>OX465601.1:130007500-140007500 GCA_950022295.1 Bromus sterilis | reverse complement strand
ATCACATCACAACTTAGCAAGATTTTTTTGTTAGCCCTAATTTTTTAGCATTCTAAGGAAAAGACTACAAAAGTTGGGATGTAACAGACCTTCCCCCCTTAAATAGAATCTCGTCCCCAAGATTCACAAGCTAGCGAAGAGATGCGGGAACTCACGCTTGAGATAGTCCTCTCGTACACAGGTGGCTTCCTCCTCGGTGTGGTTTGTCCACTGGACCTTGTGGAACTTGATCGCGCACTTACGGGTGACTCGGGTGGCTTCTTCCAGGATCCGAAGGGGTGTCTCGCGGTATGTGAGATCTTGGTTGATATCCATCGTGCGGTGATCGATGTTTTTGAAAACATCAGTCTTGTCCGGCACCTCCAGACACTTCCGGAGCTGCGAGACATGGAAGACGTCGTGCACATCGGATAGCTCTTTGGGCAGTCTCAACTGATAAGCAACCTAGCCTCATCTAGGTGTCACCTCAAATGGTCCAATGTAACGAGGTGCTAGCTTTCACTTCACATGGAATCGCTGCATTACCTTCAGTGGGGTGACTCGGAGGTACACAAGGTCTCCAACTGCAAAAGTCACCTCTCGACGCTTGGGGTCGGCATAGCTCTTCTGTCGAGACTGAGCGGTCTTGAGACGCTCACGAATCAACTGGACTTGTTCCTCAGCTTCCTTCAAAACATACGGTCCGAAAATCTTCCCTTCCCCGGTCTGAGACCAGTTTAGGGGCGTGCGGCACTTTCGTCCATAAAGGACTTCAAATGGGGCCATCTGCAGACTCGACTGATAGATATTGTTGTAGGACAATTCTGCATAAGGCAAGCAATCCTCCCACTTGGAACCATATGCTAGAGCACATGCGCGGATCATATCCTCCAGTATCTGGTCCACTCGCTCGGTCTGGCCTCCCGTCTGCGGGTGATAGAGTGCTGAATGTGAGCTTGGTGCCTAGTGCCTCCTGGACTTGCTTCCAGAACCTCGAGGTAAACTGGGTACCTCGGTCTGACATAATCTCCTTTGGGACTCCATGCAGACATATGATCCTCGACATGTACAAGTCTGCCAGCTGGTCTCCTCGATAGGTGGTTCGCACTGGAATGAAGTGTGCTACCTTGGTGAGTCCGTCGGTGATGACCCAGATAGAGTCGTGACCCTTGCTTGACCTTGGTAGTCCTGTTATGAAGTCCATGCCTATCTGTTCCCACTTCCATTCAGGAACTCGGAGTGGTTGCAGCAATACTACTGGTCTCTGGTGCTCTGCTTTTACTCTCTGGCAGATGTCGCACTTCGCAACATACAAGGCAATCTCACGCTTCATACCGTGCCACCAAAACAAGTCATTTAGGTCTTGATACATCTTAGTCCCTCCGGGGTGGATGGAGTAAAGTGTATCATGAGATTCCTTCAGGATAGTGAGCTTCAACTCCTTCACATCGGGCACACACAATCGACCATCGAACCAAAGAACTCCTTCATCATCTATCGTGAACTTTCGGGCCTTGCCGAGGGGCATCTTCTTCTTGATTCCCTCGATACTGTCGTGTCCCTTCTGTGCCTCCTTGATCTGATCAAATAGAGTCGGAGTCAGCTCGAGGTGAGAAAGAAAACCGGGTGTAACAAGCTCCAAACCCAGCTTCTCCAACTCCTCGTGCAAAGATGGTTGTTCCTCTCTGATCATCGCATTAAGTGTGCAGGGCTTGCGGCTGAGGGCATCTGCTACCATGTTGGCCTTGCCAGGATGGTAGTGGATCTCTAGATCATAGTCCTTGATCAATTCGATCCACCTCCTCTGCCTCATGTTTAACTCCTTCTAAGAGAAAATGTACTTCAGGCTCTTATGGTCAGTGTATATGTCGCAATGGTGACCCATCAGATATTGTCTCCATCTTTTGAGAGCAAGCACAACAGCGGCTAGCTCCAAGTCGTGCGTAGGGTAGTTCTCTTCATGCGGCCTCAACTGCCTGAACAGGTAGTCAATGACTTTGCCGACTTGCATCAGAACACAACCCAATCCAATCTTCGATGCATCACAATACACATCGAAGCTCTTGGTCAGGTCAGGCATCGTCAAAACTGGAGCAGACACCAATCTCCTCTTCAACTCCTGGAAACTGGCTTCACACTTCTCTGTCCATACAAACTTATGGTTCTTCTTCAGCAGTTAAGTCATCGGACGGGCAATGCTGGAGAAGCCTTCCACGAATTTGCAGTAATATCCCGCTAATCCGAGGAATCCTCTGACTTCGGTCTGAGTGGTTGGAGCTGTCCAGTCCATGATGGACTGAATCTTGGTGGGGTCGACGGATATTCCTCCCTCTAACAATACATGTCCCAAAAATCCGACTTCCTTGAGCCAGAACTCGCACTTGCTGAACTTGGCGTATAGCTGGTGCTCTCGCAAAGTCTCGAGGACTAAGAGTAGATGCTCGGCATGCTCTTCCTCCGTCTTGGAATAAATCAGGATGTCATCAATGAACACCACTACAAACTTGTCAAGGTACTTCATGAAAATCTTGTTCATGAGGTTCATGAAATAGGCCGGGGCATTGGTAAGTCCGAAGGACATCACAGTGTACTCGAACAAACCATAGCGTGTCGTGAAGGCTGTCTTGGGGATGTCCGACTCTCGGACATTCAGCTGATGATATCCGGTCCTCAAATCGATCTTGGAGAAGACTCGGGCTCCATTCAATTGTTCGAACAGATCCTCGATCAAGGGGAGCGGATACTTGTTCTTGATGGTCACTTCATTTAGCTTACGGTAGTCCACACACATGCTTATGGTGCCGTCTCTTTTGTCCACGAAGAGAACTGGGGATGCACATATGTAATTGTTTCTTCTTTTTCTATGCTGACTTTGATGGGATCTGATGGATTATGAGATTATGTTCAGATTGTGATAGAGTAATATAATTGGTTCTTATCTTTTGTATTTTTGTTCCGAAGTAATTCTTGCATGTTCTCTGTTGCTATTTATTGCTTTGGCCAATTGGTAGGTAGTGACTCCAAGAGGGAACGTTATGCTCGATTGTGCGTACATGCCCCCTGATGACACGCTTGAGTGACAGAAACATGAGTCTAGGGGATGTGTTGTGGCCAGAAGGGGAAAACAACGGTGCTTGTAACCGCAGTTACAAGGATTGTTTACTTTACGCAAAGTTCTTTTTAATGCAGTTATCTGTTGCTTTGGGTTTACACTTTGGGTGGGGCTCACAACTTAATACCAGCGAGGTGTTCTGGATAGATATCTCAAGGTGGATGATTAGTAGTAGATGCAGATGGATTTCGGTCTAATTATTTTGGCGTACTGCCCATGCTTTTGAGCATCTTCCTTTCTTTTGTAGCATAGTTAGCATTGCGGTGCGTTTATAATCTTGTCAATTGCCCTTCTGTAATTTTTTTACCTCGCAAAGCAGTCTTATCGTCTTTTGGGAGAGAGACATCACTAGTAAACACCACGAGACCCCGGTCCATATTCTCAACACTGTTTACACGTTCATTTACTTTCTTGCTTTTTACTTTCAGTTGCTATCATTATCATTATCCTGTGTTTTTTATCCTTTCTAAACAACAAGACCGGAGAGATTGACAACCTCTCTGAACTTTGTTGGGAGCAAAGTTAATTGTGTTGTGTGCAGGTCCGCGTCAGGTGCGCCGCTGACACCTACTTATCATCGTCGGAGTCCTACTGGTCGATACTCAACCTAGGTATCTTCACCGAGGGACACTTGCTGCTACGCTGCATCTTACCTTCCACTTGGGGTAACCAACGAAGGGCGAAACATTCCTCTCTCGCATATCAGCAGGCGAGGAGCAGAAGAACGCGTTCTTCCTGTCTCGGGATGGTCTCTCAAACGTCAATGAATTCAGACCTAGCTTCTCTAAGCCATGGTGTCGCAGCTCCTTCTACACTGCACGGCTGACAGCACCGAGGAAGTGACTCGGTGGGAATCGACCTGGGACGGCCGGATCTGTTGGCGGAGGAGAGATTCCGTCCGACGACGGGGCCAGCCGGGCCTGGCGGCGGGAATGGTGGCGGCGACGGGTTGAGGGAAGACGAGGGAGAGGGGAGAGGATGAGCGAGCTCTGGCCGCTGGGTGCGTGCGGGATCAAGGGTTACCTACGTGTCGAACCGTTTTCTCTTGGCGGTGGCATTTCGGTCGTAATTAACCAAAACTCCAGATTCAGAAAATTATGGAGCTGGGAATCCCTCGCTCCTGAAATTTGCACTAGAGCCCACGATGGCTTCGAGAATTCCAGCTTACTGAAGCTAATTCATTTGGGTTGGCTTCGGGCCAAAAAAATTAGAAGCTTTGAGTGGGAGGAGATCAGAACGGGCCCTAATTCTTGTTCGTAGGACATGACTATTTCTATTCGTAGAACATGACAATTCTTGTTCGTGGAACATGACAATTCTTATTCGTAGGACATGACCATTCTTACAGGAAGGACATGCCAATTCTTACAAACGGGTCATGATACTTTGCGAAACATGACATTTTTTATTGAATTTGTTGAACATGGCTATTTTATAGTTGATCATGGCAAATTTTGCCATGGTTATAATGGTGCAATAGGATGTTCATTCCATGGCAATTCTTGTTGTCGGATATGGAAATTTTGTATTTTGTGTGACATGGCAATCCTTATTTGTACGACATGACAATTGTTATATGCGGAGACATGATATTGTGTAGAACATGACATTCGTTATATATGAGACATGATAATTCTTATTTATTCGATATGACAATTCTTATATGCGGAACATAATATTTGAAACTGTTGGACATAATTATCATAACTAGAACATGATAAATTTACCATGATTACAATGTTACAATAAGATTTTTATTCCATGGCAATTTTGCCTAGTTTTATTTTTATTTCTATCATGAAACTATTTTTAAAGTTGATTGCATTGTAGCAATGGAAAAAATATTTTTATGAACAATAAAAATAATCATTTTTTTTCTTTCTTTTTTCACTAATGGACTTGTAAGGCTCACTAACGGAACGTTTGGGCTGTACACATCTTTCCATCGAACGAAAACGTTCTAGAGGTGGGGCAAGCCTAGCGGGCGAAATCGTTCGGCAGTTCCCCTCCTCCACCCATATCTCTACTATCTAAAAAGAACCTAACGGTTTCTCACGGTCCTCCATCGTGTTTTGCCATCTGTTTCTTCAACCAACATAAACCCCACCCATCAGCCTAATTTTTTACTGTTAACAATTATATCCCACCAATCAGCCATAATAAGCACGCACACACAATTAGGAAACTATGCACACACAATTAGGAAACCACACACACAATTAATTGCCAACAAATTTTGTCACATGAGTAATAAAATAGAGATAAATCACAATGATTTCATACCAAAATTTTCTACTATTTAAATAGTATAAATATATAAATTGTGCTCCCGTTGCAAAGCACGGGTATTGTCCTAGTTAATATATATAGCATGGCGTGAAGGCTATCTTGGGGATGTCCGACTCTCGGACCTTCAGCTGATGATATCCGGTCCTAAGATCGATCTTGGAGAAGACTCGGGCTCCGTTCAACTGGTCGAACAGATCCTCGATCTTGGGGAACGGATACTTGTTCTTGATGGTCACTTCATTCAGCTTACGGTAGTCCACACACATGCGTATGGTGCCATCTCTTTTGTCCACGAATAGAACTGGGGATGCACATATGTAATTCTTTCTTCTTTTGCTATGCTGAGTTTGATGGGATCTGATGGATTATGAGATTATGTTCAAATTGTGATAGAGTAATATAATTGGTTCTTATCTTTTGTATTTTTGTTCTGAAGTAATTCTTGCATGTTCTCCGCAGTTACAAGGATTGTTTACTTTACGCAAAGTTCTTTTTAATGCAGTTCTACTTTAGGTGGGGCTCGCAACTTAATACAAGCGAGGTGTTCTGGATAAATATCTCAAGGTGGATGATTAGTAGTAGATGCGGATGGATTTCGGTCTACTTATTTTGGCGTAGTGCCCATGCTTTTGAGCCTCTTCCTTTCTTTTGTAGCATAGTTAGCATTGCGGTGCGTTTATAATCCTGTCAATTGCCCTTCTGTAATTTGTTTACCTCGCAAAGCAGTCTTATCGTCTTTTGGGAGAGAGACATCACTAGTAAACATCACGAGACCCCGGTCCATATTCTCATCACTGTTTACACGTTCATTTACTTTCTTGCTTTTTTACTTTCAGTTCTATCATTATCATTATCCTGTGTTTTTTATCCTTTCTAAACAACAAGATCGGAGAGATTGACAACCTCTCTGAACTTCGTTGGGTGCAAAGTTAATTGTGTTTTGTGCAGGTTCGCGTCAGGTGTGCCGCTGACACCTACTTATCATCGTCGGAGTCCTACTGGTCGATACTCAACCTCAGTATCTTTACCGAGGTAAACTTGCTGCTACGCTGCATCTTACCTTCCACTTGGGGTAACCAACGAAGGGCGAGAAACATTCCTCTCTCGCATATCAGCAGGCGAGGAGCAGAAGAACGCGGTCTTCCTGGCTCGGGATGGTCTCTCAAACGTCAATGACTTCAGACCTAGCTTCTCTAAGCCATGGTGTCGCAGCTCCTTCTACACTGCACGGCTGGCAGCACCGAGGAAGTGATTCGGTGGGAATCGGCCTGGGACGGCCGGATCTGTTGGCGGAGGAGATATTCCGTCTGACGACTGGGGCAGCCGGGCCTGACGGCGGGAATGGCGGCGGCGACGGGTTGAGAGAAGACGAGGGAGAGGGGAGAGGATGAGCGAGCTCTGGCCGCTGGGTGCATGCCGGATCAAGGGTTACCTACGTGTCGAACCGTTTTCTCTTGACGGTGGCATTTCGGTCGTAATTAACCAAAACTCCAGATTCAGAAAATTATGGAGCTGGGAATCCCTCGCTCCCGAAATTTGCACTAGAGCACACGATGGCTTCGAGAATTCCAGCTTCCTGAAGCTAATTCATTCGGGTTGGCTTCGGGCCAAAAAAATTAGAAGCTTTGAGTCCGAGGAGATCAGAACGAGCCCTAATTCTTGTTCGTAGGACATGACCATTTCTATTCGTAGAACAAGACAATTCTTGTTCGTGGAACATGACAATTCTTGTCCGTAGGACATGACCATTCTTACAGGAAGGACATGCCAATTCTTACAAAAGGGTCTTGATACTTTGCGAAGCATGACTTTTTTTTATTGAATTTGTTGAACATGGCTATTTTATAGTTGATCATGGCAAATTTTGCCATGGTTATAATGGTGCAATAGGATTTTCATTCCATGGCAATTCTTGTTGTCGGCTATGGAAATTTTTATATTTTGTGTGACATGAAAATTCTTATTTGTACGACATGACAATTGTTATATGCGGGTACATGATATTGTGTGGAACATGACATTCGTTATATATGAGACATGATAATTCTTATTTATACGATATGACAATTCTTATATGCGGAACATAATATTTGAAACTGTTGGACATAATTATTATAACTAGAACATGATAAATTTACCATGATTACAATGTTACAATAAGATTTTTATTCCATGGCAATTTTGCCTAGTTTTATTTTTATTTCTATCATGAAACTATTTTTAAAGTTGATTGCATTGTAGCAATGGAAAAAATATTTTTATGAACAATAAAAATAATCATTTTTTTCTTTCTTTTTTCACTAATGGACTTGTAAGGCTCACTAACGGAACGTTCGGGCTGTACACATCCTTCCATCGAACGAAAACGTTCTGGAGGTGGGGCGAGCCTACCGGACGAAATCGTTCGGCAGTTCCCCTCCTCCACCCATATTAATATATATATCTGTACTATCTAAAAAAACCTACCGGTTCCTCACGGTCCTTTCAAGCGTTTTGCCAATAGTTTCTTCAACCGTATTGACCCCACCCGCCAGCCTAGCTCTAATACTCCTGCACCAATGCGTTCTGCCGAGGCTTGGGCGACCCATTCCATCACACTCACGCATCAATCATCATTAAGACTATTAATTAGTATTACTTTTCAACGCATTTACCTTTGGACACTTTGTCTTTTTCTATCCCACCAAATCATCTCTTTCCAATTAGAAAGGAGTTTCATCCCTCCCACCTCGCCTTGATAATGGTCGCCTTCTCCCTCGATATGCATGGCATCCAACTTGTATCGCCTTTACTCCCGGGCGTGCGCTGGCTATGGGGTAGGACGGCAGGACGTTCTGGCCACTGGGCGTCTTCCACACGGGCTACTACTGAACAAAATCAAAATGGACGATTTGATATTTTGCCATCCGTTACTTTAAGATTTGATGATTTTCCACCCCGTGTATCACTGACAGGTGGGGCCGGGCCCCACCTGTCATTCTCAGGGAGGGCAAATTATCAAATGGGGAAATAAAGGGTGGCAAAAGATCAAATTTGCCAATCAAAATGCCCCCACACCATCAAAGCACGCACAGATCTTTGATCCACAATCCGCGGGATCATTTCCTTTCAAATCCTTCCTTTTCCTTTCAAATCAAGGTTCACGACCCACACGGCCACACCATCCCGTCGGTGTCTTTAGCTGGCGCAGGGTTTCCATCTCTGGCCGCGGCGGCCATGTCCTCCCTGCCTGCAGCGGCCCTCTTGTGCCTCCCCATCTATTCTAGCCGCCGGAGCCCATCTCCTCTGCCATCTTCTTCTTTCACTTCCCTGGATCCCCTTCTTCCCCTTCATCTCCCTTTGTCATGTCTGAGAAGGGGGTGAGGCGAACATCGACGTCCACAACCTGAGGAAGCGCGGTGGCGGGCGACGCTCGTAGGTGCAAGCGGACGAGACGACGATGAGGACGTCTGAGGCGCTGGTGGTCGACCTGCCCACGCACGACATCCGTCTCCTGGATTGTTTCTTCATATACTTCGATGGTGAGCATACTGATCTACATTGTTTAGTGGATAGTGAAGTTTCTGCAACAGTTACGGCGGAGGAGCTGCAACGCCGTCTCGCGGACCAAACAAAGACCATGCGTCCGTGCCCTCTAAGTTCGATGCCCTGGAGCTACGGCCTGATCAAAGCTGTCTACTCTTCCTGCAGGCACGCCCAGGTACCACAATGTACTTTGTCCACTTTTTTGGTCTACCAATGGAGGAGAACAAGTAAATTTGTGTTTTTGTCTAAACTAATTGAATAATGTTTTAGAGCCGGGCTACAGCTTTGGTGCATGGTGAGATATGGGATTACATGAGGGACTGAATGATTCTTGTTAACCTGGAATCTGCTTTGGGATTACATCCGAGCTTTACTATTTCTTATACTTCTTTTGTTAAATTTGAGCATTATCTTATAAATGATGTATTTTGTGTACTGATTTTGTGAAATATAATGGCATCTTCTTGATTTGCAGTTGGTAAACATATATATGATTATGAGTATATGACCTAGAAGCTTGGTCGTCTTACCATACCGTTGGATCCAAAATAAATTCATATGTCTTCCCTATAGGTTGTTAGATTTGCACGTAATTACTCTTCCTTTTGTTTTTAAGGAGTTTGGAATGGTACCATTGATTATACTGCCATGTAGTTTTTTAATCGTTCTCTCAAAATCTATTATTTTGTTGCCTGATGTCCAATTAGCAAGGTTTGTATCACCTTGAGAATTATATCATGGTTAGTGTCTTAGTGTGGCCCTTGGCATTTGCTCTGAGTGACCTCAACTTGTTATTGTAGGCCGTGTCCATTTTCTATCACCATAAGCAACTTGCTCAAAAATTTGTTTATTTATGGGTCGCGATATACACCGAACGTCAGGTGGAGTATGACGTCAGCAGCATCTTTTGTATTTTAAGTTTTTTAAAATGATTTATATCTTAAATAAATAATCCAATTGAAGAACCGTTTTCACTATTAAATCCGTCGCGACGAGATCTTCGAAACTAGATCCCATATCGATATGTTTTGACAACTTTTTTTTTCGGGTTCAAAATTGCCATGTCGATTGCACTAAAATTGCCATGTTGTTTGCACTAAAATTACCAAATTTCTTTCAACTACGTTTTTTGTACTTTTTCTTCAAGGTTCTATGTAAATTTGTCGTAATTCATAAAATAAAACTTTATAAACTTACCTTGGGTAAACACATGTTTATTTTGCCATGGCAAAAACACATGTTAAATTGACATGGCGAAAGATATGTTAAAATTTCCATAGACACAAAAAAGAAATAGTTTGTTATTGGTACATAGAAAAAACTTGGGACGCTGATAACTACCACATGTGTGACACGAGTACATGGCAATCCCTGATGTTTTTTATGGCAAGTTTAGTTATGTGAGTGTGACAACTTCAAGTTGTAGACGCTAGTCCTGCGAATAAGAATTGTCATGTCCTATGAATAAGAATTGCCATGTCATATGAATAAAATTGCCGTATATCGAAGGCACTTCCTCCAACATGTTTTTTAGATGATAATTTTAGGTGTACATAGATGGCAATTATTAGCCAAAGTTGCCATGTATTTAGCGAAGTTCCCATCTCACATGTGCTAAAGTTGCCACCAAAGCGTGTGGGCTTGCCATCTCTCCATCCACACGTGTGGCACGTTTTTCTGGCAATGCTGATAACTACCACATGTGTGACACGAAACATGGCAATCGCTGATATTTTTTATGACAAGTTTAGTTATGTGAGGGTGGCAACTTGAAGTTGTAGACGCTAGTCTTACGAATAAGAATTGCCATGTCCTATGAATAGAAATTGACATGTCCTATATATTAGAATTGCCATGGGCACACAAAAAAGTCGCCACCAGAACAACACCACACCGTCGACAAACTCTCCCCCTGATCCATGTCCCCTCTCCCACCGTCAAGCGTTGAGATGTGTTGAAGGATCTCCTTGACGCATTCGTAACCTAGGAGACCGCCATGTCGCACACTCCTCCCCCCCACCCGCGCCAGATATCTGGTTGGGGTCCACTGAGCATCACCGCAGCTCTCTCCGGTCCTCCTATGAATAAGAATTGTCATGTCCTATGAATAGAAAATTTTCATGTCCTATGAATAGAAATTGCCATGGGCACAAAAAATAGTTGCCGCCAGAGCAGCACCACACCGTCGACAAACTCTTTCCCTGATCCATGTCCCCTCTCCCACCGTCATGCGTTGAGATGCGTCGGAGGTTCTCCTCGACGCATTCGTAACCTATGAGACCACCATGTCGCGCACCCCCTCCCCACGCGCCAGATATCTGCTCGGGGTCCACTAAGCATCACCACAGCTCTCCCCGGTCCTCGGCGATGAGTCAAAAGGCGTTAAAATACAATAATGACTAGAAAATAATAGATGAAAGACATCATGGCAACTTTAGTGTAAACATGATGGCAATTTTAGTGCAAACAACATGGCAATTTTTGGTCAAAAAAAAAGTTCTCGAAACATATCAATATGGGATCTAGTTTTAAAGATCTCGTCGAGATAGAGTTAATGGTGAAAACGAAATTTTAATCAGAATTTTTATTTAGGAGATAAAACTTTTTTAAATGCGAAAAACACAAAAGCTGACTATGGATGAATGATTGCTTTAATATTAGTGTGCATGGTATATTGGCGTCCGGGCGTGGGGCCGCCCCCCCGAACGTGTGGTGAATATCATTATCCTTATTTTTATGTTTCACTAGGACACGGAGCAGGAGAGTGACTCTGGCAACGAGATTTTAGAAAATGACTGAAAAACTTAGGCTTGAAATTGTTAGGTCTATATTATAAAAACATGATGATTTAAGAAGAACATGGTAGTGCACTTTCCAGATAGTTTTCCTCCTCTCCTAGCGTATTACAATTTACAAGGCTTGAATTATTATTTCCAGAGAGCACCACACAAATAAACAAGTAACTTTATTATAAATACCACTCCAGTAAGAAAAGAGGGAAGAAAATCAGACTAAGTTGTCCAAATCCGACATGGAATATATTTAGACTCCTGTGTTCTCCTTGTTTAAATTCAGTACATCAGTCACACAAGAATCTGAGTGTGTGTTCCCTGTTTAAATTCAGTAATACTTGGTAGTTATTCAGTGGTTAGATCAATTTTTGCATATAGCAATTATTCACACTTGACAGGATTGTGATAGGTTCAGTTCTAGGATTTTAGGCTATGAACAGCCAAGTCTGTTTGTTGACCCTTCTAATTAGATATAATACTGCTTAGTGTTGTTATTGTTTGATGTAGATTCATTAACTGGTCCCTACTGTTCCATTCAGTATTCTTTATTATTAATTCCTACTAAAAACAATCATGTTTGCCCAGTATGACATCTTAGTCGCAAGCACATGTGGTTTGACTATAGATTTATACTGATGAAGCCAATATGCGTATGGTCTGCTCTGTATTCTTTCTTCAAACCAATCAAGCTCAAATGAAGAGATTCAGAGATATGTCTGTGCTGAGATGAAGATTAACGTGTGGTGGGGACATGTGCCACACGTATGTGAGCGTGTCCTTGCCGGTATAGAATTGCTGCCTAACTATCGTCGATTTGGCTAGGGTTGAGCTAAGTTATTCACAGTCAATCAACCAGTTTGGTTGCTTGGCAAGCCACAATTTGTGCTTCGGCAAAGCCGAGGTGGGGAAGCCAGGGAGTGCACACATCAAAGGAGGTGAGACTTGGGTAGAAAGTCCAAGGTTTTGGCAACAATGGAGGCAAGCTAAGCTCAAAACAAGGTAGAGGCCACAAAGAAGTGAAGCGATGACAACAACGAAGGTGTCGTGGAATTTTGGATTCACGATGTGATCATTTAAAAATGGAAATGATGCTCCTTATAGCTTCATGCGATAAATTCTCGCAGTTGCTAATGCTTTTAACTTTTTTGTTGCTTGGTATTTTGTTGCACATATTTAAATTGGTGGTAAATGTTTTATATTTGTAGCAACACACAACCTTTTTCTTTCATCCAACCTTCATATCATATGTATGTTCCCCCGTCAATTTTTACTGTTTTGATTTTTTTTCCATTCTATATATACTACTTAAGAAAACCTAAGGTTTTAATTTTCATCCTAATTTCTTTCCACCACTCATTCGTCTAACCTCTCCTATATGATAACCAATCGCCTTAATTTGCTTAACTTTTGAATCAGTTTCACTTTAATTTACTTATCAAACTTCTCATCAAGTAAATCACGTTATTCATGGACACGTAATCACATATTAATATACCATAATATTTATATCCGGTTGCAACGCACACACATTGTCCTAGTATATTCTTTAAAATGTAGAGATGCCGTGTGGAAAATGCTGTGCTCCAGAATTCCACAGCGTTGACGTCGTCCAGTCGTCGCTGCCGGTCCTGGCAAAACATACAAGTGGCCAAACTAAAGAACTGTGTCCACAGCTCTCCACTCGAACTCGAACTCGAACTATGGCAGGGCACGCCGGAGCACCTCTGCTCTGCCTCTCCCTCTCCCTCCTACTGCTATCCTCTCCGCAACGAGCGACGAGCATGTACCTCGATCCCAGCGACAACCAAATCACCTTACCCGGCCGCACCGTGCCTGAGAGCTTCAGCGTGCTGAGCCGCAACTCCTCCAACAGCTCCGGCGCCGGCGCGGCCTTCTGCAGACTCCTCTCCCTCCAGATCCTCGACCTGTCCAACAACCGGCTCACCGGCGAGCTCCCTGACTGCTGGTGGAACCTGCAGGCTCTGCAGTTCATGGACCTCTCCAACAACTCCTTCTCAGGTAAAATCCCCACCGCCAACCCAACCCGCAATTGCTCTCTCGAGTCGGTCCATCTCGCCGGCAATGGCTTCACCGGCACCTTCCCGCCGGTCTTGTACGGTTGCGATTCTCTGGCCACCCTCGACATCGGGAATAATAGGTTCTTCGGTGCTATCCCTCCATGGATCGGCAGCCACGTTCCACGGCTGAGAATCCTTAGGCTCAAGTCAAACAATTTCACAGGAGAAATCCCTACGGAGTTGTCGCGGCTTTCTAAACTGCAGCTGCTTGACCTTGCTAACAACAGCCTGACAGGACCAATTCCGGTAGCATTCGGCAACTTAACCTCCATGATAACTCCAGAAATTGTGTCCAGTGACTCGCTAGATGGGGCGACTTATCAGGATAGAATCGATATAATCTGGAAGGGACAGGACTTGATCTTCCAAAAAACGATCCGGTTACTGACCGGAATCGATCTGTCAGACAACATGTTGTCTTACTGCATCCCTGAAGAGTTAACCAACCTTGAGGGCCTTCGGTTTCTGAACCTGTCAAGAAACCGTCTGTCATGCGGCATGCCTGAAGATATTGGTAGATTGAAGAACCTTGAGTCTCTTGATCTATCATGTAATGAGCTTTCAGGAGCCATTCCACCGAGCATCTCGATCTTGTCGGGGCTCAGCACATTTAACGTCTCAAACAATCATCTGTCAGGAAAGATACCTACTGGGAATCAGATTCAAACGTTGACTGAACCTTCGATTTACTCGAACAATTCTGGCCTTTGCGGATTACCTCTAGGTCCGTGTGCAGATACTTCACCTGCTTTGGATGATAAAATTGGTGAAGGGGAGGACCAGTGGTTGTACTATTGTGTCGTTGCCGGAGTAGTTTTTGGATTCTGGCTATGGTTTGGGATGCTCTTTTCAGTTGATACTTGGAGATCTGCTCTTCTTTTATCTGTTGATGCCATGCAATGCAAGATTATGCACAAGGTATCACACATAAATCAGTTTATTTCAAAAAATAATGATGATAGATATATGTAGTTGTGTTTCTATCTTTCTTGTACCAACCTCAAAATGTATGTATGTATGTATGTATGTATGTATGTATGTATGTATGTATGTATGTATGTATGTATGTATGTATGTATGTATGTATGTGTGTGTGTGTGTGCTCAATTATCAACTCTCTTATGTAATAATATTGTTTTTGCCCAATAATACATATGTGGACTTCACTTACCATTGTTTTACTTTTTTGCGTCGAAACTGGGAGTACCAGGCTTCTGCATCCCACCATGCACACAATCATTTTATTAGACGTGAATCTAGTTTAAATCAGCGAGTGTCAAACAGTAATACAAATAAAAAGAAAACATGATCATAACAAGTCAGACCCAAGATTACATAGCTCATCTACATAGCTGCCAAACTAGTTGAATAATGTATGCGCAACTATTTTCATCCAACTGTACCCAAAGGGCATAAGCGTCTGCGCACCCACATGATGTCGTAATGTCCACATACAAATGAAGTTGTATCCGTATAGATTACATGCAAGAAATTAGGAGTAGATGATCTCTTGAAACAAGTCATTCTGGAAATTCCATATTGTTGAGAGAGTAACATAAACTTGCACACATATTTAACCCTTCAACTTACGATGAAATGGGTCTAGCATCAGAGTTAAATTAATTGCTATCAACGTAGAAACCATATGGATCCACTCAGTCCATTAATACAACCCTGTGGAACTGGATGTTCCAAGGCTAGCCCAATAACATAAGCCACCAAATCCTCTTTCAAAAATAAATATTATACATGGTCGTTTATTGAACAGCTAATGAAGTGTCATCCAACTAAGTATCTACCCAAAAACTAATCTATTAGTTGTCGCCAACCTTAAAAGAACATCTCTTTTAAATGATGACTTGATATTCATTCAAACCCTTCAAAACGGTGAATCGATAGGCTTATCCTCTAATTGGGATAACATTTTGAAGTTCAGCTATTTATTATGCAACTACTCTTTCCAACCACTTTCCTTGCTAATTTTAAATTTATGTGCCGAATATATGTGTATGAGTTATGTTACAGTTGGACATGTAATTAGCATCCCCGCAAAAAAAATTAGCGCTGGGTTAGGTGTTTGAGTCAGACACGTGTAACCCGGGCCTAATATATAAAGGCATCGCGGGGTAGAAAAATAGACGAGACACAAGTTGATAGGCTAGACAGAGATCACGAGAGGGACGGTCCGGCACCCCTCGCGAGGGCGACCAAACCGGCCTGGAGAATGGTTGGAGCGATGTTGGATTGCCTCGGCGGGCTTGTCGTCGACTGTATCATGTGATTTGGTACATGGCGAGGAGCGCCCGTAATCATGACACGGGGATATATCCATGTTGGTGAACCTTGTTAACAAATCTCGGTGTCGTGTTCGTGCTTGTGGTGATTGCTTGATCTTTGGTAGATTGATATGCGACTCGGATTATTCTAACGGTTAAGTAGCTTGTACAATCAGTTGTTGCGTGAGAACTTATTTTTATTTCGAGGTTTTTAATGCCTAACACACCTTCATCCTTGGGCCTATAAAAATGTTCCATTTACCAAGTTTGTACTTCCTCTTCTGTTCCTCACACTGCTGAAAGAACCTAGAATGGCAAAAGACAAGTCTTTTCTACACCCCTTTAGATATCTCAAAAAATGATACTGTGTACATCGGTAGACTAGTAAGGACAATGTTGATGGGGTAAGT
The DNA here is from genome assembly GCA_950022295.1 of Bromus sterilis. Classification (NCBI taxonomy): domain Eukaryota; kingdom Viridiplantae; phylum Streptophyta; class Magnoliopsida; order Poales; family Poaceae; genus Bromus; species Bromus sterilis. The sequence goes on along the minus strand of OX465601.1, from coordinate 139,991,039 downwards.
CGTCCTCCATATGAAAAAAATCATACCCTTTCAAAATTTAAGTTTCTCTTTGAACCGGTCTTCTATAATTTTATATTCCTGGTTGGTGTGCTTACGTTGATGAAGGAAAGACATGGTATATAAACAGAAGTGATCCTACCTCAAAACCAAAAAGTTGACTGTAGTGACTCTCCTCCTCTTTGGTCTTACCAAAACTGAAGAGCTCACTTTTGTGAAAATTAATTTTAAGACCCGAAAATTGTTCAAAGAGAGACATGATCAAAATCATATTACTCAAGTTTTTGAAGGTCGTGTTCCATACAAATGATTGTGTAATCCTCATACTAGAGGAAAAACACACATCCATCAACAAAATATATGAAAAGGCCCAAAATGGTGTCTGGCCCCAAAAGCAAGATATCCACCGACAAGAAGGACCTAACCTAGAAATCAAGAGGACCCATGCCAATGTTGGCATGGATCGCGCCCACCACCACTAAAAGGTCAATCTTGTCTCTAAAGCCTCATTGAGTTACCACCACCACTAGTCACTTGAGCCTGTGTTCCAAAGAAACCATCATAGAGGTCAGGGAAAAGTATCAAATGAGCATCGCTCGGAGGCTTGGTGGTAGCCGCTGGCACGAATAAGGAGGGGATGTATGGCATCGAGCACCATGAGCGTCCCGGGTCCATCGAGCTAGATCGACGATGCGGTTCCAAAAAGGTAGGATCCCTAGCAGCAAACTCAACAGAGAATGCCAAACAAGTGGGAGGTGGGGCGGAGGGGATGTCGGGGGGATTACTCACAGCTAAGACCTGGCCAGAAGACAGGTCCTGGAGACTAGAGTCGGCTGACATGATTCACCTCCATGAGTCGGATGACATGAGTCACCTCCATGAGTTGGTTGACATGAGTCACCCCCATCACTACTGGAAACATGCAGTTTGCCATGTGTCATCGTGTTTGCCGTCTGTATTCCATCGGAGCAGACGGCAAAAAGATTGTTTGTCGTCTGCTACCCTAAATACAGACGGCAAACATATGACATATGGCAAACCGTTTGTATGCCGTCTACTTTTAATAAGTAGACGATAAAGACCTCTTTACCGTCCGTGCGCAGACGGCAAAGCCCCAGGTGGGCCCTCCCAGACCGTTCCACGAGTGGCAGTTAACGGCCAGGAGCTTTGCCGTCTGCCCCTGACGGCAAAGCGTAATTTGCCGTCCTGGGGCAGACGGCAAAGCTCCTGGCCGTTAACTGCCCGTCGTCCTCCTCTCTCTCCCACTCTCTCCACTCTCTCTCGCCCGTGCCTCCCTTCTGCCCGTGCCCCACGCCGCCGCCACGCCATCACCGTCGCCGCCGCCGCGCCCTCGCCCACCGCCGTCGTCTCCTGCTTCCACCCGCCCCGGCCTGCCCCGCCCCCACCCGCCCACCGCCCCGGCCTGCCCCGCCCCCACCCACCTCGGCCCGCCCCCTCCCTCGCCGGATCCCACCCGACCCGCCCCGCCCACAGCCGTCGTCTCCGGCTCCGGCGCCGCTTCCCTCCTCCGCCAGCCGCCGTCAAGCCACCGCCCACCTCCTCCACCTCCACCCCCACTCCGGCCGGTGAGCCCCCCCCCTCCTCCCTCTCTGTTTTTTTTTGTTTTCTCTGTTTTTGTTAGATTTGTTAGTATTAGTGTTGTTCACATTGTAGTTTAGTGTTAGGTTAGTCATATTTTAGATTAGAAAATTTAGTTAGGTTAGTATTGTTACTGTTTTTAATTGCTACTGTTTTTAATAGATTTTAGATTAGTCTATTGTAGTTAGTTAGTTTTATTTATTTTTATTTTTATATAAGTTAGTTAGTATTCTTACTGTTTTTAATTGCTACTATTCAGTTAGTCTATTGTAGTTAGTTAGTTTTATTTAGTTTTACTTATTAGTTGTAGTTAGTTTTTTTAGTTAAATTTAGTTAGAAGAAGGAAAGAATTAGAAAAGAAAAATAATTAGAAAAGGAGAAGGAAGAAGAAGAAGAAGAAGAAGAGAAGAAGAAGAGGAGAAATAGAATAAGAATAAGAAGAGGAGAAGGAAGAATAGGAAATAAGAAGATTTAGAAAAAGGAAAAGAAATAGATGAAGGAAAAGAAAAGGAAAAGAAATAGAATAAGAATAAGAAGAAGAAGTTGGAGGTGGAGATGAATAAGTAGAAGTTGGAGGTGGAGATTGGGTGCATTTTAATGGAGCTTGGGGTAAAAAAAATAAAAAAGATGTAATTACCGGGATCAAGTGTGTGTGTTGATTGGGTGCATTTTAATGTGCAGGAATTTTCCTGGTGTGAAGGTCTGGTGGTCGATGACCTCCGCCCCCTCCATTCGGCGACCTCCCTGAGTTCGAGGGTGAGCAAAAAAATTCTTGTCCTCTCCCCCTTTTTCCTTTGCTCAATTCTGGCCTTCATGCCGATAACGGTAGCTCTAGCAGTATGTAAAGTTGCGTAACCAGTATGCGTCTCCCATTCGAAAGGATTACAGTATAAATATGCATTCATTTGCATATTTATAATAGTAATTCTTTCGAATTGTCCAACGTTATCCATGGACAGCCCGCGTATGTGTAGATTGGGTCGTTTTTCCATGCTCTGGTCCTGATCCGACGCGGAATTTCGTCAGCGCCTCCCTGTTGTTCTCCGGATACACAACCTCTCGGCTTGTTGTCGAGACGTGTATTAGGAGAACAGCGGGGAGGTGCTGCCGAAATACCGCGTCGGATCGGGACCAAAGCATGGCAAACCGACCCAATCTACACATACTCGGGTGGGATTAGGACCTATCTTTACCTATTAGTGTGTAGGTTAATTGCATATGCCGTAGCTATGTATGATAAAAGCAATAAAAAGTGGACGTAATAAAATGGTATATTTGTTGTTTAGTAGCTAGCTGTAGCAACAAGATGAGCGATGATCGTGCGTGGATGTACACTGGTCGCCCTAATCAGAAAGAGATCACCAATGAATGGGCAATGAAAACCAAGGAGTTTCTGAGAGCGGCGTTTGCAAATGTCCAGATATGGAGGGCAAGACCTCAGGCTCGCGAGGGAGGGGTCGGGGTCATGCGCTCCCACCTCTGGCTCTACGGAGGTCTTTGCTCGAGAGTATTTCCTCACCTCCTCCTTCTACTGATGAGCCGCCCAGGGGGAGAGGAGGTCGGAAGAAGACCGGGAGAGGCAAAGCAGGTGGTGGTCGCGGGAAAGGGAGACGAGCACCTGCTGCTGCTTCCTCGCCGCCACCTCCGGCTGATTCACCAGAGCACTGCAGGGTGGACCAGCCTGAGGTGGAGGACGAGGCTACGTCCACCCGCACGACCTGGAGTCCCTGGCCGGATCAGCCGGAGCAGCCGGAGCAGCACACGCCTGAGGGGGAGGCTGGTGCCGAGCTGGACACTACGGATGAGGAGGAGGTAGCTGAGGGTACCACCGTGTACCAGCGTGGGGGTACACGGCTCCCGTCCGTGCCGGTGACTCCCGCCCATAAGTGGTTGATTACGCCTGATGGAGAGACGTAAGTGCACTTATACTCTCTTCCGGTACCTTCTATACTTATGTCTATCTGATGGCTTTGTCTTTTTATACTGCAGGGGTTGGATATACGGCAATGGTGTCCGCAATCCCAACTCCATCCTTGGTGTGCTCGTCAGGGAGAACTTCCCGGGGCTGGTTCAATTGCCCGGACCTGATGAGGTTCCGCAGCCTGGACTCAAGTGGGAGCACTATTGTGCTGCCCCGGCCCCGCCGGATACGACCATCAACGGGGTCGAATGCCACACCAGAGCCGACATGGTCATCAACGGCTTTTGGGTAATTTCTATTTCACACAATAAAATCATGCTATTGCAGTGTTGTCTCGTGCACTCATCAGTGTTGTCATCAGTGTTGTCTCATCAGTGCACTCATCAGTGTTGTCTCGTGCTATTGCAGGTCTACTACAAGGTCGATGAGTCCAAGGAGCAGGAGGCGGAGTGCGTGTTAGTTGCAGAGTCCACGCGCCTCTTGCAGAACACAAGGCACGAGATGCGAGTGCAGGCGGTCCGTGACTACTACGCCAAGCAAGGGCGCAAGCGTAGCAAGAAGGACTGCCGCAAGAAGTTTCTGACCAGGGCCCAGTACATGACGGTAACCCTTCTTAAGTCTTGAATAGTTTGCTTGATTTGATTCCTATCTAGGCTACTTATTAGTTTCCTTGTTTACTAACTTAGGCGCCACCGAGATGGTGTGCGGACAAGATGGATTGTTGGGAGGCCATTGTGGACCACTGGTGCTCAGATGCCTGGTTGGCCATCCACAACAATGCCAAGGAGCGCCGCGGCCAAATGGTTGGTGTGCCACACCATCAAGGAAGCCGCAACTTAGCTGGTTACGGGAATAAATGGGTATGTGCTTTGCTTCAATTTTCATGCAAATTCTACTTTTCTTTGTCTTTTTGGCACCCACAACTTACTAATATCGTGCTTTGCTTTGTCTTTTAGGCGGAGCATAATAAAACGGAGGTGCCTCAGGTGTTCGACATGTATGGCATGGCCCATACAGCGTCGTACAAGAAGGCAAAGGCGCTCTCAGAGTCTGATCTCGCCAGTCCTTCGACTTTCACCAACATTGCCGCCTACAGTAAGCTCAAGGCTTATACTGAGGTGGCGAAGGAGAAGCACGGGGAGGATTATAACCCGCTTGGGAAGCCTATTGAGCCGGAGCTGGTGATGATCTCTGGTGGCGGAAGGCGCCATGGCGCCATGGCCATTGGAGATAAGTTGATCAGGTGCGATAAGACTCTTCCTGAGATCAAGGCGCGCCAAACGAGCTCTTCTCCTGCTATAAGGACTCGTCCGCGGCCAGTCGACCTCGCTATCCAGGTTATCCATAAGGACTCTTGCATTCTTGTTTTCTCTCATCGAATATTACAATGCTAACTAGAGGAGTGGGGTTGCAGGAAGCTCTTGAGAAAGAGCGACAGAACACCCAGCGGCTACTGGAGGAGAAGGAGCGGTTGGCAGAGGAGAAGGTAGCGGAGAGAGAGCGGCTGGCGGAGGAGAGGACGGCGAAGGCTCTCGAGGAGGCCGCGGCACGACACGATGCATCGAACCGGGCCTTGTATGAGCTCTTCGTGGTAAGCCACTTGTTCATATTCACCCAAAGAATGCGTCATGAGTGGCCTAATATGATTGACTCATGAATAACAAATGTGCAGACTGTGTGCGAGAAGACTGGTCAGGCCGCTCCACCGATGCCGATCATTTCTCCTGTGGGGACGGTGAGTATCTTTCGATGATCATCAATACCATATTGAGTGGCGTCGTGCTAACCTCTAGTTGATCTTTTTGTGCAGCATAACTCTCGGGCTGCGTCCCATGACTCTTCTCCACCGTCAACATCGGGCAACCCGACGGATGCTTCTCAGCCACCTCAGCCTTGAGGGCTACACTCCGGTAAGTTTTAAAATGCTTAGTTAGTTTGAAAATGCATATTTAGCTTCTAAAATCCTATATTTAATCAAAAAATGCCATACTTTGCATATTTTGCACATAAAAGACATAACTAGCTTAGTTAGTTCAAAAACTTACATAGTCAACTTAGTTTGCTCACAAAATCTCAAAGTTATCTTAATTGGGTCAAAAAATGCTAAAGCTAGCTTAAATTGGCTCAACAATTGTTAAAGTTTGCTTAGTTGCTCAAAAATGCTGAAGTTAGCTCAATTTCCTCAAAATATGCTAAATCTAGCTTAATTCGATCACCATTGCTTATGTTAGCTTTGTTTTCTCAAAAGAAGAAGAAGAAAACAGAAGGAGAGGATCTTTTCTTCTTCTCCTTCTCCTTCTTCTTCTTCTCATTCTACTTCTTCTTCTTCTCATTCTACTTCTTCTTCTTCTTTTTGCAGATTTGCTTCAAGGCATTCATGCTATGACGATGGAGTGCTGCATTTGGACTTGTAGTTTCTTTTATAAACAGTTGTGGTCACTTGTGTGTTTGATACTTTCTGGTTTACTATGTACTATATATACTTTGTGGTTGGACTTGTATATATATGAGAGTATGAGATTTGCATAGTTTTGGTTGATCAATATGTTGGAGAACATGCATGGGTGCTTATATATTTCTGTTGAGATGTGCTTATACAACTGTTGGAGAATATGTCTATGTATATGTCTATATTTTTGTCAAGTGCAGGGATTTAAAAGAAAACAGAATAAAAGGCAGACGGCAAAGCGCAGGACTTTGCCGTCTGCTGCTGGACGGCAAACATATGAGGGGGGGGTGACGTCATTACCTTATCCGATGACGCCAGCAGACTTTGCCGTCTGTCCGCAGACGGCAACCCCGCCGTTAAGGGCCTGACGGAGCCGGCCGGCACAGCTTCGCCGTCAAGCTTCTCTGCCGTCTGTTTCTTATTCCAGCGGACGACAAACATCTTTGTCGTCCGTCCATATACAACAGACGGCAACGCACCTCTTTGCCGATGAAATGGCTGACGTGTGCTTTACCGTCCGGGGGCAGACGGCAAAGATGTTTGCCGTCGGCCATTCAGGTGTTTGCCGTCCGCCCTGGCAGACGGCAAACAGGCGAATCCCAGTAGTGCATGAATCGGCTGACATGAGTCACCTCCATGAGTCGGCACACAGGTGACTCTCCTCTACAAGAGTCGGCCAGACAAGGTGAGTGTAACACTCTCACTGTCAATGAACAGTAATCACAATTACTGTTGATCATTACTGTTCCTAATTTTTCTTTGATCAACTTGGGTCAGTTCAAATTCAAATTCCCCTTCTGATATTGTTAATAGCAATGTGGCCATGGGCCTGGATCATCATGATTCATCACAAGTCCAACCACTCGTGTTGAAATCAAAAGCCAAACCCAAAATGCCTTTTGATGAATATGAAAAAATAAGTGGAAATAAAAATTTGTCCAAAAATTATACAACCACTTTTGTAAAATGCCCAATAATCTGTGGATCATGTCCATGTGGCTATGGGGATTTATTAAGCTAATAAATGAATCAAACAATTCAAACAGTAGCCTAATCAGTCCATTTTAATCCTTTATTATTTAAAAAAAATATTAAATGGTTTTCTAAAAGTCTAAAAGTTTTTGTGGCACTCTACTATTGTGTCATGCTAATATTGGAGCAATTATCATATTTTGCATAAATAAAATAATGGCTAAACAAAACAAAGACATAAAAGAAAACAAAAAAGAAATGCAGAAAATTGAAAAGGTTTAATACTCGTCCATGGGCAAAGCCCACCCGGGCCCAACTAGCCGGCCCAGCTCACACCCCTCTTGTCTTCTACCTCCTGTTCATGGAGGTAGCGTGGCAGCAATCCCGCGGAGGCCATGGCCGCGGTCGCCGTGGCGGCCATCCACGGTCGCCCCCAGCGTGTACAAGACCCCGCGGCCCTCCTCGCGAACCCTAGCCGCCTCCCCTCGGTTTTTCCTCCCTCGCGCCCCTCTCCCTCTCTCGTCGCTCGGCCGAGCGCCGCATCGCCGCACCGCCATGCTCGCCGCGGCCAACGGCGACGTAAAGACAAGCCGCCGTGTCCAGCAGCTTCCCCGGCCTCCTCTTCGTCTTCACACAAACGGAATAGAGCTCCTGGACACTGCCTTTCCCCAACCGAGTCTTCTTCCCTGACGGGATCGTCGCCGGCCGCTGCTCGATCCGCTTGTCTCCGACCACCTCCGGCCTCCCCGAGCACCCCATCCCCCTCACTGTGAGGCCCTTTCCCCGTTTCCCCCTTCCCCCCCCCTTCCTTTCGTTCGCCGTAGGTCCGTGCCCCGCCGAGCAGCCATGGCCGGAGCACGAGCTCCCGAGCAGGTTCTCTGTGGCGGGATGCCACTGCTCGCGCGCCCAGCGTGTCCTGGCCTCACCTCGAACATGCCCCTGGAGACGCGCCCACGCCCTTGGCCACTCTGGCCACGCCCTCGTCGCACCCGCGCCATGCCCCTGGCCGCCCAGCCGCGCCATGGCCACGCCCCCGCAGCCCTCTGTCCGCGGTTGCGCGTGCCTCCGCTCCTACTCGAGGCCGCCCCGCCTCGCCAGACCGGCCTCCGCCCACGGCAGGATGAACACCCCGCCGGGGCTCCCCCTCACCGGCCGGCCTCGCCACACCACCGCTGGCCTGAGTGGCCACGGCCATGGCCGGTTTTTCGAGCGCTAACCCCCCCTGAGTCTATGACAGTGGGTCCACACCCCCATTATTAGCCACTAATCACCAGTTAATTCAAATTAAACAGAGATAACCCCCATGTGAGTATGACAGTTGGGCCCCAGCCCTTTTAATCTTAATTAAATAGGGCCCCACCTTACAGTTTATTAATTAAAATTGAATTTAGTTTTATAACAGTCAATGACATGTGGGTCCGGTGATTATTAGATTTAATTAAATTGTTTTATTATGCAATGTGGGGCTGACATGTGGGACCCACTGGTCAGCTGACCAGTCAACCTTACAGGTGGGTCCCCTTTGTCAGGTTTGACCAGTCAACCCTTGTGGATAATGTTAGAATTATTAATAAAAAAAAATCCAGGAAATGTTTTAAAATGATTAAAAGTGAGAAAATCAATATCTTTTAAACCGTAAGTCGGATTCAAAAACTTTATACATCAAAATTGATTAGAAAAATATAACGAATACGGATAAGCTATCCGTATACCAACCCCACCCCCCTAACACACCGATCATCGACATTCCCCCCTCCGGGCTGTTTGTCGATAATTCCCGGTACCGATAAAAAGTACCCGGATGAATTTATTCCGAACACGAAAGTTGCCCGGAATGGTTCAACTAACACGGATACACCCCCCTTATGTTTGTCCGGTACCCACGATACCTCCGTAATGAACCCTTCCCCCTCCGGACACCCTGTCCGGTAATCACCCGGAGCTGGCAGTTCATCCCCGGATGAATTCCCGCTCCGAGCAACGTACATTGCACTGCGTTAGAGCACCGTTAACATTGCCTACGCCATGCTATTCATCTGTTTGTTTATGCTTGCTTTGTATTTACTGTTTCTTCCCCCCCTTTATTCTCCGGTAGACCCCGCTGCTACCGCAGACTACACTGCTGCCGGGTACGACTACTTCGTCGACGACCCGACCCCTATCGTCGAGCTTCCAGGCAAGCAGAGCCATTCTCTTCCCCAGATATCGCCTACCTTTCCGTACTTTCTTGCACTAGGCATTGTTACTGCTGCTTCTACGATTACAGTCCTATTCAATTGCATAGCATGTTTTTGTCGCCCCTTGATGTACCTTTCCTTTATCCTATGCTGCCTATTATTACTTATGCATTATTCAGCAGTGAGCCCTGCGCATTGTTAGCTAGGATTAGTTAGCAGGACGTGATCACTCAGGGGAGTGAACACGGATACAATATATACAACTGCACAGGTACGGTACAAAGCAGACACCGCCAAAGGCCCCTATCTGGGTTATGCCTAGTCACCTCAAGTGTGGGCTCCAGGAGTAATCCTTGTATTCCACTCGAGGCTGACTTTGTCTTGCCGCCATAGGGTCCTGGACAGCGGTTGTCCTTAAAGATAAGAAAGTCGGGTGACCCAACGGTGCCGGCGAGCGGTATATCGTCGGGAACGACAGGGAGGGTACGACCGACGTTACTGGCGTGCTTGGCCCCTGCTCGTATCTCGCGAGAGTTACCAAACCACGAAAGTCGAGCTCTACCAAGAGCACACACGAGACAAGGTAAGGAGACGGTTTACCTTGTTGGTAACCGCAGTGACTTGGTGGGACGACAGGGCAGGCACCGATGTACTGGTGGACCTGACTGCTGTCGTTGACCGCGGGTCGGTTAAGTCGAGGCAACGATAACGGTTTTCACGCAGGTTAATGAAAATGCTAAATGGTTCGGCGGATGTCTTGAGTAGCCTTTTGGCTTGTACGCACTACCTACACGTGGGATAATGAGTGTGGGCTCCCCTGCATCGTAGTCTCGTTCGAGGGTCTTCAGACGTCAGCAGTACCGCGGGCTGATTGCCGGGAAGTGGTGTTGTCTTCTCTTGCTCGAGCGGTGTATTTGTATTTGCTTTGATTTTGCTTCACCGGCCAGTCACGCACCGTGCAGGAGTACGTTCGGGTTAGGGTCCAAAGCCCGGCGTACATAGGATATAGTCCGGCGGATGACCTCTCTGTTGATTGCCGAAGGATGGGCTACTTTGTGTCGGATAGCTTTGGTGGAGCGTTCCCTAACAAGGTTCCCGCCACCCTGGAGATCCGAGCGTCGTAGAGTCACGCCAGTGCACCCCTGCAGGGAAGATTAATCTATTCGAATAGCCGTGTCCACGGTAACAGGACGCTTTATGCTGAAGCTGGATCTTACCACTAGAAACTATTATTATTAAACTGAATGGTTCCGGGTTTTTCTTCCTCGCGGGGATGTCGAGGAGGTGAACTCGGAGGCATTATTATTATTGTTAATCATTACAACTTATATTATACAAAGTTGCAGCAACTTCGGCTTCGTTGTTACTTTATGCTTTATATGAACTGTTGGCTGATTCTTACCTCATGCTGCAAGACATCGTCGGAAGATGCTAGTCTTCGATAGGCCTAGCTTCTTACCCTTATTCTGATTTCTATCTTGCAGTCCACTATATACAACCTCTTCTTTCCGTTGATACAATGCATAATGCTTAGTAGCGGACGTAAGACTCGCGGGTATACTAGATACTCACCTGCTTTATTTCCTTCATTGTTTTGCCTGATCGTCCGCTGCAGTCGACGTTGGAGCCTTGGAGTCCAGAAGCAGGAGATCCCCGAAGCCGACCACCGCAACATGAAGATCCCCGATGCCTTCTACGACGTCGAGTTCCCCTTTGAACATGAGTAGTTTGGAGGTTCCCAGGCAGGAGGCCTCGCCTTTTCGATCGAGTGTTGATTTTGTGCTAGCCTTCTTAAGGCAACCTTGTATCCTTGTGTCTGTACTCAGATACTATTGCTTCTGCTGACTTTGTGCTCTCGAGCTGTTGTATTCGAGCCCTCGTGGCCCATGGCTTGTATTAAACAGCTTGTATTATTTTATTTGTTGAGTTGTGTTGTGATATCTCACCGTGAGTCCCTAATCTCGGTTGTGTACCTTGCGTGTATGATTACTGTACACGGTCTGATTTTGGGGGCGTCACAACTTGGTATCAGAGCCGACTACCTGTAGGAAGCCCCTAAGCACTCCTCGGTCGAAGTCGAGTCTAGTATTTGCAAAACTACTTGCAAACTTAATGTTTGGCTTACGAGCCCACATCGATGTCACTACGTGTGATATCTATGGTATTAGGATCTTTTTCTCCGTACCTATGCTCTGGGACTCTTCTCTCTTATCCTTGCCGGTAAGTTATATTAACCCTAACTTTAGGTTCTCGTACCTCCTTCCTTCCGGAGAGCACTGCATTCCCTATGATCGCCTGATTCACCTGAAGATTTTGACGATTACCCTCCGATGAATTCCCGAGATCCTACGTGTTCATCGCCTTTGCAATCCCATGCCACCGATAAGTCCGTGTGGATAATTGCATCCATCTCCCGATCTGGAAATCACAATTCCGGTGTACTTAAGCATCGAATTATCCCGATTCTTCGATCACCCGATGTCGTGGCATTTTTCCCCTTCTGGTTGAGTGCCGATACTCACATCGGATCCTTTGCGAATCATTCGACCCTTTCGTGGATTATTATCCGACGAATCTTTCATGGCTTATTCCATGTGTCAATTGGATTCATCGTGTGAAATACCCTCCCTGCCCCTCGATGATTTGTGTTATCGTCGACAACCTCCCTTGTCTCCGTGCCAATACAACTTGATCATATATATCGTGCTCTGCTTTCCCTTGGGAAGGTTATACACGTGATACTTGTGTATCATCACTTTTTCCCGTCCATTGGTCTGTTGATCAGACAATGACATTTACCTTTCCGTTGGTCTGTTTGATCAGACAACCATGTTTTACCTTCCATTGGTCTGTTTAATCTTTCGTGTGATATAAATTATCTGAGCAGCGATGATTCCCTGCTTATGTAAACACCTCGGTGTACTACCTCGTCAGTAACCCTTGTTGCCATTGTTGATGACATCTCGGTAGCCACCGGGACGAGAACTTTGCCAATTGGTCCGCCTCGTATTAACGAGCAGGAAAATGGTTCTCAATGTCCACTGCTCCTAGTGCCGATGTTGTTGCTGACATAGCTAACAAGTTGTTCTCTGACTTACCTTGCAACCTGATCGTATTGCTTGTCACCACCCTTCTTATTCAACGTGGGCCCATAACCCACAGTTCCACAGGATCGAAACCTGACTCTCTTGTACCTTTCTGTTCTCGAGGTTATTCCTCTTGCTGGACCTCGTATGCTACTCACGAGTCCTCTACCTTATGGTATCCAGTTCAATATCAGACTCAGTGCTTATGTCTGATGCTCTGGACCCCTTTTCATCCTCCGTTATCATCGTCGAATGCTTGCATATCCGCTGGAAAACTTCTCATGCCTTCTTTTGTTTCTCTCGATGTATCTCCCTGAGTTTAACTCGTGAGATACTTTGTACCCCATTCCCTTCGACCATCTCGGTCTGATTAAGCTTGTCCCGATCCGACCCCTTGAGTTTACCCCCCAACATATTCGTATGTACGATGGAGACCCCGATGGAAGGATGACAACTTGTTGAGATGCACCGATGCAGAGAAGTGAAGACATCAAAGTGAAGGATCAACTACTTCGAGAAGGAAAACAACCACCAGAAGACTCGTTAGAATGCAAAACCGAAACCTTTCCCCTTGCCCTACTTTTAAATTCTCGGGACGAGAATTCTTTGTAGTGGGGGAGATTTGTAACACTCTCACTGTCAATGAACAGTAATCACAATTACTGTTGATCATTACTGTTCCTAATTTTTCTTTGATCAACTTGGGTCAGTTCAAATTCAAATTCCCCTTCTGATATTGTTAATAGCAATGTGGCCATGGGCCTGGATCATCATGATTCATCACAAGTCCAACCACTCGTGTTGAAATCAAAAGCCAAACCCAAAATGCCTTTTGATGAATATGAAAAAATAAGTGGAAATAAAAATTTGTCCAAAAATTATACAACCACTTTTGTAAAATTCCCAATAATCTGTGGATCATGTCCATGTGGCTATGGGGATTTATTAAGCTAATAAATGAATCAAACAATTCAAACAGTAGCCTAATCAGTCCATTTTAATCCTTTATTATTTAAAACAAATATTAAATGGTTTTGTAAAAGTCTAAAAGTTTTTGTGGCACTCTACTGTTGTGTCATGCTAATATTGGGCAATTATCTTATTTTGCATAAATCAAATAATGGCTAAACAAAACAAAGACATAAAAGAAAACGAAAAAGAAATGCAGAAAATTGAAAAGGTTTAATACTCGCCCATGGGCAAAGCCCACCCGGGCCCAACTAGCCGGCCCAGCTCCCACCCCTCTTGTCTTCTACCTCCTGTTCATGGAGGTAGCGTGGCAGCAATCCCGCGGAGGCCATGGCCGCGGTCGCCGTGGCGACCATCCACGGTCGCCCCCAGCGGTTACAAGACCCCGCGGCCCTCCTCGCGAACCCTAGCCGCCTCCCCTCGGTTCTTCCTCCCTCGCGCCCCTCTCCCTCTCTCGTCGCTCGGCCGAGCGCCGCATCGCCGCACCGCCATGCTCGCCGCGGCCAACGGCGACGTCAAGACAAGCCGTCGTGTCCAGCAGCTTCCCCGGCCTCCTCTTCGTCTTCACACAAACGGAATCGAGCTCCTGGACACTGCCTTTCCCCAACCGAGTCTTCTTCCCCGACGGGATCGTCGCCGGTCGCTGCTCGATCCGCTCGTCTCCGACCACCTCCGGCCTCCCCGAGCACCCCATCCCCCTCACTGTGAGGCCCTTTGCCCGTTTCCCCCTCCCCCCTTCCTTTCGTTCGCCGTAGGTCCGTGCCCCGCCGAGCAGCCATGGCCGGAGCACGAGCTCCCGAGAAGGTTCTCTGTGGCGGGATGCCACTGCTCGCGCACCCAGCGTGTCCTGGCCTCACCTCGCGCATGCCCTTGGACACGCGCCCACGCCCTCGTCGCACCCGCGCCATGCCCCTGGCCGCCCAGCCGCGCCATGGCCACGCCCCCGCCGCCCTCTGTCCACGGTTGAGCGTGCCTCCGCTCCTACTCGAGGCCGCCTCGCCTCGCCAGACCGGCCTCCGCCCACGGCAGGATGAACACCCCGCCGGGGCCATGGCCGGTTTTGCGAGCGCTAACCCCCCCCCCCCCTGAGTCTATGACAGTGGGTCCACACCCCCATTATTAGCCACTAATCACCAGTTAATTAAAATTAAACAGAGATAACCCCCATGTGAGTATGACAGTTGGGCCCCAGCCCTTTTAATCTTAATTAAATAGATTAACTAGCCCTGTGTAACTTACACCTGGGCCCCACCTGACAGTTTATTAATTAAAATTGAATTTAGTTTTATAACAGTCAATGACATGTGGGTCCGGTGATTATTAGATTTAATTAAATTGTTTTATTATGCAATGTGGGGCTGACATGTGGGACCCACTAGTCAGTTGACCAGTCAACCTTACAGGTGGGTCCCCTTTGTCAGGTTTGACCAGTCAACCCTTGTGGATAATGTTAGAATTATTAATAAAAAAAATAATATCCAGGAAATGTTTTAAAATGATTAAAAGTTAGAAAATCAATATCTTTTAAACCGTAAGTCGGATTCAAAAACTTTATACATCAAAATTGATCAGAAAAATATAATTTATATGGATACGCTATCCGTATACCAACCCCACCCCCCTAACACACCGATCATCGATATTCCCCCCTCCGGGCTGTCTGTCGATAATTCCCGGTACCGATAAAAAGTACCCGGATGAATTTATTCCGAACATGAAAGTTGCCCGGAATGGTTCAACTAACACGGATACACCCCCCTTATGTTTGTCCGGTACCCACGACACCTCTGTAATGAACCCTTCCCCCTCCGGACACCTTGTCCGGTAATCACCCGGAGCTGGCAGTTCATCCCCGGATGAATTCCCGCTCCGAGCAACGTATATTGCACTGCGTTAGAACACCGTTAACATTGCCTACGCCATGCTATTCATCTGTTTTTTTATGCTTGCTTTGTATTTACTGTTTCTTCCCCCCCTTTATTCTCCGGTAGACCCCGCTGCTACCGCCGACTACACTGCTGCCGGGTACGACTACTTCGCCGACGACCCGACCCCTATCGTCGAGCTTCCAGGCAAGCAGAGCCATTCTCTTCCCCAGATATCGCCTACCTTTCCGTACTTTCTTGCACTAGGCATTGTTACTGCTGCTGCTACGATTACAGTCCTATTCAATTGCATAGCCTGTTTTTGTCGCCCCTTGATGTACCTTTCCTTTATCCTATGCTGCCTATTACTACTTATGCATTATTCAGCAGTGAGCCCTGCGCATTGTTAGCTAGGATTAGTTAGCGGGACGTGATCACTCAGGGGAGTGAACACGGATACAATATATACAACTGCACAGGTACGGTACAAAGCAGACACCGCCAAAGGCCCCTATCTGGGTTATGCCTAGTCACCTCAAGTGTGGGCTCCAGGAGTAATCCTTGTACTCAACTCGAGGATGACTTTGTCTTGCCGCCATAGGGTCCTGGACAGCGGTTGTCCTTAAAGGTAAGAAAGTCGGGCGACCCAACGGTGCCCGCGAGCGGTATATCGTCGGGAACGACAGGGAGGGTACGACCGACGTTACTGGCGTGCTTGGCCCCTGCTCGTATCTCGCGAGAGTTACCACACCAAAAAAGTCGAGCTCTACCAAGAGCACACGCGAGACAAGGTAAGGAGACGGTTCACCTTGTTGGTAACCGCAGTGACTTGGTGGGACGACAGGGCAGGCCCCGATGTACTGGTGGACCTGACTGCTGTCGTTGACCGCGGGTCGGTTAAGTCGAGGCAACGATAACGGTTTTCACGCAGGTTAATGAAAATGCTAAATGGTTCGGCGGATGTCTTGAGTAGCCTTTTGGCTTGTACGCACTACCTACACGTGGGATAATGAGTGTGGGCTCCCCTGCATCGTAGTCTCGTTCGAGGGTCTTCAGACGTCAGCAGTACCGCGGGCTGATTGCCGGGAAGTGGTGTTGTCTTCTCTTGCTCGAGCGGTGTATTTGTATTTGCTTTGATTTTGCTTCACCGGCCAGTCACGCACCGTGCAGGAGTACGTTCGGGTTAGGGTCCAAAGCCCGGCGTACATAGGATATAGTCCGGCGGATGACCTCTCTGTTGATTGCCGAAGGATGGGCTACTTTGTGTCGGATAGCTTTGGTGGAGCGTTCCCTAACAAGGTTCCCGCCACCCTGGAGATCCGAGCGTCGTAGAGTCACGCCAGTGCACCCCTGCAGGGAAGATTAATCTATTCGAATAGCCGTGTCCACGGTAACAGGACGCTTTATGCTGAAGCTGGATCTTACCACTAGAAACTATTATTATTAAACTGAATGGTTTCGGGTTTTTCTTCCTCGCGGGGATGTCTAGGAGGTGAACTCGGAGGCATTATTATTATTGTTAATCATTACAACTTATATTATACAATGTTGCAGCAACTTCGGCTTCGTTGTTACTTTATGCTTTATATGAACTGTTGGTTGATTCTTACCTCATGCTGCAAGACATCGTCGGAAGATGCTAGTCTTTGATAGGCCTAGCTTCTTACCCTTATTCTGATTTCTATCTTGCAGTCCACTATATACAGCCTCTTCTTTCCGTTGATACAATGCATAATGCTTAGTAGCGGACGTAAGACTCGCGGGTATACTAGATACTCACCTGCTTTATTTCCTTCACTGTTTTGCCTGATCGGCCGCTGCAGTCGACGTTGGAGCCTTGGAGTCCAGAAGCAGGAGATCCCCGAAGCAGACCACCGCAACATGAAGATCCCCGGTGCCTTCTACGACGTCGAGTTCCCCTTTGACCAGGAGTAGTTTGGAGGTTCCTAGGCAAGAGGCCTCGCCTTTTCGATCGAGTGTTGATTTTGTGCTAGCCTTCTTAAGGCAACCTTGTATCCTTGTTTCTGTACTCAGATACTATTGCTTCCGCTGACTTTGTGCTCTCGAGCTGTTGTATTCGAGCCCTCGTGGCCCATGGCTTGTATTAAACAGCTTGTATTATTTTATTTGTAGAGTTGTGTTGTGATATCTCACCGTGAGTCCCTAATCTCGGTCGTGTACCTTGCGTGTATGATTACTGTACACGGTCTGATTTTGGGGGCGTCACAGTGAGTCTCCTCTACAGGAGTCGGCCAGACAAGGTGACTCTCCTCTACAGGAGTCGGCCAGACAAGGTGACTCTCCTCGACAGGAGTTGGCCAGACAAGGTGACTCTCCTTTACATGAGTCGGTCAGACAGGAGACTCGCCTCTAAAGGAGTAGGCCTGACGGAGACTCTCCTCTACAGGAGTCCACTTAACTTGGAAGATTACAAGACTTAGAGTAGGACTCGGATTGATATTCGACTTGTAATACAAGATGAGACTAGTTTGTATCAGAATAGAACTCTATATGTAAGCATCCCCCTTCCACCTATATAAGGAGGGGTAGGGCGCCCATAGAGGCCAAGTTGGCAACAACAAGTCCACCAGAGTAGGCTTTCGCCATAAGAGTAGCCTTTCTCCATGAGAGTAGGCTTTCACCATGAGAGTAGGCTTTCTCCAAAGTAGGCTTCCGCCAAAGTAGGCTTTCGCCTGAATACAACAGTAAGAGAGTCGGCGACACGCCGGCGACTCCCTGTGAGAAAAGGAATAAGACTTGGCCACAAACAACATTTAGGGTCTTTACCGGACGGTGTTTCCCGGGGCCTGAAGCTGTATAAAATCGCGTTTTCTCTCGCTGTGATGTTCTTCTTCCTCGTACACTAGTAGCAAAGGCCCCATAATCAAGTCCGACTTTACAGACATCTGCCACGACTTTCCCACGACTGTTGGCGCCCACCGTGGGGCCATCGCACAAGGGTGTTTTTATCTTGGAGGAAATCCTCACAGGGATCGAGAAACTCATGATCATCCGGACGAAGAAGAACAGGCACGAACAAATCTACATCAACAAGTCGACGATCCGCCGAATCTAGCAGGACTCGATCCGACCCGGGTGCATTGCAACCTCGGTTTCTTCAACATCTACATCAAGATCTACATCAAGCTCATGAAGAAAACAAGAAAAAATTCGAGTGCACGACTCAAAACTCGACTTCAATAATTGACCCTCGCGCGCAGCTTGCATAACAGAAAAAACATATGCATTGCGGACGCTCCAGGAGGTGACTCGGAACTCATATTGAGGATCCCTTCGGTGAATAGATTGGAAATTCGGTTGATTACAAGCTGTTAATATTTCAGCCAAATCCGATGACTAGATCTCCCTGGCCGACTCCTTCACTGAAGCACTATCGAAATCTGGCGGAACTCCGCACGACTTCAGCAAAACAATTCCCAAGGTCGACTCATACATCAATTCGAAGATCCCTCCGGTGGAAAGCTGTGGGATATAATCCTTTACTACCAAAATTTTAGAAAATTTCAACGGGTAGATCTCCGTGATCGACTCCCACACTAAAACGCGTTTTTGGATCTACGCAAGGTCGCGAAACCCAACCACAAATTTAGCTCAACCTATCACCGGTTTGCACTCCGGACATTGGAACAACTACCGTTTGAGAAAAATTATCACATACATATGTGTCGTATTACAACCGCTTGGTCGCCGCTATCACCGGCTCGACATATGGGTCGGACTATCAACCATCGACTTCTATGAAGATCAGTCACAACCTCACCGCGGTTTACTTCCATGGTTCTTCGGATTTTCTCTGCATCATCAGATCAATGCTTGTTTCTTTATCAAGCCAGATACATGGAGTCCCCAGCCAACTCCTCGAGTCAATTAAAGACTCAGGGGGCTACACCTCCTATAAGGTCCATTGGATATTGAGATATATTAAGTTTCAATGATGGGTCATAATTGACCATCACAAATTTTGGTCCATTGATTTCGATGGTGAAATCCCGTCTTAGATTCCGGTTCATTGAAAAAATTCCGGCTCTTTCATTGAGTTCTGGATCCTCGGTAAAATCCCGGCTCAGATTCCGGTTCATTGGAAAAATTCCGGCTCCCTTCGTGAGTTCCGGTTTATTGAAAATCCCAGCTCCCTTCATGAGTTCCGGTTTATTGAAAATCCCGGCTCCCTTCATGAGGTCCGTCTTATTGGAAAATCTTGGCTCAACAATGAGATTCCGGTTCATCCAAAATTCCGGATCCTTGACGAGTTCTGACTCATTTAAAATTCTGGATCCTCAAGCGATTCCCGGTTCATCAGAAAATTCTGGATCCTCGATGAGTTCTAGTTCATCGGAAATTCTGGCTCCTTTATGGATCCAGAATCATTACAAATTACCGGCTTCACAAGAAATTCTGGTAAGACTCGACACTTCTGGAACCCAGAATTTATCATTTATGCATTGCATCTTTATTTTCATATCATGATGCATACACAAAGGCGGTTTTCATCTCACCAGGCTCTCGCCACACTTATGCATATTCTTACATATTACATCATATCGCACCATGTTGCATCACATTGCATATTGCATCATAAAATTCTCATAGACCCGGGGGCTTGATCAACCCTCTACCGGCTCTAAGCATGTATATTGCTTTGATAAGGTGAAAGGGGGGCTTGATGATACTCATCAACTCCTACCAGAAAAAGCCGGCATATACATGTAAAAATTCACATGTGTTTTTTTATTAAGGGATAAAAGGGGGGTTCGATGGCTCCCATCGACTCTTAAAAACCGAAGATATCCTGGCATACACATGAATTGGCCACCCACGCCGTTTGTCATGTACAGTTTAGAGCTTCCATAACTAACTCGCAAACGGTTGTTCTAAACTTTGAGGTTTACATAAACCATCTGTCGAATTTAGTCCTAAGAGACGGGCACGCTAGTTACTGGAAAGCCGGCTCTACAGAGAAGTTTCGACTCCTGAACCAATAATCTCTCTCAACGCGAGAAGATGAGGTCTAAGTCGACTTCTACTAGCCTTGCATTTCCATTTTGCATGCAAACATCATCCTGCATCTTAAGTTATTTATAACAATTTTTCTTACAAGTTAGACCTATGTAACTCGGCACAGCACCCAGATGTTCATACCGATTCATGGGGACTATATCTTTTGCATTGCATCTTCTGCATTCTTAATTCGACTTCTGTCGCACCGGCTCTCGCCATATACCAAATATATAAGTCGACACTCGTCGCACTGGCTCTCGCCATATATATATATATATAGACTTCTATGCACCGGCTCTCGCCATATTCAGATGCTCATACCGACTTGGAGTTGAGACACATTATTACGGGTTGCTGAAGAAAACATATTCCAGCACTCGAAGGGCCATTCTATTGGAAGCTGGGAACACAACCCATCATATCATATCTACTGGATTCAGCAAATTCGCATTCATCGGTTTTTATCAGCAAGCAAACATTTGCCGGCTTCAACAAAAATTGCTGGCTTTGGCATACAATACTTGCCGACTTCAGAAAACAAGCAAGAAATTGTAAGTCCCAGGTTGCTGCAGGCAAGACAACCCGGCACTCGGAGGATACACTACTTCGAAGAAAATTTCACAAGTACAAGTCCCAGGTGATACGTCCAAAATGCATCACTATTTTATATTGTAATTTCATCCTATTCATTGATATATTCCCCTTTAAAGTATTGTTCTTATGTTGTTTTGGCTTGTTTTACACAGTTTACAACTTTCCGGTGCCGAAGCAGTAGAACCAGAATTCAGTGGTGAAAAGTGGACACCAAGTTGCTGAATCAGATCAAGTCCAAATGCGATGAAAATTTACTGGGAGTATTTTTATGAAGATTGACTGGGGATCACTGATGATGGAGGTGAGGGGACCCACTAGGCATCCAGAAGGGTGCCTGGCGCGGCCCCCCTCCTAGTCGCGCCAGGCACCCTCCTGGATGCCTGGTGGCCCCCCTCGGTGCCCCCTCTCGCCTATAAGACCCCCCTGGGGTAGAAACCCTAAAAAAAGAGTTTCCGTGTTTCGCCGCCGCCATGGGGCGGAAACCTACAGAGAAGAAAAGCCATCTCCGGTGGGCAGATTCCGTCGGGGAGATCACCTCCCGGAAGGGGAGATCGTCGCCATCAACATCATCACCGTCACGGGCATTATCGAGATCATCATCAACATCATCCCCAACATCAGAACCATCTCCATCTCCATCCCATCTCATCTCACAATTGCAACGTGTGTTTTAGTCCGTACTATCTATCCTCTCTACTCTGTTGGTGTTGATTACTACTTTGTGGTGAATGCTATTGAGTTTTGTTGGAGAAATATCATTGTGTCCAGATTGTTTGCCACCCATCTATAACCTCTGATCATGATCTCTTTTATTTCTTGTGAGTAGTTACTTTAGTTCTTGAGAACATGGGAGAAGTCTAGTTGTTAGTAGTCATATGATGTTGAAGTGTTATGTGTTGTTTGATACTTAAGTTGTGTTGTTATTTCTCTAGTGGTGTTATGTGAGTCGAACACTTAACACTTCACCTTTCATGGGCCTAGAGGAATACATTGTGCACAAAGGATGCTTATGGTGGGTTGCTGGAGTGACAGAAACCTGAACCCCAGGTCGCACACTTTTGCACAAGGGAGTTATGGATCCTTGATCGTAATGTTGTGGTTAGGCTTATGCCTTAATTACTACCATGTATTTGCGGATGCTTGCAAGGTGTGTAATCATAAGAGTACACTTATCTTAGTCTAGAAGGTGTACTAGCATTGATCCACCCACCAACACTTATCAACACAATACATATTATTTGACGGAGTATGGTGAAAGTAACTTGACTATCTCTCCCATGTGTTCTCGAGAACGCTTTAGCTTTTATAAGTTTAGTTACTAGGCTTATCCTTGTGAAAGGATTGGGCCACTTGCTACTCCTCAGTTACCCTGTTTACTTTGCTTGTCTTTTACTTTTCTTTTGCTTAAACCAAAAACCCCTAAATATTTACCTTTGAGTGTGTGTAGCCTTTCCTTATCCAGTGTCACTTATCAGCACCTTCTGCTCCTCGTTGGGTTCGACACTCTTATTTATCGAAAAGCTACAATTGATCCCCTAGACTTGTGGGTTATCAAGAATCGTTTATTGGCGCGGTTAACAGGGGAGGCACACCCACTAAACCTATTAACTTCACCGCCATCACCAGGTCGCTGCAGGCAAGACAACCCGACACTTGGGGGCTACACCAGCATGGTTGTTTTATATACGAAACTCCAAGTCATCACGAGATGATAAACTCAGAGCTTGTGGGCTACAGGTGATATGGACATAAAATTGCCCGTAAAAAAAATTCGGAGTCCTTTTGACAAGACACGGAAGAGCAAAAAGAAACATTGAACTCAAACGTGGAAGAGCTCAAAATTAAATCATATCGGGTCCATTCACATGAGTAAGTGGAGCAAGTCGGCCTAATGGTTTGGCCTCCAGACCCGGTCTTTATTCTAACTATTCATTATACTGGAAGTTTACCATGGACGCGCACCCAACGTTCTCTTCTACGACAATCTCATCGCCAAGGACAAACAAAGAAAAAATTAAGCCCACGCCAATATTGTGTCCAAGCTAAACTTGGGGGCTACTGTCGGGGGGATTACTCACAGCTAAGACCCGACCAGAAGACAGGTCCTGGAGACTAGAGTCGGCTGACATGAGTCACCTCCATGATTCGGCTGACATGAGTCACCTTAATGAGTTGGTTGACATGAGTCACCTCCATGAGTCGGATGACATGAGTCACCTCCATGAGTCGGCAGACAGGTGACTCTTCTCTATAGGATTCAACCAGACAAGGTGACTCTCCTCTACAGGAGTCGGCCAGACAAGGTGACTCTCCTCTACAGGAGTCGGCCAGATAAGGTGACTCTCCTTTACAGGAGTCGGTCAGCAGGAGACTCCTCTACAGGAGTAGGCCTGACGGAGACTCTCCTCTATAGGAGTCCACTTAACTTGGAAGATTACAAGACTTAGAGTAGGACTCGGATTGATATCCGACTTGTAATACAAGATGAGACTAGTTTGTATCAGAATAGGACTCTACATGTAAGCCTCCCCCTTCCACCTATATAAGGAGGGGTAGGGCGCCCATAGAGGCCAAGTTGGCAACAGCAAGTCCACCAGAGTAAGCTTTCGCCATGAGAATAGGCTTTCGCCATGAGAGTAGGGTTTCGCCATGTCGGGGATGTACCCCGGCAAATCCCATGGTCAGGGACCCTTGGTTAGTCATGAGAGGCACAAGTTGGACGATAAGCTCGTCGGCTAACAGGAGGATACGTTCCTTCTCGATATTATTGATTGGAGATGGCGATTACAGGGAAGCTGAGGCTAGTGCGCACAAGACTAGGGTTACAGATTGTGTATTGCTTGATCTCGACGTGTCCCCTCCTAGCCCTTATATACTAGGCTAGGTCTCGGGGAGTCCGTCCTGATTACAGATGAGGTTTCCTAACCATGATCTTGTTCCGTTCAGCAAGTTTGCACCTTCCTTATGACTCGCGGACTCCTACGTCGGTGCCACTAGTGGGCCAAGGCTGGGCCCAGGCGGCATCTTTGTGGGCCTTCTGTCTTCGGTTACACCGGGTAGGCTCATCCATATGAGTCGTGGGGTCACCCCCAAGTGCCTGGGGGACTCGAAGAGGCGCGCAGGGACTCGAATCCATTATTGCGCCGTTTTGATGTATGCACGGTTCAATCGCGGGTCGCTGGCAGTCTGGGGCCATGAAAAAACCTGTTTCAAGGGATGCTAAGCTGAAAGGGCCCAAGGTGTCGACTGGTCGAGCCTTGGTGAATTGCACTAGTGGCAAAAAACCGCAGTAGCCCAATCAAACTCATGTCCTTCGACATGAGTTTGGAACACTGGTGTCTAGCAAAAGTCATGCCGCTGCAGGGCTTACAGTGATCAATTGCCGCCAGTAAAGTTCATAGCCTAGGCGCGTCCGCCCGCCTTTTTCTATCATGCATGCGCATGGAAAAGGTTGGGAGTGAAATCGCTCTTCGGCAAGTCCCAGCCTGGCCGATCTGCGCAGCGGGGTCTTACCTACACGCTAAGCTTGCGTGGCATCTGGGCACAGTGTATCGTGTTCCAGGAATATGTATTTTTATTGAGGCGCGGAGCCTAGTAGATAATGCACCCACTTGGAATAAACAATCAAGTGGGCTGTTTTTGCGGTCACTCGCGGAGCTTCTCCGAGTGCTCGGACGAGGAGTAACGTAGAGGGATATTTGCTCGGGAGGTCGTCGAGTGCTTGAGTATATAGAGTTTTGCGAGTAATCACTCGAATATCGCTTTTTCTCTCGGGGTGAGGGAGCACCCGATACTCCGGGACCGCTTGATCTGGCGAGTGCAGGTCTGCTCATCTTGCGTCGTGGTGAGGGAGCACCCGAAACTCTCAGGGGTGCGAGTAATCACTCGAGCATGTTTTTACTTCTGGGTGAGGGAGCACCCGAAAAACTCTCATGGGTGGATATGCTCCCGATGGGAGTTAGATATATTTGAAAAATGTATTTAAATTATGTAAAAAATGGCGTTTGCAAGCTGCCTCTTCTGCTCACTGCCTTTTGATTTACATCTTGTTTGGTGAAGATAACCATCTCCTTGCTAGAGGACCGTCAAAGATGCTCTGGCTGCTAACCGTCATGTCTTCATGACCGGTCATAATGATGGCTTTTGGTGGCGTGCTGCAGTCGTCTGTTGAGTTATCGATGCGCGCATTAAAATCGCGCGAGATTTGACGCGTCCAGCGCATTGTGCCGCTCGTGTGAAGGCATCTTTGTCTCAGAATTCGAATCGCCCAGCATGCTTTGGTCTTTGAATTAATTTCTTCCGTTGTCTGGGCTTCTGCGTGCTCTTGGGCTTGTGCTATAAATAGCCCCCTTTTGTTCGTCTCGCAGTAGTTTTCATCCTCTGCCCATCTTTCTCTTCTTCTTCATCTTCTCATGGGGCCAAAGCGAGGTGCAGGTATGACTAGCCGCGGCCGAGTTCGCCGTGGTCGCGGTGGTCGTATTCCGCGTTCTTCTCGTGGTGCCAGTCGTGGTGCACCGTCGACACCTTCTTCCTCTTCCTCGGAGGAGGATTTTCGGCGCTATGACTTCCTTCTACGCGTCCGTGGTCGGAACACTGCTCGTATTCTTCCGTCTTCTGCATTTTCTTCCCTTGTTGCTGAGCGCAGTCTCGATGGTTTGCTGCTTCGTCTTCAGGGGTGTGCTCGATCTCCTTCTTATGTTAAGTTGGAGGTCGATAGTTCCCGCTTGATTTTTCTTGGTTTTGGATGGAAAGCCTTTGCTCGTCGGTTCAATTTGCGTGATGGTGACACTCTTTGTTGCCATTTTGATGGCGACAACACTCTTGTCATCCGCGCCTTTGACCCAAGCGGCAACCGCATGGATCCGTTCTAGCCGGAGACCAGCAGCGATGGTTTTGGCAAGTCAAGGAGTCCTTCGCCTGCGTCTTCAACTGCTTCCTCCTCCGGCGACTCTTCGGGTGCTGATGTTGAGCCGTCTTCAATTGCTTCCTCCTCCGGCTCTGAAGAGGACCTCGACGTCAAGCAACCAACCAAGCGGGTGTGCCAGGAGACCTTGTAGAACTGGAGGCAGCGGCGTCATTTTCGCCGGAAGCTCGGGTGGAGCTAGAGAAGAAGCTGGTGGAGCAGGAGAAGAAGCTGGTGGAGCATCGTCTTCGACTGCTCCGCAAATAAGTCGAGCTTCACCTTTTTTATGTCATTGACATCATGAGCCTGCTGCTTCGACTCCTCCTTTGTCTGTGATGATGCTCGTTGTCTTAGTGCCAGTCGCCCCAGCATGGGCACTCATGTAGAAGTCATAATTCCTTGTAGGCTTATCGGCTGCTTGTGCCTTTTGTGACTAGGTTAGTTCTCCATGTAATGAGGATTGCCTTCGAGTAATCAGAGCTGCCTTCTATCCAATGTACTTTGAATATATTTTTTACTGAAAAATGATCCTTGTGATGTGAACTGTGTTTGGGCTTTTGCAATGGAATTTTGTCTTTGGACCCTTTGCAACCGATAGCTGTGTTCGAGTCCTTGGCGATCGAGAGCTGTCTTCGAGTCCTTTGCAACCGAGAGCTGTCTTCGAGTCCTTTGCAGCCGAGATCTGTCTTTGAGTCCTTTGTGATCGAGGGTTGTCTTCAAGTCCATGAAAACTTCGCACTGTGGGTTCTATAGGGTGCGCGACAGCGCTCCAGATGGGAGTAGCCCCCAAGGCTACGTTTGAGTCGGAGGGTCAGACGTAGGCTGAGATTTGTTTCCTTTGTCATTCCTTCATTATTTTCTGTCTTTTATCGGGTGCGCGGAAGCGCTCCCGATGGGAGTAGCCCCCGAGGCTTTAGGTGATCGCTGGCGATCAGGTGAAGACTTAAAGAATTGTCTTTGTCCTGCGCTCCGTTCATATTTCTTGAAAGTACGTAGAGTTCCATCTGGTTGTAGCCGTGTCTTTCCTTTTGATTCCGGGCAGAGTTCGACGGGTGGCGCTTGTTGATGGGTTTTTGCTTGGACCCTTTTGAGCTTCAGGCTGCGTGAGCGATGATGACGTCTCTTGGGGGGAGATTTTTTAATCGAGCCCCCGAGTGTTTGGGTGAAAAGATCGCGATTGCGATGATAGCGTCTCTCGGGGGGGAGATTTTCTACTCGAGCCCCCGAGTGCTTTGGTGAAAGGATCGCGATTGCGACGATAGAGTCTCTCGGGAGGAGATTTTCTACTCGAGCCCCCGAGTGCTTTGGTGAAAGGATCGCGATTGCGATGATAGTGTCTCTCGGGGGGAGATTTTCTACTCGAGCCCCCGAGTGCTTTGGTGGAAAGATCGCGATTGCGACGATAGCGTCTCTCGGGGGAAGTTTATGCTCGAGCCCCCGAGCGCTTTGATGAAAGGTCGCGGTTGCGACGATAGCGTATCTCGGGGGAAGTTTTGTGCTCGAGCCCCCGAGTGCTTTTTAATAAGAGATCGCGATTGCGATGATAGCGTCTCTCGGGGGGAGTTTGTACTCGAGCCCCCGAGTGCTTTTTAATAAGAGATCGCTATTGCGATGATAGCGTCTCTCGGGGGGAGTTTGTACTCGAGCCCCCGAGTGCTTTGGTATAGTAGTATTTGGGCAACATCATTTTATTGCGTCGAAGGTTTACATGAGCTGCCAGATGAGCATGACTGGTGGAGACTATCGGTAGAACAGGCGTAGGTTCGCTACGTTCCATGGATTTCCCACATCCTCGTTAGTCTTCGGGTTCTTCAGTCTATAGGAGCCTCCTCCTATGACTTCTGTGATTATGAACGGTCCTTCCCATTGGGGGGCAAGCTTGTGAACTTTTTCTTGTATGAGCCGTAGGACAAGGTCGCCTTTATTGAAGGTTCTGGTGCGCAGGCGACTGCTTTGATAAGTTCGCAGTTTGTCCTGGTACCCCTCTGACTTTGCTAGGGATGTGTCCCTTGCTTCGTCTGCTGTGTCCTTGTCATCTTGCAGCGCTTCTTCTGCTTCTTCTTCTTCGTACCCTGAGATCCGTGGAGCCCCGAATTTGAGGTCATGTGGTAGCACTGCCTCCGACCCGTACACCATGAAGAAAAGTGCGCACTGGGTTGCATTATTTGGGGTGGTGCGTAGGCTCCAGAGTACTGCGGGGAGTTCTTCTACCCAGTTGCCTGCGGCCTGCTCGAGTGGTGCGAGGAGTCGTTTTTTGATTCCCCCGCATACTAATCCATTTGCTTTCTCCACTTGGCCGTTGGACTGCGGGTGTGCGATTGATGCGTAGTTGATTTTGATGCCCATTTCTTCGCAAAAGTTCTGGAGTTCTGCCGCTGTGAAGTTCGTACCGTTTTCCATGATGACGTTGTGCGGTTTTCCGAACTTGAAGGTGATTGATTTGATGAAATTCACGGCCGTGAGGGTTGTGGAACTGGTGATGGGCACTGCTTCGATCCACTTGGTGAATTTGTCGACTGCTACTAGCAGGTGGGTTATTCCTCCCTTTGAAGATTTTTGAGCGGGCCCACCATGTCGAGTCTCCAGGTGGCGAACGACCATGAGGGTGGTATGGTCTTGAATTCTGAAGCTGGAGCATGCGGTCTGCTGGCAAATTTGTGGCAGGCCATGCAACACCGCATGATGTCCTCTGCGTTACTCATGGCTGTTGGCCAATAAAGTCCTGCTCTAAAGGCTTTTGCCACGAGTGCTCGACTGCAAGCATGGTGCCCGCGGGTGCCTTCGTGGATCTCCAGTAGTAGGGTCTTGCCGTCTTCCTCGTCTATGCATTTTTGTAGGACCTGGGAAACGCCGCGCTTGTAGAGTTGTCCGTTGATTACTGTGAATGTTTTGGAGCGCCGACTAATGCGTTTGGCTTCTGCGACGTCCTGCGGTAGGATGTCGTCGATTAGGAACCTGTGGAGTGGCTCTCTCCAAGATTGGTCCTTTGGTGCGGGTGGCTCTGGCTCCTCGACTGTGTTGTGGGCTTCTTCATTCACTATTTGGATCTGCGGCTGCCACTTGTGTTGGTTCAACTGTGTTTTCATCCTCCGTGTCTTCTTCTGGTCCGAGTTTTTTTATTGTGGTGATGGTCTCGTCTATATAGGCCTGAATGTTTCCACCGATCCGGTTTCTCATGTGTGATTGCGCCATTCGCTGGTGTATTGCTCCTGCGTTGCTTAAGCCGAAGTGCATTTTGGGGCGGCCTGCTTATCCTGAGTCCGTCGGGTGTACTTGGTGGTTGACCGCGTCGCTGTCGATCCAGGAGTCCCGTCCATGCTCTTTTGACTCACTTCTGCTTGCTAGTGGGAAGGTGCTTTTATCTGTCGCCGTGACTGTTTCTGTGAGTTCTTGCTCGGCTCTGAAGGTGTCAGAGACTTTGTGGAAATTGCGGTAACATTTGTCTAAGTTGATGAAGCTCCCGTTGACTGTGATGACGCCTGCGGATCCTGGCATCTTGAGTTTGAGGTAGGTGTAGCGCGGAATCGCCATGAATTTTGCGAACGATGGACGTCCCAGTATGGCGTGATACTGTGATTGCCAATCGAGTACTTCGAACTCGAGGGTGTGTCTTGCGAAATTGCGTCTGTTGCCGAAGACGACTTCGAGTTCGATTAGTCCAAGGGAAGTAGCTTCTTCTCCTGGGACTATTCCGTATAACACGGTGCTTGATTTCTTCCATACTGATCGAGCGATCAGCATCTTGCGTAGGGTGCTGACGAAGATTATGTTCATGCTGTTGCCTCCGTCCATGAAGATTCTTTCCATGTCGTACCCTCCGATTTGGGCGTCGAGGACCAGGGGCGCGTGCCCCGGCCTTGGGACTGCAGGCGGGTGGTCGCTCTGGGAGAACGTGATGCTGGTTTCTGCGTCGTGTAGCTGGTAGACTTTGACTGCGTTAAGATTCTCGGCTGCTCTACCCTGCAGGGTGTAGGCGTCATGTTGGGCTTGCGATACCTTGCCTTCTTGGATCGTGTACACCTGTCCTTGAGTGGGAGACTGCTCGGTTCGTCGGGCGCGCTTGGATTCTTGCTGTTTTTCCTCCTTGAGGCTGTCGGCGAGTTCGTTGAACAAGCGGCAGTCTTCCAGAGTGTGGCTCGATCTGATGTTTCCCCAGTTGTCTTCGAAGCAGTGGATCGTGCAGGGTCCTTCTAGTTGTTCCCTGACCGTGAGCTTGCTGGATCCGGCGTGCCGTTTCCTCCTTGAGATTCGGAAGAATAGCACGTGGTCCGCTGGGTGCTCGTGAGCTCGCGGGTCGACTTTGATCCCTGCACTTAGATTCTTGTTCCTTATGAGATTGGCGAATTCGTCTGGCCTTTGAACTGGGTCATAGTATTCGCCGGTCCGAGTCTCAGAGTCGCTGTCCTGGCGGGCGGCGGCTGTCCGCACGGCAGCGGGTCATCGAGTGGTCGGCGATCGTGTGGCTGTATAGTTCGCCTCATCGGGTGGAGTCGCTTCGTAGAATCCTCGTGCCTGTGTTCTGGGTCGTCGATTTCTTCCTTGTTGGCGATGATCTTGGCGGTCGTTGATCCTGAGCTCGGAGTCAGTGTCTTGTTGTGCGGCGGGTGCCTGGGTGGCGGTGGGTCGTCCAGTGGCCAGCAGGTCCTCTTCTTCATGTTGTAGTTCGTCCATCGGGATCTCCGTGTAGAACCCTCGCGACTTTCCTTTGGGTCATCGAGTTCTCTTTCGTTGGCGGCGGGCTCGGTTGCCGCCGTAGTATTGATCTTGACACGGCTGCAGGCTGAGCGATCTTGCCGGGGCGGCAGAGATATTCGCCGTGATCTTGAATTCCTCTGGTAGATTGCATCTGGTTCTTGCCCTTGAGTTGCGGCTTGCTGGAGATGGAACCGCCGAGATCGTAATTCCAACCTGTGTAGTTCCCACAGACGGCGCCAATTGTCGGGGATGTACCCCGGCAAATCCCATGGTCAGGGACCCTGGGTTAGTCATGAGAGGCACAAGTTGGAAGATAAGTTCGTCGGCTAACAGGAGGATACGTTCCTGCTCGATATTATTGATTGGAGATGGCGATTACAGGGAAGCCGAGGCTAGTGCGCACAAGGCTAGGGTTACAGATTGTGTATTGCTTGATCTCGACGTCTCCCCTCCTAACCCTTATATACTAGGCTAGGTCTCGGGGAGTCCGTCCTGATTACAGATGAGGTTTCCTAACCATGAATTTGTTCCGTTCGGCAAGTTTGCACCTTCCTTATGACTTGCGGACTCCTACGTCGGTGTCACTAGTGGGCCAAGGCTGGGCCCAGGCGGCATCTTTGTGGGCCTTCTGTCTTCGGGTACACCGGGTAGGCTCATCCATAGGAGTCATGGGGTCACCCCCTCGTCACGCCATGAGAGTAGGCTTTCTCCATGAGAGTAGGCTTTCTCCAAAGTAGGCTTTCGCCTGAATACAACTGTAAGAGAGTCGGCGACACGCCGGCGACTCCCTGTGAGGAAAGGAATAAGACCTGGCCACAAAAAACATGTAGGGTCTTTACCGGACGGTGTTTCCCGGGGCCTGAAGCAGTATAAAATCGCATTTTCTCTCTCTGTGATGTTCTTCTTCCTCGTACACTCATAGCAAAGGCCCCATAATCAAGTCCAACTTTACGGACATCTGCCGTGACTTTCCCACGACAGGGGAGCCGGCACACATCCACTTCATAGGGACCATTGTCACCCAGGGGAGATGGGGAGCATGATCGCTTGAATGAGCTAGACTGGTCACCCTAGTAGATGCAACATATTCATACTACCATCTGGGCACCAAGCAACCCTACCCCAGATATGGGCATCTCTATACAAGCGTCCATTGAGGGGTAGCGGCGCAAGGGCAATTATCTTTGTGAGACCATATGGTGGCACAAGGGCAGGGCCCACCCACGACTCCTCCACCAACACCAGGTAGCTTGCAGAGGGTAGGGCCATAGGATACCTGCTTAGTGAGTGGAGGCTAAATGAGGAAGTCTAGTTTAGCCCGAGAGACAAATTCGATCGATAGTAGAGGCCTTGATAGCCATAAGAGGGAGATGTTGGGTGGTTGTAGGTGTTAAAACGGTAGCTAACTAGTGAAAGGATCAGAATTTCGACTAGGGGGGTGAATAGGTGATACACGAGATAATACTCGCCCCTCGTTGGTTACCCCAAGTGGAAGGTGAGATGTAGCGTAGCGGCAAATTTCCCTTAGCGAAGATGCTAAGGTTTAGAGTGTCTCCAGTAGGACTCCAACAGATACAAGTAGGTGGTGATGTGAAAAATGGCGCCGTTCACAACTCGAGGTTGCTTACTTCACCTGGACCTACACACACAGCAAATAACTTTGCTTCCCAACGAGTACAGAGGAGTTGTCAATTCCTCCGGCCTTGTTGTTTACAAAGGATAAAACGCACGGGATAATAATGATAGTGATAGCTACGGAAAAGTAAATACTGAAAGTAAATTGAAGGTGTAAACAGTATTGGAAATATGGAACGGGGTCCTATGATGTTCACTAGTGATGTCTCTCTCCCAAAAGACGATAAAATAGCCATGCGAGGTAAACAAATTACAGCTGGGCAATTGACAGGATTATGTGTGCAAACCAATGCTAATTATGCTATAAAGAAAGGAAGAGGCTCAAAAGCATGGGCGGTACGCCAAGACAAGTAGACCGAAATCCATCTGCATCTACCTACTAATCATCCACCTTGAGATATCTATCCAGAACATCTCGCTGGTATTAAGTTGTGAATCTCACCCAAAGTGTAAACTCAAAGCAACGGACAACTGCATTAAAGAACTTTGCGTAAAGTAAACAATCCTTGCACCCGCAAGTACAAGCACCGTTGTTTTCCCCTTGTGGCAACAGCACATCCCCTAGACTCATCTTTCTTTCACTCAAGCTAGTCATCGGGGGGCATGAACCCACAATCATGCATAACGCTCCCTCTTGGAGTCACTACCTACTACTTGGCCAAAGCAATAAACAGCAACGGAGAACATGCAAGAATTACTCAGGAACATAAATATAAAAGAAGAGAATCAAATATATAACTCAATCACAATCCGAACATAATCTCATAATCCATCGGATCCCAGCAAACTCAGCATAGCAACAGCAGAAAGATTACATAAGTGCCTCGATCATGTAGGCCAGCTCACGAGGTCTAATCCATGAAGAACAAAGAGGGGAGGAGAACATCACAGAGCTACTGATCATAGACCCATGGTCCAAGGTGGACTACTCACGGTTCATCTGGGAAGCATCCATGGTGGTGGAGAAGCTCCCGGAGGTGATTCCTCCCTCCGGCAAGGGTGCCGGGAAGAGGTCTTCTGGTGCTCCCGATCTTGGAAGCGCGGTGGCGGCGGAACAGAGGAGAGATCGCGAAAAAGGGTTCCGTCCCCGAGGGTTTCTCTTCACGGGGAATAAATAGGCGAAAGGGGGCAGCCAGTGGTGGGCCAGGGGCTCCAGGCGCCCCCCTGGCGCGGCCAGGGGTGGGGCCGCGCCCTCTGGCCGCCTGGGCCCCCCTGGCCCCCCTCGGCCCCCACTTAGCTCTTTTGGAAGGTTCCCGTACGCTGATTTTTCCTATATTTTTCCCGGAATTTTTCTGGTACTTTAAATAAGGGGGAAACCTAAAATAGAAAAACAGCAGAAAACGGGAACTGGCACTGGGGTGCACTGAGTTAATAGGTTAGTCCAAATATGATCAAAAGTGTATGGAAGTTCATCAATATCATAGCAATATCACACAAAAGAGGCATGGACCAAGCATAAATTATAGATACGTTTTGGACGTATCAACATCCCCAAGCTTAATTCCTTCTCGTCCTCGAGTAGGTAAACGATAAC
Organism: Bromus sterilis; assembly: GCA_950022295.1. Taxonomy (NCBI): domain Eukaryota; kingdom Viridiplantae; phylum Streptophyta; class Magnoliopsida; order Poales; family Poaceae; genus Bromus; species Bromus sterilis. Next base: position 139,957,624 of record OX465601.1, on the reverse strand, counting down.
AAGCATAATTTCTGTTGTGACGTGCTAACAACCATAAAAGAACTTTGAAGTAAAGCAATCAAGGCATGTAATTCAATTCAAGTCATAACAGGCAAGAGTCTTTATTTGGCATTGAAACAAGCAACATAAGAACATAAAGGTGCAAGAGCTCTCGCTATCCGTGACTCGAATGTCTCCAAATGGTGTTTGCATGCAAGAAAGGGGATAGGGATATACGAGAAAAAGTATTTTTATGTTGAGAACTGGATGTACTAAAGTTTCACACTTGGTCTTCTTTGGAATCTTATCTTGACTCATCCCCAGACCACTAGCCAGGTACAAGTCAATGATCCACTCCTTTTCTACATTTTGAGCACTCATGCAATGGATGAGCATAAGAAAGAAAGTTGACACTTAGGATGGCAAAGAGAGAATATGGTGGAGGAGGAAGAAAAAAAGGTGTGAAAGGCTCACATCAATGAGGACACTCATAGGCGAGAGAAAGCCAAATGATAGATATGATGTGAGGAGTAGGGATTGCCATGCAACAGATGCACATATGAGCTAAAAGCTATCCAATGGAACTAGTGGGGGTGCATCCAACTTGCTTGCTCAAGAAGACCTAGAGCTCATTTGAGGAGGCTCATCATTGGAATATACAAGCCAAGTTCTATAGTGTGAAGGTCCCCACATATCTATATGCATGAATGATAATCTCTATGGAGTACAAGATATAAGAGGGAGTACGAGTGTGGATCTATCAAAATGAATAGTAGTGTGCCCCCTTCTCTCTTTTTATTTTCTTTTTCTCTTTTTTCTATTTTTTGTATTTTTTGGTGGCCTCAATGGCTCTCTCTATTTCTCTCGTTTGTCCTCTTTGGGATCTTTTAATTTTGTCCTCTTTGGGATCTTTTAATTTCTACACTTTGGGATCTTTTCCTCACTTTAGGGGCAACACTCTATATATTACAAGAAGTATAAAAGATCTTTCACACTTTACAAAGTACTCTAATCATAAAGAAGATGTAACTATCATGAAGTATGCAAATGTATGACTCTGCCAGTGTAGAAGGATATGCAATGATACTAGCGCGTCATGTAGCAATGATTAGGGCAAGGCCCAACTAGCATGCGGCTCATCGATCAAGCAAGTAGCATGTATGACATGAAGATCAAGTCATGAGAAGATGGATGTTGCATGGCAATGTATCTGGGAAAGGCTATGGAAATGCCTTGATAGGTAGGTATGGTGGCTGTTTTGACGAAGGATATAAGGAGGTTTATGATGACAGAGCGTATGATGCAAAGGGTTTGGATGTACCGGCGAAGGTGGACGCCAACTCTTGGAGTGAGAAGAAAGCAATGCACGGCACAGGAGAGGCTAGAAAAATATGGGAAGGTGGAAGTGTCAACTTTCGAATACTCCCATTAGTCCGAAGAACTCATGCACTTATTATCGGTAAATCTCAATCTAATAAGGAGGTTTCACAAAGAGACAAGTACCCCGAGGAGGAGTGTATGGGGGTTTGGTTATCCTTGCGCATCCTCGACTCATGGTACGTGAGTGTACTCTAATATTCGACCCCTCAGAAGAGTACTGATCCATCTAGTAGCTAGAGTTCTCAACTAATTTGTAGGATTTAGAAAATAAACACAGATTGCCAAAAATACGACATCTATCACTAATAGGATAAAGCTCTTGACACCAAAAGTCCAAACATTACTCAAAACAACACCTCAAAACTATTGCGAGTTACTACTACAAAAAGAATAGCAACCTCAATTACCTACTTCAAGTCAAGACACAAAACTCAGTGCAACAGGCAAACTCTTTAAACAAGATAAACAAGAAAACTCAAGAGAGTTCCAGCAACAAACTAAAAAAAAGCTCTTTTGAAAAGATAAACATGAAAACTAAGAGCTAAACCTGACAGTAGCTATGAAAAAGATAAAGAACACACACAACAAAGATAAGCATGAAAAGTCCTATGTTGTGTTCTAGATTTTGGAACTGGAGCGTGTTTCTCTCCCACACAAAGAAATCTGGGTTCTAACTTGTTATGAACAGCAAGCAAAGCTAAAGAAAACTAAAAAAATAAACCTAAGAGCGAGACGCTCCAAGAATAGCACATAACACATGAAGTGATAAAAATATAGTGAAACGAGAGACGGACTGATAATTGTTGATGGAGAAGGGGATGCACGGAGGCATCCCCAAGCTTATACGCTTGAGTCTCCTTGAATATTTCTTGGGGATGCATGGGGGCATCCCCAAGCTTGAGCGCTTGACACTCCTGAATCTTCTTTCATCATCTTCCCTCGCACACTTGAAAACTCACTTCATACATAACTCATCATAATCTGATTAGCGAGGTTAGTACCCATAATAAAATAATTTTTCTCTACTGGAAATAAAGATAATCTTGAAGGGATACTGTTTCTCAAGATTTCCAAAAAAAAATTGCAAAGAAAAAGAAAGCTTAAGGTTTGCAAAACGAAGAAAAGGGAAAACAGGACAGAATCGTTGAAAAACATACCAGCAGGTAGTAAAGAATTTTTTAGGGATACTTCTGCAACTCAAATAAAAAAACTCAGAACATACGAAAGTTTCGTAATTGTATAGACCACTCTGTGTAAAAAATTCAGCTCAAAAATATGAACTGGGATTTTTCTCTGATTTTTCTAGTCACGAGGACAGAATCTGTTTTCTGGACAGCATGTCACAACTTTCACTTCCCTTGTCGTATGAGGCTATAAAAGGCACAAAGCTTGAAAAGTAAAGATACAATGATGTTGATACAGTAGTAACAACCATCAAGACCACTAAAAACAGAAAGAAAACAAAAAGGAAATCCTAAATTCATTGCAGGCTGCCTCCCGAAAGCGCTTCTTTAAAGCCATTAGCTAGGCTTAATGCAAATAGATCAAGTTGTATCAATTGAACCATCATCAAGATCATCAAAAATCTCTTCCATAATACAACCACTCTTAAGAGGTCTTTCAAAAGTCCTAATAAAGATACTTCTAGGAATAAAAGCAAAAGGCAGAAAATCAATTGGAGTCTCATTTATCTTAAAGAGAGGTATCTCTTCCAAAGTCTTCACAGTTTCAACCCCTTTGGCAATAGATAGATTATTTTTGGAACGAGGAGCCTTTGGAACGTAAACGAACCTAGGTTCCTTCTTTTCCAGAGTTTCCACCTTTTTGTTTTGATTGAGGAGAAAGTAGTTCCTAGAGTGTCAATGATTTCCTCAATCTTATCAATCCTAGAAGGGTCCAAGTCATGGGATTTGATGGTCTCCAAGGTTTTAAAGATTTTATGCATGGAGCTATCTAATCTATTCAAATTCCCTTGAACCTTACGATCCAACTCACTTATCTTATTAATGCTTGGCATTTCTAGCTCTATCTTTTCAAGTTTTTTCATAATATGAGCTAGGGTAATGTCCTCTTGAAGGCTAGCAACAGGGAGATTTCCAACAAGATTTTCCATAACACTAAGAGCTTCCCAGACTGGGGCTTCTATGAAATTCCCATTGATAGCAGTATCTAGAATAAACCTATTCCAAGAAATAATTCCAACATAAAAGTTTCTAAGCAGGATAGTAGTGGTTTGCTTCTTGGTAGCTCTTTTTTGAGAATCATTAATCCTATACCAGGCATCTTTCAGACTTTCACCACCTCTTTGTTGAAAGGTGAGCACTTCTGCTTCACCAAAGGCAAAAGGACCAGACATAATGATAACTACTAGCAAGGTAACTATTTTTTTGATTTTTTATAAAAGACACTAAAGCAAAAAATGAAAGGTAAACTAACAAGACTAAAAAGCAAAGATAAAAGATAGTGTGCAACTCCCCTATCTTGAAGAGTGGAGTCCCCAGCAACGGCGCCAGAAATTTGCTTGATACACGAGATAATACTCGCCCCTCGTTGGTTACCCCAAGTGGAAGGTGAGATGTAGCGTAGCGGCAAATTTCCCTTAGCGAAGATTCTAAGGTTTAGAGTGTCTCCAGTAGGACTCCAACAGATACAAGTAGGTGGTGAAGTGAACAATGGCGTCGTTCACAACTCGAGGTTGCTTACTTTACCTGGACCTGCACACACAGCAAATAACTTTGCTTCCCAACGAGTACAGAGGAGTTGTCAATTCCTCCGGCCTAGTTGTTTACAAAGGATAAAACGCACGGGATAATAATGATAGTGATAGCTATGGAAAAGTAAATACTGAAAGTAAATTGAAGATGTAAACAGTATTGGAAATATGGACCGGGGTCCTATGATGTTCACTAGTGATGTCTCTCTCCCAAAAGACGATAAAATAGTCATGCGAGATAAACAAATTACAGCTGGGCAATTGACAGGATTATGTGCGCAAACCAATGCTAATTATGCTATAAAGAAAGGAAGAGGCTCAAAAGCATGGGCAGTACGCCAAGACAAGTAGACCGAAATCCATCTGCATCTACCTACTAATCATCCACCTTGAGATATCTATCCAGAACATCTCGCTGGTATTAAGTTGTGAATCCCACCCAAAGTGTAAACTCAAAGCAACGGACAACTGCATTAAAGAACTTTGCGTAAAGTAAACAATCCTTGCACCCGCAAGTACAAGCGCCATTGTTTTCCCCCTTGTGGCAACAACACATACCCTAGACTCATGTTTCTGTCACTCAAGCTAGTCATCGGGGGGCATGAACCGACAATCATGCATAACGCTCCCTCTTGGAGTCACTACCTACTACTTGGCCAAAGCAATAAACAGCAACGGGGAACATGCAATAATTACTCAAGAACATAAATATAAAAGAAGAGAATCAAATATATAACTCAATCACAATCCGAACATAATCTCATAATTCATCGGATCCCAGCAAAGTCAGCATAGCAACAGCAGAAAGATTACATAAGTGCCTCGATCATGTAGGGCAGCTCACGAGGTCTAATCCATGCAGAACAAAGAGGGAAGGAGAACATCACATAGCTACTGATCATAGACCCATGGTCCAAGGTGGACTACTCACGGTTCATCCGGGAAGCATCCATGGTGGTGGAGAAGATCCTGGAGGTGATTCCTCCCTCTGGCAGGTTGCCGGGAAGAGGTCTTCTTGTGCTCCCGATCTTGGAAGCGCGGCGGTGGCGGAACATAGGAGAGATCGCGAAAAAGGGTTCCGTCCCCGAGGGTTTCTTGTCACGGGGAATAAATAGGCGAAAGGGGGCAGCCAGAGGTGGGCCAGGGGCTCCAGGCGCCCCCTTGGCGCGGCCAGGGGTTAGGCCGCGCCCTCTGGCCGCCTAGGCCCCCCTGGCCCCCCTCGGGCCCCACTTTGGCTCTTCTGGAAGTTTCCCGTACGCTGATTTTTCCTATATTTTTCCCGGAATTTTTCTGGTACTTTAAATAAGGGGGAAACCTGAAATAGAAAACAGCAGAAAACAGGAACTGGCACTAGGGTGCACTGAGTTAATAGGTTAGTCCAAATATGATCAAAAGTGTATGGAAGTTCATCAATATCATAGAAATATCACACAAAAGAGGCATGGAGCAAGCAGAAATTATAGATACGTTTTGGACGTATCAATAGGCGACTAACAATTTTTTTAAGATTTTCTTAATATATTAAGGCTCAACGAATAAAGTAGGTTGTCTAGATGTGCAACTAGGTGAGCAACCTATATGACAACTAATGCAACACTATATGAACAAGCACAAGATGCACAATGAAGTAAGCTTGCACAACGTAAAGGTAAATAACTGATAAAGGATACACGGGAGACAAAGATATGTTTACCAAAGTTCCTTCTGTTGCGAGAAGTACGTCTCCGTTTGGAGAGGGTGTGGAACTCAACGCTCACACGAGGCCAACGAGGGCCACCCTATTCTCCTCACGCTCTTGCCAATGCAAGATGTCGTGAATCCACTAACGGTGCCTTGAAGGCGCACACGAAACCTTTACAACAAGGGTGGGGCTTCTCCACAACAAGTTAGAGTCTCCCACCAGCACCACGAAGCTTCACCACAATGGAATGTGGCTTCGATGTGGCCTCAAGATCTCGATGGCTCCAAACCTCAAGAGTAACAAGATCCACTACAAAACGGATGGGGAACAAACTTTCCTTTGGATGGAAGTGTAGATCGGGTTCTCCTCCCTCAATACCTAGCAACTCAACAACTTTGAGTGGCTTGAAATGGAGATCGGGCACGATGAAGCTTTTGGGCGTCAATTGAGAGAGAGTGTAGCCAGAGATAGGTAGCAAGGAGGAAGAAGACCTCCTTCTATACCTCCTCTCCAATCCAACCGTTATCCACAGAAAAACACAGGACCGTATAACCGGTCTACAATCCCGGTACAACCGGTCCATCCAGAGAAGGCCACACTCTTTCGAACCCTAGCTAGTGGCAGAACTGGTAGGGTGATACAACCGCTCCGGGAACCTGTAGTACCGGATTTACCGGTACAACAGGTGTGCCACCGCTCTGCCACCGGCCCAGATCAGAAGGAAAATGACCCTTGCCCGGTGGTTGATCCGGTAGGGGGTCGGTACCACCATTTCCCCAAACCCTAGCCGCTGGTGGGGGAGGGTGAGCGGTACAACTGCTCACAGCACCGGTAGTATCGAATTTACTGGTACAATTGTGCTGCCACCGCCCCGCCACCACCCTGGGTCAAAGAGAAAAGTCCCCCCAAGCCGGTGGTTGCACCGCTACCTAGCCCGGTGGTACCGTCCCCTAACAAGGGAGGTACAACCGGCTTGGTTGGCCCGTACAACCGGTCTGTGAACTCTAGTTGGGAATCTCTTCCCCATAGCCACCTTCCGAAGACCGGTCTGGACAGATGGAAAGAGAACCTCTTCCGGTCTTCGCACGGGATCACTTTATAGATACGGGACTCCAACAACAAGGAACAGATGTCGGATTCGCCGTCTTTGAACTTTTAGAATCAAGATGACCCCAACAAAGACTGTGTGTCCTGTTAATAAACCTGAGAAGCTCATGACACAGTTAGACCGCAAATTCTGTATTGTAATCAATACCAAAACCATAAGGTAGGAAATGTCCTTTCAACTAGGATGGTGGTCTTTGATGTTGGAGTGGCGTCCGACGAAAAGGAGACGCTCACGAGACCTCGATTAACATTTTCCCTTTCATCTGCCAACCAAGTTGCAGCGACACATACTTTTTGTAAGCCCAACTTATGTATACTCTACTAGAGCATCTTCAATTGCTTCACTTTAAATCTCCCACTATACATGTGTTTAGGGTCTTTATCAATAATTAATTTAGGTTTCAAAGGTGTGTGTGTGTGTCTGTAGTAGTTCCCCTATAAAAATATCCTTATATATACTTTACCCTGACATATGAGCCCCCCCCATCAGTGAGTAATTTCTATTCTCTTACTCTATCATGTCCATGTAATAAATAGGCGGAGCTCCAGCAACTGGCAGTATGGCAACACATCAGAACGGGCGATGGCAGCGTCGAGTCGACCAATGGCCGTTGCGGGGCATTCGAACAACGAGAGTTGCGATGGTAGGTGGTGGTGGCCAGCTAGGTGGGGGTGCGATGATGGGTCGGTATGAGTCGAGAGACGACGTGTGGTGATTAATTAGGTGTGATAACGGCGCAGCAACAACAAGAGGCGAGGCAGCATAAAAATCCAAATGGTTGGTGGGAATGTCAAGCTCACATATGAGATAGGGGAAGATCAAAATTTTGCTCTATATGAAGGGAGTTTGAGTGTTTAATGGAAGACTTCCTAACAAAATAGGGTAAATATAATATTGGACCATATTTTTCATGCAAACTTCCCCTGTAGATGGTTTTTATTGGGAAAAGGAAAGTTTTTGAAGATGATTTTATTACTCCTTCAGGATCCTTTGGTTTAATGGAATGGTGGATGAAATACATAGGAATAGGAAATTTTCCATAATAGTATAATTCATGCCTTTGGTTGAAAGGAATTGGACAAAGGAAAAATAAAGAAAAAATATTCTATGACGTTAGTTTCAATGGAAATATAAAAAAAGAATTCTAACATTGACTTGAAGATTATTTTTTAAGTCCTATGCACAAAGAACGAAAATACGATCCTTAATTTCTTAGCATTCCAACTATACATTTTCATGTAATTCAGCTTTGATTTGACAATGTTTATTAGGATTCCTATGTCTTTTGGCCGCTGCTAGGCGTCAACCGGCTATTTTCCTTGAGAAAGAATCACCACCGCTGACGGCAAGTGTTGCACCATAGCACCGGGAGCCTTCACCTAGCGCTCCATCGTAATAATAGAAATTCGTCGGCGATTGCTCGAACACAGCACCGAGAAGCCATTCGCAGGCGTCACAACTTTGAGATCTGTTGGATAGCGCTTCATCGCAGCACCAGGATTCACCAACGAGCACTCCATTGAAGCATCAAGCATTGTATCGCAACACTGAAAGCTGTCGGTGAGATGTGCATCGCAGCTCTAAGAGCTACAGTTGAACCGCTGCATCACAATCGGAGAGTCCTAGGTAACCGATGCGCGACCTCGGCCACAGCCTCCATGTGCAAGATCTGTTGGTCGCAACAACATGTGTTCCATCGTAGCTCCCCGTCCGATGAGATATGCGAGAACGTGACACCTTGCGGATCACATGGCAGCATCCCCCGATGAGATCCAGGGCTGCAAAAGGACTTCTGTTGCATTACAGCTCCGCCATCGTGACGATACCCGTGGGTACGCATCTCGGCTTTGCAGCACCGATGATCGGTAATGGCTCGTTGTTGCTGCGTTCCTGTAGGGAATGGGGATACGGGAGAGAGAGTGCACGAGGGAGAGTACGTGTGACTATTGGAGAGGATAAGGTGAAGAGAAAAAAAAGGAGTGATGTGTAGGCTCACAAGGACACGTGACAGAATAGGAAGGAGGCTTATGTTTCATTGTTTTCATCCAGTGGAAAATAAATATTTTTTGTTATCAAATATCTGAATCAAAAACGAAACTAAGATCCTTAATAGTACAACATTGTTTTTAAGGGCATGATATAACAATATTCTAAGTATATATTTTTCATCTGCTTTGACTTGGATTTGTCCATGTTTATAAGGATTTTTGTGGTTTTTTCCCAATTCTTGTTAATCTTTCAAAAAAATCTTGTTAATCAAACATTCTAGTTAACGAGAAACCACCCGTGGTGGGATGGTTAGGAGGACGTAATGTGGTATTTCCAACCCATCAGAGATCAAACCTCGGGTTTGACGCTTTGGTGTCTCATTTAAAAACGAATATTTTTTTCAGTCGATAGTGAGACGCCTATGGTGACTTCGTTAAGTCTCTATACTCGCCGAATCAAGACTAATCTCTCGGATGTTCTTCTAAGGGTAGGGTGTGTGTGTGCGTTCATAGGAATGAGTTTGTATGCGTACTTGTGAAAGCGTCTGTACTATCTTAAAAAAAAAACCAGTTAAGTTGACTGAATTCCTATGTTTGTCTATCTTCTTTTTTGTACATGCACTTTTATTCTATTTTTGTGTTCTTCTTATTCTTGTATTTTTGGAATCATATGAGCCAACGGAGCCCTTAATAGTCTCGGGGTGTTTTTGCTCAAAAAAAAAACTTTACATGGAGACGGGAGAGACTGCCAGGCCGCATGGTGCTTTTGGAACTGCAAAGGTAACGGGACTAAAAATTATAAGCAGCTAAACTCATTCATGGAGCATTTGGTCAAGAATCAAGATCACCGCCGCTTGGCGAGCTGGAAAGTGCGCTTCAAGAAGTTGTTGGCGATCTCGTCGTCCCGATGGCACAGTACGCGTAGGATGGTATTCGGGTCTGCGGGGTCCCACTGCATCGACGTCGGCGGCACGCGGGTGACGCCGGCATCGTGGTCCTCATATTCTCGCACGCCGGCGACAGACTCCGACGCGGCAACGCCAAACGCCGCGATGAGTTGCTGCGTCGACCGAGCCATGAGCTCGACGACGCCCTCCGCGGCCACCGCCTCGTGCGTCACCATGTCCTCGGGGACCAGACCCTCGCCGCAGGTGGAGAATGCGCGCTTCAGGCTCCGCAAGTCCTCCTCCACCATCCCGTGGTCCGCCTTGGTGAAGCTCCGGTCGTTGCCGCCGGCGAGGAGGACCATCATGAACGCCTGGAGCGAGGCCTTCATGACCTCCTGCACGGCCACCGCCTGCGCGCGGTCGGTGAGCACGGACACCAGGAATGTAAGGTTCTGCTTGAGCGCGCGGAGCGCCGGCCGGATGCGTGCGTCGGCGACGTTGCGGACGTACAGGCCCTGGTACAGGGAGTGGCGCGAGTCGAGGAAGACGAGCCGGTACGCGGCCACCTCGGCGACGTGGTGCACCGCCGACTGGGCTGCGGCGCGGGTGCGGTCGAAGCGGACGGGCGTGGCGCCGGCGGCGTCCACGCAGGGCAGTGATGAGAGTGACTTGTCGATGGCCTGGACGTGGGTGAGGATGTAGTGGAGGGTGTTGAGGCGGACGTAGATGCGCTGCGTGCCGCGGCTTATGGATGGGCGCGGGGCGTGCTGCGAGCCGCCGCCTCGCGAGCACGATGCCTCCGGCGCTTGGCACGACGGCAGCAGTGCCTTCTTCCACAGCTTGAAGAATCCCGAGTCTTGGTTGCACCTCGTCAGCGCCGGGAGGGGAGGGACATACGTCTCCTTGGACCCTGCATGCATTTGGAATTGGATTATTCAAACAAGTTGATGATGGCAGCAAGCAGTTGGAGCATAAGTATTCGGATGGTTTACCACACGATGCGACGAAGGAGATGTAGTCCTGAAAGATTGACTCTAGGCCATCGACGAGCTCCTGAAGCACGTCGTCTTTTGAGGTGGCGGGAATGTCTGAGAATTCGTCGATGGTGGCCGAGGCTAGCTTCATCAACTCTATTGCCGACGCCGGGAAAGGCTCCTCCTTGGACTTGGGAATCCAGCTCTACAAAAACGCAAAAAATGCAACATATATAATCCGTGCCAAATGGCAATGATGGCAAGTTTGACAAGTTACCTCGGTTTCTTTGGTTCGCAGGAAACAGTCCCTGCAAATCCTAAGCCAGTCGTCCATCCAAGCCTTGAGCAAGCCCATGACGACCGACTCCACCTCGTAGGGCTCCATGTCGCCGACGACGGCCTTTGCCCGGTCGTCGTTGCAGTCCGCCGCGTCTTGGGCCGTCATCTGCGCCAGGGCCTTCTCCAGGTGATTCGCCGCATGGAGAACACGGACGAGCTCCTCCGTCAATGTGGTGACCTGGGCCAGGTAGTGTCTCAGCACCACGCCGAAGCAGCCGTGCAGGGTGACCGCGGCCACGGCTATGGGGGCTGGGTGCAGCCGCCTCAGCAGCGGGCTGAAGTTGGTGCGCTCGAACGTCGCCAGCTGCTCCACGTCCCTCGCCAGCCGCGTCAACACCACGCCGGGGTCGTTGTCACCGTCGGCCATCACACGGTCATCTTCTCCCATGCCATTCTCCAGAACTTTAGTGAAGATGTTCTTCATTGAACACCTGATGTAGTGATCCACGCGGTCAGTGGCGAAGTTGCCGGCGCCGGTGCATTCGCGATCGGCGATGATCTTGCCGGCAGCGAGCGCCAAGGACAGGAATATCTCCATGGCGGCGCCCTTCTCATTCCTGCCGTGGTAGTCCAGCAGCCGCTTCTCCGACCACTCCTGCATCTTGCCGAGTGCGGCGAGGAGCACCTTGGTGTACACGGGGTCACGGGACAGGGACTCACGGCTCCCCTGCTTCGCGTCGACGGCCACGTCGCCGATCAGGGTCAGCGTCGCGGATGCCAGGTCTGCCTCCGCCTGGTCGGTCACCACGTACTGCTGGAAGAACACCCAGGCCAAGCACACGTTGTGCACCGCCCTGCCCACGCCCAGGATGGGCCATGTCTTCTTGATGAGCTCCAGCAGCTCGTCCACCTCGTCCAGAACGACGGTGGGCTCCCTTAGATCGAAGATGGTCTGGAGGAGGGAGACGTAAAGGAGCACGTTCAGCGGGTAGCCGTCGGCCCAGTGGCACGCGTCATTGCCGCTGCCTGGGCGCCATGCCAGTGCGTGCACGGCATTGGTTAGCACGCGCATCGGGTCGGAGTTCTTCCCCGTGTCGATGGCGCGGATCTCGGTGGCGCGCATCACCTCGCGGAAACGGAGCACGGCGGCATGGAGACGATCCAGCGGGAGGGATGGGTGCAGGATGAGGCCTGCCTCCAGGAGCTTTATTTGCCGGAACTGCCATTGGTGGTATTCCTCCCCGTCGGTGAACTCGGACGGCTTCAGCTGCCGAAGCAGCTCCAATGGGAGGACGATGGAATCAGGTTTCTTACCAACCTGTGGAAATTAATCAGTTTATCAATACATGAATTCTAGCCGCTAGGTTGGTGCGTGCATGAATGAATGTGAGCGAAATTGTCCATGCATTCTGACCTGGCCGACGACGGCGCGCATGAGCGTTCGGCGCAGCCGCGCGTCGCTGTGCTCGCTCACCCGCATCTGTTGTCGCATGATCTCGGCCGACGTCATGGGCCGTCGTGTCCGGCCGGGAGAGACCGGGCTTGAATTCTGGCTCGAAGTGCGCACCATCGTCGGCGCGGACCGCCGCGGCTTGAGCCCTAGTGCCTTCTTCACCTTGCTGGTCATGACGCTGCTCCCTGCGCGGGGGGACGACACCTCCCCCTCCGACGACGACGCGCCGCCCCGCGCCGTCGCGGGGGCTGGGCTCGAGCTGGATGCCGTAGTGCCGCTGGACGAGCGGCATGACATGAAGAAGACCTCGTACGCCGTCTCGCGGAGCTCCACGGAGCCAAGTGCGTCGATGCCGCCGAAGGGGCACTCCCCTAGGTCGGCCGCGGCAAAGTCGAGCTCGGTGATGTTTGATGACCTCGTCGGCGTGGAGCACGCGGAGGCGGAGCGCGACCGCTGGTGGTTTCCGATCATGCCCATGGTGCACGTCTCCCGTGCGTTCCAGTCGGCCGAGCCAAGAGAGGCCGCTCGCAGCGCTGGCTGGCTGCCGACGTCGACCTCCCGGCCGCGCAGCGCAACGGAGGCACGTGAGAATTAGGCAACAACGACGGGACGGGCAGGTTGAGGCCGCCCAAATGATGGTGGGCCTATTTCTATGCCACAATTCGTGGAGAACCAAGAACAGAGCCTCAAGTTTAGTTTGCACATGATTTTTTTTGTCACCGGAATATAGCGCCAATGTCAGCATGCATGAGTGGAAAAAAAAGCGATGACACCAACTCTCTAAATAGTATTTTGAAAACTTTAAAATAAGCATCATCTAAATGTGATATACTATTTCTCTGAGCTGAAACTCTTGAGATTTAGGATTAAGAGCAAACATTGTGAGTCATTCAAATAATGGCTTGAATCTGTAATTTAATTAATTTATGTTCCTTTTTTCTCTTTTTGTGGCTTAGCTCAAGCCATGTAAACTATTGTTATTTTTAATAAAGTAAAAAATTGCAGTGGGGTCTTGCCCTACTGTTTTTAAAATATAAGGTGTATTAGTTTTTTAAAAAGTCAAACATGTGCGTGTTTGATCAAGTTTTTTGAAAAAAGTACAAATATCTTGATCAAACATAAAGACGTTATCAAAATAGATCCACCACGAAAAGAATTTTCATATTATATTTATTTATTATTGTCGATGTTGATATTTTACTGTATAATCTTGATCAAACATAAATAATTTTGACTTGCACAAAAAATAATATGCCATATATTCTTAAACGGAGGGTTTTTACTACTGTCTTTGTATTACTAGGTCTCACTCTTAGCTTTTTTAGCAACTCACTAGACTTTATTGATTGATAATATTTTTTACAGGAATGGTGTTAAGGGTCACAGGGTTGACCAAATGAAGTGTGGCTTCCTTGATCCAACCAAATAGAGTGTTTAGCTAAGTTGTGCACATCCATATTCGATCTCATAGATTCAAATTTAAAAGAACAAGAAAAAAATGTTTGTTTCCACCTATTGATGTCCTTGATAACTCCATAAATTCCTCCATGGTCTTATGAAATATCCTTGATTAACTTTTAGTCCGATCAAAGGTGTATTATTCTGCAGGCCCAGATTCTCAGCTAGAGAAAGTGGTTCTTGACATGCAATTGCTTCAAGTGTTTCCAGATCAAATAATCCCCAGATCACAAAGAATGATGAACACATATAAGTACCATCCTCACTATAAATAGCAGAGGGCATCCCGACGTCAACCTAATTTGAAACAAAATCATCTACGTTTATTTTAGCTTTTTCTGATGCCAGTGTTTCGGATATTACCGAAGATTCCTCCATTGGATCGCAATAAAATTTTACATGGTTGTTGTAAAAAAATTCCATAAAATCCCAGCGAAGGGATTGTCGAAAATATGCTCGAGGAAGCGGCACCAATGAAAACAAGTCTGATGTTCAGATTGATGCTTGAAAAGTAAGGTGTGGAAAGTAGAAATAAAAACGTTGCGAAATGTAAATGAGCCAAAATCAGCAGTAGGAAAAGCATTCCCGTGAAGTCTGGAATCCCCTCTAGTATGTTTCTCTTGTACTAACCTACGCTACGCACGGTCTTGTCCTATGTTGGATACTTAAGTTGGTATTCATGTCTTTAATTGGGTGGAGCCGGGTACAGTTATGCGCTACACACAATAGTTTACACACACATACACCACTATCATAGCTTACCAACGTTAGTTACCACTGTAATAATTAAGGGTTTCCCCTGTATGCAACCACTCTCAGGGTTCTATGTCCTTCTCCTATCAGATGGAAAGTTCGAGTAGTGAGGATATTACTATCACCTGTTTGCCTCTATGCCTTTCATTTATGCCGACATTAATATTATCCTCGACCGAAATGAGCGATAATGTTGAGTGAGGCCCCTTCACAACATTCAAGGAGGCTATTAAATAAAACATGAATAGAGAACCTTATATCATCTATAGGAGTTTAGCTCCTAGCCTCCTACACATACTAAGGTTTCATCCATGTTCCCGTGAACAAGGGGAACTATTCATACATAGAGACGAAAAACATCATACCAGTGATGACGGTGATCATGGATTCGGGGGAGAAGTGATACACGTAGTAATCCAATAGGGTTTGTTATTACAATGAGATGAATACGACAGTGAGGTTGATGTAGATGATGATGATGTTGATGAAGATGATGATGCCTAAGTTCCCTTGCATGAGTTGATGAAGATGGCGGCCTTCCCCCATCGATTCCCTCTCTGGATCACTTCTAGAGGCTGATAATGGTGTTCTAGATGCTTTTTTGAAGGCTATGGACGTCTCTTTCAACATCTTTCTTCGGGGGGGGGGGGGGGTGGAGGGGGAGGAGGTTAACATAATCGATGAGTTAGAGGCGGTGGCACCTGGTACGATCCCCAGCATGATCCTGGACGATCGTACCAGACATTGTTGGGCGCCCTATTTTAAGAACAAGGGTAGTTTTATAGGATAGGATCGTGTGAAGATTCTCTGAAAGCGATTATTGCCACCATCAGCGAGCCCTATGGGAGCATCATATGCAGCTACTTGACAGTGGGTCAGCCTAGTTACGCCATGTTCTAGTCATGATGATGTCAGACATGGTTTTTCTTTTTTTATATATTTTAAAATAATAAAATACATATATTACTAAAGTATAGTAAAATGCAATGTAAAACAATGTTCACCTCACATTTAGTAAATATTTCTACCATTCAAAATTTACAAATGTTCACGCATTTCAAAAATATGTACATTACATTTTAAAATAGTATAAAATATAGAACAATGTCATGTAATTCAAAAAATATGTTTCTTACCATTCCGAAAATATTAATCATTATATTTGAAAAATGTTAAACATCTTGATGGTGTATATCACACCCTCTCGTTGGTAACACCAAGTGGAATGTTAGTGATGTAGATAATAGTAAATTTTCCTCGCGTGAGAATGTAAGGTTTATCAAACAAGAAGGATTCGAGAGACTATAAGTAGGTGGTTAGCAAGCAATGGTGCCAACAACTCGCTTGTCCTCGACCTGCACACGATACACAGCTAACTTTGTTCCCAACGAATCAAAGGGGTTGTCAATCCTCCGCCCTATTGTTTACAAAGGATTAAACGCAAGAGGTAATAAAACTGTAACATAAAAGAAAGGAAACACAATAAATTACAGCGGTGTAAATACTTGATGAGGATATGGATCGGAGTGTCATGACACTCATTAGTGATATATCTCTCCCAAAAGAAGATAAAAACTATGTTGGGTGAACAAATTACAGATGCGCAACTGACAGGATTATGAACGCACCGCAATGTTAATTATGCTACTCCCTCGGATCCATAACAAGTGTCGCCCATCTAGTATAAAGTTTATACTAGCTTAGTACAAAATGAGCTACACTTATTATGGATCGGAGGGAGTAGTAGAGAGTGGAAGGTTCAATCGCATGGGCATTACATCAAGACAAGTAGACCATTTATTCACCAGCATCTACTTACTAGTCATCCACCTTGAGATATCTATTTAGAACATCTCATTGGTATTAAGTTGCGAGTCACAACTATGTGTTATAAACTCAAAGCAACGGACAACTGCTTTACCACTCTATGCCTTATGTAAGCAACACTTATGACACGCAGTCACAAGCACCGTTGTTTTACCCCTAATGGCAATAACACATTCTCCAGTCCTATGTTTCTGTCACTCAACCTGGACATCGGAAGGCATGAACCCACCATTTAGCATAACACTCCCTCCTGGAGTCACAATCTACTACTTGACCAAAATAATAAGTTACAACGGAGAACATACAAGAACACAATATAAAAGAGATCTAAATATAATACTTCCACAATTTGTACATAATCTCATAATCCATCGGATCCCAACAAACACAACATAATAACATAGTAACTATTACATATATGTCTTGATAATGATAGGCAAATAAAATGGATTAAACAATGACGCACAAGATTAGAGAGGATACATCTACTAGCTTGCTGTCATGAACCCTAAATTCAATGAGGAACTACTCATGAATCATCTTTGAGGCAATCATGGTGAAGGAGTGTCCTTCGGAGATCAATTCCCCTTCGACAGGGTGCCGGGATAGAACTTCTGCTGATCCCATTCTCGGGATCGCAATGGCGACGGAACAGAGACGTAAACCGAAAAAAGGAATCCCCCTTGAGGTTTTTTGGAAGACGAGGAATACGTAAGTGCAAAGGGGGCACCAGGGGAGGCCTCACCTGACCAGGCTGCTAGAGGGTGCGCCCCCTCCTGGCCGCGCCAGATGGTCGCCTAGCTAGGGGGTGGGCCCCTTCTGTCTCCCCTTCAAGCTTCTGAAGTCTTCCAACATTTTATATTTTCTAGAATTTTTCTAGAATTTTCCGATAATATTATTTTTTCACCTTTTTTCTTCGATGCACAGACAATAACAAACAGAAATTGGCACTGGGCACTAGGTTAATAGGTTTGTCCCAAATATATTATAAAATGATATGAAAGTGCATAAAATATATATAGCAAATTCACACAAACAAGCATGAAACAAACAAAAAATTATAAATATGTTTGAGACGTATCACGTGTATACAAAATACTATCATAGTATTAAAAATGTTAAACTTGTAACAAAAAATATATTTTGTGTAAACAAAAAATGCACAATGTGTTAAAAAAATAAAAATAAAAACATGTCTAAAATAATACCTTAAATTATGTATTTTGGAAATATTATACATGTATAAAAAATATTCTGATCTATACGAAAAATGTACAACATACATACACAAAATAGTTATCAATAAATATAATTAAAAATATAATAATTATATAATTTAGAAATGTTAAACACGTACTTAAGAAACTAATACATATATTTCAATAACTTAAATAATATATTAAAAGAATATTTAGTACGTATACAAAACATCTCTTATGAATATGTAAAACGTACATTATGGATAAAAAATAGAGAGGTGTTTGAAAACAAATATTTTTACAAACAATTATGAAACACAGAAAAACAGAATAGAAGTAAAATAAAAAAATACAGGAAATTGAAGAAAACTGATGAAAAAAGAGGAAAACAAAAAAAATGAAATACAAACAATATCCATAAAAGTTGAGCTACAACAGTTAATAAATAAAAAATAAACTAATACTATAATGTGGGTCTACAGGCGACATATAGCGAAATCATTTATCGCAGTCTGGAGTTTTTCTTTTCTGTATATTAGTGTTTTCAATTTTTTATCTACCCTATGTTCAAACTCTGAATCGTTTTCACCCTTGAATTCCTCGCATCCATATCTTCGATACTAGATCACATGTTAATAGGTTTTGACAAAAAAAATTATAAGAGACGATTGTGCCTCTCGCGGAAGCAAACATGTGTCTACAAACTAAGCAATTTGTGGTTCTTAAAAAGAACATGGTTTTCTCTTTTTCAAGAGACACGATCATGCCTCTGGTAGAAGAAAATGTATATCTCCACGAGAGGCACAACTCGTAAAAGAAAAGAAATTATATTTTTCATTTTCAAGAGGTTTGATCCTGCCTCTCGCAAAAAAAAGAAAACGAATTTCCGCTTTTGTGAAAGACACTGTATGCCAACCTCTTAACGTAATTTTGAAGTTTCCCTTTAATAAAGGTACGGGTGTCCCTCTTGCATAAACAAATATGTGCCTTCACATGAGGCACGATCGGATCTTTAGGGAAAAAAGAAATCACAATTTTTTTAGAGGCATGAGTCGTGCTTCCCGCGAAAGTAAACATGTACCTCAATGATGGACATGCCTCTCGTAAAAAAAACCAAAACACATTTCCCCCCGTTTTAGAGATCGTGATGTATCTTACGGAAGCAAACCTAAGCTTCCATGAGTGGGACGATCGTGCCTCTGAAAAAATGTGTTTTTCCCTTTTTTAAAGGAACGCATGTGCGTCTCACGGAAGCAAAACATGTGCCACTGCGAGAGGCATGATCCTGTCTTTCGAACAAAAGTGTTCTTTTTCCCCCTTTTTAGAGGCATGGAGTGTGTCTTTCACGGAAGGAAATCTGTGCCTCCATGAGAGAAACGTTCGTGCCTCTCGTAAAAATAAAAGAAATATATTTTTCTTCGTGTAATTATTTTCACTAGAATGCAAGAAAATCCACGCAAAAAAAGAGAAAAGAAAAACCATCTAAACACCAAAAATGCGTACGCAAAAAAAAATCCTGATGACTCGCTGAGCACAAGACACGTGACGCGCTCTCAGCCATCTAAAATACCCCTTTGTGGATGCTCCCAAAGGAGTACTCCTTCGGTAGTTGCTCACTTCTTACTTAGTTGCTGCCGAGATATAGCCCTGTCGAAATATTGATGGGCCGGTTCGCGTGAGCCTTGTCTTAGAACTTCCTGCGACCGTTACCGTCTACGTTGCAGGCCGCCTCAGAATGGTTGCGCCGGACCGATTTGAATTTGTGCGCTAGGGACCGATTTAAATTAGTATTTGCAGCAAAGCCATGCACCAGCGATCATATCCTACAACTATCCGGCCCTTTATTGAGCCCTAGAAGTTCAAAACATGCTCCACATGCTTATTAATTTTTTCTTGGATGTTCATCATCAACATCATTTCAACATCTTCATCTTCTAAATCTGACCGAACTCTTTGTATATGTATTCATTAAGGTTCGTGTTCTGATAGCCATCATTCAATGAATCCATCATTTGCCTACAAAAGCCCAAAATTATCGAAAAATAACAACTTTAACATTTTGCTGAACGGATAGAGGAAGAGGTGTATGTATGGATGAGTAGAGTGTACCAAGGCGGCATCAGACGAAGGTGATTGTGTTTGACGGTTGAAAGAACAACCGGAAGGGTTTTATGGTCGTTAGTGGTGGCATTGTACGTCGAGGAAGCCATTAGATCTAGGGTGGCGACGGAGCTAGGGGAGACACGATGCAGACGATGCAGAAGAGAGGGGAGGAAGATGGTAGGTCAGGCTAGGTTGTGGACGATTTGGAGAGATTTGGGATGTGTTCGTGTTGTAGGATCAAACGCGACGAACGTGTTCGGGTATATCTGAACATCACCATATCAGTGTCACATATGAGTTGGATTTGAGGGGGTGTTGAACTGCCTAGACGTTTGGCATGGCTTTAGGATATTCAATTGAGTATTGTTTAGACCATGATATTTATCCGAACGTTTGTAGAAGGTTTGAGGGATGTTCTTTTATTTAGGAACGAGGGTATTCTTAAGCAAGGGGTGTGATTATTCTCACCCGCAGGCCGCAGCGAGCCCTAGGTACTCAGTAGTGGATCGATAGTTACAACATGGTCTTAGCATAATGATTTCACGTAATGTCACACATGTTTTTCGTTTTTTTA
The DNA here is from genome assembly GCA_950022295.1 of Bromus sterilis. Taxonomy (NCBI): domain Eukaryota; kingdom Viridiplantae; phylum Streptophyta; class Magnoliopsida; order Poales; family Poaceae; genus Bromus; species Bromus sterilis. The sequence goes on along the minus strand of OX465601.1, from coordinate 139,937,268 downwards.
TATTATAAAAATAATTAATACATCTATTATTGAAAGAAATAGTTAAATGCAATGTATTTTTTTGCCTCACTTTATATATGCCATCAGCCTTGGCACCCTAGCTGACGGCAAAGCCTTTGTCGTCGGTCGATTTCCAGCTGACGGCAAAGAACCTGTTTGCCGATAAAATCGTGGCCAGCCTCTTTGCTGACAGCAAACTGACGGCAAAGCCTTTGCTGTCGGTTAAAGTGGCCTGTGCCGTCAGCTATGGCTGACGGCAAACCAGCAAATTCCAGTAGTGATAGAAATGTTTATACCATTCAAAAAAACATTTCATAAATGTTCATGCATTTCAAAAATATGTACGTCATATTTTAAAAATATCATACAATATAAAAAAATTGTCGTGTAATTCAAACAATATGTTTTGTACCATTCAAAAAATTACTACACATTATATTTTAAAAATGTTGAAAATTTATAAAAATATTAATCATTATATTAAAAATGTTAAGCTTGTAATAGAAAATATTTTTTTTGTAAATGGCAAATGTACAATGTGTATGAAAAAAAATGAACATAAAAACATGTCTATGAAAATAATATAAGTTATGTATTATGAAAATGTTAGGAATGTATACAAAATATTTTGACGTATAAGAAAAATGTACAAACAAAATATTTATCAAAAGCTAAAGATGTACTAAAAAAATATCCCTGATGTATATGAAAAATGTACAACATGCTATAAAGATCTCTGATGTTTAAAAATAAAATAAAGAGACATGTGTTTGAAAAAAATATTTTAAAAAAGAAAACCAAATATAATTAATGAAAAAATACCAAAAAAAGAAAATTTAAGAAAATCGATGAAATAAAAAGGAAAATCGAAACTAATAAAATAAAACAAATCCATGAAAACTGAGCTACAACAGTAAAAGGATGAAAAAAAACCATAAAACTATAATGTGGGCTGGTCTAATAAAAATCAGCACAGACGAGCCCTCTGCAAAACTTCAGCAATTTTTCATCTTCATTGACGAGCAAGTAGTCATGAATACACCTTTGTGCACAAGGAAGCTACCAAATGAATGGGTGTGGAATCATAAGAAAAGTGGAACCTTCTCTGTAAAGTCTGCATATCGATGCTTGTTGAAACGAAGCTCAGGAGGAAAGCGTGGTTAGAGGGAAGAGAAAGCCACTCAAGTGGGGAAGCTGATAGGAAGGGATGGACTTCATTGTGGCATATTCAAGTTCCTGCAAAGCTACGGTCATTTCTATGGAGGTTAGCAAAGGCGTCACTTCCTACAGAAGATGTGCGCCATAGGAGGAAGATGTCGACCCATAGTGCATGTGCTCTATGCGGAATGGAGGACTCTTGGCGACACACGCTGCTGGAGTGCAGCATGTCCAGATGTATTTGGTCCTTGGCGGCTCCAGAGGACCATGAAGTGTTGCTTAACACTAGGGATAGATCGGCGAAGGAGTGGCTTTTTTTTTCTCTGGTGGAAGCATTACCGCATGCTGATTTTACAAAAGTCACTGTGACCCTTTGGGCGATCTGGTATGCTCGGCGCCAAGCGATTCATGAGGAAAACTTCCAAAGCCCGCTCTCAATTTACCTCTTCATCACGAGGTTTATCTCTAAGATGGAGGTGCTAAAATCTCAGCCTGACACGAGGAGTAGTCTAGTGCAGCGTCGAAGTGCTTTGTCAAAGCCAAATCTCTCCGGTAACACCATCTGGGTGGATGCAGGAGTTGCTCGGTCAGGAATTGGAGGATCAGCAGCATCAATCTGTAGAGATCAATACGAAAATATCTTGGTTCCTCGTCTCTGGTGGTTCATGGAGTAACCGATCCTACTGTCTCGGAGGCTATTCCATGCAGGGAAGCTTTATCCTTTGCTGATGATCTCATGATACAAGAATTCAAGGTTTTCTCTGATTGTAAACAAGTGATAGAAGATATAGCGAAAGGAACTGGTCGGAAGTACAATGCTATCATCCGGGAGATAGATGTTAGAAAGACAGAGTTTATTTCTTGCAGCTACTCTTTTATTAGTCGCAATTTCAGTTTTGAAGCCCATAACCTAAAAGTTTAAGTCACGGGCTTGGGTAGAGGTAGACATGCATGTCTGGCTGGGCGTTCCTCACGATCCAATTTGTATTCATGTGTACCTTGTTATGGAGCAATAAAGAGTGACCTTACCGCTAAAAAAAAGTAGGTGATGAAAGAAGTGCAAATCAGGAATTGGTGGCCCGCGGAGCGCGAGCCCGTCTCAGAACTTCCTCCGACCGTCTCCTATGGCAAGCCGCCTGAGAATGGTTGCGCCGGACGGCTAGACTGCGGCGGTTACCTGCCGGTGCGGAAGCCCCAACGGCCTCACTGTCCGTCGGCGTGTACGCTGGGATCTCTCCTGCCATCTGTGCGGCCTTCCTCCCACCCCGTCCGCCGCCCACTGTGTGAGATTTTCCCGCCTTGTGATTTCCTTTTCGGTTCTTAACTAGAGTAGTTAGTTTTGGTCAACCGTTCCAGTAGTTAGTTTTGGTCAACCGTTCCCTCAATTTCACATCACGCATGAAGAAACTATAGCAGCGGTAGCAAGCTCATAAACCTGGGAGGAGTAAACAGTTTTACCAATTTACTTGGAACTGCAGGCCAAATTTTCATCAGTTCAGAACTTCAGATGGATATACTGGCCAACAAACTGCTTAAAAGTACTTGCTACTGCAGAGGCAGCTTCTAGTTCGAACAGTATTGAGAAGTCCTTGTTCATATCAGTACTGCGTTCATACACCAAAGAGCTTGCCGGGGGTGGTTATTATTGTCTTCTCTGTCGGTACTCGGTAGAGCATCATGAATTGGTCAAACTTTTATAATGTTTGCATCTGTCAGGTACCATAGGGGTTCGCTCGCGTTGGCTTGTTGAACTCCACAAGACCATCTTACATCTACTCATTTAATCACTGATTGTGATTACGTTGTACTGCACAAGACCATGGTACATCAACTTATTTAATCACTGATTGTGATTACGTTCAATCATCCAAGTCAATTGAAACACTGCCGAACCACCCATTATTGGCAGATAGCGCCAGAAATAGGTCGAACCAAGTCATTAACTCATTATCATTGGAGGTGAATAATGCAGTAATAGCTAACCAAGTAACCTTGACAGTTGTATAGTTTGTGAATCAAACCAGTACAGTACATAATTATAGGCTGCCGTTCTGCTAGCCAATATATCTGCTTCTTCTTCCTTAGCATGTAGCATGCACAGTAACATTTATTCACTTGATCGACTTGCAACCGGACCATCAAGCTTCAGCAATTGGGCGGAATCCATGCAGAATTGCAGCAGACCAAACTTTGTCCATGTCTAGCACCTTGTCTCCGCACTCATGCTCGTTCCATCCCTCCAAAGCATGAACAATTCCAGCGATGCGCCACGCACTCATCACCCTCCTTGGCAACCAGTTCTGACATGCATGTTTTTAAATTGGTTAGCACAACTAGATCATATTGTGTAGTTCTTGCAGAGTTTCGGTTCACGGGAGCGTGTTATTACCTCGCACGAGTGAACATTCTGCAGTGTTTTAGGTACATTCATTGCCGGAGTTGTCGAGTATGTGCAGCAGTCCTTGCGTACCATTCTTGGTGGAAACTGTGAGTATGGGATAAACTGTGTTCCTTTCGGTGCCCTCAACTGTTCAGCGGCATCTGTACCTTCTCCAATTATCCACACCTGCAAAATTCGGCCACCATTCCATTAGCTCATCATATGTGATATCTTATTAATAATTCCCCCCCTACTCTGAGATGCATAATTTCCTTCTTACGTTAGCATTGACATTTTTTGATAACAAAAGGTTGTCAGCTGCATCTTCCGGCATTTTGGGCTTAAGCAAATGATAATCTTGCTTATTTGTGAGTATGACCTGCACAAGAGGAGTTGCTAGCTTAGTCAGTATAAAAACATTGTCTCATCTCACCGCGTGTTTAAAATGGAGAAGATCTGAATACTTTGATCCAACCTTGATATTTTTCTTGCACAACGCTGCAGCCACAGCAAGGGCCACCTTGGAAATATTTCCTGAAAGAACAACTTGATCCGTGCCTTGGGGAATTCTATTGGCAACGACTGCAGCAGCTAGACTGGTTCCGTCCACCAATTTTAACCCCAACGCTGGGTACTTTTGCAAATAAAGTTCTCCATTTCCATTGAGGCTCTGAGCCTGTTAAAGACATTATATCATATTATTGTGAACGCTGATATCTGTTATATAAGCAATGACGAATGTATCTCTAAATTTTCCCGATAGCTACACTGCAACGGTACTTCTATATCATGAGCATGTGAACTGATGATAAACACTTCATGTTACTCGGGCAATCAATTATAGATTAGGCTTGATCTACCTATAATGTCATACACCAAATAGATCAATATTTTAATTCTATTTTTTTTAGATTTGTTAGCACTACCAAGAAAATATCCATTTCCGACCTTTCTACTAGTACTTTTCTCCTTTTCGTGATATTTCATCTCTATGCAGGTTGATATTTTTCTCTAGAAGTTTTGATTTCTTTGCGGAGATTTTTTTCTTACATAGTTGATTAATAATTAATGACATTTCTTTCCAAGATTAGGACAGTTTGATATACATATTTCCCACTTGATTTACGACAATGATGTATAGTTTGATGTTTGAACAGCTGAAGAAATTAATGTACCTGATTCAGAAGTCCAAGACTAACAACTTTAGCTCCTTTCCTGTCAGCTTCACATATTGCCTTTAAAATCAGGTTATTAATTGCTTCCTTCTCCCATTTCAATCCATACTGCAGAAACGAAAAGGTTAGATGTTTATTTTTAATTGAAATAAGCCATCTATCCAGCTCATGTAAAATTACAGTAAGATACTCCTTACATGGAAACTGTATCTTGGTATGGCCCATGACTGGATTCTTAGTTTTTTCATGACATTCCTCTCAACAGTGAACCAAGAACCATACACCCATGTGAGTATCATGGAGAGCCATGACAGAGGCCACATGATGCGCATGTACCACTTTGAGGCGTATGGCTTGGAGGCGTACTCGGCGAACCCGGGCCTCATGTGGTAGATGGACTGCAAGCTGGTAAGATGGGTAAGGTGAACCACATCTACTGCTTCCTCCTTATTCTTGAGTGATTTCTCATGCAGCTTATCTGACGACTTGTCCATTGTGTTGTATATGTAGTCATAGAATGGCATGAAAAGGGAGTAGTTCGTCCGGAACTGAGTGTGGTGAAGAGAATGAAACCTAAGATATTGAAGAAGTTGAGATCACACAGATAACAACAGATGTAATCATTGTGGAAAAACAGCTTGATTATATAGAGAAATGTAAATTAAGTGATCATCGTTTAGCTTGGATTAAAAAGAATGTTACTTGGAGTTGTGTGATGACTGATGGGGTTAGACAGAAGTACTTACGATGGTGTGTACATGAGATACTTGAGAGGAGGGAACCATGTGAAGAGCCAGGTGGGCACCAACTCGAAGTTGCAGTGGCCCATGTTGTTCATGAAGTCGATGTAGAGCATGTAGAGCTCAAATGTCATAATAGAAGCAGTTCCGGTCAAAGCGCAAGCGATCATGGGGATCGAGAAGAGCAGTTCATAGGCCACGAGCTCAGCAAATGGATGAATGACGGCTGCAGGAACATGACAAGATAATTAACATTTCATCTATATTTTCTTAGCAAACTGAAAAGAAAGATATTGAAACGGATTTAAGAAAGTGATAATTAGATTTATTAATGCGCAGATAATACTGTTGTGCAAGGTAATTGATAAGGTTGCAGTTTGTCTTAATTAATTGCTGATGTCTTTCTACATAGTACTGTGGATACAACCAAAGTGTGGTCAGGAAAGTGATGCCATGCCATCTTGCTGCAGGGAAAAAAACGGGTCGGTAAACAGTATGCACTGTACTTTGTCTGGTTGATCAGGAATGTGAAGTTATTGAGGATGTCTACTCCCTTTTCATGTGCAGTGGAGCGTACTCATGTTAGAAAATTTCAGAAAGTCATTTGTATTCTTCAAATTTAAAAGATAAAATCCAAACCATTTGTGTGTGTGTGGGTGTGTGTGTGTGGGTGGGGGGGGGGGGGGGGAATCCAAGCCATTTGACTGCTCATGAAAATCAAACACGGCAGCCAAGAAATGTTTTAGACAGGCTACCTGTCTTTCTTGTTTCTTCTTTAGAAAAGCTCTTCGTGTATCCGTTTTTCACATATTTTTGAACAATTAGCTTGGAAGTTCCTTGCAAGAAGAAGCCATCCTCCAAATATCGACACGTACCAGCAAGACACCAATGTCCTGACGCTTCGTGCTCTGTCCTATAGGCTGGGGCCAATGCGAAGGTTGTGAATGGTGCGTGGCAGGTACGTGACATTGAAGTACAGTAGTACTTCATTCTGTTTCTTGTTTAGGCGTCCTTGATTCTGTTTGGTCATAAAGGAAGCATGCATCCATACGCGGCAACGGATGCACTCAACTTTCCAATGGTCCCGGTACATATTTCTTATGTACGTTCTCTCTCTCTGTTCCTAATTAATCTTCTCATGTGTCCCTATCAGTCTATATCAAGCTCCTAAACACGAGCTCAAGTACGATATCCCGTGTATAGGAGTGTATTAGAACAAAAACAAGCTACAACAAATACTTTATATATGTTGAGGACATGTTTTTACGCAAACTTGTACAATTTTATTTAAAACCAAACTCATATATATTTGGCACCATAAGAAACCACAAGAATTGGGTGTGAAACATGCATGGGTTCTCGTTTTGATTCTGTATTTTTTTTAACTCTAAAATGTCATTTGGTGTTATCTTTTGATTTGCATTTCCACACTTGATTTTTTTTTAAACTAAAATTTTAGGGTATTTTAAGAACTAATGTACTTATGAGCATGATTTGTACACACAAAACAAGACACGATGTACTTGGTAGACCAATCAGATATCTCATTGCCTAGCAAACAAGTCGGCATCAATGTCGATCCAGATTGAATGCCATTCCTGATTTTTGTACGAAAAAATAAGGCATGCCGGTGCCTTTCGAAAAGATATATCTGACTGGAGCCCTTGAAAAGCAACCTCACTATATGTTTTGCACTACAAGGATATCAGTATATAGTTTGTTGGTAAACTAGTCATGTCATCAATCAATACTACTCCAACAGAGTATAGGTATAGTGTGCCCAATAAAAGAAGAAAATTATTTATTAATTTTTCTCTTCATTTTACCTTGAACTCGTTTATGCCCAATGAAAGGTGAAAGCATTTCTGAAAGTAGCTTGTGTAAAGGTTATCGGTTAATGTACATACTATTACTACAATTCTCATCTCGCTCCTAATTTATTCTATACCGCACCATTACAAATTATGTGAAAATTTTTACCGCTCCAGTAATACCTATCTTAAAACTAGGTAGCGGATGCAGTGAAATCATAGTTTCAAATAGCCGGCCATTGCATTTTAGCCCTACCATTGAAGGCATTAGCCGTTTTCCAATAAACGGAAGAAATTTTAGTCATATTTTACCATGATCCGAGCTATAACTCATTCAACTATTCTCCAAACAAGTATTCAATTATTCAACTCATAAGTTGTATCAAATCATTTCGAACAGAAAAAGATAAAAAAAATAGAAAAAATCAAAAATATGAAGATTAGCGGTTAAAATAGGAGTTAAATAGGATTATAGTTGGTTATTAGCGATTTTTTTTCATTTATTCCATATTTTGGCATAGCTGGAGATCTTCAAAAGGCAATAACTTAGCTATAATCGGAAATTTAAGACAGTGAGTAAAATACTAAACGCAGTAGCTAAGAGTGAACAGTAGACAAACGCACTAGGTAAGAGTGAGCAGTAGACAGGCAGACAAGGAGGAAAAATCACGTGATCTATATATACGTACAGGTGATGGGCTCGGTGATGATGGAGGCGTGGTGGTGCGAGTGGTAGCGCGTATAGAGGAAATGGTGGTGCAGCGCGCGGTGGAACCAGTAGTAGATGAGCTCGACGGGGCCGGCGTGCAGCAGCGCTATGAGCACGGCGCCGTCCGTCCTCCACAGCGGCAGGTTCTGGCTGCCGGGGAGGTGCAGCGCGCCCAGGAAGAAGAGGATGGCGCTGAGGATGATCTGGTCGTCCCAGTTGCGCTCCCGGTCCACTTGCTCGAACTCGATGCCGCGGTCCACGATCTGCCGCTTGCCGCGCGCGTTCTGGAGGCGGGACACCGTGATCCAGGCCTGGTTGTGGAGCCCCCGGAGCATCATCGACGGCAGGATGACCAGGTAGCCCAGGTCCGCCTCGCGCCACCCCTTGGTCGCAGCCTGGTGGATGCCGTGCGCCACCCATGGCGCCAGCACCAGGTACTGCATGCATGCCGCCAGGGATTGGTCAGTTTATATTTGGACGGACGACACCATAGGTTAGCTAGCCAGGAAGGATTGTCAAAGTAATGCACGGTGATGGTGGTTCATACATACCTTGAAGCTGCCAAGCCTCTTCCATGGCCACTCGCTGAAGAGGCCGGGGTTCGTAGCCATGGCGTTGGAGCAGCTTACACTTTGCCGCAAGCGTGAGAACGCTTGGCCTGGCCACTCCGCCGGGTACTGGACTACTGCTACTTCAGTTTCGTCAATTTATAGACTCTCGGCTGGCGCGGCATGTGCATATGGGACAGGACCCACATTAAGATGATAGGCTCCGTCGCTTGTGTGTACGTTTTGCTAAATCTCTACTCCATTTTGCGTTAGTAGGAAATATTGATTCTTGTATAGTTGTAAAATTATTATTTGTATAAATATTATTATGGGATGAAAAATAATTTTCAATGCACTGTACTCCCTTCGATCCACAATAAGTGACGTTTATTTTATATTAAACTAGTACAAACTCTGTAATACATGAGCAATGCTTATTATGGATCGAATGGAGTAAGTTTTTTAAAAACATAATACAGACGCATATGCTGATGTACACGCATATACACTAATCCTTTGGGTGCGAACTTTATTTCTATGTGAGTAAATACCTAAAACTATCACATTTGGTGCGGTCTTTACGAAAAACCTACCACTTTACATAACCCTAACAAAAACTACTACTCTCATGGTAATAAGTCACAAAAACCTATCCATTTTGATTAATTCCCGATTCTACCGTTTTAAGCAGGAAAATGATAAGGCGAGCCCGTCTATCAAGTCTAGGGTCGAAGAATAGTCAACTCGTTACGATTGACGGGTATGTTGGTCGTATGACATGTGAGACCCATATGCCTACCTAAAAAAAAAGTCCTAACTTTTTTCTTCCAAAAATATATATATTCGGATCGATAGCGCTCACGTCCTCGCGCTCTTCCTCCTACCGCCTCTTCACTGAGCACCCCGTTGAGTCGAACGAGGATTATGCTAGTGGCATGCGAAGCTGATGCCCGCGGTCGTGGATGGCCATGTGCGGTAGAAGACGTGACTATAACTGGTTGGGTGACATGCACGGTCGGCGGCGGTCAGAACTGGCTGGGCAAGGCGGCGACATTCGGCTAGGGTAGACGAGAATCTCAAGGAGCAAGTTGGGCGTCAAAGGTGGTTGAGGGCAGCCAGGTAAATCGACAACAACTCCAACAGAATCTAGAAGAGGTCGATGGGGGAAGGGGATGAAGAGAGTGGCCCGAGGTTGTGAACTCCTTGCGGGGTTGTGCATGGCGTAAAAGGCCGCCGCCAGTGCCGGTGCCCGGAAGAGGAGGCTTATTGTGCGTTATCGCGATCGAGGAGCTCACTGCCTCTGGCGTCAGGCATGAAGGAGACCACTACTTCTGGCGGCTCGAGTTGTCGGTTCTATGTATCGTTTGACTCGAGGAGCTACTCACCACATACCCTCTGTCTCTCGTATAACTGTGTCTCACACCGGTGTAGACACAAGTGATTATGAATTTAAGAACCTTTAAGCTTTGCTCTTGGAATGTTAGAGGCCAGGGCGACCCTTCTAAATGTGCGGAAATCCTTGCCGAGCTACTTGATATTAACCCCTCCTGCCTTCTTCTTCTTCTTCTTCTTCTTCAAGAAACTAAACTTGAAGCTATTTACGATAACAAAATAGCTTCCTGCCTACCTCGATCCCTGGATCACCATGTATTCCTCCCGGCCATTGGATCGACTGGTGGTATCTTATCTGCCGCGAACTCTAGGTTCCTTAACATCGACTCCCATGTTAATAACGTCTTCTCAATCACCTCCTATATTAAATCGATAGCTCACCACGCGTCAATCATCATCACTAACATTTACGCACCCTCCAACCGAGCTCTACAAAATGATTTCCTACAGGAACTAATAGCCATCCAACAACCTGATAATGTCCCATGGATTATTATCGGGGACTTTAACCTTATCCGTTTCCCATCGGAGAAAAATAATGACGCTTTTAGGACATCCGAGGCAAACGTCTTCAACTCGACCCTAGATCAGCTTTTGCTCATCGAAATCCCCTTTCTTGGCCGAAAATGTACCTGGTCCAATGCTTGATCGTCCCCAACCCTGGAACGCCTTGATCGCCTCTTTATCAACTTGGCCTGGAACGACACCTTCCCTAATAGTACTCTCTCCTCTCTGCCAAGACTGATCTCCGACCATGTTCCCCTAATTGTTCACATAAATAGTAAGGTCCCGAAGTCCAAATATCTAAATAAGATGATTGATATATGCTCTAGAGGCAAATAATAAATGATTATTTCCATACATCTAAATAAGTTCATAACCAATTTTATACTGTGCTAGAACTATATTAGTGAAACAATGATACAAGTGTGGTATAGAAACAACCAGAGTTCCTAGTTAGCCTCTCAAGATAACTAGTTCATGGTCAAATGATGATCGGGGTTTCACGATCATGGACAATCAAGTCAATTGACAATGAGATCACCTCATTAGACGAATGACGTGATGAACATTACCCAACGTAAGCATTGTAACATGATCAAGTCATGAAAGTTCAGTGTTGTAATTAAAGAATGTGGTAGCATGTTCCTTAGACCGTGAGATCACATATAATTGCTATCTTCGGAGGATGCTTTGAGTGTATCAACCATCACACCATAATAGGGTGGCCATAAAGGTGCATCTTGGGTATTCTAATGGGATATGTTGAGGAGTGTTGGATCAAAAGCGGGATTTTTCAATCCATATGACGGATAGATACTCAGGGCCCACACGGTGAGATTACATTCATAAAGTTGCGCAACGTGTGACTAGGTCAAGGGGATGGAATATCACAGAACGAGTAAAGAAGATTTGTCAGTAACGAGATTGAACTAGGCATTGTGATGCTGAAGATCGAATCTCGGACTAATCTAGTATCACAGGACAAAGGGAATGGAATACAATGTGTACAGTTCAACCGGTTAATATCCGAAATGAACCTGTCGTCATTACAGGCATCCATGTCCCTCGGATGATCATTGACCGGAGCCTAGTCTCGGTCATGTGTGGAGTATTATCAGACCGTAGGGTAACACACTTGAGGGCTCGATGAATACCGGAAACCGTTTCAGAACTATCAGAGTTATCGGAGAAGAAAGAATAACATACCGGAAAAGTTCCATGCTGGTCCGAAGGATGTTCAAAGTGATATGGAAGGAATTCCGAAGCACCGGGGGATGAAATAATATGTTTAATTAATTAATTAAATATTTAATGTATTTTTAAGACAAATTAATACAATTTTATTATAATTAAAAAGTGCAATGGGCTTTATTTATGAAAGAAGCCCATTAGGGGAAATAAAAGGAGAATAAGAAAAAGGAAAGAAAAAAAGGGAGAAGGGGGGCGCCATGGGCCTTGGGCCCATGCGGGGTGCGCCTCCCCCCTTGGCTGGCCACCTCCCGCCTAGCAAGGGGTTTAGTCCCACATTGCTAAGGGAAGAGAGGTTGGCTCCTTTCCCCCTCATATATGGATAAGGAGGGTGCACTTATTTAATACACATAAATTCGTAGGAAATTCATTATAATCCTGAATTGAGATCGGTTTTCTTCGGTCTTCTTCTCGCTCCTGTATCTCCCTCGTCGGGTTCCCCTTGTTTGGTGCTTGTACTGGGATTGAGGCATGCTCCACCTACGGACTCCATCGTGTTGTCGAAACTCCGGTTCTGAGAGGTCTACTTCCGCAACCTTTGTTGGATCGGAGACTAGAGTTCGTCATCGAGTTTCATACGTGTGCGAGTACTACGAGGTGCTTCACGTGCGACACTTTCACCCAGCAGGGTGCTACTACGGCCAGGAGGCTGTAAAGGTTACACAGCTTCATCAACCACGTTTGCGGGAACGTTCCCGTGCAACGGAGTACACTCGAGGTATGTTACCGTATGCTCCTCCATTACAGTAATACCGATAGATAGATCTTGGGTTATGGGCTACGCTAGTTAGAAAAATTATTGTTTTCTGTTGCGAGACCCAACAATGGTATCATGAGCTAGGTCTATGCTTAGTATTACTGTACGATTAGAACACATCGGGGATGTGGGTGTTGATTCTATGATTGTTACCCTCTCACGTGCACTTGTTCATGTCGCGGTATTGTTTGATTAAGCGGCCCCCGACTGACCTTACGCATATGCTTACATGAGACTGGTTCCACGCTTGACATACAGATTATACCGTATAAAGTGGCTCCGGAGGGTATCTGTCTCTCTTACTTTAGCTGATATGACATTTGCAATGGAGGGCTGTAATACCCTCAGTGTCAGGCATCTGTAAAACTTTTGTTAATATAATTCTCTGTGATTAGCAAGCCTCTAATCACCTTTGATCATGCCTTGTTCATCTTTGAATTCAAACAAACCAAAATACCTTTTTGGTTGCTATTAAAAATAAGTGGAGATAAAACATTGTCCAAAAATTATGAAACCAATTTTGTTAAATCACAAATATTCAGTGGACCATGTCCATGTGGGTATGCGAATTTACCAAGCAATAAAATAAATCCAACAAATAAAAACACTAGCCTAAAGCCCCCTTTTATCAATGGCATAATTAAAACAAATATCAAATGAATTTAATTAGTCACCAAACTTTTTGTAGCATTGCTACATAAGGCAATGCAAATAATGGGGCAGGTATCATAATTTACAAAAATGCTAAAGAAACCAAAATAAATATAAACAGAAAAGCAAAAGGTAAAGAAAACAAGAAAATATATAAAAAGGAGGCCCAACCCTCTCGGCCCATCCTTGGCCCAGCCCAACCCGAAGGGTTTTCCCCTACCTCCGTACGGAGGGAGACAGGGGCATGGCGTGGCTTCCATCCGAGCCGGCCATGGCCTCGCCTGGCTCGCTGTCGCCCATCCACGGCTCGCCGGCCTGGATATGGACGCGCCCCACCCCTGGAAACCCTAAGACCCTCCCACTTTTCCCCCCTCGCCCTCTCTCTCATGCAATCCGGCGGCGCCCGAGAGCTACTGTCGCCACCGGCGTCAACCGGCGCGGCCACCTTGCCCCCCAGCCGCAACCAGCGTGTTCGGGAGCCGCTCCACCGTCGTCCTCATCGTCTCCAGTCAAGACTCGAGCTCGGTCTGCACCGCAAGCTTCAATCGAACGAATCCACCCCACCGGCTGTCGCGGGCGTTGTCGACGATTGCGTCGCCGCCGTCGCAGCAACGACCTCCTCGAGCTCCTCTCCCGCATCCCAGTGAGCCTCTGCCCCGTTTCCCTCTCGCCGCGCTCGATCCTATCCCGTGGAACGCCGTCACCCGTATCACCACGCTCCGGCCGCCGCGGACCGTGTCGTCGCCGTCGAGATTCGCCACCTCCGCCCGCGCTAGCTACACAAATGGGTGCGGCTCGTTTGACTCGTTCGAACGAGCCCTCCCACGCCTCTTTTCGTCGCCGGGCTCACGCGCTAGCTCGCCGCCGGTGAACCCCTCGCCGCCAGTGTGCGCACGGGTTAACTACCGCAGGGCTAAGCCCCCCTCCACAGCCCACTGACTAGTGGGGCCCCCTCCCCTAATGATTATGCTAATTAATCAGATTAGATAATAACCTTGCCCCCTAATTAAAAAATTGTTAGAGTAAACCCACCTGGACCTATGACATATGGGCCCATGCCCTTCTAATTAAATAAAACCTGTCAATTTAACCCATGTGTCACTTACACCTGGGTCCCCCCTCTCAGCATATTTATTTAGATAAATTAATATTAGTCATAGTGGCTGACATATGGGTCCAGTGGGTAATTAAATTTAATTAATTGTTTTATTAGCAATGAGAGGCTTACATGTGGGACCCCATGTCAGGTTTGACCAGTCAACCCTGTTGTGGATAATGTTACTGTTTTAATAATAAAATAATTCCAAAAAATCTTTTAAAATGATTTAAATTTGAAAATCAACATCTTTTAACCCGTAACTCGGATCGAAAAAGTTTATACATGAAAATTGATCAGAAAAATATAACGAATACAGATACGCTATCCGTATACCAACCACACCCCTCTAACGCACCGAACATCGGACCGTCCCCCTCCGGACCGTCTGTCCGATGATTTGTCCGGTACTGTTAGAGTATCCGAATGAATTTATTCTGAACACGAAAGTTGTTCAGAATAGCTCAACTAACACGGATACACCCTCCATACGTTTGTCGGATATCCACGACACCTCCGGCATGATCCCTTCCGCTCCGGACACCCTGTCCGGTAATCACCCGGAGCTGGTAGTTCATCCCCGGATGGATTCCCGTTCCGTGCAACGTGCATTGCACCGCGTTAGAACACCGTTAACATCGCATACGTCATGCTATTCATTTGTTTGCTATGATTGCTTTATATTTACTGTTTCTCCCCCCTTTGTTCTCCGGTAGACCCCGCTGCTACCGCCGACTACACCGCTGCCGGGTATGACTACTTCGTCGACGACCCTACCCCTACCGTCGAGCTTCCAGGCAAGCAGAGCCATTCTCATCCCCAGATATCGCCTACCTTTCCGTACTTTCTTGCACTAGGCATTGTTACTGCTGCTGCTACGTTACAATCCTATTCAATTGCATAGCCTGATTTTGTCGCCCCTTGTTGTACCTTCCTTATCCTATGCTACCTGCTATATCTATATATTATATTCAGCAGTGAACCCTGCGCATTGTTAGCTAGGATTATATAGCGGGCTGTGATCACTCTGGGAGTGATCGCGGAAATGATATATTACAATTGCAACAGGTACGGATCAATGCAGACGCCATAGGGAACCTACAACGGCGAGACTCTGCCGAGTCGCTTCGGGTTTGAATTACGAGTGGACGAACTCGTATTTCACTCTCGTCGGTTCAGTAGCGTAGTATCACTGGGATGATACGAGGGTATTCCTCTTTAGTTCATTCCGCTGGTGTCTCGGCACCACCGGGGTGATACGAGAATATTCCTCTTTAGTTCATCCCGCTGATGTCTCTTTCGAACCCCTTTAAGTGTGCCATCGAGGGTGATTCCTCCTGGTTTCACTTAATGGTAGGCACTCGAATCAACTGGTGTCCTTAAAGGTAAGAGTTGGGCGACCCAATGGTGCCCGCGAGCGGTATATTGTCGGGAGCGACAGGGAGGGTACGACCGACGTTACTGGCGTGCTTGGCCCCTGCTTGTATCTCGCGAGAGTTACCAAACCACGAAAAAGTCAAGCTCTACCAAGAGCACACGCGAGACAAGGTAAGGAGACGGTTCACCTTGTTGGTAACCGCGCGCTTTGATGGGACGACAGGGCAGGGCCCGACGTTACCGGTGGGCCTTGTTGTTGTTCGTTGTCCGTTGTGTTGTTAGTCAGACAGCGATAATGGTTGTCTGCTAGATAATAATAAAATGCTAAATGGTTCGGCGGATGACTTGAGAGACCCGTTGGTCTGTACGCACTACCTTCACGTGGGATAAGGAGTTATGGGCTCCCCTGCGTCATAGTTTGTCCGAAAGCTCTTCAGACTTCAGCAGCACCACAGGCTGATAGCCGGGAAGCGGTCTTGTCTTCTTTGCTGCAGCAGGTGTGTTTTGGATTTATTTTTGCTTCACCGGCCAGTCTCGTACCGTGCAGGAGCGTGCAAGGGTGAGGGACCTAGACCCCTTGGCGCATAGGATATAGTCCGGCGGATGGCCTCTCTGCTGAGCCTAGGATGGGATGCGATGTGTCGGATAGCCTCGGTGGGGCGTTCCCTAACAAGGTTCACGCCACCCTGGAGATCCGACCGTGCAGGATGAACAGTAGTGCACCCCTGCAGGGAGTTTAATCTATTCGAATAGCCGTGTCCACGGTAACAGGACGCTTTATGCTGAAGCTGGATCTTACCACTACAAACTATTACTATTAAACTGTATGGTTCCGGGTTTTCTTCCTCGCAGGGAAGTCGAGGAGGGGAACTCGGAGGCATTATTATTATTAATCATTACAACTTACTATTATACAATGTTGCAGCAACTTCTGCTTCATTGTTACTTTATGCTTTATATAAACTGTTGGCTGATTCTCTTCTCATGCTGCAAGACTCGTCAGAAGATGCTAGTGTTCGATAGGCCTAGCTTCTTACCCTTATTCTGATTTCTTTCTTGCAGTCCACTATATACAGCCTCCCCTTTCCATTTGATACAATGCATAATGCTTAGTAGTGGACGTAAGACTCGCGGGTATGCTAGATACTCACCCTTGCTTTATTTCCCCCTTTATGTTTTGCCTGATCGGCCGCTGCAGTCGACGTTGGAGCCCAGGAGCAGGAGTACCCCGGAGGCGGATACTACTACGTCGAGACCCCCGCTGACCAGGACCAGGAGTAGTTTCGGAGGCTCCCAGGCAGGAGGCCTTGCCTTTTCGATCTGTATCTCTGATGTTATTTGTGCTAGCCTTCTTAAGGCAAAACTTGACTAACTATGTCTGTACTCAGATATTATGGCTTGTATAACTTATGTATTCGGGTCCGCGCGACCCCCTTTATTGTAACATATTGGTTTATCCTTTTGTGTTTAGTGTTGTGATGTGATATTCTCACCGTGGCACCCTAATCTCAGCCGTGTACCCTGCGTGTATGATTACTGTACACGGATTGATTTTGGGGGCGTCACAAGTTGGTATCAGAGCCGACTGCCTATAGGAAGCCACCCAACCACTACCTGGTCGAAGTTGAGTCTAGACTTTGAAAAACTATTTTTCTAACTTAATGTTTGGCTTACGGGCCCACATCGATGTCACTACGTGTGATATCTATGGTATTAGGATCCTTTTCTCCTTACCTATGCTCTGGGAATCTGCTCTCTTATCCTTGCTGGTAAGTTTTACTAACTTTGACATTAGGATCACGTTCTCTTGATTCCACCTGGCGTTCTGGTGCTTCCCCATTGATTGAGTCGTGTCGCAGGAGTTCTACCCCAGGTCCCGGACCGCGGATCCCATTCTCATTCTAGGCAGGCTGCGCGTCCTCTGGCATTAACTCCTGTGGCCAACAGTTTTCTTGCAGCGTGATTGACATAGTGGAATCTATGTCGCGTCGTGTAATCCTTACCGCGGTCTGCACGCCGCCTAGTGTGTCCTTTTTCCTTAATTTCTACGACGTTACGCTGCCCCATTTTCGATTGATTCTATGTGTGGATGTGTATGTCTTACTCCCTCTGATCCATAATAAGTGTCGCTCATTTTGTATTAAGCTAGTACAAATTTTGTACTAGATGAGAGACACTTATTATGGATCGGAGGGAGTATATGACTACTCCTATATATATATCTGCGCCTTCTCTTTGTTGTCGCTTTACCTATTACTCGTTTCTGGCATCTCGTTAAAATTCTCATCGCTGAAATACCCCTGTTAAATTTTAGCAGGATGGCTGGTCGTGGTGGTTGTGGTGCCAACGATCCACCTCCGCCGCCGGACTACATGGCCGCGATGATGCAGCAGTTTTATATGAACCAGGTGTTTAGGCAAGGAGTCATAGATCAGCTCCAGAACCAGAACCAGCACCAGAACCAACCGCCTGTGGTTACTCTTCGGGATTTCATGCGTCTTAATCCCCCTCTCTTCCACCAACCTGAACAGCCGCTGGATGCCGATGATTGGCTCCGTGACATCAACCGTCAGTTGGAGTTCGCTAATGTGAGTGCTGCTGATTACGTCAACTTCGCGTCCTATTTCCTACGTGGCCCCGCTGCTCAGTGGTGGGACACTTACAAGGGCTCTCTAGCTGAAGGGACTGTCGTCACCTGGAATGACTTCAAGACTACCTTCCGTGCTCGTTATGTCCCCCAGGCGATTATGAACCTATGAAGGCCGAGTTCCGCAACCTTGTTCAGGGCAACAAAACTGTCGAGGCATACCAGAGGGAATTCCTCCGCCTCTCCCTCTATGCTGGAAGTGACCTCCCAAATGATGCAAGTAGGCAAGAGAAGTTCCGTGATGGACTCAACGCATATCTCCAACTTGCACTGGCTTTGCACGTCTTCCCCGACTTCGCCACCATGGTGAACCAGACTATCACTCTTGAGACCGCTCAGCTTAAGTTCGGTGGTTCGCCGAAGCGCCCCCGTGATGCTGGCTCATCTTCGGGCACAGCACAGAAGCAACGCGTTTGGCTTCCACACAGTGTGTTTCATCCAACTGCCCATGTACCAAGGCCGTCGTATGCTGCACCCCGTCTGCCTCCGCCCCCGCCGAGACAGCCGAAGACTGAGACCGCACCCCTCCGTCCTCAAGATGGCTTGTGCTTCAAGTGCCGTCAGCCAGGCCATATTTCTAGGGACTGCCCTCAGCGACAGAATCAACTGGTAGTTCACCCTGCTGGCCGCGGAAATGGTCGTGGCAACAATGGGACCCTCAACTATAATGCTGGGTCAAATACTCATGCTCGTGGTCATGCTTACAACATTGATGTTGAAGCAGCTCAGGCACATCCCGCTACAGTGATGGGTACTCTCCTCATTAACTCAATACCTGCTACTGTTTTATTTGATACAGGAGCATCACATTCATTTATGTCTGGAGCATTTGCATCTAAGCATGGGATATACCACGAAAAGATGCGCACCCCCTTGGCCGTTAAAACACCCGGCGGCATGTGTCACGTTGACATGCTGGCACCTAATATCACCGTCGAGATCGAAAGGATTGAGTTACTTGTCTCCCCACATATTCTGAAAACCTCCACTATTGACCTTATCTTGGGTATGGATTGGCTGAAAGCCCACGATGCCGCACTTTATTGTGGCACCAAGGTCATCCAACTTTTTCATCCTTCTGGCGCGATTGTGAGTCACACTGCCATTGTGTCTATGAATGCCGAAGCTCGTATATATGCTCTGAATGCCTTGAATGTCGCACCTCTTGAAGGGATAGAGAAAATTCCCATCGTTTGTGATTTTACCGACGTATTCCCAAAAGAACTGCCGGGGATACCCCCGATCAGAGAAGTTGAATTTGTCATCGACTTGAAGTCCGACACCGTCCCTATTGCAAGGCGCCCGTATAAGATGCCACATCACCACCTCCTTGGATTGAAGAAGGAGATCGACACGACCCTCGAGAAAGGCTTCATCCGTCCAAGTACCTCTGCTTGGGGAGCACCTTCTCTCTTTGTCAAGAAGAGTGATGGCACGAACCGTTTGGTCCAAGATTACCGACCTATCAACCAGGCCACGATACAGAACAAGTACCCCCTCCCTCGGATCAATGATCTTTATGATCAACTTGCTGGATCCACGGTGTTTTCAAAACTCGACTTAAGGTTGGGTTACCATCAAATCCAGGTCCGTGATGAGGACATCCCGAAGACCGCATTCATTACTCGCTATGGTTCATACGAGTACACCGTTGATGGCTTCTCGCCCTTCGTTGGTTACCCCAAGTGGAAGGTTAAGATGTAGCGCAGCAGCAAGTTTCCCTCGGTAAAGATACCAAGGTTTGTCTCCAGTAGGACTCCAGATATGATAAGTAGGTGCCAGCGGTGCAACTGACGTGGAGCTGCACACAGACACAGATAACTTTGTTCCCAACGAAGTTCAGAGAGGTTGTCAATCTCTCCGGTCTTGTTGTTCACAAAGGGTAAAACACAAGGGATAATGATAGCAATTGAAAGTAAAAAGAAGGAAAGTAAATATAGCGTGGAAACAATAATAAGGATATGGACCGGGATACGTGATGTTCACTAGTGATGTCTCTCTCCCAAAAGACGATAAAACTGCTATGCGAGGTAAACAAGTTACAGAAGGGCAATTGACAGGATTATGAACGCACCGCAATGCTAACTATGCTACAAAAGAAAGGAAGAGGATCAAAAGCACGGGCAGTACGCCAAAATAAGTAGACTGTAATCCAACTGCATCTACTACTAATCATCCACCTTGAGATATCTATCCAGAACATCTCGCTAGTATTAAGTTGCGAGCCCCACCCAAAGTGTAAACCCAAAGCAACAGACAACTGCATTAAAAAGAACTTTGCGTAAAGTAAACAATCCTTGTAACCGCGGTTACAAGCACCGTTGTTTTCCCCCTTGTGGCAACAACACATCCCCTAGACTCATGTTTCTGTCACTCAAGCGTGTCATCGGGGGGCATGAGCCCACAATCGAGCATAACGTTCCCTCTTGGAGTCACTACCTACTACTTGGCCAAAGTAATAAACAACAACGAAGAACATGCAAGAATTACTTAGGAACAAAAATATAAGAGATAAAAACCAAATATATTACTCTATCACAATCTGAACATAATCTCATAATCCATCAGATCCCATCAAACTCAGCATAGCAACAGCAGAAATATTAAAAAAGTGCCTCGATCATGTAGGGCAGCTCACGAGGTATAAACCATGAAGAACAAAGAGGGGAGGAGAACATCACATAGCTACTGATCACGGACCCATGGTCCAAGGAAAACTACTCACGAGACATCCGGGGAGCATCCATGGTGGAGAGGAGACTCCCGGAGGTCGACCCTCCCTCCGGCAGGGTGCCGGGAAGAGGTCTTCTGGTGCTCCCGATCTCGGAAGCGCGGCGGCGGCGGAACAGAGGCGAGTTTGCGAAATAGGGTTCTGTCTTCGGAGTTTCCCCGTGACGGAGAATAAATAGGCGAAGGGGGGGCAGCCAGAGGTGGACCAGGGGCCCCAGGCGCCCCCTGGCGCGGCCAGGGGTGGGGCCGCGCCGGGTGGACGCCTGGGTCCCCCTGGCTCCCCTCTGGCCCCACTCGGGCTCTTCGCGAAGCTTCCTGTACGCTGATTTTTCCTGTATTTTTCCCGGAATTTTTCTGGCACTTTTTATACGGGGGAAAACTGAAATAGAAAAACAGCAGAAAACAGGAACTGGCACTGGGGTGCACTGAGTTAATAGGTTAGTCCAAATATGATCAAAAGTGTATGAAACTGTATCTAGATCATAGCAATATCACACAAAACATGCATGGAGCACGCAGAAATTATAGATACGTTTTGGACGTATCAACATCCCCAAGCTTAATTCCTGCTCGTCCTCGAGTAGGTAAATGATAACAGCATAATTTCTGTGGTGAAATGCTAGCAACCATAAAAGAACTTTGAAAAGTAAATCAATCAAGGTTAGAGAGTCAATTCAAGTCATAACATGCAAGAGTCTATATCAGTATTGAAACAAGTAACAAAAGAACAATAGGTGCAAGAGCTCTCGCTGTCCGTGACTCGAATGTCTCCAAATGGTGTTTGCGTGCAAGAAGGGGGATAGGGAATACGAGAGAAAAGTATTTTTGTGTTGAGAACTCAATCTACTAAAGTTTCACACTTGGTCTTCTTTGGAATCTTATCTTGACTCGTCCCTAGACCACTAGCCAGGTACAAGTCAATTTGATCCACTCCTTTTCGATATTTTGAGCACTCATGCAATAGATGAGCGTAAGCACGATAGTTGACACTTAGGATGGCAAAGAGAGAAATATGGTGGAGGAGGAAGACAAAAAGGATGAGAAAGGCTCACATCAATGAGGACAATCATAGGCAAGAGATGCCAAATGATAGATATGATGTGAGGAGTAGGGATTGCCATGCAACGGATGCACATACGAGCTAAGAAGCTCTCCAAAATAACTAGTGGGGGGTGCATCTAACTTGCTCGCTCATGAAGACCTAGAGCTCATTTGAGGAGGCTCATCCTTGGAATATGCAAGCCAAGTTCTATAGTGTGAAGGTCCCCACATAGCTATATGCATAATGATCATCTCTATGGAGTACAAAGATATAAAGGGAGTACTAGTGTGGATCTCTCAAAAGGATAGTAGTGTTGCCCCTTTCTCTCTTTTTATTTCTTTTTCTCTTTTTTTCTATTTTTTTGTATATTTTTTGTGGCCTGAATGGCTCTTTCTATTTAACTCTCATTTGTCCTCTTTGGGATCTTTTATTGTGTCCACTTTGGGATCTTTTCCTCACTTAAGGGCAACACTCTATTTTACAAGAAGGTAAAGGAGATCTTTCACACTTTACAAGGTACTCAAAATCATAAAGAAGATGTAACTATCATGATGTATGCAAGGTATGTCGCTGCCAGTGTAGAAGGAACATGTATGACATGAAGATCAAGTCATGAAGAGGTGGATGTTGCATGGCAATATAACTCGGAAAGGCTATGGAAATGCCTTGATAGGTAGGTATGGTGGCTGTTTTGAGGAAAGATATAAGGAGGCTTATGATGACAGAGCGTATCATGCCAAGGGTTTGGATGTACCGGCGAAGGTGGACACCAACTCTCGGAGTGAGAAGAAGGCAATGCACGGTACGGGAGAGGCTAGCAAAATATGGGAAGGTGGAAGTGTCAACTTTCAATACTTACATTAGTCCGAAGAACTCATGCACTTATTATCGATAACTCTCAATCTAATAAGGAGGCTCCCAAAGAGACAAGTACCCCGAGGAGGAGTGTATGGGGGTTTGGTTATCCTTGCGCATCCTCGACTCATGGTACGTGAGTGTACTCTAATATTCGATCCCTCCAAAGAGTAGTGATCCATCTAGTAGCTAGAGTTCTCAACTAGTTTTGTAGGTTTTGAAAATACACACGAATTGCCCAAAATACGACACTATCACTAATATGCTAGAGCTCTTGACACCAAAAGTTCAAACATTACTCACTCAATACCTCAAAACCATTGCAAGCTACTACTAAAATTAAATAGCAACCTCAATTACGTACTTTCAAGACAAGACACAACTCAGTGCAACAACCAACTCTCTTTAACAAGATAAACATGAAAACTAAAACGAGTTCCAGCAACAAACTAAACAAAAGCCAAGGCTCTTGCTAAAGTAAAACTAAGACTAAAACTAAACATGGCAGTAGCTATGAAAAGATAAAGAACACACAACAGCAAAAAGATAAGCAGGAAAAATCCTATGATGTGTTCTAAATTTTGAAAGTGGAGCGTGTTTCTCTCCCACACAAAGTAAGACGGGATCTAACTTGTTATGAACAGCAAGCAAAGCTAAAGAAAAAAAAAACCTAAGAGCGAGACGCTCCAAGCATAGCACATAACGCATGAAGTGATAAAAATATAGTGAGACGAAGGACGAACTGATGATTGTCGATGGAGAAGGGGATGCACGGGGGCATCCCCAAGCTTAAACGCTTGAGTCTCCTTGAATATTTATTGGGGATGCATGGGGGCATCCCCAAGCTTGAGCGCTTGACACTCCTGGATCTTCTTTCATCATCTTCCATCGCACACTTGAAAACTCCCTTCATACATAACTCATCATAAGCTGATTAGAGAGGTTAGTACCCTTAATAAATAATTTTTCCCACTGGATATAAAGATATTCTTGAATATCTACTGTTTATCAAGAGTGCCAAAAAGTTTTTGCAAAGAAAAAGCAAGCTTAAGGTTTGCAAAATTTAGGAGAGACAAAACGTGGCAGAATCTGTGAAAAACAGAACATAAGGTAGTAAAGAATTTTTTAGGGGCACTTCTGCAACTCAAATAAAAAAACTCAGAAGATACGGAAGTTTCGTAATTGTATAGAGCATACTGTGTAAAAATTTCAGCTCAAAAAGATGAACTGGGATTTTTCTGGAATTGTTCTAGTCATGAGGACAGAATCTGTTTTCTGGTCAGCATGTCACAACTTTTACTTCCCTTGCCGTAAGAGGCTATAACTTGGCACAAAGCTGAAAAATAAAGATACAATGATGTTGCTACAGTAGTAACAATCATCAAGACACAACAAAAGCAAAAAGAAACACCTAAATTAGTTGCGGGCTGCCTTCCAAAAGCGCTTTCTTTTATGCCTTTAAGCTAGGCATGATGCAAAAGAAGAATCAAGTTTTATCAAGAGAAAGAGAATAACTAGCCCGTGTAACGGACTCAAAAGGTAAATTGATTTTCTTTCTAGGGAAGTGTTCCATCCCCTTTTTGAATGGGAATTGGAATTTTATATTCCCCTCTTTCATGTCAATAACCGCACCAACGGTGCGAAGAAAAGGACGTCCCAAAATAATTGGACACAAAGGTTCACACTCTATATCCATAACAATAAAATCAACGGGAACATAGTTGTCATTGACAATGATAAGAACATCTTCGATCTTCCCTAAAGGTTTCTTTACGGAAGAATCAACAAGACGAACACCAAAAGAACAAGGCTCAAAGGGCTTCAATTCAAACATATCAAATATTCTTTTGGGCATACGGAGGTACTAGCTCCAACATCACATAAAGCATAGCAAGAGAAGCTATTTAATATTATTTTGATCATAGGGTCCCAACCATCATCTAGCTTCCTAGGTATGGAGGCTTCTACTCTAAGCTTCTCCTCCCTAGCTTTGATGAGAGCATTTGTGATATGCTCCGTGAAGGCAAGATTAAGTGTGCTAGTGTGGGGGTCTCTAGACATTTTGTGTAACAAACTGATAACTTCTGAGAGGGTGCAACTATCAAAATCAATATCACTACTATCAAAGGTGGTAGTAGTGTCATCTAGGATCACTTGTTTTAAACCCTCTATGTTCATAGGAGTTTCTTTATCTTCGGTTGAGGTATTAGCAACACCATTAATAGGTCCAACGGGACTAGGAGTGCATTGGGTGCTAATATTTTGGGTGTCCTCAACAATTTGGATAGTGGCAACTGTGTGGTGTGTAGGAAGGCTCTTAATTCTATCCTCTTCCATAGGGATAACTTCTGGTTTGGTTGCCATTTGATTTATCAAAGTAGATTGGGTGTGGGACATATGCGAAACATGGGTTTCGGTGGTGGTAAGTCTAGCCTGGAGATTAGAAATCTCACTGTTCAGGCTATCAAGCTGTTCACTAATGTTTTGCAGAATGGCAGTATGCTCACCTATTTGCTTAGAGAAGGCTTTGTTTTGTTCAAACTGGGTGTGCATATAGTTCTTAGTAGCTTTCTCTATTTCCACCAATTTCTCATAACTAGGTAGGTCTCTTTTCGTATAAGCAGGATTATAGGGGTTGGTTCTAGGGTAGGTGTTGTTGTTCCCATAGTTGGATGGAAACGGTCTAGGATTGCTAGCAAAATTTCCCCTATAAGCATTGTTGTTGAAGTTGTTTCTAGCAATAAAGTTCACATCTACTTGTTCTTGAGCAACCAAAGAATTTAAAGGGACATCATGAGGATCAATAGAGGGTTGCTTGGTAAGTAGAGACATAATTAAATCAACTTTTTCATTGAGGGAGGTAATTTCCTCGACAAAATTTACCTTCCTACCTGTTGGAGCGCGTTCGGTGTGCCATTGGGAATAATTGGTCATCATTTCATCGAGAAGCTTCGTGGCAGCACCAAGGGTAGTTGACATAAAGGTTCCTCCCGCGGCCGAATCTAACAGGTTCCACGAGGTAAAGTTCAAGCCTGCATAAAAAGTCTGGATAACCATCCAGGTAGTCAAACCATGTGTAGGGCATTTCTTAACAAGAGATTTCATTCGTTCCCAAGCTTGGGCAACGTGTTCATTATCAAATTGCTTAAAATTCATAATGTTACTCCGCAATTGGATAATTTTAGCAGGTGGGTAGTACTTCCCTATAAAAGCATCTTTGCACTTATCCCAAGAATCTATGCTATTCCTAGGCAAAGATTGAAACCAGATTTTAGCGTCTCCCCTTAAAGAGAAAGGAAAGAGCTTGCATATCACATAATTCAACAAAATTATTCAAGTGTAAAGCAGCATCATATCCAGCACCAGAGAATTGATCTCTCATAACAAGGTTTAGCAAAGCAGGTTTAATTTCATAAGAAGTAGCTGAAGTGGCAGGTGTGGCAATGGGAGTGCAGATAAAGTCTTGGTTGTTGTGACTAGTGAAGTCACACAACTTGGTGTTTTCAGTGGAACCCATAGTAGCAGCAAGTGTGGCAGATTTTTTTGTAATTTTTGATAAAAGACACAAAGATAACAACTGAAAGGTAAACTAACAAGACTAAAAAACAAAGGTAAAGGGTAGTGTGCAACTCCCCTATCTTAGCACTCGGAGTCCCCGGCAACGGCGCCAGAAATTCGCTTGATGGCTTCTCGCCCTTCGTTGGTTACCCCAAGTGGAAGGTTAAGATGTAGCGCAGCAGCAAGTTTCCCTCGGTAAAGATACCAAGGTTTGTCTCCAGTAGGACTCCAGATATGATAATTAGGTGCCAGCGGCGGAACTGACGTGGAACTGCACACAGACACAGATAACTTTGTTCCCAACGAAGTTCAGAGAGGTTGTCAATCTCTCCGGTCTTGTTGTTCACAAAGGGTAAAACACAAGGGATAATGATAGCAATTGAAAGTAAAAAGCAGGAAAGTAAATATAGCGTGGAAACAATAATAAGGATATGGACCGGGATACGTGATGTTCACTAGTGATGTCTCTCTCCCAAAAGACGATAAAACTGCTATGCGAGGTAAACAAATTACAGAAGGGCAATTGACAGGATTATGAACGCACCGCAATGCTAACTATGCTACAAAAGAAAGGAAGAGGCTCAAAAGCACGGGCAATACGCCAAAATAAGTAGACCGTAATCCAACTGCATCTACTACTAATCATCCACCTTGAGATATCTATCCAGAACATCTCGCTGGTATTAAGTTGCGAGCCCCACCCAAAGTGTAAACCCAAACCAACAGACAACTGCATTAAAAAGACCTTTGCGTAAAGTAAACAATCCTTGTAACCGCGGTTACAAGCACCGTTTTTTCCCCCTTGTGGCAACAACACATCCCGTAGACTCATGTTTCTGTCACTCAAGCGTGTCATCGGGGGGCATGAACCCAGAATCGAGCATAACATTCCCTCTTGGAGTCACTACCTACTACTTGGCCAAAGCAATAAACAGCAACGGAGAACATGCAAGAATTACTTAGGAACAAAAATATAAGAGATAAAAACCAAATATATTACTCTATCACAATCTGAACATAATCTCATAATCCATCAGATCCCATCAAACTCATCATAGGAACAACAGAAATATTACAAAAGTGCCTCAATCATGTAGGGCAGCTCACGAGGTCTAAACCATGAAGAACAAAGAGGGGAGGAGAACATCACATAGCTACTGATCACGGACCCATGCTCCAAGGAAAACTACTCACGAGACATCCGGGGAGCATCCATGGTGGAGAGAAGACTCCCGGAGGTCGGCCCTCCCTCCGGCAGGGTGCCGAGAAGAGGTCTTCTGGTGCTCCCGATCTCGGAAGCGCGGCGGCGGCGGAACAGAGGCGAGTTTGCGAAATAGGGTTCTGTCTTCGGAGTTTCCCCGTGAAGGAGAATAAATAGGCGAAGGGGGGCAGCCAGTGGTGGACCAGGGGCCCTAGGCGCCCCCCTGGCGCGGCCAGGGGTGGGGCCGCGCCGGGTGGCTGCCTCGGCCCCCTGGCTCCCCTATGGCCCCACTCAGGCTCTTCGCGAAGCTTCCTATACGCTGATTTTTCCTGTATTTTTCCCGGAATTTTTCTGGCACTTTTTATATGGGGGAAAACTGAAATAGAAAAACATCAGAAAACATGAACTGGCACTGGGGTGCACTGAGTTAATAGGTTAGTCCAAATATGATCAAAAGTGTATGAAATTGTGTCTAGATCATAGCAATATCACACAAAACATGCATGGAGCAAGCAGAAATTATAGATACGTTTTGGACGTATCAACCGTCATGTCCTTTGGCTTGACGAATGCACCAGCCACCTTCTCCAGGTTGATGAACTATATATTCATGGAATACCTCGACAAGTTTGTCATGGTTTATCTGGATGATATATTGATTACTCCAAGACCGATGCAGAACATGCTGAACATCTTCGTCTTATACTAGAAAAGCTTCGAGAACACAAACTCTATGCTGAGTATTCTAAGTGTGAATTCTGGCTTCCCGAAGTAACCTACCTTGGTCATGTGATTTCCACGGATGGCGTTGCCGTCAACCCCGAACGATTCCAGGCTATTCTTGACTGGACTCCGCCCAGGACTGTCAAGCAAGTCAGAAGTTTCCTCGGCCTTGCTAGCTATTGCCGCCGTTTCGTCGAGAACTTCTCCAAGATTGCCAAGCCTCTCAATAATCTGCTTCACAAGGGCGTCAAGTTTGAGTGGACTGATAAATGTTAAGAAAGTTTTCAAGCTCTGAAGGACAAGCTCACTTCTCCCCCAGTGCTTGCTCCCCCTGATACTCAGAAAAACTTCGTGATATATTGCGACGCATCTCGTCAAGGATTAGGCTGTGTCCTAATGCAAGAGCGCAAAGTGATTGCTTATGGCTCTCGTCAGTTGCGTGCTCACGAAGAAAACTATCCAACTCATGATCTCGAATTGGCAGCGGTGGTTTATGCATTGAAGCTGTGGTGAAATTACCTCGTCGGTAACCGTTGCGAGATCTACACTGACCACCAAAGCCTGAAGTACCTATTTACTCAGCCCGACCTGAATCTCCGCAAACAGAGATGGCTCGAGACAATAGCCGACTACAACATGGGAATTTCTTACACCCCTGGCAAAGCTAATGTGGTGGCCGATGCCTTAAGCCGCAAAGCCTACTGTTCTGAACTCGAAGTCCAGATAGAGCAGCCACTTCTGTATGAAGAGCTCCGCAAGTTGAACCTTGAAATTGTTCCCCAGGGACATGTGAATTCCCTTGTTGTTGAAGTAGACCTCGACA
Source organism: Bromus sterilis (assembly GCA_950022295.1). Taxonomy (NCBI): domain Eukaryota; kingdom Viridiplantae; phylum Streptophyta; class Magnoliopsida; order Poales; family Poaceae; genus Bromus; species Bromus sterilis. Next base: position 139,908,143 of record OX465601.1, on the reverse strand, counting down.
AAGACATCAAGTTCATCCAAAGAGCTGACTCTGATTACGAAAAGATGAAGCGATATCTCGCCACAGGAAAGACCTCAGACTACAGGCTTGCTGATGATCAAGCGTTGTACTTCAAGAATCGTTGAGTGGTTCCTAGCAAGTGCAATCTAAACTTGACTCCGGATGTTATGAAAGAAGTTCATGATACCCTATTGTCGATCCACCCAGGTAGCACCAAGATGTATCAGGACCTTCGTCAACGGTACTGGTGGCCTGGCATGAAGAAAGACATTGCCCGTTATGTTGATGAGTGTGACGTTTGCCGTCGCGTCAAAGCCGAACAACAAAGACCTGCTGGAACTCTACAACCATTCTCTATTCCTGAATGGAAATGGGACAAGATTGAAATGGACTTCGTCACCGGTTTTCCGCGATCATAGAAGGGTCATGATGATATCTTTGTCGTCATCGACCGATTCTCCAAGGTTGCCCATTTTCTGCCAGTCAAGTAGACGATCTCTGCTAGTCAGTTAGCAGACTTATATGTTTTCAGAATTGTTTCCCTCCACGGTATTCCGTTGGAGATCAGTTCAGATCGTGGCAGCATTTTCACCTCGAAGTTCTGGGATAGTTTCCAAGAAGCTATGGGCACTCACCTAAATTTCAGCACCGCTTATCACCCCCAGTCGCAAGGCCAAGTCGAACGAGTCAACCAAGTGCTCGAAGATATGCTTCGAGCTTGTGTCATTTCATTCGTTAAGAAATGGGAGGAATCTCTTCCATTTGCGGAATTCTCGTACAACAATAGCTATCAGGCTAGTCTGAAGATGGCACCCTTTGAAGTTCTCTATGGACGTAAGTGTCGAACCCCTCTGAATTGGTCAGAAACTAGGGAACGGACTCTCGTTGGTCTGGACATTATACAGAATGCTGAAGATCAGGTTCGCGTTATCCGTGAACACTTGAAGGCTGCTCAGTCCCGCCAGAAGAGCAACTATGACCGCAAGCACAAGGAAATAGTCTATCAACCCGGTGAACAAGCTTACCTCCGTGTCACTCCCATGAGAGGCACTCATCGTTTCGGAATCAAAGGCAAGTTAGCTCCTCGCTACATTGGCCCGTTCCGTATACTTTCCAGAAGTGAACCAGTGGCTTACCGATTGGAGTTGCCGTCAAACCTCTCCCAAGTCCATGATGTCTTCCACGTGTCGCAACTCCTTCGCTGCTTCAAGGACCCTATTCGTGAAGTGGAACATGATATTATTGAATTGCAACAGGACTTGACTTATCAAGAACATCCGAGCCGCATTCTCGATCAGTCTGAACGCAAAACCCGCAACAAGGCAACCAAGTTCCTCAAAGTTCAGTGGTCGAATCATTCTGAAGATGAAGCCACTTGGGAACGCGAAGATCGTCTTCGTGAGGAATACCCCGATCTTTTCCCCTCTACCGCTTAGATTCTCGGGACGAGAATTCCTGTAGTGGGGGAGATTTGTAACACCCTCAGTGTCAGGCATCTGTAAAACTTTTGTTAATATAATTCTCTGTGATTATCAAGCCTCTAATCACCTTTGATCATGCCTTGTTCATCTTTGAATTCAAACGAACCCAAAATACCTTTTTGGTTGCTATTAAAAATAAGTGGAGATAAAACATTGTCCAAGAATTATGAAACCAATTTTGTTAAATCACAAATATTCAGTGGACCATGTCCATGTGGGTATGGGAATTTATCAAGCAATAAAATAAATCCAAAAAATAAAAACATTAGCCTAAAGCCCCCTTTTATCAATGGCATAATTAAAACAAATATCAAATGAATTTAATTAGTCACCAAACTTTTTGTAGCATTTCTACATAAGGCAATACAAATAATGGGGCAGGTATCATAATTTACAAAAATGCTAAAGCAACTAAAATAAATATAAACAGAAAAGCAAAAGGTAAAGAAAACAAGAAAATAGATAAAACAAAAGGAGGCCCAACCCTCTCGTCCCACTACGCTCCGGCCGCCGCGGACCGTGTCGCCGCCGTCGAGATTCGCCACCTCCGCCCGCGCTAGCTACACAAATGGGTGCGGCTCGTTCGGCTCGTTCGAACGAGCCCTCCCACGCCTCTTTTGGTCGCCGGGCTCACGCGCTAGCTCGCCGCCAGTGAACCCCTCGCCGCCGGCGTGCGCGCGGGTTAACTGCCGCAGGGCTAAGCCCCCCTCCACAACCCACTGACTAGTGGGGCCCCCTCCCCTAATGATTATGCTAATTAATCAGATTAGATAATAACCCTGCCCCCTAATTAAAAAACTGTTAGAGTAAACCCACCTGGACCTATGACATATGGGCCCATGCCCTTCTAATTAAACAAAACCTGTTAATTTAACCCATGTGTCACTTACACCTGGGTTCCCCCTGTCAGCATATTTGTTTAGATAAATTAATATTAGTCATAGTGGCTGACATGTGGGTCCAGTGGGTAATTAAATTTAATTAATTGTTTTATGAGCAATGAGAGGCTGACATGTGGGACCCCATGTCAGGTTTGACCAGTCGACCCTGTTGTGGATAATGTTACTGTTTTAATAAGAAAATAATTTCAGAAAATCTTTTAAAATGATTTAAATTTGAAAATCAATATCTTTTAATCCGTAACTCGGATCGAAAAAGTTTATACATGAAAATTGATCAGAAAAATATAACGAATACAGATACGCTATCCGTATACCAACAACACCCCTCTAACGCACCGAACATCGAACCGTCCCCCTTCGGACCGTCTGTCCGATGATTTGTCCGGTACTGTTAGAGTATCCGGATGAATTTATTCTGAACACGAAAGTTGTTCAGAATAGCTCAACTAACACGGATACACCCTCCATACGTTTGTAGGATGTCCACGACACCTCCGTCATGATCCCTTCCCCTCCGGACACCCTTTCCGGTAATCACCCGGAGCTGGTAGTTCATCCCCGGATGGATTCCCGTTCCGTGCAACGTGCATTGCACTGCGTTAGAACACCGTTAACATCGCATACGTCATGCTATTCATCTGTTTGCTATGATTGCTTTATATTTACTGTTCCCCCCCCTTTGTTCTCCGGTAGACCCCGCTGCTACCGCCGACTACACCGCTGCCGGGTACGACTACTTTGTCGATGGCCCTACCCCTACCGTCGAGCTTCCAGGAAAGCAGAGCCATTCTCTTCCCCAGATATCGCATACCTTTCCATACTTTCTTGCACTAGGCATTGTTACTGCTGCTGCTACGTTACAATCCTATTCAATTGCATAGCCTGATTTTGTCGCCCCTTGTTGTACCTTCCTTATCCTATGGTGCCCTCTATATCTATATATTATATTCAGCAGTGAACCCTGCGCATTGTTAGCTAGGATTAGATAGAGGACTGTGATCACTTTGGGAGTGATCGCGGAAATGATATATTACAACTGCAACAGGTACGGATCAATGCAGACGCCATAGGGAACCTACAACGGCGAGACTCTGCCGAGTCGCTTCGGCTTTCACTTACGAGTGGAAGAACTCGTATTTCACTCTCGTCGGTTCAGTAGCGTAGTATCACTGGGATGATACGAGGGTATTCCTCTTTAGTTCATTCCGCTGGTGTCTCGGCACCACCGGGGTGATACGAGAATATTCCTCTTTAGTTCATCCCGCTGATGTCTCTGTCGAACCCCTTTAAGTGTGCCATCGAGGGTGATTCCTCCTGGTTTCACTTAATTGTAGGCACTCGAATCAACTGGTGTCCTTAAAGGTAAGAGTCGGGCGACCCAACGGTGCCCGCGAGCGGTATATTGTCGGGAGCGACAGGGAGGGTACGACTGACGTTACTGGCGTGCTTGGCCCCTGCTTGTATCTCGCAAGAGTTACCAAACCACGAAAAAGTCGAGCTCTACCAAGAGCACACGCGATACAAGGTAAGGAGACGGTTCACCTTGTTGGTAACCGCGCGCTTTGACGGGACGACAGAGCAGGCCCCGACGTTACCGTTGGGCCTTGTTGCCGTTCGTTGTCCGTTGTGTTGTTAGTTAGACAGCGATAAAGGTTGTCTGCGAGATAATATTAAAATGCTAAATGGTTCGGCGGATGACTTGAGAGACCCGTTGGTCTGTACGCACTACCTTCACGTGGGATAAGGAGTTATGGGCTCCCCTGCGTCGTAGTTTGTTCGAAAGCTCTTCAGACGTCAGCAGTACCACGGGCTGATAGTCGGGAAGCGGTCTTGTCTTCTTTGCTGCAGCAGGTGTGTTTTGGATTTGTTTTTGCTTCACCGGCCAGTCTCGTACCATGCAGGAGCGTGCAAGGGTGAGGGACCTAGACCCCTTGGCGCATAGGATATAGTCCGGCGGATGGCCTCTCTGCTGAGCCTAGGATGGGATGCGATGTGTCGGATAGCCTCGGTGGGGCGTTCCCTAACAAGGTTCACGCCACCATGGAGATCCGAGCGTGCAGGCTGAACAGTAGTGCACCCCTGCAGGGAGTTTAATCTATTCAAATAGCCGTGTCCACGGTAACAGGATGCTTTATGCTGAAGCTGGATCTTACCACTACAAACTATTACTATTAAACTGTATGGTTCCGGGTTTTCTTCCTCGCAGGGAAGTCGAGGAGGGGAACTCGAAGGCATGATTATTATTAATCATTATAACTTACTATTATACAATGTTGCAGCAACTTCTGCTTCATTGTTACTTTATGCTTTATATAAATTGTTGGCTGATTCTCTTCTCATGCTACAAGACTCGTCAGAAGATGCTAGTCTTCGATAGGCCTAGCTTCTTACCCTTATTCTGATTTATTCCTTGCAGTCCACTATATATAGCCTCCCCTTTCCATTTGATACAATGCATAATGCTTAGTAGCGGACGTAAGACTCGCGGGTATGCTAGATACTCACCCTTGCTTTATTTCCCCCTTTATGTTTTGCCTGATCGGCCGCTGCAGTCGACGTTGAAGCCCAAGAGTAGGAGTACCCCGAAGGTGGATACTACTACGTCGAGACCCCCGCTGACCAGGACCAGGAGTAGTTTCGGAGGCTCCCAGGAAGGATGCCTTGCCTTTTCGATCTGTATCTCTGATGTTATTTGTGCTAGCCTTCTTAAGGCAAAAACTTGACTAACTATGTCTGTACTCAGATATTATGGCTTGTATAACTTATGTATTTGGGTCCGCGCGACCCCCCTTTATTGTAACATATTGGTTTATCCTTTTGTGTTTAGTGTTGTGCTGTGATATTCTCACCGTGACACCCTAATCTCAGCCGTGTACCCTGCGTGTATGATTACTGTACACAGATTGATTTTGGGGGCGTCACAAGGGCCCCGTGCGGGTTGTAATAGAGACGATCATCTAATCAGTGTTGTGGTTGACTGTTCGTAGACTAGAAACGGTTCATCTATGAAAGCCCTAGCAGCCACGTAAAACATGCAATATACGAATAGAGGCGTCTAGCTTTATATTGCAAAGGGAGGCTATTGTTTTGTTTGATCTTGATGTAGTGATAGCCTTGCTATGTGATACAAAGCAGTAGTAGATGATCATCATGTTGAAAAAAACTTAAATGGAGACAATGTAGACTTAATGCCATCATGATCATACATATTAAAATTTTCTAGTATAGGATACATGACGGTAGCATAAACTAAGATGAACCCTAAATAATACCAACATTAGTGTTCTCCCTTAGTGTCACCACCTGGAAGGTTCTCTACTATGATAGACAAGGAAATCATAACAATCTAACAACCTATCTAAACTGGCCACCTCTTTTATAGATATTTCAATAGAAAGTTGTTGCCTTCCAAGGTCGACAAGATGTTGGGATTTCTTTCAGGCAACTACTGCCACTTTCCTCCTTCACCATCACATGCTACTTCATAACATTGTGATGCGAGCCAACCATGGTGATCAAGTGGGAGGTGAGTGAGTTAGCGAAGATCGACTCAGGCTCCTACATCCAGCAAGGTGCCCAACTATAGAGGAAAAGCACACAGGTTGCATAAAAAATCTAATTTCCCAGAGAATAGAAACTATAGCTTGGAGCATACATGCCGATGGGCTCGATATGCCTCACCGAATTAGTGTGGAAGTTCGTCACGCCGAAGAGAAAGATCTAGCTCGGTGAAAATGTGTTGAAGGAGGTGTTGAATCCCAATTTGATCTTGATTCCTACTTGCATGATATGTGCCTAGCGTTCCACTATTGTTGTAGCACTAGTAGAAAACAGGGCATTAGTCCCGGTTCTGCAACCGGGACTAAAGGCCTCCACTTTTACTCCTAGTTGTGTTACGAACCGGGACTAAAGGAGCTCCACGTGGCTGTTGTGGGGCGCCCAGGCAAGAGGACCTTTAGTCCCTGTTGGTGTTACGAACCGGGACTAAAGGTCATTTTTCAGGAAAAAAACATATTTTTTTGAAAAACTTTTTTTATTTTTTTTCGACATTTCAAATCTTTGAATTATTTGTCAGTTTAATCTCTAATCTAACATCCTCACACCCGTGGTCTCTAATCTTGAAGTCAAAGTGCCTACCCATGGTCGAGCTTCCCGATTGTTCATCCATCCTCACACTACTCCATTCCCAGCGCACTTAACTTTTGAGTTCTGTCTCAATTAGCTTCCAAGATTGCACTGCAAACATCTTGATGTTAACCTCTAAACTTTGATGTCACATGATATTATTTTTTGAACTCCAAACCTATATTAACATAAACAACAATGATTAAGTAATAATAACATTTATATAGAATACAATTATTAATTTCAAAAAATAATTAAAACATGAAAAAAATCGAATTTCGGGCAAAACTTAAATCTTCCTGCGTTCATATTTCCCTTTGGAGTTTTGAAAATCTAAAAAAAATCCAAAATATCCTTTGGTCGTTGTGAGCATATTTGGATTTTCGCGCTGAACAATTTGATATATTACATAAAATTTTCCGACTTCGTACGCAAAAGTTATTTCCATTTCAAAAAAATTCAAAAAAAACCTTTAGTACTGGTTGGTGTTTCGAACCGGGACTACATGTCTATCTTCCCGGTCAAAATTTTGAATTTATTTCCAATTTTTTTATCCCGGTTGGTGGCCGGAACCGGGACTAAAGGTTCCGGCCGAACCAGGACTGATGCCTGACGAGGCCCAATCGGCGTCCTAGTCTCTTGAACCGGGACTGATGCTCCCATTAGTCCCGATTCATAACACGACCAAGACTGATGCTCTAATGTGGCCAGGACCAAAACCCTATTTTTTCTACTAGTGTAGAATCCAATGGACCCCTCACTAGGGTTTCCTAACTAGCCATAAAGCCCCAGGGGAAGCAAGAGACCAATCTACCCAAGTTTAGGCCATGTTCCTAGAGGGAAAACCTACTCTTTCTCGTCTTATATTGATTTGAAGGGGCCACAAAGTACATGGATGATCTAAAAAATTGCACATATACCAAGAATTGTAAAATTGTAATACAATGTAAGGGTTGTTCCCTAGAAATTAGTCCTATCCCCGTTTACAGAGGATATCAAGGCTTAGGGTTACATTAGTCTTACTCACCTAAGGCGGTTTGGAGAGTCCTCCTAGATCTAGTTCTTCTTGCCTTCTACGTCGAGATGTTGGTTCCTTTCGTCTATCGGGCCCGGAGGACGGATTGCATGGGTCTTTGGTCGGCACAATGGGATGATCTTTGATGATATGAGGCACCCGGAACCATAATATGTCAATCGTTGTGGTGTCCATATTTATGAGTTGTACTAAATGATTGAGACTTTTCAAAGTAAACTGATTATGTGCATCATAATAACTAATGCATGAGATGGAAGGATGTTGATTAGGGGGAAAGGAGGGGTATTACTATGGAGGGCTCGATGGATTGATGTGGATCGACAATGATGATGCGTGGCAGAGTTATGGTCTTTTGATAGGCAATGCTTAATGGTATATTTTGTGTTGCAGTTTGACAATCTTCAATGCCCTAGCCATGCTAGGTCATCTGAGAAGAGGGTATCAATTCATGGTCCTAGACTAGGCCATGCTCGACATCAATCTCAGACCTAGCGTGCAACAACATATGTGATTATTTTTTAGTTTTCTTTAGGGTGTTATTGCGTTTAATTTGGGATAGCGAGGCGACGACAATGCCACGGTGTAGAAATAATGTCTTCCCCACCCTTTCCCTTGTCCGTTGGTGTGCTTATCGTTGGCGGAGGGCGTGTGGAGTTGTGTCTCTGACGGCTCTTTCGAGGTCCGTCCGGTTAATATTTCCGGTTATACATCTGGATTCGACTGATTTTCATGGTTTTTACATGCTCTTATCGGCATGTGTTCTCCAGGGCGACATCGATGGCATCTCGCAATCTACATTGATGACTTCTCAATCGTTGCTTCTACAAGCTCCTGGGTTTAAAAAAAATTGTCCACCGAGGCGGCTGCCCAGAGACGTCATCGAGTAGTGCTTATGCACGATGCCCGTAAGGAAAAAGACTTCATCACCCTCAGGATTTGAATATAATTATATTTTTCTGTATGAGTGTTTGTAAGGATTGATCCTTTTTTGCAAAAAAAGGAAAAAAGAAACATTTGTACGGGAGTAGAAGACCATAAAATCTCTATTTCTTGATTCTTATAATTTGTAAGGGAAGAAGACCTTTCGTAAATTGGTTAGCAGATGTGAATTCAAGGAGAGAAGTGATCATGTATGCTACATTAAGGGCACTCCCAATGCTAGTATTTTAGCACGATATCATAGACATTTTGCTTATGTAGCATAGTATTTAATGAAAAAAAAAAAGTGAGGTTGTATCTTAGCTAAGATACAACCCTTGCACGTGGCCATATGCAAAAGTTATGGCTAGACCAATCATATGTATGCATGTAGCCAAAATCATTAAATAAGATACAACCTCTAAGAAACAATGCATTGTGGTAGTTGTATCTTAAGGTTTTATTGCTCCTATGATATTGTGCTAAGAAACGATGCATTGGGAAAACCCTAACACTTCACCTAACATTTAAATTAGTCTTCTACTAGTACCATAATGGTATTCCTACTCGTGCCTTAATTAGGTCTAATGAACTAAAATCAATTCAACTATGAGTGCCGCTAATTAAGAGGTCGGCCAGAGCATAACTACTCCCGCCTTAATTACGAATAGGTTCCTCGCGATTGTGTTGCAGTAACATCGATTGATGCCCAGCTTTAATATCATGTACCGTACATGATACTAATATATAATACTACCTTTACGATGTATAATATCATAACTTAGTATTATAAATAGTCTTATTTATTATCATACAAGACACATAAGACTTCCTCCAATGCAAATGTGTTAAGTGAGGTGCTAGAAACATTAAATGTGCTAAGCAACCATAGTCCCCAATGCATTGGTGCTTACCTTGTTGTTGCTAAGCTTTTTTCATTTAATGGTTTAGCAACTAAAGTCTTGCATGCATAGGCTAGTTTCCTCTATTTTTAATGTTTTGCCTAGGTTCCCGTGACTAGCACCGTGTCCTCCTGGGGTCACCAAACTCCTATCTCTCCTCTTAATTAGGGTGCCACATAGGATTTTTTTGCCTTGTTGGCATGCTTAGCACCCATCCAAGGTGGAGAATTGGGAGCAGCCTAATAGTTCAACATTTATTATGATACGGTATCATAATATGACACTCAACCTTTTTTTCATTTAATTTTATGATATATTATCAAAATTGCTTAGTTAGACTGCTCATAATGGGAGTAACATAGATAGTAATATAGATGCTACATAAGTAAAATAATAATATGACAAGCAATTAAAGAGGAGAAAGATGAATAGAATAATATAATATATTATCATCACATAGCGATTCTCAATGCAAAATAAATCTACAAGATAATAAATAAACGTTCATGTCTTACTGCTTACATAAAGCTACCCATTATAAAGATAGTAACATAGATTAGTAACATGTGCATGTTACTAGTCTAAGTTACTTTCTACTATGATCAGCCTTAACATACATAATACTAGCTATGATATTTTCATTGTGAGAAATCTTAAACTCGCATCTGGCCTTGTAGTTTGGCGATCTTCAATGGGGTACAGACGTTAGCTAGTGCATAGTCAGGAGCCCCTTTTTTTAGGAATACGAGACTTCTTTTTGACAGTAATTTTATATTCCTACAGGCTGTTACAGTTAAAATTCAAAACGCGGTTCCAGTGTTCCGTAAATTTAATTAAAGAAGACCCCAACCAATCGTGCAATTATATTTCTAACTTTATTAAGACTTTTTAATGGGGAGTATTATAAATAATATTGTGTAAATGATATTAGTCTACAATATTAGCTGCTCAATGAATATTATCACAAACTAGTACTCCATATTATATTGGTGACTTCATTTTTTATTTATAGTATCAAAATAAAAATTAGTGGTTTGGATTATTTAGAGTTACATTTTCAACTAAAGTTCTACTACCTTTGTTTGGAAATACTGAATGTGGTTTCAATTAAAATTAAACCTAAAATCATGTCAAGTTTTTTAAGATATTGTATCGAATCGCAAGGCCTCTGGGGGATGTGTGTCTGAGTGGCGGTGGTTATAGGTCGATGACGCTCATCGGCAATGCAGCTTGTGTTGGTGGCATCCGAAGGACGCCAAAGACGAGGTCTTGGATGGATGTAGGTATGCTCAGAATGTGGTCCAGATTTAGCGTACATCGGTGTGGTCCTTTGGTTTAAGCTTGTTTTCAGTCTTTGAGTCTTGGTTGGCACGACGAGACTATGGCGTTCTCCTAGTGTAGAAATAATATCTTCACGTTCCGCCAATGTGCTTAGCATCGATGGAGGGTGTATGAAGGTCTCTCTCTAGCCGATCTTTTTGGATCCGGTTGACTTTGGTCTTTGATAGATCCTTTTCGATTTGGTTGGTGTTCATGGTCTTTGAAGTATCCACAAGCTCTCTTTAGTGTCTTCGTCTTAGGGGCGGTGATCTTCTACGCAAATCATGATAGGCAATGTCTTCTATGACTTCTCGAACACTGCTTGTACAAGCTTTTGTGATTAAAAAAAATTCTCCGCCCTGAAGCGAAGGCCCAGTGGTGTCACCGAGTTGTGCTCATGGAGTGTTGTTCATGGATGTAAAAGCGAGAATGAAAAGCTAAAAGAACAAACACAGGAAACAAAAAGAGTAGGTGAATAAACAAGGGACGTTAATGAAACTGCTAAGTGTTGTGAACATGTGTGGATATAAAGCATAAATAAAATCTCGATTAAGAAAACATACCCCCAAAGCTTAGGCTCGTGGCCTAAGTTGGGCTCAATCCCAAATCTAGTTGTACCATCTATGGTTGAAACTAGAATGAGCCTCCCACCATGGAGAGACCGGTCCTCCTCTACCTCCCGCATAGCATTTTTTTCTGCCACATCATCCTTTGCGATACCCCATCCAACTCGAGCCACCCTGTCAAACAAGGAAAGAGCAGGCAACATAACAGAGATAATTTCCTTCTTATCAAAGACAAGGTTATACTTCAAATTATTGTGGGATACCTTGGTATCGAAGAAATATTGTCGCTTCACGGTTTCATAATCAAGTTTATTATTAGGCAAAGGTCCATCAACACCATGTTTAATGGGTACTCCCAAAGACTCAGCTAGAAGTGAAGCATAAATCCCACAACAAATTTCGCTTGGTTTTCTATTTTCATTTATATGGCATGAAATGGTAGCTCCTAAGTTATAAAGCTCTATATCTTGTACAAGCAGAGTGCAAGCCACACATATCACGTGCACATGTTTTCTGGGGTTGCCCTAACATACCATGAGCGATAAAGATAGCAAAATAATGTACGGAGGGAAAATGAATGCTAGTTAATTTTCCACTCATCGAGTCTCTGTGTTCCACATTAGATAGTGTGTGGAAAAAGTCTATCGAAGGCATAGTATGCACATTAAAATTCTCAAGGATGACCTCATAAGGAAGGTGGAGTGTATCACAGAAGTATCTAAGTGACATGTTGAAACTTTGATCCATACAACTTGAATGCAACTCTAAGATTAAAATCATCATAGTAAAAGACATGTTGAACAAAATAATTTGACAGGTTATGATATTGGACACGATAATTGGATAGAAAATCGGTCAGACTTGTATTGTGCGCGTTCATAGAAAATACTTTAGAAATACTTATTTGCCCCATGCCTGAATGTTGTGCATGGCCACATCCCATCTTGCACTATCACCGCTCGTAGTAAATCAATCGTGAACTCCTCACAGCCTTGCATAGCAGAACTAGAGGTTGAATAAGATCTTGTATCCCTCGAAGAGGAGGGAGTTAAAATGTTCACAAAATTGTTAAAAGTCTTCTTCATTTTATCAAAAATAGCAACTCATAAAAAGTGAAATTTTTTTGTTGTTATTGCAGGAGGCTACTTTAATGAACTCATAGCAAACATACATAGCATCTAACCTCCTCCTCTATATATAACATCAAGGGACGTGCCCCTTGTCCTCCCTCCTCAAGGCGGGACTATTCCCACCACGCCTAGGGGAGGGCGAGTGGCCCGCCACCATGTGGCCAAGTGGCCCATGGCGCTGATGGCTTCTCTCCCCTTGTTGGTTACCCAAAGTGGAAGGTTTGAGATGCAGCACAACATCAAGTTTCCCTTAGTAAAAATACCAAGGTTTATGTCTTCAGTTGGACTCCAAGGTCGACAAGTAGGTGGTAAAGTGAACAATGGCGCCGTTCACAACCGAGGTTTCTTACTTTACCTGGACCTGCACACACAACAAATAACTTTGCTCCCAACGAGTACAGAGAGGTCGTCAATCTCTCCGGTCTTGTTGTTTACAAAGGATTAAATGCAAGGGTAGATAGTAGTGATAATTACAACTAGAAAGTAAAACAGGAAATAAATTGAAGGTGTAAACAATGGTGGAAATGTGGACCAGGGTCTCATGATGTTCACTAGTGATGTCTCTCTCCCAAAACACGATAAAACAACTATGCAAGGTAAATAAATTACAGCTGGGCAATTGATAGGATTACGGGCGCAAACCAATGCTAACTATGCTACAAAAGAAAGAAAGAGGCTCAAAAGCATGGGCGATAAGCCAAGATAAGTAGACCGAAATCCATCTGCATCTACTATTCATCATCCATCTTGAGATATCTATCCAGAATATCTCACTGGTATTAAGTTGCGAGCCCTACCCAAAGTGTAAACCCAAAGCAACAAACAACTGCATTAAAAGAACTTTGCGTAAAGTAATCAATCCTTGCAACCGCGGTTACAAGCACCGTTGTTTTCCCCCTTGTGGCAACAACACATCCCATAGACTCATGTTTCTGTCACTCAAGCTAGTCATCGGGGGGCATGAACCCACAATCAGGCATAACGCTCCCTCTTGGAGTAACTACCTACTACTTGGCCAAAGCAATAAACAACAACGAAGAACATGCAAGAATTACTCAAGAACACAAATATAAAAGAGAACTAAATATATTACTCATCACAATCTGAACATAGTCTCATAATCCATCAGATCCCAGCAAACTCAACATAGCAACATAAGAAAGAATTACATATGTGCCTTGATCATGTAGGGAAGCTCACAAGGTCTAATCCATGAAGAACACATAGGGGGAGAACATCACATAGCTACTGATCATGGACCCATTGTCCAGGCGGGCCCCTGGCGCGACCCCAACCTAGGTCGCGTCCATAGGGCGCCTGGAGCCCTGGTGGGCCCCCTCTACCCCCCCTTCGGGACACTGGAAGCTTCCGTTGCGCTGATTTTTTATACATTTTCTCGGATTTTTTCTGGCATTTTATGTACTGGGAAAACCTGAAATAAAAAGACAGCAGAAAACAGAAACTGGCACTGGGGTGCACCGAGTTAATAGGTTAGTCCAAATATGATCAAAAGTGTATGAAAGTGTATCAAAAGCATAGCAATATCACCCAAAACATGCATGGAGCAAGCAGAAATTATAGATACGTTTGGGACATATCAACATCCCCAAGCTTAATTCCTACTCGTCCTCGAGTAGGTAAATGATAACAAGTATAATTTATGTGGTGACATGCTAACAACCATATAAGAACTTTTAAGTAGAGTAATCTAGACATGTAATTCAATTCAAGTAATAACAGGCAAGTGTCTATATTAGCATTGAAACAAGCAACATAAGAAAATAAAGATGCAAGAGTTCTCGTTGTCCGTGACTCGAATGTCTCTAAATGGTGTTTGCATGCAAGAAGTGGGGGATGGAAATACGAGAGTGAAAAATATTTATTTGTTGAGAACTCAATCTACTAAAGTTTCACATTTAGTCTTCTTTGTAATATTATCTTGACTCGTCCCTAGACCACTAGCCAAGTACAATTCAAACTGATCCACTCCCTTTCAATATTTTGAGCACTCATGCAATGGATGAGCGTAAGTAAGAAGGTTGACACTTAGGATGGCAAAGAGAAATAGAAAGTGGAGGAGGAAGACAAAAAGGTGTGAAAGGCTCACATCAATGAGGACAATCATAGGCGAGAGAAGGTCGAATAATATATATGATGTGAGGAGTAGGGATTGACATGCAACGGATGCACATATGAGCTAAAGAGAGCTCTCCAATGGAACTAGTGGGGGTGCATCAAACTTGATTGCTCATGAAGAACTAGAGATCATTTGAGGAGGCTCATCATTGGAATATACAAGCCAAGTTCTATAGTTTGAAGGTCTCCACATAGCTATATGCATATATGATCATCTCTATGGAGCACAAGATATAGGAGGGAGTATGAGTGTGGATCTCTCAAAACCAATAGTAGTGTTGCCCCTTCTCTCTTTTTATTTTCTTTTTCTCCTTTTTTCTCCTTTTTTTGTATTTTTTGGTGGCCTCCATGACTCTTTCTATTTAACTCTCATTTGTCCTCTTTGGGATCTTTTAAATTTTGACCTCTTTGGGATCTTTTCCTCACTTTAGGGGCAACACTCTATTTTACAAGAAGTATAGAAGATCTTTCACAGTTTACAAAAGTACTCAGCATAAAGAAGAAGCTATCATGATGTATGCCTCTACCATTGTAGCAGGAACATATATGACATGAAGATCAAGCCATGATAAGGTAGATGTTGCATGACAGTGTATCTCAGAAAGGCTATGGAAATGCCTTGATAGGTAGGTATGGATGCTATTTTGAGGAAAGATATAAGGAGGTTTATGATGATAGAGCGTATCATGCCAAGGGTTTGGATGCACCAGGGAGGTGGACGCCAACTCTCGGAGTGAGAAGAGGGCAATGCAGGGTACCGAAGAGGCTAGCAAATATGAGGAGGTGGAAGTGTCAACTTTCAATACTTACATTAGTCCGAAGAACTCATGCACTTATTATCGGTCAATCTAAGCATGAGGTTCACAAAGAGACAAGTATCCCGAGGAGGAGTGTATGGGGGTTTGGTTATCCTTGCGCATCCTCGACTCATGGTACGTGAGTGCACTCTAATATCCGATCCCTCCAAAGATTAGTGGTCCATCTAGTAGCTAGAGTTCTCAACTAGTTTTTGTAGTTTTTGAAAATAAACACGGATTTCCCAAAATACAACATCTATCACTAATAGGCTAAATATCTTGACACCAAAAGTTCCAACATTACTCAAAACAATACCTCAAAACTATTGCAAGTTACTACTACAATTGAATAGCAGCCTCAATTACCTACTTTAAGTCAAGACATAACTCAGTGCAACAAGCCAACTCTCTAAAGAAGATAAACATGAAAACTCAAGAGAGTTCCAGCAACAAACTAACTAAAAAGCTCTTTAAAAGATAAGCAAGAAAGATAAGAGCTAAACATGGCAGCAGTTACGAAAAGATAAAGAACACACAACAAAAGAAAGATAAGCATGAAAATCCTAAGTGTGTTCTAGTTTAAAGTGGAGCGTGTTTCTCTCCCACACAAAGAAATCTGGGTTCTAACTTTCTATGAACATCAAACAAAGCTGAATAAAACAAAAAAGAAAACTAAAGAGCAAGACGCTCCAAGCATAGCACATAACGCATGAAGTGATAAAAATATAGTGGAACGAAGGACGAACTGATAATTGTTGATGAAGAAGGGGATGCACGGGGGCGTCCCCAAGCTTAGACGCTTGAGTCTCCTTGAATAGTTCTCTGGGGTTCATGGGTGCATCCCCAAGCTTGAGCGTTTGACACTTCCGGATCTTCTTTCATCATCTTCCTTCGCACACTTGAAAACTCTCTTCATACATAACTCATCATAAGCTCATTAGAGATTTTAGTACCCATAATTAAACAATTTGCCTCTACTATGAATAAATATATTATTGAAGGGCTACTGTTTCTCAAGATTGCCAAAAAGTTTTTGCAAATAAAAAGCTAGCGCAAGACTTGCAAAAGTGAGGAAAGGCAAAACATGGACGAATATGTGAAAAACAGACAAGCAGGTAGTAAATAATTTTTTCGGGGTACTCCTGCAACTCAAATAAAAACTCAGAACAGACGCTCGAAAGCTAATTGTATAGATCACGCTGTCAAAAAAATTCAGATCAAAAAGATGATCTGGTGATTTTAGGCGAATTTGTTCGTCCAGGGACAGAATCTGTTTTCTGGACAACATGTCACAACTTTTGAACTTTCTTGCAATCGGAGGCTAAACTTGGCACGAAGCTTGAAAATAAAGATACAATGATGTTGCTACAGTAATAACAATCATCAAGACCACTAAAAATAGAAGTAAAAACATCTTGGGATGCCTCCCAACAAGCGCTTTCTTTTACGCCTTTAAGCTAGGCAAGAAGCAAAAAGATCAAGTTTTATCAAGAGTAAGAGAATAACTAGCCCGTGTGACGGACTCAAAAGATAACTTAATATTCTTTCTAGGGAAGTGTTGCAACCCATTTTTGAGAGGGAATTGAAATTTTATATTCCCCTCTTTCATATCAATGACAACACCAACGGTGCGAAGAAAAGGACGTCCCAAAATAATTGGACATAAGGGTTCACACTCAATTTCCATAATAGTAAAATCAACGGGAAGATAATTGTCATTGACAATGATAAGAACATCGTCAATATTCCCCAAAGGTTTCTTTACGGAAGAATCAACAAGACGAACACCAAAAGAACAGGGATCAAAAGGTTTCAATTCAAACATATCATACAATCTTTTGGGAATAACGGAGGTACTAGCTCCAACATCACATAAAGCATAGCAAGAGAAGTTATTCAATTTAATTTTTATCATAGGATCCCAACCATCTTCTAGCTTCCTAGGTATGTAGGCTTCTACCCTAAGCTTATCCTCCCTATCTTTAATGAGAGCATTAGTGATATGCTCCGTGAAGGCAAGATTTAGTGTGCTAGTGTGGGGGTCTCTAGACATTTTGTGTAGTAAGCTAATAACTTCAGAAAGGGCACAACTATCAAAATCAATTTCACTACTATCAAAGGTTGTAGTGGTGTCATTTATAATCACTTGTTTGAAAGCTTCTATGTTCATAGGAGTTTCTTCTTCTACGGTTGAGGTAATAGCATCACCATTAATAGGTCTAATGGGACTAGGAGTGTGTTGGGTGGTAAAAGTTTGAGTATCCTCAACAACTTGGATAGTGGAAACTGTGTGGTGTGTAGGAAGACTCTTAATTCTATCTTCTTCCTCCTTTTCTCTAGCCCATCTTTCTTTAAGTTTAGCCATCATCCTAATGTTTTCATTAATTTGCACTTGAATAACATTCATAGGAGTGGGCTTCCTTTCCTCGAGGGAAGAAGTTCTAATTTTAAGCATCTCAACATCAAGGGCTAAGTTGTCTACCTTCAAAGAGAGATTATCTAATTTTTCTAATTTTTCCTCTACACTCTTGTTGAAGGATTTTTGGGTAGTGATAAATTCCTTAAGCATGCTCTCTAATCCTGAAGTGGAGTTCTTGGTGCTAGGATAAGTGTTGTTGTTCCCATAGTTGTTGGATAGGAACGGTCTAGGATTGCTACCAAAGTTTCTCCTATAGGCATTGTTGTTGAAGTTGTTTCTAGAGATAAAATTCACATCTACTTGTTCTTGAGAAACCAAGGAATTTAAAGGAACATCATGAGGGTCAATAGGAGCTTGCTTGGTAAGTAGAAACATAATCAAGTCAACTTTTTCATTTAGGGAGGAAATCTCCTCGATAGAGTTTAACTTCCTACCTGTTGGAGCTCTTTCGGTGTGCCATTGGGAATAGTTGGTCATCATCTCATCTAGTAGTTTTGTGGCAGCACCAAGTGTTGTTGACATAAAGGTTTCTCCCGCGGCCGAATCTAACAGGTTCCGCGAGGTAAAGTTCAAGCCTGCATAAAAAGTCTGGATAACCATCCAAGTAGTCAAACTATGTGTAGGACATTTCTTAACAAGAGATTTCATGCGTTCCCAAGCTTGGGCAACATGTTCATTATCCAATTGCTTAAAATTCATAATATTACTCCTCAATTGGATAATCTTAGCAGGTGGGTAGTACTTCCCAATAAAAGCATCCTTGCACTTATCCCAAGAATCTATGCTATTCCTAGGCAAGGATTGAAACCAAATTTTATTTCCTTCCCTCAAGGAGAAAGGAAAAGGCTTAAGCTTAACAATATCACCTTCTACTTCTTTATAGTTTTGCATATCACAATGCTCAACAAAATTATTTAAGTGTAAAGCAGCATCATCTCCAGAACTAGAGAATTGATCTCTCATAACAAGGTTTAGCAAAGCAGATTTAATTTCATAAAAGGTTGCTGAAGTGGCAGGTGTAGCAATAGGAGTGCAGAAAATCATTGTTGCTGTGACTAGTGAAGTCACAAAACTTAGTGTTTTCAGTGGAACCCATAGTAGCAGCAAGCAGGACAATCAATTTTTTTTTGTGATTTTTGATAAAGTACAGTAAAACAAGAACTGAAAGGTAAACAAACAAAACTAAAAAGCAAAGATAAAAGACAGCGTGCAACTCCCCTATGTTGAAGATTGGAGTCCCCGGCAACGGCGCCAGAAATTGCTTTGATGGCTTCTCGCCCCTCGTTGGTTACCCAAAGTGGAAGGTTTGATATGCAGCACAAGAGCAAGTTTCCGTTAGTAAAAATACCAAGGTTTATGTCTCCAGTAGGACTCCAAGGTCGACAAGTAGGTGGTAAAGTGAACAATGGCGCTGTTCACAACCGAGGTTGCTTACTTTACCTGGACATTCACACACAACATATAACTTTACTCCCAACGAGTACAGAGAGGTTGTCAGTCTCTTCGGTCTTGTTGTTTATAAAGGGTCAAACGCAAGGGTAGATAGTAGTGATAATTGCAAATAGAAAGTAAAACAGGAAATAAATTGAAGGTGTAAACAGTGGTGGAAATAAGGACCGGGGTCTCATAATGTTCACTAGTGATGTGTCTTCCAAAAGACGATAAAACAACTATGCAAGGTAAACAAATTATAGCTGGGCAATTGACAGGATTACGGGAGAAAACCAATGCTAACTATGCTACAAATGAAAGGAAGAGGCTCAAAAGCATGGGCGGTACGCCAAGATAAGTAGACCAAAATCCATCTGCTTCTACTACTAATCATCCACCTTGAGATATCTATCCAGAACATCTCGCGGGTATTAAGTTGCGAGCCCCACCCAAAGTGTAAACCCAAAGCAACAGACAACTGCATTAAAAAACTTTGCGTAAAGTAAACAATCCTTGCAACCGCGGTTACAAGCACCGTTGTTTTCCCCCTTGTGGCAACAACACCACATCCCCTAGACTCATGTTTCTGGGACTCAAGCTAGTCATCGGGGGGCATGAATCCACAATCATGCGTAACGCTTCCTCTTGGAGTCACTACCTACTACTTGGCCAAAGCAATAAACAACAACGGAGAACATGAAAAAATTACTCAAGAACAAAAATGTAAAAGAGAACCAAATATATTACTCATCACAATCTGAACATAGTCTCATAATCCATCAGATCCCAGGAAACTCAACATAGCAACAACAGAAAGTATTACATATGTTCCTTGATTATGTAGGGCAGCTCATAAGGTCTAATCCATGAAGAACAAATAGGGGAGAGAACATCACATAGCTACTAATCACGGACCCATGGTCCAAGATGGACTAATCACGGATAATCCGGGAAGCGTCCAATGTGGTGGAGAAGCTCCCGGATGTCAATCCTCCCTCCGGCAGGGTGTAGGGAAGAGGTCTTCTGGTGCTACCGATCTTGGAAGCACGACGGCGGCGGAACAGAGGCGAGATCGCGAAAAAGGGTTCTGTCCTCGAGGTTTTCAGGACGGTGGAAATAAATAGGCGAAGGGGGCAGCCAGGGGGGTCAACAGGGGTCCAGGCGACTCCCTTGCGCGGAACCAACCTAGGCCGCACCCACAGGGCGCCTGGAGCCCTTGTGGGTCCCCTCTGGCCCCCTTTGGGACACTGGAAGCTTCCATTGCGCTGATTTTTTATATATTTTCGCTGAATTTTTCTGGCATTTTACGTAATGGGAAAACCTAAAATAAAAAGACAGCAAAAAAAACAAAAACTGGCACTGGGGTGCACTGAGTTAATAGGTTAGTCCAAATATGATCAAAAGTGTATGAAAGTGTAGCAAAATCATAGCAGTATCACCCAAAACATGCATGGACCAAGCATTAATTATTGATACGCTTGGGACGTATCAGGCGCCTCCCTCCTTTGGGGAAAAAACCTCTCCCCTAATGTGCCAAATTACTTTCTGAACATTTCAGAACCTCAAATTTTTTCTTCTGACACCCCTTCGGAACAATTCTGGAGTTCTCTCTTATTTCTCAGATGATCCCGATGACTTCGAATCTATCCCTAAGAATGTATAACCTTAAGTGTGTTACCCTACGGCCGTGAACACTTCAGACATGACCGAGACACCTCTCCGATCGATGATCATTAGCGGGGCCTGGATTATCCATAATGGCCCATGTGCATTATATGATTTAACTTTATTGCTTGAACCATAAACATCGAGTCCTATTCCCTTTGTCACTTTGATACTTGCCTGGTCTGAGATCTGATCGTCCGTATCATTATACCTAGTTCAATGTCGCTACCGACAAGTGTTATTTATTCTTTCCTGTGATATTTCATCCTCATGACCTAGTCACATGCTGCAGCTTCGGATGTAATCTCACCGAGTGAGCCCAGAGTATCTATCCATCACGTGGTGGACAAATCCGATCTTGATACATACGCCTCAACCTATCCCTTCAGTATACTTGAGAGACACCATTATGATCACCATGTTGCGATGTGACGGTTGATGCGATCTAGGAAACCTTCGGTGATAGTTAAGTGTGATCTCACGGGCTAACGATTAGGTTACTACGTTTCATAATTATCGCAACATCGAACTTCATGACTTGATCGCGTTGCAATACTTATACTGCGTAAATTTTTATCACATCATTCACATAATGATATGATGCAATGGTCAACAGACATAAAAATTTTCATGATCATAAACCCTTGACCATCGTTGACCAACAGACTAGTTTAATAGAGGCTACTAGGGACCCGATTTGTTTATATACCACACGTGTATTACAGTTATAGTGTGGTATTACAATTATTACGAAATAATGAAATATGATAATAAACATGCTTATTATAGTTATAGCGTGGTATTAAAATTATTACGAACTAATGAAATATGATAATAAACATGCTTTATTATTTTCCTCTAGGACATATTTCCAACAAAATTGAATTTCGTTCTTCAAGTATCTGGCACTTTTATTTTGGTCACCGTGGCAGTAAAAATTTCTATGGTGGCGACAATTTTGAGAATTTTTTAGAACTTAACAATTTTTTTGACTAAGCAAGGTATGAATAAATATAATAGATACAACTGCTTTGAATCTAGTGATTTTGCAATTTTGAAGAAATTTGCTAACCATGGTGATCAAATGCAATTAACAAACTTTTTCAAAATTTCTAAAATCGTCAAACTTGAATAGTCACCTATGTTACCTAAACTTTGATAGGAATAGTTCCAATCATAATGGTTGGATATTTCTTTTCAACTAGAGGAATATGTATTCAGACTCACGAATAGAAATAGTCATAACTTTTGTAGCCTTTTGAATACCATTTTTTTTATCAATCTTCCTTAAAAAATATACTATTGATGTGAAAAGTGACTTTATTATTGTTCCAATCAATAATAACCCATGTAGTTTTAAGAAAAGATCTTCCTAGGATGACCAATAGGTTTTCATCGTCGGGCATCTCAAGCACAACAAAGTCTGTTATAATTTAAGACACCAACAACTTTTAGATGCGCATTTTCACATATTCCAATAGGTATAACAATAGTTTTATCGTCCATTTTCAAGGATATGTCTGTTGGTATAAGTTTATCCAAGTTAAGTATTTTATATAGATAAAAAGGCATAACACTAACACGTGCACCTAAATTACATAAAGAAAACTTTACGTAAGTATTATTAATGGTGCAAGGTATAGTAGGTACCCCCGAATGTCCAAGGTTTTCAGGGTTTTTTCCTTACAAAGAGTAATTATCAAGCGTAGTGGTTATCTCTGCATTGGATATATTCTTCTTATTGTTGACACCATCTTTCATGTATTTAGAATAAGTGGAACTTTAATTGTATCGGTCAAAGGAATTTGTAAATAGAGATATCTAAGCAAATTAACAAATATAGAAAAGTGTACACCATATTTTCTCTTAGAAAGTTCATTAGGGAAGGGTATAGATGTCTGTATCCATGGTTCTTTTTCCATTTCATGTTTCCTAGTAGTTGTATTGTGCTTTTTTGTTTTGACAGGAACACTTTGCTCCTCATCAGGTTCAGGTTGTCCCTCTACTTTATTTTCATTATTTGATTCAATAGTATCATTTCTATCATTATACTGAGTGGGATTTTGGTTATCGCCACTCCGAGTTTCAAATCAAAAATAGAAACATCATTAGGGCTCTCTCCTATTTAATTTTCAATGATATCAAATTCCTTAGGACTATCATAAGTAGCTTTAAAATGTTTAGACGTTGTCTTATTTTTCTTTTAGGTGAGCTAGGAACATTATTGTCAACCATTTGAGGATCATGTTCTATTCTTTTAGGATGTCCTTCAGGATATAGAGGTTACTGAGTATGGGCACCTCCCCTAGTCTAGATATAATCATCAAGTTGTTTAGTAGAAGCATCATTATTCTCTTGCAAATATTTAATAGATGCATCATTATTGTTTAACTGTGTTTGCATGTCCGTATTAATGTGATGTTGTTTAACAAGGAAATTATTAATTCCATCAATGCATTATCAGGAGGTTTGTTATAAGGGATATCACCTTCATCGAACCCGTAGAGAGAGTGTACTTCAACCATGGGTCTATGAGTAGTAGGCTCACATAATGATTCAACAGGAGGTAGATTTTTCGACCTCTTCATCCCTAATACCTTTATCTCTAACACACTTCTTTTGACTCTCTCATATCTTTGAGACATTAGTGGAGAATACCCATATTTTACTGAATAAGTGATAGTTAAGGTTCTGGGATTGTCCAATCATCATGATTTTTAGCGACATCTCCCATTAATGCAACAACTTATTTCAATGTTCTCCCCCTGAAAACACTTCCTGCACAACTGTTGTCGGGGGAATGATACCCGGGTAGGGTCACCCAGACCAAAGCAATATTTCAAGACAAGGATGGGGCCGATTGGGCTGCTGCTGGGCCGAGCTAGGCAGTTGCATGGACGATTGCCCTCGGGCAATCGACCATGCCGAATGCGAGCAGTCGGCCTAGGCGCAATCGGCTCACCCTTCAATCAGCTCAAGAGTTGACCTTGTCCAGGTTGGAGCCCCTGGTACAAGGTAATAAATGCATGATCCCGAGAGATCCGGGTGGCAGTAAGCTAAGTCACTTCGCCGATCTGTCAGAGGAGAGCTGTCATTCATTTCCTCTGAATCCGGAGACAGGACGACAGGACCAGAGATCGTAGCTCCACTGTTCAATCATCATAACCTATAAGGTACAACATGGGCAGCCGCTTGACAAGTCCGGATCAACCGGAGATTTGCAGTCGGTGGACCCCAGCCGACGAGAGGATGACAGCTGGGGTCAGTACCCGACTGAAATGACCGTAGTACCCCGAGCTCACACTATAAGAGCCCGGGGTACCCCTCCTGCGAGAGGGACGCCCCCATTCGCGTTCACTTCCCACAATAGTTCCCATAGAGAAGCAGGAGAGAACCATGCCCATGGAAGGTCTCTTCTTCCTCTGAACAGCTCCAGGAGCATTGATTGTAGTTCGTGAGATCATTTATAGCAAGTAGACAAGAAGGAGTAGGGGTGTTATCTCTCCGGAGAGCCCCGAACCTGGGTACATCGTGGTGTCCGTCACCGTGTTTGTGCCCAACCCGTTTCCGGCACCATTGACATAGTTCTCCCTCGAGTCTTCCCCTCCCTTTAGCCATCCCCATGGCATCTGTTGTTACTATGCGACGACAGTTGGCGCCCACCATGGGGCAGACCGAGGCGTCGACTGGAGTTCTGATCCGGACGGGACCTTCCTCGTCATCGAGCATGAGCCACGCCTCTGGCCTAATCTTTAGGCGTGGGGCAGTGGACTTTTTGGTGGACTATGCTGCGCGGTTTGGGGTCGGCGCACCCCTGCCGCCCGGTGTTTCGCTGCAGATCGGCATCCATCGCCTCTTCATCAACTGCTTCCCCGAGGCGTATCCCAGGGATGTGCGTGTCTTCTCCAGTGCCACAGATCCACTCCCGACCAGGGGCTGCACGGAAGCTCCCGACGGAGCGGAGCCGCGCGTGCACGCAACAGTCATGATGGCTGGGACGACTGCGTCAAGAAACCAAGGTGCGGCGAGTGCAGCCAGGAAAGCAAAAGAGGCGGCGGACGCCGCGGAAACAGTCGGCACCAGTGCGTTGCGGGATGTGTTGTACACACCCGTGAACAGGAATGGTGACCCCGATCAAGTCCACTCCGATCTGGAGACAACACGACTTGCTCTTGCTCGCAGGGCCGAGCATGTGCTGGCAGAAGAGCGCAGGCTGGGAGCCATTACCAGAGAGTACAACACCGCGCATGCCAGTCAGCGGCGGCCGATTGCACCGGCGGTCTTAGAAGATCTCAGGAGGAGAGCCCGTTGATGTCTACGCACGCTTCTATTCTTGTAGACTATGTTGGGCCTCCAAGTGCAAAGGTTTGTAGGACAACAACTATTTCCCTCAAGTGGATGACCTAAGGTTTATCGAACTCAGGGAAGTAGAGGTTGAAGATGTTCTCTCTCAAGCAACCCTGCAATTAAGATACAAGAAGTCTCTTGTGTCCCCAACACACCTAATACAACTAGGAGTTGTATAGGTGCACTAGTTCGGCGAAGAGATGGTAAAATATGGGTGATAGATGTGGCAAAGCAAGGTAATATAAATCTGTAATAAAAAGTGCAGCAAGCAAACATGTAACAAAAGTGAGTGCAAACGGTGTCAAAATGATGGAAACAAGGCCTAGGCTTCATACTTTCACCATTGGCAACTCTCAACAACATTAACATAGTCTAGTCACATGATATTTCCCATAAAACATGGAATGGAGACGCACTCGGAGGTCATTCCTTTGTGATCAAGAGAGGACGAGAATTGTGTAGGGCTACAAAAGCACACCTCAGAGTTCTTAGTTCTCATCTATGGATTTCCCAATGTCACCGCGGCCATCCAAAGAGAGTACCACAATCACCACAACATATCTAAAGGATAGTCAAAGACAAGCACCAAGAGACTCTCAATCTTCAATCCACAAACAAAAGAGGAAATCACTCATGAAAATATTCTTCTAACCCATGTCCAATAGACCGCTGTCACCTTGGTCTCGGGGATTATACTAGCTAAGATCAATTGAGTACATCAATCCAATACATAGAGGAAGCGGAAATATCATGGGATCACCCTAGATTAACATAGCCTATGATCACAACGAAGATCACATCATGGGAGAGAGAGCAGAACACATAGCTACTGGTAGAAACCTCAGACCCGAGGGAGAACTACTCCCGCTTCATGGAGTGAGGAAGCAACGTCGATGGAGATGAATCCGGGGGCACTTCCCCGTCCCGGTAGGGTGCCGGCACAGGAATTCTGTCCCCCCGAAACTTGATGGCGATGGCGGCGGAGATCGGAATTGCTTCTGGAGAAAATGGGTTCGATATTAGGGATTTCCTCCGCGGGGGCTAAATATAGGCCAAAGGAGGGGGCCAGGGGGGCCACAGGGCAGCCAGGAGGGCAGGTGGCGTGACCTAGGGTGGACCCGCGGCGGGAACCCTCCTGGGCCCCTGGTGGTGGCCCTCCTGCCATGTCTTGGTTATTCCAGAAGCTTTCGGGACACTGATTTTTTATATAATTTTTCCGGAATTTTTGGAGCACTTTTAGTTGCCGGAAAACCTGAAATACAAAAACAGCAGAAAACAGGAACTGACAACTGGGTGCACTAAGTTAATAGGTTAGCCCAAATATGATCAAAAGTGTATGAAAGTTCAAGCAAAACATGGCAAAGTCACACAAATCATGCATGGAGCAAGCAGAAATTATAGATATGTTTGGGACGTATCAACATCCCCAAGCTTAATTCCTGCTCGTCCTCGAGTAGGGAAATGATAACAAGCATAATTTCTGTGGCGACATGCCACACAAACATATAAGAACTTTGAAAGTAAAGCAATCAAGGTATGTAATTCAATTCAAGTCATAACAGGCAAGAGTATATATTGGCATTGAAACAAGCAACGAAAGAACATTAGGTGCAAGAGCTCTTAGTTGTCCGTGACTCGAATGTGTCCAAATGGTGTTTGCATGCAAGAAGGGGGATATGAGAATAAGAGAGTAAAATATATATTTGTTGAGAACTCAATCTACTAAAGTTTCACACTTGGTCTTCTTTGGAATCTTATCTTGACTCGTCCCCAGACCACTAGTCAGGTACAAGTCAATTTGATCCACTCCCTCTCGATATTTTGAGCACTCATGCAATGGATGAGTGTAAGCACTAGAGTTGACACTTAGGATGGCATAGAGAGAAATATGGTGGAGGAGAATGACAAAAAGGATGAGAAAGGCTCACATCAATAAGGAAAATCATAGGAGAGAAGGCCAAATGATAGATATGATGTGAGGAGTAGGGATTGCCATGCAACGGATGCACATATGAGCTAAGAAAGCTCTCCAATTGAACTAGTGGGGTGCATCCAACTTGCTCGCTCATGAAGACCTAGAGCTCTTTTGAGGAGGCTCATCCTTGGAATATGATAGCCAAGTTCTATAGTCTGAAGGTCCCACATAGCTATATGCATGAATGATCATCTCTATGGAGTACAAGGATAAGAGGGAGTACTAGTGTGGATCTTTCAAAGGGATAGTAGTGTTGCCCCTTTCTCTCTTTTTATTTATTTTTCTCTTTTTTGTATTTTTTTTGTATTTTTTTGGTGGCCTCGATGGCTCTTTCTATTTAACTCTCATTTGTCCTCTTTGGGATCTTTTGATTTTGTCCTCTTTGGGATCTTTTCCTCACTTTAGGGGCAACACTCTAAATTTTACAAGAATATAGGAGATCTTTCACACTTTACAAAAGTACTCACATAAAGAAGATATAACTATCATGATGCAAATGTATGCCTCTGCCAGGATAGAAGGATATGCAATGATACTAGCGCGTCATGTAATAATGATTAGGGCAAGGCCCAACTAGCATGCGGCTCATCGATCAAGCAAGTAGCATGTATGACATGAGGATCAAGTCATGAGAAGGTGGATGTTGCATGGCAATGTATCTCGGAAAGGCTATGGAAATGCCTTGTAGGTAGGTATGGTGGCTGTTTTGAGGAAAGATATAAGGAGGCTTATGATGACAGAGCGTATCGTGCCAAGGGTTTGGATGCCCCGACGAAGTATGCGCCAACTCTCAAGGTGATAAAGGGCAATGCACGGTACCGAAGAGGCTAGAAAAAGTATAGGTGGGTGGAAGTGTCAACTTTCGAATACTCACATTAGTCCGAAGAACTCATGCACTTATTATAGGTAACTCTCAATCTAATCAGGAGGTTCACAAAGAGACAAGTACCCCGAGGAGGAGTGTATGGGGGTTTGGTTATCCTTGCGCATCCTCGACTCATGGTACGTGAGTGTACTCTAATATTCAAACCCTCCAGAGGTTAGTGATCCATCTAGTAGCTAGAGTTCTCAACAGGGGTTTTTGGTTTTCGAAAAACACACGGATTGCCCAAAATACGACATCTATCACTAATAGGCTCGAGCTCTTGACCCCAAAAGTTCAAACATTACTCTAGTCAATACCTCAAAACTATTGCAAGTTACTACTACAAAGAGAATATCAACTTCAACTACCTACTTCTAGTCAAGACACAAAACTCAGTGCAATAGGCAAACTCTCTTACAAGATAAAACATGCAACCTATAGAAAGTTCAACCTAAAACAAAAGAAAAGCTCTAGAAAGACTAAAGCACTACAACTAAACAGAGCAGCAACTAAGAAAAGAAAAAGAACAACTCACAGCTAAAAGAATAAGCATGCAAATCCTATGAGGAGTTCTGGTTCAAGCGGAGAGTGTATCTCTCACACACAAAAGAGTAAGCTGGGGTCTAACTTGTTATGAACAGCAAGCAAAGCTAAAGAAAACTAAAAATAAAACCTAAGAGAGAGACGCTCCAAGCATAGCACATAACGCATGAAGTGATAAAAATATAGTGAGACGAAGGACGAACTGATGATTGTTGATGGAGAAGGGGATGCACGGGGGCATCCCCAAGCTTAGATGCTTGAGTCTCCTTGAGTATTTGTTGGGGATGCATGGGGGCATCCCCAAGCTTGAGCGCGAGACACTCCCGAATCTTCTTTCATCATCTTCCATCGCACACTTGAAAACTCCCTTCATACATAACTCATAATAAGCTGATTAGAGAGGTTAGTACCCTTAATAAATATTTTTTTCCCACTGGATATAAAGATATTCTTGAAGAGATACTTTTTCTCAAGATTTCCAAAAGGTTTTTGCAAATAAAAAGCAAGCTTAAGGTTTGCAAAAGTTTTGAGAGACAAAACGTGGCAGACTCTGTGAAAAACAGAACAACAGGTAGTAAAGAATTTTTTAGGGGTACTTCTGCAACTCGCATCAAAAAACTCAGAACAGACGCTCGAAATTCAATTGTATGGAGCACGCTGTCAAAAGAATTCAGATAAAAAAGATGATCTGGTGATTTTAGGATAATTTTTCCGTCCAAGGACATAATCTGTTTCTGGACAGCATGTCACAACTTTTGAACTTTCTTGCAATCGGAGGTTAGACTTGGCACAAAGATTGAAAATAAAGATACAATGATGTTGCTACAGTAGTAACAATCATCAAGACCACTAAAAACTGAAAGTAAAAACTCAAACTAAAGATAACAAGGGTTGTATCCCTAGAGCTCTTTCTTTATAGCCATAAAGATAGGCTTAAGATTTTAATGATGCTCTCATAGGAATAAGGAATAAGGGTTGAAGAACAAAAGAGAGTATCAAGAAGCAAATAACAAACACATTTAAGTCTAACATGCTTCCTATGCAAAGGGATCTTGTAGAGGAAAAACTCATTGAAGCATAAAGATATTAGCATAGGAAGGCATAATAAGTGCAACTTCAAAGCCTTCAACATAAAGAGAGGGAACTTGATATTATTGAAATATCTATAAGAATATGTTCCCTTCTCATAATAATTTCCAGTAGGATCATGAATAAACTTAACAATATAAGAATCACATAAAGCATTGTTACCATGATCCACATGCAAAAGGGTACTCTTACTCTCCACATAAGCAAAATCCTTCTCATTAGTAATAGTGGGAGCAAACTCAAGAAAATAGCTATCACATGAATCATTCTTATCATGATACACTCGCAAAATTTTATTCTTTATAGCATAAGTGTCATCACAATAATCATCATAGATAGGAGGCAAAGTATCATCAAAATAAATTTCCGCATCAAAACTTGGGGGGCTAAAAAGATCATCTTCATAAAACGTAGCATCCCCAAGCTTATGGTTTTGCATATCATTAGTATCAAAAGTCTTCAAAGAAGACATTCTAATAACATTAATACTATCATGAGTGTTGTTCAAATAGTAAAGCTCCATAGGATTTTCGATTTTCTCTTCAAACACTTCATGTCCTAACTCAAGATAGAGCTCATAAAGCTCTCTCATAATTTTTGTTGTTGTTTTCCATAAGCCTAACTAGTGAAAATAAAAACAAGAAACGAAAAGATTTAATTGCAAGATCTAAAGATATACCTTCAAGCACTCACCTCCCTGGAAACGGCGCCAGAAATAGCTTGATGTCTACGCACGCTTCTATTCTTGTAGACTATGTTGGGCCTCCAAGCGCAGAGGTTTGTAGGACAACAGCAATTTCCTTCAAGTGGATTACCTAAGGTTTATCGAACTCAAGGAAGTAGAGGATGAAGATGTTCTCTCTCAAGCAACCCTGCAATTAAGATACAAGAAGTCTCTTGTGTCCCCAACACACCTAATACAACTAGGAGTTGTATAGGTGCACTAGTTCGGCGAAGAGATGGTAAAATATGGGTGATAGGTGTGGCAAAGCAAGGTAATATAAATCTGTAATAAAAAGTGCAGCAAGCAAACATGTAACAAAAGTGAGTGCAAACGGTGTAACAATGATGGAAACAAGGCCTAGGCTTCATACTTTCACCAGTGGAAACTCTCAACAACATTAACATAGTCTAATCACATGATATTTCCCATAAAACATGCAATGGAGACGCACTCGGAGGTCATTCCTTTGTGGTCAAGAGAGGACGAGAATTGTGTAGGGATACAAAAGCACACCTCAGAGTTCGTAGTTCTCATCTATGGATTTCCCAATGTCACCGCGGCCATCCAAAGAGAGTACCACAATCACCACAACATATCTAAAGGATAGTCAAAGACAAGCACCAAGAGACTCTCAATCTTCAATCCACACACAAAAGAGGAAATCACTCATGAAAATATTCTTCTAACCCATGTCCAATAGACCGCTGTCACCTTAGTCTCGGGGATTATACTAGATAAGATCAATTGAGTACATCAATCCAATACATAGAGGAAGGGGAAATATCATGGGATCACCCTAAATTAACATAGCCTATGATCACAACGAAGAACACATCATGGGAGAGAGAGAAGAACACATAGCTACTGGTAGAAACCTCAGACCCGAGGGAGAACTACTCCCGCTTCATGGAGAGAGGAAGCAACATCGATGGAGATGAATCCGGGGGCACTTCCCCGTCCCGGCAGGGTGCCAGCACAGGAATTCTGTCCCCCCGAAACTTGATGGCGATGGCGGCGGAGATCGGAATTGCTTCTGGAGAAAAGGGGTTCGATATTAGGGATTTCCACCGCGGGGGCTAAATATAGGCCAAAGGAGGGGGCCAGGGGGGCCACAGGGCAGCCAGGAGGGCAGGTGGCGCGGCCTAGGGTGGACCCGCGTCGGGCACCCTCCTAGGCCCCTAGTGGTGGCCCTCCTGCCATGTCTTGGTTATTCCGGAAGCTTCTGGGACGCTAATTTTTTATATAATTTTTCCGGAATTTTGGGAGCACTTTTAATGGCCGGAAAACCTGAAATACAAAAACAACAGAAAACAGGAACTGGCAACTGGGTGCACTGAGTTAATAGGTTAGTCCAAATATGATCAAAAGTGTATGAAAGTTCAAGCAAAACATGGCAAAGTCACACAAATCATGCATGGAGCAAGCAGAAATTATAGATACGTTTGGGACGTATCAGCCGTGCAGTCGGCAGAGAGCTGTCAGGGGCCGAGCAGCCGGCGGCATCATCATTTGTCCAGCGGCCAACATACAACACGCCTGACAAGAATTTGCGAGCTGCCGAGCAGATTGCGAACGAGCTGGAGGATTTGGAAGGCGAAGAGCGACGTCAGCAAACTCGTCGAATGCGCGAGCTGCTGGCATCGGCGAAGCAGCAACAGCAAGCGGCGTTGGATGATCCGGTTGCAGGACCTGAAGCATCAAGAAGGATTGCAAGGCCGGTTCCAGAAGCCAGCCAGCGGCCGAATGCGTCGCGGCAGAACAGGCAGCAGGGCCAGTCCCGACGTGAGAGCAGGGTCAGGAGCAATCGGGGTCCCCAGATCATGAACATAAGAGCAGAGGAGCCGGCTGTGAGCAGCAAGCGTAATGACCCACTTCGTCAGCCAGAAGCAAGACCAGCAATCAGCAATCGGCTTGGCGCTCGTCAGATCGACGAGAATGTTGCCAGGCATCGCATCGAGCTGATGGAAAGAGATGCACAACAGGAAGAGGAGGGAGCGGTCGGCCAACGTGTTTCGGACACCGCATTTGGACCGAGAAGTTCCCCAAAGGGTTCACCTTGCCCAGCGATACCCCCAAGTACAATGGCTCTGTTAAGCCAGAAGACTGGCTGACAGATTACATGACCACAGTCGGCATCGCCGGCGGCAGTCGGCGTGTAGCTGTACGCTACGCTCCTCTGATGTTGCAGGGGTCATCTCGGACTTGGCTAAATAGTTTGCCCGACAACAACATCAATTGCTGAGAGGATTTCTCGGAAGCCTTCATTCGCAACTTCACTGGCACATGTGATCGGTCGCATCTTCCTCGGTAGCTCGCTCTCTGCGTGCAAGGCAAGGACGAGCCACTCCGAGAGTATCTAGCTCGGTGGATCAAGTTGAAGAATTCATGTGAAGGAGTCCATGAGATACATGCCATCCAGTATTTCACTGATGGATGCTTGGCGGGATCAATGCTAAAACATAAGCTGCTCCGCAAGGATTTTTCATCATTGGTAGAGCTCATGAAGGTTGCCAATGCGTTTACTGTCTCTGACTCCGCGATGCGCGAGCCCATTCAGCTCGGTGTTGGCGGCGTGGTTCAGACGCAAGGGGCTGCACAAGCAGCAGAGGCAGGGAGTCGGCGAGAGAGCAGAGAGAACAATTGGAACAACAACAACAACAACAAGCAGCAGAATAGCGAAAAGAGGAAGGATGAGCAGCCAGATGCTCAGTATGGCAGTCGGCAGGTGGCCGCTGTCCAAGACCAAGAGGAACAAGGGGCTGCAGGAGGCAGTCGGAAGATGAAGCCGAATGCGAAGCCGCAGTGGCCGATGAAGCCGAAGTATACATTCGAGGACATGGTGGATCAGCCGTGCAAAATGCATAGCAGTCCAGGCAAGCCAGCGGCGCATACCACTCGGCAGTGTGATTTTGTCAAATGCATAGCGAAGGGAGAAGCATTACCACCTCCACCCCCACCACCACCTCAGAACAGAGCACCACCTCAGGCGCAGAACCAGTTTCCGCGGCAAGATGCCGCATACATGATATTCACCAGTGATTCAAGTGACAAGGGCAGTCGGAGAGCCCGAGCTCAGGAGGTCAATGACACCATGCCCCCGATTCCCCAGTACATGCATTGGTCAGATTGCAAGATCACCTGGGGCAGGGAGGATCACCTAAGCATCATGCCGAATCCGGGCACCTATCCACTGGTGGTGGATGCCCTGTTTGCGGCCCCCAAGTTTTCATGTATGTTTTCCCGAGTGCTCATTGATCCAGGGAGCACAATCAACATTCTGTACAGAGACACGATGATCAAGTTGGGACTCACAGAGAGGGATTTGGAGCGCAGTCGAACGACTTTCCATGGGATTGTCCCTGGTTTGACATGCACCCCTATGGGTCGCATTTGGCTGGATGTGATTTTCGGCACAGAGGAGAACTTCAGGAGAGAGCCGATCTGGTTTGAGGTCGCCGACCTCAGCAGTCCATACCATGCCCTCTTGGGATTTCCTGCAATCGCCAAGTTCATGCTTAACGTGTATGATCCCTACCTGAAGATGAAGCTCCCAGGGCCAAATGGCATCATCACCGTCACCTGGGACTTCAGGAAGTCCCTCAAGTGCTCATTAGCTGGTGCGAATTTGGCCGATTCCTTGGTTGTGGCCGAAGAGAAGCGTCAGATCGACAAGGTGGTTGCAATGGCTCAAGCTCAAAGCAAGGTTCCCCTTCCAGTCGGCCTAGCCAAGAGAGCAGATGAAGATACCATTTTCCAGTCGGCCAAGGACAACAAGAAGTTTGCTCTAGACCCCTCCGACCCAACCAAGTTTGTTGTGGTCGGAGCAGGACTTAGCAACAAATAGGAAAGCGAGCTCGTCGAGTTCCTCCGTGAGAACCGGGACATCTTTGCATGGTCTCCACAGGACATGCCTGGAGTGCTGCGGGAACTCGCCGAGCACAAGCTCCACATTCGGCCAGGTTCTAAACCGGTCAAGCAACCCCTTCGACGTTTTTCTGAAGACAAGAGAAGAGCAATCGGCGAGGAGGTCGCCAAGCTCAAGGATGCAGGCTTCATCATAGAGGTGTTCTACCCCGAGTGGCTGGCAAACCCAGTCCTCGTAATGAAGAAGAACAAGACCTGGCGCATGTGTATCGATTACACTTGCCTGAACAAGGCATGCCCCAAGGATCCGTTTGCTCTACCCCGTAAAGATCAAGTCATTGACTCTACGGCCGGCTGCGAGCTTTTGTCATTTCTGGATGCCACTGCTGGCTATCACTAGATCAAACTTGCTGTGGAAGATCAAATAAAAACTGCTTTTGTAACCCCCTTTGAGGCTTATTGCTATATCACCATGCCTTTCGGCCTGAAGAATGGAGGCGCTACCTATCAGCGCACCATCCAGCGATGCACGCATTCTCAGCTCGGCAGAAACTTGCATGTATATGAAGATGATTTGGTAGTGAAGACGGTCAAAGGAGTCACACTCCTCGACGACCTCAAGGAGACATTCTCCAACCTACGCACCTACCAGATCAAGATGAATCCAGAGAAGTGTGTGTTTGGCGTTCCAGCCGGCAAACTCTTGGGATTTCTCGATTTTGAAAGAGGAATCAAATGAAATTCTGAGAAGATAGACGTAATCGAACGAATGGACCGGCCCAAGAATCTGAAGCAAGTGCAGAAGTTCACTGGTTGCTTGGCGTCACTCAGTCGATTTCTCAGTCGGCTGGGAGAGAAGGCAATCCCACTGTATCAGCTCATGAAGAAGACAAAGAAGTTCACATGGACTCCACAAGCAGATGAAGCATTCAAGGAGCAGAAGCGTATGCTCTCCACTGCGCCGATTCTGGCTGCTCCGATTGAGAAGGAGCCGATGATGTTATATATCGCGGCGACCAATCGGGTGACCAGTGCAGTGATGGTGGTGGAGCGTCCTGAGAAGGACAAAGCACAATAAATTCAGCGGCCAGTATATTACATCAGCGAGGTACTTTCAATATCCAAGAAAAATTATCCCCATTACCAGAAGATGTGCTATGGAGTCTACATGGCGGCCAAAAGATTGAAGCCCTATTTCCAAGCTCATCTGATTATGGTGGTCAGCTCAGCTCCACTAGCAGACATCATTGGCAGTAGAGATGCAACCGGAAGAGTGGCCAAATGGGAAATTGAGATCGCCTCTCACGGCATCCAGTACGAGCCAAGAACAACAATTAAATCTCAAGCATTGGCCGATTTCCTGGTGGACTGGGCTGAAACTCAATATATGCCACCCGTCCCAGGATCGGATTTTTGGAGAATGCATTTTGATGGATCCAAGATGAAGAATGGCCTAGGGGCTGGCATTGTTCTCACATCGCCAAAAGGAGATCGACTGCACTATGTGGTGCAAATCCACTTCGCAGCGTCAAACAATGTTGCCGAGTATGAGGCCCTTGTGCATGGCATCAAGCTGTCCAAGGAGATCGGCATCCGGAACATAGAGTGTTTCGGCGACTCCGACCTGGTGGTGCAGCAATGTACATGCAATTGGGATGCAAAGGACACAAATATGGTGAGCTACCGTTTCTTGGTGAAGCAGCTCAGCGGATATTTTGAGGGCTGCGAATTTCATCACGTGCCCAGAGCAAACTATGAAGCAGCAGACGCCCTATCCAAGCTCGGCTCCACCAGGCAAAGCATTCCTCCAGGGGTATCATTGGAGAACATCAAGAAGCCCTCCATCATGCCTTCGCTAGAATCCGAATCCATCTTCATATTAGAAACCGACCTGGAGGCGTTAAGGCAAGAAAAACTGGTTCAGCCAATAAAGATCCCGACTCTCAAGAAGCAACCGAACGCCCAAGGAGTTGCGGCCTCGGCAAAGCCAGCAGCACCAGGGGCTGCCGGTTGTAATCCAGGGGATGCCGGGTCCGGCAAAAAGAAGAAGTCCAAGGCAAAAGCAACGGTAGCACCAGTTGTCGGGAAGTCATCCGAGCTGTTGGCACCAGGGGCTGCCGATTGTGATCCAAAGACGCCGAGTCCAAGAGAAGAGCCAGTAGATCCCAATGCTACAGTATCAGCAGAGCAAGCGACACCAGGGGCTGCCGACGACAAGCCAGCTGTTGAAATCATCAGCTTCTGAGATGATAGAAGCACAAGAGGCCAAGACAGAAGAAGCAGTCGCACTACAACAGGCAATGGTCATGGTGGTTGTCGCCGCTCCGACCTAGGCACAGCCGATCAGAGATTTCCTGGTCGACGGGACTCTTCCCCCAGATGAAGTCGAAGCTAGGCAAACCCAGCGCCGATCTGGTGCGTACACCATCATCAACAATGAGCTGATGCACAAAAGCGCAACTGGAGTTCTGCAGCGATGTGTAGAAGAGGACAAGGGGCTGGAGCTGCTCTGGGATATTCATCAAGGTGAATGTGGTCACCATGCATCAGCAACAGCAATCGTAGCCAAGGAATTTCGCCATGGTTTCTATTGGCAGACCGCATGAGCCGCGGCGGAGCATCTGGTGAAGCACTGCAACGGTTGTCAGCGATTTAGAGCCAAGAGTCACCTCCCAGCGTCGGCACTCAAAAAAATCCCAATAACATGGCCGTTTGCAGTATGGGGACTGGACATGGTTGGGTCGTTCAAGCGAGCAAGGGGTGGTTTAACTCACCTACTAGTTGCAGTCGACAAATTCACAAAGTGGATTGAGGCACGTCTGATCAAGAAGCAGGATGGTCCGACAGCAGTCAGGTTCATCGCCGACGTCACGAGAAGATATGGAGTTCCCAACAGCATCATCACCGACAACGACACAAATTTTGCAAAGGGAGCATTGGCTCGGTATGCATCCGAGTACGGCATTCGGCTCGATGTGGCATCCGTAGCACACCCCCAGTAAAATAGCCAAGCAGAAAGAGCAAACGGTCTCATACAGGCGGGCATCAAACCTCGATTGATTGAGCCACTTGAAAGAGCACCCGGAGCATGGATTGATGAGCTTCCAGTAGTCTTGTGGAGCTTGAGAACCACACCAAACCGATCAACCGGATTCACCCAATACTTGGTGTATGGCTCAGAAGTAGTCATCCCAGCCGACATTGAGTTCGACTCACCCCGGCATGCATTATACACTAAATCAGAAGCCAAGGGTGCTTGAGAAGACGGCGTCGATCTAAAGGAAGAAGTCTGCCTCCTGGCCCTATCCAGATCGGCGATTTACCAGCAGAGGCTGCGGCACTACCACAGCAAGAAGATCTGCCCCCTCGCTTTCCGTGAGGGAGATTTGGTGCTCGGCCGAATCCAGAAGTCAGATGGGCAACACAAGTTGTCATCGCCTTGGGAAGGTCTTTTCATCATCAGCCGAGCACTCAAGAACAATGCATACTACCTCATCGATTGCACACAAGGCACTCGGCACAAGGACACTTCAGGAGTTGAAACGCAGCGTCCCTGGAACGCCGAGCTGTTATGCCCATTTTACAGTTGAGTTGCACGAATGTATTCATGCTATCTAGCAATCAATCAGTAAAGCTGTCATGCATCTGAGAGATAGCATTCGATTGTCTTCATATGGTTATTTTGTTGTCAAGCAAGCCTCATTCGGCAACGTTTTGTCATACCCGAGATGCGTGAAAATCTCACTCGGGGACTGACCAACCATACGGTCACAAAGTATAGGGTGAGAGACCACGAGAACTACAGGTTCGGAACCAAGCTAGCACGTGACATGAGCACAGATCACAAGTTGGCTGTGGCATCGATGAAGCGACGGTTGGTCGGACCTGCGGTATCACCTCGGTAACTTAAAAATACCCTAAAAAGAGAACCGCGGCCGACTGCGCCGTGCGCCGATTGCGTCCCCGATCGATGCACCAAGCAATCGGCAAGGAGCTATTGGCTGACTAATTCTATGTAGAATCCTTCTGCGCTAACGCTTAAGTAGCTCAGCCTCAGTGACCAAACCCAGAACGGAGCACGGTCCTGTGAGCCGACCCCAGACCGCACGTCGGCTGGCGGCGAATATGGAATCGTGTCCCCAAGGGAAAAATGGCAAAGAGCAAAAGCGAAAGTGCAGAAAGCATGAAGTCGATCACATAAGAAAGTCATGCAATAAGTAAAGATAAGAGGCTCAAGGCCGAATAGGTTCATTACATTAAATCACCCCCAGTGGGTGTCCTCGGAATCTTGCAAGTCTTGCGAAAGTATGCAGTAAAGAAAATAAAGTAAACTAGCTATGCGTCGGGAGCAGTAGAGACTGGAGCCGTCGGCGGTGTGGACGAAGTGGTCGGAGCTGTCGGCGGTGCACTCGAGGCAGTTGGAGCAGTGAATGGCGCTTGCGTAGTGGCCGGAATTGCTTGCTCCGGCGCAGTCGGAACCTCTTGCACAACATAGGCCTCCGATTGCTCCGACTCCGTCGAATCTTCCTTGGCCTTGGAAGGCTCAGCATCGGCTATCTTGGCACTAGTCCTTCCTGAGGTGGCCCTTGGCGAAGTGTCAGAGGAGTTGTTGCCAGATAGGTCATCATGATATAAATGGGAGCTTGAAGAGCGAGCTGGTTGATTGCCTTGACCTCCTCGGGCGCGGCCGCCAGCAGAAGGGCTGTCGTCGGCCAGAGCAGCTATCAACAGTGGAGCAACCGGCATCCCAGCATTGTCAAGGATGGGAGTGTACTCAGCATGAGGGAACCACCCGGCCATGATCGTGGCAAGGCGGTTTACCTGGGAATAGGCGCTCTCAAGGAGATCCGACGCCCCATCTCGCATGGTGTAAAGGCGAGCCAAGCTTAGCTTGGGGTACCAGCTCAGCACGGTCTGAAGCGTCGTCTCCGCGCCAGTCCGAGCGGCTAAATCAAGCAGAGCCTCGACTCGGCGGGGAGCAGCCTTCAGTAGCAGCATCACCTGGTCATTGGTAGCATTAGGGGCATCTCCTTGCTCTGAATCCTCCTCATCAGACTCGTTGGTGCCAGCTGAAGATCCTTCACCATGGCGCATGCGCCCAAGTGCTTGTTTTAGCTCGGCAGGCCCCCAAAGTAGCTCAACAAGCTTCTGGACGCCCAATTTAAATGCGAAGACGCTGCCAAGAATCACGGGGATGCGAGCCTCGGTAGCAATGATGAATTCCAGAGGAGTCCATCCCTCGGCTTCGGTCCACACCGGACAACCCTCTTCTGCTCAGATTTTCCTTTCCTGAGTAACTGCATGATGAGCAACGGGCTCGGAGGCAGGCCAGTGCTCTATATCAGAGGGTTAAGCGTGAGAAGATGCAAAAGAGAGGAAATCGGCAAGAAAACCGAGACAAGAAGGATAGCTCACCAGAAAGAAGAGAATCCACCTCGCGCAATCCCTCGAGGTTAGCTCTGGCTTCACGTCGGGCTTTGGTCAGCTCGTCGTTATGGCGCAGCATCATGGCATCCAGTTTGGCCATGGCATCATCTTGTTCGGCTTGCAAAGCAGTCCGGGCAGTCACCGCGGCATCGCGCTCTGAGCGCAAGACCTCAGCAGTCGTGGCTTGAGCCGAGATCACCGCCTCCAGCTCGGCTTTGTGGCTGGCTCTCAGTGCAATCACCTATCCCCGCAGCTGCTCGGCACTACGAGACAGATCAGTTTCTACAGCTCGCAGGCGCTCAAGTTCCTGCCGAGCAGCGGCAAGCTCGGGGCCTTGACGGTTGAGCTGCTCCACCAGCTCGGCTACCCGGCCTTGAAGAGCAATGATAGTGGGCAAGGATGCAGCAGCAGCTGCAATATGGTTGAGAAGAGAAAGTCAGAATCATAAAATGAAATCAATCGGTTGGGGATCAGCATGATTACCTGTCAGCTCGGCGACCTTTGCGGTCTACTGGTTCACTTGGAGCTGAGCAGAGGTAAGGAGTCGCAGGCTGGCGGAGTAGGACTCGAGTAAATTCTCAAAGACCTGGCGCTTCTCCTCGGAGGCAGCCCGCGCATGAAGGAAAAGTAAAAAAAAGAGAGAGCAAAAGTCGAGAGAAGATCTGAGCCGATTACAAATCAATCGGCCCAAATCTCGGGGACTACACCCACTCGAGGACAGATTCACCGATCTGAGGACGGCACGAGAAAACAAGAATCAGAAGAAGATCTGAGCTGATTTTAAGCAATCGGCCCGAATCTCGGGGAATACACCCAGTGCGTGCGCTTGCCCGCCCCCAGTTAGAGAAGAGAACTTACAATGTGATTGCGGTCAATGAGCTCGAGCTCCGGAAGCACGCCGGCGGAGAGTGCCTTCACTCGGTCGTAGACCGAAGCCATAGTGTCGTTAGAGGCCAAAGGAAAGTGGCTCGAGGAGTCGGTATCAGGGCCGGCAGGACCGGGGCGAGAGTAGGCCACACGGAAGTGCTCCACAGAGTGCATCTGTGATTCAGGAGCAGCAGATGAAGCCTTCGCCGACGACGGCTGAGGGATCAGAGCCTTGGAAGTGGTAGCAGTCGAGGGTGGCGCAGAGATCGCTGGCGGGGCAGTAACACTCAAAGTCGGCGCAGTTGTGGGAAGAAGAGCCACTGTAACAATTGGCGGAGTGGTTGTGACGATGGCATGAGGGACCTGGTCGGAGGACCGCGTCGGGGAAGGAGCAATCGGAGGATCCGACTGCAATCCCTCGGTGTAGGCAGCCTCCAGGTCGACGATGTCCTTGGGAGCCACAGAAGCCTTGGGCAGAGGCTTGCTTGGAAGCTTTCTCTGCGGCTTGGCGAGGTCAGCACTGGCTCTTTTGGCTTTGCTCTCGGCATATTTCGTTGAAAGAGGAGCAATCAACGGCCTTTTCCGAGTGTCGTCGGCGTGGACGGAGGTCGCAGAAGGAATCGGGCCGGTGAAGGTAGGAATCTCGCGGTCTATGTCATCCAGGTCAATAGCAGCCCTGAGTAGAAATAAGAGATAAGCAACAGAGAGAAGGTGAATGTAAAGGAAGAGTAAGAGAGACAGATCGTTACCCAACGGACATCGGAGCTCCTCGGGGCATCCAGAAGCGCAGGGGTGGGATATCCAGAGGGGCATCCTGCAGAACCGGGCCGACCTTGGGCTTCACACTGGGAGATTTCCCAGTCTGAGCCTGGGTGCGCCCAGTCTGAGGAGCTTTCCCCTTCGGAACAGCCACCGCAGCCTTTGCACCCTTGCTCGCTGCAGCACCACAGGTCGAGCCATCATCTCGGAGTCGTTTGAGCGGCGCCTTCTTGGGTTCAGGATGCGAATCTGCACCGGAACCTTCAACTTTTGAGGCGCTGTCATCATCACTCCACTCATCCAGAAAGCGTTCGAAGGAGGTGTCATGCATTGTCCTTGGTCTGTCGCACCGGCGTCGGCGGGGTCGTCCTCGGTGTCGGAATCAGAAGCAGGGGAGTCGTCATACTCGAGGTCGGTTGGGTCCTCCTCATCGCGATCAGGGGCGAAGGAGCCGGCAACCTGGCCGTCTTGCATCACGGCAATCGCAATGAAGTACTAAAAGATGAACAAGGTATCAGAAAAGCAAATGAGCAACCGAGCAATCAGGGAGAGAAAGAAAGCAATCGGAGCATACCTCTGGAGGATGAACCCCGCGGTGAAGGCATTTCAGACCGAATCTGAATGGTTTTGGCGTTGGGGTGGTGGTGAGTGCTTTCACTCGGAGGCGCAGCGCTCTGCTGCTCAGTTTCTTGGTACATATCCGAGTGAGATTCCTCGAGGTAGCCATGTCGCAGATTCGGTGCACTCGGCGCTGAAGCGGGAGCACTCGGACCTAAAGCCAGGTGGCCATGAGGTCGCACGCCTGCAAGCCATCTTTCTCCAGCTGGGCAATCCGAGCTACTTGGGAATCGATGTCGCAGTCGCCGACAAAGAGCTTGGTCAACCATTGGTATTTCTCAATCGGCGGAGCAA
Organism: Bromus sterilis; assembly: GCA_950022295.1. Lineage (NCBI taxonomy): Eukaryota > Viridiplantae > Streptophyta > Magnoliopsida > Poales > Poaceae > Bromus > Bromus sterilis. The sequence continues at coordinate 139,865,943 of OX465601.1, read as the reverse complement.
GCTAGAATTCGGGCAGATTGATGAGGTCGGGGCCTTTGTGAGCAGATCGGACATAAAATAAGGTGGTTTGCTGATGGCGGTGAAGTTAATAGGTTTAGTGGGATTGCCTCCCCGGTTAACCGTGCCAATAAACGATTCTTGATAACCCACAAGTCTAGAGGATCAATTGTAGCTTTTTGATAAATAAGGACGTCGATCCCAACGAGGAGTAGAAGGTGCTGATAAGTGACACTGGATAAGGAAAGGTTGCACACACTCAAAGGTAAATATTTAGGGGTTTTTGGTTTAACCAACAGAAAAGTAAAAGACAAGCAAAGTAAAGAGGGTAACTGAGCAGTAGCAAGTGGCCCAATCCTTTCACAAGGATAAGCCTAGGAACTAAACTTATAAAAGCTAAAGCGTTCTTGAGAACACACGGGAGAGATAGCCAAGTTACTTTCACCATACTCCGCCAAGTAATATGTATTGTGCTGATAAGTGTTGGTGGGTGGATCAATGCTAGTACACTTTCTAGACTAAGATAAGTGTACTCTTATGATTACACACCTTGAAAGCATCCGCAAATACAAGCTGGTAATTAAGGCATAAGCCTAACCACAGCATTACGATCAAGGATCCATAACTCCCTTGTGCAAAAGTGTGCGAACTGGGGTTCAGGTTTCTGTCACTCCGGCAAACCACCATAAGCATCCTTTGTGCACAATGCATTCCTCTAGGACCATGAAAGGTGAAGTGTTAAGTGTTCGACTCACTTAACACCACTAGAGAAATAACAACACAACTTAAGTATCAAACAACACATAATACTTCAACATCATATGCCTACTAATAACTAGACTTCTCCCATGTTCTCAAGAACTAAAGTAACTATCCACAAGACATAAAAGAGATCATGATCAGAGGTGATAGATGGGTGGCAAACAATCTGGACACAATGATATTTCTCCAACAAAACTCAATAGCATTCACGAGAAAGTAGTAATCAACACCAACAGAGTAGAGAGGATAGATAGTACGGATTACAACACAATTTGCAATTGTGAGATGAGATGGGATGGTGATGGAGATGGTGCTGATGTTGGGGATGATGTTGATGATGATCTCGATGATGCCCGTGACGATGATGATGATGATGGCGACGATCTCCCCTTCCGGGAGGTGATCTCCCCGGCGGAATCTGCCCGCCGGAGATGGTTTTTGTCCTCTGTAGGTTTCCGCCCCGTGGCGGAGGCGAAACACGGAAACTCTTCTGTACTTAGGGTTTTCACCCCAGGGGGGTCTTATAGGCGAGAGGGGGCACCGAGGGGGGCCACCAGGCATCCAGGAGGGTGCTTGGCGCGGCCAGGAGGGGGGCGCCAGGCACCCTTCTGGCTGCCTGGTGGGTCCCCTCACCTCCATCTTCGGTGATCCCCAGTCAATTCCCATAAAAACGCTCCCCGTAAATTTTCATCACATTTGAACTTGATCTGATTAAGCAACTTGGTGTCCACTTTTCACCGCTCAATTCTGGTTCTGCTGCTTCGGCACCGGAAAGTTGTAAACTGTGTAAAACAAGCCAAAACAACATAAGAACAATACTTTAAAGTGGAATATATCAATGAATAGGATAAAATTACGATGTAAAATAGTGATGCTTTTTGGACGTATCAACTCCCCCAATCTTAGACCTCGCTTGTCCCCAAGCGATTGCTGAGCTCGGTAAACCTGTCCACAAGTTTAGAGAGTGAAGTGTCGATAAAAGAATACGGACAAGAAGCATCAAGATTTCTCACCAAACTGAAGCATCCTCAACAGCAACCTCAACTCATAAGGTCCTTATGAGAAAGTAGTAACAATTATAACAAAGTAGGACCTGGAAAACTCATCAAATCATGGCAAACATAGCCTTGGTCAAGGAACAGCTAATAACTTTTACTTTTGCTCTTTCACTTATAATGGAGCCAGTTGAAGCTTTGGAAAGAACATGTTATCAGTCAAGAAGTGCACAAGTTAACACAAAGGAAGATGTTTAGTCAGCATAAGCTTTTGCAAACAACTCACTTATCAAAAGATAATGTCAACAAGGATGTAACATCCTAACTTTCAATGCAGCTTTGTATGCAAGAATCTTTATTAACATCAAGTGTCTGTTCTCTCTCAAGAAGGAAGGAAGTAGGAAGGACTGACTCAGGACAAAATAAAGGATAAACCCCGTGCAAAGGGTAAGCAGGGAAAACTCATGTGCCATCTCTAGATCAAACAGAATAAAAAGCAGGGCTTTGGGAGGTGCATGATCCGTCAACGACTGCTGATAGATAACTCACTCACTTCATGATTTGGACAAGTTTCGAGGAACGGCTCCCATGTGGGGACAATCACATCCCCTTAAATTCCTTTGTTTATCACTCATGAATGGGCGAAGGAACTTGTGTGTTAGTATTTATCTTTTAAGAGATGGGCACTCATGCCAGTCCCTTCTCGTATTAAGGGTTTGCAGATTAGACATGCAATCCCAAGATAAAACTTGTCCAAATTAAGAAGATCATGGGTTACCCACCACTTCCTCATGAGCTGAATCAGTGGCACAAAACAGAAGATTTTGAACATCTAGAGATAGCACATAAATTATATACTTTAGGAGTGGTAGTGGAATACCACAAATAGGAAGGTATGGTGGACTCAAGTGGAAGATGTTGGTTTCAAGGTATGGAAGTACAAGCAGAATTCCGCTTAGTACAGAGTTTTGGCTAGCAACGCTTTGAGAGACCAGACAATTGATGACAACTTAGACGCAAGCAATACAAATCATAAACATTAAAACTAGCATGAAACATCAAGTTGTCTTCCTTGTCAACATAACACTCCAAGCATAATAACACAAAGGTTTTGGCTATGTCGCTACTTTGGGAAAAACATGCTTGTTGTTATGACCAAAGCTATACTTTCCAAGATTTAAATAAATTTTCGAAGCCATACCTGATATAAGGTCAATACTCCCCATAAGAATCAGCTCATAATGTCGATTGCGTGAAGAGAATACCGAGTGCAGCGAAGAAACCAATAGACTTATCATTGATATTCCTTCATAGACGACCCCACACTCACGGATACAAAGCTCTCCACAAAGCAGTGATAGACCTCAAAGCAACACCTATTTCATAAATTAACTTCCCTAGACATGATACAACTCTACTTGACTCCTAAAGAAAAAGATAAAGATAAAGATACCCGGCACTCCCCCAAGCTTGGAACAAGCTAAGGGGATGCCATTACCCGAGGAGATTTACTCCTCATCTTGTTGTGGTTGTTTCTTCAGATCCCTGATGACACGGCGAAGGGTTCGGTTCTCTAACTCCAAGACTTCCACTTGTATTTTTAGTACACGGAAATCTTCAATGAGTTGGTTGGTGATGCGGTAGGCCTCGGAGATGGTGGAAAGCATGCATTGATCTTCAAGTGAAGTGGAGGGCCCTGAAAGGTTAAGAGAAAGATCATATTGAGGTTGGACATATCCCACCATGATGGGATTGCTTGGACCTCCTTGTTGTTGGGCAGTGATAGTCTTGTCTTCCTCTCTCATGGAGCGCTCCATCTCCGCTTGTCTTGCGACAATTTCTTCTTTGGTAGCCCAATCAACGTGCTTCCCTTGATTAAGATCCTTCTGGACTTGACGTAGACGCCATCCCAAGAAATCCTCTACGCTCGAGCCACAAGAAGACATCTCTAGCAACAAATTTTCACCCTGGCAGAAACAGATCGAGAAAGAAAACACGCGAAATCGAGAGATACGGTGCCGGGACTATCCGGGCAAATATATAGCAAAAATTTCCGCAACAGAAGGAAGGTTTCAAGCCTAGGTGGAGTCGGAGTCAGAGTCCAGGGCACCCAGGAGGGTGCCTGGCGCGGCCAGGAGGCCTCCTGGGGCCCCTCGAGCTCTTCTCCGGCTCCACTCGGGCTTGGAATTTTCCTATTTTTGCAAAAACTTTGAAAAGTAGACTTTTATTAACGTTCGCGATGTTTCCTTACCGTAATACATACCTTTTCTTATTCTTCTCCTGCCGGAGTCTGAAACTGGGCTGCAACATGCTCTTCGTGAGTCTTTGTATATATCATGTTCACATCCACATTGATTGGATCACCTACCATATAATGTTTGAGTCTTTGTCCATTCACAACTTGAGGTTTGGTGCCTTCGAAATTATTGATCTTGACTGCACCAGACCGATATACTTCTTCGATAAGAAAAGGCCCTTCCCATCTGGAAAGTAGTTTACCTGGAGAAAACCTGAAACGGGATCTAAACAACAAAATTTATCACCAACATTAAATTCGCGTTTCAAAATTCTTTTATCGTGCCACTTCTTTACCTTTTCCTTGAACATTTTAGCGCTCTCGTAAGCTTCACTCCTCAACTCATCTAGAGAAGTCAAGTTCATGAGACGCTTTTCACCAGCTAACTTTGGGTCAGCATTTAGCTCTCTGACAGCCCAGAAAGCCTTGTGCTCTAACTCTAAGGGTAAATGGCAAGCCTTGCCATAGACCATTTTGTACGGAGACATGCCCATGGGGTTTTTGTAAGCAGTTCTATACGCCCACAAAGCATGTCCTAGCTTCTTTGACCAGTCCTTTCTAGAACTGTTTACTGTCTTTTGTAAGATCAACTTGATCTCCCTATTGGTGAGCTCAACTTGCCCACTAGTTTGAGGGTGGTAAGGTGATGCAATCCTATGATTGACATCGTACTTGTCTAGAGCTTTCCTAAAAGCTCCATGCGTGAAGTGTGACCCTCCATCTGTCATGAGGTACCTTGGTACTCCAAACCTAGGAAAAATTACATCCTTGAGCATTTTCAAATATGTCTTGTGATCAGCACTCTCAGTGGGGATTGCTTCAACCCACTTGGTTACATAATCAACAACAACTAAAATGTGTGTGTACTTGTGTGAAGGAGGAAAAGGACCCATAAAATAAAAACCCCAGCAATCGAAAAGTTCGATCACTAGTGAGTAATTCATAGGCATCTCATTTCTCCTGCTAATGTTACCAACTCTCTGACACTTATCACAAGATAAAACGTACCTTCGGGCGTCTTTAAAAAGAGTAGGCCAATAAAAACCTGATTGTAAAACTTTATGTGCGGTCCTTTCACCGGCATGATGTCCTCCATAGGGACTATCGTGACATTGTTGAAGAATGTCCGACTGCTCGTGCTCCGGTATACATCTTCTCACGATCCCATCTGGACCCTCTTTGAAAAGATGTGGATCATCCCAAAAGTAGTGCCTCAAATCCGTGAAGAATTTCTTCCTCTGCTGAAATGTAAAACCTGGAGGCAAAAACTTTGCAACGATAAAATTAGCATAATCTGCAAACCAAGGGTCGGAATGAGATTGTACTTTTACAACAGCAAGCTGTTCATCTGGGAAACTGTCATTGACTGGAATAGGATCGTGCGGGACATCTTCCATCCTTGAAATATTATCCTCCACCGGATTGTCTTCTCCTTTTCTATCGACAATCTGCAAATCAAATTCTTGAAGAAGGAGTACCCATCTAATGAGTCTTGGTTTGGCGTCCTTTTTCTGCATAAGATACTTAATGGCAGCATGGTCAATATGAATAATAACTTTAGAATCAACAATATACAGTCTAAACTTATCACAAGCAAACACCACTGCCAAGAATTCCTTCTCGGTAGCAGCATAATTCTTTTGAGCACTATCAAGTGTCTTGCTGGCATAGTGGATGACATTCAACTTCTTGTCAACCCTTTGTCCTAAAACAGCTCCAACAGCAAAATCACTAGAATCAGACATAATTTCAAAGGGAAAATTCCAGTCAGGTGGTTGTACTATAGGAGCGGTTATCAAGGCTTTCTTAAGAACTTCAAAAGCTTCCTTACAATCTTCATCAAATACAAAAGGAGAATCCTTCTTGAGAAGATTGGTAAGGGGTCTCGAGGTCTTAGAAAAGTCCTTGATAAATCTTCTATAGAAACCAGCATGACCTAGAAAACTATGAATACCTTTGATGTCCCTTGGATAGGGCATCCTTTCAATAGCTTCAATTTTTGCCTTGTCCACTTCAATTCCCCTTTCGGAAATCTTGTGTCCAAGAACTATCCCTTCGTTAACCATGAAATGAAACTTCTCCTAATTGAGAACCAGATTCGTTTCTTCACATCTCTGCAAAACTTTATTAAGATTGTGGAGACAGTGGTCAATAGAGTTTCCATAAAAATAAAAGTCGTCCATCAAAACTTCTACAATATCCTCACAGAAACCATGAAATATTGCAGACATACACCTCTAAAAAGTAGCAGGTGCATTACATAGACCAAAAGGCGTACGCCTATAAGCATAAGTACCGTAAGGACACGTAAAGGTGGTCTTCTCTTGATCCGCGGTGTTAACGTGAATCTGGGAGAAGCCAGAATACCCGTCAAGATAGCAGAAGTGGGTGTTTTTAGACAGCCTCTCGAGCATCTGATCAATAAAGGGTAGAGGATAGTGGTCCTTCCTGGTGGCCTTGTTCAACTTCCTGAAATCAATACACATTCTATATCCAATAATAGTCCTTTGAGGTATTAGTTCATTTTTATCATTAGGAACAACAGTTATACCTCCTTTCTTAGGAACACAATGAACGGGACTTACCCACTTACTATCGGCTATAGGATAGATGATACCTGCGGCTAAAAGTTTGAGAACCTCCGTCCTAACCACGTCCTTCATCTTTGGGTTCAACCGTCGTTGATGATCAACAACTGGTTTAGCACCGGGCTCGAGATTGATAGTATGTTGGCAAATGGATGGACTAATACCCTTGAGATCATCAAGAGTATAGCCAATAGACCCTCGGTGTCTGCGAAGTGTCTCCAATAATCGCTCTTCTTCATACTCTGAAAGGTTAGAATTGATAATAACAGGATATACTTTATTTTCATCTAAATAAGCATACTTGAGCGTATCGGGTAGTGGTTTTAGATCAAACACTGGGTCTTCTTTTGGTTGCGAGAGGATTCCTAAAGGTTCAACGGGGAGGTTGTGCTTCAGGATAGGAGTTTGTCTTAAAAATATGTCTTCTAGTTCATCCCTCTCCTGCATATGTATGTCATTCTCGTGGTCTTCCATAAATTGCTGCAAAGTATCATTAGGAGGAATAGCAATAGAAGCAATTTCTTCAATAATTTTTTCATTACTTGACAAGTCAGTACCACGAGGCTGCTTAGAAAACTTAGAAAAATTAAATTCATACGACTCACCGTTGAATTCAATAGAAACTTTACCTTTCTTGCAATCTATTATAGCTCCAAAAGTGCTGAGGAAGGGCCTACCAAAGATAATAGGGCAAAAACTATCTTGCACTGAACCAAGTACAAGAAATTCAGTAGGATATTTTACCTTCCCGCAGAGTACTTAAACATCTCTCACAATCCCAACTGGAGAGATTGTTTGTTTATTTGCAAGATGAATCGTGACATCAATGTCCTCGATCTCACACGGCTGAATCTCGTGCATGATCTCTTGATAAAGTGTGAAGGGCATAGCGCTGACGCTAGATCCCAAATCACATAGCCCATAGTAAGAGCATGTTTGGGACTACTCCGTTCCACAAAAATTAGCTCCACTCCACTAAATTCATTTTCGAGCAGCTTTATGTAGAAGTTGTAGATTTATTAAAAAAAGTTTTATCATATTTGGCTTCCAACTAGCTCCAGCTTTAAGAATAAAGAATTTGATGGAAAATATCTATCTGATTGGTTGATGAAGGGGTATCCACTTACTGGTGGCAGTGGTGGGTAATTTCCCTTCAGCTTCAGCTTCTAGATTTTCTCTGGAGCACCCCCTGAGGAGCTTCACGAAAAACAGGGAGTTGTATCCGAGATTCTAGTTTATTTGCGGAGCAGCATATCATGGAGTTACCCCATTTGGCTTGCGTTTCTTGGAGCGGAGCTAAGTTTTAGGGAGCGGAGCAGTCCCAAACAGGCTCTAATTATGATCTCCTATTTTGACAGATACCACTGGTGTACCTGAAATTGGGCCTTTGTTCTTGGCTGTGACAATGTTAGTGGAAACAGCACAAAAACTAATAGTGGATTCTTTAATATCATTGGTTACCAGATCCTTGACCATTGCAACTTGAGGCTTGACCTTGATCATGTCCTCAGGTTCGTCAGCGGTCCTTCCGTTTTTGTTTAGAATACCTGTAACAAAAGAGTGCTCCTTTATCCTTGAGGGATAAGGAGGCTGTTAATACACAACTGCAGGTAAAACAGGATCAGTAACATTAATCTCAATAGGTGACTCCTTGAAAGGTTTATGATGTTGACTCTCCTTCTTCTTAGAAGAATCAATATGAGAAGCAAAGTCCTTGCAAAATTCAACCATTAGCTGGGAATCAAGACCAATTTTAGTGCAAAATATATTAAAGTAATCAGTCTTCACATAACTCTCAATGTAGTCATGCTCATAGTTTATAGCGGGTTCAATACCTTTATCAATTTCCCAGTCTTCAGTGTTTTTCTGGATCCTTTCTATAAGATCTCATTTTTCTTCCATACTTCTGGTATGGAATACCCCGCTAGAGGAGGAATCCAACATCTCCTTGTCCTAACGAGAAAGCCTGGCATAAATTTTTTTAAGTATAATTTCCTTGGGGAGCTCATGGTTTCGGCATTTGAGCATCAGGGACTTCAGTCTCCCCCAAGCTCTAGCGATGCTCTCTCCGTCGCGAGACCGAAAGTTGTAGATGTAGTTCCTGTCTTGGTGAATTTCACGAAGAGGATAAAACTTTGCATAAAAGAGAGACATAAGCTCTGGCCATTCAAGCAGATCAGAGTTATCAAGTAGCATATACCAATCTGAAGCTTTATCTTTGAGTGATATGGAGAATAGTTTCTTCATGACGAACTCCATCGTTACACCTGCAAGCTTAAATAAAGAACATAATTGTGATAAATATAGCAGGTGTTCTCCCGGATGTCCTTCTCCTGTATAACGATTAGACAAGACATGATCAATAATAGCAGGTGGTATTTTATAGGGCACAATTTCAGTAGGGGTATGAGTGACCACCACAGTCGTGGGGTGGCTCCTTACCAACAACGAACCAACAGTAGAAGAGTCCATAAGGACTGAAAGCAACAACAGAAAATAAAGGTTTCCTTACCGGCTTCACTTACCAATAGCGCTACACTCCCCGACAACGGCGCCGGAAAAGCTCGTTGATGGCGGTGAAGTTAATAGGTTTAGTGGGATTGCCTCCCCCGTTAACCGCGCCAATAAACGATTCTTGATAACCCACAAGTCTAGGGGATCAATTGTAGCTTTTCGATAAATAAGGATGTCGATCCCAACGAGGAGCAGAAGGTGCTGATAAGTGACACTGGATAAGGAAATGCTACACACACTCAAAGGTAAATATTTAGGGGTTTTTGGTTTAAGAAACAGAAAAGTAAAAGACAAGCAAAGTAAACAGGATAACTGAGGAGTAGCAAGTGGCCCAATCCTTTCACAAGTATAAGCCTAGGAACTAAACTTATAAAAGCTAAAGCGTTCTCGAGAACACACGGGAGAGATAGCCAAGTTACTTTCACCATACTCCGCCAAGTAATATGTATTGTGCTGATAAGTGTTGGTGGGTGGATCAATGCTAGTACGCTTTCTAGAATAAGATAAGTGTACTCTTATGATTACACACCTTGCAAGCATCCGCAAATACAAGGTAGTAATTAAGGCATAAGCCTAACCACAGCATTACGATCAAGGATCCATAACTCCCTTGTGCAAAAGTGTGCGAACTGGGGTTCAGGTTTCTGTCACTCCGGCAAACCACCATAAGCATCCTTTGTGCACAATGCATTCCTCTAGGCCCATGAAAGGTGAAGTGTTAAGTGTTCGACTCACTTAACACCACTAGAGAAATAACAACACAACTTAAGTATCAAACAACACATAATACTTCAACATCATATGCCTACTAATAACTAGACTTCTCCCATGTTCTCAAGAACTAAAGTAACTACCCACAAGACATAAAAGAGATCATGATCAGAGGTGATAGATGGGTGGAAAACAATCTGGACACAATGATATTTCTCCAACAAAACTCAATAGCATTCACGACAAAGTAGTAATCAACACCAACAGAGTAGAGAGGATAGATAGTACGGATTACAACACAATTTGCAATTATGAGATGAGATGGGATGGTGATGGAGATGGTGCTGATGTTGGGGATGATGTTGATGATGATCTCGATGATGCCCGTGACGATGATGATGATGATGGCGACGATCTCCCCTTCCGGGAGGTGATCTCCCCGGCGGAATCTGCCCGCCGGAGATGGTTTTTCTCCTCTGTAGGTTTCCGCCCCGTGGCGGCGGCGAAACACGGAAACTCTTCTGTACTTAGGGTTTTCACCCCAGGGGGGTCTAATAGGCGAGAGGGGGCACCGAGGGGGGCCACCAGACATCCAGGAGGGTGCCTGGCGCGGCCAGGAGGGGGGCGCGCCAGGCACCCTTCTGGCTGCCTGGTGGGTCCCCTCACCTCCGTCTTCGGTGATCCCCAGTCAATTCCCATAAAAACGCTCCCCGTAAATTTTCATCGCATTTGGACTTGGTCTGATTAAGCAACTTGGTGTCCACTTTTCACCGCTGAATTCTGGTTCTGCTGCTTCGGCACCGGAAAGTTGTAAACTGTGTAAAACAAGCCAAAACAACATAAGAACAATACTTTAAAGTGGAATATATCAATGAATAGGATAAAATTACGATATAAAATAGTGATGCTTTTTGGACGTATCATTTGCCAGTCTTTGCAAGATTGGATGATGGCAGGGTACTCATATCCCTGCTTGCTTGAGTAGAGAATGCAGCCGCCGCAATCGGTCATGGCCGTCTCATGGATCGACGGTTTGTCTTCTCCCTCTGGATTCGGCAGCATGTTCCCGGTCCGAGCCATGTGACGTCGGAGGTGGAAGAGGCGCTTCCACAGCCGGATGCCGAGGTAGCCCCCGCAGAGAGTGACGAATCCCGACATCGTCATAATGAAATTGGCGGCGAGGTGATGCGGTTGCAACCGGTGGAAGTCGAGGAACTCCCGGAAGAATGTGCTCACCGGCAGCCCAAAGCCGCGCTACAAAGACCACGCGCTCACTGGCGCGCGGCTCTGGCACGATCTCCTCGCCGGGAGCACGCCATTGGATGCCGGCCGGCATCTTATGTGCATGGAGCAGTTGGCGGATCTCGCCGTCGTTGACGGTGGAGCCTTTCCACCGGCCACGGCTGGCGGCTTCTTTCTCATCCGCAGCGGCCATGGTGTCCTCCAGGGCGGCGGAGGAAGAAACCGAAAAGAGGGGAAAGGAGAAGCCGGCAGCAAATGCTAGCAAGGGGAGGCGCGGCGACGGTGGAGCGCGCGAGCGGAAGCAGAGAGGTGGTGCGGTGCGGCGGTTCCACGGGCGCGCGAAACAAAGGTCGTCGGAGCAAGAGAACTGCGACGGCGCGAGGAGGAGATCCAAGGAGAGGAATAAGAAGTGGGAGAGATGAGCCCGAGGAGACCCCCCCCCCCCCCCCCGTGGCTTATATGGGCGGCGGGGGTGAGTGGGATCGTGGGTGCGGCTCGTGTGGCCCGGTGTGGCCGCGTGTATCAGGAGGCGGATCGGCGGTTTCGGCGCAGAGGATCGTGGCGCAGAAGGCGAGGCGTGCGCAGTAACGTCCCGTCGCGCGTGGGTCGTGGGGCCCGGAGCATTAACTGCACCGGGGAATCGGAAACGACGTCCGACGTGGGTTGGTCAGACTTTGGTCAAAAGTAACCATTGGAAAGGCAATCGGCTGAGCTGGATCTCAGCTCGGCGAAAGTTTTGCCAGAAAAAGTTTTTCAGAGAAGCAAGAGAGCAGTCGGCAAGGCTGTGGTCGAGGTCAGAGAAAGGATGTTGAAGATGTACTGATCTGGTCAGCCGAGCATGATCTCCGAACTGAGAGTTCAGCTCGGGTTGAGAAACCCGATGAGGCCAGAGCAGTCAAAGCTCGAAGAAAATAAAATAAAAACTGCAAAGGCCCCGTAGTCAAGCAACCGCGGGACCCTTACAGCTTTAGGGGCTAGTGTCGGGGGAATGACACCCGGGTAGGGTCACCCAGACCAAAGCAATATTTCAAGACAAGGATGGGGCCGATTGGGCTGCTGCTGGGCCGATCTAGGCAGTCGCATGGCCGATTGCCCTCGGGCAATCGACCATGACGAATGCGAGCAGTCGGCCCAGGCGCAATCGGCTCACCCTTCAATCAGCTCAAGAGTTGACCTTGTCCAGGTCGGAGCCCCTGGTACAAGGTCATAAATGCATGATCCCGAGAGATTCGGATGACAGTAAGCTAAGTCACTTCGCCGATCTGTCAGAGGAGAGCTGTCACTCATTTCCTCTGAATCCAGAGACAGGACGACAAGACAAGAGATCGTAGCTCCACTGTTCACTCATCATAACCTATAAGCTACAGCATGGGCAACCGCTTGACAAGTCCGGATCAACCGGAGATTTACAGTCGGTGGACCCCAGCTGACGAGAGGATAACAGCTGGGGCCAGTACCCGACTGAAATGACCGTAGTACCCCGAGCTCACACTATAAGAGCCCGGGGTACCCCTCCTGCGAGAGGGACGCCCCCATTCGCGTTTACTTCCCACAGTAGTTCCCGTAGAGAAGCAGGAGAGAACCATGCCCATGACAGGTCTCTTCTTCCTCTGAACAGCTCCAGGAACATTGATTGTAGTTGGTGAGATCATTTATAGCAAGTAGACAAGCAGGAGTAGGGGTGTTATCTCTCCGGAGAGCCCTGAACCTGGGTACATCGTGGTGTCCGTCACCTTGTTTGTGCCCAACCCGTTTCCGGCACCATCGACATAGTTCTCCCTCGAGTCTTTCCCTCCCTTTAGCCATTCCCATGACATCTGTTGTTACGATGCGACGACAACTGTCTTGGTATGTTCTAGACTCAGAGGTTAGTTTGGCATAGAAAATATCAAGTAACTCATGTTCCTTAATTGGGTGATTAGTAGCATTCCTAATTATGGTACAAAGCATCCCCAAGCTTTAGGGAGAGTATTTTCCTAAAGTTGACTAAAATTGTAGATATCATATAAAGTTGCAAGTCTCATATGCAAATGATGGTATTAGTCTATGAAAGCAATAAAGAGTTCCTGAGGAGAGGTGAAGGTCCTACGTTGCAATTTATTATACCATTCCTTACCATTATCTCGTAATGAGAACAGGAATATCTTAGTTATAAAGTACAACCTATTCATGCCTTGTTTAATAAATAAAGTAGCAATAGAAGTAACCTTGTTGAAGTGATTAATTTCTTTTTCATTTTCCATTCCCATGGAAAGGATTAGATTCAAAAAGAGTAAGAATTTCAGGATCAACGTAGAATTCATAAGCATCATCTTTTATGTAAACATGGAAAGTGCCAAATTTAGGATCTGGAGCAAATGCGTCTTTTAGTGCTTTGTTTGTAAGCAATTCAATCACGTCATCTATCCCACCTTAAATATCACTAGTATGTTTGCCCGTGCGTTGCAACGGGCGTAATTTATTGGTGCGTTTTCTACAATACAATATATATGATATGCACAAATAATAGGCGAACAATATTTTTTTAACTTATTGGTGGCATGATGGGTAATTATTGAGAACTTTAAAGGCGAATATTTTTTTTTAACTTACCGTGACATGGTGGGTAATTATTGAATAGTTTTTTTTTACTTATTGATGGCATGGTGGGTAATTATTCAGAACTTTAAAGGGGAACAGTTTTTCTAAACTTACCGGTGGCATGGTGGGTAATTATTCAGAATTTTAAAGGCAAAAGGCTAGTTGAACCATCACGACGACGACCGGGACGGATTCCCTTTTAATAGTAGTGATATGCCATACACTCCATGACGAACTCCTCACCGTGCTGATAGGTGAAGTGGGTAGACCAATTATATATCTTTCAATCGATGGAAGCGGTGTTTTCCCAAGATTATCAGTGTTTTCAAGTTTCTTTAGCTTTATCAATATGAGAAACTAAAATTTCTTAAAGTGAAGTAGAAGTATTGAGTGTATTGGAAGCATCATCATAATTTTCATTAGAAGGAGAGACATTATCAACCACATCTGAAATATCAAAGTGTATTGTAGATTGTGGTAGTGGTGTTACAAGTTGAATAAAAAAGGTAGGCGAATCATAAGCAGCTTGAGAGGATAAAGCGGTAGCTTTTCTTATAGTAGATGAAATAATCTTAAGTTTGGGATGTCGAACTTGCCCATAATTAATAATTAATCCATCAGATAATAAACTCCAAGTTAATTTACAAATAGAGCACTGCTCCTCATCAACGGCGTCGAAAAGTACTCTTGATGACCTACTATGAATTTCTTATGTACGCAGCAATCACAAATATTTGTACGCAATCCAAAGCTTGCCTGGATAAAGAAAAACTCTAAATCTCATATGGTATAGAAAACACAACGCGAAGAGAACTTTGAATTGAAAGGGATAGGTTTGAATTGGTCACAACATCTGCATTCACGAAGTGACACATGGTGTGTGTGAGAGCATGAAAGAAAGAAAAGAAGATAAGTGCGTCCTAATCTCTTCATTTCAATGAATAAAACATGCACACATTTCAAAATCCATCCTTGATTATAAATTAAATCAATAGTATATATTTGAGACTTAAAAATTATATTATTAAAAATTTAAACATAAATTCGATAATATAATTCTTATTACATACTTTCTCCGTTTTAAATTAGATGACTTTTATTTGTGTACATATCTACATACACATGTGAATAAATGATCTAATTTGGAACGAAGGAAGTAGAAAATTCAGAAAGAAGTATAACTCATATTTAAGTATGCAGAAACCAGATTTTAAGGAGTATGCAGAAACCGGGCATGTACTTATGGTGTATGTATCCACTTCACCAGAATGCCAGCTTTTGGTGACTGTAAACACATCGCCGTAACGCGTCCCAAAGAATCACTCCTGCAAGCAAGCAAGCCTACCACCCCTCCTTTCAAAGAAATAAAGAACATCCGAACAACAATCGAGCATGGCCAAATTTTAGAGCTACTGTTGGAGCAGCAGAACAGTGGGATAAGACTGACGGTGCAGGGATAAACACAGGCTGATGAATAAATGAAGACGATACCCTTGACTGCGAGCCGACCTATGAGTTGTTCAGTCGAGCAGGGGAAAGGGTCTCCACGACACCGTGATGGAGGAGCACTGCACGTCTGCACATGCTTATCGCAGCCGGAGCCAGCAAGGCTGTTTTCGCGAACGCATACAGTTCGCGAGCCCCATCCACGCCAGTACGCAGGGCAGCGCAGCGACCACATTTGTTGCGTTGCGTGGCTTGGCTCCAGATTCGACCAGAGAGCCCCATCATTTTATTGACCTGCAACGGACGCAGACGTAGCCCATCATTGGACGGCTGCCGGGACTTAACTTCTCGGCGCGCGCATTCAGTAGCCGGCCGGCCCGCCGGCGAGGACGACGTCGATGTGCGTAGGTGGTACACTCCAAGTCTGATCGTCTGGGATCTCTACCAGTATGTATTTAGAGCAAATAAGAGAAATCATGGTGCTACTGGGGGCAAAGCCAGCCTGAACTCATTAATTGATTTATGTTTTGTTAGCAACGTAAAATTTACATAGGAAGCGCAAAGAGTGATGCCTAACTACAATACAATTATTCTAAAGATCATAATCCCTCAACCATAAAGAATAAGATTATGTTCTTCTTTTGCACATCGCCTCGACCACAGTCCACGTTTGCCTCCCGTTGAAGATAAAAGTTTAGGGATTCAATTCCATTGTTGAGATTGTTTGAGTTCAATCATTTTCAAATTGATATTGATTTTACCGATGGTGACGACGAGTGTTGAAAGAGTAATGAGTCAAGTGAAAGTAAGTTGGAGACTACTATGAGCGATGATCGCTTAAATGATTGCTTAGTTACATTTATTGCACGAGATGTCTTCTTGAAAGTAAGTGAAGAACATATAGTTGATGCTTTCATGGCAATGCAACATCGTAGAATTATTTGATGTAGTAATTTTCTATTTGTATTTCTTTCATATAAAACTATTCGTATTGTAATTAAACATATTTAAAATCTATGTCGTGAACTAAATTACCGTGAGACGTGAATTGAGCTATTTATACTATTATTTTGTTATACATTGTATGCCATTTGGATTAGGTAGAATTTTTTTAAAGTGTGCACACTCTAACATTGTTGTTCACTGGTACATATAGACTGTTGATTGTGGATCAAACCGTCTTGGCAATTTCACAATGGAGTAGCAAGTGTGTCATCGATTCAATCTCATGGCAGAACGGGAAGATATCGATGGTATCAAGACCCATTTGAAACCTGCAATCATTGATGAACAACATTTATCGATACACCAACTAGAAACGTGTTTGGTTGCCCACATCCAATCAGACCAAACTCTGGCGGAAAGAAAATTGGTTGTTTATTACATGCATTCACTGTTGGACCTGCATCGCACAAAACTAAGAGGAGTCCTCAGTCAGACCCGCTAGAAATAGTCATTTCCAGCCAGTCAGGCTGAGTCGAGCCAACTTGTGGGCCCCTTAGCACGAGGGCGTACGAGCACATGTATGTGCGTTTCTCCTGCCTTCAATAAGCTCCTCGCCGATCTCCTTTCTTCCTCCTCCCTTCTAATCAACATAACGGTGCTTCGATTCAAGATAAGCTATAAATGAAAAGAAGAACACTGATGTTATGGTTCTATTCAGACGATCGGTTTGTAGTTTCGTCAATTGTAAATGCTCAATTTTATGTCCTTGTTTGATGCTATTTCAGATTATTTTTACCAAATTCATTGCGCACGGTTGACCGTTTGAAATTTTCTTCGATCGATAGCTTTATCTCACAGTATTACACAACTTTCGTGTTGCTGGTTTTCTCTTTTCACTATCGTAGACGAGTATCCTTGTGGGTGTACATATACATATGTGTGCTCTAATATAAGGTCATCCCATAATCTCTGCGGTGTGTCTCGCCATTCCTCCCGGCCACCTCTTGCGCGTTCCGTTGCACTTCTGTCATCATCGACGTTATTCCTCTGGGTCTTCTCTTACTACACTACATGTATATATTTAGAGCAAAAAAGAGAAATCACGGTCCTACGGTGGGAAAAACCAGCGTGAACTCATTAATTGATTTACTTTTTGTTAACAAAAGAAAATTTACATAGGAAACGGAGAGAGTGATGCCTAACTAAATTACAATTATTCTGAAGATCATAATCCCTCAATCATAAAGAATATGTTTTTGGGTCTATCTAAGGCTCATGTACATGTGACATAGTTATGTCATATGTACTATAATTTTATCACAAATTAGCCCAATAAAACTACTTTTAATTAATTTTTGTCCAGATTTTTGTTTGTTTGTCGCACAGTAAAATAGCAACACGATAAGCAGTCCGAGAAACTGTCATTCGCCAAAAATTTTAGGTGCGTCATGGGCCGGCCCAAGTATGCGGGAGGCCACAGCCTCATTTTTTGTTTATTTCACATTATTTCTTTATTTTTATTTTCTTTCTCTTTTGTTTGTATTTTAAAATAATATCAATAATTATAATAAAAAGGTTTTTCAAGTATACACAAATTCCGTTATGAATGAAAAAAAATCATTATGTTATTTAATCAATATTAATCAAGCATTTTGAAAAAAGATTAAACGTGTATGAAATTTGTTATCATATAAAAGAAAAATGTATAAACCATAATAAATTATTTATGAAAAAATGTTGATTAGGTATTAAAATTTAATAATTGTATATGGAATTGTTTTTTATAATATATTAAAATTTCTAATCATGTATTAAAAATTGTTAAATCATATATGAAGAAAATATTGACCACGTATAAGTATATAGCAAAATTGTACAATTTGTATTAAAAAATGTTTATAATCTATTTAAAAAAGTTGATCGAAAAAATCTTGATCTTCTATTTAAAAATATTATACATGCATGCAAAATATTAAGTATCGATACAAAAATATCCAGATAAAAAATAAAAATTGAAAAAAAATACGGACCCAGTTGCGACTCGTTGCTGGACTTACAACTGAGAAAAATAGTTGAACCCAATTGCGACTCGTTGGTGGACATGCAACTGAAAAAAAGTTGAACCCAGTTGCGACCTATATAAGGACATGCAACCGAGAGAAAAAGTCAGACCTAGTTGCGACTCGTTGGTAAACTTGTAACTGAGTAAAAAAAGTTCGACCAAATTGCGACTCTTTGGTGGACATGCAACTGAAAAAAAAGACGGAACAAGTTGCGACTCGTTGGTGAATTTACAATTGAGAAAAAAAATAGTCGAACCCAGTTGCGACTCGTTGATGGACATGCAACTGGGAAAAAAGTTGAACCCAGTTGCGACTCGTTAATGAACTTGCAACTGAGAGAAAAAAAGTCAAACTCAGTTGCGACTCATTGATGAACTTACGATTGAGAAAAAAAGTTGGACCCAATTGCGACTTATTGATGGACATGCAACTAAAAAAAAGACGGACCCAGTTGCGACTTGTTAGTGGACTTGCAACTAAGAAAAAGTACTCGAACCTAGTTGCAACTCATTGGTGTACATGCAACCGGAAAAAAACCCGAATCTAGTTGCGACTCGTTCATGGATTAGCAATTGAGAAAAAAAGTCAAACCTAGTTGTGACTCATTGGTGAACTTACAACTGAGAAAAAAAATTAGACCCACTTACGACTCGTTGGTGGACATGCAACTGAAAAAAAGACAGACCAAGTTACGACTAGTTGGTAGACATGCGACTGAGAAAAAAAAGTCAGATCCAGTTGCGACTTGTTGGTGGACATGCAACCGAGAAAAAAAAACGAGTTGTAAATCGAAAGGTGAATTGCAGCCGGGACACGTCGATGAAGAATTATCGTATAATACTAAAAAATATTTGGTGTGTATTAAAAAATTAAGTATCGTATGATATAAAAATTGTTTTTATTAAAAAATTATTCTAATATATTAAATATATTCAATTTATATAACAAAAACATAAATATGTATTAAAAAGTTTATCATGTTAAAAATAGTAAGTATTTAAAATGTTCACAATATGTTGTCAAAAGTTATAGAAAAGTTCAAAAGAATAAAAAATAATAAAAATCTGAAACTAAAATAGATACAAACAGAAAATAATAAAACAACCAAAAAAAATCCAAAAGGCGCAAAAAAAAACAGCGGTGCAAAAAGGGCCCATACAGTTCTCCAGCTCTTGTCACGCCGTATATGGAAAAAACTTCAGCCAACCCAACAAACAACAAAGGCTCATAACGGTTCGCCCCACCTTAAAACGCTAGCGATCGCCCCAACGCGAAAAATAAAAACAAACAGTTCGGACGGTGAACTAGGTACATGTGACATGCTTAAAACACATGTACATGCGTTTTAGCAGATCCGTTTGTTATGTCCGGCCTCATTCCTAGATCCACTCGCATTTCCACTCGCCTCCTTCCCAAATTCGCTCACATCTCCTCCACCCACCGTCGTCGAGTCTCCCGTCCTCCACCCCCTCCTCCTCCGCCCTCGTCGCGTATCTCATTGTGTCGCCCCCACGGGCGACCGGGTAGAGCCCCAGATCCGACAACACAGAACCCTCCCCTCCTCCTTTGCCCCTCCTTGTCGTTGCCGACATGTGCTGGCGGGAAAAGCCCGATTGGCCGGGGTGGCGATGAGCCATATTTCCTCCTACTTGAGGGCGGTGACAAGGGGCGAGTTGTGACGCCCCCAAAATCAATCCGTGTACAGTAATCATACACGCAGGGTACACGGCTGAGATTAGGGTGACACGATGATAATATCACAGCCCAACACTAAACACAAAAGGATAAACAAATATATTACAATAAAGGGGGGTCACGCGGACCCGAATACATAAGTCATACAAGCCATAATATCTGAGTACAGACATAGTTAGTCAAGTTTTGCCTTAAGAAGGCTATCACAAATCACATCAGAGATACAGATCGAAAAGGCGAGGCCTCCTGCCTGGGATCCACCGAACTACTCCTGGTCGACGGGGAACTCGACGTCGTAATAGTCGCGTCCGGGGTACTCCTCCTCCTGGGCTCCAACGTCGACTGCAGCGGCCGATCAGGCAAAGCGAAAAAGGGGAAATAAAGCAAAGGTGAGTATCTAGCATACCCGCGAGTCTTACGTCCGCTACTAAGCATTATGCATTGTATCAACGGAAAGAAGAGGCTGTATATAGTGGACTGAAAGACAGAAATCCAGAGCAAGGGTAAGAAGCTAGGCCTATCGAAGACTAGCATCTTCCGACGATGTCTTGCAGCATGAGGTAAGAATCAGCCAACAGTATATATAAAGCATAAAGTAACAATGCAGCAGAAGTTGCTGCAGCATTGTATAATAATAAGTTGTAATAATTAGCAATGCCTCCGAGATCCCCTCCTCGACATCCCCGCGAGGAAGAAAACCTGGAACCATACGGTTTAATAATAATAGTTTCTAGTGGTAAGATCCAGCTTCAGCATAAAGCGTCCTGTTACCGTGGACACGGCTATTCGAATAGATTAATCTTCCCTGCAGGGGTGCACTTGTGTTACGCTACACGCACGGATCTCCAGGGTGGCGGGAACCTTGTTAGGGAACGCTCCACCGAGGCTATCCGACACTTCATAGCCCATCTTTCAAACTCAACAGAGAGGCCATCCGCCGGTCTAAATCCTAAGTACGCCGGGCCTTGGACCCCAACCCGAACGTACTCCTGCACGGTGCGTGGCTGGCCGGTGAAGTTGAAGAAAATCCAAATAAGACACCACCGCGCGAGCAAATAAGACAACACCACTTCCCGGCGATGGCCGCGGTACTGCTGACGTCTGGAGAGTCCTCGGACGACACTACGAAGCAGAGGAGCCCATAACTCGTAATTCCCACTGGTAGGTAGTGCGTACATGACATATAGCCAACTCAAGACATCCACTGAACCATTTAGCATTTTTATTACCTGCGTGACAACCGTTATCGTTGCCTCGACTTAACTGACCCGCGGACAACGACAGCAGCCAGGACCACGAGTACATCGGTGCTTGCCCCGTCGTCCCACCAAGTCACTGAGGTTACCAACAAGGTGAACCGTCTCCTTACCTTTTCTCGCGTGTGCTCCTGGAGGAGCTCGACTTTCGTGGTTTGGTAACTCTCGCGGCCAACGATCAGGGGCCAAGCACACCAGTACACTGGTCGTACCCTCCCTGTCGTCCTGTCGCAATACCTCTCGCGGGCACCGTTGGGTTGCCCGACTTCTCACCTGAAGGACAACCGTTGCTCAGGTACCTAGAGCGCTATACAGAGTCAGCAACGAGTGGAGTACAAGGATTACTCCTTGATAGCTCACACTTGATGGTGGCTCGGCAGAGCCGAGCTAGGGGGCCTGAGGCGGTGTCTGTATTGTACCGTACCTGTGCAGTTATAATAATTGTATCCGCGTTCACTCCCCTGAGTGATCACGACCCTCGATTTAATCCTAGCTAACAATGCGCAGGGCTCACTGCTGAATAACACATATATATTTATAGGCAGCATAGGATAAGGAAGGCACATCAAGGGGCGACAAAAACAGGCTATGCAATTGAATAGGATTGTAACGTGGCAGCAGCAGTAACAATGCCTAGTGCAAGAAATGTACGAAAAGATAGGCGATATCTGGGGAAGAGAATGGCTCTGCTTGCCTGGAAGCTCGACGGTAGGGGTAGGGTCATCGACGAAGTAGTCGTACTCAGCAGCGGTGTAGTCGACGGCAGCAGCGGGGTCTACCGGAGATTAAGGGGGAAGAAACAGTAAATGCAAAGCAAGCATATACAAACAGATGCATGATGTAACAACGCACATGTAATAAGCTATCAAACACCATGAGATTGAAATTCCTTTGTTGGACTTGTAACCTGGCATGGTGGATGTGTATGTCATTTCATGTGGTGATCTTATTTGGCATTTGGATTGGAGCCTTGTTGGGTTGTTTTCTTTTGCATCCAAAATGGTTCAAGAAGGGGATTGGAGGATTTTTCCTTGGTGCATGCTCCCTCTTCTTGACCCCAATTTTGGCCTAACCATTTCTTTTGCCTTTGCAAGGGTTTTAAAATCCTCATGGTATTTTTGTCTTCATCAAAAACAAAAGCTCTAGTTCAAAGTGATTTTGAAATTCAAAATGAGCTCACACTTTTGTTGTTGTCAAAAATGCCCAAACCATTTTTAGAAATTGAGGAATAATGCAAGGATGATTTTACATATTTTTGTGTATTTTTCTCACTTGTATTTAATCCAGGAAAACCCTGTATCTCTTTTCTGTTTTTTAAATGGAAAAGGGATCCAGCAGACTTCTTTCTCTCTTCTGCTCCACGTCTTGCTGGAGGCCCAGCCCAGCAACTCTCAGCACCGCAGCCCACTTGGAAGTCCGTCCAGCGAAGCGGTACGCGGGGACGTCGATGGCCGCGGGATCAAGATCGGGCGGCCCTGGGTCGTCGTCTTTCCAGCATGTCCAGGGTCCCCTCCCTCTCTCTCTCACAGCCGGCGGGAGGCGTCGACCAGAGGGCCTCCCCCTTTATAAGGAGAGCTCCAGAGGCCCCTCGCGAACCCTAGGCCCCGTTCCTCCCTCCAGTTTTTGCCGCCGCCGCCTCGTTCGCTGTCATGGAGCTCCCCTGTTTCGCCTGATCCGGTGAGCTCCGACGAGCAATTCTTCGTTTCCACCTGTCGTCGTTGGCCGCGTTCCCGTCTGAGGCATCTCCAGCCCCTCACCTCCTTGTTCCCGCCGTGCAGGTTAAGCGAAACGACTCGATTCGAGCCCGCGGCGACGCCGTCAAGTTGGGGGCCTTTTCTTCCGCGTCGCCGGCGAGTTCGACGACGTCCTCTGCGGCAGCTTCTTGAGGTCGTCTACAAGCCACCCAAGGTGACTGAGACGCCCTCTTCTTCTCCTAGATCCCGCGCGTAGTTTTTCTCCGCATAGCAGTAGGCCGTCTGCCGCGTAGCTCGTCGCCGGTGAGGGATTCGTGATCACCGTGCCCGTGGTGCGTCTCCAACGACCTCCCGCGTGCTCTAGAGGTGTCCAGGACGTGTCTTGGCGCCAAATGAGCTCCCTTTCCATGTAGCTATGTTGGAATTCGCCGTGTCTGAACCTTGCGCATGTCTGTCAGTCAGAACCGCCATGGGATCAGACGAACGGGGCATCCCCTCCGATGAGATCCAGGTCAAGGCCAGGGCAACCACGTGATCGTGGTACTTCCCTCTCACGGTTGCAAGCAATTCCATGGCCGGATTCGTTGTGTGCTCGTCGCACGGTTCGCCTGAATGTTGGATGCGCGGTGGTCGTCTGAAGTTGTAGTCGTTCTGCCGCCGTGCTGTTCCGGTGAGGTTAGCGAGCAGACGAGGTGGAGCTAGGACCCATGGCGCACACCACCGTGGAGAGCTAGGTGCCCTCTCGAGTTCGTCTTATGGTGTGATGGCCGGAGCTCGCCTGTGTGCGATGCGGGGCTCGCCGCAGTTACGCGTCGCGCCGGGGTTCAGAGGCTTCAGGTGTTCGAAGTTCAGAGAAGCAGGAGCCTGAACCTTACCTAGCCTGCATCGCGTTTAGTTTCTGAAAACTCTTCGTGGTGCAGTGGTAGGGGGCTGTGGAGAAGCGCAGCGAGTCGCGGGTTCGAGTCCCACCCGACGCCCCAATTTTTGATTTTTTTCCCTGAGGCTGACACCTGGGGCCCGCGTGTCAGCGTCCCAGGCTGCCAGAACGCGTGGGCTGAGCCCAGTGTGGGCCAGATTCGCCCGAGAACAGCCCATGGAGGCCAAGCTCTTTTTCGGTTTATTCTTTTCTTTGATTTCTTTTCTGTTTAAATTCAAATTTGAATTTGCTTTCAAATTCAATTCTGATTTGAACATCTTTTGCACTTAGGGGCATGCCGTATATGATTTTGGGGTAGCTTGAGCTACTGACCAACATGGTGAGGTCCACTTTTGCATTTGACCCCTTCTAAGAGTTGAAGTGTGGCCATTTTGCAAATAAGCCCCTTTTCACTTCTTGTTTTTGTCAAGTTTGTTCAAAACTTAAATTGCCCATGCCATATATGGTTTTTGGGTAGTTTTGCACAATGAGTTGCATGGTGATGATGATGAAGTCATTTGAACCTTTTTCAAAATTCATGTGATGCAATTTTGCACTCAACCCCCTGAACTTCAGTTGAATTTACAACTGCCCTTGCAAATTCAAATGGAGAAATATCATATATGTTTTTGGGGTACTTTTCTCCAATGGTTTCAATGGTGAAGTTCTCATGGTGTTTTGTGCAACTCGTGAGTTCAAAGTGTGTTCACCTGATTCAGAAACATTCAGATCTTTCTGCCTGCAACATTTCAACTTCAGTGCATTTGAAATGTTGATCATCTGATCCTTTCAATCTTGTTTCATGTCATCTCCTTTTTCAATTCAGCCCCTAACATATTGTCGTATGTAATGTGGCTGGGTTCCAACCTTGTTGCACCCTCCTTGTGTCAAGTTCACCGACACTACTCCGTCTCCGGAATCATTGTTTTACTCCCATGTTATTTAAATTCATGTAATGCTTTGTTGATCATGTCATGCTATCATGCTACTTACACCTAAGTTAAGGCTTAGACCAAAGCCATTACAATGTAAATAAAATGCATGTGAAAGTGATGACTTGTCGTCATCACCTTTGTTTAAACTTGACTAGATAGGGTCATATCATGTAAATAAAACTTGAGCATGCCATCCTTGGTTGAGTTTGCATCAGTTGCTTACTTGTGTGTTTTCCTTGCCGGTGTGTTACGTTAGCACCCGAGACTGACGAGGAGACTTACGTGGAGCTGTCCGACACCGAGCCCGAGGGTACCGTGGGTGCTGCTTCGACTACCTTACCAGGCAAGGGGGGGAAACTGTGTCATTACCTTATAACTTTCTGCTCATGCCTAGCTGTAGATCTAGAACGTTGCTTCTTGATCCTATCTACCTTATATGCCATGTTTAAACCCATACAGCCATGATCCCCACATCCCAGCAAACCATTGTACTGCTAAGTTACCGCTGCTCAGCCACTGCTTAGTATGGATAGAAAACCCGCTGCTTACCCTATATGTTTATGGTTGGGATATCATGCTATAAAAGAAGTTGGTTGATATTTATTATTGTTAAATAATGTTAACTTTATATTCGACGAAAGGTGGAAGGCTGGACTATTCCCGTCTGGTGCTTTGTACCATTTGAGTCACATAGGACCCGAGTTCCGGGTATTGTGTTTCTTGACGAGCGTGCCTAATCGTGTGTGGGGTTTTATGGGGCCCCCTTGTCTTACCTACCTAGCCTCGTACATTCTAGTGGTGGCCCGAGCTGATTTACATTTGCAATGTGTGTGTGCTGGTTGGATCCCCAGTTGTTTCCAAACCAAACCAGGGCCAGGAGGACATAGTTCCTTGGCTGGCCCAAATAGACCGGCTGAGGACCCGGTCTCATAAGAGAACTAACCGGTAATCCAAACCTGGAGTCATACGGTAAAGTCCGATTCGAGAGCGTGGCCAGCTTTTGAGTTGGGTGTCGACTCACCGGGGGCCACCCGGATATATGTGTTGTTAGTTAGAGGGACTCTGACGATCCGGAGTTTCAGGCGCTTACCTAGCCAAGTGGAAACCGGGCGTACATGCGACGTCTATAATGGACAGTTGGTACACCCCTGTAGGGTAAATATTTTCGAAAAGCCGTGTCCGCGGTTATGGACGACTTGAGACCTACTCCTTGTTCATAGAATAACATCAATTACAATCATGCTATAAAACTTGACAAACCGTGTGCGTGCCTTGGTTGTCTTTCTTCGTCCAGGGGGACCGAGAGAGAAACGAGGTTGTGTTATGTTTGCGTAAGTAGGTGAATAGCCGACTTATGACACGTGGTCAACGTAACTTCTTGGATCTCATCTCTATTCTGATAGAACGTGTAGCCACCATATGTGCTAGTACGGCTGCAACCTGTCTATGTCTTTACCTTTCCTGTAGCGTTAGTTATTCCGTAATGACATGTTCTCACCCCCGTTTACATTTCTGTCTTTACCGCTTTGCCTGATCGGACGCTGCAGTGGACTACTACCTCGACCCCAGCACCGGACGCTACTTCGTGGAGGTTCCCCCGGAGGATGACGACGAGTACGAGTACCTCGACCAGTAGGATTCTATAGTTGGGTTCAGACGTTCCTGTGGGTGGATATTATGTGTAGCCCTCTCTAGGGCAATTTGGATCTTGACCGTACTCGGTCCCTATTATGCTTCCGCTTGATGTATTGATGAGTTGTACTCAGATGATGTTGTCTTATTAGACAGTGGCGTTGTATGCCCTGTTCTATTTATCTATCTATATGTATTTCTTCGTTAGAGTTATGCTTTATATACCTGTTGTCAAGAATCCAGCAGCGACACGAGTGCGAGTGTCGTGCGCCGGTGGCGTTTGATGCGCTTCTAACTCCGACCGGACGCAAAAGCGACTAGTTAGAGTTAGTACCGCATCGGGGGCCTTACAACTTGGTATCAGAGCAGGACTGACTGTAGGACCCTTTACTGGCCGAAGTTGAGTCTAGAAACTATTTTGGTAGTTATATAGGAAAAATTTCGGAGAGTAGGACCTCTTTCTGTTTTCTCCTTATCCCACCCTCCCACCCCTTTTTTCCGTGAGGAAGTGAAACGATGTTTTGTCTCTGCAACTTGTCCTCTTTCAAAACAATCTAGTTTTTCGTTTACGTGAGGCTCCGGTTCCTCTATAATTTTTTGCTAGCGACGAGATGTGTTGGCGTCTTTGAGACCACTGAGCCGCCACTTGGGGTTGACTGCTCTACCTCGCTTACGGCGTACCCCAGGTGAAACGTCCATACAGGATTGGCGGGCATCCTATGGTAATATGGATGTGGTGTCTTTCCCCTATGGACGACCGTGATGGCGGGCCGCTCAGGGCAGATGTCTCATTGTTCAGGTTTCCAACCGCTCGTATATATTGTTGTGTGCTCGCTAGCAGATTATTATCTTGGATTCGTATGATCTTGGTTTGGGGATTCCAGTAGCACCTAGCTATCGACTTTCTGGGTTAACCTTGGTGGAATTTCAGCTTTCGGCTTTCTCATACCTCGTGAGGAAGTTTTGTTGACAATATTGTTTTAACTTCTGGTTACTTCAATGGTTCGATCATGTTCTCATAAGTGTTCCTGTGTACAGGATGCCAAGAGCGAACATGCCGCCGCCAGAGAATCCTATCCTTGGGGAGGCTGTAGCCGCAGTGGCTCAGGTCACAGCTGCGATCCTTCAGATGCTGCAAAACCAGGGTGCTCAGAGAAATGATCGACCACAGTACACCACACTGCAGCAGTTCCTTGCGATCAGCCCCCCCAGGTTCTCCAAGGCTCGAGACCCGCTGGAGGCGGATGACTGGATTGCAGAGATCAAGAAACACTTCAGTGCCAATGCCGTCAGACCCATCGACTACGTCACCTTCGCCTCCTTCCAGCTTCAGGGTGCTGCAGGCAGTTGGTTCTCGACGTACAAGGCCAACAAGGGTGATGCAGAGATCACGTGGGAGGACTTCGTCAGGGATTTCGGAGCTGCTCATATTCCCAGTGGACTGATCGAGAGGAAGCGCGAGGAGTTCTTAGCTCTGAGGCAGGGGGACAGGTCTGTGCAGGAGTATAACCTGGCCTTCGTCAGGCTCACCAGGTACGCTCCAGAGGAGGTCTCGACAGAGGCCAAGCGCATTGCCAGGTTCCGCGGTGGTCTTGCCACAGACATCAAGTATGCACTCACCTTGTCCACGCCACGCCTGTTCTCAGAGTTCGTCGACCAGGCTATCAGATAGGAGTCAGCTGAGGCAGAGCGTTCCGCAGAGAAGAGGAAGCAGAGAGAGCACAGTTCAGCAGTGATGGTCCACAAGAAGGCCAAGTCCTGGGTTGCAGATCCACAGTCTCAGCCGCAGCGTCAGCAGTTTCAGCAGAGGGGGGCAGTTGTCCGCACTTTTGCCCGCCCTCCCGTCCCAGTGCAGCACGGACCTCGCTCTACTCCACCCTCCGCGAGGCCGCCTGCTCCACAGGGCCAGCCCAGGCCAGAGATCACGTGCTTCAAGTGTGGCAAGCCGGGCCACAAGTCTCCGCAGTGCACTGACCCTCGTTACGCCCGGTTGCCTCCGCCTCCACCTCGCTCTACACCGAGCAACGCGATGGTGAGGGCCCAGCCACGAGCAGTCAGGGTGAACAACGTGACCGTCGCAGAGGCCCAGCAGTCGTCTGAGATTGTGCTTGGTAGGTTGCTTGTATGTTCAGTTCCAGCGACAGTTTTGTTCGATTCCGGAGCTTCCCATTCCTTCATATCTTAGTCCTTTGCATCAGCCAGTGACCTTCAGTCCGAGTTGCTCTATCTGCCGCTCGCAGTCCACACTCCTGGTTCCAGATGCAGCTCCTCAGTATTTGTTCCAGATGTGGAGATCAGTATCCAGGGTGCCATCTTTTCCTCGTCCCCGATTGTCCTGCCCCGTTCCGACATTGAGGTCATTTTGGGCATGGATTGTCTTGTCAAGTACAAGGCCAAGATCGATTGTCCATCCAAGACCGTGTTGCTGACGCACGATTCAGGCGTAGAGATTTGGTACACTTGTGGCTCGACAGTGGGATCAGCACAGTTGTACGCTCTGAACGCTGGAGTTGCTCCATTGATCGAGGAGGTCAGAGTTGTTCGAGAGTTTCCAGATGTCTTTCCAGAGGAGTTGCCAGGTATTCCACCCGTGCGTGCTATCGAGTTCGTGATCGAGCTAGAACCTGGTACACAGCCGATATCTCGGCAGCCTTACAAGATGTGTCCAGAAGAGCTGGTTGAGTTGAAGGAGCAGCTGGTGAAGCTTGAAAAGGATGGGCTCATTCGTCCGAGCACTTCCCCTTGGGGTGCCCCGTGTCTTTTTGTGAAGAAGAAAGATGGTACTAGTCGGTTGGTCCAAGACTACCGTGGTATCAACAAGAAGACAATCAAAAACAAGTACCCTTTGCCCAACATCAATGACCTATTTGAGTAATTGCATGGAGCAAAGGTGTTTTCAAAGCTTGATTTAAAGATGGGGTACCACCAGATTCGTGTCCGTGAGGAGGACATTCCCAAGACGGCCTTCCGCACTCGTTATGGACTGTACGAGTTTACGGTCATGACGTTTGGCTTTTCTAACGCACCTCCGACGTTCATGAGGGCCATGAACTATCTGTTCCAAGAATGGCTAGACGTGTTCGTACTCCTCTACCTCGACGACATCCTTGTCTTTTCCAAGTCAGAGGCTGAGCATGAGGAGCATCTCAGATTGGTGTTGCAGAAGTTTAGAGATCACCAGTTTTATGCCAAGTTCTCCAAGTGTGAGTTTTGGATCAATAAGGTCAACTTCCTTGGCCATATCATTTCCTCAGAGGGCATTGCCGTGGACCCAGACAGAGTCCGGACGATTCAAGATTGGACTCCGCCGAAGAATGTCAAGCAGCTGAGGAGCTTTCTCGGACTTGCCAGCTATTGCAGGAAGTTTGTCGAGAATTTCTCCAAGATAGCAAAGCCGATGACGGAGTTGTTGTGCAAGGGCAAGAGGTACAATTGGTCACAGGCTTGCCAGGCAGCTTTTGATGAGTTGAAGCTGAGGCTGACCACAGCTCCGATCCTTACACCGCCAGACGAGTCACAGCCGTTTCAAGTTTTCTGTGACGCCTCGTTGAATGGCCTTGGCGGAGTGTTGATGCAGGGAAAGAGCATTGTGGCTTACACCTCCAGACAGTTGAAGCAGGCTGAGAGGAACTATCCGACCCACGATCTTGAGCTGGCTGCAGTGATTCATGCGTTGGTTACTTGGCGACACCTCCTCCTAGGGAGGAAGGTTGATGTGTTCACCGATCACAAAAGCTTAAAGTACTTGTTCACGCAGCCTAACCTGAACTTGAGGCAAAGGAGATGTCTCGAGACTATTACTGAGTACTCCGTGGATATTCAGTATACGCCTGGCAAGGCGAATGTCATAGCTGATGCGTTGAGCCGCAAGGGTGATTGCAACAGTGTCCAGGTGCAGAAGATACACCCTGATTTGTGTGAGGCCTTTCGAAGGCTCAATCTCGAGCTAGTTCCAGCAGGCTATCTAGCCAACCTTGTGGTAGAGCCCACTATCCGTGAGAAGATTCGTGAAGCTCAGTCTGGTAGCTCAATGATTCAGAAAGTCAAACAGGGTATTGCCGCCTCAGCTTCGAAGTACGGTTGCTTTTCAGTGAATAATGACGGCACCGTGATGTTCGAGGAGAGAATTGTTGTTCCCAAAGAAGGGGGTTTCAGAGAGGTCGTTTTGAAAGAAGCCCATGACTCGAAGCTGTCCATCCACCCTGGTAGCACCAAGATGTATCAGGACCTCAAGCAGAGCTTTTGGTGGACTCGTATGAAGAGGGATGTTGCCCGTTTTGTCTCCCAGTGTGATGTGTGCAGGAGAGTGAAAGCACAACATCAGAAGCCTGCAGGGCTACTTCAGCCAATTGAAATTCCGGAGTGGAAGTGGGATCACATTGAGATGGATTTCATCACTGGTTTACCTCTGTCGCAGAAGAAGAACAATGCCATCTTTGTCGTCATTGACAATCTCTCCAAAGTTGCCCACTTCTTTCCAGTGAAGGACTCCATTTCAGCAGCTCAGTTGGCGGATTTGTACACCGCAAGAGTTGTATCTTTGCATGGCATTCCCAAGAAGATCAGTTCAGATAGAGGCAGTCTTTTCACCTCTAAGTTCTGGCAGGCCTTTCAAAAGGCGATTGGTACGACAGTGTTGTTCAGTACCGCTTATCACCCTCAGACCAGTGGGCAGGTTGAGCGTGTGAATCAAATTCTCGAGGACATGTTGAGGGTATGTGTCATCTCGTTTGGCATGAAGTGGGAAGAATGCCTGCCGTATGCTGAGTTCTCTTACAACAACAGCTATCAAGCAAGTCTGCAAGCAGCGCCGTTTGAAGTCTTGTATGGTCGCAAGTGCAGAACACCTTTGAACTGGTCCGAGACGGGTGAGAGGCAGCTGTTCGGTCCAGATGTGATACAAGAGGCAGAGGACAGAGTGAAGATTGTCCGGGAGAATCTAAAGGCAGCACAGTCTAGGCAGAAGGCCTATTATGACAAGAAGCACCGTGGTGTTGACTTCAAAGTTGGTGACTTCGCATACCTCAAAGTGTCTCCACTTCGGGGCACTCACCGCTTTGGGATCAAAGGCAAGTTGGCTCCCAGGTTCGTTGGTCCGTTCCGCATCCTCGAGACTCGGGGACCTCTCGTGTTCCGCCTTCAGCTTCTAGACAGCTTGGCTATGGTGCATGATGTGTTCCACCTGTCTCAGTTGAAGAAGTGTTTCAAGCAGTCAGAGAAGGCAGTGGACTTGGGCGAGATCCAGCTCAGTGCGGATCTTTCTTACTCAGAGCGTCCAGTCCGTGTTCTTGATTCGTCCGAGCGCAAGACTCGCAACAAGACCTTCAAGTTCCTCAAGGTGCAGTGGGCACATCACTCGGAGAAGGAGGCAACGTGGGAGCGTGAAGATCATCTCCGTTCTGAGTATCCCGAGCTTTTTCTTGCTTAGATCTCGGGACGAGATCCTATGTTGGTAGCGGAGAGCTGTAACAGCCCACATGTAATAAGCTATCAAACACCATGTGATTGAAATTCCTTTGTTGGACTTGTAACCTGGCATGGTGGATGTGTATGTCATTTCATGTGGTGATCTTATTTGGCATTTGGATTGGAGCCTTGTTGGGTTGTTTTCTTTTGCATCCAAAATGGTTCAAGAAGGGGATTGGAGGATTTTTCCTTGTTGCATGCTCCCTCTTCTTGACCCCAATTTTGGCCTAACCATTTCTTTTGCCTTTGCAAGGGTTTTAAAATCCTCATGGTATTTTTGTCTTCATAAAAAACAAAAGCTCTAGTTCAAAGTGATTTTGAAATTCAAAATGAGCTCACACTTTTGTTGTTGTCAAAAATGCCCAAACCATTTTTAGAAATTGAGGAATAATGCAAGGATGATTTTACATATTTTTGTGTATTTTTCTCACTTGTATTTAATCCAGGAAAACCCTGTATCTCTTTTCTGTTTTTTTAAATGGAAAAGGGATCCAGCAGACTTCTTTCTCCCTTCTGCTCCACGTCTTGCTGGAGGCCCAGCCCAGCAACCCTCAGCACCGCAGCCCACTTGGAGGTCCGTCCAGCGAAGCGGTACGCGGGGACGTCGATGGCCGCGGGATCAAGATCGGGCGGCCCTGGGTCGTCGTCTTTCCAGCGTGTCCAGGGTCCCCTCCCTCTCTGTCTCACAGCCGGCGGGAGGCGTCGACGTCGACGCGGACGACGTGGCCAGAGGGCCTCCCCCTTTATAAGGAGAGCTCCAGAGGCCCCTCGTGAACCCTAGGCCCCGTTCCTCCCTCCAGTTTTCGCCCCCGCCGCCTCGTTCGCTGTCATGGAGCTCCCCTGTTCCGCCTGATCCGGTGAGCTCCGACGAGCAATTCTTCGTTTCCACCTATCGTCGTTGGCCGCGTTCCCGTCTGAGGCATCTACAGCCCCTCACCTCCTTGTTCCCACCGTGAAGGTTAAGCGAAACGACTCGATTCGAGCCCGCGGCGACGCCGTCAAGTTGCAGGCCTTTTCTTCCGCATCGCCGGCGAGTTCGACGACGTCCTCTGCGGAAGCTTCTCGAGGTCGTCTACAAGCCACCCAAGGTGACTGAGACGCCCTCTTCTTCTCCTAGATCCCGCGCGTAGTTTTTCTCCGCATAGCAGTAGGCCGTCTGCCGCGTAGCTCGTCGCCGGTGAGGGATTCGTGATCACCGTGCCCGTGGTGCGTCTCCAACGACCTCCCGCGTGCTCTAGAGGTGTCCAGGACGTGTCTTGGCGCCAAATGAGCTCCCTTTCCGTGTAGCTATGTTGGAATTCGCCGTGTCTGAACCTTGCGCATGTCTGTCAGTCAGAACCGCCATGGGATCAGACGAACGGGGCATCCCCTCCGATGAGATCCAGGTCAAGGCCAGGGCAACCACGTGATCGTGGTACTTCCCTCTCACGGTTGCAAGCAATTCCATGGCCGGAGTCGTTGTGTGCTCGTCGCACGGTTCGCCTGAATGTTGGATGCGCGGTGGTCGTCTGAAGTTGTAGTCGTTCTGCCGCCGTGCTGTTCCGGTGAGGTTAGCGAGCAGACGAGGTGGAGCTAGGACCCATGGCGCACACCACCGTGGAGAGCTAGGTGCCCTCTCGAGTTCGTCTTATGGTGTGATGGCCGGAGCTCGCCTGTGTGCGATGCGGGGCTCGCCGCAGTTACGCGTCGCGCCGGGGTTTAGAGGCTTCAGGTGTTCGAAGTTCAGAGAAGCAGGAGCCTGAAACTTACCTAGCCTGCATCGCGTTTAGTTTCTGAAAACGCTTTGTGGTGTAGTGGTAGGGGGCTGTGGAGAAGCGCAGCGAGCCGCGGGTTCGAGTCCCACCCGACGCCCCAATTTTTGATTTTTTCCCTGAGGCTGACACCTGGGGCCCGCGTGTCAGCGTCCCAGGCTGCCAGGCCGCGTGGGCTGAGCCCAGTGTGGGCCGGATTCTCCCGAGAACAGCCCATGGAGGCCAAGCTCTTTTTCGGTTTATTCTTTTCTTTGATTTCTTTTCTGTTTAAATTCAAATTTGAATTTGCTTTCAAATTCAATTCTGATTTGAACATCTTTTGCAATTAGGGGCATGCCGTATATGATTTTGGGGTAGCTTGAGATACTGACCAACATGGTGAGGTCCACTTTTGCATTTGACCCCTTCTAAGAGTTGAAGTGTGGCCATTTTGCAAATAAGCCCCTTTTCACTTCTTGTTTTTGTCAAGTTTGTTCAAAACTTAAATTGCCCATGCCATATATGGTTTTTGGGTAGTTTTGCACAAGGAGTTGCATGGTGATGATGATGAAGTCATTTGAACCTTTTTCAAAATTCATGTGATGCAATTTTGCACTCAACCCCCTGAACTTCAGTTGATTTTACAACTGCCCTTGCAAATTCAAATGGAGACATATCATATATGTTTTTGGGGTACTTTTCTGCAATGGTTTCAATGGTGAAGTTCTCATGGTGTTTTGTGCAACTCGTGAGTTCAAAGTGTGTTCACCTGATTCAGAAGCATTCAGATCTTTCTGCCTGCAACATTTCAACTTCAGTGCATTTGAAATGTTGATCACCTAATCCTTTCAATCTTGTTTCATATCATCTCCTTTTTCAATTCAGCCCCTAACATATTGTCGTATGTAATGTGGATGGGTTCCAACCTTGTTGCACCCTCCTTGTGTCAAGTTCACCGACACTACTCCGTCTCCGGAATCATTGTTTTACTCCCATGTTATTTAAATTCATGTAATGCTTTGTTGATCATGTCATGCTGTCATGCTACTTACACCTAAGTTAAGGCTTAGACCAAAGCCATTACAATGTAAATAAAATGCATGTGAAAGTAATGACTTGTCGTCATCACCTTCGTTTAAACTTGACTAGACAGGGTCATATCATGTAAATAAAACTTGAGCATGCCATCCTTGGTTGAGTTTGCATCAGTTGCTTACTTGTGTGTTTTCCTTGCCGGTGTGTTACGTTAGCACCCGAGACTGACGAGGAGACTTACGTGGAGCTGTCCGACACCGAGCCCGAGGGTACCGTGGGTGCTGCTTCGACTACCTTACCAGGCAAGGGGGGGAAACTGTGTCATTACCTTATAACTTTCTGCTCATGCCTAGCTGTAGATCTAGAACGTTGCTTCTTGATCCTATCTACCTTATATGCCATGTTTAAACCCATACAGCCATGATCCCCACATCCCAGCAAACCATTGTACTGCTAAGTTACCGCTGCTCAGCCACTGCTTAGTATGGATAGAAAACCCGCTGCTTACCCTATATGTTTATGGTTGGGATATCATGCTATAAAAGAAGTTGGTTGATATTTATTATTGTTAAATAATGTTAACTTTATATTCGACGAAAGGTGGAAGGCTGGACTATTCCCGTCTGGTGCTTTGTACCATTTGAGTCACATAGGACCTGAGTTCCGGGTATTGTGTTTCTTGACGAGCGTGCCTAATCGTGTGTGGGGTTTTATGGGGCCCCCTTGTCTTACCTACCTAGCCTCGCACATTCTAGTGGTGGCCCGAGCTGATTTACATTTGCAATGTGTGTGTGCTGGTTGGATCCCCAGTTGTTTCCAAACCAAACCAGGGCCAGGAGGACATAGTTCCTTGGCTGGCCCAAATAGACCGGCTGAGGACCCGGTCTCATAAGAGAACTAACCGGTAATCCAAACCTGGAGTCATACGGTAGAGTCCGATTCGAGAGCGTGGCCAGCTTTTGAGTTGGGTGTCGACTCACCGGGGGCCACCCGGATATGTGCGTTGTTAGTTAGAGGGACTCTGACGATCCGGAGTTTCAGGCGCTTACCTAGCCAAGTGGAAACCGGGCGTACATGCGACGTCTATAATGGACAGTTGGTACACCCCTGAAGGGTAAATCTTTTCGAAAAGCCGTGTCCGCGGTTATGGACGACTTGAGACCTACTCCTTGTTCATAGAATAATATCAATTACAATCATGCTATAAAACTTGACAAACCGTGTGCGTGCCTTGGTTGTCTTTCTTCGTCCAGGGGGACCGAGAGAGAAACGAGGTTGTGTTATGTTTGCGTAAGTAGGTGAATAGCCGACTTATGACACGTGGTCAACGTAACTTCTTGGATCTCATCTCTATTCTGATAGAACATGTAGCCACCATATGTGCTAGTACGGCTGCAACCTGTCTATGTCTTTACCTTTCCTGTAGCGTTAGTTATTCCATAATGACATGTTCTCACCCCCGTTTACATTTCTGTCTTTACCGCTTTGCCTGATCGGACGCTGCAGTGGACTACTACCTCGACCCCAGCACGGGACGCTACTTCGTGGAGGTGCCCCCGGAGGATGACGACGAGTACGAGTACCTCGACCAGTAGGATTCTATAGTTGGGTTCAGACGTTCCCTTGGGTGGATATTATGTGTAGCCCTCTCTAGGGCAATTTGGATCTTGACCGTACTCGGTCCCTATTATGCTTCCGCTTGATGTATTGATGAGTTGTACTCAGATGATGTTGTCTTATTAGACAGTGGCGTTGTATGCCCTGTTGTATTTATCTATCTATATGTATTTCTTCCTTAGAGTTATGCTTTATATACCTGTTGTCGAGAATCCAGCAGCGACACGAGTGCGAGTGTCGTGCGCTGATGGCGTTTGATGCGCTTCTAACTCCGTCCGGACGCGAAAGCGACTAGTTAGAGTTAGTACCGCATCGGGGGCCTTACACATGACAAGACAGATGAAAAGGTAACGGGGTTCTAATGCAGTGCAATGCACGTTGCTCGGAACGGAAATTCATCTGAGGATGAACTACCGGCTCCGGATGATTATCGGACAAGGTGTCTGGAGGGGGGAAGGATCAAGCCGGAGGTGTCGTGGGTACCGGACAAACATAAGGGGGGTGTATCCGTGCCAGTTGATCTATTCCGAGAAACATTCGTGTTCAGAATAAATTCATCCGGGCACTCTAACAGTACCAGACAGTTTATCGGACCGCCGGCCCGGAGGGGGACGGTTCGATGTTCGTTGTGTTAGAGGGGTGTGATAGACATACAGATAGCGTATTCGTATTCTTTCTATTTTTTTGATCAATTTTCATGTATAAAGTTTTTGAATCCGAGTTACGGTTTAAAAGTTATTGAATTTCAAAGTTTTAAATCATTTAAATGTTTTTCTGAATTTCTTTTATTATTTATTCAACATTATCCAGAACATTATCCAAAACATTATCCAAAACAGTGCCTGACATGTGGGACCCACATGTCAGCCTCTGTTTATTTATAAAACATTTTAATAAATCAAAATAGCCTCTGGGCCCACATGTCAGCCACTGGAATTTCTTTTAAATTCTTTTTAAAAAATCAAACTGACAAATGGGGCCCAGGTGTCATTGACTCCAGTGATAACTAAACATGTTTAATTAATATAATGACCAGGGGACCCACATGTCAGTGTCTGGGGGGTTTATTATTCTGTTAATCTTTTCAGCTAAACTAACAGAGTAATTAGCCGGGGGGGGGGGGGGGGTCCACTGTCAGTGGCTTAGGGGTTTGGGTTAAGCCCTAATTAACTAGCTGGCACCGGGGCCCCACCTGGCAGCCTCACCGGAACCCCACCGGCGACTCGCCGGCGACGAGGTTGACGGTGGAGACGCCACAGGGCTCGGGAGGGGGCGCGGTTAGCCCCAATCGAACGGGAAGGCGACGGGGAGGCGTCTGGTAGCGGTGGCGCGGGCGTGGAGTTGCCGGAGTGACGCCGACGATGAGGGAGACGGCCGCCTGCGCTCGGGCCTCGTCGGAAACGCGTCAACGGAGAGGGCTTTCGAGCGTGCGCTACGGGGTGGTGTTCCTGGGAGCAAGGCGAACACGAGGACGTGCTCGGCACGCCAAAAGCATGATCTAGGCCGCGGGGAAGAACACGTCGGCGGCGACGGAGCCACGGCTCCAATGGCGTCGGCCGATTCAGTGCACGAGGGGCTACGCGGGGATTTGGGGAAGGTAGAGGAGCTTACCGCGAGTGCAGCAGTGGTGGCAGTGGGCTCGATGGCGTCTCGACGGCGGCGAATTTCCTCCGCGACGCACGGCGGCCGAAGTTGGGGGAAGAAGACGTGGCGAAGGCTGGGCTGTTCCCCGGGCTCGATTCGCTGGTGTAGTCGACGAAGACGACGACGGCGCAGCCGCTGGACACCACGGCGGGGCGGCTCGAGCCCGTTGGCCATGACTGGCCATGGCAATGGCGACGGCGGCGCTCGGGAGTTTTTCCCCGAGGCGTGCGAGAGGAGGAGGGGAAAGGGAGGGGGAGGATGTCCAGGGGATGGCTGGGGGCGTTCTTATCGCCTCGGCGCGCATAGGGGAGGTGAGGGCGGCCGGGAGAGACGCCAGCCACGCGAGCTCGCCACGGCGACGGGCAGTTGACGGAGGGGACGGGGGCAGGTGGGGAAGGGGAGTGGGCCGGTGTGGGCCTCGCCCTGGGCGAGGTATTACCATTTTCCCTTTTTTTATTTCTTTTGTTGACTTTCTTTTGTCTTTTGTATTTATTTCCATAGCTCTGCATTTTATTTAAATGTGTTGGTGGTTTGTAAAATAGGTGTATGTCACATGTAGGTGACACAAAAGGTTTGGTACATTTTAAAACTCAGTGGGTATTTCTTTTAAATATTTTATGATTAAAAAGGACCTTACAAGCTACTGTTATAATTGTTTGGGATTTTTCATAACTCCAAAAATTACCAAAGTTGGTCCAACATGATTATAATGATTTTAGGCAATTTACAAAAATGGTTTCATGATTTTTGAGTAAGGTTTAATTTCCACCAAGTTTTTATTATCCACCAAAAGGGGTTTTAGGGTTTTGACTTTGGGGTTTTTATTCCAAGGGCTCAAGTACATGGTGCATGGGGTGTTGATCACCCACATCAAGGTTCTGATCATTAGCATCATATAGTTTGAACAGGGTCAGGGAATCAACAGTGATAACTCAACAGTGATGATCAACAGTAAGGATGGTTACTGTTACAAGCAACTGAGGGTGTTACACGAGCGTGGCACATTGCGGCGTTGCGACACGTGCTACCAGCGGTGGCATGCGGGCGCACGGAAGACTATTGGGGGACATCGCTTCTGCGATTGAGGGCGCTTGTCGGAGGTCAACCATGCTCGTTCGTTGCAGGGATTGCGAGGCTGGATCAGATCCTAGCCAGATATGAGATGACCCTCATGATCTCCTTCCTCGGAAGCGGCGCACTTCCTCCGGTCGGTCTTGACTGGCGCTTCGTGCTAAAAGTTGTGGTGGCGGGCCAAGAGAATGTCGGGTTGCGACCTCGTCTGGGGGGGGACTCCTAGCTGGCGGTGACGACCACAACGTCGATGGTGCTCCGGGCACTATTTCCTCTTTGGTGACGAAGTTGAGGATAACTCCCACCGCTACCTCATGTCCTCTATGCCCGGGTTAAAATTCTAGTTCTGGTGAACTGGCAGCGGCGGTGCGACGGTGTCCTTACGTCCTTGGAAGAGTCGTCTTGGGCACTGGCATGGTGGGTGTGTACTGCAAACTAGATAGGACTGCTTCAGGGGAAAATCTTGATCAGGGTCTTCCAGGATGGACGATGAAGACACCTTTGATGTTTTCTCTCTCTTGGGAGCATCATTTTGGAGCAGGTGTTGGTTGAAGGAGCAAAGAGGTGAAGTAGAGTTGCATCTATCGCATTGACGACGAAGGAGCATGGCGGCATGGTGCAGTTGAATCTCGAGCACAGATGCGTCTGGACTTTGGAAAGATGACAGGGCGGTGGAGCTACTTGACAACGTGGTGGCGTCGATGGAGTGGCGGCCCAGCAAGGATAATGCGGATCCCTTTCCTGGAGATGGGTCGACGGTTTGATGGTGATGGCGGCTTCTAAATGTGTGCATGGGGTATACACTTTAGTTGTTTTGCACTGGGTGTAGACTCCTGATATTTCATGCGGATGGATCAGCGGTGACCCCGTATCTAGATGGTGGGGACTGAGAGCATTCCACATTATCAAGTTTGTAGGTGTGAGTGGTGGCTTTGAGTTGTTTGATGTATATATGTGTCAGATCCTTGTTAAATAATTAATAAAGATGGCTGTATGCATCAACATATGCAGAGGCCGTGGGTTTCAACCTCCTTTTCTGAAAAAATGTCCTTCTTTCGCATATCAGCTCGACCACGGTCCATAGGAGGATGTTGTTTGCCTCCCAATGTAGAATAACTTTAGTGATTCAATTTCATTATTGAAATTGTTTGAGTTCAGACATTTCAAAATATTTCAAAGAAGAGTCATGATAACCGTGTTTTGAACTTTGCATAGGGAACTATTACAGAAAAACTCCTCTATGGCGTTCCAAAAAGTGCCTTGCTGGCGTGGACACACAGACAATATTGCATTAGTTATAGAAAATAGTGGTGTCATTGGCCTCCCACACCAGCTGACGAGGATCGGCCTCGGCAAACCCTAGGGTTAGATACCCTAGGTTTTGTGTAGGAGGAAGAAAAGTGACGTGTCCTGCGCGTTGGTAGGATTCGGAGGTGACAAGCAACACATGGGGGCACGATTTACCCAGCTTCAGGCCCCCGGAGGGAAAACCCTACATGTTGCTTGTCTGATCTTTTATTGATGATGATGTACAGAGGTGCCGCGAGGGGTTTGGTGGAGAGAGATTTGTCTAGTCCTATGCGTGGGGGAATCTGATGGGTTGTTTCCTGTCTAGAGAGGTGCCCCTGCCTCGCTTTATATAGATAGCCAGGCAGGGGTTTACATGAGTCCTAGTCGACTACAAGTAGGAGTCCTTGTCTTGCGCCTCAAGTCTTGGGCTTCATGTCGGTTCGTGAGTCTTCTAGTGGGCCGCCAGTCTTGACACGCACCAGGTACCCTCATGGAGAGGAGTCGTGGGGTCACCCCCTTGTCAGTAGCCCCCAAGTGCCTGGGGACTCGAAGAGTCGCGCAGGTACTCGAATATGTAGTAGCCGCCGTAGTGCGTGTCACTTTGTCGAGTGAGCAGTCGAATCTTTCGTAACCTTCTGTTGAGGATCCATACATCATTGGCTGATGAGCAGTCAAAGTTTCCATGAGTATTATCCCGATGGGAGTATGAGTGTCTGGGGGAATCCGTTATCACTTGCCTTCATATGCGCAGGGACTCGAATTCATCATTGTTTTATTATCGTAGGCGCAGCACAACTACGGGTCGCTGGAAGTTTTGAACCATTACAATATCTGTTTCGAGGGATTGCTAAGCTGAAAGGGTCCAAGGAGTCGAATGGTCGAGCCTTGGTGAATTGCGCTAGTGGTAAATACCGCAGTAGCCCAATCAAGCCCACGTCCCTCGACATGAACTTGGAACGATCGGTGTCTAGCAAAGTCATGCCGCTGCAGGCCTTATAGGATCAATTGCTGCCAGTCTGAGTAAATAGCCTGAGCGCGTCCACTTGGCTCTTTCTATCATGCGAGCGCATGGAAAAGATCGGGAGTGAAGTCGCTCTGTGGCAAGTCCCGGCCCGGCCGTTCTGCGCAGCGGGGTCTTACCTACACGCTAAGCTTGCGTGGCATCTGGGTACAGTGTGTCGTAGCCCAGGTATAATTGTTTTTGCAGAGGCACGGAGCCTGGTTAGCGATGCACCCACTTGGAATAAACGATCAATTGAGCTATTAGTAGTCACCCGCGGAGCTTTTGCGAGCTCAGGCAAGGAATCAGGTAAGAAAAGCACCCACTCGGAAATTTGTCGAGTGCGCGAGTAGTTTGTATTGTCGAGTATTTAATTGAGCCTTGCGAGTGGACACTCGAGAGTTTTTCCGTCTTCGAGCTGAGGGAGCATTCGAACTCTGTAGATGCGTCGTTTCTGCTAGCGCGAGTAGTTACTCGAGTACATTTTGCCTTCTGGGTGAGGGAGCACCCGAAACTCTGTTGGTGCGAGTGGTCACTCGAGCACATCTTCGTCTTCTGGGTGAGTGAGCACCCGAACTCTCAGGTTTTTAGATCTCGCTGGTTAGTGCGAGTAGCCACTCAAGCGTGTCATCATCTTCTGCTAGGTGAGGGAGCACCCGAACTCTGGAGATGCATTTTCTCTTGTTGGTGCGAGTAACCACTCGAGCACTTCGTCATTTGGGTGAGGGAGCACCCGTACTCTATAGATGAATTTATTCTTGTTTGGAGGGGAGTTTGATATGGGATGCACCCACTCGGAAAACCATCGAGTGGACTAATAGTGTGAGCACCCGCGGAGTGTCTGTGTGCTCAGGCGGGGGGTCCTTTTGATCGTTCTTTATGCCTTGTATCATTGTGCGACTATTCACTCTATCACTTTTCAGTATGGGCGAGTAAGCACTCAAACCTTCCGAGAGTGCTTCAGGTTGCTTGATACTCCGTCAGTGAGCACTCGATTTTTCAGAGAGTGCTTTCGTGTTGTTTGAGAGTGATCACTCGAATCATCCGAGAGTGCTTTTTCTTGAGAGTGATCACTCGAATCTTCTGAGGGTGCTTTTGCTTGAGACTCCGCGAGTGCTTTTGCTTGAGACTCCGCGAGTGCTTTTTCTTGATAGTGAATAATCGAATCTTCTGAGAGTGTTGTTGCTTGTGGAAAAACACTGAGGTATTGACCCCTCAAAAATGCATCGAGTTCTTCTTTCCGTAGTATGAGCGAGCAGTGCTTCTTCGGGTGCGCGCCAGCGCTCCCGATGGGAGT
This sequence comes from Bromus sterilis, assembly GCA_950022295.1. Taxonomy (NCBI): domain Eukaryota; kingdom Viridiplantae; phylum Streptophyta; class Magnoliopsida; order Poales; family Poaceae; genus Bromus; species Bromus sterilis. The sequence goes on along the minus strand of OX465601.1, from coordinate 139,823,526 downwards.
AGCCCCCGAGGCTATGTTCGACTCATAGAGTCGGGCATAGGCTTGAGTTGTTTGTTAAGCTAACCCCGTCTTCTTGTTTGGTCGGCGTGATGAAGTTCGTCGGGTGCGCGGCAGCGCTCCCGATGGGAGTAGCCCCCGAGGCTATGTGCGACTTGTAGAGTCGGGCATAGGCTCAAGTTGTTCTGAAGCTAACTCCGATGACGATGGCTTGGCCTGTACGGTGCAGCCCCTGAGTGTTGGGTGCATGGCGTCTTGCCGAAAAGGACTCGACGCGCTGGGCAGAGTCGTCTTGACGAAGTTGCGGCTTGTGGTCGAGAAGCGGTTGACGAAGATTTGTTGATTTGTCTTCAATTTCCTACAAAACCGGTGTATATGAAGCCCCCGAATCTTTTAGCTGTCTCGTGGGGCCGGCGAAACGCTTTGCGGCAGGCAGATGTAAGGCATCTCACGAGTGGAGAGTGCGACCCGATCAAGTTAGAAATATGAAAAACGGAAATTTTTGACTCGTAGTAGAGGGACTTAGCGATTTGTGATCCTTCATAGGTGTGGTGCGAGTGTAGTCGGTGCAGCGGACGGAGTCGATGCCGCGCCCATAGTCGATGTAGTGGATGGAGTCGACGCCATGGATAGAGTCGATGCCGCAGCCGGAGTCGATGTAGAGGACGGAGTCGATGTGATGGCGACTGCAATGTTCAGACCCCCGAGTCCACGAGCCCCCGAGTGTTGAGGCGGCGGGGTTACGCAGCGAAGTCGTCGTGATGAAGTTGACCAGCGAGTGATGAGAGGACTCGGCGCGTTGGGCAGAGTTGATGTGTGTTGATGTACATTGACTGGTAAGAGAGTGAGCGGTGTGGTAGCGCCTACGCGATGGAGCTCGGCACAGGGGAAACCCGCACGAAGGAACTCGGCGCAGGTGCGTCCGCTGTTCAGATGCAATCTTGAATTTTTGTCGTGGAAGTGTGAGCCCCTTGCGCGATGGAGCTCGGTACGGGGGAACCCATACAAAGGAGCTCGACGTAGGAGAATTTGTGTGATTGTCGTCGATGGTGCGGCGAATGACCGAGAAGGGCTCGGCGTGCCGGGCGGAGTCGACGTGACGAAGTTTCGCGGCGTGTATCCGCACTGGAGCCGATGAAGTTGATGTCGTTGTTGATGCCGAAAAAATGCCAGCCCCCGGGCATCAAGTGCGTGTCGTGATTCGTCCGCTCCATGCGGGATTCGTAGATTGTTCATTGGGTGATGTCGTTGTAGCGGCGTGAGTCAATGTCGCGGCCGGAGCTGATGTCGAGGCCGTAGTAGATGTAGAGGACATAGTCGATGCCTCGCCCGTGGTTGATGTAGAGGACGGAGTCGACGCCTCGCTCGTAGTTGGTGTGGAGGATGGAGTCGACGCCTCGCCCGTAGTCTATGTCGCGTCCGGAGTCGAGGTAGAGGACGGAGTCGATGCCGCGGCTCTGGTCGATGTAGCGGACGGAGTTGGTGCGCTGTCGACTGCGACGTTCAGCCCCCGAGTTCGCGAGTCCCGGAGTGTTAAGGCAGCAGAGTTGTGAAACAAAGTCATCGAGATGAAGTTATCCGGCAAGTGACGAGAGGACTCGACGCGGTGATTCCTACGCGATGGAGCTCGGTACGGGAGAGCCCATACAAAGGAGCTCGGCGCAGGATGATTTGTGTGGTTGGAGTCGACGGTGCGGCAAGTGACCAAGAGGGACTGAACGCGTCGGGCGGGGTCGACTTGTCGAAGTTGTGTGACGTGCAGCCCTCGTTTGAGCGGCGCGAGTCGATGTAGAAACCTTGGCGAGTCATCCATGGCATGTCGAGTTGGAGTAGAAGCCTTGTGGGTCAAGATTGAACTCGAATTCACGATTGGAAATTCGCGATCTCGCGTAGTTCCAAAAACGCATTGCAGTGTGAGAGCCGCTGACGGAGATCTAACCGTTGGAATTTTCTGAAATGTTTTGTGCCGATGGGGGATTGAAATCCGCATGATTTCACTAGAGGGATCTTCAACTTGATGTCCGAGCTAATGTCAGGAATATTTGTGCTGGAGTCGCGCGGAGTTCCGTTTGATTCCGAGAGTGCTTTAGTGCGGGATTCACTGACGGAGATCCAGCCGTTTGAATTTGCTGAAATTTTCACAGATGTTCGGAAATTGGATTCTACATCGTTGCACCGAAGGGATCGTCGGGATGAGCTTCGAGTCGCTGTCGCCCGTACCCGCAACACGGATGCTTTTCTGTCCTGTAGGCTGCGCGTGAGCGCTTTTGTTGATGTCGATCTTCGAGTGACGCGCTCGAAAATTTTCTTGTTTTCTCCGTGAGCTTGATGTAGATCTTGATGTAATTGTTGAAGAAGCCGGGATGGCGATGAACCCAACTTGAATAGGTCCTTCCGAAGTCGATGGATCGTCGATTGTCGATGTAGATTGGAGCCGCCGATCCGTGATTCCAACGCGCGTGTCCTCCCCACGGACAACGCCAATTGACGAGGATCGGCCTCAGAAAATCCTAGGGTTAGATACCCTAGGTTTCGTGTATATGGAAGAAGAGCGACGTGGCCTGTGCGTTTGTAGGATTCGGAGGTGACAAGCGACACATGGGGCACGATTTACCCAGCTTCAGGCCCCCGGAGGGAAAACCCTACATGCTGCTTGTCTGATCTTGTATTGATGATGATGTACAGAGGTGCCGCGAGGGGTTTGGTGGAGAGAGATTTGTCTAGTTCTATGCGTGGGGGAATCTGATGGGTTGTGTCCTGTCTAGAGAGGTGCCCATGCCTCGCTTTATATAGATAGCCAGGTAGGGGTTTACATGAGTCCTAGTCGACTACAAGTAGGAGTCCTTGTCTTGAGCCTCAAGTCTTTGGCTTCATGTCGGTTCGTGAGTCTTCTAGTGGGCCGCCAGTCTTGACACACACCAGGTACCCTCATGGAGAGGAGTCGTGGGGTCACCCCCTCGTCACCAGCAGTATTTAATAAATTGATGGCGTGTCATATTTATGCACGCCACACGTAATATTTGTCACGAGTCAGCAGCAGGCCACTAATATAAATTGAACATATTAAAATGTATTTTAAAAGCATAGGAGAGCATGGTGACAGCCAAATGAGATCACATAATATACAGTTAAACAACCACAATAAAATCAAGTCGCACATTACATCACAAAGTAAAGTACCTAATTAATTAAGATAGGTAGCATCACGTTTTGAAGTACGTTAACACATAACGTCAATGTAGCTGAGTAGTAAAGAACCATAACTTAGTTTTCACTCTATCCTATTACATCGTAATGTCACTCTATCCTATTACATTGTAATAAGGAACGTTTATAAACTTTATCATCGGATCCGAAATAGAGACCGGATAGTCAACATCGAGGCATGTTGCTTGAGGCGAGTTTGTATCTCCTTCGAATCGGATGGCGAGCCACCGTTGAAAACCCCGGCATGGTCGATGACATCCTTGTTGATGATGGTCACAAACTTTACTTGGAAGCGTCTGAACTGATCTTTGCGATCTCCCAGCAAGGTTTCCTCCATTTGCTTCCCCCATGCCATGACATCTGATTGTCTTTTTAGATGTTATCCCCGTATGTACTCTTCCATGTGGTGGATGACAAATTAGGCATCTGCATCATTGCTCCCTGGTTGTTGCAGGCAACACAAGTCAGATTTGTGGGCGAAGCGTATCATCTAAAATTTGTCAGACCATTTATGTCCATCTTTGGTAACTCCTTCCTTTGTTGTATACTCATATAGTGCTTCATGCATTAACTTCTTGATGCCTCTGTAATCTTTCTTCTCTTTTCTCATCAAATTCAAGAAAGAAGTATAGGCGGATCTTGGGGTAAGAACAATGAGGACACAATGTTCTCTTCATACATAATTGAAAAGATCAAGTATCCTCGCAAGTGAACGTTGCATTCTCAAGCATATAATGGAATTTAATGAAAGTACAATGTCTAGCTAGTGTGAATGACTTACTTGGGAAAGTAAGACACAAGGAGGCACTCCTTCTCCATGTTGGCAATCATGAATTTTGCCAGATAGATCTTCATAGCTTGACGGCGATTAGGGACATTCAGGTTGGACTCATGAATGAAATACAGGTCTGCAACTGCAACAGTCTTGTTACCCTCCATTTTGGTAATGTAGGCGCTATTGATTGCCCACAGGAAGAGCAAGGAACCATCGAGCTTGTATAGGTGGAACATATTGAAGATGTCTTTGAATGGTATATAGAACATGTCCGTGGGGTACTTCTCGCACAAGTCCATTTTCGGTGGCACCTATCACAATAAAAACAGGGCGATGTTTATCTCCATGATAAAAAATGAATACTTCTCCCTACTAAGAATTGTGTCATGAAAACCCTAAATTCTATCAGCAGAAGATCTCTCAACTCCTTCCATAGGGTGGGTTGACCTGGGCAATGCTAGTTTCGCCATGCAATAGGGTGACAAACCTGTTTTTCATTCGGGGCCGGCTGGCTATCAGCACCCTTGTCGTTCCTCTTATCTCTTTGCCTTCTTCTCTTCTTGGATGATTGATGGTTAGGTTCACTGGCTATGGTGTTTTCATGTATTGCTTTTGTGAGGGTTGGACGTAGTGTGTTCGGACTTATCAATGTGTCCCTGGAGGGTGGTGGCAGAATATTTGCTAACTCTTGTGGCGTAAATTCTTTCATGAATAGACTCTTCTAGCAAGGAACATACTGGAGATGAGATGGTCCGACCAGATGACCAGGAGGCACTGCCCCATCTAGATATAGGAAAATTTGATACTCTTCAACTTGAGAATCCATGAAGAATTCATTAATGTGATCACCTTGATCATGAGGAATATGTTCCTCATTCATATTCACTCTGGGTTGGCTCAGACACAAAAGACATGGTCTTATCGCATTGGTGATTCGCTGCGAGGTTGTTTGTTGGACTGGGTGGTTTCCCACCTGAATTTGGGTCTTGGGCCACAACATCACCCAACCTCGGCAATTTGCAAGGGTCAACTGGCTATCTGCCTCCTGAGGTTGCATTGGAGGATTAATTCCTTCATATCCGGGGGAAACATAAGTCAAGTCAATCTTAAAATCGTCGGCACTCATGGGCACTTCATGTATCATGGTATCTTTGGGGCCAACGATCGTCCCCATTGCAACGTGGGTCAGTTAAAGGATCGGAATGTCGACTAGAGGGGGGAGGGTGAATAGGAGACTAACAATTTTTAAGATCTTCTTAGCAAATTAGGCTCAACAATAAATATAGGTTGTCTAGATGTGCAATTATGTGAGCAACCTATATGCCAACTAATGCAACACTATATGAGCAAGAAAGATATAAGCAATGAAAATAACTTGCACAAAGTAAAGGTAAAGGGGAACATTGGAGACAAGGATATGTTGTCGAAGTTCCTTCTCTTTCGAGAAGTACGGCTCCGTTTGTAGAGGGTGAGGATCACAATGCTCACACGAAGCCAACGAGGGCCACCCTATTTCTCCTTACGCTCTTACCAATACAAGATGCTGTGATTACACTAAAGGTGCCTTGAAGGTGCACACAAAACCTTTACACAAGGATGGGAAAGCTCCACACCACGTTGGAATCTCCCGCCTACACCACGAAGCTTCACCACAGTGGGTTGTGGCTCCGAGGTGGCCTCAAGCTCTTAATGGATCCAAACCACAAGAGTAACAAGATCCACTACAAAATGGTCGGGGAACAAGATTTCCTTTGGATGGAAGTATAGATCTAGGTCTCCTCCCTCAATCCCTAGCTGCACAACAAGTTTGGGTGGCTATAAATGGAGATCGGATTCGATGAAGCTTTAGGGCGTCAATGGAGAGAGAGAGTGCAACAAGAGGTAGATGGCAAGAAGGAATAAGACCTCCTTTTATACCTCCCTCTTAATCCAACCGTTATGCGCAGAAATACACAGACCGGTACAACTGTCCTGCCAGCCCGGTACAACCGGTCTCCCACAGGCGAGGAGACCCTCTTCCAAAACCCTAGCCGGTGGTCAGGTGGTCAGAGCGGTACAACCGCTCCTACCCCGGTAGTACCGGATTTACCAATACAACCAGGGTTCCACCACCCCACTACCGGCCCGATACAGAAGGAAAATGGGGCGAGCCCGGTGGAAGGTCCGGTGGGGAGGCCGGTACAACCGTGCCCCTCAAACCCTAGCCCGCAATCGGGGGGGGGGGAGAGCGGTACAACCGCTCTTGGCACTTGTTGTACCAGATTTACCGGTACAACCGGACCACCACCGCCCGGCCACCGGCCAGGATCAGAGGGGACTCCCCTCCATCCCAGTGGAGACACCGGTGCAAGGGCGGTAGTACCGTCCCCTGACAAGGGCGGTACAACCGTCCTTGGACACCGGTACAACCGCCCAGGTGGATTCTTGGCTGAAGAATTTCTTTTCTCCCTTTGCGTGGACCGGTCTTGGTCCCACAACTTTGTGTACTGTATGTATACCTGAAACGCTCGTGACACAGTTAGATCTGTAATCCGGTATTGTAATCAACACCAAAACCAAAGGATGAGAAATGTCCTATCAATCTCCCCCTTTTTTGTGGTTGATGACAATACACGGATTTGCAACAAGGAAAACAACAAAAGAAGTGCGCTCACTCCGTAAACTATAGAAGAGCTCCCCCTAACTGTATGCACAAAATGAGTCGAGGCATCGAAAGATATAGTGCATAGATTAGGATCACCACTCCCCCTATATTTTACGGAACAATAAACTTTGCAGGGCATAAAATGACAAGTAAGACTCACAAGAAGGATAACGAGAAGGAAAATGAAATAGCTAGTCTTACATCACACAAAGTTTTAAGGTTCAACATACGAAAGAAAAGAGCACACCTACGGATCACACAAAACACAAAGTTCACACACCTAAAACCAAAAGCACACGATACAAGGAGCTACGCAAGTTCCGCAAGCAAATCCCTCGAACTCCTAATAGATGACTTCTACCCCTTTGGCATCAAGACACCAAAAAGGGAGAAAGTCCGATGCTAACGCCCAACTAATCACTCGTCAGACTACTCGGTGGCATCGGCGTCAAAATCACTGGGGTTCACTGGATCCTGCGAGTGCTCGAACTGGATCTCATCATCATCGTATTCATATTGGGGAGGCGGATAGGGCTCGACCGTCGGAGGTGGAGTGTTATCACTGTCAGTACGCATGGAATAGTGCTGCGAGATCCACTTGTCCTCAGGTGTGATAATCCTCTCGGACCCACTGCGAACCTCAATCTGAATCTGTCGTGCGCAGCTCTCTTTCTCGCGCTTGTGCACGAGGTACATGTTGTGCTGGATGTCAAGCTGGAGGCAGAAAGTCTTGAAAACCTTAGCCTTGAGCTTCGTCCAGGCGGAGGTGCCCACCCCGGGAAGCTCAAACTTAGAATCGCTGGAAGCAGCATACTCAGTTTTCATCTTTCCTTTTCCTTTTTTCTCAAAGAGGGGGTGGCGGGGGGGGGGGGGGGTGGCAGAGTGCTTCTTGATCTTCAACTTCTTGCGGGCGTGAAAAATGAGAGAAGATGGATCCGCAACCAAAGAGTCACCCGGAACTTGGCCGTCCAATGTGAGTGAAGAAACTTCATGATGTATGGACCAAGAGAGGGACAAGCCTTGCGCGCTACATAGTGGTACATCTCCTGCCAAAGCACCTCGGGCACATTCAACGGAATGCCCTTGCCCTTCTCATATCGAGTCATCAGCATCAGGTCAATGAAGAAGTTGTAGATCCGATCTTGATTCCCCACCTTGGGAATCAACATGTTCCTGTAGATGCAATGTATGATATCATAGAGCGGCCTCAAATCCTTGGATGCACCCGGAATTACACGTCCGAGAATGTAGAGTGGAGCAAGCAAGGAGGGAATAGAGGCCTCAACACCATACGGAGAAAAACCAATGCCCTGTCCAAAATCATCAAAGTGATAGCCCAAAGCGGCACAGAAATCCGACTAACGAGCAGAACACATCTTGTCGCGAGTCATCCAAGTGATAGTGTGGTGGTCATCAGTCCCAAAGTGAATAGTGGCATACCATTGCTGGACGATTTGCATATCCATGTCACACTGAGTATCCATGAGCTTGATGATGTCAAACTCCTCACACAAAGCAAGAGCATCCTTGAAGTACTCCTTGTGCTCCTCTGACCTCATGTGGTTAAGGTCAATATCCCACATGCTTGTGACCTTGTTCTTGAACTGACTGTAGACATCAGAAACAATGCTGAACTGCTGGGCAGTCCAAAACATGGGGTTGGTCCAACCTGGAGCGCGAGGTGATGTGTACGGGTTCTGAACCCTAAAGCGCTGAAAATCTGGCAAAGACATCTTGTACACAGGATTGCCCACAGTGGTCTTCATAATGGCAAACATCTGACGGCAAGAGAGCTGAGTGGGCTGGGTGACTTCCTCTCACTGTTCATCGGACCTCTGAACACGCTTCTTCTTCGGACGCGAGCCACCTCCTCTCGAGCGAGAACCACCTACCCAAGAAAGACATGAGGGAATAGAGAGATGAGATTGATACACAGCAAGAGGGTATTGAGATACACATGCATGGGAGAGATGCACAAGGGACGGGCCTTCAGGACCCGGTTGTACCGGTCGTACCCTGGTTGTTACGGCCAACCGGTTGTACCGCCATGAAAAGGCGGTTGTACTGGTGGCTGGCACAACTAGAGCATGAACCCGATACCAACAGAGAGAGGGTCAATCCGGTGTACACACGCCAGTGCATGGTAAAACAATTTCCTAGACCAATCACACAACTACACCATGTAAGACCGATTCATGTAAATCGAAGATGAGATGTAAGGCCCTAGCAATGGAGGGTTTCGAAGAGAAAAACCCTAAAAAGCGAGGAACATAGGGCCTTACCCGCATCCATGGCGCAGATCGTGGAGGAGGAGGGAAGCACAAGCCCGATCCGAGGGAGATCGGGGGATCCGAGGCGCCGGCAGCGTCCCGGGGCGGCGGCGGTTGGCGTGTGGTGAGAGGAGCAGTCAGGTTGGGGGCAGAAAATGGGGGAATAACCCCCACGTTTCGTGCCCGAGCCCTTATATACCCCACACACCGGTTGTATCGCGGCGCCCGACCGGTAGTACCGGTCCCTGTGGTGACCCTAGGGTTACTGCGGTACCTCCGGCCTGCTGGAGCCACCGGTTGTACCGGGATGAACCCCGGTTCTACCAGTGTCTGACAGAGACCGGTAGTACCGCTCTGGAGACCGGTAGTACCGCTCAGGAGACCGTTAGTACCACTTATTCACATGTGCTGCCTGGGAGGAGAGGGAAATTGATGTGTACCGAGGAAACTATGATGGTTCAAGATGAGATGGCTTGGGATAGGACTAAACTAGGGAACCCGACTCTTCGACCACTCATGAAGAGAAGACACAGAACACACAAACTCGGGCAACCAAATCATCAAGAAAACAAAAAGCGAGAGAAAAACAAGAAAAGAAAAGAGCACACACCATTCCACCATTTTAAGAGGTGGGCGGTGGCTGAAGCCACCATGTATGAGCTTATTTGGCAAGGCACCGGTAAGATGTATCTTGGGTCCAAAACCAATGCTCTTCGTTGAAGCACCGTTGCCACCTTGGGTGACCATGATAGCCGCCGAAAATGACCATAATGAAAGAATTTTTTTCGCATAATAGGTGGAGTGGTTGCCTATGAATTAAGAAACACTCCCCCTACTTTTATGCCTACATCCAAACTAGGTACCATGTTGAGATAGGGTGTGTGGGAAAGCATGTCAAACCTGATTATTCGAATCAATGATATTTAGCTCATGCCTTAACTCTCGAAATCTTGCTTCATCCAAAGGCTTGGTGAAAATATCCACAAGTTGATCTCCGGTGCCCACATATGAAAGCTCAATATCACCCCACTTCACATGATCTCGAATAAAATGATGACGAATCTCAATATGCTTCGTCTTGCTATGTTGAACGGGGTTGTAAGAAATCTTGATAGCACTTTCATTGTCACATAAAAGAGGCACTTTGTCACAAGTGACACCGTAATACTTTAAAGTTTGCCTCATCCATAATAATTTTGCACAACAACTTGCGGCGGCAATATACTCGGCTTCGGTCGTAGAGAGGGAGATACAATTATGCTACTTGGATGATCAACTCACCAAAGACCTACCAAAGAATTGGCATCCTCCGGAAGTAGACTTCCTCTCCACCTTGTCGCCCACCCAATCCGAATCCGTGTATCCGATGAGGTTGAAGCTTGACCCTTTAGGATACCACAACCCAAAGTTTGAGGTATGAACCAAATATCGAAAGATTCTTTTGACAGCCACTACGTGACTCTCTTTTGGTGCGGATTGAAATCTTGCACACATGCCCACACTCAACATGATATCTGGCCTAGATGCACAAAGATACAACAAAGAGCCAATCATAGAACGATACTCCCTTTGGTCTACCTCTTTGTTGTTCGGTTCGAGGTCAAGTTGACACTTGAGTGGTATGGGGGTCTTGGATACTTTAATACCATTATACTTGTACCTCTTAAGCATGGTTTGAGTGTATTTGGCTTGGTTGATGAAGGTTCCTCTTGAAAATTGCTTCACTTCAAAATCGAGGAAGAACTCGAACTCACCCATCATAGACATCTCAAACTTGTCGGTAATTATCTTAGCAAACTCTTCATTAAAAGATTGGTTAACCGAAGCAAAGATAATATCATAACCATATAGTTTGCATATGCACAATTTCCCACCAACACTCTTAGTAAAAAGAGTGGGATCGATTTGCCCAATTTCGAACCCATAATCAACTCAGAACTCGGTAAGGTGCTCGTACCAAGCGCGTGGTGCTTTCTTAAGTCCATAGAGAACCTTGTCGAGTTTATAGACATGATTAGGGAAATTGGGATCCTCGAACCCGGGGGGTTTCTTGACATATACCAACTCATTAATGGGACCATTAAGAAAAGCACTCTTCACATCCATTTTACATAACTTGAAGTTATGATGAGAAGCATAAGTAAGTGCAATACGAATGGACTCAAGGCGAGCCACGGGGGCAAAAGTTTCACCATAGTCAATACTTTCGACTTGGGAAAAACCTTGTGCCACTAACCTTGCCTTTTTCTGAATGATGATACCAAGTGCATCTTGCTTGTTCTTGAATACCCACTTGGTCCCAATAACATTATGATCACCTTTGGGTCTCTCCACTAATGACCACACTTTGTTGCTCTTGAAGTTATTGAGTTCATCATACATGGCCTCGAGCCAATCCGGATCTTCAAGTGCCTCACCTACGTTTTGGGGTTCAACACAAGAAACGAACGCATTATGGGCACACAAGTTTCTCAATTGACTACGAGTTGTTACCCCCTTTTGGATGCTTCCGAGCACTTGATCCACCGAAAGATCTTGTGATTTTAACTGGGATGCAATCTTGAGTGCTCGGCGAACTCTTTCTTCCTCCAAAGCTTCTTGAGATGACTCGAGAGGATCATCTTCGGAAGAAGAAGCATCAACAAGGACTTGATCATCATCTTGAGATTGCCCTTGAATGAGAACATGATCTTGGTCATCATTTGGTGCACCGCCATCATCAATGATTTGATCTTGACCTTGATCTTGTTCGGTACAGGGAGGGCCATCATCTTGTTCTTGGTTTTCTTGTTGATCTTGAGGAGGTGATGACTCCACATGAGTAGAGCTTTGTACTTCTCCTTCCACCACAAGGGGTTCCTCAATGGGTAGGAAATGACTCACACCCATTCTTATTATGGCTTGAGGAGGAATTTCATCACCTACAACATTAAGATCACTTTTCCCCACTTGGGAGCCATTATGTTCATCAAACTCCACGTTGCTAGATTCTTCGACAAGTCCGGAGGATTTGTTGTAGACTCTATAGGCGTGGGAGTTTGAAGCATAACCAACAAATATTCCCTCATTTGTCTTAGACTCAAACTTAGACAAACAAGCACCCTTTTTAAGAATGAAACACTTACACCCGAAGACCCGAAAATACTTGATGTTGGGCTTCTTCCCGGTGATGATTTCATACGGAGTTTTGTTCAAGATTTTGCGGAGATAAAGATGGTTGGGTGCATGAAAAGCAGTGTTGATAGCCTCTGCCCAAAATTTGTAGGGACTCTTGAACTCCGCCATCATTGTCCTTGCCGCATCAATCATAGTACGATTCTTCCTCTCTGCAAACCATTTTGTTCAGGGGTATATACAGCGGAATATTGATGTTTGATCCCCTCATCACCAAGAAATTCATCCAAGGTGTAGTTCTTGAACTCGGTGCCATTGTGATAAGCGAGAGATTATTGCTTCTCGCCCTTTGTTGGTTACCCCAAGTGGAAGGTAAGATGCAGCGTAGCAGCAAGTTTCCCTCGTTGAAGATACCGAGGTTGAGTATCGACCAGTAGGACTCCGACGATGATAAGTAGGTGTCAGCGGCGCACCTGACGCGGACCTGCACACAACACAATTAACTTTGCTCCCAACGAAGTTCAGAGAGGTTGTCACTCTCTCCGGCCTTGTTGTTTACAAAGGATCAAAGACACAGGATAATGATAATGATAATGATAGCAACTCAAAGTAAAAAAGCAAGAAAGTAAATGAGCGTGGAAACAGTTATGAGAATATGGACTGGGGTCCCTAGATGTTCACTAGTGACGTCTCTCTCCCAAAAGACGATAAGACTGCTATGCGAGGTAAACAAATTACAGACGGGCAATTGACAGGATTATAAACGCACCGCAATGCTAACTATGCTACTAAAGAAAGTAAGAGGCTCAAAAGCATGGGCAGTACGCCAAGATAAGTAGACCGAAATCCATCTGCATCTACTACTAATCATCCACCTTGAGATATCTATCCAGAACATCTCTCTGGTATTAAGTGGCGAGCCCCACCCAAAGTGTAAACCCAAAGCAACAGACAACTGCATTAAAAGAACTTTGCGTAAAGTAAACAATCCTTGTAACCGCGGTTACAAGCACCGTTGTTTTCCCCTTGTGGCCACAACACATCCCCTAGACTCATGTTTCTGTCACTCAAGCGTGTCATCAGGGGGCATGTACCCACAATCGAGCATAACGTTCCCTCTTGGAGTCACTACCTACCACTTGGCCAAAGCAATAAATAGCAACAGAGAACATGCAAGAATTACTTCGGAACAAAAATACAAAAGATAAGAACCAATTATATTACTCTATCACAATCTGAACATAATCTCATAATCCATCAGATCCCATCAAACTCAGCATAGCAAAAGCAGAAAGAATTACATATGTGCCACGATCATGTAGGGTAGCTGACGAGGTCTAAACCATGAAGAACAAAGAGGGGAGGAGAACATCACATAGCTACTGATCACGGACCCACGGTCCAAGGTCCGGGAAGCGTCCATGGTGGAGGAGAAGCTCTCGGAGGTCGATCCTCCCTCCGACAGGGTGCCGGGAAGGGTCCTGACGGTGCTCCCGATCTTGGAAGCGCGTCGGCTGTAGAACAGAGGCGAGATTGCAAAATAGGGTTCTGTTTTTGGATTTTCCCCGTCACGGAGAATAAATAGGCGAAGGGGGGCCACCAGGGGTCCAGGTGCCCCCCCTGGGCCACTGGTGGTGGCCCTCTGGCCCCACTTGGGTGCTTCTGGAAGACTCCGTTGCGCTGATTTTTTATTCGATTTTCCCAAATTTTTGGAGCATTTTTAATATGGGGGAAACCTGGAATAGAAAAACAGCAGAAAACAGGAACTGGCACTAGGGTGCACTGAGTTTGTAGGTTAGTCCAAATATGATCAAACGTGTATGAAAGTGTATCTAGATCATAGCAATATCACACAAAACATGCATGGAGCGAGCAAAAATTATCGATACGTTTGAGACGTATCAACATCCCCAACCTTAATTCCTGCTCGTCCTCGAGTAGGTAAATGATAACATGCATAATTTCTGTGGTGACATGCTAGCAACCATATAAGAACTTTTGAAAAGTAAAGCAATCAAGGTATGTAATTCAATTCAAGTCATAGCATGCAAGAGTCTATATTAGCATTGAAACAACCAACGAAAGAACATTATGTGCAAGAGCTCTCGCTGTCCGTGACTCGAATGTCTCCAAATGGTGTTTGCGTGCAAGAAGGGGGATAGGGAATACGAGAAAAAAGTATTATTGTTGAGAACTCAATCTACTAAAGTTTCACACTTGGTCTTCTTTGGAATCTTATCTTGAATCGTCCCCAGAACACTAGCCAGGTACAAGTCAATTTGATCCACTCCTTTTCGATATTTCAAGCACTCATTCAATGGATGAGCGTAAGCACGAGAGTTGAAACTTAGGATGGCAAAGAGAGCAATATGGTGGAGGAGGAAGTCAAAAAAGTGAGAAAGGCTCACATCAATGAGAACAATCATAGGCGAGAAGGCCAAATGATAGATATGATGTAAGGAGTAGGGATTGCCATGGAACGGATGCACATATGAGCTGAAAAGCTCTCCAATGAAACTAGTGGGGGCGCATCTAACTTTCTCGCTCATGAAGACCTAGAGCTCTTTTGAGGAGCCTCATCCTTGGAATATGCAAGCCAAGTTCTATAGTGAGAAGGTCCCACATATCTATATGCACGATCATCTCTATGGAGTACAAGGATTAGAGGGAGTACTAGTGTGGATCTTTCAAAAGAATAGTAGTTTTGCCCCTTTATCTTTTTTTTCTTTTTCTCCCTTTTGTATTTTTTTGTATTTTTTTGGTGTCCTCAATGTCTCTTCCTACTTAACTCTCATTTGTCCTCTTTGGGATCTTTTATTCTGTCCACTTTGGGATCTTTTCCTCACTTAAGGGCAACACTCTAATTTACAAGAGGGTATAACATATATTTCACACTTTACAAGGTACTCAAATCATAAATAAGATGTAGCTATCATGATGTATGCAATGTATGCCGCTGCCAGTGTAGCAGGAACATGTATGACATGAAGATCAAGTCATGAAGAGGTGGATGTTGCATGGCAATACATCTCGGAAAGGCTATGGAAATGCCTTGATAGGTAGGTATGGTGGTTGTTTTGAGGAAGGATATAAGGAGGTTTATGATGACAGAGCGTATCATGCCAAGGGTTTGGATGTACCGGCGGTGGACGCCAACTCTCAGAGTGAGAAGGAGGAAATGCACGACACAGGAGAGGCTAGCAAATATGAGGAGGTGGAAGTGTCAACTTTCAATACTTACATTAGTCCGAAGAACTCATGAACTTATTTTCGGTAACTCTCAATCTAATGAGGAGGTTCACAAAGAGAAAAGTACCCCGAGGAGGAGTGTATGTGGGTTTGGTTATCCTTGCGCATCCTCGACTCATGGTACGTGAGTGTACTCTAATATTCGACCCCTCAGAAGAGTAGTGATCCATCGAGTAGCTAGAGTTCTCAACTAGTTTTCTAGGTTTTTGAAAATAAAAACGGATTGCCCAAAATACGACACCTATCACTAATAGGCTAGAGCTCTTGACACCAAAAGTTCAAACATTACTCACATCAATACCTCAAAACTATTGCAAGTTACTACTAAAATTAAATAGCAACCTCAATTACCTACTTCTCAAAACAAGACATAACTCAGTGCAACAACCAACTCTCTTAACAAGATAAACATGAAAACTAACGAGAGTTCCAGCAATAAACTAAACAAAATCCAAGGCTCTTGCTAATGACAAACTAAGACTAAAACTAAACATGGCAATAGCTACGAAAAGATAAAGAACACACAACAGCAAAAAGATAGGCATGAAGAATCCTATGATGTGTTCTAGATTTTGAAAGTGGAGCGTGTTTCTCTCCCACACAAAGTAAGACGGGGTCTAACTTGTTATGAAGAACAAGGAAAGCTAAAGAAAACTAAAAACAAAACCTAAGAGAGAGACGCTCCAAGCATAGCACATAACGCATGAAGTGATACCCAAGCTTAGACGCTTGAGTCTCCTTGAATATTTATTGGGGATCCATGGGGGCATCCCCAAGCTTGAGCGCTTGACACTCCCGAATCTTCGTTCATCATCTTCCACCACACACTTGAAAACTCCCTTCATACACAACTCATCATAAGATGATTAGAGAGGTTAATACCCTTAATCAATAATTTTTCCCCACTGGATATAAAGATATTCTTGAAGAGATAATGTTTATCAAGATTGCGAAAAGGTTTTAGCAAAGAAAAAGAAAGCTTAAGGTTTGAAAAAGTTAGGAGAGACAAAACGTGGCAGAATCTGTGAAAAACAGGACAGCAGGTAGTAAAGAATTTTTTAGAGGCAGTTATGCAACTCAATTAAAAAAACTCAGAACATACAAAAGTTCTGTGATTGTATAGAGCACGATGTGTAAACAATTCAGATCAAAAAGATGAACTGGTGATTTATTATGATGTTTTCCGTCTCGAGGACATAATCTGTTTTCTGGACAGCATGTCACAACTTTCACTTCCCTTGTCATATGAGGCTATACTTGGCACAAAGCTTTGAAAAATAAAGATACAATGATGTTGATATAGTAGTAACAATCATCAAGACCACTAAAAACAGAAGTAAAAACATCATGGGTTGCCTCCCAACAAGCGCTTTCTTTTACGCCTTTAAGCTAGGCATAAGGCAAAAGATCAAGTTGTATCAATTGAACCATCATCAAGATCATCAAAAAGCTCTGCAATTGTACAACTAGCCTTAAGAGGTCTTTCAAATAAAGGCCTAATGAAGATACTTCTAGGGATAAAACCAAAAGGAGAAAAATCAATGGGAGATTCATTTATAAATTTATCAAAGAGAGGTATTTCTTCCAAAGTTTTCACGGTTTCAACTTCCTTAGCCATGGGTGGATTATTTTTGGGTAGGGGAACCTTAGGGACATAGTTGAACTTAGGTTCCTTTATGGACGGAGTTGTTACCTTTTTTGGTTTGATTGAAGAAAATGTAGTTCCTAGAGTATTAATGATCTCCTCAATCTTATCGATCCTAGAGGGATCCATATCATGGAATTTGCTATCATTATCATTATTATTATTATCTTTCCGTTGCTATCACTATCATTATTATCTCTTGCGTTAATCCTTTGTAAACAACAAGGTCGGAGGAATTGAAAACTCCTCTGAACTCGTTGGGAGCAAAGTTATTTGTATATGTGTGCAGGTCCAGGTGAAGTTAGCAACCTAGGTTGTGAACGACGCCATTGTTCACTTTACCACCTACTTGTATCTCTTGAGTCCTACTGGAGACAATCTAAAACCTTAGCATCTTCGCTAAGGGAAACTTGTCGTTGTGCTACATCAAACCTTCCACTTGGGGTAACCAACGAGGGGCGAGAAGCCATCAAGCAGGAACCATTAGAACAATCATCATAGAATATATAGTCTCACAAACAAGTCACATACTTATTGATACATATGAGTGATGATGTTCAAGGACAATACAAGTAACTCATGAATACATAAGGAGATAACATCATAACATGATTGCCTCTAGGGCATAGCTCCAACAATATCCCACTTGCACTAGAGTCAATCAGTTAGGCATCTAAGGACCATGGCTCTTTACGTGCGCCTCATGATTCGACATCGGGAGTGGCTTCGTCAAAGGATCAGCAACGTTTGCATCCGTGTGTACTTTGCATACATTTATATTACCATCATCTACGAATTGTCGTATGAGATGATAATGCCTTTCTATGTGCTTGGATTTCTGGTGATGCCTTGGCTCCCTGGCCTGTGCGATGGCACCACTATTATCACAATAGAGGTCCAACGGGTTTGCCGAGTCTGGAACCACACCAAGTAGGGTAATGAAATCCCTTATCCAAACACCTTCCTTTGAAGTTTCAGAAGCTTCAAGGTACTCGACCTCTGTTGTAGAATCAGCAACGTCTCTTGCTTGGAACTTTTCCAGCTCATTGCACCTTCGTTCAGAATGAACACATAACCATATTGCGAGCGAAATTCATCCCTGTCGGTTTGGAAAGTAGCATCGGTGTAACCCTTTACAACGAGCTCATCCTCACCTCCATAAACTAGGAACATATCCTTAGTCCTTCTTAGTTATTTTACGATGCTCTTAACTGCTGTCCAGTGGCTCTCGCCTGGATTAGCCTGGTATCTGCTCGTAGCACTTAGAGCATAGGAAACATCTGGACGAGTACATACCATAGCATACATGATAGACCCGATGGACGAAGCATACAAAATCTTATCCATGTGTCTTTTCTCATCAGGAGTCGATGGACCCTGAGTCTTGCTTAGATGAATGCCATGTGACGCAGGCAAGAACCCTTTCTTAGCCTCATGCATGTTGAACCTTTTCAACACCTTGTCAATATACGTACTCTGGCTTAATCCAATAAGCCTCCTTGATCTATCTCTATAGATCTTGATTCCCAAAATGTAAGCTGCTTCTCCCAAGTCCTTCATTGCAAAACTATTTTTCAATGAGTCCTTGACAACTTCAAGCATTGGAATGTCATTCCCAATCAGTAATATGTCATCCACATATAAGATTAGAAATACGATTGAGCTCCCACTAAACTTATTGAACACACAAGGTTCCTTTTCGTTCTCGATGAAGGAAAACGATTTGATAACCTCTTTAAAATGAATATTCCAACTCCGAGATGCTTGCTTCAATCCATAAATGGTTTTCTGAAGTTTGCATACCTTACTAGCATTCTCTGGATCGACGAAACCCTCGGGTTGTATCATATACACGTCCTCTTATAGATTTCCAATAAGGAAAGCTGTTTTGACATCCATCTGCCATATCTCATAATCGAAATAGGAAGCTATAGTTAGAATAATCCGAACTGATTTAAGCATCGCTACAGGAGAGAAGGTCTCGTTGTAGTCAATTCCTTGAACTTGTCGAAACCCCTTCGCGACAATTCAAGCTTTATGGATTTGAACATTTCCATCCATATCAGTTTTCTTCTTAAAGATCCATTTGCACTCAATGGTTCTTGCACCATTTGGCAAATCAACCAAGTTCCAAACTTGATTATCATCCATGGACTTTAACTCGGATCTCTTGGCCTCAAGCCATAACTCGGAATCTGGATCCACCATCGCTTCCGCATATGTCAAAGGCTCATCGTTATCCAACAACAATACATTGCTTGCATTACGCAACCTTTCTGACCTTCGTGGTGCGGGTTCTACTTCAACCATGGGTTCACTGACTGGCTCTGCCATAATGGCATCACTTGCCCTGTCTTCCTCGAGTGGTTTATCTCGAACCTCTTCGAGTTGCACCGTCCTCCCACTAGCCTTCCTAGTGAGAAACTCTTTCGCTAGGAAGGTACCGTGTTGAGAGACAAACACTTTGCCCTCTTGTAGGTTGTAGAAGTAATACCCTAAGGTTTCCCTTGGATATCCCACGAATATGCACTTATCCGATTTGGGTGCAAGATTCTCCGACTGATGTCGCTTGACAAACGCTTCACAACCCTAAATCTTTAGAAAAGACAAACTGTGACGCTTCCCAGTCCATATCTCATATGGTGTCTTATCTACGGATTTAGATGGTACTCTGTTTAGTGTGAAAGCTGCAGTTTCTAGAGCATAACCCCAAAATGACAACGATAGATCTGACTGACTCATCATCGATCGAACATGTCCAACAAGGTGCGATTCCTCCGTTACGATACACCATTTCTTTGCGGCGTTCCAGGAGGAGTGAGTTGTGGAACTATTCCACGACTCTTGAGATGATCATCAAACTCTTGACTCAGATATTCACCTCCGCGATCTGATCGTAGAAGTTTGATCGTCTTTCCGAGTTGATTCTCTACTTCATTCTGAAACTCCTTGAACTTTTCAAAGGTTTCCGACTTGTGCCTCGTCAAGTAGATATATCCATATCTTCTTGAGTCGTCGGTGAAAGTCACGAAGTGCTGGTAACCACCTCTAGCAGTCGTGCTCATTGGTCCACACACATCAGTATGTATGAGTTCCAACAAGTCGGATGCCCTCTCGAAACTCTTTGCAAAAGGTGTCTTGGTCATCTTGCCGAGTAGGCACGATTCACATGTCTCGAATGATTCAAAATCAAACGAATTTAAAAGTCCATCATCATGGAGCTTCTTCATGCGCTTTTCACTAATATGACCAAGCCGACAGTGCCAAAAGTAAGTTGCATTCAGATCGTTAGGTTTAAGCCTCTTGGCATTTATATTATAGACAGATTCACCTTCAAGATTCAAAATGAATAACCCATTCATAACGGACGCCAAGCCATTAAACATCTTATTCAAATATATAGAACAACCATTGTTCTTAATAATGAATTCATAACCTTGTCTCATCAAACATGAGGCAGAAATAATGTTTCGACTTAACGATGGAACATAATAACAATTATCAAGATCCATTACAAATCCAGAAGGTAAATTAAGTTGCATGGTGCCGACGGCTAAGGCAGCAACTCTTGCTTTATTCCCAACGCGAATGTCAACTTCTCCTCTTGCGACATCTCTACTTCTTTTTAGTCCCTGCATCGAGTTGCAAATGTGAACAACCGATCCGGTATCATATGCCCAAGAACTATTAGAAATATCCGCAAGATAAATGTCTATAACATATACAACAAGTGTACCTGTAGAAGACGTACTCCCACTGCTCTTGCCCTTGCTGGCGAGCCACTCGTTGCAGTTCCTCTTCCAGTGACCATTCTCCTTGCAATAGAAGCAAATGGTCTCCGCGTCAGGTCCAGTCTTAGGCGCCGGGGCTGGAGTCGGGATCGCATCCTTGTCCTTTCCCTTTGCGTTAGCCTTCTTCTTGGTCCATGACTTCTTGAACTTGGCCGTGTTCTGCACCATCAACACTTGATGTGTGCCCTTCTTAATGTCCTGCTCTGCTATCTTAAGCATTCCATGCAATTCAGTGGGCTTCTTTTCCATGCCATGCATATGAAAGTTCGTAATGAATGAGTTATAGATTGGCGGAAGAGAACCCAAAATTGTATCTGTAGCTGACTCAGGAGTCAACGGATGCCCAAGACGATCCAAAGCTTGCATGTAGCCCATCATTTTGATGACATGCGGGCTTAGTGGATCACCCTCTTTCAGCTTGCAATCCATCAGGGATCGCCAGACGTTGAACCTTTCGGTCCTAGCCTGAACCTGAAACATGCCCTTAAGACTCTCGATCATATCGAAAGCCCTATTGTCTTCGAACCGCCGTTGCAGCTCGGGCTCCATAGAAGCTAGCATGAGGCAGCTGATCTCAGTAGACTCATCCTTGAGTTTCTGATAGGAATTCTTAGCAGCAGCGGTGGAATTATCAGCCAGTTCCTCTGGAAGCGGTTCCTCTAGAACATTTTCATTTTTATAATGCTTGAGAATAATTCTCATATTTCTATACCAGGTGGTAAAGTTTGTTCCATTCAGTTTATCTTTCTCAAGGATGGATTTCAACGCAAAATTTGTAACTAGAACAGGTGGTGCCATTGATCTACAACATAAAATGCAAAATACTAAGACATGTATTCATGAAGAGCAATTCATATTAAACGCTTTAATAAAATTACTCCCACTAAGTTCAACATCCCTCTAGTTGACACTAAGTGATTCAGGATCTGATGGAGCGAATTGACTAGTGAGCTTTTGCATCACTACTAGCCAACTCGATCTACCGCTAAGCAACTCCTTGCTTATCACATCAACCATACGACTCCTGTTTGTTGACGCGCATCACATACACACCAACTCCTATGCCTCTAAGCCCGAAACTTTTTTGATAGCCTCGACAAGTTAACCAAGTGCTATGCGTGTAAGTGTCCGACACAAACCCATCACGCCAAGGAGATCTAGAAGCACCCTAATTTTATAGGCCTACTAATAAACATACATGACATGTGATGTGCAGCAATTGGGGAGGCAAATTTTACTTGACATTCTTTGAGGGATCATCCTACTTAAAACATCTACCATGTCAAAGAAGGATGCATAAAGGGATAAACTTTCACAGGCAGTTTATACAAGTGATATGGTATAGACCCTTTATCATAGCGCATGGTGATCTCCATCTCCATGTGCACGAACCTCCCATGGCGATCTCCATCTCCATGTACGCTTGTCTTCGTGGTGATCTCCATATCCATGCCATAGTGTCAACCGCCAAGTCTGACATAAGATACTATGCTATTACAAACTAATATCTATGAAAGTAAGTTACATTACATGGCTTCACATGTTGACACGCAGGTCATTAATACAATAATGAGACAACCATATGGCTCCAGCCGGTTGTCAAAACCATGACACGCAGGTCATGAATAACAACATACACAATGGGCTATACCAAATCACATCCATTCCCTGCAAAACCAAGTTAGACGTTCTACCACCGTCTAAACCTCTTTTAGCACTAGTCAAATTAGGTCTGCGAAAAATCGCCTAATTAACTAAATCACTAGAAAAATCACCCCCACTGTTTTGCATATCTTTTCATTCTGCATCGTTTGGTAGGTCACGGAGCTCAATCGGAGTTCATATGACCAAGATATGGCCTCTGAACCAAACCTGCTCACAGATTTCTGGACAGCGCAGATCATATCTATGTCGTGTCCTGATCCGTGTCCTGGATCAATCACCTAGTGATATCCGCGTGCCACAATAGGATTTACGGCTCACTGTCTATCCCAATGGCGGATAACCGAACTCTAGGGATAAGTTGTGGCACGACCTAAGTAGCTCGCGCCTCGGGACAGATCATGAAATAAAGAACCTCAAACATGCAAAACCAATCTCATCTACCATCACAAAATCCGATCTACATATTTCCATATGAAATTCTATCACGAATTCATCACCACGCAGAAGAGGCTCTGATACCACTGCTGGGGCACGCAGTACGCTACACTAGCGCTAAATAACAATTTCTACCGCGCACAACCAAGATCTTGCTGCTGGAGAAGAACTACGTGATGAGGGATTACCACTAGACGCGCAGTCACAACAGCGGAAGGAGAGTTGGCGATGCGCGTCGGCGGCGGCTCCTCGAATCCCTCGAACCAATCCCTTGTACCGATCCCACGAACGAAGTCCCAATCTCTGATCCCGCGAACAGTTCGTCCAAGCACCGTAGGTGCGGCGCCTCCAAGGGATGCGCACGTACAAGGAGGAGCGCCGGGCGGCGGACTGCTAGGTCTAGCGGCTCGGTCTGGAGGTGGAGTGGCGGCTAGGGTTGTGGTCTAACCTCTACCCCTTCAGGGTTCGCCCTAGCCCTTATATAGGCGCCCGTGGAATGGCCTCAACCCTTGAGGCAATCCGGACCCTCCATACATAATCCATTCGGATCACATCCGAATGGGCTCCTTTCCCCTTAAGCGCGCGACCCTATAGGTTCACGTATACATGGACACGACCCGGATAACATTATGTTCGATAGTCGGTAGCGGTTCCTAGCAGAACGTGCCGGCTCCCATATATGCATAAAGTCATCAGACGAACCATTACAAAGTGTCATATGCAACATTCCTTTTGCCTCACGATATTATGCTGTCAAGCTCAAGGCGAGTACTTGTCACCCTTGTGATAGCTTGACCTCTCTTCTCGAAACCGTGATACAGATTCCTGAACCGGGTTAACACTTAAACCATGTCGCATGGCCATGCTTTCTGAATCTTATCACTCGAGAGGGCCTAGAGAATATCTCTCCAGGGTGAAGGGGCAAATCCCATCTTGATCAACCATGTCTCGCAGCATGTATTATGACTCACCCGTAAGCTACCTTTATAACTACCCAGTTACGGTGTAGCGTTTGATAGTCCCTAAGTGAGTCATTCCTCATCCCAAGAACATGCGAGGACCTCGGGTCTAGGACATGGCATATAAATTGTATTGAGACTAACAGATGATAATATCTCGCTGCGTCTCAAAGTGGGTCTCTGTCCAAATCAGTGATCCCATCACTAAGTTCATACTATCGGTGGCATCTCCATGCTCATGACTTTTGAAACATAGTCATCAACCGAATCATATACTAGTCAAGGATATGTGTCCGCATAACCTTATCAACTAGGGACCATTAGAACAATCTTCATAGAATATATAGTCTCACAAACAAGTCACATACTTATTGATACATATGAGTGATGATGTTCAAAGACAATACAAGTAACTCATGAATACATAAGGAGATAACATCATAACATGATTGCCTATAGGGAATATCTTCAACAAAGACCGCTATGCGAGTTAAAAATTTTACAGACGGCAATTGACAGGATTATAAACGCACCGCAATGCTAACTATGCTACTAAAGAAAGGAAGAGGCTCAAAAGCATGGGAAATACGCCAAGATAAGTAGACCGAAATCCATCTGCATCTACTACTAATCATCCACCTTGAGATATCTATCCAGAACATCTCGCTGGTATTAAGTTGCGAGCCCCACCCAAAGTGTAAACCAAAAGCAACTGACAACTGCATTAAAAGAACTTTGCGTAGAGTAAACAATCCTTGTAACCGCAGTTACAAGCACCGTTGTTTTCCCCCTTGTGGCCACATCACAAATCCTAGACTCATGTTTCTGTCACTCAAGCGTGTCATCAGGGGGAATGTACCCACAATCGAGCATAACGTTCCCTCTTGGAGTCACTACCTACCACTTGGCCAAAGCAATAAATAGCAACGGAGAACATGCAAGAATTACTTCGGAACAAAAATACAAAAGATAAGAACCAATTATATTACTCTATCACAATATGAACATAATCTCATAATCCATCAGATCCCATCAAACTCAGCATAGCAAAAGCAGAAAGAATTACATATGTGCCTCGATCATGTAGGGCAGCTCACGAGGTCTAAACCTTGAAGAACAAAGAGGGGAGGAGAATATCACATAGCTAATGATCACGGACCCATGGTCCAAGGTAGACTACTCAGGGAACATCCGGGAAGCGTCCATGGTGGAGGAGAAGCTCCCGGAGGCCGATCCTCCCTCCGACAGGGTGCCGGGAAGGGTCCTGACGGTGCTCCCGGTCTTGGAAGCGCGGCGGCGGCGGAACAGAGGCGAGATTGGAAAATATGGTTCTGTCTTCGGAGTTTCCCCGTCACGAAGAATAAATAGGCGAAGGAGGGCAGCCAGGGGGGCCACCAGGGGTCCAGGCGCCCCCCTGGGCCCCAGGTGGTGGCCCTTTGGTCCCACTTGGGTGCTTCTGGAAGACTCCGTTACACTGATTTTTTTTATCCGATTTTCCCGAATTTTTGGAGCATTTTTAATATGGGGGAAATCTGGAATAGAAAAACAGCAGAAAACAGGAACTGGCACTGGGGTGCACTGAGTTAGTAGGTTAGTCCAAATATGATCAAAAGTGTATGAAAGTGTATCTAGATCATAGCAATATCACACAAAACATGCATGGAGCGAGCAGAAATTATCGATACGTTTGAGACGTATCACATTCACACTTCTATTTTCCAATATCTTTGAGTTGTGTTTATGTTGAGCTTCATTGGCAAACTCGATGACAGTTTGTTGGGTATCACTCTTCTTCTTGAAGAAATAAACCCATGTATATCTTGAGTAGTCATCCACAATAACCAAGAAGTACTTCTT
Organism: Bromus sterilis; assembly: GCA_950022295.1. Taxonomy (NCBI): domain Eukaryota; kingdom Viridiplantae; phylum Streptophyta; class Magnoliopsida; order Poales; family Poaceae; genus Bromus; species Bromus sterilis. The sequence goes on along the minus strand of OX465601.1, from coordinate 139,797,918 downwards.
TCCGCCAAGACTATCATACGAGGGAGGCCCAAAAAGTTCCATGTGAAGGAGATCCAAAGGCCTCTTGGTGGAGATGATATTCTTGACAGGATGTTTCTTCTCATGTAGTTTCCCTTCAATGCATGCCCTACAAGCACGATCTTTGGCAAAGCTAACATTTATTAGTCCAATGACATGCTCACCATTGAGAAGTGTTTGCAAAGACCTCATATTGACATGGGCTAGTCGGCGGTGCCAAAGCCATCCCACATCAACTTTAGCCATTTGACACATGGCGGTTTTGGTGGGGACTTTATAAAATTCCACCACATACATATTGTCCTCCACATGTCCAATGAAGGCTACTTTAAGAGTTTTGCTCCACATCAAGGTGACCATGTCTTTATCAAAGAAAGTGCAAAGGCCTACCATGGCAAGTTGATGAACGGATAGTAAATTAAAGGCACAAGTCTCAACTAGTAATACTTTCTCAATGGACGAGTCCGGAGAAATTATTACCTTTCCAAGACCCAATACCTTTGACGTGTTTGCATCACTAAATTGGACACGGGTGGTTCGAGATGGTCCAAAATCAATTTCTACCAACATGTCCTTGCTTCCGGTCATATGACTTGTAGCCCCGCTATCAAGTATCCATGAACCTCCACCGGAAGCCGCCATCTACATGAGATCAATGCTTGGATTTAGGTACCCATTCACGAATGGATCCTCTCGCGTTAGTAACAAGGGTCTTAGGCACCCAAATGGACCATGCAATATATTCATCAAAAGAACCAACAAATTTGGCATAAACATGCCCACCATTAGTGCAACAAAGAGCATAAGAAGGGTTAGTTGGTTCGGAAAAGTCATTGGGCATGGCACCACCCCTTTTGGTCATGCCACCCTCAATGGACTTTACCACCTTTTCTTGATGCTTCTCCCCTTCCTTCACAAAGGTGACTTCCTTTGAGGGAGAAGGGGCATTGCCCTTCTTATTTTTGTTCTGCTTCTTCTTCTTCTTGTTCTTCTTTTTTGATGAGCTTGCACCAAAACCAGTGCCTTCCTTGCCAATGACCTCCTTTTGAGAACTCAAGAGATCATTAAGTTTCTTCTCTCCTTGAATGCAAGAAACAAGTCCCTTCTCAAGTTGTGCCTTCAACCTAGCATTTTCCTCAATGAGAGGAACATGCTCACAACAAGGATTAGAGGAACTAGGTTTCTCTACCATAATAATAGGAGAAAAGGTATTAATCTCTTTAGTGAGTTGAATATTGGTTTCCTCATGTGCCTTCTGGAGAGACATGAGTTTGTGCTTTGAGGACATGTGGTTCTTTTCGACTTTCTCATGATCCACAAGAAGTCTTTCATGAGTCTCAACAAGTTCATCATTTTTAGTCTTGAGGTCACAAGCAATGACATTAGAATGTTTAAGGTCAAGTCTTAGCTTAGAGATATCACTAGCATGAGTGTCATCAAGAGACAACTTAAGCTCACGCTCCTCTTCAAGAGAATGAGATAGCTCCCCTATCTCATCCGCATAGTCACGACTATGGCCTTGCAACTCGGTGGTAGTCTCATCAAGTTGCTCAATGTGAGAATGGGCTTCACCTAATTGTTCCAAGAGAGCCACAAAGTGTCTCTTGGCTTCACCTTTGATTTTGGACATCAATAGCTCAAATTCATTTTCTTCTTGTACCTTGGGCTCCTCATTTTCCTCCACACAATCCAACAAAGATGGGTTAGTACTGGGGGTAAATGGTTTAGAGAAAGGAGTTACTGAGGTAGTCTTGGCCATAAGGCACTTGTGGATGATGTGAGCGTTCTCGTTGGGGGAGTTGAAGAGAGACGTTGATGAGGGATATTCGATGGCGATAGCAACGGTGGCAGTTTCCACAATCTCACCGCCTTCTTCATCATCCTCATCATCGGAGTAGTATTATTCTTGTTCCACGAACACCCATTGAGGCTTATTTTTCAGAAAGTTCTTGTTCAATGGTGACTTGTTCTTGTCTTTTCAGATGAGCTTTCCACCATGATCTCTCTTCTCATATGGAAAATCCGCCACAAAATGACTCACATTGCCACAATTGAAGCAAGTACTTATCCTTTGGCCCTTTGTCTTGAAGCTACTTGTGTTGGACTTGAAGTTCTTCTTGTTACCCCAAAATTGTCTTGAGGCAAGAGCCATGTGCTCATTTTAAGAATACTTGGTGTCCTCCGATCCAACATCCTCTTCATCATCATCTTCCTCAACTTGAACTTCCTTGGCCTTCAAAGAGAGAGACGACAACTTGGTGCCACTTTGGCGAGCCAATTTCAGCTCGGCCGTGGAATCCAAGATCTCCATGGAAACAAATTCATTGAAGACTTGGTTGGAGGTCAACTCACGGAAATAGGGCCTTTGACGAATGACCTTGGTGATATGCTTCTTTTGTAGGAGCATAGTCGTGATGAACTTCCTTTTTATCCATCCATCATCGGTGTCCATGTTCCCATGATTCGTCATGGAGTTGGCAAGAGCCACCAATCTTTGATGAACATCCTCAGAAGATTCCCCTTCATTCCTGACAAAGTGATCGGCTTGATCTTGAATCTTGTCAAACTTGGAGCACCGTATGCTAGAGCTTCCCATGAGAGTCTTCTCAAGAAGATCCCAACACTCCTTGGCCGTTTCACACTTCCGGACAAGATTCTCTTGCTCTTCCTTCAACCCATTTCCTATTACGAGCAAAGCATGATTGTTGATGGAGTTGTCCCGATATTCTCTTGGGTCATGTTGCGGCGGTCATGAGGATGGAATCCTTCCTCAATGATGCGCCACAATTCCTCTGAGGAACCCTTCAAGTGTCTCTTCATGTGATAAGCCCAAACCGGATAAGCTTCTTTGTTAAGGATGGGAGGAGGACCTACATGTGAGAAATGAGGTTAGGGAAGAGGTAATGAGTTATAGCTAACGGGGGGAGCAACTGCGGAATGAACACCCGATCCATTCCCTTGAAGAGGAATGGAATAGTTTTCATTTCTACCACCATCACGAGATTGGGAGATGACATCTCCTCCACCCAACTTCGGAATGTTGTTGGTGATGGTGGGCTTTTCCTCCATGGGTATCCTCGACATGAGACTACTAAGCATATTAGTAACTTGATTCATGTGAGCCTTAATGGCGGACATGCCTTCATTGTATTCATGTCGAGAGATAGATGACGATTCATCCTTCGCGAACCTATTTGTGAATCCCTCGGTACTTGGAACCTCTTCCAAAAGGGAGGGATTCGAAGTATCTCCTAGTAAATCAACCTCTTCCATTTTATCCCCTTGCGACATCCTCTTAAGGCGGTAAATCCCTTAATAAGAGACGAGCCTCTGATACCAAATGAAAGGATCGGAATGTCGACTAGAGGGGGGTGAATAGGCGACTAACAATATTTAAGATCTTCTTAGCAAATTAGGCTCAACAATAAATATACGTTCTCTAGATGTGCAATTATGTGAGAAACCTATATGCCAACTAATGCAACACTATATGAGCAAGCAAGATATAAGGAATGAAAATAACTTGCACAAAATAAAGGTAAAGAGGAACACGGGAGACAAGGATATGTTGCCGAAGTTCCTTCTCTTTTGAGAAATACGTATCCGTTTGGAGAGGGTGAGGAGCACAATGCTCACACGAAGCCAACGAGGGCCACCCTATTTCTCCTTACGCTCTTACCAATGCAAGATGCCATGATTCCACTAACAGTGCCTTGAAGGTGAAAACGAAACCTTTACACAAGGATGGGGCAGCTCCACACCACGCCGGAGTCTCCCACCTACACCATGAAGCTTCACTATAATGGATTGTGGCTCCAAGGTGGCCTCAAGCTCTTAATGGCTCGAAACCACAACAGTAACAAGATCCACTACAAAATGGATGGGGAACAAGATTTCCTTTGGATGGAAGTATATATCTAGGTCTCCTCCCTCTATCCCTAGCTACACAGCAAGTTTGGGTGGCTAGAAATGGAGATCAGATTCGATGAAGCTTGAGGGCGTCAATGGGGAGAGAGTGCAACAAGAGGTAGATGGCAAGAAGGAAGAAGACCTCCTTTTATACCTCACTCTTAATCCAACCGTTATGCGCAGAAATACACATGCCGGTACAACCGGCCTGCTAGCCCGGTACAACCGGTCTCCCACAGACGAGGAGCCCCTCTTCCAAAACCCTAGCCTGTGGTCAAGTGGTCAGAGCGGTACAACCACTCCTATGGACCGGTCTTGGTCCCACAACTTTGTGTCCTGTATGTATACCGGAAACGCTCGTGACACAATTAGATCTGTAATCCGGTATTGTAATCAACACCAAAACCAAAGTACGAGAAATGTCCTATCAGTCAGCTCACCATGCACGTGCGCTAAGAGAGTGAATGAAGTGTCTTCCTACGATAAATAAAAACTAGGACATCAGATCGATGTAAGACAAAGAAAAATATGTGTTCATCATGTGTGTGTGAGAGCGTTGAGATGAGCCATTGGGGACGGGTTGCCAACGAAAGAGACAGAGGGGCTACTATCCTTGGGCGCCAATCTTGATGCGCTGCCAATGGGTGGGATGACGATGTCTCCTATTTCGCCATTTTTAACCATTCCTTCACGCTCCCGATTATTGATTCATTCTTGGAAGTTGGTTGTTACCGCCGCTTTGGTCGCCGCTGTTGTGTCAAATGTGGCTTCAATATTTTTTGTTCAAGGCTAAGGTTCTTATCTATCCTTTTCTGCCGTTGCAAGTCCTGATTCATGGGCAAATGATGGTCCCATCTTGCACCGCATCCTGCGCCATTCATACGACCACCCACTTGCAACGTTAAAACATCCTTGCCGAGGGTGATGTTGATTTCTCTGTTAAGAGGAGTGTCCCACCTGGCCGTCAACCCTTGCAAGCTTTTAGCTTCCGCGTGCTGCTTTGCCAGTTCTTCCACGAGTTTCTTAGTTTGGTGATCTACGGAAAATGACCCCATCTTTTCATCATGATGGAACATGCCCCTGACGTAGTTGTGCTCGAGTTCGTCTTTGAATTTACTAGATGGGTTTGGCTCATCCTTTCCTAAAAATATAGCATTCTGCTTGTCCCACTTGGGCTTTTTCCCAACAAAACAACGACTTCTGAGAGTATGGTTACTTAATGTATTTGATCGCATGTCCTTTCCCCAAGTCGAATGGGAGATGACTATAGGGCTCTCATTGAGCGACTTGAAATTATTCCAATCGTCTTCTGGAATGGTAGGCCACTTCGCATGAAATACGGATAAATCTTCGTCAAGAAGCTTTCTGGCGTACGATTTCGAAGTACTCAAGGTCTTGGAGAATTTGTGGATTGCGTGGTTATTTACCTGGTTCTTATTTTGAACTAGGTTTCTAGGGGGACATCTTGAAAATTCTATTTATCTACATCCCTTATATTAGTCTCGTTGATGGTGCAGACCTCTCGAAGGATGACACCTATGGCATTGCCATATGATTCACGAGCTTATTCAGACTAATAGGCTCACTGGTGGTGTTAACTCGATGGACCACAAGCTTGTCTGTTCCGATAGAAGTTGGTCTCCTAGGATTCCACTACTTCTTTTGTTTTCGAGCTAGTTCCTCATCTTCATTATGCTCTTTTTCCTCCTCTTCATCATACTTGTCCTTACTCGATTCACTATTATCATTTTTACCAGGATTTCTATCCGCACCGGGAATATCTTTTAAGCCAACAACCATATATAATCTTCATCTGGATTATTACTCTCTTCATAATGTTGGCCATACACGTCTTTATATATCTCATCTACTCCATCGTCCGAATGTGTCGACTACGAAGAAGAGTCCGATGCGCCGTCTTCAGACATCTAAAAAAATAAAAATAAAACTATTAATTCATAAAAATATATCGGCATGACCTCTGCTGAAAATAGGACATTTGAGTGCCAGAATTTCATGAAACATAAATTAATCAATGTTTCGCCAAAACCTTCGCAACTCTCATTCACCTACAAGAACATACATATTCATCGCCTAACAAAAGTCACAATATGCATCAGATTTCATACATTGCATATATAAGAAAAAACCTCACTTTTATGCCGGTGGAGGGCGCTGCCGTTGGTTGGGGGCGCCGGGACGAGGACACCCGCTGAGAGGAGGGCGAAGACGGTTGTCGGGGTTTGCTTATCGAGCCCCTCCTTCTGGTGCCAGATGTCGGGGGTTTAGGCCCATCCCTTTCCAGCGCCGGAAGTCGGGGAGTACAGCGGCGACGCCGCCCAGAATTGTCCTTTTGGAAGGCTTCTTCCGGTAGGGTGCGGCCCCGGAGGCCACGCGGGACGGGGAGCACGCTGGGCTCCCGCTTGCTTGAGACGGACGGAGGTTGCTGTTGGCGTCGAAACGACATTGGAGCTGACGAAATGGTGCGAGCAACCACGGGGTTTACCCAGGTTTGGGCTGTCCGGAGACTATATTCCTTACTCATGCATCTCTGTTCTTTCTTGTGCTAGAGCATAATGGTACAAGGTGATCCTCCAGTAAGGATTTCCTATAATACTCTCTTGTGTTCTTGGCTAGCTAAAGTGTACTAGGGAGCAGCCGAAAGATTGGCCAAAAAGAATCCCCCGCTCCCTGTGGCCGAGTCCTCCTTTTATAGTTTAAGGGGATGCTCACACAAGTGCATGCATTACATGCACTTATAGTCTTGGGGCTGTTTCGAGTCATCCTCCACCGCTTGAGGCAAGGCATCCATGCCATTGACACATAGCTTGGCAGGTGTCACTTGCATGGTCAAAAGGCATGATGACTCTTCTTCCCGTTTAATGCATTGGTCTTCTTCTGGTTATCTTGCACAACAGTTCATAGACATAGATTTTCGAGGTCTCAGTGATCTCAGATGAAGATAGTGTCAACAACAAAGTTGTATCCCTTGAAATTTCCAAGAATGTGATTCGAGGTCACCTTGAAGGTGTTTTATACTGATTTCGATGCTTCCTGTCACCTGTAGACAGTTCTGGGAAGGCTATGCTGAGATGCCTCCGGCTTCTAGGAAGTGATATTATCTTTCCGGCAAGGTTCCTGTCTAGCACTGCGTGAATAAAGGTTCCTGGAGACCCCTGTTTCCATGGTATCGACAAGAGCCCCCGGGCCTAGGCTAGACGAGTGAACTCCACACTGTCTGGGCTAGGTCTCAGCTGTTGCTCGACAACTTCCGAAAATAGTCTTATGGAAATGCTGACAATCTTCTGGGAATAAATACCCGGGAATATTGATAATCATCCGGGAATATTGATAACCGTTCGGGAATAAACATACAGGAATTTTGATAATAGTACGGGAATAAACATCCGGGAATATTGATAACCGTCCGGGAATAAACATCTGGGAATATTGATAGCCGTCCGGGAATAAACATCCGGGAATTTTGATGATCATCTGGAGAATAAACATCCGGGAATGTTGGTGATCGTCCGTAAATTAACATCCGGGAATATTGATAACCTTCCGGGAATAAACACCCGGGAATTTTGATAATCAGTCGTAGAATAAACATCCGGGAATATTGATAACCTTCCGGGAATAAACATCCAGGAATTTTGGTAACCATCCTGGAATTTTGATAATCATCCAGACAATAAACATCCGGGAATATGGTGTGCTTCATTTATGAATTTGGACCCGGGGTTTATTTCTACATCGCGGAGCGATGATGGAAACCCGGTGAGATTGTCTTGGCTCTTGCCGGGGTTTATTTATACATCGCGGGGCGATGATAGAAACCCGGGGAGCTTGTCTCTACTCTTGCCGGGGTTTATTTATAAATCATGGAGCGATGATAGAAACCCAGGGAGCTTGCCTCTACTCTTGTCGGGGTTTATTTCTACATTGCTAAGCAATGATAGAAACCCAGGGAGCTTGTCTCTACGCTTTTCGGGGTTTATTTCTACATCGCGAAGCGATGATAGAAATCCGGAGAGCTTGTCTTAACTCTTGCTGGGGTTTATTTCTACATCGCGGAGCGAAGGTAGAAACCCGGGGAGCTTGTCTCTACTCTTGCCGGGGTTTATTTCTGCATCGCAGAGCGATGATAGATACCCGGGGAGCTTGTCTCTACTCTTGCCGCGGTTTATTTCTACATCGCGGAGCGATGATACAAACCCGAAGAGCTTGGCCGACAATCTCGTGCTAACGCTGATTCACCCACACGACAAGCGAGGTGATGGTTATTCTTTCTCCCTGCTTGATTGATGAGGGGGCGATCTTGAACTTGCGGCGGTGGCTACCACTGCGTTCTGAGCTCGCATTGACACGAACACGACCTTGATACGCAGACGCGTGCGTGTGTGGCGGTGACTGGACGCCATCCTTGTGTGGCTGATGCAGATTCTAAAGGCGGCGAAGGCGAAGAAGACGAAGCCGATGTGTGCGTGTAAAGCCTCCATGCGAGAACACTGAGGAGCCCCCGAGAATGAGAAATGTAGCACTACCGCGGGAGGTAGCGGCGGAAACAAGCCGCTGCCCGCGGCAGTAATGGTTCCACGTGTGCTTGCTTGAGCATTGTGGTGTTGTCGAAGAGACTTGATGAATTTGAAAACAAAACAAATGTTCTGTCCGACGTGACTGCCAGCCCTCCTTCTAGCGCCAAATGCCGGGGGGTTGCTTCTCGAGCCCCTCCTTCCAGTGCCAGATGTTGGGGGTTCAGGCCCATCCCTTTCCAGCGTCTGAAGTCGGGGAGTACGGCGGCGACGCCGCCCCGAACGGTCCTTCCGGATGGCTTCTTCCGGTAGGGTGCGGCCCCGGAGGACACGTGGGATGGGGAGCACGCTAGGCTCCCACTTGCTAGAGATGGGCGGAGTTTGCTGTTGGCGTCGAAACGACATTGGATTTGATGAAATGGTGCGAGCAAACATGGGGTTTACCCAGGTTCGGGCCGTCCGGAGACTAAAAGCCCTACTCCTTCATGTCTGATCTTTCTTGTGCTGGAGCATAATGGTACAAGGTGATCCTCCGAGAAGAATTTTCCTATATTACGCTCTTGTGTTCCTGGCTAGATAAAGTGTACTAGGGAGCAGCCAAAAGATTGGCCAAAAATAATCCCCCGCTCCCTGTGGCTGAGTCCTCCTTTTATAGTTTAAGGGGATGCTCACAGAAGTGCCATCATTACATATCTACACGTGTAGTCTTGGGGATGTTTTGAGTCATCCTCCACCGCTTGAGGCAAGGAAGCCATGCCATCGACAGATAGTTGGGTAGGTGTGACTTGCATGGTCAAAAGGCATGATGACTCTTCTCTCTGTTTAATGCATTGGTCTTCTTCTGGTTATCTTGCACAACAGTTGATAGACATAGATTTTCGAGGTCCCAGATGATCTCGGTTGAATAAAGTGTCAACAGTAAAGTTGTAGCCCTCGAAATTTCCAAGAATGTTAATGTCGCACATTTCTTGATTCGAGGTCATGTTGAAGGTGTTCTATCCTGATTTCGCTGCTGCCTATCACCTGTAGACAGTTCCTGGAAGGATGTGATGAGATGCCTCCGGCTTCTAGGAAGTGATATTATCTTTCCGGTAAGGTTCCTGTGTGGCACCGCGTGTATCAAGGTTCCTGGAGACCCCTGTTTCCAAGGTACCGACAGTAGCTCCCGGGCCTAGGCCAGACGAGTGAACTCCACAGTGTTTGGGCTAGGTCTCAGCTGTTGCTCGACAACTTCCGAAAATAGTCTTCTGGAAATGCTGATGATCTTCCGGGAATAAATACCCAGGAATATTGATAATCATTCAGGAATAAACATCCAGGAATATTGATAAGCGTCCGGGAATAAACATCCGGGAATTTTGATAATCATCCGGGAATAGACATTCGAGAATATTGCTAACCGTCCGGTAATAAACATCCGAGAATATTGATAGCTGTCCGGGCATAAACATTCGGGAATTTTGACAATCATCCGGAGAATAAACATCCGGGAATGTTGGTGATCGTACAGAAATAAAAATCCGGGAATATTGATAACCGTCCGGGAATAAACACCCGGGAATTTTGATAATCATCCGGAGAATAAACATTCGGGAATATTGATAACCGTCTGGGAATAAACATCCGGTAATTTTGATAACCTTCTAGGAGTAAACATCCGAGAATTTTGATAATCATCCGGAGAATAAACATCCGGGAATATGGTGTGCTTCATTTTTGAACTTGGACCCGGGGTTTTTTTCTACATCGCGGAGCGATGATAGAAACCTGGTGAGATTGTCTTGGCTCTTGCCGGGGTTTATTTCTACATCGTGGGGCGATGATAGAAACCCGGGGAGCTTGTCTCTACTCTTGTCGGGGTTTACTTCTACATCACAGATCGATGATAGAAACCCGGGGATCTTGTCTCTACTATTGCCGGGGTTTATTTCTACATCGTGGAGTGATGATAGAAACTCAGGGAGCTTGTCTCTACTCTTTCCGGGGTTTATTTCTACATCATGGAGCGATGATAGTTACCCGGTGAGCTTGGCTTAACTCTTGCCGGGGTTTATTTCTAAATCACAGAGCGAAGGTAGAAACCCGAGGAGCTTGTCTCTACTCTTGCCGGGGTTTATTTATACATTGCGGAGCGATGATAGAAACCCGGAGAGCATGGCCGGCAATCTCGTGCTAACGCTGATTCACCCACGCGACAAGCGGGGTGATGGTTAGTCTTTCTTCCTGATGGGTTGATGAGGGGGCGATCTTGAACTTGCGGTGGTGGCTACCGCCGCGTGCTGAGCTCACATTGACGTGAACTCGGCCTTGATGCGCAAACACGCGCACGTGTGGCGGCGACTGGACACCATCCTTGCGCGGCTGATGCAGATGCTGAAGGCGGCCAAGGCGAAGAAGACGAAGCCGACGTATGCGCGTAAAGCCTCCATGAGAGAGCTCTCAGGATCCCCCGAGAATTAGAAATTTACCACTTCCGCGGGAGGTCATGGCGGAAACAAGCAGCTGCCCGCTGGAGTAATGGTTTCATGTGTGCTTTCTTGAGCGTTGTGGTGCCGTCGAAGAGACCCGATGAATATGAAAAGAATTCAAATGTTATGTCTGACGTGACTGCGGGCCCTCCTTTTAGCGCCAAATGTCGGGGGGTTGCTTCTCGAGCCCCTCCTTCCAGTGCCAGATGTTGGCGTTTCAGGCCCAGCACTTTCCAGCGCCAGAAGTCGGGGAGTACGGCGGCGACGCCGCCCCGAACAGTCCTTCCGAAAGTCTTCTTCCGGTAAGGCGCGGCCCCGGAGGCCACGCAGGACGGGGAGCACGCTGGGCTCCCACTTTCTTGAGACGGACGGAGGTTGCTGTTGGCGTCGAAACGACATTGGAGCTGATGAAATGGTTCGAGGAAACACGGGGTTTACCCAGGTTCGGGCCGTCTAGAGACTAAAATCCCTACTCTTTCATGCCTGATTTTTCTTGTGCTGGAGCATAATGGTACAAGGTGATCCTCTAGAAAGGATTTCCTATACTATGCTCTTGTGTTCTTGGCTAGCTAAAGTGTACTAGGTAGCAGCCAAAAGATTGGCCAAAAAGAATCCCCCGCTCCATGTGGCTGAGTCCTCCTTTTATAGTTTAAGGGGATGCTCACACAAGTGACATGAATTACATATCTATACGTGCAGTCTTGGGGCTGTTTTGAGTCATCCTCCACCACTTGAGGCAAGGCAGCCATGCCATTGACACATAGCTTGGCAGGTGTCACATGGTCAAAAGGCATGATGACTCTTCTCTCCGTTTAATGCATTTTTCTTCTTCTGGTTGTCTTGCATAGCAGTTGATAGACATAGATTTTCGATGTCCCAGATGATCTCGGATGAAGAAAGTGTCAACAACAAAGTTGTAGCCCTCAAAATTTCTAAGAATGTTCGTGTTGAACGTTTTTTATTCGAGGTCATCTTGAAGGTGTTTTATCCTGATTTCGCCGCTGCCTGTCATCTGTAGTCAGTTTCGGGAATGCTGTGATGGGATGCCTCCGGCTTCTAGGAAGTGATATTATATTTTTGGCAACGTTCTTGTCTGGCACCGTGTGTATCAAGGTTCCTGGAGACCCCTGTTTCCACGGTACCGACGACGATGGGCAACACGGAGACTGGGGCAGCGGCGACGGGGGCGACAATGGTTGGGGACGGGGGCGGCGACAGTTAGGGAGGGCGGCGACGGTGGGGACGGGGGCGGCTGCGGCGGGAGGAAGGGGCGGTTGCGTCGGGAGTAGGGGAGGAATCGGCGGCTGCAGGGCGATGGGGGCAGTGGTGGTGATGCCTAGAAGAAAAGTCGCGAAGCAAAGTTTTCCCCAAATCTTAGCCCTCCAAAACTCCCAATTCCTCAAAATGTGTATCTATGACGTTACTTATGTCACCAACGACATAGATATATATCTATGGTGTTGGTTACGTAAGCAACACCATAGATATACTTTTATTTTTATTTTTAAAATTTATTTATATGAGTATCACATCAAGGGAGACGGTACAATGCAATCATAATAATAGATAAAAAAAATACATCGAGAGAGATAATATTAAGTATATCGACCTCGTTTTTCTTCAAAACTTCCGTTGGATTTTATTTCTATCTCATCTAAAATATTTCTGCCTCTTTTGGTGCACTTTTTTTCATTCTTCTTATCATCTTCTTCCCCTGGATAGATGCCCGATTGATCAAAGTCTTCCTTCTTTACCACCTCTTCACCGCTTCCTCCTTTCTGCTTTTTTTGGAAAATGATTCTATCCTTTTCAACCTGATCTGCACGGCAATCTTATTCTTTGAAATTATCTTCATGTTTGGCATCAGACTCGTAGTACTTATTTCCTCCTTCATTTGCCTTTAACCCTTTGCACTCACCACCCCGCGAGTTGTCACCCTGCCTTGTCCATCTTGTGTAACCAGGCATAAAATCATGCTTGAGAACGTGCATCATCACACGACCAGTACAAAGGTCTATCAAAACTTCATTCCTGCACTTCTTATACGGACATAATTAATATCTCTACTTTACCCTTGCGATTCATATCTTCCAACGCCAACTTAAAAAATGTTTTATGGATCGATGCATACGAAAGTTTGATATCAATTGGCTACAACAATATAATTATATATATACACCATAATTATATATTTCAAAGGGGATCGATTTTTTTTCTTCTACAACATTAATTGCGTACACATGAACATTAGTTATCGTGTAAGGGGACCCACTTACAGCTGGCGTCGCAATTAAATTCCACGCCTGTAATAACGACCCAGCTTTTTTCTAATAGTGGGGGACGATTCCTTTAAAAATCTTAAGTGGAAACGCAGTTGCCCGCTTGTACATTTAAGCTGTCTACTGTGGATAAACCTTCTTGGCCATTTCACAACGAAGTAGCAAGTGTGTCATCGATTCGACCTAAGTAAAAAAGGGAAAATATTTGTTGTATCAATACCCATTTTGAAGCCATCATCATTGGTGAGCAACCTTTCTTGACGCACCAACCAGATAAACAACCCACATTTGTTAGCCACGTAGTTATTTCCCCAAATAAAACCCGCAAACAGTTCATCCGATTTTAATTCGATTGCAGCTTCATACTCAGAAGCAACAAGTAGGTGTTTGCCATTGAACCTATAATTTTGTTATCCGGTATTTGCGTCAATGGATTAACAGTAAAAGGGTGATCATAAAGGTGTTTCTCAGGTATTTTGAAGAGATATGTGGTTGCATATATATCGAGATCGGTATTCGTCCATCCGCGTGACAGATAGATACTCTGGATGAGATTGTATCTATGAAGCTTGCAAGCATGTGACTAGGTCACATGTATGTAGCAAAACGAATAAATATGTTTGTCGGTAACAAGATTTAACTAGGTATAGGGATACTGAAAATCTAATCTCGAACAAACTACATATCATTGTGATAGAGGGATTAGGACTCGAAGTTTGAGGTACAAACGATGAAATTAATTCGTGGAAAGCACATGGGCTATCATGGATTTTCAGACCCCGTTGTTGGTCATTGATCGGAAAAGTGTCTCGGTCATGTCTGGAGCATTCCCGAACCGTAGGGTGACATACTTAAGGGTATACAATGCTTAAGGATAGGTTCGGGATCATCGAGAAGTAAGAGAGAACACCAGAATTGTTCTAGAGAGGTATCGGAGAATTTCCAGGGCTGCTAAATTGTTCAGAAAGTTATTTAAATATTTTAAGTATTTAATTAATGAACTAAATATTAACTATCTATATTTTTAAATTTTAAATAAATAAATAAAAGATATACCCCCTAATGGGACACTTTTGGGCCCGTTAGGGGGGAGGGCTAAGGCCCCTTGGCCCCCCTCCAAACCCTAGAGGGGGGCAATGGGTGGAGGGATCCTCCCCTTCCCTCACGCCTATATAAGGAGAAGGTAGACGCCCCTCCTCCTCACAACTTCATTGCCCCTATCCCTTGTCCCTCTCCCTCTCTCTTCCTCACACTACTATGAAAAAGGCCACCAACAGCACACGGGGTGCCCGCGCTGCTACTAATGTGCTGCAGCTAACTACCATTAGCAGCATCGCCCCCCCTCCCCCCCCCCCACGCGTTGTAGATAAGTTATTATTAGCAGTGCGGGGTGCAACGCTCGCGTTGTGGGTTTGTAAGGTCATTTGAAGCGCGACTAGGAGACCCGTGCTTGATTTTCAGCTCAGGGAGCGCATGCTACTACTGCTCTCAGGACCCGCGCTTTTGATGTTTTGTATTTTTTTAATTGTGTCATGTTTATTTTCTTTGTGTTCATACAGATTTTTATAGATTTCTTTCATACAGTTAAGACGTTTACATATAAAGTAGCATCACACACATTGCTTTATCATCACTATCATGATTCAACATTTTACCATTATCACCATAGTGACCAACATATATGTGTTGACACAAGTTTTTGGCACGGCAATAAACTTCTAAAAGATGGTCTCAAATGAATAAGTGTTCTACATGCAGAAGTTTTATATCACCAATATGAACATCTTTGCAGTTTAGGTCATCACCATCCGATGCTATTTCAAAATCCAAAACTATGGTAAAAAAGAGAGGGATATGGAGGTCTGGATAGCCACTTAAGCCCTCATGACGGCCTCCAATGGAAAAATGTTCTACATGTTTTGGCTTCGTCTCGTTGAGACGATCGTTTTGGATATATGCCACGTCTCAATCCGGGTTCGTTGAACCTGGGCGGACGAAACAAAAACAAAGACAAAAGAAGAAGCAGATAAGTCGGACATTCCAACCTAATATCCAACCCATTGTCCGGATTATCGGAAAAGTGTTCTGTAAAGGTCTAACCCAATGTCAGACTACAGTCGGAATATCTATAACCAATGTCTGACTTAAGCCAGATATTCTGACCTTACCTCTGACTTTGCGGGGCACAGTTTTTATCCGAGTCAGGTTAAGTTTTGCCTCTTGGTCGGTTTTCTAGGCCCTTTTATTGTACGGAAAGTCTAGCCGCCTCATATATAGATGAGAGGTAATGTCCGATTGAACAACACACAATCGCAAACACATCTAAACCCTAATTTTTGTCTACTTTTCCACGTTCTTCTTTCTCATTCTTCATTTTTTCTTGTTCTTGCAGGGCAACGATCCGCGAGAGATCTAGGGGTGATAAGGTCGAACTAGGTAAGCCCATAGCCTTCGTGCATTCAGACGGGGTCCCTCCCGGGCGTGTGGGGTTTCGGGTTTTCAAAAGCGTCTGCCGGTTGTCTTGCGTATCGCGCTACCAGTCAGATCTCTTTCGGCATGAGCTGCGGTGCATCACCCCTGGCGTCGAGGGTACACATGTTGTGTTCGTGTGTCAACACACTTTTTGGGGACTCGGCTGGGGAAAATAGATCAATCGTCATCATAAACCATGACCAACAGGGACACTCTTCCCAATCCATCGGAAGTTGACGCCAGTAACATAATCAAGCCCAACCTTTATAAATTATAGAAAGAACAAGTCAAGCATATGAGGAGTACAAGAAGGCGCGTGAAGAGAAGGATCTATATGACTTCCTTGGTAATTTCAAGAAGGATCGCCAAGCTAATATTGCTCTGGTTGGATAAATCAAGTTCCCTCCTCTTCATGTTGAACAGGTTAAACCCTCCGTGAGTACTACCTTTTCTCTTGAACAATGGGCTGACATTGATAGCCGTATTTCTGACGGAAATAATCTAGTTTACCGAGCTTGCTTAGAGAATACTAGTGCTAAGATAAATATACCTCCATTATCTAGTGGTAATGTTGGTACACCTGCTAGTTTGGGAAACCCTAGTTCAAATTTTCCTTTATCATTGGCGCCTCCTATGCCGATGAATTATTTCCCTACTCATACTAATCAAGTTGTGGCTGCACCTATTAGTCCTATCATGAGTATACCAGGTTCGGTGGCGATGCTGAACCAAACTTTACCTATAGGTGGAAATAGTATTGGGTCATTGCCGAACTATGGTTCGGTATACACACACATGTAGCTGCAAATCCTACTCTTCCTATACGTGTGTCACAAGCTTCATCGTCTAATACGGACGAGGCTCTAGCTAACTTTAGAGAGGAGATGACTAAGATGCTTCGAGAAAACTTTGGTGTCGAATTACCTAGGAATCGGATGTACCAAAATCTGTATCACAAGTACTTCGCTAAGGTTTAGTGTCCTCCAGGGCATAAAATTCCAAACTTTGTTAAATTTAGTGGAGATGGCACAAAAACCACATGGGCTCATATTAGTCAATACTTGGTACAATTAGGTAAAGTAGCTTCATCGAAAGAGTTTCAAATACGTCTATTTCCTCTATCATTAACTAGTATTTCTTTTTCATGGTTTTCATCTTTTCCACATGGTTCTATTCTTGCGTGGTGTCATCTTTGACTAAGATTTTCATAGCGCAAGAGAGCCAAGGCAAACAAAATAAAGAGGTGCATAGGTATAAAATTGATCGTCCTAAGGTGAATATGGTTGAATATGATAGTGATCATTCAGACTATGAAGGTGATATTTATACTACCGAGTTTGCGTGGACCTCTAAGGCCAAGCCCTTTACTTGTAATGATTTAAAGCCGATTCATAAGAATCGTGATGAAGATATGAAGTTTACTTTTAAAATTGTTAATGTGATAGAATATTTGATGCTTTAGTGCAAGCTAAGATTATTAGAATATGTCATGCTATACCGCCGTTTGAAGAGTTGAAACGGTGTGCTTGTTGCAAGTATCATAATTCTTTTTCTCATGCTACTAATGATTGCAATGTTTTTCGACGACAGATACAGTCAGCCATTAATGACGGATGATTGAAATTTTCTGAGATGCAAATTGGTAAACGAACCTTCCCAATTAACACCATGAACTTGGAGGGGAGGAAGATGTTAATTCAGCCTAACATAGCCGAATCAGCTAACAAAAATAATGTGGTCATTGGTGAATCCAGGAAGAGCAAGGATGGCAGTAAGGTCTTGGAGAGGCAAGTTGTTCTTTACAACAACCTGATGGTGGGGTGATTATTAATATTACCATCAAGAATCCTACACCCGGGGGGAAACCACAAGTTCAAGAGAATACCCCTGTTAGGTTTGTTAATCCCAAGAGTACAGAGGTTGGCAAGTGGAAGACAAATGAAGCTAAAGTGCAACGCAAGAAAATCAAGCCAACTTTTGACATGTTGATATCCAAGTATGCCAACCAAGCGGCTGTTTCTAGTTATAACCGGACATCATGTTTGAGGCGCTCAAGATCGCCTCCCAAGCAATAGTTCCAGTGTCGTGCATGGCCATACGGGTTGTGGGCACCAGCACCATGGATGGCGCCACCCCCTTATGCGCCATATTGCACGGGTGATTTCAATGAGAGATGGGGGCAACCCCCATTGTCTCCTTATGCTTTTCATCTAGGGTGAGAGGATTTCATACCCCACACAAGACCGTTTGAGTGATGGTGCCAATCGATCGACACCTAGGAGATCCGTGCATGAGAGGATTTCATACCCCCACACAAGACCGTTTGAGTGATGGCGCTAGAAGTTATTTCATACCCCACCATTCCTTGCTCCATAAAGAATAATTATGTTAGAACTGCTTTATGTGATCTTGGTGCAGGAGTGAGTGTTATGTCTTTTTCTCTCTACAAAAGGCTTTGTTTAGATAAACTAATCCCCACATATATCTCTCTTCATATAGTTGATAAGTCAACATCCGTTCATATTGGTATTTGTGAGGATGTTCCTGTTGAAGTTGCTAATTGCTTGATTCTAACTGATTTTGTTGTGCTTGACATGCCTAAAGATGGGAGCATGTCCATTATTCTTGGTAGACCTTTTCTTAACACCGCAGTTGCTATTATTGATTGCAATAGAGGAAAGGTTCCTTTCAATGTTAATGATAAAGAACACACGGTATATTTTCCGAAGAAGATCGATAGAAGTCATGGCCTTAATTCTATTGAGAATATTGAGACCGTGAATATTGGAGTGTGGGATTGTCCTCTACATGTGCACCACAAATACAAAACAATTATGGTGGGGACAATGTCCATTAAAATAAACGTACCATGATTGCTTTATAATAAGTGAAACTTTTTTCTTGATATACCACTTGTTTGGTAGTAAGACTTGATCAACCCTGCTAACAAACACATTTTATATGAGTAAAAAGGAGAGCTTGTTATGTTTTCATTTCCTTTAGCTTTTATCCTCCTTGTTGTATATGTTTTTTAAACTTCATAGGTTTAACCACCATTTCGAGCCTTCTGGAAGTTTTTGCAGCTTTCGCTACCTCGGAAAATTTTAAAAAATGAAGTTGTCAGAAAAATTCCAGAAAAATTGTAATAAAATTTTCCACAAAAAAAAGACACTGCAGGGGGACCTCGGGATGAACAAGGGGCCAGGTGGTGCGGCCTGGACCCTGGCCACGCCACCAGGGCCCCTTTCCAGGTATTTCTTCTTCCCCTCTCTCTCTCTTTCCCCAAAAATCGCGAGTTAGGTGATGGATCTCGTGTTCTTGCTGTTCTTGGTGGCCAATTTCGATATCTCTCTACATCCCATCATTTGCATTGAGATTTTGAGCATTTGCTCCCTGGTATGTGACTCCTCCACCCGTCCAATTAGAATTTTGATTGGTAGTCTTATTTGTGAGTATTTAGGAGTTCTTGGGCTGTTCATATGAGCTTGCATGCATGTTTAGAAATTTATTTTTGAAGTTTTGATGCAAGTTTATGCTTTGGGGAAGTGAGTGGATAGTTTGCCTCAACTCATTTTTCTTAAATCTTCGTTTTTGTAACTTGGAATTTTTTTAAGAAATGGGTTTGTTTGGAAAAGCCAAAGAATGGCTTGGGAAGAAGAAGCTCGAGCCCACCGATAGATTAACTAGAGCTGCAACTTCATCCTCTACTGCAAGGACGAGTTACAGTGATGATATCGTGCCACCAGAGTTGCTCAAAGAGACGAACACGGCGCGTGCCTTGACATACCCGTGTTCGGAATTCCTTACGCCGGAAGGTATTAAGGACGAGTTTGATAACCTTTGCGGAGCTGCAGGTTTAACACGTCTCGTGACACGACGTGTGCCACAATATCCAAAACTCACCTATTATTTTGTCAACTAGTTTAGATATAATGATAAAACTTCCATGTTCGAATTCAGAATATATGAGTAAGTTCTTACCATGTCTTTGGCAGAATTTTGTGATGTTATAGGTGTGCGGAATGTTGGGAAGACGACCCGGATAACTGCTCAGCCCTACACGCTGAAATCCCTATTCGACTCTCTTTGCATCAAGGACAAGAAGGACATTCACCGGGGGAAGATTTCCAGCCTCTTGTTTCCCCACATCAGGTATATTTCTCGAGGGGAGTTAGCTCGTGACAACACGAGCAACATTTCGGCTCCGGATATTGCTATCTTGGCGGCCACCCTCTTAGGAGATAACACGTATAATATTGGTGCTTTGATTTCTCGCTGCCTCGTCACTAACAGCGGCAAAGGGCCTCCCTTTGGTGGCATTTATGCCACACTTATCCTTGAGCATCTTGAGCGCACTATACGTGCTGATGATGCGCCTTTTCCATTCTTAAGCTTTGATCTTACTGCTATGAAGAGGCTTGAGTTTGTTACTAGGAATTCTGAGTTTGGTAACCTTGTTTATATTATGAGGTTTGGCGAGTTTACTACTCGCGAGATCCTTCTACCTGCATCACTTTTGTTTGATTATACTAGCAGGAACGGGTGGTCCTTCACCGTGATTCAGGTGGAGGAGTTCGTGATCCAGCAGCGGTTCCATAACCCCATGGAGGGGGTTGCTCTAGAGGAAGAGGAGATATAGGATATTCCGCCTCCCCAGGAGGAGCCTGATTCCCAGTGGGCGAGGGACCTTCTTCTTGGGTTGGGGGACTTCTTCTTGGGAGGACATCATGACGTCAGTCTACGCACCCGAGGCCCCGCACGATCCTTGGACGTACCAGTAATACCCCGAAGCCGGAGGAATCTCCTGGGCCCCGCAGTAGCCGAGCCTTACTTAGGCCAAAATCCTAAGCTTGGGGAAATACGTACCCTTCTCCCCTTTCATTTTATCATCCGTGGTATTTGCTTTTATCTTTTCAAAGTTTTTTCCTGTTCTTCTTTGTTATTTCTCAATTTGCAAAAACAACAAAAATATTTATCTTTTCTTTTGCTTTCGTTTAACCTTTGAAAAAGCCAAAAATATTTCCTTTTTCTCCTGAGTATGCTTTGTTTCCAGAGTTCATCTCACATCCATGGTTGCAATTGCACTTGATTATATCTTTCTACATTCGATCGTGCAAGTGACAAGGCAATAATGACGAGCATCGATGGAAGGGATGCAACAAGGAAAGTCGGTATTAACTCTTTTTGTTTCTAATTTTGTACATATGCATGTACTTATGATCTAGAGACCAACTTGTAGCGACATAGTGCTATGTTTACAATGCTTTCCCAGTAGTTCATGCTTTCTTTGTGTTTAGTCTAAAATAGCTGGAGTGCATAATGTGTTATTGAAATGATTTGCATGCATTGCATTGTTCATGGTTTGGCATATTGAAGTGGTATTTACCTTCGGAGAATTCTTGGATTGACTTGGCACATGCTTACTGATCGCACTGAAGTAGTGCTCCTCGTTGGCTACCCCAAGTGGAAGATTGAGATGTAGCATAGCAGCAAATTTCCCCTAACATAGAGGATAGGGTTTATGTCTCCCATATAACTCCAAGGACGACAAGTAGGTGGATCGACAAGTGAGGAGCCGTTTGAAGATAATCACTTTCTTTACCTGGACCTTCACACACAACAGATAACTTTGATCCCAATGAGTACAAAGAGGTTGTCATCTCTCCGGCCTTGTTGTTTACAAAGGATCGAACACAAGGGTAGATAGTAGTGATAATTGCAACTGAAAGTAAAAGCAGTAAATAAAGTGGAGGTGTAAACAGTGATGGAAATATGGACCGGTGTCCCATGATGTTCACTAGTAATGTCTCTCTCCCAAAAGACGATAAAACAACTAAGTTGGGTGAAGAAATTACAGCTGGGCAATTGACATAATTATAAACGCACCGCAATGCTAATTATGCTACTTGAAAGTAAGAGGCTCAAAAGTATGGGCAGTACGCCAAGACGAGTAGAGCGAAATCCATCTGCATCTACTCACTAATCATCCACCTTGAGATATCTATCCAGAACATCTCACTGGTATTAAGTTGCGAGCCCCACCCAAAGTGTAAACTCAAAGCAACAGACAATTTCATTAACAATCTATGCGTAAGGTAAAAAATCCTTGCAACCGCAGTTACAAGCACCGTTGTTCTCTTCCTGGTGGCAACAACACATCCTCTAGTCTCATGTTTCTGTCACTCAAGCTAGACATTGGGGGGCATGAACCCACAATCATGCATAACACTCCCTATTGGAGTTACTATCTACTACTTGGCCAAAGCAATAAAAAACAATGGAGAACATGCAAGAATTACTCAAGAACAAAATACAAAAGGTAAACCAAATATATAACTCATCACGATCTGAACATAATCTCATAATCCATCGGATCCCAGCAAGCACATCATACCAACAGCAAGAAAATTACATAGGTGCCTTGATCATGTAGGACATATCAAAAGGACTAAACAGCGAATAACAAGATTGGAGAGAAGACATCACATAGATACTGGTCATGGACCCATGGTCCAAGGGGGACTACTCACGACACGTCCGGGAAGCGTCCATGGTGGCGGAGAAGCTCCCGGAGGTCAATCCTCCCTCTGGCAGAGTGCCAGGAAGAGATCTACTGGTGCTCCCGATCTTGGAAGCGTGGCGGCGGCGTAAAAGAGAGGTATTTCACGATGCAGGGTTCTCCTCCAGGGTTTCTGGGACGAAGAGGTAATATAGGCCAAATGGGGCAGCCAGGGGCCACCTGGGGCTCCCAGGCGCTCTGGTGGCGTGGCCAGGGGTGGGGCCGCACCACCTGGCCGCCTGGGCACCAGGTGGGGCCACCCTGGCCCTCCTTCGGGGTTCCGGAAGCTTCCGTCATACTGATTTTTATTCAGATTTTTCCAGAATTTTTGGAGCACCTTTAATTGGGGAAAATCACTGCAACTAAAAGACATCAGCAGACAAAAACTAGCACTGGGTGCACTGAGTTAGTAGGTTAGTCCAAATATGTGTAAAATGATATGAAAGTGTAGCAAAACATGTAGAAATATCACATAAAAGTGCATGGAACAAGCAGAAATTAAAGATACGTTTGGGATGTATCAACATCCCCAAGCTTAATTCCTTGTAACGACCCAATTCACACAGAATTGAAGTCTCTGTGCTCAAGTGCCAGTCCCTGGATCGAACTCGCTGGCACACACAGTATTATAGATGTATATCAAAGTACAAGTGCATCATTATTACAACGTATGATCCGGAGTAAATAAATAACAAGTTGCATAGCTCAAGGCTAGCTTATTCAATATAAATATAGCGGAAGCAAAAGCAAATAACGTGGAGTCCATCAACAGCCACATGCGAACATGCTGAGTGTAGACTCGCAACCCCTAACGCACCTTACTGATCGTCTGAAAAACCTGCAACACCGAAGGTTACAGCCCGATAACGGGTCAATACATCTTATTTGTACGGCAAGTGACACGAAAAAGTTTATATAAAGGACCTACAATTACATGCAAGGTAAGTCAAAGGAAAGGCTTATGGTTTTGTTTTGCAGAAAGCCAATTTTCTCCTGAACTAAACTAGTCAAAATTTGAAGTTGAACTTACTACTTAAGAACGAACTGGGCACACCAGTTCCAACACCACACCCTTTATTTAATCTTGCCCACTCAATTTATTATGGTGATTCATCTGTCAAGATCCTCCAGTAACAGTAATGTCTAGTAGCTCAAGGATGTCCATAACCGGGGACACGGCTAATCATGATTAGTTTTTACTCTGCAGAGGTTAGTACACTTTCCCCGCTGGACTCAACCCGAAGATTGAGACGAAGTCTTTCAGAAGAGGTCACCTACACCCAACGGCAAGCCGGTACCACCTATCACATCTATATCTGCTAGCTTTGCACGGGAGAGGCTTCCTACATCATACTCAACTAAGACAGAGCCCATATGGCCAGCGGCTGTACATGTAAGCTTCTAGTCACCAAGTATGTCTGATCTTTTTGAGCTTGGACAGCGCCCACTTACGTTCAGAGGGTAGCACCATGATGTACTGTCAACCACCAAACCAACCATTAGGGGCACAACCTGGTCTCGACCTTAGATAAGGAACGATCCCCCAGGAAGCACTCCCTGCCCGTCCAGAGGTGATTTCTATTTATTAAACAATTGCTACACAAGTTATTAAATAGCTCACATGCACTCCATGAATTTACACAACCCAAACCACGTCTACAAAGCATAGCAATAAAGCAACAACACGGCTAGGTTGATCTACGGTAGACAAGTCAAGACATGTGGCTTATCCTAACTGGTTTTGCAGCAACGGTAAAATAAACTACCTATCATGCAATAGGGTGATATTTCTTAACATAATGCATATATAAAAATATAGGTATGAGTATGGCCAAAGTATCACTTGCCTTCTTGCTGGACCTGATGGTCACAATCCTCACAAAACGAGGCGGCACACTCCGGACAATCTATACGAGCAAACATAGCACCAATCAATAATATATTCAATACAATTATGCTCAAACAATAATAAACATTCAAAGAACAGTAGCAAAAATTGCCTAACAGTAGCTAAACTTAAAGTACTTGTCAAATAAAAACCAACGCAAAAAGAAACGGCGCAAACGGGCGCACCAGTAAAAAGTTACGGCTGCCGGAAGTTCAAATTTGGATCAGCTTGGAATCCAAATTTAAAAACTTCAAACTTCTGTAACACTAGGTCTACTGGCTAGAAAATTTCTACACGGTCGCAACGCATCTGGAATCGCCCAATTCCGAGTTACGGTTAAAAAGTAGTCGCGAAAACGGTATCGGGTGAAAAACGGGGGTACCGGGGTGCTCTACTGTAAAAAGGACCCGTACGTAAATAATTTTTTTCTGAAAAACGTGATCGGGTCCCCGGGCGGTTTGGATCTAGATCGGGTCCAAACGCGTTTTGACTTTTTTTTTCTAAACCGTTTCTTCTACACGCACGGGCACAGGCACGGAGCGGCCATGGCCATGGAGCTCGGGGCCTCGGTTCCGGCCAGGCGAGCGCCGGCGAGGGCGGCCGGGGGCGGCGGCGGCCGGGCACGGCGGAGGGGCGGAGGGGTCGGCGCGCAGCGGTGGGGCTCCGGGGTGGCTAGGGCGCGGCGCGGGCCAGCGTAGCGTGCACGGGCGCACGTGCGGCGGCGCGGCTCGCCGGCCTGCGGCAGCGGCGGCGGCAGTGCGGCCAGGGGTGGCGCGGGCGGCGGCTAGGGCGCGGCTAGGGCACGGGATGGCGCTACACGGCGGCTCACCTCGAAAGAAAACGCGAAAAAACGCAACTCCGGCGATGCTCCGGCGAAACTCCGGCGATGATGTCGGCGGCGGCGGGTCCCGCGGATTAATTTAGAGCTAACCCTAAAACGCTAAGCGAAAATAATTTAGCCCTAATCGGGGCTATTTATAGCCAGCCCCTAATCGTTTTTTTAAATCCGAGATAAATACAAAATCGGTCTGCGGAAAAAAAAAACAGAACAGGCCCATTAGGCCCAAAACAATATTAGAAAAATCACGGAAATTTATTTGAAAATTCCGTCTTCGCCAATATTTTTAAAATAATAAAATTGAACTTTTGGCTTGACCAAAATATTAAAATAAAATAAAACTTTGCAACTTATTTTTAAATATTTTTAAAATACTTTTCTGGCATTTTAAAAATACGGAAAACTCCGAAAATTGATTTAAAAACTTTTCCGGAGCATAAATAAATTCCAAAAATAATTTTAGAAAATATTTATAACTCCAAAGTAAATTTAAAAAGTCTCCCAAAAATATTTTAAATTATTTTTCAACGAATTAAAAATGGGGATAAGTCCTTTTATACCCTCTCCAGCGAACTGCCATGTGTTGAAAAATGTTTAAAAATATTTTAAAACTCCAGAAAAATGCGGAAGCAGCATGAGATGCATATGATGATCTATTAACATCCGAATTTAGAAAATTGGGATGTTACAAACCTACCCCCCTTAAGATGAATCTCGCCCTCGAGATTCGAGCTGGCTAGCAAAGAGATGCGGGTGGTCTTGCTTCAAATCTTCTTCACGCTCCCAAGTTGCTTCCTCTTCGGTATGATGATCCCACTGAACCTTGCATAGTCTGATCGTCTTGGTGCGGGTAACCCTTTCGGCAGTCTCCAGAATCTTCACAGGTTTCTCCTCATAAGTCAGGTCACTCTCCAACTGAATTGCCTCAAGTGGCACTGTATCTCTCAAAGGAATATCTGCCATCTCTGCATGACACTTCTTCAGCTGGGATACGTGAAACACATCATGAACTCCTGACAAAGATTCTGGCAACTCCAACTGATAAGCTACCTCTCCTCTGCGCTCCAAGATCTTTTAAGGCCCCACAAAACGTGGTGCTAACTTTCCCTTGATTCCAAACCTCTTGATTCCGCGAATTGGTGAAACTCTGAGATACGCACGGTCTCCAACCTCATAGGTTACATCCTTGCGCTTAGAATCTGCATAACTCTTCTGCCTGGACTGAGCTATCTTCAATCTATCACGGATCAACTTGACTTTCTCCTCAGCATCTCTGATCAGGTCTGGTCCAAACAACTGACGTTCTCCTACCTCATCCCACATCAACGGAGTCCTGCACTTCCTGCCATACAGCAACTTGAATGGTGCCATCTGGAGACTAGCCTGGTAACTGTTGTTGTATGAGAACTCAGAATTCGGTAAGTTTTCATCCCAACTCGAACCATAATCCAACGCACAAGCTCTCAACATATCCTCCAAGATCCGATTGACTCTCTCGGTCTGCCCATCTGTCTGAGGATGGAACGATGTACTGAACTCCAGCCTAGTGCCCAAGGTCTCATGCAACTGACGCCAAAACTTCGAAGTAAACTGAGTACCTCTATCAGACACAACCTTTTTTGGAACTCCATGCAAACACACGATCCTGGACATATAAATCTTGCCTAGCTTGGCACTGTTGTAAGTTGTCTGCACTGGAATGAAGTGAGCAACCTTGGTCAAACGGTCAACAATCACCCAAATAGAATCATATCCTGACCGAGTCCTGGGTAAACCATTAATAAAGTCCATACCTATCTGATCCCACTTCCAATCTTTTATAGGCAAAGGCTGCAACAAACCTGCTG
The DNA here is from genome assembly GCA_950022295.1 of Bromus sterilis. Lineage (NCBI taxonomy): Eukaryota > Viridiplantae > Streptophyta > Magnoliopsida > Poales > Poaceae > Bromus > Bromus sterilis. Next base: position 139,771,105 of record OX465601.1, on the reverse strand, counting down.
GCTTCTGATGCTCAGCCTTGACTCTCTGGAAAACATCACACACTGCAATAAACTGCGCTACCTCTCGCTTCAGGCTAGGCCACCAAAATCTCTCCCTCAAGTCCAAATACATCTTGGTATTCCCGGGATGAATAGAATAAGGTGAATCATGTGCCTCCTAAAGAATCAACTTCCTAATCTCTGCATCCTGCGGTACACAAATGCGCTTCTCAAACCAAATGGCTCCATGCTCATCCTCACGGAAACCCTCTGCTTTTCCCTTGGTCATATTCACTTTTATCTCATCAATTTCTGCATCACCCTTCTGGGCTTCTCTGATCCTTTCCAACAGATTTGGCTTCACTTCCAATGTTGCCACATATCCCTTAGGAACTATCTCCAATCTGAGATTCTTGAACTGCTCACATAACTCACGTGGCATATCCTCAACATTAGCAACATTGATATGACTCTTACGGCTCAATGCATCAGCAACCGCATTCGCTTTACCAGGATGATACTGCACATTCAAATCATAATCCTTAATAAGCTCCAGCCATCTACTCTGCCTGAGATTCAAATCCTTCTGAGTAAAGATATACTTCAAACTCTTATGATCTGTAAAAACATCACAATGATTACCAATAAGATATTGCCTCCAAGTTTTCAATGCATGAACAACTGCGGCTAACTCCAAATCATGTGTAGGATAGTTCTGCTCATGGTTCTTAAGCTGACGTGAAGCATAAGCAACAACTCTACCTCCTTGCATCAACACATGACCAAGTCCTCGACGAGATGCATCACAATATACTTGGAAATCCTTATGTATATCAGGAAAACATAGAACAGGTGCAGTTACTAACCGTTTCTTCAATTCCTGAAAGCTGGCTTCACATGCCTCACTCCAAACAAACTTATTCTCTTTCTTCAACAGCTCAGTCATTGGTTTTGCAAGCTTGGAGAAATTCTCAATGAACCTCCTATAATATCCTGCAAGACCCAAGAAACTGCGAATGTCTCCAACTGTCGCGGGTGCCTCCCATTCTGTAACTGTTGAAACCTTATTTGGGTCCACAGCTACTCCTTCTCCTGACACAACATGTCCAAGGAATCCGACCTCCTTCAACCAAAACTCACACTTGCTGAACTTGGCATAAAATTTGTGCTCCCTGAGCTTCTCCAATACCAAACGCAAATGTGCCTCATGCTCTTGATCATTCTTGGAATACACCAATATATCATCAATGAGTACCACAACGAATTTATCCAAGAACTCCATAAACACCTTGTTCATCATATTCATGAAGTATGCAGGAGCATTAGTCAATCCAAATGACATAACAGTATACTCATACAACCCATACCTCGTAGTAAAAGCAGTCTTCGGAATATCCTTCTCCCGAATCTTCACTTGATGATAACCAGAACGAAGATCAATCTTAGAGAATACACAAGCTCCCTCCAACTGGTTAAATAGATCATTAATCACAGGTAAAGGATACTTGTTCTTGATAGTAACATCATTCAGAGAACGGTAGTCAACACACATCCTCTGGGTTCCATCCTTCTTCTCAACAAACAACACTGGAGATCCCCAAGGTGACGAGCTTGGGCGAATGAAACCCTTTTCTTGCAACTCTCTGATCTGTTCCTTCAACTCTGAAAGTTCATTAGCGGGAATCCTATACGGTCTCTTAGCAATAGGCCCAGTGCCTGGTATTAAATCAATAAGGAACTCAATCTCCCTATCCGATGGCATACCTGGCAACTCCTCCGGAAACACATCCGGATACTCCCTCACAACACGCACATCATCCAGGCTACCCCCCTTAAGAGAATTCACCTGGGCGTGCTGATGCTTATACTTGGACACATATCTGATCTTCTGTCCACTCGGTGTACTGAGAGTGATGGACCGACTGGCACAATCAATAACACCTTGGTACATGGCTAACCAATCCATGCCCAAAATAATATCCAAACCTTGTGACTTCAACACAATCAAATCTGTAGGAAAAAACATGCTTCCCTATGGCTAGGCTCAACTAATAGCATCCCAAACTAGATGACATCTCCGCTCCTGGTGATCTTATGAGCATAGATGACTTAAGAACTACGGTAGGTAACTCATGCTTATCCACAAATACCCTCGATATGAAAGAATGCGATGCACCAGAATAAAAAAGAACAAGTGCGGGTACTGAATTGATAAAGAACTTACCAATCACAGCATCAGGCTCATCATAGATCTCCTCCACGTTGACATGGTTCACATGCCCCTTTTTGAAAGGATTGGGCTTGCTGACTCCAGAATTCCCATTGTTGTCCTTGTTCTCCGGGCACATGTTGGAGTAGTGTCCCATCTTCCTGCACTTGAAACACTGAACTCGACTAAGGTCCTTCTGAGCATTCACCACTTGATGGTTCTGGTTGTAGTTCTCTCCATTTCCATTTCCTTTCCCATTGCCATTGCCATTGCCATTCTTGTTATCATTGTGGTGGTTGTGGCCATTATGGTTGTGACCATTCCCACCATGATGGTTGTGTCCTCCACTGTGAACATGGCCATTCCCACCATTCTGGTTATGTCCATGGTTATGTCCTCCATTGCCACCATAAGAATTGCGTGGCTTCTGCTGCGGTCCAGAGTTATACTTGCCACCATTGTTGTTGTTGTACATCCTCTTGCGGTTCTCAATGGCTTGCTGCTTTCCTTCGAACACAATAGCCTTGTCGATGAGCGCCTGGCAGTTAGCAAAAGTATCCACTGTCAGCTGGACTCCCAACTCATCATTCAGCCCCTCCAAGAACTTCTCCTGCCTTGCAGCATCGTTCCTGACATCATCTGGAGCATATCTGGCAAGCTTGTTGAACACCTCAACATACTCAGCCACTGAACGGCCTCCCTAACGCAAACTGCGAAACTCCTTCTTTTTCAAGCTCATGGCGCCTGCTGACACATGTGCGGCGTGAAAGGCAGATTGGAACTGCGCCTAAGTGATGGTGTCGATGGGGTACGTCAGCAAATAGTTGTCCCACCAAGCAGCGACAGGACCCTCCAGCAAATGTGGGGCAAACTTCACTCTCTCTGCCTCAGTGCATCCAACTGTCTCCATGTTCCGGCCCACTGAACGAAGCCAGTCATCCGCCACTATGGGCTCAGGAGTGCTAGAGAACCTCTGAGGATTCAACCTCAGGAACCTTGCAAGCATGTCCACCGGTGGTGGTGGTGGCGCTTTGTTGTTTCCCATGTTCTGAGTAAGCAACTGGATCAACTGGGCCTGTCCTTGAAGTAACTGCTGCATGTAAGCTGGCACTCCTTGGTTGTTGTTCTCATTCCCCGTGGGATCACGTCTCTGCGGCATCTTATGGGAAAGAATATGTAAGATTTAGACAGAAAGTAGCTAGGGAAATATACTCCTACCCATATTCTTATGATGATCATGGCAAGCATTATATATACAATACATATATCACCAATCAACTTCACCAATCAATGTCACCATAGCATCAAACATATAACAATCATCAACCAATGCACTCATACGGAAAACCATCACATATCACACCATATAGTTTAAAATATCTTTTATAACTGATATAAGATCGTCATAACAACCACGAGTAATATAAGATCCTCAACAAAATCACGAATAACATAATAGTATATCAAGCAACCTAGTATTGCCACACCGAATAAGTCGACATGGTCAAATACGCTAACACGATAACGGTAGAGCACTAATTCTCGATGTAGTAATTCTTAATGCTGTCTTTGCTAAACAGCATGCGGTAATCGCGCCCGCTAATGCGGTTGCGCCTTTTGGGACTCGGCTCCCTTTCTTCTGCCGAGGTGTCTACTTCTGGCTCCTCTTCTGGCTCTTCAATTCCATTGGCCTTCATCTTCTCCTTCAGCCTTTTCATCTCTTCTTGCATCTCTAACTTCTCCTTCTTCAGCTTGTTGTTGTCCCTCTTGAGCCTGGTGTTCCTCTGCTGCAACTCAGTAATGGTGTAGAGGTCCCACTGAGTGCACTTCTCCAGGCAATGAATGTGCTTCTCCAGGCTTTGGATGATGTAGCTTGTTGTACCTGGCCAAATGGCCCCAGGCACATACCTGAACCTCTTTGGCAATATGTTCCCCGACGGGAGAACCTTGGCCATCTCCGCGTACACCGTACCCTTTAGTCGGGCGGAATACGTCTCCACAATGCGTCCAAGAGCTATGTGCGAGGCCATGCGCACACACCACTCCTTCTCTTGGGCATGCACCTCGAAGGACTCCGTGATCACCCGCTCTTCATTCTCCATGCTTCCAAGGATGAAAGTCTCCACTTGCCAGTAGTCATCAGCTCCCCTTGTCTCCACGATGTCCGGCTGAAAGACTGGCGCGTAGATGTTCAGGAAGTGGCAAATCCCCCGGAGCTCAGGTCCAAACGCCATAGCACGGTATGAAATAGTGGTCATCTATATTCAAAGAGAGGTAAGGCAAGATTAGAATAGGTATGAATACGAGATAGAGGAGGTAAGTAAGTATAAGACAGAGTGATATAAATTAATATTTTTATTCCTATGGCTTTTCTACTCCATTTTCTAGGGTCACGTCCTACAGTCAACACACTGCTCTGATACCATCTGTAACGACCCAATTCACAAAGAATTGAAGTCTCTGTGCTCAAGTGCCAGTCCCTGGATCGAACTCGATGGCACACACAGTATTATAGATGTATATCAAAGTACAAGTGCATCATTATTACAACGTATGATCTAGAGTAAATAAATAACAAGTTATATAGCTCAAGGCTAGCTTATTCAATATAAATATAGCGGAAGCAAAAGCAAATAACGTGGAGTCCATCAGCAGCCACATGCGAACATGCTGAGTGTAGACTCGCAACCCCTAACGCACCTTACTGATCGTCTGAAAAACCTGCAACACCGAAGGTTACAGCCCGACAACGGGTCAATACATCTGATTTGTACGGCAAGTGACACGAAAAAGTTTATATAAAGGACCTACAACTACATGCAAGGTAAGTCAAAGGAAAGGCTTATGGTTTGGTTTTGCAGAAAGCCAATTTTCTCCTGAACTAAACTAGTGAAATTTTTAAGTTGAACTTACTACTTAAGAACGAACTGGGCACACCAGTTCCAACACCACACCCTTTATTTAATCTTGCCCACTCAATTTATTATGGTGATTCATATGTCAATATCCTCCAGTAACAGTAATGTCTAGTAGCTCAAGGATGTCCATAACCGGGGACACGGCTAATCATGATTAGTTTTTACTCTGCAGAGGTTAATACACTTTTCCCGCTGGACTCAACCCGAAGATTGAGACGAACTCTTTCAGAAGAGGTCACCTACACCCAACGGCAAGACGGTACCACCTATCACATCTACATCTGCTAGCTTTGCACGGGAGAGGCTTCCTACATCATACTCAACTAGGCCAGAGCCCATATGGCCAGCGGCTATACATGTAAGCTTCTAGTCACCAAGTATGTCTGATCTTTTTGAGCCTGGACGGCGCCCACTTACGTTCAGAGGGTAGCACCATGACGTACTGTCAACCACCAAACCAACCATTAGGGTTACAACCTGGTCTCGACCTTAGATAAGGAACGAGCCCCCAAGAAGCACTCCCTGCCCGTCCAGAGGTGATTTCTATTTATTAAACAGTTGCTACACAAGGTATTAAATAGATCACATGCACTCCATGAATTTACACAACCCAAACCACGTCTACAAATAATAGCAATAAAGCAACAACACGGCTAGGTTGATCTACGGTAGACAAGTCAAGACATGTGGCTATCCTAACTGGTTTTGCAGCAACAGTAAAATAAACTACCTATCATGCAATAGGGTGATATTTCTTAACATAATGCATATATAAAAATACAGGTATGAGTATGGTCAAAGTATCACTTGCCTTCTTGCTGGTCCTGACGGTCACAATCCTCACAAAACGAGGCGGCACACTCCAGACAATCTATACAAGCAAACATAGCACCAATCAATCATATATTCAATACAATTATTCTCAAACAATAATAAACATTCTATGAACAGTAGAAAAACTTTCCTAACAGGAGCTAAACTTAAAGTACTTGTCAAATAAAAACCAACGCACAAAGAAACGGCGCAAGCGGGCGCACCGGTAAAAAGTTATGGCTGCCGGAAGTTCAAATTTGGATCAGCTTGGAATCCAAATTTAAAAACTTCAAACTTCTGTAACACTAGGTATACTGGCTAGAAAATTTCTACACGGTCGCAACGCAACTGGAATCGCCCAATTCCGAGTTACGGTTAAAAAGTAGTCGCGAAAACGGTATCGGGTGAAAATGGGGGTACCGGGGTGCTCTACCGTAAAAAGGACACGTACGTAAATTAAAAAATTCTGAAAAACGCGATCGGGTCCCCGGGCGGTTTGTATCCAGATCTGAATTTTTTTTTCCAAACGCGTTTTGACTTTTTTTTCCTAAACCGTTTCTTCTCCACGCACGGGCACAGGCACGGAGCGGCCATGGCCATGTAGCTCGGGGCCTCGGCTCCGGCCAGGCGAGCGCCGGCGAGGGCGGCCGGGCAAGGCGAAGGGGCGACGGGGTCGGCGCGCAGCGGTGGGGCGCCGGGGTGGCCAGGGCACGGGATGGTGCGTGCGGGGGTGGTGTGGGCGGTGCGTGCGGGGGTGGCGTGGGCGGCGGCTAGGGCGTGGCTAGGGCACGGGATGGCGCTACACGGCGGCTCACCTCGAAAGAAAACGCGAAAAAACGCAACTCCGGCGAAACTCCGGCGATGATGTCGGCGGCGGCGGGTCCCGCGGATTAATTTAGAGCTAACCCTAAAACGCTAAGAGAAAATAATTTAGCCCTAATCGGGGCTATTTATAGCCAGCCCCTAATCTTTTTTTAAAAAATCCGAGATAAATACAAAATCGGTCTGCGGAAAAAAAAAACAAAACAGACCCATTAGGCCCAAAACAATATTAGAAAAATCACGGAAATTTATTTTAAAATTCCGTCTTCGCCAATATTTTTTAAATAATAAAATTGAATTTTTGGCTTGACCAAAATATTAAAATAAGATAATAACTTTGCAACTTATTTTTAAATATTTTTAAAATACTTTTTTGGCATTTTAAAAATACCGAAAACTCTGAAAATTGATTTAAAAACTTTTCCGGAGCATAAATAAATTCCAAAAATAATTTTAGAAAATATTTATAACTCCAAAGTAAATTTAAAAAGTCTCCCAAAAATATTTTAAACTATTTTTCAACGAATTAAAAATGGGGATAAGTCCTTTTATACCCTCTCCATCAAACTGCCATGTGTTGAAAAATGTTTAAAAATATTTTAAAACTGCAGAAAAATGCGGAAGCAGCATGAGATGCATATGATGATCTATTAACATCCGAATTTAGAAAATTGGGATGTTACTTTCCTGCTCGTCCTCGAGTAGGTAAATGATAACACAAATAATTTCTGTGGTGACATGTTAACACACATATAATAACTTCAAAGTAAAGCAAGTAAGATGTGACATTCAAGTCAAGATAATAACAAGCAAGAGTCTTAGTATTAATTCTAGCAAAGCATAAGCATAAAGGTGCAAGAGCTCTCGCTGTCCGTGACTCGAATTTCTCCAAATGGTGTTTGTGTGCAAGCAATGGGAGATGGGATTAGAGAATAAAAAATAGTATGTATAGATTAATTGAGAACTCAATCTACTAAAGTTTCACACTTGGTCTCCTTCGGGATCTTATTTTGACTCATCCCCAGACCACTAGTCAGGTACAAGCCAAACTGATCCTCTCCCTTTCGAATTTGAGTACTCATGCAATGGATGAGCGCGAGCAAGATACGTTGGCACTTAGGATGGCAAAGAGAGAAATGATGGGGAAGGAATACAAAAAGGTGTGAAAGGCTCACATCAATGAGGACAATCATAGGCGAGAGAAAGCCAAATGATAGATATGATGTGAGAGTAGGGATTGCCATGCAACAGATGCAAATATGAGCTAAGGTAAGCTCTCCAATGAAATTAATGGGGGTGCATCCAACTTGCTTGCTCATGAAGACCATGAGCTCATTTGAGGAGGCCCGTCCTTGGAATATGCAAGCCAAGTTCTATAGTGTAAGGATCCCCACATAGTTATGCATGAATGATAATCTCTATGGAGTACATATATAGCAATGGAGTACGAGTGTGGATATTTCAAAAGGAATAGTAGTTTTTCCCCCTTCTCTCTTTTTATTTCTTTTTTTATCCTTTTTCTAATTTTTGTATTTTCGTGGATTCTTTTGCTCTTCCTATTTATCTCTCATTTGTCCTCTTTGGGATACTTTAATTTTTTCCTCTTTGGGATATTTTCCTCACATAAGGTCAACACTCTATATTTTACAAGAATATAGAATATCTTCACACTTTACAAGAAGTACTCAACATAACGAATAATGAAAACTATCATGATGTATGAAAATGTATGCCTCTGACAGTGTAGTAGGATATGCAATGATACTAGCGCGTCATGTAGAAATAATAAGGGCAAAGCCCAACTAGCACGCGGCTCCTCGATCAAGCGAAAGCATGTATGGCATGAAGATCAAGTCATGAGATGGTGGATGTTGCATGGCAATGTATCTCAGAAAGGTTATGGAAATGACTTGATAGGTATGTATGGTGGCTGTTTTGTGCCCTCATTGGCTCTTTCTATTTATCTCTCATTTGTCCTCTTTGGGATCTTTGAATTTTTCCTCTTTTTGGATCTTTCAATTTTTGCTCTTTGGGATCTTTTCCCCACTTCATGGTAACACTCTATATTTTACAAGAATATGAAGAAGATCTTCACACTTTACAAGAAGTACTCAACATAAAGAAAACTGAAAAACTATCATGATGTATGCAAATGTATGGCTCTGCCAGTGTAGCAGGATATTCAATGATACTAGTGCGTCATATAGCAATTATAAGGACAAGGCCCAACTAGCATGCATCTCCTCGATCAAGCAAAAGCATGTATGACATGAAGATCAAGTCATAAGATGATGGACATGGCAATGTATCTCGGAAAGGCAATGGAAATTCCTTGATAGGTTGGTATGGTGGCTGTTTTGAGGAAGATATAAGGAGGTTTATGATGACAGAACGTATCGTGCCAAGGGTTTGGATGCACCGGCGAAGTATGCGCCAACTCTCAAGGTGAGAAAGGGCATTGCATGGTACCGAAGAGGCCAGCAAAATATGGGAAGGTGGAAGTGCCAATAATCGAATACTCGCATTAGTTCAAAGAACTCATGTACTTATTATCGGTAACTCTCTATCTAATCGGGAGGTTCACAAAGAGACGAGTACCCCGAGGAGGAGTGTATGGGGGTTTGGTTATCCTTGCCTCGACCCATGGTACGTGAGGGTACTCTATATATTCCAACCCCTCCAAAGGTTAGCGATCCATCTAGTAGCTAGAGTTCTCAACTGAATTTTGTAGTTTTTGAAAATAAGCACGGATTGCCCAAAATATGACACCTATCACTAATAGGCTCATGCTCTTGGCACCTTAATGTACAAATATTACTCTAATCAATAACTCAAAACTATTTCATGTTACTACTACACTTGTAATAGCAACCTTAATTACCTACTCATGCAAGACACACAACTCAGTGCAACAAGCCAACCCTCTAAACAAGATAAGCATGAAAACTCAACAGAGTTCCTAGAACAACCTAAACAAAAGCTCTTAAAAAGATAAGCATGAAAACTAAGAGATAAGCATGACAACAGCTGATGGCACTGAAGTAGTTCTCCTCGTTGGCTACCCCAAGTGGAAGGTTGAGATGTAGCGTAGCGGTAATTTCCATTGGCGAAGATAAAAAGGTTGAGATCGAACCAGTAGGACTCCAACGACGACAAGTGGGTGGTAAAGTGAACAATGACGCCGTTCACAACCTTAGGTTGCTTACTTTACCTGAACCTGCACACACAACAAATAACTTTGCTCCCAAAGAGTACAGAGAGGCTATCAATCTCTCCGGCCTTGCCGTTTACAAAGGATGAAACGCACGGGATAATGTTAGTGATAAAGATAAATGCAAAGTTAAGTAAAGGAAGTAAAATAAAGTGAGGGTGTAAACAGTGGTGGAAATATGGACCGGGTCCCATGATGTTCACTAGTGATGTCTCTCTCTCCCAAAAGACGATAAACAACTATGCGAGGAGAACAAATTACAGCTGGGCAATTGACAGGATTAAAAACGCACCACAATGCTAACTATGCTAAGAAAGAAAGAAAGAGACTCAAAAGCATGGGTAGTAGGCCAAGATAAGTAGACCGAAAGCCATCTGCATCTACTCACTAATCATCCACCTTGAGATATCAATCTAGAACATCTCGCTGGTATTAAATTGCGAGCCCCACCCAAAGTGTAAACCCAAAGAAACAAACAACCGCATTAAAATAAATTTGCGTAAAGTAAACAATCCTTGCACCCGCAAGTACAAGCACCGTTGGTTTCCCCCTTATGGCAACAACACATCCCCTAGACTCATGTTTCTGTCACTCAAGCTAGTCATTAGGGGGCATGATCCCACAAGCATGCATAACGCTCCCTCTTGGAGTTACGATCCATCACTTGGCCAAAGTAAAAAAAAGCAACGGAGAACATGCAAGAATTACTCAAGAACATAAATACAAAAGGAGAAGAACCAAATATATTACTCATCACAATCTGAACATAATCTCATAATCCATCAAGTCCCAGCAAACTCAACATAACAACAGCAGGAAAAATTACATATGTGCCTTGATCATGTAGGGCAGCTCACAAGGTCTAAACATTGACGAACAAAGATGGAGAGAAGACATCACATAGCTACTGATCATGGACCCATGGTCCAAGGTGGACTACTGAAGGCTCATTCGGGAAACGTCCATGGTGGTGGAGAAGCTCCCGGAGGTCAATACTCCCTCCGGTAGGGTGCCGGGACGGGGTCTCTTGGCAGCCCCGATCTTGGAAGCGCGGCGGCGGCGGAACAGAGGGGAGATCATGAAAAAGGGTTTTGTTTTAGGGTGTTTCGGAAGACGCGGTAAATATAGGCCAAACGGGGCAGCCAGGGGTGGACCAGGGAGTCTAGGCGGCCCCCGGCGGGCCCTAGGGTGGGGCCGCGCCATCAAGGCGCCTGGACGCTTGGTGGGCCCCCCTGGCCCCCCTTCGGGCATCTAGAAGGTTCCGTCTCGCTGATTTTTTTTAATATTTTCCCGGAATTTTTTGGGCACTTTAAGTAATGGGAAAACTTGAAATACAAAAACAACAGAAAACAGAAACTAGCACTGTGGTCTACTGAGTTAATAGGTTAGTCCAAATATGATCAAAAGTGTATGAAAGTGCATCAAAAGCATAGCAATATCACCCAAAACATGCATGGAGCAAGAAGAAATTATAGATATGTTTGGGACGTATCAACATCCCCAAGTTTAATTCCTGCTCGTCCTCGAGTAGGTAAATGATAACAAGCATAATTTCTGTGGTGACATGCTAGCAACCATAAAAGAAATTTTAAGTAAGGAAAGCAAGGCATGTAATTCAATTCAAGTCATAACAAGCAAGAGTCTATATTAGCATGGAAACAAGAAACATAAGAACATAAAGGTGCAAGATCTCTTGCTGTCCGTGACTCGAATGTCTTCAAATGGTGTTTGCGTGCAAGAAGTGGGAGATGGGTTTAGAGCAAAAAACATACTATTTATTTTATTTGAGAACTCAATCTACTAAAGATTAACACTTAGTCTTCTTTCAGATCTTATCTTGACTCGTCCCCAGACCACTAGCCAGGTACAAGTCAAACTGATCCACTCCCTTTCGAATTTTTGAGCACTCATGCAATGGATGAACGTAAGCAAGAAAGTTTACACTTAAATGGCGAAAGAGAAAAATGATGGAGGAGGAAGACAAAAAGGTGTGAAAGGCTCACATCAATGAGGACAATCATAGGCGAGAGAAAGCCAAATGATAGACATGATGTGAGGAGTAGGGATTGCCATGCAACGGATGCACATGTGAGCTATGGAAATCTCTCCAAAGGAACTAGTGGGGGTGCATCCAACTTTCTTGCTCAAGAAGACCTAGAGCTCATTTGAGGAGGCTCATCATTGGAATATACAAGCCAAGTTCTATAGTGTATGGGTCCCCACATAGCTATATGCATGTATGATGATCTCTTTGGAGTACAAGATATAAGAGGGAGTACGAGTGTGGATCTCTCAAAAGGAATATTTGTGTGCCCCCTTCTCTCTTTTTATTTCCTTTTCTCTTTTTTCTCTTTTTTCTATTTTTGTGTGGCCTCAATGGCTCTTTCTATTTAACTCTCATTTTTCCTCTTTGGGATCTTTTAATTTGTCCTCTTTGGGATCTTTTCCTCACTTTAGGGGCAACACTCTATATATTACAAGAAGTATAGAAAGATCTTTCACACTTTACAAAATTACTCAGAATAAAGAAGATGAAGCTATCATGATGTATGCAAATGTATGCCTCTGCCAGTGTAGCAGGATATGCAATAATACTAGCACATCATGTAGCAATTATTAGGGCAAGGCCCAACTAGCATGCGGTTCATCGATCAAGAAAAAGCATGTATGACATGAAGATCAAGTCACGAGAAGGGGGATGTTGCATGGCAATGTATCTCGGGAAGGCTATGGAAATGCCTTGTAGGTAGGTATGGTGGCTGTTTTGAGGAAAGATATAAGGAGGTTTATGATGACAGAGCGTATCATGCCAAGGGTTTGGATGCACCAACAAAGTATGCACCAACTCTCGAGGCGAGAAAGGGCAATGCACAGTACTGAAGAGGCTAGCAAAATATTGGTGGTGGAAGTGCCAACAATCAAATACTTACATTAGTCCGACGAACTCATGCACTTATTATCGATAACTCTCAATCTAATCAGGATTATTATCAGTAACTCTCAATCTGCTCAGGAGGTTCACAAAGAGAAAAGTACCCCGAGGAGGAGTGTATTGGGGTTTGGTTATCCTTGCGCATCCTCGACTCATGGTACGTGAGTGTACTCTAATATCCGATCCCTCCAAAGATTAGTGATCCATCTAGTAGCTAGAGTTCTCAACTAATTTTTTTGTAGTTTTTAGAAAATAAACACGGATTGCCCAAAATACGACATCTATCACTACTGGAATTCAGCCGCGAGGCGGACGGCAAACCACCAAATGGTGGAGGGCACAAGTCCTTGCCGTCTGTTGTTGGATGGAAAAGCACTCGTCACCAGTTTCTTCGGCAAAGAGGTTCTTTGCCGTCTGCATAGTATCGCAGGTCGGCAAAGAGCTTTGCCAACCCCTTTTGCCCTAAAAGATGGCGAAAACGGTCGAACGGCGAAACCAGTGCATACGACCTCCGTCAATCCGTTAATGGACTGGTTGCCGTCAGCCATCAGACGACAAAGAGGGTTGACTTCAGCTGGTGCCTTTACAGCGTCACCCCCTTTGCCGAGCTTTGTAGTCTTCCAGCTGTCGGCAATGAAATGCCTTTGCCGTCTGCCATCTGACGGCAAAACGACTAAATGGGGACCCAGCTGTTGCCAGATTGCACAGCTGGGGGCCACGTGTCACCCTTTGCAAACGACAAAGGCTTTCGCCGACTGCAAGCGGACGGCAAAGATCCTGCATTGCCTCTGTTTTTGTTGTTTTTCTGTTAATCCCTGCATTTGAAAAAAAACAATACATATATCTTCACAAAGTGCATTTACAGCACAAAAATGCATCTGATGTGCATCCATATCAACAAAAGCGCATCCATATATCCCAATGTGAATCCATATCAACAAGCACATAACAAGAACATTAAAAGATCAACTCCATATCAACAAAAGCTCATCCATATCAACAAGCACATTACAAGTTCAACTCCATATCAACAAGCACATAAAAAAATAATCTAAACATCTCCAAGACCATAACTACAAGTTTACAACCTAAGCTAAGACATGGGAAAAGAGAAGATGATCCATCCTTATTAGCATGCATCCCACCATGAAGAAATCTGCAAAATGAATTCAAAACCAAGTTAGGCATGATTTATATGAATTTAAGATGGTTATGATGAAATAAAATGAGAAGAAGAAGAAACGGAAAGAGAAGAACAGATTAAGATAGCTAGCATTAGCATTTGTTGTAGTAAATGAACTAACTAAAGCTTGTAGTAAATGAACTAACTAAAGATTGATAGATATGAAAATGAGAAGGAGTAGAAGAAAATGGGAAGGAGAGGTGGAGGAGAAGAAAGTGAGAAGGAGAAGCATAAGAATAAAATGAGCCTCCATCTCTTAGCCATGTAAGCAACTTAGGTCATTTATGAGTTAACTATGTCGTTTTTCAACTAACTAAGCTAATTATGCCTTTTTTGTGCAAAAGAAGCCAAGTATGGCATTTTAAGCTAACTAAGCATTAATAAAGAAAAATAGAAGAAAACTTACCGGAGTGGAGACCTCAAGGCTGAGATGGCTGAGTACCATCAGGCGGGTTGGTCGAGATTGACATGGGAGAAGGGTCATGGGATGAAGCACGAGAGTTATGCTGCAGGAAAAGATCAACTAGCGGTTACACAACGACACTCAATATGGTATTGATGATCATTGAAAGATACTCACCGTCCCCACAGGAGAAATGATCGGTATCGGTGGAGCGGCCTGACCAGTCTTCTCGCACATAGTCTACACATTTATTTTCCGCGAGTCAATCATATTAGTTACTAATATAAACAAACATTATAACATGCATTCTTTCGGTGGATATGAAAAAGTGACTTACCACGATGAGCTCGTACAAGGCCCGGTTCGACACATCATGGCATGCCGCGGCCTCCTCAAGAGCCTTCGCCGTCCTCTCCTCCGCCAACCGCTCTCTCTCCGCTGCCTTCTTCTCTGCCAACCGCTCCTTCTCCTCCAGTAGCCGTTGGGTATTTTGTCGCTCTTTCTCAAGAGCTTCCTGCAACCCCACTCCTCTTGTTATCATTGTAATATTCGTTGAGAGAAAACAAGAATGCAAGAGTCCTTATGGCTAACCTGGATAGCGAGACCGACTGGCCGCGCATGAGTGCTTATAGCAGGAGAAGAGCTCTTTTGGCGCGCCTTGATCTCAGGAAGAGTCCTATCGCACGGAGTCAACTTATCTCCAATGGCCATGGCGCCATGGCGCCTTCCGCCACCAAAGATCATCACCAGCTCCGGGTCAATAGGCTTCCCAACCGGGGTATAATCCTGCCCGTGCTTCTCCTTCGCCACCTCAGTATAAGCCTTGAGATTACTGTAAGCGGCAATGTTGGTGAAAGTCTAAGGAGTGGCAATATCCGACTCTCAGAGTGCCTTGGCCTTCTTGTACGACGATGTATGGGCCATGCCACAATTGTCGAACACCCCAAGCACCTCCGTTTTATTATGCTCCGCCTAAAAGACAAAGAAAAGCACAATATTAGTAAACGACTAAGTTGTGGGTGCGTAAAAGACAATATTAGCAAAGAACACATACCCATTTTTGCCCGTAACCAGCTAAGTTGCGACTGCCTTGATGGTTTGGCACACCAAGCATTTGGGCGCGCCGGTCCTTGGCATTGTTGTGGAGGGCGAACCAGGCTTCTGAGCACCATTGGTCCACAATGACCTCCCAACAATCCATCTTATCCGCACACCATCTCGGCGGCGCCTAAGTTAGTAAACAAGAAGATTATCTATTATAGGCCTAGCTAGGAATCAAATCAAGGAAAATAGAAGACGCAAGAAGGGGTTACCATCATGTACTGCTCCCTCGTCAGAAGCTTATTGCGGCACTCCTTCTTGCTACGCTAAAGGCCACGCTTGGCGTAGTAGTCACGGACCACCTCACTCGCATCTCGTGCCTAAGGTTCTGCAAAATGCGCATGCACTCTTGGACGAGCACATTTCCCGCCTCGTCCTCCATGGACTCTTTGACCTTGTAGTACACCTGTAATTAATATCACGAGACAAAGACTGATGAGTGCACCAACTATCTAGCAATTCTCAAGTTCTCATAGTGTGAAAGAGAAATTACCCAAAAGTCGTTCAACACCATGTTGGCTCTGTTGTGGCATCGGACCCCGTTGATGGTCGTATTTTGCAGGGCCTCGTCAGCTATATAGTGCTCCCAAAAGAGGCCAGGTTGCGGAGGAAAATCATCACCGGGCTGAACTAACCCCGGGAAATTCTGCCTGATGAGCACACCAAGGATGCCGTTGGCACTACTGGAATTCGCCTGTTTGCCGTCTGCCATGGCGGACGGCAAACACCTGTATGGCCGACGGCAAAGCCCTTTGCCGTCTGCCCCCGCACGGTAAAGCACCCGTCAGCCATTTCATCGGCAAAGAGGTGCTTTGCCGTCTGTTGTATATCGACGGACGGCAAAGCTCTTTGCCGTCCGCTGGAATTGGAAACAGACGGCAGAGAAGCTTGACGGCGAAGCTTTGCCAGCCGGCTCCGTCAGGCCGTTAACGGCGGGGTTGCCGTCTACGGACAGACGACAAAGAACGGTGACGTCATCGGATAAGGTAATGACGTCACCCCTCCCCCCCCCCCCCCCCCCCGTCATAGGTTTGCCGTCCAGCAGCAGACGGCAAAGTCCTACGCTTTGCCGTCTGCCTTGCCGGAGGCAGACGACATAATGACCAAATGGTCACCCAGCTGTTGCCAGATTGCACAACTGGGCGCCACGTGTCCTCTTTGCCAACTGCAAGAAGACGGCAAACGGATTTGCCGACAGCCAGCAGACGGCAAAGAGGTTGCATTCCTTCTGTTTTATCTGTTTTCTTTCAAATCCCTGCATTTGTAAAAAATATATATATATATATATAATCTCCAACAACATTATATAGTATCCAACAAACAGTATATAGTAACCAACAACAATATATAGTCTCCAACAAGGTTTTCATACAAGATTCACATGTGAACAAGGTTCCAACAAGCATTTCATAGTTTCACATAGCACATAGTGACCAAAACAGTTTATGAAAGTAAACTACAAGTCCAAATGCAGCACTCCATCATAGCATGACTCCCTTGAAGCAAATCTGCAAAATGAAGCTAAAAAAGTTATAAGAAGAATAAGGAGAAGAACAAGAAGAAGAAGGAGAAGAGAAGAAGAAGAATCTAGAAGAAGAAGAAGAAGAAGAAAAAAAGATCCTCTCCTTCTTCTATTTTCTTCTTCTTTTGAGCAGACAAAGCTAACATAAGCAATGGTGATCAAATTAAGCTAGAGTTAGCATATTTTCAGGAAATTGAGCTAAATTTAGCATTTTTGAGCAACTAAGCAAACTTTAGCAATTTTTGAGCCAATTTAAGCTAGCTTTAGCATTTTTGACCCAATTAAGCTAGATTTAGCATTTTGTGAGCAAACTAAGTTGACTATGTCAGTTTTTGAACTAAGTTAATTATGTATTTTTTGTGCAAAATATGCAAAGTATGACATTTTTCGATTAAATATAGGATTTTAGAAGCTAAATATGCATTTTCAAACTAACTAAGCATTTTAAAACTTATCGGAGTGTAGCCCTCAAGGTTGAGATGGCTAAGAAGCATCCGTCGGGTTGGCCGATGTTGACGGTGGAGAAGGGTCATGGGACGCAGCCCGAGAGTTATGCTGCACAAAAAGATCAACTAGAGGTTAGCACGACGCCACTCAATATGGTATTGATGATCATCGAAAGATACTCACCGTCCCCACAGGAGAAATGATCGGCATCGGTGGAGCGGCCTGACCAGTCTTCTCGCACATAGTCTGCACATTTGTTTTTCATGAGTCAATCATATTAGGCCACTCATGACGCATTCTTTGGGTGAATATGAACAAGTGACTTACCACGAAGAGCTCATACAAGGCCCGGTTCGATGCATCGTGTCGTGCCGCGGCCTCCTCGAGAGCCTTCGCCGTCCTCTCCTCCGCCAGCCGCTCTCTCTCCGCTGCCTTCTCCTCTGCCAACCGCTCCTTCTCCTCCAGTAGCCGCTGGGTGTTCTGTCGCTCTTTCTCAAGAGCTTCCTGCAACCCCACTCCTCTAGTTAGCATTGTAATATTCGATGAGAGAAAACAAGAATGCAAGAGTCCTTATGGATAACCTGGATAGCGAGGTCGACTGGCCGCGGACGAGTCCTTATAGCAGGAGAAGAGCTCGTTTGGCGCGCCTTGATCTCAGGAAGAGTCTTATCGCACCTGATCAACTTATCTCCAATGGCCATGGCGCCATGGCGCCTTCCGCCACCAGAGATCATCACCAGCTCCGGCTCAATAGGCTTCCCAAGCGGGTTATAAGCCTCCCCGTGCTTCTCCTTCGCCACCTTAGTATAAGCCTTGAGCTTACTGTAGGCGGCAATGTTGGTGAAAGTCGAAGGAGTGGAGAGATCAGACTCTGAGAGCGCCTTTGCCTTCTTGTACGACGCTGTATGGGCCATGCCATAATTTTCGAACACACCAAGTGGCTCTGTTTTATTATGCTCCGCCTAAAAGACAAAGCAAAGCACGATATTAGTAAGTTGTGGGTGCCAAAAAGACAAAGAAAAGTAGAATTTGCATGAAAATTGAAGCAAAGCACATACCCATTTATTCCCGTAACCAGCTAAGTTGCGGCTTCCTTGATGGTGTGGCACACCAACCATTTGGGCGCGGCGCTCCTTGGCATTGTTGTGGACGACCAACCAGGCATCTGAGCACCAGTGGTCCACAATGGCCTCCCAACAATCCATCTTGTCCGCACACCATCTCGGTGGCGCCTAAGTTAGTAAACAAGGAAACTAATAAGTAGCCTAGATAGGAATCAAATCAAGCAAACTATTAAAGACTTAAGAAGGGTTACCGTCATGTACTGGGCCCTGGTCAGAAACTTCTTGCGGCAGTCCTTCTTGCTACGCTTGCGCTCTTGCTTGGCGTAGTAGTCACGGACCGCCTGCACTCGCATCTCGTGCCTTGTGTTCTGCAAGAGGCGCGTGGCCTCTGCAACTAACACGTCCTCCGCCTCCTGCTCCTTGGACTCATCGACCTTGTAGTAGACCTGCAATAGCACGAGACAACACTGATGAGTGCACGAGACAACACTGCAATAGCATGATTTTATTGTGTGAAACAGAAATTACCCAAAAGCCGTTGATCACCATGTCGGCTCTAGTGTGGCATTCGACCCCGTTGATGGTCGTATCCGGCGGGGCCGGGGCATCACAATAGTGCTCCCACTTGAGTCCAGGCTGCGGAACCTCATCAGGTCCGGGCAATTGAACCAGCCCCGGGAAGTTCTCCCTGACGAGCACACCAAGGATGGAGTTGGGATTGCGGACACCATTGCCGTATATCCAACCCCTGCAGTATAAAAAGACAAAGCCATCAGATAGACATAAGTATAGAAGGTACCGGAAGAGAGTATAAGTGCACTTACGTCTCTCCATCAGGCGTAATCAACCACTTATGGGCGGGAGTCACCGGCACGGATGGGAGCCGTGTACCCCCACGCTGGTACACGGTGGTACCCTCAGCTACCTCCTCCTCATCCGTAGTGTCCAGCTCGGCACCAGCCTCCCACTCAGGCGTGTGCTGCTCCGGCTGGTCCGGCCAGGGACTCCAGGTCGTGCGGGTGGACGTAGCCTCCTCCTCCACCTCAGGCTGGTCCACCCTGCAGTGCTCTGGTGAATCAGCCGGAGGTGGCGGCGAGGAAGAAGCAACAGGTGTTCGTCTCCCTTTCCCGCGACCACCACCTGCTTTGCCTCTCCCGGTCTTCTTCCGACCTCCTCTCCCCCTGGGCGGCTCATCAGTAGAAGGAGGAGGCGAGGAAATACTCTCGAGCAAAGACCTCCGTAGAGCCAGAGGTGGGAGCTCATGACCCCGACCCCTCCCTCGCGAGGCTGAGGTCTCGCCCTCCATATCTGTCACGAACCTACCAAGAATTAAAAGAAAATAATTAGTACAATGAGAAAAAGAATTAATAATACAACAGTAATTACTGCAATAATGAGAATATATATATGTAATTAAAGTTGAGATGCATACAACTAACAAGGATCATCGGTCTCTTCTCCGCGATCAATTGAAGGATCGTCATCGCTATCACGCGTGTCGTCGATAATGATGGCCTCATCAGGTTCAACAACACCAACATTTGGAAGGCCTTTATGTAAACGGTCAAGCATTGACAGGTCATCTGGAGCAGTAACCTCTTCTTCTTCAGGATCTTCAACATCGTCGTTAGTGGGTTCACTCTCATTGTCTTCTTCCATGTTCTGGGGTTGCGTAGAGAGGTTTCGGAAACGTTTTTTTATCACGCGTGTTTCTTGGAAGAATTCTTCTTCATATGTCTCTGGGTCAATGTGGGGTACATAATCCTCTTCATTTGGGGGAGGTGGTCTAATATGAGGTGGCACATCATAAACGACATCCCAACCTTTCAGGTTTTCAACCGTTTGGCAGGGGTAGGATAGATAGAAAACCTAGGTGGCCTGTTGAGCCATAATATAGACATCGGGGACATTAAAATGGGTGTCTTGTCGAATTTCCACTAGACCTACATGTTCATGAGTTCGTCTAGTCCTCGACGGGAGAAACCAATGACATTTGAAGACAACGACGTTGGGAGGATTTTCACCATAGAATAGAAGTTCGTATATTGCTTCAACTCTTCCATAATACTCAATACCTCCGTCGCCGACAGCAGAGACACCCGAATTTGTACTTTTTCGATCGGCCATTTTTCGCTCTTTATCAACGGTACGAAAGCGATACCCGTTGATGTCGTATTTCTCAAATACACGGACCTTATTGTCAAAACCATTAGCGACTTGTC
The DNA here is from genome assembly GCA_950022295.1 of Bromus sterilis. Classification (NCBI taxonomy): domain Eukaryota; kingdom Viridiplantae; phylum Streptophyta; class Magnoliopsida; order Poales; family Poaceae; genus Bromus; species Bromus sterilis. The sequence goes on along the minus strand of OX465601.1, from coordinate 139,750,279 downwards.
TCAATTCGGCGTCCATAGGCTCCTCATTTGCCTATAAGTTTTATAGGAAAGGATTGTTATATTAGTGAAAAATAGGTCGAACCAACAAATGAAACCCTATATATGAATGATAGTTACCGTTCGTTTGAACCAAGAGATGAAACCAGGATTGCCGTCTCCTTGATTGGCAAGAAGCTCATACTCTGCGATGGAATCACTTTCAATAACCACTCCATTCGAGAATTTGGCGACGTATCGACTGTATGAATTCAGGGGAATTAATAAGAAACAAGAATTATTAGAAGTTGCGAAACAATGTACGTACCGAGCACTTACTCGATGTACGGTCGCACTTCTGTTAGGTTGGTGAAGATATACAGTGTAAGAGTCTGCCATTCTTTGATATCCAAAATCTTATTTCTCGAAGCACCAACAGGTCCAAGCTTCCCTTTGAATAGGCTGAGGTTGGATTGACGCCGTTGGGGGTCGCCAGTATTCTACCGAGGATTTGGATTATGCAAATGGCGATTTTTGGCTTTATAATGTGCTGTCATGAAGTTTGCCGCCTCCTCGGTAATGAAAGCCTCGGCCATCGTTGCTTCAATTCTACGTTTATTTTTACATTTTGCTCGAAGCGTCTTCTGCATTCTCTCCGTTGAATAGCACCAACGATTTTGTACAGGGCCCCCTAATCTTGCCTCGGTCGGGAGATGCAATATCAAATGCTGCATCGGATTAAAAAAACCCGGTGGAAAGATCTTCTCTAACTTGCAGAGCAACTCCGACGCCATATCTTCCATGTCTTCTAGCACGCCATCGGATAGTTCTTTAGCACAAAGAACACGAAAGAAATAGCTCAGTTCTGCCAGTACTAGCCACTATTCCTCGGGGATATAGCCGCGCAACATCACCGGCATTACCCGCTCAAGCCATATGTGCCAATCATGACTCTTCAGCCCTAATATTTTATGTTTTTCAGGACTCGCTCCCCTCCTCAGATTCGCTGCATACCCATCGGGGAACATCAAACTGTTTTGCACCCACAAGAGAATTTCCCTGATATGCCCCCTTTCAAGATTGAACCAGGCCCTTGGCTTGGACCAATTCTTCTTTCCTTTCGGCTGTCGCATGTTCTGTGAGGGTCTATCACATAGAGTCTCCTGGTCGACTCTAGCTTTAGGATTATCCTTTGACTTCCCATCTATGCCGAAAAATGTACCAAACAGGGCCTCGCCGATATTTTTTTCAGTGTGCATCACGTCAATATTGTGTGGAAGTTCGAGGTCTTGGAAGTAGGGGAGATCCCAGAAGCATGTCTTGTGAGTCTAGGCGTGTTCCAAATTATATCCCTTGAAATACCCGGGACGTTCTGGATCAGGCTCGAGAGAGTTCAACTGTGCCAAGACATGTTCGCCCGTCATCGTAGGTGCTGCCAGGTTTTTGACAACTTTGCCTTTGATGAAGTTCTTCTTGTCTTTTCTAAAAGGATGCTTAGGAGGCAGAAACTGTCTATGCAAGTCGAAGAAGGAATACTTGCCACCCGCCTTCAGCCAATGAAACTGAAGAGCAGCCTTGCATGTTGGGCACCCGAACTTTCCATGAACACAGAAGCCAGCGAAAAGCGCATACGCCGGCAAGTCATGCATCGAGTACTGGTACCAAACATGCATTTTGAAGGTCTTTTTGCTAGCTGCATCGTATCTCTTGAACCCTTCATCCCAAGCTTGTTGCAATTCCTCCTTAAGCGGTTGCATGTACACATCCATATTCTTCCCCGGATATTTGGGCCCTGGTATTATCAACGTCAGGAAAATGTTCTTCCTTTTCATAATCTCTGAGGGGGGGGGAGATTGAGTGGCATGATAAATACATGCCAACAACTGTATGGGGCTGCCATCAGACCGAAAGGATTGAACCCATCTGTGCCGACGGCGATTCGGCAATGCCTTGGCTCCTTAGCTTTTTCCGAATGTTTTTCATCAAAGTGCTTCCATGCTGAACCATCCGGTGGGTGAGTCAACATCGGCTTCCCATCTGCATCAAATTCTGTTCTCTTCCCATGTTTGTGCCATGTCATCTGTCTGGCTGTCTCTTCCATCATGTAAAGGCGTTGAATTCTTGGTATCACTGGAAGATACCTAAGAACATTTACGGGTATTTTGGTCTGCGTCTTCTCACCTTGACCATTGTCTACCACAACATACCTGGATGACTTGCATTTGGGACAATAGTCTTCGTCCGCATACTCTTTCCTAAATAAAGCACATCCATTTTCACAAGCATGTATCTGCTCATAGGGCATCTTAAGTACCTTGAGGATTTTATCCGATTGGTACAGGTTTGCAGGCATAACATGATCTTTTGGTAGAAACCGCCCAATTAGGGTCGTGATCGCATTGTAACAATCTGTGCCTAAGTTGAATTGTGCCTTCAAAGCCATCAACTGTGCGATGGCATCGAGCTGACAAAGCTCAGTGTGAGCGTGCAGCGGACGTTTCGAAGACTCCAACATATCATAGAAGGCCTTCGCAGATTCCTCCATCTCATCGTCCTCATCCCGCGCATCGTCAAAGTTTTGCACCATGTCTTCGATCCCGGTTCCGTACTCATCTGTGCGCTGACGGACCACCTCCTCTCTCCGTCGTCCGCCAGACTCGCCATGGAAGGTCCACACCGTATAACCAGGCTTATAACCCCACTTCTGCAAGTGTTTACCCATATCCACCTCTGTCGCCTGTTTATAATTGTCGCACCTAACGAAGGGGCACCAGGTTTTTCTCTGCCCATTTGCAAACGCCGCTCTCAGAAACTCCTTGGTTTTCATTGCCCATTCATTGGTGATCTCTTTCTGATTAGGGCGACCAGTGGACATCCACGCACGATCATCGCTCATCTTGTTGCTACAGCTAGCTACTAAAAAACAAATATACCATTTTATTACGTCCACTTTTTATTGCTTTTATCATACATAGCTACGGCATATGCAATTAACCTACACCCTAATAGGTAAAGATAGGTCCTAATCCCACCCGAGTATGTGTAGATTGGGTCGGTTTCCCATGCTTTGGTCCCGATCCGACGCGATATTTCGGCAGCACCTCCCCGCTGTTCTCCTGATACACGTCTCGACAACAAGCCGAGAGGTTGTGTATCTGGAGAACAACAGGGAGGCGCTGACGAAATACCGCGTCGGATCGGGACCAAAGCATGGAAAACCGACGCAATCTACACATACTCGGGCTGTCCATGGATAACGTTGGACAATTCGAAAGAATCACTATTATAAATATGCAAATGAATGCATATTTATAACTGTAACCCTTTCGAACGGGAAACGCATACTGGTTACGCGACTTTACATATGAATATACTAAATGTACCTAGTTAGCTATTGTAAGGCCAGAATTGAGCAAAGGAAAGGGGGGAGAGGATAAGAATTGTTTTGCTCACCCTCGAACTCAAGGAGGTCGTTGAATGGAGGGGGCGGAGGTCGTCGAACACCGGACCCACACAACAGGGAAAGACCTGCACTTTAAAATGAACCCAATCAACAAGGAGACTCGATATACCGGTAATTACATCTATATTTTTTTTCTTTTGTTTTTCCTATTATTTACATTTATTTCATTTATATTTTTCTCCTCCTCCTCCTTCTTCACCCCCAACTTCTTATTCTTCTTCTCCTTCTTCTCCTTCTTCTTCTTCTTCACCTTCTTCTTCTTATCCTCCTCCTCCTCCTTCTTTTCTTCTTCTTCTTCTCCTCCTCCTCCTCCTTCTCCTTCTTCTTCTTATTTTATTTCCTATATCTTTTTTCTTTTCTTCTTTTCTTATTCTACGTTTACCCCTAATTTTTCTTCTCTTCTTTTTTTATTTCTTCTTCTTCTTCACCTTCTCCTTATTCTTCTTCTTCTTCTTCTTCTTCTTCTTCTCCTCCTCCTTCTTATTTTTCCCTTTTCTTCTACTTCTCTTTATATCCTTTTCTTCTTTCTTTTATTTTATCCTTTTCTTTTCTTTCTTTATGTAATCCTTTTTCTTTGTCCTTTTCTTTCTTTGTTTTGTTTTGTTTCTTTATTCAACTTTCTTTCTCTGTCCTTTTCATTTGTTTCTTACTAATTGCTAATTAAAACTAACTATACATAAAACCTATACTAACTAGAACTAATAAAACATGGGCTTAATAATAATAATCTAACCCCCAACTTCTTATTCTTCTTCTCTTCTTCTTTTTCTTTCTCCAATTCTTCTTCTTCTTCCTTCTCCTCTTCTTCTTATTCTTCTTTCTCCTATTCTTCTTCTTCTACTTCTTCTTCTAATTATTTTTTCTCCTCTTCTTCTTTTTCTTCCTCTTCTATTTCTCCTCTTGTTCTTCTCTTCTTATTCTTCTTCTTCTTCCTTCTCCTTTTCTAATTATTTTTATTTTCTAATTCTTTACCTTCTTCTAACAAAATTTAAATAAAAAAACTAACTACAAGGAATAAGTAAAACTAAATAAAACTAACTAACTACAATATACTAACTAATACAATACTAAAATTTACTAATCTAAAATCTATTAAAAACAGTAGCAATTAAAAACTAACTAACTTATATTGAAAACAGTAGCAATTCTAACTAAAACTAAATACAACTAACTAAAACAGAAAAAGTCTCTAAAATCTAAAATTCTAACTAAAACTAACTAACCTAACTACAAGTAACTAACTAAAACTAACTACAACTAACTACAAATTAACTAAAACAGAAAAAAAAACAGAGAGGAGGAGGGGGCTCACCTGCCGGTGTGGGGGACGACGGCGGTGGGGACGACGGCAGCGGGGGGGGGGGGGGGGAGGAGGTGGCGCCGGCGAAGACGACAACTGCGGGTGGCACCGACGAGGATGGCGGCGGCGGCGCACTACAGTGAGGGGCGGCGGCTGCTGTTAGAGGGGTAGAGGAGGAGAGAGGAGGAGAGGAGAGAGAGGAGGGAGGAGGAGAGGGGCGAGCGGCGGGCCTCACCGGCAGCAGGCGGCGAGGGCGGCGGCGGGCACGGCGACGGTGAGGGGCGCGGCGGCGGTGAGGACGCGGGGTGGGTGTAGGGATGTGGGGGAGAGTGGGGGAGAGAGAGAGAGGCTGCACGGGCAGTTAACGGCCCACGGCTTTGCCGTCTGCAGACAGACGGAGAAGTTTGTTTTGCCGTTTGTCTGCAGACGGCAAAGCCATGGGAAGTTAGCCAGGCCGCCGTTCTCGCTTGAGTGGGCCCCCTAGGTCGTTTGCCGTCTGCCCCTAGACGGCATAGTAGCCTTTGCCGTCTGTTTTGGCCGACGCAGACGGCAAAGCAGTTGTTTGCCGTATGTCCCTGGTTTGCCGTCTGTATCCCTGGAAGCAGACGGCATAAACCTACTTTGCCGTCTGCCCCGACGAAAAACAGACGGCAAAGGCCCTGGCACATGGCAAACTTGTGAATTCCAGTAGTGTGGGATTGCGTACACCTGAGGCGTATGTCCAACCCCTGCAATACAAAAAAGAAAAGCCATCAGATATTTCCATAAACCTCAGCGTACTGAGACAGAGTAATTAAGTGCACTTACGTCTCTCCATTAGGCATAATCAACGACCTATGGGCGGGAGTCACCGGCTGAGCCGGGAGCCATGTACCCCCACGCTGGTACACGGTGTTACCCTCACCCCCCTCAGCCTCATCATCAGTGGCAACCGCCTCAACCTCCCCCTCGGGCATCTCCAGGTCCGTCTATGGTCCCTAGGATGTGCATTGGGACGTAGCCTCCTCCTCCACAACGGGTATCTCCGAGGAGGGATCCACCATGTGCTCTGGTGAATCAGCCGTATGTGGTGGCGAGGAAGGCGCAACTGTCCGCCTCCCTCTCACGTGTCCACCACCTGCTCTGCCGGCTCTCGCTCCCCTCTTCGCCCGACCTCCTCTCGCCTTGGGCACCTCAGAAGTAGCAGGTGAGGACATACTCTCGAGCAAAGACCTCCGTAGAGTCCCCGGTACGAGCGCAGTACCCCAGCCCCTCCCTCGTGACGAAGAACCACCGCGGAGGTCTCGCCCTCTATATCTGTCATGAACCTACCAAAAGTATAGTAAATGAAATTAGTACAAATGAGAAAAAGAAATAATACTGCTACAAAGGTCTATAAAGGTCAAATGAAAAATTCTTCCTTCCTCCCGGCTGTCGCATGTTCTGTAAAGGTCTATCACATAGAGTCTCCTGGTCAACTGTAGCTTTAGGATTATCCTGTGACTTCCCATCTAGCCAAAAAATGTACCAAATAGGGCCTCGCCGATATTCTTTTCAGTGTGCATCACGTCAATGTTGTGTGGAAGTTCGAGGTCTTTGAAGTAGGGGAGATCCCAGAAGCATGTCTTGTGAGTCTAGGCGTGTTCCAAATTATATCCCTTGAAATACCCGGGACGTTCTGGATCAGGCTCGAGAGAGTTCAACTGAGCCAGGACCTGTTCACCCGTCATCGTAGGTGCTGCTAGGTTTTTGACAGCTTTACCTTCGGTGAAGTTCTTCTTGTCTTTTCTGAAAGGATGCTTAGGAGGCAAAAACTGTCTATCCAAGTCGAGGAAGGAATACTTGCCACCCGCCTTCAGCCAATGAAACTGAAGATCAGCCTTGCATGTTGGGCATGTGAACCTTCCATGAACACACATGCCAGAGAAAAGCGCATACGCCAGTAGGTCATGCATCGAGTACTGGTACCACACACGCATTGTGAAGGTCTTTTTGCTAGCTGCATCGTATGTCTTGAACCCTTCATCCCAAGCTTGTTGCAATTCCTCCTTAAGCGGTTGCATGTACACATCCATATTATTCAAAGGATATTTGGGCCCTGGTATTATCAACGTCAGGAAAATGTTCTTCCATTTCATTATCTCTGAGGGGGGGGGGGAGATTGAGTGGCATAAAAAATACATGCCAACAGCTATATGAGGCTGCCATCAGACCGAAAGGATTGAACGCATCCGAGCCGACGGCGATTCGGCAATGCCTTGGCTCCTTAGCTTTTCCGAATGTTTTTCATCGAAGTGCTTCCATGATAAACCATCCGATGGGTGAGTCAACATCGGCTTCCCATCTGCATCAAATTCTGTTCTCTTCCCATATTTTTTCCATGTCATTTGTTTGGCTGTCTCTTCCATCATGTAAATGCGTTGAATTCTTGGTATCACTGGAAGATACCTAAGAACATTTACGGGTATTTTGGCCTACGTCTTCTCACCTTGACCATTGTCTACCACAACATACCTGGATGACTTGCATTTGGGACAATAGTCTTCGTCCACATACTCTTTCCTAAATAAAGAACATCCATTCTCACAAGCATGTATCTTCTCATAGGGAATCTTAAGTACCTTGAGGATTTTATCCGATTGGTACAGGTTTGCATGCATAACATGGTCTTTTGGTAGAAACCGCCCAAACAGGGTCATGATCGCATTGTAGCATTCTGTGCCCAAGTTGAATTGTGCCTTCAGAGCCATCACTTGTGCGATGGCATCGAGCTGACAAAGCTCCGTGTGAGCATGGAGAGGACGTTTTGAATAGTCCAACATCTCATAGAAGGCCTTCGCAGTTTCCTCCATCTCATCGTCCTCATCCCGCGCATCGTCAAAGTTCTGCACCATGCCTTTGATCCCGGTTCCGTACTCGTCCGTGCGCTGGCGGACCACCTCCTCTCTTATGCGTCCGGCAGACTCGCCATGGAAGTTCCACAACATATAATCACGATTAAAACCCCACTTCTGCAAGTGTTTACCCATATCCACCTCTGTCGCCTGTTTTTAGTAGTCGCACCTAACGCACGGGCACCAGGTTTTTCTCTGACCATTTTCAAACGCCGCTCTCAGAAACTCCTTGGTTTTCATTGCCCATTCAGTGGTCATCTCTTTTTTATTAGGGCGACCGGTGTACATCCAGGCACGATCATCGCTCATCTTGTCCCTAGCTAGCTACTAAACAACAAATATACCAGCTTGTCAATTTTATTACGTCCACTTTTTATTGCTTTTATCATACATAGCTACGGCATATGCAATTAACCTACACACTAATAGGTAAAGATAGGTCCTAATCCCACCCGAGTATGTGTAGATTGGGTTTGTTTCCCCATGCTCTGCTCCCGACCCAACGCAGAATTTCGGCAGCACCTCCCCACTATTCTCCTAATACACGTCTCGACAACAAGCCAAGAGGTTGTGTATCCGGAGAACAACAGGGAGGCGCTGACGAAATTCCATGCCGGATCAGGACCAGAGCATGAAAAAATGACCTAGTCTACACATACTCGGGCTGTCCATGGATAACTTTGGACAATTCGAAAGAATAACTATTATAAATATGCAAACGAATGCATATTTAGAACTGTAACCCTTTCGAACGGGAGACGCATACTGGTTACGTGACTGATCTAGCTAGTGTCGTCGACACGAAGGCCAGAACAGACCACAAGGAGGGGGGAGGAGGGTATCAGAGTTTTTTTACTCACCCTCGATAGGAGGCGAGGTCGTCGAACACGAGACCCTCGACGGCGGTGCTCGAAGTGAAGGGGAAATAACTACACATTAAATTTCAAAAAATCAACACAAACACTATTACAGGTAGTTAAGCTAAAGTAATACTAACATCTAATTACTAACTACGTTATCTACTTTCTTCTTCTTCTTCTTCGCTCATTGATACGTCCAAAATGCATCACTATTTTATATAGTAATTCTTTCTTATTCATTGATATATTTCATGATATGATGCTATCCTTATGTTGTTTTCGCTTATTTTACACAATTTGTAACTTTCCGGTGCCGAAGCAGCAGACACAAGATTCAGCGGTAAAAAGTGGACGCTGAGTTGCTGAAGAAGAACACCTCCAAATTATCTGAAAATCGACGGAGGCTGTTTACCAGAAGGATCACGAGGACACGCAAAAGAGCGACCAGAGGGGGGCCACTGGGTGCCCAGGCGGCCACCTAGCGCGGCCCCACCCCTGGCCTCGCCGGGAGGGCGCCTGGACCCCTGGGGCCACTCCCGGCTCCCCCCTCTGGCCTATATACTCCTCGTGATCCAAAAACCCTAAAAAGAAGAGAGTTTTCGGAGTTCCGCCGCCGCTCCGTGGCGGAAACCTACAGAGAAGAAAAGCCATCTCTGGCGGGCAGATTCCGCCGGGGAGATCGCCTCCCGGAAGGGGAGATCATCGCCATCGTCATCACCATCGTCACGGGCATCATCGAGATCATCATCAACATCATCCCCATCATCAGCACCATCTCCACCTCCATCCAATGTCATCCCACAATTGCAACTCATGTTGTAATCCGTACTATCTATCCTCTCTACTTTATCGGTGTTGATTACTACTTTGTGGTGAATGCTATTGAGTTTTGTTGGAGAAACATTATTGTGTTCAGATTGTTTATCATCTATTTATCCCCACTGATCATGATCTCTTTTATGTCTTGTGAGTAGTTACTTTAGTTCTTGAGGACATGGGAGAAGTCTAGTTGCTAGTAGTCATATGATGTTGGAGTAATATGTGTTGGTTGATATTTAAGTTGTGTTGTTATTTTCCTAGTGGTGTTGTGTGAGTCGAACACTCAACACTTCGCCTTATCAAGGACCTAGGGGAATACATTGTGTACAAAGGATGCTTACGGTGGGTTGCCGGAGTGACAGAAACCTAAACCCCAGTTCGCACACTTTTGCACAAGGGAACAATGGATCACCGATCGTATTGCTATGGTTAGGCTTTTGCCTTAATTACTATCTTGTATTTGCGGATGCTTGCAAGGTGTTTAATCGTAAGAGTACACTTATCTTAGTCTAGAGGGTGTACTAGCATAGATCCACCCACTCAACACTTATCAACACAGCACATAGTACCGATACGGAATATGGCGAAAGCACATGACTACCTCTCCCGTGTGTCCTCAAGAACACTTTAGCTTTTATAAGTTCAGTTGCTAGGCCTCTCCTTTGCTATGAAAGGATTGGGCCACTTTTTACTCTCCAGTATCTTTTACTTTGCTCGTTTTTACTATCCTATTGCTTATACCAAGAAAACCCCTAAAAAGTTATCTTTCAGTGCTTGCAGTTATCTCCTTAGCAAAGTCACTTGCTATTACCTTCTGCTCCTCGTTGGGTTCGACACTCTTACTTATCGAAAACACTGCAATCGATCCCTTACGTTGAGGGTCATCAAGTAACGTTTTCTGGCGCCGTTGCCGGGGAGTGTAGCGCTATTAGTAAGTGAAGCTGGTAAGGAAGTTTTTATATCTCTATTTTTAGTTTTGTTGTTGCTGCTTTTGTCCCTATGGACACCCCTACCATTGCATCGTTGTTCTTGGGGAGCCGCCCCACAACTAGGGTAGTTACTCCTGACCCTGCTGAAATTGTGCCTTATAAGATACCATCAGGTATCATTGATTATGTCCTAGCTAATCGCTATGCAGGAGATAGACATCCAGGTGAACACTTGCTATATTTATCACAACTATGATCATTAGTCAAGCTTGCAGGTGTGTCACTGGAGTTCATTATGAAGAAATTATTTTCCATATCACTTACAGACAAAGCTTTAGATTGGTATACACTCCTCGATAACTCACATTCTCTTAAATGGGAAGAGCTTATGTCTCTCTTTTATACAAAGTTTTACCCTCTTCACGAAGTTCATCAAGACAGGAATTACATCTATAACTTTAGGTCTCGCGACGGAGAGAGCATCGCTCAAGCTTGGGGGAGACTTAAATCCCTAATGTTCAAATGTCCTATCCATAAGATCCCCAAAGATATTATACTTACAAATTTTTATGCCATGCTTTCTCGTCAGGATAAGGAAATGCTGGATGCCTCCTCTAGCGGAGTATTTCAGACAAAGAGCGTTGAAGAAAGATGGGATCTCATCGAAAGGATCTAGAAGAATACTGAAGATTGGGAAATCGATAAAGGTATTGAACTTGCTATAAATTATGAGAATGATTATATTGAGAGCTATGTGAAAACTGATTATTTTAATACCTTTTGCTCTAAGATTGGTCTGGATTCCCATCTAATGATTGATTTCTGTAAGAACTTTGCCTCTCATGTTGATTCTTCTAAGATGAAGTAGGATCAGTACCATAAGCCTTTCAAAGAAGTACCTATTGATATTCACGTTGCTGATCCTATTTTGCCTGCAGTTATATATGAACAACCCCCTTGTCCTTCAAGAATAAGGGAGCACTCTTTTGTGACAGGCATCATAAATAAAAGTGAGAGAAGAACAGGAAAACCTGAGGACCAGATCAGAGTCGATCCTCAAGTTGCTATGGTTAAAGATTTAGTTACTAATGATGTTTCAGATTCTATTATAAATTTTTGTGCTGTTTCAACTAACATTGTCACATCCAAGAATAAAAGCCCAATTTCAGGTACACCAGTTGTATCTGTTAAAATAGGAGATCACAATTATTACGGGCTATGCGATCTGGGATCAAGTGCTAGCGCGATTCCTTATTCGCTTTATCAAGAGATCATGGGTGAGATTTCACCCTGTGAACTCGAAGAGATTGATGTCACTATTCATCTTGCAAACAAAGCTACTATCTCTCCTATTGGGATTGTGAGAGATGTTGAAGTCCTATGCGGAAAGGTAAAGTATCCTACCGACTTTCTTGTACTTGGTTCAGTACAAGATAGTTTTTTTCCTATTATTTTTGGTAGACCTTTTCTCAGAACTTGTGGATCTATTATAGATTGCAAGAAAGGTAAAGTTTCTGTTGAATTCAATGGTGAGCCATATGAATTTAACTTTTCTAAGATCTCCTAGCAGACTCGTGGTACTGAATTACCTAGTGATGATAAAATTATTGAAAGTATTCCTTCTATTGCTATTCCCCCTAATGATCCTTTGCAGCAATACATGGAGGACCACGAGAATGATAATCATATGCAGGAAAGAAATGAAATCGACGAAATCTTCTTGAGACAACCTGCTATCCTGAAGCACAACCTTCCGGTTGAACCTTTAGGAATTCTATCCAAACCAAAAGAAGACCCGGTGTTTGATCTCAAACCTCTTCCCGATACACTCAAGTATGCTTATTTAGATGAAAAGAAAGTATATCCTATTATTATCAACTCTAACCTTTCAGGGTATGAAGAAGAGCGATTATTGGAGACACTTCGTAAACACCATGGTGCAATTGGCTATACCCTTGATGACCTTAAGGGAATTAGTCCATCTATCTGTCAACATACTATCAACCTCGAGCCCGATGCTAAACCTGTTGTTGACCATCAACGACGGTTAAACCCAAAGATGATGGATGTTGTGAGGCCCGAAATCCGCAAGCTTCTAGCCGCAGGTATTATCTACCCTATAGCCGATAGTAAATGGGTAAGTCCAGTTCATTGTCTTCCTAAGAAAGGAGGGACAACTGTAGTCCCTAATGATAAGAATGAACTAATACCTCAGAGAATTATTATTGGATATAGAATGTGTATTGGTTACAGGAAGTTGAACAAGGCAACTAGGAAGGACCACTACCCGCTGCCCTTTATTGATCAGATGCTTGAGAGGCTGTCCAAAAACACCCACTTTTGCTATCTTGACGGGTATTCAGGCTTCTCTCAAATTCATGTTAACACTGCCGATCAAGAGAAGACCACCTTCACTTGTCCTTACGGTACTTATGCTTATAGGCGTATGCCTTTTGGTTTATGCAATGCCTCTGCTACTTTTTAGAGATGTATGTCTGCAATATTTCATGGTTTCTGTGAGGAGATTGTGGAAGTCTTCATGGACGATTTCTCCGTCTATGGAACTTCCTTTGACCACTGTCTCCACAATCTTAATAAAGTTTTGCAGAGATGCGAGGATACAAACTTAGTTCCAAACTGGGAAAAGTGTCACTTCATGGTTAACGAAGGGATCGTGCTTGGCCACAAGATTTCCGAGAGGGGAATTGAAGTGGACAAGGCGAAAATTGAAGCTATCGAAAGGATTCCCTATCCAAGGGACATTAAAGGTATTTGTAGTTTTCTCGGTCATGCTGGTTTCTATAGAAGATTTATTAAAGACTTTTCTAGGACCTCGAGACCCCTCACTAATCTTCTCCAGAAGGATGTTCCTTTTGTATTTGATGAAGATTGTAAGGAGGCTTTCGAAGTTCTTAAGAAAGCTTTAATAACCGCTCCTATAGTACAACCGCCTGACTGGAGTTTGCCCTTTGAAATTATGTGTGATGCTAGTGATTTTGCTGTTGGAGCTGTTTTAGGACAAAGGGTTGATAAGAAATTGAATGTTATTTATTATGCTAGTAAAACCCTTGATAATGCCCAAAAGAAATATGCTACTACTGAGAAGGAATTCTTAGCAGTAGTGTTTGCCTGTGATAAGTTTAGGCAGTATATTGTTAATTCTAAAGTTATTATTCATACTGACCATGCTGCCATTAAGTATCTTATGATGAAGAAGGATGCCAAACCAAGACTCATCAGATGGGTACTCCTTCTTCAAGAATTTCATTTGCAGATTGTTGATAGAAAATGAGCAGACAACCCTGTAGCGACAATCTTTCAAGGATGGAAGATATACCGCATGATCCCATCCCAGTCAACGATAGTTTTCCAGACGAACAACTTGCCGTTGTTAAAGTACATTCTCTTTCCGATCCTTGGTTTGCAGATTATGCTAATTTTGTCGTTGCAAAGTATTTGCCTCCAGGTTTAACATTTCAGCAAAGGAATAAGTTCTTCCATGATTTGAGGCATTACTTTTGGGATGACCCACATCTTTTCAAAGAAGGTCCAGACGGGATCGTGAGAAGATGCATACCGGAACACAAACAGAAGGACATTCTCAAGCAATGTCACGATAGTCCCTATGGAGGACATCACGCTGGTGAGAGAACCGCACATAAGGTTCTCCAATCAGGTTTTTATTGGCCTACTCTCTTTAAAGATGCTAGAAATTATGTTTTAGCCTGTGATAAATGTCAGAGAGTTGGTAATATTAGTAGAAGGAATGAGATGCCTATGAATTACTCACTAGTGATTGAGCCTTTTGATTGCTGGGGTTTTGATTTTATGGGTCCTTTTCCTTCTTCGCACAAGTACACTCACATTTTAGTTGCTGTTGATTATGTAACCAAGTGGGTTGAAGCAATCCCCACTGAGAGTGCTGATCACAAAACATCTTTGAAAATGCTCAAAGATGTAATTTTCCCTAGGTTTGGTGTACCTAGGTATCTCATGACTGATGGAGGATCCACTTCACGCATGGAGCTTTTACGAAAGCTCTAGCCAAGTATGATGTCAATCATAGAATTGCGTCACCGTACCATCCTCAAACTAGTGGGCAAGTTGAGCTCACCAATAGAGAGATCAAGTTGATCTTGCAAAAGACAGTTAACAGAAATAGGAAGCACTGGTCAAATAAGTTAGGAGATGCTTTGTGGGCGTATAGAACTGCTTACAAAAACCCCATGGGCATGTCTCCCTATAAAATGGTCTATGGCAAAGCATGCCATTTGCCATTAGAGTTAGAGCACAAAGCTTTCTGGGCTGTTAGAGAGCTTAATACCGACCCAAAGTTAGCTGGTGAAAAGCGTCTCATGAACTTGACTTCTCTAGATGAGTGGAGAAGTGAAGCTTACGAGAGCGCTAAAATGTTCAAGGAAAAGGTAAAGAAGTGGAATGACAGGAGGATTCTGAAACGTGAATTTAATGTTGGTGATAAAGTTTTATTGTTTAGATCATGTTTCAGGTTTTCTCCAGGTAAACTACTTTCCAGATGGGAAGGGCCATTTCATATCGAAGAAGTCTACCGGTCTAGTGCAATCAAGATTAACAACTTTGAAGGCACCAAACCTCAAGTTGTGAATGGGCAAAGACTCAAGCATTACATGGCGGGAGATCCCTTCAATGTTGATGTAAATATAATACGCACAACAACTCATGAAGAACACGTTGCAGCCCTGTTTCAGACACCGACAAAAGCAGAATAAGAAAAGGTATGTATTACGGTAAGGAAACATCGCGAACCGCCATAAAAGTTCCATATTACGAGTTTTTCAAAATTAGGAAAATTCGAGGCCTAAGTGGAGCCGGAGAGGAGCTCCAGGGGGCCCAGGCGCCCCCTGGCGCGCCCTACCTCCTGGCCGCGCCGGGAGGCCGCCTGGGCACCCAGGAGTCCGTCTCCGACCCCACTTTGGCTCGTTACCTTCCTTTTGTTGCAAAACTTTTTGCTATATATCTGCCCGGATCGTTCTGGCAACGTATCTCGTGATTTCGTGTGTTTTCTCTTCAATCTGTTTCTGACAGGAGATCTTTTAGCTAAACCTAGGTGCCATGGCTTCCCCAAGTTCCCCCAAGGACAAGTTCGTCGTCAACGTCATCAACCCTTACCTCGCTGAGGTGAACAAGCACCCCCAGGTCCTTCGTGTGGAGGACGGTGTTCTCCACAAGGAAGATCTGAAGGGACCATTCATGGAGGGGAGCACCGAGGAGCGGCTGAAGGAGATGGAACATGAGGTCTTCAAGTTCAAGAAGATGGTGGAGCGTGGTGTTGAAGCCAACTTCGACATTAGGAACGAGATCGAGGCTTCCCATAGGAAAGATATGAAGGAGATGTGGTCAAGTTTGTCCGCATTAGAAGAAAAAGTTTCCCAGCTCCAAGCGCAAATCTATGATCTGCACACCCAGAACTGTGAGTATGAACTAAAGTTTCTGCGCATGGGTTTAGGTGCTGAGTGCAGGATCCTGGAGACGGGAATGTCCTTCGAGACTGGAGAGGAGCTACCATGGAAGCGCTTCGCCAAGGAGTACCTGATTGAGAAGAACAAGAATGAGGAGTAAATCTCCTCGGGTAATGGCATTCCCTCAGCTTGTTCCAAGCTTGGGGCAGTGCCAGGTATCTTTATCTTTATCTTAGTCTTTTAGAGTCAAGTAGAGTCGTATCATGTCTAGGGAGTTTATTATATGAAATAGGTGTTTGAATCAAGGTCTATCACTCCGTCTGTGGAGAGATTGTATCCGAGAGTGTGGAGTCGTCTATAATGGAATATTAATGAGAAGTCTATTGGTTTCTTCACTGCACTCGGTATTCTCTTCATGAAATCGGCCTCATATGACGATTCTTATGGGGAGTATTGACCTTATATCAGGTATGGCTTTGAAAACTTTATTTAATTTTGGCAAACATAGCTTTGGTCTTGACAACATGCATGTTTTCTCAAGTAGCGACATAGCCAAAACCTTTATGTTATTATGCCTGAAGTGTTATGTTGACAAGGAAGACAACTTGATGTGTTATTCTTACCTTAATGTTTATGCCTTATATGTTTTGCATCTAAACTAGCATCAATTGTCTGTTCTCTCAAAGCCTTTGCTAGCCAAACTCTTTGCCAAGTAGATTTCTTCTTGTGCATCCATACCCTGAAACCAGTACCTTCCATGTGAGTCCACCATACCTTCCTATTCGTGGTATTCCCCTACCACTCCTATAAGTATAGAATTTATGTGTTATCCTTAAATGTTCAAAATCTTCTGTTTTGTGCCTCTTGTTTAGCTCATGAGGAAGTAGTAGGTAATTCATGATCTTCTTAAGTTGGACAAGTTTTACCCCGGGATTGCATGTCTAATCTGCAAACCCATAATACGAGGAGGAACTGGCATGAGTGCGCCCAGCTCGAAAGATAATATAACAAACAAACCCTCCTTCACGCTTGGTCTATGAGAAATCAGTAACTTTGGCAGTGATAAACAAAGGAGATTAAGGGGATGTGATCATCCTCACTTGGGTGCCGTTCCTCGAAACTTGTCCATCTTGAGAAGTAATTGAGCTATCCATTAGCATTCGTTGACAAACTATGCACCATCCCAAAATCTATTTTTATTCTGTTTGATTTAAGGATAGCACATGAGTTTTCCCTGCTTGCCCTTAAACAAGGCTTTCTTCCACCTTCATGTTGAGTCAGTTGTCCCACTTTCTTCTTTTCCCTAAGAGAACAGAAATTTGATGTTGATGAGGATTCATACTTATAAAGCTGCATTAAGTTTTGCCATGCCATATCCTTGTTGACATTATATTTTGATAAGTAAGTTGTTTGCGAAAGCTTTTTCCTAGCGAGCATCTTCCTTTGTGTTAGCATTTGCACTTCATGAATATTAACATGTTCTTTCGAAAGTTTCAAATTGTTTTTAGTTGTCCTTTGACCAAGGATATGTTTGCCATAATTTGATGAGTTTTCTCAGCCCTACTTTTGATTATAATTGTTATTACTTTCTCATAAGGTCCTTATAAGTTGAGGTTGCTGTTGAGGATGGTTGAGTTTGATGAAGGAACCTTGATGCTTCTTGTCCGTATTTTATTTATCGACACTTCACTCTCTAAACTTGTGGACAGGTTTACCGAGCTCAGTATTCGCTTGGCGACAAGCGAGGTCTAAGCTTGGGGGAGTTGATACGTCCAAAATGCATCACTATTTTATATAGTAATTCTTTCTTATTCATTGATATATTTCATGATATGATGCTATCCTTATGTTGTTTTGGCTTATTTTACACAGTTTTCAACTTTCTAGTGCCGAAGCAGCAGACACAGGATTCAGCGGCAAAAAGTGGACGCTGAGTTGCTGAAGAAGAACACCTCCAAATTACCTGAAAATCGACGGAGGCTGTTTTCCAGAAGGATCACGAGGACACGCAAAAGAGCGATCAGAGGGGGGCCACTGGGTGCCCAGGCGGCCACCTAGCGCGGCCCCACCCCTGGCCGCGCCGGGAGGGCGCCTGGACCCCTCGGGCCACTCCCGGCTCCCCCCTCTAGCCTATATACTCCTCGTGATCCAAAAACCCTAAAAAGAAGAGAGTTTTTCGAGTTTCGCCGCCGCTCCGTGGCGGAAACCTACAGAGAAGAAAAGCCATCTCTGGCGGGCAGATTCCACCGGGGAGATCGCCTCCCGGAAGGGGAGATCATCGCCATCATCATCACCATCGTCACGGGCATCATCGAGATCATCATCAACATCATCCCATCATCAGCACCATCTCCACCTCCATCCAATCTCATCCCACAATTGCAACTCATGTTGTAATCCGTACTATCTATCCTCTCTACTTTATCGGTGTTGATTACTACTTTGTGGTGAATGCTATTGAGTTTTGTTGGAGAAACATTATTGTGTTCAGATTGTTTATCATCTATTTATCCCCACTGATCATGATCTCTTTTATGTCTTGTGAGTAGTTACTTTAGTTCTTGAGGACATGGGAGAAGTCTAGTTGCTAGTAGTCATATGATGTTGGAGTAATATGTTTTTGTTGATATTTAAGTTGTGTTGTTATTTTCCTAGTGGTGTTGTGTGAGTCGAACACTCAACACTTCGCCTTATCAAGGACCTAGGGGAATACATTGTGTACAAAGGATGCTTACGGTGGGTTGCCGGAGTGACAGAAACCTAAACCCCAGTTCGCACGCTTTTGCACAAGGGAACAATGGATCACCGATCGTATTGCTATGGTTAGGCTTTTGCCTTAATTACTATCTTGTATTTGCGGATGCTTGCAAGGTGTTTAATCATAAGAGTGCACTTATCTTAGTCTAGAGGGTGTACTAGCATAGATCCACCCACTCAACACTTACCAACACAGCACATAGTACCGATACGGAATATGGCGAAAGCACATGACTACCTCTCCGGTGTGTCCTCAAGAACACTTTAGCTTTTATAAGTTCAGTTGCTAGGCCTCTCCTTTGCTAAGAAAGGATTGGGCCACTTTTTACTCTCCAGTATCTTTTACTTTGCTCGTTTTTACTATCCTGTTGCTTATACCAAGAAAACCCCTAAAAAGTTATCTTTCAGTGCTTGCAGTTGTCTCCTTACCAAAGTCACTTGCTATTAACTTCTGCTCCTCGTTGGGTTCGACGCTCTTACTTATCAAAAACGTTGCACTCGATCCCTTACGTTGAGGGTCATCACTCGTCCTTGTCTCTGGGCTACGATCTATACTACTGCCTCCTCCTCTCCTCCTTCTCTCCGGAATGCTCATCTCCTCCTTCTCCATCTCTGATCCTACTCCTAACTTCCTCCTCCTCCATCTCTCCGTCCACCTCCTCCTTCTCTCGGGCATCCTCCTCTCCGGCCTCCTCCTCCATATTTCCGGCCTCCTCCTTCATCTCTCCGACCTCCTCCTGCATCTCTCCGACCTCCTCCTTCTTCTCTCGGGCCTCCTCCTCTCCTCCTTATCTCCGGCCTCCTCCTCTCCTCCTTCTCCATCTCTCCTCCTCCTAACCTCCTCCTCCTCCACCTCCTTCTCTCCTCCTCTTTTTTCTTTCACTTCTTATTCTAATGAAAACTAATTAAAACTAAATCTATCTAATTGCTAACTAAAATTACATCTAATTAAAAAAATCAAACTAATTGCTAGCAATACTAGTACAATATAACACTAATAAAATTAATAAAAGAAATAACTACAATACAATAACCTAACTAATTATTTTTTCTCTTCTTTCTATTTTTCCTCTTCCTTTAATTATTTTTTTCTTCTTATAACCTAACTAACTACAATACAGTGACTAACTACGATACTAAAATTACTAAAACAGACTTAAATTACTAAACCAGAGAAAAATACAGCAAAAATTAGTAACACAGAGAAAAAAATAGGGGAAAGGGGGCTCACCGGAGTGGAGGACGTGGAGGTCGGCGATGGTGGTGGAGGAGGGCGGTGCTAGAGGAGATCGGCCGGGTCGGGGTCAATGGCGGTGGCGGCTGCAACAGGGTGGCGGGCGGCAGTTAGAGAAGAGAGGAGACAGAGGAGGGAGTTGAGGGAGGAGGAGGGGCGGGCGGCGGGGATCACCCGCGTCGGGCGCGGCGGCGACCTGCAGGGGGCGGCGGCGATGGGTGTGGCAGAGAGAGAGAGAGAGAGAGAGAGAGAGAGGGCGCGAGTGGATAGGGATCGGGGGCGTGTCCAGCAGTTAACGACACATGAGGTATACCGTCTATCAGCAGACGGCACACACCGCTTTGCTGTCTGCTGACAGACGGCATACCTCGGGGCCGTTAGCCAGGCCGAGTTGGAGGACCTGGCTGGCCCCATATCTTCTTTGCCGTCTGCACGTAGAGGGCAACGAGTCCTTTGCCGTCAGCCTGGGTGGAAGCAAACAGCATCCCGCAGGTTTACCATGTGTTAGCAGTTTGTCGTCTGTATTTAGGTAAACATACAGCATATAACCTTTTTGCCGTCTGCCTCGATGAAACACAGACGACAAAGAGGTTGACACATGGAAAACTGATGAATTCCAGTAGTGTATCACTAATACGCTCAATCTCTTGACACCAAAAGTTCAAACATTACTCAAAACGATACCTCAAAATGTCGGTGTATGGATCCCTGGGGTACCCTCCGAGAAGATATACTGTTAAAAACTAGAGTAATCTCGTTGCAGCTTGGAGGGCACCTCCGAGAAGATACAGACATGCCTCTATGCCATGGGGGTCCACCTTTGACTGCCACCGCCCGACCAGGAGGCCAGGGCATTGAATGCTGACAAAGACGAGCGCCACCGAGTGGCAGAGAAGCCTTGCCATCTGCCCCCCGCATGGAGCAACGTGTTGCATGAGATCCCACATCATCACCCCTTTCCGGAAGCTATGACCACCTCTCCGCACATGGCCCTGTACACTAGCAACTGACATCATGTGGCCATCCCCTTGAACTATAAAAGGGAGAGGTCAGCCACCAGTAGGGGGGGGGGGGAATTCTTCTAATAGAAATAGGACATTATACACAGGCAAGAAAGATGAGACATGCATGAGTAGAGTTTTTAGTCTTCGGACGGCTAGTCCCTGGGTAAAAAACCTGATGTCCCCTTGTGTCATTTCTCCATTGTCGTTTCGATGTCACCGCAACCTCTAGCCACATCTTCGCTGGCGACAAACGGACTGGTGAGGTGTGCTGTCATCATCCGTGCGGGGGTCCCTGACGCCCCACGTCTTCCCGGGAAGCAAAGCCTCCTCCGGGAGGTGCCCCCGACATTTGGCGCTGGAAGGAGGACTGGCGATCACGTCGGCCGTAGTCACTGCAATCGCCCCTCTGTGGGTCCATCTACCATTGAAGAAACACCGGGCACCGGTCTTCCGGATCAGCTCAGCAGCACAGCCGCAGTCGGGCATCTTGCTACAGATTACCCCATGCGCTCTGCGCCCTGAGAACCCCTCGACCTTTCCCCGAGTGTCGAGCTGGAAAATGCACGTGAGCCCATGTTGAGAATCCCCCTTTATTTCCCCATTGTGCTCACTTATGGCGTCCCCTGGATTCGTCTCCCCCCGGGAATCGAATTTCCTGCAGACGCAACTGACTTAGAAGGTTGCGGATGTCTGGGGAGCATCGTACTCATACGTAGAGATACGTCCCGAGAGTGGTCTCACAGAGGCGACCCCGGTCCCTCGACGTATGATAAGCTTGAGCCAAGCTACCCCTGTCCTTCGCGGCGATGTTCCGGAAGGGTACCACACAGGGCGCTATGGGATGGTCCGTCTTAGTGTGGATTATGTTTTGGGTCCGTCCTGAAACCTGGGGCAAAGATACTGCATCGCTTCCGCCCCCTGAGGGCATGCACAGATGTATTGTCACCGGAAAAGTCCCTCCATCCGGGCGCGTCACGGAGACCCGATTTTCCGTGTCCCTAATCCTTGAGAACTACGCATCTCTGAGAAGTTGTTCCCGGGATTGGGATCATAGTTCCCGGACACCGTTCCCCATCCCGGGGATCGGTAACCGTATGCTGCTATCAACCCGCCTAAGACGTGGGTTAGACTGTGTTTTGTGTCGGGAAGACGACAGGAGTAGTCCAGCGACCACCCTCCGGGTGATGCATTCCCTTGCCTCCGTTGACAAAATATACACAGGACCTCATCCGGATTCACAACTTTCACACGCAAGGATTCAGAAGATATCAAATGAAGCCATCGCTTCCAAATCTCATGCGGCCCGCCACATGGGAAACATGCCATTCAGTTCGATTATTAAACTCAAGCAGTTCAACACGACAAAGCTACAAATAAGGTAATAAAATAAACACCCGGAATCACCCCTTCCGGGTCATCATGATGCTGATCTTCTCGGTATGCTTGCATCACTTTTCTTCCACGCGCTTTTGCTCTTCCTAGTGTGGGATGCTTGTGTACATGGTGTTCAGGTTCAGGTTTGGCTTGTGGAACTGCAGCCTCGCGGAAGCCCACGAGACCTCCGAGCATACCTCTTGGATTATCCGGGCCGCCCGATCTACACGCCCCTTTTGGTATGTGTCCAGCACCTCCACTGCGTCAAGGTAGAAGGACAGAAGACTTCCTTCTCGGCAATCCAACAGGTCTTCCGTCAATCCTACGTGAGCCAGCTGCATCTCGGAAAGCACCGTTGCGAGCTTGTCCTCCACCCCCCTGAGGGATGCTAACCCCTGCTCGCTTGATCCCGAGAACCCTACGTACTCCCCCTTTAGGGTATCGTACGCTTTTTCAGCACATCCCCGCGTGTGGCGTGCCTGGGTTCCTTCTTCCCGCGCGAACAATATTTCCTTGTCCTTCTCGGCGATGATGGCCTCTAGCCTCCGGATTGAAGCTTCCCTATCCTACATGCTCGACTTCAAGCCATCATTCTCCTCCCGCAGCTGGCGCAGGGCCTCTGCATGTGCTCCTTGGGCGACCTCCATTTCTTTCTTGTGAAGGTTCATTAGATAGTTGCGCGACTCGGCGAGTGTAGCCTTTACGGACTCTTCTCGTAGGGTGAGGTATTGACTCTCATCCTTGAGGTCTTCTGCCTGCTGTTCTTGGGCCTTCCTCACGTCCTCCAGGTCCTTCCAGACATGCGCCCTGCCCGCCTCCCGATTCGCCATAGTTGTGCGGATCTCCTCCAACTGATCAGCCCATGTAGACAATGCCTTCTTGCTTTAGGAGATTAGCTTGGTCACGGCTGCCTCCCTAGAGGACACCTGCTGAGCCCAATCGGTCATTTGTTTCTCCCGCATGAAGTGCTTGTTTCAGAGTTCGTCATACGTCTTTTGGCTGTTGATCCAGAACTCCGCCTCGATTGGAGCCATGAGGTCATCCAGATCAACCGCCTCCGGGACGCTCCCTCGAAGGGTCTCCTCCAGCGCCCTCATGCTAGCCTCACATTCTTTCCCTTTGTCCATCATGGAATTGAATGCGGCAATGTTGGCCTGCGGGCGATACGGACACGGTTAGAACCACAATGCCAACCGTTATCCGGAAGCAAGGCAATGCCTGGAACTTATCGGAACAAGTATATCATGTGTACCTGTATCACGCTGGAACTGGCGTCCTATGCCTTTGCCGCGGAAGATCCCTCGAGATCCTCCCCCTTGCTAGGGGTCGGGCCCGATCGGGTTCACCCCCTCTGGCCCGGGGGCCGCCCTGCCACCCTGGTACACGATCATCTCCAGAGGGCACCCCTCATCCCTCGTACGAGGTACCAGTGGAGCCACCGGTGGTTCGTCGGTGGAAACCCCTCCTGTGAGCCCCAAGTTATCACCGAAAACAACCACTGTCTTAGGAGTTGAGAGTCCTAGGAATACGCGCGTACCTTGTGCAGGAGGAGAGGCTCCATTCGTAACCGGAGACCCTGTTGAAATATGCTCCGCTTCCATTGCCTGCTCCGCCTCTGTCTCTTGTTGAGGTCTTCGTTCCACTTCGGTCGGTTGCTCCAATATGCGGGCCCTCTTTACCAGGGCCTCAACGGCTTCGTCCTTGCACCAAAGGTTTATCGATTACTACTTGCGTTCAGAAGCATACGAAGATGCGTGTGTAGGCATGACTGACACATCGTCCAGAGGAGAAGATATCGTCGAATCCGGGAGGTCTATCTTCCACTCGTAATCCGGCACGATAGGGGCGTCCGAGACCTCCCCTCGTGTTTGAGAAGTTCTGCCCAGTGGCTTCCTAGAAGCCGGCCTCTTCCGCGTTGACGAAGACACGCTCCTCTTTGGCACTGCACCCCTGACGACGGCAGGGGCCTCAGCCCCTGAGGCCTTGTCGAGGTCCGCCGACGGCACATCTCCGCCGGATAAGGGAGCGTAGACCAGCGTCTGCGTCTCTTCTTCGTCCTCCTCCTCCTATTCCTCGCTGACACTTGCTAGAGGAACTTCGAACGATCCTCCAATTTTTGTGCGCCGCTCTGACCACGACCCCTCTGATGATCCCTCCTCCTCCTCCGGGGCTCGCTCCGGGTTCTCCTCAACCACGGGCCTCTTTCCGCGAACAACTGCCTTCTTACGGGTTGAACTCCACCCGGATGAGGTGCCCGTGAGGTCCACGACCTCCTGTGTTGTCGTGGGCAGTTGCGCGCCTGCCCCTCGCTTGCCCCTCGAGCCTTTCCCCTTCGTTCGGCCTCCGGGGGCGCCTCTTTGAACTTCTTGCTGTTAGATTGGGTCTGGCCATACTGGAGGTATAGCTGCTGTCGCTTATGCAACATCTCCAGTTCCGCCAAGCTTGTGAGAGCCATCCTGTTCTCGCCAAGGTTCACGGGCAGATCGTCGATCGTCTTCAATAAGGCCCTGATTTGCGCCTCCGTTGGACCCTGCCGATCCGGATCGGTTAGCCCCTGGCGTCGCAACGAAACATGGCTTTCACCAAGTCATCCTTCGCCTTGTTATTGTGCAAAGGGATCACTGCCTCCGCTACCATTGTCCACCCTCGAAAAACATCTCCTTGAACGTGTTATAGAACCTCCACACGATCAAGTTATGCTGTGGACCAGGGCGAAGCCGCATCGTGTCCTCCGGACCCGTGTACTCCCACGCCATCCAAGAGCGATGCCACATGGGAGCAATCCAGCGGCAGAGGTAGTCCACGACCACCATATCCAGCGTCAACCCCCCGGCCTTTAGCTTCTTGATCCTTGCTAGCGGGAGGTCGAACTTCTCACCCAGGTCAGGCGGGGCGTGCCACACCTCGTCCCGTTCCTCAGTCAGTTGCAGCACGGTATCCGGTACCACGTAGGTTGGGAGGACATGGTTTATCTTCACAAACACCCAGTCGTCTCGCCATTCTGCCCTCTTGGTGATCACATGCAACTCCAAGTATTCATCAGACATCCCGTCCCGGATCTTGAGAGAAAAATCCCCCCGCCATCACGTCATGCATCACCCTGGGAGTATAGAAATACCGAAACAAGGCGACTGATGGCACTATGCCCACGAAGTTATAGCACAAGTAGGCAAAGGCTGCCAGAGCGGTCACTCCGTTTGGGTGCAGGTGCATCACCTGAATCTTGAACGTATCTAAGATGGATAGGAAGAACTGAGAGAAAGGGGGACCAGACCTGCCTTGAGGAACGCGGCGTATATCGGCACCATGTTCCCGGTCACTACCGCGTCCCTCCCGACGGGTGATTCCGTGATGGATCGGCCTCCTTCGCTGTTGTTGTCGACCAAGAACACCTTGAGGAGATCCATCTTCTCTAAGTAATTGCGAGCCGACGGGAAGCACGCCGAGATTTTCTCGCGATCGACGGCCGGTGCGGCAACGCCTTGTGGTGGCTTCCATTGTGGTGTGCGCTTCTTTTTGGGGGCCATGAATGGATCTCGCGGCAAGAAGATGGGTGCGGTTTTGCAAGGGAGACGATTGGAGAGAGGAGCAGAGTAACCCCCCTCTTCCACGGGGCTTGATTGATATACCATAACCACCCGACGCCGCCGCTCTCTCCGCAACGGTTAATTTCTTTGGGTCCGCCGCGACATCACTACACGCTTCAGGAAGTACGCTCCCCTCGGGAATTCTCGATGGTTATCGTTGGGCCTAGCCACAGCCTTCGGAACTCCACGGCCGCACCCAGGCCCGGGGGCCACTATCGGTTTATGGATCCCCGGGGTACCCTCCGAGAAGATATATTGTTAAAAACCAGAGTAATCTCGTTGCAGCTTGCAGGGCACCTCCGAGAAGATACGGACAGGCCTCTATGCCATGGGGGCCCACCTTTGACTGCCACCGCCCGACCAGGAGTTTAGGGCATTGAATGCAGACAAAGACGAGCGCCATCGAGTGGCAGAGAAGCCTTGCCATCTGCCCCCCGCATGGAGCAACGTGTCGCATGAGATCCCACATCATCACCCCTTTCTTGAAGCTATGACCACGTCGCCGCACATGGCCCTGTACACTAGCAACTAGCATCATGTGACCATCCCCCTGAACTATAAAAGGGATAGGTTAGCCACCAGTAGGGGGGATTCTTGTAATATAAATAGGCAGGAAAGATCAGACATGCAGGAGTAGAGTTTTTAGTCTCCGGACGTCTCGTACCTGGGTAAAAAACCTGATGTCCCCTTGTGTCATTTCTCCATTGTCGTTTCGACGCCACCGCAACCTCTAGCCACACCTTCGCTGGCGACAACCGGACTGGTGAGGTGTGCCGTCATCATCCGTGTGGGGGTCCTTGACGCCCCACGTCTTCCCGGGAAGCAAAGCCTCCTCCTGGAGGTGCCCCCGACATTTGGCGCCAGAAGGAGGGCTCGCATGAAACTATTGCAAGTTACTACTACAATGGAATAGCAACCTCAATTACCTACTTTAAGTCAAGACAGACAACTCTCTAAACAAGATAAACATGAAGAATCAAGAGAGTTCCAGCAACAACCTAAAGAAAAGCTCTAAAAAAATAAACATGAAAGCACAAGAGCTAAACATGATAGCAGCTATGAAAAGATAAAGAACACACACAAAAGAAAGATAAGCATGAAAATCCTATGATGTGTTCTAGGTTAAAGTGGAGCGTGTTTCTCTCCCACGCAAAGAAAGCTGGGTTGTATCTTGTTATGAACAGCAAACAAAGCTAAAGAAAATTACAAAGTAAAGAGCAAGACGCTCCAAGCATAGCACATAACACATGAAGTGATAAAAATATAGTGGAATGAAGGACAAACTAATAATTGTTGATGGAAGGGGATGCACGGGGGCATCCCCAAGCTTATATGCTTGAGTCTCCTTGGATATTTCTTAGGGTTGCATAGGGGCATCGCCAACCTTGAGCGTTTGACACTCCCGAATCTTCTTTCATTATCTTCCCTCGCACACTTGAAAACTCCCTTCATACATAACTCATCATAAGCTGATTAGAGTGGTTAGTACCCATAAAAAGTAATTTTTTCTCTACTGGAAATAAAGATAATCTTGAAGAGCTACTCTTCCTCAAGATTGACAAAAAGTTTTTGCAAACAAAAAGCAAGCTTAAGATTTTCAAAACGAAGAAAAGGAAAAACGTGGCAGAATCTGTGTAAAACGGACCAGCAGGTAGTAAATAATTTTTTTGGGTTTCTTCTTCAACTCAAATCAAAAAACTCAGAACATATGCACGAAAGCTAATTGTATAGATCACGCTGTCAATAAAATTCAGATCAAAAAGATGATTTGGTGATTTTAGCCGATTTTTTTTGTCAAGGGACAGAATCTGTTTTCAGGACAGCACGTCACAACTTTTGAACTTTCTTGCAATCAGAGGCTAAACTTGGCACAAAGCTTGAAAATAAAGATACAATGATGTTGCTACAGTAGTAAAAATCATCAAGACCAGTAAAAACAGAAGGAAAAATAAATTGGGTTGCCTCCCAACAAGCGCTTTCTTTTACGCCTTTGAGCTAGGCACGAAGCAAAAAGATCAAGTTTTATGAAGTGTAAGAGAATAGCTAGCCCGTGTAACGGACTCAAAAGGTAACTTAATATTATTTATAGGGAAGTGTTACATGCCCTTCTTGAGAGGGAATTGTTATCTTATATTCCCCTCTTTCATATCAATGATAGCACCAACGGTGTGAAGAAAAGGATGCCCCAGAATAATTGGACATGAGGGTTCACACTCAATGTCCATAATAGAAAAATCAACGGGAACATAATTATCATTGACAATAATAAGAATGTCGTAAATCTTCCCCAAAGGTTTCTTTACGAAAGAATCAACAAGACGAACACCAAAAGAACAAGGATCAAAAGGTTTCAATTCAAACATATCATACATTATTTTGGGAATAACGGAGGTACTAGCTCCAACATCGCAAAGAGAAAAGCAAGAGTAGTTATTCAGTCTAATTTTGATCATAGGACCCCAACCATCTTCTAGCTTTCTAGGTATGGAGGGTTCTAACATAAGCTTCTCCTCCCTAACTGTAATGAGAGCATTGGTGATATGCTCCGTGAAGGCAAGGTGTAGTGTGCTAGTGTGGGGGTCTCTAGACATTTTGTGTAGGAAACCAATAACTTCAGGAAGGGTACAATTATCAAAATCAAGGTCATTACTATCAATTTAGGTGGTAGTGATATCATTTAGGCTTACTTGTTTTAAAGCCTCTATGTTCATAGGAGTTTCTTCTTCTACGGTTGAGGTAATAGCATCACCATTAATGGGTCCATTAGGTGGACTAGGGATGTGGTGGGTGCTAAGAGTTTTGAGATCCTCAACAACTTGGATAGTAGCAATGGTATGGTGTGTAGGAAGGCTCTTCATTCTATCTTCTTCCTCCTTTTCTCTATCCCATCTATCTTTAAGTTTGACCAACATCCTAATGTTTTCATTTATTTGTACTTGAATAGCATTCGTAGGAGAGGCCTTCCTCTCCTCGAGGGGAGAAGTCCTAATTTTAAGCATCTCAACATCAAGGGCTATGTTGTCTACCTTCAAAGAGAAACTATCTAATTTGTCTAATTTCTATTCTACACTCTTGTTGAAGGCTTTTTGGGTAGTGATAAAGTCCTTAAGCACGCTCTCTAATTCAGAAGTGGAGTTCTTGGTGCTAGGATAAGTGTTGTTGTTCCCATAGTTGTTGGATGGGAAAAGTCTAGGATTGCTACCAAAGTTACTCCTGTAATCATTGTTGTTGAAGTTGTTTCTAGAGATAAAGTTCACATCTACTTGTTCTTGAGAAACCAAGGAATTTAAAGGAACATCATGAGGATCAATAGGAGCTTCCTTGGTAAGTAAAGACAGGATCAAGTCAACTTTTTCATTTAGCGAGGAAATCTCCTCGACAGAGTTTACCTTCCTACCTGTTGGAGCTCTTTCGCTGTGCCATTGGTAATAGTCGGTCATCATATCATCTAGTAGTTTTGTGGCAGCACCAAGTGTTGTTGAAATAAAGGTTCCTCCCGCGTCCGAATCTAATAGGTTCCACGAGGTAAAGTTCAAGCCTGCATAAAAAAGTCTGGATAACCATCCAAGTAGTCAAACCATGCGTAGGGCAATTCTTAACAAGAGATTTCATACGTTCCCAAGCTTGGGAAACGTGTTCATTATCTAATTGCTTAAAATTCATAATAGTACTCCTCAATTGGATAATCTTAGCAGGTGGGTAGTACTTCCCAATAAAAGCATCCTTGCACTTAACCCAAGAATATATGTTATTCCTAGGAAAGGATTGATACCAAATTTAGCTCATGCTCTCAAGGAGAAAGGAAAAAAGCTTAAGCTTAACAATATCACCTTCTAGTTCTTTATACTTTTGCATATCACAAAGCTCAACAAAATTATTCAAGTGTAAAGCAGCAGCATCTCCAGCACTAGATAGTTGTTCTTTCATAACAAGGTTCAGCAAAGCAGGTTTAATTTCATAAGAAGATGCTGAAGTGGCAGGTGTAGCAATAGGAGTCCAGATAAAGTCATTGTTGTTGTGACTAGTGAAGTCACACAACTTAGTGTTTTCAGTGGTACCCATAATAGCAGCAGTAATCGAGACAAACAATTTTTTTGTGATTTTTGATAAATGACACTAAGATAAAAACTGAAAGGTAAACTAACAAGACTATAAATCAAAGATAAAAGATAGTGTGCGACTCCCCTATCTTGAAGATTGGAGTCCCAGGCAACAATGCCATAAATTACTCTTGATGGCACTGAAGTAGTGCTCCTCGTTGGCTTCCCCAAGTGGAAGGTTGAAATGTAGCGAAGCTTTAATTTCCCTTGGCGAAGATACCAAGGTCGAGATCGAACCAGTAGGACTCCAACGACGACAAGTAGGTGGTAAAGTGAACAATGGCGCCGTTGACAACCTTAGGTTGCCTACTTTACCTGGACCTGCACACACAACAAATAATTTTGCTCCCAACAAGTACAAAGAGGTTGCCAATCTCTCCGGCCTTGCCGTTCACGAAAGGATCATATGCACGGGATAATGATAGTGATAAATATAAATGCAAAGTAAAGTAAAGGAAGTAAAATAAAATGTGGGTGTAAACAGTGGTGGAAATATGGACCGGGGTCCCATGAAGTTCACTAGTGATGTCTCTCTCCCAAAAGACGATAAACAACTATGCGAGGTGAACAAATTACAGCTAGGCAATTGACAGGATTAAAAAGACACCGCAATGCTAACTATGCTACAAAAGAAAGGAAGAGGCTCAAAAGCATGGGCATTACGCCAAGACAAGTAGACCGAAATCCATCTGCATTTACTCACTAATCGTCCACCTTGAGATATCTATCCAGAACATCTGCCTGGTATTAAGTTGCGAGCCCCACCCAAAGTGTAAACCCAAAGCAACAAACAACTGCATTAAAAGAACTTTGCATAAAGTATACAATCCATGCACCATTGTTTTCCCCCTTGTGGCAACATCACATCCCCTAGACTCATGTTTCTGTCACTCAAGCTAGTCATTGGGGGGCATGAACCCACAATCATGCATAACGCTCCCTCTTGGAGTTACGATCCATCACTTGGCCAAAGTAATAAAAAGCAACGGAGAACATGGAAGAATTACTCAAGAACATAAATATAAAAGGAGAAGAACCAAATATATTACTCATGACAATCTGAACATAATCTCATAATCCATCATATCCCAGCAAACTCAAGATAGCAATAGTAGGAAAAATTACATATGTGCCTCGATCATTTTGGGCAGCTCACAAGGTCTAAACATTGCAGAACAAAGATGGAGAGAAGACATCACATAGCTACTGATCATGGACCCATGGTCCAAGGTAGACTACTCACGGCTCATCCAGGAAGCGTCCATGGTGGTGGAGAAGCTCCTGGAGGTCAATCCTCCCTCCGACAGGGTGGCGGGACAGGGTCTCTTGGAAGCCCCGATCTTGGAAGCGCGGCGGCGGCGGAACATAGGGGAGATCATGAAAAAGGTTTCTGCCTTTACGGAATATAGGGTAAATATAGGCCGAAGGGGGCAACCATGGGTGGACCAGGGAGTCCAGGCGCCCCCGGTGCGTCCTAGGGTGGGGCTGCGCCACCAGGGTGCCTGGACGCCTGGTGGGGCCCGCCTTCGGGCATCTGTAAGGTTCCTTCTCGCTTATTTTTTATATATTTTCCCACAAATTTTTGAGCACTTTAAGTAATGGGAAAACCTGAAATACAAAAACAACAGAAAACAGAAACTGGCACTGTGGTGCACTGAGTTAATAGGTTAGTCCAAATATGATCAAAAGTGTATGAAAGTGCATCAAAAGCATAGAAATATCTCCCAAAACATGCATGGAGAAAGCAGAAATTATAGATACGTTTGGGACGTATCAGCAGCTATGAAATAGATAAAAAACACACACACAAAAGAAAGATAAGCATGCAAGCCTATGTTGTGTTCTAAGGTGGAGTGGATCGTGTTTCTCTCCCAAACAATGAAGGCTAGGATCCAATTTTTTATTAACAGCAAGCAAAACTATTAAAGAGCGAGACGCTCCAAGTTTAGCACATAACATATGAAGCGATAAAAATATAACATGGAGAAGGACGAACTGATGATTGTTGATGGAGAAGGGGATGCCTGGGGGCACCCCCAAAGCTTAGACGCTTGAGTCTCCTTGGAGATTTCTTGGGGGTGCATGGGGCATCCCCAAGCTTGAGCGCTTGACACTCCCGAATCTTCTTTCATCATCTTCCTTCGCATACTTGAAAACTCCCTTCATACGAAACTCATCATAAGCTGATTAGAGTGGTTAGTACCCATGATAAAATAATTTTTGTCTACTTTAATAAATATATTCTTGAATAGATACTGTTTATCAAGATTTCCAAAAAGCTTTTGCAAATAAAAATCAAGCTTAAGGTTTGCAAAACGATGAAGACGCAAAACGTGGCAGAATCTGTGAAAAACAGACCAGCAGGTAGTAAATAATTTTTTCCGGGTACTTCTGCAACTCAAATAAAAAAACTCAAAACAGATGCACGAAAGCCAATTGTATGGAGCATGCTGTCCAAAAATTTCAGAACAAAAAGATAATCTGGTGATTTATGACCAATTTTTCTGTCAAGGGGACATAATCTCTTTCTAGACAGCATGTCAGAACTTTTGAACTTTCTTGCAATCGGAGGCTAAAAATCGGCACAAAGCTTGAAAATAAAGATACAATGATGTTTCTACAGTACTAAAAAACATAAAGAGCACTAAAACTGAAAGTAAAACAATCTTGGGTTGCCTCCCAACAAGCACTTCCTTTTTTGCCTTTAAGCTAGGCATGATACAAGAAAATCAAGTTTTATCAATATCAAAAGAAAAGCTTGCCCGTGTAACGGAAGCATAAGGTAACTTGATCTTATTTTGAGGGAAGTGTTCCATACCTTCTTAAGGGGGAATTGAAATCTAATAGTCCCCTCTTTCATGTCAATGATAGCACCAACGGTGCGAAGAAAAGGACGTCCCAAAATATTTGGACATGAGGGATCACACTCAATGTCCATGATAAGAAAATCAACGGGAACATAATTATCATTGACAATAATAAGAACATCGTCAATCCTTCCTAAAGGTTTATTTACGGAAGAATCAACAAGAAGAACACCAAAATAACATGTTCAAAAGGTTTCAAATTAAGCATAGCATACATTCTTTTTGGCATAACTGAGGCACTAGCTCCAACATCACATAAAGCATAGCAAGAGAAGTTATTTAATTTAATTTTGACTATAGGATCCCAACCATCTTCTAGATTCATAGGGATGGAAGTATCAAGTTTTAGCCTCTCCTCCCTAGCTATGAAAAGAGCATTGGTAATATGCTCGGTGAAGGCAATGTTAAGTGTGCTAGTGTGGGGGTCTTTAGCCATTCATTGCAAAAAAGTGATAACTTCTAAGAGACTACAATTATCAAAATCAAGATTACTAAAGAAAAACTCTATAAAAAAGGAATTTTTGCAATTGTACCAAGTGTCTTTCTTACAATAAGGCAGGGAGTGGAACCACTTCTTCGGTTTTCCTCGGAGAAAAAAGTCAAAGAACTCTAATTTAAATTGATCACTATCCATCCCAAGAGGTTTTTGTTCATCACACACCTTTTCATAATTTTCCAAGTGATAAATAGTATCCTCTCGTTTCTCAGAAAATTGGTTTCTTAAATCATAATTGAGGAAAGGCCTACTGATGGGTGTGCAAACATAATAACTATCATGGCAAAAATAATTGCACAACTCTAAAGGATTAAAGTTGTCCCCATTAGGAGTTCCATGCCTAGGGAAAACTTCAATACTAATGGAACCCAAAGTGGTAGCAAGCAAGAACAAGGTAAACAATTTTATTGTGATTTTTGATAAACGACACTAAGATAAAAAAATAAGGTAAACTAACAGGACTAAAAAGCAAATATAAAAGATAGTGTGCAACTCCCCTATCTTGACGATTGGAGTCCCCGGCAACGGCGCCAGAAATTCACTTGATGGCACTGAAGTAGTGTTCCTCGGTCGCTACCCCAAGTGGAAGGTTGAGATGTAGCATAGTAGCAAATTTCGCCTGAAGTAGATGCTAGGGTTTATGTCTCCCATAGGAATCCAAGGACGACAAGTAGGTGGCTCAGCAAGTGAGGCACCGTTTGAAGATAATTACTTGCTTTACCTGGACCTGCACACACAACAGATAACTTTTCTCGCAATGAGTACAGAGAGGTTGTCAGTCTCTCCGGCCTTGTTGTTTACAAAGGATCAAATGCAAGGGTAGATAACACTGATAATTGCAACTGAAAGTAAAATCATTCAATAAAGTGGAGGTTTAAATAGTGGTGGAAATATGGACCGGGGTCCCATGATGTTCACTAGTGATGTCTCTATCCCAAAAGACGATAAAACAGCTAAGTTGGTTGAACAAATTACAGTTCAGCAATTGACAAAATTATAAACGCACCACAATGCTAATTATGCTACTTGAAAGTAAGAGGCTCAAAATTATTGGCAGTACGCCAAGACAAGTAGACCGAAATCCATCTGCATGTACTCACTAATAATCCACATTGAGATATCTATCAGTAACATTTCGCTGGTATTAAGTTGCGAGCCCCACCCAAAGTGTAAACTCAAAGCAACACACAATTGCATTAACAATCCATGCGTAAGGTAAACAATCCTTGCAACCGCGGTTATAAGCACCGTTGTTTTCTCCCTGGTGGCAACAGCACATCCCCTAGTCTCATGTTTCTTTCACTCAAGCTAGACATCGGGGGGCATGAACACACAATCATGCATAACGCTCCCTCTTGGAGTTACTATCTACTACTTGGCCAAAGCAATAAAAAGCAACGGAGAACATGCAAGAATTACTCAAGAAAAATATATAAAAGTTAAACCAAATATATAACTCATCACGATCTGAACATAATCCCATAATCCATCGGATCCCAGCAAACACAACATAGCAACAACAGGAAAATTACATAGGTGCCTTGATCATGTAGGGCTACTCACAATGACTTATCATTGAAGAACAAGATTGGAGAGAAGACATCACATAGCTACTAGACATGGACCCATGGTTCAGGGGGACAACTCACGACTCGTCCAGGAAGCGTCCATGGTGGTGGATAAGCTCCCGAAGGTCAATCCTCCCTTTGGCAGGGTGCCGGGAAGAGGTCTTCTGGTGCTCCCGATCTTGGAAGCGCGGCGGCGACAGAGCATAGAGGTATTTCGTGATGCGGGGTTCTCCTCGAGGATTTCTGGGACAAAGAGGTAATATAGGCCAAAGGGGGTAGCCAGGGGCCACCTGGGGCTCCCAGGCACCCTGGTGGCACGGCCAGGGGTGGGGCTGCGCGCCACCTGGCCCCCCTGGCCCTCCTTTGGGGTTTCGGAAGCTTCCGTCATACTTATTTTTATTCTGATTTTTCTGGAATTTTTGGAGCACTTTTAATTGGGGAAAAATCCCTGCAACTAAAAGACATCAGTAGATAGAAACTGGCACTGGGTGCACTGATTTAGTAGGTTAGTCTAAATATGTGTAAATGATATGAAAGTGTAAAAAAACATGTAGTAATGTCACATAAGAGTGCATGTAACAAGCAGAAATTATAGATACGTTTGGGACGTATCACTTACACATGTTTATGACTAAAAGTCTATCAAGCCTGAATGATCTTTTTATTTCAGAATAGTTATATGGATTTCATGCCCGATTCAATGTTGATTTGTCGCTCTGCATGATTATGACCGTTATTGCTCTCTAGTTGGTCGCTTCCCCGTCTTTTGCTAGCCTTCGCCTGTACTAAGCAGACTTCTGCTTGTGCATCCAAAATCCTTGAAACCAGTTGCGCCATATGATTCCACCATACCTTCCTATATATGGTATTTACCGGCCATCCTAACGAATACTTTCTTGTACCATCTCAAAACTATTCAAATGCACTTCTCTTTTTGTATCCGGACAAGCTCATGGAGCGTTAGGGGCAATCAATATCTTCCATGCTAAAAACATGTTACTCCTTGATAAGGTATAATCTAGTCAAATTTATGAGGCAGATGCCGGTCATGAGATCGAATGCCCAGTTCTCACTTGTTTCACATCTTATAAAAACTTGCACTTTCCCCCCATACTTGATAACGGAATGAAATGGAACTTATGTTGGCCATAGACTGCTAATGATTGTTGGAAGGAGATACAATCTTCCCTTCCATACTTGAAGCAGGATGAAGGGCACCAAGCAATCATTGATGGCCATGGATCGTTTATGATTGATGAAAAGGGAACATAAGTGTAGGCATACTATAAAAGAATGGGAACCACCATTAATATGGTTGGTATGGAAGATATTGAAAACCTTTACCGTTTACCGTTGACTGGAAAGTTACACTCCCAAAAGCATTTTATCTCTATTTTCAAAACCACGACCTCTGGTACTTGTTTAGTCCTTGCTTCCAGCCACGTGTTTTCAACCTTGCCATCAAAAGCCACGATTCGAGTTTCTCCATCTTATTTCTTCAAAGCACCAACTATTCAGAGCATAATTGTCATTCTGAGTGTAATGTGCATTGTCCCAAAGTACCACATTGTCTTTTGTATGATTGTGATATTACTCATTCTGAAATATTTATTTCTAGTCTCCTTTAAAACTCCGAAGGAGCTTCTGCATTTATGTTTTGCTTCACTCATGGAGGCTAGCGAGATACCACTCTAGTATGTTCAAATCATGTGCATTGTGATCTTGTCTTGATTTTCAGTAGAACATTATTCATTCTTGGTTGTTTGAAACTCTTCACATGAATGAAGGATTGCTTCGTGCATTGTCTTTGTTGCATTGTTCCAATACTTGCTAGACTTTTTCATAGTACGTGCTTATATACATCTAATGAAGCAAAAGATTTTGTCAAAGTTTTCTTTGTCGCGTCTAGTTCATTGAACTGAATTGCTCTAGGACAAGTAATTCCCTGTTGTAGGCAAAGGGGGTGGTAGGGATTGGATGAGTTAGATCATGTAATAGTTCATCATATTGTTGGGCGCATGTTGCCTATCATCTACTATGGTGTTTATCATGTTTGTTACTACTTGTTGTTCTTCAGGCTTGTCACTTTGGGCCCGAGTGCCATGATTTCAGATCTTAACCTTATATGTTTTCACGAATATATTTGTGTTCTTGATCCTATTTATGAGTTGTATGCACCTATTATAGTCCGCTACCGGCGATCCCAATGGTGACAGCTTGGGACACCAAAGGGGATGGACTATAATTTGAGGATTCCATGTATCCATTTATTGTTAATGCTTTGTTCCGGTGCTCTTTGACAGGAGCACCTTAATCTCAATAAGTTCCTTTTGGCCCCGTTTGTAGAGGGATGGTAGGACAAAAAGATGTTGTGCAAAGTATTATTGCAAGCACGCACAACTACGTTGGGATACATGCCCAATGTTTGATATTTGCCTAGATGATCATTGCTTTTCTGTGTTCCTTCCCCCAAGTTAAATACATGTTATCTCTCATCCCTTCAACGCCCAACCATCCATTCCCCTAGCCTACAGTGTTCTTAATCCCGCTGGTTACAAGTTACTTTACTTTTGCTATTTTACTTTTATTGCTTTTCCAAAACTATTTTCGTTGACACCATCACTTCCATATCACCGTTACTACTAATATTTCTTTGCCAAGAAAGTAACTTTCAGGTGCGCTTGAATTGACAAATCAACTGTTAAAGCTTATAAATATTCTTTGGCTCCCCTTGTGTCGAATCAATAAATTGGGTTAACTTACCCGCGAAGACTGTTGCGATCCCCTACACTTGTGCGTCATCACACCCCCACTAGTTCCATTGGAGAGCTTCCCATAGCTCATATGTGCATCCGTTGCATGCCAATCCCTACTCCTCACGTCATATCTATCATTTGGATTTCTCTCGCCTATGATTGTATTCCTTCCTCATCATTATTCTGTTCTCCATCTTAAGTGCCAAATAATCTTGCTCGCGCTCATTCATTGTATGAGTGCTCAAAATCGAAAGGGATAGGATCAGTTTGACTTGTACCTGGCCAGTGGTCTATGGATGAGTCATAATAAGATTTCAAAGGAGACTAAGTGTGAAGTTTTAGTAGATTGAGTTCTCAACATTTACTAGTATTTTTTATGCTCTAAACCCATCTCCCACTTTGCTGCACGGGAACACTGATTGGAGACATTCAAGTCACGGACAGCAAGAGCTATTGCACCTTTATGTTCTTACTTTGGTAGTTTCAATACTAGATATAGACTCTTGCTTGTTATTTTCTTGACTTGAATGGCATAACTTACTAATTGTACTTTAAAGTTCAAATATTTTTTGGAATCTTGTCACCATAGAAATTATCTTTGTTATCATTTACCCGCTCGAGGACGAGCCAGAATTAAGCTTGGGGATGTTGATACGTCCCAAACGTATCTATAATTTTTGCTTGTTCCATGCTAATATTGGTGATATTGCTATATGTTTTGTTACACTTACATATCATTTACAACGTATTTGGACTAACCTACTAACTTCGTGCTCAGTGCCAGTTTCTTTCTAATGTTGTCTGTGCATTGCAGGAAAATGTCAAAAATAAAAGTGCTCGGAAAATTCAAGAAAAAACAGATACAAAATCAACAATTCATAAGACTCCAGAAGCCCGAAGGAGAGCCGGAGGGGGCCCACCCCCTGGCCAAGGGCCGCCTGGCGCGGACAGGAGGGAGGCCGCACAACCTGGCCTCTTGGTCAGGTGGGGCCTCCCCACGGGCTCCCCTTTGGACTATATTTACATCCCGAGGAGGAAACCCTCGCAGACCCCCCCCATGACGCGATTTCAGCCACTGTTCTGTCTCCGGAGTGATTCCGATCTTGGGATCGCCACAAGATGCTTCCTCGTCACCCTTCCGGAGGGCAGATTGACCTACGGAGACCTCTCCAATACTGTGGTCGTCTCTGGGATGTGTCGTGAGTAGTCCCCTTGGACCATGGGTCCATGATCAGTAGCTATGTGATGTCTTCTCTCCAATCTTGTGCCTCAATTCTTAGACCTTGTGAGCTGCCCTACATGATCAAGGCAATTATGTATAAGTTTTCATGTTGCTATGCTATGTTTGCTGGGATCCGATGGATTATGAAATTATGTTCTATTTGTGATGAGTAAAATATTTGGTTTACCTTTATGTTTTATTTCTTGAGTATTCTTGCATGTTCCCCTTTACGTTTGTTGCTTTGGCCAAGTAGTTAATTGTACCTCCAAGAGGGAGCTATGCTTGATTGTGGGTTCGGGCCCCCCGATGTCTAGCTTGAGTGAAAGAAACATGAGACTAGGGGATGTGATGTTGCCACCAGGGAGAAAATAGTGGTGCTTGTAACTGCGGTTGCATGGATTGCTTACATTACGCATGGAGTGATAATGCAGTTGTCTGTTGCTTTGAGCCTACAGTTTGGTTGTGGGTCGCAACTTAAGACTAGCGAGTTGTTCTGGATAGATATCTCAAGGTGGACGATTAGTGAGTAGATGCTGATGAATAAACGGTCTACTTGTCTTGGTGTAATGCCCATACGATTGAGCTTCTAGATTTCTTGTAGCAAAATCAGCATTGTGGTGTGCTTATTATTCGGTCAATTGTTGATGGCTTCTCGCCCCTCGTTGGTTACCCCAAGTGGAAGGTTTATATGTAGCTAGCATTAAATTTCCCTCGGTGAAGATACCAAGGTTTATGTCTCTGGCAGACTCCGAATTCTGCAAGTAAGTGTCAATGGAGCTAGAGATTAAGTTGCCTAAAGGAGATGAGGTTGACGTGGACCTGCACACAGAAACAAATAACTTTGCTCCCAACACGTTCAGAGTGGTTGTCAATCTCTCTGGCCTTGTCATTTGCAAAGGATCAAACGCACGCTGGAAATATTGATGGTGATTGCAACTGAAATGAAATAAAGCAGTAAAGAGTTGAGGTGTAAACAATGGTGGAAATATGGACTGGGGTCCCATGATGTTCACTAGTGATGTCTCTCTCCCAAAAGATGATAAAACAACTAAGCTAGGTGAAAAAATTACAGCTCGTCCATTAACAGAATTATAAATGCACCGGAATGCTAATTATGCCACAAGCAAGTTAGAGGCTGAAAAGTATTGGCAGTACACAAAGACAAGTAGACCGTTTATTCATCAGCATATACTCACTAATCATCCACCTTGAGATATCTATCCAGAAAATCTCGCTGGTATTAAGTGTCAAGCCCCACCCAAAGCGTAAACCCAAAGCAACAGACAACTTCATTAACAAACTTTGCGTAAGGTAAACAATCCTTGCAACCGCGGTTACAAGCACTATTTTCTTCTTCCTGGTGGCAACAACACATCCCCTAGTCTCATGTTTTTGTCACTCAATCTACACCTCGGGGGGAATCAACCCACAAGCAAGCATAACGCTCCCTCTTGGAGTTACTATCTACTATTTTGACAAAACAATAAGAAGCAACGGAGAACATGCAAGAATTACTCAAGAACAAAATATAAAAGGAGAACCAAATATATAAATCATCACAATCTGAACATAATCTCATAATCCATCGGATCCCAGCAAACACAGCATAACAACAGCAGAAAGATTACATAGATGACTTGATCATATAGGGAAGCTCACAAGGGCTAATAATTGAAGAACAAGATTGGAGAGAAGACATCACATAGCTACTGTTCATGGACCCATGGTCCAAGGGGGACAAATCCCGGCACATCCGTGAAGCGCTCATCATGGTGGAGAAGCTCTCGGAGGTCAATCCTCCCTCCAGCAGGGTGTCGGGAAGAGGTCTTCTGGTACTCCCGATCTCGGGATCGCGATGGTGGCGGAACAGAGGTGAAAATCATGATGCGGGGTCTCTTTTCAGGGTTTCTGCATCGAGGGGGTAATATAGGCCGAAGGGGGGGGGCACCAAGGGAGGTCCCACCCTCTCAGGCGGCCATTTGGCGCGGACCCACCTCTGACCGCGCCTGGAGGCTGCCTAGGAGGGGGGTGGGCCCCCTCCGGCTCTCCTTCGGGCTTCCGGAGGCTTCCGTCACACTGATTTTTTATATATTTTTCTTGGAATTTTCGGGGCACTGTAAATATGGGTAAAAACCTGCTATTCACAGACATTAGAAGACAGAAACTAGCACTGGGTAAACTGAGTTCGCAGGTTATTCAAAATATGTGTAAAAAGGTATGAAAGTGTTGCAAAACACATAGCAATATACCCCAAATGAGCATGGAACAAGCAGAAATTATAGATACATTTGAAACGTATCAACATCCCCAAGCTTAATTCCTGCTCGTCCTCGAGTAGGTAAATGATAACACAGATAATTTATGTGGTGACATGCTAACACACATATAAGAACTTCAAATTAAATAAAGTATGATATGCAATTCAAGTTAAGATAATAACAAGAAAGAGACTATATCTAGTATTAAAACTAGCAAAGTAAGAACATAATGGTGCAAGAGTTCTCGCTGTCTGTGACTCGAATGTCTCCAAATGGTATTTGCGTGCAAGAAGTGGGAGATGAGTTTAGAGCATAAAAATACTATATAGTTTAATTGAGAACTCAATCTACTAAAACTTCACACTTGGTCTCCTTGGGAATCTTATTTTCACTCATCCACAGACCACTAGTCAGGCAAAAGTCAAACTTCTCCTCTCCCTTTCGACTTTGAGGACTCATGCAATGGATGAGCGCAAGCAAGATATATTGGCACCTTGGATGGCAAAGATAAAAATGATGGGGAAGGAAGACAAAAAAGTGTGAAAGGCTTACATCAATGAGGACAATCATAGGCGAGAGAAAGCCAACTTATAGATATGATGTGAGGAGTAGGGATTGCCATGCAACAGATGCACATATGAGCTAAGGTAAGCTCTCCAATGGAACTAGTGGTGGTGCATCCAACTTGCTTTCTCATGAAGACCTAAAGCTCTTTTGAGAAGGCTCATCCTTGGAATATGCAAGCCAAGTTCTATAGTGTAAGGATCCACACATAGTTATGCATGAATGATATGAAAATCCCTATGGAGTACAAATATGACTATGGAGTACGAGTGTGGATCTTTCAGAAGGAATAGTAGTGTTGCGCCTTCTCTCTCTTTTTTTCTTTTTTTTCTATTTTTTGGTTTTTCTGCCCTCATTGGCTCTTTCTATTTATCTCTCATTTGTCCTCTTTTGGATCTTTTAATTTGTCCTCTTTTGGGATCTTTCAATGTGCTCTTTGGGATCTTTTCCTCACTTAAGGGCAACACTCTATATTTTACAAGAATATAAAGAAGATCTTCACACTTTACAAGAAGTACTCAACATAAAGAAAACTGAAAAACTATCATGATATGTGCAAATGTATGGCTCTGCCAGTGTAGAAGGATATGAAATGATACTAGAGCGTCATATAGCAATTATAAGGGCAAGGCCCAACTAGCATGCAACTCCTCGATCAAGCAAAAGCATGTATGACATGAAGATCAAGTCATAAGATGATGGACATGGCAATGTATCTAGGAAAGGCAACGGAAATTCCTTGATAGGTAGGTATGGTGGCTGTTTTGAGGAAGATATAAGGAGGTTTATGATGACAGAGCGTATCGTGCCAAGGGTTTGGATGCACCGGTGATGTTTGCACCAACTCTCAAGATGAGAAAGGGCAATGCACGGTACCAAAGAGGCTAGCAAAATATGGAAGGTGGAAGTGCCAACAATCGAATACTCGCATTAGTCCGAATAGCTCATGCACTTATTATCGGTAACTCTCTATCCAATCAGGACGTTCACAAAGAGACAAGTACCCCGAGGAGGAGTGTATGGGGGTTTGGTTATCCTTGCGCATCCTCGACCCATGGTAAGTGAGGGTACTCTATATATTCCAACCCCTCCAGAGGTTAGAGATCCATCTTGTAGCTAGAGGTCTCAACATAATTTTTTATAGTTGTTGAAAATAAGCACAGATTGCCCAAAATACGACACCTATCACTAATAGGCTCAAGCTCTTGGCACCAAAAGTCCAAACATTACTTAAATCAATACCTCAAAACTATTGTAAGTTACAACTACACTTGCAAGACACACAACTTAGTGCAACAGACCAACTCTCTAAACAACATAAGCATGATAACTCAAGAGAGTTCCAAAAGCAACAACCTAAATAAAATCTCTTAAAAAGATAAGAATGAAAAGTTGAAAACTAAGTGCTAAGCATGACAGCAGCTACGAAAAGATAAAGAACACACAACAAGAATAAGCATGCAAACCTATGTTGTGTTCTAGGGTGAGGTGGAGGATGTTTCTCTCCAAAAGAATGAAGTCTAGGGTCCAACTTGTTATGAACAGCAAGCAAAACTAAAACAAACTAAAACGTAAAGAGCGAGACCTTCCAAGCATGGCACATAACACATGAAGAGATAAAAATAAAGCAGGAAGAAGGACGAACTGATGATTATTGATGGAGAAGGGGATGCACGGGGGCATCCCCAAGCTTAGATGCTACAGTATCCTTGGATATTTCTTGGGGTGCATGGGGGCATCCTCAAGCTTGAGCGTTTGACACTCCCGGATTTTCTATCATCATCTTCCTTCCCATACTTGAAAACTCCCTTCATACGAAACTCATCTTAAGGTGATTAGAGTGGTTGGTACCCATAAATAAGTAATTTTCTCCACTTTAAATAAAGATTTCAATGAAGGGATACTGTTTCTCAATATTGCCAAAAAAATTGCAAAGAAAAAGCAAGCTTAAGATTTGCAAAACGGTGAAAACACAAAACGTGGCAGAATCTGTGAAAACAGACCAGCAGGTAGTAAATAAATTTTTTGGGTTACTTCTTCAAATCAAATAGAAAAAATTAGAACATACGCTGGAAATTCAATCGTATAGAGCATACTTTGAAAAAAGTTCAGATAAAAAAGACCATCTGGTGATTTTTGGTGAATATTTCCGTCAAGCAGACATAATATGTTTCTGGACAGCATGTCACAACTTTTGAACTTTCTTGCAATCGGAGGATAAAACTTGGCACAAAGCTTGAAAATAAAGATACAATGATGTTGCTACAGTAGTAACAAGCATCAAGACCACTAAAACTAAAATGAAAATCGTTTTGGGTTGCCTCCCAATAAGCTTTTTCTTTTATGCCTTTTAGGTAGGCATGAAGCAAAAAGATCAAGTTTTATCAACTCCAAAAGAATAGCTTGCCCGTGTAACAGACTCATAAGGTAACTTAATATTTTTTCGAGGGAAGTTTTCCATT
Source organism: Bromus sterilis (assembly GCA_950022295.1). Classification (NCBI taxonomy): domain Eukaryota; kingdom Viridiplantae; phylum Streptophyta; class Magnoliopsida; order Poales; family Poaceae; genus Bromus; species Bromus sterilis. Next base: position 139,706,372 of record OX465601.1, on the reverse strand, counting down.
ACCTTTTAGGGGGAATTGGAATCTAATTGTCCCTTCTTTCATGTCAATGATAGAACCAACGGTGCAAAGAAAAGGACGTCCCAAGATAATTGGACATGAGGGATCACACTCAATGTCCATAACAAGAAAATCAATGGGAACATAATTATCATTGACAACAATAAGAACATAATCAATTTTCCCTAAAGGTTTCTTTACGAAAGAATCAACAAGACGAACACCAAAACAACATGGATCAAAAGGTTTCAATTCAAGAATATCATACATTCTTTTGGGTAAAACGGAGGCACTAGGTCCAACGTCAGATAAAGCAAATCAAGAGAAATTATTCAATTTTATTTTGACCATAGGATCCCAACCATCTTCTAGTTTTCTAGGAATAGAAGTTTCTAACTTAAGTTTCTCCTCCCTAGCTTTGATAAGAGCATTGGTAATATGCTCAGTGAAGGCAATGTTAAGTGTACTAGTGTGGGGGTCTTTAGCCATTCTTTCCAAAAAAAAGTGAGAACATCGGGAACAGTGCAATTATCAAAATCAAGATCACTACCATTAATTAAAGTGGTGGTGACGTCATCTAAGCTCATTCTCTTGGTAGTCTCTAAGTTTATGGGACCATCTTGTCCTAGTGTTGAGGTGTTAGCTTCACCATTGATAGGTCCATTGGGACTAGGGATGTGATGTGTAACAGCTCGGAAATTTCACCCAAATTTAAAATCTTGTTTGTTGCTTTATTTTGTTGCTTCTTCGAGTTGTTTGCAGTATTTGTTTTGCCAATTTATTAATTGGTAATTATATTTCCCTTCTCTTTCTCGTATCGGATGCGTGACTGAGCCCTTCCACCATGGCACACAACCGTGCGACACCGGGTTTCACCCGAGAACCGTCGCAACTTCCGGCAAAAGACCAGCATCGCCATCGGAATGAAAACCCCGTTTATTTAATAAATGGATTATTATATTGGGCGCCAAAAAAATGTTCTCGGAACGGTATCAAAGTGAGGTAGAAGTGACCAGCTCGCCGCGCTGAGCGCGTGGCTCGAAGTTTTGCCCGAATCAAAGGTCGTATGGACTCCAGGCGGTCAGAAACGTAAACATCGGACGCGCGCGAGAGAGAGAAAACCCGAGGGCGTTTGCATAAACCTGCCAGCCAACAAACCCTATAAATAGACCACCACTCTCTCCTAGCCCTCCTATGATTTCCCTAGTGCCATTTTGCAGCCACCCCCTCAAAATTTACCCCAAATTTTTGCCCACAGCCCCTCCACCTTGAAAACCTAGATCTGGGGCGTTTCCAGCCTTTGGATCCGCAGCTGGGCGGTCCAAATCACGTCTCCCACATCCAGCAACCGCATCACAGGGATACGGGCCGCGCCGGGCCAGATCTCGCCGCCGCTGGTCCCGCTCGGGTCGCGGCAGCCCGCGTCACCGCCGCCTCCCGAGCTCCTCCCGTCACCACGCCGCCCCACGCTACCCGCCGGCCGGCAACCGCCGCCACCGGCAGCCCCGCGACCACTGCGAGCCCTATGCCCCGGTGAAGCTGCGCCGCCCCTCTCTCTCTTCTTCTCCTTCCCTCCTCCCTCACCGTGCCTCCTCTCCCTCTCCACGAGCTCACCGCTGCCGTTCCATGGGTGAGGTCGAGCCCGAGGTCGGCCCCGCACCGCCACCGCCACGAGCTCACCGCCGCCGCCGGGATCCGGCGCCACCCCGTCCCCGCGCCTCGTCCCTGGCCCCCAGGCCTCCCTGCCATGCCACCTACCTCCGTCGGGCCGCTCGCCGCCGACCAGCGAGGTGGCTGCCGTCATTGGCCTCACGAGCGGGATCGGCTGGGCTCAATTCAGCCGCCAGCGCCGCCGTGGGCCAGGAGCCAGCCCGGCCCCGCTCGCCAAGCCTCCCAGCCCAGCTCGCCTCGAGCACGCCCCTGCTAACCTCCGCCCACCCGCCGAACTAGGCTAGGCCCAGCGAGTTGAGCTGCTTCCCCTCTTTCCCTTTTTTTATCTATTGCGCTAGATGGGCTCGGCCCGATAAAGTTTAGCGCTCTATGCGTTATTTATTTATCCCACGCTCATCCTGTTTAGGTCCAGCAGTAGTGATTTTGGCCCATGAACATGTTTAGCCCTTTTCTGAATTTAGGATTGGCAGGTTGTGTTGTATTTTGCGAGTGTTATATATTTTCAACCGTTTGTCGGATCGAGACGAGTTCTACATGTAAATTGCTTTTTTTTTCACGTAAATTCATAAAATGAGCTTCTTTGCCATTTTGAACTTGTTTACATGTTGTTACCTGCTAATTACACCGCATACCACCGTAACTAGTTTATTCGATAATTTTTTAACCGTTGCTCCGAATAAAATGCTCATTACATGTAACTTTATTAGAATTTCGTGTGGATTATGATTGTGCTATTGTTTTCTGGTGGTAACCAATATAAAATATGGTTTAGGGCAGAACAGTACCAAATGCTTAAATTTTCGTGGGGCACTTAGTGATATGCCATGTTTAGGATTTTGCCTCACTTAAATTGACTAGCGTAGATAGTTTACTTTATGCTTCACCCTTGCCTTGTTTGTTTCATATGCCATACTTGAGTGATATGCCATGTTAACAACCTTGGTTCATGATGTGTAGCTAAAAAACATGAACCGATGATAAATGTGATGTACCGTCGTGTGTGACCGATACCTCACTTAACATGTTAGTAACCGCTCTCGATGACATATGTGATATCGTAGTGCATTACCTCATGTTGTCTTCTTGTTGTTGCTTGCTCGTGATTGCTTCGTAGTAATAGAAGTTTTTCCGTCGATTGTCTTTCCAATGTTTCCTTCTTGTGTGCTCTCGCGGTTACTCTCGTAGACGATGCGAGCTTACGATCGGCTACACCTTCGGAATCGTCTTCTCATCAGGTAAGGGGGAGCATATATCATGATTATAACTTTCAACTCACTTTGCAACCGTGGCACAGGGATTCGTGCCACGCCGGGCCCGATCTTGTCGCCGCCGGGCCCGTTCGGGCCTGATATCTATGCACGCTTCTATTCTTGTAGACGATGTTGGGCCTCCAAGCGCAGAGGTTTGTAGGACAACAACAATTTCCCTCAAGTGGATGACATAAGGTTTATCAAACTCAGGGAAGTAGAGGTTGAAGATGGTCTCTCAAGCAACCCTACAATTAAGATACAAAAAGTCTCTTGTGTCCCCAACACACCTAATACAACTAGGAGTTGCATAGGTGCACTAGTTCGGCGAAGAGATGGTAAAATATGGGTGATAGGTGTGGCAAAACAAAGTAATATAAATCTGTAATAAAAAGTGCAGCAAGCAAACAAGTAGTAAACGTGAGCGCAAACGGTATTGCAATGGTGGAAACAAGGCCTAGGCTTCATACTTTCATTAGTGGCAACTCCCAACAACATTAACATAGTCTAATCACATGATATTTCCCATAAAATATGCAATGAAGACGTACTCGGAGGTCATTCCTTTGTGGTCAAGAGAGGACGGGAATTATGTAGGGCTACAAAAGCACACCTCAGAGTTCGTAGTTCTCAATCTATTGATTTCCCAATGTCACCGCGGCCATCCAAAGAGAGTACCACAATCACCACAACATATCTCAAGGATAGTCAAAGACAAGCACCAAGACACTCTCAATCTTCAATCAACACACAAAAGAGGAAATCACTCATGAAAATATTTTTCTAACCCATGTCCAATAGACCGTTGTCACCATGGTCTCGGGGATTATACTAGATAAGATCAAGTGACTACATCAAATCCAATACATAGAAGAAGGGGAAACATCATGGGACCATCCTAGATTAACATAGCCTATGATCACAATAAAGATCACATCATGGGAGACAGAGAAGGCCACATAGCTACTGGTAGAAACCTTAGCCCCTAGGAAGAACTACTCCCGCATCATGGAGGAAGGAAGCAACATCGATGGATATGAATCCGGGGGCACTTCCCCGTCCCGGCAAGGTGCCGACACAGGAATTCTGGTCCCCCGAAGCTTGTTGGCGATGGCGGCGGAGATCGAAATTGCTTTTGGAGAAAAGGGGTTTGGAATCAGGGTTTTCGCGTCAGGAGAATAAATAGGAGCCAAAGGGGGGCACCGGGGGGCCACCATGAGTCCAGGCGGCCTCCCGGCGCGGCCCCACCCTAGGCCGCGCCAGGAGGACACCTGGGGGCTGTGGGCCACCCCTTGACCCCATCCTCCGGCTGGAGGACTATTCTAGAACACTGATTTTTATATATTTTTCCCAGAATTTTCTGAGCACTTTTAATAATGGGAAAACCTAAAATACAAAAACAGCAGAAAACAGAAAGTAGCACTGGGGTGCACTGAGTTAATAAGTTAGTCCAAATATGATCAAAAGTGTATGAAAGTGTATCTAGATCATAGCAATAACACACAAAACATGCATGGAGCAAGCAGAAATTATAGATACGTTTGGGAAGTATCAGGGCCGCGGCTGCCCGCGTCACCCCGCCTCCCGAGCTCCTCCCGTCACCACGTCGCCTCCACGCCACCCGCCAGCCGGAAACAGCTGCCACCGGCCGCCTCACGACCACGGCGAGCCCCTATGCCCCGGTGAAGCCACGCCGCCCCTCTCTCTTCTTCTCCTTCCCTCCTCCCTCACCGCGCCTCCTCTCCCTCTCCAGGAGCTCGCCGCCACCGTGCCATGGGTGAGGTCGAGCCCAAGGTCGGCCCCGCGCCTCCACCGCCACGAGCTTACCGCCGGCGACGGGATTCGGCGCCATCTCGTCCCCGTGCATCATCCCCGTCCCCCAGGCCTCCCTGCCTCGTCGCCTACCTCCGCCGTGCCGCTCGCCGCCGTCTAGCAAAGTGGCTGCCGTCGTTGGCCTCACGAGCGGGATCGGCTGGACTCGATCCAGCCGTCAGCGCGGCCGTGGGCTAGGAGCCATCCTGGCCCAGCTTTCGAAGCCTCCCAGCCCAGCTCACCTCAAGCGCACCCCTGCTAACCTTTGCCCACCCGCCGAACTGGACTAGGCCCGGAGAGGTGAGCTGCTTCCCCTCTTTTCCTATTTTTATCTGTTGTGCTAGATGGGCTCAGTTCGACAAAGTTTAGCGCTCTGTGCGTTATTTATTTATCCTGCGCTTATCATGTTTAGGTCCAGTAGCAGTGATTTTGGCCCATGAACATGTTTAGCCCTTTTCTGAATTTAGGATTGGTAGGTTGTGTTGTATTTTGCGAGTGTTATATCTTTTAAACCGTTTGTTGGATCGAGACGATTTCTACATGTAAATTGCTTAGTTTTCGCGTAGATTCATTAAATGTGCTCATTTTCCATGTTTGAACTTTTTTAGATGTTGTTACCTGCTAATTACACCGCATACCACCATAACTAGTTTATTCGATAACTTTTTAACCGTTGCTCCGAATAAAATGCTCCAAACATGTAACTTGAATAGAATTTTGTGTAGATTATGATTGTGCTATTGTTTGCTGTTGATAACCAATAAAAATATGGTTTGGGGAAGAACAATATCAAATGCTTAAATTGTCGTGGGGCACTTAGTGATATGCCATGTTTTGGACTTTGCCTCACTTAAATTGACTAGCATAGATAGTTTATTTTATGATTCACTCTTGCCATGTTTGTGTGACATTCCATGCTTGAGTGATATGCCATGTTAACTACCTTTGTTCATTTTGTGTAGCTAAACAACTTGAACCGATGATAAATGTGCGGTACCGTCGTGTGTGACCGATACCTCACTTGACCTGTTAGTAACTGCTCTCGACGATAGATGCGATACCGTAGTGCATTACCTCGTGTTGTCTTCTTGTAGTTGCTTTCTCGTGATTGCTTCGTAGTAATAGATGTTTGTCCGTCAATTGTATTTCCAGTGTTTCCTTCTTGTGTGCTCTCGCGATTACTATCGTGGGAAAGTCAGGGCAGATGTGCGAAGAGTCGAACTTAACATGGGACCTTTTCTGCGAGGTGATTTCATGGAGAGAGTCGACGTTGACAAGAGACTCAGCGATTTACCCAGGTTTTAGCCCCTCTTTGTCCCGAGCTAAAAGCCTACTCCTGCTTCCTCTTATTATGAGTTCCGACTCTCGAAAGAAGAGTCGATTCGATCGATTACAAGAGAGTCGGTCGTAAACTAGTCTCGATGAGATCTAGGTTACTGATGTCACGAGAGTTTACTTCTCGCCCCTCGTTGGTTACCCAAAGTGGAAGGTGAGATGTAGCGTAGTGGCAATTTCCCTTAGCGAAGATTCTAAGGTTGAGTATCGAACCAGTAGGACTCCAACGGATACAAGTAGGTGGTGAAGTGAACAATGACGCCGTTCACAACCGAGGTTGCTAACTTCACATGGACCTGCACACACAACAAATAACTTTGCTTCCCAACGAGTACAGAGGAGTTGTCAATTCCTCCGCCCTTGTTGTTTACAAAGGATAAAACGCACGGGATAATAATGATAGTGATAGCAATAGAAAAATAAATAAAGCAGTAAATTGATAGAGGGCGTAAACAGTATTGGAAATATGGACTGGGGTCCTATGATGTTCACTAGTGATGTCCCTCTCCCAAAAGACGATAAAAGAACCATGCGAGGTAAAAAAATTACAGATGGGCAATTGACAGGATTATGTGCACAAACCAATGCAAATTATGCTATAAAGAAAGGAAGAGGCTCAAAAGTTTGGGCGGTACGCCAAAAAAAGTAGACCGAAATCCATCTGCATCTACCTACTAATCATCCACCTTGATATATCTATCCAGAACATCTCGCTGGTATTAAGTTGCGAATCCCACCCAAAGTGTAAACTCAAAGCAACAGACAACTGCATTAAAGAACTTTGCGTAAAGTAAACAATCCTTGCACTCGCAAGTACAAGCACCGTTGTTTTCTCCCTTGTGGCAACAACACATCCCCTAGACTCATGTTTCTGTCACTCAAGCTAGTCATCAGGGGGCATGAACCCACAATCATGCATAACGCTCCCTCTTGGAGTCACTACCTACTACTTGGCCAAAGCAATAAACATCAACGGAGAACATGCAAGAATTACTCAAGAACATAAATAGAAAAGAGGAGAATCAAATATATTACTGAAACACAATCTGAACATAATCTCATAATCCATCGGATCCCAGCAAACTCAGCATAGCAACAACAGAAATATTACATAAGTGCCTCGATCATGTAGGGAAGCTCACGAGGTCTAATCCATGAAGAACAAAGAGGGGAGGAGAACATCACATAGCTACTGATCATAGACCCATGGTCCAAGGTGGACTACTCACGGTTCATCCGGGAAGCATCCATGGTGGTGGAGAAGCTCCCGGAGGTGGTTCCTCCCTCCGGCAGGGTGCCGGGAAGAGGTCTTTTGGTGCTCCCGATGTTGGAAGCGCAGCGGAAGAGAGGAGAGATCGCGACAAAGGGTTCCCGTCTCGGGGTTCTTGCGTCACAGGGAATAAATAGGCGAAGGGGGCAGCCAGGGGGGGCACCAGGGGTCCAGGTGGCCACCTGGCGTGGCCCCACCCTGGGGCGCGCCGGGAGGGCGCCTGGGGCCCTGGTGGGTCCCCTCTGGCCCCCCCTCGGTGATTCCGGAAGCTTCCTGATCGCTGATTTTTATTGGATTTTCCCGAATTTTTGGAGCACTTTTTATATGGGGGAAACCTGAAATAGAAAAACGGCAGAAAACAGGAACTAGCACTGGGGTGCACTGAGTTAATAGGTTAGTCCAAATATGATTAAAAGTGTATGGAAGTTCATCAATATCATAGCAATATCACACAAAAGAGGCATGGAGCAAACAGAAATTATAGATACGTTTTGGACGTATCAACATCCCCAAGCTTAATTCCTGCTCGTCCTCGAGTAGGTAAATGATAAAAGCATAATTTATGTGATGACATGCTAACAACCATATAAGAACTTTTAAGTAAAGCAGTCAAGGCATGTAATTCAATTCAAGTCATAACAGGAAAGAGTCTATATTTAGCATTGAAACAAGCAACATAAGAACATAAAGGTGCAAGAGCTCTCGCTGTCCGTGACTCGAATGTCTCCAAATGGTGTTTGCGTGCAAGAAATGGGATAGGGATATACGATAAAAAGTATTTTTGTGTTGAGAACTTAATCTACTAAAGTTTCACACTTGGTCTTCTTTGGAATCTTATCTTGACTCATCACCAGACCACTAGCCAGGTACAAGTCAAAATGATCCACTCCTTTTCGACATTTTGAGCACTCATGCAATGGATGAGCGTAAGCAAGAAAGTTGACACATCAATGAGGACAATCATAGGCGAGAGAAAGCAAAATGATAGATATGATGTGAGGAGTAGGGATTGCCATGCAACGGATGCACATATGAACTAAGGTAAGCTCTCCAATGGAACTAGTGGGGGTGCATCCAACTTGCTTGCTCAAGAAGACCTAGAGCTCATTTGAGGAGGCTCATCATTGGAATATACAAGCCAAGTTCTATAGTGTGAAGGTCCCCACATAGCTATATGCATGAATGATAATCTCTATGGAGTACAAGATATAAGAGGGATTACGAGTGTGGATCTCTCAAAAAGGAATAGTAGTGTGCCCCCTTCTCTCTTTTTATTTCTTTTTTCTCTTTTTTTATTTTTTTTTATTTTTTGGTGGCCTCAATGGATCTTTCTATTTCTCTCTTTTGTCCTCTTTGGGATCTTTTAATTTTTCCACTTTGGGATCTTTTCCTCACTTTAGGGGAAACACTCTATAAATTACAAGAAGTATAGAAGATCTTTCACACTTTACAAAGTACTCAAATCATAAAGAAGATGTAACTATCATGATGTATGCAAATGTATGCCTCTGCCAGTGTAGCAGGATATGCAATGATACTAGCGCGTCATGTAGCAATGATTAGGGCAAGGCCCAACTAGCATGCGGCTCATCGATCAAGCAAGTAGCATGTATGACATTAAGATAAAGTCATGAGAAGGTGGATGTTGCATGGCAATATATCTCGGAAAGGCTATGGAAATGCCTTGATATGTAGGTATGGTGGCTGTTTTGAGGAAGGATATAAGGAGGTTTATGATGACAGAGCATACCGTTCCAAGGGTTTGGATGTACTGGAGAAGATGGACGCTAACTCTCGGAGTGAGAAGAAAGCAATGCACGGCACATGAGAGGCTAAAAAAAATATGGGAAGGTGGAAGTGTCAACTTTCGAATACTCACATTAGTCCGAAGAACTCATGCACTTATTATCGGTAACTCTCAATCTAATAAGGAGGTTTCACAAAGAGATAAGTACCCCGAGGAGGATTGTATGGGGGTTGGTTATCCTTGCGCATCCTCGACTCATGGTACATGAGTGTACTCTAATATTCGACCCCTCAGAAGAGTAGTGATCCATCTAGTAGCTAAAGTTCTCAACTAATTTTGTAAGCTTTGAAAATAAACATGGATTTCCCAAAATACGACATCTATCACTAATAGGCTAAAGCTCATGACACCAAAAGTCCAAACATTAGTCAAAACAATACCTCAAAACTATTGCAAGTTACTACTACAAAAGAATAGCAACCTCGATTACCTACTCCAAGTCAAGACACAAAACTCAGTGCAACAGGAAAACTCTCTGAACAAGATAAACATGAAAACTCAAGAGATTTCCAGCAACAAACTAAACAAAATCTCATTGAAAAGATAAGCATGAAAACTAAGAGCTAAACATGACAACAGCTATGAAAAGTTAAAGAACACACACAGCAAAGATAAGCATGAAAAATCCTATGTTGTGTTCTAGATTTTGGAAGAGGTGCGTGTTTCTCTCCCACACAAAGAAAGCTGGGTTCTCAATTGTTACGAACAGCAAGCAAAGCTAAAGAAAACTAAATAACAAAACCTAAGAGCGAGACGCTCCAAGCATAGCACACAACGCATGAAGTGATAAAAATATAGTGAGACGAGAGACGAACTGATAATTGTTGATGGAGAAGGGGATGCACGGGGGCATCCCCAAGCTTAGACGCTTGAGTCTCCTTGAATATTTCTTGGGGATGCATGGGGCATCCCCAAGCTTGAGCGCTTGACACTCCTGAATCTTCTTTTATCATCTTCCCTCGCACACTTGAAAACTCCCTTCATACCTAACTCATCATAATCTGATTAGCGAGGTTAGTACCCATAATAAAATTTCTCTACTGGAAATAAAGATATTCTTGAAGAGCTACTGTTTCTCAAGATTGCCAAAAAGTTTTTCCAAAGAAAAAGCAAGCTTAAGGTTTGCAAAATGAAGAAAAGGCAAAACAGGACAGAATCTGTGAAAAACAGACCAGCAGGTAGTAAAGAATTTTTTAGGGATACTTCTGCAACTCAAATCAAAAAACCCAGAACATAAGAAAGTTCCGTAATTGTATAGAGAACGCTGTGTAAAAGATTCAGCTCAAAAATACGAACTGGGATTTTTCTCTGATTTTTCTAGTCACGAGGACAGAATCTGTTTTCTGGACAGCATGTCACAACTTTCACTTCCCTTGTCATATGAGGCTATAAACGGCACAAAGCTTGAAAAGTAAAGATACAATGATGTTGCTACAGTAGTTACAATCGTCAAGACCACTAAAAACAGAAGAAAAAAAAAAGGAAATACTAAATTCGTTGCGGTCTGCCTCCCGAAAGCGCTTCTTTAAAACCATTAGCTAGGCATAATGCAAATAGAAGGAATCAAAGATCATCATAATAATCGGAGTTGTAAATCGATTCAAATGGTTCCTCAACAAGTTCATCCTTGTTTATTTTAGGAAAGGGGTATATACCTTTTGCTTTCCCGCGTAGGCGTATTTTTCCCTTACCTATATCAATAAAGCCTTTTACGGCCCGGAGGAAGTCCCTCCCAAGCACTATGTTTCCTTGGTTTGGCTTCATGACGAAGAAATCAACCATTGCAATCACTTTAAGGAATGCCACTAGTACATATTTTATCCTTCCCTGGATCTCAGAAATATCTCCAATGGCATGTTCATGATAGGATGATAATTTTCCCATGTTAAATTTTAAAGAATCATAAACAACTTTTGGCATAGTAGAAACCATGGATCCAATGTCACAGAAAGCAAGGAAGTCTTGGTTAGAGATGCTAATTCTAACAAAGGGTTCCCAGTCACCATCTATCTCATAAACATCTTTCTTGTTTGGCTGGGGTTTCTTTACTCTTTTCAAGTCTAGAGCATCCAATCTCTTTTCAACAGTAGCAAGTCTATCTATAACAGTATCAAAACTATGATCATAAACAAAGTAACTAGATAGACCATGTATAATTTCAAGAGCTCTAGCTTCATCACAAGCTAAGAAATCCCCTTCGGCTATAATATCAAGAGAGTGCTTGGACCATCTAAAAAGACCATGGTAAAAATTTCTAAGCACAATTTTTATAGGTATCCAAGGCATAATTCTCCTGTGTGCATCAGAAATTATGTCCCATGCCTTCTTCATATTTTCTCCGTCCCTTTGATGGAAATCTAAGACCTCTGACTCGCTCAAGGCACCAAATCCTAACATGCTTGACTAAACAGAAAGGATAACTAAAAGCACGATAACTATTTTTTTGATTTTTGATAAAAGACACTAAAGCAAAAACTGAAAGGTAAACAAACAAGACTAAAAAGCAAAGATAAAAGATAGTGTGCAATTCCCCTATCTTGAAGAGTGGAGTCCCCGACAACGATGCCAAAAATTGCTTTGATGTCACGAGAGTTTACTTCTCTCCCCTCGTTGGTTACCCAAAGTGGAAGGTGAGATGTAGCGTAGCGGCAATTTCCTTTAGTGAAGATGCTAAGGTTGAGTATCGAACCAGTAGGACTCCAACAGATACAAGTAGGTGGTGAAGTGAACAATGGGGCCGTTCACAACCGAGGTTGCTAACTTCACCTGGACCTGCACACACAGCAAATAACTTTGCTTCCCAACGAGTACAGAGGAGTTGCCTATTCCTCCAGCCTTATTGTTTACAAAGGATAAAACGCACGGGATAACAATGATAGTGATAGGAACGGAAAAATAAATAAATAAGTAAATTGATAGAGGGCGTAAACAGTATTGGAAATATGGACCGGGGACCTATGATGTTCACTAGTGACGTCTCTCTCCCAAAAGACGATAAAAGAACCATGCGAGGTAAACAAATTACAGCTGGGCAATTGACAGGATTATGTGCGCAAACAAATGCTAATTATGCTATAAAGAAAAGAAGAGGCTCAAAAAGCTTGGGCGGTACGCCAAAAAAATTAGACCGAAATCCATATGCATCTACCTACTAATCATCTACCTTGAGATATCTATCCAGAACATCTCGCTGGTATTAAGTTGCGAATCCCACCCAAAGTGTAAACTCAAAGCAACAGACAACTGCATTAAGGAACTTTGCGTAAAGTAAACAATCCTTGCACCCGCAAGTACAAGCACCGTTGTTTTCTCCCTTGTGGCAACAGCACATCCCCTAGACTCATGTTTCTGTCACTCAAGCTAGTCATCAGGGGGCATGAACCCACAATCATGCATAACGCTCCCTCTTGGAGTCACTACCTACTACTTGGCCAAAGCAATAAATAACAACAGAGAACATGCAAGAATTACTCAAGAACATAAATATAAAAGAGGAGAATCAAATATATTACTCAAACACAATCTGAACATAATCTCATAATCCATCGGATCCCAGCAAACTCAGCATAGAAACAGCAAAAATATTACATAAGTTCCTCGATCATGTAGGGCAGCTCACGAGGTCTAATCCATGAAGAAAAAAGAGGGGAGGAGAACATCACATAGCTACTGATCATAGACCCATGGTCCAAGGTGGACTACTCACGGTTCATCCGGGAAGCATCCATGGTGGTGGAGAAGCTCCCGGAGGTGGTTCCTCCCTCCGGCAGGGTGCCCGAAAGAGGTCTTCCGGTGCTCTCAATCTTGGAAGCGCTGCGGCGGCGGAGCAGAGGAGAGATCGCGACAAAGGGTTCCCGTCTCGGGGTTTTTGCCTCACGGGAAATAAATAGGCAAAGGGGGGCAGCCAGGGGGGCCACCAGGGGTCTAGGCGGCCCCTTGGCGCGGTCCCACCCTGGGGCGCGCCGGGAGGGCGCCTGGGGGCCTGGTGGGTCCCCTCTGGCCCCCCTTGGTGATTCCGGAAGCTTCCTGACCGCTGATTTTTTATCGGATTTTTCCCGAATTTTTGGAGCACTTTTTATATGGGGGAAACCTGAAATAGAAAAACAGCAGAATATGGGAACTGACACTGGGGTGCACTGAGTTAATAGGTTAGTCCAAATATGATCAAAAGTGTATGGAAGTTCATCAATATCATAGCAATATCACACAAAAGTGGCATGGAGCAAGCAGAAATTATAGATACGTTTTGGACGTATCAGTTACGCCAGCAAGTGTCTAGTTCTATCTTAGGCTAAGATTGTTCTCTGTCCCTTGATCCCGTGGATCCCGGCTTATAAAGGCGCTGGGTCCCAGGATCCCGCGAGTCTGACTCCGACACAAGGTGGAGTCCTATTCTAGTTTACAAATATGATATATGTTATACAAGGTAAATCGAATTCCTTCTACGGCTTCGATCTTCTTTCCTTGACGCAACTGACCTTGGGCCGGGTCTTCTCTGATAGGCTTTTCGTAATTGAGTCGTACCATAGACCTAACGCCGGGTCATGCGCTTAGGTTATCCCCCCAACATTAGCCCCCATAATTGATGTGATGCTTTAGTCTTCGCAGCAATCTTCTTGTTATCGTCGTGGTCGCTGACTCCCTGCTTTGAACAAACCGACTCCCATTTTTTATAGGGAGTCGATGTCATTCTTCTTGGTCTTCAAACAATATCTTTCTGCTGAGCCGGCTCCTGTAGCTGTGCCAACTCACCTTTTGGGTTTTCAAACCCGGCTCTATTTTCCAACAATAGATCCGATTTTTTCGTTTTCCTTGGAATCTTTTTGAACGGTTTATCCCGATTCTGGCGACGCAATCAATGCCCACTAGATTCGTTCACGGAAATCGAGGGATTTCCTGCCGTTAGATGTCATCATGCGACGCCTCGGGTTCTGAGATGGTTTCCTTTATAAATAGGGTCACGTTCCCATTTGTCCTTACTATCCCATCCATACCTCTTTCTCCATCGTCTTCTTCTTCGTGCACTAATGGTCCGAGCTTCGTCCCCATCGCGGCGTCAAGCTTCCCCTCCTTTAGCAATCTGCGAAGAGCGGACTGGGTCCATTCCACTCTCGTGCGTCAAACGAGTAAGTTCTCAAAAGCCTCCCCCTTGTTTCCAGTTGCCTTGCTCGTCGCCATTGTTGCGGACCTTCAAGCTTTCACTTGTTCGATAACCTGGGGTAGTTCCTTAATGACAGATCTTGACGCGCATGTGGGTGCGTAGCTTTTTAGGATACCCCATACACCTTTTTTCTATCCATTACTCGTCTAAGAAGATACGATAGATCTATAGATTTTTTGATTGTTTTCGGGTTTCCTGTAGGGCGATAATCTGTTCGTACTTTCGTCTAATTTTACTGATCTCGGTAGATCTATTTGTTTCGCCATGTTTTGCAAAACTTGTTGGTGTAGCCATTTGTTGACGCTGAATTGCGCCCTACACGAACACGTCACGTGTACCCGCGGCGCCGAGGGAGATACTCCGCAGCTCGCACCGTGGGAGGCCAACCGGAAGCGCGATACGCAAGACAATCCGGTTGGCTCTTTTTGAACCAGACGCCCCAAGCCCTCGGGAGGGACCCCGTCAGAGAACTCGGCGACGATTGGCTGCCCTAGGTCGTCCTGGACGCCCCTGGAGCTCCGTGATTCGTCTTCCTGCAAGAACAAGAGTAGACGAAGAACGAGAAGAAAGAACACGGTGATTAGATATAAAGGTAGGGTTTGTTGTGTTTTGCGATTGTGTGTTGTTTCAATCGGCCGTCACCTCATCTATATATGAGGAGGCTGGACTTTCCGTGCAAGAAAAGGACTCAAAATCCCATCCAAATCTTTCCAAACTTAACCGAACTCGGATTACAGGTGGGCCTAAGACAGCAGTTCGGTTTTTGGTAGTTTCAGGGCTGTAAACGACCTCGGATGAAAAAACTCAAAACATCAAAGTTCTAGCCCTCGAAATTTCCAAGAACTTTCATGTTGAACGTTTTTTGATTCGGAGCCATCTTGAAAGGTTTCTGAGCTGATTTCAAACTCAGGTCAGAGAAAAGCGCGAATCTGGAAAGTCTTCCCGAATCCCGTCGCCAAAATCGGACGTCCGTCGCCATTCGGACGTCCGTCCTGTCGGACGTCCTATTCCCGTCGGATTTCCGGTCCAAAAATTGGAGCCCTACTGACCTTTCCCGTCAAAAAATGCCGGACTTCCGATATCCGTCGGACGTCCGAACTTTCCTCGGAGGCTCTCTGACTTGATTTACAGCAGCACACGGTTTCGGCCGTAACTTTCTCATACGAACTCGGATTTGAACGTTTCAAATATCAAAATCGACCGGTTCGATGAGCCGAAGCCGCCCCATGTAGAAAAATTTTCCATTTGATGATGTCTTGAAGTCCTAATTGGCAGAATAGTACCTCGAATGTCATGGTCTTATTGCTTCAAACATAGTTTCGGCCTCCAAGATGGAATCGGATGACGATGGCTCGAACTACAAAATGTTCATATCGATGACACCAAACTTTTTCATGAAGAGGACTTCTCCATTTGAGGTCATCCTATATAGGTTTATTGTGGTGCCAAAAACCGGTGTCAACACATGCCCCCCTGTTTTTCGGCAAAACTTGCGCGCCGAAAAATAACTTGCCCATGTTTGTTCTAAGGACGATGTCAACACTCCATCGGCCACACATACTCTTAGGGCGATAAACATATATCGGCCATGTCTTGTTTTCTAAGGGCGATAATTACTTATCGGCCATGTGCATGCTTAGGATGACGAGTATGTACTCTGAAGCCGATTACCACCAATCGGTTTTAGAGAGACGGGTATCAATCCGTTCCTTGTAGCACTAAGGAAATCAAAGTCTGATAGATCACGTCCTGATAACCAAATAACATCCGGATGATTCCAATCTATAGACGCATCGGCCAAAGCAACACAAGCCGAGTTGTCCGCATGAATAACTTCCACTTCGTCTTCAACCCATTGTATTAAGAATTGGTGCATGGTGGACGGCACACATTGATTAGCATGAACCCAATCACGGCCTAATATGACATTATAGTTACCTTGCACTTCGGCGACGAGGAATGTGGTGGCCAAAGTCTTGCTTCCCACAGTGAGTTCCATACACATTACGCCTTTGGCCTCTGTCTTTTCTTTACCCTCAAATCCATTAAGCACCATGTTGGTCTTCATCAATGCATCATCATGTAATCCCAGCCTTTTGAAGACCGTGTAGGGCATAAGATTTATCACAGCACCACCATCAACTAGCATCTTTGCAACTGGTGACCCATTAATGTGACCTTTAAGGTATAACGGCTTCAAGTGTTTCACGGGCTCTTTTGGCTTCTCGAATATAGCATTTTTAGGACAAAAATCTAGCTGAGCCACATCTCCTTGTTCCTCTACAGCACGAAATTCGGCAGGTAAGTAATACACCATATTAATATCCATACCTTCCTGAGCCGGCGCAGATTCATAATCCTCCATATCATCTTCATCTCCTAAGGTGTATACTGGACTTAAAGTTTCTTCGGTTGAGGAAGACGTAACAAGTGGCATGGACGATGTAATAGGGACAACATCATCCTTATTCGGTGGTGTAGGTGTTGTTGCAGTTAACGTAGAAGCACTTGTGTTTTCCTTTTGTTTAGGCCTCCATATTTGTTTTGCAGGTACCATGGGCCGAATTCCATTAATTAATTCGTCCTTTTGCTTCTCCTTTTTGTTCTCCACCTTCTCATGGTTCCTCATACGTTGCAATCTCCTTTTCATGGTCTTAGTTAAACTGGGAGGACACCACTTAGGTTGAGCATATTTGGGATCCCTGTACTTGGCCGCGCTTGTGCTAGCCTCATGATCATTAGCCATGGAATCCTGCTGAGCAACAACAATGTCATTATTAGAATTAGCCAGATTATCAACAATCAGCCCTTGGATCTCCTTCCGCTTGTCAGATTCTGAAATTTCCGCACCATGTGACTTAGCACGCCACACTTTTTTATTGACTTTGCTCGGAAAACCTTGCGATGGCCGATTATCACCTTGATTAAAATGGCCTTTTGGAGAATAAGAAAACCCCCCACGAGTGAGCTTATTAGGTGCTGCCCACCCCATATAAAAAGCATAAGGGCCCATTGGCGGCTGCCCCCAACCACCGTTGAAGCCTCCCATGTAATATGGCGCATAGAGGGGTGGTGATGACCCATATGGCCTTGCATAGCGTCGATTTTCTGGCGGAGGTGATCTTGAACGCTTTGAAGTTGATGGCCGATTAGAGCTAGAACCGGCCACTTGATTGGCATACTTGGATAGCAACATATCAAAAGTTGGCTTGATTTGCTTGCACCTAGCTTCATTCCTTTTCCCCTCGCCAACTTCTGAATTCTTGGGTTTGACAAATTTATCATGAGCATCCTCTTGCACTTGTGGTTGCCCCCCGAGCGTAGGATTTTTTATGGTGATCTTTATTACTTCCTTGCCATCGGGTTGTTTGTCAAGCACAACCTGTCTCCCCGAGTTCCTGTTGTCTTCATTTTCCTTTCTGGACTCACCAATGACCACGTTATTCTTGTTGGCTAACTCGGCTATATCAGGACGAATCAACACCTTTTTTCCTTCCAAGTCTATGGTGTTCATCGGGAAGGGTTGCTTGTCAACCTGCATCTCAGAAAAACTCAATCGTCCTTCATTAATGGCCGATTGTATATGTCTCCGGAAAACATTGCAATCATTAGTAGCATGTGAGAAAGAATTGTGATATTTGCAATAAGCACGCCGTTTTAGCTCTTCAAACGGTGGTAAAGTGTGAGATATTCTAATCATTTTATGTTGTAACAAAGCATCAAATATCCTATCACAGTTGGCTACATCAAAGGTGAATTTTATTTCCTCATCACGATTCTTGCGAATCGGCTTAAGAGCATTGCACGAGTAAGGTTTGGCCTTTGAGGACCAAACAAACTCAGTGGTATAGACATCAACCTCATCATCCGAATTATCATCATTGTAATCAACCATATGCACTCTAGGACGATCGGTTGTTGATCTGTGAATCTCTTTACTCCGGCTTTCTTGGGCCAAAGCTTTCTGCAAGACTTGGTTAATATTTAAAAACTCATAACTTTCTAGCCTATCTTTGATGTGAGGTTTCAAACCATTAAGAACCAAATCTGCCAAATCTCTCTCAGTTATCACTAGGCTATAGCATCGGTTTTTTATATCTCTAAATCTTTTGACATAATCGCTGACCGATTCATCATGTTTTTGCCTAACCGATGTAAGATGTGAAAACTTAAGCTCATTGTCGCCACTATAAAAATGATCATGAAATTTCTGTTCTAATTGTGACCACAAAAGAATAGAGCCATGTGGCAAAGCAGCAAACCAAGAAAAAGCGATGCCGGTTAAAGATAGGGGAAATAGACGCACTTTCAATTCTTCTAGGGAACCGGCCTCACCCAACTGTGCTAAGTACTGACTAACATGCTCCCGAGTTGTTTTTGTGCCCTCTCCACTAAATTTAACAAAATCAGGAACCTTATAACCTTGAGGGTATAACACTGCATCAAAGTGTGCGGGATAAGGCTTTTGATACACACTACTTTTTACTTTCGGCTCGCTTCCGAAAGTATCTTGAAACATCTTATGCAAATCCTCCCTTAGCTTGACTAAAATAGGATCTGTGGTAGGTGTCAATGCTTGTGGTACAGGAGCAACTTGAGTACTAGCTATTGGTGCAACTTGTGCTATGGGCGCCGAACTATAGTTCGGCGGGAGACAAAACGTGCCTGCCCCTATAGGTGATGTTGCAAAGTAATTCGGCGTTGGCAACTAATTGGTTGCACTCGAAATAGGGTTAGGATAGGTAGGTGCAGTCACAAGTTGATTGGTTTGGCTAGGATAATAATTCATCGGCGTATTATAATATTGTTGCATAGGAGGTGCCGATGAAATAGGCAAAGTTGGATTATTTTTTTCTTGGCTAACAACAGCACCACTAGATGATGGGGGTATTTTTTTTGCGCTGCTATTTGCTAAGAACGCATTATACATCATATCATTGCCTTTGCTAACCAAACTCTCAATCACAGCAAGTTGATCTTTAGAAAAAACTTTACTCACAGTGATTTCATCTATGTTGCCATCGAGAGGAGGGAGCTTGATATCTCCAACCGGAGTGATGTTGCCTTGGCAAGTTTTGTCGAAATTCGCAAGAAAGACTTGCAAATCCTCCTCCTTGCGCTGCTTCATGAGCGCCTCATAAGGCTCCATGCGCTGCTCCTGGCGCTGCTTCTTGATGGCTTCAAATGCTTGACGATGTTCCTCCGATAGTTCATCAAGACTAGGCCTGATGATGTTATCGCCAAAAAGTGTGTTGACGCTAAATTGCGCCCTACACGAACACGTCACGTGTACCCGCGGCGCCGAGGGAGATACTCCGCAGCTCGCACCGTGGGAGGCCAACCGGAAGCGCGATACGCAAGACAATCCGGTTGGCTCTTTTTGAACCAGACGCCCCAAGCCCTCGGGAGGGACCCCGTCAGAGAACTCGGCGACGATTGGCTGCCCTAGGTCGTCCTGGACGCCCCTGGAGCTCCGTGATTCGTCTTCCTGCAAGAACAAGAGTAGACGAATAACGAGAAGAAAGAACACGGTGATTAGATATAAAGGTAGGGTTTGTTGTGTTTTGTGATTGTGTGTTGTTTCAATCGGCCGTCACCTCATCTATATATGAGGAGGCTGGAATTTCCGTGCAAGAAAAGGACTCAAAATCCCGTCCAAATCTTTCCAAACTTAACCGAACTCGGATTACAGGTGGGCCTAAGACAGCAGTTCGGTTTTTGGTAGTTTCGGGGCTGTAAACGACCTCGGATGAAAAAACTCAAAACATCAAAGTTGTAGCCCTCGAAATTTCCAAGAACTTTCATGTTGAACGTTTTTTGGTTCGGAGCCATCTTGAAAGGTTTCTGAGCTGCTTTCAAACTCAGGTCAGAGAAAAACGTGAATCTGGAAAGTCTTCCCGAATCCCGTCGCCAAAATCGGACGTCCGTCCTATCGGACGTCCGATTCCCGTCGGATTTCCGGTCCAAAAATTGGAGCCCTACTGACCTTTCCCGTCAAAAAATGTCGGACTTCCGATATCCGTCGGACGTCCGAACTTTCCTCGGAGGCTCTCTGACTTGCTTTACAGCAGCACACGGTTTCGGCCGTAACTTTCTCATACGAACTCGGATTTGAACGTTTCAAATATCAAAATCGACCGGTTCGACGAGCCGAAGCCGCCCCATGTAGAACATTTTTCCATTTGATGATGTCTTGAAGTCCTAATTGGCAGAATATTACCTCGAATGTCATGGTCTTATTGCTTCAAACATAGTTTCGGCCTCCAAGATGGAATCGGATGACGATGGCTCGAACTACAAAAATGTTCATATCGATGACACCAAACTTTTTCATGAAGAGGACTTCTCCATTTGAGGTCATCCTATATAGGTTTATTGTGGTGCCAAAAACCGGTGTCAACACCATTGTAGAGTCGATTCATGTCCACTTCTTAGATCTGAACCGTGTAGTCACCATAGAGTCGATTTGAGTCCGACTCTTTGTTTTTTTGGATAGGATTATCCATTGCTTGTTTTTAGTCGGCTCAGTTTGTATCATCTTTTTTAGATCCGGTTCTTGCACTATGGGCAAGAAGGTCGCTGTCCAGAAGAATCCGACGGGTAAAAAGCCACCGAGGTCGTCGACTCAAAGGACAATAGTAGAGGCGAACTGGGATAAAAGTCATGTGACTTTGGAACAGTTAGATAAGATGGTAGCAGATGGAGCCTTCCGCCCCAGGACGATATCAAGTGGCGAGTCCCAGGAGAAGAGACCCGGCCTGACCCCAAGGAGGGTGAAATTATCGTTTTTCCTGATCATGTGACCCGGGGTTTTTGTCCTCCTGGGTCAAAGTTCTTCAGGAGCGTGTTGCACTGCTATAAGCTGCATATCCAAGACTTGAGTGCCAACTCGGTGCTCAATATAAGTCACTTTCAAGTGTTTTGTGAGGCCTACTTAAAAATCAAGCCAACTCTCAGTTTGTTTGCCGAGTTTTACTATTGCAACAAGCAAACTAAGTATAGTGGAGGGCCGGCTTTGGAATGTGGTGGAGTTACTATCCAGAAGCGGGCCAAGTCGAATTTCCCTGCTCCCCGGCTCATTAGCAAGGTGAAGGACTGGCAGAAGTCCTATTTTTATTGTGCTTCGAAGGAGATCCCTGGTGAGCATCCTCTGCCCGGCTTCTGTGAGAGTCGGCTGGTGTTCCATGATAGATTGAATCTTTTTCCTAAGGAGAGTCACCAAAAGAGGAACGAGCTGATCATTGCTCGGATGAAGGCTTTGTTTGCCCACGGGCTTACTGGCAGGGATTTAACCCGGTGCTGGGTCGGTTGGCAAATCCAGCCTCTCAGCATAAGAGATCGTCTTATGTGCGAATACTCTGGAAAAGATGACCCCATGTGTTTTTCTCATAATGAGCTTTCTCCTGATGAGATAGCGAGATCTTGCAAGAAGTTTCTTCAGGAACGTCTTGAGGATCTGAAGAGAGTCGGTCTGGCTCCGTTCTGCATAACCAACCCCGCTCCAAAGGTATATTCTTAACATATGTTTTTGTTCTGCTGCTTGCCTGAGGTGATTTTTTAATTTCCGACTCTCCTTTCTTCTAGGATGACGACCCATGGTGGAATGCAGGACAAGATTTTGTTGGCGGTGCTAAGATTCCGAGACATACAGTAAGAGTCGATCGTTCTTCTTTTCCGAAATGTACTTCATTTTCTTGACCCTTCTCGCCTTTCGTAGGGTGACTCGGGTGATAATGAGGATGAAGAGGAGGAAGAGGAGGTGGAACAGGATGAAGTTCGTCCTATTGAAGCAGACTCTCACAAGGAGAGTCAGAATGTAGATCCACCGGTACTTATCTTTTCCGGCTCTTCTTAGTTTGTAGGATATTTGTATCCTTATGTTGTATCTTGCCCAATAGGCATAGGGCTCAAAGAGACGTACGCTGTCGGGACCCGGAATATGCATATGTAATTCCTGTTACAACACAATCATATGGAGAGCCGAGAGTCGTACCCACTTGTCTAAGCAGACAAGGCCAAGCACAGAACACTCTCGGAAAGCATCGTACGTGAGGGGCATCCCATCCAGGCCGGATGATTAACTGAGATGGGTCCTCATCGCCCGCTCACAAGTCTAAACGACTATGGGTGGTGAAATCCCACACTCATAGACAAGTCGCCTCAACCATATTATCGATTGAATTATAAAACTTACATATACAGACTCCAGCCCGATCACCTAGTCGGGATCTCGGGCGGGCTCAATTATACAACAAAGTGTTCCACGTGACAGAGTCACGAGCAATCGCATCGCGATGCCCCAACCTGCGCACATCTAAGGGCCACTTGGTGTATAAAAGACCGCCGGCAAGAACACAACTAAGCTATCGAACCCCACACTAAGACATGCACGTTATAACCATACACGCAGCATAAATGTCTAGTGTAAACAGCAGGTACTCATCACATGAACTCTACAAGGTATATCTTTATTGACTTACACATAGACTACACAAAGATCCATCATTACATCAAACAACGGAAGAAAATTAGGTCTGAGTACAGACAAGATTAGCAAATGGCTTAGAGAAGCCTTGTTCAACATACATGCCCTTCCACGAGGGACCAGACTTCTGTCTGGAACTATACTAGCTTAGTCAACGTCGAGCTTCAGGAAGGTGTCTCCATCGGGGGCTAGGTTCTCATCTAAAACATAGAATAAGCAAACGTGAGTACAAAGTCATACTCAGCAAGACTTACATCAGAACTATACTACTCATGCTCAAGTTTCAAGGTAAAGGGAGGTGGGGTTTCAATATGCAGAAGTGCAAGCTTTGACTTGGCTAGTCCTGTACTACGAGTACCAGACTTGAGGTAAGAAGCGTACACGAGTCCACTACCAAGTCTCCAACCAATACACCACTATGGATACTTCCTCGACTTCCCCACGAGGAAGCACGCCATAGCACTCACGCTTATCTTGCGAGTTTTAGAGTATCCATTCAAGTTGTTTAATAATCAGGTACAGGTTCCAAGTAGTCCATGACCACGGACGCGGCTATTTGAATAGTTTTGTTAACCTTGCAAGGGTGTAAACTACACACACATGACCATCAGTTACCGCCAGGTCTCCTCACCATTCAAGGGGGGCTGGCGAGGATGTTCACCACGACACTTCACTCACAACCGGTCTATTCTAGGAGTCGACTATCTGAGTTGCCTCCGCTCGAGAGCCCGGCCGGATCAACGAAACGGACTCAAACAATGCAAGTGACCAAGACGCCACCTTTGGCAGGTGGTTTCACTGCCTCACAGGTCCACCCACATATCTATATGATGCAATCTTTCATTCATTCTTTTTCTATGCATATTCCAAATAGAAAGCCCGAACTAATGTGACTCCTGGACGTCAACACGGATCAAGGTACTAGGCCGAGAGGGGTCAGTGAGCCCAATGTGTGGTTGTACTCTTTATCTTCGATTACCATACAAGAACTCGGGCTTAAGGCGGTGTTCAACGAGACAATCCACTGTGTACTCCTGCACAGCCTCTCATCGTTCACTTTTGTTTAGGGTGGATTCACCAACACGTTAACAAAAGCAACACTGTGAACATTCCATCCCGCCTCACAATCAAAGTAATCTCATTGTATCACTAAGCAACAATAAGCAGTAACAGTTGCAGGGGACACATGCTCAACAAACAACTCCTGAGTCTGCTAGGATTGTGGTTTTCTTAATACGGTGACAAAATGATAGGTCATGCATCGGAATGGGTTCAACTATTCGGTAGAACGTAACATGGTGATCTCCTAACCATGCATAAGCGAGACTGAGAGGGAATTGGGTTTGTATAGATATGATCAATGGGGTTTGCTTGCCTTGCTGACGATACACGGGTTTAACGGTCTTGTTCTTCGGGGGTGATCTTCGCCTCGGAAAGTCTGTTACCGGAACTATCATCAACAAAGGGGGGGAACAACATTGAAATAGAATGCACAAGCACATGATATAGTTGTCCATGATGTGAATGTTACTGGTTTGTGGCAAATTCATCTTAATTGAAGTGTATTGCATTTGGAATGCAAATTCAAACTTCAAATGCAAATTCAAATTATGCCATATGCATGTTTTCTACTGTTCATCCATTTTAAAATTGTCAAACATAGAAACAAGTTGCATATTCATAATCCTTGCATTTTTTTGATAATTTTTCATATATTATATGTTCAATTTGGAGTTAAAATGAATATTCTATGAATTTATGAAGTTTAAAGAAATTTCTGTAATATTCTGAATTCTTTTAATTAGAAAACCCCTTTACCGCGTCATGCTGACATCAGCATGACAGTGGGAGGCCTCTTACCAGTGGGGCCCCTCTGTTAGTCTCGGTGGGGTTAATCCCCGTTTTATTTAACTTAAACAGAGGGGTTAGGGGGCTGGGGCCCCACCTGTCTGTGGGGTTAGGGGGTAATTTGGGGGTGGGGTTAGCTTAAGCTAAACCGTCCACGTCGGCCTCACCGGCGTTTAGCCGCCGGCGACCTCGGGCACGGCGGCGCTGCATGGGATCGACGTCTCCGGCTGCTGGTGGACGCGCGCTCCATTTGAAGCGCTGTGACCACCAAGCGGGTGCTCGTGGATGCGTGCTCCATCATGGGCATCACAACGTCACCGGGGAGCACTGGAAGCTCGTCGTCGGCGACTGCAGGCGGCGGCCAGAGTTCTGGCGCGGGCGGCGCAGCGCTTCGGCTCACGGGGAGGAGCGCGGGGAGAGGCAAACGAATGGGGATCTCACCCTGAGCGTGATGGCGAGGTTGAGGAGGCCGGAGGGAGCAGGGCGGCGGCGTATTTCGGCAATGGCGCACGACGGCCGTGGTGGAAGAAAATGACGCGGGCGACGTCTCCAGAGAGCTTCGTCTCGATTCCTTCTGCAAGGAGGCGCCGGGCGACGTTGCGGAGCTCCTAGACAGCACGGGGTGCCGAGGGGAGGACGTTGGCCACGCTTATGCGGCGGCGCGGCGAGGTTGAGCTCTCTGGCGCGGCGAGATTCGGCGAGGGAGAGCGTGGAGAGAGAGAGAGCCAGAGGAGGGGGAATGGCCACGGGGCTTCGAGGGGATTCTCCAGGCGCGAGGAGATGGCCAGGGGAGCAGCTGCGTGGCCTCGGCGCCACGGCTACGCCCACATGCCGTCCACCGAGCTTCTTGTCGTTGTGGAGGAAGACGACAAGGCTTGTTGGGCTGGCTGGGCCGGGGGGAAACAAGTTGGGCCAGTGGCCTGTAGGGTTGGGCTAGGATTCCTTTTCTAATTTCTCTCTTAATAGTTTTCTGTTTTCTATTTTCTGCCTTTGGTTTTGCTCCAAATAAATAGCAAAGTATTTTGTAAAATCTTCAAAACTTTTATGTGGGCTTAGAATATATATATCTAGCCACTCAAAAGTTTTGGAGATTTTTGAAATTCAAATAATTTGAATTTCAGATCAAATAGGGGTATTATTTAATTTCCAAGCCCTGTTTGGAATTTTTGAGAAATCTTGGTGCATGCAGTGGGACACACTTCACTTTTATATGTGATCATGCATATTTATAAGACTTTTCAAAAATAACAGAGGAATTTTTGGAAGAAATTTTTATCTGGCCATTTGAATTAAATTCTTTAGGGCTTTTCTTTCTCCCCAATTCAATTTCTTTTGAAATTTTGCATGATGCAAAGGAGCACTTGAACCCTAGCACATACCTAAGCTGGGGTTGTGACATACGCGTAGTACTGACTCGGAGGACCTGTCGAGGGGGATTACTCACAGCTAAGACCCGGCCAAAAGATAAGCACCCAAAAGGAAGACTCAGCCTGAAGACATGTCCTGAAGATTAAAGTCGGCTGACATGAGTCACCTCCATGAGTCGGCAGACATGAGTCACCTCCATGATCGAGTCGGCTGACATGAGTCACCTCCATGAGTCGGCTAACATGAGTCACCTTCATGAGTCGGCTGACATGAGTCACCTCCATGAGTCGGCTGACATGAGTCACCTCCATGAGTCAGCCTGATGGGGACTCTCCTCTACAGGAGTTGGCCAGACAGGGGACTCTCCTCTACAGGAGTCGGCCAGATAGGGGACTCTCCTTTATAGGAGTCGGCCAGACAGGGGACTCTCCTCTACAGGAGTCGGCCAGACAGGAGACTCTCCTCTACAGGAGTCCACTTAACTTGGAAGATTACAAGACTAGAGTAGGACTCGGATTGATATCCGACTTGTAATACAAGATGAGACTAGTTTGTATCAGAATAGGACTCTACATGTAAGCCTCCCCCTTCCACCTATATAAGGAGGGGTAGGGCACCCATAGAGGCCAAGTTCTCCAGATACGAAAGTAGTCTTCCGCCAGAGTAGGCTTTCGCCAGAGTAGGATTCCGCCAGAGTAGGCTTCCGCCAAAGTAGGCTTTCGCCAGAGTAGGCTTTCGCCGGAGTAGGCTTCCGCCAGAGTAGGCTTTCGCCAAAGTACGCTTTCGCCTGAATAGACCTGTAAGAGAGTCGGCGACATGCCATTGAATCCCCGTGAGCAAAGGAATAAGACCTAGCCACAAACAGCATGTAGGGTCTTTACCGGACGATGTTTCCTGGGGCCTGAAGCTGTATAAAATCGTGTTTCTCTTTCTCTGGGATGTTTCTTCTTCCTCATACACTCGTAGCAAAGGCCCCATAATCAAGTCCGACTCTACGGACATCTTCCGTGACTTTCCCACGACAGTTGGCGCCCACCGCGGGGCCTACACACAAGGGTGTTGTCATCTTGGAGGAAGTCCTCACAGGAATTGAGAAACTCGTGATCGGTCTGACGAAGAAGAACCGGCACGAACGAATCTAAATCAACAAATCGACGATCCGCTGACTCTGGCAGGACTCGATCCAACCCGGGTGCATTGCAACTTCGGTTTATTCAATAGCTACATCAAGATCTACATCAAGCTCATGGAGAAAAAAAAATTCAAGCGCACAACTCGGAACCCGACGCCAAGAACGGCTCCCGCGCGCAGCCAATAGGACAGAAAAATCATCTGCATTGCGGACGCTCCTGGTGGCGAATCGGAACTCATATTGAAAATCCCTTAGGTGAAAAGATTGGAAACTCTGTTGGTTACAGGCTGTTAAAATTTCAGCTAATTCTGACGGATAGATCTCCCTGGCCGACTACTTCACTGAAGCACTATCAAAATCTGGCAGAACTCCGCATGACTTCGGCAAAACAATTCACGAGGTCGACCCATACATGAATTCGAAGATCCCTCCAGTGCAAAGCTGCGGGATATAATCCTTTACTACCACAAAAAATTTCAGAAAAATCCAACGGTTAGATCTCCGTGGCCGACTCCCGCACTACAACATGTTTTCTGATCTACGAGTGATAACCCACAACTGTAGGGGATCGAGATAGTCTTCGTGGGTAAGATAACCCAATTTATTGATTCGACTCAAGGGGAGCCAAAGAATATCCACAAGCTTTAACAGTGGAGTTGTCAATTCCACCGCACCTGAGATACACTTGCTTGCAACAATATATTAATAGCAACTGCGATATGGAAGTGATGATAGCAACGGTAATAGTAAAACAGCGAAAGTAAACAACTAGTAACCAGCAGAATTAAAAACACTGTAGTCTAGGAAGATGAATGGTTGGGCGCCGCATGGATAAGATACATCATGTATTTAACTTGGGGCAAGGCACACAGAAAAGCAAAGATCATCTAGGCATAAATCAAACTTCAGGCATGTATCCCACAGGTAGTTGTACGTGCTTGCAATAAGAACTTGCACAACATCTTTTGTCCTACCATCCCGCTACGAACGGGGCCAAAAGGAACTTATGGAGATTAAGGTGCTCCTGTCAAAGAGCACCAAAACAAAGGATTAACAATCAATGGATACATGGAATCCTCAAATTATAGTCCATCCCCTTTGGTTTCCCAAGCTGTCACCTTTGAGATCGCCGGTTCCGGACTATAACAGGTGCATACAAATCATAGATAAGATCAAGAACACAAATATATTCATGAAAACACAAAGGGTTCAGATCTGAAATCATGGCACTCGGGCCCAAAATGACAAGCATTAAGAGCAACAAGTTGAAGCAAAGATGATAAACACCAATCTAGATGATAGGCAACATGCCCCAACAATCTGATAAACTATTACATGATCTAACTCATCCAATCCCTACCATCCCCTTTGCCTACAGCAGGGAATTACTCACACATGGATGGAGAAGTCATGGAGGGAGGATGGAGTGGTGATGGCGATGACGATGGCGATAATCTCCCCTCTCCGGAGGCCAAAACAGCCTCCAGATTAGCCCTCCCGGAGAAGAACAGAGGGTGGCGGCGGCTTCGCGATGAGAACTGGGAAACGACTTCTGTTCTGGGGTTTTCGCGTCACGGGAATAAATAGGAGCATCGGTAGGGCACCAGAGGAGGGGGGAGTCCCCCAGGAGGCCAAAGGGCGCGGCCCCACCCCTGGCCGCGCCAGGGGGGCGCTTGGGCCCCCTTGGGCTCCCCTTTGTTCCCACTTCTGGCTTCTGGCTCCTTCGGGTGCGTGGATTTTCTGGGGCGTCCAAAAATCCATTTTCCTGCGCACAATAAAACCATACAGATAGCTCTGCTGAAAACAGCGTTAGCCCGGGTTAGTTTCGTCCAAATCATGCAAGAATGAGGGCAAAACAATAGCAAAAGTGTTTGGAAAAGTAGATATGTTTGAGACGTATCAACCCACCCCCCAAGCTTACCATATTGTTTGTCCTCAAGCAATTCAGTACAACAAACCGAATGTGACAAAGAAAACTTTGACAAACTCTTTTGCTTCAATAGATGTATATAAGCATGTACTACGAAAAGAATTTAGCAAGTATCAAAACAACTCTATGAAGACAATGCATGAAGCAATCCTTCTTTCAAGTGATCAATCTCAAAAAACTAAAAGCAAATAATATGCTAGTGAAAATCAAGACAGGATTACAATGCACAAAGCTTGAACATACTAGAGTGGTATTTCGCTAGCCTCCAAGAGTGAAGCAAAACATAAATGCAGAAACTCCTCTGGAGTTTTAAAGGGGACTAGAACTAAGAACTTCAGAATAAATAATACCACAATCATGCAAAAGACAATGTAATACTTTGGGACAATGCACATTACACTCAGAATGACAATTATGCTCTCCTAGTTGGTGCTTTGAAGAAAGAAGGTGGAGACTCTCGAACCGTGGAGTTTGATGGAAAGGTTGAAAACCCGTGAATGGAAGCAAAGACTAAACTTGGACCAGAGCTCTTGGTTTTGAAAACAGAGATAAAAAGGTGTTTTGGGATATGCATGCTTCGTCAACGAATGCTAGTAGACAACTCAATCGCCTCTTACGCTAGACATGTTTCGAGGAATGGCTCCCAAGATGGAGACGATCACATCCCCTTAATCTCCTTTGTTTATCACTGCCAAAGTTTCTGATTTCTCATAGACAAAGTGTGAAGGAGGGTTGGTTGGTTGTGATTATATTTTGTGAGCTGGGCGCACTCATGCCAGTCCCTCCTCGTATTGGGGTTTGCAGATTAGACATGCAATCCCGGGAAAAAACATGTCTAACATAAGACGGTCATGAATTACCTACTACTTCCTCATGAGCTAAAACAGAGGCACAAAACAAGAATGCTTTTGAATAATTTTGAGATGGTACAAGAAAATCTTTGTTAGGATGGCCGGTAAATACCACATAGGAAGGTATGGTGGACTCATATGGAAAAACTGGTTTCAAGGATTTTGGATGCACAAGCAGAAATCCTCTTAGTGCGAGCGGAGGCTAGCAAAAGATAGGGAAGCGACCAAATAGAGAGCAATAACAGTCATAATCATGCAGAGCGACAAAGTAACATTGAATCAGGCATGAAAATGATATGACTATTCTGAAATTCAAAGATCATCAAGGCATAGTAGACTTTTCAGTCATAAACATGTGTAAGCATGTGCCAAGTCAATCCAAGAATTCTCCAAAGGGAAATACCACTTAAGTATGCCAAACCATGAATAATGCAATGCATGTAAATCATTTCAACAACACATTATGTACTCTAGCCATTTGGGATTAGCCACAAGGAAATCATGAACACTGGGGAAGCATTGTAAACATAGCACTATGTCGCTACAAGCTGGTCTCTAAATCATAAGTACAAGTATATGTACAAATGTAGAAACAAAAAGAGTTCATACCGGTTTTCCTTGTAGCATCCCTTTCGTCGATCTTCGTCATTACTACCTTGTCACTTGCACGATTGGACGTAGGAAAATATAATCAAGTGCAAATGCCATCACGGACTCGAGCTGAACTCTGCAACAAAGAAAACTAAAGAGAGAAAAGAAAATATTTTTGGATTTTTCAAAGGTTAAACGAAAGAAAAAGAAAAGAGAAATCTTTTTGTTGTTTTTGCAAAATAAAAGAACAAAGAAGAATGGGCAAAAACTTCGAAAAGATCAAAGCAAACAAAATAAAAACGGATAATACAATGGAAAGGTGAGAAGGACACGTACTCCCCCAAGCTTAGGCTTTTGGCCGAAGTTGGTAGCAGCTACTGCCCCCAGGAGCCTCCTGCTCCGGGGTAAGGGTAAGTCCAAGAGTCGTATGAGCCCTCCGGTGCGTACAACGAGGTCCTCGGATCCTCCCAAGAGGTCCTGGGCTCCAAGCGGAAGACGATCCCTCTTCATGCTCGGTGAAGGTCTCTCCTTGGAAAGGTGGGAACTCACCGTGCTCCTCCTCGTCGGGCACAACCCCCTCCATGGGGTTATGCGGCTGGTAATTAGCCAAGAACTCATCGAACTGAATTTCTTTGAAGGACCATCCGTTCCTGCGAGTGTTATTAAACAAAAGTGGTGCAGGTAGACGGATCTCACGAGTAATAGTCCTTTCAAACCTCAAAATATAATCAAGGTTACCAAACTGAGAAGTCATGGTAACAAACTTATGCCTCTTCATAGCCGCAAGATCGAGACTCGCGTATGAAAAGGGTACATCATCAGGATGCGGGGTGCGCTCAAGAGACTCAAGGATAAGTGTGGCGTAAACGCCACCATATAAATCGCCCTTGTTACTGTTCGTAACAAGACGCCGAGCAATCAAGGCACCCACATTATACTCATTCTTACTAGAGAGGGCGTTCGCATAAAGGGCGAAGTCTGGTGCAGAACTATTGCTCGTGTTGTCACGAGCCAACACCCCTCTAGCAACAAAATACGCAAAATACCTGAGGTATGGAAACAAGATGCTGGAAGTCTTCGTGCGCCGAATATCGGTCTCCTCCTGGCAGCAAAGGGAGTTGAAGAGGGTCCTCAACCCGTAAGGCTGCATGGTCATCTCAGCTGTCTGACCAACGTTCGGCACACCTATTATATCACAAAACTGCATTGGCACAAAGGCCATAAAATTCCTCCTTAATTCCTGCAGTTGTAAGAAAATCATCGCACGGATACATCATTGCACATGCTGGATTCGTTTCTTCCAACAGTTCCAGGGGCACATGATCTTCATTGTAGCTCACCCTAACTGCTGAGGGTGAAGCTGCAACTCTAGTGACTCGATCGGAGTGTTCGGGCTTCTTCTTCCCAAGCCACCCCTTTGCTTTTCCAAAGAGACTCAATTTTGAAAAAAATTAAAATTCACAAAAACAAGGATTTAAACAAAGTGAGTTGAGGCAAACTACTCTACTCACTTACCTAACGCACAAACTTGCACCAAAACTTGGAAAATAAATTTCTACACATGCATGCAAGCTCATAAGAACAACACCAAGAGTTACTAAATACTCACAAATAAGGCCACCAATCAAAAATCTAATTGGAGGGGTGAACGAGTCACATACCAGGGAGTATTTGCCCAAAATCTCAGCTCGAACGGTGGGCTATAGAGAGAGATCGAAAATCGCCTCCAAGAACAGCAAGAACGCAAGAACTGGAGCAGAACTCGTGTTTTGGAGAGAGAGAAGGGAGGAGGAAGAAGACTTACCTGGCTGGCTGCCCTGTGGGTCCCAGGCGCCCTGTTGGCGCGGCCAGGGGCCCGGCTGCGCCAGCTAGCCGCCTGGGCCACTAGTGGCCCCCCCGGTCAGCCCCAGGTGCCCCTGGGTCACTCCCGACATGGAAATTTTTAAAATATTGTTCTGGAATTTTTCTGACAACTTCACTGTTGAAATTTCTTCGATGTTCAAAAAGCTGCAAAACTTTCTGAAAACTTGAAGCAGTGATTAGAGTTGTGAAGTTTCAAAAACATATAAACTTGGTACAACAAGGAGAATAAAAGCTAAAGCAAACGAAAACATAAAAAGCTCCACTTTTTACCTATATAAAACATGCTCACTAGCAAGGTTGATCAAGTCTTACCAACAAACCGGCGATATATAGAGCAAAAAACTTCACCTCTTATGGAGTGATCATAGCACCTTTACTTTAATAGATATTGTCCCCACCATGATGGTTTTGTATTTGTGGTGCACATGTAGAGGACAATCCCATTCTCCAATCTTCACGGTCTCGATATTCTCTATAGAGTTGAGGCCATGCCTCTTGTCAATTTGGTTCGAAAAATACACCGTGTGTTCTTTGTCATTCACGTTGAAAGTAACCTTTCCTTTGTTGCAATCAATAATAGCACCTGCGGTGTTAAGAAAAGTTCTACCAAGAATAATAGACATGCTCCCATCCTCGGGCATGTCAAGCTCAACAAAATCAGTAAGGATTAAACAATTAGCAACTTCAACGGGAACATCCTCACAAATACCTATGGGAACAACTGTTGACTTGTCAGCCATCTGAAGAGATATATCTGTAGGGATTAGTTTTTCTAAACATAATCTCTTGTAAAGAGAAAAGGGCATACCACTCACTCCTGCTCCAAGGTCACATAGAGAAGTCCTGACATAATTATTCTTGATGGAGCAAGGAATGGTGGGTATACCTGGATCACCAAGCTTCTCAGGAATCTTTCCACTAAAAGAGTAGTTAGCAAGCATAGTAGATATTGCTTCATTAGGAACTTTTCTTTTATTAGTAACAATATCTTTCATATATCTCGAATAAGGAGGTAACTTAATAGTATCAGTCAAAGGAATTTGAAGAAAAAGAGGTTGCATCCACTCACAAAACTTATTGTAATGCTCTTCTTCTTTAGTTTTAAGAGACTTACCTGGAAAGTGCATGGATTTCTGTACCCATGGTTCTCGTTCCTTACCATGTCTTCTTGCGATAAAATCTTCTCTAGTGTATTTCTTGCGTTTGTCGGGTGCTTCTTCTTCTCGAACTTTAGGTGGATCATTCTATTCACCATCCTTTTCAGGCTCAGCACCGTCTTCAGTCTCAGCATCGGAGGTAGATATACTATTTGGATCATTGGAATTGTCAGCTTCTTTGTGCTTCTTTTTGTTCTTCGGCGAGCTAACAATTTCTTCCTCCTGTATTTGAGAATCTTGCTCGATCCTCTTAGGATGCCCCTCCGGATAGAGAGGATCTTGAGTGCTAGTTCCCCCTCGTGTTTTAATCCCGAAGGCCTGTATATCCTGTTTGGCATTATTAGCAAGAAAATCTTTTTGAACATTAGAAATTTGATCAAGCTGAGTTTGAACCATATGAAAATGCTTCACAAGACATTTAACATCATTAACTGTTCTACCTAGAACATCAAGCAAACTTTTGATAGCAAGGGACTTATCATGCAACTGACTTTGTATCCTCTCATTAAAGTGATTCTGCTTCATAATTAAATTATCAAGCTCATCTAAACATTGATCAGTAGGGTTACCATGAGGAATGTCACTTGCATTGAAATCTAAAAGAGAGTGTACCTCTACCATAGGAGGGTGAGTGGTAGTCTCACACAACTTCTCAATAGGGGGTACATTCTTCACGTCTTTAGTTTTAATACCTTTCTCTTTAATAGACTTCTTAGCTTCTTGCATGTCTTCGGGGCTCAGGACAAGCTTGCC
Organism: Bromus sterilis; assembly: GCA_950022295.1. NCBI lineage: Eukaryota > Viridiplantae > Streptophyta > Magnoliopsida > Poales > Poaceae > Bromus > Bromus sterilis. Next base: position 139,672,094 of record OX465601.1, on the reverse strand, counting down.
CCTCTTCTTTGGTCGTGGGGGTGGTTCAGGGATGGACCAATCTTCGTGGTTCTTGGCAATCTTGCCCATTAGTTCTTCTGCATCGTCCGGTGTTCTTTTCCTGAAAACACAACCAACACAACTGTCCAAGTAGGATCTAGATTCATCAGTTAGACCAGCATAAAATATATCAATTAATTCATTCTTAGGGACTCCATGTCCCGGTCTAGCCTAGATCAGACTGCAATACCTCCCCCAAGCTTAAGGAAGGTTCTCATCCTGCAACTGTTTAAAGTTATAATTTTTTTGTAAAGCAGCATGTTGCATATGAGCTGGAAAATACTTATTAAAAAAAGACTGAGCTAATCCTGAGGACTCCTAATAGAACCACATTGTAGTGCATCGTACCATGCTTTAGCACCTTCCTTTAAAGAAAAAGGAAAAACCATAGTAACAAAGAAGTTTCGTATCTTCTCATCTGTAGTAAACAAGCCACCTAACTCAGTGAATTTAGTCAGGTGTGCAATAGCATCATCATTTTCTCCGCCATAAAAGGGGTCAGCTTCAACCATAGATATAAGTGAAAGATCAACAGAGAAATTATAATCAGGATCATTGAAGCATATAGGCGACGTAGCAAAAGTAGGATCAGGTACGGTCTTGTTCTTCAAAGAATGTTTCTCGAGAAGCTTCTTAATAGCATCAGGGTCAGAGTCGTTAAACTCTGTTTGCTCCCTGCATAAATCATCATCAAGTATAATATAATCATCATCAAGGAGTCTCTCCTTGAGTTTACTCAGATCAGGATAAGTGTAGGTCCCATCAAAAGGATAGCAAGTATCGGGAATTTCAATCCCAGATTTCTTGGCAGCAGCAGCAATCTGTTTCTCAAGAGCGTGACTAAGCGAACCAATATCATCAAGAGTAGTAGAAGCATCATCAAAAGTATCGGACATAGTAACAGATTCAGTAGAGGCATCATGTGGTAGTGGTGAAGTAAACTTTCTCATGACTGAAGGTGAATCAAGTGTAGCACTAGTTTTCACAACATTACCTTTTCTCGTACGGGATGGTAAGATCGGGACCTTAGAGTCTTCTTTCTTACCCATAGCGGATAAATTTCAGCAGGTAAAATACTTGAAGTAGACTTGTGAATAAAGCTATGCTCCCCGGCAACGGCGACAGAAAACAGGCTTGATAACCCACAACTGCAGGGGATCGAGATAGTCTTCGCGGGTAAGATAACCCAATTTATTGATTCGACAGAAGGGGAGCCAAAGAATATCCACAAGCTTTAACAGTGGAGTTTTCAATTCCACCGCACCTGAGATACACTTACTTGCAACAATATATTAATAGCAACTGCGATATGGAAGTGATGATAGCAACGGTAATAGTAAAACAGCGAAAGTAAACAACTAGTAACCAGCAGAATTAAAAACACTGTAGGCTAGGGAGATGGATGGTTGGGCGCTGCATGGATAAGATACATCATGTATTTAACTTGGGGCAAGGCACACAGAAAATCAAAGGTCATCTAGGCATAAATCAAACATCAGGCATGTATCCCACAGGTAGTTGTACGTGCTTGCAATAAGAACTTGCACAACATCTTTTGTCCTACCATCCCGCTACGAACGGGGCCAAAAGGAACTTATGGAGATTAAGATGCTCCTTTCAAAGAGCACCGGAAAAAAGCATTAACAATTAATGGATACATGGAATCCTCAAATTATAGTCCATCCCCTTTGGTGTCCCAAGCTGTCACCTTTGGGATCGCCTGTTCTGGACTATAACAGGTGCATAAAACTCGTAGATAAGATCAAGAACACAAATATATTCATGAAAACACAAAGGGTTCAGATCTGAAATCATGGCACTCGGGCCCAAAGTGACAAGTATTAAGAGCAACAAGTGTAAGAAAAGATGATATACACCAATCTAGATGATAGGCAACATGCCCCCAACAATCTGATAAACTATTACATGATCTAACTCATCCAATCCCTACCATCCCCTTTTCCTACAGCAGGGAATTACTCACACATGGATGGAGAAGTCATGGAGGGAGGATGGAGTGGTGATGGCGATGACGATGGCGATGATCTCCCCTCTCCGGAGGCCAAAACAACCTCCAGATTAGCCCTCCCGGACAAGAACAGAGGGTGGCGGCGGCTCCACGACGAGAACTGGGAAAACGACTTCTATTCTGGGGTTTTCGCGTCACGGGAATAAATAGGAGCATCGGTAGGGCACCAGAGGAGGGGGGAGGCCCCTAGGCGGCGAGAGGGCGCGACCCCACCCCTGGTCGCGCCAGGGGGCGCCTGGGGCCCCATGGGCTCCCCTCTGGTCCCACTTCTGGCTTCTGTCTCCTTCGGGTGCGTGGATTTTCTGGTATTTTTCTGGTAATTTTCTGGGGCGTCCAAAAATCCATTTTCCTGCGCACAATAAAACCATACAGATAGCTCTGCTGAAAACAGCGTTAGTTCGGGTTAGTTTCATAGAAATCATGCAAGAATGAGGGCAAAACAATAGCAAAAGTGTTTGGAAAAGTAGATACGTTTGAGATGTATCAACGCGAGATCGCGAATTCCAACCGCGATTTTGGCTCAACTTATCACCGGTCCGCACTTCGGACATTGGACAACTACCTTTTGAGCAAGTCATCAGGTGATATCTCTCCTACACCATTGCTCTAAAAATTTATTCTATCAGGAATTTTATTATCTGTTTGCGCAATCTTGTGCACGCAGGTTCAGGACATATATTATTTTCTGTGGCCACGTCGGTTTGCCTCGTTTCATGCCAGCTCACAACGCCACAGTCGACGTCAACATATACGTCATTTTACAACATCTCGCTTAATAGACACACACGCGTCGGCTTACAACCGCTTGGCTCTCACTATTGCCGGCTCGACATATTGTTCGAACTATCAACCGCTGACTCCAACGAAGATCAGCCACAACCTCACAACGGTTTCCTTCCATGGTTTTCTGGGTTTTCTCTGCATCATCAGATCAATGCTTGTTTCTTAATCAAGCCAGATACATGGAGTCCCTAGCCGACTTCTCGAATCGACTCAAGACTTGGGGGCTACGCCTCCTATAGGATCCATCGCAGATTGAGATATATTATGCTTCAACGAAGGATTATAATTGACCAGTACAAATTTTGGTTCATTGTTTTCGATGGTAAAATCCCGGCTCAGATTCCGGTTCATCGGGAAAATTCCGGCTCTTTCATTGAGTACCGGATCATCGGTAAAATCTCGGCCCAGATTCCGGTTCGATGGAAAAATTCCGGCTCTATCATTAAGTTATGGATCATCGCAAAAATCCCGGCTCCCTTCTCTAGTTCTGGTTTATTGGAAACTCTTGGCTTCACAATGAGATTCCGGGTCATCAAAAATTCTGGCTCCTTTATGAATCCAGGATCATTACAAAACACCGGCTTTCTCCATAATTATATAAAGTCGACATTCATCGCACCGACTTTCGCCATAAAAATATAAAGTCGACATTCGTCGCACCGGCTTTCGCCTTAAAATATATAAGTCGACCTTCGTTGCACCAGCTCTTGCCGCACAAAATATAAGTCGACTTTCGTCGCATCGGCTTTCGCCATATAAAATACAAGTCGACTCTCGTCGCACCGGCTTTCGCCACACTGAGGTACTCCGACCTTGGTCATGCCAACTTCTCCATACATTGCATCTTATGCACTATTAATTTACTCTCTTCTCATCTTGCATCAGAAACTACATGTCATGATGCATTGCATCTTCTGCATTCTCATATCTCAGAGACCTGGGGGCTTGATCAACCCCTCTATTGGTACTGAGCATGTATATTGCTTTTTCAGGGGAATCGGGGGGCTCGATGACATTCATATATATGTAAAACTCCACATGTAAAACTCCACATGTATATGGCTTATTCAGGGGAAGTAGGGGAGCTCGATGGCATCCATCGACTCTTATCCGAAGAAATCCCGGCATATACATGAACTGGCTAACCATGCCTTAATCTTGGCCTGTATAGCTCAAGCTCATACGACCTACGTGTACCCGACTTAAGTCTAAAAACCTTGGGGCTTACATAAACGCCTATCGAGTTTGGGTTTAAGCACAGGGAACGCTAGTCATATGTGCCGGCTTACAGAGAGGTTTCGACTCCTGGATAACCCAATAATCTCTCTCAACGCGAGAAGATGAGGCATGTTCAATCCAGATTCGACTTCTATATGAGCCTTCGCACTTTACTTTTTTCATACATCAGCATCATAGCATTTTTTTATTTTGCTACCATTTTTCCTGACAACCTTATGGCATACACGCCGACTTGAAAAATAATATGGCTCGGCTGTAACCGTGTCAAGCTAGCACAAATACTGGCTTTCTTCAAAGCACTTTTAAAACACTAGCTTTGTCAACGGAAACACCAACATATTTCAATAACAGCATGAACCTGTGTGACTCGGCATGACGCAAAGATGATCATACCGACTCATGGGGACTACAGCTCAAATTTCTCTGTGACTCGTCATGACGCAATGATGTTTATACCGACTCATGGGGACTATACTTTGCAACTATCTATGATTCGGAAAAACTTTTCGATTCACACATAACAAAAGTGAACCCGTCTCAGTCTAAACGCATTGGCCGACTCTAGAAAATGTCGTCAAGTTTTTCTGAGAAAAAGGGAACGCAAACAAGAGTGGACCCGGCCTAGTTCAAACAATGTTTACCGTCTTTACTAAAAGACCGGTCAAAACTGATCTAAGCACAGGGACCGCCATCTACTACTCATAAAGTTAGCCGACTCCCATAAGTTACACTAGCTCAGGTGAATATTATATTCTCTTGTGACTCAGCTGTAAATGCGGTAAGCCGGAACAATAACGGCTCTCTTCAAAAGCATATTCAATCCATATATCAGAGGATGAAGTTTTCCAAAGAAACGACTATCAAAGTCAAAAACAAAGAAGGAAAAAAGTCCAAACCAGGCTGACTTTTGGCATCCAAAGGCCAAAAGGAAAATTCAAGATAGAATATCACAAGGTATCTGACCACACGTTGGTCACAAGCCACGGAACATGTTTTCCAAACCCAGCACCTGGGGGCTACAATATTTGAGGATATCCACCAAGTCATCAGAAGGGTCGTTTTTTTCAAACACCCCGACTTTATCGAGGGAGCTTGTCAAGACATAACAGTTGTCACACATTATTTCGGTTTTCTAAAGGAAACATATTCCAGTACTTGAAGGGCCACTTTATTTGGAAGCCGGGAACATAACCCAACATATCATATTTACTGGCTTCAAGCAACAAGCATCCGCAGTTTTTATCAGCAAACAAGTATTTGCCGACTTTTACAAAATTTACCGGCTTTGGCTTATAATCGCCGACTTTGGTAAACAAGTATCTGCCGGCTTCATGAAATAAAAATTCATGATAGCAAGACAACCCGACACTTGGGGGCTGCACAAATTGAAAGATTTGTCATCATGAAATTCTAAGTCCTAGGATGTTGCGGGCGAGCAACCCGACACTTGGGGGATACATAAGCAAGGCTATTTTATAAACAAAACTCCAAGTCATCACGAGATGATAAACTCGGAGCTTGGGGGCTACAAGTGATATGGATATAAAATTCCCAAGTCCTTTTGACAAGACACGGAAGAGGAAAAAGAAACATTGAAACCAAACATGGAAGAGTTCAAAATTGAATCATATCGGGTTCATTGACATGAATCAGTGGAGCAAGCCGGCTTAATGGTCTGGCCTCCAGACCCGGTCTTTATCCTAAATATTCATTATACTTGAAGCCGACGCCAAGATTGCGTCCAAGCTAAACTTGGGGGCTACTGTCGGGGGGATTACTCACAGCTAAGACCCGGACAACAGATAAGCACCCAAAAGGAAGACTCAGCCAGAAGACAGGTCCTGAAGATTAGAGTCGGCTGACATGAGTCACCTCCATGAGTCGGCTGACATGAGTCACCTCCATGAGTCGGCTGATATGAGTCATCTCCATGAGTCGGCCTGATGGGGACTCTCCTCTACTGGAGTCGGCCAGACAGGGGGCTCTCCTCTACAGGAGTCGGAGAGACAGGGGACTCTCCTCTACAGGAGTCGGCCAGACAGGGGACTCTCCTCTACAAGAGTTGTCCAGGCAGGAGACTCTCCTCTACAGGAGTCCACTTAACTTGGGAGATTACAAGACTAGAGTAGGACTCAGATTGATATCCGACTTGTAATACAAGATGAGACTAGTTTGTATCAGAATAGGACTCTACATGTAAACCTCCCCCTTCCACCTATATAAGGAGGGGTAGGGCACTGATAGAAGCCAAGTTCTCCAGATACGAAAGTAGGCTTCCGCCAGACTAGGCTTTCGCCAGAGTAGGATTCCGCCAGAGTAGGCTTGCGCCGGAGTAGGCTTCCGCCAAAGTAGGCTTTCGCTAGAGCAGACTTTCGCCAGAGTAGGCTTCCACCAAAGTAGGATTTCGCCAGAGTAGGCTGCCGCCAGAGTAGGCTTTCGCGAACTTAGTACAACTGTAAGAGAGTCGGCGACATGCCATCGACTCCCCGTGAGCAAAGCAATAAGACCTAGCCACAAACAGCATGTAGGGTCTTTACCGGACGATGTTTCCCGGGCCCTGAAGCTGTATAAAATCGCGTTTCTCTTTCTCTGTGATGTTTCTTCTTCCTCATACACTCGTAGAAAAGGCCCATAATCAAGTCCGACTCTACGGACATCTGTCATGACTTTCCCACGACAAGACCCTCTCCTAATTCTGGAGAATGAGCCTCGACGTGTTCGAAGCAAGGCTGCTGATGCGTCGACTCCTGCTCGTGAGTCGAGAGATCTTAGGGATGATCCTCCGCAAGCCGACAATTCTTCTTCGGAAGGATTATCTGCCCAAGCACCTATCGCCATCAACTGCGGGTGAGTGTCTTTATTGCTGTGCTGACTTTATCGGCTTATGTATATTTTTTGATGAGTTGTGTCTTTTTCTCTGAGCAGTGCTCGGATTGATCCCAAGGATCTGGCCGACTCTGAAGTCATAAAGGGATCGGAAGATTTGCCGGAGACTGAGAATTTGAAAAGGGCCGGCTTGAATGAGTCGAGTCCTTTTGGACCCTATAAGGATACTTCTCCCCCTGATGATACCAAGAAGCCGGAGGCTCAAATTGTTGAGGAGGCTCCAAGTTCTACCCCGGCTCCTTTGGAGAAGGTGATTGATGATGAAGTAACGATTACAAGGACTCACTAGGCCATCCCACCTGCTAAGACAGTGTTGACCAAAGTCGTGGATAGTAAAGAGAAGATGAAGAGTCGGCCGCATGAGCTATTTTCTGAGAAATCTTCTTTTGAGGAGTTATATAAGCGGTCACTGGCTTGTACTACCGAGCAACATGATATAGTTGTCTAGCTCCGACAGCACTATGAGGTATCTTTCTATGCTATTTGTGTGATATAGTATCTGTAGCCCCATAAGCCGGCATGGTTTGTTTGAAAAACCATGGTGGTTATGTTTCTAGGGGAAATCTGAGTTTTCAGTATCATAAGTCGATAAAAATGCCAGAGTCGAAAGAATTTTTGAGCTGTAGCCCCCATGAGTCGGTGAGGTATGATTGTACCTCACCGGTTTAAAGAAATTTGTTTTGAAAGTGTAGCCCCCAAGTAGTTGGTTGGGCAGTGTGTCTAAGCAGATACTTAGTTATTTCTTGTTTTGGACAGGCTTTGCCTTTGAAACTCGGCAATGATGCTTGTCAAGTGGAGGAGAGATATAGAGCTGAGGTGGCCAAGCATGAGCAGGCTGAGAAGCAAGTTGACCAGCTGCTTGATTAGCTGAAGAAGAAGAAGGAGGATGAGCTGAGTCAGGCGAAAGCCGACTCTGTTGAGATTCAAAATGCTTTGTCAAAGGCATCTGATGACATGCATGCTCAGCGTGATGCGGCCGATAAGAAGCTATATTCGGTTGAGAGAAGCTGGAAACACTAAAAGGCAGGATCAACTGACTCGTGTCAGCAATATTTGGTGAGTCGGACAAGCTTTTGGTAATTTCTGTTTCTCCGACTTTCTGTGTTATTTTGCTGACTTTGTTACATCTGCCTATTTTTTGCAGGCAAAGAGCATGACATTGTGAAAAAGTCACCTGCGATGAAGTTGACTTGTACTTTTTCTATTGTGAAGGAGCTATTTGAAGGTGCCTACAAGGCTATAGGTGCGACCCAGCCGAAGCCCCCAAGCATGAAGAGGATTACTGATATGATGGGGCCTCTTTCGGTTGTGCTTGAATGGCTGATTCGTGAGCGCTCAGCTTGCCGGATGGGTGTGATGCGAGGCCTAGATCTTGCCAAAGCCTATCATCCCAGCTTAAAGCCGGAATTGTTGGCTGCCGGCTTCCCGGAGTTCAAGGCCCATAATTCGAAATTCTCCAAGGATGACCACACCAATATTCTTAGAGAGAATCGTTCTGCTGCAACCAAGATAGCTGATGAGATGGAGTTGTCTTCTTTAGAAGCTGGTTATGATGAGACCATCAAGAGGCGCCGAGTCGATCTGTCGGTTCCAACCGAGTTTGCTCTTCTTCCATCTCCAAAGAAGGTCCTAGAGCTGGCTGGTTCTGTCGAGCCGGCTTCAGGTGCGAAAGAAGATGAGTTGAAGATGGATGACATCTCTGATGCAAACTTGGTTGAGATGTGTAATGTCCTCATATTATCTGCAGGTGCTGCCGGGTTGTCTTCACAAAGCAAAGTCGGTGACCAAGCGTAGGCCTTTTATTGATCGTCTCAGAAAAAACTTTGTGATAGTTTTAATACGGCTGTAGTGCTGGGTTTTGTAATATTGGGAGACATGTACCGTGGCTTGTGACCAGTGTGTTGGTCAACTACTTTGATGCTACCTTGCCTTCGATTTTCCCTTGTGGCTTCTGAATGTGGACCTTTATTGCACAAGTAGATCTTCATCTTTTTCGTTTGTGCTCTGTCGACTTATGGTAGTCGTTTCCTTTGAGAGAGTTTGGTCTCAGCTGAGCCGGTTTATGTACCTTTCTTTGTTATAATTGTAGCCAATCGTTCTTGTAGGTAGAAGAGTCGGCGTATGTGCCATAATGCCAAGACCTTGTGACAAGGAATTTTTTTGAAGTGTTGACCCCCAAGAGTCGGTGCTCGCATAAGTGTGCGGTGCCGAGTCTTTGCCTAAAAAAAACTTCAAAGTGTGGTCCCCATGAGTCGGTTTATGCACCTGAGTGCTTTATGCCGATTCACATAGGTTTAAATTGTATCTGTGAGAAAAGATTTATGATCATGCATGATGCTTTATATGCAAGGATGTAATGCAAAGGCTAGTAGAAGTCGACTTAAACCTCATCTTCTCGCGTTGAGAGAGATTATTGGCTTGGAAAATTCGAAACATTTCTGTAGAGCCGGCTTTCCAGTAACTAGCGTGCCCGGCTCTTAGGACTAAATTCGATATGTAAACCTCGAATTTTAGACCAACCGGTTGCGCGTTAGTTGTGGAAGCTCTAAACTGTACAGGTCGGTCGGCGTGGCCAATTTCATGTGTATGCCAAGATATCTTCGGTATGTAAGAGTTGATGGGAGCCATCGAACCCCCCTTTTATCCCTTATCAAAACAAACACATGTGAAGTTTTTACATGTATATGCCGGCTTTTTCCGGTAGGAGTCGACGAGTATCATCAGGCTCCCCCTCTTTCACCTTATCAAAGCAATATACATGCCCAAAGCCGATAGAGGGTTGATCAAGCCCCAGGTCTTTGAGAATTATGAGAGTTATGATGTAATATGTGATGCAGTATGATGTAATATGAAATGTAATGTAATATGATGCAATATGTATGAAAAAATTTATGTAATACACATAAATTGAAGTTATGCGTAAGTGTAGCGAGAGACGGTGCGACGAAGTTGACTTTGTGGCGAGAGCCTGGTGCGATTTTGAGATCGACTTTATTGATTTTGACGGACAGTCGGTCACGACTGAGGATCGACTTTTATTTATGGCGAAAGCCGATTACGATCAAAGATCATTTTTATTTATGTCGAAAGCCGTCTGCGATCGAAGATCGTCTTTATTTATTTATTTAGGCGTGGCGATGGCCTGATGCGATAGGAATCAACTTACATTGAGAACAAGAAATGAAAATCCGGCTCTTAATGCGGGCGGGTCCATGTTCTTGATCTCCTGTAGTAGCATGAGCCGGCGGAGGCTTCGTCGTATCGATTTGCCTTTTGGACGCCTTCCTTGATTAGGTGTATGTATTATTGCATGAATGAGGAATGTCCCCATGTGTGTTTAGTAGGGCGACCAGGCTTGGAGTGTTTAGGGAAAGCTTCTTGGATGGCTTGTGCACAGTCTTGGTACCTTATTTCCTGCTGGGATGGTTGCGCGTGGCTCTGGGGTTGATTGTTGCCGAGGCGTTTGCGCTTCTTATTGTGCGTTCAACTTGGGCTTGGAACTTCCCCGTATCTTGATTCGTTGGACTCGGTGTAGCTGACAATGGCATCTACGAGCCCTCTCAGGTCTTCGGCTACCTCTTTTATGCGTTTCAACGCGTTGGATATAGGTGCGAGCCGGTAGTTTTCGACTCTTGGGGGTTGTAGTGATGTAATTGTTGTGAAAGCCGGTCCCGGGATTCTATGAGATTTCGTCGTTCCCAACCTATCTCCTTCTGCAACTTTGTGGTTTTTTCCTGATATTCCTCCACCTCCTGGTCGGGACCGGCTCTGTTTCGGCTCAATCGCTGCCATATGTTGGTGGTTTGTGTGTCGGAGTCGTCTGATAAATTCTGGGCGTAGTCGGCTTTAGGAGCCGGGCTCCTATCTTCTGAAGAGTGTCGTCGTCTTCGATTGTCTGTTGCGAAAACGGCTTCTTCCCGAGGGGACTTGAAATAGGGAGAATCAGGATTGTATTCCTCTGGGTAAGATCCGAGTCCCCCTTGTTTGACGGATGGAATCGACCCGGTGTCTTCATACTGTTCCTTTTCTTGGTATGAGCCTGCATTAGAAAGGTTCTCTGTGTCATCGTGAGTTGGGATCTCAACGGCGTGTTCCAGCTCTAGGGACCCATCGATGAATCCTACGAAGGCATGATGGGGATCGGTTTTTGGCCGACTCATACCTGAAGGGCCGCGTGTTTGCTGATAGGCGGTCGATGCATTTTTTTAGGCCATAAGGCATGACGGGAAGTCGGCTTGAGGTCTCTGTGGAGGATTTTGGAGCTAGTTCTGGTTCGGTTCTATTTGTTTGGCAGATGAAGATGTGGATCGATCCGATCTGGACCCGAGATCCTGATTTGACAGAATTGGCTTCAGGGCCCCAAGTAGAGTCATCAATGCAGAGCCTCCCGCGTCGGCTTCTGGTGATCCGTCCTGCGATGAATCCCTCCATGCCTTGCAGAGCTCCCTCAAAAATCTCAACACCTGCGAGTGCAGGCCCCACGGTTGGCGCCAACTATCGTGGGAAAGTCACGACAGATATCCGAAGATTCGAACTTATCATGGGACCTTTGCAGCGAGGCGATTTCGTGTACAGAGTCGACATTGACAAGAGACTCAACGATTTACCCAGGTTTCAGCCCCTATTTGTCTCGAGGTAAAATCCTACTCCTGCTTCCTCTTATTATGAGTTCCGACTCTCGAAAGAAGTGTCGATTCGATCGATTACATGAGAGTTGGTCGTAAACTAGTCTCGATGAGATCTAGGTTACGCCGGCAAGTGTCTAGTCCTATCTTAGGCTAAGATTGTTCTCTGGCCCTGGATCCCGTTGATCCCAGCTTATAAAGGCGTTGGGTCCTAGGATCCCGCGATTCCGACGCCGACACAAGGTGGAGTCCTATTCTACTTTACAAATATGCTATATGCTATAAAAGGTAAGTCGAATTCCTTCTACGGCTTCGATCTTCTTTCCTTGACGCAACCAACCTTGGGCTAGGTCTTCTCTCATGGGCTTTTCATAAGTGATTCGGCCCATAGACCTAACGCCGGGTCATGGGCTCAGTTTATCCCCCCGATAGTTACTCTCAGAGACGATGCGAGCTTACGATCGGCTACACCTTCGGAATCGTCTTATCATCAGGTAAGGGGGAGCATATATCATTCTTATAACTTTCAGCTCACTTTTCCTAGGTACATGATAGAACGATTGCTTGATCCTACCACCTCATATTTATGCCTCTCAAATAAACCCAAATAGCCATGTCCCCCACATCCCAGCAAAACCATTGTTTGGCCATGTACCTTGCTTTCTTAACCACTGCTTAGTATGCATGCTTAGGATGCTACTTATGTTATCCTATTACTCCTTGGATTGGGCTATCACACTATTATATTATTGTGGATGATGTGATTATTATAATGTTGACTATATTCGACGAATGATGGAAGGTCTAGGCTATCCCGCCCCAATGCTTTGTTCCATTCCAGTCACCTAGGACCCGAGTTCCGCGTATTGTGTCTCTTGACGAGCATTCCAAACCGCGTGTGGGATGCTATGGGCTCCCCTCTTCTTACCTACCTAGCTCCAAACATTTCTAGAGATGGCCCAAGCTGATTTACCATTTGAAACCGTGTGTGTGCTTGGTTGGGCCCCTAGCAGATTTTCAAACAACTTGGTCCAGCGGAGACAGAGTTCCTCTATTGGTACACACTGATGATCTAGGGAAGCCCCTGGGTTCAGGTGAGGCTAACCCCGACCTTAGCCACACGGAACAGTTCGATCCGAGAGCGCGGCCGGCTGTTGGATTGGGTGTCAACTCCCCGGGGGCCACCCGGATTTGCGCGTTGTTAGTTAGAGGGAACTGTCGTTTCGGATCTCTCGGAACTAAATCATAAAATTGTTGCCTATGATGGGTAGCAACTGAGAGAGATGGGCGTGCGTGTGGAGCCTTGTAATGGGCAGTTGGTACTCCCCTAAAGGGTTAAATCTTTTCGAGAAGCCGTGTCCATGGTTATGGACGACTTGAGACATACTCCTTGTTCATAGACAACAACAATCTAGATAATCTTAATAACTTTATCAATGTGTGTGTGCCTTGACTGCTTCTTCTTCGTCGGGATGCGAAGGGGAGGACAAGGATATGATAGGTGTTATGTTTGCGTAAGTAGCTGATAGCAAGACTTGTTGGAGGCGATTCCTCATCGAATTCTTTGTTCTCATCTTACTCTAAATAGATTGTTAGCCACTTATATAATGCTAGTGCGTCTACACCTCAACCACTACCCCCATCTTACCATGAGAAGTTTGTTACAAGACTTGTTGATATAGCTCAGCCCTTTCTTCTCTCTTTTACTCATGTTATGCAAACGATCTTGGACTACAGAGGAGCTCGACGACCCTTCTTCTGGACGCCTTCGCGGAGACTCGATGACGACTAGTTAGGTGGATCCCGGCGGAGAACCTGGACCCGTGTGGACGTGGGCATGGTGTGTTTTACCTTTGCCACTAAGAATTTGATTGTAGTCTGTACTCAGACATGTATCTTCTGCTGATGTATTTGTTGGGGCACACGGTACGCTACGCTAGCGCTAAATCAAAATTTTCTACCGCGCACAACTAAGATCACTTCTACTGGAGATGAACTACGTGAGTAGGATTCACCACTAGACGCGCAGTCACGGCAGCGGAAGGAGAGTTGGCGATGCGCATCGGCGGCTGCTCCTCGAATCCCTCAAACCGATCCCTCGTACCGATCCCACGAATGGAGTCCCACGAACCGATCCCATGAACAGTTCGTCCAAGCGCCGCAGGTGCAGCGCCTCCAAGGGATGCGCACGTACAAGGAGGAGCACCGGGCGGCGGACTACTAGGCCGGCGGCTTGGCCTGGAGGTGGAGTGGCGACTAGGGTTGTGTTCTGTCTTGTACCCCTTCGGGGTTCTCCCTAGCCTTTATATAGGCGCCCGTGGAATGACCTCAACCCTTGAGGCAATCCGGACCCTCCATCCATAATCCATTCGGATCACTTCCGAATGGGCTCCTTTCCCCTTAAGCGCGCGACCCTATAGGTTCACGTACACATGGACACGTCCCGAATCACATCCGGTTTGACAGTCGGTAGTGGTTCCTAGCAGAACATGCCGACTCCAATATATGCGTAAAGTCATAAGACGAACCATTACAAAGTGTCATATGCAAAATTCCTTTTGCCTCACGATATATGTTGTCAAGCTCAAGGCGAGTACTTGTCACCCTTGTGATAGCTTGACCTCTCATCTCGAAACCGTGATACAGATTCCTGAACCGGGTTAAAACTTAACCCATGTCGCATGGCCATGCTTTCTGAATCTTATCACTCGAGAGGGCCCAGAGGATATCTCTCCAAAGTGGAGGGGCAAATCCCATCTTGATCAACCATGTCTCGCGGCATGTATCATGGCTCACCCGTAAGCTACCTTTATAACTACCCAGTTACGGTGTAGCGTTTGATAGTCCCTAAGTGAGTCATTCCTCATCTCGAGAACATGCGAGGACCTCAGGTCTAGGACATGGCATATACATTGTATTGAGACTAATAGATGACAATATCTCGTTGTGTCTCAAAGTGTGTCTCTGTCCAACTCAGTGATCCCATCACTAAGTTCATACTATAGGTAGCATCTCCATGCTTATGACTTGTGAAACATAGTCATCAATCGAATCATATACTGGTCAAGGATATGTGTCCACATAACCTTATCAACTAGGGACCATTAGAACAATCATCATAGAATATATAGTCTCACAAACAAGTCACATACTTATTGATACATACAAGTGATGATGTTCAAGGACAAGACAAATAACTCATGAATACATAAGGAGATAAAATCATAACATGATTGCCTCTAGGGCATATCTCCAACAGTCTCCCACTTGCACTAGAGTCAATCAGTTAGGCATCTAAGGCCCATGGCTCTTACGTGTGCCTCATGCTTCGGCATCGGGAGAGGCTTTGTCAAAGGATCAGCAACGTTTGCATCCGTGTGTACTTTGCATGCATTTATATTACCATCAATTACGAATTGTCGTATGAGATGATAACGCCTTTCTATGTTCTTGGATTTCTGGTGATGCCTTGGCTCCCTGGCCTGTGCGATGGCACCACTATTATCACAATAGAGGTCCAACGGGTTTGCCGAGTCTGGAACCACACCAAGTAGGGTAATGAAATCCCTTATCCAAACACCTTCCTTTGAAGCTTCAGAAGCTGCAAGGTACTCGGCCTCTGTTGCAGAATCAACTACCGTCTCTTGCTTGGAACTCTTCCAGCTCATTGCACCTCCATTCAGAATGAACACATAACCAGATTGCGAACGAAAGTCATCCTTGTCGGTTTGGAAACTAGCATCAGTGTAACCCTTTACAACGAGCTCATCCTCACCTCCATAAACTAGGAACATATCCTTAGTCCTTTTCAGGTACTTTAGGATTCTCTTAACTGTTGTCCAGTGGCTCTCACCTGGATTAGCATGGTATCTGCTCGTAGCGCTTAGAGCATAGGAAACATCTGGACGAGTACATACCATAGCATACATGATAGACCCGATGGCCGAAGCATACGGAATCTTATCCATGCGTCTTTGCTCATCAGGAGTCGATGGACCCTGAGTCTTGCTTAGATGAATGCCATGTGACACAGGCAAGAACCCTTTCTTAGCCTCATGCATGTTGAACCTTTTCAACACCTTGTCAATATACGTACACTGGCTTAATCCAATTAGCCTCCTTGATCTATCTCTATAGATCTTGATTACCAAAATGTAAGCTGCTTCTCCCAAGTCCTTCATTGCAAAACTATTTTTCAATGAGTCCTTGACAGCTTCAAGCATTGGAATGTCATTCCCAATCAGTAATATGTCATCCACATATAAGATTAGAAATACGATTGAGCTCCCACTAAACTTCTTGATCACACAAGGTTCCTTTTCGTTCTCGATGAAGCCAAACGATTTGACAACCTCTTTAAAACGAATATTCCAACTCCGAGATGCTTGCTTCACTCCATAAATGGATTTCTGAAGTTTGCATAACTTACTAGCATTCTCTGGATCGACAAAACCCTCGGGCTGTATCATATACACGTCCTCTTCTAGATTTCCATTAAGGAAAGTTGTTTTGACATCCATCTGCCATATCTCATAATCGAAATAGGCAGCTATAGCTAGAATAATCCGAACTGACTTAAGCATCGCTACAGGCGAGAAGGTCTCATTGTATTCAATTCCTTGAACTTTTCGAAACCCCTTCGCGACAAGTCAAGCTTTATGGATTTGAACATTTCCATCCATATCAGTCTTCTTCTTAAAAATCCATTTGCACTCAATGGTTCTTGCACCATTTGGCAGATCAACCAAGTTCCAAACTTGATTTTCATCCATGGACTTTAACTCGGATCTCATGGCCTCAAGCCATAACTTGGAATCTAGATCCACCATCGCTTCCGCATATGTCAAAGGCTCATCGTTGTCCAACAATAATACATTGCTCGCATTACGCAGCCTTTCTGACCTTCGTGGTGCGGGTGCTACTTCAACCAAGGGTTCATTAACTGGCTCTGCCATAATGGCATCACTTGCCGTGTCTTCCCCGAGTGGTTTATCTCGAACCTCTTCGAGTTGCATCGTCCTCCCACTAGCCTTCCTATTGAGAAACTCTTTCTCAAGGAAGGTACCATGTCGAGCGACAAACACTTTGCCCTCTTGTCGGTTGGAAGTAATACCCTAAGGTTTCCCTTGGATATCCCACGAATATGCACTTATCTGATTTGGGTGCGAGCTTGTCTAACTGAAGTCGCTTGACAAAAGCTTCACAACCCCAAATCTTTAGAAAAGACAAACTGTGACGCTTCCCAGTCCATATCTCATATGGTGTCTTATCTACGGATTTAGATGGTACTCTGTTTAGTGTGAAAGCTGCAATTTCTAGAGCATGACCACAAAATGACAACGGTAGATCTGACTGACTCATCATCGATCGAACCATGTCCAACAAGGTGCGATTCCTCCGTTCCGATACACCATTTCTTTGAGGCATTCCAGGAGGAGTGAGTTGTGGAACTATTCCACGACTCTTGAGATGATCATCAAACTCTTGACTCAGATATTCACCTCCACGATCTGATCATAGAAGTTTGATCGTCTTGCCGAGTTGATTCTCTACTTCATTCTAAAACTCCTTGAACTTTTCAAAGGTTTCCGACTTGTGCCTCATCAAGTAGATATATCCATATCTGCTCAAGTCGTCGGTGTAAGTCACGAAGTACTGGTAACCACCTCTAGCAGTCGCGCTCATTGGTCAACACACATCAGTATGTATGAGTTCCAACAAGTCGGATGCCCTCTTGCAACTCTTTGCAAAAGGTGTGTTGGTCATCTCGCCGAGTAGGCACGATTCGCATGTTTTGAATGATTCAAAATCAAACGAATTTAAAAGTCCACCATCATGGAGCTTCTTCATGCGCTTTTCACTAATATGACCAAGCCGACAGTGCCAAAAGTAAGTTGTATTCAGATCGTTAGGTTTAAGCCTCTTGTCATTTATATTATAGACAGATTCACCTTCAATATTCAAAATGAATAACCCATTCATAAAGGGCACCAAGCCATAAAACATCTTATTCAAATATATAGAACAACAATTGTCCTTAATAATGAATTCATAACCTTGTCTCATAAAACATGAGGCAGAAATAATGTTTCGACTTATCGATGGAACATAATAACAATTATCAAGCTCCATTACAAATCCAGAAGGTAAATTAAGTTGCATGGTTCCGACGGCTAAGGCAGCAACTCTTGCTTTATTCCCGACGCGAATGTCAACTTCTCCTCTTGCGACATCTCTACTTATTTTTAGTCCCTGCATCGAGTTGCAAATGTGAACAACCGATCCGGTATCATATACCCAAGAACTATTAGAATATCCGCAAGATAAATGTCTATAACATATACAACAAGTGTACCTGTAGAAGACGTACTCCCACTGCTCTTGCCCTTGCTGGCGAGCCACTTGTTGCAGTTCCTCTTCCAGTGACCATTCTCCTTGCAATAGAAGCAAATGGTCTCCGCGCCAGGTCCAGGCTTAGGCGTCGGGGCTAGAGTCGGGATCACATCCGTGTCCTTTCCCTTTGCGTTAGCCTTCTTCTTGGTCAATGACTTCTTGAACTTGGCCGTGTTCTGCACCATCAACACTTGACGTGTGCCCTTATTAATTTCCTGCTCTTCTATCTTAAGCATCCCATGCAATTCAGTGGGCTTATTTTCCATGCCATGCATATGAAAGTTCGTAATGAACGAGTTATAGCTTGGCGGAAGAGAACCCAGAATTGTATCTGTAGCTGACTCAGGAGTCAACGGATGCCCAAGACGATCCAAAGCTTGCATGTATCCCATCATTTTGATGACATGCGAGCTTAGTGGATCACCCTCTTTCAGCTTGTAATCCATCAGGGATCGCCAGACGTTGAACCTTTCAGTCCTAGCTTGAACTTGAAACATGCCCTTAAGACTCTCGATCATATCGAAAACCCTAATGTCTTCGAACTGCTGTGGCAGCTCGGGCTCCATAGAAGCCAGCATGAGGCAGCTGATCTCAGTAGACTCATCCTTGAGTTTCTGATAGGCATTCTTAGCAGCAGCGGTAGCATTATCTTCCGGTTCCTCTGGAAGTGGTTCCTCTAGAACATTTTCCTTTTTATCATGCTTGAGAACAATCCTCAGATTTCTATACCAGGTGGTAAAGTTTGTTCCATTCATTTTATCTTTCTCAAGGATGGATTTCAACGCAAAATTGGTAACTGGAGCAGGTGGTGCCATTGATCTACAACATAAAATGCAAAATACTAAGACATGTATTCCTGAAGAGCAATTCATATTAAACGCTTTAATAAAATTACTCCCACTAAGTTCAACATCCCTCTAGTTGACACTAAGTGATTCAGGATCCGATGGGGCAAATTGACTAGTGAGCTTTTTCATCACTGCTAGCCGACTCGACCTACCGGTAAGAAACTCCTTGCTAATCGCATCAACCATACGACTCCTGTTTGTTGATGCGCATCACATACACACCAACACCTATGCCCTGAAGCCCAAAACTATTTTGATAGCCTCGACAAGTTAACCAAGTGATATGTGTGTAAGTGTGTCAGGCCCGATATGCGGTACTGTTCCAGATCTAGATGTTTCCATCCAGATCCGGGGACGAAGCACATATCGGTCCCACCGCGACATATGACGAAGTCATATGCCCCGGATTTCCAACATGATATCACAACATTACAGATACAGGATACAACATCTCATACAATCGGCATACAACTGCCTTAATACGTTACATCAGCCGAAGATATATGTCTGAGTACAGACTACAATCAAATGCCTACTAGCAAAGAGAAAACATCGATCCCATAACCACACGGATCCAGGCCCTCCGCCGGGATCCGCCCAACTAGTCGTCGTCGAGTCTCCACATGAAACGTCGATCACCAAACCTGTTGTCTATCAAAAACCCTGAAAAGAGTTTGGGGTTAGTATCATGAGTACAGAAGTACTCAGCATCCAACTGTAGTGGTCATCTGACCCAGCAAGGACTTCATCACTCGTCATTCTAGGACAACTAGTAGTTTACGGTAAGGATGGGGTAAGTGGTGAGGTTGCTGCCGCACTAGCATTTATGAAGTGGCTAACGATCTAGAGAGTAAGATAAGAAGCCAAGCATTCGATGAGGAATCGCCTCCAACAAGTCTTGCTATCACCTACTGTCGCAATCATAACACCTATACTATCCTTGTCCTCCTCTTCACATCCCGATGAAGAAGAAGCAGTCAAGGCACACACACACGTTGATCAAGTTATATTAAGATTAACTCAGTTGTTGTTGTCTATGAACAAGGAGTAGGTCTCAAGTCGTCCATAACCGTGGACACGGCTTCTCGAAAAGATTTAACCCTGCAGGGGTGTACCAACTTCCCATTATAAGGCTCCGCACGCACGCCCATCTCTCTCAGTTGCTACCCATGATAGGAAACCATTTTATGATTTAGTCCCAAGAGATCCGGAACGACAGGTCCCTCTAACTAGCAACACACAATTCCGGGTGGCCCCCGGTGAGTCGACATCGAACTCAAAAGTCGGCCGCGCTCTCGAATCGGCCTCTACCTTCTGGACGAGGTCGGGTTAGCTACCCAAACAGATGTGGGCAGCCCCCTAGCTTCCAAGTGTGGACCAACAAAGAAACCATGTCTCCGCTGGCCCGAGTTGTTTGAAAATCTGCTGGGAGCTCACCAGTCACACACACGGTTATCAAATGGTAAAACCAGCTTGGGCCACCTCTAGAAATGTTTGAAGCTAGGTAGGTAAAAAAAGGGGACCCCATAAAATCCCACACGCGGTTAGGCACGCTCAGTCTTAAAACCAATACCCGGAACTCGGGTCCTAGGTGACTCGAATGGAACAAAGCGTCGGGGCGGGATAGCCTAGACCTTCCATCCTTCGTTGAGTATAGTCAACATTATAATAATCATATCATCAACAACAATATAATAATGTGATAGCCCAAACCATGGAGTAACAGGGTAACATCGTAGCATCCTAAGCATGCATACTAAGCAGGGGTTGAGCAACGAGTAATAGTAACATATCACTACATGGTTTGCTGGGAGGGGACATGGCTGTATCGGTTTGAAAGAGGCTGTAAAC
This sequence comes from Bromus sterilis, assembly GCA_950022295.1. Classification (NCBI taxonomy): domain Eukaryota; kingdom Viridiplantae; phylum Streptophyta; class Magnoliopsida; order Poales; family Poaceae; genus Bromus; species Bromus sterilis. The sequence goes on along the minus strand of OX465601.1, from coordinate 139,651,401 downwards.
ATGTGGTAGGATCAAACATCGAACCTAACCTATACTAGCATGCAAACCGCTGGTTGAAATAGAATGGATCATAAGTAATGTATAGTCCTTGCCTGTTGATAAGTCGGGTTCCGAAGGTGTAGTCGATCGCAAGCTCGCATCGTCTCTGAAGGTACCCGCGGAAGCACACAAGACGATAAACACTGGAAAGCAATCAACGAGGAAGCACTCTATTACTACGGGGAAACACAAGACATCGCACCTACCGTCGAGAGCGATTACTAACAGGTTAAGTGGGGTACTCGTCACACACGACGAATACCGCACGTTTACGAAGGTTCAAGTTGCTTAGCTACAGGTTATCAACAAAGGTTGTTAGCATGGCATAGCACTCAAACATGGCAAGAGGTGAAGCATAAATAAACTATCTAATCTAGTCAATTTAAGTGGGGGGTAAAACCTATACATGGCAACTATTACGGACCCCACGATATTTATTGAATTTGGTACTGTTTTTCCCTAAACAATATTTTATTATTTTTATTAGCAAGCAAGAGCAGCATAAACACAATCTACATGCAATTCTAGTCAAGTTACATATAAAGAACATTTTAAACAGAGCAACGGTTAAAAAGTTATTAAAGAAACAGTTTACAGTGGCAAGGGTTGTAATTAGCAGGTAAACAACATGTAAACAAAGTCAAACATGGCAACAAGCAACATTTTATTAATCTACGCGCAAAATGGAGCAACTTTCATGCAGAAAGCGTCTCCATCTGAGCTAGCGATGAAAAGATATAGCTACCCCAAAAAGCTATTAGAAACTGCCAAAATAAATAAACTAAAAAAAGAAAAAAAAAATAGCTAACGGGCCGAATCTGCTACTGACCAGGCCCAACTCGCAGCAGAGAAGAAAAAAAATAAAAAAGGAGCGGCAGCCTCACTACTGCGGGCCTTGGCCCAAGGAGGCAGGCGGGCGAGCTAGGCCGCGGGGCGCAGGCCGCTAGAGGCGCGAGCTGGGCCGCGGGAGGGGCGTGGCCCACCTGGCCGGCTCGCTGGACGAGCGGGCAGCCGGTTCGAGCGCCGTCCTCTCCACGAGCAGAGGCGGTGCCGACGGGATTCCAGCGAGGGGGCGATCTAGGCGGTGGAGGAGGCTGGCGTGGGGCAGATCCGCGGCGGATCTCGCCGGATCTGGCGGCGATGGCGAGGTACAGGGAGCCGACGGTGGCTCCTCGGGCGCGAGCTCGCCCATCGACGCCGGCGGTTGAACCTGCGAGGAGAGGTAGGATGCTGCTGTGAGGAGAAAGAAGAGGAGAAGGGGTGCAGCGCGGGAAGAAGAGGAAGGAGGGAGGAGAGGGAGGCTGGCCGGGGCGCGGCTCGCCGGCAGCCGGCGGCTCACCGGGCGCGGGCGGCGTCCACGGGCGGGGCGGGCGGCGCAGCAGGCTGGAGGTTGGAGAGGAGAGAGGAGGGAGGTCAGTGGAGGGTTCCTGGCCGTCAGATCGGAAGATCTGACGGTCCAGATCGCTTAGGAGAGAAATTCCAGATCTGAGGGGCTAGGTTGCAAAAATTGGGGCTATGTTTGAGGGGGTGGCTACAATTTTGTGGCTAGGGAAACCCTAGAAAGAGGTGGGAGTGTGGTGGTCTTTATATAGTCCAGGTGGCTGGCAGTTTGCAAAAACATCCCCAGTTTTTCTCTCGCGCGCGCGGTGCTCACGTTTCTGACCGCCGGGGGTCCGCAGTACCTCCGATTCGGGTAAAACTTCGAACTGCGCGACCAGAGCGTCGAGCCGGAGGTGTTCACCTCGCGCTGGAACCGTTCCGAGAACACTTTCCGGCGTGCTATAAAAATATCCCGTTTAGTTATTAAATGGGGTTTTTCGTTCCGTTGGCTGCGGCTGGTCTCGTGCGGTTTTCGCGACGGTGATCGGGTGAAACCCGGTGTCGCAAAGGTCGAGTGTCAGGGTGGCAAGGGTCGGTGTCCGTCCGGTACGAGATAAGAGGGGAAATAAGCGTCGATCGATAAATCGGGGATGAAAACACTGCAAACAAATCAGACAATCAAACAATTCACACCGAATACAATTTTTTTAATTTTTGTGAAATCTGGGCTTTTACAAAGTGTCCGACACAAACCCATCACGCCAAGGAGATCTAGCAGCACCCTAATTTTATAGGCCTACTACTAAACATACATGACATGTGATGTGCAGCAATTGGGGAGGCAAATTTTACTTGACATTCTTTGAGGGATCATCTACTTAAAACATCTACCATGTCAAAGAAGGATGCATAAAGGGATAAACTTTCATAGGCAATTTATACAAGTGATATGGTATAGCCCCTTTATCATAGCGCATGGTGATCTCCATCTCCATGTGCGCAAACCTCCCATGGCGATCTCCATCTCCATGTACGGTTGTCCTCGTGGTGATCTCCATCGCCACGCCATGGTGTCAACCGCCAAGTGTTACATAAGTTACTATGCTATTACAAACTAACAGCTGTGAAAGTAAATTACATTACATGGCTCCACAAGTTGACACGCAAGTCATTAATACAATAATGAGACAACCATATGGCTCCAGCCGGTTGTCAAAACCATGACACGCAGGCCATGAATAATAACATACACAATGGGCTATACCAAATCACATTCATACCCTGCAAAACCAAGTTAGACGTTCTATCGCCGTCTAAACCTCTTTTAGCACTAGTCAAATTAGGTCTGCGAAAAATCGCCTAATTAACTAAAACCAGTTGTTGTTTTGCATATTTTTTTCATTCTGCATCGTTTGGTAGGTCACGGAGCTCAATCGGAGTTCATATGACCAAGATATGGCCTCTAAACCGAACCTGCTCACATATTTCTGGACAGCGCAGATCATATCTACGCCGTGTCCTGATCCGTGTCCTGGATCAATCACCTAGTGATATCCGCATGCCACAATAGGGTTTACGGCACACTGTCTATCCCAATGGAGGATAACCGACCTCTAGGGATAAGTTGTGGCACGACCTAAGTAGCTCGCGCCTCGGGACAGATCATGAAATCAAGAACCTCAAACATACATGCAAAACCGATCTGATCTACACATCTCTATATGCAAATCCATCACGAATTCACCACCAAATAGTAGAGGCTCTGATACCACTGTTGGGGCACACGGTACGCTACGCTAACGCTAAATCAAAATTTTCTACCGCGCACAACCAAGATCACTGCTACTGGAGATGAACTACGTGATTAGGGTTTACCACTAGACGCGCAGTCACCGCAGCGGAAGGAGAGTTGGCGATGCGCGTCGGCGGCTGCTCCTCGAATCCCTCGAACCGATCCCTCGTACCGATCCCACGAACGGAGTCCCGCGATCCGATCCCGCGAACAGTTCGTCCAAGCGCCGCAGGTGCAGCACCTCCAAGGGATGCGCACGTACAAGGAGGAGCACCGGGCGGCGGACTGCTAGGTCCGGCGGCTCGTCCTGGAGGTGGAGTGGCGGCAAGGGTTGTGTTCTGTCCTGTACCCCTTCGGGGTTCGCCCTAGCCTTTATATAGGCGCCCATGGAATTGCCTCAACCCTTGAGGCAATCTGTACCCTCCATCCATAATCCATTCAGATCACATCCGAATGGGCTTCTTTCCCCTTAAGAGCGCGACCCTATAGGTTCACGTACACATGGACACGTCCCGAATCACATCCGGTTCGATAGTCGGTAGTGGTTCCTATTAGAACATGCCAACTCCCATATATGCGTAAAGTCATAAGACGAACCATTACAAAGTGTCATATGCAACATTCCTTTTGCCTCACGATATATGTTGTCAAGCTCAAGGCGAGTACTTGTCACCCTTGTGATAGCTTGACCTCTCTTCTGGAAACCGTGATACATATTCCTGAACCGGGTTAACACTTAACCCATGTCGCATGGCCATGCTTTCTGAATCTTATCACTCGAGAGGTCCCAGAGAATATCTCTCCAAAGTGGAGGGGCAAATCCCATCTTGATCAACCATGTCTCGCGGCATGTATCATGACTCACCCGTAATCTACCTTTATAACTACCCAGTTACGGTGTAGCGTTTAATAGTCCCTAAGTGAGTCATTCCTCATCCCGAGAACATGCGAGGACCTCAGGTCTAGGACATGGCATATACATTGTATTGAGACTAACAGATGAAAATATCTCGCTGCGTCTCAAAGTGGGTCTCTGTCCAACTCTGTGATCCCATCACTATGTTCATACTATCGGTAGCATCTCCATGCTCATGACTTGTGAAACATAGGCATCAATCGAATCATATACTATTCACGGATATGTGTCCATATAACCTTATCCACTAGGGACCATTAGAACAATCATCATAGAATATATAGTCTCACAAACAAGTCATATACTTATTGATACATATCAGTGATGATGTTCAAGGACAATACAAATAACTCATGAATACATAAGGAGATAACATCATAACATGATTGCCTCTAGGGAATATCTCCAACAGTATTGTATTAAGGCAGTTGTATGCCGATCGTATGAGATGTTGTATCCTTGTAGCTATAATGTTGTGATATCATGTTGAAATCTGAGACATATGACTTCGTCATATGTCGCGGTGGGTCCGATATGTGCTTCATCCTCGGGTTTGGACAGAAACGTCCAAATCTCAAACAGTACTGCATATCAGGTCTTACACGATGGGTGCTAAAAGTTTTGAGATCCTCAACTACTTGTATAGTGGCAATAGTATTGTGTGTAGGAAGGCTCATAGGGTGTGTTTGTTTGAGATGCAATTTTCACGGCTGCAGCTCCAACGACTCCGGCTGAAAGGAGAGGTTGTAGCTGCTAGCTGCGGCTGAAAGGTTGGAGCTGAGATGCAGTCGTTTGGTAGTTGTGCTGTAACAGCTGCGGCTGGTACAAGAACGTACTGAAATGATTAAAATGCCCTCAGTTGTGTTGTAACTTGGTTTTAAGTGCGGATTGTACTGTTATAACTGTATATGGCTCGATTAAGAGCTTCTTTACTGGTTTTCAGTTCCTTTTTGCAAATCTCCATCAATGGAACGCTTTTTTAGCAAACTTAAACTCCTTGAAGATTATTATATTGAAGAGTGGAATTCCACCGAACAGTACAAAGCATGTAGCACGCACATCATGCACTCGCTGGGCATATCATGCACTCGTCGGGCATGTCTCCATCAACGGAACAGTACACAGCATGCAACACGCACTAATCCATCGGCACGCATCACGCATGCAGCTGGCCTAGGATGGCGAACCGTTTTGTGGCAATATCATTGTATTATGGAGATTGGTGGGAGGGTAAACTGGTAAAAAGCTGGGTTGGAGCTAGCTGCGAGGAGCTCCAGCCCGAAATACGAGCTGTGGCTTCTGGCCCATTTTTGCGGAGCGCTCCGCCTCGTAGCTGCGTGGAGTCGGCCCAGAAAATAGGTCTTTGGTGCGGCTCCAGCTTCTGCAGCCCGAGAAGCCGTAGAAGCATCTCTTTGGAGCTGAAACAAACACACCCTTAATCCTATCTTCATCTTCTTTTTCTCTAGCCCATCTATCCTGAAGTTTGGCTGGCATTCTAATGTTCTCATTAATTTGCACTTGAATAGCATTCATGGGTGTAGTTTTCCTTTCCTCAAGGGGAGAAGTTCTAACTTTAAGCATCTCTACATCATGAGTTATTTTGTCTACCTTCAAAGAGAGACTATCTAATTTTTCTAATTTCTCTTCTACACTCTTGTTGAAGGCTTTTTGAGAAGTTATAAAGTCCATAAACATGCTCTCTAATTCAGAAGTGGAGTTTTTGGTTCTAGGATAAGTGTTGTTTTTCCCATAGTTGTTGGATGGTAACGGTCTAGGATTGTTGCTACCAAAATTACTCCTATAAGCATTATTGTTAAAGTTGTTCCTAGAAATAAAATTAACATCAACTTGCTCTCTTTCTTGAGCAACCAAAGAATTTAAAGGAACATCACGAGGATCAATAGGAGCTTGCTTAGTAAGTAGAGACATAATCATGTCAACCTTTTCATTTAAAGAGGAGATCTCCTCAACAGATTTTACCTTCCTACCTATTTGAGAACTTTCGGTGTGCCAGTGAGAATAATTTGTCATCATCTCGCCCAATAGATTTGTGGCAGCACCAAGTGTCGTTGACATCAAGGTTCCTCCTGCGGCCGAGTCCAACAGATTCCGCGAGGTAAAGTTTAATCCTGCATAGAAAGTCTGGATGACCATCCAAGTAGTCAGACCATGTGTAGGGCAATTCTTAACAAGAGAATTCATGCGTTCCCAAGCTTCGGTGGATACGAGGAGAGAGTCGTCGAAAGCATAGAACACACGACTTTACCCAGGTTTCGGCCCCTCTTAAGGTAAATACCTGCTCCTGATTTTCTATTATTGGGTGTCGACTTATCGATTACAAGGGTGCGGAATCGCTACCTATGCCTCGAGAGGTTCTAAGTTGAGTTGTCCTTTTGACGTCCCGGGACACCGGCTTATATAGATGTCGGGTCCTGGGGTTTACACAGTCCGACTTCTACATGAAGTAGGATCCCAATCTACTTACAATTAGTTTCCTTGTTCTTCAAGGAAAGTCTATTTCCTTCTGAGCTTCATTCTTCACACTTTATATGACCCGGCCCACTGTAGGGTCTCCTTCTGGGCCTTCCTCTGCAGAGGCAGTCCGGGTTACAAACATGTCGGGTTTATGACCTTGAGCCACCCCCCCCCCCCGACATTAGCCCCCAAGATTGGCGTGATGCTTTAGCTTCACGACGATCTTCCTAGATTCCTTTGTAAATACTAATGCCGACTCTTGTGAATCGCTCCACAGGTGATTTCTCCAGAACAAATCTTCATGGCTTCCTCTCCATGACATAAACCGACTCTTCTGATGAGCTGACTTTCCTTGCAAATCTGTTTTCAAAAAAATTCTCCATAGTAGGAATTGAAAGGTCACTACTATGCTAGTTGATAAATCCTAATAAATTATTTTCAGAGAACGAAGCATTGCCATTAAACGTCCCATTCGTGCCATGGAAAAATCGAGGAGTATTCCTTTTAAATGCCGCTTGACATAGGTAACCTAAAAGCGATAATGATATTTCTTTAACTTCACCACCTCCCATCGATATATAATCGGTCATGGCATCAAAATGAAACGTGTATCTTCTTCATCCTTCCTATTCCACGGCCTTGGATGAAACAAATCTCAATTCTCGCGGAGGCATTGGTTCTCGTGGTGGTCGTGGTCGAGGTCAAAGGGGCAGTGGTGGACGTGGAGCGCAAGGGCGTGGAGCCCGCATGAGGTTATCTTCTTCTTCCTCCCGTGGTGCTGTTCATGAGGGGGCATTTAGCCATGAATTCTTCATAAATTTCCGCTGAAAACCTCGCCGATGGGTTAACCTTCCAAGCTCCTTCTCTCAAGTCATGGAAGACTCCAAGCCCCCCGGGTTATGGCTTCGATCGGATGGTGCCCTCACGGGCCTATTTGGGTGACCACAAGCTTCTCCAGCAACGGCTCCATGTTCTTAGAGAAGGGTTGGAAGACTTTTATCCGCTCCCGCGATCTTAAAAAGCGAGATAACATCATCATCATGTATGACAGAGATGAAACCTTGGGGGAAAGTTGATTTGATTCTTATTGGGATCGAGTGGAGTGCTGTGTGAAAAGCTCCAGTAGCAGTGATTGTGAATTTTATAATGGAGAAGGCGCATCTCATAGTTCTGCATCAACTGACGATAATGATGTTTCCAGCAGGGATGATGAAGTTGAAGAGATCCAGCCATGATGCTTCACAGTAGTTTTCTTTCAAATGTTGGTCATGCTTGTCATTTTTTGCCTTTTTATGAAGGCAGAAATATTATAAGAGTAATATTTGAATAACTGGCAAATCCCCTTGTCTGGTATGTTGAATGCAGTATGCCACTTCGCCGGTTTTGATCACTGAGTTATGACAAATAATCTTTTTTGAGGAGTCAGTCTCTTGACCATAAGTAGCCCCCAAGAGTCGGTATAGACATTCTATATGTCATGCAGAGTCATGGTAAAATCAATATGTAGCCCCCATGAGTCAGTATGGACATTTTATATGTTATGCCGAGTCATAGTAAAATCAATATGTGTTCCAGAACCCGACTTTTGGTGTATATAGGAGCTGGTAATTGGAGCTAAGAATAAAAAACCTAAAAATACTGGAATGTTAGCATGTTTATAATATAAGATAAAAATATGATGCAACATATGCTTAAAAAATATGTGTACGTATGCAAAAAAAAAGTAAAAGGCTCATATAGAAGTTTGTCGTACGGGCGACATATGCAACACCCTTTAATCATAGAAGTTCAAGGTCAGTTGACTCCTAAATAAGAGGTTGTTGGTTGACTTATAGAAAAAATGACTGCTGGTCGTTGCGTTTAAGTCGAAACTTCTCTGTAAGCCGGTGCAGCACGAATTGTTCTAGTTTTCCAGTTAAAGAAACAGACTCAACGAACACCTTATAGAGTCGGTGAATGACTGAGTCAAAATCAGGTCACTAGGGTCATATGAGTGCGATTTCGCATCAGCTATACATGCCAAAATAATGCCATAGTCGGCCAATTACACATATAGGTCGAGTCCCTAGTATAAAAAGCTGATTTCGAAGAATAGCAAGTGTTGGATATATGCTCTAGAGGCAAATAATATATGATCATTCCAATATATCTAAGCAAGTTCATAACCAGTTTCATACCGTGCTAGAACTATATCCGTGAAACAATGGTACAGGTATGGTATAGAAACACCCAACGTTCCTAGTTAGCCTCTATATCAATAACTAGTTCATGCTCAACGTGATGATCGTTGTTTCGCGATCATGGACAATTAAGTCAATTGACTATGAGGTCACATCATTGGATGAATGAGGTGATGAACATTACCCAGCATAAGCATTACAGCATGATCAAACTTATGAAGGTTCAGTGTTATAATTACAGAACGTAGTAGACCATTCCTTTGACCGTGAGTACTTGCATAATTGCTATCTTCTCGGATGCTTTGATCTACAACCCACCGCCTGACTGAAATATTCTGGCCATAACGGTTGTATCTTGGGTATTCCAATAAGATATGTCGAGGAGTATTGTTACAAGAGAGGGATTTGTCAATCCATGTGATGGAAAGATACTCAGGGCCTACTCGGTGAGATTCCATCCATAAAGCTGCGCAGCGTGTGACTAGGTCACGGGGATGAGTATCACGGAACGAGTGAATAAGGATTTGTCGGTAACGAGGTTGAACCAGACATAGGATGTCATTTATCGAATCTTGGACTAATCTAGTATCGATGACAAAGGGAATGCTATACGACGTAAGGTCCAATCGGTTTTGATATCCAGAATGCACAGGGGTCATTATGGACATCCAGGTCTCACTGATGATCATTGACCGTAGCCTCATCTCGATCATGCCTGGAGTGTTCTCAGACCGTAGGGTAACACACTTAAGGGCTCGATGAAATTGGAGACCTTTTTCGAAACTAGTAGAGTTACCGGAGAGTAAGTTATTAATTAATTGAAGGAATAATATGTTTCAGAAAAGTTCCGTGTTGACCCGAAGGAGCTTCGGAGTGAGCCGGAAGGTGTTCCGGATCACCGGAAGAAGGAATAATATGTTTTCGTTATTAATTAATTGAATTAATAATTAAAAACATTTTATTTATTATTAAAAAGTGCAATGGGCCCTATTTATGAAAAGACCCATTAGGGGAATAAAGGGCAAAGAAATAAAAGAAAAAGAAAAAGGAGGGGGAGGTGCCATGGGCCCTAGGGCCCATGAGGGTGGCGCACCCCTCCCCCCTTGGCGGGCCACCCCCTTAGCAAAGGGACTTTAGTCCCACGTTGCTAAGGGAGGGGGGTTGACTCTCTCCCCTCCCCCTATATAAAGACATGTAGGGTGGAATTTGTAAAAACACAGAAATTCGTGAGAAAATAAATACAACTCCGAATTGAGATCGGTTTCCTTTGGTCTTCTCCCCTTCCTCGTCTCTTCCACGGTGGGCTCCCCTTGTTTGGAGCCTATAATGGGATTGAGGAATCTCTGCTACCTGGAAGCCGTCGTGCTGCCAAAACTCCGGTTCCGGAGGTCTACTTCCGCCACCTTCGCTGGATCGGAGAACGGAGGTTGTCATCAAGTTCCGTACGTGTGCAAGTACTACGAGGTGCTACACATGTGGCACTACACCCATCCGGGTGCTAACACAGCCATGGGGTGTGAACTTTGATCGACTACATCAACCACGTTTGTGGGAACGTTTCCCGCGCAACGGACTACACCCTGATGTATGTTATTCCACAACCCTCTTCATTACAGTAATACGACTAGCTAGATCTTGGGTTATGGGAAACGCTTGTTGGGAAAAACTTTTGTTTTCCGCTGCGAACACTAATAGTTGTCTCATGAGCTAGGTCTATGCTTAGTATTACTGTACGGATAGAACACATCGGGGATGTGGGCATTGATTGTATGATTTTTACCCTCCCACGTGTACTTGTTCACATCTGCGGCATTGTTTGATGAAGCGGCCCCGACGACCTTACGCATACTCTTACACGAGACTACTTCCACGCTTGACATGCGTCTTGTACCGTATAAAGTGGCTCTGGGGGGGTGTATGTCGCTCTACTTTAGCGGATGTGGCATTGATGACCCTCAACTGTAGGGGATCGAGATAGTCTTCGCGGGTAAGATAACCCAATTTATTGCTTCGACACAGGGGGAGCCAAAGAATATTTATAAGCTTTAACAGTTGAGTTGTCAATTCAACTGCATCTGAAATATACTTTCTTGCAACAAAATATTAATAGCAACGGTGATATGACAGTGGTAGTGGCAACGACGAAAGTAAACAGCAAAAGTAACGACTAGTGACCAGCAGGATTAAAACACTGTAGGCTAGGGAGATGGATGGTTGGGCGCTGCTTGGATGAGAGTGAACATGTAATAGATTTTAACACAGGGCAAGGCACACAGAAAAGCACGGATCATCTAGGAAAATATGAAACATTAGGCATGCACCCCGTAGGTAGTTGTGTGTGCTTGCAATAAGAACTTGCGCAACAACTTTTGTCCTACCATCCCGCTACGAATGGGGCCAAAAGGAACTTATGGAGATAAAGGTGCTCCTGTCAAAGAGCACCGGAACAAAGCATTAAACTTAACGGATACATGAAATCCTCAAATTATAGTCCATCCCCTTTGGTGTCCCAAGCTGTCACCTTTGGGATCGCCGGTTTTGGACCATAATAGATGCATACAACTCATAGATAGGATCAAGAACATAAATATACTCATGAAAACACAAGTGGTTCAGATCTGAAAACATGGCACTCGGGCCCAAAGTGACAAGCATTAAGAGCAACAAGTTGTAGCAAAGATGATAAACACCAAAGTAGATGATAGGCAACATGCCCCCAACAATCTGACGAACTATTTCATTATCTAACTCATCCAATCCCTACCATCCCCTTTGCCTACAGTAGGTAATTACTCACACATGTGAAGAGAATCATGGGGGGAGGATGGAGTGGTGATGATGATGACGATGGCGATGATCTCCCCTCACCGGAGGCCAAAACAGCCTCCAGATTAGCCCTCCCGAAGAAGAACAGAGGGTGGCGGCGGCTCCGCGATGGAAACTGGGAAAACGACTTCTATACTAGGGTTTTCGCGTCACGGGAATAAATAGGGGGCCAGGTAGGGCACAAGAGGAGGTGGGACCCCCCCTAGGACCCCCCCCCCCCCCGACGCGGCCAGGGGGGAGGCCGCTCTGGAAGGGCGCCTGGGGGCCCTCTAGCCCCCCTCTGGCCCCACTTCTGGCTCATGGAAGCTTCTGGTGCGTGGATTTTCTGTGAATTTTCCCAAAAATTTCTGAGACACCTAAAAATCCATAATCCGGCACACAATAAAACCATACAGGCAGCTCTACTGAAAACAACGTCAGTGTGGGTTAGTTTCGTTCAAATCATGCAAGAATGAGGGAAAAACAATAGCAGAAGTGTTTGGAAAAGTAGATACGTTTGAGACGTATCAACCATTTGCAACGGAGGGCCCCGTACTGGGTGTAATATAGACAATTGTATAGTCGGCGTTGTGGTTGACTCGTAGGTTAAAACCTGTTTAACTATTAAAGCCCTAACAACCACGTAAAACATGCAATATACAATTAGAGGCGTCTAAACTTTTTATTGCTAAGTGGGGGCTATCGTTTGTTTTGATTGTGATGTAGTGATAGCTTTGCTATGTGTTGCTAGAAAGTAGTAAACGTTCATCATGATAAAACAAAATCAAATGGAGTCACTGTAGAGTTAGTGCCACCATGGACAAACATCTTAAAACTTGCTAGTATAGGATACACGACGGTAGCATGTGATAAGATGATCCCTTAAAAAATACCAAACACAAGTATTCTAACAAAGTGTGCACCACCTAGAAGGTTCTCCCATATGGCCGGCATTCCGTACATATCGGGTGTCAGACATATTAAACGGAGTTCGCATGAGGTTGGGTTCCGCAAGCCTAGCATATGCAGATATGGCCTTGCTGGGAATCATATAACACTGAGGTCAATTTGGCGAGCCTAACATATGCAGATATGGCCTCGGAATACTAGAGATCGAAAGATCGAGCATGAGTCACATACCCAATGTGATCGCACAACTTGTTGTCTACCTTTGAAACTGATCCGTCGGCCGTGTGATATTCGAGGGCGGACAGTGAATCTGGATCATGTAATCACTAAAACTTCTTAGGGATGATTGTTTAAGTGTGAGCTCATTTTAATGTGATTATATGAACACATCGTTGTGAACTAGTCTTAATTGTGTTCCTTGCAATTATGTTTGTAGAAAATGAATGAACTAGAGCAACATGAACTATCTTTCTTCATGGAGGGTGAGAAACTTAGAGTAGATGGGTCAAACTTTGCTGACTGGTACTTACGCCTTAGGACTTCGCTCAAGAGAGCAAACATCTTGTTCACAATAGAAATGCATATGGAAGAACATCCGGACAACAATGTTGGCGACCAGGAGATACTTGATAACTATGCTCGTCGAAAAAAGTGCTCCGTAGTCAGGAATGTCATGATTTTCAGCATGTCAGAGGATTTGAGCATTCAGTTTTAGGACACTGAATCTTATGACATGATGGACACACTAAAGACAATGTTCATACATGAATTCAGAGTGGCCAGATTTGAGTTAGAAAGCAAGTTTCTATCTAAAAAGATGGAAGAACGCACTAGCCTGAGTGACCACTTAGACAGGATGCATGAGATGTACCTGACCCTGGTGGATAATTATGAATATTGGACAATGAACGAATCTACCGCAGAAGAGTTTGCGGTAAACACGTTATTGCACTCACTTCCACCGAGTTATGGTGATTATGTTCGTAGCTATGTCGGGAGAGGAGCTAATATGAGTCTCCGGAATTTCATGGCTGATCTCTTGGCCACGGACATTACACCTATCGAGGATGCAGAAGTTTTGGATGGAGAAGGTATATACTTGATATACTTTATAAATGTTTGTTCCCTTTATACAACACTTGAAGTTAATGAGTATCTGATACTTATTTTGTTTTATGAAAACAGGACCTACTGTTGCATGGACGGGAAGAGGTGAAATCAAGTAATGATGGCAACCAAGACAATTGATGGCTAGCATGGATTACATCGAGACATCTATCATAGGAAATACTTTTAGTATTGGATAAATCTTATGTAATCATTATAGTATGAACACTTAGTTCAGTGTCTTGCATCTCACGAGACAAAGTTATTCATGTAATGAGACAAGTCAGTTGTTCTGGTTAAATGAATAAAGTATTCTAATACTTTGAATACATCTTGATTTATATTATGATAGAAAGAATTTATAATACTGCTATTATTGTCAAGTGATATTCAATGTTTAATGATAAAGTTGTCTTGCAACAAGTCAAATGTCATGATTAGATTTAATTGCATGAAAATTCATTAGATACATGATCTATTAACTTGTGCATTTATTATCTAATAAGATGGCTATTGACAAGTAAATAAAGTTTTAATTGCATAAGATGAATTCATTATTGATGAAGTCATTTGATGAGAAATCTATAGTACATTTCAACATGACCATGACAAAGTTCTCGTAAGTAGAACTTGTGCCAATCTTTATACATAAATGATGTACTAAATGTGCACGTGTGTTATCATTAAATACTTCATATGATTAAATTGAACATTGTATTCAATTGAGATCATAAAACTGAGATTCAGGAATCACAGTGTGAAATAGAATACAAGGATACAAATCACTACGCTATGATCTAAGTGATAAGTATTAATATTGACATAATGGGAGACTTGTGGAAATTATACCACAAATTACGATGGAAGTTTAAAGTGCTAGACTACTTAAACCGCTCGTAGTTATACTAAACTGTAGTATGGTCTAAATGTTCTTTCCCCTTGCACTAAAATTATTATCGAACAAGGTTGTTTAATTCATTAAGTTAAAACACCCACTTCATGAATTATGTAACCATCCCGAATCTAATGAGACAAGATAGCTCCATACGATGATGGTGTTAGAAAGTTTCTAAAGAAAGAATTTATGTGTATGAAAATTACAAGCAATTGAAATTACACGGTTTTTCTGAATAGCAAAACTTGTATTTCTTGATTGGTAATGCGAGAAGAAAGTTCTCGACATGGACCCAATGGGAGATGGTGGAAACTTTGACCAGGGTACTAGACCTTGCCTTCATAATCGGAGTATTGCAACGGAAGCATGTTTCGCTGTGACAACACTGTAAAAGGATGGAATATGCCATAGATGATGATCATGGTATATGAGTTGAAGCCTTTGTTGAATTTAGAAGATTATCATGAATACGTTCTGTACAGAACAATAGTCATGATTCTTCTTAATAAAACAAAAGGAATAAAATTGCTTGAAATACAAAGGAATGATGATAGCCTAGAACACGAGAAGAAATGAAATAATATTGATTTCCATATAGGATGGCTCATGTCCTATGAAATAAATCGGTTATTTCATATTCCTGACAAACTGGAAAGTTATTGAGAATAATGTAACGGACATAAGGCATTATTTGGCTCATAAAAATTTTATGACCAAAGTTCAATAATGATTGACTACGGAAACGTAGGAATGCTTTAATCAATAAAATATTTCATTTACACTACAATTAGGCCATAGCCTGAAATAGCGTCTCATTCAAACTTTGGATTTGAAAGTGAATTTCAATAGGCATGACAAAAGTTTATTTCGTTAAAAGGATGGACTATAGTACCTCAAGACAGGAACCCTCAACCTTGATTTGATCAAGCGATTTTGTAAGGACCAAAATATTGAGTGGGCCTCCAGTTTCATGAAACTGAATGGGAGCTTTGAAGACTTCTAATAAACTTGGAATGCAGAGGGAATTTTCTGAGTGGGAGCTTTGAGAGAATTATTGTTATGTAAGACATAAGAATAAAGACGTTGACTTGATGAAAGCTGGCCCACAAATATATGGGTATATGATAGATATATTTGTGTAGGAGCATGATCATTATCTCAAACATGTATGCATTGATATGTGTGAAGAATGATCTCATGTGTATATATATATATATAGAGAGAGAGAGAGAGCATAAGGCAGATAAAACGCGAGATTACAAAGAATGTTCTTTTATGTGAAGTACTAACACATTACACGTTAGATACGGATAATGAACCAAAGTAAAGGTTGGACTAATCTTCTAAGACAAGAAGCAAGTTCTTGTAGCTAGAAATTATATAACGGATGAAAATTCAAATATCACAAGCACGGTCTTGATGGAAGAATAGAGATGCACCATATACTTGGACATGTGATCTTATATGCTCTTTGACATATGATTCTACAATAAAACATGTGTTGTGAATCCAACAAAAGAATGACTCAATGTTGTTGAAACAAGAACAGATTTCGATGTGCTTTAGGAGTAAAACATAGAATCTGAATAAGGTCCATGCATTCAGTATATGAGGAATACTGAGGACAATGCTCTAAATTATAGAAAGGATAATAGACTTGAATGTAATGCAAGATTACAATTGCAAGCCATATTATGGGTATATATAAAATTAGAGACATCACCAAAGATATGGAAGAAAGTGAGCCAGAGATTCACAACTCAAAACACTACAAACATAAAACTACTTAAGATAGTAGACGTATGGATAAATTTTAGCGTAAGAAGTTTAGACTTCTGGCTGAGTGTATTTCCCAATATATATGACCATGGATAAGTCTTCTGAAGACTGAACCAAAAGGTCACTGGAGGATACTGTGAAATATTAGTCTCACTCTCCCGCGAAACTTATATCCAACCATTATATGATAATGAGTGGAATGTAAAACTAGTTGACCAATACCAGTTTCAAAGGAAACATACGAATCTGACTTAGTGCACATCGTTGACGAAAACTCTTCCATGACCAAGCATGATCAATGTACACTTATATGATAAGATGATTATGATCGGTAAAATGCGGCTAGATTATTATCACTCTAGTGCAAGTGGGAGACTGTTGGATATATTCTCTTGAGGCAAATAATATATGATTATTCCAATATATCTAAGCAAGTTCATAACCAGTTTCATACCGTGCTAGAACCGTATCAGTGAAACAAGGGTACATGTGTGGTATACAAACACCCAATGTTCCTAGTTAGACTCTATATCAATAACTAGTTCATGGTCAACGTGATGATCGTTGTTTCGCGATCATGGACAATTAAGTCAATTGACTATGAGGTCACCTCATTGGATGAATGACGTGATGAACATTGCCCAGCGTAAGCAGTACAACATGATCAAACTTATGAAGGTTCAGTGTTGTAATTACAGAACATAGTAGACCGTTCCTTTGACCGTGAGTACTTTCATAATTTCTTTCTGCTCGGATGCTTTGACCTACAACCCACCTCCTGACTGAAATATGCTGGCCATAACGGTTGTATCTTGGGTATTCCGTTGAGATATGTTGAGGAGTATTGTTACAAGAGCGGGATTTCTCAATCCATGTGATGGAAAGATACTCAGGGCCCACTCGGTGAGATTGCATCCATAAAGCTGCGCAGCGTGTGACTAGGTCACGAGGATGAATATCACGGAAGGATTGAATAAGGATTTTTCGGTAATGAGGTTGAACCAGACATAGGATGTCATTGATCAAATCTTGGACTAATCTAGGGGTCATTATGGGCATCCAGGTCCCGCTGATGATCATTGACCGTAGACTCATCTCAGTCATGACTGGAGTGTTCTCGGACCGTAGGGTAACAAACTTAAGGTCTCGATGAAATCGGAGACCTTTTTCGAAACTATCGGAGTTACCGGAGAATAAAGGGAGCAGCATCGGAAAAGTTCTGTGTTGACCCGAAGGAGTTTCGGAGTGAGCCGGAAGGTGTTCCGGATCACCGGGAGAAGGAATAATATGTTTTAGTTATTAATTAACTTAATTATTATTTAAAAACATTCTATTTATTATTAAAAAGTGCATTGGGCCTTATTACGAAAAAGGCCCATTATGGGAATAAAGGGACAAGAAATAACAGAAAAAGAAAAAGGAGGGGGGAGGCGCCACGGGCCCTAGGGCCCATGAGGGTGGCGCACCCCTCCCCCCTTGGCCGGCCACCCCCCCCCCCTTAGCAAAGGGACTTTAGTCCCACATTGCTAAGGGAAGGGGGTTGACTCCCTCCCCTCCCCCTATATAAAGACATGTAGGGTGGACTTTTAAAAAACACAGAAATTCGTGAGAAAATAAATACAACTCTGAATTGAGATCGGTTTCCTCAGGTCTTCTCCCCTTCCTCGTCTCTTCCACGGTGGGATCCCCTTGTTTGGAGCCTATAGTGGGATTGAGGCATCTCTGCTACACGGAGGTCGTCTTGCTGCCAAAACTCCGGTTTCAGAGGTCTACTTCCGCCATCTTCACTGGATCGGAGAACGGAGGTCGTCATCGAGTTCCATACGTGTGCAAGTACTACGAGGTTCTACACATGTGGCACTACACCCATCCGGGTGCTAACACAGCCAGGGGGTTGTGAACTTTGATCGACTACATCAACCACGTTTGCGGGAATGTTTCCAGCGCCACGGACTACACCCCGAGGTATGTTATTCTGCAACCCTCTTTGTTCAAGTAATACGGCTAGCTAGATCTTGGGTTATGGGAAACGCTAGTTAGGAAAATTTTGTGTTTTCCGCTGCGAACCCCAACAGCAAGCCCCTAGGTTCCCTTAATAAAGCCATATATATTCCTGGCACCAATAAGAGGGGTGATCAATCCCTCCAGGTGCGCAGAAATGCAAGGAATGTAATGCAATGCGAAAGAAAATAGAAAATAAATTCTGCAAAAGAGAAAGAAGAAGTCGGCACGGAATAGCCAACCTTTATAATATTACTATTTTTTAAGAAGAAGTTGGCACGGAATAGCCGGCCTTTATAATATTACTAATGTTTAATAAGAAGTCGGCACGGAATAGCCCGCCTTTATAATATGACTCATGTTTAAGAAGAAGTTGGCACGGAATAGCCGGATTTTATAATACCACTAACGTTTTCAGACAGTTACACAAGAACATTCCTAATCTACTTAAGTATAATATGGAAGGAGCTGAGCAATATTCCACGGCCTGGGATTTTCTTCCTCGGAAGTGCGCGTGGTTGTCGGCTCTCGTATATCAACCAGGTAGTAGGATCCATTGTATAAGTTCTTTCTTACCACAAACGGTCCTTCACAAGGCGGGGATAACTTGTGCATTCTTTTCCTTTTTTGTATTAGGCGGAGCACTAAGTCCCCTTCTTGAAAAGTCCGACTTTTGATGCGTCGACTATGATAACGTCGCACATCTTGCTGATAAATAACCAACTTAGAAGCCTCTAAATCTCGTTCTTCATCAAGGACATCTAAAGAGTCATGTCTTGCTTCTTCATTGTCAGCCTCAACATAAGCAGTGACCCGGGGTGAATCGTGACGGATGTCACTTGGTAGAACGGCTTCAGCTCCATAAACAAGGAAAAAAGGTGTACAACCAATCGACCTATTGGACGTAGTCCTGATGCTCAAAAGGACATAGGGTAGTTCCTCTACCAAACAACCCGGCGTTCATAATAAAGGAACACGAAGTCGGGGTTTGATTCCATGCAGTAATTCCTGATTAGCCCTCTCTTCCTGTCCATTGGACTGTGGGTGAGCCACAGACGCAATATCAAGACGGGTATTCTCCTTCTCACAGAAACTCTGCATGACACCTTCTGACAAGTGACTTCCATTGTCAGTGATGATGCTATGGGGGTAACCAAATCTGAAGATGATCTTCTTCAAGAATTTGAGTGTCGTTGTCGTGTCGCATTTGCTGACCGGCTCTGCTTCGACCCACTTGGAAAAATTTATCCACCGCAACTAGAAGGTGAGTATTCCCACATTTAGAACGTCTGAAAGGTCCCAGCATATCAAGCCCCCATACTGCGAAGGGCCAAGTGATCGGAATCATCCGGAGTTCCTGAGCTGGCACATGGTCCTGCTTGGCATAACGCTGGCAACCATCGCACCTTCTTATGATATCCTCCGCATCTGCATGAGCCGTGGGCCAATAGAATCCATGACGGTAGGCCTTGGCCACAAGGGAGAGAAAGCCAGCGTGGTGACCACAATCTCGAGAGTGTATCTCATTCAATATTTCTCGCCCTTCATCCGGTGAAACACATCGCTAAAAAAACTTGTGTAGGGATAAGCCAATGCAACTGGCTGTTGATTAATATAAAGGACTTTCTTGGTCTGACGATTTGTCTGGCCAGCACTTCATCTGATGGGAGGATACCCCGGGTTTTGTAATCCAAATAAGGCTCGAACCATGAAGGAGTGGCATGTAATGCAGCTACCAAGGCCATCTCCGGGTCTAGTATTGCTATGTCTTGCAACGTAGGAGGCTGGACAGATGGATACAATAAGACATCCAAGCAAAAATTTGGTGGAACCGGCTTCTGTTGTGAGCCAAGTCGGGACAAAGCGTTAGCTGCCTCATTTTGCATGCGGTCGACATGATCCACTTGATAACCAGCGAAGAAGCCGGCTTTCCTCGAAACTTCTTACATGTAAGCCGACATGATAGGATCTTTGGAGTCCCATGCTCCCGGCACTTGTTGACAAACAAGATCAGAGTCGCCAAAACACTGGATCCGGCTTATGTTCATCTCTCGTGCCAACTACAGCCCGTGGAATAGGGCTTCATATTCTGCTGCATTATTGGTGCAGGTAAATTGCAATTGCAAAACGTAGAAGAATTTTTCCCTCTGGGTGAGGTGAGGAAGACTCTGGCTCCTGATCCCTGGAGCTACCGACTTATATCAAAGTGGATCGTCCAGTACTTGGTAGTTGGTTTATCCGGGGGTGCCTAGAGTTCCGTCCAATCATTAATAAAGTCAACCAAGGCCTGGGATTTGATAGATGTATGTGGCTCATACTTGATGTGATAAGCTCCCAATTTGATGGTCCACTTGGCAATTCTTCCAGTAGCCTTCCGATTGTGGATGATGTCGGAGAGTGGTGCCGAGTTGACCACTATAATAGGGTGATCTTGAAAATAATGTTTCCGCTTCCGGCTTGCCATAAACACGCCCAGGACCAACTTCTTCCATTGAGGATATCAATGCTCCCAGTTTGATGGTCCACTTGGCAATTCTTCCAGTAGCCTCCCGATTGTGGATGATGTCAGAGAGTGGTGCCGAGTTGACCACTATAATAGGGTGATCTTGAAAATAATGTTTTAGCTTCCGGCTTGCCATAAACACGCCCAGGACCAACTTCTTCCATTGAGGATATCAATGCTTGGATGATGTCAACACCTCAGTGACATAGTAATCAGGTCTCTGAAGGGGATGTTCCTTGCCCTCTTCTTGGCGTTCAACAACAACTACAACACTGACCGCTTGATTGTTAGTCGATATGTGGAGGAGCATAGGTTCCTTGGGTTTGGGTGCTGCCAGGATGGGTGCTTGGGACAATTGCTTCTTTAGTTACTCAAGCGCCTCATCTTCCTCTGCATACCAAAAAAATTTATCTGTCTTTTGTAAAAGTCGGTATAGCGGGATGACCTTTTCACCAAGCTGGCTTATAAACCGAATTAGGGAGGCAACACACCCCGTGAGTTGATGGACCCCTTTGATAGAAATCGGCTTATGGAGTGTCATGATAGCATTGATTTTTTCTGGATTCGCCTCAATGCCCCTGTCAGATACTATGTATCCAAGAATCTTTCTTGTAGGGACTCCAAAGGTACACTTGGTCGGGTTAAACTTCATCTTGTATGTAGGCATATTTTTGAAAGTCTCCTGTAGATCACTGATCAACGAGTCGGCCAACTGGGACTTTATCACTATGTCATCAACATACGTGCACATTGCGCCCAATTTGTTCCTTGAGGCAATTTTTCACCATTCGTTGATAAGTGGCTCCTGCGTTCTTCAAACCACAAGGCATAGAAGTGTAACAGAAAACACCAAAGGGGGTGATAAAAGTTGTCTTCTCCTGGTCTTCAATGGCCATCTTAATTTGATGATACGCAGAGTAAGCATCAAGAAAACATAGGAGTTCACACCCTGTAGTTGAATCTATGATCTGGTCAATGCGGGGTAGAGCGAAACGATCCTTCGGGCAAGCTTTGTTCAAGTCGGTGTAATCAATTCACATACGCCAAGTCCCGTTCTTTTTCAAAACGTGGACTGGGTTTTCCAGCCACTCAGGGTGAAAAACTTCCATGATGAATCCAGCAGACAAGAACCGGGCTATTTCTTCCCCAATAGCATCTCTTCTCTCATCGTAAAAACGACAAAGGAATTGCTTGACCGGCTTCTGGTTCGGGTCAATGTTAAAGTGGTGCTCAGCGAGTTACCTTGGGACACCAGGCATGTCAGAACGTTTCCATGCAAAGATGTCTTGATTCTCACGGAGGAACTCGATGAGCGCGCTTTCTTACTAGACAAAACTGTCCCAATGGTGAACTATTGCGAGGGGTCACCAGGGACGAAGTTAACTTTCTTAGTTTCTTGAGCCGGCTGAAACTTTGGATTGGAATCAAGAGCCGGCTTTTTCAAGATCGTGGGATCAGCCGGTCCACTTTCTCCTTATATGCCAACAAATCCTCTTTAACGCAGGATGACTCGGCATACTTCACGTGCTGCTCCTCGCACTCAATTGCCATGGACCGGCTTCCTTTGACTGTGATCGTCCCGTTCGGGCCTGGCATTTTGAGCTTCAGATAGATGTAACATGGGCGAGCCATGAATCGAGCGTAGGCTGACCTTCACAAAATGGCGTGGTATGGACTCTGGAGTTTAACTACTTCGAAAGGTATAATCTCTAAGCGAAAATTCTCGGAGCTTATAAAGGCCATCTCGAGGTAGACCTTATCTATGGGTCGGGCCAAATTTCCTGGGACAATTCCATGGAAAACAGTATTGGAGGGCTGCAGCTGTTTATGAGTGAGGCCCATCCTTTGAAAGGTCTCATAGTACAGGATGTTGATGTTGCTTCCTCCGTCCATGAGTACCTTATCCAGTGTGTATCCTCCAATTTGTGGTGCCACTACAAGGGCCAAAGCTCCTGGGTTATATACCACCACGGGGTGATCTGCCCTTGTCCAGGTTATTGGTTGCTCAGACCAATTAAGCCATCTAGGACAAGCCGGTGTCGTAGCCATAGACAAGGCAGCTCGTTGCTGGAGTTTTTTTGTCTCTCCAACAACTGATGGTAGTGAAAACATGGTACACTCCGTGGTCATTGAGTTGCTTCGGGTTGGCTTGAAATCCGACGAGTCCTGATTGCGTCTGTTGCCCTCCACTGGGTCCTTGATGCCTAGGTCCCATGCCGGCTCCTTGATGGTCGGCTTGTTGGTTGCCATTGTTGTAGTCGGCTCCTCCAACTGACACCGGGGGTCCTTGGTGTCCGCCACCATTGCCTCCTCGTCGTTTAAACTCCTTCATGAAGAAGCAATCCTCTAAGGAGTGATTAGTCGGTCGACCGGGCTTGTTGTGACTTGGGAACGGTCCTTTAATGGCTTGTTCGTAACTTTTTGGCCAGAAGTTGCCCCCTGCTTCTGTCTTTGGAAGCCGACATTGGTGTTAGCAACCAAGTCGGAAGCATTCTGATCAAGCCGGCGCTTGTTTTGTTGATATTGATTTGCACCGCTTTGTTGTCCTTTGCCGCTGTTCTTTTCCCCTGTCCGGATTTATCCTCATCCGAGTCGCCATCTTTAGTCTTGTCAGACTCGGAATATTTAGTGACTGCATCCATGAGTTCTCCCACATCTCTGACTGTTCTCTTGATACGACCGATTTTATGGATTAGAGGCTCAAATTTCTAGTTCTTCTCTAGGACCAAGACAACTGTCTGGGCAGTGATGTTGTCCGAGGAATGGATTATCTCGGCGACTCGTCATGCGCAATGATGGGACGACTCCCCTTCCTTCTGAACACATTGCTCCAGATCAAAAATGGTGGTCGCTCGTCGGCATGTGCCTTGGAAATTTTTGATGAACTTCTCTATTACTCTGACCAAGAATTGATTGAGTTTTCGAGGAGGTTCTTGAGCTTGGAACGAGCCGTCCTTCCATCATCATCGTCAGGTATCTAAAAAAAGAACCGTCGCTAACTTACAACATATCCATTGCTAGGTCGTAGCTCTCGATCCATGACATTCGGTCCATATCCGTCGTGTAATTCGGGATCTTGCGAGGTCCTTTGAAAAAAGGTGGGAGACAGTTGTTTTGTAGAGCAGGGACCAAACACCGGTTTCCAATCGAACGACTAACGAATCATGCCGGCTCCTGGTTACGTGTGGGGATGATGGTAGCGGGTTGGCTGGCGAGTCTGACGGTCTGTTGCGGCTCGATACGTGGTTTTGTTTTTTGTTGACGATGGCTGCTAGAAGCTGCAGGAGACGGAGACTCTTCATGCCGTCTTACGCTTTGATAAGGAGTCCCGTGTAGATACGAGAAACATTGAGAGTATTGCGCATGTTGGGCGACTGCAGCTTTTAGCATCTCCACCGCTTCTCGCGTGGCAAGGTCGGTAGGGGTGTTTCCATGGATGGGGAGGTTGGTCAAATAGTGTGTCGCGGCCAGGACGTTCTGCATGGGGTTGTTATAGTGGTTGGGCGGCATGTGAAACCTAGTCGGCTCTCGTGGGGGTGTGAACCCTGGCGGGGTAGCTCCCTGCTGTGGACTTTGGAAAAGTGATTGACCTACCATACCCGGCGGGATTCGACTTGCGTGCCTACCTTGGCGGATGGCTGAGAAGTTCGCCATATGAGCATTCAACTGTGCGGATTCTTCCTGCACGCGCCTGGCTTCTCGCACAAGTCGGCCCGCTTCTTCTGCCATCTTTTCCTTCTCCAACTGGATTTCCCCGCATATCCTGGACATATCCTTCTCGAGCTCGTCGATCTCTGCCTTCTGTGACTACCGATTTTCCGCGGTGATTGGGGTGGCGAGAACTGTCCGCAAAGCGTCCATTGTAGCCGTGAGGGCCTCCGTTCCAGTCAGGACTGGCTCTGCAGTATGGGTGGCTGGTGCTCCGACCAGGTTCACAACTGTGTTGGCAGTCATATTCTGGTTTGGATGTGGTACCTGAGTATCTTCCATGTACGCGGTGGCACTAAACGGCGTATGGAAGTAGGGGAAATCCGGGTCATACTCATCTAAACCTAGTTCGAGCCTATCACTCCCAATGGAGCGAATTGACCCGGTGTCCGTATACTTTCCTTCGCTTGGGTACGAGCCGGCATCTGATAGTTCCGCCGAGTCGTCTTGCACCAAGGCCTCAACAGAACGTGTCGGCTCTATAGATCCGTTGGCGAATCCGACAAAGGCGTGCCTCGGGCTGGGATTTCGCCGACTTGCAGCCTCGGTAGGGACATCATGATCTGGATCTGGCTCAGATTCGTTCAACCCCGCCGATGAAGAGGTGGATGGAGCCAACTGGGACCCGATAGCCCGACTCGACGGAGTCGGCCTCAGGACCCTAGGCGGTGTCATCGTTGTAGAGCTTCCCTCGCTGGCTTCTTGTAATCCGGCCGGTGGAGAAACCGTCCATGCCTCGTAGAGCTCCCTCCAAGATGATGACGCTTGTGTGCGCAAGCCCCATAGTGGGCGCCAACTGTCGTGGGAAAGTCACGGAAGATGTCCTCATTGGAGAAATTAGTGCGGGGCCTTTGCTACGAGGTGGATATGAGGAGAGAGTCGGTGAAAGCACAGAACACACGAGTTTACCCAGGTTTCGGGCCCTTGTAAGGTAAATACCTACTCCTGCTTTTCTATTATTGGGTGTCGACTTCTCGATTACAAGGGTGCGGAATCGCTACCTATGCCTCGAGAGGTTCTAAGTTTAGTTGTCCTTTTGACGTCGCGGGACACCGTCTTATATAGATGCCGGGTCCTAGGGTTTACACAGTCCGACTTCTACACGAAGTAGGATCCTAATCTACTTACAAGTAGTATCCTTGTTTTTCAAGGCAAGTCTATTTCCTTCCGAGCTTTGTTCTTCACACTTGATACAACCCGGCCCACTGTCGGGTCTCCTTCTGGGCCTTCCTCTTCGGAGTCGGTCCGGGTTACAAACATGTCGGGTTTATGACATTGAGCCACCCCCAACACATAACGGACGACGGAAGCCAAATCATCCCTCCGCCCATCGATGAGCCGTCGAGCCTTGTTGGAGGTGGAGGATTCAGCGGAGGCATAGCAGTCGACGGAAGCCAAATCCCCCCGCCTGTCGATGAGCCGTCGAGCCTTCTATGAGGTGGAGGATGCGGCAGAGGCGACGATTGCTCGATCCCTCCGTCTTCCGTGGAGCCATCGTGCCGTGTGAAGAGGCCGCGCCGAAATGAAGCTGATGACGTGGGATTAGTGAGCCGCTACCACGAAGAAAACATATATCCGTTATCAAAGATGCTCCACGACATGGAGATGGGGATGTACGTTGCGAACGAAGAGCTGGTGTCCGTTTCGGAGGACACCGTCGCCGATCTCTTGGATAAGGTGCTAAACGCGTAAAGGCTCGCCTACGCCCTCTACAAGGCGGTGTCCTTGTCCTTCCCTGCAACATGCAAGCCTTGAGTCTGCTTAACCGCCGTCTTCGTGAGCCGCCGTCAATTATCGCCTGCAGGCACCAGACCTCTCTAGTTTAAGTTTATATCGTTTTAGTTGACTAAGAACTCCAGTGTATCGCGCCGAAGAACTATGTAGCTGGGAACCTGTAGTAAAAAATTGCGTTGTTCGCATAGTTTGGTCTCAGACATTGCAGATTTGACCGCAAAATATTAATAATATTTTTTTCGGAAAGATTTAACCGGTCATAGATCAGGGCGAACGTGTCTAGCTACTAGCTAGTCTCGGGATTGTCCACACGCACAACTAGTTGTGTGATGATTAGAAGGGAGAGGCGTGGCGTTCGAGCTGTTTTGACTAGAGAGCGGTGTGCCAGGAGCACGCACCAACGCTGCTCACTGGGACTAGTGCTATCTCACTGAGACAGGGTATTTGACCTTTTCTTGTTAAACCCCTCCTCCCCTCATCGCTCCCAAATACTACTTGTTCTTCCTTCTTCCCGTCGCAACCATAGCGTCTACATCAAGGTCGCCAAGTGCTCCCCACTCACCATCAATTATATTTGAATGGCCAACCATCATCTCGCAGGCGGAGGAGAACACCAACGTGTTCTTGCCTTACATGTGAGTCAAGATGATGAACAAGTGTAAGGAAATTTTCCTTGGTCAAGTCAATATGTTGTAGCTGGTGTTAGTTATCTTATTGTCATAGTTAAGTATCCGTTGTTTAGCTAGTCTGATGAACAATGAAATCACTTGTTCCTCTCCTATATAGATGATTGGGATGGTTTGGAGGCAATTAAGGGGGAATTTGATGTATTTTGTAGAATTGATTATGTGTGCAATTATTTTCCAAGCTAGGCTCGTGACTCTCCATAGGCACATCTAGTTGTGTGATGATTAGACGGGAGAGGCGTGGCGTGTGCGAAGGTTCGACTAGACGGACGCGTGACAGGAGAACGCACCACTGCTCCACACCGGGACTAATTCTAGATCACCGGTCGGCCGGGCCAAAGAAATGCTTGTTTTAATTGAATGTGTATGTCGCTGGTCCCGCAAGCTTCTCGAGTAGGCCAAGTCTTCCAAGATTCTACCATAAGGCAACTCTTCCTCCTTGCAAATAGGGCAGCCAAATCTGCATTGAAAATCTTGCTGCGAGCAATCGCGCATTGCCAACGGTCTATTTTAATGACCCGTATGCCTTTCTTCTTTTGTATCTGAACAAGAATTTGCATCTGGATATCAATGAAACAAGAGCAGCGCACGCATAGGATTCACTAACAACATATTTTCATTGCATAACATAGATCTCCATTGCATAAGGAGCATGGTTCCTTTTCTCCAATTAGTTCAACTATAAGAACTAACCAAAATAAACCATAAACTAGCGTCAAGTACGTACTGAAATAGCTTTTACCCTCGTATCTACCTCATTTCAACTCCTCTAATAGTTCATTGATGACATACGGATGAACCCAAAATATTTACTACTAACTAAAAGCTTCCCGCCGCGCGCGTAGATCAGTTGAAGGCACCGGAGGAGAAACCCCTTCGTCTACGGGCATCCTCCTCCAGCCGCTCCCGATGCCCTTCCGCGAAGCGAATCTTTTCCGAGTACCTCGCAGATCACACTGACGATCTTCATCATCATGGGTGGAAGCGGCCAATGCCTCAGCCAGCTGGCTCTCCTCCTCCTACTCAATGAAGGCATTGTAGTGCTTGACAAGGGCACCGTTGTCGTCGTCAAAGCCCGGAGGACCCTGGGTGACGCGCTCCGGCACCTGGATGGTGCTTGCCTGCGTCTGCATACCGCCCTCCTGCGCCCAGATGGTCCTCACCGGCGCCGGCGCCCGGATGGTACACCCCTCCTCCTTCCTGGCGCGCGCCATCGCCCAGATGGCGCGCTCCTTCGCCTTCATTGTGTGTGCATGCGCCCGGAGGGTCCACGCCAGAGCCCTGACGGTGCCCGCCGGCGCTAGGATGGTAGTGCGACGGGAGCGCGTGTTGCGCTCGGCGCACGCTATACGAGCGGCGTTGCCGGAAAAAAATGTTGAGGTGTACAGACCGGCGGGGAGTGAGGCTCACCCGTGGTACCAGTAGATGTACTGGATCTGGCCAGGAGGAGTAGTCTGGCACTACCGGCGGAGCTGCCGGTGGATTCACTTCCTCACAATCTGCTGGGATACAACGCAGTGGATTCATTGTTGATCTGTGGGAACAGGGCAAAAGAAGGGGATGTGAATGTAGTTCATGTTTCCCCGAGATGACACTCGTTATGGCCCCCAGTGGGGTTTTTTTGGCTACGGGCGGGAAAGTTGCACGGTCGCACGGGAGGATACACGGTTGCGCGCATGACCTTGCGCCTGCTCGGCTACACAACGAGCGTACACATGGCCATCGAAAACGATCAAGCGGTGTTTGATCTGTTTGACTAGAAGTCGTCGGCGGGTACAAGCCCATAGGACGCCTAGGAAGACAGCGGGGGAAGTGTGGCGGTTGTATTAAACCAATCGTGGGTGATGCTTCTATATCGCAAGGTTCTTGTTACTCTTTCCATAAAAAAATTAAAAGATATGCAAGGTATCACACACATGGTGTTTGTAAAAAGTCTAGAATTATAATCGTTTGCTTGGCAAAGCAGACATTTCTCAGCACAGAAACGTTTGTGTTGTCAAGGATATCTCAAACGGGTGGCAGTCGCAAAATGTGTGCGTCACAACCCTAGTTTTGGTATGTGCTTTTCTTTCTAGAAATAAGGCATCATGTTTAAATTCCTTTGTTTAATAATTGGGGATATTGGAAAAGCCTCAAATTGAATTTAAATAAATGGCCAGATAAAAATCTTTTTCCAAAAATCTTCTGAACTTTTTGAAAATCTCTATAAATGGGCATGATCACATTTCATGTGATGTGGGTCACATCTCATGCTCATGGAATTTTCAAAAATTCAAATAGAAGCTTGGAAATTAAATAATATTCATATTTGAATTGAAATTCAAATGTATTGAATTTTAAAAATTCCAAAAGCAGTGGGAGCGACTTGTTACATCTCATATAAGACCACATAAATGTTGTGGAATTTTATAAAAATTTTTTGGGTATTTTTATCCAGAACAAAACAAAGAAACAGAAAACAATAAAAGAGAAAGAAAGAAGAGAAACTTACCCCCCTTAGATCTGCCCCACCTGGCCTAGCCAGCTAGCCAAAGAAGGCCCAGCCCACCAGGGGCATAGCTGTCTTCTTCCTGGCGCCAGGAGGACGTCGTCGTGGAGGGCATGCCGTGGCCGGCCGCCACCTCCTGCTTCTGCCCACGCAGCTGCTCCACCTCGTCTCTATCCAGCGTCGTGGAGACCCCGTGCACCCCTCCTTTTCCCCTCTCTCCCTGGCCACCCTCCCTCTCTCTCTCGCGCGAAGTTGCACAGGTCCGAGAGCTCTACGTTGCCTCCAACGTGCACCACTGCGGCCACCGGCATCCCCTCGCCGCCCAGTGATATCCAGAAGATCCGCCATCGCCGTCTTCGTCACCCCGCGCAAACAACAGGACCGAGGAGCCCCGAGAACCGTCGTCCCCTTCATCGATTTCGTTGCCGGTCGCTGCTCTCCGGAGAGAAATCCCTCCTCCCCCGTCGCCCCTCCGGCCTCCTCGACCCCACCTTTGAGCTCAGGGTGAGCTTGTGTAGTCCCCCCCCCCCATTCCGTGCTCCTCCTCGTGCTCTCTATGCTCCGGCCGCCGTGGGGCTCGTCCCCGGCGAGGCCTCCATACTCCTCCGTTCCTCCCGTGTGCACCAATGGGTGCGCGAGGCCACGGGAAGCATCTTGGTGCCTCCCCCGTGCCAAGCCGTGGTCGGGAGCGCCACCCCGGCGAGGCGCCGCCGTGACCCGTTGTAAGGCCCGATATGCGGTACTGTTCCAGATCTAGGTGTTTCCACCCAGATCTAGGGACGAAGCACATATCGGTCCCACCGCGACATATGACAAAGCCATATGCCCCGGATTTCCAACATGATATCACAACATTACAGATACAAGGATACAACATCTCATACAATAGGCATACAACTGCCTCAAATACAAAACAACAACGGAAGATATATGTCTGAGTACAGACTACAATCAAATGCCTACTGGCAAAGAGAAAAACATCGATCCCATAACCACACGGGTCCAGGCCCTCCGTCGGGATCCGCCTAACTAATCGTCGTCGAGTCTCCACGTGAAACGTCGATCACCATACCTGTTGTCGATCAAGAACCCTGAAAAGAGTTTAGGGGTAGTATCATGAGTACAGAAGTACTCAGCATCCAACTGTAGTGGTCAACTGACCCAGCAAGGACTTCATCACTCGTCATTCTAGGACAACTAGTAGTTTACGGTAAGGAAGGGGTAAGTGGTGAGGTTGCTGCCGCACTAGCATTTATGAAGTGGCTAACGATCTAGAGAGTAAGATAAGAAACCAAGCATTCGATGAGGAATCGCCTCCAACAAGTCTTGCTATCAACTACTGTCGCAAGCATAACACCTATCCTATCCTTGTCCTCCTCTTCGCATCCCGACGAAGAAGAAGCAGTCAAGGCACACACACGCGTTGATCAAGTTATATTAAGATTATCTCAGTTGTTGTTGTCTATGAACAAGGAGTAGGTCTCAAGTCGTCCATAACCGTGGACACGGCTTCTCGAAAAAATTTAACCCTGCAGGGGTGTACCAACTGCCCATTACGAGGCATCGCATGCTCGCCCATCTCTCTCAGTTGCTACCCATTATAGGCAACCATTTTATGATTTACTTCCAAGAGATCCGAAAATACAGGTCCCTCTAACTAACAACGCACAAATCCGGGTGGCCCCCGGGGAGTCGACACCCAATCCAAAAGCTGGCCACGCTTTTCGGATCGGACTCTTCCGTAAGGCTAAGGTCGGGGTTAGTCTCGCCTATATAACAGGGGACTTCCCAAGCTCACCAAGTGTGGACCAACAGAGGAGCTAAGTCTCCGCTGGCCCGAGTTGTTTGAAAACTACTGGCAGCTGACCAGCACACACACGCTTTCAAATGGTAAATCAGCTTGGGCCACCTCTAGAAATGTTTGAAGCTAGGTAGGTAAGAAGAGGGGACCCCATAAAATCCCACGCGCGATTAGGCACGCTCAGTCTTAAAACCAATACCCGGAACTCGGATCCTAGGTGACTCGAATGGAACAAAGCGTCGGGGCGGGATAGCCTAGACCTTCCATCCTTCGTCGAATATAGTCAACATTATAATAATCATATCATCAACAACAATATAATAATGTGATATCCCAAACCAAGGAGTAACAGGGTAACATCGTAGCATCCTAAGCATGCATAGTAAGCAGGGGCTGAGCAAAGAGCAATAGTAACATAGCAGTACAAGGTTTGCTGGGAAGGGACATGGCTGTATCGGTTTGAAAGAGGTTGTAAACATGTGGTAGGATCAAACATCGAACCTAACCTAGACTAGCATGCAAACCGCTGGTTGAAATAGAATGGATCATCAGTAATGTATAGTCCTTGCCTGTTGATAAGTCGGGTTCCGAAGGTGTAGTGGATCGCAAGCTCGCATCGTCTCTGACAGGTACCCGCGGAAGCACACAAGACGAAAAACACTGGAAAGCAATCAACGAGCAAGCATCTATTACTACGAGGCAAACACAAGATCAAGAAGACAACACAAGGCACGGCAACGCGATACGGATCTATCGTCGAGAACGGTTATTAACAGTTTAAGTGGAGTACTCGTCACACACGACGACACCGCACATTTAAAAAGGTTCAAGTTGTTTAGCTACAGATGATCAATCAACGGTTATTAACATGGCAACTCAAGCAAGCATGGCACACAAACATGTCAAGAGGTAAAGCACAAAGTAAACTATCTATGCTAGTCAATTTAAGTGAGGCACAACCTAAACATGGCATACACTAAGTGTTGCACGATGATTAAAACATTTGGTACTGTTCTGTCCTAAACCATATTTTAGGTTGGTTAACAACAGCAAACAATAGCATAAACACAAAGTACACGAAAAACTGATCAAGTTACATATAAGGCACACTCCAAACGGAGTTACGGTTAAAAAGATATAAGCAAAACAAGTTACGGGCAGAATCTGCCAACATCACGAAGCACACTTTAGAGCAATGCATAAACAGGATAATCAATGCAAACATGCTCATAAATGATATGGAACTACAGTAGACATGACAGGGAAGGCATGGAAAAAAGAATCATGCAAATAGGCATCATAGATCAAAAGATATTAAGCAAACAACATGGCATCACAAAGTAACAGACTTAGAGAAAAACAGAGGTGGCTGTCAAAAACAGAAGCTGAGGAACTTTGGAGCTCAATAACTATATGACAAGCAAGCATATCATGGCAATGCAATACATGTAATGAAAGTAGACATGATGCTTAACAATATGCAATTGGAATCACTCAATTCCGATAAACGGTCGCGACACTCTCGTCGACCGAAGTTGCAACAAAATAACAGTTTTCAGCACAGCAGCACATTAACATCAGGATCACCACTTTGGAGCAAGATTTAATATAGCTAGAGCACCCAAACATGACAAGTTAAAGCATGGAATTGAAGTACACATGATGCTTAACACATAGGAGAAAGAATCAATGCAATTGGCCTCATGAATTAGTCACAATCATCATGCAAAGTTGCAACAAAATATAAATAGCAGCACTTAACAGGAAATTGTAGCAGTTTAACGGCCTGATGCCCACTTTAGCACACAATTACACAATCAACACGACCTCAAACGGAAAAACTTTCTACATACGAACGCTAGAGCACGCAAAACTAAGAAACTTTCGTTTTGGGGGCACGTTCATCGGAGCTACAGATTAATCGTTATTAACGTCGCGAAACAGCTAACAGCAGTACAAATAATGGACTTAGCAAAAATTAATAAAAGGAAAGAGAAAAAAAACACAAAAAAACAGGGGGCTGCTCACCCATGGGCTTGGCCCATCTCGGCCTGTGCTCGTGAGGAGGCCGACGTGGCAGGCGCCTGGGCCGCGCGCTGGTGGGCCACTGGAGGCTGGGACGGCCCACCCGGCGGCTGGCGGCTGCCTCGCAGCGCACCCGAGCCGAGCAGCGGCAGCGGCGGCTAGCCGCGCCGGCGGCGAGCGGATGGGCTCTGGCGAGGGTCTTGGGAGGCGGGGTTGGCGGATCCGGAGGCGGCGGAGGTCGGGCCGCCGGTTCCAGGCGGGGCCGTGGCCTGGCGGCGGCGAGGGAGCCCGAGCTCGGGACCTCCCGATCCATGGCGGCCGGCGGCTGGCCTCCTGGTATGGGCCCGCGAGAGGAAGAGGAGAAGGGTGAGAGGGAGGAGAGGGGATGGAGAAGAGGAGAAAGGGAGAGGAGAAGGCCGGCTGGCCGGAGGGGAGTGGCCGGCGGTGGCCTCGGGCCCGGCGGCGGCTCCACGGGCAGTGGAGGCGGCTGCGTGCTAGAGGAGAGAGGAGAGCAGGCTGCTGGGGTGGCTATATCCGATCTGGGCCGTCGGATCTCCGGATCTGACGGTACAGAACTCATTGGGCAGAAAACTGAGCAAAATTGGGGGTGGATGCACATTTTGTGGCTAGGGAAACCCTAGAAATGGGGGGGGGAGTGTGGTGGTCTTTATATAGCCCCGGTGGCTGGCAGTTTGCAAAAAGATCCCCGGTTTTTATCTCGCGCGCGCGGTGCTCACGTTTCTGACCGCCGGGGGTCCGCAGTACCTCCAATTCGGGTAAAACTTCGAACTGCGCGATCAGTGCGTCGAGCCGGAGGCGTTCACCTCGCGTTGAAACCGTTCCGGAAACAGTTTCCGGTGCGCTATAAAAATAACCCGTTTAATTATTAAACGGGGTTTTTCGTTCCGTTGGCTGCGGCTGGTCTCGTGCGATTTTCGCGACGGTGATCGGGCGAAACCCAGTGTCGCAAGGTCGAGTGTCAGGGTGGCAAGGGTCGGTCCCCGTCCGATACGAGATAAGAGGGGGGAAAAACAATCACCGATCGATAAATCGGGGATGCAAACACCGCAAACAAATCAGACAATCAAACAATTCACACCGAAAACAAAATTTTTATTTTTTGGAAAAACTGGGTTGTTACACCCGTGGTCATCGGCGTTTAGACGCCGGCCGTCCGGTGTGATTAGGGCCTAATCCCCCCTAATCACTCAATGACAAGTGGGCCCCTATGCCCTAATAACCTCCTGTTAGTTTCATTAAAAAGGGAATTAAGCCTGTGCCACTAACAAGGTGGCCCCACTGGTCAGCTCCCCCCCCACGCAGCATTGCGTCATGCGGATGCAATAAAACAATTTCTCTGTTTAATAAAAAATTCCGGAAAACTATTAAATCTTTGAAATTCAATAACTTTTAAAACAAAACTCCAAATTAAATAAATAATATATAAAAAATTATCAGAAAAATGCAAGGAATCCAAATATGCTACTTTCAAGCATGATAATATAGTTTACAATGAACAAACAGTAGCAAATGTAGTTTGGGCAGTTTTGAATAATCATTTGGAGTTTGAATTTGGAATTGTTTTTCAAATCAACTTCAATTAACATGTTGCAACATGAACATAGGTCACATCAGTACCATGCCATGCTATGTTATGCATCTTGATTGTGCATTGTAATATGATGTTTACATTTGTCTCGGTGTCTGCTTCTTCTCGATAGATTCATCGCTGGACGTAGTTTCCGACTGCTCTGAAGTGTGGCACCTCGTGATCGTCAGCAAGGCAAGCAAACCCCATTGATCATGTCAATAAAAACCCATTACACTATCATTCTCTCTTATGCATGATTAGGTGATTCACATGTTACCGTTCTACCGCTAGTTGAACCCATCATTTGCATGACCTATCATTTCTGCCACAGTATTAAGCAAACCTTAACCTAGCAGATCTAGGATTGATTGTGTTCATCATGTGGCCCTTCATCCATGTAATGCTTATGCTATGCTAGAGTTGTATGTAATGAAGATGATCCATCTGAGTGATTTATCGGGATGGTAGAGAACAATGCAATGTAATGGTAATGTGTTGGTGAAGTCACCCTAACAAAGGTGAACAATGACAGGCTGTGTAGGAGTACACAGTGGGTTATCTCATTTACACTGCCTAGGCCCCGAGTTCTCGTGTTGTGATCCAAGAAAAGAGTACTTCCGCATGCAGGGATGTGGACCCTGTTTGGCCTACTAACTCACCCCGACTATGGCCCAGGATTCACATGGGTTATTGCTTCTTCGATTTGATTTTGTGCCGGAGTGGGAGGTGGTGCACGGTTACTTTGTAGCACGGTTTTAGACAAGCGCAGTACCATCCAAGGTGGGCTTGTCGGACCGTCCATACATCGTTTGAGTCCTGAATGGAAACCCCGGTCGGATTTCTGATTGGGGTACATGCCCAAATGGGCGATCCCCTAGACTAGAGTTGGAGCTGTGAGGTAAGTGCCTTGGTGTTTATCCTCGTCTGACATCCGCTTGAAGTATGATGAGTCAAGGGCATTAAATGATGACACGTGTGTGAAGCGTACACCCCTGCAGGGTTAACGATCTATTCGAATAGCCGTGTCCGCGGTTATGGACTACTTGGAGATCTTTATTTAATTATTAGACAACTTGAATGGATACTGTAAAACTGCCAAGATAAGTATGAGTGCTTTGGGTTGCTTCCTCGTGGGGAAGTCGAGGAAGAATCCATGGTAGTGTATTGATGTGGTGATCAAGATTAGATGGACTTGAGTGCGCTTCTCATCTCAACTCTATGTAGTCGTAGTACAGGATAGCCAAGTCAAAGCTTTCTGCATTACAAATCCACTTGCTTTACCTTGATACCTGAGCATGAGTAGTATAGTTCTGATGTAAGTCTTGCTGAGTACGTCTTTGTACTCACGTTTGCTTAATTTATGTTTTAGAGACGAGACCACTGACCCTGATGGTAGCCTCCCCCTCAAGATCGACGCCGACGAAGTCATGTAGTTCTAGACAACAGCCTGGTCCCTCTGGAGGGTCGTTGTGTTTTCTTAAGGCTTCTTAAGCCATTTGTTAACCTTGTCTTTACCAAGACATAATTTTCTTCCGTTGTTTTTTGATGTAATGTTGGGTCACAGTTATGTGATCTCTGCTTGTAACACTACTATATCTGCTTTGTATAGCAGATCAATATGGGGTCTCCTTTCTTACCCATAGAGGATGAAGTGTGGCAGGCATGATACTTCAAGTAGACTTGTAAATATTGCTATGGTCCCCGGCAACGGCGCCAGAAAACAGTACTTGATGACCCTCAACTGTAGGGGCTCAATTGTAGTGTTCTCGCGGGTAAGTTAACCCAATTTATTGATTCAACACAAGGGGAACCAAAGAGTATTTATAATCTTTGACAGTTGAGTTGTCAATTCAACCGCACCTGAAATATGCTTACTTGCAACAAAGTATTAATAGCAACTAATGATAGCGAAAGTAAAACAGCGAAAGGTAACAACTAGTGACCAGCAGGATTAAAGCACTGTAGGCTAGGGAGATGGATGGTCGGGCGCTGCATGAATAAGAATGAACATGTAGTAGATTCTAACACGGGGCAAGGGACACAGAAAAGCAATGATCATCTAGGCAAATATCAAACATTAGGCATGTATCCCATAGGTAGTTGTGCGTGCTTGCAATAAGAACTTGCACAACATCTTCTGTCCTACCATCCCGCTACGAACGGGGCCAAAAGGAACTTATGGAGATTAAGGTGCTCCTGTCAAAGAGCACCGGAACAAAGCAATAAACTCAATGGATACATGGAATCCTCAAACTATGGACCATCCCCTTTGGTGTCCCAAGCTTTCACCTTTGGGATCGCCTCTTCCGGAACATAATAGGTGCATACAACTCATAGATAGGATCTCGAACATAGATAAACTCATGAAAACATAAGTGGTTCAGATGTGAAAACATGGCACTAGGGCCCAAAGTGACAAGCATTAAGAGAAACAAGTTGTAGCAAAGATGATAAACACCAAAGTAGATGATAGGAAACATGCCCCCAACAATCTGACGAACTATTACATGATCAATCTCATCCAATCCCTACCATCCCATTTGCTTACAGCAGGGAATTACTCACACATGTGAAGAGAAGTCATGGAGGGATGATGGAGTGGTGATGGTGATGACGATGGCGACGATATCCCCTCTCCGGAGGCCAATCCAGCCTCCAGATTAGCCCTCCCGAGGAAGAACAGAGGGTGGCGGCGGCTCCGCGACGGGTTCTGGAAAAGCGGCTTCTCTTTCGGAGTTTCCCCGTCACGGGAATAAATAGGAGTTGAAGTAGGACACTAGGGGAGGGGGGAGTCGCCCAGCGGCCAGCTGGCGCGGCCCCACCCCTGGTCGCGCCAGCAGGGCGCCTAGTGCCCCCTGGCTGCCCTCTGGCCCCCCTTTTGGCTCCGGGCTCCTTCGGGTGCCTGGATGTTTTGGTATTTTCTGGGAATTTTCTGAGATGTCCAAAAATCCATTTTCTTGCGCACAATAAAACCATACAAATAGCTCTGCTGAAAACAGCGTCAGTCCGGGTTAGTTTAGCTCAAATCATGCAAGGATGAGGGAAAAACAATAGAAAAAGTGTCTGGAAAAGTACATACGTTTGAGACGTATCACCTGGCTACCCATGTCCTTCTCGGCAAAGTTCCATAAGGAAACTACACAGGGCGCTATGGGATGGTCTGGCCTTGTGTGGATTATGCTCTGGGTCCTCCCTAGAGCCTGGTGCAAAGTTCCTGCATTGCATCCGCCCCGCATGGACATGCACAGATGTATTTCTACCGGGAAATCCCATCGATCGGGCGTGTCACGGGGACCCGCTTCCCTGTGTCCCCGGTCCCTGGGAACTTCGTATCTCCGAGAAGTTTTTCCTGGGATTGGAACTAGAGTTCCCGGAAAATCTTTCCCCATCTCGGGGTTCGGTTACCGTATGTTGCTATCAACCCGCCAGCGACGTGGGTTAGACTATGTTTCGTCCCGGAAAGACGGCAGGGCTCGTTCGACGACCACCTCCAGAGTGGCGTGCCTCCCCAGTCCTCCGCTGGCGAAATATACACAAAACTTCTTGCGGATTCACAGCATTCACATGCAAAAGATTCAGAAGATATCAAGAGAAGCCATCGCTCCTAGATCTCACGCGGCCTACCCCGTGCGGGACAAGCCATTCAAGTACGTTATTACAACTCAAGCAGTTTAACTCAACA
Source organism: Bromus sterilis (assembly GCA_950022295.1). Classification (NCBI taxonomy): domain Eukaryota; kingdom Viridiplantae; phylum Streptophyta; class Magnoliopsida; order Poales; family Poaceae; genus Bromus; species Bromus sterilis. The sequence goes on along the minus strand of OX465601.1, from coordinate 139,612,965 downwards.
AAGCTACTGAAAAAGGTAAGATTACAGACACACGATGTCACTTCCTCCCGGCCATCATGGCGCCAATATTCTCGGCATGCTTGCGGCACTTTTCCTCCACGCGCTTCCGTTCCTCCTGGTCTGGAATGCTCGTATACATAGTGTTTAGGTCCAGGTAGATCTCCGAGCACACGTTATTGACTATTCGGGCCGCCCGCTCAGTGCATCCCTTCTGATATGTGTCCAATACTTCTGCCGCACTGAGGAAGAAAGCCATGAGACTTTCGACCCGGTGGTCCTGTGGGTCGTTGAGCAGCCCAACCTAAGCCAGCTGCATCTCGTCTAGCACAGGGGCGAGGCTGTTCGCCAAGTTCCGTAGAGACGCTATTCCCTCCTCACTCGACGCCAAATTATTTGCGTAGTCATCCTTTAGGGTGGCATATGCTCTGGTAGCGGAATCCCGCCCTTGGCGTGCCTGGATTGCCTCCTCCTGCGCATGCGACACCTCCTTGTCCTTCCCGGCGATGATGGCCTCTAATTTCTGGATGGAGGCCTCCTTCTCCGCTAAGCCCAGCTTCAGGCCGTCGCTCTCTTCCTGCAGCCGGCGCGTGACCTCTGTGTGAGAGCTCTACACGGCCTCCAGCTCCTTCGTGTGCAGCTCCACCAGGTTGCGGCATGCATCGGCCACCGTCGCATCCAGGGCCTCTTCTCCGTGACTGAGAGACTGGATCTCGGCGTTAAGGTCCTATGCATGTCGCGCCTAGGCCTGCCTCACCGCCTCCAAGTCCGTCCAGATGTGCACCATGTCCGCCTCTTGGCTCGCCAGAGCTGCGTAAGACTCCTCCAGCCTTGCAGCCCATGTGCTCAGTGCTCTCCTACTGTCGGTGATCATTTTAGTCATGGCTGCCTCCCGGGAAGCCACACGTTTGGCCCAGTTGGTCACATGTTCTCCCGTGCGAAGTTCTTCTTTCGGAGCTCTTCATACTCCCTTTGGTTGTTGATCCAGAACTCCACTTCAATAGGGGCCATGATGTCGTCTAGATCAACAGTCGCTGGGGCGCTCTCCCGAAGAGCCTCCTCCAGAGTCATCACATTGGCCCGGCATTCCTTCCCTATGTCCGTCATAGAAACAGACACTGCAATATTAGCCTGCGAACGACGACGGCGCGGTCAAAAACATAACAAAGAACCGTTTTCTGGAACCAAGATAGTAAGTGTACCGGGATGGCGCTTGAACTAGCCTCTGACACCCTCATCGGAGGAAAGCCTTCTTCTCCTTTGGATGCTCTCCCTTGGGGGGGTCAGGTCCGGCTGGGATTTTCTTTTTTGGCCTGGGGGCCGTCCTGCTGCCTCGGTACACGATCATCTGCAATCGGCTCACCGCCGGAGGGCGTCCTTCACTCTGTGGAACCGGTGGGGTCCTCGTTGGCACGTCAGAGGAAACCTCCCCTGTAAATAACAAGTCAACACCGGAAATGACTGCAACTCAGGAGCTTAGTGTCACTAGAAAATATGCGTACCCTGGATGGGAAGTGAACCCTCCTTCGCAACCGGAACCCCCTCCGACGCGTGCTCCGCTCCTGCCGCCTGATGAGATTCTTGCTCCGCTTTGGTCGCCTACCCCGATACGCGAGCCCTTTTTTCCGGAACCTCGGTAGCCTCGTCCCTGTAATGCAGATTTATGGGTTATCATTGGCGCACAGAGGAATAATAGAATACTTGTGTAAACTTGACTTAGTCGTCATCCTACGGAGGAGATAGCGTCGAATCCGGGAGGCCAGGCCTCCACCCATCCTCTGGTAAGACTGGAGCGTCCAATACCTCCTCCTGTGTCCGAGAAGTTCCGCCCAACGACCTCCGAGAAGCCGACCTCTTGCGCGTGGACGAAGAAGCACCCCCTTGTGGCACTGCACTTTCGACAACAACGGGGTTATCACCCCTCGAACCCTCGCCAGGATGCACCAACCGCACATCCCCGTCGGATATGGTAGTGTAGACCAGTGTCGGTGGTCCCTCCTCCTCATCCTCCTCCACCTCTTTGCTTCCACTGGCCTGGGGGACCTCGGCGGAGCCCTTGCTTTCCGGGGGCAGTCTCGACCCCGTCTCCTCCGAGGATCTCTCTGTCGGGACCCGGGGTTAGCGTATGCAAGTCCAGTTAAGACATAGTCATATGGAGAGCCGAGAACCGTACCCACTTGTCTAAGCAGACAAGGCCAAGCACAGAACGTTCTCGGAAAGCAGCGTACGTGAGGGGCATCCCATCCAGACCGGATGATCAACTGAGATGGGTCCTCATCGTCCGCACACAAGTCTAATGATATGGGTGATTAGCTCCCATATTCAAAGACAAGTCGCCTCAACCATACTACCGACTATCTCATAACTCTTACATAGACTTACTCCAGCCCGATCACTTAGTCGGGTTCTAGGGCGGGCTCGATCATACATCAAAGTGTGCACGAGACAGAGTCTCGAACAATCGCATCGCGATGCCCCAAGCTGCGCACATCTAAGGGCCACTTGGTGTATGAAAGACCGCCAGCCAGATCACAAGTAAGGTCTCGAAAACCCATACAAAGACATGCATGTTATAAACATACACGTAGCACACATGCCTTGTATGAACAGTAGGTATCATTGCAATTCTCTACAAAGTATACATTTTTATTGATAACTCTTATAGAGTGCACACAGAGATCACAAACATGTGATCCAACATTACAACAACAAGCGGAAGCAAAGTATGTCTGAGTACAGACAAGTTTAAAAAATGGCTTAAGAAGCCTTATTTAAACACATGCCCTCCACGAGGGAACCAGTCGTCTAACTGGGACTAGACTAGCTTGATCTTCAGTCGTCCAGCTCGATGAAGAAGCCACCTTCGGGGTCAGTGGGTTCATCTAAAACATAGATTAAGCAAACGTGAGTACAAAGTCGTACTCAGCAAGACTTACATAGGATCTATACTACTCATGCATATGTATCAAGGTAAAGGGAGGTGGGGTTTCACTTGCAGAAGTGCTAGCTTTGACTTGGCTAGTCCTGAACTACGAGTACCAGACTTGAGGTAAGAAGCGTACACGAGTCCACTACTTTCTCCAACCAATTACACCACTATGGTGCCTTTCTCGACTTCCCCACGAGAAAGCACGCCATAGCACTCACACTTATCTTGGTGTGTTTAGAAGTATCCAGTTCAAGTTGTCTAATAATCAAGCTAAGCTTTCCAAGCAGTCCATAACCGCGGACGCGGCTATTCGAATAGTTTTGTTAACCCTGCAGGGGTGTACCGCTACACACACATGATCATCATTTACCGCCTTTGATCTCGACACCATTCAAGGGGTGCCAGCGAGGATGCTCACCACAACTGTTACCTCATAGCCGATCTAGTCCAAGAAAGCCGCCTACCTGGGTTGGCTACCACTATCGTGAACCCGGCCGGTTTACCGAAGTGGACCCAAGTGATGTGTGCGTGGTGCATAAGCCGGTCTCGGTTGAGCCGTTCTCTCACTTAGCATCCAGGCCACAAGCCTACCAGAACTCCGAACTATTGCGACATCTGGACATCGAAAGGGATGAGTTATTAAGCTGTGAGGGGTCAGTGAGCCCAATGTGTGGTTGTACTCTTCATCTTGGATCACCATACAAGAACTCGGACTTAGGGTGGTGTTCAACGAGACAACCCACCGTGTACTCCTACACAGCCTCTCATCGTTCACCTTGTATTAGGGTAGATTCACCAACACTTTTCTACCATCATCATCATGATCACTACCATCCCGACTCACATAACAGTATCATCATGGTATCACTCTAAGCATGCAATAAGAAGTAACAATTGTAGGGGGCACATGATATCAATCAACTCCTACATTTGGTAGGATTGTGGTTTTCTTACTACTGTGACAAAATGATAGGTCATGCAAAGGAATGGGTTCATCTATGCGGTAGAAACGCATCATGGTAATCATCCTAAACAATGCATAAGCGAGACATGAGAGGGAAGTGAGATTTTATCGACATGATCAATGGGGGTTTATTTGCCTTGCTGACGAGGTTCGGGTTCGGGGTCTTCAACGAAGGGGGCAGCCTCCTGTTTTGGTTCCACCTCTACTCGACAAACAACAAACAAGGTAGCAAAGTAAATACAATGCACAATCACATGATGGAAGGTTGAAACTTGATGTATATGCTTTGATGTGTGAAGCAATTCCATTTAAGTGGAGTATATTGCAAATTGAATTGCAAATTCAAACTCCAATTTGAATTCAAACTTAGCCAAGTTACATGTGACATTGTTTGATCAATTTGAATCATTTTGGAATGTGTATGATATGCCTCTGATGTGTGGTTGAAATGTAGCATGTTAACATGGTTCAAGTTGCAAAAACTTTTGAATTGAATTTGATTTAATTCCATTTAAATCAAATAGCAAATGCTACCGATCCCAATTTAAAATCAAGTCAAACAAAGTTGAAAGTTAGATATTTGGATAGCTTATTTTCTCCTGATCATTTTTCATATATTGTTTGTCCAATTTGGAGTTAATATGAATTTTCTATGAATTTCAAAAGTTTGGGCTATTTTCTGGATTTTCTGGAATTTCTTTAATTCATTTAATCTGGAAAAAAAGGTTTACTGCGTTAGCACTGCGCCAGCATGGCGTCAGCAGGGGGCTGACGAGTGGCCTAACCCTGTCAGTGGGTCTGGGGTTAATCCCCGTTTAGATTAAACTGACAGGGGGGTTAAGGGGTCTAGGGTCCCACCTGTCATAGGCTGTGGGGGGTCATTAGGGGGTGATTAGTCGGGGCTTAGCCTGACAGGCCGGCGGCTTGACGCCGGCGGTCCTGTACGTGGCGGCGCTGCTCGGGATCACGTTCCCGGCCACCATTCGATGCGCCAAGGGCACCAGAAGATGGCCCGTGATGAGCCGCATCGCCTGCGCTACTCGGGCGTCGTCGGGGAAGCTCCAGGCGACGTCGTCTTCAACCATGGCGGCGGCCGGAGCTTCGGCTTCGAGCAACTCTTGCAAATCGGCCACGGGATGAAGCGTGGGTGGGTGCGTTGGGCTGCTGGGGGCTCCAGGACTACTACGGACGCGTTGGTGAGGACGAAGGTGCACGGGAGTGAGCGTATGGTCAACCGCGGCGGCAACCTTGCTCGGCTCCCATGGCGGATCGAGCTAGAGGGCGAGAGGGGTGATGGGAGCTTGGGGGAAACGCTCACCCGAGCTCAAGGAACACGACGAGGTGGTCGTTGGAGGCGGGGAGGTCACGGCGACGGAGAATTCGACGGAGATTGCTTGCCGGTCCGGCGGTGATCCGATGAGCCTGGTGTCACGTCTGGTCCGAATTGGAGCTCCAGCTTCTGCGAGAAGACGAAGTCGAGGACGAGGAACACGGTGGACTTGCTGGTTGGAGCTCTAGGGAACAGTGGCCACGTCGTCCACGGCGGTGCGCTCCGGTGAAGCTTCGGTTGTCGACGAAATCGAGCGAGGGATACGGGAGGGGGTTCGTGGAGAGGGGGAAAAGAACGGGGAAGCCTCTGGGCGTCTCCAGGCGTGAAGAGGTGGCGCGGGGGAAGCAGGAGGTGGCCAGGCGACGCTGGAATGCTCGCCACGGCGGCAGCAGCCTGGATGGCGTGAGGAAGAAGACAGGCCTGCCCCTGGGCTGGGCTGCCTCGGTAAGTTGGGACGTTTTGCCTGCGAGCCTTTTTCCCTTTTTCTTTTCTGTTTTCTTTTCTGTCTTTTGTTTTGCTGTGCTAAATAAATAGCTAGGCATTTTATTAAATGCTGAAAAAATTTATATGGCCTCATAATAATATAGACTAGCCACTTATAAAGTTTCAACATTTTTAAAATTCAAATAATTTGAATCTTAACTCAAATAGGGGTTTTTAATTAATTCCAAGGCACTGTTTGAATATTTGAAAAATCTATGAGCATGGGGTGGGTCCCACATCACTTGATATGTGATCACACTCATTTATAAGACTTTTCAAAAATCTAACATGAATTTTTGGAGAAGATTTTTATCCGGCCTTTTGAATTAATTCATCTGGGGGGGTTCCTTCTACCATTTTGCTTTTGAATTTGATTTCAAAGATTTCTTTTGAAATTTTTAACATGATGCAAGAGACTTGCTAACCCTAGCACATTACCTAACAGAGGGTTCTGACAACTCGCCCCCACTCAACAGAATCTCGTCCCGAGATTTAGAAGTCTGCGGGAGGAAGGTGGGGTACTCGGCACTGAGACGGTCTTCTCTTTCCCACGTAGCTTCTCTCTCAGAGTGGTGTGACCATTGCACTTTCAGAAACCTAATCTTCTGACGACGAGTGACACGCTCTGCGGAATCAAGAATACGAACGGGGTACTCTCGATAAGAAAGGTCATCTTGGAGATCAAGCGTTTCATGGTCGACTTCGCGGATGGGGTCCTTGAAGCAACGCCTGAGTTGGGACACATGGAATACATCATGTACTCGGGAGAGGTGCGGGGGTAGTTCAAGTTGGTAGGAAACTTCTCCACGTTTGGCAAGAATGCGGAAAGGTCCGATGTAACGTGGGGCCAACTTGCCTTTGATACCGAAAAACGTTGGGTTCCCTTCAGAGGAGTAACCCGAAGATAAGCCTTCTCATCCAGATTGTAGCTCTCTTGCCTATGATGACGATCATAGTAGCTTTTCTGACGAGACTGGGCTGCTTTCAATTGATCACGAACAATGCGAACTTGCTCTTCTGCTTCCTTGATCATATCCGGTCCAAAGAATTGTCTCTCACTGGTTTTTGACTAGTTTAAAGGTGTTCGACATCGTCGTCCATATAGGAGTTCAAAAGGAGCCATGTTCAGACTAGATTGAAAGCTATTGTTATAAGCAAATTCGGCGAATGGCAGAGATTTCTCCCAATTCTTTCCGAATGAGATAACACAAGCTCTGAGCATGTCTTCAAGAATTTGGTTAACCCTTTCGACTTGACCGCTAGACTGAGGATGGAAAGCCGTACTAAAGGAGAGATGAGTTCCCATAGCATTCTGAAAGCTTCCCCAAAATCTAGAGGTGAAAAGGCTACCGCGATCAGAATTGATTTCCAAAGGAACAGCGTGAAGGGATACAATTCTGGAGACGTACAAGTCTGCCAACTGGCTAGCAGTTATAGACTCGCGAACTGGAAGGAAGTGAGCAACTTTGGAAAGCCTATCTATGACAACGAAGATGGCATTGTTTCCTTTCTGGGTTTTTGGAAAGCCGGTGATGAAGTCCATACTGACTTTGTCCCATTTCCACTCTGGAATAGACAAAGGTTGAAGTGTACCAGCAGGTCTTTGATGTTCTGCCTTAATGCGACGACAAACATCACATTCGGCAACAAACTGAGCAATGTCTCTCTTCATCCTAGTCCACCAAAATCTCTGGCGTAGATCTCGGTACATTTTTGTGCTACCGGGATGAATCGAGAGGGGTGTGTCATGGGCTTCTTTGAGGATGAGTTGCCTTAGATCCCTATTCTTAGGTACTACCAAACGATTTCCAAAGAATACCGTTCCTTTGCTATCTGTGGAGAAACATTTAGCAACTCCGCTAGCAATGTTCTCCTTGATCCGGCGAACACCTCGTGCACGCCTTTGGGCAACTATGATTTGATCCTCAAGAATTGGTTTCGCCACCAAGGTAGAAAGATAGCCATGAGGAACAATCTCAAGATTAAGCTTGCAAAATTCCTCATGAAGAAGTGGTTGATACTGTTGTAACATGAGGTTGTTACAATACGACTTACGACTTAGTGCATCAGCCATGACATTGGCTTTGCCTGGGGTGTAAGAAATTCCTAAGTCATAATCTTTTATCAACTCAATCCAGCGTCTTTGCCTGAGATTAAGATCTGGCTGGGTGAAAATGTATTTGAGGCTTTGGTGGTCGGAATAGATCTCACAACGATTACCAAGGAGGTAATGTCGCCAAGTTGTTAGGGCATGAACTACGGCAGCGAGTTCAAGGTCATGGGTAGGATAGTTCTCTTCATGTGGCCGCAACTGGCGTGAAGCATAAGCTACCACATGTCTATCTTGCAGAAGTATGCATCCTAACCCTTGCCGTGATGCCTCACAATAGATCTCGAAATCCTTTTTGGTGTCTGGAGGTGCAAGTACGGGTGCAGAAGTCAATATTCTTTTTAGCTCTTGAAAGCTTTCCTCGCACTTGGGAGTCCATAGGAATTTCTTATCTTTCTTGAGGAGTTCAGTTAGAGGCTTTGCAACTTTAGAAAAGTTCTCGACGAAGCGGCGGCAATAGCTGGCTAGGCCAAGAAAACTCCTAACTTGCTTAACCGATTCAGGTGGAGTCCAGTCAAGGACGACCTGAACTCTCTCGGGATTCACAGCAATGCCTTTTGCAGAAATTACGTGGCCTAAGTAGGTCACTTCTGGTAGCCAAAATTCACACTTGGAGAATTTAGCATACAGGCGATGCTCTCTAAGTTTCATCAATACCAGCCTTAGGTGTTCGGCATGTTCTTCTTCGTTCTTCGAGTAGATGAGAATGTCATCAAGATAAACTACAACAAATTTATCTAAGTACTCCATGAAGATCGAATTCATCATGCGTGAGAAAGTGGCGGGGGCATTGGTTAAACCAAAGGACATGACAGTGTACTCGTAAAGACCATAACGAGTAGTAAAAGCCGTTTTGGGAATGTCCTCGTTTCGGATCTTGATTTGATGATAACCTAATCTCAAATCCATCTTGGAGAAGATAGAGGATCCTACAAGTTGATCATAAAGATCATTGATCTTGGGCAGCGGGTACTTGTTCTTTATCGTCGCTAAATTTAGCGGGCGATAGTCTACGCACATCCTTTCTGTTCCATCTTTCTTTGTTACGAACAGAACGGGGCTACCCCATGGCGATGAGCTAGGGCGGATGAAGCCTTTTTCCAACAAAGCTTCCAATTGGGTTTTAAGCTCAGCTAACTCACGTGGGGCCATTTTGTATGGGCGTCTAGAAATTGGTGCGGTTCCTGGTACAAGATCCACTATAAACTCTACACATCTGTTAGGTGGCATGCCCGACAGCTCTTCAGGAAAGACATCCGGGAAGTCACGAACCACCGGAATATCTTCAAGTTCGGGAAGGGGAAGTACATTCAAGGAATGCACTTGGGTTCTTGTTCTGGGTGAGGTATAGTTGACAGTTTTGCCTGAAGGGTGGGTTAGTTTCACGGATTTGCCTTTGCAATCCAGGTAGGCATTCTGTCTTGATAGCCAATCCATGCCAAGGATGACATCAATATCTGAAGATTTGAGGGCTATGAGTGAAGCAAGGAATACTAAACCCTCAATTGCAATTTGATTACCATGGCTTACTCTACTAGTTTGCCATCTTGACCCTGGAGTTTGAATAATCATGGGGGTGGACAATTCAACAAAAGATAGTTCATGACGAAGTGCATAACTTTCCGACATGAATGAATGAGATGCTCCTGGGTCGAAAAGAACGGAAGTAGGAACATAATTGACTGGGAGCGTACCAAGAATGACGTCAGTGGTGTCGTCAGTCTCTTCGGCGGCAATCTAGTTCACACGTCCACGAGTGGCGGGAGGAGCGGGTTTGGCGGTGTAGACCTTCTGGGGTGGCTTGCCACGACCGTTGTTGTTGCCTACGGCACGGGGTGGAGCATTCTGATTCTGTAGCTGGTTCTGGGGACAATCACGAGAGTAGTGGCCTGCCTGACCACACTTGTAACAGGCTCCGAAAACAGTGCGTGGAGCTGGGTTGTTTGGTGGAGCTGGGTGGAACTGAGTTGGTGGACGAGGCGCCACATAGGATGGCCTCGGTGGGTTGTTCTCGCGGAACATACTATTTGGGATCCAGATCTTGTGCTTCTGAGAGCCTGAACTGGATGAACCATCGTCTCTAGGGTGTTTGCGAAAGTCGTTGGGGGTGTTCATGTCCTCTTCCTTGATGGCCTTGTTGACAAGGACCTGGAAGGTGGCAAAGTCATGTAGGTTGAGCTCACGACGGAGTCCGGAATTGAGTCCACGACGGAACCTCTCTTGTTTCTTGGAGTCGGTGGAGACTTCTTCAGTAGCATAACGAGCAAGTCGGTTGAACTCACGACTAAACTCGTCAACGGTCCTTCTTCCTTGGGTGAGGTTGCAGAACTCCTCACGCTTGCGGTCCATAAGACCCTTGGGAATGTGGTGCTCACGGAAGGAAGTGCAGAATTCATCCCAAGATGCGGGCGGTCCAACGGGACGCATGTTCAGGAAGTTCTCCCACCAAGAGCTAGCTGCACCTTCAAGGTGATAGGTGGCATAGCTGACCTTGTCGCCATTTGCAACATGGCCTGCTTGGAGCTTCCTCTCGATGCTGCGAAGCCAGTCATCGGCGTCAAGGGGCTCGGTGGAGTAACTGAAAACCGGGGGATGAAGCCGGATGAAGTCGTTCAGGGACACCAACTCATTGCGCTGCTGAGTGGTGTTGCGAGCAATGACTTCCAGCAGATGGTGAGAGTCTCGGCGGTTCCTCTCAACCTCCATCAGAACCTGAGCCATCGTGGGTGGGGGTGGCAGGTTGCCTTCCTCCTGGTCATTCCCACGACCCTGGTTACGACCAAGCTGGCCACGGGTTCCTTGAGACATCCTGAAGGTGAAAAACCAAAGTCAAACAGAGTTGATTTGAAGAGTCTAATCAAGGTATTGAAGTACTGGAAAGATTACAGAGCAAAGGAAGTAATCATCTTGACAACATGGTGATAAAGCATACAAGCCATATACTCACAAGCTGTCATACAAACCATACATCGTTTTAGTACAAGCAACAAGCTAATACAAACGTGATGAAGATGATACATCCTTCAGAGGCACTCTGACTCCCTATACATTATTTATCTAAGCCTCTGGAACTTAGACACCTTGCGTACAATATACTAAGATACTACTACATCCTCACTAAGTAAGACCACAAGCGATCTCACTCATCTCCATCTCCATATTATTCCTCGTAAAAGTTACCCGCGTATCCCGGTAGCTGAAGGTGACCATCGGAAAACACGGAGGCCTGTGGACCCTGATATCCGTTTGGGCAAGGATGGGGCCTAGATCCAGCGTAGGGTGGAAGCAAAGGACCACGGGGTGGGAAAATGCCTCCAATCTCGGGCCAAGCAACTCGAGAAGGCATCTGAGTCCTCACTGGGTAGATACCATCATACTCAACTGATCCAACACTCACGAAGGGTGCCAAGAGTGTCAGTGCTCGATACAGACGAACACGTGTGGCATGAAGCTCGAAACGAAGAGCGCGTGCATCACGATCTCGATCACAAGCGAACCTAGCAGTCATCTGAAGTACTGGATCTTCTGCAGAGTGATCTGAGTAGAGTCCGGTGTAATATCCCTCTTCTCCTGGAAGTGCAGCAGGGATATAGCGGAACGAGGTCTCTCTCAGCATAGTGTGCTCCTCTCTCAGCAGGGTAATACATGAGTATGCAGCATCCTGCACAGCCATGTTCTCGGTAATGCCAATGCCATGTCCAAAGTGGATAGGCTGAGTGACTCCAACGTGGTGCGGGTAGATCCTGACAATGTAGTGGAACTGGGTCTGATTGAAGTCGTGGAACTTCTCCTCGACGGTGTACTCAGGATACCATCGATATCCCACATAGGACATCATCTCGATTAACGTGGCGGGATGGCCACGCACACCGAGGCACCTGGTCAAACGAACAATCTGCCGAGGGGGAAGATCTGCCATCTAAAACAGAAAGAAGGAGTTTGCAAATGCATCAGATTATGAGATAAACCTGGAATGACTCGGACAGCATAACGGCTGTAATTGCAAGAAAAGACAATTTCTTACAACATGGAAACATCACTTACATACGATGTAAGAAATCAGGAAGCATAACCACTCTAACAAACCGATCACAACTTTCCTACGGCTACAAGGAAGCAAACAACGAGATTTTCTAATCAGACAGAGGAGAGCCTAGTCCTATCTTCCCGTAGAATAAGATGAGGGTGACTCAGAACTCAGAACGAAGGGGGTAAGGAGAAAAAAGAAGCCTTACGGTGTTCCCTTATATACCAGGAGTAACTATATAACTATAGCAAGCTAGACTCAACTTCGGCCAAGGCTGCTAGTCCTACAGTCAGTCCTGCTCTGATACCAAGTCTGTCGGGACCCGGGGTTAGCGTATGAAAGTCCAGTTAAGACATAGTCATATGGAGAGCCGAGAACCGTACCCACTTGTCCAAGCAGACAAGGCCAAGCACAGAACGTTCTCGGAAAGCATCGTACGTGAGGGGCATCCCATCCAGGCCGGATGATCAACTGAGATGGGTCCTCATCGTCCGCACACAAGTCTAATGATATGGGTGATGAGCTCCCATATTCAAAGACAAGTCACCTCAACCATACTACCGACTATCTCATAACTCTTACATAGACTTACTCCAGCCCGATCACTTAGTCGGGTTCTAGGGCGGGCTCGATCATACATCAAAGTGTGCACGAGACGGAGTCTCGAACAATCGCATCACGATGCCCCAAGCTGCGCACATCTAAGGGCCACTTGGTGTATGAAAGACCGCCAGCCAGATCACAACTAAGGTCTCGAAAACCCATACAAAGACATGCATGTTATAAACATACACGTAGCACACATGCCTTGTATGAACAGTAGGTATCATTGCAATTCTCTACAAAGTATACATTTTTATTGATAACTCTTATAGAGTGCACACAGAGATCACAAACATGTGATCCAACATTACAACAACAAGCGGAAGCAAAGTATGTCTGAGTACAGACAAGTTTAACAAATGGCTTAAGAAGCCTTATTTAAACACATGCCCTCCACGAGGCAACCAGTCGTCTAACTGGGACTAGACTAGCTTGATCTTCAGTCGTCCAGCTCGATGAAGAAGCCACCTTCGGGGTCAGTGGGTTCATCTAAAACATAGATTAAGCAAATGTGAGTACAAAGTCGTACTCAGCAAGACTTACATAGGAGCTATACTACTCATGCATATGTATCAAGGTAAAGGGAGGTGGGGTTTCACTTGCAGAAGTGCCAGCTTTGACTTGGCTAGTCCTGAACTACGAGTACCAGACTTGAGGTAAGAAGCGTACACGATTCCACTACTTTCTCCAACCAATTACACCACTATGGTGCCTTTCTCGACTTCCCCACGAGAAAGCACGCCATAGCACTCACACTTATCTTGGTGTGTTTTAGAAGTATCCAGTTCAAGTTGTCTAATAATCAAGCTAAGCTTTCCAAGCAGTCCATAACCGCGGACGCGGCTATTCGAATAGTTTTGTTAACCCTGCAGGGGTGTACCGCTACACACACATGATCATCATTTACCGCCTTTGATCTCGACACCATTCAAGGGGTGCCAGCGAGGATGCTCACCACAACTGTTACCTCATAGCCAATCTAGTCCAAGAAAGCCGCCTACCTGGGTTGGCTACCACTATCGTGAACCCGGCCGGTTTACCGAAGTGGACCCAAGTGATGTGTGCGTGGTGCATAAGCCGGTCTCGGTTGAGCCATTCTCTCACTTAGCATCCAGGCCACAAGCCTACCAGAACTCCTAACTATTGTGACATCTGGACATCGAAAGGGATGAGTTATTAAGCTGAGAGGGGTCAGTGAGCCCAATGTGTGGTTGTACTCTTCATCTTGGATCACCACACAAGAACTCGGACTTAGGGCGGTGTTCAACGAGACAACCCACCGTGTACTCCTACACAGCCTCTCATCGTTCACCTTGTATTAGGGTAGATTCACCAACACTTTTCTACCATCATCATCATGATCACTACCATCCCGACTCACATAACAGTATCATCATGGTATCACTATAAGCATGCAATAAGAAGTAACAATTGCAGGGGCCACATGATATCAATCAACTCCTACATTTGCTAGGATTGTGGTTTGCTTACTACTGTGACAAAATGATAGGTCATGCAAAGGAATGGGTTCATCTATGCGGTAGAAACGCATCATGGTAATCATCCTAAACAATGCATAAGCGAGACATGAGAGGGAAGTGAGATTTTATCGACATGATCAATGGGGGTTTATTTGCCTTGCTGACGAGGTTCGGGTTCGGGGTCTTCAACGAAGGGGGCAGCCTCCTCTTTTGGTTCCACCTCTACTCGACAAACAACAAACAAGGTAGCAAAGTAAATACAATGCACAATCACATGATGGAAGGTTGAAACTTGATGTATATGCTTTGATGTGTGAAGCAATTCCATTTAAGTGGAGTATATTGCAAATTGAATTGCAAATTCAAACTCCAATTTGAATTCAAACTTAGCCAAGTTACATGTGACATTGTTTGATCAATTTGAATCATTTTGCAATGTGTATGATATGCCTCTGATGTGTGGTTGAAATGTAGCATGTTGACATGGTTCAAGTTGCAAAAACTTTTGAATTGAAGTTGATTTAAATCAAATAGCAAATGCTACTGATCCCAATTTAAAATCAACTCAAACAAAGTTGAAAGTTGGATATTTGGAAAGCTTATTTTCTCCTGATCATTTTTCATATATTATTTGTCCAATTTGGAGTTAATATGAATTTTCTATGAATTTCCAAAGTTTGGGCTATTTTCTGGATTTTCTGGAATTTCTTTAATTCATTTAATCTGGAAAAAAAGGTTTACTGCGTCAGCACTGCGCCAGCATGGCGTCAGCAGGGGGCTGACGAGTGGGCCAACCCTGTCAGTGGGTCTGGGGTTAATCCCCGTTTAGATTAAACTGACAGAGGGGTTAAGGGGTCCAGGGCCCCACCTGTCATAGGCTTTGGGGGGTCATTAGGGGGTGATTAGTCGGGGCTTAGCCTGACAGGCCGGCGGCTTGACGTTGGCGGTCCTGTACGCGGCGGCGCTGCTCGGGATCACGTTGCCGGCCACCATTCGATGCGCCAAGGGCACCAGAAGATGGCCCGTGATGAGCCGCATCGTCTGCGCTACTCGGGTGTCGTCAGGGTGGCTCCAGGCGACGTCGTCTTCAACCATGGCGGCGGCCGGAGCTTCGGCTTCGAGCAACTCTTGCAAATCAGCCAAGGGATGAAGCGTGCGTGGGTGCGTTGGGCTGCTGGGGGCTCCAGGAGTACTACGAACGCGTTGGTGAGGACGAAGGTGCACGGAAGCGAGCGTATGGTCAACCGCGGCGGCAACCTTGCTCGGCTCCCATGGCGGATCGAGCTAGAGGGCGAGAGGGGTGATGGGAGCTTGGGGGAAACGCTCACTAGAGCTCAAGGAACACGACGAGGTGGTCTTTGGAGGCGGGGGGGTCACGGCGACGGAGAATTCGACGGAGATTGCTTGCGGGTCCGGCGGTGATCCGATGAGCCATGCGTCACGTCTGGTCCGAATTGGAGCTCTAGCTTCTGCGAGAAGACGAAGTCGAGAACGAGGAACACGGTGGACTTGCTGGTTGGAGCTCTAGGGCACGGTGGACACGTCGTCCACGGCGGTGTGCTCCGGTGAAACTTCGGTTGTCGACGAAATCGAGCGAGGGAGACGGGGAGGGGGTTCGTGGAGAGGGGGAAAAGAACGGGGAAGCCTCTGGGCGTCTCCAGGCGTGAAGAGGTGGCGCGGGGGAAGCAGGAGGTGGCCAGGAGACGCCGGCATGCTCGCCACGGCGGCAGCAGCTTGGCTGGCGCGAGGAAGAAGACAGGTCTGCCCCTGGGCTGGGCTGCCTCGGTAAGTTGGGCCCTTTTGCCTGCGAGCCTTTTTCCCTTTTTCTTTTCTGTTTTCTTTTCTGTCTTTTGTTTTGCTGTGCTAAATAAATAGCTAGGCATTTTATTAAATGCTGAAAATTTGTATATGGCCTCATAATAATATAGACTAGCCACTTATATAGTTTCAACATTTTTAAAATTCAAATAATTTGAATCTTAACTCAAATAGGGGTTTTTAATTAATTCCAAGGCACTGTTTGAATATTTGAAAAATCTATGAGCATGGGGTGGGTCCCAATTCACTTGATATGTGATCACACTTATTTATAAGACTTTTCAAAAATCTAACATGAATTTTTGGAGAAGATTTTTATCTGGCCTTTTGAATTAATTCATCTGGGGGGGTTCTTTCTCCCATTTTGCTTTTGAATTTGATTTCAAAGATTTCTTTTGAAATTTTTAACATGATGCAAGAGACTTGCTAACCCTAGCACATTACCTAACAGAGGGTTCTGACACTCTCTTCCGCGCTCTCCTCCTCCTCTTCTTCTGGAACCTGCTCTGGTATTTCCTCCACCACTGGCCTTTTTCCGCGATGGACTGTCGTCTTCCGGCCTAATCTCTGTGGGGACTGGGGGACTGTGAGGTCCACGACATCCCGCGTCGCCGCGGTCGATCTCGTGTTGGCCCCTTGCCTGGCCCTTGATCCTCTTCCCCTCACCTATCCCCCAGGGCCGCTTCCTCCATCCTATGGCCATTGGTTTGACTCTGTCCGTACTCGAAGTAAAGTTGCTACCGCTTTTGCATCCTCTTCAATTTCTCCAGGCTCGTGAGAGCCATCCTGTTCTCGTTAGCGTCCCGGGGCAGCTCGTAAATCGACTCCAGTAGGCCCTCGATTTGGGCCTCCGTCAAGCCTCGCCAATCTGGATCGATTAGCCCCTCAGCATTGCAGGAAGGCATGGCCCCCACAAAAATATCCCTTGCCTGATTATTGTGCAGAGGAATCACCTCCTGCACCAGGGCTGTCTGCCACCCTCCGGCAAACATCTCTTTAAACGTATGATCGAACATGTACACACTCAGGTTGTGCTGCAGCCCTGGGTGGAGACGCATATTGTCCGCCGGACCTCTGTAATCCCATGCCATCCAGGAGCGATGCTGCAAGGGATCAATCCCGCGGCAGAGGTAGTCAACAACCGCCATGTCCAGCATCAGCCCCGCGGCCTTCAACTTCTGGATCCTGGCTAGCACCAGGTCGAACTATTCTCCCAGGTAGGAATGAGCGTGCCATGCTTCGGATTACTCCTCGGTCGACTGCAGCACGTCATCCGGCACCTCATAAACCGGAAGAATTGGGTCTATCTTCACGAACACCCAGTAGCCTCACCATTCTGCCCTCTTGGTGAGCACGTGCGATTCCAGGTACTCGTTAGACACCCCGTCCCGGATCTTGAAGGAGAATCCCCCATGATCACATCATGCTTCACCCTGGGGGTGTAGAAGTAGTGAAACAAGGCAACTAACGGCACCACCCCCACGAAGTTCTCGCACAGATACGCGAAATCTGCCAGGGCAGTCACCCCGTTCGGGTGCAAGTGCATCATCTGGATCTTGTATGCATCCAAGATAGCTACGTAGAACATGGAAAAGGGAGGGACGAGACCTGCTTCGAGGAAGGCGGTGTAGATCTGCACCATTTCCTCGCGCACCACAGCATCCCTCCCGTTTGGCATCACCACAACGGTCCGACCGCTCTCACTGTTTTTGTCAGCGAGAAACACGTTGAGGAGGTCCATCTTCTCTTGGGAATTGTTGATCAGCGGAAAGCACGCAAAAACCAACCGTTGGTCGATGGCCGGCGCAGCGACACCCTGCGGCGGTCTGCTTCCTCTTGGGAGCCTTGGGCAGATCTTGCAGCGAGAGCAAACGACAGTAGCTCGCGAAGGGGAGGAATGGAATGGAGGGTGGAGTAACTTCCCACTCCTTCGGAACTTGATTGATATACCGCCACCACGCGAGGCCACCACGCTCCCCGCAAAGGTTCCTTTCTGTGGGCCCGTCATGCCATCACTGCAGGTTTCGAAAAGAACGCCTCTACGGAAGAGCTGCTCGCCGGTTACCGTTGGGCCTAACCACGGACGTTGAAGCGCAAGGGCCGCGCCCAGGCCCGGGGGCCACTGTCGGGGACTGGATCCCCGGGGTATCTCCCGAGAAGCGCTATTACTAACGATCCGGAAACTATGTTGCAGCTTGCAGTGTTCTTCCCGGAAGGAGCGAGCAAGGCACTGTCGCGTGAGGGTCCACCTCTGGCCTCCACCGCCCAACCAGGAGGACATAACATTGATTACAGAAGAAGACAACCCTCACCGAGTGGCAGAAAAGCCTCACCACCTGTCTCGTGCATGCAGCGATGTGGCTTGAGGCGTCCTCTTCACTGTAAGACACGATATGCGGTACTGTTTAAGATTTGGACGTTTCCTTTCAGACCCGAGGACGAAGCACATATCGGACCCACCGCGACATATGACGAAGCCATATGTCTCGGATTTCAACATGATATCACAACATTACAAATACAAGGATACAAAATCTCATACAATCGTCATACAACTGCCTTAATACAACACATCAGCACAAGATACATGTCTGAGTATAGACTACAATCAAATACCTAGCGGCAATGAGAAAAGGCATCGCTCCCATAACCACACGGGTCCAGGCTCTCCGTCGGGATCCTCCTAACTAGTGGTCGTGGAGTCTCCATGAAGGCGTCCAGATGAAGAGTCATTGAGCTCCTCTGCAGTCCAAGATCATTTGCATAACATGCGTAAAAGAGAGAAGAAAGGGGTGAGCTCTATCAACAAGTCAGATAACTAACTTCTCACGGTAAGATGGGGGTAGTGGTTGAGGTTGCATCCGCACTAGCATTATATAAGTGGCTAATGTTCTATTTAGAGTAAGATGTGGAGCCAAGCATTCGCTGATGAATCGCCTCCAACAACTCTGCTATCAGGTACTTACGCAAACATAACACCTATCCTATCCTTGTCCTCCCCTTCGCATCCCGACAAAGAAGAAGCAGTCACGGCACACACACGTTGATCGGGTTATTAAGATTATCTCAGTTGTTGTTTTCTATGAACAAGGGGTAGGTCTCAACTCGTCCATAACCGTGGACACGGCTTCTCGAAAAGATATAACCCTGCAGGGGTGTACCAACTGCCCATTACAAGGCTCCGCACGCACGCCAAGCTCTCTAAGTCGGGCCCGTTCAAGACACTCATGGAAGAGTTGTTCTGAGAGAACCGGACGTCATAGCACCTCTAACTAACAACGCACAAATCCGGGAGGCCCCCGGTGAGTCAACATCCAATTCAAAAGCCGGTCGCGCTCTCGAATCGGTCTCTAACGTCTAGATGAGGTCGGGATGGCAAACCCTCGCCAGGGCAGGCACCCCTAGCTCCCTGAGGTGGACCAACAGGATATACCATCCCACTGGAGTGGTTTGTTTTAAATCCATTGGCTCGTGAACTGCCACACACACGTTTTGCAAATGGTAAATCAGCTTGAGCCACCACTAGAAATGTTTGCAGCTAGGTAGGTAAGACAAGGGGACCCCATAGCATCTGCACGCGGTTAGGCACGCTCATCAAGAGACACAATACCTGGAACTCGGGTCCTAGGTGACTCGAATGGAACAAAGCATCGGGGCGGGATAGCCTGGACATTCCATCCTTCGTTGAGTACAGTCAACATTATAATAATCACATCATTAACAATGACATAATTGTATGATAGACCAATCCAAGGAGTAACAGGGAAAAGTTGTAGCATCCTAAGCATGCATACTAAGCAGTGGTTAAGCAAGCAAGGTACATGGCCAAACAAAGGTTTGCTGGGATGTGGAGGACATGGTTGTTTGGGTTTATCTGAGAGGCATAAATATGAGGTGGTAGGCTCAAGAAATCGTTCTATACTATACCTAGGAAAGTGAGATGAAAGTTATAAGCATGATATATGCTCCCCTTACCTGTTGAGTAGTCGATGCCGAAGGTGTAGTCGATCACAATCTCGCATCATATCCGAAGGTAACTGCGGGAACACACAAGAAGGAAACACTGGAAAGGCAATCGGTGAGCAAGCATCTATTACTATGAAGCAATCACAAGCAAGCATCAACAAGAAGGCAACACAAGGCAACGCACTATCATATTGCATCTATCATCGAGACCAGTTACTAACAGGTTAAGTGGAGATTCCGCCACACACGGCAATACTGCATATTTATCAATGATTCAAGTTGTTTAGCTACACAACACGAGCAAAGGTTGTTAACATGGCATCTCACTCAAGCATGGCATATCACACAATCATGGTAAGAGGTGAAGCATAAGGTAAACTATCTATGCTAGTCAAGTTAAGTGGGGTAAGGCCCTAAGCAATGCATATGCTAATCACCCCACGAAAATAATTGCTTTTGGTAATATTTTTTCCCTAGACATAATTTTATTATTTGTTATTAGCAATCAAGAGCAGCATATTCACAATCTACACAAAATTCTAGTCAAGTTACATGTAAAGAAAACTTTATTCGGAGCAACGGTTAAAAGGATACGGCCTATTACATTTACGGTGGCATACGATGTAATTAGCAGGTAAACAACATGTACACAAGTGAAAATTTGACAAAGAGCAACATTTTATTAATTTATGCGCAAAACGGAGCAACTTTCATGTAGAACACGTCGCGATCCGAGTTACCGTTTAAAACTATAACCATCGCCAAATCGCTTAAAATACTGCTATTTCATTAACCAAAAAAATAAAACAACCTACTGGGATGAAAGTAGAGCTAATAGGCCTAAATAGGGGCGCAGAATAACTAAACTACGCACAGGAGAGGAACTAGACATGGGTCGGCCCAATCCAACAGCAAAACGAAAAAAGAGAAAAAAGGGGGGTGGGCGGCTCACCATGGGTCGAGCCCAGGTCGCAGAGGTGGGCGGTCGATAGCGTGCGCTCGCCCACGGGCCATGGAGGGGTGGTGCCAGCCTAGGAGGGAGCTCGGCCGTGGCACTAGGGCGGCCCACGTGGGCGTCGGCGGCCTGGCCGGCTCGAACCGCTCCCGTAGCCGTGGTGGCGGAGCTCGTTGACACCAGCGAGGGTCCTGGCGACGGAGGACGCCGGAAACGGCGGGTCCGGGACGAGGCGTCGCGGATCCGGGCAATTCCTCGCTGGATCTGGCAGGAGGCGACGGCTTGGGTGGTGATGGCGTGGAAGTGATAATGGCTTCTTGCCCTTCGTTGGTTACCCCAAGTGGAAGGTGAGATGCGGTGTAGCGGCAAATTTCCCTCGGTGAAGATACCGAGGTTGAGTATCGTCCAGAAGGACTCCGGCAATGATAAGTAGGTGGTGAAGTGAACAATGGCGTCGTTCACGACCTTAGGGTTGCTTACTTCACCTGGACCTGCACACGATACAATTAACTTTGCTCCCAACAAAGTTCAGAGAGTTTGTCAATCTCTCCGGTCTAGTTGTTTACAAAGGGTCAAACACACAAGGGATAATGATAGTTATAATGGTAGCAACTGAAAGTAAATGCGAGAAAAGTAAGTAGCTTGTAAACAATGATGAGGATATGGACCGGGGTCCCGTGATGTTCACTAGTGATGTCTCTCTCCCAAAAGACGATAAAACTGCTATGCGAGGTAAAAAAATTACAGATGGGCAATTGACAGAATTATAAACGCACCGCAATGCTAACTATGTTACAAAATAAAGGAAGAGGCTCATAAGAATGGGAAATACGCCAAAATAAGTAGAATGAAATCCATCTACATCTACTACTAATCATCCACCTTGAGATATCTAGCCAGCACATCTCACTGGTATTAAGGTTCGAGTCCCACCCAAAGAGTAAACCCAAAGCAACAGACAACTGCATTAAAAGAACTTTGCGTAAAGTAAACAATCCTTGCAACCACGGTTACAAGCACCGTTGTTTCCCCCCTTGTGGCCACAGCACATCCCGTAGACTCGTGTTTCTATCACTCAAGCGTGTCATCAGGGGGCATGTACCCACAATCGAGCATAACGTTCCCTCTTGAAGTTACTATCCACTACTTGGCCAAATCAATAAACAGCAACGGAGAACATGCAAGAATTACTTAGGAACAAAAAAATATAAGAGATCAAAACCAAATATATTACTCTTTCACGATCTGAACATAATCTCATAATCTTTCGGATCCCATCAAACTCAACATAGCAACAGCAGAAGAATTACATATGTGCATCGATCATGTAGGGCAGCTCACGAGGTCTAAATCATGAAGAACAAAGAGGGGAGGAGAACATCACATAGCTACTGATCACGGACCCATGGCCCAAGGTAGACTACTCACGGCACATCCGGGAAGCGTCCATGGTGGAGGAGAAGCTCCCTGAGGTCGATCCTCCCTCCGGCAGAGTGCCGGGAAGGGTCCTGACGGTGCTCTCGATCTTGGAAGCGCGGCGGTGGCGGAACAGAGGCGAGATTGAAAAATAGGGTTCTCTCCTCGGAGTTTCCCCGTCACGGAGAATAAATAGGCGAAGGGGGGCAGCCAGGGGGCCACCAGGGGTCCAGGCGCCCCCCTGGCGCGACCATGCCCCTAGTCGCGCCAGGTTGCCGCCTGGGCCCCTGGTGGTGGCCCTCTGGCCCCACTTGGGTGCTTCTGGAAGACTCCGTTACGCTGATTTGTTATCCAATTTTTCCCAAATTTTTGGAGCACTTTTAATATGGGGGAAACCTGGAATAGAAAAACAGCAGAAAACAGGAACTGGCACTGGGGTGCATTGAGTTAGTAGGTTAGTCCATATATGGTCAAAAGTATATGAAAGTGTATCTAGATCATAGCAATATCACACAAAGCATGCATGGAGCGAGCAGAAATTATCGATACATATGAGACATATCAACATCCCCGAGCTTAATTCCTGCTCGTCCTCGAGTAGGTAAATGATAACAGGCATAATTTCTGTGGTGACATGCTAGAAAAAATATAATAACTTTGAAAAGTAAAGAAATTAATATATATAATTCAATTCAAGTCATAACATGCAAGAGTCTATATTAGCATTGAAGTAAGCAACGAAAGAACATTAGGTGCAAGAGCTCTCGCTGTCCTTGACTCGAATGTCTCCAGATGGTGTTTGCGGGAAAGAAGGGGGGTAGGGAATACGAGAAAAAAATATTTTTATGTTGAGAAATCAATCTACTAAATTATCACACTTGGTCTTCTTTGGAATCTTATCTTGACTCATCCCCAGACCACTAGCCAGGTACAAGTCAATTTGATGCACTCCTTTTTCGATATTTTGAGCACTCATGCAATGGATGAGCGTAAGCACGAGAGTTGACACTTAGGATGGCAAAGAGAGAATATGGTGGAGGAGGAAGACAGAAAGGATGAGAAAGGCTCACATCAATGAGGACAATCATAGGCAAGAAAGTCAAATGATAGATATGATGTGAGGAGCAGGGATTTCCATGCAACGGATGCACATATGAGCTGAAAAGCTCTCCAATGGAACTAGTGGGGGTGCATCTAACTTGCTCGCTCATGAAGACCTGCAGCTCTTTGGAGGAGGCTCATCCTTGGAATATTGAAGCCAAGTTCTATAGTGTGAAGGTCCCCACATAGCTATATGCATGATCATCTCTATGGAGTACAAGAATAAGAGGGAGTACTAGTGTGGATCTTTCAAAAGGATAGTAGTGTTTCCCCTTTCTCTCTTTTTATTTCTTTTTATCTTTTTTCTATTTTTCTATTTTTTGGTGGCCTCAATGGCTCTTTCTATTTAACTCTCATTTGTCCTCTTTCGGATCTTTTATTTTGTCCACTTTGGGATATTTTCCTCACTTAAGGGCAACACTCTAATTTACAAGAGGGTATAGAAGATCTTTCACACTTTACAAGGTACTCAATTCATAAAGAAGATGTAGCTATCATGATGTATGCAATGTATGCCGCTGCCAGTGTAGCACGAACATGTATGACATGAAGATCAAGTCATGAAGAGGTGGATGTTGCATGGAAATATATCTCGGAAAGTCTATGGAAATGCCTTGATAGGTAGGTATGGTGGCTATTTTGAGGAAGGATATAAGGAGGTTTATGATGACAGAGCGTATCATGCCAAGGGTTTGGATGTATCGGCGAAGGTGGACGCCAACTCTTGGAGTGAGAAGGAGGCAATGCACGGCACAGGAGAGGCTAGCAAATATGAGGAGGTGGAAGTGTCAACTTTCAATACTTACATTAGTCCGAAGAACTCATGCACTTATTATCGGTAACTCTCAATCTAATAAGGAGGTTCACAAATAGACAAGTACCCCGAGGAGGAGTGTATGGGGGTTTGGTTATCCTTGCGCATCCTCGACTCATGGTACGTGAGTGTACTCTAATATTCGACCCCTTAGAAGAGTAGTGATCCATCTAGTAGATGGAGTTCTCAACTAGTTTTGTAGGTTTTTGAAAATAACACACGGATTGCCCAAAATACGACACCTATCACTAATAGGCTAGAGCTCTTGACACCAAAAGTTCAAACATTACTCACATCAATACCTCAAAACTATTGCAAGATACTACTGAAATTAAATAACAACCTCAATTACCTACTTCTCAAAAACAAGATATAACTCAGTGAAACAACCAACTCTCTTAACAAGATAAACATGAAAACTAAAGAGAGTCCCAGCGACAAACTAAACAAAAGCCAAGGCTCTTGCTAAGAAAAACTAAGACTAAAACTGGACAGGGCAGTAGCTACGAAAAGATAAAGAACACACAACAGCAAAAAGATAGGCATGAAGAATCCTATGATGTGTTCTAGATTTTGAAAGAGGAGCGTGTTTCTCTCCCACACAAAGTAAGACGGGATCTAACTTATTATGAACAGCAAGCAAAGCTAAAGAAAACTAAAATTAAAACCTACGAGAGAGACGCTCCACGCATAGCACACAACGCATGAAGTGAGTAAAATATAGGGAGACGAAGGACGAACTGATGATTGTTGATGGAGAAGGGGATGCACGGGGGCATCCCCAAGCTTAGACACTTGAGTCTCCTTGAATATATTTTTGGGATACATGGGGGCATCCCCAAGCTTGAGCGCTTGACACTCCCGAATCTTCTTTCATCATCTTCCATCGCACACTTGAAAACTCCCTTCATACACAACTCATCATAAGCTGATTAGAGAGGTTAGTACCCTTAATGAATAATTTTTCCCCACTGGATATAAAGATTTTGTTGAAGAGCAACTGTTTCTTGAGATTTCCAAAAGGTTTTTGCAAAGAAAAACCAGGCTTAAGGTTTGCAAAAGTTAGGAGAGACAAAACGTGGCAGAATCTGTGAAAACAGAACAACAGGTATTAAAGAATTTTTTAGGGGCACTTCTGCAACTTGAATAAAAAAACTCAGAACGTACGAAAGTTCCGTGATTGTATAGAGCATGCTGTGTAAAAAATTATCTCAAAAAGATGAACTGGTGATTTATTCTGATTTTTCCCGTCACGAGGACAGAATCTGTTTTCTGGATAGCATGTCACAACTTTCACTTCCCTTGTCATATGAGGCTATACTTGGCACAAAGCTTGAAAAATAAAGATACAATGATGTTGCTACAGTAGTAACAATCATGAAGACCACTAAAAACAGAAGTAAAAACATCTTGGGTTGCCTCCCAACAAGCGCTTTCTTTTACACCTTTAAGCTAGGCATAAAGATTATAGAAGATGCTCACATAAGAATAACAATTTGGAGCAAAAGAGAGCATCAAGAAGAAAATATGAGACACATTTAAGCCTAAACCACTTCCTATGCATAGGCATCTTATAATAAAATAAATCAAAGAAGCAAAAATAAACCAGCATCGGAAGGTGGAACAAGAACATCTTCAAAACTTTCAACTTAACGAAACACACAAGGGATAATGAAAACGATAATGGTAGCAACTGAAAGTAAATGTGAGAAAAGTAAATAGCTTGTAAACAATGATGAGGATATGGACCAGGGTCCCGTGATGTTCACTAGTGATGTCTCTCTCCCAAAAGACGATAAAACTGCTATGCGAGGTAAACAAATTGCAGATGGGCAATTGACAGGATTAGAAATGCACCGCAATGCTAACTATGTTACAAAAGAAAGGAAGAGCCTCATAAGCATGGGTAGTACGCCAAAATAAGTAGACTGAAATCCATCTACATCTACTACTAATCATGCACCTTGAGATATCTATCCAGAACATCTCGCTGGTATTAAGTTGTGAGTCCCACCCAAAGTGTACACCCAAAGCAACAGACAACTGCATTAAAAGAACTTTGCGTAAAGTAAACAATCCTTGCAACCGCGGTTACAAGTGAAGGGTTCGTTGCATAGAAAACAAAAAATTTCCTACGGTTGTAACAGCCAAGATCACATCTAGAAGATCACTTGTAACGGTTTGAGAAGGACTCACCCTCGAAGACCAAAAGCTTTAATGAGAACTATTCTCGTGGGTGATGTAGTCGAACACTCGCCGACCTCAAAGTCGTGATGAAGACTTGACGCCACGAACGGGCAGCGTCTCCGTAGTCGGTCACACGTACAGATCAGTGACGACCTCCGCCCCTTGCTCCAGTTGGGCAGCGGAAGTAGTGGATCCTCGGGAACTCCAGCAGCACTACAACATAGTGGTGGTGGTGGTAGAGAAGATCTTGAGCAGGGCTTCGCCTAAGCACCGTACTCGTGAAACTGGATCAGCTAGCAAGGGGAGGAAGATGCCAACCAAAGGGCATATGAGAGATGGAGGAATTTGTGTGTAGAGGGGTCTCCACCCATCTATATATAGGAGGGGGAGGCAGCACCCAAGGGGTAGCACGCCCCAAGAGGTGCCCCCACCTCTCCCCTCATCATGTGGGTGGACTCTCCACTCACAAAAACAAAGGGTCACACATTATTCCCATAACTTCCATAATTCTCCACTCAAAATTCCAAGAGTTTATCACATTAAAACACTTTTAATTATCTTGTTTAATGTCACTCAAATTAATGAACACTTCATTTAATGAGTACTTCATTGATGAACACTTCATTCAATGAACACATTAACAATTATCCCCTTGCACTATTTTGATATACCGAAACTATTCCAGCAGTTTTATCAAAACAGTCCATGTGCTGTCCAGTATATTCTCTGGCGTTCCGTATCCACTCAAACGCGTCAACGAATCCTTAAGTGTGTCACCCTACGGTTCGTGAATAAAATGGACATGACAGAGACTCTTCTCTGATCAATAATCATCAGCGGGATCTGGAGATCCATGATGACTCCCACTTACTCAACGATGAACTAGTGATCGTGTGAACCAAAACTCCGTAACCAATTCCTTTTGTCTCACGATATTTTACTTGTCCAAGATCCGATCATTTGGTATCATCCATACCTAGTTCGATCTCGTTACCGACAAGTACTCTTTACTCGTTCCGTGATATAACATCCTCGTGAGCCAGTCACGTGCTTGCAAGCGATGTCAATGTGATATCACCGAGAGGGCCCAGAGTATATCTCTCCGTCATCTGGATGGACAAATCCCACTCTTGATCCACGAGCCTCAACTAACACTTTCCAAGTACCCAACGACACCTTTATAATCACCCTGTTACGGTGTGACGTTTGATGGAATCAAAGTACTCTTCCGGTGTCAGTGATTGACGTGATCTCATGGTCTAAGGATTAGGGTTACTTCGTGAAAGTTTGATACAGCAATAGAAACTTGATGACATGATCGTATTGCTATAACTACTGTGGGTGTATATTCATCACATCATTCTCCAATGATATGACCTTGTTATTAACGACATCCAATGTCAATGATCAGGAAACCTTGATCATCCGTTAATCAACAAGCTAGTATAAAGAGAGACATTACTAGGAAACTTTTCTTTGTTTATTAAACACACATGTATTAACGTTTCCGGTTAACACAATTATAGCATGAAAATAAACATTTATCATAAACATGGAATAAGATAATAACCACTTTATTATTGCCTCTCGGGCATATTCCCTTCAACAAGCACCATTGTTTCCCCCTTGTGGCCACAGCCCATCCCCTAGACTCATGTTTCTGTCACTCAAGCGTGTCATTAGGGGGCATGTACCCACAATCGAGCATAACGTTCCCTCTTGAAGTTACTCTCCACTACTTGGCCAAAGCAATAAACAGCAATGGAGAACATGCAAGAATTACTTAGGAACAAAAAAATATAAGAGATCAAAACCAAATATATTACTCTATCACGATCTGAACATAATCTCATAATCCATCGGATCCCATCAAACTCGACATAGCAACAACAGAAGAATTACATATGTGCCTCGATCATGTAGGGAAGCTCACGAGGTCTAAACCATGAAGAACAAAGAGGGTAGGAGAACATCACATAGATACTGATCACGGACCCATGGCCCAAGATAGACTACTCACGGCACATCCGGGAAGCGTCCATGGTGGAGGAGAAGCTCCCGGAGGTCGATCCTCCCTCCGGCAGGGTGCCGGGAAGGGTCCTGACGGTGCTCTCGATCTTGGAAGCGCGGCGGCGGCGGAACAGAGGCGAGATTGAAAAATAGGGTTCTCTCCTCGGAGTTTCCCCGTCACGGAGAATAAATAGGCGAAGGGGGGCAGCCAGGGGGCCACCAGGGGTCCAGGCGCCCCCCTGGCGCGACCAGACCCCTAGTCGCGCCAGGTTGCCGCCTGGGCCCCTGGTGGTGGCCCTCTCGCCCCACTTGGGTGCTTCTGGAAGACTCCGTTACGCTGATTTTTTTATCTGATTTTTCCCGAATTTTTGGAGCACTTTTAATATGGGGGAAACCTGGAATAGAAAAATAGAAAAAAAACAGGAATTGGCACCGGGGTGCACTGAGTTAGTAGGTTAGTCCAAATATGATCAAAATTATATGAAAGTGTATCTAGATCATAGCAATATCACACAAAACATGGATGGAGCGAGCAGAAATTATCGATACATTTGAGACGTATCAGGTGGTCACCGGTGACGAGCTCGAGCTTGGCGTCTCCTCGAGCCATGGTGGGGCGGCGGCTGGACAGAGAAAGGGGGAGGAGGTGACGAGGGAGGCCGAGAGGAGGAGAGCGGTGCGGTCGTGACCTGCGGGGTGGCAGCGGTCGGCGCGAGCTCACAGGCGGCGGGTGGCCGGAGCGCGGTGACTCCCGGTGGCGTGCGGGGAGGAGTCGGCTAGGGCGGCGGTGCAGGGTTCTCGGGCCCGTGGCGGCGGTGGATGGGCCCTGCGGGGGCCGGTTTGCCTATGATGTGGCTGGGAGCGACATGGAGGACTCCGGGGCCGTCAGATCTTTGATCTGACGGTCCTGGATTGCTAAGGGGCTAGGGTTTCGAGGTGGGAGGCTTTGTGAGGCAGATCTAGGCAATTTTGGAGGGGGTGGCTGCAAAAATGGACTAGGGGGACCCTAAAATGGGTGGGAGAGAGTGGTTGTCTATTTATAGCCCAGGTTGGTTAGTCAATTTAGACAAACACCCCTGGTTTCTCTCTCGCGCGTCTAGTGTTTTACGTTTTTGACCGCCGGGAGTCCATACGACCTCCGATTAGGACGAAACCTTGAGCCACGCGCTTAGAGCAACGAGCCGGTCTTACCTCACTTCTATACCGTTCCGATAACATTTTTCCGATGCCTAATGAAACAATCCGTTTATTAAATAAACGGGGTTTTGTTTCGATGGCGATGACTGGTCCTGTGCCGGAGGTTGTGACGGTGCTCGGGTGAAACCCGGTGTCGCAAAAATTCGTGTGCCATGGTGGAAAGGTTTGGTCACACATGCAGGTACGAGAAGGAGGGGGAATATAATCACTTAATAAAATACTACAAACAATTCTAGCAATCAACAAAATAAAGCA
This sequence comes from Bromus sterilis, assembly GCA_950022295.1. Taxonomy (NCBI): domain Eukaryota; kingdom Viridiplantae; phylum Streptophyta; class Magnoliopsida; order Poales; family Poaceae; genus Bromus; species Bromus sterilis. The sequence goes on along the minus strand of OX465601.1, from coordinate 139,583,322 downwards.
ACCAACAAAATTTTTAATTAGGGTGAAATTTCCGGGCTGTTACAATACAACACCACCAACAAGGAATCTCGTCCTGAGATCCAGGACGATCCGGGGGGAGAGATAGGAGAGACTACATTTTTCAACACCATCAACAAAGGGCTTTACTCCGTGTCGAACGAGGAACCTCCGTCGAGAACTTTCCGCAAAGAGACGGCAACGTAGGAGAACGAAACCATCAGGTGTCAAGAGGTAGAACAACAACGAGAACCGGATCAAAAGGATAGTGTTCCCACTCAAGATCATGAAGACACTAGGCGAGAGTAAAACACTTACGACACTTGTCCTGACCAGAGCAAGGGTAAGGAGTAAAAAGAATCCTACTCATTGATAACTAACTTAGTAGCTATTAAAATATTTTTTGAACTAGACTCGACTTCGGCCAGAGAAGGGATCCTATGGTCGGTAAGGCTCTGATACCAAGTTATAAGACCCGATATGCGGTACTGTTTCAGATCTAGACGTTTCCATTTAGATCTGAGGACAAAGCACATATCGGACCCACCGCGACATATGACGAAGCCATATGTCTCGGATTTTAACATGATATCACAACATTACAACTACAAGGATACAACATCTCATACAATCGGCATACAACTGCCTTAATACAACACATCAGCGGAAGATACATGTCTGAGTACAGACTACAATCAAATGCCTAGCGGCAAAGAGAAAAGGCATCGCTCCCATAACCACACGGGTCCAGGCTCTCCGCCGGGATCCGCCTAACTAGTCATCGTCGAGTCTCCGCGAAGGCGTCCAGATGAAGATTCATCGAGCTCCTCTGTAGTGCAAGATCGTTTGCATAACGTGCGTAAAAGATAGAAGAAAGGGGTAAGCTATATCAACAATTCAGATAACTAACTTCTGAAGGTAAGATGGGGGTAGTGGTTGAGGTTGCAGACGCACTAGCATTATATAAGTGGCTAATGTTCTATTTAGAGTAAGATGAGGAGCCAAGCATTCGATGAGGAATCGCCTCCAAAAAGTCTGCTATCAACCACTTACGCAAACATAACACCTATCCTATCCTTATTCTCCTCTTCGCATCCCAACGAAGAAGAAGCAGTCAAGACACACACACACGTTGATCAGGTTATTAAGATTATCTCAGTTGTTGTTTTCTATGAACAAGGAGTAGGTCTCAAGTCGTCCATAACCGTGGACACATCTTCGTGAAAAGATTTAACCCTGTAGGGGTGTACCAACTTCCCATTACAAGGCTCCGCACGCACGCCAAGCTCTCTCAGTCGGGCCCGTTAAATACACTCATTGAAGAGTTGTTCAGAGAGAATCGGACGTCATATCCCCTCTAACTAACAACGCACAAATCCGGGTGGCCCCCGGTGAGTCGACATCCAACTCAAAAGCCGGTTGCGCTCTCGAATCGGTCTCTACCGTCTGAATGAGGTCGAGATGGCTAACCCTCGCCTGGGCTGGCACCCCTAGCTCCTTGAGGTGGACCAACAGGATATACCATCCCACTGGCCAAGTTTGTTTTAAATCCGCCGACTCGTCAACTGGCAGACACACGTTTTGCAAATGGTAAATCAGCTTGGGCCATCACTAGAAATGTTTGCAGTTAGGTAGGAAAGACAAGGGTACCCAATAGCATCCCACACGCGGTTAGGCACCCACGTCAAGAGACACAATACCCATAACTCGGGTCCTAGGTGACTCGAATGGAACAAAGCATCGGGGCGGGATAGCCTGGACCTTCCATCCTTCGCCGAGTATAGTAAACATTATAATAATCACATCATCCACAATAATATAATAGTGTGATAGCCCAATCCAAGGAGTAACAGGGGAAAGTTGTAGCATGCTAAGCATGCATACTAAGTAGTTCTTAAGCAAGTAAGGTACATGGCCAAACATAGGTTTGCTGGGATGTGTAGGACATGGTTGTTTGGGTTTATCTGAGAGGCATGAATATGAGGTGGTAGAATGTGCAATCGTTCTATACTATAGCTAGGAAAGTGAGCTGAAAGTTCTAAGCATGATATATGCTCCCCCTTACCTGTTGATTTGCCGGTGCCGAAGGTGTAGTCGATCGCAAGCTCGCATAGTCTCCGAAGGTAACTGTGGGAGCACACAATAAGGAAACACTGGAAAGGAAATCGGCAAGAAAGCATCTATTACTACGAAGCAATCACGAGCAAGCATCAACAAGAAGGCAACACGAGGCAACGCACTACGATATCGCATCTGTCATCGAGAGCGGTTACTAACAGGTTAAATGTTGTATCGGTCACACAAGACAATAGTGCACATTTATCATCGATTCAACTTGTTTAGCTACACAACACGAGCAAAGGTTGTTAACATAGCATCTCACTCAAGCATGGCATATCACACAATCATGGTAAGAGGTGAAGCATAAGGTAAACTATCTATGCTAGTCAAGTTAAGTGGGGTAAGGCCCTAAGCAATGCATATACTGAGTACCCCATGAAAATAATAGCTTTTGGTACTGTTTTTTCCTAGACATAATTTTATTATTTGTTATTATCAAGCAAGAGCAGTATATTCACAATCTACACAAATTTTTAGTCAAGTTACATGTAAAGAACATTTTATTCGGAGCAACGGTTAAAAAGATACGGCCTATTATATTTACGGTGGCATACGATGTAATTAGCAGGTAAACAACATATAGACAAGTGCAAATATGACAAAGAGCAACATTTCATTAATCTACGCCCAAAACAGAGCTACTTTCATGTAGAACATGTCGCGATCCGAGCTACTGTTTAGAAACTATAGCCATCGCCAAATCGCTTAAAATACTATTATTTCAATAACCAGGAAAAGTAAAACAGCCTACTGGGACGAAAGAAGAGCTAATAAACCTAAATAGGGGCGCAGAATAATTAAACTACGTACGGGCAAGGAACGAGACATGGGCCGGCCCAATCCAACAGCAAAACAAAAAAAGAGAAAAAGGGGCGGCGAGCGGCTCACCATGGGCCGAGCCCAGTTCGCAGAGGTGGGCGGCCGATAGCGTGCGCTCGCCCACGGGCGAGAAGCAGCGCTCGGGCTGGGGCGGACGAGTCAGGCCGTAGAGGGCGGTGCCAGCCCAGGAGGGAGCTGGGTCGTGGCGCTGGGACGGCCCACGCGGGCGTTGGTGGCTTGGCCGGCTCGGACCGCTCCCGTAGCCGCGGAGGCGGAGCCTGTTGACGCATGCGAGGGGCCTGTCGGCGCTGGGCGATGGAGGAGGCCAGAAATGGTGGGTCCGAGACGAGGCAGCGCGGATCTGGGTGGTTCCTCACCAGATCTGGCAGGAGGCAGCGGCTTGGGTGGTCACCGGCGACGAGCTCGAATTTGGCGTCTCCTCGGTCCATGGCGGGGCGGCGGCTGGACAGAGAAAGGGAAAGGAGGTGAGGAGGGAGGCCAAGACGAGAGAGGAGGAGGGTGGCGTGGTCGTGACCTGTGGGGTGGCAGCGGTCGGCGCGAGCTCGCCGGCGGCGAGTGGCCGGAGCATGGCGGCTCCCGATGGCGTGCGGGGAGGAACCGGCTCGGGCAGCGATGCGGGATTCTCGGGCCCGTGGCAGCGGTGGCTGGGCCCTGCAGGGCCCAGTTCTCCTGTGTTGCGGCTGGGAGCGATGTGGAGGCCTCCGGGTCGTCGGATCTCAGATCTGACGGTCCTGGATGGCTAGGGGGCTCGGGTTTCGAGGTGGGAGGCTATGGGAGGCAGGTCTAGGCAATTTTGGAGGGGGTGGCTGCAAAAATGGACTAGGGGGAACCCTAAAATGGGTGGGAGAGAGTGCTGGTCTATTTTATAGCCCAGGTTGGCTGGACAGTTTACACAAACGCCCCTGGTTTCTCTCTCGCGTGTCCAGTGTTTTACATTTCTGACCGCTGGGAGTCCATACGACCTCTGATTCAGACGAAACCACGAGCCACGCGCTCAGCGCGGCGAGCCGGTAAATTCTACCTCACTACGATACCGTTCCGAGAACATTTTTCTGGTGCCCAATAAAATAATTCGTTTATTGGATAAATGGGGTTTTCATTCCGATGGCGATGGTTGGTCCTGTGCCGGAGGTTGCGACGATGCTTGGGTGAAACCCGGTGTCGCAAAAGGTCGTGTGCCATGGTGGAAAGGTTTGGTCACGCATGCCGGTACGAGAAGGAGGGGATATATAATCACTGAAGCAAATACTACAAACAATTCTAGCAATCAACAAAATAAAGAACAAACAAAAATTTTAATTAGGGACGACCACGCCACACGTGGCCCTTGTAAACTAACAATCGGCACCATGTGACTGTCCCCTTAAGCTATAAAAGGGAGATGTCATCTGTAAGGGGGGACACGACCTCTTGTAAGGGAAAAAAGGCAGTCGACACTTCTATGGAAGACATTCCCCGTGACGCAAAAACCCCGAGACAGGAACCCTTTTTCGCGATCTCTCCTCTGTTCCGCCGCCGCCGCGCTTCCAAGATCGGGAGCACCATGAGACCTCTTCCCGGCAGCCTGCCGGAGGGAGGAACCACCTCCGGGAGCTTCTCCACCACCATGGATGCTTCCCGGATGAACTGTGAGTAGTCCACCTTGGACCATGGGTCTATGATCAGTAGCTATGTGATGTTCTCCTCCCCTCTTTGTTCTTCATGGATTAGACCTCGTGAGCTGCCCTACATGATCGATGCACATATGTAATCTTTCTTCTGTTGCTATGCTGAGTTTGCTGGGATCCGATGGATTATGAGACTATGTTCAGATTGTGTTTGAGTAATATATTTGATTCTCCTCTTTTATATTTATGTTCTAGAGTAATTCTTGCATGTTCTCCGTTGTTGTTTATTGCCTTGGCCAAGTAGTAGGTAGTGACTCCAAGAGGGAGTGTTATGCATGATTGTGGGTTCATGCCCCCGATGACTAGCTTGAGTGACAGAAACATGAGTCTAGGGGATGTGTTGTTGCCACAAGGGAGAAAACAACGGTGCTTGTACGGGTGCAAGGATTGTTTACTTTACGCAAAGTTCTTTAATGCAGTTGTCTGTTTCTTTGAGTTTACACTTTGGGTGGGATTCGCAACTTAATACCAGCGAGATGTTCTGGATAGATATCTCAAGGTGGATGATTAGTAGGTAGATGCAGATGGATTTCGGTCTACTTGATTTGGCGTACTTCCCAAGCTTTTGATCCTCTTCCTTTCTTTATATCATAGTTAGCATTGGTTTGCGCACATAATCCTGTCAAGTGCCCAGCTGTAATTTGTTTACCTCGCATGGCTATTTTATCGTCTTTTGGGAGAGAGACATCACTAGTGAACATCATAGGACCCCGATCTATATTTCCAATATTGTTTACACCCGCTATCAATTTACTGCTTTATTTACTTTTTCATTGCTATCACTATCATTATTATCCTGTGCGTTTTATCCTTTGTAAACAACAAGGTCGGAGGAATTGACAACTCCTCTGTACTCGTTGGGACCAAAGCTATCTGTTGTGTGTGCAGGTCCAGGAGAAGCAAGTGATTATCTTCAAACGGCGCATCACTTGCGGAACCACCTACTTATCGTTGTTGGAGTCCTATTGGTTCGACACTCAAACCTTAGCATCTTCGCTAAGGGAAATTTCCGCTAGGCTACATCTCACCTTCCACTTTGGGTAACCAACGAGGGGCGAGAAGTAAACTCTCGTGACATCAATCACTATTTTATATCATAATTTGTCCTTATTCATTGATATATTTCACATTACGATGATGTTCTTATGTTGTTTTGGCTTGTTTTACACCGTTTGCAACTTTCCGGTGCCGAAGCAGCAGACGCAGGATTCAGCGGTAAAAAGTGAACGCTGAGTTATTGAAGAAGAACACCTCCAAATTACCTGAAAATCTACGGGGGAATGTTTTTTGGAGGATTGACGAAGACACGCAAAAGAGGGGCCACAGGGGGGCCATAGGGTGCCCAGGCGGCCGCCTGGCGCGGCCCCCACCCTGGTCGCGCCAGGAGGGCTTCTAGAGCCCTGGGGACACCCAGGCTCCCCCCACTGGCCTATATACTCTTCGTCATCCGAAAACCCTAAAACGAGGATTTTTTACGTAGTTCCGCCGCCACTCCGTGGCGGAAACCTACAGAGAAGAAAAGGGCTCTCCGGCGGGAAGATTCCGCCGAGGAGATCACCTCCCGGAAGGGGAGACCATCGCCATCGTCATCACCATCGTCACGGGCATCATCGATATCATCATCGACATCATCCCCAACATCAGCACCATCTTCATCTCCATCCAATCTCATCTCACAATTGCAACTTGCGTTGTAACTCGTACTATCTATCCTCTCTACTCTACCGGTGTTGATTACTACTTTGTGGTGAATGCTATTGAGTTTTGTTGGAGAAATATCATTATGACCAGATTTTTTATCACCTCTGATCATGATCTCTTTTATGTCTTATGAGTAGTTACTTTAGTTCTTGAGGACATGCGATAAGTCTTGTTGTTAGTAGTCATATGATGTTGAAGTAGTATGTGTTGTTTGATATTTAAGTTATGTTGTTATTTTCCTAGTGGTGTTATGTGAGTCGAACACTCAACACTTCGCCTTATTAAGGACCTAGGGGAATATATTGTGTATAAAGAATGCTTACGGTGGGTTGCCGGAGTGACAGAAACCTGAACCCCAGTTTGCACACTTTTGCACCAGGGAATAATGGATCCTTGATCTTATTGCTGTGGTTAGGCTTTGCCTTAATTTCTATCTTGTATTTGCGGATGCTTGCAAGTTGTTTAATCATAAGAGTGCACTTATCTTAGTCTAGAAGGTGTGCTAGCATAGATCCACCCACTCAACAGTTATCAACACAAAACATGTTATCAATGCGGAATATGGCGAAAGCACATGACTACCTCTCCATGTGTCCTCAAGAACGTTTTAGTCTTTATAAGTTTAGTTGCCAGGCTTATCCTTTTCTCAAAAGGATTGGGCCACCTGCTGCTCCTCAGCACCATTTACTTTGCTTGCTTTTGTCTTATTGTTGCTTATACCGAAAACCCCTAAAAATTTATCTTTCAGTGCTTGTAGTTATTCCTTGTCCAAAATCACTTATCAATACCTTTCTCTCCTCGTTGGGTTCGACACTCTTATTTATCGAAAACGCTGCAATAGATCCCTTACGGTTTTTGGTCATCACGTACCGTTTTCTGGCGCCGTTGCCGGGTAGCATAGCGCTATTGGTAAGTGAAGCTGGTAAGGAAATTTTTATATTGTTGTTTTTATTTTGCTGTTGCTACTCTTTGTCCGTATGGACAACCTAGCTATTGGATCGTTGCTTGCGGGGAAACGCCCCACATCTGTGGTGGTTGTTCCTCCCCCTACTGAAATTGTGCCTTATAAAATACCAGCTGGTATTATCGATTGTGTTTTGGCTAATCGTTATGCAGGAGAAAGACATCCCAGTGAACACTTTCTATATTTTTCACAACTATGTTCACTATTTAAGCTTGCAGGTGTATCAATGGAGTTTTTCATGAGGAAATTGTTCTCCGTATCACTTATAGCTAAAGCTTCAGATTGGTATAAGCTTCTCTATAACTCTCATTTACTTAATTGGCATCTCTCTTTTATACCAAGTTTTATCCTCTTGATGAAATTCATCGAGGCGGAAACTATATCTCTAACTTTAGGTCTCGTGACGGAGAAAGCATCGCCCAAGCTTGGGGGAGATTGAAATCCCTAATGCTCAAATGTCCTTTTCATGAGCTCCCCAAGGAAATTATACTTAAAAAAATTTATGCTAGACTTTCTCGCCAGGACATGGAGATGATGGATGCCTCCTCTAGTGGGGTATTTCAGACGAAAAGCTTTGAAGAAAGATGGGATCTCATTGAAAGGATCCCGAAGAGTACCGAAGATTGGGAAATAGATAAAGGACTTTGCCTCTCATATTGACTCTTCTAAGAAGAAGAAGGATCAGCATCATAAACCCTTCAAAGAATTACCTATTGATATTCATGTTGCTGACCCTATTTTGCCTGTAGTTATATATGAAAATCCCCCTTTTCCCGTAAGGATAAAGGAGCACTCTTTTGTGACAGGCATATTAAATAAAATTGAGAGAAGAATTGACGAGCCTGAGGACCAGATCAAGGTCGATCCTCAAGTTGCACTAGTTAAGGATCTTGTTAATAATGATGCTTTAGATTCCAATATAAATTTTTGTGTTGTTTCCACTAACCTTGTCACAGCCAAGAATAAAGGCCCAATTTCAGGTACTCCAGTAGTATCTGTTCAAATAGGAGAACACAATTATTATGGGCTATGCGATTTGGGATCGAGTGCTAGTGCTCCCGTATTCACTTTATCAAGACATCATAGGTGAGATTTCACCTTGTGAACTTGAAGAAGTTGATGTTACTATTCATCTTGCAAATAGAGCAACTATCTCTCCTATCGGAATTGTGAGAGACGTTGAAGTCTTATGTGGAAAGGTAAAATATCCTACCGACTTTCTAGTACTTGGTTCAGTAAGGGATAATTTTTGTCCTATTGTTTTCGGTAGACCTTTTCTCAGAACTTATGGAGCTATAATAGATTGCAAGAAAGTTAAAGTTTCTGTTGAATTCAATGGTGAGCCATATGAATTTAACTTTTCTAAGTTCTCTAAGCAGCCTCGTGGTACTAATTTGCCAAGTAACGATAAGATTATTGAAGATATTTGTAAGGCCCGATATGCGGTACTGTTCTAGATCAAGATGTTTCCATCCAGATCCAGGGACGAAGCACATATCGGTCCCATCGCGACATATGACAATGCCATATGCCCTGGATTTCCAACATGATATCACAACATTACCATGCATACAACATCTCATACAAACGGCATACAACTGCCTTAATACAATACAACAGCGGAAGATACATGTCTGAGTACAGACTACAATCAAGTGCCTACTGGCAACGAGAAAAACATCGATCCCCATAACCACACGGGTCCAGGCCCACTGCCGGGATCCTCCTAACTAGTCGTCGTCGAGTCTCCACGTGAAACGTCGATCACCATACCTGTTGTCAATCAAGAACCCTGAAAATAGTTTGGGAGTAGTATCATGAGTACAGAAGTACTCAGCATCCAACTGTAGTGGTCATCTGACCCAGCAAGGACGTCATCACTCGTCATTCTAGGACAACTAGTAGTTTACGGTAAGGATGGGGTAAGTGGTGAGGTTGCTGCCGCACTAGCATTTATGAAGTGGCTAACGATCTAGAGAGTAAGATAAGAAGCGAAGCATTCGATGAGTAATCGCCTCCAACAAGTCTGCTGTCCACCTACTTACGCAATCATAACACCTATCCTATCCTTGTCCTCCTCTTCGCATCCCGACGAAGAAGAAGAAGTCAAGGCATGCACAGGTGGATCAAGTTATATTAAGATTATCTCTGTTGTTGTTGTCTATGAACAAGGAGTAGGTCTCAAGTCATCCATAACCGTGGATACGGCTTCTCAAAAAGATTTAACCCTGCAGGGGTGTACCAACTGCCCATTACAAGGCTCCGCACGCACGCCCATCTCTCTAAGTTTCTACCCAAGATAGGCAACATTTTTATGATTTAGTTCCGAGAGATCCGAAACGATAGGTCCCTCTAGCTAACAACGAACAAATCCGGGTGGCCCCGGGGGAGTTGACACCCAATCCAAAAGCTGGCCACGCTCTCGGATCGGACTCTTCCGTCTGGCCAAGGTCGAGGTAACTGATCCCCTCACATGTGGGCAGGCCTCTAGCTCACCAGGTGTGGACCAACAGAGGAACTATTGGCCCGGGTTATTTTAAAGGATATCTGCTAGGAGCGACCCAAGAGACATATATGCATGGTTTGCAAATGGTAAAACAGCTTGGGCCACCTCTAGAAATGTTTGAAGCTAGATAGGTAAGAAAAGGGGACCCCATAAAATCCCACACGCGGTTAGGCACGCTCTGTCTCAAAACCAATACCCGGAACTCGGATCCTATGTGACTCGAATGGAACAAAGCATCGGGGCGGGATAGCCTGGACCTTCCATCCTTCGTCGAATATAGTCAACATTATAATAATCATATCATCCATAAAAATATAATAATATGATATCCCAAACCAAGGAGTAACAGAGTAACATCGTAGGATCCTAAGCATGCATACTAAGCAGGGGCTGAGCAACGAGCAATAGTAACATAGCAGTGCAAGGTTTGCTGGGAGGGGACATGGTTGTATCGGTTTGAAAGAGGCTGTAAACATGTGGTAGGATCAAACATCGAACCTAACCTAGACTAGCATGAAAACCGCTGGTTGAAATAGAATGGATCATAAGTAATGTATAGTCCTTGCCTGTTGATAAGTCGGGTTCTGAAGGTGTAGTTGATCGCAAGCTCGCAACGTCTCCGAAGGTACCCGCGGAAGCACACAAGAGGGTAAACACTGGAAAGCAATCAACGAGCAAGCACTCTATTACTACAAGGCAAACACGAGCAAGCATCAACAAGAAGGCAACACGAGACAACGCACCTACCGTCGAGAGCAGTTACTAACAGGTTAAGTGTAGTACTCGTCACACACGACGATACTGCACATTTATAAGGGTTCAAGTTGTTTAGCTACAGGTGATCAACAAATGTTGTTAACATGGCAACTCAAGCAAGCATGACATAGCACACAAACATTACAAGAGCTGAAGCACAAAGTAAACTATCTATGCTAGTCAATTTAAGTGAGGCACAACCTAAACATGGCATATCAGTAACTGCCGTACGACAATTAAAACATTTGGTACTGTTCTTCCTTAAACCATATTTTAGGTTGGTTAACAGCAGAAAAAAATAGCATAAACACAAAGTACATGAAAAACTAATCAAATTACATATAAAGGATACTCCAAACGGAGTTACGGTCAAAAAGATACAAGCAATACAAGTTTGGAACACAATCTACCAACATCAGGAAGCACACTTTAGAGCAATGCATAAACAGGATAATGAACGCAAACATGCTCACAAATGATATGCAACTAACGTAGACATGGCAGGGAAGGCATGGCAAAAGGAATCATGCAAAAAGGCATCATGAACAACTAATTATAGCCCAAGCAAAATGCAATAAAACATTACTGGTCTAGGACTTGGTGAAAATCCGGAAAACATGGAAGAAACTGTTATTTTCATGTTGTATAAACAGGGGTAAAACTATATGCAAAAGTGCAGCAACATGACATAGCAATATATGAGCATGAAGTAGACATGATGATGATCAGGTACAAACAAGAATCATGGTCATAGGCATAACAGATCAAAAGATATTAAGCATGCAACATGGCATCGGAAAGTTACAGACTTAGAGAAAAACAGAGGTGGCTGTCAAAAACAGTGGCATAGAAAATTTGGAGCAGAATATAACTATGACCAGGAATGCTAATATGACAATGCAATAAATATAATGGAAGTAGACATGATGCTTAACAGTAGCAACAAGAATCGATGCAATAGGCCTCATGGATTTGTCACAATCATCAAGCAAACTTGCAATAAAATAACAGTAGCAACACACTAGCAGAAATTAGTAGCAGTTAACAGTCTGATACCCAAGTCAACAGTGATTAACAACATCAAGATGGCCTCAAATCAAAATTCTCACAAAATATGAACTGAAGTACACACAAAACTAAACAACTTTCCTTTTGGGCGCAACGTGATCAGAGCTACGGTTTGATCACAAATCTACTCGCAAAAACGAATCAGCAGCACAATTATTACAGACTTAGCAAAATTTAGGAAATATTCGCAGGGAATAAAATAAAAAGGCCTCACCCAAACGGGCCAGGCCCAACTGGCGGCGGCTGGACTGGGAGGCGGCTTGGGACGCTTGGGCCTGGATCTGGCAGGCCGGCCCGTCCTTCTGGAGGCTGGCTGTTGGGAGGCGCTGGACCGGCTCGTCCTCCCGACGTAGACCGGCGGCAGCTGGTGGCGGGACCGAGCTCGGCTCGTGGAAGCCATGGCGGCAGTGCTGCCGCTGGTCCCGCGCGACAGAGGAGGAGGAGGAGGGTTAGGGGGAAGATGAGAGGGAGGAGAAGGAGAGGTGGGGCGCGGTGAGGAGAGGTGGCCGGCCGGGGCGGCTCCACGGGACGGCGGCGGGGTTGGCTCGGGAGGCTTCCACGGGAGGAGAGAGAGGAGAGAGGACGTGGCGCCCTCTCGGCCCTCCGATCTCGCGATCGAACGGCTGCAAACGGATCTGGGCTAGGTTTTTGACAAAATGGACTAAAAGCGAAAATTGGGGCTATTGTGAGGGGGGTGGCTGCAAGTTTGGCATAGGGAAACCCTAGAAAGGGGGTGGGGGAGTGGTGGTCTTTATATATCCCAGGTGGCTGGCAGTTTGCAAAAACATCCCCGGTTTCTCTCTCGCGCGAGCGGTGCTTACGTTTCTGACCACCGGGGTACCGCAGGACCTTCGATTCGGGTAAAACTTCGAACTGCCCGATCAGCGCGTCGAGCCGGTGGCATTCACCTCGCGCTGGAACCGTTCCGATAATAATTTCCGGCGCGCTATAAAAATATCCCGTTTAATTATTAAACGGGGTTTTCATTCCGTTGGCTGCGGCTGGTCTCGTGCGGTTTTTCGACGGTGCTCGGGTGTATCCCGGTGTCTCAAGGTCGAGTGTCAGGGTGGCGAGGGTCGGTCTCCGTCCGGTATGATATAAGAGGGGGGGAAATAATCGCCGATCGATAAATCGGGGATGCAAACACCGCAAACAAATAGACAATCAAACAATTCACACCGAAAACAAAAATTTTAATTTTTCTGAAATATGCGCTGTTACAATACAACACCACCAACAAGGGATCTCGTCCCGAGATCCTGGACGAGCCGAGGGAGAGGAGGGGAGATAAAAAAAGAGAGTCGACGATCTTCAACACCACCAACAAGGGACTCTGCTCCATGTCGTATGATGACCTTCTTGTTGGGGTTCGCAGCAGAAAACACAAATTTTTCTAACTAGCGTTCCCATAACCCAAGATCTAGCTAGCCGTATTACCGTAACGGAAAAGAGTGCGGAAATAACATACCTCGGGGTGTAGTCCGTTGCGCGGGAAACGTTCCCACAAACGTGCTTGATGTAGCCGATCAAGTTTCACAGCCCCCTGGCTGTGTTGAGCACCCGGATGGGTGTAGTGCCACACGTGTAGCACATCGTAGTACTCACACACGTACGAGACTCGATGACGACCTCCGTTCTCCGATCCAGCGAAGGTGGCGGAAGCAGACCTCCGGACGGAGCTTCGGAGCACGACGGCCTCCGATTCTAGCAGAGAAGCCTCAATTCCACTATAGGCTCACACTAGGGAGCCCACCGTGGAAGAGACGAGGGAGGGGAGAAGACCGAAGAAAACCGAACTCAATTCGGAGTAATATTTATTTTCTCACGAATTTGGCTTAATTAAATATGTGTAGAGGGGAGGGAGTCAACCCCTCTCCCTTAGCAATGTGGGACTAAAGTCCCTTTGCTAAGGGGGGTGGCCGGCCAAGGGGGGGAGGGGGCGCACCCCTCATGGTCCCTAAGGCCCATGGCGCCTCCCCCTTCTTTCCTTTTTCTTTTTCCCTTTTTATTTCTTCCCCTAATGGGAGTTTTTCTCCACTAAGGCCCATTGCACATATTAATTAGAAATAAAATGATTTTAATTATTAATTAAATTAATTAATAACTAAAAAATAATATTCCATCTCCCGGTGCTCTGGAACACCTTCCGGTTCACTCCGAACTTGTTCGGTTCAACACGGTACTTCTCCGATGTTGTTTCCTTTATTCTCTGGTTACTCCGATGGTTCCGAAAAGGTCTCTGATTTCATCGAGCCCTTAAGTGTGTTACCCTACGGTCCGAGAACACTCCAGTCATAACCAAGATGAGGCTACGGTCAATGATCATCAGCGGGACCTGGATGCCCATAATGACCCCTGTGCATTCCGGATATCAAACACCGATTGGACCTTACGTCGTATAGCATTCCCTTTGTCAGCGATACTGGATCGTTCCGAGATTCGATCAATGACATCCTATGTCTGGTTCAACCTCGTTCTAAACTAATCCTCATTCACTCGTTCCCGTGATATTCATCCCCGTGACCTAGTCACACGCTGCAGCTTTATGGATGGAATCTCACCGAGTGGGCCCCGAGTATCTATCCATTATATGGATTGACAAATCCCGCTCTTGTAACAATACTCCTCAACATATCTCCACGGAATACCCAAGATACAACCGTTATGACCCACATATTTCAGTCAGGTGGTGGGATGTAGGTCAAAGCATCCGGGAAGGTAGCAATTATGCACGTACTCACGGTCAAAGGAACGGTCTACCATGTTCTGTAATTACAACACTGAACCTTCACAAGATTTGATCATGCTGTAATGCTTACTTTGGGTAATGTTCATCACGTCACTTAACCAGTGAGGTGACCTCATAGTCAAGAGACTTAATTGTCCATGATCGTGAAACCACGACCATCATGTTGACCATGAACTAGTTATCGATGTAGAGGCTAACTAGGAACTCTGGGGGTTTCTATACCACACCTGTATCATTGTTTCACTGATACAGTTCTAGCACGGTATGAAACTGGTTATGAACTTGCTTAGATATATTGGAATAATCATATATTATTTGCCTCTAGAGCATATATCCAACAGTCTCCCACTTGCACTAGAGTGCTAATAATCTAGCCGCTTTTTTTCGATCATAATCATCTTATCACATAAGTGTTCATTGATCATGCATGCTCATGGAAGAGGGTTCGTCAACGAACTGCACCAATTCAGATTCGTATGTTTCCTTTGCAACTGGTATAGGTCAAAAACTCTTTTGACATACCACTCATTATCATATAATGGTTGGATATAAGTTTCGCCGGAGAGTGAGACTATTATTTCACAGTATCCTCCAATGATCTCTTGGTTCAGTCTTTAGAAGACTCATCCATAGTCATATATACTGGCAAATACACTCAACTAGAAGTCCAATACTTCTAACGCTAAACTTTTATCCATACGTCTACTTTCTTAAGTAGTATTATGTTTGTAGTGCCGTGAATTTTGCTCACATTTCTTTCATGTCTTTGGTGATGTCTCTAATTCCATATAGACCCATAATATGGCTTGCAATTGTAATCTTGCATTACATTCAAGTCTATTATCCTTTATATATTTTAGAGAATAGTCCTCAGTATTCCTCATATACTGAATGCATGGACTTTATTCAGATTCTGTGTTTTACTCCTAAAGCACATCGGAATCTGTGCTTCTTCCAAGAACTTTTGAGTCATTCTGCTGTTGGATTCACAATGCATGTTATATGGTAGAATCATATGTCAAGAACATACAAGATCACATGTCCAGTACATGGTGCATCTCTATTCTTCCATGAAGACATTGCTTGTGATATTTGGATTTCATCCATTATATAATTTCTAGCCACAAGAACATGTTTCTTTTCTTAGAAGATTATTCCAACCTTCACTTCGTTTCATTATCCGTATCTTAATCTACTCATATAGATTTCAACGTGTAATGTGTTGGTATTTCACATAAAAGAAGATTCTTGCAATCTTGTATTTTATTTGCCTTATGCTCTATATATATATCATAATGCACTTATGTATATAAGACGATTCTCTATATACACAATCAATGCATATCCATATATATACATATGAGATCATTCTTCACACATATCAATGCATATATGTTTGAGACAATGATCATGCTCCCACTCAAATATATCCATCATATACTCATATATTTGTGGTTCAGCTTTCATCAAGTCATTTTATTGTTCACTATGTCTCGCATAATGACAATGCTTCCAAAGCTCCCACTCAGAAAATGCCCTCTGCATTCCAAGTTTCCGGGAAGTCTTCAAAGCTCCCACTCAGTTTCATGAAACTGCAGGCCCACTCAATATTTTGGTCATCACAAAATCACTTGATCAAATCAAGGTTGAGGGTTCCTGTCTTCAGGTACTATAGTCCATCCTTTTAACGAAATAGCCTTCGTCATGCCCATTGCAATTCTCTTTCAAATCCCAAATTTGACTGAGATGCAATTTCAGGCTATGGTCCATCGTAGTGTAAATGAAATATTTTATTGATTAAAGCATTCCTACGTTTCCGTAGTCAATCACCATTGAACTTTGGTCATAACCAAATAATGCCTTATGCCCATTACATTATTCTCAATAACTCTCCAGTTTGTCGAGAATATGAAATAACCGATTTATTTCACGAGACGTGAGCCATCCTATATGTAATTCAATATTATTTCATTTCTCCTCGTGTTCTAGGCAACCATCATTCCTTTGTGTCTCAAGCAATGTTATTCTTTATTGTTTTATTAAGAAGACTCATGATTATTGTTCTGTACAGAACGTATTCATGACAACCTTCTAAATTCAACAATGGCTTTAATTCATATACCAAGATCAATCATCTATGGCATATCCTTCCTTATACAGTTTCATTACAGCGGAACATGCTTCCGTTGCAATACTCTGATATTCTGAAGGCAAGGTCCAATACACCGGTCAAAGTTTCCATTATCTCCCATTGGATCCGTGTCGAGAGACTTCTTCTCGCATTACCAATCAAGCAACACACATTTTGCTATTCGGGGAGAATATGTAATTTCAATTGCTTGTAGGTTTATTACAAAGAAATTCTTTCTTTTAAGAAACCTTATAACACCATCAGTTATGGAGCTACCATGTCTCGTTAGATTCAGGATGCTTTCCTATTCATGAAGTGGGTGTTTTTAACTTAATGAATTAAACAACCTTATTCGACAATAACTATAGTGCTAGGAGAAAGAACGTTTAGACCATACTACAGTTTAGTATGACTACGAATGGTTTAAGTAGTCTAACACTTTCAACTTCCATCGTAGTTTGTGGTACAACTTCCACAAGTCTCCCATTATGTCAATATCAATACTTATCACTTCGGATCGTAGCGTAGTGATATGTATCCTTGTATTCTCACTTCTCACTGTGATTCCTGAATCTCCATTTTATGATCTCAATTGAATACAACTTTCAATTAATCATATGAAGTCTTTAATGATAACTCACGTGCCCATTTAGTACATCATTTATGTATAATGATTGGCACAAGTTCTACTTGCTAGAACCTTGTCATGGTTATATTCATTGCAGAGGTTCATAGATCGTGTATCTAATCCATCTCATGCAATCAAGTTATGATTTTCATTCGATAATGAACTCACAAGTTAATAGATCATACATTTAATGAATTCATCAGTTATGAAGTCACCTCATGCAATCAAATCTTTGACTTGTTATAATCAAGACAACTTTATCATTAAACATTGAATATTTCTTGACAATAATAGTAGTATTATAAATGCTTTCTATCATATCATAAATCAAGACGTAATCAAAGTATAAGCACACTTTTATTCATAAAGATGGAACAACTGACTTGTCTCATTTCATGAATAACTTTGTCTCGCGAGATGCAAGACACACAACTAAGTGTTCATACTATAATGATTACATAAGATTTATCTAATACTCTAAGTATCTCCTATGATAGATGTCTCGGCGGAATCCATGTTGGCCATCAACTGACTTGATATCCATCAATCCTCGATTTCACCTCTTCCCGTCCATGCAACGGCAGGTCCTGTTTTCATAAAACAGAATAAGTATCAGATACTCATTTACTGCAAATGTTGTATAAGGGAATAAACATTTATAAAGTATATCAAGTATATACCTTCTCCATCCACGACTTCTGCATCCTCGATAGGAGCAATATCTGCGGCCAAGAGATCAGTCATGAAATTCTGGAGACTCATATTAGCTCCTCTTCCGACATAGCTATGAAAATAATCACCATAACTCGGAGGGAGTGAGTGCAATAACGTGTTTATTGCAAACTCTTCTATGGTGCTTTCGTTCATTGTCCAATATTCATAGTCCTCCACTAGGGTCAGGTACATCTCATGCATCATGTCCAAGTGATCACCAAGGCTTGTGCGTTCTTCCATCTTTGTAGATAGAAACTTGCTTTCTAACTCAAAACTGGCAACTCTGAACTCACGTACGAACATTGTCTTTAGCGTGTCCATCATGTCATATGAGCCAGTGTCCTGAAACTGTATGCCCAAAACCTCTGACATGCTGAAGATCATGACATTCCTGACTACGGAGCATTTCTGTCGGCGAGCATAATGATCAAGTATCCCTTGATCGCCAACATGATCGTCCGGATGTTCTTCCACATGCACTTCTATTGTAAAAAAGATGTTTGCTCTCTTGAGCGACGTCCTAAGGCGTAAGTACCAGTCAGCAAAGTTTGACCCATTTTCTCTAAGTCTTTCACCATGTAAGAAGGAAACCATTTCAAGGTACTAGGTATTATCCATTTTCTACAAAAATAATTGCAAGGAAAACAATTAAGACTAGTTCACAACAATGAGTTCATATAATCATATTATAAATGAGCTCGCACTAAAACAATTCATCCCTAGGAAGTTTTAGTGATTACATGATCCAGATTCACTGCCCGACCTCGAATATCACACGGTCGACGGGTCAGTTTCAAAGGTAGACAACAACTTGTGCGATCACATTATCTTATATGTACTGTGACTCATGCTCGATCTTTCGATCTCTAGTATTCCGAGGCCATATCTGCATATGCTAGGCTCGTCAAATTAACTTCCATGTTATGTGCTGCTCAGCAAGGCCATATCTGCATATGCCAGGCTTGCCGAACCCAACCTCATGCGAACTCCATTGAATATGTAGGACAACTCCGGTATGTACGGAGCATCAAGCCATATGGGAGAACCTTCCAGGCGGTGCACACTTCGGTAGAATACTTGTGTTTGGCTTTGTTAAGGGATCATCTTATCACATGCTACCATCGTGTATCCTATACTAGCAAGTTTTAAGATGTCTGAGCTATGGCAACACTAAGTCTACAGTGTCTCCATTTTAGTTTGTTTTATGATGACGATTACTACTTACTAGTAACACATAGCAAAAGCTATCGCTACATCACAAACAAACATTACTACATCCACTTAGCAATACAAGGTTTAGACGGTCTAGTTGTATATTGCAAGTTTTACGTGGCTGCTAGGGCTTTCATAGTTAAATAGGTTTTAACCTACGAGTCAACCACAACGTCAACCATACGATTGTCTCTATTACACCTCGCACGGGGCCCTCCGTTGCAAATGCCACATCCGCTAAAGTAGAGAGACAGACACCCCCCCAGCCACTTTATACGGTACAAGCCGTATGTCAAGCGTGGAACCAGTCTCGCGTAAGCGTACGCGTAAGGTCGGTCGGGGGCCGCTTCATCAAACAATGCCACAGATGTGAACAAGTACACGTGGGAGGGTAACAATCATACAATCAACGCCCACATCCCCGATGTGTTCTATCCGTACAGTAATACTAAGCATAGACCTAGCTCTGATACCACTGTTGGGGTTCGCAGCAGAAAACACAAATTTTTCTAACTAGCGTTCCCATAACCCAAGATCTAGCTAGCCGTATTACCGTAACGTAAAAGAGTGCGGAAATAACATACCTCGGGGTGTAGTCCGTTGTGCGGGAAACGTTCCCGCAAACGTGGTTGATGTAGCCGATCAAGTTTCACAGCCCCCTGGCTGTGTTGAGCACCCGGAGGGGTCTAGTGCCACACGTGTAGCACCTCGTAGTACTCGCACACGTACAAGACTCAATGACGACCTCTGTTCTCCGATCCAACGAAGGTGGCGGAAGAAGACCTCCGGACGGAGCTTCGGCAGCACGACGGCCTCTGATTCTAGCAGAGAAGCCTCAATTCCACTATAGGCTCACACTAGGGAGCCCACCGTGGAAGAGACGAGGGAGGGGAGAATACCGGAGAAAACCGATCTCAATTCGGAGTAATATTTATTTTCTCACGAATTTGGCTTAATTAAATATGTGCACCCTGCCCATCTATATATAGGCATAGGGGAGGGACTCAACCCCTCTCCCTTAGCAATGTGGGACTAAAGTCCCTTTGCTAAGGGTGGTGGCCGGCCAAGGGAGGGGGGAGGGGGCGCACCCCTCATGGGCCCTAGGGCCCATGGCGCCTCCCCCTTCTTTCCTTTTTATTTTTCCCTTTTTATTTCTTCCCCTAATGGGCCTTTTTCTCCACTAAGGCCCATTGCACATATTAATTAAATAAAATGATTTTAATTATTAATTCAATTAATTAATAACTAAAACTTTATATTCCATCTCTCGGTGCTCCGGAACACCTTCCGGTTCACTCCGAACTTGTTCGGTTCAACACGGTACTTCTCCAATGTTGTTTCCTTTATTCTCTGGTTACTCCGATGGTTCCGAAAAGGTCTCCGATTTCATCGAGCCCTTAAGTGTGTTACCCTACGGTCCGAGAACACTCCAGTCATGACCGAGATGAGGCTACGGTCAATGATCATGAGCGGGACCTGGATGCCCGTAATGACCCCTGTGCATTCCGGATATCAAACACCGATTGGACCTTACGCCGTATAGCATTCCCTTTGTCAGCGATACTGGATTGTTCCGAGATTCGATCAATGACATCCTATGCCTGGTTCAACCTCGTTCTGAACTAATCCTCATTCACTCGTTCCCGTGATATTCATCCCCGTGACCTAGTCACACGCTGCAGCTTTATGGATGGAATCTCACCGAGTGGGCCCCGAGTATCTATCCATTATATGGATTGACAAATCCCGCTCTTGTAACAATACTCCTCAACATATCTCCACGGAATACCCAAGATACAACCGTTATGACCCGCATATTTCAGTCAAGTGGTGGGATGTAGGTCAAAGCATCCGGGAAGATAGCAATTATGCACCTACTCACGGTCAAAGGAACGATCTACCACGTTCTGTAATTACAACACTGAACCTTCACAAGATTTGATCATGCTGTAATGCTTACTTTGGGTAATGTTCATCACGTCACTTAACCAGTGAGGTGACCTCATAGTCAAGAGACTTAATTGTCCATGATCGCGAAACCACGACCATCATGTTGACCATGAACTAGTTATCGATGTAGAGGCTAACTAGGAACTCTGGGGGTTTCTATACCACACCTGTATCATTGTTTCACTGATACAGTTCTATCACGGTATGAAACTGGTTATGAACTTTCTTAGATATATTGGAATAATCATATATTATTTTCCTCTAGAGCATATATCCAACACTTCTGTCGAGAAACTTTCTGCAAGGAGATGGTGACGTCAAAGAACGAGGCCATCAAGAGATCAAAAGGCAGAACGATAGTCCAAAGTGACGATCAAGGGAAGCATTCTCACTGAAATCGTGAGGATACTGGGCAAGAGGACTGAAGTCAACATACGACCAAGATGTTTACCCAGAGTCGGAAGAACTAAAGGTACTACTGGATTTCCCAACCTGAGGATCGGAATCGAGACAATACGCTGCAAGCAAGGCATTGTAACTATTCTGAAACTCCACACACTCGAGATCCTAAAGTTTGAAAGGGGATAAGACGAGAATTAAAACACTTACGCCACTTGTCCTGACCAGAGCATGGGTAAGGAGTAAAAAGATTCCTACTCTCCGATAACTAACTTTGTAACTACAAAATAGTTTTTTTCTAGACTCGACTTCGGCCAGAGAAGGGATCCTACGGTCGGTAAGGCTCTGATACCAAGTTGCAAGGCCCGATATGCGGTACTGTTCTAGATCTAGATGTTTCCATCCAGATCCAGGGACGAAGCACATATCGGTCCCACCGCGACATATGACAATGCCATATGCCCCGGATTTCCAACATGATATCACAACATTACAGTTACATGGATACAACATCTCATACAAATGGCATACAACTGCCTTAATACAATACAACAGCGGAAGATACATGTCTGAGTACAGACTACAATCAAGTGCCTACTGGCAAAGAGAAAAACATCGATCCCCATAACCACACGGGTCCAGGCCCACTGCCGGTATCCGCCTAACTAGTCGTCATCGAGTCTCCACGTGAAACGTCGATCACCATACCTGTTGTCAATCAAGAACCCTGGAAATAGTTTGGGAGTAGTATCATGAGTACATAAGTACTCAGCATCCAACTGTAGTGGTCATCTAACCCAGCAAGGACTTCATCACTCGTCATTCTAGGACAACTAGTAGTTTACGGTAAGGATGGGGTAAGTGGTGAGGTTGCTGCCGCACTAGCATTTATGAAGTAGCTAACGATCTAGAGAGTAAGATAAGAAGTCAAGCATTCGATGAGGAATCGCCTCCAACAAGTCTGCGGTCCACCTACTTACGCAAGCATAACACCTATCCTATGCTTGTCCTCCCCTTCGCATCCCGACAAAGAAGAAGCAGTCAAGGCACGCACACGTTGATCAAGTTATATTAAGATTATCTCAGTTGTTGTTGTCTATGAACAAGGAGTAGGTCTCAAGTCGTCCATAACCGTGGACACGGCTTCTCGAAAAGATTTAACCCTGCAGGGGTGTACCAACTGCCCATTACAAGGCTCCGCACGCACGCCCATCTCTCTCCATTGCTACCCATGATAGGAAACCATTTTATGATTTAGTTCCGAGAGATCCGAAACGACAGGTCCCTCTAGCTAACAACAAACAAATCCGGGTGGCCCCGGGGGAGTCGATACCCAATCCAAAAGCTGGCCACGCTCTCGGATCGGACTCTTCCGTCTGGCCAAGGTCGAGGTAACTGATCCCCTCACATGTGGGCAGGCCTCTAGCTCACCAGGTGTGGACCAACAGAGGAACTATTGGCCCGGGTTATTTTAAAGGATATCTGCTAGGAGCGACCCACACTACAGGAAACATGAGTTTTGTCATCAGCTAAAGCTGACGGAAAACATATGAAAAGCTGACGGCAAAGCCTTAGCCGTCAGCTCCACGACGGCAAACCTGTTGTCAGCCCATCAGTCGGCAGTGAGCTGCTTTGCCGTCAGCTTAAAATCGACCGATGGCAAAGACTGTGCCGTCAGTCATTTTACACCGGATGATGGCAAAGCCTCTCGTACGGCCAGCCTCTGAGTTAACTCCGTGGGCTGAGTTAGCGGCGTGCATTGCCGTCAGCTTGCCGTCCGGCTGACGGCAAAGCACTTTCCTGGGCCCACATGGCAGTAGTTTGCCAGGGGTTGTGCACAGGCTGACGGCAAAGCTTTGCCGTCAGCTTGCCTTTAGGCTGACGGAAAAGCATTGACCAAATGGTCACTGTCACAGCCCAGATTGCACAGGCTGCCGCCACGTGTCCTCTGCTGTCAGCAAGCTGACGGCAAAGCTCTCTGTATCTATCTTTTTAATTTGTTTTCTTTAATTCCCTGTATTTAAACAATAATATATATACAGATATATTATAGCCAACATGATATATTATAGTCATCTCCATCCCACAAGTAATACAAAAAGTGCCAACTTGATATAAATGTACAAGTCATACAGAAAGTGCCAACATGATATAAATGCACAAGTCATCTCCATCCCACAAATGTACAAGTCCACTAGCTAATGCATACATATAGTTTAACACAGCAACAAGTCGACTACATAATCACACGCGTCTACAAAGGCCAGCACTATGCAAAGAGTGCATCCATCCTAACATCCTATATGTACAACAAGAAGCATCCATCCATGCATAAAGGCAAATCTGCAAAATGAAAACATAATCATATGTTAGTTATGGAAAAGAAGAAATCCAAAATGATGAAAAGATGAAAATAAAAAGGAAAAAGAAGAACAGGGAGAAGAAGAGTAAGGATAAGAAGAAGAGAAGAGGAAGAATAAGAATAAGATGAAAGGAAGAAGAGAAGATGGAGAAAAAGAAAGAAGAGAAAAAGTAAGAATAAGAAGAACTTTTCTTCTTTTACTTTCTTTTTCACCTCTTTCTTCTTCACTTCTTTCTTTTCCTCCTCTCCTTCTTCTTATTCTACAATACTTGTTCTTCTTAGACCTCAAGAGCTAAATATATCTCATTTTAGATCTAACTAAGTCATTAATTCATTTTTGAGCTTTATATGCGAAGTATAAGTCATTTTTAGGTTTATAAGCCACTTAAGCTAGTAAATTCATTATTGAGCTTTTATAAGACAAGTATAAGTCATTGTTGAACTTAATAAGCTTATAAAATCTAATTTGAGCTTTAAAAGCTTATTAAGCCAAGTTTGAACTTTATAAGCTTATAAAGTCACTATTGAGCTTTTAGAAGCCAAGTATAACTCAATTTTCATCAAACTAAGCTATTAACATCATTTTTCAGCTTTATGAGCTTATGAAGTTATTGAGGAGCTATTATAAGCCAATTATTAGTCATTTTTGAGGTTTACAAGCTTATAAAGCCAAGTATAGGCTTTATAAGCTTATATAGTCATTTTTAGCTTTTATAAGCCAAGAATAAGTAAATATTTATGTAACTAAGCTATTACTACCATTATTGAGCTTTATGAGCATATAAGGTCATTGATGAGCTTTATGTAACTTATCGGAGGCCACCTCAAGGCTGAGAAGCGTCTCCACGTGGGTTTCTCGGGGATTCACTAGGAGATTCTTGTGGGTTGTGAGATGCAGCTCCGGAATTATGCTGCAACAAAGAATGAGTTGCAATGTGGTAAGCATGATGACACTTGTGTTGGATATGTGCCCTAGAGACAAATTAATAAAGATATTTGTCACATATCCGTTTTGTTCATAATACGTTTTATACTGTGTTATAACTGTATTACTTGGAAATACTAATACAGGTGTAGTATAAAACATGGTCCGTAGTTTAACTCGGGTAAACTATCTCATTGGGCAATTGATTGATCAAGCTTTCCTGATCATGGCGACACTTAAGTCCATTGACAATGAGGTCATATCGTTAAGGGGAATGATGTGATGGACGTACACCCACCTAAAGCATTGCAATGTGATCGAGTCACATAGTTCAGTGTTGCTATGACTTTGTAACATATGGCTTAGTCCTTAGACCGTAATGATCATACGTAATTGTCATCTATGAGGAGACTTTGATTTGTATCCCACCGCCTGACTGAAATATGCTGGCTATAACGGTGCACTTTGGGTATTCCGAAATAGATGGTTGATGAGTATGTTAATAGATCAGAGCGGGATTTGTCAGTCCTTGTGATAGGACAGGTACTCAGGGCCCACTCGGTGATATTGCATCAACACCTTGCAAGGACGTGACTAGGTCACAAGAGATGCAATGATCATGGACGAGAGAAGTTGTTTGTTGTGAACGAGATGTGAACACGGTATGTAGGATACTGACTATCAAACCTCGGACAAACAAAGTACCGCAGCACAAAGGGATCACGTCGTATCGTTAATGGTTTCCAAAAGCGATCGAAGTTCATTCGATGGAAGCGCAGGGTCTGTCAAGGATTGTAACCAGGTCCAACTGACTAGTCATTGGTCAATAAGAAGAGTCTCCACCATGTCTGTTGTTTCCCAGACCGTTAGGGTGTTACACTTAAGGGCAATCGATGCATAGGACAGTTACAGGATCAATCGGTGAAATAGGAGAAATCACCGGAATAGTTCCGGAGGAGGACGGAAAAGTTTCCGGACATTTTGAATAGTTCAAAATAAAGTTTAATTGTTTTAATAATATTTTATTATTTAATTATATTAATTACATATTTAAAACATATTAAATAAATTAAAAAAATGGGAAAAAGGCTATATGGGCCCATGGGGCCCATTAGGGGAGGAGGGGGTTTCCCCCCTTGGGCTTGGCGCCAAGGGTGGGGCCCACCTCCCCCTTGGTCGGCGCACTCCCCCCCCTTGGGAGTTTAGTCCCACATGGGGGAGGGGAGGAGGATAGCACCCCCCCCCTTGGCCTATATAAGGAGGGGTAGCCCGAGTGCAGCATTTTGGCTCCCGGGCTCCATGGAGCCTGGTTTTTTCCAAAAACCAAAATTCGTATTTTTACATTTTAAAAAATTCTGAAAAAAATACAGATATACATGAAGTCATAAATCATAAGTGTGTAAATTTTCAGGTCAAAATTCGTTGAAATGAGGGCTGTGAAAAAAGACAAATTCATGGCCTGAGAAGATGAATAGTATCATGTGTACTATTCATCCTCTCAAGTCATGAATTTGTCTTTTTTGTACAGCCCTCATTTCAATGAATTTCGTCCTGAAAATTTACACACTTGTGATTTATGGCTTCATGTATATCAGTATTTTTTTTCAGAATTTTTTGAAATGTAGAAATATAAATTTTGATGAATTTTCAAGTTCAGATTTTAAAGGGTGCCATGGAGCCCGATAGCCAAAGCGAATTTCCGGGGGTAGCCCTCCCTTTTTCCAACACACCAATATCTCCTTCTTCCTCCTTCTCCTTCCCGGAAGTGGACTCCCCTTGTTTGGAGTCTGCACCAGGATTGGAGTTCTCCACCATAAGGCAGGCCGTCGTTCTGCTGGAGTCGGGATCCGTAGTCGTCTTTCTTCCGCTGCTCGCCTGGTTCGGGGCCCGGGAGGAACATCGATTGTACCGTACGTGTATAATATCTTTGAGGCACTACACCTGTGGTGCTACTTCGTCGTTGGAGGTTTACCGGGAGTCATCCTCGCCGGTGGTGGTCTTCTACACGACAGGGAGGTCATAGTTCCGAGTCTACGCCAACCATGTTCGCAAGAACGTTTCCCTCTTTCGGTCTTCAAAGGTATGAACACCGATTCCCTCTGTTACTTTACATCGCCATAGCATAGATCTTGGGTTCGGGTACCGTAGGTGTGAAAATTTTGTATTTTCTGCCCCGTATCCTAACAGTGGTATCATGAGCTAGCTATGCGTAGATGTATTGTACGGGTAGAACACATCTAGGATGTGGGCATCGAATTGTCGGGACCCGGGGTTTGCATATGTAATTCCAATCACAACTCAATCATATGGAGAGACGAGAGTCATACCCACTTGTCTAAGAAGACAAGGCCAAGCACAGAACACTCTCGGAAAGCATCGAACGTGAGGGGCATCCCATTCAGGCCGGATGATCAACTGAGATGGGTCCTCATCGCCCGCTCACAAGTCTAAATGATTATGGGTGGTGAAATTCCATACTCATAGACAAGTCGCCTCAACCATATTATCGATTGAATTATAACTCGTACATAAACAGACTCCAGCCCGATCACCTAGTCGGGATCTCGGGCGGGCTCAATCATACAACAAAGTGTGCCACGTGACAGAGTCACGAGAAATCGCATCGCAATGCCCCAAGCTGTGCACAACTAAGGGCCACTTGGTGTATAAAAGACCGCCGGGAAGAACTCAACTAAGCTATCGAATCCCACACTAAGACATGCACGTTATAATCATACACGCAGCATACATGTCTAGTGTAAACAGCAGGTAACACAACATTAACTCTACAAACTCATAGCTTTATTACATCTGCTAAACAGAGCAGATATAGTAGTGTTACAAGCAGAGATCACATCACTGTGATCCAACATTACATCATACAACAACGGAAGCAAAATATGTCTTAGTAAAGACAAGGTTAACAAATGGCTTAAGAAGCCTTTAAGAAAACACAACGACCCTCCAGAGGGACCAGGCTGCTGTCTGGGACTAAAATTCTTCGTCGACGTCGAGCTTGAAGGGGGAGGCCACCATCAGGGTCAGTGGTCTCGTCTCTAAAACATAGAAGAAGCAAACGTGAGTACGAAGTCGTACACAGCAAGACTTACATCAAAACTATACTACCCATGCTCAGGTATCAAGGTAAAGGCAAGTGGGGTTGTAATGCAGAAAGCTTTGACTTGGCTATCCTGTACTACGACTACATAGAGTTGAGATGAGAGGCGCACACGAGTCCATCTAATCTTGATCACCACATCAATACACAACCATGGATCCTTCCTCGACTTCCCCACGAGGAAGCAACCCAAAGCACTCACACTTATCTTGCGATTTTTAGAGTATCCATTTGAGTTGTTTAATAATCAAGTAAAGATCTCCAAGTAGTCCATAACCGCGGACACGGCTATTCGAATAGTTCATTAACCCTGCAGGGGTGTACTTCTTCACATACGTAACTACCACTTACCGCCTAGAACTCGTCACCTTCAAGCGGTGTCGGCGAGGATAGTACCACGACACTTACCTCACGGCTCCAACTCTAGTCCAGGGGATCGCCTATCTGAGTATGTACCCCAATCGGGAATCCGGCCGTGCTTTCCGTTTAGGACCCAGACGATGTATGGACGGTCCGACAAGCCCACCTCGATGGATGGTGATGTGCTTGCCTAAAACCGTGCTACGTTATGAAATAAAATAGAAGAAAATTAACCCATGTGAATCCTGGACCATAGTCGGGGTGAGTTAATAGTTCGAGAGGGGTCAATGAGCCCAACATGTGGTAGTAATCTGTGTCTTGGATCACAACACAAGAACTCGGGGCCTAGGGCATTGTAAAGGAGACAACCCACTGTGTACTCCTACACAGCCTCTCATTGTTCACTTATATTAGGGTGACTTCATCAACACGTTACCACCTTGTTGCATGTGTTCACTACCATCCCGATACATCACCCAGATGGATCAACTTCATTGCAAACAACTCTAGCATGGCATAGCATATCATGGATGAAGGGCCACATGATGAACACAAACAATCTTGTATCTGCTAGGTTGAGGTTTTCTTAATACTATGTCAGCAATGATAGGTCATGCAAAGGATGGGTTCAACTAGCGGTAGAACGGTAACATGCGAATCACCTAATCATGCATAAGAGAACAAGAGGGAAACTGGGTTTTTATAGATATGATCAAAGGGGATTTTCTTGCCTTATAGTCGAGACTCGGGGGGTTGCCACTCTTCGAAGAAACAGGAACTACGTCCGGCGATGGATCTATCGAGAAGAAACAAACACCGAGACAACAACAAAGTAAACATCATAGTGCAATGCACATTCAAGAGATGAATCATGGCATAGTACTAATGTGATCTATGTTCAATTTGCAACAAATTAATTGAAGGTGATTTGAAAAAGGAATTCAAATTCAAACTCCAAATGTTGTTCAAATTATCCCAAGTTGCATTTGCTAATGTTTGGATATGGTAAACCATGTTGTCATGTGTATGATATGCCTCTGATGTTCATGTGATAAGGTTGGCATTGCAAAGATTCAATTTGAAATGATTTATACATTTATTTTGAATTATTCCAAATAACCCAAATAGGTAAATTCTACTGGTCCATCATCATAGATGTGTTTTTCATCCATGAATATATGATATTTGGAATCCTTGCATTTTTCTGATGATTTTTCATATATTACACTTTTGATTTGGAGTTATGGTTTAAAAGTTATTGAATTTCAAAAATTTAATCAATTTTTGGAAATTCCTGGAATTAAATTAAACAGAGAAATCACTTATTGCCTCAGCATGATGCAATGCTGATGTCACAGGGGGGCTGACATGTGGGGCCACATGGTCAGTGACACAGTGCTAAACTCCTCTGTTTAATTAAAATTTTGATTTAATTAGAGGGGGCTGGCCCCACCTGTCAGTGGCCTAGGGCCAAACTAATCAGGGGGTTAGCCCCCTAATTAACCCAGTGGCCGGCGTTTAGCCGCCGGCGACCACTGGAGGCGGCGGCGCCCACTCGAGAGGGCCCCACCGGCCACCTCTTGGCACGGGAGAGGCGCCAAACAGGCCCTCTCACACGCGTGCGTCGTCTGGAGGGGAAGGGGAGGCCAAAGGCGGGCCGGGAGCACGCCGGCTAACAGCCCCGCGGCGGCCGGAGCTCAGGCTCCAGACGAACGCGACGATGGGGGGTCCTGGAGAAGAACGGGGAGGAGGGAAGGGGAGAGTAGCTCACCCTAAGCATGCCGGAGGGGACGAGCAGGCCGGAGGGGAAGCAACAGCGACACAATTGCTCGCCGGAGCCCGTGGACCGTGGCGGAGGAACTCGATGCTGGCGTCTCCCACAGAGCTTCTCCGCTCGAATTGATCGGGCTCGAAGACGAAGACGACGTAGGCGCACGTCTTGGACAACTCGGTGCGGCGGGGGAAGGCCAGTGGCCGCGTGGAGGGACGACGGCGAGCTTGACAGTCCGCTCGGGTCTTCGCGGGAGCGCCGGAGAAGAAGGAGAGGAGGACCAGGCTAGGGGGAAAAGGAAGGGGGTAGCCCAAGGCTCCACGGCGCCGCTAAAGGGGGCAGGGGCAGGCATGTAGCTGCCTAGCGCCCATGCCGTGGCCGGCGGCGAGCTGCCTGCCTGCCTGGCCTGGGAGGAAGACGACCCTGCCCCTTTGGGCTGGGCCTCCTCTACTGGGCCAGGTGGGCCAGGTAAGTGGCTTTCAGCCTTTTTGTTTCTTTTTCTTTTTCTATTTTTGTTTTCCGTAATATTTGTTTTGAATTGAATTAAATATCAATTCATTTTATAAAATCCTCAAATATTTATCTTGAACATATGTGACATAGTACTAGCCACTCCCAAGTTTTGAAGATTTTTGAAATTCAAAACATTTGAATTTCAATTCAAATAGCATTTAAATTTAATTTCCAAGCCTCTGTTTGAATTTTTGAAAAATCCATGAGCATGGGTTTGGCTCCAAATCATTTTTAAAATGATCACACTCATTTATAGGACTTTTCAAAAATGTTTGGAGGATTTTTGGAAAAACTTTTTATCTGGCCTTTTATTTAAGTTCTTTTTGAGGCTTTTCCAAATCCCCAATTCTTAAACCATAGAATTTAAACATGATGCAATTATTTCTAGTAATAAAAGCACATACCAAACTAGGGTTGTGACAACTCGCCCCCACTCAAAAGAATCTCGTGAAGAGGGTTGTAACCTAGAAGTAGTCGGGAAGAGGGTGGGGTATTCAACTCGAAGACGGTCTTCTCGTTCCCAGGTGGCTTCTTTCTCATAATGGTTGGACCACCGCACTTTGAGGAACTTGATCTTCTGACGTCTGGTGGTGCGCTCAGCTTCATCGAGGATACGGATAGGTTACTCTCGATAAGACAGATTTTCTTGGAGATCAAGCGTTTCGTGGTCTACTTCGCGGATGGGGTCCTTGAAGCAACGCATGAGTTGAGATACGTGGAAGATGTCGTGAACCTGAGAAAGACGCGGGGGTACTTCAAGTTGGTAGGCAACTTCTCCACGTTTAGGTAGGATGCGAAAGGGACCAATGTAACGTGGGGCCAATTTGCCTTTGATACCGAAGCGATGGGTTCCCTTCAGAGGAGTAGCCCGGAGGTAAGCTTTCTCGTCCATCTCATAGCTCTCTGGCCTATGATGACGATCATAGTATCTTTTCTGACGAGACTGGGCTGTTTTCAATTGCTCACGAACAATGCGAACCTTCTCTTCTGCTTCCTGGATCATATCCGGTCCAAAGAATTGTCTTTCACCGGTTTCTGACCAGTTCAATGGTGTTCGACATTTTCGTCCATAGAGAAATTCAAAGGGTGCCATGCCCAAGCTAGATTGGAAGCTGTTGTTATAAGCAAACTCGACGAATGGAAGAGATTTCTCCCAACTCTTTCCGAATGAGATAACACAGGCTCTGAGCATGTCTTCGAGAATTTGATTGACTCTTTCTACTTGACCACTTGACTGGGGATGAAAGGTGGTGCTAAAGGAGAGATGGGTTCCCATAGCATTTTGAAAACTTTCCCAAAATCGAGAGGTGAAAAGACTTCCACGGTCTGAATTGATTTCCAAAGGAACACCATGGAGAGAAACGATCCGGGAGACATATAAATCCGCTAACTGGCTAGCAGTTATACTCTCGCGAACAGGAAGGAAATGAGCAACTTTGGAAAGACGGTCAATGACCACGAAGATGGCATTGTTTCCCTTCTGAGACTTTGGAAAGCCAGTGATGAAATCCATACTGACTTTATCCCATTTCCACTTAGGAATGGCTAAAGGTTGAAGAGTACCAGCAGGTCTTTGATGCTCTGCTTTCACACGACGACAAACATCGCACTCAGGAACAAATTGAGCGATTTCTCGCTTCATCCTAGTCCACAAAAATCTCTGGCGTAGATCTTGATACATCTTAGTACTACCAGGATGAATCGAGAGAGGGGTGTCATGGGCTTCCTTAAGGATCTTCTGCCTTAGATTCCTATTCTTCGGAACTACCATCCTATTCTCGAAGTACACAGTACCCTCATTGTCTAGGGTAAAACATTTTTCCTTACCGCTAGCAATGTTCTGTTTGATATATCGGATACCTCGAGCACGTTGTTGAACAGCCTTGATTTGATCCTCAAGAGTTGGTTTCACAATCAAGGTGGAAAGGAATCCATGAGGAACAACCTCGAGATTGAGCTTTCGAAATTCCTCATAGATAAGTGGTTGATACTGTTGTAACATGAGGTTGTTACAATACGACTTACGACTTAGTGCATCAGCCATGACATTGGCTTTGCCTGGGGTATAAGAGATACTCAAGTCATAATCTTTTATCAACTCTATCCAGCGTCTTTGCCTGAGGTTAAGATCTGGCTGGGTGAATATGTATTTGAGGCTTTGGTGTTCGGTATAGATTTCACAACGATTACCAAGGAGGTAATGTCGCCAAGTCTTCAGGGCATGAACTACGGCAGCGAGTTCAAGATCATGGGTAGGATAATTCTCTTCATGTGGACGCAACTGGCGTGAAGCATAAGCTACCACATGTCTATCTTGCATAAGTATGCATCCTAACCCTTGCCGTGAAGCATCACAATAGATTTCGAAATCCTTTTTGGTGTCTGGAGGCGCAAGTACGGGTGCAGAAGTCAAACTTCCTTTTATCTCTTGAAAGCTTTCCTCACACTTGGGGGTCCATAGGAATTTCTTATCTTTCTTGAGGAGTTCAGTTAGAGGCTTTGCAACTTTGGAGAAGTTCTCAACGAAGCGGCGACAATAGATTGCTAGGCCAAGAAAACTCCTAACTTGCTTAACCGATTCAGGTGGAGTCCAGTCAAGGACGGCCTGAACTCTCTCGGGATTGACTGCAACACCTTTCGAAGAAATCACGTGGCCTAAGTAGGTCACTTCTGGTAGCCAAAATTCACACTTGGAGAACTTGGCATAAAGGCGATGTTCTCTAAGTTTCATCAATACCAGCCTAAGATGTTCTGCGTGCTCTTCTTCGTTCTTCGAGTAGATGAGAATGTCATCAAGATAAACCACAACAAATTTATCTAAGTACTCCATG
Organism: Bromus sterilis; assembly: GCA_950022295.1. Classification (NCBI taxonomy): domain Eukaryota; kingdom Viridiplantae; phylum Streptophyta; class Magnoliopsida; order Poales; family Poaceae; genus Bromus; species Bromus sterilis. The sequence goes on along the minus strand of OX465601.1, from coordinate 139,550,039 downwards.
AAGATCGAATTCATCAAGCGCGAAAAAGTGGCTGGGGCATTGGTTAAACCGAAGGACATGACGGTGTACTCGTAAAGACCATAACGAGTAGTGAAAGCCGTTTTGGGAATGTCCTCGTTTCTGATTTTCATTTGATGATAACCTAATCTCAAATCCATCTTGGAGAAGACAGAGGATCCAGCAAGTTGATCATAAAGATCATTGATCCTGGGAAGTGGGTACTTGTTCTTTATCGTCGCTAAATTTAGCGGGCGATAGTCTACGCACATCCTTTCTGTTCCATCTTTCTTCGTTACGAACAGAACGGGGCAACCCCATGGCGATGAGCTAGGGCGGATGAATCCTTTTGCCAACGAAGCTTCCAGTTGGATTTTAAGCTCAGCTAACTCATGTGGGGCCATTCTATATGGGCGTCTGGAAATTAGGGATGTGCCTGGTATAAGATCCACTATGAATTCCACACACCTGTCGGGTGGCATTCCCGGCAGCTCTTATGGAAAGACATCCGGAAAATCACAAACTATCGGAATATCTTCAAGGTTAGGAAGGGGATGTTCATTCAACGAATATAGCTGGGCGTCTGAACCTCGAGATGTGAAATGGACTATCTTGATGGAAGGATGAGTGAGTTGGACTGATTTAGTGGCACAATCAATCTTGGCACGGTGTTTTGACAACCAATCCATACCTAAGATGATATCGATATCTGAAGATTTGAGGGATATGAGAGAAGCAAGGAATACAACATCCTCAACGGCAATTTCATTGTCATGACTTACCCTACTGGTACGCCATGTGGATCCTGGAGTTTTAATCGTGAAAGGGGTAGGCAACTCCTCAAATGAAATGTCATGCAGGAGTGCGAACTTTTCAGATAAAAAGGAATGAGAAGCTCCAGAATCAAATAGAACATAAGCAGGTTTGGAGTTAACAGGAAGTGTACCGAGTACAACCTTCGTATCCCCTTGGGCTTCTTTGATGGTGGCATGGTTCACACGTCCGTATTCGACAATAGCGGACTTGGCTTTGGAAGGCTTTGGTGGCTTAGCTTTGGCTTTATGTTTTAGACGAGGAGGAACATTCTCTTGCAATGAACACTGTCGTGCAATGTGGCCAGGATTACCACACTTGTAGCACAAACGGGTGTTAGGTTGTGAAGTTTGTATGGCAAGCTCTCTACTACCTTTCTGGGTTTTCTTGCTTTGTGGAGATGGTCTTGGAATCAAGTGCGAAGGAAGGGCACTAGTTGGGATCCAAATTCGACGTTTCTGAGAACCCAAACTAGAAGAGGAAGCAAGATCACGATCACGCTTGCGAGACTCTTCAAAGACCTCATTTCCATGCTCAGCTCTGAATGATCTATTGACCAAATCCTCGAAGTTGAAAAATTCAAGGAGATTTAGATCATGACGAAGGATAGGGTTAAGTCCCTTGCGGAACCTTGCTTGCTTCTTGGCATCGGTTGATATCTTCTCAGGGGCATAACGAGAAAGACGATTGAACTCACTCCTGTACTGATGAACAGTCATATTTCCCTGATATAGGTTGCATAACTCTTCCCTCTTTCTTTCCATCAACTCATCCATAATGTGGTACCCTTGGAAGGCATCACGGAACTCCTGCCAAGTCACTACGTGACCATCAGGCTGCATTGCAACAAAACTTTCCCACCATTCACCAGCAGCACCTTCCAGAAAGTATGCCGCGAACATCACACGATCATCTGGAGAAACATGCGCCCGTCTCAAGCTTACGCTCGATGGAACGGAGCCAATCATCGGCATCAAGGGGCTCAGATGAACATCGGAAAACTGGCGGGTTCAAAAGGATAAAATCCTGGATGGATATTACCGCATCTCACTGAAGAGAAGTATTCTTCTCAATGAGCTTCAAAAGGCGTGTTTGATCACGTCGATTTTGCTCAGCCTCCATCATGATTTCCGCTGCAGAAGGCGGTGAAGGAGGGTCATCATCACCACTTCGATTACCGTGACCAGATTCAACACATCTAGTTCCACCTGACATTCTGTGTGATAAAAATCAATAATCATAGTAGGATTTATGATGGAATCACAGCAAAGATGACATAATTTAAGAGCGAACAAGATTGTAATGCAAAAGCATTGGAATCACTAGAAACATGGGACAAATCGGACAGCATAACGGATGTACCGGGGTGAAAAGATGAATCAATCTGCAAGAATGATCAAAACCTTCTCAAAAGGCTTGATGGAATGGTGACTCTAGACAACCAAAACATTCCTACAGCTATGGAGAAGCATACAACGAGATGTTCTAGTATAGACATAGATGAGCCTAGTCCTATCTTCCCGTAGAAAAGATGAGGGTGACTTAGAACTCAGATCGATGAGGGTAAGGAGAAAAATGAAGCCTTACGTTGTTCCCTTATACCCAAAGTAACTATATAACTATAGAATGCTAGACTCGACTTCGGCCAAGGTTTAGTAATCCTACAGGCAGTCCTGCTCTGATACCAAGTCTGTCGGGACCCGTGGTTTGCATATGTACTTCCAATCACAACTCAATCATATGGAGATCCGAGAGTCGTACCCACTTCTCTAAGCAGACAAGGCCAAGCACAGAACACTCTCGGAAAGCATCGAACGTGAGGGGCATCCCATCCAGGCCGGATGATCAACTGAGATGGGCCCTCATCGCCCGCTCACAAGTCTAAATTATTATGGGTGGTGAAATTCCATACTCATAGACAAGTCGCCTCAACCATACTATCGATTGAATTATAACTCGTACATAAACAGACTCCAGCCCGATCACCTAGTCGGGATCTCGGGCGGGCTCAATCATATAACAAAGTGTGCCACGTGACAGAGTCACGAGCAATCGCATCGTGATGCCCCAAGCTGCGCACATCTAAGGGTCACTTGGTGTATAAAAGACCGCCGGCAAGAACCCAACTAAGCTATCGAATCCCACACTAATACATGCACCTTATAATCATACACGCAGCATACATGTCTAGTGTAAACAGCAGGTAACACAACATGAACTCGACAAACTCATAGCTTTATTGCATCTGCTAAACAGAGAAGATATAGTAGTGTTACAAGCAGAGATCAAATCACTGTTATCCAACATTACATCATACAACAATGGAAGCAAAATATGTCTTAGTAAAGACAAGGTTAACAAATGGCTTAAGAAGCCTTTAAGAAAACACAACGACCCTCCAGAGGGACCAGGCTGCTTTCTGGGACTACAATACTTCGTCGACGTCGAGCTTGAAGGGGGAGGCCACCATCAGGGTCAGTGGTCTCGTCTCTAAAACATAGAATAAGAAAACGTGAGTACAAAGTCGTACTCAGCAAGACTTACGTCAGAACTATACTACCCATGCTCAGGTATCAAGGAAAAGGCTAGTGGTTTTGTAATGCAGAAAGCTTTGACTTGGCTATCCTGTACTACGACTACATAGAGTTGAAATGAGAGGCGCACACGAGTCCATCTAATCTTGATCACCACATCAATACACAACCATGGATCCTTCCTCGACTTCCCCACGAGGAAGCAACCCAAAGCACTCACACTTATCTTGCGATTTTTAGAGTATCCATTTGATTTGTCTAATAATCAAGTAAAGATCTCCAAGTAGTCCATAACCGCGGACACGGCTATTCGAATAGTTCATTAACCCTGCAGGGGTGTACTTCTTCACATACGTAACTACCACTTACCACCTAGAACTCGTCACCTTCAAGCGGTGTCGGCGAGGATAGTACCACGACACTTACCTCACGGCTCCAACTCTAGTCCAGGGGATCGCCTATCTGAGTATGTACCCCAATCGGGAATCCGGCCGGGGTTTCCGTTCAGGACCCAGACTAAGTGTTTGGACGGTCCGACAAGCCCACCTCGACGGATGGTGCTGCGCTTGCCTAAAACCGTGCTACGTTATGAAAGCAAATATAAGAAAATTAACCCATGCGAATCCTGGACCATAGTCGGGGTGAGTTAATAGGTCGAGAGGGGTCAATGAGCCCAACATTTGGTAGTAATCTGTGTCTTGGATCACAACACAAGAACTCGGGGCCTAGGGCAGTGTAAATGAGACAACCCAGTGTGTACTCCTACACAGCCTCTCATTGTTCACTTATATTAGGGTGACTTCATCAACACGTTACCACCTTGTTGCATGTGTTCACTACCATCCTGATACATAACCCAGATGGATCAACTTCATTGCAAACAACTCTAGCATGGCATAGCATATCATGGATGAAGGGCCACATGATGAACACAAATAATCTTGTATCTGCTAGGTTGAGGTTTTCTTAATACTATGGCAGCAATGATAGGTCATGCAAAGGATGGGTTCAACTAGCGGTAGAACGGTAACATGTGAATCACCTAATCATGTATAAGAGAACAGGAGGGAAACTGGGTTTTTATAGATATGATCAAAGGGGGTTTGCTTGCCTTATAGTCGAGACTCGGGGGGTGCCACTCTTCGAAGAAACAGGAACTACGTCCGGCGATGGATCTATCGAGAAGAAACAAACACCGAGACAACAACAAAGTAAACATCATATTGCAATGCACATTCAAGAGATGAATCATGGCATAGTACTGATGTGATCTATGTTCAATTTGCAACAAGTTAATTGAAGTTGATTTGAAAAAGGAATTCAAATTCAAACTCCAAATGTTGTTCAAATTATCCAAAGTTGCATTTGCTAATGTTTGGATATGGTAAACCATGTTGTCATGTGTATGATATGCCTCTGATGTTCATGTGATAAGGTTGGCATTGCAAAGATTCAATTTGAAATGATTTATACATTTATTTTGAATTATTCCAAATAACCCAAATAGCTAAATGCTACTGGTCCATCATCATAGATGTGTTTTTCATCCATGAAAATATGATATTTGGAATCCTTGCATTTTTCTGATGATTTTTCATATATTACACTTTTGATTTGGAGTTATGGTTTAAAAGTTATTGAATTTCAAAGATTTAATCAATTTCTGGAAATTCCTGGAATTAAATTAAACAGAGAAATCACTTATTGCATCAGCATGATGCAATGCTGATGTCACAGGGGGGCTGACATGTGGGGCCACATGGTCAGTGACACAGTGCTAAATGTTGGGGTTCGGGGCAGAAAACACAAATTTTTCATAACCTACGAGACCCATACCCAAGACCTATGCTATGGCGATGCAAGTAACGGACAGAAATAGATCACATACCAGTATGTAGTCCGTTAAGAGGGAAACGTTCCCGCATGAACGTGGTTGGTGTAGTCGTACCGGCAATCCCCGATGCCGCGCAGATCCACGATGACTCCTGTAGCCACCCGATCCTTGTAGACCGATGACGGGATTACGTCCCCGTTGGAACGTTGCTGATGAAGACCTCGCGATACGACCACGACGAAGTAGCACCACAAGTGTAGTGCCTCGCGGGATTATACACATACAGTATACCCGACGTCCCTCCGGGCTCCGAACCAGTAGAGCAGCGGAAAGAAGATGGATTCGAATCCCGATTCCGGCAGCACGAGGGCGTGCGTATAGTGGAGAAATCCCCAACCAAGTGTAGACTCCAAACAAGGGGAGTCCACTCGAGGAAGGAGAAAAGGAGGAAGAGAGAACTTCAATTGTTGAATCAAAAGGGCACCCCTGCCCCTCCTTATATAGTCCAAGGAGGGGTGGGATCCTCCCTCCCTCCCCGAGGTGGGACTAATCCCACCAAGGGGGGGAGGTGCGCCGGCCTAAGGAGGGGGTGGGCCCCTCCCTTGGCGCCAAGCCCAAGGGAGGAGGCTCCCCTATCCCCTAATGGGCCCTTAGAGGCCCATACACCTTTTTAATTCATTTTTAATATATTTAAATACATTTTAATATTTAATTAAGATAATTAAAGAATAAAACATATATTAAATATTATTAAATATATGTTGAACCTTTCAAAATACTCGGAACAACTTCCGGCCTTCATCGGAAATTTTCCGGCCATCACCGGAACAATTCCGGTATTCTCTCCAATTTCTCCGGTGATCCCGAATCAATCCTTACCGCGTCGAGTACCCTTAAGTGTAACACCCTACGGTCCGGGAAACAGTAGACATGATCGAGACAATTCTCATTGATCAATGACTAATCAATTGGACCTGGTTACAATCCTTGATAGCCCCTGCGCTTCCATCAAATGAACTTCAATCGCTGTTGGATCCGTTAACCGTGTGCCTGTTCCCTTTGTCCTATGGTACTTTGCTTGTCCGAGGTTTTATCATCGGTATCCAATATACCTAGTTCGTCCTCGTTCTCAACAAACAAGTTTACTCGTTCCCGTGATATTACAACTCCGTGACCTAGTCACACGTTTGCAAACTTTATGATGTAACATCACCGAGTGGGCCCAGAGTACCTATCCGTCACACGGATGGAAAAATCCCGCTTTGATCTATTTGCATACTCATCAACCATCTATTTCGGAATACCCAAAGTGCACCGTTATAGCCAGCATATTTTAGTCAGGCGGCGGGATACAAATCAAAGTCTCCTCATAGATGACAATTGCGTATGATCATTATGGTCTAAGGATCTGGTCACTACGTTATAGTTATCGCAATGTCGAACTATGTGACTTGATCACATCGAAACACTTCTGGTGGGTGTATGTCCATCATATCATTATCCAATGATACGACTCCATTGTCAACAGACACCATTGTCTCATGATCAGGAAACCTTGATCATCAATCGCCCAATGGACTAGTATACTAGGGTTTACTAGGGACCCGGTTGTTTGTATACCACACCTGTATTAATGTTTCCGCTTAATACAGTTATAGCATAGTATCAAACATATTATGAACTAATGGAATATGCTCGATAAAACATATTTTATTTGCCTCTAGGGCACATTCCCAACAGTCTCCCACTTGCACTAGAGTACAAATAATCTAGTTGCATTTTTCTCTCGATCATAACTCCTTATTGATCATGCTTGCCCGTGGAAGAGGTTTTATCAACGGTCTGGGTACCATTCAGAACCGTATGTCCTTTTGCAAATCATAATGTCACCTAATTTGACATTCCTTCATTATCCACTATAATGATGAGGTATATATATTTGGCGGTGAAGTGAGACTTCGTTTGCTGTGTCATAGCAATGACATCCGGTGGGTCACGCGGACTTTCCCATAGTCATGCACACTTGAAAACTTACTCAATCAGAAGTCGAACTTCTTAAGCCATAATATAACTCCTGCTATTTCTAAAGCATCCACATCAATGTAGATTCAATCCTTAGTTCATTGTATGCAACTTTGATGTCTAATCATGTTTCTTTCAACTTAGGCATTCATTAGTATGATATCTCAATTTTCTAGGTTAGTGTCAAAACTTGAACCAGCATAACATTTATGGTCAAGTCCACTATCCTTTACAAATTTGAGATGTATCCTCAGTTCTCTTCAGACACTGAAGGATAAACTTGACTCTTTGTTTAATGATTTACTCATAAATCATATCACAACATGTTCTTACTACTAAGAACATGGGTCACATTACGTCGAGTACATAACTCTGGTTTTATATGAAAGAACCTATGACAAAGGCATAGAGGATCCAACACATCCATTTCTTTCATTAACCATTAACCATTGTTCTTGTACTGAGATTAACTCAACACTTCTCTTGTGTATACAAGTAAGGAGCACTTCTTGACTTGTCCCATTCTGAACTCCTTCATAATCTTATCCAGGAAAGTATTACGACTCAATGTTATTAAACACATATCTATCTTAATAGATCTTAAATGCTTAATACTTATTCATCTTCATTTATGAAAGATTCAAATAATCATTAACACCAACTGCACCATTCATAATATGTTATCCATATATGAGAATGTTATCATGCTCCCACTCAAATATGTCATGCACATATTAAGTTATAGGATAACACTCATATTGCTCCCACTCAAATATGTCGGCCACATATAAGACAAGGATAACATCCACATGGCTCCCACTTAGATATGTCAGACACATATTAAGTTCAGGATACTAACCACATGGCTCCTACTCAAATATGTCATTTACATATAAGTCTAGGATAATACACCCATAGATCCCACTCAAAATATGTCGTCTACATATTAAGTTTCAGGAAACTATTCACCTCTCACTCAGTTGCATGCAAATGCATGTTTCCTCGATATTTTGGTTAAGTCCAAAATCCTTTGATCATCCATCAAAATGAGAATTCAGTTTACGAGACACTAGTATCCATATGTTTTTCCAAAACCTTCTTGTTGTACCAATTACAACACTTCTTCAAACACAGGATTTGAGGAAGTCACGGTATTGATAACAATCCTGGATCAATCGTAGTGAATATCCCTTTGACTCAAGCATTGCTACACATTGTAGTCAACCCATTGAATTTTTCAGAAACAATCTTTATGACAAACCAATCTTGATGTCCCTTTGATGTTCACATTTATTCCTCATAACTCTGAAGTTATTGTGAATATCAAGTAACCTCCTTACTTGATAAGATTGAAGCAATCTTAAATGTAACTCAACATAGGATTTCATGACTCATAGTCATATCTCGTACTTAGGTCCACCATCGCTTCTTTGTAGTTCGTAGGAATGTCTTGTTCCATTAACATGACAAGTGAATCATGAATATCATTTTGCACCAGGGGAAAATATGTATTCTTGAATCCTACTTTTCTCAGTAAAAGATCCCATCAGAAGATCATTATCATTATCATTAGTTTCTCCTCTTATTGTAGAGCTATGCTTCCAGAACATATTCCGTTGCACTACTCTGACATTTGGAGGCAAGGTCAATTACCTTGGTTGAACTTTCACTTTTCTTCCATTACCACATTTATCAAGAACAATTCTTGACAAACACCAAACATAGCAATACAAGTTTTGCTCCTTTTGGTTCTATTTGTGGAAGATGCATCCATAGTTGTCTAAGGATACACTACAAAGATAATTTATCTTACATAAATCAAGCTTCCTAGAAACCACAACACACCATGACATATATAGTGTTGGTTTCCACGAACTCAGATGGTTCCCTATGCTGAAGTGAGTGTTTGCATATTAAATTAATAACTCTAAACAATAATAACGTAACTTGGTAAGAGATAACTTAGACCATACACTTTTTGATAGAATATGATCACAATGTTCAGGCACGTCAATCATATTGAAGTGTCTCAAGACATTGCAATTTGTGGAACAACTTTCACACAAGTCTTTATGCCCAAGACTAACTCAAAACTTTTGTCACTTTGATCAAATCGTAGAAACTTGTCTTTCTTGTTAATTTAATATCCATCTTTACTCTGAAATCCCTTTTGATCATATCAAATTATTTCAGACTCATGTTTCATTAGTGAATACAAATATTCATCTAAGTCCACATACGAAGTTCACGAAATAATGAAATTCACCACATGCTGACATACGATACATCACGATGTATGATACTCAACAATCAGTACACATTCCGTTTACTAGAATGCGAGGTTTTAGTCATCTCACCTAAAAGGCATGGTTTGTATGTGTCAAGAGATCAAGTATCTTAAGACATCATCATACCATTCATGACTTAAACTGTAGTGTCATTATTAAGCCTGGATATTTCTTGGCATTACAATATTTCTTATAAATGATCAAACAACTATCATCAATATAAGAATAACTCATTCATAATCGTAATGTGACCATAAGAGATATCATTCATAAAAGGAGAACAACTGACTTGTTTCTCACTAATATGAATAATTGTCTTCGCGAGATGCAAGACACACTAATAAAGTCCTCATTCAAACGATCATAAAATTTATTCATATATTAATCAATTGATAGATGTAGAGGGAGAGTGTTGTCGACCATCAACTATCTTGATTTCCGTCAGCACACATTGTCACCTCATCCCTTCCAAGTCACTCTCAAGCAGTAAGTTCAAGCATCGAATACTTAATCAACCGCAATTAGTGTTTCGTGGGAAAGACATTTATAACTCCTATATCAAATATACCTTCTCCATCAATGACCATTCCTGCATTGGTTCTACTCTTAAAGTTCTAAACTTTAATCATGACCTCATGACAGGTGAACGATTCTCCTTCATGACATAGTCCAGACATGGTCTTTGTAACTGGGAGGAAGCGGATGCAACTCCCCAGTTATCGCAAAGTAACGAGTTATTCAGTAGTCCAAGTTATACACAAGGTGTTCCATGTATCGTATACATTTTCCAAGTGACTTTCTCAGCAGGTTGTTCCTTCCACCATAGTTGAAAGGAACCCCGTCCATATACTCATATTCCATTACTCTGATTTTTGACCAAGTGCTTTCAAGTTCACCTAGCACGTCATACGTGTTGGTTAATATGCATTCACAATTCAGATTCCATAGAATGAATTATGGTGTATTGGACAGTCATTCATAAGTGACGGTGAGTGCGATACTCATCATCATCTTCCTTGATTACGGAGTTGTCAGGTGTATCTCCTAGAAGTTCTTCGTATTATGTTTAGAAAGTCATTACTAATGAGTATGTCTCTAATGGTGTTGGTACACATCAATGAAGTAAGAACCATTTACCTTAAGTTCTATCATACTAAAAGAGTCATAGTTCTAAACATTGGTATGACGTTATCTACAATGATATTTGCTAAGACATGAAGATTAAGTTCATAATGTGGGGTTTCAATTTGATCTCAAAATTCTAGAAAGCTCCCACTTAGATAAACACCTCCCAATTTAACTAAGTGATTACACAATCCCAGCCCCCATACCTCCCCCGATCGTCACGGCCATCAGTATGCGAACCAGGTAGGCCTCTAAGCCAATCACATCAGGCATGTGACACGTGCTCGACATTTCGGTCTCCTGTGTTCCAGGCCCGCATCTACATACGTCAAGCCTGCCAATCGAACCTTGATGTTAGCTGTTCAGCAAGGCTATATTTGCATATGCCAGGCTTGCCGAACCCAACCTCATGCGAACTCCGTTTAATATGTAGGACAACTCCGGTATGTACGGAGCATCAAGCCATATGGGAGAACCTTCCAGGCGGTGCCCACCAAGGGAGAACACAATGTTGGTATTGTGAGAGATGGTCCTGTTTCGTGCTACCGTCGATATATCTAGCATACTAGCATAAAAACAGGAAGTAAAACTGTAAATCATACAACCTATGATTCCCCCTTACATGCAAATTAAAGTTAAAAACGCCTTTCTACTTTATCTTTTGCAAGTTTTACGTGTCTTCTAGGGGTTTCGAGAAAAGAACCGTTTCTATCCTACGAAAACAAGCCACAACACCAATCCACAATTGTCTCTATTACACCCCTGTCGGGGCCCTCCGTTGCAAACATCTTCGCATCGCTAATGCAGAGAGACAGACACCCCCCAGCCACTTTATATGGTACAAGCCATATGTCAAGCGTGGAACCAGTCTCGCGTAAACGCGTAAGGTCGGTCGGGGGCCGCTTCATCAAACATTGCCGCAACGCTAAATGAGTACACGTCAGAGGGTAAAAATTGGAGAATTGATGCCCACATACTAGATGTGTTCTATCCGTACAATACATCTACGCATAGCCTTGCTCTGATACCACTGTTGGGGTTCGGGGCAAAAAACACAAATTTTTCATAACCTACGAGACCCATACCCAAGACCTATGCTATGGCGATGCAAGTAACGGACAGAAATAGATCACATACCAGTATGTAGTCCGTTAAGCGGGAAACGTTCCGGCATGAACGTGGTTGGTGTAGTCGTACCGGCAATCCCCGATGCCGCGCAGATCCACGATGACTCCTGTAGCCACCCGATCCTTGTAGAACGATGACGGGATTACGTCCCCGTTGGAACGTTGCTGATGAAGACCTCGCGATACGACCACGATGATGAAGTAGCACCACAAGTGTAGTGCCTCGCGCGATTATACACATACAGTATACCCGACGTCCCTCCGGGATCCAAACCAGTAGAGCAGCGGAAAGAAGATGGATTCGGATCCCGATTCCAGCAGCACGACGGCGTGCGTATAGTGGAGAAATCCCCAACCAAGTGTAGACTCCAAACAAGGGGAGTCCACTCGAGGAAGGAGAAAAGGAGGAAGAGAGAACTTCAATTGTTGAATCAAAAGGGCACCCCTGCCCCTCCTTATATAGTCCAAGGAGGGGTGGGATCCTCCCTCCCTCCCCGAGGTGGGACTAATCCCACCAAGGGGGGGAGGTGCGCCGGCCTAAGGAGGGGGTGGGCCCCTCCCTTGGCGCCAAGCCCAAGGGGGGAGGCTCCCCTCTCCCCTAATGGGCCCTTAGAGGCCAATACACCTTTTTTAATTCATTTTTAATATATTTAAATACATTTTAATATTTAATTAAGATAATTAAATAATAAAACATATATTAAATATTATTAAATATATTTTGAACCTTTCAAAATACGCGGAACAACTTCCGGCCTTCATCGGAACAATTCCGGCCATCACCGGAACAATTCCGGTGTTCTCTCCAATTTCTCCGGTGATCCCGAATCAATCCTTACTACGTCGAGTACCCTTAAGTGTAACCCCCTACGGTCCGGGAAACAGCAGACATGATCGAGACAATTCTCATTGATCAATGACTAATCAATTGGACCTGGTTACAATCCTTGATAACCCCTGCGCTTCCATCGAATGAACTTCAATCGTTGTTGGATCCGTTAACCGTGTGCCTGTTCCCTTTGTCCTATGGTACTTTGCTTGTCCGAGGTTTGATCATCGGTATCCAATATACCTAGTTCGTCCTCGTTCTCAACAAACAAGTTTACTCGTTCCCGTGATATTACAACTCCGTGACCTAGTCACACGTTTGCAAACTTTATGATGTAACATCACCGAGTGGGCCCAGAGTACCTATCCGTCACACGGATGGACAAATCCCTCTTTGATCTATTTAAATACTCATCAACCATCTATTTCGGAATACCCAAAGTGCACCATTATAGCCAGCATATTTCAGTCAGGCGGTGGGATACAAATCAAAGTCTCCTCATAGATGAAAATTACGTATGATCATTACGGTCTAAGGATCTGGTCACTACGTTATAGTTATCGCAATTTCGAACTATGTGACTTGATCACATCGCAACACTTCTGGTGGGTGTATGTCCATCATATCATTATCCAATGATACGACTCCATTGTCAACAGACGCCATTGTCTCATGATCAGGAAACCTTGATCATCAATCGCCCAATGGACTAGTATACTAGGGTTTACTAGGGACCTGGTTGTTTGTATACCACACCTGTATTAATGTTTCCGCTTAATACAGTTATAGCATAGTATCAAACGTATTATGAACTAATGGAATATGCTCGATAAAACATAGTTTATTTGCCTCTAGGGCACATTCCCAACACTAAACTCCTCTGTTTAATTAAAATTTTGATTTAACTAGAGGGGGCTGGCCCCACCTGTCAGTGGCCTAGGGACAAACTAATCAGGGGGTTAGCCCCCTAATTAACCCAGTGGCCGGCGTTTAGCCACCGGCGACTGGAGGCGGGGGCGCCCACTGGAGAGGGGCCCTCCGGCCATCTCTTGGCACGGGATAGGCGCCAAACAGGCCCTCTCGCACGCGTGCGTCTTCTGGAGGGGAAGGGGAGGCCAAAGGCGGGCCGGGATGTAGCGACCCGATTCCTCACAAACTGGAGCCTCTCATTTTGTTTTGTTGGTTTTCTTTTTAAATAATAAATTCCAAAAACATCAATTATGAATATTAGGGAAAGTCCTTTTATTCCCTCTCATTTTAATATTTCATAAACTCCAAAGTTTTAAATCCCAGATAAAATCAAACACATCAAGCAAACAATCATTATCTATTTAATTTTATTAACATTCAAAAATTCGAAGAATTTTGGGATGTTACACACTACCACCCTTAAAAGGAATCTCGTCCTCGAGATTCGAGAAGGCTAGAAAGAAAGGTTAGAGTTCAGGTCTTCATGAGAGTCCATCGATCCTCCGATGAGCTAGGGTGCTACCACCCTTAAAAGGAATGCGACGTGGTCTTCAAAAGCTTGCTCCCTCAGCGAGCTCCTCACACATAATCTTCATACTCCGTTGGTGCATTGAATTCTTCATCACAAGTGTGGGCTTCTAGTATCTTAATCCATCGATGGCATTCTTCGTAAAGATTTCACCTTTGGTCTTCGAGGTTTCACGAATTCCTCCTTCGAGGTTTCCATTCCTTAGCCAGAGAGTGGTCTTCCAAGTACCGAGACTTCATGGATGACAGCTCAGACGCCACTACTAAACAACTATCGATTCCCTCATGGTGGTTATCAAGAATATTTCTACGGGATACCTGCAGGAAATGGTCTTGGCCCATACTCACCGTATAATACAAACGGTAATCTTCTACAAGGGTCACGCATCGTACCATTCTATGGCTCAGCTTTAACATCGTCGTCTCTCTGCTATAGGTAAGTCACTCAAGATTTACTATCCCGCATAACAAGAGAGAATAATAAGAGTAGTCGTCATGGTGATCAATCCATTCCGCACCCAGATCATTACCTTGTATATGGTTTAGCGAATCTCGCAATCTAACACTCGGTCATCCTCACAAGCATTGTAGAAATCCTCCTTATCTTGAACTGGGTCCAGATAAATCCATGGTTCTGCAAGCCAAACAAACATCTATCATTTCCTCACAACACTCAGGTTTACGTAAACTGCTATAAACGTGTACTGGTGGACTACAACTTTTCAAGGGTTCTTCCTTCAGCAAGATTGTGCTTGCTTGTTGTAAGATACTGGCACCTGAGGTTAACTTTGAACTCATCACCGGTTGCATCCATCTTTATTCCAGCCTTGACATTAGCAGCCATTGTAGTAGCTTCTTCAGTTTAGGGATGAGGATGAGGGGGAATAGAATGTAGATAGCGAGGTAGAGAGAGAGATAGGGAGAGATACCCATACAAACATCACACTAGTTTTGTAAATAAGTTTTGATGTGTAGCTGTTGGTAAAACAAGAAATAACAGCTCACAGAAACAGTCTAACGGTAGAACTTTGAATCTTCCAAGTCTTCAAGTCTTCAATGACGGCAGCTTCAGTTTTGCAAAGTCGAAACAATCTTCATATCGTTGAGTCATTTGTCAAGTTATTCTCCTTGTTGATGTGTCTTCTTCAGTCTTGAAGCATACTAAATAGATGAGGGTCTAATGAAACGTAAACTTATTCTACTCGCAGAGAAGAAACACAAAGGACAACAAATCACATCAAAACAAGACATAACAGGGTCAAGGCCACAAGTAAAACTTAACAAAACAATCATGACATAAAACATCTAGTTCAACCAGCAGAACATGCTGCGAACCACAACTCCAGCTAACAAAGAAAAGGTAACAACGTACACTTAGTGCACACCTACGTACGTCCTACAATTGCAAAACATAAGCTTCAATATGTCGACGTCTTTGCTCCCATGTTCACATCTTCTTCTTTCTCTTCAATTCGGGACACATATTGCTGTAGTGTCCCATGTTCCTGAACCGATAACACTCAATTTGGCTAAGGTCCTTTATCTTCTTCCTCATGAGTGCTTCCTTTAGTTCTAGACACATGTTGGCGTAATGTCCCATATTCCTGCACCGAAAACACTGAATTTGGCTAATGTCCTTCATTTTATTCTTCACGAGGGCTTCCCTGAATTCTTGGATAATCTTCCCCATTCCTTCCTTTTGATGCTGAGATACTTGTTGTGTCATGATGAAAAATTGACACTGAGCAGGGTAATGATTATTTCCTTCACACACGAAACATGTGACTTGTGCAGTGGGACATTCTTCACCCGAGTGGATTTCCTCACAATGGGGACATCCATCTTGGTGTCCTTCATAGGAGTGTCTTGTTTCTCCGCAAATTGTACAGGCACGGATCCTCTTAAGGGTTACCGTCCTTTGCAACGGGGTGACGAGGCGGGATCCCAACAAAATCTTTGTAAACTCCTTCCAAGTAATCTTCCTTCGTGATTCGTCAATTTCTTGATGCATTCTCCACCAAGTAGCAGCCTCTTCTACCAAGTACTTAACAGCATAGGGGACCATGTCCTCACTTGCAACCTGGTTTATATTCATGTGCTCCTCCATACTACGAATCCATTGCTCCACCTTCAGTCTCGACATCGCCCCGGAAAAGGCAAAACTATAACACCGACAAGACAACAACTAAAGATAACACCAAACATATGCACTCAAACAAAAAGAGGCAAAACACCTACGTTCAACAGCAACACATAACCACAAACAATACAGTCACAAAGGTCAAAACACACAAACAACTCCTAGGGTAAGGTCATATGTGCAAGACATACGATCTCATCATACTACGCGAAATTCGTTCAACTAACTTCACCTAAAATTGGTGGTCTGATTCTAAGCTTCATCCTTCTCAGCTAAGCTGATCTTAAAGATTCCTCTCGTAGTGTCAAAACTTATTGATCACCAAAGGGTATTCTTCTCGTTCTTGTGGTTATAACTTCAATTGATCCACGAGTTTGATGATGTACTTCTCTAATGTCTTGTCTTCAGGGGTAAGCAACTCAGAGGGGTATTTATAGTAAAACAAGATGAGGAATTTTAGAAGATGAATAATAGATGAGAGATACTAGTGTGGAGAGTAAATAATCAAAGAGTGATAAAATATTTTTGTTCCTATGGCTTTTCCTATCCATTTTCTAGGGTCACGACCTACAGTCAACATGGGCTCTGATAACATCTGTAGCGACCCGATTCCTCACAAACCGGAGTCTCTGTGCATTCTGTGCTAGTCCCTGGATCAATAGCTAGCACACACAGTACACGATGTAATATCAAGAATAAACCACATGTCATATATATATATATTACATCGAAGATCCAGTATTACAATATAACATACCTGCATAGCTCAAGGCTAGCCAACAAATATAACACATCGGAAAACAGTAAAGAGCTTCGTGGCGTCCATCAACTCCACCGGCAAGTTCAGTATAGACATCGTAACCCTACATCGCAACACTTACTTGTCGTATATAATCCTGCAACACCGAAGGTTACAGCCTGACAACGGGTCAGTACATCTGATTTGTACGGCAAGTGACACGAAAAAGTATATAACAGACCTATCGCTACATGCAAGGTAAGTCAAAGGAAAGGCTTATGGTTTTGTTTTGCAGAAAGCCAATTTTCTCCTGAACTAAACTAGTCAAAATTTTAAGTTGAACTTACTACTTAAGAACGAACTGGTCACACCAGTTCCAACACCACACCCTTATTTAATCTTGCCCACTCAAATTATTATGGTGATTCATATGTAAAGATCCTCTAGTAACAGTAATGTCTAGTAGCTCAAGGATATCCATAACCGGGAACACGGCTAATCATGATTAGTTTTTACTCTGCAGAGGTTAGTACACTTTCCCCGCTGGACTCAACCCGAAGATTGAGACGAAGTCTTTCAGAAGAGGTCACCTACACCCAACGGCAAGCCGGTACCACCTATCACATCTACATCTGCTAGCTTTGCACGGGAGAGGCTTCCTACATCATACTCAACTAAGCCAGAGCCCATATGGCCAGCGGCTGTACATGTAAGCTCCTAGTCCCCAAGTATGTCTGATCTTTTTGAGCCTGGACGGCGCCCACTTACGTTCAGAGGGTAGCACCATGACGTACTGTCAACCACCAAACCAACCATTAGGGGTACAACATGGTCTCGACCTTAGATAAGGAACAAGCCCCCGGGAAGCACTCCCTTCCCGTCCAGAGGTGATTTCTATTTATTAAACAGTTGCTACACAAATTATTGAATAGCTCACAAGCACTCCATGAATTTACACAACCCAAACCACGTCTACAAAGCATAGCAATAAAGCAACAACACGGCTAGGTTGATCTACGGTAGACAAGTCAAGACATGTGGCTATCCTAACTGGTTTTGCAGCAACACTAAAATAAACTACCTATCATGCAATAGGGTGATATTTCTTAACATATTGCATATAGAAAATATAGATATGAGTATGGTCAAAGCATCACTTGCCTTATACATTCGATGAAGATCTTCGCTCTCACGTTCCAGTCAACTCTATTCGTCACACTCCGAGCAATCTATCGTCAATGAAAGAACTCAATAAGCAATCACACCACAAGGACAAACATAAGATCAACAAAACAATCACAAAGGTTTTAGTAATAAAACAAAAGCTTTGAAGTGCAAAGGTGTCGATGTGTTCGAAGTGATCGGTGGAACGGGAACTCGAGAGAGTCAACGGATAAAGAGTTGTCGATACAATATTATGATCAAGGCATTATGAAATCAAGGTAAAGATCATAGAAATATTAATGGTATGTGGATATTGCCGATAAGATGTCTCATATGATCCAGTATGCAAAAAGAATCACGTGAAAACGAATACTACAACACAGGTCATAGCATTTGTAACATTGAATTGAATTTGAATTTGAACAGATCAATAAACTTGTGAACTTTTGGGTACACCTGATATAAACAGAACGTACATGACACGAGTGATCCAACGCAAAAAGAATCACTCGATTTGGATCAACGGTATAAAAGATATGGCCTCCGGAATTTGAATTTGAATTTGAAATTGTGCAAAGTGTGAAAAACTTTATACCATGCTAAAGTACAGAACAACACAAGCGCATAGCAAAAAGTTTCACCTCGATCCGACTTACAGTTGCGGAGATATCGCGGGCGCGAGAACGAGGGGGTTTTCTGCCAAAAGGACTCGTCTGTAAATAAAATAACTTCAGAAAAAGCGATCGGGTCCCTGGGGTGCTTTGACCAGATCTGGCCGGTCAACTCCGGCGAGCTGCGGGGCGGCTTTCAGCGACGAGGAGGCAGTGGGGCGGCGTGGGAGCGCGGGGGTGGAGGTGGTCGGCGAGGGGCGGGGTGGCGCAGCCGGCGCGGTCTGGCCGGCCCGAGGCGGCGGCGCGATGCGGCGACGACGGCGGCCTGCAGCGCGGAGGCGACGTCGGCGGCGTGCCCGCGCGGTGGCGAGGTGGCGCACGGGAGCGGGCCGGCGTGGGGCGCGGGAGGCGCGGGAGGGGAGGCGGCGGGGCTAAAGGGGAGGCGGCGCGGCGGCGCAGTGAGACGGCGGCGGCAGTGCGCTCCGGCCACGGCGGCGCGGCGTGAGAAGCCGGCGCCGGCGGCTGGTGGCGGGGCCCGGCGCGCTAGGGTTTAGTTTTTTTTTTTCTAAAAAAAAGAAAAGAGAAAAGAATTTCTCTGGAGTTATATTTATAAGCTGGCTGAAAAAAAAACAAAACGGGTCTGACTCGGGCTCTAATTGCGCTTGGGGCGAAAAAGCACTACTCGGCCGGGCTACGGATTTTCCTTTTTCTTTAAAAACCGAAACTTCAAACAATTGTAGAAAAATAAATACTTATCAGAAAAATATGAAATAAATTTCTAAATTCATCAAATAATACAAAGAAAATTATGCAATGAATACATTTTCCAAAAAGGAAAATAAAAATAAAAACATTTTCTAAATACTTTATTTAAATATAAAATACTTTTCACAAATCAATAAAATCCAATAAATTATTTAAATTTTTTTATTTGGTCAAAACAATTGACAAAACATTTCTAAATAATAAAATATAAATTTTAAAATTGTTTCATCAATAAATAATTTGGTAAAACAAAATATTCCATTGGAAAACTTTTCAACTCTTTTGAAATATTTAATAAATCATTTCAATGAAATAAAAACTCTCTTAGCATTATAAAATCCCTAAAATAATTTTAGAGTTATTTATAATACTCAAAATAAATTTTTAAAAACTTTATAGTAATATTCTAAATATTTTCCAACTTTATTAAAAAGGGGATAAGTCATTTTATATCCTCTCAAATGAATTTTCCTTTAGTTGAAAAATATTTTGAATAATCAAAAGAATTCCAATATTGATTTAAAACCTTTTTCCAAACTTTTAATATGTTGAAGGAGTCATATTACCTTCTCTGATTTTGTTTTGTTGGTTTTCTTTGTAAATAATAAATTCCAAAAACATCAATTATGAATATTAGGGAAAGTCCTTTTATTCCCTCTCATTTTAATATTCAATAAACTCGAAAGTTTTAAATCCCAGAGAAAATCAAACACATCAAGCAAACAATCATGATCTATTTAATTTTATTAACATTCCAAAATTCGAAGAATTTTGGGATGTTACACGGGAGCACGCCGGCTAACAGCCCCGCTGCGGCCGGAGCTCGGGCTCCAGACGAACGCGACGACGGGGGGTCCTGGAGAAGAACGGGGAGGAGGGAAGGGGAGAGTAGCTCACCCTGAGCATGTCGGAGGGGACGAGCAGGCCGGAGGGGAAGCTACGGCGACACAATTGCTCGCCGGAGCCCGTGGACCGTGGCGGAGGAACTCGATGCTGGCGTCTCCCACAGAGCTTCTCCGCTCGAATTGATTGGGCTCGAAGACGAAGACGGCGTAGGCGCGCGTCTTGGACAACTCGGTGCGGCGGTGGAAGGCCAGTGGCCGCGTGGAGTGACGACGGCGAGCTCGACAGTGCGCTCGGGTCTTCGCGGGAGCGCCGGGGAAGAAGGAGAGGAGGGCCAGGCTAGGGGGAAAAGGAAGGGGGGTAGCCCAGGGCTCCACGGCGCCGCTAAAGGGGGCAGGGTCAGGAAGGTAGCTCCCTAGTGCCCATGCCGTGGCCGGCGGCGAGCTGCCTGCCTGCCTGGCCTGGGAGGAAGATGACCCTGCCCATTTGGGCTGGGCCTCCTCTACTGGGCCAGGTGGGCCAAGTAAGTGGCTTTCAGCCTTTCTGAATTAAATATCAATTAATTTTATAAAATCCTCAAATATTTATCTTGGACATATGTGACATAGTACTAGCCACTCCCAAGTTTTGAAGATTTTTGAAATTCAAAACATTTGAATTTCAATTCAAATAGCATTTAAATTTAATTTCCAAGCCTCTGTTTGAATATTTGAAAAATCCATGAGCATGGGTTTGACTCCAAATCATTTTTAAAATGATCACACTCATTTATAGGACTTTTCAAAAATGTTTGGAGGATTTTTTGAAAAACTTTTTATCTGGCCTTTTATTTAAATTCTTTTTGAGGCTTTTCCAAATCCCCAATTCTTAAACCATAGAATTTAAACATGATGCAATTATTTCTAGTAATAAAAGCACATACCAAAACTAGGGTTGTGACACGAATCTTCATCCGTTAGCCTCCCACGTGTACTCATTTAGCGTTGCGGATAGAAACGGTTCTCTCTCTCGAAACCCCTAGAAGCCACGTAAAACTTGCACAAGCTAAAGTAGAAAGGCGTTTAACTTTGCTTTGCATGAAGGGGGATCATAGGTTGTATGATTTACAGTTTTACTTCCTGTTTTATGCTAGTATGCTAGATATATCGACGGTAGCACGAAACAGGACCATCTCTCACAATACCAACATTGTGTTCTCCCTTGGTGGGCACCGCCTGGAAGGTTCTCCCATATGGCTTGATGCTCCGTACATACCGGAGTTGTCCTACATATTAAACGGAGTTCGCATGAGGTTGGGTTCGGCAAGCCTGGCATATGCAGATATGGCCTTGCTGAACAGCTAACATCAAGGTTCGATTGGCAGGCTCGACGTATGTAGATGCGGGCCTGGAACACAGGAGACCGAAAGGTCGAGCACGAGTCACATGCCTCATGTGATTGGCTTAGAGGCCTACCTGGTTCGCATACTGATGGCCGTGACGATCGGGGGAGGTATGGAGGCTGGGATTGTGTAATCACTTAATTAAATTGAGAGGTGTTTATCTAAGTGGGAGCTTTCTAGAATTTTGAGATTAAATTGAAACTCCACATTATGAACAAAAGTCTAAATATGTATCCTTGTGAATCAACCTTGTAGATGGCAGCACCTCGCCCCTCGTTCAACTTAGGATCATTCCTAAAGAAAGATAAGCAAAAAACAGATGGGACAAACTTCACCAACTGGTTCCTCACCCTGAGGATTCTCCTCGTTCCCCTCAAGATGGCATACGTACTAGAGGACGCGTTAGGTGACGCACCAGCAGATGATGCCAGTCAGGACGAGAAGAATGTCTATCTCTCCAGGACTGATGATTACAACCTTGTCCAGAGTGGCAAGCTCTACTCCATGGAGGCTGAGATGCAGAAACGTTTTGAGAGGATGGGTGCATATGAGATTATCACCGACCTCAAGGCGGTCTTCGCACCTCAAGCCAGGGCTGAACCGTACGAGGCTTCTGAAGCCTTCTTCTCAGCAAAGATGGACGAGCACGGCAGCGTGAGTGAGCACGTAGTCAAAATTTATGGCTACGTTCAGCGCTTGAATGCTCTGGAATGCCAGATTCCAGATGAACTTGCTGTTGATAGGGGGTTGCGGTCGCTTCCCCCTAGCTACAAAGGCTTTGTGCTGAACTAAAACATGCAGGGGATGACCAAAACCCCTTCTGAGTTGTTCTCCATGCTGAAGAGCGCCGATGTTGAGATCAAGGAGCATGTCGTCTTCATGGTCAACAAGACCACTGACTTCAAGAAGTCAAGCAGGCGGGAGAAGGCCAAGAGAGGTGGCCCTAAGAGGGATGGCAAGTCAGTTGCCGCTCCTCCCAAGGCACCCAAGCCTAAACCCGGAGTGGAGTGCTTCTACTGCAAGGGTGAAGGTCACTGGAAACGCAACTGCCCCAAGTACCTAAAGGACAAGAAGGCTGGCAAGGTCGCCAAGAGAGACGAAGGTATATTTGATATACATATTGTTGATCTTCTCTTGACAAGAGCCGGGAACACATCCTGGATATTTGATACAGGATCTGTCGCTCATATTTCTAATTCCATTCAGGGACTAAGGAATAGGAGACGCTTGCTCAAAGATGAAGTGACGATGCGCGTGGGGAATGGCTATCAGATTGAAGTCTTGGCGGTCGGCAAGAAGCATCTTAGTCTCCCTTCGGGATTGGTTTTAGTTCTGAATAATTGCTACTATGTACCCGCGTTGAGTGTGAACATCGTTAGTGGCTCTTGCTTGAAGCGAGACCGCTATTCTTTTAAGTCTGATACAATTGGTTGTTCGATTTATAAGGATGAAATGTTTTATGTTCACGCACCGGAGTTGCATGGTTTATTCGTACTTGATCTCGATGGTGACGTGTGTCACATTAACAATATTGAGGCCAAAAGATTGAAGAATGATGAAGATCACGTGAAGATGTGGCATTGCCGACTTGGTCATATTGGTATAAAACGCATGGAGAAGCTCCATAAGGATGGACTTCTTGAGTCATTGTATTTTGGATCCCTTGATACATGTGAACAATGCCTCATGGGAAAAATGACAAGGACTCCATTCAATGGCATAATGGAGCGTGCGGATGTCTTATTGGGGATCATACACTCGGATGTATGTGGACCCATGAACGTCCCCACTCGCAATGGTCTTCGTTACTTCGTGACCTTTACTGATGACTTGAGTAGATATGGGTATATTTACATGATGAAGCACAAGTCTGAAACCTTTGAAAAGTTCAAGGAATTTCAGAATGAGGTCGAAAATCAACTCGGGAAGAAAATCAAGCACCTTCGATCGGATCGAGGTGGCGAGTATTTGAGTCACGAGTTTGGCAATCATCTGAAGTCTTGTGGCATAGTACCACAACTTACGCCGGCAGGCACACCTCAGAGAAACGGTGTGGCTGAACGATGTAATCGAACCCTATTGGATAGCGTACGATCGATGATGTCTCATACTGATTTGCCTGTGTCATTCTGGGGGTATGCATTAGAAAATGCCGTTCATATTCTTAATAGGGCACCATCCAAATCTGTCAATACAACACCATTTGAAGAATGGCATGGCACAAAACCTAAGTTGTCTCACCTGAAGATTTGGGGTTGTGAGGCTTATGTTAGAAAACTACAGCCTGACAAACTTGAGTCCAAGGCGGATAAGTTCATCTTTGTGGGCTATCCCAAGGAAACTTGTGGATACACCTTCTACAATAAGTCTGACAGCAAAACGTTTGTTGCCAAGACGGGACACTTTCTTGAGAAGGAGTTTCTCGCGAAAGAGTTGAGTGGGAGGAAAATAGACCTCAATGAAGTGACTGACCAATCACTCCAATTGGAAGAAACGACTACGGAAATTGTTCTGGAACCATCTTCCACAATGGGAGCTGAAGAGAATGGCCAGAACGACATTCATAACAATCATGACATTAATGATGATCATGATGAGAATGAAGAGGAACCTTTTATGCCCTGTAGGTCATCAAGAGTCCGTCAACCTACTAAGTTTTACGGACAGCTTGTGAATGCAATCTCGGCTGATGAGTCGGATGAACCTACAAGTTACGAAGAAGCAATGGAGGGACCCCGAGTCCGAGAAATGGCTTGAAGCCATGAAATCCGAAATAGACTCCATGTACACCAACAAAGTATGGACTTTGGTGGATATTCCCGAGGACCGCAAGGCCGTCGAGAATAAATGGATTTTCAAGAAAAATACTGACGCAGACGGAAACGTATCTCTCTACAAAGCTCGACTTGTCGTGAAGGGTTTCCGACAAATTCAAGGAGTTGAGTACGAGGAGACATTCTCTCCTATAGCGATGATAAAGTCTATTCGGATCCTACTAGCAATAGATGCATATCATGATTACGAGATATGGCAGATGGATGTGAAAATTGCATTCCTAAATGGCAACATTGAGGAAGAGTTGTATATGATGCAACCAGAGGGGTTTGTCGATCCAAGGAACGCTGGTAAGGTGTGCAAGCTTCAACAGTCCATCTATGGGTTGAAGCAAGCATCTCGGAGCTGGAATCTTCGATTTGATGAGGTCATTAAAGCTTTTGGATTTGTCCAAAACATCGAAGAGTTCTGCGTCTATAAGAAACTGAGTGGGAGCTCTGTAGCATTCCTTCTGTTATATGTAGATGACATATTACTAATAGGGAACGATAAGAAATTCTTAGAGGAATTGAAGGAATATCTGAATGGACAATTTTCCATGAAGGACCTAGGTGAAGCTGCGTACATATTAGGGATTAAGATCTATAGAGATAGACCTAATCGACGGTTGGCCTTGAGTCAGAACACTTATATTGACAAGATATTGAAAAGGTTCAGTATGGGTAACTCCAAGAGAGGCCTGTTGCCAGTTATAAAAGGTGTCAAATTAAGCGTGACTCAATGCCCAACCACAGCAAAAGAGAAGGAGGAAATGTCCTCAAAGCCCTATGCCTCAGCCATAGGTTCTCTCATGTATGATATGTTATGTACTAGACCGGATTTAGCGCTGGCCATTAGTATGACTAATCGCTACCAGAGTAACCCGGGAATGGCTCACTGGACAGCAGTAAAGAACATCCTTAAGTACTTAAGAAGAACTAAGGATCTCTTTCTCGTTTATGGAGGAGCTGATGAGGAGCTCACCGTAAAGGGTTACGTTGACGCAAGCCTCGGCTCAGATCTAGATGACTCGAAATCCCAGACGGGATATGTTTTCATGGTGAACGTTGGCGCAATTAGCTGGAGGAGCGGCAAACAGTCAGTCGTCGCCCAATCTACAATGGAGTCGGAGTATATTGCCGCTTGCGAAGCGTCAAACGAGGCGCTGTGGCTGAAGAAGTTCATGATCGAGCTTGGCGTCTTTCCCAGTTGCACTGACCCCGTGGGAATCTTCTGCGACAACACGGGTGCCATTGCTAACGCGAAGGAGCCAAGAACTCACTCTACAGCCAAGCACATCCTCCGAAAGTTCCATGTGACGCGAGACTACGTCAGGGATGGACACACTAGGATTCACAAGATACATACGGATCTGAACGCAGCAGACCCGATGACTAAACCTCTTCCACAGGGCAAGTTTGAAGAACACCGAGAGACCATTGGTGTTATATACATACCTGATGTAAACTAGTGTAATCTGTACTCTAGTGCAAGTGGGAGACTGTTGGATATGTGCCCTAGAGACAAAGTAATAAAGATATTTGTCACATATCCGTTTTGTTCATAATACGTTTTATACTGTGCTATAACTGTATTACTTGGAAATACTAATATAGGTGTAGTATAAAACATGGTC
This sequence comes from Bromus sterilis, assembly GCA_950022295.1. Lineage (NCBI taxonomy): Eukaryota > Viridiplantae > Streptophyta > Magnoliopsida > Poales > Poaceae > Bromus > Bromus sterilis. Next base: position 139,523,880 of record OX465601.1, on the reverse strand, counting down.
CGTAGTTTAACTCGGGTAAACTATCTCATTGGGCAATTGATTGATCAAGCTTTCCTGCTCATGGCGACACTTAAGTCCATTGACAATTTGGTCATATCATTAAGGGGAATGATGTGATGGACGTACACCCACCTAAAGCATTGCAATGTGATCGAGTCACATAGTTCAGCGTTGCTATGACTTTGTAACATATGGCTTAGTCCTTAGACCGTAATGATCATACGTAATTGTCATCTATGAGGAGACTTTGATTTGTATCCCACCGCCTGATTGAAATATGTTGGCTATAACGGTGCACTTTGGGTACTCCGAAATAGATGGTTGATGAGTATGTTAATAGATCAGAGCGGGATTTGTCAGTCCTTGTGACAGGACAGGTACTCAGGGCCCAGTCGGTGATATTGCATCAACATCTTGCAAGGACGTGGCTAGGTCACAAGAGATGCAATGATCATGGATGATAGAAGTTGTTTGTTGTGAACGAGATGTGAACACGGTATGTAGGATACCGACGATCAAACCTCGGACAAACAAAGTACCGCAGCACAAAGGGATTACGTCGTATCGTTAATGGTTTCCAAAAGCGATCGAAGTTCATTCGATGGAAGCGCCGGGGCTGTCAAGGATTGTAACCAGGTCCAACTAACTAGTCATTGGTCAATGAGAAGAGTATCCACCATGTCTGATGTTTCCTGGACCGTTAGGGTGTTACACTTAAGGGCAATCAATGCATAGGACAGTTACAGGATCAATCTCTGAAATAGGAGAAATCACCGGAATAGTTCCGGAGGAGGACGGAATAGTTTCCAGACATTTTGAATAGTTCAAAATAAAGTTTAATTGTTTTAATAATGTTTTATTATTTAAAACATATTAAATAAATTAAAAAAATGGGGAAAAGGCTATATGGGCCCATGGGGCCCATTAGGGGAGGAGCGGGTTTCCCCCCTTGGGCTTGGGGCCAAGGGTGGGGCCCACCTCCCCCCTTGGCCGGCGCACTCCCCCCCTTGGGTGTTTAGTCCCACATGGGGGAGGGTAGGAGGATAGCACCCCCCCCCCCCCTTGGCCTATATAAGGAGGGGTAGCCCCCCCTTTTTCCAACACACCAATATCTCCTTCCTCCTTCTCCTTCCCGGAAGTGGACTCCCCTTGTTTGGAGTCTGCACCAGGATTGGAGTTCTCCACCATAAGGCAGGCTGTCGTTGTGCTGGAGTCGGGATCCGTAGCCGTCTTTCTTCCGCTGCTCGCCTGGTTCGGGGCCCGGGAGGAACATCGATCGTACCGTACGTGTATAATCTCTTCGAGGCACTACACCTGTGCTGCTACTTCGTCGCTGGAGGTTTACCGGAAGTCATCCTCGCCGATGGTGGTCTTCTACACTGTGACGCCCCCAAAATCAATCCGTGTACAGTAATCATACACGCAGGGTACACGGCTGAGATTAGGGTGCCACGGTGAGAATATCACAGCACAACACTAAACACAAAAGGATAAACCAATATGTTACTATAAAGGGGGATCACTCGGACCCGGATACATAAGTTATACAAACCATAATATCTGAGTACAGACATAGTTAGTCAAGTTTTTCCTTAAGAAGTCTAGCACAAATATCATCAGAGATACAGATCGAAAAGGCAAGGCCTCCTTCCTGGGAGCCTCCGAAACTACTCCTGGTCCTGGTCAGCGGGGGTCTCGACGTAGTAGTATCCGCCTCCGGGGTACTCCTGCTCCTGGGCTCCAACGTCGACAGCTGCGGCCGATCAGGCAAAACATAAAGGGGGAAAATAAAGCAAAGGTGAGTATCTAGCATACCCGCGAGTCTTACGTCCGCTACTAAGCATTATGCATTGTATCAACGGAAAGAAGAGGCTGTATATAGTGGACTACAAGATAGAAAATCAGAATAAGGGTAAGAAGCTAGGCCTATCGAAGACTAGCATCTTCCGACGATGTCTTGCGGCATGAGAAGAGAAACAGCCAACAGTTTATATAAAGCAATAAAGTAACAATGAAGCAGAAGTTGATGCAACATCGTATAATATAAGTTGTAATGATTAATTATAATAATGCCTCCGAGTTCCCTTCCTCGACTCCCTGCGAGAAAGAAGGCCCGGAACCATACAGTTCAATAGTAATAGTTTCTAGTGGTAAGATCCAGCTTCAGCATAAAGCGTCCTATTACCGTGGACACGGCTATTCGAATAGATTTATCTTCCCTGCAGGGGTGCACTGGCGTGACTCTACGACGCTCGGATCTCCAGGGTGGCGGGAACCTTGTTAGGGAACGCTCCACCAAAGCTATCCGACACAAAGTAGCCCATCCTTCGGCAATCAACAGAGAGGTCATCCGCCGGACTATATCCTATGTACGCCGGGCTTTGGACCCTAACCCGAACGTACTCCTTCACGGTGCGTGACTGGCCGGTGAAGCAAAATCAAAGCAAATACAAATACACCGCTCGAGCAAGAGAAGACAACACCACTTCCCGGCAATCAGCCCGCGGTACTGCTGACGTCTGAAGACCCTCGAAGGAGACTACGATGCAGGGGAGCCCACACTCCTCGTCCCACGTGTAGGTAGCGCGTACAAGCGAAAAGGCTACTCAAGACATCCGCCGAACCATTTAGCATTTTAATTAACCTGCGTGACAACCGTTATCGTTGCCTCGACTTAACCGACCCGCGGTCAACGACAGCAGTCAGGAACACCAGTACATCGGTGCCTGCCCTGTCGTCCCACCAAGTCACTGCGGTTACCAACAAGGTGAACCGTCTCCTTACCTTGTCTCGCGTTTGCTCTTGGTAGAGCTCGACTTTCGTGGTTTGGTAACTCTCGCGAGATACGAGCAGGGGCCAAGCACGCCAGTAACGTCGGTCGTACCCTCCCTGTCGTTCCCGACACAATACCGCTCGCGGGCACTGTTGGGTCGCCCGACTTCTTACCTTAAGACAACCGCTGTTCAGGACCCTATGGCGGCAAGACAAAGTCAGCCTCGGGTGGAGTACAAGGATTACTCCTTGATAGCTCACACTTGAGGTGACTAGGCATAACCCAGATAGGGGCCTTTGGCGGTGTCTACTTTGTACCGTACCTGTGCAGTTGTATATATTGTATCCGAGTTCACCCCCCTGAGTTATCACGGCCCGCTATCTAGTCCTAGCTAACAATGCGCAAGGTTCACTGCTGAATAATGCATAAATATAATAGGCAACATAGGATAAAGGGGGTACATCAAGGGGCGACAAAATCAGGCTATGCAATTGAATAGGATTGTAATCGTAGCAGCAGCAGTAACAATGCCTAGTGCCAGAAAGTACGGAAAGGTAGGCGATATCTAGGGAAGAGAATGGCTCTACTTGCCTGGAAGCTCGACGGTAGGGGTAGGGTCGTCGACGACGTAGTCGTACCCGGCAGCAGTGTAGTCGGCGGTAGCAGCAGGGTCTACCGAAGATTAAGGGGGGGAGAAACAGTAAATACACAGCAAGCATATACGAAAAGATGCATGACAAGACGGATGAAATGTTAACGGTGTTCTAACGCAGTGCAATGCACGTTGCTCGGAGCGGGAATTCATCCGGGGATGAACGGCCAGCTCCGGGTGATTATCGGACAAGGTGTCCGAAGGGGGGAAGGATCAAGCCGGAGGTGTCGTGGGTACCGGACAAACATAAGGGGGGTGTATCCGTGCTAGTTGATCTATTCTGAGAAACATTCGTGTTCGGAATAAATTCATCCGGGCACTCTAACAGTACCGTACAGTTTATCGGACAAACGGTCCGAAGGGGGACGGTTCGATGTTCGGTACGTTAGGGGGGTGCGATAGACATACGGATAGCGTATTATTATTCGTTATATTTTTCTGGTCAATTTTCATGTATAAACTTTTTTGATCTGAGCTACGGTTTATTTTCTATTATTTTTTTAAAAAGTTTTAAGCATTTTAAATCAATTTCAAAATCATTATTGAATTGTTTTATTAATTAACAGAAACATTATCCACAGCACAGTTGACCAGTCAAAGCTGACCTGGGGGGCCCACATGTCAGCCTCTCAATTCTAATAAAACATTTTATTAATAAAAACAGTGGGGTGGCCCACATGTCATACTAACAATTTTAAATTTCTTTTAATAAAACAAATATCTAGTGGGTCCCACTTGTCATTGTAACAATACTAACTAAACAGTAAAGTTAATCTAATCAGTTAATTAAAAGGGGCTGGTCCCACTTGTAATAGACTAGTGGGGGTTATTATTATTTCTTTATCTTTATTTTTTTAAGGGGATTAGTGGGGAGGGTGGGGTTGACCACGGTTGATTCAACCGTGCCCTACCGGAGAGCAGAGGCAGCGGCGGAGGGACCTGCGCTCCGGCGAGGGGAGGGTGGGGGCGGGGCAGGGCAGGGGGAGGTGTTGGCCGGGGAAGGTCGCAGGTAGGCCGGGGCGTCGCTGGCTTGCCGGCGTGGCAGTGGCGGCAGGCGACACGGCATGGCTGGAACCGGGGCTCGCGAGCGGGAGGGCTCGGGCGAGCGCGCGCGTGGGGCGCGGCTGGAAGCAGGGGTAACGCGGGGGAGGGTGCAGGACCGCAGGGCAGCAGCGGCGACAGCAGGGCGGTGCATCCCTGGGAGGAGGAGCAGCCGCATCTGGGCACGGGTGCACGACGTTGGGGGGGAGTGTGGCCACGGGCGTGGCCCGGGCGTGGCGAGGGAGAGGCCAGAGTGGCCAAGGAGCGTGGACGCATGGCCAGGGTGTGGTGAGCGGCGAGCAGCCCCGTGCGGGCGCGCACGGGAGCCGTCCATGGTGGCCGCGACCACGGCGTTGACAGTAGAAGGGGCTACGACGATGATTCGTGAGGGAAAAGGGGGGAATGAAGGAGGCTCACTCCGGGGAGGACGGTGGTGAGCTCGGCGTCGACGGGCAGTGTCCGGAGGCGACGAATTCGCGTGGTGAAGGCGGCGGTTGTGGCGTCGGGGGAAGCTCGATTCCAGCGGCTCAGGGTCTTCGACGACGAGTGGCGGCTTGGGGAGACGAGGACGAGCGCGGGAAGGGCACCGGACAAGCTCGCACGGCCTGGGGCGGCTGTTGGCCACACATGTTGGACGGCGCAGCCACGGCTCCGCCATGGCCTTGCTCGGGGACGGGCAACAGAGACAGAGGGAGGGAAACGGCGCGAGTCAGGAGGAGTAGGGGGAACGGGGCGGCTAGGGTTTCGGTGAGAGGGGGCGCAGGGCTCGGGGGTTCTTATCCCGTCGGCGAGCCACGGATGCCCGCCACGGCGGCACTGCATCGTGGATGGGTGCCACGATTCCTGTGTGAATAGGAGGAAGAAGATGACTAAGGGGAGGGGCTGGGTTTGGCTTGGGTGGGCCTCGCCACACGCGAGAGATAGCCATTTTCTTATTTTTGTTTGATTGCCAGGAAAACTGCTGACCTGTTTAATTTATTTTTCTAGCCAATGTTTTTTTTGTTTATGGTGGAACTTGTTGGTACAGTAGTGTTGCATCTAGGAGAGTTGCCACAAAAAGTTTGGGGTCTTATAAAAATCATTTGGTATTTATTTTTGGACTGCAACTGAATTAAAGTGACTTTTGGACACTGTTTGGAATTGTTTATTTTATTTTATAGCCCAATAAATACTCATGACCACATAGGCATGATCCACTGATTATTATGCATTTAAATAAATTGGTTGCACAATTCTTGGATAAAGTTTTATTTATCACATTTTTTTTAATAACCACCAAAAGGCATTTTAAATGTGATCCAAGCAAAGATGATCATGGCATGATTTGCAACAGTGATTAGCCAACAGTAATTGTGATTAATGTAGCGTGACACCCGGGGTGTTACAAATCTCCACCACTACAAAGAATTCTCGTCCCGAGAATTAATGGTAGTGCAAGGGTTAAAGCTTTGGTTTCGTATTCTAACGATTCTTCTGGTGCGTTTTGTCCTTCTCGAAGAAGTTGATCCTTGATGATGTTGTCTTCATTTCTTTGCATCGGTGTACCGCGACGTATGTTCATTCTTCCTTCAGGGTATTCATCGTACTTACGAATAGGTTAGGAGAAAATTTTAAGGGTGTTGGACCGGTACAGGGTTAACCAACCGACATGGTCCAAGGGAATGGGGTACAAAGTATCTCACGAGTTAACTCAGGGAGATACATCGAGAGAAACAAAAGAAAGCATCAGAAGTTTTCAAGCGGATATGCAAGCATTCGACGATGATAACAGAGGATGAAAAGGGGTCTAGAGCATCAGGCATAAGCACTGAGTCTGATATCGGACTGAATATCACAAGGTAGAGTACTCGTGAGTTGGATACGAGGTCAAGCAAGAAGAATAACCTCGAGAACAGAAAGGTACAAGAGAGTCAGGTTTCGATCCTGTGGAACTGTGGGTTATGGGCCCACATTGAATAAGAAGGGTGGTGAAAATCAACGCGATCACGATGCAAGGTAAGTCAGAGAACATCTATGCTGGCCACATCGTCGGTACCAAGGGCGAGGGACGAAGAGAACCATTTTCCTGCTCGTTAAGACGAGGCGGACCAATAGGCAAAGTTCTCGTCCATCGGTGGTCACCGAAATGTCATCAACAGTAGTAACAGGGGGTACGAACAAAGTAGTACACGGAAGTGTTTACATATGCAGGGAATTATCACTTCTCAGATAATTTATATTAAAAGAAAGGTTAAACAAACCAATGGAAAGGAAATTGTGATGATACACAAGTATTCAGTGTATATCCTTCCCAAGGGAAAGCAGAGCAATATATACATGACCAAGTTTGTATTGGCAGGGAGTCAAAGGAGGTTGTCGATGATAACACAAATCATCGAGGGGCAAGGATGGTATTTCTCACGATGCATCCAAGTAACACTTGGGAGAAGTCAAAATGTCGATGATGACCACGACACATCATGTCAAAAGGTTTCAAGAAAATATAATTGAACAACGGCGACATCAAGCAAACGGAATGGTGAAGCAAAAGTAATCAGTATTCCCGGTTGACGACAACCAAAACCATGAAATGGCTATGACAGGGATAGGCATTATTTCATCACAATTCATAGGATGTAGTGCAAAGACATGATATCCTCAAGATACCAGGGGTAATACTCGAAGGTAGAATGGTGGATCATAAGTGTAGAGAATTCATAACAAGGGGGTTAATTATCTTTACGAGAAGCTTTCATGATAAGTTCTACATAGTATCCATGGGCGTGAACACAAAGGTTCAGGGTCGACTCCCACTTCTTCAATGCAATACCTTTCATTCACTTCTCGATTTCGATGAAGTTGTCGTGTTGGAATTTTATCTGGCATAACACCAGTAGAGTGTGACCCGCAGAAGTTTCGGTTCATACAGATTAGGGGAAGCATAGTGTTAACCCATCGGGGCATTTCGAAACCCATACGGCAAACATCATAAGCGATGGATATCAGTTCGACAGCAGAAGGCTGACGACACCGAGTAGATGATATCATTCTCTAGAGGCATCCGATATCAGGGAAAAACTCATGAATGACTTAGGGCTCAAGGGGACGGTAGGTAGTAATCCACCCAAAAGGTCAGGTGGTGTACAGAGAGTCTGGCGTGAGTATCGGTACTCACCCATAAGAGGAAAGAATACAAAGGCATCGGATGATAGAAGCCTCTGAATATTTCGATGCTTAAGTACAAAGGAATCATGACTTCCGTATCGGTGTATAAGATTCAGATACATCGATCAAACATGAATAGGTTGAATAGAAGCTTGACGGTTAATCAATTTAGGTTTGATTTACCGAGAACCAGCCCAGGTCCAGAATGACGTCTGAACTGGAAGAATGAATTTGTAGGGATCAACTGATGATTGCGGGCACCCGCACACATAATGATTCAATAAGATCAGGACGACAATGAAAAGGGGTGTCAATGAAGAATACTCTGACATATGGAATTAACCATAATGAAGCAGGCAAGAAGAATCTCCAAAGCAGTAGGCTGCCAAGGATCTTCACAAGATCGAATAGTATTTCAAAGTATTTTGGGAATCACAGGGACAACTTAGGATGAACAAATCCACGTTAAATGTGAGGAATTATCCGCAGGGTGAAAAGAAGCTGCAAGGCAGTAGGCTCAAAAGATTCCCGAAACAACGGAAAGTATTTCGATGCATCTTGTGAACACAAGAGCAACTGGGATTGAATGAATGAACGGAAGGTGTATGTGGTTATACATACGGCCTTATCGGTGGCAGGGATTTGTAAAGGTGATCGGCACATATGGTCTCAGGAATTTTATCGGAGAGTAATCTTCGACATCTTCTGGCGAAGTAAGCGACCTTCTGTAATGGCGGGCTCTCCGGGAGGAAGTAGTCACGAAAACCTAATGTCAGAGTTAGCAAAAATCTTTAACCCGAAAGAGAAGAGAGATCAGAGTCCCAGAGTAAAGGTGCGGAGTAAAAGATCCTAATACCACCCAGTTTGTGACGTGGGCCGATAAGCCACACGACACTGTTAGTAAAGTAATTTTGCAAAGACTAGACTCGACTTCGACCAAGGAGTTGGAAGGGGGATACCTACAGGCAGTCGGCTCTGATACCAACTTGTGACGCCCCCAAAATCAATCCGTGTACAGTAATCATACACGCAGGGTACACGGCTGAGATTAGGGTGCCACGGTGAGAATATCACAGCACAACACTAAACACAAAAGGATAAACCAATATGTTACTATAAAGGGGGGTCACTCGGACCCGAATACATAAGTTATACAAACCATAATATCTGAGTACAGACATAGTTAGTCAAGTTTTGCCTTAAGAAGGCTAGCACAAATATCATTAGAGATACAGATCGAAAAGGCAAGGCCTCCTGCCTGGGAGCCTCCGAAACTACTCCTGGTCCTGGTCAGCGGGGGTCTCGACGTAGTAGTATCCGCCTCCGGGGTACTCCTGCTTCTGGGCTCCAACGTCGACTGCAGCGGCCGATCAGGCAAAACATAAAGGGGGAAAATAAAGCAAAGGTGAGTATCTAGCATACCCGCGAGTCTTACGCCCGCTACTAAGCATTATGCATTGTATCAACGGAAAGAAGAGGCTGTATATAGTGGACTGCAAGATAGAAAATCAGAATAAGGGTAAGAAGCTAGGCCTATCGAAGATTAGCATCTTCCGACGATGTCTTGCAGCATGAGAAGAGAAACAGCCAACAGTTTATATAAAGCAATAAAGTAACAATGAAGCAGAAGTTGCTGCAACATCGTATAATATAAGTTGTAATGATTAATTATAATAATTCCTCCGAGTTCCCTTCCTCGACTCCCTGCGAGGAAGAAGGCCCGGAACCATACAGTTTAATAGTAATAGTTTCTAGTGGTAAGATCCAGCTTCAGCATAAAGCGTCCTGTTACCATGGACACGGCTATTCGAATAGATTAATCTTCACTGCAGGGGTGCACTGGCGTGACTCTACGACGCTCGGATCTCCAGGGCGGCGGGAACCTTGTTAGGGAATGCTCCACCAAAGCTATCCGACACAAAGTAGCCCATCCTTCGGCAATCAACAGAGAGGTCATCCGCCGGACTATATCCTATGTACGCCGGGCTTTGGACCCTAACCCGAACGTACTCCTGCACGGTGCGTGACTGGCCGGTGAAGCAAAATCACAGCAAATACAAATACACCGCTCGAGCAAGAGAAGACAACACCACTTCCCGGCAATCAGCCCGCGGTACTGCTGACGTCTGAAGACCCTTGAACGAGACTACGATGCAGGGGAGCCCAAACTCCTCGTCCCACATGTAGGTAGTGCGTACAAGCCAAAAGGCTACTCAAGACATCCGCCGAACCATTTAGCATTTTAATTAACCTGCGTGACAACCGTTATCGTTGCCTCGACTTAACCGACCCGCGGTCAACGACAGCAGTCAGGACCACCAGTACATCGGTGCCTGCCCTGTCGTCCCACCAAGTCACTGCGGTTACCAACAAGGTGAACCGTCTCCTTACCTTGTCTCGCGTTTGCTCTTGGTAGAGCTCGACTTTCGTGGTTTGGTAACTCTCGCGAGATACGAGTAGGGGCCAAGCACGCCAGTAACGTCGGTCGTACCCTCCCTGTCGTTCCCGACACAATACCGCTCGCGAGCACCGTTGGGTCGCCCGACTTCTTACCTTAAGGACAACCGATGTTCAGGACCCTATGGCGGCAAGACAAAGTCAGCATCGGGTGGAGTACAAGGATTTCTCCTTGATAGCTCACACTTGAGGTAACTAGGCATAACCCAGATAGGGGCCTTTGGCGGTGTCTGCTTTGTACCGTACCTGTGCAGTTGTATATATTGTATCCGAGTTCACCCCCCTGAGTGATCACGGCCCGCTATCTAGTCCTAGCTAACAATGCGCAGGGTTCACTGCTGAATAATGCATAAATATAATAGGCAGCATAGGATAAAGGGGGTACATCAAGGGGCGAAAAAATCAGGCTATGCAATTGAATAGGATTGTAATCGTAGCAGCAGCAGTAACAATGCCTAGTGCAAGAAAGTACGGAAAGGTAGGCGATATCTGGGGAAGAGAATGGCTCTGCTTGCCTGGAAGCTCGACGGTAGGGGTAGGGTCGTCGACGAAGTAGTCGTACCCGGCAACAGTGTAGTCGGCGATAGCAGCAGGGTCTACCGAAGATTAAGGGGGGAAGAAACAGTAAATACACAGCAAGCATATACGAACAGATGCATGACAAGACGGATGAAATGTTAACGGTGTTCTAACGCAGTGCAATGCACGTTGCTCGGAGCGGGAATTCATCCGGGGATGAACGGCCAGCTTCGGGTGATTATCGTACAAGGTGTCCGGAGGGGGGGAAGGATCAAGCCGGAGGTGTCGTGGGTACCGGACAAACATAAGGGGGGTGTATCCGTGCTAGTTTATCTATTCTGAGAAACATTCGTGTTCGGAATAAATTCATCCGGGCACTCTAACAGTACCGGACAGTTTATCGGACAAACGGTCTGAAGGGGGACGGTTCGATGTTCGGTACGTTAGGGGGGTGCGGTAGACATACGGATAGCGTATTATTATTCGTTATATTTTTCTTATCAATTATCATGTATAAACTTTTTTTATCTGAGCTACGGTTTATTTTCTATTATTTTTTTAAAAAGTTTTAAGCATTTTAAATCAATTTTAAGATCATTATTGAATTGTTTTATTAATTAACAGAAACATTATCCACAGCACAGTTGACCAGTCAAAGCTGACCTGGGGGACCACATGTCAGCCTCTCAATTCTAATAAAACATTTTATTAATAAAAACAGTGGGGTGGCCCACATGTCATACTAATAATTTTAAATTTCTTTTAATAAAACAAATATCCAGTGGGTCCCACTTGTCATTGTAACAATACTATCTAAACAGTTAAGTTAATCTAATCAGTTAATTAAAAGGGGCTGGTCCCACTTGTAATAGACTAGTGGGGGTTATTATTATTTCTTTATCTTTATTTTTTAAAGGGGATTATTGGGGAGGGTGGGGTTGACCACGGTTAATTCAACCGTGCTCTACCGGAGAGCAGAGGAAGCGGCGGAGGGAGCTGCGCTCCGGCGAGGGGAGGGTGGGGGCGGGGCAGGGCAGGGGGAGGTGGTGGCCGGGGAAGGTCGCAGGTAGGCCGGGGCGTCGCCTGCTTGACGGCGTGGCAGTGGAGGCAGGCGACACGGCATGGCTGGAACCGGGGCTCGCGAGCGGGAGGGCTCGGGTGAGCGTGCGCGTGGGGCGCGGCTGGAAGCAGGGGTAACGCGGGGGAGGGTGCAGGACCGCAGGGCAGCAGCGGCGACAGCAGGGCGGTGCATCCCTGGGAGGAGCAGCAGCCGCATCTGGGCACGGGTGCACGACGTTGGGGGGGAGTGTGGCCACGGGCGTGGCTCCAGGCGTGGCGAGGGAGAGGCCAGAGTGGCCAAGGAGCGTGGACGCATGGCCAGGGCGCGGTGAGCGGCGAGCAGCCCCGTCCGGGCGCGCACGGGAGCCGTCCATGGTGGCCGCGACCACGGCGTTGACTGGAGAAGGGGCTACGACGATGATTCGTGAGGGAAAATGGGGGAATGAAGGAGGCTCACTCCGGGGAGGACGGTGGTGAGCTCGGCGTCGACGGGCAGTGTCCGGAGGCGACGAATTCGCGTGGTGAAGGCGGCGGTTGTGGCGTCGGGGGAAGCTCGATTCCGGCGGCTCAGGGTCTTCGACGACGAGTGGCGGCTTGGGGAGATGAGGACGAGCGCGGGAAGGGCACTGGACAAGCTCGCACGGCCTGGGGCCGCTGTTGGCCACACATGCTGGACGGCGCAGCCACGGCTCCGCCATGGCCTTGCTCGGGGACGGGAAACAGAGACAGAGGGAGGGAAACGGCGCGAGTCAGGAGGAGTAGGGGGAACGGGGCGGCTAGGGTTTCGGTGAGAGGGGGCGCAGGGCTCGGGGGTTCTTATCCCGTCGGCGAGCCACGGATGCCCGCCACGGTGGCACTGCATCGTGGATGGGCGCCACGATTCCTGTGTGAATAGGAGGAAGAAGATGATTAATGGGAGGGGCTGGGTTGGGCTTGGGTGGGCCTCGCCACACGCGAGAGATAGCCATTTTCTTATTTTTGTTTGCTTGCCAGGAAAACTGCTGACCTGTTTAATTTATTTTTCTAGCCAATGTTTTTTTTGTTTATGGTGGAACTTGTTGGTACAGTAGTGTTGCATCTAGGAGAGATGCCACAAAAAGTTTGGGGTCTTATAAAAATCATTTGGTATTTATTTTTGGACTGCAACTGAATTAAAGTGACTTTTGGACACTGTTTGGAATTGTTTATTTTATTTTATAGCCCAATAAATACTCATGACCACATAGGCATGATCCACTGATTATTATGCATTTAAATAAATTGGTTGCACAATTTTTGGATAAAGTTTTATTTATCACATTTTTTTAATAACCACCAAAAGGCATTTTAAATGTGATCCAAGCAAAGATGATCATGGCATGATTTGCAACAGTGATTAGCCAACAGTAATTGTGATTACTGTAGCGTGACACCCGGGGTGTTACATACACGACAGGGAGGTCGTAGTTTCGATTCTACGCCAACCATGTTCGCAAGAACGTTCCCTCTTTCGGTCTCCAAAGGTATGAACACTGATTCCCTCCGTTACTTTACATCGCCATAGCATAGATCTTGGGTTCGGGTACCGTAGGTGTGAAAAATTTGTGTTTTCTGCCCCGTATCCCAACAACTTGATGGTATAAGACCGGGATATATTGATAATTGAAAGAAACTTACCGTTGCGGGAGGAGAAACGATAGGCGTCGGCATCGGTGGAGGGGTAAGACCTTGCTTCTCCCACATACTCTGCGAGTTAGTTTTTGAGTACTCGAGCATATTAGCAAGTGAACCAAACATATGCATATGCATTCTTGGCGGATATATGCAAAAGTAGTAACTTACAGAGAAGAGGTCGTAGATGGCCTTCGTCTGGGCATTATTGCGTGCCCTCTCCTCCTCGAGTATCCTCTGGGTCCTCTCCTCCGCCAGCCGGTCCCTCTCCGCAAGCTGCTCCGACAACATCTCTTGTGTCGCCTGTCTCTCCCTCTGAATGGCGTCCTGCGAACACTCAACAATATAGCAATTATTGTCATCATCGCTACGTAGTCTAAAGAATGGAAAGAAAAATTGAGACAAAGTTATATCTGGATAGCAATGTCCACTGGCCACGGGCGAGGTCGTACAGCAGGAGCGGAGCTCGTTTGCCTCGCCTTGATCTGAGGTAGAGTCTCCGGGCAAGGTACGAAGCCATTGCACATGGAGGTGCTGCCATGATACTTACCGCCACCAGCAATCATTAAGGCCTCCGGATCCATCTCCTCCTCGCTCGGGTCAAACTGAGGACCGCGTAGCTCTTTCGCCACCTTAGAATAGGCCATCATCTTGTGGTAGGCTGCAGCGCTGGTGTACGCGTCAACACCGTCGCCCTTGGAATATGGCTTCACCGTTTTGTACTTTCCCTTATGGGCCATGGCAAATGAGCGAAATCCCTTAGGCACAGGCTGATTATGGTGTTTCTCCTACAATGAAAAGCAAAGAAAAGGCATGAAACAAATCAATTGATTAATGATGAAAGGACATGAAACTGAAAAAAAAGGCACATACCCATTTTTTGCGTACTCGTTGACGTTGAGATTGCCTTGGTGGTGTGCCACACCTACCATTTGTGCACGCCTAGCCTTGGCGCTTTTATGGGTGGACAGCCAGGCATCACTGAGCCATTTGTCCACTATTGCCTCAAAGCAATCCATCTTATTTGCACACCATCTCGGGGGCGCCTATGAATTAATAATCTTATAAAGTCATTGAATAACTTTTTTAAGCCAAGTACAAGTCAAGTTTTATGTAACTAAGCTATTATTATCATTTTTGAGTTTTACAAGCTTATAGAGCCAAGTTTGACCTTTATAAACTTATAAAGCCAAGTTTGACACTTATAAGCTTATAAAGCCAAGTTTGAGCTTCATAAGCTTATAAAGAAAAGTTTGACACTTATAAGCTTATAAAGCCAAGTTTGAGCTTCATAAGCTTATAAAGAAAAGTTTGACACTTATAATCTTATAAAGCCAAGTTTGAGCTTCATAAGCTTCTAAAGAAAAGTTGGAGCTAACTAGGCCTTACTTATAAGTGTAGGAATTTGAATTAGTTAGTAATTTACCTCCAAGTATTCTTCCTTCTTAAGGAAAAATTTTCTACACTTCTTCTTGGCCTTCTTCACGCCCTTCTTGGCGTACCAATCTCGAACACATTGAACACGCATCTCGTGCCTAGTGTTCGTGAGTAGCCTCACTATCTCCTTCTCGAGATTCTTCTGGGCCTCCGGCTCCATCCCCTCCTCAACCCTATAGTAGCACTGAAAAATGCATCGAACATATGCTTAGATGAGTGAAATGATTCCAACGCTAATAAATGATTGCAATGCTTAGAATACTTACCCAAAAAGTAGCCACCACCATGTCGGCTTTGGTACGGCATTCAACGTTGTTGATGCATTCATCTGGCGGGGCCGGGGCGGCTTTGTAGTGTGGCCAAGTGAGGCCGGGCTCAGGAACCCTACCCTCAACGGGCAACTGGACTAGCCCGGGGAACTGCTCCTTAAGCACGGCACCAAGGAGGCAGTTCGGATTCCGAGCACCTTCCGGGTAAGTCCACGCCCTGCAAAATAAGAACACAAAGACATTAGTTCTTGTTGGACCATATGTACATGTATGATATATATATATATACAAGGAACACAAAAAATTCATCAACTTACTTCTCCCCATCTGGCGCAATCAATGTCCTCTGTGCAGGGTCCAGACGTGGTGGGAGTCGTGTCATACCACGCTGGTACACCGGATTCTTGGAAGAGGAGCTCCCCTCACCCCCATCATCCCCCTCAGCCCCCTCAGCCCCGTCGTCATCGCTATCATCATCCTCATCAGCATCATCATCATCCGTGCAAGCACGCTCCTCCCAAGGATCATCCCAACGAGGCTCCGTCGACTGCCTCGGTGCCTCCGGTGTCTCCGACTGCACCGGCGGTGTCCGCTGCTCCGGTGCCTCCGACTGCACCGGCGGTGGCCGCTGCTCCGGTGTCTCCGACTGCACCGGCGCCGCTGACTGCCTCGGTGCCTCTGGCGCCACCGATTGCACCGGTGGCTCCTGCACCGGTGAGACTGTCCTGTGAGTGGGTGACTCGGCTAGGGCGCCACCTGCTCGACCACCTCCTCGGCCACCGGGTTTAGCTCTCTTTTGGCCTTTTCCCCGACCTCTCCCACGAGGCTTCTCAGCACGCGCCGGCGGCGAGCTGGCTGCGACAATACCTGCAGCAACTCTCTCCGTAGAGGTAGAGGTGGTCGAGACTCCACCGGTGGGTCCTTACGGCTCGCCATGTGTCAACACCTGTTATGGAGTAAAGATGAATTAGTAAAGTAAGGAAATAAATAATACAAATTCATATATACAAAAAACAAACATATGCATATAAAGATGAATTAGTACATTAAGGAAATAAATAATACAAATTCATATATACAAAAAACAAAAGAAAGTTGGGATGCATACAACTAATAGTCGGGATCATCTGTATCTTCTCCAGGATCAATAAAAACATCATCGTCACTATCACGCGTGTCGTCATGAATGATCTCTTCTCCGGGATCGGGTTCAGCGTCAACCACATTTCGAAAGCCTTTTTGTAACCGGTCAAGCAATGATAGGTCATCCGCATCGGTAACCTCTTCGTGTTCCACTTCTTCATCTTCCTCCTCATCATCATCGGTAACCTCTTCGTGTTCCACTTCTTCCTCTTCTTCCGCATTGTCATTCTCTACTTCCATGTTTTGACCAAACGTAGAGGTTTTTCCGAAAAAAAATTGGCCACACGTGTTTCTTGGAAGAATTCTCCGTCATATGTGTCTGGGTCTATGTGAGGTCGATAATCCTCTTCTTCATTGGGGGCAGGTAGTTTACCATGTGGCGGCACGTCATAGACGACATACCAATCTTCGAGATTATTTTAACTTTGGCAGACCCATGGAAGATAGAAAACTTGTGTGGCCTGTTGAGCCACAATATAAACTTCGGCAACATTTAAACGGTTATTCTGTTTAATTTCAACTAGCCCAACATGCTCATGAGTTCGTCTAGTGTCCTTCGGATCGAACCAATGACATTTGAAGACAACGGCGTTCGGAGGATTTTCACCATAATATAGCAGTTCGTATATTTCTTCAACTATTTCATAATAATCGACTCCTCCATCTATAGCGGACATACCGGAATTTGTTGTTTTCCGATCGGGCATAGTTTGCTCTTTCATACCAGTACGAAAGCGATACCCATTGATGTCGTATTTTTCATATGTATGGACCTTAAAGTCAAAACCATTTGCGATTTGTCTCAATTCAGCGTCCATGGACTCTGAATTAGCCTACAAGTTGAAACGGAAAGGCTTGTTGTATTAGTCGGTACTGAGACGACGAAGAAATAAAAATGGCATGTATATCATATAAGAAGTACCGTTTGTGTAAACCAAGAGATGAAACCGGGATTGCCGCCTCCCCGCTTCTCAACAAGATTAATCTCTTCGATGGAGTCTTTTTCGATCGCCACTCCATTCGAGAATTGCACGACGAATCGACTATATCAAATAATTAAGAGAAGTTAGACACACAACTCGTCAAGAAGTTGTAGAACAATTAATATGTACCGCGCCCTTACTCGATGTATGGCCGCACTTCTGTCATGTTGGTCAAGATATACAATGTAATGATGCCCCATTCCTCGAAGGTCAACGTCTTTGTCTTCATAACCCCACAAGGTGCGAGGCTCCCTTTAAAGAGTTTGAACTTAGATTCATGTCGCTCGGGGTCGCCAGTATTGTACCGAGGCTTTGGATTATGCAAACTGTAATTAGTGGCAGCATAGTGTGCTGTCACGAAGTTTGCCTCTTCCTCGACAACGAATGCCTCAGCCATTGATGCTTCAATTCTCCGTTTATTTTTACATTTTGCTCGAAGCGTCTTCTGCATTCTCTCGGTTGCATAGCACCAACGGTTTTGCACAGGGCCACCCAATCTTGCCCCCATCGATAGATGCAAAATCATATGCTGCATCGGATTAAAGAAACCCGGTGGAAATATCTTCTCTAACTTGCATATCAACTCTGGCGCCAGTTTTTCCATCTCTTCTACCACAATAGGCGATAATTCTTTAGCACAAAGAACACGGAAGAAATAGCTTAGCTCTGCCATTACTAGCCATTCATCCTCGGGGATGTAGCCGCGCAACATCACCGGCATTATCCGCTCAAGCCATATGTGCCAATCGTGACTCTTCAGCCCAAAGATTTTCAACTTTTCAAGACTTGCTCCCCTTGCTAGATTCGTTGCATACCCATCAGGGAACATCAACTTTTTTTTCACCCAGATGTGTTCCCTTTTAAGATTTAACCATGCCTTTGGCTTCTCCCAATTCTTCTTCCCTTTCGGTTGTCGCATGTTCAGTCACTTCCTATTACACAGACTCTCCTGATCGACTCTAGCCTTAACATTATCTTTCCCCTTATCAGTGCCGAACAATGTACCAAAAAGGGCCTCACCCATATTTTTTCAGTGTGCATCATGTCAATGTTGTCTGGAAGAGCAAGGTCTTTGAAATAGGGGAGATCCCAAAAGCATGGCTTGTGGGTCCAGGCGTGTTCCGTATTATATCCCAAGAAATACCCTGGCCGGTTCGGATCAGGCTCTAGTGAGTTCAACTGATCAAGAATTTGTGCGCCCGTCATCATAGGTGGTGCCTCGTGCTCGACAACTTTACCTTTGGTGAAATTCTTCTTGTATTTTCTGAATCCATGGTCCAGAGGCAGGAATTGTATATGCAAGTCGAAGCAAGAATACTTGCGACCCTCCGGCAGCCAATGAAACTTAAGAGCAGACTTGCATTGCGGGCATGGGAACCTTCCGTGCACGCACCATGCAACAAAAAGTGCAAACGCCGGCAGGTCATGCATGGAGTACATCAACCAAGCATGCATTTGGAAGTTTGTTTTGCTAGCTGCGTCATATGTCCAGATCCCATTATCCCAAGCTTCTTTCAACTCATCCATCAGTGGTTGCAAGTACACATTCATATTTTTTCCGGGATAGTTGGGCCCCGGAACTATCAACATCAAGAAGATGTGCTTTCTTTGCATAAGTACTCCAGGGGGCAGATTGAGGGGCATGATGAATACGGGCCAACAACTATACTGGGTTGCCGTCATACCAAAAGGATTGAACCCATCGAGGCTAATGGCGAGTGCCACGTTTCTTGGGTCTTTGGCTTTACCTTCTTTATGTATTTCATTGAACATCTTCCACGCTTCACCATCAGAGGGGTGGGTCAACATCAAATTCCCGTATTCAGCTGTAGCACGTCTAATTCCATCTCTGTGCCATGTCATTTGTTTTTCTGTTTCTTCAAGCATATAAAGCCGTTGAAGTCTTGGTAAGATCGGTAGGTACCGAAGAATGTTTACGGGTATTTTGCTCTGCGTCTTCTCACCAAGACCGTTGTCTACGACAATATACCTGGAGGACTTGCAGCGTGGACAATAATTATCATCCGCATACTAATGCCTAAATAAGACGCATCCTTTCTCACAAGCATGTATCCGCTCGATGGGCATCTTCAGTGCACCGAGTATTTTTTCTGAGTGGTATAGGTTTGCAGGCATAATATGACCTTCTGGTAGAAAGCGCCCGAATAAGGTCATCATCGCATCATAGCACTCTCTGGGCAAGTTGAATTGTGCCTTAAGAGCCATTGTTTGTGCGATGGCATCTAGTTGACAAAGCTTGGTGTGCGCATGCAGTGGGAGTTTTGAAGACTCTAGCATGGCATAAAAGGCCTTGGCAGTTTCCTCCGGTTCTTCGTCCTCATGACGAGCATCATTGTAGTCATTGACCATGTCTTCGATCCCTGTACCACAATCCTCAATGCGCTGACGCACTACCTCATGTCTGTCACATTGGGCCGACTCGCCATGAAATGACCACAACGTATAATCAGGTATGAAACCATGCATTTGCAGGTGTTTACCCATTAGATCCTTTGTTTGTTGTGAATAGTTCTTACATCTAGTGCAGGGGCACCATGTTCTTGGTTGGCCAGCACTAAATGCAACCTCTAGGAACTCCTCGGTCTTGGTCAACCATTCCTCAGTCATATTTTTCTGACTAGGGTGACCGGTGTACATCCACGCACGATCATTCATTCTTGCTAGCTAGCTAGTACAAATTAACACCAGAAGGCATATAATTAATTACGGTGATACGGCATATGCACACTAGCTAATAGGTAAAGATAGGTCCTAATCCCACCCGAGTATGTGCAGATTGGATTCATTTCCCCATGCTCTCCTCTCGATCCGACGCAAAATTCGATAGTACCTCCCCGCTGTTCTCCTGATACACGTCTCAGCATAAACCGAGAGGATGTGTACCCGGAGAACAACAAGGTGGCGCTGACGAAATCCTGCGTCCGATCCGGAGGAGAGCATATCTGGGGAAATGAACCCAATCTACACATACTCGGGTTGCCCATGGATAACGTTGGACAATTCAAAAGAATTCAATTATAAATATGCAAATGAATGCATATTTATAAATGGAATGTTTCGAACGGGAGACGCATATGGGTTACGTGACTTACATGAGTTGAGAAGGAAAGAACTAGCTATACACCTATCTTTTGGGTAGGGTGAAACTAGGGGAGAGGGTGGAGCAACAACCCCGATTATCCCCGGGGCTTATAAATAATAATCGTATATATACCATATATAAATAACAAATAACTTGTAATAAATGTCTACAAACAAAAATCAAAGTAACATCTACAAAACTAACATATTATTATACCTAAAATATAATTATTACAAAGTCAAAACTAACAACCTTTCTTCTTTTCTCCTTTTATTCCCTAACAATATCCTAACAACTAAGTCATTTTCTTATATTTTATCATTCTTTCTTTCATCTTTCTTTCTTTCTTTCTTTTCCTTCCTTTCTTTTATATTTCTTTCTTTCTTTCTTAACAACTAAATTGGCTCCACCTAACAAATTCTAACAAATTCTACAAATTCTACTTCTAACTAACATCTATTTTTATATCAAAAAATATTCTATTTCTATCTAACATCTAATAACACATTTACTAAATAGTAATTAACTAACTAACAGATTGTACTAACTAAAGTAAACTAACTATAACAGATCTACTAACTAGCTATAATAGAATCCTAAAAACAAAAATGAAATCAAAAAATATTCTATAACAGATCTACTAACTAACTAACTAACTATAACAGATCTACTAACTAAATAAGTAAACTAACAAATTTCTACTACTAACAATAAATAGAAATGAAAAAAAATAGGGAAAGGGGGCTCACCTGCAGGTCGACGACGAGGAGCTGCCAGCGCTGGCCGGTGCAGGGCGGGGCGGAGGAGGGAGGAGGCGGCCGGCGAGAGAGGGGCCAGTCCGGGGGCCGGGGCCTGCGGCGTGGTCGGTCGGCGACGGCGACGGCGACCCGGTCCTGCGAGAGCGTGGCGAGCAAGAGATGAGAGAAGTAGAGGGAGAGGAGAGAGGAGAGAAGGAAGGGAGAGGGAGAGGAGAGAGGAGAGAAGGAAGGGAGAGGGAGAGGAGAGAGGAGCGGCGGCTCACCGGCGGCGCAGCAGGGGGAGGGACGCCCGGGGTGGTAGTGGCGGCGGCGGCGCATGGGGTGGGGAGAGAGGGGTTGGGAGAGTGAGTGACGGGGTTAGGTCTAGCCGCGGGTGGGGGTTTAAGGCCCCGCTTAGCCGTCAGCCGGCTGATGGCAACCTCTGCCATTAGGCTAAGCCGTCAGCTGGCTGACGGCTAAGCGGCGGGCCGTTATCCCTCAGCCATGTGGTGGGGCCTAGACATACGTTGCCGTCAGGGCGGCTTTGCCGTCAGTCATTCTGCACTTTGTCTTCAGCTGACTGACGGCGTTGCCCCAACAGACGGCTAACAAATCTTTTGCCTACAGTTGATTCTTTGCCGTCTGCGTTTTACCAAGCTGACGACAAAGCATGCTTTGTCGTCAGCCCCGATGAACAGCTGACGGCAAATCTCAAAGTTGACGGCAAAACTCCTATTTCTTGTAGTGCCAAGAGACATATATGCATGGTTTGCAAATGGTAAATCTGCTTGGGCCACCTCTAGAAATGTTTGAAGCTAGATAGGTAAGAAAAGGGGACCCCATAAAATCCCACACGCGGTTAGGCACGCTCAGTCTCAAAACCAATACCCGGAACTCGGATCCTAGGTGACTTGAATGGAACAAAGCGTCGGGGCGGGATAGCTTGGACCTTCCATCCTTCGTCGAATATAGTCAACATTATAATAATCATATCATCCATAACAATATAATAATGTGATATCCCAAACCAAGGAGTAACGGAGTAACATCGTAGCATCCTAAGCATGCATTCTAAGCAGGGGCTGAGCAACGAGCAATAGTAACATAGCAGTACAAGGTTTGCTGGGAGGGGACATGGCTGTATCGGTTTGAAAGAGGTTGTAAACATGTGGTAGGATCAAACATCGAACCTAACCTAGACTAGCATGCAAACCGCTGGTTGAAATAGAATGGATCATAAGTAATGTATAGTCCTTGCCTGTTGATAAGTCGGGTTCCGAAGGTGTAGTTGATCGCAAGCTCGTAATGTCTCCGAAGGTACCCGCGGAAGCACACAAGAGGGTAAACACTGGAAAGAAATCAACGAGCAAGCACTCTATTACTAGGAGGAAAACACGAGCAAGCATCAACAAGAAGGCAACACGAGACAATGCACCTACCGTCGAGAGCGGTTACTAACAGGTTAAGTGGAGTACTGGTCACACACGACGATACCGCACATTTACAAGGGTTCAAGTTCTTTAGCTACAGGTCATCAACAAAGGTTGTTAACATGGCAACTCAAGAAAGCATGACATAGAACACAAACATTACAAGAGGTGAAGCACAAAGTAAACTATCTATGCTAGTCAATTTAAGTGAGGCACAACCTAAACATGGCATATCACTAAGTGTCGCACGACAATTAAAACATTTGGTACTGTTCTGCCCTAAACCATATTTTAGGTTGGTTAACAGCAGAAAAACATAGCATAAACACAAAGTACACGAAAAACTAATCAAATTACATATAAAGAACACTCCAAACGGAGTTACGGTCAAAAAGATACAAGCAATACAAGTTTGGAACACAATCTATCAACATCAGGAAGCACACTTTAGAGCAATGCATAAACAGGATAATGAATGCAAACATGCTCACAAATGATATGAAACTAAAGTAGACATGGCAGGGAAGGCATGGCAAAAGGAATCATGCAAAAAGGCATCATGAACAACTAATTATAGCCCAAGCAAAATGCAATAAAACATTACTGGTCTAGGACTTGGTGAAAATCAGGAAAACATGGCAGAAACTGTTATTTTCATGTTGTATAAACAGGGGTAAAACTATATGTAAAAGTGTAGCAACATGACATAGCAATATATGAGCATGAAGTAGACATGATGATGATCAGGTACAAACAAGAATCATGGTCATAGGCATAACACATCAAAAGATATTAAGCATGCAACATGGCATCGGAAAGTTACAGACTTAGAGAAAAACAGAGGTGGCTATCAAAAACAGTGGCATAGCAACTTTGGAGAAGAATATAACTATGAACAGGAATGCTAACATGACAATGCAATACATATAATGGAAGTAGACATGATGCTTAACAGTGGCAACAAGAATCAATGCAATAGGCCTCATGGATTTGTCACAATCATCAAGCAAACTTGCAATAAAATAACACTAGCAACACACTAGCAGAAATTAGTAGCAGTTAACAGTCGGATGCCCACTTCAACAGTGATTAACAACATCAAGATGGCCTCAAATCAAAATGCTCACAAAATATGAACTAAAGTACACACAAAACTAAACAACTTACCTTTTGGGCGCAACGTGATCCGAGCTACGGTTTGATCACAAATCTACTCCCAAAAACGAATCAGCAGCACAATTATTACAGACTTAGCAAAATTTGGGAAATATTCGCAGGGAAAAAATTAAAAGGCCTCACCCAAACGGGCCAGGCCCAACTGGCGGCGGCTGGAATGGGAGGCGTCTTGGGCCGCTTGGGCCTGGATCTGGCAGGTCGGCCCGTCCGGCTGGAGGCTGGCGGTTGGGAGGCGCTGGACCGGCTCGTCCTCCCGACGTAGACCGACGGCGGCTGGTGGCGGGACCGAGCTCGGCTCGTGGAAGCCATGGCGGCGGCGCTGCCGCTGGTCCTGCGCGACAGAGGAGGAGGAGGGTTAGGGGGAAGATGAGAGGGAGGAGAAGGAGAGGTGGGGCGCGGTGAGGAGAGGTGGTCGGCCGGGGCGGCTCCGGCGACGAGCGGCGGGCTCCATGTGAGGGCGGAGGGGTTGGCTCGGGCGGCTTCCACGGGAGGAGAAAGAGGAGAGAAGAGGGGCTGACATGGCGCGCTCTCGGCCCTCTGATCTCGCGATCGAACGGCTGCAAACGGATCTGGGCTAGGTTTTTGACAAAATGGACTAAAAGCGAAAATTGGGGCTATTGTGAGGGGGGTGGCTGCAATTTTGGCTTAGGGAACCCCTAGAAAGGGGGTGGGGGAGTGGTGGTCTTTATATAGCCCGGGTGGCTGGCAGTTTGCAAAAACATCCCCGATTTCTCTCTCGCGCGCGCGGTGCTTACGTTTCTGACCGTCGGGGTACCGCAGGACCTCCGATTCGGGTAAAACTTCAAACTGCGCAATCAGGGCGTCGAGCCGGTGGCATTCACCTCGCGCTGGAACCGTTCCGATAATAATTTCCGGCGCGCTATAAAAATATCCCGTTTAATTATTAAACGGGGTTTTCGTTCCGTTGGCTGCGGCTGGTCTCATGCGGTTTTTGCGACGGTGCTCGAGTGAATCCCGATGTCTCAAGGTCGAGTGTCAGGGTGGCGAGGGTCGGTCTCCGTCCGGTACGAGATAAGAGGGGGGAAAATAATCACCGAACAATACATCGGGGATGCAAACTCCGCAAACAAATCAGACAATCAAACAATTCACACCGAAAACAAAAAATTTAATTTTTCTGAAATCTGGGTTGTTACAATATTGCTTCCATTGCTATTCCTCCTAATGATCCTTTGCAGCAATATATGGAGGGCCACAAGAATGATTTGCATATGCAAGAGAGAAATGAGCTGGACGAAATATTCTTAAGACAACCTGCTATCCTAAAGCACAACCTTCCAGTTGAGCCTTTGGGAATTTTATCGAAACCAAAAGAAGATCCAGTGTTTCATCTTAAACCTCTTCCTGATACACTCAAATATGGTTATTTAGATGAAAAGAAAGTATATCCTATTATTAACAATTCTAACCTTTAAGGGTATGAAGAAGAGCGACTATTGGAAGTACTTCACAAACATCGAGGTGCAATTGGCTATACCCTTGATGACCTTAAGGGGATTAGTCCATCTATTTGTCAACATAACATCAACCTAGAGCCCGATGCTAAACCAGTCGTTGATCATCAACGACGGTTGAATCCGAAAATGATGGATGTTGTAAGGACTGAGATTCCCAAGCTTCTAGCCGCAGGTATTATCTACCCTATAGCTGATAGTAAGTGGGTAATCCCGGTTCATTGTGTTCCAAAGAAAGGAGGTACAACTGTGGTTCCTAATGATAAGAATGAACTAATACCTCAGAGAATTATTATTGGATATAGGATGCGTATTGATTACAGGAAGCTGAACAAGGAAACCAGGAAGGACCACTACCCTTTGCCGTTCATCGACCAAATCCTTGAAAGGATCCTGGAGATGGGAATGTCCTTCGAGACTGGAGAACCTCTTCCTTGGAAGCACTTCGCCAAGGAGTACGTGATCAACAAGAACAAGAATGAGGAGTAAATCTCCTTGGGTAATGGCATCCCCTTAGCTTGTCCCAAGCTTGGGGGAGTGCTTGGTATCTTTATCTTTATCTTTGTCTTTTAGAGTCAAGTAGAGTCGTATCGTGTCTAGGGAAGTTATCTTATAAAATAGGTGTTTGCATTGAGGTCTATCACTCCTTTTTGGAGAGTTATGTATCCGTGAGTGTGGAGTCGTCTATGATGGAATATTAATGAGAAGTCAATTGATTCCTTCGATGCACTCGGTATTCTCTTCACGCAATCAACCTTATGATGATTCTTATGGGGAGTATTGACCTTATATCAGGTATGGCTTTGAAAACTTTATTTAATCTTGGCAAACATAGCTTTGGTCATAACAACAAGCATGATTTTCTCAAAGTAGCGACATAGCCAAAACCATTATGTTATTATGCTTGAAGTGTTATGTTGACAAGGAAGACAACTTGATGTGCTATGCTTATTTTAATGTTTATGCTTTATATTGCTTTGCATCTAAGTCATCATCAATTGTCTGTTCTCTCGAAGCCTTTGCTGGCCAAACCTCTGTACTAAGCGGAATTATCCTTGTGCACCCATACCCTGAAACCAATATTTTCCATATGAGTCCACCATACCTTCCTATTCGTGGTATTCCACTACCACTCCTAAAGTATAGAATTTATGTGTTATCCTTAAATGTTCAAAATCTTCTATTTTGTGCCCCTGTTTTAGCTCATGAAGAAGTAGTAGTTAATTCATGATCTTCTTAAGTTGGACAAGTTTTATCCCAGGATTGCATGTCTATCTGCAAACCCCTAATACGAGGAGGAATTGGCATGAGTGCGCCCAGCTCACAAAAGATAATACAACAAACAAACCCTCCTTCACGCTTTGTTCGAGAAATCAGAAAACTTTGGCAGTGATAAACAAAGGAGATTGCGCGGATGTGATCGTCCCCGTGTGGGAGTCGTTCCTCGAAACTTGTCCAATTTGAGAAGTAATTGAGTTATCTATTAGCATTCGTTGACAAATCATGCACCTCTCAAAACTTGTTTTCATTCTGTTTGATTTAAGGATAGCACTTGAGTTTTCCCTACTTCCCTAGAGCAGGACCTATCTTTTAGTTTTAGGTTGAGTCAGTTATTCCTACTTCTTTCTATTATTAAAGAGAGCAGACACTTGATGTGACAAGGATTCATTCATATAAAGCTGCATTAAGATCTGTCATACCGCATCCTTGTTGACATTATCATTTGATAAGTAAGTTGTTTGTTAAGCCTGGCGGAAGCAAACATTTTTCCTTTGTGTTAACATTTTCACTTCGTGCCTAACAGCATGTTCTTTCAAAAGCTTCAATTGATCTCATCAAAATATAAAAGAAAGAGCAAAAGTAAAAGCTATTAGTTGTCCTTTGACCAAAGGACATGTTTGCCATGATTTGATGAGTTTCCTTAGCCCTACTCTTGATTATAATTGTTATTACTCTTTCATAAGGGTCTTATGAGTTGAAGATTGTTGTTGAGGATGTTTGAGTTTGGTGAAGAAATCATGATGCTTCTTGTCCGTATTCTATTTATCAACAATTCACTCTCTAAACTTGTTGACAGGTTTACCGAGCTCAGTTTTCTCTTGGGGACAAGCGAGGTCTAAGCTTGGGGGAGTTGATACTTCCAAAATGCATCACTATTTTATATCATAATTCGTCCTTATTCATTGATATATTTCACATTACGATGATGTTCTTATGTTGTTTTGGCTTGTTTTACACAGTTTGCAACTTTTCGGTGCCGAAGCAGCAGACGCAGGATTCAGCCGTAAAAAGTGAACGCTGAGTTGCTGAAGAAGAACACCTCCAAATTACCTAAAAATCTACGGTGGGTGTTTTTGGGAGGATTGACGAAGACACGCAAAAGAGGGACCAGAGGGGGCCACAGGGTGCCCAGGCGGCCACCTGGCGCGGCCCCCACCCTGGCCGCGCCAGAAGGGCGCCTGGAGCCCTGGGGCCACCCCAGGCTCCCTCCTCTGGCCTATATACTCTTCGTCATCCAAAAACCCTAAAACGAGGAGTTTTTACGGAGTTCCGCCGCCGCTCCGTGGCGGAAACCTACAAAGAAGAAAAGGGCTCTCCCGCGGGCATATTCCGCCGAGGAGATCACCTCCCGGAAGGGGAGATCATCGCCATCGTCATCACCATCGTCACGGGCATCATCGAGATCATCATCGACATCATCCCCAACATCAGCACCATCTTCATCTTCATCCAATCTCATCTCACAATTGCAACTTGCGTTGTAACTCGTACTATCTATCCTCTCTACTCTACCGGTGTTGATTACTACTTTGTGGTGAATGCTATTGAGTTTTGTTGGAGACATATCATTATGACCAGATTGTTTACCACCTATTTATCACCTCTAATCATGATCTCTTTTATGTCTTGTGAGTAGTTACTTTAGTTCTTGAGGACATGGGAGAAGTCTTGTTGTTAGTAGTCATATGATGTTGAAGTAATATGTGTTGTTTGATATTTAAGTTGTGTTGTTATTTTCCTAGTGGTGTTGTGTGAGTCGAACACTCAACACTTCGCCTTATTAAGGACCTAGGGGAATACATTGTGTATAAAGAATGCTTATGGTGGGTTGCCCGAGTGACTGAAACCTGAACCCCAGTTTGCACACTTTTGCACAAGGGAATAATGGATCCTTGATCTTATTGTTGTGGTTAGGCTTTTCCTTAATTTCATAAGAGTGCACTTATCTTAGTCTAGAAGGTGTGCTAGCATAGATCCACCCACTCAACACTTATCAACACAAAACATGTTATCAATGCGGAATATGGCGAAAGCACATGACTACCTCTCCATGTGTCCTCAAGAACGTTTTAGTCTTTATAAGTTCAGTTGCCAGGCTTATCCTTTTCTCAAAAGGATTGGGCCACCTGCTGCTCCTCAGCACCATTTACTTTGCTTGCTTTTGTCTTATTGTTGCTTATACCGAAAACCCCTAAAAGTTATCTTTCAGTGCTTGCAGTTATTCCTTGTCCAAAATCACTTATAAATACCTTTCGCTCCTCGTTGGGTTCGACACTCTTACTTATCGAAAACGCTGCAATAGATCGCTTACGGTTGTGGGTCATCACCAACGTCTTCCTAGAAAGGAAGGACCCCTCCGGGGAACATCGACACGATGTTTTGCTTTGACATGTTTCATTTCAACCTATTTAGCTTCGATGTCATGTTTTGTGCTTAGCTGCGCATATTTTTCCGCTGTCACTTTGTTTCACTTCGAGATTTCGAAGAAATTTTGAAGTGATCATTCACCCCCTCCCCATTTGATCACATTCTTGGGCTTTCACTAGGTCACGAAGTTGTAACATCACAGGACCAGTAAATATGTTTGTCAGTAACGAGGATGAACTAGGTATAGGAAACTGACGATCAAACCTCAGACAAACAAAGCATCATAGCGACAGAGGCATTAGGACTCAACATTAAAGGTTCAAACAATGAAATTAATTCATGGAAGCACAGGGGCCATCATGCGTATCCAGATCCCTTTGTTGGTCATTGATCAGAGAGTTGGGAGACTTCATCTGTGTCATAGCCCTTATCAAGTCGTCGATATTGATGAGCTCGATGCTGAGACCAGCACGCAGCAGATGAAGAAAGACACATGCACGCTGATTTATACACTCCAACCTAGCAAAGTAGGCACCCCACTCAGCCGTAGCAGAGGTGAGGTGCTCGTCCGGGGGTACAAGGAAGGAATGCACCGCGGTCTGTTGTGCCAAGCCAGCTAGTGCGGACGAGAGATGACTATCGACGGCCACATCTACCTCCTCGAGCTCACGGCGATATGTGGATATGCTTAGGCGGCGATGCTTTGGGGTAGGGAGTGGGGATATGGATGAAAGAGGGTGTTTCTCCGGATCCATGTACGCAGATGGTACGAGGAAGGGATGCATCTCGGTTAAGAACGAGAGGAGCGCGGCAGCGCGAAGCACATGGTGGCGGCGGCGGAGGGGGGAGAGGGAGGGGGATATTATGGGTCGGTTGGGGGCTGGGGTGGGGGAGAAGAAGGCTAAAATACACACATATAAGGCGCGGATACTGGATATTTTGCTTGGAAACTAAAAACTTGAGCGGGGGAAACATACATTGCACACAGTTCCTTTCGATAAATGTGTGCCATACAGGGGAAACTATCCATGGAACCCCTCATCCCCGAAATTTTGAGCCACCTCTCTTAAGTTCCAAACACTCGGGGTAGGTGCGGTGACAGATATCGCACACGGTAAGGTTGTTCCGGGCATCCGTAATAGGAAACTATCCCGCACGGATTTGTGAGAACAATCGTGCGTGAAATATAAGCCATGGACCACACGATTTGAGGTCCGGGCGTGCCATACGAAGCGGTGGTTCCTCTCTGTAGCCACCGATGGGACTACACGCACATCTCGGGGAAGTGCACATTACCAGGGAGACTTGACTGCATGCAGTTGATGCTCAAACAGAAACTGCATGTAGTTGAGAAGGAGGAATGTGTAGTGGGGAAAACCGCTGACTCGTCCATCCCCTCAATGATAACCCGGTCCCTCAGCCCTGCCATGCATCATTCGCCTCCAAACCATCGTCTTCCTCCTCCTGCGTGCATCGCGCCCCAATGATCCCCGCCACCGGCGTCCACTACACCACCACCCTGTCGTTGCACAAAAGCACCAAGCCGATGGCAGAGTGTCGGAAGATCATCCATGATCACACCATCGATGCCCACCTTGGGATGAAACTCTATGTCTGGTACGCCAACGACCCTGGCAAGGCCGCAGACTGCATCGACGAGCTTGAGGAAGACCTCGCGACGCTGCTCTACAAGGTTGCCGGCATTGACATCGAGTACACCAAGGGTCACAGCAGGGTCGCCATCGTGTAGTTCTGCGTCGAGCAGAAAGTCCTCTACCACATCAGCAGGGTTGTCCGTCGCTGCCAGAGGCTCGAAAAGTTCCTCTCCATCGTGAAGTACACCTTCGCCATCGTCGACACCGCAAACGACAAGAAGGTGCTCAAAAACTCTGGCTTGCAGGTAACCAACTGTTGGATATGTGCCCTAGAGACAAATTAATAAAGATATTTGTCACATATCCCTTTTGTTCATAATATGTTTTATACTGTGCTATAACTGTATTACTTGGAAATACTAATACAGGTGTAGTATAAAACATGGTCCTTAGTTTAACTCGGGTAAACTATCTCATTGGGCAATTGATAGATCAAGCTTTCCTGATCATGGCGACACTTAAGTCCATTGACAATGAGGTCATATCGTTAAGGGGAATGATGTGATGGACGTACACCCACCTAAAGTATTGCAATGTGATTGAGAAACATAGTTCAGCGTTGCTATGACTTTGTAACGTATGGCTTAGTCCTTAGACCATAATGATCATACGTAATTGTCATCTATGAGGAGACTTTGATTTGTATCCCACCGCCTGACTGAAATATGTTGGCTATAACGGTGCACTTTGGGTATTCCGAAATAGATGGTTGATGAGTATGTTAATAGATCAGAGCGGGATTTGTCAGTCCTTGTGACAGGACAGGTACTCTAGGCCCACTCGGTGATATTGCATCAACACCTTGCAAGGATGTGACTAGGTCACAAGAGATGCAATGATCATGGACGAGAGAAGTTGTTTGTTGTGAACGAGATGTGAACACGGTATGTAGGATACCGACGATCAAACCTCGGACAAACAAAGTACCGCAGCACAAAGGGATTACGTCGTATCGTTAACGGTTTCCAAAAGCGATCAAAGTTCATTCGATAGTAGCGCAGGGGTTGTCAAGGATTGTAACCAGGTCCAACTGACTAGTCATTGGTCACTGATGAGAGTCTCGACCATGTCTGTTGTTTCCCGGACCGTTAGGGTGTTACACTTAAGGGCAATCGATGCATAGGACAGTTACAGGATCAATCGGTGAAATAGGAGAAATCACCGGAATAGTTCCGGAGGAGGACGGAATGGTTTCCGGACATTTTGAATAGTTCAAAAATAAAGTTTAATTGGTTTAATAATGTTTTATTATTTAATTATCTGAATTAAATATTTAAAACATATTAAAAAAATTAAAAAATGGGAAAAGGCTAAATGGGCCCATGGGGCCCATTAAGGGAGGAGGGCGTCTCCCCCCTTGGGCTTGGCACCAAGGGTGGGGCCCACCACCACCCTTGGCTGGCGCACTCCCCCCCCCCCTTGGGAGTTTAGTCCCACATGGGGGAGGGGAGGAGGATGGCACCCCCCCCTTGGCCTATATAAGGAGGGGTAGACCCCCCCTTTTTCCAACACACCAATATCTCCTTCTTCCTCCT
Source organism: Bromus sterilis (assembly GCA_950022295.1). Lineage (NCBI taxonomy): Eukaryota > Viridiplantae > Streptophyta > Magnoliopsida > Poales > Poaceae > Bromus > Bromus sterilis. Next base: position 139,491,994 of record OX465601.1, on the reverse strand, counting down.
CCTTCCCGGAAGTGGACTCCCCTTGTTTTGAGTCTGCACCTGGATTGGAGTTCTCCACCATAAGGCAGGCCGTCGTTCTGCTGGAGTCGGGATCCGTAGCCGTCTTTCTTCCGTTGCTCGCCTGGTTCGGGGCCCGGGAGGAACATCGATTGTACCGTACGTGTATAATCTCTTCGAGGCACTACACCTGTGGTGCTACTTCGTCGCTGGAGGTTTACCGGGAGTCATCCTCGCCGGTGGTGGTCTTCTACACGACAGGGAGGTCGTAGTTCCGAGTCTACGCCAGCCACGTTCGCAAGAACGTTTCCCTCTTTTGGTCTTCAAAGGTATGAACACCGATTCCCTCCATTACTTTACATCGCCATAGCATAGATCTTGGGTTCAGGTACCGTAGGTATGAAAAATTTGTGTTTTTTGCCCCGTATCCCAACAGTGGTATCAGAGCTAGCTATGCGTAGATGTATTGTATGGGTAGAACACATCTAGGATGTGGGCATCGAATCTTCATTCGTTACCCTCCCACGTGTACTCATTTAGCATTGCGGCAATGTTTGATGAAGCGGCCCCCGACCGACCTTACGCGTTTACGCGAGACTGGTTCCACGCTTGACATATGGCTTGTACCATATAAAGTGGCTGGGGGTGTCTATCTCTCTGCATTAGCGATGCGAAGATGTTTGCAACGGAGGGCCCCGACAGGGGTGTAATAGAGACGGATGGGAGACGGTGTTGTGGCATGTTTTTCGCAGGATAGAAATGGTTCTCTCTCTCTCGAAACCCCTAGCAGCCACGTAAAACTTGCACAAGCTAAAGTAGAAAGGCGTTTAACTTTGCTTTGCATGAAGGGGGGTCATAGGTTGTATGATTTACAGTTTTACTTTCTGTTTTATGCTAGTATGCTAGATATATCGACGGTAGCACGAAACAGGACCATCTCTCACAATACCAACATTGTGTTCTCCCTTGGTGGGCACCGCCTGGAAGGTTCTCCCATATGGCTTGATGCTCCATACATACCGGAGTTGTCCTACATATTCAACGGAGTTCGCATGAGGTTGGGTTCGGCAAGCCTGGCATATGCAGATATGGCCTTGCTGAACAGCTAACATCATGGTTCGATTGGTAGGCTTGACGTATGTAGATGCGGGCCTGGAACACAGGAGACCGAAAGGTCGAGCACGAGTCACATGCCTGATGTGATTGTCTTAGAGGCCTACCTGGTTCGCATACTGATGGCCGTGACGATCGGGGGAGGTATGGGGGTTGGGATTGTGTAATCACTTAGTTAAATTGAGAGGTGTTTACCTAAGTGGGAGCTTTCTAGAATTTTGAGATTAAATTGAAACTCCACATTATGAACAAAAGTCTAAATATGTATCCTTGTGAATCAACCTTGTAGATGGTAGCACCTCGCCCCTCGTTCAACTTAGGATCATTCCTAGAGAAAGATAAGCTAAAAACAGATGGGACAAACTTCACCAACTGGTTCCGCACCCTGAGGAGTCTCCTCGTTCCCCTCAAGATGGCATACGTACTAGAGGGCGCGTTAGGTGACGCACCAGCAGATGATGCTAGACAGGACGAGAAGAATGTCTATCTCTCCAGGACTGATGATTACAACCTTGTCCAGAGTGGCATGCTCTACTCCATGGAGGCTGATCTGCAGAAACGCTTTGAGAGGATGGGTGCATATGATATTATCACCGACCTCAAGGCGGTCTTCGCACCTCAAGCCAGGGCTGAACGGTACGAGGCTTTTGAAGCCTTCTTCTCAGCAAAGATGGACGAGCACGGCAGCGTGAGTGAGCACGTAGTCAAAATGTCTGGCTACGTTCAGCGCTTGAATGCTCTGGAATGCCAGATTCCAGATGAACTTGATGTTGATAGGGTGTTGCGGTCGCATCCCCCTAGCTACAAAGGCTTTATGCTGAACTACAACATGCAGAGGATGACCAAAACCCCTTTTGAGTTGTTCGCCATGCTGAAGAGCGCCGAGGTTGAGATCAAGAAGGAGCACGCCATCTTCATGGTCAATAAGACCACTGACTTCAAGAAGTCAAGCAGGCGGGAGAAGGCCAAGAGAGGTGGCCCCAAGAGGGATGGCAAGTCAGTTGCCGCTCCTCCCAAGGCACCCAAGCCTAAACCCGGAGTGGAGTGCTTCTACTGCAAGGGTGAAGGTCACTGGAAACGCAACTGACCCAAGTACCTAAAGGACAAGAAGGCTGGCAAGGTCGCCAAGAGAGACGAAGGTATATTTGATATACATATTGTTGAACTTCTCTTGACAAGCGCCGGGAACACATCCTGGATACTTGATACAGGATATGTCGCTCATATTTCTAATTCCATTTAGGGACTAAGGAATAGGAGACGCTTGCTCAAGGATGAAGTGACGATGCGCGTGGGGAATGGCTATCAAATTGAAGTCTTGGCGGTCGGCACGAAGCATCTTAGTCTCCCTTCGGGATTGGTTTTAGTTCTGAATAATTGCTACTATGTACCCGCGTGAGTGTGAACATCGTTAGTGGCTCTTGCTTGAAGCGAGACCGTTATTCTTTTAAGTCTGATACAATTGGTTATTCGATTTATAAGGATGAAATGTTTTATGTTCACGCACCGGAGTTGCATGGTTTATTCGTACTTGATCTCGATGGTGACGTGTGTCACATTAACAATATTGAGGCCAAGAGATTGAAGAATGATGAAGATCACATGAAGATGTGGCATTGCCGACTTGGTCGTATTGGTATAAAGCGCATGGAGAAGCTCCATAAGGATGGACTTCTTGAGTCATTGGATTTTGGATCCCTTGATACATGTGAACCATGCCTCATGGGAAAAATGACAAGGACTCCATTCAATGGATAATGGAGCGTGCGGATGACTTATTGGGGATCATACACACGGATGTATGTGGACCCATGAACGTCCCCACTCGCAATGGTCTTCGTTACTTCGTGACCTTTACTGATGACTTGAGTAGATATGGGTATATTTACTTGATGAAGCACAAGTCTGAAACCTTTGAAAAGTTCAAGGAATTTCAGAATGAGGTCGAAAATCAACTCAGAAAGAAAATCAAGCACCTTCGATCTGATCGAGGTGGCGAGTATTTGAGTCACGAGTTTGGCAATCATCTGAAGTCTTGTGGCATAGTACCACAGCTTACGCCGGCAGGCACACCTCAGAGAAACGGTGTGGCTGAGCGACGTAATTGAACCCTATTGGATAGCGTACGATCGATGATGTCTCATACTGATTTGTCTGTGTCATTCTGGGGGTATGCATTAGAAACTGCCGATTATATTCTTAATAGGGCACCATCCAAATCCGTAAAGACAACACCATTTGAAGAATGGCATGGCACGAAACCTAAGTTGTCCAACCTGAAGATTTGGGGTTGTGAGGCTTATGTTAGGAAACTACAGCCTGACAAACTTGAATCCAAGGCGGATAAGTGCATCTTTGTGGGCTATCCCAAGGAAACTTGTGGATACACCTTCTACAACAAGTCTGACAGCAAAACGTTTGTTGCCAAGACGGGACACTTTCTTGAGAAGGAGTTTCTCGCGAAAGAGTTGAGTGGGAGGAAAATAGACCTCGATGAAGTGACTGACCAATCACTCCAATTGGAAGAAACGGCTACGGAAATTGTTCTGGAACCATCTTCCACAGTGGGAGCTGAAGAGAATGGCCACAACAACATTCATAACGATCGTGACATTGATGATGATCATGATGAGAATGAAGAGGAACCTTTTTATGCCCCGTAGGTCATCAAGAGTCCGTCAACCTACTGAGTTTTACGGACAACTTGTGAATGCAATCTCGGCTGATGAGTCGGATGAACCTACAAGTTACAAAGAAGCAATGGAGGGACCCGAGTCCGAGAAATGGCTTGAAGCCATGAAATCCGAAATAGACTCCATGTACACCAACAGAGTATGGACTTTGGTGGATATGCCCGAGGACCGCAAGGCCGTCGAGAATAAATGGATTTTCAAGAAAAAGACTGACGCAGACGGAAACGTATCTGTCTACAAAGCTTGACTTGTCGCGAAGGGGTTCCGACAAATTCAAGGAGTTGACTACGAGGAGACGTTCTCTCCTGTAGCGATGATAAATTCTATTCGGATCCTACTAGCAATAGCTGCATATCATGATTACGAGATATGGCAGATGGATGTGAAAACTGCATTCCTAAATGGCAACATTGAGGAAGAGTTGTATATGATGCAACCAGAGGGGTTTGTCGATCCAAGGAACGCTGGTAAGGTGTGCAAGCTTCAACGGTCCATCTATGGGTTGAAGCAAGCATCTCGGAGCTGGAATCTTCGATTTGATGAGGTCATTAAAGCTTTTGGATTTGTCCAAAATGTTGAAGAATTCTACGTCTATAAGAAACTGAGTGGGAGCTCTGTAGCATTCCTTGTGTTATATGTAGATGACATATTACTAATAGGGAACGATAAGAAATTCTTAGAGGAAGTGAAGGAATATATGAATGGACCATTTTCCATGAAAGACCTAGGTGAAGCTGCGTACATATTGGGGATTAAGATCTATAGAGATAGACCTAATCGACGGTTGGCCTTGAGTCAGAGCACTTATATTGACAAGATATTGAAAAGGTTCAGTATGGGTAACTCCAAGAAAGGCCTCTTGCCAGTTATAAAAGGTGTCAAATTAAGCGTGACTCAATGCCCAACCACAGCAAAAGAGAAGGAGGAGATGTCCTCAAAGCCCTATGCCTCAGCCATAGGTTCTCTCATGTATGCTATGTTATCTACCAGACCGGATTTAGCACTGGCCATTAGTATGACTAATAGCTACCAGAGTAACCCGGGAATGGCTCACTGGACAGGAGTAAATAAAATCCTTAAGTACTTGAGAATAACCAAGGATCTCTTTCTCGTTTATGGAGGAGTTGATGAGGAGCTCACCGTAAACGGTTACGTTGACGCAAGCCTTGGCTCAGATCTAGATGACTCGAAATCCCAGACGGGATATGTTTTCATGTTGAACGGTGGCGCAATTAGCTGGAGGAGCGGCAAACAGTCAGTCGTCGCCCAATCTACAATGGAGTCTGAGTATATTGCCGCTTGCGAAGCGTCAAACGAGGCGATGTGGCTGAAGAAGTTCGTGATCGAGCTTGGCGTCTTTCCCAGCTGCACTGACCCCGTGGGAATCTTCTGCGACAACACGGGTGCCATTTCTAACGCGAAAGAGCCAAGAACTCACTCTACAGCCAAGCACATCCTCTGAAAGTTCCATGTGACGCGAGACTACGTCAGGGATGGACACACTAGGATTCACAAGATACATACGGATCTGAACGCAGCAGACCCGATGACTAAACCTCTTCCACAGGGCAAGTTTGAAGAACACCGAGAGACCATTGGTGTTATATACATACCTGATGTAAACTAGTGTAATTTGTACTCTAGTGCAAGTGGGAGACTGTTGGATATGTGCCCTAGAGACAAATTAATAAAGATATTTGTCACATATCCATTTTGTTCATAATACGTTTTATACTGTGCTATAACTGTATTACTTGGAAATACTAATACAGGTGTAGTATAAAACATGGTCCGTAGTTTAACTCGGGTAAACTATCTCATTGGGCAATTGATAGATCAAGCTTTCCTGATCATGGCGATACTTAAGTCCATTGACAATGAGGTCATATCGTTAAGGGGAATGATGTGATGGACGTACACCCACCTAAAGTATTGCAATGTGATTGAGAAACATAGTTCAGCGTTGCTATGACTTTGTAACGTATGGCTTAGTCCTTAGACCATAATGATCATACGTAATTGTCATCTATGAGGAGACTTTGATTTGTATCCCACCGCCTGACTGAAATATGCTGGCTATAACGGTGCACTTTGGGTATTCTGAAATAGATGGTTGATGAGTATGTTAATAGATCAGAGCAGGATTTGTCAGTCCTTGTGACAGGACAGGTACTCTGGGCCCACTCGGTGATATTGCATCAACACCTTGCAAGGACGTGACTAGGTCACAAGAGATGCAATGATCATGGACGAGAGAAGTTGTTTGTTGTGAACGAGATGTGAACACGGTATGTAGGATACCTACGATCAAACCTCGGACAAACAAAGTACCGCAACACAAAGGGATTACGTCGTATCGTTAACGGTTTCCAAAAGCGATCAAAGTTCATTCGATGGAAGCGCAGGGGCTATCAAGGATTGTAACCAGGTCCAACTGACTAGTCATTGGTCAATGAGAAGAGTTTCGACCATGTCTGTTATTTCCCAGACCGTTAGGGTGTTACACTTAAGGGCAATCGATGCATAGGACAGTTACAGGATCAATCGGTGAAATAGGAGAAATCACCGGAATAGTTCCGGAGGAGGACGGAATGGTTTCCGGACATTTTGAATAGTTCAAAATAAAGTTTAATTGTTTTAATAATTTTTTATTATTTAATTATCTGAATTAAATATTTAAAACATATTAAATATATTTAAAAAATGGGAAAAAGGCTAAATGGGCCCATGGGGCCCATTAAGGGAGGAGGGGGTCTCCCCCCTTGGGCTTGGCGCCAAGGGTGGGGCCCACCAACCCCCTTGGCCGGCTCACTCCCCCCCTTGGGAGCTTAGTCCCACATGGGGGAGGGGAGGAGGATGGCACCCCCCCCCCCCTTGGCCTATATAAGGAGGGGTAGACCCCCCCCTTTTTCCAACACACCAATATCTCCTTCTTCCTCCTTCTCCTTCCCGGAAGTGGAATCCCCTTGTTTGGAGTCTGCACCTGGATTAGAGTTCTCCACCATAAGGCAGGCCGTCGTTCTGCTGGAGTCGGGATCCGTAGCCGTCTTTCTTCCGCTGCTCGCCTGGTTCGGGGCCCGGGAGGAACATCGATTGTACCGTATGTGTATAATCTCTTCGAGACACTACACCTGTGGTGCTACTTCATCGCTGGAGGTTTACCGGGAGTCATCCTCGCCGGTGGTGGTCTTCTACACGACAGGGAGGTCGTAGTTCTGAGTCTACGCCAGCCACGTTCGCAAGAACGTTTCCCTCTTTCGGTCTTCAAAGGTATGAACACCGATTCCCTCCGTTACTTTACATCGCCATAGCATAGATCTTGGGTTCGGGTACCGTAGGTATGAAAATTTTGTGTTTTCTGCCCCGTATCCCAACACCAACCTCGTCGACCTACAGAAGCAGTACAGGGTGGCAGGCAACACCATATGTATGGAACAAGTCGTGAAATGTTCGGGTTACAAGTAGATTGTATCATTACTTCATCGATTGTAGTTGATTTTTTTTACATCTGTCACGCGTCTATACATGATATGTCTTCGAATTTGGATGCATTCCTTATTATTTTGGTATTTTTAAACATTTTATTGCACTAACAAACCGCAAAAAAGAGTTAAATACAATATCCACCGGAACTATAGCAGCATGATGTTGGTTCATTGGTGATTATTCGATCCATGCGCATTGGACGGTGCAGGGTATGCAATCCGTGGTGTTGCGTTCTGGCCAATCAGAACGGACGGGCAAATTTCGCAGGGTATAGGCTAAGCAAACGATTGTAATACAGGAACCGTGTGCTTCGCCATATCACCAAAATTTTGGCATGTAACGGGATGTGTTTGATATATTTAAGTCATCTAGTGTAGATTAGGAAGTTTTTATGGGTTTATTTACATTTGTACAATGATATTTTTTTGTCATTTTCATCTTCCGTTTGATATATATGTATAAGGCGCTAAGTACGTTTCATGTGCACTCGATATGAATTTATTTGCATTTGAACTACAAGTGCAAAAAAATTTGACCAAATGTGTGCTGAAAAATCATGTATGTTCTCTCGGATTAACGTGTAGCACACATACGTAGAATTGAAATGAACTTGTTGCACCTTGGTCACGTCTTTCGACCGGGAAACATTGAGGTCGGTGTTTTTTAAATTACAAAAAATTCAAAAAAATGAGAATCGCTCGAAAATATATGAGACTTTGTGTAGTGTCGTGATAAGATGAAACAACGACGTGGTAAAATTTTCAGACATTTTGAGAAAGGTTATCGTGCGATCGCCTTGCAAACGGGGGAATCTCATATGAAGGACCATGGTTCCGATATGTATGGAACGATTTGTGAAATGTTCGGGTTACAAGTAGATTTTATCGTTACTTCGTCGATTGTGACTTTTTTTTCACAGCTACCCCGTGTCTATACGTGATATGTCTAGGAATTTGGACGCATTCCTTGTTATTTTGGTGTTTCTAAACATTTTATTGCACTTACAAACCGTAAAAATAGCTAAATACAATATCCACTGGAACTACAGCAGCATGATGTTTGTTCATTGGTGATCGTCCGATCCGTGCGTATTGGACGGTGCAGGGCGTGCGATCCGTGGTGCTGTGTTCTGGCCAATCAGAACACACAGGCGAAATTTGCAGAGTATAGGTTAAGAAAACGGTTGTAACACACGAACCGTGTGCTTTACCGTATGACGGGAATTTTTAGTTCTGATTAATTTCAAATTGAAAACATAACTACATTGAAATTCCTCGAGCCCATGACTGGTTGATCACCATCAACATCACAAGTCGGAATCATACATGACCGGAAGGCAACTTCATTTTCCATCACAATATATAGGGAAATCAACATAGATCCAGACATACATTAAATATCACCAATCATGCTTAAAAGCAATAATTAACAAACAATTCACTATTACACACACATCTATAACTGCATAATATAGCTACTACCCTTACGTTATTCTTCATGCATCCATATAGCGGTATCGTGCTTGTAATTGATCGTCGGGCGTAAAAGTTTTACCATCGTAGATCCTCTGTGCTCTCAATAGGTGCCACTCGCGGAGGAGGAGCTTGTCAGGTTGATGATCTCCATACCTTGCCCGAATGTGGTGGCCATGGCACGCGCATGCGCTCCCTACCCGCGCGGCGGTGCTGCTGAGTCGGATGATGACTTTTCCTGGTCTGCCGTCATGGCCTCCGCATATGTTTGATCCTCCGGCTCGAACACGAACATGAGCCTGCGACGGCGCCTTCCGATGCCCGTTGGGCATGTCTCCTCCTCCTGGAGCCTCTTTCGCTGCAGCCTATCCTATTCATGCAGTACCAATCGCTGACGATCCCTATTCACGGTGAGAGCCTCGGCAAAAGCGACGGATTCCTCCAGCCCAAGTTGGAGATCGCACTCGTCCAGGTCGCGGAGGTCCGTGTCTAAGCGTGAATCCTCGAGGGACTGGGCTATGGCCATCTCCATCATGCCATTGAACTTGGGGTCATCGTCGTCGGGAGTGGCGGGTTGTGCGCCCAACACAATGCCGGCCAGCAGCACGTGGACACATCGACTCCTCCATCCTCCACCTCCATCCAGTCGCGGTCCATATGCAATGGGTGTGGTGGTGGTGGTGGCGAGTTATAGGTGATGAGGCGAAGTGTGCGGTGGTAGTGGTGGCGAACTAGGGGGTGAGCGTGTGTTTGTGTGTTGCCGCCACCGCTTGCCATGACGAGCTTTATTTGTAGAGCTAGCGCTCGGATTGGGGATCGATATTTTCCCTGGTGGGCGCTTGCGCGGGAAGGATCGGCTAAAGCGCGCGGAAGGAAATAACAAAAGTTCGAAAATCCTTGTGGATCCCATGCTTTGGCTGCCGCGACGAGCGTGCTCTGGTGATGAGGAAGCCAGTCTGTCGGCAAGAGAAGTGGAGGTGGCGACGCGTGGCAAACGGTTGTTCCCATCCACTCGTTGGTGTTACGACGGAACTCATCACCGATGGCTATTCAATTATATCCGTGTATATTTACTTAATTTCATCTTAATTAGTTTCCTTCTCCTCACATATAATGCGAGGTTTTCAACTATTACACCCAAAATAGATCACTAAAAGTTCCTTGTTAAGGCCATACGAAACTAAAAAGAGACTAAATTAATTCCCTAGTCGGAGTCGGAGTCAAGCACTGCGGCGAAGGCGCCCAGCTGCACTGATCGTAACCTTGATGGGATGCTGGGGCGTGCACTCCAGATCACGAAGCTGTCCGGAGCGGCAGAGCGGGGTTGCGCGCTGACGCTCAGCGATGAGGCGCACGTCGTCGGTGTAGTCGGAGTCGGAGCCGGAGTCCATGTCCATGTCTAGCATGCGCGCAACGAGTGGACATGCTTCGATGGAGGCACTGCGGCGAAGGCGCCCAGCTGCACTCATGGTAACCTCGAGGGGCTGCTGCGGTGTACACTCCTACACGTGCAGGTGTTTGGAGTGGGAGAGCGGGAGAGCGCACTCCGCCTGCACTGTGATGCAGCACTCCTCGACGGTGTCGGTGTCAGAGTCTTTCTCCTTGTCCAGTATGCGTTCAATGAGTGGTCGTGCTTCGATGGCGGCACTGTGACGAATGCGCCCATCTGCACTCATGGTAACCTCGAGGGGCTGCTGATGTGTGCACTCCTCCACGCATAGGTGTTTGGAGTGGGGGAGCGCAAGAGCGCGCTCTTGCTGCTCTGTGATGCAACGCTCCTCGTCTCTCTCGGAGTCGTTGTGCATGTCCATGGACACCATGCACACAACGAGTGATCGTGCTTCGATGGCGGCACGGAGGATGCGAAGCCGCCCGGCTGGACCGCTGATAACCTGGCCGCGCTGCGGGGGCGTGCACACCAGCACGCGTTGCCATCTGGAGTTGGGGAGTGACGAGGGGGTGACCCCACGACTCCTACGGATGAGCCTACCTGGTGTCCATGAAGGCAGAAGGCCCATGAAGATACAGCCTCGGCCCACTAGTTGTCACCGACGTAGGAGTCCTCGACTCACAAGGAAGGTGTGAAGACCTGCCATACGGAGCAAGCTAGGGTTAGGAAAGTTTACCTGTACACGTACATGAACTCCCCGAGACCTAGCCCAGTATATATAAGGGCTAGGAGGGGAGACGCCAAAGACATCCAATCTCACCTGTAACCCTAGCCTTGAGCGCTCTAGCCTTGGCCTCCACTGTAATCGCATCTTCCCAATCAATAATATCGAGCAGGAGCGAGCCTCCCTGTTTGCCGACGAGCTATCGTCCAACCTGTGCCTCTCATGACTAACCCAGGGTCCATGACCATGGGATTTGCCGGGGTTGATCCCCGTCAATTGGCGCCGTCTGTGGGAACTACGCAGGATGGGATCACGATCTCGGCGGTCCCATCTTCAGCAAGCTACAACTCAAGGGAAAGAACCAGACCTAGCCCACTCGAAGGATTCAAGATCACGGCGGACATCTCCGCCACCCAATCAAGACTACTCGAGCTACAGTCATGCCAGGACCGATACTACAGTAATGGCCAAGTGCAGCGTCAGCGCCGAAGGAGTCGACGACCCAGAAGAATGGCGAGGGGCCTCTACGAAGGAATCCCACTCGACGAACTGCGACGCGCAGCGGAGGACTCGCAAATCTTCCGACAACCCACCACCGCCCGGGCACCCGCCGCACATCAAGACGATGACTACGAGATCGACTCCAGCGATCAGCAGAACCACCGCCAAGGCAGAAGGAACCGACGACACAAAAGGCGCGCAAGGGATAACTACGGCGGAGCCCCAATAAATGAGCCAAATCACGCAGTCGCGCAATCGACGACCACTCGACGACACGCCGTCGCACGAGCATCTGCCGCCAACCAAGACAGCGACTCCGAGACACCTGTTGGCGAGTACTACGACCCAGATCGAAGGCCGGATGAATTCGCCAACCTCGTCAAGAACCAAGACATGAATCGAGGAATCGAAACCGATCCTCGCTTCCACGAACACCCGGAGGATCATGAGCAGATCTTCAGAATCTCAAGAAGAAAGAGGCACGCCGGATCTAGCAAACTAACGGCTAGAGAGCAGCTAGCAGGACCCTACACGATCCACAGCTTCGAGGATGGCTGGGGACGCGTCAGGGAAGGTCACACTTTGAGAGACTGCCGCCTGTTCAACGAGCTAGCCGATGACCTCAAGAAGGAGAAGCAGAAAGAAGACAGACGCAACCAACGACCCGAGCAATCGCCGACCTCAAGCCCGGAAGGACGTCACAGTCCGCCACAAGCACAGGTGCTCATGATCCAAGAAGGAAGGGTACCGCAAGCACAACGCGACGCCCAAACCCTGCAGGCCAGAGCAGCGGAGAGCATAAACATAGTCGAAGTCTATCAATTGCATGGCACGGAGACCAGCATCACGTTCTCACAGGACGACCATCCACCCGCAGTCCCAAGACCGGGGCACGCACCCCTAGTGCTCGACGCACAAATCGGAGGATACGACATGGATCGGGTCTTCATGGACGGAGGCAACAGCATGAACATCATCTTCGCCAGCACCCTACAAAAGATGCTGATCCCACGATCAGTATGGAGAAAATCAAGCACTGAGTTGCACGGGGTAGTCCCAGGAGAAGCAGCCACATCACTCGGAGTCATCGAACTCGAAGTCGTCTTTGCCAACCGACGCAACTTCGCAAAGCACGTCCTCGAGTTCGAGGTACTCGACTGGCAATCACAGTATCATGCCATACTGGGACGACCAGCATTCGCGCAATTCATGGCGGTCCCACACTACGCCTACCTCAAGCTCAAGATGCCAGGATCATCAGGAGTCCTCACGATCAACGGAAGATTAATCAAATCAGATCAATCTGATCGTGACTTCCACAGAATCTCCGACACATTCGGAGCCAAGCAAGAACTCGGAGAAATAGCCATGATGACGGACAAGAGTACCTTCCCATTGGTAAACCGAAGCGAATCCAGGGAGTACGGACGCGACTTCAGCATCGACAGCGACACAGTCACTCACCAAGTGCACCCGACGGACCCGGACAAAACAGTCCGCGTGTACGCCCACCTACCAGAGGAGCAGGCAGCGGCTCTCGTCGCTTTCCTCCGAGACGAGCGGGAAATATTTGCCTGGTGCCCAGCCGACATGCCTAGGATACCACGTGAATTCGCGGAACACGCCCTACGCATCAAGCCAAACACGAGGCCAGTGAAGCAAGCGCTGAGACGATTCTCGGAGCCCAAGTGCAGAGCAATCGGAGAGGAAGTCAACCGGTTACTCGACGCTCAGTTCATCCGAGAAACGAAGAAAGCCACCTGGATAGCCAACCCAGTGTTGGTGCCCAAGAAAGACACGACCGTGATGCGCATGTGTGTCGACTACGGACCAGTCAACAAACATTGCCCGAAGGATCACTTCCCCCTGCCTAGAATCGATCAGATAATCGACTCAACAGCAGGGTGCGATCTACTCTCTTTCCTCAACGCTTACTCAGGATACAACCAGATCAGGATGAAGGAAGAAGACGAAGAGCACACATCGTTCATCACCCCCTACGGAGTATTCTGCTACAGGACCATGCCCTTCGGGCTAAAAAATGCAGGCGCCACTTACCAACGAATGATGCAGGCCTGCTTAAAGGAGCAAATAGGAAGAAACGTACAAGTCTACGTGGACGACATCGTCATCAAGACCTACAAAGCAGCCACATTACTCGACGACCTGCGCTAAACCTTCGCAGCGCTCAACAAATACAGAATCAAACTCAACCCAAAGAAGTGCGCATTCGGCGTACCGGCGGGAAAGCTGCTTGGCTATATGGTCTCCGCCCGCGGAATCGAGGCAAAACCCGAGAAAGTCCAAGCCATCACCCGCATGCAAGAACCAACCGACGTCAAAGGAGTACAGCAGCTCACTGGAAAACTCGCAGCCCTAAGCCGCTTCATCAGCAGGCTAGGAGAACGCACGCTGCCTTTCTATCAACTGCTCAGGAAAGGAGAGAAATTCGAGTGGACGGAGGAAGCCCGCCAAGCATTCGCGGACCTGAAAAAGACACTCTCGACCCCACCAATCCTGGCGGTACCCAAGGAACGAGAAAAGTTATACCTCTACGTGGCAGCACGCAGCAGTGTAATAAGCACAACGCTCATCGTCGAACGCGCAGAAGAAGGCAAGGTCCAGAGCATCCAGAGACCAATCTACTACCTCAGCATGCTCCTGACCAAATCCCAGCAGTGGTACCCGCACTATCAGAAGCTACTACTGGCCATTGTCATGACCTCAAGAAAGGTGTCCCAATACTTCGACGAGCACCCCATCACAATCGTGAGCAGCGCGCCACTCACCGACATACTCAACAACCCTGGAGCAATAGGTCGAGTCGCCGAGTGGAACATAGAGCTCAGCCCACGAGACCTGCAGTTCAAGCACCCAACAGCCATCAAAGCCCAAGTACTCCCAGATTTCCTGGTTGAGTGGACGGAGGTTCAAACACCAGGCCCCCCAGACCTATCAAGCTCATGGTCAATATTCTTTGATGGATCCAAAAGACAACAAGCAGCTGGGGCAGGAGTCGTACTCATCTCCCCCAAAGGAACAAAGCTGAAATACGTCCTCCAGATCAACTTCAGTCACGCCTCCAACAACGAAGCAGAATACGAGGCACTCCTTCATGGCATGCGCATGGCCAAAACATGCGGAGCCACTCGCCTCATAACTTACGGGGACTCCAATCTCGCCGTCCAGCAGACAATGAGAAACTGCAACGCAATAGCCGACAACATGGCGGCCTACCAAAAGCTCTACAACGAACTCAAAGGAAATTTCGACGGTTGTGAGCTCAACTACATCACCAGGGACAACAACACAGAAGCTGACGAGCTCGCGAACATCGGTTCAACCAGGGCGCCTGTACCACCCGGCGTTTTTCTCGAAAGCATCAACCGGAGGTCCATCAAGGTGCAAGCAACAACACCTGAAGTAGTTGTGGACGGCGAGGACGCAACAGAAATAGCGCAGGTAGCAGCAACAACCCTATCAGAAGGCACAAGCACCAGCACATCCGACAGCACAGCCCCGACAGAGTTTGAAGGACCTGTCTGGACGAAACCGTTCCTCTGATTCCTAATCGAAGGCACGCTACCACAAGACGTGGCCGAAGCACGATGCATCAGCCGACGATCCAAGGCATTCACGATGATCAACAGACAACTATATAAGCGCAGCATCACCCAGATACTCCAAAGGTGCATTGACGAAGAGGACGGCAAAGCCCTATTACTAGAAATCCACGAAGGCACCTGCGGGAACCACGCGAGCAGTCGAGTGCTCGTGTCCAAAGCATTCCGAGCTAGGTTCTACTGGCCCACAGCCATGAAAAACGCAGAGGAAATCGTGCGACGTTGCGTCGCCTGTCAAAAATTCGCCAACAGGACACACGCTCCCGCATCAGAGCTCAAGACCATACCACTATCCTGGCCGTTCGCCACCTGGGGACTCGACATGGTGGGCCCACTAAAGAAATCATCAAAGGGAGGAAGGACGCACCTGCTCGTCGCAGTCGACAAGTTCACCAACTGGATCGAAGCAGTGCCCATCACCAGCTCTACAGCTCTCACGGCTGTCAACTTCATCAAGTCGATCATATTCAGATTCGGAGTGCCACACAACATCATCACGGACAACGGCACAAACTTCACAGCCGCAGAATTTCAGAACTTTTGTGAAGAACTGGGCATCAAAATCAATTATGCATCAGTCGCGCACCCACAGTCCAACGGCCAGGTGGAAAAAGCAAACGGCCTTGTCTGTGGGGGAATCAAGAAACGGCTCCTCGCACCACTCGAGCAAGCCGCCGGCAACTGGGTAGAAGAACTCCCCGCGGTCCTGTGGAGCTTACGAACCACACCAAACACTGCGACCCAATACACACCCTTCTTCATGGTGTACGGGGCAGAGGCAGTCCTACCACATGACCTCAAGTTCGGAGCACCTCGGGTCACCGGATACGAGGAAGAAGAAGCAGAAGAAGCACTACAAGACGAAAAAGATACGGCTGACGAAGCAAGAGACACAGCCCTGGCAAAATCAGAAGGATACCAAGACAAACTACGTACCTACCAAAGCAGTCGACTGCGCACTAGAACCTTCAATAAAGGTGACCTAGTCCTACGACTAATACAAGAGAAGGTCCACAAACTTGCACCCCAATGGGAAGGACCATTCATAATCTCAGAAGTCATCGGAGGCGGCGCCTACAGGCTGAAGAACCCAAAGACAGACGAGGACGTGGGCAACCCATGGAACGTAGCAAACTTGCGACTGTTCTATCCATAGCCCCTATCGGTCGGACATGACTGGCAACTCATGTAAATCGCTTGACCGCAATAAAATAAATATTGCCCAAATACTGCCATCTTAAAGCACTCGGGGGCTGAAGAGGAAACTCCCCCCCCCCCCCCGAGCAACTCTATCGCCTACGCGGTCTTAATCGAAGCACTCGGGGGATGAAGAGGAAACTCCCCCCCGAGAAACTCTATCGCCTACGCGATCTTCATAATGAAGCACTCGGGGGCTGAAGAGGAAACTCCCCCCCGAGCAACTCTATCACCTACGCAATCTTAATCGAAGCACTCGGGGGCTGAAGAGGAAACTCCCCCCCCCCCCCCCCGAGCAACTCTATCGCCTACGCGATCTTAATCAAAGCACTCGGGGGATGAAGAGGAAACTCCCCCCCCCGAGCAACTCTATCGCCTACGTGATCTTAATCAAAGCACTCGGGGGCTTAAGAATAAAATCCCCCCGACCAACACTGTCGCCTACGCGATCTTCATAATGAAGCACTCGGGGTTTCGAGTGCAAACCCCACCCGAGAGACAACCATCAACGCTCCAATGACATCCAAGCACTTTTGAAGAAACTTTGGAGGAAGCACAAGCTCATTTAGTCTTCACCTGATCGCCAACGATCACCTAAAGACTCGGGGGCTACTCCCATCGGGAGCGCTGCCGCGCACCCGATAAAAGACAACAAAAGGAAACAAATTTTAGCCTACGCCTGACCCTTCGACTCAAGCGTAGCCTCGGGGGCTACTCCCATCGGGAGCGCTGTCGCGCACCCGATAAAACCCACAGTACCAAGTATAGGATGGACCCGTAGACAGTTCCCAGCCGCAAAAGACTCGAACATAACTTTCAGTTCCAAAAGGATTCGAAGACAGCTCCTGATGGTCAAGACACAGTTTTTCGGTGGCATAAAGGCTCAAATATAAATTCCATTACAAAGGATAAAAGCACAGTTTACATCACAGATATCATCTTCAGTACAAAAAGGATTCAACTACATTTGGATAGAAGGAAGCTCCTGTTACAAGAGGAAATCACCCAAGGAATTATGACTTCTACATGTGTGCCCATGAGGGGTAATCAACTCTAGTACAAGAGCATCATCACAGACAAAGTAGGAGTGGAAGCAGCAGGCTCATGATGTCAATGACATAACAAAAGGCGAAGATCGACTTATTTGCGGAGCCATTGGGGACGCTGCTCCACCAGCTTCTTCTCCTGCTCCTCTAGCTTCTTCTCCAGCTCCGCCCAAGCTGCCGGCGAAGATGACGCCGCCGCCTCCAGTTCTACAAGGTCGCCTGCCGCGCTCGTTTAAACCGGTGGCTTGACATCGAGGTCTTCTTCAGAGGCAGAGGAGGAAGAAGTTGAAGACGGCTCACCACCATCACCAGAAGGGTCCCTGGAGGAAGAAGCAGTCGAAGACGCAGGTGAAGGACTCCTCGACTTCATGGAGTTGTCGCTGCTCGACTCCTGCCCATGCGGATCCATACTATTGCCACTCGGATCGAATGCGCGGACAGTGACAGTGCTCTCACCGTCAAAGCGACAGCTGAGCATATCACCATCTCGCAAATTCAACCGCCGAGCAAACAAACTCCAACCAGAGCCAAGAAAAATCAAGCGGGAGCTATCAACCTCCAAGTCAACATAAGAAGGAGACCGACAGCTCCCTTGAAGGTGCAAAAGCAAGCCAGAACTCCATGGGTGTTAGATTCATTACTATGTAATATAGATTATTGCCCCTAGTGCAAGTGGGAGACTGAAGGGAATATGCCCGAGAGGCAATAATAAAGTGTCTATTATATTATTCCTTGTTTATGATAAACGTTTATTTCTCATGCTAGACTTGTATTAACCGGAAACGTTGATACATGTGTGTTTAATAAACAAACAATGGTTCCTAGTAAAGTCTCTCTTTTAACTAGCTCGTCGATTAACAGATGATCAAGGTTTCCTGATCATGAACATTGGATGTTGTTAATAACGGGATCATATCATTAGGAGAATGATGTGATGAATATATACCCAAACTAAGTATAACAATACGATCAAGTCATTTAGTTTATATTGTTATATCTTGCATTCGAAGTAATCTTGTTCCTTAGACCATGAGATCATGTCAATCACTAATACCGAAAGAATACTTTAATGACATCAAACGTCACACTGTAACAGGGTGACTATAAAGGTGGTGTTAAGTATTCAGAAAGTATTAGTTGAGGCTCATGGATCAAGAATGGGATTTGTCCATCCAAACTGACGGAGAGATATACTCTGGGCCCTCTCGGTGATATCACATTGACACCGCTTGCAAGCACGTGACTAGGTCACAAGAATGTCATATCACAGAACGAGTAAAAGAGTACTTGTCGGAAACGAGATCGAACAAGGTATGGTTGATACTGATGATCGGATCTCGGACAAGTAAAATATCGCGAGACAAAGGGAATTAGTTACGACGTTGATGGTTCACACGATCACAAGATTCATCGTTGAATATATAGGAGTCATCACGGATCTCCAGATCCCGCTGTTGATTATTGATCGGAGAGGTGTCTCAATCATGTCTGTATTATTCGCGAACCGTAGGGTGACACACTTAAGGTTTGATGATGCATTTTGAGAGGATAAGGAATATTGAAGAATGTTTTGGACAGCACTGAAATTGTTTTGGGTAAAATTGAAATAGTTCAAGGGGTTTTTGTCGGATGGTTGTTAATAGAATTAACAAATGATTCGAGGTGCAATGTGAAAATGTTTGTTAATAGGATTAACAAATATTAAATAAAGAAATAGAAATGTTTTATTTATTTATTAAAGAAAACCTTTGGATTTTCCAAGTGGACAATTAAGGGAGCATGGGTGGGTGTGAGTGTGGCTTCCACTCACATCAAGAGGGGAAGAGGTGGAGGCACCATGAGTTGGCCGCACCCCCCCCCTTGGGCTGCCCACTCCTCCCCTATAAAAGGAGGGTGAGGGCTTCCCCTCCCATACCCTTGCCTCACCTCCCTTCCTCTCCACCCGCTGCTCCATACCATGGTCTTCCGCTTGGCAAAGCCCTGACCGTGGGATTCTTCACCGCATCACATTGTTGTGCTGCTGGATTTCCGGGGATCCTCTACTTCCGCTGCCCCGCTAGATCGAGGGAACGGAGGTCGTCATCAAGCTGTACGTGTGACCGAGCACGGAGACGCTCAGCGTACATCATCGCGATCTTGAGATCGGCAAGTGAACCACTACATCATCCACGAGATTTGATCTCGTAACGTTTTAATTCTTCAAGGGTGAGTTCTTCTATGACATCCTACTCGTTGCTTACATCTCCTAGATTAGATCTTGGCTTGTTGGTTGTTTATGCGTAGGAAAATTTTTTGTTTTCCTTGCTACGAACCCTACAGTTCAGCGACAATGGCAGAAAAAGCAGAGGGAAGAAGGATGCGATTGGCACTTTGGCAACGAACACGTAAAATAAAATCATAGCGCCAGAACCCCTCCTCCAAGGGAGAGGAGGAAGGCACTAGCGCCGCACCATGGCGACCACCGCGGCAGGAGCGTGGTGCGCGGCCACCACGGCTATGACGAACACGGCCACGGCCAACACCTCGCCTGGGAACCATGAGCAGAGGAAGAGATGAAGGAAGAGCCTAAGCAGCGAGTTGGATAGAGGCGTGGAAGAGAAAGGCCTATTTATAGAACAATAATCATCAAAGCACAGAGAAGCCAGGACGACAGCAGCAATTAATTCAAAGACCAAACGTCCCAGCCGTCTCGGAATCCAAGACAAATATGCTTTCCCACGGGACGCACTGTACGCAAGACGCGTCAATTCGCGCGCGTTTCCAACGCGCGTATGGGAAACTCAACCAGCGCCTGCCGCACGCCACAGCGGCCATTATTATGACCAGTCCTGAAGACATGACGGTTCACTGGCAGATGCATCGCTACCCCTGACAAGCTGCGAAGAAAACCAAACATACATCAAAGCCTTGAGATTCCATCTCTCAGATCTTTTCCATAAGGAAAGAAAAACATCTTACTCCCATCGGGAGAGTACATCACAAGAGTTTCGGGTGCTCCCTCACCTAAAAATCAGCCACGTGCTCGAGTGAACACTCGCACTTATGAGAGTCTCGGGTGCTCTCTCAACCCGACGTAAGACAAACAAACATTCTCCAAGACCATACGGCGCTAAGAGTCTCGGGTGCTCCCTCACCTGAAAGAGCCGAAATGGCATTCGAGTGATTACTCGCGAATAACCCCCCGACTGAGCACTCGAAACAAAGCTCCTCGGGTGAATGAGTGAACAGCTCGCTTGATTTTCTGTTCCAAGCGGGTGCAATGCTATAAGGCTCCGCGCCTCAAAAACACACATTCCTGGAACACGATACATTGTGCCCAGATGTCACGCAAGATTAGCGTGTAGGTAAGACCCCGCTGCAAAGTACGGCCGGGCTGGGACTTGCCGAAGAGTGATTTCACTCCCAACCTTTCCCATGCGCAGAGCATGATAGATAAGCCGGGCGGACGCGCCTTAGGCTACACACATTACTGGCGGCAAATGAACACCGTAAGACCTGAAGCGGCCGGACTTTTTCTCGACACCAGTGTTCCAAGATCACGTCGAGGGACGTGGGTTTGATTGGGCTACTGTGGTATTTAGCCTAGTGCAATTCACCAAGGCTCGACCCGTCGACTCCTTGGGCCCTTTCAGCTTAGCATCCCTCGAAACAGGTTTTGTCATGGCCACCAGACTGCCAGCGACCCATGGATGAACCGTGCATATCAATGAACGACAAGTGAACGAACTCGAGTCCCTGCGCGACTCTTTGAGTCCCCCAGGCACTCGGGGGCTACTGACGAGGGGGTGACCCCAAGACTCCTACGGATGAGCCTACCTTGTGTCCATGAAGGCAGAAGGCCCATGAAGATACAGCATCGGCCCACTAGTTGGCACCGACGTAGGAGTCCTCGACTCACAAGGAAGGTGCGAAGACCTGCCGTACGGAGCAAGCTAGGGTTAGGAAAGTTTACATGTACACGTAGATGAACTCCCCGAGACCTAGCCCAGTATATAAGGGCTAGGAGGGGCGACGCCAAAGACATCCAATCTCACTTGTAACCTTAGCCTTGAGCGCTCTAGCCTTGGCCTCCACTGTAATCGCATCTTCCCAATCAATAATATCGAGCAGGAGCGAGCCTCCCTGTTTGCCGACGAGCTATCGTCCAACCTGTGCCTCTCATGACTAACCCAGGGTCCCTGACCATGGGATTTGCCGGGGTTGATCCCCGTCAGGGAGCGGGAGATCGTGTTCCTGCTGCTCTGCAATGGGGCGCTCGTCGTTGATGACGTGGAACTTGTCGTCGGTGTAGTCGGAGATGGAGTCGGTCTCCATGTTCATGTCCAGCATGCACGCAATGTGTGGCCTTGCTACGAGGGCGGCAAAGCCACCCTGATGCACCGCCGGTCTCCTCGTTAGGCTGCTGGGGCGTGCACTTTGGAACGCACATCTATCCTGACTAGTGGAGCGGGAGAGCGCGCACCTGCTGCTCTGCGATGGAGCGCTCGATGTTTGTGTCAGAGTCATTGTCGATGATGAGGAGCTTGTCATGGGTGTAGTCGGAGTCGGAGCCAGAGTCCATGTCCATGTCCAGCATGCGCGCAATGTGTGGCCCTGCATCGACCGCGGTACCGCGGCGAGACCCTGCGCGCTCGGATGAGCGTATGCCCGTTTGCCGCGTCGCATGCACCGCATTGTCTCCTAGCTTCGAATCAACGCCAATGCCATGGTCAGGAATCGAAGAGACCGGTGGTGGCGTATCATCGGCGATGGCGCCCGCTCGTAAAGCGGAGCGGCATGAGGATCTCTCGCCGCAGCGAATCACCTTTGGCGGCTCGTTCAGGTCGATCAGTTGGTTTTTCCAAGCGGGGGTTTTTGTGGTAGGGATGCATCGAGTTGGTCGCTCCATTGCTGAGATCCGAGAGACTGGAGAGGAAATAGATATTGTGTCGCCGGAGTAGCCGTTCTTCTTTAACACTGTCTATGCTAGATGGTTCAGAAAGTAGAGCCGTTTATTTTAACTATGTCAGTAGAACAGTACAGTTAAACTGTATGGACGCCAGGCAGATGTCCAAGTAATAATAACACATCTGGTGATTGATCTGAACAAACCACAATAGTAGTACCAAGCATAAGATATTTTCTGTTATTTATTTGCTTACCTAAGGTATCGATATAAATTACAGATTTTTTATGGCACATATACCATCGATTTTACATGAAGATTTGTGAAGATTTTTTTTTCCTAATTTGATTGAACCACTTAGACAAACACAATAAACTAGATGGTTGTCACTGCGTTGCTGCGGTAACTTTATTGGAAAATAATATGCATAAATAGTTATTGAAAATAACTAAATTTAATGAAAAAATAAGCTTGAAATCAATAAAAGAGTGTGTGTGTAAAAATAGAATAAGAACATTTGAATTATTGTTCAAAATATCATTTTAAACAAAAATGTGAAGGATGCCTAACATGCATGTATGATGTGATTGTATTACATGCATAGACTAATGCAAAAAAAAAAATGTAATTTCTAAATTCGCTTATGTGGCATGTCTTGCATGGCATAGTGTAAGAGAAGATTTAGATGCATGGCTTAGTGGGATGTTTAGGTGGACACTTTGCATGTTGAGATAATTGAGAGCAACTTCTTAAGATGTAAGATTAATAAGCAAACCCATAAAATATAGATCATGATCTGTTATAAAATTATTTCAGTACGTAGTTACCTACTTAATAAAACACACGCATTTGTACTTCAAATAATAAGACGAGTACGATTCTAAACTGCAACTTTTGGAATGAAAGGCACATATTACTGAGGGAGTGAGCTTTAGTGACTTAAGTCACATGACTTTGGGTGCATTTTCAGGTGGGACCAATAGCTGTTGGTCCCACATGTCATGCCCTCAAAGTCATGTGACTTGAGTCACTGAAGCTGTATCCATTACTGAGAACACAACGGTGCACTTCGGTGTCAGTTTTTGGTGCCGCGAGCGCCGGAAGGATCTTCAACGGGGCGATTGACAACCGCGGTCGTGGTATCAACGTTGCGGTTGACGACAGCCGCTGCCGGAGCAACGACCGAGCGGTTGCCGGCGATAAGTGCGTCACTGGTCTTGACACGGCCGATAATGACGTTGGAGCAGGCGTCCGGCACCTTTAGGCCGACAAGGGACACTGCAAACCTCTGGAGTTCTTCCAGACCATCGCACGTACGGGGCTCGCAGCCGGCTGATGCGGCTCAACCGACGCGGCGGTGCGCCGGGACTCGGCTTCGTTAAGGATTTGCTCGAGACGTGGGATGACGCGGCCGTCAATGACGTTGGAGTAGGCTTCCGGCACCTTTAGGTCAGCGAGAAAAATTGCAAACCTCTGGAATTCTTCTAGATCCATCGCACATACGGGATTCGCTGTCGGTTGATGCGGCTCAACCGACGCTGCGGTGCGCTGGGACTCAGCTTCGGCAAGGATTTTCTCAAGACGTGGGCTGACGCGGTCGGAAATGACGTTGGATTAGGCGTCCAGCACCTTTAGGCCGGAGAGGAAAACTGCAAACCTCTGGAGTTCTTCCAGATCCATCGCGGCTCGCTGCCGGCTGACGTGGCTCAACCGACGCAGCGGTGCGGCGGGACTTAGCTTCGGCAAGGATTTGCTAGAGACGTGTGCTGACGCGCATTAGCGTGCTTGGGCTAGTAATAATGCTGCTATGGTTTTTCTCTGGCCGACCTACTGACTTTCTATAGGCACTCGCAGGTTCCCCGAAATCCTTGACGAGGTCCCTATCGTGGGAAAGTCATGACAGATGTCCGAAGAGTCGAACTTAGCATGGGACCTTTGTTGCGAGGCGATTTCATGGAGAGAGTCAACATTTACAAGAGACTCGGCGATTTACCCAGGTTTCGGCCCCTCTTTGTCTCGAGGTAAAAGCCTACTCCTGCTTCTTATTACTATGGGTTCCGACTCTCGAAAGAAGAGTCGATTGATCGATTACAAGAGAGTCGACTCGTAAACTTAGTCTCGATGAGATCTAGGTTACACCGACAAGTGTCTAGTCCTATCATGGATGAGATTGTTCTTGGCCCTAGATCCCATGGGCCTTGGTTATAAAGGCGTCGGGTCCCGGGAATCCGCGAGTCCGACTCCGACACGAGGTGGAGTCCTATTCTACTTTACAAATATGCTACGTGTTATACATGGTAAGTCGAATTCCTTCTACGGCTTCGATCTTCTTTCCTTGGCGCAGCCGGCCCTTGGCCGAGTCTTTTTTCGTGGGCCTTCCATATCAAAGTCGGCCCATAGATTATAATGCCGAGTTATGGGCTTGGTCCATCCCCCCGAAAGTCCCCATGACGTCGGTCGTACTGGGTTCGGCCACATGCCGGGGCCCATTGGAAGAGGGGCATAGAATTTTTTTAGCCCACGGTTTTTTAAATCAATCCATTTAATTTAAATCTATCGCTCACGGTTCATTCAATTTATCTTTTTTTCCTAAAATTAACAGACTAAGCGGATGTTTCTCCATCCCGCACATTAAATTACAGTGTTGTGACTCATCGTCCATCAAACCGTCAGCAAATATTTTCTCCATCGAACACACAATGATTTACGGAGCGTGTGTGGGTTGTCTTCTCGTTCACCCTGCCGGTCATGCTGCCACACGTCAATCACGAGTAAATGCAGTAAGAAGTCGTTTCGTCGCTTCAGAAATATAACCGTGCGGTATAATTAAGTACGCAAACACATTTATATTTCCACCCATCTGCTTCAGTTTCCCCCTCATTGAACAACACGGTACTCTTCAAATTTTCTCACTCGCCCTCCCGGCCATATCCACCATGAGTTCATGGGCTCATCCAAAGGACTGGCACGGTCACACCAGCGACTCCAGCAGCGAAGACGACAATGGTCGTGGCCATATGAGTGAGGACGACTTGCCGATGCCGCCGCCATCTGGCCCTGATGACCCTGCATTCTTGGAGATCATGGAAGGTCCGGACCCAGAGCCCAAGACCGACTCTGAACTTGAGTGGCCCGAGTTGGAAGAGCAGCAGTAGTAGGGGGAGGAGGAGGAGGAGCATCCGCGGCCGCAACAGCCAAAGGAGGAGAATCTGCAGCCGCAGAAGCCGAAGGAGGAGGACGATGATGCCTCCTACACCGCCACCGACGACTACGACAAGACGCCGCCCAACAAGCATCGTCACAACGACGATTGCACGGGCCCTTCCAAGACCAACTAGTATGGATGATCGATCATCGATCATTGGCGCTAGTGGCGATCAGGCGGTTACCTAGTTAGGTAGTTATAGATTTAGATGTTCAGATCCTTTCATGCATATGCAGTGGGTACTTAATTTAGATGCAATCTTTTGTTTGTTGCTTCGCTCTGGAATGCACGCACCATGTCCGCAATATTCTTATGCAAACTTTACTAGTATAAATATTTCCATGCTAACAAAGGACACATGCATCTTTCTCACTAGTTCTGGTGCCATTTATGTAGTTCCTTCTTCTTAGCAAATTTTTAGTATTGATCCTATCATTGGGTAATAACCAGGCGGATACTTTGAGCTTCATGGTGCACTTGGACTTCCAGATGTTCTTCATAGTGTTGTGGGTGGGAAGATCAGCGAAGGAGCATAAGTAAAATTTTGTTGAGGTGTATTTCGATACCTAATCGTATTTCCACACATCATGAACCTCCGAATGAATATGAAAACCAGCAACCTTCATCCTGTAGATTACAAGTTACAGACATTGCTTGAGCAGATAGAGGTGTGTTGAAAATTTCCTCTGCTTCATCCACTCGCAGCACAGAACGAACTGAAGCATCCTCATTCAGTTTTCTTGCATATGCAGTGGAGTATGTTACTTCTTCAGTTTTCTGGGATGATAATAGAGGTGTATGTTATATATGTTTCGTCAGATCCTTTCTTGCATATGCAGTCGAGTATGTTATTTTTTCAGTTTTCTGGTATGGTAACAGAGTAAAATCGTCCACATTTTTGGAAATCAGTCTGTCGGAGATACGAATTACTATGCTCACGGGTCATTCAGTTTAGTTGTTTGGCAGAGCAGACAATTCTCAATACAGAAACTTTTGTTTTGTCCAGTATATATAGAACGGGTGGCAGTTGGAAAAATGTGTGCCTACATAGCAGATTTTCGATAACTAACCTGTTTGTGTTGCACCACATCATTACACACAATTTTGTATTTCCGAGCGTCTACAAGAGAAGCTAGCCAGCTTTCAGAAAACAAAGAAAATAAAAAGAAGAAACCGTGCATCACCAACTCTTAGATTTTCAGAAATGTTTCTGATATGTTTTACATCGCACATTATGTTTTAATTTAGAATGTTTGCTTTACTAAGACAGCGATTCAATTTTTAGAACCGCAGGTGTTCTCAGGAGCAACCGCAAACACTTGATTGTAGGAATTATGTGTCGTGCATAACCAACACTAAGTTTTACAGAAACGTGCCTGATAGATTACACATCCCACATGTTTCAGTAAATACAAATGATTGTGAAGAAGGGCTAGCGGTTCATTCTTTGCAACCGTGGATTTTCTAGCTGCTCATGCGGACAGTTGTTTGAATGAATCGGCAGCCCTTGTTTCACACACGAAAGGATTTTCAGAAGCGTACCTGATAGATTAGGCATTCCAAACATTTCGGTAACTATGAACGATTGCGTAGACAGGCTGGCGGTCCTTTATTTGCAACCGTGGGTTTTCACCCTAAACATCCCAGACCGATTTCTAAAGACCCGTCAACCCTATAGCACCCACGCAATAATTTTTAGAATTGTGGTCATTCGGGTACGTTTCCTAGACGGTTCAGATTCGGGCATATGTTTTTTTATTTATACCGTTTGCGTTGATAGCTTCGCAAGCAGTTTCGGTGAAGGGACTGGGAAAGGGGTGACGTGTTAGCCCCTCTTTGTAATAGTGAAGGAGAACCTTCCCCTTGGGCCATGCGCCATGGGAGGGGGCTCCTCCCCCCCCCCCCCCCCCCCCCCCCCCCCCCGCGCGCGCCCTTGGCCGGCGCACCCCCTCCACCTTGTGGGTTTAGTCCCATATGGGAAGGGGAGCAACAACAACCCCAATGTAAGTCATTCACATCTAAGGGAAGCTTTATTTCAAGCAACGTTGTAAAGCAACTCAACAAGATGTGGCTACATTGAAATGCTTAATGAAAAAATGGCAACCCCATTTTGAGCTTGTTATACTTGTTCCTATCATTAAGTTAATCTTGTCTATGGCAATTGCTGAGAATTGTCGCTTTTCAACTATTTTTCTATCACTACTATATTGCTTTTGCTACTAATAAATTTTATCAAGTAGGTATCTACCTCCAAGTGTGGTTGAATTGACAACTCAGTTGCTAAGGCTTATTAATATTTTTTTGGCTTCCCTTGGGTTGAATAAATAAATTTATATTGTGATACTTTTCTTGAAGACTATTGCGATCCTCTACTCTTATGGGTAATCACCCACAAGATAACTTCATAAAGTGGTCGTTCGGAGCAATTCCAATATTGTAATCCAAATATGGTATTGTGACTCAAAGTGAAGGTGTTGGATTCACAACTGTAAGGTAGGAAAAACACAGATGAAGATGCCATACAAAATTTAGAAGTGGAGAACAAATAGTGTGATGGTTGGAAGCTTGGAACCCAGTGAAACCTCCTCCTCTTGTAGGGATACCCACCTTGACGGGAATGACCTGTCTAGATGTAGATTGTTAATACGAAGATTCTAGACAATCCACTTGTTAAAAAGGGTACCTTTGTCATTGTGAAAGTATAAAGAAATGCTCCCACTCACTTTAGAAGTCCATGGAAACAAGGTTTACCTTAGATCAAATTGTTAAAAGTATTGTTGGATCTAGTCGTAGTAGACTTGTAGTAGATGACAACAAACTTACCGAAAAAACTATATTCAGAAACTTGTAAAATGAAACCAAAGCATTTATAATTACTAGAAATTAGACCTGAGCATTTTTCGGGTCGGGTCGGGCTCGGGCCGGGCCTAAAAAAGCCTGGTGCAGAAATACTAGGCCCGAGCCCGGCCCGGCTCGACCAACAGTTGCAGAAATCAGGCCCGAGCCCGAGCCCGACACGGCCCGGCTGGCCCGACTCTTTGTTATTTCGCGTTTTCTGTATCCGACTAGTGCATTTAGCCCGATTTTTAGGCCCGAGCCCGACCCGATGTGCAAGACCGGCCCGAGATTTTCGGACCGGGTCCCGTCAGGCCATCCGGGCCGGGCTGCCCATGGCCAGGTCTACTAGAAATATACCGCGCGCATTGCAGCGGGAATTCCTTTAAAAACTATATTTCGTAAATAAAAAAGTATGATACATTAAGTTGTCTAAATGAACATGCAAAATTCAATGTGTCATAGTCGAGATACTAAATTTACGCGACACGAAACATGTGTGTATTAAAAATTATTAGCGTGAAAAATAAAATAATTAAAAATGGTTAATGTGAAGTTTGCATATAAAGATTAATAAATATATTTGTGGAATATGGATAATTGATTGGCTAAAAAAAATGGATGATGTAGATAGTTTGCATGTGAAGATAGACAACTTAAATCATCCTATAGCGGGTGACATGAATAATCGATTGGCTAAGAGAATGGATAATATGGATATGTTGCATGTACAGATAGACAATTTAAATGGTCCTATATTGAGGTTTTACTTTATAAAAATTGTAGATTGGTACATGCTTTAATTGTGCGATAATAAGGAACTAGCCTAAAGCAAGATGTAAGGTCTCCTGAAAAAATGAAGTTGTACATGACTTACAATATTAATCGATGCAAACTGGTTGCTAGAACTGAAGCTTAAAATACGAAACACGAGTAAGTTACACGAGAGAACTCCTTGTACTAAAAGCTATTCACCAAATACATGTTACTAAATCTTAATGAACAACTACTTCAGGAATTCCAGACTTATGAGAATTGAATCATCTAAATCGGACTACACATATGATGGATACCACTCGATCGGTTATTCCGTCAGGCAGCACACTAAATAATGCCAATGCCGACCGAAATGGCGACGGATTAACTAAGGATAGGGTGTGGCTGATATACTGCTCAGATGGAGGACGGGACACATTGAGGCCTTGTTCGGTCATGAGGGATTAGGGAATTAATCCCAGTAGGGATTGGGTGTCACCACGTAACCCCCGCGAGGTTGACTCCCCTATCACTAAAAATCACTGCCACCATGTGTTGTTCGGTTAAACCTTGGGTAATCTATGAACCCTACAAATTACAGGGAAGCGAGGACAATAAAAAAGACAAGAAAGGCCTTACTGTCCATCGGGGGAAGTTTTGGTCGGCATAAAGCACGAGCTGCTGTTACTCTAGGCCGGCGTCGCTGCTGAGCAGCCGCTGCTCCTGGTAGCCGCCGTCAGCCGCGCGCGCTGCAGTTTAACGACGGAGATGGAAGAGGAAGTAGGTCGCCGCCGTCAACTCCGGTAGCTCTGCTGCTTCCCTCCGCCGCCGGCGGCGCCCCGAATCGAGAGAGGGGTCGAGGCGAGAGAGTGGGGAGGAACAATTCGCGAGAGGTTTTCTTCCACGGGCTGGGAGGCGTGGAAAAATTCCCTGCGAATTTGAAGGGATTTGAACGTGGTTTAACCCCCGTCGGGTACAACCGAACGCTTCTATAAGTTAGATCGGGATCCAGCCCCGGCCGGGGCGAAACCCGCGTAGATCGGGAGGATTTTGACCAAATCCCGGCGGGGGTGGGGAGAAACGAACAAAGCCTGAAGGAGCTAGGCGTGAGGGTAGTCAGCGGTGGTGAGTGGAACAACATGTGAGAGACAGAGAGAGGAAGAGAAGATGACAACATATCCACTATTCAATTTTCACAATACTTTATCATGGCGAAGAATATTCACTGCTAAGGCACAGTTTAGGGGATCCTAACAACTATTGCCTTTTTCCTGAATATAGGGCAACGGTTTATGTGATGCAACATGGAGGAGATTTGGTGGTGGCAAAGTGGGTAATTTAGCTTAGCGTTAGGAGCTCAACGCAGATGGTGCTCAACATGAGGAGGTTTGAGACCTTTTAAGACCTTCAGATTTTGTAATTAAACGGTTCATATGATGATTTGGATCTACCCTCTCATCTTCTATACAAACTAGCTTAATACACATGTGTTGCTACGGGGAAGAACAACTTATAAAGGCAATAAGCAATTCGTTAGTCCACAGTAATGATAAGTGCAAAGGCTCGTGCAGTTTAAGTCCACGACCCAACCAACAACATAGCCCAACAAACGTCGCCAACTTCTTGCTTCACTAAGCACCATACATCACTTTGAATTTCTTCATTTATATATCCAACGAAAAGAAAGAAAATGTTTCCATGTTTTTATTCTTGTAAAAAAAATCTATGGCTTCATGCACCATGGAGGCCATCGGCTATTTATCCTTTGTACTTCACCATCTCATTCCATGTTGTGTTGATCCTCATTGGATCTTTGCACGGCCAAGAAGCTCCCCACTCAACACAATTAGGTGACTCAATGAAAAATGCAAATGCTTATGAATATTTTCCATGCCTTGCACTAGGGGCATATAAATATTCTAGTGATTTAACATTGTATTTTTATGGTTAAAATCACTCCCCCTTTTTTGGTTAAAAATGAAGCATATATTTGGTTCACTCAAATCAATTCGGTTGTGAATAGTGAGTGTGTCACTTGAAACAAAAAGTTTGAATCACACCTAGAACCAATAATCCTCTAAATGTACATGACTAAATTTTGTGCTAACGACATCAAAATCAACACAGAGAGATATTTAGAAGGAGAAGGAGCAAGGAAATAACTTTAAAGAAGAAATTCTCGTGCTCGGCCTAAGTGGCATTTTGATGGCCGCTTCGCCGGTATATCCTTCATTTGGTCGCTCTGCACACAAAAACCGTAACGAGATCGACGACTCCCAAAAAATGGAAAAATATATAATAATAACCAGTCGAAATGCAACATGTACATAATAATGTCGCAGGGAAGTCGAGGAGCTGATCTCGTAGGCATTGTTAATTATTACAACTTACTATTATACAATGTTGCAGCAACTTCTGTTGCATTGTTACTTTATGCTTTATATAAACTGTTGGCTATTCTCTTCTCATGCTGCAAGACTCGTCGGAAGATGCTACTCTTCGATAGGCCTAGCTTCTTATCCTTATTTTGATTTCTACCTTGCAGTCCACTATATACCGCCTCCCCTTTCCATTTGATACAAATGCATAAATGCTTAGTACCGGACGTAAGACTCGCGGGTATGCTAGATACTCACCCTTGCTTTAGTTCCTCCTTTTTGTTTTGCCTGATCGGCCGCTGCAGTCGACGTTGGAGTCTAGGAGCAGAAGATCCCCGATGCCGACCACCGCAACATGAAGATCCCCGATGCCCTTTACGACGTCAAGATCCCCGATGACCAGGAGTAGTTTGGAGGTTCCCAGGCAGGAGGCCTCGCCTTTTCGATCGTTGTTGTTTTTGGTGCTAGCCTTCTTAAGGCAACCTTGTATCCATTGTCTGTATCAGATACTATTGCTTCCGCTAACTTTGTGCTCTCGAGCTATGCATTCGAGCCCTCGTGGCCCCTAGCTTGTATTAAACAGCTTTTATTATTTTATTTTTAGAGTTGTGTTGTGATATCTTACCGTGAGTCCCTGATCTCGATCGTGTACCTTGCGTAGCGAAGAATTACTAGCATTTAGTAAAGATTGAAAACAAAGTCGAATGATTCAAACCAAAAGTAACTCCACATACTAGAGGATACCCCGCGTTGCTACAGGAATCAACTGCAATATATTTTGATTGTATGAAGCATAAATAGTAGAATTTATAATACATATACTAATGTTGGAGATATGCCCTAAAGGCAATCATGTTATGATGTTATCTCCTTATGTATTCATGAGTTATTTGTATTGTCCTTGAACATCATCACTGATATGTATCACTAAGTATGTGACTTGTTTGTGAGACTATATATTCTATGATGATTGTTCTAATGGTCCCTAGTTGATAAGGTTATGCGGACACATATCCTTGACTAGTATATGATTCGATTGATGACTATGTTTCACAAGTCATGAGCATGGAGATGCTACCAATAGTATGAACTTAGTGATGGGCTCACTGAGTTGGACAGAGACCCACTTTGAGACGCAGCGAGATATTGTCATTTGTTAGTCTCAATACAATGTATATGCCATGTCCTAGACCTGAGGTCCTCGCATGTTCTCGGGATGTGGAATGACTCACTTAGGGACTATCAAACGCTACACCATAACTGGGTAGTTATAAAGGTAGCTTACGGGTGAGTCATGATACATGCCGCGAGACATGGTTGATCAAGATGGGATTTTCCCCTCCACTTTGGAGAGATATTCTCTCGGCCCTCTCGAGTGATAAGATTCAGAAAGCATGGTCATGCGACATGGGTTAAGTGTTATCCCGGTTCAGGAATCTGTATCACGGTTTCGAGAAGAGAGGTCAAGCTATCACAAGGGTGACAAGTACTCGCCTTGAGCTTGACAACATATATTGTGAGGCAAAAGGAATGTTGCATATGACACTTTGTAATGGTTTGTCTTATGACTTTACGCATATATGGGAGTCGGCACGTTCTGCTAGGAACCACTACCGACTATCGAACCGGATGTGATTCGGGACGTGTCCATGTGTACGTGAACCTATAGGGTCGCGCGCCTAAGGGGAAAGGAGCCCATTCGGATGTGATCGGAATGGATTATGGATGGAGGGTCCGGATTGCCTCAAGGGTTGAGGCCATTCCACGGGCGCCTATATAAAGGCTAGGGCGAACCCCGAAGGGGTACAGGACAGAACACAACCCTAGCCGCCACTCAACCTCCAGGCCGAGCCGCCGGACCTAGCAGTCCGCCGCCCGGCGCTCCTCCTTGTACGTGCGCATCCCTTGGAGGCGCTGCATCTGCGGCGCTTGGACGAACTGTTCGCGGGATCGGATCACGGGACTCCGTTCGTGGGATCGGTGCGAGGGATTAGTTCGAGGGATTCGAGGAGCAGCCGCCGACGCGCATCGCCAACTCTCCTTCCGCTGCCGTGACTGCGCGTCTAGTGGTAAACCCTAATCACGTAGTTCATCTCCAGTAGCAGTGATCTTGGTTGTGCGCGGTAGAAAATTTTGATTTAGCGCTAGCGTAGCGTACCGTGTGCCCCAACAGTGGTATCAGAGCCTCTGCTGTTTGGTGGTGAATTCGTGATGGATT
This sequence comes from Bromus sterilis, assembly GCA_950022295.1. Taxonomy (NCBI): domain Eukaryota; kingdom Viridiplantae; phylum Streptophyta; class Magnoliopsida; order Poales; family Poaceae; genus Bromus; species Bromus sterilis. The sequence continues at coordinate 139,458,475 of OX465601.1, read as the reverse complement.
TGCATATAGAGATGTGTAGATCAGATCGGTTTTGCATGTATGTTTGAGGTTCTTGATTTCATGATCTGTCCCGAGACGCGAGCTACTTAGGTCGTGCCACAACTTATCCCTAGAGGTCGGTTATCCGCCATTGGGATAGACAGTGTACCGTAAACCCTATTGTGGCATGCGGATATCACTAGGTGATTGATCCGGGACACGGATCAGGACACGGCGTAGATATGATCTGCGCTGTCCAGAAATATGTGAGCATGTTCGGTTCAGAGGCCATATCTTGGTCATATGAACTCCGATTGAGCTCCGTGACCTACCAAACGATGCAGAATGAAAAAATATGCAAAACAGCAACTGGTTTTAGTTAATTAGGTGATTTTTCGCAGACCTAATTTGACTAGTGCTAAAAGAGGTTTAGACGGCGGTAGAACGTCTAACTTGGTTTTGTAGGGTATGAATGTGATTTGGTATATCCCATTGTGTATGTTATTATTCATGGCCTGCGTGTCATGGTTTTGACAACCGGCTGGAGCCATATGGTTGTCTCATTATTGTATTAATGACCTGCGTGTCAACTTGTGGAGCCATGTAGTATAATTTACTTTCACAACTATTAGTTTGTAATAGCATAGTAACTTATGTAACACTTGGCGGTTGACACCATGGCGTGGCGATGGAGATCACCACGAGGACAACCGTACATGGAGATGGAGATCGCCATGGGAGGTTCGCGCACATGGAGATGGAGATCACCATGCGCTATGATAAAGGGGCTATACCATATCACTTGTATAAATTGCCTGTGAAAGTTTATCCCTTTATGCATCCTTCTTTGACATGGTAGATGTTTTAAGTAGGATGATCCCTCAAAGAATGTCAAGTAAAATTTGCCTCCCCAATTGTGGCACATCACATGTCATGTATGTTTAGTAGTAGTCCTATAAAATTAGGGTGCTGCTAGATCTCCTTGGCGTGATGGGTTTGTGTCGGACACTTACACGCATAGCACTTGGTTAACTTGTCGAGGCTATCAAAACAGTTTTGGGCTTCGGGGCATAGGTGTTGGTGTGTATGTGATGCGCATCAACAAACAGGAGTCGTATGGTTGATGCGATTAGCAAGGAGTTGCTTACCGGTAGGTCGAATCGGCTAGCAGTGATGCAAAAGCTCACTAGTCAATTCGCCCCATCGGATCCTGAATCACTTAGTGTCAACTAGAGGGATGTTGAACTTAGTGGGAGTAATTTTATTAAAGCGTTGAATATGAATTGCTCTTCATGAATACATGTCTTAGTATTTTGCAGTTTATGTTGTAGATCAATGGCACCACCTGCTCTAGTTACCAATTTTGCGTTGAAATCCATCCTTGAGAAAGATAAACTGAATGGAACAAACTTTACCACCTGGTTAAGAAATCTGAGAATTGTTCTCAAGCATGATAAAAAGGAAAATTTTCTAGAGGAACCGGCTGATAATGCTACCGCTGCTGCTAAGAATGCCTATCAGAAACTCAAGGATGAGTCTACTGAGATCAGCTGCCTCATGCTAGCTTCTATGGAGCCCGAGCTGCAACGGCGGTTCGAAGACAATAGGGCTTTCGATATGATCGAGAGTCTTAAGGGCATGTTTCAGGTTCAGGCTAGGACCGAAAGGTTCAACGTCTGGCGATCCCTGATGGATTGCAAGCTGAAAGAGGGTGATCCACTAAGCCCGCATGTCATCAAAATGATGGGCTACATGCAAGCTTTGGATCGTCTTGGGCATCCGTTGACTCCTGAGTCAGCTACAGATACAATTATGGGTTCTCTTCCGCCAATCTATAACTCATTCATTACGAACTTTCATATGCATGGCATGGAAAAGAAGCCCACTGAATTGCATGGGATGCTTAAGATAGCAGAGCAGGACATTAAGAAGGGCACACATCAAGTGTTGATGGTGCAGAACACGGCCAAGTTCAAGAAGTCATGGACCAAGAAGAAGGCTAACGCAAAGGGAAAGGACAAGGATGCGATCCCGACTCCAGCCCCGGCGCCTAAGACTGGACCTGACGCGGAGACCATTTGCTTCTATTGCAAGGAGAATGGTCACTGGAAGAGGAACTGCAACGAGTGGCTCGCCAGCAAGGGCAAGAGCAGTGGGAGTACGTCTTCTACAGGTACACTTGTTGTATATGTTATAGACATTTATCTTGCGGATATTTCTAATAGTTCTTGGGCATATGATACCGGATCGGTTGTTCACATTTGCAACTCGATGCAGGGACTAAAAAGAAGTAGAGATGTCGCAAGAGGAGAAGTTGACATTCGCGTTGGGAATAAAGCAAGAGTTGCTGCCTTAGCCGTCGGCACCATGCAACTTAATTTACCTTCTGGATTTGTAATGGATCTTGATAATTGTTATTATGTTCCATCGTTAAGTCGAAACATTATTTCTGCCTCATGTTTGATGAGACAAGGTTATGAATTCATTATTAAGAACAATGGTTGTTCTATATATTTGAATAAGATGTTTAATGGCTTGGCGTCCGTTATGAATGGGTTATTCATTTTGAATCTTGAAGGTGAATCTGTCTATAATATAAATGCCAAGAGGCTTAAACCTAACGATCTGAATGCAACTTACTTTTGGCACTGTCGGCTTGGTCATATTAGTGAAAAGCGCATGAAGAAGCTCCATGATGATGGACTTTTAAATTCGTTTGATTTTGAATCATTCGAGACATGTGAATCGTGCCTACTCGGCAAGATGACCAAGACACCTTTTGCAAAGAGTTGCGAGAGGGCATCCGATTTGTTGGAACTCATACATACTGATGTGTGTGGACTAATGAGCACGACTGCTAGAGGTGGTTACCAGTACTTCGTGACTTTCATCGACGACTTGAGCAGATATGGATATATCTACTTAATGAGGCACAAGTCGGAAACCTTTGAAAAGTTCAAGGAGTTTCAGAATGAAGTAGACAATCAACTCGGCAAGACGATCAAACTTCTACGATCATATCGTGGAGGTGAATATCTGAGTCAAGAGTTTGATGATCATCTCAAGAGTCGTGGAATAGTTCCACAACTCACTCCTCCTGGAACGCCTCAAAGAAATGGTGTATCGGAACGGAGGAATTGCACCTTGTTGGACATGGTTCGATCGATGATGAGTCAGTCAGATCTACCGTTGTCATTTTGGGATCATGCTCTAGAAACTGCAGCTTTCACACTAAACAGAGTACCATCTAAATCCGTAGATAAGACACCATATGAGATATGGACTGGGAAGCGTCACAGTTTGTCTTTTCTAAAGATTTGGGGTTGTGAAGCTTTTGTCAAGCGACTTCAGTCGGACAAGCTCGCACCCAAATCGGACAAGTGCATATTCGTGGGATATCCAAGGGAAACCTGTAGGGGTTCGGGGCAGAAAACACAAATTTTTCATAACTTACGAGACCCATACCCAAGACCTATGCTATGGCGATGCAAGTAACGGACAGAAATAGATCACATACCAGTATGTAGTCCGTTAAGCGGGAAACGTTCCCGCATGAACGTGGTTGGTGTAGTCGTACCGGCAATCCCGGATGCCGCGCAGATCCACGATGACTCCTGTAGCCACCCGATCCTTGTAGACCGATGATGGGATTACGTCCCCGTCGGAACGTTGCTGATGAAGACCTCGCGATACGAACGCGACGATGAAGTAGCACCACAAGTGTAGTGCCTCGCGGGATTATACACATACAGTATACCCGACGACCCTCCGGGCTCCGAACCAGTAGAGCAGCGGAAAGAAGATGGATTCGGATCCCGATTCCAGCATCACGATGGCGTGCGTATAGTGGAGAAATCCCCAACCAAGTGTAGACTCCAAACAAGGGGAGTCCACTCGAGGAAGGAGAAAGGAGGGAGAGAGAGATGAGAACTTATCTCAAAAATATCATGATTAAAAGGGCACCTCTACCCCTCCTTATATAGGCCAAGGAGGGGTGCCACCCCCCCTCCACTTCCGGGGTGGGACTAATCCCAAGGGGAGGGGGGTGCGCCATGAATAAAGGGGGTGGGCCCCTCTATGGCGCCATGGCCCATGGGGGAGGACTCCCTCTCCCCCAAATGGGCCCTATGAGGCCCATATGCCTTTTAATTCATTTTTAATTATATTTAAATATATTTTAATATTTAATTCAGATAATTAAATAATAAAACATTAATTAAATGTATTTTGAACCTTTCAAAATACCCGGAACAACTTCCGGCCTTCATCGGAACAATTCCGGTCATCACCGGAACAATTCCGGTGTTCTCTCCAATTTCTCCGGTGATCCCGAATCAATCCTTACTACGTCGAGTACCCTTAAGTGTAACACCCTGCGGTCCGGGAAACAGCAGACATGATCGAGACAATTCTCATTGATCAATGACTAATCAATTGGACCTGGTTACAATCCTTGATAGCCCATGTGCTTCCATCGAATGAACTTCAATCGTTGTTGGATCCGTTAACCGTGTGCCTGTTCCATTTGTCCTGGGGTACTTTGCATGTCCGAGGTTTGATCATCGGTATCCACTATACCTAGTTCGTCCTCGTTCTCAACAAACAAGTTTACTCGTTCCCGTGATATTACAACTCCGTGACCTAGTCACACGTTTGCAAACTTTATGATGCAATATCACCGAGTGGGCCCAGAGTACCTATCCGTCACACGGATGGACAAATCCTTCTTTGATCTATTTGCATACTCATAAATCATCTATTTAGGAATACCCAAAGTGCACCGTTATGGCCAGCATATTTCAGTCAGGCGGTGGGATACAAATCAAAGTCTCCTCATAGATGACAATTACGTATGATCATTACGGTCAAAGGATCTGGTCACTACGTTATAGTTATCGCAATGTCGAACTATGTGACTTGATCACATCGCAACACTTCTGGTGGGTGTATGTCCATCATATCATTATCCAATGATACGACTCCATTGTCAACAAACGCCATTGTCTCATGATCAGGAAACCTTGATCATCAATCGCCCAATGGACTAGTATACTAGGGTTGACTAGGGACCAGGTTGTTTGTATACCACACCAGTATTGATGTTTCCGCTTAATACAGTTATAGCATAGTATCAAACATATTATGAACTAATGGAATATGCTCGATAAAACATATTTTATTTGCCTCTAGGGCACATTCCCAACAGTCTCCCACTTGCACTAGAGTACAAATAATCTAGTTGCATTTTCTCTAGATCATAACTCCTTATTGATCATGCTTGCCCGTGGAAGAGGTTGTATCAATGGTCTGGGTACCATTCAAAACCGTATGTCCTTTTGCAAATCATAATGTCACCTAATTTGACATTCCTTCATTATCCACTATAATGATGAGGTATATATATTTGGTGGTGAAGTGAGACTTCGTTTGCTGTGTCATAGCAATGACATCCGGTGGGTCACGCGGACTTTCCCATAGTCATGAACACTTGAAACTCACTCAATCAGAAGTCGAACTTCTTAAGCCATAATATAACTCCTGCTACTTCTAAAGCAGCCACATCAATGTAGATTCAATCCTTAGTGCATTGTATGCAACTTTGATGTCTAACCATGTTTCTTTCAACTTAGGCATTCATTAGTATGATATCTCAATTTTCGAGGTTAGTGTCAAAACTTGAACCAGCATAACATTTATGGTCAAGTCCACTATCCTTTACAAATTTGATATGTATCCTCAGTTCTCTTCAGACACTGAAGGATAAACTTAACTATTTGTTCAATGATTTACTCATAAATCATATCACAACATGTTCTTACTACTAAGAACTTGGGTCACATTACGTCGAGTACATAACTCTGGTTTTATATGAAAGAACCTATGACAAAGGCATAGAGGATCCAACACATCCATTTCTTTCATTAACCATCAACCATTGTTCTTGTACTGAGATTAACTCAACACTTCTCTTGGATATACAAGTAAGGACCACTTCTTGACTTGTCCCATTCTGAACTCCTTCAGAATCTTATCCAGGAAAGTATTACGACTCAATGTTATTAAACACATATCTATCTTAATAGATCTTCAATGCTTAATACTTATTCATCTTCATTTATGAAAGATTCAAATAATCATTAACACCAACTGCACCATTCATAATATGTTATCCATATATGAGAATGTATCATGCTCCCACTCAAATATGTCATGCACATATTAAGTTATAGGATAACACTCATATTGCTCCCACTCAAATATGTCGGCCACATATAAGACAAGGATAACATCCACATGGCTCCCACTTAGATATGTCAGACACATATTAAGTTCAGGATACTAACCACATGGCTCCTACTCAAATATGTCATTTACATATAAGTCTAGGATAATGCTCCCATAGCTCCCACTTAAAATATGTCGTCTACATATTAAGTTTCAGGAAACTATTCAGCTCCCACTTAGTTTCATGCAAATGCATGTTTCCTCGATATTTTGGTTAAGTCCAAAATCCTTTGATCATCCATCAGAATGAGAATTCAGTTTACGAGACACTAGTATCCATATGTTTTTCCAAAACCTTCTTGTTGTACCAATTACAACACTTCTTCAAATACAAGATTTGAGGAAATCACGGTATTGATAACAATCCTGGATCAATCGTAGTGAATATCCCTTTGACTCAAGCATTGCTACACATTGTAGTCAACCCATTGAATTTGTCAGAAACAATCTTTGTGACAAACCAATCTTGACGTCCCTTTGATGTTCACATTTATTCCTCATAACTCTGAAGTTATTGTGAATATCAAGTAACCTCCTTACTTGATAAGATTCAAGCAATCTTAAATGTAACTCAACATAGGATTTCATGACTCGTAGTCATATCTCGTACTTAGGTCCACCATCGCTTCTTTGTAGTTCGTAGGAATGTCTTGTTCCATTAACATGACAAGTGAATCATGAATATCATTTTGCACCAGGGGCAAATATATATTCTTGAATCCTACCTTTCTCAGTAAAAGCTCCCATCAGAAGATCATGATCATTATCATTAGTTTCTCCTCTTATTGTAGAGCTTTGCTTCCAGAACATATTCAGTTGCACTACTCTGACATTTGGAGGCAAGGTCAATTACCTTGGTTGAACTTTCACTTTTCTTCCATTACCACATTTATCAAGAACAATTCTTGACAAACACCAAACATAGCAATACAAGTTTTGCTCCTTTTGGTTCTAGTTGTGGAAGATGCATCCATAGTTGTCTAAGGATACACTTACATGAATAAAGGGGGTGGGCCCCTCTATGGCGCCATGGCCCATGGGGGAGGACTCCCTCTCCCCCAAATGGGCCCTATGAGGCCCATATGCCTTTTAATTCATTTTTAATTATATTTAAATATATTTTAATATTTAATTCAGATAATTAAATAATAAAACATTAATTAAACATTATTAAATATATTTTGAACCTTTCAAAATACCCGGGACAACTTCCGGCCTTCATCGGAACAATTCCGGTCATCACCGGAACAATTCCGGTGTTCTCTCCAATTTCTCCGGTGATCCCGAATCAATCCTTACTGCGTCGAGTACCCTTAAGTGTAACACCCTACGGTCCGGGAAACAGCAGACATGATCGAGACAATTCTCATTGATCAATGACTAATCAATTGGACCTGGTTAAAATCCTTGATAGCCCCTGCGCTTCCATCGAATGAACTTCAATCGTTGTTGGATCCGTTAACCGTGTGCCTGTTCCCTTTGTCCTGGGGTACTTTGCTTGTCCGAGGTTTGATCATCGGTATCCACTATACCTAGTTCGTCCTCGTTCTCAACAAACAAGTTTACTCGTTCCCGTGATATTACAACTCCGTGACCTAGTCACACGTTTGCAAAATTTATGATGCAATATCACCGAGTGGGCCCAGAGTACCCATCCGTCACACGGATGGACAAATCCCGCTTTGAACTATTTGCATACTCATCAACCATCTATTTCGGAATACCCAAAGTGCACCGTTATGGCCAGCATATTTCAGTCAGGCGGTGGGATACAAATCAAAGTCTCCTCATAGATGACAATTACGTATGATCATTACGGTCAAAGGATCTGGTCACTACGTTATAGTTATCGCAATGTCGAACTATGTGACTTGATCACATCGCAACACTTCTGGTGGGTGTATGTCCATCATATCATTATCCAATGATACGACTCCATTGTCAACAAACGCCATTGTCTCATGATCAGGAAACCTTGATCATCAATCGCCCAATGGACTAGTATACTAGGGTTGACTAGGGACCTGGTTGTTTGTATACCACACCTATATTGATGTTTCCGCTTAATACAGTTATAGCATAGTATCAAACGTATTATGAACTAATGGAATATGCTCGATAAAACATATTTTATTTGCCTCTAGGGCACATTCCCAACAAAACCTTAGGGTATTACTTCTACAACCGACAAGAGGGCAAAGTGTTTGTCGCTCGACATGGTACCTTCCTTGAGAAAGAGTTTCTCAATAGGAAGGCTAGTGGGAGGACGGTGCAACTCGAAGAGGTTCGAGATAAACCACTCAGGGAAGACACGGCAAGTGATGCCATTATGGCAGAGCCAGTCAGTGAACCCGTGGTTGAAGTAGCACCCGCACCATGAAGGTCAGAAAGGCTGCGTAATGCAAGCACTGTATTGTTGTTGGACAACGATGAGCCTTTGACATATGCGGAAGCGATGGTGGATCCAAATTCTGAGTTATGTCTTAAGGCCATGAGATCCGAGTTAAAGTCCATGGATGACAATCAAGTTTGGAACTTGGTTGATCTGCCAAATGGTGCAAGAACCATTGAGTGCAAATGGATCTTTAAGAAGAAGACTGATATGGATGGAAATGTTAAAATCCATAAAGCTCGACTTGTCGCGAAGGGGTTTCGACAAGTTCAAGGAATTGACTACAACGAGACCTTCTCGCCTGTAGCGATGCTTAAATCAGTTCGGATTATTCTATCTATAGCTGCCTATTTCGATTATGAGATATGGCAGATGGATGTCAAAACAGCTTTCCTTAATGGAAATCTAGAAGAGGACGTGTATATGATACAACCGGAGAGTTTTGTCGATCCAAAGAATGCTAGTAAGGTATGCAAACTTCAGAAATCCATTTATGGATTGAAGCAAGCATCTCGGAGTTGGAATATTAATTTTAAATAGGTTGTCAAATCGTTTGGCTTCATCGAGAACGAAAAGGAACCATGTGTGTTCAAGAAGTTTAGTGGGAGCTCAATCGTATTTCTAATCTTATATGTGGATGACATATTACTGATTGGGAATGACATTCCAATGCTTGAAGCTGTCAAGGACTCATTGAAAAATAGATTTGCAATGAAGGACTTGGGAGAAGCAGCTTACATTTTGGGAATCAAGATCTATAGAGATAGATCAAGGAGGCTTATTGGATTAAGCCAGTGTACGTATATTGACAAGGTGTTGAAAAGGTTCAACATGCATGAGGATAAGAAAGGGTTCTTGCCTGTGTCACATGGCATTCATCTAAGCAAGACTCAGGGTCCATCGACTCCTGATGAGCAAAGATGCATGGATAAGATTCCGTATGCTTCGGCCATCGGGTCTATCATGTATGCTATGGTATGTACTCGTCCAGATGTTTCCTATGCTCTAAGCGCTACGAGCAGATACCAGGCTAATCCAGGCGAGAGCCACTGGACAGCAGTTAAGAGCATCCTAAAGTACCTGAAAAGGACTAAGGATATGTTCCTAGTTTATGGAGGTGAGGATGAGCTCGTTGTAAAGGGTTACACCGATGCTAGTTTCCAAACCGACAAGGATGACTTTCGTTCACAATCTGGTTATGTGTTCATTCTGAACGGAGGTGCAGTGAGCTGGAAGAGTTCCAAGCAAGAGACGGTAGCTGATTCTACAACAGAGGCCGAGTACCTTGCAGCTTCTTAAGCTTCAAAGGAAGGTGTTTGGATAAGGGATTTCATTACCCTACATGGTGTGGTTCCAGACTCGGCAAACCCGTTGGACCTCTATTGTGATAATAGTGGTGCCATCGCACAGGCCAGGGATCCAAGGCATCACCAGAAATCCAAGCACATAGAAAGGCGTTATCATCTCATACGACAATTCGTAGATGATGGTAATATAAATGTATGCAAATTACACACGGATGAAAACGTTGTTGATCCTTTGACAAAGCCTCTCCTGATGCCGAAGCATGAGGCGCACGTAAGAGCCATGGGCCTTAGATGCCTAACTGATTGACTCTAGTGCAAGTGGGAGACTGTTGGAGATATGCCCTAGAGGCAATCATGTTATGATGTTATCTCCTTATGTATTCATGAGTTATTTGTATTGTCCTTGAACATCATCACTGATATGTATCAATGAGTATGTGACTTGTTCGTGAGACTATATATTCTATGATGATTGTTCTAATGGTCCCTAGTTGATAAGGTTATGCGGACACATATCCTTGACTAGTATATGATTCGATTGATGACTATGTTTCACAAGTCATGAGCATGGAGATGCTACCGATAGTATGAACTTAGTGATGGGATCACTGAGTTGGACAGAGACCCACTTTAAGACGCAACGAGATATTGTCATTTGTTAGTCTCAATACAATGTATATGCCATGTCCTAGACCTGAGGTCCTCGCATGTTCTCGGGATGTGGAATGACTCACTTAGGGACTATCAAACGCTACACCGTAACTGGGTAGTTATAAAGGTAGCTTACGGGTGAGTCATGATACATGCCGCGAGACATGGTTGATCAAGATGGGATTTGCCCCTCCACTTTGGAGAGATATTCTCTGGGCCCTCTCGAGTGATAAGATTCAGAAAGCATGGCCATGCGACATGGGTTAAGTGTTAACCCGGTTCAGGAATCTGTATCACGGTTTCGAGAATAGAGGTCAAGCTATCACAAGGGTGACAAGTACTCGCCTTGAGCTTGACAACATATATCGTGAGGCAAAAGGAATGTTGCATATGACACTTTGTAATGGTTCGTCTTATGACTTCACGCATATATGGGAGTCGGCATGTTCTGCTAGGAACCACTACCGACTATCGAACCGGATGTGATTCGGGACGTGTCCATGTGTACGTGAACCTATAGGGTCGCACGCTTAAGGGGAAAGGAGCCCATTAGGATGTGATCCGAATGGATTATGGATGGAGGGTCCGGATTGCCTCAAGGGTTGAGGCCATTCCACGGGCGCCTATATAAAGGCTAGGGCGAACCCCGAAGGGGTACAGGACAGAACACAACCCTAGCCGCCACTCCACCTCCAGGCCGAGCCGCCGGACCTAGCAGTCCGCCGCCCGGCGCTCCTCCTTGTACGTGCGCATCCCTTGGAGGCGCTGCACCTGCGGCGCTTGGACGAACTGTTCGCGGGATCGGATCGCGGGACTCCGTTCGTGGGATCGGTACGAGGGATCGGTTCGAGGGATTCGAGGAGCAGCCGCCGACGTGCATCGCCAACTCTCCTTCCGCTGCCGTGACTGCGCGTCTAGTGGTAAACCCTAATCACGTAGTCCATCTCCAGTATCAGTGATCTTGGTTGTGCGCGGTAGAAAATTTTGATTTAGCGCTAGCGTAGCGTACCGTGTGCCCCAACAACTAAAACTAAAAATATTGTTATATATTGTATTTGATTATTGTGTAATTGAAAATATTTATTTGATATAAGTGATATGATACAATGAGAAAAAAATCCATGCATGTTGATTGAGCCTTGATGTGGTGGCATGTGTGGTGAGATGGATTGTGCATGAGATTAAATATTAATGAAAACCTTTATCTCATGCATATTGTGGTAGGCCTTTGATGAGGTGTCATGTGTGCCTGTTAAGATAATAAAGGTAGTGGCTTAGTGGGGATGTTGAGGTTGACACTTCGCATGCTAAAAGAATTGGGACCAAATTTTTAAGAATGTAAGATGTAAGATTCATGTCCACTCACCTTTTTGGGAAGGATCATTTGCAATAGTATCAAGTACATCAAGCATCTATGTGAATAAGTTAGCTTGGCCTTGTATATATGTACATCCTCTTTAGACACCCTCACAATAACAATATCATTTGATGGTTGGGGTGCCACAAATAAGTTATACTTCTCTTGAGCTCTGTTGTGAATGCTAGCAATACCACCCACATGTTTAGCCAATGCATCGGGCCTATTCCAATTTCTACAACCACCTTTAACAAAGGCATCACCCCTAGCCCCCCCCCATTGTATTTCTCTTTGAACAAATAGCACACAAAGCAAAATACCCTCTCGATCTTGACACTATACTCTAGACAATTGTAGCGGCTAAAACAAACAAAGTTGAAGTGTTGATTTTTACCATAGATTTCTCCGACTTCAAAGTTATGGGCATATATGGTTGGATCGCTTCCTTTGCTATGTATCTTCTTCGGACTTAATCTTGATCATTAAAATCATACTCCAAAATGGCAATCCTTTCCCCTGGATCAGGCTGAAGTGTGTGAAGATCATATGATTTTGCACGCGGATGTTGGGGTGACGGTGGACGTGATGCTTCCATATCAAACTCAATCTCTGTATCGGAATGGGTTGGATGTTGGGGTGACGACGGCTGTAGTGCTTCCACTTCGGCTACAACCTTTCTTGTTTTAGCCTCGTGATTCAAGAAAGGTGACTTAATGTCACCATTCCTCTTCATCTTGGCAAGCTATAATTACAACAAAAAACAACATAAGCAACAACATTGACTAATACATCAATAATTATACTACAATTTTTAGAAATAAACGAATTCCCCATCTGCATCTGGCCATCTAAGCTAAAAAAAAAGGGGAGGGAGGAGGTGACGAGGAGAAGAGAAGTGAAGAAAGTCGTCACCTTGCTGATTGTTGTTGACTGCTTGCTATGGCCGGCCGGCAGTGAGGGCGCTGGGCGCAGGGCGGCAAGCCATCCTAAAGCGACCGGGACTGGAGACTTGGAGAGGGGCCGTGGCAGCAGGGCCTGGAAAGGGCGGCGGGGCAGCGACCGGGAGTGGAGATCGTAGCAGTAGGGAGCACCGAATGGAGGAGAAGACGTCGCTAGGAGGCACGCTCGCGCCTGTAGCCAGGCATGCCCCCGCCCACCGTCTGGTCGATTGCGTGAGGGCGAGGCCAAAAGCTCTTCTTCTGTGCGAGTTAATGGGCCAATGGGCCTGTTTTCCATAGGGTAAAAAAATCATGTAAATTTTTAGGTATGCCACAGCCCACCCGGCTTACTTTCTAGATACGTTTCTATCCCGAAAGAGTATACCTCATATTGTTGTTCTCGCTATAACATTATTGTTTACTGTTGGATGAGGACATGTACGATGGTGCTATTTTAACCGTGTCACATACTCCCTCCGTTCTGATTTATATGTCGTTGGAGGACTGTTCCTACCAGGTGAAAATATGGCAAAATTACAGATGTACCCCTACAGAATACTCCAGAAAAATAAATCAGGATCTGAGGCCGAGCTCCAGGGTCGCCGTCTCCGCCCCCACCCCCACCTCCGACCCCTCCCTCCGCCCCTACCTATGTCCCCGCCTTCCACCCCTACCTCCGGCTCCCGCGGCAGCATCGGCAGGCACTAACCAAGCCTGGAGTCGAAGCGGTGACGACGGAGCGGGGCGAGGTCGTCCGTGCACCGGCAGGGGAAGCCGCGGCGAGGCGCTCGTGCGTGAGCTTCTGTCGGGAGCGCAACCATGGCCGGTGGCGGGCGAAGAGGTGAACGCGCAAGTGCTTTTCGGCTCGATGCCGCTGGGGAATGGCGCCGGAAGGCCGTAGGCACAAGCGCCCACGTCGGGTCTGCAACACGCAGGCTACTTGTGTGTCAGGTATCTTCATAGCCAGATCCGTCAACTGAATCTTGGAGAAGGCTGAGAAGAGTGGCGAGAGGAGGGGGAAGTGAGCAAGAGGGAAAGAAGCGGCGGGGGTAGAATGGAAAAACACAGAATGTTTGTTACGTGCTAAAATTTGACTGAAAACGCAACATATAAATCGGTACAGAGGGAGTATATGATAAGATTAAAAAGATAAAATTAAGAAAATTATACTCACCACACGTTCGGGCCTGGCCTGGCCGCCGAACGCCTAATCCACCATTCATCTTGCGCTCTCTAATTTTGATGCAAGGGAGTCGTCACGTCAGCAAAATGCCAGTGTTCGGTGGAATCGTGGCCGGCCCGTACGCGTCTTCTTCAGTGCCCACTCGCACATACGTATTAAGAGAATCTTTTAGCCTTTTCAAAATTTAAAAAGTTTTATCTCTTAGACAAAAATTCCGTTCGTACCATTAAATTCATCACGACGAGATCTTCGAAACTAGACCCCATATTGACATGTTTCGACAAAAAAAACTGGACCAAATTTTTTCATGCTATTCACACTGAAATTGCCATGATGTTTGCACTAAATTTGCCCTGATTTGTTTCATATGTTTTTTTCGATAGATTTAAAGCTACCATTGTTTTTCAGATACTTTTCACTCATCGGCGAGCACCCCGGAGATCTGCATAGAGTAGATATACGCCGGTCGGGGGTGTGTGTGTGGGGGGGGATATTATGATGGACGGCATGGCTGGTTCCATTGTTTTTTAAACTGTTTTTTACTCATCGGCTAGGACCTCGGAGAGTTGCGTCAACGACCGATGTACCCCGGGCAGATGTCCGGCGGTCAAGAGGGGGTTGGGGAGACGGTGTGCAGTATGACGTTGGGGGGATGATACGCGACAACTCTTAGTTGTAGGACATGGCAATTCTTATTTTGTTGGGCATGAAAAAATTTAGTAGAACATGGCAAAATCGCCATGGTTCCAATGGTGTAATAGGTTTTCAACCCAATAGGTTGTGATACATGGCAATTCTTATTTGCAGGACATGGTAAATTTTATGCATAGGACATGGCAATTCTTATTTGCAGGACATGGTAAATTATGCATAGGACATGACAATTTTTATTCATAGAACATGTCAATTCTTATTCATCAGAAATGTTAATTCTTATTCGTAGAACATGGTAATTCTTATTCATATGACATGGCAATTCTTATTCATCAGACATGTTAATTCTTATTCGTAGAACATGGTAATTCTTATTCATATGACATGGCAATTCTTATTCATCAGACATGTTAATTCTTATTCGTAGAACATGACAACTCTTATTCATAGGACATGCCAATTCTTACTAGTAAGAGATGGCAATTCTTATTGGTACATAGCAATTTTTGTTTATACGACATGTCAATTTTTGTTCGTAGGACATGACATTTTTTTACTGACAGAACATGACAATTCTTACATGTGGGTCATGATACTTTTTGTGAAACAAGACAATTTTTGCTCAAAATTATTGAACATGGCTATTTTTAAGTAAAACATAGTAAATTTACGACGATTACTAGTAGGACATGGCAATTCTTACTAGTAGGACATGACAATTCTTTGGCAGGACATGACAATTTTTGTTTGTACGACATGACAATTCTTGTTCATAGAACATGACAATTTCTTTTTCGTTTGAGAACATAATTCTTTTCTTTGTGTGAGATGCCAATTCTTGTTTGTCGGCTATGGCATTTTTTTATTTTACGTAACATGGCATTCATTATATATGGGACATGGTAATTCTTATTTGTACGACATGTCAATTCTTATATTGCAGAACATGAACATGATAAATTTGCCATCGACAATGGAGGCGGCAACGGCAACGATCTACGAAGTTGGAGGCGACGAAGGTGGCGAGCTACGACGACGACAACGGCAAGTTGCGGCGATAATGGCGAGCTACGGTGATGGCGTCGGCTATAAGCTACGGCGACATTGTCGAGCTATGACGACGACGACGACGATGACGCCAACGATGGCGGCGAGCTGCGAAGACAACGACGAAAGCGGCAAGTCGCGCGAGTTGCAGCGAGCGACGACGACGGCGAGCTACATTGATGACAACGATGGAGGTGGCGAGCGACAACAACGGCAAGCTACGGTGATAATGGCGAGACGACGACGACGGCGACAAGCGACGGCAACGACAGCAGCAAGCGACGACGACGGCGCGTGCATGACGAGCTTCGGTCGAGCTGCGCGTACATACATGGCGAGTTGTGCATGCATGAAGTTGTGCGTACATGATGCGTTCGGGCTGCAAATGAAATTCTGCCGAACGAAAATGTTCGACAACTAGATGAATCGTACCGAATAAAAATGTTCGGTACTAGCACTTTTAGACAAAAGACTGAATTCGATCCATCTCCTCCCTTTTCTTTAAATCAAGAGCTACTCCTCCCAACCGATCAATCGGGAATCCCATGGCAGGGAGGAGGGGGAGCTTGACGTTCGGCTAATATCAAAGATCCTAAAATTATCTTATCAAGCATTGTATGCATGATTTGAATATGAGATTGACTACAAAAGCTCCGTGCCAAAACCCTGTAAATTTTTTAGCTCCGTAGCGAATCTTTCCTCGTGGCTTCCCCAAACGAATAATAAATTAAGAAAAACAAAAACTTTACCCGTCGTTTCGCCGCCAACCGCAGCCATATTCACCCACCAGGCCACTAGGAGGTGTCAAAGATCCGTGCCGTGCCTCATCTTTCCACCCCAGCATTTCGTCGAGCACCTCATCGGTGGACAAGCAGTCATGGAGGAGAGCGGCGCGAGCGCGGCGGCCGTGGTGCCTCGGCTGATGGCGGCGAAGGCGGAGTCCGGAAAGAGCTTCTCGGACATCGCGGCCGAGACGGGGCTCACCAACGTCTACGTCGCGCAACTGCTTCGCCGCCAGGCGCAGCTCAAGCCCGACATGGCGCCCACGTTCCGGGCTGCCGTCCCGGCGCTCACCGACGAGCTCGTGGAGCTCATGATGCTTCCGCCTTTCCGGTCCTACCACCCACACATCGTCCACGAGCCCGCCATATACAGGTGCCTACCTCGTGCCGACCGCCCAGTCTTGTCCCAAAGCCTCGTAGTTTATCTCCGGTTTCCATCTCGAACTTGGTATAGGAGGAGTGCGATTACTACGAATTACTTCAGACACTAACTATAGCGCATGATGTTTTAAAAAAGTGTTAACTTACGAACTTATATTGTCGCTGAAAAACGGAAGATTATTTGCTCTTGTGCTGAATGAATTGAAGACATGGCGAATCTTTCATTCTTTGTATGAACTCCGACGGGATGTTCTGTAGCTAAATTCGCAATCAGAGTAGAAGAATAAATTTTACCATAGCCTGTAGATAGTTTTAAGTCTTGATAGTGGTGCCTCTGTCTTTCCTTGGAATCTCTAAATTCTCTAGTTTGCCTGTTACACTTGTTAATTCAATTTGTTTTCAACAGTCTGGCACAGTTGTACCATGCTGTTTTTGTCCAGAGTACATGTATCACCTTTTGTCGGATTAGCTTCTTTTGTTCCAGTTTATCTGGATGCCACATTTTTGCCGGTTTGCTCATGTTTCTTTGATGCTTTCGCTTCGCACGAATGTTTCATTTAGTTATTGGAGTGAAGATACATTTCACTGAAATTAATACGATAATATGGTAGGATTGCGTTGTTACTAACTTTGTTATATAATACTGTACACAGATTGAATGAAGCTGTTATGCATTTTGGAGAGAGCATCAAGGAAATCATCAATGAGGATTTTGGTGATGGAATGTAAGAGACCGACCTATACTTAGTTGCATTGCTTCCCGATTATTGTACTCCCTCCGTTCCAAATTAGATGACTTTCATTTCTATACACATCAACATTCACATGTGAACAAATGGAAGTCATCTAATTTGGAACGGAGGGAGTACATGAGAAAAGTTTATTTATGTAGTTATAGGTCTATTTTGTTGAATCTGTGCTGTGCTTATTTGAGCATGCACACTTTGGTTGCACTTTCTGATTTTATTTTGTGTCTATAAATAATGGTGTCCGCCTGTAACTTAGAACTTCTGCTAGAACTTGACATGATTTAGATTCTGTCATTTGTGTGTGTGAAAAAACAGTTGTATTCCAAGCCCGTCTCAGATGTGTGCATTTCTCAATTCTAAGGATGCTGTTTTTCACTGGATCTTTGTTCAATAATCTATAATGCACCAAATAGTATTATGGAGATTGCAAAATTGATCTGCCTGTCATATTAGATATTACTTTCAAATTTTCAATAGACATGCCATGTCTTATTGCTTTTTTCCTTTTAACGCTTTCAATTGCAGCATGTCGGCTATAGACTTCTACTGTTCAGTTGACAAGATTCAAGGGGCTGATGGAAAAGATCGTGTAGTGGTCACATTTGATGGGAAGTATCTTCCTTACACCGAGCAGGTTTGTTATTTCTTTGGAGGTTTCATTTATTCCTGATAATCTGACGATGCTAGTTTGCATTCATGGGTATACTGAAGCAAGTGCCTTATGTATGGCAAATTGTGGAACATAATGATGTGCTTACCTTCTTGAAGTGATGCTAGTTTCTGCCATAAGTGATCGATTAGTAAATATGACTACGAGTGGATCTTAGTAGATAGTTATTGAGTGTGGAAGCAGTTACAAACTAATTGTCGTAATCGTTCTATGTTTAAATCATGGTTTATCACGTGACTGGCTAATTTGAAATTGACGAGCAGTTCTAAGCATACAATTTTGTTTTTCACATATGCAGAGATCTGAACATATGAAATCAAGGTTGACTCACAATTCATCTTGAGATGGCTGGTGCTCCGAAGAGGGTGTATGTTCATGGGGTAACATACTAGTTATTGCTACTTTGGACATGGAAAATTTGGATAATGCCTTTTGTGGTGTGTATAACTGACAAATAAACAGACCGTCTACATGTTCACATAATAATCTGTTAAAGATACAGTTTGTACCATCATTCTTAGTTCTGTTGAGTGAATTGTATTTTTTTTCATGAATTATTTAGCCTGTGGTTTGTTCTGCTGAAACAAAAATGTTTTTCTGTGAAATGCTATTTGGTGGAATATTCATCTTGTGCCATTTGCTCCCTTCCTGCAACTGAATGACGAGCTATATGCACATATTAGTTGTGCTTGGACCATGCCTTTGAGATGTCAAAGTGTTATGTGGTGGTTTTTGGAATTGGGTTTGTGGAGGTAGAAGATGATGTTGGGAACGAATTTCAGATGAAAGATCACCCTCCAAGTTGTTGGAAACTCTCCCGGCCAAGACTTTTTGTTTCGAAGAAGGATTGGAATATACATAGTGATTTGGCTCTTGATTATGGTAATCATCAAACCATGTACCAGAACCAGACAAGTTTCAGTGGAGGTTGACTTTGGGCACCTTTTCTGTTAAATCTATGTATATGGATTTGATTAATAATGAACTGGTTTCTAGATCAAAACATGTATAGAAAATCAGAGTGCCATTGAGGATGAAAGTTATCAAAAATTTCATGTGGTTTGTACATAGAAGTGTTATTCTTACTAAAGATAATCTGGCTAATTGTAAATGTCAAGATAGTAAATAATGTTGTTTCTGTGATCACGAGGAAGCAATTCAACATTTGTTTCTAGCTTGTTGTTGGCCTTTTAATCTGCCTTTGCAGTATATCAAATATGGCAATTCGTTGGGTGGTGTTGAGCCTACAAATAAAGTATGGATCTGTGTGGGAGTTTATGCTTTGCTTTAGGCTATATGAAATTGCAGGAATGATTGTGTTCAACATTTGTTACTAGCCTGCCGTTGGCCTTTTAATTTGTCTCCGCATTCTATCGAATATGTTTGGCAACTGGTTGGGTGGTGTTACATTATATCAAATATGTTTGGTAATTGGTTGGGTGGTGTTGAGCCTACAAATAAACTACGATTATGTGTGGGAGTTTGTGCTTTGCTTTAGGCTATATGAAATCATAGAAATGATTATGTTTTCAACAAGAAAACAATCCACATTTTTGTATGGGTTATTTTTCGTATGTGATTCTTATTACACCATGCGGAAGTATGGGATGATGGTATGTAAAACTGTCAGTAGGCCCGGTACGGTGGAGCTCACCCTGTGCAAAACTGAATCGAAACCGAAAACCGAATCGAAAAAACCCGAATTGAAACCGAAATTTAGGTTTTTCAGTTTTAGGTTTCAATTTCAATTTTCAAAATAGCAAACCGTATTGAATTCGGTTTTTTAGGTTTTAAACCGAAATAAACCGGTTAACCGAATAAAACCGAAAACAACCCAAGTTTTTTATTTTTGTAGGGGTGGATAGGCTTTAGCCTTCCCACGCGCCCAGCCCACCCAGCCACGAGGCAGGCCGCCAATCCAACTTCAAGTCACACACACGACACGTGAATCGCAACCCTAGCCAGACGCCGCACTCGGGAACACAGCGGGAGGGAGAGCCGGACAGCCACCGGGAGGGAGAGCCGACGGTCGTGCATCTTGCGGCGTCTCGGAGTCCTCGGCGTCCTCGGCCTCGGCACGGCGTCCTCGGCCTCCTCGTAGGCCGTCGCTCCCGCCGCGTCTGTCCCGTCGGCCGTCGCGCTCGCCCCGCCTGTGGCTTAGCCCTTGTTGACGCTGCTCGATGGTTGCTGTTGTCGCTTGGGCAGCTATCTCCGCGTCACCCTCCTCCACGACATGGGATCTGGGAATCCCCTACCTTTGCTCGGCAGCCGCCGCCGGTCATACCGCTGCCGGTTTGTCTCTTCGGTTAAGTATAACGAATGTCTCTCTAGCATTGGTATTTTTTCTAGCTTGCTAATGCAAGGGAAAAATAAAATTTTCATATCACGCATAACATTTTATGGCTAAAACTGACAAAAATATCATAAAGGAAAAAAAATGAAGTTTAGATGTCAAAACAAGAATAAAGAAAAATTTAGGACCGTAAAAAGAAGTAGATTTTAAAAACAGGTCAAATAAGAAATTTTCTCATAAATATATTGCTTGAAACTTCAAAATCGCGTCAACTTTGGTTATTTTGGTTATTATCGAAACCGAACCGATAACAGGTGGTTATTACCGAAACCGAACCGTATCTATGTATAAAACCGTATAAAACGAAGTATAAAAACCGTATAAACTGAAAACCGTATAAACCGAACCGAATCGAACCGAAAAAACCGAATGCACAGGCTGAGGTGGAGCGTATGATCAAAAGTACCAGAAGGGATCGCGTCGCGAGGGGTTTGCCCATGTTCGGGTTCTCATGATCTAAGGTAGTATCCTACTCCTGTTTTGTTTTAATTTATTGTGGGAAGAATACCTCACAAAAGAGAGTTACAAAATAGTGGATCTTGTACTACCGAGACAATGACTTGATATCTAATTGATCTTGATCTACCCCGGCTTCCCCGGCTTCGTCTTATAAGGGGGGTGAGGCCTAGGGTGTAGGCACTAGTAGAAAACAAACCTTTGAAACGCAACATTCGTACCGGTCTGGTTTGGGACCGATACTAATGCCACCACTAGTACCGGTTCGTGAGTCCAGACTTTAGTACCGGTTCATAAGATAGGCCCCTAGCCTGACGCCAACCTGACACCACCCCTTTAGTATCGGTTAGTGCTACCAACCGGTCCTAGGATCGAAAGGGGTGTCTAGAGGGGGGGTATACTAAATCAAATTTGTTGGCCGACTAGAAGTTTCTTGTAGATACCAAGTTTTGTTTCATGTAGCGAAAGACAAAAAAACACACCAATCACCATCAAAGAAAGGGCCTTATAAAGACACCAAAGAAACTAGATGCCATCCTACCCTTAGGAAGGGCACTTTGTTGAATCCATCTTACTACCTTATGTAACACTAAGACATAGTAGACTCGCAGTTGGTATACATATGAATCTGTGTTCTTTTTCTTATATCTTTTGTTCAATCCATATTACCGTGTTGTAATCAACCACTATTAAGAACATACCTACTGATGTCGAGGACTAAAATATGGTAAAATGTCTTTAATATGTCTCGAATTATCAGCTATGATTATGAATATTTGGATCCTCTGATTGCAAAATAAAGTATTTGAATTCCTTGATTGGAAAGTCAGATCAATATGTATTGTGTTTCTTTCGCTAAGCCCTTATCTGCAAATAATTCTTGGTCTGGATCAGCTTTTTGCGCAATTTGGTGCAAGGGTCCTCTTTGATTCCCAATCAACATAGCAATTTGTGAGGAATTCTGCCCGTATTAAAAACTTTGTATATATTTTGAAAGAAACATTCTCTTTATTTTAAGCATTGGAAGGGGGGGCAAACTATTGCCATAGCACTTATTTGAAAATAACTTTGGGCTTGTATTAGGACCGTGGTCCATTTGGCGCAATGGTTCATCTAGTGGAGAAGAAAGATGAGGCCATTGTTATCTATTTCAGTGAAGGGGAAGAGGCACGGTGGATAAAGGAGGTGCAAGGGATGAGCGAATGAGATACATGGAGAACACTTTAGTCGATTTTACGGAGGGGAACCAGTAGAAAGCCACGCGTAGCAGAGTGGGGTCGTATATACGAGGTCTGTTATTCGGTAAATAAAATCAAACAATTATTTCGGTGTGGTTAAGTAGGAACGATGTTTGCTGGGGTGGAAGGTTGTTGACGTGTATATTTTTCATGTTAAGATAAATAAGATAGTGACAACGAGTCTCTTAGGTATATAAGATATATTAGTCCAATAAATTTTTATAAAAATATGTTCAAAATATGTAGAATTGATAGCAAACTAGCATGAATCATATAAAAAATTGATATGTTGGAGACGTATGAATCTCCAACTCACTATCATGCATGACAGTATTGACTCATGTAATGATAGGCAACGTTTGGTTGATGGCACTCGAATTGCGATCGGGAGTCTTGAACTAGCTATCGCAGACGACAACATGGGATCATGTATATTGACAGGAAACATATGGTGGTACTTGCATCGAAAACGGGAGTAAACAATTAGTAGCCATCACTCATGGTCTCCAACTACTTGCGCACAACACACACAATCCATGTCAGCCCTTTTATAAAAGGTTCATGACGCGCCGATTCGAAGATCTGGCCACGAGAATCGGGCTAACACATCAGATATAAAGGTCGACCCAACATGGTATGAATGCAGCCGCCTGATGTGCGAGGTAATGATAGTGATTTCTCGCCCTTCGTTGGTGAGCCCCAAGTGGAAGGCGTGATGTAGCACAACAGCAAATTTCCCTCGGTGAAGATACCAAGGTTTGTCTCCAGTAGGACTCCGGAGATGATAAATAGGTGTCAGCGGCGCAACTGACGCGGACCTGCACACAGACACGATAACTTTGTTCCCAACGAAGTTCAGAGAGGTTGTCAATCTCTCCGGTCTTGTTGTTCACAAAGGGTAAAACGCAAGGGATAATGATAGCAATTGAAAGTAAAAGCAGAAAAGTAAATGAGCGTGTAAACAGTGATGAGGATAAGGACCGGGATACGTGAAGTTCACTAGTGATGTCTCTCTCCCAAAAGACGATAAAAATGCTATGCGAGGTAAACAAATTACAGAAAGGCAATTGACAGGATAATGAACGCACCGCAATGCTAACTATGCTACAAAAGAAAGGTCGAGGTTCAAAAACATGGGCAGTACGCCAATATAAGTAGACCGAAATCCATCTGCATCTACTACTAATCATCCACCTTGAGATATCTATCCAGAACATCTCGCTGGTATTAAGTTGCGAGCCCCACCCAAAGTGTAAACCCAAAGCAACAGACAACTGCATTAAAAAGAACCTTGCGTAAAGTAAACAATCCTTGCAACCGCGGTTACAAGCACCGTTGTTTTCCCCCTTGTGGCAACATCACATCCCCTAGACTCATATTTCTGTCACTCAAGCGTGTCATCGGGGGGCATGAACCCACAATTGAGCAAAACGTTCCCTCTTGGAGTCACTACCTACTACTTGGCCAAAGCAATAAACAGCAACGGAGAACATGGAAGAATTACTTAGGAACAAAAATATAAGAGATAAGAACCAAATATATTACTCAATCACAATCTGAACATAATCTCATAATCCATCAGATCCTATCAAACTCAACATAGAAATAGCAGAAATATTACAAAGGTGCCTCGATCATGTAGGGCAGCTCATGAGGTCTAAACAACGAAGATCAAAGAGGGGAGGAGAACATCACATAGCTACTGATCACGGACCCATGGTCCAAGGAAAACTACTCACGAGACATCCGGGGAGCATACATGGTGGAGAGGAGACTCCCGGAGGTCAATCCTCCCTCCGGCAGGGTGCCGGGAAGAGGTCTTTTGGTTTTCCCGATCTCGGAAGCGTGGCGGCGGCGGAACAGAGGAGAATTTGCGAAATAGGGTTCTGTCTTTGGAGTTTCCCCGTGATGGAGAATAAATAGGAGAAGGGGGGCAGCCAGAGGTGGACCAGGGGCCCCAGGCGCCCCCCTGGCGCGGCCAGGGGTGGGGCCGCGCCGGGTGGCCGCCTGGGCCCCCCTTGGCTCCCCTATGGCCCCTCCCGGGCTCTTCTCGAAGCTTCCTGTACGCAGATTTTTCCTGTATTTTTCCCGGAATTTTTCTGGCACTTTTTATATGGGGAAAAACTGAAATAGAAAAACAGCAGAAAACAGGAACTGACACTGGGGTGCACTGATTTAATAGGTTAGTCCAAATATGATCAAAAGTGTATGAAAGTGTATCTAGATCATAGCAATATCACACAAAACATGCATGGAACGAGCAGAAATTATAGATATGTTTTGGACGTATCAACATCCCCAAGCTTAATTCCTGCTCGTCCTCGAGTAGGTAAATGATAACAACATAATTTATGTGGTGAGATGCTAGCAACCATAAAAGAACTTTGAAAAGTAAAGCAATCCAGGTTAGAGATTCAATTCAAGTAATAACATGCAAGAGTCTATATTAGCATTGGAACAAGTAACAAAAGAACATTAGGTGCAAGAGCTCTCGCTGTCCGTGACTCGAATGTCTCCAAATGGTGTTGGCGTGCAAGAAGAGGGATAGGGAATACGAGAAAAAAGTATTTTTGTGTTGAGAACTCAATCTACTAAAGCTTCACACTTGGTCTTCTTTGGAATCTTATCTTGACTCGTCCCCAGACCACTAGCCAGGTACAAGTCAATTTGATCCACTCATTTTCGATATTTTGAGCACTCATGCAATGGATAAGCGTAAACACGAGAGTTGACACTTATGATGGCAAAGAGAGAAATATGGTGGAGGAGGTAGACAAAAAGGATGAGAAAGGCTCACATCAATGAGGACAATCATAGGCAAGAGATGCCACATGATAGATATGATGTGAGGAGTAGGGATTGCCATGCAACGGATGCACATACGAGCTAAGAAGCTCTCCAAACTATATGCATAAAGATCATCTCTATGGAGTACAAGGATATAAAGGGAGTACTAGTGTGGATCTCTCAAAAGGATAGTAGTGTTGCCCCTTTCTCTCTTTTTATTTCTTTTTCTCTTTTTTCTTTTTTTTGTATTTTTTTTGTGGCCTCAATGGCTCTTTCTATTTAACTCTCGTCTGTCCTCTTTGGGATCTTTTAATTGTGTCAACTTTGGGATCTTTTCCTCACTTAAGGGCAACCCTCTATTTTACAAGAAGGTAAAGGAGATCTTTCACACTTTACAAGGTACTCAAAACATAAAGAAGATGTAACTAACATGACGTATGCAATGTATGTCGCTGCCAGTGTAGCAAGAACATGTATGACATGAAGATCAAGTCATGAAGAGGTGGAAGTTGCATGGCAATGTAACTCGGAAAGGCTATGGAAATGCCTTGATAGGTAGGTATGGTGGCTGTTTTGAGGAAGGATATAAGGAGGCTTATGATGATAGAGCGTATCATGCCAAGGGTTTGGATGTACCGGCGAAGGTGGACACCAACTCTTGGAGTGAGAAGAAGGCAATGCACGGCACGGGAAAGGCTAGCAAAATATGGGAAGGTGGAAGTGTCAACTTTCAATACTCACATTAGTCCGAAGAACTCATGCACTTATTATCGGTAACTCTCAATCTAATAAGGAGGTTCACAAAGAGACAAGTACCCCGAGGAGGAGTGTATGGGGGTTTGGTTATCCTTGCGCATCCTCGACTCATGGTACGTGAGTGTTCTCTGATATTCGACTCCTCAGAAGAGTAGTGATCCATCTAGTAGCTAGAGTTCTCAACTAGTTTTGTAGGTTTTGAAAATAAACACGGATTGCCCAAAATACGACACCTATCACTAATAGGCTAGAGCTCTTGACACCAAAAGTTCAAACATTACTCACATCAATACCTCAAAACTATTGCAAGCTACTACTAAAATTAAATAGCAACCTCAATCACCTACTTCCAAGACAAAACACAACTCAGTGCAACAACCAACTCTCTTAACAAGATAGACATGAAAACTAAAAAGAGTTGCAGCAACAAACTAAACAAAAGCCAAGGCTCTTGCTAAAGACAAACTAAAGCTAAAACTAAACAAGGCAGTAGCTATGGAAAGATAAAGAACACACAACAGCAAAAAGATAAGCACGAAAAATCCTATGATGTGTTCTAGATTTGAAAGTGGAGCGTGTTTCTATCCCACACAAAGTAAGACGGGATCTAACTTGTTATGAACAGCAAGCAAAGCTAAAGAAAACTAAAAACAAAACCTAAGAGCAAGACGCTCCAAGCATAGCACATAACACATGAAGTGATAAAAATATAGTGAGACGAAGGACGAACTGATGATTGTTGATGGAGAAGGGGATGCACGGGGGCATCCCCAAGCTTAGACGCTTGAGTCTCCTTGAATATTTATTAGGGATGCATGGGGGCATCCCCAAGCTTGAGCGCTTGACACTCCTGGATCTTCTTCCATCATCTTCCATCGCACACTTGAAAACTCCCTTCATACATAACTCATCATAAGCTGATTAGAGAGGTTAGTACCATTAATAAATAATTTTTCCCCACTGGATATAAAGATATTCTTGAAGAGCTACTGTTTCTCAAGAGTGCCAACAAGTTTTTGCAAAGAAAAAGCAAGCTTAAGGTTTGCAAAAGTTAGGAGAGATAAAACGTGGCAGAATCTATGAAAAACAGAACAGCAGGTAGTAAATAATTTTGTAGGGGCACTTCTGCAACTCAAATCAAAAAACTCAGAACATACGGAAGTTTCGTAATTGTAAATAGCATATTGTGTAAAAAATTCAGCTCAAAAAGATGAACTGGGATTTTTCTGGTCACGAGGACAGAATCTGTTTTCTGGACAGCATGTCACAACTTTTACTTCCCTTGCCGTAAGAGGCTATAACTTGGCACAAAGCTGAAAAATAAAGATACAATGATGTTGCTACAGAAGTAACAATCATCAAGACACAACAAAATCAAAAAGAAACACCTAAATTCGTTGCGGGCTGCCTCCCGAAAGCGCTTCTTTAAAGCCATTAGCTAGGCTTAATGCAAAAAGAAGAATCAAGGGTATCCAAGATTAGAATCATAAAAACCTCCAAATTGATTTTCAATAAGCTCATTCTTCTTCTTACTAGGAAAGATATACTTACCTTTCGCCATACCGCGTAAGCGTATGTGCCTATTACCAATATCAATGAAGCCTTTCATAGCACGGAGGAAGTCTCTCCCAAGCACAATGTTACTTTGGTTTGGCTCCATGATGAAGAAATCCATTGGTGCAATCCTATGAAGGAATGCAACTTGGACTTCTTTGACCTTTCCTTTAAGCTCTGAAATATCTCCATTAGAATGTTCATGATAAGATGATAATATATCCATATCTAGTTTCAAAGAATCATAAACTATTTTTGGCATAGTAGAAACGGTGGATCCAATATCACAAAGAGCAAGGAAGCCTTGGTTAGAGATGCTAATCCTAACAAAGGGCTCCCAATCATCATCTATCTCCAACATTTATTTCTTGTTGGACTTAAGTTCCTCCACTTTCCCCAAGTCTAGAGCATCCAGTATTTTTTCAATAGTGGCAAGTCTATCTATGACAGTATCAACACTATGATCATAAACAAAATAGCTAGATAGACCCAAAGTGTAAACCCAAAGCAACAGACAGCTGCATTAAAAAGAACCTTGCGTAAAGTAAACAATCCTTGCAACCGCGGTTACAAGCACCGTTGTTTTCCCCCTTGTGGCAACAACACATCCCCTAGACTCATGTTTCTGTCACTCAAGCGTGTCATCGGGGGGCATGAACCCACAATCGAGCAAAACGTTCCCTCTTGGAGTCACTACCTACTACTTGGCCAAAGCAATAAACAGCAACGGAGAACATGCAAGAATTACTTAGGAACAAAAATATAAGAGATAAGAACCAAATATATTACTCAATCACAATCTGAATATAATCTCATAATCCATCAGATCCTATCAAACTCAACATAGCAATAGCAGAAATATTACAAAGGTGCCTCGATCATGTAGGGCAGCTCACGAGGTCTAAACAATGAAGATCAAAGAGGGGAGGAGAACATCACATAGCTACTGATCACGGACCCATGGTCCAAGGAAAACTACTCACGAGACATCCGGGGAGCATCCATGGTGGAGAGGAGACTCCCGGAGGTCAATCCTCCCTCCGGCAGGGTGCCGGGAAGAGGTCTTCTGGTGCTCCCGATCTCGGAAGCGCGACGGCGGCGGAACAGAGGAGAATTTGAGAAATAGGGTTCTGTCTTCGGAGTTTCCCCGTGACGGAGAATAAATAGGAGAAGGGGGGCAGCCAGAGGTGGACCAGGGGCCCCAGGCGCCCCCTGGCGCGACTAGGGGTGGGGCCGCGCCGGGTGGCCGCCTGGGCCCCCCTGGCTCCCCTTTGGCCCCTCCCGGGCTCTTCTCGAAGCTTCCTATACGCTGATTTTTCCTGTATTTTTCCCGGAATTTTTCTGGCACTTTTTATATGGGGGGAAACTGAAATAGAAAAACAGCAGAAAACAGGAACTTGCACTAGGGTGCACTGAGTTAATAGGTTAGTCCAAATATGATAAAAAGTGTATGAAAATGTATCTAGATCATAGCAATATCACACAAAACATGCATTGAACAAGCAGAAATTATAGATACGTTTTGGACGTATCACCGCCCCATGTTGCTTTTCGTACTTACAGGTCATTATTATTTCTATTTCACAAATATGCAAAGCTTCATTATCTTTCATTGATAGAATGAAATTAGAATGGATACATTGTAACACCCTCACTGTCAGTGAACAGTAATCACTGTTACTGTTCATTACTACTGTTCAAAACTTTTATTTGATCAACTTGGACCAGTTGAAATTCAATTTCCACTTTGTTATTCTTGAATGCATGGTGATCATGGACCTTGGTCATGATGAATCAAACCAATACCTAGCTCAATTCAAATGACCTTTGAATTTAAATCCATTTAAATCTTCAAATGCCTTTGGTGGATTATTACAAACCAAAGTGCAAAATCAACTTACTCCAAAAATTGTGAAACTACTTTTATTAAATCCTAAATATTCAGTGGGTCATGTCCCACCTAGTTGGAGATTTTATTAATCTATAAATATTTCTAAACAAATCAAAACAGTGGATAAAAACCCTAATTAAATCATTTAATATTTAATAGAAATATTAAATGACTTTTAAAGGTGCCCAAAACTTTTTGTGGCACTGGCCTAAGTTGCAACATTAATTATGGACCCCATTAAACATTTTACAAAAATGCCATAGTGATCAAAATAAATGCCAACAGAAAATATCAGAAAAGTAAAAGAAAATAAAAATAAAAACCTAGCTAACCCCCCTCACGGGCGTAGCCCACCCCTCCCCTCCCACTAGGCCGGCCCACCCACCGTCCACCCCTGGGCCACCAGCCCAGCCCACCCCCAACCGTTCCCCACCTCCCCTGTTCCTTCCACCCCCGTGGACAGCATCCAGGGCGCCACCGCTGCAAGCCGTCGCCGTGTCCGGCATCCGGCGGCTGGCCGGCGGCTACAAGAGGGCCAAGCCCCCCCTGCGCGCGAACCCTAGCCGCCCCCTTCTTCCTCCTCGCATCGCACCCCCCCCCCCCCTGAGCCTCGCTCTCTCCCTGCAGCCGTGGAGAAACGCGCGCCCGCGGCCACGGCTTCGGCGCCGACGTGGCCAGCGGCAAGGACTGGACGCCCCACCGTGTCCTAGAGCTCTCTCGCCTTCGGCTACATCCCCCTGCGAGCGGAATTGAGAGGAGAAGCTCCACAGCCGCCGCCCCTCGCCTGAAGCTCCGCCTCGGCCGCCGTTGATTTGCGTCGATTCCGGCCACCCCGCCTCGCCCCCGAGCCCGCCTTGCTCGCCTGCACGTTCACTGTGAGCTGCGCTACCTCCCCTAACTCCCCCGTTGCGAATTCGTGCGCCGTTACGCCGCCCCCACTACGCACAGCTCCGGCCGCCGCCGATATGGTAGCTACTGGCCCCCGCCTTGGGCACCAGTGGGTGCGGGGAGCCCTCCCCGTTCGATTCCCCCCCTCCCATGTAGTTGGCCGCGCGGGCTGCTTGCGAGGACCTCGCCGGTGTTCCCCTGGCCTCGCCGTGGCAATGGCGTGGCGCCGTGTAGAACCCCCCCCATCCCATCTGTCTCTGCCAGTGGGGCCCTGCCCCCCCTAATGAAAAACTGTTAGAGAAATAAAACCCCCCTGGGGCCATTGACATGTGGGCCTTGGCCCTTTTAATTTAATTAAATTGTTTAGGTTAGCACTGTGTCACATACACGTGGGTCCCACTGTCAGATTTGTTAATTAAAATGAATTAGTATCAAATCCAGTGTGTATGACATGTGGGTCCCCCACTGATTGGTTAAATAAATTAAACTGATTATTAATAGGTGTCACTGACCAGTGGGACCCACTGGTCAGGTTTGACTGGTCAACCCCTTGTGGATAATGTTTATTTAATAAATAAAATAAATTCAGAAAATCATTTAAATTGATTTAAAACTTTGAAATTCAATAACTTTTAAACCGTAACTCGGATTCAAAAACTTTATACATGAAAATTGATCAGAAAAATATAACGAATACGAATAAGCTATTCGTATGTCTACCACACCCCTCTAACACAACGAACATCGAACCGTCCCCCTCCGGACCGTCTGTCGGATAAATTGTCCGGTACTGTTAAAGTATCCGGATGAATTTATTTCGAACACGAAAGTTGTTCGGAATAGTTCAACTAACACAGATACACACCCCTTATGTTTGTCCGGTACCCACGACACCTCCGGCATGATACCTTCCCCCTCTGGACACCCGGTCCGGTAATCACCCCGGAGCTGGCAGTTCATCCCCGGATGAATTTCCGTGCCGAGCAACGTGCATTGCACTGCGTTAGAACACCGCTAACAATTAAACTGTCATGTCATGCTTATGTTTGCTATGATTGCTTTATATTTACTGTTTCTTCCCCCCTTAATCTCCGGTAGACCCCGCTGCTGCCATCGACTACACCGCTGCTGAGTACGACTACGTCGTCGACGACCCTACCTCTACCGTCGAGCTTCCAGGCAAGTAGAGCCATTCTCTTCCCGAGATATCGCCTATCTTTCCGTACATTTCTTGCACTAGGCATTGTTACTGCTGCTGCTACGATTACAATTCCTATTCAATTGCATAGCCTGATTTTGTCGCCCCTTGATGTGCCTTCCTTTATCCTATGCTGCCTATTATTATTATGCATTACTCAGCAGTGAGCCCTGCGCATTGTTAGCTAGGATTAGATAGAGGGCCGTGATCACTCAGGGGAGTGAACACGGGTACAATTATTATAACTGCACAGGTACGGTACAAAGCAGACACCGCCAAAGGCCCCTATCTGGGTTATGCCTAGTCACCTCAAGTGTGAGCTATCAAGGAGTAATCCTTGTACTCCACTCGAGGCTGACTTTGTATTACCGCCATAGGGTCCTGAACGGCGGTTGTCCTCCAGGTGAGAAGTCGGGCGACCCAACGGTGCCCGCGAGAGGTATTGCGACGGGACGACAGGGAGGGTACGACCAGTGTACCGGTGTGCTTGGCCCCTGATCGTTGGCCGCGAGAGTTACGAAACCACGAAAGTCGAGCTCCTCCAGGAGCACACGCGAGACATGGTAAGGAGACGGTTCACCTTGTTGGTAACCGCAATGACTTGGTGGGACGACGGGGCAGGCACCGATGTACTAGTGGTCCTGGCTGCTGTCGTTGTCCGCGGGTCAGTTAAGTCGAGGCAACGATAACGGTTGTCACGCAGGTTAAATAAAATGCTAAATGGTTCAGTGAATGTCTTGAGTTGGCTATATGCCATGTGCGCACTACCTACCCGTGGGAATTACGAGTTTATGGGCTCCTCTGCTTCGTAGTGTCGTCCGAGGACTCTTCAGACGTCAGCAGTACCGCGGGCTGATTGCCGGGAAGTGCGCTGTCTTCTTGGCTCGAGCTGTGTTGTTTTTGTTACGGCTTCCCGGCCACCCACGCACCGTGCAGGAGTACGTCAGGGTTGGGGTCCAAGGCCCTGAGTACTTAGGATTTAGACCGGCGGATGGCCTCTCTGTTGAGTTTGAAAGATGGGCTATGAAGTGTCGGATAGCCTTGGTGGAGCGTTCCCTAACAAGGTTCCCGCCACCCTGGAGATCCGTGCGTCTAGCGTAACACAAGTGCACCCCTGCAGGGAAGATTAATCTATTCGAATAGCCGTGTCCACGGTAACATGACGCTTTATGCTGAAGCTGGATCTTACCACTAGAAACTATTATTAAACTGTATGGTTCCGGGTTCTCTTCCTCGCGGGGATGTCGAGGAGGTGAACTCGGAGGCATTGCTAATTATTACAACTTATTATTATACAATGCTGCAGCAACTTCTGCTGCATTGTTACTTTATGCTTTATATAAACTGTTGGCTGATTCTTACCTCATGCTGCAAGACATCGACGGAAGATGCTAGTCTTCGTTAGGCCTAGCTTCTTACCCTTGCTCTGGATTTCTGCCTTTCAGTCCACTATATACAGCCTCTTCTTTCCGTTGATACAATGCATAATGCTTAGTAGCGGACGTAAGACTCGCGGGTATACTAGATACTCACCTACTTTATTTCCTTTACTGTTTTGCCTGATCGGCCGCTGCAGCCGACGTTGGAGCCCAGGAGCAGGAGTACCCCGGAGGCGCCTACTACGACGTCGGGTTTCCCGTTGACCAGGAGTAGTTCGGTGGATCCCAGGCAGGAGGCCCCGCCTTTTCGATCTGTATCTCTGATGTGATTTGTGCTAGCCTTCTTAAGGCAAAACTTGACTAACTATGTCTGTACTCAGATATTATGGCTTGTATGACTTATGTATTCGGGTCCGCGTGACCCCCTCTATTGTAACATATTTGTTTATCCTTTTGTGTTTAGTGTTGTGCTGTGATATTATCACCGTAGCACCCTAATCTCAGTCGTGTACCCTGCGTGTATGGTTACTGTACACGGATTGATTTTGGGGGCGTCACAAGTTGGTATCAGAGCCGACTGCCTGTAGGAAGCCACCCCACCAGTACTTGGTCGATGTTGAGTCTAGACTTTGAAAAACTATTTTGCTAACTTAATATTTGGCTTACGGGCCCACATCGATGTCACTACGTGTGATATCTATGGTATTATGATCCTTTTCTCCTTACCTATGCTCTGGGAATCTGCTTTTTTTTATCCTTGCTGGTAAGTTTTACAAAATCTGAGATTAGGATCACGTTCTCTTGATTCCACCCGGCGTTTTTGGTGCTTCCCCCATTGATTGAGTCGTGTCGCAGGAGTCGTACCCCAGGTCCCGGACCGCGGATCCCATTCTCATTCTGGGCAGGCCGCGCGTTCTCTGGCATCAACTCCTGTGGCCAACAGTTTTCTTGCGGCGTGATTGACATAGTGGAAT
Organism: Bromus sterilis; assembly: GCA_950022295.1. Classification (NCBI taxonomy): domain Eukaryota; kingdom Viridiplantae; phylum Streptophyta; class Magnoliopsida; order Poales; family Poaceae; genus Bromus; species Bromus sterilis. Next base: position 139,424,626 of record OX465601.1, on the reverse strand, counting down.
CTATGTCGTGTCGTGTAATCCTTACCGCGGTCTGCGCGCCGCCTAGTGAGTCCTTTTTCCTTAATTTCTACGACGTTACACTGCCCGATTTTCGATTGACTCTGTGTGCGAATGTGTATGTCTTATATGACTACTCCTATACATATATGTGCCTCCCTTTCGTTGTCGTTTTACTTCAGGCTTGATTCCGGTATCTCGTTAAATTTTCATCGCTGAAATACCCCTGTTAAATTCTAGCAGGATGGCTGGTCGTGGTGGTCGTGGTCGTGGTCGTGCTGCCAACGACCCACCTCCGCCGCCGGATTACATGGCCACGATGATGCAGCAGTTCGATATGAACCGTCAGTTCATGCAGAATATCATGGCTCAGTTCCCCCAGCCGAATCAGAATGGACACCACCATCAGCATGCCACCGTGACTCTGCACGACTTCACCCGCCTCAACCCTACTATGTTCCGCAACACTATTCAGCCATTGGATGCTGATGACTGGCTTCGCGACATCACTCACGAGCTGGAGTCTGCTAATGTCGATCCAGCCGACTATGTGAACTTTGCGTCTTATCATCTGAAAGGCGCCGCTGCTCAGTGGTGGAGCACCCACAAGCGTTCCCTGCCAGTTGGAGAAGTCATCACCTGGGAAGAATTTCAGTCTGCCTTCCGCGCCCGCTACATTCCTCAGGGGATCATGGATCGTAAGGCGGAAGAATTCCGTAACCTCACTCAGGGCGTCATGACTGTTGAAGCCTATCAGCGCGAGTTCCTCAACCTCTCACGCTATGCAGAAGGAGAGATCACCACTGATGCTCGCAGGCAGCAGAAGTTCCGTCGTGGCCTCAACCCATACCTCAGGCTCGCTCTTGTCGTTCATGATTTCTCCAACTTCGCCACCATGGTGAACAAGGCTATCACCGTCGAGACTGCCCAGATGGAACACAAGACCTCTCTGAAGCGTTATCGTGACGTTGGCTCATCTTCGGGCGCAACGCAGAAGCGTCGTATCTGGCTCCCTACCAGTGTGACCCATTCACCTGTCCCTGCTCCAAGGTCGTCTTATGCTGCACCCCGTCTGCCTCCGCCACCGCAGATGCCAAGAGCTCTGCCTGCACCACCCAATGCTACTCCCCTTCGTCCTCAGGATGGATTATGCTTCACGTGCCGCCAACCTGGGCATTTTTCCAGGGAGTGCCCCCAGAAACAGAAGCAACTGGTAGTTCACCCCGCTGGCCGTGGAAATGGCCGTGGCAACAACAGGACCCCCAACTATAATACTGGGTCTGCTGCTCATGCTCGTGGACATGCTTACAACATTAATGTGGAAGCAGCTCAGGAACAACCCGCTACCGTGATGGGTACCCTTCTCGTTAATTCCGCACCTGCTACTGTTTTATTTGATTCAGGAGCATCGCATTCATTCATGTCAGAAGCATTTGCATTATCGCGTAACATTATGTTTGAGAGGATGAACCCACCGATGGTTGTCCGCACCCCTGGAGGCCGTTGCCAAACCTCCATGATGGTACACGATGTCACCATTGACGTCGAAGGGATTGTATTCCTTGTGTCCCCCATCATCCTGAAAACCTCCACCATAGACCTAATTCTGGGCATGGATTGGTTGAAAGTTCACGATGCCGCACTCTATTGTGGCACCAAGTCTGTCCAACTTTTTCACCCCTCCGGCGAGATTGTTAACCACACCACCCGAGTTACCCGTAATGCCGAAACACATATATTTATGATGAATGCTTTAAATGCCGTCCCCCTCGAAGGCATCGAGAATATTCCGGTCGTTCGCGAGTATCCCGACGTCTTCCCAGAAGAACTGCCGGGAATACCCCCAATCAGAGAAGTTGAATTTGTCATCGACTTGAAGCCCGGCACCACCCCTATCGCCAAGCGTCCTTACAAGATGCCGCCACATGAACTCCTTGAACTTAAGGAGGAAATCGACAAGGCACTTCAGAAAGGATTCATTCGCCCCAGTTCCTCAGCTTGGGGAGCACCTTCGCTCTTTGTCAAGAAGAGCGATGGGACAAACCGGTTGGTCCAAGATTATCATCCCATTAACCAAGCCACCATCCAGAACAAATACCCACTCCCCCGGATCAACGATCTGTATGATCAACTTGCCGGATCCAAGGTGTTTTCTAAACTCGACTTGAGGTTGGGTTATCACCAAATCCGAGTCCGTGATGAGGACATTCCGAAGACTGCCTTCATTACTCGCTATGGTTCATACGAGTACACCGTCATGTCCTTTGGCTTAACCAATGCTCCAGCCACCTTCTCCAGATTGATGAATTATATTTTCATGGAGTACCTCGACCAGTTCGTCGTGGTTTATCTAGATGATATATTGATATATTCCAAGAATGAAGAAGAACATGCTGAACATCTTCGTCTTATACTGGAGAAGCTTCGAGAACACAAACTCTACGCTAAGTATTCTAAGTGTGAGTTCTGGCTTCCCGAAGTAACCTACCTTGGGCATGTGATTTCCAAGGATGGCATTGCCGTCACCCCCGAATGTATCCAGGCTATTCTTGACTGGACTCCTCCCAGGACCGTCAAGCAAGTTCGCAGTTTCCTCGGGCTCGCTAGCTATTGCCGCCGTTTCGTCGAGAATTTCTCCAAGATTGCCAGGCCTCTGACTAATCTGTTTCACAAATGTGTCAAGTTTGAGTGGACAGATAAATGTCAAGAAAGTTTCCAAGCGCTCAAGGACAAGCTAACTTCTCCCCCGGTGCTCGCTCCCCCGGATACTCAGAAGGACTTCGTGATATATTGCGACGCGTCTCGTCAAGGATTAGGTTGTGTCCTATTGCAAGAGCGCAAGGTGATTGCTTATGGCTCTCGTCAGTTGCGTACTCACGAAGACAAATACCCAACACATGATCTCGAATTGGCAGCAGTAATTTATGCATTGAAGCTGTGGCGACATTACCTCGTTGGTAACCGTTGCGAGATTTACACCGACCACCAAAGCCTGAAGTACTTGTTTACTCAGCCCGACCTGAATCTCCGCCAACAAAGATGGCTCGAGACAATAGCCGATTTCAACATGGATATTCATTACACCCCTGGCAAGGCTAATGTGATGGTCGATGCTTTGAGCCGTAAAGCTTACTGTAGTGAACTTAAAGTTCAAGTACACCAACCACTTCTGTATGAAGAGTTTCAAAAGTTAAACCTCGAGATTGTTCCTCAAGGTTATGCAAATAACCTGGTTATCGAACCGGATCTCATCAAATCCTTCAAGGGTATACAGTTTTATGATGATTTCGTACACAAGATTAAGCGCGATATCGCCAATGGGAGACCCTCACCCTTCACCGTTGATAGCAAAGGTGCGGCGTTCTACCAGAACCGTTTAGTGGTTACTCACAGCAAGGGCAGGCATGAGAACCTGGATATGACCCCGAAGGTCATGAGAGCGGCTCACGATACCCCGTTGTCCATTCATCCTGGAAGCACCAAGATGTACCAAGACATTCGTCAGCAATTCTGGTGGCCTAACATGAAGCAAGACATTGCCCGATATGTTTCTGAATGTGACGTTTGCCGTCGCGTCAAGGCAGAACATCAAAGACCTGCTGGAACTCTACAACCACTCTCTATTCCTGAATGGAAGTGGGACAAGATCGAGATGGACTTCGTCACCGGTTTTCCCCGATCACAGAAGGGTCATGATGCCATCTTTGTCGTCATCGACCGATTCTCCAAGGTTTCCCACTTTCTGCCAGTCAAGGAGACGATCTCTGCTAGTCAGTTAGCTGACTTGTATGTTTCCAGAATTGTGTCCCTCCATGGCATTCCGTTGGAGATCAGTTCAGACCGTGGCAGCATTTTCACCTCAAGATTTTGGGATAGTTTCCAAGAAGCTATGGGCACTCACCTGAATTTCAGCACCGCTTATCACCCCCAGTCGCAAGGACAAGTCGAACGAGTCAATCAAGTGCTTGAAGATATGCTTCGAGCTTGTGTCATCTCCTTCGGTAAGAAATGGGAGGAATCTCTTCCATTTGCTGAATTCTCTTACAACAATAGCTATCAGGCTAGTCTGAAGATGGCACCCTTTGAAGTTCTTTATGGACGTAAGTGTCGAACCCCTCTGAATTGGTCAGAAACTGGAGAACGAACTCTCGTTGGTCCGGACATTATACAACACGCAGAAGATCAGGTTCGCGTTATCCGTGAACATCTGAAAGCCGCTCAGTCTCGCCAGAAAAGCAACTATGACCGCAAGCACAAGGAAATGGTCTATCAACCTGGTGAATACGCGTACCTCCGTGTCACTCCCATGAGAGGCACTCACCGCTTCGGTATCAAAGGCAAGTTAGCTCCTCGCTACATTGGCCCGTTCTGTATCCTTTCCAGGAGTGGACCCGTGGCATACCGGTTGGAATTGCCGCCGAACCTCTCCCAAGTCCACGATGTCTTCCACGTGTCTCAACTCCGTCGCTGCTTCAAGGATCCTATCCGCGAAGTGGAACATGATATGATCGAGCTGCAACAAGACTTGACTTATCGGGAACATCCGAGCCGCATTCTTGATCAGTCTGAACGTCGAACCCGCAACACGACAACCAAATTCCTCAAAGTTCAATGGTCGAATCATTCTGAAGATGAAGCCACTTGGGAACGCGAAGATTGCCTTCGCGATGAATACCCCGGTCTTTTCCTCGCTACCACTTAAATTCTCGGACGAGAATTCTTGTAGTGGGGGAGATTTTTAACACCCTCACTGTCAGTGAACAGTAATCACTGTTACTGTTCATTACTACTGTTCAAAACTTTTATTTGATCAACTTGGACCAGTTCAAATTCAATTTCCACTTTGTTATTCTTGAATGCATGGTGATCATGGACCTTGGTCATGATGAATCAAACCAATACCTAGCTCAATTCAAATGACCTTTGAATTCAAATCCATTTAAATCTTCAAATGCCTTTGGTGGATTATTACAAACCAAAGTGCAAAATCAACTTACTCCAAAAATTGTGAAACTACTTTTATTAAATCCTAAATATTCAGTGGGTCATGTCCCACCTAGTTGGAGATTTTATTAATCTATAAATATTTCTAAACAAATCAAAACAGTGGATAAAAACCCTAATTAAATCATTTAATATTTAATAGAAATATTAAATGACTTTTAAAGGTGCCCAAAACTTTTTGTGGCACTGGCCTAAGTTGCAACATTAATTATGGACCCCATTAAACATTTTACAAAAATGCCATAGTGATCAAAATAAATGCCAACAGAAAATATCAGAAAAGTAAAAGAAAATAAAAATAAAAACCTAGCTAACCCCCCTCACGGGCGTAGCCCACCCCTCCCCTCCCACTGGGTCGGCCCACCCACCGTCCACCCCTGGGCCACCAGCCCAGCCCACCCCAACCGTTCCCCACCTCCCCTGTTCCTTCCACCCCCGTGGACAGCATCCAGGGCGCCACCGCTGCAAGCCGTCGCCGTGTCCGGCATCCGGCGGCTGGCCGGCGGCTACAAGAGGGCCAAGCCCCCCTGCGCGAACCCTAGACGCCCCCCTTCTTCCTCCTCGCATCGCACCCCCCCTGAGCCTCGCTCTCTCCCTGTAGCCGTGGAGAAACGCGCGCCCGCGGCCACGGCTTCGACGCCGACGTGGCCAGCGGCAAGGACTGGACGCCCCACCGTGTCCTAGAGCTCTCTCGCCTTCGGCTACATCCCCCATGCGAGCGGAATTGAGAGGAGAAGCTCCACAGCCGCCGCCCCTCGCCTGAAGCTCCGCCTCGGCCGCCGTTGATTCGCGTCGATTCCGGCCACCCCGCCTCGCCCCCGAGCCCGCCTTGCTCCCCTGCACGTTCACTTTGAGCTGCGCTACCTCCCCTAACTCCCCTGTTGTGAATTCGTGCGCCGTTACGCCGCCCCCACTACGCACAGCTCCAGCCGTCGCCTGGCTTCGCGGCGCCGCCGATATGGTAGCTACTGGCCCCCGCCTTGGGCACCAGTGGGTGCGGGGAGCCCTCCCCGTTCGATTCCCCCCCCCCTCCCATGTAGTTGGCCGCGCGGGCTGCTCGCGAGGACCTCGCCGGCGTTCCCCTGGCCTCGCCGTGGCAATGGCGTGGCGCCGTGGAGAACCCCCCCCCCCCACATCCCATCTGTCTCTGCCAGTGGGCCCTGCCCCCCCTAATGAAAAACTGTTAGAGAAATAAAACTCCCCTGGGGCCATTGACATGTGGGCCCTTGGCCCTTTTAATTTAATTAAATTGTTTAGGTTAGCACTGTGTCACTTACACGTGGGTCCCACTGTCAGATTTGTTAATTAAAATGAATTAGTATCAAATCCAGTGTATGACATGTGGGTCCCCCACTGATTGGTTAAATAAATTAAACTGATTATTAATAGGTGTCACTGACCAGTGGGACCCACTGGTCAGGTTTGACTGGTCAACCCCTTGTGGATAATGTTTATTTAATAAATAAAATAAATTCAGAAAATCATTTAAATTGATTTAAAACTTTGAAATTCAATAACTTTTAAACCGTAACTCGGATTCAAAAACTTTATACATGAAAATTGATCAGAAAAATATAACGAATACGAATACGCTATCCGTATGTCTACCACACCCCTCTAACACAACGAACATCGAACCATCCCCCTCCGGACCGTCTGTCGGATAAATTGTCCGGTACTGTTAAAGTATCCGGATGAATTTATTTCGAACACGAAAGTTGTTCGGAATAGTTCAACTAACACGGATACACCCCCCTTATGTTTGTCCGGTACCCACGACACCTCCGGCATGATACCTTCCCCCTCTGGACACCCGGTCCGGTAATCACCCCGGAGCTGGCAGTTCATCCCCGGATGAATTTCCGCGCCGAGCAACGTGCATTGCACTTCGTTAGAACACCGCTAACAATTCAACTGTCATGTCATGCTTATGTTTGCTATGATTGCTTTATATTTACTGTTTCTTCCCCCCTTAATCTCCGGTAGACCCCGCTGCTGCCATCGACTAGACCGCTGCTGAGTACGACTACGTCGTCGACGACCCTACCTCTACCGTCGAGCTTCCAGGAAAGCAGAGCCATTCTCTTCCCCAGATATCGCCTATCTTTCCGTACATTTCTTGCACTAGGCATTGTTACTGCTGCTGCTACGATTACAATTCCTATTCAATTGCATAGCCTGATTTTGTCGCCCCTTGATGTGCCTTCCTTTATTCTATGCTGCCTATTATTATTATGCATTACTCAGCAGTGAGCCCTGCGCATTGTTAGCTAGGATTAGATAGAGGGCCGTGATCACTCAGGGGAGTGAACGCGGGTACAATTATTATAACTGCACAGGTACGGTACAAAGCAGACACCGCCAAAGGCCCCTATCTGGGTTATGCCTAGTCACCTCAAGTGTGAGCTATCAAGGAGTAATCCTTGTACTCCACTCGAGGCTGACTTTGTCTTACCGCCATAGGGTCCTGAACGGCAGTTGTCCTTCAGGTGAGAAGTCGGGCGACCCAACGGTGCCCGCGAGAGGTATTGCGACGGGACGACAGGGAGGGTACGACCAGTGTACCGGTGTGCTTGGCCCCTGATCGTTGGCCGCGAGAGTTACCAAACCACGAAAGTCGAGCTCCTTCAGGAGCACACGCGAGACAAGGTAAGGAGACGGTTCACCTTGTTGGTAACCGCAATGACTTGGTGGGACGACGGGGCAGGCACCGATGTACTAGTGGTCCTGGCTGCTGTCGTTGTCCGCGGGTCAGTTAAGTCGAGGCAACGATAACGGTTGTCACGCAGGTTAAATAAAATGCTAAATGGTTCAGTGAATGTCTTGAGTTGGCTATATGCCATGTGCGCACTACCTACCCGTGGGAATTACGAGTTTATGGGCTCCTCTGCTTCGTAGTGTCGTCCGAGGACTCTTCAGACGTCAGCAGTACCACGGGCTGATTGCCGGGAAGTGCGCTGTCTTCTTGGCTCGAGCTGTGTTGTTTTTGTTACGGCTTCCCGGCCACTCACGCACCGTGCAGGAGTACGTCAGGGTTGGGGTCCAAGGCCCTGAGTACTTAGGATTTAGACCGGCGGATGGCCTCTCTGTTGAGTTTGAAAGATGGGCTATGAAGTGTCGGATAGCCTTGGTGGAGCGTTCCCTAACAAGGTTCCCGCCACCCTGGAGATCCGTGCGTCTAGCGTAACACAAGTGCACCCCTGCAGGGAAGATTAATCTATTCGAATAGCCGTGTCCACGGTAACATGACGCTTTATGCTGAAGCTGGATCTTACCACTAGAAACTATTATTAAACTGTATGGTTCCGGGTTCTCTTCCTCGCGGGGATGTCGAGGAGGTGAACTCGGAGGCATTGCTAATTATTACAACTTATTATTATACAATGCTGCAGCAACTTCTGCTGCATTGTTACTGTATGCTTTATATAAACTGTTGGCTGATTCTTACCTCATGCTGCAAGACATCGACGGAAGATGCTAGTCTTCGTTAGGCCTAGCTTCTTACCCTTGCTCTGGATTTCTGCCTTTCAGTCCACTATATACAACCTCTTCTTTCCGTTGATACAATGCATAATGCTTAGTAGCGGACGTAAGACTCGCGGGTATACTAGATACTCACCTACTTTATTTCCTTTACTGTTTTGCCTGATCGGCCGCTGCAGCCGACGTTGGAGCCCAGGAGCAGGAGTACCCCGGAGGCGCCTACTACGACATCGAGTTTCCCGTTGACCAGGAGTAGTTCGGTGGATCCCAGGCAGGAGGCCTCGCCTTTTCGATCTGTATCTCTGATGTGATTTGTGCTAGCCTTCTTAAGGCAAAACTTGACTAACTATGTCTGTACTAAGATATTATGGCTTGTATGACTTATGTATTCGGGTCCGCGTGACCCCCTCTATTGTAACATATTTGTTTATCCTTTTGTGTTTAGTGTTGTGCTGTGATTTTATCACCGTGGCACCCTAATCTCAGCCGTGTACCCTGCGTGTATGGTTACTGTACACGGATTGATTTTGGGGGCATCACATACATAAAGGGGTACAACACATGAAACGAATGCAAGGAGGCATGAACATGGTGCTCGAAGAAAAGGGACACGTGATGCTTGACCCGAACAAAGAGGACACATTGCTAAAAACATTAAGTCCCAAACAAAAGAGGCATACCGAACAAGCATGCTTTCCAACATCGCCAAAACCATCACCGGGGACGCCACAAACGAGCAAGATGGCACCTTCATGAAGGAAAATGACGCCATGATGTCATCGCCATCCAATCTGGAAAACCAGACCTAGAGTTTCCCTTGAGCTCGAAGAGGGGCAGAAATGAAGGTCATGTCAACGCTTCAAGAAGGAAAACGACATCCGCGAGTGTTGTCGCTGCTAGCACCGCCAGGTTGAGCAAGGGTTTCACCCTGGCCTAAGTTGAGCAATCCTAAATTAGTTGCATCTAGAATCTAAGATGAGGAAGCCATCGCTAATCGGAATCACCACATCATGAAGGGGCTTAGTGGGGCTACTCCTATCGTCGAAGGATGGCACCGGGCGCCGCCAGACACACGAGCATTGGATCTGGCTCAAGGAGAGACACGGAGGTGTGAAGGGTTGGGGAGGCGATGAGGCAAAGAGAACCAGGGTTGCGAGCTCGGCCGCCGGCACCGACAAGCTAGGAACTAGAGAACGTAGATCCAAGTTGTCGGAGTAGCAAACAATAAGACACTGACGAGCCGAGTGACCTGGAAGGTCTGCATCTACTAGGCCGCCGGGGTTAGATCCACACCTATAGAGGATGCCGACAAGCCACAAACACCGAAGAACATAGGTCCGAGGCCACTATGATCGTAACAACGCCAACAAATGCCCACCAAGAGGTTCCACATACCTACCGCGCCACTAGGCCGATGCACCACCAAAGGCAATCTCCACTGGGTATACGACCACCGTTGTCTCAACATTCGCCACACCTAAATCGTCATCACAACTCGAGGAGGAAGGGGCTTCGTCGGAGACGATGACCAGCCACCCAAGACAACTCCCTCGGTCGATATCATCGGGGAAGGGAAGGGCTATAGGGTAGGGGCATCCATGGCTGTCGGGCTATCAATGGGTAGCAACCGAAGAGCCCCTACTGCACTGCATCGAGGTTGGATCTCAGAGGTGAGGGAAAGCAAGGTCAAGTGACGACTGCGACGCGAGAGTGGGCGAAAGAGGGGGCTTGCGACGACGATAGTGATGGTTTCCCCTTTCGCTACATGAGGGCGACACGAGGCCCTATCTTAAGCTCTTTGCAACCAAATTTGCATTGCTTCCTAGTCATTATTTACAAAAAATGTAAGGAAAAAATAAATAAAAAATATAAAAAATTAAGGAAGAAAATAAAAAAAACTATAAATTTCAGAAAACACAAGATCAATATACATTTTTAAAATCATAGAAAAATATAAGATGGTACCGTGCTCGGTCTTAAGGCCTGGCTTTGAAAATTAGCCTTGTTCCATAGCGGGCCGAAGGCTGGCCCGGTCCTTTTATGTCCGCGGGGGGTTGGCTGGCAAGTGCGATGTGTACGGCCCATGTGGCCAGCCGCAGCATGCGCACTCCCCGGCCGGGATGCTCCTCGCCTCCTCCGCTTGCCGCGGCAGTCTGCTCTTCCGCAGCGGCTTCCTCTTCGCGGTCACCACCACCCGCAGAAACCTAAGGGCGCTCACAACCGTAGCAGCTACTCCCAACATGTCCTATCGCGGCGGCGGAGGCGGCGGCACCAATTCCCAGCGCGGTCGCGGTCGCGGGCGCGGAGGCAGAGGAGGCCGTGGCGGAGGCGGCGGGGGCCGAGGTGAGCAGAGGTGGTGGGATCCGCAGTGGCGCGCCGAGCGGCTACGGCAGATGGCTGGAGAGGTGAGGGCTCTCCCCCCGTGCGTATCATCGTGGCTGGATGGTGTTTTGCTTGTTTATTAGTCTGTATTTCATGATGGGTCGATGGCTCTATGCTGTCATGCATACATTTTATGATTCCGAGCCTGTTCTTCTTTTGTACGACAGCTTGGAAGCCTGTAGCTAACGTCCATCTAGTCGTGTAGGTTGGCCGACAAGTTTATTGCTAATTTTCTGCCATGACAATCGAGTGAAAGTCTATGTACTACAACACGGAGTTAGCTGTCGGATGTGTTACTTGTCAGGAAGATTAAACAATCACGAGTTAGACTGCATACATCACATCTGCATCACATCACCTCTGATGTTTGTTCTGTACAAATGTGTTGTTAGTAACTGTTTCAACCATATATTAATATAACACAAGGTCTAGGTCCGTGCAGCCTTTACTGAATTTGTTCAATTTTTTTATATAAAATACTATGTATAGGATTTTTGCACTTGTTTGAGTTGATTCTTTAATATGTACACTCTTGTGAATGCCTAATGTTCAGGTGGAAAAGGTAGATGAGCATGAGTGGTGGGATAAGATTGGACAATTAAGAGATGGGTCTCAGCAGGAGTTAGTAGTAAAGAAGAATTTCGGACGTGATGGACAGAATACACTTGCAGATATTGCTCAGAGACACGGCCTTTACTTGTAAGGATGCCATGCCTATTCTGGAGTACCTTATTGCTCTCATTGCCACCATGCTTTACTTTCATTGATAGATGCGGCATCTTCCTGTGATCAGTTCATCAGTGGTACCAAAATTAAGTAATTTAAAACTAACTCCAATTATTGTGTCTCCTGTACACGATGGATTATCTGACTTTCTCATGTTGATCATTTGATGCATTTTGTGCTATGCCTTTAACTCACACTTGAAATCTGATGATTTTATTTTCTCTATCTTGTGTTTTAACCTGGGGAAGATAGCAATGCATACAACAAAGGGAAGACACTTGTTTTCAGCAAAGTGCCACTACCTGATTACCGAGCAGATCTTGATGAGAGGCATGGATCATCAAAGAACGAGGTGTTATGCAGTGTCTTAGTGATAATGGACATCAATACAGGTGCAATCTTGTTTACTGATACTTGTGTTTGAACTATGGACAGATTACGATGTCCAATGAGACAGAGAGACGAGTGGAAAACCATTTGTCCAGGGCACAGTTAAATAACAATGGTTCTGCTAGCACATCCACTGTCTCAACGAGGCAATCTTTGCCCAGCACATCCGCGTCAGTAGCTGAATCAACAACATATATTGATAAACACAAGCTAAGCTCTCAGCTTAGGGATATGCAGAGTTCAAAAAAGGTATTGCCAGTGACCGTGACTCATACCCCATCAATATTGAACATTGAGCAATCCTAAATTCCGAAGACGTATCATCTATGCTTTGTTTCAGATGACTCCAAGTGCTAGATCAATGCAGTCTTTCAGGGAAAAATTACCAGCATTTAAAGCGAGACAGGAGTTTTTGAAAGCAGTTGCAGCCAATCAGGTACAGAGTAAGAAGTATAAGATGTTTCCTAATTTTGATCTATTTAGATGAATATATCCACATACATTGTCAAAGATTCTTAGCCCTTAGCACATTAGTGATATGAATATAATAGGCTACATAGTTTGTAAGGATGTCCATTTTGTTAGGGAAGACCGGAAGAGATTGGTTTAGTTAGGAACGTAAAGATATGATTTGCTAGGAGCATTTTGCATCAGGTTTAGTCTTCCCTATAAAAGGAACGCGGTATACATCATATGGGTTATCTAATAAATGAAAATAAATTCTCAAAGATCCCTGTTGTCAACTTTCTCTCCCTTTCACCCCCTGATACCATGGCCACACAACCCTCGCTTCTCAGAGCTGTACCCTCAGCCATTTCACATTGACTAGTCTTAGCAAGCTTACCAGTTCTAGCATCACGTGCAAGGCATTGGGATCGTCTGTCCTAGGAAGATGTGGAGACGTGGAGGGATTGTGAACACAAGCTCTCCGACCTCTTGTGACACTATCCACCAACACTCTCAAGGTAAAACCAATCCAAGCTGATAAATGCGTTGGGCTAAGCTGTTTCAACCTCAAAGAAGGGCAGGCAAGCGAATGCGGGAGGAGCACAAGTGGAAGCAAATGCGCTGTCCCAACTGCTTGGCGCCATCAAGGTTCTGCAGCAGACCAGTGCTTCCAGGGCACTCATCCATAGGTCAGCAGAAGAGTCACAGCTCTTTATGCTGCCAGCAATGGATGAACCACTCTTCCTTGCGTCCCTTCCTCCAAACCCTAATGCTCATGGGAATTCTTTGTTGGGCTTGAGCTTCTACTCGGCCAAAGGTGCAGACCACACAACTCCTATGCAGGTCAACACAATGAACGGCAGCAAGCAGGCCTCCAAACTGGGCCGCATAAATGCATGTATACAGCTTGGTTGTTTTGGTCTAGCGTCACGAGGCGAAGGCGGAATCTATCAACAACTTGGGAACTCCTTGGACTCCAAGCCTCCTACTGTGGCCACTTCAGCCCTAAGCCCATTAATTATGCAGTTAGTAAGGATTTAGCTAGGAAAGATATCTAGTTAGTTAGGAAGATAAAGATGAGAGAGGTTTTTCAGTGCTCAGGCTCAGCTGCACCTTAAATCCTGGTTGTTCGCAAGGTCATAAGGATGTGAGAAAATCCAGCTGACGCAGTAGTCTTTGCGCACAGAAAAGGAAGATACACTCGCAATACACAGGGTATAGTAGCGTACGGTGGGCCTTTTCCGTATGGTGGGCTGCCATATTGATTGGGTGCGAGCACGGCTCCGTCACGGGAACGTGCTGTGCCGTGGCGCAGAACGTCAGAACTAAACCCGGACCTTGGCCTAGGATGGTAGTCCAGGACGTATAGAAATCCAGAGCCGTCGTCTAGATTGCACTGCCACGTGTGAACGAGTGTGTCCGTAATTGGGGGCTGGTTGAGAGGCGGCAGATGGTTCGTGACCTGAGGACATTCATTGCGGCGTCGCGGCGTGTTCTTGGATCTTGAAGGGGAGGGAGCGACGACCTTTTTTTTGACAAAGGGCTTTATTACTCAAAAGGTTTAAGTAAGTACACCCGGCCTCTGCATAACTAAGATGCACACAGCCGCAAGTCGTCAAAGGAAAAAGAATAAAAGAGCGTGCGGCAAGTTACAAATGAAAGAACTATCGCCACTCAAGGTAGCTCTATGCGTAGATCACGCGGCCACCCATGTTGGATAAAAATATCCCTCGCCACCGCTTCCAGTCATGCACACGCCTCCATAAAAAGGCCTTGATATTCCACCCGTTGTAAGATGGACCACGAACGGAGAATACCCGTGCATCGATAAAGAACCTGCAAACAAGTGAAATTTTTATCAGAAAAGATCTTGTCATTTCTACATAGCCAGAGCGACCATATTACGGCGAGCGCTCCTACCCTAAGAATGGTTTTAAGCTTATTATCTATCCCGTTAAGCCAATTGCCAAAGATATTAGCAACGGATGTGGGTTGATATAAGTTTGAAGCCATTTGGATAGCCGTCCAAATAGAACGTGCAACCTTGCAGGTGAAGAATAGGTGTTTTATTGTCTCATCATGAGCACATGAAACACATATCTTACTCCCTTGCGAATTGCGCTTGACAAGATTATCTTTCGTTAGAATGACACCTTTTCGAAGATACCATGCAAAGACTTTAATCTTTAGCGGTATCTTCATTTGCCATATTTTATAATTATTATCGACTGGTATTTCAGGTTGGACAAGCGCCCTATACATAGAATCCACAGAGAATTTTCCATTCCTATTGAGATTCCATCGAAACTCATCGTGACCTTGTACCAGTTGCACTACCGCTAATCGTTGTAACAAGGCATTCCAAGACGCTAGTCTGGGACCGATTAAGTCTCTCCTGAATGCAACATTAGGGGGTGACTCTTGCATGACCGTGGCCAGCGTATCTCCCTTATGTCGCACAATGGTATATAGTGCTGGATATTGATCTTGGAGTGTGGCATTTCCTAGCCATTTATCCTCCCAAAATCTTATCTCCGACCCGTCCTTAATCTTGAAAACCCCAAAGCGATAAAAGTCTTTCTTTGTCGCCATGAGACCAGCCCAAAAATGTGAATCTCCATGCTTCGATACAACCTGAGATAACGCTTTTGTGCCAATGTATTTTCGCTTAAGGAGCGTTTGCCATACACCATCCGTCAGTAGCTTATAAAGCCACTTACCGAGTAGAGCTGAGTTCTTGACCTAAAGGTCATGAATACCCAACCCCCCTTGGTCCTTCGGACGGCAAACGACGTTCTACTTGGTCAGTCGATACTTCTTCTCGTTATCCTCTTGCCAAAAGAATCTTGATCGGAAATAATCCAATCTATGTAAGACCCCTTTAGGTAGTTGAAAGAATGATATCATATACAATACCATGTTGGTTAAAACTGAATTTATGAGTACCAATCTTCCACCCAGGGACAACAACTTCTCTTTCCAGCTAGCTAGTCTTTTTTGCAAACGTTCTTCGACGTGCTTCCATTCCGCATTAGTCAGCCTCCTATAATGTATGGGTATCCCCAAATACTTAATAGGGAATTGACCTTGCTCGCATCCGAATATCTCGGCATATTGAGCTGCTGCATCCTGGGCCTCGCCGAAACAAAACAATTCACTTTTATGAAAATTAATCTTCAATCCGGATAACTGCTCGAATGCTGATAATATTAATTTCAGATTCGCTGCTTTATCTAGATCATGTTCCATAAAAAGAATTGTGTCGTCCGCATATTGAAGAATAGATAGTCCCCCATCCACTAGGTGTGGGATTACTCCCTCAATTTGACCGTCTAGCTTGGCACGTTCAATCATGATCGCTAACATATCAGCCACAATATTAAACAATATGGGCGATAAAGGATCACCTTGCCTTAATCCCTTTTTGGTTTGGAAGAAACGTCCGATTTCATCATTGATGTTCACGGCAACACTTCCTCCCGAAACACAACTATGGATCAAAGCACACCATTCCTCTGAGAAACCTTTCATTCTCAGAGTTTGTTGGAGGAACGACCACTTCACTTTATCATAAGCCTTTTCAAAATCAATCTTGAAAATGACTCCGTTAAGCTTTTTAGTGTGCATCTCATGAACGGTCTCGTGTAAAACACACCATTCCTACCTTGCATAAAAGCCGTTTGTGTAGGTTTAACCACATGATCAGCCACCGAATTTAATCTAATGGTTGCTACCTTCGTGAAAATTTTGAAGCTAACGTCAAGGAGGCATATTGGTCTATACTGTTGTATCCTTTCTGCCTCCAAAACCTTAGGTAACAAAACAATTTCCCCAAAGTTAAGACGGAACAAATCAAGTTGTCCAACATGCCAAACATTGGAACAACTCAATAAGGTCCGTCTTAATGGCATCCCAAAAGTGTTGATAGAACTCAGCAGGAAAGCCATCTGGCCCAGGAGCCTTATTATGCTCCATTTGGAAAACCGCCTTTTTAATCTCTTCTTCAGTGAAGGGTGAATTTAAAAAGGTATTCTCCTCATTAGAGACCTGGGGTATGTCTTCCGTCCGAGTCTCGTCCATGGACAAGATATCTTCAGCTGGAGCGCCGAACAGTCCTTTATAGTAGCTTGTAATATAAGCCTTAAGCTGTTCCTGATCTTCAATCATACCTTCATCTTGGTTTAGAGCATGAATACTTTTTTTCCTATGTCTGCCATTGGCAACATTTTGGAAATATTTTGTATTCGCATCTCCCTTCAGAAGGAAGTTAGATTTTGATCTTTGGTACCATCGGAGCTCTTCCTCCCGCAGCATTCGACCTGGATGCCCGCCGGTGTGGAAGGATGAAGGAGAACGGGATGGAGTAGCTCGCCATGATGGGTTTACTCGCCCTGCTGTGGTAGTAGCTCGAGAGATCTACTAAGGTAAAATGTTTGAGCTCTGGCATGATGTTCAAGAGGGGGTGGAGGCTGCGCTGAATGCAATTCTATGCGGGGGGTGTTGGAAGTGAGGTGGTGTGTAAGTGAATAGCTGGGTCCGCTGGCTGTTTGTTAGAAATGATGCATTGATTTGTGTACAGGAGTGGTCAGATAAACCAAAAACACATGTAGAATCCAATCAGAGCAACAAAAAAAACAGAAATTCAAAGCTGAAGTAAAATAGCAGACGGTGATTAAATAACTGGTTCACACCTTCTGGTGTAATTGGATTAGAACTGTCGATACATTACTGACTCGATCACATAGACAATATAGAATAAAAGTCTTCGCCAAAAATTCTATTCCGCGCAATCTTATTTCTATGGTGAAAGCGAAGCGCTAGGCTACCGCTCGGCGCTTTAGCGTGCTTAAGCGGCTGTGAGCGTCCACTCAATTTTTCATGGGTTTGGGTTAATTGTATAAATTAACCATAGAAATAATGTGTCTAAGCGCTTGTTGAGCAAGCTGGCGAAGCGTGCTAAAGCAGGCCTAGGCGGCAAGAAGCGCCAGCTGAGCGCCCAGGCCGTGGGCAGGAGGAAATAAAAAAGTTGAGGAAAAAAAGAGGGGAACGCAACTCTGTATAGGGCTTAGTTAGAGGCTCTCTCGGGATACAGAGGAGAAAAAGGGTTCCCCTCACGCGCACAGAGAGCTTGGTGGTGGCAAATCAAGCTCCTCGGCGGCGACAAATCAACCTTGCGCACCGCCGTTCTCCTCCCAGCTCCTGCCAACTCCTCAACCTCCTCGGCTCCCCTCCTTCCCCCCTTCGCCGCCTCGCCCATCGATCTTCCTCGGCTACTTCGGCAATGGATCTGGTCGCCTTCCTCGACCCTGAGCTTGCCCCTTTCCACTTCCATTGGCAATGTGCTCTCCCCTGTCATGTCCGTACAGCGTTCGTACAAAACGCTTAAGCGCACCTAGGCGCCGCTTAAGCTGTCACTGCACAAAGCAGTGGGGCCACCGCTCGCTCACCACCTAGCGATTTAAAAAACCTTGATTCTGCGTGGGCAGTTGTCTGGCTTATGAGTACTAGCACCATTCGCGGACGGTACAGGCATTTGATGCACAGGGTACATCTTTGAACAGAAAAAGGATCCATGTTTGTACAGTATCCCGCGAAACAGCTGCATGCGGAATCAATGGGAGAGAGGTGGGACATCTCACTGTTTCAAAATCAGGACTGTCGAACGAATACCATGTGAAATACATCTGTGTTTGTGAATCCCTAGACATTGGAGTGGTCTGGATTTCAGGATCAAATGCACCTGAGATCCGAATTGCATTTCCGGATAAAGATATGATTTGTTGGGATAGTCAGGGTTCTGTTCCTGCATCAAGTCCAGTCTTCTCTATAAAAGGGACACCATCTACACCATATGGATTATCCGGTGAATGTAAACCAGCAGAGATCTTATCCTCTCCCGAACCTATTCTCCCTCTCATCCCTGGCACCTTGGTCAATCGGCCCTCTTTCCTCAGAGGTACCAATTACACCTACCTTGTCAGTTCATCAGTCTTAGAGATGGTACCAATTCAAGCACGTGACATCCATATACTGAAACTGTGTTTTCCTTACACTGCCTGCTTTATATCCTTAGTAACCACTAAAATTTGTCGCTAATTTTTTGAATGGTTTGGTGCAGTTAACTTAACTTGAATCTCGTGGTCAAGTTAGTGTCACAGTTTTAGATATTTTGTACCTAATGCTGGCAGAGTTAATGTTGCACTGTCGTATTTTTTGTTCATCTTTCTATCTGGTGATATTCATTATATTCTTAATACTGCCTATATAGTACGGCTCTATAGTTAATCTTTTTAGTATGACCATTTAATTCATTTTCTTACTGAATTTAATGTTTCAGGTTCTGGTCATTTCTGGCGAGACAGGTTGTGGTAAAACAACACAGCTTCCACAGTTCATACTAGAAGAGGAGATAGATAACCTCCGTGGTGCTGATTGCAGCATAATATGTACTCAACCCCGCCGTATATCTGCCATATCGGTTGCAGCACGTGTAGGATCTGAGAGAGGTGAAGAGCTTGGTGAGACTGTTGGATACCAGATTCGCCTTGAATCAAAACGTTCCAGACAAACACGACTGCTTTTCTGCACGACAGGAGTTTTGCTTAGGAAACTGGTATAACTTTCTGACAGATAGATTAGCATATTCAGGAGTCATGACTTACCACACCATGTCATTTTTGCATTGTTTGTCTTTGTTGATTTTTTTACTCTGAATTATATTTTTCGCCTTGTTCTTTGTTTGCTGTCCATTATAGCTTTCTGCATATCCTGGAACTTCTGGTTTGATCTTAGCTTGATTTGTACATTTGGTTGTAGCTGTATAATCTTTCTCCAAGTCTATTCCGATACTCCCAAGGAAATTAAGCTTCATTATATGCAACATTACGAAGTCCATGGCTATTATGGTCTGAATTTGTTGTGCAGTTGCATGTTCAGCACTCCCTCTGTTTCGCTGTAAATGTCATTGGCCTTGGCAGCCTAGTTTTAAAAACTGTACCGGACCAGCGATCTGACCAGAAAAAAAAGAGAGTGGTGCCTTGACCGGTTCGGTCTGTTTACAAGACCACCACCACCACCAACAAAGCCTTTCAGTCCCAAAAAAGTTGGGGTAGGCTAGAGTTGAAACCCATAAGATACTGCAACCAAGTGACCGTTTTACCACAAAAAAGAAACAGTAATAGAACTACTGATTAACGAGTTGTCGAGTAGTCACAACCAGGAATCAAATGCAAGGCCCTTGCCCACCTCCCCACGCTTGTTCGGAGGCCCGCCAGTCCACCACCAACTTCGCTGCATTGCTTTGACCAAGTTAGCCAGTATAACTTCTATTACCTGCTCCCTCTTCTATATGACTATATCTGTCCTCGGCCCACCATGCGCATAGCCCAAGGATGCTCTAAATCTAAAAAAACTTAATACAAGATTTAAGTATTTAACTACTCCGTAACACACTACAACCAATCAGCAATTCTGAAAGCAATTAAATAGTGTAGTGCCAATATTGCAAGAACTGCGCTCTTCATTCTCTCAATAGAAACGGGGATTTTCCCGAGGCCAAGGATAGAATGGAGTTAAATTTTCTCTAAACTTGAAAATCAATGAATGTTTTTTTGCCTGCATCAAACTCACTCTGCGGTGGTTGACCTGCGAACCGCTAGCTTCACCGGTCCAATTTTATAAACTATGCTGGTGAGTCTCTGTTTCAAAACTGTCCATTGGTGAAACCAAGAACTAATGCATGTCTCTACTATATATATCCATACTTTAGTGCTTTGGAAGAGATTTAGTGGTTGTAGCATGACATTCAGTGTATGCATGGTCATTTTTTATTAACTATATCTTGGATTTACTGTTTCCTTGATCTGGGTGCATGGTGGGTGGTAGGGTAATGAAATATATCGCAAGACCGAGTATTGAAAATTGGATACTTCAGTTAACATAGTAGATTACACTGGCAATCTTCTCGATTTTGACACAAGCAGAATACAACATTTTATTTTTGAGATCTGAAAGAATTCAGGCTTTGTTGTGCAGATTATTTCATCACCCATGCACATGATCCTGGTTCCTTTAATTTCTAGCACTCCAGTGATCCAATCATATCACAACTGTAGCTCCTGTTAACATGTACACGTGCGACCTTAATTATGTGAAGATGTTTACTGCAGGGATTTTCATTTGCTATAGTGCATCTTGAGATTTGGCAAATCAAATTGAATTGCTATCTAGTTTCTAATTTTTTGACATTTTGGTGTTATTAAACTTACATTCAATGCAAACACTATATGTTGCAGGTTCAGGAGCCAGACTTAGTTGGTGTAAGTCATTTACTAGTTGACGAAATTCATGAACGTGGCATGAATGAAGATTTCCTCATCATCATATTACGCGACCTTCTGCCAAGGCGTCCTGACCTCCGCCTTGTGTTGATGAGTGCAACAATAAATGCTGAACTTTTTTCCAAATACTTTGGAGATGCTCCAATTATGCATATCCCGGTACTGTAACCTTTCATAAACAGTACCCATTGAAGTAATTTTTGTGCATTATACTTATATCTAGGTGTTTTGAGCAGGGTTCCACTTTTCCTGTTGCCGAGTTGTTTCTCGAAGATATTTTGGAAAAAACCCAATACAAAATCAAGTCTGAGCGTGATAATTTTCAAGGAAATTCAAGAAAAAAGAGACTTGCTTCAGTTAAGAATGATCCGTTGTCTGATGTTTTTGAGGTAAACTTGAGTTACTTTTTTAATCTTGCCCGTTATAGTTTCGGAACTCAGTGTTGATGTCAGGGGATCCCAAGTTGTGAGATGGCCAATATTTAGATGATTTAGCTCTACTGTTGCTAATGCAGATCACTAATTTATTAGCACTGAAAGGTAGATAACATATTGCAAAAAGTCAGACATGCTTGATTTCCGTATCCTGTAAAACTAGGAGGGTCAGTACTTTTGCTTGCTCACTTATTTATTTTCCCAGGGTGTCGACATTAATAAGGAATACGGAAACTACAGCATTACAACAAGGCAGTCCCTTGAAGCTTGGTCTGTCACTGAACTGGATTTGAGCCTTGTATGTACTCTGAAACGTGAACTGGTTATTTTCATGTGCATACATTTGGTTGCACTGGTAGCTGGAAGTCCTTAGATATTGGGATAGTTAGTAGAGGAGATCCAGTTCCATATATCTATTATCTACGAGTGATTGCAATTCAGTGGAGATATATCAATGACATTGCTAAAAATGACCAGCTAATTGGCTATTGTTAATTATTCCATTAGGTATTAGCAGATCTAATGGTCCTGGATCAACTTCTTTGATCTGGGAATATGAAGGACTTATGCATGCATTAACAGATGTATTGGATCAACTTCCCTGGTATTGAATTTGATCAAGAAGGGAAGGACAAACGGAAACACATGGAATAATATGTACCGTTAGATGCAAATACGTGTAGCTATGGAAACTAGTGAGAAGTGCTTTAATAATTTTCTTCACCCTCTGTAATTTTAACTTCACTCAAAATAAATTAGAAGGGACCAAAATAAGAAGCTCTATTAACATAGATTGAATGCGAACTTAATATTTATACATAGTTATGGACTTATAGTAAATCGAGAAATGCATCTAAACAATTTTCTTCCAGATTTTGTTTCATGGAAATTTGGTACCACAAACCAAAAGTGATTTATGATGGCACCTAGTTGTGTGATGCACTTGATATCTCTGGAAAATAACCTACATTTCACGACATCCTAATACCATGTACTCCAGTAACCTATCTATGCTGCTAATATATGACACTTTTATTACTTTATGTTGAGATTAATAGGTGGAAGGCACAATTGAGTATATCTGTCGTCATGAAGGAGAAGGTGCAATCCTTGTATTCCTCACTGGTTGGGACGAAATTTCAAAACTTTTGGACAAGATTAAAGGGAATAATCTGCTTGGCAATTCCAATAAATTCCTAGTTCTTCCACTACATGGATCTATGCCAACTGTTAATCAGCGTGAAATTTTTGACAGAGCACCAGCTAATAGGAGGTAATTAGTCACTTAGGTGTATTATATAGAAAAAATCATCTTGATTGTGTTATGGATTTTGCTTTTACATATGGACAATGTGTTACATACACACTTCTGTCTTCCTACTTGCATACCTTCTCACTTGCTCACCACGCCTCCACTATTATATAGTTTTGGAAATATGCTCGGTTTCTTGCCCTTCTTGTTATTGTTGGCAGTGTATTTAATGGTAAAGGTAAGTGTTAGCAAGCGCATAGATAAAATTATGGCTGGGAAGGAACTACCGAAAGTACAAATTTTTGATGATGATTTTAGATATGCTGTAGCAACTTCCACATTTTCCCTCTCAGTTTCCTTTTAAACTATTTGGTGCCACTTCAGTTATTTTCTCTCTTGCCCTCACATTTGACGTAGTTTTTATTATTATTGCTTGCTGTTCAATTACTAATTTTATTTATTTGAATAATTAATACAATTTATTCCTTGTTATGTACTTGTGCAACAAGTCCTAAGTTCACTTGAGCATGTTGTCCTAAATCCTAATGGTTAATGCTATTTTATTTGAACAACCTGAACTATAACTGTTTATATCCATGGTATATGTAATTTGCAGAAAAATTGTTCTGGCGACAAATATTGCAGAAAGCAGTATTACAATAGATGATGTTGTATATGTAATTGATTGTGGTAAGGCGAAGGAGACAAGTTATGATGCCTTGAATAAGTTATCGTGCCTTCTACCATCGTGGATATCAAAAGCCTCTGCTCATCAGGTACGGTACCATGGACTATGTCACCCGCTTTTGTGGCAAAACTGGATATCCAATTACAGATGTACTTGATGACTTTCCTGATGTTACACAGAGGCGAGGTCGCGCAGGCCGTGTTCAGTCAGGTGTTTGCTATAGGTTGTACCCCAAAGTCATTCATGATGCCATGTCTCAGTTTCAGCTGCCTGAAATTCTTAGGACTCCTCTGCAAGAACTGTGCCTTACTATCAAAAGCTTACAGCTTGGAACAGTTGCCTCTTTCTTAGCCAAGTCACTGCAACCTCCAGATCCAATTTCTGTTAAGAATGCAATTGAGCTTCTGAAAACCATTGGAGCGCTGGATGATTTGGAGGAGCTTACTTACTTAGGTACAAAATTTTATTGAGACCCTGCAATTGTACTCACCTTCTGAAATTTTATTCTAAGTGTTTTTAATTACATTTGCCCAACTTTGATTTATGCAGGACGGCATCTCTGTACACTTCCATTGGATCCAAACATTGGAAAGATGCTGCTCATTGGATCTGTCTTCCAGTGCCTGGATCCTGCATTAACAATCGCTGCTGCTCTTGCTTATCGTAATCCATTTGTGCTCCCAATAGATAGAAAAGAAGAAGCAGATGCTGTCAAAAGATCATTTGCTGGTGACTCCTGCAGGTAATTGTTATAAGATTATATCACATTGATATTTCATTAGGAAGCATGTAGAATTGTTTTTTGACAACCAATGTTACAGAAATTATGGTTTTAGTTTGATGTCGTTTTCCCTGTTAAAAGAAAATATTTCTTCAGTGCCATCAAGTGCTGCTTCATTTATGGTGCCTATGTAGCATTCACTCTGTTTAATTATATCTGTCCCCATCCTATCATGCGCACTAACCAAGGAATCACTGAATCTAAGGAGATTTTAATAGATGACAACCTTAAATAAGCAGTTTGCAAACCAAATAAATAGGGGTACAAAATGCAATAACTACACTCTGGATTTCCTCAATGGACATGTATATTGAAAAGGGGTTGCCCTAGTACACATATAGTGAAACAGGGTGAATATTAGTTACTGGTTGCTACATGCTAGAAAGCTTGACCCTGGAGGAGCCACAAGATATGGAATGATAGAACCAGAATAGGGATTGTGTAGTATCACTTCACTTGCCAGTGATAGCATTGCCTGCAAAAAGTTTTACACTGGAGTTGTTTAAGGCACGCTGATAATTTCGTATGACCACTTTTGCCAGTGATCACATTGCCCTTCTTAAGGCATTTGAAGCATGGAAGGAAGCAAAACGCAGTGGAAGGGAGCGTTCTTTCTGTTGGGAAAATTTTCTGTCTCCTATGACCCTGAAGATGATGGATGACATGCGAAATCAATTTTTTGATCTACTTTCTGATATTGGGTTTGTTAACAAGACAAGAGGAGTGAAGGTTTGTAACTCTAGATCTCTCTTGCATTCCATAAGTAATTATGTGACCTATGTAGTTATCTGAGTTTTTTTCATTCTAGTGCATCATTTTATTTACTTTTCAACTGAAGAGCTTCGGTTTTCATTTGTATTACTTCTGTGCTAAAATTTCAGGCATATAACCATTATGGCAAGGATCTGGAGATGGTTTCTGCTGTTTTATGTGCTGGTCTGTACCCAAATGTCATACAGTGCAAAAGGCGGGGCAAGAGGACAGCATTGTACACTAAAGATGTTGGAAAGGTGGACATTCACCCATCATCAGTCAATGCAGGAGTGCAGCAATTCCCATTGCCTTACCTGGTTTACAGCGAGAAGGTGAAAACTGCTAGCATTTATGTGAGGGACTCCACAAACATATCAGATTATTCTCTTCTACTTTTTGGTGGTTACTTAAGTCCAAGTAACACTGGAGAAGGCATTGAGATGCTTGGGGGGTATCTTCATTTCTCTGCACCAAAGCGTATCATAGAGTTGATTCAGGTATGACCAACTTCTCGACAATAGCTTCTTGAACCTTTTCTTGTTTATAAATTGTGTGAAGTAAATTTGAGTGTTCACTCACTACTCAGCAACAAAGAGGTGACATGAAGCTTTAGGTATCGGTGCTTCTTTGATTGGTATTCTTGTTTCTGTACTTGCTGGTTGATCTATATTCCCTGTTATACGAGCTGAGTTGGTATAGCAATAAGAGCATCTCCAACAGGCGCGGGATAAATTTTTTTTGCAGTGCCGAAATAACGTTTTAGCGCGCGGGGGAGGGGGATTGCTTTTCCAGACGCTGGATAATTTAGCGCGTCACTGTAGCGCTTCACCAAGCGTGGTAAAATCCAGCCCGCGCGCTCAGCCGGCGCTTCGCAAATATGAAACAACACATACCAATTTAAACGAACAATAAAAATTATGCAAAATCATGACTTGAGCAACATAGCATAGTTCAAATTCATGGCATAGTTCAAAATCACCAAACCACAAGCAAGTTCATGACAAATAAGTACATACAAACGAATGATACATCAATAATCATGCGTCATCTTCATCTTCCTCCTCCTCATCTTCATCATCATGTGCCTTGTCTTCATTGGAAACTCGGACGGTGTTCGCACTATCTCCAAAGGCACCATCCGAAGCATTGGGAGGCATGAGTTTTGGGTCTCATTGGAGCACCTAAGGGATGCATGGGTGGTATGGGAGGCATGAGTTTTGGGTCACTCATGGGAGGCATGGAAGGCTTCGGAGGCATGGGAGCACCTACGGATACGGGAGGCATGGTTGGCGGTGTGCCTCCCATGCCTCCCATTGTAAAACCCATGCCTCCCAAGCCTCCCATTGTAGGACCAGCGCCTCCCATGCTTCCCATGCCCATCATTCTTTTGTGGACCAAAAGTTGATCACGACAAAGGTTGATGTACTCCTTTTGCCTATCGTCGAAGTTAGATGTGTCCATGAAGAAGAGGTACTTTTCCTATTCCATGAATCTAGCTTGCTCCTCCATGGCCAATTTCTTCTCCTCCAACACCACCTTCCTCTCCTCGGCCGCCAACGCCCTCTCCTCGGCCGTCGACTTTGGCTCCTTGCCACCCTCCTCTCCTCGTTTGCTTCCTTTCTTCCCTTCACAATAGCATCCGTAGCATTCTTTATCTCATCATCTCCTCCCTTCTTCTTTTCTTTTGCTTGTTTACCTCCATTTGGTCTCTTTGGCTTGGAGTAGGCAACCGAGTTTGCCGTAGGGATTCTCTTGCCGCCGTCACTTGATGCCTCATCATCATCATCATCATCATCTAAGACCACCACATCAATAGTCACCTTCCTTTTCTTTGGCACATCTAAGACATCATGGTTCTTCCATTTTTCTTCATTCTTCAACTCTTGGTAGCAATGGGCCAACACAAATGATCTCCCTTGCTTAACCTTGCCTTGCCCTTCTTGGTCTTCTTGGCTTCTCCGCGGAACAAGTTTTGTGCAATATTGAGCTACAAAAAAGGAGAACAAGTTTTAGTACCACTTGAAACACAAAAGATGAAGCCTGCAAATGGAACATAAATAAATCCCACTTACTCTATCTGTATCATTAGTGCCACTTGGGTTCATCTTGTCAACCGCCGGCCATTGCCGCCGACCACTTTTGACAATCGGATTTGATCAACGACCACCGGGACCGAAGAGATCTATCAGTGCGCTCAATTCCACTCTTGTTGTGTACATCAAAATACTCCTTCCTCCTAAACCAATATGTATCTCTAGTTTGGTCCGTTGCAACGGTGGCATCCATGGAAACATTCAACCATGTCTTGCATAGCAAGATGTCTTCCTTCACGGTGTAGTTGGACGCCCTTCCTTTTGATACATCGACCATACCCTCACCCTCCTCACCCACTTCAAATTCATGATCATTTTCATGCACTTCATTGGTTCGAGACCAATGAGAATTGTTGGAGCCAACATTCATAGTTGATAAATACTCCCTCCTTTTCGGTTTATAGGGCTCATTTCAAAAAAATATCCATTTATAAGTCTCAATTCTAGTATTTACTATCACATGCTCAGATTTTGAGGTGCATTAAATCACTGCTTGCAAAGTTCAAGAGAATACTAACCAATGCATGTAGTAGTTTTTGGTCATTTAATGGCCATGCATGCATACGTTGTAATTAATGCATTGGTAAAGACAACCTTTTGATGAAAACGAGTGTATTAATTAAGTATTTTTGCAAACCACGGAATTTATTCCACCACTCAGCATCTACCTTGGTTGAAGAGTTTTTCAAATTAAGTCCTATAAACCGAGTATGCTTCATCATTCATACTACAATGTGATAAAGAAAACTATCAACCTATCCATATGTAGACATTTTAACAACAACAAAAAGAAAGGAAATTTCATACCTTGTGAGCATTTTCTCAAACACCATGTGCGCATTGTCCGCCGGCGCACCAAATTGGGAGGTCTCCGGCATCTTACACTTTGAAGCGCCGTTGACTTTCCCCTTCTTTTGGCCTACCGCCGCCAGCGGTTGCTTGGAGACGTCGCTACGTGGATTCGCGGAGGGCCGTGGCGCGACGCCACCCTGCGAGTTCGTTCGGGGCGCCATGAACAGGCCGCGCACGAGACCGGTGCTAGGTGTTGGTTTGGCGCCGGGGGTGGAACCGGTGGTCGACCCCACACTAGGGTTTGCGGCGGCTCCGGCGGCGGAGGGGTTGGGGGATGTCAGTTCGGCCGTCCATCGAAAGAATTTTGCCGGCGGCGGCACGTGGCGGGGCTAGGGCGGGCGCAGCCAGAGAGTTCAGGGCGGCGGTTGCTCTCCCGCGCGTGCAAGTTTTCGCTGTCCAGCGCACTGGAGCGGGCGCACTAAATACTCCGCGCGCGATGCTGCACTGTTCAGCGCGCTGGCACCTTTTTACCACACGCGGGATTTTATCTCGCCTGCTGGAGCGCTGCTTTTGGTCCCACGCGCGCTATATTAACGTTTTTTCCTGCGCACCACGCCCCTGTTGGAGATCTCTAAGTAAGCTTGGCTCTGTGGTTATCATAGTAGTTGGATTGACTGATATCTGGTTTTACTACTGTACTGCAATCAAGTTCATTTGAGTGAATAAAATATGTTATTTTTCAGCTAAAATTTTCGGTTTACCAGATTAATGCTCTGGTTTGCTTTGGCTATTGATGGACAAATACCGGATATAGTTATGTAAAATAAATAACGTTCTTGCATTGGACCCATGTTCACCTCCAAAAAAAGGGCATCAGACCCGTTTTTTTTTTCTGTAACGAGAGATGTTTTTTACTTGACAGAAATTAAGAGGTGAATTGGACAAACTTCTTCAGAGAAAGATCGAGGAACCTGCACTTGACATCTTTTCTGAAGGGAAAGGGGTTGTGGCTGCGGCCATAGAATTGTTGCACAGTCAAAACGTTTACCACTAGAGGCTACATATACACGATGCAGAAGGCAATTCCCCAACAATAAAAAAAGCCTTCCCAAGGCCTCGCAATATTTGTATTCTTTAGGCATCTTCTGCATTGTCTATCTGACACAGTGACACATTCTAATATGTTAGCGAATACGAATGAACTTTGTACTGAGTGCTGGGTCATGGAAATAAGTTTTTTTTTGCCGTTTCTTGCTAATGGTTGATAATTTAGCATCATAAAGTATTTTTTTTCATTCTATAGTTGTCTGTATTAATTTTCTTCTTGTTTGAGGAAAGAGGCTCTATTGCTTGACAACTAAACTGCGGAGGGCAGATCACCGAGTAAATTTATTCCTTTAAAAATTGTCATTTCTAACTGTTTTTCAAATTTAACGAAGTGAAACTTGCATTTGATTCATACATTTCATCAAACACTTGTTATGCGCCTTTGCGGTGAGTGGCAGCGATGATGATGGTGCTGGCCAATAGGTGTGACATCACCGTGAAGTGCCACGCGGATGCCGGGATGCATTGCCTTGCTTGGCGCGATGTTGCCTTAAAGCGCCTTGCCGGTGACTTCCACGAGATGATCTACTTGGTCGTTGCGTTTGAGATATAAATTATCCTCACATATCAACACTATTTTTTCTATGCATTTTGACGCCATTTGTGCACGCATATGTACTTTGTCGTCACTTGATCAGCCATCCTGAGATTGCTTCAAGTGAAACACGCTTAACTTAAGGTTTTTTTTTCTAATGAGCTTTCAAAAAGAAGTGCCTTATTGATATAAATAATCTATCATTTTTATTGAGCGCTTCAAGTGAAACATGCTTGATTTTAAGGTTTATTTAAAAAGAAGATACATCTTATTGATATGAGTAATCTATCATTTTTACTGAGCTTGAGATGTCACATATACCCTTCTCTCAAAAGAACCGTTGTTCCCATCACCTTGAGGAACTTTTTTTTTGAAGAACACGCAAGTTGCGAGTTTTGTATATTAAGAAAGGGGGAATTTACAGAGATATTACAATGTACTTATGAGAACCCAATAGCCTAACCCTCATACCACCTGAAGACGCTCTAGCCTATTACCCCATATCATCATCCATCCTATCCTGCCGGGCCAAGCCCCACAGGTTCCACTCTAACTCAATGCTCTTCATGATAACATGCATCATACATGCCTTCTTATCAAATACACGTCTATTGCGCTCAAGCCAAATGGCACGACATGCACAACTAATAAGCGTATTCAACTCAGCCCGAGAAGCCAGATCCTCCACCATTGCGCTAACGGAAGGCCACCACGAGTGTAGTACTACATCGGGCCCAGGGGTGGCCATATGCAGCCGTCTAGAAAGTAGAATTTCATACCAGATCTTCCTGGAGAACGAGCATCCCACCAGAATATGATCGACCGTCTCATCAGCCTGGCAGCATAGGGGGCAGCACTCAGGGTGATCCAGCCCGCGACGGCTCCGCCTATCCACAGTCCACAATCTGCCATGTAGTGTGTAGTGCTAGCCACATGAACAACTTATGCTCAAGGGGTGCCCAAGTGCTCCAATTCTCTAGTGCCTTGAGAAAACCAGTACGACCCAAGAAAAAAGCCTCATAGGCGCTTGCCACCGAAAAGTTCCCATTGCCCTCCAATTTCCAAGCAAAAGAATCTGGCTCCTCCGCAATGCGAAACTCTCTCAACAGAGTGCAAACCTGAATCGTTTGCGCAATCACCAGCAGGGAAATGGGACCCCGAATGTCTCTAATCCAACGGCCCTCCGGGAGGGCCTCGCAAACCAGCTTGGACCGATGGGCAGGCTTGATACGCTCAAAGAGAGCTGGAGCAATGAGTGCCAAGCTCTGACCATTAATCCAATGGTCCGTACAAAATTGAAGACGCCGACCAGAACCTAGCGAGAAGGTGATCGCCGCCGCGCTCAATTGCTCCGAGAGTTTCGGAAGCTCAATATTCAAGCTCTCCCAGGGTTTATCTACCCCGACTAACTGGAGCCATTTCCATTTGACCATCATAGCGGCATTGAGTAATCTCAGATTTTTGACCCCAAGCCCACCATATTCCGTGGGGGAGCACACCATGTTCCAACTGACCAAGCAGTGACCACCTTTCGCATTTTCATGACCCTTCCAGAAGAAACCTCGGCAAATTTTATCCACGCAAGATATGAACCACGGCGGCATGACCATCATCATCATCGGGTAAATCGTTTTGGCAGTAAGGGTGGATTTTAGCAACACCAGACGACCAGACTTGCGGAGCAAGGAAGCCTTCCAAGTAGGAAGATGCTGCGCCACTCTATCCACATAAGGCTGAAGGGCGCCTTTGGAGAGCCTCGATAACGCTTGTGGGAGACCCAGGTACTTGACAGGGAAACCGAGGGTGGGGCATTCCAGGAGTGCAAGAACAGGGGCAACATTCTCTTCTTGGCACTGAATCAGAGAAGCACTACTCTTGGCCATATTACAATGGAGGCCCGAAGCACCTCCAAACACCTCCAAACACCTCAAACACAGCTCGAACTGCCGAGCATCCTCCAGACATGGGGTAATGAGGATGACCACATCATCCGCATACACCGAGAGGCGATGGTGAATGTTCCACCTCCCAAGATCAGCGAATAATCCATTGGCTTCAAATTTATGAGAAATTGCGTTCAAGACATCCATCACCAGGACAAAAAGCAGAGGCGAGAGCGGATCTCCTTGGCGAAGCCCTCGCGCGTGCCTAAACGAGATCCCCGGCTTGCCATTAATAAGGACACGTGAGCTCGCCGAGGAAAGCAAGGTGATTAAACGACGCATCCACCTAGGGCCAAAACCATGATGGCGGAGAACTTGGAGAGGAAAGGGCCAATCCACAGAATCAAACCCCTTGGAGATATCCATATTGAGTATGATCGCTGGAACATTCTTCATATGAAGAGTCTGGATCGACTGTTGCACCATCATGAAGTTATCCACAATGCATCGCCCTTTCAGAAATGCACTCTGGTTGGGATGAACCATCTTCAGGATCAGAGGCGCAGCCTGATTAGCGAGCAGCTTAGAACAAATCTTCCCAACCCCATGTACCACGCTGATAGGTCGAAATTCCGAGATCTCCACCGCAGCATCATGTTTAGGGATTGATGTCTACGCACGCTTCTATTCTTGTAGACTATGTTGGGCCTCCAAGCGCAGAGGTTTGTAGGACAACAACAATTTCCCTCAAGTGGATGACCTAAGGTTTATCGAACTCAGGGAAGTAGAGATTGAAGATGGTCTCTCTCAAGCAACCCTGCAATTAAGATACAAGAAGTCTCTTGTGTCCCCAACACACCTAATACAACTAGGAGTTGTATAGGTGCACTAGTTCGACGAAGAGATGGCAAAATATGGGTGATAGGTGTGGCAAAGCAAGGTAATATAAATCTGTAATAAAAAGTGCAGCAAGCAAACAAGTAGTAAACGTGAGCGCAAACGATATTGCAATGGTGGAAACAAGGCCTAGGATTCATACTTTCACTAGTGGCAACTCCCAACAACATTAACATAGTCTAATCACATGATATTTCCACTAAAACATGCATTGGAGACGTACTCGAAGGTCATTCCTTTGTGGTCAAGAGAGGACGAGAATTGTGTAGGGCTACAAAAGCACACCTTAGAGTTCGTAGTTCTCATCTACAGATTTCCCAATGTCACCGCGGCCATCCAAAGAGAGTACCACAATCACCACAACATATCTCAAGGATAGTCAAAGACAAGCACCAAGAGACTCTCAATCTTCAATCCACACACAAAAGAGGAAATCACTCATGAAAATATTCTTCTAACCCATGTCCAATAGACCGCTGTCACCATGGTCTCGGGGATTATGCTAGATAAGATC
Organism: Bromus sterilis; assembly: GCA_950022295.1. Classification (NCBI taxonomy): domain Eukaryota; kingdom Viridiplantae; phylum Streptophyta; class Magnoliopsida; order Poales; family Poaceae; genus Bromus; species Bromus sterilis. The sequence goes on along the minus strand of OX465601.1, from coordinate 139,392,129 downwards.
AAGTGAGTACATCAATCCAATACATAGAAGAAGGGGAAACATCATCGGATAACCCTAGATTAACATAGCCTATGATCACAATCAAGATCATATCATGGGAGAGATAATTGAGCACATAGCTATTGGTAGAAACCTCAGCCCCGAGGAGGAACTACTCCTGCATCATGGAGGGAGGAAGCAACGTCGATGGAGATGAATCCGGGGGCACTTCTCCGTCCCGGCAGGGTGCTGACACAGGAATTCTGGTCCCCCGAAGCTTGTTTGCGATGGCGGCAGAGATCGGAATTGCTTCTAGCGAAAAGGGTTCTGGATCAGGGTTTTCGCGAGGGGGTTTAAATAAGAGCCAACGGGGGGGGGGGGGGCACCAGGAGTCCAGGCGGCCTCCCGGCGCGGCCCCATCCTAGGCCGCGCCAGGAGGGCGTTGGGGGCTTTGGGCCACCCCTTGACCCCATCCTATGGTTGGAGGACTCTTCTAGAACGCTGATTTTTATATATTTTTTCCGGAATTTTCTGAGCACTTTTAATAATGGGAAAACCTGAAATACAAAAACAACATAAAATAGAAACTAACACTGGGGTGCACTGAGTTAATAGGTTAGTCCAAATATGATAAAAAATGTATGGAAGTGTATATAAAACATAGAAATATCACACAAAGCATGTGTCATCGATATGTAACGGCTGATGCCATGGGGATGGCTAAAGAGGGGGACAAGCTGAGGTTAGTGTCGCTGGTACCGGAATCGAGAGTGGAAACGCACGGTGAGACACCACGATGTACCCAGGTTCGGGGCTCTCCGTAGAGATAACACCCCTAGTCCTGCCGAGCTAGCTATATGCAATAACTTCGGCTATAATGAATGCTCCTTGAGCTGTTTGAGAGGAAGAAGAAGAGGGCTCTAAGCACAACTCTCTCCATGCTCTCTCTATGGTGGGTGAGATTGCAATAAGTGCTCCGTCGTCCCCCACGCAGGAGGGGTACCCGGGGCTCTTATAGGCTGAGCCCGGGGTACAAGGGTAAATGTACAAAGGGGAGGGCCCAGTTGTCAGCCTCAGACAAGCTAGGGACCTCACACCGTGTTCTCCCGGATGACCCGGTGTAGACTTGCGGCTCACCATACCGCTATCTTGTAGACCTCGGTAGTGAACAGTGGAGCTAGAGACCTAGGCCTGTCAGCCTGTTCACGTGATCGGCGCTGGAGGAGACCGCACGCCTCTGACAGTCCCGATCTTCAGGGATTGCGCATTGAATGCTCTTGTACCAGGTGTCCGACCTGGGATCTTGCTCGGATATCGCTCTGTTTACTTCGGCCGGATGCTTCCTGGTGAGGCCGATTGCGCCCTCTCTGGGTCAATTGGCCCTCAACTTGAACAGCTCGACCCACTTCTTGCTTACTCTTGATTAGCCCGGCCTTGATTAGATCGGTGATCATTAGGTCGGTGATCTTTGCTTTGATGAATTGTTTCCGCTGGGTGACCCTACCCAGGGGTCATTCCCCCGACAGTAGCCCCTGAAGCTGCGGAGGTCCCGCCGAACTCAGAGATGGCGAGGCCTGCACAGGTTCCTTCTATACTTCTTGAATACTGAATCTTTACTTCTAACCGATTGCTCTTAGTGGGCCGATTCCTTTCTATCTGCCGATTGCTCTTGATCTTCTCGACCGATCTGCCCAATGGTTAGTGTGACTGGAATGTTGACCGAACTTGCCGCTTCGAATTCGCCGGGGAATACGGGACGTCGTGCCATGATTTGACAGGCCATAACCGCTGCCTCGACCCACGTGCGCACGTCCCGTCCCATCTGTCGGATCTTCTGTGCTCCGAACCGATGTTGCTCTGTGGATACACGCGGCCACACCGCCTGCCGGATCGTCACACCGTATCCCACTACCTCCTCGCCAGGTCTTTAAATACCCCGCGGGGTGAGAGATGCGCCACTCACCCCCACTCCATCGTCTTCCTCGCACTCTCCTCCTCTGCCTCCGCCGCCGCCGCACGGTGCGCCTCTCTGTGCTGCTGCCACTGCCCCTAGAGCTTGGAGCTGCTGCGCCGAGGACCTCGCGGCCGCAATCCTCCGCCGCCGCCGCCGTTGTTCCTCCTCCGCCACAATTGGTGGACGCGGACCTAAATTTCCGGCGCCGCCGCCATCTTCACCGCCGTCTTCGTCCTCGTCTTGATTCTCGCCCACCACGGAGTCCGACGCCTCCATGGGGGACGACGCCGGCGCCACTGCTTCTCAGCGGGGCTCGTGGAAAGGGTCCATCGCGACTGAAATGCACATCGCACTCCTCCGCCGGTCTCGCAAGATTCCGGCGGACCTCGACTTTCGCGTTCCCGGCCCCGAGCTCGCGGCCGTGCCCCGGGCCGATGAGCGCGTCGTCTTCCTCACGCATTTTCAGCGCGGCTTTGGGCTCCCGGTGAGCCACTTCTTTCGAGAATTCATCGACTTTTACCGTTTGCAACCGCACCACCTCGGGGCGAATGCTATCATGCTGCTCTCCGCCTTCGTGACGTTGTGCGAGGGCTATCTCGGAGTTCGTCCCACCATTGGACTCTGGAGCCGTATCTTCTACTTCCGCAGCTTTCGAGTAGGCACTGGGTGTTTGCTATTGACCCCAAGACCAAGAAGAAAGAAGAGGTGAAGGTGATGGCCGAGTGCGGTGGCGCCACCATATATATCCGCAAGATCGGACTCTACCATCATCCCTAGTCACCACAGCCCATCAAGAACTGGCGGATGGGGTTCTTTTATGTCTCTTCACCGAAGGACAAGGACTTTCTTAATCTGCCCGAATTCTCTCTGTCGCCTCTGGCTGCGAAATATCACTGGTCCGAGAAGCCAGGGGATGGGGAGGTCGACCTGGATCGTCAGCTGGCCCAGATCCAAACCCTGATGACTGAAGGATTGCAACCTGCCGACCTGGTGGCGACATGGCTCTGCCGCCGAGTGCTTCCGCTACAGCGCCGCTGCCACCGCATCCGTGATATGAGCCGCCTCCTAGACCCCAATCGGATCTCCATGTTCCGCATAAACGAAGTTGAGTTCCTCCACCGAATCAACAAGATCGCCGACCTCAAGGTTGTTGGGCCCTTTGAGTTCGGAAAAATGGCGTACAACCGACATCGGCCCTGCCCCGTGGTATGCTCTTGATCTTATCTTTATCTTAGCTCTTATTCCTCTCTTGCTGATTCTGATCGGACCTCCCTCCCCAGGAGTTCCTTGGCTCTAGGGTTATGCAGGACGACCAGGCCGCCTTGAGCTACCATCCCGATCGCGCTGAGGAAGATGCCAAGGACTTGGAACTTGAAGAGGAAACAGACTCCGAGACCGAAGCACGGACCCCTTCTTTTGGGCTCGGCCTCAAACAACCGGGTGAGTCCGATTCTTCCATCAAACGCTTCATGGCCGAATGGAGCAGTGATGCTGATTCCCTTGGTGACTTCGGCGCAGAATCAGAACCGGCCGAGCAGACAGTGGCCGAGGGGAAACGCCCCTGAGCTGATGACGCCGCCGGTACTTCCAAGGTTGCCAAGAAGAAAGGCAAATATGGTGCGCGTCGCCCTGCCCCCAAGACGAGTGGCCCTGTGCTCTGTCCCACTCCTCTGAACATTGCTCGCCCTGGATTCTCCATGGCCAAGTTTTCTACCCCGAGCTTCTGGGTATGATTTTTTGCGCTGTTTGCTTCTTTCCATCGTGCTTATCTACTTTTCTCACTTTGCTCTTTTTTTGCAGGGATGCTGATAACCCTCAACTGTAGGGGATCGAGATAGTCCTCGCGGTCAAGATAACCCAATTTATTGATTCGACACTTGGGGACACAAAGAATACGTACAGGCTTTGACAATTGAGTTGTCAATTTAACCGCACCTGAAATAAACACTTGCTTGCACAAAGGTATTAGTAGCAACTGTGATATGGTGGTAGTAGTGGTGGTGATAATAGTGGTGATAGTGGTAGTGAAACAACAAAAGTAAACAACTAGTAACCAGCAGGAAAGAAAACACTGTAGGCTAGGGAGATGGATGGTTGGGCGCTGCTTGGATGAGAACACACATGTAATAGATTCTAACACGGGCAAGGCTCATAGAAAGAAAAGGATCATCTAGGCAAATATCAAACATCAGGTGTGTATCCCAAGGTAGTTGTACGTGCTTGCAATAAGAACTTTGCACAACATCTTTTGTCCTACCCTCCCGCTACAAACGGGGCCAAAAGGAACTTAGGGAGATTAAGGTACTCCTGTCAAAGAGCACCGGAACAAAGCATTAACACTTCATGGATACACGAAATCCTCAAATTATAGTCCATCCCCTTTGGTGTCCCAAGCTGTCACCATTGGGATTGCCGGTTCCGGACTATAATAGGTGCATACAACTCATAGATAGGATCAAGAACACCACAAACTCAAGAAAAAAGGGTGATCAGATCTGAAATCATGGCACTCGGCCCCAAAGTGGCAAGCATTAAGAGCAACAAGTTGTAACAGAGATGATAAACACCAAGTAGATGATAGGCAACATGCCCCCAAAAATCTGATTGAACTATTACATGATCTAACTCATCCAATCCCTACCATCCCCTTTGCCTACAGCAGGGAATTACTCACACATGAGAGAGGAAGTCATGGAGGGGTGATGGAGAGGCGATGATGATGACGGCTGCGATGATTTCCCCTCACCGGAGGGCAAATCAGCCTCCAGATTAGCTCTCCCGGAGAAGAACAGAGGGTTGCGGCGGCTCCGCGACGTAGATTGGAAAATCGACTTCTGTTTCGGGGTTTCTGCGTCGGGAGAATAAATAGGGGCCAAGGTAGGTCACCAGGGGGTGTGGGACCCAGCCAGGAGGGCAGGTGGCGCGGCCAGGGGCTGGGCCGCGCCAGGCACCCTCCTGGCTGCCCTATGGCCCCCCTTTGGACTCACGAAAGCTTCCGGAACGCTGATTTTTTATATATTTTTGTGGGATTTTTCCAGCGTACCTAAATATCCAGAAACCTGCATAAAAGAAAACAGCACTGGTAGCTCTGCTGAAAACAACGTCAGTCCGGGTTATTTCGTTCAAATCATGCAAGAATGAAGCCAAAACAATAGAAAAAGTATTTGGAAAAGTGGATACGTTTGAGACGTATCAACTCCCCCAAGCTTAGCTATTGCTTGTCCTCAAGCAATTCAGTTCAATGAACTGGACGCGACAAAGAAAACTTTGACAAACACTTTTGCTTCATTAGATGTATATAAGCATGTACTACGAAAGAGTTTAGCAAGTTTTGACACCATGCTACAAGGACAATGCACGAAGCAATCATTCTTTCATGTAATCATTCACAAACAAACAAAAAGTAAATAATATGCTGCTGAAAATCAATCTAAGATCACAATGCACAAAGCATGAACATATCAGAGTGGTATCTCGCTAGCCTCAATGAGTGAAGCAAAACATAAATGCAAAAACTTTTCCGGAGTTTTAAAGGAGACTAGAACTCAGAACTCAAAGTAAGAAACATCACAAGCATGCAGAAGACAATGTGATGCTTTGGGACAATGCATGTTACACTAGGAATGACAATTATGCTCTCATAGTCGGTGCTTTGGAGAAAGGAAGGTGGAGACTCTCGAACCGTGGCTTTTGATGGCAAGGTTGAAAACCCGTGAAAGGAAGCAAAGACTAAACATGTACCAGAGCTCTTGGTTTTGAAAACAGAAGATAAAACTCTTTTGAGAGGTGCAACTTTCCAGTCAACGGTGAACGGTAAAGGTCTCTCAATATCTCCCATGCCAACCATATTAATGCCTTTTGCTTACACATGTTCCCTTATCCATGAATCTTTGATGGTCTACGGAAACTTTATTTTGCCTCAAGTATGGAAGGAGGGTATCGTTCCATCTATCATAAGCAACATTTGGTCCATTTCATTCCATCATCAAGTATGAGGGAGGTGTAACTCTCATATATATTTTTTATTGACTAGTTAAAACTTCTGTCAAAATATTTTTGGCATGAAAGATACTGATTTTCCCTCACCGCACCATGAGCTAGTACGGTTACAAAGGGGAAGCTTTTGAATCAATTTCGAGATGGCACAAGAAAGTCTAAGTTAGGAGTGGCCGGTAAATACCACATATAGGTAGGTATGGTGGACTCAAATGGAACAACTGGTTTGAAAAGGAGTTTGGAAGCACAAGAAGAATTCCGCTTGGTGCTGGAGGAAGGCTAGCAAAAGATGGGGAAGCGACCAAGTAGAGAGCATAACAGTCATAATCATGCAGAGCGACAAAGCAACATTGAATCGGGCATGAAAATGATATAACTCAACCTGAAGTAAAAAGATCATCAAGGCATAACAGACTTTTTAGTCTTAACTTGTGTGAACATGTGCCAAGTCAATCCAAGAATCCCCTGGAGGGAAATACCACTTCAATATGCCATACCATGAACAATGCAATGCATGTCAATCATTTCAAGCAACACATTATAAACTCTAGCTATTTGAGACTAGCCACAAAGAAAGCATGAACCACTGAGAAAGCATTGTAAACATAGCATTATGTCGCTACAAGCTGGTCTCTAATCATAAGTACAGGCATATGTACAAAAGTAGAAACAAAAAGAGTTCATACCGGCTTTCCTTGTTGCATCCCTTCCGCCGATCTTCGTCATTACTGCCTTGTCACTTGCACGATCGAACGTAGGAAATTATAATCAAATGCCATCACGGACTCGAGCTGAACTCTGAAAGAAAGCGAACAAAATAGCAAAGGAAACATATTTTTGGGTTTTTTAAAGGTTTAACGAAAGCAAAAGAAAGGAGAAATCTTTTTGGGTTTTTGCAAACGAAAAGAACAAAGAAAAATAGGCAAAAACTTGCAAAAAGATAAAAGCGAACCAACGGTAGATACAATGGAAAGGGGAGGAGAGCACGTACTCCCCCAAGCTTAGGCTTTTGGCCTAAGTTGGGATCTTCTACTACGGTCCCGAGGAGCCTCCTGTTCCGGGGTAATGGTAATCCCAAGGGTTGTATGAGCCCTCCGGTGCGTACACTGAAGTCCTCAGATCCTCCCACGTGGAAGAGGAAGCTCCAGCCCCCCATCCAGAGGAAGACCCTTCACCCCAGGGGGTGACAGTCTCCTCCTGAACTGCTGGATATACCACGTGCTCCTCCTCGTCTGGCTCGACCCGCTCCGTGGGGTTGTGAAACTGGTATCTCCTCGTGATCTCATCAAACTCGGCCACTGAAAAACGAAATCCGTTCCTGCGAGAAAAATCAAACACAAGTGGTGCAGGTAGACGGAAAGTGCGATCCACACCGTCTTTAAACGAAAAATATAATCAAGTGCGTAGTGGTCAGAGGCCTTAGTAACAAAGAAATGCCTCTTCATAGCAGCCAAGTCAAGGCTAACAAAAGGAAAGACTGTATCATCTGTGCGCGGTTCTCCTTGGAGAAACTGCAAAAGAAGTGTGGCATAGACGCCACCAAAGAGGTACCCCTTGTTACTATTAGTAGCAAGGCGTTTCGCAATAAGCGAACCCACATGATACTCGTGCTTCCCTGAGAGGGCATTCGCCATGATAGCAGTATCAGGCGTAGAAGTGCTGCTCGTGTTGTCTCGAGCCAACACTCCTCTAGCAATATAATAGGCGAAATACCTGAGGTGAGGGAACATAATGTTGGAAATCTTCTGACGGTTGGATGCCCTCACTTCAGTGTTACAGAATGAGTCGAGGAGGGTGTTGAGTGCAACAGTTTGGACATTTTTCCTCTTCTTCTTCTCGACCAAGCCTGGCAAACCTAAAGCTTCACAAAATATACTCATAGGCATGGTCAGCAATCTTTCATAAAGTTGAAACACCACAGTATCATTGTCAGAATAAAATCTGAAACTGTTGAAAAAAATAGCGGTGAGTGTCTCGTACTGTGGTACACGGCTCGTAACAAGCTGTGTCAAACCTGCATTGGCACACAAAGCATAGAACTCTTCTCGTATGACGGCATCCTCCATGAAATCTTCGCATGGAAATGCCATGGCTCTCGCGGGTGACGCGTCCAACATCTCTATGGGTACGATATCTTCATTGTAGCTCACCCTCGTGGACGAAGGTGAAGCTGCGAAACGCGTAACACGGCTAGAGCGCTCGGGTTTCTTCTTCCCAAGCCACTTTCCTAGCCTCTCCATTTCTGAAATTTTTAACAATTCAAAAAAACGAAGATTTAAGCAAAACTAGTTTGGGCAAAACATTCTACTTACTTTACCAAGGCTCAAACTAGCAAAAAAACTTGAAAAATAAATTTCTGCACAAACATTTAAGCTAAACTAAACAACACCAAGAACCACTAAATACTCACTAATGAAGCCACCAACTAGAAAACTAATTGGAGGGGTGAGGGAGTCACATACCAGAGAGTATTTGTTCCAAATTTCAGCTCAAATGAGTGGTTGTAGAGGAAGATCGAAGTTCCGTGCTCAAGAACAGCAAGAACACGAGATTTTGGGAGAAAGGAGAGAGAGTGGAAGAAGAGATGCCAGCAGGGGGTGCTTGTGGGCCCTAGGAGGGTGGGTGGCGCGGCCAGGAGCTGGGCTGCGCCACCTGGCCTCCTGGGCCAGGGGTGGACCCCCCTGGTCAGCCACATGTGCCTCTTGATGGCTTTTTACCTGGAAATTTTTATTTTAATTTTTCTGGAATTTTCTGGGCAACTTCATTGTAGAGAATTTTTCAAAGTTCAAAAAGCTGCAAAACTTTCGTGAACTTGAGACAAAAGTTAGAACAAGTGAAGCTTTAAACACAAAAACTTGGGTACAACAAGGAGAATAAAAGCTAAAGGAGATGAAAACATAACAAGCTCAAATTTTTACCTATATAAAACATGCTAGCTAGCAAGGTTGATCAAGTCTTACCAACAAACCCGTGGATATAACGCAGAAAGTCTCGCCTCTTATGAAGTGATCATTGCACTCTCACTTTAATGGACATTGTCCCCACCATAATTGTTTTGTATTTGTGGTATACGTGTAGTGGACAATCCCATTCTCCAATCTTCACGGTCTCGATATTCTCAATGGAGTTAAGGCCATGCCTTTTGTCGATCTTCTTCGGAAAATACACCGCGTATTCTTTGTCACTCACGTTGAAGGTAACCTTCCCTTTATTGCAATCAATAACAGCACCTGCGGTGTTAAGAAAAGGTCTACCAAGGATAATGGACATGCTCCCATCCTCGGGCATGTCAAGCACAACAAAATCAGTAAGTATTAAGCAATTGGCAACTTCAACAGGAACATCCTCACAAATACCGATCGGGACGGCCGTGGACTTGTCGGCCATCTGGAGAGAGATATCTATAGGAATTAGTTTCTCTAAACAAAGTCTTTTGTAGAGAGAAAAGGGCATAACACTCACTCCTGCACCAAGATCACATAAAGCAGTTCTAACATAATTATTTTTTATGGAGCAAGGAATGGTGGGTATACCTGGGTCACCGAGCTTCTCAGGAATCTTGCCACTTAAAGAGTAGTTAGCAAGCATAGCAGATATTGCCTCATTAGGGATTTTTCTTTTATTAGTAACGATATCTTTCATATATTTAGAATAAGGAGGTAACTTAATAGCATCAGTCAAAGGGATTTGAAGAAAAAGAGGTTTCATCCACTCACAAAACTTGTTATAGTGCTCTTCTTCTTTGGTTTTGACGGACTTTCTTGGGAAAGGCATGGGTTTCTGTACCCATGGTTCTCGTTCCTTCCCATGTCTCCTTGCAAGAAAGTCTTCTCTAGTATACTTCTTGCGCTTATCGGGTGCTTCTTCTTCACGAACCTCGGGTGGATCATTCTTTTCAGCATCTTTTTCAGGTTCAGCATCGTCTTCAGTCTCAGCATCGGAGGTAGATATGATGTTTGGATCAACAACTGGTTCTTCTTCTTCTATTGGATCATTGGAATTGTCGGCTTCCTTGTGTTTCTTCTTCTTTTTTGGAGAGCTAACAATTTCTTCTTCCTGCACTTGAGAATCTTGCTCGATCCTCTTTGGATGCCCTTCTGGATAGAGAGGGTCCTGGGTGTGTGTTCCACCCTGGGTCTTTATACCATAAGCTTGTAAGTTGTCCTGTTTGGCATTATTAGCGAGCAAATATTTTTGCACATTAGAAATTTGTTCAAGCTGAGTTTGAACCATATGAAAATGCTTCACAAGACATTTACCATCATTAACTGTTCTTCCTAGAACATCAAGCAAACTTTTGATAGCAAGGGTATTATCATGCAACTGACCTTGTATCTTTCCATTGAAGTGATTCTGCTTCATAATAAAATTATCAAGCTCATCTAAACATTGGTCAGGAGGTTTACCTTTAGGGATGTCACTTGCATTGAAATCTAAAAGAGAATGTTGATACGGTGAGGATCTCTCACTCCTCGTTGGTTACCCCAAGTGGAAGGTGAGATGTAGCGTAGCAGCAAATTTACCTTGGTGAAGATACCAAGGTTATCGAACCAATAGGACTCCAAGAGATACAAGAAGGTGACAACGGCGCCAGAAATTGGCTTCAGGCTAGATAGTTGACGCGGACCTGCACACAACAACAAATAACTTTGCTCCAAACGAGTACAGAGGAGTTGTCAATTCCTCCGGCCTTGCTGTTTACAAAGGATAAAACACACGGGATAATGATAGTGATAGCAACTGGGAAGTAAATACTGAAAGTAAATTGATGGTGTAAACAATCATATGAAGATGGACCAAGGTCACGTGATTTTCACTAGTGATGTCTCTCTCCCAAAAGATGATAAAAGTGCTAGCGAGGTAAACAAATCACATTTGGGCAATTGACAGGATTATGAAGGCACCGCAATGCTAACTATGCTGCAAAGAAAGGAAGGGCTCAAAAGCAATGGGCAGTACGCCAAGGTAAGTAGACCGAAATCCATCTGCATCTACTACGAATCATCCACCTTGAGATATCTATCCAGAACATCTCGCTGGTATTAAGTTTCGAATCCCACCCAAAGTGTAAATCCAAAGCAACAGACAACTGCATTGAAAGAACTTTGCGTAAAGTAAACAATCCTTGCACCCGCGGATACAAGCACCGTTGTTTTATCCCTGGTGGCAACAACACATCCCCTAGTCTCATGTTTCTATCACTCAAGCTAGACATGAAGGGGCTGAACCCACAATCAAGCATAACGCTCCCTCTTGGAGTTGCAATAAATCACTTGGCCAAAGTAAAATACGGCAATGGAGAACATGCAAGAATTTACTCAAGAACAAAATATAAAAGAAAAGAACCAAATATATTACTCATCACAATCTGAACATAGTCTCATAATCCATCAGATCCCAACAAACTCAGCATAGCAACAACAGAAAATTACAAAGGTGCCTCGATCATGTGAGGCAGCTCACGAGGAATCGAAAGTGGAGGCACAAAGAAGGGAGAGATAGATCACATAGCTACTGGTCACGGACCCATGGTCCAAGGGAAAGTACTCACGGTACATACGGGAGGCGTCCATGGCTATGGATGGTCTCCCGGAGGGGGTAGCTTCTTCCGGCAGGGTGCCGGAGAAGCTTCTCCAGGCAGCCCCGATCTTGAAATGGCGGCGGCGGCGGTACAGAGGAGAGATCGCGAAAGAGGGATTGATATTAGGGGTTTCCGTCTCGGGGGGTAAATATAGGCGAAGGGGGCACCGAGAGGGGCCACAGGGCAGTCAGGAGGGTGCCTGGCGCGGCCCAGGGTGGGGCCGCGCCACCTGCCCTCCTGGCTGCCTGGTGGTGTTCCTCCTTCCCTCCTTTGGTGATTCCGGAAGCTTCCATTGCGCTGATTTTCCTGGATTTTTTGGAGCACTTTTAATGGCCGGAAAACCTGAAATACAAAAACAGCAGAAAACAACAACTGGTAGCTGGGTGCACTGGGTTAATAGATTAGTCCAAATATGCTCAAAAGTGTATGAAAGTTCAAGCAAAACATGGCAAAGTCACACAAAACATGCATGGAGCAAGCAGAAATTATAGTTACGTTTTGGACGTATCAACATCCCCAAGCTTAATTCTTGCTCGTCCTCGAGTAGGTAAATGATAACAAGCATAATTTTTGTGGTGACATGCCACACAACCATATAAGGACTTTTAAGTAAAGCAATCAAAGCATGCAATTCAATTCAAGTCTTAACAAGCAAGAGTCTATATTAGCATTGACACAAGCAACAAAAGAACAAAAGGTGCAAGAGCTCTCGCTGTCCGTGACTCGAATGTCTCCAGATGGTGTTTGCGTGCAAGCAAGGGATAGGGAAATACGAGAGAAAAAGTAAGGTTGTTGAGAACAACTATCTACTAAAGTTTCACACTTAGTCTCCTTTGGATTCTTATCTTTACTCGTCCCCAGACCACTAGCCAGGTACAAGTCAAACTGATCCACTCCCTTTCGATATTTTGAGCACTCATGCAATGAATGAGCGTGAGCAAGAAAGTTGACACCTAAAAGGCGAAACAGAAAGAAGGTGGAGGAGGAAGAAAAAAAAGGGTGTGAAAGGCTCACATCAATGAGGACAATCATAGGAGAGAGAAGGCCATATGATAGATATGATGTGAGGAGTAGGGATTTCCATGCAACGGATGCACATGCCAGCTAAAAGCTCTCCAAAGGAACTAGTGGGGGTGCATCCAACTTGCTTGCTCAAGAAGACCTAGAGCTCATTTGAGGAGGCTCATCATTGGAATATACAAGCCAAGTTCTTTAGTGTGAAGGTGCCCACACAACTATATGCATGATGATGATCTCTATGGAGTACAAGGGATAGAGGATGAAGTACTAGTGTGGATCTCTCAAAAGGAATAGTAGTGTGCCCCCTTCTCTCTTTTTATTTCTTTTCCTCTTTTTTTGTATTTTTTTGGTGGCCTCAATGGCTTTTTCTATTTAACTCTCATTTTTCCTCTTTGGGATCTTTTGATTTTGTCCTCTTTGGGATCTTTTCCTCACTTTAGGAGATCTTTCACACTTTACAAAGGTACTCACATAAAGAAGATATAACTATCATGGTGCGAATGTATGACATGAGGATCAAGTCATGAGAAGATGGATGTTGCATGGCAATGTATCTCCGAAAGGCTATGGAAATGCCTTGTAGATAGGTATGGTGGCTGTTTTGAGGAAAGATATAAGGAGGTTTATGATGACAGAGCGTATCGTGCCAAGGGTTTGGATGCACCGGCGAAGTATGCGCCAACTCTCAAGATGAGAAAGGGCAATGCACGGTACCGAAGAGGCTAGAAAAAGTATAGGTGGGTGGAAGTGTCAACTTTCGAATACTCACATTAGTCCGAAGAACTCATGCACTTATTATCGGTAACTCTCAATCTAATCAGGAGGTTCACAAAGAGACAAGTACCCCGTGGAGGAGTGTATGGGGGTTCGGTTATCCTTGCGCATCCTCGACTCATGGTACATGAGTGTTCTCTAATATTCGAACCCTCCAGAGGTTAGTGATCCATCTAGTAGCTAGAGTTCTCAACAGGGGTTTTTGGTTTTGGAAAAACACACGGATTGCCCAAAATACGACATCTATCACTAATAGGCTCGAGCTCTTGACACCAAAAGTTCAAACATTACTCTAGTCAATACCTCAAAACTATTGCAAGTTACCACTACAAAGAGAAAAGCAACTTCAACTACCTACTTCTAGTCAAGACACAAAACTCAGTGCAACAGGCAAACTCTCTAACAAGATAAAACATGCAACCTATAAAAAGTTCAACCTAAAACAAAAGAAAAGCTCTAGAAAAACTAAAGCACTACAACTAAACAAAGCAGCAGCTAAGAAAAGAAAAATAACAACTCACAGCTAAAAGAATAAGCATGCAAATCCTACGAGGAGTTCTAATTCAAGCGGAGCGTGTATCTCTCCCACACAAAAGAGTAAGTAAGCTGGGATCTAACTTGTTACTATAGAAAACAAAGCTAAATAAAACTAAAAACAAAACAAAACCTAAGAGCGAGACGCTCCAAGAATAGCACATAACGCATGAAGTGATAAAAATATAGTGTAACGAGAGACGAACTGATAATTGTTGATGAAGAAGGGGATGCTCGGGGGCATCCCCAAGCTTAGACACTTGAGTCTCCTTGAATATTTATTGGGGGTGCACATGGGCATCCCCAAGCTTGAGCGTTTGACACTCAAAGATCTTCTTTCATCATCTTCCATTGCACACTTGAAAACTCCCTTCATACATAACTCATTGTAGACTGATTAGAGAGGTTAGTACCTTATTAAAATAATTTTTTCCTCTACTGCAAATAAAGATAATCTTGAAGAGCTACTGTTTTTCAAGATTTCCAAAAAGTTTTTGCAAAGAAAAATAAAGCTTAATGTTTGCAAAAGTAAGGAGAGACAAAACGTGGCAGAATCTGTGAAAAACAGAACAGAAGATAGAAATGAATTTTTAGGGGTACTTCTGCAACTCAAATAAAAAAACTCAGAACATACGGAAGTTTCGTAATTGTATAGATCACGCTGTGTAAAACATTCAGCTCAAAAAGATGAACTGGGATTTTTCCATGATTTTTCTAGTCACGAGGACAGAATCTTTTTTCTGGACAGCATGTCACAACTTTTACTTCCCTTGCCGTATGAGGCTATAAAAGGCACAAAGCTTAAAAAGTAAAGATACAATGATGTTGCTACAGTAGTAACAATCATCAAGACCACTAAAAACAGAAGAAAATCAAAAAGAAAAACCTAAATTCGTTGCGGGCTGCCTCCCGAAAGCGCTTCTTTAAAGCCATTAGCCAGGCTTAATGCAAATAGATTAAGTCTTTTCAAGAGAATAACTAGCCCGTGTGACGGACTCAAAAGGTAACTTAATCTTTTTCCTAGGGAAAAGTTCCATCCCTTTCTTGAGAGGGAATTGGAATTTGATATTCCCCTCTTTCATGTCAATAACAGCACCAACTGTGCGAAGAAAAGGACGTCCCAAAATAATTGGACAAGCAGGTTCACATTCAGTGTCCATAATAGTGAAATCAACGGGAATATAATTTTCATTGACAATGATAAGAACATTGTCGATCTTCCCCAAAGGTTTCTGTACGGAAGAATCAACAAGACGAACACCAAAAGAACAAGCATCAAAAGGTTTCAATTCAAGCATATCATACATTCTTTTTGGCATAACAGAGGTACTTGCTCCAACATCACAAAGAGCATAACAAGAGAAGTTATTCAATTTGATTTTTATCATAGGATCCCAACCATCTTCTAGCTTCCTAGGTATGGAGGCTTCTAGTCTAAGCTTCTCCTCCCTAACTTTGATTAGAGCATTGGTAATATGCTCTGTAAAGGCAAGATTAAGTGTGCTAGTGTGGGGGTCTCTAGACATCTTGTGTAGGAAACAAATAACTTCAGATAAAGTGCAGTTGTCAAAGTCTAAACCACTACTATCTATTAGGGAGGTAGTGATATCATTTAAGCTCACTTGTTTGAAAGCCTCTATGTTCATAGAGGTTTCTTCATCTATGGTTGAGGTGGTAGCATCACCATTGATAGGTCCAGTGGGACAACGGGTGTGATGGGTGCTAATAGTTTGGACATCCTCAACTACTTGGATAGTAGCTACTGTGTGGTAGGTAGGAAGGCTCTTAATTCTATCCTCTTCCTCTTTTTCTCTAGCCCATCTCTCTTTAAGTTTAGCCATCATCCTAATATTTTCATTGATTTGTAACTGGATAGCATTAATAGGAGTGACCTTACTCTCCTCAAGGGGAGAGGTTCTAATTTTTAACATCTCAACATCAAGGGCTAAGTTGTCTACCTTCAAACAAAGATTATCTAATTTAGCTAGTTTTTCTTCCACATTCTTGTTGAAGGCCTTTTGGGTAGTGATAAAGTCTCTAAGCATACTCTCTAGTTCAGAGGTGGGGTTCTTGTTGCTAGGGTAGGTATTATTGTTCCCATAAGTGGATGGAAACGGTCTAGGATTACTAGCAAAGTTTCCCCTATAAGAATTATTGTTGAAGTTGTTTCTAGAGATAAAGTTCACATCTACTTGTTCTTGAGCAACCAAAGTATTTAAAGGAACATCCTGAGGATCAATAGGAGCTTGCTTGGTAAGTAGAGACATGATAAGGTCAACCTTTTCATATAGAGAGGAGATCTCCTCGACAGAATTTACCTTCTTACCAGTTGGAGATCTTTCGGTGTGCCACTGAGAGTAGTTCAGCATCATCTCATCAAGTAGATTTGTAGCAGCACCAAGTGTGGTTGACATAAAAGTTCCTCCTGCGACCGAATCTAACAGGTTCCGCGAGGTAAAGTTCAAGCCTGCATAAAAAGTCTGGATAACCATCCAGGTAGTCAGTCCATGTGTAGGGCAGTTCTTGACGAGCTTCTTCATACGTTCCCATGCTTGGGCAACGTGTTCATTATCCAATTGCCTGAAATTCATAATGTTACTCCTCAATTGAATAATTTTAGCAGGGGGATAGTACTTCCCGATAAAAGCATCCTTGCACTTATCCCAAGAATCTATGCTATTCTTAGGCAAGGATTGAAACCAGATTTTAGCTTCATCCCTCAAAGAGAAAGGAAAAAGTTTAAGCTTAACAATTTCACCATCTACTTCTTTGTACTTTTGCATATCACAAAGCTCAATAAAATTATTTAAATGCAAAGCAGCATCATCTCTAGCACCAGAGAATTGTTCTTTCATAACAAGGTTTTGCAAAGTAGGTTTAATCTCATAAGAAGGTGCTGAAGTAGCAGGTGTAGCAATAGGAGTGCAGATAAAGTCACTCTTGTTGTGACTAGTGAAGTCACACAACTTAGTGTTTTCATTGGAACCCATAGTAGCAGCAGGTATTTTTGGTATTTTTGATAAGGGACACAAAGGTAAAAACTGAAAGGTAAACTAACAAGACTAAAAAGCAAAGATAAAAGATAGTGTGCAACTCCCCTATCTTGTAGACTGGAGTCCCCGGCAACGGCGCAAGAAATTGGCTTGATACGGTGAGGATCTCTCACTCCTCGTTGGTTACCCCAAGTGGAAGGTGAGATGTAGCGTAGCAGCAAATTTCCCTCGGTGAAGATACCAAAGTTATAGAACCAGTAGGACTCCAAGAGATACAAGAAGGTGACAACAGCGCCAGAAATTGGCTTCAGGCTAGATAGTTGACGTGGACCTGCACACAGCAACAAATAACGTTGCTACCAACGAGTACAAAGGAGTTGTTAATTCCTCCGGCCTTGCTGTTTACAAAGGATAAAACGCACGGGATAATGATAGTGATAGCAACTGGAAAGTAAATACTGAAAGTAAATTGATGGTGTAAACAATGATATGAAGATGGACCAAGGTAACGTGATTTTCACTAGTGATGTCTCTCTCCCAAAAGACGATAAAAGTGCTAGCGAGGTAAACAAATCACAGTTGGGCAATTGACAGGATTATGAAGGCACCGCAATGCTAACTATGCTGCAAAGAAAGAAAGGGCTCAAAAGAAATGGGCAGTACGCCAAGGTAAGTAGACCGAAATCCATCTGCATCTACTACGAATCATCCAGCTTGAGATATCTATCCAGAACATCTCGCTGGTATTAAGTTGTGAATCCCACCCAAAGTGTAAATCCAAAGCAACAGACAACTTCATTAAAAGAACTTTGCATAAAGTAAACAATCCTTGCACTCGCGGATACAAGCACCGTTGTTTTACCCCTGGTGGCAACGGCACATCCCCTAGTCTCATGTTTCTGTCACTCAAGCTAGACATGAAGGGGCTGAACCCACAATCAAGCATAACGCTCCCTCTTGGAGTTGCAATAAATCACTTGGCCAAAGTAAAATACGGAAACGGAGAACATGCAAGAATTTACTCAAGAACAAAATATAAAAGAGAAGAACCAAATATATTACTCATTACAATCTGAACATAGTCTCATAATCCATCAGATCCCAACAAACTCAGCATAGCAACAGCAGAAAATTACAAAGGTGCCCCGATCATGTTAGGAAGCTCACGAGGAATCGAAAGTGGAGGCACAAAGAAGGGAGAGATAGATCACATAGCTATTGGTCACGGACCCATGGTCCAAGGGAAACTACTCACGGTACATACGGGAGGCGTCCATGGCTATGGATGGTCTCCCGGAGGGGGTAGCTTCTCCCGGCAGGGTGCCGGAGCAGCTTCTCCAGGCAGCCCCGATCTTGAAACGGCGGCGGCGGCGGTACAGAGGCGAGATCGCGAAAGAGGGATTGATATTAGGGGTTTCCGTATCGGGGGGTAAATATAGGAGAAGGGGGGCACAGAGAGGGGCCACAGGGCAGTCAGGAGGGTGCCTGGCGCGACCCAGGGTGGGGCCGCGCCACCTTCCCTCCTGGCTGCCTGGTGGTGGCCCTCCTTCCTTCCTTTGGTGATTCCGGAAGCTTCCGTTGCGCTAATTTTTTATCTGATTTTCCTGGATTTTTTTTGGAGCACTTTTAATGGCCGGAAAACCTGAAATACAAAAACAGCAGAAAACAACAACTGGCAGCTGGGTGCACTGGGTTAATAGATTAGTCCAAATATGCTCAAAATGTATGACAGTTCAAGCAAAACATGGCAAAGTCACATAAAACATGCATGGAGCAAGCAGAAATTATAGATACGTTTTGGACGTATCAAATGTACCTCTACCATAGGTGGGTGAGTGGTAGGCTCACACAGCTTCTCAATTGGAGGTAGATTGTTCACGTCTTTAGCTTTAATACCTTTCTCTCTTATAGACTGATTTGCTTCTTTCATATCTTCGGGGCTTAGGACAAGCATGCCCCTCTTCTTTGGTGGTGGAGGTGGTTCAGGCACGGACCAATCTTCATGGTTTTTGGAAATCTTGCCCATCAATTCTTCCGCATCGTCCGGTGTTCTTTGCCTAAAAACACAACCAGCACAACTATCTAGATAGGATTTAGACCCGTCGGTTAGACCAGCATAAAATATATCAAGTAATTCATTCTTAGGGATCTCATGTCCCGGTCTAGCCTTCAGCAAACTGCAAAATCTCCCCCAAACTTTAGGGAGATGCTCATCCTGCAACTGTTTAAAGTTATAAATTCTTTGCAAAGCAGCATGTTGCATATGAGAAGGAAAATACTTATCAACGAAAGATATGGCCATATCTGGAGGACTTTGAATGGAACCACATGGTAGTGCATCATACCATGCTCTAGCATCTCCTTTCAAGGAAAAAGGAAAAAACTTGGTCACATAGAAGTTCCGAATCCTTTCATCAGTAGTAAACAAGCCACCCAACTCAGTGAGTTTGGTCAGGTGCTCGATAGCATCATCATTTTCTCTGCCATAAAAGGGATTAGCTTCAACTGTGGATATAAGTGAAAGGTCAACAGAGAAATCATAATCAGGATCAGTGATGCATATATGAGACGTAGCAAAGGTGGGATCAGGAGTAAACTTGTTCTTCAGGGAATGCTTTGCTAGCAACTTCTTTATAGTAGCAGGGTCGGAATCAGCACATTCGTTTAGCTCCCTGCATAAATCATCATCAATTATAACATAATCGTCCTCAAGGAGTTTCTCCTTAAGGCCAGCAAGATCATGAATTTTTCCAATAGGTGTTTGGGTAACAGGAATTTCAACACCCGAGAATCGGGCAGCAGCAACAATCTGTTCTTCAATAAAAGAACCAAGTGAACCTGTAGTCTCAAAGATAGTAGAAGCATCATCAAAAGTATCTGACATATTGCCAGACTCAGCAGAAGTAGCATGTAACTGAGGTGAATCAAACCGACTCATAACTGAAGGTGAATCAAGTTTAGCACTAGTGCTAAGAGTAGTACCTCGTCTCGTACGGGATGGTAAGATTGGAACCTTGGGGTCTCCTTTCTTACCCATAGTGGATAGCGTGCAACAGGTAGGATACTTCAAGTAGACCTGTAAATAAAGCTATGGTCCCCGGCAACGGCGCCAGAAAACAGTACTTGATAACCCTCAACTGTAGGGGATCGAGATAGTCTTCGCGGGCAAGATAACCCAATTTATTGACTCGACACTTGGGGACACAAACAATACGTACATGCTTTGACAATTGAGTTGTCAATTCAACCGCACCTGAAATAAACACTTGATTGCACAAAGGTATTAGTAGCAACTGTGATATGGTGGTAGTAGTGGTGGTGATAATAGTGGTGATAGTGGTAGTGAAACAACAAAAGTAAAACAACAAAAGTAAACAACTAGTAACCAGCAGGAAAGAAAACACTGTAGTCTAGGGAGATGGATGGTTGGGCGCTGCTTGGATGAGAACAAACATGTAAATGATTCTAACACGGGCAAGGCTCACAGAAAGGCAAGGATCATCTAGGCAAATATCAAACATCAGGCGTGTATCCCAAGGTAGTTGTACGTGCTTGCAATAAGAACTTTGCACAACATCTTTTGTCCTACCCTCCCGCTACAAACGGGGCCAAAAGGAACTTAGGGAGATTAAGGTACTCCTGTCAAAGAGCACCGGAACAAAGCATTAACACTTCATGGATACACGGAATCCTCAAATTATAGTCCATCCCTTTTGTGTCCCAAGCTGTCACCATTGGGATCGCCGATTCCGGACTATAATAGGTGCATACAACTCATAGATAGGATCAAGAACACCACAAACTCGAGAAACAAAAGGGTGATCAGACCTGAAATCATGGCACCCGGGCCCAAAGTGGCAAGCATTAAGAGCAACAAGTTGTAACAGAGATGATAAACACCAAGTAGATGATAGGCAACATGCCCCCAACAATCTGATTGAACTATTACATGATCTAATTCATCCAATCCCTACCATCCCCTTTGCCTACAACAGGGAATTACTCACACATGAGAGAGGAAGTCATGGAGGGGTGATGGAGAGGCGATGATGATGACGGTGGCGATGATTTCCCCTCACCGAAGGCCAAATCAGCCTCCAGATTAGCTCTCCCGGAGAAGAACAGAGGGTTGCGGAGGCTGCGCGACGTAGATTGGAAAAGCGACTTCTGTTTCGGGGTTTCTGCGTCGGGAGAATAAATAGGGGCCAAGGTAGGTCACCAGGGTGTGTGGGACCCATCCAGGAGGGAAGGTGGCGCGGCCAGGGGTTGGGCCGCGCCAGGCACCCTCCTGGCTGCCCCTGGCTGCCCTATGGCCCCCCTTTGGACTCGCGGAAGCTTCCGGAACGCTAGTTTTTTATATATTTTTGTGGGATTTTCCAGCGTACCTAAATATCCAGAAACCTACACAAAAGAAAACATCACTGGTAGCTCTGCTGAAAACAGCGTCAGTCCGGGTTAGTTTCGTTCAAATCATGCAAGAATGAAACCAAAACAATAGCAAAAGTGTTTGGAAAAGTGGATACGTTTGAGACGTATCAGCTACCCGATCTGTTGCTCCCGTGGCGCCTGGGGTGGCTCTGATTGCTCCCCCTGCCACCTCTGATGTCCCTCCGAGCGCGACCCTCGCGGCCTCCGCTACCTCCAACATTCCTGTGCCTTCTCGTAAGAGAGCCGCCGCCGACACCACCAAGGCCGAGCGGGCCAAGAAACAGAGAGCCGCTGCCGCTGCGAAACAGGCGCAGCCGACTGCTCCCCTGCCGACCTCTGCCGCCCTTCCGACTGCTGGCGCGCAGCCGGCCACTCCTGCAATGACCGTCACTGCTCCTCCTCCGATCCTGATGGACCCCTCTGGCATCGCACACCTTGATGTGCCCATGCCAGATCGGTCTAGTGCTGATGCTGCTCAGCCTGGGGCTTCTTCAGCCCAGGCCACTACTGTAGATCCAACTCCTGCTGCCAGCTCAGAGGGTGCTGCTGCTGCCTCCCTCGAACCAACTGCTTCTCCACCCGCCGATCCGCAGGTTAATTTTCCGATTGCTACTCACACTCCTGCCGAATCAAGCGCTGCCACAACACCGTCCTCCAGTGCCCTTGTGCGCCAGCCGCCGACCACAGGCCGCCAGCTCTCGCGAGCTAATCGGTTCCGCGAGGCTGGCGCTTCAGACATCTCCCCGGTCCGGCCTGTTGCCGACTCCGCCACTCCTCCGCCTCCTGGATCCGAGGACCAAGTCCCGTCCCACCTTTTGAGCCGATTGGGTGGCCTTGCCACCCATATTAGACGTTTTGCTGATGGAGCCCTGGGCCAAATCCTCGCTTCCGAGTACTCTGCTTCTGTAAGTTTTCCCTTCAGTGGGGGCGCGCCTAGCGCACCCACTGGGTGTAGTCCCCGAGATTCGGGCCGATTTCATACAATCAGCTCGAATCTTACTTTCTTTTAACTGTTGCCTTGCTCAGATCTGACCGACCCATTTTTCAGGCCATTTGCGATAGACGCCAAGCTGTGTTTGATGAGCTTTTGGCCGCTTATTCAGCGGGCCAAAAGTCCATTACTGCCCTGAAGAAGAATGTTGAAGGTCAAGCTGCCAAGACCCAAGAACTGACAGGTATACTTTTGCTTGCCCTCTTTTCTTTCTCCTGATTGTTACTGCTTTCTTACTTGAATGCCAACTTGTAGTTGTTGCCACTCGCTCCTCCGAGCTAGAGGCCGCCCAGAAGAGGATCGCCAAGCTGGAGAATCAGCTCGGTGAGAAGAACGCCCAGCTCGGAGATGCTGAGAAGGAATGCGCTCGACTGGCTGGTATTGAGACCGAACTATAGGCCAGAGTTCAAAAGGTGACTGCCGGCCTCTCTTCCATCAAGGTTGCTCATGAAGCCAACATGCAGAGGCTGTCAGATGCTCGCATTGAAGTTGAGGGTCAGCTCATGAAGGAAAGGGACGTTGCTTTCAAACGCGCCGAGGACATGGATGTCCAACACCAGACAGAAATCCAACGTGCGCAAGCCAATGTTGACCTTGCCCTCTCCTGCCTCCACCGAGTGGATCTCGCCCTTGCAGGTACTCCTTTTATTTTGCTTATTCTTGTATTCCGATCTGATTCTATTGCTCTCCGAACTAACTTTATTCTCTGATTGCTCTTTCCAGATGCCTGGCCCAACTCCACTACTGCTGCTGATGAAGCTGTTGCTGAAGCCCGTCGAGTGCGAGGTGTAGTACTTCCTGCTGATGCCGGCTGGGATGCCGAGGACTTTGTTGTTGCTTTGGATGCCCGAATCCCCCATGTGAAAGGTGCCTTGTGTACTTACAAGACTGGCATCCAGAAGTTGAACGACAAGATTTTCAAGGGCAGGCAGAAGACGATTGCCTTTGAGACCAATGAAGATGTTTCTCGGAATCTCAAGGCTGTGCCTCGCCAGGTCGAAAATATGCTTGATTCTGCCTTCCGATCTGGGGTGCAAGATTCTCTCTCTATTGCGAAGAGCTGGTACCCTGACATTGATCTTAAGCTGATGACTGCTCTGCGGGACGGATCGGAGGAATCCGTTGGTGAACTCTGGACCCAAATCTTCCACATTTCCCAAGAGCTCGCAGATGGCATTGATCTCCTGGAAGTTACTCCTTATCTTGATTCAGTTGGTCAGCCGACCGGAGTTTCCTCCCTCAGCGACCTTCTATATACCACCAGTGAAGATGCACCACAGTCCCGACACGGATCGGCAGCGATGGCTCTCACTCCTCGGACTATGCTGATGATGATGCTGATGAAGAAGGTGAAGAATCCTCCGACGGGCACTCGGTGAGTGCTGCCCAGGACCCATCGCACACTCAGACCAAGACTACTGCCTCTTCCGCTCCGGGAGGTGCCACCAGCACGGCCCCAACTGCTTCAACTCCGACTGCTCCATCCGCTCCGGACGCGCCGACTGCTTAAGCTCGGCACGCCTTTCGATTTACTGCTTTTGCTTGAGAAACACTTAGTTAAATTCCAAGTGCGCCCGTCAAGGGCCACTTTCATGTAATGAACACTATTCGGCCAATCGGCCCCTCTTGCTTGTGAACTTGCTTTTCCTCAGACACACACACACACACACACACACACACACACACACACACACATATATATATATATATATATATGGCACTCTTCCTTTGCATTTTTCAACCGATTGCCTTTTTCTTTGCCTGTTTTCTCTCTTGGCCGATATGCCCGCCAACCTTACAGCCGACCTGCGGTCTGTGGTTGGATCGGAAAATAGACCTCGAAGGAACTTTTGCTCGCAAAGGTAGGGCTGCACAGATGGGCCGATTGCAACCTGTCGACTGTTGGCCAGCCGGTCTGGTCACAACCGGTGGGTCTGCTATCGGCTAACTCCAAATTAAATATACTTTTAGAGTATGAACTCTCCGATTGATAGTTCTGCTCGGCCGCATCCACCCGACATTACAGCCGACCTGCGATCTGCATTCGGTTCGGACTAGCTTTTGCAAACCCATCACTCGTCTTGCTATTTCTTCCAAGTATACCCTTTTCGGGGTAACCGTCCAGTCCCCGGGTCTGCTTTTACCGACCCTAGGACTGGAAAACATATACACAAATAATTTTATAACTCCTGTCGAATGCAGTCTGATGGACGCACGGCTATTCTCATTGATAATATTTCCACAAAGGAAAGGGATACAACAATACCGCTCAACTGTAAAACGGACATAACAGCTCGGCGTTCCAAGGACGCTCTGTTTCTTGTCCCGAAGTGTCCACATATCGGGTCGGCTTCCTGAGATCAATGAGGTAATATGGATTGTTTTTTAGCGCTCGACTGATGATGAATGGACCTTCCCAAGGAGAGGATAACTTGTGCTGGCCATCTGATTTCTGGATTCGGCGCAACACCAAGTCATTCTCACGAAAAGCTAGGGGACGGATCTTCTTGTTGTGGTAGTGACGCAGCTTCTGCTGGTATATTGCCGACCTGGACAAGGCCAGGAGACATGCTTCTTCTCTTAGATCAACACCGTCCTCGCGAGCTTCCTTGGCTTCTGCCTCCGTGTACATGGCGTGACGAGGTGAATCGAATTCAATGTCACAGGGGAGCATTGCCTCAACGCCATATACTAGGAAGAAGGGAGTGAATCCAGTTGAACGGTTCGGTGTGGTGCGCAAACTCCAAAGCACTGCTGGCGGCTCGTCGAGCCAGGCGCCCGGTGCTCTCTCTAGTGGCTCCATCAATCTTGGCTTGATTCCAGACAGAATGAGACCATTT
This sequence comes from Bromus sterilis, assembly GCA_950022295.1. NCBI lineage: Eukaryota > Viridiplantae > Streptophyta > Magnoliopsida > Poales > Poaceae > Bromus > Bromus sterilis. Next base: position 139,367,039 of record OX465601.1, on the reverse strand, counting down.
GCCCGCTCTGCTTGACCATTTGACTGGGGGTGAGCTACATATGCCACGTCCAGCCAGATGCCCTGCTGGGAGGCAAACCAAGCTAGCGCCCCTTTTCCGAAGTTTGTTCCATTGTCAGTGATGATGCTGTGCGGCACCCCATATCTGACCATAATTTCCGCCACGAACCTGACCGCAGTCGGCCCATCTAGCTTCTTGATCGGCCTTGCCTCGATCCACTTGGTGAATTTGTCAACTGCTACCAGTAAGTGTGCCATGCCATCTCTTGCTGTTTTGAAAGGTCCTACCATGTCCAAACCCCAAACTGCAAATGGCCATGTGATTGGAATGGTTTTGAGTGCTGAGGCTGGTATGTGGCTCTTCGCTTTGAATCTCTTACACCCATTGCGGTGCTTGACTAATTCTTCTGCCGCTGCTTTCGCAGTCGGCCAATAGAAACCATGGAGGAAAGCCTTGGCAACTATTTCTACTGCTGATGCATGATGACCACATTCGCCTTGGTGGATGTCTCGAAGCAATTCCAGCCCCTTGTCCTCTTCCACACACCGCTGAAGGACTTCTCTTGCACTGCGGTGCACCAGCTCATTGTTGATAATAGTGTATGCTCCAGATCGGCGCTGGATTTTCCGAGCTTCTATTTCATCTTGTGGGAGTGTGCCATCCACCAAGAAGTTTCTAAATGGTTCTGCCCATGATGGTGCAGCAACGATTACCATTATAGCAACTGCTTCTGGCTCTGGCTGTTCGACTTCTGCCACTGGCAGTTCGGAGGAGGAAGGTCTGATTGCGTCTTGCATGATCCCCTCAGTCCCCGAGCTGACGACAACAACTCCTGGTTCGCAATCGGCAGCCCCTGGTGCGGCCGAATGCTCCTCCAGCTTTTGCTTCTTGACCAACTTCTTTGCCTCGAGCTCTGCCATCTTCAGGTCGGCCGGAATAAAGATTGACTCAGATTCCGGGGAAGGCTTGATGGATGGCTTGTGGATGTTTTCTAGAGAGATTCCTGGTGGAATTTCCTTTCTGGTAGACCCCAGCTTGGACAATGCATCTGCTGCTTCATTTTCAGCTCGGGGAACATGGTGCAATTCACACCCTTCAAAGAAACCAGACATCTGCTGCACGAGGAATCTGTATCTAGCCATGTTTTCATCTTTTGCATTCCAAGTGCCAGTGCATTGCTGCACCACCAGATCGGAATCGCCATAACATAAAATCCGCCGAATGCCGATCTCCTTGGCCAATCGGACACCGTGCACCAATGCTTCATATTCAGCCACATTGTTTGATGTTGCAAAGTGAATCCGTAGCACATACTCGAGCTTGTCACCTTTTGGAGAAGTAAGAACAATGCCAGCCCCTAGTCCGGTCATCATCTTGGAGCCATCAAAGTGCATTTGCCAGAACTGAGAGTCCGGACAGGGGGGCGTATATTGAGTTTCTGCCCAATCCACCAAAAAATCTGCCAAAACTTGAGACTTGACTGCCGTCCGAGGCTCATACTTGATCCCATGTGTTGAAATTTCAATGGCCCATTTTTCCACCCAACCAGATGCGTCCCGACTGCCGATGATTTCTGCCAATGGTGCCGAACTGACAACTGTGATCGGATGCGCCTGAAAATAAGGCTTCATCTTTCTTGCCGCCATGTACACACCGTAGCACATCTTCTGATAATGGGGATAGTTTTGCTTGGAGGTTGAGAGCACTTCACTGACATAATACACTAGCCTCTGGACCGGTTGTGCCTTGTCCTTTTCAGGACGCTCGACCACCATAACAATACTGACCACCCGAGTAGTTGCTGCAATATACAATATCATTGGCTCTTTTTATTTCGAAGCTGCCAGCACTGGAGCGGTAGACATCATGCGTTTGAGATGCTTGAATGCTTCGTCCGCTTGTGGGGTCCAAATGAACTTGTCTGTTTTCTTCATCAGCTGATATAGCGGAATTTCCTTCTCTCCCAGCCGACTGAGAAATCGTCTGAGCGACGCCAGGCATCCGGTGAACTTCTGCACATCTTTGAGATTTCTGGGCTTGCCCATCCTCTCGATTGTTGCAATCTTCTCAGGATTGCACTCTATTCCTCTCTCGGAGACCAAAAATCCGAGCAACTTGCCGGCTGGTACGCCGAACAGACATTTCTCTGGGTTGAGCTTGATCTGGTACGCTTGCAAATTTGCGAATGTTTCTTTGAGATCATCCAATAGGGTTGAGCCTAGCACCGACTTGACCACAAGGTCATCTACATATACATGAATGTTCCAACCTAGCTGAGGTCGGACGCATCGCTGCATAGTACGCTGATAAGTCGCGCCGCCATTTTTCAGGCCAAAGGGCATGGTGATGTAGCAATAAGCCCCGAACGGGGTGATAAAAGCTGTTTTAATTTGATCGTTTACATCAAGCTTAATCTGGTGATAGCCTGTTGTGGCATCCAGAAAGCACAAGAGATGACAGCTAGCCGTAGAATCAATCACTTGATCGATACGGGGCAACGCAAAAGGATCCTTGGGGCAGGCCTTATTCAGGCAAGTGTAATCTATACACATGCGCCAAGTTCCATTCTTCTTCGGAACCAGAACTGGATTTTCTAACCAGTCCGGGTAGAACACTTCTTTGATAAATCCTGCTGCAAGCAATTTGGCTATCTTGTCGCCGATTGCTCTTCTCTTCTCTTCTGAAAAACGCCGAAGTGGCTGCTTGATCGGCTTGGATCCAGGTCGGATATGAAGCTTGTGCTCGGCAAGTTCTCTCAGTACACCAGGCATGTCATGTGGGGACCATGCGAAGATATCACGGTTCTCATGGAGGAACTCGACGAGCTCACCTTCCTATTTGGTGCTGAGTCCGGCCCCAACAATGACGCACTTGCTCGGGTCGGAGGGGTCCAGGGCAATCCTCTTTCTGTCCTTGGCTGCTTGAAATATGGTCTCATCATCCGATCTCTTGGGCTTCGTGCTCGGCATAGGGTCCTTCATATGAGCCTGGGCCATTGCTACGACCTTGTCGAGCTGGCGCCGCTCTGCATCGATGACCAAAGAATCGGCTAGCTTAGAGCCAGCAGACGAACACTCCAGTGACTTCCTGTAGTCACCACACACAGTGATTGGACCATTCGGCCCTGGGAGCTTCATCTTCAGGTAGGGATGCATGATGTTGAACATGAACTTGGTTATTGCAGGCGATCCGAGCAGGACATGGTATGGGATGATCAGATCGGCCACCTCAAACCAGATCGACTCTCGGCGGAAATTCTCCTCCGACCCAAACACTACCTCTAGCCGAATGCGGCCTAATGGGGTACATGAAAGGCCGGGCACTATCCCATGAAAAACGGTCCTGCTGGGCTCTAACTCGCTCTCACTGATGCCGAGCTTGATCATTGTGTCTCTGTACAGAATGTTGATGGCACTGCCTCCATCAATGAGTGTCCTGGTGAACTTGCATGAATACAAAGGTGTTGCCACGATTGCATCCACCAAAAGCGCATAACTGCCCGGGTTGGGCATTACGCTCGGGTGGTCTTCTGGGCCCCATGCTATGACATTGTCCGACCAGTTCATCCTCTGAGAAATTATTGGCATGGTGGCATTGACTACCTGTTCACGGGCTCTCCGACTGCCCTTGTCATCCGATTCGCTGATGAAGATCATGTATGCTGCATCCTGACGTGGGAACTGCGGCCGAGCATTTTCTGGCGGTGGACCTGGGGGTGGGGGTGGTGGTGGGGGAAGGTTTCCTGCTCCTCCCTTTGCCAAACGATCAACCCAGATGCACTGCCGAGTGGTGTGAGATGCGGGCTTGCCAACTCCACTATGCATTTTGCAGGGCTGGTTCATCATGTCCTCAAAGGTAGATGTGGGCCTGATCTGACCTTGCGGCCTTTTTGCAGGTTTCTGCTTCCGACTGCCTCTCGCAGCCCCTTGTTCCTCTTGATGCTGCACTACTGCTACCTGCCCGCTGCCATATTGGGCATCCGGCTGCTCGTCCTTCCTCTTGTTAAAACATGTGTTGTTGTTGTTGGGGATGTTGTTGAAATTGGGGTTGTTGTTGTTGTTGTTGTTGCCAAAGATGCTGTTCCGCTGGATCTCGCGCCTCTCGCGCCGATTGGGACCGTTCGGCCCATTGGCTTCTGCCGACTGCTGCTGCTGGCCAGATGGTTGCCGTTGGATGAAACCACTGGGACTCAACGTGATCGGGCGCATTGCAGGATCAGATGCGGCGAATGAATTGTAACTGTCAGAACCCCAACTAGGGTAAGTGCTAGGTTTGTTTGTGCCCTTTGCATCATGCAAAAATTTCAAAAGGAAATTCAAATTGGGGAAAAGAAAAGCCCTAAATGAATTAAATAAAAAGGCCAGAAATAAATCTTTTTCCAAAAATCATTTGAATGTTTGGAAAATTCCTAGAATTGTTGCTGATCATTGCAAATGTGGTTTGGGGATTTTCCCATGCCCATGGAATATTCAAAAATTCAAAAGGTGCATTGGAAATTAAATTAAACTCCAATTTGAATTTAAATTCAAATTGTTTGAATTTCAAAAATCACCAAAACTTATGAGTGGCTAGCTATATATGTTATAAGCCCACATAAAAATTTTCATGATTTTTAAAAATGCCTTGCTATTTATTTTTGGGGCAAAACAAATTACAGAAAGAAAAACAGAAGAAATAACAGAAGAAAAGAAAAAAAGAAAGCAAGCCCAACCGGCCAGGCCGCAGGTCCAACTAACCCCCCCACGGCCCAGGCCCACCTGGCCTTGTCGTCTTCCCCGCCGCGTCGACAAGCTGCTCGATGGCGAGCATGCCGACGCCGGCGAGGGCCACATCCCCCCTGGACCCTCCTCTGGCTTCTAGGCGCGCCACGAGTACGCCCCAGGACCCCCCGCACCTTTCCCCCCCTCTCGCTGCTCGTCTCCCCTGCCTCCTCTCGCCGTCTTCGTCACGAACCGAGCGCACCGGAGAGCGCCGCCGCGCGCTACCGCGGCCAGAAGCCACCCCAAGCCCCCCCGACTTGTCCTTCGAGCTCAGGGTCTTCGGCTTCATCTCGACGCAACTGGAATCGGGCCGGAACGCCCCGTGGACGACAGAATCATCACCGACTCGCCGCCGGCCGCCGTAGGCCTCGTCGGGAAATTCATCGCCGACGTACCTCCTCCGACCCTGCCGTCTCCTCTGCTCGGATCGGGGTGAGCCTCTCGCCATTTTGCCCTACTTCCTTCTCCTCCCCGTGCCCTAGCCACTAATCTCACCGGAGCAGAGCCACGGCCGCCGCCATTGTCATCGTGGACGAGCTCCACAGCCCTCCCCGAGACCCCCCAGTAGCACCATTGGGTGCGGGAGCCCGCGAGGAGCGTGCCCGTGCCCTCCGTTTCCTTTCCCGTGGCTGGAAATCCTACTCCGGCGAGGCGCCACCGCGTATGCAGCCGCCGGCGGTTAGCCGCCGGCCATTAGCACCTAATGACCCTGCTAATCCCACCCCGAGTCCATGACAAGTGGGCCCCAGGCCACCCCTAACCCACTGTTAGTTAAGCTAACAGAGGGGATTAACCCCCCTGAGGCTGTCAGAGGGGCCCCACCGGTCAGGAGCCCCCACACGTCATGCTGAGGTCAGCATGACGCAATAAACCAAATTAAAGTTTTTAAAAGAATTAAATAAAACAGAGAAAAATCCAGAAAATGAGTTAAACTTTGGAAATTCATAACTAATTCATATGAACTCCAAATTGGACAAATAATATATGAAAAATGATCAGCATAAAATTCTCTATCCAAATATGCAACTTTCAACCATGTTTGAGTTGATTTTAAAATGGGACCAGTAGCTTTTGCTATTTGGTTTAAATGGAATTAGTTCAATTTTAATTCAAATCCAATTCAAATTTTAACCATTGCAATGCACATATGATCACTTGTACTTCAGAAGCTTATCCCACACATGATGACATGGTATACAATGATCAAACATTAGCAAATGCAAGATGACCTAATTTGAATAACATTTGGAGTTTGATTTTGAATTAACTTTTCAAATCAACTTCAATTAACATGTGGCAAAATAGAACCTAGATCAAACCAATACCTTTCACATCATGTCACAACATAAACATGTGATTGTGCATTTCAATTCAATGTTGTCCCCCTTTGTTGATGTTTGTACCGGTAACAACTTTTCCGAGACGTGATCACCCCGAAGAAGAAGACCACCGTTAAACCCAGTGTATCGTCAGCAAGGCAAGAAAACCCCATTGATCATGTCTATAAAATCTCAATTCCCTCTCAGTCTCGCTTATGCATGTCTAGGAGATCACTTTGTATCGATTCTACCGCATAGTTGAACCCATATCCAATGCATGACCTATCATCTTGTCACAGTAGTAAGCAAACCACAATCCTAGCTGACATAGGAGTTGATTGATATCATGAAGCCCCTGCAACTGTTACAGCTTATTGCATGCTTAGTGTTACATGAGGTTGCTTTTGTTGTGAGTCGGGATGATGGTGAACATGGTGTTGATGAAAGTGAAACTGTGTCGGTGAATCCACCCTAATACAAGGTGAACGATGAGAGGCTGTGTAGGAGTACACAGTGGGTTGTCTCGTTGAACACCGCCCTAAGCATCGAGTTCTTGTATGGTAATCCAAGACAAAGAGTACAACCACACATTGGGCTCACTGACCCCTCTCGGCCTAGTACCTTGATCCGTGTCGACGTCCAGGAGTCACATTAGTTCGGGCTTTCCATTTGACATGTGCATAGAAAAAGAACGAAGGAAATGGTTGTATCATCCTAGATATGTGGGTGCACCTGTGAGGCAGGAAAACCATCTGCTAAAGGTGGCGTCTCGGTCACTTACATTGTCTGAGTCCGTTTCGTTGATCCGGCCGGGCTCTCGAGCGGTAGCAACTCAGGTAGTCGACTCCTGGAATAGACCGGTTGTGAGCGAAGTGTCGTGGTGAACATCCTCGCTGTCACCTCTTGAACGGTGGAGAGACCTGGCGGTAACCGATGGTCATGTGTGTGTAGTTTACACCCTTGCAAGGTTAACAAAACTATTCGAATAGCCGCGTCCGCGGTTAAGGACTACTTGGAACCTGTACCTGATTATTAGACAACTTGAACTGGATACTTCTAAAATACACCAAGATAAGCGTGAGTGCTATGGTGTGCTTTCTCGTGGGGAAGTCGAGGAAGGCACCATAGTGGTGTATTGGTTGGAGATGTAGTGGACTCGTGTACGATTCTTACCTTAAGTCTGGTATTGGTAGTTCAGGATTAGCCAAGTCAAAGCTGGCACTTCTGCTTGATGAAACCCCACCTCCCTTTACCTTGATACTTGAGCATGAGTAGTATAGATCTGATGTAAGTCTTGCTGAGTACGACTTTGTACTCACGTTTGCTTATTCTATGTTTTAGATAAGAAACCGGACCCGATGGAGTCACCGACCTGAAGCTCGACGTTGACCTTGGTAGTATAGTCCCAGACAACAGTCTGGTCCCTCGTGGAAGGGCATGTTTGTTGTACAAGGCTTCTCTAAGCCATTTGTTATACTTGTCTGTACTCAGACCTAATTTGCTTCCGTTGTATGATGTAATGTTGATCACAGACATGTGATCTTTGTATGCTCCATGTGTATATCAATAAAGATTACTTTGTAGAGTTATGTGATGATACCTGCTGTTCATACTAGGCATGTGTGCTGCGTGTATGTTTATAACATGCATGTCTTAGTTTGGGTTTTCGAGACCTTAGTTGTGATCTGGCTGGCGGTCTTTTATACACCAAGTGGCCCTTAGATGTGCGCAGCTTGGGGCATCGCGATGCGATTGTTCGTGACTCTGTCACGTGCACACTTTGTTGTATGATCGAGCCCGCCCTAGACCCCGACTAAGTGATCGGGCTGGAGTAAGTCTATGTAAGAGTTAGGATCCAATCGATAGCATGGTTGAGGCAACTTGTCTATGAGTATGGGATTCACCACCCATAAGCATTTAGACTTGTGAGCGGACGTTGAGGACCCATCTCAGTTGATCATCCGTCCTGAATGGGATGCCCCTCACGTTCGATGCTTACCGAGAACGTTCTGTGCTTGGCCTTGTCTGCTTAGACAAGTGGGTACGGTTCTCGGCTCTCCATGTGATTGTATCGTGACTGGAATTACATACGCTAACCCCGGGTCCCGACAGACTTGGTATCAGAGCAGGACTGTCTGTAGGATTATCAAAACCTTGGTCGAAGTCGAGTCTAGCATTCTATAGTTATATAGTTACTTGGGTATATAAGGGAACAACGTAAGGCTTCTTTTTCTCCTTACCCTCATCGATCTAAGTTCTGGGTCACCCTTATCTTTTCTACGGGATGATAGGACTAGGCTCATCTATGTCTGACTAGAACATCTCGCTGAGTGCTTCCTTGTAGCCGTAGGACAGTCGTGGTCGTCCAGAGTCTTCATGTTTTGAGTTCCTTGAGGAAGTTTTGTCCAATCTCCTCGAGGTTGTCTTGTTTTCCATCCCGGTGTAGCCGTGATGCTGCCGGATTTATCCCGTGTTTCTGTGGATCATTGTCTTCGCATTTCAATCTTTTTCGTCTTCATCGTGTCTTGTTATCCTTGAATCCATCATTCAACCTGTTCTGATTGTTGATTTTTATCACACAGGATGTCAGGTGGAACTCGTAGTGCTGTTCGTCGGAATCGAGACCGTGTTCGGAATCGAAATGATGATGAACCTCTACCACCGCATTCTGCAGCGGAAATCATGATGGAAGCTGAGAAGAATCAACGTGACCAAACACGGCTTCTGGAGCTCATCGAGCAAAATACCTCACGTCATCGTAATGTGGTTGTGAGCATTCAGGACTTCATCCTCCTCAAGCCACCGGTATTCCGATTTTCTTCTGAGCCCCTTGAAGCTGATGATTGGCTCCGTTCCATCGAGCGTAAGCTTGACACTGCATATGTTGCTCCCGATGACCGAGTTATTTTCGCGGTATACTTCTTGGAAGGTGCTGCTCTTCAATGGTGGGAGAACTATGTTGCTATGCAGCCAGATGGTCACGTAGTGACTTGGCAGGAGTTCTGTGTTGCCTTTCGAGGGTATCACCTTCTAGATGAGTTGATGGAGCGCAAGAAGGAAGAGTTCTGCAACCTGACTCAAAGAGAGATGTCCATCCATGAGTATGTGAGAGAGTTCAACCGTCTTGCTCGTTATGCCCAAGATGAGATCACCACCGATGCCAGAAAGCAGGCAAGGTTCCGTAAGGGACTTAGCCCCATCCTTCGTCATGATCTCAACCTCATCGAATTTGCCACCTTTGAGGATTTAGTCAACAGATCCTTCAGAGCTGAGCATGGCAATGAAATTTTCGAAGAGTCCCGCAAGCATGCTCTTGATCTTACTCCTTCTTCAAGTTCAACCCCTCAGAAACGCCGAATTTGGATTCCAACCAGAGCCATACCTCAAAACCTTCTCCAGAGGCCACCACCAAATATATGCCATCCACCTCAACACATTGTTCCACCCCGGAATGATGGTGTGCGGCCAAGTAATCCCACTCCCAGCAATTCAGACAGGGTATGCTTTAAGTGTGGTCTTCCAGGCCATTACTATCGTCAATGCCCTCAGGTCTTGATGGCACCACGTCATTCTCGACCCAAGCCTCCAAAGAAATCCACCACCAAAACCATCCCAACAAAGCTTTCAGTCACAAGTAGTGGTTGTGTGAACCAAATCTCAGTTGAGGATACCACTGCTGCTTCTGATGTCATTCTTGGCACACTCCCAGTCAATCATGTCCCCGCCTCCGTTCTTTTCGATCCAGGAGCTTCTCATTCATTCATGTCGGAGAGTTATGCACTTCGTCATGAATTCCCTTTTGAAGAAATGTTTTCTCCAATGATCATTCAAACTCCTGGTTCAAAGTGGCAAACTAATAGAGTAAGCCATGGCAATCAAATTGCAATTGAGGGTTTAGTATTCCTTGCTTCTCTTATATCCCTCAAGTCTTTTGACATTGATGTCATCCTAGGAATGGATTGGTTATCAAGGCAAAATGCTTTCCTTGATTGTAAAACCAAATCAGTCAAACTCACCCACCCTTCAGGCCAGACCATTGACTACACATCACCCAGCTCTAGAATCCAGATGCATACTTTGAATGTGCTTCCCCTTCCAGACCTTGAAGATGTTCCGGTGGTTCGTGACTTCCCGGATGTCTTTCCTGAAGAGCTGCCGGGAATGCCACCCGACAGGTGTGTAGAATTCATAGTGGATCTTATACCAGGCACATCCCCAATTTCCAGACGTCCATACAGGATGGCCCCACATGAGTTAGCTGAGCTAAAAACCCAACTTGATGCTTCGTTGGCAAAAGGCTTCATCCGCCCTAGCTCATCGCCATGGGGTTGCCCCGTTCTGTTCGTAACGAAGAAAGATGGAACAGAAAGGATGTGCGTAGACTATCGCCCGCTAAATCTAGCGACGATAAAGAACAAGTACCCACTGCCCAGGATCAATGATCTTTATGATCAACTTGCTGGATCCTCTGTCTTCTCCAAGATGGATTTGAGATTAGGCTATCATCAAATCAAAATCCGAAACGAGGACATTCCAAAAATGGCTTTCACTACTCGTTATGGTCTTTACGAGTATACCGTCATGTCCTTTGGTTTAACCAATGCCCCCGCCACATTCTCGCGCTTGATGAATTCGATCTTCATGGAGTACTTAGATAAATTTGTTGTAGTTTATCTTGATGACATTCTCATCTACTCGAAGAACGAAGAAGAGCACGCAGAACACCTTAGGTTGGTATTGATGAAACTTAGAGAGCACTGCCTTTATGCCAAGTTCTCCAAGTGTGAATTTTGGCTACCAGAAGTGACCTACTTAGGCCACGTGATTTCTGCGAAAGGTGTTGCAGTCAATCCCGAGAGAGTTCAGGCCGTCCTTGACTGGACTCCACCTGAATCGGTTAAGCAAGTTAGGAGTTTTCTTGGCCTAGCAAGCTATTGCCGTCGCTTCGTCGGGAACTTTTCTAAAGTTGCAAAGCCTCTTACTGAACTCCTCAAGAAAAATAAGAAATTCCAATGGACTCTCAAGTGCGAGGAAAGCTTTCAAGAGCTAAAAAGAAGGTTGACTTCTGCACCCGTACTTGCACCTCCAGACACCAAAAGGGATTTCGAGATCTATTGTGATGCTTCACGGCAAGGGTTAGGATGCATACTTATGCAAGATCGACATGTGGTAGCTTATGCTTCACGCCAGTTGCGGCCACATGAAGAGAACTATCCTACCCATGATCTTGAACTCGCTGCCGTAGTTCATGCCCTGAAGACTTGGCGACATTACCTCCTTGGTAATCGTTGTGAGATCTATTCTGATCACCAAAGCCTCAAATACATATTCACCCAGCCAGATCTTAATCTCAGGCAAAGGCGCTGGATAGAGTTGATAAAAGATTATGACTTAGGAATTTCTTACACCCCAGGCAAGGCCAATGTCATGGCTGATGCACTAAGTCGTAAGTCGTATTGTAACAACCTCATGTTACAACAGTATCAACCACTTCTTCATGAGGAATTTCGAAAGATCAATCTCGAGATTGTTCCTCGTGGATCTCTTTTCAACTTGGTGGCGAAACCAAACCTTGAGGATCAAATCAGAGTTGCCCAAAGGCGTGCACGAGGTGTTCGCCGGCTCAAGGAGAACATTGCTAGCAGAGTTGCTAAATGTTTCTCCACAGATAGTAAAGGAACGGTATTCTTTGAAAATCGTTTGGTAGTACCTAAGAATAAGGAGCTAAGGCAACTCATCCTCAAAGAAGCCCATGACACACCCCTCTCAATTCATCCCGGTAGCACAAAAATGTACCGAGATCTACGCCAGAGATTTTGGTGGACCAGGATGAAGAGAGACATTGCTCGATTTGTTGCTGAATGTGATGTTTATCGTCGCATTAAGGCAGAACACCAAAGACCTGCTGGTACACTTCAACCTTTGCCTATTCCCGAGTGGAAATGGGACAAAGTCGGTATGGACTTCATCACCGGCTTTCCAAAAACCCAGAAAGGAAATGATGCCATCTTCGTGGTCATTGATAGACTTTCCAAAGTTGCTCACTTCCTTCCCGTTCGCGAGTCTATAACTGCTAGCCAGTTAGCGGACTTATACATCTCTAGAATTGTGTCTCTTCACGGTGTTCCTTTGGTGATCAATTCTGATCGTGGTAGCCTTTTCACCTCTAGATTCTGGGGAAGATTTCAGAGTGCTATGGGAACTCATCTATCCTTTAGTACAGCTTTCCATCCTCAGTCTAGCGGTCAAGTTGAAAGGGTTAATCAAATTTTGGAAGACATGCTCAGAGCTTGTGTTATCTCATTCGGAAAGAATTGGGAGAAGTCTCTTCCATTTGCCGAATTTTCTTATAACAACAGTTTTCAATCTAGTCTGAACATGGCTCCTTTCGAACTCCTCTATGGACGACGATGTCGAACACCTTTAAACTGGTCAGAAACCGGTGAAAGACAACTCTTTGGACCGGATATGATCAAGGAAGCAGAAGAGCAAGTTCGCATTGTTCGTGATCGATTGAAAGCCGCTCAATCTCGTCAGAAAAGCTACTATGATCGTCATCATAGAAAGGAGAGATACAATATTGATGAGAAGGCTTACCTCCGGGTTACTCCTCTGAAGGGAACCCAAAGATTCGGTATCAAAGGCAAATTGGCCCCACGTTACATCGGACCTTTCCGCATTCTAGCTAAACGTGGAGAAGTTGCCTACCAACTTGAACTACCCCCTCACCTTTCCCGAGTACACGATGTATTCCATGTGTCACAACTCAGACGTTGCTTCAAGGACCCCATCCGCGAAGTCGACCATGAAGCGCTTGATCTTCAAGATGACCTTTCTTAGAATACCCTGTTTGTATTCTTGATTCAGCAGAGCGTGTCACTCGTCGTCAGAAGATCAAGTTCCTCAAAGTGCAATGGTCACATCACTCCGAGAAAGAAGCAACATGGGAAAGAGAAGACCGCCTTCGTGCCGAGTACCCCAGCTTCCTCCCGACGACTTCTGAATCTCGGGACGAGATTCTTTTGAGTGGGGGCGAGTTGTCAGAACCCCAACTAGGGTAAGTGCTAGGTTTGTTTGTGCCCTTTGCATCATGCAAAAATTTCAAAAGGAAATTCAATTTGGGGAAAAGAAAAGCCCTAAATGAATTAAATAAAAAGGCCAGAAATAAATATTTTTCCAAAAATCATTTGAATGTTTGGAAAATTCCTAGAATTGTTGCTGATCATTGCAAAAGTGGTTTGGGGATTTTCCCATGCCCATGGAATATTCAAAAATTCAAAAGGTGCATTGGAAATTAAATTAAACTCCAATTTGAATTTAAATTCAAATTGTTTGAATTTCAAAAATCACCAAAACTTATGAGTGGCTAGCTATATATGTTATAAGCCCACATAAAAGTTTTCATGATTTTTAAAAATGCCTTGCTATTTATTTTTGGGGCAAAACAAATTACAGAAAGAAAAACAGAAGAATAATAAAAAATAAAGCAAGCCCAACCGGCCAGGCCGCAGGTCCAACTAACCCCCCCACGGCCCAGGCCCACCTGGCCTTGTCGTCTTCCCTGCCGCGTCGACAAGCTGCTCGGTGGCGAGCATGCCGACGCCGGCGAGGGCCACATCCCCCCTGGACCCTCCCCTGGCTTCTAGGCGCGCCACGAGTACGCCCCAGGACCCCCCGCACCTTTCCCCCCCTCTCGCTGCTCGTCTCCCCTGCCTCCTCTCCCCGTCTTCGTCACGAACCGAGCGCACCGGAGAGCGCCGCCGCGCGCTGCCGCGGCCAGAAGCCACCCCAAGCCCCCCCGACTTGTCCTTCGAGCTCAGGGTCTTCGGCTTCATCTCGACGCAACTGGAATCGGGCCGGAACGCCCCGTGGACGACGGAATCATCACCGACTCGCCGCCGGCCGCCGTAGGCCTCGTCGGGAAATTCATCGCTGACGTACCTCCTCCGACCCTGCCGTCTCCTCTGCTCGGATCGGGGTGAGCCTCTCGCCATTTTGCCCTACTTCCTTCTCCTCCCCGTGCCCTAGCCACTAATCTCACCGGAGCAGAGCCACGGCCGCCGCCATTGTCGTCGTGGACGAGCTCCACAGCCCTCCCCGAGACCCCCCAGTAGCACCATTGGGTGCGGGAGCCCGCGAGGAGCGCGCCCGTGCCCTCCGTTTCCTTTCCCGTGGTTGGAAAGCCTACTCCGGCGAGGCGCCGCCGCGTATGCAGCCGCCGGCGGTTAGCCGCCGGCCATTAGCACCTAATGACCCTGCTAATGCCACCCCGAGTCCATGACAAGTGGGCCCCAGGCCACCCCTAACCCACTGTTAGTTAAGCTAACAGAGGGGATTAACCCCCCTGAGGCTGTCAGAGGGGCCCCACCGGTCAGGAGCCCCCACACGTCATGCTGAGGTCAGCATGACGCAATAAACCAAATTAAAGTTTTTAAAATAATTAAATAAAACAGAGAAAAATCCATAAAATGAGTTAAACTTTGGAAATTCATAACTAATTCATATGAACTCCAAATTGGACAAATAATATATGAAAAATGATCAGCATAAAATTCTCTATCCAAATATGCAACTTTCAACCATGTTTGAGTTGATTTTAAAATGGTACCAGTAGCTTTTTGCTATTTGGTTTAAATGGAATTAGTTCAATTTTAATTCAAATCCAATTCAAATTTTAACCATTGCAATGCACATATGATCACTTGTACTTCAGAAGCTTATCCCACACATGATGACATGGTATACAATGATCAAACATTAGCAAATGCAAGATGGCCTAATTTGAATAACATTTGGAGTTTGATTTTGAATAACTTTTCAAATCAACTTCAATTAACATGTGGCAAAATAGAACCTAGATCAAACCAATACCTTTCACATCATGTGACAACATAAACATGTGATTGTGCATTTCAATTCAATGTTGTCCCCCTTTGTTGATGTTTGTACCGGTAACAGCTTTTCCGAGACGTGATCACCCCGAAGAAGAAGACCACCGTTAAACCCAGTGTATCGTCAGCAAGGCAAGCAAACCCCATTGATCATGTCTATAAAATCTCAATTCCCTCTCAGTCTCTCTTATGCATGTCTAGGAGATCACTTTGTATCGATTCTACCGCATAGTTGAACCCATATCCGATGCATGACCTATCATCTTGTCACAGTAGTAAGTAAACCACAATCCTAGCTGACATAGGAGTTGATTGATATCATGAAGCCCCTGCAACTGTTACAGCTTATTGCATGCTTAGTGTTACATGAGGTTGCTTTTGATGTGAGTCGGGATGATGGTGAACATGGTGTTGATGAAAGTGAAACTGTGTCGGTGAATCCACCCTAATACAAGGTGAACGATGAGAGGCTGTGTAGGAGTACACAGTGGGTTGTCTCGTTGAACACCGCCCTAAGCATCGAGTTCTTATATGGTAATCCAAGACAAAGAGTACAACCACACATTGGGCTCACTGACCCCTCTCGGCCTAGTACCTTGATCCGTGTCGACGTCTAGGAGTCACATTAGTTCGGGCTTTCCATTTGACATGTGCATAGAAAAAGAACGAAGGAAATGGTTGCATCATCCTAGATATGTGGGTGCACCTGTGAGGCAGGAAAACCATCTGCTAAAGGTGACGTCTCGGTCACTTACATTGTCTGAGTCCGTTTCGTTGATCCGGCCGGGCTCTCGAGCGGTAGCAACTCAGGTAGTCGACTCCTGGAATAGACCGGTTGTGAGAGAAGTGTCGTGGTGAACATCCTCGCTGTCACCTCTTGAACGGTGGAGAGACCTGGCGGTAAACGATGGTCATGTGTTTGTAGTTTACACCCTTGCAAGGTTAACAAAACTATTCGAATAGCCGCGTCCGCGGTTAAGGACTACTTGGAACCTGTACCTGATTATTAGAAAACTTGAACTGGATACTTCTAAAATACACCAAGATAAGCGTGAGTGCTATGGTATGCTTTCTCGTGGGGAAGTCGAGGAAGGCACCATAGTGGTGTATTGGTTGGAGATGTAGTGGACTCGTGTACGCTTCTTACCTCAAGTCTGGTATTCGTAGTTCAGGATTAGCCAAGTCAAAGCTGGCACTTCTGCTTGATGAAACCCCACCTCCCTTTACCTTGATACTTGAGCATGGGTAGTATAGATTTGATGTAAGTCTTGCTGGGTACCGGAATCGAGAGTGGGAACGCACAGTGAGACACCACGATGTACCCAGGTTCGGGCCTCTCCATAGAGATAACACCCCTAGTCCTGCTGACGAGGGGGTGACCCCACGACTCCTATGGATGAGCCTACCCGGTGTACCCGAAGACAGAAGGCCCACAGAGATGTCGCCTGGGACGAACCTTGGCCCACTATTGGCACCGACGTAGGAGTTCGCGACTCATAAGGAAGGTGCAAACCTGTCGTACGGCACAAGATCATGGTTAGTAAACCTCATCTGTAATCCCAGACGGACTCCCCGAGACCTAGCCTAGTATATAAGGGCTAGGAGGAGAGATGTCGAGATCATCCAATACACAATCTGTAACCCTAGCCTTGTGCGCATTAGCCTTGGCTCCTCTGTAATCGCCATCTCCAATCAATAACATCGAGCAGGAACGTATCCTCCTGTTAGCCGATGAGCTATCGTCCAACCTGTGCCTCTCATGACTAACCCAGGGTCCCTGACCATGGGATTTGCCGGGGTACATGCCCGTCAATTGGCGCCGTCTGTGGGAACTACACAGGTTGGAATTACGATCTCGGCGGTTCCGTCTTCAGCAAGCCACAACTCAAGAGCAAGAACCAGATGCAATCCACCCGAGGAATTCAAGATCACGGCGAATATCTCTGCCGCCCCGGCGAGATCGATCAGTCTGTAGCCGTGCCAAGACCAATACTACGGTGGCAACCGAGCCCACCGCCAGCGAAGGAGAACTCGACGACCCAAAAGAAAGGCGCGAGGATTCTACACGGAGATCCCGATTAACGAGCTGCAGCACGAAGCAGAGAACCCGCCGATAACTCGACGTCCCACCGCCACCTAGGCACCCACCGCGCAACAAGACATCGACTCCGAGCTCGAGATCAGCGATCGCCAAGACCACCGCCAACGAAGGAGAAGTCGACGACCCAGAAGACAGGCGCGAGGACTCTACGAAGCGACTACACTCGACCAGTCGAACTATACAGCCACACGATCGCCGACCACTCGACGACCCGCCACCGTGCGGACAGCCGCCGCCCGCCAAGACAGCGACTCTGAGACTCAGACCGGTGAATACTACGACCCAGATCGAAGACCAGACGAATTCGCAAATCTCATAAGGAACCAGAATCTAAGCGAGGGGATCGAAATTGACCCGCAAGTTCACGAGCACCCAGCGGACCACGCGTTGTTCTTCCGAATCTCAAGGAGGAAACGACATGCTGGATCCAGCAAGCCCAAGGTCAGGGAACAACTAGAAGGACCCTGCACGATCCACTGTTTCGAAGACAACTGGGGAAACATCAGATCGAGCCACACCCTGGGAGACTGTCGCCTGTTCAACGAACTCGCCGACAGCCTCAAGGAAGAAAAACAATGAGAAGCCAAGCGCACCCGACGAACAGAGCAGTCGCCGACTCAAGGACAGGTGTACACGATTCAAGAGGGCAGGGTATCGCAAGCCCAACAGGACGCCTACACCCTGCAAGCTAGAGCAGCCGAGAACCTAAACACAGTCGAAGTCTACCAACTACACAACGCAGAAACCAGCATCACGTTCTCCCAGAGCGATCACCCTCCCGTAGTCCCAAGGCCGGGACACGCGCCCCTGGTACTCGATGCTCAAATTTGAGATACGACATGGACAAAACCTTCATGGACGGAGGCAGCAGCATGAACATAATCTTCGACAGCACCCTACGCAAGATGCTGATCCCATGATCAGTATGGAAGAAATCAAGCACCGTGCTATACGGAGTAGTACCAGGAGAGGCGGCCACTTCCCTTGGAGTAATCGAGCTCGAAGTTGTCTTTGGCAGCAGACGCAATTTCGCAAGACACACCCTCGAGTTTGAATTACTCGATTGGCAGTCATAATACCACGCCATATTGGGATGTCCAGCATTCGCGCAGTTCATGGCGATTCCGCACTACGCCTACCTCAAACTCAAGATGCCAGGATCCGCGGGCGTCATCACAGTCAACGGGAGCTTCACCAAGTCAGACAAGTGCGATCGCGATTTCTACAAAGTCTCCGACACCTTCGGAGCCGAGCAAGAACTCACAGACATAGCCATGGCGATAGACAAAAGCATCTTTCCGCTAGCAAGCAGAAGCGAGACAAAAGAGTATGGACGAGACTTTAGGATCGACAGCGACACGGTCACCCACCAGGTGCACCTGACGGACCCGGAAAAAACAGTCCACGTGTACGCCCACCTCCCGGAAGAGCAAGCGACTGCCCTCATCGCTTTCCTCTGCGAAGAATGGGAAATCTTTTCCTGGTGCCCAGCCGACATGCCAGGAGTACCGCGCGAGCTTGCGGAACACGCGCTGCGCATCAAGCCAAACACCAAGCCAGTGAAGCAGGCGCTACGAATATTCTCAGAACCCAAGCGCAGAGCAATCGGGGAGGAAGTCAACCGATTACTCGACGCCCAATTTATCCGAGAGACGAAGAAAGCCACTTCGGTCGCCAACCCCGTGCTGGTCCCCAAGAAAGACACAGACGTACTGCGAATGTGCGTCGACTACGGGCCAGTCAACAAATACTGCCCAAAGGTTCACTTTCCCCTGCCAAGGATCGATCAGATAATCGACTCAACAGCAGGATGCGACCTCCTATCTCTCCTCGACGCCTACTCAGTATACAATCAGATCAGGATGAAAGAAGAAGACGAAGAGCATACATCATTCATCACCCCTTACGGCGTATTTTGCTACAGAACAATGCCTTTCGGACTCAAGAACGCCGGTGCCACATACCAGCGGATGATGCAAGCCTGCTTAAAAGATCAAATAGGAAGAAACGTGCATGTCTACATGGACGACATCGTCATCAAAACCTACAGCGCAAACACGCTACTCGACGACATGCGCGAGACCTTCGCAGCACTCAACAAATACACAATCAAGCTCAACCCGAAGAAGTGCGCATTCGGCGTCCCAGCCGGGAAGCTGCTTGGGTACATGGTCTCCGCTCGAGGAATCGAAGCGAACCCCGAGAAAGTTCAAGCAATCGCCAGGATGAAGGAACCAACCGACATCACAGGCGTGCAGCAGCTCACCAGAAGACTCGCAACCCTGAGTCGTTTCATCAGCAGATTGGGAGAACACACATTGCCATTCTACCAGTTGCTAAGAAAAGGAGAGAAATTCGAGTGGACCGAAGAAGCCCGCAAAGCATTCACGGACCTGAAGAAGACACTCTCGACCCCACCGAGCTTGGCGGTCCCCAAATAAAAAGAAAAATTGTACCTCTACGTGGCAGCACGCAACAGCGTGGTAAGCACAACACTCGTCGTCGAGCGCACAGAAGAAGGCAAGGTCCAGAGCATACAAAGGCCGATCTACTACCTCAGCATGCTCTTGACAAAGTCCCAACAGCGGTACCGGCACTACCAGAAGCTACTACTGGCCATCATCATGACCTCAAGAAAAGTGTCGCACTACTTCGACGAACACCCTATCACAATCGTGAGCAGCGCACCACTAGCGGACATCCTCAACAACCCGGGAGCGACCGGGAGAGTCGCCGAGTGGAACATTGAGCTCAGTCCGCGGGACCTGCAATTCAAACACCCAACAGCAATCAAAGCTCAAGTACTCCCAGACTTTCTGGTCGAGTGGACGGAGGTCCAGACACCAGGCCCCCCGGACCTATTGAACTCATGGACAATGTTCTTCGATGGGTCAAAAAGGCAGCAAGGAGCCGGAGCAGGAGTCGTTCTGGTCTCCCCCAAAGGAACCAAGCTCAAATACGTCCTCCAGATCAACTTCAGCCACACCTCCAACAATGAAGCCGAATACGAGGCACTGCTCTACGGCATGCGCATGGCCAAAACATGCGGTGCCACTCGCCTTGTAATCTACGGAGACTCCAACCTCGTCGTCCAGCAGGCGATGAAAGACTGCAATGCAATAGCCGACAACATGGCGGAAACCAGAAGCTCTACAACACGCTCGAAGGAAGTTTCGATGGTTGCGAACTCAACTATATCCCGACAACAAACAACACAGAAGCCGACGAACTCGGAAACATTGGCTCGACTCGAGGACCAGTACCACCAGGCGTCTTCCTCGAAAGCATCAGCCAGAGATCCATCAAGGAAAAAACAACAGCACCAGAGGCAGCTGTAGATGACGACAACACAGCGCCAGCACAGGTGGCATCAGCAAGTCCATCTGAAGGCAACAACAGTCAAGCGGTCGAACCTACAGATCCAACAACACTCGAAGGACCAGCGTGGACAAAACCGTTCCTCCGATTCCTAATCGAAGGCACGCTACCGCAAGATGTCTCAGAAGCTCGGCGCATCAGTCGGCGATCCAAGGCATTCACAGTGATCAACAGGCAGTTATACAAGCGCAACATCACCCAGATACTCAAGAAGTGCATCGACGAAGAAGACGGCAAAGCCCTACTGCTCGAAATCCACGAGGGCACCTGTGGGCACCACACGAGCAGTCGAGTGCTCGTGTCCAAAGCGTTCCGAGCAGGGTTTTATTGGCCCACCGCGATGAAAAACGCAGAGGACATCGTGCGGCGTTGCATTGCCTGTCAAAAATTCGCCAGCAGGCCACACGCTCCAGCCTCAGAACTCAAGACCATACCACTATCATGGTCGTTCGCCACCTGGGGACTCGACATGGTAGGCCCACTCAAGAAGTCATCAAAAGGAGGAAGAACACACCTACTGGTAGCAGTCGACAAGTTCACCAAGTGTATCGAAGAAGTGCCCATCACCAGTTCCACATCCCTCGCGGCGGTAAACTTTATCAAATCAATCATCTTCAGGTTCGGGGTGCCACACAACATCATCACGGACAACGGCACGAACTTCACAGCCGCAGAATTTCAGAATCAACTATGCATCAGTCGCGCACCTGCAGTCTAACGACCAGGTGGAAAAAGCAAATGGTCTAGTATGCGGAGGACTCAAAAAGCGGCTCCTTGCACCACTCAAGCAAGCCGCAGGCAACTGGATAGAAGAACTCCCTGCAGTACTTTGGAGCCTGCATACCACCCCAAATACCGCAACCCAGTACACACCTTTCTTCATGGTATACGGGTCGGAGGCATTGCTACCACATGACCTCAAATTCGGGGCGCCCCGGATCTCGGGGTACGATGAAGAGGAAGCAGAAGAAGCACTACAAAATGACAAGGATACAGCAGACGAAGCAAGAGACAAAGCCCTAGCAAGGTTAGAGGGGTACCAGGACAAGTTGCGCACTTACCAAAGCAGCCGCCTGCACACCAGAACCTTCAACAAAGGCGACCTTGTCCTACGGCTCATACAAGAGAAAATCCACAAGCTTGCCCCCAATGGGAAGGACCATTCATAATCTCGGAAGTCATAGGAGGAGGCGCCTATAGACTGAAGAACCCGAAGACTGACGAGGATGTGGGAAATCCATGGAACGTGGCGAACCTACGCCTGTTCTACCACTAGTATCCACCAATCAGGCTCAACTAGCAGCTAATGTAACCCTTCGACGCAATAAAATGATGTTGCCCAAATACTACAACCTCAAAGCACTCGGGGGCTCGAGTACAAAACTCCCCCCGAGAGACGCTATCGTTGCTCACGCGATCTTTACATCAAAGCACTCAGGGGCTCGAGTACAAAACTCCCCCCGAGAGACGCTATCGTCGCTCACGCGATCTTTACCCAAAGCACTCGGGGGCTCGAGTACAAAACTCCCCCCGAGAGACGCTATCGTTGCTCACGCGATCTTTACCCAAAGCACTCGGGGGCTCCAGTACAACCCCCCCCCCGAGAGACGCTATCGTCGCTCACGCGATCTTTACATCAAAGCACTCGGGGGCTCGAGTACAACCCCCCCCTCGAGAGATGCTATCATCGCTCACGCAATCTTTACATCAAAGCACTCGGGGGCTTGAGCACCACCTCCCCCCGAGAAACGCTCACGAAGTCCAAAACTTAAAGGGCCCAAGCAAAAAAAACCCGACAGGCCCCACCTGCTGAAAAACGGTTCAGAAGACATGGCCACAACTAGATGGAACACAAAGCACTCTGAAGAAATGTAGACGGAACACAGGACGCAGACAATTCTTTAGTCTTCACCTGATCGCCAACGATCACCCAAAGACTCGAGGGCTACTCCCATCGGGAGCGCTGCCGCGCACCCGATAAAAGACAGAAAATAATGGAAGAACGACAAAGGAAACAGATCTCAGCCTACGTTCGACTCTCCGACTCAAACGTAGCCTCGGGGGCTACTCCCATCTGGAGCGCTTTCGCGCACCCGATAGAACCCACAGTGCAAAGTTTTGATGGACTCGAAGACAGCTCTCGAGCGCAAAGGACTCGAACACAGTTTTCGGTTGAATTCGAAGACAAATTCCATTACAACGGCTCAAGCACAGTTCGCATCACAAGGACCCGAAGATCATTCTCAGTACAAAAAAGATTCAAAGTACATTGGATAGAAGGCAACTCTGATTACTCGAAGGCAATCCTCATTACATGGAGAACTAACCTAGTTACAAAACACACAAGCAGCCAATACACCTACAACATCAACCACCCAAGGAATTATGACTTCTACATGTGTGCCCATGTTGAGATAATTGGCACTAAGACAACGAGCATCATCACAGACAAAGGAGGAGTCGAAGCAGCCAGTTCATGATGTCAATGACATAACAAAAGGTGAAGCTCGACTTATTTGCGAAGCACCGAGGATGATGCTCCACCAGCTTCTTCTCCTGCTCCACCAGCTTCTTCTCCAGCTCCACCCGAGCTGCCGGCGAAGATGACGCTGCTGCCTCCAGTTCTACAAGGTCGCCTGGCGCGCCCGCTTGATCGGCGGCTTGACGTCAGGGTCCTCTTCAGAGCCAGAAGAGGAAGAAGTTGAAGACAACTCAGCATCAGCACCCGAAGATTCGCCGGAGGAGGATGCAGTTGAAGAAGCAGGTGAAGGACTCCTCGACCTGTCAGAACCATCACTGCTTGTCTCCGGCAAGTACGGATCCATGCGGTTGCCACTCGGGTCAAAGGCGCGGATGATAAGAGTGTCTTCGCCATCAAAACGGCAACAAAGAGTGTCACCATCACGCAAGTTCAAGCGTCGAGCAAACGATTTCCAGCCAAAATCAAGAAAAATCAAGCGGGAACTATCAATCTCCAACTTAACATAAGAAGGAGATCGAGCGCACCTCTGAAGACGAAGCAACAAGCCATCAAGATTGCGCTCAGAGACAAGGGAAGAAAATGCAGAAGGAAGCAGAATACGAGCAGCGTTCCGGCCACGGACGCGCAGGAGGAAATCATAGCGCCAAAAACCTTCCTCCGTGGAAGAGGAGGAAGGCGTCGACGGTGCACCACGACGGCCACCGCGAGAAGAGCGCGGAGTACGACCACCGCGACCACGGCGAACCCGGTCGCGGCTAGTCATACCTGCACCTCCTCTTGGTCCCATGAGAAGATGAAGAAGAAGAGAAAGATGGGCAGAGGAAGAACACTACTGCCAGATGAAGAAAAGGGGTCTATTTATAGCAGAACCCCAAGGGCACGCAGAAGCCCAGGCGACGGCATCAATTAATTCAAAGACCAAGCATGCCGGGCGATTCCAATTCCGAGACAAAGATGCCTTCACACGGGAGGCACTGTGCGCTGGACGCGTCAAATCTCGCGCGTTTTCAATACGCGCATCGATAACTCAACAGGCGGCTGCAGCACGCCACCAACATCCATCATTATGACCGGTCATGAAGACATGAAGGTTCGCAGACAAAGCATCTTTGACGGTCCTCCAGCAAGGAGATAGTTATCTTCACCAACAAGAGGTAAATCAAAGGGGAAGTGAGCAGAACATGCATCTTGCAATCACCGTTTTTATATGGTTTAAATACATTTTTTCAAATATATCTAACTCCCATCGGGAGCGTATCCACCCATGAGAGTTTCGGGTGCTCCCTCACCCAGAAGTAAAAACGTGCTCGAGTGATTACTCGCACCCATGAGAGTTTCGGGTGCTCCCTCACCCAGAAGTAAAAACGTGCTCGAGTGATTACTCGGACCCATGAGAGTTTCGGGTGCCCCCTCACCATGACAGAAGATAAGCAGACCTGCACTCGCCAGATCGAGCGGTCCCGGAGTATCGGGTGCTCCCTCACCCCGAGAGAAAAAGCGATACTCGAGTGATTACTCGCAAACTCTACGTACTCGAACACTCGACGACCTCCCGAGCAAATACTCCTCTACATTACTCCTCTCCCGAGCACCCGGCAAAGCTCCGCAAGTGACCGCTAAAACAGCTCAGTTGATTGTTTATTCCAAGTGGGTGCATTATCTACTAGGCTCCGCGCCTCAATAAAAATACATATTCCTGGAACACGATACACTCTGCCCAGATGCCACGCAAGCTTAGCGTGTAGGTAAGACCCCGCTGCGCAGATCGGCCGGGCTGGGACTTGCCGCAGAGCGATTTCACTCCCAACCTTTTCCATGCGCTTGCATGATAGAAAAAGCCGGGCGGACGCGCCTAGGCTACGAACTTTACTGGCGGCAATTGATCACTGTCTGCAGTGGCTTGAATTTTGCTCGACACCAGTGTTCCAAGCTCATGTCGAGGGACATGGGTTTGATTGGGCTACTGCGGTTTTTGCCACTAGTGCAATTCACCAAGGCTCGACCAGTCGACTCCTTGGACCCTTTTAGCTTAGCATCCCTCGAAACAGGTTTTCTCATGGCCCCAGACTGCCAGCGACCCGCGGTTGAACCGTGCATACTTAAAAACGACGCAAGAATTGACTCGAGTCCCTGCGCGACTCTTCGAGCCCCCCAGGCACTCGGGGGCTACTAGCGAGGGGGTGACCCCACGACTCCTATGGATGAGCCTACCCGGTGTACCCGAAGACAGAAGGCCCACAGAGATGCCTCCTGGGCCGAACCTTGGCCCACTATTGGCACCGACGTAGGAGTCCTTGACTCATAAGGAAGGTGCAAACCTGCCGTACGTCACAAGATCATGGTTAGGAAACCTCATCTGTAATCCCAGACGGACTCCCCGAGACCTAGCCTAGTATATAAGGGCTAGGAGGGGAGACGTCGAGATCATCCAATACACAATCTGTAACCCTAGCCTTGTGCGCATTAGCCTTGGCTCCTATGTAATCGCCATCTCCAATCAATAACATCGATCAGGAACGTATCCTCCAAATAGCCGACGAGCTATCGTCCAACCTGTGCCTCTCATGACTAACCCAGGGTCCCTGACCATGGGATTTGCCGGGGTACATCCCCGTCACCTGCCGAGCTAGCTATATGCAATAACTCCGGCTACAATGAATGCTCCTTGAGCTGTTTGAGAGGAAGGAGAAGAGGGCTCTAAGCACAACTCTCTCCAGGCTCTCTCTATGGTGGGTGAGATTGCAATAAGTGCTCCGTCGTCCCCCACGCAGGAGGGGTACCCGGGGCTCTTATAGGCCGAGCCCGGGGTACAAGGGTAAATGTATAAAGGGGAGGGCCCAACTGTCAGCCTCAGACAAGCTAGGGACCTCACATCGTGTTCTCCCGGATGACCTAGTGTAGACTTGCGGATCACCATACCGCTATCTTGTAGACCTCGGTAATGAACAGTGGAGCTAGAGACCTAGGCCTGTCGGTCCGTCCGCGTGATCGACGCTGGAGGAGACCGCACGCCTCTGACAGTCCCGATCTTCAGGGATTGCGCATTGAATGCTCTTGTACCAGGTGTCCGACCTGGGATCTTGCTCGGATAGTGCTCTGTTTACTTCGGTCGAATGCTTCCTGGTGAGGCCGATTGCGCCCTCTCTGGGTCAATCGGCCCTCAACTTGAACAACTCGGCCCACTTATTTCTTACTCTTGATTATCTCGACCTTGATTAGATCGGTGACCATCAGGTCGGTGATCTTTGCCTTGATGAATTGTTTCCCCTGGGTGACCCTACCCGGGGGTCATTCCCCCGACAACATGCATGGATCAAGCAGAAATTATAGATACGTTTGGGACGTATCAAGGATCAGAGAGATTAGGGCCGAATTGAGACGGATCATCCCACGGACGTCACCAGAGGAAAACACAACCACCACACGCAACATTTCCACCTTGATGATGGGACAGCAGGCCTGGTAAAACCGGATGGTGAAACCATCAGGTCCAGGGCCTTGTCTGGATGTAGTTCCTTGATAACATTCCACACTTGTTCTTCGGAGAAAGAAGATTCCAAGCTCCCTGTATCAAAACTGGTCAGATCTAGCTCGTGCAGGTCCACAGAGAACTCACGCACCCTGGGTGAGCCCAAGTGGGCGCCAAAAAAGTCTAGCGCAAGCTCGTCCATAGATTCTTGAGACATGGCCTCCACGCCTTCATGCGACAGGCGGAAGAGATGATTGTCTCGCCACCGTTTGCTTCGCCCTCCTGCAACCATAACAACCATGACTTCTGACACTGGATCGATCTGTGCAAGGACGCTAGGTCCAGCAGACGACGCTTAAGCTGGCCCCGAATCCAGAATTCCGAGTCGGAGAGTTGTCGGGTATCAAGCGCGCGATCTATGGATTTGATGACCTCAGTTGCCATGGCCATAAGTTCCTTGATATTACCCATGGCCATATGGCTCCATCGTGATAATTCCTTAGCCCTAGCAGACAATCGCAAAGACAGATCAAGGAAGGATCGACTTGTGGAATTGTGGACATCCAGCCGCGAAGAACATCCTCCTGGAACCCTTTCAGCTTGGGCCAGAAGCACTGGAAGTGGAAGCGCGCACGGAGAGAGTAGCAAGCGTTTAGCGACATCAATAGAGGGCAGTGGTCCGAAATGTACATGGACAAGGCCTGGAGAAGATGGTTTGGGTGCTCCTCGTCCCAATCAGTGGACATGAGCAAACAATCCAATTTAACCAACATTGGGGCGCGTCTTTCATTACACCACATGTATCTCCTACCCAGCAACGAGGCCTCCAACAGCTCAAGGTCATTGAGAAGCCTTCTAAATTTACCCATCATGTGGCGGTTGACTTTATCATTGCTCTTGTCGGTCAGGTTCACAATTAGATTGGAACCGCCAGCAATGGCCCAACGGCCCGGACAACGGCTCCGAACGTCCCTGATTTCCTGGAGAAAGAGCACTTTGCGCGCATCATCAATGGGACCATACACCACCATGAGGAACCAAGGCAAGACAGAGCCCAATCACACTTCCACCGTGACCGAGAACTCGCCAACATGGACGGGGGAGACCTGGCCTCTGCCGTCCCTCCACACAATCAAAATTCCACCAGCAGTGTTAATGGTAGGCAGGGCCGCAAACCCCGTGATCTGAGGCCCAACGATCTGAGAGACCACAAAGGCGTCTACCTGGGAAAGTTTAGATTCCACCAAACAAACAAGGGAGTCTGAATGCTCCTCCACCAAATCCTCATTTATCCGCACACAAACCCTGTGTTATCGCGCTAGTCAGCTCTCAAACCAATTGTAACACCTCGATCTTTACTTACATGTTCCTGGTCGTTGCGCCTGGAATTTAGACAGTTTTCACATATGAACACTAGTCTTTCCTACACACTTTGTCCTCACTAGTGTGCACCTGAAACCAAACTTCTTAGTCGGTCACTTATCCTAAAATTACTTCAAGCCAAAAATGTTTAACTTTAAGGTTCTTTTCTGATGGGATTCCAAATGATGCATCTTGTTGATATGAGTGGTCTTTCATTCCTACAGAGCTAGGTTGTCACATCTGTCGGTTAGAAGAGGATAACACATTGTATCATCCTCTAACGTTGGATAGGGATAGTTAGAGATGTTGTAAGGCATGATTGAGTGTTGTGTAACAGCCCAGATTTCACAAAAATTAAATTTTTTTGTTTTTGGTGTGATTTGTTTGATTTTTTGATTTGTTTGCGGTGTTTGCATCCCCGATTTATCGATCGGCGATTATTTCCCCCCTCTTATATCGTACCGGACGGAGACCGGCCCTTGCCACCCTGACACTCGACCTTTGCGACACCGAGTTTCACCCGATCATCGTCGCGAAAACCGCACGAGACCAGCCGCAGCCAACGGAACAAAAACCCCATTTAATAAGTAAACGTGGTATTTTATAGCACGCCAAAAAGTGTTCTCGGAACGGTTCCAACGCGAGGTAAACTCCGCCGGCTCGACGCGCTAATCGCGCAGTTCGAAGTTTTACCCGAATCGGAGCTCCTGCGGACCCCCGGCGGTCAGAAACGTAAACACCGCGCGCGAGAGAGAAAAACCGGGGATGTTTTAGCAAACTGCTAGCCACCAAGGCTATATAAAGACCACCACACTCCCACCCCTTTCTAGGGTTTCCCTAGCCACAAAATTGCAGCCACACCCCTAATTTGTCTCAGATCTGGCCCAAAAACAGCCCCTCCCCGAAACCCCAGCTCCACAGCCATTTCTGGCCGTCAGATTGCAGATCAGAGGGCCAGGGAGCCTCCACGTCACCCCCAACCGAAGCTAGCCAGCTCCACCATCCCCCGGGCCCCGCAGGGCCGGATCTGCCACCGTCGGGCCTGTCTCGGGCCGGATCCCGCCGCCGCCCGTGGGGAGCACGACTGCCCGAGCGCCGCCGCTGGCCGGCGAGCCACCGCGCCATGACGGCCGCCCTTGCGGCCTCCCTCTCCTCCTCCGTCGCCCGCTTCCCTCTCCTCTCACCCCGCCTCCTCTCCCTCCATGCAGGACCACCGCCGCCGGAAGCCGTGACGCCGCCGCACGCCATGGCTTCGGCCCGAAGCTGCGCCGCCACGGGAACCACCTCCTCGCGCTGCCCCAAGGCCGCCAAGGGCCGGATCAGAGCCGACACCGCCCTCCGGCGCCGTCCCAGCCACCTCGCCGCACACCCCGTCGCCTGCGCCGCCGCGCCCCCAGCCGGAGCGCCGCCGCCGCCGTCGGCACCGATCCGATAGGATCGGGCGAGCCAGCCAGGCCGCCACCGGCCACGTGGGCCGCCCCAGCCAGCGGGCCCAACCGGCAAGATCTGGCCTGAGGCCCAGATCCGCCAGCCAGGCCGACCTGCCAGCCACCCCCTCCTCTTGGGCCGGCCCATGGTGAGCAGTTCGGCCCGACCTTTTTTTTCTCTGATATTTTGTAAATTTTCACTAAGTCAGGAGATTTTGTGTTGGTGTTTCAATTTTGCGAGTAGATTTGCGGTAATTATGTAGCCCGGATGACGTTCGCCCAAAAGGAAAATTGTTTAGTTTTGTGTGTACTTCAATCCATCTTTTGTGAGCATTTTGATTTGAGGTCATCTTGATGTTGTTAATCTGTGTTGAAGTGGGCATCAGACTGTTAACTGTTGTTAATCTCTGGAAATTGTTGCTGTTATTATTTTGTTGCAACTTTGATTGATGATTGTGACACATCCATGAGGCCTATTGCATTGATTCTTTTTTCATACTGTTAAGCATCATGTCTACTTCCATTATATGTATTGCATTGTCATGATATGCTTGCTGGTCATCTAGTTATTGAGCTCCAAAGTTTCTATGCTGCTGTTTTTGACAATCACCTCTGTTTTTCTCTAAGTCTGTAACGTTCCGATGCCATGTTGCATGCTTAATATCTTTTGATCTATGATGCATATGACCTTGATTCTTCTTTGTACTTGATCATCATCATGTCTACTTCATGCCCATGTATTGCTATGTCATGTTGCTACACTTTTGCATATAGTTTTGCTCTTGTTTGTACAACATAAAAATAACAGTTTCTGCCATGTTTTCCTGATTTTCACTAAGTCCTTGACCAGTAATGTTTTATTGCATTTTGCTTGGGCTATAATTAGTTATTCATGATGCCTATTTGCATGATTCTTTTTGCCATGCCTTCCCTGTCATGTCTACTTTAGTTGCATATCCTTTGTGAGCATGTTTGCAATCATTACCCTGTTTATGCATTGCTCTAAAGTGTGCTTTCTGATATTGGCAGATTGTGTTCCAAACTTGTTTTTCTTATATCTTTTTAATCGTAACTCCGTTTGGAGTGTTCTTTATATGTAAATTGATTAATTTTTCGTTTACTTTGTGTTTATGCTATTTTTTGTTGTTGTTAACCAACCTAAAATATGGTTTAGGACAGAACAGTACGAAATCCTTTAATTGTCGTGGAGCACTTAGTGTTATGCCATGTTTAGGCTTGTGCCTCACTTAAATTGACTAGCATAGATAGTTTACCTTATGCTTCACCTCTTGCCATGTTTGAGTGCTATGCCATGCTTGAGTGAGATGCCATGTTAATAAACTTTGCTCACTTTGTGTAGCTAAATAACTTGAACCCTTGCTAAATGTGCGGTATCGTCGTGTGTGACGAGTACTCCACTTAACCTGTTAGTAATCGCTCTCGACGGTAGGTTCGATGTCTCGTGTTGCCTTCTTGTTGATGCTTGCTCGTGTTTTCTTCGTAGTAATAGATGCTTGCTCGTCGATTGCTTTCCAGTGTTTACCGTCTTGTGTGCTTCCGCGGGTACGTCTCGGAGACGATGCGAGCTTGCGATCAACTACACCTTCGGAACCCGACTTATCAACAGGAAAGGACTATACATTACTTATGATCCATTCTATTTCAACCAGCGGTTTGCATGCTAGTCTAGGATAGGTTCGATGTTTGATCCTACCACATGTTTACAGCCTCTTTCAAACCTATACAGCCATGTCCCCTCCCAGCAAACCATGTACTGCTATGTTACTATTGCTCATTGCTCAGCCCCTGCTTAGTATGCATGCTTAGGATGCTACGATGTTACCCTGTTACTCCTTGGTTTGGGATATCACATTATTATATTGTTGTTGATGATATGATTATTATAATGTTGACTATATTCGACGAAGGATGGAACGTCTAGGCTATCCCGCCCCGACGCTTTGTTCCATTCGAGTCACCTAGGATCCCAGTTCTGGGTATTGGTTCTAAGACTGAGCGTGCTTAACCGCGTGTGGGATTTTATGGGGTCCCCTCTTCTTACCTACCTAGCTTCAAACATTTCTAGTGGTGGCCCAAGCTGATTTACCATTTGAAACCATGTGTGTGCTGGTCGGCCGCCAGTAGTTTTCAAACAAACCGGGCCAGTGGGGACATGGTTTCCCTATTGGTCCAACCTGGCCGGCTAAGGACCCAGACTCATATGAGAATTCATCGGTTATCCAAACCCGAGTCATACGGTAGAGACCGATTCGAGAGCGCGGCCGACTTTTGAGTTGGGTGTCGACTCACCGGGGGCCACCCGGATTTTTTCATTGTTAGTTAAAGGGACCTGTCGTTTCGGATCTCTCGAAACTAAATCATAAAATGGTTGCCTATAATGGGTAGCAACTGAGAGAGATGTGCGTGCGTGCGGAGCCTTGTAATGGGCAGTTGGTACACCCCTACAGGGTTAAATATTTCCGAGAAGCCGTGTCCACGGTTATGGACGACTTGGAACCTACGTCTTGTTCATAGATAACATCAACTGAATCATAACTATAACTTGATCAACGTGTGTGTGCCTTGACTGCTTCTTCTTCGTCGGAATGCGAAGAGGAGGACAAGGATAGGATAGGTGTTATGTTTGCGTAAGTAGTTGATAGCAAGACTTGTTGGAGGCGATTCCTCATCGAATGCTTGGCTTCTTATCTTGCTCTCTAGATCGTTAGCCACTTCATAAATGCTAGTGCGGCAGCAACCTCACCACTTACCCCATCCTTACCGTAAACTACTAGTTGTCCTAGAATGACGAGTGATGAAGTCCTTGTTGGGTCAGATGACCACTACAGTTGGATGCTGAGTACTTTTGTACTCATGATACTACCCCCAAACTCTTTTCAGGGTTCTTGATCGACAACAGGTATGGTGATCGACGTTTCACGTGGAGACTCAACGACGACTAGTTAGGCGGATCCCGACGGAGGGCCTGGACCCGTGTGGTTATGGGAATCGATGTTTTTCTCTTTGCCAGAAGGCATTTGATTGTAGTCTGTACTTAGACATGTATCTTCCGCTAATGTATTGTATTTAAGGCAGTTGTATGCCGATTGTATGAGATGTTGTATCCTTGTATCTGTAATGTTGTGATATCATGTTGGAAATCCGGGGCATATGGCTATGTCATATGTCGCGGTGGGACCGATATGTGCTTCGTCCCCGGATCTGGATGGAAACATCTAGATCTGGAACAGTACCGCATATCGGGCCTTACATGTTGGCTTTCATAAATTCACTTGTTGGTGCTTCTTATCTGACAAGTTGGTTTTATACCATCATCCTCTGATTTGTACTCTTTTAGCTCAAATCATCAACTTAGAGCATGAGCTTAAAAAATGTGGATGAACACCAAGCCCAATGGCCAAAGCATGATGGCGTCTCATAGCCGACCAGGGTTCGAACCTCGGCTCGAGCATTGTGTCTCACAATTCTCTTCTTAATTAAAAGTCCTAGGGGCTCTTCCCCCTACTGACCTATTTTTTTTACCTTAATGATAAGGGGAAAATTTAGCCTGTTATTTATGTGCATAAACATTTAAATAGTGTTTGGATGTGCCACTATAAACTCTGTTTGTTCGGGTGTACAATCACACTCCAAAATTGCCCTCACAGTTGGTGGATCTACAAACAATGTTGATGATCATGGTGCTATGACCGGTGGTGATGGTGATGAGTGTTTCAAGAATGTTGTAGTTTGATATGGTAATATGCGATTGTGCATCCTTTTGGTAAACTTAATTGCTTTTGGACGCTTTAGGATATAAACTATTGTTTAACTTTTAATGATATGAACTTTTGAATTTGAATTATTATTTGATTGATTTCATAAACTTTAGTTTACATAAAGTTGAAAATAAAAATTTAGACATTTTTTCCTTACCGAGAGGACCGAAGCAAATTTTATCCCGTAAAATTTATACTGCAATTCGGTTGGCCTGTAAAACTGATTTGCGGGACACGGGTTTACTGGATTTGCTAAAAATATTCTAAACGAGCCAAACAAACTGTAAAAATATACATACGAAATATGTACACATACAAATGAATTCAATGATTGGCTCCCCCGCGTCTCGCTTGGTAATCTTCCGATATCTCATTAGCTAAGGTATCTCGCTTATTGTTCCAGGCATCTGCTGACTCAACATAACTAATCATATTTGTTTCCTTTGGATGTTTGATAACAACATCATTTATCTCATTATCCACATCAATTAGCATTATATCATCCATCTTTCTCTGTCTATCTCTTAGAAAGTTATGCAAAATGCAATAAACATTAATAAGACGGATCTATGAGATGGTATTGTGGGCATGTTAATAAAAATCTATAAACTAAAAAAATGGATGCTTGGTTTTGCAACATAATATGTGATACATGATTTCGTATAACAAAAAAGGAACTAGTCCTCAAAATAGCCCATCTCATCTTTAGGAGATAAAATCCTCTCTATCACATTCCTAGCTGATGTATGTCGCAGATTATACAACTCTCTTGGGGTGAGTGTGTTATTTCCATTAACCTCCCATTCTTTTAAATGGTACCGGACAGACCGGTATGGAGCAAAGAAGACCAGACCATTAGTGTATCCAACATCTACAAGGTAGTATTTTCCTAATTTTCAAAAAAGTAGTAAGTATTAGATATGGTATTTCCATTAAAATGCCAATACTGGGTTGTTGCATCGTACCAAGGCAAAGAATTACAATGTGGAACTACAAAAGCATATTGTCGGACCATTGCGTCTCGTAACACTCTCGAGTCTGATGCAGAACCTTCCCATCCAGCTAAGACATAGAAGAACATCATATTCCGGTCCTTGTACTTGTTGGCAGGTATCACAATGGTCCTCAAACTCATTGATTGCTCCAATACGGTCCTTCAACATGAAAATACAGTTCGGTACGATCCTAACAATACTCCCGATATACAGTGCACCACACACGGGTGTATAATGGGACCCATGCGTCCGTATGCGAGAGATAAATAAGAAAAAATTAAATTTTGCGGGGGATTCGAACCTAATACTGATTGCTCCAATACGGTCCTTCAACATAAAAATACAGTTCGGTACGATCCTGACAATACTCCTGATATACAGTGCACCACACACGGGTGTATAATGGGACCCATGCGTCCGTATGCGAGAGATAATGCTCTTAAGATCTCATTGAAATGCCTACTTATTGTCTCAAGCCCCCACCTATATGTGCTTTCAATTAGCCGATATTTCATCTTATGGCTTAACACAAGAAGAAACATTGTGACTGATTCTTCGACTGACACATAGAATGTATCCCTCAAACCACATCTTTCACGCAATATAGCGCATAGGTCCATGAAGGACAGTTTAGTTAGGCGCAAACTATCATAACAATAATTA
This sequence comes from Bromus sterilis, assembly GCA_950022295.1. Lineage (NCBI taxonomy): Eukaryota > Viridiplantae > Streptophyta > Magnoliopsida > Poales > Poaceae > Bromus > Bromus sterilis. Next base: position 139,332,413 of record OX465601.1, on the reverse strand, counting down.
TGAGAACCTTGATAAATTGTCTAAGAATTTGCTTTCTAATTCTAATCTCCATCTCATCCTCACTGAAATCATCGATCTCTCTAATCCTCCTTCGACAATAAATGTGTTGAACTATTGCGACAATCGACACAAAAAATCCAGTTGTTGTCCTCTTTCTCTTCCTACTCCTCTCATCGTCATACAATGTGACATGCAAGTCTGCCATCTATATTAAGAAAAGGAAAAATTTAGATATTTCAGAAGCAAACAAGATGATGCACACTCATTGTATAAAAGCAGGATTATTTCCAGACATAGGTTATTTTCACCAGAACCAAAAACTCTTACTCCTCCTCTCATTGTACATTGTCATATAATGTGACATGCAAGTCCTGCCATATAAGTGTTAAGATTGACTATTGGAATCTAACATGAATGAGACTACTTATCACAAGAACCAAAAAATCTGTGTTAAAAAGAGAGTGAGAGCTACAAGACTACAGAAAGATGCCCCTTTGGAAATGAAATGCCCATTTGCCAAAACATACCCTACACATTTTCTCATCAGCAACGTCATTCTTTCCTCCTAAATGAGGTTTGTTTTAACAGTGTCGATGGCATGATCATGTAGACTAACTAAATCAGGTGTGCAAACCAGTTACACCACATTCAAGTCTGTAATATGATCAAAGCAGAGCAAACAGTTGAAAGTCTGAAATAAGTCACACTCCATCATCCAAAGCCAATCAAGTGGACTGATGGCCCAAAACATTTCAACGTCCCTCCTACCATGGTAACATAAAGAACAACTACTCCAGGACTAACATAGCTTGAGTACCATACAAAATTGAGTGCTTAATTTTCCATTCACCAGTTTGATGCTTCCAACAATTGAAGCATAGTGAAATTGTTTTGCAAAAACGACAACAATAACAGGTCATGGCCCTTCCCGCCCCCTAAAGACGGTGACTGGAAAATGCTTTCTCCCCGGTAGATCATAGTGCCAAACACAACAAAATTTGAAACTAGCAGTACCTAAAGGCGGTTTTCTTGCAAAGACGGAGGAGATCTCCGATGTCTTCCCCCATTCTAGCCACCTATCGAAGTCACGATCGAACATGCTCGGGTAAGATTAGGGTTACAACGTGAAGGATGATAAAATCAGAGAGGGAGAGGGGAGAAGAGAGGTAACGAGGAAGGACAAGAGAGGTAGTTCCATCAGCAACAACCAGTGGCGGCGACAGGCCCCAGGCAAGTCGGGCTGCCGCCTGGGGCGTAGGCTGATCACCCTTCGTTAACTGTAGCAAATTTGACTACTGTTCATGTACTGTATCTACTGTTCAGACGAGCTTGCCTGGGGCGTAGGTATTATCTAGCGCCGCTACTGGCAACAACAGTGGCGGCGAAGGATGTGAGGTCAAGGGGCATACCGGGAAGAGGAGGGCGACGAGAAGATAAGAAAGCGAAAGGGGCGGGAGGAAGAAGAAGAGGACGAGGAGGGGCAGAGGGGATGTTACCTTCACATGCCTCAACACGGGCGGTCACCAGCGGCCGTCAATCCGAGCCCCTAGCGGCAATGGAGGGGAGGGGTCAGCACAGAGATGGTGACGTCGGGGTGGGGAGTTGTGTGAAATTCAAACAAATGATAGGGGAAAGGAGGGATTTCGGTTAAGCGGCGTGTTTTTTTTGAACGATAAAGAGGGCCTAGAAGACCGATGCATTAATTCCTCGTAGTAGTGCAGTTTATAGATAAGCTCCTAAAAAACATCGGAATAACACTTAGGGGCTGTGAAAATACAAAGGGACCCTGAGAAGAAATGCAAAAACGCAATCCAATCCACCTTCACCACTGCTTCGCCGGAGCCGCCCGCGACGACCAGCACCCTCACCGCCGGGGACCTTGCCACTTGGGGTGAGAGCACCGAAGACTGCCGCCATCGGGGAGCTGAGAGGCCTCCAAATCGGCACGACGGCCAGGAGGTTTGAGCAACGCCGGCCCATAGCCGCTTGCGTCGAAGAACATGGCCGCCCTTCGGACAGAAGGAACGACGGCGATGCGAGTCGGGTCGCCTGAAAGTCACCGCCGTTGATGAGCTCAAGCGAAGGAACGCAACATCAGATGGAGATCCACCAGAGCCAGCAGGAACCAAAGACCACTCCTCTCGCCCTCCATCACCATGAAGGAAAGGGGAGAGATTAGCAGGAGCGGCTCCAGGATGGGACTTGCAGACGAGGTAGGCGAGATTATTGAAGGGGGAGCTCGAGGACGCCCGGATCTGAGCCGCCGGCCACCATGGACAGCAGCAGAGAAGCCAAGGAGACCTCATCCCGTCACCTCTCGCCGGCGACAAGGACAAGCTCAGCAGAAAAATAAACCTAACTACAGGCGCAGCATACCCACCCCCTACTCCACTCCCACCGGCGACGCCGGCGGAGGGAGCAGGAGGGAGGCAGCCGCCGACGAGGTCTTCAGTCAACGGAAGGAGGCTGGGAGAGGAGACTTGAGAGGAGAGGAGAGGGGGGGTTGAGTTACCTGTTAAGCGGCGTGTCTTTCCGCTGAAAATGGGGAATGAATTCTACTACTACCTCAGACCCATATTAATGGGCACACACTTAGTATAACTCTAGTACAAAATTATACTAAGTGTGTGCCCATTAATATGGGTCGGAGGGAGTAGAAGGTTATTTTTTTTGAGAGAACACAGTATAACGCAGACGCTCACATACACGAGTATACACTCACCCCTATGAATGCACACACGCACACCCTACTCTTATGAGTATCTTCGCAATACTGAGCCCGACAAGTCATCTTGAAATTAACGAAGTCACCACCTCGTCTTCGACGGGAACGTCTCCTCCTACTGAAAGCATATCGCCGGAAGTCTGGAACAAATCCAGGAAAATGCGAACACCAATGTCAAATCTGGGATTCGAACTCTGGTGGGTTGGGGATACCACTGTCCCTCCAACCAACTCAACCACAGGCTGATTCACAAGGAGTAGAAGGGTTAAAGCGCGCTTTGTTTCGCCGTTGATGTTGTTGGATTTATTAATAATTTTTTACTTATTTTCTTTTAAAATATAAATTGTATTGTTTTTTAATAACTTTCTTTAAGTTTGATTAAATTTATACAAAAATTTATTGATATCCATAATATCAAATTAGTATCATTAGATTCGACATAAAATGTTTTTTATATTTTATTTGTTTATTATTGTGGATGTCGATATTTTTGGTTCTAAAATTGGTCAAAGTTAAAGAAAAAAATAGTTTTAAAATACTCCTTATATTTTGAAACATGGAGAGTATTGGTTTAGCGAGTAGTGAAGATTATGGAGTGTGTTTTTTATTTATTTATAATACGTATTTTTTGGTAGATCTCTCATGGTATGATTTTGTGTTATCTACTACTCCCTCGGTTCCGTATTATATGTCGTTCTAGCTAATCAAAGCTGCGCTATGATGTGTCTTTGTCGGAAATGTAAAAGGAAACAGAGGGATTAATTGACTTATACTTTTGTTGAAAAAAAATCCGCATCAATGTATGCATGAACTATATTTGTGCTATAATATCACATGTTGACGCTTTTATTCTAGGTGGTGAGAGGGTACGGGTTGGTATATTTTTGTAGGCCGATTAACTTGAAGAATTGTTGACCCGATCAAAATGATGAACCAAATATAAAATTGAATACATCAATCAAATGGAAAAGCTTAAATATAACAGACCATAGTGAATTAACAGAATTGAATAAGAGAGCTCCCTAAGAAATTGTTGATCCAGTCAAAATTGAATGAACCAAATTAAAATTTTCAGAACCTTAATTGATTCTTAGGCCTTCAAAATTAGGAAGCATAATGTATTTATTATCGGAGCGTAATTAATTGAAAGAATTGAATGAGAGAGCTCCTTACAAAATTGTTGGTTCAATCATAATAGGGTGACCCAATTTGAAATTAAAGAACTCATAGTCTTAAAATTACGGACCATAGTGAATTAACAGAATTGAAAAAAGAGCTCCCTACGAAATTTTTGATCCGGACAAAATCGAATTTCGAAATTTCAATATTTGCAGGTCTTAATTGCTAGGAGCATAGTGTATTTATATGAGCATAATGAATTAAAAGAATTGAATGAGAAAGCTCCTTAAGAAATTGTTGTCCCGATCAAAATCGCATGATCCAATTTTAAATTGAAGACCTCACGGCTTAAAAATTAAGCCATAGTGAACTAAAAGAATTGAATAAGAGATCCCTAAGAAATTTAATGAATTATACTTCTATAAGGTATATTTATTTGTATGCGAGGCAATATAGGTTGCATAGATTCTGATGAGCAAACTCTTTAAGAATTCACTAAATATGATGTCCATTTGGAAAATGACTCTACTTGATTAATAAGAATATATTTTGAGAATCAGAAGAGCTCACGTCAAGTTATCCCCTCCTTGGTTCATCACACAAGTAGTCCCCTCCGGTAGCCCCATTTCTTCCATTCTAATCAGTTGACCATATCTTTGCTAAATCACCAAAAATGCAAAGTAAAATTTTAAACATCACTCAGTAACAAGGATATGACATAATTGGCAAGAGAACATTCTATTGTGTACCGAATTCCAAGTACAACATTGCCCTTGTTCAGGCCATTCAACTACAGTCTGTACCCATGCACATGAAAGCATTCAACCACCAAAGACCAGCCTATTCTGTATCTTTACAAGTTTTGATTAACTAATGTGCAGTACCATCACTTTTGATGGCCTTGTCTGGATCCACCTCCTTATGAGCCCCAAAACTTGGAAAATATCACGTGTGGTCCATGTTTTCTATGAATCATCTGTACTTGCCTATCTCCATTTTATTCTTAAGTGCCTTCTGCCCATGGTATATGAACGAGTCGATGATGCCAGCAACAGTGAAGATCCCTAGGATCATGCATAAAACAGGTCAGTTCAAACCTTTGACAAAAATTATTCAACACAAATTTACACAGAACACGGCAGACTGGAGATATAGGGACACTTTTAGTGCTAAATAGACAAGACTTCTCGAAAACTTAACCATTTTACGGAAACTTGATCAAAGATGCAGAGGGGGAGATAGTTCTTACTTTGTATAGATTGAAGAGGTAACAATCTTTAACATGACATGATTAAAAAAGGTAGTTTGTGGCTTTGTGCTTAAACTGAACGTAATGTTCGTAACTCCCACTATAGCACATAGGTTTGTCAAGTAGTGGAGGAAGGATCTATTTTCTTTGGTGAATATGACCTGCATAAAACATTAGCCATACAATTGGTGTCAAAACTCAATCTCAATTGCTCATCGACATAAAGAGTTGAATAAAGTAGCTTTCATTCTTGTGCACACTTTAAAATGGCTAAATTTAAAGTAAGTGGAGAAACCAGAAAGAATCGACTTAACGAAATCACAGTATTGTATGAAGTATCCAAGTGAATTGTAGATTTACTCCATGCATATGCACTTATGCTATGATGCACACACGACACACACACACACATGTATCTCAGTATGTTAGATTACTCTTTGATGCCCACGAGATGGGATGCATTGCTCCTTCCAAGTAAAGACCAATAATACTACCTTCAACTACTTTCTAGAATCTAAAGGTTACTATAGTAAGTCCAATTTTTTCCTGAAACTCTGGGTATGCAATTATAGCATAATAACGGGGTATAGAGATATGCATTAGGCCTTTTGACTCCAACGAAAATTTGAGACAGGCGAATGAATGCGCAGTTCATCTAAATAACTTACGGGATATGCTTTAGGCTTTTAGTCCTTAAGGTTTTTTGAAAAATAAACAAAAACAGATGGTGCCATCTATGCGTGTTGCATGCGCAGTGAGAATGCATACAAACACATACAGAATAGCAAAATTAGCTTGATGGTCTTTGAAGTCAAGATAGAAACTTATATGTGATAACTGCACATATATCGGCAGAAATCCATATGTGCATCTTTCCCATCGTCAATCTCACCTTTATAGGTGAAAAAACATAGAACAAAAATAGTCCAGGATGGGGTCTCGGATGAACATTTCCATCTCTAAAGAGCTCCGTTACTGAGAACTGTGAATGAAAGTAACAATAACATCATTAAGGTTGAGTAACGGAAAGCTTAATTGAGCATGTAAGTTTTCAATGAACTCTACTAACTTGGTTTGAATCAATCTTGCGCCTTCTTATATAATTATAAATCATAGGGACAACCAGTATAGATAAACCCCATAAATTTATTACACAATCATGGTTGCTAGATGGATAAATCAAGGGCAGAAGCAAGTGATAGAACTGACAACACTGATACAACAGAAACAAAACGGAGCGATGAAGTAAACAAAATCAGAGAAGAAGCAAACCCGAACGGAGAAGCAGCGGCGCTGTCGTCTCCTTTTGCTCCGCCCATTGTTGCTGACGCGACGAGATGGGGGAATTTTTCCCATGCGCTTCCTCCTTGCAGTACGGCGGTAAGGTGCCTGCTGAGCAAAGATGGCAGCCGCAACGAGGTCGTCGAGCAGCAGATTTGTGCGTGAGACTATGTGTATGTATTGAATTTCCTTCCCCCGTACCTCCTGGACCTCGCGGCTTCATCGAACACACCCGAAAGCTGAACCAGGGAAAAAGAACACGAGGGGGGAAAAGAGGGCATACCCGCCGACAGCAGAAGGATGCAACGGAGGAAGAAGGGAACAACAGTGGTGACGACCAGGGAATCGCTGCCGAGTATGGATAAACGCATCCATGCTTGGTCTTCTCTGTCAAAACAGATCTAAAAGCATCATACATATGAACACCAACCCAAAATCAGATACGTAAATTAATCCCAGAAAAGAAGTTGATTCAGAGCAAGCGCAGATAGCACGGAGCACTTTGACGGGCAGCACGTCCCTGCGGCCTTGGAGCGAAGGAGAGAGGCGCATCATAGGAAGCCATCCTTACCGGCGAGCAAGCGCGGGGAGCACGAAGTACTTCGACGGTCAGCACATCCCGTCGGTGAAGGAAAGAGGACGGCGCAGGAAGCCACCCTCACCGGCAAGCACAACAGCCAACAAATCGAAGCAATCACTGAATTTGCGGCGCAACGGAGAAGGCATCTATCCCCTCCTCTTCGTGGCAGGCACCGACCAAAAGGAAACGACGTGTGGCGAAGCCAAACCCTCCAGCCGCCACGCGCCCTCCAGCAGTCCAGCTAATCCCAACTGGAGCTATCGCAAAAACAAAGGCCAGCAGGATAGAATGCTTGGACCAGGTCAAAATTAAGACCTCAATCGATTATGGTGGCTCTATATTTAGGGAGCATAATGAATTTAAGGATGGGCCAAATCCGAGCAGCCGAACGCGTTGGGGCCGAAGTTCGCGATTGAATTCTATCAATTCCGGTCCAAATGAAGGGAGTCAAATGAGCTGTAAAAAAATAAAACTGAATTTACCACCCATTATTTGGCCTTTTTTGGTTCATAGGATATGATTATCATAGTAAGGGGTTTCTCCTCCCGTACGAGTGCTCCCTCGTATCGCTCCAGGGCGATCCGGGGGCCAACCCTAGCGCCCCGGCCGCAGGCACCTCCCCCCTCTCCTCCATCTAGTCGTCCCCTGCGCCGGTGATCGGGGCGGCGGGGATCTAGACAGCAACCCTGCGGTCTTAAGGTATCGGCGGCGCGACCGCGCAAGATCGTCCTTCGGTCTTCGTCTTTCCCGGCGGTTCGGCGCTGCTCCGGCGGATTCGTGGGGAGGACGGATCAGAAGGGGATGTGGCCATGGTGGACTGGTCGACGGCGCCTTCGGTTAGATCTCATCTGGCCGGTTCCGCCGGCGGTGGTGGCCATCTCCTCCGTCGAAGGTGGTCAGCCTGAGGCTGGATAGTCAGATCTAGAGATCCGCCATCTAGTTCCGGCTGCGAGTCGGGAAGACATAGTTGCCGGTGAAAATCGAGCCGATGGCAGGCGATGGTAGGCGTTCTGCGTCTTTACCTTGATGAAGGCATCGTCGTGTAACTATTGTCGACCCACTCGTGCTGCTCCGGGGAAAACCCTAGGATCTGGTCTTCTAGATCGGGCGATGGCGGTACTGCGGTGTTATTTTCTCTCTTGAGAGCATCGTTTTGTGGAGCAAAGCTGGAAGACAGAGGCAAGAGGTGGAGCGGCTTCGTCTTGCACGGAGCTTCCGGTGGAGATGTCAAGTTATGCCTGTCCGACAGGTGCTACGATGTTTCATGCCTGGTCAGCAGGTGCTACACACGACAACTCTTCCAGAATCTTCGCATCTAGATGGATGAGCGCGGGGCGGTGGCGCCATTGGGCGCCATGGTGGCGTCGATGGATGGACGGACCGGCAAGGATGATGTGGATCTCTCTCCTGAAGATGGGTCAGTGGTTCGATGACGATGTCGGTGTCTAAAACGTGTGCATGTGGTGTACGTTTTAGGCTTGCTGCACCGGCTGTGGGTTCCGATACGTTATGTGGATGGATCGGCGATGTCACCGGTTTTAGATATGGAGAGTGAGAGCACTCCACATTATCGAGTTTTATAGGTGTGAGTGGTGGCTTCGGTGGCTTGATGTATGTTCTTCTAGACCTATGTTGAATAAGAAATAAGGATGGTCGTATGCATCGATTGATGTAGAGGCCGGGGGTCTTAACCTCCTTTTCCAAAAAAAAAGGATTATCATAGTAATAGAAAATTTGTAGGAAATGAGATGAAATGTATCTTCACCCTATGAGTAGGGATAAAAAAAGAGATGTCATTTGGTTCACACCAAAGAAATATTTTCATTGAGTCTAGACTCATTGTTATTTTCTTTTGAAATATGAAGTATAAAAATTAATCCTATGTAATAATAGAAATTCATTCTTCTGAACCAAAGAGTTCTAAAGAAAAAAAAATCCTATAACATCATATCCTACAAAATTTCTATGTTATTCTTTCAAACGAAAGGAAGCCTAACTTTCTTTTTGGATCTATGCTTAAACGGCTACACCACTTCGAGATGGCGGGCAGGGAGGCCCCACCTGGCTCCGAGAGGAAGCGGAAATGCAGGGACGCCGCCGCGTCTGGCTTACCTGACCCGGCAGCCGACGGCAGCGGCGACAACAGGCTCTTGGCCGGGTACCTCGCGCACGAATTCCTTTTGCGCGGCACGGTCCTGGGTGAAGAGGCCCCGAGGATGGTCACGCCGCGCGGTACGAGGCCGTGGCAGCGCTGGTGCAGATCGGCGGCGCCCGCGTTCCCGGGTTGGTGAACCCCGCGCAGCTCGCCGCGTGGGCGACGACGAGGTGAGGAGGCCGCGGGGAAGGCGTTCAGTTCATGTGTGTAAGTGTAGATAAATCCCCGCTTTCATCTCGAGTCTCATTAGTTAGAGCTTATGCTGTCGATATAGGTTGGATGAGCATGAGATCTGTAGAGCTATGTTCTCAGCGTTACCATATGGTAGGGATGTTGCCTTAGGTGTGGTTGATTCTGATTATCTTGGTGCTCATCGACTACTGTATCGATTTTTCATCTTCTCATCCAGTGATTCCCTAGGACTAAATCTAGGAACATGTAACTTTCCTAGGTGCTTAAGTATCAGTTTCCTGTAATAATTTTCCTAGGTGCTTAATTCGTAGAGTAGTTGAGAAAATGCTTGCAGCCTAGCACTACCGCACTCTTAGGCCAAAATCTATTGCAGCAAACAGACAATCTGAAAACATGGAATAGTTGATTCCTTATCCAACCACATCCACAACCGAACGCAGTAATAATCAGATAAATGTACTTGATGGATGTAACCAGTAATTACATCTTGAGCTTCCTGTTCTGCATACAAAGGGCACATTTGTTCTACCCTCGCTGCGTGGGAACTGTGGCGCGCTGCTGCCCATGTCGCTCCATGACCCTTCTCATCGCGGTGGCAGCTGCCTCACCAGTCTGCACAGTCCCTGTCGCCATGATGGCTGCAAACTCCTGCTTTATCTCCTCCTGCACTCTGCTCTTCGCTTCTCGGAGGGGGTCTGGAGCTGCTGCCGCTGCCACAGTCACCTGAGCCACAGTCACAGGTTGCACAGCTGGTAGCCTAGTGCCCTCGTCCATTGTGTGGGCCTCAATGCTACTTAGGATGGGCTCTGTCTGCGTCGCTGCTGCTGGAGCAGCTGGTTTCGCCGAAGGCAGGATGATGCCACCATCATTATCCGTCGTTTCATCACCGTCAGTTTCATTGGTGTTGACTGATCTTGACTCTACCTGGTCGTTGTTCGTGGTCTGTGCCTGCCCCGTTTCTGTGGTAGTAGGTAGCACCACAGGCGGGATGATCCCACCGTCGGTGTCAGTTTCATGGGGTGCGACTGATGTCGACTGTATCTGAGCGTTGTTTGTGAAAGGCTGTATCTGCCCTGCTTCTTTGGGAGCAGGTATGATCCCACTGTCATGGTCCGCTGTCTTGTCATCACCTGTTTCACCGCCGGCGGCTGATTCTGACTGCATCTGAATGTCATTCGTGGAAGGCTGTGTCTGTGCCGCCGCCGCAGGAGCGGGCACGAATTGTGGAGCAGCTCCGGCTCTCATGGTTGTCTCCAGCCCCTGAATCATCGGCACTGGAAAGCCAAAGATGATACAATAGCTTACATTACACCTAGAAAATTCAAACTCTTGATAAACCGGGAAAAGCTAGTGGGGGAAGAGATGTTACTTATCAACGCGCCAATCGGGCTCTTCATGGCTTCCTTGGGCTGGTCAAGGATATAGTCGGGAACCGTGGAACCGACAAGGAACTTGACGACCTCATTGCTCAAGTGGTTGCAGTTGTTGGTGAGGAGGTTGTAGGTTTGTGGTGTGTAGCGCGGGCTGATCTCCTGCAGAAAGTCTTCAAAGTCCTCCATGGCGATATGCGTGACCCCGAGATGTTCTACTCGGGCAGGAGTCCCGTATGGTGTCCTTCCGGGCGGGCCTTGCTGGATGCCTCTACCGAAGTAGTACTCTTTGCCATGAACCACCACACCTGTATGCCTGTGATGACGGGTCAATTATCCATCAAAATTAGGAGTGTCGTTTGCTGAAAATATAGTATTGGCGCGTAAAAGGGGCACTTCATCCATAATCCGCAGCTAACACCCAATTGCATATGAACTGTAGAAAAGCCTGAAGATGCATTTTGTGCAATGTGCAATTCCGATTTCCATCCTAATACGTCGTTTCCACCGTCCCCGATGTGTATCCTCGACCTTGAAGACTAGGAATGCACAGGGGTCAAGAAAATTTGCTTTAGGGAGGTAAGAAAATCTGCTGAATGGCATTTTCCTTTACGTGATTGTGTCAGAAATATACTCAGTCCTGTTGGTATGAAACCTAATATTGGGGATCTCTATAAATTCGACAGAGCTTACAACTGGAATAATTAGCCTGAACTGAATAGATGCATGTAAATAAATAATCAAGACTACATATATGCCCAGAAATTTAGCTATCCACGTGGCAGAGCCATGATTTAGTTTCGATATCTTTTGTGTTTCAACTCTACCCTACCCAAATTTATCTGGAACTGACAGGCTTTATTATTGTTGTTATTGTTGTTGTTGCAGGATTCAACTGTAATTTCTGTTCGAATCTAAGGTCCTGTTGCATCCATAAGATGCAAAGGTATGTTTTACCAACGAAGGAGCAGGCCGTTTAAAAAACTATTCAAGGAGACTCAAGATAAACTTGTGTTGTCGACATGGCGAAAACGCCATATATATGTAGCCAACAAAAGTTAAACACCATGAGTGAATTAGTAGCAGGGTTTCAAAGTTTGGTATGGCGAGACGTGCATGGATGCACGTGGCTTATATAAGTAAGAACAAGAAGAAAATCCTGTTGTGGATCGTCGTGCAGGAAGAAGAAGAAGATTTGCATGATTCAGGGAAGGATGCTCACCAGATGGCCTCGATAGCCTTGCCGAGCAGTGTGGTGGAGAGCTGACGCGCCATCCCCTGACTCAGATCGTAGATATGCAGCTTCACCGGGTACTCATCCTGCAACCATCAATCATCTCAGCTCCAATGCTCCATGCAGAGAGAAACATCATGAGCTTAACTTGAACGGAAACCATAGGTAATTCCTTCCTACCTCTGCCACCTTCCGCCGTACTTGGTCTCCGAAGCAGCCGCACCTGGCAAGAACAGGCAATTTCCATGACGGAGAAGAACAACATGGCCGCTAAAAGGAAGACCCGCCGGCGGTTTCAAATTTCCAGGAAGCAATAGCATGGACAAATTAGTAATGATGTCGAGAATATTACCCAAGGAAAGCAAATCTTCCCCGCCGTGGCTTCGCCATGTCCAAGCTCGCACGAACAGCCGGGGCAAAGGAACCAGACTGCCGGGAATAAAAGCAAGCGAGATTGAACCAGACGTGCGGAACTGGGTCGGCTCCGATTGAATCTGTGCTGGTCAAGGACTCGATCGGCTCTAGTTTGTTTGTTTGTTGTTTCTTGCGCAGGAGTATCTCCTCTGCTTCTACTCCTCCTGTCTGCTGCGTTGCGTGGAGTGGAGAGGACTCCGGCGGGGAGAAGCCAAACCCAAATACTGTATTTTTCTTTTCTTTGGAGGCGGACAGGCGGGTGGTTGCTTGTTTCGTGCTGCTGCAGGAAAACAAGCAACCATCGACCAACCGCCGTCTCATCTCCGTTTCCACCAACCTGCTGCTGGTCATGGTCATAGCACTGATACAAACAAAACCGTTTTGAAGAAGCCGCCTTTACGGATTTATGAGTAAAAATTGCCGAAAACCGTAACAATTGTATCGACAAGTGCTGAAAATCATCGTTTTCTTATCAGTTTTGAAAAAACACCGTCAATTCAATAACAATGATGCAGAAAACACCAAGTAATCGACTATTTGCGTTTTGACAGCGAAATTGATGGTCTGGTCCCACTCGTCAGGCTCACGATGACGGACGTTAGCGGCTCCTTTGAACTGGCTCAGCCGAAACAACCCTCAAACATGAATCGAGCCAGTCGCCCCCTCCTCACCCCTCATCCCCCTCCCCCCCCCCCCCCCCCCCCCCCCCGGCAGCCTAGCCCTTTTCTAACAGCAATGACGACTAGCGACGATGATGGAACGGATTCGCTCGCTGAAACACAAAGGTTCGGTAGCTACACGAAGACAGTCTTTGTGACGCCCCCAAAATCAAGCCGTGTACAGTAATCATACACGCAAGGTACACGATCGAGATTAGGGACTCACGGTGAGATATCACAACACAACTCTACAAATAAAATAATACAAGTTGTTTAATACAAGCCAGGGGCCACGAGGGCTCGAATGCAACAGCTCGAGAGCACGAAGTCAGCGGAAGCAAATAGTATCTGAGTACAGACACAAGGATACAAGGTTGCCTTAAGAAGGCTAGCACAAAATAACAACAGATCGAAAAGGCGAGGCCTCCCGCCTGGGAACCTCCAAGCTACTCCTGGTCAACGGGGAACTCGACGTCGTAGAAGGCATCGGGGGTCTCCTGCTCCTGGGCTCCAACGTCGACTGTAGCGGCCGATCAGGAAAAACAGTAAAGGAAATAAAGCAGGTGAATATCTAGTATACCCGCGAGTCTTACGTCCGCTACTAAGCATTATGCATTGTATCAACGGAAAGAAGAGGCTGTATATAGTGGACTGAAAGATAGAAATCCAGAGCAAGGGTAAGAAGCTAGGCCTAACGAAGACTAGCATCTTCCGACGATGTCTTGCAGCATGAGGTAAGAATCAACCAACAGTTAATATAACAGTAATGAAAGTAACAATGCAGCAGAAGTTGCTGCAGCATTGTATAATAATAAGTTGTAATCATAATTAGCAATGCCTCCGAGTTCACCTCCTCGACATCCCCGCGAGGAAGAAAACCCGGAACCATACAGTTTAATAATAATAGTTTCTAGTGGTAAGATCCAGCTTCAACATAAAGCGTCCTGTTACCGTGGACACGGCTATTCGAATAGATTAATCTTCCCTGCAGGGGTGCACTTGTGTTACGCTACACGCACGGATCTCCAGGGTGGCGGGAACCTTGTTAGGGAACGCTCCACCGAGGCTATCCGACACTTCATAGCCCATCTTTCAAACTCAACAGAGAGGTCATCCGCCGGTCTAAATCCTAAGTACGCCGAGCCTTGGACCCCAACCCGAACGTACTCCTGCACGGTGCGTGACTGGCCGGTGAAGTTAAAGCAAATCCAAATAAGACATCACCGCGCGAGCAAATAAGACAACACCACTTCCCGGCAATCAGCCCGAAGTACTGCTGACATCTGAAGAGTCCTCGGACGACACTACGAAGCAGAGGAGCCCATAACTCGTAATTCCCACGGGTAGGTAGTGCGTACATGGCATATAGCCAACTCAAGACATCCACTGAACCATTTAGCATTTTTAATTAACCTGCGTGACAACCGTTATCGTTGCCTCGACTTAACTGACCCGCGGACAACGACAGCAGCCAGGACCACCAGTACATCGGTGCCTGCCCCGTCGTCCCACCAAGTCACTGCGGTTACCAACAAGGTGAACCATCTCCTTACCTTGTCTCGCGTGTGCTCCTGGAGGAGCTCGACTTTCGTAGTTTGGTAACTCTCGCGACCAACGATCAGGGGCCAAGCACACCGGTACACTGGTCGTACCCTCCCTGTCGTCCCGTCGCAATACCTCTCGCGGGCACCGTTGGGTCGCCCGACTTCTTACCTTTAAGGACACCAGTTGGTTCGAGTCCCTACCATTAAGTGAAACCAGGAGGAATCACCCTCGATGGTACACTTGAGCTGGCTCGACTGAGACATCAGCGGAATGAACTAAAGAGGTAAACCTCATATCATTCCGGTGATCCTACGCTACTGAGCCGACGAGAGTGAAATACGAGTCCATTCCACTCGTAAGTCAAACTCGAAGCGACTCGGCAGAGTCTCGCCGTTGTAGGTTCCCTAGGGCGTCTGCATCGATCCGTACCTGTTGCAGTTGTAACATATCGTTTCCGCGATCACTCCCAAAGTGATCACGACCCTCTATTCTAAACCTAGCTAACAATGCGCAGGGTTTACTGCTGAATAATTCATAAGTAATAATAGGCAGCATAGGATAAAGGAAGGCACATCAAGGGGTGACAAAAACAGGCTATGCAATTGAATAGGATTATAATCATAGCAGCAGCAGTAACAATGCCTAGTGCAAGAAATGTACGGAAAGATAGGCGATATCTGGGGAAGAGAATGGCTCTGCTTGCCTGTTAGCTCGACAGTAGCGGTACGGTCGTCGACGAAGTAGTCGTACTCAGCATCGGCGTAGTCGACGGCAGCAGCGGGGTCTACCGGAGATTAAGGGGGGGGGGAAGAAACAAGAAATACACAACAATAATAGCAATACAAATGCAAGACATAACAGATGAATTGTAAACGGGTTTCTAACGCAGTACGATGCACGTTGCTCGGAGCGGGAATTCATCCGGGGATGAAATACCGGCTCCGGGTGATTATCGGGCAGGGTGTCCGGAGGGGGGAGATATCATGCAGGAGGTGTCGTGGACATCCGACACATGTGTGGGTGGTGTATCCGGGTTAGTTGATCTATTCCGAACAACTTTCGTGTTCAGGATAAATTCATCCGGAGGGTTTATCGGTATCGGGCAATTATCGGACTGACGGTACCGGAGGGGGACGGTTCGATGTTCGGCATGTTAGAGGGGTGTGGTGGGAGTATGAGTAACGTATTCATAATCGTGGATCTTTTCTGAGTAACTTTCGTATACAAAAGTTTTTCATCCGGACAACGTATATCGGTACCGGGAATTATCGACAGACGGCCCGAAGGGGGGGAATGTCGATGTTCGGTACGTTAGAGGGGGGGTGGTAGACATCTGGATAGCGTATTCGTATTCATTATATTTTTCTGATCAATTTTCATGTATAAAGTTTTTGAATCTGACTTACGGTTTAAAAGTTATTGAATTTCAAAGTTTTAAATAATTTAAAAAAGAATTTTTGAATTTCTTTTTATTATTATTACAACATTATCCAAAAGATTATCCAAAACAGTGTACTGACTGGTGGGACCTACATGTCATACACAGAGACATTTAAATTCAGTTTTATTTAAATAAATAACACAGAGGGCCCACATGTCATACACTACCACTTATAAAATTTATCTAATTTAATTAAACATCAGGTGGGGCCCAGGTGTCATAGGGTCATATTTATTCTAACAATTAATTTAATCTAACCAGGGTTAAGTGGGGCTGGGACCCACATGTCATTGTCCCAGACAATTTAACAGGGGGGTTTGGTTAGTTTATACTAACCAAGGTAATTAGTCAAGGGGATTAGAGCTAAGCTAAACCAGGGGGGCCACGTGTAAGTGGAAGGTAACCCACTGGCTAATGCAACCACGCACGCCGGCGACGAGGGCCCTGGCGGCGAGGCTACTCCGACAAGGGGGGGGGGGCAGTGAGCTGCAGGGGGCGGAGGCCGGAGAGGCGAGGCGGAGCGGCCTCAGGCAGGTGCGGCGACGCGCTCGGCCGCGGATAGAGGGCAACGGGGCATGGCCATGGAGCGGCCACGGGCAGCTGGGCGCGGTGGCAGTGGCCACGGGTACGGGGTTCTTGCGCGGGTGTGGGGGGGAGGGGGTTGTGGTGCGGTGGGGTTGCAGCACGCACAAAGCGCGGCCGGGCGCGAGCTGTGCGGGGAAGATGTGTTCGCGGCGAGCCGAGCTCGGGAGCTCGAGCTCCTTCCAATGGAGGCCCGAATGGGGGCATGGCCGCAGGGTGGCGGAACGGTGAGGAAGAGGGGGGGGGGGAATGAACGCGGCGACTCACCGGGAGGGCAGGGGAGCGGACAGGGAGGCCGGGGGGCTTTGGGGTGGCGTGAATTCCGGCGAGGTCGCCGACGACCGTGGCGAAGGGATTGGCGGTGATGGCGAGCACTCGATGCCTCCCGTCCCGAATTGGTGCGCGAGGACGACGCAGCTGAGCTCAGGGAAGCTCCCGGACACACCGGCGTGGCTCGCAGTGGCCGGTGGCTGCGAGGACGACGGTGGTGCGGCCACGGAAGCTCACAGGTTCGAGCGGGGAGAGCGAGGCAGAGACGATGGGGAGAGAAGGGAAAGGGACAGGGGCTGCGCAGGGGAGGGGCGCGCGAGTCCTTATCCAAGGGGGGAGCAGGTGGAGGAGGGGGGCAGGTGAGGGGAGAGGGGGACAGCTCGGTACGGCCATGACTTCCCACGCCATGGCGACAGTGCAAGGTGGGGGAGGGGAAACAGGGAGAATGGGAGAGAGAGATGGGCTGGGGAGTGGGCCTAGTTGTAGTTGCCCATGGGCGGCTTTTAGTTTTCTCCTTTTTTTTCTTTTATATTTTCTTTTCTTTTCTGTTTTAATTTATTCTAGCTCATTTATCAAATTTATAAAACATGGGACTGGCCCCAATTTTAGTGTTATATAATATAGAATTATTACTAAGAGTTTTTGTGATTTATAAAAATCATTTGATATCTTGTTTTCTTTAAAAGGTATTAAAAGCCACTGTTTTGCTACTGTTTTTAATTATTTATAATATTAAAACATTTTAATAAAACCCCAAATCATTTTTTATGGCCTACAGATTATTAGGCATTTTATAAAATTGTTTCCATAATTTTTAGTTCATTTAAAATTCCCACTTGTTTATTTTATTCCATGGCAATTTAACAATTCCCAACTAATTTTTTTATTTTAAATATTATTCCTTTATATTACTATACCATTTTTAATAAAACAACCATTGCTATATTATCATGGCTTAAGATTGCTAGGCATTTTATAAATAGATTCCATTATTTTGGTCCAACTAAGATTTCCATTTTTATATTAACTTTCAAAATAATTTTGATAACCCCACAACATTGGTCTCACAATCATCATAGACTTGTGATTATTCTAATGACTAAGGGTGACTTGGTTTAACCATGATCATGTTGATTGACTGGCATCCACAATCCTTGGAGCAAGATTTACAATCCACATTTATTTAAAATTTTTATCAGGGTGAGAATCTGACAGAGCTATGATCAAAGGTGATCATGGCTTGATCATCAACAGTAATGATCACTAACAGTGGAATCACTGTAGTGATTACTGTTACTGATTCTGAGGGTGTTACAGTCTTGTTCTTTCCGACTACTTGTTGCCCGATCCACTCGACTCTGTGCAATGTAGCTCTGGGCATCTTCACTGTGCTCACCATAACACTCATCAGTACATCCAATCTGGCGTTGATAATCATCATATCGCCGTGAAGGATGGCGGTCCTCCCTATTCGGGGGGGGGGGGTGATCCTCACGCCTCGGGCGCCTGCGATCATCTCCGTGATGTTGCTCATTTACTCTTCTTCGAGGAGAGACATTTCCTTGGGATTTGACTCCTTCAAGAGGAGTGTGCACGACCTGTGTTGTACCTGTTGGAGGATCTCGAGAATGAACCCTCTGTAGTGATTTTACTAACCAAAGAATTCTGTTCCACAACTTTCCTCAGCAGGGCGATAATATGCTACATGTCATCTATTGCGGATCCACTTGGCTGGATTGAATGGGCAATCCGAGTGGCAGCGATTAGATTCTCCAATGGGGTGCTCATCGTAGGGGAGTATGGTTTAGCATCAGGTCGCACGATTGGACATCCGTTTCCTTCTTGTTCTGCTCTGTCGGAGCTCTTGAAGCTCACGAGCCTTCTCTTCTAAGTTACACTGCAGCTGGGCCAAACGCAACCTCTCGAATAGATTGGTAAGCCGAATAGCCTCCATGCATATAGATGTATAGAATAAAATTTGTGTAAGCAGTGAAGATTCCTTTCTGTCATTGCTTCGTCATCATTGCTGATGTTGTGATGGCGTGCTTGCAATGTTCTGTGCGAATGAGATGTCACGGTGATACTGTGATAACTACAGATAGTTGTGACGTCTTAGTCAGACACGACTTGACTCATGATGACTTGGTAGATTTTATGTTATGATGACGCTTTGGTTAACGCGCATAGCTACTATCATGCTGACCGCGTCGGTTGGAATCCGGGTGGTGTGAATGCGTATTCACTGCTGTGGTAAATGGGGACAGTTACCAAGGGTTGCTTCGTCTTAGAATCTGTAAGATTCTTTTATTGTAATGGTCTTCGCCGTTTCTGCTTCTCAAGTGGTGGAGTGTGAAAAGACCCCTCTGCCCTTGAGGGGGTGTATATATAGGTGAGTACTTGGTCTAGTTGGTACTCATGATTCTTATTCCTTTGCTATTTGTCTTTCTTCTTTTGATCATATTCTTCTCCCATGGCTCCCAAGTGTCGCGCTCGTGGATCTGCTAGCGTCAGTGCAATCCACGGTACCATGCTGCGCGATCGCCGAGGTCGTGGGCGTGGCTCACGTAGTACAGTCGTGGGAGATCGGCGGTGACTCCACCGACTGCTGGTGTGGACGAGGGCGTGGCCGACCATGATTTTGTGTTGAACATCCGTAGTGTTGTCCGCCGCCGGATTGCCCTTCATTTGTCCTTTGTTGCCATAGTATCGTAGCTAAACCCGTCTGGCCTATGGCTCTGTGCTGAGGGTTATCCCTACTGCCCCTTGTGGGTGAGTACCCAGGTGAAGGGTCCCTCTTCTGTATTTTTCGAGGATGGATGGAAAGGATTTGCCCTTTTGTTCAACCTGCGTGAAGTGGATAGCCTTTGTTGCAGGTTCGATGGAGAAAACACTCTATCGGCGAGGGCCTTCAGTGCATGTGGGGATCGCCTGGAGTGCTGCATGGAGAGCTCAAGTGAAGATCAAGTGAATCTTTGATGTAATGAACCCTCCATATATGAAGAAAATGAAGTTTTTTTGCTCGAGTTATCGACTATATGAGTCATTGTCTTTGTGCATCCAGCTTTGCTCTTTGATGTATCGGGTGAGCGGCAACGCTCCTGATGGGGATAGCCCCCGAGGCTACGTGCAATCACTTGCGATTGGGCGTAGGCTCATAGTCTACATTGTACTTTATCGGGTGTACGACAACGCTCCCGATGGGAGTACCCCCGAGGCTACATGCAATCGCTTGCGATTGGGCGTAAGCTCGCGAACTATCTATGAAGGTGCTCCGTGTTGGCATAGCTTCCTTGTATGGCTCTTCCCGTTTTGCGAATTTGATGTGATCATCTGGGGGAGATTTGCTATTGATGAGGCGTAGCCCCTGAGCGTCGAGTGGCCTGTTTTGTTGGATGTCTTGGTCGTAGGTGAAAAAAATCCATGCTAGTATCGTAGTACGTGAGGACAATTGGGGCGATAAGGTGGAAAAAAATTTCATAGCCAAGCCCCCGAGTAGTTGTAGTGAGTTTTTGTTGTTTGGCGTAAATAACGCCACGGGGGTGGCGGGTGCTGATCCAACGGCCAAGCCCCCCGAGTGCCATGAGGTATGGGTCGCCGTGAGTGTAAATAACGCCTCAGGGATGCTAGAGTGCTTAGGTGGCACTGATCCTCGGGTGTCATGAGGTAGGGTTTGTTGCGAGTGTGATTAACGCCTCGGGGTTGTAGGATGCTAGAGCGACACCAAGCCCCCGAGTGCCCTTGATCATCTGTAAGTAGAGGGAAGCTTTCTGCTTAGGGCACAAGGACAAAGGAAAGAAGAAGGTTGATGAGGTTGGTGTTGGGAGTGGGAAGGCCACTAGGGCAAGCCCATTCTCAACAAGAAGAAGGAGAAGATGCCTCCATCCTATGTGCTCCGTAAGGCAAAGGATGAAGATGTGTATGCCAAATTCATAGGGGCCCGTAATGCTTTCGGTTTCTATGTTATTTGGGTTCCAAAGACCCTTGTTACTAACCTTAGAGGTCCCATTGCAAAATGGGAACCTCTAACCAAAGCGTAAATCTATGTGTAGGATGCTCTCTCCGCTGGAGTCAAATGGGTGATTGATAGTGGATGCACTAATCATATGACCGGAGAAATCCGTTTTCTCAAGGACTTCATGGATGCAATACAACCATATATGAGCATTGTATTTAGTGGTGGTTCCAAGGGAAAGGTACTTGGGTTTGGCAAGGTGGCTATCACTAATGACATGTCTCTTACTAATGTCATGCTTGTCCAATCCCTTCAATACAATTTGCTTTCCATTCATCAATTAGCTTCCGTTGGTTATGATACACTATTTGGTCTAACAAGTGTGAAAGTCTTTAGGAGAGATACTCTCGAAGTGGCTTTTGTTGGGGAGTTGGATGGCAATCTTTACACAGTCGATTTCTCGAAAGAGAGCACTTAGCATGCAACTTGTCTAATGGCCAAAGCCGACAAGGGGTGGCTATGGCATTGCCGGCTAGCCCATGACGGCATGAGAAAACTAAAAGATCTCCTAAAGGATGAACACATCCTCGGACTAACAAACGTGTCTTTTGACAAAGATCGTGTGTGTAGTGCGTGCATATCCGAGAAGCAACATCAAGCAAAGCATACCCCCAAGAATGTTGTGTCAACTTCAAGTCCCTTGGAGCTCCTTCATGTGGATCTCTTCGGGCCTCCATCATGGGATAGTCTTGGTGGGAAGAAATATGGTCTTGTCATTGTTGATGATTACTCAAGATACACGTGGGTGTTCTTCCTCAAGTCCAAGGACGAGACGAAGGCCACCTTCATCGATTTTTCCAAGAAAGCCCAAAGTAAATACAACATGGCTATCTCGGCAATAAGAAGTGACAATGGCTCCGAATTCAAGAACTACACCTTGTAAGAATTCTTGAGTGATGAGGGAATTGAGCATCAATATTCCGCACCATACACTCCTCAACAAAATGGTGTAGCCGAGAGGAAGAACCGTACTCTTGTGGAGATGGACCGGTCCATGTTGGATGAGTACAAGTCACCATATAGCTTTTGGGCCGAAGCCATCAACACCGCATGTCATGCATCAAACCGTCTCTTCCTCTGCAAGATCTTGATGGAGACCCCCTATGAACTTCTAACCGGGCACAAGCCAAACTTCAAGTACTTCTGAGTATTCGGTTGTAAGTGTTTCTTTCTCAACAAGAAAGATCGGTTAGTTAAGTTTCAATTCAAAACAATTGAGGTATATTTGTTGCGTATGCTTCAAACTCCCACGCCTATAGAGTCTACAACAAATCCACCGAATGTGTTGTCGAAATTTGTGATGAGGAGTTTGATGAATTTAATGGATCCCATGGGGAGCAAGTTGATCTAAGTGATGTAGGTCATAATGAAGATTCTTCTCAAGAAGATTTGGTTATGGGCATTGGAGATCTTGTGCCCATTCTGAAGTGCCTAGATGATGAGGTGGGTGATGGGCCAAGTGTTCCACCACCACAAGCACCTCCTCCTACCACTCAAGATCTCATTTCTCGTGATGAGCCCATTCTCCAAGAACAAGAACAAGACCCTCCGCAATCCGATGTGGTTGCACAACCACAAGTTGAAGATGTGGTTGAATCACATGAAGATCGTCTTGATCGCATCCTCTTTGGAGAAAATGACGCTATTAATGATAGCTGATCCGTTGACGATGAACCAAATTTATATCATGAGCCCAAATGGGTGGAGCCTCTTGAAATTACATCATCTACCATGCCCTTGGTGGCAAGACGTGTTGATGTAGACAAGATTCTAACGGGATTGGGGCAAGGTATAGTTACTCGTCGTCAACTTATGAACTTTTGCGCTCACTTCTCGTTTGTGTCTAGCATTGAACCACTTAGGGTTTAACAAGCACTCGAGGATGCGGATTGGCTCATTTCAATGCAAGATGAGCTTACTAGTTTCACTCGAAATGAGGTGTGTTCTCTCGTGGAGAGACTTTCCGGTCAAGATCATAACATCATTGGAACTAAGTGGATCTTCAAGAATAAACAAGATGAACATGGTACTATCATCCGCCAAAAGGCAAGGTTAGTGGCTCAAGGGTACTCCCAAGTTGAAGGCTTGGATTTTGATGAGACCTTTTGATGTAGGGCAAGCCTATGGATTGGCCCAATCTTTCACAACTTGGAGGGAGGGGGGAAGAGATGCAACTCAAGAAGAACACAAAAAGAGAGGAAGAGGAACAAGATCCAAACAAAGGGAACTCAAATCCACACACCAAATCCACACATAACAAGATCCATACATCCACACAAGTGGTAGCTAGATTGATCCCTCTCCTTATACTACTAGGATTGGGGCCTCTCCTTCTATGACTAGGGAGAGGAGGATAGGTTGAGGCTCAATCCGCAGATCTAGTCTCTCTCCCGCGGGAGGTGGTAGGACTGAGAGAGGATCTCAAGGAGATCAAATCCCCATGGGGGAATAGGAGCTAAGCTCTCTCAAATCTGGATATATTCTTAGCTTACCCTAGAATGGAGGTGGGGGTGGAGTATATATAGTCTAAGTGGGGAGAGAGGGGTACATGGGTCATCTGCCCAGATCAGATCGCCGGAGACCGGACACCCGTGGGTACGGGTGACCGGGCACCCGGGGTGATCAGTAGGTCTCGGGCTTCGGCCGAGGAGGGACCGGGCACCCGGGGGTCCACGGGACCGGCACCTGGGGTGGTCAGGAGCACTTGCATCTTCTTCTCTCCGTCTTCTCGTGGGTCCTCTCCTGGATTGGCTTGCCCTTGTACCAAGCATTCTTCTCCTCTCTTTCGTCTTCTCTTTCAAGCTTCCCTCGCGGATGATGTAGTCGTTCCCTTGCGCTTCACCTCCTCCTCGACGCACGTGTAGTTCTTCAACCTAATGCACGGGAGTGGAGGGTCAAGTAGTATACCATCCTCGAGAGCACCAAGTAGACACGTGTAAAGGAGAAGATTCACCTTTAGGTGTAATATGTGTATGTCACACGTGTCTCTTGATGAAGGGGGCGTAACATGGTGATGTACGTCGGATGCTCCGCATCATCTCCCCTCCCCTGGGGAAGATCCGTCCTCGGATCAAGATCCTCATCACCATGGGAGAAATGGGGCATCGACCTTGGAGATGGTACGCGGATGTCTACGCACACTTCTATTCTTGTAGACTATGTTGGGCCTCCAAGCGCAGAGGTTTGTAGGACAACAACAATTTCCCTCAAGTGGATGACCTAAGGATTATGGAACTCAGGGAAGTAGAGGTTGAAGATGGTCTCTCTCAAGTAACCCTGCAATTAAGATACAAGAAGTCTCTTGTGTCCCAACACACCTAATACAACTAGAAGTTGTATAAGTGCACTAGTTCGGCGAAGAGATGGTAAAATATGGGTGATAGGTGTAGCAAAGCAAGGTAATATAAATCTGTAATAAAAAGTGCAGCAAGCAAACAAGTAGTAAATGTGAGCGCAAACGGTATTGCAATGGTGGAAACAAGGCCTAGGCTTCATACTTTCACTAGTGGAAACTCCCAACAACATTAGCATAGTCTAATCACATGATATTTCCCATAAAACATGCAATGGAGACGTACTCGGAGGTCATTCCTTTGTGGTCAAGAGAGGACGAGAATTGTGTAGGGCTACAAAATCACACCTCAGAGTTCGTAGTTCGTATCTATGGATTTCCCAATGTCACCGCGGCCATCCAAAGAGAGTACCACAATCACCACAACATATCTAAAGGATAGTCAAAGACAAGCACCAAGAGACTCTCAATCTTCAATCCACACACAAAAGAGGAAATCACTCATGAAAATATTCTTCTAACCCATGTCCAATAGACCGCTGTCACCATGGTCTCGGGGATTATACTAGCTATGATCAAGTGAGTAAATCAATCCAATACATAGAAGAAGGGGAAACATCATGGGATCATCCTAGATTAACATAGCCTATGATCACAATCAAGATCACATCATGGGAGAGAGATAAAACCACATAGCTACTGGTAGAAACCTTAGCCCCGAGGAGGAACTACTCCCACATCATGGAAGGAGGAAGCAACGTCGATGGAGATGAATCCGGGGTCACTTCCCCGTCTTGGCAGTGCCGGCACAGGAATTCTGGTCCCCCGAAACTTGGTGGCAATGGCGGCGGAGATCGGAATTGCTTCTGGAGAAAAGGGTTCTGGAATCAGGGTTTTTGCGACGCGAGTAAAAATAAGGGCCAAGGGGGAGTCCGAGGCGGTGCCCAGGGGGTCCAGGCGGGTACCCGGCGCGGACTACCCCTAGGCCGCGCCCACAGGCCGCCTCGACGACTGGTGGGGCCCCTCTGGCTCTCCTTCGGGCGTAAGGAAGCTTCTGGAACGCTGATTTTTTATATATTTTTTCCGGAATTTTTCTGGCACTTTAAGTAATGGGAAAACCTGAAATAAAAAAACAACAGAAAACATAAAATAGCACTGTGGTGCACTGAGTTAATAGGTTAGTCCAAATATGATCAAAAGTGTATGAAAGTGTATCAATATCATAGCAATATCACACAAAACATGCATGGAGCAAGCAAAAAATATAGATGCGTTTTGGACGTATCAACATCCCCAAGCTTAATTCCTGCTCATCCTCGAGTAGGTAAATGATAACAAGAATAATTTCTGTGGTGACATGCTACCAAAGAGTCTTTCAAAATCACATGACAAATGCTTATTGAGATAATGAATCTTTAGTAATTAAGTTGCCTCATGAGAATACCACAAAGAACTAAAAGTTTACAATATGATACTGAAACACCCAATAGATTTGTAGTGAGCATGATGTGCAAACATGACAAAGTGATACCTCGCTTGCCCCCTTTAGTGAAGAAAAACATAAATGCAGGAGCACCTCCGAAGTTTAAGTGACGACTAGATACAATGATTTCAGAATAAGCGATATCACAATCATGCAGAAGACAATGGTACTTTGGGACAATGCACATTACACTTAGAATGACAATCATGCTCTCAATAGTTGGTGCTTTGAAGACAGAAGGTGGAGACTCTCGAACCGTGGCTTTTGATGGAAAGGTTGAAAACCCGTGGCTGGAAGCAAAGACTAAACAAGTACCAGAGCTCGTGGTTTTGAAAACAGAGATAAAAATCTTTTGAGAGGTGCATAATTCGTCAACGAATGCTAGTAGATAACCCAATTACTTCTTATGCTGGACAAGTTTCGAGGAACGGCTCCCACGCGGGGACGATCACATCCCCTTAATCTCCTTTGTTTATCACTGCCAAAGTTTTCTGATTTCTCATGAACAAAGCGTGCAGGAGGGTTTGTTTGTTGCTATTATCTTTAGTGAGCTGGGCGCACTCATGCCAATCCCTCCTCGTATTAGGGGTTTGCAGATTAGACATGCAATCCCGGGGTAAAACTTGTCCAACATAAGAAGATCATGAATTACCTACTACTTTATCATGAGCTAAAACAGAGGCACAAAAGAGAAGTGCTTTTGAATGATTTTGAGATGGCACATGAAAGTCTTCGTTAGGAATGACAAGTAAATACCATATATAGGAAGCTATGGTGGACTCATATGGCATAACTGGTTTCGAGGATTTTTGATGCACAAGCAGTCAGTCCGCTTAGTACAGGTGAAGGCTAGCAAAAGACTGGGAGCGACCAACTAAGAGAGCAATGACGACCATAATCATGCAGAGCGACAAAGCAACATTGAATCGGGCATGGAAGTTATATCACTACTCAGAAATTAAAGATCATCAAGGCTTGATAGACTTTTTTACAGTCTCAAATATGCACGAGCATATGCCAAGTCAATCAAAATAAATTCTTGGAGGAAGATATCACTAAACCATACCACATCATAGGCAAACAAATCATGTTGGTATTTCAATAACACATTAAGACACCCCAGCTATTTGAGACTAACCATAAGAAAACATGAACTACTAAGCAACATTATGCACATAGCATTTTTATCATAGACATATCAACCAGTGCCACAGAAGCCAAGTCTCTTAACAAGATAAGCATGAAAACTCAAGAGAGTTCCTGAAGCAACAACCTAAATAAAATCTCTTAAAAAGATAAGCATGAAAACTAAGAGCTAAGCATGACAGCAGCTAAGAAAAGATAAAGAACACACACAAGAAGATAAGCATGCAAGCCTATGTTGTGTTCTACAGTGGAGTGGAGCGTGTTTCTCTCCCAAACAATGAAGGCTAGGATCCAACTTGTTAAGAACATTAAGCAAAACTAAATAAACTACAAAGAAAAGAGCAAGACGCTCCAAGCATAGCACATAACGCATGAAGTGATAAAATATAGTGGAACGAAGGACGAACTGATAATTGTTGATGGAGAAGGGGATGCACGGGGGCATCACAAGCTTAGATGCTTGAGTCTACTTGGATATTTCTTGGGGGTTCATGGGGGCATCCCCAAGCTTGAGCGTTTGACACTCCTGAATCTTCTTTTATCATCTTCCCTCGCACACTTGAAAACTCCCTTCATACATAACTCATCATAATCTGATTAGAGAGGTTAGTACCCACAATAAAATATATTTTCTCTACTGGAAACAAAGATATTATTTAAGGGCTACTGTTTCTCAAGATTGCCAAAAAGTTTTTGCAAAGAAAAAGCAAGCTTAAGGTTTGCAAAATGAAGAAAAGGCAAAACATGGCAGAATCTGTGAAAAACAGACCAGCAGGTAGTAAATAATTTTTTTGGGGCACTTCTACAACTCAAATAAAAAAACTCAGAACAGACGCTCAAAAGCCAATTGTATAGAGAACCCTGTCAAAACAATTCAGGTCAAAAAGATGATCTGGTGATTTTATTCGAATTTTTCTGTCCAAGGACAGAATCTGTTTTCTGGACAGCATGTCACAACTTTTGAACTTTCTTGCAATCAGAGGCTAAACTTGGCACAAAGCTGAAAAATAAAGATACAATGATGTTGGTACAGTAGTAACAAACATCAATACCACTAAAAACTAAAAGAACAAACTGAAAGTAAAGATAACAAGGGTTGTCTCCCTAGAGCTCTTTCTTTATAGCCATAAAGATAGGCTTAAGACTTTAATGATGCTCTCGTAGGAATAAGAGTTGAAGAACAAAAGAAAGCATCAAGAATCAAATACGAAACACATTTAAGCCTAACATGCTTCATATGCATAGGAATATTGCAATAGAATAATTCATTGAAGCACAAAGTAATAAGCATAGGAAGGAAAAACAAGTGCAGCTTCAAAACCTTCAACATAAAGAGAGGGAACTTGATATTATTGAAATATCTATAAGCATGTGTTCCCTTCTCATAATAATTTCCAGTGGGATCATGAATAAACTCAACAATATAAGTACCACATAAATCATTGTTACCATGATCCACATGCAAAAAGGTACTCTTGCTCTCCACATAAGCATAATCTTTCTCATTGGTAATAGTGGGAGTAGGAATATCATAAACAACTTGAACACTGTAGATTAATTGTGTATTAGGAAGATGGTGTTCAGCAAGGGAGTAATCCCCTCTATGATTATGACAAGTTTCATAAGGATAATTACTCCTTATGTCATAGTTACCTTTACAATCACTATAGATAGAAGTTATAGCATCATCATAGTAGAGAAGAGCATTATCATTGCTAGTAACTATATTTGTAAACATGTTGTCTTTATTCTTACTAGCAAAAGAATTATCAATTACCACATCACTAATGGGTAAAGGACTTGAAATCCTATCATCCCCAAGCTTAGAGCTTTCTATATCATCATTTTCAGAGTTGGCACCAAAAAGATTTTCAAGATCATAAGTGGCATTATCATTATCTTCCCAATCACAATAAGTAACATGCATATCATAATCAAAATCATCTTCAATAGTGCCTACGGACTATTGATGCGAGGAATATGGTCAAGCCAGGTTGATACCCATTCTTCTTCCTTCTTGCTCCTCTTCCTCCTCCTCTTCTTTTTCTTCTTCTTCACCATAGGATGGAGTGGTTGGAGATGAAGTTTCTCCATATATCCTGGTTTATCATTAGAAACAATAGAGGAAACTTGGGAGAAACTCTCCTTTTTATTAGTAGAAATATAAGAGACATTTTTATGCTTTGGTAAAGTTCCCTCCTTTCTAATCTTACTTATGTAATCATTTTCATGGCAATTAACAACACAATAGAGATGGCAATTTTGCAAAGTGTTGTTTATTTCTAAGGCATTAACATCTTGCCAATAAATCTTTTCTGATAACTCTTCACACATAAAAAATAACATAAGTTCATCATAAAGATCAGGGGTGATCATGTTATGACACAACTGGTTAACGGTTATGTTTTGAAAGTTCATGCATTGAAAATTAAAGTGACCCTCTATACCACAAAGTTCACAAGTAAAAGGATAAAGGTCACACAATTCTCTAGAAATTTCATTTAAATCTTTGACCCAAGTGATTGTTCTTTCATGCTTATGTTTCTTACAATAATTATCTTCTTCAATCATAGGCCTTTCACGAGGTCTATCCACTCCACAAAAATTAACATGCTTATATAAAACTTCATTTTCAGGAATTGGATCATGCATGTTGCAATCATCATGAACAATTTTATTTTCTTTGCAAATCTCTTTAAAAGGTTCATGATGCTTGATCCAATCCTCCTTAGGCATATTAAGATGTGAAGCAAAAGATTTGAGGAAATCAACAAGGAGTTGAGATTCAAGCCCAAATTTAGCACTAAACTTATTAAAACTTGCAGTTTCAACAAAGGACTTAATGCAATCATACTCATAAATTATACCTGACTCTTTACCTTGGTCGATCTCCCAGTCTTCAGTGTTGCGTTGAATTCTTTCAAGGAGTTCCCATTTAGCATCAATCTTTTCATTTGTGAAAGAACCCATAGAGGAAGCATCGAGCAAGTCTTTATCCTGCCGAGAGAGCCTTGCATAAAAATTAGTAATAATGATATCTTTGGGGAGCCCATGGTTAGGACATTTTAGCATTAAAGTTTTCAGTCTCCCCCAAGCTTGAGCTATGCTCTCTCCGTCATGAGGATAGAAATTATAAGCATAATTCCTATTCTCATGGACTTCATGAAGAGGATAAAACTTGGAGTAAAAGAGAGACTGGATCTCTTCCCAATCCAGCAGGTGAGAATCATCTAGTAGCCTATACCATTCCAATGTTTTTCCTTTCAGTGACAAGGCAAATAATTTCCTCATGACTGCATCTCTTGTCAAACCTGAAATCTTAAATAACTCACAAAGTTCTGTAAGTTTCAACAAATGAATACTAGGATTGACTGTTCCATCATAACAATCATTCCTAATTATTTCAATTATCCCAAGTGGTATTTGGAACGGGATACATTCAGTAGGTGGAGGAGACTTCTCTACCACGGGTGTGGTAAAGCGACCTTCCCCAAGCAACGAACTAAGAGTGCGGTTTTCCATAAGCCTAACTAGTGAAACTAAAAACAAGAAACAAAAATATTTAATTGCAAGATCTAAATATATACCTTCAAACACTTACTTCCCCGGCAACGGCGCCAGAAATAGCTTGATGTCGACGCACGCTTCTATTCTTGTAGACTATGTTGGGCCTCCAAGCGCAGAGGTTTGTGAAGAGAATATGCCTGAGAGGCAATAATAAAGTGTTTATTATATTATTCCTTGTTTATGATAAACATTTATTTCTCATGCTAGAATTGTATTAACCGGAAACGTTGATACATGTGTGTTTAATAAACAAACAATGGTTCCTAGTAAAGCCTCTCTTTTAACTAGCTCGTCGATTAACAGATGATCAAGGTTTCCTGATCATGAACATTGGATGTTGTTAATAACGGGATCATATCATTAGGAGAATGATGTGATGAATATATACCCAAACTAAGTATAACAATACGATCAAGTCATTTAGTTTATATTGTTATATCTTGCATTCGAAGTAATCTTGTTCCTTAGACCATGAGATCATGTCAATCACTAATACCGAAAGAATACTTTAATGACATCAAACGTCACACTGTAACAGGGTGACTATAAAGGTGGTGTTAGGTATTCGGAAAGTATTAGTTGAGGCTCATGGATCAAGAATGGGATTTGTCCATCCAAAATGACGGAGAGATATACTCTGGGCCCTCTCGGTGATATCGCATTGACACCGCTTGCAAGCACGTGACTAGGTCACAAGAATGTCATATCACAGTACGAGTAAAAGATTACTTGTCGGAAACGAGATCGAACAAGGTATGGTTGATACCGATGATCGGATCTCGGACAAGTAAAATATCGCGAGACAAAGGGAATTAGTTACGACGTTGATGGTTCACACGATCACAAGATTCATCGTTGAATATATAGGAGTCATCACGGATCTCCAGATCCCGCTGTTGATTATTGATCGGAGAGGTGTCTCAATCATGTCTGTATTATTCGCGAACCGTAGGGTGACACACTTAAGGTTCGATGATGCATTTTGAGAGTATAAGGAATATTGAAGAATGTTTTGGACAGCACCAAAATTGTTTCGGGTAAAATTGAAATAGTTCAAGGGGTTTTTGTCGGATGGTTGTTAATAGAATTAACAAATGATTCGAGGTGCAATGTGCAAATGTTTGTTAATAGGATTAACAAATATTAAATAAAGAAATAGAAATGTTTTATTTATTTATTAAAGAAAACCTTTGGATTTTCCAAGTGGACAATTAAGGGAGCATGGGTGGGTGTGAGTGTGGCTTCCACTCACATCAAGAGGGGAAGAGGTGGAGGCACCATGAGTTGGCCGCACCCTCCCTTGGGCTGCCCACTCCTCCCCTATAAAAGGAGGGTGAGGGCTTCCCCTCCCATACACTTGCCTCACCTCCCTTCCTCTCCACCCGCTGCTCCATACCATGGTCTTCCGCTTGGCGAAGCCCTGACCGTGGGATTCTTCACCGCATCACGTTGTTGTGCTGCTGGATTTCCGAGGATCCTCTACTTCCGCTGCCCCGCTGGATCGAGGGAACGGAGGTCGTCATCAAGATGTACGTGTGACCGAGCACGGAGACGCTCAGCGTACATCATCGTGATCTTGAGATCGGCAAGTGAACCACTACATCATCCACGAGATTTGATCTCGTAACGTTTTAAGTCTTCAAGGGTGAGTTCTTCTATGACATCCTACTCGTTGCTTACATCTCCTAGATTAGATCTTGGCTTGTTGGTTTTTTATGCGTAGGAATTTTTTTTGTTTTCCTTGCTACGAACCCTACAGTGGTATCAGAGCCTTGTCTATGCGTAGATGGTTTGTACGAGTAGAACACATATGGATGTGGGCGTTGATGATCATGGTTTTGCCTCCTTTTGTATTTTGGATCCTAGTGGCATAATGGGATGAAGCGGCCCGGACTAACCTTACATGTCCGCGTACATGAGACTTGTTCCACGACTGACATGCAACTTGTATTGCATAAGTGGTTGGCGGGTGTCTGTCTCTCTCACTATAGTTAGGACCTAATCTACAACGGGTTGTTAAAAATATGTTTTATCAACATTGTGGTTTATGTTCGTAGGTATGAACGGTTCTATCTTCGTAAGCCCAAGCCACGTAAAATATGCAAAAATAAATTAGATACGTCTAACTTGTTTTTGCAGGGCATGTGATGTGATATGGTCAATGTTACAAATTTGATGTATGAGATGATCCATTTTGTAAGTTATTGACATACCGGCAGGAGCCATATGGTTGTCTTATTATTTATGGCCTGCGTGCTGTATATCATATCCATGTGATATGTTGTAATTTGATGGAAAATCAAGATGGAGGTGCCATGGACCTTGGTGCCACGCCGGTGGGATGATGAAGATCATACCATGATGCACAAGATGGAGATCAAGTGCAAGAAGGACCATATCATATCACATTATCCATGCATGTGATGTTAATCCTTTTATGCATCTTATTTTGCTTAGACCGCGACGGTAGCATTATAAGATGATCCCTCTCAATTAATATGAAGATAATAATGTGTTCTTCCTTAGTATGCACCGTTAAGAAAGTTCGTCATTTCGAGACACCACGTGATGATCGGGTGTGATAGACTCTACGTTCGCATACAACGGGTGTTTTCAAGCCTAGCATGTACAGACATGGCCTTGAAACACATGCAACCTAGCATGTACAGACATGGCCTCGGAACACGAACCTAAAGGTAAAGCATAAGTCATATGGATGATATGATGAACATGTCGATGTTCGACTTTGCAGCTACATCATCTCACGTGATGATCGGTTTTGGTGTAGTGAATTTGGTTTGTGTAATCACCAAAACAACTAAGAGGGATGTTGTTTTTGAGTGGGAGTTCATGGGATAATTTTTTGAATTAACTTGAACTTAATTTATCATAAACTTAGTCTAAATAGTCTTTGCAAATATGTTGTAGATCATGGCTGCACCTACCTTCAATTTCAATATGTTCATGGAGAAAGAAAAGCTAGCGAACAATGGTAGCAACTTTACCAACTGGGCACTTAACCTGAGGATTCTCCTCACCGCTTGCAAGAAGCTCTATGTGCTTGATGCACCGCTAGGTGACCAGCCCGCTGATGATGCTTCTGATGAAGATAAAAATGTTTATCTGACTCAAAAAGAAGACCACAATATAGTTCATTGTGGCATCCTTTATGGATTAGAACCAGAGCTGCGAAAAAGTTTCGAGAACAGCACTGCTTATGCTACAATGGGAGAATTGAAAATGATTTTCGATACCCATGCTGCAGTTGAGAGTTATGATGCTTCAGAAAAGTTCTTTAGCTGCATGATGGAAGAGAACAGCTCCGTCAGTGAGCACGTACTCAAAATGTCTGCGTACGCTGATAAGCTCATAGCCTTGGGAATAACGATTCCCAATAAGCTAGGGATACATCGTGTTCTTCAATCTCTGCCACCTAGTTACAAGAACTTTGTGATGAACTATAATATGCAAGGAATGAAGAAGTCTCTTCCTGAGCTTCTCTCGATGCTTAAAACTGCTGAAGTGGAGATCAAGAAAGAGCATCAAGTGTTGATGATCAATAAGACCACTAGTTTCAAGAAAGGCAAGCCAAAGGGCAACTTCAAGAAGGTTGTCAAGTCTGTTTCTACACCTGAGAAGAAAACCAAGAATGGTCCTAAGCCTGAGACTGAGTGCTTCTATTGCAAGGGCACTGGTCACTGGAAGCGAAACTGCCCCAAATATCTGGCAGATAAGAAGGCCGACAAAGTGAACAAAGGTATATGTGATATACATGTTATTGATGTGTACCTTACTAGTACTCGTAGTAGCGCCTGGGTATTTGATACTGGTTCGGTTGCTCACATATGTAACTCGAAACAGGAACTGCAGAATAAGCGACCACTAGCAGAGGATGAGGTGACGATGCGCGTCGGCAATGGATCAAGAGTTGATGTGATCGCCGTCGGCACGCTACCTCTTCGTTTACCGTCTAGATTAGTTATAAACCTGAATAAATGTTATCTGGTGCCTGCGTTGAGCATGAACATCATTTCTGGATCTTGCTTAATGAAGAGTGGTTATTCCTTTAAGTCCGAGAACAATGGTTGTTCGATTTATATGAATAATATCTTTTATGCTCACGCACCTGAGAAGAATGGTTTATTTCTTTTGAATCTTGATAGTATTGATACACATATTCATAGTGTGAATGCCAAAAGAATCAAGTTAAATGATGATATTGCTACTTACATGTGGCATTGCCGCTTAGGTCATATTGGTGTTAAACGCATGAAGAAGCTCCATTCTGATGGACTCTTAGAATCACTTGATTATGAATCATTTGAATAGTGTGAACCATGCCTTATGGGAAAGATGACTAGAACCCCGTTTTCAGGTTCTATGGAACGGGCGACAGACTTACTGGAAATCATACATACTGATGTGTGTGGACCAATGAGTGTATCGGCGCGCGGTGGATATCGTTATTTTGTCACTTTCACAGATGATTTGAGTAGATATGGATATATTTACTTAATGAAACACAAATCTGAGACGTTTGAAAAGTTCAAAGAATTTCAGTGTGAAGTTGAAAATAATCGTAACAGAAAGATTAAATTTCTACGATCTGATCGTGGAGGTGAATATTTAAGTTACGAGTTTGGCATGCATATGAAACAATGTGGAATAGTTTCACAACTCACACCTGCCGGAACACCACAGCGTAATGGTGTTTCCGAACGTCGTAATCGTACTTTATTGGATATGGTTCGATCTATGATGTCTCTTACAGATTTGCCACTGTCATTTTGGGGTTATGCACTAGAGACCGCTGCATTCACTTTAAATAGGGCACCATCTAAATCCGTTGAAACGACACCGTATGAATTATGGTTTGGAAACAAACCTAAGCTGTCATTTCTAAAAGTTTGGGGCTGCGATGTTTATGTGAAGAAGCTTCAACCTGATAAACTCGAACCCAAAACGGAAAAATGCATCTTCATAGGATACCCTAAGGAAACAATAGGGTACACCTTCTATCACAGATCCGAAGGCAAGATTTTCGTTGCCAAGAATGGATCCTTTTTAGAGAAGGAATTTCTCTCGAAAGGTGTGAATAGTAGGAAGGTAGAACTCGATGAGGTTATTGAACCTTCTCTTCTTGGAATGGCGAGTAGCGCAGCACCGGAAGTTGTTCCAGTGCCGACTCCGTCAGTTGAAGAGGGAACTAATGATCAAGATCATGAAACTCCAGAAGAGGAAACTACCGTGCTTCGCAGGTCAACTAGGGAACGTACAACTCCTGAACTGTATGGGAATCCCGTCTTAAACTTCATGGTAGATAGAAGTGATGACCCTGCGACGTATGATGAAGCAATGATGAGCCCAGATTCCAACAAATGGCTTGAAGCCATGAAATACGAAATGGGATCCATGTACGAAAACCAAGTTTGGACTTTGGTGGACTTACCCGATGACCGTAAGGCCGTTGAGAACAAATGGATTTTTAAAAAGAAAACTGATGCTGATGGTAATGTGACCGTCTATAAAGCTCGACTTGTCGCAAAAGGTTTTCGACAAATTCAAGGAGTTGACTACGATGAGACCTTCTCACTAGTAGCGATGCTAAAGTCAGTTAGGATTATGTTAGCAATTGCTGCATTTTTCGATTATGAAATCTGGCAGATGGATGTCAAAACGGCATTCCTGAATGGTGACATTGAGGAAGAGTTGTATATGATGCAACCCAAAGGTTTTGTTGATCCTAAGGATGCTGACAAGGTATGCAAGCTTCAACGTTCCATTTATGGACTGAAGCAAGCATCCCGGAGTTGGAACCTCCGTTTTGATAAGGTGATCAAAGAGTTTGGATTTGATCAAACGTACGGAGAAGCTTGTATCTACAAGAAAGTGAGTGGGAGCTCTGTAGCATTTCTAGTACTGTATGTGGATGACATATTGTTGATTGGAAATGATATAGAATTGTTAAAAGGTGTAAAAGGTTATTTGAACAGTAATTTTTTGATGAAAGACCTCGGTGAAGCAGCTTATATATTAGGCATCAAAATCTACAGGGATAGATCAAGACGCTTAATTGGACTTTCGCAAAGTACATACATTGACAAGATTTTGAAGAAGTTCAGAATGGATAAAAGTAAGAAGGGGTTCTTACCAATGTTGCAAGGCAA
Organism: Bromus sterilis; assembly: GCA_950022295.1. NCBI lineage: Eukaryota > Viridiplantae > Streptophyta > Magnoliopsida > Poales > Poaceae > Bromus > Bromus sterilis. Next base: position 139,295,930 of record OX465601.1, on the reverse strand, counting down.
GACGTTGAGTAAGACTCAATGTCCAGTTACAGCAGAAGATAGAGAGGAAATGAATAAGATTCCCTATGCTTCAGCCATAGGTTCTGTCATGTATGCTATGATATGTACAAGACCAGATGTGGCACATGCTGTTAGTTTGACTAGCAGGTACCAATCCGATCCAGGTTTAGAACACTGGGCGGCGGTCAAGAATATCCTTAAGTACTTGAGAAGAACTAAGGATATGTTTCTCGTGTATGGCGGTGAAGAAGAGCTCGTCGCAAGAGGTTACGTCGATGCTAGCTTCGTCACTGATCCGGATGACTCTAAGTCACAATCCGGATACGTATTTATTATGAATGGAGGAGCAGTAAGCTGGAGGAGTTCCAAGAAATCTGTGGTAGTGGGATCATCAACAGAAGCGGAATATGTTGCTGCCTCAGAGGCAACACATGAAGCAGTTTGGATGAAGGAGTTCATATCCGAACTAGGTGTGGTTCCGAGTGCTTTGGATCCAATGGTCATCTATTTGGACAAAAATGGTGCCATTGCCAATGCTAAGGAACCAAGGTCTCACAAGAATTCCAAGCATATCAAGCGCCGTTTTCAATCCATCCGTGAGTATGTCAAGGATGGGGATGTGAAGATTTGCAAAGTACACACAGATCTGAATGTGGCAGATCCGTTGACTAAAACTCTCCCAAAGGCAAAACATGATAAACATCAGAACTCCATGGGTGTTAGATTCATTACTATGTAATATAGATTATTGCCCCTAGTGCAAGTGGGAGACTGAAGGAAATATGCCCGAGAGGCAATAATAAAGTGTTTATTATATTATTCCTTGTTTATGATAAACGTTTATTTCTCATGCTAGAATTGTATTAACCGGAAACGTTGATACATGTGTGTTTAATAAACAAACAATGGTTCCTAGTAAAGCCTCTCTTTTAACTAGCTCGTCGATTAACAGATGATCAAGGTTTCCTGATCATGAACATTGGATGTTGTTAATAACAGGATCATATCATTAGGAGAATGATGTGATGAATATATACCCAAACTAAGTATAACAATACGATCAAGTCATTTAGTTTATATTGTTATATCTTGCATTACAAGTAATCTTGTTCCTTAGACCATGAGATCATGTCAATCACTAATACCGAAAGAATACTTTAATGACATCAAACGTCACACTGTAACAGGGTGACTATAAAGGTGGTGTTAGGTATTCGGAAAGTATTAGTTGAGGCTCATGGATCAAGAATGGGATTTGTCCATCCAAAATGACGGAGATATATACTCTGGGCCCTCTCGGTGATATCACATTGACACCTCTTGCAAGCACGTGACTAGGTCACAAGAATGTCATATCACAGAACGAGTAAAAGAGTACTTGTCGGAAACGAGATCGAACAAGGTATGGTTGATACCGACGATCGGATCTCGGACAAGTAAAATATCGCGAGACAAAGGGAATTAGTTACGACGTTGATGGTTCACACAATCACAATATTCATCGTTGAATATATAGGAGTCATCACGGATCTCCAGATCCCGCTGTTGATTATTGATCGGAGAGGTGTCTCAATCATGTCTGTATTATTCGCGAACCATAGGGTGACACACTTAAGGTTTGATGATGCATTTTGAGAGGATAAGGAATATTGAAGAATGTTTTGGACAGCACCGAAATTGTTTCGGGTAAAATTGAAATAGTTCAAGGGGTTTTTGTCGGATGGTTGTTAATAGAATTAACAAATGATTCGAGGTGCAATGTGCAAATGTTTGTTAATAGGATTAACAAATATTAAATAAAGAAATAGAAATGTTTTATTTATTTATTAAAGAAAACCTTTGGATTTTCCAAGTGGACAATTAAGGGAGCATGGGTGGGTGTGAGTGTGGCTTCCACTCACATCAAGAGGGGAAGAGGTGGAGGCACCATGAGTTGGCCGCACCCCCCCTTGGGCTGCCCACTCCTCCCCTATAAAAGGAGGGTGAGGGATTCCCCTCCCATACACTTGCCTCACCTCCCTTCCTCTCCACCCGCTACTCCATACCATGGTCTTCCGCTTGGCGAAGCCCTGACCGTGGGATTCTTCACCGCATCACGTTGTTGTGCTGCTGGATTTCCGGGGATCCTCTACTTCCGCTGCCCCGCTGGATCGAGGGAACGAATGTCGTCATCAAGCTGTACGTGTGACCGAGCACGGAGACGCTCAGCGTACATCATCGCGATCTTGAGATCGGCAAGTGAACCACTACATCATCCACGAGATTTGATCTCGTAACGTTTTAAGTCTTCAAGGGTGAGTTCTTCTATGACATCCTAGTCATTGCTTACATCTCCTAGATTAGATCTTGGCTTGTTGGTTGTTTATGCGTAGGAATTTTTTTGTTTTCCTTGCTATGAACCCTACAGTTTGTAGGACAACAGCAATTTCCCTCAAGTGGATGACCTATGGTTTATCGAACTCAGGGAAGTAGAGGTTGAAGATGGTCTATCTCAAGCAACCCTGCAATTAAGATACAAGAAGTCTCTTGTGTCCCCAACACACCTAATACAACTAGGAGTTGTATATGTGCACTAGTTCGGCGAAGAGATGGTAAAATATGGGTGATAGGTGTAGCAAAGCAAGGTAATATAAATCTGTAATAAAAATTGCAGCAAGCAAACAAGTAGTAAACGTGAGCGCAAACGGTATTGCAATGGTGGAAACAAGGCCTAGGCTTCATACTTTCACTACTGGCAACTCCCAACAACATTAACATAGTCTAATCACATGATATTTCCCATAAAACATGCAATGGAGACGTACTCGGAGGTCATTCCTTTGTGGTCAAGAGAGGACGAGAATTGTGTAGGGCTACAAAAGAACACCTCAGAGTTCGTAGTTCGCATCTATGGATTTCCCAATGTCACCGCGGCCATCCAAAGAGAGTACCACAATCACCACAACATATCTAAAGGATAGTCAAAGACAAGCGCCAAGAGACTCTCAATCTTCAATCCACACACAAAAGAGGAAATAACTGATGAAAATATTCTTCTAACCCATGTCCAATAGACCTCTGTCACCATGGTCTCGGGGATTATACTAAATAAGATCAAGTGAGTACATTAATCCAATACATAGAAGAAGGGGAAACATCATGGGATCATCCTAGATTAACATAGCCTATGATCACAATCAAGATCACATCATGGGAGAGAGAGAAAACCACATAGCTACTGGTAGAAACCTCAACCGCGAGGAGGAACTACTCCCGCATCATGGAAGGAGGAAGCAACGTCGATGGAGATGAATCCGGGGGCACTTCCCCGTCCCGGCAGGGTCCCGTCACAGGAATTCTAGTCCCCCAAAACTAGGCGGCGATGGCGGCGGAGATCGGAATTGCTTCTGGAGAAAAGGGTTATGGAATCAGGGTTTTCGCGACGCGAGTAAAAATAAGGGCCAAGGGGGAGTCCAAGGCGGTTCCCAGGGGGTCCAGGCGGGTACCCGGCGCGGCCTACCCCTAGGCCGCGCCCACAGGCCGCCTCGACGACTGGCGGGGCCCATCTGGCTCTCCTTCGGGGTGTAAGGAAGCTTCTGGAACGCTGATTTTTTATATATATTTTCCGGAATTTTTCTGGCACTTTAAGTAATAGGAAATCCTGAAATACAAAAACAGCAGAAAACATAAACTGGCACTGTGGTGCACTGAGTTAATAGGTTAGTCCAAATATGATCAAAAGTGTATGAAAATGTATCAATATGACACAAAACATGCATGGAGCAAGCAGAAATTATAGATACGTTTTGGACGTATCAGACGCTCATCAAGCACTCCAAACCTACTCATGCAGAAATGATAGCAAAATATGCAACACAATGCTTACGATGAGCATAGAAATGGTGGACATCAACCCAATGTAAAGAACAAGTAGGCATCATGGGTGATGGGACACACACATATATCATGGCAATCTTATCATGCGAACAAATGAGAAACATGGGTAATGCACATGATAAGTCACGAACATGATAACAAGGCATCTTACTTGCATTGCATTGGCGAGGAGTCCAAAGAAAAGAATAATTGATCAATATGAGTCTCCCAATACAAGCATCATGAATATTATGCATCACAAAGGAAACATGGTAATAACAAGAGATATCTCCATCAAGTTTGCGAAGGCACATACAAGGAATAGAAGGGTGAATCATGTGAAAAGCAATGCATGTGTCACAAATGCATGTCATATGAAGAGGAACTAGCATAACATGCAAAGTGAACATGAAAAAATGGGCATAATGTAATAAGTGGTATAAAACCCATATCCATGTGAGAGCCATGTAGAAGGAATACGCGAAGTCCTTGTGCGAAGAGTAGTGGAGAACTAGTGCCCCAAAGGATCTCATAGCTTCATTGCTCTCAAGAGCTCGTTTCGTCAACTCGTGGGATCGTGAGGTTGATGAGTGGGTGTGAGGACCTACACAACAGTGAGACAAAAGAAACAACGTGTGCGCGTGGTATATGTACACATCATCCATCATGATGTGCACGTGCGTGTATCGGTTAGCACATGAAATCCAATGCTCAAAGAAATGAGAGGCATGATATTGGAACATGTCATCCATCATGAGAGGATTGTGTCTATGTATTGCATAATGGATACACAAGCAAGTATGTGCACCCAAAACATTTGAAACATTTGTATTCATGGGATGCATAATGTGTACACATGAGATGGAATCATGTGACACAAAAGAGAAGTCATGGCATGGCATATGAGATGAATTTCTTAATTTGTGCAAAGGTAGCATATCAATATCATCACTAGAAAAGAAAATGCCAATAACCATGGATTTGTCATCTATGCCATATTCACAAATGGGGTTTATTTTAATGGGCATGACATAGTTACTATGATGAGATGCGAAGATGCAATATCAGAGATCTCATGCATAACATATGAAAAATCAAGCAGAGTGTCAAACATGATGTGACCTAAGGAATTATCACAAGATATCCTATGCAACATGGCATCACAACTAATGTATTCCACATGCTCATCATCATAAATAGGTGGCTCATCAAAGCATGGAGTGGGCACACAAGCATGAAGCATGGCAATAGGGAGATCATCATCATGCAAGCAATCAAATTCCACTAGAGGGACAAGAGAGGTATCATCACCTACATCTTCACCGTTGTAGATCCACTCAGGTGGTGTAGGTGAGGTAGAAAAGACCAACTTGTGGTCAACATCATCATCTTGATGGAACCATGTGGTGTGTGCATCTTGTTCCTCCATGGCCATCATCTCCTCCATTTGAGGGGGGGGGGTACTTGTCGAAGATAGGAGTGTCATCATACAGGAGACCTAGCACCAAAGGAGAAGACACAATCGGAGTAGAGGGTAAGTTGTTAGAAAATAAATTGGCCTCACAAGACCTATCAACTTCCTCACTCATCATTTGTGGTGTCTCACTCACTCCCTCTAGGTGGATGCACTCAAACTCACATATGGTGGAGTCACTCAAGTGGTGGTGGTGGATCTTCTCACATGGTAATTGAGACATCTCATCATATATGGGGCTAGTGGTGGTCAAAATCATCCTCTCAAAGGAAATGCACTCACTCTCATTTGTGGTGGTGGCACACAACTCACTCATTTTTTCACTGTCACTCAAGTGGGTGGATGTGTCTCACTCTCACATGGGATGTGGTGTATCTCATCATATATGGGCGTAGGAGGAACATAGGTGCACTAATCTCCATACTCAACTCCAATCGCCGCCTTGGTTGAAGGGAAAATCCCATGCTCAACCTCCGAGAGGGCATCATAGAAGATATCCTCACTCGCCTCCACGACCGAAGGGAACATCCCATGCTCGGTCATATCAACATCTCCTCCATCATAGGAGAGGTCTTGATCCTCTCTCTCTCTCTCTCCACCTTGGTGGAATCATCGTCATGCGCACCGTCTTGAGGTGTGGTCAGTGTGAAGTGGACTTGGGCGCTAGTAGCCTCCGCCTCCTTGATGGTCCGTGTTGCCATGAGAACATCATCGTAGAAGTCGTAGATGGAGTTGTGGCTCCGGAGTAGCATGACCTTGATGAGGGAGGGGTCCTTCAAGCTGCGAGTGATGTAGACCTCCATCCACATGGGGTCATCCGCACCGGCTCTTCTCAAGGCTTGATTCATCTCCAAGAGGTACTCATCGAGTGGCTTGGATCCTTCTGTGATCTTCCACAATTGGTGACTAAGCTCTTTGGAGAGGGTGGAGGGGAAAAAATCTCGCCTCATAGATCTCTTCAACCTTGACCAACGCTTGCGCGAGCGCGAGGTGGAAGGTTTGTGAACCCACCAAGTGTGTGCGTAGTCGTAGAAGTGTCTTGTGGCGCGCTTCACTTTATCTTTGGAGTGGAATTGGTGATGCAAGAAGTAGTTGTCCGTATTCTCCTCCCACTCAAGGTACTCGGGTTCATGAGTACCATAGAAATGGAGCTCAATGTCGTCATCGTAGTCGAAGTGGCTTGTGTGGGTGTTGGTGTTGAGCTCGGAACATGTAGAGGGAGGGTCTTCATCTTGTCTTGGGGGAGGTGATCGAGCTCTCCAATCATCATGGGGTGTATAGGCCTCGTAGTAGTTTCCATTGCCGCCATATAGCAAGGGAGGGTCTTGCATAGCCATCACAACAAGCGGGTAGATGTGAGAGTAAAAGGGAGAAAACCAACTCAAGGATACCTTACTCGAGGATGAAATGAATCGAGTGATGTATAGCTTCGCATAGTGAAGAGAGTGTCCTTGTTTTAATCTTGTTCCCACACGCACACCTACACACAAAGGCTTATGTGGAGCTCGGTAGGGATTAGTGGAAAAAAAATCAATAAAATTGAAGTCCAAGATATTGTAAGAGTTGAAAGCAATCCAAAGAACTCCAAATGCAAAGCAAGTGATCAAAACTATAGAGGAGGGAAATAAAAGAACACACACGCAAAGATAGTGTGGCTTGTGCAACCAAAGGAATGAGCATACAAAATAATGGCCTATCGAAGACTAAGCTCGTGTTGCACAAACACAAGGAGAGACGCTAGCTCGATTCACTACTTGGCACCAACCTATATGCATGCAAGCATAGGATTTCCCTTCCAAGTGTATTTTGCACAAGTATTTCTTTGTATGAACTCTCTCTTTTGCTTAAAATCTTGTGATTCTTTCTCTTTTGGCTCTTTCTTAGAAGCTTGCCTCTTTCTTTCTTTTTTTGAACTTTTCCCTCTTTTGCCTCCTTTTCACCACTTGCCTTGAGGCTCAACCAAAAATGCGCTACTAGTCTCACAAGATATGCATGGGAGCAAGCTATCACACTATATGATATAGCAATGATGTAACAAGATGATATGCTATCACTATGGTGCTCAAGTTTTCGCGAAGCCCGGCAATACTCGACTAGCTAGGTTCAATAGGTATGAGGTAATCGCAAAGATGGGGGGGCTATCAAGGTAAAGGCAAGGAAGGAAAATGATGTGACGGGATGGATACCTTCGTCACACTTAACCTTTCACGAAGTCGGAGAAGACCGGCCTTGCTTCCGGTTGAGGGGGTCGAAGGATGGATGATCGTCGTCGAAGATGAAGCTCGTGGGTTGATGTGGTATAAACATGTCATCTAGGTAGACCACAAAAATTTTGCAAATAAAATGCCTATGCTCATGGATAAGGAATGTATTGCGATGATAAAGAGCATATGGCCTTTTCAAGTTGAAGAACATGTCACGAACACATGGTACATGAATAAAGGGAAGTCGAGCATGCGAAGTGAACATGAAAAGGGACACACAAGATATGATATAAAGCATAGCCCACAGTAATGGGAGGGTAGTGTATAGGGCAAACTGAAACGATGCGTGCCATGGTCGAAGTGGGGGAGGAGGATGAAGATGAGGCTCCTCGTCCTTGCCCTCAAGAGATCTTATCTTCCACTCTTGTGTTGCCAAAGTTGAAGGAGAGACATGGGTACCTACGCAACATGATGAGAGAAACAAGTTGTGTGCGTGGTAAACGTGCCTCTTCACTTGCATATATCATTACTCATAAACGTGCATGGATAAAAGTGTGCCTTAATGTTTATACTCATGGCACTAGGAATATGGTGCAAGGAAGGCAAACAAGCATGCTTCACATGAAAACTAGTTGTGGGGCAAGCAAAGCATAACATGTGCAAAGCATGGGCTGCACCAATAACATGGCAACAAGAGCGAGAATCTCCACCAAGCATGCAAGTACACATCAACTCATCACTTGTCATTCCAAGCATGTCCCATACATCCTAAACATGTGCAATAGTGGACCATCCTTTCATCATCTTGGAACACCTCCATATGGCATATGCATTCTCACCATTGTCATACCTACTTGATATGCTCATGACATTGGAAGGACAAAACCATCCACCTATGACTTGATGTTACACAATGGTCGCACTCATAACATTATATACATGGGAACATTGCATATTTCCTCACCATATGATCTTCACGCTACCTTATTGTGTGTTGCAGCTTGCATGGGATGTCTCATGCGCACTGAGGATATGCCTCCGGGAACCAATGTGGATGCCAACAACTCATCCATCTTTCTGCCTCAGTACCGACAACTGTATCTTTGTCTCCTCCATACCATTGTGCCCAAGCACGGAGACAAATCCATGGTAAGCTCCTTTGATGTTGATCTTATGTCATATGCTAAGGATGTGTACAACCGCTTTGAGACAGGCCCGACTCCTCCTCCCATCGATGCGGCAGATTTCTTATGGCATGAGGTGTGGCTGTTCTCCATCCAGAATGTGGTCCATTTCCCCCTCGCTCCATATATCCAGCGAGTTATTGACGTGTTCGTCACCACGCCTATTCAGAAACCCGTCATACACAATGAGTGGAACCCAAGAAGGGGTCTTTCCTAGATACTTGTGGGGCTCCTCCTCCCTCTGCTGCTGGTGCCTCCACCTCCGGTGCCTCGCCTCGCCGCACGCCCATGGCTGAACCATTTTTCACTATTTCTCGTTTTTTGGGAAAATCTCAGAAGGCCATCTTCGACATGTGCAAGTCCAATGCCATTACCATCAACCATCTTGAGACTCGGCGTATCACGTAGGCCAATGTTCGCAAGGAACGTCTTCAGACTCGCCCTGGAAGCCCTTTGAGTGGTGACGAGGAGCGTCCTCGCTCTCCTCAGCAGCCGGACTATGGCTTCCCCACCGAGGCGGAGTATGATGACTTCTTCTCTGAAGTGGTGGTGATGGCGGGGAAGTGGTAATGGCTTCTCACCCTTCGTTGGTTACCCTGAGTGGAAGGTGAGATGAATGATAGTAGCAAATTTCCCCTATGTAGAGGATAGGGTATGTCTCCCGTAGGACTCCGGCAATGATAAGTAGGTGGCAAGAAAGCAATGGCACCATTTACGACAAACGTTGCTTCCTTGACCTGGACCTGCACACAATACAATTAACTTTGCTCCCAACGAAGTTCAGAGAGGTTGTCAATCTCTCCGGTCTTGTTGTTTACAAAGGGTCAAACACACAAGGGATAATGATAATGATAGCAACTGAAAGTAAATGCGGGAAAATAAATGAGCTTGTAAACAGTGATGAGAATATGGACCGGGGTCCCGTGATGTTCACTAGTGATGTCTCTCTCCCAAAAGACGATAAAACTGCTATGCGAGGTAAAAAAATTATAGATGGGCAATTGACAGGATTATAAACGCACCGCAATGCTAACTATGCTACAAAAGAAAGGAAGAGGCTCATAAGCATGGGCTGTACGCCAAAATAAGTAGACCAAAATCCATCTGCATCTAGTACTAATCATCCACCTTGAGATATCTATCCAGAACATCTCGCTGGTATTAAGTTGCGAGCCCCACCCAAAGTGTAAATCCAAAGCAACAAACAACTGCATTACAAGAACTTTGCGTAAATTAAACAATCCTTGCAACCGCGGTTACAAGAACCGTTGTTTTCCCCCTTGTGGCCACAACCCCTAGACTCATGTTTCCGTCACTCAAACATGTCATCAGGGGGCATGTACCCACAATCGAGAATAACGTTCCCTCTTGGATTTACTACCTACCACTTGGCCAAAGAAATAAACAACAACGGAGAACATGCAAGAATTACTTAGGAACGAAAATATAAGAGATAAAAACCAAATATATTACTCTATCACGATCTGAACATAATCTCATAATCCATCAGATCCCATCAAACTCAGCATAGCAATAGCAAAAGAATTACATAAGTGCCTCGATCATGTAGGGCAGCTCGCGAGGACTAAACCATGAAGAACAAAGAGGGGAGGAGAATATCACATAGCTACTGATCACGGACCCATGGTCCAAGGTAGACTACTCATGGCACATCCGGGAAGCGTCCATGGTAGAGGAGAAGCTCCCGGAGGTCGATCCTCCCTCCGGCAGGGTGCCGGGAAGGGTCCTGACGGTGCTCCTGATCTTGGAAGCGCGGCGGCGGCGGAACAGAGGAGAATTTGCGAAATAGGGTTCTGTCTTCGGAAGTTTCTCGTCACGGAGAATAAATAGGCGAAGGGGGGCAGCCAGGGGGGCCACCAGGGGCCCAAGCGCCCCTCTGGCGCGGCCAGGCCCCTGGTCGCGCCAGGTGGCCGCCTGGGTGCCTGGTGGTGGACCCCTGGCCCTCCTTCGGGCTTCGGTAGTCTTTCGACATGCTGATTTTTCCCGGATTTTTGGAGCACTTTTTATATGGGGGAAAACTGAAATAGAAAAACAACAGAAAACAGGAACTGGCACTGGGGTGCACTGAGTTAGTAGGTTAGTCCAAATATGATAAAAAAAATGTATGAAAGTGTATCTAGATCATAGCAGTATCACACAAAACATGCATGGAGCGAGCAGAAATTATCGATACGTTTGAGACGTATCAGGTGGCTGATCAAGATGACCAGGAGTAGTTATTTTTTGTGTTGTGTTCTGCCCATTTTTGGTACTTGTTGCCAAAGGGGGAGGAACCAACCTACCCCTATCCTAGGTTTATTATCATTATCGCGACGTAACCCAAACTTTAGTCGTGATTTATGCGGTGTGGCTTTATGTATTAAGACCTATGTATTATGTCCATGGTGGTACATGTACCAAACTATTTGGTTTATTTATCTTTGCGTGAGATATGGTGTCTTGTGTCATGTTAGGTACTATGTACGTTACTATGAATCATATTTTCGCATTTGTTGTTTCATCATGCACTATTGGGTCTTAAAACCATTGTTACTCTCTGATACGTCTCAAACGTATCTACTTTTCCAAACACTTTTGCTATTTTTTTGCCCTCATTCTTGCATGATTTGGACGAAACTAACCCGGACTAACGATGTTTTCAGCAGATCTATCTGTATGGTTTTATTGTGTGCAGGAAAATGGGTTTTAGGTGTCTCAGAAAATTCCAGGAAAAATCACAGAAAATCCACGCACCCGAAGGACCAATGTGCCAGAAGTGGGGCCAGAGGGCAGCCAGGGCCCCCCCAGGCGCCCTGCTGGCGCGGCCCCACCCCTGACCGCGCCAGGAGGCCATCCGGGAGGGTCCTCCCCCCTCTGGTGCCCTACTTCGCCTCCTATTTATTCCCGTGGCGAGAAAACCCCAGAACAGAAGTCGTTTTCCCAATTCTCGTCGCGGAGCCGCCGCCACCCTCTGTTCTTCCCTGGGAGGGCTAATCTGGAGGCTGTTTTGGCCTCTGGTGAGGGGATATCATCGCCATCGTCATCATCATCACCACTCCATCCTCCCTCCATGACTTCTCCTTTCATGTGTGAGTAATTCCCTACTGTAGGCAAAGGGGATTTTAGGGATTGGATGAGCTAGATCATCTGATAGTTTATCAGATTGTTGGGGGCATGTTGCCTATCATCTAGATTGGTGTTTATCATCTTTGCTTCAACTTGTTGCTCTTAATGCTTGTCACTTTGGGCCAGAGTGCCATGTTTTTAGATCTGAACCCTATGTGTTTGCACGAATATATTTGTGTTCTTGATCCTATCTAGAAGTTGTATGCACCTGTTATAGTCCGGAACCGGCGATCCCAAAGGTGACAGCTTGGGACACCAAAGGAGGTGGACTATAGTTTGAGGATTCCATGTATCCACTGATTGTTAATGCTTTGTTCCGGTGCTCTTTGACAGGAGAACCTTAATCTCCATAAGTTCCTTTTGGCCCTGTTCGTAGCGGGATGGTAGGACAAAAGATGTTGTGCAAGTTCTTATTGCAAGCACGTACAACTACCTGTGGGGTACATGCCTAATGTTTGATATTTACCTAGATGATCATTGCTTTTTTGTGTGCCTTGCCCCAAGTTAAATACATGATGTATCTTATCCATGCAGCACCCAACCATCCATCTCCCTAGCCTACAGTGTTTTTAATTCTGCTGGTTACTAGTTGTTTGCTTTTGCTGTTTTACTGTCGCTGTTTCACCACCACTATTTCCGTTGCTACCATCACTTCTATATCGCAGTTATTATTAATATCTTGTTGAAAGTAAGTGTATCTTAGGTGCGGTGGAATTGACAACTCCACTGTCAAAGCTTGTGGGTATTCTTTGGCTCCCCTTGAGTCGAATCTATAAATTGGGTTATTCTTACCCGCGAAGACTATCTCGATCCCCTGCAGTTGTGGGTTATCAAGGCTGTTTTCTGGCGCCGTTGCCGGGGAGCATAGCTTTATTCACAAGTCTACCTGAAGTATTTTACCTGCTGTAATTTTCCGCTATGGGTAAGAAAGAAGACCCCAAGGTCCCGATCTGACCATCCCGTACAAGAAAAGGTACCATTCTGAACACTAGTGCTACACTTGATTCACCTTCAGTTATGAGTAAGTTTGCTTCACCTCCACCACATGATGCTTCTACTGAATCCGTTACTATGTCCGATACTTTTGATGATGCTTCTACTACTCTTGATGATATTGGTTCACTTGGTTACGCTCTTGGGAAACAGATCGCTGCTGCAAAAAAAATTCTGGAATTGAAATTCCTGTTACTCTCTACCCTATTGGTGGAACTTATGATTATCCTGATTTGAGTAAACTCAAGGAGAGACTCCTTGAGGACGATTATATTATGCTTGATGATGATTTATGCAGGGAGCTAACAGACTTTGTCGACACTGACCCCGGTGCTATTAAGAAGCTTCTCGAAAAACACTCCCTGAAGAACAAGACCGTTCTTGTTCCTGAATTTGGTACATCTCCTATATGCATCAATGATCCTGATTATAATTTCTCTGTTGATCTTTCACTTATATCTATGGTTGAAGTTGACCCCTTTTATGGCAGAGAAAATGATGATGCTATTGCACACCTGACCAAACTCACTGAGTTGGGTGGCCTGTTTACTACGGATGAAAAGATACGAAACATTTATGTTACTAAGATTCTTCCTTTCTCTTTGAAGGAAGGTGCTAAAGCTGTTGGATATGTGCCCTAGAGACAAATTAATAAAGATATTTGTCACATATCCGTTTTGTTCATAATACGTTTTATACTGTGCTATAACTGTATTACTTGGAAATACTAATACATGTGTAGTATAAAACATGGTCCGTAGTTTAACTCGGGTAAACTATCTCATTGGGCAATTGATTGATCAAGCTTTCCTGATCATGGCGACACTTAAGTCCATTGACAATGAGGTCATATCGTTAAGGGGAATGATGTGATGGACGTACACCCACCTAAAGTATTGCAATGTGATCGAATCACATAGTTCAGCGTTGCTATGACTTTGTAACATATGGATTAGTCCTTAGACCGTAATGATCATACATAATTGTCATCTATGAGGAGACTTTGATTTGTATCCCACCGCCTGACTGAAATATGCTGGCTATAACGGTGCACTTTGGGTATTCCGAAATAGATGGTTGATGAGTATGTTAATAGATCAGAGCGGGATTTGTCAGTCCTTGTGACAGGACAGGTACTCTTGGCCCACTCGGTGATATTGCATCAACACCTTGCAAAATATGCTGGCTATAACGGTGCACTTTGGGTATTCCGAAATAGATGGTTGATGAGTATGTTAATAGATCAGAGCGGGATTTGTCAGTCCTTGTGACAGGACAGGTACTCTGGGCCCACTCGGTGATATTGCATCAACACCTTGCAAGGACGTGACTAGGTCACAAGAGATGCAATGATCATGGACGAGAGAAGTTGTTTGTTGTGAACGAGATGTGAACACGGTATGTAGGATACCGACGATCAAACCTCGGACAAACAAAGTACCGCAGCACAAAGGGATTACGTCGTATCGTTAACGGTTTCCAAAAGCGATCGAAGTTCATTCGATGGAAGCGCAGGGGCTGTCAAGGATTGTAACCAGGTCCAACTGACTAGTCATTGTTCAATGAGAAGAGTCTTGACCATGTCTGCTATTTCCCGGACCGTTAGCGTGTTACACTTAAGGGCAATCGATGCATAGGACAGTTACGGGATCAATCGGTGAAATAGGAGGAATCACCGGAATAGTTCCGGAGGAGGACGGAATGGTTTCCGGACATTTTGAATAGTTCAAAATAAAGTTTAATTGTTTTAATAATGTTTTATTATTTAGTTATCTGAATTAAATATTTAAAACATATTAAATAAATTAAAAAAATGGGAAAAAGGCTAAATGGGCCTATGGGGCCCATTAAGGGAGGAGGGGGTCTCCCCCCTTGGGCTTGGCGCCAAGGGTGGGGCCCACCACCCCCCTTGGCCGGCGCACTCCCCCCCTTGGGAGTTTAGTCCCAGATGGGGGAGGGGAGGAGGATGGCACCCCCCCCCTTGGCCTATAAAAGGAGGGGTAGACCCCCCTTTTTCCAACACACCAATATCTCCTTCCTCCTTCTCCTTCCCGGAAGTGGACTCCCCTTGTTTGGAGTCTGCACCTGGATTGGAGTTCTCCACCATAAGGGAGGCCGTCGTTCTGCTGGTGTCGGGATCCGTAGCCGTCTTTCTTCCGCTGCTCGCCTGGTTCGTGGCCCGGGAGGAACATCGATTGTACCGTACGTGTATAATCTCTTCGAGGCACTACACCTGTGGTGCTACTTCATCGTTGGAGGTTTACCGGGAGTCATCCTCGCCGGTGGTGGTCTTCTACACGACAGGGAGGTCGTAGTTCCGAGTCTACGCCAGCCACGTTCGCAAGAACGTTTCCCTCTTTCGGTCTTCAAAGGTATGAACACCGATTCCCTCCGTTACTTTATATCGCCATAGCATAGATCTTGGGTTCGGGTACCGTAGGTATTGTGTTTTCTGCCCCGTATCCCAACAGTGGTATCATGAGCTAGCTATGCGTAGATGTATTGTACGGGTAGAACGCATCTAGGATGTGGGCATCGAATCTTCATTCGTTACCCTCCCACGTGTACTCATTTAGAGTTGCGGCAATGTTTGATGAAGCGGCCCCCAACCGACCTTACGCGTTTACGCGAGACTGGTTCCACGCTTGACATATGGCTTGTACCATATAAAGTGGCTGGGGGGTGTCTGTCTCTCTGCATTAGCGATGTGAAGATGTTTGCAACGGAGGGCCCCGACAAGGGTGAAATAGAGACGGATGGGAGACGGTGTTGTGGCATGTTTTTCGCAGGATAGAAACGGTTCTCTCTCTCGAAACCCCTATCAGCCACGTAAAACTTGCACAAGCTAAAGTAGAAAGGCGTTTAACTTTGCTTTGCATGAAGGGGGATCATAGGTTGTATGATTTACAGTTTTACTTTCTGTTTTATGCTAGTATGCTAGATATATCGACGGTAGCACGAAACAGGACCATCTCTCACAATACCAACATTGTGTTCTCCCTTGGTGGGCACCGCCTGGAAGGTTCTCCCATATGGCTTGATGCTCCATACATACCGGAGTTGTCCGACATATTCAACGGAGTTCGCATGAGGTTGGGTTCGGCAAGCCTGGCATATGCAGATATGACCTTGTTGAACAGCTAACATCAAGGTTCGATTGGCAGGCTTGACGTATGTAGATGCGGGCCTGGAACACAGGAGACCGAAAGGTCGAGCACGAGTCACATGCCTGATGTGATTGGCTTAGAGGCCTACCTGGTTCGCATACTGATGTCCGTGACGATCGGGGGAGGTATGGGGGCTGGGATTGTGTAATCACTTAGTTAAATTGAGAGGTGTTTATCTAAGTGGGAGCTTTCTAGAATTTTGAGATTAAATTGAAACTCCACATTATGAACAAAAGTCTAAATATGTATCCTTGTGAATCAACCTTGTAGATGGCAGCACCTCGCCCCTCGTTCAACTTAGGATCATTCCTAGAGAAAGATAAGCTAAAAACAGATGGGACAAACTTCACCAACTGGTTCCGCACCCTGAGGATTCTCCTCGTTCCCCTCAAGATGGCATACGTACTAGAGGGCACGTTAGGTGACGCACCAGCAGATGATGCCAGTCAGGACGAGAAGAATGTCTATCTCTCCAGGACTGATGATTACAACCTTGTCCAGAGTGGCATGCTCTACTCCATGGAGGCTGAGCTGCAGAAACGCTTTGAGAGGATGGGTGCATATGATATTATCACCGACCTCAAGGCGGTCTTCGCACCTCAAGCCAGGGTTGAACGGTACGAGGCTTCTGAAGCCTTCTTCTCAGCAAAGATGGACGAGCACGGCAGCGTGGGTGAGCACGTAGTCAAAATGTCTGGCTACGTTCAGCGCTTGAATGCTCTGGAATGCCAGATTCCAGATGAACTTGCTGTTGATAGGGTGTTGCAGTCGCTTCCCCCTAGCTACAAAGGCTTTGTGCTGAACTACAACATGCAGGGGATGACCAAAACCCCTTCTGAGTTGTTCGCCATGCTGAAGAGCGCCAAGGTTGAGATCAAGAAGGAGCACGTCGTCTTCATGGTCAACAAGACCACTGACTTCAAGAAGTCAAGCAGGCGTGAGAAGGCCAAGAGAGGTGGCCCCAAGAGGGATGGCAAGTCAGTTGTCGCTCCTCCCAAGGCACCCACGCCTAAACCCGGAGTGGAGTGCTTCTACTGCAAGGGTGAAGGTCACTAGAAACGCAACTGCCCCAAGTACCTAAAGGAAAAGAAGGTTGGCAAGGTCGCCAAGAGAGACGAATGTATATTTGATATACATATTGTTGATCTTCTCTTGACAAGCGCCGGGAACACATCCTGGATACTTGATACAGGATCTGTCGCTCATATGTCTAATTCCATTCAGGGACTAAGGAATAGGAGACGCTTGCTCAAGGATGAAGTGACGATGCGCGTGGGGAATGGCTGTCAAATTGAAGTCCTGGCGGTCGGCACGAAGCATCTTAGTCTCCCTTCGGGATTGGTTTTAGTTCTGAATAATTGCTACTATGTACCCGCGTTGAGTGTGAACATCGTTAGTGGCTCTTGCTTGAAGCGAGACCGCTATTCTTTTAAGTCTGATACAATTGGTTGTTCGATTTATAAGGATGAAATGTTTTATGTTCACGCACCGGAGTTGCATGGTTTATTCGTACTTGATCTCGATGGTGACGTGTGTCACATTAACAATATTGAGGCCAAAAGATTGAAGGATGTGGCATTGCCGACTTGGTCATATTGGTATAAAGCGCATGGAGAAGCTCCATAAGGATGGACTTCTTGAGTCATTGGATTTTGGATCCCTTGATACATGTGAACCATGCCTCATGGGCAAAATGACAAGGACTCCATTCAATGGGATAATGGAGCGTGCGGATGACTTATTGGGGATCATACACACGGATGTATGTGGACCCATGAACGTCCCCACTCGCAATGGTCTTCGTTACTTCGTGACCTTTACTGATGACTTGAGTAGATATGGGTATATTTACTTGATGAAGCACAAGTCTGAAACCTTTGAAAAGCTCAAGGAATTTCAGAATGAGGTCGAAAATCAACTAGGAAAGAAAATCAAGCACCTTCGATCGGATTGAGGTGGCGAGTATTTGAGTCACGAGTTTGCCAATCGTCTGAAGTCTTGTGGCATAGTACCACAGTTTACGCCGGGAGGCACACCTCAGAGAAACGGTGTGGCTGAGCGACGTAATCGAACCCTATTGGATAGCGTACGATCGATGATGTCTCATACTGATTTGCCTATGTCATTCTGGGGGTATGCATTAGAAACTGCCGCTCATATTCTTAATAGGGCACCATCCAAATCCGTAAAGACAACACCATTTGAAGAATGGCATGGCACAAAACCTAAGTTGTCTCACCTGAAGATTTGGGGTTGTGAGGCTTATGTTAGGAAACTACATCCTGACAAACTTGAATCCAAGGCGGATAAGTGCATCTTTGTGGGCTATCCCAAGGAAACTTGTGGATACACCTTCTACAACAAGTCTGACAGCAAAATGTTTGTTGCCAAGACGGGACACTTTCTTGAGCAGGAGTTTCTCGCGAAAGAGTTGAGTGGGAGGAAAATAGACCTCGATGAAGTGACTGACCAATCACTCCAATTGGAAGAAACGGCTACGGAAATTGTTCTGGAACCATCTTCCACAGTGGGAGCTAAAGAGAATGGCTAGAACGACATTCATAACGATCATGACATTGATGATGATCATGATGAGAATGAAGAGGAACCTTTTATGCCTCGTAGGTCATCAAGAGTCCGTCAACCTACTGATTTTTACGAACAGCTTGTGAATGCAATCTCGGCTGATGAGTCGGATGAACCTACAAGTTACAAAGAAGCAATGGAGGGACCCGAGTTCGAGAAATGGCTTGAAGCCATGAAATCCGAAATAGACTCCATGTACACCAACAAAGTATGGACTTTGGTGGATATTCCCGAGGACCGCAAGGCCGTCGAGAATAAATGGATTTTCAAGAAAAAGACTGACGCAGACGGAAACGTATCTGTCTACAAAGCTCGACTTGTCGCGAAGGGGTTCCGAAAAATTCAAGGAGTTGACTACGAGGAGACGTTCTCTCCTGTAGCGATGATAAAGTCTATTCGGATCCTACTAGCAATAGCTGCATATCATGATTACGAGATATGGCAGATGATGTGAAAACTGCATTCCTAAATGGCAACATTGAGGAAGAGTTGTATATGATGCAACCAGAGGGGTTTGTCGATCCAAGGAACGCTGGTAAGGTGTGCAAGCTTCAACGGTCCATCTATGGGTTGAAGCAAGCATCTCGGAGCTGGAATCTTCAATTTGATGAGGTCATTAAAGCTTTTGGATTTGTCCAAAACGTCGAAGAGTTCTGCGTCTATAAGAAACTGAGTGGGAGCTCTGTAGCATTCCTTGTGTTATATGTAGATGACATATTACTAATAGGGAACGATAAAAAATTCTTAGAGGAAGTGAAGGAATATCTGAATGGACAATTTTCCATGAAGGACCTAGGTGAGGTTGCGTACATATTGGGGATTAAGATCTATAGAGATAGACCTAATAGACGGTTGGCCTTGAGTCAGAGCACATATATTGACAAGATATTGAAAAGGTTCAGTATGGGTAACTCCAAGCGAGGCCTCTTGCCAGTTAAAAAAGGTGTCAAATTAAGCGTGACTCAATGCCCAACCACAGCAAAAGAGAAGGAGGATATGTCCTCAAAGCCCTATTCCTCAGCCATAGGTTCTCTCATGTATGCTATGTTATGTACCAGACCGGATTTAGCGCTGGCCATTAGTATGACTAATCGCTACCAGAGTAACCCGGGAATGGCTCACTGGACAGTAGTAAAGAACATCCTTAAGTACTTGTGAAGAACCAAGGATCTCTTTCTTGTTTATGGAGGAGTTGATGAGGAGCTCACCATAAAGGGTTACGTTGACGCAAGCCTCGGCTTAGATCTAGATGACTCAAAATCCCAGACGGGATATGTTTTCATGTTGAACGGTGGCGCAATTAGCTGGAGGAGCGGCAAACAGTCAGTCGTCGCCCAATCTACAATGGAGTCGGAGTATATTGCCGCTTGCGAAGCGTCAAACGAGGCGCTGTGGCTGAAGAAGTTCGTGATCGAGCTTGGCTTCTTTCCCAGCTGCACCGACCCCGTGGGAATTTTCTGCGACAACACGGGTGCCATTGCTAACGCGAAGGAGCCAAGAACTCACTCTACAGCCAAGCACATCCTCCAAAAGTTCCATGTGACGCGAGACTACGTCAGGGATGGACACACTAGGATTCACAAGATACATACGGATCTGAACGCAGCAGACCCGATGACTAAACCTCTTCCACAGGGCAAGTTTGAAGAACACCGAGAGACCATTGGTGTTAGATACATACCTGATGTAAACTAGTGTAATTTGTACTCTAGTGCAAGTGGGAGACTGTTGGATATGTGCCCTAGAGACAAACTAATAAAGATATTTGTCACATATCCGTTTTGTTCATAATACGTTTTATACTGTGCTATAACTGTATTACATGGAAATACTAATACAGGTGTAGTATAAAACATGGTCCGTAGTTTAACTCGGGTAAACTATCTCATTGGGCAATTGATTGATCAAGCTTTCCTAATCATGGCGACACTTAAGTCCATTGAAAATGAGGTCATATCGTTAAGGGGAATGATGTGATGGACGTACACCCACCTAAAGTATTGCAATGTGATCGAGTCACATAGTTCAGCGTTGCTATGACTTTGTAGCATATGGCTTAGTCCTTAGACCGTAATGATCATACGTAATTGTCATCTATGAGGAGACTTTGATTTGTATCCCACCGCCTGACTGAATATGTTGGCTATAACGGTGCACTTTGGGTATTCTGAAATAGATGGTTGATGAGTATGTTAATAGATCAGAGAGGGATTGTCAGTCCTTGTGACAGGACAGGTACTCTGGGCCCACTCGGTGATATTGCATCAACACCTTGCAAGGACGTGACTAGGTCACAAGAGATGCAATGATCATGGACGAGAGAAGTTGTTTGTTGTGAACGAGATGTGAACACGGTATGTAGGATACCGACGATCAAACCTCGGACAAACAAAGTACCGCAGCACAAATGGATTACGTCGTATCGTTAACGGTTTCCAAAAGCGATCGAAGTTCATTCGATGGAAGTGCAGGGGCTGTCAAGGATTGTAACCAGGTCCAACTGACTAGTCATTGGTCAATGAGAAGAGTCTCGACCATGTCTGCTGTTTCCCGGACCGTTAGGGTGTTACACTTAAGGGCAATCGATGCATAGGACAGTTACGGGATCAATCGGTGAAATAGGAGGAATCACCGGAATAGTTCCGGAGGAGGACGGAATGGTTTCCGGACATTTTGAATAGTTCAAAATAAAGTTTAATTGTTTTAATAATGTTTTATTATTTAATTATCTGAATTAAATATTTAAAACATATTAAATAAATTAAAAAAATGGGAAAAAGGCTAAATGGGCCCATGGGGCACATTAAGGGAGGAGGGGGTCTCCCCCCTTGGGCTTGGCGCCAAGGGTGGGGCCCACCACCCCCCTTGGCCGGCGCACTCCCCCCCCTTGGGAGTTTAGTCCCACATTGGGGAGGGGAGGAGGATGGCACCCCCTGGCCTATATAAGGAGGGGTAGACCCCCCTTTTTCCAACACACCAATATCTCCTTCTTCCTCCTTCTCCTTCTCGGAAGTGGACTCCCCTTGTTTGGAGTCTGCACCTGGATTGGAGTTCTCCACCATAAGGCAGGTCGTCGTTCTGCTGGAGTCGATCCGTAGCCGTCTTTCTTCCGCTGCTCGCCTGGTTCGGGGCCCGGGAGGAACTTCGATTGTACCGTATGTGTATAATCTCTTCGAGGCACTACACCTGTGGTGCTACTTCGTCGTTGGAGGTTTACCGGGAGTCATCCTCGCCGGTGGTGGTGGTCTTCTACACGACAGGGAGGTCGTAGTTCCGAGTCTACGCCAGCCACGTTCGCAAGAACGTTTCCCTCTTTCGGTCTTCAGAGGTATGAACACTGATTCCCTCCGTTACTTTATATCGCCATAGCATAGATCTTGGGTTCGGGTACCGTAGGTATGAAAAATTTGTGTTTTCTGCCCCGTATCCCAACAAAAGCATGGTATGATGCACTGCCATGTGGTTCCATTAAGAGTCCGCAAGACTTAGCTCACTCTTT
The DNA here is from genome assembly GCA_950022295.1 of Bromus sterilis. Lineage (NCBI taxonomy): Eukaryota > Viridiplantae > Streptophyta > Magnoliopsida > Poales > Poaceae > Bromus > Bromus sterilis. The sequence goes on along the minus strand of OX465601.1, from coordinate 139,273,842 downwards.
TGTTGATAAGTACTTTCCTGCTCATACGCAACATGCTGCTTTACAAAGAATTTATAACTTTAAACAGTTGCAGGATGAGCACCTCCCTAAAGCTTGGGGGAGGTATTGCAGTCTGATCCAGGATAGACCGGGACATGGAGTCCCTAAGAGTGAATTAATTGATATATTCTATGCTGGTCTAACTGATGAATCCAGATCCTATTTGGACAGTTGTGCTGGTTGTGTTTTCAGGAAAAGAACACCGGACGATGCAGAAGAATTAATGGGCAAGATTGCCAACAACCACGAAGATTGGTCCGTCCCCGAACCACCTCCACCACCAAAACAGAGGGGCATGCTCGTCCTAAGCCCCGAAGATATGAAAGAAGCAAAGAAGTCAATTAAAGAGAAGGGTATTAAAACTGAAGACGTGAATAATCTACCCCCTATTGAGAAGTTGTGTGAGCCTACCACTCACCTGTTGAATATATGCTCTAGAGGCAAATAATATATGATTATTCCAATATATCTAAGCAAGTTCATAACCAGTTTCATACCGTGCTAGAACTGTGTCAGTGAAACAATGATGCAGGTGTGGTATAGAAACCCCCAGAGTTCCTAGTTAGCCTCTACATCGATAACTAGTTCATGGTCAACATGATGGTCGTGATTTCGCGATCATGGACAATTAAGTCTCTTGACTATGAGGTCACCTCACTGGTTAAGTGACGTGATGAACATTACCCAAAGTAAGCATTACAACATGATCAAATCTTGTGAAGGTTCAGTGTTGTAATTACAGAACGTGGTAGACCGTTCCTTTGACCGTGAGTACGTGCATAATTGCTATCTTCCCGGATGCTTTGACCTACATCCCACCACCTGACTGAAATATGTGGGTCATAACGGTTGTATCTTTGGTATTCCGTGGAGATACGATGAGGAGTATTGTTATAAGAGCGGGATTTTTCAATCCATATAATGGATAGATACTCGGGGCCCACTCGGTGAGATTCCATCCATAAAGCTGCAGCGTGTGACTAGGTCACGGGGATGAATATCACGGGAACGAGTGAATGAGGATTAGTTCAGAACGAGGTTGAACCAGACATAGGATGTCATTGATCGAATCTCGGAACAATCCAGTATCGCTGACAAAGGGAATGCTATACGGCGTAAGGTCCAATCGGTGTTTGATATCCGGAATGCACAGGGGTCATTATGGGCATCCAGGTCCCGCTGATGATCATTGACCGTAGCCTCATCTCAGTCATGACATGAGTGTTCTCGGACCGTAGGGTAACACACTTAAGGGCTCGATGAAATCGGAAACCTTTTTTCGGAACCATCCGAGTAACCAGAGAAGTACCGTGTTGAACCGAACAAGTTCGGAGTGAACCGGAAGGTGTTACGGAGCATCGGGAGATGGAATATTTTGTTTTAGTTATTAATTAATTGAATTAATAATTAAAATCATTTTATTTCTAATTAATATGTGCAATGGGCCTTAGTGGAGAAAAAGGCCCATTAGGGGAAGAAATAAAAGGGAAAAAGAAAAAGAAAAAATAAGGGAGTGGGGGGGGAGGCGCCATGGGCCCTAGGGCCCATGAGGGTGGCGCCCCCTCTCCCCCCTTGGCCGGCGCCCCCCCTAGCATGTGGGATAGTCCCACATTGCTAAGGGAGGGGGGTTGACTCCCTCCCCTACCCCTATATAAAGAGGGCCATGGTGCACATATTCAATTAAGCCAAATACACAATAAATCGGATTAAATTAGTATTTACTCCGAATTGAGATCGCTTTTCTCCGGTATTCTCCCCTCCCTTGTCTCTTTCAAGGTGGGCTCCCTAGTGTGATCCTATAGTGGAATTGAGGCTTCTCTGCTAGAATCGGAGGCCGTCGTGCTGCCGAAGCTCCGTCAGGAGGTCTGCTTCCGCCACCTTTGCTGGATCGGAGAACGGAGGTCGTTATCGAGTCTCGTACGTGTGCGAGTACTACGAGGTGCTACACGTGTGGAACTACACCCATCCGGGTGCTCAACACAGCCAGGGGGCTGTGAAACTTGATCGGCTACATCAACCACGTTTGCGGGAACGTTTCCCGCGCAACGGACTACACCCCGAGGCATGTTATTTCCGCACTCTTTTCCGTTACGGTAATACGGCTAGCTAGATCTTGGGTTATGGGAACGATAGTTAGAAAAATTTGTGTTTTCTGCTGCGAACCCCAACAGTGGTATCAGAGCTAGGTCTATGCTTAGTATTACTGTACGGATAGAACACATCGGGGATGTAGGCGTTGATTGTATGATTGTTACCCTCCCACGTGTACTTGTTCACATATGCGGCATTGTTTGATGAAGCGGCCCCGACCGACCTTACCGCGTACGCTTACGCGAGACTGGTTCCACGCTTGACATACGGCTTGTACCGTATAAAGTGGTTGGGGGGTGTCTGTCTCTCTACTTTAGCGGATGTGGCATTTGCAACGGAGGGCCCCGTGCGGGGTGTAATAGAGACAATCGTATGGTTGACGTTGTGGTTGACTTGTAGGTTAAAACCTGTTTAACTATGAAAGCCCTAGCAACCACGTAAAACTTGCAATATACAACTAGACCGTCTAAACCTTGTATTGCTAAGTGAGGGCTATCATTCGTTTGTTTGTGATGTAGCGATAGCTTTTCTATGTGTTACTAGTAAGTAGTAATCGTCATCATAAAACAAACTAAAATGGAGACACTGTAGACTTAGTGTTGCCATAGCTCAGACATCTTAAAACTTGCTAGTATAGGATACACGACGGTAGCATGTGATAAGATGATCCCTTAACAAAGCCAAACAAAAGTATTCTACCGAAGTGTGCACCGCCTGGAAGGTTCTCCCATATGGCTTGATGCTCCGTACATACCGGAGTTGTCCTACATATTCAATGGAGTTCGCATGAGGTTGGGTTCGGCAAGCCTGGCATATGCAGATATGGCCTTGCTGAGCAGCATATAACATGGAGGTTAATTTGGCGAGCCTAGCATATGCAGATATGGCCTCGGAATACTAGAGACCAAAAGATCGATCATGAGTCACAGTACATATAAGATAATGTGATCGCACAAATTGTTGTCTACCTTTGAAACTGACCCGTCGGCCGTGTGATATTCGAGGTCGGGCAGTGAATCTGGATCATGTAATCACTAAAACTTCCTAGGGATGAATTGTTTTAGTGCGAGCTCATTTATAATATGATTATATGAACTCATTGTTGTGAACTAGTCTTAATTGTGTTCCTTGCAATTATGTTTGTAGAAAATGGATAGTACCCAGTACCTTGAAATGGTTTCCTTCTTACATGGTGAAAGACTTAAAGAAAATGGGCCAAACTTCATTAGGTGGTACTTACTCCTTAGAGCCGTGCTCAAGAGAATCAGCCTTTCATTCTTAACTAAAGAGCATGTGGGAAAACCTCCAGCAAACGACATGGATGCACAAGCGGCGATTGATTATCAGTATCGTCGAAGGACATATGTCATAGCTAAGGGTATCATAGAAACCAGCATTCCGCAACCTTTGCGTGAGGAGTATGATGATTTGGATACATATGATATGATCGATGAGCTGAAGTCATCAAACTTGCATCGGTTTAGAGTTGCCAGATTTGAGTTATAAAGTGAGTTTCTCTCTACAAAGATGGAAGAAGGCTCTTGCCTGAAGGCACACTTGGCCAAGATGCATGAGATACATCTGAGCCTCGTAGATGACTTTGACTATGGGACCACAGATGAGTCTGCGATATACACAGTGTTACACTCGCTTCCACCGAGCTATACAGACCATGTCCATGGCTATGTCGGCAGAGGTGAAAGCCTCGAGTTCTCTGACTTCATGGATAGACTTCATTACCTGGAGGTTGAACCCATTGAAGGAGAAGTTGTTGATGGAGAAGGTATATACTTGATATACTTTATAAATTTTTATTCCCTTATACAACATTTGCAATAAATGAGTATCTGATACTTATTATGTTTTATGAAAACAGGACCTGCCGTTGCATGGACGGGAAGAGGTGAAATCGAGGATTGATGGATATCAAGTCAGTTGATGGCCAGCATGGATTCCGCCGAGACATCTATCATAGGAGATACTTAGAGTATTAGATAAATCTTATGTAATCATTATAGTATGAACACTTAGTTGTGTGTCTTGCATCTCGCGAGACAAAGTTATTCATGTAATGAGACAAGTCAGTTGTTCCATCTTTATGAATAAAAGTGTGCTTATACTTTGATTACGTCTTGATTTATGATATGATAGAAAGCATTTATAATACTGCTATTATTGTCAAGAAATATTCAATGTTTAATGATAAAGTTGTCTTGATTATAACAAGTCAAAGATTTGATTGCATGAGGTGACTTCATAACTGATGAATTCATTAAATGTATGATCTATTAACTTGTGAGTTCATTATCGAATGAAAGTCATAACTTGATTACATGAGATGGATTAGATACACGATCTATGAACCTCTGCAATAAATATAACCATGACAAGGTTCTAGCAAGTTGAACTTGTGCCAATCATTATACATAAATGATGTACTAAATGGGAACGTGAGTTATCATTAAAGACTTCATATGATTAATTGAAAGTTGTATTCAATTGAGATCATAAAATTGAGATTCAGGAATCACAGTGAGAAGTGAGAATACAAGGATACATATCACTACGCTACGATCCGAAGTGATAAGTATTTATATTGACATAATGGGAGACTTGTGGAAGTTGTACCACAAACTACGATGGAAGTTAAAAGTGCTAGACTACTTAAACCATTCGTAGTCATACTAAACCGTAGTATGGTCTAAACGTTCTTTCCCCTAGCACTATAGTTATTGTCGAATAAGGTTGTTTAATTCATTAAGTTAAAACACCCACTTCATGAATAGGAAACCATCCTGAATCTAACGAGACATGATAGCTCCATAACTGATGGTGTTATAAGGTTTCTTAAAAGAAAGAATTTCTTTGTAATAAAACTACAAGAAATTGAAATTACATATTCTCCCCGAATAGCGAAATGTGTGTTGCTTGATTGGTAATGCGAGAAGAAGCCTCTCGACACGGATCCAATGGGAGATAATGGAAACTTTGACCGGGGTATTGGACCTTGCCTTCAGAATATCAGAGTATTGCAACGGAAGCATGTTCCGCTGTAATGACACTGTATAAGGAAGGATATGCCATAGATGATTGATCTTGGTATATGAATTGAAGCCATTGTTGAATTTAGAAGGTTGTCATGAATACGTTATGTACAGAACAATAATCATGAGTCTTCTTAATAAAACAATAAAGAATAACATTGCTTGAGACACAAAGGAATGATGGTAGCCTAGAACACGAGGAGAAATGAAATAATATTGAGTTACATATAGGATGGCTCACGTTCCGTGAAATAAATCGGTTATTTCATATTCTCGACAAACTGGAGAGTTATTGAGAATAATGTAATGGGCATAAGGCATTATTTGGTTATGACCAAAGTTCAATGGTGATTGACTACGGAAACGTAGGAATGATTTAATCAATAAAATATTTCATTTACACTGCGATGGACCAAAGCCTGAAATTTCATCTCAGTCAAATTTGGGATTTGAAAGAGAATTGCAATGGGCATGACGAAGGTTATTTCGTTAAAAGGATGGACTATAGTACCTCAAGACAGGAACCCTCAACCTTGATTTGATCGAGTGATTTTGTGATGACCAAAATATTGAGTGGGCCTGCAGTTTCATGAAACTAAGTGGGAGCTTTGAAGACTTCCTAGAAACTTGGAATGCAGAGGGCATTTTCTGAGTGGGAGCTTTGGAAGCATTGTCATTATGTGAGACATAGTGAACAATAAAATGACTTGATGAAAGCTGAACCACAAATATATGAGTATATGATGGATATATTTTAGTGGGAGCATGATCATTGTCTCAAACATATATGCATTGATATGTGTGAAGAATGATCTCATATGTATATATATGGATATGCATTGATTGTGTATATAGAGAATCGTCTTATATACATATGTGCATTATGATATATATAGAGCATAAGGCAAATAAAATACAAGATTGCAAGAATCTTCTTTTATGTGAAATACCAACACACTACACGGATAATAAAACGAAGTGAAGGTTGGAATAATCTTCTAAGACAAGAAACGGGTTCTTGTGGCTAGAAATTATATAATGGATGAAATCCAAATATCACAAGCAATGTCTTGATGGAAGAATAGAGATGCACCATGTACTGGACATGTGATCTTATATGTTCTTGACATATGATTCTACCATATAATATGCATTGTGAATCCAACAACAGAATGACTCAAAAGTTCTTGGAAGAAGAACAGATTCCGATGTGCTTTAGGAGTAAAACACAGAATCTGAATAAAGTACATGCATTCAGTATATGAGGATACTGAGGACTATTCTCTAAAATATAGAAAGGATAATAGACTTGAATGTAATGCAAGATTACAATTGCAAGCCATATTATGGGTCTATATGGAATTAGAGACATCACCAAAGACATGAAAGAAATGTGAGCAAAATTCACGGCACTACAAACATAATACTACTTAAGAAAGTAGACGTATGGATAAAAGTTTAGTGTTAGAAGTATTGGACTTCTGGTTGAGTGTATTTCCCAGTATCTATGACTAAGGATGAGTCTTCTAAAGACTGAACCAAGAGATCATTGGAGGATACTGTGAAATAATAGTCTCACTCTCCCGTGAAACTTATATCCAACCATTATATGATAATGAGCGGTATGTCAAAAGAGCTTTTGACCTGTACCAGTTGCAAAGGAAACATATGAATCTGAATTGGTGCAGTTCGTTGACGAAACCTCTTCCATGAGCATGCATGATCAATGAACACTTATGTGATAAGATGATTATGATCGGAAAAATGCGGCTAGATTATTAGCACTCTAGTGCAAGTGGGAGACTGTTGGATATATGCTCTAGAGGCAAATAATATATGATTATTCCAATATATCTAAGCAAGTTCATAACCAGGTTCATACCGTGCTAGAACTGTGTCAGTGAAACAATGATGCAGGTGTGGTATAGAAACCCCTAACTAGTTCATGGTCAACATGATGGTCGTGGTTTCGCGATCATGGACAATTAAGTCTCTTGACTATGAGGTCACCTCACTGGCACTACTAGGGAAATAGCTATACATGGAAAGCTTATTAGTGGCGCATATAGAAAGCCATGCGCCACCATCTGTTAGGGGTGGCGCACTGGAAAATAATGCGCCACCCATAAGGTCTTATGGGTGGCGCATTATTTTCCAGTGCGCCACCCCTAAGAGTGGGCCAGCCTAGATGATCTTATACGTGGCGCATCTAGAAATATGCGCCACCCCTAAGAACCTTATAGGTGGCGCATATACAGAATGTGCCACCCCTAAGAGCTTAGGGGTGGCGCATTATGTAAATGCGCCACCCATAAGGTCCTTAGGGGTGGCTCATTTCCCTAATGCGCCACCCATAAGAGCTTAGGGGTGGCGCATTTCACCAATGCGCCACCACTGACTTTATATATGCGCCACTAAATGCCTAGAGCTGCCCTTATCTACTCCACCCCACCTACCACCTCTCATTCACTCCACACAATTCTCAAACTAGATCAACTCTTCTCACCCTAGATCTATTCGGTTTTCTCCTCCTCCCCACCTCATTTCTTCCATTTATCCATCGATACTTGGCATTATATCTATTTTGTTTCATATTGAAGTAAGTGGACCTCCTCCCAAACTCTTTTGTTCCATTTATGACCCATATACTTGCCTTTATTAGCTTGGGGTTTGTTGTATATGTGAAGCTTGGGTTTGATGTATATGTGAAGCTTGTGGTGGTTTGATGTATATGTGAAGCTTATGGTGGTTTGATGTATATGTGTATCTTGAGTGGCAAATGTTTTGCCGAAATGTCGATTCATTTCCGTTTCAGCAAATTTCTGGCGCACTCTCCGCATGCTCCCATGCATTATTAGGGAAGGTCATGCCGAATTTTTTCGGCGACGACTGTGATATATAATTGTGTTGCTCTATCCGTGCACGCAGGTGATCGACCATGGTCCGCGAGATGCTAAGCGATATCACCGTGGATAGGTGGATGCAATGTGCGACAAACGACATGCTAAGGAATAATAGGTCGGATATAAGATGTCCGTGTCGGAGATGCAAACTGCAGTGCGTGACCGAGCCTGATTCCGGAATATTGCAAAGACACCTGAAGCGTAATGGTTTGATGGATGGCTACACACGATGGATAAGTGATGAAGCTGGTGAGGAGGAGGACGTCAATGGTGGGGCGCCAGTAAATGAGGAAGGGCAACCAGAAAACAGCGGCGGGCGAGATGACGAAGAGCATCCCGTACATGATCATGAAGAAGATGCCGAAGCGGATCATGTAGATCAAGATGCCGGACATGAAGATCAAGATGTCGGACATGATGAGGATTCAAGCTGGGTGCGGGACCCTCATGTTCAAGAGCTGCTTGTCAAAGAGGCGTTGAACGCAAGAGGTGCAGCTAGAGAGAAAGCCAAGATGGCGCAACTCGAGAAAGACGCGATTACGAAGTTGTACGAAGGATGCAACGACAGGGATACCCGCTTGAATGTAACACTTGGGGCTATGGAGATGAAGGCAAAACACAAATGGACCGACGAAAGCTTCGATGATAACATGGCATTCTGGCACGATCGTCTTCCGAAGGGCAACACGTGCCCAACTAGTATTGTTGAGGCCAAGAAAGCCCTTTGCCCTCTCGATCTTCCGCACGTTAAATACCACGTCTGCATAAATGATTGCATGATATATCGGGGTGAGGACGAAGATAAAACCACATGTTCGGTGTGCGGTGTTAGTCGATACAAGAGAGGGAAGAAAGTTCCTAGAAAAGTGGTATGGTACTTTCCGATCACTCCTCGTCTGCAGAGGTATTTCGTAGATCCCGAGGAAGCAAAGCTCATGACCTGGCACGCGGATAGAAAGAAGCTAAAAGAGGATGACCCGAACCCGGATCCGGAAAAGGAGGACATGCTGAGCCACCCTTCAGATGGTAGCCAATGGGCTGTGTTGGACCTCGAATACCCAGATTTTGGGAAAGAACCAAGGAACCTCAGGATTGGTGTGAGCGCCGATGGAGTCAATCCGTTTGGCGGCCAGAGCAGCACACACAGTACCAGGCCCGTGTTTGTATGCGTATACAACCTTCCCCCCTGGAAGTGCATGAAGAAAAAGTACATAACAATGTGTATGCTAGTTCAAGGGCCGAAACAACTAGGTACGGACCTCAATCTATATCTGCAGCTGTTGAAAGAGGAGCTAGAAACGTTATGGAAAGACGGAGTCAATACGTGGGACGCCGCGGCAAAAGAATATTTCCCAATGAAATCCGCGGTGATCACGACGGTGCACGACTATCTCGGATACGGATATTTCTCAGGGCAGGTGGTCCAAGGATTCTGTGCATGCGTTAGGTGCATGGATAATACAACGTACCGCCAGCTACCAAAAGATCCCGGATCTTCAAAAACCGTGTTCCAGGGGTCTCGGAGGTGGCTTCCCAAGAAACACGCGTGGAGAAAATAGGGACATCTGTTCGATGGAAGCGAGGAGCTCCGAGCACCCCCATCTCGAAGGAGCGGCAAAGAAATCGACAACTTGCTGAAAACTTGGAAAGAGTGCCCCGCGCCGGGAAAGAAAAAAAAGAAGACTCAGCCGTTGATGAGGGTATGGAAAGCGAGGTCTGTTTTCTGGAATTTGCAATACTGGAGTCTACTCCGCAGTCCTCATAGCCTTGATCTAATGCATATCACAAAGAACGTGTGCGAGAGCTTGTTTGGCACGCTGCTCAACATGCCGGAGAAGACCAAGGACGGGCCAAAAGAAAGGAATGACTTGAAATTTATGGGCATCAGGAGGGAACTTCACCCCCCTAGTGACGACGATGATGAGCCGGAGGAGGAAGAGGATACGGAAACGCAAAACTCTCGCAAACGAAAAAGGACGACCAAGAAGAAGACCGGTATTGATCACTGCCCCCCGGCATGCTTCACTCTGTGCGAGGAGGAGATCAAGCGGTTTATCCACTGCCTCATAGGAGTAAAATTTCCGAACGGCTACGCGGGGAAGATAAGCAGACACCTAGAGGAGGCGAAGTAGCATTTCAGCGGGATGAAATCTCACGATTGTTCCGTGCTGATGACGCAGATTCTCCCCGTTGCGATGCGAGGGATAATGGACGAGCACGTCCGTAAAACGTTGTTTGGCATTTGAAACTTTTTTGACGTCATCTCCCGAAAGTCGATTTGCGCTACGCAACTCAAAAGGCTACATGAGGAGATCGTGCTCATACTATGCGAGCTTGAGATCTATTTCCCGCCCGCGTTCTTCGACATTATGGTGCATCTGCTGATCCACGTCGTGGAGGATATCGTCCAACTCGGGCCTGTGTTTCTGCGCAGCATGATGCCGTTCGAAAGGATGAATGGGCACATCAAAAAATACGTTCGTAACAGGTCCCGTCCAGATGCAAGCATAGCGAAGGGCTTTCTAACCGAAGAGTGCATCTCTTTTTTCACGAATTATCTCAACACCGAGAACCCTGTTGGGCTGGACGTCAACAAGCACTTTGGCAGGACCGATGGGTGTGGTCACCACGAGGGAAGCCGCGCAATGCATGTCAACTTTGACGGTCGAGACATCGACTTTGAAAGAGCAAGCCTAGTCGCGCTACAACACATCCAGCTGGTCGATCCTTGGATAGTAAAGCACAAGGATTTAATCAGGAAGAAGTACAGTGACCAGGGCCTGCAGATAACGGACCGAGATCCACGGCTAATCAAAGAGCACAACTCCGGTTTCATGACTTGGTTCAGGGACGAGCTTCGTGCTAATCCCCCGCGAAGGAACGCTTCCGAGGACGAAAAGATGATATTCACCTTGTCACAGGGTGCCGCACGCAACCTGATGACCTATCAAGCGTATGATATCAACGGCTACACATTTTACACGGAGGAAAAGGACAATAACTGCGATTACCAGAACTCAGGGGTAACGGGGATATTCTACACCGATGACGTCAAGGAAAGATTCTATGGAAGGATCGAGGACATATGGTAGCTCGACTACTGTGGAGAGAAGGTGCCGATGTTCCGTGTGAGATGGGCCAAGAGCGTCGTAAAAGAAGACCGGTACTTCACCACCATGGTTATACCCGAAGCCAAATCCAAGTCTGCGGGCGCAAACGTCACCGCGAAAAATGAGCCATGGGTACTGGCTAGCCAAGTGGACCAATGCTTCTTCATTACCGACCCATCAAAGCCGAGCCGCGTTGTAGTGAGGAGAGACAAAAGAAACATCATCGGAATGGATGGAGTCGCCAACGAGCAAGACTTTGACAAGTACGGCGACCCGAAGATGGAGGATGACTACGCCGCTCAGGATACATACACCACAACCTTACCGAAGAAAGGTCTCCTCCCGTTCAAGAGGAAAAGTAAAGGCGTCCCGGGCCTAAATTATTCAACCACGACAAAGAAGGGTAAGAAGAAGATCGTGAGGAAATGATAGCTAGATAGCTAGCTCCAAATTTAAGAAAATCTTTTGTAATTTATGATCACTTTGTGTAGCCATGGATTTAATATGCACTTTGTAATTGATGACCGGAAGCATCAGGCACGCGTGCTACTCCATTGTGTTCAATTTTTTCTAGCTTGTATACGCGATATATAGCTGACAACTATGTTGGATATAAGGAATCGCCTTGTCACGCTTATAGAAGCCAGGAGGTGGCCAAACGTTAAAACTAGCTAGGGTACACCATATGAAACTATAAAATGTCCACCATAGATATTTCGTAGCGATAGACGATAGGCCAAATAATTTAACAAAAAAATTAAAAAACACTTATGGGTGGCGCATCATGCCAAGATGCGCCACCAAGTGGTTTCTTATGCGTGGCGCATCTGGCCAAGATGCGCCACGCATAAGAAACCACTTGGTGGCGCATCTTGGCATGATGCGCCACCCCTAAGCCTTACCCTATCCAACTACCCCCTCCTCTACCCGCACAGTGTGTGTGTGTGTAGAATCTGTGTGATGTGTGTGTAGAATCTGTGTGATGTGTGTGTGTGTGTGATGTGTGTGTAGAATCTGTGTGTGTGTGTGTGTGTGATGTGTGTGTGTGTGTGTGTGGTGCTTCTGCATGCATATCACAAAAAAATAAAAAAAATCTTAGGGGTGGCGCATATCGCTGAAATGCGCCACTAAGTGCTCTTAGGGGTGGCGCATTGTGCCAGAATGCGCGACGAATAGGTTCCTTATGCGTGGCGCATTTTGCCGAGATGCGCCACGCATAAGAAACCTGTTGGTGGCGCATTCTGGAAAAATGCGCCACCCCTAAGCCTTAACCTTCATCAGGCCCCTCCCCTTGCCCGTGCACAGCAACCATTCCCCTGTCTCCTCGCCATCGACCACCGGAGCCCTCTAGCCGCCACCTTCGTCGGAGCTCCCCTGTCTCCTCTCCACCAACCACCGGAGCCGCCCACGCCACCGTAGGAGGCCCCCGTCCTCCTCGTTGTCGAGCACCGAAGCCGCCCCAACCGCGCCGCCTCTCCACGACGACCTAGGCGACACCCCTCCACCGCGCCGCCTCTACCTTGACGCCGGCCCCGCGCGCCCCTGCCGTTCGAGTTGTCGACGCCGGCCCTTCCCCTGCCAGGTACATCCATACCCCCCTCCTCTACTCCCCCCTCCCCTCCATTGCCGCCCCAACCCCCACTCGCCCCTCTGCTCAAATCCCTTTGTTCAAACCCTAGAGAACAGGGGGGATTTGAGAATTGCTCTGTGTGCAATCCCTTTGCGGAATTTGATGCCTAGTGTGCTAGTGCAATTTAGGAGTTAGAGATGCTAAATTGCAATTTATTTTAGTGCAAAACCTAGAGAACAGAGAGAGACAGAGAATTTTTTAGTGCAATTGGTTTGATCTTGATGATGCTATTTAGGAGTTAGTATGTGCTACTGATTTTCTCTCTCCACTAGCACTCTAAAAATTTGCAAAGAACTAAATATGGTTAATGATTAAGATATGCTTGAAAGTTGGAATATGCTTTAGTAAAAATTAGAAAAGAGAGAGGAGAAAAACCAGTAGGTAAGCATTTGTTCTTATGAACATAATGATGAAACTAGCAAGTGTAGAATCTGTTTTCATCGTGTTTGTCCGCTGTTTTAGTCAAGCTCATTTTTTATTCATTTGCAAGTATACAGAATTTGCAATGCATTGTTTATCTCAACTGGATTTTTTATCATTGTGATGTGTGTGTGTGTGTGTGTGTCCTGTAGCTAGGGAATTTGCTTAAGTAGCTAGATTTAATCCTAAAAAATAACTAAGTAGTTAATAGGTTTCTTATTGATATGCTGATAATTAAATAAAGTCCGAAAAGATAGTGGTCATGTGTAGAATTTGTTCTTAACAAAATTAAATGGAGAGGGAAATCTGAGTAGAATCTGTTCTTAACAGAATGCAAGCAGCTTTAAAAAATGCTACTAGCTTTGGTCATTCCTTGGTTCTCTTTTAAAAGAATGCAACACATGGGTTATGTACTAGTTTTACTGGTGTTCTTATAAAAATCTAGCACTTGTCATATAGATGTTGTTAAGCATATATCAATCCACTGTTTTACTTGATATTTGGTGACTCTGTTTATGAAATATGATAAGAACAAATGCTATGTTGCTGGTTATTGTCTCATGTATAGCCTATTTATATGTTGTGCAGGTAAAAATCATTATCCCCTTTCTCCCGAAATGTTGATTAACTTCCGTTTCGGTTGAGAATGGGGCACTCTCATGTTAAGAAAAAGAGCAAAGGTCATGCCAAATTTTTCCGTGAATTCGTGCATGACCTTTGCAATTTTTCTTAACATGAGAGTAGTTGCATTTATTTATTGTGCTAATTAATTAAGTAGTTGCATTTATTAATATTGTACTAGTGCAAACATGTCGACCGGAGCCGACGCCGGTCCTTCTTCTTAGCCGGGAGAAAAAAGGAAGCAATTTTGGGAATACTCCCAGGAAGAGGTCGAGGAGCAGAGAGAAGAGGAAGTACCTCCGGGCGAGGAGGAGTATGAGGAGGAGATAGAGTCGGAGTCCGACTCATCGGATGATGACCTAGAGGAGGAGGCCGGTACGACAGACGGCGAGAGGAACATCGGCGAGGATGATGGGACCGGTGGCTCCAACACAGATGGTACCCGGTCGAAGAAGAGGAATCGGAAACCGACCAAGGTTGGCGTCATCAGGCAAGAGTTTACTGTTGTGACCGCCGTCGGGATTCCTAAAGAGCCCAAACGTTTTTCGGAAGGGTACGGCCGTCAAGTCGCGGCGATCCTCCGCAACACCGTGCCGATCACCACGATTAACCTCAGGAGTCGTGAGAATATTCATTATTGTCAGCTTCTTATCAACAAGATGCACGGACGATACAAGTTTCCGGAGCCGCACGATAACACCAAACTCAGAGGGAACAAAGTAAACACATGAGCCCTCAGGAAGATGAGCAAGGCCTTGTCCAGTTGGAAAACCCGGGTGAAGAGGGCAATTTTTGAAAAGAACAAAACCTGGGAGGAGCTCAAGGAGAAAGAGCCGTTGATCGACGAAGCTACCTACAACCTTTTCAAGGCTAGGTGTGATTCCGAACAAGCCAAGGCCGCGAGTGCAAAGGGCAAGGCCATGCGGTCGCAGGTCATAGGTAACCACTGTCTCGGAGCCGGTGGTTACAAAAGTTCCAAGCCTAAATGGGACAAGGAGGATGCCGAGTACGCCGCTGCGGGCATACCTAACCCCTTCCAGCAATACAAAGATGATCCGCAGAACGAATTCTTTGTGAGGGCCCGGAGCTATAAGGACAAAGCAACCTCGAAAATAATTATCGATCCTAAGATTCAGGAGTTTACGACTGCCGTGGTAAGTAGTTTACCACGCGACCTTGTCGATTGAATTCTCGAGTGAAGTTCACAATTTCTTAACGTTTCACATTCTTTTTGCAGCAAGCGGAAATGAAAATCGCCTCATCGCAGGAGTCGTCGGTTAAGCCGGCCGGCCCCTGGGACAACGCCTTTAACAGGGCGTTGAACAAGGTCAAGAAGGTTGACGACGTGACGGCGAAGCCATCGTCAGCCGGCCGTGTGGTCGGCTTTGGTGCGGACCTAAATTGGTCTGAATATTATGGAAAATCGGCGGAGCCGTCCGGTTCGAGGGGGCGCAAGGCGAGAAGGACCGAAGAAGATGTCGCTTATGTTCGTGGACTGGAGGAGAAGGTGAACATGCTTCCGCAGCTTGTCCAGGACGAAGTGGCGAAGACGATGAACGCTCTCCTTCCAGATATGATGCAGTCGCTCGCGAATTGGCAAGCGCGTGGTGGACAAGGGCCCATACCAGTCCCCAGCATGGTCGGCAGCAACTCGGGCACCGCGGCGCCTGCAGTCCCGACTCCGGCCGTAGTGGTGTCTCCCGCACCGACTCCCGGCGTATTGGTGACTCCGGCCGCCAACACCGCAGCGGCGACGCCGGACGTGATGGTAACTCCTCCGGCCACGATCGAGCAACCGGGGCATAACAATAATGCACCCGGCGGCAGCGCAAATAGGACGACCGACGCCACGGGAGGCAGCGCGCCCTCCGTCTCTTGCATGCTCGCCGTCATCGGCGGGGTCTCTGACGGCGGGGTCTCATCACTAGCCGACCTCGACGCCCTCAAGGTAACTATAAGCGTCTGCAACTCAAAGGAGGACTTCACCTCCTTGCCTTTTTTAGTGGAATCTCTCTGATGCCGTACATGCATATATATATATATATATATATATATATATATATCTTTCGCAGGAGGACACTCCATGCATTCTATTACAAGTCGTGGACGGCGAGTTGAAGGATGTTGCCAAAGGTAAAATCATTCAACCACAAAATCGAATCATGCACAATATGCCGATGGCACCGGAGATGCATAGGGTTCAAATCTCTCTCGTGATTTCGGGCTACGAGAGAGTTGAACCTCCCATTCAACCCCCCCCCCCCCCCGATACGATGAGGACGAGCCGGCAGTCCTCAGTGACTGTTTCAACCAAATATGCTTATGGCCGAAGATCCAAATGCGTTTAATGACGGGGGAAAGGGGCACCACACCTAGGACAACACCGCTAGTCATCGTGTCGGCGCCACATGATCCCATCGGCGCACAACAAGAAGATGATGATCTTGATGATGATATCAACGCCGACCAGTTCATCAATACTTTGTATGATGTTGATGACTTATTCATGCCTCCTGTTGAAGGAGCCTATCAGCATGACGAGGAAGCTCGCGGTCCAGCTGATCCTGCGGCGAAGCCTGCTTGCTCCACGCGTCTCTTCACTGCTTCTCAGGACATGTCTCCAGAAGCTTGCGCCTTCACCGAGCCTCGAGCAGATGCCACAAGATCTATTCTCAGCCCGTCCACACTCCATAAGGCGGCCACTGAGCAGATAAAGGCTGGTGACTTCTCAAAATCAGAAAAGAAGAAGGGACGGAAAAGAAAGAAGAGCATCACTTCTAGTAGCCAACCTTCGATGCCGATCCGGGCTCAGGACGGGCCACCAAGACCCAAGGATCTCTCGTTTGAAATCCATGTGGCTGGTAGGGCGATGCTACCTAAGGACATGCTGGACCTTGCAACTTCGGATATGCAGAGTGTGCATCATAGTATTATGGCATTAGAGAAGATTCTTCTTCGAGAAGAGAATCCCTCGTACCCGGTTTTCATGGCCAAGGTGCCACTCAACATGGGCTTCATCAACACTATCCCCGCGGATATGATAATCCTGCGATTTTCGGAGATCTTCAATTTGTACCATCTCAAGCGGCTTTCATAGCCTTATCCGTCTGTTCTCGCTCAGCCTTTCTATGAGTATCAGGAGAGATAAGACCCCGAGCGTCGCGATATTGGACCCCTCCTACATGCGTGAAAGCATCTTGATGGACGACGGGGACGTTGCTCTCGCGGCGGGGTACATCACAGACTTCATGCTACGGAACGCCGACAAGGATTCATTTCTTATGACCTACTCTCCCAAGTAAGTCATTCGCTCGCCTCCGTAGCATATATGCTTTCTTAGCTTTCCATTGTCCTCTTCCAACATTCCTTTTGGATTGTTTTAATTATGCAGTGAGGATCAAGACTGCGTGCTCATTTGCTTTTCACCGCAACACTCGCATGCTGTGTATTTAGACTCGGGGAGTGTGAAGAAGAAAGATTACAAGTATATCATGAGAGTTTTGGATGATGCTCTCGTCGGCTGCATAAAAGCCGGAGGCAAGATCATGAAGCACAAGTTCAGGAAAAATCAGCCTGGCGTGAACGTGTTCAACCACGTAACACAGTTCCCGTGCGTCAAGCAGCCGGCTGGCAGTGTGAGGGGTGCGTACTACGCCCTTCATCACATGAGGGCGATTGTACAGGAACAACGCAACCTTACGCTGCCAAGTCATCTCAGAGCGTGGGCCGAAAGGAAGGCAGAAATCTCCGATGCAAATCTGAAGGAGGAGTTCTTTCACATCCAAGCGCAGATGGCGACTATCATCCGTCATGAAGTACAAATGAGGGGGTCGATCTTCCACTCGAACATTGCACCGTCCAATGGGGAGATAGAAGTCCGCCTAAAGGCCCTGCGTGACACAAGGCCTTTCATGACAAAAGAAGGATGCCGCCCATTCCCCGAGCCGAGTCAGAACAATTGAATGTACTCTTTGTGTAATTTGGATGTAATTTGGATGTACTCTTTGTGTAGTAGATGGTAGTGTCAAATACTCTTGGTGCTCTTTGTGTATAAAGGTCACTGCATATGCATTTTTATGCATATGTGCATGCTTCTCACCATTGATCGACTTGCTTTAAGTTGTTGATAAGAATAGATGCTAGATTGCTTTGTTCTCCTTTGGTATGATTCATATGGATGTGACCTCTAAAGCTTTGTTTTGTGCAGGTTGAAGAGCAAACAAGATATGATGACGAAAGTAGCTTTCGGTTTTCAATAATTGTTGGACTCATTGTAATTTTGTGATGGATGTAATCTTGTGAATCTTGTTGGCCTCTAAACCTTTGTAATAAAAATTATAATGCAATTCTTTTGTATCAATAATTGTTGGCCTCATTGTTATATTGTATTTTGCATTTCTGTAATATAATAAAAATATCTGTAATGCTTTTATTCTTTTCTGTAATTATTATTTTTTTGTTTTCTGTAATTATTTAGTGGCGCATATTGTCAGGATTTAGTGGCGCATTCTGGATGCACCACCCCTAAGGCCCTTAGGCGTGGCGCATACCAGAATGCGCCACCCCTAAGAGCTTAGAGGTGGCGCATTCTGAGATGCGCCACGCCTAAGGGGTGGCGCATCTCAGAATGCGCCACCTCTAAGCCCTTATTAGTGGCTTGTAGTTAGTGGTGCATCCCTAATGCGCCACTAAACTCAAAAAAAGGGCGCCACCATAAGGGTATTCCCTAGTAGTGTGGTTAAGTGACGTGATGAACATTACCCAAAGTAAGCATTACAGCATGATCAAATCTTGTGAAGGTTCAGTGTTGTAATTATAGAACGTGGTAGACCGTTCCTTTGACCGTGAGTACGTGCATAATTGCTATCTTCCCGGATGCTTTGACCTACATCCCACCACCTGACTGAAATATGCGGGTCATAACGGTTGTATCTTGGGTATTCCGTGGAGATATGTTGAGGAGTATTGTTACAAGAGCGGGATTTGTCAATCCATATAATGGATAGATACTCGGGGCCCACTCGGTGAGATTCCATCCATAAATCTGCAGTGTGTGACTAGGTCACGGGGATGAATATCACGGGAACGAGTTAATGAGGATTAGTTCAGAACGAGGTTGAACCAGACATAGGATGTCATTGATCGAATCTCGGAACAATCCAGTATCGCTCACAAAGGGAATGCTATACGGCGTAAGGTCCAATCGGTGTTTGATATCCGGAATGCACAGGGGTCATTATGGGCATCCAGGTCCCGCTGATGATCATTGACCGTAGCCTCATCTCGGTCATGACTGGAGTGTTCTCGGACCGAAGGGTAACACCCTTAAGGGCTCAATGAAATCGGAGACCTTTTTTTGGAACCATCGGAGTAACCAGAGAATAAAGGAAACAACATAGGAGAAGTACTGTGTTGAACCGAACAAGTTCGGAGTGAACCGGAAGGTGTTCCGGAGCACCGGGAGATGGAATATTATGTTTTAGTTGTTAATTAATTGAATTAATAATTAAAATCATTTTATTTCTAATTAATATGTGCAATCGGCCTTAGTGGAGAAAAAGGCCCATTAGGGGAAGAAATAAAAGGGAAAAAGAAAAAGAAAAAAAGGGAGTGGGGGGGGAGGCGCCATGGGCCCTAGGTCCCATGAGGGTGGCGCCCCCCCCTAGCATGTGGGATAGTCCCACATTGCTAAGGGAGGGGGGTTAACTCCCTCCCCTACCCGTATATAAATAGGGCCATGGTGCACATATTCAATTAAGCCAAATACACAATAAATCGGATTAAATTAGTATTTACTCCGAATTGAGATCGCTTTTCTCCGGTCTTCTCCCCTCCCTTGTCTCTTTCACGGTGGGCTCCCTAGTGTGAGACTATAGTGGAATTGAGGCTTCTCTGCTAGAATCGGAGGATGTCGTGCTGCCGAAGCTCCGTCCGGAGGTCTGCTTCCGCCACCTTCGCTGGATCGGAGAACGGAGGTAGTCATCGAGTCTCGTACGTGTGCGAGTACTACGAGGTGCTACACGTGTGGCACTACACCCATCCGGATGCTCAACACAGCCAGGGGGCTGTGAAACTTGATCGGCTACATCAACCACGTTTGTAGGAACGTTTCCCGCGCAACGGACTACACCCCGAGGTATGTTATTTCCGCACTCTTTTCCGTTACGGTAATACGGCTAGCTAAATCTTGGGTTATGGGAACGATAGTTAGAAAAATTTGTGTTTTCTGCTGCGAACCCCAAGATCACCCTCCTATGGTAGAGGTACACTCTCTTTTAGATTTCAATGCAAGTGACATCCCTTATGGTAAGCCTCCTGATCAATGTTTAGATGAGCTTGATAATTTTATTATGAAGCAAAGTCATTTTAATGAGAGGATACAAAGTCAGTTGCATGATAATTCCCTTGCTATCAAAAGTTTGCTTGATGTTCTAGGTAGAACAGTTAATGATGTTAAATGTCTTGTGAAGCATTTTCATATGGTTCAAACTCATCTTGAACACATTTCTAATGTGCAAAAATATTTGCTTGCTAACAATGCCAAACAGGATATACAGGCCTTCGGGATTAAAACCCGAGGTGGAACTAGCACTCAAGATCCTCTCTATCCAGAGGGGCATCCAAAGAGAATCGAGCAAGATTCTCAATTGCAGGAAGAAGAAATTGTTAGTTCTCCGAAGAAGAAGAAGCACAAAGAAGCTGACAATTCCAATGATCCAAATAGTATATCTACCTCCGATGCTGAGACTGAAGACGGTGCTGAGCCTGAAAAGGATGTTGAAAAGAATGATCCACCCGAAGTTCAAGAAGAAGAAGCACCCGACAAACGCAAGAAATACACTAGAGAAGACTTCATCGCAAGAATAAATGGGAAGGAAGGAGAACCATGGGTACAGAAACCCATGCCCTTCCCAGGTAAGTCTCTCAAAACTAAAGAAGAAGAGCATTACAATAAGTTTTGTGAGTGGATGAAACCTCTTTTTCTTCAAATCCCTTTGACTGATGCTATTAAGTTACCTCCCTATTCGAGATATATGAAAGATATTGTTACTAATAAAAGAAAAGTTTCTAATGAAGCAATATATACTATGCTTGCTAACTACTCTTTTAGTGGCAAGATTCCTGAGAAGCTTGGTGATCCAGGTATACCCACCATTCCTTGCTCCATAAAGAATAATTATGTCAAGACTGCTTTATGTGATCTTGGAGCAGGAGTGAGTGTTATGCATTTCTCTCTTTACAAGAGGCTTTGTTTAGAAAAACTAATCCCTACAGATATATCTCTTCAGATGTCTGACAAGTCAACAACCGTCCCCATTGGTATTTGTGAGGATGTTCCCGTTGAAGTTGCTAATTGTTTGATCCTTACTGATTTTGTTGTGCTTGACATGCCCGAGGATGGGATCATGTCTATTATTCTTGGTAGACCTTTTCTTAACACCGCAGGTGCTATTATTGATTGCAATAAAGGAAAGGTTACTTTTAATGTGAATGATAAAGAACACACGGTGTATTTTCCGAAGAAGACTGACAAAAGGCAGGGCCTCAACTCTATAGAGAATATCGAGACCGTGAAGATTGGTGATTGGGATTGTCCTCTACATTTGCACCACAAATACACAACCATTATGGTGGGGACAATATCCATTAAAGTGAAGGTACCATGAATGCTTCATAGTAAGTGAAACTTTTTGCTCTATGTATTGCTAGTATAGTAGTAGGACTTGATCAACCTTGTTGTTAAATGAGTTTTATATAAGTAAAAAGTAGAGGTTGTTATGTTTGCATTTATTTTAGCTTTATCTTTCTTTCTGGTCCAAAGTTTTATATTTTTGAAGCTTCACGTAGCTAACCACTATTTCAAGTTCTCAGAAAGTTTTGCAGCTTTTGAACCTCGAAATTTTTTCAACAGTAAAGTTGTCAGAAAAATTACAGAAAAAAAATCATGTCGGGAGTGACCCAAAGGCACCTGGGGCTGACCAGGGGGGACACCAGTGGCCCAGGCGGCCAGCTGGCGCGGCCTGCCCCCTGGCCGCGCCACAAGGGCGCCTGGGGCCCACAGGCCCCATCTCTAGGTGAGTCTTCTTCCTCTCTCTCTCTCTCTCTCTCCAAAAACACGAGTTCTGCACTTGTTCTTGCATTCTTGTTGTTCTTGGGGGCGATGATGTCTACACACGCTTCTATTCTTGTAGACTATGTTGGGCCTCCAAGCGCAGAGGTTTGTAGGACAGCAGAAATTTCCCTCAAGTGGATGACCTAAGTTTTATCGAACTCAGGGAAGTAGAGGTTGAAGATGGTCTCTCTAAGGCAACCCTGCAATTAAGATACAAGAAGTCTGTTGTGTCCCCAACACACCTAATACAACTAGGAGTTGTATAGGTGCACTAGTTCGGCGAAGAGATGGGAAAATATGGGTGATAGGTGTAGCAAAGCAAGGTAATATAAATCTGTAATAAAAAGTGCAGCAAGCAAACAAGTGGTAAACGTGAGCGCAAACGGTATTGCAATGGTGGAAACAAGGCCTAGGCTTCATACTTTCACTAGTGGAAACTCCCAACAACATTAACATAGTCTAATCACATGATATTTCCCATAAAACATGCAATGGAGACGTACTCAGAGGTCATTCCTTTGTGGTCAAGAGAGGCTGAGAATTGTGTAGGGCTACAAAAGCACACCTCAGAGTTCGTAGTTCTCATCTATGGATTTCCCAATGTCACCGCGGCCATCCAAAGAGAGTACCACAATCATCACAACATATCTAAATGATAGTCAAAGACAAGCACCAAGAGACTCTCAATCTTCAATCCACACACAAAAGAGGAAATCACTCATGAAAATATTCTTCTAACCCATGTCCAATAGACCGCTGTCACCATGGTCTCGGGGATTATACTAGATAAGATCAAGTGAATACATCAATCCAATACATAGAGGAAGGGGAAATATCATGGGATCACCCTAGATTAACATAGCCTATGATCACAACGAAGATCACATCATGGGAGAGAGAATTCACCACATAGCTACTGTAGAAACCTTAGCCCCGAGGGAAACTACTCACACATGGACATGGTGAGAAAGAGTGTTGATGATGGAGAGGTGCAGCCCGGAGAAGATGAAGGAGACGGCGGCAGCCACGACGACGGCGACAGCCACGACCAGGCCACGGCCCTTGGGGGCAGCGGCCCTTGGCCCCCTTATTCTTCCTTGGAGATGGTTCTGCTGTGGAGATTGATCTCCCCCTCAAGACGGCTGCCAAGGGGGAAGAAATTTCGTGGTGCCCTTTGAACTAGGTTTCCTCTCTTTATATAGACTCTCGGATTCCCGTCATCCATATTACGTCTTCTGTATTTCAGGGCTTCTGGGAGCATCCAAACTCCGATTGGGCCGAATTTTATGTCTAGATCCACCGAAAAAAATTCCCTACAACTTTGTAGTTTTAAGTTTTTATGTTTGAGGCCGTCTTCTAGCGTTTCCGAGGCGATCTTTAAAACCTGTCTGGTGGGGACAGATTTCGGGAGAGTTAGAGTCCAACTCCTACAAGGCTTCTTTTTG
This sequence comes from Bromus sterilis, assembly GCA_950022295.1. Lineage (NCBI taxonomy): Eukaryota > Viridiplantae > Streptophyta > Magnoliopsida > Poales > Poaceae > Bromus > Bromus sterilis. Next base: position 139,250,426 of record OX465601.1, on the reverse strand, counting down.
TGATTTTTCCTTTATCCAAATAATTCCTACACATAAAGTAGAAAAACAAGAACTTGCGCACTCTTGCAACCATTAATAGTTTAGTTCCAAAATATGTTATAAAAAGATATGAAAGTGTATCAAAAGCATAGCAATATCACACAAAACATGTATGGAGCAAGCGGAAATTATAGATACGTTTGGGACGTATCAGGAAATTTTTGATCTCTCTCTACAACCCATCATTCGAGCTGAGATTTTGAGAAAATACTCCCTGGTATGTGACTCCTCCACCCCTCCAAATAGATATTTGATTGGTGGCTTCATTAGTGAGTATTTAGTAGCTCTTGGTGCTGTTCATATAAGCTTGCAAGCATGTGTAGAAATTTATTTTCCAAGTTTTGATGCAAGTTTATGACTTAGGGAAGTGAGTAGAGTAGTTTGCCCCAACTCATTTTTCTTAAATCCTTGTTTTTGTGAATTGTCAAAAAAAATCAGAAATGAATTTCTTAGGAAAAGCAAAAGGATGGCTTGGGAAGAAGAAGCCCGAGCATACTGATAGAGTAACTAGAGCTGCAGTTTCATCCTCAGCTGCTAGGGTGAGCTACAATGAAGATGTTGTGCCCCTGGAGTTGCTGGAAGATACAAGTCCAGCACGGGCAATGATGTTTCCGTGCAACAATTTTCTTGAACCGGCAGGTATTAAGGAGGAGTTTGATAACCTTTGTGCTAATGCAGGTTTGACACGGCTTGCGACATGCCGTGTTACTCAATACCGTAAACTCACCTCCTATTTTATTAACAGTTTTGGATATAACCATGATGTTGGTCTTATTGAGTTTAAAATTTACAATGATCCTTTGACCATGTATTTGGGAAGATTTTGTGAAATAATAGGTGTACCGAACGTTGGACGGACGACAAAGATGAACACTCAGCCCACCGAGCTGAGAACGACTCTCTTTGCAGTCAAGATACAAGGGATATCCGACGTTCAAAAATTTCCAGCATCTTGTTTCCCCAGCTCAGGTATTTTGCATATTATATTGCTAGAGGGGTATTAGCTCGTGACAACACGAGAAACAGTTCTGCGCTGGATATTGCTATCCTGGAAAATGCCCTCTCAGGGGAAACTACGTATAATGTGGGTGCCTTGATTGCTCGCCGACTTGCCCTTAATGGAAACAAGGGAGATCTCTTTGGTGGCGTTTACGCCACACTTATTCTTGAGTCTCTTGAGCGCACCCCACATCCTGATGATGAGCCTTTTCATTTTATAAGCTTTGACCTTGCTGCTATGAAGAGGCATGAGTTTGTTACCAGGACTTCCGATTTTGGTAACCTTATTTATATTCTGAGGTTTGGACTAATCGATATTCGGGAGATCCGTCTACCTGCTCCTTTTTGGTTTGATTCTACTCGCAGGAACGGATGGTCCTTCAACGTCATCCAGTTCGATGAGTTCGTGGCCCAGCAGCAGTTCTATAACCCTATGGAGGGGGTTGTGCATGATGAGGAGGAGGAGCCCGTTACCCAGTGGGGTGAAGGGTGTTCTTTCGCTTGGAGCGCGAATCCTTCTTCGTGGGAGGATCCCAGGACTTCGGTCTATGCACCTGAAGCCCCGTACGACCCATGGACACACCAGTACTACCCCGGAGCTGGAGGCTCCTGGGGACCACAGTAGCAGATACCAACTTAGGCCAAAAGCCTAAGCTTGGGGGAGTACGTGTCCTTCTCCCTTTTTCCATTGTATTATCCGTTTTATGATTTTGTTCGTTTTGATCTTTTCGAAGTTTTTGCCTGTTCCTCTTTGATTCTTTCTTTGCAAAAACAACAAAAAGATTTTCTCTTTCTATCGTTTAACCTTTGAAAAATCCAAAAAGATTTCTTTTCTCTCTTTAGCTTGCTTTGTTGCAGAGTTCAGCTTGAGTTCGTGATGGCATTTGCACTTGATTATATTTTCCTACGTTCGATCGTGCAAGCGACAAGGCAGTGATGACGAAGATCGACGAAAGGGATGCAACAAGGAAAACCAGTATGAACTCTTTTTGTTTCTACTTTGGTACATATGCTTGTACTTATGATTTAGAGACCAGCTTGTAGTGACATAGTGCTATGTTTACAATGCTTTCCCAGTGGTTCATGCTTTCTTTGTGGATAATCTCAAATAGCTAGGGTACATAATGTGTTGTTGAAATGATTTACATGCATTGCATTGTTCATGGTTTGGCATACTGAAGTGGTATTTCCCTTTGGAGAATTCTTGGATTGACTTGGCACATGCTTACACATGTTTAAGGCTAAAAAGTCTGCTATGCCTTCATGATCTTTGAATTTTAGAATAGTTATATCATTTTCATGCCCAATTCAATGTTTCTTTGTCGCTCTGCATGATTATGACTGTTATTTCTCTCTAGTTGGTCGCTTCCCAGTCTTTTGCTAGCCTTCGCTCGCACTAAGCGGAATTCTGCTTGTGCATCCAAAATCCCTGAAACCAGTTATTCCATATGAGTCCACCATACCTTCCTATGTGGTATTTACCGGCCATCATAACGAAGACTTTCTTGTACCATCTCGAAACTATTCAAAAACACTCATGTGTTGAGCCTCTGGTTTAGCTCATGAGGAAGTAGTAGGCAATTCATGATCTTCTTATGTTAGACATGTTTTATCCCGGGATTGCATGTCTAATCTGCAAACCCCTAATACGAGGAGGGACTGGCATGAGTGCGCCCAACTCACAAAAGATAATCAGAACCAACAAACCCTCCTTCATGCCTTGTTTATGAGAAATCGGAAAACTTTGGTAGTGATAAACAAAGGAGATTAAGGGGATGTGATCGTCCCCATCTTGGGAACCGTTCCTCGAAACATGTCTAGCATAAGGGGTGATTGGGTTGTCTACTAGCATTCGTTGACGAATCATGCACCTCCCAAAAACTTTTTATCTCTGTTTTCAAAACCAAGAGCTCTGGTACATGTTTAGTCTTTGCTTCCAGCCACGGGTTTTCAACCTTGCCATCAAAATCCACAGTTCGAGAGTCTGTACCTTCTTTCTTCAAAGCACCAACTATGAGAGCATAATTTTTATTCTGAGTGTAATGTGCATTGTCCCAAAGTACTACATTGTCTTCTGCATGATTGTGGTATTACTTATTCTGAAGTTCTTAGTTCTAGTCTCCTTTAAAATTCTAGAGGAGTTTCTGCATTTATGTTTTGCTTCACTCATGGAGGCTAGCGAGATACCACTCTAATATGTTCAAGCTATGTGCATTGTAATCTTGTGTTGATTTTCAGTAGCATATTATTTACTTTTAGTTGTTTGTGATTGTTCACATGAAAGAAGGATTGCTTCGTGCATTGTCCTTATAGCATTGTTTCAATACCTTCTAGACTCTTTTCATAGTACATGCTTATATACATCTCTCTCCCATATAAATTTGTACGGTTTATATGATCATGGGGGAGGCTTCCTCTCATGTGATTTGCTTAGAAGTTACGATCACCATGCACATGTTGAGGGGGATACTCCCTCAAATAAATGAAAACTGCTCTCCAAATCTTAAGTGTGAATATTTTTTAGAGCTATATGTGTATTGTCATCAACTACCAAAAAGGGGGAGATTGAAAGTACAATCTTGCCCTTAAGCATATTTTGTTGTTTGATGACAATATACATATAGGGGACTAACTATGTTTGCTAAGTGATACACATGAAATTGTTAGTCCTCATGAAATCACTTTGTAGGGATCATGTGCTAAACTTCAACCACACTCAAGAATTCGACAAAAAGATTGAAGATGACACTAAGTCCTCTTTACTATTACTTCTCGAGTCATAGGGATCCCTGCACTATTAAGAGGGGATCATAAGGTTTAGTTCAAGTCTTGCTCAAGTCATAAGAACTATAACATGTAAAATACATAACTTTACAACCCATGGAAATCACTGTAGTTGTGTAGGAAATCCAACATGCTCCAAAATGAACACTCTCTGTGTTGGTCGGACCGACCGGGCCTTGCCCGGACCATCCGGGATCCACCTCGGATCATCTGAAAAACTGCACCTGAGTCCAGTGGTTTCTTTTTCCTTTTTCAGACCGTCCGGACTGATCTCTGGATCGTCCGAATAATGGCACTTGAGGTCAGTGCGGTTTTCCGTCCTTATCGGACCGTCCTGGATGATCCCCGGACCGTCCGACAAGGCTGATCCCATGGCCTCATCTGGGTGTCTTGGCATTGACCCTGTCGGACGTCCGGGCTCCAGGTCAGACCTTCCGAGCTTGCCCCGGACCGTCCGACTTAAAGCTCGGATCGTCCGACATACCTCTGGCTGCACCAAACGGCTAGATTCTTGTGTGCCTAAAAATAACCCCCACCCACCTAGGGTTAGGTTGACCACTTCATTTAGAACACTCAAGAACACCAAGTTCTCCCTCTCCCTTGTCTCCTACACTCAATCCAAGATCCCAGAGAGATTTGTAAGAGTTCTTGTCGAATCTTTCACCCCGTGATAGGTACGTCCCTTCTCCATCTTTCGACCAAAGAAAATCGTGATTTGAGCAAGCATTGAGCTTTTCCCCATTGATCTTGTTACTCTTGGAGATTGGAGACTCCAAGGAGGGTAGGAGTTCTTCGAAGAGGAATCAACCATTGTGATTAACCCCGTTAAGTTTGTGAGGGTTTGGTGACCACCTTTAAGGTCAACCAGTAGTGGTTGGGAATCGCCTTCGTGGTGATATCTCAAGGGGAATAGAGTGAGCCTTCGTGGCCTTGGTGTGCCTTCGTGGTTTCACCCACTCTCTCCAAACGATGAGTAGCTTCCCTCCAAGGAAGTGAACATCGGGATACATCATTGTCTTCGTGTCATTCGGTTATCCCTATTCTTTCCCCTTTTACTTGCACTACCTTGTTACCCTGTTATTTATTTCTCACTTGCTTACTTATATTGTGCTTGTTGTTTACCTTATCTTAACTTGTTCATCCTTGCAATTGTTAGGCTCACCTTTATCTTCCGCATTATTACCTGAAATTGCTAAGTAGTGATAAATTTGTAATATAACCTATTCACCCCCTCTAGGTCTATCTCGATGCTTTCACCTACTGTCCCAAGAAGAGGAGGACAGGGACATGGAACAGAACCAGGTGACACCAAGCTCCAAAGTTGTTGATGTTGTTGTTCAAGAACATGAATTTTCTTACCGGTACCAAACGAAAACGAAAAGGAAAGCTCCCATAGTGGAATTTGAGGTAAGAAGAAGTTGCAGAATTCAGACACTTAAAATGGGTTTTAAAAGAAAGACCTGTCAGAATAGGAATTGCTTGCCATGTAATGCCAAATTACCAGAGATTGCTCCCAAAATCATTGAAAATCTCTCTGCATATTTTTGTAAGGTGGATTCCAAACATTGTAATGAAGAGGCACTTCAGAACCCTAAGAAGAAGAAGGAGACCAAGACTGGAAACAAGGTCAAGGACAAGAAGGCATAGAAATCTTCACAAGATATTTAAGCTAGCAGTAGAGTCTAGACAATATTTTTCTATGATGATCATGGATGTAATAATTAAGACCATTTGCTTAAGTCCCTCTCTAGACTGCATTAAGTTATGGATGATCAGAATTATGTATCAATGGAACTACCCCTCCTATATTGTTATGCTGGAATCAAGATATAGTATTGTACTCTATTCTGCAGTACCTGACTAGAGAGAATACATAATTCATATCTCACCATGCATACAAACTGGAATATTCTTAACTCGAACATCAGAGGTATAAATGATAAAGACAAATGGTTGGCACTACAGAACAATATCACAGAAACTGATTGTGCTATTATCTGCGTCCAGGAAACCAAAAGATAGAGTTTTGATCACATATACCTAAGAAATTTCTGTCATTGGAAGTACAATAAATTTGATTATATACCATCCTTGGGGGCATCTGGTGGTATCATCACCATTTGGAATGAGGCACTTTTTGAAGGTGAAACATTGTTCAAGAACAGATATTCACTTTCCATTAGACTGACCTCCAAACAGACTGGTGACTACTGGATTTTGACTAATATCTATGGGCCATGCCAAGATGAGCAAAAACTGAATTTCTAGAATGGCTATAGAACATTGACATGCCTACTGACACCAAGTGGATACTTATGAGAGATTTCAATGACATCAGGTTCCCATCAAATAAAAACAGATGGATTTCAATGATGCTATTAACTCCTTAGGGCTGGTTGAAATTCCACTTAAAGGTAGAAACTTTACCTCGAGTAATATGCAAGATGCACCTCTGTTACAGAAGCTTGACTGGGTATTCACCTCAGAATCTTGGACTGAGATATATCCTAAAACCTGGGTCATTCCTCTGGCTAAACCAATATCTGATCACACTCCATGCATGATTCATATTGATAATAATATTCCCAAACCATTCATATTCAGATTTGAAAATTAATGGCTAGAAATGGAAGGATTCAAAGAGATAGTATAGGATAACTAGGATGGAGACATTATTAGTAAGAATAGTGTCCACAGAATCACAGCTAAATTCAAAGGGCTGAGACACTGCCTTAAAAGATGGTCCAAAACTCTATCTCATATGGGGGAGGTCATTAAAGCTACCAATGAGACACTGTTATGTATGGATGGTATGGAAGAATTGAGATAATTGACCTTTGCTGAATGGAATGGTAGTGTAACACCCTCACTGTCAGTGAACAATAATCACTCTTGTTAATCATAATTACTGTTGCTAATCACTGTTGCTCATCTGGTTTTGATCAAACTTTGCATTTGATCTTGTTCAATGTCATGATGGTTGTTATTAAAAGAAAACCATGTGCCAAGTGTGATTTGATCATCATCCTAGAAATCAAAGTCCAACCCCCTTTGAATTGATAATAAAAATAAAATGGCAAATAAAATTCAACCTAAAATTGTGCAACCACTTTTGAATAATGCCAAATAATCAGTGGATCACTTCCAAGTGGTCATGGGGATTTATTGTGCTATAAAATAAATCCAACAATTAAAACAGTAGCTTAATTAATCCATTTGAATCATTTAATATTTAATTAAAATATTAAATGATTTTATTTGGGTACAAAACTTTTTGTGGCACTCTGGTCATGTGCAATGTCAATTATGGATCAAGTTCCATATTTTACAAAATTGTAAAAAGCAACTAAAAATAAATACAAAAAGAAAAGAACAGAAACAGAAAAGAAATGAATAAAAAACTATCTAACGCCCTCGGCGAAGCCCACCCCCTGATCTCCCCTAGCCCACTACCACCCCACCCACTTAACCCCCTGGCCAGCCCAGCTGGCCCAACCTCCACCTCCCCTGTTCACCCCCCCCCCCCTGCGTGGAGGGCATCCCGTCGACCACGCCACGCCATGGTCGCCGTGGCAGCCATCGACGGCTCGCCGCCGGCGATAAGAGGACGCCCCCTGCCCCCGTGCCCCCCTCCTCGAAACCTAACCCTAGACGCCACCCATTCCCCCACAGAGCCCCTCGCGTTCATCTCCGTTGCGCCGGTCCGAGCTCTACATCGTCGCCGCGTCGCCGGGCTTGTCGCGGCCATCAGCAGCGAGGAGGCACACCACCCTGTCCAGGAGCTCCGGCGTGCTCCGCAGCGTCAAAACCCCCCGCCAATACGAGCTGCCACGCCCTACTCGCGACACCCTCCTCTTCTTCTCCGGCCACGGCCGCTGGCCCGCGCCGCCGGATTCGCTGCCCTCCAACCTCCTCGGCCGCCCAGACCACTCCCCTGCCCTCCCCGTGAGCACCTCCTTCGACCCCCCCCCCTTTTTCCCCGTCGACGTTCGTGCGCTCAGTCTTCATCCCCGTCACCGCCGTGCACCGGCCGCTGCGGGAGCTCGTCGTAGCTGTCGTTGCGGTCAACCCCAGCGGCCATCCTAGGTTCCAGTAGACGCGCGGAAGCCCCGCACTGGATTCCGCCTTTTCCGCGCGACATTTGGTCACCGGAGGCGAGCTGCGCCTCGCCGCCGTGCTCGGACTTACGCCGGCGTCCATGGTGGTTAACCACCAGCGCTGGGCTAACCCCCGGTGGGGTGTGCCACTGACACCTGGGACCCACCCAGGGGATTAACCCCTAACCCCCTCTGTTAATTAACAGAGATAGATAACCCCCTCCCCTGTGAAAATGGCATGTGAGGCCTACCACTTAAATAACTCTCTGGAATTGTTAAACTGATTAAATTAGACTTGTTAGTATACCACCCGGGCCCCACCTGTTAGTTTTATTTAAATAAATGAAATAGAAATAACTGTAGTCTATGACATGTGGGTCCAGTGCACTGTTTTAAATAGAAATAATTCTTTTAATTGCCCAGAGGCTGACATGTGGGTCCCTGCTGTCAGTTTGACTGGTCAAGGTTCCTATTTTGGATAATGTTTCATTTTAATAATAAAGAAAATTCAGAAAATGTATTAAAACGATTTAAATTTGGAAATTCAATATCTATTAAACCGTAAGTCTGATTCAAAAACTTTATACATCAAAATTGATCAGAAAAATATAATGAATACGGATACGCTATCCGTATAACAACCACACCCCTCTAACACACCGAACGTCGAACTGTCCCCCTCCGGACCGTCTGCCCGATGATTTGTCCGGTACTGTCAAAGTATCCGGATGAATTTATTCCGAACACAAAAGTTGTTCAGAATTTTTCAACTAGCATGGTTACACCACCCACACGTTTGTCGGATGTCCACGACACCTCCGGCATGATCCCTTCCCCCTCCGGACACCCTGTCCGGTAATCACCCGGAGCTGGCAGTTCATCCCCGGATGGATTTCCGCTCCGTGCGACGTGCATTGCACTGCGTTAGAACACCGTTAACTTTTCATCTGTCATGTCATGCATCTGTTTGTTATGTTGCTTTGTATTTACTGTTTCTTCCCCCTTTATTCTCCGGTAGACCCCACTGCTACCGTCGACTACACCGCTGCCGAGTACGACTACTTCGTCGACGACCCTACCCCTACCGTCGAGCTCCCAGGCAAGCAGGGCCATTCTCTTCCCCAGATATCTCCTACCTTTCCGTACTTTCTTGCACTAGGCATTGTTACTACTGCTGCTACGTTACAATCCTATTCAATTGCATAGCCTGATTTTGTCGCCCCTTGTTGTACCTTCCTTATCCTATGCTTCCTGCTATATCTATATATTATATTCAGCAGTGAGCCCTGCGCATTGTTAGCTAGGATTAGATAGCGGGTCGTGGCCACTCAGGGGAGTGATCGCGGAAACGATGTATTACAACTACAACAGGTACGGTACAATGCAGACGCCATAGGGAACCTACAACGGCGAGACTCTGTCGAGTCGCTTCGAGTTTGACTTACGAGTGGAATGGACTCGTATTTCACTCTCGTCGGCTCAGTAGCGGAGCATCACCGGGATGATACGAGGTTTACCTCTTTAGTTCATTCCGCTGATGTCTCTGTCAAACCTCTTTTAAGTGTGCCATCGAGGGTGATACCTCCTGGTTTCACTTAATGGTAGGCACTCGAACCAACTGGTGTCCTTAAAGGTAAGAGTCGGGCGACCCAACGGTGCCCGCGAGCGGTATATTGTCGGGAGCGACAGGGAGGGTACGACCGACGTTACTGGCGTGCTTGGCCCCTGCTCGTATCTCGCGAGAATTACCAAACTACGAAAATTCGAGCTCTACCAAGAGCACACGCGAGACAAGGTAAGGAGACGATTCACCTTGTTGGTAACCGCAGTGACTTGGTGGGACGACAGGGCAGGCACTGATGTACTGGTGGTCCTGACTGTTGTCGTTGACCGCGGGTCGGTTAAGTCGAGGCAACGATAACGGTTGTCACGCGGGTTAATTAAAATGTTAAATGGTTCGGCGGATGACTTGAGAGGCCGCAAAGGCCTGTACGCACTACCTTCACGTGGGATAAGGAGTTATGGGCTCCCCTGCGTCGTAGTTTGTCCGAAAGCTCTTCAGACGTCAGCAGTACCGCGGCCTGCGCCGGGAAGTTGTGTCTTCTTCTCTCGAGCGGTGTGTATTTGGATTTTCTTTTGCTTCACCGGCCAGCCACGCACCGTGCAGGAGCGTGCAAGGGTGAGGGTCCTAGACCCCTTGGCGCATAGGATATAGTCCGGCGGATGGCCTCTCTGTTGAGCCTAGGATGGGTTGCATCGTGTCGGATAGCCTCGGTGGGGCGTCCCCTAACAAGGTTCACGCCACCCTGGAGATCCGAGCGTGCAGGCTGAACAGTAGTGCACCCCTGCAGGGAGTTTAATCTATTCGAATAGCCGTGTCCACGGTAACAGGACGCTTTATGCTGAAGCTGGATCTTACCACTACCAACTATTACAATTAAATTGTATGGTTCCGGGTTTCCTTCCTCGCAGGGAAGTCGAGGAGGGGAACTCGGAGGCAGTTATTATTATTAATCATTACAACTTATATTATACAATGTTGCAGCAACTTCTGCTTCATTGTTACTTTATTGCTTTATATGAACTGTTGGCTGATTCTCTTCTCATGCTGCAAGACAACGTCAGAAGATGCTAGTCTTCGATAGGCCTAGCTTCTTACCCTTATTCTGATTTCTACCTTGCAGTCCACTATATACAACCTCCCCTTTCCATTGATACAAATGCATAATGCTTAGTAGCGGACGTAAGACTCGCGGGTATGCTAGATACTCACCTTTGCTTTATTTCCCCTTTTTGTTTTGCCTGATCGGCCGCTGCAGTCGACGTTGGAGCCTTGGAGTCCAGGAGCAGGAGATCCCCGATGCCGACCACCGCAACATGAAGATCCCCGATGCCTTCTACGACGTCGAGTTCCCCTTTGACCAGGAGTAGTTGGAGGTTCCCAGGCAGGAGGCCTTGCCTTTTCGATCGAGTGTTGATTTTGTGCTAGCCTTCTTAAGGCAACCTTGTACCCTTGTGTCTGTACTCCGATACTTTTGCTTCCGCTAACTTTGTGCTCTTGAGCTGTTGTATTCGAGCCCTCGTGGCCCCTGGCTTGTATTAAACAGCTTGTATTATTTTATTTGTAGGGTTGTGTTGTGATATCTCACGGTGAGTCCCTAATCTCGATCGTGTACCTTGCGTGTATGATTACTGTACACGGTCTGATTTTGGGGGCGTCACAGGTAGGAACATCCTCAAGAAGCATCTGATTCAACTACTTCATATGCAAAGAATATACTGGAAGCAGAGGGCCATTATCAAATGTCTGAAGAATAGAGAAGGCAAATACAAATTCTTCAAAGCCAAGGCTACTTTTAAATATAGAGTCAATCATATCTCTTCTCTCACTGATAATGATGAGGTCACACACACTGATCACAATGCTATAGCAAGTGTTCCATGGACATCGTTCAAACAAAGACTTTGCAATTCAGTACCCAGTACCCACTCATGACCCTCTATCATTTGAGTCCTGGCTACAAAGTGAGATAGATTTATCTACCTTAGATGCTCCATTCAGCAAAGATGAGATTCACAATACCATTAAGGCATTACCCACAGACAAGGTTCCTGGGCCAGATGTGTCTAACAATAATTTCATCAAGGCTTGCTGGCACATTATAGCTCCTGGCTTCTACGCACTGATTGAAGACTTCTACCATGGCAGAATTGATTTGAAAGGAATGAACTCATATTTTATAGCATTGATCCCTAAGAAAGAGAGCCCCATATAAAATAATGATTTCAAACCCATATATCTGCTAAACTGCTCAATTAAGAGCATTACCAAACTGGTTGGAAACATGCTACAGAAGGTGATACTGAAACTTGTTCATGCTAACCAATATGGCTTCCTCAACAACAGATACATTCAAGATTTCCTTGCTTGGGCTTATGAATTTATTCATCAATGCGACCAGACAGGAGAAGAGCTTGCTATCATTAAATTAGACTTTGAGAAGGCTTTTCATATTTTGGAGCATCAAGCTATTAGAAATATCATGAAAGCAAGAGGATTTGGTCCAAAATGGATGATGTGGATTGGTATGATTCTTAACTCTGGAACTTCCGCTGTTCTACTTAATGGGAACCCTGGGAAAATATTTCAATGCAAAAGAGGAGTTAGGCAAGGAGACCCATTATCTCCTCTCTTGTTTGTTTTGGCCGCTGATCTTCTCCAAACCAGTCTCAATGAGGCTATGCATAACCAACTGGTCAGCCACCCCATGCCAAATCATCCAATTAAATATTTTCCAGTTATACAGTATGTTGATGACACATTACTCATCATGCAGGCATCAGTCCCTCATATTGAGAAACTCAAAAATTTGCTTTGTTTCTTCAATCAGTTCACTAGTCTCAAGATTACTCCAGGTCCAATATGGTTTCTATCAATGCAGCCAGTCCCACTATGCAAAATATTGCAGCTGCTCCGTAGGAAATTTTCCATTCACATATTTGGGTCTGCCCCTCAACTTAACTAAGCCCAAGAAAGAGGATTTTATGCCTATCATCCAGAGAATTGATAGAAGACTGTCAGGATGTTCAACACTTCTGTCCTATGGTGAAAAGCTACACTCATTAAATCAGTGTTCACAAGCTTACCTACATTCTTTATGTGCACACTCACCATACCTAATGGCATTATGGAACAAATTAACAAATTCATTAGGCATTGCTTCAGGAGAAAATATGGAATGGAGGACAGAGGTATTGCACTCATTGCATGGCACGAAGTCACCAAACCTAAAGAGCATGCTGGCCTAGGAATACTTGATTGTCACTGCACAACATATGCCTGCTGATGAAACATATGCACAAAATTCATCAACCATCATGACTTACCCTGGGTTCACCTTCTGCGGGAATCATATTACACTCAAGGTTTTACCTCTAACAGACATGTGGGCTCTTTCTGGTCGAAAAACGTTCTATAACTGACTACCTCATACAAGCAAAAGAGTCAATGTGCTATTGGCAGAGGCAACACTATTCTGTTACTGCAAGATGATTGGGGAGATGGCACATTGAAAGATATACATCTTTAGTTATACTCCTATGCTATCAACAATAGCATTTCCCTGGAACAATATGCTATGAATCAAGACATTGAGGGACACTTTCATATCGCTCTTTCTGTGGAAGCATACCACCAATTGGCTACATTACAACATAACTTCGATTCAATTCAACTCAATGATCAACTAGATAGTTGGGGCTCCAGCCAAGATGCAAAGGGATTCTCCTCCATTCAGATATACAATAGTTACTTTAAGGGGCAGGCACTACAACCCATCTTCAGATATTTATGGAAGAATGCAACAAACCTGAAATACAAGATTTTCTTCTAGCTTATCATTCATGACAAAATCAACACCAGGAAAGGATCAACACCAGGAACTTATTGCACAGAAAGTCATTCATCTCCAGTCATATCACTGTGTGCTCCGTGACCTGCAGACTGAAGAAACATGTTAAACACCTCATCTGGGATTGCCCATTTGCTCTTGATTGCTGGGATTCCATTACTGCAGAACGATATCGAGGAATATCTATATATGGTGAAGTATCGAACACCAGAAAGGCATTCCCTACTCAGATATCGATGGAGATCACCATCATGGGCGCATGGCACATTTGGATGCAGAGGAAGAACCTCATTTTTCACAATAAACCTCCCTCCATCATCCCTTGGAGGAACAATCTCCGAAAAGATCTTAGCCTTCTAGATTATAGAATTAAAAAGAAACACAGAGAAACACTTAAGTCTTGGATTTCTGATTTTCTGAATTAAAACCATGTATAGAATTATACCTAAAGCTGGGATAGGTTGATTGTATTTTTTGGAAGCTATGCTATATTAATATAATACTGTAGAACACTTTGTTCTACTTTTGCAATCCAGAAATAAAACCAGCCAAATCCCTGCATGTATTTCTATTGTATCTTTGCTTTTAGAATCCCGCAATTAAATGGAAAAAAGTCTCCAAAGTTAACGCATGTTATACAACATTGCTTTTACCGAAGCCTTTGATCTATAAGTATTGAAGCGTACCTTCAGTGCAACTTAAAAATTCAACAGGTTGAGCTCTCCTTAAGCCCATGGCAACAAGGTACCACCAATGATTCAAGGGCAAGAAGCAGACCATTAGAAAATTCTTATCAACAACCAGAATGATTGATGATGTCTCAGCAACCTACAGCTACAACTTACATATCACGTGCAATTAGTTTACACATAATTTGGTCTAGTATAACCTTTAGTATAGGGGTACATCTTTCTGAGTTTGCTACCTATGCTTAAATGTCAAAAGAGAGTACTTTCAGTAATATCACCACAGTTGTTGAGAGATACTAAATGTGCAAGGACTGCACCATCCAAAGATGTTGACATCAAGATCGCCACTAACCTATCCAAATTCAAATGTTAAGAAAATCAACCAAGAGTTAACAAAATGTCAGGAAACTTACAAACAAATAGCAAAATCATGATACTAAAGCAAAACGACCAGTACAAGGGGCAATGCCGCTCTCAACAGCTAATAGCAAACAAGATATTCTGATCAAATTATTGGTAATAGCATTTCCAGTAAATCAATGTATATGTTCGTGGACAGCTGATCTCAACACAGGGCTCATGCTGTTACTTCTTCTCATCCCACAAAAAATTAGACACAAACAAATCAGAACAGTTAAGATATTCGCACAACCATCTTGTTCTTCTTTCCGGCAGATAGCAACAACACCTTTCCATCAACTATATCACCTTCCTCGACAATTTTATCCTCATTATCGATCTTTGTGTTATTCAAGTACAGACCACCCTGCTTTATAAGCCGCCTGACCGCTGACTTGCTTGCGAGCAAACCTGTAGAGGCAGAAAGATTAACCAGCGGACAGTTCAATACTTGGTCGTATGGTAAAGAGCATGACGGTACATCATCTGCTATTCCCTCAATTTTTTGTGAGTTCAACTGTGTTTGTGCCCCAGGCCGCAAGGCCTCGGTTGCCTTCAAGGCCTCCTCTAGTCCCTCCTGGCCATGGACAAAGCGTGTCACCTCTTCTGCGAGCCTCCTTTGAACTGTGTTTGGCACATAGCCAGGCTTCTTCATCGATTCTTCCAACTCCTGAATCTCATCCAAGCTCACAAAAGTAAGGATTTTCATAAACCTTACCACGTCAACATCCGGGACTGAGAAAAAGTACTGGTAGAACTTGTAAGGGGAGAGCATCTTTGATGAGAGCCAAATCGCCCCATCCTCCGTCTTCCCAAACTTGGTCCCATCGTTCTTCAGCAAGAGTGGGAATGTCAGACCATGCGCTCCCTCAACCTGGAGAATTTTCCGAATCAAGTCTGTACCCGCAGTGATATTTCCCCACTGATCACTACCCCCAATCTGCACATTGACACCCATGTTCTTGAACATGTACAAGAAGTCATAGCCCTGGAGAAGCTGGTAGGTGAACTCAGTGTAGCTCATACCATCCTCTGAATTGAGCCGCTTCTTCACACTCTCCTTGGCAATCATCGTCCCGACTCGCGCGAACTTGCCCACCTCCTTGAGGAAATCAAGCAATGTGATGTCCTTCCACCAATCGTAGTTATCCAAGATAACAAAGGAACCCATACTTGCCCCCACATTGCCCGATTTCTCTGATAAACCCTGGCCAGAATTGTCCAGTGCATCTTCATGTCTGTCCAAGATCGCGTTTTTACCAGATTGGGCGTGATGAGATGGTTCAGAAGCGCGGCCGAGGATCTGAGAGATGAGCGACTTGATCGCGTCAGAGTTGGCGACCACGGCGGCGAGGTCGAGCTCAGGGCGCTCGGCACTTTTTCCGGAAGGATCTCCTACGCGGCCGGTCGCTCCGCCGACGAGCGCGACGGCGGTGTGGCCGCAACGACGGAACCAGGAGAGCGCGACAAGGCCGAGGAGGTTGCCGAGATGCAGGCTCTCGGCCGTGGGGTCGAAGCCGCAGTATACCTTGAGCTGCTGCTGCTTCACAGAATCTGCCGAGGACAAACCGAGCGCCTCGGAGGTGGTAGCCTCGACGAGCCCGCGCTCCCGGAGAACGTCCACTACGCTGCGCCGGACGGTCGTGCCTGCGGCGCTCGCGGAAGCCACAGAACTGGCGGAGAAGTGGCGGAGGCGGCGAGGGCCAGGGAGCAGGAGAAGGCGATGCGGACGGAACAAGGCTCTCGAAGAGGCGGCCGTGGCGGCGGAAGCCATCGCTGGTGCTTGGGGAGAGGAGGCGGAGGTGGGGGTTCTGGGCCTCGAGCTGTTGATAAGCCAGACGCGCAAGGGGAGGAGCAACGCCACATCGGATCACACACACTCCCTATGCTTTTATGGGCTCTTTGTAGGCCGACCTACTGGGCCGGCATGCCTGGTCATGTCCTCGGCCTTGTTACCCCTAAAAAAAACTATTCATGGAATGTTTATCACAGGTTTGTATTTCCTTTTTTCTGTTCTTTGAGAAAGACTCTTGCCGTCTTGCGCATAACTCTGCTGATGGCTTCTTCCATAAGCCACCATGTTTCCAACTTCAGGCTGCAGGCGGGACTGCAGGTGGACCTCCCATCACAATCTCATCCAGTCCCACCACTGTTTGATGGGTATTAGTGGATAACCCCACTAGAAGTTTGATGGATTAAGTGAAAATAAGTGGAATCCCACTTGAAAATAACTTTAACAAAACAGAACTTAAATTGCAGATTTTTTTAAAATAACTTCACTTCACTTCAGGTTACATGCAAGCACATTGTAGAACTATTTTCTGAAAATAACTTCACTTCGCTTCAGGATACATGCAACCACGTACACAAATGAAAATAACAAGTCCTGGATCACTCTTAAATCGGTACAGGAGATGAGATGTAACATGTTCGACAAGGTAGCTCTTTCACATCCTGTTTCTGTTGCCTGGTTGGTTCATCAGGAAACTGAAACATGGGTAAACCAAACACAGTAAGTTGGCAACACATAATTAGTACTACATCTAATCAGTGCTAAAATAATTAAAACTGAAAAGATTGTAAAATAACCCATATTGCAACAGTAGCCAGTGAGCGTTTTCATATCACAAAACATGAATCCCTTTCTTCAACAAAAATCAAGCATATGAACCTAGAAACTAAGTACTGCTACTAGGTACTACTAATAAACCTCTCTTCTTATTCAGCTACAACCGAACAAGACTATGTTTACAAGGACTGCGGAAGTTGGTTTCAGAGTGCATTCATTCATGCTAGTAGTAAAGATCCAGAAATCATGTAGATGTAGAACACAAGCAGACAAACAGTCCATCCAGAGCATATGACAAATTCCTAACAAGACGAGAGCATATGACATATTCTAGTTACTTTTTGCATCTCCAATTTGCTAACAAGACCAAGGCATAGTCTCCATAGTCTCTAAAATTACCTTAGTTGTTTCCAGCATGCTTGTGATCACCACCATAGTCTCCACCTGCAGTTTCCATCTTTTGATGACCTACAACATTGAAAGCACTCAAAATAAAACATTATATATGGAAGATATTAAATTAAGTATGGAGAATAATTATAAAAATATCATACCAGCTGCTCGAAGCCAATCCTCGAGGCACATCAACACCTCAACAGTACTCGGGCTCAAGCTACTTCTGTGATCCGTGATGACCCTTCCAGCATTGCTAAATGCAGCCTCCGCGGGCACTATAGACACAGACACTGCCAATATGTCCCGCGCTATAGCCGCAAGCACGGGATACTTTGGGGAGTGAATTTCCCACCACTTCAAGATATCCAATTTCCGTCGACGAGGAAACAAGTCTTCTTCAAGATATCGTTGTAGCTCATTCGGGTTGTGGGATCTTTTCAATCTCAAATGCTTATCCCAATCATCAAGAGTGTCCTCCCCATCCTCATCAACAAGCTCATCGTCTTCATCGGAAATGTTTTCAGTTTGAGATGCATATTCAACAAATAGGATCTCCATCGCATTCTTCACCTTGGCAAGATATATCTTGGCGCCATCACCAAACGCCGAAGCCAATTGGAACTCAACATACTCATACTTGTACCTCGGATCAAATATCACTGGCACACAACTTGTTAAGAACGACTCCTCAAAATATTTTGTCCACTTTTTCTCCGTCCTTTTCACCATGGCAACTATGGTAGCATTTTCACTTAAGACTTCTTTATCCATTACGTGCTTCACATTCCAGACCTCATAGAAGTAAAGGTGAGAAGTGGGATATGTTTTACCAGAGATTTTATTTGTGGCTGTGTAGAAAGCACCCAAAAGATGACAAATAGCTCTTCCAATTTATCGGGTGTCTAAGCTTGGTTATCTCTTACTAATTTATTGGGCCGAGAAAATCGAGGAAGCAACTTATGGGACAAGTTGATGATGGAGCATAATAGCAGACTATGGCAGAAGCTAGAAAAATCACTTAATCTTCGAAACGGTGCCATAGCGTTGTTATATTAGAGCATCTTCAATAGATGATGTAGATGTATAAATAACTAACTTTTGCATCTCCGAGGCTCAAAAACGCTGCTCTAACAGATGTTGTAGATGCAAAAAAATACATCACCACCTCCAAGTGTTATATCCTATACCACTTGGTGATGCAAATTTACATCACCAGATACAACTTTTGTAAAACAGCCAGCCTCATGACAACGTCCAACCGCCACTTCCAGTCACTTCCTTCTCCCCACCTCCCCCTACACTGCCCTGCTGCCGCACTCCAGATTCGCCACCGGTCGGCCGCCCGACGTCCGCTGGCTCACCCCCGCGCCAGATCGGGTGCCGCCATCGGCTCTGCTTCTGCCCTCCAGATTCGACACCGGCCGACCGGCCGACGTCCGCTGGCCCACCCCCGCGCCAGATCCAGCGCCGCCATCAACCCCGCCGCTGCTTCCCCGTCGTCGCCCGCATCCTGACGCCGCGAATCGGTCGCGACCGCCGCCGCCTCGAGTCGCTCGATTTGCCCCCGTCCCAAACGTATCTATATATTTTGTTTGTTCCATGCTTCTTTTGGTGATATTGATATATGTTTTGATGCACTTCCATATCATTTACAACATATTTTGGACTAACCTACTAATTCAGTGTCAAGTGTCAGTTTTTGTCTGTTTTTCGTGCATTGCAGAAAAAAGGTGAAAAAGAAATGTGCTCGAAAAAATCAAGGAAAAATCCAGAAAAATATCCTCGATATAAGACTCCAAAAGCCCGATCCAGGCGCCTCCACGGCACGGCCGGGGGGGTGTCCACGCCACCTGGCCGCCTTGGCCAAGGGGGCCACCCCTCAGGCTCCCCTTTGGCCTATATTTATCTCTCCCTCCGAAAACCCTCAAGGTGCAACCCGTCACGTGATTTCATCTACTGTTCCGCCGCCGCGGCGATTCCGATCTCGGGGTCGCTAGAAGAACCTGTCCTGGCACGCTGTCGGAGGGAGGATTGACCTCCGGAGGCTTCTCCATCACCATGATCGCCTCTGGGATGCACCGTGTGTAGTCCCCCTTGGACCATGGGTCCATGATCAGTAGCTAGATGATGTCTTATATCCAATCTTGTGCTTCAATGTTTAGCCCTTGTGAGCTGCCTATCATGATCAAGGCATCTATGTATTAATTCCTGCTTTGCTATGCTGTGTTTGCTGGGATCTGATGTATTATGAGATTATGTTCAGTTTGTGATGAGTAATATATTTGGTTTACCTTTATATTTTTGTTCCTGAGTGTTCTTGCATGTTCTCCGTTGCGTTTGTTGCTTTGGCCAAGTAGTAGATTGCAACTCCAAGAGGGAGCTTTATGCTTGATTGTGGGTTCATGCCCCCCCCCCCCGATGCCTAACTTGAGTGACAGAAACATGGGACTAGGGGATGTGATATATTGCCACCAGGGGTAAAACAGTGGTGCTTGTGACTGCGTGTTGCAAGGATTGCTTACAGTACGCACAGAATGTGTAAGGCCCGATATGCGGTACTGTCCCAGATCTAGATGTTTCCATCCAGATCCAGGGACGAAGCACATATCGGTCCCACCGCGACATATGACATAGCCATATGCCCCGGATTTCCAACATGATATCACAACATTACAGATACAAGGATACAACATCTCATACAGTCGGCATACAACTGCCTTAATACAATACAACATCGAAAGATATACATGTCTGAGTACAGACTACAATCCAATGCCTACTGGCAAAGAGAAAAACATCGATCCCCATAACCACACGGGTCCAGGACCTCCGTCGGGATCCTCCTAACTAGTCGTCGTCGAATCTCCATGTGAAACGTGAATCGCCATACCTGTTGTCGATCGAGAACCCTGAAAAGAGTTTGGGGGTAGTATCATGATTACAGAAGTACTCAGCATCCAACTGTAGTGGTCAACTGACCCAGCAAGGACTTCATCACTCGTCATTCTAGGACAACTAGTAGGATACGGTAAGGATGGGGTAAGTGGTGAGGTTGCTGACGCACTAGCATTTATGAAGTGGCTAACGATCTAGAGAGTAAGGTAAGAAGTCAAGCATTCGATGAGGAATCGCCTCCAACAAGTCTTCTATGCACCTACTTACGCAAGCATAACACCTATCCTATCCTTGTCCTCCTCTTCGCATCCCGACGAAGAAGAAGCAGTCAAGGCACACACACATTGATCAAGTTATATTAAGATTATCTCAGTTGTTGTTGTCTATGAACAAGGAGTAGGTCTCAAGTCGTCCATAACCGTGGACACAGCTTCTCGAAAAGATTTAACCATGCATGGGTGTACCAATTTCCCATTACAAGGCTCCGCAAGCACGCCCATCTCTCTCAGTTGCTACCCATCATAGGCAACCATTTTATGATTTAGTTCTGAGAGATCCGAAATGACAGGTCCCTCTAGCTAACAACGAACAAATCCGGGTGGCCCCCGGGGAGTCGAGACCCAATCCAAAAGCCGCCCACGCTCTCGGATCGGACTCTTCCGTCTGGCCAAGGTCGAGGTAACTGATCCCCTCACATGTGGCTAGCTCACCAGGTGTGGACCAACAGAGAAACCATGTCTCCGCTGGCCCGGGTTATTTTAAAGGATATCTGCTAGGAGCGACCCGACAGACATATATGCATGGTTTCAAATGGTAAATCAGCTTGGGCCACCTCTAGAAATGTTTGAATCTAGATAGGTAAGAAAAGGGGACCCCATAAAATCCCACATGCGGTTAGGCACGCTCAGTCTTAAAACCAATACCCGGAACTCGGATCCTAGGTGACTTGAATGGAACAAAGCGTCGGGGCGGGATAGCCTAGACCTTCCATCCTTCGTCGAGTATAATCCACATTAATAATAATCATATCATCAACAACAATATAATAATGTGATAGCCCAAAACCAAGGAGTAACAAGGTAACATCGTAGCATCCTAAGAATGCATACTAAGCAGGGGCTGAGCAACGAGCAATAGTAACATAGCAGTACAAGGTTTGCTGGGAGGGGACATGGCTATATCGGTTTGAAAGAGGCTGTAAACATGTGGTAGGATCAAACATCGAACCTAACCTAGACTAGCATGCAAACCGCTGGTTGAATAGAATGGATCATAAGTAATGTATAGTCCTTGCCTGTTGATAAGTCGGGTTCCTAAGGTGTAGTTGATCGCAAGCTCGCATCGTCTCCAAGAGGTACCCGCGAAAGCACACAAGAGGGTAAACACTGGAAAGAAATCAACGAGCAAGCATCTATTACTACGAAGCAAACACGAGCAAGCATCAACAAGAAGGCAACACGAGACATCGCACCTACCTTCGAGAGCGGTTACTAACAGGTTAAGTGGAGTACTCGTCACACACGATGATACCGCACATTTACAAGGGTTCAAGTTGTTTAGCTACAGGTTATCAACAAAGGTTGTTAACATGGCATCTCACTCAAGCATGGCATAGCACACAAACATGACAAGAGGTGAAGCATAAAGTAAACTATCTATGCTAGTCAATTTAAGTGAGGCACAACCTAAACATGGCATACACTAAGTGCCGCACGACAATTAAAAGATTTGGTACTATTCTGTCCTAAACCATATTTTTGGTTGGTTAACAACAGCAAACAATAACATAAACACAAAGTACACGAAAAACTAATCAAGTTACATGTAAAAAACACTCCAAACGGAGTTATGGTTAAAAAGATATAAGAAGGACAAGTTATGCACACATGCTGTTAACATCAGGGAGCACACTTTAGAGCAATGCATAAACAAGATAATGAATGCAAACATGCTCACAAATGATATGCAACTAAAGTAGACATGGAAGGGAAGGCATGGCAAAAGGAATCATGTAAATAGACATCATGGTTCACTAGTTATAAGCAACACAAAAAGCTATAAAACATTCCTGGTCAAGGACTTAGTGAAAATTAGGGAAACATGGCAGAAAACTGTTATAATCATGTTGTATAAACAGGGGGAAATCTATATGCAAAAGTGCAGCAACATGACATAGCAATATATGGGCATGATGTAGACATGATTGTGATCAGGTACAAACAATCAAGGTCATAGGCATAACAGATCAAAAGATATTAAGCAAGCAACATGGCATCGTAAAGTTACATACTTAGAGAAAAACAGAGGTGGTTGTCAAAAACAGCAGCATAACAACTTTGGAGCTAAACATATCTATGAAAAGAAATGTAAACATGACAATGCAATACATATAATGGAAGTAGACATGATGATTAACAGTATGCAACAAGAATCAATGCAATAGGCCTCATGAATGTGTCACAATTATCAAGCAAACTTGCAATAAAATAACAGTAGCAACACACTAGCAGAAAATAATAGACGTTAACAGCCTGATGCCCACTTCAACACAGATTAACAACATCAAGATGGCCTCAAATCAAAATGCTCACAAAAGATGGATTGAAGTACACACAATTCCAAACAATTTTCCTTTTGGGCGCAACGTCATCCGAGCTACGGTTTGATCGCAAACTTCAACGCAAAATGAATACAACAAGCAATTTCGGGGACTTAGCAAAAATTCACAATGGGAAAGAAATAAAAAAGGTGAAGGCCTCACGTTGGGCCGGCCCATGAGGCGGCTGGGCGCAGTGGTGCGTACTGGGTCGCCTGGGGTGCCTGGGCCGAGGAGGCCAGGTGGGCCACTGGGCTGCGCCGGGCCCAACAACAGGAGGCGTTGGTGGTTGGCTCGCATGGCCTCCTGGTCGAGCCGGCCAGGGGGCGGCGGCGCCGCTCGACGCCGGCGTGCGGCACATCGGCCTGGGGCGGCGGGGTGTGCCGGGAGCGAGAGGAGGCGGCCGGATCCGGTCGATTCCGGTGCGGTGGATGGCCCGGGGCGGCACGGCGGCGTCCTTGCGGTGGCTGCTCCGAGCTCGGGTCGCCGGCGTCTCCTTGCTCCATGGAGCGAGCTCCGGCGTGACCTGGTCAGGGAGGACGAGGGGTGAGGTGAGGGAGGAGGAGAGGGAGGTGCAGTTGGTGGGGCTGACGTGGCGCAATCCTGGCCCTCCGATCTCAGATCCGAGGGCTGGGAACGCCCCTGATCTAGGGTTTCAAGATTTTTAGACTATTGGGCAGATTTGGGGCAAAAACAGGGGGTGGCTGCAATTTTTAGGCTAGGGAAACCCTAGAAAGGGGTGGGAGAGTGGTTGTCTTTATATAGCCCAGGTGACTGGCAGTTTGCAAAAACATCCCCGGTTTTTCTCTCGCGCGCGCGGTGTTTACGTTTCTGACCGCCGGGGGTCCGCAGGACCTCCGATTCGGGTAAAACTTCGAACTGCGCGATCAGCGCGTCGAGACGGTGGCATTCACCTCGCGCTGGAACCGTTCCGAGAACACTTTCCGGTGCGCTATGAAATATCCCGTTTAATTATTAAACGGGTTTTTTGTTTCGTTGGCTGTGGCTGGTCTCGTGCGGTTTTCGCGACGGTGATCGGGTGAAACCCGGTGTCGCAAAGGTCGAGTGTCAGGGTGGCAAGGGTCGGTCTCCGTCCGGTACGAGATAAGAGGGGGGGAAATAATCGCCGATCTACAAATCGGGGATGCAAGCACTGCAAACAAATAAGACAATCAAACAATTCACACCAAAAACAATTTTTTTTATTTTTTGTGAAATATGGGCTGTTACAGAGTGTTAAGGCAGTTGTCCGTTACTTTGAACCTACAATTTGGTTGGGGCTCGCAACTTAATACCATCGAGATGTTATGGATAGATATCTCGAGGTGGATGATTAGTGGGTAGATGCTGATGAATAAACGGTCTACTTGTTTTGATTTAATGCCCATACGATTGAGCCTCTTTACTTTCCGGTAGCATAATTAGTATTGTGGTGCATTTATAATTTTGTCAAATTCCTAGCTGTAATTTGTTCACCCGGCATAGTTGTTCACTGTCTTTTGGGAGAGAGACATCACTAGTGAAAGTCATGGCACCCTGGTCCATATTTCCATCATAGTTTACACTGCTTTTACTTTACTTATTTTATTTCCTTTCTGCCGCACAACTATTACTTCCCCTTTGTGTTTGATCCTTTGTAAACAGCAAGGCCAGAGAGATTGACAACCTCTCTGAACTTGTTGGGAGCAAATTTATTTGTGTGTTCTGTGCAGGTCCATGTTAAGTGAGTAATATCTCAAACGGCGTGTTGCTCGTTTCACCACCTTCTTGTTGAGCTAGGAATCTTACGGGAGAGATAAACCTGTGTATCTTTACTGAGGGAAATTTGTCGCTACTACATCATAACCTTCCACTTGGGGTAACCAACGAGGAGGTATTATCTACACCCATCAAGACAAATTTCTTGCGCCGTTACCTGGGATTCCATTCTTCAAGATAGGGGAGTTGCACACTACCTTTTATCTTTGCTTTTTAGTCTTGTTAGTTTACTTTTCAGTCTTTATTTTTCCTTGTGTGTCTTATACCAAAAACAACAACAAAAATTAGTTACCTTGTTCTTGCTTGCTTCTTTTACTATGGGTTCCACTAGCATTGATACTTGACATAGGCATAGAACTACTAGTTGGGACACTTATAATGATCTTAAGCTTTGCAACTATGTTTGTCATCACGGTAGTTATTACATCTGCACTCCCATTAGTAGACCTGCCCTCAAGTATGATTCAAAAGAAAAAAAATCTAAGAAGGAAGAAGATGCTCTTTCTCACTTGAGTAATTATGAGAGGGTGTGTGATAAACAAAAACCTCATGGGATGGATAGTGACCAATTCAAACTTAAATTCTTTGACTATTCTCTTCATGGGAAAACGAAGAAGTGGTTCCGTTCTGTGACGCACCCAAAATCAGACCGTGTACAATAATCATACACGCAAGGTACACGATCAAGATCAGGGCCTCACGGTGAGATAACACAACTCTACAAATAAAATAATACAAGTTGTTTAATACAAGCCATGGGCCACGAGGGCTCGAATACAACAGCTCGAAAGCACAAAGTTAGCGGAAGCAATAGTATCTGAGTACAGACACAAGGGTACAAGGTTGCCTTGAGAAGGCTAGCACAAAAATCAACAATGATTGAAAAGGCAAGGCCTCCTGCCTGGGAATCTCCAAACTACTCCTGGTCAAAGGGGAACTCTACGTCATAGAAGGCATCGGGGATCTTCATGTAGCAGTGGTCGACATCGGGGGATCTCCGGCTCCTGGACTCCAAGGATCCAACGTCGACTGCAGCGGCCGATCAGGCAAAACAAAAAGGGTAAAAAGCAAGGGTGAGTATCTAGCATACCCGCGAGTCTTACGTCCTTTACTAAGCATTTACGCATTGTATCAAATGGAAAGGGAGGCTATATATAGTGGAATGCAAGATAGAAATCAGAATAAGGGTAAGAAGCTAGGCCTATCGAAGACTAGCATCTTCCGACGAGTCTTGCAGCATGAGGAGAGAATAGCCAACAGTTTATATAAAGCATAAAGTAACAATGCAGCAGAAGTTGCTGCAGCATTGTATAATAGTAAGTTGTAATAATTAGCAATGCCTCCGAGATCACCTCCTCGAAATCCCAACGAGGAAAAAAACCCGGAACCATATAGTTTAATAATAATAGCTTGTAGTGGTAAGATCCAGCTTCAGCATAAAGCGTCCTGTTACCGTGGACACGGCTATTCGAATAGATTAAACTCCCTGCAGGGGTGCACTACTGTTCAGCCTGCACGCTCGGATCTCCAGGGTGGCGGGCACCTTGTTAGGGAACGCTCCACCAAAGCTATCCGACACGTCGCAGCCCATCCTAGGCTCAACAGAGAGGCCATCCGCCGGACTAAATCCTATGCGCCAAGGGGTCTAGGTCCCTCACCCTTGCACGCTCCTGCACAGTGCGAGGCTGGCCGGTGAAGCAAAAGCAAATCCAAATACACCGCTCGAGCGAAGAAGACACACCGCTTCCCGGCAATCAGACCGCGATATTGCTGACGTCTGAAGAGCTTTCGGACAAACTACGACGCAGGGGAGCCCATAACTCCTTATCCCACGTGAAGGTAGTGCGTACAGACCAACGGGCCTCTCAAGTCATCCACCGAACCATTTAGCATTTTATTATTATCTGTCGGGACAACCGTTATCGTTGCCCCTATCCGGGTGAGTCGCGGACAACGACAGTAGTGAGGACCACCAGTAACATCGGTGCCTGCCCTGACGTCCCACCAACTCGTGCGGTTACCAACAAGGTGAACCGTCTCCTTACCTTGTCTCGCGTTTGCTCCGAAGAGCTCGACTTTCGTACAACAGGATACCTGTCGGCCACGAACAGTACCAGGCCCGCCGCACACCGGTGAAATACACCTGACCTGTCGTTCCGCTAAGATACCCTGCGCGGGCACCGTTGGGTCACCCGACTCCTTACCTATAAGGACACCAGTTGTTTCGAGTGCCTACCATCAAGTGAAACCAGGAGGAATCACCCTCGATGGTACACTTGAAGAGGTTCGACAGAGACATCAGCGGAATGAACTAAAGAGGAATATTCTCGTATCACCCCGGTGGTGCCGAGACACTAGCGGAATGAACTAAAGAGGAATACCCTCGTATCATCCCAGTGATGCTACGCTAATGAGCCGACGAGAGTGAAATACGAGTCCTTCCACTCGTAAGTCAAACTTGAAGCGACTCGGCAGAGCCTCGCCGTTGTAGGTTCCCTAGGGCGTCTGCATTGATCCGTACCTGTTGCAGTTGTAATATATCGTTTCCGCGATCACTCCCAGAGTGATCACGACCCGCTATACTAAACCTAGCTAACAAAGCGCAGGGATCACTACTGAATATTTAAACCTATACTAGTAAGCTTGCACGTGCAACGCACATTTTTATCAAATATTACAGTCATTTAATTTGGTTTATGGTGTGACACAATATATCTCGATGTCCAAATAGTAAACTTGCACACACAATGCATATATCAACAAATATAAACTTTGTCAAACATTATAAACACACAAGTTTGAATTATTGCATGTCACGGAACAATATAGGTCCTTGTTTAAATACCATAAATTTTAATGTTTGCTGACACAAATTAAATAGTCTTAATACAAATGCACTTTTTTGTCTTTGCACCAAATGAAGGCCAGGATACATTACACACTTACATCTACATGATGAGAGTGTAATGTAAATTCATTCACCAAAAGGATTTCTAAGAACATTTGATACATTAACACCCTTGTCTCAAATTTTAGACAAACTTCCATCGTAATGGGCGCTCGTAGTTGTGGAAGTTTCCAATTGTTAACCCATGAAACATCAATACTATGTTTCTTTCCCTATGATGCAACAAACAAAAGAGGAAATGATAATTTCCTATTTTTTTTATTTTACTGGTCAGTGGCATGCGCTCCTGAATGCCATTTGGGATTTTTGTACCATCATTCCGTTCTCTAGAGGTACCTCTAGAATATCATAATCAACACCATTATACAAGTTTGAGAACCAATACCTTGTGAACCATTTTGATTGAAATGTAAACCGAAGCAAGAAAACAATCGGGTAATTATGTACCATATAGAATATGTGATACATGTGGCCCATTTTGCCATGGCTTATTCATGTCACTATTGTTTGTATATAAGTTAAGACTGATTCAAGCAGTTCCATTGATTGAAAGAAAATAATACAATCCCCTGTAAATGGAAAATTACAACAATGCCCAAGATAACACATGTCGCTCAACCACGCGGGGAGAGGGCGTGTGGAGGGCCACATATCTAGCGATCACTAGGAGAGATGACCCACTCGACTCCACTCCACCTCGAAGCTTTGCTTCCACCGATCACCATAGAGCAGGACCCGTAGCCAAACACTGATGAAGAGGACGAAGGCCGGTGAACCGCGTGAGGGCAAAGATAACTTTGTCTAGCAGCCTATCAACACAGAGGATTAAGATCTCGCTAACGCCAATGATTCGATAGAACAACACACGTTAGAGAGAAAGAAGCCCCTTCAACGGGCGGTGTCCTCCCTATGGAAAATGAAGCAACCAAAGACATGCATGTCGAGAAACTGCATCCAAAGACCACATTGTTGGCCTCCACTTAAGGAGGTTTAGATGGATGGATTCCTTAGAGCACACACTTAAGCAAGGGATAGGAAAGGGGATTCGATCCAGTGGATCCAGATGCAGGCCTTCATTGATATCTTAACATCACAACCGGAAGAGGAGAAAAAGTCTTAAGAGAACTGGAAAGAAAGAGAGGTTATCTAAGAGGGCACCTCCAAGACTAATCAAGCATAATCTGCTGACGAGGAAGATCACGCCGGTGACCATGATGTGGACGACCACAAGAGGAACTCGACAGTGCCTCCATCCCACGGAGGAACACCGAAACCTAGCCATAAAGGACACAAAGAAACCTATTACTAATGTACAATGGGATCGGGGACCCCCGTACAAACCAGTCTTCTTAAACAACAAAGTGTCTTCACCAATAGGTCAGGATTCCTATGAATTCCAACCAAACAACCATTGGGAAATATTTTAGTAGCTTGACGAATGACTGCTAGTGATATCTCATCTTGGGAGGAAGATTAAGAACATATAATGGAACATTTGTTCCCTAAACCAAATTGAATTAGTAAATACATGTGAATTTGATCATCAAGAACTACACCTAAGACACACAGGCAATTGTACCAACTTGGTTAGCCTAGCCCCCTCCCCCCTCCCCCCTCCCCCCCTCCCCCCCAAGTTTCCAGTAGCAAGGGAATACTTGAATCCACTAATAATGGTTTTAGCTTTAATGGAAAATTGAAAATTAACTTCCTTCCCGTTATCAACACAATGGGCTTAATAAAAAAAACAGTTAACAATTATATGTATTGAGAAAGAGACACAAAGCATGGTCAATTAAACAAGGGAGATACCTTCTAAACATATCATGTCGCATCCCTTGTCAACTTCATGAAAAGCTGATTTAACCAGAAAGAACAACATAATTAAGTTTCCAGCCGAAGAAAAAGAAGACATAAACACACTCAAATTTGCTAGCATATTGCAACAGACCATTCTAAACAGTCCTGCAAGAAATGGACCTACAAGGTCGAGATTTTTGTTTACGTAATGATCTCTGTCATCTTCAACTCTTGGACCAAGAGCGCACATCAACAAATAGTGAATGATATACCTGAATAATGAGGTAGGAAATTAGCTTACCTGCTTCCTAAGAACATTTACAGTCGAGCTCCTCGTACCCTCCCTATATGACCGGGCGGACGGCCAGGTCTCTGACCAGAGCCGTCCGCGGGCGTATGAGGGCCCGGATTTGATGTCTGCGGTTGTATATGCTCGAACAAAGTGTAGCATAGAATGCAAACTTGTTGATTGACAAGAGACTAATGTGCAGTATGGAACACATACACAAAGTAGTATACTTTTTAAAATTCACAGAATTCACCTACACCAACATGGGGCAATATTTCCTTTTGAAGTGTCTCTTTGGCATACATAAGAAGTTCAAGACGTGAGTACTAAAAATACAATTTACTCTTGTAGCAAATGTAGGGACATACTTTATTCTTTTTTCTCGAGTTACACCGTCTGTAGCACCATGATTTCCAATGTAGTTCAGAGCAACCTACAGGCTGCAGGTTTGTCAAAGCTTTATACATGAAATGATATGAACATAGCAACTTATAGCTATATCAAGTTCAACCAAAGCACAATTTAAGAAGTGCCCCAGTAAGAAAGAACAATTTAGTTTCATGACATAAACTCAAGCAATAAAGAACAATCATAACATATGTGCTCCAGTGTATCTTTGTGAGCAACAATTGATAGTGCAAGAATGTAGTTCTATAATTTTCTAAACACTGAAATACTTCACGCATGTTGTTTCTTATTGTCGCTAAATATTTTTCATCCTTTGTTGTCTTATCAATAACTAAAGTTTCCCACTGAAAGTATGTGAAACTCACATTCACAGGCTCAAAACCAATCTCTCAAGCCTGAACAAAAATATGGTGCATGGAACCAAGAATGCATAAACTTCTGCGTTCTGAGACTTTTATTAGGTTAGTATACACTGGAAGCACATATACATATGCTATTCCGTGGAATTGTCTCTCAGCTCGTCAATTCTGAACAAACAAACACTATTAGATAGGATATGTAATTTTATTAAGAGACATGAAGTAATTTTCACGTATACCCTTTTCTCCATAAAAATGTGAGACATAAAGAACATGTGAGGGATGTGATACTTACATCAATCTAATCTGATGGCACTCTACCCACTTACGTGTGCAGGGAGGTGCTCAACGATCTTCCGCGTTCTTAGTGCGATAGTAACCTGTGATTCTCTCAAACAAGATTAATCAGATAAGGTCTGTACAATCAAGATTAATCAGATGTAGCCATATATACTTTTCGTTCTAATATCACAAACACATGATAAACTACAAAATAGTAAGACCTTGGTTAGTGAGGAATGGACATAAAGTTATGTTATAAGTATGCATTAGATTTACACCAAACGGTTACTGGATAGAACAAAAAACACAAAATTAAGTGAATAGACATGGAAAAAAAACATTGCTTAAATTTTTTGTGACTGAATTACATGCTCAGAGTAGTTACTTGGATCCATGGAATTTTTTTGCCTACAGTTTATACTATAGTGATCAATATAAACGAACACAACTGCCATATCACTATTAATCTATTATGGATAATTCTATGGTTCAACCAAAATCTGTAGTTATGTGCCAATTTTTGCAAGGAAATTTTTTACGAACAATTCATACTATACTAATCAATATGAACTAACACAAGTGGTGCAGCAGTCAGGCAGCTGGTCGCAGCGCCAAGGCAGACAATAGCTAGCACGGCTAGCCGGGGACCCAGGCAACAAGAACACCCGCCGTACATATGCTGTGCATAAGTAATTTCCTTTACCTATCCTAGTTGCACTTCACGGAATTTTCTTAAGTTCACATTAGTATTTCTCTATAGGCTATAGTAATCTGAAACTTGCAGTTAGCCTGACTGAATCCGCTAGGAGCAATTTAGTAGATAAATTATGAATTTTCAGTGATAGACACAAAATCATACCAGAACCAGATACATAGGGATTGAAAATATCCAAACGGAACTGATCTCGTGAGATATGCAAAAGAAAATTACGGAGCCTAGAGATGTTATGAAGCACTCACCTCCTCTATGACAAGGAATGGCGTCTGTGAGCAAATTGAATATATGAAGCAGACACCTAAATCGGTTGTAGAAACTTGGGGACGACGATCCGTTGTGCTCCTGAAGCCATCATGTGAGTCACCTATATGATTGTCTCCACTGCTTCTCCCAGATCTGGTGAGAGGGGGAGGGAGGCCGCTGGTGGGGTGTGGGGTTAGGGGGTGGTGATGGGGCGGCGGGATGGGGTGGCGGGGAGGGGGTGGTGATGGGGCGGCGGGGAGGGTGTGGTGCCGGCGGGGAGGGGTCTTCGCGGGGCGGCGGCTGGGTCAGGGCGTGGAGGATTAGACAACGACGAGATTAGTTAACGAAAGGGTACGTTTTGCGGAAGTGGGATTGTGTTGTGATCCCGCTAAACATGTGTTAGACCTGGTTCGTTGGATATGAGACAATGGATGGATAAGATTGTTTGGATGAGCACCTCTGGTGCTTTTTATATTAGTAGTAGAAGAATGCTAGCCAAGGAGGCCTCACAGAGCTCCCCCAATGCCATGCGTTCCCTACCGTTCGATCTTGGTCCAGTCATCCCGCAGCCCTTCTGGATCGTTGGATTTTACCTGATCTTTTCACTTCATGGTATATTTTGTAGGTTCCATGACATGTGGGCTCGAGCGGCTTGACTCTTGCTGGGTGAAAAACATCTAGGTAAAAAATGACCCAAGTTGCACGTCACCGCACATCTTGCTGTAAAGCTTCTACCCAATCCCTTCTCCAGCCGAAGAACCCTAGCCGCCTTCCCATTCGCCTCTCCTCCCCGCGCCCTAGCCGCCTCCTCTCCCTTACCACCCAGCCGCCGCCTCCCCTCTCTCCGTCCGTCCCTCGGCGTTTCCTGCCTCCACCTTCTCCCTCTCACCCCGACCAGCGCAGGGCGGCCGGCGCGACTCCTGTTCTCCTCACCCGACACCGGTGCCGCCCGTCTCCGCCTCCGTGCAAGATGGAGAAGATGAGAGGGAGAGAGAGAAGGAAGGAGAGGAAGGAGAAAAGAGGGAAGGAAGGTGAGGGAAGGGCGACCTGGGCCAGTGGGAGTTGGAGCAGATCAGGGCGTCGCCTCGAGCTTCTTCTTGCGCGGCTAGAGTGCATCGTCCTGCTCGGGATGGCGATGTAGGAGCTGCAACAACGAGCTTCGGCGATGGGAGGAGGCTGGGGGCTGGGGAACTAGCTCCAGGAGGCGCGTGGTCGTCGGATCCGGCCACATCGAGGCTCAAACGACAGCACAGAGGACAACACTGTACGTCGGCGAAGCTTCGCTGCTCATCCATGGCGGGCTCCTCCAAGAGCTAGACAAGGGTATGAACCCTCACGCTCTTCTCTTCTTTTTCTTCTTCTGCTCTCTCTTACGGTTTATAGGAAAAAATAGTAATATTGCTTATTAGTAAAATTCTCTTACAACTAGCATTTTTAAATTCAGTAAAATGTGTCTGTGTTTTCGGGCTTGCATATGATTCCAAGCAAAAGAAGAAGGAGCAAGTATGCTGCGTGCGTAATGCATATATGTATAGTTCGTTTTGGTGCTTGGTCTATACCAGCAGCTCTAATATACCTCTGTAAGAGATTCCAAGCAAAAGAAGAAGCAACTATCCATCATCATTATATTTCCATCATCAACTATTTTTATCATATTTATTATTATGAAGGCCAAGAACTAGGCTGAAAGCCTGAAATACACAAATCTCTTAACTGTTGTTTTTCTTAGTGCAGATATAGAAGATCTAAACACCATAATAAATACACTCATCTATTAAATTTCAGAAACCATGACCCATTATGCCCTGTAGTAAGTTGAAATGAATCCTGGAAAATGCTCTCAACTTGTTTGAAATATTATATTATCTATTGGGGGACTAATTGGGATATCCTTTTATGCACATATATATATATAGTTAAAAACAAATAAGCCACCTCCCAGGGTCCGATGATCCATATTAATTTATTAATGCTACACCATGGATCTGATTCAGTTTATTACTTTTCCCCTTTATTTATTCATATTAGTTCCCTCCACTGATTGATAGTGGTTGTATGTTCCAGGTACTGTCCAGTGTGAATTTGTTACCTCACAATTTCCTTCAGTCACAGCTTAGTGTTGGCTTGGATGTTCAGGTACCTGGCCTACTTTCTGATTGTTATTTTTTCACTGGTTTGACACTTTATTTTGGTGTCACTTAGATTTGGTTGAGGTCATGGGCTGCACATGTTGCTTGGTGCCGTTTGGATTAATAGTTCCAAGTGTAGAATTTTATTTGTGTGGAAAGACGGATGTGGTTCCATATATATTTGTAGGGCTAACTAAATCATAATATATTTATTAATAACCGTAGGATGCAATCAATACTCAGTTATATGTCTTTTGTGACAGATAAGAAGAGTGGTCACACATATAACCAATTCTTCTATTGTCCTTCTCCAATACAATATTTATTACATTCATGTTTTCCGTTAATTCGGAGAAAATAGTCATGCCAGTAGCTTCCATGAGAACTACTATTTATTTCTATGTAATTATGCAAGAAACACCGATTTCATTATAAATATATGCTTGTCAGGTTAGGCGAGGCTGGTGATGGGGTGAAGGAGCAGGGGAGGAGGATGAGGACATGAAGCAGCGGACCGTCATGCTGCGGTGGTGGTGCAGGGAAGGAGGAGCTTGGTCGCGTCCCTGGGGTGCTGGTCGAGTTGCTCCCCCACTAGATCCGGACATTGATAGAGCTGCGGTGGAAGCACACCCCCACCCCCTCTACCGCAAGATATTAGCACACCATCGAACTGAGGTGAGCCACTGCTAGCCTTGGCCTTTCTTTTCCCGTGTCCCTTTCTGTGATTTATTCTTCAAGTTTTTGTCCCAGTCAACCATAACAAGATGATTCTGAGATTAATAAGAATCCATATGTTCTTCCTGTTATGGCATTATTTAATTATTTACCTAGCTCCCTGGTCATAGTACCAAATTCTAAGAATCATTGTGAGTTTAGTACAACTACTCATAACTATTCAAGTAAATATTCCTGCTTTCATCCCTTGTGTTGCTGATCTGTTTACGGTAACATGAATCTGCATGTAGGTAACACCTAACACATGTTACTTTTCCGATAGTTACAGGTTTATTTTTCTTAGTATAGATAAGGGAAAATTGTGGTGAACTAGCATGCTCCAGCTGTTCACTTCCCCGACGCCATTGAACTTTGACACCGATTGCTACTACTCTACTCACCAGGCGAGTACATATTTTCTGTATTCTTAAATTTCTCTGCTACCGATAAATTACACATATAATATATCAAGTACTTATATTCAAGTATGTGATTTGTTTCCCGTGATGGTTGATTTTGCAGGTACGATCCACTCAATCATTTCCGACAGTCCGGCTCTGGCCCTCCTGATCGTGTTCCTCGCTAGACTTGAATCTTAGTTTCAGCCTTTCAGGTATGATCTAGTGGATCGTGTTTGGCTCTCCTGATTGTTTTATCTCTAGCCTTTTAATCTCCAACATATACCGATTTTGATGTACTTAGATTTGTTTGGATGCTTGCATCCTAATCCCCCCTGCTTGCTGTTGCTAAACTCTGTAATTTTCTAGATATATTATGATAAAATTGGTTTCTTTTACCAGTTTGGGATGCTTGAGTTGATGCTTAGTAAATCATACAAGAAGAGCAAGTAAATGACTGAATATCACATTATCATGTAATGTGTTGAACTCAGGTTTATAGGTTTGCTAATTTGATGTAAGAATGGCATAATGTAAGGAGATTTATGATATACAAGAACTTAAAAAGGAAACTATGGATCCCTTTCATTGGGTCTGTGAGAGTAGACTTGCAGAATATGAAAGGAATTAATTCTATGAAAAAAATCGTAATCCTTTGCCTGGTCAGCATTTTCTTCTTGGTATAATTTCTATGTGTGCCATTTTTCAACTATATGTTAAATAGGATATCAGCTGAGTGCAATATTCCAGTGTGTCACAAGTATTTCATGTGACTAATTGGCTGGCGAGTTACAAATTCATATCTTGGAGTTCAGATAGTTTAATCCGAGGCACAAATGATTTCTCAGGTGTTATTCATTTTTTACTTCATGAACTTCGGTCATTGGTAATGTTTAATTTCCTTTTTCTTTTCAGGAAACATCCATCAATATTTAGCTGAACAAGAAAGTGTAGATACATATGCGACATAACTGTTAACTTCTGGAATTGAAAAACATTAAGATTGGTTATAGTCTTCCAGCAAATGGATTACAAGCATCAATGTATATTGTACAATCTTCATATTCCTGTATGTGAGATGAAGATGTGTTTTTTGGTATAGATATTTGACTGGTGATGTATGACAATGTAAGCCTTACGGTATACTCCCTCTGTCCCAAAATAAGTGTCTATTATGGGATGAAGTATATATATGTATGTATATGTTTCAGGATATTATATTTGTAGTTCCGTTGGTTCATAATTGTCACCTTTTAATTACCTCCAACATCTCGAAAATAAGTGGAACATGTTTATTTAGGTGATAGACTTGTTAATTACAAACATATTATCCTAAACTCATCTTCATTAAACATACCTTCTGTTGAACCTCAACTACCTTCCACTGTTAATTCATATTGATTGGTTTTTAAAGATACAAGTCGTCTATTTGAACAATATGATTTCATCTTATTTCAAATCTATAAGTCTATATTTTGTTAACCATATACATTCCTGGTGAAAACATATCAAATATCATTAGTGGTTTTCAAAGTTCCTATTGATTATACAAATATACAACCATGCCAACTTAGGTTTCTCATCATGATAGCCATATTTTCAAACTAAACATATCCATGTTATGCAAATATTTTCTTTTTTTCCAAACTCATATTTCGCAGCGTGATAAGCATGTTATAAAAATAACACGATTTAACGGACCATCCTTGCAACATGAAACTATTTTCATCGACAACATGCCTTTAGCGGGTCTCTGCGCCATTTGGCGCAACGGGTCAACTAGTAATATATATTTATAAGACAGCATAGGATAAAGGAAGGTACAACAAGGGGCGACAAAAACAGGCTATGCAATTGTAACGTAGCAGCAGCAGTAACAATGCCTAGTGCAAGAAAAGTACGGAAAGATAGGCGATATCTGGCGAAGAGAATGACTCTGCTTGCCTGGAAGCTCGCTGGTAGAGGTACGGTCGTCGACGAAGTAGTCGTACCCAGCAGCGGTGTAGTCGACAGCAGCGGGGTCTATCGGAGATAAGGGGGGAACAGTAAATACACAGCAATCATAAACAAACATATGCATGGCATGACATAAGCAAAGGTAACGGTGTTCTAACGCAGGGCAAGGTATTATGCTCGGAGCGGGAATTCATCCGGGGATGAACTGCCAGCTCCGGGTGATTACCGAACAGGGTGTCCGGAGGGGAAAGGGATCATGCCGGAGGTGTCGTGGACGTCCGACAAACGTGTGGAATGTGTAACCGGGCTAGTTGAAACAATCCGAACAACTTTCGTGTTCAGAATAAATTCATCCGG
This sequence comes from Bromus sterilis, assembly GCA_950022295.1. Lineage (NCBI taxonomy): Eukaryota > Viridiplantae > Streptophyta > Magnoliopsida > Poales > Poaceae > Bromus > Bromus sterilis. The sequence continues at coordinate 139,213,236 of OX465601.1, read as the reverse complement.
ATACTTTGACAGTACCGGACAAATCATCGGACAGGCGGTCCAGAGGGGGACGGTTCGAGGTTTGCTGTGTTAGAGGGGTGTGGTTGGTATACAGATAGCGTATCCGTATTCGTTATATTTTTCTGATCAATTTTCATGTATAAAATATTTTCATTGGAGCTACGGTTTAAAAGATATTGATTTTCAAAGTTTAAATCAATTAAATAGATTTCTGGAATTTCTTTTATTGTTTTAATTCCAACCTTATCCAGAACCTTATCCAAACAGTACTGACAGGTGGGACCTACATGTCATACACCTAGCTAATAAATCTATTTAATTTAACTAACTGACAGAAGGGTCCCACATGTCAGAGAGACTTCCAATTAATCTAGTTAATTAAACCAGTGTTTATTTTAAGTGCTAGGGCCCACATGTCAGTCTCTCAAGGGGTGTTTCTTTTAACTTAAACCTTTGGTTAATTAAAAGAAAAGGGTTGGGCCCACTGTCATAGGCACACAATGGGGGGGTTTAATTTATAACAGTGGATTAGCTCTAATCATGGGGTTAACTAACCCATCGGGCCCACGGTTCAGTGGGATAACCCACTGGCCTGAGCCAGGTCGCGCAGACGCCGGCGGGGGAGCATGGCGAGGTCGTTGGCCACTCCGGCGAGCCAGGGCGGAGTACCCATGGAGGGCAGCGGGACGAGGCACGCGCAGCGAGGGCATGGCCAACGGGCGGAGCGGGAGCAGCCAACGGGATGGGTGCGGTCGTGGCGACCGCGGCCACGGCGAGTACGACGGTGGCCGGACAGGGACAAGGGGGGGGCATGGGGTGCGGGGGCTTGCCAGGGAGCTCACGAGGCGGGGCTCGGCGCGTCCAGAGCGCGGCCTGGGCGGCCGCTACACCGGCCTCAAGCAGCAGCCACAGGGGCAAGGACAAGGCAGGTCGTGGCCGGTCATGGCGGCCGTGCCCACGGAAACGGCGGAGGACGGCGTAAACGAGCTGGAAAGGAAGGGTGAAAATGCGGAATGGGCGCGACTTACATCGAGGAGGACAGTGGCGAGCTCAGGCGAGGTCGGGGTGGCTTGCCGGGACGGCAATCGACGACGAGGCGACCTGGCCGTGGCGGGAGGGGATGAAGAATTCGGCGCCGCGGGGGTTCCTTCGACTCGAGCGTGAGGGTGGGGGGAACTAGAGGACTCCGACGGAGCTCCTGGACGTCGTCGCCCGGCTCAGGGAGGTGGGTGGCCGCGGGGTCGGCCCGACCGTGGCTTGGCTACGGCCATGGCGACCCTTGTGCGGAGAGGAAACAGAGGGCGCGGGAGAGACACAGGGAGGGGACTAGGTCGACTCTAAGGATACAGGGTCGCGGGCTGGTTCTTATCCCCGCCGGCGACTCGCCGGATGGGCGCCACGACACGGCTGGCCGGCGTGGCCGGCGTGGATGGTGTCCACGGGGGAGGGGATGACCAGTACGAGGGGAAGGAGAGGGGTGGGCTCGGGGTTGGTGGTGGGCTGTGCCCTGGGCGGTAGAAGGTTTTTTATTTTTTTTGTTTTATGTTTCCTTTTGCTTTTCTGTTATTCATTTGCATTCAATTCTATTTTAGTTTATCTAGCTGTTGATTTTTGTTACAATTGAAACCAGTTCAAATATTAATGTTACATGATATTACAGTGCCACAAAAAGTTTGGTGGCTTATTAAAAATCTGTTGCATTTTTGTTTTATTTAAAAGGGATTAAATGCCACTGGTTTGCTAATGTTTGAATTGTTTGATTTATTTTATAGCTTAATAAATTTCCAGTGTTGTTCTATCATGGTCCAATGATTATTTGGGATTTAACAAAAGTGGTTGCACCAATTTTGGACAAGGTTTTATTTATCACATATTTTTTTAATATCCATGAACAGGCATTTGGAGTTTGTGTTGATTCACAAACGATCAAGGCATGATTAGCAACAGTAATTGTGATTACTTTAGGTGATTACTGTAGCGTGACACCCGGGGTGTTACAATTCTCCCCCACTACAAAGAATTCTCGTCCAGAGAATTAAAGGTAGTGCAAGGGTAAGGTTTCGGTTTCATAATCTAACGATTCTTCTAGTGCTTGTTGTCCTTCTCGAAGCAGTTAATCCTTCTTGTTGATGTCTTCATTTCTCTGCATCAGTGCATCTCGACGAGTTGCCATCCTTCATCTAGGGTCTTCATCGTACCTACGATCAAGCTAGGAGGAAAATCCAAGGGGGTCGGATGGATACCTGGTTAATCAACCGGGGTGGTCCGAGGTAATGGGGTACAAAGAATCTTCTCCGAGTTTAACTCCGGGGAATACAACGAGAGAAACTAACGAAGATATGAGGGTTTCAAGCGGATGGGCATGCAATTGATGCCGATGACGGATGATGAAAGAGGGGTCCACAACATCAGGCATAAGCACTGAGTCTGATATCGGACTGAATATCACAAGGCAGGTGAATCATGAATTACATACGAGGCCAAGCACGAGGAATAACCTCGGGGAACAGGAACGTAAAGAAGAGTCAGGTTTCGGTCCTGTGGAACTGTGGGTTATGGGTCCACCAAGAATAGGGAGGGTGGCGACATGTTATGCAATCACGACGCAAGGTTGTCAGAGAATAGTTTGTCAGCTATGTCAGCAACAATGTCGGTACCAGGGGCAGTGGACATTGAGAACCATTTCCCTGCTCGTTAATACGAGGCGGACCAATTGGCAAAGTTCTCGTCCCGGTGGTTACCGAAATGTCATCGACAATGGCAACAAGATGTTGCTGACGAGGTCGTACACCGAGGTGTTTCCATAAGTAGGTGAATTATCACTGCTCAGATAAGATATATTACAAGAAAGGTTAAACAGAACAATGGAAAAGAAATTGTGATGATAAACAAGTATCAGGTGTATATCTTTCCCAAGGGAAAGCAGAGCACGATATACACGACCAAGTGGTATTGGCAGGGAGTTAAGGGAGGTTGTCGATGATAACACTGAAAGTGCAATATATCGACCAGAGGGGGGGGGGGGTGACTGGGAGATTTTCAATTTTGCTACCAGATTTTGATTTTCTTCAGGACTGAAGCAATCATGAGGCTGAAGAAGTAACCAAAATCATGAAGAAATAAAACTTCACAGAATGTAATCATTAGGGCAGCTCATTATAATGCAACAGAAATGAATCAATTCAGATAAGCAGAAGTGCTTCAGATGCATAGTATGAAGACTAATAGCAGAGGGAGAGCTGAAGCACAAGCAGTCAACATAGGTACTGAAGACATAATACTGAGGCTTAGGAGATTGAAGAGATATCACCAGAGATTGAAGACAATGGTTTGGTAGACCAGTTCAAGTTGCTGTGACAACTCTACGTCTGGTTGGAGAGGCTGAGATTCAACTCAGAAGACATAGTCTTCACCTTGTTCTCCTTGAACTAAAGTCCTCAGACTCCGTCCAATAACTTAGGTGATTCTTCAAGGTAGACTCCCGAAACCTTTACAGACTCAGTCACTCCGGGAAGTCACAATTGCATCTTGACTTCCTCAGACTGAAGACTTCTACACCGGCTGGAAGATCACAGTCTTCAAGAGTAAAAAGCTTCGGATCACTCGAACCGACTTCCTCAGAAATGCTCAACTACTCAGGCTGGTGGTTTACCTCACATAGGTTCTTCAGTTTCCTCAGAGGTGGGTTGTTCTCAAATGACAAGTGTCAGTTTTTCTCTCGGAGCAGCCAACCCACGAATGGGGCTGGGGGTGGCTATTTATAGCCGCGGAGCAACCCGAGGCGAAAGGACATAAATGCCCATGCATGAAATTACTCTCATGCCCTCGGAAATGACCGTTGCTAGACAAGTTCTAGCCTCTCACCACGCAACACGTGGAACGGTCAAAGTATTCTCTCTCCAGACTCCTCAACCGAAGTTAGTTGCCTTAGTGTCCTGAAGAACAACGTCTCAGACACATGAGGACTGAACTTCTACTGCAGGAGATAACTCTCTCTTCAGGAGAACTGCACTCGCAGTCTCCAGACTCCTCAACCGAAGACAGATTCCTCAGTGTCCTGAAGAACAACGTCTCAGACACCCGAGGAACTGAACTTCTACTGCAGGAGATTTCTCTCTTCAGGAGAACTGCACTCGCAGTCTCCAGACTCCTCAACCGAAGACAGATTCCTCAGTGTCCTAAAGAACAACGTCTCAGACACCCGAGGAACTGAACTTCTACTGCAGGAGATTTATCTCTCTTCAGGAGAACTGCACTCGCAGTCTCCAGACTCCTCAACCGAAGACAGATTCCTCAGTGTCCAGAAGAACAACGTCTCAGACACCCGAGGAACTGAACTTCTACTGCAGGAGATTTCCTCAGGGTTTTTCTTCAGGATTCCTAACTGAGCACTTCCTCAGACCTTCAGAACTCGTTTTCTTCAACCCCTCCAACAGTGCGGTGTTTTCCTATGACTCAAGAAGTATAAAAAGTCTTAGCGAAGACTACGCTTCAACTTCGTCTTCAGCGCGAACTTCCTCAGGATCGTCTTCAGCTTCAGCTTCAACCGAACGCTTCAGGATCCTACTTCCTCATGATTTCGCGCAACTTCATTACTCAATAAGTATAAAAAGTCTCAGCGAAGACTACGCTTCAACTTCGTCTTCAGCGCGAACTTCCTCAGGATCGTCTTTAGCTTCAGCTTCAACCGAACGCTTCAGGATCCTACTTCCTCAGGATTTCGCGCAACTTCATTCTTCAGGAAACACACCGATTTCTCCAATGTTCCTCAACATTTTGGGGGGGGGGTCGACATTGGTGGTTAAACACCTCATCATGGACTGTTCTCATGTGTATACTCACAAACACATCAGTCCCTTAACCGTTTTGTCATCAAACTCCAAAACCTCAAGGGGAGGGCACTTGATGCACTTACAATCTCCCCCTTTTTGGTGATTTGATGACAATCAGGTTAAGCTTCAACGGGAATAAAATTATGAGTTTGAAGAATAAAAACTTTGAAGAACATTTTTATCATTAAGCTGGATATAATGAAGCTCCCCCTGAGAATATGCATATAAGTTGAAGAATGTTTAATATCTAAAGCATTTTGAGGTATATGAGGAGCTCCCCCTATATCCAGACATTTTTGTAGCAGTGCATGTTATGAAGTGTTTGAGGAATTAAACAACACACTGATAGAGGTGTTTGCAGAGATAATCACATGCATATATGAAAAACGTGAGGAAATAGCATGAGGTAACTGAGGAATAGTATCAGGCAAACACCAAAATAACAGTTTACAACTCGTTACAAAAAAAATTATCTGAAGAATGAGAGTTGTAACTGAAGAACCCCATAACTAAGACCCTCTTGAAGACTAATAGATTTCTCCCCCTTTGTCACAAAATGAACAAAAAGGGAAAAACTGAAGCTAACGCCCCGTTTTGGATGCTTCAAGGCTGAGGTGAGTCACGCCTGAGGCAATCCGTTGCAGTGTGTGGGCAGGCAGCAGTTTCTTCAGCTTCTTCAGCAGTCATCTCCTGGTTTGAGGAATAAGAACCCATGGCCGGAGGAGGAGTTGTGCAGCGTCTGAATTTCCTCGGGGGTCGGATTGCAGGAATCGGAGGTTTTTGAAGATTCAAATTTTCAAGGTCTTCAGGGGTGAGTACTTCTGTCATCAAGGCATCAAGATGTTGATATGTATGATGAGTATACTGATGCACTTTCTTTACTGAAGAATGCGTCTGAGCCATGTAGCTGAGAATTTCAGAGAACTAACGCTTCACCCAATCATGATTTCGATCAACTTTCTGATGAAGACTAATCAGAAGCTCTCGGTCAGTCATCACTCGAGCCTGAGTTGTATCCTCAGTTGAGGCATGAGTTCTGGTTTCATCAGTTGTACGAGACTGAGGATGACGAATGTTTCCACCGAGGGAATTGGTCGGGAGAACTTCTTCATAGAAGATGCATTTGCCCTTATCATTTGAGGCAATCGTATGCTGAAGCACTTCGACAGGCGGTAGATAGGTCCTGTGATTCGGGTGATCCGGTTGGAAATCAATACCAGTCTTGGCGCGGATGAGCTTCATGATCCATGGCGCGTATGGCTTCAGGATATGAGGATTCTGAGCAGCATCAACTAGAGTTCTGAAGAAGAAGTCAGGAACGTTGATTGGCCCAGACATGCAGAGGTTGTGAAGTATGTTCTTCATGATGCCAATGACTTCTTCAGCAGTGGATTCATAGCCTTTAATGGGACAGAAGGTCTTCGCCAGAATCCGATACAACGTACTTGGCAGATACAGAAGCTCAGAGACTGGAAACTTTGTGCGAGCTGGGGCTTCAGGGGCCTGAGGTTTTATTAGCATGTTCATAAGGTCATCTCGAAGAATTTGAGCCTCATAGGAGCAAGCAGCTGGAGAAGTGCACTGAGGCAACTCAAGAATATCAATTGCTTCAGGAACAGTGATGGTGTAGTGATGATGCTCAGTCGGCCACTCGAGGACCCAGGTGTTGATATCCAGAGGATTTCCTGAAACATACAACGTGGCATAAAACTGAAGCACAAGCTCTTCATTCCAGTGTATGCATTCAAAGCAGAACTGAAGCAGCTTGGCATGATGCAGATCCTGAAGCACATTGTTGAAGCAAGGAAGGGCTTCCATATCCATCAGAGGGATGTGCTTGTGAGGAAACAGTTTGTTTTGCTTGTAGAGCACTGAAGCATAGTAGTTCTTCTGAGTGGCAGTCCAGAACCTCAGCAGCTTTCGAGGTGGAGCAGAGTGATACGGATTTTGAATCCCCTCTTGAAAGAAACTCATGGCGTTGAAGAAATCAGTAGCATCAAAGCTTGGAGTATCATCAGCTTCAAGGTCACGGAAGAATGGTCGCTTCTGCTTCGGACACAAGGACCGAGCTTGAACTGGGCCTTGAGGTGGGGAAGGCACGTGAGGCACTTCAATCTGAAGAGTAGCTTGAGGCTGAGGCGGAGTCGCTACAGATGCATCAGGCACAGATGTGTTGATGTCCTTGGGGAGACGAGGTGATGTGGCCTGTTTGTCTTCAGAGCCATCCTTTGAGGCTTCAGCATTTGTACTGGTTTCTGCTTCAGGAGGGGCAGTTGTGCTGTGGTCGGCTTTAGCTTCAGTTTCAGCAGCAGGTGGGTCTTGCTGAGGATCAGCAGTTGTAGTGTCAGCTGCATCAGTATCAGTGGTGGTGTTTGCTGCAGCATCAGTATTAGCAGCAGACGTTGTTGGAGCACTAGAGGCTTCGGGATCATCAGCATCAGACGCCGAGGACGATGCACCAACAGAGGCTTCAGACTGCAGAGAAGTGTCAGGAAGCACCTCGGTCACGGTGTTGGAGTGAGGTTCAGGTGAGAAGACAGTATGAGTGGGTGAGTTTGTCAGCCCATAGTCGTCATCATGAATGCGAGGAGTTCCATCATCCATAATATCAACGTCCATGTCTTCAACCTCAGTGATAACTGGTGGCGGTGGGGACGGTGGATTTGGAACAATGGCTGTTGCAGCAGGGGGTGGAGTGAAGACTATTAAGCTGCGCTGAGGATTTTGAGGTGGAGTTGAGGCAGCAGTGATATGAATGGTGGTATCAGCGGGCTGTGTTGTAGGAGGAGCTGAGGAAAGGGGTGTAGCATCAATGGGGTCCTCAACAGCATGTTTCTTTGCAGCAGGTGGAGTGGAGGGTTGTGCTTCAGGCGTGCGCTTGAGGCTTTTGGCAGAGGTATCAGTGGGTACTGAGGAAGCAGGCTGTCGAAGCTTCATCAACTTGGTCATCTGTTGTGAGATCCGTTCCTTGGATTGACCAATATAAGCACGATTGGCAGCGAACTCAATGTTGAGACGTTGAACTTCACATTGATGCTCAGTAAACTCCTGAGGAGTAACTTCAGTGATAGGTTTCTTCTTGAAGTCACTGTAGATTTTCTTCAGTTTGGCCTTCAACTGTTTCTGAAGATCACGTTGATGAATCTCATTTATGAGGAACTGTTGAACATAGAACTTGATGTCTTTAGGGATGTCCAAATCATCAAGCGGAGTGTCAGGCTTGACAGACCAAATGTCAATAAACTCCAAGATCTTCTTGGGATCAAGGAGAAGCGGGATTTCTGAACCCGTAGCTTCAGCTTTGCGTCTGGCTGCAGCACACACATATTCAATCTTGTCAGCTTCAGTGGCGACGAAACCGGCCAAATCCTCAAATTCATCTTCATCATCAGAGGATTGAGGGGTATGAGGAATGGCGCCACGCATAGCAGTTTTATTTGGTGAGGGGCGAGGGCCGCGTTGAAGAACAATTTTGGTCTTCAGCTGAGGCTGAGGCATTGTGGTGGAGGCCTCAGGGGCACCAGATTCATCAGTGCGTATTCTTGAGGAGGGAGCAGCACCACCGGTGCGTTGACATGAGGAGCCAACAACGTGAGGTTGAGCTGAGGTCTTCTGAGAAGGTTTCATGCCAGGAGCCTTTTTGCGGTGCTGAGGGGGTGGTTGTTGTCTGGGTTGAGACTGATCTTGAGGCGGAATCTGTATTGAAGCAGTCAAGTCACGGACCAGATTCTTGACACGGCTGCGAGAGCGCTTGAGGTACTGCTCATATGCCGCAGGAAAGTCTTCAGGAGTGCGCATTGTTGTGGGATCAGGAATGACTCTAGGAGCTGGTGGAGGTCGAGCCTTGATGCCCAAGGTCTTCAGTGGCGGATTTACTGCAAACATTTCCTCATGCTGAGGATTAAGCCATTGATAGGCCACCCAACGCTTGGTCCATTCCCTCGTGATCTTCTGTACCCGTTTCTTACGGTCATCAGCGGTTTCTCGTTCGGGAGTCTTCAGCTTCTCATATAGTTTCGGAGGCAAGTCTTTTGCGGTATCAGTGAGCTTACGTCGAGGAGCCATTTGCTTCAGCTGAGGAGACTGAGGAATTGTACGTTCGAGCTGAGCTGCAAATGAAGTGAGACTATGAGAACCATACGATTCCTCAGCAGACATGTACCTGTGACAGAATTAAGTCGCGAGGGAAGTGGGGTACGGTTATATGCGTTCATGAGGAATAGGATGAGGAAAATAAAGGAATGAGGCATAGGTACAGGTCTCAGAAAGCTAGCAGTACAGTTGAGGATGAACTGGCTTGAGGGCATAACAGTACTGAGGAATAAGCATACCAGACTTGAGACGTATGCTGAGGAATAATGAGTCTTCGTCCCCGGCGACGGCGAACTCCGGCGATGTTAGCGCTCGAGCTTGAGGAGCTCAAGGGCGACGGCGCGAGACTGAGGGAGGCGTTGGGGGGTAAATGACCGGGGGGGGGGGGGGTAGAGGGCTATTTATAGAGGGGTGGAAGCGGAGGAGGTTGCGAAATTTGTGGACGAGATAGCCCCTGATTGTTGGGATCCTCAGTGGATATCGTGATGGTGGATAATTACGACGTGCGGTAAAATCGCATCAAATTGAGGACAGTTGTAACAGAAAATCCGTGATTTGAGGAACTTGAGGACAAGGGCTGAAGACGAAGACAAATGGTCTCAGGCTGATGATGATGACTTAAGGTCTCAGCCTGAGGAATATATCATTTCCGGATGAACGCATATGAGATAGACAGATTAGATAAGTGAGCACAGAGGGACGGGTACGATCACGTTCACCTAGTTGAAGAAGCAAAAAAAAACTGAAGATCAATAACTATAGATGAACGCTGTTGAGGACAAACACGATAATCATCAGTAACGAAGACTTCGAATCCTGAGGAAGCTCAATAACATCAAATCCTGAGGAAGTTGAGGAACACCAAATCCTGAGGTGTTTTGGGCGGTGGCGCTACCCACCTTATAGGGAATGAGACACTTGATACCATACAATTGTCGTATGGATCTTGAGTCAATTTCCACGTTGATTTCTTCACACTTAGCAAGGTAGGTCCTCATGATTTGAGGAGTACGACGCATCGTGTGTTGTGCATCAGGATTTTTCAATATTGTTTAAGCGTTAGGATGTGTGTCCATTCACTGGACGTTTGAGGAATCTAAGATATTTAGCTCACACCTCAGAGTGCTAAATCGCTTTTCATCCAAAGTCTTAGTGAATATATCAGCAAGTTGGTCTTCAGTCTTCACGTGGCTGATGACGATATCTTCCTTCAAAACATGATCCCGAAGAAAGTGATACCGTATCTCAATATGCTTCGTCCTTGAGTGCTGTACCGGATTCTGAGAGATCTTGATGGCGCTCTCATTGTCACATAGAAGTGGTACTTTCTTCAGGTTGATGCCGTAGTCCTTCAGGGTTTGCTTCATCCAAAGAAGCTGTGAGCAGCTTGCACCCGCAACAATGTATTCAGCTTCAGCGGTGGAGAGGGAGACGCAGTTCTGTTTCTTCGATGACCCGCACACAAGAGAACGTCCGAGGAAGTGACATGTTCCTGAGGTAGACTTCCGATCCACTCGATCTCCAGCATAATCTGAGTCTAAGTACCCGACGAGATCCAGCTGTGTGCCTTTTGGATACCATAAGCCTAGCGACGGGGTGTGAGCCAAATATCGAAGAATTCGTTTCACCGCTTGGTGATGCGATTCCTTTGGTGCCGTTTGGAATGGGGCACACATGCAAACGCTCAACATTATATCAGGCCTGGATGCACATAGATATAGCAGAGAACCTATCATGGAGCGGTATACCTTTTGATCGTAGTCCTTGCCATTGTCATCGGGGCCAAGTTGTCCGTTTGTAGGCATCGGTGTCTTGATGCCCTTGCAGTCTTGCATTCCGAATTTCCTCAGGAACTCCTTGAGGTACTTCTCCTGAGAGATGAAGATGCCGTTGCGTTGTTGACGAATTTGGAGTCCTAAGAAGAACTTCAGCTCCCCCATCATCGACATCTGATACTGTTCACTCATCAAGAATGCAAATTCTTCACTGTATTTCTTGTTAGTGCATCCAAGTATTATGTCATCAAGATAAATTTGACATATGAATAATGCATCATCATATCGTTTTGTGAAAAGAGTTGGGTCGAGGGAACCAGATTTGAAGCCCTTACTGATGAGGAAGTCCCTTAGTGTGTCATACCAAGCCCGAGGGGCTTGCTTCAGTCCATAGAGGGCTTTCTTCAATCTGTACACCATATCAGGCTTCTTGGCGTCTTAAAAACCTGGAGGTTGAGCAACATATACTTCTTCCTCGATATTACCATTGAGGAAGGCACTCTTCACATCCATTTGATATAACTTGATATTATGATGATTAGCGAATGCAAGCATAATGCGAATGGACTCAAGTCTAGCTACAGGAGCAAAGGTTTCACCGTCGATCCCCTCGACTTGAGTATATCCTTGAGCTATGAGACGAGCTTTGTTTCTGATGACTTGTCCATCTTCATCAAGTTTGTTGCGGTAGATCCACTTCGTGCCGATGACATTGTGAACTCGAGGATCAGGACGTTTGACTAGTTCCCAAACATCATTCAGTTTAAACTGAAGAAGTTCGTCTTGCATTGCCTGAATCCATTCCGCTTCTCGGAATGCCTCGGTGACTTTGGTGGGCTCTGAAATTGATACAAACGAGAAATGCCCACAAAAGTTAGCTATGCGATTAGCTCTTGCACGAGTAAGAGGACCAGGTAGGTTGATGTCAGCGAGGATTTTGTCCACTTGAACTTCATTCGCCACTCGAGGAAGTCGAGGAGGATGATCTTGAGGCGCATCTTCGTCACTGCTGTCAGATTCGTTTGCATCAGCTTCAGGTGCTTCAGGAGCTTCAGGCGTATCAGGTGCCTCAGGATCAGGATCGTCATCAGGATTATTCGCTTCAGGATTTGGGTGATCTTCAGGAGCAGGAGGTATGTGGATTTCTTCAGGATGATCCACAGGAATGATGTCACCAGCACCCATCATCTTGATCTGTTCTTCAGGTGGTGCTTCACCTAAATCATGTGGCAGGTGCTCTCTTTGGGAGCCATCAGACTCATCAAAACGCACGTCTACAGTTTCAAAATTTTTGTAATGACTAATGTTGAAGACTCTGTAGGTGTGCGAGTTGATACCATAACCAAGCATGAAACCCTCACATGCTTTGGGTGCAAATTTGGACTCGTGATGAGGATCACGTATCCAGCAAGGTGCACCGAGTACTTTGAAGTAACTTACATTGGGTTTGTTACCCACCATTAACTCGTATGATGTTTTATTGAAGAACTTGTGAAGATACACTCGATTGACGATGTGACAGGCAGTGTTGATTGCTTCAGCCCACCACTTGAGTGGAGTATTGTACTCAGCCAGCATCGTGCGAGCCATCTCGATGAGGGTTCGATTCTTCCTCTCAACAACGCCATTTTGCTGAGGAGTGTATGGCGCAGAGAATTCATGAGTAATTCCCAAGTCATTGAGGAATTCTTCCACACCGAAGTTCTTGAACTCAGTGCCGTTGTCGCTTCGAATGTGCTTGATCTTCAGGTTGTAGTTGTTCATGACTCGCAGGGCGAAGCGCTTGAGGATTGCTGGAGTTTCTGACTTATAGAGAAGAAAGTGCACCCAAGTGTATCGTGAGAAGTCATCAACAATAACAAGACCATACAGGTTACCTCCAAAGCTCGAATACTCTGGAGGACCAAATAGATCCATGTGAAGAAATTCCAGTGGTCTCGTGGTAGTCATGATGGTCTTCGCTGGGTGTTTGGCCTTGGTCATCTTTCCAGCTTCGCAGGCACCACAGAGCCGGTCCTTTGAGAATCTGATTTCCTCAATCCCGAGGACATGTTTCTTCAGTACCAGCTTCTGAAGATTTCTCATTCCAGCGTGGCCGAGTCTTCGATGCCATAGCCAGCACTCTGAGGCTCGTGCCAAGAGGCATGTAGCAACCTGAGGACCTTCAGAGAAATCTACAATATACAGGTCACCTTTCCTAACCCCACTGAAGACAATGGATTTATCGCTAATCATGAAGACAATACAACCAAGTTTTCCGAAGAGAACAGCGAGATCAAGATCACACAACATAGATACAGACATCAAGTTGTATCCAAGAGATTCAACAAGCATGACTTTATCAATGTGTTGGTCTCGTGAGATAGCCACTCTGCCGAGACCCAATACCTTACTTTTACCTTTATCAGCGAAGGTGATGGTTTTCTTTGAAGAAGGACTTAGTGATGATTCCATGAGAAGACTTCTGTCACCAGTCATGTGATTTGTGCATCCACTATCCATCACCCATTCAGTCTTTCCCTTGGAGGACTTAGCCATGAAGCAGAAGGAAGGAGTTGTGTCTTCAGCTTCATCATCAGCATGTGATGGACCAGATTCCTCAGTGCTGAAGATTGACTTTGAGACAAGTGTCGTGGAAAGAGCCAAACCAGCCACACCTTCAGATTCTTCTTCCTCAGCATCAGGGTTGGAACCATATTCTTCCGAGTCCAATTCTTTCCCGAGATAAGCGCGAGCCTTACGGGAACTGCTATTCCTGTATCCAGTAGACCTTGAGGATCTTGAGGATTTCTTCTTTGTCTTTTCATCAGAACTTTCATCTTTCCCTTTCTTCTTCTTCTTCTTCTTCAGTTTAGCTTCCTTTTCCCATAGAGGACACTCAGCGATGTAATGCCCAGGTTTCTTGCACTTGTGGCAAACTCTCTTTCTAGCTTCGATAGAATCATCATCTTTGCTTTTTCTTGAGGACGATCTTGAGGAATTTCCGAAGCGATTCTTCTTCGTGAACCTTTGAAACTTTCTGGTAAGGAGAGCAAGTTCACGGCTGAGAGTCTCAGGATTATCAGTATCAGCCTCAGACTCTTCATCAGAGGACACTCTTCGTGCTCTAGCTTTTAGCGCGCGGACCTTAGGCGTAGGGCTGTATAAGTCTCGTTTTTCAGAGAGCTTCAGTTCATGAGCATTGAGGCGCTCGAGAATGTCTGATGGATCCAGAGTCTTGAAGTCAGGCCTTTCTTGAATCATCAGTGATAGGAACTCAAATGAGTCATCCAGTGACCTCACCAGTTTCTTCACAACTTCATGATCTGTGATATCGGCAGCACCAAGAGCTTGAAGTTCATTGGATATGTCAGTGAGTCTGTCAAAGGTTTGTTGCACGTGCTCATTATCCAGCCTCTTGAACCGATTGAAGAGACTGCGGAGTGTATCAACTCGTGAGTCTCGTTGAGCTGAGACTCCTTCATTAACTTTAGACAGTCTTGTCCATATCTTCTTTGCAGTATCCAGACCACTGATATGGTTGAACTGAGCCTTATTGAGATGACCACCAATGATGCTTCGAGCTTTTGCATCAAGCTGCCAGTTTTTCTTGACAACTTCGGGAGCAGTCATCAGATTTGCTTCAGGAATGCCTTGATCAACAATGTCCCACAGATCCTTGTCAATGGCTTCAAGATGCATCCTCATCTTGTTCTTCCAGTATGGATAGTCTGTTCCGTCGAAGATGGGGCAGTTTGAGGCAACGCTCATTGTACCTGAGGTCGACATAACTAAAACTCCAGGTGGTTAAACCGAATCACACAGAACAAGGGAGTACCTTGCTCTGATACCAATTGAAAGTGCAATATATCGACCAGAGGGAGGGTGAATGGGAGATTTTCAATTTTGCTACCAGATTTTGATTTTCTTCAGGACTGAAGCAATCATGAGGCTGAAGAAGTAACCAAAATCATGAAGAAATAAAACTTCACAGAATGTAATCATTAGGGCAGCTCATTATAATGCAACAGAAATGAATCAATTCAGATAAGCAGAAGTGCTTCAGATGCATAGTATGAAGACTAATAGCAGAGGGTGAGCTGAAGCACAAGCAGTCAACATAGGTACTGAAGACATAATACTGAGGCTTAGGAGATTGAAGAGATATCACCAGAGATTGAAGACAATGGTTTGGTAGACCAGTTCAAGTTGCTGTGACAACTCTACGTCTGGTTGGAGAGGCTGAGATTCAACTCAGAAGACATAGTCTTCACCTTGTTCTCCTTGAACTAAAGTCCTCAGACTCCGTCCAATAACTTAGGTGATTCTTCAAGGTAGACTCCCGAAACCTTTACAGACTCAGTCACTCCGGGAAGTCACAATTGCATCTTGACTTCCTCAGACTGAAGACTTCTACACCGGCTGGAAGATCACAGTCTTCAAGAGTAAAAAGCTTCGGATCACTCGAACCGACTACCTCAGAAATGCTCAACTACTCAGGCTGGTGGTTTACCTCACATAGGTTCTTCAGTTTCCTCAGAGGCGGGTTGCTCTCAAATGACAAGTGTCAGTTTTTCTCTCGGAGCATCCAACCCACGAATGGGGCTGGGGGTGGCTATTTATAGCCGCGGAGCAACCCGAGGCGAAAGGACACAAATGCCCATGCATGAAATTACTCTCATGCCCTCGGAAATGACCGTTGCTAGACAAGTTCTAGCCTCTCACCACGCAACACGTGGAACGGTCAAAGTATTCTCTCTCCAGACTCCTCAACCGAAGTTAGTTGCCTCAGTGTCCTGAAGAACAACGTCTCAGACACATGAGGACTGAACTTCTACTGCAGGAGATAACTCTCTCTTACGGAGAACTGCACTCGCAGTCTCCAGACTCCTCAACCGAAGACAGATTCCTCAGTGTCCTGAAGAACAACGTCTCAGACACCCGAGGAACTGAACTTCTACTGCAGGAGATTTCTCTCTTCAGGAGAACTGCACTCGCAGTCTCCAGACTCCTCAACCGAAGACAGATTCCTCAGTGTCCTAAAGAACAACGTCTCAGACACCCGAGGAACTGAACTTCTACTGCAGGAGATTTATCTCTCTTCAGGAGAACTGCACTCGCAGTCTCCAGACTCCTCAACCGAAGACAGATTCCTCAGTGTCCAGAAGAACAACGTCTCAGACACCCGAGGAACTGAACTTCTACTGCAGGAGATTTCCTCAGGGTTTTTCTTCAGGATTCCTAACTGAGCACTTCCTCAGACCTTCGGAACTCGTTTTCTTCAACCCCTCCAACAGTGCGGTGTTTTCCTATGACTCAAGAAGTATAAAAAGTCTTAGCGAAGACTACGCTTCAACTTCGTCTTCAGCGCGAACTTCCTCAGGATCGTCTTCAGCTTCAGCTTCAACCGAACGCTTCAGGATCCTACTTCCTCATGATTTCGCGCAACTTCATTACTCAAGAAGTATAAAAAGTCTTAGCGAAGACTACGCTTCAACTTCGTCTTCAGCGCGAACTTCCTCAGGATCGTCTTCAGCTTCAGCTTCAACCGAACGCTTCAGGATCCTACTTCCTCAGGATTTCGCGCAACTTCATTCTTCAGGAAACACACTGATTTCTCCAATGTTCCTCAACATTTGGGGGGGGGGTCGACATTGGTGGTTAAACACCTCATCAGGGACTGTTCTCCTGTGTATACTCACAAACACATCAGTCCCTTAACCGTTTTGTCATCAAACTCCAAAACCTCAAGGGGAGGGCACTTGATGCACTTACAAACACAAATCATCGAGGGGCAGAGATGGTACTTCACATGATGAATCCAATTGACACATGGGAGAAGCCATGTAAGATTAGTTGGATAATAATCCACCAAAGTCGGGTGGTTCGTAAAGAATCTGATGTGAGTATCGGCACTCAACCAGAAGGAGAAAGAATACAAAGACATCGGGTGATAGAAGCATCGGAATAATTAGATGCTTAAGTACAAGGGAATTATGATTTCCAAATCGAGAGGTGGATGTAATTATCCATACGGACTTATCGGTGGCAGGGGATTGCAAAGGCAAGGAACAAGTAGGTTCTCAGGAATTTATTGGAGAGTAATCTTCAGAATCTTTAGGTGAAGCAAGCGATCGACTTGGGTGAAGGGCTCTCCGGGTAGATGCGACAACGAGATCCTAATGTCAGAGTTAGAAAAATTTCCCGAAAGGATAAGAGAGTAGAATCCCAGAGTAAAGGTACGGAGAAAAGGATCCAAATACCATAGATATCACAACGGGGTGACATCGATGTGGGCCCGTAAGCTACACAACAAGTTAGTAAAACAGTTTTTCTTTATCTAGACTCGACTTCGACCAAAGAGTTGGAAGGGGGTGTCCTACAGGCATTCGGCTCTGATACCAACTTGTGATGCCCCCAAAATCATACTGTGTACAGTAATCATACACGACAGGTACACGATCGAGATCAGGGACTCACGACGAGATATCACAACACAACTCTACAAATAAAATAATACAAGCTGTTTAATACAAGCCATGGGCCACGAGGGCTCGAATACAATAGCTAGAAAGCTCAAAGTTAGCGGAAGCAATAGTACCTGAGTACAGACACAAGGGTACAAGGTCGCCTTAAGAAGGCTAGCACAAAAATCAACAACGATCGAAAAGGCAAGGCCTCCTGCCTGGGAACCTCCAAACTACTCCTGGTCAAAGGGGAACTCGACGTCGTAGAAGGCATCGGGGATCTTCATGTAGCAGTGGTCGACATCGGGGGATCTCCGGCTCCTGGACTCCAAGGATCCAACGTCGACTGCAGCTGCAGATCAGGCAAAACAAAAAGGGAAAAAAGCAAGGGTGCGTATCTAGCATACCCGCGAGTCTTACGTCCGCTACTAAGCATTTATGCATTGTATCAAATGGAAAGGGGAGGCTATATATAGTGGACTGCAAGATAGGAATCAGAATAAGGGTAAGAAGCTAGGCCTATCGAAGACTAGCATCTTCCGACGAGTCTTGCAGCACGAGGAGAGAATAGCCAACAGTTTATATAAAGCATAAAGTAACAATGCAGCAGAAGTTACTGCAGCATTGTATAATAGTAAGTTGTAATAATTAGCAATGCCTCCGAGATCACCTCCTCGACATCCAAGCGAGGAAGAAAACCCGGAACCATATAGTTTAATAATAATAGTTTGTAGTGGTAAGATCCATCTTTAGGATAAAGCGTCCTGTTAACGAGGACACTGCTATTCGAATAGATTAAACTCCTTGCAGGGGTGCACTACTGTTCAGCCTGCACGCTCGGATCTCCAGGGTGGCGGGCACCTTGTTAGGGAACGCTAGCTATTCGACACATCGCAGCCCATCCTAGGCTCAACAGAGAGGCCATCCGCTGGACTAAATCCTAAGCGCCAAGGGGTCTAGGTCCCTCACCCTTGCACGCTCCTGCACGGTGCGAGGCTGGCCGGTGAAGGAAAAGCAAATCCAAATACACCGCTCGAGCGAAGAAGACACACCGCTTCCCGGCAATCAGACCGCGATACTGCTGACGTCTGAAGAGCGTTCGGACAAACTATGACGCAGGGGAGCCCATAACTCCTTATCCCACGTGAAGGTAGTGCGTACAGACCAACGGGCCTCTCAAGTCATCCACCGAACCATTTAGCATTTTATTATTATCTGTCGGGACAACCATTATCGTTGCCCCTATCCGGGTGAGTCGTGGACAACGATAGTAGTCAGGACCACCAGTAACATCGGTGCCTGCCCTGACGTCCCACCAACTCGCGCGGTTACCAACAAGGTGAACCGTCTCCTTACCTTGTCTCACGTTTGCTCCGAAGAGCTCGACTTTCGTACAACAGGATACCTGTCGGCCACGAACAGTACCAGGCCCGCCGCACACCGGTGAAATACACCTGACCTGTCGTTCCGCTAAGATACCCTGCGCCGGCACTGTTGGGCCACCCGACTCCTTACCTGTAAGGACACCAGTTGATTTGAGTGCCTACCATCAAGTGAAACCAGGAGGAATCACCCTCGATGGTACACTTGAAGAGGTTCGATAGAGACATCAGCGGAATGAACTAAAGAGGAATGTTCTCGTATCACCCCGGTGGTGCCGAGACACCAGCGGAATGAACTAAAGAGGAATACCCTCGTATCATCCCAGTGATGCTACGCTACTGAGGCGAAGAGAGTGAAATACGAGTCCTTCCACTCGTAAGTCAAAATCGAAGCGACTCGGCAGAGTCTCGCCGTTGTAGGTTCCCTAGGGCGTCTGCATTGATCCGTACCTGTTGCAGTTGTAATATATCATTTCCGCGATCACTCCGAGAGTGATCACGACCCGCTATACTAAACCTAGCTAACAAAGCGCAGGGCTCACTTCTGAATATAATATATATTTATAAGGAAACATAGGATAAAGGAAGGTACAACAAGGGGCGACAAAAACAAGCTATGCAAATGGATAGGATTGTAACGTAGCAGCAACAGTAAGGAAAGATAGGCGATATCTGGGGAAGAGAATGACTCTGCTTGCCTGGAAGCTCGCTGGTAGAGGTACGGTCGTCGACGAAGTAGTCGTACCCAGCAGCGGTGTAGTCGACAACAGCGAGGTCTATCGGAGATAAGGGGGGAACAGTAAATACACATCAATCATAAACAAACATATGCATGGCATGACATAAGAAAAGGTTACAGTGTTCTAACGCAGGGCAAGGTATTATGCTCGGAGCGGGAATTCATCCGGGGATGAACTGCCAGCTCCGGGTGATTACCGAACAGGGTGTCCGGAGGAGGAAGGGATCATGCCGGAGGTGTCGTGGACATCCGACAAACGTTTGGAATGTGTAACCGGGCTAGTTGAAACAATCCGAACAACTTTCGTGTTCACAATAAATTCATCCGGATACTTTGACAGTATGGGACAAATCATCGGACATACGATCCGGAGGGGGACGGTTCGAGGTTCGCTATGTTAGTGGGGTTTGGTTGGTATAAGGATAGCGTATCCGTATTCGTTATATTTTTCTGATCAATTTTCATGTATAAAATATTTTCATTGGAGCTACGGTTTAAAAGATATTGATTTTCAAAGTTTAAATCAATTAAATAGATTTCTGAAATTTCTTTTATTGTTTTAATTCCAACCTTATCCAGAACCTTATCCAAACAGTACTGACAGGTGGGACCTACATGTCATACACCCAGCTAATAAATCTATTTAATTTAACTAACTGACATAAGGGTCCCACATGTCAGAGAGACACCTAATTAATCTAGTTAATTAAACCAGTGTTTATTTTAAGTGCTAGGGCCCACATGTCAGTCTCTCAAGGGGTGTTTCTTTTAACTTCAACCTTTGGTTAATTAAAAGAAAAGGGTTGGGCCCACAGTCATAGGCACACAATGGGGGGTTTAATTTATAACAGTGGATTAGCTCTAATCATGGGGTTAACTAAGCCAGCGGGCCCCACGGTTCAGTGGGATAACCGACTGGCCTGAGCCAGGTCGCGCCGACGCCGGCGGGGGAGCATGGCGAGGCCATCGTCCACTCCGGCGAGCTGGGGCGGAGGACCCATGGAGGGCAGCGGGACGAGGCGCGCGCGACGAGGGCATGGCCAAGGGGCGGAGCGGGAGCGGCCAACGGGATGGGTGCGGTCGGGGCGGCCGCGGCCACGGCGAGTACGGCGGTGGCCGGGCAGGGACACAGGGGGGGGCATGGGGTGCGAGGGCTTCCCAGGGAGCGCACGGGGCGGGCTTGGCGCGTCCAGAGCGCGGCCTGGGCGGCCGCTGCACCGGCCTCAAGCAGCAGCCACAGGGGCAAGGACAAGGAAGGTCGTGGCCGGCCATGGCGGCCGTGCCCACGGAAACGGGGGAGGACTGCGTAAAAGAGCTCGAAAGGAAGGGTGAAAATGCGGAATGGGCGCGACTTACATCGAGGAGGACAATGGCGAGCTCAGGCGAGGTCGGGGTGGCTTGCCGGGACGGCAATCGGCGACGAGGTGGCCTGGGCGTGGCGGGAGGGGATGACGAATTCGGCGCCGCGGGGGTTCCTTCGACTCGAGCATGAGGGTGGGGGGAACTAGAGGACTCCGGCGGAGCTCCTAGACGTCGTCGCCCGACTCGGGGAGGTGGGTGGCCGCGGGGTCGGCGGCGACCGTGGCTTGGCTACGGCCATGGCGGCCCTTGCGCGGAGAGGAAACAGAGGGCGTGGGAGAGACACAGGGAGGGGACTTGGTCGATCTAGGGCTACAGGGGCGCATGCTGGTTCTTATCCAGGCCGGCGACTCGCCGGATGGGCGCCACGAGACGGCCGGTCGGCGTGGCCGGCGTGGATGGTGTCCACGGGGGAGGGGATGACCAGGACGAGGGGAAGGAGAGGGGTGGGCTCGGGGTTGGTGGTGGGCTCGGCCCAGCGGTTGGGCTGTGCCCTGGGCGGTAGATAGGTTTTCTATTTTTTGTTTTATGTTTCCTTTTGCTTTTATGTTATTCATTTGCATTCAATTCTATTTTAGTGTACCGAGCTGTTGATTTTTGTAATAATTGAAACCAGTTCAAATATTAGTGTTACATGATATTACAGTGCCACAAAAAGTTTGGTGGCTTATTAAAAATCTTTTGCATTTTTGTTTTATTTAAAAGGGACTAAATGCCACTGGTTTGCTACTGTTTGAAATGTTTGATTTATTTTATAGCTTAATAAATTTCCATTGTTGTTCTATCATGGTCCAATGATTATTTGGGATTTAACAAAAGTGGTTGCACCAATTTTGGACAAGGTTTTATTTATCACATTTTTTTAATATCCATGAAAAGGCATTTTGAGTTTGTGTTGATTCACAAACGATCAAGGCATGATTAGCAACAGTAATTGTGATTGCTGTAGGTGATTACTGTAGCGTGACACCCGGGGTGTTACACGTTCCTTACCACTTTAGTACAAAGACACTTGGAATAATTGCAAGAATTCATTCTCGGTAGAGTTTTTCTTTAGAGGACTTGATTTTGACAATTGTAGCATCTCCGATGTTATTAAGTTCTTACAAAGGATGTCCAAAGGCCCCACATTAGTTCACTTAACATTGCCTTCACCGAGCATATCACTAATGCTCTTATCAATGCTAGCGAGGAAAAACTTAAACTAGAAGTTTCTATTCCTAGTAAACTACAAGATGGTTGGGGTCATATGGTCAAGATCAAAATAAATTACTTTGCTTGCTTTGACTTATGTGATGTTGGAGCTACAACCTTCGTTTTACCCAAAAGAATGTATGATATGCTTAAATTGAAACCTTTTGATCCTTGTTCTTTTGGTGTTCGTCTCGTTGATTCTTCCGTTAAAAAACCTTTAGGAAAAATAGATGATGTGCTTATTGTTGTCAATGATAATTATGTTCCCGTTGATTTTCTTGTCATGGACATTGAGTGTGATCCCTCATTTCCTATTATCTTGGGACAACCTTTTCTTCGCACCGTTGGTGCTATCATTGACATGAAAGAAAGGACTATAAGATTCCAATTTCCCCTAAAGAAAGGCATGGAGCATCTCCCTAGAAAGAAGATGAAGTTACCTTTTGACTCCGTTATACGGGCAAGTTATTCTTTTGATGTTCATAAAACTTGATCTTTTTGCTTCATGCCTAGGTCAAAGGCATAAAAGAAAACGCTTATTGGGAGGCAACCCAAAATATTTTTTACTTTCAGTTTTTACTGGTCTTGATGCTTGTTAATACTGTAGCAACATCATTGTATCTTTATTTTCAAGCTTTGTGCCAAGTTTTAGCCTCTCGTGACAAGTGAATGAAAATTTGTGACGTGTTGTCCAGAAAAAAGATTTTGTCTTCCCCACGAAACAATTCATGTAAATCACGAGATCATATTTTTTATCTGAAATGTTTTGACAGTATGCTCTATACAATTGTGAAACTTCCTGATACGTCCCAAACGTATATATAATTTCTGCTTTCTCCATGCATGTTTTGTGTGATATTGCTATGATCTAGATACACTTTTATATACTTTTGATCATATTAGGACTAACTTATTAACTCAGTGCACCACAGTGCCAGTTCCTGTTTTCTGCTGTTTTTCTATTTCAGGTTTCCCCCATATTAAAAATGCTCCAAAAATTCGGGAAAAAACAGATAAAAAATCAGCGTGAAGGAACCTTCCGGAATCACTTGGGTGGGGCCAGAGGGCCACCACCGGGGACCCAGGCGGCCACCTGGCGCGGCCTAGGGTCTGGCCACGCCGGGGGGGGGGGGGGGGGCTCCTGGACCCCTGGTGCCCCCCTGGCTGCCCCCTTCGCCTATATATTCTCCGTGACGCAAAACCTCTGAGACAGAACCCTTTTTCGTGATCTTGCCTCTGTTCCGCCGCCGCGCTTCCAAGATCGGGAGCGCCAGCAGACCTCTTCCTGGCACCTTGCCGGAGGGAGGATTGACCTCCAAGAGCTTCCCCTCCACCATGGACGCTTCCCGGATGTGTCGTGAGTAGTTTCCCTTGGACCATGGGTCCGTGAACAGTAGCTATGTGATGTTCTCCTCCCCTCTTTGTTCTTCATGGTTTAGTCCTCTTGAGCTTCCCTACATGATCGAGGCACATATGTAATTTTCTGCTGTTGCTATGCTGAGTTTGCTGGGATCTGATGGATTATGAGATTATGTTCAGATTGTGATTGAGTAATATATTTGGTTCTTATATCTTATATTTTTGTTCCTAAGTAATTATTGCATGTTCTCCGTTGTTGTTTATTGCTTTGGCCAAGTAGTAGGTCGTGACTCCAAGAGGGAACGTTATGCTCGATTGTGGGTTCATGCCCCCTGATGACACACTTGAGTGACAGAAACATGAGTCTAGGGGATGTGCTGTTGCCACAAGGGGGAAAACAACGGTGGTTGTAACCGCGGTTGCAAGGATTGTTTACTTTACGCAAAGAGATTAATAATACAGTTGTCTGTTGCTTTGGGTTTACACTTTGGGTGGGGCTCGCAACTTAATACCAGCGAGATGTTCTGGATAGATATCTCAAGGTGGATGATTAGTAGTAGATGCAGTTGGATATCAGTCTACTTATTTTGGCATACCGCCCATGCTTTTGAGCCTCGTCCTTTCTTTATAGCATAGTTAGCATTGCGGTGCGTTTTTAATCCTTTCAATTGCCCAGCTGTAATTTGTTTACCTCACATAGCAGTTTTATCGTCTTTTGGGAGAGAGACATCACTATTGAACATCACGGGACCCCGGTCCATATCCTCATTACTGTTTACACGCTCATTTATTTTCCTGCTTTTACTTTCTAGCTGCTATCATTATCATTATTATCTGTTGCGTTGATCCTTTATGAACAGCAAGGCCGAAGAGATTCACAACCTCTATGTACTCGTTGGGAAGCAAAGTTATTTGTGTTGTGTGCTGGTCCACGTCAATTGCGTCGTTAACACCTACTTATCATCTCCGGTCCTACTGGAGACAAACCTTGGTATCTTCACCGAGGGAAATTTGCCTCTATCCTACATCTCACCTTCCACTTGGGGTAACCAACGAGGAGAGATATCACTTCCACATGTTCTGATTTTTTGATTTGAATTACAGAAGTGTCCCAAAAAATTTATTTACTACCTGTTGTTCTCTTTTTTCTAGATTCTGCCCTTTTTTGCGCTTCTTCAGTTTTGCAAATCTTGCGCATGCTTTTTATTTGCAAAAACCTTTTGGCAATCTTGAGAAATAGTAGCCATTGTTGAAAATCTTTATTTACAACAAAGGCTAAGTGGAATTAATTATTTAAGGCACTGTCCGCTCTAATCAGTTTATGATGAGTTTCGTATGAAGGGAGTTTTTAAGTGTGCGAAGGGAGATGATGAAAGAAAATTCAAGAGTGCCAAAAGATTAAGCTTGCCGATGCCCTCAACACCCCCAAGAAAAATTCAAGGAGACTCAAGCGTCTAGACCTGGGGATGCCCCCGTGCATCCCCTTCTTCATCAACAATCACGAGTTCGTCCTTCTGACCTTCTGCACACTATATTTTTATCACTTCATGTGTTATGTGCTTTGCTTGGAGCATCTTGCATTTACTTTTTAGGTTTGGTTAGTTTAGTTTTGTTTTGTTTGCTGGTCATAACAAGTTGTACCCTACCGTGCCTTGTTTGGGAGAAAAACACGTTCCACTTTTTCCTAGAATGCTCATATTTTTCACTTCAATCTTTGTTGAGTGTTCGTTCTTATTTCTAGCTGCTATCATGTTTAGCTCTTGTTCTTCCTGTTTATCTTTAAGAGTTGTGATTTAGGATACTTTTTTATTACTCTCTTGAGTTGCATGATTATCTTGTTTAGAGAGTTGGCTTGTTGCATTGAATGTGTGTCTTACTATGAGTAGGTAATCAAGGTTGCTATTCTAAGTTTAGTAGTAACTTGCAATGGTTTTTAGGTATTGTTTCAAGTAATGTTTGGACTTATGTGTGTCAAGATATCAAACCTACTAGTGATAGGTGTCGTATTTTGGTTCAACGTGCTTATTTTCGCTACAAAAAAAATAGTTGAGAACTCTAGCTACTAAAGTGGATCACTAACCTCTAGAGGGGTTGTAATATATAGAGTACCCTCACGTTATCATGGGTCGAGAATGCGCAAGGATAACCAAGCCCCCAAACACTCCTCTTAGGGTGCTTGTTTCTTTGAGAATCTTCTGACTAGATAGAGTGTTACCGATAATAAGTTGATAAGTTCCTTTGACTAATGCTAGTATTCGATTCTTGGCACTTCCACCAGCCATATTTTGCTAGCCTCTTCGGTACCGTGCATTGCCCTTTTTCACATTGAGAGTCGCTGCAAACTTCGCCGATGCATCTAAATCCTTGGCATGATACGCTCTGTCATCATAAGCCTCACTATATCTTCCTCAAAACAGCCAAGATACCTACCTATCAAGGCATTTCTATAGCCTTTCCGAGACACATTGCCATGAAACATCCATCTTCTCATGACTTGATCTTTCATTGTCATACATGCTTTTGCTTGATCATAGAGCCGCATGCTAGTTGGGCCTTTCCCTTATAATTTCTACATGAAGCGCTAGTATCATTGCACATCCTGCTACACTGGCAGAGGCATACATTTGCGTACATCATGATATATTTTTAGTTTTTCTGTATGTTGAGTACCTTGTAAAAGTGTGTTGATCTTCATCATTCTTGTAATATATAGAGTGTTGCCCTAAAAGTGAGGAAAATATCCCAAAGAGGAAAGAAATAAAAGATCCCAAAAGAGGACACATGAAAAAATCCCAAAGAGGACAAATGAGAGATAAATAGAAAGAGACAAAGAGGCCACAAAAAATACAACAAAGAGAAAAATAGAAAGAAAAAAAGAAATAGAAAGAGAGAAAGGGCAACACTACTATTCCTTGTAGAAGATCCACACTTGTTCTTCAAAGTAGCACTTGTAATTCATAGAGAGTTTGTCGGGACCCGGGGTTAGCGTATGCAAGTCCCGCTACGATATAGTCATATGGAGAGCCGAGAACCGTACCCACTTGTCTAAGCAGACAAGGCCAAGAATAAAACGTTCTCGGAAAGCATCGTACGTGAGGGGCATCCCATCCAGGCCGGATGATCAACTGAGATGGGTCCTCATCGTCCGCACACAAGTCTAATGATATGGGTGATGAACTCCCATATTCAAAGACAAGTCGCCTCAACCATACTATCGACTATCTCATAACTCTTACATAGACTTACTCCAGCCCGATCACTTAGTCGGGGTCTAGGGCAAGCTCGATCATACATCAAAGTGTGCACGAGACAGAGTCTCGAGAAATCGCATCGCGATGCCCCAAGCTGCGCACATCTAAGGGCCACTTGGTGTATAAAAGACCGCCAGCCAGATCACAACTAAGGTCTCGAAAACCCATACAAAGACATGCATGTTATAAACATACACACAGCACACATGCCTTGTATGAACAGCAGGTATCATTGCAATTCTCTACAAAGTATACATTTTATTGATAACTCTCACAGAGTGCACACAGAGATCACAAGCATGTGACCAACATTACAACAAACAAACGGAAGCAAAGTAGGTCTGAGTACAGACAAGTTTAACAAATGGCTTAAGAAGACTTATTTAAACACAAGCCCTCCACGAGGGAACCAGTCATCTGACTGGGACTATACTAGCGTGGCCTTCAGTCGTCGAGCTCGATGAAGAATCCACCTTCGGGGTCAGTGGGTTCATCTAAAACATAGAATAAGCAAACGTGAGTACAAAGTCATACTCAGCAAGACTTACATAGGAGCTATACTACTCATGCACATGTATCAAGGTAAAGGGAGGTGGGGTTCAATTGCAGAAGTGCCAGCTTTGACTTGGCTAATCCTGAACTACGATTACCAGACTTGAGGTAAGAAGCGTACACGAGTCCACTACATCTCCAACCAATTAACTCTCACAGAGTGCACACAGAGATCACAAGCATGTGATCCAACATTACAACAAACAAATGGAAGCAAAGTAGGTCTGAGTACAGACAAGTTTAACAAATGGCTTAAGAAGCCTTATTTAAACACAAGCCCTCCACGAGGGAACCAGTCGTCTGACTGGGACTATACTAGCTTGGTCTTCAGTCGTCGAGCTCGATGAAGAAGCCACCTTCAGGGTCAGTGGGTTCATCTAAAACATAGAATAAGCAAACGTGAGTACAAAGTCGTACTCAGCAAGACTTACATAGGAGCTATACTACTCATGCACATGTATCAAGGTAAAGGGAGGTGGTGTTCAATTGCAGAAGTGCCAGCTTTGAATTGGCTAATCCTGAACTACGAGTACCAGACTTGAGGTAAGAAGCGTACACGAGTCCACTACATCTCCAACCAATTAACTCTCACAGAGTGCACACAGAGATCACAAGCATGTGATCCAACATTACAACAAACAAATGGAAGCAAAGTAGGTCTGAGTACAGACAAGTTTAACAAATGGCTTAAGAAGCCTTATTTAAACACAAGCCCTCCACGAGGGAACCAGTCGTCTGACTGGGACTATACTAGCTTGGTCTTCAGTCGTCGAGCTCGATGAAGAAGCCACCTTCAGGGTCAGTGGGTTCATCTAAAACATAGAATAAGCAAACGTGAGTACAAAGTCGTACTCAGCAAGACTTACATAGGAGCTATACTACTCATGCACATGTATCAAGGTAAAGGGAGGTGGTGTTCAATTGCAGAAGTGCCAGCTTTGAATTGGCTAATCCTGAACTACGAGTACCAGACTTGAGGTAAGAAGCGTACACGAGTCCACTACATCTCCAACCAATTAACTCTCACAGAGTGCACACAGAGATCACAAGCATGTGATCCAACATTACAACAAACAAATGGAAGCAAAGTAGGTCTGAGTACAGACAAGTTTAACAAATGGCTTAAGAAGCCTTATTTAAACACAAGCCCTCCACGAGGGAACCAGTCGTCTGACTGGGACTATACTAGCTTGGTCTTCAGTCGTCGAGCTCGATGAAGAAGCCACCTTCAGGGTCAGTGGGTTCATCTAAAACATAGAATAAGCAAACGTGAGTACAAAGTCGTACTCAGCAAGACTTACATAGGAGCTATACTACTCATGCACATGTATCAAGGTAAAGGGAGGTGGTGTTCAATTGCAGAAGTGCCAGCTTTGAATTGGCTAATCCTGAACTACGAGTACCAGACTTGAGGTAAGAAGCGTACACGAGTCCACTACATCTCCAACCAATTAACTCTCACAGAGTGCACACAGAGATCACAAGCATGTGATCCAACATTACAACAAACAAATGGAAGCAAAGTAGGTCTGAGTACAGACAAGTTTAACAAATGGCTTAAGAAGCCTTATTTAAACACAAGCCCTCCACGAGGGAACCAGTCGTCTGACTGGGACTATACTAGCTTGGTCTTCAGTCGTCGAGCTCGATGAAGAAGCCACCTTCAGGGTCAGTGGGTTCATCTAAAACATAGAATAAGCAAACGTGAGTACAAAGTCGTACTCAGCAAGACTTACATAGGAGCTATACTACTCATGCACATGTATCAAGGTAAAGGGAGGTGGTGTTCAATTGCAGAAGTGCCAGCTTTGAATTGGCTAATCCTGAACTACGAGTACCAGACTTGAGGTAAGAAGCGTACACGAGTCCACTACATCTCCAACCAATTACACCACTATGGTGCCTTCCTCGACTTCCCACGAGAAAGCACGCCATAGCACTCACACTTATCTTGGTGTGTTTTAGAAGTATCCAGTTCAAGTTGTCTAATAATCAAGCTAAGCTTTCCAAGCAGTCCTTAACCGCGGACGTGGCTATTCGAATAGTTTTGTTAACCCTACAGGGGTGTACCGCTACACACACATGATCATCATTTACCGCCTTTGATCTCGACACCCTTCAAGGGGTGTCAGCGAGGATGCTCACCACAACTGATACCTTATAGCCGATCTAGTCCAAGAAAGACGCCTACCTGGGTTGGCTACCACTATCGTGAACCCGGCCGGTTTACCGAAGTGGACCCAGATGATGTGTGCGTGGTGCATAAGCTGGTCTCGGTTGAGCCGTTCTCTCACTTAGCAGCCAGGCCACAAACCTACCAGAACTCCGAACTATTGCGACATCTGGACATCGAAAGGGATGAGTTAATAAGTTGAGAGGGGTCAGTGAGCCCAATGTGTGGTTGTACTCTTCATCTTGGATCACCACACAAGAACTCAGACTTAGGGCGGTGTTCAACGAGACAACCCACCGTGTACTCCTACACAGCCTCTCATCGTTCACCTTGTATTAGGGTAGATTCACCAACACCTTTCCACCATCATCACCAAGATTGTTACCATCCCGACTCACATAACAGTAACATCATTATATCACACTAAGCATGCAATAAGCAGTAACAATTGCAGAGGCCACATGATATCAATCAACTCCTACATTTTCTAGGATTGTGGTTTGCTTACTACTGTGACAAATGATAGGTCATGCAAAGGAATGGGTTCATCTATGCGGTAGAAACGTAGCATGGTAATCATCCTATACAATGCATAAGAGAGACATGAGAGGGAAGTGGGATTTTATCGACATGATCAATGGGGGTTTGCTTGCCTTGCTGACGAGGTTCGGATTTAGGATCTTCAACGAAGGGGGCTGCCACCTGTTCCGGTTCCACCTCTACTAGACAAACAACAAACAAGGTAGCAAAGTAAATACAATGCACAATCACATGGTTGAAGGTTGAAACTTGATGTATATGCTTTGATGTGTGAATCAATTCCACTTAAATGGGGTATTTGCAATTGAATTTGCAAATTTAAACTCCACATATGATTTCCAATTTAGCCAAGTTGCATATGACATTGTTTGATCAAGTTAAAACATTTTGAAAAGTATATGATATGCCTCTGGAGTTCAAGTATAATGTGGTATGTTGCTATGGTTCAAATTGCAAAAGCATTTGAAAGGAATTTGATTTAATTCCATTTAAACCAAATAGCAAATGCTACTGGTCCCCTTTTATTTTCAACTCAAACATAGCTGAAAATGGTATATTTGGATAGATAATTTTCTCCTGATCATTTTTCATATATTATATGTTAAATTTGGAGTTAATATGAATTTTCTATGAATTTTCAAAGTTTAAGCCTTTTTCTGGAATTTCTCTGTTTCTTTTAATTCTGGAAAAATCTTTATTGCGTCACTGCTGCGTCATGCTGACGTGGGGGGGGGTCTGACCAGTGGGGTCGGCCTGTCAGCCTCTGGGTTAATTAACCCGGTTAGTTTTAACTAACCAGGGGGTTAGTTAGTGGTTAGGGCCCACCTGTCAGTGGGGTCAGGGGGGTGGTTAGTGGGGTGATTAGCCCCAAGTTAATCCAGCCACCGGCGGCTAACCGGAGGCGACCACAGGGGACGGCGGCGCCTCGCCGGAATGGGTTCCCGGCCACGGCTTGACACGGGGAGGGCACCGTCGGGTTCCTGGTGTTGCCGCGCGTCGAACAGAGGTAGCTAGGGCTCGGGGGAATGGCTGTGGCGACGATGGCGACGATTCCGGCGGGGACAGAAGTACGACGACATCGGGGAGGGGGCAAAAGTGCACCAATTGGAGCGGGCGTTAGCGCGTTCGAGAGCTGGCAGTGCCAGGAGCCATATGCGCGCTCTGGGGCATCAAGGCGGGCACTGGAGCGAGCTCTACCTTGACCATGGCGGCGAGTGAGCTCGGGATCCATGGCGGATCGCGATAGGGAGGAAGGGGGAGGCCGTGAGATAGTTTGGGTGAAGCAGAAGCTCACCCTGGTGCTGCTGGAAGTGACGGAGAGGCCGGAGAGGCTTGGGCGGCGGAGCAATCGATGATGGAGCTTCCCGGCGGCCGGAGCTTGAAGACGAAGCTGGCATCGTCTGCTGAGGCGCTCGGGCTCGATTGACTGGGGGGAACGGCGAAGACGTTTGCTGCGGTTCTTCTGGACACGGTGGCGCGGCTCGGGGACGACGGTGGCCACGCGGGCTTCAATCCATGGCGACGGCGGTGCTCGGTCTTCGTCGAGCTCGGTGAGGGAGCGAGAGAGAGAGGTCCTGGAGGGGAGGAATGGAGGCGTGGCACTCGGGTGCGTCTCCAGGGGCGCGTAGAAGGGCCGAGGAGGGGCAGGTGGCGCCTGGAGGAGGAGCTACGTGCTCTGCTGGCTCGGTGGCATTCCACCGAGCATCTTGGAGGCGCGGGGAGGGGGAAGAAGACCCCCTTGCCCCTATGGGCCAGGTGGGCTGGCTGGGTTGCTCTCGCCTGGGGCGCCAGGTAAGTGTTCTCTGCCTTTTTCTTATTTTCTTTTCTATTTTCTTCTGAAATTTGTTTTGGCTAGCTAAAAAAAATAGCAAACCATTTTATTAAATTCTAAAACTTTTTATATGGCCTCATAATATATTGTACTAGCCACTTATAAAGTTTGGCACTTTTTAAAATTTAAATTATTTGAACTTTAAATCAAATAGGTGTTTTTGAATTAATCCAAGGTACTGTTTGAATATTTGAAAAATCCATGAGCATGGGGTGGGTCCCACATCACTTGATATGTGATCACACTCATTTATAATATTTTTCAAAAATCTAACATGAATATTTGGAGAAGATTTATTTCTGGCCTTTTGAATTAATTCATCTGGGGGGGGGGGGGGGGGTTCCTTCTCCCATTTGAGTTTGATTTTGATTTCAAATGATTTCTTTTGAAAATTTTAACATGATGCAAGGTGACTTTGATTCTAGCACTTTACCTAACAGAGGGTTCTGACAGAGTTTTCATATGATTCATGCATAACTATGTGGGGACCTTTACACTATAGTACTTGGCTTGTATATTCCAATGATGAGCCCCCTCAAAAGAGCTCTAGGTCTTTATGAGCAAGCGATTTGGATGCACCCCCACTAGTTCCATTGGAGAGCTTTCATACACATAGCTCATTTGTGCATCCGATGCATGGCAATCCCTACTCCTCACACCATATCTACCATTAGGCCTACCCTAGCCTAAGGTTTTCATCCTTGGTGTGAGACTTCATACTTTTTTTCCTTCCTTCCCCATCATTTATTCTCTTCGCCATCCTAAGTGCCAACTAATCTTGTTCGCGCTCATTTATTGCATGAGTGCTCGAAATCAAAAGGTAGAGGATCAAATTGACATGTACCTGACCCACGGTCTGGGGGCGAGTCATAATAAGATTCCAAAGGAGACTAAGTGGGAAAGTTAGTAGATTGAGTTCTCAATAACTATTAAGTATTTTTATGCTCTGAACCCATCTCCCACTTTCTGCATGGGAACACCGATTGGAGAAATTTGAGTCACGGATAGCGATAGCTTCTTGCATCTTTATGTTCTTACTTTGATAGTGTCAATACTCGATATAGACTCTTGCTTGTTATTATCTTGACTTCAATTGCATCTCTTACTTGATGTACTTTAAAGTTCCAATCATTATTAGTACCATGTCACCACAAAAAATATCTTGGTTGTCATTTACCATACTCGATGACGAGCAGAAATTAAGCTTGGGGATGTTGATACGTCCCAAACATATCTATAATTTATGATTGCTCCATGCTTTTTTGGTGATATTGCTATATGTTTTGATGCACTTTCATATCATTTACAACATGTTTTGGACTAACCTACTAATTCAATGCCCAGTGCATTGCAGAAAAAGGTGAAAATAAAAGTGCAAGGAAAAATCCAGAAACATTCCAGGAAAAATATCCTCAATAGAAAACTCCAGAAGTCTGAAGGGGGCCCCGAGGCAGTACACCCTCTGGCCAGGTGCCTCCACGACGCGGCCAGGGGGGTGGTCACACCACCTGGTCGCCTGGGCCAGGGGGCACCCCTATGGCTCCCCGTCGGCCTATATTTACCTCTCTCCCCGAAAACCCTCACGGAGCACCCCGTCATGCGATTTCATGTACTGATCTGCCGCCGCAGCGACTCCGATTCGGGATCGCCAGAAGAACCTGTCCCGACACGCTGCTGAAGGGAGGATTGACCTCTGGAGGTTTCTCCATCATCATGATCGCCTCCGGGATGCGCCGTGACTAGTCCCTCTTGGACCATGGGTGCCTGGTCAGTAGCTAGATGATTTCTTGTCTCCAATCTTGTTCTTCAATGTTTAGCCCTTGTGAGCTGCTGATGGCGTGGAAGTGATAATGGCTTCTCGCCCTTCGTTGGTTACCCCAAGTGGAAGGTGAGAAGTAGGATAGCAGTAAATTTCCCCTATGTAGAAGATAGGGTTTGTCTCCCGTCGGACTCCGGCAATGATAAGTAGGTGGTTCAGCAAGTGATGCGCCGTCTGAAAAGAATCACTTGCTTCTCCTGGACCTGCACACGACACAAATAACTTTGCTCCCAACGAAGTTCAGAGTGGTTCACAAATAACTTTACAAAGGATCAAACACAAGGGATAATGATAATGATAGCAATTGAAAGTAAAAGCTAGAAAATAAATGAGCGTGTAAATAATGATGAGAATATGGACCGGGGTCCCGTGATGTTCACTAGTGATGTCTCTCTCCCATAAGACGATAAAACTGCTATGCGAGGTAAACAAATTACAGACGGGCAATTGACAGGATTATAAACGCACCACAATGCTAACTATGCTACAAAAGAAAGGAAGAGGCTCAAAAGCATGGGAAGTACGCCAAAATAAGTAGACCGAAATCCATCTGCATCTACTACTAATCATCCACCTTGATATATCTATCCAGAACATCTCACTGGTATTAAGTTGCGAGCCCCACCCAAAGTGTAAACCCAAAGCAACAGACAACTGCATTAAAAAGAACTTTGCGTAAAGTAAATAATCCTTGCAACCGCGGTTAAAAGCACCGTTGTTTTCCCCCTTGTGGCCACAACACATCCCCTAGACTCGTATTTCTGTCACTCAAGCGTGTCATCAGGGGGCATGTACCCACAATCGAGCATAACGTTTCCTCTTGTAGTTACTACCAACCACTTGGCCAAAGCAATAAACAACAACGAAGAACATGCAAGAATTACTTCGGAACAAAAATACAAAAGATAAGAACCAATTATATTACTCTATCACAATCTGAACATAATCTCATAATCCATCAGATCCCATCAAACTCAGCATAGCAAAAGCAGAAAGATTACATATGTGCCTCGATCATGTAGGGCAGCTCACGAGGTCTAAACCATGAAGAACAAAGAGGGGAGGAGAACATCACATAGCTACTGATCATGGACCCATGGTCCGAAGGAAACTACTCACGACACATCCGGGAAGCGTCCATGGTGGAGGATAAGCTCCCGGAGGTCGATCCTCCCTCCGGCAGCGTGCCGGGAAGGGTCCTGACGGTGCTCCCGATCTTGGAAGTGCGGCGGCGGCGGAACAGAGGAGAGATCGCAAAAAAGGGTTCTGTCTTCAGAGGTGTCCCGTGAAGGAGATTAAATAGGCGAAGGGGTACAGCCAGGGGGCCCACCAGGAGTCCAGGCGCCCCCCCCTGGCGCGGCCAGGCCCTTGTCCGCGCCAGGTGGCCGCCTGGGCACCTGGTGGTGGACCCTGACCCTCCTTCAGGGCTCTAGAAGCTTCCGGAACGCTGATTTTTTATCTGATTTTTGGAGCACTTTTTATATGGGGGAAAATTAAAATAGAAAAACAGCAGAAAACAGAAACTGACACTGGGGTGCACTGAGTTAATAGGTTAGTCCAAATATGATCGAAAGTGTATGAAAGTGTATCTAGATCATAGCAATATCACACAAAACATGCATGGAGCGAGCAGAAATTATCGATACATTTGGGACGTATCAGCTGCCTATCATGATGAAGGCACCTATGTATTAATTCCTACTTTTCTATGTTGTATTTGCTGGGATCCGATGGATTATGAGATTATGTTCAGTTTGTGATGACTAATATATTTGGTTTACCTTTATATTTTTGTTCTTGACTATTCTTGCGTGTTCTCTGTTGGGTTTGTTGCTTTGGCCAAGTAGTAGATTGCAACTCCAAGAGGGAGCGTTATGCTTGATTGTGGGTTCATGTCCCCCCCCCCCCGATGTCTAGCTTGAGTGACAGAAACATGAGAGTAGGGGATGTGTTTTTTCCACCAAGGGTAAAATAGTGGTGCTTGTGACTGCGTGTTGCAAGGATTGCTATTACGCATAGAATGTTAATGCAGTTGACCATTGCTTTGAGCCTACAATTTTGTTGGGGTTCACAACTTAATACCAATGAGATGCTCTGGATAGATATCTCTAGGTGGATGATTAGTAAGTAGATGTTAATGAATAAGCAGTCTACTTGTTTTTGTGTAGAGAGACATCACTAGTGAAAGTGAGGGCACCCCGGTCCATATTTCCTTCATAGTTTACACAAATTTTACTTTACTTCTTTTATTTCCTTTCAGCCGCAGAACTATCATTTCCCCTATGTATTTGATCCTTTGTAAACAGCAAGGCCAGAGAGATTGACAACGTTTCTGAATTTGTTTGGAGCAAAGTTATTTGTGTCTTGTTTGCAGGTCCAGGTTAAGCGAGTAATACCTCAAACGACACGTTGCTCGTTTCACCACCTTCTTGTTGAGTTAGGAATCCTACGGGAGACATAAACCTTGGTATCTTTACTGAGGGAAATTTGCCACTGCTACATAATAATCTTCCACTAGGGGTAACCAACGAGGAGGTGTTATCTACACCCTTCAGCAGCTGAGCCTTCACGCCGTCGCGTTGTAGGCGCGGGCTGCCTGCTCCGTCGTCATGAACGTCCCAAGCGAGATGCGCTCGTCGAAGCTGAAAATATCACTGTGAACATGCCATTAGGGCGCGCTCGGATGCCGCTATAGCCGGATTAGCTTCGGTGACACGAAGGCATGGTGGTGGCGGTGCGGAAGCTGGCGGCAGCGGGCGATAGTGCGGGAGGGGATAAGTGTGGGTAGTTGGGTTCGCGCATACCGCGCGCTTGGTGCCTCACGGAAAAATTTCCCGCGAGTGATGCCGCTTTCCCCCGCGAGTGTTGTCCTTTTTTTAGTACGCCAGGTTTTCGCGGGCCTGCTGGAGCGCTCTTTTTTGGCCAACGCATGTTATATGGTCTTTTCTTAGTGCGCGACACTCTTTTAGCGCGTCTGTTGGAGATGCTCTTATTATAGTTCCACATCATGACCTCCGGTGCCACACATCGCTAGATGTATGGACCTTATATGAAATTTTTTAAAAAGAGGAAGATAAATGTCTTGTTATTCCTAATTACATTTCTTGATGTGTTCAGTTTGATTTTGTAGTTGGTCTAGAAATCACTCCACTGTAAAATAGGGAGACTTATCGAGAATATGTGACGGTGTCCTGTATAAGGGGTCACAGCCCCTTGATGAATTCCGTCCTAGCTGCCTTGAGAGGCCCGTGGTGGATAAGATTTGCCGTATAAGACAAGGCGGTGAGATCTTAGAGGATTCTACCTCCTCATACATAGCCAATTAGGTTTCATGTATCCCTAGTACCCTCACGATGTAGTATATAAGCTGAGGGGACCGGGCTCATAGAACTTAACTTCAATTTGTATGATATTTACTTTGTATATAGTCCAACACAATAAAGAAAAAAAATAAGTAAGGTCTTATTTCCATAGAGAGCATGAACCTAGGTAAACTTGCTCCCCTGTTAACAAGGACTCTTGACCTAGATCGAGATATCTTACTGAGGGAACTGTAGGAATCAACTTCGACAGTGGCGGCACATGCAGGCCCTTGTAGGTGATCGTCGTGTCTTGATGTGTGTCAAGATTAATCCTCGGATCAGTTTCAACATTCTCTTTTCATTGGGATGGTCGGTCATCTTTGGTGGTGTCACCTTCATCGTCAACTCGGCTGATCATCTCGACGAAGTCGATCCCCTCACTTCAGGACGGATTTTCAGATTCGACAATATCGAATACGTCGTGGATCACCACAATGAGTTGATCTCCATGGATCTTTATTCACGCTAGGCCCAGGAATAGCACAAGTCTCGCATCATAGGTCAAATATCCGATTGGGATCATAACAAGCGTGAGAATATTGATTGCTAAGAAATAATTGCAAGTTCACACAATTAGTCCCGTATTACTTTCTGTCTGTGTTGAGAAACCTCTGTTTCTCATTAGAATTAAATAAAACTCTTTGGTAACAATTGTGCTTAATAAAAAACTTATACTCCTTATCATCAAATTGAAACACAATGTCAAATATCTATGATTAAATATCTTTTGAATCAAGATGTTGATGTGCATGTTATTCAACTTTATGAGGAAACTACTAATTTTGACATAAGAGACTTCCTAGTGTTGTTACTGTGCATGTTATTTTCGTCAAGATTGATACTAAATGTTATCATGTTTTATGTGATATTAGATCAAGTATAAGTGTTATTCCTTTCTCTCTTTATCAAGAAATGGTTGAAGATATTTCACCTCACTTAATGAGGATATCTATAATACCTAAATAGTTCATCCCCACTAACTTATTTATCTTGACATGCAAGCTATCCACATCATCAAGTAGGTCCACCATGTAAAAACTCTTTCATTAATTCTTCATGCACATATGCTCACATTAACTTTGCATGTGAATGTATTCTATCACCAATAAATAATAAGTTTTTTATGCACTCAACCTTACAATTTATAAGCAACTTTTTTTATAGAAAATTAAATTATGAGTTACATCACATTTTATTTTTTATGTGAATTCTTTGTATACACATCCATAGTTGCTATCGTTGTTTTAGGTTTAGCCAAGGGTGAACACGTCTTCATTGTATCTACTTTCAACGTTGTTTCCATCTCATATCATCTGGCTGATATATTGTCAAGTTACTAAATTATTAAAACAAAAAATCAAACTCATTTTTGTATTTTTCATCAAAAATTTCTCACATGTCTTAAAACGTCAAATTCTTTCTTAACAGTTTCTGCAGCAACGCGCGGGGTAACATCTAGTTTATTTAATAAATAAGCGATAGATAAGTCTAGTATTTCACCCATGGTAATTACTAGAGATATTGAAGTTTTATTCGGTAAGATTAAGTATTCTACTGATTTCTCAATACTTGGAAGTAAAAAAGATAATTTGTGTCCCAAAATTTTTGGTAGGCATTTCTAAGTACTTGTGGTACTGTGGTTGATTGCAAAATTATTTTAACTTCGGAGCAAAAGAAGTTCTTTTAAATTTATAAATTTACTAAACAACATCTTGCTAAAGATTTACCTTAATTGTGTTGATGAGATAGAAATAATTGCTTCAACGGTTTTAACTCCTAGCAATTGAGTAGAATAATATGTATTTAAGTATCCACCATGAATGACATGAAATTAATTAATGATGTTTTCTTTAGGCAACCACCTTTGCCTAAACATAGTCTACCTGTTGAAATTGTAGGGGGGCTTAGACCTCCTAAGATTAACCATGTTTTTGATTTAAAACTACTAATTAATACATTGAAATATGCTTATTTAGATGAAAATAATATATATCCATAGTTGCTATCGTTGTTTTAGGTTTAGCCAAGGGTGAACACGTCTTCATTGTATCTACTTTCAACGTTGTTTCCATCTCATATCATCTGGCTGATATATTGTCAAGTTACTAAATTATTAAAACAAAAAATCAAACTCATTTTTGTATTTTTCATCAAAAATTTCTGACATGTCTTAAAACGTCAAATTCTTTCTTAACAGTTTCCGCAGCAACGCGCGGGGTATCATCTAGTTTATTTAATAAATAAGCGATAGATAAGTCTAGTATTTCCCCCATGGTAATTACTAGAGATATAAGTTTTATTCGGTAAGTTTAAGTATTCTACTGATTTCTCAATACTTGGAAGTAAAAAAGATAATTTGTGTCCCAAAAATTTTGGTAGGCATTTCTAAGTACTTGTGGTACTGTGGTTGACTGCAAAATTATTTTAACTTCGGAGCAAAAGAAGTTCCTTTAAATTTATAAATTTACTAAACAACATCTTGCTAAAGATTTACCTTAATTGTGTTGATGAGATAGAAATAATTGCTTCAACGGTTTTAACTCCTAGCAATTCAGTAGAATAATATGTATTTAAGTATCCACCATGAATGACATGAAATTAATTAATGATGTTTTCTTTAGGCAACCACCTTTGCCTAATCATAGTCTACCTGTTGAAATTGTAGGGGGGCTTAGACCTCGTAAGATTAACCATGTTTTTGATTTAAAACTACTAATTAATACATTGAAATATGCTTATTTAGATGAAAAGAATATATATCATGTTATTATCAATGTTAACCCTTAGGTTAATGAATAATAAATATTATTTACAGTCCAAAGAAATCATCGGGCTTCTACTCAGTATATTTTGGATTATCTTATAGGCATTATCCTCACTCTATGTATGCACAAACCCATATGGAGCGTGATGCTAAACCCGTTATTGATCATCAACATCGCTTAAATCCTAAGATGAACCAAGTGGTAAGAACTAATGTCCTTAAACTCATAAAAGTTGGTATAATATATCCTATATCTGGTAGGAGATGGTTAAGTCTTGATGACCATGCTATTGTGAAAACAGCATCAGTGGAAGGTGAGAAGTAGGATAGCAGTAAATTTCCACTATGTAGAGGATAGGGTTTGTCTCCCGTAGGACTCCGGCAATGATAAGTAGGTGGTTCGGCAAGTGATGCACCGTCTCAAAAGAATCACTTGCTTCTCCTGGACCTGCACACGACACAAATAAATTTGCTCCCAACGAAGTTCAGAGAGGTTGTCAATCTCTCCGGTCTTGTTGTTTACAAAGGATAAAAAACACAGGATAATGATAATGATAGAAACTGAAAGTAAAAGCGGAAAAGTAAATGAGCGTGTAAACAATGATGAGAATATGGACCGGGATCCCATGATGTTCACTAGTGATGTCTCTCTCCCAAAAGAAGATAAAACTTCTATGCGAGGTAAACAAATTACAGAAGGGCAATTGACGGGATTATAAACGCACCTTAATGCTAACTATGCTACAAAATAAAGGAAGAGGCTCAAAAGCATGGGCAGTACGCCAAAATAAGTAGACCGAAATCCATCTGCATCTACTACTAATCATCCACCTTGAGATAACTATCCATAACATCTCGCTGGTATTAAGTTGCGAGCCCCACCCAAAGTGTAAACCCAAAGCAACATACAACTTGATTAAAAAGAACTTTGCGTAAAGTAAACACTCCTTGCAACCGTGGTTACAAGCACCGTTGTTTTCCCCCTTGTGGCCACATCACATCCCTAGACTCATGTTTCTGTCACTCAAGCGTGTCATAAGGGGGCATGTGTTGGGTTTCGGGGCAGAAAACACAAATTTTTCATAACCTACGAGACCCATACCCAAGATCTATGCTATGCTGATGCAAGTAACGGACAAAAATAGATCACATACCAGTATGTAGTCCGTTAAGAGGGAAACGTCCCCGCATGAACGTGGTTGGTGTAGTCGTACCGGCAATCCCCGATGCCGCGCAGATCCACGATGACTCCTGTAGCCACCCGATCCTTGTAGACCGATGACGGGATTACGTCCCCGTCGGAACGTTGTCGATGAAGACCTCGCGATACGGCCACGACGATGAAGTAGCACCACAAGTGTAATGCCTCGCGGGATTATACACATACAGTATACCCGACGTCCCTCCGGGCTCCAAACCAGTAGAGCAGCGGAAAGAAGATGGATTCGGATCCCGATTCCAGCAGCACGACGACGTGCGTATAGTGGAGAAATCCCCAACCAAGTGTAGACTCCAAACAAGGGGAGTCCACTCGAGGAAGTAGAAAGGAGGAAGAGAGATGAGAAACTTGTCTCAAATTTGGATGTGAAGAAAAGGACACCCTACCCCTCCTTATATAGGCCAAGGAGGGGGGAAACCTCCCCTCAACTTCCCATGTGGGAGTAATCCCAAGGGGAGGGGGGGCAAATGCACCCCTAGGGGGGCATGGGCCCCTTCATGGCGCCATGGCCCATGGGGGAGGACTCCATCTCCCCCTAATGGGCCCTAGGAGGCCCATATGCCTTTTCTTCCATTTTTAATTATATTTAAATAAATTTTAATATTTATTTCAGATAATTAAATAATAAAACATATATTAAACATTATTAAATATATTTTGAACCTTTCAAAATACCCGGAACAACTTCCGGCCTTCATCGGAACAATTCCGGTCATCACCGGAACAATTCCGGTGTTCTCTCCAATTTCTCCGGTGATCCCGAATCAATCCTTACTGCGTCGAGTACCCTTAAGTGTAACACCCTACGGTCCGGGAAACAACAGACATGATCGAGACAATTCTCATTGATCAATGACTAATCAATTGGACCTGGTTACAATCCTTGATAGCCCCTGCGCTTCCATCGAATGAACTTCAATCGCTGTTGGATCCGTTAACCGTGTGCCTGTTCCCTTTGTCCTAGGGTACTTTGCTTGTCCGAGGTTTGATCATCGGTATCCACTATACCTAGTTCGTCCTCGTTCTCAACAAACAAGTTTACTCGTTCCCGTGATATTAAAACTCCGTGACCTAGTCACACGTTTGCAAACTTTATGATGCAATATCACCGAGTGGGCCCAGAGTACCTATCCGTCACACGGATGGACAAATCTCGCTTTGATATATTTGCATACTCATTAACATATCTATTCGGAATACCTGAAGTACTCCTTTTTGGCCAGCATATTTCAGTCAGGCGGTGGGTAGCAAATCAAGGCATCCTAATAGACAGTAATTACGTATGATCATTACGGTCTAAGGATCTGGTCACTACGTTATAGTTATCGCAATGTCGAACTATGTGACTTGATCACATCGCAACACTTCTGGTGGGTGTATGTCCATCATATCATTATCCAATGATACGACTCCATTGTCAACAGACGCCATTGTCT
Organism: Bromus sterilis; assembly: GCA_950022295.1. Classification (NCBI taxonomy): domain Eukaryota; kingdom Viridiplantae; phylum Streptophyta; class Magnoliopsida; order Poales; family Poaceae; genus Bromus; species Bromus sterilis. Next base: position 139,171,111 of record OX465601.1, on the reverse strand, counting down.
CATGATCAGGAAACCTTGATCATCAATCGCCCAATGGACTAGTATACTAGGGTTGACTAGGTACCTGGTTGTTTGTATACCACACTTGTATTAATGTTTCCGCTTAATACAGTTATAGCATAGTATCAAACGTATTATGAACTAATGGAATATGCTCGATAAAACATATTTTATTTGCCTCTAGGGCACATTCCCAACAGTCTCCCACTTGCACTAGAGTACAAATAATCTAGTTGCATTTTCTCTGGATCATAACTCCTTATTGATCATGCTTGCTCGTGGAAGAGGTTGTATCAACGGTCTGGGTACCATTCAGAACCGTATGTCCTTTTGGAAATCATAATGTCACCTAATTTGACATTCCTTCATTATCCACTATAATGATGAGGTATATATATTTGGCGGTGAAGTGAGACTTCGTTTGCCGTGTCATAGCAATGACATCCGGTGGGTCACGCGGACTTTCCCATAGTCATGCACACTTGAAACTCACTCAATCAGAAGTCGAACTTCTTAAGCCATAATATAACTCCTGCTACTTCTAAAGCAGCCACATCAATGTAGATTCAATCCTTAGTGCATTGTATGCAACTTTGATGTCTAACCATGTTTCTTTCAACTTAGGCATTCATTAGTATGATATCTCAATTTTCTAGGTTAGTGTCAAAACTTGAACCAACATAACATTTATGGTCAAGTCCACTATCCTTTACAATTTGAGATGTATCCTCAGTTCTCTTAAGACACTGAAGGATAAACTTAACTCTTTGTTCAATGATTTACTCATAAATCATATCACAACATGTTCTTACTACTAAGAACTTGGGTCACATTACGTCGAGTACATAACTCTGGTTTTATATGAAAGAACCTATGACAAAGGCATAGAGGATCCAACACATCCATTTCTTTCATTAACCATTAACCATTGTTCTTGTACTGAGATTAACTCAACACTTCTCTTGGATATACAAGTAAGGACCACTTCTTGACTTGTCCCATTCTGAACTCATTCAGAATCTTATCCAGGAAAGTATTACGACTCAATGTTATTAAACACATATCTATCTTAATAGATCTTCAATGCTTAATACTTATTCATCTTCATTTATGAAAGATTCAAATAATCATTAACACCAACTGCACCATTCATAATATGTTATCCATATATGAGAATGTTATCATGCTCCCACTCAAATATGTCATGCACATATTAAGTTATAGGATAACACTCATATTGCTCCCACTCAAATATGTCAGCCACATATAAGACAAGGATAACATCCACATGGCTCCCACTTAGATATGTCAGACACATATTAAGTTCAGGATACTAACCACATGGCTCCTACTCAAATATGTCATTTACATATAAGTCTAGGATAATACTCCCATAGCTCCCACTAAAAATATGTCGTCTACATATTAAGTTTCAGGAAACTATTCAGCTCCCACTCAGTTTCATGCAAATGCATGTTTCCTCGATATTTTGGTTAAGTCCAAAATCGTTTGATCATCCATCAAAATGAGAATTCAGTTTACGAGACACTAGTATCCATATGTTTTTCCAAAACCTTCTTGTTGTACCAATTGCAACACTTCTTCAAATACAGGATTTGAGGAAGTCACGGTATTGATAACAATCCTGGATCAATCGTAGTGAATATCCCTTTGACTCAAGCATTGCTACACATTGTAGTCAACCCATTGAATTTTTCAGAAACAATCTTTGTGACAAACCAATCTTGACGTCCCTTTGATGTTCACATTTATTCCTCATAACTCTGAAGTTATTGTGAATATCAAGTAACCTCCTTACTTGATAAGATTCAAGCAATCTTAAATGTAACTCAACATAGGATTTTATGACTCATAGTCATATCTCGTACTTAGGTCCACCATCGCTTCTTTGTAGTTCGTAGGAATGTCTTGTTCCATTAACATGACAAGTGAATCATGAATATCATTTTGCACCAGGGGCAAATATATATTCTTGAATCCTACCTTTCTCAGTAAAAGCTCCCATCAGAAGATCATGATCATTATCATTAGTTTCTCCTCTTATTGTAGAGCTTTGCTTCCAGAACATATTCCGTTGCACTACTCTGACATTTGGAGGCAAGGTCAATTACCTTGGTTGAACTTTCACTTTTCTTCCATTACAACATTTATCAAGAACAATTCTTGACAAACACCAAACATAGCAATACAAGTTTTGCTCCTTTTGGTTCTAGTTGTGGAAGATGCATCCATAGTTGTCTAAGGATACACTACAAAGATAATTTATCTTACATAAATCAAGCTTCCTAGAAACCATAACACACCATGATATATATAGTGTTGGTTTCCACGAACTCAGATGGTTCCCTATGCTGAAGTGAGTGTTTGCATATTAAATTAATAACTCTAAACAATAATAATGTAACTTGGTAAGAGATAACTTAGGACATACACTTTTCGATAGAATATGATCACAATGCTCATGCACGTCAATCATATTGAAGTGTCTCAAGACATTGCAATTTGTGGAACAACTTTCACACAAGTCTTTATGCCTAAGACTAACTCAAAACATTTGTCACTTTGATCAAATCGTAGAGACTTGTCTCTCTTGTTAATTTTATATCCATCTTTACTCTGAAATCCCTTTTGATCATATCAAACTATTTCAGACTCATGTTTCTTTAGTGAATACATATATTCATCTAAGTCCACATATGAAGTTCACAAAATAATGAAATTCACTACATGCTGATATACAATACATCACAATGTATGATATTCAACAATCAGTACACAATCTGTTTTACCAGAATGCGAGGTTTTAGTCATCTCACCTCAAGAGGCATGGTTTGCTTGTGTCAAGAGATCAAGTATCTTAAGACATCATCATACCATTCATGACTTAAACTGTAGTGTCATTATCAAGCCTGGATATTTCTTGGCATTACAATATTTCTTATAAATGATCAAACAACTATCATCAATATAAGAATAACTCATTCATAATCGTAATGTGACCATAAGATATATCATTCATAAAAGGAGAACAACTGACTTGTTTCTCACTAATATGAATAATTGACTTCGCGAGATGCAAGACACACTAATAAAGTCCTCATTCAAACGATCATAAAATTTATTCATATATTAATCAATTGATAGATGTAGAGGGAGAGTGTTGTCGAACATCAACTATCTTGATTTCCGTCAGCACACATTGTCACCTCATCCCTTCCAAGTCAATCTCAAGCAGTAAGTTCAAGCATCGACTACCTAATCAACCGCAATTAGTGTTTCATGGGAAAGACATTTATAACTCGTATATCAAATATACCTTCTCCGTCAATGACCATTCCTGCATTGGTTCTACTCTTAAAGTTCTTAACTTTAACCATGACCTCATGACAGGTGAACGATTCTCCTTTATGACATAGTCCAGACATGGTCTTTGTAACTGGGAGGAAGCGGATGCAACTCCCCAGTTATCGCAAAGTAACCAGTCATTCAGTAGTCCAAGTTATACACAAGGTGTTCCATGTATCTTATACATTTTCCAAGTGACTTTCTCAGTAGGTTGTTCCTTCCACCATAGTTGAAAGAAACCCCGTCCATATACTCATATTCCATTACTCTGATTTGTGACCAAGTGCTTTCAAGTTCACCTAGCACGTCATACGTGTTGGTTAGCATGCATTCACAATTCAGATTCCATAGAATGAATTATGGTGTATTGGACAGTCATTCATAAGTGACGGTGAGTGCGATACTCATCATCATCTTCCTTGATTACAGAGTTGTCAGGTGTATCTCCTAGCAGTTCTTCGTATTATGTTTAGCAAGTCATTACTAATGAGTATGTCTCTAATGGTGTTGGTACACATCAATGAAGTAAGACCCATTTACCTTAAGTTCTATCATACTAAAAGATCCATAGCTCTAAACATTGATATGACGTTTATCTACAATGATATTTGCTAAGACATGAAGATTAAGTTCATAATATGCCGCGTATGCAAGGCCATGTTTCTGGACATGCTAGGCTTGCTCCACACATCTCTTGTGAACGTAAAAATGTTTGACACCCATGTGACACGTGATGCCTCCATAATGAAGAACTTTCCAGATGGTGCTTCACTAAGGAAGGACACTTTGTTGGATTAGTGAGGGATCATCCTATTATGCTACCGTCGTATATCTAACATATTAGCAAAACAGGATGCAACAGTATAAATCATACATGCTATGATTCCCCCCGACATGCAAATTAAAGTTGAAAACGCATTTCTACTTTATCTTTTGCAAGTTTTACGTGGCTGCTAGGGGTTTCGAGAAAAGAACCGTTTCTATCCTTCGAAAACAAGCCACAACACCAATCCACAATTGTCTCTATTACACCCCTGTCGGGGCCCTCCGTTGCAAACATCTTCGCATCGCTAATGCAGAGAGATAGACACCCCCCAACCACTTTATATGGTACAAGCCATGTGTCAAGCGTGGAACCAGTCTCGCGTAAACACGTAAGGTCGGTCGGGGGACTCTTCATCAAACATTGCCGCAATGCAAAATGATTACACGTGAGAGGGTAACAATTGGAGAATTGATGCCCACATACTAGATGTGTTCTATCCGTACAATACATCTACGCATAGCCTTGCTCATGATACCACTGTTGGGGTTCGGGGCAGAAAACACAAATTTTTCATAACCTACGAGACCCATACCCAAGATCTATGCTATGCTGATGCAAGTAACGGACATAAATAGATCACATACCAGTATGTAGTCCGTTAAGCGGGAAACGTTCCCGCATGAATGTGCTTGGTGTAGTCGTACCGGCAATCCCCGATGCCGCGCAGATCCACGATGACTCCTGTAGCCACCCGATCCTTGTAGACAAATGACGGGATTACGTCCCCGTCGGAACATTGTCGATGAAGACCTCGCGATACGGCCACGATGATGAAGTAGCACCACAAGTGTAATGCCTCGCGGGATTATACACATACAGTATACCCGACGTCCCTCCGGGCTCCGAACCAGTAGAGCAGCGGAAAGAAGATGGATTCGGATCCCGATTCCAGCAGCACGACGGCGTGCGTATAGTGGAGAAATCCCCAACCAAGTGTAGACTCCAAACAAGGGGAGTCCACTCGAGGAAGGAGAAAGGAGGAAGAGAGATGAGAAACTTGTCTCAAATTTGGATGTGAAGAAAAGGGCACCCTACCCCTCCTTATATAGGCCAAGGAGGGGGGCAACCTCCCCTCAACTTCCCATGTGGGACTAGTCCCAAGGGGAGGGGGGGGGGGGGGAAATGCGCCCCTAGGGGGGCATGGGCCCCTTCATGGCGCCATGGCCCATGGGGGAGGACTCCCTCTCCTCCTAATGGGCCCTAGGAGGCCCATATGCCTTTTCTTCCATTTTTAATTATACTTAAATACATTTTAATATTTAATTCAGATAATTAAATAATAAAACATATATTAAACATTATTAAATATATTTTGAACCTTTCAAAATACCCGGAACAACTTCCGGCCTTCATCGGAACAATTCCGGTCATCACCGGAACAATTCCGGTGTTCTCTCCAATTTCTCCGGTGATCCCGAATCAATCCTTACTGCGTCGAGTACCCTTAAGTGTAACACCCTATGGTCCGGGAAACAACAGACATGATCGAGACAATTCTCATTGATCAATGACTAATCAATTGGACCTGGTTACAATCCTTGATAGCCCCTGCGCTTCCATCGAATGAACTTGAATCGCTATTGGATCCGTTAACCGTGTGCCTGTTCCCTTTGTCCTGGGGTACTTTGCTTGTCCGAGGTTTGATCATCGGTATCCACTATACCTAGTTCGTCCTCGTTCTCAACAAACAAGTTTACTCGTTCCCGTGATATTACAACTCCGTGACCTAGTCACACGTTTGCAAACTTTATGATGCAATATCATCGAGTGGGCCCAGAGTACCTATCCGTCACACGGATGGACAAATCCGCTTCGATCTATTTGCATACTCATTAACATATCTATTCGGAATACCTGAAGTACTCCTTTTTATGGCCAACATATTTCAGTCAGGCGGTGGGTAGAAAATGAAGGCATCCTAATAGACAGTAATTACGTATGATCATTACGGTCTAAGGATCTAGTCACTACGTTATAGTTATCGCAATGTCGAACTATGTGACTTGATCACATCGCAACACTTCTGGTGGGTGTATGTCCATCATATCATTATCCAATGATACGACTCCATTGTCAATAGACGCCATTGTCTCATGATCAGGAAACCTTGATCATCAATCGCCCAATGGACTAGTATACTAGGGTTGACTAGGGACCTGGTTGTTTGGATACCACACCTGTATTAATGTTTCCGCTTAATACAGTTATATCATAATATCAAACGTATTATGAACTAATGGAATATGCTCGATAAAACATATTTTATTTGCCTCTAGGGCACATTCCCAACAGCATGTACCCACAATCGAGCATAACGTTCGCTCTTGGAGTTACTACCTACCACTTTTCCAAAACAATAAACAGCAACGGAGAACATGCAAGAATTACTTCGGCACAAAAATACAAAAGAGAAGAACCAATTATATTACTCTATCACAATCTGAACATAATCTCATAATCCATCAAGTCCCATCAAACTCAGCATAGCAATAGCAGAAAGATTACATATGTGCCTCGATCATGTAGGGCAGCTCACGAGGTCTAAACCATGAAGAAGAAAGAGGGGGGGAGAACATCACATAGCTACTAATCACGGACCCATGGTCCAAAGGAAACTGCTCACGGCACATCCGGGAAGCGTCCATGGTGGAGGAGAAGCTCCCGGAGGTCGATCCTCCCTCCGACAGGGTGCCGGGAAGGGTCCTGATGGTGCTCCCGATCTTGGAAGCGCGGCGGCGGCGGAACAGAGGCGAGATCACAAATGGGGTTCTATCCTGGGAGGTTTCCCGTGACGGAGATTAAATAGGCGAAGGGGGCAACCAGGGGGCCACCAAGAGTCCAGGCGCCCCCTGGCCGCGCCAGGTGGACGCCTAGGCACTTGGTGGTGGCCCCCCGGCTCTCCTTCAGGGCTCTGGAAGCTTCCGGTACGCTGATTTTTTATCTGATTTTTCCCGGATTTTTGGAGCACTTTTTAAATGGGGGAAAACTGAAATAGAAAAACAACAGAAAATAGAAACTGGCACTGGGGTGCACTGAGTTAATAGTTTAGTCAAAATATGATCAAAAGTGTACGAAAGTGTATCTAGATCATAGCAATATCACACAAAACATGCATGGAGCGAGCAGAAATTATCGATACGTTTGGGACGTATCAACATCACCAAGCTTAATTCATGATATTCCTCGAGTAGGTAAATGATAACAAGCATAATTTCTGTGGTGACATGCTAGCAACCATATAAGAACTTTGAAAAGTGAAGCAATCAAGGTATGTGATTCAATTCAAGTCATAACATGCAAGAGTCTATATTAGCATTGAAACAAGCAACGAAAGAACATTAGGTGCAAGAGCTCTCGCTGTCCGTGACTCGAATGTCTCCAAATGGTGTTTGCGTGCAAGAAGGGGGATATGGAATACGAGAAAAAAGTATTTTTGTTGAGAACTCAATCTACTAAATTTTCACACTTGGTCTTCTTTGGAATCTTATCTTGACTCGTCCGCAGACCACTAGCCAGGTACAAGTCAATTTGATCCACTCCCTTTCGATATTTGATCACTCATGCAATGGATGAGCGTAAGCACAAAAGTTGACACTTAGGATGGCAAAGACAGAAATATGGTGGAGGAGGAAGACAAAAAGGGTGAGAAGGGATCACATCAATGAGGACAATCATAGGCGAGAAGGCCAAATGATAGATATGATGTGAGGAGTAGGGATTGCCATGCAACGGATGCACATATGAGCTGAAAAGCTCTCCAATGGAACTAGTGGGGGTGCATCTAACTTGCTCGCTCAAGAAGACCTAGAGCTCTTTTGAGGAGGCTCATCCTTGGAATATGCAAGCCAAGTTATATAGTGTGAAGGTCCCCACATAGCAATATGCATGCATGATCATCTCTCTGGAGTACAAGGATAAGAGGGAGTACTAGTGTGGATCTTTCAAAATGATAGTAGTGTTGCCCTTTCTCTCTTTTTATTTTCTTTTTCTTGTTTTTCTCTTTTTTTGTAATTTTTGGTGGCCTCAATGGCTCTTTCTATTTAACTCTCATTTGTCCTCTTTGGGATCTTTTATTTTTTCCACTTTGGGATCTTTTCCTCACTTAAGGGCAACACTCTAATTTACAAGAGGGTATAGAAGATCTTTCACACTTTACAAGGTACTCAAATCATAAAGAAGATGTAGCTATCACGATGTATGCAATGTATGCCTCTGCCAGTGTAGCAGGAACATGTATGACATGAAGATCAAGTCATGAAGAGGTGGAGGTTGCATGGCAATATATCTCAGAAAGGATATGGAAATTCCTTGATAGGGAGGTATGGTGGCTGTTTTGAGGAAGGATATAAGGAGGTTTATGATGACAGAGCGTATCATGCCAAGGGTTTGGATGTACCGGCGAGTGTGGATGCCAACTCTCGGAGTGAGAAGAAGGCAATGCACGGCACAGGAGAGGCTAGCAAATATGAGGAGGTGGAAGTGTCAACTTTCAATACTTACAATAGTCCGAAGAAGTCATGCACTTATTATTGGTAACTCTCAATCTAATAAGGAGGTTCACAAAGAGACAAGTTACCCGAGGAGGAGTGTATGGGGGTTTGGTTATCCTTGCGCATCCTCGAGTCGTGGAGTGTACTCTAATATTCGATCCCTCCAAAGATTAGCGATCCATCTAGTAGCTAGAGTTCTCAACTAGTTTTGTAAGTTTTTGAAAATAAACACGGATTGCCCAAAATACGACACCTCTCACTAATAGGCTAGAGCTCTTGACACAAAAAGTTCAAACATTACTCACATCAATGCCTCAAAACTATTGCAAGTTACTACTAAAATTAAATAGCAACCTCAATTACCTACTTTCAAGACAAGACACAAATCAGTGCAACAACCAACTCTCTTAACAAGATAAACATGAAAACTAAAGAGAGTTCCAGCAACAAACTAAACAAAAGCCAAGGCTCTTGCTAAATACAAACTAAAACTAAAACTAAACATGGCAGTAGCTACGAAAAGATAAAGAACACACAACAGCAAAAAGATAGGCATGAAAAATCCTATGATGTGTTCTAGATTGGAGTGGAGCGTGTTTCTCTCCCACACAAAGTAAGACGGGGTATAACTTGTTATGAACATCAAGCAAAGCTAACGAAAACTAAAAATAAAACCTAAGAGCGAGACGCTCCAAGCATAGCACATAACGCATGAAGTGATAAAAATATAGTGAGACGAAGGACGAATTGATGATTGTTGATGGAGAAGGGGATGCACGGGGGCATCCTCAAGCTTAGACGCTTGAGTCTCCTTGAATATTTCTTAGGGATGCACGGGGGCATCCCCAAGCTTGATCGCTTGACACTCCTGGATCTTCTTTCATCATCTTCCATCGCACACTTGAAAACTCCCTTCATACATAACTCATCATAAGCTGATTAGAGAGGTTAGTACCCTTAATAAAATAAATTTTCCCCACTGGATATAAAGATATTCTTGAAGAGATACTGTTTCTCAATATTTCTAAAAGGTTTTTGCAAAGATAAAGCAAGGTTAAGGTTTGCAAAAGTAAGGAGAGACAAAACGTGGCAGAATCTGTGAATAACAAAAAAACAGGTAGTAGAGAATTTTTTCGGGGCACTTATGCAACTCAAATCAAAAAACTCAGAATATACGAAAGTGCAGCGATTGTATATAGCACACTGCGTAAAACATTCAGCTCAAAAAGATGAACTGGTGATTTGATCCAATTTTTTTCTTCACGAAGACAGAATCTATTTTCTGGACAGCATGTCACAACTTTCGCTTTCCTTGTCATATGAGGCTATAACTTGGCACAAAGCTTGAAAATAAAGATACAATGATGTTGCTACAGTAGTAAAAATCATCAAGACCACTAAAAACAGAAGTAAAAACATCTTGGGTTGCCTCCCAACAAGCGCTTTCTTTTACGCCTTTAAGCTAGGCATAAGGCAAAAGATCAAGTTGTATCAATCGAACCATCATCAAGATCATCAAAAAGCTCTTCAATTGTACAACTGTTCTTAAGAGGTCTTTCAAATAAAGGCCTAATGAAGACAATTCTAGGGATAAAACCAAAAGGCGGAAAATCAATGGGAGTTTCATTTATAAATTTATCAAATAGAGGTATTTCTTCCAAAGTTTTCACGGTTTCAACTTCCTCGGCAATGGGTGGATTATTTTTGGGTCGGGGAACCTTAGGGACATAATTGAACTTAGATTCCTTTCTAGCCGGAGTTGCTACCTTTTTTGGTTTGATTGAGGAGAAGGTAGTTCCTAGAGTATTAATGATTTCCTCAATCTTATCAATCCTAGAAGGATGCGTATCATGGAATTTGATGGTGTCCACAGTTTTAATAATTTTAAGCATGGAGCTATCAAGCCTATTCAAATTCCCTTGAATCTTGCGATCCAACTCATTTATCCTAGTTATACTTGGTATTTCTAACTCTATTTTTTCAAGTTTTTTCATAATGTGAGCTAGAGTTATATCTTCTTGCATGCTAGCAACAGGGAGATTTCCAACAAGATTTTCAATAACATGAAGAGACTCCCAAATCGGGGCTTCTAGGAAATTCCCATTGATAGCAGTATCTAATATGAACCTATTCCAAGGAGTAATCCCAACATAAAAATTTCTAAGCAGGAGAGTAGTGGATTGCTTCTTGGTGGCTCTTTTTTGAGAATCATTAATTCTATACCAAGTATCTTTTAAACTTTCACCACCTTTCTGTTTAAAGGTGAGAACTTCTGTCTCAACAAAGGAAAAAGGACCAAACATAATGACAGCTACTAGCTAGATAAATAATATTTTTGCGATTTTTGATATAAGACACAAAGATAAAAACTGAAAGATAAACTAACAAGACTAAAAAGTGAAGGTAAAAGGTAGTGGCCAACTCCCCTATCTTATCACTTGGAGTCCCCGGCAACGGCGCCAGAAATTTACTTGATGGCGTGGAAGTGATAATGGCTTCTCGCCCTTCGTTGGTTACCCCAAGTGGAAGGTGAGATGTAGGATACCAACAAATTTCCCCTATGTAGAGGATAGGGTATGTCTCCCGTAGGACTCCGGCAATGATAAGTAGGTGGTTCGGCAAGTGATGCGCCGTCTGAAAAGAATCACTTCCTTCTCCTGGACCTGCACTCGACACAAATAACTTTGCTCCCAACGAAGTGCAGAGAGGCTGTCAATCTCTCCAGTCTTGTTGTTTACAAAGGATAAAAAAACACAGGATAATGATAATGATAGCAACTGAAAGTAAAAGCAGAAAAGTAAATGAGCGTGTAAACAATGATGAGAATATGGATCGGGGTCCCATGATGTTCACTAGTGATGTCTCTCTCCCAAAAGACGATAAAACTGCTATGCCAGGTAAACAAATTACAGACGGGAAATTGACAGGATTATAAACGCACCGCAATGCTAACTATGCTACAAAAGAAAGGAAGAGGCTCAAAAGCATGGGCAGTACGCCAAAATAAGTAGACCGAAATCCATCTGCATCTACTACTAATCATCCACCTTGATATATCTATCCATAACATCTCGCTGGTATTAAGGTGCGAGCCCCACCCAAAGTGTAAACCCAAAGCAATAGAGAACTGCATTAAAAATAACTTTACGTAAAGTAAACAATCCTTGCAACCGCGGTTACAATCACCGTTGTTTTCAACCTTGTGGCCACAACACATCCCCTAGACTCATGTTTCTGTCACTCAAGCGTGTCATCAGGGGGCATGTACCCACAATCAAGCATAACGTTCCCTCTTGGAGTTACTACCTACCACTTGGCCAAAGCAATAAACAGCAAGGGAGAACATGCAAGAATTACTTCAGAACAAAAATACAAAAGATAAGAACCAATTATATTACTCTATCACAATCTGAACATAATCTCATAATCCATCAGATCCCATCAAACTTAGCATAGCAAAAGCAGAAAGATTACATATGTGCCTCGATCATGTAGGGCAGCTCACGAGGTCTAAACCATGAAGAACAAAGAGGGGAGGAGAACACCACATAGCTACTGATCACGGACCCATGGTCCACAGGAAACTACTCACGGCACATCCGGGAAGCGTCCATGGTGGAGGAGAAGCTCCCGGAGGTCGATCCTCCCTCCGGCACGGTGCCGGGAAGGGTCCTGACGGTACTCCCGATCTTGGAAGCGCGGCGGCGGAGGAACAAAGGCGAGATCGCAAAAAATGGTTTTGTCCTCGGGGGTTTCCCGTGACGGAGATTAAATAGGCGAAGGGGGGGGGGAGTAGCCAGGGGGGCCACCAGGAGTCCAGGCGCCCCCCAGGTGCGGCCAGGCCCCTGGCCGCGCCAGGTGGCCGCCTGGCACCTGGTGGTGCCCCCCGGCTCTCCTTCGGGGCTCTAGAAGCTTCCGGAACGCTGATTTTTGGAGCACTTTTCATATGGGGGAAAAGTGAAACAGAAAAACAGCAGAAAACAGAAACTAAAAATGGGGTGCACTGAGTTAATAGGTCAGTCCAAATATGATCAAAAGTGTATGAAAGTGTATCTAGATCATAGAAATATCACAGAAAACATGCATGGAGCGAGCAGAAATTATCGATACGTTTGGGACGTACCCCCCCCCCCGCGTCGTCCGCCTAGGGCGACTCGGGGGTGACTCCCCCTGCCGCCCCGCTAGCCTCCCTCTCTATCCCTCCTCCGCAGACAATGGGGCTTGCCGATGGGCCTGCCCCGTGCGGCGCCCAGCGGCGGCGGGGCTTCCCTTCGCGTCGTCCGGCCGCCGACTTCCCCCTCCCCTTAGCCTTCACCCCGGCCGCCGCCTTCAGCCCCGCACCTGTGAGGAGCCCCCAGACCGCTGCCCTGCTCTGCCGCCTGCTTCTGCTGCCGGCCTGGCCTCGCCACCCTCCTCGATCTGGCGTCTTGCTGCTTGGGATCTGCATCTGCATCTGGCTAGGGTGGTGGACCAGCATACGTTCTCCGTCGGCGGCGGGTGTGCGGTCGATGGGATGATGGATGGATGCGCGAGGTGGGTGGTCGGCGCTGGCCTGGCAAGCATCCTCATTTGGTGTTGTTCCGTGATCCCGACTGCGCGAGCGACGAGGTCACGGCGTTCGGATGTTGTGGTGTGTTGGGCGCTGATACGTCCCAAACATATCTATAATTTCTGCTTGTTCCATGCTCTTTTAGGTGACATTGCTATGTGTTTTTCTACACTAACCTACTAACTCAGTGCACCCAGTGCCAGGTTTTGTCTGCTGATGTCTGTGCATTGCAGGTTTTTACCCATATTTACAGAGCTCCAGAAATTCTAGGAAAAATAGATAATAAATCAGCATGACGGAAGCTTCTGGATCACCGAACGAGAGCCGGAGGGGAGTCAGGCCCTACCTAGGCGGCCAGGTGGCGCGACCCCACTCCTGGCCACACCACCAGGGCGCCTGGGGGGAGGGGCCACCCCCTGGTGCGCCCCTTCGGTCTATATTTTCTCCTCGCTCCGAAAACCCTCGCAGAGAACCCCGCATCGCGATTTTCACCTCTGTTCCTCCGCCGCCGCCACGATTCCAAGATCGGGAGCACTAGAATACTTCTTTCCGGCACCCTCCCGGAGGGAGGATTGACCTCCGGGGGCTTCTCCACCACCATGGGCGCTTCCTGGATGTGCCGTGAGTAGTCCCCCTCGGACCATGGGCCCATGACCAGTAGATATGTGATGTATTCTCTCCAATCTTATGCTTCAATTCTTAGCCCTTCTGAGCTGCCCTACATGAGGAAGGCATGTATGTAATTCTTTCTGCTGTTGCTATGCTGTGTTTGCTGGGATCCGATGGATTATGAGATTATGTTCAGATTGTGATGAGTTATATATTTGGTTCTCCTTTCATATTTTGTTCTTGAGTAATTCTTGCATCTTCTCCGTTGATTTTTATTGCTTTGGCCAAGTAGTAGTATTAGCTCCAAGAGGAAGCATTATGCTTGATTGTGGGTTCATGCCTCCCGATGTCTAGCTTGAGTGACAAAAACATGAGACTAGGGGATGTGTTGTTGACACCAGGGAGAAAACAACGGTGCTTGTAACTGCGATTGCAAGGATTGTTTACCTTACGCGAAGTTTGTTAATGCAGATGTCTGTTGCTTTGAGTTTACACTTTCGGTGGGGCTCACAACTTAATACCAGCGAGATGTTCTGGATAGATATCATTGTATATCCTGCTACACTGGCAGAGGCAAAGATTTGCATACATCATGATAGTTTTTTAGTTTTCTATATGTTGAGTACTTCTTGTAAAGTGTGAAGATCTTCTTTATATTCTTGTAAAATATAGAGTGTTTGCCCTTAAAGTGTCCCAAAGAGGACACACAATAAAAGATCCCAAAGAGGACAAATTAAAAGATCCCAAAGAGGACAAATGAGAGATAAATAGAAAGAGCCAATGAGGCCACAAAAATACAAAAAAATAGAAAAATAGAAATAAAAAAATAAAAAAAGAGAGAAGGGGGCAACACTACTGTTCATTTTGAAAGATCCACACTCGTACTCCATTGTCATATTTGTACTCCATAGAGATATTCGTATCATTCATGAAAAACTATGTGGGGATCTTTACACTATAGAACTTGGCTTTCATATTCCAAGGTTGAACCTCCTCAAATGAGCTCTAGGTCTTCATGAGAAAGCAAGTTGGATGCACCCCCACTAGTTCCATTATAGAGCTTACCTTAGCTCTATGTGCATCAGTTGCATGGTGTTGACACCGGTTTTTGGCATGAAAATAACCTTATATAAGATGACTTCAAATGGAGAGGTGCTCTACATGAAAAGTTGGGTGTTGTTGATATTAACACTTTTGTAGTTTGAGCCATCGCTATCTGATTCCCTCTTAAAGGCCGAAACTATGTTCGAAGCAATAAGATCAAAGTAACTGAAGCACTATTTTGCCAATAAGGCCTTCAAGACATCCTCAAATGTAAAAATGTTCTACATGAGGCGGCTTCGTCTCGTCGAACCGGTCGATTTTGATATTTGAAACGTCCAAATCCGAGTTTGTATGAAGAAGTTACGACCAAAACAGTGCAGCGCTTGAAAGTCAGGTCGGACCATTCGAGATGGAAACCGGACCGTCCGGGCTAAGGTCGGACCGTCCGACCTCGAAGTCGGACCGTCCGACTTGACGACCCCGTTTACAGAAAGATTTTGGCCCACGTCGGACCGTCCGGAACTCAAGTCGGACCGTCTGGGCTAAGGTCGTACCGTCCGATTTGAGGACCCCAGTTACAGAAGGATTTTGACCCTTAGCTCGGACCATCCGACCTGGAAGCCGAACCGTCCGACCCTGCGGTCCAGACCGTCCGGGATGAAGTCCGGACGTCCGCCCCCGCCCCCCCCCGATCCGGGTCCGATTTTGATTGCGATTTTGGCAGATTTGACGCAGATTTGAGTCCTTTTCTTGTAGGGAAAGTCCAACCCCCTCATAAATAGATGAGGTGACGGCCGATTAGAACACACAATCGACATATACCCAAAAACACATCTAATTTTCAAGTTCTTCTACTTTTTGTCTAGTTCTAGGTCATCTTTGGTGTTTTGCTCGTAAAGCACCCGTTTCTTCTCCGAAATTGAAGATCTCTTTGTTGATTTGCTTGTAAATCATCCGGTCTTTGTAACGTAAAACGAAGTGACGACTCCCTTACTCTAAACAATTGCGCGGTGCAAGTCTTGTGTTGCGTTGAACAAATTCGTCATCAACACAAATTGGCGAGTTCGCTGGTGAACGAGGCCGAGTTAGATCTAACTCGGACGAAGAACAAGGACAAGATCATCACCAACTCGGGCGCCATGAGCTTCGATCTCAAGAACGGCAGCGACATCGACTCCGACAACATCATCCCTGTTGAACTTGAAGATCTCACGGAAGAGTTGCAATTGGAGATGGAGCTCGCACTTGAAGAACAGAGGAAGGCATGGCTCGCGGGACTCCAGAAGACGCGGAACGGCGTGGTCAAGATGGCGGCCACACCAAGTGTCACGTCGAGTGCATCTAAGCCACCCGGCGATGAGGTAACAAAATCCACCGAGGAACTTGCTCATCTAATTGATACCTCTGTAGCTAGCAAATATGGTAATTCTATGCATGCACTTGCTAAAAACATGACTGATAAGTTTGAAGAATTTAAGGTGCAACTTAGTAAAGAGTATGGAATTGGTTTGCCTCATCATGCACCGAGCTACAATCCACTCGGAACACAACCAGTTCTTAATAATTTTCATGTGCCTGATGCATCAAATAGTGTTATTCAACCATATGTTGCTACAAGTACTAGTCATAATAGACAGAACATTGTTGGTAGTTCGGCTAATACTTTCGTTCCTAGTGTTGCTCATCCTACTACTTTGGTTCCACCAAATCATAACCGAAGTGGTGTCTTAAACCCTAATTTGCAGCAACCCTATTATCAGACGGTACCTTACAATGATCAACCGAGTTACACACAATTCGGTACAAACCCACAACCGAGTTACAACCAATTCGGTAATGCTAGTAGTTTTCCGTTACAAACTTCACATACTCAAGTATCTTTGCCGGAAACCTTATCACGTGTTGCTATCCCGTCTCCCCCACAAATAAATTCTACGCCACCTAGTATGAAGGATCAACTTGCTGATATACTTAGAGAGTATGGTTTAGCACCTAAGGGTACAACACAAGCATATCAAAAACCATACCCCGAATCCTTTGATTCTATACCATATCCGCGTGGAGTTAGAATTCCAGATTTTGTTAAGTTTACAGGGATGATGGCAGATGAACTTTGGAACATGTGGGGCAGTTTTTAATGCAAACTAGTGAATTTGGCACAGCGGATGTTTA
The DNA here is from genome assembly GCA_950022295.1 of Bromus sterilis. Lineage (NCBI taxonomy): Eukaryota > Viridiplantae > Streptophyta > Magnoliopsida > Poales > Poaceae > Bromus > Bromus sterilis. Next base: position 139,154,055 of record OX465601.1, on the reverse strand, counting down.
CATAATTAAGCTATTTCCCATATCCTTGTCCGGTGTTGCGTTTACTTGGTTTTTATCACTTCCTCGTAATTCTATTACAACATGGTCACAATTGGAGCAGAAATTTCATGAGTATTTTTATAGTGGTGAAACTAAGCTTCGGCTTTCCGACTTGACTATGGTTTGGCAGAAGTACAATGAATCAGTTCATGATTACATTAGAAGGTTTAGAGATACAAAAAACCGATGCTTTAATTTAACTATAGCCGAAAAGGATTTGGCTGATCTTGCCTTTTCTGGTTTACTCGCTGATTACCCTCAACGTAAAGGAATCTATTTCAGCGTTTTCGATAAGAGTGTCGAACCCAACGTGGAGCGAAAGGTATTGATAGGTGACTTTGGACAAGGAATAACTGCAAGCACTGAAAGATAGATTTTTAGGGGTTTTCGATATAAGCAACAATAAGATAAAAGCAAGCAAAGTAAATAGCACTGAGGAGCAGCAAGTGGCCCAATCCTTTTGAGCAAAGGGTAAGCCTGACAACTGAACTTATAAAGACTAAAGCGTTCTTGGGGACACATGGAGAGGTAGTCACGTGCTTTCGCCATATTCCGTATCGATAACAAGTGTTGTGCTGATAAGTGTTGAGTGGGTGGATCTATGCTAGCACACCTTCTAGACTAGGATAAGTGCACTCTTATGATTAAACATCTTGCAAGCATCCGCAAATAGAAGATAGATATTAAGGCAAAGCCTAACCACAACAATAAGATCAAGGATCCATTATTCCCTTGTGTAAAAGTGTGCAAACTGGGGTTCAGGTTTCTGTCACTCCGGCAACCCACCATAAGCATTCTTTGTACACAATGTATCCCCCTAGGTCCTTAAGAAGGCGAAGTGTTGAGTGTTCGACTCACACAACACCACTAGGAAAATAACAACACAACTTAAATATCAAACAACACAAATTACTTCAACATAATATGACTACTAACAACTAGACTTCTCCCATGTCCTCAAGAACTAAAGTAACTACTCACAAGACATAAAAGAGATCATGATCAGAGGTGATAAATATATGATAAACAATCTGGACATAATGATATTTCTCCAACAAAACTCAATAGCATTCACCACAAAGTAGTAATCAACACCGGTAGAGTAGAGAGGATAGATAGTACAGATTACAACACAAGATAAACTTGTGAGGTGAGATTAGATGATGGTGGAGATGGTACTGATGTTGGGGATGATGTTGATGATGATCTCGATGATGCCCGTGACGATGGTGATTACGATGGCGATGATCTCCCCTTCCGGGAGGTGATCTCCTCGGCAGAATCTGCCCGCCGGAGAGCCCTTTTGTTCTCTGTAGGTTTCTGCCATGGAGCGGCGGCGGAACTCCGTAAAAGCTTCTCTTTTTTAGGTTTTCGCGTAACGAGGAGTATGTAGGCCAGAGGGGGAGCCGGGAGTGGCCCCAGGGCTCCAGGCGCCCTCCCGGCGCGGCCAGGGGTGGGGCCGCGCCAGGTGGCCGCCTGGGCCCCCCCTCTGGACCCTCTTCGATGAGTCTTCGTTAATCCTTCGGAAAATACCCCCCGTCGATTTTTAGGATATTCGGAGGTATTCTTCTTCAGCAACTCAGTGTCTACTTTTTCCCACTGAATCCTGCGTCTGCTGCTTCGGCACCAGAAAGTTGCAAACTGTGTAAAACAAGCCAAAACAACATAAGAACATCATCGTAATGTGAAAAATATCAATGAATAAGGATGAATTACGATATAAAATAGTGATGCATTTTGGACGTATCAACTCCCCAAGCTTAGACCTCGCTTGTCCCCAAGCGAAAACTGAGCTCGGTAAACCTGTCCACAAGTTTAGAGAGTGAAGTGTCGATAAATAAAATACGGACAAGAAGCATCATGATATTTTCACCAAATTCAAACATCCTCAATAGCAATCTCCAACTCATAAGGCCCTTATGAAAGAGTAATAACAATTATAATCAAAAGTAGGGGTAAGGAAACTCATGAAATCATGGCAAACAAGTCATTTGGTCAAGGGACAACTAGTAGCTTTTACCTTTGCTCTTTCTCTTTATAATTTTGAAGAGACAATTTGGAACTTTTTGAAAGAACAAGCTATTAGTCATGAAGTGAAAATGTTAACACAAAGTAAGATGTTTGCTTGGCAAATTCTTTTGCAAACAACGTACTTATCAAGAGATAATGTCAACAATGATATGGCATGGCAAAACTTTAATGCAACATTATATGGATGAATCCTCATCAGCATCAAGTGTGTGTTCTCTTTGGGAAAGGAGGAAGTAGGGAAAACCGACTCAACATAAAAGTGAAAGGAAAAAGCCTTGTTAAAGGCAAGCAGGGAAAACTCAAGTGCTATCCTTAAATCAAACAGAGTGAAAACAATTTTTGAGAGGTGCATGATTTGTCAACGTATGCTAATAGATAACTCAATTGCTTCTCAGATTGGACAAGTTTCGAGGAACGGCTCCCAAACGGGGACGATCACATCCCCGCAATCTCCTTTGTTTATCACTGCCAAAGTTTTCTGATTTCTCATGAACAAAGCATGAAGGAGGGTTTGTTTGTTGTATTATCTTTTGTGAGCTGGGCGCACTCATGCCAGTTCCTCCTCGTATTAGGGGTTTCCAGATTAGACATGCAATCCCGGGGTAAAACTTGTCCAACTTAAGAAGATCATGAGTCAACTACTACTTCCTCATGAGCTAAAATAGGGGCACAAAATAGAAGATTTTGAACATCTAAGGATAACACAAAAATTATATGCTTTAGGAGTGGTAGTGGAATACCACGAATAGGAAGGTATGGTGAACTCATATGGAAGATACTAGTTTCAGGGTATGGATATACAAGCAGAATTCCGCTTAGTACAGAGGTTTGGCTAGCAAAGGCTTTGAGAGAACATACAATTGATGACGACTTGGATGCAAAGCAATATAAAGCATAAACATTAAAACAAGCATAGCACATCAAGTTGTCTTCCTTGTCAACATAACACTACAAGCATAATAACAAAGAGGGTTTTGGCTATGTCGCTACTTTGAAGAAAAATAGCATGCTTGTTGTTATGACCAAAGCTATGTTTGCCAAGATTAAATAAAGTTTTCAAAGCCATACCTGATATAAGGTCAATACTCTCCATAAGAATCATCATGAGGTCAATTGCGTGAAGAGAATACCGAGTGCAGCGAAGGGATCAATAGACTTCTCATTAATATTCCATCATAGACGACTCCACACTCACGGATACATACCTCTCCAAAAAGGAGTGATAGATCTCAAAGCAAACACCTATTTTATAAGATAACTTCCCTAGACATGATACGACTCTACTTGACTCTAAAAGACATAGATAAAGATAAAAATACCGGGCACTCCCCCAAGGTTGGAACAAGCTAAGGAGATGCCATTACCCAAGGAGATGCCATTACCCAAGGAGATTTACTCCTCAATCTTCTGGTTCTTCAGACCTCTGATTATACGTCGAAGGGTTTGGTTTTCAGCTTCTAGGATTTCAACTTACACTTTTAGTACACGGAAATCTTCACAAAGTTGGTTGGTGATGCGGTAGGCTTCGGAGACGGTGGAAAGCGTGCGCTGATCTTCAAGAGAAGTGGAGGGCCATGAAAGGTTAAGAGAAAGATCATATTGAGGTTGGACAGACCCCACCATGATGGGATTGCTTGGACCTCCTTGCTGTTGGGCAGTGATAGTCTTCACTTCCTTTCTCACGGAGCGCTCCATCTCCGCTTGTCTTGCGGCTGTTTCTTCTTCGGTAGCTGTAACACCCTCGGTGTCTGTAACAGTAATCACTTTTGTTTAATGAAAATTACTGTTGCTAATCTCACTTTGATCATCTTTGCATTTGATCACTCCAAAAACCCTTTTGGTTGTTATTAAAAATAATGTGATAAATAAACTTTGTCCAAAAATTGTGGAACCAATTTTATTAAATGCCTAAAAATCAGTGGACCATGTTAAACCAACATTGGGTATTTATTGCAATATTTAAATATAGCAAACAATTCAAACCAGTGCTAAAACAATCCCTTTCATCAGTTGCATATACAAAACAAATGTTAAATGATTTTATAAAAGCTTCAAACTTTTTGTAGCAGTAGTCTAAAATGGAACAATAATATTGGAGCAGGTTACAAATTTTACAAAAATGTTAAAGGAACTAAAACAAATAAAAACAGAAAACAAAGAACAGAAAAGAATAAACAAAAATAAAAAAAACTAAAATTCGCGTAGGGCGAGGCCCCCTCCCCTCTCCAGTAGGCCCGACCCACCTTGGCCTCCTCCTTCCTTGCTACAGGGGGGGCAGTGTCGTGGCGCCCATCGCCATGGCCGACGACGCCGTGGCGTTCATCCGCCGGTTGCTGGCAAGGTTAAGAGCAGCCGCCCCCCACTCTCACCCGAACACTAGCTCGCCCCCTGCCTCCTCCCAGATCCCCCTCGCGCATCCCTTCCTCTGGTTGTGTGCGCCGGGCGCAGCCGCCGCCACCACCAGAGCACCGGCGCGGCCAGCGGCCACCGCGGCCCGCCCCGCCGCACTCTGCTTCGTCTCCACGGGCTCGGGATTGAACTGGGAGGCCCTACCCCGCCGGAATTTCCCCCCGTTCTCCCGCCACGACCGCCGTCGTCGTCGCCGGAATTGGCGCGCTCCGGCCTCCCCCGCGCCCTCCTGTGCACGCCAATCCTTCCCCCCTGTGATCCCCCTTCGATTCCCCTCCTCCCTTGGCCATTTAGCCGCAATATCCCCCTCCTCCCGCCGTGCTCCGACGCCGGGGCCGCCACGGCCGGACCCGTGCTCACCGCGCCCAGCCAGGCGTTGCTCGCTCGTGCGTGCCCGTGCACGACCGCACCGCCACCGGCCAGGGAGGCTGCTGGCCTCCCATGCCGCCCTCCGTGGCCCCCCCTCGCCGGCCTGTGCTCGCCGCCGTTTCCTGCTCGCCGGTGCCCCCGTGCCGTGCCGGCTGGGTGGTGTGCCCTCGGGCCACTGCCAGGTGGCGTTGGCCCCTGTAAAAAAAAGAGGAAGAAAAGAATAGAGGTGAAAAGAAAAGAAAATAGCCCCCTAAGTCACTTACCAGTGGGCCCAAGGCCATTTGATTTAAATTAAATTGATTAAATTACCTAGTGTGTATGACATGTAGATCCCACTGACTTATTTAGATTTAAAATTGATTTATTAGATTGCTGAGAATGACATGTGGGTCCACCTACTATTTAATTAAATTAAACTATTTTATTAACTGTGAGGCTGACCAGTGGTCCCACTAGTCAGGTTTGACCAGTCAACCCTCCTATGGATAATGTTGGATTTTAAATAATAAAAGAAAATCCAGAAATTGATTTATATTTATTTAAATTTGGAAATTCAATATCTTTTAAACCGTAAGTCTGATTCAAAAACTTTATACATGAAAACTGATCAGAAAAATATAAGGAATACGAATACGCTATCCGGATACCCACCACACCCCTCTAACACAACGAACATCGACATCCCCCTTCCGGGCCGTCTGTCCGATAATTGCCCGATACCGTAAAACCCTCCGGATGAATTTATTCTGAACACGAAAGTTGTTCAGAATGGATCAACTAACACGGATACACCCTTCACCTGTTTGTCGGATGTCCATGACACCTCCGGCATGATACCTTCCCCCTCCGGACACCCTGTCCGGTAATCACCCGGAGCTGACAGTTCATCCACGGATGAATTCCCGCTCCGTGCTACGTGTATCGTACAACGTTAGAGCATCGTTAACATTTCATATGTCATGTCTTGTATTTGTATTGCTATTATTGCTGTGTATTTATTGTTTCTTCCCCCTCTTTTATTGTCCGGTAGTCTCGACGTCCGCTGCTGATGCCCCTGTGATCGACTACTTCGTCGACGACCGTACCTCTACCGTCGAGCTTCCAGGCAAGCAGAGCCATTCTCTTCCCCAGATATCGCCTATCTTTCCATACTTTTCTTGCACTAGGCATATGCTGCTGCTTCTACATTACAATCCTATTCAACTGCATAGCCTGTCATTGTCACCCTTGATGTACCTTCCGTTATCCTATGCTGCCTATTATATATATTATATCTAGCAGTGAACCCTGCGCCTTGTTAGTCAATAGGATTAGATAGCGGGCCGTGTTTACTCTGGGAGTGAATGCGGATGCGATACATTAAAACTGCTACAGGTACGGTTCAGAGCAGACACCGCTTCAGGCCCCTACCCCGGCTCTGCCGAGCCACCTCAAGTGTGAGCTATCGAGGAGTAATCCTTGTACTCCACTCGTTGCTGACTCTGTATAGCCGTCCTAGGGTACTGAACCACGATTGTCCTTACAGGTAAGGAGTCGGGTGACCCAACGGTGCCCGCGCAGGTTATCTTAGCGGAACGACAAGTCAGGTGTATTCCACCGGTGTGCGGCGGGCCTGGTACTATTCGTGGCCGAAGGATTTCCTGTTGTACGAAAGTCGAGCTCTTCGGAGCAAACGCGAGACAAGGTAAGGAGACGGTTCACCTTGTTGGTAACCGCACGAGTTGGTGGGACGACAGGGCAGGCACCGACGTTACTGGTGGTCCTGGCTGCTGTCGTTGTCCGCGACTCACCGAGAAAGGGGAAACGATAACGGTTGTCCCGACAAATACTAATAAAATGACTTAATGGTTCCGGTGGATGACTTGAGAGGCTGCAAAGGCCTGTACGCACTACCTTCACGTGGGGTTACGGTGTGGGCCCTCCGCGTTGTGGTCTCGTTCGAAAGCTCTGAAAGACGTCCAGTTCATCATTGTGGTTAGGTCGATCCGCATCCTGGAAGAGTTGCGTGGAATCACCTGGTACACAACGACCCGTAGGGTGAGGGGCGACGGTCCAAGACCCCCTTGCGCTTAGGACTGTAGACCGGCGGGGACCTCTCTGATGAGCCGTACGATGGGCCTCGGCGTGTCGGATAGCCTCGGTGGGGCATTCCCTAACAAGGTGTACGCCACCCTGGAGATCCGAGCGTGCAGGCTGAACAGTAGTGCACCCCTGCAGGGAGTTTGATCTATTCGAATAGCCGTGTCCACGGTAACAGGACGCTTTATGCTGAAGCCAGAGCCTACTACTACAAACTACTACTATTAAACTGTATGGTTCCGTTTTATTTTCCTCGCAAGGAGTCGAGGAAGGGAACTCGGAGGCAGTATTATTATTAATTATTACTCCCTCCGATCCATAATAAGTGTCGCACATCTAGTACAAAGTTTGTACTAGCTTAGTACAAAATGAGCGACACTTATTATGGATCGGAGGGAGTACAACTTACTATTATACAATGCCGCAGCAACTTCTGCTGCATTGTTATTACATTCATGCTATTGAACTGTTGGCTGATTCTTACCTCATGCTGCAAGACTCGTCGGAAGATACTAGTCTACGATAGGCCTAGCTTCTTACCCTTATTCTGATTTCTAACTTGCAGTCCACTATATACAACCTTCCCTTTCCATTTGATACATGCATAAATGCTTAGTAGCGGACGTAAGACTCGCGGGTATGCTAGATGCTCACCTTTGCTTTATTTCCCCTTCTCGCTTTGCCTGATCGGCCGCTGCAGTCGACGTTGGAGCCCGGGAGCAGGAGATTCCAGGAGGAGCCTACTGCGACATCGAGTTCCCGTTGGCCAGGAGTAATTCGGTGGATCCCAGGAAGGAGGCCTCGCCTTTTCGATCTGTATCTCTGATGTTATTTGTGCTAGCCTTCTTAAGGAAAAACTTGACTAACTATGTCTGTACTCAGATATTATGTTTGTATGACTTATGTATTCGGGTCCGTGTGACCCCCCCTTCATTGTAATATATTTGGTTTATCCTTTTGTGTTTAGTGTTGTGCTGTGATATTCTCACCATGGCACCTTGATCTCGATCATGTACCCTGCGTGTATGATTACTGTACATGATCGTAAATCAAGGGCATCACAGTAGCCCAATCGACGTGCTTCCCTTGATTAAGGTCCTTCTGGACTTGACGTAGGCGCCATCCCAAGAAGTCCTCTCCGCTCGAACCACAAGAAGACATCTCAACTACTCAACTTTTAGTCCTGGCAGAAATAGATCGAAAAGAAAACACACGAAATCGTGAGATACGTTGCCGGAACGATCCGGGCAAATATATAGCAAAAATTTCTGCACAGAAAGGAAGGTAACGAGCCAAAGCGGGGTCGGAGACGGACTCCGGGGTGCCCAGGCGGCCTCCCAGCGCGGCCAGGGGTGGGGCCGCGCCAGGGGGGCGCCTGGGCCCCCTGGAGCTGGTCACCGGCTCCACTTCGGTATCAAATTTTCTATATTTTTCAAAAACTCGTAATCTGGAACTTTTATGGAGGTTTCCCGATGTTTCCTTACCGTAATACACACCTTTCCTTATTCTGCTTATGCTGGTGTCTGAAACAGGGCTGCAACATGTTCTTCATGAGTTGTTGGGTATACCAAATCCACATCAACATTGACAGGATCTCCTGCTATGTAATGCTTAAGTCTTTTCCCATTCACCACTTGAGGATTGGTGCCTTCAAAATTGTTAATCTTGATCGCACCCGAGCGGTAGACTTACTCAATATGAAATGGCCCTTCCCACCTGGAAAGTACTTTACCTGGAGAAAACCTGAAACGAGATCTAAACAACAAAACTTTATCACCAACATTAAATTCATGTTTCAGAATCCTCCTATCGTGCCACTTCTGTACCTTTTCCTTGAACATTTTAGCACTCTCGTAAGCTTCACTTCTCCACTCATCTAGAGAAGTCAAGTTCATGAGACGCTTTTCACCAGCTAACTTCGGGTCAGCATTGAGCTCTCTAATAGCCCAGAAAGCTTTGTTTTCTAATTCTAATGGAAAATGGCAAGCCTTGCCATAGACCATCTTATAGGGAGACATGCCCATGGGTTTTTTGTAAGCAGTTCTATACGCCCACACATCATCTCCTAACTTATTCGACCAATCTTTCTATTCCTATTGACTGTCTTTTGTAAGATCAACTTGATCTCTCTATTGGTGAGCTCAACTTGCCCACTAGTTTGAGGGTGGTACGGTGAAGCAATTCTATGATTGACATCGTACTTGGCTAAAGATTTTATAAAAGATCCATGTGTAAAGTGCAAACCCCCATCAGTCATGAGGTACCTGGGTACTCCAAACCTAGGAAAAATTACATCCTTGAGCATTTTCAAAGATGTTTTGTGATCAACACTTTCAGTGGGGATTGCTTCTACCCACTTGGTTACATAATCAACAACAACTAAAATGTGAGTGTACTTGTGTGAGGAAGGAAAAGGACCCATAAAATCAAAACCCCAGCAATCGAAAGGCTCAATCACTAGAGAGTAATTCATAGGCATCTCATTCCTTCTACTAATATTACCAACTCTCTGACACTTATCACAAGATAAAACATAATTTCTAGCATCGTTAAAGAGAGTAGGCCAATAAAAACCTGATTGAAGAACCTTGTGTGCGGTCCTCTCACCAGCATGATGTCCTCCATATGGACAGTCGTGACATTGTGTGAGAATGTCCTTCTGCTCGTGTTCCGTTATGCATCTTCTCACGATCCCATTTGGACCTTGTTTGAAAAGATGTGGGTCATCCCAAAAGTAATGCCTCAAATCATGAAAGAACTTCTTCCTTTGCTGAAATGTTAAACCTGGAGGCAAAAACTTTGCAACGATAAAGTTAGCATAACCTACAAACCAAGGATCGGAGAGAGATTGTACTTTTACAACAGCTAGCTGTTCGTCTGGAAAACTATCGTTGACTGGAATGGGATCATGCGGTATATCTTCCATCCTGGAAAGATTGTCTGCCACCGAATTGTCTGCTCCTTTCCTATCGACAATCTGCAAATAAAATTCTTGAAGAAGGAGTACCCATCGGATGAGTCTTGGTTTGGCATCCTTCTTCTCCATAAGATACTTAATGGCAGCATGGTCAGTATGAATAATAATCTTGGAATCAACAATATATTGCCTAAACTTATCACAAGCAAACACTATTGCTAAGAATTCCTTCTCAGTAGTAGCATAATTCTTTTGAGCATTATCAAGGGTTTTGCTAGCATAAGATATAACATTCAACTTCTTATCAACCCTCTGTCCTAAAACAGCTCCAACAGCAAAATCACTAGCATCACACATAATTTCAAAAGGTAAATTCCAATCAAGTGGTTGTACTATAGGAGTGGTTATTAAAGCTTTCTTAAGAACTTCGAAGGCTTCCTTACAATCTTCATCAAAGACAAAAGGAACGTCCTTCTGGAGAAGATTAGTGAGGGGTCTCAAAGTCTTAGAAAAGTCTTTAATAAATCTTCTATAGAAACCAGCATGACCGAGAAAACTACGAATACCTTTGATGTCCCTTGTGTACGACATCTTTTCAATTGCTTCGATCTTGGCCCTGTCCACCTCAATTCCCCTCTCGGAAATATTGTGGCCAAGAACAATTCCCTCGTTGACCATAAAGTGACACTTCTCCCAGTTGAGCACCAGATTTGTCTCCTCACATCTCTGCAAAACTTTATTAAGGTTGTGGAGACAATGGTCAAAAGAGGTTCCATAGACGGAGAAATCGTCCATGAATACCTCCACAATTTCTTCACAAAAACCATGAAAGATAGCATACATACACCTTTGAAAAGTAGCAGGGGCATTACATAAACCAAAAGGCATACGCCTGTAAGCATAAGTACCATAGGGACAAGTAAAAGTGGTCTTCTCTTGATCGGCAGTGTTAACATGAATTTGAGAGAAGCCAGAATAACCATCTAAATAACAAAAATGAGTATTTTTGGATAACCTTTCAAGAATTTGGTCGATGAACGGCAGCGGGTAGTGGTCCTTCCGGGTTGCCTTGTTCAGCTTCCTGTAATCAATACACATTCTATATCCAATAATAATCCTCTGAGGTATTAGTTCATTCTTATCATTGGGAACCACAGTTGTTCCTCCTTTCTTTGGAACACAATGAACCGGGCTTACCCACTTACTATCAGCTATAGGTTAGATAATACCTGCGGCTAGAAGCTTGAGAATCTCAGTCCTTACAACATCCATCATTTTCGGATTCAACCGTCGTTGATGATCAACAACCGGTTTAGCATCAGGCTCAAGGTTGATAGTATGTTGACAAATAGACGGACTAATCCCCTTAAGGTCATCAAGGGTATAGCCAATCGCACCTCGATGTTTGCGAAGTACTTCCAATAGTCGCTCTTCTTCATACCCTGAAAGGTTAGAATTGATAATAACAGGATATACTTTCTTTTAATCTAAATAAGCATATTTGAGCGAATCAGGAAGAGGTTTAAGATCAAACACTGGATCTTCTTTTGGTTTCGATAAAATTCCCAAAGGCTCAACTCGAAGGTTGTGCTTTTGTAACGCCCCGGTCACACACCGGTTCTCGGCCGTTACGCCTGGCGGGATCTAGACTGTCCCCACAGACCAACACTAGTCTTTCCTGCGCACTTTGTCCTCACTCGTGCGCACCCGGGAATAACTTCCCGGTCGGTGACCCATCCTCAAATTGCTCCAAGCCAAGCATGCTTAACTTTGGAGTTCTTTGGATCTGGGCTCCCGGAAAAGAAGGTGCACCTTGTTGACATGAGTAGTCTTTCATTCCTACTAAGCCAGGATGTCACACACACCCACTCAAAGGAACCAACGTCCTCGTCGGCCCACAGGAACGTTCCCTCTTGGCACACGTCTGTGCGTCCAGTGCCGACACATGGCTCACCCATGTTCGCGCACTGACCCGCACACGCATGTATAACCGCGAGGGTCGGCTCTGATACCAATTGTAACGCCCCGGTCACACACCGGTTCTCGGCCGTTACGCCTGGCGGGATCTAGACTGTCCCCACAGACCAACACTAGTCTTTCCTGCGCACTTTGTCCTCACTCGTGCGCACCCGGGAATAACTTCCCGGTCGATCACCCATCTTCAAATTGCTCCAAGCCAAGCACGCTTAACTTTGGAGTTCTTTGGATCTGGGCTCCCGTAAAAGATGCTTGATGACCACCATGAGGAAATCGATAGTTGCTTAGCATTGGCGCCTGACTTGTCAGCCATGAAGGTTCAGTATACAGAAGACTCCTCTTTTGCTAAGGATTCAAGACCTGATAGGAGGAGGTGAATCTCTTTGAAGAAGGTCATCGATGGAGTAAGATTTTGAAAATCACGTCGCACTCCTTTTAAGGGTGGTAGCACCCTAGCTCATCGGAGGATCGATGGACTGTCATGAAGACCCGAACCCTAACATTTCTTTCTAGCCTTCTCGAATCTTGAGGACGAGATTCCTTTTAAGGGTGGTAGTGTGTAACATCCCAAAATTCTCCAAATTTTGGAATGTTAATAAAATTAAATAGATAATGATTGTTTGATTTTCTCTGGGTTTTAAAACTTTTGGAGTTTATTGAATATTAAAAAGAGAGGGAATAAAAGGACTTTCCCTAATATTCATAATTGGTGTTTTGGGAATTTATTATTTTAAAACAAAACCAACAAAACCAAATGAGAGAAGGTAATATGACTCCTTCAACATATTAAAAGGTTGGAAAAAGTTTTAAATCATTATTGGAATTCTTTTGATTATTCAAAATATTTTTCAACTAAAGGAAAATTCATTTGAGAGGATATAAAATGACTTATCCCCTTTTTAATAAAGTTGGAAAATATTTAGAATATTACTTTAAAGTTTTTAAAATTTATTTCGAGTATTATAAATAACTCTAAAATTATTTTAGGGATTTTATAATGCTAAGAGAGTTTTTATTTCATTAAAATGATTTATTAAATATTTTAAAAGAGTTAAAAAAGTATTCCAATGGGATGTTTTTATTTTACCAAATTATTTGTTGTAGTAAACAATTTTAAAATTGATATTTTATTATTTAGAAATGGTTTGTTAATGCTTTTGATCAAATAAAAATATTTTAAATAATTTATTGGATTTTATTTGATTTATGAAAAGTATTTTATATTTAAATAAAGTATTTAGAATTTTTTTATTTTTATTTTCCTTTTTGGAAAATTTATTCATTTCATAATTTTCTTTAGATTATGTGAAGAATTTAGAATTTTATTTCATATTTTTCGGAGTTACGGTTGATTTGATTTAATTGTTTGAAGCATCGGTTTTTAAAGAAAAAGGAAAACTCGTAGCCCCGGCCCAGTAGTGCTTTTTCGCCCCGAGCATAATTAGAGCCCGAGTCAGACTCGTTTTGTTTTTTTAGCCAGCTTATAAATATAACTCTAGAGAAATTCTTTTCTCTTTTCTTTTTTTTTAGTCAAAAAAAAAACTAAACCCTAGTAGCGGGACCCGCGGGCCGTCGCCGCGCCGCCGCCGGATTGCGCCGCCCGCTCGCCGCCCGACGGCCACCGCGCCGCCGGGAACGCCCGCCGCCCGCGCCGGGGCCGTCCACCCGCCGGACCATCCTCCGGCCGCCTCCTCCGCGGTGACGTGCGCCGCCGCCGCTACGGCCGGCCACTGCGCGCCGTCCGCCTCGGCCGCCTTAGGCATCGCCCACACCGCCGCGACGCGCCCCGTACCGGACGCCGCCGCCACCTCCCGCCGGCCCCACCGCCCGCTGGTCGCGCCTCCCCGCCGGCCGGAGCCACCACCCCGTGCCACAACTCGCCGGAGCACGGCACCTCGCCGGAGTACGGAGTCAACTCCGGTCAGATCCAGAGCAGGGACCCGATTGCTTTTTACAAAGTATTTTAATTACAAACAGGTCCCTGTTGGCAGAAAACCCCCTCGTCTCGCGTTCGCAATATCTTCGCAACCGTAAGTCGGATCGAGGTGAAATTTTTTGCTATGCACTCGTGTTGTTCTGTACTTTTGCATGGTATAAATTTTTGCACACTTTGCACACTTTTGAATTTGAAGTTATTTCAAATTCAAATTCAAATTCTGGTGGCCGTATCTTTTAAACCGTTGATCCAAATCGAGTGATTCTTTTTGTGTTGGAACACTCGTGTCATGTACCTTCTGTCTATAGCATGTGTACAAAAAAATTCACAAGTTTATTGATCTGTTTAAATTCCAATTCAGTTCAATGTTGCAATTGCTATGACCTGCGTTGTAGTATTCCGTTTCACGTGATTCTTTTTGCATATTGGATCATATGAGACATCTTATCGGAAATATCGACATACCATTCATATTGCTATGATCTTTAGCTTGATTCATAATGCCTTGATCATAATCTTGTATCGACAAATCTTTATCCGTTGACTCTCTCGAGTTCACGTTCCACTGATCACCTTCGAGCACATCGACACCTTTGCACTTCAAAGATTTTTTTTTGTTACTAAAACCTTGGTGATTGTTTTGTTGATATTTTGTTTTGTCCTCGTGATGTGATTGCTTATTCGAGTTCATTCGTTTGCGATATATTTGCTCGGAGTGTGACGAGTAGAGTTGAATGGAATGTGAGAGCGAAGATCTTCATCGAATGTATAAGGAAAGTGATGCTTTGATCATACTCATACCTATATTTTCTATATGCATTATGTTAAGAAATATCACCCTATTGCATGATAGGTAGTTTATTTTACTATTGCTGCAAAACCAGTTAGGATAGCCACATGTCTTGACTTGTCTACCGTAGATCAACCTAGCCGTGTTGTTGCTTTATTGCTATGCTTTGTAGACGTTGTTTGGGTTGTGTAAATTCATGGAGTGCATGTGAGCTATTTAATAATTTGTGTAGCAACTTTATCATAAATAGAAATCACCTCTGGACGAGCAGGGAGTGCTTCCTGGGGGCTCGTGCCTTATCTAAGGGCGAGACCAGGTTGTACCCCTAATGGTTGGTTTGGTGGTTGACAGTACGTCATGGTGCTACCCTCTGAACGTAAGTGGGCGCCGTCCAGGCTCAAAAAGATCAGACATACTTGGTGACTAGGAGCTTCCATGTACAACCGCTGGCCATATGGGCTCTGGCTTAGTTGAGTATGATGTAGGAAGCCTCTCCCGTGTAAAGCTAGCAGATGTAGATGTGATAGGTGGTACCGGCTTGCCGTTGGTTGTAGGTGACCTCTTCTGAAAGACTTCGTCTCAATCTTCGGGTTGAGTCCAGCGGGGAAAGTGTACTAACCTCTGCAGAGTAAAAACTAATCATGATTAGCCGTGTCCCCGGTTATGGACATCCTTGAGCTACTAGACATTAGTGTTACTGGAGGATCTTGACATATGAATCATCATAATAATTTGTGTGGGCAAGATTAAATAAGGGTGTGGTGTTGGAACTGGTGTGCCCAGTTCGTTCTTAAGTAGTAAGTTCAACTTAAAATTTTGACTAGTTTAGTTCAGGAGAAAATTGGCTTTCTGCAAAACAAAACCATAAGCCTTTCCTTTGACTTACCTTGCATGTAGTTGTAGGTCCTTTATATAAACTTTTCCGTGTCACTTGCCGTACAAATCAGATGTACTGACCCATTGTCGGGCTGTAACCTTCGGTGTTGCAGGATTGTTTACGACGAGTAAGTGATACGATGTAGGGTTACGATGTCTATACTCAACTATGCCGGTGGAGTTGATGGACGCCACGAAGCTTATATTGTTTTCCGCTGTATTTTATTTGTCAGCTAGCCTTGAGCTATGCAGGTATGTTATATTGTAATACTGGATCTTCGATGTAATATATATGACATGTGGTTTATTCTTGATATTTCATCGTGTACTGTGTGTGCTAGCTATTGATCCAGGGACTAGCACAGAATGCACAGAGACTTGGATTCTTAGTAAATCGGGTCGTTACAGCTTTATGATAGCAGGTTGTCTTAAGAATATTTCGTCCAGCTCATTCCTCTCCTGCATGTACAAATCATTCTCGTGGTCCTCCATATATTGATGCAAAGGATCATTAGGAGGAATAGCAATGGAAGCAATATCTTCAATAATCTTATCATTACTAGGAAAATCAGTACAACGAGGCTACTTAGAGAACTTAGAAAAGTTAAATTCATATGGCTCACCATTGAATTCAACAGAAACTTTACCTTTCTTGCAATCTATTATGGCTCCACAGGTTCTGAGAAAAGGTCTACCGAAAATAATAGGACAAAATTATCCCTTACTGAACCAAGTACTAGAAAGTCGGTAGGATATTTTACCTTTCCGCATAAAACTTCAACGTCTCTCACAATTCCGATAGGAGAGGTAGTTGCTCTGTTTGCAAGATGAATAGTAACATCAACTTCTTCAAGTTCACAAGGTGAAATCTCACTCATGATCTCTTGATAAAGTGAATACGGGATAGCACTAGCACTCGATCCCAAATCGCATAGCCCATAATAATTGTCGTCTCCTATTTTAACAGATACTACTGGAGTACGTGAAATTGGGCCTTTATTCTTGGCTGTGACAAGGTTAGTGGAAACAGCACAAAAATTTATATTGGAATCTAAAGCATCATTAGTAATAAGATCCTTAACCAATGCAAATCGAGGATCGAGCTTGATCTGGTCCTCAGGCTCATCAATTCTTCTCTCACTCTTATTCATTATGACTGTCACGAAAGAGTGCTCCCTTATTCTTACGGGAAAAGGGGGCTTTTCATATATAACTGCAGGCACAATAGGGTCAGCAACATGAATATCAATAGATGATTCTTTGAAGGGTTTATGATGCTGATTCTTCTTCTTCTTAGAAGAATCAACACGAGAGGCAAAGTCCTTGCAAAAATCAATCATTAGATGGGAATCAAGACCAATCTTAGAGAAAAAGGTATTAAAGTAATCAGTTTTCACATAGCTCTCTATATAATAATGCTCATAATTAATAGTGGGTTCAATACCTCTATCTATTTCCCAATCTTCGGTATTCTTCTGGATCCTTTCAAGGAGATCCCATATTTCTTCAACGCTTTTCGTCTGAAATACCCCACTAGAGGAGGCATCCAACATCTCATTATTCTGACGAGAAAGTCTAGCATAAAAATTTGTAAGTATAGTTTTCTTGGGGAGCTCATGAATAGGACATTTGAGCATTAGAGATTTCAATCTCCCCCAAGCTTGAGCGATGCTTTCTCCGTCACGAGACCTAAAGTTATAGATATAATTCCTGTCTCGATGAATTTCATGAAGAGGATAAAACTTGGTATAAAAGAGAGACATAAGCTCTTGCCAATCAAGAAAATGAGAGTTATCGAGAAGCTTATACCAATCTTAAGCTTTATCTATAAGCGATACGCAGAACAATTTCTTCATGAAAAACTCCTTTGATACACCTGCAAGCTTAAATAGTGAACATAGTTGAGATAAATATAGCAAGTGTTCACTGGGATGTCTGTCTCCTACATAACGATTAGCCAAAACACAATCGATAATACCAGCTAGTATTTTATAAGGCACAATTTCAGTAGGGGGAGAAACAACCACCACATATGTGGGTTGTTTCCCCATAAGCAACGATCCAATAGCTAGGTTTTCCATACGGACAAAGAACAGCAACAACAAATGTCGGGACCCGGGGTTAGCGTATGTAATTACGGTCATAATGCAATCACATGGAGAGCCGAGAGACGTACCCACTTGTCTAAGAAGACAAGGCCAAGCACAGATCACTCTCGGTAAGCATCGAACGTGAGGGGCATCCCATCCAGGCCGGATGATCAACTGAGATGGGTCCTCATCGTCCGCTCACAAGTATAAATGCTTATGGGTGGTGAACCCCATACTCATAGACAAGTCGCCTCAACCATGTTATCGATTGAATCATAACCCTTACATAGACTTACTCCAGCCCGATCACTTAGTAGGGATCTCGGGCGGGCTCAATCATACAACAAAGTGTGCCACGTGACAGAGTCACGAGCAATCGCATCGCGATGCCCCAAGCTGCGCACATCTAAGGGCCACTTGGTGTATAAAAGACCGCCGACAAGAACACAACTAAGCTATCGAACCCCACACTAGGACATGCATGTTATAATCATACACGCAGCATACATGTCCAGTGTAAACAACAGGTAATCACAACATGAACTCTACAAACTCAGTCTTTATAACTTCTGCTAAACAGAGCAGACATAGTAGTTGTATTACAAGCAGAGATCACATGGATGTGATCCTACATTACATCAAACATCAACGGAAGAAAATTATGTCTTAGTAAAGACAAGTTTAACAAATGGCTTAAGAAGCCTGAAAGAAAAGTACAACGACCCTCCAGAGGGCACAGGCTGCTGCCTGGAACTATACGACATTGGTCCACGTCGAGCTCGAGGCAGAGGCCACCATCAGGGTCAGTGGTCTCGTCTCTAAAACATAGAATAAGCAAACGTGAGTACAAAGTCGTACTCAGCAAGACTTACATAGGAACTATACTACTCATGCACATGTATCAAGGCAAAGGGAGGTGGGGTTTCACTTGCAGAAGTGCCAGCTTTGACTTGGCTAATCCTGAACTACGAGTACCAGAGAGAGGTAAGAACGTACACAAGTCCAAGTAACAGTCTCCAACCAATACTCCACTATGGCGCCTTCCTCGAATTCCCCACGAGGAAGCACGCCATAGCACTCACACTTATCTTGGTGTGTTTTAGAAGTATCCGGTTCAAGTTATCTATGATCAAGTAAAGGTCTCCAAGTAGTCCATAACCGCGGACACGGCTATTCGAATAGTTCATTAACCCTGCAGGGGTGTACTGCTACACACACGCCTCATCAGTTACCGCCTGGGGATGGACCCTTCAAGTGAGTACCGGCGAGGATGCTGCCACGACACTTCACTCACGGCACCATCTCTAGTCCTAGGGAGTCGCCTATTTGAGTTGGGACCACGATCGGAATCCGGCCGATTTTTCCGATGCGGACTCAAACGTTGTGTGACCGCCATCAAGCTCAACTCGATCATGATCACTTGATTCAACGTTCCCACAACCTACGCCAACCACTTACCTTGGTTCCACCTGCTTGAGATCGTTAAAGGGCGAACTACTTGCGACTCCTGGACAGGTCCGGGGTGAGGTACTAGGCCGAGAGGGGTCAGTGAGCCCAATGTGTGGTCGTACTCTTTGTCTTGGATTACAACACAAGAACTCGGGCTTAAGGCAGTGTTCAACGAGACAACCCACTGTGTACTCCTACACAGCCTCTCATTGTTCACCTTTGTTTAGGGTAGATTCACCAACACGTTACCACCATCATTCACATGATCACTACCATCCCGACTCACATCAAAGTAGCCTCAGGTAACAACTCTAAGCATGCAATAAGATGTTACAATTGCAGGGGCCACATGATAACAACCAACTCCTACATCTGCTAGGAATGTGGTTTGCTTACTACTGTGACAAAATGATAGGTCATGCAAAGGAATAGGTTCAACTAGCGGTAGAACGTATCATGGTGACATCCTAAACATGCATTTGCGAGAATGAGAGGAAACTGGGATTTTATAGACATGATCAAAGAGGGGGCTGCTTGCCTTGCTGACGATCACGATGCAACACTCTTCTGACGTGAGGTTGAACTCGTCTCCGAGATCAACTCTACCGAGAAGAAGCAATCACCGAAGCACTGGAAGTAAAGCACAATCAAGATAGTACAATGCACAATCAATATGTAAAACAAAGCATGGCAATGTGCTGAAGTGACCTATGTTTGAATTGCCACATGTTAATTGAAGTTGATTTGAAAATTAAATTCAAATTCAAACTCCAAGTGTTATTCAAATTTGGTCAACTTGCATTTGCTAAAGTTTGTTCATTGTAAAATAAGTGATCATATGTGTGAAATGCTTCTGAAGTACAAGTGATGTGTGGTGCATTTCAATGGTTGAAGTTGAATAGTTTTTGAATTGAATTTGAAATAATTCCAATTAAATCAAATAGCAAAAGCTACTGATCCCTTTTTAAGATCAACTCCAACATAGCTGAAAGTTGGAAATTTGGATAGAGGATTTTCTCCTGATCATTTTTCATACATTACACTTTGAATTTGGAGTTATAGTTTAAAAGTTATTCAATTTCAAAGTTTAGGCTATTTTCTGGAATTTACTGAATTAAATAAATTGATGTAGGATTTACTGCGTCATCACTAGGTCATGCTGACGCCAGGGGTTTGACCAGTCAACTGACAGGGCGGCCCCACCTGTCATTGTCTCTGGTGTTAACTCTGTTTTAATAAAAAAAGACAGGGGATTAAGGGGGGCTGGGTCCCACCAGTCAGTGAGAGAGAGAGGGATTAGGAGGGGGGGGGGGTTAGCCCCTAACAGGCCGGCGGCTAAACGCCGGTGGCTTGGGCCACGGCGGCGCTCTGCCGGAGTGGTGATTTCGGCCACGGGGGTAGAAAGGGAGGGCACGGGGAGGAAGCTCTCGTCGTCGCGCAACTGCTGGGGCTAGGCAGGGTTCAAGGGGGCGCTTGGGGCCACGGCTACGTCGACGGGAGGCGGCAGCCGGAGCCACTGGTCATGGCGGACCGGCACAGAGATCATGGGGAGAAGCGCGGATGGGGGGGGGGGAAATGGAGCTGGGAGCTCACCAGAGACGACGGAGAGGACAGCGAGGCCGGGGGTGAAGAGGAGGCGACGGATTTCTCGCCGGGGTTCCTCGCGGCCGGCGGCGAACCCTTGAAGATGGCGTCTCCTCCGTGGGATCTTGATCCAAATTGAAGGCTCCGCTCGAAGTGGTCGTCGCCGGGGCACCTCGTAGACAAGGTCTCGGCGTCTGGGGGGCTCGGTGGCCGCGCTGCTACGACGGCGTGCTTCGGCTGCGGCTCGGGAAAAGGCGGCAGAGGAGAGGAGGGAGGTCGCGAGGGGAGGGGAAATGGCCTGGGGCCTTCTGGGCGCCTCCAGCGCGAGAAGAAAGAGGAAGGGGAGGCCTTGCGTGGCCAGGAGCAGGAGCTGGCGTCCATGCGCAGTGCACGGCCCGCCCAGCGTTCCTTCTGGCAAGAGGAGGAAGAAGACAAGGGAGGGGCCGGGCTGGGTCAGGTGGGCCGACGCCTAGGCGAAGGTAAGCCCTTTTCTTTTGTTCTTTTCTTATATTCTTTTCTGTTATTTGTTTTGCCCCTTTAAAAAATTAGCTAGGGCATTTTATAAAAAACCCCCAAATAATTTTATAAACTCTAGGTGACTTAGTACTAGTCAACCCCAAGTTTTGGGAATTTTTGAAATTCAAATTATTTGAATTCCAATTCAAATAGACAAAAGTTTAATTTCCAAGCCACTATTTAGATTTTTGAAAAATCTATGAGCATGGGATTAATCCCAAATCACTTTTAAAATGATCACACTCATTTTTAGGATTTTTCAACACATCCAAAAGAATTTTGGAAAAATATTTATTTCTGGCCCTTTTATTTAAAATGTTTTGGGGCTTTTTTCCCCAATTCCTTTTCTTTTGCAATTTTTTTCATGATGCAAAAATGCAAGTTTAGAAAAGCACAAACCTAATTTAGGGTTCTGACAGCAAAATAAAAACAACAAGGTAAAACAAAATTCCTTACCAGCTTCACTTACCAATAGCGCTATGCTCCCCGGCAATGGCTCCAGAAAACGTTACTTGATGACCCTCAACATAAAGAGATCTATTGCAGCGTTTTCTATAAGTAAGAGTGTCGAACCCAACGAGGAGCGAAAGGTATTGATAGGTGACTTTGGACAAGGAATAACTGCAAGCACTGAAAGATAGCTTTTTAGGGGTTTTCGATATAAGCAACAATAAGATAAAAGCAAGCAAAGTAAATAGCACTGAGGAGCAGCAAGTGGCCCAATCCTTTTGAGCAAAGGATAAGCCTGACAAATGAACTTATAAAGACTAAAGCGTTCTTGAGGACACATGGAGAGGTAGTCACGTGCTTTCGCCATATTCCGTATCGATAACAAGTGTTGTGCTGATAAGTGTTGAGTGGGTGGATCTATGCTAGCACACCTTCTAGACTAAGATAAGTGCACTCTTATGATTAAACATCTTGCAAGCATTCCCAAATACAAGATAGATATTAAGGCAAAGCCTAACCACAACAATAAAATCAAGGATCCATTATTCCATTGTGTAAAAGTGTGCAAACTGGGGTTCAGGTTTCTGTCACTCCGGCAACCCACCATAAGTATTCTTCGTACACAATGTATCCCCCTAGGTCCTTAAGAAGGCGAAGTGTTGAGTGTTTGACTCACACAACACCACTAGGAAAATAACAACACAACTTAAATATCAAACAACACAAATTACTTCAACATCATATGACTACTAACAACTAGACTTCTCCCATGTCCTCAAGAACTAAAGTAACTACTCACAAGACATAAAAGAGATCATGATCAGAGGTGATAAATATATGATAAACAATCTGGACATAATGATATTTCTCCAACAAAACTCAATAGCATTCACCACAAAATAGTAATCAACACCGATAGAATAGAGAGGATAGATAGTACGGATTACAACACAAGATAAACTTGTGAGGTGAGATTGGATGGTGGTGGAGATGGTGCTGATGTTGGGGATGATGTTGATGATGATCTCAATGATGCTCGTGATGATGGCAATGACGATGGCGATGATCTCCCCTTCCGGGAGGTGATCTCCTCGGCGGAATCTGCCCGCCGGAGAGCCCTTTTCTTCTCTGTAGGTTTCCGTCACGGAGCGGCGATGGAACTCTGTAAAAGCTTCTCTTTTTTAGGTTTTCGCGTAACGAGGAGTATATGGGCCAGAGGGGGGAGCCGGGAGGGCCCCCCGGTCTCCAGGTGGCCGCCTGGGGCCCCTGGGGCCCCCTCTGGCCCCTCTTCGGCGAGTCTTCGTTAATCCTTCAGAAAATACCCCCCGTCGATTTTCAGTAATTTAGAGGTATTCTTCTTCAGCAACTCAGCGTCCACTTTTTACCGCTGAATCCTGCGTCTGCTTCGGCACCAGAAAGTTGCAAACTGTGTAAAACAAGCCAAAACAACATAAGAACATCACCGTAATGTGAAATATATCAATGAATAAGGATGAATTACGATATAAAATAGTGATGCATTTTGGACGTATCACTCGCTCACATCAAAGAAAAACTAGAGGGGCAAGAGTTTCTAGATGTTAATCAAGTATTACAAAAAGCTTTGGCACAAGAAAACCAAGTTAGAGATGTTAAGCAAGCTACTCGGTTTAGAGATAATAGAGGAAAATAAAAAGTTACTCCTACGGTTAACATTGTAGAGTATGATAGTGATTCGGCTAGTGATGATGACATGGAAGTTTGTGTAGCCGAGTGGATCCAAACACCAAAATCAAAACCTTTTGTGTGTCCTGCCTTGAAGCCTACACCTACCAGGAAAGAGGAGATCAAGTATACTTTTTATGTTAGTAAATGTGATAGGATTTTTGACATGTTGTTGCAGGGAAAACAGATTAGGTTGCCAGCAGGACATGTAATTCCATCTTCCGAAGAATTGGGTAGAAAAGCATATTGCAAATGGTGTAATTCTTCTTCTCATTCTAATAATGATTGTAATGTGTTTCGACGGCAGGTACAATCGGCTATTAGTGAAGGACGATTGACATTTACAGAAGCCTCCAAGATAAAGCTCGATAGTGATCCTTTTCCTGTCAATATGATCGAGTTTCATAACAAGAAGATGCTAATTCGGTCAGATCAGGCCGAGTCAGCCAAGGAGAAGAATGTAGTTGAGGACAATGCTCCACCAAGAATGATCAAACCCAAGAATCCAGAGATTGGAGTATGGAAGGTCAATGGCAAGAAGTAACAAGCTCCAAGACCAAAGCCGATAGTTAGCATGTTGTTGGAAAAATACACTTCACGCAGAACCAACACTGTGTTCAATCGGCTTGGAGGAGTCAAACGTCCAAGATCTCCTCCTAGGCATAACAACGAGCAATGAGAGAGAAATCCATATGAGCAACAACCAGGTTTTCCTATGAAACC
This sequence comes from Bromus sterilis, assembly GCA_950022295.1. Taxonomy (NCBI): domain Eukaryota; kingdom Viridiplantae; phylum Streptophyta; class Magnoliopsida; order Poales; family Poaceae; genus Bromus; species Bromus sterilis. The sequence goes on along the minus strand of OX465601.1, from coordinate 139,130,116 downwards.
GGCTTATTGGGGATGTCCACCTCCTATGCCTCCACACTTTACGCCATGGGGTTTTAACCATTGGGCACCTTTCCCTATGGGACCACCGATTTACTTTGAACCAAGATGGGATTAGACGAGAAGAACAACACGGGAAAAGGATTCGGTTCAATGAGGATATGACTCGGAGGAATCGGTCACCGATGCGCAAGATGGATGGCCGAGACAATGCTAGCCGTAGGCTCACTTGGGTGCGAAAATCTGCAGAAGCACTCGGTAAAGGAAAAGCAGATGGAGGAGCGGAGAAGGTCTCGGATGAACAAGGTGCTAGCGAACCAAACTACAATTTAGTTCAGGGGAAGGAAGCTCATCGCTCGGAAGCAAATACAAGCCGAGTTGCAATAGATTCTGAAACTAGTGGTGTTTTGTCCATTGGTGCAACTCGGAAGACCGGTTCAGTTGGTGTGTGCATCGGTCCACTCATCAAAGAAAACAACTCGCATGCAAGACCTAATCAGTTTCCAGTTATTTTTGGCTCACTCAATCCAGATGGGGAACCGAATACCAGTGGGAGCAAGAATTTTGCAGCATGAGTTGTATCTCGTCAGCAGGCCAACGTTCATGTTACTCAGTATAGGATAAAATACTCGGGGGGCAGCAAAGCCAACTCGGTGGCTCCGGTAACCCAACCAAGGCCAAGTGGATCGGGGGGCAGCAAGTCGGTTGTTCCGGGAACTCGGCCAGAACCTCGTGGGTGTCCTACAGGATTAACTCACACTCAAAAACGTCGAGTGCAACGACTGCGGGCGTTGGAGATTAGAGATGAAATTGCTGAGAAGGAGCATGACGAGGTGTTCAATAAGGAGAGGCCATTGATACCTTGGTTAACTTGGCGGAAAAAGCTCATGGTAGAAAGGAACGCCGACACCAATAACTCGGAAGGAGAAGTTCATAACTCAGGTGTTGCCAATAACTCGGAAGGAACTGCCCATAACTCAGGTGCTGCTAACAACTCAGAAGGAGCTTCCCAAAACTCAGATGCCGCCAACAACTTGGAAGGAGCTGCTCACAACTCGGATGGTGATCATTGCTTGGAAGATGCCGCTCAGGACTCGGTGGATTATGGGGAGTACTTGGGTGGTGATGAAGACTACTCAGAGGGTGATGAAAAATACTCGGACAATGACATGGCCGAGGATAAGGATGACAACGTTAACTTGGAGGGTGGTATTAACTCAGAAAGCAATCCCCATATGGATATCAACATGGTCTTTGCATTGCCCGCTGAATTCCGTGCACCCGAGCCAGAGGTTGCTGAACTTGTGCTTGGTCCGGGTAGAGCCATGTTTGAAAAGCCAGAGAAGCCGGATCAAGATTTGAAGCCCCTGTTTATCAAGGGGCACATTGATGGAAAGCCTATTGGACGCATGCTTGTGGATGGTGGTGCAAGAGTCAATATCATGCCCTATTCGGTGTTTACCAAACTCAACCGAAAGGAAAGTGAGCTAATGAAGACAAACATGGGACTTCGTGGATTCTCACGGGAGCTATCTGAAGCCAAGGGAATTATTTATATGGAGCTCACGGTTGGGAGTAAGACCTTACCGACTGCTTTCTTTGTGGTGGATGTCAAAGGACGATACAATGTTCTGTTGGGACGTGACTGGATACATGTGAATGGTTGTGTTCCTTCTACCCTACATCAATGTTTAATTCAATGGGTGGATGACAATGTGGAGGTGGTTGAAGCAGACAACTCGTCTTGTATAGTTGTGACCGAAGTAGCAGTTGATTGGCAACTCGGTAACATGTAGTGTTTGACCGGTAGAGAACTATCAGACTATGATTATATTAGTATAGGTAAAAATGGTTTTGTACCTATGAATGTACAACCGGCTGATGTAGCTCGGCTGATGTAGCTCGGCTTAACAATCTGTCTATTTAGATGATGAATAAAAACAGTAGTATTAAATGGCTCCAACAACGTACTGAGGAGTATCGTTCCGGAAAGAACGATATGCATGAAACCATTGAAGAATTTGAAGGCATGGAAAAGCTTGGGCATGGATTCTCATCGGCTGATCCACTTGAGGAGATAGATATTGGTGATGGAAGTATTCCAAGGCCTACTTTTATCAATGCTAATTTGAAGTCCGATGAGAAGAGCAAGGTAACCGAGTTACTTTAAGAATTTTTTGATTGCTTTGCTTGGAATTATACCGAGATTCCTGGTTTGAGTAGGGATTTAGTTGAGCATAGATTACCTATTAAATCTGGTTTTAGGCCGCATAAACAACCTCGTAGAAATTTCAATCCTATTATGTATGATCGTATCAAAGAGGAAATTGATCGGTTGCTAAAATCTGGGTTTATTCGGCCATGAGGTATGCTAAGTGGGTTTCTAATATTGTTCCTGTTGAAAAGAAAAACACCGGTGCAATTAGAGTATGTATTGATTTTAGAGACTTGAATAAAGCTACCCCGAAAGATGAATATCCGATGCCTATAGCCGACACACTTATCAATGATGCTTCAGGACATAGAGTAATCAGTTTTTTAGATGGTAATGCTGGTTATAACCAAATATTCATGGCCGAAAAGGATATGTCTAAGACTGCTTTTCGGTGTCCTGGTTTTGTCGGTTTGTTTGAATGGTTAGTCATGACTTTTTGCTTGAAGAATGCCGGTGCTACATATCAACGTGCTATGAATCTTATATTTCATGATTCGCTCGGCATCATAGTAGAGTTATACATTGATGACATAGTTGTTAAATCGGATGGTTTTGATTCTCATTTGGCCGATTTGCGACTAGGTTTTGAAAGGATGCGTAAGTATGGGTTAAAGATGAATCCCCTTAAGTGTGCTTTTGGTGTGTCGGCTGGAAAATTCTTAGGCTTTGTAATTCATGAGCATGTTGTAGAGATTGATCCTAAGAACGTAGAGGCAATTAGAAATTTGGAGCAGCCGACTTGCAAAAGGGATGTGCAAAAACTATTGGGGAAGATTAATTACTTGAGACGATTCATATCTAACCTTTCAGGAAAAATTGAATCGTTTGCTCCTATACTCCGGCTCAAGAATGAAGCCGAGTTCAGTTGGGGGGCAAAGCAACAAAGGGCCTTTGATAACATAAATAAATACATGTTGAATCCTCCAGTGTTGCGTGCACACAAATCTGGTACGCCGTTCAGGTTGTATATTGTTGCACAAGATAAAGTGATCGGTGTGGTGTTGACGCAAGAAGATGGTGAGAAGGAGCACATTTTTGCATATCTAAGTCGCCGCTTGATAGACGTCGAAACTCGGTATGTGTTCATTGAGAAGTTATGTTTGTCTTTGTATTATACATGTACCAAGTTTCGACCTTACTTGTTGTCTAGTACTTGTGTAGTAACTTGCCAAGCCGATATAGTTAAATACATGTTACAAAAACCGATTCTTAGTGGAAGGATTGGTAAATGGGCTTATGCATTAATTGAATATGACTTGACATATGAATCGCTGCGTGCTATGAAAGGTCAAGTTATTGCCGATTTCATTGTTGATCATAGAGTTAAAGATGAAGAATACATTGATTATGTAAGCATATGCCCATGGAAACTTTATTTTGATGGATCGGTTTGTAGGGAAGGTCGAGGTGTTGGTACTGTTTTAATTTCTCCTAATAATGTGATATATGAAACACCGGTTCGTTTAGAGTATAATTGTACTAATAATCAATCCGAATATGAAGCTTTGCTATTCGGTTTACAATATTTGGCTGATATGGGTGTCAAAGATATAGATGCTTTTGGTGATTCACTTCTGGTAGTGCAACAAGTTAAAGGAGAATTCCAATGTTTTGATGGATTGCTAAATAGTTACTTAGACCGATGTTTAGATATAATCAAATCCCTGGATACTTTAACTATTAGTCATATACCTAGGGAGGAAAATTCTAGAGCAAACTATCTACCACAACAAGTATCCGATTACAATGTCAATAGGGGGAAGTTTCTTATATTAGAAAAACCGATGCATGTCGTTGCAAGGGATGAGACCGAATTGCAACTAATTCGGGACACACACCGAGTAACGGATGGTAACTCATAAAATGGTCCAAGTTGCACCGAGTTATACCGAGTTGCTGCTAATTCGGAAACAAAGGTGGACCAAGTCACACCCAGCTCGGAAGATTTAGTGCAAGGGATACGCATGCCCGAGTTACCACAAGTTGCCGAGTTACCTAGTAATTCAGAAACTGTAGCTGTAGATTGGCGGGTTCCTCTTATCAATCATTTAAAGGATCCGAGTAAAACTAGAGACAGGAAGGTTCGGTGGCAAGCTTTAAAATATACTATGCATAATGATGAGTTACATCGCCGAACAATAGATGGGTTACTTTTAAAATGCTTGGATTATGATCAATCTAGGTTAGCCATGGGTGAAGTGCATGAAGGCATATGTGGGACGCATCAGTCGTCTCATAAGATGTGTTGGTTAATAAAAAGAGTTGGTTTCTATTGGCCGACTTTGTTAGAGGATTGCTTTAGTTACTACAAAGGTTGTGAGGCTTGTCAAAAGTTTGGAAATATACAATTGGCACCTGCAGCTATGTTGAGTCCCATAATCAAACCATGGCCATTTAGAGGGTGGGGCTTAGATTTTATTGGTGAGATACATCCTTCGTTTTCTAAAGGGCATCGCTTCGTCCTAGTAGCCACATATTATTTTACTAAGTGGACAGAAGCAGTTCCCTTAAGAAATATGACCCATAGGGAGCTGATTAGTTTTGTTTTGGAGCATATTATTCATAGATTCGGCATTCCCCAAACTTTGACAACTGATCAAGGTTCTTCTTTTATGTCTCATCAATTTCGTGAGTTTGCCGAATCCTTTGGAATTAAATTGTTGAACTCATCACCTTATTATGCTCAAGCTAATGGACAAGCCGAATCTAGTAATAAAACTTTGATTCAGCTCATAAAGAACAAAATTGAAGAGAAACCGAGAAGGTGGCATGAAGTCCTTTCAGAAGCATTATGGGCTCATAGAATATCTAAGCACGAAGCTACTCAAGTTGCACCTTTTGAGCTAATATATGGCCAAGAGGCAGTATTACCTGTAGAAATCAAGTTGCGAGCTCTTAGGGTAGCCATGCAAAATAACTTGTTGGTTGTAGATTACAATGATTTAATGATGGACCAAATAGATGAGGTTCCAGAAAAAAGGTTAAAAGCGTTGCAAGAGATTGAGAAAGAAAAGTTAAGGCTTACAATAAAAAGATCAAGGAGAAATCGTTTCAAATAAGAGATCTAGTGTGGAAAATGATTTTGCCCGTTGGAACTAGGGACAGAAAATTCGGCAAGTGGTCGCCGAGTTGGGAAGGTCCATATGAAGTTGTGGATATTGTTCCTAGAAATTCATATTTTGTACAAACTTTGCAGGGAAGTAAGTTATCCAAAGCTCTCAATGGGACATACTTGAAGAAATATTATCCTAGCGTGTGGGAGGAAGCTTGAATACATATGGACGATATGCGTTTATCGCCCTTAGGAAACACATGGCCGATGAAGTATTGACATCGTCCTTAGCACAAACATGGACAAGTTATTTTTCGGCACACAAGTTTTTGCCGAAAAACAGGGGGGCATGTGTTGACGTCGGTTTTGGCATGACGATAACCTTATATAAGATGACTTCAAATGGAGAGGTGCTCTACATGAAAAGTTAGGTGTTTTTTATATTAACATTCTTGTAGTTCGAGCCATCGCCATCTGATTCCATCTTAAAGGCCGAAACTATGTTCGAAGCAATAAGATCAAAGTAACTGAAGCACTATTCTGCAAATAAGGCCTTCAAGACATCCTCAAATGGAAAAATGTTCTACATGAGGCGGCTTCGTCTCGTCAAACCGGTTGATTTTGATATTTGAAACGCCCAAATCCGAGTTCCTATGAAGAAGTTACGGCCAAAACAGTGCAGCGCTGAAAAGTCAGGCCGGACCATCCGAGATGGAAACCGGACCGTCCGGGCTAAGCTCGGACCGTCCGACTTGACGACCCCGTTTACAGAAAGATTTTGGCCCACGTCGGACCGTCTGGACCTCAAGTCGGACCGTCCGGGCTAAGGTCGGACCATACGACTTGAGGACCCTAGTTACAGAAGGATTTTGACCCTTAGCTCGGACCGTCCGACCCTGCGGTCCAGACCGTCCGGGATGAAGTCCGGATGTCCGACCCCCCCCCCCCCCCGATCTGGGTCCGATTTTGACCGCAATTTTGGCAGTTTTGACGCGGATTTGAGTCCTTTTCTTGTAGGGAAAGTCCAACCCCCTCATAAATAGATGAGGTGACGGCCGATTAGAACACACAATCGACATATACCCAAAAACACATCTACTTTTCAAGTTCTTCTACTTTTTTTCTAGTTCTAGGTCATCTTTGGTGTTTTGCTAGTAAAGCACCTGTTTCTTCTCCGAAACTGAAGATCTCCTTGTTGATTTGCTTGTAAATTATCCGTTCTTCGTAACGTAAAACGAAGTGGTGACTCCCTTACTCTAAACAATTGCGCGGTGCAAGTCTTGTGTTGCAATGAACAAATTCTTCATCAACACATGGCAATCCCTACTCCTCACATCATATCTATCATTTGGCTTTCTCTCGCCTATGATTGTCCTCATTGATGTGAGCCTTTCACACATTTATGTCTTCCTTCCCCATCATTTTTTTCTCTTTGCCATCCTAAGTGCCAACATATCTTGCTCGCGCTCATCATGCATTGAAGGCCAAGGAGGTTCAAGTGTGTGTTGAAGAGGATGAAGAAGAAGTTGGGCCGAAAGATACCAAGTATGCATTCAATGAGCGCATGGATCTTGCATCAAGGCAATTTTTGGGAAACAAGAAGAACTTCAAGTCAAACTCAAGTAGCTTCAAGCCTAAGGGCCAAATGATAAGGACATGTTTCAATTGTGGAAATTTGAGTCACTTCGTTGCGGATTGTCCGTATGAGAAGAGAGAAAACCATGGTGGCAAGCTCATCCGGAAGGACAAGTCCAAGTCACCATCAAACAAGACCTTTGTGAAGAAGAAGCCCCAACGTGTATTTGTGGCTCATGAAGAATATCTCTCCGATGATGACGATGATGAAGGTGGTGAAATTGTGGCTACGGCCATCGTTTCTATCGTCACCAAATCACCTCCATCAACTTCACTCTTCGACTCCCCCAACGAGAACCCTCGCATCATCCACAAGTGCCTTATGGCCAAGACTACCTCGGTAACTCCTCCCTCTAAACCTTTCATTTCCACTAACCGATGTTTGTTGGATTGTGTGGAAGAAAAGGAGGAGACCAAGGAAAAGGAAGAAAATGAGTTTGAACTCTTCATGTCAAAGCTCAAAGGTGAGACCAAGAGGCACTTTGTGACCCTCTTGGAATAATTAGGTGGATCTCATGCTCATATTGAGAAACTTGATGAAACCATCACCGAGATGCAAGGGCATAGTCGTGACTATGCGGATGAGATAGGAGAGTTATCTCAATCTCTTTATGAACAGCGTGAGCTTAAGGTGTCTCTTGAGGAGACATATGCTATTGATATTGCTAAGCTAAAACTTGACCTCAAACATGCAAATGCTATTGCTTGTGACCTCAAAACTAAAAATGAAGAACTAGTTGAGGCTCATGAAATACTTCTTGTGGATCATGAGGAAGTCGAAAGGATCACAAATCCTTAAAGAACGAACTCATGACTCTCAAGAAGGCACATGAGGAAGTAAATATTCAACTCACTAAAGCGATTACTACTTTCCCTCCTATCATTATGCTTGAGACACCAAGTTCGTCTAAACCTTGTTGTGAGCATGCTCCTCTTGCTGAGGAAAACTCTAGATTGAAGGCACAACTCGAGAAGGGACTTGTCTCTTGCATTCAAGGAGAGAAATCTCTTAATGATCTCTTGAGTTCTCAAAAGGAGGTTATTGGTAAGGAAGGTATTGGTTTTGGTGCTAGTTCATCAAAGAAGAAGAACAAGAATAAGAACAAGAAGAACAAGAAGAAGAAGAAGAAGAAGGGCAAGGTCTCCTCTCCCTCCAAGGATATTACCTTTGTCAAGGAAGGGGAGAAGCCAAAGGATAAAGTGGCAAAGCCTATTGAGGGTGGTGTAGCAAAAATGGGCAATGCCATCCCCCAATGACTTTTCCGGTCCTACTAACCCTTCTTATATTCTTGGTTGCACTAATGATGGGAATGTTTATGCCAAATTTGTTGGTTCTTATGATGAATAAATCGCTTGGTCTATTTGGGATCCTAAGACCCTAGTTACTAACGCAAGAGGACCCATTCGTGAATGGGTCCCTAAACCCAAGCATTGATATCATGTAGGTGGCGGCTTACGGTGGAGGTTCATGGATACTTGATAGCGGGGCTACAATTCATATGACCGGAAGCAAGGACTTGTTGGTGGATATTGACTTTCAATCATCTCGTGACACCCTAGTCCAATTTGGTGATGAAAAACGGCAAAGGTATTGGGTCACGGCAAAGTAATCATCTCTCCGGATACAACTATCGGGAATTTTTTACTAGCTGAGACTAGTGCTTTCAATTTACTTTCCATTCGTCAACTTGCCAAGATGGGCCTTTGTACTTTCTTTGATGTGGACATGGTCAATGTGATGTGGACCAAAACTCTTAAAGTAGCCTTTGTTGGACATGTGGAGGACGGTATGTATGTGGTGGATTTCTCACGAGTCCCCACCAAAACTGCCATATGTCTAATGGTTAAAGTTGACGTGGGATGGCTTTGGCACCACCGTCTAGCGCACGTCAATATGAGGTCTTTGCAAACACTTCTTAAAGGTGAGCATGTCATTGGACTAACAAATGTTAGTTTTTCCAAAGATTGTGCTTGTAGGGCTTGCATTGAAGGAAAGCTACATGAGAAGAAACATCCTGTCAAGAATATCATCACCACTAAGAGGCCTTTGGAGATCCTTCACATGTATATCTTTGGGCCTCCCACATATGATTGTCTTGGTGGAAAGAAATATTGCTTGGTAATTGTGGATGACTATTCAAGATATACATGGGTTTATTTCTTCAAGAGGAAGAGTGAGACCCAACAAACTATCATCGAGTTTGCCAATGAAGCCCAACATCAACACAATTCAAAGATACTGACTATAAGGAGTGACAACGGCACCGAGTTGAAGAATTACACCTTGGATGAATTTTTTGGTGATGAGGGGATCAACCATCAATATTCCGCTGCTTATACCCCTTAATAAAATGGTGTTGTGGAGAGGAAGAATCACACTCTCATTGATGCGGAAAGAACCATGATGGCGGAGTTCAAGAGTCCATACAACTTTTGGGCGGAGGCCATCAACACCGCTTGCCATGCAACCAACCATCTTTATCTCCGCAAGATCTTGAATAAGACCCCTTATGAAATTATCACAAGAAAGAAGCCCAACATCAAGTATTTTCGGGTCTTCGGGTGTAAGTATTTCATTCTCAAAAAGGGTGCTTGTTTGACTAAATTTGAGTCGAAAACAAATGAGGGCATATTTGTTGGTTATGCTTCAAATTGTCACGAGTATAGAGACTACAACAAGTCCTCCGGGCTTGTTGAAGAATCTAGTAACGTGAATTTTGATTTACATAATAGCTCCCAAGTGGAACAAAGTGATCTTTTGGTTGTAGATGATGAAATTCCTCCTCAAGCCAGAAGAAGAATGGGTGTGGGTCATATCCTACCCATTGAGGAACCCCTTGTGGTGGAAGGAGAAGGACAATGCTCTACTCATGTGGATCCATCATCTTCATAAGATCAACAAGAAAACCAAGAACAAAATGAAGGCCCTTCCCTAACCTAACAAGATCAAGGTCAAGATCAAATCATTGATGATGGTGATGCACCAAATGATGACCAAGATCAAGTTCTCATGCAAGTCCAAGCTCAAGGTGATGAGCAAGTCCTTGATGGTGCTCAATATCCCGAAGATAACCCTCAAGGATATTCTCAAGAATCACTTGAGGAAACTATAGCACATCGTGCGGCCAAGATTGCATCCAAGCTTGCATCTCAAGATCATTTGGTGGATCAAATTCTTGGAAGCCTAAGAAAATGGGTAACCACTCGTAATCAATTAAGAAATTTTTGTGCCCATAATGTGTTTGTTTCTTGTGTGGAACCCCAAATGGTATTTGAGGCGCTTGAAGACCCGTATTGGCTTGAAGCCATGCATGATGAACTCAAGAACTTCAAGCGCAACAAGGTGTGGTCATTACTGGTGAGACCCAAAGGTAATCACAATGTCATTGGGACCAAGTGGATATTCAAGAACAAGCAAGATGCACATGGTATTGTTGTGCGGAACAAGGCAAGGTTGGTGGCACAAGGTTTTTCCCAAGTCGAAGGTATTGACTACGGTGAAACTTTTGCCCCCGTGGCTTGCCTTGAATCCATTCGTATTGCTCTTGCTTATGCTTCTCATCATAACTTTAAGCTATATAAAATGGATGTGAAACGTGCTTTTATTAATGATCCCATTAATGAGTTGGTATATGTCAAGCAACCCCCCCCAGGGTTTGAGGACCCCCAAGTTCCCCAATCATGTCTATAAACTCGATAAGGCGCTCTATGGCCTTAAGCAAGCACCACGAGCTTGGTATGAGTACCTTACCGAGTTCTTAGTCGATTTTGGGTTTGAAATTGGGAAAAACGATCCCACTCTTTTTACTAAGAGGGTTGGTGGGGAATTGTTCATATGCCAACTATAGGTTGATGATATTATATTTGGTTCGGTTAAAAAAACTTTCAATGAAGAGTTTAATAAGCTAATGACCAACAAGTTTGAGATGTCTATGATGGGAGAGTTGGAGTTCTTCCTCGGTTTTGAAGTGAAGCAATTGCCGAGAGGAACCTTCATCAACCAAGAAAAGTACACTCAAGACATGCTCAAGAGGTTCAAGTATGATGATCTAAAGGGGCCCAAGACCCCCATGCCCCTCAAGTGTCAACTTGACCTCGACCTGAACGGCAAAGAGGTAGACCAAAAGGAGTATCGTTCTATGATTGGTTCTTTGTTGTATCTTTGTGCATCTAGGCCAGATATTATGTTGAGTGTGGGCATGTGTGCAAGATTTCAATCCGTACCAAAGGAAAGCCATGTAGTTGCTGTCAAAAGAATCTTTAGATTTTTGGTTCATACCCCAAACTTTGGCATGTGGTATCCCAATGGCTCAAGCTTGAACCTGGTTGGGTACACGGATTCGGATTGGGCGGGAGACAAAGTGGAGAGTAAGTGTACTTTCGGAGGATCTCAACTCCTTAGGAGGTCTTTGGTAAGTTGGTCTTCCAAGAAGCAAAATTGTGTCTCTCTCTCAACCACCGTAGCCGAGTACATTTCCACCGCAAGTTGTTGTGCACAGTTATTATGGATGAGGCACACTTTAAAGGATTACGGTGTCACTTGTGACGAAGTGCTGATACGTCCAAAACGTATCTATAATTTCTGCTTGCTCCATGCTTCTTTTGTGTGATATTGCTATGATATTGATGAACTTCCATACACTTTTGATCATATTTGGACTAACCTATTAACTCAGTGCACCCCAGTGCCAGTTCCTGTTTTCTGCTATTTTTCTATTTCAGGTTTCCCCATATTAAAAGTGCTCCAAAAATTAGGGAAAAATCCAATAAAAAATCAGCGATCCGGAAGCTTCCAGAATCACCGAGGGGGGCCAGAGGGGACCCACCAGGGGCCTAGGCGCTCTCTCGGCGCGCCACAGGGTGGGGGCGCGCCAGGGGGCCGCCTGGACCCCTGGTGGACACCCTGGCTGCCCCCCTTCGCCTAATTATTCCCTGTGACGCAAAAACCCCGAGACGGGAACCCCTTTCACGATCTCTCCTCTGTTCCGCCGCCGCTGCGCTTCCAAGATCAGGAGCACCAGAAGACCTCTTCCCGGCACCCTACCGGAGGGAGGAATCACCTCCGGGAGCTTCTCCACCACCATGGATGCTTCCCGGATGAACCGTGAGTAGTCCACCTTGGACCATGGGAATATGATCAGTAGCTATGTGATGTTCTCCTCCCCTCTTTGTTCTTCATGATTTAGACCTCGTGAGCTGCCCTACATGATCGAGGCACTTATGTAATATTTCTGTTGTTGCTATGCTGAGTTTGTTGGGATCCGATGGATTATGAGATTATGTTCAGATTGTGTTTGAGTAATATATTTGATTCTCCTCTTTTATATTTATGTTCTTGAGTAATTCTTGCATCTTCTCCGTTTCTTTTATTGCTTTGGCCAAGTAGTAGTTAGTGACTCCAAGAGGGAGCGTTATGCTTGATTGTGGGTTCATGCCCCCCGATGACTAGCTTGAGTGACAGAAACATGAGTCTAGGGGATGTGATGTTGCCACAAAGGGGAAAACAACGGTGCTTGTACTTGCGGGTGCAAGGATTGTTTACTTTACGCAAAGTTCTTTAATGCAGTTGTCTGTTGCTTTGAGTTTACACTTTGGGTGGGATTCGCAACTTAATACCAGCGAGATGTTCTGGATAGATATCTCAAGGTGGATGATTAGTAGGTAGATGCAGATGGATTTCGGTCTACTCGTCTTAGCGTACCGCCCATGCTTTTGAGCCTCTTCCTTTCTTTATAGCATAATTAGCATTGGTTTGTGCACATAATCCTGTCAATTGCCCAGCTGTAATTTGTGTACCTCGCATGGCTATTTTATCGTCTTTTGGGAGAGAGAAATCACTAGTGAACATCATAGGACCCCGGTCCATATTTCCAATACTGTTTTCACCCGCTATCAATTTACTGCTTTATTATCTTTCCGTTGCTATCATTATTATCCTGTGCATTTTATCCTTTGTAAACAACAAGGCCGGAGGGATTGAAAACCGTTTTGTACTCGTTGGGAGAAAAGCTATCTGTTGTGTGTGTAGCTCCACGACAACCGCTAATCTCTGGCGCCGTTGTCACCTTCTTGTCGTTATCGGAGTCCTACTGGAGACAAACCTTGGTATCTTCACTGAGGGAAATTTCCGCTACGCTACATCTCAACCTTCCACTTTGGGTAACCAACGAGGGGCGATAAGTAAACTCTCGTAACATCAAGTGCCTCTTTTATGTGACAATGAAAGTGCTATCAAGATCGCCTACAACCCCGTTCAACATAGCAAGACGAAGCATATTGAGATTCGTCATCATTTTATCCGAGATCATGTGAAGTGGGGTGATATTGCTCTTTCCTATGCGGGTACCGGAGATCAACTTGCCGATATTTTCACCAAGCCCTTGGATGAAGCAAGATATCTAGATTTAATGCATGAGCTAAATGTCATCGATTCAAGTAATGTGGTTTGAGAAGCGTGCCTACACACCCTATCTCAACATAGTATCTAGTTTGGATGTAGGCATGGACATAGGGGGAGTGCTGCCTAATTCATAGGCAACCATTCCACCTATTATGCGAAAAAGATGAATTTATTTCACCTGGTCATTTTCGGCGGCCATAATAGTCACCCAAAGTGGCAACGGTGCTTCAAAGAAGAGCATTGGCAATGAACCCAAGATACATCTTTGTGGTGTCATACCAAATAAGCTCAAACATGGTGGATTCGGCCACCACCCCTCCCCTTGGGAGGGTTGGTTCGTTTTTATGGTTGTTTTTTTAGTTTTGCATTTTGTTCACTTCGAGATTGCTTGTGTGTTTATTTATGTTTTGATCTCGGAGTGTCCCCATCCAGCTGTTGTGTTTAGAGACTCCAACCTAAGCCCATCCCCCTAAGACTCCCATTGCAAAACCTCACTCACTTGAACCTTGGCTGGGTTGCTCTGCTTCCAGTGGTACTACCGCCCGACGGCACGGTACTACCGCTCTCGCTGTACCGTAGCCCGTGCGGTACTACCGCTGTATCGGGGAGGGTTATTACTGAAGGGTTACTCTGCTACCAGCGGTACTACCCCCATTCAGTTTTCCCTCTCCATCTCTTGCAGCAGTGGCGCCCGCCCCGACACCCACCCCCGGTGTGGTGACTCCATGCCGTCTTCATCGTCCTCCTCCGGTGGGATCGATCCCCACCCTCCCCGTGTGTCATGGATCCCGGTATAGCCCCGTTTCCCTCTCTCTTTGGTTCATTTTTATGGATCTTGTGGTTGGGGCAATGTCTTTTAGATCCACTAGGTTTTTGGCTAAATCTAGGCACTTTGAGGACTTAGTATGATTGGTAGATAAGAATGATGTACTTTTGTTGGTTTGATGTGGAGTTTTGGCACCACGGTAGTACCAGATCTGAGATCCGTGCTCAAAGGCGCCCGAGCGGTACTACTATGGGAACATGCGGTACTACCGCTGGTCTCTAGCGGTACTACTTCCAGGCGGTACTACCGCCTGGGGCACGGTACTACCGTGTTCCGTGAACCCGACAACATACCAACTTCAGTTCCTCGTTCACATGTTTACGAGCTTTTGCATCTCATCTGTCTTGCTTTTCCCTCGCTCTTGGTTTTGGTCAGGTGATGGCTCTCGTCACAAACCCAAGCGCAAGGCCACCAGTCAAGCAAGTAAATCCGTGAAGAAGACTGTCAGCAAGAGGAAGGAACCAGTCAAGCATGTGTCAGAGATTCCTTTGCCCTGAGTACAAGGCTTATTGTCAAGTCAATCCGTACAGCAGGGATCAAGACCCAGAGCTTGAGGGCACTGATATTGCTATACTTTTGATGCACTTTCATACACTTTTGATCATATTTGGACTAACCTATTAACTCAGTGCACCCCAGTGCCAGTTTCTGTTTTCTGTTGTTTTTGTATTTTAAGTTTTCCCATTGTGATGCGATTGCACGTAACTTCGTTACATGGCACACTTCGTTGTACGATCGAGCCCGCCCGAGACCTCGACTAAGTGATCGGGCCGAAGTTGTCTATGTAAATGTTATGATTCAATTGATAATATGGTTGAGGCGACTTGTCTATGAGTATGGGATTTCACCACCCATAAGCATTTAGACTTGTGAGTGGACGATGAGGACCCATCTCAGTTGATCATTCGGGCCTGGATGGGATGCCCCTCATGTTCGAGCTTTCCGAGAGTGTCTTGTACTTGGCCTTGTCTGCTTAGACAAGTGGGTATTGCTCTCGGCTCTCCATATGATTGAGTTGTGACTAGAATTACATATGCATATTCCGGGTCCCGACAGACTTAAAGTGTCCGAAAAATTCCGGGGAAAATATATAAAAATCGGCATTACAGAAGCTTCCAGATGCCCGAAGGGGGCTGGGGGGACCCACCTGGTGCCTAGGCGGCCAGGGG
Source organism: Bromus sterilis (assembly GCA_950022295.1). Taxonomy (NCBI): domain Eukaryota; kingdom Viridiplantae; phylum Streptophyta; class Magnoliopsida; order Poales; family Poaceae; genus Bromus; species Bromus sterilis. The sequence goes on along the minus strand of OX465601.1, from coordinate 139,114,822 downwards.
GCGCGGCCCAACCCTAGGCCGTGCCAGGAGTCTGCCTGGACCCCCTGGTCCACCACTGGCTGCCCCCTTTGCCTATATTTACCTCTCGTCCCTAAACCCCCGAGGATAGAACCATTTTTTGCGATCTCCCCTCTGTTCCGCCGCCGCCGCGCTTCCAAGATCGGGGCCGCCAGGAGACCCTGTCCCGGCACCCTGCCAGAGGGAGGATTGACCTCCGGGAGCTTATCCACCACCATGGACGCTTCTCGGATGAGCCGTGAGTAGTCCACCTTAGACCATGGGTCCATGATCATAGCTATGTGATGTCTTCTCTCCACCTTTTCTCTTCATTGATTAGACCTTGTGAGCTTCCCTACATGATCAAGGCACATATGTAATTTTCCTACTGTTTCTATGTTGAGTTTTGTGGGATCTGATGGATTATGAGATTATGTTCAGATTGTGATGAGTAATATATTTGGTTCTTCTCCTTTTATATTTATATTCTTGAGTAATTCTTGCATGTTCTCCGTTGTTGTTTATTGTTTTGGCCAAGTAGTAGATTGTAACTCCAAGAGGGAGCGTTATGCATGATTGTGGGTTCATGCCCCCTGATGACTAGCTTGAGTGAAAGAAACATGAGTCTAGGTGATGTGATGTTGCCACAAGGGGAAAACAATGGTGCTTGTACTTGCAGGTGCAAGGATTGTTTACTTTATGCAAAGTTCTTTTAATGCAGTTCTCTGTTGCTTTGGGTTTACACTTTGGGTGGGGCTCGCAACTTAATACCATCAAGATGTTCTGGATAGATATCTCAAGGTGGATGATTAATGAGTAGATCCAGATGGATTTCGGTCTACTTGTCTTGACGTACTTCCCATTGATGCACGAGATGATGATAATGGTTTCTCGCCCTTCGTTGGTTACCCCAATTGGAAGGTTAGATGTAGGATAGCAACAAATTTCCCCTATGTAGAGGATATGGTTTGTCTCCCGTAGGACTCCGTTAATGATAAGTAGGTGTCAACGGCGAAATTGACGTGGACCTTCACACAACACAAATAACTTTTCTCCCAACGAAGTTCAGAGAGGTTGTCAATCTCTCCGGTCTTGATGTTTACAAAGGATCAAACGCAAGGGATAATGATAATGGTAGCAACTGAAAGTAAAAGCAGAAAATAAATAAGCTTGGAAACATTGATGAGAATATGGACCGGGGTCCCATGATGTTCACTAGTGACGTCTCTCTCCCAAAAGAAGATAAAACTGCTATGCGAGGTAAACAAATCATAGCTGGGCAATTGCCAGGATTAAAAACGCACTACAAAGCTAAGTATGCTACAAAGAAAGGATGAGGCTCCATAGCATGTGCGGTACGCCAAAATAAGTAGACCGAAATCCAACTGCATCTACTACTAATCATCCACCTTGAGATATCTATCCAGCACATCTCGTTGTAATTAAGTTGCGAGCCCCACCCAAAGTGTAAACCCAAAGCAACAGACAACTGCATTAAAAAGCGCTTTGCGTAAAGTAAACAATCCTTGAAACCGCGGTTACAAGAACCATTGTTTTCCCCCTTGTGGCAACATCACATCCCAAAGACTCATGTTTCTGTCACTCAAGCATGTCATCAGGGGGCATGAACCCACAATCGAACATAACGTTCCCTCTTGGAGTCACTACCTACTACTTGGCCAAAGCAATAAACAGCAACGGAGAACATGCAAGAATTACTCAGGAACAAAAATATAAAAGATAAGAAACAAATATATTACTCAATCACAAACTGAACATAGTCTCATAATCCATCAGATCCCAGCAAACTCAGCATAGCAACAGCAGGAAATTACATATGTGCCTCGATCATGTATGGTAGCTCACGAGGTCTAAACCATGAAGAACAAAGAGGAGAGGAGAACATCACATAGCTAATGATCACGGACCCATGGTCCAAAGGAGAATACTCAGGGATCATCTGGGAAGCATCCATGGTTGAGGGGAAGCTCCCGGAGGTCAATCCTCCCTCCGGCAGGGTGCCGGGAAGAGGTCTGCTGGTGCTCCCGATCTTGGAAGCGCGGCGGCGGAACAGAGGCGAGATCGCGAAAAGGGGTTCTATCTTCAGAGGTTTTGCGTCACGGAGAATATATAGGAGAAGGGAGGCAGCCAGGGGGGCCACCAGGGGTCCAGCCCCCCCCCCCCCCCAGCAAGGCCAAGTCCTGGGTCGCGCCAGGTGGCCGCAAGGGCACCTGCTGGTGGCCCTCTGGCCCCACTTTGGTGATTCCGGAAGCTTCCGTTGCGCTGATTTTTTATCTGATTTTCCCGAATTTTTGGAGCACTTTTAATATTGGGGAAACCTGAAATAGAAAAACATCAGAAACAAGAACTGGCACTGGGGTGCACTGAGTTAATAATTTAATCCAAACATGATAAAATGTGTATGAAAGTGTATCTAGATCATAGCAATATCACACAAAACATGCATGGAGCGAGCAGAAATTATAGATACGTTTGGGACGTATCAACATCCCCACGCTTAATTCCTGCTCGTCCTCGAGTAGGTAAATGATAACAAGCATAATTTCTGTGGTGACATGCTAGCAACTGATACGTCCAAAACGTATCTATAATTTCTGCTTGCTCCATGCTTCTTTTGTGTGATATTTCTATGATATTGATGAACTTCCATACACTTTTGATCATATTTGGACTAACCTATTAACTCAGTGCAGCCTAGTGCCAGTTCCTGTTTTCTGCTGTTTTTGTATTTCAGGTTTTCCCATTACTTAAAGTGCCAGAAAAATTCCGGGAAAAATATAGGAAAAATCAGCGTACAGGAAGCTTCCGGAAGAGCCCAAGTGGGGCCAGAGGGGAGCCAGGGGTGGCCCAGGCGGCCACCTGGCGCGGCCACCCCCTAGGCCACGCCAGGGGGGCGCCTAGGGCCCCTGGTCCACCTCTGGCTGCCCCCTTTCGCCTATATATCCCTCTCGTCCCGAAACCCTCGAAGACAGAACCCTTTTTCGCGACCTCTCCTCTGTTCCGCCGCCGCCGCGCTTCCAAGATCGGGAGCACAAAGAGCCTCTTCACGGCACCCTGCCGGAGGGAGGAACCACCTCCGGGAGCTTCTCCACCACCATGGATGCTTCCCGGATGAACCGTGAGTAGTCCACCTTGGACCATGGGTCCATGATCTGTAGCTATGTGATGTTATCCTTCCCTCTTTGTTCTTTATGGTTTAGACCTCGTGAGCTGCCCTACATGATCGAGGCACATATGTAATCTTTCTGTTGTTGCTATGCTGAGTTTGCTGGGATCTGATGGATTATGAGACTATGTTCAGATTTTGTTTGAGTAATATATTTGATTCCCTTCTTTTACATTTATGTTCTTGATTAATTCTTGCATGTTCTCCGTTACTGTTTATTGCTTTGGCCATGTAGTAGGTAGTGACTCCAAGAGGGAGCGTTATTCATGATTGTGGGTTCATTCCCCATGATGACTAGCTTGAGTGACAGAAACATGAGTCTAGGGGATGTGTTGTTGCCACAAGGGAGAAAACAACGATGCTTGTACTTGTGGGTGCAATGATTGTTTACTTTACGCAAAGTTCTTTAATGAAGTTGTCTGTTTCTTTGAGTTTACACTTTGGGTGGGATTCGCAACTTAATGCCAGCGAGATTTTCTGGATAGATATCTCAAGGTGGATGATTAGTAGGTAGATGCAGATGGATTTCGGTCTACTTGTCTTGGTGTACCGCCCATGCTTTTGATCCTCTTCCTTTCTTTATAGCATAGTTAGCATTGGTTTGCGCATATAATCCTGTCAATTGCCTAGCTGTAATTTGTTTACCTCGCATGACTATTTTATCGTCTTTTGGGAGAGATACATCACTAGTGAACATCATGGGACCCCGGTCCATACTTCCACCACTGATTACATCCGCTATTTATTTTCTTCTTTATTTCCTTTTTTGTTGCTATCACTATCATTATTATCCCATGCGTTTGATCCTTTGTAAACAACAAGGCGGAGGGATTGACAACTTCTCTGACTCGTTGGGAGAAAAGTTATCTGTTGTGTGTGAAGGTCCACGTCAACCTCCTAATTTATGGCGCCGTTGTCACCTTCCTGTCGTTGTCGGAGTCCTACTGGAGACAAACCTTGGTATCTTCACCGAGGGAAATTTGCTGTTGTCTACATCTCAACCTTCCACTTTGGGTAACCAACGAGGGTCGAGAATCCATCAAAGCTAATTTCTGGCGCCGTTGCCGGGGACTCCACTCTTCAAGATAGGGGAGTTGCACACTATCTTTTATCTTTTCTTTTTAGTCTTGTTAATTTACCTTTCAGTTTTTGCTTTAGTGTCCTTTATCAAAAAAAAATAGTTACCTTGCTAGTAGTTGTCATTATGTCTTGTCGTTTTGCCTTTGGTGAAGCAGAAGTTCTCACGTTTAAACAAAGAGGTGGTGAAAGTCTGAAAGATGCCTGGTATAGAATTAATGATTCTCAAAAAAGGGCCACCAAGAAGCAATCCACTACTATCCTGCTTAGAAACTTTTATGTTGGAATTACTTCTTGGAATAGGTTTATATAGATACTTCTATCAATGGGAATTTCCTAGAAGTCCCAGTTTGGGAAGCTCTTAGTATTATGGAAGATCTTGTTGGAAACCCCCCTATTGCTAGCATTCAAGAGGACATTACCCTAGCTCACATTATGAAAAAACTTGAAAAGATAGAGCTAGAGATGCCAAGCATTAATAAGATAAGTGAGTTGGATCGTAAGATTCAAGGAATTTGAATAGACTCGATAGCTCCATGCATAAAATTTTCAAAACCTTGGAGACCATCAAATCCCATGACTTGGACCCTTCTAGGATTGATAAGATTGAGGAAATAATTGACACTCTAGGAACTATTTTCTCCTCAATCAAAACCAAAAAGGTAGAAACTCTGGCAAATAAGGAACCTAGGTTCGTTTACGTTCGAAAGGCTCCTCGTTTCAAAAATAATCCATCTATTGCCAAACGGGTTGAAACTGTGAAGACTTTGGAAGAGATACCTCTCTTTAATAGAATAAATGAAACTCCAATTGATCTTCCGCCTTTTGCTTTTATTCCTAGACGTATCTTTATTAGGCCTTTATTTGAAAGACCTCTTAATAGTGGTTCTACTATTGAAGAGATTTTTGATGATCTTGATGATGGTTCAATTGATATAACTTGATCTTATTGCATCAAGCCTCGCTTAAAGGCATAAAAGAAAGCGCTTTCGGGAGGCAGCCCGCAACGAATATAGGTTTTCCTTTTTTGTTTTTCTTCTGTTTTTAGTGGTCTTGATGTTTGTTACTACTGTAGCAACATCATTGTATCTTTACTTTTCAAGCTTTGTGCCATGTATAGCCTCATATGACAAGGGAAGTGAAAGTTGTGACATGTTGTCCAGAAAACAGATTATGTCCTCGTGACGGGAAAAATCATAGAAAATTCCCAGTTCATCTTTTTGAGCTGAAGTTTTTACACATCGTGCTCTACACAATCACGGAACTTTTGTATGTTCTGAGTTTTTTTATTTGAGTTGCATAAGTATCCCTAAAAAATTCTTTACTACCTGCTGGTGTGTTTTTCACAGATTCTATCCTGTTTTGCCTTTTCTTCGTTTTGCAAACCTTAAGCTTGCTTTTTCTTTGCAAAAACTTTTTGGAAATCTTAAGAAACAATAGCTCTTCAAGAATATCCTTATTTCCAGTAGAGAAAAAATTATTTTATTATGGGTACTAACCTCGCTAATCAGATTATGATGAGTTATGTATGAAAGGAGTTTTCAAGTGTGCGAGGGAAGATGATAAAAGAAGATTAAGGAGGTTCAAACGCTCAAGCTTGGGGATTCCCCCGTGCACCCCCAAGAAATATTCAAGAAGGCTCGAGCATCAAAGCTTGGGGATGCCCCCGTGCATCCCCTTCTCCATCAACAATTATCAGTTTGTCTTTCGTTCCACTATATTTTTATCACTTCATGCGTCATGTGCTATGCTTGGAGCGTCTTGCTCTTTATTTCCTTTTTAGTTTTCTTTAGCTTTGCTTTCTGTTCATAACAAGTTAGAACCCAACTTTCTTTGTGTGTGAGAGAAACACGCTCCACTTCACCCTAGAACACAACATAGGATTTTTATGCTTATCTTTGCTGTGTGTGTTCTTTATCTTTTTCATAGCTGCTGTCATGTTTAGCTCTTAGTAAGGTACAAGTCCCCAAGCCACTAGTCAGGTACAAGTCAATTTTATCCACCCCCTTTCGATATTTTGAGCACTCATGCAATGGATGAGCGTAAGCACGAGAGTTGACACTTAGGATGGAAAAGAGAGAGATATGGTGGAGGAAGACAAAAAAGGTGAGAAAGGCTCACATCAATGAGGACAATCATAGGCGAGAATGCCAAATGATAGATATGATGCGAGGAGTAGGGATTTCCATGCAACGGATGCACATATGAGCTAAGAAAAGCTCCCCAATGGAACTAGTGGGGTGCATCCAACTTGCTCGCTCATGAAGACCTAGAGCTCGTTTGAGGAGGCTCATCCTCGGAATATGCAAGCTAAGTTCTATAGTGTAAAGGTTCCCCACATAGCTATATGCATAAATGATCATCTCTATGGAGTATAAGGATAAGAGGGAGTACGAGTGTGGATCTTTTTCAAAATGAATAGTAGTGTTGCCCCTTTCTCTCTTTTTATTTCTTTTTATCTTTTTTCTATTCTTTTGTATTTTTTGGTGGCCTCAATGGCTCTATCTATTTAACTCTCATTTTTCCTCTTTGGGATTTTTTAATTTTGTCCTCTTTGGGATCTTTTCCTCACTTAAGGGCAACACTCTATTTTACAAGAAGGTATAGAAGATCTTTCACACTTTACAAGGTACTGAAACATAAAGAATATGTAGCTATCATGATGTATGCAAATGTATGCCTCAACCAGTGTAGCAGGAACATGTATGACATGAAGATCAAGTCATGAGAAGGTGGATGTTGCATGGCAATATATCTCGGAAAGGCTATGAAATGCCTTGATAGGTAGGTATGGTGGCTGTTTTGAGGAAAGATATAAGGAGGTTTATGATGACAAAGCGTATCATGCCAAGGGTTTGGATGCACCGACGAAGTGGACGCCGACTCTCGGAGTGAGAAGAGGGCAATGCACGGTATCGAAGAGGCTAGCAAATATGAGGAGGTGGAAGTGTCAACTTTCAATACTTACATTAGTCTGAAGAACGCATGCACTTATTATCGGTAACTCTCAATCTAATGAGGAGGTTCACAAAGAGACAAGTACCCTGAGGAGGAGTGTATGGGGGTGTAACAGCCCAGATTGCAAAAAAATTAAAATTTTTGTTTTTGGTGTGAATTCGTTGATTGCATGCTTTTTTTGCGGTGTTTGCATCCCCGATTTATCGATCGATGATTATATTTCCCCCTTTTATCTCGTACCGGACGGAGACCGACCCTTTCCACCCTAACACTCGACCTTTGCGACACCGGGTTTCACCCGAGCACCGTCGCGGAAACCCGCACAAGACCAGCCGTCGCCAACGGAACGAAAAACCCCGTTTAATAATTAAGCGGGTTATTTTTATAGCGCACCGGAAAGTGTTCTCAGAACGGTTCCAACGCGAGGTGAACGCCGCCGGCTCGTCGCGCTGATCGCGCAGTTTGAAGTTTTACCCGAATCGGAGGTCCTACGGACCCCCGGCGGTCAGACACTTAAAGACCGCGCGCGCGAGAGAGAAATCGGGGATGTTTTGCAAACAGCCAGCCACCTGGGCTATATAAAGACCACCACTCTTCCACCCCTTTCTAGGGTTTCCCCTAAGCAAAAATTGCAGCCACCCCCCTCACAATAGCCCCAATTTTCACAATTAGGCTATTTTTGCAGCAAACCCCAGCCTCCCTCGATCTGGACCGTCGGATCTGCGGATTCAACGGCCCAAGGAGCTCTCCACGAACCCCATCTCTCCTCTCTCTCTAGCCCGTGGGCAACCGCCGCCGCTGGCCAGATCTCCGGTCGCCGCGCCGCCGTTTCGCCTCCCCGGCTAGCCGTCCAGGTCGACCCGCCCCCTTCTCCTCTCCTCGGTACTCTGCTCACTGCCTCTCTCCTCCTCTCCCTCGCAGGCGTCGGAGCGTCGCCGCTCCATTGACAACGGCCGGCCCGAGCTCGAGCTACCACGACGCCATGGCTCCCCGTCGCGCCGCCGGCGACCCGGACGCCCGTCGGCCTCCTCCCGCCTCGCCGGACCTCCCCGGCACCGCCCTGCGCCGCCCCTCCGCCGCGCGCCCCGCCGGAGCTCCGCCGGCGCCGCCGTCTTGGTGGTCGAGATCGGGAGGGTCCCGATCCACCCGCCGCCAGCCCCCTGGTGGGCCTCCTCGCCCGTGTGGGCCGGCCACCCCAGCAGTCCGAGGACCAGCCAGCCCGAGGCCATCCTGAGGCTGGCATCCATCCCTCTCTGTCTCTTGGGCCTCGGCCCATGGTGAGGCCCGAGCGCCTTTTTATTTATTTATTTATTTATTTTATTTCCTGCTGCTTATTTTTTTTCTAAGTCTGGTGATGATCTCCTGCTGATTCAATTTTGTGCTGCGATTAACGATCAAACCGTAGCTCGGATGACGTTGCTCCCAAAAGGAAAATTGTTTAGAATTTTGTGTACTTTAGTTCATCTTTTGTGAGAATTTTGGTTTGAGGCCATCTTGATGCTGTTAATCTATGTTGAAGTGGGCATCAGACTCTTAACTGCTGCTAATTTCTGGAAATTGCTGCTGCTGTTATTTTATTGCAAGTTTGATTGATGATTGTGTCACATCCATGAGGCCTATTGCATTGATTCTTGTTGCATACTGTTAAGTGATAACCCTCAACTGTAGGGGATCGAGATAGTCTTCGCGGGCAAGATAACCCAATTTATTGATTCGACACTTGGGGACACAAAGAATACGTACATGCTTTGAAAATTGAGTTGTCAATTCAACCGCACCTGAAATAAACACTTGCTTGCACAAAGGTATTAGTAGCAACTGTGATATGGTGGTGGTAGTGGTGATGATAATAGTGGTGATAGTGATAGTGGAACAGCAAAGGTAAACAACTAGTAACCAGCAGAAGTAAAACACTGTAGGCTAGGGAGATGGATGGTTGGGCGCTGCTTGGATGAGAACGAACATGTAACAGATTCTAACTCGGGCAAAGCTCACAGAAAACAAAGGATCATCTAGGCAAATATCAAACATCAGGCATGTATCCTAAGGTAGTTGTACGTGCTTGCAATAAGAACTTTGCACAACATCTTTTGTCCTACCCTCCCGCTACAAATGGGGCCAAAAGGAACTTAGGGAGATTAAGGTACTCCTGTCAAAGAGCACCGGAACAAAGCATTAACAATTCATGGATACACAGAATCCTCAAATTATAGTCCATCCCCTTTGGTGTCCCAAGCTGTCACCATTGGGATCGCCGGTTCCGGACTATAATAGGTGCATACAACTCATAGATAGGATCAAGAACACCACAAACTCAAGAAACAAAAGGGTGATCAGATCTGAAATCATGGCACTCGGGCCCAAAGTGACAAGCATTAAGAGAAAAAAGTTGTAACAGAGATGATAAACAACAAGTAGATGATAGGCAACTTGCCCCCAACAATCTGATTGAACTATTACATGATCTAACTCATCCAATCCCTACCATCCCCTTTGCCTACAGCAAGGAATTACTCACACATGAGAGGAGAAGTCATGGAGGGGTGATGGAGAGGCGATGATGATGACGATGGCGATGATTTCACGCTCACCGGAGGCCAATTCAGCCTCCAAATTAGCTCTCCGAGGAAGAACAGAGGGTTGCGGCGGGTCCGCGACATAGATTGGAAAAGCGACTTTTATTTCGGGGTTTCCTCGACGGGGGAATAAATTGGGCCAAAGTAGGGCACCAGGGGGTGTGGGACCCACCCAGGAGGGCAAGTGGCACGGCCAGGAGCTGGGCCGCGCCAGGCACCCTCCTGGCTGCCCCCTGGATGCCCTGTGGCCCCGCTTTGTCCTGGTGGAAGCTTCCGGAAGGCTGATTATATATATATATATTTTTTGGGATTTTTCCAGCGTACCTAAATATCCAGAAACCTGCACAAAAGAAAACAGCACTGGTAGCTCTGCTGAAAATAGCGTGAGTCCGGGTTAGTTTCATTCAAATCATGCAAGAATGAAGGCAAAACAATAGCAAAAGTGTTTGGAAAAGTAGATACGTTTAGGAAGTATCAACTCCCCCAAGCTTAGCTATTGCTTGTCCTCAAGAAATTCAGTTCAACGAACTGGACGCGACAAAAAAAACTTTGACAAACTCTTTTGCTTCATTAGATGTATATAAGCATGTAGTACGAAAGAGTTTAGCAAGTTTTGACATCATGCTACAAGGACAATGCTGATGTGCGAGGTAATGATAGTGATTTCACTCCCTTCGTTGGTGAGCCCCAAGTGGAAGGCGTGATGTAGAACAACACCAAATTTCCCTCGGTGAAGATACCAAGGTTTGTCTCCAGTAGGACTCCGGAGATGATAAGTAGGTGTCAGTAGCGCAACTGACGCGGACCTGCACACAGACACGATAACTTTGTTCCCAACGAAGTTCAGAGAGGTTGTCAATCTCTCCTGTCTTGTTGTTCACAAAGGGTAAAACGCAAGGGATAATGATAGCAATTGAAAGTAAAAGCAGAAAAGTAAATGAGCGTGCAAACAGTGATGAGGATATGGACTGGGATACGTGAAGTTCACTAGTGATGTCTCTCTCCCAAAAGACGATAAATTTGCTATGCAAGATAAACAAATTACGGAAAGGCAATTGACAGGATTCTGAACGCACCGCAATGCTAACTATGCTACAAAAGAAAGGACGAGGTTCAAAAGGATGGGCAGTACGCCAAAATAAGTAGACCGAAATCCATCTGCATCTACTACTAATCATCCACCTTGAGATATCTATCCAGAACATCTCGTTGGTATTAAGTTGCGAGCCCCACCCAAAGTGTAAACCCAAAGCAACAGACAACTGCATTAAAAAGAACCTTGCGTAAAGTAAACAATCCTTGCAACCGCGGTTACAAGCACCGTTGTTTTCCCCCTTGTGGCAACCACACATCCCCTAGACTCATGTTTCTGTCACTCAAGCGTGTCATCGGGGGGCATGAACCCACAATCGAGCAAAACATTCCCTTTCGGAGTCACTACCTACTACTTGGCCAAAGCAATAAACAGCAACGGAGAACATGCAAGAATTACTTAGGAACAAAAATATAAGAGATAAGAACCAAATATATTACTCAATCACAATCTGAACATAATCTCATAATCCATCAGATCCTATCAAACTCAACATAGCAATAGCAGAAATATTACAAAGGTGCCTCGATCATGTAGGGCAGCTCGCGAGGTCTAAACAATGAAGATCAAAGAGGGGAGGAGAACATCACATAGCTACTGATCACGGACCCATGGTCCAAGGAAAACTACTCACGAGACATCCGGGGAGCATCCATGGTGGAGAGGAGACTCCCGGAGGTCAATCCTCCCTCCGGCAGGGTGCCGGGAAGAGGTCTTCTAGTGCTCCCGATCTCGGAAGCTCGGCAGCAGCGAAACAGAGGAGAATTTGCGAAATAGGGTTTTGTCTTCGGAGTTTCCCCGTGACGGAGAATAAATAGGAGAAGGGGGGCAGCCAGAGGTGGACCAGGGGCCCCAGGCGCCCCCCTGGCGCGGCCAGGGGTGGGGCCGCGCCGGGTGGCCGCCTGGGCCCCTGGCTCCCCTCTGGCCCCTCCCGGGCTCTTCTCGAAGCTTCCTCTACGCTGATTTTTCCTGTATTTTTCCCGGAATTTTTCTGTCACTTTTTATATGGGGGAAAACTGAAATAGAAAAACAACAGAAAACAGGAACTGGCACTAGGGTGCACTGAGTTAATAGGTTAGTCCAAATATGATCAAAAGTGTATGAAAGTGTATCTAGATCATAGCAATATCACACAAAACATGCATGGAACGAGCATAAATTATAGATACGTTTTGGACGTATCAACATCCCCAAGCTTAATTCCTGCTCGTCCTCGAGTAGGTAAATGATAACAAGCATAATTTCTGTGGTGACATGCTAGCAACCATATAAGAACTTTGAAAAGTAAACCAATCAAGTTTAGAGATTCAAATCAAGTCATAGCATGCAAGAGTCTATATTAGCATTGAAACAAGTAACAAAAGAACATTAGGTGCAAGAGCTCACGCTGTCCGTGACTCGAATGTCTCCAAATGGTGTTTGCGTGCAAGAAGGGAGATAGGGAATACGAGAAAAAAGTATTTTTGTGTTGAGAACTCAATCTACTAAAGTTTCACACTTGGTCTTCTTTGGAATCTTATCTTGACTCGTCCCTAGACCACTAGCCAGGTACAAGTCAATTTGATCCACTCCTTTTCGATATTTTGAGCACTCATGCAATGGATGAGCGTAAGCACGAGAGTTAACACTTAGGATGGCAAAGAGAGAAATATGGTGGAGGAGGAAGACAAAAAGGATGAGAAAGGCTCACATCAATGAGGAAAATCATAGGCAAGAGATGCCACATGATAGATATGATGTGAGGAGTAGGGATTGCCATGCAACGGATGCACATACGAGCTAAGAAGCTCTCCAAACTATATGCATAAAGATCATCTCTATGGAGTACAAGGATATAAAGGGAGTACTAGCGTGGATCTCTCAAAAGGATAGTAGTGTTGCCCCTTTCTCTCTTTTTATTTCTTTTTCTCTTTTTTCTAGTTTTTTGTATTTTTTTGTGGCCTCAATGGCTCTTTCTATTTAACTCTCATTTTTCCTCTTTGGGATCTTTTAATTGTGTCCACTTTGGGATCTTTTCCTCACTTAAGGGCAACACTCTATTTTACAAGAAGGTAAAGGAGATCTTTCACACTTTACAAGGTACTCAAAGTCATAAATAAGATGTAACTAACATGATGTATGCAATGTATGTCGCTGCCAGTGTGGCAAGAACATGTATGACATGAAGATCAAGTCATGAAGAGGTGGAAGTTGCATGGCAATGTAACTCGAAAAGGCTATGGAAATGCCTTGATAGGTAGGTATGGTGGCTGTTTTGAGGAAAGATATAAGGAGGCTTATGATGATAGAGCGTATCATGCCAAGGGTTTGGATGTACCGGCAAAGGTGGACACCAACTCTCGGAGTGAGAAGAAGGCAATGCACGGCACGGGAGAGGCTAGCAAAATAAGGGAAGGTGGAAGTGTCAACTTTCAATACTCACATTAGTCCGAAGAACTCATGAACGTATTATCGGTAACTCTCAATCTAATAAGGAGGTTCACAAAGAGACAAGTACCCCGAGGAGGAGTGTATGGGGGTTTGGTTATCCTTGCGCATCCTCGACTCATGGTACGTGAGTGTTCTCTGATATTCGACTCGTCAGAAGAGTAGTGATCCATCTAGTAGCTAGAGTTCTCAACTCGTTTTGTAGGTTTTGAAAATAAACACGGATTGCCCAAAATACAACACCTATCACTAATAGGCTAGAGCTCTAGACACAAAAAGTTCAAACATTACTCAAATCAATACCTCAAAACTATTGCAAGCTACTACTAAAATTAAATAGCAACCTTAATCACCTATTTCCAAGATAAAACACAACTCAGTGCAACAACCAACTCTCTTAACAAGATAGACATGAAAACTAAAAAGAGTTGCAGCAACAAACTAAACAAAAGCCAAGGCTCTTGCTAAAGACAAACTAAAGCTAAAACTAAACAAGGCAGTAGGTATGGAAAGGTAAAGAACACACAACAGCAAAAAGATAAGCAGGAAAAATCCTATGATGTGTTCTAAATTTGAAAGTTGAGCGTGTTTCTCTCCGACACAAAGTAAGACGGGATCTAACTTGTTATGAACAGCAAGCAAAGCTAAAGCAAACTAAAAACAAAACCTAAGAGCGAGACGCTCCAAGCATAGCACATAACACATGAAGTGATAAAAATATAGTGAGACGAAGGACGAACTGATGATTGTTGATGGAGAAGGGGATGCACGGGGGCATCCCCAAGCTTAGATGCTTGAGTCTCCTTGAATATTTATTGGGGATGCATGGGGGCATCCCCAAGCTTGAGCGCTTGACACTCCTGGATCTTCTTCCATCATCTTCCATCGCACACTTGAAAAGTCCCTTCATACATAACTCATCATAAGCTGATTAGAGAGGTTAGTACCCTTAATAAATATTTTTTTTCCCACTGGATATAAAGATATTATTGAAGAGATACTGTTTCTCAAGAGTGCCAAAAAGTTTTTGCAAAGAAAAAGCAAGCTTAAGGTTTGCAAAAGTTAGGAGAGATAATAACGTGGCAGAACATACGGAAGTTTCGTAAATGTAAGGAGCATACTGTCTAAAAAATTCAGCTCAAAAAGATGAACTGGGATTTTTCTGGAATTTTTCTGGTCACGAGGACAGAATCTGTTTTCTGGAGAGCATGTCACAACTTTTACTTCCCTTGCCGTAAGAGGCTATAACTTGGCACAAAGCTGAAAAATAAAGATACAATGATGTTGCTACAGAAGTAACAATCATCAAGACACAACAAAAGAAAAAAGAAACACCTAAATTCGTTGCGGGCTGCCTCCCGAAAGCGCTTCTTTAAAGCCATTAGCTAGGCTTAATGCAAAAGAAGAATCAAGTTTTATGAAGAGAAAGAGAATAACTAGCCCGTGTAACGGACTCAAAAGGTAACTTGATTTTATTTCTAGGGAAGTATTCCATCCCCTTTTTGAATGGGAATTGGAATTTTATACTCCCCTCTTTCATGTCAATAACCGCACCAACGGTGCGAAGAAAAGGACGTCCCAAAATAATTGGACATAAAGGTTCACACTCTATATCCATAACAATAAAATCAACGGGAACATAGTTGTCATTGACAATGATAAGAACATCGTCGATCTTCCCCAAAGGTTTCTTTATGGTAGAATCAACAAGACGAACACCAAAAGAACAAGGCTCAAAGGGCTTCAATTCAAACATATCAAATATTCTTTTGGGCATAACGGAGGTACTAGCTCCAACATCACATAAAGCATAGCAAGAGAAGTTATTTAATTTAATTTTGATCATAGGATCCCAGCCATCATCTAGCTTCCTAGGTATGGAGGCTTCTACTCTAAGCTTCTCCTCCCTAGCTTTGATGAAAGCATTTGTGATATGCTCCGTGAAGGTAAGATTAAGTGTGCTAGTGTGGGGGTCTCTAGAAATTTTGTGTAACAAGCTAATAACTTCTGAAAGGGTACAACTATCAAAATCAATATCACTACTATCAAAGGTGGTAGTAGTGTCATCTAGGATCATTTGTTTGAAACCCTCTATGTTCATAGGAGTTTCTTTTTCTACGGTTGAGGTATTAGCATCACCATTAATAGGTCCAACGGGACTAGGAGTGCATTGGGTGCTAATAGTTTGAGTGTCCTCAACAATTTGGATAGTGGCAACTGTGTGGTGTGTAGGAAGGCTCTTAATTCTATCCTCTTCCTCTTTTTCTCTAGCCCATCTTTCTTTGAGTTTAGCCATCATCCTAATATTTTCATTGATTTGTAACTGGATAACATTAATAGGAGTGGCCTTATTCTCCTCAAGGGGGGAGGTTCTAATTTTGAGCATCTCAATATCAAGGGCTAAGCTTTCTACCTTCAAAGAGAGATTATCTATTTTAGCTAATTTCTCTTCTACGTTTTTGTTGAAGGCTTTTTGGGTAGTGATAAAGTCTCTAAGCATGCTTTCCAATTAAGAAGAGGGGTTCTTGTTGCTAGGGTAAGTGTTGTTGTTCCCATAGTTGGATGGAAACGGTCTAGGATTGCTAGCAAAATTTCCCCTATAAGCATTGTTGTTGCAGTTGTTTCTAGCAATAAAGTTCACATCTACTTGTTCTTGAGCAACCAAAGAATTTAAAGGGACATCATGAGGATCAATAGAGGGTTGCTTGGTAAGTAGAGACATAATTAAGTCAACTTTTTCATTGAGGGAGGTAATTTCCTCGATAGAATTTGCCTTCATACCTGTTGGAGCGCGTTCGGTGTGCCATTGGGAATAATTGGTCATCAATTCATCGATGTAACATCCCAATTTTCTAAATTCGGATGTTAATAGATCATCATATGCATCTCATGCTGCTTAAACATTTTTTCTGGAGTTTTAAAATCTTTTTAAACATTTTTCAACACATGGCAGTTCGCTGGAAAGGATATAAAAGGACTTATCCCCATTTTTTATTCGTTGAAAAATAGTTTAAAATATTTTTTGGAGACTTTTTAAATTTACCTTGGAGTTATAAATATTTTCTAAAAATATTTTTGGAATTTATTTATGCTCCGGAAAAGTTTCTAAATCAATTTTCGGAGTTTTCGGTATTTTTAAAATGCCAGAAAAGTATTTAAAAATATTTAAAAATAAGTTGCAAAGTTTTTATTTTTATTTATTATTTTTGGTCAAGCAGAGAATTCAATTTTATTATTTTTAAAAATATTGGCGAAGATGGAATTTTAAAATAAATTTCTGTGATTTTTCTAATATTGTTTTGGGCCTAATGGGCCTGTTCTGTTTTTTTTCCGCAGACCGATTTTGTATTTATCTCGGATTTTAAAAAAAAGGATTAGAGGCTGGCAATAAATAGGCCCGATTAGGGCAAGATTATTTTCGCTTAGCGTTTTTAGGTTAGCCTAAACTAATCCGCAGGACCCGCCGCCGCCGACATCATCGACGACGTCATCGCCGGAATCTCGCCGGAGTTTCGCCGGAAAGTTCGCCGGAGTTGCGTTTTTTGCCGTTTTTGAGGTATTTTTTCGGAGCCGCATCCCCACGCCTCACCGGAGCCGACCCCGCCGCCCTAGCACCGCCGCTCCCCTGCGCCCGGCCGCCTCGCTCCTGGCGCCCGCCGCCGTCGGCTCGACCGCCTCACCTGCCGCGCTCGCCGGCGCTCGCCGGAGCAGGAGCCGGCCCGAGCCATGGCCATGGCCTTCTGGCCCTGTGCCCGTGCGTGAACAGGAGCTAGAAAAAAAAAATAGATTACATGCGTTTAAAAAAAATCCAGATCTAGATCCAAATCGCCCGAGGACCCGATCGCGTTTTTCAGAATTTTTTTATTTACGTCTGGGTCCTTTTTACAGTAGAGCACCCCGGTACCCCCCGATGTCACCCCGATACCGTTTTCGCGACTACTTTTTAACTGTAACTCGGAATCGAGTGATTCCAGTTGCGTTGCGACCGTGTAGAAATTCTCTAGCCAGCAGACCAAGTGTTATAGAATTTTGAAGTGTTTAAATTTGGATCCCAAGCTGATCCAAATTTGAACTTCTGGCAGCCGTACCTTTTTACCGGTGCGCCCATTTGCTCCGTTTCTTTTTGCGTTTGTTTTATTTAGACAAGTACTTTAAGTTTAGCTACTGTTAGGCAAGTTTTGATACTGTTCTTTGAATGTTTATTACTGTTTGAGTACATTTGTATTGAACATATGATTGATTGGTGCTATGTTTGCTCGTATAGATTGTCCGGAGTGTGCCGCCTCGTTTTGTGAGGATTGTGACCGTCAGGACCAGCAAGAAGTCAAGTGATGCTTTGACCATACTCATACCTATATTTTCTATATGCATTATGTTAAGAAATATCACCGTATTGCATGATAGGTAGTTTACTTTACTGTTGCTGCAAAACCAATTAGGATAGCCACATGTCTTGACTTGTCTACCGTAGATCAACCTAGCCGTGTTGTTACTTTATTGGTATGCTTTGTAGACGTGGTTGGGTTGTGATAATTCATGGAGTGCATGTGAGCTATTCTAATAAACTGTGTAGCAACTTTATAATAAATAGAAATCACTTCTGGACGGGCGGGTTGCATCCCGGTAGTTGTGCCTTGTCTAAGGACAGTGCTGGGGTTAAATGCACCCAATGGTGGTTTTGGTGGTGAACTGGGTGCGACATGGTGTCTACCCTCTGAACGCAGTGGGCGCCGTCCAGGCTCAAAAAGATCAGTCATGCAATATTACTAGTAGCTTCCGTGTACAGCCACTGGCTATATGGGCTCTGGCTTAGCACGAGTACGTTGTGGGGAACCTGGCCCTGGTAGCTAGCTAATGTAGATGTGTGTTAGGTGTACCGGCTACCAAAGGGTGGAGGCAACCTCTTCAGAAAGTCTTTGTCTCAATCTTCGGGTTGAGTCCAGTGGGGAACGTGTACAACCTCTGCAGAGTGTATAAACTGATCATGATTAGCCGTGTCCACAGTTACGGACGAATTTTGAGCAACTAGTCAGTACTGTTGATGAATGATCTTGACAGATGAACACTTAATAATAATTTGGTTGGGACATGAGTTGCATGGGTTGCTGTGTGTTTCAGGTAGAATTCAACTTAAAACTTTGACTAGTTTAGTTCAGGAGAAAATTAGCTTTCAGCAAAACTAAACCATAAGCCTTTCCTTTGACTTACCTTGCATGTAGTTGTAGGTCCTTTATATAAATTTTTCCGTGTCACTTGCCGTACAAATCAGATGTACTAACCCGTTGTCGGCCTGTAACCTTCGGTGTTGCAGGTTTTTCAGACGACCAGTAAGGTGCGTTTAGGGGTTGCGAGTCTACACTCAGCATGTTCGCATGTGGTTGTTGATGGGACTCCACGTTATTTGTTTTCGCTTCCGCTATGTTTATATTGAATAAGCTAGCCTTGGGCTATGCAAATTTTATTTATTTTACTCTGGATCATACGTTGTAATAATGATGCACTTGTACTTTGATATACATCTATGATACTGTGTGTGCCAGCGAGTTCGATCCAGGGACTGGCACTTGAGCACAGAGACTTCAATTCTGTGTGAATTGGGTCGTTACAGATGGTATCAGAGCAGTGTGTTGACTGTAGGACGTGACCCTGGAAAATGAACTAGGAAAGCCATAGGAATAAAAATATTACTTTATATCACTCTGTCTTGTACTTACTTACCTTCTCTATCTCGTATTCATACATGTTCTAATCTTGCCTTACCTTTATTTGATTATAGATGACCACTATATCATACCGCGCTATGGCGTTTGGACCTGAGCTCAGGGGGATTTGCCACTTCCTGAACATCTACGCGCCAGTCTTTCAGCCGGACATCGTGGAGACAAGGGGAGCTGATGACTACTGGCAAGTGGAGACTTTCATCCTTGGAAGCATGGAGAATGAAGCAAGGGTGATTACGGAGTCCTTCGAGGTGCATGCCCAGGAGGAGTGGTGTGTGCGCATGGCCGCTCACATAGCTCTTAGACGCATTGTGGAGACGTATTCCGCCCGACTAAAGGGTACGGTGTACGTGGAGATGGCCAAGGTTCTCCCATCGGGGAACATAATACCAAAGAGGTTCAGGTATGTGCCTGGGGCCATTTGTCTAGATACAACTAGCTACATCATCGAAAGCCTGGAGAAGCACATTCATTGCCTGGAGAAGTGCACTCAGTCGGACCTCTACACCATTACTGAGTTGCAGCAGAGGAACACCAGGCTCAAGAGGGACAACAACAAGCTGAAGAAGGAGAAGTTGGAGATGCAAGCAGAGATGACAAGGCTGAAGGAGAAGATAAAGGCCAACGGAATTGAAGAACCAGAAGAGGAGCCAGAAGTAGACACCTCGGCAGAAGAAAGGGAGCCGAGTCCCAAAAGGCGCAACCGCATCAGCGGGCGCGATTACCGCATGCTGTTTAGCAAAGACAGCATTAAGAATTACTTCGTCGAGAATTAGTGCTCTACCGTTATCGTGTTAGCGTATTTGACCATGTCGACTTATTCGGTGTGGCAATACTAGGTTGCTTGATATACTCTTATGTTATTCGTGATTGTGTTGAGGATCTTATATTACTCGTGGTTGTTATGAGGATCTTATATCAGTTATAAAAGATATTTTAAACTATATGGTGTGACATGTGATGGTTTTCCGTATGAGTGCATTGGTTGATGATTGTTATATGTTTGATGCTATGGTGATATTGATTGGTGAAGTTGATTGGTGATATATGTATTGCATATATAATTCTTGCCATGATCATCATAAGCATATGGGTAGGAGTATATTTCCCTAGCTACTTTCTGTCTAAAATTTACCTATTCTTGCCCACCAGATGCCGCCGAGACGTGATCCCACGGGGAATGAGAACAACAACAATGGAGTGCCAGCTTACATGCAACATTTACTTCAAGGACAAGCTCAGCTGATCCAGTTGATCACTATGAACATGGGCAACAACAAAAATGCTCCACCACCACCACCCGTGGACACGCTTGCAAGGTTTCTGAGGTTGAATCCTCAGAGGTTCTCTAGCACTCCTGATCCCATAGTGGCGGATGACTGGCTTCGTTCAGTGGGCCGGAACATGGAGAAAGTTGGCTGCATTGAGGCAGAGAGGGTGAGGTTTTCCTCACATTTGCTGGAGGGTCCTGCCGCTGCTTGGTGGGACAACTACTTGCTGATGTACCCCATCGACACCATCACTTGGGCGCAGTTCCAGTCTGCCTTTCGCGCCGCACATGTTTCAGCAGGCGCCATGAGCTTGAAGAAGAAGGCGTTTCGCAGTTTGCGTCAGGGAGGTCGTTCAGTGGCCGAGTATGTTGAGGTGTTCAACAAGCTTGCCAGGTATGCTCCAGATGATGTCAGGAATGATGCTGCAAGGCAGGAGAAGTTCTTGGAGGGGCTGAATGATGAGTTGGGAGTCCAGCTGACAGTGGCTACTTTTTCTAACTGCCAGGCGCTCATAGACAAAGCTATTGTGTTGGAAGGCAAGCAGCAAGCCATTGAGAATCGTAAGAGGAAGTACAACAACAACAACAATGGTGGCAAGTATAACTCTGGACCGCATCAGAAGCCACGCAATTCCTATGCTGGCAATGGAGGACATAACCATGGACATAACCATCATGGTGGGAATGGCCATGTTCACAGTGGAGGACACAACCATCATGGTGGGAATGGTCACAACCATAATGGCCACAACCACCACAATGGTAACAAGAATGGCAATGGCAATCGCAATGGCAATGGAAGGAACAATGGGAATGGGAGAAGCAATGGAGCTAATGGAAGCAATGGAAACAACCGTCAGAATGGCCAGGCACCAAAGGACTTGAGTCACATCCAGCGCTTCAAGTGCAAGAACATGGGACACTATGCCACAGACTTCCCGGAGTCCAACGGGAATGGAGTCGCCAAGCCCAATCCTTTCAAGGGGCATGTGAACCATGTCAATGTGGAGGAGATATGATGAGCCTGACGATGTGATTGGTAAGTTCTTTATCAATTCAGTACCCGCACTTGTTCTTTTTTATTCTGGTGCATCGCATTCTTTCATATCGAGGGCATTTGTGGATAAGCATAAGTTGCCTACCGTAGTTCTTAAGTCTTCTATGCTCGTAAGTTCACCGGGAGCAGAGATGTCAGCTAGTTTGGGATGCTGTCAGTTGAGCCTAGCCATTGGGAAGCATGTTTTTCCTATAGATTTTATTGTATTGGAGTCACAAGGTTTGGATATCATATTGGGCATGGATTGGTTAGCCAAGTATCAAGGTGTTATTGATTGTGCCAGTCGCTCTATCACTCTCCATGCACCGAATGGGCAGAAGATCAGATATGTCTCCAAGTATAAGCATCAGCACGCGCATGTGAATTCTCTTAAGGGGGGTAGCCTGGATGATGTGCGTGTTGTGAGGGAGTATCCGGATGTGTTTCCGGAGGAGTTTCCAGGTATGCCACCGGATAGGGAGATTGAGTTCCTTATTGATTTAATACCAGGAACTGGGCCTATTGCTAAGAGACCGTATAGGATGCCCGCTAATGAACTTGCAGAGTTGAAGGAACAGATCAGAGAGTTGCAAGAAAAGGGGTTCATTCGCCCAAGCTCGTCACCTTGGGGATCTCCAGTGTTGTTTGTTGAGAAGAAGGATGGAACCCAGAGGATGTGTGTTGATTACCGTTCTCTAAATGATGTTACTATCAAGAACAAGTATCCTTTACCTGTGATTAATGATCTATTTGACCAGTTGGAGGGAGCTTGTGTATTCTCTAAGATTGATCTTCGTTCTGGTTATCATCAAGTGAAGATTCGGGAGAAGGATATTCCGAAGACTGCTTTTACTACGGGGTATGGGTTGTATGAGTATATTGTTATGTCATTTGGATTGACTAATGCTCCTGCATACTTCATGAATATGATGAAAAAGGTGTTTATGGAGTTCTTGGATAAATTCGTTGTGGTATTCATTGATGATATATTGGTGTATTCCAAGGATGAGCAAGAGCATGAGGCACACTTGCGTTTGGTATTGGAGAAGCTCAGGGAGCACAAGTTGTATGCCAAGTTCAGCAAGTGTGAGTTTTGGTTGAAGGAGGTTGGATTCCTTGGACATGTTGTGTCAGGAGAAGGAGTAGTTGTGGACCCATCCAAGGTTTCAACAGTTACAGAATGGGAGACACCCGCGACAGTTGGAGACATTCGCAGTTTCTTGGGTCTGGCAGGATATTATAGGAGGTTCATTGAGAATTTCTCCAAGCTTGCAAAACCAATGACTGAGCTATTGAAGAAAGAGAATAGGTTTGTTTGGAGTGAGGCATGTGAAGCCAGCTTTCAGGAATTGAAGAAACGGTTAGTAACTGCACCTGTTTTATGTTTGCCTGATATACATAAGGATTTCCATGTATATTGTGATGCATCCCGTCGAGGACTTGGTTGTGTTTTGACGCAAGGAGGTAGAGTTGTTGTGTATGCTTCTCGTCAGCTTAAGAACCATGAGCAGAACTATCCTACACATGATTTGGAGTTAGCTGCAGTTGTTCATGCATTGGAAACATGGAGGCAATATCTTGTTGGTAATCATTGTGATGTTTTTACTGATCATAAGAGTTTGAAGTATATCTTTACTCAGAAGGATTTGAATCTCAGGCAGAGTAGATGGCTGGAGCTTATTAAGGATTATGATTTGAATGTGCAGTATCATCCTGGTAAAGCGAATGTGGTTGCTGATGCATTGAGCCGTAAGAGTCATGTCAATGTTGCTAATGTTGAGGATATGTCACGGGAGTTATGTGAGCAGTTCAAGAATCTCAGGTTGGAGATAGTTCCTAAGGGATATGTGGCAACATTGGAAGTGAAGCCCAATCTGTTGGAAAGGATCAGAGAAGCTCAGAAGGGTGATGCAGAAATTGATGAGATAAAAGTGAATATGACCAAGGGTAAAGCAGAGGGTTTCCGTGAGGATGAGCATGGAGCCATTTGGTTTGAGAAGCGCATTTGTGTACCGCAAGATGCAGAGATTAGGAAGTTGATTCTTCAGGAGGCACATGATTCACCTTATTCTATTCACCCCGGGAATACCAAGATGTATTTGGATTTGAAGGAGAGATTTTGGTGGCCTAGCCTGAAGCGAGAGATAGCGCAGTTTATTGCTGTGTGTGATGTTTGCCAGAGAGTCAAGGCTGAGCATCAGAAGCCAGCAGGATTGTTGCAGCCTTTGGCTATACCAGATTGGAAGTGGGATCAGATAGGTATGGACTTTATTACTGGATTACCCAGGAATCGGTCAGGATATGATTCTATTTGGGTGATTGTTGATCGTTTGACCAAGGGTGCTCACTTCATTCCAGTAAAGACAACTTATAACAGTGCCAAGCTAGCCAAGAATTATATGTCCAGGATCGTGTCTTTGCATGGAGTTCCAAGCAAGGTTGTGTCTGATAGAGGTACTCAGTTTACTTCGAAGTTTTGGCGTCAGTTGCATGAGACCTTGGGCACTAGGTTGGAATTCAGTACAGCGTTCCATCCTCAGACAGATGGGCAGACCGAGATAGTCAATCAGATCTTGGAGGCTATGTTGAGGGCTTGTGCGTTGGATTATGGTTCGAGTTGGGATGACAACTTACCGTATGCTGAGTTCTCGTATAACAACAGTTACCAGGCTAGTCTTCAGATGGCACCATTCGAGTTACTGTATGGCAGGAAGTGCAGAACTCCGTTGATGTGGGATGAGGTAGGAGAACGTCAGTTGTTTGGACCTGACCTGATCAGAGATGCCGAGGAGAAAGTCAAGTTGATCCGTGATAGACTGAAGATAGCACAATCCAGGCAGAAGAGTTATGCAGATGCTAAGCGCAAGGATGTAACCTATGAGGTTGGAGACCGTGCGTATCTCAGAGTTTCACCAATTCACGGAATCAAGAGGTTTGGAATCAAGGGCAAGTTAGCACCACGTTTTGTGGGGCCTTACCGGATCTTGGAGCGCAGAGGAGAGGTAGCTTATCAGTTGGAGTTGCCAGAAGCTTTGTCAGGAGTTCATGATGTGTTCCACGTATCCCACCTGAAGAAGTGTCATGCAGAGATGGCAGATATTCCTTTGAGAGATACAGTGTCACTTGAGGCAATTCAGTTGGAGAGTGACTTGACTTATGAGGAGAAACCTGTGAAGATAATGGAGACTCCCGAAAGAGTTACCCGCACCAAGACGATCAGGCTATGCCAGGTTCAGTGCGATCATCATACCGAAGAGGAAGCAACTTGGGAGCGTGAAGAAGATCTGAAGCAAGACCACCCGCATCTCTTTGCTAGCCAGCCCGAATCTCGAGGACGAGATTCATCTTAAGGGGGGTAGGTTTGTAACATCCCAATTTTCTAAATTCGGATGTTAATAGATCATCATATGCATCTCATGCTGCTTCCGCATTTTTTCTGGAGTTTTAAATTTTTTTTAAACATTTTTCAACACATGGAAGTTCGCTGGAGAGGATATAAAAGGACTTATCCCCATTTTTAATTCGTTGAAAAATAGTTTAAAATATTTTTGGGAGACTTTTTAAATTTACCTTGGAGTTATAAATATTTTCTAAAAATATTTTTGGAATTTATTTATGCTCCGGAAAAGTTTTAAAATCAATTTTCGGACTTTTCGGTATTTTTAAAATGCCAGAAAAGTATTTAAAAATATTTAAAAATAAGTTGCAAAGTTTTTATATTTATTAGGGCTAGATTATTTTCGCTTAGCGTTTTTAGGTTAGCCTAAACTAATCCGCGGACCCGCCGCCGCCGACATCATCGACGACGTCATCGCCGGAATCTCGCCACAGTTTCGCCGGAAAGTTCGCCGGAGTTGCGTTTTTCGCCATTTTCGAGGTATTTTTCCGGAGCCGCCGTCCCCACGCCTCACCGGAGCCGACCCCGCCGCCCTAGCACCGCCGCGCCGCCGCCTAGCCGTCGCGCCGCCGCTCGCCGGAGCGAGCCGGCCGACCGAGCCGGCGCCCCGGTGCCCCGCCGCCCGCGCGCCCCTGCGCCCGGCCGCCGTGCTCCTGGCGCACGCGCCCCGCGCCCCTCTGCCGCGCCCGCCGCCGCCGGCTCGGCCGCCGCACCTGTCGCGCTCGCCGGCGGTCGCCGGAGCCGGAGCCGGCCCGAGCCGAAGCCTGGGCCGAGCCATGGCCATGGCCTTCTGGCCCTGTGCCCGTGCGTGAAGAGGAGCTAGAAAAAAAATAGATTAGATGCGTTTAAAAAAAATCCAAATCTGGATCCAAACCGCCCGAGGACCCGATCGCGTTTTTCAGAAAAAATTTATTTACGTCTGGGTCCTTTTTACAGTAGAGCACCCCGGTACCCCCGGTGTCACCCCGATACCGTTTTCGCGACTACTTTTTAACTGTAACTCGGAATCGAGTGATTCCAGTTGCATTGCGACCATGTAGAAATTCTCTAGCCAGCGGACCAAGTGTTACAGAAGTTTGAAGTTTTTAAACTTGGATCCCAAGCTGATCCAAATTTGAACTTCCGGCAGCCGTAACTTTTCACCGGTGCGCCCGTTTGCGCCGTTTATTTTTGCGTTGATTTTATTTAGAAAAGTTCTTTAAGTTTAGCTACTGTTAGGCAAATTTTGATACTGTTATTTGAATGTTTATTACTGTTTGAGTACATTTGTATTGAACATATGATTGATTGGTGCTATGTTTGCTCGTATAGATTGTTCGGAGTGTGCCGCCTCGTTTTGTGAGGATTGTGACCGTCAGGACCAGCAAGAAGGCAAGTGATGCTTTGACCATACTCATACCTATATTTTCTATATGCATTATGTTAAGAAATATCACCCTATTGCATGATAGGTAGTTTACTTTACTGTTGCTGCAAAACTAGTTAGGATAGCCACATGTCTTGACTTGTCTACCGTTGATCAACCTAGCCGTGTTGTTACTTTATTGCTATGCTTTGTAGACGTGGTTGGGTTGTGAGAATTCATGGAGTGCATGTGAGCTATTCTAATAAACTGTGTAGCAACTTTATAATAAATAGAAATCACTTCTGGACGGGCGGGTTGCATCCCGGTAGTTGTGCCTTGTCTAAGGACAGTGCCGGGGTTAAATGCACCCAATGGTTGTTTTGGTGGTGAACTGGGTGCGACATGGTGTTTACCCTCTGAACGCAGTGGGCGCCGTCCAGGCTCAAAAAGATCAGTCATGCAATATTACTAGTAGCTTCCGTGTACAACCACTGGCTATATGGGCTCTGGCTTAGCACGAGTACGTTGTGGGGACCTGGCCCTGGTAGCTAGCTGATGTAGATTTGTGTTAGGTGTACCGGCTACCAAAGGGTGGGGGCAACCTCTTCAGAAAGTCTTTGTCTCAATCTTCGGGTTGAGTCCAGTGGGGAACGTGTACAACCTCTGCAGAGTGTATAAACTGATCATGATTAGCCGTGTCCACGGTTACAGACAAACTTTGAGCAACTAGTCAGTACTGTTGATGAATGATCTTGACAGATGAACACTTAATAATAATTTGGTTGGGACAAGAGTAGCATGGGTTGCTGTGTGTTTCAGGTAGAATTCAACTTAAAACCTTGACTAGTTTAGTTCAGGAGAAAATTAGCTTTCAGCAAAACTAAACCATAAGCCTTTCCTTTGACTTACCTTGCATGTAGTTGTAGGTCCTTTATATAAATTTTTCCGTGTCACTTGCCGTACAAATCAGATGTACTGACCCGTTGTCGGGCTGTAACCTTCGGTGTTGCAGGTTTTTCAGACGACCAGTAAGGTGCGTTTAGGGGTTGCGAGTCTACACTCAGCATGTTCGCATGTGGCTATTGATGGGACTCCACGTTATTTGTTTTCGCTTCCGCTATATTTATATTGAATAAGCTAGCCTTGGGCTATTCAACTTGTTATTTATTTTACTCTGGATCATACGTTGTAATAATGATGCACTTGTACTTTGATATACATCTATGATACTGTGTGTGCCAGCGAGTTCGATCCAGGGACTTGCACTTGAGCACAGAGACTTCAATTCTGTGTGAATTGGTTCGTTACAATCGAGAAGCTTCGAGGCAGCACCAAGTGTAGTTGACATAAAGGTTCCTCCCGCGGCCGAATCTAACAGGTTCCGCGAGGTAAAGTTCAAGCCTGCATAAAAAGTCTGGATGACCATCCAAGTAGTCAAACCATGTGTAGGGCATTTCTTAACAAGAGATTTCATTCGTTCCCAAGATTGGGCAACGTGTTCATTATCCAATTGCTTAAACTTCATAATATTACTCCTCAATTGGATAATCTTAGCAGGAGGGTAGTACTTTCCTATAAAAGCATCTTTGCACTTATCCCAAGAATCTATGCTATTCCTAGGCAAAGATTGAAACCAGATTTTAGCATCTCCCCTTAAAGAGAAAGGAAAGAGCTTGAGCTTAAGAGCATCTCCAGCAGTGGCGCTAAAATAGCGCAGCGCTAAAATAACTTATTTTTTGTCGCGCGCGCACTGTATCCTCCTCCAGCAGGCGCGGGAAAAAAGCGTGCGCGCGGGATCTTTAGGCGCGCGCGCTGCTATTGCGCTAGGTTGGGAGGCAAATCTCCCGCGCGTCGTGGCGCGCGCGCTACAAAAGCCGCGCGTCGCCCGCGCCCAACCACCACGCATGCGCACCTGGAACGTTCCCCTTCTTCTCTATCCCCTTCCTCGCGCGCACACCGCCCAACCGCCACGCGCCCCGCCGCCATGCCGCCTCGCCGGCGCAGCGCCTCCGGCTTCACCGGCGTGCGCCCGCGCCCGAACGGGCTCTACTACGCCGAGATCCGCACCGCCGGCTTCCGCCTCACGCTCGGCACCTTCAACACGCCGGAGGAGGCGGCGCGCGCGTACGACGCGGCGGCATGGCTCCTCGGGCGCTCGCGCCTGCAGATGAATTTCCCCGAGACGGAGACGCTCGAGGAGGCGCAGTTCCTCGCGCCACCACCGCGCCTCATCACGGAGGAGGACCGCCGCCTGCATCGCGAGGCGCAACGCCGCCTGCTCATCGCCGAGCACGACGAGCGCGCCATGGCGAGGTGGCGCGCGGAGTTCCCGCAGGATGTGCAGGCGGAGCTCGAGTTCTACCGGTCGAGAAGGGCCGAGCGGCGCGCCTACCGGGAAGATCGCCGCCGGCGCAAAGCCTTCATCAACGCGCAGCTCGCGGGGCCGCAGACCATCGACAAGGACGATCCGAGGTGGGATGAACTGTGGATGCAGTCCGAGGACACCTCCTCGGATGATGATGATGAAGCGTAGAATGTAGCTTCATTTGTAGTTTGTAGTTTTAATTTCTGTTGAACGCAATGTATTTTCTGTTCGTCGCGGTTTAATTTTAGGCTATTTTCTAGATCTTGCAATCAATCTGTTTGTGTGCGCGCGCGTGTTTGCGCGCTGTAGGATGCAGCGTCTGGTGGAGGCGCGTCTGCGCGCCGTGTATTGCCGCGCGCGTTTACAGCTTCTGGGAATGGCCGCTCGAAAATGGTGCGCGCAAAGCATCTACAGCGCGCTGGTTCGGCGTTTTACAGCGCGCTATTTTAGCGCCACTGCTGGAGATGCTCTAACAACATCACCTTCTACTTCTTTATACTTTTGCATATCACATAATTCGACAAAATTATTCAAGTGTAAAGCAGCATCATCTCCAGCACCAGAGAATTGATCTCTGATAACAAGGTTTAGCAAAGCAGGTTTAATTTCATAAGAGGTAGCTGAAGTGGCAGGTGTGGAAATGGGAGTGTAGATAAAGTCTTGGTTATTGTGACTAGTGAAGTCACACAACTTGGTGTTTTCAGTGGAACCCATAGTAGCAGCAAGTGTGGCAGATTTTTTTTTGTAAATTTTGATAAAAGACACAAAGATAAAAACTGAAAGATAAACTAACAAGACTAAAAAACAAAGGTAAAGGGTAGTGTGCAACTCCCCTATCTTAGCACTCGGAGTCCCCGGCAACGGCGCCAAAAATTTGGCTTGATGTGCGAGGTAATGATAGTGATTTCTCGCCCTTCGTTGGTGAGCCCCAAGTGGAAGGCGTGATGTAGGACAACAACAAATTTCCCTCGGTGAAGATACCAAGGTTTGTCTCCAGTAGGACTCCAGAGATGATAAGTAGGTGTCAGCGGCGCAACTGACGCGGACCTGCACACAGACACGATAACTTTGTTCCCAACGAAGTTCAGAGAGGTTGTCAATCTCTCCGGTCTTGTTGTTCACAAAGGGTAAAACGCAAGGGATAATGATAGCAATTGAAAGTAAAAACAGAAAAGTAAATGAGTGTGTAAACAGTGATGAGGATATGGACCGGGATACATGAAGTTCACTAATGATGTCTCTCTCCCAAAAGACGATAAATTTTCTATGAGAGGTAAACAAATTACGGAAAGGCAATTGACAGGATTATGAACGCACCGCAATGCTAACTATGCTACAAAAGAAAGGACGAGGTTCAAAAGCATGGGCAGTACGCCAAAATAAGTAGACCGAAATCCATCTGCATCTACTACTAATCATCCACCTTGAGATAGCTATCCAGAACATCTCGCTGGTATTAAGTTGCGAGCCCCACCCAAAGTGTAAACCCAAAGCAACAGAAAACTGCATTAAAAAGAACCTTGCGTAAAGTAAAAAATCCTTGCAACCGCGGTTACAAGCACCGTTGTTTTCCCCCTTGTGGCAATACCACATCCCCTAGACTCATGTTTCTGTCACTCAAGCGTGTCATCGGGGGGCATGAATCCAAAATCGAGCAAAACGTTCCCTCTTGGAGTCACTACCTACTACTTGGTCAAAGCAATAAACAGCAACGGAGAACATGCAAGAATTACTTAGGAACAAAAATATAAGAGATAAGAACCAAATATATTACTCAATCACAATCTGAACATAATCTCATAATCCATCAGATCCTATCAAACACAACATAGCAATAGCAGAAATATTACAAAGGTGCCTCGATCATGTAGGGCAGCTCACGAGGTCTAAACAATGAAGATCAAAGAGGGGAGGAGAACATCACATAGGTACTGATCATGGACCAATCGTCCATGGAAAACTACTCACGAGACATCCGGGGAGCATCCATGGTGGAGAGGATACTCCCGGAGGTCAATCCTCCCTCCGACAGGGTGCCAGGAAGAGGTGTTCTGGTGCGATCTCGGAAGCGCGGCGGCGGCGGAACAGAGGAGAATTTGCGAAATAGGGTTCGGTCTTCGGAGTGTCCCCGTGACGGAGAATAAATAGGAGAAGGGAGGCAGCCAGAGGTGGACCAAGGGCCCCAGGCGGGGGTGGGGCCGCGCCGGGTGGCCGCCTGGGCCCCCTGGCTCCCCTCTGGCCCCTCCCGGGCTCTTCTCGAAGCTTCCTCTACGCTGATTTTTCCTGTATTTTTCTCGGAATTTTTCTGGCACTTTTTATATGGGGGAAAACTGAAATAGAAAAACAGCAGAAAACAAGAACTGGCACTGGGGTGCACTGAGTTAATAGGTTAGTCCAAATCAACGTAAAAAATAGCGTGCTATGACAAAATAACGCGACCCTAAAAATATGCTATTAGCGTGCTATTTCGCGCTATAGCGTGCTATTATCGAGACATTGTACACAGATTCATTTAGCGAGGCATTGCCCGAAACGCTATAGCGTGCTATTTTTTTCATTGGTCCAAATATGATCAAAAGTGTATGAAAGTGTATCTAGATCATAGCAATATCACACAAAACATGCATGGAACTAGCAGAAATTATAGATACGTTTTGGACGTATCAAATGCACGAAGCAATCCTTCTTTCATGTAATCAGTCACAAACAAACGTAAAGTAAATAATATGCTGCTGAAAATCAATTCAAGATCACAATGCACATAGCATGAACATATCAGAGTGGTATTTCGCTAGCCTCCATGAGTGAAGCAAAACATAAATGCAGAAACTCCTCCGGAGTTTTAGAGGAGACTAGAACTCAGAACTCAGAGTAAGAAACATCACAATCATGCAGAAGACAATGTGGTACTTTGGGACAATGCATGTTACACTAAGAATGACAATTATGCTCTCATAGTTGGTGCTTTGGAGAAAGGAAGGTGGAGACTCTCGAACCGTCGCTTTTGATGGCGAGGTTGAAAACCCGTGAAAGGAAGCAAAGACTAAACATGTGCCAGAGCTCTTGGTTTTGAAAACAGAGATAAAACTCTTTTGAGAGGTGCAACTTTCCAGTCAACGGTGAACGGTAAAGGTCTCTCAATATCTCCCATGCCAACCATATTAATGTCTTTTGCTTACACATATTCCCTTATCCATAAATCCTTTGATGGTCTACGGAACCTTTTAATTTGCCTCAAGGATGGAAGGAGGGTATCGTTCCATCTATCATAAGCAGCATTTGGTCCATTTCACTCCATCATCAAGTATGGGGGAGGTGTAACTCTCATATTTTGTTTTCTTGACTATTTAAAACTTCCGTCAAAATATTTTTGGCATGTAAGATACTGATTTCCCCTCACCGCACCATGAGCTTGTACGGTTACAAATGATAAGATTTTGAATAAATTTCGAGATGGCACATGAAAGTCTAAGTTAGGAGTGGCCGGTAAATACCACATATAGGTAGGTATGGTGGACTCAAATGGAACAACTGGGTTTAAAAAGGAGTTTGGAAGCACAAGCATAATTCTGCTTGGTGCTGGAGGAAGGCTAGCAAAAGACGGGGGAAGCGACCAACTAGAGAGCATAACAGTCATAATCATGCAGAGCGAGAAATCAACATTGAATCGGGCATGAAAGTGATATAGCTCACTCTGAAGTAAAAAGATCATCAAGGCAAAACAGATTTTTTAGTCTTAACATGCGTGAACATGTGCCAAGTCAATCCAAGAATCCCCCGGAGGGAAATACCACTTCAATATGCCACACCATGAACAATGCAATGCATGTCAATCATTTCAAGCAACACATTATAAACTCTAGCTATTTGAGACTAACCACAAAGAAAGCATGAACCACTGGGAAAGAATTGTAAACATAGCACTATGTCGCTATAAGCTGGTCTCTAATCATAAGTACAGGCATATGTACAAAAGTAGAAACAAAAAGATTTCATACCGGCTTTCTTTGTTGACTCCCTTACGTCGATCTTCGTCATTACTGCCTTGTCACTTGCACGATAGAACGTAGGAAAGTATAATCAAATGCCATCACGGAATTGAGCCTAACTCTGAAAACAAAGCAAACTAAAGAGCAAAGGAAACATATTTTTGGGTTTTTAAGGTTTTAACGAAAGCAAGAGAAAGGAGAAATATTTTTGGGTTTTTGCGAACTAAAAGAGCAAAGAAGAACAGGCAAAAACTTGCAAAAAGGATAAAAGTGAACCAACGGTAGATACAATGGAAAGGGGAGGAGAGCACGTACTCCCCCAAGCTTAGGCTTTTGGCCTAAGTTGGGCTCTTCTACTGTGGTCCCAAGGAGCCTCCTGCTCCCGGGTAGTACTGGTGCGTCCATGGGTCGTGGGGGAAGTCGGGAGCATACACCAACGTCCTGGGATTCTCCCACGCGGAGGAGGAAGGTCCCGACCCCCATCCAGAGGAAGACCCTTCACCCCAGGGGGCGACGGTCTCCTCCTAGACTGGTGCATACACCTCGTGCTCCTCCTGAACGGGTGGATACATGACACGCTCCTCCTCATCTGGCTCGGCCCCCTCTGTGGGGTCGTGATACTGGTATCTCCCTGTGATCTCATCGAATTCGGCCGCTGAAAATCGATATCCGTTCCTGCGAGAAAAATCAAACACAAGTGGTGCAGGTAGACGGACAGTGCGTGTCACACCATCTTTGAACCGCAAAATATAATCAAGTGTAAAGAGGTCAGAGGCCTTAGTAACAAAGAAATGCCTCTTCATGGTAGCCATGTCAAGACTAACAAAAGGAAAGATAGCATCATCTAGGCGCGGTTCTCCTTGGAGAGACTGCAAAAGAAGTGTGGCATAGACGCCACCAAAAATGTCCCCCTTGCTACTGTTAGTAGCAAGGCGTTTCGCAATAAGTGAACCCACATGATGCTCATGCTTCCCTGAGAGAGCATTTTCCATGATGGCCGTATCAGGCGTGGAAGTGATGCTTGTGTTGTCTCGAGCCAACACTCCCCTAGAAATATAATAGGCGAAATACCTGAGGTGAGGAAACATAATGTTGGAGATCTTTTGCCGGTTGGATGGCCACACTTCGGTGTTGCAGAATGAGTCGAGGAGGGTGTTAATTTCAATAGTCAGGATATTTTTCCTCTTCTTCTTCTTGACCAAGCCTGGCAAACCTAAAATTTCACAAAATTTACTCATAGGCATGGTCAGCAACCTTTCATAAAGTCGAAACACCACAATATCGTTGTCAGAATAAAATCTGAAACTGTTAACAAAAATAGCGGTGAGTGTCTCGTACTGTGGTACACGGCTTGTAACAAGCCGTGTCAAACCTGTATTCTCATACAGAGCATAAAACTCTTCTTTTATGTCGGCATTCTCCATAAAATCATCGCATGGAAATTCCATGGCCTTCGCGGGTAACACGTCCAACATCTCTACGGGTATGATATCTTCATTGTAGCTTGCCCTTGTGGTATAAGGCGAAGTTGCGTAACGCGTGACACGGCTAGAGCGCTCGGGTTTCTTCTTCCCAAGGCACTTCCCTAGTTTCTCCATTTCTGAAAATTTTAACAATTCACAAAAACGAAGATTTAAGCAAAACTAGTTTGGGCATAACATTCTACTTACTTAACCAAGGCTCAAATTAGCAGCAAAACTTGAAAAATAAATTTCTACACAAACATTTAAGCTTAACTAAACAGCACCAAGAACCACTAAATAATCACTAATGAAGCCACCAACTAGAAAACTAATTGGAGGGGTGAGGGAGTCACATACCAGGGAGCACTTGTTCCAAAAATCAGCTCAAACAAGTGGCTAAATGGAGAGATCAAAGGTACGTGCTCAAGAGCAGCAAGAA
The DNA here is from genome assembly GCA_950022295.1 of Bromus sterilis. Lineage (NCBI taxonomy): Eukaryota > Viridiplantae > Streptophyta > Magnoliopsida > Poales > Poaceae > Bromus > Bromus sterilis. Next base: position 139,080,483 of record OX465601.1, on the reverse strand, counting down.
CGAAGAAACCAAAGGAAGAACTCGTGTTTTTGGGAAGAAGGAGAGAGAGTGAGAGGAGAGATGCCACCAGGGGCATGGGACCCACCCAGGAGGGTAGGTGGCGCGGCGAGGATCTGGGCCGCGCCACCTGGCCTTCTGGCCTGGTTGTGGCCCCCCCTGGTCAGCCAAAGGTGCCCCCTGATGGCTTTTTACCTGAAAACTTTGAATATAATTTTTTTGGATTTTTCTGGGCAACTTCACTGTAGAGAATTTTCAAAGTTCAAAAAGCTGCAAAAACTTTCGTGAACTTGAGGGCAAAAGTTAGAACAGGTGAAGCTTTAAACACAAAAACTTTGGTACAGCAAGGAGAATAAAAACTAAAGGAAATGAAAACATAACAAGCTCAACTTTTTACCTATATAAAACTTGCTACTTAGCAAGGTTGATCAAGTCTTACCAACACACCGGTGATATATAGCGCAGAAAGTCTCGCCTCTTATGAAGTGATCATTCCACTCTCACTTTAATGGACATTGTCCCCACCATAATTGTTTTGTATTTGTGGTATACATGTAGTGGACAATCCCATTCTCCAATCTTCACGGTCTCGATATTCTCAATGGAGTTAAGGCCATGCCTTTTTCGATTTTCTTCGGAAAATACACCGTGTGTTCTTTGTCATTTACGTTGAAGGTAACCTTCCCTTTATTGCAATCAATAACGGCACCTGCGGTGTTAAGAAAAGGTCTACCGAGGATAATGGACATGCTCCCATCCTCGGGCATGTCAAGCACAACAAAATCAGTAAGTATTAAGCAATTGGCAACTTCAACAGGGACATTCTCACAAATACCAATCGGAACGACCATTGACTTGTCAGCCATCTGAAGGGAGATATCTGTAGGAATTAATTTCTCTAAACAAAGCCTTTTGTAGAGAGAAAAGGGCATAACACTCACTCCTGCACCAAGATCACATAAGGCAGTTCTAACATAATTATTCTTTATGGATCAAGGAATGGTGGGTATACCTGGATCACCGAGCTTCTCAGGAATATTGCCACTGAAAGAGTAGTTAGCAAGCATAGTAGATATTGCCTCATTAGGGACTTTTCTTTTATTAGTAACAATATATTTCATATATTTTGAGTAAGGAGGTAATTTAATAGCATCAGTCAAAGGAATTTGAAGAAAAAGAGGTTTCATCCACTCACAAAACTTGTTGTAGTGCTCTTCTTCTTTGGATTTGACGGACTTGCTTGGGAAAGGCATGGGTTTATGTACCCATGGTTCTCGTTCCTTCCCGTGTCTCCTTGCAAGGAAGTCTTCTCTAGTATACTTCTTGCGCTTATCGAGTGCCTCTTCTTCATGAACCTCGGGTGGATCATTCTTATCAGTATCTTTTCCAGGTTCAACACCGTCTTCAGTCTTAGCATCGGATGTAGATATGTTGTTTGGATCCACAACTTGTTATTCTTTTTCTATAGGATCATTGGAATTGTTAGTTTCCTTGTGTTTCTTTTTCTTCTTCTTCTTCTTCTTCTTTGGGGAGCTAACAATTTCTTCTTCCTGCACTTGAGAATCTTGCTCGATCCTCTTTGGATGCCCCTCTGGATAGAGAGGGTCCTGGGTGTGTGTGCCACCCTGGGTCTTTATACCGTAAGCTTGTAAATTGTCCTGTTTGGCATTATTAGCAAGCAGATCTTTTGCACATTAGAAATTTGTTCAAGCTGAGTTTGAACCATATGAAAATGCTTCACAAGACATTTAACATCATTAACTGTTCTACCTAGAACATCAAGCAAACTTTTGATAGCAAGAGTATTATCATGCAACTGACCTTGTATCTTCTTATTGAAGTGATTCTGCTTCATAATAAAATTATCAAGCTCATCTAAACATTGGTCAGGAGGTTTACCTTTAGGGATGTCACTTGCATTGAAATCTAAAAGAGACTGTACTTCTACCATAGGTGGGTGAGTGGTAGGCTCACACATCTTCTCAATTGGAGGTAGAATCTTCACGTCGTTAGCTTTAATACCTTTCTCTCTTATGGACTTCTTTGCTTCTTGCATATCTTCCGGGCTTAGGACTAGCATGCCCCTCTTCTTTGGTGGTGGAGGTGGTTCAGGCACGGACCAATATTCATGGTTTTTGGCAATTTTCCCCATCAATTCTTCCGCATCGTCCGGTGTTCTTTGCCTGAAAACACAGCCAGCACAACTATCTAGGTAGGATTTAGACCCATCGGTTAGACCAGCATAAAATATATCAAGTAATTCATTTTTAGGGATTTCATGTCCCGGTCTAGCCTTTAGCAAACTGCAAAATCTCCCCCAAGCTTTAGGGAGATGCTCATCCTGCAACTGTTTAAAGTTATAAATTCTTTGTAAAGTAGCATGTTGCATATGAGCAGGAAAATACTTATCAACGAAAGATATAGCCATATCTTAAGGACTCTGAATGGAACCACATGGTAGTGCATCGTACCATGCTCTAGCATCTCCTTTCAAGGAAAATGGAAGAAGCTTGGTCGCATAAAAGTTCCGGATCCTTTCATCTCTGGTAAACAAGCCGCCTAACTCAGTGATTGGTCAGGTGCCCGATAACATCATCATTTTCTCTGCCATAAAAGGGATCAGCTTCAACTGTGGATATAAGTGAAAGGTCAACAGAAAAATCATAATCAGGATCAGTGATGCGTATAGGAGACGTAGCAAAAGTAGGATTAGGAGTAAACTTGTTCTTCAGGGAGTGTTTTTCTAGCAACTTCTTTATAGTAGCAGGGTCGGAATCAGCACATTCATTAAGTTCCCTACAAAAATCATCATCAAGTGTAATATAATCATCCTCAAGGAGTTTCTCCTTAAGGTCAGCAAAGTTATTAGTTTTCCCAATAGGAGTTTGGATAATAGGAATTTCAACACCCGAGAGTCGGGCAGCAGCATCAATCTGTTCTTCTATAAAAGAACCAAGTGAACTTGTAGTCTCAAAAGTAGTAGATGCATCATCAAAAGTATCTGACATATTGCCAGACTCAGCAGAAGTAGCATGTAACTGAGGTGAATCAAACTGACTCATAACCGAAGGTGAATCAAGTTTAGCACTAGTGCTAAGAGCAGTACCTCGTCTCGTACGGGATGGTAAGATCGGAACTTTAGGGTCTCCTTTCTTACCCATAGTGGATAACGTGCAGCAGGTAGGATACTTCGAGTAGACCTGTAAATAAAGCTATGGTCCCCGGCAACGGCGCCAGAAAATAGTACTTGATAACCCTCAACTATAGGGGATCGAGATAGTCTTTGCGGGCAAGATAACCCAATTTATTGATTCGACACTTGGGGACACAAAGAATACGTACAGGCTTTGAAAATTGAGTTGTCAATTAAACAACACCTGAAACAAACACTTGCTTGCACAAAGGTATTAGTAGCAACTGTGATATGGTGGTGGTAGTGGTGATGATAATAGTGGTGATAGTGATAGTGGAACAGCAAAGGTAAACAACTAGTAACCAGCAGAAGGAAAACACTGTAGGCTAGGGAGATGGATAGTTGGGCGCTGCTTGGATGAGAACAAACATGTAATAGATTCTAAATCGGGCAAGGCTCACAGAAAACAAAGGATCATCTAGGCAAATATCAAACATCAGGCATGTATCCCAAGGTAGTTGTACGTGCTTCCAATAAGAACTTTGCACAACAACTTTTGTCCTACCCTCCCGCTACAAACGGGGCCAAAAGGAACTTAGGGAGATTAAGGTACTCCTGTCAAAGAGCACCGGGACAAAGCATTAACAATTCATGGATACACGGAATCCTCAAATTATAGTCCATCCCCTTTGGTGTCCCAAGCAGTCACGATTGGGATCGCCGGTTCCGGACTATAATAGGTGCATACAACTCATAGATAGGATCAAGAACACCACAAACTCAAGAAACAAAAGGGTGATCAGATCTGAAATCATGGCACTCGGGCACAAAGTGACAAGCATTAAGAGCAACAAGTTGTAACAGAGATGATAAACACCAAGTAGATGATAGGCAACTTGCCCCCAACAATCTGATTGAACTATTACATGATCTAACTCATCCAATCCCTACCATCCCCTTTGCCTACAGCAGGGAATTACTCACACATGAGAGGAGAAGTCATGGAGGGGTGATGGAGAGGCGATGATGATGAAGATGGCGATGATTTCCCTCTCACCGGAGGCCAATTCAGCCTCCAGATTAGCTCTCCGAGGAAGAACAGAGGGTTGCGACGGGTCCGCGACGTAGATTGGAAAAGCGACTTCTGTTTCGGGGTTTCCTCGACGGGGGAATAAATAGGGCCAAAGTAGGGCACCAGGGGGTGTGGGACCCACCCAGGAGGGCAGGTGGCGCGGCCAGGAGCTGGGTCGCGCCAGGCACCCTCCTGGCTGCCCTGTGGCCCCCCTTTGGCCTGGTGGAAGCTTCCGGAACGCTGATTTTATATATATATTTTTTGGGATTTTTCCAGTGTACCTAAATATCCAGAAACCTGCACAAAAGAAAACAGCACTGGTAGCTCTGCTGAAAACAGCGTCAGTCCGGGTTAGTTTCGTTCAAATCATGCAAGAATGAAGGCAAAACAATAGCAAAAGTGTTTGGAAAAGTAGATACGTTTAGGACGTATCATTAAGCATCATGTCTACTTCAGTTCTATGCAATTACTTGCCATATTTGACTGTTGTAGCTATAGTAATTCTTGCTCCAAAGTGGTGACCCTGATGATATGTGTTGCTGTTTATATAAAGTTGCTACTTTGCTGCCCTATATCTTTTTAACCGTGCATCCTATTGAGAATTGCAATAGTTCATTTTGATCTATGCCATGTCTACTTCCATTATATGTATTGCATTGTCATGTTTACATTTCTGGTCATAGTTATATTCTGCTCCAAAGTTGCTATCCTGCTGATGTTGACAACCACCTCTGTTTTCACTAAGTCTGTAACTTTCCGATGCCATGTTGCATGCGTAATATCTTTTGATCTGTTATGCCTATGACCTTGATTCTTGTTTATACCTGATCAACATCATGTCTACTTCATGCACACATATTGCTATGTCATGTTGCTGCACATATGCATATAGTTTTGCTCCTATTTATACAGCATGAAAATAAAAGTTTCTGCCCTTTTTTCCTGATTTTCACTAAGTCCTTTACCAGTAATGTTTTATAGATTTTTGCGTTGCTTATAACTAGTGAACCATGATGCCTATTTGCATGATTCCCTTTTCCATGCCTTCCCTGCCATGTCTACTTTAGTTGCATATCATTTGTGAGCATGTTTGCATTCATTATCCTGTTTATGCATTGCTTTAAAGTGTGCTTCCTGATGTTGGCAGATTGTGTTCCAAACTTGTTTTTCTTGTATCTTTTTAACCGTAACTCCGTTTGGAGTGTTCTTTATATGTAACTTGATTAGTTTTTCGTGTACTTTGTGTTTATGCTATTGTTTTCTGTTGTTAACCAACCTAAAATATGGTTTAGGGCAGAACAGTACCAAATGCTTTAATTGTCGTGGGGCACTTAGTGTATGCCATGTTTAGGTTGTGCCTCACTTAAATTGACTAGCATAGATAGTTTACCTTATGCTTCACCTCTTGTCATGTTTGTGTGCTATGCCATGCTTGAGTGAGATGCCATGTTAACAACCTCTGCTCATGTCGTGTAGCTAAACAACTTGAACCGATGATAAATGTGCGGTATCGTCGTGTGTGACGAGTACTCCACTTAACCCGTAACCGCTCTCGATGCTAGATGCGATACCGTAGTGTGTTGTTTCATGTTGCATTCTTGTTGATGCTTGATCGTGATTGCTTCATAGTAATAGATTCTTTCTCGTCGGTTGCCTTTTCCAGTGTTTCCTTCTTGTGTGCTTCCGCGGGTACCTCTCGGAGACGATGCGAGCTTGCGATCGACTACACCTTCGGTTTCGTCTTCTCATCAGGTAAGGGGGGGCATATATCATGCTTATAAATTTCAGCTCACTCGTGCCTAGGTGTAGGATAGAACGATTGCTTGATCCTACCACTTTATATTCATGCCTATCAAATAAACCCAAACAACCATGTCCTCCACATCCCAGCAAACCTTGTTCGGCTATGTTACTATTGCTTGCTGCTCAGCCACTTCTTAGTATGCATGCTAGGATGTTATCAACTGTTACCTCCTGTTATTCCTTGGATTGGGATATCACATTATTATATTGTTGTGGATGATATGGTTATTATAATGTTGACTATATTCGACGAAGGATGGAAGGTCTAGGCTATCCCGCCCCGACACTTTGTTCCATTTGAGTCACCTAGGACCCGAGTTCCGGGTATTGGTTTTAAGACTGAGCGTGCCTAACCGCGTGTGGGATTTTATGGGGTCCCCTCTTCTTACCTACCTAGCTTCAAACATTTCTAGTGGTGGCCCAAGATGATTTACCATTTGCAAACCATGCATCTATGTCTGTCGGGTCGCTCCTAGCAGATATCCTTTAAAACAACCCGGACCAGTGAGGACATGGTTTCCTTGTTAGTCCACCCTTGGCCGGCGAGGGCCCAGGACCTCACGTGAGGTGTTCCGGTAACCCAAACCCTATTGAGACGGAAGAGGCCGATCCGAGGGCGCAGCCGGCTTTTGGATTGGATGTCGACTCCCCAGGGGCCACCCGGATTTGTTCGTTGATAGCTAGAGAGACCTGTCGTTTCGTATCTCTCGGGACTAAATCATAAAATGGCTTCCTGTGATGGGTAGAAACTTAGAGAGATGGGCGTGCGTGCGGAGCCTTGTAATGGGCAGTTGGTACCCCCTGCAGGGTTAAATCTTTTCGAGAAGCCGTGTCCACGGTATGGACGACTTGAGACCTACTCCTTGTTCATAGACAGCAACAACTGAGATAATCTTGATATAACTTGATCAACGTGTGTGTGCCTTGACTGCTTCTTCTTCGTCGGGAAGTGAAGAGGAGGACAAGGATAGGATAGGTGTTATGCTTGCGTAAGTAGTTGATAGCAAGACTTGTTGGATATGATTCCTCATCGAATGCTTGGTTCTCATCTTACTCTAAAATAGACCGTTAGCCACTCATATATTGCTAGTGCGCCTACAACCTCACCACTACCACCATCTTACCCGTGAGAAGTTAGTTACAAGATTTTGATATAGCTCACCTCTTTCTTTTCTCTTTTACGCACGTTATGCTACGATCTTGGACTTCAGAGGAGCTCGACGACCTCTTTTTCTGGACGCCTTCATGAAGACTCGACGACGACTAGTTAGGTGGATCCCGGCGGAGTGCCTGGACCCACGTGGTTATGGGAGCGATGTCTTTTTCTCTTTGTCGCTAGACATTTGATTGTAGTCTGTACTCAGACATGTATCTTCCGCTGATGTAATGTATTTAAGGCAGTTGTATGCCGATTGTATGAGATGTTGTATCCATGTAGCTGTAATGTTGTGATATCATGTTGGAAATCCGGGGCATATGACGTTGTCATATGTCGTGGTGGGACCGATATGTGCTTCGTCCCCGGATCTGGATGGAAACATCTAGATCTGGAACAGTACCACATATCGGGCCTTAGAACTTGGTATCAGAGCCTTATCGACCGTAGGATCCCTTCTCTGGCCGAAGTCGAGTCTAGACGAAAACTATTTTGTTAGTTAATAAGTTAGTTATCGGAGAGTAGGATTCTTTTTACTCCTTGCCCTTGCTCTGGACAGGACAACTGTCATAAGTGTTTTTTTCTCTCGACTTATCCCCTTTCAAACCTTAGGATCTCGAGTGTGTGGATTTTCGGAACCGTTACAATGCCTTGCTTGCAGCGTATTGTCTCGATTCCGATCTCAGGTTGGGAAATCCTGTAGTACCTTTAGTTCTCCGACTCTGGATAACATCTTGGTCATTCATTGTTGTCCATTCCTCTTGCCTAGTATCCTCACTATTTGAGTGAGAATGCTTCTCTTGATCGTCGCTTGAACTATTGTTCTTCCTCTTGATCTCCCGACTCATGGTACGTGAGTGTACTCTAATATCCGATCCCTCAAAAGATTAGTGATCCATCTAGTAGCTAGAGTTCTCAACTAGTTTTTGTAGGTTTTGAAAATAAGCAAGGATTGCCCAAAATACGACACTTATCACTAATAGGCTAGAGCTCTTGACACCAAAAGTTCAAACATTACTCACATCAATACCTCAAAACTATTGCAAGTTACTACTACAATTGAATAGCAACCTCAATTACCTACTTCAAGACAAGACACAACTTAGTGCAACAACCAACTCTCTTAACAAGATAAACATGAAAACTAAAGAAAATTCCAGCAACAAACTAAACAAAAGCTAAAGATCATGCAAAATACAAACTAAAACTAAAACTAAACATGTCAGCAACTACGAAAAGATAAAGAACATACAACAGAGAAAAGATAAGCATGAAAATCCTATGATGTGTTGTAGATTGGAGTGGAGCGTGTTTCTCTCCCACACAAAGTAAGCTGGGGTCTAACTTGTTATGATCAACAAGCAAAGCTAAAGAAAACTAAAAAGGAAACCTAAGAGCGAGACGCTCCAAGCATAGCACATAACGCATGAAGTGATAAAAATATAGTGACACGAAGGACGGACTGATGATTGTTGATGGAGAAGGGGATGCACGGGGTCATCCCCAAGCTTAGACGCTTGAGTCTCCTTGAATATTTATTGGGGATGCATGGGGGCATCCCCAAGCTTGAGCGTTTGACACTCCCGGATCTTTTTTCATCATCTTCCCTCGCACACTTGAAAACCCCCTTCATACATAACTCATCATAAGCTGATTAGAGAGGTTAGTACCCTTAATAAAATATATTTTTCTCCACTGGATATAAAGATATTCTTGAAGAGCTACAGTTTCTCAAGATTGCCAAAAAGTTTTTGCAAATAAAAAGCAAGTTTAAGGTTCGCAAAAGTGAAGAGAGGCAAAACATGGCAGAATCTGTGAAAAATAGAACAACCGGCAGTAAAGAATTTTTTGGGGGTACTTCTGCAACTCAAATCAAAAAAACTCAGAACATACGAAGGTTCCACAATTGTATAGAGCATGTTGTGTAAAAAAATTCAGCTAAAAAATATGAACTGGTGATTTATTTTGATTTTTTCCGTTAAGCAGAAAGAATCTGTTTTCTGGACAGCATGTCACAACTTTTTCTTCCCTTATCATAAGAGGCTATCACTTGGCAAAAAGCTTGAAAATAAAGATACAATGATGTTGCTACAGTAGTAACAATCATCAAGACCACTAAAAACAGAAGTAAAAACATCTTGGGTTGCCTCCCAACAAGCGCTTTCTTTTACGCCTTTAAGCTAGGCATAAAGCAAAAGAAGAATCAAGTTTTATCAAGAGAGAGAGAATAGCTAGGCCGTGTAACGGACTCAAAAGGTAACTTGATTCTCTTTCGAGGGAAGTGTTCCATCCCCTTTTTGAGAGGGAACTGAAATTTTATATTACCCTCTTTCATTTCAATAACAGCACTAACGGTGCAAAGAAAAGGATGTCCAAAAATAATTGGACATAAAGGTTCACACTCTATATCCATAATAGTAAAATCAATGGGAACATAATTGTCATTGACAATGATAAGAACATCGTCGATCTTCCCTAAAGGTTTCTTTACGAAAGAATCAACGAGACGAACACCGAAAGAACAAGGCTCAAAGGGCTTCAATTCAAACATATCATACATTCTTTTGGGCATAACGGAGGTACTAGCTCCAACATCACATAAATCATAGCAAGAGAAGTTATTCAATTTAATTTATATCATAGGATCCCAACCATCATCTAGCTTCCTAGGTATGTAGGCTTCTATTCTAAGCTTCTCCTCCCTAGCTTTAATTAGAGCATTAGTGATATGCTCCGTGAAGGCAAGATTTAGTGTGCTAGTGTGGGGGTCTCTAGACATTTTGTGTAGCAAGTTAATAACTTCTGAGAGGGTAAAACTATCAAAATCAATATCACTACTATCAAAGGTGGTAGTAGTGTCATCTAGGCTCACTTTTTTGAAACCCTCTATGTTCATAGGAGTTTCTTCTTCTACGGTTGAGGTATTAGCATCACCATTAATAGGTCCAATGGGACTAGGAGTGTGTTGGGTGCTAATAGTTTGGGTGTCCTCAACAATTTGGATAGTAGAAACTGTGTGGTGTGTAGGAATGCTCTTAATTCTATCCTCTTCCTCTTTTTCTCTAGCCCATCTTTCTTTAAGTTTAGCCATCATCTTAATATTTTCATTCATTTGAAATTGGATAGCATTAATAGGAGTGGACTTCCTCTCCTCAAGGGGAGAGGTTCTAATTTTAAGCATCTCAACATCAAGGGCTAAGCTATCTACCTTCAAAGAGAGATTATCTAATTTGGCTAATTTCTCTTCTACACTCTTGTTGAAGGCTTTTTGGGTAGTGATAATGATAAGGATAGTCACACCTGGTGATACCAATCACCGGGGGAATCCTCTTGAGTTTGTCTCGATCTTTCACAGCGAGCAACCCGGATATAAATCCTTCCAATCACCCGAAGAACGCACCTGAAGAAGAGGAAAGAATCCAGCAAGCAACATGATGGAGATCACCACGCCTCAAACCAAAATACGACAATCCTTGATGAACACAAGAACCTCCGCGGCAATCTTTATTGGATAAACGGCATCGCCAACCCCGGAGGGAAGCTTCACCAAGAGATACAACTCTTAACCCTAAAATTCTTGTCTAAACTTAAGCTTACCCTAAAACTCGTAGGGGGTATCCTATTTATAAGCTAGGGGATAAAACTAGGGATACATGGGCCGCAACCCGTCAGATCTGCGCGCAGGCAGTTTCGGACGTTCGATGGGTTTTGGACGTCCGATGCGTTGGACGTCCGAATCGTGTCGGACTTCCGGATCGGTACTGTACTCGAGAGCCGCCGTCCTCGTTGCTGATGTCGGACGTCCGAATTGGGTCGGATGTCTGATGTCCAGAATCCTGTCCATCTTCGCCTCCTACGTCCAGCGCATATCTCAACCTCTGTTGTCCTGCCCATATCATCCTCCCCCCTTCAAAAAGCGTTGTCCCCAACGCGTGAGGTTTTTCTTGAGAGGGTGGTGTGATATCAACAACATCACACGTCTTTGCCACTTGACTTGATGCAGCACCGAGCGCCTCCTTTCTTCTCCATATGAGTTTGGACTTTGGCGCCACCACCTTCTTCTTCTGAACTCTTGCTGGAGCCCTTTGTAGCTGAACATGAATCTTCTTTGTACGACCCTGCAAAGTGGTAATGCCTGGGCCACAAAACTGACGAACACGTCCATCCTTGCCTTTGTGCACACGCACGGCTACTCCAACAAAACGTTGCAGAGGTGTTCGAACAAAACTGCTGTCATCGAACCTCATCTCCATATGCACCGAGTCACGAACAACACCACTTTCATCAGTCTGAACACCTTTGTCAACACAAACTGAAGGTGCATCACATGTTGTAATGTCCTTCCTTTCATCACGAAGAGGCGTAACTTCAACCGGCTTGTCACCAACAGGCATGGCTGAATTAGTTTCAGTACTGATGCTCCTCGAATCATGCTCCTCAGGCTCCAACTTAGCTAAATTTGGTTGTGGTTTAGCCTTGTGCTACTTCTCCTTGCGAACCACCAGCACCACATCGGACTTGATATGATCATCAACCATAGGCTTCAAAGTCCTGTGTTTGCCATCATGCATAAAAGAATATGTATGTGCTCGGCCCGCATGTATAGCATTGCGATCATACTTCCATGGACGCCCAAGTAACATCCACACACCTCCAATGGCAACACATCACACTCAACTGTTGGGAATGTGCCCTAGAGGCAAATAAAATATGTTTTATCGAGCATATTCCATTAGTTCATAATACGTTTGATACTATGCTATAACTTTATTAAGAGGAAACATTAATACAGGTGTGGTATAAAAACAACTAGGTCCCTAGTAAACCCTAGTATACTAGTCCATTGGGCGATTGATGATCAAGGTTTACTGATCATGAGACAATGGCGTCTGTTGACAATGGAGTCGTATCATTGGATAATGATATGATGGACATACACCCACCAGAAGTGTTGCGATGTGATCAAGTCACATAGTTCGACATTGCGATAACTATAACGTAGTGACCAGATCCTTAGATCGTAATGATCATACGTAATTACTGTCTATTAGGATGCTTTGATTTGTATCCCACCGCCTGACTGAAATATGCTGGCTATAACTGTGCACTTTGGGTATTCCGAAATAGATGGTTGATGAGTATGCAAATAGATCAAAGCGGGATTTGTCCACACGTGTGACGGATAGGTACTCTGGGCCCACTCGGTGATGTTACATCATAAAGTTTGCAAACGTGTGACTAGGTCACGGAGTTGTAATATCACGGGAACGAGTAAACTTGTTTGTTGAGAATGAGGACGAACTAGGTATAATGGATACCGATGATCAAACCTCGGACAAGCAAAGTACCACAGGACAAAGGGAACAGGCACACGGTTAACGGATCCAACAGCGATTGAAGCTCATTCGATGGAAGCGCAGGGGCTATCAAGGATTGTAACCAGATCCAATTGATTAGTCATTGACCAATGAGATTGTCTCGATCATGTCTGCTGTTTCCCGGACCGTAGGGTGTTACACTTAAGGGTACTCGACGCAGTAAGGATTGATTCGGGATCACCGGAGAAATTGGAGAGAACACAGGAATTGTTCTGATGATGACCGGAATTGTTCCGATGAAGGCCGGAAGTTGTTCCGGGTATTTTGAAAGGTTCAAAATATATTTAATAATGTTTAATATATGTTTTATTATTTAATTATCTGAATTAAATATTAAAATGTATTTAAATATAATTAAAATGAATTAAAAGGCATATGGGCTTCATAGGGCCCATTAGGGGGAGAGGGAGTCCTCCCCCATGGGCCATGGCGCCATAGAGGGGCCCACCCCCTTTATTCATGGCGCACCCCCCTCCCCTTGGGATTAGTCCCACCCCGTAAGTGGAGGGGGGTGGCACCCCTCCTTGGCCTATATAAGGAGGGGTAGAGGTGCCCTTTTAATCATCATATTTTTGAGATAAATTCTCATCTCTCTCTCCCTCCTTTCTCCTTCCTCGAGTGGACTCCCCTTGTTTGGAGTCTACACTTGGTTGGGGATTTCTCCACTATACGCACGCCGTCGTGCTGTTGGAATCGGGATCCGAATCCATCTTCTTTCTGCTACTCTACTGGTTTGGAGCCCGGAGGGACGTCGGGTATACTGTATGTGTATAATCCCGCGAGACACTACACTTGTGGTGCTACTTCATCGTCGTGGTCGTATCGCGAGGTCTTCATCAGCAACATTTCGACGGGGACGTAATCCCGTCATCGGTCCACAAGGATCGGGTGGCTACAGGAGTCATCGTGGATCTGCGCGGCATCGGGGATTGCCGGTACGACTACACCAACCACGTTCATGCGGGAACGTTTCCCACTTAACGGACTACATACTGGTATGTGATCTATTTTTGGCCGTTACTTGCATCGCCATAGCATAGGTCTTGGGTATGGGTCTCGTAGGTTATGAAAAAATTGTGTTTTCTGCCCCGAACCCCAACAGTGGTATCATGAGCAAGGCTATGCGTAGATGTATTGTACGGATAGAACACATCTAGTATGTGGGCATCAATTCTCCAATTGTTACCCTCTCACGTGTAATCATTTTGCATTGCGGCAATGTTTGATGAAGAGTCCCCCGACCGACCTTACGTGTTTACGCGAGACTGGTTCCACGCTTGACACATGGCTTGTACCATATAAAGTGGTTGGGGGGTGTCTATCTCTCTGCATTAGCGATGCGAAGATGTTTGCAACGGAGGGCCCCGACAGGGGTGTAATAGAGACAATTGTGGATTGGTGTTGTGGCTTGTTTTCGAAGGATAGAAACGGTTCTTTTCTCGAAACCCCTAGCAGCCACGTAAAACTTGCAAAAGATAAAGTAGAAATGCGTTTTCAACTTTAATTTGCATGAAGGGGGATCATAGGTTGTATGATTTACAGTTTTACTTCCTGTTTTATGCTAGTATGCTAGATATATCGACGGTAGCACGAAACAGGACCATCTCTCACAATACCAACATTGTGTTCTCCCTTGGTGGGCACCGCCTGGAAGGTTCTCCCATATGGCTTGATGCTCCGTACATACCGGAGTTGTCCTACATATTAAACGGAGTTCGCATGAGGTTGGGTTCGGCAAGCCTGGCATATGCAGATATGGCCTTGCTGAACAACTAACATCAAGGTTCGATTGGCAGGCTTGACGTATGTAGATGCGGGCCTGGAACACAGGAGACCGAAAAGGTCGAGCATGAGTCACATGCCTGATGTGATTGGCTTAGAGGCCTACCTGGTTCGCATACTGATGGCCGTGTCGATCGGGGGAGGTATGGGGGCTGGAATTGTGTAATCACTTAGTTAAATTGAGAGGTGTTTTATCTAAGTGGGAGCTTTCTAGAATTTTGAGATCAAATTGAAACTCCACATTATGAACTTAATCTTCATGTCTTAGAAAATATCATTGTAGACAATGTCATACCAATGTTTAGAACTATGGCTCTTTTAGTATGATAGAACTTAAGGTAAATGGGTCTTACTTCATTGATGTGTACCAACACCATTAGAGACATACTCATTAGTAATGACTTGCTAAACATAATACGAAGAACTGCTAGGAGATACACCTGACAACTCCGTAATCAAGGAAGATGATGATGAGTATCGCACTCACCGTCACTTATGAATGATTGTCCAATACACCATAAATTCATTCTATGGAATCTGAATTGTGAATGCATGTTAACCAACACGTATGACGTGCTAGGTGAACTTGAAAGCACTTGGTCACAAATCAGAGTAATGGAATATGAGTATATGGACGGGGTTTCTTTCAACTATGGTGGAAGGAACAACCTGCTGAGAAAGCCACTTGGAAAATGTATAAGATACATGGAACACCTTGTGTATAACTTGGACTACTCAATGACTGGTTACTTTGCGATAATTAGGGAGTTGCATCCACTTCCTCCCAGTTACAAAGACCATGTCTGGACTATGTCATGAAGGAGAATCGTTCACCTGTCATGAGGTCATGGTTAAAGTTAAGAACTTTAAGAGTAGAACCAATGCAGGAATGGTCATTGACGGAGAAGGTATATTTGATATACGAGTTATAAATGTCTTTCCCACGAAACACTAATTGCGGTTGATTAAGTATTCGATGCTTGAACTTACTGCTTGAGAGTGGCTTGGAAGGGATGAGGTGACAATGTGTGCTGACGGCAATCAAGATAGTTGATGGTCGACAACACTCTCCCTCTACATCTATCAATAGATTAATATATGAATAAATTTTATGATCGTTTGAATGAGGACTTTATTAGTGTGTCTTGCATCTCGCGAAGACAATTATTCATATTAGTGAGAAACAAGTCAGTTGTTCTCCTTTTATGAATGATATCTCTTATGGTCACATTACGATTATGAATGAGTTATTCTTATATTGATGATAGTTGTTTGATCGTTTATAAGAAGTAATGCCAAGAAATATCCAGGCTTAATAATGACACTACAGTTTAAGTCATGAATGGTATGATGATGTCTTAAGATACTTGATCTCTTGACACATACAAACCATGCCTTTTAGGTGAGATGACTAAAACCCCCGCATTCTGGTAAACAGAATGTGTACTGATTGTTGAATATCATACATTGTGATGTATCGTATGTCAGCATGTGGTGAATTTCATTATTTCGTGAACTTCGTATGTGGAATTAGATGAATATTTGTATTCACTAATGAAACATGAGTCTGAAATAATTTGATATGATCAAAAGGGATTTCAGAGTAAAGATGGATATTAAATTAACAAGAAAGACAAGTCTCTACGATTTGATCAAAGTGACAAATGTTTTGAGTTAGTCTTGGGCATAAAGACTTGTGTGAAAGTTGTTCCACAAATTGCAATGTCTTGAGACAATTCAATATGATTGACGTGCCTGAACATTGTGATCATATTCTATCGAAAAGTGTATGGTCTGAGTTATCTCTTACCAAGTTACGTTATTATTGTTTAGAGTTATTAATTTAATATGAAAACACTCACTTCAGCATAGGGAACCATCTGAGTTCGTGGAAACCAACACTATATATGTCATGGTGTGTTGTGGTTTCTAGGAAGCTTGATTTATGTTAGATAAATTATCTTTGTAGTGTATCCTTAGACAACTATGGATGCATCTTCCACAACTAGAACCAAAAGGAGCAAAACTTGTATTGCTACGTTTGGTGTTTGTCAAGAATTTTTCTTGATAAATGTGGTAATGGAAGAAAAGTGAAAGTTCAACCAAGGTAATTGACCTTGCCTCCAAATGTCAGAGTAGTGCAACGGAATATGTTCTGGAAGCAAAGCTCTACAATAAGAGGAGAAACTAATGATACTAATCATGATCTTCTGATGAGAGCTTTTACTGAGAAAGGTAGGATTCAAGAATATATATTTGCCCCTGGTGCAAAATGATATTCATGATTCACTTGTCATGTTAATGGAACAAGACATTCCTACGAACTACAAAGAAGCGATGGTGGACCTAAGTACGAGATATGACTACGAGTCATGAAATCCTATGTTGAGTTACATTTAGGATTGCTTGAATCTTATCAAGTAAGGAGGTTACTTGCTATTCACAATAACTTCAGAGTTATGAGGAATAAATGTGAACATCAAAGGGACGTCAAGATTGGTTTGTCACAAAGATTGTTTCTAACAAATTCAATGGGTTGACTACAATGTGTAGCAATGCTTGAGTCAAAGGGATATTCACTACGATTGATCCAGGATTGTTATCAATACCGTGACTTCCTCAAATCTTGTATTTGAAGAAGTGTTGTAATTGGTACAACAAGAAGGTTTTGGAAAAACATATGGATACTAGTGTCTTGTAAACTGAATTCTCATTTTGATGGATGATCAAAGGATTTTGGACTTAACCAAAATATTGAGGAAACATGCATTTGCATGAAACTGAGTGGGAGCTGAATAGTTTCCTGAAACTTAATATGTAGACGACATATTTTGAGTGGGAGCTATGGGAGTATTATCCTAGACTTATATGCTAATGACATATTTGAGTAGGAGCCATGTGGTTAGTATCCTGAACTTAATATGTGTCTGACATATTTAAGTGGGAGCCATGTGGATGTTATCCTTGTCTTATATGTGGCCGCCATATTTGAGTGAGAGAAATATGAGTTTTATCCTATAACTTAATATGTGCATGACATATTTGAGTGGGAGCATGATAACATTCTCATATATGGATAACATATTATGAATGGTGTAGTTGGTGTTAATGATTATTTGAATCTTTCATAAATGAAGATGAATAAGTATTAAGCATTGAAGATCTATTAAGATAGATATGTGTTTAATAACATTGAATCGTAATACTTTCCTGGATAAGATTCTGAAGGAGTTCAGAATGGGACAAGTCAAGAAGTGGTCCTTACTTGTATATCCAAGAGAAGTGTTGAGTTAATCTCAGTACAAGAACAATGGTTAATGGTTAATGAAAGAAATGGATGTGTTGGATCCTCTATGCCTTTGTCATAGGTTCTTTCATATAAAACCAGAGTTATTTACTCGACGTAATGTGACCCAAGTTCTTAGTAGTAAGAACATGTTGTGATATGATTTATGAGTAAATCATTGAACAAAGACTTAAGTTTATCCTTCAGTGTCTGAAGAGAACTAAGGATACATATCAAATTTGTAAAGGATAGTGGACTTGACCATAAATGTTATGCTGGTTCAAGTTTTGACACTAACCTAGAAAATTGAGATATCATACTAATGAATGCCTAAGTTGAAAGAAACATGGTTAGACATCAAAGTTGCATACAATGCACTAAGGATTGAATCTACATTGATGTGGCTGCTTTAGAAGTAGCAGGAGTTATATTATGGCTTAAGAAGTTCGACTTCTGATTGAGTGAGTTTCAAGTGTGCATGACTATGGGAAAGTCCGCGTGACCCACCGGATGTCATTGCTATGACACAGCAAACGAAGTCTCACTTCACCTCCAAATATATATACCTCATCATTATAGTGGATAATGAAGGAATTTCAAATTAGGTGACATTATGATTTGCAAAAGGACATACGGTTCTGAATGGTACCCAGACCGTTGATACAACCTCTTATTTGTACTCTAGTGCAAGTGGGAGACTGTTGGGAGTTATGAGCCAGAGAAAATGCAACTAGATTATTTGTACTCTAGTGCAAGTGGGAGACTGTTGGGAATGTGCCCTAGAGGCAAATAAAATATGTTTTATCGAGCATATTCCATTAGTTCATAATACGTTTGATACTATGCTATAACTGTATTAAGCGGAAACATTAATACAGGTGTGGTATACAAACAACCAGGTCCCTAGTAAACCCTAGTATACTAGTCCATTGGGCGATTGATGATCAAGGTTTACTGATCATGAGACAATGGCGTCTGTTGACAATGGAGTCGTATCATTGGATAATGATATGATGGACATACACGCACCAGAAGTGTTGCGATGTGATCAAGTCACATAGTTCGACATTGCGATAACTATAACGTAGTGACCAGATCCTTAGACCGTAATGATCATACGTAATTACTGTCTATTAGGATGCTTTGATTTGTATCCCACCGCCTGACTGAAATATGCTGGCCATAATGGTGCACTTTGGGTATTCCGAAATAGATGGTTGATGAGTATGCAAATAGATCAAAGAGGGATTTGTCCACACGTGTGACGGATAGGTACTCTGGGCCCACTCGATGATGTTACATCATAAAGTTTGCAAACGTGTGACTAGGTCACGGAGTTGTAATATCACGGGAACGAGTAAACTTGTTTGTTGAGAACGAGGACGATCTAGGTATAATGGATACCGATGATCAAACCTCGGACAAGCAAAGTACCACAGGACAAAGGGAACAGGCACACGGTTAACGGATCCAACAGCGATTGAAGCTCATTCGATGGAAGCGAAGGGGCTATCAAGGATTGTAACCAAGTCCAATTGATTAGCCATTGATCAATGAGATTGTCTCGATCATGTCTTCTGTTTCTCGTACCGTAGGGTGTTACACTTAAGGGTACTCGACGCAGTAAGGATTGGTTCGGGATCACCGGAGAAATTGGAGAGAACACCGGAATTGTTCCGGTGATGACCGGAATTGTTCCGATGAAGGCCGGAAGTTGTTCCGGGTATTTTGAAAGGTTCAAAATATATTTAATATATGTTTTATTATTTAATTATCTGAATTAAATATTAAAATGTATTTAAATATAATTAAAAATGAATTAAAAGGCATATGGGCCTCATAGGGCCCATTAGGGGGAGAGGGAGTCCTCCCCCATGGGCCATGGCGCCATAGAGGGGCCCACCCCCTTTATTCATGGCGCACCCCCCTCCCCTTGGGATTAGTCCCACCCCGAAAGTGGAGGGGGGGTGGCACCCCTCCTTGGCCTATATAAGGAGGGGTAGAGGTGCCCTTTTAATCATCATATTTTTGAGATAAATTCTCATCTCTCTCTCCCTCCTTTCTCCTTCCTAGAGTGGACTCCCCTTGTTTGGAGTCTACACTTGGTTGGGGATTTCTCCACTATACGCACACCGTCGTGCTGCTAGAATCGGGATCCGAATCCATCTTCTTTCCGCTGCTCTACTTGTTCGGAGCCCGGAGGGACGTCGGGTATACTGTATGTGTATAATCCCCCGAGGCACTACACTTGTGGTTCTACTTCATCGTCATGGTCGTATCATGAGGTCTTCATCAGCAACGTTCCGA
Organism: Bromus sterilis; assembly: GCA_950022295.1. Taxonomy (NCBI): domain Eukaryota; kingdom Viridiplantae; phylum Streptophyta; class Magnoliopsida; order Poales; family Poaceae; genus Bromus; species Bromus sterilis. Next base: position 139,060,569 of record OX465601.1, on the reverse strand, counting down.
CGGGGACGTAATCCTGTCATCGGTCCACAAGGATCGGGTGGCTACAGGAGTCATCGTGGATCTGCGCGGCATCGGGGTTTGCCGGTACGACTACACCAACCACGTTCATGCGGGAACGTTTCCCGCTTAACGGACTACATACTGGTATGTGATCTATTTCTGTCCGTTACTTGCATCGCCATAGCATAGGTCTTGGGTATGGGTCTCGTAGGTTATGAAAAAATTGTGTTTTCTGCCCCGAACCCCAACATCAACCTCATCAACATAGTCACCAACTGTAAATGGCACACGCACGTTATGAGTAACCTTCAGCATACCGCAGCTATTCAACCACTCGAGATGCTTTGGTTCAGGAATACGCCATGTGGACAACCTCAATGCTTCCACCATCGCTTTGCTAATGCCATTGGTACAGCTACCTCCATCAATCATCAACTTGCATGCTTTGCCTTTAATCATACACTGCGCCTGAAATAAATTCCATCGCTGGCATCTATCCACTTTCATACAAGTATCACCATGTACTCTCTTGAGTTGCACATTCAGTCCACTCAATGGTACAACATCATCCACAACATCCTTGCCAACATCATCCGCCACGTCAGAAATCATGGTTGCTGCCTCATCAATTTTCTGTAGTGGAACAACCGTCTGACTAATCACAACAGAATTTGGAATCAACTCCTTTTGAGAGCTAGAAGAAAAATCTGAGATTGTTTTGGATATAGCTACCGCTTGTGTTTCAGCCTTCGCTAATATCTGCAAAATCTTTGATATATCATCCGAATCTGCATCATATTGACCAACCGCAGTATTGTTTTCGCGTTTGCGGTTGTACCGCTGCGAACCGGAAGCGGTGGCCATACAATCTGGAAAGCACACAAGATATCCTTTCCAATTTGTGCTTACATGCCTTATTTGGAGCGGACTCCTGACAGCCAAATCCAATTATGGGATTTCCTCTCTTCAACCTCTAGCAATATCCTCGCAAATCAATCTAGCGGAAACAAATCTGCACAAACACAGCAGCAATCTGCAGCCTCTATACACAATCTCCTCCAAACAAATCAATCTGAACGAGAAATCCTCCAAGCAAACTCCTCCCAACAAAACCGATCTAGATGTGATCGATCAACACAACCTCGCCGTGATCAACTCAAAAATCAGTAACCACATGATAAGGATAGTCACACCTGGTGATACGAATCACCGGGGGAATCCTCTTGAGTTTGTCCCGATCTTTCACAGCGAGCAACCGGATATAAATCCTTCCAATCACGCGAAGAACGCAACCTGAAGAAGAGGAATGAATCCATCAAGCAACGTGATGGAGATCACCATGCCTCAAACCAAAACACGACAATCCTTGATGAACACAAGAACCTCCGCGGCAATCTTTATTGGATAAACGGCATCGCCAACCCCGAAGGGAAGCTTCACCAAGAGATACAACTCTTAACCCTAAAATTCTTGTCTAAACTTAAGCTTACCCTAAAACTCGTAGGGGGTATCCTATTTATAAGCTAGGGGATAAAACTAGGGATACATGGGCCGCAGCCCGTCAGATCTGCGCGCAGGCAGTTTCGGACGTCCGATGGGTTTTGGACGTCCGATGCGTCGGACGTCCGAATCGTGTCGGACTTCCGGATCGGTACTGTACTCGGGAGCCGCCGTCCTCGTTGCTGATGTCGGACGTCCGAATTGGGTCGGACGTCCGATGTCCAGTCCATCTTCGCCTCCTCCGTCCAGCACATATCTCAACCTCCGTCGTCCTGCCCATATCAGATAAAGTCTCTAAGCATGCTTTCTAGTTCAAAAGTGGGGTTCTTGTTACTATGATAAGTGTTGTTGTTCCCATAGTTGGATGGAAACGGTCTAGGATTGCTAGCAAAATTACCCCTATAAGCATTGTTGTTGAAGTTGCTTCTAGCAATAAAGTTCACATCTACTTGTTCCTGAATAACCAAAGAATTTAAAGGAACATCAGGAGGATCAATAGAGGGTTGCTTGGTAAGTAGAGACATAATCAAGTCAACTTTTTCATTTAGGGAGGTAATCTCCTCGACAGAGTTTACCTTCCTACATGTTGGAGCGCGTTCGGTGTGCCATTGGAAATAGTTAGTCATCATCTCATCGAGAAGTTTTGTGGAAGCACCAAGTGTAGTTGACATAAAGGTTCCTCCCGCGGTCAAATCTAACAGGTTCCGCGAGGTAAAGTTCAAGCATGCATAAAAAGTCTGGATAACCATCCAAGTAGTCAAACCATGTGTAGGTCATTTCTTAACAAGATATTTCATTCGTTCCCAAGCTTCGGCAACGTGTTCATTATCCAATTGCTTAAAATTCATAATGTTACTCCTCAATTGGATAATTTTAGCACGTGGGTAGTACTTCCCAATAAAAGCATATTTGCACTTATCCCAAGAATCTATGCTATTCCTAGGAAAAGATTGAAACCAGATATTAGCTTCTCCCCTTAAAGACAGAGGAAAGAGCTTAAGATTAACAACATCACCTTCTACTTCTTTATACTTTTGCATCTCACATAGCTCAACTAAATTATTCAAATGTAAAGCAGCATCATCTCGAGCACCAGAGAATTGATCTCTCATAACAATGTTCGACAAAGCAGGTTTGATTTCACAAGAGGTAGCTGAAGTGGCAGGTGTGGCAATAGGAGTGCAGATAAATTCTTTGTTGTTGTGACTAGTGAAGTCACACAACTTGGTGTTTTCAGTGTAACCCACAGCAGCAACAAGTGTGGCAGATTTTTTTGTGATTTTTGATATAGGACACAAAAATAAAAAACTGAAAGGTAAACTAACAAGACTAAAAATCAAAGGTCAAAGATAGTGTGCAACTCCCCTATCTTAGCACTTGGAGTCCCCGGCAACGGCGCCAGAAATTTGCTTCATGCGCGAGATGATGATAATGGTTTTTCGCCCTTCGTTGGTTACCCCAAGTGGATGGTGAGGTGTCAGATAGCAACAAATTTCACCTATGTAGAGGATAGGGTTTTTCTCCCGTAGGATTCTAGTAATGATAAGTAGGTGTCAACGGCGCAATTGACGTGGACCTGGACACAACACAAATAACTTTGCTCCCAACGAAGTTCAGAGAGGTTGTCAATCTCTCCAGTCTTGTTGTTTACAAAGGATCAAACGCAAGGGATAATGATAATGGTAGAAACTGGAAAGTAAAAGCAGAAAATAAATAAGCTTGGAAACAGTGATGAGAATATGGACCAGGGTCCCGTGATGTTCACTAGTGATGTCTCTCTCCCAAAATACGATAAAACTGCTATGCGAGGTAAACAAATCACAGCTGGGCAATTGACGGGATTGAAAAAGCACCGCAATGCTAACTATGCTACAAAGAAAGGACGAGGCTCAAAAGCATGGGAGGTACGCAAAAATAAGTAGACTGAAATCCAACTGCAGATACTACTAATCATCCACCTTGAGATATCCATCCAGAACATCTCGCTGGTATTAAGTTGCGAGCCCCACCCAAACTGTAAACCCAAAGCAACAGACAACTGCATTAAAAACACTTTGCATAAAGTAAACAATCCTTGCAACCGCGGTTACAAGCACCGTTGTTTTCCCCCTTGTGGAAACAGCACATCCCCTAGACTCATGCTTCTGTCACTCAAGGGTGTCATCAGGGGGCATGAACCCACAATCGAGCATAACGTTCCCTCTTGGAGTCACTACCTACTACTTGGCCAAAGCAATAAACAGCCACGGATAACATGCAAGAATTACTTAGGAACAAAAATATAAAAGATAAGAACCAAATGTATTACTAGAACATAGTCTCATAATCCATCAGATCCCAGCAAACTCAGCATAGCAACAACAGAAAATTACATATGTGCCTCGATCATGTAGGGCAGCTCACGAGGTCTAAACCATGAAGAACAAAGAGGGGAGGAGAACATCACATAGCTACTGATCACGAACCCATGGTCCAAAGGAGACTACTCACGGATCATCTGGGAAGCATCCATGGTGGACGGGAAGCTCCCGGAGGTCAATCCTCCCTCCGGCAGGGTGCTGGGAAGAGGTCTGCTGGCGCTCCCGATCTTGGAAGCACGGCGGTGCAAGAACAGAGGCGAGATCGCGAAAAGGGGTTCTGTCTTTGGAGGTTTCGCGTCACGTAGAATATATAGGCGAAGGGGGGCAGTCAGGCGGCCCACCAGGGGTGCAGGTGCCCCCCCGGTGCGGCCAAGCCCTAGGCCGCGCCAGGTGGCCGCCTGGGCACCTAGTGGTGGCCCTCTGTCCCCACTTTGGTGATCCCGGAAGATTTCGTTGCGCTGATTTTTTATCTGATTTTTTTCGAATTTTTGGAGCACTTTTAATATAGGGGAAACCTGAAATAGAAAATTAGCAGAAAACAGGAACTGGCACTAGGGTGCACTGAATTAATAAGTTAGTCCAAATATGATCAAAAGTGTATGAAAGTGTATCTAGATCACAGAAATGTCACACAAAACATGCGTGGAGCAAGTAGAAATTATAGATATGTTTGGGACGTATCACCCATGCTTTTGAGCCTCTTCCTTTCTTTTGTAGCATAATTAGCATTGCGGTGCATTTTTAATCCCGTCAATAGCAGTTTTATCGTCTTTTGGGAGAGAGACATCACTAGTGAACTTCATGGGACCCCGATCCATATTCACATCACTGCTTACACCCTCAATTTACTTCCTGTTTAATTTCTAGTTGCAGTTATCACTATCATTATCCCTTGCATTTGATCCTTTGTAAACAACAAGTCCGGAGAGATTGACAACCTCTTTGTACTCGTTGGGAGGAAAGTTACTTGTTGTGTGTGTAGGTCCAGGTAAAGTAAGCAACCTTAGGTTGTGAACGACGCCATTATTCACTTTACCACCTACTTGTCGTCGTTGGAGTCCTACTGGGCTGATTCTAAACCTTGGTATCTTTTCCAAGGGAAATTTTCCGCTACACTACATCTCAACCTTCCACTTGGGGTAACCAACGAGGGGCGAGAATCACTTCCTGGCTAGCGTCAAGCAATTTCTTGCACCGTTGACGGGGACTCCGCTCTTCAAGATAGGGGAGTTGCACACTATCTTTTATCTTTCCTTTTTAGTCTTGTTAGTTTACCTTTCAGTTTTTATCTTTGTGCCCTTTATCAAAAATCACAAGAGAAAAATTGCTTGTTCTGCTTGTTGCTACTATTATGGGTACCACTGAAAACACCAAGTTGTGTGACTTCACTAGTCACAACAACAATGGTTTTATCTTTGTGCCCTTTATCAAAAATCAGAAGAAAAAAATTGCTTGTTCTGCTTGTTGCTACTATTATGGGTACCACTGAAAACACCAAGTTGTGTGACTTCACTAGTCACAACAACAATGGTTTTATCTGCACTCCTATTGCTACACCTGCCACTTCAGCATCTTCTTATGAAATTAAACCTGGTTTCCTGAACCTTGTTATGAAAGGACAATTCTCCGGTGCTGGAGATGATGCTGCTTTACACTTGAATAATTTTGTTGAGCTTTGTGATATGCAGAAGTATAAAGAAGTAGAAGGTGATATTGTTAAGCTTAAGTTTTTTCATTTCTCCTTGAGAGGAGGAGCTAAAATTTGGTTTCAATCCTTGCCTAGGAATAGATATATTGTTGGGATAAGTGCAAGGATGCTTTTATTGGGAAGTACTACCCACCTGCTAAGATTATCCAATTGAGAAGTAATATTATGAATTTTAAGCAATTGGATAATGAACACGTTGCCCAAGCATGGGAACGTATGAAATCTCTTGTTAAGAATTGTGCTACGCATGGTTTGACTACTTGGATGGTTATCCAGACTTTTTATGTAGGCTTGAACTTTACCTTGCGGAACCTGTTAGATTCGGCCGCGGGAGGAACCTTTATGTCAACAACACTTGGTGCTGCCAAAAAACTACTAGATGAGATGATGACCAACTATTCCTAATGGCACACCGAAAGAACTCCAACAGGTAGGAACGTAAACTCTGTCGAGGAGATCTCCTCCTAAATGAAAAAGTTGACCTCATGATGTTCCTTTAAATTCCTTGGTTGCTCAAGAACAAGTAGATGTGAACTTTATCTCTAGAAACAACTTCAACAACAATGCCTATAGGAGTAACTTTGGTAGAAATCCTAGACCGTTCCCATCCAACAACTATGGGAACAAGAACACTTATCCTAGCACCAAGAACTCCACTTCTGAATTAGAGAGCATGCTTAAGGACTTTATCACTACCAAAAAAGCCTTCAACAAGAGTGTAGAAGAGAAATTAGAAAAACTAGATAGTCTCACTTTGAAGGTAGACAACTTAGTCCATGAGGTAGAATTGCTTAAAATTAGAACTTATCACCTCGAGGAGAGGAAGACCACTCCTATGAATGCTATTCAAGTGCAAATTAATGAAAACATTAGGATGTTGGCCAAACTTGAAGACAGATGGGCTAGAGAAAAGTAGGAAGAAGATAGAATTAAGAGCCTTCCTACACACCATACCATTTCTACTATCCAAGTTGTTGAGGATATCCAAACTCATAGCACCCAACACACCCCTAGTCCCATTGGACCTATTAATGGTGATGCTATTACCTCAACCGTAGAAGAAGAAACTCCTATGAACATAGAGGCTTTCGAACAAGTAAGCCTAAATGACATCACCACCACCTTACTTGATAGTAGCGACCTTGATTTTGATAGTTGCACCCTTTCTGAAGTTATTAGTTTAATACACAAAATGTCTAGAGACCCCCATGCTAGCAGACTAAATCTTGCCTTCACGGAGCATATCACCAATGCTCTCATTAAAGCTAGGGAGGAGAAGCTTAGGTTAGAAGCCTCCATACCTAGAAATCTAGAAGATGGTTGGGATTCTATGATCAAAATTAAATTGAATAACTTCTCTTGCTATGCTTTATGTGATGTTGGAGCTAGTACCTCCCTTTGATTTTACTATTATGGACATTGAGTGTGAACCCTCATGTCCAATTATTTTGGGACGTCATTTTCTTCGCACCGTTGGTGCTGTCATTGACATGAAAGAGGGGAATATAAAATTCCAATTCCCTCTCAAGAAGAGCATGGAACAATTCCCTAGAAAGAAGATTAAGTTACCTTTTGAGTCCGTTACACGGGCTAGCTATTCTCTTACTCTTGATTAAACTTTATCTTTTTGCTTTGTGCCTAGCTCAAAGGAGTAAAACAAAGCGCTTGTTGGGAGGCCACCCAAGATGTTTCCTTCTGTTTTTTAGTGGTCTTGATGATTGTTACTACTGTAGCAACATCATTGTATCTTTAGTTTCAAGCTTTGTTCCAAGTTTAGCCTCTGATTGCAAGAAAGTTCAAAAGTTGTGACATGTTGTCTAGAAAACAGATTATGTCCATTGACGGATAAAATCGGATAAAATCACCACATCATGTTTTTGATGTGAATGTTTTTGACAGCGTGATCTATACAATTAGCTTTCGTGCATCTATTCTGAGTTTTTTATTTGATTTTCAGAAGTAGCCCAAAAAAATTATTTACTACCTGCTGCTCTGTTTTTCACAGATTCTGCCCTGTTTTGCGTTTTCCCAGTTTTGCAAATCTTGCGCTAGTTTTTTCTTTGCAAATTTTTTTTGGGGATCTTGAGGAACAGTAGCTCTTCGATAATATATTTATTTTAATAGAGGCAAATTATTTTATTATGGGTACTAACCTCTCTAATCAGCTTATGATGAGTTATTTATGAAGGAAGTTTTCAAGTGTGCGAAGGACGATGATGAAAGAAGATCCAGGAGTGTCAAACGCTCAAGCTTGGGGATACCCCCATGCACCCCAAGAAATATCCAAGGAGACTCAAGCATCTAAGCTTGGGGATTCCCCCGTGCATCCCCTTCTCCATCAACAATTATCAATTCGATCTTCGTTCCATATTTTTATCACTTCATGCGTTATGTGCTATGCTTGGAGCGCCTTGCTCTTTACTTTTTAGTTTTCTTTAGCTTTGTTTGCTGTTCATAACAAGTTAGAATCCAGCTTTCTTTGTGTGGGAGAGAAACACGCTCCACTTTAAACTAGAACACATCATAGGATTTTCTTGCTTATCTTTCTTTGATGTGTGTGTTCTTTATCTTTTCATAGCTGTTGTCATGCTTAGCTCTTAGTTTTCATGCTTATCTTTTTAAGAGATTTTGTTTATTTTGTTGCTGGAACTCTCTTGAGTCTTCAAGTTTATCATCTTTAGAGCGTTGGCTTGTTGCACTGAGTTGTGTATCTTGACTTGAAGTAGGTAATTGAGGTTGATATTCAATTGTAGTAGTAACTTGCAATAGTTTTGAGGTATTGTTTTGAGTAATGTTTGAACTTTGGTGTCAAGAGCTTTAGCCTATTACTGATAGATGTCGTATTTTGGGAAATCCGTGTTTATTTTTGAAAACTACAAAAAACTAGTTGAGAACTCTAGCTACTAGATGGATCACTAATCTTTTGAGGGGTCGGATATTAGAGTACACTCACGTACCATGAGTCGAGGATGCACAAGGATAACCAAACATTAATACAGTCCTCCTCGGAGTACTTGTCTCTTTGTGAACCCCCTGATTCGATTGAGAGTTACCGATAATAAGTGCATGAGTTCTTCTGACTAATGTAAGTATTCGAAAGTTGACTCTTCCACCATCCATATTTTTCTAGCCTCTTCAGTACCATGCATTGCCCTTTTTTCACCTCGAGAGTTGGCGCATATTTTTCCCGTGCCGTGCATTTCCCTCTTCTCACTCCGAGAGTTGGCGTCCACCTCCCCGGTGCATCCAAACCCTTGGCATAATACGCTCTGTCATCATAAACCTCCTTATATCTTTCCTCAAAACAGCCACCATACCTACCTACAAGGAATCTCCATAGCCTTTCCGAGATACATTGCCATGCAACATCCACCTTCTCATGACTTGATCTTCATGTCATACATGCTTCTTCTTGACCGATGAGCCGCATGATAGTTGGGCCTTGCCCTAATAATTGCTACATGACGCGCTACTATCATTGCATATCCTGCTACACTGGCAGAGGCATACATTTTCATACTTCATGATAACTTCGTCTTCTTTATGCTGAGTACTTTTGTAAAGTGTGAAAGATCTTCTATATTTCTTGTAATATATAGAGTGTTGCCCCTAAAGTGAGGAAAATATCCCAAAGAGGACAAACTAAAAAGTCCCAAAGAGGAAAGATGAGAGATAGATAGAAAGAGCCATTGAGGCCACCAAAAAAATAAAAAATGAGAAAAAGGAGAAAAAAGAGAAAAAAGAAAATAAAAAGAGATAAGGGGGCACACTACTATTCCTTTTGAGAGATATATACTCGTACTCCCTCTTATATCTTGTACTCCATAGAGATCATCATACATGCATATAGCTATGTGGGACCTTTACACTATAGAACTTGGCTTGTATATTCCAATGATGAGCCTCCTCAAATGAGCTCTAGGTCTTCTTGAGCAAGCAAGTTGGATGCACCCCCACTAGTTCCATTGGAGAGCTTTAGCTCATATGTGCATCCGTTGCATGGCAATCCCTACTCCTCACATCATATCTATCATTTGGCTTTCTCTCGCCTATGATTTTCCTCATTGATGTGAGACTTTCACACCTTTTTATCTTCCTCCTCCATCATTTCTCTCTTCGCCATCCTAAGTGTCAACTTTCTTGCTTACACTCATCCATTGCATGAGTGCTCAAAAAGTCGAAAGGGAGTGGATCAGTTTCACTTGTACCTGGCTAGTGGTCTGGGGACGAGTCAAGATAAGATTCCAAAGAAGACTAAGTGTGATACTTTAGTAGATTGAGTTCTCAACTAAAATAAATAGTATGTTTTTTCTCTCTTGTAATCCCATCTCCCACTTCTTGCATGCAAACACCATTTGGAGACATTCGAGTCAAGGATATTGAGAGCTCTTGCACCTTTATGTTCTTATGTTGCTTATTTCAATGATAATAAAGACACTTGGTTGTTACGACTTGAATTGAATTACATATCTTGCTTGCCTTACTTAAAAGTTCTTTTAAGATGTCACCACAGAAATTATGGTTGTTATCATTTACCTACTCGAGGACGAGCAAGAATTAAGCTTGGGGATGTTGATACGTCCCAAATGTATCTATAATTTCTGCTTGCTCAATGCATGTTTTGGGTGATATTGCTATACTCTTGACGCACTTTCATACACTTTTGATCATATTTGGACCAACCTATTAACTCAGTGCACCCCAGTGCCAGTTTTTGTTTTCTGTTGTTTTTGTATTTTAGGTTTTCCCATTACTTAAAGTGTCCGAAAAATTCTGGGAAAAATATATAAAAAAATCAGTGTTACGGAAGCTTCCGGATGCCCGAAGGGGGGATGGGGGACCCACCTAGTGCCCAGGCAGCCAAGGGGCACGGCCCCACCCTAAGCCGCGCCAGGGGGGCGGCTGGACCCCCTGGTCCACCCCTGGCTGCATCCCTTCGCCTATCTTTACCTCTTATCCCGAAACCCCCGAGGACAGAACCCTTTTTCGTGATCTCCCCTCTATTCCGCCGCCGTGCTTCCAAGATCGGGGCTGCCAGGAGACCCTGTCCCGGCAACCTGCCGGAGGGAGGATTGACCTCCAGGAGCTTCTCCACCATCATGGACGCTTCCCGGATGAGCCATGAGTAGTCCACCTTGGACCATGGGTCCATGATCAGTAGCTATGTGATGTCTTCTCTCCACCTTTGCTCTTCATTGATTAGACCTTATAAGCTGCCCTACATGATCAAGGCACATATGTAATTTTCCTTTTGTTGCTATGTTGAGTTTGCTGGGATCTGATGGATTATGAGATTATGTTCAGATTGTGATGATTAATATATTTGGTTCTTCTCCTTTTATATTTATGTTCTTGAGTAATTCTTGCATGTTCTCCGTTGTTGTTTATTGCTTTGGCCAAATAGTAGATTGTAACTCCAAGAGGGAGCGTTATGCATGATTGTGGGTTCATGCCCCCTGATGAAGAGCTTGAGTGACAGAAACATGAGTCTAGGGGATGTGTTGTTGCCACATGGTGGCATTGTGTAACACCCTCAGTTTCTGTAACAGTAATCATCATCACTGTTGACCATCACTGTTTGTTAATCACTGTTATCCCCTGTCCTTAATCAAACTTTGCTTCTGCTCTTTTCAAACCATGCTGGTTGGTAATCAAAACCCTAATCCCAATGCATCTTCCTCATCAAGAAACTATACCCTAGTTGAAACTACTTTGAATGAAAATTAAAACAAATGGGTTCAAATAAAGTTGTTCTATAAATCCTGAAACCATTTTTGTAAATTGCCTAAAATCATTACAATCATGTTGGACCAACTTTTGTAATTTTTGTAGTTACAGAAAATTCCAAACAATTCAAACAGTAGGTTAAAACCCTTACTTTGGGCATTTAATAATTAAAAGAGATATCTAATGATTTTATTTTGCTGCAAAATCTTTTGTGGCACCTTAGTAATATGTAACCCTAATTTACAAACACCAATAACCTTTTACAAAAATGCTAGGGTTAATAAATGAATTACAGAAAGAAATAGAATAAACAGCAAAACAAAACAAATCGAAAAACACTCTAACCCGCCCAGGGCGACGGCCCACCTAGCCCAGGCCCACCCCCCACGTTTGTCTTCTTCCTCCAACCACCCCCCCCCCCCACCTGCCCCGTACGGCGGCGACCGCCGCCACGCCGCTGCCAGCCCGGACCCGCCTCCACCTGCTCCCTCCCGTCGCCGACAGGATAAGAACGCCACCGGCCACCTCCTGGACATCCTCCCCCTCCCCTTCCCCTCCTCTTCTCTCACGCCTCGGGGAAAATTTCCCGAGCGCCGCCGTCGCCATTGTCGTGGCCAGACGTGGCCAACGGGCACGGTCCGCCTGGAGGTGGTGTCCAGAGGCTGCGCCTTGGTCGTCTTCGTCGACTACAACGGCTAATCGAGCCCGAGTCCACCACATCGAGCGCTACTTCACCGCCTTCGTCTTCGGCTCCGGCGGGATCCACGACGAATTCCGGCCACAACAAGCCCGCATCGAGCCCGCTGCCACCTCCGTCGTGCTCCTGGTGAGCTCCCCGTTCGTCGCCAACTGCCCGTTGAGTCCCGATAGCGTCGTAGTCTTTTCCCCCTTCGAGCTCGCTCCGGCCGCCGTGGTTCGTCGTCGTAGCCGTCGGCCTGGACCGTCCCAGCTCACGCCAAGGACACCCGCGTGCTCCCCGTGGACCATAGGTTCGATCCCACCCCGTAGAGCGTTCGATTTCCTCGCCTGTACCAAACTGCCATTGGATCCCGAGCACCCCCTCCGCCATTGTTGAGCTCGAGCTCGTACCTGTCCACCCCAAGCCACCGCACCGCCACCAAACTCCTCCCCGTGGTCGTCCGCGTCGAGTGGTACCCGCCGCGCCTCCTCCCGTGCACCACAGAGAGGGCAGCATCAACCTCGCCGGCGTTCTGCCGCCGGCTAGCCTCCGGTGAGGCTGCCCCTTGGGCCCCGCCTGTCGGGTTCGCTGTTAGAGGCTAATGAGTCACTCACAGTGGGCCACCCCTTGGACTGTTTAATTAAATTAAACTTGATAATTACCTCTGTGACACTGACAACTGGGCCCCAGCTGTAAGTCATTTAGAAATAAATAAAATTATAAAAACTAGTCACTGACATGTGGGTCCAGAGGCATTTCTGATTTAATTAAATGTTTTATAAATAACAGAGGCTGACATGTGGGTCCCACATGTCAGCACTGTTCTGGATAATGTTGTGGATAATGTTTTGGATAATGTTTTGGATAATGTTTAATAAATAATAAAAGAAATCCAGAAAATCATTTAAATTGATTTAAACTTTGAAATTCAATAACTTTTAAACCGTAACTCGGATTAAAAAAACTTTATACATGAAAATTGATCAGAAAAATATAACAAATACAACTACGCTATCCGTATGTCTACCACACCCCTCTAACACAACGAACAACGAACATTCCCCCTCCGGACCAACTGCCCGATAAATTGTCCGGTACTGTTAGAGTGCCCGGATGAATTTATTCCGAACACGAATGTTTCTCGGAATAGATCAACTAGCACGGATACACCCCCCTTATGTTGTTCCGGTAACCACGACACCTCCGGCTTGATCCTTCCCCTCCGGACACCCTGTCCGGTAATCATCCGGAGCCGGTAGTTCATCCCCAGATGAATTCCCGCTCCGAGCATATTGCATTGCACTGCGTTAGAACACCGTTAACATTTCATCTATCATGTCATACATCTGTTTGTATATGCTTGCTTTGTATTTACTGTTTCTTCCCCCCCTTAATCCTCGGTAGACCCCGCTGCTGCCGTCGACTACACCGCTACTGAGTACGACTACGTCGTCGACGACCCTACTACTACCGTCGAGCTTGCAGGCAAGCAGAGCCATTCTCTTCCCCAGATATCGCCTATCTTTTCGTACATTTCTTGCACTAGGCATTGTTACTGCTGCTGCTACGTTACAATCCTATTATATTGCATAGCCTGATTTTGTCGCCCCTTGATGTGCCTTCCTTTATCCTATGCTTCCTATTATTATTATTATTATGCATTATTCAGCAGTGAGCCCTGCGCATTGTTAGCTAGGATTAGATAGAGGGCCGTGATCACTCAGGGGAGTGAACGCGGGTACCAATATTATAACTGCACAGGTACGGTACAATGCAGACACCGTCTAAGGCCCCTATCTGGGATATGCCAAGTCACCTCAAGTGTGAGCTATCCAGGAGTAATCCTGGTACTCCACTCGAGGCTGACTTTGTCTTACCGCCATAGGGTCCTGAACGACGATTGTCCTTCAGGTAAGAAGTCGGGCGACCCAACGGTGCCCGCGAGAGGTATTGCGACGGGACGACAGGGAGGGTACGACCAGTGTACCGGTGTGCTTGGCCCCTGATCGTTGGCCGCGAGAGTTACCAAACCACAAAAGTCGAGCTCCTCCAGGAGCACACGCGAGACAAGGTAAGGAGACGGTTCACCTTGTTGGTAACCGCAGTGACTTGGTGGGACGACGGGGCAGGCACCGATGTACTGGTGGTCCTGGCTGCTGTCGTTGTCCGCGGGTCAGTTAAGTCGAGGCAACGATAACGGTTGTCACGCTGGTTAATTAAAATGCTAAATGGTTCAGTGAATGCCTTGAGTTGGCTATATGCCATGTACGCACTACCTACCCGTGGGAATTACGAGTTATGGGCTCCTCTGCTTCGTAGTGTCGTCCGAGGACTCTTCAGACGTCAGCAGTACCGCGGCCTGCGCCGGGAAGTGGTGTTGTCTTATTTGTCGCGGCAGTGTGATTTGTATTTGCTTTGATTTAACTTCACCGGCCAGCCTCGCACCGTGCAGGAGTACGTCGGGGTTAGGGTCCAAAGCCCCGCGTACATAGGATATAGTCCGGTGGATGACCTCTCTGTTGAGTTTGAAAGATGGGCTATGAAGTGTCGGATAGCCTTGGTGGAGCGTTCCCTAACAAGGTTCCCGCCACCCTGGAGATCCGTGTGTGTAGCGTAACACAAGTGCACCCCTGCAGGGAAGATTAATCTATTCGAATAGCCGTGTCCACGGTAACAGCACGCTTTATGCTGAAGCTGGATCTTACCACTAGAAACTATTATTAAACTGTATGGTTCCGGGTTCTCTTCCTCGCGGGGATGTCGAGGAGGTGAACTTGGAGGCATTGTTAATTATTACTACTTATTATTATACAATTCTGCAGCAACTTCTGCTGCATTGTTACTTTATGCTTTATATAAACTGTTGGCTGATTCTTACCTCATGCTGCAAGACCTCGTCGGAAGATGCTAGTCTTCGTTAGGCCTAGCTTCTTACCCTTGCTCTGGATTTCTGTCTTTCAGTCCACTATATACAGCCTCTTCTTTCCGTTGAAACAATGCATAATTTCTTAGTAGCGGACGTAAGACTCGCGGGTATACTAGATACTCACCTGCTTTATCTCCTTTACTGTTTTTCCTGATCGGCCGCTGCAGCCGACGTTGGAGCCCAGGAGCAGGAGTACCCCGGAGGCGCCTACTACGACGTCGAGTTCCCCTTCGACCAGGAGTAGTTCAGTGGATCCCAGGCAGGAGGCCTCGCCTTTTCGATCTGTATCTCTGATGTGATTTGTGCTAGCCTTCTTAAGGCAAAACTTGACTAACTATGTCTGTACACAGAAATTATGGCTTGTATGACTTATGTATTCGGGTCCGCGTGACCCCCTCTATTGTAATATATTTGTTTATCCTTTTGTGTTTAGTGTTGTGCTGTGATATTATCACCGTGGCACCCTAATCTCAGTCGTGTACCATGTGTGTATGATTACTGTACACGGACTGATTTTGGGGGCGTCATAGGAAATTTGCTGATATACTACATCTCACCTTCCACTTGGTGTAACCAACGAAGGGCGAGAAACCATTATCATCATCTCGCACATCAAGAAAATTTCTAGCGTCGTTGCCAGGGAGTTGAAGCTTTACACAAGTTTTGCCCCGTCAACTTTGGCACCAGCACACATATGTAATTATTTCCGTTGTTTCTATGCTAAGTTTGCTGGGATCTGATGGATTATGAGACTATGTTCAGATTGTGATTGAGTAATATATTTGGTTCTTATCTTTATATTTTTGTTCTTGAGTAATTCTTGCATCTTCTCCGTTGTTGTTTATTTCTTTGGCCAAGTAGTAGGTAGTGAATCCAAGAGGGAGCGTTATGCTTGATTGTGGGTTCATGCCCCCAGATGACTTTCTTGAGTGACAGAAACATGAGTCTAGGGGATGTGTTGTTGCCACAAGGGGGAAAATAACGGTGCTTGTAACCGTGGTTTCAAGGATTGTTTACTTTACGCAAAGTTCTTTTAATGCAGTTGTATGTTGCTTTGGGTTTACACTTTGCACTAGTAGGAAATAGGCTATAGCCGCCAGCTTATCGCTGGCTAACTGAAAAAGTTGTATGCCAGCGCTACTACTGCTGGAGGACAAAACAATTTATATGCCAGCAGTATTTTTGTAACGCTGGCGTACAAATAAAATTGTACCCCAGCAATAGATACAGATCAAGGATAGTTGCTGCTATCAACTACCGCTAGAGTATAAATATAGCCATCCGCCAGCGGTAATAAATTATCTCCGACGTACAAGAAAATTGAATACGCCAGCGGTTGTAGAAATTGTAACGCTGGCGGACCGAATAAATCGTACGCCTGTGGTTTTATTTTTCAAGCATGAGCGAGAGTCTTCATCTAAGACAATCTGACGGTTCATAGTGAGCAAAAGAGCACACACTATCCGTGTTCTTGGACGTGATTGGTTGAGACCTATCACTATCTATGTGCTTGGACGTGATTGGTTGAGTCCTATCTCATTCAACTGTAGCAGATTCTCCTCATCTCGCGTCTCGCAGTATGGTAGTACTACTACTTTGAGCTAGTAGTAGAATTAGTATCCACCTCTCTCCATCGACCCGGTCCTGCGCAAGGAGCACCAGCATGGTACCTGACCCAGCCATGGTGACCATCTGCCTCGGCGAGAGCGGGCACGCGCAGGCCGCGGCAGCCCGCCCGCACACGCACGCCTCCGGCGCCAGTGTGTCCACGAATGCGAAGCTCTGCGACAGCGCCGCCGGCCACTCGCGTGAAGCTCTGCGACAACGCCTCCTTCCACTTGCGCTCCTCCGACCCGTCCTCGCCGCGGTGCGTCAGGTAGTGCTCCATCACGGCGGCGAGTTCCATCGCGAGGATGCCGTGCATATGCTCCCAGCATAGCTCCGCCACCTGCTCTTGTGTATGTAGACAGGAAATGAATTCCGGCATGCCGCTAGGTGGACTGCGGCAGGGTGCGGCCGGACTGAATCGAGCAGGATGGGCCGTGGTTGGCGATGCCCCGGTGGCGAGGAGGAACTGGTCGGCCGCTTCCGTAACGAGCGGTCGTATTTTTTTTAAACCTAGAAACGCTAGCACTGGCGCACAAGCCCCTGAACGCCAGTGTTAACATGTCTTATCGCTAGCGTACAACACATGTACGCCAACGGTAACAGAACATAGTGTTGCCGTACAATTTGTCCGCCGGCGGTACATGTTACCACTGGCATCACAACGCTGGCGTACGCTTGTCCGCCAGCGGTAAAAAAAATCGTACGCCAGCAGTAGGCTATTTCCTACTAGTGTTGGGTGGAGCTCACTACTTAATACCAGCGGAATGTTCTGGATAGATATCTCAAGGTGGATGATTAGTAGTACATGCAGATGGATTTCGGTCTACTTATTTTGGCGTACCTCCCAGGCTTTTGAGCCTCTTCCTTTCTTTGTAGCATAGTTAGCATTGGTTGACGCTCGTAATCCTATCAATTGCCCAGCTGTGATTTGTTTACCTCGCATAGCAGTTTTGTCGTATTTTGGGAGAGAGACATCACTAGTTAACATCATGGGACCCCGGTCCATATTCTCATCATTGTTTACATGCTCAATTGATTTCCTGGTTTTAGTTTCCAGTCGCAATTATCACTACCTATTATATGTTTCGTTGATCCTTTGTAAACAACAAGGCCGGAGAGATTGACAACCTCTCTGAACTTCGTTGGGAGCAAAGTTACTTGTGTGTGTGCAGGTCCAGGTTAAGGCAGCATTATCTCAAACGGCGTGTTGCTCACTTCACCACCTACTTCTAGTTATCAGAGTCCTGCTGGTTCGATCTCAACCTTGGTATCTTGCCAAGGGAAATTTGCTGCTATCCTACATCTCACCTTCCACTTGGGGTAACCAACGAAGGGCGAGAAGCCATTATCATCTCCCGCGCATCAAGCAGATTTCTGACGCCGTTGCCGGGGACTCCAATCTTCAAGATAGGGGAGTTGCACACTATCTTCTACCTTTGCTTTTTAGTCTTGTTAGTTTACCTTCCAGTTTTTATCTTTGTGTCCTTCATCAAAAACCACAAAAAAAATTACCTTGCTTTTAGTAGTCTTTCTTGTTTAGTTAAGCATGTTAGGACTAGGTTCTTTGAGGGAATCGGAAGTTCTAGATTTCCATCAAAGGGATGGAGAGAATATGAAGAAGGCATGGGACAGAATTTCTGAAGCACACAGGAGAATTATGCCTTGGATACCTAATAAAATTGTGCTTAGAAATTTTTGCCATGGTCTTTTTAAGTCGTATAAAACTCTCTTGATACCATAGCTGAAGGAGACTTTTTAGAGTGTGATGAAGCTAGAGCTCTTGATATTTTGCATGGTCTATCTAGTTATTTTGTTTATGATCGTAGTTTTGATACTGTTATAGATAGACTTGCCACTATTGAAAAGAGTATGGATGCTCTAGACTTGAGAAAAGTAGAGGAAATTAAGTCCAACAAGAAAGAAATGTTGGAGATAGATGATGACTGGGAGCCTTTTGTTAGGATTATCATCTCTAACCAAGACTTCCTTGCTTTTTGTGATATTGGATCCATGGTTTCTACAATGCCAAAAATATTTTATGATTATGTGAAACTAAACATGGATAATTTTTTATCTTATCATGAACATGTTAATGGAGATACTTCATAGATTAAGGGAAAGGTAAAAAGAAGTCCAAGTTACATTTCTTAAAAGGGTTGCAACGATGGATTTCTTCATCGTGGAGCAAACCAAAGTAACATCGTGCTTGGAAGGGACTTCCTCCGAGCTATGAAAGGCTTCATTGATATTGGTAAGGGGCACACATGCTTACGTGGAAAAGCGAAAGGTAAGTACCTCTTCCGTAGGAAAAAGAAGAATGAACTTGTTGAAAATCAATTTGAAGGTTTTTATGACTCCGATGATCTCGGGGACCTTTGATTCTTCTTTTTTACTTTATGCCTAGCTTAAAGGCGTAAAAGAAAGCGCTTGTTGGGAGGCAACCCAAGATGTTTTTACTTCTAGTTTTAGTGATCTTGACGATTGTTACT
This sequence comes from Bromus sterilis, assembly GCA_950022295.1. NCBI lineage: Eukaryota > Viridiplantae > Streptophyta > Magnoliopsida > Poales > Poaceae > Bromus > Bromus sterilis. The sequence goes on along the minus strand of OX465601.1, from coordinate 139,041,572 downwards.
ACTGTAGCAACATCACTGTATCTTTATTCTCAAGCTTTGTGCCAAGTTTAGCCTCCGATTGCAAGAAAGTTCAAAAGTTGTGACATGCTGTCCAGAAAATAGATTCTGTCCTTGGACGGAAAAAAATTCCTAAAATCACCAGATCATCTTTTTGATCTGAATTTTTTTGAAAGCATGCTCTATATAATTGAATTTCGAGCGTCTGTTCTGAGTTTTTTTATTTGAGTTGCAGAAGTACCCCGAAAAAATTATTTACTACCTGTTGGTCTGTTTTTCACAAATACTGCCACGTTTTGCCTTTCCTCACTTTTTCAAGACTTGCGCTAGCTTTTTCTTTCCAAAAACTTTTTGGCAATCTTGAGAAACAGTAGCCCTTCAAGAAAATCTTTATTTCCAGTAGAGGCAAATTATTTTATTAAGGGTACTAACCTCTCTAATCAGCTTATGATGAGTTATGTATGAAGGGAGTTTTCAAGTGTGTGAGGAAAGATGATGAAAGAAGATTCGGGAGTGTTAAACGCTCAAGCTTGGGGATGCCCACATGCATCCCCAATAAATATTCAAGGATACTCAAGCGTCTAAGCTTGGGGATGTCCCCGTGCATCCCCTTCTCCATCAATAATCATCAGTTCGTCCTCCGTCTCACTATATTTTTATCACTTCATGTGTTATGTGCTATGCTTGGAGCGTCTCGCTCTTAGGTTTACTTTTTAGTTTTATTTAGCTTTGTTTGCTGTTCATATCAAGTTAGAACCCAGCTTTCTTTGTGTGGGAGATAAACACGCTCCACTTCAAACTAGAACACATCATATGATTTCATGCTTATCTTTCTTTTGTTGTGTGTTCTTTATCTTTTCATAGTTGCTGCCATGTTTAGCTCTTAGTTTTCATGTTTATCTTTTTCAAGAGCTTTAGTTTAGTTTGTTCCTGGAACTCTCTTTAGTTTTCATGTTTATCTTGTTAAGAGAGTTGGTTGTTGCACTGAGTTGTGTCTTGACTTTAAGTAGGTAATTGAGGTTGCTATTCAATTGTAGTAGTAACTTGCAATAGTTTTGAGGTATTGTTGTGAGTAATGTTTGAACTTTTAGTGTCAAGAGCTCTAGCCTATTACTGATAGGTGTCGTATTTTGGGCAATCCGTGTTTATTTTCAAAAACTACAAAACTAGTTGAGAACTCTAGCTACTAGATGGATCACTAATTTTTGGAGGGATCGGATATTAGATTACACTCACGTACCATGAGCCGAGGATGCGCAAGGATAACCAAACCCCCATACACTCCTCCTCTGGGTACTTGTCTCTTTGTGACCCTCCTTATTAGATTGAGAGTTACCGATAATAAGTGCATGAGTTCTTCAGACTAATGTAAGTATTGAAAGTTGACATTTCAACCTCCTCACATTTGCTAGCCTCTCCCGTGCCGTGCATTTCCCTCTTCTCACTCCGAGAGTTGGCGTCCACCTCGCCGGTGCATCCAAACCCTTGGCATGATACGCTCTTCCATCATAAACCTCCTTATATCTTTCCTCAAAACACCCACCATACCTACCTATCAAGGCATTTCCATAGCCTTTCCGAGATATATTTCCATGCAACATCCACCTTATCATGACTTAATCCTCATGTCATACATGTTTCTGCTACTCTGGCAGAGGCATACATTTGCATACGTCATGATAGCTACAGCCTCTTTATGTTGAGTACCTTTTAAAGTGTGAAGATCTTCTATACTTCTTGTAAAATAGAGTGTTGCCCTTAAGTGAGAAAAAGATCCCAAAGAGGACAAATGAGAGTTCAATAGAAAGATCCATTGAGGCCACCAAAAAATAAAAAAGGGAAAATAGAAAAAGAAATAAAAAGAGAGAAGGTGGCAACACTACCCTTTTGAAAGATCCACACTCGTTTTCCCTCTATATCTTGTACTCTATAGAGATGATCATATATGCATATAGCTATGTGGGGACCTTCACACTATAGAACTTAGCTTGTATATTCCAATCATGAGCCTCCTCAAACGAGCTCTAGGTCTTCTTGAGAGAGCAAGTTGAATGCACCCCCACTAGTTCCATTGGAGAGCTTTTCTTAGCTCATGTGTGCATCTGTTGCACGGCAATCCCTACTCCTCACATCATATCTATCATTTGGCCTTCTATCGCCTATGATTGTCCTCATTGATGTGAGCCTTTCACACCCTTTTTGTCTTCCTCGTCCACCCTATCTCTCTCTTTGTCATCCTTAGTGTCAACTCTCGTGCTTATGCTCATCCACTGCATGAGTGCTCAAAATATCGAAAGGGAGTGGATCAAATTGACTTGTACCTGGCTAGTGGTCTGGGGACGAGTCAAGATAAGATTCCAAAGTAGACTAAGTGTGAAAGTTTAGTAGATTGAGTTCTCAACAAATACATATTTTTTTTCTCGTATTCACACCCCCCACTTCTTGCACGCAAACACCATCTAGAGACATTCGAGTCACGGACAGTGAGAGCTCTTGCACCTTTATGTTCTTATGTTGCTTGTTTCAATGCTAGACTCTTTCTTGTTATGACTTGAATTGAATCACATACCTTGACTGCTTTACTTTTCAAAGTTCTTATATGGTTTCTATCATGTCACCACAAAAATTATGCTTGTTATCATTTACCTACTCGAGGACGAGCAGGAATTAAGCTTGGGGATGTTGATACGTCCCAAACGTATCTATAATTTCTTCTTGCTCCATGCATGTTTTGTGTGATATTGCTATGTTTTATACACACTTTCATACACTTTTCATCATATTTGGACTAACCTATTAACTCAGTGCACCCCAGTGCCAGTTCATGTTTTTTGTTGTTTGTCTATTTGCGGTTTCCCCCGTATTAAAAATGCTGCAAAAATTCCAGGAAAATAGAATAAAAAATCAGCGCTTCGGAAGCTTCGGGAATCACCGAGGAGGGGCCCGAGGGGACCCACCAGGGCCCCAGGCGCCCTGTCGGCGTGCCCTAGGGTTGGCCGCGCCAAGGAGACGCCTGGACCCCTGGTGGCCCCCTTGGTTGCCCCCTTCGCCTATTTATTCTCCGTCACATGAAACTTCCAAAGAGAGAACCCTTTTTCGCAATCTCGCCTCTCTTCCGCCGCCACCGCGCTTCCAAGATCGGGAGCGCCAGCATACCTCTTCCCGGCACCCTATCGGAGGGAGGATTGACCTCCGGGAGCTTCCCCTCCACCATGGACGCTTCTCGGATGTGTCGTGAGTAGTTTTCTTTGGACCATGTGTCCATGATCATTAGCTATGTGATGTTCTCCTCCCCTCTTTGTTATTCATGGATTAGACCTTGTGAGCTTCCCTACATGATCAAGGCACATATGTAATTCTTTCTGCTGTTTCTATGTTGAGTTTGCTGGGATCTGATGGATTATGAGACTATGTTCAGATTGTGATTGAGTAATATATTTGGTTCTTATCTTTTAAATTTTTGTTCTTGAGTATTTTTTTCATGTTCGACGTTGTTGTTTATTGCTTTGGACAAGTAGTAGGTAGTGACTCCAAGAGGGAGTGTTATGCTTGATTGTGGGTTCATGCCCTCTGATGACTAGCGTGAGTGACAGAAACATGAGCCTAGGTATGTGATGTTGCCACAAGGGGGAAAACAATGGTGCTTGTAACCGCGGTTGCAAGGATTGTTTACTTTAAGCAAAGTTCTTCTAATGCAGTTGTCTGTTGCTTTGGGTTTACACTTTGGGTGGGGCTCGCAACTTAATACCAGCGAGATGTTCTGGATAGATATCTCAAGGTGGATGATTAGTAGTAGATGCAGATGGATTTCGGTCTAATTATTTTGGCGTACCGCCCATACTTTTGAGCCTCTTCCTTTCTTTGTAGCATAGTTAGCATTAGTTTGCGCCCGTAATCCTGTCAATTGCCCAGCTGTGATTTGTTTACCTCGCATAGCAGTTTTATCGTCTTTTGGGAGAGAGACATCACTAGTGAACAGCATGGGACCCCGGTCCATATTCTCATCACTGTTTAAACGCTCAATTTATTTCCTGTTATTACTTTCCAGTCGCAATTATTACTACCTATTATCTGTTGCGTTGATCCTTTGTAAACAACAAGGCCGGAGAGATTGACAACCTCTCTGAACTTCGTTGGGAGCAAAGTTACTTGTGTGGGTGCAGGTCTAGGTTAAGGGAGCATTATCTCAAACGGCGTGTTGCTCGCTTCACCACCTACTTGTAGTTATCAGAGTCCTACTGGTTTGATGTCAACCTTGGTATCTTTGCCAAGAGAAATTGGTTGCTATCCTACATCTCACCTTCCACTTGGGGTAACCAACAAAGCGAGAGAAGCCATTATCATCTCTCGCGCGTCAGTCCATGACTAGTAGCTATGTGAAGTCTTCTATCCAATCGTGTTCTTCAATGTTTAGTTCTTGTGAGTTGCCCTACATGATCAAGGCACATATGTAATTTTCCTGTTGTTGCTATGTTGTGTTTGCTGGGATACGATGGATTATGGGATTATGTTCAAATCATGATGAGTTGTATATTTGGTTTACCTTTTATATTTTGTTCTTGAGTAATTCTTGCATGTTCTCTGTTACTTTTTATTGCTTTGGCCAAGTAGTAGATACAAACTCCAAGAGGGAGCGGTATGCTTGATTGTGGGTTCATGCCCCCGATGTCTAGCTTGAGTGACAGAAACATGAGACTAGGGGATGTGTTGTTGCCACCAGGGAGAAAACAACGGTGCTTGTAACCGCGGTTGCAAGGATTGTTTACCTTAAGCATAGATTGTTAATGCAATTGTTTGTTGCTTTGAGTTTACAGTTTGGGTTGGTCTCGCAACTTAATACCAGCAAGATGTTCTGGACAGATATCTCAAGGTGGATGATTAGTGAGTAGATGCAGATGGATTATGATCTACTTGTCTTGGAGTATTGACCATACTTTTGAGCCTCTTACTTTCAAGTAGCATAATTAGCATTGCGGTGCGTTTATAATTCTGTCAATTGCCCAACTGTAATTTGTTCACCCAGCTTAGCTGTTTTACGATATTTTGGGAGAGAGACATCACTAGTGAACATCATGGGACCCCGGTCCATATTTCTATCATTGTTTACACCTCCACTTTATTTATTGCTTTTACTTTTCGTTGCATTTATCACTACTATCTACCCTTGCGTTTAATCCTTTGTAAACAACAAGGCCGGAGAGATTGACACCCTCTCTGTACTCGTTGGGAGCAAAGCTATCTGTTGTGTCTGCAGGTCCAAGTAAAGTAAGAAACCCTTGGTTGTGAATGGCGCCATTGTTCACTTTACCACCTTCTTGTCGATCCTTGGAATCTCCTCCTGGATTCGTTAAACCTTACAGCCACCGGGTAAGAGAAATTTTGTTGCTACGCTACTTCTCAATCTTCCAATTGGGGTAGCCAACGAGGATCACTACTTCAGTGCCATCAAGATACATTTCTAGTGCCGTTGCCGGGACTCCAATCTTCAAGATAGGGGAGTTTACACTATCTTTTATGTTTGCTTTAGTCTTGTTAGTTTACCTTTCAGCTTTTATCTTAGTGTCTTTTATCAAAAATCACAAAAAAATTAGTTACCTTGCTTTGTTTAGTCAGTATGTCAAAGTCTTTTGCCTTTGGTTTTGCACCCGAAGGGGAGATTCTAACCTTCAAACAAAGAGGTGGAGAAAGTCTGAAAAATGCTTGGTATAGAATTAATGGTTCTCAAAATAGAGCCACCAATAAGCAGTCCACTATTATCTTGCTTAGAAACTTTTATGTTGGTATTACTTCTTGGAATAGGTTTATTTTAGATACTGCTATCAATGGGAATTTTCTAGAATCCCCGGTTTGGGAGGCTCTTAATGCTATGGAAAACCTTTTTGGAAATGTCCCCATTTCTAGCACATAAGAGAATACTACTTTAGCTCACATTATGAGTAAACTTGGTAAAATTGAGCTAGAGATGCCGAGCATGGGTAAGATAAATGAAGTAGATCGTACGATCCAAGGGAATTTAAGTAGGATTGATAGCTCCATGCACAAAATATATACCACTTTGGAGACCCTTAAATCCCATGATTTGGACCCTTCCAGGATTGATAAAATTGAGGATGTCATTGAAACCTTAGGAACTAATTTATCCTCCATCAAGACAAAAAGGTAGAAACCCCCTCAAATAAGGAACATAAGTTCGTCTACGTACCCAAGGTTCCTCAACCCAAAAAAAAATTCTAGGGGTGTGGAAGCTGTGAAGACTTTGGAAGAGATACCACTCTTGAATAGAATTAGAAATGAAATTTCAATTGATCTTACTACCTTTGATTTTATTCCTAGAAGTGTTATCACTAGGCCTTTATTTGAAAGTCCTCTTAAGACTAGTTCTACTATTGAAGAGATTTTTGATGATCTTGATGATGGTTCAATTGTTACAACTTGATCTTTTTGTATCATGTCTAGCTAAAAGGCATAAAAGAAAGCGCTTGTTGGGAGGAAACCCAATATATTTTTTACTTTAAGTTTTAGTGGTCTTGATGTTTGTTACTACTGTAGCAACATCATTGTATCTTTATTTTCAAGCTTTGTGCCAAGTTTTAGCCTCTGATTGCAAGAAAGTTCAAAAGTTGTGACATGTTGTCTAGAGACAGATTATGTCCCCTTGACGGAAAAAGTGGCTATAAATTACAAGATCATCTTTTTGATCTAAATTTTTTGACAGCATGCTCTATACAATTAGTTTTCGCACGTCTGTTCTAAGTTTTTTATTTGAGTTGCAGAAGTACCCCAAAAATATATTTACTACCTGCTGGTCTGTTTTTCACAGTTTCTGCCACATTTTGCGTTTTCATCGTTTTCAAAACCTTAAGCTTGCTTTTTCTTTGCAAAAACTTTTGGGAAATCTTGAGAAATAGTAGCTATTCAATAATATCTTTATTTACAGTGGAGAAAAAATATTTTATCATGGGTACTAACCACTCTAATCAGCTTATGATGAGTTTCGTATGAAGGGAGTTTTCAAGTATGCGAAGGGAGATGATGAAAGAAGATTCGGGTGTGTCAAGCGCTCAATCTTGGGGATTCCCCCATGCACCCCCCAGAAATATCCAAGGAGACTCAAGCATCTAAGCTTGGGGATGCCCCCGTGCATCCCCCTCTCCATCAACAATCATCAGTCCGTCCTTCTCCATACTATATTTTTATCACTTCATATGTTATGTGCTAAGCTTGGAGCGTCTCGCTCTTTAATTTTTAGTTTGTTTTAGTTTTTCTTGTTGTTCATAACAATTTTGATCCTAGCCTTCATTGTTTGGGAGAGAAACACGCTCCACTCTACCGTAGAACCCAACATAGGCTTCCATGCTTATCTTTCTTTTTGTATGTGCTCTTTATCTTTTCATAGTTGTTGTCATGCTTAGCTCTTAGTTTTCATGCTTATCTTTTTAAGAGATTTTGTTTATGTTGTTCTAGGAACTCTCTTGAGTTTTCATGTTTATCTTGTTTAGAGAGTAGGCTTGTTTCACTGAGTTTTGTGTCTTGCATGAGTAGGCGATTAAGGTTGCTATTACAAGTGTAGTAGTAACATGCAATAGTTTTGAGGTATTGATTTGAGTAATGTATGGACATTAGGGTGACAAGAGCTTGAGCCTATTAGTGATAGGTGTCATATTTTGGGAAATCCATGCTTATTTTCAAAAACTACAAAATTAGTTGAGAACTCTAGCTACTAGATGGATCGCTAACCTCTGCAGGGGTTGGGATATAAAGAGTACCCTCATGTACCATGGGTCGAGGATGCGCAAGGATAACCAAACCCCCATACACTCGTCCTCGGGTTACTCGTCTCTTTGTGAACCTCCTGATTAGATAGAGAGTTACCGATAATAAGTGCATGAGTTCTTCGGACTAATGCGAGTATTCGATTAATTGCACTTCCACCTTCCCATATTTTGCTAGCCTCTTCGGTACCATGCATTGCCCTTTCTCACCTTGAGAGTTGGTGCATACTTCGCAGGTGCATCAAAACCCTTGGCATGATATGCTCTGTCATCATAAACCTCCTTATATCTTCCTCAAAATAGCCACCATACCTACCTATCAAGGCATTTCCATAGCCTTTCCGACATACATTTCCATGCAATATCCACCATCTCATGACTTAATCTTCATGTCATACATGATTTTGCTTGATCGAGGAGCCGCATGCTAGTTGGGCTTCGCCATTATTACTGCTACATGACGCGCTAGTATCATTGCATATCCTGTTACACTGGCAGAGGCATACATTTGCATACATCATGATAGTTTTCATCTTTCTTTATGTTGAGTACTTCTTATAAAGTGTGAAGATCTTCCGTATTCTTGTAAAATATAGAGTGTTGCCCTTAAGTGAGGAAAAGATCCCAAAGAGGACAAATTAAAAGATCCCAAAGAGGACAAATGAGAGATAAATAGAAAGAGCCAATGAGGCCAAAAAATACAAAAAAAATAGAAAAAATAAATAAAAGGAGAGAAGGGGGCAACACTACTATTCCTTTTGAAAGATCCACACTCGTACTCCATTGCTATACTTGTACTCCATAGAGATTATCATTCATGCATAACTATGTCGGCACCCTTACACTATAGAACTTGGCTGGCATATTCCAAGGATGAGCCTCCTCAAATGAGCTCTAGGTCTTCATGATCAAGCAAGTTAGATGCACCCCCACTAGTTCTATTGGAGAGCTTACCTTAGCTCGTATGTGCATCCGTTGCATGGCAATCCCTACTCCTCACATCATATCTATCATTTGGCTTTCTCTCGCTTATGATTGTCCTCATTGATATGAGCCTTTCACACCCTTTTTGTCTTTCTTCCCCATCATTTCTATCTTTCCCATCCTAAGTGTCAACGTATCTAGCTCGCGCTCATCCATTGCATGAGTGCTGAAAGTCGAAAAGGAGAGGATCAGTTTAACTTGTACCTAACTAGTGGTCTGGGGATGAGTCAAAATAATATCCAAAGGAGACCAAGTGTGAAACTTTAGTAGATTGAGTTCTCAATTAAAACTATATTTTTTCTCTAATACCATCTCCCACTGCTTGCACGCAAACACCATATGGAGACATTTGAGTCACGGGCAGCGAGAGCTTTTGCACCTTTATGTTCATGCTTTGCTAATATCAATACTAAGACTCTTGCTTGTTATTATCTTGACTTGAATTGCACATCTTACTAGCTTTACTTTGAAGTTCTTATATGTGTGTTAGCATGTCACCATAGAAATTATTTGTGTTATCATTTACCTACACGAGGATGAGCAGGAATTAAGCTTGGGGATGTTGATACGTCCCAAACGTATCTATAATTTTTTCTTATTCCATGCACTTTTATATGACATTGCTACATGTTTTGCTACACTTTTATATCATTTTACACATATTTGGACTAACCTACTAACTCAGTGCAACCAGTGCCAGTTTATGTCTGCTGATGTCTTTTAGTTGAAGTGATTTTTCCCCAATTTACAGTGCTCCAAAAATTCCAGAAAAATCATATAAAAATTTAGCGAGGCGGAAGCTTCCGGAACCCCAAAGGAGGGCCAGGGGGTCCCACCGGGCGGCAAGGCGGCCAGGTGGCGCGACCCCACCCCTAGTCACGCCACCAGGGCGTCTGCAGCCCTGTGTGGCCCCTGGCTGCCCCCTTTGGCCTATATTACCTATTCGTCCCAGAAACCCTCGAGGAGAACCCCACATCGTGAAATACCTCTCTGTTCTACCGCCGCCGCACTTCCAAGATTAGGAGCACCAGAAGACCTCTTCCTGGCACCCTGCCAGAGAGGGGATTGACCTCCGGGAGCTTCTCCACCACCATGGACGCTTCCCGGGTTTTCCGTGAGTAGTCCCCCTTGGACCATGGGTCCATGACCAGTAGCTATGCGATGTCTTCTCTCCAATCTTGTTCTTCAATGTTTAGTCTTTGTGAGCTGCTGATACGTCTCAAACGTATCTACTTTTCCAAACACTTTTGCTATTGTTTTGGCTTCATTCTTGCATGATTTGAACGAAACTAACCCGGACTGACGATGTTTTCAGCAGAGCTACCAGTGTTGTTTTATTTTGTGCAGGTTTCTGGATATTTAGGTACGCTAGAAAAATCCCAAAAAAATAAAAAAATTAGCATTACGGAAGCTTCCGCCAGTCCAAAGGGGGGGCACAAGGCAACCAGGGGGCAGCCAGGAGGGTGCCTGGCGCGGCCCAGCCCCTGGCCGCGCCACCTTCCCTCCTGGCTTGGTCCCACGTCCCCCGGTGCCCTACATTGGCCCTATTTATTCTCCCGACGCAGAAACCCCAGAACAGAAGTCGCTTTTCCAATCTATGTCGCGGAGCCGCCGCAACCCTCTGTTCTTCTCCGGGAGAGCTAATCTGGAGGATGCTTTGGCCTCGGGTGAGGGGAAATCATCGCCATCGTCATCATCATCGCCTCTCCATCACCCCTCCATGACTTCTTCTCTCATGTGTGAGTAATTCCCTGTTGTAGACAAAGGGGATGGTAGGGATTGGATGAGTTAGATCATGTAATAGTTCAATCATATTGTTGGGGGCATGTTGCCTATCATCTACTTGGTGTTTATCATCTCTGTTACAACTTGTTGCTCTTAATGCTTGTCACTTTGGGCCCGAGTGCCATGATTTCAGATCTGATCACCCTTTTGTTTCTTGAGTTTGTGGTGTTCTTGATCCTATCTATGAGTTGTATGCACCTATTATAGTCCCGAACCGGCGATCCCAATGGTGACAGCTTGGGACACCAAAGGGGATGGACTATAATTTGAGGATTCCGTGTATCCATGAAGTGTTAATGCTTTGTTCCGGTGCTCTTTGACAGGAGTACCTTAATCTCCCTAGGTTCCTTTTGGCCCCGTTTGTAGCGGGAGGGTAGGACAAAATATGTTGTGCAAAGTTCTTATTGCAAGCACGTTCAACTACCCTAGGATACACGCCTGATGTTTGATATTTTTCTAGATGATCCTTTCTTTTCTGTGAGCCTTGCCCGTGTTAGAATCTATTACATGTTCGTTCTCATCCAAGCAGCGCCCAACCATCCATCTCCCTAGCCTACAGTGTTTTCTTTCCTGCTAGTTACTAGTTGTTTACTTTTGTTGCTTTACTTTCGCTGTTTCACCACCACCATCACCACTATTATCACCACCACTACTACCACCGTATCACAGTTGTACTAATACCTTTGTGCAAGAAAGTGTTTATTTCAGGTGCGGTTGAATTGACAACTCAATTGTCAAAGCTTGTATGTATTCTTTGTGTCCCCAAGTGTCGAATCAATAAATTGGGTTATCTTGCCCGCGAAGACTATCTCGATCCCCTACAGTTGAGGGTTATCAAGTACTGTTTTCTGGCGCCGTTGCCGGGGACCATAGCTTTATTTATAGGTCTACTTGAAGTATCCTACCTTCTGCACGCTATCCACTATGGGTAAGAAAGGAGACCCCAAGGTTCCGATCTTACCATCCCGTACGAGAAGAGGTACTGCTCTTAGCACTAGTGCTAAACTTGATTCACCTTCAGTTATGAGTCAGTTTGATTCACCTCAGTTACATGCTACTTCTGCTGAGTCTGGCAATATGTCAGATACTTTTGATGATGCTTCTACTACCTTTGAGACTACAGGTTCACTTGGTTCTTTTATTGAAGAACAGATTGCTGCTGCTGCCCGATTCTCGAGTGTTGAAATTCCTGTTACCCAAACACCTATTGGAAAAACTCATAACTTTGCTGGCATTAAGGAGAAACTCCTTGAGGATGATTATATTATGCTTGATGATGATTTTTGCAGGAAGCTTAATGAATGTGCTGATTCCGACCCTGCTACTATAAAGAAGTTGCTAGCAATGCATTCCCTGAAGAACAAGTTTACTCCTGGTCCTACTTTTGCCACGTCTCCTATATGCATCACTGATCCTGATTATAATTTCTCTATTGATCTTTCACTTATATCCACAATTGAAGCTGATCCCTTTTATGGCAGAGAAAATGATGATGCTATCGAGCACCTGACCAAACTCACTGAGTTGGGTGGCTTGTTTACTAATGATGAAAGGATCCGGAACTTTTATGTGACCAAGCTTCTTCCTTTTTCCTTGAAAGGAGATGCTAGAGCATGGTATGATGCACTACCATGTGGTTCCATTCAAAGTCCTCAAGATATGGCTATATCTTTTGTTGATAAGTATTTTCCTGCTCATATGAAAAATGCTGCTTTATAAAGAATTTATAAGTTTAAACACTTGAAGGATGAGTGATGGCTTCTCGCCCCTCGTTGGTTACCCCAAGTGGAAGGTTTGAGATGCAGTGCAACAGCAAGTTTCCCTCGGTGAAGATACCAAGGTTATCGAACCAGTAGGACTCAGGAGATACAAGTAGGTGGCAACGTCGCCAGAAATTTCTTTCTGACTAGGGTTTTGTCGTGGACCTGCACACAACAACAAATAACTTTGCTCCCAACGAGTACAGAGGAGTTGTCAATTCCTCCGGCCTTGTCGTTTACAAAGGATCAACGCAAGAGATAAAAGGTGCAAAGGAAAGTAAAAGCTGAAAGTAAATTGAGGGTGTGAACAATAATGTGAAGATGGACCAGGGTCCCTTGATTTTCACTAGTGATGTCTCTCTCCCAAAAGACGATAAAAGTGCTAGCGAGGTAAACAAATCACAGTTGGGCAATTGACAGGATTATGAAGGCACCGCAATGCTAACTATGCTGCAAAGAAAGGAAGGGCTCAAAAGCAATAGGCAGTACTCCAAGGTAAGTAGACCGAAATCCATCTGCATCTACTACAAATCATCCACCTTGAGATATCTATCCAGAACATCTCGTTGGTATTAAGTTGTGAATCCCACCCAAAGTGTAAACTCAAAGCAACATACAACTGCATTAAAAGAACTTTGCGTAAAATAAAAAATCCTTGCACCCGCAGGTACACGCACCGTTGTTTTATCCCTGGTGGCAACAGCACATCCCCTAGTCTCATGTTTCTGTCACTCAAGCTAGACATCAAGGGGCTGAACCCACAATCGAGCATAACGCTCTCTCTTGGAGTTGCAAATAAAATACTTGGCCAAATCAAATACCGCAACGGAGAACATGCAAGAATTTACTCAAGAACAAAATATAAAACAGAAGGACCAAATATATTACTCATCACAATCTGAACTTAGTCTCATAATCCATCAGATCCCAACAAACTCAGCATAGCAACAGCAGAAATTACATGGATGCCTCGATCATGTGAGGCAGCTCACAAGGACTCGAAAGTGGAAGCACAAAAGGGGGAGAGATAGATCACATAGCTACTGGTCACAGACCCATGGTCCAAGGGAAACTACTCACGGTACATACGGGAGGCGTCCATGGCTATGGAGGGTCTCCCGGAGGGGGTAGCTTCTCCCGGCAGGGTGCCGGAGCAGCTTCTCCAGGCAGCCCCAATCTAGAAACGGCGGCGGCGGCGGAACAGAGGCGAGATCGCGAAAAAGGAGTCCGTCTTAGGGGTTTCCACCCCGAGGGGTAAATATAGGCGAAGGGGGGCGTCGAGGGGACCCACGAGGCAGTCAGGAGGGTCCCTGGCGCGTCCTAGGGTGGGGCCGCGCCACCTGCCCTCCTGGCTGCCTAGTGGTGTCCCCCCTTCCCTCTCTTGGTGATTCCGGAAGCTTCTGTTGCGCTGATTTTTTATATATTTTTCCCGGAATTTTTGGAGCACTTTTAATGGCCGGAAAACCTGAAATACAAAAACAGCAGAAAACAGAAACTGGCAACTAGGTGCACTGAGTTAATAGGTTAGTCCAAATAGGTTCAAAAGTGTATGAAATTTCAAGCAAAACATGGCAAAGTCACACAAAACATGCATGGAGCAAGCAGAAATTATAGATACGTTTGGGACGTATCAACATCCCCAAGCTTAATTCCTGTCGTCCTCGAGTAGGTAAATGATAACAAGCATAATTTCTGTGGTGACATGCCACACAACCATAAAAGCACTTTTAAGTAAATCAATCAAAGCATGCAATTCAATTCAAGTCTTAACAAGCAAGAGTCTATATTAGCATTGACACAAGCAACAAAATAACAAAAGGTGCAAGAGCTCTCGCTGTCCGTGACTCGAATGTCTCTAGATGGTGTTTGCGTGCAAGCAAGGGATAGGGAAATACGAGAGAAAAAAATAAGGTTGTTGAGAACAACTATCTACTAAAGTTTCACACTTGGTCTCCTTTGGATTCTTATCTGGACTCGACCCAGACCACTAGCCAGGTACAAGTCAAACTGATCCACTCCCTTTCGATATTTTGAGCACTCATGCAATGGATGAGCGTGAGCAAGAAAGTTGACACCTAAAAGGAGAAACAGAAAGAAGGTGGAGGCGGAAGACAAAAAGGTGTGAAAGGCTCACATCAACGAGGACAATCATAGGCGACAGAAGGCCATATGATAGATATGATGTGAGGAGTAGGGATTGCCAAACAACGGATGCACATGTGAGCTAAAAGCTCTCCAAGGGAACTAGTGGGGGTGCATCTAACTTGCTTGCTCAAGAAGACCTAGAGCTCGTTTGAGGAGGCTCATCATTGGAATATACAAGCCAAGTTCTATAGTGTGAAGGGTCCCCACATAGCTATATGCATGATGATGATCTCTATGGAGTACAAGGGATAGGAGATGAAGTACTAGTGTGGATCTCTCAAAAGGAATAGTAGTATGCCCCCTTCTCTCTTTTTTTATCCTTTTTTTATTTTTTGGTGGCCTCAATGGCTCTTTCTATTTAACTCTCATTTGTCCTCTTTGGGATCTTTTGATTTTGTCCTCTTTGGGATCTTTTCCTCACTTTAGGGGAAATACTCTATATTTTACAAGAATATAGGAGTTCTTTCACACTTTACAAAGGTACTCACATAAAGAAAATGTAACTATCATGATGCAAATGTATGCTTCTGCCAGGGTAGCAGGATATGCAATGATACTAGTGCGTCATGTAACAATGATTAGGGCAAGTCCCAACTAGCATGCGGCTCATCGATCAAGCAAGTAGCATGTATGACATGAAGATCAAGTCATGAGAAGGTGGATGTTGCATGGCAATGTATCTCAGAAAGGCTATGGAAATGCCTTGTAGGTAGGTATGGTGGCTGTTTTGAGGAAAGATATAAGGAGGCTTATGATGACAGAGTGTATCGTGCCAAGGGTTTGGATGCACCGGCGAAGTATGCGCCAACTCTCGAGGTGAGAAAGGGCAATGCACGGTACTGAAGAGGCTAGAAAAAGTATAGGTGGGTAGAAGTGTCAAATTTCGAATACTCACATTAGTCCGAAGAACTCATGCACTTATTATCGGTAACTCTCAATCTAATCAGGTGGTTCACAAAGAGACAGGTACCCCGAGGAGGAGTGTATGGGGGTTTGGTTATCCTTGCGCATCCTCGACTCATGGTACGTGAGTGTACTCTAATATTCGAACCCTCCAGAGGTTAGTGATCCATCTAGTAGATAGAGTTCTTAGCAGGGGTTTTTGGTTTTCGAAAAACACACGGATTTCCCAAAATACGACATCTATCACTAATAGGCAAGATCTCTTGACACCATTAGTTCAAACATTACTCTAGTCAATACCTCAAAACTATTGCAAGTTATTACTACAAAGAGAACAACAACTTTAACTACCTACTTTTAGTCAAGACACAGAACTCAGTGCAACAGGCAAACTCTCTAACAAGATAAAACATGCAACCTATAGAAAGTTCAACCTAAGACAAAAGGAAAAGCTCTAGAACAACTAAAGCACTACAACTAAACATAACAGCAGCTAAGAAAAGAAAAAGAACAGCTCACAGCTAAAAGAATAAGCATGCAAATCCTATGAGAAGTTCTAGTTCAAGCGGAGCGTGAATCTCTCCCACACAAAAGAGTAAGTTGGGGTCTAACTTGTTACTACAGCAAAGAAAGTAAAACAAACCTAGAAAAGTAAAGAGCGAGACGCTCCAAGTACAGCACATAACGCATGAAGTGATAAAAATATAGTGCAACGAGAGAGGAACTGATAATTGTTGATGAAGAAGGGGATGCATCGGGGGCATCCCCAAGCTTAGACGGTTGAGTATCCATGAATATTTATTGGGGGTGCACATGGGCATCCCCAAGCTTGAGCGTTTGACCCTCCTGAATCTTCTTTCATCATCCTCCATCGCGCACTTGAAAACTCCCTTCATACATAACTCATTGTAGACTGATTAGAGAGGTTAGTACCCTAATAAAATAATTTTCCTCTACTGCAAATAAAGATTTACAGGAAGAGCTACTGTTTCCCAAGATTGACAAAAGGTTTTTGCAAAGAAAAAGCAAGCTTAACGTTTGCAAAAGTGAAGAGAGACAAAATGTGGCAGAATCTGTGAAAACAGAACAGCAGATAGAAACGAATTTTTTAGGGGTACTTATGCAACTCAAATAAAAAAACTCAGAACATACGGAAGTTTCGTAATTGTATAGAGCACGCTGTGTAAAAATTTCAGATCAAAAATATGAAATGAGATTTTTCTATGATTTTTCTAGTCACGAGGACAGAATCTGTTTTCTGGACAGCATGTCACAACTTTTACTTCCCTTGCCGTATGAGGCTAAACTTGGCACAAAGCTTGAAAAGTAAAGATACAATGATGTTACTACAGTATTAACAGTCATCAAGACCACTAAGAACAGAACAAAAGCAAAAAGAAAAACCTAAATTCGTTGCGGGCTGCCTCCCGAAAGCGCTTTTTTAGAGCCATTAGCTAGGCTTAAAGCAGAAGACCAAAGTTCTCCAAAATCATCGGAAGGTTCACCAATGATTTCAAAAGGGTTTTCAATAAGCTCATCCTTGTTCTTCCGACGGAAGAGGTACGTACCTTTTTCCTTACCACGCAAACGTATTTGTCCTTTACCTATATCAATGAAGCCTTTCATGGCTCGGAGGAAGTCCCTTCCGAGCACTATATTTCCTTTGTTGGCCTTCATGATGGCAAAGTCAATCTCTACACTCCTTTTAAGAAACATGACCTGGACGTCTTTTAATCTTCCCTAGATCTCAGAAATATCACCATTAGAATGTTCATGGAAATATGGAAATTTGTCCATGCTTGCAAGGTACAAAGAATCATAAATAAAGCTTGGCATTATAGAAACTGTAGATCCAATGTCACAAAAAGCAAGGAAGTTTTGATTAGACATAACAACCCTAACAAAAGGCTCCCAGTCATTTTCTATTTCCAAAATCTCCTCTCTAAGGGGATTTAACTTCTCTACTTCTTTTAAGTCTAGAGTATCAAGTCTCTTCTCAATAGTAGCAATTTTGTCCAAAACAGTGTATGTATAATTTCAAGAGCTCTAGCTTCATCACACTCTAAAAAGTATCCTTCAGCTATAAGATCAAGAGAGTGCTTACACCACTTAAAAAGGCCAAAGTAAAAATTTCTAAGCACAATTCTTATAGGTAACCAAGGCATATTTGCCTTATGTGCTTCAGAAATTTTGTCCCATGCCTTCTTCATATTCTCCCCGTTCCTTTGGTGGAAATCCAAGACTTCGGATTCCCTCATAGTACCAACTCCTAACATACTTAACCACACAACAAGGGTAACATGTATTTTTGGTATTTTTGATTAAGGACACAAAAGTAAAAACTGAAAGGTAAACTAACAAGACTAAAAAGCAAAGGTAAAAGATAGTGTGCAACTCCCCTATCTTGTAGACTTGAGTCCCCGGCAACGGCGCCAGAAATTTGCTTGATGGCTTCTCGCCCCTCGTTGGTTACCCCAAGTGGAAGGTTTGAGATGCAGTGCAGCAGCAAGTTTCCCTCGGTGAAGATACCAAGGTTATCGAACCAGTAGGACTCAGGAGATACAAGTAGGTGGCAACGTCGCCAGAAATTGCTTTCTGACTAGGGTGTTGTCGTGGACTTGCACAAAGCAACAAATAACTTTGCTCCCAACGAGTACAGAGGAGTTCTCAATTCCTCCGGCCTTGTCGTTTACAAAGGATCAACGCAAGAGATAAAAGGTGCAAAGGAAAGTAAAAGCTGGAAGTAAATTGAGGGTGTGAACAATAATGTGAAGATGGACCAGGGTCCCGTGATTTTCACTAGTGATGTCTCTCTCCCAAAAGACGATAAAAGTGCTAGCGAGGTAAACAAATCACAGTTGGGCAATTGACAGGATTATGAAGGCACCGCAATGCTAACTATGCTGCAAAGAAATGAAGGGCTCAAAAGCAATGGGCAGTACGCCAACGTAAGTAGACCAAAATCCATCTGCATCTACTAAGAATCATCCACCTTGAGATATCTATCATGAACATCTCGCTGGTATTAAGTTGTGAATCCCACCCAAAGTGTAAACTCAAAGCAACAGACAACTGCATTAAAAGAACTTTGCGTAAAGTAAACAATCCTTGCACCCGCAGGTACAAGTGATGGCTTCTCGCCCCCTCGTTGGTTTCCCCAAGTGTAAGGTTGAGATGTAGTGCAGCAGCAGTTTTCCCTCGGTGAAGATACCAAAGTTTGTCTCCAGCAGGACTCCAGAGATGATAAGTAGGTGTCAGCGGCACAACTGACGCGGACCTGCACACAGACACAGATAACTTTGTTCCCAACGAAGTTCAGAGAGGTTGTCAATCTCTCCGGTCTTGTTGTTTACAAAGGATAAAATGCAAGTGAGAATGATAGAAAATAAAAGCGGTAAAGTAAATGTAGCGTGGAAACAGTGATAAGGATATGGACCGGGATACGTGATGTTCGCTAGTGATGTCTCTCTCCCAAAAGACGATAAAATTGCTATGCGAGGTAAACAAATTACAGAAAGGCAATTGACAGGATTATGAACGCACCACAATGCTAACTATGCTACAAAAGAAAGGAAGAGGTTCAAAAGCACGGGCAGCACGCCAAAGTAAGTAGACCGAAATCCATCTGCATCTACTACTAATCATCCACCTTGAGATATCTATCCAGAACATCTCGCTGGTATTAAGTTGCGAGCCCCACCCAAAGTGTAAACCCAAAGCAACAGACAACTGCATTAAAAAGAACTCTGCGTAAAGTAAAAAATCCTTGTAACCATGGTTACAAGCACCGTTGTTTTCCCCGTTGTGGCAACAGCACATCCCCTAGACTCATGTTTCTGTCACTCAAGCGTGTCATCAAGGAGGCATGAACCCACAATCTAGCACAACGCTCCCTCTTGGAGTCACTACCTACTACTTGGCCAAAGCAATAAACAGCAACGGAGAACATGCAAGAATTACTTAGGAACAAAAATATAAAAGATAGAAACCAAATATATTACTCTATCACAATCTGAACATAATCTCATAATCCATCAGATCCGATCAAACTCAACATAGCAATAGAAGAAATATTACAAAGGTGCCTCGATCATGTAGGGCAGCTCACGAGGTCTAAACAATGAAGATCAAAAAGGGGAGGAGAACATCACATAGTTACTGATCACGGACCCATGGTCCAAGGAAGACTACTCACGGGACATCCGGGGAGCATCCATGGTGGAGAGGAGACTCCCGGAGGTCGATCCTCCCTCCGGCAGGGTGCCGGGAAGAGGTCTTCTGGTGCTCCCGATCTTGGAAGCGCGGCGGCGGCGGAACAGAGGCGAGTTCGCGGAATAGGGTTCTTCTTCTGGAGTTTTCCCGTGACGGGGGATAAATAGGCGAAAGGGGGCAGCCAGAGGTGGGCCAGGGGCCCCAGGCGCCCCTCTGGCGCGGCCAGGGGTTGGGCCGCGCCGGGTGGCCGCCTGCCCCCCCCCCCCCCCTTGCCCCCCTCTGGCCCCTCCCGGGCTCTTCTGGAAGCTTCCAGTACGCTGATTTTTTCTGTATTTTCCCCAAAATATTTCTGGCACTTTTTATATGGGGGAAAACTGAAATAGAAAAACAGCAGAAAACAGGAACTGGCAATGGGGTGCACTGAGTTAATAGGTTAGTCCAAATATGATCAAAAGTGTATGAAAGTGTATCTAGATCATAGCAATATCACACAAAACATGCATGGAGCAAGCAGAAATTATAGGTACGTTTTGGACGTATCAACATCCCCAAGCTTAATTCCTGCTCGTCCTCGAGTAGGTAAATGATAACAACATAATTTCTGTGGTGACATGCTAGCAACCATAAAAGAACTTTGAAAAGTAAAGCAATCAAGTTTAGGGATTCAAATCAAGTCATAACATGCAAGAGTCTATATTAGCATTGAAACAAGTAACAAAAGAACATTAGGTGCAAGATCTCTCGCTGTCCGTGACTCGAATGTCTCCAAATGGTGTTTGCGTGCAAGAAAGGGGATAGGGAATACGAGAAAAAGTATTTTTGTGTTGAGAACTCAATCTACTAAAGTGTCACTTGGTCTTCTTTGGAATCTTATCTTGACTCGTCCCCAGACCACTAGCCAGGTACAAGTCAATTTGATCCACTCCTTTTCGATATTTTGAGCACTCATGCAATGGATGAGCGTAGGAACGAGAGTTGACACTTAGGATGGCAAAGATAGAATATGGTGGAGAAGGAAGACAAAAAGGATGAGAAAGGCTCACATCAATGAGGACAATCATAGGCAAGAGATGCCAAATGATAGATATGATGTGAGGAGTAGAGATTGCCATGCAACGGATGCACATACGAGCTAAGAAGCTCTCCAATATAGCTATATGCATAATGATCATCTCTATGGCGTACAAGGATAAAAAGGGAGTACTAGTGTGGATCTCTCAAAAGGATAGTAGTGTTGCCCCTTGCTCTCTTTTTATTTTTTTTTCTCTTTTTTCTATTTTTTGTATTTTTTGTGGCCTCAATGGCTCTTTCTATTGAACCCTCATTTGTCCTCTTTGGGATCTTTTAATGTGTCCACTTTGGGATCTTTTCCTCACTTAAAGGCAACACTCTATTTTACAAGAAGGTAAAGGAGATCTTTCACACTTTACAAGGTACTCAAAAACATAAAGAAGTTATAACTATCATGAAGTATGCAATGTATCTCGCTGCCAGTGTAGCAAGAACATGTATGACATGAAGATCAAGTCATGAAGAGGTGGAAGTTGCATGGCAATGTAACTCGGAAAGGCTATGGAAATGCCTTGATATGTAGGTATGGTGGCTGTTTTGAGGAAAGATATAAGGAGGCTTATGATGACAGAGCGTATCATGCCAAGGGTTTGGATGTACCGGCGAAGGTGGACACCAACTCTCGGAGTGAGAAGAAGGTAAAGCACGACACGGGAAAGGCTAGCAAAATATGGGAAGGTGGAAGTGTCAACTCTCAATACTTACATTAGTCCGAAGAACTCATGCACTTATTATCGGTAACTCTCAATCTAATAAGGAGGTTCACAAAGAGACAAGTACCCCGAGGAGGAGTGTATGGGGGTTTGGTTATCCTTGCGCATCCTCGACTCATGGTACGTGAGTGTTCTCTGATATTCGACTCCTCAGAAGAGTAGTGATCCATCTAGTAGCTTGAGTTCTCAACTAGTTTTGTAGGTTTTTGAAAATAAACACGGATTGCCCAAAATACGACACCTATCACCAATAGGCTAGAGCTCTTGGCACCAAAAGTTCAAACATTACTCACAAAAATACCTCAAAACTATTGCAAGCTACTACTAAAATTAAATAGCAACCTCAATTACCTACTTTCAAGACAAGACACAACTCAGTGCAACAACCAACTCTCTTAACAAGATAAACATGAAAACTAAAAAGAGTTGCAGCAACAAACTAACCAAAAGCCAAGGCTCTTGCTAATGACAAACTAAGACTAAAACTAAACAAGGCAGTAGCTATGAAAAGATAAAGAACACACAACAGCAAAAAGATAGGCAGGAAAAATCCTATGATGTGTTCCAAATTTTGAAAGTGGAGCGTGTTTCTCTCCCACACAAAGTAAGACGGGATCTAACTTCTTATGAACAGCAAGCAAAACTAAAGAAACTAAAAATAAAACCTAAGAGCGAGACGCTCCAAGCATAGCACATAACGCATGAAGTGATAAAAATATAGTGAGACGAAGGACGAACTGATGATTGTTGATGGAGAAGGGGATGCACGGGGGCATCCCCAAGCTTAGACGCTTGAGTCTCCTTGAATATTTATTGGGGATGCATGGGGGCATCCCCAAGCTTGAGCGCTTGACACTCCAGGGTCTTCTTTCATCATCTTCCATCACACACTTGAAAACTCCCTTCATACATAACTCATCATAAGCTGATTAGAGAGGTTATTACCCTTAATAAATAAAAAAATTCTCCACTGGATATAAAGATATTCTTGAAGAGCTACTGTTTCTCAAGAGTGCCAAAAAGTTTTTTCAAAGAAAAAGCAAGCTTAAGGTTTGCAAAAGTTAGGAGAGACAAAACGTGGCAGAATCTTTGAAAAACAGAACAGCAGATAGTAAAGATTTTTTTAGGGGCACTTCTGAAACTCACATCAAAAAACTCAGAACATACAGAAGTTTCGTAATTGTATAGAGCATACTGTGTAAAAATTGCAGCTCAAAAAGATTAACTGGGATTTTTCTGGAATTTTTCTGGTCACGAAGACTGAATCTGTTTTCTGGACAGCATGTCACAACTTTTACTTCCCTTGCCGTAAGAGGCTATAACTTGGCACAAAGTTGAAAAATAAAGATACAATGATGTTGCTACAGTAGTAACAAACATCAAGACACAACAAAAGCAAAAATAAAAACCTAAATTCGTTGCGGGTTGCCTCCTGAAAGCGCTTCTTTAAAGCCTTTAGCTAGGTTTAAAGATTATAGAAGATGCTCTCACAAGAATAAGAATTTTGAAGCAAAAGAGAGCATCAAGAAGCAAATGTGAAACACATTTAAGCCTAACCCACTTCCTATGCATAGGAATCTTGTAAGAAAATAAATCAAAGAAGCACAAAGTGACATGCATAGGAAGGTAGAACAAGAACAACTTCAAAACTTTCAACATGAAGAGAGGTGTTTTTGTAACATGGAAGTTTCTACAACCAAACTTTCCTCTCTCAAAGTAATTTTCAGTAGCATCATGAACAACATCAAGAATATAACTATCACATAAATCATGTTGTTCATGACCTACAAGCACACGTGTATTGTTTTCAACACGGTTTTTAGGATGATAAGATAGATGCAACCCATCACATTGAGCCTTGATAAGAGCATAGTTCTCCGGAATATGAATTGGAGATTTCAAAAGGATAATAGGACAATCAAGTGTGGGTTCAATAGAAACAATTTCATGCTTAACATGAGGAACTATAGCAAGTTCATCTCCGTAAGCATCATCCATAGTGGCACCACGACCATAAGCTTAGAAGGCGTCAACTTCATCAAAAAGGGATATTTCAAAAGAATCCATAGGATCATAACACTCATATAAGGTAAGAGTCAAAGAGTTACTCTCATTAGAAGGTAGACATGGATGGCTCCATTCTTCCTCCTCTTTTTCATCCAAGGAGCTTTCAGGTTCAGTAATTTCTTCTTCCATAGAGTCCTGCAAAACATTAGTCTCTTCCTTTGGAGAAGAGATTCTCTCAAGAGGATCAGTAATATAATAATTTGCATCATAATTTTCCAAACAATAGTTAAGTATAGCAAGAATCTCAGATTTGTAAGGGGCGTCATCAATATTTTCAAGAAAAGAAGTAATTTCATAGGCACCCTTAAAAGCAACAAATTCTTCTATTTGTTCTGCATCATAAAAATCATAATTTCCCTTAGCATAAGAAGCTAAGGTTTCATCCTCATTGTACTCACATTGGAAATCAAGGTGTTTGTGCCTCATAAAGCAACAAGATTCATCCCTGCAGAAAGATATATTATATATTGAGCACAAGTTATTAGCATACTCATACGATTGATGTATGAGTCTCCATAAGTGTATCCCTTTTTGAGACAAGCGGTATTACTTGTAATATTCTTGTTGATCCTCGGTGAATCCTCCATGCCAATAAGATCTAGTTTCAAAGAAGTTAGACATTGATTGGCAAGTAAGGAAATAGACATACTATATATATTTTTTTTGATTTTTGATAAAGGACACAAAGATAAAAACTGAAAGGTAAACTAACAAGACTAAAAAACAAAGGTAAAGGGTAGTGTGCAACTCCCCTATCTTAGCACTTGGAGTCCCCGGCAACGGCGCCAGAAAACTTGCTTGATGGCTTATCGCCCCTTCGTTGGTTTCCCAAAGTGTAAGGCTGAGATGTAGTGCAGCAGCAGTTTTCCCTCGGTGAAGATACCAAGGTTTTTCTCCAGCAGGACTCCAGAAATGATAAGTAGGTGTCAGCGGCGCAACTGACGCGGACCTGCACACAGACATAGATAACTTTGTTCCCAACAAAGTTCAGAGAGGTTGTCAATCTCTCCGGTCTTGTTGTTTACAAAGGATAAAATGCAAGGGATAATGATAGCAAATAAAAGCGGTAAAGTAAATGTAGCGTGGAAACAGTGATAAGGATATGGACCGGGATACGTGATGTTCTCTAGTGATGTCTCTCTCCCAAAAGACGATAAAATTGCTATGCGAGGTAAAAAATTACAGAAAGGCAATTGATAGGATTATGAACGCACCGTAATGCTAACTATGCTACAAAAGAAAGGAAGAGGTTCAAAAGCACGGGCAGTATGCCAAAGTAAGTAGACCGAAATCCATCTAGATCTACTACTAATCATCCACCTTGAGATATCTATCCAGAACATCTCGCTGGTATTAAGTTGCGAGCCCCACCCAAAGTGTAAACCCAAAGCAACAAACAACTGCATTAAAAAGAACTCTGCGTAAAGTAAACAATCCTTGTAACTGTGGTTACAAGCACCGTTGTTTTCCCCCTTGTGGCAACAGCACATCCCCTAGACTCATGTTTCTGTCACTCAAGCGTGTCATCAGGGAGGCATGAACCCACAATCTAGCACAACGCTCCCTCTTGGAGTCACTACCTACTACTTGGCCAAAGCAATAAACAACAACGGAGAACATGCAAGAATTACTTAGAAAAAAAAATATAAAAGATAGAAACCAAATATATTACTCTATCACAATCTGAACATAATCTCATAATCCATCAGATCCGATCAAACTCAACATAGCAAT
The DNA here is from genome assembly GCA_950022295.1 of Bromus sterilis. Lineage (NCBI taxonomy): Eukaryota > Viridiplantae > Streptophyta > Magnoliopsida > Poales > Poaceae > Bromus > Bromus sterilis. Next base: position 139,016,429 of record OX465601.1, on the reverse strand, counting down.
AGCAAAAATATTACAAAGGTGCCTCGATCATGTAGGGCAGCTCACGAGGTCTAAACAATGAAGATCAAAAAGGGGAGGAGAACATCACATAGCTACTGATCACGGACCCATGGTCCAAGGAAGACTACTCACGGGACATCCGGGGAGCATCCATGGTGGAGAGGAGACTCCCGGAGGTCAATCCTCCCTCCGGCAGGGTGCCGGGAAGAGGTCTTCTGGTTCTCCCGATCTTGGAAGCGCGGCGGCGGCGGAACCGAGGCGAGTTCGCGGAATAGGGTTCTTCTTCTGGAGTTTTCCCGTGACGGGCGATAAATAGGCGAAAGGGGCAGCCAGAGGTGGGCCAGGGGCCCCAGGCGCCCCCCTGGCGCGACCAGGGGTGGGGCCGCGTCGGGTGACCGCCTGGCCCCCCCTTGGCCCCCCTCTGGCCCCTCCCGAGCTCTTCTAGAAACTTCCTGTACGCTGATTTTTTCTGTATTTTTGCCTGAATTTTTCTGGCACTTTTTATATGGGGGGAAACTGAAATAGAAAAATAGCAGAAAACAGGAACTGGCACTGGGGTGCACTGAGTTAATAGGTTAGTCCAAATATGATCAAAAGTGTATGAAAGTGTATCTAGATCATAGCAATATCACAAAAAACATGCATGGAGCAAGCAGAAATTATAGATACGTTTTGGACGTATCAACAAGCACCGTTGTTTTATCCCTGGTGGCAACAGCACATCCCCTAGTCTCATGTTTCTGTCACTCAAGCTAGACATCAAGGGGCTGAAACCACAATCGAGCATAACGCTCTGTCTTGGAGTTTCAAATAAAATACTTGGCCAAAGAAAATACCGCAATGGAGAACATGCAAGAATTTACTCAAGAACAAAATATAAAAGAGAAGGACCAAATATATTACTCATCACAATCTGAACATAGTCTCATAATCCATCAGATCCCAACAAACTCAGCATAGCAACAGCAGAAATTACATAGATGCCTCGATCATGTGAGGCAGCTCACGAGGACTCGAAAGTGGAAGCACAAAAGGGGGAGAGATAGATCACATAGCTACTGGTCACGGACCCATGGTCCAAGGGAAACTACTCACGGTACATATGGGAGGCGTCCATGGCTATGGAGGGTCTCCCAGAGGGGGTAGCTTCTCCCGGCAGGGTGCCGGAGCAGCTTCTCCAGGCATCCCCGATCTAGAAACGGCGGCGGCGGTGGAACAGAGGCGAGATCGTGAAAAAGGAGTCTGTCTTAGGGGTTTCCACCCCGAGGGGTAAATATAGGCGAAGGGGGGCATCGAGGGGACCCACGAGGCAGTCAGGAGGGTCCCTGGCGCGTCCTAGGGTGGGGCCGCGCCACCTGCCCTCCTGGCTGCCTAGTGGTGGCCCCCCTTCCCTCTCTTGGTGATTCCGGAAGCTTCTGTTGCGCTGATTTTTTATATATTTTTCCCGGAATTTTTGGAGCACTTTTAATGGCCGGAAAACCTGAAATACAAAAACAGCAGAAAACAGAAACTGGCAACTGGGTGCACTGAGTTAATAGGTTAGTCCAAATAGGTTCAAAAGTGTATGAAAGTTCAAGCAAAACATGGCAAAGTCACACAAAACATGCATGGAGCAAGCATAAATTATAGATACGTTTGGGACGTATCAATGAGCATCTCCCAAAAGCTTGGGGGAGATTTTGCAGTTTGCTGAAGGCTAGACCAGGACATGAGATCCCTAAGAATGGATTACTTGATATATTTTATGCTGGTCTAATGGATGGGTCGAAATCCTATCTAGATAGTTGTGCTGGTTGTGTTTTCAGGCAAAGAACACCGGACGATTAATGGCGGAGAAGTTAATAGGTTTAGTTGGGTTGCCTTCCCTGTTAACCGCGCCAATAAACGATTCTTGATAACCCACAAGTCTAGGGGATCAATTGTAGCTTTTCGTTAAATAAGAGTATCGATCCCACGAGGAGCAGAAGGTGTTGATAAGTGACACTGGATAAGGAAAGGGATGCAAACACTCAAAGGTAAATATTTAGGGGTTTTTGGTTTAAGCAACAGAAAAGTAAAAGACAGGCAAAGTAAACAGGGTAACTGAGGAGTAGCAAGTGGCCCAATCCTTTAACAAGGATAAGCCTAGGAAATGAACTTATAAAAGCTAAAGCGTTCTCGAGAAAACACGGGAGAGATAGTCAAGTCACTTTCACCATACTCCGCCAAGTAATATGTATCGTGTTGATAAGTGTCGGTGGGTGGATCAATGCTAGTACACCTTCTAGACTAAGTTAAGTGTACTCTTATGATTACACACCTTTCAAGCATCCGCAAATACAAGGTAGTAATTAAGGCATAAGCCTAACCACATCATTACGATCAAGGATCCATAACTCCCTTGTGCGAAAGTCTGCGAACTGGGGTTCAGGTTTCTGTCACTGCGGCAACCCACCATAAGCATCCTTTGTGCACAATGTATTCCTCTAGGCCCATGAAAGGTGAAGTGTTATGTGTTCGACTCACATAACACCACTAGAGAAATAACAACACAACTTAAGTATCAAACAACACATAATACTTGAACATCATATGACTACTAACAACTAGACTTCTCCCATGTTCTCAAGAACTAAAGTAACTACTCACAAGACATAAAAGAGATCATGATCAGAGGTGATAGATGGATGATAAACAATCTGGACACAATGATATTTCTCCAACAAAACTCAATAGCATTCACCACAAAGTAGTAATCAACACCAACAGAGTAGAGAGGATAGATAGTACGGATTACAACACAAGTTGCAATTGTGAGATGAGATGGGATGGAGATGGTGATGATGTTGGGGATGATGTTGATGATGATCTCGATGATGCACGTGACGATGATGATGATGGCGACGATCTCCCCTTCCGGGAGGTGATCTCCCCGGTGGAATCTGCCCGCCGGAGATGGCTTTTCTCCTCTGTAGGTGTCCGCCCCGTGGCGGCGGCGAAACACAGAAACGACTCTTGTTTTTGGTTTTCCACCCCAGGGGGTTTATATAGGCGAAAGGGGGCACCGAGGGGGGCCACCAGGCACCCAGGAGGGTGCCTGGCGCGGCCAGGAGGGGGGTCGCGCCAGGCACCCTTCTGGTTGCCTGGTGGGTCCCCTCACCTCCTCCTTCGGTGAACCCCAGTCAATCTTCATAAAAATGCTCCCCGTAAAATTTCATCGCATTTGGACTTGATCTGATTCAGCAACTTGGTATCCACTTTTTACCGTTGAATTCTGGTTCTGCTGCTTCGGCACCGGAAAATTGTAAACTGTGTAAAATAATCCAAAACAACATAAGAACAATACTTTAAAGTGGAATATATCAATGAATAGGGTGAAATCGCAATATAAAATGGTGATGCTTTTTGGACGTATCAACTCCCCCAAGCTTAGACCTCGCTTGTCCTCAAGCGATTGCTGAGCTCGGTAAACCTGTCCACAAGTTTAGAGAGTGAAGTGTCGATAAAAGAATACGAACAAGAAGAATCAAGATTCCTCACCAAACTTAAACATCCTCAACAGCAACCTCAACTCATAAGGTCCTTATGAGAAAGTAGTAACAATTATAACAAAGTAGGACCTGGAAAACTCATCAAATCATGACAAACATAGCCTTGGTCAAGGAACAACTAATAACTTTTACTTTTGCTCTTTCACTTATAATGGAACAATTGAAGCTTTTGAAAGAACATGCTATTAGTCAAGAAGTGCACATGTCAACACAAAGGAAGATGTTTACTAAGCATGAGCTTTTGCAAACAACTCACTTAGCAAAAGATAATGTCAACAAAGATGTAACATGCTAGATTTCAATGCAACTTTATATGCAAGCATCTTTATCAACATCAAGTGTATGTTCTCTCTCTAGAAAGGAAGGAAGTAGGAAGGACTAACTCAGCACAAAATAAAGATAAACCCCGTGCAAAAGGGTAAGCAAGGAAAACTTATGTGCCATCTCTAGATCAAACAGAATAAAAACAAACTTTTGGGAGGTGCATGATCCGTCAACGACTGCTGATAGATAACTCACTCACTTCATGATTTGGAAAAGTTTCGAGGAATGGCTCCCATGTGGGGACGATCACATCCCCTTGGATTCCTTTGTTTATCACTCGTAAAAGGGCGAAGGAACTTGTGTGTTAGTATTTATCTTTTACGAGCTGGGCACTCATGCCAGTCCCTTATCGTATTAGGGGTCAGATTAGACATGCAATCCCAAGATAAAACTTGTCCAAATTAAGAAGATCATGGGTCACCCACCACTTCCTCATGAGCTGAATCAGCGGCACAAAACAGAAGATTTTGAACATCTAAAGATAGCACATAAATTATATACTTTAGGAGTGGTAGTGGAATACCACAAGTAGGAAGCTATGGTGGACTCAAGTGGAAGAAGTTGGTTTCAAGGTATGGAAGTACAAGAAGAATTCCGCTTAGTACAGAGTTTTGGCTAGCAAGGCTTTGAGAGAGCAGACAATTGATGACAACTTAGATGCAAGCAATACAAAGTATAAACATCAAAACTAGCATGAAACATCAAGTTGTCTTCCTTGTCAACATAACACTTCAAGCATAATAACACAAAGGTTTTGGCTATGTCCCTACTTTGAGAGAAACATGCTTGTTGTTATGAACAAAGCTATACTTGCCAATATTAAATAAAGTTTTCGAAGCCATACCTGATATAAGGTCAATACTCCCCATAAGAATCAGCTCATAATGTCGATTGCGTGAAGAGAATACCAAGTGCAGCGAAGAAACCAATAGACTTCTCATTAATATTCCTTCATAGACGACTCCATACTCACGGATACAAAGCTCTCCACAAGAGGAGTGATAGACCTCAAGGAAACACCTATTTCATAAAGTGACCTCCCTAGACATGATACGACTCTACTTGACTCCTAAATAAAAAGATAAAGATAAAGATACCGGGCACTCCCCCAAGCTTGGAACAAGCTAAGGGGGTGCCATTACCCGAGGAGTTTTACTCCTCATCTTGTTGTGGTTGTTTCTTCAGATCCCTGATGACACGGCGAAGGGTTTGGTTCTCTAACTCCAAGACTTCCACTTGTATTTTTAGTACACGGAAATCTTCACAGAGTTGGTTGGTGATGCGGTAGGCCTCGGAGATGGTGGAAAGCATGCGTTGATCTTCAAGTGAAGTGGAGGGCCCTGAAAGGTTAAGATAAAGATCATACTGAGGTTGAACAGATCCCACCATGATGGGATTGCTTGGACCTCCTTGTTGTTGGGCAGTGATAGTCTTGACTTCCTCTCTCACGGCACGCTCCATCTCCGCTTGTCTTGCGACAATTTCTTCTTCGGTAGCCCAATCAACGTGCTTCCCTTGATTAAGATCCTTCTGAACTTGACGTAGACGCCATCCCAAGAAGTCCTCTCCGCTCGAGCCACAAGAAGACATCTTCAGCAACACTTTTCCCCCTGGAAGAAACAGACCGAGAAATAAAACACGCGAAATCTAGAGATACGGTGCCTGGACTATCCGGGAAAATATATAGAAAAAATTTCTGCAACAGAAGGAAGGTTTCAAGACTAGGTGGAGTCGGAGGCGGAGTCCAGGGCAGCCAGGAGGGTGCCCGGCGCGGCCAGGAGTGGGGCCGCGCCAGGGGGCCTCCTGGCCTCCCTGGAGCTCCTCTCCGGCTCCACTCGGGCTTGGAATTTTCCTAATTTCGCAAAAACTCTGAAAAGTTACCTTTTATTGACGTTCGCGGTGTTTTCTTACCATAATTCATACCTTTTCTAATTCTGCTCCTGCCGGAGTCTGAAACTGGGCTGCAACATGTTCTTCATGAGTACTTGTATATATCATGTTTGCATCCACATTGATTGGATCACCTGCCATATAATGTTTGAGTCTTTGTCCATTCACAACTTGAGGTTTGGTGCCTTCGAAATTATTGATCTTGATTGCACCCGACCGATATACTTCTTCGATATGAAAAGGTCCTTCCCATCTGGAAAGTAGTTTACCTGGAGAAAACCTGAAACGAGATCTAAACAACAAAACTTTATCACCAACATTAAATTCACGTTTCAGAATTCTTTTATCGTGCCACTTCTTTACCTTTTCCTTGAACATTTTAGCGCTCTCGTAAGCTTCACTTCTCCACTCATCTAGAGAAGTCAAGTGCATGAGACGCTTTTCACCAGCTAAATTTGGGTCAGCATTCAGCTCTCTGACAGCCCAGAAAGCTTTATGCTCTAACTCTAATGGTAAATGGCAAGCCTTGCCATAGACCATCTTATACGGAGACATGCCCATGGGGTTTTTGTAAGCAGTTCTATATGCCCACAAAGCATCTCCTAACTTCTTTGACCAGTCCTTTCTAGAACTGTTTACTGTTTTTTGCGAGATCAACTTGATCTCCCTATTGGTGAGCTCAACTTGCCCACTAGTTTGAGGGTGGTACGGTGATGCAATCCTATGATTGACATCGTACTTGGCTAGAGCTTTCCTAAAAGATCCATGCGTGAAGTGTGACCCTCCATCTGTCATGAGGTACCTTGGTACTCCAAACCTAGGAAAAATTACATCTTTGATCATTTTCAAAGATTTCTTGTGATCAGCACTCTCAGTGGGGATTGCTTCAACCCACTTGGTTACATAATCAACAGCAACTAAGATGTGTGTGTACTTGTGTGAAGGAGGAAAAGGACCGAAAAAATCAAAACCCCAGCAATCGAAAGGTTCGATCACTAGTGAGTAATTCATAGGCGTCTCATTTCTCCTACTAATGTTACCAACTCTCTGACACTTATCACAAGATAGAACGTACCTTCGGGCGTCCTTAAAGAGAGTAGGCCAATAAAAACCTGATTGTAAAACTTTATATGCGGTCGTTTCACCGGCATGATGTCCTCCATAGGGACTATCGTGACATTGTCGAAGAATGTCATGTTGCTCGTGCTCCGGTATACACCTTCTTACAATCCCGTCTACACCTTGTTTATAAAGATGTGGATCATCCCAAAAGTAATGCCTCAAATCCGTGAAGAATTTCTTCATCTGCTGAAATGTGAAACCTGGAGGAAAAACTTTGCAACGATAAAATTAGCATAATCTGCAAACCAAGGGTCGGAATGAGATTGTACTTTTACAACAACAAGTTGTTCATCTAGGAAACTGTCGTTGACTGGAATAGGATCGTGCGGGATATCTTCCATCCTTGAAAGATTATCCGCCACCGGATTGTCTTCTCCTTTTCTATCGACAATCTGCAAATCAAATTCTTGAAGGAGTACCCACCTAATGAGTCTTGGTTTGGCATCCTTTTCTGCATAAGATACTTAATGGCAGCATGGTCAGTATGAATAATAACTTTAGAATCAACAATATACTGCCTAAACTTATCACAAGCAAACACCACTGCCAAGAATTCCTTCTCGGTAGTAGCATAATTATTTTGAGCACTATCAAGTGTTTTGTTGGAATAGTGGATGACATTCAACTTCTTTTCAACCCTTTGTCCTAAAACAGCTCCAACAGCAAATTCACTAGCATCACACATAATTTCAAAGGGAAAATTCCAGTCAGGTGGTTGTACTATAGGAGCGGTTATCAAGGCTTTCTTAAGAACTTCAAAAGCTTCCTTACAATATTCATCAAATACAAAAGGGGCATCCTTCTGGAGAAGATTGGTAAGGGGTCTCGAGGTCTTAGAAAAGTCCTTGATAAATCTTCTATAGAATCTAGCATGACCTAGAAAACTACGAATACCTTTAATGTCCCTTGGATAAGGCATCCTTTCAATAGCTTCAATTTTTGCCTTCTCCACTTCAATTCCCCTTTCGGAAATCTTGTGTCCAAGAACTATCCCTTCGTTAACCATGAAATGGCACTTCTCCCAATTGAGCACCAAATTTGTTTCTTCACATCTTTGCAAAACTTTATGAAGATTGTGGAGACAGTGGTCAAAGGAGTTTCCATAGACGGAAAAGTCTTCCATGAAAACTTCTACAATCTCCTCACAGAAACCATGAAATATTGCAGACATACACCTCTGAAAAGTAGCAGGTGCATTACACAAACTGAAAGGCATACGCCTATAAGCATAAGTACCGTAAGGACACGTGAAAGTGGTCTTCTCTTGATCCGTGGTGTTGACGTGAATCTGGGAGAAGCCAGTGTACCCATCAAGATAGCAGAAGTGGGTATTTTTAGACAACCGCTCGAGCATCTGATCAATAAAGGGCAAAGGATAGTGGTCCTTCCGGGTGGCCTTGTTTAACTTCCTGAAATCAATACACATTCTATATCCAATAATAGTCCTCTGAGGTATTAGTTCATTTTTATCATTAGGAACAACAGTCATACCTCCTTTCTTAGGAACACAATGAACGTGACTTACCCACTTACTATCAGCTATAGGATAGATGATACCTGCGGCTAGAAGTTTGAGAACCTCCGTCCTAACCACGTCCTTCATCTTTGGGTTCAACTGTCGTTGATGATCAACAACCGGTTTAGCATCGGGCTCGAGATTGATAGTATGTTGGCAAATGTATGGACTAATACCCTTGAGATCATCAAGAGTATAGCCAATAGCACCTCGGTGTCTGCGGAGTGTCTCCAATAATCGCTCTTCTTCATACCCTGAAAGGTTAGAATTGATAATAACAGGATATACTTTCTTTTCATCTAAATAAGCATACTTGAGCGTGTCGGGTAGTGGTTTTATGTCGAACACCGGGTCTTCTTTCGGTTGCGAGAGGATTCCTAAAGGTTCAATCGGGAGGTTGTGCTTCAGGATGGGAGTTTGTCTTAAAAATATGTCTTCTAGTTCATCCCTTTCCTTCATATGTATATCATTCTCGTGGTCTTCCATAAATTGCTGCAAAGTGTCATTAGGAGGAATAGCAATGGAAGCAATTTCTTCAATAATTTTGTCATTACTTGACAGGTCAGGACCACGAGGCTGCTTAGAAAACTTAGAAAAATTAAATTCATACGGCTCACCATTGAATTCAACAGAAACTTTACCTTTTTGCAATCTATTATAGCTCCGCAAGTGCTGAGGAAGGGCCTACCAAAGATAATAGGGCAAAAACTATCTTGCACTGAACCAAGTACAAGAAAATCTGTAGGATATTTTACCTTCCCACAGAGTACTTCAACATCTCTTACAATCCCAACTGGAGAGATTGTTTGTTTATTTGCAAGATGGATAGTGACATCTATGTCCTCGATCTCACACGGCTGAATCTCGTGCATGATTTCTTAATAAAGTGTGAAGGGAATAGCGCTGACGCTAGATCCCAAATCACATAGCCTATAGTAATTATGATCTCCTATTTTGATAGATACAACTGGTGTACCTGAAATTGGGCCTTTGTTCCTTGCTGTGACAATGTTAGTGGCAACAGCACAAAAACTAATAGTGGATTCTTCGATATCACTGGTTACCAGATCCTTGACCATTGCAACTTGAGGCTGGACCTTGATCATGTCCTCAGGTTCGTCAGTGGTCCTTCCATTCTTGTTTAGAATACCTGTAACAAAAGAGTGCTCCTTTATCCTGGAGGGGTAAGGAGGTTGTTCATACACAACTGCAGGTAAAACATGATCAGTAACATTAATCTCAATTGGTGACTCTTTGAAAGGTTTATGATGTTGACTCTCCTTCTTCCTGGAAGAATCAATATGAGAAGCAAAGTCCTTGCAAAAGTAAACCATTGGCTGGGAATCGAGACCAATTTTAGAGCAAAAGGTATTAAAGTAATAAGTCTTCACATAACTCTCAATGTAGTCATGCTCATAGTTTATAGCGGGTTCAATACCTTTATAAATTTCCCAGTCTTCAGTGTTCTTCTGGATCCTTTCTATAATATCCCATTTTTCTTCCATACTTCTGGTCTGGAATACCCCACTAGAGGAGGCATCCAACATCTCCTTGTCCTGACGAGAAAGCCATGCATAGAAATTTGTAAGTATAATTTCCTTGGGGAGCTCATGGTTTGGGCATTTAAGCATCAGGGACTTCAGTCTCCCCCAAGCTTGAGCGATGCTCTCTCCGTCGCGAGACCAAAAATTGTAGATGTAGTTCCTATCTTGGTGAATTTCACGAAGAGGATAAAACTTTGCATAAAAGAGAGACATAAGCTCTGGCCATTCAAGCAGAACAGAGTTATCGAGTAGCTTATACCAATCTGAAGCTTTATCTTTGAGTGATATGGAGAATAGTTTCTTCATGACGAACTCCATCGTCACACCTGCAAGCTTAAATAAAGAACATAATTGTGATAAATATAGTAGGTGTTCTCCCGGATGTCCTTCTCCTGTATAACGATTAGCCAAGACATAATCAACAATACCAGACGGTATTTTATAGGGCACAATTTCAGTAGGGGTAGGAGTGACCACCACAGTCGTGGGGCGGCTCCTTACCAGCAACGAACCAACAGCAGAAGAGTCCATAAGGACTGAAAGTAACAACAGAAAATAAAAGTTCCCTTACCGGCTTCACTTACCAATAGCGCTACACTCCCCGGCAACGGCGCCAGAAAAGCTCGTTGATGGCGGAGAAGTTAATAGGTTTAGTTGGGTTGCCTTCCCTGTTAACCGCGCCAATAAATGATTCTTGATAACCCACAAGTCTAGGGGATCAATTGTAGCTTTTCGATAAATAAGAGTATCGATCCCACGAGGAGAAGAAGGTGTTGATAAGTGACACTGGATAAGGAAAGGGCTACAAACACTCAAAGGTAAATATTTAGGGGTTTTTGGTTTAAGCAATAGAAAAGTAAAAGATAGGCAAAGTAAACAGGGTAACTGAGGAGTAGCAAGTGGCCCAGTCCTTTAACAAGGATAAGCCTAGGAACTGAACTTATAAAAGCTAAAGCGTTCTCGAGAAAACACGGGAGAGATAGTCAAGTCACTTTCACCATACTCCGCCAAGTAATATGTATCGTGTTGATAAGTGTCGGTGGGTGGATCAATGCTAGTACACCTTCTGGACTAAGTTAAGTGTACTCTTATGATTACACACCTTGCAAGCATCCGCAAATACAAGGTAGTAATTAAGGCATAAGCCTAACCACAGCATTACGATCAAGGATCCATAACTCCCTTGTGCGAAAGTCTGCGAACTGGGGTTCAGGTTTCTGTCACTGCGGCAACCCACCATAAGCATCCTTTGTGCACAATGTATTCCTCTAGGCCCATGAAAGGTGAAGTGTTATGTGTTCGACTCACATAACGCCACTAGAGAAATAACAACACAACTTAAGTATCAAACAACACATAATACTTGAACATCATATGACTACTAACAACTAGACTTCTCCCATGTTCTCAAGAACTAAAGTAACTACTCACAAGACATAAAAGAGATCATGATCAGAGGTGATAGATGGATGATAAACAATCTGGACACAATGATATTTCTCCAACAAGACTCAATAGCATTCACCACAAAGTAGTAATCAACACCAACAGAGTAGAGAGGATAGATAGTACGGATTACAACACAAGTTGCAATTGTTAGATGAGATGGGATGGAGATGGAGATGGTGTTGATGTTGGGGATGATGTTGATGATGATCTCGATGATGCCCGTGACGATGATGATGATGATGATGATGGCGACGATCTCCCCTTCCGGTAGGTGATCTCCCCGGCGGAATCTACCCGCCGGAGATGGCTTTTCTCCTCTGTAGGTTTCCGCCCCGCGGCGGCGGCGAAACACGGAAACGACTCTTGTTTAGGGGTTTCCACCCCAGGGGGTTTATATAGGCGAAAGAGGGCACCGAGGGGGGCCACCAGGTACCCAGGAGGGTGCCTGGCGCGGCCAGGAGGGGGGCCGCGCCAGGCACCCTTCTGGCTGCCTGGTGGGTCCCCTCACCTCCTCCTTCGGTGATCCCCAGTCAATCTTCATAAAAATGCTCCCCGTAAAATTTCATCGCATTTGGACTTGATCTGATTAAGCAAATTGGTATCCACTTTTTACCGCTGAATTCCGGTTCTGCTGCTTCGGCACCGGAAAATTGTAAACTGTGTAAAATAAGCCAAAACAACATAAGAACAATACTTTAAAGTGGAATATATCAATGAATAGGTTGAAGTCACAATATAAAATAGTGATTGTTTTTGGATGTATCAACGATGTGGAAGAATTGATGGGAAAGATTGCCAAAAACCATGAAGATTGGTTCGTGCCTGAACCACTCCACCACCAAAGAAGAGGGGCATGCTTGTCCTAAGCCACGAAGATATGCAAGAAGCAAAGAAGTCTATAAAAGAGAAAGGAATTAAAGCTAAAGACGTGAAGAATCTACCCCCAATTGAGAAGTTGTGTGAGCCTACCACTCACCCACCTATGGTAGAGGTACACTCTCTTTTAGATTTCAATGCAAGTGACATCCCTAAAGGTAAACCTCCTGACCAATGTTTAGATGAGTTTGATAATTTTATTATGAAGCAGAATCACTTCAATGAGAAGATACAAGGTCAGTTGCATGATAATACTCTTGCTATCAAAAGTTTGCTTGATGTTCTAGGAAGAACAGTTAATGATGTTAAATGTCTTGTGAAGCATTTTCATATGGTTCAAACTCAGCTTGAACAAATTTCTAATGTGCAAAAATATTTGCTTGCTAATAATGCCAAACAGGACAATTTACAAGCTTATGGTATAAAGACCCAGGGTGGAACACAAACCCAGGACCCTCTCTATCCAGAAGGGCATCCAAAGAGGATCGAGCAAGATTCTCAAGTGCAGGAAGAAGAAATTGTTAGCTCTCGAAAGAAGAAGAAGAAGAAGAAGAAACACAAGGAAGCTGACAATTCCAATGATCCTATAGAAGAAGAAGAAGAAGAAGAACAAGTTGTTGATCCAAACAGCATATCTACCTCCGATGCTGAGACTAAAGACGGTGTTGAACCTGAAAAAGATGCTGAAAAGAATGATCCAGCCGAGGTTCGTGAAGAAGAAGCACCCGATAAGCGCAAGAAGCGTACTAGAGAAGACTTTCTTGCAAGGATACATGGGAAGGAACGAGAACCATGGGTACAGAAACCCATGCCTTTCCCAAGAAAGTCCATCAAAACCAAAGAAGAAGAGCACTACAACAAGTTTTGTGAGTGGGTGAAACCTCTTTTTCTTCAAATCCCTTTGACTGATGCTATTAAGTTACCTCCTTACTCTAAATATATGAAAGATATTGTTACTAATAAAAGAAAAGTCCCTAATGAGGCAATATCTACTATGCTTGCTAACTACTCTTTCAGTGGCAAGTTTCCTGAGAAGCTCGGTGACCCAGGTATACCCACCATTCCTTGCTCCATAAAAAATAATTATGTTAGAACTGATTTATGTGATCTTGGTGCAGGAGTGAGTGTTATGCCCTTTTCTCTCTAGAAAAGACTTTGTTTAGAGAAACTAATTCCTACAGATATCTCTCTCCAGATGGCCGACAAGTCCACGACCGTCCCGATCGGTATTTGTGAGGATGTTCCTGTTGAAGTTGCCAATTGCTTAATACTTACTGATTTTGTTGTGCTTGACATGCCCGAGGATGGGAGCATGTCCATTATCCTTGGTAGACCTTTTCTTAACACCGCAGGTGCTGTTATTTATTGCAATAAAGGGAAGGTTACCTTCTACGTGAATGACAAAGAACACACGGTGTATTTTCCGAAGAAGATCGACAAAAGGCATGGCCTTAACTCCATTGAGAATATCGACACCGTGAAGATTGGAGAATGGGATTTTCCACTACATGTATACCATAAATACAAGACAATTATGGTGGGGACAATGTCCATTAAAGTGAGAGTGCAATGATCACTTCATAAGAGGCGAGACTTTCTGCGCTATATACCACAGGTTTGTTGGTAAGACTTGATCAACCTTGCTAACTAGCATGTTTTATATAGGTAAGAAGTTGAGCTTGTTATCTTTTCATTTCCTCTAGCTTTTATTCTCCTTGCTGTACCCAAGTTTTTGTGTTTAAATCTTCACTTGTTCTAACTTTTGTCTCAAGTTCACGAAAGTTTTTGCAGCTTTTTGAACATTGAAAAATTCTCTACAGTGAAGTTGCCCAGAAAATTCCAGAAAAATCAAAATCAAAATTTCCACGTAAAAAGCCATCAGGAGGCACCTGAGGCTGACCAGGGGGGTCCACCCCTGGCCCAGGAGGCCAGGTGGCGCGGCCCAGGTCCTGGCCGCACCACACACCCTCCTGGGGCCCACAGGCACCCCCTGGTGGCCTTTCTTCCCTCACTCTCTCTCCTTCCTCCCAAAAACTCGTGTTCTTGCTCTGGTTCTGTTGTTCTTGCTGTTCTTGAGCATGGAACCTCGATCTCCTTCTACAACCACTCATTTGAGCTGAAATTTGGAACAAATACTCTCTGGTATGTAACTCCCTCACCCCTCCAATTAGTTTTCTAGTTGGTGGCTTCATTAGTGAGTATTTAGTGGTTCTTGGTGTTGTTTAGTTGAGCTTAAATGTTTGTGTAGAAATTTATTTTTCAAGTTTTGTTGCTAGTTTGAGCCTTGGTAAAGTAAGTAGAATGTTTTGCCCAAACTAGTTTTGCTTAAATCTTCGTTTTTGTGAATTGTTGAAAATTTCAGAAATGGAGAGGCTAGGAAAGTGGCTTGGGAAGAAGAAACCCGAGCGCAGTTTCTTTGGTGGCGTCTATGCCACACTTCTTTTGCAGTTTCTCCAAGGAGAACCGCGCCCAGATGATGCAATATTTCCTATTGTTAGCCCTGACTTGGCTGCCATGAAGAGGCATTTCTTTGTTACTAAGACCTCTGACCGCTACACACTTGATTATATTTTGTGGTTTAAAGACGGTGTGGCACGCACTGTCCGTCTACCTGCACCACTTGTGTTTGATTTTTCTCGCAGGAACGGATTTCGTTTTTCAGTGGCCGAGTTTGATGAGATCACGGGAAGATACCAGTTTCACGACCCCACGGAGGGGGTCGAGCAAGACGAGGAGGAGCGCGTCGTGTATCCTCCCGTTCAAGAGGAGACCGTCACCCCCTGGGGTGAAGGGTCTTCCTCTGGATGGGGGGCGGGACCTTCTTCTTCCACGTGGGAGGAGCCCAGGGCTTCGGTGTACGCACCGGAGGACGCATACGACCCATGGGCATACCAGTACTACCCGGGAGCAGGAGGCTCCTCAGGACCGCAGTAGACGATCCCCAACTTAGGCCAAAAGCCTAAGCTTGAGGGAGTACGTGCTCTCCTCCCCTTTCCATTGTATCTACCGTTGGTTCGCTTTTATCTTTTTGCAAGTTTTTTCTTGTTCTTCTTTGTTCTTTTAGTTTGCAAAACCCCAAAAAGATTTCTCCTTTCTTTTGCTTTCGTTAAACCTTTAAAAAACCAAAAATATGTTTCCTTTGCTCTTTAGTTTGCTTTGTTTCAGAGTTCAGCTCGAGTCCGTGATGATTATAATTTCCTACGTTCGATCGTGCAAGTGACAAGGCAGTAATGACGAAGATCGACGGAAGGGATGCAACAAGGAAAGCCGGTATGAACTCTTTTTGTTTCTACTTTTGTACATATCCCTGTACTTATGATTAGAGACTAGCTTGTAGCGACATAGTGCTATGTTTATAATGCTTTCCCAGTGGTTCATGTTTTCTTTGTGGTTAGTCTCAAATAGCTAGAGTTTATAATGTGTTGCTTGAAATGATTGACATGCATTGCATTGTTCATGGTGTGGCATATTGAAGTGGTATTTCCCTCCGGGGAATTATTGGGTTGACTTGGCACATGTTCACGCATGTTAAGACAAAAAAGTCTGTTCTGCCTTGATGATCTTTTTACTTCAGAGTGAGGTATATCACTTTCATGCCCGATTCAATGTTGCTTTGTCGCTCTGCATGATTATGACCGTTATGCTCTCTGGTTGGTCGCTTCCCCGTCTTTTGCTAGCCTTCCTCCAGCACCAAGCGGAATTCTGCTTGTGCATCCAAACTCTTTTTCAAACCAGTTGTTCCATTTGAGTCCACCATACCTACCTATATGTGGTATTTACCGGCCACTCCTAACTTAGACTTTCTTGTGCCATCTCGAAATTTATTCAAAAGATTCCCCTTTGTAACCGTACAAGCTCATGGTGCGGTGAGGGAAAATCAGTATCTTTCATGCCAAAAATATTTTGACGGAAGTTTTAACTAGTGAATAAAAAAATATGAGAGTTACACCTCCCCCATACTTGATGATGGAGTGAAATGGACCAAATGCTGCTTATGATAGATGGAACGATATCCTCCTTCCATCCTTGAGGCAAAATAAAAGGTTCCATAGACCATCAAAGGATTTATGGATAAGGGAACATGTGTAAGCAAAAGGCATTAATATGGTTGGCATGGGAGATATTGAGAGACCTTTACCATTCATCGTTGACTGGAAAGTTGAACTTCTCAAAAGAGTTTTATCTCTGTTTTCAAAACCAAGAGCTCTGGCACATGTTTAGTCTTTGCTTCCTTTCACGGGTTTTCAACCTTGCTATCAAAAGCCACAATTCGAGAGTCTCCACCTTCCTTTCTCCAAAGCACCAACTATGAGAGCATAATTGTCATTCTTAGTGTAACATGCATTGTCCCAAAGTATCAGATTGTCTTCTGCATGCTTGTGATGTTTCTTACTTTGAGTTCTGAGTTCTAGTCTCCTTTAAAACTCCGGAGGAGTTTATGCATTTATGTTTTGCTTCACTCATGGAGGCTAGCAAGATACCACTCTGATATGTTCATGCTATGTGCACTGTGATCTTAAATTGATTCTCAGCAGCATATTATTTACTTTTTTTTGTTTGTGACTGATTACATGAAAGAAGGATTGCTTCGTGCATTGTCCTTGTAGCATGGTGTCAAAACTTGCTAAACTCTTTCGTAGTGCTTGCTTATATACATCTAATGAAGCAAAAGAGTTTGTCAAAGTTTTCTTTGTCGCGTCCAGTTCGTTGAACTGAATTGCTTGAGGACAAGCAATAGCTAAGCTTGGGGGAGTTGATACATCTCAAACGTATCTACTTTTCCAAACACTTTTGCTATTGTTTTGGCTTCATTCTTGCATGATTTGAACGAAACTAACCCGGACTGAAGTTGTTTTCAGCAGAGCTACCAGTGTTGTTTTCTTTTGTGCAGGTTTCTAGTTATTTAGGTACGCTGGAAAAATCCCAAAAATATATATAAAAAATTAGCGTTTCGGAAGCTTCCGCCAGTCCAAAGGGGGCCACAGGGCAGCCAGGAGGGTGCCTGGCGCGCTGATACGTCCAAAACGTATCTATAATTTCTTCTTGCTCCATGCATGTTTTGTGTGATATTGCTATGATCTAGATACACTTCCATACATTTTTGCTCATATTTGGACTAACCTATTAACTCAGTGCACCCCAGTGCCAGTTCCTGTTTTCTGTTGTTTTTCTTTTTCAGTTTTCCCCCATATAAAAAGTGCCAGAAAAATTCGGGAAAATTCAGATAAAAAATCAGCGTGACGGAAGCTTCGAGAAGATCCCAGGAGGGGGCAGAGGGGAGCCAGGGGGGCCCAGGCGGCCACCCGGCGCGACCCCACCCCTGGTCGCGTCAGGGGGGCTCCTAGGGCCCCTGGCCCACCTCTGGCTGCCCCCCTTCGCCTATTTATCCGCCGTCACGGGAAAACTCCAGGGGCAGAAACCTATTCCGCGAACTCGCCTCTGTTCCGCCGCCGCCACGCTTCCAGGATCGGGAGCACCAGAAGACCTCTTCCCGGCACCCTGCCGGAAGGAGGATTGACCTCCGTGAGTCTCCTCTCCACCATGGATGCTCCCCGGATGTCTCGTGAGTAGTTTTCCTTGTACCATGGGTCCGTGATCAGTAGCTATGTGATGTTCTCCTACCCTCTTTGATCTTCATTGTTTAGACCTCGTGAGCTGCCCTACATGATCGAGGCACCTTTGTAATATTTCTGTTGTTGCTATGCTGAGTTTGGAGGGATCTGATGGATTATGAGATTATGTTCAGATTGTGATAGAGTAATATATTTGGTTTTTATCTCTTATATTTTTGTTCCTAAGTAATTCTTGCATGTTCTCCGTTGTTGTTTATTGCTTTGGCCAAGTAGTAGGTAGTGACTCCAAGAGGGAGCGTTGTGCTAGATTGTGGGTTCATGCCCCCCCCCCCCGATGACATGCTTGAGTGACAGAAACATGAGTCTAGGGGGTGTGTTGTTGCCACAAGGGGGAAAACAACGGTGCTTGTGACCGCAGTCACAAGGATTGTTTACTTTACGCAAAGTTCTTTTTAATGCAGTTGTCTGTTTCTTTGGGTTTACACTTTGGGTGGGGCTCGCAACTTAATACCAGCGAGATGTTCTGGATAGATATCTCATGATTAGTAGTAGATGCAGATGGATTTCGGTCTACTTATTTTGGCGTACTGCCCGTGCTTTCGAACCTCTTCCTTTCTTTTGTAGCATAGTTAGCATTGCGGTGCGTTCATAATCCTGTCAATTGCCCTTCTATAAAAAATTTTACCTCGCATAGCAGTTTTATCGTCTTTTGGGAGAGAGACATCACTAGTGAACATCACGTATCCCGGTCCATATCCTCATTACTGTTCCCAAGCTATATTTACTTTTCTGCATTTACTTTCAAGTTTCTATCATTATCCCTTGCGTTTTATCATTTGTGAACAACAAGACCAGAGAGATGGACAACCTCTCTGAACTTCGTTGGGAATAAAGTTATCTGTGTCTGTGTGCAGGTCCGCGTCAGTTGCGCCGCTGACACCTACTTATCATCTCTGGAGTCCTACTGGAGAAAAACCTTGGTATCTTCACCGAGGGAAAACTCGCTGCTGTACTACATCACACCTTCCACTTGGGGCTCACCAACGAAGGGCGAGAAGCCAATAAGCAAGAGTATTTCTGGCGCCGTTGCCGGGGACTCCGAGTGCTAAGATAGGGGAGTTGCACACTACCCTTTACCTTTGTTTTTTTAGTCTTGTTAGTTTACCTTTCAGTTTTTATCTTTGTGTCCTTTATCAAAAATCAAAAAAATAATATAGTATGTCTAGTTCCTTACTTGCCAATCAATGTCTAACTTCTTTGAAACTAGATCTTATTGGCATGGAGGATTCACCGAGGATCAACAAGAATATTACAAGGAATACCTCTTGTCTCAAAAAGGGATACACTTATGGAGACTCATACATCAATCGTATGAGTATGCTAAAAAATTGGGCTCAATATATAATATATCTTTCTGCAGGGATGAATCTTGTTGCTTTATGAGGCACAAACACCTTGCTTTCCAATGTGAGTACAATGAGGATGAAACCTTAGCTTCTTATGCTAAGGGAAATTATGATTTTCATGATGCAGAACAAATAGAAGAATTTGTTGCTTTTAAGGGTGCCTATGAAATTACTTCTTTCCTTGAAAATATTGATGACGCCCCTTATAAATCTGAGAGTCTTGCTATACTTAACTATTGTTTGGAAAATTATGATGCAAATTATTATATTACTGATCATCTTGAGAGAATCTCTCCCCCAAAGGAAGAGACTAATGTTTTGCAGGACTCTATAGAAGAAGAAATTACTGAACCTGAAAGCTCTTTGGATGAAGAAGAGGAGGAGAGTGACGAACAAAAGGAGGAAGAATGGAGCCATCCATGTCTACCTTCTAATGAGAGTAACTCTTTGACTCTTACCTTATATGAGTATTATGATCCTATGGATTCTTTTGAAATATCCCTTTTTGATGAAGTTGATGCCTTCTATGCTTATGGTCGTGATGCCACTATGGATGATGCTTACGGAGATGAACTTGCTATAGTTCCTCATATTAAGCATGAATATTTTTCTATCGCACCCACACTTGAGTGTCCTATTATCCTTTTAAAATCTCCAACTCCGGAGAATTTTCCTCCTATCAAAGCTCAATGTGATGGGTTGCATCTATCTTATCATCCTAAAAACCGTGTTGAAAACAATACATGTGTCCTTGTAGGTCATGAACAACATGATTTATGTGATAGTTAAATTCTTGATGTTGTTCATGATGCTACTGAAAATTAATTTGAGAGAGGAAAGTTTGGTTGTAGAAATTTCCATGTTACAAAAACACCTCTCTTCATGTTAAAAGTTTTGAAGTTGTTCTTGTTCTACCTTCCTATGCATGTCACTTTGTGCTTCTTTGATTTATTTTCTTACAAGATGCCTATGCATAGGAAGTGTGTTAGGCTTAAATGTGTTTCATATTTGCTTCTTGATGCTCTCTTTTGCTTCGAAATTCTTATTCTTATGAGAGCACCTTTCATAATCCTCAAGCCTAGCTTAAAGGCATAAAAGAAAGCGCTTTCGGGAGGCAGCCCGCAACGAATTTAGGTTTTTCTTTTTGCTTTTGTTGTGTCTTGATGATTGTTACTGCTGTAGCAACATCATTGTATCTTTATTTTTCAACTTTGTGCCAAGTTATAGCCTCTTACGGCAAGGGAAGTAAAAGTTGTGACATGCTGTCCAGAAAACAGATTCTGTCCTCGTGACTAGAAAAATTCCAGAAAAATCCCAGTTCATATTTTTGAGCTGAAATTTTTACACAGTATGCTCTATACAATTATGAAACTTCCGTATGTTCTGAGTTTTTTGATTTGAGTTGCAGAAGTGCCCCCAAAAAATTCTTTACTATCTGTTGTTCTGTTTTTCACAGATTCTGCCACGTTTTGTCTCTCCTTACTTTTGCAAACCTTAAGCTTGCTTTTTATTTGCAAAAAACTTTTTGGCACTCTTGAGAAACAGTAGCTCTTCAAGAATATCTTTATATCTAGTGGGTAAAAAATTATTTATTAAGGGTACTAACCTCTCTAATCAGCTTATGATGAGTTATGTATGAAGGGAGTTTTCAAGTTTGCGATAGAAGATGATGAAAGAAGATCCAGGAGTGTCAAGCGCTCAAGCTTGGGGATGCTGTAACACCCTCAGTTGCTTGTAACAGTAACCATCATCACTGTTGACCATCACTGTTTGTTAATCACTGTTATCCCCTGTCCTTAATCAAAATTTGCTTCTGCTCTTTTCAAACCATGCTGGTTGGTAATCAAAACCCAAATCCCAATGCATCTTGCTCATCAAGAAACCAAACCCTAGTTGAAACTTCTTTGAATGAAAAATAAAACAAAAGTGCTCAAATAAAGTTGTTCCAAAAATCATGGAACTATTTTTGTAAATTGCCTAAAATCATTATAATCATGTTGGACCAACTTTGGTAATTTTTGAAGTTACAGAAAATTCCAAACAATTCAAACAGTAGGTTAAAACCCTTGTTTTGGGCATTTAATAATTAAAAGAAATATCTAATGATTTTATTTTGCTGCAAAATCTTTTGTGGCACCTTAGTAATATGTAACCCTAATTTACAAACACCAATAACCTTTTACAAAAATGCTAGGGTTGATAAATTAATTACAGAAAAGAAATAGAGCAAACAGAAAACAAAACAAAATAAAAAGGGGCTTAAAGCTCGCCTGGGGCGAGGCCCACCTCAGCCAGCCCACCCTGGCCCGTCTTCCACCTCCCACCTGCCCCCATCACGTCGGCCACCTGCTCGACGTCGTGGCGCAGCCGTGGCCATGGGCGCCGCTGGAGCCCCCTCCCTCACCTACTCCCCCCTATAGCACTAGTCGACGTTAAGGCCCCCCCTGCGCCCTCTGGACACCGCCTCACCATTTCTCCCTTCCTCCCCTTCTCGCCATCGACTTCCACCACCCGCCCGACGCAGCCATGGCCACGGGCTCATGAACACCCGCGGCCACACTGCCCCCCAGCCCCAACCAGACTGTCCCCGAGCCCCGCCGTCGACGTCCACGCCACCTCACCAAAGGAATCGATCCCGGAGCCTCCACCTCACGCGCATCGGGTCGTCTTCAACCTCGAGCCTCCGGAGATCGCAGAGGAATTTCCACCGCCTTCCGCCACAATCGAGCTCACTGCCATCCCTGACCCGACCGCGGTGAGCACCGAAACAATCCCAAAGTGCTCCCAGCCGCCCGATAACCTCTAGTTGCGTTCCCCTCTTCGTCTTGCACTGACCGCCGCCGTAGAGGTCCTAGCCGTGCCCACCGTGGGTTCCAGCGCGTGCTTTTGGCACCCTTGCGTGTCTGAGGAGCCGTAGCTTCGCGCTAACTAGTTCGCGTCCCCTAGATGGTGCCGTAGCCGCGATTTCGTGCACCTCCAGAGACCGCCGCCGCCATTGCCGACGTAGAGCTCACCTCCGGCCATCTCGTCTCGAGCTGCTTGCTGGAATGGACGCGGCTTGTACCCAGGGACACGCAGAGACAAACCCCGTCGCGAACGGCCACCGGAATCCAGCGTAGGCTCGTCGGCCGTGGCTGCCCTCGCCGCCGGCGAGCTGCCCGTGCCAATGACACCTGGGCCCCCCTTGTCAGATTTTAATTATTTAAGAGATTTAAATAAATTCCAGTCACTGACATGTGGGTCCAGAGGTATTTCTGATTTATTAAAATGTTTTATAAATAAATAGAGGCTGACATGTGGGTCCCACATGTCAGGCACTGTTTTGGATAATGTTTTGGATAATGTTCTGGATAATGTTTAATAAATAATAAAAGAAATTCAGAAAATCATTTAAATGGTTTAAAACTTTGAAATTCAATAACTTTTAAACCGTAACTCGGATTCAAAAACTTTATACATGAAAGTTGATCAGAAAAATATAACGAATACGAATACGCTATCTGTATGCCTATCACACCCCTCTAACATACCGAACATCGAACATCCCCCCTCCGGACCGTCTGTCCGATAAATTGTCCGGTACTGTTAGAGTACCCGGATGAATTTATTCCGAACACGGATGTTTCTCGGAATAGATCAACTAGCACGGATACACCCCCTTATGTTTGTCCGGTACCCATGACACCTCCGGCTTGATCCTTCCCCCTCCGAACACCCTGTCCGGTAATCACCCGGAGCCGGTAGTTCATCCCCAGATGAATTTCCGTTCCGAGCAACGTGCATTGCACTGCGTTAGAACACCGTTAACATTTCATTTGTCATGTCATGCATCTGTTTGTATATGCTTGCTGTGTATTTACTGTTTCTTCCCCCCCCCCTTAATCTCCGGTAGACCCCGCTGTTGCCGTCGACTACACCGCTGCTGAGTACGACTACGTCGTCGACGACCCTACTACTACCGTCGAGCTTGCAGGCAAGCAGAGCCATTCTCTTCCCCAGATATCGCCTATCTTTCCGTACTTTTCTTGCACTAGGCATTGTTACTGTTGCTGCTTCGATTACAATCCTATTCAATTGCATAGCCTGATTTTTGTCGCCTCTTGATGTACCTTCCTTTATCCTATGCTGCCTATTATTATTATTATGCATTATTCAGCAGTGAGCCCTGCGCATTGTTAGCTAGGATTAGATAGAGGGCCGTGATCACTCAGGGGAGTGAATGCGGATACAAATATTATAACTGCACAGGTACTGATAGAGGCGAAGGTGTCCCGATGTTTCGATGAGATGATGGAGATCGATTTTCGTGGAGTAGACTTTCACGACCCGACTACGAACGTGCGAAGACGTTGCGCCTTAGCAATCGCTAAACCAACTCCGAGAGGTTATTGATCCCGCGGATGCACGATCAACCTGACCACGAAGGTCAATTCCTGCAAGCAATCGAAGAACAAGCAAGAACTAAGAATTGCAATCTGGATATTGCGAATATAAGATGAAAGATTAACAGAAGTTGGGGTTCCACTGCGGTCTTGGCCTGGTCGGAAGACACAAACGAAGAACTCGAAGTTGCGGCTATGGCTAACTTAAATCTAATTAAAACCCAAGTCTAACCGACGCCCTAAGGGCTGTATATATGGGGGAACAGAGGGAATTTTCGTGACCCCTTGGAGCTGGGGTTCGAAAACAACCCTAACTCGGTTTCCCCACACATACGGACTCTAAAAACAGCCTATAATGTGGTATTTCGAAATTACATGGGCCCAGCCCAATTTTAAGGTGACGCAGCACCTATAATTGCCCTTGGACGAAAATAATGACGTGGCATCTCGCGTATTTCGTCCAAGACTTCATGCGCAACTTATGGTGGCTTCAAAGTGCGATAATCACCACTGGAAGCTCCATTGTCCTTTCCCGCGCGCGCACCTTCTTCTCCATGCTTGATCCCGCTCCAATGACCATCCTTCTTGTCCATGCTAGGTCCTTCATTCATAAGCAAAACAAAAGTATCTAATTTAGGCAGCATCATATGTTCATGAACAATACAAGGATTCGCAAGAAACGAAAGTACCTGATAATTTAGTTGACGTGCGCGTGCTCTAGTAACTGGTCCAGTATGTGTAGTTGGTGAAGATGTGGGTGTAACATTAGTAGAGATGTCCTCATCATCCTCCCCTTCTTGAATTGAAGTCGTCCTCGACGGAAGCTCATCATCTTCTCCCAAATAAGGTTTCAAATCTGCAATGTTAAATGTGGGACTAACCCCAAAATCTGCAGGTAGCTCAAGTTTATATGCATTATCATTAATTTTCTGTAAAACCTTAAAGGGACCATCAGCTCGTGGCATTAACTTAGACTTGCGCAAATCAGGAAACCTATCTTTACGTAGATGTAACCAAACAAGATCTCCTGGTTCAAACACAACATGCTTTCTACCCTTATCACCAGCAAGCTTGTATCTAGCATTCATTTTCTCAATGTTTTCTTTAGTTAACTCATGCATTTTTAATATCAATTCAGCACGTTGCTTAGCATCAAAATTAACCTTCTCCGAAGATGGAAGAGGCAGCAAATCAATAGGTGCACGAGGTAGAAAACCATAAACAATCTCAAAAGGGCACATTTTAGTGGTAGAATGAAATGAACGATTATAAGCAAATTCAATATGAGGTAAACATTCTTCCCACATTTTCAAGTTACTCTTTAAAACAGCCCTAAGCATAGTAGACAAAGTCCTATTGACTACTTCAGTTTGTCCATCAGTTTGGGGATGACAAGTAGTACTAAAAAGTAGTTTAGTCCCCAACTTAGCCCATAAGCATCTCCAAAAATGGCTAAGAAACTTAGTATCACGATCCGAGACAATAGTATTGGGCACACCATGTAAGCGAATAATCTCACGAAAGAATAAATCAGCAACATTAGCAGCATCATCGCTTTTATGACATGGTATAAAATGTGCCATCTTAGAAAATCTATCCACGACAACAAATATGCTATCCCTCCCATTCTTTGTTCGAGGCAAGCCTAAAACAAAGTCCATGGATATGTCCTCCCACGGAACACTAGGTACAGGTAAAGGCATGTATAAACCATGAGGATTGAGTCGTGACTTAGCTTTTTGACATGTAGTGCAGCGAGCAACAAAACGCTCAACATCCCGTCTCATCTTTGGCCAAAAGAAATGTGTAGCAAGTACGTCCTCCGTCTTCTTCACGCCAAAATGTCCCATTAATCCTCCTCCATGCGCCTCCTGTAACAACAAAAGACGAATAGAGCTAGCTGGAATGCATAGCTTGTTAGAACGGAACACAAACCCATCATTAAGCACAAACTTGTTCCATGTTCTACCCTCTCTACAATTCTGCAAAACATCTTTAAATTCTGCATCATGTACATATTGATCTTTGATTGTCTCTAAACCGAATATCTTGAAGTCAAGTTGGGAAAGCATAGTATAACGATGAGACAAAGCATCAGCAATAATATTATCTTTCCCCTTCTTGTGTTTAATGACATAAGGGAAAGTCTCAATAAATTCAACCCACTTAGCATGTCTACGATTAAGTTTTGCTTGACTTCTTATGTGTTTCAAAGATTCATGATCAGAATGTATAACAAATTCTTTGGGCCATAAATAATGTTGCCAAGTTTCTAATGTCCGAACAAGAGCATATAATTCCTTATCATAAGTAGAATAGTTCAGACTAGGCCCACTCAATTTTTCAGAAAAGTATGCAACAGGTTTAGCATCTTGTAATAACACACCTCCCAAACCAATACCACTAGCATCGCATTCAAGCTCAAAAGTCTTATTAAAATCAGGAAGTTGGAGCAAAGGAGCATGTGTTAACTTATCTTTCAATACCGTGAAGGCTTCTTCCTGTGCGGTACCCCAAGTAAAAGGCACATCCTTGCGTGTAAGCTCATTGAGAGGGGCAGCAATGGTGCTAAAATCTCTCACAAAACGCCTATAGAATCCAGCGAGGCCAAGAAAACTCCTCACTTGTGTGA
Source organism: Bromus sterilis (assembly GCA_950022295.1). Classification (NCBI taxonomy): domain Eukaryota; kingdom Viridiplantae; phylum Streptophyta; class Magnoliopsida; order Poales; family Poaceae; genus Bromus; species Bromus sterilis. Next base: position 138,990,185 of record OX465601.1, on the reverse strand, counting down.
CCGTTTTGGGCTGCGGCCAACTCTCAATTGCCTCGATCTTGGCTTTATCAACTTCAATTCCCTGCGGAGTAACAACATAGCCAAGAAACGATACTCGGTCGGTGCAAAAGGTGCACTTCCCAAGGTTACCAATTAAACGTGCATTACGTAGAGCAATAAAAATAGCACGTAAATGATCCAAATGTTCCTCCAAAGATTTGCTATAAATCAGTATATCATCAAAATAGACTACCACAAATCGTCCAATGAAAGCACGTAAAACCTCGTTCATTAATCTCATAAAAGTGCTAGGTGCATTAGTTAACCCAAAAGGCATGACTAACCACTCATATAATCCAAACTTAGTTTTAAATGCCGTTTTCCATTCATCCCCTAATTTCATGCGAATTTGATGGTATCCACTACGCAAATCAACTTTGGAAAACATGGTAGAGCCACTTAATTCATCAAGCATATCATCTAACCTAGGAATAGGATGACGATAACGAATAGTAATATTATTAATGGCTCTACAATCAACACACATACGCCAAGTTCCATCCTTTTTAGGCACTAATATAACAGGAACAGCACAAGGACTAAGTGATTCACGTATGTAACCTTTGTCGAGTAGCTCTTGTACTTGACGCTGAATCTCCTTCGTCTCCTCCGGATTGGTACGGTATGGCGCACGGTTGGGCAGCGAAGCACCGGGAATTAAGTCAATCTGATGCTCAATCCCTCGAATAGGTGGTAATCCCGGTGGTACGTCTTGTGGAAAGACGTCAATAAATTCCTGCAAAAGGTCAGTGACAACAGGAGGCAAAGAAGGAGGCAATTCCTCAAATGAAAACAAAGCTTCTTTGCACACAAAAGCATAGCACACATATTGACTAACATCCAAATCTGAAATATCAACCTTAGTAGCAAGCAAAGTTGGACTAGTCAATTTAATTTCATTAGAAACAGCAGAAGAAGATTTGCTATTAGTCTTATGTTGTTGCTCAAATTCTTTAGCTGCTATCTCATTTTCACTCTTATTTTTCTCCTGTTTAGCTTTACTAGCTCTAGCAAGATCATCTTTCACAATTTGTTCAGGAGACATAGGAAGTAAAGCAATATTTTTATCCTGATGAACCAGAGTAAACTGATTTGTCCTACCATGGTGTACAACATTCCTATCAAATTGCCATGGTCTACCAAGTAAAAGAGAGCATGCTTGCATGGGTACCACATCACAATCAACATAATCAGCATATGCAGCAATGCTAAAGTGCACACGAACAGAACGCGTTACCTTAATCTTACCACTATTGTTAAACCACTGAATATAGTACGGATGGGGGTGTGGTCTTGTGGTGAGAGATAGCTTCTCCACCAACTCCATGCTCGCCAAGTTGTTGCAACTCCCTCCGTCAATGATGATGCGAACCGAACGTTCTTTCACCACTCCCTTTGTGTGGAACAAATTATGCCTCTGGTTTTGCTCGGCCTTCGATACCTGCACACTTAACACACGTTGAGCAACCAAACTAGCAAATTGATCTGCATCATCAGGAGCCATATACTCTATATCATGAGCGTCATCATGGGCACCCTGTTCCTCGTGAGCAATGAGAACTAAAGTCTCCTCATCATAGTCGCTCGCTGACTCATACCCACCATCCGCCGTAATAATCATCACACGCTTGGAGGGACAGTCTTTTGCGAAGTGACCTCCACCTTGGCACCTGCGACATTTAATATCACGATCTCGTGTTTGCCCTGTGGAAGCCATGGATGAAGAAGAACTCGCTGCTGGACCACTCTGTGCACCCTTGAATGGTGGCGCTGGCTGTTTTGGAGGCTCCCTGTAAGAATGAGCGGTTGAAGTAGATGGTGGTGCAGCAGGACGTGTGGATGTAGAAGGTCCACGCGATGTCCATGATGTATTTCGTCCTGCAGAAAAGTTAGGTCTCGTAGCGGCCTGTCGATCCTGCACTTCACGTTCAGCTTTACAAGCAAGATGAAACAAACGATTAATAGTAGCATAGTCCTTGTATTCTAGAATAGTTTGTATCTCCCTGTTTAAGCCACCTATAAAACGTGCAAACATAGCTTCATTATCCTCTACTAGGCCACATCTAATCAATCCAGTTTGTAATTCTTGATAATATTCCTCTACAGAATTTTTTCCTTGTCTCAAACGCTGTAATTTTTGTAGCAATTCACGTTGATAATAAGGAGGAACCCAGCGAGTACGCATAGCATCTTTTAAAGCAGCCCAAGTAGCTGGAATATTATTAGCATGCAATCTACAATGTTCAGACCACCAAATAGATGCAAAACCCGTGAATTCACAAACAGCAGCAGTAACACGTCTATTCTCAGGATATTGTAAACATGTAAAGCGTTGTTCAGTTTCTAACTCCCAAGTAAGATAAGCATCAGGAATATATCTACCCTCAAACGGCTTAAGATTCAATTTAAGTTTAGGCACATGTTCATCATCGCGTACCTGAGGGGGTGGTTGGTGTCGACCGTGGCGAATGTTGGGACGTGGACGCCCAGCTGGCTGCTCATAGGCCGCTTCCTGTTCCACCTCCTCCTCGTAATCACCCTCGTAGTTGTCGTCCTGGCCGACGTCAGAAGCAGCAGCAGTAGCAGCAACTGCAGCAGCCGCAGGAGCAGCAGCAGCTTGTCTGCCCGGAAACAAAATACGTCGTGCACGTCGTGGTGGCGGTGGCTGTGCTGGAGCGGCCGCAGGCTGTGCAGGTAGGCGTGCGAGCAACTCAGTAAACTTGGCGTCGAGCTTGGTGTCGATCATCTTCTCCACACCATCAATCGCCTCTGTAAATCTGTTCTCGATGTCATTCACCTGTTCAGACATCATTTGTGCAAATTTATCATGTAACGCTTTGTTTGTCATATTCTCCCAATCGGGTGCATCCCGCGCCACTTCATCATGGGATCCTGGCATGGTTAGCAGAAATAGAAAACACACAGAAATATGATCCTACTTCTACTAATGGGATGTGGGGTGGTGGAAAGCACAAATCCGTCAAGCTTTTCTTTCGTTCTTACCGATTCTTACCTAGCAGCAGGTGGTGATGTACAACCAACGGGTCAAAACTCTCAGAGATGTGGTAGAGCGATGGCCAGGAGGTGTCAAAACGCACGATGTAGAATATATGTGGAGCTGTAGGAAGGCTGACAAGTATGGTAGCAAAAACTCAACAGTAATCAAAACAGAGATGCAAAGCTGAATAAACACTCAACGTCGGTACTGTGCTGATCCTAGGCTAGACCGTACTAGAGACGCGAGCCTAAAACACCAACGAAAGCACGGCGCGGCACGTAAACAACTGAGAAGCACACTCTGAAAAAAAATTTCTCTTTTTTTTTTGCTCTTTTTTTTGCGATGCGGGACTCCGGTGGCTGAAAAAGTGCGAAAAAGTCACTATGGTGGCGAACGTCTCAAAATGAGTTTCTGGACCTAAGAAACGTATGGGCACGAAAAATTTTTACCCCCGAAAATTTTGGCCTAAAAACTGCTCTGGAAAGCGTGCCAGACTCTTTTTTTTTGGTGGAAATCACCCTCTTCTACGTACGACAAAGATTGGTGAAATCCGACTCTAAACAACTCAAACTAATCTGGCTACGGAGAGATCACAAACCGAACGGGTGATGGAACTCAACTCGGATCGGTAGGTCGTGGTGGTGTATATGGACTCTGCTTGGCGGAACGTGGTGGTCTATCTAGACTCGGATTGGCGGAACGTGGTAGGATGACTACTGTGCGGCGGCGACGTGGCAAACTGTGATCAGAACTCGAAACTCTAAGGGAACTAGACGCTAAGATCAGCAACTTGACACAACGATGCAACCGTAAATTCAACAAAGCAAGTACTGAAAAGAAAACTGGACAAAGGCTAGGACTGTCTTGGGACGTGATGATCTAACCCTAATTTTTTTTTGTTGGCTTTTTCGTGGACTGTAGGTATGAAGAACAGAACCAATCTAGACTATGAAAACTGGTAAATCTCACCGAGCAACCTGGAAATCTGATACCACTTGATAGAGGCGAAGGTGTCCCGATGTTTCGATGAGATGATGGAGATCGATTTTCGTGGAGTAGACTTTCACGACCCGACTACGAACGTGCGAAGACGTTGCGCCTTAGCAATCGCTAAACCAACTCCGAGAGGTTATTGATCCCGCGGATGCACGATCAACCTGACCACGAAGGTCAATTCCTGCAAGCAATCGAAGAACAAGCAAGAACTAAGAATTGCAATCTGGATATTGCGAATATAAGATGAAAGATTAACAGAAGTTGGGGTTCCAATGCGGTCTTGGCCTGGTCGGAAGACACAAACGAAGAACTCGAAGTTGCGGCTATGGCTAACTTAAATCTAATTAAAACCCAAGTCTAAACGACGCCCTAAGGGCTGTATATATGGGGGAACAGAGGGAATTTTCGTGACCCCTTGGAGGTGGGGTCCGAAAACAACCCTAACTCGGTTTCCCCACACATACGGACTCTAAAAACAGCCTATAATGTGGTATTTCGAAATTACATGGGCCCAGCCCAATTTTAAGGTGACGCGGCACCTATAATTGCCCTTGGACGAAAATAATGAAGTGGCATCTCGCGTATTTCGTCCAAGACTTCATGCGCAACTTATGGTGGCTTCAAAGTGCGATAATCACCACTGGAAGCTCCATTTTCCTTTCCCGCGCGCGCACCTTCTTCTCCATGCTTGATCCCGCTCCAATGACCATCCTTCTTGTCCATGCTAGGTCCTTCATTCATAAGCAAAACAAAAGTATCTAATTTAGGCAGCATCATATGTTCATGAACAATACAAGGATTCGCAAGAAACGAAAGTACCTGATAATTTAGTTGACGTGCGCGTGCTCTAGTAACTGGTCCAGTATGTGTAGTTGGTGAAGATGTGGGTGTAACATTAGTAGAGATGTCCTCATCAGGTACGGTACAATGCAGACACCGTCTAAGGCCCCTACCTGGGTTATGCCTAGTCACCTCAAGTGTGAGCTATCAAGGAGTAATCCTTGTACTCCACTCGAGGCTGATTTTGTCTTACCGCCATAGGGTCCTGAACGACGATTGTCCTTAAAGGTAAGAAGTCGGGCGACCCAACGGTGCCCGCGAGAGGTATTGCGACGGGACGGCAGGGAGGGCACGACTAGTGTACCGGTGTGCTTGGCCCCTGGTCGTTGGCCACGAGAGTTACCAAAATACGAAAGTCGAGCTCCTCCAGGAGCACACGCGAGACAAGGTAAGGCCTTGTTGGTAACCGCAGTGACTTGGTGGGACGACGGGGCAGGCACCGATGTACTGGTGGTCCTGGCTGCTGTCGTTGTCCGCGGGTCAGTTAAGTCGAGGCAACGATAACGGTTGTCACGCAGGTTAATTAAAATGCTAAATGGTTCAGTGAATGTCTTGAGTTGGCTATATGCCATGTACGCACTACCTACCCGTGGGAACTACGAGTTATGGGCTCCTCTGCTTCGTAGTGTCGTCCAAGGACTCTTCAGACGTCAGCAGTACCGCGGCCTGCGCCGGGAAGTGGTGTTGTCTTATTTGCTCGCGCGGTGGTGTCTTATTTGTATTTGCTTTAACTTCACCGGCCAGCCACGCACCGTGCAGGAGTACGTTCGGGTTGGGGTCCAAGGCTCGGCGTACTTAGGATTTAGACCGGCGGATGACCTCTCTGTTGAGTTTGAAAGATGGGCTATGAAGTGTCGGATAGCCTCGGTGGAGCGTTCCCTAACAAGGTTCCCGCCACCCTGGAGATCCGTGCGTGTAGCGTAACACAAGTGCACCCCTGCAGGGAAGATTAATCTATTCGAATAGTCGTGTCCACGGTAACAGGATGCTTTATGCTGAAGCTGGATCTTACCACTAGAAACTATTATTATTAAACTGTATGGTTCCGGGTTCTCTTCCTCGCGGGGATGTCGAGGAGGTCAACTCGGAGGCATTGTTAATTATTACAACTTATTATTATACAATGCTGCAGCAACTTATGCTGCATTATTACTTCATGCTTTATATGAACTGTTGGCTGATTCTTACCTCATGCTGCAAGACATCGTCGGAAGATGCTAGTCTTCGATAGGCCTAGCTTCTTACCCTTGCTCTGGTTTTCTGTCTTCAGTCCACTATATACAGCCTCTTCTTTCCGTTGATACAATGCATAATGCTTAGTAGCGGACGTAAGACTCGCGGGTATACTAGATACTCACCTGCTTTATTTTCCTTTACTGTTTTTGCCTGATCGGCCGCTGCAGCCGACGTTGGAGCCCAGGAGCAGGAGTACCCCGGAGGCGCCTACTACGACGTCGAGTTCCCCGTCGACCAGGAGTAGTTCGGTGGATCCCAGGCAGGAGGCCTCGCCTTTTCGATCTGTATCTCTGATGTGATTTGTGCTAGCCTTCTTAAGGAAAAACTTGACTAACTATGTCTGTACTCAGATATTATGGCTTGTATGACTTATGTATTCGGGTCCGCGTGACCCCCCCTCTATTGTAACATATTTGTTTATCCTTTTGTGTTTAGTGTTGTGCTGTGATATTATCACCGTGGCACCCTAATTTCAGTCGTGTACCCTGTGTGCATGATTACTGTACACGGTCTGATTTTGGGGGCGTCACAAGTTGGTATTAGAGCCGACTGCCTGTAGGAAGCCACCCCACCACTACCTGGTCGAAGTTGAGTCTAGACTTTGAAAAACTATTTTGCTAACTTAATATTTGGCTTACGGGCCCACATTGATGTCACTACGTGTGACATCTATGGTATTAGGATCCTTTTCTCCTTACCTATGCTTTGGGAATCTGCTCTCTTATCCTTGCTGGTAAGTTTTAAAAAACCTGACATTAGGATCACGTTCTCTTGATTCCACCCGGCGTTTTTGGTGCTTCCCCCATTGATTGAGTCGTGTCGCAGGAGTCGTACGCCAGATCCCAGACCGCGGATCCCATTCTCATTCTGGGCAGGCCGCGCGTTCTCTGGCATCAACTCCTGTGGCCAACAGTTTTCTTGCGGCGTGATTGACATAGTGGAATCTATGTCGCGTCGTGTAATCCTTACCGCGGTCTGCGTGCCGCCTAGAGAGTCCTTTTTCCTTAATTTCTACGACGTTATGCTGCCCGATTTTTGATTGATTCTGTGTGCGAATGTGTATGTCTTATATGACTACTCCTTTATATATCTGCGCCTCCTTTTCGTTGTCGTTTTACTTCAGGCTTGATTCCGGTATCTCGTTAAAATTTTCATCTCTGATATACCCCTCTTAAATTCTAGCAGGATGGCTGGTCGTGGTCGTGGTCGTGCTGCCAACGACCCACCTCCGCCGCCGGATTACATGGCCGCGATGATGCAGCAGTTCGAGATGAACCGTCAGTTCATGCAGAATATCATGGCTCAGTTCCCCCAGCCGAATCAGAATGGGCACCACCATCAGCATGCCACCGTGACTCTGCACGACTTCACCCGCCTCAACCCCACTATGTTCCGCAACACTGTTCAGCCGTTGGATGCTGATGACTGGCTTCGCGACATCACTCATGAGCTGGAGTCTGCTAATGTCGATCCAGCCGACTATGTGAACTTTGCGTCTTATCATCTGAAAGGCGCCGCTGCTCAGTGGTGGAGCACCCACAAGCGTTCCCTGCCAGTCGAAGAAGTCATCACTTGGGATGAATTTCAGTCTGCCTTCCGCGCCCGCTACATTCCTCAGGGGATCATGGATCGTAAGGCGGAAGAATTCCGTAACCTCACTCAGGGCGACATGACTGTTGAAGCCTATCAGCGCGAGTTCCTCAACCTCTCTCGCTATGCGGAAGGAGAGATCACCACTGATGCTCGCAGGCAGCAGAAGTTCCGTCGTGGCCTCAACCCAGAACTCAGGCTCGCTCTTGCCGTTCATGATTTCGCCAACTTCGCCACCATGGTGAACAAGGCTATCACCGTCGAGACTGCCCAGATGGAGCACAAAAACTCTCTGAAGCGTTATCGTGACGTTGGCTCATCTTCGGGCGCAACGCAGAAGCGTCGTATCTGGCTCCCTACCAGTGTGACCCATTCAGCTGTCCCTGCTCCAAGGCCGTCTTATGCTGCACCCCGTCTGCCTCCGCCACCGCAGTTGCCAAGAGCTCTGCCTACACCACCCAATGCTACACCCCTCCGTCCTGAGGATGGATTATGCTTCACGTGCCGCCAACCTGGGCATTTTTCCAGAGAGTGCCCCCAGAAACAGAAGCAACTGGTAGTTCACCCCGCTGGCCGTGGAAATGGTCGTGGCAACAACAGGACCCCCAACTATAATAATGGGTCTGCCGCTTATGCTCGTGGACATGCTAACAACGTCAATGTTGAAGAAGCTCAGCAACAACCCGCTACCGTGATGGGTACCCTTCTCGTTAATTCCGTACCTGCTACTGTTTTATTTGATACAGGAGCATCACATTCATTTATGTCGGAAGCATTTGCATTGTCGCATAACTTCGCATTGGAAAAGATGAACCCACCGATGGTTGTTCGCACCCCGATAGGCCAATGCCGAACCACCAAGATCGTGCCCGAAACCATCGTTGAAATTGTAGGAATTGAATTCCATGCTTCCCCCATAATCCTGATGTCTTCCACCATAGACATAATTCTGGGAATGGACTGGTTGAAATTCCACGATGCCGCACTTTATTGTGGCACCAAGTCTGTCCAAATTTTTCACCCCTCCGGCGAGATTGTTAACCACACCACCTGAGTTACCCGTAATGTTGAAACACAGATATTCATGATGAATGCCTTGAATGCCGCCCCCCTCGAAGGAATTGAGAACGTTCCGGTCGTTCGTGACTTTCCCGACGTCTTCCCAGAAGAACTGCCGGGAATACCCCCGATCAGAGAAGTTGAATTCGTCATCGACTTGAAGCCAGGCACTATTCCTATTGCCAAGCGTCCTTACAAGATGCCGCCACATGAACTCCTTGAACTTAAGGAGGAAATCGATAAGGCACTTCAGAAAGGATTCATTCGCCCCAGTTCCTCAGCTTGGGGAGCACCTTCGCTTTTTGTCAAGAAGAGCGATGGGACAAACCGATTGGTCCAAGATTATCGGCCCATTAATCAAGCCACCATCCAGAACAAATACCCGCTTCCCCGGATCAACGATCTGTATGATCAACTTGCCGGATCCAAGGTGTTTTCTAAACTCGACTTGAGGTTGGGTTATCACCAAATCCGAGTCCGTGATGAGGACATTCCGAAGACTGCCTTCATTACTCGCTATGGTTCATACGAGTACACCGTCATGTCCTTTGGCTTAACCAATGCCCCAGCCACCTTCTCCAGGTTGATGAACTATATTTTCATGGAGTACCTCGACCAGTTCGTCGTGGTCTATCTGGATGATATCTTGATATATTCCAAGAATGAAGAAGAACATGCTGAACATCTTCGTCTTATACTGGAGAAGCTTCGAGAACACAAACTCTACGCTAAGTATTCTAAGTGTGAGTTCTGGCTTCCCGAAGTAAGCTACCTTGGACATGTGATTTCCAAGGATGGCATTGCAGTCACCCCAGAACGTATCCAGGCTATTCTTGACTGGACTCCTCCCAAGACCGTCAAGCAAGTCCGCAGTTTCCTCGGGCTCGCTAGCTATTGCCGCCGTTTCGTCGAGAATTTCTCCAAGATTGCCAGGCCTCTGACTAATCTGCTTCACAAAGGCGTCAAGTTTGAGTGGACAGATAAATGTCAAGAAAGTTTTCAAGCACTCAAAGACAAGCTAACTTCTCCCCCGGTGCTCGCTCCCCCTGATACTCAGAAGGACTTCGTGATATATTGCGACGCGTCTCGTCAAGGATTAGGCTGTGTCCTATTGCAAGAGCGCAAGGTGATTGCTTATGGCTCTCGTCAGTTGCGTGCTCACGAAGACAAATACCCAACACATGATCTCGAATTGGCAGCAGTAATTTATGCATTGAAGCTGTGGCGACATTACCTCGTCGGTAATCGTTGCGAGGTCTACACCGATCACCAAAGTCTGAAGTACCTGTTTACTCAGCCAGACCTAAATCTTCGTCAACAACGATGGCTCGAGACAATAGCCGACTTCAACATGGATATTTCGTATACCCCGGGCAAGGCTAATGTGATGGCCGATGCCTTGAGCCACAAAGCTTACTGTTCTGAACTTGAGGTTCAGGTGCAGCAACCACTTCAATATGAAGAGTTTCGCAAGTTGAACCTCGAGATTGTTCCTCAAGGTTACGTCAATAACCTGGTTCTTGAGTCAAAGCTCGACGCCCTCGTCAAGAGTAGACAATCTCTGGCCCCGGACATTGTGAAGATCAAGCAGGACATCGCAGAAGGAAAGCCCTCCTCTTTTACCTTTGATGCCAATGATGGTGATACTGTGTACTTCAAGGGCCGCTTAGTAGTTCCTGTGAGCCCGCCCCTCATTAACTGTGGTACGGATATCATGGAAGAAGCCCATAATTCTCCCTTGTCAATCCACCCTGGCAGTACCAAGATGTATAAAGACCTTCGTCAACGGTGGCCTTACATGAAGCAAGACCTCGCCCGCTATGTTTCTCAATGTGACATTTGCAGTCGCGTCAAAGTCGGACATCAGAAACCTGCTGGTTGGTTGCGACCACTCCCTCCTCCTGATTGTAAGTGGGACAAAGTCGAAATGGACTTCGTCACCGGTTTTCCTAAGTCACAGAAAGGTAACGATGCCATCTTTGTCGTCATCGACCGATTCTCCAAGATTGCACACTTCCTGCCGGTCAAGGAGACGATCACTGCTAGTCAGCTAGCAGCCTTGTATATCTCCCGAATTGTGTCACTCCACGGTATTCCAATGGAGATCAGTTCAGACCGTGGCAGCATTTTCACCTCACGCTACTGGAATAGTTTCATGGAAGGTTTCGGGACTCGTCTGAATCTCAGCACCGCTTATCACCCCCAGTCGCAAGGCCAAGTTGAACGAGTTAATCAAGTGCTGGAAGACATGCTTCGCGCTTGTGTCCTTTCTTTCGGCATGAAATGGGAGGATGCCCTCCCGTACGCGGAATTCTCATACAACAATAGCTATCAGCCTAGCTTGAAGATGGCCCCCTTCGAAGTTCTATACGGACGTAAATGTCGAACCCCCCTGAATTGGTCAGGAACTGGGGAACGACCCTACTTCGGACCGGATCTTGTCCAAGAAGCTGAAGAACAAGTTCACATTGTGCAAGAAAATCTCAAGGCCGCACAGTCTCGTCAGAAGAGCAACTATGACCGCAAACACCGTGAAATGGAGTATCAGCCTGGTGAATACGCATACCTCCGTGTCACTCCCATGAGGGGCACTCATCGCTTCGGTATCAAGGGCAAGTTGGCTCCTCGCTACATTGGCCCGTTCCGTATCCTTTCCAGGAGTGGATCCGTGGCATACCGGTTGGAATTGCCGCCGAACCTCTCCCAAGTCCATGATGTTTTCCACGTGTCGCAACTCCGTCGCTGCTTCAAGGATCCTACCCGCGAGGTGGAGCATGATATGATCGAGCTGCAACAAGACTTGACTTATCGAGAACATCCGAGCCGCATTCTCGATCAGTCTGAGCGTCGAACCCGCAACAAGACCGTCAAGTTCCTCAAGGTTCAGTGGTCGAATCATTCTGAAGATGAAGCCACTTGGGAACGCGAAGATCGCCTTCGCGATGAATACCCCGATCTTTTCCTCGCTACCACTTAAATTCTCGGGACGAGAATTCTTGTAGTGGGGGAGATTTGTAACACCCTCAGTTGCTTGTAACAGTAACCATCATCACTGTTGACCATCACTGTTTGTTAATCACTGTTATCCCCTGTCCTTAATCAAAATTTGCTTCTGCTCTTTTCAAACCATGCTGGTTGGTAATCAAAACCCAAATCCCAATGCATCTTGCTCATCAAGAAACCAAACCCTAGTTGAAACTTCTTTGAATGAAAAATAAAACAAAAGTGCTCAAATAAAGTTGTTCCAAAAATCATGGAACTATTTTTGTAAATTGCCTAAAATCATTATAATCATGTTGGACCAACTTTGGTAATTTTTGAACTTACAGAAAATTCCAAACAATTCAAACAGTAGGTTAAAACCCTTGTTTTGGGCATTTAATAATTAAAAGAAATATCTAATGATTTTATTTTGCTGCAAAATCTTTTGTGGCACCTCAGTAATATGTAACCCTAATTTACAAACACCAATAACCTTTTACAAAAATGCTAGGGTTGATAAATTAATTACAGAAAAGAAATAGAGCAAACAGAAAACAAAACAAAATAAAAAGGGGCTTAAAGCTCGCCTGGGGCGAGGCCCGCCTCAGCCAGCCCACCCTGGCCCGTCTTCCACCTCCCACCTGCCCCCATCACGTCGGCCACCTGCTCGACGCCGTGGCGCAGCCGTGGCCATGGGCGCCGCTGGAGCCCCCCTCCCTCACCTGCTCCCCCCTGTAGCACCAGTCGACGTTAAGGCCCCCCCTGCGCCCTCTGGACACCGCCTCACCATTTCTCCCTTCCTCCCCTTCTCGCCATCGACTTCCACCACCCGCCCGACGCAGCCATGGCCACGGGCTCGTGAACACCCGCGGCCACACTGCCCCCCAGCCCCAACCAGACTGTCCCCGAGCCCCGCCGTCGACGTCCACGCCACCTCACCAAAGGAATCGATCCCGGAGCCTCCACCTCGCGCGCATCGGGTCGTCTTCAACCTCGAGCCACCGGAGATCGCAGAGGAATTGCCACCGCCTTCCGCCACAATCGAGCTCACTGCCATCCCCGACCCGACCGCAGTGAGCACCGAAACAATCCCCAAGTGCTCCCAGCCGCCCGATAACCTCCAGTTGCGTTCCCCTCTTCGTCTTGCACTGACCGCCGCCGTAGAGGTCCTAGCCGTGCCCACCGTGGGTTCCAGCGCGTGCTTTTGGCACCCTTGCGTGTCTGAGGAGCCGTAGCTTCGCGCTAACTAGTTCGCGTCCCCTGGATGGTGCCGTAGCCGCGATTTCGTGCACCTCCAGAGACCGCCGCCGCCATTGCCGACGTAGAGCTCACCTCCGGCCATCTCGTCTCGAGCTGCTTGCTGGAATGGACGCGGCTCGTACCCAGGGACACGCAGAGACAAACCCCGTCGCGAACGGCCACCGGAATCCAGCGTAGGCTCGTCGGCCGTGGCTGCCCTCGCCGCCGGCGAGCTGCCCGTGCCAATGACACCTGGGCCCCCCTTGTCAGATTTTAATTATTTAAGAGATTTAAATAAATTCCAGTCACTGACATGTGGGTCCAGAGGTATTTCTGATTTATTAAAATGTTTTATAAATAAATAGAGGCTGACATGTGGGTCCCACATGTCAGGCACTGTTTTGGATAATGTTTTGGATAATGTTCTGGATAATGTTTAATAAATAATAAAAGAAATTCAGAAAATCATTTAAATGATTTAAAACTTTGAAATTCAATAACTTTTAAACCGTAACTCGGATTCAAAAACTTTATACATGAAAGTTGATCAGAAAAATATAACGAATACGAATACGCTATCTGTATGCCTATCACACCCCTCTAACATACCGAACATCAAACATCCCCCCTCCGGACCGTCTGTCCGATAAATTGTCCGGTACTGTTAGAGTACCCGGATGAATTTATTCCGAACACGGATGTTTCTCGGAATAGATCAACTAGCACGGATGCAGCCCCCTTATGTTTGTCCGGTACCCACGACACCTCCGGCTTGATCCTTCCCCCTCCGGACACCCTGTCCGGTAATCACCTAGAGCCGGTAGTTCATCCCCAGATGAATTTCCATTCCGAGCAACGTGCATTGCACTGCGTTAGAACACCGTTAACATTTCATCTGTCATGTCATGCATCTGTTTTTATATGCTTGCTGTGTATTTACTGTTTCTTCCCCCCCTTAATCTCCGGTAGACCCCGCTGCTGCCGTCGACTACACTGTTGCTGAGTACGACTACGTCGTCGACGATCCTACTACTACCGTCGAGCTTGCAGGCAAACAAAAGCCATTCTCTTCCCCAGATATCGCCTATCTTTCCGTACTTTTCTTGCACTAGGCATTGTTACTGCTGCTGCTGCTTCGATTACAATCCTATTCAATTGCATAGCCTGATTTTTGTGGCCTCTTGATGTGCCTTCATTTATCCTATGCTGCCTATTATTATTATTATTATTATTATGCATTATTCAGCAGTGAGCCCTGCGCATTGTTAGCTAGGATTAGATAGAGGGCCGTGATCACTCAGGGGAGTGAATGCGGATACAAATATTATAACTGCACAGATACGGTACAATGCACACACCGTCTAAGGCCCCTACCTGGGTTATGCCTAGTCACCTCAAGTGTGAGCTATCAAGGAGTAATCCTTGTACTCCACTCGAGGCTGACTTTGTCTTACCGCCATAGGGTCCTGAACGACGATTGTCCTTAAAGGTAAGAAGTCGGGCGACCCAACGGTGCCCGCGAGAGGTATTGCGACGGGACGACAGGGAGGGCACGACCAGTGTACCGGTGTGCTTGGCCCCTGGTCGTTGGCCGCGAGAGTTACCAAAATACGAAAGTCGAGCTCCTCCAGGAGCACACGCGAGACAAGGTAAGGAGACGGTTCACCTTGTTGGTAACCGCAGTGACTTGGTGGGACGACGGGGCAGGCACCGATGTACTGGTGGTCCTGGCTGCTGTCGTTGTCCGCGGGTCGGTTAAGTCGAGGCAACGATAACGGTTTTCACGCAGGTTAATTAAAATGCTAAATGGTTCAGTGAATGTCTTGAGTTGGCTATATGCCATGTACGCACTACCTACCCGTGGGAACTACGAGTTATGGGCTCCTCTGCTTCGTAGTGTCGTCCGAGGACTCTTCAGACGTCAGCAGTACCGCGGCCTGCGCCGGGAAGTGGTGTTGTCTTATTTGCTCGCGCGGTGGTGTCTTATTTGTATTTGCTTTAACTTCACTGGCCAGCCACGCACCGTGGAGGAGTACGTTCGGGTTGGGGTCCAAGGCTCGGCGTACTTAGGATTTAGACCGGCGGATGACCTCTCTGTTGAGTTTGAAAGATGGGCTATGAAGTGTCGGATAGCCTCGGTGGAGCGTTCCCTAACAAGGTTCCCGCCACCCTGGAGATCCGTGCGTGTAGCGTAACACAAGTGCACCCCTGCAGGGAAGATTAATCTATTTGAATAGCCGTGTCCACGGTAACAGGACGCTTTATGCTGAAGCTGGATCTTACCACTAGAAACTATTATTATTAAACTGTATGGTTCCGGGTTCTCTTCCTCGCGGGGATGTCGAGGAGGTGAACTCGGAGGCATTGTTAATTATTACAACTTATTATTATACAATGCTGCAGCAACTTCTGCTGCATTGTTACTTCATGCTTTATATGAACTGTTGGCTGATTCTTACCTCATGCTGCAAAACATCGTCGGAAGATGCTAGTCTTCGATAGGCCTAGCTTCTTACCCTTGCTCTGGTTTTCTGTCTTCAGTCCACTATATACAGCCTCTTCTTTCCGTTGATACAATGCATAATGCTTAGTAGCGGACGTAAGACTCGCGGGTATACTAGATACTCACCTGCTTTATTTTCCTTTACTGTTTTTGCCTGATCGGCCGCTGCAGCCGACGTTGGAGCCCAGGAGCAGGAGTACCCCGGAGGCGCCTACTACGACGTCGAGTTCCCCGTCGACCAGGAGTAGTTCGGTGGATCCCAGGCAGGAGGCCTCGCCTTTTCGATATGTATCTCTGATGTGATTTGTGCTAGCCTTCTTAAGGCAAAACTTGACTAACTATGTCTGTACTCAGATATTATGGCTTGTATGACTTATGTATTCGGGTCCGCGTGACCCCCCCTCTATTGTAACATATTTGTTTATCCTTTTGTGTTTAGTGTTGTGCTGTGATATTATCACCGTGGCACCCTAATTTCAGTCGTGTACCCTGTGTGCATGATTATCAACAGGTAGAGTGTTGCCCTTAAGTGAGGAAAAGATACCAAAGTGGACACAATAAAAGATCCCAAAGAGGACAAATGAGAGTTAAATAGAAAGAGCCATTGAGGCCACAAAAAAATACAAAAAAATAGAAAAAAGAGAAAAAGAAATAAAAAGAGAGAAAGGGGAAACACTACTATCCTTTTGAGAGATCCACACTAGTACTCCCTTTATATCCTTGTACTCCATAGACATGATCTTTATGCATATATTTTGGAGAGCTTCTTAGCTCGTATGTGCATCCGTTGCATGGCAATCCCTACTCCTCACATCATATCTATCATTTGGCATCTCTTGCCTATGATTGTCCTCATTGATGTGAGCCTTTCTCATCCTTTTTGTCTTCCTCCTCCACCATATTTCTCTCTTTGCCATCCTAAGTGTCAATTCTCGTGCTTACGCTCATCCATTGCATGAGTGCTCGAAATATCGAAAAGGAGTGGATCAAATTGACTTGTACCTGGCTAGTGGTCTGGGGACGAGTCAAGATAAGATTCCAAAGAGGACCAAGTGTGAAACTTTAGTAGATTGAGTTCTCAACAAAAATACTTTTTTCTCTCGTATTCCCTATCCCCTTTCTTGCACGCAAACACCATTTGGAGACATTCGAGTCACGGACAGCGAGAGCTCTTACACCTTTTGTTCTTTTGTTACTTGTTTCAATGCTAAATTAGACTCTTGCATGTTATGACTTGAATTGAATCTCTAACCTTGATTGCTTTACTTTTCAAAGTTCCTTTATGGTTGCTAGCATGTCACCACAGAAATTATGCTTGTTATCATTTACCTACTCGAGGACGAGCAGGAATTAAGCTTGGGGATGTTGATACGTCCAAAACGTATCTATAATTTCTGCTTGCTCCATGCATGTTTTGTGTCATATTACTATGATCTAGATACACTTTCATACATTTTTTATCATATTTGGACTAACCTATTAACTCAGTGCACCCAGTGCCAGTTCATGTTTTCTGCTGTTTTTCTATTTCAGTTTTCCCCCATATAAAAAGTGCCAGAAAAATTCGGGAAAATTCAGATAAAAAATCAGTGTGACGGAAGCTTCGAGAAGAGCCCGGGAGGGGCATGGGGGGCCCAGGCGGACACCCGGCGCGGCCCCACCCCTGGCCACGCCAGGGGGGCGCCTGGGCCCCCTGTCCCACCTATGGCTGCCCCCCTTCGCCTATTTGTCCTCCGTCACGGGAAAACTCCAGGGGCAGACCCTATTCCGCGAACTCGCCTCTGTTCCGCCGCCGCCGCGCTGCCAAGATCGGGAGCACCAGAAGACCTTTTCCCGGCACCCTGCCGGAGGGAGGATTGACCTCCGGGAGTCTCCTCTCCACCATGGATGCTCCCCGGATGTCTCGTGAGTAGTTTTCCTTGGACCATGGGTCCGTGATCAGTAGCTATGTGATGTTCTCCTCCCCTCTTTTATCTTCATTATTTAGACCTCATGAGCTGCCCTACATGATCGAGGCACCTTTGTAATATTTCTGTTGTTGCTATGTTGAGTTTGGAGGGATCTGATGGATTATGAGATTATGTTCAGATTGTGATAGAGTAATATATTTGGTTTTTATCTCTTATATTTTTGTTCCTAAGTAATTCTTGCATGTTCTCCGTTGCTGTTTATTGCTTTGGCCAAGTAGTAGGTAGTGACTCCAAGAGGGAGCGTTGTGCTAGATTGTGGGTTCATGCCCCCCCCCCCCGATGACATGCTTGAGTGACAGAAACATGAGTCTAGGGGGTGTGCTGTTGCCACAAGGGAGAAAACAACGGTGCTTGTGACCGCTGTCACAAGGATTGTTTACTTTACGCAAAGTTCTTTTTAATGCTGTTGTCTGTTGCTTTGGGTTTACACTTTGGGTGGGGCTCGCAACTTAATACCAGCGAGATGTTCTGGATAGATATCTCAAGGTGGATGATTAGTAGTAGATGCAGATGGATTTCGGTCTACTTATTTTGGCGTACTGCCCGTGCTTTTGAACCTCTTCCTTTCTTTTGTAGCATATTTAGCATTGCGGTGCGTTCATAATCATGTCAATTGCCCTTCTGTAATTTGTTTACCTCGCATAGCAGTTTTATCGTCTTTTGGGATAGAGACATCACTAGTGCACATCACGTATCCCGGTCCATATCCTCATTACTGTTCCCAAGCTGTATTTACTTTTCTGCATTTACTTTCAATTTGCTATCATTATCCCTTGCGTTTTATCATTTGTGAACAACAAGACCGGAGAGATTGACAACCTCTCTGAACTTCGTTGGGAACAAAGTTATCTGTGTCTGTGTGCAGGTCCGCGTCAGTTGCGCCGCTGACACCTACTTATCATCTCTGGAGTCCTACTGGAGACAAACCTTGGTATCTTCACCGAGGGAAAACTCGCTGTTGTACTGCATCACGCCTTCCACTTGGGGCTCACCAACGAAGGGCGAGAAGCCAATAAGCAGCGGCCCAGCCCTTGGCCGCGCCACCTGCCCTCCTGGCTTGGTCCCACGTCCCCCGGTGCCCTACTTTGGCCCTATTTATTCTCCCGACGCAGAAACCCCAGAACATAAGTCGCTTTTCCAATCTACGTCGCGGAGCCGCCGCAACCCTCTGTTCTTCTCCGGGAGAGCTAATCTGGAGGCTGCTTTGGCCTCCGGTGAGGGGGAATCATCGCCATCGTCATCATCATCGCCTCTCCATCACCCCTCCATGAATTCTTCTCTCATGTGTGAGTAATTCCCTGCTGCAGACAAAGGGGATGGTTGGGATTGGATGAGTTAGATCATGTAATAGTTCAATCAGATTGTTGGGGGCATGTTGCCTATCATCTACTTGGTGTTTATCATCTCTGTTACAACTTGTTGCTCTAATGCTTGTCACTTTGGGCCCGAGTGCCATGATTTCAGATCTGATCACCCTTTTGTTTCTTGAGTTTGTGGTGTTCTTGATCCTATCTATGAGTTGTATGCACCTATTATAGTCCGGAACCGGCGATCCCAATGGTGACAGCTTGGGACACCAAAGGGAATGGACTACAATTTGAGGATTCCGTGTATCCATGAAGTGTTAATGCTTTGTTTACTTTTGCTGCTTTACTTTCCCTGTTTCACCACCACCATCACCACTATTATCACCACCGCTACTACCACCGTATCACAGTTGCTACTAATACCTTTGTGCAAGCAAGTGTTTATTTCAGGTGCGGTTGAATTGACAACTCAATTGTCAAAGCCTGTACGTATTCTTTGTGTCCCCAAGTGTCGAATCAGTAAATTGGGTTATCTTGCCCGCGAAGACTATCTCGATCCCCTACAGTTGAGGGTTATCAGCTGCCCTACATGATCAAGGCAGATATGTAATTTTCCTATTGTTGTTGTGCTGTGTTTGCTGGGATTCAATGGAATATTAGATTATGTTCAGATCGTGATGAGTTATATTTTTGGTTTACCTTTTATATTTTGTTCTTGAGTAATTCTTGCATGTTCTCCGTTACTTTTTATTACTTTGGCCAAGTAGTAGACAGTAACTCCAAGAGGGAGCGTTATGCATGATTGTGGGTTCATGCTCCCCGATGTCTAGCTTGAGTGACAGAAACATGAGACTAGGGGATGTGTTGTTGCCACCAGGGAGAAAACAACGGTGCTTGTAACCGCGGTTGTAAGGATTGTTTACCTTAAGCATAGATTGTTAATGAAATTGTCTGTTGCTTTGAGTTTACACTTTAGGTGGGGCTCGCAACTTAATACCAGCGAGATGTTCTGGATAGATATCTTAAGGTGGATGATTAGTGAGTAGATGCAGATGGATTTCGGTCTGCTTGTCTTGGCGTACTGCCCATACTTTTGAGCCTCTTACTTTCAAGTAGCATAATTAATATTGTGGTGCGTTTATAATTCTGTCAATTTCCCAGCTGTAATTTGTTTACCCATCTTATATGTTTTATCGTCTTTTGGGAGAGACATCACTAGTGAACATCATGGGACCCCGGTCCATATTTCCACCATTGTTTACACCTCCAATTTATTTATTTTTTTTACTTTCCGTTGCATTTATCACTACTATCTACCCTTGTGTTTAATCCTTTGTAAACAACAAGGCCGTTGCCATGGCTATGCATGGGTGACTTCAACGAAACAAACCCTCCATGCAAGTGAACATTTCAGTGTCACAGAGCGTGCGAAATGGCGGATGGCGGCATTTAGGGAAGCCGTTGATGATTGCTCGTTACAGGATTTGAGCTGGCATAGCCTTAGCAATTGCGGTTCGAATCTATTCTTTGACTACTCTCGCTGCAAAGCTTCGCTTGGGCCTGATAGGCTCTGACTTCTTCCTCATGCCACCCGCACGCGGGCCTATTTCAGCGGATCAAGAAACGCAATAGATCCGTCTCTAAACAAAAACTAGCCGCTAGTAAACTAGCGTTAGGTACACAATACCATCAAATGAGAGGACTTACATCGAGTATGAAGCTGAACAAGCTGCCAAAGCAGAGGCGGCAGATACCGAGTCTTTACAAAAGGCAATAGTTGAGTAATTTTGTATGATCAGAGATTAAAAACCTCTTTGTACTCCTTGGGAGCAAAGCTATCTGTTGTGTGTGCAGATCCAGGTAAAGTAAGAAACCCTCGGTTGTGAACGGTGCCATTTTCCACTTTACCACCTTCTTGTCGATCCTTGGAGTCCTCCTGGATTCGATAAACCTTACAGCCACCGCATAAGGGAAATTTTTCTGCTACGCTACTTCTCAACCTTCCACTTGGGGTAGCCAACGAGGAGAACTACTTCAGTGCCATAACAAGCGCTGCAGGCGAGCCGCGCGCGCATCACAGACAAGGTGGGTGGCCGCCGACCGACGTGGTACAACGAGCCATGGAAATAGTTGGCCGCGTCGCAAGAGATGGTGGTGAGCGTCATGTGCGTTGTTGATTGTGGCGTCTACCGACAGCGTACATGAGCCAAGGAGGAGGAGGAATGAGGAGCAGGTGGTTGCTGTGGCACCCTGGCTCAGAGGACCGGAACACCCCGTGCTCCAGCCCAGAGATCATGTCTTCTGGAACACGACACTGCTTGATATAGAACTGAACAGCTTTATATTAACAAAGATACGGTTACAAGGTTTTTATTACAACGCTGGCGGAGCGAGACGAAGAACAAGCTTGTTCCTCAAGCTTGCCACGGATCTACATCAAGAAGCAGACTAACTCTCTAGCGGCGGGATATAACTCGACAGCGGAACAACGGCGACGGTGATGAACTCCACTCCACAGGGACACTGGATGGGACACCTCCTAGCTCGCAAACACCGAGAACGTCGTCCTACGCATCCAAATCACGGCCTGCAAATCTGGCATGACACGCCAGGTCAGTAAATCGAATGTACTTGCAAGCTCACAACAACCAATGCACCAAGGCAAAACAATAACATGGCAAGAAGGTTAAAGTATATTAATGAATTAACCAGATAATCATCAAGTATATTATCAGCATTAAGACTAATGCGCAAACAACCATCGTTTAAGGTCACATGGACCCCACATGATTACCACATGATCATGTGGCTTACCTCGGATCCCTTACAGACTCAAAAACCGGTCATCGCATGACCACTCAACGAGTTAGGTGTCCTTCTGTTACCACCCAACCGATCCGATCATCGCATGACCACCAACTTAGCATAATCATCCAACCAAACTCATGTTGATCTCCTGGTGTGACCTAGTACGAACTGTGTCCAATACCGTGGACTCGCCTATTCGAATAGATTTGTGTGACTCTGCAGAGTTTGTGCACTTTACCCACACTATGGAGCTCTTCCTCGATCCAGTACCTTGGAACTTGTCCCACAGAACGGACTAGGATTTCTCCAACGAGACCTCTCTACCGCATGCCTCCCTTACCGTATCACCGACATCTCGTCTTGGGTAGCCCCGTGTCCTCCAGACACACCTACCATCGCATGGCAAACGGTCACCTCGTGGAAAAACGGCCACCGTCGTGGCAAAACTTGTCCCTAACGGGGTCTGGATCCATATATAATCAAACCGGCTCTCGAGACTATCGCCGCTTACCGGGCCAGGGTAACCGCGCACGCATAGCCTCCCCTCATTGGTGATACGAATAAGAGAGCACACCGATAGACCAAGCCAAGGCCTTCCCATACATGCAAGTGTGGATGCACTTGATAAGTTCGGTTCGGTGGCACCTGATCAACTTGGCACAAGCATGTCTCCAACAGCATATACAAGTGCCAGGTGCAACATGAGCATTTAAGTCCACAACATATCAACATAAGTGGAACAAGCCAAGATACAGTTATAGTCACATCATGATTCAAATCATATTTTAGTTGATTATCTTGGTCATATTAAGATGATCAAAATAGCAATACCATGAATGTAGCTAAGCATGATACGGTGATAACATGATCAAAGCATATCATGCATGAAATCATCAGAATCATAACATGATTAAAGCATGGCATAGTATTAACATAATCAACTATAACATAGCAATGCAATATCATCAACGGGATTCAGTCATACGAGCATCACGTGGTCAAAGAGTACCAAGAATGTCGCATCATCGAAGATTACGACAACTTTTAAAGCATGTCAAAGCTTTACGAGGGTGCAAAAGAAATTGTGGCTTGCCTTTCACCAACAAGGTGTAGGGGAAAGCTCCTGGTCTTCAAGAAAAAGCCTGAAAATATTTCCAAATAAAGCAATGGGAAAAAGGGGGGGTCAAATAACAACAGCAAGACATAGCATGAAACCTATGCCAAAATGAAGAGGGTCTCAAGACAAAACCACTGCAAAACGTTTCAACTCATTTGGACTTATATATCAAAAGATATTCAAGGTCAAAGTTGGGTCAAAATAATCATTTTAATTGATTTAAAAATGATTTTTATCTGGATAATGAAAGGGGTGACGTCGAAGGCGTCTTTCTGGAGTGTGCTTTCATTAAGGAAATGGTTCGGGTGGCAAGGGGTGGTTGACATGGGGGCCCAAGCTGTCATATGACCAAAGGGGAGGAGAGGGAAACAGAGGAGGGCGGCTCACCGGCGACGAACTCCGGCGAGGAGGTCACAGCGGAGGCTGGGACCAGGGGGAATCGACGGAGGGGGTCACGACAATCCTCCCTGTACCCGCGACGCTCCAAATGGTGGTCGTTTTGATGGGGGAGACGGGTCGCGGTGGCGCGGGTCTCGGCTCTGACGAGAGGGGTTGACGCTGGCGACGATTCCGGTGATATCTCGGGCGGGGGAGGGTTGCAGGAGAACCAGGGAAGGCGGGGGAGTTGAACGGTGGTCGTGGCTTGGGCAGGGAGGCCCTGGAGCGGGTTAGCCACAGCAGGAGCCAAGCGGCGGCGCTGGTGGCCGGAGTGGAGGAAGAAGACCTCCCCGGTGGCGATGGGCTGCCCGGGGAGTCGATTGAGAGGGAGGGGATGCTGGTGGTGTGGCTAGGCGAGGCCCGAGCGGGCTTAAATAGCGCGGGGCGATGCTCGGCCTCGGACGCCGCCGAGCGGAAGCCGCCATGGCGATGGAGTGAGGTGGCAATGCTTAGGGAGCTTCGAGTGGGTTCAAGGGGTGGCGTGGAGCATGCGTGGGCACAGGAAGCAAGGGGGAAAGGCGAGGGCGTCAGGGGCGATGGCGACGGGACGACTACTGTGTCCGTCGCGTTCTTCGTGGAGGCGGCGGTACCGGCGGGATTCCGGCGAGAAGGGAGCACGGAGGAGGGGCGCGTGTAAAGGGGGTCCGTGCGGCGCGGGTGGACATTAGCTAGGCGGCGGGGGCGCATTGCAGCGCATGCTCGGCGAGGCCAGGGACATGCGGGCGTGGCCAAAGCACGCCTGTTGCATGCCATGGGCATGGCCACCCGGGGGTGGCTCACCTGGGGGGGGTTCCATCATGGCCAAATTTGTCTAGGGGAGGGTTCCTCTGGTGGTGATCACTGTGGTGTGCTTGGATGCCCAAATGGAGGTCTATGGTGATCTCTATCTCAAAGATGAGGTTACTGCTGCAATCTTGGGAGGCAAGCTAGGATCACATGGTGGGGATTTGGATAGTGCCAGGTTGTCACATGGTTTTGGGGTGCAAAGGACTAGTGATCTGGAAAGTTTGAGCTAAATAGGGCAAAGGAATCATATACTTCCTTTGTAAGTGCCAAAATGGACCAAAAATACATTGTTGAAGCTGGCATCACTCTGGCTTGATGAAATGGGCTCACATTTTGTGTGGCAGAGTGATTTGGAGTGGTGCACAAGTGTGTAAAATTTCATGGCCATTGGACACACCTAGCTAGTACTTGCTTCACAAGGTGGCCCACTGGTCATAAACTTTGGGTTGATGATGCACTCACATGGATAATGGGATTTGGCTCAAACTTGGTTTGGTGGAGTTATTTGGTGGTGGTATCAAGCACAAAAAGTTTCAGCTCAAATGGGATCCCCTAGCTTGCACTTCCTTCACAATGCCCCTTTCTGCATAAGAACTTTGAGAATTTATTGTGGGAGTTTGGCTAGGCAAATGATGGTGGAATTTGGTGTAGGCCAATGATATTATCACAAGGGCTTGCACAAAAAGTTTCACCGGCAATGGATCAAGATAAATGGCACTCCCTTCACAATGCTCCATTCTGCCCCCACAGACAAAAGAATTTTTCTAGAGGGAAAATTCACTTGGGCCATGCAATTTTATGGATCATTTGGCAAGATATAACATCAGGGGTAGGAGGGAATTATTTGGGGATTTATGGAGCAATAAAAATAGGGGTTGCTTCACAATCCTCAAATAAAGGGATTATTCCTTTTATTGGAAAAGGAATACATGACTTGAATAAAAATGTGGCTTTGGATGAGGTGGATCAATGCAATGACATGGGAGAGGCTTGGATACAAGGGCTACTTGAGCATGGAAAGGAAATATGCTCAAGTTCAAGTCCAAAGAGTTGCTCAAAATCCAAACCAAATGGTAAATCCAGAAATAAGTCAGAACATTTTTTTTTGGAAAAAGAAAGTTCCAAAATCCAGGGTGTCACAGTTGCCTGGTAGGTTCGTTCGTGAGAGATGGCGGCGCATCGTGCACTTTTGGATGGGGATGGGGTGAGACGTGGTTGAGTGGTTGGCCTTGGCTACATCGGTACGTGAATAGGTTGACCTAGGAGGAATTGGGCTAGGCCGCTGCAAGAAATGCGGGACCTTATTTGGGCTTCTATTAATTTCGGGGTTTTCGGGGTAGTTCAGTTACCGTGAGATGAAACCCGAATTTCCCGGATAAAATTCGGGTTTTCAAAACTACTACCCGATTTAGTGTTAGGGTTTTTCGGGTTCGGGCTATACGGGTTCGGGTTCGGGCTTCGGGTTTCAGGTTTTATACCCACAGTGACTTATGGCGATCCCGATATCGGGATTGCGGCGGCGGCGGAACAGTGGTGAAAATCACATAACATAGGTCCTCTCGAGGGTTTTCGAGACGAGAGGTAAATATAGGCCAAAGGGGGGCACCAGGGGGCCCCACCTGACCAGGCGGCCAAGTGGCGCGGCCCCACCCCTGCCCGCGCCAGGCACCCGCCTAGTGCAGGGGTGTGGCCCCTCCGGCCGCCCTTCGGGCTTCTGGAGTCTTCCTGTATGCTGTTTTTTTACATAATTTTTCCATATTTTTCCGAGCACATTAAATATTGGCATTTTTCTGCAATGCACGGACAACAACAGACAGAAACTGGCACTGGGTCACCGAGTTAGTAGGTTAGTCCAAATATGTTGAAAAGTTATGAAAGTGTAGTAAAACATATAACAAAGTCATCCATATAAACATGGAACAAACAAGAATTATAGATACGTTTGGGACGTATCACCTACTCTTGAAACCCGATTTTTTTGAACAATTCATTGGCAACGTGATCCTACAAGTCATTGTAAAGGATACAAGAGTGAGCACAACTAATCTTCAATAAAAGATCAAAGGGTGAAATACAATCGTTGATTATGGATCCAGTAGTATGGGCATTTATCATTTGCATCAAACACCCACTCCAACAGTTACATGTTTTATTGATCGTTATCGTTCGGCTTTAAAGTGATTTCAAAGAAAAGACCCAACGGAATCAGCACGAGCTTGTGATATTTGTCCACAACCCTTTGACAATACTTCTTTCCATTTTGATCTTTGCTGGTCACTATATCGAGAGACGCACTCTTCGATGCTTGAATAAAGCATGTGTCTTCCACCTTGCTATAGTTTCAGCATCGAATAGAATTACGATGGCGATGACGCGGGGCGAGCAACACGGAAGAGGGGAAGTTCCCCTCCCATCAAGTCACGAATAGGATAGGGTGAGAGACAAAATAAAGGTGGAAACATAAGTTTTAACGTTTGTGAAAATATTTAGCATTCTTCATAGAAAAAATTGAATCGAACAAATATACTGTATTTTCTCCGTTCCACAATAACTGTCTCAACTTTGTATTAGTTTTAGTACAAAATTTTACGAAGATTAAGACAATTATTTTGAAACGGAGGGAGTACTTGTGTGAAAGGTTTTTTTATCTAGATTCCATAGTTTGGCAGTTATTTTACAGACTAAACAAATATAGCGATTCTGCTAGAATATACTATTCTTAAGAAATTAATTCTCACTACTACCAATTCTCTCTAATTGCACACATCCATCTCATCATGCATGTCACATCAATTCACTCTACATGCACACTATTCATCTCATCATACATGTCACATTAGCTTTTAATTTTTTATCTTTTATATCTAAATAACTAGCATTCGTTAACTATTTTAGAAGACATGCAACTATGCCATCTCATCACGCCATTAAGATTTAGAAATTAACTTCATTATATACAAGTTTATTATTCCACATTGTGAGTTTTTTTATCTTTTATCCATAACTTAGTGCACATATAATATGACGAAACATATATAATACATTATTAGTTTCAATATTCATATTCATACAAACAAATTTCATCAGAATAAAATACAACCAGTTTTTAAGATAACGCGCGGTATCAACTAGTTACTTTTAGTTGAGCAGAACCGCGTTCCACCGCTGAACGATCCTGGATATCGGCGTCTTAAAAATAAGATTCCATGGAAAACGAAATCCAAATGAAAGCAAGCCGCCCTTTTGTTTTTCTTTTCTCTTTCTCTCTCTTACTTAAGCCTCCGTCTGTAAATAGCAAGACCCACCCATCCCTGCCCCCCTCTCCCTCCTCTACAAGCCTCCTCTGTCTCTCCTCCCCCCATTATTCCCGGCCTTCGTCCGCTCCCCGCTCCGCCTACCAATTTAGCCGCCCCCTCGCTTAAATCCCCCAAGCACAACCAGTGGGGCGGGGGCCAAACCCTAGCTCAGCCCGCGCCGCGCATGGGCAAGTACATGCGCAAGCCCAAGGTCTCCGGCGAGGTGGCCGTCATGGAGGTCACCGCCGCGCCGCTTGGGGTTCGCACCCGCGCGCGAGCGCTTGCGATGCAGAGGCAGCCGCAGGTGACCAACGACCAGGGGGAGTACCTGGAGCTGAGGAGCCGGAAGCTTGAGAAGCTGCCCCCGCCGCCGCCGAGGGAGCCGGTGCCGAGGAGGACGGCCGCGGCATCCGAGCCCGCCGCGGCGGAGCGTGTCGACGCCGAGGCCGACGAGGTGTCCTTCGGGGAGAACGTGCTCGAGTTGGAGGCCATGGGGAGGTGATTTTCTTCGCTTCTTGGGGTTTCCTTTCTTTTTCGGTGGGGGATTATTACCGGGCTAGGGTTTAGGGTTTAGGATATTGTTTAGGGCTTAGGCTTTGCTGTTGCATTGGGGATTTTTTTCTGGCTAACTCTTCTTTCGCTATTTGGGCGGTGCAATAGTTCTCTGTTGTTGCTTAAACTTTGTGTGCTTTTCCTTGTCTTTTTCTTCTCTAGCTAATTTCATGTCCTTCTCCTTTGCTACTAATGAGTTTAGCTTCTTGAAATTACCATTCCAAAGTTTCATTCCATTAACCACTTCTCGCCAGCATATTTTGAAGAAGAGAAATTAGTGCCAAGCTGTCTGCGAAATGCTTGCAAAAATCACTTTCTTGGTGACCAATTTATCTCAAGTAACCCTCTTTTTTTTGTATGTTTTGATTTTGGTAAGCTCAAGCAAGTGAAGTTGTTGCACCCCAAAGCTCGATTATAACTCTAGTGGTGTACTTGGCGTCCTCTTAGTGGGGTTTCATCCAGTGGCCTTGGCCCCCTTTTCGTTAGTGGGAGGAAAAAAGCATCCTCCTTTCTCTCATGTTGTTTCCACCATTCCCATGGCCTCTCCCCTGGTTCCCTTTGCTTGTTTTGCTGGAGGTGGTAGGGACCTCCTAATCTTTTAGTAATCAAAAGGCCTTGCCTTTTGCAAGAAATTTCTCTCATCTATCTCCCCAAAAAGCATCCACCTTCCTCAACACCTCATTTTTTGATGGGTTTCTACTACTAGCTTAGTAGCTTGTCACTTCTTTGGGTTCTGGAAGGTCAGAAAAATGACATGTCTCGGTAAAAACCTCTTCCTGGGCTATGGCCCCAAATTGTCACCACCATTTAATGTTGAAGTGAAAGGAGGGGTCGTCCCATCCCCCCTGTAGCAGAGATTTGTGTGCACTTTCTAGTGCACAAGCTAGGGAAAGGAAGAACGTTTTAGGATAAGCTAGTCTATAGCTTCTCTAGTTTTTGGCCAGAAACATTTTAGTAAGTATCACGAACTAACTAGTGTTTTGATTGTAAGTATTATCTTGTAGTGGTAAGTACGAATCTTGGCCTGCCTAAGCTGGTCAAAATCCCCATTTAGGTTGCATATGCTATGATAGCGCCATTTGTAGCTACATGCATTGCACCATCAGACGAAGCACCACATTGTGGGGGCACTTGTTTGTAAGGGACAAAGGGTGTAAGAGAGAGAGAGAGAGAGAGAGAAGGTGGGGGTGGGGGGGGGGGGGGGGCGGGGTAAACAATAGTTAGCAGGCATTAGGCTGTGCCATCTTTGGTGCACCATCAGGTATGCCACAGTTTGAAGTTGTCTTGGTGGTGGTGGGGATGGCACGATCCAAGGGCGCATTCATGCACCAACTGGGAGCTGTTTGCATCTCTAGCCACGGCCTGATGGTACAACTGCATCAATGGTTCAATGGACCATGGTCCTCAACAGTTTGTGGGTCTCCAGTCCTGACCTCCCCATGCACGTTCTAAACAGTACTTGGAGGGTGGATGTGCGTGATCTGAACAGCGCGTGTCTAAAAATCACCCATGGCCCTCCAAGCATAATTGACAGGTGCAGACTCAGTGTGTGTTGCTGGGCCACTGTTGGTGGCCGGCCTAACTTTGGCAGCAGCTTCGGATGCTGAGGCTGGAGTTATGGCTGGGTGGGGGAGAACCTGACCTACTCATGTGACACTGAGAGTTTGGGCGTTCTCTAGCCCCATGCATTTTGTTGTTTCCTACGGGCCTTGTGTTTTGGTTGTATGCTAGCCTTTTTCTGGCATATGAGATAGATTAAGGTCCTGTTTGGTTTGGCCTAAGGCCCCAATTTCTTGCAAGTTTTGTAAGAAATGTGTGGCATTGCTAGGCCTAGCTAGAACCAAATAACCAAAATATTCATAAGGGGGGATTCCTTCCTTTTTTAGAACCAGGGTTGGTATATATTTGTGTTCTGCTCTTTTCCTCTTTTCTATAATCCTATTGTAATTTTTTCCACTTTGCTATGCTCCCTTTGTATATGGTTGTTTTAAACTGAGTATGTATGTATGTTTTGTGGCTGTCAGGAGTACTAGGGAGACGACGCCCTGCAGCTTGATTAGGGACTCAGGAACGATAAGCACTCCTGGATCCACCACAAGACCGAGCCACTCGAATTCCCATCGCAGGGTGCAAGCTCCAGTGCGGCATACTATCCCATGCTCAGCAGAGATGAATGAGTTCTTCTCTGCTGCAGAGCAACCGCAACAACAAGCCTTCATCGATAAGTACGGCACCGTTTAGTTCTCTCAGTCAGTTATCTTTTCTTTGCATATTTTCACAGTGAAGATTCATGCTCTTGAGTAGAAATGTGATTATAACACTAACATGATGGTTTCATGGATTAATAATCTTCAGGTACAACTTTGATCCTGTGAATGACTGCCCTCTCCCTGGCCGATATGAATGGGTGAAGCTAGACTGATAGTTTTTCAGGACAGGCGAGCACCATGTACCTTTCCGCTCCCTCCACCAGGGTCGTGGTAGAGGCGCGCACCGTCGTGTTAGCTTTGTTCCTATTGTAAAAAAGTTAGGGATAGCCTGTAGCATCCATGGTCGTGTAACAGACAGAAGTGATGCTGAGTTACACCCTAATCCCTCAACTTGAATGTAACTGTTAGCAGCAGCTCATTCTGTAATGACCACCTCTAGGGCCTAATCTTATCTTCTGTTACCAGTTGCCAGACTAATGTAGTAGAGCTAGCTAGATATTGCGTCACAGTTTAACTTGTAATGTGGGGCTGCAATGCCATCTGCATCCCAGTGTGTGCTGCATTGCACCTCAAGTGCTGTAACTCTTGTCAATACCTTGTGTTCAGAAAAGGCTGGTGACAATGCTTGAAACCTTGTGGCCTATTCGTGTGCCCTGGATACCACTGCCTGTGCCATTATTGCTTCTATGATTTGCATTTGCTATGCCCCATTGGTCATGCTCTCACCTTTCAGCTTCTGCAATGGTGGCATGCTTCCCAAGTTTTTTGTGTATTGTGATGTGTGTTAGTGGATGATCCTTTCACTGTGCAAGCTGCCAATGCTTTTTGACTCTGATGGGTCATTTGGGCATGTTGCACTGGCTACCCTCCATTTTTTTCCCTATACCTTTTCACCCCCTTTTTGGTGTCTGGTCTCCAGGGGCGTTTCTCCTTTCCACTTGCCATCCTGGGCTTCCTTTTTCGCGATGTACTTTTCATTTACAATTAGATCATCAATCAAAAAGCTCAAAAAAAGACCCATCAATCAAAAATACGGGAGTATTTTGTATTGAAAAAGGGTTAAAAAAATGTACACTAAAACCTTTGGAGGGCAACCTAACAGTAACAGCTGATTAGTTAATTCTGTCTAGTTGTTTACATTAGCTTTCTACTCTTGTCAGATTTTGGCCGGTGCAATGCATCAATGATTCAATATCTATAAGGTTTAGGCTTCAGAGTCTGCATATGTTTCCTTCCTAAGACTGACAGCAGGACAGCATCCAAGGCCATACAACATGTGCCACTCTCAATAACTGTTGATTTAGTATCCATCCTTCGTTCTGTGCTCTGCTACTTAAGCAGTCTGCATAATTTACTCCTGTTTTAAAATCTAAAGGCGCTACTTATTTGCAGCCATCTGATTCTATGTCCCCCGAGACAAATGGCTTTCTTCTATATAAGCCGAAGTTCAGAGCGAACTCTGAATTGATTGAATATAATCCTTTCCTGCGATTAACTACATTCTCTGGATTGAAATCTTACACAGAATTTACTAAAATGTCAAGGAATATGTTAAGACTTTAACAGTTCATAAACATTTTAATAATATAAATCTGGTGATGAGATTGTTCAACCCTCTGAAACTGCTAGACAAATGTCAAGGAATAACAAACTGCTACATATGCGTATGGTGTTGTCCTGCTGCCAATCTCAATGCCTGGCACCAAATGTGAAAACATGAACCCAAATCTCAAGTTCCTACCATGATTGCTGATGCAGCTCTTCCAATGTTGATATGCATGTTGGTGAATGCTTGTGGTGACGACAAAATTTGAGGTATCCTTTTGGTGCATCAGCAAGCGCAAAAGACATGGAGAGCTAAAAAAGTAGTACCGTAGAGTTGGAACTTGCTTATCATGCTCATGTGTGAACTTAAAAGCCCCAACATGTACTTGGCTCTTGCATGCCCAGTTGGTCATATCATTGCATTCTACTTTCACTTTCACGACTCAGTTAGTTTCATCTGTTCAAGCAGTGCGCTTTGGAAACTCAGTCTTTCTCCAATGTGAAAATTCAAGATCCAATCGAGAAATGATAATGTTTGTGCATTGTTTTCTTTTTAAAGGGTTGTTTTTGAAGAGCCGTAGTGTGTAGTATAGGTGTTGTATTTGATGATGGTCAAAGTGTTTCTGTTATAAGTGGTTGTACACTGTGATGTTTTTCTTTTTCTTTTTATCCTTGGTTGTGTGAAATATGAATGACTAAATATCTTGTTGGTGCAGACGTTGGGTATAATTGATATCCTCAAGATATTAATATATATTTTTTATAAAAAATATTTGTTCATGCGGCATAATTTTTAAACCAATTCAAAAATAAAAGGAGGTATAATTTGTATGAGCGTGTAGCACGGGGGTAATGGCTCTCCTACAGCGGTGACCACAAAGGAGTCGTCCAGATTGGTGGCTCCTTTTCTGCACAAACTGAGGTAGTAGTAACTTCTCGGTACTTGCTGCTCTTCTTCGGAGGGTTTGGAATTAAGCCACGCTACGGACGAATTTAACACGAACCTGTGCCACCTTCACAAGTAGCAGGCTCTCTCACAGCGTTTCCAAGAGGTCCCCTCATCAAGCTCAGCTAGACGATGGTGGATTATTTCTTCTGGCATTTTTGGTCAGATGTTAATACGTACTTACATTGTTTTTGTAGTAACTGTGAAGATTTGAATGGTTGGTCATGTACGGTGCCCATTGCAAGGAAGACGGAGAAATCAATACATGGTTCTGTCCTGCTTTGATTTTCCTATTACATTCTACCATGGGTCCTGTTCATAAAGAAGAAAGTACAAGGAAGCAGACAACAGTTTGCGGCATTCAGGACCTAAGGTCAACTTCAAAGAGGTGATCCAAATAAACACTAAATATGTATTTCTTTTATGGGAAGCGCTACGCGTCAACCGGCAGGAGTTTAGAAAAAGATTCGCCACCTCCGAAGCCGTTCGGTCACGTCAGATCGGTTCGTCGTATCTCACCAGCCTTTGCAACAAGAGGTTTGTTGCGATCTGGTCATTGCAACAAGTCTTATGTTGCAAAGTCTATAATTTTTTTTATAGTAAAATCGGATCAAGTGGGATCCAGTTGCATACAGTATTACACAAAACATGTGTTCAGAGGTAGTCCTTGCAATAAAAGACTTGTTGCGTCCAAACCATTGCAACAACACCCTGTCACAAAGTTTTTAAAATATTTTATTATGTGCACTCGATCTGCAACAAAACATATGCGCAACAAAGACCTGTTGCAATCTGACTTGGTTCCGTGTACATCCAAAGCCTTCCGATCAAAATGCATCCAACGGCTTCTAAGGCGGTCGGCACAACACGCACAATCCGCCGGTTGAAGCAAATCTTTTCCCTTCTTTTATTCATTTGGGCCATCCGATAGATCAAATACTCCCGTGTCCGTTTGGGTCCGTGGGCACCCAACTGAAGCGCAGGACGCAAAATGTTTTTTATTGCAAAAGTCCATTATAATTTAATTATACATTAGAAAACCTAAAAAGTGGTGACGTTTCCGGCATCCTTCTTAGCCCTCCTTCTGGTGGCTCTACTGCTCATCGTCGTCGTCGAAGAGATCGATGAGGGGCGGCGCCGGCCAAATCAGATAGGCAGGGTAGTAGCGTTGCTGTGGCACGGCAACCCTCGGGGCGGTTCCCGGTTGATGTGGCACCGGCGTCGGTGGATCCAACTCAGTTGGGTGGGGGCGCCATGAAGACCCACCGCGTGCCCACCATGCTTTGGATGGCCCCGCGGTCGAGGCGTTCCTCTTCGGTGGCCGGTGACGACACCGGATCCGACATCAAATCGTCGTACCATGGCCACTCTGGAGACGTTGGTCGTGGTAGAGCGGCGGCGGCCAAATATCACGGTGTTGGGTCTTCCACGGTGGCATGGATGATGTCCGGCAGACCCGGTCAGAGCCGGGCCGGGCCTCCTCGAGCTTGGAGAGCTCGAGGAAAGTCTGGAGGTCCGCGTCCTCATCGTCCTTCGGTGGTGGAGGTAGCGCGGTCTGCGATGGCGGTGTTGGCGCGTGCGCGCTGTCGATGGTCGAGGAGTTCACGCACACTGCCTGCGGTGGTGGAGGAGCATGCGCCGCATGATCTGTCTGTGATGGTGGATGTGGTGTAGGAGTCCACTACCTTTCGTAATGATACAACTGTAGCAATCGGGGCAATCCCGACGGTGGTGGTCCGACGAGGAGGACACTTCGATGTCGTACATGGTGGCCCCAAGTGTTGGGCGGCGGGGAGCGAAATGGGTGGGTGGGGGCGACTGGTGATTGATGGCCGCCCATGGGCTGCATTAAAAAGTACGCGGCCACCGACGGTGTGACTGACATGTGGACCCGAGCGGATGCGTGCGGACACAATGATTGTTCACCTCATGTTCGCTGGAACTCAAATCATCCTCAAATTTGGATGTGAAATGGGTCAGGATGGACCAAAAACAAATGAGAGAGAGAGCGTATCATGTGCACCCAAAGCTTTTGTGCTACCGGTGCACCAAACATCAAAAGCTTGTAATAACTGAGTATATAGAAATAGCACATATCTAATATGTCATAGAATTTTAATTATAAATTCAACTTATAGGAAGAGAAACAAAAATAATAAATTTAGATGTGATAGTGCTAACGGGCCAACTTCACAGCCCAGTTTAACTTACTACTATTCATATCAGAATTTGTCCTTTTTCTTTGTGAAGGTGTGAGTTGAATCTTTAGCTAAAATTCTATTACAAGTTAAGATATCTATTTTGTTTGCATACTCGGTTATTTTCACATTTTTTGAAAAGTTTTTTGCATTAATTTTTTATTCTGGGTGCACCAGTAGCACAAGAACCTTTGGTGCACCAGATACGTCCTCACACCAGAGAACCAACAAAAACCTCTTCTCTCTTTTCTCTTGTTTGAAGGAACGAATTGATTATGGACGTAGACTATGTGCACGAGGTCAAATGCTTTTGTATGAACAGTGAAACTAAAAAACATAGTAAAATAATATAAAAAATCAGTTTTTTTGTAGAACATTGACGAATGTTTAAGTCCTTGCCAAATGTCATAACTAAACGACATTTGTGGTAGTCATGGCAAAAAAAATCGATGCTCGAAAATGATGTTTTCAAAAACAGTATGGAGTGTTGATTTTGTTATTTTTACCCATACTTTCACGAATGTTACTCCGTCATAAAAATTTGCATCCACCAAATACATTCGTCAAAGTTTATCTTAACAAGATTTCAGTTTTTTTACTGTTCACCCTGAACTCATTTGAGCTCGGGAGCAAAATAGAACTTTCGATTGAGTACACAAAATAACATACTATCACCGTCAACTACTTATACTACTACTTAACCAACGGGTCGATGGAGATATCGGTGGTGAGGTCTCCGTTTCAATAGCCTTCCACAGAGAGGTGCAATCAACATGTTGCGATTTGAGGTTGAGGGTGTTGTTGTGTAGCGGAGGTGGTGGCGATTTCGGATGAGTGGTAGTCTTTGGTGGCAAGGCAACACAAGTTTAACCTGGCCCCACATGTCATAGTGAGCCTCACATTCAACTTTAGCGGTCAGCTACCAGTGTTGACTGCTTTATGCCACATCACACTTACATGTGGATCCAACCAATCAAAAATCAAACTAAATTAAGTCGAACCAGAATGAAACAATCCAATACATACTTGTGGAGTGCTCAGTTCAGTTCCTGATTGTCTCAAGCTAATCAAGAGTTCTTTATGACGCAAAGGTGCAGTCATCAGTGGATATGGCAAAACATTACCAAAAAATGTTTGATTTTGCGGAGAAAATGGAAATGGTAGCAATTTAGAACCGATGCACAAAAAGTTCCAATTTTGTGCGACTCAGCCTTAGAAGAAGACAACCTTATACATATGCTAGACATAGGATGATACTCCCTCGAGCAGAAAACTTAATTTACGTAGAGTAAATTACTTTAAATAGAACATGCAGCTTGGGTTATCTCTTGGTAAATGCTGATTTTCTCAAGCTAATATTCCAAGAAAAGAACTAGTTAGAACATGCAGCTTGGATTAATCAAAAGTAGTTAGGTTACAAGGATTTTGGTAAGCCCAAGAATATAAAA
The DNA here is from genome assembly GCA_950022295.1 of Bromus sterilis. Taxonomy (NCBI): domain Eukaryota; kingdom Viridiplantae; phylum Streptophyta; class Magnoliopsida; order Poales; family Poaceae; genus Bromus; species Bromus sterilis. The sequence goes on along the minus strand of OX465601.1, from coordinate 138,954,082 downwards.
GAAATTTATTTTTTACAGAAGCAAGCCAATCTTTGGAAGGCTCAGGAAATTTTCCTTTAATTTTAGGCCTCGGTAGTTTCAGTTCTGAGAAGTTTAACTCTTTCCAATGCAACAAATAGGGAGCCTCATTGCAAATGGGATGTGCATTTTAAGTTTCATGTCAGCAATAACCTCTAGGATAGAAAGGTTCTTGTTAGTGGATGTATATACAAAGTCACACACATTTTAGCAAAAGGGTAAGTCCAGAATAAATGGTGTATGGTCTCTTCAGAGTGGCATCCCAGTGTACCACAATTATAAGCCTGTAGGGCAAAACATTTCCTTCTTAGAAGATTCCTAGTGTTTAGTCTGTCATGAAGAATTAGCAAGGATAAAACTTTGTGTTTGGGTTGGCAAGAGCGTTTCCAAATCTAGTTGAAGTGGGGTGGGACAACATGCGATCCAGTCGTGAATTTGTATGCCTTAAGAGCTGAAATTTTGATTACCCTAGATGTAATTCCATGTGTTAGTAGCATCAGTCCATTCACTTTGGTTGTACAAGGTGCACAAATTCCAAATTTCTAGGAATTCTTGATGAGCTTCCACAGTTAAAGGTTGATGGAAAAGGTCCTCCATAAATTCTGCTAACATGAATTGTTCCACTGAAATCATTGTGTTTTTGGATAATGAGAAGAAGTGTGGATATTGTGAATCAAGACATTGGGAGGACCAGAGATCAAACCAGAACATAGCACTTATACCATCACCTATATTTCATTTAGGCATAGCTTTGTATTTGTCTAGTAAGTGCAGGTTAGCCTTCCACTAGAATGATCCCACAGTTTGATAGCCAGGTAGTTGTCCATTTGAGTAATATGACTCCAAAATAAGATTCAACGAAGGAATGTTATGCCTATTGAAAAATTTATGAATGTTCTTGAGAAGCAAAGCATTGTTGTGAAATTTAATGTTGAAAACTCCTAGTCCACCTTAACTTTTTTGTCTGCAAACACTAGTCTAGGCCACCATAGTAGGTGTTTTATCCTCCATATTTGAACCTCTCCATAAGTAGTGCCTTAAATATTTTCCAATTTTTTACTTAATAGTTTATAGAAAATCAAGGCAAGTCATACAATAAACAACAAGGGATGACAAAAATTAATGGGGATAGGGAGTCCCCATGTCTAACTCCTCTCTTGCATTATTTTTTCCATGGATCCCATTGAGCATCACAGTAGTGGTAGCAGAATTGAATAGCATTTTCATATAATGAATCCATTTTTCACCAAATCCTTTCCCTCTCAAGATAGTGATGATAGCTTGATGTTCGATGGTATCAAAAGTTTTTTGAGAATCCAGTATAAGGAGGCATTCATAGTTGGATTTGTGTCATTGATGTAAGTATTCATAAGCCCACCCAATGCAATCCTGAATTGCTCTATCTTAAATGAGAATATTGATATGATTGTTTATATGCTTTCTTCTAAACATCCTTTTGTTTATAATAAAAATGTTTTCCATGCTACACTTGTTGAGAAAAATAATGAATCGGTTGATTTCAAATTTATAAATATAACTAACTTTACTAATTATGCTTGTAGGAACAACTTTGGTAATAATAATAATAATATTAATAATAATAACGATGCTAGGCCATACCCGCAAAACAATTATGGAAATTTCTATGCGCATTCTTATGACAGGAAACATTCAAATCTATGATGCATAGAGTACCCCAATGTAACCACGAGTATCCACAAATTATACTTGGCATGCATCATGTAATCTCATTATTGCCAGGAGATCAATCCAAAAAAATGTACTCATACAAGGAGCAAGATCCAAATCACCGCAAGAGAATAGAGGGGAGAACATCAAAATATTTAACTCCATTAACAAAACTCATGATTAAGATCATCATCAGATGTTGGAGATATGCTATAGAGACAAATAATAAAGTATGTTCATTATCGTATCTCATTAGTTCATAATAAGTTTTATACCGTGCTATAACTGTATCAATCAGAAAAAATGATATACGTGTGGTATGTAAACAAACAAGTGTCCCTAGTTAACCTCTAGACAAACTAGCTCATGTGTCAACCGATGATCGAGGTTTCACGATCATGGACATTTATGTCAGTTAACAATGGGATCATATCATGGGTGAATGATATGATGGACATACCCAAGATAAGTATGGCAAAACGATCAAGTCGCAGAATTCATCATTGCGATAATTAGGAAACGTAGTAACCTACTCCTTAGACAGTCAGATCATATCTAATCACTATTATTGAAGGTTGCCTTGATTACATCAACCGTCACACCATAACAGGGTGATCATAAAGGTGTCGCTCAGGTATTACAAAGGGATATGTTGAGGCATATGTATCGAAATCAGGATTTTCCCATCCGTGTGATGGATAGATACTCTGGACCCACTCGATGAGATTATATTTGTAAAGCTGCGCAACATGTGACTAGATCACGGGGATGGAATATCACGGGAACGAGTTAAGTAGCACTTGTCGGTAACGATATTGAACTAGGTATAAATACACCAACGATCAAATGTCGAACAAGTATAGTAACAAAGTGAATAGGACTCGACATTTATGGTTCACTCGATATTTTCTCGCAGAATGCACACAGGTCATTATGGGCATCCATGTCCCGCTAATGATCATTGGGGAGAGGTGTTTCGATCCTGTCTGGAGTGTTCACGAGCCGTAGGCTAACATATTTAAGGGTACGATGACATATCAAAAATAGTTTTGGAATCATAAGAATTACCAAAGAAACGAGAAAGGAGAACCAGAAAAGTTATGTGTTGATATGAAGTAAGTTCAGAGTGATCTCGAAGGTGTTTCAGAGCATTGACAATTAAATAATATGTATTTAATATTATTTAAATGAATTAATGATTAAATCTATTTTGTTTAAATTAAATTAAGGCAACCCACCTTTAATGGGCCCCTCCTAGAGGGAGGTCCATAAGGGTAGGCCACCTCCCACCAAGTGGATAAGGTGGGGGTGGTGAAAGGGCATGTGCCCTCATGTTTGGTTTTGGTAATTAATGACAATCTATATGGACTAATGGTTTCCTTGAGTTTTACTTTAAGCTTTGTCCATAGGCAATGCTTGAAGATCATATGGTGGATTCAAGGTTGAAAGGATGAATATGTGCCTACAAGAGTCTCACCCATAATTGAGTATGGGGGAGCAATCTACTAGTCTTCATCAAGTCGGCGGAATCAATGTTGAAAGGATGAAGATGTGCCTAAAAGAGGCTCACCCATAATGGAGTATGGGGGATCAATTGACTAGTCTTCATCGAGCCGACGCAACCAAGAAATGTGTTCCAACTTGAGGCGGACATGATCGTCATCATCAAGCTTAAGTGGATTATGCGCAAGACAAAGGTTTGATACTTATAGGTTTCTAGTTTACCGGTCTCATGGTGGTAGTTAGGATACCGGGTTATAGGCTAGGCCGCATCGTTCGTGGAGAGCTCAAACCTTTGCATCCTTATTCATCGAAAACGGGTTTCATATACATCTATTTTTGTGTTTTCTGTAAGGCCCGATATGCGGTACTGTTCCAGATCTAGGTGTTTCCACCCAGATCCGGGGACGAAGCACATACCGGTCCCACCGCGACATATGACAAAGCCATATGCCCCGGATTTCCAACATGATATCACAACATTATAGATACAAGGATACAACATCCCATACAATCGGCATACAACTGCCTCAAATACAATACAACAGCGGAAGATACATGTCTGGGTACAGACTACAAGCAAATGCCTAGTGGCAAAGAGAAAAACATCGATCCCCATAACCACACGGGTCCAGGCCCTCCGCCGGGATCCGCCTAACTAGTCGTCGTCGAGTCTCCACGTGAAACGTCGATCACCATACCTGTTGTCGAGTCTCCCCGGGGCGGCGGGGCGGCATCGAGGCGCGGCCGCGCGGCGCACGTGGCGCAGGGGTGGCCGGCCTGGCCGCGTGGCGACGGCGGGCGGCTCCGGCGGACGCGGGGCGGCCCGGCGGCGGCGGCGGCGTGGCCCGCTAGGGTTTTCTAGAAAAACCAAAAAAAAAAGAAAAACAAAAATTATATATAGCAAGAGAAAGAAAAAGAACAATCGATCCGAGTTGGGCTCTAATTGCGCTCGTGGGCGGAAAAAGGCTACTGGGCCGGGGCTACGAGTTTTTCTTTTTATTTAAAACCGAAATTTCAAACAATAAAATAAAATCAACCGCAAATCAGAAAAATATGAAATACAATTCTAAATTCTTCAAATAATCTAAAGAAAATTATTTAATGAATACATTTTCCAAAAAGGAAAATAAAAGTAAAAACATTTTCTAAATACTTTATTTAAATATAAAATACTTTGCATAAATCAAATAAAATCCAATAATTTTTTTGAAATATTTTTATTTGGTCAAAAGCATTGACAACCCATTTCTAAATAATAAGATATAAAATTTAAAATTGTCACACCAATAAATAATTTGGTAAAATAAAAATATCCCATTGGAATACTTTTTCAACTCTTTGAAAATATTTAATAAATCATTTCAATAAAATAAAAACTCTCTTAGCATTATAAAATCCCTAAAATAATTTTAGAGTTATTTATAACACTCATAGTAAATTTTAAAAATTGCAAAGTAATATTCTAAATACTTTCCAACTTTATTAAAAAGGGGATAAGTCATTTTATATCCTCTGAAATGAATATCCTTGAGTTGAAAAATGTTTTGAATATTCAGAAGAATTCCAATAATGATTTAAAACATTTTCCAACTTTTTAATATGTTGAAGGAGTCATATTACCTTCTCTCATTTTGTTTTGTTGGTTTTGTTTTAATTAATAACTTCCAAAAACACCAATTATGAATATTAGGGAAAGTCCTTTTATTCCCTCTCTTTTTAATATTCAATAAACTCCAAAAGTTTTAGATCCTAGTGAAAATCAAACATATCAAGCAAACAATCATTAATCTATTTAATTTTATTAACATTCCAAAATTCGGGGAATTTTGGGATGTTACACACTACCACCCTTACAAGGAATCTCGTCCTCGAGATTCGAAAAGGCTAGAAAGGAAAAGGTTAGTGTTCGGGTCTTCATGACAGTCCATCGATCCTCCGATGAGCTAGGGTGCTACCACCCTTAAAAGGAAAGCGACGTGGTCTTCAAAATCTTACTCCATCGATGACCTCCTTCAAAGAGATTCACCTCCTCCTATCAGGTCTTGAATCCTTAGCAAAAGAGGAGTCTTTCGTATACTGAACCTTCATGGCTGACAGGTCAGGCGCCAATACTAAGAAACTATCGATACACTCTTGGTGGTCATCAAGAATACTTCTACGGGATATCTGCAGCAAAAGGTCTTGGTCTATACTCACTGTGTAACACAAACGGTAATCTCCTACAGGGATCGCACATCGTACCATTCTATGGTTTAGGCTTAACATCGTCGTCTCTCTGCTATAGGTAAGTCACTCAAGATTTACTATCCCGCATAGCAAGAGCGAATAATAAGGGTAATCGTCATGGGGGCCAATCCATTCCGCACCCAAATCATTACCTTGTATATGGTTTATTGAATCTCGTAGTCTAACACTCGGTCATCCTCACCGGCATTGCAGAAAGTTCCTCCTAATCATGAACTGGGTTCAGATAAATCCATGGTTCTGCAAGCCAACCAAACATCTATCGTTTCTTCACAACACTCAGGTTTGCGCAAACTACTATAAAACGTGTACTGGTGGACTACAACTTCTTCGAGGATTCTTCCTTCAACAAGATTGTGCTTTCTTGTTGTAAGATCCTGGGACACGGGGTTAACTTTGAACTCATCATCGGCTGCATCCATCTTTATTCTAGCCTTGACATTAACAGCCATTGTAGTAGCTTCTTCAGTTTAGGGATGAGGATGAGGGGGAATAGAATGTAGATATCGAGGTAGAGAGAGAGATAGCGAGAGATACCCATACAAACATCACACTAGGTTTTGAAAATAAGTTTTGGTGTGTAGCTGTCGATAAAACAAGAAATGATAGCTCACGAAAACGATGTAACGGTAGAAACTTGAATCTTCCAGGTCTTCAAGTCTTCAGGTCTTCAATGACGGTAGTTTCAGTTTTGCATTGTCGAAGCAAACTTCATATGCTCTTGTCACTTGTCGAGTTATTCTCCTTGTTGATGTGTCTTCTTCAGTCTTGAAGCATACTAAATAGATGAGGGTCTAAGGAAACGTAAATTTATTCTACTCGCGAAGAAGAACCACAAAGCACAACACATCACATCAAAACAAGACATAACAGGGTCAAGGCCACAAGCAAAACCAAACAAAACAATCAGACATAACACTCCTAGTTCAACCAGCAAAACATGCATCGATCCACATCTCAACTAACACAAAAAAGGTAACATCGTACACTTAGTGCACTCCTACAACGTCTATCCTCCAATTGCCCAAACATAAGCTTCTTCAAGTCAGCATCCTTTCTTCCACGTTCACAACTTCTTCTCTCCCTTCAATTCTGGACACATGTTGGCGTAATGTCCCATATTCCTGCACCGGAAACACTGAATCTGGCTAATGTCCTTCATCTTCTTCCTCATGAGTGCTTCCTTCAACTCCTGGATAACTTTCTTCATTCCTTCTTTTTGATGTTGAAACACTTGTTGTGTCAGGATGAAAAATTTACACTGAGCGGGGTAATGATCACCTCCTTCACACATAAAACATGTGACTTGAGTAGTGGGACATTCTTCACCCCAGTGAGTTTATTCACAATAGGGACATCCATCTTGGTGTCCTTCATAGGAGTGTCCTGTTTCTCCGCAAATTTTGCAGGCACAGGGCCTCTTAAGGTTTACCGTCCTTTGCGTTGGGGTGACAAGGCGGGATCCGAACAAAATCCTTGTGAACTCCTTCCAAGTAATATTCCTTCGTGATTCGTCAATCGCTTGGTGCATTCTCCACCAAGTAGCAGCCTCTTCTACATGGTACTTAACTGCATAGGGGACCATGTCCTCGCTTCCAACCTTGTTTATCTTCATGTGCTCCTCCATACTACGAATCCATTGCTCCACCTTCAATCTCGACATCGCCCTAGAAAAGGCGAATCCTACTCCATACTCCATCTATTAAACCCATACGACAAGGGTTAGGGCAAAGCTATAACACCGACAAGACAACAACTAAAGAATACACCAAACATATGCACTCAAACAAGAAAGAGGCAAAAACACCTACGTTCAACAGCAACACATAACAACAAACAATATAGTCACAAAAGTCAAAACACACAAACAACACCTAGAGTAAGGTCATATGTGCAAGACATACGATCTCATCATACTACGCGAAATTCGTTCATCTAACTTCACCTAAAAGGTGGTGGTCTGATTCTAAGCTTCATCCTTCTCAGCTAAGCTGATCTAAAGATTCCTCTTGTAGTTCCAGAACTTATTGATCACCATAGGGTATTCTTCTGGTTCTTGTGATCATAACTTCAATTGATCCACGAGGTTGATGATGTACTTCTCAAAAATCATATCTTCAGGGGCATAACCCACTCGGAGGGGTATTTACATTAAAACAAGATAAGAAGTTTAGAAGATGAATAATAGATGAGAGATACTAGTGGAGGGAGTAAGTAATCAAAGAGTGATAAAATATTTTTGTTCCTATGGCTTTTTTCTATCCATTTCTAGGGTCACGACCTACAGTCAACATGGGCTCTGATACCATCTGTAATGACCCGATTCACTAAGAATCCAAGTCTCTGTGCATTCTGTGCTAGTCCCTGGATCAATAGCTAGCACACACAGTACATGATGTAATATCAAGAATAAACCACATGTCATATATATTACATCGAAGATCCAGTATTACAATAAAGCATACCTGCATAGCTCAAGGCTAGCTTACAAATAAAATACAGCGGAAAAACAATAAAAGCTTCATGGCGTCCATCAACTCCACCGGCACAGTTGAGTATAGACATCGTAACCCTACATCGCATCACTTACTCGTCGTATACATTCCTGCAACACTGAAGGTTACAGCCCGACAACGGGTCAGTACATCTGATTTGTACGGCAAGTCACACGAAAATGGATATAACAGACCTACATCTACATGCAAGGATAAGTCAAAGGGAAAGCTTATGGTTTTATTTTGCAGAAAGCTGATTTTCCCCTCACATACTACAACAAATCAAATTTTAAATTATCTTGCTAGTCCTAAGTATGGTTGAATCGGGCTACACCAATTCCAACCATCCCTTTATTAAAAAGTTCCCACTCAAATTCTTATTAAGGTGAATTATTTGTCAAGACCATCCAACAACAATAATGCCCAGTAGTTGTCCGTAACCGTGGACACGACTAATCATGATCAGTTTTTACACTCTGTAGAGGTTTGTACACTTTCCCCACTAGACTCAACCCGAAGATTGAGACATAGTCTTTCAGAAGAGGTTGTCTCCACCCTTTGGTAGCCTATACACCTATCATATCTACGTCAGCTAGCTACCAGGGCCAGGTTCCCCACAACTTACTCATCTAAGCCAGAGCCCATATAGCCAGTGGTTGTACATGGAAGCTACTAGTCACATTGTCTGTCCGATCTTTTTGAGCCTGGAAGGCGCCCACTGCGTTCAGAGGGTAGTCACCATGACGCACCCGGTTCACCACCAAAACAACCATTCGGGAAGCATTTAGCCCTGGTCCCTCCTTAGCCAAGGCACGAGCCCCAGGATGCATTCCCTGCCCGCCCAGAGGTGATTTCTATTTAAGTTTGCTAGTCAAGTAATTAATCCTCACATAGCTCAATGATAACTCAACCAATCCCCGTATACAAAGCAATAGCAGTATATAGCAACCACGATCCTATGGCGACAATGAAATACAAGGTCAGAACATATGGCTATCCTACTAGGTTTAAATCATAACTAATATATAATCCTACACATGCATAGAGTGATAATTTTCTACATGCATAAGTAAAAATATAGGTTGTGAAATGGTCAAAGTATGACTTGCCTTTTCCATTCGGTGAAGTTCTTCGCTCTCACGATCCAATCGACTCTATTCGTCACACTCCGAGCAAATCTATCGCAACGGAAGGAACTCAAGAAGCAATCACATCACAAGGCAAACAAAAAATCAACAAACAAACACAAAAGTTTTAGCAACAAAACAAAAGCTTTGAAGTGCAAGGGTGTCGATGTGCTCGAAGTGATCGGTGGAACGTGAACTCGAGAGAGTCAACAGATACAGATTCATCGGTAAGGAATTGTGATCATGGACATTTATGAATTCAAGATGAATATCATGCCCACATGAAAAGTGTGTGAATCTTACCGACAACATGTCTCAAATGATTCGATATACCAAAAGAATCACGTGAAACGGAATACTACAACACAAGTCATAGCAAGTTCAAATTTGAATTGAATTTCACTTTAAACAGATCAAGAAACATTTGAATTTTTGTGTACACATGATATAGACAGAAAGTACATGACACGAGTGATCCTACGCAAAAAGAATCACTCGATTTGGATCAACGGTTGAAAAGATACGACCTCCGGAATTTGAATTTGAAATAAATTCAAATTCAAAAGTGTGCAAAGTGTGCAAAAATTTATTCCATGCTAAAGTACAGAACAACACGAGCGTGTAGCAAAAAGTTTCACCTCAATCCGACTTACGGTGTGGGAGATATTGCGGACGCGAGAACAGAGTCTTTTCTGCAAAAAGGACCTATCCAGAATTAAAATTTCTCCAGAAAAAGCGATCAGGTCCCTGGGACCAGACCTGACTTGAGCAACTCCGGCGAGCTCCGTTTTACGGCGAGGTGGGAGGCGGCTCCGGCGAGAGGAGGCGGTGGCCGGCGAGGAGGGGACGTGGCGCAGTGGCGCGCGTGGTTGAGGCGGCGCGACACTCGCGTCGTGGGCTGCGGCCTCGGTCGCCGGCGGCGGCTCCGGCCACGGGCGGCGCGGCCCGGGGCGGCGGGGCGGCGTGGGCCGAGGCGCGGCCGCGCTGCGCACGGGGTGCAGGGGTGGCCGGCCTGGCCGCTGTGGCGGCGGCGGCGCGGGACGGCCCGGCGGCGGCGTTGACGTGGCGGCGGGGCCCGCTAGGGTTTTCCAGAAAAACCAAAAAAAAGAAAAAGAAAAATTATATATAGCCAGAGAAAGAAAAAAAACAATCGATCCGAGTTGGGCTCTAATTGCGCTCGTGGGCGGAAAAAGGCTACTTGGCCGGAGCTACGAGTTTTTCGTTTTATTTAAAACCGAAACTTCAAACAATAAAATAAAATCAACCGCAAATCGGAAAAATATGAAATAAAATTCTAAATTCTTCAAATAATCTAAAGAAAATTATTTAATGAATACATTTTCCAAAAAGGAAAATAAAAATAAAAACATTTTGTAAATACTTTATTTAAATATAAAATACTTTGCATAAATCAAATAAAATCCAATAACTTTTTTTAAATATTTTTTGGGTCAAACGCATTTATAACCCATTCCTAAATAATAAGATATAAATTTTAAAATTGTCACACCAATAAATAATTTGGTAAAATAAAAATATCCCATTGGAATACTTTTTCAACTCTTTTAAAATATTTAATAAATCATTTCAATGAAATAAAAACTCTCTTAGCATTATAAAATACCTAAAATAATTTTAGAGTTATTTATAATACTCATAGTAAATTTTAAAAACTGTAAAGTAATATTCTAAATACTTTCCAACTTTATTAAAAAGGGGATAAGTCATTTTATATCCTCTCAAATGAATTTCCTTGAGTTGAAAAATATTTTGAATATTCAGAAGAATTCCAATAATGATTTAAAACATTTCCCAACTTTTTAATATGTTGAAGGAGTCATATTACCTTCTCTCATTTTGTTTTGTTGGTTTTGTTTTAAATAATAACTTCCAAAAACACCAATTATGAATATTAGGGAAAGTCCTTTTATTCCCTCTCTTTTTAATATTCAATAAACTCCAAAATTTTAGATCCTAGTGAAAATCAAACATATCAAGCAAACAATCATTAATCTATTTAATTTTATTAACATTCCAAAATTCGGGGAATTTTGGGATGTTACATACCCGGAACTCGGGTCCTAGGTGACTCGAATTGAACAAAGCGTCGGGGCGGGACAGCCTAGACCTTCCATCCTTCGTCGAATATAGTCAACATTATATTAATCATATCATCAACAACAATATAATAATGTGATAGCCCAAACCAAGGAGTACCAGGGTAACATCGTAGCATCCCAAGCACGCATACAAAGCAGGGGCTGAGCAACGAGCAATAGTAACATAGCAGTACATGGTTTGCTGGGAGGGGACATGGCTGTATCGGTTTGAAAGAGGCTATAAGCATGTGGTAGGATCAAACATCGAACCTATCCTAGACTAGCATGCAAACCGCTGGTTGAAATAGAATGGATCATAAGTAATGCATAGTCCTTACATGTTGATAAGTCGGGTTCCGAAGGCGTAGTTGATCGCAAGCTCGCATCGTCTCCGAGAGGTACCCGCGGAAGCACACAAAACGGTAAACACTGGAAATCAATCACCGAGCAAGCATCTATTACTACGAAGCAAACACGAGCAAGCATCAACAACAAGGCAACACGAGACATCGCACCTACCGTCGAGAGTGGTTACTAACAGGTTAAGTGGAGTACTCATCACACACGACGATACCGCACATTTGGAAAGGTTCAAGTTGTTTAGCTACACAAGGTGAGCAAAGGTTGTTAACATGGCATATCAATCAAGCATGGCATAGCACACAAACATGGCAAGAGTTGAAGCACAAAGTAAACTATCTATGCTAGTCAATTTAAGTGAGGCACAACCTAAACATGGCATAACACTAAGTGCTCCATGACAATTTAAGCATTTGGTACTGTTCTGCCCTAAACCATATTTTATTATTTTATTTAGCAAGCAAGAACATCATAAACACAATCTACATGCAATTCTAGTCAAGTTACATATAAACAACATTTTAATCGGAGCAACAGTTATAAAGTTATTAAAGAAACAGTTTACGGTGGCATGCGATGTAATTAGCAAGTAAACAACATGTAGACAAGTGCAGACATGGCAAAGAAGCACATTTTATTATTCTACACAGAAAACTAAGCAAGTTTCATGTTTAAAGCGTCGCAATCCGAGCTACCGTTAAAAAGATATAACACTCGCAAGAAAAACTATATAATCTGCCAAAATCTAACGAAAAAAAAGTAAAAAGGCCTACTGGGCCAAGCCCAATAACAGCAGCAACAAAATAAATAAATAACAGAAAAAAGGGGGGCGCCTCACCCAGTGGGCCTCGGTTGCGGTGTGGGCCACGTGGGCGCGTGGGCTGGTGGTGCTAGGCCGGCCCACCTGCGGTGGCCGGTTGGTGGCGCCGCTCGATCCGATCGGGTTCGGCCAGGAGGCAGCCGGCCGACGGCGGTGCTCCGGCGCCAGCCCGGCGAGCGGCGGGGCAAGGCGCGGTGAAGGGGAGACCGGGAACGGACGCAGCGGAGGCCGACGATGCCGGATCGATGGCGGGGTCACCGTGGGAGGCCGTGGCGCGCGGCGGCGCGTGCTTGGTCCGGCGCGGCTCCCGGCCATGGCGCGGCTCGGCTGCGACCTGCAAGCGGAGCAGAGAAGTGAGAGGGAGAGGAGACCAGGGAGGAGAGAGGAGCGCGGAGGAGGAGGCAGCTTGCGAGGTGGCCTGCGGCGGGCCGGTGGCCGGAGGCGGCGGCTCCACGGTGCGGTCGGCGTGGAGGTTGAGGATAGAGGTAGGTGGGTGGAGGCTGGGTTGATCTGGGCCGTTGGATCGGCCGATCCAACGGTCCAGATCGCATAGGGCTAGAATTTGGGCGAAAATTGGGGATTTTTGGGGCAAAGTGGAGGGAGGTGGCTGCAATTTTGTGGCTAGGGAAACCCTAGAAAGGGGTGGGAGTGTGGTCTTTATATAGCCCAGGTGGCTGGCAGTTTGCAAAAACATCCCCGGTTTTACTCTCTCGGGCGCGGTGTTTACGTTTCTGACCGCCGAGGGTCCGCAGGACCTCCGATTCGGGTAAAACTTCGAACTGCGCGATCAGCGCGTCGAGCCGGCGGCGTTCACCTCGCGTTGGAACCGTTCCGAGCACACTTTACGGTGCACTATAAAAATAACCCGTTTAATTATTAAACGGGTTTTTTCGTTCCGTTGGCTGCGGCTGGTCTCGTGCGGTTTTCGCGACGGTGATCGGGCGAAACCCGGTGTCGCAAATGTCGAGTGTCAGGGTGGCAAGGGTCGGTATTCGTCCAGTACGAGATAAAAGGGGGAAAATTAATCGCCGATCGATAAATCGGGGATGCAAACAACGCAAACAAATCAGACAATCAAGCAATTCACACCAAAAACTTTTTTTTTAATTTTTGCAAAAATCTGGCTTGTTACATTTTCGATGTTGGTGTTTATGTCGGCTCTTATCTTGTGAAGGTTTCACCTTCTACCTTGTTGGCATTTTAACCTTTCATTGATTAGCAGCATGTCTTTTTGTTTATCTTGGGTGGTTCTCTATGTGAGGACCTAGAGGTTTTCCATAGCTTTAAAACAAGCCCAAGATCATCAAAATCGGAGTTCGTATGAAAAAGGTACGCATGTTTTCGTTTCCTGAGATGGGATGTCTCTGGGTATTCCGGGCACCCGGGGTCTTGGACCCCCGGGTACCCGGGGTATGCAGTATACTTCCTGAACAGTCCGGGTACCCGGGGTATTGGACCCCCGGGTGCCCGGTCCCCTGGAAAAATGTCTCTGGATGGTCCGGGTACCCGGTCCATTTACTCCGGGTGCCCGGGGTTGGCCGGCTGCCAACGGTTGGATCCATGGAAGGGGTATTTATACCCTCCTTCTTCCTCCTTCCCACGTCAATCTTCCTAAATCTTCTTCCTCCATTGCTAGACCTCAAAAAACTTGGTCTCTTCACCCCTATCCACCCAAACTTGTTGATCTCTTGGGGATTGGAGGAGATTCACCCGATCTACTCTTCCACCAAACCAATTTGAGTTTCCCCTCTAAGTGAAGGGATATTTGTTGTTAGATCTTGGAGTTCTTGGTGTTTCTCCTTTTTGTTCCTCTCATATTCCTCCATAGCTTTTGTTGCTTTGGTGGGATTTGAGAGTGAGGGATTTGAGCACTTCGTGTGTTCTTGCCATTTGCATTTGGTGCATCGGTTTGATTTCTCTCCGAGGATTCGTGGTAGTGGTAAGTGAAGTTGAGTATTGAGAAGTGTGTTACTCTTGAGTGCTTTGGCACTCTAGAGCTTGTTCCTAGTGTGCTTTGGCCCCTAGAGACTTGGTGTTGTCGCGGAGCTCAATCATTGTGGTGTAAAGCTCCGTACGAGACGGGAGCCTTCAATTATGTTATGGAGATTGCCCCGAGCATTTGTATGGGTAAGGTGGCCGCCCTCAAGGGTTACCATTTGTAAGGATTCGGTGACCGCCCTCAAGTGTCCCATAGTGGAATCACGGCATCTTGCATTGGTGAGAGTGTGATGAGAAATAGGGTGGCCCTCGTTGGCTTCGTGTGAGCATTGTGTTCCACACCCTCTTCAAACGGAGACGTACTTCTCGCAAGAGAAGGAACTTCGGTAACAAATCCTTGTCTCCAACGGCTCCACTTGCGGTTATCTCTACCTTTAATTTGAGAAAGCTTATTACCTTGTTTATCTTGTGCTTGCTCATATTGTTGTTGCATTGCTTGTCCCATAGGTTGCTCTCCTAGTTTCTTATCTAGTCAACATATTTACTTGTGCCCTCACTTTGTGATAGCCATAGTGTTCTTGTTATATATATTGCTATCACATAGCTATTTATCTTGCTTAGTTTAAGTTGTTGGTGCACATAGTTGAGCCTAGATTATTTAGGTTTCTTGCTTGGCAAATTAAACGTTAAGTTTTATTCCGTATTTGTTCAAGCCTAAACCGTAAAAATTTCAAGCGCCTATTCACCCCCCCTCTAGGCGACAATTACGTCCTTTCAATTAGTATCATAGCTTGGTCTCTCATTATAGGGCTTCACCGCCTTGAGAGTAAAGATGTCGACTAGGGGATTAGGTTTCACTGACACTCTTAGTTTCGATGGCACAAATTTTGATGCTTGGAAATTTCACATGCTTAATTATCTCTGGTCCATTGACCCGTGTTTGGAGCGAATTGTAGATATGGGTTTTTCTCCTCCAAAGGATACTCAAAACCTATCCTTAGAGGATGAGAAAAACTCTTATCTCAATGCTCATGCTTCTAATGTGATTGTTGATGCTTTGAGTAATGTAGATATATCTCAACTCATGTCGTTTTGGGATGGTCATGAGTTGTGGACAAAGCTTCAAGATAAATATGGCGTGTCCACGATTCGTGGGGATGATTGTTCTCCCTCCACCTCCGGCCGCGTTTTGTTCTCAACTTCTTCTACTTCACCAACATGTGGTTTGCCACAAGGTAATGAAATGGTGAGTAGTGTTAGTCATTGATTTGATGATAGTGAGCTTATTGTTGATAACCCTTTATCACTATCTTATTGCAATGCTTCATCTTTGGACTTTAACACTTCAAGCACCTTAGAGGTTTTACATGCTTGTGTTGATAGTCCATGCATATCATGTAGAAATAACTTGAATAAATATCATGATGATATGCTTGCTATATCTTGTTGCCATGAAATAAATGCTTCTATTTCCTCTAGCTATTGTGCTAACAATGTAGAGGAAAACCAACGGTCTGTGGATCAAGATGTGGCCTTGAATGGTGCCTCAAGGGATCCTACATCATCATCACATGTTACTCATTTTTGTCTTATGGATAAGGAGTCAAAGGTATCTCCTACTTTGAAACCCTATATGTCTAGTGTTGGTGATGATGTAGATAGTGATAATGTAGATAATGATGAAGAGAATGATGGCATTGCCTCCTTAAAAATTAAGGGAGAAATTGTTTTTAAAGCTCTTCATAAGAATAAAATTGCTCGTTCCAACTTCACGGAAATCATGGCTATTGCCATTATGGGAAAGAATTACATTGAGGAGTTGGAAGCTCATCTCAAGGAAAATGAGGACACCATTGAGAAAATGGGAAGCCTTGAGCGTGATTACGCTAATGAGATTGCGGAGCTATCTCAAGCTCTATAAGTAGAACAAACTACCAAGGAATCTCTTGAGGAGACTTTTTCTCTAGAGTTATCTAGAATAAAGGAATCCCATGATAGAGCCCTTGAGATGACTAACGTTATCAAAACTAAAAATGATAAGCTTGAAGTTGTGCATGCTAAACTCCTTGAGGATTTTGGGCACCTCGAAAATGGCTCACGGGTCATTAAGGGTGAGCTCATCAAACTCACCGAGTCACATGGTCAACTAAAAGCTTCTTATTCAAAAGAGCTTGCCATGTTGTCTTCTCCTTCTGTTATTCTTGATGATGCTCGTGCTACTAACTCTATTTCTTGTGAAGCATCCATACTAAAGGAGAATGTTGAGCTAAAGGCTCAACTTGAGTTTCTAACTAGCAAGTATGGGAAATTGGAAGAAAGTCATGAAAAACTCTCAATCTCTCATGATGATCTTTTAGTCTCCCATAATGTGCTAAAGTTATCTCATGAGGCTAAGGTTTCTAAGTTAGTTCCTCATGTGGACATTAGCACTACTTCTACTTAATATGCTATATTGCCTTGTGCTAGTCCTTGTAATTCATCCACTCATAATGTTGCTACATCTTGTGATGAATTATTTTCCTTGCCTTGTTGCTCTAACAACGAAGCTACTACTTCCTCTAGTACTTGTGTTGTTACTAACCATGTGCAGGAAATCAAAGAGCTCAAGGCCCAAGTCACTTCTTTGAAGAAAGACTTGGAAAAGGGTCATGAAGGTAAGTTCACACTTGACAAGGTGTTGTGTGGGCAAAAATCCCCCAATGACAAGGGTGGACTTGGATTCAACTCCAACAATAAGAAGTCCATGATCAACAATAAGAAGGGCCAACCACATGTCAAGAATTCGGCCAAGATTATTTGCTTCAAGTGCAAGGTTGAAGGGCATCATGTTAGATCTTTCCCTTTGAAGAAGAAGCCCCTTAGTGACAAGCAACTAGGGAAGAGGCCTCAAGTTCAACCGCAATGTGAAGTGAAGCCACTTCCCAAGAAGACTCAAGTCAATGATCTTCATGTTGAGAAATCAACTAAGAAGAAAGAAAAGAGTAGATGTTTCTACTTATGTCGTGAGAAGGATCATCTTTCTTCTTCATGCACTAATGGTACCTTATCCAACCCTATTATAGTTGATGATGTTTATTCTCTTCGGAAGGATAAGGTTGGCAATATGGTTGACAAATTTGTTGGTACTCAAAGAGGTGTCAAGAAAAGAACCATTTGGGTTGCCCAGCCTATTGTGACTAATCTCTTAGGACCCAACTTGGTTGGGGACCAACAAACTCAAAGTTGATCAGTAGGTGTTGGTGGAGGGCATTGGAGACTTGGCTAAATCATGAAGAATTAAGGGACCTTCATTAATCACATTATCTCAAGCCAAGTCATTTGGATTATCTTGTGTCTATCTTATATCCAATGTGCCTCCTTACGGTAACTTGTACTTAATTTGTTTACATCGAAAGTTAATTGTCCCTTTGCATGTTTTGGTTTTGTACCTCGCATGTGGTTATATATGTTGTGCTTCCAATTTACGTATCTTGAGTAATCTTGTATGTGTATATTGGTTTGCACATCATGTAGGTTTCAGTATTGTGTTGAGCCTATTTTTTATTCTTTTTTTGTATCTTAGTTGGCTCTTGTGAGAGATTAATGAATCATCCCATTTTGGGGGAGTGATGTGCCTTGTGCACTTCACGATCCTAAAATGTGTATACATGAGGAATACCACCTAGTATTGATATTACAAGATTATCTAGTCTCTATGTGGTATGTCATACTCATGAGAAATTCAAATTCGAAAATGTCCATTAATTATCTCTTGTTGGTATTTGTTTGCATCTAGTTGTAAATTTTGGGATATCACATTATGGGGGAGTAATATGCTTTGTGCATATTACACGCCTATAAAATGTGTACATTTGGGGTTTGTGCCAGTTAGATTTGATATTAGAAATTATCTAGTTCCTAGGTGGCATGTTTGCTCCTCAAGTTCCAATTTTCTTAATTGTTTTATTTTTCATCTTGTTCTTGAGTGTGTGAGATTTTCTTGTTACGGTTTCCCTCCAACATGTACTTGTATTTCCTATGTGGGAACCGTTTGCTCCAAGTTTTTCTAGTCATTGCTTGCATGATTGGATGCATACTTGAAGCTAACAAGAATCTCTTTGTAAGCATGGTGCTCAATTCTTATCTTTTCACATGCTTATGGTTGTTGTTGTGAAGATGATAATACATATATTATTTCTATCTACCACCGGTAAGTAATTCCATATACCTCTTGTCTAACAATTGGTACTCTTATATGTGGTAGAAATTATTGATCATCTTTACATATTGGCTTGTTTATAATTGCCGTATTACTCGCCAATATTTTATTGTGGTTTTAACTCTCATTGTCTTCCTTGCCACTTGTGGATCATTTGTTTTCGTGATCTTGTCTAATGTTTCTCTAGATTTAGTGAAAGTGGTGATCCCATCTTGTGCATTTTGTATTCAAATGAAAATTCAATGTAATGCACATCTCTTTGGGGAGCTAGAATCTTATGGTCCATATCAAGTGTGTGTTATTGGAAGGCATATTCTCTTTGGTGCTTTGTGTCATCATAGATTTGTTGAGGGCATAGTTTGTTTGGAATTGTGCTCTCTTATTGAGAGTTTGATATCTCTTTCTTTGATATCTTTCATTTTGGTATCATGCTCTCTATCAATTGGTGTGTCAATTGATACCCCATTCCTTGATGTATCTTTTATTTGGTATACTTCAAGTGACAAGTTTATTTTGGAATCTTATGTTCACTTGGTATCATTTTCAATGGTTTTCCTATTCAATCATGTGTTGATTGGGTTGGGATTCAATTGGTATTTCTTCTCATTCGTTGGTGAGTGTAGAAATTGACCATATGTTAATTGCTACTTGTCTTCAATCATGTGTTGATTTGGACCTTTGATATAATTCGGACAACCTTATGGTGTGTCACACTTTGGGGTACCATCTTGGTTTACTTGGTGTTTTGTCCAAATTTTATTTCCTTTTGGTTCTTGAAAGTCTTGTGCATGCATATTTTCTATGTGTAGGTCCAATGCACGATGTCTTTCTTTGATCATATATATATATATAGGTTAAACTCCATCCACCTCTTTATTGGCTAATATGTGCATGGAACTCATCTTCATGTCCATATGCACTTATTCTTGTGGAGTTTTTCCTATGTATTTTTGTTCCTCTAACTCTTTGGTCCCAATGAGTTTGGGTACCATTTTGTTTGCTAATGATGTTCTAGGAACTTTGGAGATGCATTGGAGGATCGTCTTTTCCAAGGAAGGTGTTGACACCATGTGCCTTTTGGAGTCAAGCTAGGACGATCGATGAAGCTCTATCTACTACATCATTCCCATGCTATCCCGGTAACAAGTATCTACCTCATGCATACATTTATTGCATTCAACCATGTGTATGTTGAACCATGGCAGGAGATTCTTCATTTGCAATTTTTGCGGTTCTTGAATGTTCTAGAATTGCAAGATATATTCTTTTGTTGAGATACTTGTTTTGTTGTTCAAAGCATCCCAACTATCTCTTATTTGTTGCTAGTTTTGATGACTTTGATGGTTGTGTGTGTGGATTTCATTAATATACAATAAGATAATATTAAGCCATGGGCTATGCTTTCAAGCAATGATCTTATTGGTATATTCATGAGTTCCATTTGGATATCTTGTTTCTTCTCTTTTGTAACTATTTCGTGTGTACATGCTTCTTTGTGGATATTCATCTACCTAGAATCTCGTATACATGAGAAAGTACATCTAGTGGATATCCTTTTTTTTCATGTCCACCTTTTATTATTAGTGATTAATTCTTTAGTGGATACATGAAAGCGTGTGTATTTGAGTGCATGTTATAATTCTTTGATGAATACCTTTACATTGTGTGGAGGGACTCATGTGCGACGAGGCTCGGAGGAAATTGCGTGGTTTCCATTTAGGGGAGAGGTGAGGATTCTTTGTGTCATCCAGCTTCCTCCCTCCATGGAAACTGGTGCGATTTTCCTCAGAGTACCCGTGCCCACAGGGTGTACCGTGCGCACGGGGCCCCCGTGCCCATGGACCATGACCCCCGTGCACACGGGGTTAGATGGTTCTGCCTTTTTTTGGTATTCACCTTTGTGCATTCTTTTGGTGATGAAGATTGTTGTTCTCATGCTTGTCTCAATGAGCCAATCTGTTTATATCTTCATCATGGGGTTGTCACAAGTCTTGAATGTTCTTTGAAATTTATTAATCAAGTTTGTGAACCCATTTTTGTGTGTGTGTGACCTTCTTAACTTAGGTTAGAAGGACATGTCTAGCACCTTGAGTCTCATTTTTTCAAGACTATGTTGATGCTTAATGGTCATCCTTATATTAGTCGTATCAAGTGCTTTGCCATGACTCACACACATCTTGTTGGTTGAGCCCATTCCTATGATTGTCTCTTTGGCTATTTGCTCAACCATTGGTATGTTGCAAGTGCTAGACATTGTCTCACATCTTTGCACACTTGCACTTGTGTTGTGTTTCTATTGATTTTGGGGGAGTGATGATCCAATTTTTGTGAACTTTGTATTATAATACAAAGATTCTAAATAGTGAAAAAATCTTGGGGAACTTCTCTATTTTCTTTAGAACACTCCTATGCTCAAATCATAATATCTTATATTCATTTGGCTTGGTGTATCCTTTGATTGCCTTCATTTTTTGTGTTATGCCTTTGTGCCATATCATCTTTTTGCAATATTTGGATCCTCAATATAGTTTGTTTTCCAACCAACTATGCATATTGGGTTGTGTGTATTTTATTCCACTCATATCTTGAGAAATACACCCTTATTGGGAGGAAAACATGCTACATTGGCTTTTTAAGTTTTTCCTCCCATTGGTTGGCAATAGATGCCAATGGGGGATAAGTTTAGAGGGTTTAGTTTGAGGAGGTTCGTACTTTGGTTTTGTTCTTAAGTATTCACCTTCTTTCTCATGCATATTTGCTTTGCATGATTTACTTAATTCATTATATAAACCCTCTTGACGTGATTGTCATCAATTACCAAAATGGGGGAGATTGAAAGGGCATGTGCCCTCAAGTTTGGTTTTGATAATTAATGACAATCTATATGGACTAATGGTTTCCTTGAGTTTTACTTTAAGGTTTGTCCATAGGCAATGCTTGAAGATCATATGGCGGCTTCAAGGTTGAAAGGATGAAGATGTACCTACAAGAGTCTCACCCATAATGGAGTATGGGGGATCAATCTACTAGTCTTCATCAAGTCGGCGGAATCAAGGTTGGAAGGATGAAGATGTGCCTAAAAGAGGCTCACCCATAATGGAGTATGGGGGAGAAATCGACTAGTCTTCATCGATCCGGCGCAACCAAGAAAGGTGTTCCAACTTGAGGCGGACATGATCGTCATCATCAAGCTCAAGTGGATTATGCGCAAGACAAAGGTTTGACATTTATAGGTTTCTAGTTTACCGGTCTCATGGTGGTATTTAGGAGTCCGGGTTATAGGCTAGGCCGCATCGTTCGTGGAGAGCTCAAACCTTTGCATCCTTGGCATCATATTTATTGGTTCTTTTTTGGTTTTTCTCTTTGTGAGTGATGGAGCTTGAGTTCGTATTCATTACAAGCTCTTCTTCATCGAAAACAGATTTCATATACATCTACTTTTGTGTTTTCGATGTTGGTGTTTTTGTCGGCTCTTATCTTGTGAAGGTTTCACCTTCTACCTTGTTGGCATTTAAACGTTTCCTTGATTTGCAGCATTTATTTCTTTTTATCTTGGGTGATTCTCTATGTGAGGACCTAGAGCTTTTCCATAGATTTAAAACAAGCCCAAGATCATCAAAATCGGAGTTCGTATGAAAAAGTTACGCATGTTTTCGTTTCCTGAGATGGGCTGTCTTTGGGTATTCCGGGCACCCAGGGTCTTGGACCCCCAGGTACCAGGGGTATGAAGTATATTTCCTGAACAGTCCGGGTACCCAGGGTATTGGACCCCCGGGTGCCCGGTCCCCTGGCCAAATGTCTCTGGATGGTTCGGGTTCCCGGTCCATTTACTCCGGGTGCCCGGGGTTGGCCGGCTACCAACGGTTGGATCTGTGGAAGGGGTATTTATACCCTCCTTCTTCCTCCTTACAACCTCAATCTTCCCCAATCTTCTTCCTCCATTGCTAGACCTCAAAAATCTTGGTCTCTCCACCCCTATCCACCCAAACTTGTTGATCTCTTGGGGATTGGAGGAGATTGACCCGATCTACTCTTCCACCAAACCAATTTGAGTTTCCCCTCTAAGTGAAGGGAGATTTGTTGTTATATCTTGGAGTTCTTGGTGTTTCTCCTTGTTCTTCCTCTCATATTCCTCCATAGCTTTTGTTGCTTTGGTGGGATTTGAGAGTGAGGGATTTGAGCACTTCGTGTGTTCTTGCCATTTGCATTTGGTGCATCGGTTTGAGTTCTCTCCGAGGATTCATGGTAGTGGTAAGTGAAGTTGAGTATTGAGAAGTGTGTTACTCTTGAGTGCTTTGGCACTCTAGAGCTTGTTCCTAGGGTGCTTTGGCCCCTAGAGGATTGGTGTTGTCGCGGAGCTCAATCATTGTGGTGTAAACCTCCGGACGCTACGGGAGCCTTCAATTAGGTTGTCGAGATTGCCCCGAGCATTTGTACGGGTACGGTGACCGCCCTCAAGGGTTACCATTTGTACCTAGGGTGACCGTCCCATGGTGGAATCACGGCATCTTGCATTGGTGAGAGTGTGAGGAGAAATAGGGTGGCCCTCGTTGGCTTCGTGTGAGCATTGTGTTCCACACCCTCTTCAAACGGAGACGTACTTCTCGCAAGAGAAGGAACTTCGGTAACAAATCCTTGTCTCCATCGGCTCCACTTGCGGTTTTCTCTACCTTTACTTTGAGCAAGCTTATTACCTTGTTTATCTTGTGCTTTCTCATATTGTTGTTGCATTGCTTGTCCCATAGGTTGCTCTCCTAGTTGCTTATCTAGTCAACCTATTTACTTGTGCACTCACTTTGTGATAGACATAGTGTTCTTGTTATATGTATTGCTATCACATAGTTGTTTATCTTGCTTAGTTTAAGTTGTTGGTGCACATAGTTGAGCCTAGCTTTTAGGTTTCTTGCTTGGCAAATTAAACGTTAAGTTTTATTCCGTATTTGTTCAAGCCTAAACCGTAATTATTTTAAGCGCCTATTCACCCCCCCTCTAGGCGACATCCACGTCCTTTCAGGTGGCACCCTAGGGTTTGGGGGGGGCTTGGGGCACTTGACCCACCCAGGCCACTCACGCCACCTCCCTAGTGCGCCCTCCCCTCCAACTATATAAGGTGGAGGGGCAGGGGAGGGGGCTCCACCTCTGCCCACCTGGAAACCCATCTAGAGGAGAAATTTTCTCCTCCTTGGGCTAATATTTCTCTATTTTCTCTCCCGCACGTGGTTCCTCGAAGAGCCGCGGGAGTTAACTCCACTACAACATGTTTTCATGTTTTTCGGATTTCGGTCCAAAAGGATCTACTTCTGCAACCTCTGCTGGATCAGCGACTGGGAGGTGTCATCTTACACTATACGTGTGCGAGTCCTCGAGGGGGGGGGGGGGTTGTGGTACCTGGAGTCGTGTAGGGATCTACACGCCTAGAGGTCGGCAAGTATACGACTACATCAACCATGTTTGTGGGAATGTTTCTCGTGTTTTGGACTACAACAAGGGTATGTTACCGAATCCTCTCCGTTATTGTATTACTTATAGATAGATCTTGGGTGTTGGGATACACTAGTTAAGAAAAAATATAGTTTTCTGCCGCAAACCTCTTCATCAGAGACTTACATGGACATGGAGATAGACATATATCACATAGCTACTAGTGCAAACCCTCAACCCCGAGGATGGACTACACCCAGATCATCATAGGAGCATTAAGGAAGGATAAATAAGTCGATTAAGATCAATTCCACCCCCAGTCGACCCACATGCTTGAGAAACTATCACCATCATCTAATCATTGGCCCATCTCCAGGATAGAAACCCACATAATCTTGTCAGACTGGCCAACCGTCAAAGCTGCCACGGCGCCAAAGAATGCTAAAGACCATGCAATCGTCCGTCATGGTGCATACGCCGTCGAGACTCCACTTCCTTGTGCCGCTGAAACCCGCCATTGTTGACGAGGTAGATACGACATCGCTCCACCTCCTAACCCCTCAGCAGCTGCTCCATTTTTTCTTACCTTAGGCGGGCGAATGATGCCAAGTGTTGCCATCGTTAGATCTGGAAGGCCCAGATCTTAGTGTTTCCCCTGAGTAGTCCACGCGAGTAGAAGAGAACTTCAATGATGATGCACTTAATACGGTAACAACGAATAGACGTCGCTATTGTCTTCCAAAACCGGAGTCCGCTAAGTTTTCACCGGCAATGGTGCCTCCCCTTCGTCGTCGCCAGAAGAAACTGACGTGCCAGATAGGCTCGGCGCCGACCGAAGAAAAAGCAATACCGTGACACCTCCATAGGCGGCTAGGACCTCCACCAGCAGGGATGGGGGCTGCCACCCCACCCCATCACGACACACCAAAGTCAAAGCACCAACCGCCAGCACCAAGGCGCTTCTAGGAAGGACGACGACCGCGACATGAGGAGCATTGAGACATACCGCTAGGACGAGCCACTCACATCAGATCTTCTCATCGTTGTGGTGGGTATCGAACGAACAAGGACAAATCGGGCATCCGCGAGAGGCTTCATCGCAGCTGCGCCTAAGAGATGTTAGCTTTAATCTTGATTTAGTTATTTGCATCTAGTTTATTTTTACAGTCATGCATATAGGTAGTTAGCTGCAGGACCTTCAGCTGAGCAGGTAAGACGTGAGATGCCGATGTGTTACGATGTAGCGCATGGCGAGATGCCAACGGCAGTGAGAGGATGCTGCGCATGTGGGTGATTAGCTGAAGGCCGGGTCGGGTGGCCGTTGAGAGAATGGTGCAAGTGATAGACTTGGGCGTGCATGCAGATGGTGGGTTAGTGCATTAGTACGTGGGTTAGTGGGCAGAGTGGCTGCTGAGCCGTGTGTGCGTGTCTACTTAAAGGAGTTTGTGCATGTTTACTTTGACAAGAAATATAGGGAAGAAAATGTTAGTCTGTGTGAGGCAGCCGACACCAAAACTTTGTGTTCATCTTGTTCTTGTGAATCTACGTGAGGTAGCTAGCCGGGAGGAGAGAGTCTTCTGCTCCAACAATTGGTATCAGAGCGAGGTTTGATCCACACCTTTGATGGACGGCAACCAGGGAGATGATGCGGCCAAGGCGGCGGAGCTAGCGAAGAAGAAGACGGAGGAGCCGGCGACTCCACACAAGGCACGAATCACGGGCGGCGACGACAGTGGCGAGCTTCGCGTCGTGGAGCGCGTGGTCCGGAGCTCCTCCGTGGTGCAACTTCCGACGCTGCCCGCATGAACTACACCGAGTGGGCGCTCGTCATGCGAGTACGGCTGCAGGCGCAAGGCCTGTGGGAGGTGGTCAAGCATGGAGCCACCATCGACTACCACGACGATCGTGAGGCGATGGGCATCATCCTCCAGGCTGTACCGCCAGAGATGTTGCGCTCATTGGCGGCGAAGGACTCCGTGAAGGAGGCTTGGGACGCCCTCAATACCTTGAGGATGGGGTCCGAGCGCGTCCTCGAAGCTCGTGTGCAGACACGTCGATCGGAGTTCGAGAATCTCAGGTTCAAGAATGGCGAGAAGATGGAGGAGTTCGCGGTCCGCCTCACCGGCATCGTGAACGACCTAGAGGCCCTCCGCGACGGCATCTCCGAGCACAAGGCCGTGCTCAAGTTTCTCCGATGTGTACCGCCGCGTTACCGGCAGCTCGCCCACTTCATCCAGTCGTTGCTCGACCTCAAGACCATCACCTTTGAGGAGCTAACGAGTCGTTTACTTGCTGTGGAGGAGAGTTTTGACAAGGAAGAAGCGGGCAGAAGCGAAGGCGGCGCTCACCTGCTCCTCACGGAACAACAGTGGATGGAGCGCGCAAGGAAAAAGAAGAGCAGCGGCAAGAAGAAACTACGGTGCTTCAACTTCCAGAAACTTGGACACTTCGCCTAGGAATGTCCGGAAAATAAGAAAGAGAGCGGCCACGAAGAAGAGGAGAAGGCGTTGCTTGTTGACTACGGCAGCGAGAACCTGACCCTTCTCTGAAGCTGAGCAATACTAAAGAATCAAGATTAGGTTGGAAATTGTTAGCTTTAATCTTGATTTATGTAACACCCTCCGTGTCAACTAACAATAATCATTTTGTTCATGATTAAGTCACCATAATTATCAAGCAATTAGTCACCCTTGATCAAGCCAAGTCAAATTCAAACTTAATTGAATTGCCAAAATCAAAGTGGAACATAAAGTTGATCAAAAAATTATGCAACCAATTTTATAAAATGGGAAATAATCACTAGGTGGTATTAAAATAGCCATGGTATTTTACTACAATGTTTTTATAATATAAATAAATAATAACAATAGCAAAACAACAACTTTTACTTCATATTAAATAATTCAAAAAACCCAAATGATTTTATTCTTGTGCCAAACTTTTTTTGGCATTGCTGTAAGGTATAGCACTAATAATGGAACACCTGCACATTTTGTAAAACTCAAATGATGGCCTAACAAAATAAAACGAAAGGGAAATGTAAAGCAAAAGCAGAAAAAGGAAAAAGAACTATCCTTCGTAAAGTGCAAGATTCGGTCGGCCCAAACCCACCACATCTCCTTATCCCTCCTACTGATCACCATGGCGCCGTGGATGTGCGCGCTCCGTCCAAGGCTCGCTGTCGAGCATCCCGCGGCGCCACCACGGGTATAAGAGCCCCGAGCCCCCCCAGGAACCCTAGACGCCCCACTCCCTTTCCCCTCGCGCCGCCCCTGCTCGGCCCCGAGTTCGCCCGTCCTCGGCCATGGCGGAGCCGTGGCTGCGCCGGCGAACCCTCACGGCCAACGGCCCTCTCCGGCCCCACCATGGTGTCCAGGCACTTCCCCGCTGACGGCTTCGTCTCCTTGGATCTTCAATCGAGCTCGAAGCACAATGGAAGGTCGCCTTCGTGCCGATCCCCTCACCGCCGGCCGCCGCACCACCGGCGTCAAATTCATCGCCGTCATTGCGAGTTGGTCGCCCCGTGAACCTCCCCGCACTCCCACCACAACCTCCTCCCCCCGTTCGCTCCGAGACCCATCGTCCACCGTCCGCCATTGCCGACTTGTTCGTGCGCTCGAGCCCAAACGCCTCGCGTGCTCTCTCGTCGCACCGCGCTCACCACCCCGTGGTCGCGTGCCCGCCCACACCTGGCCTTGACCCGCCGTGCCTCTGCTCTGGCACCGTCGTGATCGCCATGGCCTCGGCCGCCATGGTTGCAGGCACCACGGCCGCGCCCAGCCCACGCGCCGCCTATGTCCTGCGCGTGTGCGCTCCCACGCGAGAACGCCTTCACCCCACCCTCTTCGGCAGCCGCTCCGGCCGCCGGCCCCCTGACGCCGTCGTGCCCCGGCTCACCGCCGGTGTGCACTGCGTGCGCACACGCAATTAGTCCGTCGGTTAAGCCCCCCCCCCCCTCACTGACCGTGGGCCCGAGGCCATTAAGATTAGCCTAATTAAACAAATAAAAAAAGTCTCTCTCTGACTTACCTGTGGGCCATGCCCCTTAATTAAACTGTTGATTAAATTAAACAGAATAAACCCACTGTTAATGCATTGATCCAATGACATGTGGACCCTAGGCATTTTAGTTAAATTATATAACTGATAATTGTCTCTGTCTCAATGACCATTGGGTCCCATGGCATAATTAGAATAAATAAAATAGATTTATTGAAATATGTCTATGACACATGGGCCCCTCTGGATGTTTAGATTAAATCAAATATTTAAGTTGAGTAAGTGAATGACATGTGGGTCCAGGGGAGTTTAAATAAACAAAATGAATTTATAAAATTGCTGACACTGACATGTGGGACCCTCATGTCAGGTTTGACCAGTCAAAGTTCCTGTTGTGGATAAGGTTAGGATTTAAATAATAAAAGAAACCCAGAAAATGCTTTTAAATGATTTAAACTTCAGAAATTAATATCTTTTAAACCGTAACTCAGATGGAAAAACTTTATACATGAAAATTGATCAGAAGAACACGATGAATAAGGATACGCTACCCATACCCCCACCACACCCCTATAACATACCGAACACGAGACATTCCCCCTCCGATTGCACTGTCCGGTAATCGCCCGGAGCCGGTAAAATTGCCGGTTGAATTCTCGTTTCGTCTGCAACGTGTAGGACCGCATTAGCTCACCCCTAACACTGCATTTGCGAGGTCTTGTATTTGTATTGCTATTATTGCCGTGTATTTATTGTTTCTTCCCCCCCCCCTCTTATTGTCCGGTAGTCCCGACGACC
The DNA here is from genome assembly GCA_950022295.1 of Bromus sterilis. Taxonomy (NCBI): domain Eukaryota; kingdom Viridiplantae; phylum Streptophyta; class Magnoliopsida; order Poales; family Poaceae; genus Bromus; species Bromus sterilis. The sequence continues at coordinate 138,925,373 of OX465601.1, read as the reverse complement.
GCTGCCGATGCCCCTGTGATCGACTACGTCGTCGACGACCGTACCCCTACCATCGAGCTTCCAGGCAAGCAGAGCCATTTTCCCTCCCCAGATATCACCTATCTTGTTCGTACATTTCTTGCACTAGGCATTGTTACTATTGTTGCTACGTTACAATCCTATTCAATTGCATAGCCTGTCATTGTCGCCCCTTGATGTACCTTCCTTTATCCTATGCTTCCTATTAAATATATATGTTATTCAGCAGTGAGCCCTGCACATTGTTTGTCAACTAGGATTAGATAGCGGGCCGTGATCACTCTGGGGAGTGAACGCGGATACGATGATTATAACTGCACAAGTATGATACAATGCAGACACCGCCTCAGGCCCCTACATCGGCTCTGCCGAGCCACATCAAGTGGAGCTATCGAGGAGTAATCCTCGTACTCACTTCGTTGCTGACTCTGTATAGCCGTCCTACGGTCCCGACAACGGTTGTCCTTAAAGGTATGAAGTCGGGCGACCCAACAGTGCCCGCGAGTGGTATTGTGACGGGACGACATGGATGGTACGACCGGTGTACATGTCTTCTTGGACCCTGATCGTTGGCCGAGAGAGTTACCAAACCAGGAAAGTCGAGCTCCTCCAGGAGCACACGCGAGACAAGGTGACGAGGGGGTGACCCGACGACTCCTGCGTGTGAGGATACCTGGTGCGTACAAAGACGGAGGGGCCCACAGAAGTCTCGAAAGGTCCATGAATGGCCCACTAACATCACCGACGTAGGAGTCTACGACCAACAAGGAAGTCAAGATTTGGCGTCCAAGCCGAGGCTAGTGTAGGAAATCATATTTGTAACCTAAGGTGCACTCCCCGCGACCCAGCCTAGTATATAAAGGCTTGGAGGGGCAACGCCTCAAGACATCCAATCTACAATCGACACCCCTGTTCTCGAGCGAACTCGCCTAGACCTCCATTGTAATCGCCCCCTCGCATAATACAATCGAGCAGGAAGTGCTTCTCCTGTTAGCCGACGAGTATCGGCAACCTGTTCCTTCTCTACGATCTAACCCAGGGTCCCTGACCATGGGATTTGACGAGGCCGATCCTTGTCAATTGACGCCGTCTATGGGAGCTACACAGGTTGGAATCACGATCTCGGCGGTCCCATCTCCAGCAAGTCGCAACTCAAGAGCTCGAGCAAGATTCAACCCACTCGAAGAACTCAAGTTCATCGCAAACGTCTCCATCGCACCACCAAGATCGCTTGGCCCGTAGCTAGGCCAAGTTCAATCTTTTGGCGACTACGGAAGTCGCCACAGGCGGAAAAGAACTCGACGATCCAGAAGGCAAGCATAAGCCGCGACCGCAAAGCCATCCAAGACGATGGAACAAGTACAAGAAGTCTGCATAGAAAACCCACTCGATGAGTCGCAACGAGAGAAAGAAGCCTTGCCAGCCACTCGAAGACCCGCCGCCACCCGGACACTCGCCGCGGGACAGGACAGCAACTCTGAAACTCAGACCGGCGAGTACTACGACCCAGATCAAAGACCAGATGAATTCACCAAGTTTATTCGGAACTACTCGATCAACGACAGAATAGAACTGGACCCAAGGTTCCACTCCCGCTCTGAAGACCACTCACAATCGTTCCAAGTCACAAGAAGAAGAAGGCACGCCGGCTCCAGCAAGACACATCCAAAGAACAGCTGGATGGACCTTGCACAATCCACGGTTTCGAAGATGACTGGGGGCGCCTTAGAGCAGGCCACACCCTGAGAGATTGTCTTCTGTTCGCCGAACTCTCCAACAGCCTCAAGGAAGAGAAGCAGAGCAAAGCCAAATGGGCTCGAGGAACCGCGCAGCCGGCAGCACCCAATTCAGAAGAGCAATGCCCTATGTCCCAAGAAGGACGACCCTCAAAAGCAAAACAGGACGCCTACACCCTGCAGACCCGAGCAGCCTAGGGACTAAACACAGCAGAAACCTACCATTTGCATGGAACAGAGACCCACATTACTTTCTCACAAAGCGACCACCCACCTGCAATTCCAAGGCCAGGGCACGCACCGCTGGTCCTCGACGCCAAGATCGATGGTTACGACATGGACAGAGTTTTCATGGAAGGGGGTAGCAGTTTAAACATAATCTTCACCAACACCTTACTCAAGATGTTGATTCCGCGGTCAGTTTGGAAAAAGTCAGGCCTCACACTCTACGGCGTAGTTCCAGGCGAAGCAGCCGCCTCCCTCGGAACATTTGAGCTCGATCTCGTCTTCGGTAGCAGAGGCAAATTCGCAAGAAAAGTCCTCGAGTTCGAAGTACTCGACTAGAAGTCCCAATACCACGCCATACTCGGGCGGCCCGCGTTAGCTCAATTTATGGTGGTCCTGCACTACGTGTACCTCAAGCTCAAGATGCCAGGACCCTCAGGGGTCATTACGGTCAATGGGAGTTTTATCAAATCAGACCAATGTGACCGCAATTTCCACAAAGTTTCTGACACGTTTGGAGCTCAACAACAACTCGAAGAAATAGCCATGGTGACAAACAAGAGCATCTTTTCACTGGCAAGAAGAAGCGAATCAAAAGAATTCACTCGCGACTTCAGTGTCGACAGCGACACAGTCGCCCATCAGGTGCACCCAATAGACCCAGACAAGACGGTCCGAATCTACGCCCACCTCCCAGAAGAACAAGCAACTGCCCTCATGGTTTTCCTCCGCGAAGAGTGGAAATTTTTCGCTTGGTGCCCGGCCGACATGCCCGGAATACCGCGAGAGTTTGCAGAGCACGCACTACACATACATCCAAACACCAAACCAGTAAAGCAGGCGTTGCGCCGATTCTCAGAACCCAAGCGCAGAGCCATTGGAGAGGAGATCAACCGACTACTCGATGCACAATTCATCCGGGAGACGAAGAAGGCCACATGGATCGCAAACCCAGTCTTGGTACCTAAAAAGGACACCGACGTACTATGGATGTGCGTCGACTACGGGCCCATCAACAAACACTGCCCAAAGGACCAGTTCCCCCTGGCAAGGATAGACCAGATAATCGACTCTGCCGAAAGATGCGACCTTCTGTCATTCCTCGACGGCTACTCAGGATACAACCAAATCAGGATGAAGGAAGAAGACGAAGAGCACACCTCGTTCATCACACCCTACGGCGTATTCTGCTACAGGAAAATGCCTTTTGGACTGAAAAACGCCAGAGCCACGTACCAACGGATGATGCAAGCAGGCTTAAGAGACCAAATCGGTAGAAACGTCCAAGTCTATGTCGACGACATCGTCATCAAAACTTACAGCGCAAACATGCTACTCGATGACCTACGCGAAACCTTTGCAACACTCAACAAATACATAATCAAGCTCAACCCAAAAAAGTGTGTGTTCGGCGTCCCAGCCGGAAAACTTCTCGGATACATGGTCTCCGCCCGAGGAGTCGAAGCGAACCCTGAAAAAGTCCAAGCAATCGCCAAGATCCAAGAGCCAGTAAACGTCAAAGGCGTACAACAACTCACAGGAAGACTCGCAGCACTGAGCCGCTTCATCAGCTGGCTGGGAGAAAGGACCCTCCCATTCTACCAGTTGTAACAGCCCAGTTTTTGCAAAAATCAAAAATTTTGTTTTCGGTGTGAATTGTTTGCTTGTCTGATTTGTTTGCGGTGTTTGCATCCCCGATTTATCGATCGGCGATTATTTTCCCCCCTCTTATCTCGTACCGGACGGAGACCGACCCTTGCCACCCTGACACTCGACCTTTGCGACACCGGGTTTCACCCGATCACCGTCGCGAAAACCGCACGAGACCAGCCGAAGCCAACGGAACGAAAAACCCCGTTTAATAATTAAACGGGATATTTTTATAGCGCGCCGGAAAGTGTTTTCGGAACGGTTCCAGCGCGAGGTGAACGCCTCCGGTCCGACGCACTGATCGCGCAGTTTGAAGTTTTACCCGAATCGGAGGTACTGCGGACCCCCGGCGGTCAGAAACGTGAGCACCGTGCGCGCGAGAGAAAAACCGATGATGTTTTTGCAAACTGCCAGCCACCGGGGCTATATAAAGACCACCACACTCCCACCCCTTTTCTAGGGTTTCCCTAGCCACAATTGCAGCCACCCCCCTTACAATAGCCCCCATTTTCGCATTTTACCCAATGAGTTCTGGACCGTCAGATCCGGAGATCCAACGGTCCAGATCGGATCTAGCAGCCCTAGCCTCCTCTCTCTCTGCTCTCTCTCCAGCCGTGGGCTCCAGCGCCTCCCGAGGACCCGAGGCCGCCGCCGCGCGCCTCCGGCAGCCGGCCGGCCATCTCCTCCGCCGTGGCCGCTCTCCTCTCCCTCTCCCGCAGGTCTCCCTCTCCTCCTTCCCTCCTGCTCTTACCTCTCCTCACCGCCCTGCTCTCCCCTGCAGGTCCTCGCCGGCCGCTGCGCCATGGGAGGCCAACCGAGCTCACGCCAGCCCGCGCCCGAGGCCAGCAGCCGCCGCCACCAACCGGATCCGGCCACCTGCTGCCCCCTCCGCCGCCAGGATCGCCGCACCCTCCTCTGGCCTCCTCGCCTGCGACCGGCCCGCCCCTCGTCGCCGGCAGCAACGGCCGCCGTCGGCCCCAGCTCGAAGGGGACGAGGTCCCGTGCACCTCCACCGCTGCCAGCTGGGTCAGCCGGCCTCGCGGCCCACTCGGCGCCCCAGGCGGCCCACTGCCCAGCGCCAGCCCCCCATCTCCAGGCCACTTGGGCCACGGCCCAAGAAGTGAGGGCCCCGTTTTTTTTTTCTATTTTTATGTTGGGCCAGTAGCTTTCGGCCCGTTTAGGTTTTTTTGTCTCTGCTAGGTTTTTTTATTTAATTTGGCAGTTTGTATTAGGATTTTTGCAGTGCCCGTAACTTTTTAACCGTAGCTCCGATTGCGACGCGTAAAATAAGAAACTTGCTTAGTTTTGTGTCTAGTTTAGTAATTTGTTGCTTGTTGCCATGTTTGACTTTGTTTACTTGTTGTTTATCTGCTAATTACACTGCTTGCCACTGTAAACTGCAACTGCAATAACTCTTTAACCGTTGCTCTGTTTAAAATGTTCTTTATATGTAACTTGACCAGAATTGCATGTAGGTTGTGTTTTTTCTGCTGTTGCTTGCTAATAACAAATATAAAATATTGTTTAGGGCAGAACAGTACCAAGTCCTTTAATCATCGTGCGGCACTTAGTGTTATGCCATGTTTAGGTCGTGCCTCACTTAAACTGACTAGCATAGATAGTTTACATTGTGCTTCACCTCTTGCCATGTTTGTGTGCTATGCCATGCTTGCTTGAGTTGCCATGTTAACAACCGTTGGTTGATCACCTGTAGCTAAACAACTTGAAACACCGTAAACGTGCGGTATTCGTCGTGTGTGACGAGTACTTCACTTAAATTGTTAGTAACCGCTCTCGACGGTAGGTGCGATGTCTCGTGTTGCCGTGCCTTGTGTTGTCTCTTTGATCTTGTATTGCTCCGTAGTAATAGTGGTGCACCGTTGATTGCTTTCCAGTGTTTACTTCTTGCGTGCTCCCGCGGGTACCTCTCGGAGACGATGCGAGCTTGCGATCAACTACACCTTCGGAACCCGACTTATCAACAAGCAAGGACTATACATTACTTATGATCCATTCTATTTCAACCAGCGGTTTGCATGCTAGTATAGGTTAGGTTCGATGTTTGATCCTACCACATGTTTACAGCCTCTTTTAAACCGATACAGCCATGTTCCCTCCCAGCAAACCTTGTACTTCTATGTTACTATTGCTCATTGCTCAGCCCCTGCTTAGTATGCATGCTTAGGATGCTACGATGTTACCCTGTTACTCTTTGGGTTTGGGATATCACATTATTATATTGTTGTTGATGATATGATTATTATAATGTTGACTATATTTGACGAAGGATGGAAGGTCTAGGCTATCCCGCCCTGACGCTTTGTTCCATTTGAGTCACCTAGGATTCGAGTTCCGGGTATTGGTTTTAAGACTGAGCGTGCCTAACCGCGTGTGGGATTTTATGGGGTCCCCTTTTCCTTACCTATCTAGCTTCAAACATTTCTAGAGGTGGCCCAAGCTGATTTACCATTTGAAAACATGCATATATATCTTGTCGGGTCGCTCCTAGCAGATATCTTTTAAAACAACTTGGACCAGCGGAGACATGGTTTCCCTGTTGGTCCACCTTTGACCGGCGAGGGCCCGAGACCTCACATGAGGCGTCTCGGTAACCCAAACCCTGTTGAGACGGAAGAGTCCGATCCGAGAGCGTGTCCAGCTTTTGGATTGGGTGTCGACTCCCCGGGGGCCACCCGGATTTGTTCGTTGTTAGTTAGAGGGACCTGTCGTTTCGGATCTCTTGGAACTAAATCATAAAATGGTTGCCTATGATGGGTAGCAACTGAGAGTGATGGACGTGCTTGCGGAGCCTTGTAATGGGCAGTTGGTACACCCCTGCAGGGTTAAATCTTTTCAAGAAGCCGTGTCCACGGTTATGGACGACTTGAGACCTACGTCCTGTTCATAGACAACAACAACTGAGATAATCTTAATATAACTTGATCAACGTGTGTGTGCCTTGACTGCTTCTTCTTCGTCGGGATGCGAAGAGGAGGACAAGGATAGGATAGGTGTTATGTTTGCGAAGTAGGTGGATAGCAGACTTGTTGGAGGCGATTCCTCATCGAATGCTTGGCTTCTTATCTTACTCTCTAGATCGTTAGCCACTTCATAAATGCTAGTACGGCAGCAACCTCACCACTTACCTCTTCCTTACCGTAAACTACTAGTTGTCCTAGAATGACGAGTGATGAAGTCCTTGCTGGGTCAGATGACCACTACAGTTGGATGCTGAGTACATATGTACTCATGATACTACCCCCAAACTCTTTTCAGGGTTCTGATCGACGACAGGTATGGTGATCGACGTTTCACGTGGAGACTCGACGACGACTAGTTAGGCGGATCCCGGTGGAGGGCCTGGACCCGTGTGGTTATGGGATCGATGATTTTCTCTTTGCCACTAGGCATTTGCTTGTAGTCTGTACTCAGACATGTATCTTCCGCTGTTGTATTATATTTGAGGCTGTTGTATGCCGATTGTATGAGATGTTGTATCCTTGTATCTGTAATGTTGTGATATCATGTTGGAAATCCGGGGCATATGGCTTTGTCATATGTCGCGGTGGGACCGATATGTGCTTCGTCCCCGGATCTGGGTAGAAACACTTGGATCTGGAACAGTACCGCATATCGGGCCTTACACCAGTTACTCTGAAAAGGAGAGAAATTCGAGTGGACTGAGGAAGCTCGCAACGCATTCGCAGAACTAAAAAAAAGACCCTCTGGACACCACCAATCCTGGCGGTGCCCAAGGAGCGAGAACCCCTCTACCTCTACATAGTGGCACGCAACAGCGTATTCAGCACATCGCTCGTCATTGCGTGCGGAAGAAGACAAAGTCCAAAGCATACAAAGGCCAATCTACTACCTCAGCGTGATCCTCACAAAATCTCAGCAGCGGTACCCGCACTACCAATAGCTCGTATACACCATCGTCATGACGTCAAGGAAAGTAACACATTACTTCGATGAACACCTCATCACGATTGTGAGCAGCGCACCACTCGCAGACATCCTCAACAACCCCGGAGGAACAGGCCGAGTCGCCGAATGGAACATTGAGCTCAGTCCTCGCGACATGCAGTTCAAACGTCTAACATCAATCAAATCCCAAGTACTCCTAGACTTTTTTGTCGAGTGGACAGAAGTGCAAACTCCTGGTCCTCCAGACCTCTCCAACTCATGGAAGATGTTCTTTACTGGATCAAAAAGACATCAGGGAGCTAGAGCAGGCGTCGTACTAATCTCGCCCAAAGGAGCCAAACTCAGATACGTGCTCCAGCTCAACTTCAGCAATGCCTCAAACAACGAAGCATAATACGAGGCACTACTCCATGGCATGCGCATGGCAAAAGCTTGCGGCGCCACTCGTCTCTCAATCTACGGCGACTCCAACCTCGTCGTCCAACAAGCAATGAGGGACTGTGAAGCAGTCGCAAAAAATACGATAGCTTACCAGAAGCTCTGCAACACCCTAGAAAATAAAACGGAAGCAAACGAGCTCGCAAACATTGGATCAACCTAAGGACCAATTCCCCTAGGCGTTTTCCTCGAAAGTATCAGCCAGAGGTCAATCAAAATCAAGACACTCGCGCCGGAGGCGGTCGCAGAGGATGACGACACAAGCGAACCAGCACAAGTGGCGGCTACGAACTCAACCGATGATGCAGGCAACGAAGCAGTCGAGGAAGTAGAGCCAGCCGCATCCGAAGGCCTAGCTTGGACAAAACAGTTCCTTCGATTCCTAATTCAAGGCACCTTACCAAAAGACGTCGCAGAAGCCAGAAGCATCAGTCGACGATCTAAAGCATTCACAGTAATCAATGGACAGCTCTACAAGCACATCATCTCTCAGGTCCTCCAAAAGTGCATCGAGGAAGAAGACGACAAATCCCTGTTACTCGAGATACATGAAGGCACTTGTGGGCACCACGCGAGAAGTCGCGCACTCGTGGCCAAGGCTTTTCGAGCAGGGTTTTACTGGCCAACCGCAATGCGAAACGCGGAAGACATCGTGCAACGTTGCATCGCCTGCCAAAAATTCTCCAGCAGGCCACACGCCCCAGCATCATTACTCAAAACCATGCCATTATTATGGCCGTTCACCACTTGGGGACTCGACCTGGTGGGGCCACTCAAGAAATCCTCAAAAGGAGGTCGAACGCATCTCCTAGTAGCAGTGGAAAAGTTCACCAAGTGGATTGAGGCAGTACCAATCACTAGCTCAACAGCCCTCACGGCGGTTAACTTCATCAAGTCCATCATCTTCAGATTCGGCGTACCACATAATATCATCACAGACAACGGTACAAACTTCACAGTAGCAGAATTTCAGAACTTCTGCCAAGATTTGGGCATCAAAATCAACTATGCATCAGTCGCGCACCCGCAATCTAAAGACCAGGTGGAGAAGGCGAATGACTTAGTGTGCGGAGGAATAAAAAAGCGGCTCCTCGCACCACTCGAACAGACCGCAGGCAACTGGGTAGAAGAACTCCCTGCAGTCCTGTGGAGCCTGCGCACCACCCCCAACGCCTCTACCCAGTACGCACCTTTCTTCATGGTATATGGGGCAGAAGCTGTGCTACCACATGACCTAAAGTTTGGAGCTCCCCGAATTTCGGGCTACGAAGAAGAAGAGGCAGAAGAAGCACTCCAAGATGATAAAGACGCCGCAGACGAAGCAAGGGACACAACCATAGCAAGGTTAGAAGGATACCAAGACAAACTACGCACATACCAAAGCAGTCGCCTGCTGATACGTCTTTAACATACCGATAATTTCTGCTCGCTCCATGCATGTTTTGTGTGATATTGCTATGATCTAGATACACTTTCATACACTTTTTGAACATATTTGGACTAACCTACTAACTCAGTGCACCCCAATGCCAGTTCCTGTTTTCTGCTGTTTTTTATTTCAGTTTTCCCCCATATAAAAAGTGCTCCAAAAATCCGGGAAAAATAAGATAAAAAATCAGCATGTCGGAAGACTCCAGGAGCCCGAAGGAGGGCCAGGGGCCCACCACCAGGAGCACAGGAGGCCACCTGGCGCGGACAGGGGCTGGGCCGCGCGAGGGGGGGGCGCCTGGACCCCCCTGGCTGCCCCCCTTCGCCTATTTATTCTCCGTCACGGGAAACTTCCGAAGACAGAACCCTATTTCGCAATCTCGCCTCTGTTCCGCCGCCGCCGCGCTTCAAAGATCGGGAGCACCGTCAGGACCCTTCCCGGCACCCTGCCGGAGGGAGGATCGACCTCCGGGGGCTTCCCCTCCATCATGGACGCTTCCCGGATGTGCCGTGAGTAGTCTACCTTGGACCATGGGTCCGTGATCAGTAGCTATGTGATGTTCTCCTCCCCTCTTTGTTCTTCATGGTTTAGACCTCGTGAGCTGCCCTACATGATCGAGGCACTTATGTAATTATTCTGATGTTGCTATGCTGAGTTTGATGGGATTTGATGGACTATGAGATTATGTTCAGATCGTGATAGAGTAATATATTTGGTTTTTATCTCTTATATTTTTGTTCCTAAGTAATTCTTGCATGTTCTCCATTGCTGTTTATTGCTTTGGCCAAGTGGTAGGTAGTAACTCCAAAAGGGAACGTTATGCTCGATTGTGGGTACATGCCCCCTGATGACACGCTTGATTGACAGAAATATGAGTCTAGGGGATGTGTTGTGGCCACAACGGGGAAAACAATGGTGCTTGTAACTGCAGTTGCAAAGATTGTTTACTTTACGCAAAGTTCTTTTTAATGCAGTTGTCTCTTGCTTTGGGTTTACACTTTGGGTTGGGCTCGCAACTTAACACCAGTGAGATATTCTGGATAGATATCTCAAGGTGGATGATTAGTAGTAGATGCAGATGGATTTCGGTCTACTTATTTTGGCGTACTGCCCATGCTTATGAGCCTCTTCCTTTATTTTGTAGCATAGTTAGCATTGTGGTGCATTTATAATTCTGTCAATTTCCCATCTGTAATTTTACCTCGCATAGCAGTTTTATCGTCTTTTGGGAGAGAGACATCACTAGTGAACATCACCGAACCCCGGTCCATATTCTCATCACTGTTTACAAGCTTATTTCCTTTTCAGTATTTACTTTTAGTTGCTATTATCATTATCATTATCCCTTGTGTGTTTGACCCTTTGTAAAAAACAAGACCGGAGAGATTGACAACCTATCTGAACTTCGTTGGGAGCAAAGTTAATTGTGTCGTGTGCAGGTCCAGGAGAAGCAAGTGATTCTTTCAGACGATGCATCACTCGCCGAACCACCTACTTATCATCGCCGGAGTCCTACTGGTCGAACTCAACCTCGGTATCTTCACTGAGGGAAATTTGCTGCCATCCTACATCTCACCTTCCACTTGGGGTAACAAACGAAGGGCGAGAAGCCATTACCACTTCCACACCATCAAGCAAATTTCTGGCGCTGTTGCCGAGGACTCCGAGTGATAAGATAGGAGAGTTGCCCACTATCTTTACCTTTACTTATTAGTCTTGTTAGTTTACCTTTCAGTTTTTATCTTTGTGTCTTATACCAAAAATTACAAAAAAAATCTGCCACTCTTGCTGCTACTATGGGTTCCACTGAAAACACCAAGTTGTGTGACTTCACCAGTCACAACAACAAAGACTTTATCTGCACTCCTATTGACACACCTGCCACTTCAGCTACCTCTTATGAAATTAAACCCGCTTTACTGAACCTTGTTATGAGAGATCAATTCTCTGGTGCTGGAGATGTTGCTGCTTTACCCTTGAATAATTTTGTTGAATTATGTGATATGCAAAAGTATAAAGAAGTATAAGGTGATGTTGTTAAGCTCAAGATTTTTCTTTTCTCTTTGAGGGACGGAGCTAAAATCTGGTTTCAATCTTTGCCTAGGAATAGCATAGATTCTTGGGATAAGTGCAAAGATGCTTTTATTGGGAAGTACTACCCACCTGCTAAAATTATCCAATTGAGGAGTAACATTCTGAATTTTAGGCAATCGGATAATGAACACGTTGCTCAAGCTTGGGAACGTATGAAATCTCTTGTTAAGAAATGCCCTACACATGGTTTGACTACCTGGATGGTTATACAGACTTTTTATGCAGGATTGAACTTTACCTCGCGGAACCTGTTAAATTCGGCCGCGGGAGGAACCTTTATGTCAACTACACTCGGTGCTGCCACAAAACTCCAAGATGAGATGATGACCAACTTTTCCCAATGGCACACCGAACGCGCTCCAACAAGTAGGAAGGTAAATTCTATCGAGGAAATTACCCCCCTAAATGATAAAGTTGATTTAATTATGTCTCTACTTACCAAGCAACCCTCTATTGATCCTCATGATGTTCCTTTAAATTCTTTGGTTGCTCAGGAACAAGTAGATGTGAACTTCATTGCTAGAAACAACTTTAATAATAATGCTTATAGGGGAAACTTTGCTAGTAATCCTAGACCATTTCCATCCACTTATGGGAACAAAAACACCTACCCTAGCAACAAGAACCCCACTTCTGAATTAGAAAACATGCTTAGAGACTTTAACACCACCCAAGAAGCCTTCAACAAGAATGTGGAAGAAAAGCTAGCTAAATTAGATAATCTTTGTTTGAAGGTAGACAACTTAGCCCTTGATGTTGAGATGTTAAAGATTAGAACCTCTCCCCTTGGGGAGAGCAAGGCCGCTCCTATTAATGCTATCCAGTTACAAATTAATGAAAATATTAGGATGATGACTAAACTTAAAGAAATATGGGCTAGAGAAAAAGAGGAAGAGGATAGAATTAAGAGCCTTCCTACACACCACATAGTTGCAACTATCCAAATTGTTGAGGACACTGAAATTATTAGCACCCAATGCACTCCTCGTCCCATTGGACCTATTAATGGTGATGCTAATACGTCAACCGTAGAAGAAGAAACTCCTATGAACATAGAGGGTTTCAAACAAGTGAGCCTAGATGACACTACTACCACCTTTGATAGTAGTGATATTGATTTTGATAGTTGCACCCTCTTAGAAGTTATTAGCTTTCTACACAAAATGTCTAGAGACCCCCACACTAGCACACTTAATCTTGCCTTCACGGAGCATATCACAAATGCTCCCATCAAAGCTAGGGAGGAGAAGCTTAGGATAGAAGCCTCCATACCAAGGAAGCTAGATGATGGTTTGGACCCTATGATCAAAATTAAATTAAATAACTTCTCTTGCTATGCTTTATGTGACGTTGGAGCTAGTACCTCCGTCATGCCCAACAGAATGTATGATATGTTTGAATTGAAACCTTTTGATTCTTGTTCTTTTGGTGTTCGTCTTGTCGATTCTTTCGTAAAGAAACCTTTGCGGAAGATCGACGATGTTCTTATCATTGTCAATGAAAACTATGTTCCCGTTGATTTCATTATCATGGATATAGTGTGAACCTTTATGTCCAATTATTTTGGGACGTCCTTTTCTTCGCACCGTTGGTGCAATCATTGACATGAAAGAGGGGAATATAAAATTTCATTTCCCTCTAAAAAAGGGGATGGAACACTTCCCTAGAAAGAAAGTCAAGTTACCTGTTGATTCCGTTACACGGGCTAGCTATTCTCTTTCTCCTGATTAAACTTGATTCTTCTTTTTCCTTATGCCTAGCTTAAAGGCGTAAAAGAAAGCGCTTGTTGGGAGGCAACCCAAGATGTTTTTACTTCTGTTTTTAGTGGTCTTGATGATTGTTACTACTGTAGCAACATCATTGTATCTTTATTTTCAAGCTTTTTGCCAAGTTATAGCCTCATATGACAAGGGAAGTGAAAGTTGTGACATGCTGTCCAGAAAATAGATTATGTCCTCGTGACGGGAAAAATCAGATAAAATCACCAGTTAATCTTTTTGAGCTGATTTTTACACAACGTGCTCTATACAATCAAGGAACTTTCGTATGTTCTGAGTTTTTTTATTTGAGTTTCATAAGTACCCCTAAAAAATTCTTTACTACCTGTTTTTTTGTTTTTCACAAATTCTGCCACGTTTTGTCTCTCCTAACTTTTGCAAACCTTAAGCATTCTTTTTCTTTGCAAAAAGCTTTTGGAAATATTGAGAAACAGTAGCTCTTCAAGAATATATTTATATCCAGTAGGAAAAATTATTTATCAAGGGTACTAACCTCTCTAATCAGCTTTTGATGAGTTATGTATGAAGGGAGTTTTCAATTGTGCGATGGAAGATGATGAAAGAAGATTCGGGAGTGTCAAGCGCTCAAGCTTGGGGATGCCCCCATGCATCCCCAAAAAATATTCAAGGAGACTCAAGCGTATAAGCTTGGGGATGCCCCCGTGCATCCCCTTCTCCATCAACAATCATCAGGTCGTCCTTCGTCTCACTATATTTTTATCACTTCATGTGTTATGTGCTATGCTTGGAGCGTCTCGCTCTTAGGTTTTATTTTTAGTTTTATTTAGCTTTTCTTGCTGTTCATAACAAGTTAGACCCCGTCTTACTTAGTGTGGGAGAGAAACACGCTCCACTTTCAAAATCTAGAACACATCATAGGATTTTTCATGCCTATCTTTTTACTGTTGTGTGTTCTTTATCTTTTCATAGCTACTGCCATGTTTAGTTTTAGTCTTAGTTTGTCTTTAGCAAAAGCCTTGGCTTTTGTTTAGTTTATTGCTGGAACTCTCTTTAGTTTTCATGTTTATCTTGTTAAGAGAGTTGGTTGTTTCACTGAGTTATGTCTTGTCTTGAAAGTAGGTAATTGAGGTTGCTATTTAATTTTAGTAGTAACTTGCAATAGTTTTGAGGTATTGATGTGAGTAATGTTTGAACTTTTTGTGTCAAGAGCTCTAGCCTATTAGTGATAGGTTTCGTATTTTGGGAAATCCGTGTTTATTTTCAAAACCTACAAAACTAGTTGAGAACTCTAGCTACTAGACGGATCACTAATCTTTGGAGGGATCGAATATTAGACTACACTCACGTACCATGAGTCGAGGATGCGCAAGGATAACCAAACCCCCATACACTCCTCCTCGGGGTACTTGTCTCTTTGTGAACCTCCCTATTAGATTGAGATTTACCGATAATAAGTGCATGAGTTCTTCGGACTAATGTAAGTATTGAAAGTTGACACTTCCACCTCCTCATATTTGCTAGCCTCTCACGTGCCGTGCATTGCCTTCTTCTCACTCCGAGATTTGGCGTCCACCTTCGTCGGTACATCCAAACCCTTGGCATGATACGCTGTGTCATCATAAGCCCCCTTATATCCTTCCTCAAAACAGCCACCATACATACCTATCAAGGCATTTCCATAGCCTTTCCGAGATATATTGCCATGCAACATCCACCTCTTCATGACTTGATCTTCATGTCATACATGTTCCTGCTACACTGGCAGCGGTGTACCTTGCATACATCATGATAGCTACATCTTCTTTATGATTTGAGTACCTTGTAAAGTGTGAAAGATCTTCTTTACCCTCTTGTAAATTAGAGTGTTGCCGTTAAGTGAGCAAAAGATCCCAAAGTGGACAAAACAAAAGATCCCAAAGAGGACAAATTAGAGTTAAATAGAAAGAGCCATTGAGGCCACCAAAAAAATACAAAAAATACAAAAAAAGAGGAAAAAAAAGAAAAAAAAAGAGAGAAAGGGGCAACACTACTATCCTTTTGAAAGATCCACACTAGTACTCCTTCGTATCCTTGTACTCCATAGAGATGATCATTCATGCATATAGCTATGTGGGGACCTTCACACTATAGAACTTGGCTTGCATATTCCAATGTTGAGCCTCCTCAAAAGAGATCTAGGTCTTCATGAGAGAGCAAGTTAGATGCACCCCCACTAGTTCCATTGGAGAGATTTTTAGCTCATATGTGCGTCCGTTGCATGGAAATCCCTACTTCTCACATCATATCTATCATTTGGCCTTCTCGCCTATGATTGTCCTCATTGATGTGAGCCTTTCTCTTCCTTTTTGTCTTCTGTGACGCCCTCGATTTACGATCATGTACAGTAATCATACACGCAGGGTACATGATCGAGATCAAGGTGCCACAGTGAGAATATCACAGCACAACACTAAACACAAAAGGATAAACCAATATATTACAAGGAAGGGGGTTGCACGGACCCGGATACATAAGTTAAATCAAACATGATATGTGAATACAGACATAGTTAGTCAAGTTCTGCCTTAAGAAGGCTAGCACGAATATCATCAGAGATACAGATCGAAAAGGTGAGGCCTCCTGCCTGGGATCCACCGAACTACACCTGGTCAACGGGAACTCGAGGTCGTAGTAGACTCCTCCTGGAATCTCCTGCTCCTGGGCTCCAACGTCGACTGCAGCGGCCGATCAGGCAAAGCGAAAAGGGGAAATAAAGCAAGGGTGAGTATCTAGTATACCCGCGAGTCTTACGTCCGCTACTAAGCATTTATGCATTTTTACCAAATGGAAAGGGGAGGTTGTATATAGTGGACTGCAAGGTAGAAATCAGAATAAGGGTAAGAAGCTAGTCCTATCGAAGACTAGCATCTTCCGACGAGTCTGGCAGCACAAGAAGAGAACAGCCAACAGTTCAATAGCATGAATGTAATAACAATGCAGCAGAAGTTGCTGCAGCATTGTATAATAGTAAGTTGTAATATTTAGATAATAATAATGCCTCCGAGTTCCCTTCCTCGACTTCCCTGCGAGGAAGAATACTCGGAACCATACAGTTTAATAGTAGTAGTTTGTAGTAGTAGTTTGTAGTAGTAGGCTCTGGCTTCAGCATAAAGCGTCTTGTTACCGTGGACACGGCTATTAGAATAGATCAAACTCCCTGAAGGGGTGCACTAATGTTCAGCCTGCACGCTCGGGTCTCCAGGGTGGCGTACACTTTGTTAGGGAATGCCCCACCGAGGCTATCCGACACGTCGAGGCCCATCCTACGGCTCATCAGAGAGGTCCCCGCCGGTCTACAGTCCTAAGCGCAAGAGATTCATGGGCCATCATCTCTCGCACTCCTGGTCGTTGTGCACCAAGTGGATCCAGTGCCGCCGCAGGATCCGACCCAACCACAATGCTGAAACTGGACGTCTTTCAGAGCTTTCGAACGAAACCACAACTCGGAGGGCCCACACCGTAACCCCACGTGAAGGTAGTACCTACAGGCCTTTGCGGCCTCTCAAGTCATTCACCGGAACCGTTAAGTCATTTTATTATTACCTGTCGAGACAACCGTTATCATTGTCCCTTACTGAATGAGTCGCGGTCAACGTCACCAGCCAGGACCACAAGTAACGTCGGTGCCTGCCCTGTCGTCCCACCAACTCGTGCGGTTACCAACAAGGTGAACCGTCTCCTTACCTTGTCTCGCGTTTACTCCGAAGAGCTCGACTTTCGTAAAACAGGATATCTTTCGGCCACGAACAGTACCAGGCCCGTCGTACACCGGTGGAATACACCTGACCTGTCGTTCCGCTAAGATACCCTGCGCAAGCACCGTTGGGTCACCCGACTCCTTAACTGTAAGGACAACCGTGGTTCAGTACCCTAGGACGGCTAGAGAAAGTCAGCAACGAGTGGAGTACAATGATTACTTCTCGATAGCTCACACTTGATGTGGCTCGGCAGAGCCGGGGTAGGGGCCTGAAGCGGTGTCTGCTCTGAACCGTACCTGTAAAAGTTGTAATGTATCGTATCTGCATTCATTCCCAGAGTGAACACGACCCGCTATCTAACCCTAATGATTAACAAGGCGCAGGGTTTACTGTTGAATATAAAATAAATATAAGGCAGCATAAGATAAAGAAATGTTCATCAAGGGCGACAAAGACAGGCTATGCAATTGAATAGGATTGTAACGTAGCAGCAGCAGCATATGCCTAGTGCAAGAAAAGTACGGAAAGATAGGCGATATCTGGGGAAGAGAATGGCTCTGCTTGCCTGGAAGCTCGACGGTAGGGGTACGGTCGTCGATGAAGTACTCGTACCCGGCAGCGGTGTAGTCGGCGGTAGAAGCGAGGTCTACCGGAGAACAAGGGGGGGGAGTAAACATAGTAAATACCAAGCAATCATAGCAAACAGATGAATGGCATGACGAATGCAATGTTAACGGTGCTCTAACGCAGTACAATGCACGTTGCTCGGAGCAGGAATTCATCCGGGGATGAAAAGCCGGCTCCGGGTGATTATCGACAGACGGCCCAGAGGGGGGGATGTCGATGTTCGTTGTGTTAGAGGGGTGCGGTTGGTATACGGATAGCGTATTTGTATTCATTATCTTTTTCTGATCAATTTTGATGTATAAAGTTTTTGAGTCTGACTTACGGTTTAAAAGATATTCAATTTTAAAGTTTAAATCAATTTTTAATCATTTTCTGAATTATTTCTATTAATAAAATGACAACATTATCCACAAGTTCTGTTGACTGGTCAACTGACAGAGGGGACCCACCTGTCAGCCTCACAGTATTAATAATACAGATGATTAAATTTAATAACAGTGGGGTCCCACATGTCATAGGCTATTAGCATTTTTATTTATTTTAACTTAATTACTTACAGGTGGGACCCAGATGTCATTCACACATATCTAAAGATCTAGTTTAATTTATTTTTAATGGCCAGGGGCCCACTTGTAAGTGACTAATAGTTATAATCTAGTGTATTATTAACAGGGTGATTAGCAGGGGATAGGGACCCACTGATCAGTGACTGTTAGCGCAAAGTAATTAGCCCTAAATACTCTCCTGACAACCGGGACCCACCGGTCAGTGACACAGGGGTCGCCGGCGACGACGGCCAACGGCGAGCTCGACCGTGCGGTTGTTCCAGAGCACGGGAGAGGGCACAGACGGTTGCATTCGAACGGAGAGCTACGCGCGCGACTTCTAGTGGTGATGGCCCGGTCGGAACCTCGCCGGGACGGCAACGACGACGAGCGCGGCAGCTGTTGTGTCCGGTTGTAGACGGGTTCGCTGCTCCCGTGCATTTCCTCGAGCGTGAGCTAGCCAGGCCTAACCTGCAGCTCACTAGGAGCGTCCAGGTGCCATCGGCGTGAGCTATGATAGACTGGGGCGACGGCTACTTCTACCATGGCGGCGGCCAGAGCGTGCGCACGACGGGCACAGAGCTCCGGTGCACCAAAAAGAGCATGGGCGGGGGCAAAACCGAGAGGGATCACCGAGGAACGTCGAGGAGGGCAGCTGTGACGCCCCCAAAATCAATCCGTGTACAGTAATCATACACGCAGGGTACACGGCTGAGATTAGGGTGCCACGGTGAGAATATCACAGCACAACACTAAACACAAAAGGATAAACCAATATGTTACAATAAAGGGGGGGGTCACGCGGACCCGAATACATAAGTTATACAAGCCATAATATCTGAGTACAGACATAGTTAGTCAAATTTTGCCTTAAGAAGGCTAGCACAAATAACATCAGAGATACAGATCGAAAAGGCAAGGCCTCCTGCCTGGGAGCCTCCGAAACTACTCCTCGTCCTGGTCAGCGGGGGTCTCGACGTAGTAGTATCCGCCTCCGGGGTACTCCTGCTCCTGGGCTCCAACGTCGACTGCAGCGGCCGATCAGGCAAAACATAAAAGGGGAAAATAAAGCAAAGGTGAGTATCTAGCATACCCGCGAGTCTTACGTCCGCTACTAAGCATTATGCATCGTATCAAATGGAAAGGGGAGGCTATATATAGTGGACTGCAAGATAGAAATCAGAATCAGGATAAGAAGCTAGGCCTATCGAAGACTAGCATCTTCTGACGATGTCTTGCAGCATGAGAAGAGAAACAACCAATAGTTCATATAAAGCGATAAAGTAACAATGAAGCAGAAGTTGCTGCAACATTGTATAATATAAGTTGTAATGATTAATAATAATGCCTCCGAGTTCCCCTCCTCGACTTCCCTGCGAGGAAGAAAACCCGGAACCATACAGTTTAATAGTAATAGTTGGTAGTGGTAAGATTCAGCTTCAGCATAAAGCGTCCTGTTATCGTGGACACGGCTATTCGAATAGATTAAACTCCCTGCAGGGGTGCCCTACTATTCATCCTGCACGCTCGGATCTCCGGGGTGGCGTACACCTTGTTAGGGAATGCCCCACCGAGGCTATCCGACACATCGCAGCCCATCCTAGGCTCAGCAGAGAGGCCATCCGTCAAACTATATCCTATGCGCCAAGGGGTCTAGGTTCCTCACCCTTGCACGCTCCTGCACGGTACGAGACTGGCCGGTGAAGCAAAAGCAAATCCAAAACACACCTTCTCCAGCAAATAAGACAAGACCGCTTCCCGGCTATCAGCCCGTGGTACTGCTGACGTTTGAAGAGCTTTCGGACAAACTACGACGCAGGGGAGCCCATAACTCCTTATCCCACGTGAAGGTAGTGCGTACAGACCAACGGGTCTCTCAAGTCATCCGCCGAACCATTTAGCATTTTAATATTATCTCGCAGACAACCGTTATCGCTGTCTGACTAACAACACAACGGACAACGAACAGCAACAAGGCCCACCGGTAACGTCGGGGCCTGCCCTGTTGTCCCGTCAAAGCGCGCGGTTACCGACAAGGTGAACCGTCTCCTTACCTTGTCTCGCGTGTGCTCTTGGTAGAGCTCGACTTTTTCGTGGTTTGGTAACTCTCGCGAGATACGAGCAGGGGCCAAGCACGCCAGTAACGTCGGTCGTACCCTCCCTGTCGTTCCCGACGATATACCGCTCGCGGGCACCGTTGGGTCGCCCGACTTCTTACCTTTAAGGACAACCGCTGTCCAGGACCCTATGGCGGCAAGACAAAGTCAGCCTCGAGTGGAGTACAAGGATTACTCCTTGATAGCTCACACTTGAGGTGACTAGGCATAACCCAGATAGGGGCCTTTGGCGGTGTCTGCATTGTACCGTACCTGTGCAGTTGTATATATTGTAACCGTTTTCACTCCCCTGAGTGGTCACGACCCGCTACCTAGTCCTAACTAACAATGTGCAGGGCCCACTTCTGAATAATGCATAAGTAATAATAGGCAGCATAGGATAAAGGAAGGTACATCAAGGGGCGACAAAAGCAGGCTATGCAATTGAATAGGATGGTAATCGTAGAAAAAGCAGTAACAATGCCTAGTGCAAGAAAGTACGGAAAAGGTAGGCGATATCTGGGGAAGAGAATGGCTCTGCTTGCCTGGAAGCTCGACGGTAGGGGTAGGGTCGTCGACGAAGTAGTCGTACCCGGCAGCGGTGTAGTCGGCGGTAGCAGCGGGGTCTACCGGAGAACACAAGGGGGGAAGAAACAATAAATATAAGGCAATCATAGCAAACAGATGAATAGCATGACGTATGCAATGTTAACGGTGTTCTAACGCAGTGCAATGCACGTTGCTCGGAGCGGGAATTCATCCGGGGATGAACTACCGGTTCCGGGTGATTACCGGACAGGGTGTCCGGAGGGGGAAGGATCAAGCCAGAGGTGTCGTGGACATCCGACAAAGACAAGGGGGGTGTATCCGGGTTAGTTGAACCATTCCGGACAACTTTCGTGTTCGGAATAAATTCATCCGGATACTTTAACAGTACCGGACAAATCATCGGACAGACGGTCCGGAGGGGGACGGTTCGATGTTCGGTATGTTAGGGGGGTGTGGTAGACATACAGATAGCGTGTTATTATTCGTTATATTTTTCTGATCAATTTTCATGTATAAACTTTTTCGATCCGATATATGAATTAAAAGATATTGATTTTATAAGTTTTTAAACATTTTAAATCATTTAAATCTTTTAATAATTTCTTTTATTATTTTTTAATAATATTAACTTTAATACTGACCAGTGGGTCCCACTGGTCAGTTACTGATTAATTAAACAATTTAATTAGCTAATAAACAGGGGGGGTGTGGCCCTCATGTAATACTCTAAGCAGTTAATTAAAATATTTTAATTAATTCTAAATGGGCTATGGCCCACACGTCATCTGGTGGGTGGGGGGTGTGTCCTGGCCCACTGGCACAGACAGAGGGGCATCTCCCATGGCGCCCTCACCATGGCAACGGCGAGGCCAGTAGAACGCCGGCGAGGTCTCCGCGAGCAGCCCGGCGGCCAACTGCACGGGGGTGGGGGGAACCGAACAGGGTACGCCCGCTGCGCAACTTGGGGACACGAGGGCGGCCAAATTTGGCCCCTGGCCACGGCCACAGTAGGCACCGGCGGCGGCCGGAGCAGGTGCGCGCGGCCACGGCGCTCCGGTGCGCCAGATCGAACAAGGAGTGGGGGGGAAGCGAAGAGCGGCTCACAGGGGGGGGCGTAGCCGTTTAAGCGGGCTCGGTGGCGGGTGGTAGTAGCCAGAATTCGTCGTCGGAGTTCGTAGGGGCCGACGGGGATGAAGTCGTAGTTGCGCTCGACGTGGAGGCTCCCGACGGCAATTGAGCCTCGAGGCGATGAAGACGTCCTCCGCGCGCCTCCTGGACACGGTAGCTGGACCTGAGGTGGCCGGTGGCCGCGTCGTCGACGGGGCTGCGCCCACGGCGAGCTCGGGCGGGGCGGGCGAGACGAACAGGTGGCGCGAGATCCAGGGGAGACGCGGGGTACTGGGTCGAATGGGGGGGCTAGATCTGCGAGGGAGGTCGAGGAGGCTAGGGTTGCTCCAGGGGGTAGCGGCTTCATATCCCCGCCGGTGGCTCGCCGGATGGGCGCCACGGCGACCATGGCGTGCGTGGCCGGCGGGATGGGGTGCCACCGCACGACCGTGTACAGGGGAGGACGACGGGGTGATTTGGGCCGGGGATAACGGTTCGGGGGGGTGTGGGCTGGGTGGGTTGGCGGCCCAGTGGAGGGGAGGGGAGTTGGGCGTGGGTAGTAGATTAGGTTTGTTTCCTTTTATTTTGTTTTGTTTTTCTCTTTCTTTTCTTTTTATTTCCTTTGTATTTATTTTACTACTTTTGCATTTTAGTAAAATGTGTTAGATGACCCACAAATAACTTTACACTATAAGGCAGTGCCACAAAAAGTTTGGGTAGCAACAAAAGTTATTTAATATTTTATTTAAATATTAAATGGTTTATATGAGGTTTTGGCTACTGTTTATAATTGTTTGATTTATTTGATAGCACAATAAATACCCATGACCACATTGCCATGGTCCCATGATTATTTGGGATTTTATAAAAGTGGTTCCAAGATTTTTGGAAAAGATTTTATTGTCACCATATTTTTAATATTCATCAAAAGGCACTTAGGGTTTGTTTGAATTTCAATTCAAATGGCCTAGACTTGTTTTGAATCCTGATGATCCAAATCCATGATCACAATGCATCCAAGAACATCAAGGTGGAATTTGAACTTGAACTGTTCCAAGTTGATCAAACAAAAGTTTTGAACAATAGAGATGAACAGTAACCCTGATTACCGTTCACTGACACTGAGGGTGTTACAAATCTCCCCCACTATAGGAATTCTCGTCCCGAGAATCTAAGCGGTAGAGGGGAAAAGATCGGGGTATTCTTCACGAAGACGATCTTCGCGTTCCCAAGTGGCTTCATCTTCAGAATGATTTGACCACTGAACCTTGAGGAACTTGGTTGTCATGTTGCGGGTTTTGCGTTCAGACTGATCGAGAATGCGGCTTGGATGTTCTTGATAAGTCAAGTCCTGTTGCAGCTCGATCATATCATGCTCCACTTCATGAATAGGGTCTTTGAAGCAGCGTCGGAGTTGCGACACGTGGAATACATCGTGGACTTGAGAGAGGTTCGGCGGTAATTCCAATCGGTATGCCACTGGTCCACTCCGGGAAAGAATACGGAACGGGCCAATGTAGCGAGGAGCTAAATTGCCTTTGATACCGAAGCGGTGAGTGCCCCTCATGGGAGTGACACGAAGGTACGCGCATTCGCCAGGTTGATAGACCATTTCCTTGTGCTTGCGATCATAGTTGCTTTTCTGACGGGACTGAGCAGCTTTCAGGTGTTCACGGATAATGTGAACCTGATCTTCGGCATGCTGAATAATGTACGGACCAATGAGAGTTCGTTCCCAAGTTTCTGACCAATTCAGAGGGGTTCGACACTTATGTCCATAGAGAACTTCAAAGGGTGCCATCTTCAGACTAGCCTGATAGCTATTGTTGTACGAGAACTCTGCAAATGGAAGAGATTCCTCCCATTTCTTACCGAATGAAATGACACAAGCTCGAAGCATGTCTTCAAGCACTTGATTCACGCGTTCGACTTGTCCTTGCGACTGGGGGTGATAAGCGGTGCTGAAATTTAGGTGAGTGCCCATAGCTTCTTGGAAACTATCCCAGAACTTCGAGGTGAAAATGCTGCCTCGGTCGGAACTGATCTCCAACGGAATACCGTGGAGGGAAACAATTCTGGAAACATATAAGTCTGCTAACTGACTAGCAGAGATCGTCTCCTTGACTTGGAAGAAAGTGGGCAACTTTGGAGAATCGGTCGATGACGACAAAGATCGCATCATGCCCCTTCTGTGATCGCGGAAAACCGGTGACGAAGTTCATTTCAATCTTGTCCCATTTCCATTCAGGAATAGAAAGTGGTTGCAGAGTTCCAGCAGTTCTTTGATGTTCTGCTTTGACGCGACGGCAAACGTCACACTCATCAACATAACGAGCAATGTCTTGCTTCATGTTAGACCACCAGTACCGCTGACGAAGGTCTTGGTACATCTTGGTACTACCAGGGTGAATCGACAAAGGAGTATCATGAGCTTCTTTCATGACGCACGGGGTCAAGTTTAGATTGGGCTTACTCCTAGGGACCACTAAACGATTCTTGAAATACAAAGTACCATCATCAGCAACAGTGAAGCATGATGGCTTTCCTCTAGAGATATACTTCTTGATCTTCTCGACATCAGAGTCACATGTTTCTATCCACTTGATGGTGCTGTCGAGGTCCGGCTCAACAACAAGGTTATTCACATGTCCCTGCGGAACAATTTCAAGGTTCAACTTGCGGAGCTCTTCATACAGAAGTGGATGCTCTATCTCGACTTCAAGTTCAGAACAGTAGGCTTTGCGGCTTAAGGCATAGCCACCACATTAGCTTTGCCAGGGGTGTAAGAAATTCCCATGTTGTAGTCGGCTATTGTCTCGATCCATCTCTGCTGGCGGAGATTCAGGTCGGGCTGAGTAAACAGGTACTTCAGGCTTTGGTGGTCAGTGTAGATCTCGCAACGGTTACCAACGAGGTAATATCGCCACAACTTCAATGCATAAATTACCGCTGCCAATTCGAGATCATGAGTTGGATAGTTTTCCTCGTGAGCATGCAACTGACGAGAGCCATAAGCAATCACTTTGCGCTCTTGCATTAGGACACAGCCTAATCCTTGACGAGACGCGTCGCAATAAATCACAAAGTCCTTCTGAGTATCAGGAGGGGCAAGCACCGGGGGTGAAGTGAGCTTGTCCTTCAGAGCTTGAAAACTTTCTTGACATTTATCAGTCCACTCAAACTTAACGCCTTTGTGAAGGAGGTTAGTCAGAGGCCTGGCAATCTTGGAGAAGTTCTCGACGAAACGGCGGCAATAACTGGCGAGTCCGAGGAAACTTCTGACTTGCTTGACAGTCCTGGGCGGAGTCCAGTCAAGAATAGCCTGGATACGTTCGAGGTTGACGGCAACGCCATCCTTGGAAATCACATGACCAAGGTAGGTTACTTCGGGAAGCCAGAATTCACACTTAGAATACTTAGCATAGAGTTTGTGTTCTCGAAGCTTTTCCAGTATAAGACGAAGATGTTCAGCATGTTCTGCATCGGTCTTGGAGTAAATCAATATATCATCCAGATAAACCACGACAAACTTGTTGAGATATTCCATGAATATATAGTTCATAAATCGGGAGAAGGTGGCTGGTGCATTGGTCAAGCCAAATGACATGACGGTGTACTCATATGAACCATAGCGAGTAATGAATGCAGTCTTCGGGATGTCCTCATCACGGACCCGGATCTGATGGTAACCCAACCTTAAGTCGAGTTTTGAAAACACCGTGGATCCAGCAAGTTGATCATAAAGATCATTGATCCGAGGGAGGGGTACTTGTTCTGTATCGTGGCCTGGTTGATAGGTCGGTTATCTTGGACCAAACGGTTCGTGCCATCACTCTTCTTGACAAAGAGCGAAGGTGCTCCCCAAGCAGAGGAACTAGGACGGATGAAGCCTTTCTCGAGGGCCGTGTCGATCTCCTTCTTCAATTCAAGGAGGTGGTGAGGTGGCATCTTATATGGGCGCTTGGCAATAGGGACGGTGCCAGGCTTCAAGTCGATGACGAATTCAACTTCCCTAATCGGGGGTATCCCCGGTAGTTCTTCTGGGAATACGTCGGTAAAATCACAAACGATTGGGAATTTCTCAATCCCTTTGAGAGGTGCGACATTCAAGGCATTCAGAGCATATATACGAGCTTCGGATTTCATCGACACAACGGCAGTGTGACTCACAATCGCGCCAGAAGGATGAAAAAGTTGGATGACCTTGGTACCACAATAAAGTGCGGCATCGTGGGCTTTCATCCAATCCATACCCAAGATAAGGTCAATAGTGGAGGTTTTCAGAATATGTGGGGAGACAAGGAACCCAATCCTTTCGATCTCGACGGTGATGTTAGGTGAGAGCATGTCAACGTGACACATGCCACCGGGTGTTTTAACGGCCAAGGGGGTGCGCATCTTTTCGTGGTATATGCCATGCTTAGATGCAAATGCTCCAGACATAAATGAATGTGATGCTCCTGTATCAAATAAAACAGTAGCAGGTATTGAGTTAACGAGGAGAGTACCCATCACTATAGCGGGCTGTGCCTGAGCTGCTTCAACATCAATGTTGTAAGCATGACCACGAGCATGAGGATTTGACCCAGTATTATAGTTGAGGGTCCCATTGTTGCCACGACCATTTCTGCGGCCAGCAGGGTGAACTACCAGTTGATTCTGTCGCTGAGGGAAGTCTCTGGAAATATGGCCTGGCTGACGGCACTTGAAACACAGGCCATCTTGAGGACGGAGGGGTGCAGTCTCAGTCTTCGGCTGTCTCGGCGGGGGCGGAGGCAGACGAGGTGCAACATACGACGGCCTTGGTGCCGGGGCAGGTGGACGATACACATTGTGTGGAAGCCAAACGCGTTGCTTCTGTGTTGTGCCCGAGGATGAGCCAGCGTCACGGGGGCGCTTCGGCGAACCACCGAACTTAAGCTGAGCGGTCTCAAGAGTGATAGTCTGGTTCACCATGGTGGCGAAGTCGGGGAAGACGTGCAAAGCCAGTGCAAGCTGCAGATCTGGGTTGAGTCCATCACGGAACTTCTCTTGCCTACTTGCATCATTTGGAAGGTCACTTGCAGCATAGCGGGAGAGGCGGAGGAATTCCTTCTGGTATGCCTCGACAGTTTTGTTGCCCTGAACGAGGTTGCGGAACTCGGCCTTCATACGGTTCATAATCGCCTGGGGGACATAACGAGCATGGAAGGTAGTCTTGAAGTCATTCCAGGTGACGACATTCCCTTCAACTAGCGAGCCCTTGTAAGTGTCCCACCACTGAGCAGCGGGGCCACGCAGGAAATATGACGCGAAGTTGACGTAATCAGCAACGCTCACATTAGCGAACTCCAGCTGACGAGTGATGTCACGAAGCCAATCATCGGCATCCAGCGGTTGTTCCGGTTGGTGGAAGAGAGGGGGATTGAGACGCATGAAATCCCGCAGAGTAACCACAGGCGGTTTGTTCTGGTGCTGGTTCTGGTTCTGATTCTGGTTCTGGAGCTGATCTATGACTCCTTGCATAAACACCTGGTTCATCTGAAACTGCTACATCATCGCGGCCATGTAGTCCGGCGGCGGAGGTGGATCGTTGGCACCACGACCACGACCACCACGACCAGCCATCCTGCTAGAATTTCAACAGGGGTATTTCAGCGATGAGAATTTTAACGAGATGCCGGAAGCGAGTAATAGGTAAACGAAAGCAAAGAGGAGGCGCGGATATATAGGAGTAGTCATATAAGACATACACATCCACACATAGAATCAATCGAAAATCGGACAGCGTAACGTCGTAGAAATTAAGGAAAAAAGGACACACTAGGCGGCGCGCAGACCGCGGTAAGTATTACACGACGCGACATAGATTCCACTATGTCAATCACGCCGCAAGAAAACTGTTGGCCACAGGAGTTAATGCCAGAGGACGCGCGGCCTGCCCAGAATGAGAATGGGATCCGCGGTCCGGGACCTGGGGTAGAACTCCTGCAACACGACTCAATCAATTGGGAAGCACCAAAACGCTGGATGGAATCAAGAGAACGTGATCCTAATGTCAGAGTTTGTAAAACTTACCAGCAAGGATAGGAGAGAAGATTCCCAGAGCATAGGTAAGGAGAAAAGGATCCTAATACCATAGATATCACACGTAGTGACATCGATGCGGGCCCGTAAGCCAAATATTAAGTTAGCAAAATAGTTTTTCAAAGTCTAGACACAACTTCGACCAGGTAGTGGTGGGGTGGCTTCCTACAGGCAGTCGGCTCTGATACCAACTTGTGACGCCCCCAAAATCAATCCGTGTACAGTAATCATACACGCAGGGTACACGGCTGAGATTAGGGTGCCACGGTGAGAATATCACAGCACAACACTAAACACAAAAGGATAAACCAATATTTTACAATAAAGGGGGGGGTCATGCGGACTCGAATACATAAGTTATACAAGCCATAATATCTGAGTACAGACATAGTTAGTCAAGTTTTGCCTTAAGAAGGCTAGCACAAATAACATCAGAGATACAGATCGAAAAGGCAAGGCCTCCTGCCTGGGAGCCTCCGAAACTACTCCTGGTCCTGGTCAGCGGGGGTCTCGACGTAGTAGTATCCGCCTCCGGGGTACTCCTGCTCCCTGGCTCCAACGTCGACTACAGCGGCTGATCAGGCAAAACATAAAAGGGGAAAATAAAGCAAAGGTGAGTATCTAGCATACCCGCGAGTCTTACGTCCGCTACTAAGCATTATGCATCGTATCAAATGGAAATGGGAGGCTATATATAGTGGACTGCAAGATAGAAATAAAATAAGGATAAGAAGCTAGGCCTATCGAAGACTAGCATCTTCTGACGATGTCTTGCAGCATGAGAAGAGAAACAACCAACAGTTCATATAAAGCGATAAAGTAACAATGAAGCAGAAGTTGCTGCAACATTGTATAATATAAGTTGTAATGTTTAATAATAATAATGCCTCCGAGTTCCCCTCCTCGACTTCCCTGCGAGGAAGAAAACCCGGAACCATACAGTTTAATAGTAATAGTTGGTAGTGGTAAGATCCAGCTTCTGCATAAAGCGTCCTGTTACCGTGGACACGGCTATTCGAATAGATTAAACTCCCTGCAAGGGTGCACTACTGTTCAGCCTGCACGCTCGGATCTCCAGGGTGGCGTACACCTTGTTAGGGAATGCCCCACCGAGGCTATCCGACACATCGCAGCCCATCCTAGGCTCAGCAGAGAGGCAATCCGTCGTACTATATCCTATGCGCCAAGGGGTCTAGGTCCCTCACCCTTGCACGCTCCTGCACGGTACGACACTGGCCAGTGAAGCAAAAGAAAATCCAAAACACACCTGCTGCAGCAAATAAGACAAGATCGCTTCCCGGCTATCAGCCTGTGGTATTGCTGACGTCTGAAGAGCTTTCAGACAAACTACGACGCAGGGGAGCCCATAACTCCTTATCCCACGTGAAGGTAGTGCGTACAGACCAACGGGTCTCTCAAGTCATCCGCCGAACCATTTAGCATTTTAATATTATCTCGCAGACAACCGTTATCGCTGTCTAACTATCAACACAACGGACAACGAACAGCAACAAGGCCCACCGGTAACGTCGGGGCCTGCCCTGTCGTCCCGTCAAAGCGCGCGGTTACCGACAAGGTGAACCGTCTCCTTACCTTGTCTCGCGTGTGCTCTTGGTAGAGCTCGACTTTTTCGTGGTTTGGTAACTCTCGCGAGATACGAGCAGGGGCCAAGCACACCAGTAATGTTGGTCGTACCCTCCCTGTCGTTCCCGACGATATACCGCTCGCGGGCACCGTTGGGTCGCCCGACTTCTTACCTTTAAGGAAAACCGCTGTCCAGGACCCTATGGCGGCAAGACAAAGTCAGCCTCGAGTGGAGTACAAGGATTACTCCTTGATAGCTCACACTTGAGGTGACTAGGCATAACCCAGATAGGGGCCTTTGGCGGTGTCTGCATTGTACCGTACCTGTGAAGTTGTATATATTGTAACCGTGTTCACTCCGCTGAGTGGTCACGACCCGCTATCTAGTCCTAACTAACAATGCGCAGGGCCCACTGCTGAATAATGCATAAGTAATAATAGGCAGCATAGGATAAAGGAAGGTATATCAAGGGGCGACAAAAGCAGGCTATGCAATTGAATAGGATTGTAATGGTAGAAGCAGCAGTAACAATTCCTAGTGCAAGAAAGTACGGAAAAGGTAGGCGATATCTGGGGAAGAGAATGGCTCTGCTTGCCTGGAAGCTCGACGGTAGGGGTAGGGTCGTCGACGAAGTAGTCGTACCCGGCAGCGGTGTAGTCGGCGATAGCAGCGGGGTCTACCGGAGAACAAAAGGGGGGAAGAAACAATAAATATAAGGCAATAATAGCAAACAGATGAATAGCATGACATACGCAATGTTAACGGTGTTCTAATGCAGTGCAATGCACGTTGCTCGGAGCGGGAATTCATCCGGGGATGAACTACCGGTTCTGGGTGATTACCGGACAGGGTGTCCGGAGGGGGAAGGATCAAGCCGGAGGTGTCGTGGACATCCGACAAAGACAAGGGGGGTCTATCCGGATTAGTTGAACCATTCCGGACAACTTTCGTGTTCGGAATAAATTCATCCGGATACTTTAACAGTATCGGACAAATCATCGGACAGACGGTCCGGAGGGGGACGGTTCAATGTTCGGTATGTTAGGGGGGTGTGGTAGACATACATATAGCGTGTTATTATTCGTTATATTTTTCTGATCAATTTTCATGTATAAACTTTTTCGATCCGATATACGGATTAAAAGATATTGATTTTATAAGTTTTTTAACATTTTAAATCATTTAAAATCCTTTTAATAATTTCTTTTATTATTTTTAATAATATTAACTTTAATACTGACCAGTGGGTCCCACTGGTCAGTGACTGATTAATTAAACAATTTAATTAGCTAATAAACAGGGGGTCGTGGCCCACATGTAATACTCTAAGCGGTTAATTAAAATATTTTAATTAATTCTAAATGGGCTATGGCCCACACGTCATCTGGTGAGGGGGGGTGTGTCCTGGCCCACTTGCTGAGACAAAGGGGCATCTCCCATGGCGCCCTAGCCATGGCAACGGCGAGGCCAGTAGAACGCCGGCACGGTCTCCGCGAGCAGCCCGACGGCCAACTGCACGGGGGTGGGGGGAACCGAACAGGGCGAGCCCGCTGCGCAACTTGGGGACACGAGGGCGGCCAAATTTGGCCCCTGGCCACGACCACGGTAGGCACCGGCGGCGGCCGGAGCAGGTGCGCGCGGCCACGGCGCTCCGGTCCGCCAGATCGAACAAGGAGTGGGGGGAAGCGAAGAGCGGCTCACAGGGGGGGCGTAGCCGTTTAAGCGGGCTCGATGGCGGGTGGTAGTAGCCGGAATTCCTCGTCGGAGTTCGTAGGGGCCGGCGGGGATGAAGTCGTAGTTGTGCTCGACGTGGAGGCTCCCGACGGCAATTGAGCCTCGAGGCGATGAAGACGTCCTCCGCGCGCCTCCTGGACACGGTAGCTGGACCTGAGGTGGCCGGTGGCCGCGTCGTCGACGGGGCTGCGCCCACGGCGAGCTCGGGCGGGGCGAATGGGGGGGCTAGATCTGCGAGGGAGGTCGAGGAGGCTAGGGTTCCTCCAGGGGGTAGCGGCTTTTTATCCCCGCCGGTGGCTCGCCGGATGGGCGCCACGCAATCATGGCCTGCGTGGCCGGCGGGATGGGGTGCCACCGCACGACCGTGTACAGGGGAGGACGACGGGGTGACTTGGGCCGGGGATAACGGTTCGGGGGGGTGTGGGCTGGGTGGGTTGGCGGCCCAGTGGAGGGGAGGGGAGTTGGGCTTGGGCAGTAGATTAGGTTTGTTTCCTTTTATTTTGTTTTGTTTTTCTCTTTCTTTTCTTTTTATTTCCTTTGTATTTATTTTACTACTTTTGCATTTTAGTAAAATGTGTTAGATGACCCACAAATAACTTTACACTATAAGGCAGTGCCACAAAAAGTTTGGGTAGCAAAAAAAGTTATTTAATATTTTATTTAAATATTAAATGGTTTATATGAGGTTTTTGGCTACTGTTTATAATTGTTTGATTTATTTGATAGCACAATAAATACCCATGACCACATTGCCATGGTCCCATGATTATTTGGGATTTTATAAAAGTGGTTCCAAGATTTTTGGAAAAGATTTTATTGTCACCATATTTTTAATATTCATCAAAAGGCACTTAGGGTTTGTTTGAATTTTAATTCAAATGGCCTGGACTTGTTTTGAATCCTTATGATCCAAATCCATGATCACAATGCATCCAAGAACATCAAGGTGGAATTTGAACTTGAACTGTTCCAAGTTGATCAAACAAAAGTTTTGAACAGTAGAGATGAACAGTAACCCTGATTACTGTTCACTGACAGTGAGGGTGTTACAGCAGCGGGCTTGACGGGAGGGGGGGGTACCGGACCGGCGCAAATTTCGTCGCCGGAGACGCGGCGACCGCGGAGGAAGATGAGCTCGAAGACAGAAACTTCCAAAGACAGAACCCTATTTCTTAATCTCGCCTTTGTTCCGCCGCCGCCGCACTTCCGAGATCGGGAGCACCATCAGGACCCTTCCCGGCACCCTGCCGGATGGAGGATCGACCTCCGGGAGCTTCTCCTCCACCATGGACGCTTCCCGGATGTGCCGTGAGTAGTGTACCTTCGACCATGTGTCTGTTATCAGTAGCTATGTGATGTTCTCCTCCCCTCTTTTTTCTTCATGGTTTAGACCTCGAGAGCTGCCCTACATGATCGAGGCACATATGTAATTCTTCAGCTGTTGCTATGCTGAGTTTGATGGGATCTAATGGATTATGAGATTATGTTCAGATCGTGATAGAGTAATATATTTGGTTTTTATCTCTTATATTTTTGTTCCTAAGTAATTCTTGCATGTTCTCCGTTGTTTTTATTGCTTTGGCCAAGTGGTAGGTAGTAACTCCAAGAGGGAACGTTATGTTCGATTGTGGGTACATGCCCCCTGATGACATGCTTGAGTTACAGAAACATGAGTCTAGGGATGTGATGTGGCCAGAAGGGGGAAAACAACGGTGCTTGTAACCGCGGTTGCAAGGATTGTTTACTTTACGCACAGTTCTTTTAAATGCAGTTGTCTGTTGCTTTGGGTTACACTTTGGGTGGGGCTCCCAACTTAATACCAGCGAGAGGTTCTGGATAGATATCTCAAGGTGCATGATTAGTAGTAGATGCAGATGGATTTCGGTCTACTTATTTTGGCGTACTTCACATGCTTATGAGCCTCTTCCTTTCTTTTGTAGCGGAGTTAGCATTGCGGTGCGTTTATAATCCTGTCAATTTCCCTTTTGTAATTTGTTTACCTCGCATAGCAGTTTTATCGTATTTTGCGAGAGAAACGTCACTAGTGAACATCACGGGACGCCGGTCCATATTCTCATCACTGTTTACAAGCTCATTTATTTTCTCGCATTTACTTTCAGTTGCTACCATTATCATTATCATTATCCCTTGTGTGTTTGACCCTTTGTAAACAACAAGACCGGAGAGATTGACAACCTCTCTAAACTTCGTTGGGAGCGAAGTTAATTGTATTGTGTGCTGGTCCAGGTCAAGGAAGCAACGTTTGTCCTAAACCGGGCCATTGTTTTCTTGCCACCTACTTATCATTGCCGGAGTCCTACGGGAGGCAAACCCTATCCTCTACATAGGGGAAATTTGCTGCTATCCTACATCTCACCTTCCACTTGGGGTAACCAACGAAGGGCGAGAAGCCATTACCACTTCCACGCCATGAAGAAAATTTCTAGCGCCGTTGCCGGGGACTCCGAGTGATAAGATAGGAGAGTTTCCACTATCTTTTACCTTTACTTTTTAGTCTTGTTAGTTTACCTTTCTGTTTTTATCTTTGTGTCTTATAAAAAAAATCATAAAAAATTATTTATCTTGCTAGTATCTTTCATTATGTCTGGTCCTTTTGCCTTTGTTGAGACAGAGGTTCTCACCTTTAAACAAAAAGGTGGTGAAAGTTTAAAAGATGCTTGGTATAGAATTAATGATTCTCAAAAAAGAGCCACCAAGAAGCAACCCACTACTATCCTGCTTAGAAATTTTTATGTTGGGATTACTCCTTGGAATAGGTTCGTATTAGATACAGCTATCAGTGGGAATTTCCTAGAAACCTCAATTTGGGAGTCTCTTAATGTTATTGAAAACCTTGTTGGAAACCTCCCTATTGCTAGCATACAAGAAGACATAACTCTAGCTCACATTATGAAGAAACTTGAAAAGATAGAGTTAGAAATACCAAGTATAACTAGGATAAATGAGTTGGATAGGAAGATCCAAGTTAATTTGAATAGGCTTGATAGATCCATGCATAAAATTATTAAAACTTTGGAGACCATCAAATTCCATGATATGGATCCTTCTAGGATTGATAAGATTGAGGAAATCATTAATACTCTAGGAACTACCTTCTCCTTGATCAAACAGAAAAAGGTAGCAACTCCGGCTAGAAAGTAACCTAAGTTCAATTATGTCCCTAAGGTTCCCCAACCCAAAAATAATCCACCCATGGCCAAGGAAGTTGAAACCGTGAAAACCTTGGAAGAAATACCTTTCTTTGTTAAATTTATAAATGAAACTCCCATTGATTTTCCGCATTTTGGTTTTATACCTAGAAGTATCTTCATTAGGCCTTTATTTGAAAGACCCCTCAAGACTAGTTGTACAATTGAAGAGCTTTTCGATGATCTTGATGATAGTTTGATTGATACAACTTGATCTTTTGCCTTATGCCTAGCTTAAAGGCGTAAAAGAAAGAGATTGTTGGGAGGCAACCCAAGATGTTTTTACTTCTGTTTTTAGTGGTCTTGATGGTTCTTACTACTGTAGCAACATCATTGTATCTTTATTTTAAAGCTTTGTGCAAAGTTATAGCCTCATATGACAAGGGAAGTGAAAGTTGTGACATGCTGTCCAGAAAACAGATTCTGTCCTCGTGACGGGAAAAATCAGATAAAATCACCAGTTCATCATTTTGAGCTGAATTGTTTACACAGCGTGATCTATACAATCATGGAACTTTTGTATGTTCTAAGTTTTTTGATTTGAGTTGCAGAAGTACCCCTAAAAAATTCTTTACTACCTGATGTTCTGTTTTTCACAGATTCTGCCACGTTTTGTCTCTCCTAACTTTTGCAAACCTTAAGCTTGCTTTTTATTTGCAAAAACATTTTGAAAATCTTGAGAAATAGTAGATCTTCAAGAATATCTTTATATCCAGTGGGGAAAATTTTATATTAAGGGTACTAACCTCTCTAATCAGCATATGATGAGTTATGTATGAAGAGAGTTTTCAAGTGTGCGATGGAAGATGATGAAAGAAGATTCGGGAGTGTCAACGCTCAAGCTAGTGGATGCCCCCATGCATCCCCAATAAATGTTCAAGGAGACTCAAGCGTCTAATCTTGGGGATGCCCCCGTGCATCCCCTTCTCCATCAACAATCATCAGTTCGTCCTTCGTCTCACTATATTTTTATCACTTCATGCATTATGTGCTATGCTTGGAGCGTCCCGCTCTTAGTTTTTATTTTTAGTTTTCTTTAGCTTTGCTTGATTTTCATAACAAGTTAGATCCCGTCTTACTTTGTGTGGGAGAGAAACACGCTCCACTTTCAAAATCTAGAACACATCATAGGATTCTTCATGCCTATCTTTTTGCTAGTGTGTGTTCTTTATCTTTTCATAGCTACTGCCATGTTTAGTTTTTGTCTTAGTTTGTCTTTAGCAAGAGCCTTGGCTTTTGTTTAGTTTATTGCTGGAACTCTCTTTAGTTTTCATGTTTATCTTGTTAAGAGAGTTGATTGTTGCACTAAGTTGTGTCTTATCTTGAAAGTAGGTAATTGAGGTTGCTATTTAATTTTAGTAGTAACTTGCAATAGTTTTGAGGTATTGATGTGAGTAATGTTTGAACTTTTGGTGTCAAGAGCTCTAGCCTATTAGTGATAGGTGTCGTATTTTGGGCAATCCGTGTTTATTTTCAAAACCTACAAAACTAGTTGAGAACTCTAGCTACTAGATGGATCGCTAATCTTTGGAGGGATCGGATATTAGAGTACACTCACGTACCATGAGTCGAGGATGCGCAAGGATAACCAAACCCCCATACACTCCTCCTTGGGGTACTTGTATCTTTGTGAACCTCCTTATTAGATTGAGAGTTACCGATAATAAGTGCATGAGTTCTTCGGACTAATGTAAGTATTGAAAGTTGACACTTCCACCTCCTCATATTTGCTAGCCTCTCCCGTGTCGTGCATTGCCTTCTTCTCACTCTGAGAGTTGGCATCTACCTTCGCCGGTACATCCAAACCCTTGGCATGATACGCTCTGTCATCATAAACATCCTTATATCCTTTCTCAAAACAACCACCATACCTACCTATCAAGGCATTTCCATAGCCTTTCCGAGATATATTGCCATGCAACATCCACCTCTTCATGACTTGATCTTCATGTCATCATGTTCCTGCTACACTGGCAGCGGCATACATTGCATACATCATGATAGCTACATCTTATTTATGATTTGAGTACCTTGTAAAGTGTGAAAGATCTTCTATACCCTCTTGTAAATCGGAGTGTTGCCCTTAAGTGAGGAACATATCCCAAAGTGGACAAAATAAAAGATCCCAAAGACGAAAAATGAGAGTTAAATAGAAAGAGCCATTGAGGCCACCAAAAAATACAAAAAAATAGAAAAAATAAATAAAGAAATATAAAGAGAGAAAGGGGCAACACTACTATCCTTTTGAAAGATCCACACTAGTACTCCCTCTTATCCTTGTACTCCATAGAGATGATCATGCATATAGATATGTGGGGACCTTCACACTATAGAACTTGGCTTGCATATTCCAAGGATGAGCCTCCTCAAAAGAGCTATGGATATTCATGAGCGAGCAAGTTAGATGCGCCCCCACTAGTTCCATTGGAGAGCTTTTCAGCTCATAAGCGCATCTGTTGCATGGCAATCCCTACTCCTCACACCATATCTATCATTTGGCATTCTCGCCTATGATTGTCCTCATTGAAGTGAGCCTTTCTCATCATTTTTGTCTTCCTCCTCCACCTTATTCTCTCTTTGCCATCCTAAGTTTCAACTCTCGTGCTTACGCTCATCCATTGCATGAGTGCTCAAAATATCGAAAAGGAGTGGATCAAATTGACTTGTACCTGGCGAGATAAGATAAGATTTCAAAAAAATCCCAAGTGTCAAACTTTAGTAGATTGAGTTCTCAACACAAAAATACTTTTTTCGTATTCCCTATCCCCCTTCTTGCACGCAAACACCATTTGGAGTCATTCGAGTCACGGACAGCGAGAGCTCTTGCACCTAATGTTCTTTTGTTACTTGTTTCAATGTTAATATAGACTCTTGCATGTTATGACTTGAATTGAATTGCATACCTTGATTAATTTAGTTTTCAAAGTTCTTATATGGTTGCTAGCATGTCTGTGACGCCCCCAAAATCATACCGTGTACAGTAATCATACACGCAAGGTACACGATCGAGATCAGGGACTCACGGAAAGATATCACAACACAACTCTACAAATAAAATAATACAAGATGTTTAATACAAGCCAGGGGCCACGAGGGCTCGAATACAACAGCTCGAAAGCACAAAGTTAGCGGAAGCAATAGTATCTGAGTACAGACATAGGGTACACATGATCTGCCTTAAGAAGGCTAGCACAAAATCAACAACGATTGAAAAGGCGAGGCCTCCTGCCTGGGAACCTCCAACCTACTCCTAGTCATAGGGGGGGAACTCGACGTCGTAGAAGGCATCGGGAATCTTCATGTTGTGGTGGTCGGCATCGGGGATCTCCTGCTCCTGGACTCCAAAGCTCCAACATCGACTGCAGCGGCCGATCAGGCAAAACATAAAGGGGGAATCAAGGTACACTACCACCCAGCCTAGCAACAATTTACTTTTGAAGATTACAGGGACCTAACCACTTATGAATGGAAGTGCAGACTTTTACTCAAAGAACAATTACTATATCTCTTGAAGAATCAAAAAATTTATTGGCAACAAAGAGGAAAAATCAAGTGGGTAAAATTTGGAGATGAAAGCACTGACTTCTTCCATGCAAAAGCATCCATAAATCATAGAAATAACTTCATTGCCTCTATTCAGAACAATGATCAAATGGACATCACTGACCACGAAGGGAAAGCTGCAATCTTGTGGGAATCTTTTAAGAACAGACTGGGCATCACTGATGAAGTTCACATGCATTTTGACCTCCAAAACCTTTTTCACAAGAACTATGGTAATGAAATTTTCAGTGAGCTTGAGGTTCCATTTACAGTAAAGGAAGTTAAAAAAGTTGTGGATAACCTTCCAAATGGAAAATCACCTGGCCCTGATGGTTTTAACAATGAGTTCTTCAAAAAGTGTTGGCACATCATCCAGAAAGATGTCATGCAACGGCTTCATGACTTTTATGAGGGGTCAGTTTCACTGGAAAGCATAAACTCTTCCTACATTACTCTCATTACCAAAATCAAGAATCCCTACAAACCAAATGATTTCAGGCCCATTTCACTGCTCAACTCTATATTCAAGCTCATCACTAAAATCCTGGCTAACAGATTACAAAGAATCATTCTGCTCCTTGTGCACCAGAATCAGTATGGTTTTCTTCATGACAGAGCCATCCAAGACTGCATTGCATGGGCTTATGAATACCTGCACCAGTCTCTTAGATCAAATAAAGAAATTCTCTTATTGAAGCTTTACTTTGAGAAAGCTTTTGACACCATTAGTCATGATACAATCATTCATATTCTAAGGGCAAAAGGGTTTGGAGAGAGATGGATTTCATGGATGAATATGCTTTTCCATTCTTCTTCCTCCTCTGTGATGCTTAATGGAATCCCTGGGAAGAAATTCTATTGCAGGAGAGGGGTGAGACAGGTTGACCCTCTTTCCCCACTTCTTTTTGTCCTTGCTGCTGATATGTTACAATCAATTCTAAACAAAGCAAAGGACATTGGTCTGATATCAACCCCTCTTCAGCACTCTGCTATGGATTTCCCTATTGCACAATATGCAGATGACACTTTGATTTTCCTGGAAGCTGACAACAGGCAACTCATTTGTCTCAGAGCTCTTCTGCAAACTTTCACTGATTCTACTGGTCTCAAGGTGAATTTCCACAAATCAAGCATGATCCCAATTAACATTCCTGCAGACTTAGAAGACAATTACATTTGTACTCTGAACTGTAAAAAAGGTGATTTTCCCATCACTTACCTGGGAATGCCTCTGGGAACTTCTAAGCCTAAGGTGGAACACTATTTGCCTATTGTTAATAGAATTGCAAATAAGCTTGCTGGGCTGGCAAACTTCCTAAAATATGCTGGCAGGTTAATTGTTGTTAATGCTATTCTATCTTCACTTGCTGTTTACTGGATGACCTGTGTGGATCTCCCTGAAACCATCAAACTAAAAATATGGAAGACAAAAGGCCTGCAATGATAGCATGGACAACTGTTTGTAGACCAAAGAATCAGGGTGGTTTGGGAGTGCTAAATATAAATATAAATATCCAGAACAATGCTCTTCTACTAAAGAATCTCCACAAATTCTTCAACAGGAACAACATCCCTTGGGTTAATCTTATTTGGGACACTTATTATAATAATGGACAAGTGCCTGGTCACAGCATGGTTGGATCCTTCTGGTGGAAAGCTAATCTCAATCTCCTTGATCATTACAAATCCATGGCAAGATGTATTATAGGTGATGGCAAAAGTGCTCTTTTCTGGACTGGTCTATGGGATAAACAATGCATGAACACAGCCTTTCCTCATCTTCTATCTTTCTCCAAGAACAATATGATCACTGTTGAGCAGTACATGAGCTCCCCTTATATTGATGATCTTTTCCACCTCCCATTATCAACCCAGGCCCATCAGGAATTCTTGGAGCTGGAAAAAATCACAGAAGGATACAATCAACTTGAGAGATCTAGAAACTCTGATTCTTGGACTTACATCTGGGGGAATGACAACTTCAGCTCTGCAAAAGCTTATAAGGTCATGGTGGGAATCAGTCCATCAACCCCTTCACTTTAAATGGATCTGGAAGACCTCATGTCAACCAAAGCACAAAGTGTTCTTCTGGCTGTTACTTCATGACAGACTCAATACCAGAAACCTGCTCAGAAGGAAATCTTTCATCATAGACTCATATAACTGTGCTACCCTCCAGTGTAATGTGGAAGAAACACTACATCACTTATTCTGGACTTGTCCATTTGCACAAAGATGCTGGAATTTTTTTTGCCCAAACAGAACTGCTGGACTCTCAACATATGAAGCTATTGAAGATATAAAATAAAAAAATCAATTTACCTTTTGCCATGGATATCATCATTGTTCCTGCCTGGGTCATATGGATAGTGAGAAACAACAAAATCTTCAAGCAGATAACCCCATCCTTGCCTAGCTGGAAGGATATTTATGCTAGTGAGTTGAACCTTCTAAAATTCAGAATTAAGAAGAGTCTATTTCAACCCTTCAAGGATTGGCTTAGTCTGGCCTTGTAATTTTTTTCTTTCCTTTTTGGCTTATCTCAATCCAGGCCCCTTATTTTTGTAATTGATACTTATTTATAATTTATAAAAGTTGCAGTGGGGCTTTGCCCTACCGTTTTCCCCTTCAAACAAAAAGGGGGAAATAAAGCAAGGGTGAGTATCTAGCATACCCGCGAGTCTTATGTCCGCTACTAAGCATTTATGCATTTGTATCAATGGAAAGGGGAGGCTGTATATAGTGGACTGCAAGGTAGAAATCAGAATAAGGATAAGAAGCTAGGCCTATCGAAGACTAGCATCTTCTGACGAGTCTTGCGGCACAAGATGAGAACAGCCAATAGTTCATATAAAGCATAAAGTAACAATGAAGCAGAAGTTGTTGCAGCATTGTATAATATAAGTTGTAATGATTAATAATAATAATGCCTCCGAGTTCCCTTCCTCGACTCCCTGCGAGGAAGAAGATCCGGAACCATACAGTTTAATAGTAGTAGTTTGTAGTGGTAAGGTCCAGCTTCAGCATAAAGCGTCCTGTTACCGTGGACACGGCTATTCGAATAGATTAAACACCCTGCAGGGGTGCACTACTGTTTAGCCTGCACGCTCGGATCTCCAGGGTGGCGTGAACCTTGTTAGGGAACGCCCCACCGAGGCTATCCGACACATCGCAGCCCATCCTAGGCTCAGCAGAGAGGCCATCCGCCGGACTATATCCTATGCGCCAAGGGGTCTAGGTCGCTCACCCTTGCACGCTCCTGCACGGTACGAGACTGGTCGGTGAAGCAAAAACAATCCAAAAACACCTGCTGCAGCAAATAAGACAAGACCGCTTCCTGGCAATCAGCCTGTGGTACTGCTGACGTCTGAAGAGCTTTCGGACGAAACTACGACGCGGAGGGCCCACACCGTAATCCCACGTGTAGGTAGTGCGTACAGACCAACGTCCCTACCAGAGAACAAAGGGGGGAAGAAACAGTAAATATAAAGCAATCATAATAAACAGATGCATGACAAGTCATATGCAATGTTAACGGTGATCTAACGCAGTGCAATGCACGTTGCTCGGAGCGGGAATTCATCCGGGGATGAAATCCAGCTCCGGGTGATTATCGGACAGGGTGTCCGGAGGGGGAAGGGTTCATGCCGGAGGTGTCGTGGACATCCGAAAAACGTGTGAAACGTGTAACTGTGCTAGTTGAAACAATTCGAACAACTTTCGTGTTCAGAATAAATTCATCCGGGTACTTTAACAGTACCGGACAAATCATCGGACAGACGGTCCGGAGGGGGACGGTTTGATGTTCGGTATGTTCGAGGGGTGCGGTGGGTATGCGGATAGCGTATTCTTATTCGTGGCATTTTTCTGAGCAACTTTCATGTATAAAGTTTTTTTATCGGAGCTACGGTTTAAAAGATATTGAATTTCTAATATTTAAACATTTTAAAAGATTTTCGGGATTTATTTTATTTATTAAATCCAAACCTTATCCAGAACAGTGATTTTGACCTAGTCAACCTGACAAAGGTGACCCACATGTCACAGAGATATTTTATAAAAAAAATTATTAAATTAAAATAGAGCAAGGGCCCACATGTCATCTGTCTATTAGTGTAAATAAAATGGTTTTATTATTAATTCACTGGTGGGGGCCAGATGTCATAGACCCATGCGCTGATTAAATCAACTTAATTGTGTTTAAAGGCCTGGGGCCCAGCTGTAGGTGACTAGTGTGTGTGGGGGGGGTTATTTCTCTGTTTCTTTTAACAGTGGGATTAGACGGGGTGGCCCGCATGTCAGTGTGAGGGGGGGGGGGTCAATTAGCCCGTGGCTAACCACACCGTCCCGCCGGCGAGGATATTACCACGGCGAGGCCATCCCTGCGAGGGGGCCGCAGAGGGGGGCGCGCGGCTCAGGGCATGGCGTGCGCGGCGAGGAGGCCAAGGCGGCCCGCGCGCCGGCAGCAGCAACACGCGGCCACGGGGAGGTCATAGCGAGCAGCGGGCGGCGGCCGGAAATGGCGCTACCCACAGCAGCAAGAAACAAAGCGTGCGGGGGTGGGGTTGGGCTCGCATAGTTGGGAACGCGTGGGCGCGGCCTGAGTGCAGCGAGGGCGCACGCGCATAGCAGTGGGTCGGGGCGTGGCCACGGTTCGCGCACGGAGCAAGCTCCGGCCATGGCGGACACAGCGGACGACGTCGACGAGGGAGGGACCTACGGCAGCCCACGCGCGTGGAGGAAGGGGGAATGGGGGCGCAGCTTACCGGGCAGCTCGATGCAGCGGTTAGTGAGGGCCAACGAGGTCGGAGGCGACATATTTAGGCGAGGACGACGATGGCCGTGGTGAGGGACGCAATCCGATTTGTCGCGCACACGGCGTCTCTGCCCGAACCGAAGCGCGAAGCTGAACAGGAGGAGGACGGCGGAGCTCTCGGACGTGGTGGCTCGGCCTTAGGAGGTGGTTGGTCGCGGCGAGCGGTGGCGGCGCGCCCACGGCTGCGCAAGCAAGCCACAGGAGAGGGAGGCGTGAGGTTGGGGAAATGGGAGGGAGGCGGCTAGGGTTTGGGGGCGTCCCGGGGGTCCTTATCCTCCAGGCTAGCTGGGGGATGGCCGACACGGCGGCACAGCCGACCATGGACGGGGCACAGGCGTCCTCGACCCCCCCGGTGAGCAGTAGGAAGAAGATGGGGAGGGGGCGTGGTGGGCCGGGGTGGGCCAGTTGGGGGGGGGGGCTGGTGTTGCACTAGGCGAGAGATAGTCTTTTTTCATTTTTCTTTTTTTTCTTCCTTTCTTTTCTGTATTTAGTTATTTTAGATACTTTTGTATTTTTGTAAATTATAAAGGGCGTTCCATAATCAGTAACAAACATTACGAGAGGCCCTCAAAAAGTTTGGGGTTTTTCATAAACTACTTTAATATTGTATTAAATTATCACATGGATAAAAGTGGATTTGTAGCTATTGTTTTGGATTGTTTGCATTTTTCTATGGACCAACAAATACCCAAGGTTATCCTAACATGGTTCTATTACTTTGAGGCATTTAACAAAATTAGTTTCATAATTTTTGGATGAACTTTAATTTTGCACTTTGTTTTTAATATCAATTTCAAAAGGGTTTTTGGACTTTGGTTTGATTCCAAATGTTCAAGGTTCACTTGGCACATAGCTTTTAACAAAAACCACCATGGTTTGAATATGATCAAGTGCAAAGTTTTGATCAAGGAAAGATGAGTAACAGTGATGTGCAACAGTGATTATCAAACAGTGAGAGTGATTACTGTTACAGATACTGAGGGTGTTACAAATCTCCCCCACTACAGGAAGTCTCGTCCCGAGAATTTAAGCGGTAGTGGAAGGGGTAAAGCTTTGGTTTCGTACTCTAACGAATCTTCTGGGTCTTGTTTTCCTTCTCGAAGCAGTTAATCCTTCTCGTTGACGTCTTCATTTCTCTGCATCGGTGCATCTCGACGAGATGTTATCCTTCCTTCAGGGTCTTCATCGTACCTACGGATAGGCTAGGAGGAAACACTTAGGGGGTCGAATCGATACAAGCTTAATCAACCGAGATGGTCGAAGGGAATGGGGTACAAAGTATCTCACGAGTTAAACTCGGGGAGATACATCGAGGGAAACAAAAGAAGGCATGAGAAGTTTTCAAGAGGATATGCAAGCATTCGACGATGATAACGGAAGATGAAAAGGGGGGTCCAGAGCATCAGGCATAAGCACTGAGTCTGATATTGAATTGAATATCACAAGGTACAGGACTCGTGAATTGCATACGAGGTCAAGCAAGAGGAATAACCTCGGGAACAGAAAGGTACAAGAGAGTCAGGTTTCGATCCTGTGGAACTGTGGGTTATGGCACACATTGAGTAGGAAGG
Source organism: Bromus sterilis (assembly GCA_950022295.1). Taxonomy (NCBI): domain Eukaryota; kingdom Viridiplantae; phylum Streptophyta; class Magnoliopsida; order Poales; family Poaceae; genus Bromus; species Bromus sterilis. Next base: position 138,880,932 of record OX465601.1, on the reverse strand, counting down.
TGGTGACAAATCAATGCGATCAAGTTGCAAGGAATTCAGAGAACAACTTGTCAGCTATGTCGGCAACAACATCAACGCCAAGGGCGAGGGACGAAGAGAACCATTTTCCTGCTCGTTAAGAGGAGGCGGACCAGTAGGCAAAGTTCTCGTCCATCGGTGGTCACCAAAAAGTCATCAACAATAGTAACAAGTTGTACGAACCAAGTAGTACACCGAAGTATTTACATCAGCAGGGAATTATCACTGCTCGGATAATTTATATTAAAAGTAAGGTTAAACAGGCCAATGGAAATGAAATTGTGATGATACACAAGTACCAGTCGTAATTCTTTCCCAAGGGAAGGTAGAGCAAGATATACAAGACCAAGTTTGTATTGGCAGGGAGTCAAAGATGTTGTCGATGATAACACAAATCATCGAGGGGCAGGGATTGTATTTCTCACCATGAATAGGCACATGGAAGAATAAAAAATGCTGATGATGACCACGACACTTTATGTCGAGAGGTTTCAAGAGAATGCAATCGAGTAGCAACATCACCAAACAAAAGGGGTGGTGGAACAAAAGGTAAGTGGTGTTCTCGGTTGATGACAACCCGGAACCCATGGAGTGTTACGACAGGGAAAGGTATTGTTTCATCAAAATTCTTAAGATGTAGTGCAAAGGCACGATATCCTCGAGATACCAGGGGGTAATACTCGAAGGTAGAACGAAAGATCACAGACGCGGGAAGAATTTCCACCAAGGGGACAATTACTTTTACCAGAAGCTCTCATGATAAGTTCTACATAGTATCCATGGGCATGAACACAAAGGTTCAGGGTCGACTCCCACTTCTTCAATGCATAACCTTTCATTCACTTCTCGCCGTCGATGAATTTGTAGCGTTCAAAAATTTATCTGGCATAACACCAGTAGAGTAAGACCCGCATAAGTACATGGGTTCACACAGATGGATGAAGCATAGATACAACCCATAGGGGCATTTTTACGGATCTATACGACAAACAATAGGAACAAGATATACAAGTTTGAAAGCAGAAGGGTGATGACACGGAGCAGATGATACCATTTTCCACAGGCATTTTATATCAGGGGAAATTCGTCAATGATTTAGGACACAAGGGGACGGCAGGTAGTAATCGACCAAACAGATCAGGCGGCTTAAAGAGAGTCTGGGGCGAGTATCGGTACTCAACCATAAGAAGAAAGAATGCCAAAGCATTGGAGATAGAAGCATCGGAATAATTCGATGTTTAAGCACAAGGGAACTATGACTTCCATATCGGTGTTTCAGATTCAGAAACATCGATCAAACAAGAATAAGTTGAATACAAGCTTGACGGTTAATCAATTAAGGTTTGATTTACCGAGAACCAGCTCATGTCTGGAATGACGTGTGAGCCAGAAGAATGGATTAATAGGGATCAACTGGTGATTGCGTGCACTAGCACACACGATGATTCAACAGATCAGAATGGCAATGCCAAGGGAGTTCATCAAAGTCTAAAAGACAAACGGGATTAATCATAGTGAAAGCAGGTAAGAAGAATCTCCAAAGCAGTAGGATGCTGAGGATTGTCGCGAGATCGAATAGTATTTCAAAGTATTTTGGGAATCACAGGTACAACTCAGGATGAACGGATCCTCGATAAATGTGAGGAATTATCCGCAGGGTGAAAAGAAGTTGCAAAGCAGTAGGCTCAACGGATTCCCAAAACAACGGAAAGTAATTCGATGCATCTTGTGAAAACAAGAGCAATTGGGATTGAATGGATGAACGAAAGGTGTATGTGGTTATACATACGGGCTTATCGGTGGCAGGGAATTGTAAAGGTGATCGACACATACGGTCTCGGGAATTTTATCGGAGAGTAATCTTCGGAATCTTCTCGTGAAGCAATCGATCATCTGTAAAGAGGGGCTCTCCGGGAGGAAGTAGTCACGAGAACCTAATGTCAGAGTTAGGAAAATCTTTAACCCGAAAGGAAGAGAGAGTAGAGTCCAAGAGTAAGGGTACGGAGAAAAAGGTCCTAATGCCACCTAGTTTGCGACGTGGGCCGGTAAGCCACACGACACTGTTAGTAAACTAATTTTGCAAAGACTAGACTCAACTTCGACCAAGGAGTTGGAAGGGGTGTCCTACAGGCAGTCGGCTCTGATACCAACTTGTGATGCCCCCAAAATCAGACCGTGTACAGTACTCATACACGCAAGGTACACGATCGAGATCAGGGATGCACGGAAAGATATCACAACACAACTCTACAAATAAAATAATACAAGTTGTTTAATACAAGATAGGGGCCACGAGGGCTCAAATACAACAGCTCGAAAGCACAAAGTTAGCGGAAGCAATAGTATCTGAGTACAGACACAGGGTACACATGATCTTCCTTAAGAAGGCTAGCACAAAATCAACAACGATCGAAAAGGCGAGGCCTCCTTCCTGGAAACCTCCAAACTACTCCTGGTCATAGGGGGAACTCGACGTCGTAGAAGGCATCGGGAATCTTCATGTTGCGGTGGTCGGCATCGGGGATCTCCTGCTCCTGGACTCCAAGGCTCCAACGTCGACTGCAGCGGTCGATCAGGCAAAACAAAAAGGGGGAAATAAAGCAAGGGTGAGTATCTAGCATACCCGCGAGTCTTACGTCCGCTACTAAGCATTTATGCATTTGTATCAATGGAAAGGGGAGGCTGTATATAGTGGACTGCAAGGTAGAAATAAGAATAAGGATAAGAAGCTAGGCCTATCGAAAACTAGCATCTTCTGACGAGTCTTGCAGCACAAGATGAGAACATCCAATAGTTCATATAAAGCATAAAGTAACAATGAAGCAGAAGTTGCTGCAGCATTGTATAATATAAGTTGTAATAATTAATAATAATAATGCCTCTGAGTTCCCTTCCTCGACTCCCTGCGAGGAAGAAGATCCGGAACCATACAGTTTAATAGTACTCCCTCCGATCCATAATAAGTGTCGCTCATTTTGTACTAAGCTAGTACAAACTTTGTACTAGATGAGCGACACTTATGATGGATCGGAGGGAGTAGTAGTTTGTAGTGGTAAGGTCCAGCTTCAGCATAAAGCATCCTGTTACCGTGGACACGGCTATTCGAATGGATTAAACTCCCTGCAGGGGTGCACTACTGTTCAGCCTGCATGCTCAGATCTCCAGGGTGGCGTGAACCTTGTTAGGGCACGCCCCACCGAGGCTATCCGACACATCGCAGCCCATCCTAGGCTTAGCAGAGAGGCCATCCGCCGGAATATATCCTATGCGCCAAGGGGTCTACGTCCCTCACCCTTGCACTCTCCTGCACGGTACGAGACTGGCCGGTGAAGCAAAAGCAAATCCAAAAACACATGCTGCAGCAAATAAGACAAGACCGCTTCCCGGCAATCAGCCCGTGGTATTGCTGACGTCTGAAGAGTTTTCGGATGAAACTACGACGCGGAGGGCCCACATCGTAATCCCACGTGTAGGTAGTGCGTACAGACCAACGGGCCTCTCAAGTCATCCACCGAACCATTTAGCATTTTAATTAACCTGCGTGACATCTGTTATCGTTGCCTCGACTTAACTGACCCACGGTCAACGACAGCAGTCAGGACCACCAGTACATCGGTGCCTGCCCTGTCGTCCCACCAAGTCTCTGTGGTTACCAACAAGGTGAACCGTCTCCTTACCTTATCTCGCGTGTGCTCTTGGTAGAGCTCGACTTTCGTGGTTTGGTAACTCTTGCGAGATACGAGCAGGGGCCAAGCACGCCAGTAACGTCGGTCGTACCCTCCCTGTCGCTCCCGACAATATACCGCTCGCGGGCACCGTTGGGTCGCCCGACTTCTTACCTTAAGGAAAATCGTTGCTCTGTTACCTAGAGCGGCTATACAGAGTCAACAACGAGTGGAGGTACGAGGATTACTCCTCAATAGCTCACACTTGATGCTGGCTCGGCAGAGCCGAACTAGGGGGCCTTAGACGGTGTCTACATTGTACCGTACCCGTCCAGTTATATATATCGTATCCGCGTCACTCCCCTGAGTGATCACGGCCCACTATCTAATCCTAGCTAACAAAGCGAGGGCTCACTGCTGAATAAGATATATATATATATATATTTAGGCAGAATGGAATAAGGAAAGTACATCAAGGGGCGAAAAAAACATGCTATGCAATTGAATAGGATTGTAATCATAGTAGCAGCAGTAACAATGCCTAGTGCATGAAATGTACGGAAAAGATAGGCGATATCTGGGGAAGTGAATGGCTCTGCTTGCCTGGAAGCTCGCGGGTAGGGGTACGGTCGTCGACGAAGTAGTCGTACCCGGCAGCGGTGTAGTCGGCGGTAGGAGCGGGGTCTACCGGAGAACAAGGGGGGAAGAAACAGTAAATATAAAGCAAGCATAACAGACAGATGCATGACAAGTCATATGCAATGTTAGCGGTGATCTAACACAGTGCAATGCACGTTGCTCGGAGCGGGAATTCATCCGGGGATGAAATCCCAGCTCCGGGTGATTACCGGACAGGTGTCCGGAGGGGGAAGGGTTCATGCCGGAGGTGTCGTGGACATCCGACAAACGTGTGAAAGGTGTAACTGTGCTAGTTGAAACAATCAGAACAACTTTCGTGTTCAGAATAAATTCATCCGGGTACTTTAACAGTACCAGACAAATCATCGGACGGACGGTCCGGAGGGGGACGGTTCGATGTTCGGTATGTTCGAGGGGTGCGGTGGGTATGCGGATAGCGTATTCTTATTCGTGGCATTTTTCAGCAACTTTCATGTATAAAGTTTTTTTTATCGGAGCTACGGTTTAAAAGATATTGAATTTCTAATATTTAAACATTTTAAAAGATTTTTTGGATTTCATTTATTTATTAAATCCAAACCTTATCCAGAACAGTGATTTTGACCTGGTCAACCTGACAGAGGTGACCCACATGTCACAAAGATATTTTATAAAATATTTTTATTAAATTAAAATAGAGCAAGGGCCCACATGTGATCTGTCTATTAGTGTAAATAAAATGGTTTTATTATTAGTTCACTGGTGGGGGCCAGATGTCATAGACCCATGCGCTAATTAAATCAACTTAATTGTGTTTTAAGGCCTGGGGCCCAGCTGTAGGTGACTAGTGTGTGGGGGGTTATTTCTCTGTTTCTTTTAAAAGTGGGATTAGACGGGGTGGCCCGCATGTCAGTTTGAGGGGGGGGTGGTCAATTAGCCCGTGGCTAACCACACAGTCCCGCCGACGAGCAGATTACGACGGCGAGGCCATCCCTACGAGGGGGGCGCAGAGGGGGCGCGCGGCTCAGGGCAAGGCGTGCGCGGCGAGGCGACCAGGGCGGTCCACGCGCCGGCAGCAGAAACACGCGGCCACAGGGAGGTCACTGCGAGCAACGGGCGGCGGTCGGACATGGCGCTACCCACAGCAGCAAGAAACAAAGCGTGCGGGGGTAAGGTTGGGCTCGCACGGTTGGGCACGCGTGGGCGCGGCCTGGGTGCAGCGAGGGCGCACGCGCATAGCAGTGGGGCGGGGCGTGGCCACGGTTCGCGCATGGAGCAAGCTCCAGCCATGGCGGCCACAGCGGACGACGTCGCCGAGGGAGGGGCCTACGGCAGCCCACGCGCGCGGAGGAAGGGGGAATGGGGGCGCAGCTTACCGGGCAGCTCGATGCAGCGGTTAGTGAGGGCCGACGAGGTCGGAGGGCGACGTATTTAGGCGAGGACGACGGTGGCCGTGGTGAGGGACGCAGTCCGATTTGTCGCGCACACGGCGTCTCTGCCCAAACCGAAGGGCGAAGCTGAACAGGAGGAGGATGGCGGAGCTCCCGGACGTGGTGGCTCGGCCCGAGGAGGTGGTTGGCCGCGGCGAGCGGTGGCGGCGCGCCCACGGCGGCGCAAGCAAGCCACGGGAGAGGGAGGCGTGAGGATGGGGAAATGGGAGGGAGGCGGCTAGGGTTTGGGGGCGTCCCGGGGGTCCTTATCCTCCAGGCTAGCCGGGGGATGGCCGACACGGCGGCACAGACGGCCAAGGACGGGGCACAGGCGTCTTCGACCCCCCGGTGAGCAGTAGGAAGAAGATGGGGATGGGGCGTGGTGGGCCGGGGTGGGCCACTTGGGAGGGGGCTCGTGTTGCACTAGGCGAGAGATAGTCTTTTTTTCATTTTTCTTTTTTTTCTTCTTTTCTTTTCTGTATTTAGTTATTTTAGATACTTTTGTATTTTTGTAAAATATAAAAGGTGTTCCATAATCAGTAACAAACATTACCAGAGGCCCACAAAAAGTTTGGGGTTTTTATAAACTACTTTAATATTGTATTAAATTATCACATGGACAAAAGTGGACTTGTAGCTACTGTTTTGGATTGTTTGCATTTTTCTATGGATCAACAAATACCCAAGGTTAGCCTAACATGGATCTATTACTTTTAGGTATTTAACAAAATTAGTTTCATAATTTTTGGATGAACTTTAATTTTGCACTTTGTTTTTAATATCAATTTCAAAAGGGTTTTTGGACTTTGGTTTGATTCGAGACGTTCAAGGTTCACTTGGCACATAGGTTTTAACAAAAACCACCATTGTTTGAATATGATCAAGTGCAAAGTTTTGATCAAGGAAAGATGAGAAACAGTGATGAGCAAGAGTGATTAGCAAACACTGAGAGTGATCACTGTTACAGACACTAAGGGTGTTACAATGTCACCACAGAAATTATGCCTGTTATCATTTACCTACTCGAGGACGAGCAGGAATTAAGTTTGGGGATGTTGATACGTCTTAAACGTATCGATAATTTCTGCTCGTTCCATGCATGTTTTGTGTGATACTGCTATGATCTAGATACACTTTCATACACTTTTGATCATATTTGTACTAACCTACTAACTCACTGCACCCCAGTGCCAGTTCCTATTTTCTGTTGTTTTTTATTTCAGTTTTCCCCCATATAAATAGTGCTCGAAAAATACAAAAAAAATCAGATAAAAATCAGCGTGCCGGAAGACTCCAGAAGCCCGTAGGAGGGACAGGGGCCCACCACCAGGCGCCCAGGCGGCCACCTGGCGCGGCCAGGGGCCTGGCTGCGCCAGGGGGGCACCTGGACCCCTGGCTGCCCCCGTTCGCCTATTTATTATCCGTCACGGGAAACTTCCGAAGACAGAACCCTATTTCGCAATCTCGTCTCTGTTCCGCCGCCGCCGCACTTCCGAGATCGGGAGCACCGTCAGGACCCTTCTCGGCACCCTGCCGGAGGGAGGATCGACCTCCGGGAGCTTCTCCTCCACCATGGACGCTTCCCGGATGTGTCGTGAGTAGTCTACCTTGGACCATGGGTCCATGATCAGTAGCTATGTGATGTTCTCCTCCCCTCTTTGTTCTTCATGGTTTGGACCTCGTGAGCTTCCCTACATGATCGAGGCACATATGTAATTCTTCTGTTGTTGCTATGCTGAGTTTGATGGGATCTGATGGATTATGAGATTATGTTCAGATCATGATAGAGTAATATATTTGTTTTTTAACTCTTATATTTTTGTTCCTAAGTAATTCTTTCATGTTCTCCGGTGTTGTTTATTGCTTTGGCCAAGTGGTAGGTAGTAACTCCAAGAGGGAACATTATGCTTGATTGTGGGTACATGCCCCCTGAGGAATGCTTGAGTGACAGAAACATGAGTCTAGGGGATGTGTTCTGGCCACAAGGGGGAAAACAACGGTGCTTATAACCGCGGTTGCAAGGATTATTTACTTTACGCAAAGTTCTTTTTAATGTAGTTGTCTGTTGCTTTGGGTTTACACTTTGGGTGGGGCTCGCAAATTAATACCAGCGAGATGTTCTTGATAGATATCTCAAGGTGGATGATTAGTAGTAGATGCAGATCGATTTCGGTCTACTTATTTTGGCGTACTGCCCATGCTTATGAGCCTCTTCCTTTCTTTTGTAGCATATTTAGCATTGCTGTGCGTTTACAATCCTGTCAATTGCCCTTCTGATTTGTTTACCTCGCATAGCAGTTTTATCGTCTTTTGGGAGAGAGACATCACTAGTGAACATCACGGGACCCCGGACCATATTCTCATCACTGTTTACAAGCTCATTTATTTTCTCGCATTTACTTTCAGTTGCTACCATTATCATTATCATTATCCCTTGTGTGTTTGACCCTTTGTAAACAACAAGACCGGAGAGATTGACAACCTCTCTGAACTTCGTTGGGAGGAAAGTTCATTGTATTGTGTGCAGGTCCAGGTCAAGGAAGCAACGTTTGTCGTAAACGGTGCCATTGTTTTCTTGCCACCTACTTATCATTGTCGGAGTCCTACGGGAGACAAACCCTATCCTCTACATAGGGGAAATTTGCTGCTATCCTACATCTCACCTTCCACTTGGGGTAACCAACGAAGGGCGAGAAGCCATTACCACTTCCACGCCATCAGTGACAACTCGCACCAATAGTAATCGCTACATCTACAGAGTTCGGGTGCTCCCTGATACGTCCCAAACGTATCTATAATTTCTGCTTGCTCCATGCATGATTTGTGTGAGTTTGCCATGTTTTGCTTGAACTTTCATACACTTTTCATCATATTTGTACTAACCTATTAACTCAGTGCACCCAGTTGCCAGTTCCTGTTTTCTGCTGTTTTTGTATTTCAGGTTTTCCGGCCATTAAAAGTGCCAAATAAATCCCAGAAAAATTATATAAAAATTCAACGACCCGGAAGCTTACCGAATCACCAAGGAAGGAAGGGGTGGACCCACCAGGGCCCCAGGAGGGTCCCTGGCGCGGCCCCACCCTAGGCCGCGCCAGGAGGCCTCCTGGCTGCCCTGTGGTCCCTCTCGGTGCCCCCTTTGGCCTATATTTACCCCCGTGACGGAAACCCCTAATATCGATCTTCTATTCCCGTTCTCCTCTCTGTACCGCCGCTACCGCCATTTCAAGATCGGGGCTGCTAGGAGAAGCTGTCGTGGCACCCTGCCAGAAGGAGGAATCCCCTCCGGGAGGCCATCCATCGCCATGGACTCCTCCCGGATGTGCCGTGAGTAGTCCCCCTTGGACCATGGGTCTGTGACCAGTAACTATGTGATGTACTCCTCCCCTCTTTATGTTTTCACTTTCGAGACCTCGTGAGCTGCCTCACATGATCGAGGCACTTTTGTAATTTTCTGTGTTGCTATGCTGAGTTTGCTGGGATCTGATGGATTATGAGATTATGCTCAGATTGTGATGAATAATATATTTGGTTCTCTTTTATATTTGTGTTCTTTAGTAAATTCTTGCATGTTCTCTATTTCCGTATTTTACTTTGGCCAAGTGATTTGTTGCAACTCCAAAAGGGAGCATTATGCTTGATTGTGGGTTCAGCCCCTTGATGTCTAGCTTGAGTGACAGAAACATGAGACTATGGGATGTGATGTTGCCACCAGGGATAAAACAACGGTTCTTGTACCTGCGGGTGCAAGGATTGTTTACTTTACGCATAGTTCTTTTAATGCAGTTGTCTGTTGCTTTGAGTTTACACTTTGGGTGGGATTCGCAACTTAATACAGAGATGTTCTGGATAGATATCTCAAGGTGGATGATTCGTAGTAGATGCAGATGGATTTCGGTCTACTTACCGTGGCGTACTGCCCATTGCTTATGAGCCTCTTCCTTTCTTTTGTAGCATAGTTAGCATTGCGGTGCGTTTATAATCCTGTCAATTGCCCAGCTGTGATTTGTTTACCTCGCTAGCACTTTTATCGTCTTTTGGGAGAGAGAAATCACTAGTGAACGTCACGGGACCTCGGTCCATATTCACACCATTGTTTACACCCTCAATTTACTTTCGGTTCTTACTTTTAGTTGCACTATTATCTCTTGCGTTGATCCTTTGTAAACAGCAAGGCCGGAGGAATGGACAACTCCTATGTACTCTTTGGGAGTAAAGTTATTTGTTTCTGTGTGCAGGTCACGACAACCGCCCAATTTCTGGCGCCGTTAGCCCGAAGTAATTTCTGGCGCCGTTGTCACCTTCTTGTATTTTTGCGAGTCCTACTGGAGACAAACCTTGGTATCTTCACCGAGGGAAATTTGCTGCTACGCTACATCTCACCTTCCACTTGGGGTAACCAACGAGGAGTGAGAGAACTATCCTCACCGTATCACTCCCTCACCTTGAAAGACAATGAAGCATTCGAGTAACTACTCGCAAGACTCAACTAATATCCGACAAGACAATCTGCCCGCGCAATCGACGACTTTCTGAGTGGGTGTTTTCTTATCGATTCCTCGCCTGAGCTCACAAAAGTTACGCGACTGACTACTAGATAGCTCACTTGATTGTGTTTTTCTAAGTGGGTGCATCTCTACCACGCAAAAATGATGCCTGGGTTGTGACTCGCCGTACCCCAGATGCCACGCAAGCTTACCGTGTAGGTACGACCCCGCTGCGCAGTCGGCCGGGCCGGGACTTGCCACAGCGCGACTTCACTCCCAATGTTTTCCATGCGCTTTCATGATAGAAAGATGAGACGATAACGGACGCGTTAAGGCTATTTTTTGAGGCCGACGGCATTGATCTTATAAGACCTGCAGCTGCATGGACTTTGCTAGACACCGATCGTTTCCAAGATCGTGTCGAGGGACACGGGCTTGATTGGGCTACTGAGGTATTTTTCCACAAGTGCAATTCACCAAGGCTCAACCAGTCGACTACCTTGGGCCCTTTCAGCTTATCATCCCTCGAATAAACATTGTCATGGCTAAACTTCCAATGACTCGCAGCCGCGCTGCGCATATGAAAGCAAGCGACGATGGAATAAAGTCCCTGCGCGACTCTTCGAGTCCCCCAGGCACTCGGGGGGCTACTGACGAGGGGGTGACCCCACGACTCCTGCGTGTGAGGATACCTGGTGTGTTCAAAGATGGAGGGCCCGACAGAAGTCTCGACAGGTCCATGATTGGCCAACTAAAAGTTTCGACGTAGGAGTTTGCGACCAACAAGAAGTCAAGACTTGGCGTCCAGGCCGAGGGTAGTTTAGTAAATCATCTTTGTAACCTGAGGTGGACTCCCCGCGACCCAACCTAGTATATAAAGGCTGGGAGGGGCGACGCCTCAGGACATCCAATCTACAATCGACACCCCTGGTCTCGAGCGAACTCGCCTAGACCTCCACTGTAATCGCCCCCTCGCATAATACAATCGAGCAGGAAGTGCTTCTCCTGTTAGACGACGAGTATCGCCAACCTGTTCCTTCTCTACGATCTACCACAGGGTCCCTGACCATGGGATTTGCCGAGGATGATCCTCGTCATAAGTTAAGGAGACGGATAACCTTGTTGGTAAACGTGCGTTTTGACGGGACGACAGAGAAGGCACTGATGTACTGGTGGTCCTGGCTGATGTTCGTTGTCCGTTGTGTTAATTAGTCGGGCAACGACAACGGTTGTCCGTGAGATAATAAAATGACTAAGGGTTCGGCGAATGACTTGAGTAGCCTTTTGGCTTATACGCGCTGCCTACACGTGGGATAATGAGTTATGGGCTCCTCTGCTTCATAGTCTCGTTCGAGGACTCTTCAGGCGTCAGCAGTATTGCGGCCTGCGCCGGGAAGTGGTGTTGTCTTCTTTTCTCGAGCAGTGTGATTTGTATTTTCTTTAACTTCACCGGCCAGCCTCGCACCGTGCAGGAGTGCGTCGGGGGTTAGGGTCCAAAGCCCTGCGTACATAGGATACAGTCCGGCGGATGACCTCTCTGTTGAGTTTGAAAGATGGGCTACGGAGTGTCGGATAGCCTCGGTGAGGCATTCCCTAACAAGGTGTACGCCACCCTAGAGATCCGTGCGTTGTATCGTAACAGAAGTGCACCCCTGAAGGGAAGATTAATCTATTCGAATAGTCGTGTCCACGGTAACATCATGCTCTATGCTGAAGCGAGATCCTACTACTACAACCTACTATTACTAAACTGTTGGTTCCGGGTTTTATTCCTCGCAAGGGAGTCGAGGAAGGGATCTCAGAGGCATTGTTAGTTATTACAACTTACTATTATACAATGTTGCAGCAACTGCTGCTGCATTGTTACGTTTTTCTTTATATAAACTATTGGCTATTCTCTCCTCATGCTGCAAGACTCGTCGGAAGATGCTAGTCTTTGATAAGCCTAGATTCTCATCCTTATTCTGATTTCTACCATGCAGTCCACTATATACAGCCTCCCCTTTCCATTTGATACAACTGCATAAATGCTTAGTAGTGGACGTAAGACTCGCGGGTATGCTAGATACTCACCCTTGCTTTATTTCCCCCCTTTTTGTTTTTGCCTGATCAGCCGCTGCAGTCGACGTTGGAGCCTTGGAGTCTAGGAGCTGGAGATCCCCGATGTCGAGCACCGCAACATGAAGATCCCCGATGCCCTCTACGACATGGAGATCCCCGACGACCAGGAGTAGTTTGGAGGTTCCCAGGCAGGAGGCATCGCCTTTTAGATCGTTGTTGTTTTTGTGCTAGCCTTCTTAAGGCAGATCATGTGTACCTTATGTCTGTACTCAGATACTATTGCTTCCACTAACTTTGTGCTCTCGAGCTGTTGTATTCGAGCCCTCGTGGCTCCTGGCTTGTATTAAACAACGTGTATTATTTTATTTGTAGAGTTGTGTTGTGATATCTCACCGTGAGTTCCTGATCTCGATCGTGTACCTTGCGTGTATGATTACTGTACACGACTTGATTTTGGGGCCATCACAAGTTGGTATCAGAGCCAACTGCCTGTAGGACACCCCCTTCCAACTCCTTGGTCGAAGTCGAGTCTAGTCTTTGCAAAACTACTTTACTAACCGTGTCGTGTGGCTTATTGGCTCACGTCGCAAAATGGGTGGTATTAGGATCTTTTTCTCCGTACCCTTACTTTGGGACTCGGATCTCTCTTCTCTTTCGGGTTAAAGATTTTTCTAACTCTGACATTAGGTTCTCGTGACTACTTCCTCCTGGAGAGCCCCTCATTATAGATGATCGCTTTCTTCACGAGAAGATTCCAAAGATTACTCTCTGATAAAATTCCCAAGACCATATGTGCCGATCACCTTTACAATTCCCTGCCACCGATAAGCCTGTATGTATACCCACATGCACCTTCCGTTCATCCATTCAATCCCAGTTGCTCTTGTGTTCACAAGATGCATCGAAATATTTTCCGTTGTTTCGGGAATCCTTTGAGCCTACTGCTTTGCAGCTTCTTTTCACCCTGCGGATAATTCCTCACATTTATCGAGGATCCGTTCATCCTAAGTGGTTCCTGTGATTCCCAAAATACTTTGAAATACTATTCGATCTCGCGACAATCCTCGGCAAACTACTTCTTTGGAGATTCTGCTAACTGATACGTCCCAAACGTATCAATAATTTTTGCTTGCTCCATGCATGTTTTGTGTGACTTTGCCCCAATTTTCTTGAACTTTCATACACTTTTGAGCATATTTGGACTAATCTATTAACCCAGTGAACCCAGCTGCCAGTTGCTGTTTTCTGCTATTTTTGTATTTCAGGTTTTCTGGCCATTAAAAGTTCTCCAAAAATCCGGAAAAATCAAATAAAAAATCAGCGACCCGGAAGCTTCCGGAATAACCAAGGCAGCGGAGGGGGTCCACCACCAGGAGACCAGGAGGGTCCCTGGCGCGGCCCCACCCTAGGCCGCGCCAGGAGGCCTCCTAGCTGCCTGGTGGGTCCACTCGACACCCCCCCCCCTCCGCCTATATTTAGCCCTCGGGGTGGAAACCCCTAATATCAATCTCTTTTCCACGATCTCGCCTCTGTACCGCCGCCGCCGCCGTTTCTAGATCAGGGCTGCCTGGAGAAGCTGCCCCGGCACCCTTCCGGGAGGAGGAACCCCCTCCGGGAGACCATCCATAGCCATGGACGCCTCCCGTATGTACCGTGAGTAGTTCCCCTTGGACCATGGGTCCGTGACCAGTAGCTATGTGATGTACTTCTCTCCCCTCTTTGTGCTTCCACTTTCGAGACCTCGTGAGCTGCCTCACATGATCGAGGCACTTCTGTAAATTTTTTTGTTGCTATGCTGAGTTTGTTGGGATCTGATGGATTATGAGACTATGTTCAGATTGTAATGAGTAATATATTTGGTTCTTCTCTTTTATATTTTGTTCTTGAGTAAATTCTTGCATGTTCTCCATTGCCGTATTTTACTTTGGCCAAGTGATTTGTTTCAACTCCAAGAGGGAGCGTTATGCTTGATTGTGGGTTCGGCCCCTTGATGTCTAGCTTGAGTGACAGAAACATGAGACTAGGGGATGTGTTGTTGCCACCAGGGATAAAACAACGGTGCTTGTATCCGCGGGTGCAAGGATTTTTTACTTTACGCAAAGTTCTTTTAATGTAGTTGTCTGTTGCTTTGAGTTTACACTTTGGGTGGGATTCGCAACTTAATACCAGCGAGATGTTCTGGATAGATATCTCAAGGTGGATGATTCGTAGTAGATGCAGTTGGATTTCGGTCTACTTACCTTGGCGTACTGCCCATTGCTTTTGAGCCCTTCCTTTCTTTGCAGCATAGTTAGCATTGCGGTGCCTTCATAATTCTGTCAATTTCCCAACTGTGATTTGTTTACCTCGCTAGCACTTTTATCGTCTTTTGAGAGAGAGACATCACTAGTGAAAATCACGGGACCCCGGTCCATCTTCACATTACTGTTTACATCCTTAGTTTACTTTTAAGTTGCTATCACTATCATTATTATCTTTGCGTTGATCCTTTGTAAACAGCAAGGCCGGAGGAATTGACAACTCCTCTGTACTCGTTGGGAGAAAAGTTATTTGTATCTGTGTGCAGGTCCACGTCAACCGCCGTGACACCTTCTTGTATCTCTTGGAGTCCTACTGGTTCGATAACCTTGGTATCTTCACCGAGGGAAATTTGCTGCTACGCTACATCTCACCTTCCACTTGGGGTAACCAACGAGGAGTGAGAGATCCTCACTGTATCAAGCTAATTTCCGGCGAGGCGGGGACGGCGGCGCACGGCGGCGGCTCGCGAAGATTACCTCGAAAAACGCGAAAAAACGCATTCCGGCGATGCTCCGGCGAAAAATCCGGCGATGACGTCGGGGGCGGTGGGTCCCGCGGATTAGATTAGAGCTAACCCTAAAACCGCTAAGCGAAAATAAATTTAGCCCTAATCGGGGCTATTTATAGCCAGCCCCTAATCCTATTTTTTTTTAAATCCGAGATAAAAACAAAATCGGTCTGCGGGAAAAAAAAGGCCCATTAGGCCCAAAACAAAATTAGAAAAATCACGGAAATTAATTTTAAAATTCCGTCTTCGCCAATATTTTTAAAATAATAAAAGTGAATTTTTGGCTTGACCAAAATATTAAAATAAAATAAAGACTTTGCAACTTATTTTTAAATATTTTTAAAATACTTTTCTGGCATTTTAAAAATTCCGAAAAACTCCGAAAATTGATTTAAAAACTTTTCCAGAGCCTAAATAAATTCCAAAAATAATTTTAGAAAATATTTATAACTCCAAAGTAAAATAAAAAAGTCTCCCAAAATATTTTAAACTATTTTTCAACAAATTAAAATGGGGATAAGTCCTTTTATATCCTCTCCAGCGAACTGCCATGTGTTGAAAAATGTTTTGAATATTCCAAAGAATTCCAATAGAGATTTAAACCTTTTCCAAACTTTTAATAAGTTGAAGGAGTCATATTACCTTCTCTCATTTTATTTTGTTGGTTTTTTTTTAAATACTAAATTCCAGAAACACCAACGGTGAATATTAGGGAAAGTCATTTTATTCCCTCTCGTTTTAATATTCAATAAACCTCAAAAGTTTTAAATCCCAGAGAAAATCAAACACATCAAGCAAACAATCATTATCTATTTAATTTTATTAACATTCCAAAATTCGAAAAATTTTGGGATGTTACATGTGTGCAGGTCCACGTCAAGCGCCGTGACACCTTCTTGTATCTCTTGGAGTCCTACTGGTTCGATAACTTTGGTATCTTCATCGAGGGAAATTTGCTGCTATGCTACATCTCACCTTCCACTTGGGGTAACCAACGAGGAGTGAGAGATCCTCACCGTATCACTAACCAACTTGCATTATGGTTAATTCCATATGTCTAATAGTCCTCATTGACGACCCTTGTCATTGACATTTTGATCCTAATAATTCAATGTGTGCGAATGCACGCGGTCATCGGTTAACCCTGTGAATTCATTCTTTCGACTCAGACGTCATTCCGGACATGAGCTGGATCTCGGTGAGTCAAACCTTCCTTGATTGTCCGTCTTTTGGACATCGTAATTCCTTTGTACTCCAGCGTTGAACTATTCAGATGCTTCTATCTCTGATGCTTATGCATTCTTTCTTCTTATGGTTGAGTACCGATACTCGCACCAGACTCTCTGTACGCCGCCTGACCTTTTTGGTGGATTGCTACCTACCGTCCCCTTCTGCCCCAAGTCATTCATGAATTTTCCCTGATATCAGATGCCTCTTGTGAATGATATCATCTACTTGGTGTCGTTAGCCTTCTTATTTCGAACTGGTATCCCTCGCTTATGATGTTTGTTGTATGGGTTTCAAAATGCCCCGATGGGTTAACCCTATGCTTCCCTTAATCTTTATAAGCCCAACTTTATGCGGGTTATACTCTACTGGCCTCTCGTCAGATGAGCTTTCAATCCTACCACCTCTCCGAAAGCGAGAAGTGAATGAAGAGTTATGCATTAAAGAAGTGGGAATCGACCTTGAACTTGTGTTCATGCCCATGGATACGATGTATAACTGGTCATGAAATCTTCTCGTAAAGATAATTAACCCCCTTGGTATAAATTCTTCTATACCTATGATCCACCATTCTACCTTCGAATATTACCCCTGGTATCTCGAGGATATCATGCTTGTGCACTACATCTTATGAATTTTGATGAAACAATGTCTATCCCTCTCATAGCCATTTCATGGTTCTGGGTTGTCGTCAACCGGGAACATCGAATACTTTTTATTCACCATTCCTTTTGCTTGATGTCGCCGTTGTTAGATTGTATTCTCTTGAAACCTCTCGGCATGATGAGTTGTTGTCATCATCGACATATTGGCTTCTTCCAAGTGTTAATTGAATTCATGGTGTAAAATACCATCCTTTCCCCCTCGATGATTTGAGTTATCACCGGCAACCTCCTTTGACTCTCTGCCAATACCAACTGGGTCATGTATATCTTGCTCTGCTTTCCCTTGGGAAAACGATGTACACCTGATACTGATGTATCATCACATTTTCCTTTCCATTGGTCTGTTTAACCTTTCTTGTGATATAACTTATCTGAGTAGTGATAATTCCCTTCTTATGTTAACACTTCGGTGTACTACTCTATCAGTACAACCCGTTACCATTGTTGATGATATTTCGGTAGCCACGGATGGATGAGAACTTTACCAATTGGTCCGCCTCCAGTTAACGAACAGGAAAATGGTTCTCTTTGTCCCTTTCCCTTGGCACTGATGTTGTTCCTGACATAGTTGACAGGTTGTTCTCTGAAAAACCTTGCATCGTGAGGCATGGAATGTCACCACCCTTCATATTCAATGTGGGCCCATAACCCACAGTTCCACAGGATCGAAACCTGACTCTCTTGTACCTTTTTGTCCTCGAGGTTATTACTCTTGCTTGACCTCGTATGCAACTCACGAGTCCTCTACCTTGTGTTATTCAGTTCGATAACAGACTCGGTTCTTATGCCTGATGCCCTGGACCCCTTTTCATCCTCCGTTATCATCGTCGAATGCTTGCATATCCGCTTGAAAACTTCTCATGCCTTATTTTTTTTCCCTCGATGTATTCCCCTGAGTTTAAACTCAGAGGATACTTTGTACCCCATTCCCTTGGACAACCTCGGTTGATAAATCTTGTATCGATTCGACCCCCTTAAGATTCCTCCTAACCTATTCGTAAGTACGATGACACCCCGAAGGAAGGATGACACCTCGTCGAGATGCACTGATGCAGAGAAATGAAGACATCAGCGAGAAGGATTGACTTCTTCGAGAAGGACAACAAGCACCAGAAGAATCGTTAAAATACAAAACCGAAACCTTACCCCCTTACCCTACTTTTAATTCTCGGGATGAGAATTCTTGTAGTGGGGAGATTTGTAACACCCTCAGTGTCAAGCAACAGTAATCATTTTGTTCATGATTAAGTCACCGTGATTATCAAGTAATTAGTCACCCTTGATCAAGCCAAGTCAAATTCAAACTTAATTGAATTGCCAAAATCAAAGTGGAACATAAAGTTGATCCAAAAATTATGCAACCAATTTTATAAAATGCTAAATAATCACTAGGTGGTATTAAAATAGCCATTGTATTTTATTACAATGTTTTTATAATATAAATAAATAATAACAGTAGCAAAACAACAAATTTTATTTCATATTAAATAATTGAAAAAACCTAAATGATTTTATTCTTATGCCAAACTTTTTGTGGTATTGTTGTAAGGTATAGCGCTAATAATGGAACACCTTGCACATTTTGTAAAACTCAAATGATGGCCTAACAAAATAAAACAAAAGGAAAAGGTAAAGCAAAAGCAGAAAAAGGAAAGAGAACTATCCTTCGCACGGTGCAAGATTCGGTCGGCCCAAACACACCCCATCTCCTTCTTCCTCCTACTGCTCACCATGGCGCCGTGGACGTGCGCGCTTTGTCCATGGCTGTCGATGGCTCGCTGTCGAGCATCCTGCGGCGCCACCACGGGTATAAGAGCCCCGAGCCTCCCAGGAACCCTAGACGCCCCACTCCCTTTCCCCTCGCGCTGCCCTTGCTCGGCCCCGAGTTCTCCCGTCCTCGGCCATGGCGGAGCCGTCGCTGCGCCGACAAACCCTAGCGGCCAACGGCCCTCTCCGGCCCCATCGTGGTGTCCAGGCGCTTCCCGCTAATGGCTTCGTCTCCTTGGATCTTCAATCGAGCTTGAAGCACAATGGAAGGTTGCCTATGTGTCGATCCCATCACCGCCGGCCGCCGCACAACCAGTGTCAAATTCGTCGCCGTCATTGCGAGCCAGTCGCCCCGTGAACCTCCCCGCACTCCCCATGAGCATCCTCCCCCGACCTCCCCTCCCTTATGCGCTATGAGCCACCACAGCCTCCTCCCCCCGTTCGCTCCGAGCCCCGTCGTCCACCGTCCGCCATGGCCGACGGGTTCGTGCGCTCGAGCCCAAACGCCTCGCGCGCTCTCTCGTCGCACCGCACTCACCACCCCGTGGCGGCGTGACCGCCCACACCTGGCCTTGACCCGCCGTGCCTCTCCTCTGGCGCCGTCGTGCTCGCCATGGCCTCGACCGCCATGGTCGCGAGCACCACGATCGCGCCCAGCCCACGCGCCGCCTATGTCTTGCGCGTGTGCGCTCCCACGCGAGACCTCCCTCACCCCACCCTCTCTGGCAGCCGCTCCGGCCACCGCCCCCTGACGCCGACGTGCCCCGGCTCACCGTCGGTGTGCACTACGTGCACACACGCAATTAGTCCATCAGTTAAGCCCCCCCTCACTGACCGTGGGCTCGAGGCCATTAAGATTAGCCTAATTAAACAAATAAAACATGTCCCTCTTTCACTTACTTGTGGGCCATGCCCCTTAATTAAGCTGCTGATTAAATTAAACAGAATAAACCCACTGTTAATGCATTGATCCAATGACATATGGACCCTAGGCATTTTAGTTAAATTATATAACTGATAATTGTCTCTGTCTCAATGACAGTTGGGCCCCACGGTATAATTAGAATAAATAAAATAGATTTAGTGAAATACGTCTATGACACATGGGCCCCTGTGGATGTTTAGATTAAATCAAATATATAAGTTGAGTAAGTGAATGACATGTGGGTCCAGGGGAGTTTAAATAAATAAAATGAATTTATAAAATTGATGAGGCTAACATGTGGGACCCTCATGTCAGGTTTGACCAGTCAAAGTTCCTGTTGTGGATAAGGTTAGGATTTAAATAATAAAAGAAATCCAGAAAATGCTTTTAAATGATTTAATCTTCAGAAATTAATATCTCTTAAACCGTAACTCAGATGAAAAAACTTTATACATGAAAATTGATCAGAAGAACACAATGAATATGGATATGCTACCCATACACCCACCACACCCCTCTAACATACCGAACAAGAGACATCCCCCCTCCGATTGCACTGTCCGGTAATCGCCTGGAGCCAGTAAAATTGTCGGTTGAATTCTCGTTTCGTCTGCAACGTGTAGCATCGCATTAGCTCACCCCTAACACTGCATTTTCCATGTCTTGTATTTGAATTGCTATTATTGTCGTGTATTTATTATTTATTCCCCCCTCCCCTCTTATTGTCTGGTAGTCCCGACTACTGTTGCCGATGCCCCTGTGATCGACTACGTCGTCAACGACCGTACCCCTACCGTCGAGCTTCCAGGCAAGCAGAGCCATTTTCCTTCCTTATATATCACCTATATTTTCCGTACATTTCTTGCACTAGGCATTGTTACTGCTGCTACTATGTTACAATCCTATTCAATTGCATAGCCTGTCATTGTCGCCCCTTGATGTACCTTCCTTTATCCTATGTTGGCTATTAAATATATATGTTATTCAGCAGTGAGCCCTGCGCATTGTCAGTCAACTAGGATTAGATAACGGGTCGTGATCACTCTGGGGAGTGAAAGCGGATACGATGATTATAACTGCATAGGTACGGTACAACGCAGACACCGCCTCAGGCCCCTACCTCGGATCTACCGAGCCACATCAAGTGGAGCTATCGAGGAGTAATACTCGTACTCCACTCGTTGCTGACTCTGTATAGCCGACCTAGGGTCCCGACAACGGTTATCCTTAAAGGTAAGAAGTCGGGCGACCCAACGGTGCCCGCGAGTGGTATTGCGACGAGACGACAGGGAGGGTACGACCGGTGTACATGTCTGCTTGGACCCTGATCGTTGGCCGCGAGAGTTACCATGCCACAAAAGTCAAGCTCCTCCAGGAGCACATGCGAGACAAGTTAAGGAGACGGTTCACCTTGTTCGTAACCGCGCGCTTTGACGGGACGACAGAGAAGGCACCAAGTACTGGTGGTCCTGGCTGATGTTCGTTGTTCGTTGTGTTAATTAGTCGGGCAAAGACAACGGTTGACCGCGAGATAATAAAATGACTAAGGTTTCGGCGGATGACTTGAGTAGGCTTTTAGCTTATACGCGCTGCCTACACATGGGATAATGAGTTATGGGCTCCTCTGCTTCATAGTCTCGTTCGAGGACTCTTCAGACGTCAGCAGTACCGCGGCCTGCGCCAAGAAGTGGTGTTGTCTTCTTTGCTCGAGCAGTGTGATTTCTATTTTCTTTAACTTCACCGGTCAGCCTCGCACCGTGCATGAGTACGTCAAGGTTAGGGTCCAAATCCATGCGTACATAGGATATAGTCCGGCGGATGACCTCTCTGTTGAGTTTGAAAGATGGGCTACAGAGTGTCGGATAGCCTCGGTGGGGCATTCCCTAACAAGGTATACGCCACCCTGGAGATCTGTGTGTTGTAGTGTAACAGAAGTGCACCCCTGCAGGAAAGATTAATCTATTCGAATAGCCGTGTCCACGGTAACAGGACGCTTTATGTTGAAGCCAGATCCTACTACTACAAACTATGATTACTAAACTGTTGGTTCCGGGTTTTCTTCCTCGCAAGGGAGTTGAGGAAGGGATCTCGGAGGCATTGTTAATTATTACAACTTACTATTATACAATGTTGCAGCAACTTCTGCTGCATTGTTACTTTTTGCTTTATATAAACTATTGGCTATTCTCTCCTCATGCTGCAAGACTCGTCGGAAGCTGCTAGTCTTCGATAGGCCTAGCTTCTCATTCTTATTCTGATTTCTACCATGCAGTCCACTATATACAGCCTCCCCTTTCCATTTGATACAACTGCATAAATGCTTAGTAGCTGACGTAGGACTCGCGAGTATGCTAGATACTCACCCTTGCTTTATTTCCCCTTTTTTATTTTGCCTGATCGGCTCTGCAGTCGACGTTGGAGCCTTGGAGTCTAGGAGCTGGAGATCCCCGATGCCGACCACCGCAACGTGAAGATCCCCGCTGCCCTCTACGACATGGAGATCCCCGACGAACAGGAGTAGTTCGGAGGTTCCTAGGCAGGAGGCCTCGCCTTTTTGATCGTTGTTGTTTTTGTGCTAGCCTTCTTAAGGCAGATCATGTGTACCTTATGTCTGTACTCAGATATTATTGCTTCCGCTAACTTTGTGCTCTCGAGCTGTTGTATTCAAGCCTTCGTGGCCCCTGGCTTGTATTAAACAGCTTGTATTATTTTATTTGTAGAGTTGTCTTGTGATATCTCACCATGAGTCTCTGATCTCGATCGTGTACCTTGCGTGTATGATTACTGTACATGACTTGATTTTGGGGGCGTCACAATTTAGTTATTTGCATCTAGTTTATTTTTCAGTCATGCACATAGGTAGTTAGCTGCAGGACCTTCAGCTGAGCATGTACGAGGTGAGATGCCGATGTGCTGTGATGTAGCGCATGGCGAGATGCCAACGGCAGTGAGAGGCTGTTGTGCATGTGGGTGGTTAGCTGAAGGCCAGGTCGTGTGGCCGTTGAGAGAATGGCGCAAGTGATAGACTTGGGCGTGCATGCAGCTAGTGGGTTAGTGCATTAGTACGTGGGTTAGTGGGAAGAGTGGCTGTTGAGCCGTGTGCGTCTATTTAAAGGAGTTTGTGCATGTTTACTTTTACAAGAAATATAGAGAAGAAAAGGTTGGTCTGTGTGAGGCAGCCGACGCCAAAACTCGGTGTGCATCTTGTTCTTGTGAGTCTTTGTGAGGTAGCTAGCCGGGAGCAGAGAGTCTTCTGCTCCAACAATTGGTATCAGAGCGAGGTTTGATCCACACCTTTGATGGCCGGCAACCAGGGAGATGATGCGGCCAAGGCGGCGGAGCTAGCGAAGAAGCCGGAGGAGCCGGTGACTCCACCCAAGGCACGACTCACGGGCGGCGACGGCAGCGGCGAGCTTCGCGTCATGGATCGCGTGGTCCGGAGCTCCTCCGTGGTGCAGCTTCCGACGCTGACCCGCATGAACTACACCGAGTGGGCGCTCGTCATGCGAGTACGGCTGCAGGCACAAGGCCCGTGGGAGGTGGTAGAGCATGGAAGCCTCCATCGACTACCGCGACGATCATGAGGCGATGGGTATCATCCTCCAGGCTGTTCCGCCAGAGATGTTGCGCTCGTTGGCGGCGAAGGACTCCGCGAAGGAGGCTTGGGACGCCCTCAAAACCTTGAGGATGGGGTCCGAGCGCGTCCGCGAAGCCCGTGCGCAGACGCGTCGATCGGAGTTCGAGAATCTTAGGTTCAAGAATGACGAGAAGATGGAGGAGTTCGCGTTCCGCCTCACCGGCATCATGAACGACCTAGAGGCCCTTGGCGACGGCATCTTCGAGCACAAGGCCATGCTCAAGTTTCTCCGATGTGTGCCGCCACGTTACCGGCAGCTCGCCCACTCCATCCAGTCGTTGCTAGCCGGGAGGAGAGTCTTCTTCTCCAACAAGAAATGTGATGAAGGAATGGCTCGCCGCCTTCATCATGCTCCGCTCGGGATTTGCCCAACAACGCGCTAGCTTTTCACCCCGAAGCTCAAAACCGGATGCCGAAGTACCACCAAATGTGTTACTCATGTGTTGTTCCCACCATTTTTCGCGATTCCAACAGGTACATGTGATATATAATCATCGCCTCTTCACAACCGCCACTCTGGGTTAAGTTGTTTCATAGTTTCCTTTATCTGAAACACGAATGAACGAATGCACATGACACTAATCTCGCCGTCCAGGAAAAAGGATGAGATGATAGGTCATGCACGCATGCGGATGCAGTCATGCAGAGCACTTTTATGGCGAGAAGAAGCAGGCAAGCAGCTCCTTGTCCGGGGGATCATAGCCTGCACCACATAAACAGTACTACTGTACTACATAAGATACCTTACATCAGGAGTAATAAGTGGCCATCTTTAATTTGGTACAAATACTGCAGCTTGTACCGCAGCTACATCATGCATATAGACAGCACTAGACTGGTATACCGGGTGCCAGTACAACCCCAATTCACTGCTCCATTTGCTGCACTGTCTGCCAGTCGTCCTAACTCCTGAAATAAAGGTCGTGTATTTGCGTGCACACGGATCAATCATCTCCTGCTCCAGATTTTCGTCAGGTGCTCGTCTACCTTGAGGACCGAGAATGGAGTAGCCAGGGAAGAATCATTTGTGTGGGTTTGTGTGTGTGATGGGACTTCTGCCGGGGGTAAATTTGCTGCGACAATACAATGGAATATAAATGAGGTATATGCACGGAAAATGCATATGTATCTATACATGTAATACCTATACCATTTATTGAAAAAATGTTGCTTTGAGATTTGTGCGGTCATGCATCAAGTTGGATTGCATAAGGTATGTTATACATATAAGAATTTTTGTGCACATTAGTAGAATATTCAGATACAATTCATATTGATGTAATGTTTTTTTTTTAAATTAACAATGTGAACCAACCATCAATTAAAACTGCTGAGGTGCAACATAGATCTTAATGCACGGATGAATGGTGTGAATATGACATGTATCACTCTTGCTCGTAGAAAATCCGTACTCGTATATGCACTAGTAGTTACTCCATCCGTTCCTCTATATAGTGCGCATAACGTTTTTAGTGTTATTCCAATATGTAGTGCGCATTAGCTATTTTGTTTACTTCTGGACCAAACTAACCCACAAACGGAATTCTGCATGCAACGCTATGTGCTGGGTAGGTGGGCATGTGCATATGGGACAGACCGAGGAACAGAGGGTATTCTAGTCTAAAGGACACTCTCCAACTCACTCATTGGTATTGCTGCTAGAAACTATGCGCATTATAAAATGGAATGGAGGGAGTACTAAAGTTCTTCGTCACGTTTAGTTTGATGTAAAAGAGTTATGCTCCCTTCGTTCCTAAATATAAGTTTTTGTAGAGATTTTATTATGAACTACATACGAAGCAAAATGAATGAATCTATATTCTATCAAACAAAATGGATGAATATGTACTCTAAAATACATCTATATACATTCATATATATATAGTTCATAATACAATCTCTAAAAAGACTTATATTTATGATAAAAAAATGTATGAACATGTAAATACGATCATAATTACTTAACGACCTAATCCACTTTGTGGGAAAACCTAATGACTTCAACTACAAGCCTTTTCTGTCAATGATAGATTCAACAACCTTTTATCCTTTTAGGGTGTGTTTGAATTCTTGCCTCGCATCTGTATCACACTCGCCATGCAATATTCGTAGCGATTGATAGCCTGCACATGTGTTTCAACAAGGCTTGACCGATGCAAAATACCCCTCCCAGTCAGCCTGAGCTCCCACGCAAATCTCATCGTTTTCGCGAGCCTGCACTCGCGCTTGCAACCTTCGCGCCGCATCTTCTCACCGGTGAGTTACCTCTTCTTCTCTCTTCCCTCACCCTCTATTCCCTGGATCTGGTCTCCCTCCTGCGTGTTCCCGTTTTGGATCTCGATCTTCTCGCAGTCGGCCGCCAGATTTGTTCGTCAGTGCAAGCATAAGCCCCCGAAGAAGCCCTTGCTCACTTCATCTGTTGTGAGAGCCGCCGGACTCCCACGCATACAGAAACTCCGAAATTGTATGGTCACGACTGTCCACTTGTGACAGCCGCCGTCGGCCACTGCTAGCACCGCTTGATGCTCTCACGCTGGCTCTCCTTCCCATCTAAATAAATCCAAAGAATGTACTAGTCAAGTAAACCAAAGTTTGCTTTATGAATACTTTGTACATATTTTCTTTTATTTGATGATGCAAATGCCGCCTATATGTTACCTGCCCATGCCTAATTTGTAAATTTGTACTAAATTTATCTAGATGGATGGCAACAGCAAGACACGAGAAAAGCTAATAATGCAAGCTGCTGGTTTGGTTGTTGTATTGTGTGCCTATATGGCCACGATAGCTAGTAGGGCTAGAATTAGGAACTACCGTGCTCCAATCAGTTATGGTCCCATGCTTGAGAGAGACGTAGCTAGGTTGTCCAATCTGCGTTTTATATACGAAACCAATGATATAAATTGCCATGACCTACTAACGATGAACAGGGCCCCATTTTACAACTTGTGTAATTTGTTTCGTGATCGAAAATATTGTTGGAAGACAACATTCAAATCTGCATTCGGGAGCAAGTTGCGATGTTTCTTCTTGTAGTTGGGCACAACCATAGGTTTAGGGCAATGAAATCCATATTTAGGAAGTCAATTGAAGTAATCAGTAGATATTTCAAGGCAGTTTTATATGCAATTGGGGAGTTGTGTGATGAAATGATCCAGCCCCCATCCAATGAAGTTCATCCAAAAATCCTACATAGTAGGCGCTTCTATCCCTACTTTAAGGTAATATTTTACCATTTAGAATTTTATGGACATGCTGGATAGCCCATATTTTACAAAATATACCTCACCTCTTATCTTAGGACTGTGTTGGTGCAATTGATGGCACCCATGTTTCTTGCGAAGGTACCGGTTGTTCATAACCAGTAGTTATTTTACTTGTGCTCATAACCAGTAGCTATTTTACTTGTCATTTTCAATTACTTTAGGGTCAGATCAGTAGCTATTTTAGGTTCAGATCAGTAGCTATTTTACTTGTGCATTTTTAACTTACCTTTCCATAACCACACTTCATGTAGGACCATCCCAAAGATGTTGAATACATCAATGTTCCTTTAGAAAATTATGTTCAAATGCTTGCTATCTTTGGGACTGGTATTGCTATAGGAAGGTATGCAATGACATCTAATGAGGATTTAGGGGTTCCTTCAATGGCGGCATCCCCTCCATCAGTTGTAACCCTTGAAGCTTTTGGAGAAGCACCTGGCTCGAGTGCTACTGCTGCTGCTCATGGGAAGGAAACTTGCAAGGATGCTTCCAGCTCTAGTGGCAAAAGGAAGAGGTCTAGCATGATGAGTGAAGAAGAAGTTTTGGTCATGGCCAATATGTCTGATGCCGTCCGTGAAGTTGTTGTTGCTATCAAGTCCACCGCGAGACACATCCTGGGATTTACGATGCTGTCATGGATCTCCCTGGTTTTACCGAGGATGATCTAATGATTATCTTGGATTATCTCAATGAGAAGGACAACACGGCTAGGAGCCACTCATTCGTGCAGATGCACTCGTTGGGTCATTCATCGCCTCTCCAAGCTCAACAGTGGAGTGCCCAAGGATGTGCCCAGCGGTGGAGTGTGAGCAAAGTTGTCCTAATTAACCTATGGAAGCTGACTATATTTTATTGTATTTGATAAAAAAAAAACACGCGCATATATATGTGATGGACTGGAATGTAACTCGGGCCTTAATTATATTATGTTCTTTGTTGGATTGTAATCGATTCTAATATGGACAATATAGATTTGTGCAACTCTAAGATGTAATGTATCTAATATGGACAATATAGATTTGTGCAACTCTAAGATGTAATGTATTGATATGATCCATGTGGATTTGTGGCTCTACAATATGTGATCTCTTTAGATGTATTGGATACTTCATTTATGTGCACTCTTGATGATCTTGTGCAGTTTTTATATATTTTCTACCATAAATTATTTATGTGTCATCTCACAGCGTGAATTATTTTCTACCATAAATTATTTATGATCCTTGCACTCTTCATTTATATTGTTTGGCATCTCACAGCCTACCAAACAACATCTATTGGATGGTGAATCTCTCATACTACCCCTCATGCAACTTACCAAACAAAATCTGAGCTCAGCCTGTGCCATATCATGCAGCACACCAAACACACATCTCTACTCATTTTTGCACCATCTTAACTAGGCCAACCCCACCCAAGCTCCTTCATGCAATGCATCCTGGATGCATCCAGGAAACCAAACACGCCCTAAGTGTGCCTCCGCCAATTTCGCGGCGAGCCGCTGCTCAGTGCAGCCCGTTTAATATATATTTTTATTTTGATTTATTGTTGATAGATAAATTATAATTGTGCATTATAAAAATATATCTTCGATACAACTCAAAAAGGTTTACCTGCCTGTTCTTAGTTCATAAACCTTTGTGATCTTTTCTCAAACTTTGTGTAACTCTTTTAGTTCTAGTAAAAATCCAGGTGTCCTTGCACGATAATAATCCTGGCAAGAGGGAATGTTATACGCTTGGTGGGTTCTCCTCGAAGCAGAATGAAAGACGCCACAGAGGTGTCTATTTCGAGGCATATCTAACATTCTTAAGAAGTTGCTCCCCACTATTTGTATTATCTCAACATGCAGCTATGACACATCAGCGTATGTGCCACTTCATGCATACCCAAGTGAATTTCCGAGAATCCTGTAACAGCTTCATTCCCAATTACTCCATTAGTAATTTTGTTTCCAACATAACAACTTCGTTTCCCAATTACTCCTTAGCAACAGCTGAACAGTCTCTCCTCATTCCCACTTCAAAAGTTTTGGCCTTTCCTCTACCCGCACACACAACCGTGGAAGGCCTTCCCTCTCTCGCTCAACAGCGGACGCAGCCGGGGGGGTTTGATGAGATACTTGAGCCTGGTGCGGCGGCGGCGTGGGTGGTGATGCTCCTGGCCTCCTCGGTCCTGCGGGGTCGCATCCGCCCCCTCCGTCGGCCCCGGCCCCAGATCATGCCCTCCCCGCTCTTCCTCTCCCGAAATCCTAGCCCCAGCACCGGAAACACCATGAGCCTCGCCAGCCCCCCTTCTGCGGCCGTGGCCATGAGCATCAGCGGCGTCTACGCGTGATGCATCTCGCCCATTTGGACAAGGCATGGGTAAATTAATTTATGCCATGTTCTTTATTTCTTTGGTGCTTTTTTCTTACGCTTATTTATTCCTAGAGGAAGGTGGCAAGATATATCAAAAGATACTATGTTTTTAATTATACAAAGATAACCTGCTCAGGAAGCTGAGGTGACCCATTCATTATTTGTTTGTGAGGCTCTGTAGCTAAGGTGAGACTTTTCTTATACCTATTTGTTGAAGATGCTCTAGGTGATACTCCATGGTTGCTCCTTCACAACTGTCACACGCTTGAATTAACTATACAGTAAAAAATTATTTATTCCATTCCACATTACTTTCGAAGATGTAGTTGCAAACTTGAAGACCATCATTTGTGGCTAATGCAATTTGAAATTAAGTTTGATGATTATTTGTATATATTCTACATTAGCAATTAGAACTTTTCATTATTTTATATATAACAAAAAAATCATATTTATGAGGACGGTTATTCTTATGGAGTGGTAAGGACCAGGACAAAATGTAACAATGAGCCATATTTTACAAGTATTCAAACCACTTTTTTCATCTAATGCTTAGTGTCACTTTCTTTGTCTTTGAGACTTATGCATGTGATTCATTTTGCGCACACCGCAATCCAAGAGGCACCTACCAAATGTTTCTTTTTAATAATTTTCTTTTGTACTCAATATTACACATATGATTCTATATGTAATTCTATAAATATGTATCTACGTATTTCCGCAGCAACGCGCTGGGTATCATCTAGTTGTATATATATTTGGTGTCACCGTTTGCATCGTATAAAAAATTGCCATTCATGAGATTAGCCACCCGCCTGGGGAGTTTATAAAAAAAATCACTAATTCCATCTTCTATACTCATATGTACCATTAGACCTGTAATATGATTTGTGATCACGCAACTAATCTCTTGACATAAAAAAGTGTCCTTTCTATAATCTTAAAAACATCCATATAATTAAAATATGAATTGAAAAAAGTATAAAAGTTATAAATAAATATATATTTTAAATAATACATGATTATTCTAAAATACCATGAAATTTCTTTATGTTTTCAAATATATATTAATTAAAATATATATAATAAATAAATAAGTATGTTTTCAAATAGTAAATGATTCTTATAATTACTTTTTATAATCAGGAAATAAAATTAAAGTTATAATTCTATTATTTATACAAATATTATAAGATTATTTTTATTAGGAATATTCATGGTAATTATAAGAATCATATTATTTGAAAAAAAGTGTAATTATTTTGTTAAAACATATTTTTATTTTCAATTGTAATGTAATTATACTGATGTTTTAAAAAAGTATATTTAAATATATTATAATACATCACATTATATCTACATATTTTATAACACACAATTATAATTTATCTAGCAATAGTGAATTGAAAGAAAAAACAATACTAAATGGGTTACACTAGGCAGCGCCCATCGAGTTTTGAAAGAGGATGTGGGAGTTATTCGAGTGGGTCGAGGATAACGATGATCATACGGCTTAATTAGTTCTTGTCCATGCCCGCCTCTTCGATGCACTCTAGTACTTCAACCACATATCCATTGCCGCGTGCGCAAAGATGAAAGTCACGCTCACGTCAGCCATAAAAAATGTTGTCGTGACCCACGTTCAGGACACATATGCTTTCGTCGATTGCCTGGCAGTGTAAGTAGCAACAGCCAAAGTCTCCCCCGCCTATGAGGTTATTTTCAAGAGAAAAAAGAGCCCGTAGTTAACGTTCAAATGGATGTATCTAGCCTTTTCCTAGTTCTAGATACATCCATTAGAATGACAAGTAATTCCGGACGGAGGGGGAGTATTACAATTGTTCAAATGTAATTGTAATCCTACTTCAAATCAATTTTTAAAATCCATGTTAAAATCTAAGTTTAAACTGATGTTGAAATTTAGTATGAAAAAACTTTCATTGTTGATGGTAGGAAAGATGTCTTCTAGCCAATTTAAAGGTTGACATTATAGTGATTTTTACTTTGCACGAAGTCACATCGACCAAATATATATATATATATATATATATATATATATATATATATATATATAGGTTACATATATATATATATAGGGTCTATTTTAATAACATCCCTTAAGACCTTATTTTAACAACTATTTCTTATTCTAACAACACTGCTAAAACTGAATCTGCTATCGCACCGCACCGCACCGATCGAACAAAAGAAAAAAGTCTCCCACGCCGTACCTTATCCCCACACACCCCCACCCATCACGCACCATTCTCCCCACCCCCCCCACCCAACGCACGAACCTTCAGCCCCAACTCGCCGGCCGCCCCGGCCACCACCAGCCCCGGCGCGACCAAGTCTCCACCTCAGCGCCACCCCCCCCCCCCCCCCCCCCCCGCCCCCGGGCGCCACCACCCCTTCCCCCTCCCCCCCGCCCCGCGGCGCAGGCCGCCAGAGCGCGCCGCCCTCCTCCCAGCGGCAGATCGGGTCGCCCTCCTCCTGCGTGCCCGACGGGGCTCACCTTGGGCCGGCCACCGAAGCCGTCGCCTTCCCGCCCGCACCGCCCTCGGCCGGATCTCGTTCCCCTCATCCCTCCTGGGCCTGGTCTAGGAGAGGTCGTCCTCTGCCTCCGTCATGGCTCTGCGCCCAGGGGCAAGCAACTCGATGGCCGATGCAGCCCCAGACGCGCCACCCGGTGGCGGATCCGGTCGGCAGTCGCCCCTGCGTGCCCTCCGGCAACGGATACAGCACACCCGAGCAGCCCCGCAGCCCCCCGTGTCCAGCTGACGACGGGATCCAAAGTCCTCCCCCGGCGCCCGCGAGATCCGGCGAAACTTCATGCCCCGGGATCCGAACTGCATGTCGGCGCCGTGCAATTCACAGTTTCTTCATGCCCTGTTTGTTTCTTCCTTCTTTATTTTGTTCTGCAGTTCATGCTACTCACTGTTGCAGGCCCTTGTACGAGCTAGTGCGCGTCGTGGGATCTGGAGGAGAAGGTGAAGGTCCTGATGCTTTTTCTGTCTTGGAGTTCGGCGCTGTCTGCTAGCTACTTGCTGCGGCTGATGTTGTGTGCATGCGTGTAAAAAATTGAGAGTAGTTCATTTGTGTGGTAGACTTCATGGTGGCTGAACGTGACATTGGTAGATGAGAAAAAAGTTTAGTTAGTATAAACATGGGTGATGTGAGCTAATGTGTAAAAAGATTGCATTTGTATTTTTGTTTTGAGTCTTGTTGTAAAATCCAAGAACCTATGTCTCAAAATTATTAACCAATGGTTCACAGCACTGAACATTGTGGTCCATTTCTGTAACACCCTCAGAATCAGTAACAGTAATCACTACAGTGATTCCACTGTTAGTGATCATTACTATTGATGATCAAGCCATGATCACCTTTGATCATAGTTCTGTCAGATTTCCACCCTCATAAAATTTTCAAATATTTGTGGCTTATAATATTGCCCCCAAGTAATTGTGGGTGATCATTACTCTACTTGCAATACCGAGGAGAAGCAGGCCAACACAGTAAAAGTTGAACGAGGTAGGCATTCTAGCAAAGAGACGGATATAAGATAGACAAGCCAACCAGCAAACTACAAGGAAGAGAACATAGCCTAGATCAAATGGAAGCAGGCAACTACTGTAACACCCTCAGATGCCTGCAACAGTAATCATCATCACTGCTGACTATCACTGTTTGTTAATCCCTGTTATTCCCTGACCTTAATCAAACTTTGCTTCTGCTCCATCCAAACCATGCTGGTTGGTAATCAAAACACAAAGCCCAATGCATTTTGCTCATCATGAAACCAAACCCTAGTTGAAACTACCTCAAATGGAAATTAAAACAAAAGTGCTCAAATAAAGTTGTTCCAAAAATCATGGAACTATTTTTGTAAATTGCCTAAAATCATTACAATCATGTGGGACCAACTTTGATAATTTTTGGAGTTGCAGAAAATTCCAAACAAATCAAACAGTAGGTTAAAACCCCTACTTTGAGCATTTAATATTTAAAATAAATACCTAATGAATTTATTTTGCTGCATAACTTTTTGTGGCACCTCAGAAATATATAAAACTAATTTAAAAACACCAATTATATTTTTCAAAAATGCTAGGGTTAACAAATCAATTACAGAAAAGAATTTGAATAAACAGAAAACCAGAAAATGGGAAAAACCCTTAAACCTCGCCTGGGGCGAGGCCACCTCAACCCAGCCCACCCCGGCCCGTCTTCCACCTCCCACCTGCCCCCATCACGTCCGCCACCTGCTCGACGCCGTGGCGCCGCCGTGGCCACGGGCGTCCCTGGAGCCCTCCCCTCCCTCACCTACTCCCTCCCGCCATGGACCCGATAAGGCCAACCCCCGCAGCCCCCTGGACAACTCCCCCACCCCATTCCCCTCCTCCTCCTCTCGCCGACGTCGGGGAAAGCTTTCCCGAGCGCCACCGTCGCCATGGCAGTGAGCTCACGCGGCCAGTGAGCTCGCGACGCCACCCCGCCGTGTCCAGCGTGTCTCTCGTCGTCGTCCTCGTCTCCGAGCGGAAGGAATCGAGGCGGGAGCCCCCACCCCGAGCCCACGGTCATCTTCCCCAACTCCGGCCGCCGCGACGTCGCGGAGGAAATCCGGCGCCACCCCGACGCCACCGAGGCCGCTCTCTGCACCGTTACGTTCCTGGTGAGCTCCTGCGCCTCCCCCAACTCCCCGACGAGCCGTTTTTGCCCTGTAGCCCACCCCGCCATTAGGGCAGAAGCGCCTCGCCGCCGGCGAGCTCTCCACCGTGTCCTAGAGCACGCTTTTGGCGCACGGTACGCGTCACGCGGGTGCCCGCGCCCCCCTCGTTCGAATGCGCTAAGCCACACCCCTCGCAGCACCGTAGGTCGTCGTCGTCGTCTTCACCCGGAGGTTTCCGCCGTCACCGTCGATGTCGCGCTCCGCTCCGGCCACCCCCGACACCCCCGCTACCTCAAATCGAACGCGCAGGTCGCCAGGAACCCGTAGCCACCAGCGGCGCTCCTAACCGTGCCCGGATTCGAGCTCGGGCTCGGCCTCGCCGGAGTCCAGCCGCCGGCGAGCTCCTACGGTGGCTGCCAGGTGGGCCCGCTGGATTAGCCCCTAATCCCCACTGACAGTGGACCCCCCCCCCGGCTAATTACCCTGTTAGGTTAACTGAGTAGATTAACAGGAAATAATACCCCTCCCAGTCGCTGACAGGTGGGTCCCCTCTAAATAATTAACTAAATGATTTAGGTTAATCCAATTAATTAAGAACTAGTCACTGACATGTGGGTCCAGAGGCATTTTTCCAATTTAATTATGTGTTTTATAAATAACAGAGGCTGACATGTGGGTCCCACATGTCAGCACTGTTCTGGATAAGGTTGTGGATAATGTTTTGGATAATGCTAAATAAATAATAAAAGAAATCCAGAAAATCATTTAAATTGATTTAAACTTTGAAATTCAATAACTTTTAAACCGTAACTCGGATTCAAAAACTTTATACATGAAAGTTGATCAGAAAAATACAACGAATACGAATACGCTATCCGTATGTCTACCACCCCCCTCTAACACTACGAACATCGAACATTCCCCCTCCGGACCGTCTGTCCGATAAATTGTCCGGTACTGTTAGAGTGCCCGGATGAATTTATTCCGAACACGAAAGTTGTCCGGAATGGTTCAAATAGCACGGATACACCCCCCTTATGTTGTCCCGGTAACCACGACACCTCCGGCTTGATCCTTCCCCCTCCGGACACCCTGTCCGGTAATCACCCGGAGCCGGTAGTTCATCCTCAGATGAATTCCCGCTCCGAGCCTATTCCATTGCACTGCGTTAGAACAACGTTAACTTTTCATCTGTCATGTCTTGCATATGTTTGTATATTATTGTTGTGTATTTATTATTTCTTCCCCCTTTAATCTCCGGTAGACCCCGCTTCTGCCGTCGACTACACCGCTGCTGAGTACGACTACGTCGTCGACGACCCTGCCCCTACCGTCGAGCTGCCAGGCAAGCAGAGCCATTCTCTTCCCCAGATATCGCCTATCTTTCCGTACATTTCTTGCACTAGGCATTGTTACTGCTGCTGCTACGATTACAATCCCATTCAATTGCATAGCCTGTTTTTTTTGTTGCCCCTTGATGTACCTTCCTTTAATCCTATGCTGCCTATTATTACTTATGCATTATTCAGCAGTGAACCCTGCGCATTGTTAGCTAGGATTAGATAGAGGGCCGTGATCACTCAGGGGAGTGAACGCGGATATTAATATTATAGCTGCACAGGTACGGTACAATGCAGACACCGCCTCAGGCCCCTATCTGGGTTATGCCTAGTCACCTCAAGTGTGAGCTATCAAGGAGTAATCTTTGTACTCCACTCGAGGCTGACTTTGTCTTACCGCCATAGGGTTTTGAGTAACGGTTGTCCTAAAGGTAAGAAGTCGGGCGACCCAACGGTGCCCGCGAGAGGTATTGCGACGGGACGACAGGGAGGGTACGACCAGTGTACCGGTGTGCTTGGCCCCTGTTCGTTGGCCGCGAGAGTTACCAACCCACGAAAGTCGAGCTCCTCCAGGAGCACACGCGAGACAAGGTAAGGAGACGGTTCACCTTGTTGGTAACCGCAGTGACTTGGTGGGACGACGGGGCAGGCACCGATGTACTGGTGGTCCTGGCTGCTGTCGTTGTCCGCGGGTCAGTTAAGTCGCGGCAACGATAACGGTTGTCACGCAGGTTAATTAAAATGCTAAATGGTTCAGTGAATGTCTTGAGTTGGCTATATGCCATGTACGCACTACCTACCCGTGGGATTACGAGTATGGGCTCCTCTGCTTCTTAGTGTCGTCCGAGGACTCTTCAGACGTCAGCAGTACCGCGGGCTGATTGCCGGGAAGTGGTGTTGTCTTATTTGCCGCGGCGTGTGATTTGTATTTGCTTTGATTTAACTTCACCGGCCAGTCACGCACCGTGCAGGAGTACGTCGGGGTTAGGGTCCAAAGCCCCGCGTACATAGGATATAGTCCGGCGGATGACCTCTCTGTTGAGTTTGAAAGATGGGCTATGAAGTGTCGGATAGCCTCGGTGGAGCGTTCCCTAACAAGGTTCCCGCCACCCTGGAGATCCGTGCGTGTAGCGTAACACAAGTGCACCCCTACAGGGAAGAATTGATCTATCGATAGCCGTGTCCACGGTAACAGGACGCTTTATGCCGAAGCTGGATCTTACCACTAGAAACTATTATTAAACTGTATGGTTCCGGGTTCTTTTCCTCGCGGGGATGTCGAGGAGGTGAACTCGGAGGCATTGTTAATTATTACAATTTATTATTATTCAATGTTGCAGCAACTTCTGCTTCATTGCTACCTTACTGTTTTATATAAACTGTTGGCTGATTCTTACCTCATGCTGCAAGACACCGTCGGAAGATGCCAGTCTTCGTTAGGCCTAGCTTCTTACCCTTGCTCTGAATTTCTGTCTTCAGTCCACTATATATAGCCTCTTCATTCCGTTGATACAATGCATAATGCTTAGTAGCGGACGTAAGACTCGCGGGTATACTAGATACTCACCTGCTTTATTTCCTTTACTGTTTTGCCTGATCGGCCGCTGCAGCCGACGTTGGAGCTCAGGAGCGGGAGTACCCCGGAGGTGCCTACTACGACGTCGAGTTCCCCGTTGACCAGGAGTAGTACTGTGGATCCCAGGCAGGAGGCCTCGCCTTTTCGTTCTGTATCTCTGATGTGATTTGTGCTAGCCTTCTTAAGGCAAAACTTGACTAACTATGTCTGTACTCAGATATTATGGCTTGTATGACTTATATATCCGGGTCCGCGTGACCCCCTCTATTGTAATATATTGGTTTATCCTATTGTGTTTAGTGTTGTGCTGTGATATTATCACCGTGGCACCCTAATCTCAGTCGTGTACCCTGTGTGTATGATTACTGTACACGGTCTGATTTTGGGGGCGTCACAAGTTGGTATCAGAGCCGACTGCCTGTAGGAAGCCACCCCACCACTACCTGGTCGAAGTTGAGTCTAGACTTTGAAAAACTATTTTTCTAACTTAATATTTGGCTTACGGGCCCACATCGATGTCACTACGTGTGATATCTATGGTATTAGGATCCTTTTCTCCTTACCTATGCTCTGGGAATCTACTCTCTTATCCTTGCTGGTAAGTTTTACAAAAGCTGACATTAGGATCACGTTCTCTTGATTCCACCCGGCGTTTTTCTGGTGCATCCCCCATTGATTGAGTCGTGTTGCAGGCGTCGTACGCCAGATCCCAGACCGCGGATCCCATTCTCATTCTGGGCAGGCCGCGCGTTCTCTGGCATCAACTCCTGTGACCAACAGTTTTCTTGCGGCGTGATTGACATAGTGGAATCTATGTCGCGTCGTGTAATCCTTACCTCGGTCTGCACGCCGCCTAGAGAGTCCTTTTTCCTTAATTTCTACGACGTTACGCTGCCCGATTTTCGGTTGATTCTATGTGTGGATGTGTATGTCTTATATGACTACTCCTATATATCCGCGCCTCTTCCTTGTTGTCGCTTTACCTCTTACTCGTTTCCGGTATTTTCGTTAAGTTGTTCATCGCTGAAATACCCCTGTTAAATTCTAGCAGGATGGATGGTCGTGGTGGTCGTGGTCGTGGTCGTGCTGCCAACGACCCACCTCCGCCGTCGGATTACATGGCCGCGATGATGCAGCAGTTCGAGATGAACCGTCAGTTCATGCAGAATATCATGGCTCAGTTCCCCCAGCCGAATCAGAATGGGCACCACCATCAGCATGCCACCGTGACTCTGCACGACTTCACCCGCCTCAACCCCACTATGTTCCGCAACATTGTTCAGCCGCTGGATGCTGATGACTGGCTTCGCGACATCACTCACGAGCTGGAGTCTGCTAATGTCGATCCAGCCGACTATGTGAACTTTGCGTCTTATCATCTGAAAGGCGCCGCTGCTCAGTGGTGGAGCACCCACAAGCGTTCCCTGCCAGTCGGAGAAGTCATCACTTGGGATGAATTTCAGTCTGCTTTTCGCGGTCGCTACATTCCTCAGGGGATCATGGACCGTAAGGCGGAAGAATTCCGCAACCTCACTCAGGGTGACATGACTGTTGAAGCCTATCAGCGCGAGTTCCTTAACCTCTCTCGCTATGCGGAAGAAGAGATCGCCACTGATGCTCGTAGGCAGCAGAAGTTCCGTCGTGGCCTCAACCCAGAACTCAGGCTCGCTCTTGCCGTTCATGATTTCGCCAACTTCGCCACCATGGTGAACAAGGCTATCACCGTCGAGACTGCCCAGATGGAGCACAAGACCTCTCTGAAGCGTTATCGTGACGTTGGATCATCTTCGGGCGCAACGCAGAAGCGTCGTATCTGGCTCCCTACCAGTTTGACCCACTCAGCTTCCCCTGCTCCAAGGCCGTCTTATGCTGCACCCCGTCTGCCTCCGCCACCGCAGATGCCAAGAGCTCTGCCTGCACCACCCAATGCACCACCCCTTCGTCCTCAGGATGGATTGTGCTTCACGTGCCGCCAACCTGGGCATTATTCCCGAGAGTGTCCCCTGAAACAGAAGCAACTGGTAGTTCACCCCGCTGGCCGTGGAAATGGTCGTGGCAACAACCGGACCCCCAACTATAATACTGGGTCTGCTGCTCATACTCGTGGTCACGCGAACAACATCAGTGTTGATGAAGCTCAACAACAACCCGCTACCGTGATGGGTACCCTTCTCGTTAATTTCGTACCTGCTACTGTTTTATTCGATACAGGAGCATCGCATTCATTCTTGTCGGAAGCATTTGCATTGTCGCATAATTTTACCCTTGAGGATATGAACCCACCGATGGTTGTCCGCACCCCGATAGGCTATGCCCACACCTCCAAGATAGTGCCCGGAACCATTGTTGAAATTGAAGGGATTGATTTCCGTGCTTCCCCCATCGTTCTGAAGTCTTCCACCATAGACCTCATTCTGGGAATGGATTGGTTGAAGTTCCACGATGCCGCACTTTATTGTGGCACCAAGTCTGTACAGCTTTTTCACCCCTCCGGTGGGATTGTTAACCACACCGCCCGAGTGACCCGTAATGCTGAAACACAGATCTTTATGATGAATGCTTTGAATGTCTCACCTTTGAAAGACATCGAGAACGTTCCGGTCGTTCGCGATTTTCCCGACGTCTTCCCAGAAGAACTGCCGGGAATACCCCCGATCAGAGAAGTTGAATTCGTCATCGACTTGAAGCCAGGCACTGTTCCTATTGCCAAGCGTCCTTACAAGATGCCGCCACATGTACTCCTTGAACTTAAGGAGGAAATCGACAAGGCACTTCAGAAAGGATTCATTCGCCTCAGTTCCTCAGCTTGGGGAGCACCTTCGCTCTTTGTCAAGAAGAGCGATGGGACTAACCGGTTGGTCCAAGATTATCGACCCATTAACCAAGCCACCATCCAGAACAAATACCCACTTCCCCGGATCAACGATCTGTATGATCAACTTGCCGGATCCAAGGTGTTTTCTAAACTCGACTTGAGGTTGGGTTATCACCAAATCCGAGTCCGTGATGAGGACATTCCGAAGACTGCCTTCATTACTCGCTATGGTTCATACGAGTACACCGTCATGTCCTTTGGCTTAACCAATGCTCCAGCCACCTTCTCCAGATTGATGAATTATATTTTCATGGAGTACCTCGACCAGTTCGTCGTGGTTTATCTGGATGATATCTTGATATATTCCAAGAATGAAGAAGAACATGCTGAACATCTTCGTCTTATACTGGAGAAGCTTAGAGAACACAAGCTCTACGCTAAGTTTTCTAAGTGTGAGTTCTGGCTTCCCGAAGTAACCTACCTTGGACATGTGATTTCCAAGGATGGCATTGCCGTCACCCCAGAACGTATCCAGGCTATTCTTGCCTGGACTCCTCCCAAGACCGTCAAGCAAGTCCGCAGTTTTCTCGGGCTCGCTAGCTATTGCCGCCGTTTCGTCGAGAATTTCTCCAAGATTGCCAGGCCTCTGACTAATCTACTTCACAAAGGCATCAAGTTTGAGTGGACAGATAAATGTCAAGAAAGTTTTCAAGCCCTCAAGGACAAGCTAACTTCTCCCCCGGTGCTTGCTCCCCCTGATACTCAGAAGGACTTCGTGATATATTGCGACGCGTCTCGTCAAGGATTAGGCTGTGTCCTATTACAAGAGCGCAAGGTGATCGCTTATGGCTCTCGTCAGTTGCGTGCTCACGAAGACAAATATCCAACACATGATCTCGAATTGGCAGCAGTAATTTATGCATTGAAGCTGTGGCGACATTACCTCGTTGGTAATCGTTGCGAGATCTACACCGACCACCAAAGCCTGAAATACTTGTTTACTCAGCCCGACCTTAATCTCCGCCAACAGAGATGGCTCGAGACAATAGCCGATTTTAACATGGATATTCATTACACCCCTGGCAAAGCTAATGTGATGGCTGATGCCCTGAGCCGTAAAGTTTACTGTAGTGAACTTGAGGTGCAGCTAGAACAACCACCTCTGTATGAAGATTTTCAGAAGTTGAACCTCGAGATTGTTCCTCAAGGTTGTGCAAATAACCTGGTCATTGAACCGGATCTCGTCAAATCCGTCAAGTGTATACAGTTCTATGATGATTTCGTACAGAAGATTAAGCGTGATATCGCCAATGGGAGACCCTCACCCTTCACCCTTGATAGTAATGGTGCGGCGTTCTACCAGAACCGTTTAGTGGTTACTCACAGCAAGGGCAGGCATGAGAACCTGGATATGACCCCGAAGGTCATGAAAGCGGCTCACGATACCCCGTTGTCCATTCATCCTGGGAGCACCAAGATGTACCAAGACATTCGTCAGCAATTCTGGTGGCCCAACATGAAGCAAGACATTGCCCGATATGTTTCTGAATGTGACATTTGCCGTCGCGTCAAGGGGGAACATCAAAAACCCTCTGGAAAACTACAACCACCTGAAATCCCTGTATGGAAGTGGGACAAAGTTCAGATGGACTTCGTCACCGGTTTTCCCCGATCCCAGAAAGGTAACGATGCTATCTTTGTCGTCATCGACCGGTTCTCCAAGGTTGCTCACTTTATACCAGTCAAGGAGAAGATCACGGCGGCTCAGTTAGCGGAATTATATATCGCCCAGATCGTGTCGCTCCACGGTATTCCGTTGGAGATTAGTTCAGATCGTGGCAGCCTTTTCACCTCAAGATATTGGCGGAGTTTCCAAGAAGCTCTGGGGACTACTTTGCATCTCAACACCGCTTATCACCCCCAGTCACAGGGCCAAGTCGAACGCGTCAATCAAATACTTGAAGATATGCTTCGAGCTTGTGTCATCTCCTTCGGCAAGAAATGGGAGGAATCTCTTCCATTTGCTGAATTCTCGTACAACAATAGCTATCACGCTAGTCTGAAGATGGCACCCTATGAAGTTCTCTATGGACGTAAGTGTCGGACCCCTCTGAGTTGGTCAGAAACTGGGGAACGTGCACTCATTGGCCCGGATATTATTCAGCAAGCTGAAGACCAAGTTCACGTCATCCGTGAACATTTGAAGGCCGCTCAGTCCCGCCAGAAGAGCAACTATGACCGCAAACACCGTGAAATGGAGTATCAACCTGGTGAATACGCTTACCTTCGTGTCACTCCCATGAGGGGCACTCATCGCTTCGGTATCAAGGGCAAGTTGGCTCCTCGCTACATTGGCCCGTTCCGTATCCTTTCCAGGAGTGGACCCGTGGCATACCGGTTGGAATTGCCGCCGAACCACTCCCAAGTCCACGATGTCTTCCACGTGTCGCAACTCCGTCGCTGCTTCAAGGATCCTATCCGCGAAGTGGAGCATGATATGATCGAGCTGCAACAAGACTTAACTTATCGAGAACATCCGAGCCGCATTCTCGATCAGTCTGAACGCCGAACCCGCAACAAGACCGTCAAGTTCCTCAAGGTTCAGTGGTCGAATCATTCTGAAGATGAGGCCACTTGGGAACGCGAAGATCGCCTTCGCGATGAATACCCCGATCTTTTCCTCGCTACCACTTAAATTCTCGGGACGAGAATTCTTGTAGTGGGGGAGATTTGTAACACCCTCAGATGCCTGTAACAGTAATCATCATCACTGTTGACTATCACTGTTTGTTAATCCCTGTTATTCCCTGACCTTAATCAAACTTTGCTTCTGCTCCATCCAAACCATGCTGGTTGGTAATCAAAACACAAAGCCCAATGCATTTTGCTCATCATGAAACCAAACCCTAGTTGAAACTACCTCAAATGGAAATTAAAACAAAAGTGCTCAAATAAAGTTGTTCCAAAAATCATGGAACTATTTTTGTAAATTGCCTAAAATCATTACAATCATGTGGGACCAACTTTGATAATTTTTGGAGTTGCAGAAAATTCCAAACAAATCAAACAGTAGGTTAAAACCCCTACTTTGAGCATTTAATATTTAAAATAAATACCTAATGAATTTATTTTGTTGCATAACTTTTTGTGGCACCTCAGAAATATATAAAACTAATTTACAAACACCAATTATATTTTTCAAAAATGCTAGGGTTAACAAATCAATTACAGAAAAGAATTTGAATAAACAGAAAACCAGAAAATGGGAAAAACCCTTAAACCTCGCCTGGGGTGAGGCCACCTCAGCCCAGCCCACCCCGGCCCGTCTTCCACCTCCCGCCTGCCCCCATCACGTCCGCCACCTGCTCGACGCCGTGGCGCCGCCGTGGCCACGGGCGTCCCTGGAGCCCTCCCCTCCCTCACCTGCTCCCTCCCGCCATGGACCCGATAAGGCCAACCCCCGCAGCCCCCTGGACAACTCCCCCACCCCATTCCCCTCCTCCTCCTCTCGCCGACGTCGGGGAAAGCTTTCCCGAGCGCCACCGTCGCCATGGCAGTGAGCTCACGCGGCCAGTGAGCTCGCGACGCCACCCCGCCGTGTCCAGTGTGTCTCTCGTCGTCGTCCTCGTCTCCGAGCGGAAGGAATCGAGGCGGGAGCCCCCACCCCGAGCCCACGGGCATCTTCCCCAACTCCGGCCGCCGCGACGTCGCGGAGGAAATCCGGCGCCACCCCGACGCCACCGAGGCCGCTCTCTGCACCGTTACGTTCCTGGTGAGCTCCTGCGCCTCCCCCAACTCCCCGACGAGCCGTTTGTGCCCTGTAGCCCACCCCGCCATTAGGGCAGAAGCGCCTCGCCGCCGGCGAGCTCTCCACCGTGTCTTGGAGCACGCTTTTGGCGCACGGTACGCGTCACGCGGGTGCCCGCGCCCCCCTCGTTCGAATGCGCTAAGCCACACCCCTCGCAGCACCGTAGGTCGTCGTCGTCGTCTTCACCCGGAGGTTTCCGCCGTCACCGTCGATGTCGCGCTCCGCTCCGGCCACCCCCGACACCCCCGCTACCTCAAATCGAACGCGCAGGTCGCCAGGAACCCGTAGCCACCAGCGGCGCTCCTAACCGTGCCCGGATTCGAGCTCGGGCTCGGCCTCGCCGGAGTCCAGCCGCCGGCGAGCTCCTACGGTGGCTGCCAGGTGGGCCCGCTGGATTAGCCCCTAATCCCCACTGACAGTGGACCCCCCCCCCCCCGGCTAATTACCCTGTTAGGTTAACTGAGTAGATTAACAGGAAATAATACCCCTCCCAGTCGCTGACAGGTGGGTCCCCTCTAAATAATTAACTAAATGATTTAGGTTAATCCAATTAATTAAGAACTAGTCACTGACATGTGGGTCCAGAGGCATTTTTCCAATTTAATTATGTGTTTTATAAATAACAGAGGCTGACATGTGGGTCCCACATGTCAGCACTGTTCTGGATAAGGTTGTGGATAATGTTTTGGATAATGCTAAATAAATAATAAAAGAAATCCAGAAAATCATTTAAATTGATTTAAACTTTGAAATTCAATAACTTTTAAACCGTAACTCGGATTCAAAAACTTTATACATGAAAGTTGATCAGAAAAATACAACGAATACGAATACGCTATCCGTATGTCTACCACCCCCCTCTAACACTACGAACATCGAACATTCCCCCTCCGGACCGTCTGTCCGATAAATTGTCCGGTACTGTTAGAGTGCCCGGATGAATTTATTCCGAACACGAAAGTTGTCCGGAATGGTTCAAATAGCACGGATACACCCCCCTTATGTTGTCCCGGTAACCACGACACCTCCGGCTTGATCCTTCCCCCTCCGGACACCCTGTCCGGTAATCACCCGGAGCCGGTAGTTCATCCTCAGATGAATTCCCGCTCCGAGCCTATTCCATTGCACTGCGTTAGAACAACGTTAACTTTTCATCTGTCATGTCTTGCATATGTTTGTATATTATTGTTGTGTATTTATTATTTCTTCCCCCTTTAATCTCCGGTAGACCCCGCTTCTGCCGTCGACTACACCGCTGCTGAGTACGACTACGTCGTCGACGACCCTGCCCCTACCGTCGAGCTGCCAGGCAAGCAGAGCCATTCTCTTCCCCAGATAT
Organism: Bromus sterilis; assembly: GCA_950022295.1. Classification (NCBI taxonomy): domain Eukaryota; kingdom Viridiplantae; phylum Streptophyta; class Magnoliopsida; order Poales; family Poaceae; genus Bromus; species Bromus sterilis. The sequence continues at coordinate 138,836,450 of OX465601.1, read as the reverse complement.
CGCCTATCTTTCCGTACATTTCTTGCACTAGGCATTGTTACTGCTGCTGCTACGATTACAATCCCATTCAATTGCATAGCCTGTTTTTTTTGTTGCCCCTTGATGTACCTTCCTTTAATCCTATGCTGCCTATTATTACTTATGCATTATTCAGCAGTGAACCCTGCGCATTGTTAGCTAGGATTAGATAGAGGGCCGTGATCACTCAGGGGAGTGAACGCGGATATTAATATTATAGCTGCACAGGTACGGTACAATGCAGACACCGCCTCAGGCCCCTATCTGGGTTATGCCTAGTCACCTCAAGTGTGAGCTATCAAGGAGTAATCTTTGTACTCCACTCGAGGCTGACTTTGTCTTACCGCCATAGGGTTTTGAGTAACGGTTGTCCTAAAGGTAAGAAGTCGGGCGACCCAACGGTGCCCGCGAGAGGTATTGCGACGGGACGACAGGGAGGGTACGACCAGTGTACCGGTGTGCTTGGCCCCTGTTCGTTGGCCGCGAGAGTTACCAACCCACGAAAGTCGAGCTCCTCCAGGAGCACACGCGAGACAAGGTAAGGAGACGGTTCACCTTGTTGGTAACCGCAGTGACTTGGTGGGACGACGGGGCAGGCACCGATGTACTGGTGGTCCTGGCTGCTGTCGTTGTCCGCGGGTCAGTTAAGTCGCGGCAACGATAACGGTTGTCACGCAGGTTAATTAAAATGCTAAATGGTTCAGTGAATGTCTTGAGTTGGCTATATGCCATGTACGCACTACCTACCCGTGGGATTACGAGTATGGGCTCCTCTGCTTCTTAGTGTCGTCCGAGGACTCTTCAGACGTCAGCAGTACCGCGGGCTGATTGCCGGGAAGTGGTGTTGTCTTATTTTCCGCGGCGTGTGATTTGTATTTGCTTTGATTTAACTTCACCGGCCAGTCACGCACCGTGCAGGAGTACGTCGGGGTTAGGGTCCAAAGCCCCGCGTACATAGGATATAGTCCGGCGGATGACCTCTCTGTTGAGTTTGAAAGATGGGCTATGAAGTGTCGGATAGCCTCGGTGGAGCGTTCCCTAACAAGGTTCCCGCCACCCTGGAGATCCGTGCGTGTAGCGTAACACAAGTGCACCCCTACAGGGAAGAATTGATCTATCGATAGCCGTGTCCACGGTAACAGGACGCTTTATGCCGAAGCTGGATCTTACCACTAGAAACTATTATTAAACTGTATGGTTCCGGGTTCTTTTCCTCGCGGGGATGTCGAGGAGGTGAACTCGGAGGCATTGTTAATTATTACAATTTATTATTATTCAATGTTGCAGCAACTTCTGCTTCATTGCTACCTTACTGTTTTATATAAACTGTTGGATGATTCTTACCTCATGCTGCAAGACACCGTCGGAAGATGCCAGTCTTCGTTAGGCCTAGCTTCTTACCCTTGCTCTGAATTTCTGTCTTCAGTCCACTATATATAGCCTCTTCATTCCGTTGATACAATGCATAATGCTTAGTAGCGGACGTAAGACTCGCGGGTATACTAGATACTCACCTGCTTTATTTCCTTTACTGTTTTGCCTGATCGGCCGCTGCAGCCGACGTTGGAGCTCAGGAGCGGGAGTACCCCGGAGGTGCCTACTACGACGTCGAGTTCCCCGTTGACCAGGAGTAGTACTGTGGATCCCAGGCAGGAGGCCTCGCCTTTTCGTTCTGTATCTCTGATGTGATTTGTGCTAGCCTTCTTAAGGCAAAACTTGACTAACTATGTCTGTACTCAGATATTATGGCTTGTATGACTTATATATCCGGGTCCGCGTGACCCCCTCTATTGTAATATATTGGTTTATCCTATTGTGTTTAGTGTTGTGCTGTGATATTATCACCGTGGCACCCTAATCTCAGTCGTGTACCCTGTGTGTATGATTACTGTACACGGTCTGATTTTGGGGGCGTCACAACTACAGAGAGCAGCACATAACAGATCTACCATGGCATCCTCAGCACTACAACAAGAACGAGCGAGCTAGGCATTTCACCAAACAGTTGCTGAGCAAGGGGCAAAGGGCACGGAAGCGAGCTCACCTCGACAGTAAGTACCGACTCCGTGCACGAGCGCAGTAATGGCCCAAGCGCAGGAATCCTAGAAACCTGAAGCAAACTCAAATCAGGATGAGCTCTGACGAGGACCGAGGCAAAAGCAAAGGGCACGGAAGCGAGCTCACCTCGACAGTAAGTACCGACCCCGTGCACGAGCGCAGTAATGGGCCAAGCGCAGGAATCCTAGAAACCTGATTACAATGGAAAGAAAGAACAAGCAAACTCAAATCAGGATGAGCTCTGACGAGTACCGAGGCAAAAGAACCAGAAGAGAACCGAAGATCTACCCTCAACCGCACGCAGATGCGGCAGCACGAGCAGCCATGGTGGAGCGAATCGGCGCCGGCGACCCGCCTTTGAGACGAGGGGAAGCAAATGGGAAGCGCGGGTGGGGAGGGGGACTGAGAGCGAGGCAGACGATGAGAGGACGAGTAGCAGGTAATGAGGACCACGCCGAGCTTACGAACAACACGCCTCTCCAGGGCCGAACAGTGCATGCGCGCTGTACCTCTTAGAGGACCTCACCACAAGAAAACCACACCGCCGACAGGTGTGCCCAGGGACAATCGGGGCCACACTGGTCAGCGTCATAGGGATCCAATTGGGCCCGTAAGGAATGAGATGGCGGCATCCAATGACCAGGAAACCGATGCCCACGCCGAGCAAGTTCGCGCAGCACAACAAAGACGAAGACGAGGCTGACATGCCGGCCCGCACCAGGCAAATGCGAAGGGGCGCAGCTGGGTCAAACAAACAGCGGTAAAAAACATCCATGGCACTTGCCGCGATTACCGGGAGACGAGCGCGAGACGAGCGCATTCTGTACTATGCTTGTTACGACGCAGTTGGGGCCAGCAGACGCTGAGAGGAAGGACCCGCGCATAGCAAGGGCCCAGCAGTCACGAGACGTGCATGGCAGCGCAACGTGCATGAAGAATTAACAAGAAGGAACGGCTTGATTCTTAACCAGCGACGCATACCGTACCAAAGTGGGATGAGTGAACGAACCAGATGCAATTCAGATCGCAGGTGCCCTCTCTATGAGGGTAGCATAGCAAGGTTTATAGTAGAGAATGCCTAGTAGTCATTAAGTCATTGGGTATATGATTTGTGGTTATTATTATTAAAGTGATCTAGGAGTGTTATGAAATAAATAAATAAATAAATAAATAAATAAATAAATAATATACCCTGAAGGTTATTAAAACTGCCATAATAATTATAATAAACATGTGATAATTTTAAATGCACTAAAAATTGTTGAACCAGTTTTATAAAAATCCTAATAATTAGTAAGCCATAATAAAAGTGAATTTGGGTTTTATTAAAATGTTTTAATATTATAAATAATTAAAAGCAATAGCAAAACAGTGCCTTTTTATACCTTTTAAATAAAGCAAAATATCAAATGATTTTTATAAATCATAAAAACTATTAGTAATAATTCTTTAATATATAACACTAATTTTGGGGCCATTGCAATGTTTTACTAAATCGTTTAGTGGTTGGAATAAATTAAAAAAAAATGAAATAACAAAAAAAAGAAAAACCTATACTACGCCGGGGGCGAGGCCCACCCCGGGCCCAGCCCCCCCTCTCTCTTCTTCTCCTCCCACCTGCTCCCTCCCTCCTCTGCCTCACACGCGCCATGGGCAGGGGGGAGCACTGCTCGGCCGCCCCCACCCCACCTGCCCCCTACCTGCTCCCCCCCCATGCTTGTGGATAAGAGCACCCCTGGCCCTCGGAACCCTAGCCCCATTTTTCTCTTTTACTATCCCCACACTCCGTTGATGTTCCTCCCGCCATGGCTGTCGCCTACCTCGCCATGGCTAGTCGTGGCTGAGGCCGAGGACATTGCCACGCCGCGTCCCCGAGCCGGACAGCCCCGCCGCCGACTGCTACTACCACTGCGCCGGAAAACTCGAGCAGGGAGGCCAACGCAAGCCACCCTCGAGCTCGCCCTGCATCCGGCGAAGCCACGGCCGATTCGCCGCTGGCTGAGCCTCCCTGGGCCTCCTCGAGCCCTTGACCTGCCGTGCTGCGCCCCCCTGTGAGCCTTTCCTTCGAATCCCCCCCCCCCCCCGTCGATTTGGTCACCTAGCCTCTGCTCCCGCTGCTCCCGTGCTCGGCCGTGCCGGCCCGCTTCCTGGCCATGAGCCGGTGCGTGAGCGCGCCTGAGGCCGATGCACCACCGCGGGCCTCGCGGCTGCCCCCCCCCCCCCCCCCCGCCGCCGCCTAGCCGCGTACTGGCGCCGTCAGCGCCGCCTGTAGGCCGCGCCTTGCCCCCCCCCCCCCCACACACACTTGTGAGCCTTTCTCGCCATGGCCGCCGGTGGCCTTATCCCGTGCGAGTCCAGCCACGGGGAAGGCACGGTTGTGCCCCTGGCCGGTGGGGCCAGTTGGTTTTGTTAGGTGGGATTAATCCCCTTTATTATTAGTACCCCTCACATACAATGACAGTGGGCCCCATTGCTGGTAAACTAAATCTACTTAATGTATAAATGAATCTGAGTATATGACAAGTGGGACCCCCCTTTTGATTAGACATTTTGATTAAATTAAAACCCTGTTAAAATAAATGTGACTATGACATGTAGGTCCCATATGTCAGTTGACCAGTCAACCCCCACTTTTTGGATAATTCTATTTAAATAATTAAAAGAAATTCCAAAAATTCTTTAAATTGATTAAAACTTTGAAATTCAATATCTTTTAATCCGTAACTCCGATGGAAAAACTTTATACATCAAACTTGATCAGAAAAATATCACTGGTCCGAATACGCTAGCCGTATGTCAACCACCCCCCTCTAACACAACGAACATCGACATTCCCCCCTTCGGGCCGTCTGTCGATAATTCCCGGTGCCGCTAAAAAACCTGTCGGATGAATTTATTCTGAACACGAAAGTTGTTCGGAATAGGTCAACTAGTCCGGATACAACACCCACACATGTGTCGGATATCCACGACACCTCCGGCATGATATCTCCCCCCCCCTCCGGACACCTTATCCGATAATCACCCGGAGCCGGTATTTCATCCCCGGATGAATTCCCGCTCCGAGTATCGTACATCGTACTGCGTTAGAACCCCGTTTATAATCCATCTGTTATGTCTTGCATTTGTATTGCTATTATTGTTGTGTATTTATTGTTTCTTCCCCCCCTTAATCTCCGGTAGACCCCGCTGCTGCCGTCGACTACACCAATGCTGAGTACGACTACTTCGTCGACGACCGTACCCCTACAGTCGAGCTTCCAGGCAAGCAGAGCCATTCTCTTCCCCAGATATCGCCTATCTTTTGCGTACTTTCTTGCACTAGGCATTGTTACTGTTGCTGCTACGATTACAATCCTATTCAATTGCATAGCCTGTTTTTTGTCGCCCCTTGATGTACCTCCTTTATCCTATGCTGCCTATTATTATTATGCATTATTCAGCAGTGAGCCCTGCGCATTGTTAGCTAGGATTAGATAGCGGGCCGTGATCACTCTGGGGGTGATCGCGGGAACGATATAGTACAACTGCAACAGGTACGGATCAATGCAGACGCCCTAGGGAACCTACAACGGCGAGACTCTGCCGAGTCGTTTCGATTTTGGCTTATGAGTGGAATGGACTCGTATTTCACTCTCGTCGGCTCAGTAGCGTAGCATCACCGGGATGATATGAGGTTTACCTCTTTAGTTCATTCCGCTGATGTCTCAGTCGAGTCATCTCAAGTGTACCATCGAGGGTGATTCCTCCTGGTTTCACTTAATGGTAGGGACTCGAACCAACTGGTGTCCTTAAAGGTAAGAAGTCGGGCGACCCAACGGTGCCCGCGAGTGGTATTGCGACGGGACGACAGGGAGGGTACGACCAGTGTACCGGTGTGCTTGGCCCCTGATCGTTGGCCGCGAGAGTTACCAAACCACGAAAGTCGAGCTCCTCCAGGAGCACACGCGAGACAAGGTAAGGATACGGTTCACCTTGTTGGTAACCGCAATGACTTGGTGGGACGACAGGGCAGGCACCGATGTACTGGTGGTCCTGGCTGCTGTCGTTGTCCGCGGGTCGGTTAAGTCGAGGCAACGATAACGGTTGTCACGCAGGTAAATTAAAATGCTAAATGGTTCAGTGAATGTCTTGAGTTGGCTATATGCCATGTACGCACTACCTACCCGTGGGAATTACGAGTTATGGGCTCCTCTGCTTCGTAGTGTCGTCCGAGGACTCTTCAGACGTCAGCAGTACCGCGGCCTGCGCCGGAAAGTGGTGTTGTCTTATTTGCTCGCGCGGTGGTGTCTTATTTGGATTTGCTTTAAATTCACCGGCCAGCCACGCACCGTGCAGGAGTACGTTCGGGTTGGGGTCCAAGGCCCGGCGTACTTAGGATTTAGACCAGCGGATGGCCTCTCTGTTGAATTTGAAAGATGGGCTATGAAGTGTCGGATAGCCTCGGTGGAGCGTTCCCTAACAAGGTTCCCTCCACCCTGGAGATCCGTGCGTGTAGCGTAACACAAGTGCACCCCTGCAGGGAAGATTGATCTATTCGAATAGCCGTGTCCACGGTAACAGGACGCTTTATGCTGAAGCTGGATCTTACCACTACAAACTATTATTATTAAACAATATGGTTCCGGGTTTTCTTCCTCGCGGGGATGTCGAGGAGGTGAACTCGGAGGCATTGCTAATTATTACAACTTACTATTATACAATGCTGCAGCAACTTCTGCTGCATTGTTACTTTATGCTTTGTATAAACTGTTGGCTGATTCTTACCTCATGCTGCAAGACATCGTCGGAAGATGCTAGTCTTCGATAGGCCTAGCTTCTTACCCTTGCTCTGGATTTCTATCTTACAGTCCACTATATACAGCCTCTTCTTTCCGTTGATACAATGCATAATGCTTAGTAGCGGACGTAAGACTCGCGGGTATACTAGATACTCACCCTGCTTTATTTCCTTTACTGTTTTGCCTGATCGGCCGCTGCAGTCAACGTTGAAGCCCAGGAGAAGGAGATCCCCGATGCCGACCACCGCAACATGAAGATCCTCGATGCTTTCTACGACGTCGAGTTCCCCGTTGACCAGGAGTAGCTTGGAGGTTCCCAGGCAGGAGGCCTCGCCTTTTCGATCTGTTGTTATTTGTGCTAGCCTTCTTAAGGCAACCTTCTATCCTTGTGTCTGTACTCAGATACTATTGCTTCCGCTGACTTTGTGCTCTCGAGCTGTTGTATTCGAGCCCTCGTGGCCCCTGGCTTGTATTAAACAGCTCGTATTATTTTATTTGTAGAGTTGTGTTGTGATATCTCATCGTGAGTCCCTAATCTCGATCGTGTACCTTGCGTGTATGATTACTGTACACGGCTTGATTTTGGGGGCGTCACAAGTTGGTATCAGAGCCGACTGCCTGTAGGAAGCCCCTAACCACTCCTTGGTTGAAGTCGAGTCTAGACTTTGCAAAACTACTTTGCTAACTTAATGTTTGGCTTACGGGCCCACATTGTTATCACCACGTGTGATATCTTTGGTATTAGGATCTTTTTCTCCGTACCTATGCTCTGGGACTCTGCTCTCTTATCCTTGCTGGTAAGTTTTATTAACGCTGACTTTAGGTTCTCGTACCTCCTTCCTTCCGGAGAGCACTGCCTTCCCGATGATCGCCTGATTCACCTGAAGATCCCGACGATTACTCTACGATGAATTCCCAAGATTCTACGTGTTCATCGCCTTTGCAATCCCATGACACCGACAAGTCCGTGTGGATGATTGCATCCACCTCCCGATCTGGATATCACAATTTCCTTGTACTTAAGCATCAAGTTATTCCGGTGCTTTTGTCACCCGATGCCTTGGCATTCTTTCCCCTTCTGGTTGAGTGCCCATACTCACATCGGATCCTTTGCGAACCATCCGACCTTTTTGTGGATTACTATCCGACTATTCTTAAATGGCTTATTCCATGTGTCAATTGGATTCACCGTGTGAAATACCATCCCTGACCCTCGATGATTTTTGTTATCGTCGACAACCTCCCTCAACTCTGTGCCAATACAACTTGGTCGTGTATATCGTGTTGTGCTTTCCCTTGGGAAAGATATACACCTGATACTTGTGTATCATCACCTCTTCCTTTCCATTGGTTTGTTTAAACTTTCTTATAATATATCTTATCTGAGCAGTGATAATTCACCTGCTTATGTAAACACCTCGGTGTATAACCTCGTCAGTAAACCCTTGTTGACTTTGTCGATGACATTTCGGTAACCACCGGGACGAGAACTTTTCCAATTGGTCCGCCTCGTATTAACGAGCAGGAAAATGGTTCTCAATGTCCACTACTCCTGGTATCGATGTTGTTGCCGACATATCTGACAAGCTATTCTCTGACCATCCTTGCATCGTGATCGCGTAATATGCCACCCCCCATAAGCCACAGTTCCACAGGATCGAAACCTGACTCTTGTTATCTACCTTGTGATATTCCGACCGATATCAGACTCAGTGCTTCTGTCTGATGATCGGGGCCCCTTTTCCCATCTTCCGTGATCGGCATCGAATACGTGCCTATCCGCTTAAAACTTCTCTCGACGTACTTCCCTGAGCTTAAACTCGGAAGGACTTTGTACCCCATAACCTTGAGCAACCCCATTTATTTGACCTTGTATCGATCCGCCCCCCTTAAGCTTTATCTCTTAACCTGTTCGTAAGTGCGATGAAGCCCCCGACGAAAGGACGAAAACCCATCGAGATGCACCGATGCGAAGCAGTGAAGGCCTCAACGTGAAGGATTAATTTCTTCGAGTAGGACAACAAGAACCAGAAGATTTGTTAGAAGGAAAAACCGAAACTCTACCCCTTACACTACTTTTAATTCTCGGGATGAGAATTCTTTGTAGTGGTGGAGATTTGTAACACCCTCAGAATCAGTAACAGTAATCACTACAGTGATTCCACTGTTAGTGATCATTACTGTTGATGATCAAGCCATGATCACCTTTGATCATAGTTCTGTCAGATTTCCACCCTCATAAAATTTTCAAATATTTGTGACTTATAATATTGCCCCCAAGTAATTGTGGGTGATCATTACTCTACTTGCAATACCTAACCATTTTAACCTTAGTCATTAGAGTAATAACAATTCAATGATGGATATGAAACCAATGATGTTGGGTTATCAATTGCCAAGTGAAAATAAAATGAAACTGAAATGAATTTGCACCAGACATTATGGTTCCACCTTTGAAAAATGCCTAGTAGTCATTAAGTCATTGGGTATATGATTTGGGGTTATTATTATTAAAGTGATCTAGGAGTGTTATGAAATAAATAAATAAATATACCCTGAAGGTTATTAAAACTGCCATAATAATTATAATAAACATGTGGTAATTTTAAATGCACTAAAATTTGTTGAACCAGTTTTATAAAAAGCCTAATAATTAGTAAGCCATAATAAAAGTGAATTTGGGTTTTATTAAAATGTTTTAATATTATAAATAATTAAAAGCAATAGCAAAACAGTGGCTTTTTATACCTTTTAAATAAAGCAAAATATCAAATGATTTTTATAAATCATAAAAACTATTAGTAATAATTCTTTAATATATAACACTAATTTTGGGGCCATTGCAATGTTTTACTAAATCGTGTAGTGGTTGGAATAAATTAAAAATAATAATAAAGAAAAAAAATAACAAAAAAAAAGAAAAACCTATACTACGCCGGGGGCGAGGCCCACCCCAGGCCCAGCCCCCCCTCTCTCTCTTCTTCTCCTCCCACCTGCTCCCTCCCTCCTCTGCCTCACACGCGCCATGGGCAGAGGGGAGCACTGCTCGGCCGCCCCCACCCCACCTGCCCCCTACCTGCTCCCCCCCATGCCTGTGGATAAGAGCACCCCTGGCCCTCGGAACCCTAGCCCCATTTTCCTCCTTTACTATCCCCACACTCCGTTGATGTTCCTCCCGCCATGGCTAGTCGTGGCTGAGGCCGAGGACCTCGCCACGCCGCGTCCCCGAGCCGGACAGCCCCGCCGCCGACTGCTACTACCACTGCGCCGGAAAACTCGAGCAGGGAGTCCAACGCAAGCCACCCTCGAGCTCGCCCCTGCATCCGGCGAAGCCACGACCGATTCGCCGCTGGCTGAGCCTCCCTGGGCCTCCTCCAGCCCTTGACCTGCCGTGCTGCGCCCCCCTGTGAGCCCTGCCTTCGAATCCCCCCCCCCCCGTCGATTTGGTCGCCTAGCCTCTGCTCCCGCTGCTCACGTGCTCGGCCGTATTGGCCCGCTTCCTGGCCATGAGCCGGTGCGTGAGCGCGCCTGAGGCCGATGCACCACCGCGGGCCTCGCGGCTGCCCCGCCGCCGCCTAGCCGCGCACTGGCGCCGTCAGCGTCGCCTGTAGGCCGCGCCTTGCCCCCCCCCCCCACACACACACACTTGTGAGCCTTTCTCGCCATGGCCGCCGGTGGCCTTATCCCGTGCGAGTCCAGCCACGGGGAAGGCACGGTTGTGCCCCTGGCCGGTGGGGCCAGTTGGTTTTGTTAGGTGGGATTAATCCCCTTTATTATTAGTACCCCCTCACATACAATGACAGTGGGCCCCATTGCTGGTAAACTAAATCTACTTAATGTATAAATGAATCTGAGTATATGACAAGTGGGACCCTCCTTTTGATTAGACATTTTGATTAAATTAAAACCCTGTTAAAATAAATGTGACTATGACATGTAGGTCCCATATGTCAGTTGACCAGTCAACCCCCACTTTTTGGATAATTCTATTTAAATAATTAAAAGAAATTCCAAAAATTCTTTAAATTGATTAAAACTTTGAAATTCAATATCTTTTAATCCGTAACTCCGATGGAAAAACTTTATACATCAAACTTGATTAGAAAAATATCACTGGTCCGAATACGCTAGCCGTATGTCAACCACCCCCCTCTAACACAACGAACATCGACATTCCCCCCTTCGGGCCGTTTGTCGATAATTCCCGGTGCCGCTAAAAAACCTGCCGGATGAATTTATTCTGAACACAAAAGTTGTTCAGAATAGGTCAACTAGTCCGGATACAACACTCACACATGTGTCGGATATCCACGACACCTCCGGCATGATATCTCCCCCCCCTCCGGACACCTTGTCCGATAATCACCCGGAGCCGGTATTTCATCCCCGGATGAATTCCCGCTCCGAGTATCGTACATCGTACTGTGTTAGAACCCCGTTTATAATCCATCTGTTATGTCTTGCATTTGTATTGCTATTATTGTTGTGTATTTATTGTTTCTTCCCCCCCTTAATCTCCGGTAGACCCCGCTGCTGTCGTCGACTACACCAATGCTGAGTACGACTACTTCGTCGATGACCGTACCCCTACAGTCGAGCTTCCAGGCAAGCAGAGCCATTCTCTTCCCCAGATATCGCCTATCTTTTGCGTACTTTCTTGCACTAGGCATTGTTACTGTTGCTGCTACGATTACAATCCTATTCAATTGCATAGCCTGTTTTTTGTCGCCCCTTGATGTACCTCCTTTATCCTATGCTGCCTATTATTATTATGCATTATTCAGCAGTGAGCCCTGCGCATTGTTAGCTAGGATTAGATAGCGAGCCGTGATCACTCTGGGGGTGATCGCGGGAACGATATATTACAACTGAAACAGGTACGGATCAATGCAGACGCCCTAGGGAACCTACAACGGCGAGACTCTGCCGAGTCGCTTCGAGTTTGGCTTACGAGTGGAATGGACTCGTATTTCATTCTCGTCGGCTCAGTAGCGTAGCATCACCGGGATGATATGAGGTTTACCTCTTTAGTTTATTCCGCTGATGTCTCAGTCGAGCCAGCTCAAGTGTACCATCGAGGGTGATTCCTCCTGGTTTCACTTAATGGTAGGGACTCGAACCAACTGGTGTTCTTAAAGGTAAGAAGTCGGGCGACCCAACGGTGCCCGCGAGTTGTATTGCGACGGGACGACAGGGAATGTACGACCAGTGTACCGGTGTGCTTGGCCCCTGATCGTTGGCCGCGAGAGTTACCAAACCACGAAAGTCGAGCTCCTCCAGGAGCACACGCGAGACAAGGTAAGGATACGGTTCACCTTGTTGGTAACCGCAGTGACTTGGTGGGACGACAGGGCAGGCACCGATGTACTGGTGGTCCTGGCTGCTGTCGTTGTCCGCGGATCGGTTAAGTCGAGGCAACGATAACGGTTGTCACGCAGGTTAATTAAAATGCTAAATGGTTCAGTGAATGTCTTGAGTTGGCTATATGCCATGTACGCACTACCTACCCATGGGAATTACGAGTTATGGGCTCCTCTGCTTCGTAGTGTCGTCCGAGGACTCTTCAGACGTCAGCAGTACCGCGGCCTGCGCCGGGAAGTGGTGTTGTCTTATTTGCTCACGCGGTGGTGTCTTATTTGGATTTTCTTGAACTTCACCGACCAGCCACGCACCGTGCAGGAGTACGTTCGGGTTGGGGTCCAAGGCCCGGCGTACTTAGGATTTAGACCGGCGGATGGCCTCTCTGTTGAGTTTGAAAGATGGGCTATGAAGTGTCGGATAGCCTCGGTGGAGCGTTCCCTAACAAGGTTCCCTCCACCCTGGAGATCCGTGTGTGTAGCGTAACACAAGTGCACCCCTGCAGGGAAGATTGATCTATTTGAATAGCCGTGTCCACGGTAACAGGACGCTTTATGCTGAAGCTGGATCTTACCACTACAAACTATTATTATTAAACTGTATGGTTCCGGGTTTTCTTCCTCGCGGGGATGTCGAGGAGGTGAACTCGGAGGCATTGCTAATTATTACAACTTACTATTATACAATGCTACAGCAACTTCTGCTGCATTGTTACTTTATGCTTTGTATAAACTGTTGGCTGATTCTTACCTCATGCTGCAAGACATCGTCGGAAGATGCTAGTCTTCGATAGGCCTAGCTTCTTACCCTTGCTCTGGATTTCTATCTTACAGTCCACTATATACAGCCTCTTCTTTCCGTTGATACAATGCATAATGCTTAGTAGCGGACGTAAGACTCGCGGGTATACTAGATACTCACCCTGCTTTATTTCCTTTACTGTTTTGCCTGATCGGCCGCTGCAGTCAACGTTGAAGCCCAGGAGAAGGAGATCCCCGATGCCGACCACCGCAACATGAAGATCCCCGATTCTTTCTACGACGTCGAGTTCCCCGTTGACCAGGAGTAGCTTGGAGGTTCCCAGGCAGGAGGCCTCGCCTTTTCGATCTGTTGTTATTTGTGCTAGCCTTCTTAAGGCAACCTTCTATCCTTGTGTCTGTACTCAGATACTATTGCTTCCGCTGACTTTGTGCTCTCGAGCTGTTGTATTCGAGCCCTCGTGGCCCCTGGCTTGTATTAAACAGCTTGTATTATTTTATTTGTAGAGTTGTGTTGTGATATCTCATCGTGAGTCCCTAATCTCGATCGTGTACCTTGCGTGTATGATTACTGTACACGGCTTGATTTTGGGGGCGTCACAATTTCTTGTCATTTGTGGTTCATATTGTACATCACAATTTACGTATTAAAAAAATACAAAAGCATTTTGCAGTGCAATAGATTGTTAAAAAATGTAGTGGTTTATTTTTTTATTTTCGATGTGCAGTTCACAAAAATGCAGTTCACTCGCCTCGCCCTTGCGGTGCACTCTCGATGATAAAAAATTATGTTGAAAGTTAAAAAATAAGTGCAGTTCTCTTTGTCGATAAATGCAACCGGTCTCTGAATGATGCAGTTCGCTTCCCCGATTCCGGGTCCGTGAAAAAAACGTGTATTTTTGTTTTGTGATAATGCAGTGCGCTTGTCTGTTGAATGCAATCGGGTGCCCCGCGGATGCAGTTCACTCGCCGATTTTTTTTCCGCGAAAAACACGTGCGTTCTGTCTGGCGATAATGCAGTGCGGTCGCCCGACCAATGCAGTTCACCTCGTCGATTCCGGGTCCGCGAAGAACGGAGTTCCGCAATTTACTAAAATCGACACAACTTTTAAACCGTAAGGAAATAGAGGATGTGTTTTACATACAAATGGAGCGCCTCGACGAGAGCTATCCAACCGTGTATCAATTGCATCGATCGGACGAACGAATAGAAATTTTTTACGCAAAAACGTCCGCTGTCCACAAGAGGGCAGCGCCACCGTTTTCTAAATTGCTTCAAAACGGTGCAGAATCTCGAAAAGTGTTCAACATCTGAATTAATCTACTACTCCAAACGAATCCAACGGTGTATCATACGCGTCGATCGGACAAGCAGTTAAAAAGTTCTACTCTCTACAAGATCCGTCGGTGAAAAACAGAGTGTGCGCGTTTTTTTGCGGATAGCTTTCTCTCAAATCCGTAGCGAATTAGATAAAAGTGTTCTACATATGGATGGAGCTCCTGATCGATAGCTTTCCAACGGTGTATCATACGCATCATTCCGACAAAAGGTTGAAGAGAAATCGTGAAAATACTCCCGCTGGGAAAGTGGGCCGCCGCACCGTTTTCGAAACTTCTCTTAATCCGTGAAGAATTAGAAGAAGTGTTCAACATACGGAAGATGCTCCATTTCAATATGAATCCAACGGTGTATCATACGCTCAATTTTGACAAACGGTTAAAAAGTTGAAGCAAAAACGGTGCATGTGGTTTTGTTTTGCCCGAGTTGCAGTGCTCCGAATTCAGCAGTGCGGTTCTCTTTTGCGATACGATGTAGTTCGGAATGTTGTCAGAATAGTTATTCTGACATCGATGTCAGAACAGACCGGCTTTATTCTAACAACACCCCTTAAGACTCTTATTCTAACAACAAAGTCTTATTCTAACAACACCCCTCCTAACCTAGTTTCTAGCGCGGAGAGCCCCGGACAGCGGACCACACCCGCGTCCGCCCGCACGATATAAAAAAATGGTATGCCCACCCACACCCCGACCCCCACCTACCCCCACTCCTCCCACCTTCTCTCCCCCGCCGCCAACCACCTCTCCCACGACGGTCGGCTCCCACCACGGAGGAACAACCCACCCACTCGTTCCACTTCCACGATCCCCTCCTCCCACTCCCCTGATTCCCTCCCTAGCCCCTGACCAACCACGTTCGTTCCTCCGCCGCCCCACCCCTGACCAGCTTCCTCCGCCGCCCCATCCCCACCAGCTTCCTTCGCCGTCACGGCCCCTACTAACTCCGCCGCTGCGCCCCTACCTCCCTCCCTCCCCGCGCGCCTCAAAGCCGGTCGCCGCGCCGCGTCCAACCTTCCGGGCCGCCTCCTTCCTCCGCGACGTTGGAGCGCCTACTTCCCCCTCGCCCCCGAGGTCCGACGAGCTCCACGTTCAACGGCGTGCCTCCCCCGGCGACGTATCCCAGCCCCAAACATCCCAGTGCCTCCCCCCGGCAACGAATCCGAGCCGGAGCCACACCAACGCGCGCCTCCCCCGACAACGCATCTGATCCGGGCCGTAGCCGCCCTAGCGCGCTTCCACAGCGACGGATCTGGGGCCTAACCGCCCAGCGCGCCTCCCCGGCGACAGATCCGGGCCGCAACCGCTCCCATGATCCGGGCCGTAAACCTTGTGCTCGCCGCTACGGTCACCATCGAAGTCCCTCTGTTCCCCTCTCCAGCGGCTAGCACAGGTGAAGAGGAGCAGGGTGCCGGTGTCAGCGAGCGCCCCCATGGGAAGGATCCACAAGTGTGCGTGGTCGGCAGCAGATCCCGTCGGCATCCACATGCTTGTTGTTTCAATTCCTACAACCACCCCCCTCTTATGAATTATTACTTGTAGTTCAGTTCGTGGAAAAAAATTCTCTAAATTTGGTGTCAGTAGAAACATCAAATTCTTGATCTCCTTTTAATGTAAAACCAATTTTTTTTGCTCCTGTTGTGACCAGTGATGAGTTATGTGATATGCTCGTGTGGTTTGCTAGTACTTTCTAGCAAAATACTTGATTGGGAGCTTGCAGTTTGAAACTGCCCTACAGACAAAAAATCAATGCACTACAAAAGCCCTCATTACCCTAGTGCATCTCGGGTGACATTCCAATGCAGCTCAGTTCGTGCAAAAAAAAGTGCGATTTTTTTTATCATGGATGCGAATAAAAAGTACATGATGTGGTTCACTATTTTATTGTTAATTGTTCAATGCGGTTCGGTTTATTGTTTGTTGCATGAGAAGATAAGAAAAGAAAAGAAAACAGTGCATTTCCCATTCTTTATGTAAATTTTTTATTGCAGTTCTCTTGCCTGTTTGATACTGTACGGTTTTCAAACTAAAGCAGCGCGGTTGCTCGTCTAATGAAATTTACGGAATGCAGTTCATTTATAATTTATTTATGTAAAATATGTTGCCAAAAATAATGAAATTATGCAGTTCACATCGTTTGTGCTTTGTGGTTCACGTTCCTCGAAGCGAACTGCGGACGTTTATGGTAAAAACGCAAAAAAAAACGTGTGCAGTTCTTTCTGTTCGACATTGCATTGCGGTCGCCCGGCGGATGCAGTTCACTTCGCCTACTGCGAATACACGAAAAACACGTGCTTTTCCATTTTTCGATAATACAGTGCGCTTGCCTGTCGGATGCAATCGGGTGCCCCGCGGATGCAGTTCACTCGCCGATTTTTTGTTCCGCGAGAAAACACGTGCATTTCTCTTTGGCGATAATGCAGTGCGGTTGCCCCGGCGAATGCAGTTCACGTCGTCGATTCCGGGTCCGCGAAGAACGGAGTTCCGCGATTTACTAAAATCGACACAACTTTTAAACCGTAAGGAATTAGAGGATGTGTTTTACATACAAATGGAGCGCCTCAACGATAGCTACCCAATGGTGTATCAATTGCATCAATCAGACGAACGAATCAAACGAATTTAAGCAAAAACTCCCGCTGTCCAAAAGAGGGCAGCAACACCGTTTTTCAAATTACTTCAAAATCGTGTGGAATATGGAAAAGTGTTCAACATACGGATTAATCTAGTACTCCAAAAGAATCCAACAGTGTATCATACGCATCGATCGGACAAGCGGTTAAAAAGTTCTACTCTATACAAAATCCGAAAACAAAAAACAGAGTTGCTACGGTTTTTTGCGGCTAGATTTGTGTCAAATCCGTAGCGAATTAGACAAAGTGTTCTACATATGGATGGACCGCCTGATTGATACATTTCCAACGGTATATCATTTGCATCATTCCGATGAACGGTTTAAGAGATATTGCGAAAAAACTGCAGCTGTGAAAGTGGGTCACCGCACCATTTTCGAAACTGCTCTTAATCCGTGAAGAATCGGGGGAGATGTTCAACATACGGAAGATGCTCCTTTTCTGTACGAATCCAACGGTGTATCATACGCTCAATTCCGACCAACGGTTAGAAAGTTATAACGAAAACGGTGCATGCAGTTCAGTTTTACCCGAACTGCAGTGCTCCGAATTCAGCAGTGCGGTTATATATTATGGACGTGGAGTTTCTGCACTGGAGCACAACTGATCCCTATATCTGAGCCGTTGGATAACGTGTTGGGATCCGTTTCAGTTTGTTATGCTGAGATATACAGAGTGTAAGTTAGTATGTTGTTTGCCGCTGTACGTATGGCAATCATGTGTTGTGGGCCAGGAAAATGACGGACAACTGTTGAACGTGCGCGAGTCTACGTCACGTCCATCAGGAGCTATGAAGCTGGGCGTGGCTCAAAACGTCTTGTTTATGCTGATCCGTGGAACAGGAAAATCACTTCCTGATTAGCAGGAACGAGAAGCAACAAGAAGTCAAGCCCTTGGGTGGATCAAACCGGTTAATGATTATTGTGGGTTAATGTTTATCGTCAATCACTTCACGTTAGCCAATAGCCACCTCCTAATTTAACTTCCATCACATGTATATATTTCTGCCTATGTAAAATTTTGTGCTTTTTCATGTACATATATATATATATACAGTACCATTTTATTTGTTAAGAAGACAGTGAGATTGTTACCAAATACGCTAGTTGTACCGACTTACGCGTCAAGTACCCTGTAAACACTCTCACAAGTTCTACTCACACTATGTCAAGCACAGTGGGGTTACAAGCACTTACACACCAGCATGAGGGATTCAAAGCTGACAAATTGCCACTAGCTCAAAATTTTGATTTGCCTCCAGCGACCTCTCATGTCGCATCAGCGCTCACGACTACACATTGAGACTTTTTTTTTGAAACATAGGCAAAATCTTTGCCTTATTATTTATTAAGAAGAGGGTGCCCGGTTTATTAGTGGAAGAAACCGGGCGAAAACCATACAACAAACAACACCACAGAGAGGGGGGCCACACAACCGTATAGGGCAACACCTAAAGCAAGCAACACCCAAAGCAAGCAACACCCAAAGCAACAACCTCTCTCAACCTACTACAACCACGAACTGACGACAACTTTAAGAGCACGCATCCGTCGAAGCTTCCCTTGCCAATTTCTCATTTCTTCTTTTGCCCCAGATAGGAACCTTCCTGAGAGATTTCTTCACCTTCCTGATTAGGCCCTCAGAAGCCTTCCCTGCCAAGACGCAAGCAATGTCCTTGCCATAACCAGGAATAGTTGCCTCTAAACGGGTGAGCAAGCCGCAAACCTCTTTAGCAAAAGAAGCCTCAGAGCTAGGAGGCAACACTCCTCCACTACCCACAGAGGATGTCAAGACCACCGTCAAAGCCTCTAACGAGGCCAATGATGAATCCCCACACGACTTCTGAAACACTGGTGTGATCGGCACGACCGAAGCCAAGATCACACCTTTGTCCCCACCCTCAGAGGCAGCCGACACAACAAGCTGCGGCAACGGGCAGGGACTACCACGAGGAGAGAAACAACCAAAGTGAAGCATGTCCTCAACCACAGATGACTCCTGCTCAGTGGAGTCAAGCGGGAATGAAGTCTGTGTAGAGGTGAGCCCAAGGCCACCAGAAGCACATGCCTCCGTCAGCTGCAAAGAATCACCAACGCGTGCCAACAACAACTTGAGTGCTGCCACCTCTTCACGAAGGGGGCGAGACGCCTCCTCAATTCGTTCAATGACCAGGTGACGGAGCTCCATCCGCAACAAGGCAAGGTGGGACTGAAAGACAGAGTCATTGAACTCCTCGCAACACCTATGAAAGGGCCTTGGCTGCACCGCAGCACGCAACGACGAGTGACACACAATCCGCTCACAACTCAGAGGCGACGAGGGACGACAAGGCTGAGCGGACGGGGAACGGCTCCGCTGGCAAGGAGCGCGAGTGTCCGGAGAACAAGCCCGAGCATTTGGAGAGCGAGAACAAGCAGCAGGAGACCGCGCATGGCAGAAGCACCCCCGGTGACCAGGACGACGGCATCGGATGCATCTGAAAGCCCCACGACAAGCGCTGACTTGGTGGCCACGCTCGAGACACTGAAAACACCTCCCACGAGCCCAACGCTTGAAGGCGAGGCTATGGCCAACACGTTCCTCCTGAGACCATGGTTGCACAGTTGACGACGCCGGAGGGCGCCGACCATGCCGAGGCAGCACTGCTTGCCATCCTTCACTCATGCCCAAACTCCCAAGTGACAGATTATCATGAGCATCCGAGGAAACCTGCGGCTTCCCATGCAGGTCGCAGACATGGCCGCAGTCTCCAGCAGCAATGACGGGCAGAACAGCGGGCATTGATGGCCCAGACTTTGATGGAAGCTCAGGCGAGGCCATCCGTCCCCGCACTGCCGGGTCGGCCTTGCGGGATGCGAGAGAGGCAGCGGCGAGGCCGCGTGCAGATGTCGACGGCACAAGGGCGGGGCCAACACCGGCAGCAGGAGCAGGAGAGACCGCCATCCTCGGAGCAGGGCCGGCGCTGGCAGGAGGCGCAAGCAAGGCCGGGGCGGCCGCCGTTGTTGGTGCGTGGGTGGCGGCGGCACCAACAGCAGGAGCGAACCCCGCGGCAGCAGGCGCCAGAGGGCCCAAGGCGGTTTCCGCCGTCGGAGCGTGGGTGGCGGCGGCACCAACAGCAGGGGCGGACCCCGCAGCAGGAGGAGCCAGAGGGCCCGAGGCGGCTTCCGCCGACGGAGCGTCGCAGGCGCCGTCGTTGGGGGGGGGGGGAGGGGATCGAACCCAGCGGTCGAACGGGGAGAAAACAGGTGAAGAGGAGAGCTCGCGCGAAGGGGATGCCGGATCTGGAGTCGCCGAGCGCGGAGCTGACCGGAGACGGGAGATCAGGGCGGCGGCCGCGCGGGCACGCACGCTCGCGCGAGAGCTATCCCCATCCTCCAACCCACTTTGAGACTGAGGTAAGCACGTACAGTGGAATCGCAAAAACTTCCAAACCAATAACTAGGGTGGATGCTAACAAATTCACACCGTCCTAAAATACAGTTTATGCCTCAAGCGAAGTCATATAACTGAAGCTTATTATTAGCACACACTTCATAGAAGCATTCATTCCAAACCATAGCACGTCTCTTTTTCAGAACAAAACTTCCTATGTTATGAAGTCAGCAGGTCACCTCGGTTCCTTCTCATCGAGATAACCTGGTATGCAATAGACTTTCGGAGATACTGCAGCAGCTGGTTCTGCATATTAAATTAAGAGTAGTCAGCTTCAAAGTGAAAAATCAAGGACTAAAAGATTACTTCCACAGGGTAGACGATGAATGCTTCTGTTATTATTGGAATCAGCTGGGCAAGGTGATGACCTGGTCGCCACAATCTGGGCAAGGAATCAGCTGGAGGATCTCGCTGGCAGCCGAAGACAAGGTAGACGATGACAAGCCCGGCGGCAGGATGGGGAGATCGATTTTTCTCGTATGGGAGAGAAGAGAGGTCCAGGCTGGGATTGGTATGGCCGACCGGTGAGGTAGGAGATGAAAGGCAAGGCTGCTGGAAGATTTGGTATGAAACGACGCTGGAGTGCTGGACGGGCATCGAGACGGCTCACGTCGTCAAGAAACGTCTGGACCGAAGGGAACATGACGGCATCCAATGCATTAAATGCCTGCGCACTGTGCGCCATGTGAAAAGAAAGAAGGCAAATACCACTTATATACGAATTAAAATACAGGAACTAGCACGAATCCAAGAGAAAACGAATGAGTCAGATAACCAAAGCATATGTGCTCGTGCTCAGATGGGCATTTCCGATTATATAATATATATATATAACGGGGTTTTGATCCTGGTAGAGTTGTTTTGATCAAGATTCTGATTTTTTTGTATTTCGATATGTCATAAACTTGTGCAACACGATTGTGATGAATACTAATGGCAAACCACCAAAGTGGTTGTAGTTACCCATATCACGGTACACCACCATGAAAAGGAGGAGTAATCCTTTCACTCCTAGCCCAGCATTAGCCACGGGGACTGGGTCGCGCCTCCACGGTAGGAGGCCCCAACGCCTGTGTCGCTCACCAGTCCTATGGATCGGGAGGTAGACTACCCCACGATGACCGCCTACGAGCATGATCGCTTGACACTATATCCGTGGTATACAATGCCGCTCAGTCCAACAATGCAGTAGTCCCGACCACCACCACGCCGAAGCCGCCACTACACCGAAGCGAACCAGCAACCAACCGATCTGCACCATGCACGGCCCTCGCTACAAGGGCAGCCGCAGGGCAGATCTGGTCGTTCTTCGCCACCTAAGTGCACGCTCCACCCACCACTGCGCAACCATTGTCGCACACCGATAGGGCCACCACACGCGAGCACTGCGTCCCTGCCCAGCCCGCGCCACACCAGCCAGGGAAGAAGGCAAAGAGACCCCACCGCCGCCGACACCGACCGGGCTTTGCCCGATGGTGCCCTTTGGCAATGGTGATGAGGAGGGGAGGTGAGGGAAGGAGCGGGTTGGTGGGGGCGAGGGTTCGCACTACCGCCCGGGGGAGCGGCTCGCACGAGCGGTTTCCGTCACCCCTGACTCCTGCTGGACCAATTTGTTGGTCTACAAATGTTGTATGGAGTTCCGGCATGGAATTCAAGCTTTCTCATTGGTGCATGATTAGGCGTGCTTCTAAAATCTGAAGGTATCAGCTGTACCACCCAGCCATGCTGCTCTTTGCACTTCTTTTGCAAGAGTTAATACATACTCGTATCCAGTACTTTGTTTGCCGATCATAATATACGGTTTGTTTTACAGTACCTTTTACTAGTACCCTTCCGTGACTAGTATGAATTGTATCAACGGCTGAGATGAAGAGGTGGAGATTAGGCCCAGCTGGCCCAGTAAGTTGATAAGTACGTATATTATTTTGGAAAAACTAGCGATGCCTGGATCCCGCCGCCGCCGACCTCACGCCCGATCCCGCCGCCGTCCACCCCTACATCTACCTCCGCCGCAAGACGACCTAGTCTACCGCGTCCGTCCTCCCCTTCGGCTCTGACCGGCCAGGGAACTCGTTTATGTTGCAAACCTTCGGTTGATTCTCCGTGAGGCACGAGGTACATCGAGGTACATGTTTTTGTGTGTGTTATTTCTGAGCTGATTGTTGTACTGCCCAGTTTTTTTTTCAGACAATAGCGATCATTCTTCATTGTCTGGTTAAGTCGTGACTCTGGAATTCCAAAACCACAACCCTGGCATGCTTTAGGTTCTGCAGATTTAACTCACTAATGGTGAAAATAAGCTGAGTACTAGCCAACCATGAGAATGCCGCTTACGATCTATGATTGATTGTGCTAATGGCATGTCAAATATGGGAGTTTTTACCAGCCGATACTGTTGGAATTCTTCTGTGCTAATCAAACCTGGCACTAGAACTGTGATTATGCATGTTGATTGATGAACCGAATTATTTTGATATCCTTGTGCTTCTTTGTCGAAAATTTATCAAGTTCTGTATGCGTATTATGGGAAAACAGAGGAAAAAATTGCAGGAGTAGAAAGAAAAATATATTTATAATCAGCAAATCACATGTCGTTTCATCTTGCACATGAAATTATTATTTTTACTTTGAGACATGATTTATTTGAGTAGTAACACATGAATACTAAGTTTCTGATATGCAGTTTTCAGAGATGGAGCATCAGGAGCATGATGGGTACCTCCGCGTGGTCAGCAACTAGCAAGACCTTCAGAAGCGAGGTCGAAGGATTCCAGTTTTATAATGACTATGCAAAGGTCAAAGGGTTCGGTGTTAGAAAGGAAGAGGTGAAATACTTGCCAGGAACCAGGTAGTGCAGTCTCCGGTGTACAAGAATTCATAATCTGGAAAAGAAAAAGAAGGGCAGTCGCAAGAAGGCAGTGCCGACTGGAACAAAAAATTCAGTGTGTCTTCGACAACTGCTTATTCACCTTGTTGCCATCATCCGTAAAATCGACTATCTGGCAATCATTCATTATGGCATCATCGCCAACTATTTGAGAAAGAATCTGCTGCAGCGCCATGCGGCTAATGACCCTTCTGACTGGGAGCTCTCTCTCCGCTGCAATGAGTAAACGTATCAAACTTGAAGTCAAATGAATCTTGAAGTTGATCGACAAGCAAATTCAAAAACGCGTTTCTATCTTTGACTCCGTAGGTCTACGATTAACAATTCTAGTGTCAGTTGTAGACAATTTCCGGCGGGTATCTCAGCACAATTTGAATGAAGATTAATTGCAAAACACTCGACTAAAAAATTGCAAATCTGAAAAAAAACACCGCTTTCTTATCATGCAAGTGATCACCTATGAACGAAAGTGCTTCACCATATGAAAAGGGATAGCTGCTTCAATCATCATGTGTGTAACATATAGGCCACAAAAATCGTATTTCAAAAACTTGTTTTCTGAATCAAGCATTGATGAGTTATTTACCATAACAGAACTCATGCTCTGCTGAGCTCTAGTTCTACTGTTTTTCGGCATTAATCATATAACACATGCTTCTGTCTTACGCCTTATTCCATCAGTTAAGTAACTCTCTGAACACTAGCTTGTCTAACTGGATTTTTCAATGGAAGGCATAGGAAAGAGCTTATTCTACTTGCTTGAAAATTTTCTGAATCTTGCTGGAAACTTAACTGTGGTGGAATGGAAGGGGAAAACAAACATACTGACTACTCAAGCATCTGTCTAT
This sequence comes from Bromus sterilis, assembly GCA_950022295.1. Taxonomy (NCBI): domain Eukaryota; kingdom Viridiplantae; phylum Streptophyta; class Magnoliopsida; order Poales; family Poaceae; genus Bromus; species Bromus sterilis. Next base: position 138,812,339 of record OX465601.1, on the reverse strand, counting down.
TACTGGAGTATGACTGGATGAACTATCATCGGTCCAGCTCAACCAAAAGCTGACGAATGAAACAAAATCCGTGGTTGTTGGCGAGCGGGCAGGAGCTCTGGTTGCATATGCCGGTGGTGTTGTAGGGTTTCATCCCCGTTTCGATCCCGGCCGCCGCCTCGCCCCCTTCCTCTTGGAGCAGCACCCCGACGTCTCGAACAACTCACATGCCGCGGCCGACGCGGCGACCCTCTGGCTCCCCCCTCCGACGCGGCCGACGAAGGTGACAAGGCCGGCGGCGAGTGTCTGCGCTTGGGAGTAAGCGAAGTGGGAGTGACAGGAGTGGTGCGGTGCGCTTGACTTAGTTATTTGCTTTTGGGACAGGATCATCTACGCTCTTGGGCTGCGGCCCGGTGCAGTGTAAATTTGGCAATAGTATGAATTGAACTACTCGTACGATTCTGACTAGTATGAAAACTTTTGAACCATTGAATGGACGAAAATGAAGGGCTCTTATTCATTTCGGGCTGCTCACGGGAGGAACAGGTCAGGCTAATCCACGTGAGCGGTTGAGGGTTGCCTGCGCCGGGCTGAATATGGTGTGCCCTCCCAAAAAATATGGCAATCGGGAGGCACATGGAGACCCTATCAAAGTGCCATTTTGGGCAAAACTCGTCATATATCGTCAGCTATCATGCCAATCGGGCAACTCTGCTAGAATTTCTCTAATACAGAGTACAACAGTAACTTTCGTACTTATAAGAAACCCATTCTCGATGCATACATCAAGATGGGGTGCGACACACACTCAACTCCACCACTACCTAAAGCTATAAAAATCTGGTACGTACCTTAAAAAAATAGTAACTTTCGTACTCTTGGAAATTTTATGTGTTGGAATATTATACTCCCCCGTTCCAAATTCTAAATTATTTGACATCGTACTCTTGAAAATTTTATGCGTTGGAATATTATACTTTCTTCGTTCCAAATTATTTGACATAGCTTTCGTTTCAAATTGTTTAATTTAAATTTAGTTTAAACAATTTGAAACGGAGGGAGTACTTGACAACAAAAACAGGACTAAAATACGGAAAAAGGTTACAGTCAGCCGGCGGATAACCCTTTGCGCGTCGGTTTTTTCCTACACTCGTCACGTATTCACGTAGGTTTCTCAACATGTCGCTTAATGCTTTGGATTCGTTTGCAACAAGCTTTGTTACAATGGTCCGATCGTAACAAAGCCTTTGTTGCAAAGCTTATTGTTTCATGCGCGCATGATTGAATTTTTTTACTTGGATCCCTTTATAGCAAAGGTTGTTGCAATGGTCCAACCGCAACAGAGCTTCTGTTGCAAAGTTCGTTGTCTCAGGTGCGTACGATCGAAAAAAAATGCTTAGATCTTTGTGTCACGTGCACATGTAATCGAATGAAAAATGCTTGAATCTTTTTGCAATAAAGGCTCATCGTACAAGTACTGGGTTGCAAAAATATTAGCGTACAAATAAAGTTTCTTCGAACGTCATTTGTGTTTTGTTCGTCGTACAAGCACCAGGTTACAAGAAAATCTATGCGCATAAAAAAGCTTCGCAACAAGCATTTTATTGCAAAGGAGCTTCGCAACAAGCCTCCCGTTGCAAAGAATGTTTTACGTGACACGCTAAATCCAACGGCGCCTGTGAAAAATTTTTGCGCACAAAAAATCTTTGCAACAAGCATTCTGTTGCAAAGGAGCTTCGCAACAAGCCTCTCGTTCCAAAGAAATATTGCTTTGGCATCTCCTGAGCATACACATCTTCGATGCTAATTGAAAGGTAGAGGAGCCGGCAGATCCTTTCAAAGGATCAGCCGGCGGACGCGTAGCACAGACCCTAAAATACAAAGGACCCTAAAATACAAAGGCCCCAGGAACATCTTGCATCTTGTATGATTTTAAACACGTGAACAGGAAAATTTATTACCTGTAGGTCGCAAAGGCTCATAGTAAATTGGGAAGAATATTAGTGTTCTTGCTCTATAGAAAACAAATTGCAACTATATATTGAACTATTAAAGAAAAAAGAAACATTGTCCGATGCTATAATCTCTCAATCATGTAGGTCATTTCTGGAACTCTGTAATCTACTTCATCAGTGTAAATGAAACAAATTTGAAAAAATATACTGGCTTACAATGTGTATAGCCCCTGTGCACATATGTCATCTGAAAGGCTCTACAGGTGCTGTTTCCTCAAGAAGTGCAGCAGCTTGGAAACATTCAGCAGCCTCAGCTGCTGACCTGCCACCTTCCTCTTTGTAGAGGAGGCCAAGATTAAACCATGCTATATGATTTGTTCTATCAAGTTGCAGTGCATCAGTCAGGAAGCACCGGACAGAAGGCAATGGTCTGTCCCCAAGTTGCCGTAGAATAATAGCAGTCGATATCAAACTTGGAACATGTTTACCATTAAAGTCTAATGCTCGAAAATAAGCCCCCAAAGCTTCTTTTGGAAGACCTTTCGCTTCATATAGTTTTCCTAGAAATAAAATTACAGTAAGTAATACGAAGGAAGTATCTTAATGCAAAAAACTAAAGAACCTTTTGCAAATACTTGCTCAAGAAATTGTAAGAAGAAATGCATTCTAACTTATAATGAGCCTATCTGACATGATTAGATTTTAAAATGAAAGTTGTGCCTACAGAATGACACGTACGGTTTTCAAAGGTGAAACAAACAAACTTAAAATTCATCAATTAAGTAGACATGCCGATGTTCTCTTACTTCCAACTCCTAACATATTTGTCCAGAAGAAAAGATTTACATAGTATATTATTATAAAAATGGACAAAACTAACCTGTAGCATGCCAAGCCAAGGCAGAATAACAACTGGTAGCTCTTATCTTCGATATACAAACCTCTGCATCCCTCCACTGTGACATGCCTAGGTACAAGAGAGCTAGATCATACCAGGTCTCTGTTTCCAGGCTTTTATCATCTTCGCCACCCTGTAAAAATTCATGTAAAAATGTCAGACATAGGGCGCGACCTTCTATTTGCCACTTTCCTGTGGACATAAGCCACATAACCACAAATACAAAAGCATGATGAGTTCACTTCAGTGGACCTTACTAAGCTCCTTACCCAACCACTATTCCTTTGCATGAATGCAGCCAAAATCAACATAAGAGTAACACTTGCAATTGAAATTACATATTGCTGGCAGCAATCACCCTATGGCTCAAGTTGGTTTACCCTATCATTCATGTTGGTTCAACACCTATTCAAACTTTTCCTGAAACAACTATTACATCAGCAGACCTATATGCCCTCAGCGAAATCTTGAAATCAAAATGGATGTATAATAAATGTTCATGTCTTATTCTTCAGATCATTACACAATGCACACAGCTCCACTTGGCAGACAAGGCTACCACGTATTTGATGAATTGATCTAATATCAACATGAAAACTTCAAAGTTGTGCAATAATCTAAATGCTATGAGCAAGAAACTGTGATTAGTCAATTAGATTTGGAAACAGAATTTTAGAGCACCTTTGCCAAGGAGATCCCAGCGCCAAAACTTTTTGTTCTAAGTTGAATTAAAGCAAGAAGTTGGGTATATGTCCCAACCGCATCCCTCAATTGCCCCTGTGCAGCCTGAATTCTGGCTTTGGTTCGCAACAAATCTCCTTGATTCCATTTCCCAGTCTGATCAAGAGCAGCATCGACAATGGTTTCAGCATCAGAAAACATTTTTTGTGCACTCAGTATTCGAGCTAAAAGAAGCCAACTCCTCAACTCTGATCCAGCCTCTAACTTCACCAGCTTTTTTGCATAAGAAACTGCTGCATCTAACTTCCTCTGATCAGCGTTTTCAAGGCTCAGATTGTACATTATCCTACAATCTAGCCCATGCATGTCTTTTTCAGCAAGACCAAGTACTTCAAGTGCTTCACACTGCCAAGAAGCTCGCTCGGTGTCAGATATGGCATATCTAGCTTGATTGGAAAGGGAAACACCAAGCAAAAAATTTGCAACACCCGCCAATTGTTTGCATCCTCCTTGTACATTAGCAATAGCCCTCCGCGCATAGGCAGCGCCTTCAGCATGCGCACCCTTCTCAATGCAAACTTTTGAAGCTAGAAGAAGTTCTTTCAGATTGTCAGAATCCTGCCCAAACTTTAGTAATCTTGTGAGTAGATTCAGGGCAGTAGAATCATCTTCTTCTACTAGGTAACACAGTGCAACATTGTATGACCATTCTCTTTTGTCTAGCAGACCAGGTAACAGTTCTTCAAATTGCACAGCCAGTGGTTTTAGCTGCCCTGACATGGACAGCGCAAAAGTAAGGTGATGTATCACAGTGGGATCCCGCTCAACCCTCCTGAGATTAAACTTCCTCAACAGAATCATTAAAAGGAGTGTAGCCTCTTCCATATTGTTGCGTGGTACAAATGAACCATCCAACTGAGAGTGGAGATTTGGAGGGCGGGCTTCACAGCCACTGTACAGAAGAAAAACAGCAAATTCCTTCTGTATTTTAGCTATGGTTTCTCCATCAAGATTCCAGTTATTGAGAAGAGACCTCCTAAATTCAGAAATGGCTTCAAGAGAAAACCCCGCTAATTTCCATAACTCGGGGAGAAACTCTACAGCCTTGCATATTATTTCATTCAATTTACAACCTTTTCCAAAGCCTGCTGGTAAGCCTTCAGGGATTGCTGCTTCCACAATATCCAATATCATTCTGCACTCTTGTGCAGCATCTGAAAAATCAATTTGAATTGAAGTTTTGCTTACAGTAAGCACACGCATGACTGCAGCAATGCTAAATAAGAATTTAATGGTTTTCTTTCTTTAACACCAAAGAACTAAGATGCCAAGCAATTGTGTGTACATGTGTGAGTGTGCATGCCTTTCATGTGTGTGACAGAGAGATGGGGTACCTTTGAACTTTCCGAGATCATGAAGTGCTCTTGCTTTGAGATATATGGCCTCCATAAGTAGGCTCACAGCATGCAAGGGCATTGGTGGAGCATCCCATTGTGAACGAGTCTTTCGACGATGTGCTTTTCTAGCTATTGAGATTTTCATCTTAGGAACTAATGAAGATATGTCTATCCCGTCAAACACACGAAGTGCTGCTTCTACATGCCCTCGTTGGTACTCTAGCCTTCCTAGCAATGCCCTAGCTTCCTGTAAAATGTAAGTGCCAAAAGATAATTTTATGATCGTGTTGCTGAATTTGGGAGTTAGTCAGAATGCAATCAGTAAATCCACAAAAGGTAAAGTTAAGATGTTGTAGAAAGAAAATGGTATTCAAGCATATTATCAAATCAAAGAAACAGACTTCATGGTAAAAAACTAATCCATATTTTCGGAAAGGACAAAAATATTTTACTCCTACGAAGCTTCTCTAGTAAATTGCTAGGATATTTTATATTGCAGATAGAATGGTAAGAAATCAAACTAGAAATCAGTTCTTGCAAATCGCATGCCACAAAAGGATAAGGCAGATGGTTTCTTAAAACAGCATGGAGCTAGTGAGCCAATTCTTGTACTCCCTCCGATCCATAAAAAGTGTCGCACATTTTGTACTAAGTTAGTACAAACTTTGTACTAAGTGGGCGACACTTTTTATGGATCGGAGGGAGTAGGAGATAAAATATGAATATTTCCATTAGGTAAACTTCATGGAAATAGGTTAGCTCGGCACATGTTAAAATCTTACAACTAAATTCATAAGGAAGCATAAATGGAAAATAGAAGCCGCAATTAACTTAACTACGAAGGAAACTAGCTATTAATGAAATTAATTCACATGGAATTTATGTAGCACTAAATTCATAGGGGCGCATAAAAGGAAAATAGCAGCCACGATTAACTTAGCTATGAAGCAAACTACTCCATCCGTTCCTAAATATAAGTCTTTGTAGAGATTGCACTATGAACTACAAAATGATGTATATAGATGTATTTTAGAGTGTAGATTCATCCATTTTGCTCCGTATGTAGTCCATAGTGGAATCTCTAAAAAGACTTATATTTAGGAACGGAGGGAGTAGCTGTTAATAAAATTACTTCAGAGGGAACCACAAGATAGACAGGAAGCATGTTCAAAGACTTTACATTCCGCAAGCAATCGTGTAACTCAAGCATACTCTTATCATGACAACAACATTAGTTCCACAAATGGAAACACTGACCTCATAATTAAGGCAGACGCCCTCCTGGAGCGACAACTCAGCTTCCTCGATGTTGCCATTATCAAGGTATTGCTCGACCTCTCCATTCCTGGAAGAGTACCCACTGGCTGAGAAATCTTTGGTAATCGTAGAGTCCGAAGATCGGATGGTGTCATCAGCACCTTTGAGCTGCTCTCCAGAGCAAAGGCACTCCATTGTCATCCGCCGGACAAAATTCCTCAATCTTCCCCTCCCTTCCCTACCCTCCATCCTGCTGTATCATAAGTCGCCCCATCTCTCCGCGCAATTACCTTCAATAGCATGTCCACGATTAAAAAACATTATGTGAAAAGAAACAACCAAAATAATCACATCTTAATACAGCCTTGACATGCTACCATATATAACAACCAATTTAGCAACCCAAACACATATCACCGATACTCCACTACAGCATGTACTCGGTGGTTTACACAAAACTTGACTGGGGAATAAAGAGTTTCTGAAAAGAAAAGAAAAATCAACTAACCCATGAAGAACAAGACAAGATTCGTCCGCCGACGGCAGCAGATCGAGATATCCGAGAAAACTCCAGCCCCGAGTTCCCAAGAACTAACCCTAAATACGGATCCCACGGACCGAAAATACCTCCTTTATTCCAAGAACTCCAGGAGAGTTCCCTTCCCCACACCCCAGGAAATATTCGGCCACCGACAGAGCCCCTATCTACCGCCTACCAACACCTAGCAAATTCCCCAACTGAATGCAAGATTCGGAGTTGGCAACCTCCTCTCATCAAGTCTTAAAATCCCGGCGGTGAGAAAGCGAAAGAGTGAATCAAGATACATCACAAAGAATAAAGCAAAAAGGTGTAAAAAGACCAATCAGCCGGGGCCAAGCACCGAATATTTAAGTTTAATTTCAAGAAGAGAACTCGTTCACCTTTCCTCCTACAAAAGGGGACCCAGCTCGGCGACTACTCTGTCAAGAACTCGACCAGGCCGCCGAAACGCCCAGCCCTGCGCCCGGCGTTTTGGGGGAGCCGGGGGCGTCGAACGGATCACCGGGACGCCGAGGAAGCGATAGCTTTCCGCCGGCGGATCGATCAACGAGACGAGCTCCGACTTGGAAAATGGACGAAGGCTCCCGAGTCCAGGGAACGGGAATCTACCTTTGTTTGAACACCGAGAAGACGTGGGTGGGGTAGTTGGGAAGGATGGATCATAGTCGTACTGACTCTGTGACTCGTGCTTGGAGAGTGTGGACCGTGTGATCCGAGTTATCAAATAGTATTCTGTTTGAACATATATATTTTTTAACAATAAAGACACTTTATTAAAATATAGCAGTACAACACAGCTTACAAAAAATCTGAAATAAAACATAAAGATACAAGCAAGTCCCTAGACTTTTGCAAAAACGATCCTGGATAGAAAATAAGAACGCAATCGGGTCCATCTTCTTCTCTCTGGATACTCCTTGCCGGCGCCGAGGAACAGACCACTTGGTCCGACGAGAGCGCCACCACATGTGACTACCATAAGGAAGAAGCACTGCCTCACTCAGACGAATACAAATCGGCTGCCTTTCAGCCAGAAAATGCAGCAGCTCGGCGTCGTCTTCATGAACACCTTGAGAGTTACTGCTATAAGCTATGAATCCGACTGCAGCAAGAACATGTGTAAATGCCCAGAAGGAGAGAAGGACCATCAAAGTACCTCTTCCCTTCATGGAACTTGAGCCAAAATTGCGGCAGAGCAGGAACAAGCTTGAATCACCACCCAAAGCAGAACAAATCGAGCAGCTCCACCCATGCAAATCGCCACCATGACGGCCACAAAAGGAGGAGAAAGTCACCAGATCCGCTCTGCACGGATCACCAAAGCGCATATAAGTGCAAGAATCACCAGATCCTTCTACTAATCTTCTTCTCCACCATGACGATGAAGACGAGAATAAATCTGGAGAACACCGAGTGCAATCTCTCCTAGCAGCAACTCTAGCGCTGCTCTCCCACTCCAAGCCACCACGGCCAGACAAAGAGAGAGGAACCAGAGGAGTACAAACAAGAGAGAAGCAACTCACAGCCTTATTTGAGGAGCCCCTTGAATCCATGGCAGACAACGCCTCCGACCATTGGAGCAAAGCAAGCAGCCATGGGAGCAAGGAAAGCCAGATCTGGCTGAAGAAACCTGGCAGAGAACTCCGATCTACCGGCATAACGCTAAACACAAAAGACCTATCTACTCCGGCACCTCCCCTCCGCCATCTCCGGCCGGCAAAGCCGCCGGAGAAGGCTCGGGATCGGCCCAGCCTCTCACCAGAGACGAGCAGAGAAGACGGGGAGGGGAAAGGAGAAAGGGGGAGACGGGGAGGGGAAAGGGATGAAAGTGGTTGCGTACGGGATTGGGGGGTTGTTTGAACATATTTAGCCCTTCAAAAAGTATCTTCAATAGATGATTTAAATATATAAATAATTATTTTTTATAACACGAAGGTTCTAGAAACGATGCTCTAATAAATGGTATGGATGTAAAGAAAATACTCTGAGAACTACTTTGGATGTAAAACAGGGTGATGCAAATTTGCATCATCTGTCACGTTCGAGCAAAAACGTAACCATTTATGTGAATGCTCAATTGTTGCGTTAAAACTTTTGGCGTCTCGGCTGCTTCTTCACCTGACCTACTGTCGCCAGCAATTTCGCCCTAAAAGTTAGTGGTCGTTGCTCGCATGTCCACCCCTAACTTCATCTCGATCCCAACTGCACCCCACGGCCAGGACGACCGTCGGAGGTCCTGACATCGCATCGATTTGGATTCGTTGCCCCATTTTTTCCAGTTGATTCGGTTGCTTGTTGATACGTCTCAAACGTATCTACTTTCCCAAACACTTTTGCTATTGTTTTGCCCTCATTCTTGCATGATTTGGACGAAACTAACCCGGACTAACGCTGTTTTCAGCAGAGCTGCCTGTATGGTTTATTTGTGCGCAGGAAAATGGATTTTTAGACGTTCCAGAAAATTCCCAGAAAATCCACGCACCCGAAGGAGCCAGGAGCCAGAAGTGGGACCAGAGGGGAGCCCTGGGGGCCCCAGGCACCCCCCTGGCGCGGCCAGGGGTGGGGCCACGCCCTCTGGCCGCCTGGGCTGCTCCCCCCTCCTTTGGTGCCCTACCGAGACTCCTATTTATCCCCATGACGAGAAAACCCCAGAACAGAAGTTGTTTTCCCAGTTTCCGTCGCGGAGCCGCCGCCACCCTCTGTTCTTCTTCGGGAGGGCTAATCTGGAGGCTGATTTGGCCTCCGGAGAGGGGAGATCGTCGCCATCGTCATCACCATCACCACTCCATCCATCCTCCATGACTTCTCTTCATATGTGTGAGTAATTCCCTGTTGTAGGCAAAGGGGATGGTAGGGATTGGATGAGTTTAATCATGTAATAGTTCGTCAGATTGTTGGGGGCATGTTGCCTATCATCTAGATTGGTGTTTATCTTCTTTGCTTCAACTTGTTGCTCTTAATGCTTGTCACTTTGGGCCCGAGTGCCATGTTTTCAGATCTGAACCCTATGTGTTTTTATGAATATATTTGTGTTCTAGATCCTATCTATGAGTTGTATGCGCCTATTATGGTCCGGTACCGGCGATCCCAAAGGTGACAGCTTGGGACACCAAAGGGGATGGTCTGTAATTTGAGGATTCCTTGTATCCATTGAGTTTATTGCTTTGTTCCGGTGCTCTTTGACAGGAGCACCTTAATCTCCATAAGTTCCTTTTGGCCCCGTTCGTAGCGGGATGGTAGGACAAAAGATGTTGTGCAAGTTCTTATTGCAAGCACGCACAACTACCTACGGGATACATGCCTAATTTTTGATATTTGCCTAGATGATCATTGCTTTTCTGTGTGCCTTGCCCCATGTTAGAATTTATTATATGTTTACTCTCATCCATGCAGCGCCCAACCATCCATCTCCCTAGCCTACAGTGTTTTCAATCCTGCTGGTCATTAGTTGTTACTTTTTGCTATTTAATTTTGCTGTTGCTATCATCACTATCATACTACCATTACCACTTATCTATTGTTGCAAGCAAGTATATTTCAGGTGCGGTTGAATTGACAACTCAACTGTAAAAGCTTATAAATACTCTTTGGCTCCCCGTGTGTCGAATCAATAAATTGGGTTAACTTACCCGCGAAGACAATCTCGATCCCTTACACCCGTGGGGCATCAAGCAGCGTTTTCGGGCGCCGTTGCCGGGGAGCATAGCAATATTTACAAGTCTACTTGAAGTATCCTGCCTGCTGCACATCATCCGCTATGGGTAAGAAAGGAGACCCCAAGGTTCCAATCTTACCATCCCGTACAAGAAAAGGTACTGTTCTGAACACAAGTGCTACACTTGATTCACCTTCTGTTATGAGTAAGTTTACTTCACCACCACTACATGATGCTTCTATTGAGTCTGTTACTATGTCCGATACTTTTGATGATGCTTCCACTACTCTTGATGATGCTACTTTTCTTGGTCACTATATTGAAACTCAGACTGCTAAGGCTGCAGCAAAATCCAAGACCGAGACCCCTGCTACCTATATTCCTACCTGCAAAACCTTTGGTTACCCGAGCTTAGATGAACTCAAGGAGAGAATCCTTGATGATGATTATATTACTCTTGATGATGATTTTTGCAGGGAACTCATAGAGTGTGTCGACTCCGACCCTGGTGCTGTTAAGGAGTTGCTCAAGAAGCACTCCATGAAGAACAAAGTTATTCCTGATCCTAAATTTGTCACATCTCCTATATGCATCACTGATCCTGATTATGATTTCTCTGTTGATCTTTCACTTATATCTACAGTCGAGGCTGACCCCTTTTATGGCAGAGAAAATGATGATGATATAGCACACTTGACCAAACTCGCTGAGTTAAGCAACCTATTCACTACTGATGAGAAGATACGAAACTTCTATGTGGCCAAGCTTTTACCTTTTTCTTTGAAGGAAGACGCTAAATCATGGTACGATGCACTACCTTATGGTTCCATTAAAAGTCCTCAAGACTTAGTCAAATTTTTTGTTGATAAATATTTCCCAGCTCATCTGCAACATGCTGCTTTGCAAAGAATCTATAACTTTAAACAATTGCAGGATGAGCACCTCCCTAAAGCTTGGGGGAGGTTTTGTGATTTACTTAAGGTTATGCCGGGACATGGAATCCCCAAGAATGAATTTCTTGATATATTTTATGCTGGTTTAACCGATGAATCCAGATTCTACCTGGATAGTTGTGCTAGTTGTGTTTTCAGGGAAAGAACGCGTGACGATGCAGAAGAATTAATGTGCAAAATCGCCAAGAACCATGAAGATTGGTCCGTTCCTGAACCACTTCTACCATCGAAAAAGAGGGGCATGCTTGTTCTGAACCCCAAAGATATGCAAGAAGCAAAGAAGTCTATAAAGGAGAAAGGTATTAAAGCCGAATACGTGAAGAATTTACCGCCTATTGAGAAGTTGTGTGAGCCTACTAATCACCCTCCCTTGGTAGAGGTACACTCTCTATTAGACTTTACTGAAAGTGACATCCCTAAAGGTAAGCCTCCTGACCAATGCTTAGATGATCTTGATAATTTTATTGTTAAGCAAGACCATTTTAATAGGAAGTTACAAAGTCAGTTGCATGATAATTCCCTTGCTATCAAAAGTTTATGTGATGTTCTAGGAAGAACAGTTAATGATATTAAATGTCTTTTCAAACATTTTCATATGGTTCAAACTCAGCTTGAACAAATTTCTAATGTGCAAAAAGATTTACTTGCTAATAATGCCAAACAGGACATACAAGCTTATGGAATTAAAACTAGAGGTGGAACACACACCCAGAACCCACTCTATCCTGAGGGACATCCAAAGAGGATCGAGCAAGATTCTCAAGTACAAGAAGAAGATGAGATTGTTAGCTCTCCAAAGAAGAAAAAGAAGAAGAAGAAACACAAGGAGGCTGACAATCCCGATGATCCTATTACAAGTGAAAAGCCAGCTGTTGATCCTAACAGCATATCTACCTCCGATGCTGAAACAGAAGACGGTGCCGAGCCTGAAGAAAAGGGCGCTGAGAAGGATGATTCTCCCAAGGTAAGAGAAGAAGAAGCGCCTGATAAACGCAAGAGGTACTCTAAAGAAGACTTCATCGCAAGAAGACATGGGAAGGAAAGAGAACCATGGATACAGAAACCCATGCCCTTTCCAGGTAAGTCCCTCAAATCTAAAGAAGAAGAGCATTATAATAAATTTTGTGAATGGATGAAGCCTCTTTTTCTTCAAATTCCTTTGACTGATGCTATTAAGTTACCTCCCTATTCGAAATATATGAAAGATATTGTTACTAATAAAAGGAAAGTTCCTAATGAGGCAATATCTACTATGCTTGCTAACTACTCTTTTAGTGGCAAGATTCCTAAGAAGCTCGGTGATCCAGGTATACCCACCATTCCTTGCTCCATAAAGAATAATTACGTCAGAACTGCTTTATGTGATCTTGGTGCAGGAGTGAGTGTTATGCCTTTCTCTCTTTAAAAAAGGCTTTGTTTAGAGAAACTGATCCCTACGGATATCTCCCTTCAGATGGCTGACAAATCAACAACTGTCCTAATAGGTATTTGTGAGGATGTACCCGTTGAAGTTGCTAACTGTTTGATCCTTACAGATTTTGTTGTACTTGACATGCCCGAGGATGGGAGCATGTCCATTATTCTTGGTAGACCTTTTCTTAACACCGCAGGTGCTATCAGTGATTGCAATGAAGGAAAGGTCACTTTCAACGTTGATGATAAAGAACACACGGTGTATTTTCCAAAGAAGATCGACAAAAGGCATGGCCTTAACTCTATAGAGAATATCAAGACCGTGAAGATTGGAGAATGGGACTGTCCACTACATGTGCACCACAAAAACAAAACCATTATGGTGGGGACAATGTCCATCAAAGTAAAGGTGCAATGATCACTTCATAAGAGGGGAGACTTCTTGTTCTATATATCGCCGGTTTGTTGGTAAGACTTGATCAACCTTACTAGTGAGCTTGTTTTATATAGGTAAAAAGTTAAGCTTGTTATGTTTTCATTTACTTTAGCTTTCATTCTCTTTGATGTACCAAGTTTTTATGTTTTTGAAGCTTCACAATGCTAATCACCGCTATAAGTTTTCAGAAAGTTTTGCAGCTTTTTGAACTCCGAGAAATTTTCAACAGTGAAGTTTTCAGAAAAATTCCAGAAAAATAAGAATAAAAATTTCCATGCAGGGAGACCCAGAGGCACCTGGGGCTGACCAGGGGGGCCACCAGTGGCCCAGGCGGCCAGCTGGCGCGGCCTGCCCTCTGGCCGCGCCCACAGGGCGCCTGGGGCCCACAGGCCCCACTTCCAGGTATGTCTTCTTCCTCCTCCTTCCTCTCTCTCCAAAAACACGAGTTCTGCTCCAGTTCTTGCGTTCTTGCTGTTCTTGGAGGCGATTTTCGATCTCTCTCTACATCCCACCATTCGAGCTGAAATTTTGAGCAAATACTCCCTGGTATGTAACTCCTTCACCCCTCCAATTAGATTTTTGATTAGTGGCTTCATTTGTGAGTATTTAGTAGCTCTTGGTGCTGTTTATGTGAGCTTGCATGCATGTGTAGAATTTTACTTTCCAAGTTTTGATGCAAGTTTATGCCTTAGGTAAGTGAGTTGAGTAGTTTGCCTTAACTCACTTTGTTTAAAATTCTTGTTTTTGTAATTAGTCAAAAATTTCATAAATGAGCTTGCTAGGAAGAGCAAAGGGGTGGCTTGGGAATAAAAGGCCCGAGCGCTCCGATCGAGTTACGAGAGCTTCAGCTTCACCCTCGACTGCTAGGGTGAGCTACAACGAAGATCATGTGCCCCTAGAGTTGTTGGAGGACACAAATCAAGCACGTGCAATGACCTTCCCGTGCGATGAATTCCTTGAAGCTGCAGGAATTAGGGAGGAGTTCTATAATCTTTGTGCTAATGCAGGTCTGACGCGGCTCGCAACGTGCCGTGTTACCCAGTATCAAAAACTCACCTCCTGTTTTATTAACAGTTTTAGATATAATCTTGATGCTGGTTCTGTTGAGTTTAAAATTTACAATGATCTTTTGACCATGCCTTTGGAAAAGTTTTGTGAAATAATAGGTGTGCCGAACGTGGGATTGACGGCGAAGATGAGCTCTCAGCCCTCCGAGCTGAGAACCGTCTTCAACTCTCTCTGTAGCATGGATACAAGGGATATTCATCGGTCAAAGATCTCCAGCATCTTATTCCCACACCTCAGGTATTTTGCGTATTATATTGCTAGAGGGGTGTTAGCTCGTGACAACACGAGCAACATATCTGCGCCGGATATTGCTATCCTGGCAACCGCCCTCTCAGGGAGGTTTGATTATAATGTGGGTGCCTTAATTGCTCGATGCCTTGCTATGAACGGTAACAAGGGAGACTTATTTGGTGGCGTTTACGCCACACTTATCCTAGAGTCTCTTAAGGGCACCCCACACCCTGATGATAAGCCTTTTACTTACTTAAGTTTTGATTTTTCTCTTATGAAGAGGCATAAGTTTGTTACCATGACCTCTGAGTTTGGTAACCTTGATTATATCTTCCGTTTAGGAGCTACCACGGAACGCAAGATCCGTCTACCTGCACCTCTTTTGTTCGATTTTTCTCGCAGGAACGGATGGTCCTTTGATGCTATCCAGTTCGATGAGTTCGTGGTACAGCATCAGTTTCATAACCCCATGGAGGGGGTTGTGCCTGACGAGGAGGAGCATGGTGGGTTCCCACCTTTCCAGGGAGAGACCGTCACCCAGTTTGGTGAAGGGTCTTCCTCTGCTTGGAGCGCGGATCCTTCTTCATGGGAGGATCCGAGGACTTCGGTGTATGCACCGGAAGCCTCATACGACCCTTGGACTCACCCGTACTACCCTGGAGCAGGAGGCTCCTGGGGATATTAGCTACTACCAACTTAGGCCAAAAGCCTAAGCTTGGGGAGTACGTGCCCTTCTCACTTTTCCATTGTATTATCCATTTTATTCGCTTTGATCCTTTCAAAGCTTTTGCCCGTTCTTCTTTCTTTCTTACTTTTCAAAAACAACAAAAAGATTTTCTCTTTTCTTTTGCTTTCTTTTAACCTTTAAAAACCCAAAAATATTTCCTTTCTCTCTTTAGTTTGCTTTGTTTTCAGAGTTCAGCTCGAGTCCGTGATGGCATTTGATTATATTTCCTACGTTCGATCGTGCAAGTGACAAGGCAGTAATGACGAAGATCGACGAAAGGGAAGCAACAAGGAAAACCGGTATGAACTCTTCTTGTTTCTACTTTTGTACATATTCCTGTACTTATGATCTAGAGACCAGCTTGTAGCGACATAGTGCTATGTTTACAATGCTTTCCCAGTTTCATGCTTTCCTTGTGGCTAGTCTCAAATAGCTAGAGTACATAATGTGTTGTTGAAATGATTTACATGCATTGCATTGTTCATGGTTTGGCATACTGGGGTGGTATTTCCCTTCGGGGGATTTTTGGATTGACTTGGCACATGTTCACACATGCTTATGACTAAAAAGTCTACTTTTGCCTTGATGATCTTTTTGTTTCAGAATAGTTATATCACTTTCATGCCCGATTCAATGTTGCTTTGTCGCTCTGCATGATTATGACAGTTATTGCTCTCTAGTTGGTCGCTTCCCAGTCTTTTGCTAGCCTTCGCTCGCACCAAGCGGATTTCTGCTTGTGCTTCCAAACTCCTTTTCAAACCCAGTTGTTCCATTTGAGTCCACCATACCTACCTATATGTGGTATTTACCGGCCACTCCTAACTTAGACTTTCTTGTGCCATCTCGAAATTTATTCAAAAGCTTCCCTTTTTGTAACCGTACAAGCTCATGGTGCGGTGAGGGGAAATCAGTATCTTTCATGGCAAAAATATTTTGACGGAAGTTTTAACTAGTCAAAACAGAAAAAAAAAAAATGAGAGTTACACCTCCCCCATACTCGATGATGGAGTGAAATGGACCAAACGCTGCTTATGATAGGTGGAACGATACCCTCCTTCCATCCTTGAGGCAAAATAAAAGGTTCCGTAGACCATCAAAGGAGTTATGGATAAGGGAATATGTGTAAGCAAAAGGCATTATATATGGTTGGCATGGGAGATATTGGGAGACCTTTACCATTCACCGTTGACTGGAAAGTTGCACTTCTCAAAAATGTTTTATCTCTGTTTTCAAAACCAAGAGCTCTGGCACATGTTTAGTCTTTGCTTCCTTTCACGGGTTTTCAACCGTGCCATCAAAAGCCACGGTTTGAGAGTCTCCCCTTCTTTCTTCAAAGCACCAACTATGTGAGCATAATTTTCATTCTTAGTGTAACATGCATTGTCCAAAAGTATTACATTGTCTTCTGCATGCTTGTGTTATTGCTAGTCTGAAATACAGAGTTCTAGTCACCTTTAAAACTCCGGAGGAGTTTCTGCATTTATGTTTTGCTTCACTCATGGGGGCTAGCGAAATGCCACTCAAGTATGTTCAAGCTATGTGCATTGTGATCCTGTTTTGATTTTCAGTAGCTTATTATTTACTTTTAGTTGTTTGTGACTGATCACATGAAAGAAGAATTCCTTCGTGCATTGTCCTTATAGCATTGTTTGAATACCTGCTAAACTCTTTTCGTAGTACATGCTTATATACTTCTAATGAAGCAAAAGAGTTTGTCAAAGTTTTATTTATCGTGTCCAGTTCGTTGAACTGAATTGCTTGAGGACAAGTAATATGCTAAGCTTGGGGGAGTTGATACGTCTCAAACGTATCTACTTTTCCAAACACTTTTGATATTGTTTTGCCCTCATTCTTGCATGATTTGGACGAAACTAACCCGGACTAACGCTGTTTTCAGCAGAGCCGCCTGTATGGTTTATTTGTGCGCAGGAAAATGGATTTTAGACGTTCCAGAAAATTCCCAGAAAATTACCAGAAAATCCACGCACCCGAAGGAGCCAGGAGCCAGAAGTAGGACCAGAGGGGAGCCCTGGGGGGCCCAGGCGCCCCCTGGCGCGGCCAGGGGTGGGGCCGCACCCTCTGGCCGCCTGGGCTTCTCCCCCCTCCTCTGGTGCCCTACCGAGACTCCTATTTATCCCCGTCACGAGAAAACCCCAGAACAGAAGTCGTTTTCCCAGTTTCCGTCGCGGAGCCGCCGCCACCCTCTGTTCTTCTTCAGGAGGGCTAATCTGGAGGCTGATTTGGCCTCCGGAGAGGGGAGATCGTCGCCATCGTCATCACCATCACCACTCCATCCATCCTCCATAACTTGTCTTCATATGTGTGAGTAATTCCCTGCTGTAGGCAAAGGGGATTGTCGAGGATCGGCCCCGGCAAGTCCCATGGTTAGGGACCCTGGGCTAGTTGGAGAAGACACAGGTTGGACGATAAGCTCGTCGGCAAAAAGGAGGATACACTTCCTGCTCGATATATTAATTGTGGAGGAGTTACAGGGGATGCCAAGGCAGATGCGCTCTAGGCTAGGGTTACAGGCGATGTCTCTCTTCTTATGCGTTGCCCCTCCTGGCCTTTATATAGTAGACCAGGTCTCGGGGAATCAATCTACAATTACGGGAAATCTAACCCTAGCTTGTACGGCAATTCCATGCACCTTCCTTGTCAGTCGAGGACTCCCAATGTCGGTGCCATCTAGCGGGCCAAGGTGAATCCGGCGGTAGCTCCGTGGGCCTTCAACGACACCGGGTAGGCCCATTAGTAGGAGTCGTGGGGTCACCCCCTCGTCAGTACCCCCCGAGTTCCTGGGGGACTCGAAGAGTCGCGCAGGGACTCGAGTTCGTCTTCATACGTCCGTGGCTTGTATGCGCGGTGCACCCGCGGTCGCTGGCAGCATGGTGGCCATGACAAAAACCTGTTTCGAGGGATGTTAAGCAGAAAGGGCCCAAGTGTCGACGAATCGAGCCTTGGTGAATTGCGCTAGTGGCAAATACCACGATCGCCCAATCAAACCCATGTCCCTCGACATGAGCTTGGGATACTGGAGCATAGCAAAAGTTCGGCCGCTTCAGGTCTTACAGTGTTCATTTGCCGCCAGCTGGTTGCGTAGCCTAAGGCGCGTCCACCCGGCTTTTATACTTCATGCGCAGCGCATGGAAAGGTTGGGAGTGAAATCGCTCTTCAGCAAGTCCCAGCCCGGCCGAACTTCGCAGCGGGGTCTTACCTACACGCTAATCTTGCGTGGCATCTGGGCACAGTGTGTCGTGGTTCCAGGAATATGTGTGTTTTTGAGGCGCGGAGCCTTATAGCATTTCACCCACTTGGAACAAATCATCAAGCGAGCTGTTCACTCATCTCGCTCGCGGAGCTTGTTTCGAGTGCTTAGGCGAAGAATCCTTCTGCGAGTAATTACTCGAAAGCTGTTTGAGTTTCTTTCAGAGGTGAGGGAGCACCCGAGACTCTCAAGGGTGCGAGTGGTCACTCGAGCACTTTGTGGGTCCATAGTTGAGGGAGCACCTGTAACTCTGGAGCGTGCGAGTGATCACTCGAGCACCTTGTCGATCTTTAGATGAGTGAGCGCCTGGTGACTCTCGAGATGGGCTCCTCCCGATGGGAGTGAGATTTTTTTGCTTTGTTGAAAAAAGATCTGATAAAATCTCTAGGCGTCGGTAGCGTACCTTATACGCTTTGCCTGTGACAAGACGTTGGCGTGGTCTTCTGCTGTTTTTGACCACTGTAGCCTGCCGTAGGAAACGACCTGGTGTGGTCCCGCCGAAATTTTCGCATTTGTGCGATTATGGTCCTCTTTTTCGTGCGTCGTGCGCGGTGTTGTTACTGTGCCGGTTGAGCTTTCCATGCGTTTTCCCCTCGTGGGATCGTGCCACGTTTACTAGGTAGCAGGGGTTAACGGCGATCCTCTGTGCTAGGCTCCGGGGTTAAATAGGTTTGCGGCTGGGTAAACTTAGGTTTTTACCCAGCCGTTGCTTTCCCCGTCTTCTTCTTGCCTTCTCCAGTTCTCGAGTTCTTCCTCTTCCTCTGCTTTGATTCCTCCTCGACCTCTATGACCAAACGTTCTCGTGCTGCTGCGGAACCAATCAAGATGTCTGGCGGTTGGGAACCATCGACCTTTGATGCTTCAGATCTGGCACGTCTGGTTGCCGATGGTGTAGTGGTCGAGGGTGAGGCGCGTTTGCCGGGGGATGAGCCGATCCCTGCTCCTGCGTCAGATGAGCGGGTATGCTTCCAATCTTACTTCCCCCGTGGGTTTGCTCTTCCGCTGCATCCATTTGTGCGGGGCTTGTTGTACTCCTATCGCATCCAGTTGCACGATTTGACCCCGAACGGGGTTTTGCACGTTGCCCGTTTTATCACTTTGTGCGAGGCGTTCCTGGGTATTTACCCGCATTGGGGGCTCTGGAGGCGTCTTTTTAGTGTGAAGAGGACCAACTCCGAGTATGCTGTGGGTCGGATGAGCATCTCTATTGGGGATAAAGACTCATATTTTGATCTGGAGGAGATCGACTCGGTTAGCGGGTGGCGGCGGAGCTGGTTTTATCTGAAAGACCGCTGCGTGACCGGCCAGCGTTTTGGCCTTGCTCCTTTTAATCCAGCCGCTCGAGTAGTGAGGTAGGCGTCTTGGTCTCATTCGCTGACTGCTGCGGAATCGACTGAGCTAACTCCCTATCTAGATAGGATTTCTTTGCTGAAGGATGAATTGTCTGGTGGGGAGCTTGTCTCTGTTTTCGTGGGGAGAAAAGTTCAGCCGCTGCAACATCGTGCCTCTCCTATGTGGCAGTATCTGGGTCCTGCTGACCCGACTAGGTGCTCGCCTGAAGATTTCGAGTCTGGCGAGCTTCTCACCCGACTCCAATGGGTGACCAAGTACTCGAGTGACTCTGAGATGCGTCTTGCGCGCCCATACTCTGCTGAAAAACCTCCTCTTCAGGTTTGTGACCGCGTCGCCTTGCCTGTGTTTGTGCGGTTGCTTATCTGCTGACTGTTGTTTTTATTGCGCGCTGTAGGGACATGACCCTGTGCTGCGTAATCCTCCTCAGCCGGAAGATGCTGATATCCTTGAGGAGCCTAATGCTTCTGCTGCCGAAGGCGTTGCTCGGTCCGCCGGGATGGGGCCCATGATCGTTGAATCTGGGGACAGTGAGGATTCGGGCCCTTTTCGTGTGAAGCGGTCCTGCCCCGGGAGTTTTGGGGATCGTGATACTGCTGCTCCCGTAGCTCCAGCTGCTGATCTGCCTTCTGCGCCTGCGGCTCCAAAGAGAAACCGGCTGTGGCGCGCTCGCCCTGCGCAGAGTGGGTAAGTGTTTTCCTTGGTTTTGTACATTGTTTGCTTCTTGCTTCTGTATCTTATGGCTGGTTTGTAGTGTTGCGACTCTTCCGGCTGCTTCGAGTAGCAGTGCAGCCACCGTGGATCTGAAGTCGACAGACTCGGCAGCTGTTCATTGTCGTGATGTCCCTGCTACTCCTGTTGGTCGGTCTTCCCCTCCGGCGACTGCCGCGGAGGCGGGTGCCGTCCTTGTCGCACCTTCTTCGGGTGCGCCTGTTGGTGGGGCTTCTGACGTTAAACCTGCCGAGCTGGGTCCTCCTTTCTTTGGTCGCTTCGATCTTGCAGCTGAAGATAAAATACGTGCCTTTGACCGTTTTTCTGCTATGGTAGGCTTCTATCTTGTGTTCTTTTTCATTGGGAGCACGGCAGTGCTCCCGATGGGAGTAGCCCCCGAGGCTGTGAGCAAGCGCGTGCGGTTGCTTACAGTCTCATTTTCCTTACTGCGTTTTGACGTTTGTTTACAACCTGTCTTCCAACACTGTGAGCGCCTGATCATTGATGCTGAACGGTGGCAAAGGTCTCATGATTCTGCCCAGGATGCGTTAACTACCATGGATGGTGCGTCTTCCGCTTAGGCTGTTTGGAGTGGAGATTTTCCACGTTTTATTGCGCTGACTTTTTCCTTGTGGTTGGATGCACGTCAGGTCGTCGCCGGGCGGCCGAGAAGTGGGCCGACAAGGTTTCTCGAACTGCTTCCCACTTGCAGGAAGCTTTGTCTTCCAAAGAGGTGGAGCTACACGAGCAGCATGAGGAGCTCGTTCGCCTTCGTCAAGCTGAGGGGGCATATGAGAAGATGGAGTTGGCGGAGGGGAAACGCCTTCGAGTGCTGGCGGACCGACTTACTTGTAAGTGTGGATCCTGTACTTTTCCTTCTGTTACATTTGTCTCCTTTTTGCTGACGTTCCATTGCTTGTTGGCAGCTACTGCAGGTTTGAAGCCGGTCGAAGTTGCTGCCTCAGGGTCTGGCGTTCTGAAGGGGGCTGTGGATGCTCTTGCGAGTGTTGTTGCTGCTATCGAGGGTGTTTGTGGTCGTGCCTCTGATCTTCTTCGCCGGGTTCATGAGCACCTGATGCCGGATGCTTCGAAGGTGCCCGAGGGCCTGGATGCTCTCGTGGCTGCGTTTGGGCCGGAGGGGGAGCGCGTGGGGGAGTTGGTTGCTGACAGCTTGGTGAGTGGCTCTTCTACGGCTCTTGCTGTCCTTATGGGGCACGGGATTTCTATTGACGAATCCTTGGTTGAGACCATCCCGGGCTACTCGCCGGAGCTGCTTGGGCGTGCTGATCAGCTTGCTCTTCTGCTGCAAAGGGCTGTGGACGCCCAGATTAATCCTACTGTGGGCGAGGGAGGGGGGCGGTAGTATTATTGTTGAGACTTCATCTGTAACGCGCGACTCTGCTGTCACTGTTTGTTTGTCGGCTGTCTTTATCTATCTTGACTTTGCTTAGCTTGTCCCTTCTGGTGTTTGATGCTTGTGCTTTTGTTTGCAGTAGGCCGCTCCGGGTGTTCTTCGTTCTTGGAATTCATTGAAGGGTGACGCTCGCGAGGGTGCCTACGAGTCTGTTTGCTTGCGGTTGAGGAATGCCGAGCGGGAGATTGTGCAGCTGAAGGCTTCTGTGGCTGTCCATCGGTCTCGACGAGAGCGTGCCGAGGCTATGATTGACGGTCTTTCTTCGTGGGTTGCCAGTCTAGCTGATGTTCTGCGGGGTGAGTTTTGCTTTTGCTTGATTCTGCGAGTCCTCCTCGTGCTTTAGTCTTGACTGTGGTTGCTGTTTGCTTGGCGAAGTCCTGGCGGGGAGGTCCCGAGATGAAGAGGCGGCCGTGCATTCTGAGATGTCGCGCTTGGAAGATCCCGTTGTGCGAGCCAGGAACCCCTTTTGGGCGGATGGGCCCCATGCTCGTTCTTTTGCTTTGCTGCGTCTTCGCGTCGAGCAGGTTCCGTTGGCGTTGAGGTACTGCCAGCGGGTGCTGAGTGGCATTCATGCCCAGTTTTATCCGTTGGCAGTTGTCCCTTCCAGGCTTGAGACGCTTTGCCGCTTCTTTACCCAACCTGCCGAGCTGCGTCGCGTGATGGACCACTTGATTCGAGCGGGAGCTCGGGTTGCTTTGGGTTTGGTCCATAGTCACTGGCCTGGTGTAGATCTCGGAGAGGTTGTACGGGGTCCTCCGGGTGGTAGGGTTCAGTCGATGGACGGTCATTATGCAGCCGTTGGCGAACTTGCAGGTCGTGTTGTAACGCGCGTCGTTGAAGAGAGCGACCGTAGTTTAGGCGCTCATATTATGGCCAAGCAGGAGCCATCAGATTAGTTGTCTTGTTTTTGTCTTCCTCCCTTGCTTGAATGTGCTCTGTGGAAGATGGCTTGGGGAGGGACTGTTACTCCCGGGGTGGCTGCTTCGGCGAGCCCCCGAGTGCCGGAGTTTATTTTTGTGCCGCGATTGCGGGAGGCGACTCGAGGGGTGGCTGCTTCGGCGAGCCCCCGAGTGCCGGAGTTTGTTTTTGTGCCGCGATTGCGGGAGACGACTCGAGGGGTGGCTGAGCCCCCGAGTGCCAGAGTTTATTTTTGTGTCGTGATTGCGGGAGACGACTCGAGGGGTGGCTGCTTCGGCGAGCCCCCGAGTGCCAAAGTTTTGTTTTTTGTGCCGCGTTTGCGGGAGACGACTCGAGGGGTGGCTGCTTCGGCGAGCCCCCGAGTGCCAAAGTTTGTTTTTTGTGCCGCGATTGCGGGAGACGACTCGAGGGGTGGCTGCTTCGGCGAGCCCCCGAGTGCCAAAATTTGTTTTTTGTGCCGCGATTGCGGGAGACGACTCGAGGGGTGGCTGCTTCGGCGAGCCCCCGAGTGCCAAAGTTTGTTTTTTTGTGCCGCGATTGCGGGAGACGACTCGAGGGGTGGCTGCTTCGGCGAGCCCTCGAGTGCCAAAGTTTGTTTTTTGTGCCGCGATTGCGGGAGACGACTCGAGGGGTGGCTGCTTCGGCGAGCCCCCGAGTGCCAAAGTTTGTTTTTTGTGGGGGATACTTGAATCACGCTTTTCCCTATTGTCTCATACGGTAAGTCTGGAAAAAATAAACGGGGGGAGGTTCCGTTGAAGACGGATACCTTTTATCTGCTGTAAGTGGCCTTGATGGCCGGTAGCTTTGTTGCCTGGCGCTTGTGTCCATCTGCTGGTTTGTCGTCTACGGGAGGTTTTCTTCTGTGGCTCCTGTGGTTCCGTCGTTTTGATGGGTTATGAAGGCTTCTGCTAACTTGTGGAATTCCTTGTCGCATCTGTCGGATCTGACAAAGCTTCCATTGATTGTAATGACACCGTGTGGCCCTGGCATTTTCAGCTTGAGGTAGGCGTAATGAGGTACAACCATGAAGCGGGCGAAGGCTGGTCGCCCGAGGATTGCGTGGTATTGTGACTTCCAGTCGACCACCTCGAAGTCCAATATCTCCTTGCGAGAGTTGGTCGCGCACCCGAAGACCACTTCCAGGCTTATTCTTCCCATGGGATAAACTGCTTTTCCTGGTACGATCCCGTGGAAAGTCATTCCTGAGGGTTTCAGGGCGTTGCTTTGGATCAACATGTCGTCGAGAGTTCGGGTGAATATGATGTTGATTCCGCTGCCGCCGTCCATGAACACGCGGGACATGTCGTAGTTCCCGATCCGCGCCTCCAGTACTAGTGCTGCATGTCCTGGTCGGGGGACAACTGGTGGGTGGTCGTCTCGGGAAAAGGTTAACTCTGTTTCCGACCCGCGCAGGTATTCTGGGACCGCTGGGTGTGCGGATGTCGCCAGGAAGACTTGTCTAGTCACTTTCTTCTGCTGGCGTTTGGAGGGCCTTCCTTCTTGTATCATATAAATTCTTCCGTGAGCTTCTGGGTACTGGTCTTCATCCGGTGTCCTTTGTCTCTCTTGAATGGAGGCCACCTGCCTCGTCGGCAACGGAGGGGCTGGTGGCGCGTTGTGGGCGACTGGCCCGATTGCTATGCTTGCGAGTGGTTGTCCTGCAGGGGCCGCGGGGCGATTCTTCTCTTCTGCTAGCTCGTTGAAGCTTCTGCAGTTCCTGAGGGTGTGGGATGATCTTATATCTCCTCGCTCGTTTCTGAATCCATGTATGGTGCATGGGCTGTCGAGCTGCTCTTTTGCCATTCTGGGCGCTCGTGTGCCGTCCCACGGTTGTTTTGTCCACCATTCGCGTTTCTGCGATTGAGGCTCATCTTCCTGGTTCTCTCTGTTTGGCTGTCTGTTGTCGTCGCGTCGCCTCCCGTTTCGGTCGTTTGGGAAACCGGCAGCAACCATGTTGGGTCCTCGGTCGTCGTAGAAGTGTCGCCTTGGCCGTTTTCTCCTTCTGTCGCCTCCTCTGTCTCCGTTGTAGTCGTATTCGTGCTCTGATCGTGCTGCGAAGGTTTCTGTTTCGTTACGGACAGAGTCTTCGCCGTCTGCCCAGCTGTTGGCTAGCTCCAGTAGCTTTGCGAGTGTGCGGACTTTCATTTGCCCCAGCTGCTCCTTGAACTCGACGCGCTGTAGGCCTCTTCTGAAAGCGTCGATTGCGCTCTCGTCTGATATATCTTCTGCAGAGTTCTTGAGGATCGTCCACCGCTGGATGTACGCCCTCAGGGTCTCCCTTGTTCCTTGCTTGCACACTAGCAACTCCTCGAGTGATGCCGGCCGTTTGTGGGTTGACTTGAAATTCTCGATGAAAGCGGCGCGGAACTGTCTCCAGGAGCTAATGGACCCGCGCCGTAGGTTTTTGAGCCAGTGCCGCGCAGAGCCTTCGAGCATCAACTGTATGTACTGCATTGCTGTGATGTTGGTTCCGCGCTGGAATTTGACCGCAGTTAAGTAGTCTTCCAGCCATGCCTCTGGTTCTTCAAGTCCGTTGTACTTTAGTGTTGTCGAGTTGAGCTTCAATCCGTTTGGCATGCGTGTCTCGCGTACGGTTCGGGTGAAGCATAGTGCTCCGCATGGCTCGACTTCTTCTTCGGAAGCTTCCTCTTCGGAGTATTCTTCGCGTGCCGCGCGTCGCCGCCTGCCGCGGTTGACTCTGTCTGGGTGATGTCGTCACGTGCGTCTCGCCGGGTGCTGCGGTGTGCGCGGCTGTCGTCGTCATCGTCGCGCCTTCTGCCCCTGTTTGGGTTCCTGCGCCTGTCGTCGTCGTCGTTGTTACTGTCGTCGTCGTCAGGGTCACTAGGTTCCCTGTCTGGTGTCTGCTCGCGGGCCTGCCGCCTGGTGCTGGGGTTTTTGGGTGCTGAGTTGTCGATGGCGTCCTTCATTATCTGTAGGGCGATCGAGGTGTAGCGGTCTGATTTCCCTTTAGAGCTTTACCGGGCACGAGATAGGTAGTCCTGGGCGCTTATGAGTGCCTCCGCTGGTGTGAGGGGCTCCTCGTCGTCGTCGTCCTCTTCTAGTTTGAAGTCGTCGTCGAGTTTGCGGATCACTCTCTCCATTTCCGATTTCCATAGGTTGTTGATTTTTGATCTGTCGCGGGTGGGGGAGCGGCGACTGCTTCTGGCAGGTTGCCGGCGACTGCTTTTCCCCTCGAGTCCTCTTTCCTGCGCCTCCATGGCCTGGCGCCATCGTTGCGTCTGTTCTCCCGCTAATTTGGTGTACGCTCTTAGTTCGTCTCTTGTGGCGTTTCTTGGCAGCATCCTGCCGAGTTTGACTGCTTCCTGCACCATCGCTATGGTTTCCTTGGATAAGATGATTTTCTCCTTTGGTGGTGCGACTTTCTTTGCGGCTGTGTCCCGTTGTCTGCCTTCTGGTGGCTGGGTGCTCGGGCCGGGCGGCTGCCTTGGCTGCAGGTTACTTGCTTGGTTGCCAGGTGCCTGTCCCGTTGGGACTTTCTTTGGTATGCTTCCTGGATCGCCCAGTTGCACGACCATCTGGGCTGTGTTGGCGGGTCCTGCTGCTCCGCTGGTATTCCGTATGTCCCGCGGAGCACTCGGGTTTTCAACTTGTCCGTTGGTTCCTGGTGGTGGTGCGTCGACTTCCGCCATGAACACTTGCGAGGGTGTTCCGGTCGACCCTCCGCTGGCTCGCGCGTCAGTGCTTCTCCATGCGAGGGGTCTGTCCGAGGGACGGCGAGTGCTATGATGCTCGGTGCCGGGTGCTCGACTGCTATTGGTCGGTGTGTCGGCCGTGCAGGCGACGTCCGCCTCGTCTGCCGCTGTAGGTGCTTGAACGTCGTTGGTTAGGCGGAGACTTCCCCAGTGGTTGATGTAGATCCGGTATTCTCCGAAGATCAGATCGACGCCGGATTGCAGATCCGTGAAGACTGGCTTCAGGGCCGGGAGGTGGGTCGTGAATCCTAGGGACTCGAACAGATTGGATCTCGCCTGATTCTCCGGGCTGGCGAGCGTTGATGATGGTGAGACCGCCGAGATCGCGTTCCCAACCTGTGTGGTCCCCACGGTCGGCGCCAATTGTCGAGGATCGGCCCCGGCAAGTCCCATGGTTAGGGACCCTGGGCTAGTTGGAGAAGACACAGGTTGGACGATAAGCTCGTCGGCAAACAGGAGGATACACTTCCTGCTCGATATATTAATTGTGGAGGAGTTACAGGGGATGCCAAGGCAGATGCGCTCTAGGCTAGGGTTACAGGCGATGTCTCTCTTCTTATGTGTTGCCCCTCCTGGCCTTTATATAGTAGACCAGGTCTCGGGGAATCAATCTACAATTACGGGAAATCTAACCCTAGCTTGTACGGCAAGTCCCTGCACCTTCCTTGTCAGTCGAGGACTCCCAATGTCGGTGCCATCTAGCAGGCCAAGGTGAATCCGGCGGTAGCTCCGTGGGCCTTCAACGACACCGGGTAGGCCCATTAGTAGGAGTCGTGGGGTCACCCCCTCGTCGGGGATGGTAGGGATTGGATGAGTTTAATCATGTAATAGTTCGTCAGATTGTTGGGGGCATGTTGCCTATCATCTAGATTGGTGTTTATCCTCTTTGCTTCAACTTGTTGCTCTTAATGCTTGTCACTTTGGGCCCGAGTGCCATGTTTTCAGATCTGAACCCTATGTGTTTTTATGAATATATTTGTGTTCTAGATCCTATCTATGAGTTGTATGCACCTATTCTGGTCCGGAACCGGCGATCCCAAAGGTGACAGATTGGGACACCAAAGGGGATGGTCCGTAATTTGAGGATTCCTTGTATCCATTGAGTTTATTGCTTTGTTCCGGTGCTCTTTGACAGGGGAACCTTAATCTCCATAAGTTCCTTTTGGCCCCGTTCGTAGCGGGATGGTAGGACAAAAGATGTTGTGCAAGTTCTTATTGCAAGCACGCACAACTACCTACGGGATACATGCCTAATGTTTGATATTTGCCTAGATGATCATTGCTTTTCTGTGTGCCTTGCCCCGTGTTAGAATTTATTATATGTTTACTCTCATCCATGAAGCGCCCAACCATCCATCTCCCTAGCCTACAGTGTTTTCAATCCTGCTGGTCATTAGTTGTTACTTTTTGCTATTTACTTTTGCTGTTGCTATCATCACTATCATACTACCATTACCACTTATCTATTGTTGCAAGCAAGTATATTTCAGGTGCGGTTGAATTGACAACTCAACTGTCAAAGCATATAAATACTCTTTGACTCCCCGTGTGTCGAATCAATAAATTGGGTTAACTTACCCGCGAAGACTATCTCGATCCCTTACGCCTGTGGGGCATCACTTGTCAAAGCGCCGACGTCCATAATGACGATCTTCATTGATACGTCCATTTTGCATCACTTTTTTTTATTACAATCTACCGTTAGTCATTGATATATTTTATATTATGATGCATCTTTTATGATGTTTTGCACAATTTAAAGAAACAGCCGGAGAATCACACACCATGGGTGTCGTGGTCATACCAAAGGTATACCCTCAAGCATTAGGAATCAAAGGGTACCCTTTGTATCGTGATCTCCCAAGAATACCCAAGAAATTAAATGAAATCACCAAAGCATAAAGAGTCTAAAAAAACACAGGGACAAGTCACAACGTCTCCGAGTAATTCGTTACTCGGAAGAAGAGATGGTCTCCGAGTAATCAGTTACTTGGAGAAGGCGATCGTCTCCGAGTAATCGGTTACTCGGAGAGCAGATAGGCTCCGAGTAATCAGTTACTCAGAAGAGAGAATCGGCGAGATGCTCACTACTCGGAGAAGTGAAGAGCAACGGGCGCGGAGCACTAAAGCCAGAGGCGTTTTCTCCTTCTTAATTAGCAGTAATGAGTAGACCGTTTCTTGTATTAAGTATAGGCGTTTATACCTGTAATAATGACCCATTTACCGGGGTATTGAAGGGGCAGACACTACTAGGGAATGCCCTTTTAGTGGCGCCCTTTTTTGTGTTTAGTGGCGCATTAGGGATGCGCCACTAACTACAAGCCACTAATAAGGGCTTAGAGGTGGCGCCTTCTGGATGCGCCACCCCTAAGGCCCTTAGGCGTGGCGCATCTCAGAATGCGCCACCTCTAAGCTCTTAGGGGTGGCGCATTATGGTATGCGCCACGCCTAAGGGCCTTAGGGGTGGCGCATTCACAGTGCGCCACTAAATCCTGACAATATGCGCCACTAAAGAATTACAGAAAACAAAAAAAAAGAATTACAGAAAAGAATAAAAGCATTACAGATATTTTTATTATATTACAGAAATGCAAAATACAATATAATAATGAGGCCAACAATTATTGATACAAAAGGATTGCATTATAATTTTTATTACAAAGGTTTAGAGGCCAACAAGATTCACAAGATTACATCCATCACAAAATTACAATGAGTCCAATAATTATTGAAAACCGAAAGCTACTTTCGTCATCATATCTTGTTTGCTCTTAAACCTGCACAAAACAAAGCTTTAGAGGTCACATCCATATGAATCATACCAAAGGAGAACAAAGCAATCTAGCATCTATTCTTATCAACAACTTAAAGCAAGTCGATCAATGGTGAGAAGCATGCACATATGCATAAAAAGGCATATGCAGTGACCTTTATACACAAAGAGCACCAAGAGTATTTGACACTATATCATCTACTACACAAAGAGTACATCCAAATTACACAAAGAGTACATTCAATTGTTCTGACTCGGCTCGGGGAATGGGCGACATCCTTCTTTCGTCATGAAAGGCCTTGTGTCACGCAGGGCCTTTAGTCGGACTTCTATCTCCCCATTGGATGGTGCAATGTTGGAGTGGAATATCGCCCCCTTCATTTGTACTTCATGACGGATGATAGTCGCCATCTGCGCTTGGATGTGAAAGAACTCCTCCTTAAGATTTGCATCGGCGATTTCCGCCTTCCTTTCGGCCCACGCTCTGAGATGACTTGGCAGCGTAAGGTTGCGTTGTTCCTGAACAATCGCCCTCATGTGATGAAGGGCGTAGTACGCATACCTCACACTGCCAACCGGCTGCTTGACGCACGGGAACTGTGTTGCGTGGTTGAACACGTTCACGCCAGGCTGATTTTTCCTGAACTTGTGCTTCATGATCTTGCCTCCGGCTTTTATGTAGCCGACGAGAGCATCATCCAAAGCTCTCATGATATACTTGTAATCTTTCTTCTTCACACTCCCCGAGTCTAAATACATGGCATGGGAGTGTTGCGGTGAAAAGCAGATGAGCACGCAGTCTTGATCCTCACTGCATAATTAAAACAATCCAAAAGGAATGTTGGAAGAGGACAATGGAAAGCTAAGAAAGCATATATGCTACGGAGGCGAGCGAATGACTTACTTGGGAGAGTAGGTGTAAGAGCAAAGTTTTGCCCCCGTGTGTTTTGGATATTGTTGGACAAAACAGTAGAGGAACTAACAATGTTTTCTAGTATAATCAGTTGCTTAGGTTCCTGAAGGACAAGCCATGTGATAAAGCTTCAGGGAAGGTCTTCAAGTTATCGAAGCATTACCCTCGGAGCAAAGCTTAATCACGAAGGTTGACCCCCAAAAATGAAGGTGTCCTGAAGCTCTACTCATTGAAGGAAATGAAGAGGACGACGCAAGACTTAGATGTTTTTGTGTAGTCCTTTTTCTGTTCCTTGAGTCATAGGACAAACCGTACTATCAAGAGGGGTATTTAGTTTGTGGACATCGAAGTCATTGAGAAATGCTCAGATCAAATCCAGACCAAGTGAGAAGCCTGAGTGAAGAAATCTCATGTGCACTAAGTTAAGCTTCGGTAGCAAAGACTTCGTTCTTTGGTTTCTGAAGCAGAACTAAGTCCGTGAGTCAGCTTTACTTGTTCCTCAAGTAAAGTTGCGCATTGATGACAAATCCGACCGTTGTGGACACGTGTCAAGCTGTCACCTCGGGTCAGTTTGGTCATTCCGCACCTCGGGATCGCCAACTATAAATATGTCGCCCCCTCCTCCATTTGCGGGTGGCTGCTCTGAGATCATTCCAAGATAGACTGAAGAGAGCACCCCAAAAACGCCACCGAAGCAAAACCCAAAATCCAGATACTGAAACCTAAGTCCCATTGATCTGAGTAGATTCGAAATGACTTAGGTGAAAGCTTGCTAGCCTTTTTATCTTGGAGAACAGCAATTCTCCTAGACGGTTAGAGAGTTGTTCTGCAGAGAGCGAAGAGTAATTGTCGCCTCGAAGTCCAGTTTGTCAAAGTTTTCGGTGATTTCCTCAATAATCAACCACGAGTGAAGAACTGATCAAGCTCAAGGAGTTTGATGCAGTGGAGCAACGGACGGAGAGAGATTTGCTCCAGGTGTTCAATCACCAGTCCCTCCAACCAGACGTAGCGCTTTGCAGAGCGTGAACTGGTCGAACAAACATCGTCGAGTCCCAGTTCGTTTTACTTCAAGCATTTACCTTCAGTATTGCATTTGCTTCACTGTTATGCTTCAATGTGTTTTGATTCACTGCATTTAGTTTTGCTTCCAGTTATTCTTCGCTATTCCGCACTGCTTATGCTTCACTTCAATAGTTTCAGTAGAAAATTTTGAAGTGATCATTCACCCCCTCCCCCTCTGATCATATACTTGGACTTTCAATTGGTATCAGAGCTAGTCACTCCCTACACTCTGTGTGTTTTGGATTAACCTCCTGGAGTGTCTTCTATGTCTTCAAGTATGTCTTTCGCAAATATTCGCTTCGGCGAACCTATTCCTATTTTTAATGGGAAGGACTACTCGTACTGGAAGGACAAGATGAAAAGAAATATCATGGCTATCAACTCAACTGCCTGGCAAGTTGTCTTGTATGGAGTTACTGTTGCCGATGAGAAGGCCATCACCCCTGAAGAAGCAACACTGATTGATCTTGATTCTGTAGTTTGGGTTTTCATCACCAATCACTTGACACCTGAAAAGTATCATGAAGTGAAGAATATTCCTACTGCCAAAGGTGTCTGGGACTATCTTGAAAAGATTGGTGAAGGTGTTTCTACCCAAAAGGATGCCAGAATTGACACACTCCAAAGCAAATTCTATCGCTTCAAGAGAAACGAGGGTGAAAAAGTCAGCTCTATTTACAGCAGACTCACAACTCTTGCTAATGAGTTGATTTCCCTCGGTGCTGATGACATTACTCCTCACTCTGATGTGAGAACTTTGCTTCGCTCATTGGATGACTCGTTTGATCACATTGTGCTAATGATCAAGGAAAGGACTGATTTTAGACGTCTTGTTGCCGCTGATATTCTTGAGAGGCTCACTACCTTTGAAATGGAAGAAGATGAGAAACGTGACATAAATGGTTCACGAAGAAAAACTCATGCTTTGAAAGCAAAAGCTTCACGTCATTCTTCACCCAAGTCAGTTCTGCTTCAGGTGTCGAATCAGATGATCCTGCAAGTATTGGGAAGGATTTGGCATTGATCATGAGACGCTTCAATCGCTTCCAAAGAAAAGGTTTTTCTTCACCGAGAAAGAGTTATTCGTCAAGAAGCTCCACTCACTCATCTCACCGTTCATCCTCAAAAACCTCTCCATCAAAAGACAATTGTTGCTACAAATGCAAGAAACCAGGTCACTACATTGCTGATTGCCCTCTGTGGGAAGCTGAGAACAAAGCAAAGCATTCGCTCAGAGACTCCTCAACCAAGTCCCACAGATCTTCCAGAAGCTATGAATCCAAGAGACATGATTCCAGTTCGAGAAGAGATAAGAAAAAAGATTCTGATGATGACAACAAGAAGAAGTATCACAAGAAGTGTGAGGGTTCTTCCTCGAAGACTCACTCTTCTCGTCGAAGCAGCTCTCACCGAGCCAAGGCCTATCTGGGAAAGGAGATGAACTCCGAAGACGAAGCCTCTGGGTCCGAAGCTCATTCAGGCTCAAGGTCTAGGTCTGGGTCTGGGTCCGAATCAGATGGTGTTGCTGGTTTGGCATTCGCTTCAGCAGATGCTTCGGCAAAAGCTTCGAGCTCATTCTTCACCAACAACAGTAGTGAAGATGAATCTCCTGCATATTGCTTCATGGACAAGGCGAAGGTATCTTCATCGAAATCTAACTATGGTACTTCTGATTGTTCTTCATATGACAGTGATTCAAAGATAAGCTATGCTAAACTTGCTAAAATTGCTTCAATCCAACAAGATGAACTTGATTCACTAAGCAAAACCATTAAGAAATCAGAAACGTTGTTGATCGATGAGATAGAGAAAGGTCAAACTTTGACTAATGAGCATGAAGCTCTGAAAGAAAAGTTTGAAGAATTATCCTCTCGGCATGATCTTCTTTCAGTTGATTATGAGAAGCCCACCTATGAATTTCTTCAGAGGAAAATGGCTCTCGAAAAACTGAAAGAGGCTCATGAAGAGTTGGAAAATTTCAATCTCTCCCTCATGGCTCAACAAGGTTCTGAAGCAAATCATGAAACTGAATCACCTTGTTTGGATTGTTTGGAACGAAGCAAAATTGATTCCAAAGGCAAAGCTCCTATTGTTATTGATAATACTAATGCCTCTGATGAGGAAAATCCTGCTGTTACCGAGGAACTCCTCAGGTTGAAAAACTTATTTGAATCAGGGATGTTCAAAAGTGTGCAAGGTCACCAGTATCTCTGTGATATCCTGAGGAAGGCTCTCCTTCACAGGAATCCCAGGAAATAAGGTGTTGGTTTCGAGAGAAAGATAAACCCTGATGGCACCTATTGGGAACCTGAACAGTATCCTAAGACTGTTTGGGTCCTTGCAAAGGGGAACCCCATTGATATAGCTAACCTTTCAGGTTTTGATTGCAAGATGAACAAAGCTATTGTAGACGAATCACTTGATTCTGACTACAAGCTCATCAAGGACGAACAGGGAAAGGTTACAGCTGAGTATGCTGGTACTCCTCCTAAGAATGGCTTCTATAAGAGGTAGATATGGGTACAGAAAGCACTTGTGGAAAAATTGCCTGCTAACCATACTATGCAGGGAAAGTCTTCGGTACCACCGAATCATTTCTATTCTCTTGAAACAAGAAATGATCCTCTGGTGCCCGAAACAAATGTTCCGCAGAAGCAATACTATCGTACTGGTCGTCATACTTATCGTCCTCATAATAATCATTGTGGAATTGCATATGCTCATTCTTATGCTAACCATTCGCAGAGGACTTACATTTATGGTGTGCTTGATGGTACACCGAAGCAATACACTCCTGTTCGATTTAATATTGCTTCAACCAGTGCTTCAACATCTTCTCAGTCACCTGCTCGTTTGTGGGTGGTTAAGAAGAACTAATTCTTCTGCAGGGCTATGTCTCCGGTGGATCCGAATGGGTCATGGATAGTGGTTGCACAAATCATATGACCGGAGACAAGGAGTTATTCACCGAAGCAAAACTATCACACTCTTCTCAGAAGTACATTACCTTCGGTGATAACAACAAGGTTAAAGTTTTAGGTTTGGGTAAGGTTGCCATATCGAAAGATAAGCACATTGACAAGGTTATGCTAGTCCAATCCCTTGGATATAATCTTATGTCTATTTCGAAGTTATGCGATATGGGTATGCTTGTTCTATTTTCTGCTTCGCGCTGTGTTGTGTTTTCACAGGATGACTATGCGTTTGTCTTCGAGGGTTACCGAAAAGGAGACTTATACATTGTTGACTTTTCTTCGGGCCCTGCTGTTTCCACATGCTTAATGGCAAAAGCTTCATCTGGTTGGTTATGGCATCGAAGACTTGGTCATGCAGGGATGAGAAATCTTCATAACTTAGTGAAGAAGAATCCTGTTATTGGCCTTAGCGAAGTTAAATTCGACAAGGATCGTCTCTGCAGTGCTTGTGAAGCTGGTAAAATTACGAAGAAACATCATTCAGCGAAGACTATCATGACTACCACTCGTCCTCTTGAATTGCTTCATATGGATCTCTTTGGTCCTCAAAATTATGCAAGCCTGGGAGGAAATAAATATGGTCTAGTTATTGTTGATGACTTCTCTCGTTATACTTGGGTTTTCTTTTTGGATGACAAGAGCAAAGTTGTTGAAATCTTCAAGTCATTCACCAAGAGAGCTCAAACAGAATATGAATTATCTCTGAAGCATATCCGTAGTGATAATGGAACTGAATTCAAAAATACTCATATTGAAGATTTTCTTGATGATCATGGTTTTACTCATGAGTTCTCTGCTGCTTATACACCTCAACAGAATGGTGTTGTTGAAAGGAAGAATAGAAATCTCATTGAGATGGCCAGAACTATGCTTGCTGAATACAAGACTCCTATTAGGTTCTGGGCCGAAGCAATTAACACAACCTGTCATATCATCAACAAGGTTTACCTCCACAAATTTCTGAAGAAGACTTCACATGAGCTTATCACTGGTAACAAACCAAATGTTTCGTACCTTAGGGTGTTTGGTGCTCCATGCTTTATTAGAGATATGAATCATAGCTCCAAATTTGCCCCTAAGGCACATGAAGGTTTTCTTTTAGGTTATGGCTCAAACTCTCACACCTACAGAGTCTATAACTCTCACTTTGGGAAAGTTATGGAAACTGTGAATGTGAGGTTTGATGAAACTAATGGCTCTCAAAAAGAGCATTTGCCTCATGATCTAGATGAACCTCCTCTTGACGAAGTAATCAGGTCCATGGCTATTGGAGAGATTCGCCCTGTTGAAGCCAATGCTAGTCAAGCAAATAGGGATGATGATGGTCCAATGTTCCCACACATAGCCCGGGGCGCTGGAGATCAACATCCTGAAGCTAATAATGAACAGGACAAAGAAGAACAAAGGAACGAAGGAAATGCTGAAGCTGAAGGTGAAGCAGATCCTGAAGCTGAAGCAGATCCTGAAGCAGAAGCTGAGCCGGAAGCAAATGATTCAACTTTATCACGAGTTCGAAGAAGAGTTGATGTTGACTCGATTCTTGAAGAAATTCATCAACCAGGTCGTCCTACAACTCGTTCTCGTACTCGTTTGGCTAACTTCTGTGGAAATTTTTCGTTTGTCTCCATTTTAGAACCGTCAAAGTTTGATGAAGCCATGAAGGATCCAGATTGGTTAACTGCCATGCTCGAAGAACTTAACCAGTTGGAGCGAAACAAAGTCTGGTCCTTAGTTGATAGACCTGATCCCACGAAGCACAACATCATTGTTACAAATTGGATTTTTCGCAACAAGAAAGATGAAGATGGTATAGTGGTAAGAAACAAAGCACGTCTGGTAGCACAAGGTTACACCCAAATCGAAGGTATCGATTTTGGCGAAACTTATGCTCCAGTTGCTCGTCTCGAATCCATTCGTGTTATGCTTGCTTTTGCAAATTTCAATGGTATTCTGCTTTATCAAATGGATGTGAAAAGTGCTTTTCTTAACAGAGAAATCGAGGAAGAAGTGTATGTCATGCAGCCTCCAGGTTTTTAAGACCCGAAGAAACCCGACATGGTGTACAGGTTACACAAGGCCCTCTATGGGTTGAAGCAAGCACCTCGTGCTTGGTACGACACATTGAAGGACTTCCTTCTGAAGAAAGGCTTCAAACCAGGAACC
Organism: Bromus sterilis; assembly: GCA_950022295.1. Classification (NCBI taxonomy): domain Eukaryota; kingdom Viridiplantae; phylum Streptophyta; class Magnoliopsida; order Poales; family Poaceae; genus Bromus; species Bromus sterilis. The sequence goes on along the minus strand of OX465601.1, from coordinate 138,775,888 downwards.
ACTGACCCAATGCTTTTCACTCGATCTTATAATGGTGATTTGTTTGTATGTCAAATCTATGTAGATGATATCATTTTTGGATGCACTAACACTGAAATCAGCGAAGAATTTGCCAAGATGATGTCGAAGAAATATGAAATGTCTATGATGGGTGAATTGAAGTTCTTCCTTGGACTTCAAATCCGTCAACAGAAGAATGGCACTTTTATTTCTCAAGAAAAATATCTCAAAGACTGCCTGAAGAAGTTTGGTCTCACTGAATGCAAAACCATTAAGACGCCTATGCCTACCAATGGCTTCTTAGACGCAGATGAGAAGGGCAAAGCCTTCGACCAGAAGAAATATCGGTCTATGATTGGATCCCTTTTATATCTTTGTGCATCTAGACCTGACATTATGCTTTCAGTTTGTATTTGTGCTCATTTTCAGGCAAATCCAAAGGAATCACATCACACAGCTGTAAAGCGAATTCTTCGTTATCTTGCTCACACACCTACCTTGGGGCTATGGTATCCCAAGGGAGCTCAGTTTGATCTCATTGGGTATTCTGACTCTGACTGGGCTGGTGATCGTGTGGATAGGAAGTCAACTTCAGGGACTTGTCATTTCCTTGGAAGATCACTTGTGTGTTGGGCTTCAAAGAAGCAAAATTGTGTTTCAATATCTACTGCTGAAGCCGAATACATTGCTGCTGGGTCATGCTGTACTCAGATTCTATGGCTGAAGCAAACGCTGAAGGATTATGGTATTCATGTGAAGAAAATCCCTCTCCTATGTGATAATGAGACTGCAATCAAAATTGCTCACAATCCTGTGCAGCACTCTCGCACGAAGCATATTGACATTCGCCATCATTTTCTTCGTGATCATGTTCAGCGTGAAGATATTGTTATTAGTCATGTCAGAACTGAAGATCAACTGGCAGACATATTCACGAAACCATTGGATGAGAAAAGATTCTGTACATTAAGGTGTGAGCTCAATATATTGGACTCGCGACATGTACTATAAGATCGAAACCTTTAGTCTTATGTATATATTCTTTTACTTCGTCGCTTACTTATTTTGTTTTGTTGCTTGATCTTGTTTCGTTTCCTTTATTTTATTTCGTTTGGATTTAGTCCTCTATGCTTATCACCTTTTGCTTCGTTTGGTTTTTCTTCGGGGTGATAAGTTTCGGACCCTACCCCTTCTGTTCTTTTTCTTTCTTACTCTATCTGTCCAATATGGGTGAGCACAATTGAAACGGAAAACATTTGCTTCGAACATCATTGCGTTCCGAATCAAATGCTTCCAATTTTCATCGAAGGTTTACTCATGTCGAGGACTTATTCTTCGGTCGTTGAGATCCCGTCAAATCCGGGTCGTTGAGATTTTCTTGCGATTCGCCACGAAATCCTCGCCGTAGAATCCGGAGAGACAGACGCTGGGGGCCGTTCGATCTGATCTGACAGCTCCTGTCAGACCGGCCTATATAAGGCATCCCACCCCAGCGAAGCCATCCCACCTCTTCATTCGCATCTCCCCGGAACCCTATCTCCCGAGCGCCGCTAAGCTCTTCGTCTCCGTCGCCGCTCTCGCCGCTTCACTGCCGGAAGAGCGCCGCCGTGCACTTCACGCCGTCGACGAGCACATCCTCTCCGCTCTTCGCCGCCGTATTTGCTTGACGCCACCGAGTTAGGGTACGCCAAGCCTCGGTCCAATCTCCATCTCTGTTCTTCCTTTTCCAGATTGGATCCGTGTTCTTAGTCTTTTTGGCTGATTTCTCTAGGTTTCTTTGATCTGTTGGATCGTTGCACCGTTGCGAAACCTGTTTCTACTAGTCAAGGTTTCCTCCTCGATTCAGGTTAGAAATTAGGGTTAGAATCCATCTGTTCTGTGTTAGGGTTTCAGCTCATCTTGTGTGAGATTAAGTCTAGCTCAGAACAGACCAGAATCTCTACCAAAATTCTTCACTTAATCTCTTGTCAAAATTGTTTTTGGATCGAAACTTTTGCTGGTGCTCATTCCATACTCGCCTTTTTCCCTCGCTACCTTTATGCTTTTCACAGGATGTCTGGAGAGTTAGGCTTCGGAAATGAGTCTCCAAATCTCGATCACATCAACGAAGCAGAACGTACTGCTCCGAAGAAGAAAGGAGGAAGAACAAAGGAAACCAACAACGCCAGAGGAAACCCCGAATCAATTCGCATTGCTCTGGGTTATGACACACCCCCTGAAGAAACCAAGGAGCAGCGCAAGAACCGCTTGCAAAACATTCGCAGGTACTGGGCTGTACGATGGTACAAATACAAGAGCATCCCCACATGGAAATGGACCATGCAGTTTGCCTTCAGTCCATCCTATCAGTATACTTCAGCCATGTGCAGTCAGTACACTGAAGAAAATCATCACCTGTACTACCCAGTTCCACCGAAGCTTCCTCACCCCAACACCCTCAAGACACCAGATGATTACCCAGAAGAACAAGAAAGATTGAGAATTGCAGCTGAAGCCAAGAGGCTGAAAGAAGAGAAAAAGGCAGCCAAGTTGGCTGAAGCTGAAGCCCAAGGTGAAGGGCCTAGCAAGAAAAAGAAGAAGAAGCTGAAGAAGAAGTCTGCTTCTCCACCCCATGCTACAACAGAAGATGAAGAACATGCCAGACTAGAGCAAGCTGCTCTGGAAGATTCCATCATGGATGAATCCAATGCAGCTGATGACGAAACTGAATTCGAAGCAGATGACGAATCAGATGATCCTGATCCCCCCAAGAAACAAAAACTTCAGATCCCACTGAAGAAAAAGGCAGGAGAGAAACCTGAGGCTAAGGTCAAGCCTTCTGCTCCTCCCACTATTGATTTCTCAAACTTGGTTGTCACAAAGCCCTTGGCCTCCAAGCCACCGGCTGATGCCCTCGACTCTGAGAGGCGATCAAAGCAGAAGCACGACCCCGCCAAGAAACAACCTGCAAAGGCTTTAGCACCAACGAAGCCCAAGCAGTCTGCTGCTACAAATACTTCAGCGAAGCACAAGCTCACTGAAGAAGAATTGAGACAGAAAGACCTCGCGGAGGCACTTGAGCGCAACATCCATGCCAGAAGCGCAACTGAGAAGAAGAAGGCAGATGAGGATGCTGCCAGACAGAAAAAGGAATTGGACTCAGCCAAGATGGCTGCAGAGAAGGATGAGACGAAGCGCAAGCTCGCCGAAGCCGAAAAGAATGAAGAGAAAGCAGCTGCTGAAGCTAAACAGCTAGCTGAACATGAAGCTAAACGCAAGGCTTCATTAGAAAGCCTCAGAACGAAGAAAGCTGAGAAAGCTGCTAGGGCAAGTCAGAAGAAGCCCGTAGTTGATATGACTCCCTCAGCTATTCCATCGAAGCATAAAGGCATATCTTTGTCTGAAGCTGATCATCAGAGTGTCCATCCAGTCCCTGACTCTCGTGAAGGCGAACTCTGGGATCAGTTGGGCATCACTGAAGCCCTTTGGGAGAAGTGTGCAGCTGAAGATCCTGACGCTGTTGACATTGGAGAAGTGTATATCTCTAGGTCTATCGAAGCTATGATCTCTACTATGATCAGTCAGCTGAAGGATTTGCATTCAAGAGACAGGGCTGAAATGAAAAAGATTCACAACTATCAGAAGCGAGCTGAATCAGAACCTGATGAAGAATTCAAACAACACGCCCTGCAATTGCTTCAATGATTGACAGAAGTCAATTCCACCACCAAGGACAATATCAAAATCTACAAAGGCAAAGTAAAGGACGCTGTAGATGACATGGTGAAGAACCATAATGCTTCCATTATGGAAAGGGATTCGAGGAAACGTAAGGCTTCGCCCGAAGCTGAACGAGTTGTTGTACCAGCTCAATCTCCTAAGCCTGCTCCATCAAAGGCAACAGGACCCTCACCGAAGAAGAAAACCACCAAGAGGCGCAAGATTACTTTGGCCTCAGCCGCAGACATGGATACAAGTGATGAACAGCCCCCGGACTCTCCTGAAGCCGTTCCCACTCCTGCTCCGAAGCCAAAGCCATCCAAGCCCGCATCAAAGCCTTCAGCTCCACCCACCAAGACTCCCACACCTCCTCCTACCAGAACCACCCCCAAGCAAACTCCACCCCAGAAAGCTCCTACCCCCACTCCAACGCCTGCACGAAACTCCTCATCTATACCACCTCGTGTTCCCACACCCATCCGTGCCCCAACCCCCGAACCAGAAAGGATTCCCACTCCACCAGTTGCTCCCGCACCACCTCCATCACCTCCCCGTGAAGCTAATGCTCCATCACCAACCCACTCCAGAACCCATGTATCCAGAGATGTTTCCCCCGCTAGAACTGTTCAAGAGTCTGAAGCACATGTGCCCGACACCGAAGCACATGATGACGAAGACGAACTAGTACAAATTCTGAATCAGTCGCAAGAGCAAGCGCTTGTAGTCGCTCAATTTGCTGGCCCTTCAAGAGCCAATCAAATTGCTCCTCTGCAAAGAATTCGTGACCGTTCGCGCCCATGCCAAGATACCCAGCTTGACTCCAATTACCCGCGTGAAACTTTTCCTATATTCAAGGGTGCTGGTTTTTCTTCAAGGCATGGCCCGGAATTCAACCTGGAACAACATAGGAAGCGCCATCGATTCTTTGGTGTTAGTCCTTATGCTTCTGACCGCACAGCTGATGATCTTCGTTTTTGGACTGCTGAACAATAAATCTTATACACCAAAGTCTTCTGCCAGCAAGGAGTTCTGTTTAGGCACAAGTTTCTGGACTTGCAAAGTCTTTCCACTGCATCCTGCTTTCAGAATGTTCTCGAAACTATTGAAAATCAGAATTTGACTCGGTTGTTTGCGTTGAGCACTCCTTTCAACTCAGAGCTCATCAAGCAATTCTATGCAACCCTTTATGTGTCTGGTGATGCCAATGAACCCAGCTCATGGACGCTGGAATGGATGATTCAAGGCAAAGTCTTTAGGATGTCCTCTGCCGAATTCATGGAAATTGTTAACATCCCAAGGCATTCTGGAGTCCACGAAAAGATTCATATTGCGCCTGATCTGTCTGAAGAAGAATTTGCAACCCTGTTGGATCCTGAAGCCACTGATAACTACATACCTCAAAACATTCGCCCGAAGCACTTGAATTTCATCTCAAGAACTTGGTTCTTCATCCTGTCAAACTCATTGATTCCTTTGAGTACTGCTTCGGAAGAATCGAATCTTTATCCTGAGACAAGGCATGCAATTATGAAGCTCACACATGGTCTCATATTTGACTTTGAGGATTGCTTCATTAGGAATTTGGTTCATGCAGCAGAGCTGCCTTTCACACTGAAACCCTATGCTCCCTGGCTGCAAGTCGTATGTAACTATGGTTGGAACGAAGACTTTGTGGCACGCCATCATCCGAAGCTTTTCCTCCCACCAGTGCGTGACTCTTTGGAACTGCTGAGGAAGCCCAATGATCCTTTTGCCACATATGTTAGTGTGCGCCATGAAGTCAATGAGCGAAACTTATCAAAGAAGTTCCAGAAAGACTACCATCATTTTGAAGTTAATCTTCGCTCGCAGCAAATGCTTGACAACTTAATTGAAGCACTTCAACGCCAGGTGCAGTTTCTTGCTAATGAGATCAACCGTGTTGGCAATATAGCCCTCAACAACAATCAGTACTTGCGTGTGCTCAAGCGTCATTCCTGGAAAGGACTCCGGAAATTCAACTCTGTGAAAGCTCTTCGTAAAGATCGCATCTACAAAGAGTATCCGTACCTCGAGCGACACTTTTCACGTGATGACTCAGTGGACCGCCCGAATCAGAAGATCCCTCCCCTGCACAAGATTGATGAAGTGTTCTTTGTCAACGAGCCTGAACCCATCCGTCCAGATACCGTCTCCGAGAATGACTCCATCACCTCCAAGGACGACGACGGCCTTGATGACAGCGAGCTCGACATCAACCTCATCACTTAGACACGCCACAAAGCTCTTCCTACATCATCTTCCGAAGAAGAATCCTCCGGCGATCAATCTTCGTCGGATGAGTCTTCGTCGAGCACTGCTTCGTCGGGTTCTCAGGGTGCTGATGTTGCGTAATAGATCTCTCGAAACTCTTCTTAACCTTTTGTCCAATCATTGACAAAAAGGGGGAGAATGAGGGCATCGACGAGTTAGTTTTGCATCGGGGAAAGGGTTCTTGCTATCTGTTTTTGCTTCGTCTGGTTAAGTTACGACAAACATTCCATTCCTTTCGATTGGGTTGTAACTTAAGTTTTACTTCAGTCATGCTACTCCTGTGCTACACTTAAAGTTTTAATAACCCCCTTTGCTTGCAAGTATTGCTTCGTTTCTTCTATCTTGCAGGTGGTTATTATTTTTCACAGGTCATTGGAAGCAATTGCATACTTTCCTGGATATATATCTTCAATGCAATTGTACTCGCTAAGATATTTTGTTTTGCTCTCCACCGAAGAAAAATATCTCAAGCATTAACTTCGATTGTATAAATCTTCGATGCTTGTATTTAGGGGGAGTCAACAACTTCATATCTTAGAGTTTGTCCCATCCTTCACAAAAACTTCAATATCTTTTATCGATGCCTGTTTTGTCAACAATAGTCCAAAAAGGGGGAGATTGTAAGAGCAAAGTTTTGCCCCCGTGTGTTTTGGATATTGTTGGACAAAACAGTAGAGGAACTAACAATGTTTTCTAGTATAATCAGTTGCTTAGGTTCCTGAAGGACAAGCCATGTGATAAAGCTTCAGGGAAGGTCTTCAAGTTATCAAAGCATTACCCTCGGAGCAAAGCTTAATCACGAAGGTTGACCCCCAAAAATGAAGGTGTCCTGAAGCTCTACTCATTGAAGGAAATGAAGAGGACGGCGCAAGACTTAGATGTTTTTGTGTAGTCCTTTTTCTGTTCCTTGAGTCATAGGACAAACCGTACTATCAAGAGGGGTATTTAGTTTGTGGACATCGAAGTCATTGAGAAATGCTCAGATCAAATCCAGACCAAGTGAGAAGCCTGAGTGAAGAAATCTCATGTGCACTAAGTTAAGCTTCGGTAGCAAAGACTTCGTTCTTTGGTTTCTGAAGCAGAACTAAGTCCGTGAGTCAGCTTTACTTGTTCCTCAAGTAAAGTTGCGCATTGATGACAAATCCGACCGTTGTGGACACGTGTCAAGCTGTCACCTCGGGTCAGTTTGGTCATTCCGCACCTCGGGATCGCCAACTATAAATACGCCGCCCCCTCCTCCATTTGCGGGTGGCTGCTCTGAGATCATTCCAAGAGAGACTGAAGAGAGCACCCCAAAAACGCCACCGAAGCAAAACCCAAAATCCAGATACTGAAACCTAAGTCCCATTGATCTGAGTAGATTCGAAATGACTTAGGTGAAAGCTTGCTAGCCTTTTTATCTTGGAGAACTGCAATTCTCCTAGACGGTTAGAGAGTTGTTCTTCAGAGAGCAAAGAGTAATTGTCGCCTCGAAGTCCACTTTGTCAAAGGTTTCGGTGATTTCCTCAATAATCAACCACGAGTGAAGAACTGATCAAGCTCAAGGAGTTTGATGCAGTGGAGCAACGGACGGAGAGAGATTTTCTCCAGGTGTTCAATCACCAGTCCCTCCAACCAGACGTAGCGCTTTGCAGAGCGTGAACTGGTCGAACAAACATCATCGAGTCCCAATTTGTTTTACTTCAAGCATTTACCTTCAGTATTGCATTTGCTTCACTGTTATGCTTCAATGTGTTTTGATTCACTGCATTTAGTTTCGCTTCCAGTTATTCTTCGCTATTCCGCACTGCTTATGCTTCACTTCAATAGTTTCAGTAGAAAATTTTGAAGTGATCATTCACCCCCTCCCCCTCTGATCAGATACTTGGACTTTCAGTAGGTCATAAGAAATGAATCCTTGTCGGCGTTCCGTAGCATGAAGTCTGTGATGTACCCCGCCGCGAGAGCCGCGTCCCCGTCGTCCATCAAGATGCTTTCACGAATGTAGAAGGGGTCCAATATCGCGACGCTCGGGGTCTTATCTCTCCTGATACTCATAGAAAGGCTGAGCGAGAACAGACGGATAAGGCTGTGGTCCAGCCGCTTGAGATGGTACAAATTGAAGATCTCCGAAAATCGCAGGATTATCATATCCGCGGGGATAGTGTTGATGAAGCCCATGTTGAGTGGCACCTTGGCCATGAAAACCGGGTACGAGGGATTCTCTTCTCGAAGAAGAATCTTCTCTAATTCCATAATACTATGATGCACACTCTGCATATCCGAAGTTGCAAGGTCCAGCATGTCCTGAGGTAGCATCGCCCTACCAGCCACATGGATTTCAAACGAGAGATCCTTGGGTCTTGGTGGCCCGTCCTGAGCCCGGATCGGCATCGAAGGTTGGCTACTAGAAGTGATGCTCTTCTTTCTTTTCCTTCCCTTCTTCTTTTCTGATTTTGAGCAGTCACCGGCCTTTATCTGCTCAGTGGCCGCCTTATGGAGTGTGGACGGGCTGAGAATAGATCTCCTTGTGGCATCTGCTTGAGGCTCGGTGAAGGCGCAAGCTGCTGGAGACATATCCTGAGAAGCAGCGAAGAGACGCGTGGATCAAGCAGGCTTCGCCGCAGGATCAGCTAGACCGCGAGCTTCCTCGTCATGCTGATAGGCTCCTTCAGCAGGAGGCATGAATAAGTCATCAGCATCATACAAAGTATTGACGAACTGGTCGGCGCTGATATCATCATCAAGATCATCGTCTTCTTGTTGTGCGCCGATGGGATCATGTTGCGCCGACACGATGACGAGCGGTGTTTTCCTAGGTGTGGTGCCCCTTTCCCCCGTCATTAAACGCATTTGGCTCTTCGGCCATAGGCATATTTGGTTGAAACAGTCACTGAGGACTGCCGGCTCGTCCTCATCGTATCCGGGGGGTTGAATGGGAGGTTCAACTCTCTCGTAGCCCGAAATCACGAGAGAGATTTGAACCCTATGCATCTCCGGTGCCATCGGCATATTGTGCATGATTCGATTTTGTGGTTGAATGATTTTACCTTTGGCAACATCCTTCAACTCGCCGTCCACGACTTGTAATAGAATGCATGGAGTGTCCTCCCGCGAAAGAGATATATATATGCATGTACGGCATCAGAGAGATTCCACTAAAAAAGGCAAGGAGATGAAGTCCTCGTTTGAGTTGCAGACGCTTATAGTTACCTTGAGGGCGTCGAGGTCGGCTAGTGAAGAGACCCCGCCGATGACGGCGGGCATGCAAGAGACGGAGGGCGCGCTGCCTCCCGTGGCGTCGGTCGCCCTATTTGCGCTGCCGCCGGGTGCATTATTGTTATGCCCCAGTTGCTCGATCGTGGCTGGAGGAGTTACCATCACGTCCGGCGTCGCCGTCGCGGTGTTGGCGGCCGGAGTCACCAATACGTCGGGAGTCGGTGCGGGAGCCACCACTACGGCCGGAGTCGGGACTGCAGGCGCCGCGGTGCCCGAGTTGCTGCCGACCATGCTGGGGACTGGTATGGGCCCTTGTCCACCACGCGCTTGCCAATTCGCGAGCGACGGCATCATACCTGGAAGGAGAGCGTTCATCGTCTTCGCCACTTCGTCCTGGACAAGCTGCAGAAGCATGTTCACCTTCTCCTCCAGTCCACGAACATAAGCGGCATCTTCTTCGGTCCTTGTCGCCTTGCGCCCCCTCGAACCGGACTGCTCCGCCGATTTTCCTTAATATTCGGACCAATTTAGGTCCGCACCAAAGCCGACCACACGGCCGGCTGATGATGGCTTCGCCGTCACGTCGTCAACCTTCTTGACCTTGTTCAACGCCCTGTTAAAGGCGTTGTCCCACGGGCCGGCCGGCTTAACGAACGACTCCTGCGATGAGGCGATTTTCATTTCCGCTTGCTGCAAAAAGAATGTGAAACGTTAAGAAATTGTGAACTTCACTCGAGAATTCAATCGACAAGGTCGCGTGGTAAACTACTTACCACGGCAGTCGTAAACTCCTGAATCTTAGGATCGATAATTATTTTCGAGGTTGCTTTGTCCTTATAGCTCCGGGCCCTCACAAAGAATTCGGTCTGCAGATCATCTTTGTATTGCTGGAAGGGGTTAGGTATGCCCGCAGCGGCGTACTCGGCATCCTCCTTGTCCCATTTAGGCTTGGAACTTTTGTAACCACCGGCTCCGAGACAGTGGTTACCTATGACCTGCGACTGCATGGCCTTGCCCTTTGCACTCGCGGCCTTGGCTTGCTCGGACTCACACCTAGCCTTGAAAAGGTTGTAGGTAGCTTCGTCGATCAACGGCTCTTTCTCCTTGAGCTCCTCCCAGGTTTTGTTCTTTTCAAAAATTGCCCTCTTCACCCGGGTTTTCCAACTGGACAAGGCCTTGCTCATCTTCCTGAGGGCCCATGTGTTTACTTTGTTCCCTCTGAGTTTGGTGTTATCGTACGGCTCCGGAAACTTGTATCGTCCGTGCAGCTTGTTGATAAGAAGCTGACAATAATGAATATTCTCATGACTCCTGAGAATAATCGTGGTGATCGGCACGGTGTTGCGGAGGATCGCCGCGACTTGACGGCCGTACCCTTCCGAAAAACGTTCGGGCTCTTTAGGAATCCTGACGGCGGTCACAACAGTAAACTCTTGCCTGATGACGCCGACCTTGGTCGGTTTCCGATTCCTCTTCTTCGACTGGGTACCATCTGTGTTGGAGCCACCGGTCCCATCATCCTCACCGATGTTCCTCTCGCCGTCTGTCGTACCGGCCTCCTCCTCTAGGTCATCATCCGATTAGTCGGACTCCGACTCTATCTCCTCCTCATACTCCTCCTCGCCCGGAGGTACTTCCTCTTCTCTCTGCTCCTCGACCTCCTCCTGGGAGTATTCCAAAAATTGCTTCCTTTTTTCTCCCGGCTGAGAAGAAGGACCGGCGTCGGCTCCGGTCGACATGTTTGCACTAGTACAATATTAAGAAATGCAACTACTTAATTAATTATCACAATAAATAAATGCAAATACTCTCATGTTAAGAAAAATAGCAAAGGTCATGCACGAATTCACGGAAAAATTCGGCATGACCTTTGCTCTTTTTCTTAACATGAGAGTGCCCCATTCTCAACCGAAACGGAAGTTAATCAACATTTCGGGAGAAAGGGGATAATGATTTGTACCTGCACAACATATCAATAGGCTATACATGAGACAATAACCAGCAACATAGCATTTGTTCTTATCATATTTCATAAACAGAGTCACCAAATATCAAGTAAAACAGTGGATTGATATATGCTTAACAACATCTATATGACAAGTGCTGGATTTTTATAAGAACAACAGTAAAACTAGTACATAACCCATGTGTTGCATTCTTTTAAAAGAGAACCAAGGAATGACCAAAGCTAGTAGCATTTTTTAAAGCTGCTTGCATTCTGTTAAGAACATATTCTACTCAGATTTCCCTCTCCATTTAATTTTGTTAAGAACAAATTCTACACATGACCACTATCTTTTCGGACTTTATTTAATTATCAGCATATCAATAAGAAACCTGTTAACTACTTAGTTCTTTTTTTAGGATTAACTCTAGCTACTTAAGCAAATTCCCTAGCTACAGGACACACACACACACATCACATTGATAAAAAATCCAGATGAGATAAACAATGCATTGCAAATTCTGTATACTTGCAAATGAATAAAAAATGAGTTTGACTAAAACAGCGCACAAACACGATGAGATAAACATGATGAGATCATGTAACAATGGCACATCAAAGTATAAAACTATCGAAGAACAGATTCTACACTTGCTAGTTTCATCATTATGTTCATAAGAACAAATGCTTACCTACTGGTTTTTCTCCTCTCTTTTTTAATTTTTACTAAAGCATATTCCAACTTTCAAGCATATCTTAATCATTAACCATATTTAGTTCTTTGCAAATTTTTAGAGTGCTAGTGGAGAGAGAAAATCAGTAGCACATGCTAACTCCTAAATAGCATCATCAAGATCAAACCAATTGCACTAAAAAATTCTTTGTCTCTCTCTGTTCTCTAGGTTTTGCACTAAAATAAATTGCAATTTAGCATCTCTAACTCCTAAATTGCACTAGCACACTAGGCATCAAATTCCCCAAAGGGATTGCACACAGAGAAATTCTCAAATCCCCTCTGTTCTCTAGGGTTAGAACAAAGGGATTTGAGCAGAGGGGCGAGTGGGGGTTGGGGCGGCAATGGAGGGGAGGGGGGAGCAGAGGAGGGGGGTATGGATGTACCTGGCAGGGGCGGGGCCGGCGTCGACAACTCGAACGGCAGGGGCGCGCGGGGCCGGCGTCGAGGTAGAGGCGGCGCGATGGAGGGGTGTCGCCTAGGTCGTCGTGGAGAGGCGGCGCGGTTGGGGCGGCTTCGGTGCTCGACAACGAGGAGGACGGGGGCCTCCTACGGTGGCGTGGGCGGCTCCGGTGGTCGGTGGAGAGGAGACAGGGGAGCTCCGGCGACGGTGGCGGCTAGAGGGCTCCGGTGGTCGATGGCGAGGAGACAGGGGAATGGTTGTTGTGCACGGGCAAGGGGAGGGGTCCGATGAAGGTTAAGGCTTAGGGGTGGCGCATTTTGCCAGAATGCGCCACCAACAGGATTCTTATGCGTGGCGCATCTCGGCAAAATGCGCCACGCATAAGGAACCTGTTCGTGGCGCATTCTGGCATAATGCGCCACCCCTAAGAGCACTTAGTGGCGCATTTCAGAGATATGCGCCACCCCTAAGCCTTTTTTTATTTTTTAATTAAAGTTTAAACAATTATTTTTTTTAATTAAAGTGAAACCATTTAAAAATAATAGTGGTGATTATTTATTTAAACAATCTTATATGCGGAGTAAAAATAAACGGAGGGAGTACTTTCTCTAACCGACCTTGAGAATGGTGCTTCGATTGTGTATCGTCGATGTTCATACACTTCAAACTATGATCCAAACATAAGAATGTGATCATATCGATCCACGTACCATGCCTTCACCGTGTCGTCGCCGAACCAAGATCCACAAACACAAGGTGTAGCGGCATTTGGAAACATAAGATTGTGATCATCAATTACCAAGTGCATATTAAATCCATGCATACACAAAGTGATCATGAATTACAAAATATTTTTTTTAAAATTTGGAGCTAGCTATCTAGCTATCGTTTCCTCACGATATTCTTCTTGCCCTTCTTTGTCGTGGTTGAATAATTTAGGCCCGGGACGCCTTCACTTTTCCTCTTGAACGGGAGGAGACCTTTCTTCGGTAGGGTTGTGGTGTATGTATCCTGAGCGGCGTAGTCATCCTCCATCTTCGGGTCGCCGTACTTGTCAAAGTCTTGCTCGTTGGCGACTCCATCCATTCCGATGATGTTTCTTTTGTCTCTCCTCACTACAACGCGGCTCGGCTTTGATGGGTCGGTAATGAAGAAGCATTGGTCCACTTGGCTAGCCAGTACCCATGGCTCATTTTTCGCGGTGACGTTTGCGCCCGCAGACTTGGATTTGGCTTCGGGTATAACCATGGTGGTGAAGTACCGGTCTTCTTTTACGACGCTCTTGGCCCATCTCACACGGAACATCGGCACCTTCTCTCCACAGTAGTCGAGCTCCCATATGTCCTCGATCCTTCCATAGAATCTTTCCTTGACGTCATCGGTGTAGAATATCCCCGTTACCCCTGAGTTCTGGTAATCGCAGTTATTGTCCTTTTCCTCCGTGTAAAATGTGTAGCCGTTGATATCATACGCTTGATAGGTCATCAGGTTGCGTGCGGCACCCTGTGACAAGGTGAATACCATCTTTTCGTCCTCGGAAGCGTTCCTTCGCGGGGGATTAGCACGAAGCTCGTCCCTGAACCAAGTCATGAAACCGGAGTTGTGCTCTTTGATTAGCCGTGGATCTCGGTCCGTTATCTGCAGGCCCTGGTCACTGTACTTCTTCCTGATTAAATCCTTGTGCTTTACTATCCAAGGATCGACCAGCTGGATGTGTTGTAGCGCGACTAGGCTTGCTCTTTCAAAGTCGATGTCTCGACCGTCAAAGTTGACATGCATTGCGCGGCTTCCCTCGTGGTGACCACACCCATCGGTCCTGCCAAAGTGCTTGTTGACGGCCAGACCAACAGGGTTCTCGGTGTTGAGATAATTCGTGCAAAAAGAGATGCACTCTTCGGTTAGAAAGCCCTTCTCTATGCTTGCATCTGGACGGGACCTGTTACGAACGTATTTTTTGATGTGTCCATTCATCCTTCCGAACGGCATCATGCTGCGCAGAAACGCAGGCCCGAGTTGGACGATATCCTCCACGACGTGGATCAACAGATGCACCATAATGTCGAAGAACGCGCGCGGGAAATAGATCTCAAGCTCGCATAGTACGAGCACGATCTCCTCCTGTAGCCTTTTGAGTTGCGTAGCGCAAATCGACTTCTAGGAGATGACGTCAAAAAAGTTGCAAAGGCCAAACAACGTTTTACGGACGTGCTCGTCCATTATGCCTCGCATCGCAACCGGGAGAATCTGCGTCATCAGCACGGCACAGTCGTGAGATTTCATCCCGCTGAAACGCTGCTTCGCCTCGTCTAGGTATCTGCTTATCTTCCCCGCGTAGCCGTTCGGAAATTTTACTCCTATGAGGCAGTGGATAAACCGCTTGATCTCCTCCTCGCATAGAGTGAAGCATGCCGGGGGGCAGTGATCAATACCGGTCTTCTTCTTGGTCGTCTTTTTTCGTTTGCGAGAGTTTTGCGTTTCCGTATCCTCTTCCTCCTCCGGCGCATCATCGTCGTCACTAGGGGGTGAAGTTCCCTCCTGATGCCCATAAATTTCAAGTCATTCCTTGCTTTTGGCCCGTCCTTGGTCTTCTCCGGCATGTTGAGCAGCGTGCCAAACAAGCTCTCGCACACGTTCTTTGTGATATGCATTAGATCAAGGCTATGAGGACTGCGGAGTAGATTCCAGTATTCCAAATCCCAGAAAGCAGACCTCGCTTTCCATACCCTCATCAACGGCTGAGTCTTCTTTTTTTTCTTTCCCGGCGCGGGGCACTCTTTCCTAGTTTTCAGCAAGTTGTCGATTTCTTTGCCGCTCCTTCGAGCTGGGGGTGCTCGGAGCTCCTCGCTTCCATCGAACATATGTCCCTGTTTTCTCCACGTGTGTTTCTTGGGAAGCCACCTCCGAGACCCCTGCAACACGGTTTTTGAAGATCCGGGATCTTTTGGTAGCTGGCGGTACGTTGTATTATCCATGCACCTAACGCATGCACAAAATCCTTGGACCACCTGCCCTGAGAAATATCCGTATCCGAGATAGTCGTGCACCGTCGTGATCACCGCGGCTTTCATTGGGAAATATTCTTTTGCCGCGGCGTCCCACGTATTGACTCCGTCTTTCCATAACGTTTCTAGCTCCTCTTTCAACAGCTGCAGATATAGATTGAGGTCCGTAACTGGTTGTTTCGGCCCTTGAACTAGCATACACATTGTTATGTACTTTTTCTTCATGCACTTCCAAGGGGGAAGGTTGTATATGCATACAAACACGGGCCAGGTACTGTGTGTGCTGCTCTGGCCGCCAAACGGATTGACTCCATCGGCGCTCACACCAATCCTGAGGTTCCTTGGTTCTTTCCCAAAATCTGGGTATTCGAGGTCCAACGCAGTCCATTGGCTACCATCTGAAGGGTGCCTCAGCATGTCCTCCTTTTCCGGATCCGGGTTCGGGTCATCCTCTTTTAGCTTATTTCTATCCGCGTTCCAGGTCATGAGCTTTGCTTCCTCAGGATCTACGAAATACCTCTGCAGACGAGGAGTGATCGGAAAGTACCATACCACTTTTCTAGGAACTTTCTTCCCTCTCTTGTATCGACTAACACCGCACACCGAACATGTGGTTTTATCTTCGTCCACACCCCGATAGATCATGCAATCATTTATGTAGACGTGGTATTTAACGTGCGTAAGTCGAGAGGGCAAAGGACTTTCTTGGCCTCAGCGATACTAGTTGGGCACGTGTTGCCCTTCGGAAGACGATCGTGCCAGAATGCCATGTTATCATCGAAGCTTTCGTCGGTCCATTTGTGTTTTGCCTTCATCTCCATAGCCCCAAGTGTTACATTCAAGCGGGTATCCCCGTCGTTGCATCCTTCGTACAACTTCGTAATCGCGTCTTTCTCGAGTTGCGCCATCTTGGCTTTCTCTCTAGCTGCACCTCTTGCGTTCAACGCCTCTTTGATAAGCAGCTCTTGAACATGAGGGTCCCGCACCTAGCTTGAATCCTCATCATGTCCGACATCTTGATCTTGATGTCCGGCATCTTGATCTACATGATCCGGTTCGGCATCTTCTTCATGATCATGTACGGGACGCTCTTCGTCATCTTGCCCGCCACTGTTTTCTGGTTGCCCTTCCTCATTTACTGGCGGCCCACCATTGACGTCCTCCTCCTCACCAGCTTCATCACTTATCCATCGTGTGTAGCCATCCATCAAACCATTACGCTTCAGGTGTCTTTGCAATATTCCGGAATCAGGCTCGGTCACGCACTGCAGTTTGCATCTCCGACACGGACATCTTATATCCGACCTATTATTCCTTAGCATGTCGTTTGTCGCACATTGCATCCACCTAGCCATGGTGATATCGCTCAGCATCTCGCGGACCATGGTCGATCACCTGCGTGCACGGAGAGAGCAACACAATTATATATCACAGTCGTCGCCGGAAAAATTCGGCATGACCTTCCCTAATAATGCATGGGAGCATGCGGAGAGTGCGCCAGAAATTTGCCGAAACGGAAATGAATCGACATTTCGGAAAAACATTTGCCACTCAAGATACACATATACATCAAACCACCATAAGCTTCACATATACATCAAACCACCACAAGCTTCACATATACATCAAACCCAAGCTTCACATATACAACAAACCCCAAGCTAATAAAGGCAAGTATATGGGTCATAAATGGAACAAAAGAGTTTGGGAGGAGGTCCACTTCAATATGAAACAAAATAGATGTAATGCCAAGTATCGATGGATAAATGGAAGAAATGAGGTGGGGAGGAGGATAAAACCGAATAGATCTAGGGTGAGAAGAGTGGATCTAGTTTGAGAATTGTGTGGAGTGAATGAGAGGTGGTAGGTGGGGTGGAGTAGATAAGGGCAGCTCTAGGAATTTAGTGGCGCATATATAAAGTCAGTGGTGGCGCATTGGTGAAATGCGCCACCCCTAAGCTCTTATGGGTGGCGCATTAGAGAAATGCGCCACCCCTAAGGACCTTATGGGTGGCGCATTTACAGAATGCGCCACCCCTAAGCTCTTAGGGGTGGCGCATTCTGTATATGCGCCACCTATAAGGTTCTTAGGGGTGGCGCATATTTCTAGATGCGCCACGTATAAGATCATCTAGGTTGGCCCACTCTTAGGGGCGGCGCACTGGAAAATAATGCGCCACCCATAAGGTCTTATGGGTGGCACATTATTTTCCAGTGCGCCATCCCTAACAGATGGTGGCGCATGGCCTTCTATATGCGCCACTAATAAGCTTTCCATGTATAGCTATTTCCCTAGTAGTGAGAGGCACACTCTATATAAGCCTCCCCCTCACCCTAGGGAGGGTTACACGCACAATATTTTTCAAACTCTGAGAAAGAACACCCCAGTAAGCCTGGGACAGGACTAAGGTTTTTATCTCTAAGAAGAGGCCTAACCTGTATAATTCCTCTGCATCAACCTCTCTGCGTACAGATATATAGCTGCAATCACACCCCTATATCTATTGTAAGGATTATATCCACGACAGTTGGCGCCCACCGTGGGGCTGAGTTGATCAGCAATCACAGAGATGGTTTCCTTTTCGTCGTCCTCGTCGATCCTCGGCCCCGAGCTCGTCCACGGCGAGACATTTTTCTTCGGATCATTGGCCTTCATGGCCGATGATTCTGCTTGGTTAGCAGACGCGCCGCTCCAAGCACAATTGTTGCCCGTAAGGGGCAGCGTCCATTTTCGAGCTGATGAGTCGGGGCTCTACCTCCAATTGCATGCTCAGCAAAAGGCATCTGCTCCTTTATCCGTCTACAGCAAGAAGAAGCGTTCAGGCCGTCCACACGTTCCTCATCGCAACAAGCGAGTGATGGTGCAACAAGTGGCGGTCATTGACTCGGTGGAGTCGGCACAACAAGCCCTTGATGAACTGATAGCAAGAGAAGGCTCAGCGGCATCCATCTTGCATCTCTTCAACTCGGTCGAAGATGAAGGTATGCAGACATCTGACCCATAGCCTGATGTGGAGCAAGAAGCACTAGTGGAAAAAGGCCCATTTGTCCCGGTTCCAGAGGGCCTTCTGTTCCGGTTCTGAAACCGGGACTAAAGGGTCGTTACTAATGCCCAAAACCTTTAGTCCCGGTTCTCTTACGAACCGGTACAGATGGGCCTCCACGTGGCCTCTGCGGCTTGCCCGGGCAGGAGGGCCTTTTGTCCTGGTTGGTAGCACCAACCGGGACCAAAATGCCTCCACGCGTCAGCAGTTCCGTGTCTGGGGTTTTTTTTTGAGAGGGGGGGGGGGATGGGGGTTATAGGGTTAATTTAGGGGTTTCATATATTGTAGCTAATAGAGAGAGGTGTCCTCTCTTATCTTCGTGCTTGGTCGACGCTACATACTATACGTATAGAGAGGACTCGACATGCTAGCTAGTAAGCAAATGAAGGAATTAAACCATTAAGTACATAAGTTTGTCATGAACATATACACAGAGAAGTGAGATTGTTCGAACAACAAGTTTTCGTATATCTATCCGACGCTACTGGCTACATATATACAATATAAGATCTCTTACAATACCCTAACATCTGAAATCAAGTTCCATATGGTATTCTCCCTCTTTCCTGATGACGTGTTCAAGAAAGAATCCCGCCAATTCCTCTTGAATTGCTATTATGCGATCTTGTGGTAGGAGTTCTTCCTGCAGCTCCCAAAGCTAATTCGAAGAAGGGGGTCAATACATATATATGAATGAAACTCAACACAAATGATGGTAATAAAATAAAATTGTGAATATTATTGCTTAAGCACATCAAAATCTTTTTATAGTAGCCGCCCTCCTTAGAGATCGTAGCGTTGTAGATGTACTCGCATACGTAGTATCCACAAAGATTAGTCCCTTCTTGCTGCCACAACCACTTTACGAGAAATAGAGGTCAATCAAACTGATAATCAAGCATTATATAAATGGTATTGATGAAACTAGCTAGGATCAAAATAATGGGAGATGCGCGGAACTAGCTAGTAGTACTTACTTTCGGGCGTGTAAATTCCAGCTTCTTCGGCAGTCCCGGAGATTTTGTGGTGAACGTTGTCCAAACCCTGCCAGACATAGAAAATAATTATTACCTAATATCAGGAAATGAACAAAGTTGCCGAAATGCTGCGATAATGATCGATTGCACTTACTTCTTAAGCATTTCAGTGATGATCACATACGTCTTGGGATCTTTTCGTCTTGAGTCTAACACGGTTACTAGTCCCTCCTCAAGCTTAATATCTAGGAGAATAAAGTGGAAGTTGCGCACGCATGCATAACTCATCAATTACATTACTATATAACCTCGAGTAAATAAAGGAAAACCAAATATGCATAGTATAACACTCACTCGAAGTTGTAAGGAAAGATTATTTTTTGTTTGTTTTGATGTTGAAGCAACGATTGTAGAAAGTTGGCCTCGGCTTGTTTGGGATTCTTTTCCATCGCCCATTCATCAAAGAGATTTAGGTTAATGAACCCAATATTATAGATTTCTCTTTGCTTGCATTCGACGATCTTCAATCTGCATGATATAGTGAATTATATGTACATGCAATGAAAGAGCTGAGCTATATATAGAGAGTTAATTAAAGAAGTAGTAATTACAGATAGTAGCAAGTGACGATTACTTTATCGATGGCCATTGCATTGTAAAGCTGGAATAACTCCTCAAATGGAACACACAACGTGTCAATTCCAAGGAGGTCGTGCTTGTCTTTAACCATAAGTAACACATTATCCAACCCAGAGTTCTTGCAGGTGTCCATGTACAACTCATGGAATCTTCGCATCATCGTTGGTAGCTGTTGATCAGGTCTAACGAGAGGATACCCGTGCCGGAATTTGAGTTCGTCCACTTCGAGTCGATCAAATTGTATATCGTCTGGCAGGTAATCACCAAGATTGGTACCGGGCACCATCCCGGCCGGCAGATTTGCGATGACGATATCACTAGACACCTGCAGCGGGGGGCACAATTGTTTCGCCTGTTCGCTGAGCTGGGGAATTTTTTCCCTCTTGCAATTTGTTGTTCTCTCCTTTGGTCAGTTGCAGTGCTTCCGGACCGGCGCGTTTCTTGCACTTTATTTTTAAGAGCGCGAACATGGTTGTCATCCAGCGGAGCCGGTGCTGGTCGCTTCAGGGCATCCAAAGTGCGCTTCAATTTCACCTCATCTATCTTCTCCTTCGGAGGTGGATTTTTCTTTTAAAAAAAGGCATCCACTTCGCCTTTAGAGATCTTCGCGCTTTCCTCATCGCTCCTCTCGTATGGTAATGGCTCAAGAGGCTTGAGAGATGATGGACCGTATTGGAATCGCCTCCCACCACTGGTTGTACTGCTAGACGCCGGAGTGACGGCTGCTATTTTCCTTTGTTGCTTAAGAGGCGCCGGAGCAGCCGGAGCGCCGGTGGCGACTCTCTTCTGCTTTTGCTGACGAGGCGGAGGAGGAGACGGGCTGCTCGGACGCGCCGATGCAGGCGGAGAAGGAGGCGGAGGAGGAGGCGGAGGAGGAAACGGGCTGCTCGGACGCGCCGACGCAGGCGGAGAAGGAGGCGGAGGAGGAGGCGGAGGAGGAGGCGTGCACTGATTAGTCGCCGGAGGAGGATGCAGAGAAGGAGGCGTGCCCTGATCTCTCGCCGGCGGAGGAGGAGGCGGGCCCTTACTCATCGGAGGAGGAGGTGGGACCTTACTCGCCGGAGGAGGAGGAGGCGTAGGTACCGTCAGTTCGGAAGCTTGATGAATTCCTTCGGCCATAGACATGAAGTCCTCAGAGCATTTTGTAGGAGATTTTACCCTTTGCCGGTAGGGTAGTCAAGCTCGATCTCCTCATATCCCTCCATTATTTCATCAACCATCACAACAGCATAGCCTTGTGGAATCTGTGACGCCCCCAAAATCAATCCGTGTACAGTAATCATACACGCAGGGTACACGGCTGAGATTACGGTGCCACGGTGAGAATATCACAGCACAACACTAAACACAAAAGGATAAACAAATATATTACAATAAAGGGGGGGTCACGCGGAACCGAATACATAAGTCATACAAGCCATAATATCTGAGTACAGACATAATTAGTCAAGTGTTGCCTTAAGAAGGCTAGCACAAATCACATCAGAGATACAGATCGAAAAGGCGAGGCCTCCTGCCTGGGATCCACCGAACTACTCCTGGTCAACGGGGAATCTCGACGTCGTAATAGTCTCCTCCGGGGTACTCCTGCTCCTGGGCTCCAACGTCGACTTCAGCGGCCGATCAGGCAAAGCGAAAAAGGGGAAATAAAGCAAAGGTGAGTATCTAGCATACCCGCGAGTCTTACGTCCGCTACTAAGCATTATGCATTGTATCAACGGAAAGAAGAGGCTGTATATAGTGGACTGAAAGACAGAAATCCAGAGCAAGGGTAAGAAGCTAGGCCTATCGAAGACTAGCATCTTCCGACGAGTCTTGCAGCATGAGGTAAGAATCAACCAACAGTTAATATAACAGTAATGAAAGTAACAATGCAGCAGAAGTTGCTGCAGCGTTGTATAATAATAAGTTGTAATAATTAACAATGCCTCCGAGTTCACCTCCTCGACATCCCCGCAAGGAAGAAAACCCGGAACCATACAGTTTAATAATAATAGTTTGTAGTGGTAAGATCCAGCTTCAGCATAAAGCGTCCTGTTACCGTGGACACGGCTATCCGAATAGATTAATCTTCCCTGCAGGGGTGCACTTGTGTTACGCTACACGCACGGATCTCCAGGGTGGCGGGAACCTTGTTAGGGAACGCTCCACCGAGGCTATCCGACAATTCATAGCCCATCTTTCAAACTCAACAGAGAGGTCATCCGCCGGACTATATCCTATGTACGCGGGGCTTTGGACCCTAACCCCGACGTAGTCCTGCACGGTGCGAGGCTGGCCGGTGAAGTTAAAGCAAATCCAAACAATACACCACCGCGCGAGCAAATAAGACAACACCACTTCCCGGCGCAGGCCGCGGTACTGCTGACGTCTGAAGAGTCCTCGGACGACACTACGAAGCAGAGGAGCCCATAACTCGTAATTCCCACGGGTAGGTAGTGCGTACATGGCATATAGCCAACTCAAGACATTCACTGAACCATTTAGCATTTTAATTAACTTGCGTGACAACCGTTATCGTTGCCTCGACTTAACCGACCCGCGGACAACGACAGCAGCCAGGACCACCAGTACATTGGTGCCTGCCCCGTCGTCCCACCAAGTCACTGCGGTTACCAACAAGGTGGACCGTCTCCTTACCTTGTCTCGCGTGTGCTCTTGGAGGAGCTCGACTTTCGGGGTTTGGTAACTCTCGCGGCCAATGATCAGGGGCCAAGCACACCGGTACACTGGTCGTACCCTCCCTGTTGTCCCGTCGCAATACCACTCGCGGGCACCGTTGGGTCGCCCGACTTCTTACCTTTAAGGACACAAGTTGGTTCGAGTCCCTACCATTAAGTGAAACCAGGAGGAATCACCCTCGATGGTACACTTGAGATGGCTCGACTGAGACATCAGCGAAATGAACTAAAGAGGTAAACCTCATATCATCCCGGTGATGCTACGCTACTGAGCCGACGAGAGTGAAATACGAGTCCATTCCACTCGTAAGTCAAAGTCGAAGCGACTCGGCAGAGTCTCGCTGTTGTAGGTTCCCTAGGGCGTTTGCATTGATCCGTACCTGTTGCAGTTGTAATATATCGTTCCCGCGATCACTCCCAAAGTGATCACGACCCTCTATTCTAAACCTATGTCGGGACCCGGGGTTAGCGTATGCAAGTACAGTTAAGACATAGTCATATGGAGAGCCGAGAACCGCACCCACTTGTCTAAGCAGACAAGGCCAAGCACTGAACATTCTCGGAAAGCATCGTACGTGAGGGGCATCCCATCCAGGCCGGATGATCAACTGTAATGGGTCCTCATCGTACGCACACAAGTCTACTGATATGGGTGGTGAACTCCCATATTCAAAGACAAGTCGCCTCAACCATATTATCGACTATCTCAAAACTCTTACATAGACTTACTCCAGCCCGATCACTTAGTCGGGGTCTAGGGCGGGCTCGATCATACCACAAAGTGTGCACGAGACAGAGTCTCAAGCAATCGCATCGCGATGCCCCAAGCTGCGCACAGTTAAGGGCCACTTGGTGTATGAAAGACCGCCAGCCAGAACACAACTAAGGTCTCGAAAACCCATACAAAGACATGCATGTTATAAACATACACGCAGCACACATGCCTTGTATGAACAGTAGGTACCATTGCAATTCTCTACAAAGTGTACATTTTATTTATAACTCTTATAGAGTACACACAGAGATCACATACATGTGATCCAACCTTACATCACGAAGCGGAAGCAAATTATGTCTGAGTACAGACAAGTTTAACAAATGGCTTAAGAAGCCTTATTCAAACACAAAGCCCTCCACGAGGGAACCAGTCTGCTGACTGGGACTAGACTAGTTTAACTTCAGTCGTCCAGCTCGATGAAGAAGCCACCTTCGGGGTCAGTGGCGTCATCTAAAACATATATTAAGCAAACGTGAGTACAAAGGCGTACTCAGCAAGACTTACATAGGAGCTATACTACTCATGCACATGTATCAAGGTAAAGGGAGGTGGGGTTCACTTGCAGAAATGCCAGCTTTGACTTGGCTAATCCTGAACTACGAGTACCAGACTTTGAGGTAAGAAGCGTACACGAGTCCACTACTTTCACCAACCAATTACACCACTATGGTGCCTTCCTCTACTTCCCCACGAGAAAGCACGCCATAGCACTCACACTTATCTTGGTGTGTTTTAGAAGTATCCGGTTCAAGTTATCTAATAATCAAGCTAAGCTTTCCAAGCAGTCCATAACCGCGGACGCGGCTATTCGAATAGTTTTGTTAACCTTGCAAGGGTGTACCGCTACACACACATGACCATCATTTACCGCCTTTGATCTCGACACCATTCAAGGGGTGCCAGCGAGGATGCTCACCACAACTGTTACCTCATAGCCTATCTAGTCCAAGAAAGCCGCCTACTTGGGTTGGCTACCACAATCGTGAACCCGGCCGGTTTACCGAAGTGGACCCAAGCGATGTGTGCGTGGTGCATAAGCCGGTCTCGGATGAGCCGTTCTCTCACTTAGCATCCAGGCCACAAGCCTACCAGAACTCCGAACTACTGCGACATCTGGACATCGAAAGGGATGAGTTAATAGGTTGAGAGGGGTCAGTGAGCCCAATGTGTGGTTGTACTCTTCATCTTGGATCACCACACAAGAACTCGGACTTAGGGCGGTGTTCAACGAGACAACCCACTGTGTACTCCTACACAGCCTCTCATCGTTCACCTTGTATTAGGGTCGATTCACCAACACTTTTCTACCATCAACACATGATCACTACCATCCCGACTCACATCACAGTAACAACATGGTATCATACCAAGCATGAAATAAGCAGTAACATTGCAGGGGCCACATGATATCAAACAACTCCTACAGTTGCTAGGATTGTGGTTTGCTTACTACTGTGACAAAATGATAGGTCATGCAAAGGAATGGGTTCATCTAAGCGGTAGAATCGTAACATGGTGATCATCCTATACAATGCATAAGCGAGACATGAGAGGGAAGTGGGATTTTATCGACATGATCAATGGGGTTTTGCTTGCCTTGCTGACGAGGTTCGGGCTCTGGATCTTCAGCGAAGGGGGTGATCTCTTGCTCCGGTTCCACCTCTACTCGACAAACAAAGCACGAAGTAGCAATCAATATGAATGCAATGCTCAAGCACATGATAGAATGTTTAATCTTGAAGTACAAGTTTGATGTGTGAGGCAGTTCCATTTAAGTGGAATATATTGCATTTTTAAAATGCAAATTCAAATCCACATTTGAATTCAACCTTAACCAAGTTATACATGATATAGTTTGGTCAATTTGAATTAACTTCAATGTGTATGATATGCCTCTGAAGTGTGGTTGATTTGCAACATAAATTCATGGTCCAAGTGGCAAAATCATTTGGTTTGAATTTGAAATAAATTCAAATAAAGCAAATGATATATGCTACTGGTCCCATTTTAAATTCAACTCAAACAGAGTTGAAAGTTGCATATTTGGAAAGATAATTTTCTCCTGATCATTTTTCATATATTATTTGTCCAATTTGGAGTTAATATGAATTTTCTATGAATTTCCAAAGTTTGGGGTATTTTCTGGAATTTCTGGATTTATTAAACTATTTTTCTTTTCTGGAATTTCTTTACTGCGTCATTATTGTGTCATGCTGGCGTCAGGGGGGTTTGACCCGAGTCAAACTGACAATGGGCCCCACTGGTCAGCCCCTGTGGGTTTAATCCCGTGGTTTAAATTAACCCGAGGGGTTAATTAGTGGCTGGCCCCACCTGTCAGCCTCTGGGTTAAGCTTAACAGGGACATTAGGGGGGCTAATGGTGGGCTCGCCGTGACGTCGCCGGAAACCTGCCGGAGTTTCGCCGGAGTTGGTTCCGGTGCACGGGGAGGGGCCTGGAGGGCATGGATCTGTTCCTTGAGGTCGTCCGCGTCGTCTGGTGGGATCAGGGGTTCACGGGGATCACCGGAGGGTCATCGGCGACGAGCGGCGGCGGAAGTCTGCACGGAACTCGTCGGTTTCTTCCATTCGTGCACGGATTTGGACACCGCGAGCACGGAAACAAAGCTGGGGTGTGTGCGGAGCTAGTGGAGCCATCCAGGAGTCAAACGGGGGCTCTGGCGAATGACTTCGACGACGAGCGGCGGCGCTTGGTCTCGGACCTCGTCGGAATCATGCAACCGGCACGGATTCAAGCGGCAAGAAGAGGGGAAAAGCGCGCCTGCTCACCCTGGTTGCAGAGACGGACTCGAGGAAGCCGGAGGAGCTGCGGCTGCGGCGGAATCGACGACGAGCTCTTGCGGGTTCAGCGGCGGCTCGGTGAAGAGGACGACGTGCTCGGGGCTCCTGGCTTCGATTGCTTGCACACGGCGATGAAGACGACGACGGCGCGCGTCCTGGACAAGGTGGCAGTGGCTTAGGAGGAAGGTGGGCACGGGTTTCCACGGCGGTGCGCTCCGGTGAGCTCTCGGACGTCGATGAACTCGCGAAGAGGAGAGGGGGAGGAGGTTTCCAGGGGGGGGAAATGGAGAGGATGAGCTCGGAGGGTTCTCCACGTCGCTAGAAGGCGGCTGGGGAGGCAGGTGGAGGGCTGCGGGGCGTCGCAGTGGCGTCGGTGGCGTCGGTGGCTTTCCACCGAGCAACTTGGGGGCGCGGGGAGGAAGACGACAGGGGAGGGTCCAGGTGGGCTGGGCCGGCTGGAGTGGTGGGCCTCGCCCCTGGCGGGAGGTAAGTTTTTTTTCCTTTTTCCTCTGTTTAATCTTTCTTTTCTTTTTCTGTAATTTGTTTTGGCTCTGATAAAAATACCAAACCATTTTATTAAATGCTAAAAACTTTTATGTGGCCTAATAATAATATAGACTAGCCACTCATAAACTTTCAACATTTTTAAAATTCAAATGATTTGAATTTTAAATCAAATAGGGGGATTTCTTTAATTCCAAGGTATTGTTTGAATATTTGAAAAATCTATGAGCATGGGGTGGGTCCCACACCACTTGATATGTGATCACACTCATTTATAAGACTTTTCAAAACTCTAACATGAATTTTTGGAAGATATTTTTATCCGGCCTTTTGAATTAATTCATCTGGGGGTGTTCCTTCTCCCATTTGGATTTTGAAAATGATTTTCAAGGTTTCTTTTTGAAACTTTTGCATGATGCAAAGGTACTAGCTAACCCTAGCACATACCTAACAGAGGGATCTGACAACTCGCCCCCACTCAAAAGAATCTCGTCCCGAGATTCAGAAGTCTGCAGCAGGAAGGTGGGGTACTCGGCACTGAGACGGTCTTCTCTTTCCCACGTGGCTTCTCTTTCAGAGTGGTGTGACCATTGCACTTTCAGAAACCTAATCTTCTGACGACGAGTGACACTCTCTGCTGAATCAAGAATACGAACGGGGTATTCTCGATAAGAAAGGTCATCTTGGAGATCAAGCGTTTCATGGTTGACTTCGCGGATGGGGTCCTTGAAGCAACGCCTGAGTTGGGATACATGGAATACATCGTGTACTCGGGAAAGGTGCGGAGGTAGTTCAAGTTGGTAGGCAACTTCTCCACGTTTAGCTAGAATGCGGAAAGGTCCGATGTAACGTGGGGCCAACTTGCATTTGATACCGAAACGTTGGGTTCCCTTCAGAGGAGTAACCCGAAGGTAAGCCTTCTCATCCAGATTGTAGCGCTCTTGCCTATGATGACGATCATAGTAGCTTTTCTGACGAGACTGGGCTGATTTCAATTGATCACGAACAATGCGAACTTGCTCTTCTGCTTCCTTGATCATATCCGGTCCAAAGAATTGTCTTTCACCGGTTTCAGACCAGTTTAGTGGTGTTCGACATTGTCGTCCATACAGGAGTTCAAAAGGAGCCATGTTCAGACTAGATTGAAAACTATTGTTATAAGCAAATTCGGCATACGGAAGAGAATTCTCCCAATTCTTTCCGAATGAGATAACACAAGCTCTGAGCATGTCTTCAAGAATTTGGTTAACCCTTTCGACTTGACCGCTAGACTGAGGATGGAAAGCCGTACTAAAGGAGAGATGAGTTCCCAGAGCACGTTGGAAGCTTCCCCAAAATCTAGAGGTGAAAAGGCTACCGCGATCAGAATTGATTTCCAACGGAACACCGTGAAGTGATACAATTCTGGAGATGT
This sequence comes from Bromus sterilis, assembly GCA_950022295.1. Lineage (NCBI taxonomy): Eukaryota > Viridiplantae > Streptophyta > Magnoliopsida > Poales > Poaceae > Bromus > Bromus sterilis. The sequence goes on along the minus strand of OX465601.1, from coordinate 138,747,781 downwards.
ACAAGTCCGCTAACTGACTAGCAGTTATAGACTCGCGAACCGGAAGGAAGTGAGCGACTTTGGAAAGCCTATCTATGACAACGAAGATGGCATTGTTTCCTTTCTGGGTTTTTGGAAAGCCGGTGATGAAGTCCATACCGACTTTGTCCCATTTCCACTCGGGAATAGACAAAGGTTGAAGTGTACCAGCAGGTCTTTGATGTTCTGCCTTAATGCGACGACAAACATCACATTCGGCAACAAATTGAGCAATGTCTCTCTTCATCCTAGTCCACCAAAATCTCTGGCGTAGATCTCGGTACATTTTCGTGCTACCGGGATGAATTGAGAGGGGTGTGTCATGGGCTTCTTTGAGGATGAGTTGCCTTAGTTCCTTATTCTTAGGTACTACTAAACGATTTTCAAAGAATACCGTTCCTTTACTATCTGTGGAGAAACATTTAGCAACTCCGCTAGCAATGTTCTCCTTGATCCGACGAACACCTCGTGCACGCCTTTGGGCCACTATGATTTGATCCTCAAGAGTTGGTTTCGCCACCAAGGTAGAAAGATAGCCATGAGGAACAATTTCAAGATTGAGCTTGCGAAAGTCCTCATGAAGAAGTGGTTGATACTGCTGTAACATGAGGTTGTTACAGTACGACTTACGACTTAGTGCATCAGCCATGACATTGGCTTTGCCTGGGGTGTAAGAAATTGCTACGTCGTAATCTTTTATCAACTCAATCCAGCGTCTTTGCCTGAGATTAAGATCTGGCTGGGTGAAAATATATTTGAGGCTTTGGTGGTCGGAATAAATCTCACAACGATTACCAAGGAGGTAATGTCGCCAAGTTGTTAGAGCATGAACTACGGCAGCGAGTTCAAGGTCATGGGTAGGATAATTCTCTTCATGTGGCCGCAACTGGCGTGAAGCATAAGCTACCACATGTCGATCTTGCAGAAGTATGCATCCTAACCCTTGCCGTGATGCATCACAATAGATTTCGAAATCCCTTTTGGTGTCTGGAGGTGCAAGTACAGGTGCAGAAGTCAATCTTCTTTTTAGCTCTTGAAAGCTTTCCTCGCACTTGGGAGTCCATAAGAATTTCTTATCTTTCTTGAGGAGTTCAGTTAGAGGCTTTGCAACTTTAGAAAAGTTCTCGACGAAGCGTCGGCAATAGCTGGCTAGGCCAAGAAAACTTCTAACTTGCTTAACCGATTCAGGTGGAGTCCAGTCAAGGACGGCCTGAACTCTCTCGGGATTCACAGCAATGCCTTTTGCAGAAATCACGTGGCCTAAGTAGGTCACTTCTGGTAGCCAGAATTCACACTTGGAGAATTTAGCATACAGGCGATGCTCTCTAAGTTTCATCAATACCAGCCTTAAGTGTTCGGCATGATCCTTTTCGTTCTTCGAGTAGATGAGAATATCATCAAGATAAACTACAACAAATTTATCTAGGTACTCCATGAAGATCGAATTCATCAAGCGTGAGAATGTGGCAGGGGCATTGGTTAAACCAAAGGACATGACGGTGTACTCGTAAAGACCATAACGAGTAGTAAAAGCCGTTTTGGGGATGTCCTCGTTTCGAATTCGGATCTGATGATAACCTAATCTCAAATCCATCTTTGAGAAGACAGCGGATCCTGCAAGTTGATCATAAAGATCATTGATCCTGGGCAGTGGGTATTTGTTCTTTATCGTCGCTAAATTTAGCGGGCGATAGTCTACGCACATCCTTTCTGTTCCATCTTTCTTCTTTACGAACAGAACGGGGCAACCCCATGGCGATGAGCTAGGGCGGATGAAGCCTTTTGCCAACGAAGCATCAAGTTGGGTTTTTAGCTCAGCTAACTCATGTGGGGCCATTTTATATGGGCGTTTGGAAATTGGTGCGGTTCCTGGAACAAGATCCACTATAAACTCTACACATCTGTCGGGTGGCATGCCCGGCAGCTCTTCAGGAAAGACATCCGGGAAGTCACGAACCACCGGAATATCTTCAAGTTCGGGAAGGGGAAGTACATTCAAGGAATGCACTTGGGTTCTTGTTCTGGGTGAGGTATAGTTAATGGTTTTGCCTGAAGGGTGGGTGAGTTTCACAGATTTTCCTTTGCAATCCAGGTAGGCATTCTGTCTTGATAGCCAATCCATGCCAAGGATGACATCAATGTCTGAAGACTTGAGGGCTATGAACGAAGCAAGGAATACTAAACCCTCAATTGCAATTTGATTACCATGGCTCACTCTATTAGTTTGCCATCTTGACCCTGGAGTTTGAATAACCATCGGGGTGGACAATTCAACAAAGGGTAACTCATGACGAAGTGCATAACTTTCCGACATGAATGAATGAGATGCTCCTGGGTCGAAAAGAACGGAAGTAGGAACAAAATTGACTGGGAGCGTACCAAGAATGACGTCAGTGGTGTCGTCAGTCTCTTCGGCGGCAATCTGGTTCAGACGTCCACGATTGGCGGGAGGAGCGGGTTTGGCGGTGAAGACCTTCTGGGGTGGCTTGCCACGACCATTGTTGTTGTTGTTGCCTCCGGCACGTGGTGGAGCATTCTGGTTCTGAACTTGGTTCTGGGGGCACTCGCGAGAGTAGTGGCCTGCCTGACCACACTTGTAGCAAGCTCCGAAAACAGGGCGTGGAGCTGGGTTGTTTGGTGGAGCTGGGTGGAACTGGGTGGGTGGACGAGGCGCCGAATAGGATGGCCTCGGTGGGTTGTTCTGGCGGAACATGCTATTGGGAATCCAGATCTTGCGCTTCTGAGAGCCAGAATTAGATGAACCTTCCTCTCTAGGGTGTTTGCGAAAGTCATTGGGGGTGTTCATGTCCTCTGCCTTGATGGCCTTGTTGACAAGGACCTGGAAAGTGGCAAAGTCATGAAGATTGAGCTCGCGACGGAGTCCACTATTGAGGCCACGACGGAACCTCTCTTGTTTCTTGGAGTCGGTGGAGACTTCTTCGGTGGCATAACGAGCAAGTCGGTTGAACTCACGACTAAACTCGTCAACTGTTCTTCTGCCTTGAGTGAGGTTACAGAATTCCTCACGCTTGCGGTCCATGAGACCTTTGGGAATGTGGTGCTCGCGGAAAGAGGTACAGAACTCATTCCAAGATGCAGGTGGTCCAACTGGGCGCATATTCAGAAAATTCTCCCACCAAGAGCTCGCGGCACCTTCGAGGTGATAGGTGGCATAATTGACCTTGTCGCCATCTGCAACATGGCCGGCTTGGAGCTTCCTCTCGATGCTGCGAAGCCAGTCATCGGCGTCAAGGGGCTCGGTGGAGTAACGGAAAACCGGGGGATGAAGCCGGATGAAGTCGTTCAGAGACACCAGCTCATTGCGCTGCTGAGTGGTGTTGCGTGCGATGACTTCCAGTAGGTGGTGAGAGTCACGGCGGTTCCTCTCGACCTCCATCAGAACTTGGGCCATTGTGGGTGGGGGTGGAAGGTCATCTTCCTCCTGATTGTTCCCACGACCTTGGTTACGACCAATCTGGCCACGTGTTCCTTGAGACATCCTGAAGGTGAAAAACCAAAGTCAAACAGAGTTGATTTCAAGAGTCTAATCAAGGTATTGAAGTACTGGAAGGATTACAGAGCAAAGGAAGTAATCATCTTGACAACATGGTGATACAAGCATACAAGCCATATATTCACAAGCTGTCATTCAAACCATACATCGTTTTAGTACAAGCACTAAGCTAATACAAACGTGATGAAGATGATACATCCTTCAGAGGCACTCTGACTTCCTATACATTATTTATCTAAGCCTCTGGAACTTAGACACCTTGCTTACAATATACTAGGATACTACTACATCCTCACTAAGTAAGACCACAGGCGGTCTCACTCATCTCCATCTCCATAGTAATCCTCATAAAAGTTACCCGCATATCCCGGTAGCTGGAGGTGACCATCGGAAAACACGGAGGCTTGTGGACCCTGATATCCATTTGGGCAAGGATGGGGCCTAGGTCCAGCGTAGGGTGGAAGCAAAGGACCACGGGGTGGAAAGACTCCTCCAATCTCGGGCCAAGCAACTCGAGAAGGCATCTGGGTCCTCACTGGATAGATCGCATCGTACTCCACTGATCCCACGCTCACAAAGGGTGCCAAGAGCGTCAGTGCTCGGTACAGACGAACACGAGTGGCGTGGAGCTCGAAACGGAGAGCACGTGCATCACGATCTCTGTCACTAGCAAACCTAGCAGTCACCTGGAGTGCTGGATCCTCTGCGGAGTGATCTGAGTAGAGTCCGGTGTAATATCCCTCTTCTCCTGGCAGTGCAGCAGGGATATAGCGGAAAGAAGTCTCTCTCAGCATGGTGTGCTCCTCTCTCAGCAGTGTGATACATGAGTATGCAGCATCCTGCATAGCCATGTTCTCGGTAACGCCGATGCCATGTCCAAAGTGGATAGGCTGGGTGACTCCAACGTGGTGTGGGTAGATCCGGACAATGCAGTGAAACTGCGTCTGGTTGAAGTCGTGGAACTGCTCCTCGATGGTGTACTCAGGGTACCATCGATATCCCACGTAGGACATCATCTCGATCAACGTGGCGGGGTGGCCACGCACACCGAGGCACCTGGTCAAACGAACAATCTGCTGAGGGGGAAGATTTGCCATCTGAAACAGAAAGCAAGAGTTTGCAAATGCATCAGATTATATGATAAACCTGGAATGACTCGGACAGCATAACGGCTGTAATTGTAAGAAATGACAATTTCTTTCAATCATGCAAAACAGCACTTACATAATACGATGTAAGAAATCAGCATTACAAAAATGCTAGGAAAACCTGGACACAACTTTCCTACGGCTATAAGGAAGCAATCAACGAGATATGCTAATCAGACAGAGGAGAGCCTAGTCCTATCTTCCCGTAGAGTAAGATGAGGGTGACTCAGAACTCAGAACGAAGGAGGTAAGGAGAAAAAATGAAGCCTTACGTTGTTCCCTTATATACCCAGAGTAACTATATAACTATAGAATGCTAGACTTAACTTCGGCCAAGGCTACTAGTCCTACAGTCAGTCCTGCTCTGATACCAAGTCTGTCGGGACCCGGGGTTAGCGTATGCAAGTACAGTTAAGACATAGTCATATGGAGAGCCGAGAACCGCACCCACTTGTCTAAGCAGACAAGGCCAAGCACTGAACATTCTCGGAAAGCATCGTACGTGAGGGGCATCCCATCCAGGCCGGATGATCAACTGTAATGGGTCCTCATCGTACGCACACAAGTCTACTGATATGGGTGGTGAACTCCCATATTCAAAGACAAGTCGCCTCAACCATATTATCGACTATCTCAAAACTCTTACATAGACTTACTCCAGCCCGATCACTTAGTCGGGGTCTAGGGCGGGCTCGATCATACCACAAAGTGTGCACGAGACAGAGTCTCAAGCAATCGCATCGCGATGCCCCAAGCTGCGCACAGTTAAGGGCCACTTGGTGTATGAAAGACCGCCAGCCAGAACACAACTAAGGTCTCGAAAACCCATACAAAGACATGCATGTTATAAACATACACGCAGCACACATGCCTTGTATGAACAGTAGGTACCATTGCAATTCTCTACAAAGTGTACATTTTATTTATAACTCTTATAGAGTACACACAGAGATCACATACATGTGATCCAACCTTACATCACGAAGCGGAAGCAAATTATGTCTGAGTACAGACAAGTTTAACAAATGGCTTAAGAAGCCTTATTCAAACACAAAGCCCTCCACGAGGGAACCAGTCTGCTGACTGGGACTAGACTAGTTTAACTTCAGTCGTCCAGCTCGATGAAGAAGCCACCTTCGGGGTCAGTGGCGTCATCTAAAACATATATTAAGCAAACGTGAGTACAAAGGCGTACTCAGCAAGACTTACATAGGAGCTATACTACTCATGCACATGTATCAAGGTAAAGGGAGGTGGGGTTCACTTGCAGAAATGCCAGCTTTGACTTGGCTAATCCTGAACTACGAGTACCAGACTTTGAGGTAAGAAGCGTACACGAGTCCACTACTTTCACCAACCAATTACACCACTATGGTGCCTTCCTCGACTTCCCCACGAGAAAGCACGCCATAGCACTCACACTTATCTTGGTGTGTTTTAGAAGTATCCGGTTCAAGTTATCTAATAATCAAGCTAAGCTTTCCAAGCAGTCCATAACCGCGGACGCGGCTATTCGAATAGTTTTGTTAACCTTGCAAGGGTGTACCGCTACACACACATGACCATCATTTACCGCCTTTGATCTCGACACCATTCAAGGGGTGCCAGCGAGGATGCTCACCACAACTGTTACCTCATAGCCTATCTAGTCCAAGAAAGCCGCCTACTTGGGTTGGCTACCACAATCGTGAACCCGGCCGGTTTACCGAAGTGGACCCAAGCGATGTGTGCGTGGTGCATAAGCCGGTCTCGGATGAGCCGTTCTCTCACTTAGCATCCAGGCCACAAGCCTACCAGAACTCCGAACTACTGCGACATCTGGACATCGAAAGGGATGAGTTAATAGGTTGAGAGGGGTCAGTGAGCCCAATGTGTGGTTGTACTCTTCATCTTGGATCACCACACAAGAACTCGGACTTAGGGCGGTGTTCAACGAGACAACCCACTGTGTACTCCTACACAGCCTCTCATCGTTCACCTTGTATTAGGGTCGATTCACCAACACTTTTCTACCATCAACACATGATCACTACCATCCCGACTCACATCACAGTAACAACATGGTATCATACCAAGCATGAAATAAGCAGTAACATTGCAGGGGCCACATGATATCAAACAACTCCTACAGTTGCTAGGATTGTGGTTTGCTTACTACTGTGACAAAATGATAGGTCATGCAAAGGAATGGGTTCATCTAAGCGGTAGAATCGTAACATGGTGATCATCCTATACAATGCATAAGCGAGACATGAGAGGGAAGTGGGATTTTATCGACATGATCAATGGGGTTTTGCTTGCCTTGCTGACGAGGTTCGGGCTCTGGATCTTCAGCGAAGGGGGTGATCTCTTGCTCCGGTTCCACCTCTACTCGACAAACAAAGCACGAAGTAGCAATCAATATGAATGCAATGCTCAAGCACATGATAGAATGTTTAATCTTGAAGTACAAGTTTGATGTGTGAGGCAGTTCCATTTAAGTGGAATATATTGCATTTTTAAAATGCAAATTCAAATCCACATTTGAATTCAACCTTAACCAAGTTATACATGATATAGTTTGGTCAATTTGAATTAACTTCAATGTGTATGATATGCCTCTGAAGTGTGGTTGATTTGCAACATAAATTCATGGTCCAAGTGGCAAAATCATTTGGTTTGAATTTGAAATAAATTCAAATAAAGCAAATGATATATGCTACTGGTCCCATTTTAAATTCAACTCAAACAGAGTTGAAAGTTGCATATTTGGAAAGATAATTTTCTCCTGATCATTTTTCATATATTATTTGTCCAATTTGGAGTTAATATGAATTTTCTATGAATTTCCAAAGTTTGGGGTATTTTCTGGAATTTCTGGATTTATTAAACTATTTTTCTTTTCTGGAATTTCTTTACTGCGTCATTATTGTGTCATGCTGGCGTCAGGGGGGTTTGACCCGAGTCAAACTGACAATGGGCCCCACTGGTCAGCCCCTGTGGGTTTAATCCCGTGGTTTAAATTAACCCGAGGGGTTAATTAGTGGCTGGCCCCACCTGTCAGCCTCTGGGTTAAGCTTAACAGGGACATTAGGGGGGCTAATGGTGGGCTCGCCGTGACGTCGCCGGAAACCTGCCGGAGTTTCGCCGGAGTTGGTTCCGGTGCACGGGGAGGGGCCTGGAGGGCATGGATCTGTTCCTTGAGGTCGTCCGCGTCGTCTGGTGGGATCAGGGGTTCACGGGGATCACCGGAGGGTCATCGGCGACGAGCGGCGGCGGAAGTCTGCACGGAACTCGTCGGTTTCTTCCATTCGTGCACGGATTTGGACACCGCGAGCACGGAAACAAAGCTGGGGTGTGTGCGGAGCTAGTGGAGCCATCCAGGAGTCAAACGGGGGCTCTGGCGAATGACTTCGACGACGAGCGGCGGCGCTTGGTCTCGGACCTCGTCGGAATCATGCAACCGGCACGGATTCAAGCGGCAAGAAGAGGGGAAAAGCGCGCCTGCTCACCCTGGTTGCAGAGACGGACTCGAGGAAGCCGGAGGAGCTGCGGCTGCGGCGGAATCGACGACGAGCTCTTGCGGGTTCAGCGGCGGCTCGGTGAAGAGGACGACGTGCTCGGGGCTCCTGGCTTCGATTGCTTGCACACGGCGATGAAGACGACGACGGCGCGCGTCCTGGACAAGGTGGCAGTGGCTTAGGAGGAAGGTGGCCATGGGTTTCCACGGCGGTGCGCTCCGGTGAGCTCTCGGACGTCGATGAACTCGCGAAGAGGAGAGGGGGAGGAGGTTTCCAGGGGGGGGAAATGGAGAGGATGAGCTCGGAGGGTTCTCCACGTCGCTAGAAGGCGGCCGAGGAGGCAGGTGGAGGGCTGCGGGGCGTCGCGGTGGCGTCGGTGGCGTCGGTGGCTTTCCACCGAGCACCTTGGGGGCGCGGGGAGGAAGACGACAGGGGAGGGTCCAGGTGGGCTGGGCCGGCTGGAGAGGTGGGCCTCGCCCCTGGCGGGAGGTAAGTTTTTTTTCCTTTTTCCTCTGTTTAATCTTTCTTTTCTTTTTCTGTAATTTGTTTTGGCTCTGATAAAAATACCAAACCATTTTATTAAATGCTAAAAACTTTTATGTGGCCTAATAATAATATAGACTAGCCACTCATAAACTTTCAACATTTTTAAAATTCAAATGATTTGAATTTTAAATCAAATAGGGGGATTTCTTTAATTCCAAGGTACTGTTTGAATATTTGAAAAATCTATGAGCATGGGGTGGGTCCCACACCACTTGATATGTGATCACACTCATTTATAAGACTTTTCAAAACTCTAACATGAATTTTTGGAAGATATTTTTATCTGGCCTTTTGAATTAATTCATCTGGGGGTGTTCCTTCTCCCATTTGGATTTTGAAAATGATTTTCAAGGTTTCTTTTTGAAACTTTTGCATGATGCAAAGGTACTAGCTAACCCTAGCACATACCTAACAGAGGGATCTGACAACCTAGCTAACAGTGCGCAGGGTTTACTGCTGAATAATACATAAGTAATAATAGGCAGCATAGGATTAAAGGAAGGTACATCAAGGGGCGACAAAATCAGGCTATGCAATTGAATAGGATTGTAATCGTAGCAGCAACAGTAACAATGCCTAGTGCAAGAAATGTACGGAAAGATAGGCGATATCTGGGGAAGAGAATGGATCTGCTTGCCTGGAAGCTCGGTAGTAGCGGTACGGTCGTCGACGAAGTAGTCGTACTCGGCAACGCTGTCGTCGGCGGCAGCATCGGGGTCTACTGGAGGTAAGGGGGGAAGAAACAATAAATACACATCAATAATAGAAATACAAATACAAGACATGGCAATCACAAAGTTAACTGTGTTCTAACGCAGTGCAATGCACGTTGCTCGGAGCGGAAATTCATCCGGGGATGAACTGCCAGCTCCGGGTGATTACCGGACAGGGTGTCCGGAGGGGGAAAGGTTCATGCCGGAGGTGTCGTGGAAATCTGACAAGCATATGGAGGGTGTATCCGTGTTAGTTGATCCATTCTGAACAACTTTCATGTTCAGAACAATTTCATCCGGAAAGTTTTACCGGCTCCAGTCATCTGACAGACAGATGAACCAGAGGAGAAATGTTCGACGTTCGGTATGCCAGAGGGTGCGGTGGGGGTATGGGCAACGTATCCGGGTTCGCGACATCTTTCTGAGCAACTTTGATGTATGAAATATTTTGATCTGACCTACGGTATATTTTATATGATTTTCTAAAGTTTTAAAAGATTTTCAAGAATATTTTAATTCAAATTAATAACGGTAAATACTTTTTACATTCAGACTGAGCCAGCCACAGTCAATGACATGTGGGGTCGTTGGGGCGCAGCCAACAGTTGATTAGTCAAGGTTGACCGGTCAACAGGGTCAATGTGGGGTCCATAGTTCATTGCCCTATTTTGGGATTCTTCTGAAATTCTACTAAGTCTAGGAATTCCGGTGTTAATTTTCCATCGGCCGCCTTCGGGGGCCTACGGTTTGGGGTTCCACACCTCCGATGAGTCTGTGCCGTACATCAACATTCATCAGCTGTCCGAGATCTCGAATCCGGTACGGATGGTAATTAGGCTAGAGTTTATCTGCTTATTTAAAGCTTAGCGGGAAAGGGGCAACCTGACGTTAATTCCAGAAACAGTTAAAACATACAAAGTTTGCCCAGTCACTGCCGGTGATCTATCGCTCAAATGCGGATACCTCCTATAGATGAATTGAACTATAACAATAGTACAACCATGCCATGCTCTCAGATGGCATGAAAAATAACTGTAGCAAGTTCATCCGCAGCGTCAGATTGGCCATCGGGCTAACCCGGCTTTGTGGTTTAACGAAAATCTGCTCTTTGCGATTTTTACCGGAATTAATCCGTGCACCGAATGGACTTGGTCCAATGGCGAAAATCGAAGCTTGTTAAGTGCACAACACGTCTACATAACCTTTAACCATGTTAGAAAACGTTTGACTGCTGTTTGGGGTTGTTCAAAAGCATCCAGTGTAGCAATCTTCTCCGACTTAAAATCTGGAAATTTCTGTTTTAACAGAAAGTAGCATTTTTCAAGATTTATTGTGATCAATACATTCATAAGCTGAAGTTGGTACAATGGAATGAATTCATCCTTAGCATTTATAGTTTCTGGATCTATTCATTTTTCTCATTTTGAATTTGGTTTGATATGTCTTTGGGGGCTGTCAAGAGGGCACCAGAACAAGTAGCAACGAGTAGCAGCAGCAAGAAAATAGCAGCAGCCAGCTGCAGCAGTTGGCGGAGGCCGGCAGAGTAGCAGGGGCGCGGCCAGGGGTGTCGAGGCGACCGCCAGAGGCAAGCCCGAGCGCAGCCAAGGGCCGACGAGCGCACACCCTGGCTATGGCGGACAACGGGCACGGGGGTGGTGCCAGGTGCGTCCAGGGGGAGGTCGACCAGCAGGGACGAGGGGCCGCGACGGGCACGTGGTGAGCGTGAGCGCGGGCAGGTTGGCGCGCCGGCGTGTCCGGTGGCGGAGGCCGGAGCCATCCTTACATGGCACGGAGCGAAGGGGAAGGAGAGGGACAGCGGGGCGGCTCACAAGAGTAGGGGGGCGTCGCGGCTGGGCACTGGTTTGAGGTGGCGGTGGCGACCCGGCCGGCGAGGAGGGGCGCCGGAGCCACGCGGTAGCCATGGCGGCGCCGTGCATCGGCGACCTGGAGGCTAGGGTTGGGTAGGGTCGTCAGAGGAAGGGGGTGCACGGCAAATCGGTGGGGGGAGGGGGAGCTGCGCCACTGGGGGCGTGCTGGGGCGGTGCTGGACCACGCCGGAGGCCGCCGGCAGTGGCCGGAATCGGCCCGCAGCCGTGGCGGCGGCGTGAGGGGGTCGGGGGGGGGGGGATCGGGGAGGGAGGAGAGACAGGATCGAGAGAGATGGGGAGGGGGGTTCGGTCGGTTCGGGCTAGGTCTAGGGCAGAGGTGGGCTGTTAGGTCGGCCTGGGCCGGCTGGGCACTAGGCCCAGTTAGCTTGGGCCGCTTTCTTCATTTTTTTCTTATTTAATTATTTATTATTTACTTTATTTAATTCTTTTAGTTAGCATTATAATTTTGTAAAATATAGGACTGGCTCCAAAATTAGTGTTGTAACCCACACAGGTGCTACAAAAGGTTTGGACTTTAAACAAAATCATTTAGTATTTTATTTAAATATTAAACCAGTAAAATGGACTTTTTAGGCTACTATTTGAATTGTTTAAAATATTAGAGTGTTATAATAAATGCCCTAGGTTGGTCTAACACTGCCCACTTACTTTTAGGGATTTAGCAAAATTGATTGCACAATTTTTGTTGCAACTTTATTTTTCACATTTATTTGAAATTTTTATCTGAGTGGGAATTTAAACGAGGCATGATCAAGCATGGCTAATCACAGTTACTTGGCTTTCAACAGAGTGATTACTTTTCCACCAAGGTGATTACTGTAGCGTGACAACCGGGGTGTTACAGAATCGGAAAACAGTGAAAAGTTCCGTTGGGTCGAGGAGGTACAACATGGCCGATAGCCACCGTGGGTTTGAATTGCATCAATTTCTTCTTAAGGTGGCATTCTTGAGACTCCGTGATTTCATCCACGGGGTACCTGGAAGCCATCAAATCAGGTTGCGCAATGACCTCGGTGGAAGCCACGCCGCTTCTCCGCTGAGATGGCGGGGTAGCTTCTAGGGTAGCTTCGTCAGCTCGATGCCTCTCCTCTAGCGCTTGTACTCTTGCATGCAGGTTCTGTATTTCGCTTTGCTCCTGTTTCCTCTTCCTCTCCCTGCTTTTGTAACCGCTTGCGTCGGGAAACCCATGCTTCCACGGAAGGGAGCCTGCCGTGCCTCGTGTTCGTCCTGGGTGCTCAGGATTCCCGAGGGTCATTGTGAGCTCGTCGTTCTCTCTGTCGGGAACGAACGTCCCTGCCTCCGTTTGGGCGATTAACTCCTCAAGATTGGTGATCGGTACTCCCAGTTGTTCGTTCATCCAAAAGCACTTCCCTGTTTCAGGGTGCAAGGTTCCCCCAACCCCGAAGAACCAATTCCTTGCACGCTCTGGCCAGTTCAATGTCCTTGGTACGATCCCTTTGTCAAGAAGGTCCTTTTCAGCCTTCTCCCACAACAGTCGGGCTTTGTGGTAGCCACCTGACCCCCTGCAATGGTGATGCTTCTTCTTTGCAGCATTTAGTTTGTTTATCGCTGACATCTTCTTACTCTTCTCCGATGTCTTGTGGGCCACAAATGCGGGCCACTGTTCTCTTATCTTCTCAAATCGGCCGGTGAATGTTGGAGTCTTCTCTTTGTCGACAAACGTTGTTTTTAACTCATTCTTCCACCTCGTGAATAGCTCTGCCATCTTCTTAAGAGCATGCGTCTTGATCTTTTGCTCTGTAACTGGTTTTTCCGGACGCTCCTCTTCCGGTAGGGTGAAATTTGCCTTCAGCGCGGTCCAAAGATCATCTTTCTGTCTATCGGTGACAAAAGACACTTCAGGGTCTCCGGCCTTCGGCTTATTCCATTGCTGGATGCTGATCGGGATCATGTCCCTAACAAGAACCCCGCACTGAGCAGAAAATGCATCTTTGGTCCGGCTGGGTTGAATCGGTTGGCCATCTCTATTGATGCCGATGATCGTGAACCTTTCATCCGGGCGCAACTTTTTCTTTGGGCCTCGTCTCGTTACCGAAGTTTGGCTCGATCTGGATACAGAGGGCTAGAAAAGAAGAAAGAAGAGAGTTAATATGTGTACACAGTCCAAAACAATTAATGCATCAAGTAGCTAGTCAGCACATGCTTAATTATTGTATATACCTCACCGGACTTTCCAACAACTCCTTCCTCCGTTCGCTCACAGGAGCCATCATAAGCATGTCCTTCCACCTCCATCGATCATCGGAGCCTGCTTCACCGTCTTCTTCCAGACCATCGGCGTCGTTCAGAAATTGGAAGACATCACGTCCGACCCGGACGATGTCACCCACCAACAACGGTCCTTCGCGTATGATTTCCCCCAACATCTCTTCTTGTTCTAAGTTTCTTTGACGACCGTCCATAGTTTCTGCAAAATATTAATTACAACATGACACTTAATATACAAACATGATATATATAGCATGGATATATTAGTGTGCCAAACATACAAGTTTTGCCGAAAAACATGGGGGCATGTGTTGACACCAGTTTTTGGCACGACAATAAATCTATATAAGATGGCACCCTGAGCCAAACATGGGGGCATGATGAAGCCATGGATTTCTTCAATACTTTCACACAAGGCACTACCCTAGTTCCCGACTATCGACCCCTCGGTGACCCTCGACCCTCTACCCTAGTTCCCGACCATCGACTCGTCGGTGACCCTCGACTCTTTACTCTAGTTTCCGACCATCGACTTGGTAAATTTGGGTGGCCTCGGCGACGCTTTACAAATGGTGTTTTGGCTCTTGAGAGTCCGGTACTTCTAAAGTTATTCAAATTGCTCAAGTTTGTATACACCATTATTGCAACAATGAATACATAAATCTTTTTTTAATTTTTCAACATTTGTAAAGTACATAAGTTTCTGGAATTTCTGATTTAAATTAAATCATTTAAGCTTTATTGCGTCATGCATGCGTCATGCTGACGCAAGGGGGGTTGACTGGTCCAACTGACCAGTGGGGCCCTCTGGTCAGTGACTGGGTCTTAATCCCTCTGTTAAATTAAACCGGCTGGTTTAATTAGGCATTATGGCCCACATGTCAGTGGCTTGGGGGGGGGGGGGGGTTAGCAGGGGGATTAGGGGCTGGCCGGCGGCATGACGCCGGTGCCATTGTGCGCGGCGGCGCCCTCCCGGAGTCGAGCTCCCGGGCACGGGGAGGCACGGGGAAGGCACCCGCAGGTAGCCCGCGACCACGACGATGAGCCCGACAGTGTCCGGAGCTCTGTCCACGGCGGGAAGGCGAAGGAGAGCGCAGGGAGGAGCGCTGGGAGGGGGAAACGAGGCGGTGGCTCACCCAGAACGCAACGACGACGGGCGCGGGCGGTGGCGACGGCGACGGGCGGCGTGGGGGTAGCCTGACGGCGTCGGTGTCGTCTCCGGTGTCGTCGGGGGCGGCAGGCGGCGTCGGGGCAGCCTGACGGCGTCGGTGTCGTCTTCGGCGGGTGCGACGGGGGCGGCGGGCGGAGGTTGGGCAGCCTGACGGCGTCGGTTTCGTCTCCGGTGTCGTCGGGGGAAATGGCGAGATTTAGAACTAAAAATTTACAAGTGCCATTTATATACCCAGAGTATTGGTACCGGTTCGTGCCAACAACCGGCACCAATTCCCCCATTTAGTACCGGTTGATCACACCAACCGGGACCAAAGGTTTTTTTCAGCAGCCGAAAAGGCGGCAAACAAAGACCGTTGGTTCCGGTTGGTGGCACAAACCAGGACTAAAGGGGGGAATTGGTCCCGGTTGGTGACACGAACCGGTACCAATGCTCCCCTTTAGTTCCGGTTTGTGCCACCAACCGGAACCAAATGCCTTGCGCCGCGGAGCGGTGGGATTTTTAGTCCCACCTCGCTAATCGAGGGAGCGCTCTCAACTGCAGGCTTCCGGGCCTAATCTGCTACTACTTGCCTGTGGGCCTATTGGGCCTATTGCGGGCCTGAATCCTGGCCCGTGGTTGGGTTTCTAGTCGTATTCAGGCCGTGGTGGCCCAATAGGTGGCATTTTTTTTTCTTTTTTCCAGGTTTTTTGTTTTCTTTTTTGCTTTATTTAATTTTCCAGTTTCTAGCACTACAAATGAACTCCGAAAATGTTGAAACTTGGCATGGTATCATCATTTGACCCACATAGCATGTGCTAAAAAGTTGAGAGGGTTACGGCAAAAACTGGATGGTGGCGGTGCCGCGGATGGGGAAGACTTCGCGAGAAGAGAAATAGTGGAGGTTGGCTTTGCGCGTGCTTTTAACCTCACCCGGGTATGAATCCCACCAATCAGGAAGAAGTACACGGATCGCGTGTTTCTTTTAAGCGCTTGTGAGTCGTTGGATCCGGCTTGTGAGTCGTTGGATCTGGGAACCGCCCTGTACACAGTTAAGGTCTCGCGCTAGTACCGGTTTGTGCTAGCAACCGGGGCTAAAGAGGCACACGACCCCTATATATATCCCACCTCTCGGACACTCGGTGTGTACGAATACAAATCATTCGGATTGGCCTGCATACGCCCAACGGTGCATTTGATGTGCGGGCACTCACGAGCCACAGTTGGGCTGTATGCAGGCGAAACCGTGTGTTTTGTTGATATATCTAGAAATCATTCAGTTCATCGACCAAATACAAATAATTCGGATTGGCCTGCATACGCCCAACGGCGCATTTGATGTGCGGGCATTCACGAGCCACAGTTGGGCTGTATGCAGGCGAAACCGTGTGTTTTGTTGATATATCTAGAAATCCTTCAGTTCATCGACCAAATACAAATCATTCGGATTTGCCCGCATACGCCCAACGGTGCATTTGATGTGCGGGCACTCACGAGCCACAGTTGGGCTGTATGCAGGCGAAACCGTGTGTTTTGTTGATATATCTAGAAATCCTTCAGTTCATCGACCAAATACAAATCATTCGGATTACCTGCATACAACCCGACGGTGAATTTGATATGCGGGCACTCACGAGCCACAGTCGGGATGTACGCAAGAGAACCGTGTGTTTTGTTGATCTATCTACAAAGGGATTTCATTTTTTTGAACTTATTTGAAATCCAGACTTTTTGTGTGTTCAAAATGAACCATTCAAAGCCACATCATCAATTTTCAACCCTTTCCGACTTCATCTGTCTTCACTTTTTCTTCGCTTGTGTCATTTGCTTATTGCGCCGTAACCATGGATATTCTTCATCGCTTAACAGGGTGCTTGGATCAGCCTTGACTTTGAAGGGAGGAATTTCATGAAACTTTTCATAATCTTCAGACATGTCCGTCTTGCCCTCCAATCCCACGATGTCTCTTTTTCCTGAAAGAACTATGTGGCGCTTTGGCTCATCGTATGATGTATTCGCTTCCATATCTTTTCTTTTTCTCGGTTTGGTACACATGTACTTCACATAGAAAACCTGCGCCACATCATTGGCTAGGACGAATGGTTCGTCTGTGTACCCAAGATTGTTTAGATCCACTGTTGTCATTCCGTACTGTGGGTCTACCTGTACCCCGCCTCCTGACAGATTGACCCATTTGCACTTAAACAAAGGGACCTTAAAATCATGTCCGTAGTCAAGTTCCCATATGTCCACTATGTAACCATAATATGTGTCCTTTCCCCTCTTGGTTGCTGCATCAAAGCGGACACCGCTGTTTTGGTTGGTGCTCTTTTGATCTTGGGCGATCGTGTAAAATGTATTCCCATTTATCTCGTATCCTTTGTAAGTCAATACAGTTGAAGATGGTCCCCTGGACAACGAGAATAGCTCATCAGAAACAGTGTTGTCACCTCTACCACGTGTTTCCAACCAATCGCCGAAAGTCCTGATGTGTTCATGTGTAATCCAGTCGTCACACTCCTCTGGGTGTTTGGAGCGCAGACTGTTCTTGTGTTCATCGACATACGGGGCCACCAAGATAGAGTTCTGTAGAAATGTGTAGTGTGCTTGAGACCAAGAATGTCCGTCCCTGCATATTATTGAGTCCCTTCCAATCGTTCCTTTTCCAGTCAGTCTCCCCTCATACCGTGATTCAGGTAGACCAATCTTCTTAAGCCCAGGAATGAATTCGACACAAAACCCAATGACATCCTCTGTTTGATGGCCCATGGAGATGCTTCCTTCTGGCCTAGCGCGGTTACAGACATATTTCTTTAGAACTCCCATGAACCTCTCAAAGGGGAACATATTGTGTAGAAATACGGGGCCCAGAATGAAAATCTCGTCGACTAGATGAACTAGGACGTGCGTCATGATATTGAAGAAGGATGGTGGGAACACCAGCTCGAAACTGACAAGACATTGCGCCACATCACTCCTTAGCCTTGGTAGGATTTCTGGATCGATCACCTTCTGAGAGATTGCATTGAGGAATGCACATAGCTTAACAATGGCTAATCGAACATTTTCCGGTAGAAGCCCCCTCAATGCAACCGGAAGCAGTTGTGTCATAATCACGTGGCAGTCATGAGACTTTAGGTTCTGAAACTTTTTCTCGGCCATATTTATTATTACCTTTATATTCGACGAGAAGCCAGACGGGACCTTCATACTGAGAAGGCATTCAAAGAAGATTTCCTTCTCTTCTTTGGTAAGAGCGTAGCTGGCAGGACCTTCATACTTCTTTGGAGGCATGCCGTCTTTTTCGTGCAAACGTTGCAGGTCCTCCCGTGCCTCCGGTGTATCTTTTGTCTTCCCATACACGCCCAAGAAGCCTAGCAGGTTCACGCAAAGGTTCTTCATCACGTGCATCACGTCGATTGAAGAGCGGACATCTAGGTGTTTCCAGTAGGGTAGGTCCCAAAATATAGATTTCTTCTTCCACATGGGTGCGCGTCCCTCGTCATCATTCGGAACAGATAGTCCGCCGGGACCCTTTCCAAATATTACGTGTAAATCATTGACCATAGCAAGTACGTGATCACCGGTACGCATGACGGGCTTCTTCCGGTGACCTGCCCCTCCTTTGAAATGCTTGCCTTTCTTACGACATTGATGGTTGGTCGGAAGAAATCGACGATGCCCCAGGTACACATTCTTCCTGCATTTGTCCAGGTATATACTTTCGGTGTCAGCTAAACAGTGCGTGCATGCGTGGTATCCCTTGTTTGTCTGTCCTGAAAGGTTACTGAGAGCAGGCCAATCATTGATGGTTACAAACAGCAACGCATGCAGGTCAAATTCCTCCTGTTTGTGCTCATCCCACACACGTACACCGTTTCCATTCCACAGCTGTAAAACTTCTTCAACTAATGGCCTTAGGTACACATCAATGTCGTTGCCGGGTTGCTTAGGGCCTTGGATGAGAACTGGCATCATAATGAACTTCCGCTTCATGCACACCCAAGGAGGAAGGTTATACATACATAGAGTCACGGGCCAGGTGCTGTGATTGCTCCTCTGCTCCCCGAAAGGATTAATGCCATCCGCGCTTAAACCAAACCATACGTTCCTTGGGTCATCTCCAAACTCAGCCCGGTACTTTCTCTCGATTTTTCTCCACTGCGACCCATCAGCGGGGTGTCTCAAATTCCCGTATTTCTTACGGTCTTCATTGTGCCATCGCATCAACTTGGCATGCTCTTTGTTCATGAACAGACGTTTCAACCGTGGTATTATAGGAGCATACCACATCACTTTGGCAGGAACCCTCTTCCTGGGGGGCTCGTCGTCAACATCACCAGGGTCATCTCGTCTGATCTTATACCGCAATGCACCGCATACCGGGCATGCGTTCAAATCCTCGTACGCACCGCGGTAGAGGATGCATTCATTAGGGCATGCATGTATCTTCTGCACCTCCAATCCTAGAGGGCATACGACCTTCTTTGCTGCGTACGTACTGTCGGGCAATTCGTTATCCTTTGGAAGGCTCTTCTTAAATATTTTCAGTACATCCTCAAATCCCTTGTCAGGTATACCATACTTTGCCTTCCACTGCAGCAATTCCAGTACGGTATCGAGCTTTGTGTTGCCATCTTTGCAATTGGGGTACAACCCTTTTTTGTGATCCTCTAACATCCGATCGAACTTCAGCTTCTCCTTTTCACTTTCACACTGTCTCCTTGCATCAACAATGACCCGGCGGATATCATCATCAGGCACATCTTCCGGTTCCTCTTGATCTTCTGCTTCCCCCGTTGCAGCATCACCGTATTCAGGGGGCACATAGTTTTCATCGTACTCTTCTTCTTCACCGTCTTCCATCGTAACCCCTATTTCTCCGTGCTTGGTCCAAACATTATAGTGTGGCATGAATCCCTTATAAAGCAGGCGGACGTGAATGGTTTTCCGGTCAGAGTAAGACTTCGTATTCCCACATATAGAGCATGGACAACACATAAAACCATTATGCTTGTTTGCCTCAGCCACTTCGAGAAAATCATGCACGCCCTTAATGTACTCGGAGGTGTGTCTGTCACCATACATCCATTGCCGGTTCATCTGCGTGCATTAAGTGTGTCAAAAACCATTATTACAGAACATCATGAATATATAAGTGACCAAATTAATAGAAGTTTATCATCACATTAAAACCAAAGTACATACATAGTTATCATTGAACAACATATAGCTCTCCAGAGCATCTAATTAAACCATACATTGAAACTATGTAAAATATTTCAATGCAACAACAAATGCGATCATAATCGCAACCAAGGTAACAATTGATCCAACGACATAATGATACCAAGCCTCGCTATGAATGGCATATTTTCTAAACTTTCTAATCTTCAAGCGCATTGCATCCATCTTGATCTTGTGACCTTCTACGACATCCGCAACATGCAACTCCAATATCATCTTCTCTTCTTCAACTCTTTTCTTCTCTTCTTCAACTCTTTTTAATTTTTCTTCTAAATACTCGTTTTCTTCTTCAACTAAATTTAACCTCTCGACAAGAGGGTCGTATGTAATATCCGGTTCACATACCTCCTAGATAAATACATCTATGTCAAGTTGGTGTCGGCATAATTACCATAAACACTAAATGAAACAAATAGTTATAAAAGATAATATATACCACATCCGAATCATAGAGAGGACGAGGGCCGACGGGGGCGGATACCAAAACCATCGCACTATATAATAACAAGCAATAATACAAGTAAGAAAATTAGACAATTATCTATCTAATCATACAAGTAAGAATTTTTTTATTTTATAAAGAAGATAAGAACAAGAGGCTCACCACGGTGGTGCCGGCGACGAGATCGGCGCGGGCGATCGACGGTGGTGAAGACGGGGATGGGACGTGACGGACCGCTAAATCTGGACAAATCTTAAGAAAAATGGAGCTTGGAAGTCGAGTTTGGAGAGGAGAAAGCTTAAGTAGTGTGGCTCGGGCATTTCATCGAACACCTCATGTGCATAAGAGGTGAGCTAGAGCACTACAAAGCCCTCCCCTTGCCCTTCTCGAAACAACAGAGCACCAGTGGAGTGCTCTGCTCGCCGGCGAGGGGTATATATAGCCAAATCATTAGTCCCGGTTTGTGGCTGGAATCAGTACTAATGGCCAGCCTTTCGTCCCGGGTTGAGCCACAAACCGGGACTAGTGGTTGTGGGCCAGGAGCGAGGCCCATTGGTCCCGGTTCTTGTCTAGAACCGGGACATATGCCCCCAGACGAACCGGGACCAATGCTCCACGAGGCCCGGTCGGCCCCCGGGCGCACGAACCGGGACGTATGACCCCCATGGGTTCCGGTTCGTGGCACAACCGGGACAAATCGGCTGGAGAGGCCTGAACCAAAGCCCTGTTTTCTACTAGTGAAGGTAGCAGCGGCGTCCCAATCGCAGTTGCGGAAGTTTGCATGGCAGAAACGCCACCACCACAACTGTCGCCAGGCCGAGCTGATGCAGCTCGGAATGAGGCTAATAGTCCATCTGGGGCCAATAACCGCGAGCAAGGTCGGCGAACTTCTGCCTTCCGGAGGTTGGAACTGGGATGGTCAAGCCGGCAGCCCTGACCGCTTACTCGAGAAGAGCAAGAAGAGGCAGAGGCAGCAGAGCGACTGCTGCACACTCCCATTGATACGACCACCCCAGAAGGACAGTGCCTAGAAGCAGCCAGATTAACCAACCTTGCAGAGCGAGAACGCCTAACCGAGTTGGAAAATACCCTAGAACGTCAGGCCCGAGAAGTTGCTCGTCTCAGGCAAAGCAGAACCAGTCGGCAGTTGCGAGGCCAGGGAGGAAGAGAGCCTTTCCGAGCCATGGAAAATCCAGTGGAAAACTCGTAGAGGAAACTCGGATTGCAAATTCTTTGCAACCTAGTGGGTCGGCAGCTGAAGGAATTCAACACTTGGCATTTTTTTGCAGACAGCGATAGAGCAAAACACTGTGGTTAGTGAATCACTGCAGCGTGTCCATTCTCAAGCTCCTCCCACTGGAACATCACAATCTGTGCATACACCTTATGGTGATACTCGGAGGAACAGGAACACGCCACCTCGGCACAGAAATGATCCCCGAGAAGGATATCGTCGTGAACAATATCGGCGTATAGAACATCGGGGGCGGGATAATTATGAAGCTCACGGATCTGATCAGGGTGCTCCACAGAGAGAAGAGTTCCATCAGCGCCGAGCTGGTCATCAGGGTGACCAATATACCGATGTTGATGATGATGCTCAAAGCCATCTGGTGCAGAGTCGAGTCGATCGTTCTAGGTCCCATTGGCAAGATCAGGCTCGCCCCTTAATGGCTACAGGGCCAGTTTGTTTTAGCGAGAGGATTCACTCCACTCCAATTCCTCCTCACTTCCGAATAGCACAAGGGGTGGACAAGTACCGAGGGGACGCCAAGCCTCAGACGTGGCTGGATGACTACAGAATAGCGGTATAAATCGGATAGGGAGGAGATGAGATAGCAATGATGCATCTCCCTTTGATGCTGGAGGGCTCAGCTCGAACATGGTTGAACCAACTCCCCCCAGTAGCATTTGGATTTGGGAGGACTTAGAGAGAGTTTTTGTTAAAAAATTTGAAGGAACTTACAAGCGACCTGGAGGTTTGACCAAGTTACAGTTGTGTGTTCAGGGAAACACCGAGTCTACTCGGTATTACATCCAACGGTGGATTACGCTTCATAACTCGGTGGAAGGAGTCTCCGAGTTCCAAGCCATTCACGCCTTCAAACAAGGAGCTAAGTATAAAGAGCTCAGCCTCAAGTTAGCAAGATATCCCCATGTTACTTCACTCGGGAGATTGATGGAGATAGCAAACAAGTACGCCAACGGCGAAGAAGAAATCCGTCAGAAGAACCAACAACACCGAGGGGGAGGTAGAAACTCGGCACCAAACCCCAAACCGAAGGCTGGTAACAACAATAAGCGGAAGGCAGAAGATGCTCCAACTGATGCCGAGCTAGTAGCAACAGCCAATGCCTCGGGGATTCATGGCAGAATGCAGCCAAGAAAGGAATGGCAGCCTTGCCAAAAAAGGAAACAAATGATGATGATGTATTAGATCGACCCTGTCCTCTTCATACAACCCGAGATGTTGAAGGAAAGTTGATCCTCCCGAAGCATACATCTCAGCAATGTCGTCTGATCAAAAGGGCGACTCAGAACGCAAAGGCAGGACCTCAACAAGACAAAGAAACTGGCAAGAAGAAGGCAGCCAACTCGGATTTGGATAGTGATGCCTACCCCCGAGAGGATGGCGTGCTAGTTATTTTTTCTGGTCGAGAGTCAAAAAGAATTGAGAAAATACAGTTCAGAGAAGTCAACTCGGCGGCCCCGACAGTTCCGAGTTACATGAAGAGGGCTGACACTCTGATCACATTTGACCAATCATACCACCCTCCTCATATTCCTCATCCAGGAAGACATGCGTTGATTGTCGATCCGCTGGTTGAAACAGGTAATGGAAATTTCAGGTTGACAAATGTTCTAATGGATGGAGGCAGTGGTATAAATATTTTATACGCCACCACCTTGAAGAGCATGAACATCCCGATGTCTAAACTGCAGAAGAGTTATTTGGAGTTTCATGGAATCATTCCAGGAAAGAAGGCACACTCAATGGGCATGATCACTCTCAATGTCGTCTTCGGAACCCTGAGTAACTTCCGGAAGGAAAAGATTACCTTTGAGGTAGTCGACTTTCCGAGTGCATACCATGCCTTTGAAGGCTAGTCTATGCCAAATTCATTGTCATACCCTGTTATGTCTATCTGAAGCTGAAGATGCCTGGACCACATGGTGTCATTACCATTTCAGGAGATTATAAACAAGCCGAAGACCTATTGCAGAAAGGGTCATTGATTGCTGATCAGCAGATGGCTGAGGTGGAGTTGGCCGAGTATAAGAAAGCTGTTGATTCGTCCGAGTTGCTTCAGCCTAAGAAGGCATCATCATTTGAGTCAGCAGGGGAAACCAAGGGGGTGTAAATTCATCCCACTAATAAGGATAAGTTCACCAACATTGCAACCGACTTGGACCCAAAATAGGAACTCGAGCTCATCAACTTCCTTCGTGAGAATTGGGATATCTTTGCATGGAAGCCCTCTGATATGCCTG
This sequence comes from Bromus sterilis, assembly GCA_950022295.1. Taxonomy (NCBI): domain Eukaryota; kingdom Viridiplantae; phylum Streptophyta; class Magnoliopsida; order Poales; family Poaceae; genus Bromus; species Bromus sterilis. The sequence continues at coordinate 138,723,893 of OX465601.1, read as the reverse complement.
GAATTCCAAGGGAGTTGGCTGAGCACAAGTTACATGTTGATCCAAAAGCAAGAAAAGTTAAAGAGTCCCTTAGGCGATTTTCTTCCAAAAAAAGAAAAGCTACCGGACAGGAAGTAGCAAGATTGTTAGCAGCCAGATTCATCAGGGAGATTTTCTACTCCGAGTGGTTAGCTAACCCTGTAATGGTTCCAAAGAAAGAGAAAACTTGGAGAACTTGTGTTGATTTCCGTCATATCAATAAAGTTTATCCAAAGGACCACTTTCCTCTTCCTCGCATTGACTAGATTGTGGATTCTACATCAGGGTGTGAGAGATTGTGTTTCCTTGATGCATACTCGGGTTATCACCAAATCCGGCTATATGAACGAGATGAACTGAAAACAACATTCATAACCCCATTTGGATGTTTTTGTTACACCACAATGCCATTCGTACTTAAGAATGTAGGGGCCACATATCAACGCATGATGCAAAACTGTTTGATTTGGCAAATCGGTAGAAATGTTGAAGTATATGTGGACGATATTGTAATCAAGTCGGCTGAAGGAAACAATTTGTTAGCAGATTTGGCTGAAACTTTTCAGAGTCTTCGAGCTTAGAACATCAAGTTGAACCCAGACAAATGTGTTTTTGGGGTACCAGCAGGGAAGCTACTCGGATTTATGGTCTCTGAACGAGGAATCGAGGCCAACCCGGAAATTTTTTGCTACAATTCAAAACATGAAGCCACCACGAGAGCTCCGAGATGTCCAAAGACTAACAGGGTGCCTTGCAGCACTTAGCCGATTTATTTCCAGGCTGGGAGAGAAAGCCTTACCTCTCTACCAACTGATGAAAAAATCGCCAAATTTTGTTTGGACTGAAGAGGCTCAAGTGGCTTTTGATGAGCTCAAAAAGCAGTTATCAACTTGGCCAGTCCTCGCAGCACCAAAAGAAAAAAAGCCCCTCCTGTTATATATTGCAGCCACAAGCCAAGTTGTCAATGTAGCTATAGTGGTGGAGAGAGAGGAAGAATGAAAGGCACAAAAGGTGCAAAGGCATGTGTACTTCATCTCCGAGGTCCTTACACCATCTAAGCAGCGCTATCCTCATTATCAGAAATTGGCAATGGGAATTTACTTGGCATCTCAGAACCTTGCACATTATTTCCAAGACCACTCCATTACTTTTGTCTCGGAAGCTCGTCTGGCAGAAATCATGAACAACAGATATGCAACAGGGAGAATTGCAAAGTGGGGGTTAGATTTACTTCCTTATGATATACATTACCAGCCTAAGAAAGCGATCAAGTCACAAGCTTTAGTGTACTTCTTGGCCGAGTGGACTGAAGTGCATAACCCCCCATAGTCAATCCCAGAGCATTGGACTATGTTCTTTGATGGATCCAAAATGTTAAATGGAGCAGGCGCAGGATTAGTTTTGGTCTCACCAAGAAAAGATGAAATGAGATATGTTCTCCAAATACATTTCCCAGCTACAAATAACGAAGCCGAGTACGAGGCCCTTCTGTATGGTTTGCGGATGGGCATTTCACTTGGAATTCGGAGGTTGATGGTATTCAGAGATTCAGACCTAGTAATAAATCAAGTAATGAAGGAACGGGACATTCGGAGTCCAACAATGACAACTTACTGTGTAGCAGTCAGAAAACTGGAGAAAAAAATTGATGGGCTCGAGATCCATCACATTCCAAGGGCTCAAAACCATGCAGCAGATGACTTGGCCAAGCTAGGATCAACTCGGAGTCAGATTCCATCTAGAATTTATCTGGAACATTTGCACTCTCCTACCTTTAAAGAAGACCCTTTTTCGGAAGCCGATCCAGAGATTTTGCCAGACAAAAAATACCAGAGAAGGAGGACATACCTACAGTCATAGATATGGTCTTTGATGTGGAAGTGACCCAACCTAAATGGACATTACCCATCTTGACTTATTTGCAAAAACAGGAGTTGCCAGAATACGAGCTAGAAGCCAAACAGATTGTTCGCAAGTCAAAGTCTTACTCGGTGATTAATGACGAATTGTACAGAAACAATGTCACTAAGCTTCACCAACGATGCATCTCGGAAGAGGAAGGACGCCTTATTTTAGAAGATATCCATGCGGGCGATTGCGGACATCATGCCTCAAGTCGGACATTAGTGGCAAAAGCCTTCCGAGCTTGTTTCTTCTGGCCCAAATCACTTAGTGATGCCAGGGACATTGTGGATCATTGCAAGGAATGTAAGTTTTATGCAAATCAACCACATAAACCCGCTTCCGAGTTGAAGACAATACCATTGGCCTGGCCTTTTGCTGTGTGGAGCCTTGATATGATCGGACCAGTCAAGACAGGCAAATACAGCTTCACACACATACTGGTTGCTGTTGATAAGTTTACGAAGTGCATAGATACGAAACCCATAAAATCCTTAGACTCAGCGACATCTATCAATTTCATTCAAGGCATCATACATCGTTTTGGTGTACCACATGACATCATCATAGACAACGGCTAAAACTTCAACTCGGTAGAATTCAAGGATTTCTGTTGGACCAATGGAATTCAAGTTAACTATGCTTCGGTGGCACATCCTCAATCTAATGGCCAGGTTGAGCGAGCCAATGGGTTGATCTTAAAGGGAATAAAGTCGCGTCTCCTTCGGGAATTGAAAGAAGGTGCAGTTTCTTGGGTAGATGAACTCCCCTCGGTTCTGTGGGGATTGCGTACAACTCCAAATCGCTTTACTCGGTCTACTCCTTTCTTTCTGGTGTATGGTGCAGAGGGCGTCCTGCCGAGTGATTTGAAACATAATGCCCCCTCGAGTAACTCAGTATACTGAAGCAGAAGCCGAAGCCGCAAGTCAAGATGGTGTGGACCTTCTTGAAGAAGAGCGAAATTTAGCCCTTACCCGGTCTGCATTCTACCAGTAAGATCTGCGTCGATATCATGATCGCCACGTCCGAGCTCGCTCATTTCAAGAAGGTGACATGGTGCTACGTGTAAAGCACACTTCTGATCTTAAACTGACACCCCCTGGGAGGGTCCCTTTATCATATCTCGTGTATTGCATAATGGGGCCTATCGGCTGTATGATGTAACCAATGACAAAGACGAACTGCATGCATGGACTGCTCAGTTCTTACGTCAGTTTTATGCATAAAGTTAGCTATGCGGTATTAATAATACAAAGTCCTTGCTCGGATGGATGTTCATATGATTCCTTGTCTCATGACCTGTTTGTCACAAAAATTAAGTTTCTCGTCCGAACTGCGCACAACTCGGATGAGGCACATAGCAAAAAAATTCTAAGAGTCCCCTTCAAGTTATTTATAACTTGGGGGCTGCTTAATGATTCATAAATCAAGTTTCTCGTCCGAGCTGCGCACAGCTCAGACGATACACATAGCAAGAAAAAAAAATCTAAGTGTCCCCTTCAAGTTATTTATAACTTGGGGGCTGCTTAATGATTCATAATCAAGTTTCTCATCCGAGCTGCGCACAACACGGACGAGACACTTAGCAAAAAAAAATCTAAGTGTCCCCTTCAAGTTATTTATAACTTGGGGATGCTTAATGATTCAAAAATCAAGTTTCTCGTCCGAGCTACGCACAGCTCGGACGAGGCAAATAGCAAAAAAATAATCTAAGTGTCCCCTTCAAGTTATTTATAACTTGGGGGCTGCTTAATGATTCATAATCAAGTTTCTCGTCCGAGCTGCGCACAGCTCGGACGAGGCACTTAGCAAAAAAAAATCTAAGTTCCCCCTTCAAGTTATTTATAACTTGGGGGCTGCTTAATGATTCATAAATCAAGTTTCTCGTCCGAGTTGCGCACAGCTCGGACGAGGCACATAGCAAAAAAAATCTAAGTGTCCCCTTCAAGTTATTTATAACTTGGGGGCTGCTTAATGATTCATAAATCAAGTTTCTTGTCCGAGCTACGCACAGCTCGGACGAGGCACTTAGCAAAAAAAATTATAAGTGTCCCTTCAAGTTATTTTTAACTTGGGGCTGCTTAATGATTCATAAATCAAGTTTCTCGTCCGAGCTGCGCACAGCTCGGACGAGGCACTTAGCAAAAAAAATCTAAGTGTCCCCTTCAAGTTATTTATAACTTGGAGGCTGATTAATGATTCATAAATCAAGTTTTTCATCCGAGCTGCGCACAGCTCGGACAAGGCGCTTAGCAAAAAAAATTCTAAGTACTTCCTATATACATGATTACTTAATGAATGGCATACCAGTGACAAGCAAAAGTACAACATGTTTTCTGCACAAGGCTCAACATAAAACCTTATAAATTTTCATACAACTCCACTCAACCGAAGCAAATTCAAGGCATACAAGTCTTTTGCAACCACTATCAGTTGTTCACTCATCTCCAGCTTCATCCGACTCACTCGTGATGCCAGTAGATTCCACGAAAAGTTCAGATCTGGTATCAACGCAATCCGACTAGCAGTTTCAGCACAATGACCCAGGAAGGTGATGCAACTCGACCCCTGCTCAGGATCGACCTCACCAACTCTCTCAAGGTTATGAACCCTCTCGGGGAAGTGTGCCTTGGTCAGAGTTAGCGCGTAGTTGGCACCACTCCGAGCAGAAGATTGCTTCCAGCACGCGAATTTTTGAGGAGCCGCTTGAATTAAGGGAACAACTGAATCCAGATTGACGCGACCATCTTCACCAGGCGACATGCTGTTCTTTAAGGCCAAGGTGGCACCCATGATCTCCTCGGCAAACTTGGCAGCCTTGGCACACCTCATGGTCAGCAAGCCTCGCGCCAAAGAAAATTTCGTCGTCACGGGAGTATAATTGTCCATGTTCATAATTTCGGTAACCTCAGCCATTCGAGTTTCCTCCGCCTCCGGATTGGTGCCATATGCTGCAAGAAAACAAGTTAGAAAACACGCAATTGGCTGGAAAGCACACATTCATTCTCAGAAACCACTTGAAACTCATCGGCTAGAGTCTCGGTGAAAACAGCGAACCTCCCAGCACAATACTCCTCCGCCGCCTTCCTAGATTTCCGAGTTGTTTCAATTTCGGCCTTGTGGGCCTCCTCTTCCTTTGAGCGCATCTCGGACAACTTTTCCAGGTAAGATTGGAGCTTCGTGATGCTAGCCTCATTTTCCTTCGCAACGTCTTGCAAATAATGCACTTGTTTCTCCAAAGTTTTCTTCTCCTTGGCGTGCTTCTCGCCTTGATCAATCTCCTTCTTCCTTTTCTTCACAAAATCTTCATTCTCCTTGACCTTAGCATCAAAATCTTTCTTGGCAGCCTCTGCATAGGGACAGGAAATGGAATTTTCAAAGTCAAGAAATTCTCCCCTCTTGAAAATTTTGGGACAAGATAGCTTACCACTATCTTCAGCATGTTGTTTCTTCATCTTGTTATGCTCTTCTAGCAGCATCTCGTATGCTTTCTTCGTGGGCCGCATTATACTCTTGTAAATTTACAAAGGAAGAACCCAGCTTGCAAGCCTCCTAATACAGGAGAAGAATCAAAATCAGCTAAGTCTCTTAACAAAAGACTCTGAATAACTTCAAGAAGTTAATCGGAGCCTTGGGGGATACACCCAGTGGGTGCACTAAGAAGTGCTCCCACTGGAAGTTCTAGAAGCAAAATCTATTAACAAAAGACTCCGAATAACTTCAAGAAGTTACTCGGAGCCTTAGGGGCTACACCCAGTGGGTGCACTAAGAAGTGCTCCCACTGGAAGACTAAACAACAAAGTCTCTTAACAAAAGACTCCGAATAACTTCAAGAAGCTACTCGGAGCCTTTGGGGCTACACCCAGTGGGTGCACTAAGAAGTGCACTCACTGGAAGTTCTAAAATCAAATAACTCCTATCAAAAGACTCTGAGTAACTTCAAAACAAAAGTTTACTCAGAGCCTTGGGGGCTACACCCACTGGATGCACTAAGAAGTGCCCCCTCTGGAAGTTTTAGACTAGCAAAACTAAAAACAACTCAGATAGAGAAGTCATTCGGACACCCAGTGGGTGGAAAACTTACATAAGTAATTACGTGCATGTTTTCCTTTACTGACTCCGCTTCAGAGGCCAACTCGCGCAAATGCGACTCAAATTGAGAGGCCTTAAGCAAGGAGTCCTTCAATCCACTAATTATATCATTCTCGATTGGAACAATAATTGGGATGGAAGAGGAAGAAGCTGGAGCACTCTCTTGAGAAGTCTTCTAAACAACTTTTTCAACAGGAGCCTTTGATGGAGCAGAAGGAGCAGTTGGACTATCGACAACAGCAAGACTCGGCTTGGGCAAAACATCCTTGCTGGGAATAGCCAACTCAGGAGCAGTTGCTTCAGAAGCAACCTGGTCATCCATTGGCTGACTCGAAGCTGCACCGACATCAACATCCATATCCACTAAATAAAAACGAGATCAAAAGACATGATCAGAAAGCGCGAAGCTATGATATTAAGAGTAAGGGAAAATCCTTACCACCGGTTGAAGTATGCTCAGGAATGGTATCCATGACAGGAAAATTAGTGACTCCGCAGGTGCTGGCATCCTCATTGATCTCTGCATTATGGTCCTCGACTCCAGGAAGTGACTCGGAGCCACTCAGACGGACACTACAAAACAAGGCGGTGAAAAGATTGAAAAACGGGCGAAATACCAAGTTAGAGGAAAAATGACAACATTACTTGCGAGCAGTCTTCAAAGCATGCATCGGGGGAGCTACAACTGCCTTCCCAGCATCAGCAGCATCCCCCGAAGGGTTAATTTTCCTACCCCCAAGAGTGGTAAGAGTTTTCTTGGGCTTCAAAGGGGCAACCTTTCCATGACTGGAACCCAACGCGGGTAGTTTACTGCTGCCCTCTTCACCACTCGGAGGAAGAGATCTCTTGCGATTCCGAGTAAGGCCCTCCCGCGCCGATGCGATCTTGATTGCTCTTCGACCGCAGTTCGGAAGACACTTGAGAACGAGCCACCTCAGACTCCAGCACCTCTCCGATATCAACCCCGGTGACGGGGATGTACCCCGACAAATCCCATGGTCAGGGACCCTGGGTTAGTCATGAGAGGCACAGGTTGGACGATAAGCTCGTCGGCTAACAAGAGGATACGTTCCTGCTCGATATTATTATTTGGAGATGGCGATTACAGGGGAGCCAAGGCTAGTGCGCACAAGGCTAGGGTTACGGATCGTGTATTGGTCCCTCGGACGGCGGACAAGCGACACATGGGGCACGATTTACCCAGCTTCAGGCCCCCGGAGGGAAAACCCTACATGCTGCTTGTCTGATCTTGTATTGATGATGATGTACAGGCGTGCCATGAGAGCTTTGGTGGAGAGAGATCTGTCTAGTCCTATGCGTGGGGATTGAGAGCTTCTGTTGCGGTTGTGACCTGTCTAGAGAGGTGTCTCTGCCTCGCTTTATATAGCTAGCCAGGTAGGGCTTACAAGAGTCCTAGTCGACTACAAGTAGGAGTCCTTGTCTTGCGCCTCAAGTCTTCGGCTTCACGTCTTATTCCATCATGTCGGTGTCCACGAGTGGGCCTCTGGTGGGCTGCCAGCCATGACCCGCACCAGGTACCTTCACGGAGAGGAGTCGTGGGGTCACCCCCTCGTCAGTAGCCCCCGAGTGCCTGGGGGACTCGAAGAGTCGCGCAGGGACTCAAATCTGCAGTAGTCGCCGCAGTGCGTGTCGATCATTTGCTGATGAGCAGTCGAAGATGTCGTGAGTATGCTCCCGATGGGAGTATTTGGATGAAGCATCAAAATTGCAGTCCGGTTCGTCTTCGTATTTCATCGTCGGGTGGGGAGAAGTTGCCCAGTCGAGCGGTCGTCGGGTGCGCGTCAGCGCCTCCGATGGGAGTAGCCCCCGAGGCTATGTGCGACTCGTAGAGTCGCGCATAGGCTCAAGTTGTTTTTAAGCTAACCCCATCGTTATTGTCAGCTGCGCGAGTAGTGCTCGTAGGGTGCGCGTCAGCGCTCCCGATGGGAGTAGCCCCCGAGGCTATGTTCGACTGCTTGCAGTCGAGCATAGACTCAAGACTTCTTCGTCGTCGAGTAATTTTCATCCGAGGAAGTGCTCGACTCGGGTCTTGCGTCGTAGGCGTGAGTTGTTGTAGGAATCAGTCGTGGACGAGGAGGTTGGCGTCGCCGCGTCATGAGGGCGCCCAGGCCCCGAGCATCTGCTGAGAAGGAGAAAAAGGTGTAAATGTATTAAGGTGTATTTGTGCGAAAAACAATTGTAAGGTACGTGATTTGTAGACATTGCACTTTTGTCGAGTGGAAAATGTAGCTGCATATACGGTTTAAGCGTGTCTTTTTGTGAGTAGGCCCTCCAGTAGCAAACTCCTGCCGGGTAACAGGGACGCGATGCCAGACTTGTTGAACCCGGAAACAAGAGCGGCCTTTTGGTACTAGGGGTGGGAACTTTCAAACCGAAAACCGAAAAACCAAACCGAACCAAACCAATTCAACCGATTTTTTTTACAGATTCGGTGTACGGTTTTTCGGTTCGGTGGAAATTTAGGTCACTGTTCGGTGTTCGTTTTATGTTCGGTTTCCACTGATCAAAAACCGAAATAACCGAAGAAACCGATATGTATGATGTCTATTGTTTTGTTTGAGGGATGAGGCATACATAAACTTTTTCTTTAGATGTCTGCGTACATTTTTTTAGAGGTAGAAGTAGACATACGTGGACGTGAGTACGTGATTTAGGCTTTGAGATCGCTTCCCATTTGTTGATTGGCCTACCCCTTGTTTTACTGATAAAATATCTGATGTAATTGTCATGTTGACATATACATAAACCTACCTTCCGATTTGCTTCTTGGCCCAACTGTTGTAATTGTTTTATGCATTTCGTACAATGTAAATCATTGCTTAGAAGTCATACAATTAAACTGTTGGGTGTATGTACTTCGGTTTTTCGGTTAACCGAACAAACCGAACCGATATATTTCGGTTAATATGGTTTGATGGCTATTTTACATTTGATTATTTCGGTTGTCATTTTTCCAAAACTGAAATTATAAAAAACCGAAGAAACCGAACCGTAATAACCATATAAACCGAATGCCCAGTCCTATTTGGTACCCAGCCTCACTATTTTGACGAACGCGAATAGACAGCATATAAAACTTAGCATGATCCAAAGAATGATATTGTAGCCTTCAGATGTTTGTGTGCGACTGCGTAGTCGTCTTTGGCGACTGATCGAGAATGTATAAAGGTTTTGGAGTCATAACATAAGAGTGTAAGGAAAACTTAGCTGTAGGATCGACGCGACGGAGGATGTCGAAGATGAGCAGTCGAGTAGTCGAAGATGAGCACTCGACGATGAGAAATCGGCGTGGCGAAACGGAGTCGATGTGATGGCGACTGCGACGTTCAGCCCCCGAGTCCGCGAGCCCTCGAGTCTGCGAGCCCCCGAGTCTTGAGGTGGCGGAGTTGCGTGGCGAAGTTGTCGTAATGAATTTATCCGGCGAGTGACGAGAGGACTCGATGCGGCGATTCCTGCGCGATGGAGCTCTGTATGGGAGAGCCCATACAAAGGAGCTCGGCGCAGGATGATTTGTGTGCTTGGATTCGACGGTGCGGCGAGTGACCGAGAAGGACTCGACGCGTCGGGCGGAGTCGACGTGGCAAAGTTTCGCGGCATGTATCCGCACTGGAGCCGATGAAGTTTATGTCATTGTTGATGTCGAAAAAGTGCCAGCCCCCGAGCATCAAGTGCGCGTCGTGATTCGTCCGTGGTTGATGTAGAGGACGGAGTTGATGTGGCGGGCGGAGTCGATGCCTCGCCCGTAGACGTGCGCAGCCTGATTCCGCAATCTTTCGCGGCGACGGTTTCGACTGCGTTTTTTTCTTCTTCTTCGATCTGGATCTTCATAGTGAATCATTGTTGATGTAGTCGCCGAGTCATCGAGTTGTCGATTGCTCGTCGTGTGCTGTTGTCGTAGCGGTCGAGTCGATGTAGAAGCCTTGTGGGTCAAGATTGAACCCGAATTCGCGATTGGAAATTCGCGATCTCGTGTAGATCCAAAAATGCATTGCAGTGCGAGAGTCACTGACGGAGATCTCACCGTTGGAATTTTCTGAAAGTTTTTGTGTTGATGGGGGATTGAATCCCGCATGCTTTCACTGGAGGGATCTTCAAGTTGATGTCCGAGCCAATGTCAGGAATTTTTGTGCTGGAGTCGCACGGAGTTCTGTCAGATTCCGAGAGTGCTTCAGTGCGGGAGTCGCCGACGGAGATCCAGCCGTTGGAATTTGCTGAAATTTCAAAGATTTTTGAAAATTGGATTTCGCATCTTTCCACCGAAGGGATCGTCGAGATGAGCTCCGAGTCGCCGTCGCGAGTGCCCGTAACACAACCGTTTTTTGTCCTATAGGTTGCGCGTGAGCGCTTTTGTTGATGTCGATCTTCGAGTGACGCGCTCGAAAATTTTCTTGTTTTCTCCATGAGCTTGATGTAGATCTTGATGTAGTTGTTGAAGAAGCCGAGGGATCCGAACATATCGGAACCTGCTCGAGTCATGGAGTCGACGAGTGTTGACGGAGTCGCTGTCTTGACGGTTGCTGGTGACGAGGCCGCCGAGATCGTTATTCCAACCTGTGTAGTTCCCACAGACGGCGTCAATTGACGGGGATGTACCCCGGCAAATCCCATGGTCAGGGACCCTGGGTTAGTCATGAGAGGCACAGGTTGGACGATAAGCTCGTCGGCTAACAGGAGGATACGTTCCTGCTCGATATTATTGATTGGAGATGGCGATTACAGGGGAGCCAAGGCTAGTGCACACAAGGCTAGGGTTACAGATTGTGTATTGGTCCCTCGGACGGCGGACAAGCGACACATGGGGCACGATTTACCCAGCTTTAGGCCCCCAGAGGGAAAACCCTACATGTTGCTTGTCTGATCTTGTATTGATGATGATGTACAGGCGTGCCGTGAGGGCTTTGGTGGAGAGAGATCTGTCTAGTCCTATGCGTGGGGATTGAGAGCTTCTGTTGCGGTTGTGACCTGTCTAGAGAGGTGCCTCTGCCTCGCTTTATATAGATAGCCAGGTAGGGTTTACAAGAGTCCTAGTCGACTACAAGTAGGAGTCCTTGTCTTGCGCCTCAAGTCTTCGGCTTCACGTCTTATTCCATCATGTCGGTGTCCACGAGTGGGCCTCTGGTGGGCCGCCAGCCATGACATGGACCAGGTACCTTCACGGAGAGGAGTCGTGGGGTCACCCCCTCGTCACCCGGCTCTCGTGCCAGTGTTGCTATCTTCATCTTCCTCAGCGGGATGTTGGGGAGCCAAAGGAATAGGGGAGTGAAACGAAGAAATATCCGGCTACGAAAGGACAAAAGCTCTGATCAGAACTAAACACACAAAATATTTACAAAGAGAAGGAGGAAAAATATAGCAAGCTTTCCAGGGTGGGAAGGTGCTCAATGTCGAGAGGCCTAACTCGGCCCAACATCTGCGCAGCATGGTTCACGCTGGTGATAACTCTCATTTTCTGCTCAAATTCTTCTTGTAGCATCTCGGTGTTGTTATACCGAGTGTTATTGGTCAACCCAGTATAAGCTCACATTCCCCGAGCTCGGGCTTGGAGAGGTTGCACCCTCCGAGTCACGAAGGTGGCAATCAGATCCATGGCGTCAAGACCATTTTTCCTTAACCTCACAATTTCTCGCATCAAGGGAAGCGCCTGCTCCTTCTCGACATTCGTCAGTCGGGGATTCCAACCTTGGGAGTTAGTCAGTCTCACGTCCGAGTAAGGAGGCAGCGTCTGAGTACCAGGCTCTGTTACCACCTTACAATAAAACCATCTATTTTTCCAACTCTTCACATAATCGGGTATGCTAGAAGGAAAATACTGGCTTCCCTGTTTCTTGGCAAGAAACAAGCCGCCGCACAAATGATTCACCTCAGTACCACCACCTTCACCAGATTTCTTCATTTTTTGTGGTTTAATGGTATATATAGTGCGGAAAAGATGCCAGTGGGGTTCTATGCCTATGAATCCCTCGCACAAGGTGACAAAGCTAGACAGCAAAGTGATGCCATTGGGCACACTGTGGTGGAGTTGAGAACTGGTAAAAGCGAGGAAATCCAACAAAAAAGGATGAGAGGGAGAGAAAATCCTCTGTCCACATGAGAGAGGATCAATACGCGCTCGTCCTCCTGGGGAAGGGGTTCTTCCTCCTCAGAAGGTGGAATACGGAAGCCATGGCGAGGAAGCATACCAGTGTTTTGATAGACTTGAAGCATCTCCTCCGTGACGATGGAAGGAAGCCACTCCCCGACGGACATGATTCCAGTAAGGTGCCGCGGCCTAGGGGCGTGAACGGCCGGTGAGGAAGAGGTAGAACGCTCCGTCGGCAGCGAGGACGCGAGGAGGAGAGAGGAAGCAAAAGAAGAGGAACAACCAGGATGGAAGCAAGTGAATCCAGTTCTATTTTGACCACGGGAGGTTTTTTTTATACTAGTAGAAGACCAACTGCCACGCGTCATATCCGCAAGTCATAACGAGGATGCCGTTTCGGTTCCCCATAATCCACCCTATTTAATAGGGAACATTTAATGATTTTTATAAAAGACCGTCATGGGAATCAAGGCGATAGATCTGACAGAACATCCCACTTTCCCTGATGAAAATATTCTCTGGCAAGGCAAGATTTTCCTCCCTCGAGACGCAACAGATTTAATGCAAAGCCCGAGATTGCTTTCCCTAATCAGAAATAAATTAGCTCCACGGAGAGAAATTATGCTTGTTATCATTTATCTACTCGAGGACGCGCAGGAATTAAGCTTGGGGATGTTGATACGTCCCAAACGTATCTATAATTTTTTCCTGCTCCATGCATGTTTTGTGTGATATTGCTATGATCTAGATACACTTTCATACACTTTTGATCATATTTGGACTAACTTATTAACTCAGTGCACCAAAGTGCCAGTTTCTGTTTTCTGCTGTTTTCTATTCCAGGTTCCCCTCATATTAAAAGTGCTCCAAAAATTTGGGAAAAATCAGATAACAAATCAGCACAACAGAAACTTCCAGAGCCCCGAAGGAGGGCCAGAGGGGACCCACCTAATGCCTGATAGATTCTCGCCCCTCGTTGGTTACCCCAAGTGGAAGGTTTGAGATGAAGTGCAGCAGCAAGTTTCCATCAGTGAAGATACCAAGGTTATCGAACCAGTAGGACTCAGGAGATACAAGTAGGTGGCAACGTCGCCAGAAATTGCTTCCTGACTAGGGTGTTGTCGTGGACCTGCACACAACAACAAATAACTTTGCTCCCAACGAGTACAGAGGAGTTGTCAATTCCTCCGGCCTTTCGTTTACAAAGGATCAACGAAAGAGATAAAGGTGCAAATGAAAGTAAAAGCTGAAAGTAAATTGAGGGTGTGAACAATAATGTGAAGATGGACCAGGGTCCTGTGATTTTCACTAGTGATGTCTCTCTCCCAAAAGACGATAAAAGTGCTAGCGAGGTAAACAAATCACAGTTGGGCAATTGACAGGATTATGAAGGCACCGCAATGCTAACTATGCTGCAAAGAAAGGAAGGGCTCAAAAGCAATGGGCAGTACGCCAAGGTAAGTAGACCGAAATCCATCTGCATCTACTACGAATCATCCACCTTGAGATATCTATCCAGAATATCTCGCTGGTATTAAGTTGCGAATCCCACCCAAAGTGTAAACTCAAAGCAACAGACAACTGCATTAAAAGAACTTTGCGTAAAATAAACAATCCTTGCACCCGCAGGTACAAGCACCGTTGTTTTATCCCTGGTGGCAAAAACACATCCCCTAGTCTCATGTTTCTTTCACTCAAGCTAGACATCAAGGGGCTGAACCCACAATCGAGCATAACGCTCTCTCTTGGAGTTGCAAATAAAATACTTGGCCAAAGCAAATACCGCAACGGAGAACATGCAAGAATTTACTCAAGAAAAAAATATAAAAGAGAAGAACCAAATATATTACTCATCACAATCTGAACATAGTCTTATAATCCATCAGATCCCAACAAACTCAGCATAGCAACAGCAGAAATTACATAGATGCCTCGATCATGTGAGGCAGCTCACGAGGACTCGAAAGTGGAAGCACAAAGGGGGGAGAGATTCATCACATAGCTACTGGTCACGGACCCATGGTCCAAGGGGTACTACTCACGGCATATCCGGGAGGCGTCCATGGCTATGGATGGTCTCCCGGAGGGGGTTCCTCCTTCCGGCAGGGTGCCGGGGCAGCTTCTCCAGGCAGCCCCGATCTTGAAACGGCGGCGGCGGCGGTACAGAGGGGAGTTCGCGAGAAAGAGATCGATATTAGTGGTTTCCACCCCGAAGGGTAAATATAGGCGAAGGGGGGCATCGAGGGGACCCACGAGCCAGTCAGGAGGGTCCCTGGCGCGGCTCAGGGTGGGGCCGCGCCACCTGCCCTTCTGGATGCCTGGTGGTGGCCCCCCTTCCCTCTCTTGGTGATTCTGGAAGCTTCTGTTGCGCTGATTTTTTATATATTTTTCCCAGAATTTTTGAAGCACTTTTAATGGCCGGAAAACGTGAAATATAAAAACAGCAGAAAACAGAAACTGGCAACTGGGTGCACTGAGTTAATAGCTGATACGTCCCAAACGTATCTATAATTTCTGCTTGTGCCATGCATGTTTTGTGTGACTTTGCCATGTTTTGCTTGAACTTTCATACACTTTTGAGCATATTTGGACTAACCTATTAACTCAGTGCACCCAGTTGCCAGTTCCTGTTTTCTGTTGGTTTTGTATTTCAGGTTTTCCGGCCATTAAAAGTGCTCCAAAAATTCCGGAAAAATTATATAAAAAAACAGCGTCCCGGAAGCTTCCGGAATCACCAAGGAAGGAAGGGAGGGCCACCACCAGGAAGCCAGGAGGGTTCCTGGCGCGGCCCAGCCCTAGGCCGCGCCACCTGCCCTTCTGACTGCCTCGTAGCCCCTCTCGGTGCCCCCTTTGGCCCCTATTTTTACCCCCACGGAGGAAACCCTGATTCCAGACCCCTTTTCTCCAGAAGCGATTCCGATCTCCGCCACCATCGAAAACTAGCTTCGCGGGTCACCAGGATCCTGCTCCGGCACCCTGCCGGGGAGGGCCTTGGCCCCCGGGGGCATCTTCATCGACTCTCCTTCCCCCATGATACTTCTTGAGTAGTTCCTACTTGGACTACGGGTTCTTGGCAGTAGCTATGTGGTATTCTCTCCCCTAGATCTTCAATACAATGTTCTCATGAGCTGCCCTACATGATTGAGATCCATATGATGTAATTGGTGTTGTGTTTGTTGGGATCCGATGAATTGTTACCTTGTTCAGTCCTAAGAGGTTTATGAATTATTGTTGCTGCAATTTGTTGTTCTTAATGCTTGTTACTAGTGCACGAGTAGCATGATCTCAGATCTGAGCACGTTATGGTTGCATGATTATAATTGTTGTTCTAGATCTTATCTACGGTTGTGTGCATCTATTATAGTCCGGAACCGGCGATCCCAATGGTGACAGCTTGGGACACCAAAGGGGATGGGCTATAATTTGAGGATCACATGTGTTCATAGAGTGTTAATGCTTTGTTCCGGTGCTCCGCCGTAGGAGCACCTTAATCTCCATAAATTCGTTAAGTGGCCCCGTTCGTAGCGGGATGGTAGGACAAAAGATGTTGTGCAAAGTTCTTATTGCAAGCACGTACAACTACATACGGAACACATGCCTACGTTTGGTTCTTAGACTAGGATGCTCTAGTTTGTTCTTTGGCTAGAGTTGGTGCAATTCTGTCAATTGCCCAACTGTAATTTGTTCACCCAGCACCTTATTCTTTTGCCTAGAGAGGTAACACTAGTGAAACCTTGAACGCCGGTCCATCTTTCACCTTCATTGCCTTCGTTGTTACTTTTACTTTCTTTGCTGCTCCTACTACTTTGTTACTACTTTGTGGTGTTGGTGATTGGGGAAGTCTTAAAGGCTACACCCGTCAACACACCGTTGCTACTTATATCTTGTCTAGTGCTTTTTCAGGTGTGGTTGAATTGAGAACTCAACTGCTAAGGCTTATAAATATTCTTTGGCTCCCCTTGTGTCGAATCAATAAATTGGGTTACTCTTACCCGCGAAGACCGTTGCGATCCCCTACACTTGTGGGTTATTAAGACTATTTTCTGGCGCCGTTGCCGGGGAGCATAGCTTTACTTATAAGTTCTCTTGATAAGTACACTTTTTGCTTATTACTCTGTTTGCTACTAATGACTACTTTCTTTGAGACTAGATCTTATTGGCAAGGAGGATTCACGGAGGATCAACAAAAACATTACAAGGAATACCGCTTGTCTCAAAAAGGGATACACTCATGGGGACTAATACAGGAGTTGTATGACTATGCTAGAAACTTGTGCTCAATATATAATATATCTTTCTACAGGGATGAATCTTGTTGCTTTATGAGGCACAAACACCTTGCTTTCCAATGTGAGTACAATGATGATGAAACCTTAGCTTCTTACGCTAAGGGAAACTATGATTTTTATGATGCAGAACAAATAGAAGAAGTTGTTATCTTTAAGGGTGCCTATGAAATTGCTTCCCTTGTTGAAAATATTGATGATGCCCCTTACAAATCCGAGAGTCTTGAAATACTTAATTATTTATTTGAGGATTTTAATGACAATTATTATATTATTGACCATCTCAAAAGGTTCTCTCCACAAGAGGAAGAGACTAATGCTTTGCATGACTCTACGGAAGAAGAAATTGCTGAAACTGAATGCTCCTTGGATGAAAAAGAGGAGGAGAGTGACGAACAAAAGGAGGAAGAATGGAGTAGCTACCCATCTCTACCTACTAATGAGAGTAACTCTTTGACTCTTACTTTATATGATTGCCCTCCGTGCTTACCAAAGGAGGATGAATGCTATATTGATTGCTATGATCCTATGTATTCTTTTGAAATATCCCTTTTTGATGAAATTGATGCTTGTGTCCACGCTGCCCCTATGAATGATACTTGCAAGGATGATTTTTCTACTGTTGTTTATGATAACCCTTTCTATCTTGATGAATCTTATGATAAACATCTATTTTTGCCTACTATGGATGTTCTTAATGATGATGAGGTTTGCTTAGAAAGTCTACATGATTATGTGCTAGTAGATCATGAAAAGCATGCTTTGTGTGATAATTATATTGTTGAGTTTGTTCATGATACTACTGAAAATTATTATGAGAGAGGGAAATATGGTTATAGAAATTTTCATGTAAGGAAAACACCCCTCTCCATGTTGAGAATCTTGAAGGTGCTCTTGTTTTACCTTCCTATGCTTGATACTTTGTGCTTCATCTATTTATTTTTCTTCAAGTTTCCCATGCACAGGAAGCATGTTAGACTTAAATGTGGTTTGTCTTTGCTCCTTTGATGCTCTATTTTGTGATTCAACTCTTATTCTTTCGTGAGCATCGTTACACTTATGCCTAGCTAATGGCTTTAAAGAAGCGCTTTCGGGAGGCAGCCCGCAACGAATTTATGTTTTTCTTTTTGTTTTTCTTCTGTTATAGTGGTCTTGATGATTGTTACTACTGTAGAAACATCATTGTATCTTTACTTTTCAAGCTTTGTGCCTTTTATAGCCTCATATGATAAGAGAAGTGAAAGTTGTGACATGCTGTCCAGAAAACAGATTCTGTCCTCGTGACTAGAAAAATCATAGAAAAATCCCAGTTCATATTTTTGAGCTGAAGTTTTTACACAGTGTGCTCTATACAATTACGAAACTTTCGTATGTTCTGAGTTTTTTGATTTGAGTTGTACAAGTATCCCTAAAAAATTCTTTTCTCTCTGCTGTTCTGTTTTTCTCAGCTTCTGCCCCGGTTTTTCTTTTCGCAGTTTTGCAATCCTTAAGCTTGCTTTTTCTTTGAAAAATCTTTTGGGCAGGCAAGAGAAACAGTAGATCTTCCTGGAAATCTTTATTTGCAGCAGAGCAAAATTATTTTTAATAGGGTACTAACCTCTCTAATCAGCTTATGATGAGTTATGTATGAAGGGAGTTTTCAAGTGTGCGATGGAAGATGATGAAAGAAGATATTGGAGTGTCAAAAGCTCAAGCTTGGGGATGCGCCCGGAACACCCAAGAAATATTCAAGGAGACTCAAGCGTCTAAGCTTGGGGATGCCCTCATGCATCCCCTTCTTCATCAACAATCATCAGTTCGTCCCTCGTTCCACTATATTTTTATCACTTCATGCGTTATGTGCTATGCTTGGAGCGTCTTGCTCTTTACTTTTCTTAGTTCTTTTGTTTTGTTTGATGGTCATTACAATGTCGGAACCTAACATGCTTGATTGGGAGAGATAAACGCTCCGCTTAAACTAGAACACCTCATAGGATTTTCATGCTTATTCTTTGCTGTGAGTTGTTCTTTATCTTTTCTTAGCTGCTGCCCTGTTTAGTTCATGTGCTTTAGAGTTTTCTTCTAGAGCTTTTAATTGGTTCAGGCTTGAACTTTCTATAGTTTGCATGCTTATCTTGTTTAGAGAGTTTGCCTGTTGCACTGAGTTCTGTGTCGTGACTAGAAAGTAGGTAGTTGAAGTTGTTATACTTTTTGTAGTAGTAACTTGCAATAGTTTTGAGGTATTGACTTGAGTAATATTTGAACGTATGGTGTCAAGAGCTTTAGCCTATTAGTGATAGATGTCATATTTTGGGAAATCCGTGTGATTTTCAAAAACCTATACCCTGTTGAGAACTCTAGCTACTAGATGGATCACTAATCTCTGGAGGGGTCGAATATTAGAGTACACTCACGTACCATGAGTCGAGGATGCGCAAGGATAACCAAACCCCCATACACTCCTCCTCGGGGTACTTGTCTCTTTGTGAATCTCCTGATTAGATTGAGAGTTACCGATAATAAGTGCATGAGTTCTTCGCACTAATGTGAGTATTCGAAAGTTGACACTTCCACCCACCTATACCTTTTCTAGCCTCTTCGGTACCGTGCATTGCCCTTTCTCACCTCGAGAGTTGGCGCATACTTCGCTGGTGCATCCAAACCCTTGGCACGATACACTCTGTCATCATAAGCCTCCTTATATATTTCCTCAAAACAGCCACCATACCTACCTACAAGGCATTTCCATAGCCTTTCCGAAATACATTGCCATGCAACATCCACCTTCATGACTTGATCCTCATGTCATACATGCTACTTACTTGATCGTTGAGCCGCATGCTAGTTGGGCCTTTCCCTAATCATTTCTACATGACGCGCTAGTATCATTGCATATCCTGCTATCCTGGCAGAGGCATACATTTGCATCATGATAGTTATATCTTCTTTATGTGAGTACCTTTGTAAAGTGTGAAAGATCTCCTATATTCTTGTAAAATATAGAGTGTTTCCCCTAAAGTGAGGAAAAGATCCCAAAGAGGACAAAATCAAAAGATCCCAAAGAGGACAAATGAGAGTTAAATAGAAAGACCATTGAGGCCACCAAAAAAATACAAAAAATAGAAAAAAGAGAAAAATAAAAATAAAAAGAGAGAAGGGGGCACACTAATATTCCTTGTGAGAGATCCACACTAGTACTTCATCCTCTATCCCTTGTACTCCATAGAGATCATCATCATGCATATAGCTATGTGGGGACCCTTCACACTATAGAAGTTGGCTTGTATATTCCAATGATGAGCCTCCTCAAACGAGATCTAGGTCTTCTTGAGCAAGCAAGTTAGATGCACCACCACTAGTTCCCTTGGAGAGATTTTAGCTCACATGTGCATCCATTGCATGGCAATCCCTACTCCTCACATCATATCTATCATATGGCTTTCTCTCGCCTATGATTGTCCTCATTGATGCGAGCCTTTCACACCTTTTTGTCTTCTTCCTCCACCATCTTTCTATTTCGCTGTTTAGGTGTCAACTTTGTTGCTCACGCTCATCCATTGCATGAGTGCTCAAAATATCAAAAGGGAGTGGATCAGTTTGACTTGTACCTGGCTAGTGGTCTAGGGACGAGTCCAGATAATACTTCATAGGAGACCAAGTGTGAAACTTTAGTAGATTTAGTTATCAACAATAAAATGTTTTCTCTCTCGTATTCCCAAAATCCCCTTTCTTGCACGCAAACACCATTTGGAGACATTCGAGTCACGGACAGCGAGAGCTCTTGCACCTTTTGTTCTTTTGTTGCTTGTGTCAATGCTAATATAGACTCTTGCTTGTTAAGACTTGAATTGAATTGCATGCTTTGATTGCTTTACTTAAAAGTCCTTATTTGGTTGTGTGGCATGTCACCACAGAAATTATGCTTGCTATCATTTACCTACTCGAGGACGAGCAGGAATTAAGCTTGGGGATGTTGATACGTCCCAAACGTATCTATAATTTCTGCTTGTGCCATGCATGTTTTGTGTGACTTTGCCATGTTTTGCTTGAACTTTCATACACTTTTGAGCATATTTGGACTAACCTATTAACTCAGTGCACCCATTTGCCAGTTCCTGTTTTCTGCTGTTTTTGTATTTCAAGTTTTCCGGCCATTAAAAGTGCTCCAAAAATTCCGAAAAAATTATATAAAAAATCAGCGTCCCGGAAACTTCCGGAATCACCAAGGAAGGAAGGGAGGGCCACCACCAGGCATCCAGGAGGGTGTCTGAAGCGACCCTGCCCTAGGCCGCGCCACCTGCCCTTCTGACTGCCTCGTGGCCCCTCTCGGTGCCCCCTTTGGCCCCTATTTTTACCCCCGCGGAGGAAACCCTGATTCTAGACCCCTTTTCTCCAGAAGCGATTCCGATCTCCGCCGCCATCGAAAACTAGTTTCGGGGGTCACCAGGATCCTGCTCCGGCACCCTGCCGGGGAGGGCCTTGGCCCCCGGGGCCATCTTCATCGACTCTCCTTCCCCCATGATGCTTCTTGAGTAGTTCCTCCTTGGACTACGGGTTCTTGGCAGTAGCTATGTGGTATTCTCTCCCCCTAGATCTTCAATACAATGTTCTCATGAGCTGCCCTACATGATTGAGATCCATATGATGTAATTGGTGTTGTGTTTGTTGGGATCCGATGAATTGTTACCTTGTTCAGTCCTAAGAGGTTTATGAATTATTGTTGCTGCAATTTGTTGTTCTTAATGCTTGTTACTAGTGCACGAGTAGCATGATCTCAGATCTGAGCACGTTATGGTTGCATGATTATAATTGTTGTTCTAGATCTTATCTACGGTTGTGTGCACCTATTATAGTCCGGAACCGGCGATCCCAATGGTGACAGCTTGGGACACCAAAGGGGATGGGCTATAATTTGAGGATCACATGTGTTCATAGAGTGTTAATGCTTTGTTCCGGTGCTCCGCCGCAGGAGCACCTTAATCTCCATAAGTTCCTTAAGTGGCCCCGTTCGTAGCGGGATGGTAGGACGAAAGATGTTGTGCAAAGTTCTTATTGCAAGCACGTACAACTACATACGGAACACATGCCTACGTTTGGTTCTTAGACTAAGATGCTCTAGTTTGTTATTTGGCTAGAGTTGGTGCAATTTTGTCAATTGCCCAATTGTAATTTGTTCACCCAGCACCTTGTTCTTTTGCCTAGAGAGGTACCACTAGTGAAACCTTGAACCCCTGTCCATCTTTCACCTTCATTGCCTTCGTTGTTACTTTTACTTTCTTTGCTGCTCCTACTACTTTGTTACTAATTTGTGGTGTTGGTGATTGGGGAAGTCTTAAAGGCTACACCCGTCAACACACCGTTGCTACTTATATCTTGTCTAGTGCTTTTTCAGGTGTGGTTTAATTGACAACTCAACTGCTAAGGCTTATAAGTATTCTTTGGCTCCCCTTGTGTCGAATCAATAAATTGGGTTACTCTTACCCGCGAAGACTGTTGCGATCCCCTACACTTGTGGGTTATCAATAGGTTAGTCCAAATAGGTTCAAAAGTTTATGAAAGTTCAAGAAAAACATGGCAAAGTCACACAAAACATGCATGGAGCAAGAAGAAATTGCAGATACGTTTGGGACGTATCAACATCCCCAATCTTAATTCCTGCTCTTCCTCGAGTAGGTAAATGATAACAAGCATAATTTCTGTGGTGACATGCCACACAACCATAAAAGGGCTTTTAAGTAAAGCAATCAAAGCATGCAATTCAATTCAAGTCTTAACAAGCAAGAGTCTATATTAGCATTGACACAAGCAACAAAAGAACAAAAGGTGCAAGAGCTCTTGCTGCCGTGACTCGAATGTCTCCAAATGGTGTTTGCGTGCAAGCAAGGGACTGGGAAGAAATAGAAAAAAGGTTGTTGAGAACAACTATCTACTAAAGTTTCACACTTGGTTTCCTTTGGATTCTTATCTGGACTCGTACCCAGACCACTAGCCAGGTACAAGTCAAACTGATCCACTCCCTTTCGATATTTTGAGCACTCATGCAATGGATGAGCGTGAGCAAGAAAGTTGACACCTAAAAGGCGAAACAGAAAGAAGGTGGAGGAGGAAGACAAAAAGGTGTGAAAGGCTCACATCAATGAGGACAATCATAGGCGAGAGAAGGCCATATGATAGATATGATGTGAGGAGTAGGGATTGCCATACAACGGATGCACATGTGAGCTAAAAGCTCTCCAAGGGAACTAGTGGGGGTGCATCTAACTTGCTTGCTCAAGAAGACCTAGAGCTCGTTTGAGGAGGCTCATCATTGGAATATACAAGCAAAGTTCTATAGTGTGAAGGGTCCCTACATAGCTATATGCATGATGATGATCTCTATGGAGTACAAGGGATAGAATATGAAGTACTAGTGTGGATCTCTCAAAAGGAATAGTAGTATGACCCCTTCTCTCTTTTTTATTTTTTTTATCTTTTTTTATTTTTATTTTTTGGTGGCCTCAATGGCTCTTTCTATTTAACTCTCATTTGTCATCTTTGGGATCTTTTGATTTTGTCCTCTTTGGGATCTTTTCCTCACTTTAGGGGCAATACTCTATATTTTACAAGAATATAGGAGATCTTTCACACTTTACAAAGGTACTCACATAAAGAAAATGTAACTATCATGATGCAAATGTACGCCTCTGCCAGGGTAGCAGGATATGCAATGATACGATCACGTCATGTAGCAATGATTAAGGAAAGGCCCAACTAGCATGCAGCTCATCGATCAAGCAAGTAGCATGTATGACATGAAGATCAAGTCATGAGAAGGTGGATGTTGCATGGCAATGTATCTCCGAAAGGCTATGGAAATGACTTGTAGGTAGGTATGGTGGCTGTTTTGTGGAAAGATATAAGGAGGCTTATGGTGACAGAGCGTATCATGCCAAGGGTTTGGATGCACCGACGAAGTATGCGCCAACTCTCAAGGTGAGAAAGGGAAATGCACGGTACCGAAGAGGCTAGAAAAAGTATAGGTGGGTGGAAATGTCAACTTTCGAATACTCACATTAGTCCGAAGAACTCATGCACTTATTATCGGTAACTCTCAATCTAATTAGGAGGTTCACAAAGAGACAGGTACCCCGAGGAGGAGTGTATGGGGGTTTGGTTATCCTTGCGCATCCTCGACTCATGGTACGTGAGTGTACTCTAATATTCGAACCCTCTAGAGGTTAGTGATCCATCTAGTAGATAGAGTTCTCAACAGGGGTTTTTTGGTTTCCGAAAAACACACGGATTGCCCAAAATACGACATCTATCACTAATAGGCAAGAGCACTTGACACCATAAGTTCAAACATTACTCTAGTCAATACCTCAAAACTATTGCAAGTTACTAGTACAAAGAGAACAGCAACTTTAACTACCTACTTTCAGTCAAGACACAGAACTCAGTGCAACAGGCAAACTCTCTAACAAGATAAAACATGCAACCTATAGAAAGTTCAACCTAAGACAAAAGAAAAGATCTAGAAAAACTAAAGCACTACAACTAAACAGAACATCAGCTAAGAAAAGAAAAAGAACAGCTCACAGCTAAAAGAATAAGCATGCAAATCCTATGAGGAGTTCTAGTTCAAGCGGAGCGTGAATCTCTCCCACAAAAAAGAGTAAGTTGGGGTCTAACTTGTTACTACAGTAAAGAAAGCAAAACAAACCAAGAAAAGTAAAGAGCGAGACGCTCCAAGCAAATTACATAACGCATGAAGTGATAAAAATATAGTGCTACGAGGGACAAATTGATGATTGTTGATGAAGAAGGGGATGCATCGGGGGCATCCCCAAGCTTAGACGCTTGAGTCTCCTTGAATATTTATTGGGGGTGCAAATGGGCATCCCCAAGCTTGAGCGTTTGACACTCCTGAATCTTCTTTCATCATCCTCCATGATAAGGGGTGGCCCGATCTTCTCAGTAAGCGGACAGTGAATATGAGGGCGATGATAGATAACTTGTATGTAGCCGATGAACTCTCCTCGCTAGATCCCTGTTGACAATGCGAAAGCTCTCTACCCTTTGGATATTCACAACTTCACACACTTGCGCAACGTAGCCGTCGACCACGATACGGTAATTTTCAATCTACTAATTCCCAGTGGAACAACATATCACACAAGACTTGCAGTAGCAACACTTCAGATCGATACGAATTGAAGTATTTGATTCAAGATGAATGCTTGGAGAAATTCTCAGGAACTAGGGTTTATCTAAACATGGTCTAACTCTAAAACTCGTAGGGGGACTTGTATTTATAGTCTAAGGGGGTCCAGACTCGGATACAGGCGCCGTAGGCCCGTTTCTGCGCGCAGGCAGCACGGTAGTACCGTGATTGGCGCGGTAGTACCGCGGGGGCGGTTGTACCGCGGCTACTACCGTAGTCACTTCCGTATCTCTCCTGACCAGCACGGTAGTAGTTACGGTAGTACCATAAGGACTACCGTAAACCTTCTGTTTCCCCGGTAGTACGCGCGGTAGTAGGCCCGGTGGTAGCGTGGCTCGGTAGTACCGCGGTCAGCGCGGTAGTACCGCGGCCTGAAGCTTGGTTCTTCCTGGCCTTGTCTTCTTGAGGTTCTTCTTCCAATGTAGCTTGTCCTTGTTCTTGATATCCGATCATGCATACAAACAAGGATTCAGGCAGTATAAAATTCTTATTAAGGAAAACATCAGATTCTATTAAGAGCAAGTTCACCTGTTGTTCTATTAGCTTTGCACGGGCTCTTGTAATAGGTCCAATTCTGATTTCATTAGCTTGTGCTTCATGAAGAGTTGGGGATGGCTTGTCAATAGGGATGTCCTCATCATCTCCCCCCCCTTCAAAAGGTGTCGACCTCGACGCTCCAAGGTCATCTCCCATGTATGGTGATAAATCAACAACGTTGAAACTGTTGCTAGCGCCACCAAACTCAGCAATGGGAATATCAATCGAGTAGGCATTGTCATTGATCCTGGCTAACACCTTGTAAGGACCAGCACCACGAGGCTTCAATTTGGAATTTCGCAACCCTGGAAATCTATCCTTGCGCAAATGCACCCAAACCATGTCTCCGGGCTGAAATAGAACATGCTTCCGTGACTGGTTCCTTGTAGCAGCAACGCTCTTGCCTTTCTTCTCAATAGCCTCTCGGGTCTTCTCATGGATCTTCTTCACATAATCTGCTCGTTTGGATGCCTCCATATTAACTCGTTCCTGCAATGGAAGAGGCAGCAAATCAAGAGGTGTAATAGGCTTGAAACCATATACCACTTCAAAAGGACAAAGGGGAGTAGTAGTGTGTACTGCCCTGTTATAAGAAAATTCAATATGTGGCAAACACTTCTCCCATTCGCGCAGATTTTTCTTGATCATAACTCGCAACAATTGTGACAATGTTCTATTGACTACCTCCGTTTGACCATCAGTTTGGGGATGACATGTAGTGCTGAACATCAACTTTGTCCCCAACTTTCCCCAAAGTGTCTTCCAGAAGTAGCTCACAAACTTTACATCCCTTTCAGAAACAATTGTCTTGGGCACTCCATGCAAGCGTACAATCTCCCTGAAAAACAGGTTAGCAACATGCGACACATCGTCGCTCTTATGGCACGCAATAAAATGTGCCATCTTAGAAAATCTATCCACTACCACAAATATACTATCATGACCATATTTAGTGCGTGGCAATCCTAACACAAAGTCCATACTAATATCTTCCCAAGGGGTGGTAGGAGCCGATAGTGGAGTATACAAACCGTGAGGCTTCAGCTTGGAGTTGGATGTGTTGCATACAATGCAGCGTCGAACAAACCTGTCCACATCACGCCTCATCCTGGGCCAATAAAAATTATCAGCAAGCATGAGTAATGTCTTCTCACGCCCAAAGTGACCCATCAGTCCTCCGGCATGTGATTCCTGCAACAATAGCAAACACACCGAAGATTCTGGAACACAAAGTTTGTTAGCTCGAAACAAAAATCTATCATGGATGTGGAACTTGTCCCATACATTTCAAAGCAAACACAAGCGATATGGTTCAGCAAAATCACGATCAGTTGCATATAAATCACACAAACTCTCTAATCCAGGAATTTTAACATCAAGATGTGTCAATAACATATTCTTCCTAGAGAGAGCATCAGCAACAACATTATCTTTCCCTTTCTTATATTTGATGATGTAGGGAAAAGACTCAATGAACTCAACCCACTTAGCTAAGCGTCTATGCAAATTAGATTGAGCTTTCAGATATTTCAAAGCTTCATGATCAGAATGTACGATAAATTATTTTGGCCACAAATAATGTTGCCAAACCTCAAGAACTCTAACAAGTGCATACAATTCTTTATCATCAACAGGATAATTCAATCTAGCACCAGAAAGTTTCTCACTGAAATAAGCAATAGGTCTACCTTCTTGCATCAACACACCACCAATGCCTATATGTAACAGCCCACTTTTGCAAAAATTAAAATTTTTGTTTTCGGTGTGAATTGTCTGATTGTCTGATTTGTTTGCGGTGTTTGCATCCCCGATTTATCGATCGGCGATTATTTTCGCCCCTCTTATCTCGTATCGGACGGAGACCGACCCTTGCCACCTCGACACTCGACCTTTGCGACACCGGGTTTCACCCGATCACCGTCGCGACAACCGCACGAGACCAGCCGCAACCAACGGAACGAAAACCTCGTTTAACAATTAAACAGGATATTTTTATAGCGCGCCGGAAAGTGTTTTCGGAACGGTTCCAACGCGAGGTGAACGCCTCCGGCTCGACACGCTAATCGCGCAGTTTGAAGTTTTACCCGAATCAGAGGTACTACGGACCCCCGACGGTCAGAAACGTGAGCACCGCGTGCGCAAGATAAAAACCGATGATGTTTTTGCAAACTGCCAGCCACCTGGGCTACAAATAGACCACCCCACCAGTTAGGGTTTCCCTAAGCCACTAGCCCCCCCAGATCTGGAAAAACACCTCAATTTTCGTCCAAACCCTAAATTTCAGATCTGGATTTCGCCCAATCCGTCCTGGACCGTCAGATCCGAAGATCCGACGGCCCCGGAGGCTGCCACGTCGCCCCCTGGATCTCCTCTCTCCCTCCAGCCGCCTCCCTGCCCGTGGAGCCGCCGCTCGCTGCGAGCACGTAGCCGGCAGCAGCCCCGGCGAGCCCCCCTTCTCTCCCCATCCCCTCTCCTCCCTCTCCTCCCGCGCTCACCCTCCTCTCCTTTGTCCTCGCAGGCAGCCGCCGCCACCATGGAGCAAGCCGAAGCTTTCCGCGCCATGGCCGCCTCACGTGGAGCTCGGAGGCGCTGCGGCCAGAAGCCCGCCGCCGGAGCCCCGCGCCCCTCTGGATCCCTGCCGCGCCCGGTCCCGGCGCCTCCTCGCCTCCAGCCCCCTCCGCCGCCAGCACCGGTGGCCGGCGCGCCACCGGGCAAACCGCCACCGCCTGTTGTCCTCGTCGGGGACGAGCGCAGCCCCAGCCGCTCGCTGCGCTCCAACCGCCAGCAAGTGGGCCACGGCCCAGCCCAGGCCACCGCAGCCCCCAGCCCAAGCCAGGCCCAGGCGCCAAGGCCAAGCCAGCCACGGCCAGTGGGCCGAGCCCACTGGGTGAGCCAGCCCGTGCCCCTCTTTATTTTTTTCCTAGCTCTGTTATTTTTTTTGCTAAGTCCCAGGATTATTGTTGCTGATCTGTTTTTGCGACGATAACTGCGAGTAATCTGTAGCTCCGATGAACGTGCCCCCAAAACGAAAGTTGCTCAGAATTGCGTGTACTTTAATCCATATTTTGTGAGCATTTGCATTTGAGCTCATCTTGATTGTGTAATTGTATGCTGAACAGGGCATCAGGCCGTTAAACTGCTACTTTTTCCTGTTATGAGCTGCTGTTATTATTTTGTTGCAACTTTGCATGATGATTGTAACAAATCCATGAGGCCTATTGCATTGATTCCTTTTGCGTTGCGTTAAGCAATGTTTCTAATTCAGTTTAATGCATTCACATGCCATATTTGCTTGCTTCATCATGTTTATATCTTGCTCCAAAGTAGCTATCATTATGTTATTGTGCTGCTGTTGCTGAAACTGTTATTTTGTTGCAACTTCGGGTGACGATTGCTTCGCAACCGTTTATCGGAATTGAGTGATTCCAATTGCATATTGTTAAGCATCATGTCTACTTTAATTGAAAGTCATTTGTGAGCATGTTTGCATTGATTATCCTGTTTATGCTTTTCTCTAAAGTGTGCTTCGTAATGTTGGCAGTTTGTGCCCGTAACTTGTTTTGTTTATATCTTTTTAACCGTAACTCCGTTTGGAGTTTTCTTTATATGTAACTTGATTAGTTTTTCGTGTACTTTGTGTTTGTGCTTTCGTTTTCTGTTGTTAACCAACCTAAAATATGGTTTAGGACAGAACAGCACCAAATGTTTTAATCATCGTGCGACACTTAGTGTTATGCCATGTTTAGGTTGTGCCTCACTTAAATTGACTAGCATAGATAGTTTACTTTGTGCTTCACCTTTTGCCATGTTTGTGTGCTATGCCATGCTTGCTTGAGTTGCCATGTTAATAACCGTTGTTTGATCACCTGTAGCTAAGCAACTTGAACCACCGTAAACGTGCGGTATTCGTCGTGTGTGACCGATACCCCACTTAAACTGTTAGTAACCGTTCTCGACGATAGATCCGTATCGCGTTGCCGTGCCTTGTGTTGTCTTCTTGATCTTGTGTTGCCTCGTAGTAATAGATGCTTGCTCGTTGATTGCTTTCCAGTGTTTCCTTCTTGTGTGCTTCCGCGGGTACCTCTCGGAGACGATGCGAGCTTGCGATCGACTACACCTTCGGAACCCGACTTATCAACAGGCAAGGACTATACATTACTTATGATCCATTCTATTTCAACTAGCGGTTTGCATGCTAGTCTAGGTTAGGTTCGATGTTTGATCCTACCACATGTTTATAGCCTCTTTCAAACCGATACAGCCATTTCCCCTCCCAGCAAACCTTGTACTGCTATGCTACTATTGCTCGTTGCTCAGCCCCTGCTTAGTATGCATGCTTAGGATGCTACGATGCTACCCTGTTACTCCTTGGTTTGGGATATCACATTATTATATTTTTATGGATGATATGATTATTATAATGTTGACTATATTCGACGAAGGATGGAAGGTCTAGGCTATCCCTCCCCGACGCTTTGTTCCATTCGAGTCACCTAGGATCCGAGTTCCGGGTATTGGTTTTAAGGTTGAGCGTGCCTAATCCCGTGTGGGATTTTATGGGGTCCCCTCTTCTTACCTACCTAGCTTCAAACATTTCTAGAGGTGGCCCAAGCTGATTTACCATTTGAAACCGTGTGTGTGCTGGTCAGCTGCCAGTAGTTTTCAAACAACTCGGGCCAGCAGAGACATAGTTCCTTTGTTGGTCCACACTTGGTGAGCTAGGGAAGTCCCCTGTTATATAGGTGAGACTAAACCCGACCTTGGCCATACGGAAGAGTCCGATCCGAGAGCGTGGCCAGCTTTTGGATTGGGTGTCGACTCCCCGGGGGCCACCCGGATTTGTGCGTTGTTAGTTAGCGGGACCTGTCGTTTCGGATCTCTTGGAACTAAATCATAAAATGGTTGCCTATAATGGGTAGCAACTGAGAGAGATGGGCGAGCATGCGACGCCTCGTAATGGGCAGTTGGTACACCCCTGCAGGGTTAAATTTTTCGAGAAGCCGTGTCCACGGTTAAGGACGACTTGAGACCTACGTCCTGTTCATAGACAACAACAACTGAGATAATCTTAATATAACTTGATCAACGTGTGTGTGCCTTGACTGCTTCTTCTTCGTCGGGATGCGAAGAGGAGGACAAGGATAGGATAGGTGTTATGTTTGCGTAGTAGGTGGATATAAGACTTGTTGGAGGCGATTCCTCATCGAATTCTTGGATTCTTACCTTACTCTCTAGATCGTTAGCCACTTCATAAATGCTAGTGCGGCAGCAACCTCACCACTTACCCCTTCCTTACCGTAAACTACTAGTTGTCCTATAATGACGAGTGATGAAGTCCTTGCTGGGTTAGATGACCACTACAGTTGGATGCTGAGTACCTCTGTACTCATGATACTACCCCCAAACTCTTTTCAGGGTTCTGATCGACAACAGGTATGGTGATCGACGTTTCACGTGGAGACTCGACTACGACTAGTTAGGCGGATCCCGGTGGAGGGCCTGGACCCGTGTGATTATGGGATCGATGTTTTCTCTTTGCCACTAGGCATTTGATTGTAGTCTGTACTCAGACATGTATCTTCCGTTGTTGTATTTTATTTGAGGCAGTTTTATGCCAATTGTATGAGATGTTGTATCCTTGTATCTGTAATGTTGTGATATCAGTTGGAAATCCGGGGCATATGGCTATGTCATATGCCGCGGTGGGACCGATATGTGATTCGTCCCCGGATCTGGATGGAAACATCTAGATCTAGAACAGTACCGCATATCGGGCCTTACAACTTGGTATCAGAGCCTTACCGACCGTAGGATCCCCTCTCTGGCCGAAGTCGAGTCTAGATAAAAACTATTTTGTAGTTACTAAGTTAGTTATCGGAGAGTAGGAATCTTTTTACTTCTTAACTTTGCTCTGGTCAGGACAAGTGCCGTAAGTGTTTTATTCTCACCTTGTCCCCTTTCAAACTTTAGGATCTCGAGTGTGTGGAGTTTCGGAACCGTTACAATGCCTTGCTTGCAGCGTATTGTTTCGATTCCGAGCTCAGGTGGGAATTCCTGTAGTACCTTTAGCTTCTCCGATTTTTGGGTATCGTCTGGGTCATTCATTGCCATCCCTCCTTTTGCCCGGTGTTTCTACGACTTGCGTTGAAAATCACTATCCCTTGATCTGGTTTTCGCGATCGTTCTTCCTCTTGTCACGGACGGTTTCGTTTTTCCGACGATGTCGTCTCTCTTCGGAAATTTATCTCAACCGAAGTTCGACGTGGACATGGAGCAGAGTCCCTTGTTGGTGGTGTTGAAGATTGTCGACTCACTTCTTTCCCCCTTCCCCTCTCCCCCGGGTCGTCCAGGATCTCGGGACGAGATCCCTTGTTGGTGGTGTTGCATTGTAACAGCCCAGTTTTTGCAAAAATTAAAATTTTTGTTTTCGATGTGAATTGTTTGATTGTTTGATTTGTTTGCGGTGTTTGCATCCCCGATTTATCGATCGGAGATTATTTTCCCCCTCTTATCTCGTATTGGACGGAGACCGACCCTTGCCACCTCGACACTCGACCTTTGCGACACCGGGTTTCACCCGATCACCGTCGCGAAAACCGCACGAGACCAGCCGCAACCAACGGAACGAAAACCCCGTTTAACAATTAAACGGGATATTTTTATAGCGCGCCGGAAAGTGTTTTCGGAACGGTTCCAACGCGAGGTGAACGCCTCCGGCTCGACACGCTGATCGCGCAGTTCGAAGTTTTACCCGAATCGGAGGTACTGCGGATCCCCGGCGGTCAGAAACGTGAGCACCGCGCGCGCAAGATAAAAACTGATGATGTTTTTGCAAACTGCCAGCCACCTGGGCTACAAATAGACCACCCCACCACTTAGGGTTTCCCTAAGCCACTAGCCCCCCCAGATCTGGAAAAACACCTCAATTTTCGTCCAAACCCTAAATTTCAGATCTGGATTTCGCCCAATCCATCCTGGACCGTCAGATCCGAAGATCCGACGGCCCCGGAGGCTGCCACGTCGCCCCCTGGATCTCCTCTCTCCCTCCAGCCGCCTCCCTGCCCGTGGAGCCGCCGCTCGCTGCGAGCACGTCGCCGGCAGCAGCCCCGGCGAGCCCCCCTTCTCTCCCCATCTCCTCTCCTCCCTCTCCTCCCGCTCTCACCCTCCTCTCCTCTGTCCTCGCAGGCCGCCGCCGCCACCGTGGAGCAAGCCGAAGCTTGCCGCGCCATGGCCGCCTCACGTGGAGCTCGGAGGCGCTACGGCCAGAAGCCCGCCGCCGGAGCCCCGCGCCCCTCCGGATCCCTGCCGCGCCCGGTCCCGGCGCCTCCTCGCCTCCAGCCCCCTCCGCCGCCAGCACCGGTGGCCGGCGCGCCACCTGGCAAACCGCCGCCGCCTGATGTCCTCGTCGGGGACGAGCGCAGCCCCAGCCGCTCGCTGCGCTCCAACCGCCAGCAGGTGGGCCACGGCCCAGCCCAGGCCACCGCAGCCCCCAGCCCAAGCCAGGCCCAGGCGCCAAGGCCAAGCCAGCCACGGCCAGTGGGCCGAGCCCACTGGGTGAGCCAGCCCGTGCCCCTTTTTATTTTTTTCCTAGCTCTGTTATTTTTTTTGGTAAGTCCCAGGATTATTGCTGCTGGTCTGTTTTTGCGACGATAATTGCGAGTAATTTGTAGCTCCAATGAACGTGCCCCCAAAACAAAAGTTGCTCAGAATTGCGTGTACTTTAATTCATCTTTTGTGAGAATTTGCATTTGAGCTCATCTTGATTGTGTAATTGTATGCTGAACAGGGCATCAGGCCATTAAACTGCTACTTTTTCCTGTTATGAGCTGCTGTTATTATTTTGTTGCAACTTTGCATGATGATTGTAACAAATCCATGAGGCCTATTGCATTGATTCCTTTTGCGTTGCGTTAAGCAATGTTTCTACTTCAGTTTCATGCATTCAAATGCCATATTTGCTTGCTGCATCATGTTTATATCTTGCTCCAAAGTAGCTATCATGATGTTATTGTGCTGCTGTTGCTGAAACTGTTATTTTGTTGCAACTTCGGGTGACGATTGCTTCGCAACCGTTTATCGGAATTGAGTGATTCCAATTGCATATTGTTAAGCATCATGTCTACTTTAATTGCAAGTCATTTGTGAGAATATTTGCATTGATTATCCTGTTTATGCTTTGAGGCAGTTGTATGCCAATTGTATGAGATGTTGTATCCTTGTATCTGTAATGTTGTGATATCATGTTGGAAATCCGGGGCATATGGCAATGTCATATGTCGCGGTGGGACCGATATGTGCTTCGTCCCCGGATCTGGATGGAAACATCTAGATCTGGAACAGTACCGCATATCGGGCCTTACACTATACCACTAGCATCACATTCAACTTCAAATTGCTTAGCAAAATCAGGTAAAGCAAGTAATGGTGCAGAAGTAAGCAAACGTTTTAGCTCATCAAATGCAAGGTCTTGGGCAACGCCCCAAACAAAAGGCACACCTTTCTTAGTTAATTCATTCAATGGTGCAGCAATAGTACTAAAGTCTTTCACAAAACGTCTATAAAACCCAGCAAGACCGTGAAAACTTCGTACTTGGCTAACATTCATGGGAGTAGGCCAATTTTGAATTGCCTCGATTTTAGAAGAATCTACTTCTACCCCATGCATAGATACAACATATCCCAAAAATATGACCTTATCTTTTGCAAATGTGCACTTCTCAAGATTAGCATATAATTTAGAATCACGCAACACTTGCAAAACTTGTCTAATATGATCAGCATGTTCAAATTCATTGCGGCTGTAAATAAGTATATCATAAAAATACACAACCACAAAATGTCCAATAAACTCCCTCAAAACATGGTTCATTAATCTCATGAAAGTACTAGGAGCATTAGTAAGACCAAAAGGCATAACTAACCACTCATATAAGCCGAACTTAGTTTTGAAAGCAGTTTTCCATTCATCCCCTTCTTTCATCCTAATTTGATGGTATCCGCTACGCAAATCAATTTTAGAGAAAATAACAGCACCACACAATTCATCAAGCATATCCTCTAAACGTGGAATAGGATGACGATAGAGAATAGTGATGTTATTAATAGCTCTACAATCTACACACATACGCCATGTACCATCTTTCTTAGGAACCAAAATAACAGGAACAGCACAAGGGCTAAGGCTGACACGAATATACCCTTTATCCAGAAGCGCTTGTACTTGTTGTTGAATTTCCTTCGTCTCTTGGGGGTTTGTCCTGTATGGTGCCCGGTTAGGAAGAGTTGCACCCGGTATAAGATCAATTTGGTGATCAATACCACGCAAGGGTGGTAATCCCGCTGGAACCTCCGCCGGAAACACATCATCATAATCCTGCAAAACAGTAGCCACACCAGGAGAAATAGGATGGTTATCATTAGAAACCAAAACCTCACCTTTATACATGAGGACAAGAGGTATGGCTGTAGGATCCTCACTAAATTCTCTCATGTCTTCTTTGGTGGCTAATGTAAGCAAACTAGTCTCTCCCGCACTTTTCGTTATATTATTACTCACAGCTATTACATTGTTCTCTCGTGTTGGTTCTACATTCACCTCTACCTTCTGACGAGACTCATTCACAATTTGCTGTGGGGACATAGGATGGAGATTAACCTTCTTGCCCTTGAACTCCAAATGATATGTATTGGCTCGACCATTGTGTTACACATGGCGATCATATAACCACGGCCGACCCAATAAGAGATGGCAAACTGTCATAGGAACCACATCAAAATCGATGGAATCCTTGTATGGCCCTATCTCAAAATTTACGCGCACCATGTGATTCACCTTCATCTCACCACTATCACTCAACCATTGGACATAATAAGGATTTGGGTGAGGTAAGTATTTCAAATTTAGCTTGGCACATAACTCCTTGCTTGCGAGGTTGCAGCCGCTACCTCCATCAATGATCACTTTGCAAGCTTTGTTGGGGCCAACGAGTGCCTTGGTTTGGAACAAATTACAGTGCTGAGAGTCAGCATGTGGCTGCACTCTAAGAGCATGTTGTGACACAACAATGGTAGGAGCATGCGACGGAAAAGCATCCATGCCTTCTTCGGTGTTGTAACCTTCATCATCAAATGCGGCTGGGTCTTCATCATCACCGGTTTCATACTCGCCGGTTTCTTCATTAATAAACATGACCTTTCGGTTCGGGCAATCTCTCTTAAAGTGACCCGGATTACCGCAAGAATGACAAGTCATCTCGCGATTGCGAGCTGTAGACATGTTGGAGCCTGCACTAGTGGCAGGAGCAGCTGGCTTCTTGGCCATAGAACCATTGGAGGCTGGCTTGGAAACTGAAGAAGAAGAAGCCCTAGTATTGGCACCATAGTTCTCCATAGGCGCGGCAGACGGTGTCCTTGGATCTTGACTTCAGTTGGGCCTCTTTTGTAAGCTGGGATTCAGCCTCCCTTGCAAGATGCAATAAACCATTCATATTATAGTATTGGTGATGCCGCACAATACTCTTGATGTTAAATTTCAGCCCATGGAGAAAACGTTGCATAGTCATCTTAACTTCTTCACGAACTCGTGCACGTTGCAGCAACATCTCTATCACCATATAGTATGCATCAACGGACATAGTACCTTGCTTAAATTGTTGCAATTTATCAAAAACTGTCCGTAAGTAATTTGTGGGAACAAACCGAGCTTTCATGGTCGCCTTCATGTCACGCCATATACGAATAGGCTGCCCATCGGTTTCTTGTATCTCGGTCAACACACTCTCCCACCAACGCAGGGCATAACCGTCAAACTCGGAAGAAGCAATCTTGATCTTCTTGTCCTCTGGATAATCATGCAAACGCCATAATTTTTCCATCTTAAGCTCCCATGTGAGGTACTCTTCCACATCCGTGGAACCTTCAAATTTGGGGATGTTAAACTTGGGCTTGCTCAAGACATCTTCTTCCTGAATGGGTAGACGGCGCGCACCAAAACCAAGTGGAGGTTGGCGACCCGGCCCTTGAACACCACGCCCACGGCCTTGATTGCCCCTCAAATCAGCATTGTCACCATGGACACTACCATCATCTTCCTGAGCGTCAGGTTGGCGTTGTACCATAGCTGCTTGTATGCCCATGACAGATGTTGTCATTTGTTGTAGACTCTGCTGTATAGCAGCAAGTTGTTGTTGCATAGTGGTGACTGCAGCCTCAGTCGCGTCCACTTTCAGTTGGACCGCTTGAACATTTGTATCAATCGCATCAGCAGATTTAGTAAACATCCCAGTCAAGTGATCACGGAGACCTTCATATGCCTCCCATGTAACTGGCGCATCCTTGTCCTGTTTCTGCATCACATCAAAACCACTTTGAGACATGATTAGTAGGTTAGTGAACTAAATCAAAATCTTTTGGTGGACACTCACAACTCACTCAAAACTGACAAGAATAGGTGAATCTCACCGTTCCAAAGTG
Source organism: Bromus sterilis (assembly GCA_950022295.1). Classification (NCBI taxonomy): domain Eukaryota; kingdom Viridiplantae; phylum Streptophyta; class Magnoliopsida; order Poales; family Poaceae; genus Bromus; species Bromus sterilis. Next base: position 138,687,304 of record OX465601.1, on the reverse strand, counting down.
AATAGTATTGCGTACCCGTTCGGATGAAGGACTAGTGCACGGATGTGAGGAAGTGAATACCAAAGTAAAAGAGTGAACACACGACAAAGCAGGATATATGTGGTGGAGCTATAGGTATGCCACCCTAACTACACCAAATCACAAATCCTAGTGCTGATTGTATGCCAAGAAGTTCTACGGGAACACACGCGGTGGAGAACAACTGGGCAAAAGCAACTATGAAATTGAGCGCACAATATGTGTGGCGGAGTAATGCTCGTGTTGCAATTGCACAAGAGAAAAATTCTAGCAAAAGCTCAAAGTGTACGGGCACAAGATTTCTCAATCTACTAGTGCTATGAACGTGGTAGAAAAAGGAACTCAAGGATGCACAATATATGGAATCAACTTTGCCTTTTCTGTCTCTTTTTGCTAGGCTTTTTGCTCAACTCTGTCCTTTTTTTTGAATTTTTTGACTCAACGTGAAGTAAACAACAACCCAACTCAACTTTGCACAGACCACTTGATGCACTTTAAAACCTATAGGAGCAGCCCGAAGAGCAAGGATATGCTAGTCTCAATAGGAAAGTGCTACACCAAAGAAAGGCTAACTATGGCTAACAAACGGAGACACAATCTGAGGGATAAAAGACAACGAAAACAAACGAACTTGACACAAACCAATCTAACACGACAAAGACACTCTGACTTGTGAGACACAATTATAGGAAAACTAAGACTCGATCAAAAACAAGTTACGCAAACTGGACGACGATCAGCAACTAAAACTTGGAAAAGATGCACTCTAGGTTATGGCAAAAACACTAAACCCTAATATTTTTGTATGGCTTTTTCTGGATAGGACAAAAACAAAATGATCTACGGGGGATTTGGTGGATGCTTACCGAGGGAACACTGGAAATCTGATACCAAGATGATAAGGGGTGGCCCGATCTTCTCAATAAGCGGACGGTGAATATGAGGGCGATGATAGATAACTTGTATGTAGCCGATGAACTCTCCTCGCTAGATCCCTGTTGCCAATGCGACAGCTCTCTACCCTTTGGATATTCACAACTTCACACACTTGCGCAACGTAGCCGTCGACCACGAGACGGTAATTTGCAATCTACTAATTCCCAGTGGAACAACAGAGCACACAAGACTTGCAGTAGCAACACTTCAGATCGATACGAATTGAAGTATTTGATTCAAGATGAATGCTTGGAGCAATTCTCAGGAACTAGGGTTTATCTAAACGTGGTCTAACTCTAAAACTCGTAGGGGGACTTGTATTTATAGTCTAAGGGGGTCCAGACTCGGATACAGGGGCCGTAGGCCCGTTTCTGCGCGCAGGAAGCACAGTAGTACTGTGACGCCCCCAAAATCAGACCGTGTACAGTAATCATACACGCAAGGTACACGATCGAGATTAGGGACTCACGATGAGATATCACAACACAACTCTACAAATAAAATAATACAAGCTGTTTAATACAAGCCAGGGGCCACGAGGGCTCAAATACGACAGCTCGAGAGCACAAAGTCAGCGGAAGCAAAAGTATCTGAGTACAGACACAAGAATACAAGGTTGCCTTAAGAAGGCTAGCACAAAAACAACACTCGATCGAAAAGGCGAGGCCTCCTGCCTGGGAACCTCCAAGCTACTCCTGGTCAACGGGGAACTCGATGTAGTAGAAGGCATCGGGGATCTTCACGTTGCGGTGGTCGACATCGGGGATCTCCTACTCCTGGACTCCAACGTCGACTGCAGCGGCCGATCAGGCAAAACAGTAAAGGAAATAAAGCAGGTGAGTATCTAGTATACCCGCGAGTCTTACGTCCGCTACTAAGCATTATGCATTGTATCAACGGAAAGAAGAGGTTGTATATAGTGGACTGAAAGACATAAATCCAGAGCAAGCGTAAGAAGCTAGGCCTAACGAAGACTAGAATCTTCCGACGATGTCTTGCAGCATGAGGTAAGAATCAACCAACAGTTATATAAAGCATAAAGTAACAATGCAGCAGAAGTTGCTGCAGCATTGTATAATAATAAGTTGTAATAATTCACAATGCCTCCGAGTTCACCTCCTCGAGATCCCCGCGAGGAAGAAAACCCGGAACCATACAGTTTAATAATAATAGTTTCTAGTCGTAAGATCCAGCTTCAGCATAAAGCGTCCTGTTACCGTGGACACGGCTATTCGAATAGATTAATCTTCCCTGCAGGGGTGCACTTGTGTTACGCTACACGCACGGATCTCCAGGGTGGCGGGAACCTTGTTAGGGAACGCTCCACCAAGGCTATCCGACACTTCATAGCCCATCTTTCAAACTCAACAGAGAGGCCATCCGCCGGTCTAAATCCTAAGTACGCCGGGCCTTGGACCCCAACCCGAACGTACTCCTGCACGGTGCGTGGCTGGCCGGTGAAGTTGAAGCAAATCCAAATAAGACACCACCGCGGGAGCTAATAAGACAACACCACTTCCCGGCGCAGGCCGTGGTACTGCTGACATCTGAAGAGTCCTCGGACGACACTACGAAGCAGAGGAGCCCATAACTCGTAATTCCCACGGGTAGGTAGTGCGTACATGGAATATAGCCAACTCAAGACATCCACTGAACCATTTAGCATTTTTAATTAACCTGCGTGACAACCGTTATCGTTGCCTCGACTTAACTGACCCGCGGACAATGACAGCAGCCAGGACCACCAGTACATCGGTGCCTGCCCCGTCGTCCCACCAAGTCACTGCGGTTACCAACAAGGTGAACCGTCTCCTTACCTTGTCTCAATACCACTCGCGGAGGAGATCGACTTTCGTAGTTTGGTAACTCTCGCGGCCAACGATCAGGGGCCAAGCACACCGGTACACTGGTCGTACCCTCCCTGTCGTCCCGTCGCAATACCACTCGCGGGCACCGTTGGGTCGCCCGACTTCTTACCTTTAAGGACACCAGTTGGTTCGAGTCCCTACCATTAAGTGAAACTAGGAGGAATCACCCTCGATGGTACACTTGAGCTGGCTTGACTGAGACATCAGCGGGACGAACTAAAGAGGTAAACCTCGTATCATCCCGGTGATGCTACGCTACTGAGCCGACGAGAGTGAAATACGAGTCCATTCCACTCGTAAGCCAAACTCGAAGCGACTCGGCAGAGTCTCGCCGTTGTAGGTTCCCTAGGGCGTCTGCATTGAGTCGTACCTGTTGCAGTTGTAATATATCGTTCCTGCGATCACTCCCAGAGAGATCACGGCCCTCTATTTTAATCCTAGCTAACAATGCGCAGGGTTTACTGCTGAATAATGCATACGTAATAAATAGGCAGCATAGGATAAAGGAAGGCACATCAAGGGGCGACAAAACTAGGCTATGCAATTGAATAGGATTGTAATTGTAGCAGCAGCAGTAACAATGCCTAGTGCAAGAAATGTACGGAAAGATAGGCGATATCTGGGGAAGAGAATGGCTCTGCTTTCCTGGAAGCTCGGTAGTAGCGGTACGGTCGTCGACGAAGTAGTCGTACTCGGCAAAGATGTAGTCGACGACAGAAGCGGGGTCTACCGGAGATTAAGGGGGAAGAAACAATAAATACACAACAATAATAGCAATACAAATGCAAGACATAACAGATGAATTGTAAACGGGGTTCTAACGCAGTGCAATGCACATTGCTCGGAGCGGGAATTCATCAGGGGATGAAATACCGGCTCCGGGTGATTTTCGGACAGGGTGTCCGGGGGAGGGGGATCATGACGGAGGTGTCGTGGACATCCGACACAGGTGTGGGTGGTGTATCCGGGTTAGTTGATCTATTCCGAACAACTTTCGTGTTCGAAATAAATTCATCCGGGCACTCTAACAGTACCGGGCAATTTATCGGACTGACGGTTCGGCATGTTAGAGGGGTGTGGTGGGGGTATGGGTATCGTATCCGAGCTCGATGATCCGTTCTGAGTAACTTTCGTATACAAAAGTTTTTCATCCGGACAACTTTTATCGGTACCGGGAATTATCGACAGACGGCCCGAAGGGGGGATTGTCGATGTTCGATACGTTAGAGGGGGGGTGGTAGACATACGGATAGCGTATCCGTATTCTATATATTTTTCTGATCAATTTTCATGTATAAAGTTTTTGAATCCGAGTTACGGTTTAAAAGTTATTGAATTTCAAAGTTTTAATTATTTAAATGATTTTTTTAATTTCTTTTATTATTTATTACAACATTATCCAAAAGATTATCCAAAACAGTGCCTGATAGGGTGGACCCACATGTCATACACAGAGGCATATAACTCATTTTATTTAAATCAAAAATATCAGAGGGCCCACATGTCATAGTCATAACATTGTAATTAAATCTAAAAGCAGTGGGGCCGAGTTGTAAGTCACACAAGGGGGTTTATTTTAACTTAGTGTTTTAACTAACAAGGGGCCCCACTGGTCATACTCATAGGGGGTATTATACTAATTAGCCAGGGGGTTTTCTCTATTTAATTAACATGGGGGATTAGGATAACAGGGGATTAATTAACCCAGCGGGCCCCACTAGTCAGTGGGATAAACCACTGGTTAGACCACGGGCGTGCTCCCGCAGTGCACGCCGGCGGCGAGGTGCTCGCTGGCGCTCCTCCGAGACAGCGCTACGGGCGGCGGCGGGACAAGCCGAGGGCACCAGCAGGTTGCCCTCGCTCGCGCGCATCCAGGGGGAGGCCGTGGGGGGTTACGTTGCCGGCGGTGAGCCGAGGCGGCGACCAGTGGCACGGCGAGGCCCTCGCGGACAACACCGGTCTTCGTTTGGTAAGCGGAGGGCATGGATTGGACTGCGGCTTCGAGGCGCATATGTTGGACCCCGAAATGGTTCGAGTGGGGGCCGGCGGCAGGGTCGTCGGTGACCTCAAGCGGCAGCCGGAGCTCGGCGTGGTGCGAACGGTGGCAAGATGCAAAGCGAGGGGGGGGGGAGTGAGGGGAAACGAAGCCCAGCTCACCAGAAGCACGAATATGGGGGCAGTGGGTTGGGGAAGGGCCGTAGTCGACGAATCGCCGAGGCGGTTGCCGGCAGCCGTAGTGGAGGTCGAAGACAAATGTGTCGCCTGCGGTGTATCCCGACGGCGATTGAGCTCTTGGGGAGACGAGGGAGATGGCGAGGAAGCTCCAGGACATGGAGAGGCTGCGCGAAGAGGTCAATGGTCGCGCGAGCTCACGGGCTCGCGGCCATGGCGGATGCGGGTGCGAGGGGAGACGAAGGCTAGGGGGGAAGGAGTTCGATCCAGGGTTCGGGGTGGGCAGGGGCGTTCTTATCTGCGAGGGGGAGCAGGTGGAGAGAGGGGAGCAGGTGAGGGAGGAGGGGGGGCCCGGCATGGCCACAGTGGCCATGGCGCCCTGCTCCTGTGCGCGTACGGGGTGGGGGGCAGGTGAAGGGGAAGAAGGAGAGAAGGGGGTTGGGCCCGGGGTGGGCCTGCGGCCAGGGCGTAGGATAGGGGTTTTCCTATTTTTTTGTTATTTGCTTTTCTTTCTGTTTTGTTTTAATTTATTCTAAATACTTTTGTATTTTTGTAAAATATGTAATAGGTTCCATAATTAGTTTTATGCTCCATTTCAGTGCTACAAAAAGTTTGGGGCATTTATAAATTCATTTGCATTTTGTTTTATTTAAAAGGTATTAAATGGCATTGTTTTGCTACTGTTTTTATTTAATTTGCATTATTTAAATAACTTAATAAACTCACATTCCAATATTTATAAGACCTACTGATTTTTAGGCATTTAATAAAATTGGTTACACAATTTTTAGTGCATTTAAAATTCCTACTTGTTTATTAAATTTACCATGGCCATTTAATAATTCCCAAGCTATAGTTTTTATTCCATAATATTACTAAAACACTTTAGTAGAATATCCATTGCTATTTTAACATGACCCAAGATTATTTGCTATTAAATAATGAAAGTTCTTGCAACACCTAGGGTTTACTTCAATCTTCCACATTGCTTTAATATTAATATTCAAGGGGCAATTTAGTAACTCAACACTCACTGTTTCATATCCATCATTGACTTGTGATTATTCAAATGACTAAGAATGGTTTGGTTTAGCAATGATCAAGTTGATTGACTGGCATCCACAATCCTTGGAGCAATTTTATAATTTGAAAATTTTATCAGGGTGAGAAACTGACAGGGCTATGATCAAGGGTGATCATGCCTTGATTAACAACAGTGATGATCATCAACAGTGGAATCACTGTAGTGATTACTGTTACTGATTCTGAGGGTGTTACAAATCTCCACCACTACAAAGAATTCTCGTCCCGAGAATTAAAAGTGGTGTAAGGGGTAGAGTTTCGGTTTCGCCTCCTAACAAATCTTCTGGTTCTTGTTGTCCTACTCGAAGAAATTAATCCTTCACGCTGACGTCTTCATTTTTCTGCATCAGTGCATCTTGATGAGTTGTAGTCCTTTCTTCGGGGTCTTCGTCGTAATTACGCATAGGCTAGGAGGAAAAACTTAAGGGGGCGGATTGATACAAAGTTAATCCAACGGGGTGGTCCAAGGGTATGGGGTACAAAGTGCCTCCCGAGTTTAAACCCAGGGAAATACATCGAGAGAAATTAAAGAAGGCATGTGAAGTTTCAAGCGGATAGGTAACCATTCGACATCGATACCGGATGATGAAAAAGGGGTTCAGAGCATCAGGCACAAGCACTGAGTCTGATATCGGTTGGAATATCACAAGGTAGATGACAAGTGTCAGGTTTCGGTCCTGTGGAACTGTGGGTTATGGGCCCACAGAAGGTAAGAAGGGTGGCGACATTCCATGCGAGCACGAGGCAAGGTTTGTCAGAGAACAACTTGTCAACTATGTCGGCAACATCATCAGTGCCAAGGGTGAGGGACGAAGAGAACATTTTCCTGCTCGTTAAGACGAGGCGGACCAATTGGCAAAGTTCTCGTCCATCGGTGGTCACCGAAAAGTCATCAACAATCGTAACTGGTTGTACAGACAATGTAGCACACCAAAATGTTTACATAAGCAGGGAATTTCACTGCTTAGATAAGATACATTACAAGAAAGGTTAAACAGACCAATGGAAAGGAAAATGTGATGATACACAAGTACCAGGTGTATATCTTTCCCCAGGGAAAGCAGAGCACGATGTAGACGACCAAGTTGTATTGGCAGAGTGTCAAGGGAGGCTGTCGATGATAACACAAACCATCGAGGGCAGGGATGGTATTTCACACGATGAATCCAATTGACACATGGAAGAAGCCATGTAAGCTTAGTCGGATAATAATCCACCAAAGGTCGGGTGGTTCGCAAAGAATCTGATGTGAGTATCGGCACTCAACCAGAAGGGGAAAGGACGCGAAGGCATCGGGTGACAGAAGCACCGGAATAACTTGATGCTTAAGTACAAGGAAATTGTGATTTCCAGATCGGGAGGTGGATGCAATTATCCACATGGACTTATCGGTGGCATGGGATTGCAAAGGCGATGAACACGTAGGATCTCGGGAATTCATCGGAGAGTAACCTTCGGAATCTTCAGGTGAATCAGGCGATCATCGGGAATGCAGTGCTCTCCGGAAGGAAGGAGGTACGAGAACCTAAAGTTAGGGTTAATAAAACTTACCAGCAAGGATAAGAGAGCAGAGTCCCAGAGCATGGGTACGAAGAAAAAGATCCTAATACCATAGATATCACACGTAGTGACATCGATGTGGGCCCGTAAGCCAAACATTAAGTTAGCAAGTAGTTTCGCAAATGCTAGACTCGACTTCGACCAAGGAGTGGTTAGGGGCTTCCTACAGGCTGTCGGCTCTGATACCAACTTGTGACGCCCCCAAAATCAGACCGTGTACAGTAATCATACACGCAAGGTACACGATCGAGATTAGGGACTCACGATGAGATATCACAACACAACTCTACAAATAAAATAATACAAGCTGTTTAATACAAGCCAGGGGCCACGAGGGATCGAATACGACAGCTCGAGAGCACAAAGTCAGCGGAAGCAAAAGTATCTGAGTACAGACACAAGAATACAAGGTTGCCTTAAGAAGGCTAGCACAAAAACAACACTCGATCGAAAAGGCGAGGCCTCCTGCCTGGGAACCTCCAAGCTACTCCTAGTCAACGGGGAACTCGACGTCGTAGAAGGCATCGGGGATCTTCACGTTGCGGTGGTCGACATCGGGGATCTCCTACTCCTGGACTCCAACGTCGACTGCAGCGGCCGATCAGGCAAAACAGTAAAGGAAATAAAGCAGGTGAGTATCTAGTATACCCGCGAGTCTTACGTCCGCTACTAAGCATTATGCATTGTATCAACGGAAAGAAGAGGTTGTATATAGTGGAATGAAAGACAGAAATCCAGAGCAAGGGTAAGAAGCTAGGCCTAACAAAGACTAGCATCTTCCGACGATGTCTTGCAGCATGAGGTAAGAATCAGCCAACAGTTATATAAAGCATAAAGTAACAATGCAGCAGAAGTTGCTGCAGCATTGTATAATAATAAGTTGTAATAATTAACAATGCCTCCGAGTTCACCTCCTTGACATCCCCGCGAGGAAGAAAACCCGGAACCATACAGTTTAATAATAATAGTTTCTAGTGGTAAGATCCAGCTTCAGCATAAAGCATCCTGTTACCGTGGACACGGCTATTCGAATAGATTAATCTTCCCTGCAGGGGTGCACTTGTGTTACGCTACACGCACGGATCTCCAGGGTGGCGGGAACCTTGTTAGGGAACGCTCCACCGAGGCTATCCGACACTTCATAGCCCATCTTTCAAACTCAACAGAGAGGCCATCCGCCGGTCTAAATCCTAAGTACGCCGGGCCTTGGACCCCAACCCGAACGTACTCCTGCACGGTGCGTGGCTGGCCGGTGAAGTTGACGCAAATCCAAATAAGACACCACCGCGCGAGCAAATAAGACAACACCACTTCCCGGCGCAGGCCGCGGTACTGCTGACGTCTGAAGAGTCCTCGGACAACACTACGAAGCAGAGGAGCCCATAACTCGTAATTCCCACGGGTAGGTAGTGCGTACATGGCATATAGCCAACTCAAGACATCCACTGAACCATTTAGCATTTTTAATTAACCTGCGTGACAACCGTTATCGTTGCCTCGACTTAACTGACCCGCGGACAACGACAGCAGCCAGGACCACCAGTACATCGGTGCCTGCCCCGTCGTCCCACCAAGTCACTGCGGTTACCAACAAGGTGAACCGTCTCCTTACCTTGTCTCGCGTGTGCTCCTGGAAGAGCTCGACTTTCGTAGTTTGGTAACTCTCGCGGCCAACGATCAGGGGCCAAGCACACCGGTACACTGGTCGTACCCTCCCTGTCTTCCCGTCGCAATACCACTCGCGGACACTGTTGGGTCGCCCGACTTCTTAACTTTAAGGACACCAGTTGGTTCGAGTCCCTACCATTAAGTGAAACCAGGAGGAATCACCCTTGATGGTACACTTGAGCTGGCTCGACTGAGACATCGGCGGGACGAACTAAAGAGGTAAACCTCGTATCATCCCGGTGATGCTACGCTACTGAGCCGACGAGAGTGAAATACGAGTCCATTCCACTCGTAAGCCAAACTCGAAGCGACTCGGCAGAGTCTCGCCGTTGTAGGTTCCCTAGGGCGTCTGCATTGAGTCGTACCTGTTGCAGTTGTAATATATCGTTCCCGCGATCACTCCCAGAGAGATCACGGCCCTCTATTTTAAACCTAGCTAACAATGCGCAGGGTTTACTGCTGAATAATGCATAAGTAATAAATAGGCAGCATAGGATAAAGGAAGGCACATCAAGGGGCGACAAAAACAGGCTATGCAATTGAATAGGATTGTAATCGTAGCAGCAGCAGTAACAATGCCTAGTGAAATAAATGTACGGAAAGATAGGCGATATCTAGGGAAGAGAATGGCTCTGCTTTCCTGGAAGCTCGGTAGTAGCGGTACGGTCGTCGACGAAGTAGTCGTACTCGGCAACGATGTAGTCGACGGCAGCAGCGGGGTCTACCGGAGATTAAGGGGGGAAGAAACAATAAATACACAACAATAATAGCAATACAAATGCAAGACATAACAGATGAATTGTAAACGGGGTTCTAACGCAGTGCAATGCACATTGCTCGGAGCGGGAATTCATCTGGGGATGAAATACCGGCTCTGGGTGATTTTCGGACAGGGTGTCCGGGGGAGGGGGATCATGCCGGAGGTGTCGTGGACATCCGACACAGGTGTGGGTGGTGTATCCAGGTTAGTTGATCTATTCCGAACAACTTTCGTGTTCGAAATAAATTCATCCGGGCACTCTAACAGTACCGGGCAATTTATCGGACTGACGGTACCGGAGGGGGGCGGTTCGATGTTCGGCATGTTAGAGGGGTGTGGTGGGGGTATGGGTATCATATCCGAGCTCGGTGATCCGTTCTGAGTAACTTTCGTATACAAAAGTTTTTCACCCGGACAACTTTTATCGGTACCGGGAATTATCGACAGACGGCCCGAAGGGGGGAATGTCGATGTTCGGTACGTTAGAGGGGGGTGGTAGACATACGGATAGTGTATCCGTATTCTATATATTTTTCTGATCAATTTTCATGTATAAAGTTTTTGAATCCGAGTTACGGTTTAAAAGTTATTGAATTTCAAAGTTTTAATTATTTAAATGATTTTTTTTAATTTCTTTTATTATTTATTACAACATTATCCAAAAAATTATCCAAAACAGTGCCTGATAGGGTGGACCCACATGTCATACACAGAGGCATATAACTCATTTTATTTAAATCAAAAATATCAGAGGGCCCACATGTCATAGTCATAACATTGTAATTAAATCTAAAAGCAGTGGGGCCGAGTTGTAAGTCACACAAGGGGGTTTATTTTAACTTAGTGTTTTAACTAACAAGGGGCCCCACTGGTCATACTCATAGGGGGTATTATACTAATTAGCCAGGGGGTTTTCTCTATTTAATTAACATGGGGGATTAGGATAACAGGGGATTAATTAACCCAGCGGGCCCCACTAGTCAGTGGGATAAACCACTGGTTAGACCACGGGCGTGCTCCCGCAGTGCACGCCGGCGGCGAGGTGCTCGCTGGCGCTCCTCCGAGACGGCGCTACGGGCGGCGGCGGGACAAGCCGAGGGCACCAGCAGGTTGCCCTCGCTCACGCGCATCCAGGGGGAGGCCATGGGAGGCCGTGGGGGGTTACGTTGCCGGCGGTGAGCCGAGGCGGCGACCAGTGGCACGGCGAGGCCCTCCCGGACAACACCGGTGTTCGTTTGGTAAGCGGAGGGCATGGATCGGACGGCGGCTTCGAGGCGCATATGTTGGACCCCAAAATGGTTCGAGTGGGGGCCGGCGGCAGGGTCGTCGGTGACCTCAGGCGGCGGCCGGAGCTCGGCGTGGTGCAAACGGTGGCAAGATGCAAAGCGAGGGGGAGTGAGGGGAAACGAAGCACAGCTCACCATAAGCACGAATATGGGGGCAGTGGGCTCCGGGTAGGGTCGTAGTCGACGAATCGCCGCGGCGGTTGCCGGCGGGCGTAGTGGAGGTCGAAGAAAAATGTGTCGCCTGCGGTGCATCCCGACGGCGATTGAGCTCTTGGGGAGACGAGGGAGATGGCGAGGAAGCTCCAGGACATGGAGAGGCTGCGCGAAGAGGTCAATGGTCGCGCGAGCTCACGGGCTCGCGGCCATGGCGGATGCGGGTGCGAGGGGAGACGAAGGCTAGGGGGGGAAGGAGTTCGATCCAGGGTTAGGGGTGGGCAGGGCCGTTCTTATCTGCGAGGGGGAGCAGGTGGAGAGAGGGGAGCAGGTGAGGGAGGAGGGGGGGCGGCATGGCCACAGTGGCCATGGCGCCCTGCTCCTGTGCGCGTACGGGGTGGGGGGGCAGGTGAAGGGGAAGAAGGAGAGAAGGGGGTTGGGCCCGGGTTGGGCCTGCGGCCAGGGCGTAGGATAGGGGGTTTCCTATTTTTTTGTTATTTGCTTTTCTTTCTGTTCTGTTTTAATTTATTCTAAATACTTTTGTATTTTTGTAAAATATGTAATAGGTTCCATAATTAGTTTTATGCTCCATTTCAGTGCTACAAAAAGTTTGGGGCATTTATAAATTCATTTGCATTTTGTTTTATTTAAAAGGTATTAAATGGCATTGTTTTGCTACTGTTTTTATTTAATTTGCATTATTTAAATTACTTAATAAATTCACATTCCAATATTTATAAGACCTACTGATTTTTAGGCATTTAATAAAATTGGTTACACAATTTTTAGTGCATTTAAAATTCCTACTTGTTTATTAAATTTACCATGGCCATTTAATAATTCGCAAGCTATAGTTTTTATTCCATAATATTACTAAAACACTTTAGTAGAATATCCATTGCTATTTTAACATGACCCAAGATTATTTGCTATTAAATAATGAAAGTTCTTGCAACACCTAGGGTTTATTTCAATCTTCCACGTTGCTTTAATATTAATATTCAAGGGGCAATTTAGTAACTCAACACTCACTGTTTCATATCCATCATTGACTTGTGATTATTCAAATGACTAAGAATGGTTTGGTTTAGCCATGATCAAGTTGATTGACTGGCATCCACAATCCTTGGAGCAATTTTATAATTTGAAAAATTTATCAGGGTGAGAAACTGACAGGGCTATGATCAAGGGTGATCATGGCTTGATTAACAACAGTGATGATCATCAACAGTGGAATCACTGTAGTGATTACTGTTACTGATTCTGAGGGTGTTACAAGTACCATGATTGGCGCGGTAGTACCGCGGGGGCGGTAGTACCGCGGCTACTACCGTAGTCACTTCCGTATCTCTCCTGACCAGCACGGTAGTAGTTACGGTAGTACCGTAAGGACTACCGTAAACCTTCTATTGCCGCGGTAGTACGCGCGGTAGTAGGCCCGGTGGTACCGTGGCGCGGTAGTACCGCGGTCAGCGCGGTAGTACCGCGGCCTGAAGCTTGGTTCTTCCTGGCCTTGTCTTCTTGAGGTTCTTCTTCCAATGTAGCTTGTCCTTCTTCTTGATATCTGATCATGCATACAAACAAGGATTCAGGCAGTATAAAATTCTTATTAAGCAAAACATCAGATTCTATTAAGAGCAAGTTCACCTGTTGTTCTATTAGCTTTGCACGGGCTCTTGTAATAGGTCCAATTCTGATTTCATTAGCTTGTGCGTCATGAAGAGTTGGGGATGGCTTGTCAATAGGGATGTCCTCATCACTCCATCGCGCACTTGAAAACTCCCTTCATACATAACTCATTGTAGGCTGATTAGAGAGGTTAGTACCCTAATAAAATAATTTTCTTCTACTGCAAATAAATATTTCCAGGAAGAGCTACTGTTTCTCTTGCCTGCCCAAAAAAGTTTGCAAAGACAAAGCAAGCTTAAGGATTGAAAAACTGCGAAAATAAAAACCGGGGCAGAAGCTGAGAAAAACAGAACAACGGAGAAAGGAGAATTTTTTCGAGGTACTTCTGCAACTCAAATCAAAAAACTTTGAACAGACGCCTGAAAGGTAATTTTATGGAGAATGCTGTCAAAAAAATTCATATCAAAAAGATGATCTGGTGATTTATTGAGATTTTTTCCATCAAGCAGACAGAATCTGTTTCTGGATAGCAAGCACCAACTTTTGACCGTTCTTGCAATCTGAGGCTAAACTTGGCACGAAGCTTGAAAAGTAAAGATGCAATTATGTTGCTACAGTAGTAACAATCATCAAGACCACTAAGAACAGAACAAAAGCAAAAAGAAAAACCTAAATTCGTTGCGGGTTGCCTCCCAAAAGCGCTTCTTTAGAGCCATTAGCTAGGCTTAAAGCAGAACATCAAGTCTTTTCAAGAGAATAACTAGCCCGTGTGACGGACTCAAAAGGTAACTTAATATTTTTCCTAGGGAAATGTTCCATCCCTTTCTTGAGAGGGAATTGGAATTTGATAGTTCCCTCTTTCATGTCAATGATAGCACCAACTGTGCGAAGAAAAGGACGTCCCAAAATAATTGGACAAGAGGGCTCACACTCAATGTCCATAATAGTGAAATCAACGGGAACATAATTGTCATTGACAATGATAAGAACATCGTCGATCTTCCCCAAAGGTTTCTTTACGGAAGAATCAACTAGACGAACACCAAAAGAACAAGGATCAAAAGGTTTCAATTCAAGCATATCATACATTCTTTTGGGCATAACAGAGGTACTTGCTCCAACATCACAAAGAGCATAACAAGAGAAGTTATTCAATTTAATTTTTATCATAGGATCCCAACCATCTTCTAGCTTCCTAGGTATGGAGGATTCTAGTCTAAGCTTCCCCTCCCTAACTTTGATTAGAGCATTGGTGATATTCTCTGTGAAGGCAAGATTGAGTGTGCTAGTGTGGGGGTCTCTAGACATCTTGTGTAGGAAACCAATAACTTCTGGTAAAGTGCAGTTGTCAAAGTCTAAGTCACTTCTTTCTATCAGGGAAGTAGTGATATCATTTAAGCTCACTTGTTTGAAAGCCTCTATGTTCATAGAGGTTTCCTCTTCTAAGGTTGAGGTGGTAGCATCACCATTGATAGGTCCAGTGGGACTAGGGGTGTGATGGGTGCTAACAGTTTGGACATCCTCAACTACTTGGATAGTGGCTACTGTGTGGTAGGTAGGAAGGCTCTTAATTCTCTCTTCTTCCTCCTTTTCTCTAGACCATCTGTCTTTAAGTTTTCCCAACATCCTAATGTTTTCATTAATTTGGACTTGGATGGCATTCATAGGAGTGGTCTTTGTCTCCTCGGGGGGAGAGGTTCTAATCTTCAGCATCTCTACATCATGGGCTATGTTGTCTACCTTCGAAAAGAGGATATCTAATTTATCTAATTTCTCTTCCACACTCTTGTTGAAGGCTTTCTGGGTAGTGATAAAGTCTTTGATCAAGGTCTCTAGATCTGAAGTGGAGTTTCTGGTGGTAGGGTAAGTGTTGTTCCCATAGTTGTTGTATGGGAAAGGCCTAGGATTGTTGCTACCAAAGTTACTCCTATAAGCATTATTGTTGAAGTTGTTTCTAGAGACAAAATTAACATCTACTTGCTCCTGAGCAACCAAAGAATTTAAAGGAACATCTTGAGGATCAATAGAGGGTTGCTTGGTAAGTAGAGACATGATAAGGTCAACCTTTTCATTTAAAGAGGAGATCTCCTCGACAGAGTTTACCTTCTTACCGGTTGGAGGTCTCTCGGTGTGCCATTGCGAGTAGTTCAGCATCATCTCATCAAGTAGCTTTGTGGCAGCACCAAGCGTGGTTGACATAAAAGTTCCTCCCGCGGCCGAATCTAACAGGTTCCACGAGGTGTTCAAGCCTGCATAAAAAGTCTGGATAACCATCCAGGTAGTCAGTCCATGTGTGGGGCAATTCTTGTCAAGCGTCTTCATACGTTCCCAAGCCTGGGCAACGTATTCATTATCCAATTTCCTGAAATTCATAATGTTACTCCGCAATTGAATAATTTTAGCAGGGGGATAATACTTCCCTATAAAAGCATCTTTGCATTTACTCCAAGAATCGATACTGTTCTTGGGCAAAGATTGTAGCCACTCCTTGGCTCTTCCTCTCAAAGAGAAAGGAAAAAGCTTCATCTTGACGATGTCTCCATCCACTTCCTTGTACTTCTGCATGTCGCAGAGCTCGATAAATTTGTTTAGGTGCAAGGCAGCATCTTCTCCTGCTCCTGGGAATTGATCTTTCATAACAAGGTTAAGTAGAGCAGGTTTAATCTCATAATAAGGTGCTGAAGTGGCAGGTGGAGCAATAGGAGTGTAGATAAAGTCACTGTTGTTGTGACTAGTGAAGTCACACAACTTAGTGTTCTCATTGGAACCCATAGTAGCAGCAGGTATTTTTGGTATTTTTGATTAAGGACACAAAAGTAAAAACCGAAAGGTAAACTAACAAGACTAAAAAGCAAAGATAAAAGATAATGTGCAACTCCCCTATCTTGTAGACTTGAGTCCCCGGCAACGGCGCCAGAAATTTGCTTGATGGCTTCTCGCCCCTCATTGGTTACCCCAAGTGGAAGGTTTGAGATGCAGTGCAGCAGCAAGTTTCCCTCGGTGAAGATACCAAGGTTATCGAACCAGTAGGACTCAGGAGATACAAGTAGGTGGAAACGTCGCCAGAAATTGCTTCCTGACTAGGGTGTTGTCGTGGACCTGCACACAACAACAAATAATTTTGCTCCCAACGAGTACAGAGGAGTTGTCAATTCCTCCGGCCTTGTCGTTTACAAAGGATCAACGCAAGAGATAAAAGGTGCAAAGGAAAGTAAAAGCTAAAAGTAAATTGAGGGTGTGAACAATAATGTGAAGATGGACCGGGGTCCCGTGATTTTCACTAGTGATGTCTCTCTCCCAAAAGACGATAAAAGTGCTAGCGAGGTAAACAAATCACAGTTGGGCAATTGACAGGATTATGAAGGCACCGCAATGCTAACTATGCTGCAAAGAAAGGAAGGGCTCAAAAGAAATGGGCAGTACGCCAAGGTAAGTAGACCGAAATCCATCTGCATCTACTACGAATCATCCACCTTGAGATATCTATCCAGAACATCTCGCTGGTATTAAGTTGCGAATCCCACCCAAAGTGTAAACTCAAAGCAACAGACAACTGCATTAAAAGAACTTTGCGTAAAGTAAACAATCCTTGCACCCGCAGGTACAAGCACCGTTGTTTTATCCCTGGTGGAAACAACACATCCCCTAGTCTCATGTTTCTGTCACTCAAGCTAGACATCAAGGGGCTGAACCCACAATCGAGCATAACGCTCTCTCTTGGAATTGCAAATAAAATACTTGGCCAAAGCAAATACCGCAACGGAGAACATGCACGAATTTACTCAAGAACAAAATATAAAAGAGAAGAACCAAATATATTACACATCACAATCTGAACATAGTCTCATAATCCATCAGATCCCAACAAACTCAACATAGAAACAACAGAAATTACATAGATGCCTCGATCATGTGAGGCAGCTCACGAGGACTCGAAAGTGGAAGCACAAAGGGGGGGAGAGATTCATCACATAGCTACTGGTCACGGACCCATGGTCCAAGGGGGACTACTCACGGCATATCCGGGAGGCGTCCATGGCTATGGATGGTATCCCGGAGGGGGTTCCTCCTTCCGGCAGGGTGCCGGGGCAGCTTCTCCAGGCAACCCCGATCTTGAAACGGCGGCGGCGGTATAGAGGGGAGTTCGCGAGAAAGAGATTGATATTAGGGGTTTCCACCCCGAGGGGTAAATATAGGCGAAGGGGGGCATCGAGGGGACCCACGAGGCATTCAGGAGGGTCCCTGGCGCGACCCAGGGTGGGGCCATGCCACCTGCCCTCTTGGCTGCCTGGTGGTGGCCCCCCTTCCCTCTCTTGGTGATTCCGGAAGCTTCTGTTGTGCTGATTTTTTATATATTTTTCCCGGAATTTTTGGAGAACTTTTAATGTCCGGAAAACATGAAATACAAAAACAGCAGAAAACAGAAACTGGCACCTGGGTGCACTGAGTTAATAGGTTAGTCCAAATAGGTTCAAAAGTGTATGAAAGTTCAAGCAAAACATGGCAAAGTCATACAAAACATGCATGGAGCAAGCAGAAATTATAGATACGTTTGGGACGTATCAATACCCAGGCGGCCAGGTGGCGCGGCCTAGGGTGGGGCCGCACCGGGTGGCCGCCTGGACACCTGGTGGCCCCCCTGTCTGCCCCCTTCGCCTATTTAATCTCCGTGACGCGAAACCCCCGAAGAAAGAACCCTTTTTCACGATCTCGCCTCTGTTCCACCGCTGCCGCGCTTCCAAGATCGGGAGCGCCGGCAGACTTCTTCCCGGCACCTGCCGGAGGGAGGATTGACCTCCGGGAGCTTCCCCTCCACCATGGACGCTTCCCGGATGTGACGTGAGTAGTTTTCTTTGGACCATGGGTCCGTGATTAGTAGCTATGTGATGTTCTCCTCTCCTCTTTGTTCTTCATGGTTTAGTCCTCATGAGCTGCCCTACATGATCAAGGCACATATGTAATATTTCTGCTGTTGCTATGCTGAGTTTGCTGGGACCCGATGGATTATGAGATTATGTTCAGACTGTGATTGAGTAATATATTTGGTTCTTATCTTTTATATTGTTGTTCTTAAGTAATTCTTGCATGTTCTCCGTTGTTGTTTATTGCTTTGGCCAAGTAGTAGGTAGTGACTCCAAGAGGGAACGTTATGCTCGATTGTGGGTGATACGGTGAGGATAGTTCTCTCACTTCTCGTTGGTTACCCCAAGTGGAAGGTGAGATGTAGCGTAGCAACAAATTTCCCTCGGTGAAGATACCAAGGTTATCGAACCAGTAGGACTCCAAGAGATACAAGCAGGTGACAACGGCGCCAGAAATTACTTCGGGCTAGGGAGGTGACGTGGACCTGCACACAGAAACAAATAACTTTGCTCCCAGCGAGTACAGAGGAGTTTTCAATTCCTCCGGCCTTGCTATTTACAAAGGATCAACGCAAGAGATAATAATAGTGGTGTTGGGAATGTGCCCTAGAGGCAAATAAAATATGTTTATTGGCGTATTCCATTAGTTCATAATAAGTTTTATACTGTGCTATAACTGTATTAAGCGGAAACATTAATACACGTGTGGTATACAAACAACCAGGTCCCTAGTTACCTCTAGTAAACTAGTCCATTGGGCAATTGATGATCAAGGTTTCCTGATCATGAGATGTGAACAGTCTATTGACAATGGGGTCATGTCATTGGGAGAATGACATGATGGACACACACCCACCAGAAGTGTTGCAATGTGATCCAGTCACATAGTTCAACATTGCGATAACTATAAACGTAGTGACCCGATCCTTAAGACCGTGATGATCATACATAATTGCTATCTACTAGGATGCTTTGAGTGCATTAACCGTTACACTGAAACATGGTAACCATAAAGGTGTATCTTGGTTATTCCGAAGTAGATATGTTGATGAGTATGCAAATAGATAAAAACGGGATTTGTCCATCCGAGTGACGGATAGGTACTCTGGGCCCACTCGGTGATATTACATCATAAAGATTGCGCAATCATGTGACCAGGTCACGGGGTTGTAATATCACGGGAACGAGTAAACATGTTTGTCGGTAACGAGAATGAACTAGGTATATTGGATACCGACGATCAAACCTCGGACAAACAAAGTGCTGTATGACAAAGGGATCAGGACTCAACGTTAACGGTTCAAACGATGAAGTTAATTCGATGGAAGCGCAGGGGATCATCAAGGATTGTAACCAGATCCCACATGATGGTCATTGGTCAGAGAGTGTCACACTTAAGGGTATTCGACGCAATAAGGATTGATTCGGGATCATCGGTGAAATAAGAGAGAACATCGGAATTGTTCCGGGAGGTGCCGGAAGTTGTTCTGGATATTTTGAAAGGTTCAAAATAATGTTTAATAATGTTTAAATATGTTTTATTATTTAATTAACAGAATTAAATATTAAAATATGATTAAATATAATAAAAAATTAATTAAAAGGCATATCGGCCTAAAGAGGCCCATTAGGGGAAGGAGGGAGCTCCCCCCTTGGGCCAAGGCGCCAAGGGAGGATCCCACCTCCCTAGCCGCACCAACTCCCCCCCCCCCTTGGGGGTTTAGTCCCACATGGGAAGGGGAGGGAGGGTGGCACCCCTCCTTGGCCTATATAAGGAGGGGTGGGGTGCCTTTTTCTACACACAATTTGATTTGAGACAAGTTTCTCAGATCTCTCTTCTCTCTCTTTCTCCCTCCTCGAGTGGAATCCCCTTGTTTGGAGTCTACACTTGGTTGGGGTTTCTCCATCATACGCACGCCTTCGTGCTGCTGGAATCGGGATCCGAATCCATCTTCTTTCCGCTGCTCTTCTGGTTCGGAGCCCGGAGGGAACGTCGGGTACACCATATGCGTGTAATCCCGCGAGGCGCTACACTTGTGGTGCTCCTTCATCGTTGAGGCCGTGTCGCGACGTCTTCACCGACAACGTTCCGACGGGGACGTAATCCCGTCATCGGTCTTCAAGGACCGGGTGGCCTCAGGAGTCATCGTGGATCTGCGCCGCATCGGGGATTGCCGGTACGACTACATCAACCACGTTCACGCGTGAACGTTTCCCGCTTAACGGACTACATACTGGTATGTGACCAACTCCCTCCGTTACTTGCATCGCCATAGACTAGGTCTTGGGTTCGGGATGCGTAGGTCATGAAAAATTATTGTTTTCAGCCCCGTTCCCCAACAGTGGTATCATGAGCAAGGCTATGCGTAGATGTATTGTACGGATAGAACATATCTAGTATGTGGGCATCAATTCTCCAATTGTTACCCTCTCACGTGTACTCGTTTAGCATTGCGGCAATGTCCTGATAAAGCGGCCACGACCGACCTTACGCATTTACGCGAGACTGGTTCCACGCTTGACATATGGCTTGTACCATATAAGTGGTTGGGGGTGTCTGTCTCTCTAACATTAGCGATGCGAAGACGTTTGCAACGGAGGGCCCCGACAGGGGTGTAATAGAGACAATTGCGGGATTGGTGTTGTGGTTGTATGTTCGTAGGCATAGAAACGGTTCTATCTCGAAAGCCCTATCAGCCACTTAAAACTTGCAAAAGATAAAGTAGAGGTGTCTAAACTTTAATTTGCAGGGGGGCATCATAGTTAGTATGATTTATACTATAGCATCCTGTTTTGCTTGTATTAGATATACGACGGTAGCATTATAGGATGATCCCTCACTAATCCAACAAAGTGTCCTTCCTTAGTGAAGCACCATCTGGAAAGATCTCCATTATGGAGGCATCGCGTGTCACACGGGTGTCAAACATATTAGCATTCAAATGAGATGGGTGGAGCAAGCCTAGCATGTCCAGAAACATGGCCTTGCATACGCGGCATATAATCACTAAGGTTATTGTGGCGAGCCTGGCATATGCAGATATGGCCTCGGGACACAGTGATTGAAAGGTCGAGCATGAGTCACATGGATGATGTGATTGGCATGATGGCTTACCTTGAGAATATACTGATGGTCGTGTCACACGAGGGAGGTATAGTTCTCAAGGATTGTGTAATCACTTAGATTAAACTATGAGGGATGTTTGTCTGAGTGGGAGTTCTAGAATTGTTTAAAACATGAACTCTTATTATGAACTTAATCTTCATGTCTTAGCAAATATCATTGTAGATAATGTCATAACCAATGTTTATAACCATGGCTCTTTAGTGTGATGTAGAACTTAAGGAAAATGGGTCTTACTTCATTGATGTGTACCAACACCGTTAGAGACATACTCATTACTAATGACTTGTTAAAACATAATACGAGAACTGCTAGGAGATACACCGGATAACTCCGTAATTGAGTAAGATGATGATGAGTATCGTATTCATCGTCTCTTATTCAATGACTGTCCGATACACCATACTTCATTCTATGGAATCTGAATTGTGAATGCATGATTAAGACACCAACACGTATGACGTCCTAGGTGATCTTAAAAGCACTAAGTCACAAATCAGAGTAATGGAATATGAGTATATGGACGGGGTTTCTTTCAACCATGGTGGAAGGAACAACCTGCTGAGAAAGTCAATTGGAAAATGTATAAGATACATGAACACCTTGTGTACAACTTGGACTACAGAATGACTGGTTACTTTGCGATAACTGGGGAGTTGCGTTCGCTTCCTCCCAGCTACAAAGACCGCGTCTAGACTATGTCATGAAGGAGAATCGTTCACCTGTCATGATGTCATGGTTAAAGTTGTGAACCTTAAAGGTAGAACCAATGCAGGAATAGTCATTGGCGGAGAAACTATATTTGATACACGGGTTATAAATATCTTTCCCCACAAAACACTGATTGTGGTTGATTAAGTATTCGATGCTTGAGCTCACTTCTTAAAGAGTGGCTTGGAAGGGATGAGGTGACAATGTGTGCTGACGGTAATCAAGATAGTTGATGGTCGACAACACTCTCCCTCTACATCTATCATTTGATTAGTATATGAATAAATTTATGATCGTTTGAGTGTGAACCTTATTAGTGTGTCTTGCATCTCGCGAAGACAATTATTCATATTAGTGAGAAACAAGTCAGTTGTTCTCCTTTTATGAATGATATCTTTTATGGTCACATTACGGTTATGAATGAGTTATTCTTATATTGATGGTAGTAGTTTGATCATTTATAAGAAATATTGTAATGCCAAGAATTATCCAAACTTAGTAATGACACTACCGTTTAATTCATGATTGGTTTGATGAAGTCTTGAGATACTTGATCTCTTGACACATGCAAACCATGCCTCTTTAGGTGAGATGACTGAAACCTCACATTCTGGTAAAATAGAGTTTGCGATGACTGTTGCATATCATACATAGTGATGTATCATATTTCAGCATGTAGTGAATTTCATTATATCGTAAACTTTAGATGTGGACTTAGATGAATATGTGTATTCACTAATGAAACATGAGTCTGGGATAGTTTGATGTGATCAAAGGGATTTCAGAATGAAGACGGGTACTAAATTAACGAGAAAAACAAGTCTCTACGATTTGATCAAAGAGACAAATGTTTTGAGTTAGCCTTCGGCATACGGACTTGTGTGAAAGTTGTTCCACAAATTATAATGTTTGGAACACTTCAATATTGTTGATGTGCCTGAATATTATAATCATACTCTATTGGATAGTGTATGGTATAAGTTATCTCTTACCGAGTTACGTTATTATTGTTTAGAGTTATTAATTTAATAAGCAAACACTCACTTCAGTATAGGGAACCATCTGAGTTCGTGGAAACCAACACTATATAAGTTATGGTGTGTCATGGTTTCTAGGAAAATAATTTATGTGGTAAATTATCTTTGTAGTGTATCCTTAGTCAACTATGGATGCATCTTCCGCAACTAGGACCAAAGAGCAAAACTTGTGTTGCTTAGTTTGGTGTTTGTCAAGAAGTGTTCTTGATGAATGTGTTAATGGAAGAAAGTGAAAGTTCAAACAAGGTAATTGACCTTGCCTCCAGATGTCAGAGTAGCGCAACGGAATGTGTTCCGAAACCAAAGCTCTACAATTAGAGGAGAAAATGATGATAATGATCATGGTGTTTCGGTTGAAACTTTTACTGAACAAAGTAGGATTCAAGAATACATATTTTCCCTTGTGAAAAGTAATATTCATGATTCACTTGTCAAGTTAATGGAACAAGACATACCTACGAACTACGACGAAGCGATGGTGGACCTAAGTACGAGAAATGACTATGAGTCATGGAATCCTATATTGAGTTACATTTAAGCTTACATGAATCTTATCGAGTAAAGAGGTTACTTAATATTCTCAATAACTTCAAGGTTATAAGGAATAAATGTGAACATCAAAGGAAGACATCAAGATCGATTTGTCATGAAGGATGTTTCTGAAAAATTCAAAAGGTTGACTACAATAGTAGCGATGCTTGAGTCAATAGGATTATCACTACGATTGATCCAAATTGTTATCAATACCGTGATTTCCTCAAATCCTGCATTTGAAGAAGGGTTGTAATTGGTACAACGAGAAAGTTTTGGAAAACATATGGATGCTAGTGTCACGTAACCGGAATTCTTGATTTGATGGATGAACAAAGGATTTTGGACTTAGACAAAATATCGAGGAAACATGCATTTGCATGAAACTGAGTGGGAGCTGAATAGTATCCTAAACCTAATATGTGGACGACATATTTTGAGTGGGAGCTATGGGAGTATTATCCTGAACTTAATATGTGGGTGACATATTTGAGTGGGAGCTATGTGGATGTTATCCTAGTTTTATATGTGGCTGACATATTTGAGTGGGAGCGTGACAACATTCTCATATATAACATATGGTGAATGATGTAGTTGGTATTAATGATTATTGAAAATCTTTCATGAATGAAGTTAAGCATTGAAAATCTATTAAGATAGATTAATGCGTTTAATATCATTGAGTCGGAATACTTTCCTGGATAAGATTCTGAAGAAGTTCAGAATGGGACAAGTCAAGAAGGTAGTTCTTACTTGTATATCCAAGAGAAGTATCGAGTTAATCTCAGTACAAGAAAAATTGTTAAATGATGGTTAAATGAAAGAAATGGATGTGCTACATCCTCTATGCCCCTGTCATAGGTTCTTTCATATAAAAACCAAAGTTTTGTACTCGACGTAATGTGACCCAAGTTCTTAGTAAGAAGAACATGTTGTCATATGATTTATGAGTAAATCATTGAACAAAGAGTTAAGTTTATCCTTCAGTATCTGGGGAGAACTGAGGATACATCTCTAATTTGTAAAGGATAGTGGACTTGACCATAAATGTTATGTTGGTTATGACACTAACCTGGAAAATTGAGATATAATACTAACAAATTCCTAAGTTGAAAGAAACATGGTTAGACATCAAAGTTGCATACAATGCACTAAGGATGAAATCTACAATGATATGGCTACTTTAGAAGTGGCAAGAGTTATATTCTGGCTTAAGAAGTTCGACTTCTGACTGAGTGAGTTTCAGTGTGCATGACTATGGGAAAGTCCGCGTGACCCACCGGATGTCATTGCTGAAACACAAACAAACGAAGTCTCACTCTACCGCCGAATATATATATACCTCATCATTATAATGGATAATGAAGTAATGTCAAACTAGGTGACATTAATGATTTGCAAAAGACATACGGATCTGAATGGTACCCAGACCGTTGATACAACCTTTTCCACAAGCAAGCATGATCTATAACCATATACATGATATGGAGTTATGATCCACATAAAAATGCAACTAGATTATTTGTACTCTAGTGCAAGTGGGAGACTGTTGGGAATGTGCCCTAGAGGCAAATAAAATATGCTTATTGGCGTATTCCATTAGTTCATAATAAGTTTTATATTGTGCTATAACTGTATTAAGCGGAAACATTAATACACGTGTGGTATACAAACAACCAGGTCCCTAGTTAACTCTAGTAAACTAGTCCATTGGGCAATTGATGATCAAGGTTTCCTGATCATGAGATGTGAACAGTCTATTGACAATGGGGTCATGTCATTGGGAGAATGACATAATGGACACACACCCACCAGAAGTGTTGCAATGTGATCCAGTCACATAGTTCAACATTGCGATAACTATAAACGTAGTGACCCGATCCTTAAGACCGTGATGATCATACATAATTGCTATCTACCAGGATGCTTTGAGTGCATTAACCGTTACACTGAAACATGGTAACCATAAAGGTGTATCTTGGGTATTCCGAAGTAAATATGTTGATGAGTATGAAAATAGATAAAAACGGGATTTGTCCATCCGAGTGACGGATAGGTACTCTGGGCCCACTCGGTGATATTACATCATAAAGATTACGCAATCATGTGACCAGGTCACGGGGTTGTAATATCACGGGAACGAGTAAACATGTTTGTCGGTAACGAGAATGAACTAGGTATATTGGATACCGACGATCAAACCACGGACAAACAAAGTACTGTATGACAAAGGGATCAGGACTCAACGTTAACGGTTCAAACGATGAAGTTAATTCGATGGAAGCGCAGGGGCTCATCAAGGATTGTAACCAGATCCCACATGATGGTCATTGGTCAGAGAGTGTCTGATCATGTCTGCTGTTTCCCGAACCGTAGGGTGTCACGCTTAAGGGTATTCGACGCAATAAGGATTGATTCGGGATCATCGGTGAAATAATAGAGAACATCGGAATTGTTCCGGGAGGTGCCGGAAGTTGTTCTGGATATTTTGAAAGGTTCAAAATAATGTTTAATAATGTTTAAATATGTTTTATTATTTAATTAACAGAATTAAATATTAAAATATGATTAAATATAATTAAAAATTAATTAAAAGGCATATCGGCCTAAAGAGGCCCATTAGGGGAAGGAGGGAGCTCCCCCCTTGGGCCAAGGCGCCAAGGGAGGATCCCACCTCCCTAGCCGCACCAACTCCCCCCCCCCTTGGGGGTTTAGACCCACATGGGAAGGGGAGGGAGGGTGGCACCCCTCCTTGGCCTATATAAGGAGGGGTGGGGGTGCCTTTTTCTACACACAATTTGATTTGAGACAAGTTTCTCAGATCTCTCTTCTCTCTCTTTCTCCCTCCTCGAGTGGAATCCCCTTGTTTGGAGTCTACACTTGGTTGGGGTTTCTCCATCATACGCACGCCTTCGTGCTGCTGGAATCGGGATCCGAATCCATCTTCTTTCCGCTGCTCTTCTGGTTCGGAGCCCGGAGGGAACGTCGGGTACACCGTATGCGTGTAATCCCGCGAGGCGCTACACTTGTGGTGCTCCTTCATCGTTGAGGCCGTGTCGCGACGTCTTCACCGACAACGTTCCGACGGGGACGTAATCCCGTCATCGGTCTTCAAGGACCGGGTGGCCTCAGGAGTCATCGTGGATCTGCGCCGCATCGGGGATTGCCGGTACGACTACATCAACCACGTTCACGCGTGAACGTTTCCCGCTTAACGGACTACATACTGGTATGTGACCAACTCCCTCCGTTACTTGCATCGCCATAGCATAGGTCTTGGGTTCGGGATGCGTAGGTCATGAAAAATTATTGTTTTCAGCCCCGTTCCCCAACAGTGGTATCATGAGCAAGGCTATGCGTAGATGTATTGTACGGATAGAACATATCTAGTATGTGGGCATCAATTCTCCAATTGTTACCCTCTCACGTGTACTCGTTTAGCATTGCGGCAATGTCCTGATAAAGCGGCCACAACCGACCTTACGCATTTACGCGAGACTGGTTCCACGCTTGACATATGGCTTGTACCATATAAGTGGTTGGGGGTGTCTGTCTCTCTAACATTAGCGATGCGAAGACGTTTGCAACGGAGGGCCCCGACAGGGGTGTAATAGAGACAATTGCGGGATTGGTGTTGTGGTTGTATGTTCGTAGGCATAGAAACGGTTCTATCTCGAAAGCCCTATCAGCCACTTAAAACTTGCAAAAGATAAAGTAGAGGTGTCTAAACTTTAATTTGCAGGGGGGCATCATAGTTAGTATGATTTATACTATAGCATCCTGTTTTGCTTGTATTAGATATACGACGGTAGCATTATAGGATGATCCCTCACTAATCCAACAAAGTGTCCTTCCTTAGTGAAGCACCATCTAGAAAGATCTCCATTATGGAGGCATCGCGTGTCACACGGGTGTCAAACATATTAGCGTTCAAATGAGATGGGTGGAGCAAGCCTAGCATGTCCAGAAACATGGCCTTGCATACGCGGCATATAATCACTAAGGTTATTGTGGCGAGCCTGGCATATGCAGATATGGCCTCGGGACACAGTGATTGAAAGGTCGAGCATGAGTCACATGGATGATGTGATTGGCATGATGGCCTACCTTGAGAATATACTGATGGTCGTGTCACACGAGGGAGGTATAGTTCTCAAGGATTGTGTAATCACTTAGATTAAACTATGAGGGATGTTTGTCTGAGTGGGAGTTCTAGAATTGTTTAAAACATGAACTCTTATTATGAACTTAATCTTCATGTCTTAGCCGTGTCGTGACGTCTTCATCGTTGTGGTCGTGTCGTGACGTCTTCACCGACAATGTTCCTACGGGGACGTAATCCCGTCATCGGTCTTCAAGGAACGGGTGGCCTCAGGAGTCATCGTGGATCTGCGCGACATCGGGGATTGCCGGTACGACTACATCAACCACGTTCACGCGGGAACGTTTCCCGCTTAACGGACTACATACTGGTATATGACCAATTCCCTCCGTTACTTGCATCGCCATAGCATAGGTCTTGGGTTCGGGACGCGTAGGTCATGAAAAAATATTGTTTTCAGCCCCGTTCCCCAACAAGTGGCAACTGAAAGTAAATAATGAAAGTAAATTGAGGGTGTAAACAATAATGTGAAGATGGACCGGGGTCTCGTGATTTTCACTAGTGATGTCTCTCTCCCAAAAGACGATAAAAATGCTAGCGAGGTAAACAAATCACAACTGGGCAATTGACAGAATTATGAAGGCACCGCAATGCTAACTATGCTGCAAAGAAAGGAAGGGCTCAAAAGAAATGGGCAGTACGCCAAGGTAAGTAGACCGAAATCCAACTGCATCTACTACGAATCATCCACCTTGAGATATCTATCCAGAACATCTCGCTGGTATTAAGTTGTGAGTCCCACCCAAAGTGTAAACTCAAAGCAACAGACAACTGCATTAAAAGAACTTTGCGTAAAGTAAACAATACTTGCACCCGCGGGTACAAGCATCGTTGTTTTATCCCTGGTGGCAACAAAACATCCCCTAGTCTCATTTTTCTTTCACTCAAGCTAGACATCAAGGGGCTGAACCCACAATCAAGCATAATGCTCCCTCTTGGAGTTGCAAAAAATCACTTGGCCAAAGTAAAATACGGCAACGGAGAACATGCAAGAATTTACTCAAGAACAAAATATAAAAGAGAAGAACCAAATATATTACTCATCACAATCTGAACATAGTCTAATAATCCATCAGATCCCAACAAACTCAGCATAGCAACAATAGAAATTCCAAAAGTGCCTCGATCATGTGAGGCAGCTCACGAGGTCTCGAAAGTGGAAGCACAAAGAGGGGAGAGGTACATCACATAGCTACTGGTCACGGACTCATGGTCCAAGGGGGACTACTCACGGCACATCCGGGAGGCGTCCATGGCTATGGATGGTCTCCCGGAGGGGGTTCCTCCTCCCGGCAGGGTGTCGGGGCAGCTTCTCCAGGCAGCCCCGATCTTGAAACGGCGGCAGCGGCGGTACAGAGGCGAGTTCGCGGAAAAGAGATCTATATTAGGGGTTTCCACCCCAAGGGCTAAATATAGGCGGAGGGGGGTGTCGAGGGGACCCACAGGGCAGCCAGGAGGCCCCTTGGCGCGGCCTAGGGTGGGGCCGCGCCAGGGACCCTTCTGGAGTACTTGTGGTGGCCCCCCTCCGCTGCCTTGGTGATTCCGGAAACTTTCGGGTCGCTGATTTTTCCGGATTCTTTGGAGCACTTTTAATGGCCGGAAAACCTGAAATACAAAAACAGCAGAAAACAACAACTGGCAGCTGGGTGCACTGGGTTAATAGATTAGTCCAAATATGCTCAAAAGTGTATGAAAGTTCAAGCAAAACATGGCAAAGTCACACAAAACATGCATGGAGCAAACAGAAATAATAGATACGTTTGGGACGTATCAGTGGGTTCATACCCCCCAATGACACGCTTGAGTGACAGAAACATGAGTCTAGGGGATGTGTTGTTGCCACAAGGGGGAAAACAACAGTGCTTGTAACTGTGGTTGCAACGATTGTTTACTTTAAGCAAAGTTCTTTTAATGCAGTTGTCTGTTGCTTTGGGTTTATACTTTGGGTGGGGCTCGCAATTTAATACCAGCGAGATGTTCTGGATAGATATTTCAAGGTGGATGATTAGTAATAGATGCACTTGGATTTCGGTCTACTTATTTTGGCATACTGCACATGCTTTTGAGCCTCATCCTTTCTTTGTAGCATAGTTAGCATTGCGGTGCGTTTATAATCCTGTCAATTGCCCAGCTGTAACTTTTTTACCTCGCATGGCAGTTTTATCGTCTTTTGGGAGAGAGACATCACTAGTGAACATCACGGGACCTCGGTCCATATTCTCATCATTGTTTACACGCTCATTTAATTTCCTGCTTTTACTTTTTAGTTGCTATCACCATTATCATTATCCCTTGCGTTTGATACTTTGTAAACAACAAGACCGGAGAGATTGACAACCTCTCTGAACTTTGTGGGAGCAAAGTTATTTGTGTTGTGTGCAGGTCCAGGTCAAGGAAGCAACGTTTGTCGTAAACGGTGCCATTGTTTTCTTGCCACCTACTTACCATTGTTGGAGTCCTACGGGTTCGATACTCAACCTTGGTATCTTCACCAAGGGAAACTTGCCGCTACGTTGCATCTCACCTTCCACTTGGGGTAACCAACGAAGGGCGAGAAGCCACTATCATCTCTCGCGTATCAAGCAAATTTCTGGCGCCGTTGTCAGGGACTCCGAGTGCTAAGATAGGGGAGTTGCTCACTACCTTTTACCTTTGCTTTTTAGTCTTGTTAGTTTACCTTTCAGTTTTTTTATCTTTGTGTCTTATATAAAAAATCACATAAAATATATTTATCTTGATTTTAGTAGTCCCCCTTGTTTAAATAAACATGTTAGTACTTGGTGCTTTGCGGGAATCGGATGTTCTCGATTTCTGTCAAAGGGATGGAGAAAATATGAAGAAGGCATGGGACAAAAATTCTAAAGCACACAGAAGAATTATGCCTTGGATACCTATACAAATTGTGCTTAGAAATTTTTACCATGGTCTTTTTAAGTGGTGTAAACACTCTCTTGATATTATAGTTGAAGGAGACTTTTTAGAGTGTGATGAAGCTAGAGCTCTTGATATTTTTCATAGTCTATCTAGTTATTTTGTTTATGATCGTAGTATTGATACTGTTATAGATAGACTTGCCACTATTGAAAAGAGGATGGATGCTCTAGACTTGAGGAAGGAAGAAGAACTTAAGTCCAACAAGAAAGAAATGTTGGAGATAGATGATGATTGGGAGCCCTTTGTTAGGATTAGCATCTCTAACCAAGACTTCCTTGCTTTTTGTGATATTGGATCCATGGTTTCTACTATGCCAAAAATAGTTTATGATTCTTTGAAACTAGATATGGATAAATTGTCATCTTATCATGAACATGCTAACGGAGATATTTCAGAGGTTAAAGGAAAGGTAAAATAAGTCCAAGTTGCATTCCTCCATAGGGTTGCACTGATGGATTTCTTCATCATGGAGCCAAACCAAAGCAACATCGTACTTGGGAGGGACTTCCTCCGAGCTATGAAAGGCTTCATTGATATTGGTAACGGGCACATACGCTTACGCGGTAAGGAGAAAGGTAAGTACCTCTTTCCTAGGAAGAATAATAATGAACTTGTTTAAAATCAATTTGAAGGTTTTTATGACTCCGATGATCTCGGAGACCTTTGATTCTTCTTTTGCCTTATGCCTAGCTTAAAGGCGTAAAAGAAAGCGCTTGTTGGGAGGCAACCCAAGATGTTTTTACTTCTGTTTTTAGTGGTCTTGATGATTGTTACTACTGTAGCAACATCATTGTATCTTTATTTTCAAGATTTGTGCCAAGTTATAGCCTCATATGATAAGGGAAGCAAAAGTTGTGACATGCTGTCCAAAAAACAGATTCTGTCTACTTGACGGAAAAAATCGGAACAAATCACCAGTTCCTCTTTTTGAGCTGAACGTTTTACACGGCATGATCTATACAATTTTGAAACTTTCGTATGTTTTGAGTTTTTTGATTTGAGTTTCAGAAGTACCCCAAAAATTTTATTTACTACGCGTTGTTCTGTTTTTCACAGATTCTGCCATGTTTTGCCTTTCCTTACTTTTACAAACCTTAATCTTGCATTTTGTTTGCAAAAACTTTTTGGCAATCTTGAGAAACAGTAGCTCTTCAAGAATATCTTTATATCCAGTGGGGAAAAATTATTTTATTAAGGGTACTAACCTCTCTAATCAGCTTATGATGAGTTATGTATGAAGGGAGTTTTCAAGTGTGCGATGGAAGACGATGAAAGAAGATCTGGGAGTGTCAAGCGCTCAATCTTGGGGATGCCCCCATGCATCCCCAATAAATATTCAAGGATACTTAAGCGTCTAAGCTTGGGGATGCCCCCATGCATGCCCTTCTCCATCAACAATAATCAGTTCATCCTTCGTCTCACTATATTTTTATCACTTCATGCGTTATGTGCTATGCTTGGAGCGTCTCGCTCTTAGTTTTACTTTTTAGTTTTCTTTAGCTTTGTTTTCTGTTCATAACAAGTTAGACCCCAGCTTCATTTGTGTGGGAGAGAAACACGCTCCACTCCAATCTAGAACACATCATAGGATTTTTCATGCCTATCTTTTTACCATTGTGTGTTCTTTATCTTTTTGTAGCTATTGTGATATAGGGCAAGCCTAGGGTTTGGCCCAATCTTCACAATTTGGAGGTGGGGATCCACAACAACAACAAGAACAAAGGGGATCACAAACACATTCAACACAAGAGATAAAGGGGAACAAGATCCAAACACATAAACACTCAAATCCACTCCCAAATACCACACATCGCAAGATCCACACACCACAAGAGGTAAGCTTGATAGTCTCCCTCTCCTTCTATGAATAGGATTGGGTTCCTCTCCTTCTATGAGTGGGGAGAAGAGGTAGGAGGGAGGCTTGAGAGGATCTCAAGGAGATCTAATTCCCTAGGGGGAAGAAGGAGCTAAGCTCTCAAGTCTTTGGTAATTTCTTAGCTAACCCTAGAACTGAGATAGGAGGCAACTATATATAGGCTAGGAGGGAGAAGGGGATACATGGCCCGTGGCCCAGCTGAATCTGCGCGCAGGCAGGTTTCGGACGTCCGTCGGGTTTCGGACGTCCGAACTTTCGGGACGTCGGACGTACGTTGAGCTTCGGATTTCCGGAAGTGGCTGCATCGGCGGGGTCCTGTAGACGACCTGGTGGCCTGGAGTGGTAGATGTCGGAAATCCGACGGGTTTCGGACGTCCGATCTGTCGGAAGTCCAAAGTCTGTCGCACGCCCGCTTCGATGGAGGGTCTCCTGATCGTAGCATGTCGGACATCCGATGAGTTTCGGACGTCCGACGAGTTTCGGACGTCCGAGCTGTCGGAATTCCGAAAGTCTTCGGACGTCCGAAGACTGTCTGGAGTCGAATCTTCTTCTCCTTTGGTTGCCTCCTCGCCGTTGGACCTAATGGAACAAAGCACACTGTTTTGAGGTAGCATCCAATTCTCGTGCGTATGGCATTGAAGCTCAGCAAGGAGTGAATGCACCTTTGCTTCTATGGCACGTGCTTTTGCTCTCGTCATGGGTCCGCGTGTAGGAGATGTATCCATGGTGATGTCGGTAGGATGCTCTGCATCATATTGCCATGTTTAGTTTTAGTCTTAATTTGTCTTTAGCAAGAGCCTTGGCTTTTGCTTAGTTTGTTGCTGGAACTCTCTTTAGTTTTCATGTTTATGCTGTTAAGAGAGTTAGTTGTTGCACTGAGTTGTGTCTTGTCTTGAAAGTAGGTAATTGAGGTTGCTATTTAATTTTAGTAGTAACTTGCAATAGTTTTGAGGTATTGTTGTGAGTAATGTTTGAACTTTTGGTGCCAAGAGCTCTAGCCTATTAGTGATAGGTGTCGTATTTTGGGCAATACGTGTTTATTTTCAAAACCTACAAAACTAGTTGAGAACTCTAGCTACTAGATGGATCACTAATCTTCTGAGGGGTCGGATATTAGAGTACACTCACGTACCATGAGTCGAGGATGCGCAAGGATAACCAAACCCCCATACACTCCTCCTCGGGGTACTTGTCTCTTTGTGAACCTCCTTATTAGATTGAGAGTTACCGATAATAAGTGCATGAGTTCTTCAGACTAATGTAAGTATTGAAAGTTGACACTTCCACCTCCTCATATTTGTTAGCCTCTTCCGTACCGTGCATTGCCTTCTTATTACTCCGAGAGTTGGCGTCCACCTTCGCCGGTGCATCCAAACCCTTGGCATGATACGCTCTGTTATCATAAACCTCCCTATATCTTTCCTCAAAACATCCACCATACCTACCTATCAAGGCATTTCCATAGCCTTTCCGAGATATATTGCCATGCAACATCCACCTCTTCATGACTTGATTTTTATGTCATACATGTTCCTACTACACTGGCAGAGGCATACATTGCATACATCATGATAGCTACATCTTCTTTATGTTTGAGTACCTTGTAAAGTGTGAATATCTTCTATACCCTCTTGTAAAATAGAGTGTTGCCCTTAAGTGAGGAAAAGATCCCAAAGAGGACAAAATAAAAGATCCCAAAGAGGACAATTGAGAGTTAAATAGAAAGAGCCATTGAGGCCACCAAAAAATACAAAAAATGAAAAAAGAGAAAAAGAAATAAAAAGAGAGAAAGGGGAAACACTACTATCCTTTTGAAAGATCCACACTAGTACTGCCTCTTATCCTTGTACTCCATAGAGATGATCATACATACATATAGCTATGTGGGGACTTTCACACTATAGAACTTGGCTTGCATATTCCAAGGATGAACCTCCTCAAACGAGCTCTAGGTGTTCATGAGCGAGCAAGTTGGATGCACCCCCACTAGTTCCATTGGAGAGCTTTTCTTAGCTCATATGTGCATCCGTTGCATGGCAATCCCTACTCCTCACATTGTATCTATCATTTGGCTCTCTCGCCTATGATTGTCCTCATTGATGTGAGACTTTCTCATCCTTTTTTTCTTCCTCCTCCACCATATTTCTCTCTTTGCGATCCTAAGTGTCAACTTTCTTGCTTACGCTCATCCATTGCATGAGTGCTCAAAATATCAAAAAGGAGTGGATCAAATTGACTTGTACCTGGCTAGTCGTCTGGGGACGAGTCAAGATAAGATTCCAAAGAAGACCAAGTGTGAAACTTTAGTAGATTGAGTTCTCAACAAAATTTTTTTTTTCTCATATTCCCTATCCCCTTTCTTGCACGCAAACACCATTTGGAGACATTTGACTCACAGACAGCGAGATCTCTTGCACCTGATGTTCTTTCGTTGCTTGTTTCAATGCTAATATAGACTCTTGCATGTTATGACTTGAATTGAATCACATACCTTCGTTGCTTTACTTTTCAAAGTTCTTATATGGTTGTTAGCTTGTCACCACAGAAATTATGCTTGTTATCATTTACCTACTCGAGGACGCACAGGAATTAAGCTTGGGGATGTTGATACGTCCCAAACGTATCTATAATTTATGCTTTCTCCATGCATTTTTTTGTGTCATATTGCTATGATCTAGATACACTTTCATACACTTTTGATCATATTTGGACTAACTTATTAACACAGTGCACCACAGTGCCAGTTTCTGTTTTCTGCTTTTTTATTCCAGGTTTCCCCCATATTAAAAGTGCTCCAAAAATTCGGGAAAAAACGGATAAAAAATCAGCGCAACGGAACCTTCCAGAGCCCCGAAGGAGGGCCAAAGGGGCCCCACCTGGTGCCCAGTCGGCCAGGTGGCGCGGCCTAGGGTAGGGCCCGGGCCTAGGGTAGGGCCGCGCCGGGTGGCCGCCTGGACACCTGCTGGCCCCCTGGCTGCCCCCCTTCGCCTATTTAATCTCCTTGACGCGAAACCCCCGAAGACATAACCCTTTTTTGCGATCTTGCCTTTGTTCCTCCGTCGCCGCGCTTCCAAGATTGGGAGCGCCAGCAGACTTCTTCCCGGCACCCTGCTGGAGGGAGGATTGACCTCCGGGAGCTTCCCCTCCACCATGGTCGCTTACCAGATGTGTCGTGGGTAGTTTTCTTTGGACCATGGGCCCGTGATCAGTAGCTATGTGATGTTCTCCTCCCCTCTTTGTTCTTCATGGTTCGGTCCTCGTGAGCTGCCCTACATGATCGAGGCACATATGCTATGCTGAGTTTGCTGGGATCTGATGGATTATGAGATTATGTTCAGATTCTGATTGAGTAATATATTTGGTTCTTATCTTTTATATTGTTGTTCTTAAGTAATTCTTGCATGTTCTCCGTTGCTGTTTATTGCTTTGGCCAAGTAGTAGGTAGTGAATCCAAGAGGGAACATTATTCTCGATTTTGGGTTCATGCCTCCCGATGACACGCTTGAGTGACATAAACATGAGTCTAGGGGATGTGATGTTTCCAAAAGGGGTAAAACAACAGTGCTTATAACCGCGGTTGCAAGGATTGTTTACTTTACGCAAAGTGCTTTTAATGTAGTTGTCTGTTGCTTTGGGTTTACACTTTGGGATGGGCTCGCAACTTAATACCAGCGACATGTTCTAGATAGATATCTCAAGGTGGATGATTAGTAGTAGATGCAGTTGGATTTCGGTCTACTTATTTTGGCTTACTGCCCATGCTTTTGAGCCTCGTCCTTTCTTTGTAGCATAGTTAGCATTGCGGTGCGTTTATAATCCTGTCAAGTGCCCAGCTGTAATTTGTTTACCTCGCATATCAGTTTTATCATCTTTTGGGAGAGAGACATCACTAGTGAACATCACGGGACCCCGGTCCATATTCTCATCACTGTTTACACGCTCATTTAATTTTCTACTTTTACTTTTTAGTTGCTATCACCATTATCATTAGCCCTTGCGTTTGATCCTTTGTAAACAACAAGACCGGAGATATTGACAACCTCTCTGAACTTCGTTGGGAGAATAGTTATTTGTTTTGTGTGCAGAGGTCAAGGTTGCAACGTTTGTCGTAAACGGTGCCATTGTTTTCTTGCCACGTACTTATCATTGTTGGAGTCCTACAGGTTCGATACTCAATCTTGGTATCTTCACCAAGGGAAACTTGTCGCTACGCTGCATCTCACCTTCCACTTGGGGTAACCAACGAAGGGCGAGAAGCCACTATCATCTCTCGCGTATCAGGATACCTGAAGCTAAGTAACGAGTTGAAAAGGAACTGCATTCTGGAGCGCATAACAAACGGAAAATCTTGTATTCATTAATTGCTCGAGGAAAAGTTACGAGTAATTAATTCACTAGCAGTCCGTCTCTGACGTAGATTGCCAGATTGCTAGTAAGATAAGGCGCAGGGGGTTAAGGATTGATATCCCATGTGGTATGATCTAAGGCTCATTTTATGATGCCTTAGAATATCAAACTTTACAAATCTGGTCCATATGGACTTTAAGGCCTTTTACTCCGAGACACGCCCTCCGGGCCCTCAGTCCACCTCTTCCGAGAGACGCTTGAGTGTCGCCAGATTTTTCTGTTAACTTGCCCAACCCATGTTTAATCTTCACATACATCATGAATCATGATGACATCGACTGCCTCAATCACGAGTACCCGCGAGCACTTGGGGGCTACTGTCATGGTCATACGAAAGGTATACCCTCAAGCATTAGGAATCAAGGGGTACCCTCAGTATCGTGATCTCCCAAGAATACCCAAGAAAATAAATGAAATCACCAAAGCATAAAGTGTCTGACAAAAATACCGGGACATAGGTCACAACGTCTCCGAGTAATCCATTACTCGGAAGAAGAGATGGTCTCCGAGTAATCAGTTACTCGGGGAAGGTGATCATCTCCGAGTAATAGGTTACTCGGAGAGCAGATAGGCTCCGAGTAATCAGTGACTAGGAAGAGAGAATTGGCAAGCTGCTCACTACTCGGAGAAGGGAAGAGAAACAGGCGTGGAGCATTAAAGCCAGAGGCATTTTCTCCTTCTTAATTAGCAGTAATGAGTAGATCGTTTCTTGTATTACGTATAGGCGTTTATACCTGTAATAATGACCCATTTACCGAGGTATTGAAGGGGCAGAGGCGCACTCTATATAAGCCTCCCCCTCACCCTAGGGAGGTTACACAGACACTATTCTTCAAAATCTGAGAAAGAACACCCCAGTAAGCCTGGGACATGACTAAGGTTTTTATCTCTAAGGAGAGGCCTAACCTGTATAATTCCTCTGCGTCAAACTCTCTGCATACAGATTCATATAGCTCCAATCACACCCCTATATATATTGTCAGGATCATATCCACGACAAAGGGGGATACTTCCACAACTCCAAACGGGATAAAATTTTGGAAAGTCCAGTTTCTGAAGAAATGATGGTAGGAGCCAGAAGGAGCCCCGGAGGGGGACAACAAGCAGCCAGACGACCTGGTCGCCCCCCCTAGTCGCGCCCTTTGGCCACCTGGATGTTGATGACCCACAAGTGTAGGGATCCATCATAGCTTTTTTAGATAAGTAGGAGTGTCGATTCCAACGAGGAGAAGAAGGTAAAGACAAGTGATTTTGAGCAAAGAATAACTGCAAGCACTGAAAAGGTAAATTTTTATGGATTTTGTAATAGATGTCAAGTGAATAAAAGAGCGCACAAAGTGAATAATAATAAAGTGCAGCAAGTGACCCAATCCTTTTAAACACAAAGGACAAGTCAAAAAGTTTTACTTATAAAAGCTAAAGCATTTCCGAGGACAGACGAGAGAGATAGTAAGGTTACTTTCGCCATATTCTGCCATGTATTATCTGTTGTTTTGATAAGTGTTGTGTGGCTGAACTTATGCTAGCACACCGCCTAGACTAAAACATCTGCACTCTTACAATTAAACCTCTTGCAAGCATCCGTAAATACAAGAAAAAAAAGATAAGCCTATCTGCAGCTATAAACTTTAGGATCCTACACTCCCTCATGCATAAGTACGCAAACTAGGGCTTAGGTTTCTGTCACTCCGGCAACCCACCATAAGCATCCTTAATACATAATGCCTTCTCCTAGGTGATATAGGGCAAGCCTAGGGGTTGACCCAATCTTTCACAACTTGGAGGTGGGAAAGAGATGCAACTCAAGAAGAACACAAAGAGAGGAAGAGGAACAAGATCCAAACAGAGGGAACTCAAATCCACACACAAAATCCACACAGAACATGATCCGTACATCCACACAAGTGGTAGCTAGATTGATCCCTCTACTTCTACTACTAGGATTGGGTCCTCTCCTTCTATGACTAGGGAGAGGAGGGTAGGTTGAGGCTCAATCCGCATATCGAATCTCTCTCCCGCGGGAGGTGGCAGGATTGAGAGAGGATCTCTAAGGATATCAAATCCCCATGGGGGAGTAGGAGTTAAGCTCTCTCAAATCTGGGTATATTCTTAGCTAACCCTAGAATGGAGGTGGGGGTGGAGTATATATAGACTAAGGGGGAGAG
This sequence comes from Bromus sterilis, assembly GCA_950022295.1. Lineage (NCBI taxonomy): Eukaryota > Viridiplantae > Streptophyta > Magnoliopsida > Poales > Poaceae > Bromus > Bromus sterilis. The sequence goes on along the minus strand of OX465601.1, from coordinate 138,648,362 downwards.
AGAGGGGTACATGGGTCATCCTTGATCAGGTCGCCGAGGACCGGGCACCCGCGGTCTTTAGACCGGGCACCCGGGGTAGGGGAGACTGGCCAACCGGGGGTCCGAGGCTCCGGGCACCTGGGGTGGTCAGTAGGTCTTCGGGCTTCGGCCAACAGGGATCGGGCACTGATGCGCGAGAGATGATAATGGCTTCTCGCCCTTCGTTGGTTACCCAAAGTGGAAGGTGAGATGTAGGATAGCAGCAAATTTCCCTTGGCAAAGATGCCAAGGTTTAGAGTGTCTCCCGTAGGACTCCGATAACTTCAAGTAGGTGGCTCGGAAAGTGATGCGTCGTCTGAATAAAATCACTTGCTTAACCTGGACCTGCACACAAAACAAGTAACTTTTCTCCCAACGAAGTTCAGAGAGGTTGTCAATCTCTCCGGCCTTGTTGTTTACAAAGGATCAAACACAAGAGATAATAGTAGTGATAATTTCAATTGGAAAGTAAAAGCAAGTAGTAAATTGAGGGTGTAAACAGTGATGGAAATATGGACCGGGGTCCCATGATGTTCACTAGTGATGTCTCTCTCCCAAAAGACGATAAAACTGCTATGTGAGGTAAACAAATTACAGCTGGGCAACTGACAGGATTAAAAACGCACCGCAATGCTAACTATGCTACAAAGAAAGAAAGAGGCTCAAAAGCATGGGCAGTACGCCAAAATAAGTAGACCGAAATCCATCTGCATCTACTACTAATCATCCATCTTGAGATATCTATCCAGAACATCTCGCTGGTATTAAGTTGCGAGCCCCACCCAAAGTGTAAACCCAAAGCAACAGACAACCACATTAAAAGAACTTTGCGTAAAGTAAACAATCCTTGCAACCGCGGTTACAAGCACCATTGTTTTCCCCCTTGTGGAAACAACACATCCCCTAGACTCATTTTTCTGTCACTCAAGCTAGTCATCAGGGGGCATGAACCCACAATCAAGCATAACACTCCCTCTTGGAGTCACTGCCTACTACTTGGCCAAAGCATTAAACAACAACAAAGAACATGCAAGAATTACTCAAGAAAAATATATTAAGAACCAATATATTACTCAATCACAATTTGAACATAGTCTCATAATCCATCAGATCCCAGCAAACTCATCATAGCAACAACAGAAACAATTACATATGTGCCTTGATCATTAGGGAAGCTCACAAGGTCTAATCCATGAAGAACAAAGAGGGAGGATAACATCACATAGCTACTGATCATGGACCCATGGTCCAAGGTAGACTACTCACGGATCATCCGAGATGCGTCCATGGTGAAGGAGAAACTCCCGGAGGTCAATCCTCCCTCTGGCAGGGTGCCTGTGACGCCCCCAAAATCGAGTCGTGTACAGTAATCATACACGCAAGGTACACGATCGAGATCAGGGACTCACGGTGAGGTATCACAACACAACTCTACAAATAAAATAATACAAGATGTTTAATACCAGCCAGGGGCCACGAGGGCTCGAATACAACAGCTCGAGAACACAAAGTTAGCGGAAGACAATAGTATCTGAGTACAGACACAATAATACAAGGTTGCCTTAAGAAGGCAAGCACAAAATCAACACTCCGTCGAAAAGGCAAGGCCTCCTGCCTGGGAACCTCCAAACTACTCCTGGTCAAAGGGGAACTCGACGTCGTAGAAGGCATCGGGGATCTTCACGTTGTGGTGGTTGGCATCGGGGATCTCCTGCTCCTGGACTCCAAGGCTCCAACGTCGACTGCAGCGGCCGATCAGGCAAAACAATAAAAGGGGAAAATAAAGAAGGTGAGTATCTAGCATACCCGCGAGTCTTACGTCCGCTACTAAGCATTATGCATTGTATCAACGGAAAGAAGAGGCTGTATATGGTGGACTACAAGATAGAAAATCAGAATATGGGTAAGAAGCTAGGCCTATCGAAGACTAGCATCTTCCGACGGGTCTTGAAGCATGAGGTAAGAATCAGCCAACAGTTTATATAAAACATAAGGTAACAATGCAGCAGAAGTTGCTGCAGCATTGTATAATAATAAGTTGTAATAATTAACAATGCCTCCGAGATCCCCTCCTCGACATCCCAGCGAGGAAGAAAACCCGGAACCATACAGTTTAATAATAATAGTTTGTAGTGGTAAGATCCAACTTGAGCATAAAGCGTCCAGTTACCGTGGACATGGCTATTTGAATAGATTAATCTTCCCTGCAGGGGTGCACTTGTGTTACACTACACGCACGGATCTCCAGGGTTGCGGGCACCTTGTTAGGGAACGCTCCACCGAGGTTATCCGACACTTCGTAGCCCATCTTTCAAACTCAACAGAGAGGTCATCCGCCGGACTATATCCTATGTACGCGGGGCTTTGGACCCTAACCCCGACGTACTCCTGCACGGTGCGAGGCTAGCCGGTGAAGTTAAAGCAAATCCAAATAAGACACTACCGCGTGAGCAAATAAGACAACACCACTTCCCGGCGCAGGCCGCGGTACTGCTGACGTCTGAAGAGTCCTCGGACGACACTATGAAGCAGATGAGCCCATAACTCGTAATTCCCACGGGTAGGTAGTGCGTACATGGCATATAGCCAACTCAAGAAATTCACTGAACCATTAGTCATTTTATTAACTTGCAGGACAACCGTTATCGTTGCTTCGACTTAACTGACCCGCGGACAACGACAGCAGCCAGGACCACCAGTACATCGGTGCCTGCCCTGTCGTCCCACCAAGTCACTGCGGTTACCAACAAGGTGAACCGTCTCCTTACCTTGTCTCGCGTGTGCTCCTGGAGGAGCTCGACTTTCGTGGGTTGGTAACTCTCGCGGCCAACGATCAGGGGCCAAGCACACCGGTACACTGGTCGTACCCTCCCTGTCGTCCCGTCGCAATACCTCTTGCGGGCACCGTTGAGTCGCCCGACTTCTTACCTTTAAGGACAACCGTTGCCCAGGTACCTAGAGCGGCTATACAGAGTCAGCAACGAGTGGAGTACAACGATTACTCCTTGATAGCTCACACTTGATGGTGGCTCGACAGAGCCGAGCTAGGGGGCCTGAGACGGTGTCTGCATTGTACCGTACCTGTGCAGTTATAATATTTGTATCCGCGTTCACTCCCCTGAGTGATCACGACCCTCTATCTAATCCTATCTAACAATGCACAGGGCTCACTGCTGAATTTCATATATATATATATATATATATATATTTATAGGCAACATAGGATAAGGAAGGCACATTAAGGGGCGACAATGACAGGTTATGCAATTGAATAGGTAAGCAACATAGCAGCAGCAGTAACAATGCCTAGTGCAAGAAATTAAGGAAAGATAGGCGATATCTGGGGAAGAGAATGGCTCTGCTTGCCTGGAAGCTCGACGGTAGAAGTAGGGTCGTCGACGAAGTAGTCGTACTCAGCAGCGGTGTAGTCGACGGCAGCAGCGGGGTCTACCGGAGATAAGGGGGGGGATGAAACAGTAAATACACAGCAAGCATATACAAACAGATGCATGACATGACAGATGAAATGTTAACGGTGTTCTAAGGCCTTGCAATGCACGTTGCTCGGAGCGGGAATTCATCCGGGGATGAACGGCCAGCTCTGGGTGATTATCGGACAAGGTGTCCGGAGGGGGGGAGATATCATGTCGGATGTGTCGTGGACATCCGACACATGTGTGGGTGGTGTATCCGGGTTAGTTGATCTATTCCGAACAACTTTCGTGTTCGAAATAAATTCATCCGGGTACTTTAGCAGTACCGGACAATTTATCGGACAGTCGGTCCGGAGGGGGATGGTTCGACGTTCGTTGTGTTAGAGGGGGGTGATAGACATACGGATAGTGTAACCGTATTCGTTACATTTTTCTGATCAATTTTCATGTATAAAGTTTTTGAATCTGAGTTATAGTTTAAAAGTTATTCAAATTTAAAGTTTAAATCATTTAAAAAGAATTTCTGAATTTCTTTTATTATTATTACAACCTTATCAGAAAGATTATCCAAAACAATGCCTGACATGTGGGACCCACATGTCAGCCTCACATTTTAAAAAATCATTTTATTAAACCTAATTATCCAGTGGGGTCCCACATGTGAGTGGAACATACTAGTTTTTATTGTAATTAAACTAACTAACTATAGGTGGGCCCTAGGTGTCATAGGGTGGGGGGTTTATCTCTGTTTTAATTAACAGAGAGATTAGAGGGGGGGATGGCCCACTTGTAAGTGTTAGGAGAGGTGGGGTTAGGAGTTAGTTAACAGGGGATTAGCCCCACCGGTTGTTTAGCCCACGGCTTTGCTCGCCGGCGACAAGCCGTTACACCGCGGCGAGCCACTCCGGCCAGGTGGGACATCAGCGAGGGGGAGGGGTGGTGTGGCGGCCGGCGGGGGTGCGGGCGTGGCCGGTGGTGGTGGTCCAGAAGCGGCAAGGCCGGCCACACCGGTGCCAACAAGCAGGCACGCGGGCGCACGCGGGCACGCATGGGCGTGCGCAGGACGCGGCCAAGGCGGGCACAGAGCGTGCATAGGAGGTCCAGTGCGCGACGAGCATGGGGCCCGCGTCCAAGGAAGCCCGGCGGTGGCCAGAGCCACGCCGACAATGGGGAGGCGGCTTCTACGGGAGAAAAACGAGCGCAACGAGGGGGATTCGGGGTGGAGGCTCACCAGGAGCCTGATGCCGTGGTCGGCGAAGCCGGAGGAGGGCGCGGGGTGGTAAATTCCGGCGAGGAAGACGACGACGAAGACCTTGGCGAAATCGAAGACAAAGGCGTCGCCTCCAGAGATCCCCGGCCAAAATTGACGCGCGGAGTCGACGTAGAGGAACCCGACGGAGCTCCCAGAGAAGGTGGCGCGAGAAAGCGTCGTCGTTGGCCGCGAGGACGACGGAGGCAGGCGGCGGCCGCGGCGGACCCCTCGCTGGGAGGAGGCACAGAGCGAGGGAGAGGAGGGGAGGGTCAGTGTTGCGTTAGGGTTAGGGCGAGGGGGCGCAGGGGCCTTATCCACGGGGCATGGGGGGCAGGTGAGATGGGGGAGAGGGAGCAGGTGGAGGGGGCCATGGCGCCCGTGCTCTCTGTCCATGGCGACAAGCGGGGTAGGTGGGGAGGGGAGGGAAAAACAGGGGAGGGGGAGAGAGAAGGGGCCGGGCCTGGGTGGGCCTCGCCCCAGGCGTAGGATAGGTTTTTTTATCTTTTTATTTATTCTTTTCTATTTACATTTTATTTAAGTGCCATGTGAATTTTGTTATCTCTGAAAACAATTTTATTGTTTGTGTTAAACATTATAGAGAGGCCACAAAAAGTTTGGCTCAAGTATAAAATCATTAGAATTTTTGTTTTATTTAAATGGGACTAAAAGCCACTGATTTGACACTGTTTTGATTTGATTAAATTAGTAAAACATTTTATAAACTCCTATTTCATTTTTAATAATACCTACTGATTATTAGGCTTTTAATAAAAATGATTGCATAATTTTTAGTTCAATTTTTATATCCACTTGTTTATTATAATTTCCATTGCAATTTAACAATTCCAAGCTATTTCTTTTATTTTCTTAATATCACTAAACCACTTTAATAAAAACATCCATTGCTATACTTACATGGCCTAATGATTGCTAGGCATTTTCTTAATAGGTTCCACAAATTTTGGTTTAACAAAGATTTTCATTTCCATTTTAAATTTCATGGCAATTTTGGATAAGCCAGCCCTATTTGGTTTCACAACTATCATGGACTTAGGATTATTAAAATGACTAAGGATGTTTTGGTTTAACCATTTGCAAGTGTGTTGATAATCTCCCAAAATTCCTTGGAGCAAATCTATAGTCCACTCTAGTTTGAAAATTTTATCAGGGTGAGAATCTGACAGAGCTATGATCAAAGGTGATCATGGCTTGATCATCAACAGTAATGATCACTAACAGTGGAACCACTGTAGTGATTACTGTACTGGATCTGAGGGTGTTACAAATCTCCACCACTACAAAGAATTCTCATCCCGAGAATTAAAAGTAGTGTAAGGGGTAGAGTTTCAGTTTCTCCTTCTAACAAATCTTCTGGTTCTTGTTGTCCTACTCGAAGAATTTAATCCTTCATGTTGAGGTCTTCATCTCTTTGCATCGGTGCATCTCGATGGGTTTTCCTCCTTTCCTCGGGGCTTCATCGCACTTACGAACAGGTTAAGAGGTAAAGCTTAAGGGGGTCGGATCGATACAAGATCAATCAAATGGGGTTGCCCAAGGGTATGGGGTTCAAAGTCCTTCCGAGTTTAATCTCAGGGAAGTACATCGAGAGAAGTTTTAAGCGGATAGGTACACATTCGACGCCGAGGACGGATGATGGGAAAAGGGGCCCCGATCAACAGACACAAGCACTGAGTCTGATATCGGACGGAATATCACAAGGTAGATAACAAGAGTCAGGTTTCGATCCTGTGGAACTGTGGCTTAGAGTGGTGGCATATTACGCGATCACGATGCAAGGATGGTCAGAGAATAGCTTGTTAGCTATGTCGGCAAAAACATCGATACTAGGGGCAGTGGACATTGAGAACCATTTCCTGCTCGTTAATACGAGGCGGACTAATTGGCAAAGTTCTTGTCCCGGTGGTTACCATGATGTCATAAACAATGGCAACAAGGGGTTACTGACGAGGTAACACATAGAGGTGTTTACAACAGCAGGGAATTATCGCTGCTTAGGTTATTCACATCGCAAGAAAGGTTAAACAGACCAATGGAAGGGAAAAGTGATGATAAGCAAGTATGACGTGTATGTCTTTCCCAAGGAAAGGCAGAGCACGATATACATGACCAAGTTGTATTGGCACGGAGTCGAGGGAGGTTGTCGACGATAAAAAAAATCATCGAGGGTCAGGGATGGTATTTCACACGGTGAATCCAATTGACACATGGAATAAGCCACGTAAGATTAGTCGGATAATAACCCACGAAAAGGTCGAATGGTTCTCAAAGGATCCGATGTGAGTATCGGCACTCAATCGGGAGGAGAAAGAATGCAAAGGCATCGGGTGATGGAAGCATCGGAATAATTTGATGCTTAAGTACAAGGGAAATCGTGTTTTCCCGATCGGGAGGTGGATGCAATCATCCATACGGACTTATCGGTGGCAGGGAATTGCAAAGGCGATGAACACGTAGGTTCTCGGGAGTTTATCGGAGAGTAATCTCCCGAATATTCAGGTGAAGCAAGCGATCATCTTGGGTGAAGGGCTCTCCGGGTAGATGCGTCCACGAGATCCTAATGTCAGAGTTAGCAAAATTACCCGAAAAGATAAGAGATTAGAAACCCAGGGTAAAGGTACGGAGAAAAAGGATCCTAATCCCATCCAGTTTGCGACGTGGGCCGATAAGCCACACGATACTGTTAGTAAAGTAGTTTTGCAAAGACTAGACTCGACTTTGACCAAGGAGTTGGAAGGGGGTGTCCTACAGGCAGTCGGCTCCGATACCAACTTGTGACGCCCCCAAAATCGAGTCGTGTACAGTAATCATACACGCAAGGTACACGATCGAGATCAGGGACTCACGGTGAGGTATCACAACACAACTCTACAAATAAAATAATACAAGTTGTTTAATACCAGCCAGGGGCCACGAGGGCTCGAATACAACAGCTCGAGAACAAAAAGTTAGCGGAAGCAATAGTATCTGAGTACAGACACAATAATACAAGGTTGCCTTAAGAAGGCTAGCACAAAATCAACACTCGATCGAAAAGGCAAGGCCTCCTGCCTGGGAACCTCCAAACTACTCCTGGTCAAAGGGGAACTCGACGTCGTAGAAGGCATCGGGGATCTTCACGTTGTGGTGGTTGGCATCGGGGATCTCCTGCTCCTGGACTCCAAGGCTCCAACGTCGACTGCAGCGGCTGATCAGGCAAAACAATAAAAGGGGAAAATAAAGCAGGTGAGTATCTAGCATACCCGCGAGTCTTACGTCCGCTACTAAGCATTATGCATTGTATCAACGGAAAGAAGAGGATGTATATGGTGGACTACAAGATAGAAAATCAGAAGAAGGGTAAGAATCTAGGCCTATCGAAGACTAGCATCTTCCGACGGGTCTTGAAGCATGAGGTAAGAATCAGCCAACAGTTTATATAAAACATAAGGTAACAATGCAGCAGAAGTTGCTGCAGCATTGTATAATAATAAGTTGTAATAATTAACAATGCCTCCGAGATCCCCTCCTCGACATCCCAGCGAGGAAGAAAACCCGGAACCATACAGTTTAATAATAATAGTTTGTAGTGGTAAGATCCAGCTTCAGCATAAAGCGTCCTGTTACCGTGGACACGGCTATTCGAATAGATTAATCTTCCCTGCAGGGGTGCACGTGTGTTACACTACACGCACGGATCTCCAGGGTGGCGGGCACCTTGTTAGGGAACGCTCCACCAAGGCTATCCGACACTTCGTACCCCATCTTTCAAACTCAACAGAGAGGTCATCCGCCGGACTATATCCTATGTACGCGGGGCTTTGGACCCTAACCCCGACGTACTCCTGCACGGTGCGAGGCTGGCCGGTGAAGTTAAAGCAAATCCAAATAAGACACCACCGCGCAAGCAAATAAGACAACACCACTTCCCGGCGCAGGCCGCGGTACTGCTGACGTCTGAAGAGTCCTCGGACGACACTATGAAGCAGAGGAGCCATAACTCGTAATTCCCACGGGTAGGTAGTGCATACATGGCATATAGCCAACTCAAGACATTCACTGAACCATTAGTCATTTTATTAACTCGCGGGACAACCTTTTATCGTTTCCTCGACTTAACTGACCCGCGGACAACGACAACAGCCAGGACCACCAAAACATCGGTGCCTGCCCTGTCGTCCCACCAAGTCACTGCGGTTACCAACAAGGTGAACCGTCTCCTTCCTTGTCTTGCGTGTGCTCCTGGAGGAGCTCGACTTTCATGGGTTGGTAACTCTCGCGGCCAACGATAAGGGGCCAAGCACACCGGTAAACTGGTCGTACCCTCCATGTCGTCCCGTCGCAATACCTCTCGCGGGCACCGTTGACTCGCCCGACTTCTTACCTTTAAGGACAACCGTTGCTCAGGTACCTAGAGCGGCTATACAGAGTCAGCAACGAGTGGAGTACAAGGATTAGTGATCACGACCCTCTATCTAATCCTATCTAATAATGCGCAGGGCTCACTGCTGAATATCATATATATATATATATATATATATATATATATATATATATATATATTTATAGGCAGCATAGGATAAGGAAGGCACATCAAGGGGCGACAATGACAGGTTATGCAATTGAGTAGGTAAGCAACGTAGCAGCAGCAGTAACAATGCCTAGTGCAAGAAAGTACGGAAAGATAGGCGATATCTGGGGAAGACAATGGCTCTGCTTGCCTGGAAGCTCGATGGTAGAAGTAGGGTCATCGACGAAGTAGTCGTACTCAGCAGCGGTGTAGTCAACGGCAGCAGCGGGGTCTACCGGAGATAAGGGGGGGGGATGAAACAGTAAATACACAGCAAGCATATACAAACAGATGCATGACAAGACAGATGAAATGTTAACAATGTTCTAACGCAGTGCAATGCACGTTGCTCGGAGCGGGAATTCATCCGGGGATGAACGGCGAGCTCCGGGTGATTATCGGACAAGGTGTCCGGAGGGGGGGAAATATCATGTCGGAGGTGTCGTGGACATCCGACACATGTGTGGGTGGTGTATCCGGGTTAGTTGATCTATTCCGAACAACTTTCGTGTTCGAAATAAATTCATCCGGGTACTTTAGCAGTACCGGACAATTTATCGGACAGTCGGTTCGGAGGGGGACGGTTCGACATTCGTTGTGTTAGAGGGGGTGATAGACATACAGATAGTGTATTTGTATTCGTTATATTTTTCTGATCAATTTTCATGTATAAAGGTTTTGAATCTGAGTTACGGTTTAAAAGTTATTCAAATTCAAAGTTTAAATCATTTAAAAAGAATTTCTGAATTTCTTTTATTATTATTACAACATTATCCGAAAGATTATCCAAAACATTGCCTGACATGTGGGACCCACATGTCATCCTCACATTTTCATAATTCATTTTATTAAACCTAATTATCCAGTGGGGTCCCACATGTGAGTGGAACATACTAGTTTTTATTGTAATTAAACTAACTAACTACAGGTGGGCCCTAGGTGTCATAGGGTGGGGGGTTTATCTCTGTTGTAATTAACAGAGAGATTAGAGGGGGGCTGGCCCACTTGTAAGTGTTAGGAGGGGTGGGGTTAGGAGTTAGTTAACATGGGATGAGCCCCACCGGTTGTTTAGCCTACGGCTTTGCTTGCCGGCGACAAGCCGTTGCACCGCGGTGAGCCACTCCAGCCAGGTGGGACAGCAGTGAGGGGGAGGGGTGGTGGAGCGGCCGGCGGGGGTGCGGGCGGGGCTGGTGGTGGTGGTGCAGAAGCGGCAAGGCCGGCCAGCAGGGCTGCAACAAGGCGAGGCCGGCCACATCGGTGCCAACAAGCACGCACGCGGGCGCGCGCGGGCACGCGTGCGCGTGCGCAGGACGCGGTCAAGGCGGGCACAGAGCGTGCATAGGAGGTCCAGTGCGCGACGAGCATGGGGCCCGCGTCCAAGGAAGCCCGGCGGTGGACAGAGCCACGCCGACAATGGGGAGGCGGCTTCTACGGGAGAAAAACGAGCGTAACGAGGGGGATTCGGGGTGGAGGCTCACCAGGAGCCCGATGTCGTGGTCGGCGAAGCCGGAGGAGGGCGCTGGGTGGAAAATTTCGGCGAGGAAGACGACGACGACCGCAGCGAAATCGAAGACAAAGGCGTCGCCTCCAGAGCTCCCCGACCAAAATTGACGCGCGGAGTCGACGTAGAGGAACCCGACGGAGCTCCCAAACAAGGTGGCGCGGGAAAGCGTCGTCGTTGGCCGCAAGGACGACGGAGGCAGGCGACGGCCGCGGCGGACCCCTCGCTGGGAGGAGGCACAGAGCGAGGGAGAGGAGGGGAGGGTCAGTGTTGCGCTAGGGTTAGGGCAAGGGGGCGCAGGGGCCTTATCCACGGGGCATGGGGGGGCAGGTGAGATGGAGGAGAGGGAGCAGGTGGAGGGGGCCATGGCGCCCGTGCTCTCTGTCCATGGCGACAGGCGGGGTAGGTGGGGAGGGGAGGGAAAAACAGGGGAGGGGAGAGAGAAGGGGCTGGGCCTGGGTGGGCCTCGCCCCAGGCGTAGGATAGGTTTTTTTATCTTTTTATTTATTCTTTTCTATTTACATTTTATTTAAGTGCCATGTGAATTTTGTTATCTCTGAAAACAATTTTATTATTTGTGTTAAACATTATAGAGAGGCCACAAAAAGTTTGGCTCAAGTATAAAATCATTAGAATTTTTGTTTTATTTAAATGGGACTAAAAGCCACTGATTTGACACTGTTTTCATTTGATTAAATTAGTAAAACATTTTATAAACTCCTATTTCATTTTTAATAAGACCTACTGATTATTAGGCTTTTAATAAAAATGATTGCATAATTTTTAGTTCAATTTTTATATCCACTTGTTTATTATAATTTCCATGGCAATTTAATAATTCCAAGCTATTGCTTTTATTTTCTTAATATCACTACAACACTTTAATAAAAACATCCATTGCTATACTAACATGGCCTAATGATTGCTAGGCATTTTCTTAATAGGTTCCACAAATTTTGGTTTAACAAAGATTTTCATTTCCATTTTGAATTTCATGGCAATTTTGGGTAAGCCAACCCTATTTGGTTTCACAACTATCATGGACTTAGGATTATTCAAATGACTAAGGATGTTTTGGTTTAACCATTTGCAAGTGGGTTGATAATCTCCCAAAATTCCTTGAAGCAAATCTGTAGTCCACTCTAGTTTGAAAATTTTATCAGGGGGAGAATCTGACAGAGCTATGATCAAAGGTGATCATGGCTTGATCATCAACAGTAATGATCACTAACAGTGGAACCACTGTAGTGATTACTGTACTGGATCTGAGGGTGTTACAGTGCCGGGAAGAGGTCTGCTGGCGCTCCCGATCTTGGAAGCGCGGCGGCGCCGCAACAGAGGCGAGATCGCGAAAAAGGGTTCTGTCTTTGGAAGTTTCCCGTGACGGAGAATATATAAGCGAAGGTGGGCAGCCAGGGCGGGCACCAGGGGTCCAGGAGGCCACCCCTAGGGCGCGCCACCAGGGCTCCTGGTGGTGGACCTCTAGCCCCACTTTGGCTCTTCCAGAAGCTTCCGGTGCGCTGATTTTTTATTGTATTTTCCCGGAATTTTTGGAGCATTTTTAATACGGGGGAAACCTGAAATAGAAAAACAGCAGAAAACAGGAACTGACACTGGGGTGCACTGAGTTAATAGGTTAGTTCAAATATGATCAAAAGTGTATGAAAGTGTATATAAAACATAGCAATATCACACAAAACATGCATGGAGCAAGCAGAAATTATAGATACGTTTGGGACGTATCAGCATCCCAAGCTTAACTCCTTCTCGTCCTCGAGTAGGTAAATGATAACAAGCATAATTTCTGTGGTGACATGCTAACAACCATATGAGAACTTTATAAGTAAAGTAATCAAGGTACATAATTCAATTCAAGTCATAACAGGCAAGAGTGAAACAAGCAACATAAGAACATAAAGGTGCAAGAGCTCTCGCTGCCCGTGACTGGCATGTCTCCAGATGGTGTTTGCGTGCAAGAAGTGGGGGATGGGAATACGAGAAAAAATGTGTATTTGTTGAGAACTCAATCTACTAAAGTTTCACACTTAGTCTTCTTTGGAATCTTATCTTGACTCGTCCCCAGACCACTAGCCAGGTACAAGTCAATTTGATCCACTTCCTTTTGATATTTTGAGCACTCATGCAATGGATGAACGTAAGCACGAGAGTTGACACTTAGGATGGCAAAGAGAGAGATATGGTGGAGGAAAACAAAAAGGTTGTGAAAGCTCACATCAATGAGGAAAATCATTGGCGAGAGAAGGCCAAATGAGAGATATGATGTGAGGAGTAGGGATTTCCATGCAACGGATGCACATATGAGCTAAGAAAAGCTCTCCAATGGAACTAGTGGGGGTGCATCCAACTTGCTCGCTCAAGAAGACCTAGAGCTCGTTTGAGAAGCTCATCCTTGGAATATGCAAGCCAAGTTCTATAGTGTGAAGGTCCCCTCATAGCTTTATGCATAGAGGATCATCTCTACGGAGTACAAGATATAGGAGCGAGTACGAGTGTGGATCTTTCAAAAGGAATAGTAGTGTTGCCCCTTTCTCTCTTTTTATTTTCTTTTTCTATTTTTTCTATTTTTTTGTATTTCTTGGTGGCCTCAATGGCTCTTTCTATTTAACTCTCATTTTTCCTCTTTGGGATCTTTTAAATTTGTCCTCTTTGGGATCTTTTCCTCACATAAGGGAAACACTCTATTTTACAAGAAGTATAGAAGATCTTTCACACTTTACAAGGTACTCAACATAAAGAAAATGTACCTATTATGATGTATGCAAATGTATGCCTCTTCCAGTGTAGCAGGAACATGTATGCCATGAAGATCAAGTCATGAGGAGGTGGATGTTGCATGGCAATATATCTCGGAAAGGCTATGGAAATGCCTTGATAGGTAGGTATGGTGGCTGTTTTGAGGAAAGATATAAGGAGGTTTATGACGGCACAGCGTATCATGCCAAGGGTTTGGATGCACCAGCGAGGTGGACGCAACTCACGGAGTGAGAAGAGGGCAATGCGCGGTACCGAAGAGGCTAGAAAATATGAGGAGGTGGAAGTGTCAACTTTCAATACTTACATTAGTCCGAAGAACTCATGCACTTATTATCGGTATCTCTCAATCTAATAAGGAGGTTCACAAAGAGACAAGTACCCCGAGGAGGAGTGTATGGGAGTTTGGTTATCCTTGCGCATCCTCGTCTCATGGTACGTGAGTGTACTCTAATATCCGATCCCTCCAAAGATTAGTAATCCATCTAGTAGCTAGAGTTCTCAACTATTTTTTGTAGTTTTTTAAAATAAACACGGATTGCCCAAAATACGACACCTGTCACTAATAGGCTAGAGCTCTTGACACCAAAAGTTCAAACATTACTCACAACAATACCTCAAAACTATTGCAAGTTACTACTACAATTGAATAGCAACCTCAATTACCTACTTAAAGACAAGACACAACTCAGTGCAACAACCAACTCTCTTAACAAGATAAACATGAAAACTAAAGAGAGTTCCAGCAACAAACTAAACAAAAGCTCTTGAAAAGATAAACAAGAAAACTAAGAGCTAAACATGGAAGCAGCTACGAAAATATAGAGAACACATAACAAAGAAAGATAAGTATGAAATCCTATGATGTGTTCTAGTTTGAAGTGGAGCGTGTTTCTCTCCCACACAAAGTAAGTTGGGTTATAACTTGTTATGAACAACAAGCAAAGCTAAAGAAAGATAAAAAAGTAAACCTAAGAGCGAGACGCTCCAAGCATAGCACATAACACATGAAGTGATAAAAATATAGTGATACGAAGGACAAACTGATGATTGTTGATGGAGAAGGGGATGCACGGGGGCATCCCCAAGCTTAGAAGTTTGAGTCTCCTTGAATATTTATTGGGGATGCATGGGGGCATCGCCAAGCTTGAGCGTTTGACACTCCTGGATCTTCTTTCATCATCTTCCCTCGCACACTTGAAAACTCCCTTCATACAGAACTCATCATAAGTTGATTAGAGAGGTTAGTACTCTTAATAAAATAATTTGCCTCTACTGGAAATAAAGATTTTCTTGATGGTCTACTGTTTCTCAAGATTTCCAAAAAGTTTTTGCAAAGGAAAAGCTAGCGCAAGTCTTGCAAAAGTAAGGAAAGGCGAAACGTGGCAGAATCTATGAAAAACAGAACATCAGGTAGTAAATAATTTTTTCGGGGTACTTCTGCAACTCAAATAAAAAAACTCATAACAGACACTCGAAAGACAATTGTATGGAGCACGCTTTCAAAATAATTCAGATAAAAAAGATGATCTGGTGATTTTAGGCGATTTTTTCCGTCGAAGGACATAATCTGTTTTGTGGACAGCATGTCACAACCTTTGAACTTTCTTGCAATCGGAGGCTAAACTTGGCACAAAGCTTGAAAATAAAGATACAATGATGATTCTACAGTAGTAACAATCATCGAGACCACTAAAAACAGAAGTAAAAATATCTTGGGTTCCCTCCCAACAAGCACTTTCTTTTACACCTTTAAGCTAGGCAAGAAGCAAAAAGATCAAGTTTTATCAAGTGAAAGAGAATAGCTAGATCGCGAAACGGGCTCAAAAGGTAACTTAATATTCTTCCTAGGGAAGTGTTCCATCCCCTTTTAAAGAGGGAATTTAAATTTTATATTCCCCTCTTTCATGTCAATAACAGCACCAATGGTGCGAAGAAAAGGACGTCCCAAAATAACTGGACATAAAGGTTCACACCCTATATCCATAATAGTAAAATCAACGGGAACATAATTGTCATTGAAAATGATAAGAACATCGTAAATCTTCCCCAAAGGTTTATTTACGGAAGAATCAACGAGACGAACACCAAAAGAACAAGGGTCAAAAAGTTTCAATTCAAACATATCATACATTCTTTTGGGCATAACAGAGGTACTAGCTCCAACATCACATAAAGCATAGCAAGAGAAGTTATTTAATATAATTTTGATCATAGGATCCCAACCATCTTGTAGCTTCCTAGGTATGGAGGCTTCTACTCTAAGCTTCTCCTCCCTAGCTTTAATGAGAGAATTAGTGATATGCTCCGTGAAGGCAATATTTAGTGTGCTAGTGTGGGGGTCTCTAGACATTTTGTGTAGTAAGCTAATAATTTCTGAGAGGGTGCAACTATCAAAATCAATGTCACTACTATCAAAGGTGGTAGTGGTGTCATCTAGGCTCACTTGTTTGAAAGCCTCTATGTTCATAGGAGTTTCTTCTTCTATGTTTGAGGTAATAGCATCACCATTAATAGGTCCAATGGGATAGTAGCAACAGTGTGGTGTGTAGTAAGGCTCTTAGTTCTATCTTCTTCCGTGGGGATAACTTCTGGTTTGGCTGCCATCTGATTTATCAAAGTAGATTGGGTGTGAGACATGTTTGAGACATAGGTTTCAGTGGCAGTAAGTCTAGTTTGGAGGTTGGAAATCTCACTGTTCAGGCTCTCAAGTTGCTTACTAATGTTTTGCAGAATGGAAGTGTGCTCACCTAATTGTCTAGATAAGGCTTTGTTTTGTTCAAACCGGGTGTGCATATAATTCTTAGTAGCCTTCTCTATTTCTACCAGTTTCTCCTAGCTAGGTAAATCTCTTTCCTTATAAGTTTGACCATAGGAGTTGTTGTTGCTAGGATAGGTGTTGTTCTTCCCATAATTGGATGGGAATGGTCTAGGATTGCTAGCAAAATTACCCCTATAAGCATTATTATTGAAGTTGTTTCCAGAGATAAAGTTCACATCTACTTGTTCTTGAGCAACTAAAGAATTTAAAGGAACATCATGAGGATCAATAGGAGATTGCTTGGTAAGTAGAGACATAATCAAGTCAAAAATTTCATTTAGGGAGGAAATCTCCTCGACAGAGTTTACCTTCCTACATGTTGGAGCTCGTTCGGTGTGCCATTGGGAATAATTGTTCATCATATCATCTAGGAGTTTTGTGGCAGCAGCGAGTGTTTTTGACATAAAGGTTCCTCCCGCGAGCGAATCTAATAGGTTCCGCGAGGTAAAGTTCAAGCCTGCATAAAAAGTCTGGATAACCATCCAAGTAGTCAAACCATGTGTAGGGCATTTCTTAATAAGAGATTTCATTCGTTCCCAAGCTTGGGCAACGTGTTCATTATCCAATTGCTTAAAATTCATAATGTTACTCCTCAATTGGATAATTTTAGCAGGTGGGTAGTACTTTCCAATAAAAGCATCCTTGCCCTTATCCCAAGAATCTATACTATTCGTAGGCAAGGATTGAAACCAAATTTTAGCTCCTTCCCTCAAGGATAAAGGAAAAAGCTTAAGCTTAACAATATCACCTTCTACTTCTTTATACTTTTTCATTTCACAGAGTTCAACAAAATTATGTAAGTGTAAAGTAGCATCATCTCCAACACCGGAGAATTGATCTCTCATAACAAGGTTCAGCAAGGCAGGTTTAATTTCATAAGAGGTATAGCTGAAGTAGCAGGTGTAGCAATAGGAGTGCAGATAAAATCAGTGTTGTTGTGACTAGTGAAGTCACACAACTTGGTGTTTTCAGTGGAACCCATAGTAGCAGCAAGTGTGACAAACAATTTTTTGTGATTTTTGATAAAGGACACAAAGATAAAAACTAAAAGGTAAACTAACAAGACTAAAAAGCAAAGGTAAGAGATAGTGTGCAACTCCCCTATCTTGAAGATTGGAGTCCTCGGCAACGGCGCCAGAAATTTACTTGATGCGCCAGAGATGATAATGGCTTCTTGCCCTTCGTTGGTTACCCCAAATGGAATGTGAGATGTAGGATAACAGCAAATTTCCCTTGGCAAAGATGCCAAGGTTTAGAGTGTCTCCCGTAGGACTCCGATAACTTCTAGTAGGTGGATCGTTAAGTCGTGCACCGTCTGAATAGAATCACTTGCTTAACCTGGACCTGCACACAACAAGTAACTTTTCTCCCAACGAAGTTCAGAGAGGTTGTCAATCTCTCCGGACTTGTTGTTTACAAAGGATCAAACACAAGAGATAATAGTAGTGAAAATTGCAACTGGAAAGTAAAATCAAGTAGTAAATTGAGGTTGTAAACAGCGATGGAAATATGGACGGGGTCCCATGATGTTCACTAGTCATGTCTCTCTCCCAAAAGATGATAAAACTACTATGCGAGATAAACAAATTACAGCTGGGCAATTGAAAAGATTAAAAATGCACCGCAATGCTAACTATGCTACAAAGAAAGGAAGAGGCTCAAAAGCATGGGCAGTACGCTAAAACAAGTAGACCGAAATCCATCTGCATCTACTACTAATCATCCACCTTGAGATATCTATCTAGAACATCTCGCTGGTATTAAGTTGCGAGCCCCACCCAAAGTGTAAACCCAAAGCAACAGACAACTGCATTAAAAGAACTTTGCGTAAAGTAAACAATCCTTGCAACCGAGGTTACAAGCACCTTTTTTTTACCCCTTGTCGCAACAGCACATCCCCTAGACAACTGTTTCTGTCACTCAAGCTAGTCATCAGGGGGGCATGAACCCACAATCAAGCATAACGCTCCCTCTTGGAGTCACTACCTACTACTTGGCCAAAGCAATAAACAACAACGGAGAACATGCAAGAATTACTCAAGAACAAAAATATAAAATATAATAACCAAATATATTACTCAATCACAATATGTATATAGTCTCATAATCCATCAAATCCCAGCAAACTCAGCATAGCAACAGCAGAAAGAATTACATATGTGCCTTGATCGTGTAGGGAAGCTCACAAGGTCTAATCCATGAAGAACAAAGAGGGGAGGAGAACATCACATAGCTACTGATCATGGACCCATGGTCCAAGGTAGACTACTCACGGATCATACGGTAAGCGTCCATGGTGAAGGACAAGCTCCCGGAGGTCAATCCTGCCTCCGGCAGGGTGCCGGGAAGAGGTCTGCTGGCGCTCCCGATCTTGGAAGCGCGGCGGCGGCGGAACAGAGGCGATATAGCGAAAATGGGTTTTGTCTTCAGAAGTTTCCCGTGACAGAAAATATATAGGCGAAGGGGTGGCTAGGGTGCCACCAGGGGTCCAGACGACCCCTGGCGCAGCCTCCCCCTAGGGAGCGCCACCAGGGCACCTGCCCCCCTAGTGGTGGCCCCACTTTGGCTCTTCCGGAAGCTTCCGGTGCGCTGATTTTTTATTGTATTTTCCCGGAATTTATGGAGCATTTTTAATACGGGGGAAACCTGAAATAGAAAAACATCAGAAAACAGGATCACCTCCCGGAGGGGGAGATCGTCGACATCGTCATCATCATCGTCACGGGCATCATCGAGATCATCATCAACATCATCCCCAACATCAGCACCATCTCCACCACCATCCGATCTCACCTCAGAAGTTCATCTTGTGTTGTAATCCGTACTATCTATCCTCTCTGCTCTACCGGTGTTGATTACTACCGTGTGATGAATGCTATTGAGTTTTGTTGGAGAATTATCATTGTGTCCAGATTGTTTATCATATATTTATCCCCTCTAATCATGGTCTCTTTATGTCTTGTGAGTAGTTACTTTAGTTCTTGAGGACATGGGAGAAGTCTAGTTGTTAGTAGTCATATGAAGTTGAAGTATTATGTGTTGTTTGATATTTAAGTTGCGTGGTTACTTCCCTAGTGGTGTTGTGTGAGTCGAACACCCAACACTTCTCCTTATTAAGGACCTAGGGGAATACATTGTGTAGAAAGGATGCTTATGGTGTGTTGCCGGAGTGACAGAAACCTGAACCCCAGATCGCACACTTTTGCACAAGGGAGTTATGGATCCTCGATCGTAATGCTGTGGTTAGGCTTATGCCTTAATTACTACCTTGTATTTGCGGATGCTTGCAAGGTGTGTAATCATAAGAGTGCACTTATCTTAGTCTAGAATGTGTACTAGCATTGATCCACCCACCGACACTTATCGACACAATACATACTACTTGGCGGAATATGGTGAAAGTAGCTTGACTATCTCTCCCGTGTGCCCTCGAGAACGCTTTAGCTTTTATAAGTTCAGTTCCTAGGATTATCCTTGTGAAATTATTGGGCCACTTACTACTCCTCAGTTAACCTGTTTACTTTTCTTTTCTTTTACCTTTCTGTTGCTTAAACCAAAAAACCCTAAATATTTACCTTTTAGTGTGTGCAGTCTTTTCCTTATCAAGAGTCACTTGCCAATACCTTTTTCTCCTCGTTGGGATCGACATCCTTATTTATCGAAAATCTACAATTGATCCCCTAGACTTCTGGGTTATCAAGAATCGTTTATTGGCGCGGTTGACAGGGGAGGCATCCCACTAAACCTATTAACTTCACCGCCATCAACGAGCTTTTCTGGCGCCGTTGCCTGGGAGTGTAGCGCTATTGGTAAGTGAAGCCGGTAAGGAAACCTTTACTTTGTGGTGCTACTTTTATTTTATTTTGCTGTTGCTACCCTCAGTCCTTATGGACCCCTCTACTGTTGGTTCGTTGCTGGTGAGGAGCCGCCCCACGACTGTGGTGGTCACTCCTACCCTTACTGAAATTGTGCCCTATAAAATACCAACTGGTATTATTGATTATGTCTTGGCTTATCGTTATACAGGAGAAGGACATCCGGGAGAACACCTGCTATATTTGTCACGATTATGTTCTTTATTTAAGCTTGCAGGTGTAACGGTGGAGTTCGTCATGAATAAATTATTCTCCGTATCACTTAAAGATAAAGCTTTAGATTGGTATAAGCTACTCGATAGCTCTGATTTTCTTGAATGGCAAGAGCTTATGTCTCCCTTTTATGCAAAGTTTTATCCTCTTCGTGAAATTCACCAAGACAGGAACTACATCTACAATTTTTGGTCTCGCGACGGAGAGAGCATCGCTCAATCTTGGGGGAGACTGAAGTCCCTGATGCTCAAATGTCCCAACCATGAGCTCCCCAAGGAAATTATACTTACAATTTTTTATGCCAGGCTTTCTCGTCAGGACAAGGAGATGTTGGATGCCTCCTCTAGCGGGGTATTCCAGACCAGAAGTATAGAAGAAAAATGGGATATTATTGAAAGGATCCAGAAGACTACTGAAGACTAGGAAATTGATAAAGGTATTGAATCCGCTATAAACTATGAGCATGACTACATTGAGAGTTATGTGAGAACTGAGTACTTTAATAATTTTTTCTCTAAAATTGGTCTCGATTCCCAGCTAATGATTGACTTTTGCAAGGACTTTGCATCTCATATTGATTCTTCTAAGAAGAAGGAGAGTCAACATCATAAACCTTTCAAGGAGTCACCTATTGAGATTAATGTTACCGATCCTGTTTTACCTGCAGTTGTGTATGAACAGCCTCCTTATCCCTCAAGGATAAAGGAGCACTCTTTTGTTACAGGTATTCTAAACAAAAATGGGAGGACCACTGATGAACCTGAGGACCTGATCAAGGTCAAGCCTCAAGTTGCAATGGTTAAGGATCTGGTAACCAGTGATATTAAAGAATCCATTATTAGTTTTTGTGTTGTTTCCACTAACATTGTCACAGCCAAGAACAAAGGCCCAATTTCAGGTACACCAGTTGTATCTGTAAAAAATAGGAGACCATAACTACTATGGGCTATGTGATTTGGGATCCAGTGTCAGCGCTATTCCTTTCACAATTTATCAAGAGATCATGCACGAGATTCAGCCGTGTGAGATTGAAGACATAGATTTCACGATTCATCTTGCAAATAAACAAACAATCTCTCCAATTGGGATTGTGAGAGATGTTGAAGTTCTCTGCGGGAAGGTAAAATATCCTACTGACTTTCTTATACTTGGTTCATAGCAAGATAGTTTTTGCCCTATTATCTTTGGTAGGCCCTTCCTCAGCACTTGTGGAGCCATAATAGATTGCAAGAAAGGTAAAGTTTCTGTTGAATTCAACGGTGAGCCGTATGAATTTAATTTTTTTAAGTTTTCTAAGCAGCCTCAGGGTACTGATTTCACTACTAGAAAAACAGCTATAGCTAATATGAACATTAATGGCGCACTGTGAATGTGGTGCGTCACTGCTATATAGCAATGGCGCACTATCTATAGATGCTCCACTAATAAAAAAGTTGCTAATGACGCACCAAGAGTAAAATGCGTCATTGCTATTTTTTTCTTAGATCCACCCCCTTCTCAAATTTATGAATGGCGCACCAAAGTCTAAATGCGCTATTCATATATTTGATAGCAATGCCGCACTTTCTGTCCAATGCGCCATTCCTTTTTTTTGTAGATGAGTGGCCCAGCCCCATCGTCTCACCATCTCTCTCCTTTCTCTCTCTCACTGAACCCTATCCCCTTCTCCCTCACCACACACACACGCACACATCTCTCACCCTCGCCGGCCCCGATCTACGCCGCCTCCTCTTCCTGTGCGGCGGTGCTTGCTCCCCTGACCTCCTCTCGTTTCGGTCCCTACGCGCCTCCTTATGGAAGTCTCGGCCAAGGAGCCCGAGATCGGCGGCGGCGGCGACGGCACGACATCTGGAAGTGGTGGTGCGGAAGGGAGCAATTACCCGCAGGGCGGCGAATCCGACGCCAACGCCGACGACCTCTCCACCAACTCCCCCGCCCTCTCCCCCACCGCCCACTTTCTCTGCTCAGGCCCCAGATCCACTAGAGTAAATTAGGCCGCGACCAGATCTTCCATGTCCGCAGCGCTGCTTCCGCATTCGCGCCGTCCTCGAGCTGGGCCGCGACGGTCTGCTCCTTCTCCACAACCAGGCGCGGGGAGATGGAGCAATTAGAAACAATGGCGACCGCTCCGTCCTGGCCTTCCACGATAGGCTCGCCGGAGCTGACCCCTGCTGCGCGACGCGGTTCAACGTCTCCTCCAACCTCGCGCTGTCGCGCCACCGCCGGGCCGTACAGAATGGTGGTGCCGGCAGCCATATCCACCTTCTCCTCCTCGTCCTCCTCCTCCGCCTCCTCGCGGGCCGCAGCACCCGGGCCCCGCTTCCGCCGGCCCAGACTGTCGCCTCGTCGCGCGCTCCACTGGTCGTGTCCAGCCCGCCACCCACACCAGCTCCCGCACCCGCGCCAGGGCACGCCAAGATCGATCGGTTCGGCCAGTTCTGCAGCCCCCGCGCCGCGTGAACTCGCGCTGTGAGTGCGCCTTCCCTAGAGATCTTTCACTCTCTCAGTTCATGGTTTGGTTTGTGGTTCTTATGGATGCTGCTTCCTGCCACCGTTGTTGCAGAATGGTTGACTACACAGCGTGCCTGGAGGGCGCCGACGTGGTGCGACACTTCAACCGCAGGGTTGCCGCAAGAAGAGGTTAGCCCCCCTGTAGTGTCTGACCGCTGGGACTCATAGTTCATCTCGTTTTACTGTGAATTTTGGTGCGCTAGCGGCAACACCAGTGTAGTTCACTACGGCCGATCTCTGATCTCGCAGTTGGGTATGAGATTGTGTGTAGTACCATCTGTCCTAATTTTGGTCTTCTTGCAGAGCCTGGCTATGTATTCAATAAGGAGTGCGTGCAGAGCTACAATTTTATGAGCTTTTGTGGGGGACCTCTCGAGGTTGCCACGGAGGAGGAGGCCGAGAAGCTCATGAGCCAGAATGAGAAGGATTCGGCAAACGGTAATTACTATAACCATGCAACTTCATTCTCGAAATGCTTATCTGACTGAAACTGCAGCTGCAACTTACCAAACATAAATTGAGGATATGGAACGTTAATATGTTAGGCAACTTACTCACGGTGTGATCAGCTATGTAATTATTTGTAAAAGAGAAGAGCTCATACATGGGGCGAGTTTAAGCTATCGCAAATGAACCACATGGTTAATTTACTCTATGTATCAACGCGTGAAGGGAAAAACTTGTATGACTTGGCGATAAATCAAATAGTAGGATAGGATTAGCTTTAAATTGACTGGTGTTTGCTGGTCAAAATTCTTGACAATTCATTCTCTGTTTAACTTAGTATACACTTACATATGCATGGCAGCTGAAATTGATAGTATAAAAAGAGTCTGAAACTGTAAGATAACATGCCCTGGCCATCTATACTTTTGACTAGAAAAGTCAGCCTTAAGATTTCCAGCACAGAGACATTTCTTTTTCTGAAGGGAACCAATGTAAGGCTGCTACCTGTACAAGGCTGCTATACCTGTTAATTCGGGAATGTACACCAGTTGACCCATTCATTAGTCCCAGAGTAGATCAGCATAACCAACCATTCCAAACCCAGATGACAAGGGACCTTGGATCCAGAAGGTATAACTATGACAGTTCACTAAATGTCTAATTGTTCTAGACAAACAGAAATGTGCATTGCACGTTCTGATATGAGATTTTGTGTGTATTCAAAAAATTAAGAACCCGAACTACAAGGGAAAATGGAAGGCACCTTTGAACGACAACCTAAGTAAAATGAGCTTACCCACTGTTCTACATTCAGATTCACTGACTGTCCATTTTTCCTTTTTGCTCAGTTAATGCAATTCTCATGTGATATTCTTTTCCTTTGTTTGTGCAGAGTACAAGGATGACCCTTACATCTCTAAGCTTTTGACAGCCTGAAACACATTAGCATCGAGCTGTTGCAGGTTAGTGCTTTACAAATCCTGTGAAACATGGTTGGGACTTTGTGAATTTTATTGTGGGAAGTTGGAACATTGTGTATTGATTTGTCTTGGATTGCTACTAGGCGAAACTGTTTTGACAACATCCTGATCACGGATGATCCTGAGTACGCCAAGAAGTTCACAGAGGAGACCTGGGGCAAGGACAAAGATGTATGCCATCTTATCACCATCATTTTCAGTTTTGTGTGATTAATAAATGTAGGCTGCAGTTGTGTGATTTGGGTTTAAACTTGTCTTATGTAAGGTTGAACTGATAATGATGTTCATAGCACAACATTCTGTTCTGTTATAGGCTAAATTATTATAAGAAAAAAGTATACTCAACTCCTTCTCTAAATGCCCAAACTTTAAGTATACTCATCAAATGGAACTGTATTAGTTTAAGGATTTGTAGAGAAAGAACACTCCTTCATTTCAAACTTTTTTATGCAGCAATGGCATAGCTGTCCTGTCTTGGCGTACAACTTACACTAATTGCTAGCATAAATGCTCTATCAGAATGTCGGGTCTGTTTATTTTGTTACATTTTGCAGGGATAAAGTCGAGAAAAGAAGAAAAGATTACTACACGATTAGTTTTAGGATTTTTTTTGTTTCCTTGTAATTTTCCTTTTATTGGATAATTGTAATGACATTGTAATATTCTTACTATAATAAAAATTATGATTTTTTGTTAAATTTTTGTTTTTAAATTATTTTTCTTTATAGATTGTTTTTAGTAAATTTGGTTTTTTTTGTTTTCGAAATAAATTACTACTGGCGCATTCCTGCCATTGTTAGTGGCGCACCTCCTTTATTTGTAGTGGCACATTTATGAGGCTACTAGTGGCGCACTTGAAGGAAATAGTAGTGGAGCACCTAAGGTTAGTAAAGGCGCACCATATAGTGCGCAATGGCGCACCGGATGTGCGCCATTACTAGCAAAAATAGGTGCGCCATTAATGACCTGTTTTCTAGTAGTGTTTGTCTAGTAATGAAAAAATTATTGAAACATTGCTTCTATTGCTATTCCTCCTAATGATACTTTGCAGCAATTTATGGAAGACCACGAGAATGACATGCGTATGCAGGAGAGGAATGAGTCAGAAGACATATTTTTAAGACAAAATCCTATCCTGAAGCACAACCTCCCGGTTGAACCTTTAGGAATCCTCTCGCAACCAAAAGAAGACCCGGTGTTCGATCTAAAACCCCTTCCCGATACGCTCAAATATGCCTTTTTAGATGAAAAAAACGTATATCCAGTTATTATCAATTCTAACATTTCTGGGTATGAAGAAGAACGATTATTGGAGACACTCCGTAGACACCGAGGTGCTATTGGCTATACTCTTGATGATCTCAAGGGTATTATGTAAGGCCCGATATGCAGTACTGTTCCAGATCCAGGTGTTTCCACCCAGATCCGGGGACGAAGCACATATCGGTCCCACCGCGACATATGACAAAGCCATATGCCCCGGATTTCCAACATGATATCACAATATTACAGATACAAGGATACAACATCTCATACAACCGGCATACAACTGCCTTAAATACAATACAACAGCGGAAGGTACAAGTCTGAGTACAGACTACAAGCAAATGCCTAGTGGCAAAGAGAAAACACCGATCCCATAACCACACGGGTCCAGGCCCTCCGCCGGGATCCGCCTAACTAGTCGTCGTCGAGTCTCCACGCGAACCGTCGATCACCATACCTGTTGTCGATCAAGAACCCTGAAAAGAGTTTGGGGGTAGTATCATGAGTACAGAAGTACTCAACATCCAACTGTAGTGGTCATCTGACCCAGCAAGGACTTCATCACTCGTCATTCTAGGACAACTAGTAGTTTACGGTAAGGAAGGGGTAAGTGGTGAGGTTGCTGCCGCACTAGCATTTATGAAGTGGCTAACGATCTAGAGAGTAAGATAAGAAGCCAAGCATTTGATGAGGAATCGCCTCCAACAAGTCTTGCTATCAACTACTTACGCAAACATAACACCTATCCTATCCTTGTCCTCCTCTTCGCATCCCGACGAAGAAGAAGCAGTCAAGGCACACACACACGTTGATCAAGTTCTATTAAGATTATCTCAGTTACTGTTGTCTATGAACAAGGAGTAGGTCTCAAGTCGTCCATAACCGTGGACACGGCTTCTCGGAAAGATTTAATCCTGCAGGGGTGTACCAACTGCCCATTACAAGGCTCCGCGCGCACGCCCATCTCTCTCAGTTGCTACCCATTATAGGCAACCATTTTATGATTTAGTTCCGAGAGATCTGAAACGACATGTCACTCTAACTAACAACGAACAAATCCGGGTGGCCCCCGGTGAGTCGACACCCAACTCAAAAGCAGGCCGCGCTCTCGAATCGGTCTCTACCGTCTGTCTCGGGTTTGGATAGCCGGTTAATCACACATGGGAATCCGGGTCCTCAGCCGAACAAGGTGGGCCAGCAAGGGAACTATGTCCTCACTGGTCCAGGTTGGTTTGAAAACTACTGGCAGCTGACCAGCACACACACGGTTTCAAATGGTAAATCAGCTTGGGCCACCACTAGAAATGTTTGAAGCTAGGTAGGTAAGAAAAGGGGACCCCATAAAGTCCCACACGCGGTTAGGCACGCTCAGTCTTAAAACTAATACCCGGAACTCGGATCCTAGGTGACTCGAATGGAACAAAGCGTCGGGTCGGGATAGCCTAGACCTTCCATTCTTCGTCGAATATAGTCAACATTATAATAATCATATCATCAACAACAATATAATAATGTGATAGCCCAAACCAAAAGTAACAGGGTAACATCGTAGCATCCTAAGCATGCATACTAAGCAGGGGCTGAGCAACGAGCAATAGTAACATAGCATTACAAGGTTTGCTGGGAAGGGACATGGCTGTATCGGTTTGAAAGAGGTTGTAAACATGTGGTAGGCTCAAACATCGAACCTATCCTAGACTAGCATGCAAACCGCTGGTTGAAATAGAATGGATCATAAGTAATTTATAGTCCTTGCCTGTTGATAAGTCGGGTTCCGAAGGTGTAGTTGATCGCAAGCTCGCATCGTCTCCAAAGGTACCCGCGGAAGCACACAAGACGATAAACACTGGAAAGCAATCAACGAGCAAGCACTCTATTATTATGAGGCAAACATGAGCAAGCATCAACAAGAAGGCAACACGATACATCGCACCTACCGTCGAGACCGGTTACTAACAGGTTAAGTGGAGTACTCGTCACACACGACGATACCGCACATTTAGAAACGGTTCAAGTTGTTTACCTACAGGTGATCAACAAAGTTGTTAACATGGAAAAGCACAGAAGCATGAAATAGAACACAATCATTCCAGAGGTGAAGCATAACATAAACTATCTGAACTAGTCACTTTAAGTGGGGCGTAACACCTATACATGGCAACTATTACGGACCCCACGATATTTATTGCATTTGGTACTGTTCTGTCCTAAACCATATTTTAGGTTGGTTAACAACAAAAAACAATAGCATAAACACAAATTACACAAAAAACTAATCAAGTTACATATAAGGCACACTCCAAATGGAGTTACTGTTAAAAAGATATAAGCAAAACAAGTTACGGGCACAATCTGCCAATATCACGAAGCACACTTTAGAGCAATGTATAAACAGGATAACCAATGCAAACATGCTCACAAATGATATGGAACTAAAGTAGACATGACGGGGAAGGAATGGCAAAAAGAATCATGCAAATAGGCATCATAGATCAAAAGATATTAAGCATGCAACAATGCATCGGAACGTTACAGACTTAGAGAAAACCAGAGGTGGCTGTCAAAAACAGCAGCATAGCAACTTTGGAGCTCAATAACTATATGACCAGCAAGCATATCATGACAATGCAATACATATAATGGAAGTAGACATGATGCTTAACAATATGCAATTGGAACCACTCAATTCCGATAAACGGTCGCGACACACTCGTCGACCGAAGTTGCAACAAAATATAAACGGAAGCACACTAACAGCAGGGTAGCTACTTTGGAGCAAGATACAATCATGATGCAGCAAGAAATTATGGCATGTGAATGCATGAAACTGAACTAGAAACAATGCTTAACACAACGCAAAAGGAATCACTCAATTCGCAACCGTCGCCCGAAGTTTCAATCAAGCAACAGTTTTCAGACAGTTTAACAGCAGCAGTTGCAATTAACGACCAGTGGCCTTGTTTGGACAGCAATTACACAATCAAGATGACCTATGATGCAAATGCTCACAAAATATGGATTGAAGTACACACAATTCTAAGAAATATTCGTTTTGGGGGCATCGCGATCCTTGCTATAGGTTACTCGCAATTTACGGCGCAAAAACAGATCA
The DNA here is from genome assembly GCA_950022295.1 of Bromus sterilis. Lineage (NCBI taxonomy): Eukaryota > Viridiplantae > Streptophyta > Magnoliopsida > Poales > Poaceae > Bromus > Bromus sterilis. Next base: position 138,619,593 of record OX465601.1, on the reverse strand, counting down.
GCAACAATAATTAAAAGACTTAGCAGAAATTTGATAAAAGAAAAAAAAACAGAGGGAAAAAAAAACAGAGGAGCCTCACCCATGGGCCTCGTCCCAGGCTGGCGGTGGTGGCTGGGACTCGCGTGCTGGAGGTCGATGGCTGGGCCTTGCTGCCGGATCTGGCCCGCCTGGCCTGGCGCGGTCAACTGGGCAGCAGCTCGGCTCATCCCGAGCGCACCGAGCAGCGGCGGCGGCTGCGCCCTCCGGCGAGGGGCGGCGCGAGGACACTGCAGGGAGGTTCCGACGAGGCGGGAGGAGGACGGCGGGCGTCGGGGTCGCCGGATCCGCCAGGTCCAGCAGCAGGGGAAGGCCACGGGGCGGCGCTGCATGAGCTCCGGCTCGGGATGGCCATGGATACGGTGGCGGCGCGACGGTCCTGCGGGAGAGAGGGAGAGGCAAGGTTAGGAGGGAAGGGAGGTGCAGCGCGGGGCGGCTGGCTCCTCACCGTGGTGGCGCGCTGCAGGACGGAGGTCGCCGGCGAGCGCGGCGGCTTCCACGGGCGGGCTGGCGGCGTGGAGGAGAGAGGATAGGCGGTTGGTGGGATGTCTAGGGTGGATCTGGGCCGTCGGATCGCGAGATCTGACGGTCCAGATCGCAGGGGTGCAAAGATTCGGGATTTTGGGATAAATTGGGCATATTTGAGATTTGGGAGCTATGTGTTGGACGAAAACGGGGGTGTTTTTGGGGCAAAGTGGAGGGGGTGGCTGCAATTTTGTGCTAGGGAAACCCTAGAAAGGGGTGGGAGTGTGGTGGTCTATATATAGCCCATGTGGCTGGCAGTTTGCAAAAACATCACCGGTTTTTCTCTCGCGTGCGCGGTGTTTACGTTTCTGACCGCTGGGGGTTCGCAGGACCTCCGATTCGGGTAAAACTTCAAACTGCGCGATCAGCGCGTCGAGCCGGTGGCGTTCACCTCTCGCTGGAACCGTTCCGATAACACTTTCCGGCGCGCTATAAAAATAACCCGTTTACTTATTAAACGGGGTTTTTCGTTCCGTTGGCTGCGGCTGGTCTCGTGCGGTTTTCACGACGTGATCGGGTGAAACCCGGTGTCGCAAAGGTCGAGTGTCAGGGTGGCAAGGGTCGGTCTCCGTCCGATACGAGATAAGAGGGGGAAGAATAATCGCCGATCGATAAATCGGGGATGCAAACACCGCAAACAAATCAGACAATCAAAAAAATTCACACCGAAAACAAATTTTTTAATTTTTGTGAAATCTGGGATGTTACAATACAACACCACCAACAAGGGATCTTGTCCCGAGATCCTGGACGATCCGGGGGAGAGGGGGGAAGAGAAAAGAGAGACGACGATCTTCAACACCACCAACAAGGGACTGCTCCATGTCGACGTCGAACTTCGGTTGAGATAAATTTCCGCAGAAAGACGACATCGTCGGAAAAACGAAACCGCTAGTGTCAAGAGGAAGAGCGACACTTCAAAGCGACGATCAAGGGAAGTACTCTCACTCAAATCATGAGGATACTGGGCAAGAGGAATGAAGTCAACGGAGGACCAAGATGTTTACCCAGAGTCGCAAGAACTAAAGGTACTAACAGATTTCCCAAACCTAAGATCGGAATCGAGACAATACGCTGCAAGCAAGGCATTGTAACGGTTCCGAAACTCCACACTCTTGAGATACTAAAGTTTGAAAGAGATAAGACGAGAATAAAACACTTACGACACTTGTCCTGACCAGAGTAAGGGTAAGGAGTAAAAAAGAATCCTACTCTCCGACAACTAACTTAGTAACTACAAAAATAGTTTTTGTCTAGACTCGACTTCGGCCAAAAAGGGATCCTACGGTCGGTAAGGCTCTGATACCAAGTTGTAAGGCCCGATATGCGGTACTGTTCCAGATCCAGGTGTTTCCACCCAGATCCGGGGACGAAGCACATATCGGTCCCACCGCGACATATGACAAAGCCATATGCCCCGGATTTCCAACATGATATCACAACATTACAGATATAAGGATACAACATCTCATACAATCGGCATACAACTGCCTTAAATACAATACAACAGAGGAAGGTACAAGTCTGAGTATAGACTACAAGCAAATGCCTAGTGGCAAAGAGAAAACATCGATCCCATAACCACACGGGTCCAGGCCCTCCGCCAGGATCCGCCTAACTAGTCGTCGTCGAGTCTCCACGTGAAACGTCGATCACCATACCTGTTGTCGATCAAGAACCCTGAAAAGAGTTTGGGGGTAGTATCATGAGTACAAAAGTACTCAGCATCCAACTGTAGTGGTCATCTGACCCAGCAAGGACTTCATCACTCGTCATTCTAGGACAACTAGTAGTTTACGGTAAGGAAGGGGTAAGTGGTGAGGTTGCTGCCGCACTAGCATTTATGAAGTGGCTAACGATATAGAGAGTAAGATAAGAAGCCAAGCATTTGATGAGGAATCGCCTCCAACAAGTCTTGCTATCAACTACTTACGCAAACATAACACCTATCCTATCCTTGTCCTCCTCTTCGCATCCCGACGAAGAAGAAGCAGTCAAGGCACACACACACGTTGATCAAGTTATATTAAGATTATCTCAGTTACTGTTGTCTATGAACAAGGAGTAGGTCTCAATTCGTCCATAACCGTGGACATGGCTTCTCGAAAAGATTTAACCCTGCAGGGGTGTACCAACTGCCCATTACAAGGCTCCGCACGCACGCCCATCTCTCTCAGTTGCTACCCATTATAGGCAACCATTTTATGATTTAGTTCCGAGAGATCTGAAACGACAGGTCCCTCTAACTAACAACGAACAAATCAGGGTGGCCCCCGGTGAGTCGACACCCAACTCAAAAGCTGGCCGCGCTCTCGAATCGGTCTCTACCGTCTGTCTCGGGTTTGGATAGCCGGTTAATCACACATGGGAATCCGGGTCCTCAGCCGAACAAGGTGGGCCAGCAAGGGAACTATCTCCTCACTGGTCCAGGTTGGTTTGAAAACTACTGGCAGCTGACCATCACACACACGGTTTCAAATGGTAAATCAGCTTGGGCCACCACTAGAAATGTTTGAAGCTAGGTAGGTAAGAAAAGGGGACCCCATAAATCCCACACGCGGTTAGGCATACTCAATCTTAAAACCAATACCCGGAACTCGGATCCTAGGTGACTCGAATGGAACAAAGCGTCGGGTCGGGATAGCCTAGACCTTCCATCCTTCGTCGAATATAGTCAACATTATAATAATCATATCATCAACAACAATATAATAATGTGATAGCCCAAACCAAAAGTAACAGGGTAACATCGTAGCATCCTAAGCATGCATACTAAGCAGGGGCTGAGCAACGAGCAATAGTAACATAGCAGTACAAGGTTTGCTGAGAAGGGACATGGCTGTATCGGTTTGAAAGAGGCTGTAAACATGTGGTAGGATCAAACATCGAACCTATCCTAGACTAGCATGCAAACCACTGGTTGAAATAGAATGGATCATAAATAATGTATATTCCTTGCCTGTTGATAAGTCGGGTTCCGAAGGTGTAGTTGATCGCAAGCTCGCATCGTTTCCGAAGGTACCCGCGGAAGCACACAAGACGATAAACACTGGAAAGCAATCAACGAGCAAGAACTCTATTACTACGTGGCAAACACGAGCAAGCATCAACAAGAAGGAAACACGAGACATCGCACCTACCGTCGAGAGCGGTTACTAACAGGTTAAATGGAGTACTCGTCACACACGACGATACCGCACATTTAGAAACGGTTCAAGTTGTTTAGCTACAGGTGATCAACAAAGTTGTTAACATGGCAAAGCATAGAAGCATGGCATAGCACACAAGCATTCCAGAGGTGAAGCATAAGATAAACTATCTGAACTAGTCACTTTAAGTGGGGGGGGGGGGGGGTAAAACCTATACATGGCAACTATTACGGACCCCATGATATTTATTGCATTTGGTACTGTTCTGTCCTAAAACATATTTTAGGTTGGTTAATAACAGCAAACAATAGCATAAACACAAAGTACACGAAAAACTAATCAAGTTACATATAAGGCACACTCCAAACGGAGTTACGGTTAAAAAGATATAAGCAAAACAAGTTACGGGCACAATCTGCCAACATCATGAAGCACACTTTAGAGCAATGTATAAACAGGATAATCAATGCAAATATGCTCACAAATGATATGGAACTAAATTAGACATGACAGCGAAGGCATGGAAAAAAGAATCATGCAAATAGGCATCATAGATCAAAAGATATTAAGCATGCAACATGGCATCGGAACGTTACAGACTTAGAGAAAAACAGAGATGGCTGTCAAAAACAGCAGCATAGCAACTTTGGAGCTCAATAACTATATGACCAGCAAGCATATCATGACAATGAAATACATATAATTGAAGTAGACATGATGCTTAAGAATATGCAATTGGAACCACTCAATTCCGATAAACGGTCGCGACACACTCGTCGACCGAAGTTGCAACAAAATATAAACAGCAGCACACTAACAGCAGGGTAGGTACTTTGGAGCAAGATACAATCATGATGCAGCAAGCAATTATGTCATGTGAATGCATGAAACTTAAGTAGAAACAATGCTTAACGCAACGCAAAAGGAATCACTCAATTCCGACGTACGGTTGCGAAGCAACCGTCGCCCGAAGTTTCAATCAAGCAACAGTTTGCAGACAGTTTAACAGCAGCAGTTGCAATTAACGACGAGTGGCCCTGTTTGACCAGCAATTACACAATAAAGATGACCTCAGATGCAAATGCTCACAAAATATGGATTGAAGTACACACAATTCTAAGCAATATTCGTTTTGGGGGCATCGCGATCCGGGCTATAGATTACTCGCAATTTACGGCGCAAAAGCAGATCAGCAGCAATAATTAAAAGACTTAGCAGAAATTTGATAAAAGGAAAAAAAACAGAGGGAAGAAAAAAAACAAAGTCAGCCTCGAGTGGAGTACCAGGATTACTCTTGGATAGCTCACACTTGAGGTGACTAGGCATAACCCAGATAGGGACCTTTGACGGTGTCTGCTTTGTACCGTACCTATGCAGTTATAATATTTGTATCCGCGTTCACTCCCCGGAGTGATCACGGCCCTCTATCTAATCCTAGATAACAATGCGCAGGGCTCACTGCTGAATAATGCATAATAATAATAATAGGCATCATAGGATAAAGGAAGGCACATCAAGGGGCGACAAAAATCAGGCTATGTAGTTGAATAGGATTGTAATCGTAGCAGCAGCAGTAACAATGCCTAGTGCAAGAAATGTACGGAAAGATAGGCGATATCTGGGGACGAGAATGGTTGTGCTTGCCTGGAAGCTCGACGGTAGTAGTAGGGTCGTCGACGACGTAGTCGTACTCAGCAGCGGTGTAGTCGACGGCAGCAGCGGGGTCTACCGAAGATTAAGGGGGGGAAGAAAACAGTAAATACACAGCAAGCATATACAAACAGATGCATGACATGACAGATGAAATGTTAATGGTATTCTAACGCAGTGCAATGTACATTGCTCGGAATGGAAATTCATCTGAGGATGAGCTACCGGTTCCGGATGATTACCGGACAGGGTGTCCGGAGGGGGAAGGATCAAGCCGGAGGTGTCGTGGGTACCGGACAAACATAAGGGGGGTGTATCCGTGCTAGTTGATCTATTTCGAGAAACATTAGTGTTCGGAATAAATTCATCCGGGCACTCTAACAGTACCGGACAATGTATCGGACAGACGGTCCGGAGGGGGAATGTTCGATGTTCATTGTGTTAGAGGGGTGTGGTAGACATACAGATAGCGTATTTGTATTCGTTATATTTTTCTGATCAATTTTCATGTATAAAGTTTTTGAATCTGACTTACGGATTAATAGATATTGAATTTTAAAGTTTTAAATCAATTTAAATGATTTTTTTAAATCCTTTTATTATTTATTCAACATTATCCAGAACATTATCCAAAACATTATCCAAAACAGTGCCTGACATGTGGGACCCACATGTCAGCCTCTGTTTATTTATAAAACATTTTATTAAATCAGAAATGCCTCTGGACCCACATGTCAGCCACTGGAATTTCTTTTAAAATCTTTAAAAATCAAACTGACAAGGGGGCCCCAGGTGTCATTGACTCCAATGCTAATTGAACTTCGTTAATTAAGTTAAACGGACAGGGGGTCCACTGGTCAGTGACAGGGGCCAAAGTCATTAGGGCTAATTACCTAGCTGACGTCGGGGGCCCACCGGTCAGTCCCACCGGAGTGCTCACCGGAGCCCGTCGCCGGCGAGGTTGACGGTGGCGACGCTACAGGGCACGGGGGGGGGGGGGGGGTTAGTACCATTCGACGCGGACGACCACGGGGAGGAGTTTGGTGGCGGTGCGGTGGCTTGGGTCGCCGGGAACGAGGCCGGCGACGAGGTTTGGCGGGCGGCGGCGTCGGGCTCCCATGGCGTCTTGCGAACCGTGGCGAATCCGAGCACGCAAAAGGATGGAATCGAGCCTACGATGCACGGGGCGTACAATGGTGCCAAAAACGCGCGCTAGGAGGGCCTGTGAGCTCGGCATCGTCAACAATGGCGGCTGCCAGAGCTCGGCCATTTGGGGCTTTTGTCCACGGGCAATGGCGGCGACCACGGATGGGTGGGGGTGATGCGGGTGCTCACCAGGAACTAGTAGCCGTGAGAGTGGGCTCGGGGGCGAGGTGGAGTAGCCGGAGTCGGTCGCGGATCCCGCCGGAGCCGAGGTTGAAGACGAAGACGTAGTCGTCGCAGAGAGGCACCACGGCTCGATTCCTCGCGGTGGGTGAGGTAGTTGACGTCGAGGCAGCCCCTGGACAACACGGCGAGGCGGCGTGAGCACGTTGGCCGCGCTTGGCCACGGTAATGGCGACGACGGTCCGTGGTGGCTTTTCCCCGAGGCGTGAGAGAAGAGGAGGAGGGGAAGGAGAGGGGGAGGATGTCCAGGAGGGAGGGGGCGTCGCCCTTATCGCGTCGGCGCCGAGAGGGAGCAGGTGGAGGCGGGGTCGGCCTGGCAGCGGCGTGCCCACGGCGGCCGCCGTACGGGAGCAGGTGGGAGCAGGTGGGGGAAGAAGACAAGGGGTGGGGTGGGCTGGGCTGCGGTGGGCCGTTGCTCAGGGCGATATTTAGTGAATTTCCAATTTCATGTGTCCTTTCTTTCTGTATTTCTCTTTGGTAATTGTTTTCCAAGCTTAGGCAATTTTGTAAAATGTGTTAGGTGTCCCAATATTAGTATAACATTATATAGCAGTGCCACAAAAGTTTTTGCAGCAAAAGAAAATCATTAGATATCTCTTGTAAATATTAAATGCCCAAAGTAAGGGTTTTAACCTACTGTTTGAATTGTTTGGAATTTTCTATAACTTAATAAATACCCAAAGTTGGTCCAACATGATTATAATGATTTTAGGCAATTTACAAAAATAGTTTCATGATTTTTGGAACAACTTTATTTCAACACTTTTGTTTTATTTTTCATTCAAAGAAGTTTCAACTGGGGTTTGGTTTGTTAGATGAGCAAGGTGCATTTGGCTTTGGGTTTTGATCCCAAGGGCTCAAGTACATGGTGCATGGGGTGTTGATCAACCACAGCAAGGTTTGATCGTTAGCATCACAAAGTTTTATCAAGGACAAGGGAGATCAATCAGTGATAATCCAACAGTGATGATCAACAGTAATGATGGTTACTGTTACAGGCATCCGAGGGTGTTACAAATCTCCCCCACTACAAGAATTCTAGTTCTGAGAATTTAAGTGGTAGCGAGGAAAAGGTCGGGGTATTCATCGCGAACGCGGTCTTCGCGTTCCCAAGTGGCTTCATCTTCAGAATGATTCGACCACTGAACCTTGAGGAACTTGACGGTCTTGTTGCGGGTTCGGCGTTCAGACTGACCGAGAATGCGGCTCGGATGTTCTTGATAAGTCAAGTCCTGTTGCAGCTCGATCATATCATGCTCCACTTCGCGGATAGGGTCCTTGAAGCAGCGACGGAGTTGCGACACGTGGAAGACATCGTGGACTTGGGACAGGTTCGACGGCAATTCCAACCGGTATGCCACGGGTCCACTCCTGGAAAGGATACGGAACGGGCCAATGTAGCGAGGAGCCAACTTGCTCTTGATACCGAAGCGATGAGTGCCCCTCATGGGAGTGACACGGAGGTATGCGTATTCACCAGGCTGATACTCCATTTCACGGTGTTTGCGGTCATAGTTGCTCTTCTGACGAGACTGTGCGGCCTTCAGATTTTCTTGCACAATGCGAACTTGTTCTTCAGCTTCTTGGACAAGATCCGGTCCGAAGTAGGGTCGTTCCCCAGTTCCTGACCAATTCAGGGGGGTTCGACATTTACGTCCGTATAGAACTTCGAAGGGGGCCATCTTCAAGCTATCCTGATAGCTATTGTTGTACGAGAATTCCGCGTACGGGAGGGCATCCTCCCATTTCATGCCGAAAGAAAGGACACAAGCACGAAGCATGTCTTCCAGCACTTGATTAACTCGTTCAACTTGGCCTTGCGACTGGGGGTGATAAGCGGTGCTGAGATTCAGACGAGTCCCGAAAGCTTCCATGAAACTATTCCAGTATCGTGAGGTGAAAATGCTGCCACGGTCTGAACTGATCTCCATCGGAATACCGTGGAGTGATACAATTTGGGAGATATACAAGTGTGCTAACTGACTAGCAGTGATCGTCTCCTTGACCGGCAGGAAGTGTGCAATCTTGGAAAATCGGTCGATGACGACAAAGATGGCATCGTTACCTTTCTGTGACTTAGGAAAACCGGTGACGAAGTCCATCTCGACTTTGTCCCACTTCCAATCAGGAGCAGGGAGTGGTCGCAACCAACCAGCAGGTTTCTGATGTCCGGCTTTGACGCGACTGCAAACGTCACACTGAGAAACATAGCGGGCGATGTCTTGCTTCATGTAAGGCCACCAGTACCGTTGACGAAGGTCTTTATACATCTTGGTACTGCCAGGGTGGATTGACAAGGGAGAATTATGGGATTCTTCCGTGATATCCGGACCACAGTTAATGAGGACCGGGCTCACAGGAACTACTAAGCGGCCCTTGAAGTACACAGTATCACCATCATTGGCATCAATGGTAAAAGAGGAGGGCTTTCCTTCTGCGATGTCCTGCTTGATCTTCACAATGTCAGGGGCCAGAGATTGTCTACTCTTGATGAGGGCGTCGAGCTTTGACTCGAGAACCAGGTTATTGACGTAACCTTGAGGAACAATCTCGAGGTTCAACTTGCGAAACTCTTCATACAGAAGTGGTTGCTGCACCTGAACCTCAAGTTCAGAACAGTAAGCTTTGCGGCTCAAGGCATCGGCCATCACATTAGCTTTACCCGGGGTATACGAAATATCCATGTTGAAGTCGGCTATTGTCTCGAGCCATCGTTGTTGACGAAGATTCAGGTCTGGCTGAGTAAACAGGTACTTCAGACTTTGGTGGTCGGTGTAGACCTCGCAACGATTACCGACGAGGTAATGTCGCCACAACTTCAATGCATAAATTACTGCTGCCAATTCGAGATCATGTGTTGGGTATTTGTCTTCGTGAGCACGCAACTGACGAGAGCCATAAGCAATCACCTTGCGCTCTTGCAATAGGACACAGCCTAATCCTTGACGAGACGCGTCGCAATATATCACGAAGTCCTTCTGAGTATCAGGGGGAGCGAGCACCGGGGGAGAAGTTAGCTTGTATTTGAGTGCTTGAAAACTTTCTTGACATTTATCTGTCCACTCAAACTTGACGCCTTTGTGAAGCAGATTAGTCAGAGGCCTGGCAATCTTGGAGAAATTCTCGAGGAAACGGAGGAAATAGCTAGCGAGCCCGAGGAAACTGCGGACTTGCTTGACGGTCTTGGGAGGAGTCCAGTCAAGAATAGCCTGGATACGTTCTGGGGTGACGGCAATGCCATCCTTGGAAATCACATGTCCAAGGTAGGTTACTTCGGGAAGCCAGAACTCACACTTAGAATACTTAGCTTAGAGTTTGTGTTCTCGAAGCTTCTCCAGTATAAGACGAAGATGTTCAGCATGTTCTTCTTCATTCTTGGAATATATCAATATATCATCCAGATAAACCACGACGAACTGGTCGAGGTACTCCATGAAAATATAATTCATCAATCTGGAGAAGGTGGCTGGAGCATTGGTTAAGCCAAAGGACATGACGGTGTACTCGTATGAACCATAGCGAGTAATGAAGGCAGTCTTCGGAATGTCCTCATCACAGACTCGGATTTGGTGATAACCCAACCTCAAGTCGAGTTTAGAAAACACCTTGGATCCGGCAAGTTGATCATACAGATCGTTGATCCGGGGAAGTGGGTATTTGTTCTGGATGGTGGCTTGGTTAATGGGCCGATAATCTTGGACCAATCGGTTTGTCCCATCGCTCTTCTTGACAAAGAGCGAAGGTGCTCCCCAAGCTGAGGAACTGGGGCGAATGAATCCTTTCTGAAGTGCCTTGTCGATTTCCTCCTTAAGTTCAAGGAGTTCATGTGGCGGCATCTTGTAAGGACGCTTGGCAATAGGGACAGTGCCTGGCTTCAAGTCGATGACGAATTCAACTTCTCTGATCGGGGTATTCCCGGCAGTTCCTCGGGGAAGACGTTGGGAAAATCGCGGACGACCAGAACGTTCTCAATTCCTTCGAGGGGGCCAGCATTCAAGGCATTCATCATAAAGATCTGTGTTTCAGCATTACGGGTAACTCGGGCGGTGTGGTTAACAATCCCACCGGAGGGGTGAAAAAGCTGGACAGACTTGGTGCCACAATACAGTGCGACATCGTGAAATTTCAACCAATCCATTCCCAGAATGAGGTCTATGGTGGAAGACTTCAGGAGGATGGGCGACGCAAAGAATTCAACTCCTTCGATTTCAATGGTGGTGTTTGGCACTAGCATGGTGGTTCGGCATTGGCCTATCGGGGTGCGAACAACCATCGGTGGTTTCATCATTTCGTACTTGAAGTTATGCGAAAATGCAAATGCTTCCGACATGAATGAATGCGATGCTCCTGTATCAAATAAAACAGCAGCAGGTACGGAATTAACGAGAAGGGTACCCATCACGGTAGCGGGTTGTTGGTGAGCTTCTTCAACATTGACGTTGTTAGCATGTCCACGAGCATAAGCAGCAGACCCAGTATTATAGTTGGGGGTCCTGTTGTTGCCACGACCATTTCCACGGCCAGCGGGGTGAACTGCCAGTTGCTTCTGTTTCTGGGGGCACTCTCTGGAAAAATGCCCAGGTTGGCGGCACGTGAAGCATAATCCATCCTGAGGACGAAGGGGTGTAGCATTGGGTGGTGCAGGCAGAGCTCTTGGCAACTGCAGTGGCGGAGGCAGACGGGGTGCAGCATAAGACGGCCTTGGAGCAGGGACAACCGAATGAGTCACACTGGTAGGGAGCCAGATACGACGCTTCTGCGTTGCGCCCGAAGATGAGCCAACGTCACGATAACGCTTCAGAGAGTTCTTGTGCTCCATCTGGGCAGTCTCGACGGTGATAGCCTTGTTCACCATGGTGGCGAAGTTGGCGAAATCATGAACGGCAAGAGCGAGCCTGAGTTCTGGGTTGAGGCCACGACGGAACTTCTGCTTCCTGCGAGCATCAGTGGTGATCTCTCCTTCCGCATAGCGAGAGAGGTTGAGGAACTCGCGCTGATAGGCTTCAACGGTCATGTCGCCCTGAGTGAGGTTACGGAATTCTTCCGCCTTACGATCCATGATCCCCTGAGGAATGTAGCGGGCGCGGAAGGCAGACTGAAATTCATCCCAAGTGATGACTTCTTCGACTGGCAGGGAACGCTTGTGGGTGCTCCACCACTGAGCAGCGGCGCCTTTCAGATGATAAGACGCAAAGTTCACATAGTCGGCTGGATCGACATTAGCGGACTCCAGCTCGTGCGTGATGTCACGAAGCCAGTCATCAGCATCCAACGGCTGAACAGTGTTGCGGAACATAGTGGGGTTGAGGCGGGTGAAGTCGTGCAGAGTCACGGTGGCATGCTGATGGTGGTGCCCATTCTGATTCGGCTGGGGGAACTGAGCCATGATATTCTGCATTAACTGACGGTTCATCTCGAACTGCTGCATCATCGCGGCCATGTAATCCGGCGGCGGAGGTGGGTCGTTGGTAGCACGACCACGACCACGACCACCACGACCAGCCATCCTGCTAGAATTTAACAGGGGTATTTCAGCGATGAAAATTTAACGAGATACCGGAATCAAGCCTGAAGTAAAACGACAACGAAAAGGAGGCGCAGATATATATAGGAGTAGTCATATAAGACATACACATTTGCACACAGATTCAATCGAAAATCGGGCAGCGTAACGTCGTAGAAATTAAGGAAAAAGGACTCACTAGGCGGCGCGCAAACCGCGGTAAGGATTACACGACGCGACATAGATTCCACTATGTCAATCACGCCGCAAGAAAACTGTTGGCCACAGGAGTTTATGCCAGAGAACGCGCGGCCTGCCCAGAATGAGAATGGGATCCGCGGTCCGGGACCTGGGGTACGACTCCTGCGACACGACTCAATCAATGGGGAAGCACCAAAAAAGCTGGGTGGAATCAAGAGAACGTGATCCTAATGTCAGATTTTGTAAAACTTCCCAGCAAGGATAAGAGAGCAGATTCCCAGAGCATAGGTAAGGAGAAAAAGATCCTAATACCATAGATATCACACGTAGTGACATCGATGTGGGCCCGTAAGCCAAAATATTAAGTTAGCAAAATAGTTTTTCAAAGTCTAGACTCAACTTCGACCAAGTAGTGGTGGGGTGGCTTCCTACAGGCAGTCGGCTCTGATACCAACTAGTGACGCCCCCAAAATCAATCCGTGTATAGTAATCATACACGCAGGGTACACGGCTGAGATTAGGGTGCCACGGTGATAACATCACAGCACAACACTAAACACAAAAGGATAAACAAATATGTTACAATAGAGGGGGTCACGCGGAAATACATAAGTCATACAAGTCATAATATCTGAGTACAGACATAGTTAGTCAAGTTTTGCCTTAAGAAGGCTAGCACAAATCACATCAGAGATACAGATCGAAAAGGCGAGGCCTCCTGCCTGGGATCCACCGAACTACTCCTGGTCAACGGGGAACTCGACGTCGTAGTAGGCGCCTCCGGGGTACTCCTGCTCCTGGGCTCCAACGTCGGCTGCAGCGGCCGTTCAGGCAAAACAGTAAATGAAATAAAGCAGGTGAGTATCTAGTATAACCGCGAGTCTTACGTCCTCTACTAAGCATTATGCATGGTTTCAACAGAAAGAAGAGGCTGTATATAGTGGACTGAAAGACAGAAATCCAGAGCAAGGGTAAGAAGCTAGGCCTAACGAAGACTAGCATCTTCCGACGATGTCTTGCATCATGAGGTAAGAATCAGCCAACAGTTTATATAAATCATAAAGTAACAATGCAGCAGAAGTTGCTGCAGCATTGTATAATAATAAGTAGTAATAATTAGCAATGCCTCCGAGTTCACCTCCTCGACATCCCCGCGAGGAAGAGAACCCGGAACCATACAGTTTAATAATAATAGTTTCTAGTGGTAAGATCCAGCTTCAGCATAAAGCGTCCTGTTACCGTGGACACGGCTATCCGAATAGATTAATCTTCCCTGCAGGGGTGCACTTGTGTTACGCTACACGCACGGATCTCCAGGGTGGCGGGAACCTTGTTAGGGAACGCTCCACCGAGGCTATCCGACACTTCATAGCCCATCTTTCAAACTCAACAGAGAGGTCATCCGCCGGACTGTATCCTATGTACGCGGGGCTTTGGACCCTAACCCCGACGTACTCCTGCACGGTGCGAGGCTGGCCGGTGAAGTTAAATCAAAGCAAATACAAATCACACTGCCGCGGAAAATAAGACAACACCACTTCCCGGCGCAGGCCGCGGTACTGCTGACGTCTGAAGAGTCCTCGGACGACACTAAGAAGCGGAGGAGCCCATAACTCGTAGTTCCCACGGGTAGGTAGTGCGTACATGGCATATAGCCAACTCAAGACATTCACTGAACCATTTAGCATTTTAATTAACCTGCGTGACAACCGTTATCGTTGCCTCGACTTAAGCGACCCACGGACAACGACAGCAGCTAGGACCACCAGTACATCGGTGCCTGCCCCGTCGTCCCACCAAGTCACTCCGGCTACCAACAAGGTGAACCGTCTCCTTACCTTGTCTCGCGTGTGCTCCTGGAGGAGCTCGACTTTCGTAGTTTGGTAACTCTCGCGGCCAACGATCAGGGGCCAAGCACACCGGTACACTGGTCGTACCCTCCCTGTCGTCCCGTCGCAATACCTCTCGCGGGCACCGTTGGGTCGCCCGACTTCTTACCTGAAGGACAACCGCCGTTCAGGACCCTATGGCGGTAAGACAAAGTCAGCCTCGAGTGGAGTACCAGGATTACTCCTGGATAGCTCACACTTTAGGTGACTAGGCATAACCCAGATAGGGGCCTTTGACGGTGTCTGCTTTGTACCGTACCTGTGCAGTTATAATATTTGTATCCGCATTCACTCCCCGGAGTGATCACGGCCCTCTATCTAATCCTAGCTAACAATGCGCAGGGCTCACTGCTGAATAATGCATAATAATAATAATAGGCAGCATAGGATAAATGAAGGCACATCAAGGGGCGACAAAAATCAGGCGATGCAGTTGAATAGGATTGTAATCGTAGCAGCAACAGTAACAATGCCTAGTGCAAGAAATGTACGGAAATATAGGCGATATCTGGGGAAGAGAATGGCTCTGCTTGCCTGGAAGCTCGACGGTAGTAGTAGGGTCGTCGACGACGTAGTCGTACTCAGCAGCGGTATAGTCGACGGCAGCAGCGGGGTCTACCGGAGATTAAGGGGGGGGGGAAGAAAACAGTAAATACACAGCAAGCATATACAAACAGATGGATGACATGACAGATGAAATGTTAATGGTATTCTAACGCAGTGCAATGTACATTGCTCGGAACGGAAATTCATCTGAGGATGAGCTACCGGTTTCGGATGATTACCGGACAGGGTGTCCGGAGGGGGAAGTATCAAGCCGGAGGTGTCGTGGGTACCGGAAAAACATAAGGGGGTGTATCCGTGCTAGTTGATCTATTCCGAGAAACATTCATGTTCGGAATAAATTCATCCGGGCACTCTAACAGTACCGGACAATGTATCGGACAGACGGTCTGGAGGGGGAATGTTCGATGTTCGTTCTGTTAGAGTGGTGTGGTAGACATACGGATAGTGTATTTGTATTCGTTATATTTTTCTGATCAATTTTCATGTATAAAGTTTTTGAATCCGACTTACGGATTAAAAGATATTGAATTTTAAAGTTTTAAATCAATTTAAATGATTTTTTTAAATCCTTTTATTATTTATTCAACATTATCCAGAACATTATCCAAAACATTATCCAAAACAGTGCCTGACATGTGGGACCCACATGTCAGCCTCTGTTTATTTATAAAACATTTTATTAAATCAGAAATGCCTCTGGACCCACATGTCAGCCACTGGAATTTCTTTTAAAATCTTTAAAAATCAAACTGACAAGGGGGGCCCAGGTGTCATTGACTCCAATGCTAATTGAACTTCGTTAATTAAGTTAAACGGACAGGGGGTCCACTGGTCAGTGACAGGGGCCAAAGTCATTAGGGCTAATTACCTAGCTGACGTCGGGGGCCCACCGGTCAGTCCCACCGGAGTGCTCACCGGAGCCCGTCGCCGGCGAGGTTGACGTTGGCGACGCTACAGGGCACGGGGGGGGGGGGGGGGGGTTAGTACCATTCGACGCGGACGACAACGGGGAGGAGTTTGGTGGCGGTACGGTGGCTTGGGGTCGCCGGGAACGAGGCCGGCGACGAGGTTTGGCGGGCGGCGGCGTCGGGCTCCCATGGCGTCTTGCGAACCGTGGCGAATCCGAGCGCGCAAAAGGATGGAATCGAGCCTACGATGCACGGGGAGTACAATGGTGCCAAAAACGCGCGCTAGGAGGGCCTGTGAGCTCGGCATCGTCAACAATGGCGGCTGCCAGAGCTCGGCCATTTGGGGCTTTTGTCCACCGGCAATGGCGGCGACCACGGATGGGTGGGGGTGATGCGGGTGCTCACCAGGAACTAGTAGCCGTGAGAGTGGGCTCGGGGGCGAGGTGGAGTAGCCGGAGTCGGTCGCGGATCCCGCCGGAGCCGAGGGTGAAGACGAAGACGTAGTCGTCGCAGAGAGGCACAACGACTCGATTCCTCGCGGTGGGTGAGGTAGTTGACGTCGAGGCAGCCCCTGGACAACACGGCGAGGCGGCGTGAGCACGTTGGCCGCGCTTGGCCACGGTAATGGCGACGACGGTCCGCGGTGGCTTTTCCCCGAGGCGTGAGAGAAGAGAAGGAGGGGAAGGAGAGGGGGAGGATGTCCAGGAGGGAGGGGGCGTCGCCCTTATCGCGTCGGCGCCGAGAGGGAGCAGGTTGAGGCGGGGTCGGCCTGGCAGCGGCGTGCCCACGGCGGCCGCCGTACGGGAGCAGGTGGGAGTAGGTGGGGGAAGAAGACAAGGGGTGGGGTGGGCTGGGCTGCGGTGGGCCGTTGCTCAGGGCGATATTTAGTGAATTTCCAATTTCATGTGTCCTTTCTTTCTGTATTTCTCTTTGGTAATTGTTTTCCAAGCTTAGGCAATTTTGTAAAATGTGTTAGGTGTCCCAATATTAGTATAACATTATATAGCAGTGCCACAAAAGTTTTTGCAGCAAAAGAAAATCATTAGATATCTCTTGTAAATATTAAATGCCCAAAGTAAGGGTTTTAACCTACTGTTTGAATTGTTTGGAATTTTCTATAACTTAATAAATACCCAAAGTTGGTCCAACATGATTATAATGATTTTAGGCAATTTACAAAAATAGTTTCATGATTTTTGGAACAAATTTATTTTAGCACTTTTGTTTTATTTTTCATTCAAAGAAGTTTCAACTAGGGTTTGGTTGTTAGATGAGCAAGGTGCATTTGGCTTTGGGTTTTGATCCCAAGGGCTCAAGTACATGGTGCATGGGGTGTTGATCAACCACAACAAGGTTTGATCATTAGCATCACAAAGTTTTATCAAGGACAAGGGAGATCAATCAGTGATAATCCAACAGTGATGATCAACAGTAATGATGGTTACTGTTACAGGCATCTGAGGGTGTTACAGATTGGATATAGAATGTGTATTGATTTCAGGAAGTTGAACAAGGCCACCCAGAAGGACCACTATCCTTTGCCCTTTATTGATCAGATGCTTGAGCGGCTGTCTAAAAACACCCACTTTTGCTATCGTTATGGATATTCTGGCTTCTCTCAGATTCATGTTAACACTGCGGATCAAGAGAAGACCACTTTCACGTGTCCTTACGGTACTTATGCTTATAGGCGTATGCATTTTGGTTTGTGTAATGCACCTGCTACTTTTCAGAGGTGTATGTCTGCTATATTTCATGGTTTCTGTGAGGAGATTGTGGAGGTCTTCATAGACGACTTTTCTGTCTATGGAACCTTCTTTGACCACTGTCTCCACAATCTTAATAAAGTTTTGCAGAGATGTGAAGAAACAAATTTGGTGCTTAATTGGGAGAAGTGCCATTTCATGGTTAACGAAGGTATAGTTCTTGGTCACAAGATTTCTGAAAGGAGAATTGAAGTGGACAAGGCAAAGATTGAAGCTATTGAAAGGATGCCCTATCCAAGGGACATCAAAGGTATTCGTAGTTTTCTCGGTCATGCTGGTTTCTATAGAAGATTTATCATAGACTTTTCTAAGACCTCGATACCCCTCACCAATCTTCTCCAGAAGGATGTTCCTTTTGTATTTGATGAAGATTGTAATGAAGCCTTCGAAGTTCTTAAGAAAGCTTTGATAACCGCTCCTATAGTACAACCACCTGACTGGAATTTTCCCTTTGAAATTATGTGTGATGCGAGTGATTTTGCTGTTGGATCTGTTTTAGGACAAAGGGTTGATGAGAAGTTGAATGTTATACACTATGCTAGCAAAACCCTTGATAGTGCTCAAAATAATTATGCTACTACCGAGAAGGAATTCTTGGAAGTGGTGTTTGCTTGTGATAAGTTTAGGCAGTATATTGTTGATTCTAAGGTTATTATTCATACTGACCATGCTTCCATTAAGTATCTTATGTAGAAGAAGGATGCGAAACCAAGGCTCATAAGATGGGTACTCCTTCTTCAAGAATTTGATTTGCAGATTGTCGATAGAAAAGGAGAAGACAATCTGGTGGCGGACAACCTTTCAAGGATGGAAGATATTCCGCACGATCCTATTCCAGTCAACGACAGTTTTCCAGATGAACAGCTTGCTGTTGTAAAAGTACAATCTCATTCCGATCCTTGGTTTGCAGACTATGCTAATTTTATCGTTGCAAAGTTTTTGCCTCCAGGTTTCACATTTCAGCAGAGGAAGAGATTCTTCACGGATTTGAGGCATTACCTTTGGGATGACCCACATCTTTATAAAGAAGGTGCGGACGGGATCGTAAGAAGGTGTATACCGGAGCACGAGCAGAAGGACATTATTCGACAATGTCACGATAGCCCCTATGGAGGACATCATGCCAGTGAGAGGTCCGCACATAAGGTTCTCCAATCAGGTTTTTATTGGCCTACTCTCTTTAAGGATGCTAGAAATTATGTTTTATCTTGTGATAAGTGTCAGAGAGTTGGTAACATTAGCAGGAGAAATGAGATGCCTATGAATTACTCACTAGTAATCGAACCTTTCGATTGCTGGGGTTTTTATTTTATGGGTCCTTTTCCTCCTTCACACAAGTACACACACATCTTAGTTGCTGTTGATTATGTAACCAAGTGGGTTGAAGCAATCCCCACTGGGAGTGCTGATCACAAGACATCTTTGAAAATGCTCAAGGATGTAGTTTTCCCAGGTTTGGTGTACCTAGGTATCTCATGACAGATGGAGGGTCACACTTCACGCATGGAGCTTTAGGAAAGCTCTACCCAAGTACGATGTCAATCATAGAATTGCATCACCGTACCACCCTCAAACTAGTGGGCAAGTCGAGCTCACCAATAGAGAGATCAAGTTGATCTTACAGAAAACAGTAAATAGTTCTAGGAAGGGCTGGTCAAAGAAGTTAGGAGATACTCTGTGGGCATATAGAACTGCTTACAAAAACCCCATGGGCCTGTCTCCGTATAAGATGGTCTATGGCAAAGCTTTCCATTTGCCATTAGAGTTAGAGCACAAAGTTTTCTGGGCTGTCAGAGAGATGAATGCTGACCCAAAGTTAGCTGGTGAAAAGCGTCGCATGAACTTGACTTCTCTAGATGAGTGTAAGTGAAGCTTACGAGAGCGCTAAAATGTTCAAAGAAAAGGTAAAGAAGTGGCACGATAAAAGTATTCTGAAATGTGAATTTAATGTTGGTGAT
Organism: Bromus sterilis; assembly: GCA_950022295.1. Lineage (NCBI taxonomy): Eukaryota > Viridiplantae > Streptophyta > Magnoliopsida > Poales > Poaceae > Bromus > Bromus sterilis. The sequence goes on along the minus strand of OX465601.1, from coordinate 138,600,055 downwards.
AAATTTTGTTGTTTAGATCTCGTTTCAGGTTTTCTCCAGGTAAACTAATTTCCAGATGGGAAGGAACTTTTCATATCGAAGAAGTATATCGGTCTGGTGCAATCCAGATTAACAATTTTGAAGGCACCAAACCTCAAGTTGTGAACGGACAAAGACTCAAACATTACATGGAAGGTGATCCTATCAATGTGGATGTGAACATGATATATACAAGAACTCATGAAGAACATGTTGCAGCCCAGTTCCAGACACCGGGAGGAGCAATATAAGAAAAGGTATGTATTACGGTGAGGAAACATCGCGAACGTCAGTAAAAGTTTATTTTACAAGGTTTTTCCAAAATTAGGAAAATTCCAAGTCCAAGTGGAGCCGGAAAGGAGCTCCAAGGGGCCCAGGAGGCCTCCCGGCGCGCCCCCTCTCATGGCTGCGCCAGGCACCCTCCTGGGAGCCCCGGACTCCGACTCCGACTCCACCTTGGCTTGAAACCTTCCTTTTGTTGCGGAAATTTTTGCTATATATTTGCCTGGATCGTCCCGACACCGTATCTCTTGATTTCACGTGTTTTCTTTATCGGTCTGTTTCTGCCAGGAAAACTTTCAGCAGATCTAGGTGCCATGGCTTCCCCAAGTTCCCCCAAGGACAAGTTCGTCGTCAATGTCATCAACCCTTACCTCGCAGAGGTGAGGATGCACCCCCAGATCCTTCGTGTGGAGGATGGTGTCCTCCACAAGGAAGATCTGAAGGGACCAGTCAAGGAAGGGAGCACCGAGGAGCGGCTGAAGGAGATGGAACATGAGGTCTTCAAGTTCAAGAAGATGGTGGAGCGTGGTGTTGAAGCTAAATTCGACATCATGAATGAGATAGAGGCTTCCCACAAGAAGGAGATGAATGAGATGTGGTCAAGTTTGGCCGCTCTAGAAGAAAAAGTTTATGAGCTTCAAGCACAGATCTATGATCTGCAGAATCTGAACTGTGAGTATGAACTTAAGTTCTTACGCATAGGTTTGGGTGCTGAGTGCAAGATCCTAGAGACGGGAATGTCCTTCGAGACTGGAGAACCTTTTCCTCGGAAGCGCTTTGCCAAGGAGTACGTGATCAACAAGAACAAGAATGAGGAGTAAATCTCCTCGGGTAATGGTACCCCCTCAGCTTGTTCCAAGCTAAGGGGAGTGCCCGATATCTTTATCTTTATCTTTGTCTTTAGGAGTCAAGTAGAGTCGTATCATGTCTAGGGAAGTTACTTTATGAAATAGGTGTTGCATTGAGCTCTATCACTCCTTTTGTGGAGAGTTTTTGTATCCGTGAGTGTGGAGTCGTTTATGAAGGAATATTAATGAGAAGTCTATTGGTTTCTTCGCTGCACTCGGTATTCTCTTCACGCAATCGACATTATGGGCTAATTCTTATGGGGAGTATTAACCTTATATCAGGTATGGCTTCGAAAACTTTATTTAATCTTGGCAACTATAGCTTTGTTCATAACAACAATCATGTTTTTCTCAAAGTAGCGACATAGCCAAAACCTTTTTGTTATTATGCTTGAAGTGTTATGTTGATGTAAGGACCGATATGCGGTACTGTTCCAGATCTAGATGTTTCCATCCAGATCCGGGGACGAAGCACATATCGGTCCCACTGCGACATATGACATTGCCATATGCCCCGGATTTCCAACATGATATCACAACATTACAACTACATGGATACAACATCTCATACAATCGGCATACAACTGCCTTAAATACATTACATCAGCGGAAGATACATGTCTGAGTACAGACTACAATCAAATGCCTAGCGGCAAAGAGAAAAGACATCGCTCCCGTAACCACACGGGTCTAGGCCCTCCGCCGGGATCCTCCTAACTAGTCATTGTCGATTCTCCACGTGAAACGTTGATCACCATACCTGTTGTCGATCAAGAACCCTGAAAATAGTTTGGGGTAGTATCATGAGTACAGAAGTACTCAACATCCAACTGTAGTGGTCAACTGACCCAACAAGGACTTCATCACTCGTCATTCTAGGATAACTAGTAGTTTATGGTAAGGATGGGGTAAGTGGTGAGGTTGCTACCGCACTAACATTTATGAAGTGGCTAACAATCTAGAGAGTAAGATAAGAAGCCAAGCATTCGATGCGGAATCGCCTCCAACAAGTCTTCTATCAGCTACTTACGCAAACATAACACCTATCCTATCCTTGTCCTCCTCTTCGCATCCTGACGAAGAAGAAGCAGTCAAGGCACACACACGTTGATCAAGTTATTAAGATTATCTCAGTTGTTGTTGTCTATGAACAAGGAGTAGGTCTCAAGTCGTCCATAACCGTGGACACGGCTTCTCGAAAACATTTAACCCTCCAGGGGTGTACCAACTTCCCATTACAAGGATCTGCACGCACGCCCATCACTCTCAGTTGCTACCCATCATAGGCAACCATTTTATGATTTAGTTCCGAGAGATCCGAAACGACAGGTCCCTCTAGCTAACAACGAACAAATCCGGGTGGCCCCCGGGGAGTCGACACCCAATCCAAAAGCCGTAGGCACTCTCGGATCGGACTCTTCCGGCTGACGCATGTCGAATTATCGGGTCACCTCAAATGGGGCCGGGTCCTAGCTGATCGGGTGGACCAACAGAGAAACCACTTCTCCACTGGCCCAATTTATTTTAAAAGATATCTGCTAGGAGCGACCCGACAGACATATATGCATGGTTTGCAAATGGTAAATCGGCTTGGGCCACCTCTAGAAATTTTTGAAGCTAAGTAGGTAAGAAAAGGGGACCCCATAGTATCCCACACGCGGTTAGGCACGCTCGTCAAGAGACACAATAATCGGAACTCGGGTCCTAGGTGACTCGAATGGAAGAAAGCATCAGGGCGGGATAGCCTAGACCTTCTATCCTTCGTCGAATATAGTCAACATTATAATAATCATATCATCCGCAATAATATGATAGTGTGATAGCCCAAACCAAGGAGTAACAGGGGAACATTTGATAACATCCTAGCATGCATACTAAGCAGTGGCTGAGCAGTGAGCAATATAAACATAGATGAACAAGGTTTGCTGGGATGTGGAGGACATGGCTGTTTGGGTTTATTTGAGAGGCATGAATATAAAGTGGTAGGATCAAGCAATCGTTCTATCCTACACCTAGGCGCGAGTGAGCTGAAAGTTATAGGCATGATATATGCTCCCCCTTACCTGATGATAAGACAAAACAGAAGGTGAAGTCGATTGCAAGCTCGCAACGTCTCCGAGAGGTACCCGCGGAAGCACACAAGAAGGAAACACTGGAAAAGGCAATCAACGAGCAAACATCTATTACTACGAAGCAATCACGAGCAATCAACAACAAGAAAGCAACACGAGAGAACACACTACGGTCGCATATATCGTCGAGAGCGATCACTAACAGGTTAAGTGGACTATTCGTCACACACGACGATACCGCACGTTTAAAAGGGTTCAAGTTGTTTAGATACACAAGATGAGCAAAGGTTGTTAACATGGCATCTCACTCAAGCATGGCATGATACACAAACATGGCAAGAGGTGAAGCATAAATAAACTATCTAAGCTAGTCAGTTTAAGTGGGGCAAACTCCTAAACATGCTTATCACTATTTACCCCACGAAAATTATAATGTTTGGTAATTTTTTGCCCTAAACAATATTTTATAATTTTTATTAGCAAGCAAGAGGAGCATATTCACAACCTACACGAAATTCTAGTCAAGTTACATAAAAAGAACATTTTAAACCGAGCAACGGTTAAAAAGTTATTCAAGAAACAGTTTACGGTGGCAAGGTTGTAATTAGCAGGTAAACAACATGTAAACAAAGTCAAACATGACAAAATAACACATTTTATTGATCTACACGAAAAACTAAGCAAGTTTCATGTTTAAAGCGTCGCAATCCGAGCTACCGTTAAAAAGATATGGGCAACGCAAAAATAATAATACAATCTGCAATATAAATAAGCCCAGGAAAACAAAAAAAACATTACCGGGCCAAATCTGCTACTGTTGGGCCTAACCGGGGTGGGCGCTAATTAACTAAACAACGCACCGGCATTTTATAAATACGTCCCCGAGAATTACACCGGCTACTACTCCTGGCGCATCTGATCGTTCACCCGCTAAATGAAGCCGAAATCGCATGAAATTTGAACCACCGCCTCGTTACACTAAAATGGCGTCGTCTACACCGTTTCGCGCAGAACCGAGAACGTCGAAACCCGCTTGATAAAATAACCCATTTAAATATAAATGGGGGTTTCCGCACCGATGGTGAAGGTTGGTCTTGTGCCAGAGGTCGCGATGGTGATCGGGTGACTTTCCCATGCCGCAACGAGGTCGTGTGCCATTGGGGATAGGTCCAGACTCGCAACCGATACGAGAAGGAGGGGAAAATATTCACCAATTAATAAATTGGCGAAGCAAACACTTCAAACAATTTTAGCAATCAACAGAAAAAGGCAACAAACATTTTTTTTAATTTGGGTGAAAATCCCGGGCTGTTACAATACAACACCACCAACAAGGGATCTCGTCTCGAGATCCTGGACGATCCGGGCAGAAGAGGGGAGAGAAAAGAGAGACGACATCTTCAACACCACCAACAAGGGACTCTACTCCATGTCGACGTCGAACCTCCATCGAGATAATTTTCCGTAGAGAGATGGCAACATCGAAGAATGAAACCATCGGGAGATCAAGAGGAAGAACGACAACGATAACCGGATCAAAGGATAGTGTTTTCGACGCAAGTCTTGAAAACACCGGCAAAAGGATGGATGGCAATGGATGACCCAGATGATACCCGAAATCGAAGAAGCTAAAGGTACTACAGGAATTCCCACCTATGTTCGGGATCGAGACAATACTTCCCAAGCAAAGCATTGTAACGATTTCGATACTCCACACAATCGAGATCCTTGAGTTTGAAGGGGACAAGGCGAGAATAAAACACTTACGACACTTGTCCTGACTAGAGCAAGGGTAAGGAGTAAAAATAATCCTACCCTCCGATAACTAACTTAGTAACTACAAAATAGTTTTTGTCTAGACTCGACTTTGGCCAGAGAATGGATCCTACGGTCGGTAAGGCTCTGATACCAAGTTGTAAGGCCCCATATGTGGTACTGTTCCAGATCTAGATGTTTCCATCCAGATCCGGGGACGAAGCACATATCGGTCCCACCGCGACATATGACATTGCCATATGCCCCGGATTTCCAACGTGATATCACAACATTACAGCTACATGGATACAACATCTCATACAATCGGCATATAACTGCCTTAAATACATTACATCAATGGAAGATACATGTCTGAGTACAGATTACAACCAAATGACTAGCGGCAAAGAGAAAAGACATCGCTCCCATAACCACACGGGTCCAGGCCCTCCGCCGGGATCCTCCTAACTAGTCGTCGTCGAGTCTCCACGTGAAACGTTGATCACCATACCTGTTGTCGATCAAGAACCCTGAAAAGAGTTTGGGGTAGTATCATGAGTACAGAAGTACTCAACATCCAACTGTAGTGGTCAACTGACCCAACAAGGACTTCATCACTCGTCATTCTAGGATGACTAGTAATTTACGGTAATGATGGGGTAAGTGGTGAGATTGCTGCCGCACTTGCATTTATGAATTGGCTAACGATCTAGAGAGTAAGATAAGAAGCCAAGCATTCGATGAGGAATCGCCTCCAACAAGTCTTCTATCAGATACTTACGCAAACATAACACCTATCCTATCCTTGTCCTCCTCTTCGCACCCCGACGAAGAAGAAGCAGTCAAGGCACACACACGTTGATCAAGTTATTAAGATTATCTCAGTTGTTGTTGTCTATGAACAAGGAGTAGGTCTGAAGTCGTCCATAACCGTGGACACGGCTTCTCGAAAATATTTAACCCTGCAGGGGTGTACCAACTTCCCATTACAAGGCTCCGCACGCACTCCCCATCACTCTCAGTTGCTACCCATCATAGGCAACCATTTTATGATTTAGGTCCGACAGATCCGAAACGACAAGTCCCTCTAGCTAACAAGGAACAAATCCGGGTGGCCCCCGGGGAGTCGACACCCAATCCAAAAGCCTTCCGCACTCTCGGGTCGGACTCTTCCGGCTGACGCAAGTAGGATTACCGGGTCACCTCACATGGGGTCGGGTCTTACCTGATCGGGTGGACCAACAGAGAAACCATGTCTCCACTGGCCCAAGTTATTTTAAAAGATATCTGCTAGGAGCGACCCGACAGACATATATGCATGGTTTGCAAATGGTAAATCGGCTTGGGCCACCTCTAGAAATGTTTGAAGCTAAGTAGGTAAGAAAAGGGGACCCCATAGTATCCCACACGCGGTTAGGCACGCTCGTCAAGAGACACAATACCCGAAACTCGGGTCCTAGGTGACTCGAATGGAACAAAGCATCAGGGCGGGATAGCCTAGACCTTCTATCCTTCGTCGAATATAGTCAACATTATAATAATCATATCATCCACAATAATACGATAGTGTGATAGCCCAAACCAAGGAGTAACAGTGGAACAGTTGATAACATCCTAGCATGCATACTAAGAAGTGGCTGAGCAGCGAGCAATAGTAACATAGTCGAACAAGGTTTGCTGGGATGTGGAGGACATGGGTGTTTGGGTTTATTTGAGAGGCATGAATATAAAGTGGTAGGATCAAGTAATCGTTCTATCCTACACCTAGGCGCGAGTGAGCTAAAAGTTATAAGCATGATATATGCTCCCCCTTACCTGATGATAAGACAAAACCGAAGGTGAAGTCGATTGCAAGCTCGCAACGTCTCCGAGAGGTACCCACGGAAGCACACAAGAAGGAAACACTAGAAAAGGCAATCGACGAGCAAACATCTATTACTACGAAGAAATCACGAGCAATCAACAAAAAGAAAGCAACACGAGACAACACACTACGGTCGTATCTATCGTCGAGAGCGGTTACTAACAGGTTAAGTGGAGTATTCGTCACACACGACGATACCGCACGTTTACAAGGGTTGAAGTTGTTTAGCTACACAACATGAGCAAAGATTGTTAACATGGCATCTCACTCAAGCATGGCATGACACACAAACATGGCAAGAGGTGAAGCATAAATAAACTATCTAAGCTAGTCAGTTTAAGTGGGGCAAACTCCTAAACATGCTTATCACTATTTACCCCACGAAAATTATAATGTTTGGTACTTTTTTTCCCTAAACAATATTTTATAATTTTTATTATCAAGCAAGAGCAGCATATTCACAACCTACACGAAATTCTAGTCAAGTTACATAAAAAGAACATTTTAAACCAAGCAACGGTTAAAAAGTTTTTAAAGAAACAATTTATGATGGAAAGGTTGTAATTAGCAGGTAAACATCATGTAAACAAAGTAAAACATGGCAAAAGAACACATTTTATGAAACTACATAAAAACTAAGCAAGTTTCATGTTTAAAGCGTCGCGATCCGAGCTACCGTTAAAAAGGTACGGACAACGAAAAAATAATAATACAATCTGCAATATAAATAAGCCCAGGAAAACAAAAAAACATTACCGGGCCAAATCTGCTACTGTTGGGCCTAACCGGGGTGGGCGCTAATTAACTAAACAACGCACCGGCATTTTATAAATACGTCCCCGAGAATTACACCAGCTACTACTCCTGGCGCATCTGATCGTTCACCCGCTAAATGAAGCCGAAATCGCATGAAATTTGAACCACCGCCTCGTTACACTAAAATGACGCCATCTACACCGTTTCACGCTGAACCGAGAACGTGGAAACCCGCTCGATAAAATAATCCATTTAAATATAAATGGGGGTTTCCGCACCGATGGTGATGGTTGGTCTTGTGCAAAAGGTCGTGACAGTGATCGGGTGACTTTCCCGTGCCTCAACAAGGTCGTGTGCCATTGGGGATAGGTCCAGACTCGCAACCTATAAGAGAAGGAGGGAGGAATATTCACCAATTAATAAATTGGCGAAGCAAACACTGCAAAAAAAATTAGCAATCAACAGAAAAAGGCAACAAACAATTTTTTTTAATTTGGGTGAAAATCCCGGGCTGTTATAGTTGACAAGGAAGACAACTTGATGTGCCATGCTAGTTTTAATGTTTATGCTTTCTATTGCTTGCATCCAAGTCATCATCAATTGTCTGGTCTCTCAAATCCTTGCTAGCCAAAACTCTGTACCAAGCGGAATTCTGCTTGTACTTCCATACCCTGAAACCAACATCTTCCACTTGAGTCCACCATACCTTCCTATTCGTGGTATTCCACTACCACTCCTAAAGTATATAATTTGTGTGCTATCTTTAGATGTTCAAAATATCTTGTTTTGTGCCTCTGATTCAGCTCATGAGGAAGTGGCGGGTAACCCATGATCTTCTTAATTTGGACAAATTTTATTTCGGGATTGCATGTCTAATCTGCAAACCCCTAATACGAGAAGGGACTAGCATGAGTGCCCAGCTCGTAAAAGATAAATATTAACACACAAGTTCCTTCGTCCATTTATAAGTGATAAAAAAAGGAATTTAAGGGGATGTGATCGTCCCCACATGGGAGCCGTTCCTCGAAACTTGTCTAAATCATGAAGTGAGTGAGTTATCTATCTGCAGTCGTTGACGGGTCATGCACCTCCCAAAGTCTTTTTTTATTGTGTTTGATCTAGAGATGGCACATGAGTTTTACCTGCTTACCCTTTTGCACGGGGTTTATCCTTTATTTTGTGCTGAGTCAGTCCTTCCTACTTCCTTCCTTCCTGAGAGAGAACAAACACTTGATGTTGATAAAGATTCTTGCATATAAAGCTGCATTGAGAGTTAGCATGCTACATCTTTGTTGACATTATCTTTTGATAAGTAAGTTGTTTGCAAGGCTTATGCCTAGTAAACATCTTCCTTTGTGTTAACTTGTGCACTTCTTGACTAATAACATGTTCTTTCAAAAGCTTCAAACTGGTTCCATTATAAGTGAAAGAGCAAAAGTAAAAGTTATTAGTTGTTCCTTGACCAAGGCTATGTTTGCTATGATTTGATGAGTTTTCTTGGTCCTACTTTGTTATAATTGTTACTACTTTCTCATAAGGGCCTTATGAGTTGAGGTTGCTGTTGAGGATGCTTCAGTTTGGTGAGAAATCTTGATGCTTCTTGTCTGTATTCTTTTATCGACACTTCACTCTCTAAACTTGTTAACAGGTTTGCCGAGCTTAGTAATCGCTTGGGGACAAGCGAGGTCTAAGCTTGGGGGAGTTGATACGTCCAAAATTCATCACTATTTTATATTGTAATTGAACCCTATTCATTGATATATTCCACTTTAAAGTATTGTTCTTATGTTGTTTTGGCTTGTTTTACACAGTTTGCAACTTTCCGATGCCGAAGCAGCAGAAGCAGAATTCAGCGGTGAAAAGTGGACATCAAGTTGCTGAATTAGATCAACTCCAAATTCGATGAAATTTGACGGAGATCGTTTGTATGAAGATTCACGGGAGTCCACCGAAGAGGGACCAGAGGGGACCCACCAGGCAACCAGAAGGGTCCCTGGCGTGGCCCCCCCTAGGGCGCGCAAAGCACCCTCCTGGATGCCTGGTGGCCCACCACGGTGCCCCCTCTGGCCTATATTACCCCCCGGGGTAAAAACCCTAGAAGAAGAGGAGTTTCAGAGTTTCTCCGCCGCCTCGTGGAGGAAACCTATAGAGAAGAAAAAGCCATCTCCCGCGGGGCAGATTCTGCCGGGGAGATCACCTCCCGGAGGGGGAGATCGTCGCCATCGTCATCATCATCGTCACGGGAATCATCGAGATCATCATCAACATCATCCCCAACATCAGCACCATCTCCACCACCATCCAATCTCACCTCACAAGTTCATCTTGTGTTGTAATCCATACTATCTATCCTCCCTGCTCTATCGGTGTTGATTACTACCGTGTGATGAATGCTATTGAGTTTTGTTGGAGAATTATCATTGTGTCCATATTGTTTATCATATATTTATCCCCTCTGATCATGATCTCTTTTATGTCTTGTGAGTAGTTACTTTAGTTCTTGAGGACATGGGAGAAGTCTAGTTGTTAGTAGTCATATGAAGTTGAAGTATTATGTGTTGTTTGATATTTAAGTTGCGTTGTTACTTCGCCTTATTAAGGACCTAGGGGAATACATTGTGTAGAAAGAATGCTTATGGTGGCTTGCCGGAGTGACAGAAACCTGAACCCCAGTTCACACACTTTTGCACAAGGGAGTTAGGGATCCTCGATCGTAATGATGTGGTTAGGCTTATGCCTTAATTACTACCTTGTATTTGCGGATGCTTGCAAGGTGTGTAATCATAAGAGTGCACTTATCTTAGTCTAGAATGTGTACTAGCATTGATCCACCCACCGACACTTATCGACACAATACATACTACTTGGCGGAATATGGTGAAAGTAGCTTGACTATCTCTCCCGTGTGCCCTCGAGAACGCTTTAGCTTTTATAAGTTCAGTTCCTAGGATTAGCCTTGTGAAATTATTGGGCCACTTACTACTCCTCAGTTAACCTGTTTACTTTTCTTTTCTTTTACCTTTCTGTTGCTTAAACCAAAAACCCCTAAATATTTACCTTTCAGTGTGTGCAGTCTTTTCCTTATCCAGAGTCACTTTCCAATACCTTCTGCTCCTCGTTGGGATCGACATCCTTATTTATCGAAAATCTACAATTGATCCCCTAGACTTGTGGGTTATCAAGAATCTTTTATTGGGAGGTTGACAGTGGAGGCATCCCACTAAACCTATTAACTTCACCGCCATCAACGCACGTGTAGCTCTTGAACCTAAGTATGCACGGGAGTGAAGGGTCAAGTAGTATACCATCCTCGAGAGCACCAAGTAGACACATGTAAAGGAGAAGATTCACCTTTAGGTGTAATATGTGTATGTCACGCATGTCTCGTGATGAAGGGGGGCGTAACATAGTGATGTACGTCAGATGCTCTGCATCACTAGGCCTTTAAAAGGTGAAGAGTTATGTAGTCGACGTTCACATGACACCACTAAAAGAATGACACCACAACTTAAATATCAAACCAACATATATTACTTCAACATCATATGACTACTAGCAAAAAGACTTTTCCCATGTCCTCAAAAACTAAAGTAACTACTCACGACACATAAAAGCAATCATGATCAGAGGAGATAAATATATTATGAAAATCTGATCAGAACAATAGTTCTCCAACAAAACTTAATAACATCAGCCACAAAGTAGTAATCAACACCGCTAAAATAGACGGGATGAATTGTGCAAGTTACAACACTAGTTGAAAAGGTAAAGTGAGATGGGATGAAGATGGAGATGGTGTTGGTGTTGGGGAAGTTGGTGATGGTGATCTTGATGATGCTCGTGATGATGGTGATGGAGATGATGACGATCTACCCTTCCAGGAGGAGTTTCCCCCGACAAAATATGGTTGTCGAAGGGGTAATTTGCTCTCTGCTGGTTTCCGCCTCGCGGCGGCGGCGAAAAGTTTTGTTTCCAACAAGGACCAAGTGGAATTAATTTATCGTAAGCTTCACTCCTCCACACATCTAGAGAAGTCAAGTTCATGAGACGCTTTTCACCAGCTAACTTTGGGTCAGCATTTAGCTCTCTGACAGCCGAGAAAGCCTTGTGCTCTAACTCTAATGGTAAATGTCAAGCCTTGCCATAGACCATTTTATACGGAGACATGCCCATGGGGTTTTTGTAAGCAGTTCTATAGGCCCACAAAGCATCTCCTAACTTCTTTGACCAGTCCTTTCTAGAACTGTTTACTGTCTTCTGTAAGATCAACTTGATCTCCCTATTGGTGAGCTCAACTTGCCCACTAGTTTGAGGGTGGCACGCTGATGCAATCCTATGATTGTCATCATACTTGGCTAGAGCTTTCCTAAAAGCTCCATGCGTGAAGTGTGACCCTCCATCTGTCATGAGGTACCTTAGTACTCCAAACCTAGGAAAAATTACATCCTTGAGCATTTTCAAAGATGTCTTGTGATCAGCACTCTCAGTGGGGATTGATTCAACCCACTTGGTTACATAATCAACAACAACTAAGATGTGTGTGTACTTGTGTGAAGGAGGAAAAGGACCCATAAAATCAAAACCCCAGCAATCGAAAGGTTCGATCACTAGTGAGTAATTCATAGGCATCTCATTTCTCCTGCTAATGTTACCAACTCTCTGACACTTCTCACAAGATAGAACGTACCTTCGTGCGTCCTTAAAAAGAGTAGGCCAATGAAAACCTGATTGTAAAACTTTATGTGCGGTCCTTTCACCGGAATGATGTCCTCCATAGGGACTATCGTGACATTGTCGAAGAATGTCTTGCTGCTCATGCTCCGGTATACATCTTCTCACGATCCCATCTGGACCCTCTTTGGAAAGATGTGGATCATCCCAAAAGTAGTGCCTCAAATCCGTGAAGAATTTCTTCCTCTGCTGAAATGTAAAACCTGGAGGCAAAAACTTTGCAACGATAAAATTAGCATAATCTGCAAACCAAGGGTCGGAATGAGATTGTACTTTTACAACAGCAAGCTGTTCATCTGGGAAACTGTCGTTGACTGGAATAGGATCGTGCGGGATATCTTCCATCCTTGAAAGATTATCTGCCACCGGATTGTCTTCTCCTTTTCCATCGACAATCTGCAAATCAAATTCTTGAAGAAGGAGTACCCATCTAATGAGTGTTGGTTTGGCGTCCTTTTTCTGCATAAGATACTTAATGTCAGCATGGTCAGTATGAATAATAACTTTAGAATCAACAATATACTGCCTAAACTTATCACAAGCAAACACCACTGCCAAGAATTCCTTCATGGTAGTAGTATAATTCTTTGGAGCACTATCAAGTGTCTTGCTGGCATATTGGATGACATTCAACTTCTTGTCAAACCTTTGTCCAAAAACAGCTCCAACAGCAAAATCACTAGCATCACACATAATTTCAAAGGGCAAATTCTAGTCAGGTGGCTGTACTATAGGAGCGGTTATCAAGGCTTTCTTAAGAACTTCAAAAGCTTCCTTACAATCTTCATCAAATACAAAAGGAGAATCCTTCTGGAGAAGATTGGTAAGGGGTCTCGAGGTCTTAGAAAAGTCCTTGATAAATCTTCTATAGAAACCAGCATGACCTAGAAAACTACGAATACCTTTGATGTCCCTTGGATAGGGCATCCTTTCAATAGCTTCAATTTTTTCCTTGTCCACTTCAATTCCCCTTTCGGAAATCTTGTGTCCAAGAACTATCCCTTCGTTAACCATGAAATGGCACTTCTCCCAATTGAGCACCAAATTCGTTTCTTCACATCTCTGCAAAACTTTATTAAGATTGTGGAGACAGTGGTCAAAGGAGTTTCCATAGACGGAAAAGTCATCCATGAAAACTTCTACAATCTCCTCACATAAACCATGAAATATTGCAGACATACACCTCTGAAAAGTAGCAGGTGTATTACACAAACCAAAAGGCATACGCCTATAAGCATAAGTATCGGAAGGACACGTAAAGGTGGTCTTCTCTTGATCCGCGGTGTTAATGTGAATCTGGGAGAAGCCAGAATACCCATCAAGAAAGCAGAAGTGGGTGTTTTTAGACAGCCGCTCGAGCATCTGATCAATAAAGGGCAGAGGATAATGGTCCTTCCTGGTGGCCTTGTTCAACTTCCTGAAATCAATACACATTCTATATCCAATAATAGTCCTCTGAGGTATTAGTTCATTTTTATCATTAGGAACGACAGTCATACTTCCTTTCTTAGGAACACAATGAATGGGACTTACCCACTTACTATCAGCTATAGGATAGATGATACCTGCGGCTAGAAGTTTGAGAACCTCCGTCCTAACCACGTCCTTCATCTTTGGGTTCAACCGTCGTTGATGATCAACAACTGGTTTAGCATCGGGCTCGAGATTGATAGTATGTTGGCAAATGGATGGACTAATACCCTTGAGATCATCAAGAGTATAGCCAATAGCACCTCGGTGTCTGCGGAGTGTCTCCAATAATCACTCTTCTTCATACCCTGAAATGTTAGAATTGATAATAACATGATATACTTTATTTTCATCTAAATAAGCATACTTGAGCGTATCGGGTAGTGGTTTTAGATCAAACACCAGGTCTTCTTTTGGTTGCGAGAGGATTCCTAAAGGTTCAACCGGGAGGTTGTGCTTCAGGATAGGAGTTTGTCTTAAAAATATGTCTTCTAGTTCCTCCCTCTCCTGCATATGTATGTCATTCTCGTGGTCTTCCATAAATTGCTGCAAAGTATCATCAGGAGGAATATAAATAGAAGAAATTTCTTCAATAATTTTGTCATTACTTGACAATTCAGTACCACGAGGCTGCTTAGAAAACTTAGAAAAATTAAATTCATATGGCTCACCGTTGAATTCAACAGAAACTTTACATTTCTTGCAATCTATTATAGCTCCACAAGTGCTGAGGAAGGGCCTACCAAAGATAATAGGGAAAAAACTATCTTGCACTAAACCAAGTACAAGAAAGTCAGTAGGATATTTTACCTTCCCGCAGAGTACTTCAACATCTCTCACAATCCCAACTGGAGGGATTGTTTGTTTATTTGCAAGATGAAACGTGAAATCAATGTCCATGATCTCACACGGCTGAATCTCGTGCATGATCTCTTGATAAAGTGTGAAAGGAATAGCGCTGACCCTGGATCCCAAATCACATAGCCCATAGTAGTTATGGTCTCCTATTTTTACAGATACAACTAGTGTACCTGAAATTGGGCCTTTGTTCTTGGCTGTGACAATGTTAGTGGAAACAACACAAAAACTAATAATGGATTCTTTAATATCACTGGTTACCAGATCCTTAACCATTGCAACTTGAGGCTTGACCTTGATCAGGTCCTCAGGTTCATCAGTGGTCCTCCCATTTTTGTTTAGAATACCTGTAACAAAAGAGTGCTCCTTTATCCTTGAGGGATAAGGAGGCTGTTCATACACAACTGCAGGTAAAACAGGATCGGTAACATTAATCTCAATAGGTGACTCCTTGAAAGGTTTATGATGTTGACTCTCCTTCTTCTTAGAAGAATCAATATGAGAAGCAAAGTCCTTGCAAAAGTCAATCATTAGCTGGGAATCGAGACCAATTTTAGAGAAAAAATTATTAAAGTACTCAGTTCTCACATAACTCTCAATGTAGTCATGCTCATAGTTTATAGCGGATTCAATACCTTTATCAATTTCCTAGTCTTCAGTAGTCTTCTGGATCCTTTCAATAATATCCCATTTTTCTTCTATACTTCTGGTCTGGAATACCCCGCTAGAGGAGGCATCCAACATCTCCTTGTCCTGACGAGAAAGCCTGGCATAACAAATTGTAAGTATAATTTCCTTGGGGAGCTCATGGTTGGGACATTTGAGCATCAGGGACTTCAGTCTCCCCCAAGCTTGAGCGATGCTCTCTCCGTCGCGAGACCAAAAATTGTAGATGTAGTTCCTGTCTTGGTGAATTTCACGAAGAGGATAAAACTTTGCATAAAAGGGAGACATAAGCTCTTGCCATTCAAGAAAATCAGAGCTATCGAGTAGCTTATACCAATCTAAAGCTTTATCTTTAAGTGATACGGAGAATAATTTATTCATGACGAACTCCACCGTTACACCTGCAAGCTTAAATAAAGAACATAATCGTGACAAATATAGCAGGTGTTCTCCCGGATGTCCTTCTCCTGTATAACGATAAGCCAAGACATAATCAATAATACCAGTTGGTATTTTATAGGGCACAATTTCAGTAGGGGTAGGAGTGACCACCACAGTCGTGGGGCGGCTCCTTACCAGCAACGAACCAACAGTAGAAGAGTCCATAAGGACTGAAGGTAACGACAGAAAATAAAGGTTTCCTTACCGGCTTCACTTACCAATAGCGCTACACTCCCCGGCAACGGCGCCAGGAAAGCTCGTTGATGGCGGTGAAGTTAATAGGTGTTAACCGCGCCAATAAACGATTCTTGATAACCCACAAGGTTAGGGATCAATTGTAGCTTTTCGATAAATAAGAGTGTCGAACCCAACGAGGAGCAGAAGGTGCTGATAAGTGACACTGGATAAGGAAAGGCTACACACACTCAAAGGTAAATATTTAGGGGTTTTTGGTTTAAGCAACAGAAAAGTAAAAGACAAGCAAAATAAACAGGGTAACTGAGGAGTAGCAAGTGGCCCAATCCTTTCACAAGGATAATCTTAGGAACTAAACTTATAAAAGCTAAAGCGTTCTCGAGAACACGTGGGAGAGATAGCCAAGTTACTTTCACCATACTCCGCCAAGTAATATGTATTTTTTTGATAAGTGTTGGTGGGTGCATAAATGCTAGTACACCTTCTAGACTAAGATAAGTGTACTCTTATGATTACACACCTTGCAAGCATCCGCAAATACAAGGTAGTAATTAAGGCATAAGCCTAACCACAGCATTAAGATCAAGGATCCATAACTCCCTTGTGCAAAAGTGTGCGAACTGGGGTTCAGGTTTCTGTCACTCCGGCAACCCACCATAAGCATCCTTTGTGCACAATGTATTCCTCTAGGCCCATGAAAGGTGAAGTGTTAAGTGTTCGACTCACATAACACCACTAGAGAAATAACAACACAACTTAAGTATCAAACAACACATAACACTTCAACATCGTATGACTACTAACAACTAGACTTCTCCCATGTTCTCAAGAACTAAAGTGACTACTCACAAGACATAAAAGAGATCATGATCAGAGGTGATAGATGGGCGACAAACAATCTGGGCACAATGATATTTATCCAACAAAACTCAATAGCATTCACCACAAAGTAGTAATCAACACCAACAGAGTAGAGAGGATAGATAGTACAGATTACAACACAAGTTGCAATTGTGAGATGAGATGGGATGGAGATGGAGATGGTGCTGATGTTGGGGATGATGTTGATGATGATCTCGATGATGCCCGTGACGATGATGATGATGATGATGATGGCGACGATCTCCCCTTCCGGGAGGTGATCTCCCCGGCGGAATATGCCCACCGGAGATGGCTTTTCTTCTCTGTAGGTTTCCGCCCCGTGCGGCGGCGAAACACAGAAACTCTTCTCTTTTTAGGGTTTCTACCCCAGGGGGTCTTATAGGCGAGAGGGGGCATCGAGGGGGGCCACCAGGCATCCAGGAGGGCGCCTGGCGTGGCCAGGAGGGGGGGGCGCCAGGCACCCTTCTGGCTGCTTGGTGGGTCCCCTCACCTCCATCCTCGGTGATCCCCAGTCTATCTTCATAAAAACACCCCCCGTAAATTTTCATCGCATTTGGACTTGATCTGATTAAGCAACTTGGTGTCCACTTTTCACTGCTGAATTCTGTTTCTGCTGCTTCGGCACCGGAAAGTTGTAAACTGTGTAAAACAAGCCAAAACAACATAAGAACAATACTTTAAAGTGGAATATATCAATGAATAGGATGAAATTACAATATAAAATAGTGATGCATTTTGGACGTATCAATATCCTCGGGTAATGGCATCCCCTTAGCTTGTTCCAAGCTTGGGGGAGTTCCCAGTATCTTTATCTTTATCTTAGTCTCTTAGAGTCAAGTAGATTTGTATCATGTCTAGGGAAGTTATTATATGAAATAGGTGTTTGCATTGAGGTCTATCACTCCTTTGTTGAGAGTCTTGTATCCGTGAGTGGGTAGTCATCTATGATGGAATATTAATGAGAAGTCTATTGGTTCCTTCGCTGCACTCGGTATTCTCTTCACGCAATCGACCATATATGATGATTCTTATGGGGAGTATTGACCTTATATCAGGTATGGCTTTCAAACTTTATTTAAATTTTGGCAAACATAGCTTTGGTCAAAACAACATGCATGTGTTCTCAAGTAGCGACATGGCCAAAACCTTTATGTTATTATGCTTGAAGTGTTATGTTGAGAAGGAAAACTTAATGTTTTATTCTCAACTTAATGTTCATGCTTTATATGTTTTGCATCTAAGTCGTCATCAATTGTCTATTCTCCTAAAGCCTTTGCTATCCAAACTCTTTGCCGAGCAGATTTCTGCTTGTGCATCCATACCATGAAACCAATATCTTCCATATGAGTCCACCATACCTTCCTATTCATGGTATTTCCCTACCACTCCTAAAAGTATAGAATTTATGTGTTATCCTTAAATATTCAAAATCTTCTGTTTTGTGCCTCTTGTTGAGCTCATGAGGAAGTAGTAGGTAATTCATGATCTTCTTAAGTTGGAAAAGTTTTACCCCGGGATTGCATGTCTAATATGCAAACCCATAATACGAGGAGGAACTGGCATGAGTGCGCCCAGCTCGTAAGATAATACAGCAAACAAACCCTCCTTCACGCTTGATCTATGAGAAATCAGAAACTTTGGCAGTGATAAACAAAGGAGATTAAGGGGATGTTATCGTCCCCACTTGGGAGCCGTTCTTCGAAACTTGTCTAGCTTGAGAAGTAATTGAGCTATCTATTAGCATTCGTTGACAAATTATGCAGCTCCCAAAATTTATTTTCATTCTGTTTGATTTAAGGATAGCACATGAGTTTTCCCTACTTGCTTATAACAGGGCCTGTCCTTTACTTTTATGTTGAATCAGTTTCCTCCTACTTCCTTCAATTCTTAAAGAGAACAGACACTTCATGTTGATGAGTATTCATTCATATAATGCTACATTAAGTTTTGTCATGCCACATCCTTGTTGACATTATCATTTGATAAGTAAGTTGTTTGCGAAATATTTTTCCAAGCAAACATCTTTCTTTGTGTTAGAATTTTCACTTCATGACTAATAACATGTTCTTTCAAAATCTTCAAACTGTTTCATTATAAAGTGAAAGAGCAAAAGTAAAAGTTATTAGTTGTCCTTTGACCAAGGATATGTTTTCCATAATTTGATGAGTTTCCTTAGCCCTACTTTTGATTATAATTGTTATTACTTTCTCATAAGGGCCTTATGAGTTGAGGTTGCTGTTGAGGATGTTTGAGTTTGGTGAAGAAATCATGATTCTTCTTGTCTGTATTCTATTTAGCGACACTTCACTCTCTAAAACTTGTGGACAGGTTTACCGAGCTCAGTATTCGCTTGGGGACAAGCGGGGTCTAAGCTTGGGGGAGTTGATACGTCCAAAATGCATCACTATTTTATATTGTAATTCACCCCTATTCATTGATATATTTCATGTTATGATGTTATTCTTATGTTGTTTTGGCTTGTTTTACACAGTTTGCAACTTTCCGATGCCAAAGCAGCAGACGCAGGATTTAGCGTTAAAAAGTGGACACAAAGTTGCTTAATCAGAAGACCTCCAAATGACCTGAAAAATCAATGCAGGTTATTTTCCAGAAGAACAACGGATGCACGCAAAACGGGAGCCAGAGGGGGCCACCAGGTGTCCAAGCGCCCCCTTGGCGCAGCCTCCACGAGGGGCGCGCCGGGAGGCCGCCTGGACCCCTGGGGCCATTCCCGGCTCCCCCCTTTGGCCTATTTATTCTCCGTAACCCAAAAAACCCTAAAGAGAGAGGAGTTTCGCGAGTTCCACCGCCGCTCCGTGGAGGAAACCTACAAAGAAGAAAAGACATCTCCGGCGGGCAGATTCCACTAGGGAGAACACCTCCCGGAAGGGGAGATCATCGCCATGTCATCACCATCGTCATGGGCATCATCGATATCATCATCAATATCATCCCCAACATCAGCACCATCTCCACCACCATCATATCTCATCTCACAATTGCATCTTGTGTTGTAATACGTACTATCTATCCTCTCTACTCTACCGGTGTTTATTACTCTGTTGTGGTGAATGCTATTGAGTTTTGTTGGAGAAATATTGTTATGTCCAGATTGTTTACCACCTATTTATCACCACTGATCATGATCTCTTTTATGTCTTGTGAGTAGTTACTTTAGTTCTTGAGGACATGGGAGAAGTCCAGTTGTTAGTAGTCATGTGATGTTGAAGTAATATGTGTTGTTTGATATTTAAGTTTTGTTGTTATTTTCCTTGTGGTGTTGTGTGAGTCGAACACTCAACACTTCGCCTTGCTAAGGACCTAGGGGAATGCATTGTGTATAAATAATGCTTACGGTGGGTTGTCGGAGTGACAGAAACCTGAACCCCAGTTTGCGCGCTTTTGCACAAGGGAATAATGGGTCCTTGATCTTATTGCTGTGGTTAGGCGTTTGCCTTAATTTCTACCTTGTATTTGCGGATGCTTACAAGGTGTTTAATCATAAGAGTGCACTTATCTTAGTCTAGAAGGTGTACTAGCATAGGTCCACCCACTCAAGACTTATCAACACAAAACATATTACTGATACGGAATATGGCGAAAGCACGTGACAATCTCCCCCGTGTGTCCTCAAGAACACTTTAGCCTTTATAAGTTCAGTTGCTAGGCTTATCCTTTGCTAAAAAGGATTGGGACACTTGTTACTCCTCATTACCTTTTTACTTTGCTTGCTTTTATCTTCTCGTTGCTTATATCGAAAACCCCCTAAAAAGTTATCTTTCAGTGCCTGCAGTTATTTCTTCTAACAAAGTCACTTATTAATACATTCTGCTCCTCGTTGGGTTCGACAATCTTATTTATCGAAAACGCTACAATCGATCCCCTACAGTTGAGGGTCATCAGTGGGCGGGGCGCGACGGTCGTGGGCATCTCGGTCGAGCTGGGACGGTGGACCCTTGGCCAAATTGAGCGTGGCGTCGGGGCGCGTGCGCCTGGGGTCGCCACGACTGCGGTCTGGGAGGGGGGAAGGTACCCACAGCTCGAATTAGAGTTGTGGCCAACAGCGGCCATGGCGGCAGTGGAGAGCAGTTTGAGCTTAAGAGCTCGATAGCCTTGGCCAGGAGGGATCTAGACTGTGGGCGAGGATGGTGGTGTGCCCAGGTGGTGCCGGGGCGTCTATTTTATAGGCGGGCGGCGACGAGAAAATAGGGATGGCCGCTGTTACATCCTTAGCAGCGCACTGGAGCTCGAGCACGACCTGACCGGCTGGTCGGCACGGACGTCCAAGGGTTGGGGACCTGGGTGAAGGGGTTGGGAAGGACACACGTGCGGTGGAGGAGGTGGGCGGCGCACTCGGACGCGACCAGATGGCCAGGGGGCCGACCTGCCTAACCACAAACGGTGCCCAGGGCACAGTGGGGGCATGCCATGGCCATGGTCGGCTACCACATGTCCAGGGTATTCAATTGACCAGAGAGCATGTCCACTGTGTGAGGTGATGCATCAGGAGATGACAACACCTAGGTTGGGTGGCATTAATGGCATGGAGTTGACTTGAAGTGACATGTCCATGATCCATGCAGCAAGTGTTTGTGCTGGTCTAGGGGAGGCTCACTTGGTGAAAATGGCTGGACCCTGGGTTATTGTAACATCCCAAAATTTTCTAAATTTTCGAATGTTAATAAATAAATTACTAGTGATTGTTTTGCCTGATATGTTTGATTTCACTAGGATTTTAAACTTTCAGAATTTATTGAATATTAAAGTGAGAGGGAATAAAATGACCTTCCCAAGTAATGATTTGTTATCTTATTTGAATTTTATTATTTAAAACAAACCCCAACTCAGGAATAAAAAAAATTGAGAGAAGATAATATGACTCCTTCAATATATTAAAAGAGTTGATAAATGTTTTAAATAACTAATTGTATTTTATTTGGAGTTTACAAATATTTTGGAAATTATTTATAACTCTAAATTAATTTTAGGGAATAATTATAAAGCCCAAAATAATATTTTAAAAGTATTGTTGAATTTAATTTATTTAGGGTTGATAATAGTTTTTATGTGATATATATTAGTAGTAATAGTTTTATTTTATTTTTTTCTTTGGTGATTTTAGGAACCTTTCTTATATTTGTTTTAGCCAAATATTATTTCGTATGAAAACTAAAAAATGCGCAGCAGCACAGGTGGCTAGTCCAGGGCCTTGCCGCACGCTCTTCCTCGCTTGCACGCGCCGCGAGCGTTTAGCAGCTAAGATAATGGGCCCGCCAAGCAGCCACCGTAGTTATTTGCTTTCCTGCCTTGTACGTGTACAGCACGAAAACAAAACGTACATGATTCTAAGCGAATCCAACTAACTCAAATCGATCTGGCAGATTTTGATCTCTTCGTTTTGTCCTTGCTCCTTATAGCTCTCCACCGCATCCCTTGACCCTCTTTCCTTTCTTTCTCTCCAAACAAATTCAACGCAGCAAGAAACCAATCTCGCCCAAAAAGAAGTGTACGGCTTCCGCCTTCCGTCCTCCGTTGCGTCGCTGATGGTACGCCCCCTCCGTTCCCATGAACACCTCTTGAATCTACAGTCGAAGGCGCATCCGATTGACAAGGTCTCATGGGCTAGTTCGCAACTTCATACGTCGCCGGAGTTCACCCGGAGCACCGAGTTCATGCCACTGCCGCGGCCGACCTAAAACCCGTTCGTCGCTTCCGACAGCACCATAGCGGTCCTCTCCGTACGGATCATGCGGTAGACATATTTTTCTCGCTGGAAAGTTACCATAGCCGCCGCCATCGACATCCGAAGCCGCAACGTGTTCTAGTTATGTACTGGAAATCACATGTTCACGGTACGGGGTTTTTTTCTCCTCTATTCGTCGCATATATCTTGCCACATTTTTTTTATCACTTGATCGATCGCCCTTGTTTTCCTAGCTAATGCAATATATTTATTTGGGCAAATTTTATCAAAATTCGTTTAGCTATATCTTATAAATCGTAACTTGGAATTAGACAATTCTTCTTCCTATGCGTTTATATTGATTTGCAGATTAATGGAAAAAATATATTTTCCACACTGTTGCATACCTCGAATTTGAATATCTTCATATTCAAATTCAACCTTCCGGAGGCCAAATATTTTGAAACGTTGACCCAGTTCAATTGTTTCCTTTTTCTTAGTAACACTTATATCATATATTTTGTCCACATTATTTATACAGCACATTCAAATACTTTTGATTTGTTTTAATTTATATTTATTTCAAACTTCAACTGCTATAACTCGTGCTGTAATATTCCGTTTCACGTGATCCCTTTTGCATATTGGATCATTTGAAGTATTCTATTGACTATACCCACACACTTTCTTTGACATGATCTTTACCTTGAATTCCTAATGTTCTTAGTCATAATCTTTTGTAGTGAAACTTCTTTACCAGTTGACTCACTCGAGTTCACTTTCCACCTATCACCTTCGAGCACATCGACCCTTGTACCGTGTCAAGCCTAGTTGTTGTTGCTAAGCTTTGTTGTGTTGAATGTTGATCTTTGATTATTTCTTGTGGCATGATTGCTTATTTGAGTTCTTTCGTTGACGATAGATTGCTCGGAGTGTGACGAGTAGAGTTATCGGGATCGTGAGAGCGAAGAACTTCATCGAATGTATAAGGCAAGTCATACATTGACCATTTCACAACCTATATTTTTACTTATGCATGTAGCAAATATCGCCCTATGCATGTGTAGGAAGTTTTATATTATTATTGCTGCAAACCTGGTAGGGTAGCCATATGATCTTATCATGTTTGCTTAGACAACCTAGCACGTGCTCGCTCTATATTTGCTATGCTTGTAGACGTGGATTGGTTTGAGATTACATTGAGCTATGTGAGGATTTAATGACTTGACTAGCAAACCTTTAATTAGAATTCACCTCTGGACGGGTAGGGAGTGCTTCCTGGGGGCTCGTGCCTTATCTAAGGCGAGACCAGGTTGTACCCCTAATGGTTGGTTTTGGTGGTCGATAGTACGTCATGGTATCTACCCTCTGAACGTAAGTGGGCGCCGTCCAGGCTCAAAAAGATCACACATACTTGGTGACTAGGATCTTCCATGTACAGCCGCTGGCCATATGGGTTCTGGCTTAGTTGAGTACGATGTAGGAAGCCTCTCCCGTGCAAAGCTAGCAGATGTAGATGTGATAGGTGGTACCGGCTTGCCGTTGGGTGTAGGTGACCTCTTCTGAAAGGCTTCGTCTCAATCTTCGGGTTGAGTCCAGCGGGGAAAGTGTACTAACCTCTGCAGAGTAAAAACTAATCATGATTAGCCGTGTCCCCGGTTATGGACATCCTTGAGCTACTAGACATTACTGTTACTGGAGGATCTTGACAGATGAATCACCGTAATAAACTTGAGTGGGCAAGATATAATAAAGGGTGTGGATTGGAACTGGTGTGCCCAGTTCAATCTTAAGTAGTAAGTTAAACTAAAATTTTGACTAGGTAGATTGGAAAAATCAGCTTTCTGCAAAACAAAACCATAAGCCTTTCCTTTAACTTACCTTGCATGTATATGTAGGTATGCTCTATACTTTTTCGTGTGACTTGCCGTACAAATCAGATTTACTGACCCGTTTTCGGGTTGTAACCTTCGGTGTTGCAGGATTTTATACGATAAAGAAGTGATGCGTTGTAGGGTTACGATGCCTATACTCAACTTGCCGGTGGAGTTGATGGACGCCATGAAGCTTTTTATTGTTTTTCCGCTGTATTATATTTGTAAGCTAGCCTTGAGCTATGCAGGTATGTTCATTTGTAATACTGGATCTTCGATGTAATATATATGACATGTGGTTTATTCTTGATATTACATCATGTACTGTGTGTGCTAGCTATTGATCCAGGGACTAGCACAGAATGCACAGAGACTTGGATTCTTAGTGAATCGGGTCGTTACAGTCATAACAATGATCCACTAGGGTGACTACCTATGCAAGATTTGAGCTCAAATGGACCAATGCAAATGGCACTTCCTTTGAAAATATGCCATTTGGGCAGAAGGTGTTTGTGCCGTGGTGTGTCTAGCACACTGCTCCCCTTGGCATGATTTTTGGTTGAGGTTAATCGTCCACTAGGGTGAGCAATTGTACAAAGTCTCGGCACAAATGGGCAAGGCTAGCTTGCACTTCCTTCATAAAGTTGTCTGCTGGATAGAAACTTTGTGAATTTTGTGAGGAATATTGGCTTGGCCATTGTGGTTGAAACTTGGGACAACACCATGATATGGATAGGAGAGATGGCGCAAAAAGTTTGGGAAGCAATGTGCAGATATAATTTACACTTCCTTCACAAAGCGCTATTCTTCCCTGAATTTGCAAATGGAAGCTATGCTCAAACTTTGAACTATGGAATCCCATATTTTCTACACAAATGGTCATGGGTTGGATAGTAGGAGCTCCACAATTCATTTGAGCACTAATGGAGCAACCATAATAGTAGCTCCTTTAGAAATGGGTTAAAATGGGATTATTGGCTTTATAAATCAAATTACAATTTCCTTTATTTATTTATAGCCAATATCTTTGGGAGAGGTCATTGGGATAAAAGAGATCATCTCCACGAGTTTTCACAACCTTTAGAGATGTCTAAGTATTTTCCTGGATTTATTTCCATTAGCTGGCAGAAAATGGAATTAAGTTTAAATGTAGAACATGGCACATGGCTTGGATATATTCTTGCATATCCAGAGTAAAATTATATAGGAGAGGGATCTTGGCTTGCAAAAGTGTAGAGAAATGTGTTGCGAGATCAAGGATTGTCTGGATTCATTTGGTTATTAACCAGACTCCAGAGGAAAAAATTCAGGAAGGAAAGCTAGGAAGGAATAACAGCACGAAAATCAATATCCCGATTTTTGGGGTGTTACAAACCTTCCCCCCTTAAAAGAACCTCGTCCTCGAGATTCCTAGGGTTAGCTCAGAATTACATCTACTCCTCCTCGAAAAACTTCCGGGCTGGGGAAAACCGATAAATGGGTGCACCACGATCGAGACACGGATATCGCGGGATCACCTCCAGTTTTAGGGGTCACCATTTTTGGATAACTCAAAAACCCACTTCTCGAAAATGATAAAGTCACCCCAATGAACAGTGACTTCTCCTGCTGACATGTGCGCCCATGGCCCGCTGACAGCCTCTTCTTCTTCTTCCTCCGGCTACCTCATCTTCTCTTGCGCTGGTGCTGCTCCGAGTGCAGCTGGGGCTACACACATCTATCCCCTAGGGCACTAAGGACCCTACGGAGATAGTGCACGGCGTGCATGATGCGGCGAGCACGTCTGCATCGCGGTCCAGCACCGATGTCGGCACTACTTGCGGATTCTCCTCGGGGACGCCGGTGATTGAGCGGCATGCGAGTCCTAGACCTCGCTCACCGTACACCGGGATCGGGCTATAAAAGATGGCAGCACGGCTTCTCCTGGCTCATGCCATGCCGCTCTACTACCTCTTCGGCCTGGAGGAGCTGGAGCCACGCTCTCCTAGCGATGTCGTCTTCCTGGTGCTGCTATGGTGTCTGCTCGCTGGGCTGCTAGCTGCACTCGTCGGTTCGTCACTCTTGTTGTGGGAGATCATCCGGCAGGAGCGAGCTCGCGAGTAGGAGAGCAAGGATGCAGCGGCTCGGGAGAGGAACAAAGATGGTGCGGTGGCTGGTGGTCCCCCACGCTTGTTCCGCCGTCGCTTAGGGCCGGTGGAGTAAGCGGGGCTGCGGCAATGCGAGGCATTGGCCTGCCTGATGTCACGCAAGGCGGTGACGGTGGCGCCACTGTCTCGGAGGCTTGCGCGGTGTGGACAATGCGACTCTGCCAACATGGGGGGGCCCGCGTCTGGTTGCTTGTCATCGAGGGACAACTAGGATGAGAGAGCATCGGGGTAGGATCTGGGTCTGAAATTGTACTGGAGGGGTTTGCAAGGTCTTGTCGCAATAAAATTGTTAGAGTTTATCCGAGATTGCAATTGGCTTTGGGGCTGGGTTCAGGGGCTAGAAAAATCGCCTTTGAATTTCGGGTCAAAGATCTGGAAAAATAAGGCATGCACAGATAGGCATGAGATGTGTCCTTCCATTCCACCCAGGTACTGTGGTGATCGTACCCGTGAGGAAGAATCTCGTGTGTGTGTGCATGCAACGTGCCACCAGCACACTCAATCCAGCAGACATGCAAGTGCAGAGATAAATGCAAGAAAAAGCAAATCAGATAAAATCACACTAAGGCGTGTTAGTGCTAGTGGGTATATGTACTCCTAACTTACATATACCTAAACCAGCTCGCATTGATTAGAGGCTCAGAACGAGTCCAATATTATGGGTGTAAGCGCTCTACTGATTACAAACATCTAGGAAAACCACTGTCATCTCTATTAAACATTTTCACTTAACATGGGACAAATGAAACAAACCCACAAACAAACATGGCATACATGTAGCATTAAAACACACAGGAAATCGAAGCAATACAAGCAGTTAAAGCAACAGAAGCAAGCGTAACCTGACTATGCACCTCATGATAACCACTCACTCTGGGCTACGGTTTCTATCCTCTAGCGAGGACGAAAGACAATCTGGGCAACATCTAAAGAACTAGTCTTGATTAGGCTCTCCTGGTGGACGCAGGCGGAGATGCTTCCCGAAGTCGAGTAACTCAACTCGCCGGGACTCGGCTTCTTGCTGGAGCAGGCCTTGCCAATACAGATGAAGAATGGTTTTGTTGATGGATTTGGTGTAAACAGTGCCTGGGTTGCGCTCGTCCACGGGCTGGGAGAGTAGCACAACTTGAGAGGGTGGCACTGGGTTTGGTAGCATAGGACCGACAGCTTGGGAGGTGACTTTCGAGCTCCACGTTATGCAGCCGCAACAACTCGGATTGTGTCACGATCCATGGCATTGAACTCCCCAAGGATGTCGCCGAGGAGTAGTCCCTAGGCGGTGATGAACTAAACCAGGCGAGCTATTGTCGGGTCGACTTCCTCGGAGGTGTTGGCGAACTCTCAACCAAAGCTTGACGCAGTCGGGAAGTAGCGGAACTCCCGCATCTCTCCGATTTTCGAGAACCTGGATCGGCGACGACTGACAGCTTCGGCAGTAGCCGTCTGAATCACCAACGCTGGGGTGGGCATGGGCTTGCCCTGAAAGACCACGGGCTTCCCATCCTTCTCGGGACCAAGGTGAATGAGCACATTTGCACAATATCGACAAAGGTGAGGGACATGCTCGGATTGGTACACCCGGTAATCGGGGCTAACAACACAGCCAAGGGCTTGGAAAAGCATATCCCAACGGAGGCGTCGAAACCCAACATGGTGATGTCTATGCACGCTTCTATTCTTGTAGACTATGTTGGGCCTCCAAGCACAGAGGTTTGTAGGACAACAACAATTTCCCTCAAGTGGATGACCTAAGGTTTATCGAACTCAGGGAAGTAGAGGTTGAAGATAGTATCTCTCAAGCAACCCTGCAATTAAGATACAAGAAGTCTCTTTTGTCCTCAACACACCTAATCCAACTAGGACTTGTATAGGTGCACTAGTTCGGCGAAGAGATGGTAAATATGGGTGATAGGTGTGGCAAAATGAAGTAATATAAATCTATAATAAAAATTAAAGCAAGCAAATAAGTAGTAAACGTGAGCACAAACGGTATTGCAATGGTGGAAACAAGGCCTAGGCTTCATACTTTCACTAGTGGCAACTCCCAACAACATTAACATAGTCCAATCACATGATATTTCCACTAAAACATGCAAGGACACGTAACTCGGAGGTCATTCCTTTGTGATCAAGAGAGGACGAGAATTATGTAGGGCTACAAAATCACACCTCAGAGTTTGTAGTTCTCATCTATGGATTTCCCAATGTCACCGCGGCCATCCAAAGAGAGTACCACAATCACCAAAACATATCTCAAGGATAGTCAAAGACAAGCACCAAGAGACTCTCAATCTTCAATCAATTCAGAAAAAGAGGAAATCAGTCATGAAAATATTCTTCTAATCCATGTCCAATAGACCGCTGTCACCATGGTCTCAGAGATTATACTAGATAAGATCAAGTGAGTACATCAATCCAATACATAGAAGAAGGGGAAACATCATGGGGTCACCCCAGATTAACATAGCCTATGATCACAATGAAGATCACATCATGGGAGAGAGAATTACCCACATAGCTACTGTAGAAGGCCTCAGCCCCGAGGAGGAACTACTCCCGCTTCATGGAGGGAGGAAGCAATGCCGATGCAGATGAATCCGGGGGAACTTCCCCGTCCTGGCAAGGTGCCGGCACAGGAATTCTGGTCCCCCGAAGCTTGTTGGTGATGACGGCGGAGATCGGAATTTCTTCTGGAAAAAGGAGTTCTGGAATCAGGGTTTCCTCCATGGGGTAAAAATAGGGCCAAAGGGGGGCACCAGGGGAGGTCCTAGTCGCCCAGGCGGCCTCGTGGCGCGGCCTCCCCCTAGGTCGCGCGGGCAGGCCTCCTGGGAGACATGTGGCCCCCTCTGGCTCTTCTTCGTATGTCTGGAGTCTTCTATAACACTGATTTTTTGTATATATTTTTATGGATTTTTTGGAGCTCTGTAAATTGGGGAAAAATACCTGGAACTTACAGATATCAGCTGACAGAAACTGGCACTTGGTGCACTGAGTTAGTAGGTTAGTCTAAATATGTGTAAAATGATATATAAGTGCAGAAAAACATGTAGCAATGTCACCTAAAAGAGCATGGAACAAGCAGAAATTATATATACGTTTGGGAGGTATCACATGGTTGTCCGCCAAAGTTTGGCTATGAAAGGTGGGGGTTTTGAAAAAGCTGGACATGGCTTCTGCGGAAAACTGGCCGGGGTTCTATGGTGGTCGGCCTTACTGAGCGGGGAATGCTGCAGGCAGCAAGTGGGAGGGGTTTTATGGGAAGCAAGACTGGGGCACACAGGCATGGCGGAGATCCTTCTCATACAGAGAAAAGGATATGCCATGTATGGCAGCCAACAAGGTTTGGTTGGGGTCTAATCCAAGGGTAGCTAGGTTGTCGGTCCACTGGTTAGGAATGCGTCAAATCCGATTATGGCAACTGTTAATATACAACGGCCATGCCGGATGCCATGAAATAGGTTAACATTGTTTGGCTTACTATTGGTCTTCCTGCAGATGGACCGAGTCAGAGCCAAATAATGAAACCGACAAGATCGAACACAAACGAAAGACACCAAGAAGCAAACAAAACTCGAATTCTACTGGCTATCAACACGTGAATGCAGATCTACTAGTAATACTAACTTAGCGCACTCGATACCTCTCTAAGGATTTAGAAGAAAAATCACACAATGCTCCTGGTACCAATTGGTGTATAGCTTCTACTACTTCCTCAGGGAGAACATCAAACTCGGCGCATGACCATAGCCAAGGTGGCTTAGTCAACTAGTCTAGGGTTGTTTGGGGAAAGATAGAACTGACGTTTCACAAAGGAAACTGGATATGAGGAGAGATATTCCACTGTTAGCAAGCAGGATGAGGATATCTGGTTTACCTAGGGGGTTTAAAGGCTCACGGGTCATTTCCTAGTGCAAGGATTTCGCACGAAAGGAAAAGTCCATGAGAGTCGGGGTATAGATGCGAGGGAAATCCTATGATATCGTATTTTGATCAATAGTAGTCGTGCCGATTTGGCAAAGATGGCTGAAATCCATCTAGGCTTTCTACTGAGAAAGAGACAATAGATCCAGCTAGGGGTAACCTACAGCCAGCTTGGCTGCTCTGATACCATGTCTTGTGATGCTCCGCCTGAATACCACTATACACAGACGTACGTCGCCCACACACCAGCCCAGGAATCACTCTGGTGTGCACGCTTACAACATGTATTAAGAACATAGGCACATCTATGAAAGGATTCATGAGCCAAAGTGTCTTGAATCAATATACATAACCATAAATGGTTCCTTACAGAGATGGGGGCAGCGGAATATACAGTATCTAAGGCAACACGGACTTGGAGCGGATCCAATCCATAGGGATCTGACTCGGTTACTCTTCTAGCTCGCGAACGCTCCGACTTCTTCTAGGGGAAGACAGATCCTTAGGTAAACCTGTAGATCTTGCTACGTGAATAGCCAGGGACAAAGCCAGGTCAGTATGTTTGAATGTACTCGCAAACAAGCAAACCAAGTAACATATAAACCAAGCAAAGCAATCCATGTCATTCAAGCATGCGTTAGTTACTAGAGCAATATTAGTTATCATGGCAATCTAGTTAGCAAGATCAATGGTAAACTAAATACTAGATGTAAAACATGTTAAGAAGATAATCCATATCAAAGATAATCTTATGGTCCAACCAAGTCCAAACCTCGTGGTCCTCCGACTGTCTTGAACGTAGCCATCTCTTGGCTAATGTCTCGTGGCCGTACCACGACCAAAATCACGTAGTCGTACCGCGGCTAAAATCACGTAGCCATCGCATGGCTAACATCACATAGCCATCACATGGCTAAAAATCACATAGCCATCGCATGGCTGACATCTCATATAGGAATGGATTAACGAGCTGCTCGGCTCGTTAAGCTCGTGCTCGTTAAGCTCTTGTTCATTAAGCGCGTGCTCGTTAAGCTCGTTAATATTAACGAGCAAAAACTTGTGCTTGTCGTGGTTCATTAAGAGCTCGTTAAGCTCGCGAGCGTTCACGAGCGCTTGTTAAGGAGAGTCCGTTGACACTGACTTGGAGATCGAAGTCCTCTACCTCTACCTCGTGCTCGTTAAGCTCATTAATATTAACGAGCTAAAAATGTTGTTCAGCTTGGCTCATTAACTAACGAGCACGAGCCTTAACGAGCCGAGTTTTCGAGCGCTTGTTATGCTCGCGAGTAACGAGCTTTTCGTCCAGCCCTAATCTCATATTCCGAACATCGTCTCATGTCCATCCATCTGTACTACAAGTATGAAAATCCTTACGTGTGAACATGATTATGCCAAGACAAAGCCACCTGTTCACATAACTGATCCCATACTCAGCTATGCAAACCACGGTAATCTCTACTCGATGCTCATGATCAGCATAACATTATATGGTTCAATCCTCCATACTCGACAAAGACCAACTAGTGTGACTTAGTACGAAATGTCCATGACCGAGGACGCGACT
Source organism: Bromus sterilis (assembly GCA_950022295.1). Lineage (NCBI taxonomy): Eukaryota > Viridiplantae > Streptophyta > Magnoliopsida > Poales > Poaceae > Bromus > Bromus sterilis. The sequence continues at coordinate 138,568,028 of OX465601.1, read as the reverse complement.
ATTCGAATAGATTTTGAATCTGCAGAGTTTGCGCACTTGACCCACACTATGGAGTTCTTCCCTCATCCAGTACCTTGGAACTTGTCCCACAGGAACCTCGGAACTCGTCCCATAGGAGTGGACTAGGACTTCTCCAACGAGACCTCTCTACCGTATGCCACCTTTACCGTATCACCTGACATACTCCGCGAGTCATGTCATGGGTATCCCCATGTCCTCCAGACACCATCCACCGTCGTGGCAAAACGAAATGGTCCCAAACGGGGACTGAGCTCAATACCAAACCGGCTCTCAAGATTATCGTCGCCTACCCCATCAGGGTAGCGCGCGCGCATAACCTTCCCTCTTTTGGTGATACCGATAAAAGAGCATCCCGGCAGAGCAGGCTAAGGCCTTCCCATACAGGAAAATGTGGCTGCACTGGTACGTTCGGTTCAGTGGCACTATGAATCGATCAATCTGATGGATGAGGTTGTTGTTATTAACTTCCATTTATTACTATTACATCGATAAGGATAATCCATGACAAAAACAGGCATAAAGCATAATAGTAACAACCTATCTCCATACTACACCATATACGAGTCATTAGCGCGATAACATACTGGACGAACATCAGGTTTAACATAGCAAGGTTCACATATTAATGCAGCATGACATGATCACAATTAAAAACACACAAGAATAACATGGAGCAATGCTTTAGAGCATATATCAGATGTATTGGTTGCTTGGGGGGTCGATGAATACATCGGGCAGACGTGCGACGGTCTCGAGGAAAGATTCGCCGAAATAGCACCTCACTGGAAACGGCTAAAATACCGAAGGGGAAAGTGGTCATTTTCATAATGTTACAACATCATGAAAAATATACCATCAGAATGGGCTCATAAAAATAGGAACGTGGGCATTTGAATCACCTCGATCGGAGTCACAGTCGTGAAGTTACGGCCGTTCGTTCAATAAGCAGACACATGGACAAAAAACTGTTCATTTCCGTCCTTACCGGGTGAACGTCCGCAATTTAAGGGTTTCAGCGCTGTGAGGCAGAAAGCGTATTTCTGAAAATATGCTTTCACCAAAGGGAAAGCGCATTCCGGCCCGAGGCTGCACACGAAGACGCTTCCCGAATGGGAAGACGTATTCCGAGGAATACACACCTCCACCTAACCAGCGCGGGCCCAAGGCTTCTCCCACTGACGGGTGTGAACATCGCTGACAAGGGGACACACCCCATCTCTCTCACTCCTCTTGTCCTCATCTCTTCTTCTCTCTCCCCGTCACGGTGAAAAAGGGGAGCCGAGGCCGGCGCCATTGCTGTCGAGGGAGGGCGCGGGTGTGGTCGCCGAGGGGTCTGCTGGGCGCGGCGAGCTGCACCCGTCGGTGGCCGCGGTGCCACCCGGGGCGGCCGGTGGGTTCGGCCCCTCGTGGGCGGGGCGTGACGGTCATGGGCATCTCGGCCGAGCTGAGGAGACAGCGGTGGGCCCTTGGCCGAATCGAGCGCGGCGTCGAGGCGTGTGCGCCTGGGGTGGCCACGGCTGCGGTCTGGGAGGAGGGGCGGTACCAACGTCTCGAATTCAAGCCGTGGCCATGGCGCAAGCGGAGAGCAGTTCGAGCTCAAGAGATCGATTGCCTTGGCCAGGAGGGGTCTAAAATGTGGGCGAGGCTGTGGGTGTGCTCGGGTGGCGCGGGGGCGTCTGTTTTATAGGCGGGCTACGTCGAGCAGATAGGGATGGCGCTGTGTCATCCTTATCAGCACATTGGAGCTCGAGCGCGACCTGACCGTCTGGTCGTCACGGACGTCCAAGGGCTAGGGGATGCGGGTGGAGGGGTTGTGAAGGATACGCGTGTGATGGAGGAGGTGGGTGGTGCACTCGGACGCGACCAGACGGCCAGGGGGCCGACCTGCCTAACCACAAATAGTGCCCAGGGCACGGTGGGGGCATTCCATGGCCGTGGTCACCACGGATACCACGTGTCCAGGGCGTTCAATTGACCAGAGGGCATGTCCACTGTGTGTGGTGATGCACCAGGAGATGACAACACCTAGGTTGGATGGCATTAATGGCATGGAGTTGACTTGAAGTGAATGTCCATGATCCATGCAACAAGTGTTTGTGCCGGTCTGGGGAGGCTCACTTTGTAAAAATGGTTGGAACCTGGGACATAGCAATGATCCACTAGGGTGACTACCTCTGCAAGATTTGAGCTCAAATGGACCAATGCAAATGGCACTTCCTTTGCAAATATGCCATTTGGGCAGAAGGTGTTTGTGCTGTGGTGTGGCTAGCACACTGCTCCCCTTGGCATGATTTTTGGCTGAGGTTAATCATACACTAGGATGAGAAATTGTACAAAGCCTCGGCACAAATGGGCAAGGCTAGCTTGCACTTCCTTCACAAAGTTGTCTGCTGGACATAAACTTTGTGAATTTTGTGAGGAATATTGGCTTGCCCATTATGGTTGAAACTTGGGACAACACCATGATATGGCTAGGAGAGATGGCACAAAAAATTTGGGAAGAAATGGGAAGATATAATTAACACGTCCTTCACAAAGCAGTATTCTGCCCGAATTTGCAAATGGAAACTATGCAACTATGGAACCCCATGTTTTGATAGAAATGGCCATGGGTTCGATAGTAGGAGCTCCAAACTTCATTTGAGCACTAATGGAGCAACCATAATAGTAGCTCCTTTAGAAATGGGTTAAAATGGGATTATTGGCTTTATAAAGGAAATTACGATTTCCTTTATATATTTATAGCCAATATCTTTGGGAGAGGTCAATAGGATCACAGAGATCATCTCCACAAGTTTTCACAATCTTTAGAGATTTGTAAGTATTTTCCTGGATTTAATTCCATTAACTGGCAGAAAATATAATTAAATTTAAATGAAGAACATTGCACATGGCTTGGCAATACTCTTGCATATCCAGGGTAAAATGATATAGGAGAGGGATCTTGGCTTGGAAAAGGTCAGAGAAATGTGTAGCAAGGTCAAGGATTTTGTGGATTCATCTGGTTATTAACTAGACTCCAGAAGAAAAAAAATTAGGAAGGAAAGCTATGAAGGAATAACAACACAAAAATCGATATCCCGATTTTTGGGGTGTTACAATGACTATCTTGTTTAGAGAGTTTTCCTGTTGCGTTGAATGTGTGTCTTACTTTGAGTAGGTAATCAAGGTTGTTATGCTAAGTTTAGTAGGCATCAACAAGATATCGCAAAACATCCAAGATACACACAGTCATAAAAGGAAACAAAAGGAAAAAAACAAAGATCCCTCCATAGAGATCAACTTTTCTCAGCAGTAGCACACGAACCACCACCAAATACAACACCGAGACATCATAAGAGGTCTCCAGAAGCAACACCTTCAAGAAGGGAATAATGCAAAAGCACCATTGTTGCTCGATCCAAGATCTTGGGTTTTCACCCTAGACAAAGTCCGAGATCTCAGCAGTTTCGGAACCCGTCGATGGCCAAAACGCGGAGGACCAATCTTACAGAACAATTCCGTCATGCGGAAAGAGGACGAGTATCACCACCTTTATTCACGATAGCAGGCCCCCCACACCGCTCCGATCCAATCTGTAGTCGTCAGTACGGCCATCGGCGGCATGACCATGGTGTTAACCGGTGACGCCATTACCACCGACGGATCTGGGCGTGGATATAGATCCGCGGTCGCCGCCCGCAGCCGGGAACACACAGATCCATCCATCCTGACGACGCACGCTGCTTCTGCTCAAAGTGTATCGGATCATATCCTCTTTGTACGAAAGCCGTCACGCTCGTGATCCATACACCCCGTCGGATGACGCGCTCGCTGTGAGACGTTGTCACCCCGCCGGTCGCCGAGAGTCAAAGACACGACGCACACCGGTCGACTACCTCGATCAGCCGCCGAATACCCCGAATAGCCGCCCTATGGAACGAGATGCCTACACGAACCGGATCGACCCGCCGCCGCCGTCGACCGTGCGGACTTCATTCGGTGACGTCCTCCAGCGACGGCGCGACTGGAGGAGGAGGCGGCGCGGCTGAAGGCAGTGGCAGCTGATGCGCCCGTGTCGCCTTGGCTAGGAGCAATGCGGGGCTCCGTGACTTGCTTTTATAGATGTTATTATACCATGTCACTATAGATGTTATTTTCTTTATCAATCATGCACTTTTATCGTTTATATTCTCCTAACAGTATTATTTGTCCAATATTTTCTTCATTTATTACCTCATTAATTCTTCATGTAGTTAAAAGTCTTAAAATTTATAAATTCAATGTTGACTTAAGAACTATAAAAATCTTGTTCATTGAACACGATGGAGGTGGTGAGTGCGGAATCAGTCGCAACAAACACAACACATATATTTAGCATACATATATCAAGCACAACTACAATAAATTTTGATAATTTTGAGTCTTACAAGGTATTGGAAGCATTTTGCAAACATGCCAATGGTATACACACCCAATAGCATGGCAACTTTAGCTGTAACTTGTCCAATGACATGCAGTTACCACTTACAACTCACCAGAAATACAGAGATGAAGTCAGGAAGATCCTATTGAAAATTATGGCTTATTCACTTATTTGTGTGCATGAATATTAATTGCTTTGTCATCCTAACGTTGATTATGACAACTCAAGATAATATGATCGAGATGTAAACTCTGTTTTACATGGCACAAAAATCTTGATTTGTCAATACTTGTAAACAACCTTCTGCAAATTGTAGTTCACCTTAGAAATTCCCTTGTCAATTAATAACCTCGAGGTAGTGGCAATATGAGAGGGGTGTCAGCAAGGTGGAGAGCGCAGAGATTAGCCTGATATGGATAAAACGGTCACATCTGGCGGCTACCAAAGACACATATAGCAGGGGTGGAGAGGGAGGCGTTGTCAGCTTGTGGGTCTTACCGTTCTTGTCAAATCCAAGCACGACGTCCCTAATTGGCTGCTGATACGTCTCAAACGTATCTACTTTTCCAAACACTTTTGCTATTGCTTTGACCTCATTCTTGCATGATTTGAACTAAACTAACCCGGACTGACGTTGTTTTCAGCAGAGCTGTCTGTATGGTTTTATTGTGTGCAGGAAAATGGATTTTTAGGTATCTCGGAAAATTCCAAGAAAATTCAGGAAAAATCCATGCACCCGAAGCTTCCATGAGCCAGAAGTGGGGCCAGAGGGGGGCCACAGGGGCTCCAGGCGCCCTGCTGGCGCGGCCCCACCCCTGGCCGCGCCAGGAGGCCGCCTGGGGCCTCCCCCATCCTATGGTGCCCTATCGATGCCTCTATTTATTCTCGTGACGGGAAAACCCCAAAACAGAAGTCGCTTTTCTAGTTTCCATCGCGGAGCCGCCGCCACCCTCTGTTCTTTCTCGGGAGGGCTAATCTGGAGGCTGATTTGGCCTCCAGAGAGGGGAGATCGTCGCCATCGTCATCACCATCACCACTCCATCCTCCCACCATGACTTCTCTTCACATGTGTGAGTAATTCTCTGTTGTAGGCAAAGGGGATGGTAGGGATTGGATGAGTTTGATCATGTAATAGTCCGTCAGATTGTTGGGGGCATGTTGCCTATCATCTACTATGGTGTTTATCATCTTTGCTACAACTTGTTGCTCTTAATGCTTGAAACTTTGGGCCCAAGTGCCATGTTTTCGTGTCTGAACCACTTGTGTTTTCATGAGTATATTTATGTTCTTGATCCTATCTATGAGTTGTATGCACCTATTATGGTCCGGAACCGGCGATCCCAAAGGTGACAGCTTGGGACACCAAAGGGGATGGACTATAATTTGAGGATTTCATGTATCCATTGAGTTTATTGCTTTGTTCCGGTGCTCTTTGACAGGACCACCTTAATCTCCATAAGTTCCTTTTGGCCCCGTTCATAGCGGGATGGTAGGACAAAAGATGTTGTGCAAGTTCTTATTGCAAGCACGCACAACTACTTACGGGATACGTGCTTAATGTTTGATATTTGCCTAGATGATCCTTGCTTTTCTGTGTGCCTTGCACCGTGTTAAAATCTATTACATGTTCATTCCTATCCAAGCAGCGCCCAACCATCCATCTCCCTAGCCTACAGTGTTTTAATCCTGCTGGTTACTACTAGTTTACTTTTGCCGTTTCACTTTCACTGTTACCACTACCACTATCATATCACAATTGTTATTAATATTTTGTTGCAAGCAAGTATATTTCATGTGCAGTTCAATTGAAAACTCAACTATCAAAGCTTATAAATATTCTTTGTCTCCCCTTGTGTCGAATCAATAAATCGGGTTATCTTACCCGCGAAGACTATCTCGATCCCCTACAATTGAGGGTCATCAAGTACTGTTTTCTGGCACCGTTGCCGGGGAGCATAGCTTTATTTACAAGTCTACTTGAAGTATTCTGCCTGCTACACTTCATCCGCTATGGGTAAGAAAGGAGACTCCAAGGTTCCGATCTTACCATCTACTAAAAGAAAAGGTATCGTTTTGAGCACTAGTGGTACACTTGATTCACCTTCCGTTATAAGTAAGTTCGCTTCGCCACCACCACCACATGTTACTTCTACTGAGTTTTTTACTATGTCTGATACTTTTGATGATGCTTCCACTACTATTGATGATACTAGTCTTCTTGGTCACTATCTTGAAGCTCAGATTGCTAAGGTTGCAGCACAGTCCGAGACTGAGACTCCTGCTACCTATATTCCTACGTGCAAAGCCTTTGGTTACCCAGACATACATAAACTCAAGGAGAGAATCCTTGATGATGATTATGTTATACTTGATGATTATTTTTGCAGGGAACTCACAGAGTGTGCCAACTCTGACCCTGGAGCTATTAAGAAGCTGCTTGAAAAGCACTCTAAGAAGAACAAGATTACTCCTGATCCTAAATTTTCTACATCTCCTATATGCATCACTGATCCTGATTATAATTTCTCTATTGATCTTTCACTTATATCTACAGCTGAAGCTGACCCCTTTTATGGCAGAGAAAATGATGATGCTATAGCACACTTGACCAAACTCACCGAGTTGGGCGGCTTATTTATTACTGATGAGAGGATACGAAACTTTTATGTGGCTAAGCTTTTTTCCTTTCTCTTTGAAGGAAGACGCTAAAGCATGGTATGATGCACTACCTTATGATTCCATTAAGAGTCCTCAGGACTTAGCTCAATCTTTTGTCGATAAATATTTTCCTGCTCATATGCAACATGATGCTTTACAAAGAATTTACAACTTTAAACAGTTGCAGGATGAGCACCTCTCTAAATCTTGGGGGAGGTATTGCGGTTTAATTAAGGCTAGACCGGGACATGAAGTCCCAAAGAATGAATTACTTGATATATTTTATGCTGGTCTGACCGATGAATCTAGATCCTAGCTGGATAGTTGTGCTGGTTGTGTTTTTAGGGAAAGAACACCGGACGATGCTGAAGAATTAATGTGCAAGATTGCCAAGAACCACGAAGATTAGTCCGTCCCTGAACCACCTCCAGCACCAAAGAAGAGGGGCATGCTTGACCTGAGCCCCGAAGATATGCAAGAAGCAAAGAAGTCTATAAAGGAGAAAGGCATTAAAGCCGAAGACGTGAAGAATCTATCTCCTATTGAGAAGTTGTATGAGCGTACTACTCACCCTCCCTTGGTAGAGGTGCACTCTCTATTTGATTTTACTGAAAGAGACATCCCTAAAGTTAAGCCTCCCGACCAATGCTTAGATAAGCTTGATAATTTTACTATTAAGCAAGACCATTTTAATATGAGGATACAAAGTCAGTTGCATGATAATTCCCTTGCTATCAAAAGTTTACTTGATGTTCTAGGTAGAACAGTTAATGATGTTAAATGTCTTGTTAAGCATTTTCATATGGTTCAAACTCAGCTTGAACAAATTTCTAATGTGCAAAAAGATTTTCTTTCTAATAATGCCAAACAGGACATACATGCTTATGGTATAAAGACTAGGGGTGGAACACACACCGAGGACCCACTCTATCCTTAGGGGCATCCGAAGAGGATCGAGCAAGATGCTCAAGTGGAAGTAGAATACGAGATTGTTAGCACTCCAAAGAAGAAAAAGAAGAAGAAGAAGAAGAAACACAAGGAGGCTGACAAATCCAACGATCCTATTACAAGTAAAGAACCCGTTGTTGATCCCAACATCATATCTACCTCTGATGCTAAAACTGAAGACGGTGCCGAGCCCGAAGAAGATAAGGAGAAGAATGATCCTCCCGAGATAAGAGAAGATTAAGCACCCGATAAACGCAAGAAGTATACTAGAGAAGACTTCATCGCAAGAAGGCACGGGAAGGAAAGAGAACCATGGGTACAGAAACCCATGCCATTTCCAGGTAAGTCTCTCAAAATCCAAAGAAGAAGATCACTATAATAAATTTTGTGAATGGATGAAACCTCTTTTTCTTCAAATTCCTTTGACCGATGCAATTAAATTGCCTCCTTATTCAAAATATATGAAAGATATTGTTACTAATAAAATAAAAGTTCCTAATGAGGCAATATCTACTATGCTTACTAACTACTCTTTCAGTGGCAAGATTCCTGAGAAGCTTGGTGATCTAGGTATACCCGCCATTCCTTGCTCCATAAAGAATAATTACGTCAAAACTTCCTTATGTGACCTTGGAGCAGGAGTGAGTGTTATGCCTTTTATCTTTACAAGAGGCTATGTTTAGAAAAACTAATCCCTATAGATATCTGTCTTAAGATGGCTGACAAGTCAACAGCCATCACGATTGGTATTTCTGAGGATGTTCCTGTTGAAGTTGCTAATTTCTTAATTCTTACACATTTTGTTCTACTTGAAATGCCCGAGGATGGGAGCATGTCCATTATTCTTGGTAGACCTTTTCTTAACACCGCAGGTGCTATTATTGATTGAAATAAAGGAAATGTTACCTTCAATGTTGATGATAAAGAACACACGGTGTATTTTCCAAAGAAGATCGACTAAAGGCATGGCCTTAACTCTATAGAGAATATCGGGACCGTGAAGATTGGAGAATGGGATTGTCCTCTACATGTGCACCAAAAATACAAAACCATTATGGTGGGGACAATGTCCATAAAAGTAAAGGTGCAATGATCACTTCATAAGAGGTGAGACTTTTTGCTCTATATATCGCCGGTTTGTTGGTAAGACTTGATCAACCTTGCTAGCTAGCATGTTTTATATAGGTAAAAAGTGGAGCTTGTTATGTTTTCATTTGCTTTAGCTTTTGTTCTCCTTGATGTACCATGTTTTTATGTTTTTGAAGCTTCACAATTCTAATCATTGTTTCAAGTTTTCAGAAAGTTTCGCAGCTTTTTGAACTCCGAAATTTTTTCAACAATGAAGTTTTCAGAAAAATCCAAAAAAATTAAAAATAAAAATTTCCACGACGAAAGTGACCCAGGGGCACCTGTGGATGACCAGGGGGGCCACCAGTGGCCCATGCGGCCAGCTGGCGCGGCCAGCCCCCTGGCCGCGCCCACATGGCGCTTGGGGCCCACAGGCCCCACCTCCAGGTACTTCTTCTTCCTCTCTCTCTCTCTTTCTCTCCAAAAACACGAGTTCTGCTCATGTGTTCACGGTCTTGCTGTTCTTGGAGGGGATTTTCGATCTCTCCCTACAACCCATCGTTTGAGCTGAGATTTTTAGCAAATACTCCCTGGTATGCAACTCCTCCACCCCTCCAATTAGATTTTTGATTGGTGGCATAATTTGTGAGTATTTAGTAGTTCTTGGTGCTGTTCATATGAGCATGCATGCATGTGTAGAAATTTATTTCCCATGTTTTGATGCAAGTTTATGCCTTAGTTAAGTGAGTAGAGTAATTTGCCCCAACTCACTTTGCTTAATTCTTGTTTTTGTGAATTGTCAAAATTTTCAGAAATGATTTTGCTAGGAAAAGAAAAGGGTGACTTGGGAAGAAGAAGCCCGAGCGCTCCAATTGATTCACTAGAGATGCAGCTTCACCCTCGACTGCTAGGGTGAGCTACAATGAAGATCATGAGCCCCTAGAGTTGTTGGAGAACATGAGTCCCGCATGCGCAATGATGTATCCGTGCGATGATTTTCTAGAAGCTGCAGGAATTAAGAAAGAATTTTATGGCCTTTGTGCCAATGCAGGTTTGACACGGTTAGCACTATGCCGTGTGGTACAGTATAAAAAATCACCTCATATTTTATTAATAGTTTTGGATATAACCATGATGCTAGGGTTATTGAGTTTAAAATTTACAATGATCTTCTGACCATGTCGTTGGCAAGATTTTGTGATATAATAGGTATGCCGAACGTTGGTCAGACGGCAAAGATGAACTCTCAGCCCTCCGAGTTGAGGACTCTCTTCGACTCTCTTTGTAGACAGGAGACGAGGGATATCTGGCGTACAAAGATTTCCATCATCTTATTCCCCCATCTCAGGTATTTTGCGTATTTTATTGCTAGAGGGGTGTTGGCTCGTGAAAACACGAGCAACGGTTCTGCACCAGATTTTGATATCTATGCGAACGCCCTCTCTGGTAGGAGTGATTATAATGTGGGTGCCTTAATTGCTCGACGCCTTGCTATGAATGGTAACAAGGGTGATTTATTTGGTGGCTTTCACGCCACACTTATCCTTGAGCCTCTTAATGGCACCCCGCATCCTGATGATGTTCCTTTTTCTTACGCAAGCCTTGATCTTGTTGCTATGAAGAGGCATAAGTTTGTTACCATGACTTCCGAGTTTGGTAACCTTAATTATATTTTGAGGTTTTAAAAGACTATGATTCGAGAGATCCGTCTACCTGCACCACTTTTGTTTGATTATACCCGCAGGAAAGGATGGTCCTTCAATGATACCCAGTTTGATGAGTTCATGGCCCAGTATCAGTCTCATAACCCCACGGAGGGGGTTGTGCCTGACGAGGGTGAGCATAGTGAGTTCCCACCTTTCCAAGGGGAGACCGTCACCTAGTGGGGTGAGGGGTCTTCCTCTGCTTGGAGCGCGGAGCCTTCCTCATGGGAGGACCCGAGGACTTCGGTGTACGCACCGTAGGGATCGTACGACTCATGGACTTACCCATACCACCCCGGAGCAGGAGGCTCCTGGGGGAAGTAGCTGCTACCAACTTAGGACAAAATCCTAAGCTTGGGGGAGTACGTGCCCTTCTCCCTTTTCCATTGTATTATCCGTTTTTGCTTTGATTTTTTCGAAGTTTTTGCCTTTTCTTCTTTGTTCATTTAATTTGCAAAAAGAACAAAAAGATTTCTCTTTTATTTTGCTTTTGTTTAACCTTTGAAAAAACCATAAAAGATTTTCCTTTCTCTTTTTAGTTTGCTTTGTTTTCAGAGTTCAGCTCGAGTCTGTGATGGAATTTGATTATATTTTCCACGTTCGGTCGTGCAAGTGATAAGGCAGTAATGACGAAGATAGACGGAAGGGAAGCAACAAGGAAAACCGGTATGAACTCTTCTTGTTTATACTTTTGTACATATTCCTGTACTTATGATCTAGAGACCAGCTTGTAGCGACATAGTGCTATGTTTACAATGCTTTCCGACTATTCATGCTTTCTTTGTGGCTGATCTCAAATAGCTAGAGTGCATAATGTGTTGTTGAAATGATTTACATGCATTGCATTGTTCATGGTTTGGCATATTGAAGTGGTATTTCCCTTCGGAGAATTCTTGGATTGACTTGGCACATGTTCACACATGTTTATGACTAAAAATTCGATCATGCCTTGATGATCTTTTTGTTTCAAAATAGTTATATCACTTTCATGCCTGATTCAATGTTGCTTTGTCGCTCTGCATGATTATGAAAATTATTGCTCTCTAGTTGGTCGCTTCCCAGTCTTTTGCTAGCCTTCACTCACACTAAGCGGAATTCTGCTTGGGTATCCAAACTCCTTTTCAAACCAGTTATTCCACTTGAGTCCAGCATACCTTCCTATATGTGGTATTTACCGACCACCCCTAACTTAGACTTTCTTGTGCCATCTCGAAATTTGTTCAAAAGCTTCCCTTTTGTAACCATACAAGCTCATGGTGAGCTGAGGGGAAATCAGTATCTACCATGCCAAAAATATTTTGACGGAAGTTTTAACTAGTCAAATTTATATAAAAAAGAGAAAATTACACCTCCCCCATACTTGATGATGGAATGAAATGGGCCAAATGCTGCTAATAATAGATGGAACGAGAAAACTTCCTTCCGTACTTGAGGAAAAATAAAAAGGCGCCATAGACCGTTAAAGGATTTATGGATAAGGGAACAAAAGTGTAAGCAAAAAGAATTAATATGGTTGGCATGGGAGATATTGAGAGACCTTTACCGTTCAGCATTGACTGGAAAGTTGCACTTCTCAAAAAGAATTTTATCTTTGTTTTCGAAACCAAGAGCTCTGGCACTTGTTTAGTCTTTGCTTCCAACCACGGGTTTTCAACTTTGCCATAAAAAAGCCACGGTTCGAGAGTCTGCCCTTCTTTCTTCAAAGCACCAACTATTGAGAGCATAATTGTTATTCTTAGTGTAACATGCATTGTCCCAAAGTACCACATTGTCTTCTGCATGATTGTGATATTGCTTGTTCTGAAATTCTTAGTTCTAGTCTGCATTTATGTTTTTCTTCACTCATGGAGGCTAGCGAGATACCACTCTAGTATGTTCAAGCTATGTGCATTGTGATCTTGTTTTGATTTTCAGCAGCATATTATTTACTTTTGGTTGTTTGTGATTTATCACTTGAAAGAAGAATTGCTTCGTGCATTGTTCTCATAGCATTGTTTCAATACTTGCTAAACTCTTTTCGTAGTGCATGCTTATTTACATCTTATGAAGCAAAAGAGTTTGTCAAAGTTTTCTTTGTCGCGTCTAGTTCGTTGAACTGAATTGCTTGAGGACAAGAAATATGCTAAGCTTGGGGGAGTTGATACGTCTCAAACGTATCTAGTTTTCCAAACACTTTTTCTATTGTTTTGACCTAATTCTTGCATGATTTGAACTAAACTAACCCGGACTGACGCTGTTTTCAGCAGAGCTGCCTGTATGGTTTTATTGTGTGCAGAAAAATGGATTTTTAGGTATCTCGGAAAATTCCAAGAAAATTCATGAAAAATCCACGCACCCAAAGCTTCCACGAGCCAGATGTGGGGCCACAGGGGGGCCACAGGGGCTCCAGGCGCCCTGCTGGCGCGGCCCCACCCCTGGCCGCGCCAGGAGGCCGCTTGGGGGCCTCCCCCCTCCTCGTTTGGTGCCCTATCAATGCCTCTATTTATTCTCGTGACGAGAAAATCCCAGAACATAAGTCGTTTTTCCAGTTTCTGTCGTGGAGCCGCCGCCACCCTCTATTCTTCCTCGGAAGGGCTAATCTGGAGGCTGATTTGGCCTCCGGAGAGGGGAGATCGTCGCCATCGTCATCACCATCACCACTCCATCCTCCCTCCATGACTTCTCTTCACATGTGTGAGTGATTCCCTGCTGTGGGAAAAGGGGATGGTAGGGATTGGATGAGTTTGATCATGTAATAGTTCTTCAGATTATTGAGGGCATGTTGCCTATCATCTACTATGGTGTTTATCATCTTTGCTACAACTTGTTGCTATTAATGCTTGTCACTTTGGGCCCGAGTGCCATGTTTTGATATCTGAACCACTTGTGTTTTCATGAGTATATTTATGTTCTTGATCAATCTATGAGTTGTATGCACCTATTATGGTCCGGAACCGGCGATCCCAAAGGTGACAGCTTGGGAAACCAAAGGGGATGACTATTATTTGAGGATTTCATGTATCCATTGAGTTTATTGCTTTGTTCCGGTGCTCTGTGACAGGAGCACCTTAATCTCCATAAGTTCCTTTTGGCCCCGTTCATAGCGGGTTGGTAGGACAAAAGATCTTGTGCAATTTCTTATTGCAAGCACGCACAACTACCTACGGGATACGTGCCTAATTTTTGATATTTTCCTAGATGATCCTTTCTTTTATGTGTGCCTTGCCCCGTGTTAAAATCTATTACGTGTTCATTCTTATCCAAGCAGCTCCCAACCATCCATCTCCCTAGCCTACAGTGTTTTAATCCTGCTGGTTACTACTAGTTTACTTTTGTCGTTTCACTTTCGCTGTTACCACTACCACTATCATATCACAGTTGCTATTAATATTTTGTTGCAAGCAAGTATATTTCAGGTGCGGTTGAATTGACAACTCAACTGTCAAAGCTTATAAATATTTTTTGGCTCCCCTTGTGTCGAATCAGTAAATTGGGTTATCTTAGCCGCGAAGACTATCTCTATCCCCTACAGTTGAGGGTCATCAGCTGCGCCTCCCTGTATCCTCACCTGCAAACGTATCAATATCCATGAATTCAGTAATCGAGATTCATCTAGGTCCATGATCAAACATATCCGCCTAGATATGGACCTCCGATGCTAAAGACCATGTGCCATGTCTCACTAGGCACATTGTCACCGATGGAGCCAGTGCAAGTGGATGGGAAATTGGGAATACAATTAGAGATTGGTAAGGACCGGGGAATGGATCAAAGAGGGTAGCATATCTTGCGCTGCCACAAACCAGTCCAGCATCGAGGACTTGGAGTCCGAGAAGATCGTCCATGTCACTGATGGGTGGACATAAAGAGAGGCGTGGTTAGTCGGCATATCCTAGCCACATACTATCCTTTGCTTATCTAAAAACAACAGTTGCAGACTATTCCAAAATCCAAAAAAATTCAGTAAACTATTTCTCAAACTATAACACTTCCAGTTAACTATTTTTTAAGCACACATAGATTAGTAACTCAACAGAATAAAATCTCAAAGATCATGGTCGTGCCTCAAATAGTATCTATACCAAAATCTGCACATTGTTTATAACAATTTCAGCCATAAACCATCTTTAATTTATCTAGAAGACATCAATAGGCGCATACAATTCCAAATTCTTAAAAGTTCATTAAATTTTGTCTTAGACTATGTCGTGGTACAGAAACTGTTTTTGAAGCACAAGCAGATTAAAACCCACTAAATCAAATCCCAAAAGATAATTGTGCATTGTGCATAACATTATTGTGTACCATTAGGATATCATTAGGAAGTTGGGACACGGAGAGTGGCTCTTACCAAGGGTAGGGGTTCTGGACACGTTCACCACAATCTGGAGAGTCATAGATTTTGTTTCAGATCTATGTATTAGTACATGAAGATCATTTGCATGGGCACCAATGAAAAAGACAAGTAAATAATGTCAGTTCTGGAAAATAGATGAGAAATCGCGGGAGCTGCAGTAAACCTGCTGGCCTCCTCTCCTCAACAAGACAGTGTCTCTGTGGCAGGTGTGTGAACCGAACTCCTCTAGTGCAATCGACCTTATATGACGATTCTTATGGGAGTATTGACCTTATATCAGGTATGGATTTTAAAACTTTATTTACTTTTGGCAAACATAGCTTTGGTCTTGACAACATACATGTTTTCCCAAGTAGCGACATAGCCAAAACCTTTATGTTATTATGCTTGAAGTGTTATGTTGACAAGGAAGACAACTTGATGTGTTATGCTTACCTTAATGTTTATGCTTTATATGTTTTGCATCTAAGCTAGCATCAATTGTCTGTTCTCTCAAAGCCTTTGCTAGACAAACTCTTTGCCTAGCAGATTTATGCTTGTGCATCCATACCCTGAAACCAATACCTTCCATATGAGTCCACCATACCTTCCTATTCGTGGTATTCCCCTACCACTCCTATAAGTATAGAATTTATGTGCTATCCTTAAATGTTCAAAATCTTCTGTTTTGTGTCTCTTGTTTAGCTCATGAGGAAGTAGTAGGTAATTCATGATCTTCTTAAGTTGGACAAGCTTTACCCCGACATTGCATGTCTAATCTGCAAACCCATAATACGAGGAGGAACTGGCATGAGTGCGCCCAGCTCGAAAGATAATATAACAAACAAACCCTCCTTCACGCTTGGTCTATGAGAAATCAGAAACTTTGGCAGTGATAAACAAAGGAGATTAAGGGGATGTGATCGTCCCCACTTGGGAGCCGTTCCTCAAAACTTGTTCATCTTCAGAAGTAATTGAGCTATCTATTAGCATTCGTTGACAAACTATGCACCTCCCAAACTTTATTTTCACTCTGTTTGATTTAAGGATAGCACATGAGTTTTCCCTGCTTGCCTTTAACAAGGCCTTTCCTTGACTTTTGTGTTGAGTCAGTTGTCCCACTTCCTTCCTTCCTCTAAGAGAACAGACACTTGATGTTGACGAGGATTCATTCATATGATGCTGCATTAAGTTTTACCATGCCACATCATTGTTGACATTATCTTTTGAGAAGTAAGCTGTTTGCAAAAGCTTATGCCATGCAAGCATCTTCCTTTGTGTTAGCATTTGCACTTCATGACTAATAACATGTTCTTTCAAAATCTTCAAATTTTTTCATTAAAAAGTGAAAGAGCAAAAGTAAAAGTTATTAATTGTCCCTTGACCAAGGATATGTTTGCCATAATTTGATGAGTTTTCTCAGCCCTTCTTTTGATTATAATTGTTACTACTTTCTCATAAGGGCCTTATAAGCTGAGGTTGCTGTTGAGGATGCTTGAGTTTGGTGAATAAACCTTGATGCTTCTAGTCCGTATTCTATTTATCGACACTTCACTCTCTAAACTTGTGGGCGAGGTCAGTATTCTCTTGGGGAGAAGCGAGGTCTCAGCTTGGGGGAGTTGATACGTCCAAAATGCATCACTATTTTATATAGTAATTCTTTCTTATTCATTGATATATTTCAGGATATGATGCTATTCTTATGTTGTTTTGGCTTAATATACACAGTTTGCAACTTTCCAATGCCGAAGCAGCAGACGCAGGATTCAGCAGAAAAAAGTGGACGCTGAGTTGCTGAAGGAGAATACCTCCAAATTACCTAAAAATCCACGGAGGGTATTTTCCAGAAGGATGATGAAGACACGCAAAAGAGGGACCAGAGGGGGGCCACAGGGTGCCCAGGCGGCCACCTGGCTCGGCCACCACCTTGGCCGCGCCTGGACCGCTGGGCCCACTGCCGCCTCCCCCCTCTGTCCTATATATCCCTCGTCGTCTAAAAACCCCAAAAAGGGGACAGTTTCGCGAGTTCCGCCGCCGCTCCGTGGCGGAAACCAACACAGGAGAAAATACATCTCCGGCGGGCATATTCCGCCGGGAGAACACCTCCCGGAAGGGGAGATCATCGCCATCATCATCACCATTGTCACGGGAATCATCGAGATCATCATCAACATCATCCCCAACATCAGCACCATCTTCATCTTCATCCAATCTCACCTCACAAGTCCAACTTGTGTTGTAATCCGTACTATCTATCCTCTCTACTCTACTGGTGTTGATTACTACCGTGTGATGAATGCTATTGAGTTTTGTTGGATAAATATCATTGTGTCCAGATTTTTATCATCTATTTATCCCCACTGATCATGATCTCTTTTATGTCTTGTGAGTAGTCACTTTAGTTCTTGAGGACATGGGAGAATTCTAGTTGTTAGTAGTCATACGATGTTGAAGTAATATGTGTTGTTTGATATTTAAGTTGTGTTGTTATTTTCCTAGTGGTGTTGTGTGAGTCGAACACTCAACACTTCGCCTTATCAAGGACCTAGGGTAATGCATTGTGTGTAAAGAATGCTTACGGTGGGTTGCCGGAGTGACAGAAACTTGAACCCCAGTCTGCATGCTTTTGCACAAGCGAACAATGGATCATCGATCGTATTGCTATGGTTAGGCTTCTTCCTTAATTACTATCTTGTATTTGCGGATGCTTGCAAGGTGCTTAATCATAAGAGTGCACTTATCTTAGTATAGAGGGTGTACTAGCATAGATCCACGCACTCAAGACTTATCAACACAACACATAGTACCGATACGGAATATGGCGAAAGCACGTGACTTTTTCTCCCTTGTGTCCTCAAGAATGCTTTAGCCTTTATAAGTTCAGTTGTTAGGCCTGTCCTTCGCTCAAAAGGATTGGGCCACTTGTTACTCCTCAGTGCCTTTCACTTTACTTGCTTTTACCTTTTTGTTGCTTATACCGAAACCCCCTAAAAAGCTATCTTTCAGTTCCTGCAGCTATTTCTTTACCAAAGTCACTTACCAATACCTTCTACTCCTCGTTGGGTTCGACACTCTTATTTATCGAAAACGCTACAAACGATCACCTACAGTTGAGGGTCATCAGCGGCCATGTTGCGTGCACCGCCAACTCGACTGTAGAAATAGCGCCCACGACGCTCAGTTTGCCGAACATCTATTGGCACCCCGCTCAACATATAAAATCTTGAGCAGTCACAAATTGGCAACTGAACAACATCTATGTTGTAATGTAAACAATGGTTTCGAGCTTGAGCATAAAAATGACATTGTGTTAGTGTCAAGGAAAAAGGACGTTGCCATAACACTGTAATCTAAAAAAAATTCATGCTAGCACCTCAATAGTTTGGCATGTGAACTTCTCCGGCTTGAGAAACCCCATGATCAGTAGGCATATGATGACCACGACGCCATGCTTGGCTGAGATATGTATTCATTTTCCTCTCCCCCCACACTCGTGCACCTCAATAGTACCTGGTGCGTCTTTTTCTAAGTGAAAATAAATTGAACGATTGACATATGATTAGTGAGTAGATGTTGATGAATAAACAATCTACTTGTTTTGGTGTAATGCCCATACGATTGAGCCTCTTTACTTTTTAGTAGCATAATTTGCATTGTGGTGCATTTATAATTATGTCAATTGCCCAACTTAATTTGTTCATCCAGCATAGTTGTCTACCGTCTTTTGGGAGAAAGGCATCGCTAGTGAAAATCATGACACCCCGATGCATATTTCCATCATAGTTTACACCGCTTTTACTTTACTTCTTTTATTTCCTTTCAGTCGCACAACTATTGTTTCCCGTTTTATGTTTGATCCCTTGTTAACAGCAAGGCCACAGAGATTGACAACCTCTCTGAATTCGTTTGGAGCAAAGTTATTTGTGTCTTGTGTGCAGGTCTAGGTTAAGCGAGTAATATCTCAAACGGTGTGTTCCTCGTTTTACCACCGTCTTGTTGAGCTAGGAATCCTCCTGGTTCGATAAACCTTGAGTCCTCGTGTAAGGGAAATTTGCTGCTACTACATCCTAACCTTCCACTTGGGGTAACCAACGAGGAGGTGGTACCAACATGCCCATAAAGAAAATTTCTGGCGTCGTTGCCGGGGATTCCAGTCTTCAGGATAGGGGAGTTGCACACTACATTTATCTTTAATTTTTAGTTTTGCTAGTTTAATTTTCAGTCTTTATTTTTGCTTGTGTGTCTTATACCAAAAACAACAACAAAATTAGTTACCCTTGTTCTTTCTTTCTGCTGTTACTATGGGTTCCATTAGCATTGAAACTTGCCCTAGGCACGGAACTCCAAGTTTAGATACTTCTAATGATCTTGAGCTTTGCAACTATTTTTGTCATCACAATAGTTATTACATCTGCACTCCTATTAGTAGACCTACCCTCAAGTATGATTTAAAAGAACAATTTTCTAAAAAGGGGAGGATGCCCTCTCTCACTTGAGTAATTATGAGAGGGTGTATGATGAGAAAAAACCTCATGGGATGAATAGTGACCAATTCAAACTTAAATTCTTTGACTATTATCGTGGGAAACCAGAGAAGTGGTTTCGTTCCCTACCACTTTTAAAGAAATACACTTGGGATAATTGCAAGATTTATTCTTGGTAGAATTTTTCTTTAGAGAACTTGACTTTAACAATTGCAAAATCTCTGAAGTTATTAAGTTCTTACAAAGGATGGCCAAAGACCCCCACACTAGTTCACTTAATATTGACTTCACCGAACATATCACTAATGCTCTTATCAAATCTAGAGAGGAAAAACTTAGATTAGAAGTTTCCATTCCTAGGAAACTAGAAGATGGTTGGGATCCTATGGTCAAGATCAAATTGAATAACTTTTCTTTCTTTGTCATATGTGATGTTGGAGGTAGTGCCTCCGTTTTACCCAAAAGAATGTATGATATGCTTGAATTGAAACCCTTCGACCTTGTTCTTTTGGTGATCGTCTTGCTGATTCTTCCGTTAAAAAGCCTTTCGGAAGAATAGATGATGTGATTATTATTGTAAATGATAATTATGTTCCCATTGATTTTCTAGTCATGGATATTGAGTGTGATCCCTCATTTCCTGTCATTTTGGGACGACCTTTTCTTCACACCGTTGGTGCTATCGTTGACATGAAAAAAGGGATTACAAGATTCCAATTTCCCCTCAAGAATGGCTTGGAACATTTCCCTAGAAAGAAGATGAAGTTACCTTTTGAGTGCGTTATACGGGTAAGGTATTCTTTTGATATTGATAAAACTTGATCTTCTTGCTTCATGCCTAGATAAAGGCATAAAAGAAATCTCTAATTGGTAGGCAACCCAAAATGTTTTTATTGGGGAACGATGCAGAAAAAAAATCTACCTACGTATCCCGAACCCAAGACCTATGCCATGCTGATGTAAGTAATGGAGGGAAATCGACGACATACCAGTATGTAGTCCGTTAAGCTTGAAATAGTCCCGCGTGAACGTGGTTGATGTAGGCGTACACGGCAATCCCCGATGCCGCAAAGATCCTCGATGACTCTTGAGGCCACCCAGTCATTGTAGACCGATGACGGGATTACGTCCCGTCGAAACATTGTCGGTGAAGACGTCACGACACGGCCTCGACGATGAAGGAGTGCAACAAATGTAGCATCTCGCGGGTTTACACGCATAAGGTGTACCCGATGTTCCCTCCGGGCTCCGAACCAGGTGAGCGGCGGAAAGAAGATGAATTCGGATCCTGATTCCAGCAGCACGGCGGCGTGCGTATGGTGGAGAAATACCCAACTAGTGCAAAATCCAAACAAGGGGAGTCCGCTCAAAGAAAGGAGAAAGGGAGAGAGATTAACATAATTTATTTTTAATTTTCTGTTGTAGAGAAAAAATGACCCTCCACATCTATATATAAGGGGGATAGGGGGGTACGCAGGCACTTACCTAGGCGAGGTGGTACTAATTACTACGTATGTGCACACATGGGCACATGGTGGCCGGCGGGCACATGCACATGTGATGCGCGAGAGATGATAATGGATTCTCGCCCTTCGTTGGTTACCCCAAGTGGAAGGTGAGATGTAGGATAGCAGCAAATTTCCCTCGGTGAAGATACCGACGTTTATGTCTCCAGTAGGACTCGGATAACTACAAGTAGGTGGTGAAGCGAGCAACGCGCCGTTTTGAGATATTTCTCCCTCAACCTGGACCTGCACACACAACAAGTAACTTTGCTCCCAACGAAGTTCAGAGAGGTTGTCAATCTCTCCGGCCTTGTTGTTTACAAATGATCAAACGCAAGGGATAAAGGATAATAGTGACTGCAACTAGAAAGTAAAACAGGAAGTAAATTGTGGGTGTAAACAGTGGTGGAAATATGGACCGGGGTCCCATGATGTTTCACTAGTGATGTCTCTCTCCCAAAAGATGATAAAACTGCTATGCGAGGTAAACAAATCACATTTGGGCAATTGATAGGATTACGGGCGCAAACCAATGCTAACTATGCTACGAAATAAAGGAAGAGGTTCAAAAGCATGTGCAGTACGCCAAATTTTCCTCCGTGGAGATACCAAGGTTATCAAACCAGTAAGACTCCAAGGTCGACAAGTAGGTGTCAACGACGCAATTGACGTGAACCTGCACACAGAACAAATAACTTTGCTCCCAACGAAGTTCAGAGAGGTTGTCAATCTCTCTGGCCTTGCTGTTTACAAAGGATCAATGCAACAGATAATAGTGGTGGTAATTGCAACTGGAACGTAAAAGCAAGAAGTAAATTGAGCGTGTAAACAGTGATGAGAATATGGACCGGGGTCCCATGATGTTCACTAGTCATGTCTCTCTCCCAAAAGACGACAAAACTGCCATGCGAGGTAAACAAATCACACCTGGGCAATTGACAGGATTACGGGCGCAAACCAATGCTAACTATGCTACAAAGAATGTAAGAGGCTCAAAAGCATGGGTGGTACGCCAAAATAAGTAGACCAAAATCCAACTGCATCTACTACTAATCATCCACCTTGAGATATCTATCCAGAACATCTCGCTGGTATTAAGTTGCGGGCCCCACCGAAAGTTTAAACCCAAAACAACAGACAACTGCATTAAAAGAACTTTGCGCAAAGTAAACAATCCTTGCAACCTCGGTTACAAGCACCGTTGTTTTCCCCCTGTGGCAACATCACATCCCCTAGACTCATGTTTCTGTCACTCTAGCTAGTCATCAGGGGGCATGAACCCACAATCAAGCATAACGCTCCCTCTTGGAGTCACTACCTACTACTTGGACAAAGCAATAAACATCAACGGAGAACATGCAAGAATTACTCAAGAACAGAAATATAAATGATAAGAACCAAATATATTACTCAATCACAATCTAAACATAGTCTCATAATCCATCAGATCCCAGCAAACTCAGCATAGCAACAACAGAAAGAATTACATATGTGCCTTGATCATGTAGGGCAGCTCACATGGTCTAATCCATGAAGAATAAATAGGGGAGGAGAACATCACATAGCTACTGATCATTGACCCATGGTCCAAGGTGGACTACTCACGGATCATCCGAGAAGTTTACATGGTGGTGGAGAAGCTCTCGGAGGTCAATCCTCCCTCCGGCAGGGTGCCGGGAAGAGGTCTGGTGGAGCTCCCGATCTTGGAATCGCGGCGGCGGCGGGACATAGACGAGATCGCGAAAAAGGGTTCTGTCTTCAAAAGAATCCCATGACGGAGAATATATAGGCGAAGGGGCAGCCAGGCGGGCCACCAGGGGTCCAGGTGACCACCTAACGCGCCACCAGGGTGCCTCGGCCCCTGGTGGTGGCCCTCTAGCCCCACTTTGGTGATTCCGGAAGCTTCTGGTACGCTGATTTTTTGTTGTATTTTCCCAGAATTTTTGGAGCATTTTTAATATGGGGAAAACCTGAAATAGAAAAACAACAAAAAACAGAGTGAAGTCTATTTTAAACCCTAAGATTGTAGAACGAGTCGTAAATAAACCCTGATGTTTAAATCCCTGAAATCGGTACCCTGACTTCATTAATCCTAGTCTAAATGAACCTTCGAACAATATTAGGCGTGGATTTGCTGATGTGTTATCTGAAGACTGGGATTGTTTAGTTTGACCAAGTTATTCATTTCCATATCAGCATATTAAAAAAACTCCCCGATCCATCTCGCCCCGCACGACCCGTTCGATCCGCCGTCGCTCGCCATTCTCGAGCCCCCTGCGAGCTCTCGCTCATCCACCGCCCCACGCAGGCGCATCCCGCCATCTCCGGCGAGGCCACCGCAGCGCCGCCTCCTCCTTCCCGGTCCTCTCTCGTCTCCGTTCTCCCTCACCGCGTCGTCCAACTTTGACCGCGAGTTCCCTGCTGACGCGGTGCTTGGCGACGACAGCGTCTACAGCGGCATGACACTGTACGCAGGGGAGCCCCGAAACTCACGCTGCTCCGGCGGGCGCACCTGGAATGGAGCCCCGCGGCGGTCAAGTCGGCGCTCATGACCACTGCCTACACCTTGGACAACTCCGGCGAGATCATCAAGGACGTGGCCAGCAGCATGCAGTCGACGCCGGCCACGTTGACCCCAACAGCGCGCTCAACCCAGTCCTGGTATACGACGCGGACAATGGCGACTACATCGGCTCCCTTTGCGCGCTCGGCTACACGCGCTCCCAGATCGTCATCTTCACCAGGGGCGGCTCCGTCGCCGACTGCTCGAAACTCGAAGAAGCCCGCCCGCTCCAGCAACCTCAACTACCCGGCCTTCGCGGTCTCTTCTCGTACAAGGACTCCTTCACATAACACCGGGTGTGCGCAACGTCGGAGTGGAAGCCCGCCGTCGCCGTGATCATCTGGTCGCATCCGTCGCCGCTGAGGAGAAGAGGGGTCGCGCAAGAAGAAGGGGTGAAGTGGAGAACGGTTCGACTCAACCACAGGTCCACCTGCAGGTGTTGATTCACCCATTCCCGGTGTTTTCCCGGCCACGTATGGATCCCAGTGTTTGGAAGCGCATAAAAGGTTACAAATGACTGGGATTAGGGAGTTGAGGGTACCGATTTCTGGGATTTAAAGTTGAGGGTTCATTTACGTTGGTCCCTACAACTTCGGGGTTTATTTCAGACTTCACTCCAAAAACAGGATCTTGCACTGGGGTGCACTGACTTAATAGGTTAGTCCAAACATGATCAAAAGTGTATGAAAGTGTATGTAAAGCATAGCAATATCACACAAAACATGCATGGAGCAAGCAGAAATTATAGATACGTTTGGGACGTATCAACATCCCCAAGCTTAATTCCTGCTCGTCCTCGATTAGGTAAATGATAACAAGCATAATTTCTGTGGTGAAATGCTAACAACCATATAAGAACTTTGTAAGTAAAGTAATCAAGGTATGTAATTCAATTCAAGACATAACAGGCAAGAGTCTACATTAGCATTGGAACAAGCAACATAATAACATAAAGGTGAAAGAGCTCTTCCTGTCCGTGACTCGAATGTCTCCAGATGGTGTTTGCGTGCAAGAAGTGGGAGATGGGAATACGAGATAAAATATTTATTTGTTGAGAACTCAATCTACTAAAGTTTCACACTTAGTATTATTTGGAATCTTATCTTGACTCGTCCCCAGCCCACTAGCCAGGTACAAGTCAAATTGATCCACTCCCTTTCGATATTTTGAGCACTCATGCAATGGATGAGCGTAAGCATGAGAGTTGACACTTAGGATGGCAAAGAGAGAGATATGGTGGAGGAGGAAGACAAAAAGAGTGTGAAATACTCACATCAATGAGG
Source organism: Bromus sterilis (assembly GCA_950022295.1). Classification (NCBI taxonomy): domain Eukaryota; kingdom Viridiplantae; phylum Streptophyta; class Magnoliopsida; order Poales; family Poaceae; genus Bromus; species Bromus sterilis. Next base: position 138,543,075 of record OX465601.1, on the reverse strand, counting down.
ACAATCATAGGTGAGAGAAGGCCAAATGATAGATATGATGTGAGGAGTTGGGATTGCCATGCAACGGATGCACATATGAGTTAAGAAAAGCTCTTCAATGGAACTACTACAATTGAATAGCATCCTCACTTACCTACTTAAAGACAAGACACAATTCAGTGCAACAACCAACTCTCTTAGCAAGATAAACATGAAAACTAAAGAGAGTTCCAGAAACAAACTAAACTAAAGCTCTTAAAAAAGATAAACATGAAAACTAAGGGCTAAACAAGGCAGTAGCTGCGAAAAGATAAAGAACACACAACAAAGGAAAGATAAGCATGAAATCATATGATGTGTTCTAGTTTGAAAAGGAGTGTGTTTCTCTCCCACACAAAGTAAGCTGGGTTCTAACTTGTTATGAACATCAAGCAAAGCTAAAGAAAACTAAAAAGTAAACCTAAGAGCGGGACACTCCAAGCATAGCACATAATGCGTGAAGTGATAAAAATATAGTGAGACGAAGGACGAACTGATGATTGTTGATGGAGAAGGGGATGCACGGGGCATTCCCAAGCTTCACGCTTGAGTCTCTTTGAATATTTATTTGGAATGCATGGGGGAATCCCCAAGCTAGAGCGTTTGACACTCCCGGATCTTCTTTCATCATCTTCTCTCGCACACTTGAAAACTCCCTTCATAGATAACTCATCATAAGCTAATTAGAGAGGTTAGTAACCTTAATAAAATAATTTGCCTCTGCTGGAAATAAAGATTTTCTTGAAGGGATACTGTTTCTCAAGATTGCCAAAAAGTTTTTGCAAAGAAAACGCTAGCGCAAGTCTTGCAAAAGTAAGGAAAGGCAGAACGTGGCAGAATCTTTGAAAAACAGAACAACAGGTAGTAAATAATTTTTTCGGGGCATTTCTGCAACTCAAATCAAAAAACTCAGAACATACGCTCGAAATACAATTGTATGGAGCACGCTATCAAAACAAATCAGATCAAAAAGATGATCTAGTAATTTTAGGATAATTTTTTCGTCCAAGGACATAATCTGTTTTCTGGACATCATGTCACAACTTTTGAACTTTATTGCAATCGGAGGCTAAACTTGGCACAAAGATTGAAAATAAAGATACAATGATGTTGCTACAGTAGTAAAAATCATCAAGACCACTAAAATCAAAAATAAAAAACATCTTGAGTTGCCTCCCAACAAGCGCTTTCTTTTACGCCTTTAGGCTAGGCAAGAAGCAAAAAGAAGAATCACGTTGTATCAATCGAACCATCATCAAGATCTTCAAAAGGATCTTCAATTGTACAACTAGTTTTAAGAGGTCTTTCAAATAAAGGCCTAATGAAGATACTTCTAGGGATAAAACCAAAAGGCGGAAAATCAATTGGAGTTTCATTTATAAATTTATCTAAGAGAGGTATTTCTTACAACGTTTTCACGGTTTCAACTCCCTTGGCAATGGGTGGATTATTTTTAGGTCGGGGAACCTTAGGGACGTAAATGAACTTAGGTTACCTCCTTGCCAAAGTTTCTACCTTTTTGGGTTTTATTGAGGAGAAAGTAGTTCCTAACGTGCCAATGATTTCCTCAATCCTATCTATCCTAGAAGGATCCATATCGTGGGATTTGATGGTCTCCAAAGTTTTGATAATTTAATGCATGGAGCTATCAAGTCTATTCGAATTCCCTTTAATCTTGCGATCCAACTCATTTATCCTACTTATACTTGGTGTTTCTAACTCTATCTTTTCAAGTTTTTTCAAAATGTGAGCTAGAGTGATATCCTCTTGTATGCTAGCAACAGGGAGATTTCCAACAAGATTTTCAATAACATTAAGAGACTCCCAAATTGGGGCTTCTAGGAAATTCCATTGATAGCAATATCTAGAATGAACCTACTCAAAGGAGTAATTCCAACATAAAAATTTCTAAGCAGGATAGTAGTGGATTGCTTCTTGGTGGCTCTTTTCTGAGAATCATTAATTCTAAACCAAGCATCTTTTAAACTTTCACCACCTTTTTTTAAAGGTGAGCACTTCTGTCTCAACAAAGGCAAAAGGACCAGACATAATGACAATTACTAGCAAGATAAATAATTTTTTTGTGATTTTTCATAAAGGACACTAAGATAAAAACTGAAAGGTAAACTAACAAGACTAAAAAGCAAAGATAAAGATAGTGTGCAACTCCCCTATCTTGTAGATTGGAGTCCCTGGCAACGGCGCCAGAAATTTTCTTGATGCGCGAGAGATGATAATGGCTTCTCGGCCTTCGTTGGTTACCCCAAGTGGAAGGTGAGATGTAGGATAGCAGCAAATTTCCCTCGGTGAAGATACCAAGGTTATCGAACCAGTAGAACTCCAAGTTCAACAAGTAGGTGTCAACGGCGCAATTGACGGGAACCTGCACATAGAAAAAATAACTTTGCTCCCAACGAAGTTCAGAGAGGTTGTCAATCTCTCCGGCCTGGCTGTTTACAAAGGATCACACACAAGGGATAAAGGATAATAGTGACTGCAACTTGAAAGTAAAAGCAAGAAGTAAATTGAGCGCGTAAACAGTGATGAGAATATGGACCGGGGTCCCATGATGTTCACTAGTGATGTCTCTCTCCCAAAAGACGATAAAACTGCTATGCGAGGTAAAAAAATCACAGCTGGGCAATTCACATGATTACGGGCGCAAACCAATTCTAACTATGCTATTAAAGAAAGGAAGAGGCTCAAAAGCATGGGCAGTACGCCAAAATAAGTAGACCTAAATTCAACTGCATCTACTACTAATCATCCACCTTGAGATATCTATCCAGAACATCTCGCTGGTATTAAGTTGCGAGCCCCACCCAAAGTGTAAACCCAAAGCAACAGACAACTGCATTAAAAGAAATTTGCGTAAAGTAAACAATCCTTGCAACCACGGTTACAAGCACCGTTGTTTTCCCCCTTGTGGCAACAGCACGTCCCCTAGATTCATGTTTCTGTCACTCAAGCTAGTCATCAGGGGGCATGAACTCACAATCAAGCATAACGCTCCCTCTTGGAATCACTACTTACTACTTGGCCAAAGCAATAAATAGCAACGGAGAACATGCAAGAATTACTCAAGAACAAAAAAATAAAATATAAGAACCAAATATATTACTCAATCACAATCTGAACATAGTCTCATAATCCATCAGATCCCAGCAAACTCAGCATAACAACAGCAGAAAGAATTACATATGTGCCTTGATCATTTAGGGAAGCTCACAAGGTCTAATCAATGAAGAACAAAGAGGGGAGGAGAACATCACATAGCTACTGATCATGGACCCATGGTCCAAGGTGGACTACTCACGGATCATCCGGGAAGCATCCATGGTGGTGGAGAAGCTCCCGGAGGTAAATCCTCCCTCCGGCAGGGTGCCGGGAAGAGGTCTGGTGGCGCTCCCGATCTTGGAAGCACGGCGGTGGCGGAATAGAGGCGAGATCGCGAAAAAAGGTTCTGTCTTCGGAAGAATCCTATGGCGGAGAATATATAGGCGAAGGGGCAGCCAGGGGGGCCACCAGTGGTCCAGGCAACCACCTGGTGCGGCCACCCCCTAGGGCGCGCCACCAGGGCGCCTGGCCCCCTGGTGGTGGCCCTCTGGCCCCACTTTGGTGATTCCGGAAGCTTCTGGTACGCTGAATTTTTATTGTATTTTCTTGGAATTTTTGGAGAAATTTTAATATGGGAAAACCTGAAATAGAAAAACAGCAGAAAATAGGAACTGGCACTGGGGTGCACTAAGTTAATAGGTTAGTCCAAATATTGTCAAAAGTGTATGAAAGTGTATGTAAAGCATAGGAATATCTCACAAAACATGCATGGAGCAAGCAAAAATTATAGATATGTTTGAGACGTATCAACATGCATGTGCATGGCCATGGTGTGGTTCCCATCCCGAGTGGCCTCATGTGGCCCATATAGGCCAAAGCCAATGGCGCCTATGCTACACCTTTTTTTCTTTCCTTTTTCTTTTCCTTTATTTTAAAGAAAGATAAAAGAACCATTATTTCATTTAACTACTTAAATAATATTTGAATATTTAATTCATTTAATTAAATACTGAAACATATCGAAATAATTTTCCGAATAATTTGGAACATTGAAACTTTTTTCGACGCCCCTCCAAAATGATTTCGGAGTTCTCTCTTATTTCTCCGGCGATCCCGAATCTATCCTTAGTGCGTCAAATACCCTTAAGCGCTACACCCTACGGTTCGAGAAACAACAGATATGATCAGACACTCTCTGACAAATGACCATCATGTGGGATAAGGTTACAATCCTTGATGGCCCATGCACTTCCATCGAATTAAATCCATCGTTGAACCGTTAACGTTGAGTCCTAATCCCTTTGTCATATGGTACTTTGTTTGTCCAAGGTTTGATCGTTGGTATCCTATACCTAGTTCATCCTCGTCTCCGACAAACATATTTACTCATCTGTGATATTAGAACCTCGTGACCTAGTCACACGTTTGCAAACTTTATGATGCAATATCACCGAGTGGGCCGAGAGTACCTATTCCTCACTCGGATGGAAAGATCCTATTTTGATCTATCTGCATACTCCTCAACATATCTATTTCAAAATACCCAAGATACACCTTTATGGTTACCATATTTAAGTGTAACGGTTAATGCACTCAAAGCATCTTGGTATATAGCAATTATGTATGATCATCACGGTTTAAGGATCGGGTCACTACGTTATTAAGTTATCGCAATGTTGAACTATGTGACTGGATCACATTGTAACACTTTAGGTGGGTGTGTGTCCATCATATCATTCACCTAATGATATGACCCCATTGTCAACAGACTGTTCACATCTCATGATCAGGAAACCTTGATCATCTATTTCCCAATGGACTAGTATACTAGAGTTAACTAGGGACCTGGTTGTTTGTATACCACACGTGTATTAATGTTTTCGCTTAATACAGTTAGAGCACAGTATAAAACTTATTATGAACTAATGGAATATGCTAATAAACAGACTTTATTATTTTCCTCTAGGGCATATTCCCAACATTTTTTACTTTTTATTTTAGTGGTCTTCATGAATAGTTACTTCTGTAGCAACATCATTGTATCTTTATTTTCAAGCTTTGTGCCAAATTTTAGCCTCTGTTGACAAGTGAAACAAAAGTTGTGACGTGTTGTCCAGAAAACAGATTATGTCTTCCCCACGAAAAAATTCGTGTAGAATCACCAGATCATCTTTTTGATCTGAATTTGTTTGACAGTATGCTCTATACAATTGTTAACCTGCCACCAGTTCTGAGTTATTTGATTTGAGCTACAGAAGTGTCTCGAAAAAATTAATTACTACTTGTTGTTATGTTTTTCCCAGATTCTGCCCTGTTTTGCGTTTCTTTAGTTTTGCTAATCTTGCGCATGCTTTTTCTTTGCAAAAACCTTTTGGCAATCCTGAGAAACAGTAGCCATTGTTGGAAATCTTTGTTTGCAACAAGGTACAAGTGGAATTAATTTATTATTGGCACTAACCGCTCTAATCAGTTTATGATGAGTTTCGTATGAAGGGAGTTTTCAAGTGTGCAAAGGGAGATGATGAAAGAAGATTCAGGAGTGCCAAGATTTTAAGCTTGGGGATGCCCTGGGCACCAACAAGAAATATTCAAGGAGACTCAAGCATCTAAGCATGGGGATCCCCCCGTGCATCCCCTTCTTCATTAACAATCATTAGTTCGTCCTTCTCCATACTATATTTTTATCACTTCATGTGTTATGTGCTTTGCTTGTAGTGTCACTTCAGTTTTTCTTAGTTTAGTTTAGTTTTTTCGCTGGTCATAACAAGTTGAACCTTCAAGGGGTAGATCAGATCGAATTTTCACCACAACTATGAGGCGGAAACACTAGTACCGAGCGAAACTACACACACGGTTTTTATCCCCTTTGCATACAATTTTCGAACCCCGTGCTTGCGTGGGTAGGCGATGAGGTGGTCCATCGCTGACAGACACCGAAACCGTGTGCATTCTATTGGATATATGTCGTAGAGGCAAATAATAAATAAATATATCCATATATATAAATATGTTCATAACCAGTTTCATATTGTGCTAGAACTGTATTAGTGAAACAATGATACAAGTGTGGTATAGAAACAACCAGAGTTCCTAGTTAGCCTCTCATGATAACTAGTTCATGGTCAACTGATGATTGTGGTTTCACGATCATGGACAGTCAAGTCAATTGACGATGAGGTCACCTCATTAGATGAATGACGTGATGAACAATACCCAAGGTAAGCATTGCAACATGATCAAGTCATGAAAGTTCAGTGTTGTAATTAAAGAACATGGTAGCTTGTTCCTTAGATCGTGAGATCACATATAATTGCTATCTCTGGAGGATGCTTTGAGTGTATCAACCGTCACACCGTAACAGGATGGCCATAAAGGTGCATCTTGGGTATTCCAATGGGATATGTTGAGGAGTGTTGGATCAAGAGCGTGATTTGTCAATCCACATGACGGATAGATACTTAGGGCCCACTTGGTGAGATTACATCCATAAAGCTGCGCAGCGTGTGCCTAGGTCACGGGGATGGAATATCACAGAACGAGTAAAGCAGATTTGTCAATAACGAAATTGAACTAGGCATCGGATGCTAAAGATCGAATCTCAGACTAATCTAGTATCACAGGACAAAGGAAATGGAATACAACGTGTACGGTTCAATCGGTTAATATCTGGAATGCACATGTGGTCATTACGGGCATCCAGGTCCCTCTGATGATCATTGATCGGAGCCTAGTCTCGGTCATGTCTGAATTATTCTCAGACCGTAGGGTAACACACTTAAGGGCTCGATGAATATCAGAGGTCGTCTCAGAACTATCGGAATTACCGGAGAAGAGAGAAGAACAAACCAGAAAAGTTATGTGTTGGTCCGAAGGATGTTCGGAGTAATATGGAAGGAGTTTCGGAGCACCGGGAGATGAAATAATATGTTTTATTAATTAATTAATTAATTAATTAATTACATAAATAATAATAAAAATATTTATAATTAAAAAGTGCAACGGGCCTTCTTTGCGAAAGAAGCCCATTAGGGGAAATAAAGGAAAAAGAAAAAAATAAGGGGGAGAGGGTAGGCGGCATGGGCCCTAGGCCCATGAGGGTGGCGCCCTCCCCCCATGGTCGACGCCCTCCCCCTAGCAAGGGATTAGTACCACATTGCTAAGGGAGAGGGGTTGAGTCCTTTTCCCCCTCATATATAGATGAGGAGAGTGCACTTATTTAATACACAGAAACTCGTTGGAAATTCGTTTTATATTCCCTCCTCATATATAGATGAGGTGGGATTAGTCCGAGGTATGTTTCCGCAAGTTTCTCTGTTACAGTAATACAAATAGATAGATCTTGGGTTATGGGTGACGCTAGTTAGAAAAAATTATTGTTTTATACTGCGAGATCCAACAGTGGTATCATGAGCTAGGTCTATTCTTAGTATTACTGTACGGTTAGAACACATCGGGGGTGTGGGCGTTGATTCTATGATTGTTACCCTCTCACGTGCACTTGTTCATATCGCGGTACTGTTTGATGAAGCGCCCGCACCGACCTTACGCGTACGCTTACGCGAAACTGGTTCCACGCTTGACATACGACTTGTACTGTATAAAGTGGCTTTGGGGGGTGTCTGTCTCTCTTACTTTAGCTGATATGGCATTTGCAACGGAGGGCCCCGTATGGGGTGTAATAAATACAACCATCTAATCAGCGTTGTGGTTGATAGTTCGTAGACTAGAACCGGTTCATCTATGAAAGCCCTAGCAGCCACGTAAAACATGCAATATATAAAATAGAGGCGTCTAGCTTTATATTGCAAAATGGGGGCTATTGTTTTGTGTAAGAGAAAAGTGTTGCCCCCATATGTTTTGGATATTGTTGGACAAGACAGTAAAGGAACTAACAATGTTTGCGAGTATAAAAAGGTGTTTAGGTTCCTGAATCATAAGTCAAGCAGTTGATCTCCAAGGAAGATGGATATCAAGTCGAAGCCTATTCCTTGGAGTGAAGCTTAATCACGTTGGGTGACCCCTAAAAATGTATGGCTTCCTAAAGCATAAATCTATGAAGGAAATGAAGAAGACGGCGCAAGACTTAGTAGTATTTGTGTAGTTCTTTTCCATTCTTTGAGTCATAGGAAAAACCGTACTATCAAGAGGTGTTAGTAAGTCGAAGCCGAAGTTACTGTGAAAAAGCTCATCTCGAATCAAAACCCAGTGAGAAGCCTTTGAGGAGAAATCTCATGAGTGCTGAGTTAAGCTTCGGTGGCAAATAATTCGTACTTTCCGCCTCCGAATTGAAACTCAGGCTGTGAGTCAGCTTTACTTGTTCCGCAAGTAAAGTTGTGCATTGATGACAAATCCGACCGTTGTGGACACGCGTCAAGTTGTCGCTTCGGGTTAGATCAGTCATTTTGCACCTTTGGATCGCCACCTATAAATACGCCGCCCCCGCCTTCATTTGCGGTTGGCTGCTTAGTGACTATTCCCAGAGAGAGACCAGAGAGAGCATCCCAAGAAAGATATCGAAGCTAAACCAAAATCCAACGACCGAATGCAAAGTCCTATTGATCTGAGCTGATTCGCTATGACTTAGGTGGAAGTTTGCTAGCCTTTTTATCTTGAAGGACTGCAAGCCTCCTAGACGGTTAGAGAGCCTTCTTCAGAGAGCGAAGAGTAATTGTCGCCTCGAAGCTCAACTTTGTCAAAGATTTCGGAGATTCCCTCAATAATCTACCCCGAGTCAAAACTGACCAAGTCAAGGAGATTGGTGCAGTGGATAATAGGACGGAGAGAGGTTAGCTCCTGTGTTCAATCACAAGTCCCTCCAACCAAAAGTAGCACTTTGCAGAGTGTGAACTGGTCGAACAAACATCGCTGCGTCCAAGCTCGTTTTACATTCCAACACTTATATTTTGTACCTTTACTCTCAATATTGTGCTTCGTTGTGTTTTGCTTCACTATCATTTGCTTCATTTAGTAGTTGTGCTTCCTAATTTCTGTTTATCTTCCAGTCTGTTGTTCTTCCATTTGTTTGCTTTTCCCTTAACTTCAAAGATTTGGTCGAAACTCTTGAAGTGATCATTCACCCCCTCCCCCTCTGATCACACCCTTGGTCTTTCAATTGGTATCAGATCTAGGCATTCCCTACGCTCTACGTGTTTTGGATTAACCTCCTGGAGTGTTGCCAAGTATGTCTTTTGTAGTTGTTCACTCTGGCAAACCCATTCTTGTTTACAATGGGAAGGACCATCCTTATTGGAAGGATAAGATGAAGAGGAACATCGTTGCTATCAATTCTGCTACCTAGGAAGTTGTCTAGCATGGAGTTCAAGTTAAGGACAAGAATGCTCTCACCGCTGATGAGACGAAGAATATGGCTCTTGATTCTGAAGTCTGGGTATTCATCACAAATCATTTGACTCCAGAAAAGTATCATGAAGTGAAGAATATCCCCTCTTCCAAAGGTGTTTGGGATTATCTTGAGAAGATTGGACAAGGCGTCTCTACTTAGAAAGATTCTAGAGTTAACACACTCTGAAGCAAATTCTGTAGATTCAGGCGACTCGAGGGAGAAAAGGCTACCTCCATCTACAGCAGACTCACTGCTCTCTCAAATGAGTTGATTTCCCTTGGTGCTGAAAATATCACTAGTCATATGGTGGTTAGAAGTTTGCTTCTCTCTCTTGATGATTCCTTCGATCACATTGTGTTGATGATCAAAGAGAGGACTGATTTCAGAAATCTTGTCGCTGCTGATATTCTTGAGAGACTCACTACCTTTGAGATGGAAGAAGAAGATAAGCGAGATGTGAATGGATCCTGAAGAAGATCACATGGCCTCAAGGCAAAAGCTTCACGCCATTCTTCACCCGATGCTAGTTCTTCTTCTGGTGATGAATCTGATGATCCTGCAAGCATTGGGAAGGATTTGGCACTAATCATGAAGTGCTTCAATCGTTTCCAAAGGTAAAGCTTCTCATCGCCGAAGAAGAATTACTCGTGTAAGCACTCAAGCAATTCTTCTCACCGCTCGTCCTTAAGAAGCTCGCCATCAAAGGACAACTCCTACTTAAAATGCAAGAAACCAGGTCATTACATTGTTGTTTGCCCTCTATGGGAAATCGAAAACAAATCAAGGCATTCACACAATAGTTCCTCAAGCAAGTCTCACAAATCATCCAAAAGCTATGATCCAAAGAAACATGAATCAAGCTCGCGAAGAGACAAGAAGGAAGATTCTGATGATGACAAAAAGAAGAAGTATCACAAGAGGCATGAGGGCTCATCTTCGAAGAATTATTCATCACGTCGAAGTAGCTCTCACCGAGCCAAAGCTTATCTAGGGAAGGAAATGAATAGTGAAGAAGAAGCATCTGGATCCGAAGCTGAATCAAGATCAGGATTTGGTTCAGGATCAGAATCTGATGGTGTCGCTAGAATTGGATTCGCTTCGACTCTTGCTTCGAAATCTGCTTCGATCTCATTCTTCACCAACCAGAGAAGCGAAGATGAAATTCCTGCCTATTGCTTCATGGACAAGGCTAAAGTATCTTCATCTAAAGCTCCTTATGATACTTCTGATGGCTCTTCATATGATAGTGATTCTAGAATCAGTTATTCTAAGCTTGCCAAAATTCCTTCTATTCAACTAGATGAACTTGATTCACTTAGCAAAACTATTAAGAAATCAGAAACCCTGTTGATTGATGAGATGGAGAAAGGTCAAACTTTAACTAATGAGCATTCTGCTCTAAAGGAAAAGTTTGAAGAACAGGTATGTTCAAAAGTGTCTAGGGACACCAGTACCCATGTGATATCCTGAAGAAGGCTTCGCTTCACAGGAATCCTAGGAAGGAAGGTGTTTTTTTCGAAAGGAAGCTAAACCCGGATGGCACTTACTGGGAACCTGAGCAGTACCCAAAAACTGTATGGGTTTTAGTGAAGTAAAAGCCTATAGATATCGCTAACCATTCAGGTTTCAACTGCAAAATTTATAAGGCAATTGTTGATGAATCACTTGATTCTGACTACAAACTTATCAAGGATCGGGAAGGAAAAGTTTCAGCCGAATACATTGGTGCCCCTCCAAAGAATGGTTTATATAAGAGACAAATTTGGGTGCGCAAGTCACTCGTTGAGAAATTCCCCGCTAACCATTCTATGCAGGGAAAAGCTTCGGTACCACCGAGACACTTTTATTCTATTGAGGAACATTTCATTCGCTGGTTCCCGAATCAAATGTTCCTCAAAAGGAATACTATCGTGTTGGACATTATGCTTATAATCACCAAATAATAATGATAAAATTGCCTATGCTCATCATACCCTAACCCCTCACAGAGAAATTATATTTATGGTGTGCTCGATGGTCCCCCTTGTCAATTTGATCATGTTCGCTTTAATATCGCTGCTTCATCAAGTGCTACCATGCCTTCTGATACGTCCAAAACGTATCTATAATTTCTGCTTGCTCTAGGCCTATTTTGTGTGATATTGCTATGATATTTATGAACTTACATACACTTTTGATCATATTTGGACTAACCTATTAACTCAGTGCACCCCAGTGCCAGTTCCTGTTTTCTGCTGTTTTTCTATTTAAGGTTTCCCCCATATTAAAAGTGCTCCAAAAATTCGGGAAAAATCCAATAAAAAATTAGCGTACAGGAAGCTTCCGGAATCACCGAGGGGGGGCAGAGGGGACCCACCAGGGCCCCAGGCGCCCTCCCAGCGCGCCCCAGGGTGGGGCCGCGACAGGGGGCCGCCTGGACCCCTGGTGGCCCCCCTGGCTGCCCCCCTTCGCCTATTTAATCCTCGTGATGCAAAACCCCCGTGACGGGAACCCTTTTTCGCGGTCTCTCCTCTATTCCGCCGCCGCCGCGCTTCCAAGATCGGGAGCACCAGAAGACCTCTTCCTGGCACCCTGCCGGAGGGAGGAACCACCTCCGGGAGATACTCCACCACCATGGATGCTTCCCGGATGAACCGTGAGTAGTCCACCTTGGACCATGGGTCTATGATCAGTCGCTATATGATGGTCTCCTCCCCTCTTTGTTCTTCATGGATTAGACCTCGTGAGCTTCCCTACATGATCGAGGCACATATGTAATATTTCTGTTGTTGCTATGCTGAGTTTGCTGGGATCCGATGGATTATGAGATTATGTTCAGATTGTGTATGAGTAATATATTTGATTCTCCTCTTTTATATTTATGTTCTAGAGTAATTCTTGCATGTTCTCCGTTGCTGTTTATAGCTTTGGCCAAGTAGTAGGTAGTGACTCCAAGAGGGAGCGTTATGCATGATTGTGGGTTCATGCCCCCCGATGACTAGCTTGAGTGACAGAAACATGAGTCTAGGGGATATGCTGTTGCCACAAGGGGGAAAACAACGGTGCTTGTACTTGCGGGTGCAAGGATTGTTTACTTTACGCAAAGTTCTTTAATGCAGTTGTCTGTTGCTTTGAGTTTACACTTTGGGTGGGATTCGCAACTTAATACCAGCGAGATGTTCTGGATAGATATCTCAAGGTGGATGATTAGTAGGTAGATGCAGATGGATTTCGGTCTACTTGTCTTGGCGTACCGCCCGTGCTTTTGAGCCTCTTCCTTTCTTTATAGCCTAATTAGCATTGGTTTGTGCACATAATCATGTCAATTGCCCAGCTGTGATTTGTTTACCTCGCATGGCTATTTTATCGTCTTTTGGGAGAGAGACATCACTAGTGAACATCATAGGACCCCGGTCCATATTTCCAATATTGTTTACACTATCAATTTACTTTCAGTATTTACTTTTCCGTTGCTATCACTATTATTATTATCCCGTGCGTTTTATCCTTTGTAAACAACAAGGCCGGAGGAATTGACAACTCATCTGTACTCGTTGGGAAGCAAAGTTATTTGTTGTGTGTGAAGGTCCAAGTGAAGTTAGCAACCTCGGTTGTAAATAGCGCCATTGTTGACTTCACCACCTTCTTGTATCTGTTGGAGTCCTATTGGTTCCACACTTAAACCTTAGCATCTTCGCTAAGGGAAATTGCCGCTACGCTACATCTCAACCTTCCACTCTGGGTAACCAACGAGGGGCGAGAAGTAAACTCTCGTTACGTCAAAGCAATTTCTGGCGCCGTTGCCGGGGACTCCACTCTTCAAGATAGGGGAGTTGCGCACTATCTTTTATCTTTGCTTTTTAGTCTTGTTTGTTTACCTTTCAGTTTTTGCTTTAGTGTCCTTTATCAAAAATCAAAAAAATAGTTATCTTGCTTGCTGCTACTATGGGTTCCTCTGAGAACACCAAGTTGTGTGACTTCACTAGTCACAACAATAGTGATTTTATCTTCACTCCTATTGCTACACTTTCTACTTCGGCACCTTCTTGTGAGATTAAACCTGTTTTGCTGAACCTTGTTATGAAAGATCAATTCTCTGGTGCTAGAGATGATGCTGCTTTGCACTTAAATAATTTTATTGAGCTTTGTGATATGCAAAAGTACAAAGAAGTAGATGGTGATATTGTTAAGCTTAAGCTTGTTCCTTTCTCCTTGAGGGATGAAGCTAAAATCTGGTTTCAATCCTTGCCTAAGAATAGCATAGATTCTTGGGATAAGTGCAAGGATGCTTTTATTGGGAAGTACTATCCCCCTGCTAAAATTATCCAATTGAGGAGTTTTATTATGAATTTTAAACAATTGGATAATGAACACGTTGCCCAAGCTTGGGAACGCATGAAATCTCTTGTTAAGGATTGCCCTACGCATGGTTTGACTACTTGGATGGTTATCCAAACTTTTTATGCATGATTGAACTTTACCTCGCGGAACTTGCTAGATTCGTCCGCGGGAGGAACCTTTATGTCAACTACACTTGGTGCTTCCACAAAACTTCTCGATGAGATGATGACCAACTATTCCCAATGGCACACCGAAAGAGCTCCAACAGGTAGGAAGGTAAACTCTGTCGAGGAGATCTCCTCCCTAAATGAAAAACTTGACTTAATTATGTCTCTACTTACCAAGCAATCTCCTATTGATCCTCAAATGTACCTTTAAATTCTTTTATTGCTCAAGATCAAGTAGATGTGAACTTTATCTCTAGAAACAACTTCAATAACAATGCTTATAGGAGTAATTTTGGTAGCAATTTATACGTCCCAAACGTATCTATAATTTCTGCTTGCTCCATGCATGTTTCGTGTGACTTTGCCATGTTTTGCTTGAACTTTCATACACTTTTGAACCTATTTGGACTAACCTATTAACTCAGTGCACCCAGTTACCAGTTTCTGTTTTCTGCTGTTTTTGTATTTCAGGTTTTCCGGCCATTAAAAGTGCTCCAAAAATTTCGGGAAAATATATAAAAAATCAGCACAACAGAAGCTTCCGGAATCACCAAAAGAGGGAAGGGGGGACACCACCATGCAGCCAGGAGGGCAGGTGGCGCGGCCCCACCCTGGGCCGCGCCAGGGACCCTCCTGACAGCCTCGTGGGTCCCCTCGATGCCCCCTTCGCCTATATTTACCCCTCGGGGGTGGAAACTCCTAATATCGATCTCTTTCTCGTGAACTCCCCTCTGTACCGCCGCCGCTGCCGTTTCAAGATCGGGGCTGCCTGGAGAAGCTGCCTCGGCACCCTGCCGGAAGGAGGAACCCCCTCCGGGAGACCATCCATAGCCATGGACGCCTCCCGGGTGTGTCGTGAGTAGTCCCCCTTGGAACATGGGTCCGTGACCAGTAGCTATGTGATGAATATCTCCCCCCTTTGTGCTTCCACTTTCGAGTCCTCGTGAGCTGCCTCACATGATCGAGGCATCTATGTAATTTCTGCTGTTGGTAAGCTGAGTTTGTTGGGATCTGATGGATTATGAGACTATGTTCAGATTGTGATGAGTAATATATTTGGTTCTTCTCTTTTATATTTTGTTCTTGAGTAAATTCTTGCATGTTCTCTGTTGCGGTATTTGCTTTGGCCAAGTATTTTATTTGCAACTCCAAGAGAGAGCGTTATGCTCGATTGTGGGTTCAGCCCCTTGATGTCTAGCTTGAGTGACAGAAACATGAGACTAGGGGATGTGCTGTTGCCACCATGGATAAAACAACGGTGCTTGTACCTTCGGGTGCAAGGATTGTTTACTTTACGCAAAGTTCTTTTAATGCAGTTGTCTGTTGCTTTGAGTTTACACTTTGGGTGGGATTCGCAACTTAATACCAGCGAGATGTTCTGGATAGATATTTCAAGGTGGATGATTCGTAGTAGATGCAGATGGATTTCGGTCTACTTACCTTGGCGTACTGCCCATTGCTTTTGAGCCCTTCCTTTCTTTGCAGCATAGTGAGCATTGCGGTGCCTTCATAATCCTGTCAATTGCCCAACTGTGATTTGTTTAACTCGCTAGCACTTTTATCGTCTTTTGGGAGAGAGACATCACTAGTGAAAATCACGGGACCCCGGTCCATCTTCACATTATTGTTCACAGCCTCAATTTACTTTCAGCTTTTACTTTCCTTTCCACCTTTTATCTCTTGCGTTGATCCTTTGTAAACGACAAGGCCGGAGGAATTGACAACTCCTTTGTACTCGTTGGGAGCAAAGTTATTTGTTGTTGTGTGCAGGTCCACGACAACACCCTAGTCAGGAAGCAATTTCTGGCGACGTTGCCACCTACTTGTATCTCATGAGTCCTACTGGTTCGATAACCTTGGTATCTTCACCGAGGGAAACTTGCTGCTGCACTGCATCTCAAACCTTCCACTTGGGGTAACCAACGAGGGGCGAGAAGCCATCAAGCAAATTTCTGGCGCCGTTGCCGGGGACTCAAGTCTACAAGATAGGGGAGTTATACACTATATTTTATCTTTGCTTTTTAGTCTTGTTAGTTTACCTTTCAGTTTTTACTTTTGTGTCCCTAATCAAAAATACAAAAAATACCTGCTGCTACTATGGGTTCCAATGAAAACACTAAGTTGTGTGACTTCACTAGTCACAACAACAGTGACTTTATCTGCACTCCTATTTCTCCACCTGCCACTTCAGCACCTTCTTATGAGATTAAACCTGCTCTACTTAACCTTGTTATGAAAGATCAATTCTCAGGAGAGGGAGAAGATGTTGCCTTGCACCTAAACAACTTTATTGAGCTCTGCGACATGCAGAAGTACAAGGAAGTGGATGGAGACATCGTCAAGCTGAAGCTTTTTCCTTTCTCTTTGAGAGGAAGAGCCAAGGAGTGGCTACAATCTTTGCCCAAGAACAGTATCGATTCTTGGAGTAAATGCAAAGATGCTTTTATAGGAAAGTACTATCCCCCTGCTAAAATTATTCAATTGTGGAGTAACATTATAAATTTCAGGCAATTGGATAATCAACACGTTGCCCAGTCTTGGGAACATATGAAGACGCTTGTCAAGAACTGCCCCACACCTGGACTGACTACCTGGATGGTTATCCAGACTTTTTATGCAGGCTTGAACTTCACCTCGCGGAACCTGTTAGATTCGGCCGCGGGAGGAACTTTTATGTCAACCACGCTTGGTGCTGCCACAAAGCTACTTGATGAGATGATGCTAAACTACTCGCAATGGCACACCTAGAGATCTCCAACCGGTAAGAAGGTAAACTCTGTTGAGGAGATCTCCTCTTTAAATGAAAAGGTTGACCTAATCATGTCTCTACTTACCAAGCAACCTTCTATTGATCCTCAAGATGTTCCTTTAAATTCTTTGGTTGCTCAGGAGCAAGTAGATGTTAATTTTGTCTCTAGAAACAACTTCAACAATAATGCTTATAGGAGTAACTTTGGTAGCAACAATCCTAGGCCTTTCCCATCCAACAACTATGGGAACAACACTTATCCTACCACCAGAAACTCCACTTCAGAGCTAGAGACCTTGCTCAAAGACTTTATCACTACTCAGAAAGCCTTCAACAAGAGTGTGGAAGAGAAATTAGATAAATTAGATATCCTCTCTTTGAAGGTAGACAACATAGCCCATGATGTAGAGATGATGAAGATTAGAACCTCTCCCCCCGAGGAGAGGAAGACCACTCCTATGAATGCTATCCAAGTCCAAATTAATGAAAACATTAGGATGTTGGGAAAACTAAAAGAGAGATGGGCTAGAGAAAAGGAGGAAGAAGAGAGAATTAAGAGCCTTCCTACCTACCACACAGTAGCCACTATCGAAGTAGTTGAGGATGTCCAAACTGTTAGCACCCATCACACCCCTAGTCCCACTGGACCCATTAACGGTGATGCTACCACCTCAACCTTAGAAGAGGAAACCTCTATGAACATAGAGGCTTTCAAACAAGTGAGCTTAAATGATATCACTACTTCCCTGATAGAAAGAAGTGACTTAGACTTTGACAACTGCACTTTACCAGAAGTTATTGGTTTCCTACACAAGATGTCTAGAGACCCCCACACTAGCACACTCAATCTTGCCTTCACAAAGCATATCACCAATGCTCTAATCAAAGTTAGGGAGGAGAAGCTTAGACTAGAAGCCTCCATACCTAGGAAGCTAGAAGATGGTTGGGATCCTATGATAAAAATTAAATTGAATAACTTCTCTTGTTATGCTCTTTGTAATGTTGGAGCAAGTACCTCTGTTATGCCCAAAAGAATGTATGATATGCTTGAATTGAAACCTTTTGATCCTTGTTCTTTTGGTGTTCGTCTTGTTGATTCTTCCGTAAAGAAACCTTTGGGGAAGATCGACAATGTTCTTATCA
Source organism: Bromus sterilis (assembly GCA_950022295.1). NCBI lineage: Eukaryota > Viridiplantae > Streptophyta > Magnoliopsida > Poales > Poaceae > Bromus > Bromus sterilis. Next base: position 138,525,278 of record OX465601.1, on the reverse strand, counting down.
TTGTCAATGACAATTATGTTCCCGTTTATTTCACTATTATGGACATTGAGTGTGAGCCCTCTTGTCCAATTATTTTGGGACGTCCTTTTCTTCGCACAGTTGGTGCTATCATTGACATGAAAGAGGGAAGTATCAAATTCCAATTCCCTCTCAAGAAAGGGATGGAACATTTCCCTAGGAAAAATATTAAGTTACCTTTTGAGTCCGTCACACGGGCTAGTTATTCTCTTGAAAAAGACTTCATCTTCTGCTTTAAGCCTAGCTAATGGCTCTAAAGAAGCGCTTTCGGGAGGCAGCCCGCAACGAATTTAGGTTTTTCTTTTTGCTTTTGCTCTGTTCTTAGTGGTCTTGATGATTGTTACTACTGTAGCAACATCATTGTATCTTTACTTTTCAAGCTTTGTGCCAAGTTTAGCCTCAGATTGCAAGAAAGGTCAAAAGTCGGTGCTTGCTGTCCAGAAACATATTTTGTCTGCTTGACGGAAAAAATCTCAATAAATCACCAGATCATCTTTTTGATCTGAATTGTTTTGACAACATGCTCCATACAATTACCTTTCAGGCGTCTGTTCAAAGTTTTTTTTTGAGTTGCAGAAGTACCTCGAAAAAATTCTCCTTTCTCTGTTGTTCTGTTTTTCTCAGCTTCTGCCCCGGTTTTTCTTTTTGAAGTTTTGCAATCCTTAAACTTTCTTTTTCTTTGCAAACTTTTTTGGGCAGGCAAGAGAAACAGTAGATCTTCTTGGAAATCTTTATTTGCAGTAGAGGAAAATTATTTTATTAGGGTACTAACCTCTCTAATCAGCCTACAATGAGTTATGTATGAAGGGAGTTTTCAAGTGCGCGATGGAGGATGATGAAAGAAGATTCAGGAGTGTCAAACGCTCAAGCTTGGGGATGCCCATGTGCACCCCCATTAAATATTCAAGGAGACTCAAGCGTCTAAGCTTGGGGATGCCCCCGATGCATCCCCTTCTTCATCAACAATCATCAGTTTGTCCCTCGTTGCACTATATTTTTATCACTTCATGCGTTATGCGCTTTGCTTGGAGCATCTCGCTCTTTACTTTTCTAGGTTTGTTTTTCTTTCTTTGCTGTAGTTACAAGTTAGACCCCAACTTACTCTTTTGTGTGGGAGAGATTCACGCTCCGCTTGAACTAGAACTCCTCATAGGATTTGCATGCTTATTCTTTTAGCTGTGAGCTGTTCTTTTTCTTTTCTTAGTTGCTGTTCTGTTTAGTTGTAGTCCTTTAGTTTTTCTAGAGCTTTTCTTTTGTCTTAGGTTGAACTTTCTATAGGTTGCATGTTTTATCTTGTTAGAGAGTTTGCCTGTTGCACTGAGTTATGTGTCTTGACTGAAAGTAGGTAGTTAAAGTTGCTATTCTCTTTGTAGTAGTAACTTGCAATAGTTTTGAGGTATTGACTAGAGTAATGTTTGAACTTATAGTGTCAAGAGCTCTTGCCTATTAGTGATAGATGTCGTATTTTGGGAAATCCGTGTGTTTTTCGAAAACCAAAAAACCCATGTTGAGAACTCTAGCTACTAGATGGATCACTAACCTCTGGAGGGTTCGAATATTAGAGTACACTCACGTACCATGAGTCGAGGATGCGCAAGGATAACCAAACCCCCATACACTCCTCCTCGGGGTACCTGTCTCTTTGTGAACCTCCTGATTAGATTGAGAGTTACCGATAATAAGTGCATGAGTTCTTCAGACTAATGTGAGTATTCGAAACTTGACACTTCCACCCACCTATACTTTTTCTAGCCTCTTCAGTATTGTGCAGTGCCCTTTCTCACCTCGAGAGTTGGTGCATACTTCTCCGGTGCATCCAAACCCTTGGAATGATACGCTCTGTCATCATAAGCCTCCTTATATCTTTCCTCAAAACAGCCACCATACCTACCTACAAGGCATTTCCATAGCCTTTCTGAGATACATTGCCATGCAACATCCACCTTCTCATGACTTGATCTTCATGTCATACATGCTACTTGCTTGATCGATGAGCCGCATGCTAGTTGGGCCTTGCCCTAATCATTGCTACATGACGCGCTAGTATCATTGCATATCCTGCTACCCTGGCAGAGGCATACATTTGCATCATGATAGTTACATTTTCTTTATGTGAGTACCTTTGTAAAGTGTGAAAGATCTCCTATATTCTTGTAAAATATAGAGTATTGCCCCTAAAGTGAGGAAAAGATCCCAAAGAGGACAAAATCAAAAGACCCCAAAGAGGGCAAATGAGAGTTAAATAGAAAGAGCCATTGAGGCCACCAAAAAATAAATAAATAAGAGAAAAAGAGAAAAGAAAAAAATAAAAAGAGAGAAGGGGGCATACTACTATTCCTTTTCAGAGATCCACACTAGTACTTCATCTTCTATCCCTTGTACCCCATAGAGATCATCATCATGCATACTTCTATGTGGGGACCCTTCACATTATAGAACTTGGCTTGTATATTCCAATGATGAGCCTCCTCAAACGAGCTCTAGGTCTGCTTGAGCAAGCAAGTTAGATGCACCCCCACTAGTTCCCTTGGAGAGCTTTTAGCTCACATGTGCATCCGTTGTATGGCAATCCCTACTCCTCACTTCATATCTATCATATGGCCTTCTCTCGCCTATGATTGTCCTCATTGATGTGAGCCTTTCACACCTTTTTGTCTTCCTCCTCCACCTTCTTTCTGTTTCGCCTTTTAGGTGTCAATTTTCTTGCTCACGCTCATCCATTGCATGAGTGCTCAAAATATCGAAAGGGAGTGGATCAGTTTGACTTGTACCTGGCTAGTGGTCTGGGGACGAGTCCAGGTAAGAATCCAAAGGAGACCAAGTGTGAAACTTTAGTAGATAGTTGTTCTCAACAACCTTTTTTATCTTTCTTCCCAGTCCCTTGCTTGCACGCAAACACCATTTGGAGACATTCGAGTCACGGACAGCGAGAGCTCTTGCACCTTTTGTTCTTTTGTTGCTTATGTCAATGCTAATATAGACTCTTGCTTGTTAAGACTTGGATTGAATTGCATGCTTTGATTGCTTTACTTAAAAGTCCTTTTATGGTTGTGTGGCATGTCACCACAGAAATTATGCTTGTTATCATTTACCTACTCGAGGACGAGCAGGAATTAAGCTTGGGGATGTTGATACGTCCCAAACGTATATATAATTTCTGCTTGCTCCATGCATGTTTTGTGTGACTTTGCCATGTTTTGCTTGAACTTTCATACACTTTTGAACCTATTTGGACTAACCTATTAACTCAGTGCACCCAGTTGCCAGTTTCTGTTTTCTGCTGTTTTTGTATTTCAGGTTTTCCGGCCATTAAAAGTGCTCCAAAAATTCCGGGAAAATATATATATAAAATCAGCGCAACAGAAGCTTCCGGAATCACCAAAAGAGGGAAGGGGGGCCACCACCAGGCAGCCAGGAGGGCAGGTGGCCCGGCCCCACCCTGGGCTGCGCCAGGGACCCTCCTGAATGCCACGTCGGTCCCCTCGCTGCCCCCCTTCGCCTATATTTACCCCTCGGGGTGGAAACCCCTAATATCGATCTCTTTCTCGCGAACTCCCCTCTGTACTGCCGCCGCCTCCGTTTCAAGATCGGGGCTGCCTGGAGAAGCTGCCCCGGCACCCTGTCGGAAGGAGGAACCCCCTCCGGGAGACCATCCATAGCCATGGACGCCTCCCGGATGTGCCGTGAGTAGTCCCCCTTGAACCATGGGTCCGTGACCAGTAGCTATGTGATGAATCTCTCCCCCCTTTTTGCTTCCACTTTCGATTCCTCGTGAGCTGCCTCACATGATCGAGGCATCTATGTAATTTCTGTTGTTGCTATGTTGAGTTTGTTGGGATCTGATGGATTATGAGACTATGTTCAGATTGTGATGAGTAATATATTTGGTTCTTCTCTTTTATATTTTTTTCTTGAGTAAATTCTTGCATGTCCTCCGTTGTGGTATTTGCTTTGGCCAAGTATTTTATTTGCAACTCCAAGAGAGAGCGTTATGCTCGATTGTGGGTTCAGCCCCTTGATGTCTAGCTTGAGTGACAGAAACATGAGACTAGGGGATGTGTTGTTGCCACCAAGGATAAAACAATGGTGCTTGTACCTGCGGGTGCAAGGATTGTTTACTTTACGCAAAGTTCTTTTAATGCAGTTGTCTGCTGCTTTGAGTTTACACTTTGGGTGAGAGTCACAACTTAATACCAGTGAGATGTTCTGGATAGATATCTCAAGGTGGATTATTCGTAGTAGATGCAGATGGATTTCGGTCTACTTACCTTGGCGTACTGCCCATTTCTTTTGAGCCCTTCCTTTATTTGCAGCATAGTTAGCGTTGTGGTGCCTTCATAATCATGTCAATTGCCCAACTGTGATTTCTTTAACTCGCTAGCACTTTTATCGTCTTTTGGGAGAGAGACATCACTAGTGAAAATCACGGGACCCCGGTCCATCTTCACATTATTTTTCACACCCTCAATTTACTTTCAGCTTTTACTTTCCTTTGCACCTTTTATCTCTTGCGTTGATCCTTTGTAAACGACAAGGCCGGAGGAATTGACAACTCCTCTGTGCTCGTTGGGAGCAAAGTTATTTGTTGTTGTGTGCAGGTCCACGACAACACTCTAGTCAGGAAGCAATTTCTGGCGACGTTGCCACCTACTTGTATCTCCTGAGTCCTACTGGTTCGATAACCTTGGTATCTTCACCGACGGAAACTTGCTGCTGCACTGCATCTCAAACCTTCCACTTGGGGTAACCAACGAGGGGCGAGAATCCATCAGCAATCCTAGACCGTTCCCCTCCAACAACTATGGGAACAACAACACTTATCCTAGCACCAAAAACTCCACTTCTGAATTAGAGAATATGCTTAAAGACTTTATCACTAACCAAAAAGCCTTCAACAAGAGTGTAGAGGAAAAACTAGACAAATTAGATAACCTCTCGTCGAAGGTAGACAATTTAGCCCATGAAGTAGAATTGCTTAAAATTAGAACTTCTCCCCTTGAGGAGAGGAAGGTCACTCCTATGAATGCTATCCAATTGAAAATTAATGAAAACATTAGGATGATGGCTAAACTCAAAGAGAGATGGCTAGAGAAAAGGAGGAAGAAGATAGAATTAAGAGCCTTCCTACACACCACATTGTTGCTACTATCCAACTTGTTGAGGATATCCAAACTCTTAGCACCCAATGAACCCCTAGTCCCATAGGACCTATTAATGGTGATGATATGACCTCAACCGTAGAAGAAGAAATTCCTATGACTATAGAAGCTACCAAACAAGTGAGCCTAAAGGACACCACTACTACTCTACTTGATAGTAGTGACCTTGATTTTGATAATTGCACCCTTTCTGAAGTTATTCGTTTCCTTCACAAGATGTCTAGAGACCCCCCACACTAGCACACTTAATCTTGCCTTCACGGATCATAACACTAATGCTCTCATCAAAGATAGGGAGGAGAAGCTTAGGATAGAAGCCTATAGACCTAGAAAGCTAGAAGATGGTTGGGATCCTATGATTAAAATTAAGTTGAATAATTTTTCTTGCTATGCTTTATGTGATGTTGGAGCTAGTACCTCTGTTATGCCCAAATAATGTATGATATATTTGAATTGAAACCTTTTGATCCTTGTTCTTTTGGTGTTCGTCTCGTCAATTCTTCCGTAAATAAACCTTTGGGGAAGATAGACGATGTTCTTATCATTTTCAATGACAATTATGTTCCCATTGATTTTACTATTATGGACATTGAATGTGAACCTTCTTGTCCAATTATTTTGGGACATCCTTTTCTTCGCACCGTGGGTGCTGTTATTGATATTAAATAAGGGATTATAAAATTCCAATTCCCTCTCAAGAAAGGGATGTAACACTTCCCTAAGAAAAAGGTTAAGTTGCCTTTTGAGTCTGTCACACGGGCTAGTTATTTTCTTGAAAAGACTTGATCTATTTTCATTAAGCCTAGCTAATGGCTTTAAAGAAGCGCTTTCGGGAGGCAGCCCGCAACGAATTTAGGATTTCCTTTTTGTTTTTATTCTGTTTTTAGCGGTCTTGATGATTTTTACTACTGTAGCATCATCATTGTATCTTTACTTTTCAAGCTTTGTGCCATTTATAGCCTCATATGACAAGGGAAGTGAAAGTTGTGACATGCTGTCCAGAAAACAGATTCTGTCCTCTTGACTAGAAAAATCACAAAAAAATCCCAGTTCATATTTTTGAGCTGAATTTTTTACACAGAGTTCTATATAAAATTAAGAAACTTTCGTATGTTCTGAGTTTTTTTATTTGAGTTGCATAAGTATCCCTAAAAAATTCTTGACTACCTGCTGGTCTGTTTTTCACAGATTCTGTCTTGTTTTGCCTTTTCTTCGTTTTGCGACCCTTAAGCTTGCTTTTTCTTTGCGAAAACTTTTTGGCACTCTTGAGAAACAGTAGCCCTTCAATAATATATTTATTTCCAGTAGATAAAAATTATTTTATTATGGGTACTAACCTCGCTAATCAGATTATGATGAGTTATGTATCAAGGGAGTTTTCAAGTGTGCGAGGGAAGATGATGAAAGAAGATTCAGGAGTGTCAAGCGCTCAAGCTTGGGGATGCCCACATGCATCCCCAAGAAATATTCAAGGAGACTCAAGCATATAAGCTTGGGGATGCCCCCGTGCATCCCCTTCTGCATCAACAGTTATATGTTCGTCTCTCGTTTCACTATATTTTTATCACTTCATGCATTATGTGCTATGCTTGGAGCATCTCGCACTTAGGTTTTATTTTTAGTTTTCTTTAGCTTTGCTTCCTGTTACTAACAAGTTAGAACCCAGCTTTCTTTGTGTGGGAGAGCAACACACTCCACTTCCAAAATCTAGAACACAACATAGGACTTTTCATGCTTATCTTTGTTGTGTGTGTTCTTTATCTTTTTCATAGCTACTATCATGTTTTGCTCTTAGTTTTCATGCTTATCTTTTCAAAGAGCTTTTGTTTAGTTTGTTGCTATAACTCTCTTGAGTTTTCATGTTTATCTTGTTTAGAGAGTTTTCCTGTTGCACTGAGTTTTGTGTCTTGACTTGAAGTAGGTAATTGAGGTTGCTATTCTTTTGTAGTAGTAACTTGCAATAGTTTTGAGGTATTTTTTTGGGTAATGTTTGGACTTTTGGTGTCAAGAGCTTTAGCCTATTAGTGATAGATGTCGTATTTTGGGCAATCCGTGTTTATTTTCAAAACTTACAAAATTAGTTGAGAACTTTAGCTACTAGATGGATCACTACTCTTCTGAGGGGTCGAATATTAGAGTACACTCACGTACCATGAGTCGAGGATGCGCAAGGATAACCAAACCCCCATACACTCCTCCTCAGGGTACTTGTCTCTTTGTGAAACTCCTTATTAGATTGAGAGTTACCGATAATAAGTGCATGATTTCTTCGGACTAATGTGAGTACTCGAAAGTTGACACTTCCACCTTCCCATATTTTTCTAGCCTCTCCTGTGCCGAGCATTGCTTTCTTCTCACTCTGAGAGTTGGCGTCCACCTTCGCCGGTACATCCAAACCCTTGGCACGATACGCTCTGTCATCATAAACCTCCTTATATCCTTCCTCAAAACAGCCACCATACCTACCTATCAAGGCATTTCCATTGTCTTTCCGAGATATATTTCCATGCAACATCCATCTTCTCATGACTTGATCTTCATGTCATACATGCTACTTGCTTGATCGATGAGCCGCATGCTAGTTGGGCCTTGCCCTAATCATTGCTACATGACATGCTAGTATCATTGCATATCCTTCTACACTGGCAGAGGCAAATATTTGCATACATCATGATAGTTACATTTTCTTTATGATTTGAGTACTTTGTAAAGTGTGAAAGATCTTCTATACTTCTTGTAATATATAGAGTGTTTCCCCTAAAGTGAGGAAAAGATCCCAAAGTGTACAAATTAAAAGATCCCAAAGAGGACAAATGAGAGAGAAATAGAAAGAGCCATTGAGGCCACCAAAAAAATACAGAAAATTAGAAAAAAGAGAAAAAGAAATAAAAAGAGAGAAGGGGGCACGCTACTATTCCTTTTTGAGAGATCCACACTCGTACTCCCTCTTATATCTTGTACTCCATAGAGATTATCATTTATGCATATAGCTATGTGGGGACCTTCACACTATAGAACTTGGCTTGTATATTCCAATGATGAGCCTCCTCAAATGAGCTCTAGGTCTTCTTGTGCAAGCAAGTTGGATGCACCCCCACTAGTTCCATTGGAGAACTTACCTTAGCTCATATGTGCATTCGTTGCATGGCAATCCCTACTCCTCACATCATATCTATCATTTGGCTTTCTCTCTCCTATGATTGTCCTCATTGATGTGAGCCTTTCACACCTTTTTGTCTTCCTCCTCCACCATATTCTCTCTTTGCCATCCTAAGTGTCAACTTTCTTGTTTACGCTCATCCATTGCATGAGTGCTCTAAATGTCGAAAAGGAGTGGATCATTTTGACTTGTACTTGGCTAGTGGTCTGGGGATGAGTCAAGATAAGATTCCAAAGAAGACCAACTGTGAAACTTTAGTAGATTGAGTTCTCAACGTAAAATACTTTTTATCGTATATCCCAATCCCCTTTCTTGCACGCAAACACCATTTGGAGACATTTGAGTCATGGACAGCGAGAGCTCTTGCACCTTTATGTTCTTATGTTGCTTGTTTCAGTACTAAATATAGACTCTTGCCTGTTATGACTTGAATTGAATTACATGCCTTGATTGATTTACTTAAAATTTCTTATATGGTTGTTAGCATGTCACCACAAAAATTATGCTTTTATCATTTACCTACTCGAGGAAGAGGAGGAATGAATCTTGGGGATGTTGATACGTCCAAAACGTATCTATAGTTTATGCTTGCTCCATGCCTCTTTTGTGTGATATTGCTATAATATTAATGAACATCCATACACTTTTGATCATATTTGGACTAACTTATTAACTCAGTGCACCCCAGTACCAGTTCCTGTTTTCTGCTGTTTTTCTATTTTAGGTTCCCCCCATATTAAAAGTGCTCCAAAATTTCGGGAAAAGTCCAATAAAAATCAGCGTACAAGAAGCTTCCGGAATCACCGGGGGGGGGGGGGGGGGCAGAGGGGACCCACCAGGGCCCCAGGCGCCCTCCCGGCGCGCCCCAGGGTGGGGCCGCGCCAGGGGGCCTCTTGGACCCCTGGTGCCCCCCTAGCTGCCCCCTTCGCCTATTTAATCCTCGTGACGCAAAACCCCCGTGACGGGAACCCTTTTTCGCGATCTCTCCTCTATTCCGCCGCCGCCGCGCTTCCAAGATCGGGAGCACCAGAAGACCTCTTCCCGGCACCCTGCCGGAGGGAGGAACCACCTCCGGGAGTTACTCCACCACCATGGATGCTTCCCGGATGAACCATGAGTAGTCCCCCTTGGACCATGGGTCTATGATCAGTAGCTATGTGATGTTCTCCTCCCCTCTTTGTTCTTCATGGATTAGACCTCGTGAGCTGCCCTACATAATCGAGGCACATATGTAATATTTCTGCTATTGCTATGCTGAGTTTGCTGGAATCCGATGGATTATGAAATTATGTTCAGATTGTGTTTGAATAATATATTTCATTCTCCTCTTTTATATTTATGTTCTAGAGTAATTCTTGCATGTTCTCCATTGCTGTTTATTGCTTTGGCCAAGTAGTAGGTAGTGACTCCAAGAGGGAGCGTTATGCAAGATTGTGGGTTCATGCCCCCCGATGACTAGCTTGAGTGACAGAAACATGAGTCTAGGGGATATGCTGTTGCCACAAGGGGGAAAACAACGGTGCTTGTACTTGCGGGTGCAAGGATTGTTTACTTTACGCAAAGTTCTTTAATGCAGTTGTCTGTTGCTTTGAGTTTACACTTTGGGTGGGATTCGCAACTTAATACCAGCGAGATGTTCTGGATAGATATCTCAAGGTGGATGATTAGTAGGTAGATGCAGATGGATTTCGGTCTAATTGTCTTGGCGTACCGCCCATGCTTTTGAGCCTCTTCCTTTCTTTATAGCATAATTAGCATTGGTTTGCGCACATAATCCTGTCAATTGCCCAGCTGTGATTTGTTTACCTCACATGGCTATTTTATCGTCTTTTGGGAGAGAGACATCACTAGTGAACATCATAGAACCTCGGTCCATATTTCCAATATTGTTTACACTATCAATATACTTTCAGTATTTACTTTTCCATTGCTATCACTATTATTATTATCCCGTGTGTTTTATCCTTTGTAAACAGTTATACGGAGTTAAAGATGAATTCATTGCTGGTCAAGAGATGTAATTCTTGGGAATCATGATTAAGCAGTTAATTGTGGATTCTGTATATTGTGATTAAACTGTTGATCACCGGAATATCACATCGATTGCATATTGTTGCAACTCGATGCAAGAAATACTATGGCCTTTATGACTAGCTAATGATGAGTTTTGACACGCTCGGGAACACGGTAAAAGGTTTACTATACCGTGTGTTGACTCTATGATTATCTTCATAATTCATTTTAGAGTTGAGTAAATTGTTACTACACTTTAGCCTTGTTGAAAAACATCATTTTGAATCATGTTTGTTGCAAGAGAGTTGTTCAAAGCTATGAATAACGTAAAGGCCATACTTCCATTATGAATAGGGTGTATGTTATGAATCTTGATAATAATACTAAACATCCATAACACTGACGCTAAACGTCGCAAGACTGACAGAAATACCACATAGATGTGGCACTGCCGTTTATCACAAGTGACATAACATGCATGAAGAATTTCCATAAGTGATGGACTTTCGAGTCATATGATTATGAATCACTTGACGCTTGCGATCTTTGTCTCGAAGTAATGTGACTAAAACACCGTTAATAGGCCATACATGAACGGACAACTAAACCATTGGTAATCATACATGATGATGTGTGTAGTCCAATAAGTGTAGTTGTGTGCAGTGGATTCCCTATCTTCACTCATGAGTTGAAGTAGATATGTGGATATCTGTTCAATAGAGGCATACGTCTGAAATCTTTGAAATGTTCAAGGAATTTTAGAGTGAAATAGAAATTCATTGTAACAAGAAAATAAAGCTTCTGCAAATTAGATTGTAGAAAGTAATATTTTAGTTACAAGTTTAGTGAACGTCTGATGAGTTGTGAAGAACTGTCATAACTTGCGTCTCCCGGAACATCACTATGAGTAAAGTGTTCGAGAGATGTAATCAAGCCATGTATGACATGGTAAAGATCAAATATGACGTTTATCAATTTGCCATTATACTTATTAAAGTTATGCGTTAGTGACTACGGCTTTTACACTGAAAAGAGCATCATCAAATCTGTTGAAATGACACCATATTAGATGTGGTATGGACTGTTAAAACCATGTTGTCTTTTCTTAAAATTTGGGTATATGAGGCATATGTTTGACATACTCAAAACCCCAAATCAGATAAGTGCTACTTTGTTAAGGTTATGCCAAAAGTTTTGGTATTCCTCTATCACTACACAAAAGCAAAACTGTTTGCTGTTAAGAACAATGTGTTTTGAAGAAAAATAGTTTCTTACAAAAGAGTGAGTGGGAGGACAGTGCAACTTGTCAAAGATTGTTGAATCTTCAGAGGAGTGCGCAGCTGAACCACACAGGTTAGACAAAAATTGTACAAACATTCATGATATGTAAAACGAGATATTGTTGTTCGACAATGATAAACCTGTGATATACAAAGAAGCGTTGATGGGCCCTGACTCCGGGATTTGGCTAAATGCCAAATAATCCGAGATAGTAGCCATGGAAGTAAGTCAAGTTTTGAACTTGGTAGACCCTCGGAAAGACTAAAAGTCTGAAGAATATATATATGGATCTATAATTGATTCGGATGAAATTGTTTTATCCATAAAGCTCAACTCGTTGGAAAATTGTTTTCTAGCAAGTTCAAAGGTTGACTACGGCGAAATAGTGTCGACCGTAGAAATGCTTTAGTCAGTTCGGGTTATACTAGCAATTACTACATATCTCATTTATAGGATATGGTAGAATGAACGTCAAAACAAAGTTCCTACATGGAAATATAACAAAGGACGTATACGTGATACGACCGGAATGTTTTGTCGATTCAAAGGATGCTAAAATAGATGCAAGCCTTGGATATCCAGTGATGGACTGGAGCTAGCATAATGGAGTTGGAATTTTCGTTGTGATGAAATTGCCAAAAGAGTTTGTTTTCATCAGGAATAACGAAGATGCTTGAATATTCAAGAAAGTAAGTGGGAGCTGAATAATATTTCTAAAACCTTATGTAGATGACATATTGTTGATTAGAAATGATATAAATTTCTTGACACGAATAAGGACTTCATTGGAAATAGTTTTCAGTTGAAGAACTTGGGCTGATATAGCATTAGTATTGAGCATAGTGATCTATGAAGATAGTAAGTGCCTGATCATGCTAAAGCAAACACTACATATTGACATGATACTAAAGTAGTTTAGTATGAACCATCAAAATTTCTGATACGTCCCAAACGTATCTCTAATTTCTGCTTGCTCCATGCAAGAAAGTGACTAGGTCACATGAGATGTAATATGCACAGACGAGTAAACATGTTTGTCAGTGACGAGGGAGAACTAGGTATTGGATACCAACGATCATACCTCGGACAAACATAGTACCGCAGCACAAAGGGATCAAGTCATATTGTTAACGGTTCAACGGCGAAGAACTTTATTCGATGGAAGCGCAGGGGCACATCAAGGATTGTAACCAGATCCCACATGATGGTCATTGGTCAGAGAGTGTCTCGATCATGTCTACTGTTTCCCGAACCGTAGGGTGTCACACTTAAGGGCAATCGATGCATTAAGGACAGATTCTGGATCATCGGTGAAATAAGAGAGAACACCGGAATTGTTTCTGGAGGTGCCGGAAGTTGTTCCGGATATTTTGAAAGGTTCAAAATAAAGTTTATTGATGTTTAAATATGTTTTATTATTTAATTGACAGAATTAAATATTAAAAAGGATTTAAATATTAATTATAAAGGTGGAAAAGGCATATGGGCCTAAAGAGGCCCATGAGGGGAGAAGGGGGTTTCCCCCCATGGCCCATGGCGCAAAGGGAGGGGCCTTGGACCCCTCCCTAGCCGCACCCTTCCCCCCCCCTTTGGGAGTTTAGTCTCGCATGGGGGAGGGGAGGAGGTCCCCCCCCCTCCTTGGCCTATATAAGGAGGGGTAGGGTGCCCTTTTTCTTCCATCCCATTGAGTTCTTTCTCTTTCTCTTTCTCCGACCTAGAGCGAACTCCCCTTGTTTGGAGTTTGCACCTAGTTGGGGGTTTCACCATCATCCAAACGCCGTCGCGCTGCCGGAATCGGGATCCGGATCAGTCTTCTTTCCGCTGCTCTTCTGGTTCGGAGCCCGGAGGGACATCGGTTGCACCGTACGTGTGTAATCCCGCGAGGCACTACACGTGTGGTGCTACTTCATCACCGGAGGTTCTTCAACACGACAGGGAGGTCGTAGGATCAGAGTCTATGCCAACCACGTTCGAGGAACGTTTCCCTCTTTCGGTCTTCAAAGGTATGAACATTGATTCCTTCCGTTACATACATCAGCATAGCATAGATCTTGGGTTTGGGAATCGTAGTTGGAAAAATTATTGTTTTCTGCCCCATTCCCCAACAGTGGTATCATGAGCAAGGCTATGCGTAGATGTATTGTACGGGTAGAACACATCTAGGATGTGGGCATCAATTCTCCAATTGTTACCCTCCCACGTGTACTCGTTTAGCGTTGCGGCAATGTCCTGATGAAGCGGCCCCGGCAGACCTTACGCGTTTACGCGAGACTGATTCCACGCTTGACATATGGCTTGTACCATATAAGTGGCTGGGGTGTCTGTCTCTCTAACATTAGTGACACGAAGACATTTCCAACGGAGGGCCCCGACAGGAGTGTAATAGAGACGATTGCAGGATTGGTGTTGTGGCTTGTTTTCACAGGATAGAAAGCGGTTCTCTCTCGAAATCCCTTAGCAGCCACGTAAAACTTGCAAAAGATAGAGTAGAAGGCGTTTTAACTTTAATTTGCATGTAAGGGGGATCATAGCATGTATGATTTACAGTTTTACTTCTTGTCTTGCTGATATGCTAGATATGCGACAGTAGCATGATAGGATAATCTCTCACTATAAAAACCAACCAAGTGTCTTTACCCTAGTGAGCACCACCTAGAAAGATCTCCATTATGGAGGCATCGCGTGTCACACGGGTGTCAAACATATTTGCGTTCAAATGAGGTGGGTGTATCAAGCCTAGCATGTCCAGAAACATGGCCTTTTATGACACAGCAAGAAATCACTTAGGGTATGGTGGCGAGCCTGCCATGTGTAGACATGGCCTCGGGACACAATGACCGAAAGGTTAAGCATGAGTCACATAACGGATGTGATTGGCATGATGGCCTACCTTAAACACATATTGATGGTCGTGTCACACGGGGGAGGTATGGTGTTCTAGGATTGTGTAATCACTTAGTAAAACTTTGAGGGATGTTTAACTGAGTGGGAGTTCTAGAATTGTTTTAAAAATTGAACTCCAATTATGAACAAAGTCTAAATATGTATTTTACAAATAACCATTGTAGATGTCGGCACTTTCGCACCCCACATTCAACTTAGGGTCATTCCTAGAGAAAGATAATCTGAAAACCGATGGGTCAAACTTCACGTCCTGGTTCCGCACTCTGAGGATTCTCCTCATTCCCCTCAAAATGTCCTATGTACTTGAAACTGCACTAGGTGATGCACCAGCAACTACCGCTACTCTGGCTGAGAAGAATGTCTACCTCATTAAGTCGGATGATTCCTCCCTTGTCCAGAAGGGTATGCTCTATGCCATGGAGGCTGAACTGCAGAAACGGTTTGAGAGCCTCAGTGATTATGAGATAATCACTGACCTCAAGACCACCTTTGCACCTCAAGCCAGGGTCGAGAGAAATGAAGTTTCTGAAGCTTTATTTTCGGCAAATATGGAAGAGCACATCAGCATGACTGAGCACATAATCAAAATGTCTGACTACGTTCAACGCCGAAATGACCTGGAATTTAAGATTCAGGATGAAATGGAGATTGATAGGGTGTTGCATTCGCTACCCCCTAGCTACGAGAGTTTTGTGTTGAAATACAACATGCAAGGAATGGTTAAGAACCTTTATGAGTTGTTCACCATACTCAAGATTGCTGAAATGGAAATCAAGAAGGAGCATAGCTGCACCAAGTAGTTAGAAGATAAGAAGGCCGGCAAGGTTGCTGGAAGAGACATGGATATATTTGATATACATGTTATTGATGTTTTCCTAACAAGTGATTGGAGCAACGTCTGGATATTTTATACCGGATCAGTTGCTCACATCTGTAACTCCCAGGAGGGGCTACAGAATAAATGACTCTTGCCGAAGAATGAAGTGACGCTACGCGTTGGAAACAGTTCCAAGTTTGATGTAATGTCCATTGGCACGCTTTGTCTCAGTATCCCTTCGGGATTGATTCTTGTTTTGAATAACTGTTATTATGTACCCGCGTTGAGTATGAACATTGTGAGTGGGTCTTGCTTAATGCAAGACCATTATTCTTTTAAATCTGAGACAACTGGTTGTTCGATTTATAAGAATAATGTCGTCTATGTTCATGCAGCGGTGCGTAATGGTTTATTCTTAATGGATCTCGAATATCATGACTCCCACATCAATAACATAGAGGCCAAAAGATTAAAGCCTAGTAACGAAGAAGACATGACGATGTGGCATTGTTGTCTTGGTCATATTGGCATAAAACGCATGAAGAAGCTCCATTCTGATGGACTTCTGGAGTCATTAGATTTTGGATCTCTTGACACGTGCGAGCCATGCCTTATGGGCAAAATGACAAGGACTCCATTCAATGGAATAATGGAGCGTGCGGCAGAATTATTGGGAATCATACATACTGATGTATGTGGACCAATGAATATCACCACACGCAATAGATTTCATTACTGCGTGACCTTCACGGATGACTTGAGTAGATACGGGTATATCTACTTAATGAAAGATAAGTCTGAAACCTTTGAAAAGTTCAAGGAATTTCAGAGTGAGGTCGAGAATCAACTCGGGAAGAAAATCAAGCACCTTCGATCCGATTGAGGTGGCGAGTATTTAAGTCATGAGTTTGGCACTCATCTGAAGACTTGTGGCATTGTACCACAACTTACGCCAGCTGGAACACCTCAGCGAAACGGTGTGTCCGAGCGACGTAATCGTACACTATTGGATAGTGTGCGGTCAATGATGTCTCATACCGACTTACCTACATCATTCTGGGGGTATGCATTAGAAACTGCCGCTTACGTTCTTAATAGGGTACCGTCCAAATCCGTAAAGACAACACCGTTTGAAGAATGGTTTGGCAAGAAACCAATGTTGTCTTACCTGAAAATTTGGGGTTGTGAGGCTTACGTTAGGAAACTTCAGCCTGACAAACTTGAATCTAAGGCGGAGAAATGCATCTTTGTGGGATATCCGAAGGAAATTGTTGGATACACCTTCTACAACCAGACTGAGGGAAAAACGTTTGTCGCCAAGACTGGACGCTTTCTTGAGAAAGAGTTTCTCTCGAAAGAATTGAGTGGGAGGAAAATAGACCTCAATGAGATGATTGACCAATCACTCCAAGTGGAAGACATGGCAATGGAAGTTGTTCCGGAACCACCTTCCGTAGTGGGAGCTGAAGAGAACGGTCATCATGATATTCATAACGATCGTGACATACATGATGATCTTGATCAAGATGAAGAGGATCCTATTGTACCCCGCAGGTCATCAGAAATCCGAAATAAAGTTGAGTTTTACGGACAGCTTGTCAATGCAGTCATGTTAAATGAACCTGACGAACTTGCGAACTACAAAGAAGCAATGGAGGGACCCGAGTCCGAGAAATGGCTGGAAGCCATGAAATACGAGATAGACTCCATGTATGCCAACAAAGTATGGACTTTGGTGGATATTCCCGAGGACCGAAAGGCCGTCGAGAATAAGTGGATATTCAAGAAAAAGACTGACGCAGACGGAAACGTATCTGTCTATAAAGCTCGACTTGTCGCAAAAGGTTTCCGACAAGTTCAAGGAGTTGACTACGAAGATACTTTCTCTCCCGTAGCGATGCTGAAGTCTATCCGGATATTACTAGCAATTGTTGCCTATCATGATTATGAAATATGTCAGATGGATGTGAAAACCGCGTTCCTTAATGGTAACATTGAGGAAGAGTTGTACATGGTACAACCGGAAGGTTTTATTGATCCTAAGGACGCTGGTAAGGTATGCAAACTTCAACGGTCCATTTATGGGTTGAAGCAAGCATCTCGGAGCTGGAATCTTCGATTTGATGAGGTGATCAAAGCACTTGGATTTTTCCAAAATGTCGAACAATTCTGTGTTTATACGAAAGTGAGTGGGAGCTCTGTAGCATTCCTAGTACTATATGTGGATGACATATAGTTGATAAGGAATGATGTAAAATTTCTGGAGAGCGTGAAGGAATACTTAAATGGACAGTTTTCCATGAAGGACCTAGGTGAAGCTGCATATATATTAGGCATTAAAATCTATAGAGATAGATCAAGAGGCCTATTAGCACTGAGTCAGAGAACTTACCTTGAGAAGATATTGAAAAGGTTCAATATGGATAACGCCAAGAGAGGCCTCTTGCCCGTTATGAAAGGAAGTAAATTGAGTGTGACTCAATGCCTAGCAATAGCAAAACAAAGGGAGGAAATGTCCTCAAAGCCCTATGCTTTAGCCATAGGTTCTATCATGTATGCTATGCTGTGTACTCGACCAGATGTGGCCCTAGCGGTTAGTCTGACTAATCGTTACCAAAGTAATCCTGGAATGGATCGTTGGATTGCAGTAAAGAATGTCCTTAAGTACTTACGAAGAACTAAGGACCTGGTTCTCGTCTATGGGGGATGTGAAGAAGAGCTTGTCGTAATAGGTTACGTCGATGCTAATCTTGGTACTGATCCCGATGACTCGAAATCTCAGACGGGATACGTATTCATGTTGAATGGTGGTGCGATTAGCTGGAGGAGCGGCAAGCAGTCAGTCGTCGCCCAATCTACGATGGAGTCGGAGTATATTGACGCTCACGAAGCGTCAAATGAAGGGCATTGGCTGAAGTAGTTCGTCATCGAGCTTGGCGTATTCCCTAGTTGCACTGACCCCGTTAGCATTTATTGCGACAGTACGGGTGCCATTGCTAACGCAAGGGAGCCGAGGACTCACTCTACATCCAAGAATATTCTCCGACGTTTCCATGTGACGCGAGACTACGTCAAGGATGGTCATACTAGGATTTGCAAAATACATACGGATCTGAACCCGTCAGACCCAATGACTAAACCTCTTCCACAGGGCAAGTTTGAGAAACACCGAGAGACTATTGGTGTTAGATACATACCTAATGTAAACTAGTGTAATTTGTACTCTAGTGCAAGTGGGAGACTGTTGGATATGTGCCCTAGAGGCAAATTAATAAAGATATTTGTCAAATATCTATTTGTTCATAATACATTGTATACTATGCTAGAACTGTATTAAGCGGAAACATTAATACACATGTGGTATATAACAACCTGGTACCTAGTTAACTCAGTCATACTAGCTCATTGGGCAATCGATGATCAAGGTTTCCTGATCATGAGATGTGAACTGTCTATTGACAATGAGGTCATATCATTAGGAGAATGATGTGATGGACACACACCCACCTATAGCATTGCAGTGTGATCAAGTCACATAGTTCAGCATTGCGATGACTTAATAACATAGTGACTAAATCCTTAGACCGTGATGATCATACATAATTGCTATCTATTAGGATGCTTTGAGTACATCAACCGTTACACTAAAACATGGTAAACATAAAGGTGTGTCTTGGGTAATCCGAAGTAGATATGTTGAGGAGTATGAAATAGATCAGAACGGGATTTGTCCATCCGAGTGACGGATAGGTACTCTGGGCCCACTCGGTGATATTGCATCAACAACTAGCTAGTGACTAGGTCACATGAGATGTAATATGCACAGACGAGTAAACATGTTTGTCAGAGATGAGGGAGAACTAGGTATTGGATACCGACGATCATACCTCGGACAAACATAGTACCGCAGCACAAAGGGATCAAGTCATATTGTTAACGGTTCAACGGCGAAGAAGTTTATTCGATGGAAGCGCAGGGGCACATCAAGGATTGTAACCAGATCCCACATGATGGTCATTGGTCACAGAGTGTCTCGATCATGTCTACTGTTTCACGAACCGTAGGGTGTCACGCTTAAGGGCAATCGATGCATTAAGGACAGATTCGGGATCATCGGTGAAATAAGAGAGAACACCGGAATTGTTTCGGGAGGTGCCGGAAGCTGTTCCGGATATTTTGAAAGGTTCAAAATAAAGTTTATTGATGTTTAAATATGTTTTATTATTTAATTGACAGAATTAAATATTAAAAAGGATTTAAATATTAATTATAAAGGTGGAAAAGGCATATGGGCCTAAAGAGGCCCATGAGGGGAGAAGGGGGTTTCCCCCCATGGCCCATGGCGCAAAGGGAGGGGCCTTGGACCCCTCCCTAGCCGCACCCTTCCCCCCCCCTTTGGGAGTTTAGTCTCGCATGGGGGAGGGGAGGAGGTCCCCCCCCCTCCTTGGCCTATATAAGGAGGGGTAGGGTGCCCTTTTTCTTCCATCCCATTGAGTTCTTTCTCTTTCTCTTTCTCCGACCTAGAGCGAACTCCCCTTGTTTGGAGTTTGCACCTAGTTGGGGGTTTCACCATCATCCAAACGCCGTCGCGCTGCCGGAATCGGGATCCGGATCAGTCTTCTTTCCGCTGCTCTTCTGGTTCGGAGCCCGGAGGGACATCGGTTGCACCGTACGTGTGTAATCCCGCGAGGCACTACACGTGTGGTGCTACTTCATCACCGGAGGTTCTTCAACACGACAGGGAGGTCGTAGGATCAGAGTCTATGCCAACCACGTTCGAGGAACGTTTCCCTCTTTCGGTCTTCAAAGGTATGAACACCAATTCCTTCCGTTACATACATCAGCATAGCATAGATCTTGGGTTTGGGAATCGTAGTTGGAAAAATTATTGTTTTCTGCCCCGTTCCCCAACACTTATGTGACTTGATCACACTGCAGTGCTTCAGGTGGGTGTGTGTCCATCACATCATTCTCCTAATGATATGACCTCATTGTCAATAGACTATTATGTTCTCATGATCAGGAAACCTTGATCATCAATTGCCCAATGAGCTAGTATGCCTGAGTTTAACTAGGGACCAGGTTGTTATATATCACACGTGTATTAATGTTTCCGCTTAATACAGTTCTAGCACAATATATAACGTATTATGAACAAATAGATATGTGACAAATATCTTTATTAATTTGCCTCTAGGGCACATATCCAACAGTCTCCCACTTGCACTAGAGTACAAATTACACTAGTTTACATCAGGTATGTATCTAACACCAATAGTCTCTCGGTGTTGTTCAAACTTGGCTTGTGGAAGAGGTTTAGTCATTGGGTCTGACGGATTCAGATCCGTATGTATTTTGCAAATCCTAGTATGACCATCCTTGACGTAGTCCCGCGTCACATGGAAACGCCGGAGAATATGCTTGGTTGTAGAGTGAGTCCTCGGCTCCCTTGCGTTAGCAATGGCACCCGTATTGTCGCAATAAATGCTAACAGGGTTAGTGCAACTAGGGAATACGCCAAGCTCGATGACGAACTTCTTCAGCCAATGTTCTTCATTTGACGCTTCGCACGCGGCAATATACTCCGACTCCATCGTAGATTGGGCGACGACTAACTGCTTCCCGCTCCTCCATCTAATCGCACCACCATTCAACATAAACACGTATCCCGTCTGGGATTTTGAGTCATCGGGATCAGTACAAAGACTGGCATCGACGTAACCTGTTACGGCGAGCTCTTCTTCACATCCTCCATAGACAAGAACCAGATCCTTAGTTCTTCGTAAGTACTGAAGGAAATTCTTCACTGCAATCCAATGATCCATTCCAGGATTACTTTGGAAACGATGAGTCAGACTAACCGCCAGGGCCACATCTGGTCGAGTACATAGCATAGCATACATGATAGAACCTATGGATGAGGCATAGGGCTTTGAGGACATTTCCTCCCTTTCTTTTTTTGTTGTTGGGCATTGAGTCACACTCAATTTACTTCCTTTAATAACGGGCAAGAGGCCTCTCTTGGCGTTATCCATATTGAACCTCTTCAATATCTTCTCAAGGTAAGTTCTCTGACTCAGTGCTAATAGGCGTCTTGATCTATATCTATAGATTTTAATGCCTAATATGTATGCAGCTTCGCCTAGGTCCTTCATGGAAAATTTTCCATTCAAATATTCCTTTACCCCCTCTAGAAATTTCACATCATTCCCTATCAATAATATGTCATCCACATATAGTACAAGGAATGCCATAGAGCTCCCACTCGCTTTCTTATAAACACATAATTCTTCTTCATTTTGGACAAATCCAAAAGCTTTGATCACCTCATCAAAACGAAGATTCCAGCTCCGAGATGCTTGCTTCAACCCATAAATGGACCGTTGAAGTTTGCATACCTTACCATCGTCCTTAGGATCAATAAAACCTTCCGGTTGTACCATATACAACTCTTCCTCAATGTTGCCATTTAGGAACGCGGTTTTCACATCCACCTGCCATATTTCATAATCGTAATAGGCAGCAATTGCTAGCAATATCCGGATAGACTTTAGCATCGCTACGGGAGAGAAAGTCTCTTCGTAGTCAACTCCTTGAATTTGTCGGAAACCTTTTGCGACAAGTCGAGATTTATAGACATATATGTTTCCGTCTGCGTCAGTCTTTTTCTTGAATATCCACTTATTCTCGAGGGCCTTTCGGTCCTCGGGAATATCCACCAAAGTCCATACTTTGTTGGCATACATGGAGTCTATCTCGGATTTCATGGCTTCCAACCATTTCTCGGACTCAGGTCCCTCCATTGCTTCTTTGTAGTTCGCAGGTTCGTCAGGTTCATTTAACATGACTGCATTGACAAGTTGCCCATAAAACTGAGTTTTTACTCGGTCTCTTGATGACCTGCGGGGTACAATAGGATCCTCTTCATCTTGATCATGATCATCATGTATGTCACGATCGTTATGAATATCATGATGACCGTTCTCTTCAGCTCCCACTACGGAAGATGGTTCTGGAACAACTTCCATTGCCATTTCTTCCACTTGGAGTGATTGGTCAATCATCTCGTTGAGGTCTATTTTCCTCCCACTCAATTCTTTCGAAAGAAACTCTTTCTCAAGAAAGCATCCAGTCTTGGCGACAAACGTTTTTCCCTCACACTGGTTGTAGAAGGTGTATCCAACGGTTTCCCTTGGATATCCCACAAAGATGCACTTATCCGCTTTTGATTCAAGTTTGTCGGGCTGAAGTTTCCTAACATAAGCCTCACAACCCCAAATCTTCAAGTGAGACAACTTTGGTTTCTTGCCATGCCATTCCTCAAATGGTGTTGTTTTTACGGATTTGGACGGTGCCCTATTAAGAATGTGATACGTCCAAAACGTATCTATAATTTCTGCTTGCTCCATGCATGTTTTGTGTGATATTGCTATGATCTAGATACACTTTCATACACTTTTGATCATATTTGGACTAACCCATTAACTCAGTGCACCACAGTGCCAGTTCCTGTTTTCTGCTGTTTTTCTATTTCAGTTTTCCCCCATATAAAAAGTGCTCCAAAAATTCAGGAAAAATCAGATAAAAAATCAGCGCAGAAAAACCTTCCGGAAGGACCTGAGTGGGGCCAGAGGACCACCACCAGGGGGCCAGGCTCCCTGGTGGCGCGCCCCAGGTGATGGCCGCGCCAGGGGGGCGCCTGGACCCCTGGTGGCCCCCCTGGTGCCCCACTTTGGCCCCTATTTATTCTCCCATCGCGGAAACCCTGATTCCAGAACCCTTTTCTCCAGAAGCAATTCCGATCTCCGCCGCCATCGCCAACAAGCTTCGGGGGACCAGAATTCCTGTGCCGGCACCCTGCCGGGACGGGGAAATGCCCCCGGATTCATCTCCATCGACGTTCCTTCCTCCCTCCATGAAGCAGGAGTACTTCTCCCTCGGGGCTGAGGTTTCTACCAGTAGCTATGTGTTCCTCTCCCTCTCTCCCATGATGTGATCTTTGTTGTGATCATAGGCTATGTTAATCTAGGGTGATCCCATGATATTTCCCCTTCCTCTATGTATTGGATTGATGTACTCATTTACCTACTTGAGGACGAGCAGAAATTAAGCTCGGGGATGTTGATACGTCCAAAACGTATCTATAAGTTCTGCTTGCTCCATGCATGTTTTGTGTGATATTGCTATGATCTAGATACACTTTCATACACTTTTGATCATATTTGGACTAACCTATTAACTCAGTGCACCATAGTGCCAGTTCCTGTTTTCTGTTGTTTTTCTATTTCAGTTTTCCCCCATATAAAAAGTGCTCCAAAATTCGGGAAAATCAGATAAAAAATCAGCACAGAAGAACCTTCTGGAAGGACCTGAGTGGGGCCAGAGGGCCACCACCAGGGGCCCAGGCACCCTGGTGGCGCGCCCCAGGTGCTGGCCGGGCCAGGGGGCGCCTGGACCCCTGGTGGCCCCCTGGTGCCCCACTTTGGCCCCTATTTATTCTCCCGGCGCGGAAACCCTGATTCCAGAACCCTTTTCTCCAGAAGCAATTCCGATCTCCGCCGCCATCGCCAACAAGCTTCGGGGGACCAGAATTCCTGTACCGGCACCCTGCAGGGACGGGGAAGTGCCCCCGGATTCATCTCCATCGACATTGCTTCCTCCCTCCATGAAGCGGGAGTAGTTCTCCCTCGGGGCTGAGGTTTCTACCAGTAGCTATGTGTTCCTCTCTCTCTCCCATGATGTGATCTTCGTTGTGATCATAGGCTATGTTAATCTAGGGTGATCCCATGATATTTCCCCTTCCTCTATGTGTCGGATTGATGTACTCAATTGATCTTATCTAGTATAATCTCCGAGACCATGGTGACAACGGTCTATTGGACATGGGTTAGAAGAATATTATCATGAGTGATTTCCTCTTTTGTGTGTGGATTGAAGATTGAGAGTCTTTTGGTGCTTGTCTTTGACTATCCTTTAGATATGTTGTGGTGATTGTGGTACTCTCTTTGGATGACCGCGGTGACATTGGGAAATCCATAGATTGAGAACTACGAACTCTGAGGTGTGCTTTTGTAGCCCTACACAATTCTCGTCCTCTCTTGACCACAAAGGAATGACCTCCGAGTACGTCTCCATTGCATGTTTTATGGGAAATATCATGTGATTCGACTATGTTCATGTTGTTGGGAGTTGCCACTAGTGAAAGTATGAAGCCTAGGCCTTGTTTCCACCATTGCAATACCGTTTTCGCTCACGTTTACTACTTGTTTGTTTGCTGCACTTTTTATTACAGATTTATATTACCTTGCTTTGCTACACCTATCACCCATATTTTACCATCTCTTCGCCGAACTAGTGCACCTATACAACTCCTAGTTGTATTAGGTGTGTTGGGGACACAAGAGACTTCTTGTATCTTAATTGCAGGGTTGCTTGAGAGAGACCATCTTCAACCTCTACTTCCCTGAGTTCGATAAACCTTAGGTCATCCACTTGAGGGAAATTGCTGCTGTCCTACAAACCTCTGCGCTTGGAGGCCCAACATAGTCTACAAGAATAGAAGCGTGCGTATACATCAAGCTATTTCTGGTGCCGTTGCCGGGGAGGTGAGTGCTTGAAGGTATATCTTTAGATTCTGCAATTAAATTTATTCATTTCTTGTTTTTATTTGAAACTAGTTAGGCTTTATGGAAAACAACAAAAATATTATGAGAGAGCTTTATGAGCTCTACCTTGAGTTGGGACATGAAGTGTTTGAAGAGAAAATCAAAAATCCTATGGAGCTTTATTATTTGAACAACACTCATGATAGTAGTAATGTTATTAGCATGTCTTCTTTGAATACTTTTGATACTAATGATATGCAAAACCATAAGCTTGAGGATGCTACATTTTATGAAGATGATCTTTTTAGCTCCCCAAGTTTTGATGAGGAAATTTATTTTGATGATACTTTGCCTCCTATCTATGATGATTATTGTGATGACACTTATGCTATAAAGAATGAATGTTTGGAAGTGTATCATGATAAGAATGATTCATGTGATAGCTATTTTCTTGAGTTTGCTCCCAATATTACTAATGAGAAGGATTTTGCTTATGTGGAGAGTAACAAAATTTCTATGCTTGTGGATCATGATAAGAATTTTTTATGTGATACTTATATTGTTGAGTTTATTCATGATCCCACTGAAAATTATTATGAGAGGGGAACATATGCTTATAGATATTTCAATAATATCAAGTTCCCTCTCTTTATGTTGAAGGTTTTGAAGTTGCACTTATTTTGGCTTCCTATGCTAATATCTTTATGCTTCAATGAGTTATTTCTCTACACGATTCCTTTGCATAGGAAGCATGTTAGGCTTAAATGTTTTTGGTATTTGCTTCTTCATGCTCTCTTTTGTTCTTAAACACTTATTCCTACGAGAGCATCATTAAAATCTTAAGCCTATCTTTATGGCTATAAAGAAAGAGCTCTAGGGAGACAACCCTTGTTATCTTTACTTTGAGTTTTTTACTTTCTGTTTTTAGTGGTCTTTATGATTGTTACTACTGTAGCAACATCATTGTATCTTTATTTTCAAGTTTTGTGCCATTTATAGCCTCATATGACAAGGGAAGTGAAAGTTGTGACATGCTGTCCAGAAATTAGATTCTGTCCTCGTGACTAGAAAAATCACATAAAAATCCTAGTTAATCTTTTTGAGCTGAATTTTTTACACAGCGTGCTCTATACAATCACGGAACTTTCGTATGTTCTGAGTTTTTTTATTTGAGTTGCATAAGTACCCCTAGAAAATTATTTACTACCTGTTGTTCTGTTTTTCACAGATTCTGCCACGTTTTGTCTCTCCTAACTTTTGCAAACCTTAAGCTTGCTTTTTCTTTGCAAAAACTTTTTGGAAATCGTGAGAAACAGTAGCTCTTCAAGAATGTCTTTATATCCAGTGGGTAAAAATTATTTATTAAGGGTACTAACCTCTCTAATCAGCTTATGATGAGTTATGTATGAAGGGAGTTTTCAAGTGTGCGATGGAAGATGATGAAAGAAGATCCAGGAGTGTCAAGCGCTCAAGCTTGGGGATTCCCCCATGCATCCCCAATAAATATTCAAGAAGACTCAAACGTCTAAGCTTGGGGATGCCCCCATGCATCCCCTTCTCCATCAACAATCATCAGTTCCTCCTTCGTCTCACTATATTTTTATCACTTCATGCGTTATGTGCTATGCTTGGAGCGTCTCGCTCTTAGGTTTTATTTTTAGTTTTCTTTAGTTTTGCTTGCTGGTCATAACAAGTTAGACCCCATCTTACTTTGTGTGGGAGAGAAACACGCTCCACTTTCAAAATCTAGAACACATCATAGGATTCTTCATGCCTATCTTTTTGCTGTTGTGTGTTCTTTATCTTTTCGTAGCTACTGCCATGTTTAGTTTTACTTTTAGTTTGTCTTTAGCAAGAGCCTTGGCTTTTGTTTAGTTTGTTGCTGGAACTCTCTTTAGTTTTCATGTTTATCTTGTTAAGAGAGTTGGTTGTTGCACTAGGTTGTGTCTTGTCTTGAAAGTAGATAATAGAGGTTGCTATTTAATTTTAGTAGTAACTTGCAATAGTTTTGAGGTATTGATGTGACTAATGTTTGAACTTTTGGTGTCCAGAGCTCTAGCCTATTAGTGACAGGTTCGTATTTTGGGCAATCCGTGTTTATTTTCAAAACCTACCAAACTAGTTGAGAACTCTAGCTACTAGATGGATCGCTAATCTTTGGAGGGATCGAATATTAGAGTACACTCACGTACCATGAGTCGAGGATGCGCAAGGATAACCAAACCCCCATACACTCCTCCTCGGGGTACTTGTCTCTTTGTGAAACCTCCTTATTAGATTGAGAGTTACCGATAATAAGTGCATGAGTTCTTCGGACTAATGTAAGTATTGAAAGTTGACACTTCCACCTCCTCATATTTGCTAGCCTCTCCTGTGCCGTGCAGTGCCTTCTTCTCACTCCGAGAGTTGGCGTCCACCTTCGCCGGTACATCCAAACCCTTGGCATGATACGCTCTGTCATCATAGACCTCCTTATATCTTCCTCAAAACAGCCACCATACCTACCTATCAAGGCATTTCCATAGCATTTCCAAGATATATTGCCATGCAACATCCACCTCTTCATGACTTGATCTTCATGTCATACATGATCCTGCTACACTGGCAGATGCATACATTGCATACATCATGATAGTTACATCTTCTTTATGATTTGAGTACTTTGCAAAGTGTGAAAGATCTTCTATACTTCTTGTAATATATAGAGTGTTGCCCCTAAAGTGAGGAAAAGATCCCAAAGAGGACAAAATCAAAAGATCCCAAAGAGGACAAATGAGAGTTAAATAGAAAGAGCCATTGAGGCCACCAAAAAAATAGAAAAAAATAGAAAAAAGAGAAAAAAAGAAAAAAAGAGAGAGAAGGGGGCACACAACTATTCCTTTTGAGAGATCAACACTAGTACTTCATCCTCTATCCCTTGTACTCCATAGAGATCATCGCCATGCATATAGCTATGTGGGGACCTTCACACTATAGAACTTGGCTTGCATATTCCAAGGATGAGCCTCCTCAAATGAGCTCTAGGTCTTCATGAGCGAGCAAGTTAGATGCACCCCCACTAGTTCCATTGGAGAGCTTCTTAGCTCTTACGTGCATCCGTTGCATGGCAATCCCTACTCCTCACATCATATCTATCATTTGGCATCTCTTGCCTATGATTGTCCTCATTGATGTGAGCCTTTATCATTCTTTTTTTGTCTTCCTCCTCCTCCATACTTCTCTCTTTGGCATCCTAAGTTTCAACTCTCATGCTTACGCTCATCCATTGCGTGAGTGCTCAAAATATCGAAAAGGAGTGGATCAAATTGACTTGTACCTGGCTAGTGGTCTGGGGATGAGTCAAGATAAGATTCTAAAGAAGACCAAGTGTGAATTTTAGTAGATTGAGTTCTCAACAAATAAATATTTTTTCTCGTATTCCCTATCCCCCTTCTTGCACGCAAACACCATTTGGAGACATTCGAGTCACGGACAGTGAGAGCTCTTGCACCTAATGTTCTTTTGTTACTTGTTTCAATGCTAATATAGACTCTTGCATGTTATGACTTGAATTGAATCTCTAACCTTGATTGCTTTACTTTTCAAAGTTCTTATATGGTTTCTAGCATGTCACCACAGAAATTATGCTGTTATCATTTACCTACTTGAGGACGAGCAGGAATTAAGCTTGGGGATGTTGATACGTCCAAAACGTATCTATAATTTTTGCTTGCTCCATGCATGTTTTGTGTGATATTACTATGATCTAGATACACTTTCATACACTTTTGATCATATTTGGACTAACCTATTAACTCAGTGCACCACAGTGCCAGTTCCTGTTTTCTGCTGTTTTTCTATTTCAGTTTTCCCCCATATAAAAAGTGCTCCAAAATTCGGGAAAATCAGATAAAAAATCAGCGCAGAAGAACCTTCCGGAAGGACCTGAGTGGGGCCAGAGGGCCACCACCAGGGGCCTAGGCGCCCTGGTGGTGCGCCCCAGGGGCTGGCCGGGCCAGGGGGCGCCTGGACCCCTGGTGGCCCCCCTGGTGCCCCACTTTGGCCCCTATTTATTCTCCCGTCGCGGAAACCCTGATTCCAGAACCCTTTTCTCCAGAAGCAATTCCGATCTCCGCCGCCATCGCCAACAAGCTTCGGGGAACCAGAATTCCTGTACCTGCACCCTGCCGGGACGGGGAAGTGCCCCCGGATTCATGTCCATTGACATTGCTTCCTCCCTCCATGAACAGGGAGTAGTTCT
Source organism: Bromus sterilis (assembly GCA_950022295.1). Taxonomy (NCBI): domain Eukaryota; kingdom Viridiplantae; phylum Streptophyta; class Magnoliopsida; order Poales; family Poaceae; genus Bromus; species Bromus sterilis. The sequence goes on along the minus strand of OX465601.1, from coordinate 138,496,081 downwards.
CCCTCGGGGATGAGGTTTCTACCAGTAGCTATGTGTTCCTCTCTCTCTCCCTTGATGTGATCTTCGTTGTGATCATAGGCTATGTTAATCTAGGGTGATCCCATGATATTTCCCCTTCCTCTATGTGTTGGATTGATGTACTCAATTGATCTTATCTAGTATAATCTCCGAGACCATGGTGACAACGGTCTATTGGACATGGGTTAGAAGAATATTATCATGAGTGATTTCCTCTTTTGTGTGTGGATTGAAGATTGAGAGTCTTTTGGTGCTTGTCTTTGACTATCCTTTAGATATGTTGTGGTGATTGTGGTACTCTCTTTGGATGACCGCGGTGACATTGGGAAATCCATAGATTGAGAACTACGAACTCTGAGGTGTGCTTTTGTAGCCCTACACAATTCTCGTCCTCTCTTGACCACAAAGGAATGACCTCCGAGTACGTCTCCATTGCATGTTTTATGGGAAATATCATGTGATTAGACTATGTTAATGTTGTTGGGAGTTGCCACTAGTGAAAGTATGAAGCCTAGGCCTTGTTTCCACCATTGCAATACCGTTTTCGCTCACGTTTACTACTTGTTTGTTTGCTGCACTTTTTATTACAGATTTATATTACCTTTCTTTGCTACACCTATCACCCATATTTTACCATCTCTTCGCCGAATTAGTGCACCTATACAACTCCTAGTTGTATTAGGTGTGTTGGGGACACAAGAGACTTCTTGTATCTTAATTCCAGGGTTGCTTGAGAGAGACCATCTTCAACCTCTACTTCCCTGAGTTCGATAAACCTTAGGTCATCTACTTGAGGGAAATTATTGCTGTCCTACAAACCTCTGCGCTTGGAGGCCCAACATAGTCTGCAAGAATAGAAGCGTGCGTAGACATCAGAATGTAAGCGGAAGTTTCTAATGCATACCCCCAGAATGACATAGGTAAGTCAGTATGAGACATCATCGATCGTACGCTATCCAATAGAGTTCGATTATGTCGCTCAGACACACCGTTACGCTAAGGTGTTCCTGCCGGCGTAAGTTGTGGTACGATGCCACAGGTCTTAAGATGATCGCCAAACTCGTGACTTAAATACTCGCCTCCTCGATCGGATCGAAGGTGCTTGATTTTCTTCCCGAGTTGATTCTCGACCTCACTCTGAAATTCCTTGAACCTTTCAAAGGTTTCAGACTTATGTTTCATTAAGTAGATATACCCATATCTGCTTAAGTCATCTGTGAAGGTCACGAAGTAACGAAGACCATTGCGTGTGGGGACGTTCATAGGTCCACATACATCTGAATGTATGATCCCTAACAAGTCTTCCGCACGCTCCAATGTTCCATTGAATGGAGTCCTTGTCATCTTGCCCATAAGGCATGGTTCACATGTGTCAAGGGATCCAAAATCCAATTACTCCAGAAGTCCATCATCATGAAGCTTCTTCAAGCGCTTTTCACCAATATGACCAAGTCGACAATGCCACATCGTCATGTGTACTTCGCCACTAGGTTTTAATCTTTTGGCCTCTACGTTATCAATATGAAGTATATCACAATTGAGATTAAGAATGAATAAGCCATTTTTCTCCGGTGCGTGAACATAAAACACATCATCCTTATAAATCGCACAACCAATTGTATCTGACTTAAAAGAATAGTGGTCTCGCTTCAAGCAAGAACCACTAACGATGTTCACACTCAATGCGGGTACATAGTAGCACTTATTCAAAATCAAAACTAATCCCGAAGGGAGACTAAGATGCTTCGTGCCGACCGCCATCACTTCAATCCAGCAGCCGTTTCCCACGCGCGTCGTCACTTCATCTTTCATCAAGCGTCGCCTATTCCGTAGCCCCTGAGAGGAGTTAGAAATATGAGCAACTGATCATGTGTCAAATATCCAGGATTTGTTCCCAGCGCTTGTTAAGAAAAGATCAATAACGTGTATATCAAATATACCTTTGTCTCTTCTGACAATCTTGCCAGCCTTCTTATCCTCTAGGTACTTGGGGCAGTTGCGTTTCCAGTGACCATCACCCTTGCAGTAGAAGCACTCAACGCCGGGCTTGGGTCCAGGTTTGGGTGCCTTACGAGGAGTGACAACTGGCTTGTCACCCTTCTTCGGGCTTCCCTTCTTTCCCTTCTCCTTCTTGCCAGACTTCTTGAATTCAACGGTCTTGTTGACCATGAATACAGCATGCTCCTTCTTGATCTCAACCTCAGCAGTTTTCAGCATGGCGAACAACTCAGAAGGGGTCTTAGTCATCCCCTGCATGTTGTAGTTCAACACAAAGCCTTTGTAGCTAGGGGCAGCGACTGCAGCACCCTATCAACAGCAAGTTCATCTGGAAACTGACATTCCAAAGCATTCAAGCGTTGAACGTAGCCAGACATCTTGACCACGTGCTCACTAACATTGCTATGCTCATCCATCTTTGCTGAGAAGAAAGCTTCAGAAGCCTCATAACGTTCAGCCCTGGCTTGGGGTGCAAAGACGGCCTTGAGGTCGGTGATTATCTCATATGCACCCATCCTCTCAAAGCGTTTCTGCAGCTCAGCCTCCATGGAGTAAAGCATTCCACTCTGGAGAAGGTTGTAATCATCCGTCTTGGAGAGGTAGACATTCTTCTCATCCTGACTAGCGTCTGCTGGTGGTTCGTCACCTAACGCGGCCTCTAGTACGTATGCCATCTTGAGGGGAACGAGGAGAATCCTTAGAGTGCGGAACCAGTTGGTGAAGTTTGACCCATCGGTTTTCAGTTTGTCTTTGTCTAGGAATGACCCTAAGTTGAATGAGGGGCGAGGTGCAGCCATCTACAATGGTTATTTGCAAAACACATATTTAGACTTTGTTCATAATTGGAGTTCAATTTTAATTAATTCTAAAACTCCCACTTAGTTAAACATCTCTCCAAATTTACTAAGTGATTAACATAATCCTAGTTTGAATGATCGTCATCGAAAATCACACGGTCGACGACACATCTCCCTAGGTAGGCCATCATGCCAATCATATCCGTTATATGACTCATGCTTAACCTTTCGGTCATCCGTATACCAAGCTCATATCTACATATGTCAAGCCTTCCATTCGAACCTTGGTGTATGGCTGTTCAGCAAGGCCATATCTGCATATGCTAGGCTTGCCAAACCCAACCTCATGCGATCGCTAATGTATGTATGACACCCGATCGTCACGGCCTGCCTATCATAAAGAGATCCTTCCAGGCGCTGCCCACTAAGGGAGAATACAATCATGGTATTGAGAGAGATTATCCTATCATGCTACCGTCGCATATCTAGCATATTAGCAAGACAGGAAGTAAAATTGTAAATCATACAAGCTATGATCCCCCCCTTACATGCAAATTAAAGTTAAAACGCCTTCTACTTTATCTTTTGCAAGTTTTACGTGGCTGCTAAGGGGTTTCGAGAGAGAACTGCTTTCTATCCTGCAAAGACAAGCCACAACACCAATCCTGCAATCGTTGTTGGAAATATGCCCTAGAGGCAATAATAAAATGTTATTATATATATATTTCCACGTTCGTAATTAATGTTTATATTTCTGTGCTATAATTGCAATGACCCTAACTATGAGATTCAGAAGAAAACTCATTTGCATGTGTGGAAATGTAAACACCAAGAGTTCCTGGTTTAGCCTCTAAGACCAGCTCATGTGCTAACTGATGATTACGTTTTCTTAATCATGGACATTGTTCTTGTAACAAGGATGTCAGTAGTAATGGGAACATATTGTTAGCAGAACAATGATGTTGAACCGACCCCAGTATTGAATGATATACTTAGAGATCACATCGTAACTACGTTATAAGTCATATCATGAAATGTTATCATATACGTAATTCCTTAGACCATGAGAGTATCCAGTTGCTTCACACAGGAAGACATGCTTTGGTTCTTAGATGAATCCTCCCGTAAATGGGAAGTAGTAAAATAAGTTCTGGGTATGTCAGATGGTGTGGCTAGTGACTGTGATAGTTCAAGAATGGGATTTGCTCCTTCACGATGAAGAAGATATTCACTTCGGGCCCACTCGGTATGACGGTATCCATTATAGTCTGGCCAGACGCATTGTGATTCAGTCACGGGGATACCGGAATACGATAACGAGAAAATGGACGAACTAGCAAAGAGGATAACGAGTGGCTTGTGTTCAAGAAGTTGTTACACATGGGTGCCAAACTTCTCTCCTCTAACTTTGTCATATATCGCGAAGCAAAGGGAATGGTACATGACTAAACATAATGGTTCACTCGAAGTTTCTTCGTGTATGTGCGGGAGTCAACATGGGTGTCCATGGCTCCGCTGTTGATTATTGGCTATTGACAAAAGGCTGTTGACCTATGTCCGGAAGATGTTCTGAGTCATGTCCGCATTATACCGAACCTATTGGGTCACACACTTAACGAGCAGTAGTCTGTTAGAATACTAGAATGGTAGAAGGTTTAGTGGAAGCAAAGCAGAATAGTTCATACGGGTACCGGAAGTAGTTCCGGGGATTTATGAAATAGTTCATAAGGGCACCAAAAGTAGTTTTGGGTATTTAAGGATATGTCCGGATCACTCTGGAGTAGTCCCAGGTGGTTCCGGAACATATGAAAATGGTAATGGGAAAGTTTACGATCAACCGGAATAGTTTCGGTGATCGGTGGACAGCTTAAACAATATGTTGTGTTCACCGGACATAATAACCTTTGCCCGGATGGCTCCGAAACCCATTTAGATGGCTCCGGAACATTCGTTAGAGGTTCCGGAAGGTATTGGAAGTGCTCCAAAAGTGTCCGGAATGTCCCGAAACAGTCCCGGTAGGTCCCGAAAGGTCCTGGAAGCTTCTAGAAGGTTCCGGAAGGTTCCGGGCAGTACCACCCACTGCCCTGCGCCCCTGGCCTTGGGGAGCAAGCCACCTAGGCTGCCCTGGCCGGCCAGGTGGTGGGGGCGCACCAAAAAGGGGTGGGAGATCCTCCAGGTGGGATTTCCAAATACCATTATGGAAGGTTTCCGGTGGGAAGGTATGTGTAGGTTTGGAAGGCTTGGGAGTACAAGTTGGACTCCCAAACCTCCTTGAGCTGCGCCCTAGGTCCCTTGGCCACCTATATAAGGTGAGACAAGGGTGGGGAAGACATACACAACTTGTCCCCAAGGCCTATGCGCCACCCTCCCTCCTCTAAACCCCGTTGCTCCACAATTAGACCCCGGTTAGACGCTGTTCTAGATCGGAATCCGTTAGGGTTTTCTCCCTCTAGTTTTCTCGGTGGCGTTCATCTCTGGACGGCGGAGCGCTGCTGGATTGCTGCTACGGGATGTGTGGATACTAATGGAGGGGTTGTACCTTCGACCCTTCTTCGAGGAGCTTGTTCATGGGACTTGTCTGTGGGACTAGATCGCGGGACTTGTTCGTGGGATTGATCGAGGGACTGTTCGTGGGAGAACTTGCGAGATCTACTTCCACTACGTCCACGAGCTTCACCAACTCTACTTCCGCTACATAGGTTGGTGAGCCATGACCTAAAACCTTGTATGCAATCTTCTTGGATGATCTTGGGTTCTTGATTCGTAGGCCGAAATTTTTTGTTTTCTACTACGTTTCCCAACAGTGGTATCAGAGCGATCCTGCATTAGATGCATGTTTAGGTCTAGATCATATGTGTGATATGAGGCATTGATTTTCTTGTTGCTTCCCTGTCATGTGATTTTTTCTATGCTTGATGTCAACTTGAGGTTTTGCTACAAGGATTGAGTTTTCCATTGATCCCTCTATGCTGCTTTCAGTATGCTGGTTGCCTTGATCATGGTCTACATCAAACTCCTTGGATCTCATCTTAATCTCGCAATAGAAGATTTAACATGGAGGGGCTTGTGGATTTTATGAACTCAAATCCACACGGGGGTCACGCGTTTAACGAAGTTTGGCTTGTGGCATTAGTTGTTGCACGCACCCCGTATGTTAAACTAGCAACAAAAGAAGTATCGTGTTTTGTTTTATCTAGGGTTTCTCGTTTTCCTTGTAAACCTGCTTAACAACCACGATAAAAGTTGCAACAGCCCGTGTAGATGGCGATCTAACTCGTTTTTGTAGAGTATGCATGTGATGTGGTATAGCCTTCAAGATTTGCAATGTGTTTGTATGAGATGCTATATGATGTAATATTTATTTGCGACCTGCGTGTCGTGGTACGGCATGATGACTGGAGTCATATGATTGTCACTTAATTATGGCCTGCGTGCCAGAACTGTTTATTAGCTCGAGGCAAAGCAATAGATAGATGCAAGGTGATGATCTACGATGCGGAGGTGGACCCCGACGCACATGCCGGAAGCCGTGGTGTTGGTCCCGGCACCAAGGACAAAGTTGGTGGACACGGTGACTTCAACCACGACGACGTGAAGATAATGAAGACTTCACGAAGCAAAGGGCTATATCATATCACATAATTTTATGAACTGCCTGTGATGTTTATCCCTTTGATGCACCCTTGTTTGATGCGCGGTAGTCGTATTTTATTAGGGTGATCTCTCGCAAAACAATATCAAGTTGATAGTGTTCTCCCAACTGTAGCACCGTCTATACTATGTTTCACACCGGAGCAGGTCATGTCACATGGGTGCACACGTGTGTGACGCATAAAAGGCGGGTGTGTTAAAAGAACACACAGCGCATTACACTTGGTTGTCTTGACGGTTTGGATAAAAGTTTGCTACCGGAACACGCCCATCGAAAGATGAACAAGAATCACCTTTGGTGTGATTGGCAAGTTGGCCTACCGGTCCAGTCTAAGTCATCAGTGATGTCACATCAATGGCGGACGATTGGGTTGGATCTTGAATCACTCCAGCATCAATTACGAGAGATATTGATCTGAGTGGGAGCGCACTTAGTAATTAAATTGATTAATCACAAGTGCAACTTAATTATGAACAAAGTCTTAGTATTTGCATTATCGTTGTAGAATAATGGCTCGCGTTACCACCTTCCCAATTGATTTTGATTAACTGTATTATCTGGTAAAAACTTTACGATTGGTACCGTATTGTGAGGACTATCCTCAATAGTGTCGAGAAGGAGCTTGTCCTATCGCAAATTTTTGATGCTCTCCCGCTGATGCTATGGATGATGTGACTTATGTCCATAATCCAAAATGCTAGAATTCCACGACAGCTAATTGCATTGTCTTCACCACCATGAAACCCGAACTTCGAAAAGTTTGGGATAGTTATGTTATATTCATGGAACTGAAAAATAAGTTTTCAGTAGTAAGACAATTAATGTTGGATATAAGATATCTAGTACAATGTATGATTGTAAGCATTAGTGAAAATGTTCACTGTGCTCTAAACAAAACTGATAAGTGTGGGATCCAGAAGAACACCGATCATATGATGATGAGAATTAAGGGAAAGAAGTCCAAAGGATGTTAGTAAGACTTACACGCCGGAAATTCCATGGCCTGTGCCATCCTTAATCATGTGTGATCTTTTGTGAGTAGGAGTGACATTGGAAATAGAACTATGATACGTATAAAGGCAAAACGAAAGAAGACTGGAATAACCAGCTCAGAAATGAAAGTCATACGGAGTTATAGATGAATTCATTGTTGGTCAAGAGATGTAATTCTTGGGAATCATGATTAAGCAGTTAATTGTGGATTCTGTATATTGTGATTAAACTGTTGATCACCGGAATATCACATCGATTGCATATTGTTGCAACTCGATGCAAGAAATACTATGGCCTTTATGACCAGCTAATGATGAGTTTTGACACGCTTGGGAACACGGTAAAAGGTTTACTATGCCGTGTGTTGACTCTATGATTATCTTCATAATTCATTTTAGAGTTGAGTAAATTGTTACTGCACTTTAGCCTTGTTGCAAAACATCATTTTGAATCATGTTTGTTGCAAGAGAGTTGTTCAAAGCTATGAATAACATAAAGGCCATACTTCCATTATGAATAGGTTGTATGTTATGAATCTTGATAATAATACTAAACATCCATAACACTGATGCTAAACGTCGCAAGACTGACAGAAATACCACATAGATGTGGCACTGCCGTTTATCACAAGTGACATAACATGCATGAAGAATTTCCATAAGTGATGGACTTTCGAGTCATATGATTATGAATCACTTGACGCTTGCGATCTTTGTCTCGAAGTAATGTGACTAAAACACCGTTGATAGGCCATACATGAACGGGCAACTAAACCATTGGTAATCATACATGATGATGTGTGTAGTCCAATAAGTGTAGTTGTGTGCAGTGGATTCCCTATCTTCACTCATGAGTTGAAGTAGATATGTGGATATCTGCTCAATAGAGACATACTTCTGAAATCTTTGAAATGTTTAAGGAATTTTAGAGTAAAATAGAAATTCATTTTAACAAGAAAATAAAGCTTCTGCAAATTAGATTGTAGAAAGTAATATTTGAGTTACAAGTTTAGCGAACGTCTGATGAGTTGTGAAGAAGTGTCATAACTTGCGTCTCCCGGAACACCACTATGAGTAAAGTGTTCGAGAGATGTAATCAAGCCATGTATGACACGGTAAGATCAAATATGACGTTTATCAATTTGCCATTATACTTATTAAAGTTATGCGTTAGTGACTACGGCTTTTACACTGAAAAGAGCATCATCAAATCTGTTGAAATGACACCATATTAGATGTGGTATGGACTGTTAAAACCATGTTGTCTTTTCTTAAAATTTGGGTATATGAGGCATATGTTTGACATACTCAAAACCCCAAATCAGATAAGTGCTACTTTGTTAAGGTTATGCCAAAAGTTTTGGTATTCCTCTATCACTACACAAAAGCAAAACTGTTTGCTGTTAAGAACAATGTGTTTTGAAGAAAAATAGTTTCTTACAAAAGAGTGAGTGGGAGGACAGTGCAACTTGTCAAAGATTGTTGAATCTTCAGAGGAGTGTGCAGCTGAACCACACAGGTTAGACAAAAATCGTACAAACATTCATGATATGTAAAACGAGATATTGTTGTTCAACAATGATAAACCTGTGATATACAAAGAAGCGTTGATGGGCCCTGACTCCGGGATTTGGCTAAATGCCAAATAATCTGAGATATTATCCATGGAAGAAAGTCAAGTTTTGAACTTGGTAGACCCTCGGAAAGACTAAAAGTCTGAAGAATATATATATGGATCTATAATTGATTCGGATGAAATTGTTTTATCCATAAAGCTCAACTCGTTGGAAAATTGTTTTCTAGCAAGTTCAAAGGTTGACTACGGCGAAATAGTGTCGACCGTAGAAATGCTTTAGTCAGTTCGGGTTATACTAGCAATTACTACATATCTCATTTATAGGATATGGTAGAATGAACGTCAAAACAAAGTTCCTACATGGAAATATAACAAAGGACGTATACGTGATACGACCGGAATGTTTTGTCGATTCAAAGGATGCTAAAATAGATGCAAGCCTTGGATATCCAGTGATGGACTGGAGCTAGCATAATGGAGTTGGAATTTTCGTTATGATGAAATTGCCAAAAGAGTTTGTTTTCATCAGGAATAACGAAGATGCTTGAATGTTCAAGAAAGTAAGTGGGAGCTGAATGATATTTCTAAAATCTTATGTAGATGACATATTGTTGATTGGAAATTATATAAATTTCTTGACACGAATAAGGACTTCATTGGAAATAGTTTTCAGTTGAAGAACTTGGGCTAATATAGCATTTGTATTGAGCACATTGATCTATGCAGATAGTAAGTGCTTGATCATGCTAAATCCAACGTTACATATTGACATGATACTAAAGTAGTTTAGTATGAAAACGCCAAGAAGGATGTTCTTGCCGAGGTCACGGTGAAAAGTTGTTTGCGGAAATCAGTGTTCATGAACACAGATAAGCAAAACACATGAATTGAATTCCACTCACATGTGTGTTTGGATTAATCATGTACACCATAATATGTAAAACGACCAGATATGTCCAGTACTCCAAAAGGTTGTGAGCAAGATACCAAAGTGATCAACATGTTGATCATTGGACAAACAGTGAAAAGTTAAACTTATGATAGATAAGATATGTTTCTCGGAAAATGGAGATAATGAAGAGCTCGTTGTAACAAGTTACACCAGCTGAATTTTGATGTAAACAGTTACACCAATTCAGTCTTCATACTTACTCCGATCGGTTTTCGATTTTAATTGGGATTATGTGTTTCACACATAAGGGTGGCACAGTATGAAGGAACTGTGTTAAAGTTAGATACTGTGGCGAATTCTATAACAGAGGCTAAGTATATTGTTGCTTAAAGAAGTAACAAGGGAGGGTATTTTGAATCATCAGTTCATTTATGAACATGGTATGGTTTCCTAGATGCTTGAAGCTCATGGAACATTGATGAATGATTTCAGGACTTATTCTAAGGAACCAAGGTCCTACCAAATGATTCAAACATATACAAAGCTAAACTGATAAAATTAGTGAATTTTATGATAGCGTGAAAACGCGAAGATATGCAAGATACAAACGGGCCTGAAACGTCAGATCCGAAGATGAGGTCTGTACCACAAATGAGGCATTTATTACACCGGTATGCCATAGGTGTAAAGTGCTCAAGCACTGACAATATTATTGACTCTAGTGCAAGTGGGAGACTGTTGGAAATATGCCCTAGAGGAAATAATAAAATGTTATTATATATATATTTCCACGTTCGTAATTAATGTTTATATTTCTGTGCTATAATTGCAATGACCCTGACTATGAGATTCAGAAGAAAACTCATTTGCATGTGTGGAAATGTAAACACCAAGAGTTCCTGGTTTAGCCTCTAAGACCAGCTCATGTGCTAACTGATGATTACGTTTTCTTAATCATGGACATTGTTCTTGTAACAAGGATGTCAGTAGTAATGGGAACATATTGTTAGCAGAACAATGATGTTGAACCGACCCCAGTATTGAATGATATACTTAGAGATCACATCGTAACTACGTTATAAGTCATATCATGAAATGTTATCATATACGTAATTCCTTAGACCATGAGAGTATCCAGTTGCTTCACACAGGAAGACATGCTTTGGTTCTTAGATGAATCCTCCCGTAAATGGGAAGTAGTAAAATAAGTTCTGGGTATGTCAGATGGTGTGGCTAGTGACTGTGATAGTTCAAGAATGGGATTTGCTCCTTCACGATGAAGAAGATATTCACTTCGGGCCCACTCGGTATGACGGTATCCATTATAGTCTGGCCAGACGCATTGTGATTCAGTCACGGGGATACCGGAATACGATAACGAGAAAATGGACGAACTAGCAAAGAGGATAACGAGTGGCTTGTGTTCAAGAAGTTGTTACACATGGGTGCCAAACTTCTCTCCTCTAACTTTGTCATATATCGCGAAGCAAAGGGAATGGTACATGACTAAACATAATGGTTCACTCGAAGTTTCTTCGTGTATGTGCGGGAGTCAACATGGGTGTCCATGGCTCCGCTGTTGATTATTGGCTATTGACAAAAGGCTGTTGACCTATGTCCGGAAGATGTTCTGAGTCATGTCCGCATTATACCGAACCTATTGGGTCACACACTTAACGAGCAGTAGTCTGTTAGAATACTAGAATGGTAGAAGGTTTAGTGGAAGCAAAGCAGAATAGTTCATACGGGTACCGAAAGTAGTTCCGGGGATTTATGAAATAGTTCATAAGGTCACCAAAATTAGTTTTGGGTATTTAAGGATATGTCCGGATCACTCTGGAGTAGACCCAGGTGGTTCCGGAACATATGAAAATGGTAATGGGAAAGTTTACGATCAACCGGAATAGTTTCGGTGATCGGTGGACAGCTTAAACAATATGTTGTGTTCACCGGACATAATAACCTTTGCCCGGATGGCTTCGAAACCCATTTAGATGGCTCCGGAACATTCGTTAGAGGTTCCGGAAGGTATTGGAAGTGCTCCAAAAGTGTCCGGAATGTCCCGAAATAGTCCCGGTAGGTCCCGGAAGGTCCTGGAAGCTTCTAGAAGGTTCCGGAAGGTTCCGGGCAGTACCACCCACTGCCCTGCGCCCCTGGCCTTGGGGAGCAAGCCACCTAGGCTGCCCTGGCCGGCCAGGTGGTGGGGGCGCACCAAAAAGGGGTGGGAGATCCTCCAGGTGGGATTTCCAAATACCATTATGGAAGGTTTCCGGTGGGAAGGTATGTGTAGGTTTGGAAGGCTTGGGAGTCCAAGTTGGACTCCCAAACCTCCTTGAGCTGCGCCCTAGGTCCCTTGGCCACCTATATAAGGTGAGCCAAGGGTGGGGGAAGACATACACAACTTGTCCCCAAGGCCTATGCGCCACCCTCCCTCCTCTAAACCCTGTTGCTCCACAATTAGACCCCGGTTAGACGCTGTTCTAGATCGGAATCCGTTAGGGTTTTCTCCCTCTAGTTTTCTCGGTGGCGTTCATCTCTGGACGGCGGGGAGCTGCTGGATTGCTGCTACGGGATGTGTGGATACTAATGGAGGGGTTGTACCTTCGAACCTTCTTCGAGGAGCTTGTTCATGGGACTTGTCCGTGGGACTAGATCGCGGGACTTGTTCGTGGGATTGATCGAGGGACTGTTCGTGGGAGAACTTGCGAGATCTACTTCCACTACGTCCACGAGCTTCACCAACTCTACTTCCGCTACATAGGTTGGTGAGCCATGACCTAAAACCTTGTATGCAATCTTCTTGGATGATCTTGGGTTCTTGATTCGTAGGCTGAAATTTTTTGTTTTCTACTACGTTTCCCAACAATCGTCTCTATTACATCCCTGTCGGGGCCCTCCGTTGCAAATGTCTTCGCGTCGCTAATGTTAGAGAGACAGACACCCCCCAGCCACTTATATGGTACAAGCCATATGTCAAGCGTGGAACCATTCTCGCGTAAACGCGTAAGGTCAGTCGGGGCCGCTTCATCAAGACATTGCCGTAACGCTAAACGAGTACACGTGGGAGGGTAACAATTGGAGAATTGATGCCCACATCCTAGATGTGTTCTACCCGTACAATACATCTACGCATAGCCTTGCTCATGATACCACTGTTGGGGATCAGCGCAGAAAACAAAAAATTTCCTACCTACGAGTCCCGAACCCAAGATCTATGCTATGCTGATGTATGTAATGGAAGGAATCGGTATTCATACCTTTGAAGACCGAAAGAGGGAAACGTTCCTCGAACGTGGTTGGCGTAGACTCTGATCCTACGACCTCCCTGTCGTGTTGAAGAACCTCCGACGATGAAGTAGCACCACACGTGTAGTCCGCTCTAGGTCGGAGAAAGAGAGAGAGAGAGAGAGAGAGAAACTCAATGTTGTGTTGAAAAAGGCACCCCCACCCCTCCTTATATAGGCCAAGGAGGGGCTCCACCCCCTCCCCTTCCCCCATGTGGGACTGAACCCCCAAGGGGGGGGAGTGGTGCTTCTAGGAGGGGGATGGGCCCCTCCCTTGGCGCCAAGCCCAAGGGGGGAGGCTCCCCCTTCCCCTCATGGGCCTTTTAAGGCCCAAATACCTTTTCAGCTTTTTAATTAATTATTTGAATCATTTTTAATATTTAATTCTGTCAATTAAATAAGAAAACATATTTAAACATTAATATATATATTATTTTGAACCTTTCAAAATATCCGGAACAGCTTCCGGCACCTCCCGGTACATTTCCAATGTTTTCTCTCTTTTCACCGATGACCCCGAATCAATCCTTAATGCATCGATTGCCCTTAAGTGTGACACCCTACGGTCCGGGAAACAGTAGACATGATCGAGACACTCTCTGACCAATGACCATCATGTGGGATCTGGTTACAATCCTTGATGTGCCCCTACGCTTCCATCGAATAAACTTCATCGATGTTGAACCGTTAACAATATGACTTCATCCCTTTGTGCTTCAAGATATTGATGTTGAAATATTCTGGCTTTGTTGTAAAGAATAAGAGTGTAATATATGGCTTGCGCCTGGGTCCAAAACCGAAGAGAATAAGCATTCCTTGATTTCTCGTAAGGATTGGGCCCGAAGAAATATGGCTTATGTTCTCGCCTCTTGAAAATAGGGCCTCCACGAGGGACATCAGGGCAGAATAGAGGCAACATTTCTCTCGGATGCGCAGAGTGTAGCAAGTCATCGACAGGAAATACTTCAGCAACATTATCTGACATTTGAAAGAAGGGCTCAGCAGCGTGAGGTTGTGAAGATGGAACATTTACAATGTCCTGAGCTGGAATGGTAGCAGGAGCATTTTCCTCGGCTTGCTCTTCGACGGCATCTCCTTCGTCGGTATATTGATGGTGCTCGGCCTCTTCAGTTTCCATGGCCTCTAGATCGGCGTCAAGTTGTTCGAAAGCATCTTCCATTTCTTCGTTCGAAGAATTTGAGGAGGATGAGGAGCTATCATCAGAACTTTCATCACCAGAACTATCTTCTTCGGCAGCGGCCTCATTAGTTGCAGGCGGTGCCTCTTGGCGAGAGGAAACTGTGGTGACATCCACATTTTCTTCTTCTCCTTCGTGCAAGGTTTGGGCAGAGGAGTAATCCTTCTGCACATATGGAACTGGAGCTAGAACTTCTTGCTCGACCTGAGCAGTTTGCTCGGTCTCAACTTGGGCTTGGGAGGCAGCAGCAAGGGCGGTAGAAGGAATAACTTATCGGGGTGGTGAAGGGGCGGGTGGTGGCGATGGAGCTTTTGGTGGAGTAGGTTGTCACGGAGGTGGAGTTTGTTGGCGAGGTGGAGGGGTTTCTTAGCGAGGTGGTGGTGTTTTTGCTCGTGGTGGAGTGCGTTGTTTGGTGACATGGGCGGTTTCTTGTTGTGTTGTTGCAGCAACGACTTCGGCAGACTTCTTCTTCTTGGACTTCTTCTCGATCTCTTGTGTCTCACGCTCAGAGGATGGGGCAGTGGACTTTCTCTTTCGATATTGTCTCTTGGTGAGGGCAGCATTGTGATCCTTGCACATATCCGCCACAATCTGTTGAACCTTTTCATGGACAACAGAGATGTTTTCCTTCCGAGTTCTTCTAGATTCGGAAAGTGTGGCGAGCTTGGAGTTGAAAAATCTTCGAGACTCCATGTCCTCAGTTTCTTCTCGAAGCTGATTTGTATAGAATATTTCTTGCTCGCGGTCTGCGATCTTGGGAAAGATAACCATCCCATCGAACCATATAACGAGCAACACGGTCTTGAATTTTTGCGGGAACATCATCCTCTCGAGTCACTTTACTGGGAGTGGTGGCCATACACAAAAGAATATTTGAGATTTGTACTGCATCCCACGCAGCAGTGGCAGAGGAATCTCCTTTGTTGGAGCTTTCTTCATCGGCACGAGAGCCGGACACAACAGGTGCAGCAGGTGCTGGAGCAGCACGAGGAATTTGAGATGTCTGAGGTTTCAGCCTGGCCTCCTTGGCTTTCCTTTCGGCCTCCTTGGTGGCCTTGGCAGCAGAAACTTGTTTTCTTACGGCACTCGGGGTCGCAGCTTTCTCCTTTGAGGCTCCAGTTGCCTCATTATTTTTCTTTCCAGCACCAGCGGCTGCAGCTTTTTTCCTTCGTGACTGTGGGAGTCACAACGTTCTCGGTGGCACTAGGGGCCACAACCTTTTCTATCGGTGCACTGGGGGCATGATTTTCTTCGAGCTGGCGCTTGTACTTGTCAGAAACTAGATGAAGAATTCCCAATTGCTGAGGAACCATTGCTTTCTTATCTTCGGGCTAACTATGAAAATTGAGTAGTTTGGACTTCTCCAAATCTTTGGCCTCAAGTTCTCATTGCTTGGCCAATCTTTCCTTCCTTTTGAGCAGAGTTTCTTCTTCTTCGTCCACAGCTTCCTTCTTTCCCTTGGTCTTGGCCGAGGGTTTATGTTGACGAGGGGGAGTAGAGGCTATTGGTGGATCCGTGACTAAGTTGGTAATGTCAATTGTTGCTCAAGGAACCGCAGCAGCTGGCTCCTGGATCCCGATGCCCTTGTGGCTTGGTTTCTTTTTCGGTGCGGGAGGAGGAATATCCTCGACATCAGCCTCAGTACCTGGATCTTGTTCCTCGGTACTGGCTCCTTCCTCGTCAGATGTTGCTTCAGGGGGTGAAACAACAACGAACTTTTTCTGGCGCTTGGTAGATTTCTTGCCAGAGTTTTGCTTGGTGCTTGGACCAACATCCTTGGCAACTTCTTCGTTGCCTTCAGCAGCAGTAGCAGCTTTCCTGGCCTTGGACTCCTTTCTCTTTTCTTCTCATTCAGCTCGAGCAACAACCAACTCTTGAAAATCAGCTCGGGTTTTGAGAGTAGATGGATGAGCATCAGCTGGAGGAGGAGGTCGGTTTGCTTTCGTCCACTTGGGCCTCAAGGCCTTGACATCTGACCATGGGTTCTTCAGTGCAAACAACTGAAAGGACGTGGATGTCGCCTAGAGGGGGGGTGAATAGGCGCTTAAAATAATTACGGTTTCGGCTTGAACAAATGCGGAATAAAACTTAACGTTTAATTTGCCAAGCAAGAAACCTAAATAAGCTAGGCTCAACTATGTGCACCAACAACTTATACTAAGCAAGATAAACAACTATGTGATAGCAAGATATATAACAAGAGCACTAAGGCTATCACAAAGTAGGTGCACAAGTAAATAGGTTGACTAGATGAACAACCTATGGGACAAGCAATGCACAATAATATGAGCAAGCACAAGATAAACAAAGTAATAAGCTTGCTCAAAGTAAAGGTAGAGATAACCGCAAGTGGAGCCGATGGAGACAAGGATTTGTTACCGAAGTTCCTTCTCTTGCGAGAAGTACGTCTTCGTTTGGAGAGGGTGGGGAGCACAATGCTCACATGAAGCCAACGAGGGCCACCCTATTTCTCCTCACGCTCTTACCAATGCAAGATGCCGTGATTCCACTATTAGGACACTTGAGGGCGGTCACCGAACCCGTACAAATGGTAACCCTTGGGGGCGGTCACCGAACCCGTACAAATGCTCGGGGCAATCTCCACAACCGAATTGGAGGCTCCCGTAGCGTCCCGAAGCTTTCCACCACAATGATTGAGCTCCGCAACAACAAGCCTCTAGGTGCCAACACACCCACGAGGTACAAGCTCTAAAGTGCCAACGCACTCAAAAGTAGCTATCTTCTCAACTTCACTTCCACACGAAGTGCTCAAGTCCCCAACTCTCAAATCCCACCAAAGCAACAAAAGCAATGGAGGAATATGAGAGGAAGAACAAGGAGAACACCAAGAACTCCAAGATCTAGATCCACAAGGTTCCCCTCACTTAAAGAAGAGATGACTTGGTGGAGAATGTGGATCTAGACCTCCTCTCTCTTTTCCCTCAAAAGGAGCAAGAATCATAGGAGGGGAAGAGAGTAAGCAAGCTCAAAGAGGTCAACAATGGGGGGAAGAACTTGCACAACACCGGTGGAGACAAAGGAGGAAGAAGACCCCCTTTTATAGTCTCCCACGAATCCAGCCGTTGGAACCCGTTGACAGCCCACCAACCACGGTACTACCGCTCGGAGAGCGGTACTACCGTGGTGCGGTACTACCGCACCGGGAGCGGTACTACCGCCCCACGGTACTACCGAAGCCCAGTGTCGTGCCCACTACCGCAAAGTCCAGTGGACTTACGGTAGTGAGTGCGGTACTCGCCCACGGTACTACCGTGGCGCGGTACTACCGCGCTGGGAGCGGTACTACCGCCCCACGGTACTACCGGGGGCCAGTACCGTGCCCACTACCGCAAAGTCCAGTGGACTTACGGTAGTGAGTGCGGTACTCGCCCACGGTACTACCGTGGCGCGGTACTACCGCACCAAGAGCGGTACTACCGCCCTGGCAGAACCAGGGAGCCCAGGCCACACAACAGATGAACTCCAAAGAAATAGGCAAACCCTGAATTGCCACAACTTCTGCAAATGAACTTCGATTAAGGCAAACTCAAGCTTGATGGAAAGCTAACGAACAGAGCTGCCTAATCACGACTGGAAATATTTCAAAGTGGCAAGGGAGAAATGCCAAACTCATAGAGGTGTGAAACCTCTAACCAAGAATAACCGGCAAATCTCCCGCATCGAAAATCATAAGAGAAGATGCATATGAAATCCGTTTTCGATGAACCCGAGCTTGTCATGAAGAAGACCACAAGCTCCAAAACTCAAAAAGAGAAAAGCCAAACAAGAACCAATAAAGATGATGCCAAGGATGCAAAAGGTTTGAGCTCTCCACGAACGACTCGGCCTAGCCTATAACACGGTCTCCTAACAACCACCAAGAGACCGGTAAACTAGACACCTAACTAGGCAAACCTTTGTCTTGCGCATAATCCACTTGAGCTTGATGATGACGATCATGCCCGCCTCAAGTTGGAACATCTTACTTGATTTCTCCGGCTCGATGAAGACTTGTAGAGAGCTCCCCCATACTCCATTATGGGTGAGCCTCTTTTAGGCACATCTTCACACGACCATTATCACCAAATGGTCGGCAAGCTCCAAGCATACGATATCTTCGTGATGCTCCTCTTGACCTTGCACACATCTACTTGACCAATCTTTGGATAGCTCCATGAAGAACACCTTGGTCAACACGTAATCTTCATCTTACAACCTTGAAGCCACCATATGATCTTCAAGCGTTGCCTATGGACAAACCTTAAAGTATAACTCAAGGAAACCATTAGTCCATAAAGATTGTCATCAATTACAAAAACCAAACATAAGGGCACATGCCCTTTCAATCTCCCCCATTTTGGTAATTGATGACAAACACATTAAGAGGGTTTATATGATGAATTATGCTAATCATGCAAAGCAAGCATGCATGAACAAGAAGGCAAATTCTTAAGAACAAAGCCAAAGCATGAACCTCCTCCAACAAAACCCTCTAAACTCTTCTCCCCTTTGGCATCGATTACCAAAATGGGCGAAAAAACTTAGAAGGCCGATATAGAATGTGTTCCTCCCAAAAGGGTGTATTTCTCAAGAAATGAGTGGAATAAAATACACATATTCAAAGATATACGATAGGAGGAAATATTTAGAAGTGGCAAGGGAGAAATGACAAACCAATAGAGGTGTGAAACCTCTAACCAAGAAGAACCGGCAAATCTCCCACATCGAAAAACATAAGAGAGGACGCATATGAAATCCGTTTTCGATGAACAAGAGCTTGTCATGAAGAAGACCACAAGCTCCAAAACCCACAAAGAGTAAAGCCAAACAAGAACCAATAAAGATGATGCCAAGGATGCAAAAGGTTTGAGCTATCCACGAACGACTCGGCCTAGCCTATAACACGGTCTCCTAACTACTACTAAGAGACCGGTAAACTAGACACCTATCTAGTCAAACCTTTGTCTTGCGCATAATCCACTTGAGCTTGATGATGACGATCATGCCCGCCTCAAGTTGGAACATCTTCCTTGATTCCTCCGACTCGATGAAGACTTGTAGATAGCTCCCCCATACACCATTATGGGTGAGCCTCTTTTAGGCACATCTTCACACGACCATTATCACCAAATGGTCCGCAAGCTCCAAGCATACGATATCTTCATGATGAAGACTTGTAGATAGCTCCCCCATACACCATTATGGGTGAGCCTCTTTTAGGCACATCTTCACACGATCATTATCACCAAATGGTCGGCAAGCTCCAAGCATACGATATCTTCGTGATGCTCCTCTTGACCTTGCACACATCTACTTGACCAATCTTTGGATAGCTCCATGAAGAACACCTTGGTCAACACGTAATCTTCATCTTACCACCTTGAAGCCACCATATGATCTTCAAGTGTTGCCTATGGACAAACCTTAAAGTATAACTCAAGGAAACCATTAGTCCATAAAGATTGTCATCAATTACCAAAACCAAACATAAGGGCACATGCCCTTTCAATCTCCCCCATTTTGGTAATTGATGACAAACACGTTAAGAGGGTTTATATGATGAATTATGCTAATCATGCAAAGCAAGTATGCATGAGTAAGAGGGCAAATGCTTAAGAACAAAACCAAAGCATGAACCTCCTCAAACAAAACCCTCTAAACTCTTCTCCCCCTTTGGCATCGATTGCCAAAATGGGCGAAAAAACTCAGAAGGCCGATATAGAATGTGTTCCTCCCAAAAGGGTGTATTTCTTAAGAAATGAGTGGAATAAAATACACATATCCAACGATATACGATGGGAGGAATTTATTACCTAGATCGGATGGGAATTCGATAGGAAACGCTAGAAACAGATTTCCCAAAGTGCAATGATCCAAATGGATCAAACAGACCTAATAAAATAGGACAAAAAATCAAGAATCAACCTAGGGCTCGATGAACAGATCGGAGAGGAATCGAGTCTAGCCTCGCACATACCCTAACTTGGTGATGCGTGAGATCTACGACGGCACGGATGAGGATCCTCGTCGACGGGAAGTCCTCCTCCAACGTCCTTCCGCCAGTGAAGCGGCTAGGTCGACGTCGGCGGCGAGAGGAGCACGGCGGCGCGCAAGAGCTCGGGTGCGAGGGGAAGAGACGAAGTCGAGGAAGTGGAGGAGTTGTGCCGGTGGGGGTGGATCAGTATTTATAAGGGAGGGGTCTGACGTAACCGTCAAATCTTATCCAACGACGCAGATCTTGCGTCTCTCCGAATTCAACGGACGGATTTTGTGGCGGTAATCACGGAAAAATTCCAACGAACCGAAAGAAAGTTGCTCCACGTCCGAGAACAAACTCATCGAACATCGAGTATAAAAGTAGATAAAAGTTCGATAGATACTCCTTCGGAATCAATGACATTCGAGGGGAATCTTAATCGAGTACGAATATACATGTTCACGACAGAAAAGCAAAGATGGTGTAGGGATAGAATAGAGGAAAAACAAGGTCCGATACTTAATAAATCCGAGAGAGAAAATCAAACGATAGAAAACTCGGAGTGATAAGTGTATAGTACAACATCAAACGAACAAACAAAAAAAGGAAAAAACTTAAATACAATAGAAAGCAACGAAAGTAAACTAAATTAACGCATTGCACACAGTTTGGTGAAACGAAACGTCTCCAACCGACAACTAGCGCAGACGATCCTTTTCAAAAATCCGTGTATAATGTTGTGCCCATCACAGACGATTCATCTTTTGTTGTCGTGTGGGATGATATCTGCTAAGCACACGGTTTCATGTGGATGACCGTGTGAGAAGTTATTTGGTAGGACCAAGATTTTGAATGCTGCTTCTGAATCAGCCGTGCGCATTTGAATATAGATCATATATTTAAATAGCGGGCTATGGCAAATAGCAACGACCCTTCAAAATAGCTATAGCAAGGCTATAGCAAGGTTGCATCCGGCTATTTTTTTCCGCACAATTGTACATGAATAGAGGCGAGCGTCATTTAGCGGCACCTTTCTCAAACAGCTATAGCGGGGCTATAGTTGGGCTGTAGCTGGCTATTTAAAACTTTCATATAGATTCACATATTTGTACAATCAATACACAGTTTTATCCAATAAGCTTTAACAACTAACATTATTCCATACTCCAAAGTTTCTTACATGATTATATAGTACGAACAGAAAAATTGGCGTGCATGCATGTAGTGCATGCAGCTGTATCTGAGATATGTGTTACAAATACTGAATGGAAAATTATCATGCATGTATCAAAGGCAGTTGTATCAAATACAACTTACAAATGATCAAAGGTGTGCACAACTAAAATTAAGCCATCTTTAACTCAAGAGGATGAAACGATGAATCTCGAGGAATAATATACTCTTCGAAGAATTTGAAAATATTTCTGTTCACCGAAGCAAGCTCCAGCACTGGATTGGCGTTGCTTGATATCGTGTTAATGTACTGTATGGTATATACGTTTAGATTTTGTCGTGCATGCTTGCAGAGTAGTACGGTACTTGAGTTATATATGGAATATTGGAAGTACGTACCAAAATTAATGAAACTATACTGGATGGGTTGCCAAATTGTCAGAGTTTAGACATATGGTTCCAAACAAATGCAAAGATTGGACCCTTGTGGCTACTGAGGACATTGAAATTATATTCAAAAAATGAGTAATGGCAGGTGTAAGAAGAACATAATCAATTTCAACACACAAAATATAAATCCTGAAGTATTTTTAGTCAACATCGTACTAAAATTTAAATACCTCGATATCTAATATGCGTGTCAAAGGTTTCATGGGAGTGAGGTACTTTGTAAGCTTTTGTTTTCTTGAGTTGTATTTAAAAAATGCCCTACAAAAGAACATGAAACTTTTGTGTAATCAATTATAAAATGGGATATGTGTACATTAGGATATGAAACAACATATATCGCCAATACCTGCTGAAGAAGCCTTGTATGAATGAAATATACAATGGGTTGCTAGATTGCTTTAGAGAATCAATGTAGTACGCTACGCTACGCTTTGGTATAAGTACATTCAAGATTCAGTGATTATTATATGTTAGTAGTCCACCCTTGGACCATGGGTCTATGAAAGTAGCTAGATGGTTGTCTCTCCTCCTTTACGCTTCACTAGTTAGATCTTCTGAGCTGCCTATCATGATCAATGCATTTTTATGTAATTGTTATGCTATGTTTGTTGGGATCCAATGTATTGTGAGATTATGATCAGACTGTTTATTGTCGTTAGCTGGAAACCGGGGTGTCCCGTCTTCCTACATACTGACCTCGCCTCTCAGATTGCCTAGAAGGAATCAGGGGGCTCTTTTCCCTGTGTTACAGCAAGGGCGTCTAGAAGGAGAATCCCCTCAAGATCACCCCAGGACCTCGGTGTACAAAGCAACGTCAAGGGAAGAAGCAGCAAGACGCTGATGCTTCGACCATGGAGTCCAACGGACAGAAGAGTTCCGACATGCAGATACTGGATCCTAGAGTGCCATACGCTCGTACCATGCTTTGGGAAAGCGCCTCGTTCGGCCTTCGGTATGGTGGGACCCCAACCGGTTCCCATCGCCCGACCAAGCTAGCAGTGCATTTAATGCACTAGAAGACAACATGCACCGCATGACAGGAGGACGCCAACACCTGGCGCGAACCCGCGCGGCTACTCAGCGCGCGCATGAGCTAGCCGTCGTCGCAAGCCTGCCCGACCTTTCCGGAAGACGTCTGGACCTTCCACGTCCGCACGAAGAAGAATAAGATAACGACGATCACTTTAGCTATCGGTGGTCTTGTGGCGATCCCCTTAAGCTATAGAAGGGAGACGTCGACCACACAGAAGGAGGAGGCCTCTCTGGAGGAGAAAAAAGGGGGAAGAAAGGAGAAGAAGGGGAAGTTCATCCTTGAGCTTGTCGGTAGAACAGGAAAGCCTAGGATCGACCTCCTGGGACATCATCAAGCATCCACCCAGTAAAGAGAGTGAAGTATAGGGAAGGGCATCCTCTCCCTGAGGATCACCATGTACTGTACTCTTCTACCCACAAGAAAGATCATACATGCAGGAGTATGGTCTTACGCTTCCGAGCGACCCGAACCTGGGTAAACCCCGTGTTTGCTCGCATTGTTTCACAAGCTCCAATGCCGTTTCGACCCCAACAACAACCTCCGTCTGTTTCAAGGGGGCGGGAGCCCGGCGTCTGGCGCTATCTGGTGCTAGAAGGAGGGACGGCAGTTACGTAGGCCGTAACATTCGCTTTCTTTTCACGTTCATCAGGTCTTATCGACGACACCACCACGCTCAAGCAAGCACACGTGGAACAACTACTCCCGTGGGCGGCAGCTTGCTTCCGCCGCGTTCTCCCGCGACGGTGGTGCATTTCTCATCCTTGGGGGTTCCTCAGTGACCCCGTGTAGATTTTTTATGGTGGTTTCATCGCAAACTCCCGGAGGGAGTACTGCGGATGATTTTCATGCGTCGGATGCTTATTCCCGGAAAGTTACCGGATGCCTTCTTCGGATGTCCCTCGGACCCCGGAGTTGGCCATCTTATTATTCCCGGACGCCTATTTCCGAATGGTTTTCTCTTCCCGGACGATTATTCCTGGAAAAGCATGCTACTTCAGGAAGTGGGGAGTACGACACCTCGTCCTCCCCCTCCCTTAGCAGGAATCCACAGGGACTCGTGCCGTCCATCGACGCCGACCTCCCTTGGAAAGTCCTCACTCAAGCGGCCGACCTTGCTTCGCGTAGCCGGTTCTGGTTAAATTGTCGGTCCGTCCAATAAGCTCCGTTTGAGTAGCCTGTGGGGGCTCAGCGCCTGCCCAGGAAGAAATCCCCCGAGACAGACCCTACCTTCCAGGATCCAACCATCCTGCAAGGATCAGGCTGGAGTCCTCGTCAAACACCCGTGCGGGCGGATGTACCAGTCTCCCGGGAAGGCTTATCGGGGCGGATTGCACAACTCGGATCACACTCCGAGGCACCTTTTCCAGGAACCATCCTCACATGGTCAGCCCAGCGGGGACGATGGGAGGATGGCTCGTCTGAACTCCCGAGTTCTCGGGTGCACCTCTCGGACGAAGCAACGAAAGGAGTGACGACACTCATTGCTTGCACATCTGTTGGTTCTTCCCGTGGGGCGCGCCTATCACACGCATGGAAACCAGCCGTGCGACTTTCCAAATAAGCCATGAAAAAGGTCAAGCTACGTTTCTGAGAATCTGCGCACCGGATTCCTTATCGCATCATCAGCAACGCATACAAAGTGCGCCAGGTAAAGGTGCCAAGTAAGCCTTCCGACATCACATTACTGCTCCATTAGGAGATTTTTTCGGAACCAGGGTACAACTTAGGTTCTCGGGTCGATATTTACATGCTAATATTAACTAACGGGGTGACTACACCACGACCCCACTACTACTAAGTACAAAAGTGCAGGGCCAAAAAAGAAGCATCCTGCAGATGAGCAAGCCACGGGATGGGAGCCGCTGTCTCCTCCCGAACCTTCCCAGCGGTGACCTGCCTCTTCAACGATCAGCGGCCAATTCAGCGCCGAGGAAGTCCTGGGTAATCCCCACGGTTCCTGACTTGCCGGAGCCAACAACGTCAACCTCCGCGCAACATTCTGCGCCCCCCATGGCTGGAAGACCTTCAGCCACATGGTCTCTTGGCCGTCGAATCGGAACAGGATGGCCTGGAACTACCGGATGTTCCGCTAGCGGACGAAATCTGGTCACCCTGGTCCAGGTACATGGCCCCTCCTCCTCCGAAGGACGTGCCCACCCATGCTGAACCATGGGGGCATCCCTCCATCTGGAGCCACAAGCCTTGGGGCTTGCGCCCCACCATTGCCTACGCGAACGTGTCAGACAGACGGAGCCAGCCGCACAGGGGCTCGATCACCGCCACGAAGAACTCGTGGGCCACGACCCCCGTGTGCGCTCTCGTCAGAGCCGAAGAAGGAGGTGCTCCGCCTCGACCCCGTCTGTGGCCGCCTGAGGCCGACAAGGTCCCTCGCCTGGCCGCACCGCCGCCACAACCCATAGCTCCGTCACGCACTCCCAGCATTGCCTGCGCCGCCGCATCCAGGGTGTTGGATTGTGTCGGAGACGCCATGGAGCGAAGCAACCAGAAGCAGAGGTAGAGAACGGGGAAGGGGAGTTGCCCCCTCTGATTCTCACCCCCTCGCTTAAATAATCACCAGGCTGCCGTAGGGGAGTAATTTTTCTATGTCGTTTCTAAGGCTAAAACCTTTATACTGAAACTGGATTTCTCCAAGGCGTTTGCCACGATTAGTCACGATGCTATGATTCAAATCATGCGCAGTATGGGGTTTGATGACATGTGGATAAACAGGATGAAATGCATCTTTGCTAGCGGCAAATCCTCTGTCCTTCTTAATGGCACTCCTCGAAAGACTTTTAATTGTGCAAGAGGGGTACGACAAGGGGATCCCCTGTCACCCTTAATCTTTGTCCTGGCGGCTGACCTACTGCAAGCAGCGGTTAATGATGCTGTGAACAATGATCATCTGGCTCAACCGATACCCACTGTTGGGAATCCAGATTTTCCTATCATCCAATACGCGGATGATACGATCTTGGTGATGCAAGCCTCTGTGCCACAGACACAACACATGAAGAGGATTCTGTCTGAGTATGCTGATACGGTGGGCCTGAAAATAAACTTTCAGAAGTCAAGTCTAGTGCCGATGAACATATCGGACCAGGAGGCGAATGTTCTTGCTGCCATATTTGGATGTGAACCGGGGAGTATGCCATTCACCTACCTCGGCCTGCCAATGGGAACTACCAAGCCAACGGTCACATACTTGATGCCTCTAGTCAACAATATCGAAAGAAGATTGTCATCGACACTAAGCATGATATCTTACGGGGCCAAGCTCACTCTTGTTAATTCAGTTCTGACGTCTATCGCGGTATACGCCATGTGCTCAATTAGACTGTCGGGGAAAATTGTTGAACACGTGAACAAGATCCGTAGACTGTGCATGTGGAGGAAAAACATCCAAACAAGAACGACTCATGGGGCGTTTGCAGTGTGGCATATGATTTGTAAGCCCAAAGATAAAGGTGGCATGGGAATATTAGACATTAAAACACTAAACACAACTCTTCTGATGAAGTTTCTGGATAAATTTTACAACAAAAGAGATTTACCCTGGGTTGATCTGATATGGAATACATACTACACTCACGCAGTACCACACACATCTCTTGCTCAAGGATCATTCTGGTGGAAAGAAATATGCTCCCTGGTGCCCATCTTTAGAGGTGTATCGTCGGTGAACATTGGAAGGGGTGACTCAGTGTTGTTCTGGAAAGATGATTGGTGTGGCCAAATCCTGGGGGATCAATTCCCTAGAGCTTTCTCATACGCCATCAATGAAGATGACTCAGTCCAGAATGTCCTGCTCTCAGCAGATGCCTCTGATGTATTTGTCACACCCATGTCTGATCTTGCCAGATCGGAAGTGCATCTCATCTAGGGAGAAGTGGATAGCATTGTCGTGCACCCTGATATTGCGGGTGTTTGGAAATATGAATGGGGTGTGACATACAGATCATCAGGTTTTTATAAGCATGCTTTCTCAAATCACCCAATACATGGTACCCTCAACAAAATGTGGAAGTCCAAGAATACCATGAAACTTAAAGTGTTTGCATGGCTTATGCTCAATAACAGACTCAATACCAAAAATATGCTGAGAAGGAGGCACTACATCACAGGGGACGGGACAGTGGAGAAAGATGGGTGTGTTCTTTGTGATCTGGATGTGGATGAAGATGTGAACCACCTGTTCTTAAACTGCCCTTTCTCTGCAGCATGCTAGGCTAGGCTTGGCATAATTATACCTCTGCAATCTGATGTGATAGGTGCTGTTGAACATGCTAAGCAACTGTGGACCCAACCCATGTTTCTGGAAATTTTCATCACAGCAGCATGGTCCATCTGGAAGGAAAGAAACAATGTGATCTTCAGAGAAATACCATGCACTGCTGAATCCTGGCTTAGAAGATTCAAAGAGGATTTCTCTGCTCTTAGATATAGAACAAAACCTGAGTTGTCTCAGTTTATATCCCTTTTTGTATCTTCAATTTGATAGGCTGTAGTTTAGTTTTTCTCTCCCCCCTCTTCTTAGTCATATGTGCATGACTGTTTTGTAAAAAAACCCTTATATCCCCCATACCCATTTAATAAAAAGACTGTGGCAGCTTCTCCCCCAGTCAACCTTTCCATAAAAAATTTCCTATGCCGTTTCTAGTGAATTAATTACTGCGGGCCTCCTGCCATATTGCCTCGAGTCTTACCATCTTTTGCATGATGTCATCATCATCACCCGTCAAATCCAACTGGCGACGCGTCACGTGTCGAGGCCAGCGTTGTCCCCGTGACGTGACAGCCGATGCGCGGATTACTAGGCCTTCTTGGACAACTCAGCTCCGATTCCGGGAGACCTCCATCGGAGCCAAGCCCCGGGGCTACTGTCGGTACCCGGAAACTGGGGTGTCCTGTCTTCATAAATACCGGCCTCACCTCTTAGATTGCCCAGAAGGAATCAGGGGGCTCTTTTCCCTCTGTGTTCCGGCAAAGGCGTCTAGAAGGATAATCCCCTCAAGATCACCCCCAAGACCTCGGTGTACAAAGCAACGTGAAGGGAAGGAGCAGAAGACACCGATGCTTCGACCATGGAGTCCAACGGCCAGAAGAGTTCCAACATGAAGATACCGGATCCTGGAGCGCCATACGCTCGTACCATGCTCTAGGAAAGTGCCTCGTTCATCCTTCGGTATGGTGGGACCCAACCGGTTCCCACCGTCCAACCAATTTAGCGGTGCATTTAATGCACTAGAAGACAACATGCACCGCATGATAGGAGGACGCCGACACCTGGAGCGAACCCGCGCGGCTACTCAACGCGCGCATGAGCCAGCCGTCCCCGCAAGCCTACCAGACCTTCCCGGAAGACGTCGGGATCTTCCACGTCCGCACGAAGGAGAATAAGATAACGACGATCACTATAGCTAGAAGTGGTCCTGTGAAGATCCCCTTAAGCTATAAAAGGGAGACGTCGACCACGCAGAAGGAGGAGGCCTCTCTAGAGGAGAAAAAAGGGGGAGAAAGGAGAAGAAGGAGAAGTTCATCCTTGAGCTTCTCGATAGAACAGGAAAGCCTAGGATCCACCTCCTGGGACATCAACAAGCATCCACCCAGTAAAGAGAGTGAAGTATAGGGCAAGACATCCTCTACCTAAGGATCACCATGCAATGTACTCTGCTACCCACAAGAAAGATCAGACATGCATGAGTAGGGTCTTACGCTTTCGAGCGGCCTGAACCTGGGTAAACCCCGTGTTTGCTCGCATTGTTTCACCAGCTCCAATGCCGTTTCAACTGCAACAGCAACCTCCGTCCGTTTCAAGGGGCGGGAGCCCGGCGTGCTCCTCGATCGCGCCGCCCGCGCGGCCTCCGGGGCCGCGCCCTTCCGAGAGAAACCCTCCCGGAAGGACCGTCCGCGCGCCGCCCCACCGACATTTATGCTTTATATATGATATTTTTGATATGTCCATTGAGTGTTCTTGCATGCTCATCGCCACGTGTGATTAATTTGGCCAAGTAGTGGAGTATGTTTCTAAGAGAGAGTGTTATGCTCGATAGTGGGTTCATCTCTTCTTTTGTCTGGGCACGAGTGACAGAAACATCTAAGGCGGTGATGTGTTGTTGCCACGGAAAAAACAATGGTGTTTATGTCTATTTATTGCTCATAGATGTTGCTTTTATTGTGTACAAAGTTCATATCATTTTTTTGTTGCTTTTGCAACTTAATATCAACGAGATACGTCGTATAGTGGTTTTAATGTGAACCCTTAGTTATACATGCTAATATATATTTAACATAATGCTTACATAGTTAGAATCGTGAGCTTTCTTGTGTCATAATTAACATTATGGTGCGTTTATAATTTTATCAATTGTTTAAGTATAATTTCTTTATCCAGCATGTTTAATCTATAATATTATAATAGATCATCCCAGTATCTTATCTATCTCAACATGCAAGCATCCCACATCACCAAACAATCATGAGTGGGATAATGTCCACCTCAACATGCAACCATGCATGAGATTAGAGCATCTCCAGCAGTGGCGCTAAAATAGCGCAGCGCTAAAATAAATGATTTTTTGCCGCGCGCGCTGTATCCTCCTCCAGCAGGCGCGGGAAAAAAGCGCGCGCGCGGGATCTTTAGGCGCGCGCTGCTGTTGCGCTAGGTTGGGCGGCAAATCTCCCGCGCGTCGTGGCGCGCGCTACAAAAGCCGCGCGTCGCCCGCGCCCAACCGCCACGCGCGCGCACCTGGAACGTTCCCCTTCTTCTCTATCCCCTTCCTCGCGCGCACACCGCCCAACCGCCACGCGCCCCGCCGCCATGCCGCCTCGCCGGCGCAGCGCCTCCGGCTTCACCGGCGTGCGCCCGCGCCCGAACGGGCTCTACTACGCCGAGATCCGCACCGCCGGCTTCCGCCTCACGCTCGACACCTTCAACACGCCGGAGGAGGCGGCGCGCGCGTACGACCCGGCGGCATGGCGCCTCGGGCGCCCCCGCCGGCAGATGAATTTCCCCGAGACGGAGACGCTCGAGGAGGCGCAGTTTCTCGCGCCACCACCGCGCCTCATCACGGAGGAGGACCGCCACCTGCATCGCGAGGCGCAGCGCCGCCTGCTCATCGCCGAGCACGACGAGCGCGCCATGGCGAGGTGGCGCGCGGAGTTCCCGCAGGATGTGCAGGCGGAGCTCGAGTTCTACCGGTCGAGAAGGGCCGAGCGGCGCGCCTACCGGGAAGATCGCCGCCGGCGCAAAGCCTTCATCAACGCGCAGCTCGCGGGGCTGCAGACCATCGACAAGGACGATCCGAGGTGGGATGACCTGTGGACGCAGTCCGAGTACACCTCCTCCGATGATGACGATGAAGCGTAGAATGTAGCTTCATTTGTAGTTTGTAGTTTTAATTTCTGTTGAACGCAATGTATTTTCTGTTCGTCGCGGTTTAATTTTAGGCTATTTTCTAGATCTTGCAATTAATCTGTTTGTGTGCGCACGCGTGTTTGCGCGCTGTAGGATGCAGCGTCTGGTGGAGGCGCGTCTGCGCGCCGTGTATTGCCGCGCGCGTTTACAGCTTCTGGGAATGGCCGCTCGAAAATGGCGCGCGCAAAGCTTCTACAGCGCGCTGGTTCGGCGTTTTCAGCGCTATTTTAGCGCCACTGCTGAAGATGCTCTT
This sequence comes from Bromus sterilis, assembly GCA_950022295.1. Taxonomy (NCBI): domain Eukaryota; kingdom Viridiplantae; phylum Streptophyta; class Magnoliopsida; order Poales; family Poaceae; genus Bromus; species Bromus sterilis. The sequence goes on along the minus strand of OX465601.1, from coordinate 138,465,371 downwards.
AGATCCACCACCACATTTAACCATGCATGATTTTTTTTTATTTTCTTACTATATTTATATTAAAAAAAAACTAAACATAATCAAATATAATAAATTATATGTATTTTAATTTTTTAATTTATTTTTTATTAATCTAAATATTTTAAATTCACATAGTAATTAAATTTCGTTGAAATATAGGCGGCTAATTTTTGCAGCAAAGCGCGGGTATCATTTAGTAACAGAAAAATAATTCGCTCTCAGAGTCAAGCTTTACTTGTTACCTTTCTTTGCTCTTCTTCCTCCCTCAGTCCGAAGCCAACCTCTCGTTTAGTCCATCACCGCGTGCCCTACGGCTGCCGCCGTACCTTGCGTCACCGCCGACGCCTCAATCCCGTCCCACGTCCATCCGCTACTCACCCCCCCCCCCCCCCTCCCCCAGGCGGCACCCAAAACACCCCAGCCCTCACGCGCGTCGCTGCCACCGCCGTTACCGTCCTTCCTCGTCGCGACATCGCGTTCCTGCTATCTCCACCCGGTCTGCAATTTTTGGTCATTAGGTTTTGATGTATGAGTTTGTTCTCACCAACTGTTTACTTAAACCCCATTTGCCTAGACAATTTTTGGTTGTGCCGATGAAGTGAACACATCCGGCACACCATCTAGATCCGTGCTTGCTTGACACTGCTCTGAGATCATATCTTATAGCGGGTAGATGCAACCTTTAAACTTATTGGTTCCGTCAGTTATTACATACTTACTAGAGTATGGTTGAGATCATTGTTGTGTTAGTGTCAGTTTCTCACATTTCCCCTTTTCATTATGTTTGAGCTTTTATTCTCGTAGTTATTATTTCTTATAATTTGCAGTAACACTGGACAGAAATGGAGAATGTGCAGTATGCCGAAGAACTTGTGCGGGAGTTTCTTGTCTTCAGGGGTTTCACAAATACTCTGCAGGCTTACGAGGCAGAATTGTCTACCGAGATCGGCCGGAATTTTGAAGTAGACAAGATCCTAGATTTAGTGTTCTCAGTGTATATACCAAAATACCAACTGGATAGACTGCTAAGCATCTTTGGCTTTTTTAAACAATGTTTCACTTCACCTGCGGACACAGTACTCTACACAGCGCTTCTTAAACTGGAGCAGTCAGTATTACGGTATTATGTTGTCAATGCTTTGAAAACTGGAAGACAAGAAAAGGTTGTTGAATTCTTTAGCACAAGTGCCAATTATCTGGTGCAAAAGCGTGAAGATTGGCTAGCATGGTTTGGTGCGTCTTCTTAGCCTTCTAGTGCTCTGTTGCCCACATTGTGTCCGCTTCTACTTATGCTTTGTCAATCACAATAACACTATGCAGCTATACCGTATATTAAGAACCCAAGCTTGGATCCACAGTTCCGTATGTATTTTTCCAAAGAATGGTCAGACACTTTGGTTCTTTCATTTCGGAACTTCTTAAGTGGGATATTCAATGGTACTCATATCCTTGTACAGCATTGTATTCAATTGTACTCAGTATGTATTTATTGCTTTCCATCTTTCCTAATATACAAACTTCTTATCTGAGTTATTATTTTATTCACATTCTTGTTGACCGCCGAACTAATATTATGGTTTGCTTAAACACTGTTTTATCCTTAAGTTTTCCACGAATCCCAGCCCTTTTGAAGATTAGCACTGAAAAGAATACGATCAAATGCCTCAAGAGTGACATAAAGCAACTGAATAACAAATTGTCAGAGCTACAAGCATTGTTAGAGTTGAAGGAAGTTGAACTATCTCTCTTGAGAAGGTAAAGCTATGGTATCTGGACTGCAAAATTGCTCATATATCTTCAGATGCATGGTGTTTTCTAATTAGGCTATCATCTATTTATCTGTTTGCAACTATGCATACAAACATCTGATTTAAAGATGGGATGGGACTAGGAAAACTATGTTCATGAAGTGCTCTTAGCTTCAGCTTCCTTTACTATTATAAGTTAGATAGCTTATTAATGTAGATGGTAGAGCATGACATAGAATGTGACTGCAAGAGTTTTTACAAATCTCAAGCGCCTAACGAAATCCACTAACTATCTCTTAACTGATAAATACAGGAATGGTAATAGTATTGATTCCAGACCCAATAATTTACTCAAGATTACTTCAACTGGTTCCTCCGTTGAGGGGCAAGAAGAATCCTCAACATCAAGTAAAACTGTAGAGGATGTTGATTCACAGACTTCGATTTCAGCGAAATCAAGAGATGAGAAATTGCGTGATTCTTCTCGTATGAGCAATGCAGGTTGGCTCATTTTACTAACTAGACTTATCCTGTACCATATGTTTTTTGACTCTGTTGTTTTCTCAAGCATATGTGTAATTCTTTACCATAGGGTTATGTGTGGTAACTAATGATTTTGGTCTACCTTTTTTCTCACTAGACTTAACCTTTCTTTCCCATCAACCATTCTAATATCCATGCTTTGGATTACTTTTATGCTTCACCGAACATATTTTTCTATTTTGATGTTCTTCATTGCATTTGTTCTGCAGACCCCCATTTAGATACTACATTCATCTTATACATGGAAACTTTGAAACACAATATGTTTCCTTTTCTTGCAGAAAATGAGCAGATTTTAATGACTGAGGAAGACTTTCCTGAAGTGAAAGTGGATTTTCAGGTAATCTATAGTTTATCCCTAGTAATTATCCATTTTTGTGGTTTTCTATATCACTAATCAAACCTGCTAACAGGAAACATTTTTAGGTCATAACAGTTCAATCAGTAGCTGTCGATTTTCTGCTTCTGGATCAAATATTGCTAGTTCTTCGACTGATGGCACTGTGAGGTAACTGTGCTATCTTAGTTCTGATTTAATTTTTGCCTAACTGAACTTTCTAGATTTTGACCCGTTAGTTTTTGAACTCATAAAGAATCTGGACATATGACTCATCAACGCCATCATCGAAAAATGCCACTATATACTGTGGGGCTGAAGTCAACGCACTTTCTTGGGAATGCAGATCTGACCGCTTGGTATGTCTATCGCATATTTTAATTGTACCACATTAATTTTTGCACACCATTTCACCTTTGAAGAACATATTTTAAGACTTTTCTTTTATCACCCATTTCTCTTGACAATAGCTGCTCATAGGCACAGCTAATGGAGGCATTAAAGCTTGGAATGCTGATGCAAAGAGAGTTGTTTGTGACCTCAGTACATCCAAAGACTTCCCAAGGTTGGAAGTTACCGCCTACTATTACTTTTGGGCTTACAACTGTATCTATGCTGATGAAGCTTTTCCATTTCTTGCAGTGTGCTTGATTTGAAGTGTAGTCCTGTAGATCCTGTGTTCGTCTCTGCAGCTGCATCCAGACGGTAAACTTCAGATATCTTGGTTCATAAGAAATCAGTTGCCAGTCACTGCAAAATGGCATCTTCTTTCTCCTACAGAAAAGCGTCACTGCTAAACTTCTGTTTCTGACAGCAGCGTTTTGTCCTGTTTTCACATATCGATTTAAACTAGAAACAATACTTTCAGGGCGGCATATCTACTACTACTAGTAGGTCTAAAATATCATTGTCTTATTGCACTGTCAATTGTATTGTCTTATTTCCAGCTTTTTACTTTTCAGGCATGGATCAACTATATTTGACAGAACAGGATTTGCTTCCTTGACAGTATGGCATATGAAAACATGGAAGCCTCTGGTACTGATTTTTTCTTTCAGCTCCTTATCTTGAACCTAGCTGAAGACTCTAGCCATTAACCTTTCTGTTTTATACATCCGTTACTTCTATTTGAAGACAGTCCTCCCTCTTGGCGAGGATCCACCTGCTATTACTTCACTGTGCTTCAATCACAACGGGAAGATCTTGGCAGCCTCTGCAACAGATGGAATGATTCACATGTTTGGTATCCTTTTAGTGTAATATTCCATTACCATCTTTATTATGTTAACTGCTTCTGACTTGGTACTCGGTATCATTTATTGCTTGAGGACAGCTAGAACCTGGTTACATTGTTTCTTTGAGATACTATTTGTATTTTATGATTGTTGGAGCCCATACTACTCCCTTTACTGCACATAGACATGTCTGCTGGTCTACAAATCACTGGATGGCCTGCCCATGATTCCCCCGTCAGCTCAGTTCTTTTTGGGCCAGCTGAAACAAGCATCTTCAGTTTAGGCTCAGATGGAAAGGTATATAGGCCCTTTTAGTGCATAAATGCAACTTTGTTGATTTATATATGCAAGTATATAACACAATGGTGATTGTATGCAACCATATGCATGATTGAACCCTGTGAGTTACACTCTTCTAAATTCTAATGCTTAATCAGCTTTAAGCAAAATAACAACTGTAGCATTGTTATAGGTTAACTTTGGCATCGTACTTGTATGAATTAGTTCTCGTATAAAAATATGTATCCCATAATCTTTGGCTAGCTTGCGTGGTTGTATGTATCTAACATTAAATGTATGATCTTTAGATATTTGAGTGGAGCTTGCACAATCAAGGTCAGATTATTTGGTCAAGAGACTGCAGTAGGTAAGAGTATTTTCACATTTGGTGAATCATCATTGAATTGCAAATGGTTGGTAGTGTTGGTTTGATAAAAATGTACTTCAACCCTTCATTTCTTTCACATATGCTATTCTCACTTCCATTTATTGGAGTAATGGGAGTGGAAACGGTGTTTTAAGTATACATATAATATAAGTCTGTGCACCATCACTCTTGCAGTATGTAAAATAATTCCTACGCATATAATATAATTCTGTGTACCATCCATATATAATCTTGCTGTATGTAAAGTAATTATTTTTGAGCCAATCCAAAGAGACTAATTTGAACTATTTAGTTTAAGGTAAAACAATGCTCCCTCTGTTCCTAGATATAAGGTGTATAGTTTCTGGCACGAAAATTAAAGAACTCACATTGAGAAAAAAATTACACCAGGTTTGGACGAGATTACATCTAGCTAATTGACGTGAGGAAATAGAGGGGTTTGCAAAAGATAAGGAAACATGATCAAATCTTTAAAAAAAATGTCAAGATGAGTGTTGAAATGTAATACACCCTATATTTTGGACTTTTTATTAAAAACATATACACCTTATATCTAGGAACGGAGGGAGTAGTTTTCTAGCAAGATCTCTTATGTTAATGTGCTCTGCATTTTCGTATGGCACGTGTGACATAGACTTCACACACACTTTGCACACCAAACTGTTTCAGTCCACAGGTTTAAGGAAAACCAGTATTTCTTTGAAGACTTTCCTATATGGGATCTGTATTGTTTTAGATACATACTTGAAACTCAGTAATAGCTTGAAATTATTAGGATGCATCAAATTGACAATTAAGTTTTTTTATAACAATCTTGGATCTATCCCATGTGAATGCACATTCTCTGATATCTAATGTGATGTTGGATTTCTTGATATTAGGTGAAAATTTGAAAGAAACGTTGTTATTTGTGTAGGATTAAGCTACATTTATACAGTCCGACTAGTTGAATTTGTGCACATGAACTGCTGGAGTACTTTTTGGCATGAGAACTGCTAGACTACTTGAATGCTCTACCTGATCGAACTCTTATTTTGCCAGAACAGCATGGTATATTAAGTTGGTGTATTATGTAACCGCGAAGCATTTTTTTTCTCATTTCTTCTAATTTGTCTTCTGTGACCAGGTTTTGCAACCCTGAGAGCTTTAACAAACGCATGCATGAGGTAGCGTTGGATTCTAATGGCAAGAGACTTCTTGTTACATCGGGTTTGGTTCGGGCTCCAATATACCAGGTTTACACATTGTCAACACTCCCTAATAAAGTTCGTTTTGCTGAACTAGATAGATACCAATACAGTAATCCACTATATCCCTTTCAGGTGCAAGGTCATGAGAGAGGGTTGAGGACACTTCCTCATACTGCATCTATAACAAGTGTGGACTGGCACCCCACGCGGCCAATCTATGTTACTGGTTCTGAAGACCACTCTGTCCGTGTCACATCCATTCTATGATGTTCTATGTCGAGCAGTTTGCCCTAACCAGAGGTTCTGCTCCATAGAGTGACCCCCAAGAGATGAACCGGTTCCATGGATCCGCATGCTATTCCTGATTATCTCATCCAGACAGATCCTTTTGCATTGGAAAACTGGCTCGTGTTTGTGTTTGTAGACTTGTTGAGTCGGTGAACTATTTTGTAAAAACGGGTGAAAACATCTGTGATCTTGTACATGGCCGGAGCCTTGGAGCTTCACAGCAGGTTTCTCCCATTCTCAACAAAAGCATATAGGGATCAATCCATGCCTTGCACCGATTTTGTATGATGTATTGCTATTTTCTAAAGGAAAATTTATGTGTTGCTGTTTGATTAGCAAAAATTCTCTTACCAGTTCAGCATTGATGGTTTGGGGCCAATTACATCTCCAAGAGCGAGTTTACACAATACTCCCTTTAGCGATCTAAAACCTCTTATATTTATGTACAGAGGGAGTACTTGTGAAATCCTAGTAAAACTGGTGTACTGGTGTCTATTTTCTACTCATCTCTACATTTTTTTTGTTCTAAAGTTAACCCATCTTTCAAATTTGTAGTGCTCCAAATGGGAGCAGATGTCATGGACGCTGCCGCTATTTGTTCTATACCATTGAGGGGCTTTGACTTGCTTGGATCGAAACTTTATATCAAACTAGTAAGTCTCTTGCCCATCATATTACTGATGAAGGGACAAATATTGTATGGAGGGTGGGAATGGGGGTGAACAGATGATTCTAATTTCTATCAGAAAATAGAATCAATTCTACCAGCGCAGTGAAATTAACCCTCGATACAACAATTAAGCCTTGATTGCTTAAAAAAACAATTAAGCCTTGATACGTCAGAATGCAAAGGGAAAACTTAACGGATCTTACGCGGAGATATTCATTAGTGTAGTTCTGAGTAGAATGACTTAGTGGTGGATAAAAATCAGACACAAATGATCATGCAGTCTGAAGCATCGCACGAAAACAACTTGATGGATAATCGATCATAGATACACAATTACAACAACAAACAACACATGCATAGCGATTACCAAAAGTAATGCATGTGGAGAATTAACCAGTGTTGCTTGATGGCGACCATTTGTATGTTGAATGAGTTCACACTTATGCAAAAATACTATATCTGATTAGAGGGACTTGTGATTGAACACAAGAACAAAACTCTCTTCTTCATATTCTTATTGATTGAAAGTTCTTGAACTCCAGCCAAATCACCCATGGTAGATTCTTGAGGCAAAATCTTCAAACCTTAGTAGACAAAGTTCTCAGCAAGCACAATCTTCTTAGTTGCCCAGAACAGACAACGGGAAATTTTGCTCCTGGATTTCTCTCTTGGATTAGATAGTTTTCTCTCTGGGATCAGACCATTCCTTTCAGTGAAATCTTTGAGAGGGGATTTCAGACAAGGGTATCAGAGAGCAGCCATTGTGTACGGACAACGTGGACATCTATTTATAGTGGGAGCAACCCTGAGGGTGAAATAACCAATCAGGCCCCGACCCTCACAAAGAAAACCCGACATGTACTGCTTAACTATTTATAAAGGTCGACATTTATAACGAAAACTCGACATTGCCAAAACTCGACATGTACTCTAAGATATAACGATTGGATTTTTGAATTAGACAACAACTTTACTCGGGGAACAAGTGAAGCTGACTCTATCACTGTGATTTCTATCCAATCACGGAAAAACATCATCTCCGTCTTGTGATGGAAAACTCAACATAAAGAGATTTCTCTCAATAACTCACATAGATAGATTTCATATTGAGCATTCACTTGAACCTAATCTCGACTCCTTGAACCCTCTTAATAGTACAGTTAGCCTATGATTCAAGTGGAAGAAAAAGTAGTCACAAGAACTACATCTTCTTCGTCATCTCCATTCTTCTTGGTGACATCAATTATTCTTTGGGAGTAACCATGATATTTACGTGGATAGTATTTATAGGGGTCGTCTCCAACACACCTTTTTCTCGGTAAGCTTGTTCCTCAACAACTTAGCATTCTTCTCGGTAGCGCAGTTAATCTCCATGGAAGTTTTGACAAACTTATCCATAACTGCATAAATTATTTCTATGTACACTAATAAACAAGCTAGTTCCCAACATTTTTGACAAACAATCTCCAAAACTTCTAAGGGGCACTAGATTGCACCTACAATATCCCCCTTTATGGACGATTATTCACAAATCCAGATGTAGCATTTGTTAAGTAATAACCGAAAGACTATCGAGATAAATTTCTAAGATATAAATTAAGCTCCCTCCAAAGAGGTGCATATCTGAAAGAATTTCTGTTGAGCATAAATGTATATATAGGATAACTTAGTGGAGAGATAACTCTATATCTTAGATATATATGGATTGCATTGTTGATGATAAATCCGAGGACATATCAAATCCATAACTTCATATCTCTGATAAAAATTCCACCTGCAAAATAGACCGATACTAATGCAGCAGGAGGTGTTATTAATATTACATCACCACAAAGTATAACAACCAGGAGTTTTTACATCATGAAACACAACCTAATAAAAGCGAGTGATGCAAAGCTCCAAAAAACAACCCTGCAAAAGACCTACTTCTAAACTCTTGATGCCTTCCCTTTTTGTCAACAAGTGTCAGAAAGGCGTCGAAAAACATGGGGTAGCTATTCGATGCGAAAACCTAAACCCGATCAAGAAGAATTATTTGTCGGATACTTGCACGTTCTTAATGAAGAGTCGCCTTCTCCTGAAGATGAATCATCACCATCTTGAGCTAACGAAGATTCTTCTTAAGAGGTTTCTTCTTCAGAAGTGGGTGGATCATCATCGGGATGTTGGGATCATAGGGCTCGTCACGGTTGTTGACTTGATGAAAATTTTCTCCATTCTTGATTGTCGATGAAGTAGCTTTAGATTCATCAAAAATATTTTCTTCACCATCAACTACTAATATATATTTTTAACTGGCCTTTGTCAGCAGTTGAGGAGTTTTTCGTCGCTTGCGATCATCACACGAGAAAGGCTTATCAATGTGATCATATGTTTCTAGAATTCCTCTGGGATTTAAAACTTTTTGGAGTTTATTGAATATTAAAAAGAGAGGGAATAAAAGGACTTTCCCTAAGATTCATAATTGGTGTTTTTGGAATTTATTATTTAAAACAAAACCAACAAAACAAAATGAGAGAAGGTAATATGACTCCTTCAACATATTAAAAGGTTGGAAAATGTTTTAAATCATTATTGGAATTCTTCTGAATATTCAAAACATTTTTCAACTCAAGGAAATTCATTTGAGAGGATATAAAATGACTTATTCCCTTTTTAATAAAGTTGGAAAATATTTAGAATATTACTTTAAAGTTTTTAAAATTTATTATGAGTATTATAAATAACTCTAAAATTATTTTAGGGATTTTAAAATGCTAAGAGAGTTTTTATTTCATTGAAATGATTTATTAAATATTTTAAAAGAGTTGAAAACATATATTCCAATGGGATATTTTTGTTTTTTTATTTTACCAAATTATTTATTGGTGTGACAATTTTAAAATTTATATTTTATTAATTAGAAATGGGTTGTCAATGCTTTTGACCAAATAAAAATATTTATAATAATTTATTGGATTTTATTTGATTTATGAAAAGTATTTTATATTTAAATAAAGTATTTAGAAAAGTTTTTATTTTTATTTTCCTTTTTGGAAAATGTATTCATTAAATAAATTTCTTTGTATTATTTGAGGAATTTCGGATTTTGTTTCATATTTTTCTGATGTGTATTTATTTTTGTATTATTGTTTGAAGTTTCGATTTTAAAGAAAAAGAAAAACTCGTACCAGCCAACCCAACAGCTTTTTCCGCCCGCGAGCGCATTTTGAAGCCCAAGTCGGACCCAGTTTAGTATTTTTCCTCTCTGCCTATATATAGAAATTAGGATTTCCTTTTTTATTCCTTTTCTTTTTCTTCCAAATAAGAAAAACCCTAGCGGGACCCGCGGGCCGCCGCCGCCGTCTCGCCGCTAGACGGCCACCTCGACGCCCGCCGCGCCGCCAGCCACGCCACCCGCGCCGGCCGTCCGCCCGCCGGACCACCTCCGACCGCCTCCTCCGCGCGTGCCGTGCGCCGCCGCCGTCCTCGCGCCGCCGGGGCCGTGCGCCACCGCCGTCCTCGCGCCGCCGGGGCCGTGCGCCGCCGCCGCCGCGACGCGAGCCTCCGCACCACGGCCGGCCACCGCGCCCCCGTGCGCCGCACCACCGCCCCTCGCCTGCGCCGCCTCCCCGCCGGCGAGTCGTCATGGCCGGAGCCGCCACCCACCGCCGGAGCGCGCCGCCACTTCGCCGGAGCGTAGCTCGCCGGAAAAACGGAGTTCGTCGGAGCTCCAATTCCGGCCAGATCCGGTCAACCGCTATCCAGGGACCCGATCGCTTTTTCCAGAAAAATTTATTTGCGATCAGGTCCTTTTGGCAGAAAAGACACCGGCGCCGTACTCGCAATATCTCCTTCACCGTGCGTCGGATTGAGGTGAAACTTTTTCCTGCGCGCTCGTGTTGTTCTGTACTTTAGCATGGAATCAATTTTTGCACACTTTGCACACTTTTGAATTTGAATTTATTTCAAATTCAAATTCAAATTCTAGAGGTCGTATCTTTTAAACCGTTGATCCAAATCGAGTGATTCCTTTTGCGTTGGATCACTCGTTCCATGTACTTTCTGTCTATATCATGTGTACACAAAAATTCAAATGTTTCTTGATCTGTTTAAATTCAAATTCAATTCAATTTTGCACTTGCTATGACCTGCGTTGTAGTATTCCGTTTCACGTGATTCTTTTTGCATATCGGATCATTTGAGAGATGTTATCGGTAAGGTTCACACACTTTTCATGTGGGCATGATTTTCACCTTGATTTCATAAATGCCCATAGTCAGAATTCCTTACCGATGAATCTCTATCTGTTGGCTCTCTCGAGGTCACTTCCACCGATCACCTTCGAGCACATCGACACCTTTACCCTTCAAAACCTTTTTGTTTTGTTGCTAAAACCTTTGTGTTTGTTTATTGATATTTTGTTTGCCTTGTGATGTGATTGCTCATTTGAGTTCCTTCCGTTGCGATAGATTTCTCGGAGTGTGGCGAGTAGGGTTGACTGGACCCTGAGAGCGAAGAACTTCACCGAATGGAAAAGGCAAGTTACACTTTGACCATACCTCAACCTATATTTTGTATTATGCATGTAGCAAATTATCACTCTATGCTTGTGTAGGACTATATATTAGTTATGCTTTAAACCTAGTAGGATAGCCATATGTTCTGACCTTGTATTTCATTGTCGCCCTAGGATCGTGGTTGTTATATACTGCTATTGCTTTGTAGATGGGGATTGGTTGATTTACCATTGAGCTATGTGAGGATTAATGACTTGACTAGCAAACTTAAATAGAAATCACCTCTGGGCGGGCAGGGAATGCATCCTGGGGCTCGTGCCTTGTCTAAGGAGGGACCAAGGCTAAATGCTTCCCGAATGGTTGTTTTGGTGGTGAACCGGGTGTGTCATGGTGTCTATCCTCTGAACGCCGTGGGCGTCGTCCAGGCTCAAAAAGATCGGACAGACAGTGTGACTAGTAGCTTCCATGTACAACCACTGGCTATATGGGCTCTGGCTTAGATGAGTAAGTTGTGGGGAACCTGACCCTAGTAGCTAGCTGATGTAGATATGATAGGTGTACCGGCTACCAAAGGGTGGAGGCAACCTCTTCTGAAAGACTATTTCTCAATCTTCGGGTTGAGTCCAGTAGGGAAAGTGTACAAACCTCTGCAGAGTGTAAAAATTGATCATGATTAGCCGTGTCCACGGTTACACACAACTTTGAGCAACCAGGCATTATTGTTGTTGGATGTTCTTGACAGATAATTCACCTTAATAAGAATTTGAGTGGGAACTTTTAATAAAGGGATGGTTGGAATTGGTGTAGCCCGATTCAACCATACTTAGGACTAGCAAGATAAATTAAAATTTGATTAGTTGTAATATGTGAGGGAAAAACTGGCTTTCTGCAAAACTAAACCATAATACTTTCCTTTGACTTACCTTGCATGTAGATGTAGGTCTGCTATATACTTTTTCGTGTAACTTGCCGTACAAATCAGATGTACTGACCCGTTGTCGGGCTGTGACCTTCGGTGTTGCAGGATTGTATACAACGAGTAAGTGATGTGATGTAGGGTTACGATGTCTATACTCAACTATGCCGGTGGAGTTGATGGACGCCACGAAGCTTTTATTGATTTTCCTCTGTATTCTATTTGTAAGCTAGCCTTGAGCTATGCAGGTATGCTATATTGTAATACTGGATCTTCGATGTAATATATATGATATGTGGTTTATTCTTGATATTACATCGTGTACTGTGTGTGCTAGCTATTGATCCAGGGACTAGCACAGAATGCACAGAGACTTGGATTCTTAGTGAATTGGGTCGTTACATATTGACACGCGTGTCTTGTGCTTTTGGTGGAGCTATTGGCTCTAAGCTCAGCTTCGGGAATGATAATCGCAAGTTTAGATTTTCGTTGGACCCATAAGCTTTGGGGAACGTGTTTCAATGCCATCTTGAAAGGATTGTCTAGGAGTATCATACTTTTCGTTAGTCATGCTGCTATTTTTGTCGGGGGGTTGTCCCTAGATTTAGGTTGTGATAGATGTCATATACAACGATTATCATGGGGTTAGTTTAATAAAGTCACCTCGGTTATTTTGTATGTAAACCGGTTTTTATTTTGGCAGAAATATTATGATTTTTTATTGTTGCTTAATAATAAATAACATACACTTGTGTGCATCAATATGTATTGCTTAATAATTAATAATATACACTTTTGTGCATCAATATGCAGAGAAACATGGGTTTATCTCCCTTTTGAAATAAGGAAAAGGAACCAGATAGGAATGGGAGACACATATGGATACTTCGAGTATACGGTTATGCGAAGGAGAGGGGATCATCTGGTGGATCATGGATCGAAGGTACATCAAAGTGGACATGAATTTTCTGTTCTCGAATGCACATGCAACCTGATGAACAGTAAGTTGAAATAAAAAAAAAATCTATTTTTTTACAACACACGTGTTTGAATGTTCTACTCTTCTTCGTGGTACATGACAAAAACTAATAAAATCAGTGTTATAAAAAATCTCCTTTTGGAGACATTTTAAAGTGTTTGTTTTATTTTATATTCAAAGCATCATAAATATGATCTCTTCATGAAGTTTTACACATAGAAAACATTCAAGAATGTTAGTCTAAGAAAATTGAGAAATTTTAATATCAGTTTGTTAATTTTCAAAATTTACTGTTCACCCATATGCAAATGCACCTAGGAGCAGAATGACACTTCTGCTTCATGGCTCCTTTCCCTACGTATATTCTTCTTCCACTCAACCATTTTATGTAATCTGAACCTCTATGAGTGAGTTGAGTTGCGAATCAATGAAGAGTTATGTCAATAGCTTTTCCCTGTGCAACGTTGCTAACGTATTCGGCAACTGGTTGCATGGTATTAATCACAGGTTTAGAAATTTTCTTAGGGTGGGAGCGCTAGCCGATATTTGGTCGCTATGGCTATGTAGAAACGATAAGATTTTTAACGCTAAGATAACTTCATTTTTGTAGGTTATTTACCAGTGTACCGGTATTCTTCGTTCATGGTCGTCTCTACAGCGTGTGGAGCATTGCGACCTATTTATGGAGGTCTATTCCCCCACTAAAAGAAATCTCATCCCGAGATTTAGGAGGTAGGGTAAGGGGTAAAGTTTTGGTTTCGTAATCTAACAAATCTTCTGGTTCTTGTTGCACTCCTCGAAGACGTTAATCCTTCCTTTGGGGCTTCATCGTACTTACGAATAGGCTAGGAGGAAAAACTTAAGGGGGTTGGATAGGTACAAGGTTAATCAACCGAGTGTGGCACCCCGGCTCAGAATATCGTAACGCCCCGTGCTCCAGCCCAGAGGTCATGTCTTTAAACTAAGGATGACAATTTTACCCATGGGTATGGGTACCCACGGGTACCCTGCCCGCATGGGCAGGGTATGTGTACATTTTTATACCCATGGGTAGTACACATACCCTACCCATCAAGTCGTGTGTAGGGAACGGGTATAGCTTTGTACCCATGGGTATACCATACCCTACACATGTATATCATTGTACTCTTTAACTAATTCCATGTGTATATATACCATATACTATTTCATCTACTAAGTGAGTACCTATAGCCTTTATAGATAATTGTCATGTATTTATCTACATGCTATTGAGTTCAGATTATTTTCTTGCCAATGTGCTACCAATGAATGTAAAAATATGAACACTTTTTGTTCTATTTGATCTACCCAATGGGTACCCGATGGGTACGGGTATCCATTGGGTATGGGTGTGGGTACAGTTTCATACCCACGGGTAAGGGTATGGGTAGAATTTTGCACCCATGAACTATAAGGGTATGGGTATGGTATTGCTCTAACCTACCCATACCCTACCCATTGCCATCCTTAATTACAACGCTAGCGGAGCGAGGCAGCGAACAACTTGCTCCCAATGCTAGCCACTGAGCTACATCAAGAAGCGGGATAACTCTACGATAGCGGAATAGTACTTAGCAGCGGAACAACGGCGACGATGATGAACTCCAAACCACAGGGAAACTGACTGGGACACCTCCTAGCTCGCAAACTCCGGGAACGTCGTCCTACGCAATCACGACATTGCGTGCAAGTCTGGCATGACACGCCAGGTCAGTACATGGAATGTACTTGCAAGCTCACAACATCCAAAGCACCAAGGAAAACAATAACATGGCAATAACAGACCAAGCAGTGCAACATGATGCATCTAGCATATTAGAAAGATTATAACTAATGCATTAACAACCATCATTTAAGGTCACACGGACCCCGTATGATCATCGCATGATCATACGGCTTACCTCGGAGTCATTACGGACTCAAGCACCGGGTCATCTCAAAACCAGCCAAGTTGCACGGGTCGTCGCACGACCATTCAACGGGTTAGGTGTAATCGCGTTGTCACCCAACCAATCCGGTCATCGCATGACCAAACGGGTCATCGCATGACCATCAACTTATACGGGTCGTCGCACGACCATCCAACGGATTAGGTGTCAACGCGTTGCCACCCAACCAAATCCGGTCATCGCATGACCAATCACTTAACACAATCAACGAACCAGGTTTACGTTGATCCCAAGTGTGACCTAGTACGAACTTTGTCCAATACCGTGGAATTGGCTATTCGAATAGATTCATACCCTCTGCAGAGGCCGTGCACTTTACCCACGCTATGGAGTTCTTCCTCCATCCAATACCTTGGAACTTGTCCCACAGGAACCTCAGAACTCGTACCATAGGAGTGGACTAGGACTTCTCTAACAAGACCGTTCTACCACGTGCCTCCATTACCGTATCACCCGACATGCTTCGCGATCCATGCCTTGGGTAGCCCCGTGTCCTCCAGACACACCTGCCATCGGATGGCAAACAACATTGTCCCAAACAGGTACTGCGCACAATAACCAAACTGGATTACAAGACTATAGCCGCTTACTGGGCAAGGATAACCGCGCGCGCATAGCCTTCCCACCTTGGTGATATGCATAAGAGAGCCCACCGATAGACCGAGTCAAGGCCTTCCCATACATGCGAGTGTGGCTGCACTGATAAGTTCGGTTCGGTGGCACCGGACCAACTTGGCACATAACATATATCCGAATGCATACCATCAAGTATCAGGTGCAACATGAAAGTCTAAGTCAAATCATAGCAAGGCATGCAGAACAATCCAAGGTACGACTATGGTTATACCATGATCCAAAACATGTTTAAATGATTAACCTAGCCATGTCAAAATGCAACCTAGCCAGATCATGAACATACTAGGGGTATGATGCATACAAGCATAACATGGCAATAGTATGATTAGAGTAATTCAAGCATATCAAGCAAGATCATTATATCATCCGAAAGTAAAGAAGGATGTAAAACACGTCAAACCTTTACGAAGGTGCAAAAGAAATTGTGGCTTGCCTTTCACCAAGGGAGTGTGAAACACTCCTGGTCTTCAACACAAGTCAATCCCTGAAAAATATATTTTAAAATGGCAAAAAGGAAATGTCACATAAGGGTTTTCTTGTAAACAACAATTATTAACAGAACAACATGGCCAAAAAGTTAGGGAAAAATAAAGAGGAGATCAAGAGAAAAATTATGCAAAAAGAATCAACTTCATTGGACTTGTGGTTTAGGAAATATCTCTGGTCAAAGATTTGGTCAAACTAATCATTTAAAAATGATTTAAATGATTTTCTGGAAAATCCAGTGGGGCTGACATCGAAGGCGTATTCTGTGAATACATCTTCACTTGAAAAATGATTCGGGCTAGGGCAGAGAGAATGACGAGTGGGCCAGGGTTGTCAGGTTAAGAAGGGGAGAGAAAAAAAACAGAGTAGGCGATCTCACCAGCGGCGAAGCTCCGACGAGGGGCCTCGAATGGGTGCGATATGGGCGTGGCTGGAATGGGTAGCTCACGGCGCACCTCCCTGTACCAGTTTCACACTGGGGCGTGGCCTGTAGGCAACGTTAGCTTCGTCTCCTGCGACTGCAGGCGGCGGAGCTCGTCGGAGGTCGACCCAACCGTCGATTTCGGCGAGTACTCGCTCGGGGCAAGGTTGGAGAAGGTGCAGGGGAGAAAGGGGGGTCGACTGGTGGTGATGATGTGGAAAGGGGGGTCTAGGGCGAGGGGGAAACCCTGCAAACGAACGGTGGCGCTACCCGCCGGAGGCGGGGAAGAAGTGCTCCCGTGGCTCGATTGCTGGTGCAGAGGGGCGATTGAAATGGGGTGGAGGCTGCTGGTGAAGAGAAACGGCAGAGGCATGCTCAATTTATAAGGGGGAGCGGGATTCCGAGCTTTGGCGCCGCCGTGAGGCAGAAGACACGGCGATGGGGCGAGCTGGCGTGCGTGCGAGGCTTGTGGTGGTTCTAGGGGGGTGCTGGGGGGGTCACGTGCCAGCATAGCGAGCGTATAGACGAGGGGAAGGGGCCATGTAGATGTGGACGGGTCAGCGGCCACTGTGCCCTCGTGCGCACGAGGCCGGAGAGGATTACGGCGATGCAGGGCGAGCGGGCATGCAGGTAAGGAGGAGGGAGTGGCGCGTGGCTCGGCAAAGCTGTGCGGCGCGGCTTGACAAAGGGAAGGTGACACGGGCGCGCCGCAGAGCCGGTTGGCGTGTCCTGAAGCTCGGGCACGCGCGCAGAACACGCCGAGTGTAGTCAAATGCGTGCTCACTAGGGGGGATGGTGCCCAAAGTGATACTTCACGTGGCCAAAGGTGTCCAAGATGAAGTCCTCTCCAAGCCTAACACATTGATAGCATTGACTGGTCAAGGGGGGTTCTGGTGTGATCTCTACTCCAAGAAAAAGTTTGCTGTTGCAAACTTGGGAGGAAAACTGTGGTCAAAGGGTGAATAGGGGGAGGGTGTGAGGTTGTCACATGGCTATAGGGTAGGAAGGACTATGATCCTGTGAAATTTGAGCTCAGCTGGCCAACAAAACAATGTACTTCCTTTGCAAGTGCCCAAATGGACCAGAAATACATTGTTGAATCTGGCATCCTCTAGGCTTGATGGATTTGGATCAAATTTGGCGGAGAGGGGTTATTTGGTGGTTAGCAGAAGTGTACAAAGTTTCATGGCTAGGGGAAAAGTCTAGCTAGTACTTGCTTCACAAGGTACTTTGCCGTCCAGAAACTTGATCTTGATGATCCCCTCACATGGTTGGTTGGATTTGTCTAAAACTTGGTTGAGTGGAGTCATTTGGGTGTGGGATCATGTGCAAAAAGTTTCAAGGCAAATGGGTTCTCCCACCATGCACTTGCTTCACAATGCCCCCTTACTGCATCCAAACTTTGGGAATTTTGGTATGGAGTTTGGCTAGTTCCCTAAGGCTGTAATTTGGCATAGGGTCTAGATATGATCACAAAAGTATGCACAAAAAGTTTCACCAGCAATGGATAAGGATAAATAACTCTTCCTTCACAAAGTGCCATTTTGCCCCCACAGACAAATGAATTTCTCTAGGTGAAAAATCCATTGGGGCCATGCCATGTTTTTGGAGATTTTGGCTAGATATGGTGTCAAGGATATGTGGGAATTATTTGGGGATTTATGGAGCAATATAAATAGGGGTTGCTTCACAATCCTCAAATAAAGGGGAATATTCCTTTTATTGGAAAAGGAATATATGGCTTGAATAAAAATGTGGCTTGGATGGGATGGATCAAGGGATGTTCATTGGAAAGGGTTTAGGGAATCATGGGATACTTGAGCAGGGAAAGAAAATATGCTCAAGTTTCAAGTCCAAAGAGTTTCTCAAAATCAAACGAACTGGCAAATATTGAAATAAATCAGAAAAGTTTTTGGAAAAAGAAAGTTCCAAAATCTAAGGTGTCACAAACCTACCCCCCTTAGAAAAATCTCGCCCTGGAGATTTGGTTGCTCAGGGAACCATTAAAAACATACCGTTTTAAGGAATCATATTGCTCTCTGGTTTCCTTTTCACCGCATAGAGTTCCCTTGGTAGCATCCTTGATATTTTGGCTCAGGGGGTTTACTTCACCAATCCATATTCCTGGCGGGATATTTTTCCTTTATGTATCGGATCCTTTCCTGATGACTTCCATCCTCATATCGGCTGACCGATAAGATAGCAAGGTATCTTGCCATAGGTTGAACGCTGACGATATCCGTACCATCCTCAGGGTATCTCGGGCCTTATCTGCGGAATATTTTGTACCCCTTGGTATCGGCCTCCTCGAGAATAAACTCAGCTTCTATGGGTGGTTGCTGGCTCAAGATGCTCATCATCCTGATGTCCCACCGTGTGGAACTTTGACTGTCGGCACATGGTGTTGCCTCACTTTGTTTGGCCTGTACATCGTGAGCATTAGTTCCGGCGGGAGGGGGAACATGATTTGCACCTTTACTCATGCTGACATTTAATGGGCATGTTTCCATATCCGTGTGTGGCGATAGGACGAGTTATGCTTCAACACGGTCCTTGCAATTGAAATGCTGAGCTGGATGGGGATCTTTAATGAAGCCGACTTGAGTGTCCCCGCAGTTACGGACAATTCCAAACAGGTGTAACCGCACAAGTTGACATGCTAGATACTCGATCCTTTCCCATATGATCTAGGGCTCCTTAGGTTTGGGCATCCATGGTGATCCCTAAGGAAACATGGTTTCGACTGATCGAGGCGAATATGACCATAGAGTCCATATAATTTCCCTTTTGCCTTACGTGTCGGCTTGCAGGGGTCGCATACTTCTGGCAACTTATGCCGGGTGCAGCGCTAACTCTTGTCGTGTATACCGCAACAGGGTTCCACATACACCATGTCTGTCTGCCTTGGTTGTTGCTTCCATGACAATCACCTTTTTAGGTACTTCCCGTGTACGAGCTTTCCTTTTATTCGGGGTTATTTCTCTGAGCTAGCTTGGCTGCCTTCGTCCTTTGTCTCTTGGCTAATCCTGCTTCCTCTTGGTTTCAACAAATTTGACCTCAAGGTTTTACTCCTTCGGGGCCTTGTCGGACGAGACAACCCGAATCTCATGGAGGTGGTCGAGACCAAAGGCTTCATTGTTTCCTTTCCTACGGGTGTTCCTTCATGGCTTGTGAGCCTTTATACCCGGATGGGATGCTGATTTGCTTCTTCTGCTTATTTTCTTCGCAGAAGTTGCGGTCCCTACCACTTCCCATGTGTATATCTCACTTGATTACGAGCATGGTTGCATCCATACGGGATTAGCTCATATAACTTGGGAGGTATGACCATGAAAGATCCAAATCCAAATGTACTGACTATGTTGTAATATTCTTTGCTTTTGAACCGTCGGGTTTCTGACAACACTGTCGCAGACACGATGGCGTATCGGAGAAGACGGGTAGCTTACACCCGAAGATTTGCTAGGGTACCATGCTGAAGAAGGCGGGGGTACCGTGTCTCGAAAGATTTCTCCGACGGCGTAGTAAGGAAGGCTGGGTGTCGTACGCGGGAAGCTTCTCCAATAGCTTACTGAAGGAGACTGGGCGTCTTGCGTCGGAAGTTTGCCCTTTGTACTGTGGATTTATAGGCTCCTTGTGCCAGAAGTTTCCGCTGCAGTCTACTGTAGACAGTTGGGTAGCTTGCGCTGGAATCGATCCATGTGGCGTACTAACCACGCTTGGGTCCCTTGCATCGCAAGCTTCTCTTGGTGGCTTGTGGTCGAAGGATGAATATCTTGGCCAACAAGCTATCCAGGTAGCGTGCCAGGGAAGGTTGATGCACTGTACATGTCGGTTGCATCCGATATCTTACCAAGGAAGGCTGGGGTTCCTTATGTCCGAAGTTTTCCCACAATAGCATGTGGACAAACTGAGCACTGTGCATAGAAACTTCACTGGCCTACTGACTGCTGACTCGTCAGGGGCGATCATGGTTCCAATCATTTCTTTGCCGGGTTTTGATTTCATGGCACGTTCTGACTTTCTCCCGGAGTATACCATAACCCACGACTTTGCGTATGACAAGATTGCAACTTGTGTATGCCATAACTTGAATGCGGATATTCAAGAGTTGGGATCACAACTTATGTTTCCCCTCGATTGACTCTTTACTGCTGTAACGGTTGAATGGAGATTCGATCCGCATGATCCATCCATGTAGAACTCATACTTGGGCCAAACATTTCCAATGCAATCCGAGTGAATCCTTCTTGATTTGTTGGTATTCACATTTCCTTTCGGTCTCTCACTGATTCTTTGCGGTATGCGGAGGGTCGACGAGCAACTTTCCATCAGGGAAAAAATAAAGCAACACCAAAGAACCAAATGAAGAACCAATGAAGAAATCCAACTGAGCGAAGATCAATAGCAATTGATAGAATGTTCATCACTTCAAAAGTTTTAACGGTAGTCGATGACCATCTGAATCCCTTGCATAAAACCAACGAATAACCCAGTAGCACTAGAACGGTTTTGACAACTCTGGTCTGGGATGTTTACTGGAATAACTCAAGCACTGCTCAAGACGGTCGACCAAGAATCAGATCAGAGCATGAGACAACGTTGATAAAAATAATGCAGAGGTCCCCTAAGACGGTCGAGAAAACAGCTCAGAACATAAGGTCGCCACTGCGAAGAGAAATCAACAACTGCCCGAGACGACCGAGAAGCATCTCAGAACACGAGTCGGCTATTGAAAAGAGAAACATAAAGTAGGCATCCACCCGGACGGCCGAAAACGAATCAGCTCAGAACCAGGCGTGGTGCCATTATCCATAAGAAAGCGAGCAAGGGTCCGTCATAGTCATATACTACCTGCAAAAATAGTTCATTAAACACCGAAGAACCAAATAAAGAACCGACGAGGAAACTCGATGAAGCAAAGATCGTTAGCACTGAACATGTATCGAGATCACACACAAACACGATCGCATCTTATTGCTACGCACAACAACATGCAACAAGCAACTTGTAGGACTACTACTACTCATGCAACATGAACTACGCGCAACTTAGACACTATGGTCCATCGACGGGTTGCCGGATGCAGAGGGAGCTGGTGGAGGTGTTGCCGGAGCCAAAGCTACAGCAAGAGCTCTTCTCGCATGCCTTGTGTCACGGACGAGCTCAGCAATGAGGGCGTACTCGGCGATCATGTAGAGAGACATGCCAATCACCGCCGCGTCCGCTTCCGCAAGAGGACGAGGAAACCTTACTCGTTGAGGAGTGCCGGACCAGATGGGATAGAAGTGGAAAGCACGATTCTGAGGCATCGCGCTTTCCTGGTGGCGAAGATCTGTGATGCCTGCCAAAGCAGCAAGTTGGACAATACGATCTGGGGTAGAGGCGGGTGCGCCCTAAAAGCTGTAGGTACACATGCCGATGAGGAGGTGAACTGTCATAACTACATTGGCGCGATACTCAAGTATCTGCCCTCCGAGCGGTGTCTGAGAAACTTGGTACATCGGCATTCCTCCACATGGGTAGAGGCAACGCCAAACGTCAGCAAGGAGAATGGAAAAGCTGACCGGTGAAAGGTCTGTTTGGTAGCCCACCGGATACTCTGCCATCTACACTCATCAGACCAGATTGTTAGCGAATATAATGCTACCTATATGCATGCTATGCAGCAAACAAATTCAGCAAACAATTGCATCACACAAGCCGTCTATGTACTCTAACTCTAACGTCATTCTAATGTCCGCGCTAACTAGGGCGTCCTACAGTCAGTCCTGCTCTGATACCAAGCGTTGTGGCAACCCGGCTCAGAATACCGGAACGCCCCGGGCTCCAGCCCAGAGATCATGTCTTCTGGAACACGGCACTGCTTGATATAGAACTAAACCACTTTTATTACCGATGAAATGGGTACAAGGGAGTCTATTACAACACTAGAGGAGCGAGGCAGCAAACAACTTGCTCCCAATGCTAGTCACTGAACTACATCAAGCAGCGGGATAACTCTACGGCAGCGGAATAGTACTTAGCAGCGGAACAACGGCGGCGATGATGAACTCCAATCCACAGGGACACTGACTGGGACATCTCCTAGTTTGCAAACTCCGGGAACGTCGTCCTACGCAATCACGACATTGCCTGCAAGTCTGGCATGACACGCCAGGTCAGTACATTGAATGTACTTGCAAGCTCACAACATCCAAAGAACCAAGGCAAAACAATAACATGGCAATAACAGACCAAGCAATGCAACATGATGCATCTATCATATTAGCAAGATCATAACTAATGCAATAACAACCATCGTTTAAGGTCACATGGACCCTGTATGATGATCGCATGATCATACGGCTTACCTTGGAGTGATTACAGACTCAAGCACCGGGTCATCTCACAACCAGTCAAGTTGCACGGGTCGTCGCACGACCATTCAACGGGTTAGGTGTGATCGAGTTGTCACCCAACCAATCCGGTCATCGCATGACCATTCAACGGGTTAGGTGTGATCGCGTTGTCACCCAACCAATCCGGTCATCGCATGACCAAATGGTTCATGGCATGACCATCAACTTATATGGATTTATGGAACAATATAAATAGGGGTTGCTTCACAATCCTCAAATAAAGGGGAATGTTCCTTTTATTGTAAAAGGAATATATGACTTGAATAAAAATGTGGCTTGGATGGGAGGGATCAAGGGATGATCATTGGAAATGGTTTAGGGAATCATGGGCTACTTGAGCAGGGAAAGAAAATATGCTCAAGTTTCATGTCCAAAGAGTTTCTCAAAATCTAACCAACTGGCAAATCTTGAAATAAATCAGAATTTTTTTTGGAAAAAGAAAGTTCCAAAATCCAGGGTATCACACCGAGGCTGTTTAAGAGAATGAGTTACAGGATATCTCTTGGTATGGACTTAAGAAATACCTCAAGAGCAATACAACAAGGTGAAAGAAGTCTCAAACGATTAGGCAATCATTCGATGCCGAGGACGTACGATGAAAAGGGGTCCAGAGCAATAAGCATAAGCACTGCGGACGGTATCGGATTGAATATCACAAGGTAATTGACTCATGAATTGTATACAAGGCCAAGCGCGAGGAACAACCTCAAGAACAGGATTGTACAGAAGAGTTAGGTTTCGGTCCTGTTGAACTATAACCTAGGGAGGATTATGAGTAGGAGGGGTGGTGACATATTATATGATTGATACGTCCCAAACATATCTATAATTTCTGCTTGATCCATGCATGTTTTGCGTGATATTGCTCTGCTTTTGATACACTTTCATACAATTTTACTAACTTATTAACTTAGTGCATCCCAGTGTCAGTTTCTGTTTTCTGCTGTCTGTTTATTTTAGGTTTTCCCAATACTTAAAGTGACAAAAAAATTCTGGGAAAAATATATATAAAATAAGGGTACCAGAAGCTTCTAGAGTGACCATAGGGGCCCCACCTGGTGCCCAGGTGGCCAGGGGGCACGACCTAGGGTGGGGCCGCGCCGGGAGGCCGTCTGGACTCCTGGTGGGCCCCTTGGCTGCCCCCCTTCGTCTATATTTACCTCTCGTTCTCGAAACCCCCGAGGACAGAACCCTTTTTCGCGGTCTCGCCTCTGTTCCGCCGCCGCCGCACTTCCAAGATCGGGAGCACCAGAAGACCTCTTCCTGGCACCCTGCTGGAGGGAGGATTGACCTCCGGGAGCTTCTCCACCCTGCCCCCGGATGAGCCGTGAGTAGTCCACCTTAGACCATGGGTCCATGATCAGTAGCTATGTGATGTCATCTCCCCTCTTTGTTCTTCATGGATTGTACCTTGTGAGATGCCCTACATGATCAAGACACATATGTAATTATTTCTGCTATTGCTATGTTGAGTTTGCTGGGATATGATGGATTATGAGATTATGTTCAGATTGTGATGAGTAATATATTTGGTTCTTCTCGTTTTATATTTATGTTCTTGAGTAATTATTTCATGTTCTCCGTTGCTTTTTATTGCTGTGGCCAAGTGGTAGATTGTAACTCCAAGAGGGAGCGTTATGCATGATTGTGGGTTCATGCCCCTGATGACTAGCTTGAGTGACAGAAACATGAGTCTAGGGGATGTGCTGTTTCCACAAGGGGGAAAACAACGGTGCTTGTAACCGCAGTTGCAAGGATTGTTTACTTTACGCAAAGTTCTTTTAATGCAGTTGTCTGTTGCTTTGGGTTCACAACTTAATAGCAGCGAGATGTTCTGGATAGATATCTCAAGGTGGATTATTAGTGAGTAGATGCAAATGGATTTCGGTCTACTTGTTTTGGCGTACTGCCCATGCTTTTGAGCCTCTTCCTTTCTTTTGTAGCATAGTTAGCATTGCAGTTCGTTTTTAATCCAGTCAATTGCCCAGCTGTAATTTGTTCACCTCGCATGGTTGTTTATCGTCTTTTGGGAGAGAGACATCACTAGTGAACTTCATGGGACCCCGCTCCATACTTCCACCACTGTTTACACCCTCAATTTACTTCTTGCTTTTACTTTTAGTTGCAGTTATCACTATCATTATATGTTGCGTTTGGCCCTTTGTAAACGGCAAGGCCGGAGAGATTGACAACCTCTCTGTACTCGTTGGGAGGAAAGTTATTTTTTGTGTGTGTAGGTCTAGGCGAAGCAAGTGATTATCATAAACGGAGCGTCACTTGCCGAACCACCTACTTGTCATCGTTGGAGTCCTACTAGAGACAAACTTTGGTATCTTCACCGACGGAAATTTGTGTTGTGCTACATCTCAACCCTCCACTTGGGGTAGCCAACGATGAGCACTATTTCAGTGCCATCAATGATCACGATGCAAGGTTTGTCAGAGAACAACTTGTCAACTATGTCGGCAAAAACATTGGTACCAAGGGCGAGGGACGAAGAGAACCATTTTCCTTCTCGTTAAGACGATGCAGACCAATTGGCAAAGTCATCGTCCATCGGTGGCTACCAAAATGTCATCAACAATGGTAACATTTTTTTTACTGACTTAGTTGTACACCGAGGTTTTTAACATAAGAAGGGAATTATCACTGCTTAGATTAGTTATTTTTATAATAAAGGTTAAACAGACCAATGTAAAGGAAAATGTGATTACAGACAAGTATTAGGTGTATATCCTTCCTAAGGAAGGGAGGGATGTTATCGAGGATAACCCAAATTATCGAGGGTCAAGGATGGCATTTCTCACCATGAATTAAACACTTGGACGAAGGCAAGATGTCGATGATGACCATGACCCATCATGCCGAGAGGTTTCAAGAGAATGCAATCGAACAATGATGACATCAAGAAAAAGGAATGGTGAAGCAAAAAGTATTCGGTGTCCTTGACCGATGACAACCCAGAACCCGTTGAATGGCTATGACAGGGAAATGCATTGTTTCATCACAATTCATAAGAGGTAGTGTAATGATATGGTATCCTCAAGATACCAGGTAGTAATACTCGAAGGTAGAATGGAAGATCATAGATGCAAGATGAATTTATACCAAGTGGACAATTATCTTTACGACAAGATTTCATGATACGTTCTACATCGTATCCTTGGGCATGAACACAAATTCAAGGTCGACTCCCACTTCTTCAATGCATAACCTTTCATTTACTCCTCGGTTTCGATGCCTTTGTACCGTTGAAAATTTGATCTGGCATAACACCAGTAGAGTATGACCCGCAGAAGTTTTTGGGTTCACATAGATGGCTGAAGAATATATACAACCCCTCGTGACACTTTCACTAATGCATACAACAAAAAACAGAAGTAAGGGATACAACTTCGAAAGTAGAGTACCCGAGTCAAAGTAGAGGCTATGACTCGGCAATGTCAATTTGTATCAAGGGAAGGACTCAAGGGTTTTAGAATATGTAAGATCAGTCGGATAATAGTCCACCAAAGGATCTGGTGGACCGCAACCAATCTGATGTGAGTATAGGTACTCACCCAGAAGAAGGAAAAATGCAAAGGTATTGCATTGTAGAAACATCAGAATAATTCGATTCTTAAGTACAAAGGAATTTGATCTCCAAAACGAAGGGTCACAAGAAGACACTCTGATCATGGATGGATAAGTAGAATAGAACTAGATGGACGATCAATAAAGGTTTAGTTTACCAAGAAGCAGCTCATGTCTGAAATGACGTCTAAGCAGGAAGAATGATTTCATAGGAGATCAAATACTAATTCAAAGTATTTCAGGAATCACATGAACAACTGGGGATGATTGTACGGACAACAAGGATGTGTGGTTATACTTGAGGATTTATCGGTGGTAGGGAATTGCAAAGGCAATAGGCACACATGGTCTTGGGAATTTCTCGGAGGGTATCTTCGGAATCTCCTGGTAAAGCAAGCGATCATCGGTAATGAGGGGAGGAAGTAGTCACGAGAACTTAGAGTTAGAGTTAGCAAAATATTTAACTCGAAAAGATGAGAGGTCAGAATCCTAGAGTAAAGGTGCGGAGAAAAAGATCCTAATACCACCCAGTTTGCGATGTGGGCCGATAAGCCACACGATACTGTTAGTAAAATAGTTTTGCAAAGGCTAGACTCAACTTCGACCAAAGAGTTGGAAGGGAGCTTCCTACAGGCAGTCGACTCTGATACCAACTTAACATCCCCAAATCCTAACCCTGTCATTAAGATAGTTTTGATTTTCTTGTCATCATGATCATCCTCATTAGTATTGCATGAGGAGATAATTCAACTCTAATTAAAATTGCAAATGCTAGTCAAGATAGAACTTTTCAAATAGATTATGTTCCTAGTATTGTAAATAACCCCAAGGCACTTATAAAAGTGAAATCAATATATGGAGTTATTAAATTGGCTCTTGGATTTCAATAAACAAAGTGGAAATTAAACTTTAACTAAAAATTGTGAAATCAATTTAGTTAAATGCCTAAAAGTGAGTAGGTCAAGATACTGTAGCCATTGGTATTTAATATAACATTTAATTACTATAAACAATGAAATTAGTAGCCAAAACAGTCCACTTTAATCATTTATTATTTAGATAAAATTAAATGATTTTATAAAGGGCCCAAACCTTTTGTATCAGCATATTAATGTGTAACAGAATTATTAGTACAAGTTTCGCCTATTACAAAAATAAAAACTAACTAACCAAATACAAACATAAAAGAATAGAAAAAAGAAAAAAAAACGAAAAAGAGGCCCACCCCACCAATGCAGCAAGTGCACAGTGCACTGTCCCAGCCCACCCACCCAGCCCACCAGCCCAACTACCCTCCCTCTCCCGCGTTGTTTATCCCCATCTCCGTGTCGACACGGTAGAGCACGCCGACGGCGATGGCGCTGCTGGATGACCGCCTCCACGACGCCTCGCTCGCCTTCATGGTTAAATACGCCGCCGCGCATCCCCTGACAAACCCTAGATCGAGATTCGCCCCTCCTCGCCTCGCCATCGTCGCCGCAAATTTGCCCGAGCCTCGCCGTCGCCATGGCCGTGAGCTCACGTGGCCAGTGAGCTTGCCCCGCGCCGCCGTCGTGTCCAGCCGCCGCGCCATCGTCGACTTCGTCTACACGCCAGAGGACTCAAGCCAGGAGCCAGCCGTCGAAGCGCATCATCGTCGTTCTCCTCTGGAGCCCCGCCGCTCGCCGTCACAAATTCCTGTTACACCACACCTCCATCGAGTAGCCTTCCTACCCCTACGTGCTCCTAGTGAGCTAGGCCACCGCCGCCAACTGCCCTCTCCCCCTCCCTCTTGCCGCAGCCCGATCCGCCATGGGAGCAGGAGCTCGCTGCTGCGGTCGACCTCGCCGCCAAGGCCTAGCACGCGCGTCGTCTTGCTCAACGTAGGCCCAACAATCAATAGCACGTCCTAGCGCTCGAAACCGTGCACGTATGCATGGTCGTCATCTTCACCGTGATCGGGATGCCGCCCCGCTCGTCGTCGTCGTCGCTCTAGCGCGTCTCCGGGGAGGCCACCGCCACCAATTGACGCGCGCCGCTCCTCTCATTCGAATGGGACAACCCGCGCACCCTCCCATGCCCTGCGTGGAGCGCATGCTCGTCGCCGGCGAGCTCGGCCTCACCGGTGGCCAACTCGGTCACCGACATGCGAGCCCCCGTGGCCAGAAACTTAATTAGTGCTAATCCCACTCCCCGAGTGTGTATGAAAATGGGCCCACTCCCTCAATCTAATCAACAATTTATTTAAATGGAATAACACCCCCCTTTTACTTATGTGTGGGCCCTAGGCCTTTCAGTTAAATTAAATAATTGTTAAACTGTCTCTGTGTATGACAGCTTGGCCCCAGTGTCAATTAGATTGAAAGAAATAATTTATATTAATATTCAGTGTATGACATGTGGGTCCCCTTTAATGTTTAATTAGATAAAACTAATTTAGTTAGCCACTGCCAATGTCATATGGGCCCTACTAGTCAGATCACTGTTTTGGATAAAAATATGCATAATGTTGATTTAATAATAATAAATAAAGAGTGCGGATTATGTATCTACACAATCGGATGCATTTTATATCATCGTCGTCCACTAATGCATCGAGATCCGCACGGAGACAAAATAGTTTGCACTCCATAAGCTGTGTTTTACTTCGTGGTCGTCTTGTACTTAGTTTCTCTCCTTAATGTGGAAACTACAAGACGAAAATAAGTACCTAAAAATCATAAGAACTCAAAAACAAATTCGTGGAGTGCATGGCTGTACAACATTTAGATTTTAATGCGTCATTGACTATTCATTTTTAATGGTTGTACGAAATGCGTTGTTGCCTTTTCAGTTTGTAATATGCACAAAATTACTTAACACAACTGACGAGGGGGTGACCCCACGACTCCTACGGATAGGCCTACCCGGTGTCCCTGAAGATAGAAGGCCCATGAAGACCCGCCTGGACCCGCCTTGGCCCGCTAATTGGCACCAACGTAGGAGTCTGCGACTCACAAGGAAAGTGCGAAGACCTGTCGTACGGAGCAAGCTCGGGTTAGGAAAGTTTACCTGTAAACGTAGATGAACTCCCCGAGACCTAGCCGAGTATATAAGGGCTAGGAGGGGCAACGCCAAAGGTATCGAACATCATCTGTAACCCTAGCCTTGAGCGCTCCAGCCTCGGCATCCACTGTAATCGCATCTCCATCATCAATAATATCGAGCAGGAACGTGTCCTCCTGTTTGCCGACGAGCTATCGTCCAACCTGTGCCTCTCATGACTAACCCAGGGTCCCTGACCATGGGATTTTCCGGGGTTGATCCCCGTCAATTGGCGCCGTCTGTGGGAACGACACAGGTTGGGATCACGATCTCGGCGGTCCCGTCTTCAGCAAGCCACAAGTCAAGGGCAAGGACCATATCCAGCCCACTCGAAGGATTCACGATCACGACGAACATCTCTGCCACCCCATCAAGATCGCTCGGGCTACAGCTGTGCCAGGACCGATACTACGGTAACGGCCAAGTGCAGCGTCAGCAGCGAAGGAATCGACGACCCAGAAG
Organism: Bromus sterilis; assembly: GCA_950022295.1. Classification (NCBI taxonomy): domain Eukaryota; kingdom Viridiplantae; phylum Streptophyta; class Magnoliopsida; order Poales; family Poaceae; genus Bromus; species Bromus sterilis. The sequence continues at coordinate 138,435,266 of OX465601.1, read as the reverse complement.
AACGGAGAGAGGCCTCTACGAATGAATTCCACCCGACGAACCGCGACGCGCAACAGAGGACTCGCAAATCTTTCGACAACCCACCGCCGCCCGGGCACCCGCCGCACATCAAGACGATGACTACGAGATCGAAACTAGCGATCAGCAGAACCATCACCAAGGAAGAAGGAATCGACGACTCAAAAGGCACGCACGGGAGATCTACGGCGAGGCCCCACTGAACGAGCCACGTCACGCAGCCGTGCAACCAACGGCCACTCGACGACACGCCGTCGCACGAGCACCTGCCACAAGCCAGGACAGCGACTCCGAGACACCGGTGGGCGAGTACTATGACCCAGATCGGAGGCCAGATGAATTCGCCAAACTCATCAAGAACCAAGATATGAGTCGAGGAATCGAAACCGACCCTCGCTTCCATGAACACCCGGAGGATCACGAGCAAATCTTCAGAATCTCAAGAAGGAAGAGGCACGCAGGATCTAGCAAACTCACGGTTAGAGAGCAGCTAGCAGGACCCTGCACGATCCACAACTTCGAGGATGACTGGGGATGCGTCAGGTCAGGTCACACTTTGGGAGACCGCCACCTGTTCAACGAGCTAGCCGAGGACCTCAAGAAGGAGAAGAAGAAAGAAGACAAGCGCAACCGGCGACTCGAACAATCGCTGCCCTCAAGCCCGGAAGGACGTCACAACCCGCTGCAAGGACAGGTGCTCATGATCCAAGAGGGAAGGGTGCCGCAAGCACAACGCGACGCCTACACCCTGCAAGCTAGAGAAGCCGAGAGCATAAATATAGTCGAAGTCTACCAGCTACATGATGCGGAGACCAGCATCACGTTCTCACAGGACGACCATCCACCCGCAGTCCCAAGACCGGGGCACGCGCCTCTGGTGCTCGATGCACAAATCGGAGGGTACGACATGGATAGGGTCTTCATGGACGGAGGCAGCAGCATGAATATCATCTTCGCCAGCACCCTGCAAAAGATGCTGATCCCACGATCAGTATGGAAGAAATCGAGCACCGTGTTACACGGGGTAGTCCCAGGAGAAGCAGCCACATCCCTCGGAGTCGTCGAACTTGAAGTTGTCTTCGGCAACCGACGCAACTTCGCAAAGCACGTCCTCGAGTTCGAAGTACTCGACTGACAATCGCAGTATCACGCCATATTGGGACGACCAGCATTCGCGCAGTTCATGGCGGTTCCACACTACGCCTACCTCAAGCTCAAGATGCCAGGATCAACGGGAGTCCTCACGATCAACGGAAGCTTCATCAAATCAGATCAATGCGACCGTGACTTTCACAAAATCTCCGACACATTCGGAGCCGAACAAGAACTCAGAGAAATAGACATGGCGACGAACAAGAGTACCTTCCCATTGGTGAGCCGAAGCGAATCTAAGGAGTACGGACGCGACTTCAGCATCGACAGCGACACAGTCACTCACCAAGTGCACCCGATGGACCGAGACAAAACAGTACGCGTTTACGCCCACCTAACAGAGGAGCAGGCGACGACTCTCGTCGCTTTCCTTCGAGATGAGTGGGAAATATTCGCCTGGTGCCCAGCCGACATGCCTGGAATACCACTCGAATTCGCGGAGCACGCCCTATGCATCAAGCAAAACACGAAGCCGGTGAAGCAAGCTCTGAGACGATTCTCGGAGCCCAAGCGCAGAGCAATCGGAAAGGAAGTCAACCGGTTACTCGACGCCCAGTTCATCCGAGAAACGAAGAAAGCCACCTGGATAGCCAACCCAGTGCTGGTGCCCAAGAAAGACACGAACGTGCTGCGCATGTGTGTCGACTACGTACCAGTCAACAAGCATTGCCCGAAGGACCACTTCCCCCTGCCTAGAATCAATCAGATAATCGACTCGACAGGAGGGTGCGATCTACTTTCCTTTCTTGATGCCTACTCAGGATACAACCAGATCAGGATGAAGGAAGAAGACGAAGAGCACACATCGTTCATCACCGCCTATGGCGTATTCTGCTACAGGACCATGCCCTTCGGGCTCAAGAACGCATGCGCCACATACCAGCGAATGATGCAGGCCTGACTGAAAGAGCAAATCGGAAGAAATGTGCAAGTCTATGTGGACGACATCGTCATCAAGACCTACAAAGAAGCCACACTACTCGACGACCTGCGCGAAACCTTCGCAGCGCTCAACAAATACATAATCAAACTCAACCCAAAGAAGTGCGCATTCGGCGTACCGGCGGGGAAGCTGCTCGGCTATATGGTCTCTGCCCGAGGAATCGAGGCAAACCCTGAGAAAGTCCAAGCCATCGCCCGAATGCAAGAACCAACCGACGTCAAAGGAGTACAGCAGCTCACTGGAATACTCGCAGCCCTAAGCCGCTTCATCAGCAGGCTGGGAGAACGCACGCTGCCTTTCTATCAACTGCTCAGGAAAGGAGAGAAATTCGAGTGGACGGAGGAAGTCCGCCAAGCATTCGCGGACCTGAAAAAGACACTCTCGACCCCACCAATCCTGGCGGTACCCAAGGAACGAGAGAAGCTATATGTCACAACCCTAGTTTTGGTATGTGCTTTTATCACTAGAAATAATTGCATCATGTTTAAAATCTTGGTTTAAGAATTGGAGATTTGGAAAAGCCTCAAAATGAATTTAAATAAAAAGGCCAGATAATTTTTTTTTCCAAAATTCCTCCAAACAATTTTGAAAAGTCCTATAAATGAGTGTGATCATTTTAAAAATGATTTGGAGTCAAACCCATGCTCATGGATTTTTCAAATATTCAAACAGAGGCTTGGAAATTAAATTTAAATGCTATTTGAATTGAAATTCAAATGTTTTGAATTTCAAAAATCTTTAAAACTTGGGAGTGGCTAGTACTATGTCACATATGTCCAAGATAAATATTTGGGGATTTTTAAAAATGCTTTGGTATTTTTTTATCAGAGCAATACAAATAAAACAGAAAGCAAAAAAAAGAAAAAGAAAAAAAAAGAAACAGAAAAGGCCGAAGCCACTTACCTGGCCACCTGGCCCAGCAGAGGAGGCCCAGCCCAAAAGGGCAGGGTCGTCTTCCTCCACTGGCCAGGCAGGACGCCGGCTAGCCCGGCATGGCCGCCAGCGAGCTACCTGCTTGCCTCCCACGCCTTTATCCGCGCCGTGGAGCCTCCCTGTGCTCCCCTCCTGCATTCCCCCCTTCCTCTGGACCTCCTCCTCTGTCTCCCGTGCGAATCCCGCGAGGACCCGAGCGCCACCGTCACCGCCGACGTGCGCCAGCGCGGCCACCGTGCCCCCCTCGCCGAGCCAAGTTGTCCAAGAGCTCCGCCTCCGCCTCTTCATCACCCTGCGCAATAAATTGGACCAAGGAGCCCCGAGGGCCGTCGTCCCCTTCATCGTTTTCGTCGCCGGCTGCTGGACCTCGCCGTCAAATACGCCTCCTCCGACGCCTCCTCGAGCTCTCCAACCTCTCCTTCATGCTCACGGTGAGCTGGCGCTGCTTCCCCCCTATCCCGTTCTCCTCCCCGCGGTTCCAGTCACCAGCTCCGTCGAGCCCGAGCTCGACCGCCGCGTCCCCTTGCTCGCCGGCGTGCTCCCCGGCCACCCCTGGCCCGCCCGCATTAACCAGATGATGCGGACGCTCGAGGGCTGCGTCCCAGTGCCCTCGGAGCGGCGTTTGGTGCCCGGAGCCGCCTTCTCCAGTGGGCGCCGCCGCGATTGTAGGTCACCGGCGGCTAACCGACGGCCGTGCCGACGTGGCACGGTCATTAGGGGGCTAACCCCCTGTTTAGTTAGGCCTAAGCCACTGACAGGTGGGCCCTAGCCCCCCCTTAATCCCTTGCCAATTTTAATTAAACGGGGATTAACCCCAGTCCCACTGACAGGGATGGCCCACTCGTCAGCCCCCCCTTGCGTCATGATGACGTCAGCCTGGCGCATTAAATCCTTTTCTTATTTAACAGAAAATCCCGAAAATTCCAGAAAACTATTAAATCTTTGAAATTCAATAACTTTTAAACCATAAGTCCAAATCAAAAGTGTAATATATGAAAAATCATCAGAAAAATGCAAGGATTCCAACTATGATATTTTCATAGATGAAAAACACATCTATGATGATGGACCAGTAGCATTTAGCTATTTGGGTTATTTGGAATAATTCAAAATAAATGTTTAAATCATTTCAAATTAAACCTTTGCAATGCCAACCTTATCACATGAACATCAGAGGCATATCATACACATGACAACATGGTTTACCATATCCAAACATTAGCAAATGCTACTTGGGATAATTTGAACAACATTTGGAGTTTGAATTTGAATTCCTTTTTCAAATCAACTTCAATTAACATGTGACAAATTGAACCTAGAGCACATCAGTACCATGCCATTCTATATTATGCATATTGATTGTGCATTGCAATGTAATGTTCATACTTGTGTCTCGGTGTTTTCTTCTTCTCGATAGATCCATCGCCGGACGTAGTTCCTGTTTTCTCCGAAGAGTGGCACCCCCGAGTCTCGACAATAAGGCAAGCAAACCCCCTTTGGTCATATCTATAAAAACCCAGTTTCCCTCTTGTTCTCTTATGCATGATTAGGTGCTTCACATGTTACCGTTCTACCGCTAGTTGAACCCATCCTTTGCATGACCTATCATTGCTGCCATAGTATTAAGCAAACCTCAACCTAGCAGATACAAGTTGTTTGTGTTCATCATGTGGCCCTTCATCCATGATATGCTATGCCATGCTAGAGTTGTTTGCAATGAATTTGATCCATCTGGGTGATGTATCGGGATGGTAGTGTACACATGCAACAAGGTGGTAACGTGTTGGTGAAGTCACCCTAATAAAAGTGAACAATGAGAGGCTGTGTAGGAGTACACAGTGGGTTGTATAATTTACACTGCCCTAGGCCCCGAGTTCTTGTGTTGTGATCCAAGACACAGATTACTACCACATGTTGGGCTCATTGACCCCTCTCGACCTATTAACTCACCCCGACTATGGTCCAGGATTCGCATGGGTTAATTTTCTTCTATTTGATTTCATAACGTAACACGGTTTTAGGCAAGCGCAGAACCATCCGTCGAGGTGGGCTTGTCGGACCGTCCATACATCGTCTGGGTCCTGAACGGAAACCCCGGCCGGATTCCCGATTGGGGTACAATCTCAGATAGGTGATCCCCTGGACTAAAGTTGGAGCCGTGAGGTAAGTGTCGTGGTACTATCCTCGCCGACACCGCTTGAAGGTGACGAGTTCTAGGCGGTAAGTGGTAGCTACGTATGTGAAGAAGTACACCCCTGCAGGGTTAATGAACTATTCGAATAGCCGTGTCCGCGGTTATGGACTACTTGGAGATCTTTACTTGATTATTAGACAACTCAAATGGATACTCTAAAAATCGCAAGATAAGTGTGAGTGCTTTGGGTTCCTTCCTCGTGGGGAAGTCGAGGAATGATCCATGGTGGTGTATTGATGTGGTGATCAAGATTAGATGGACTCGTGTGCGCCCGTCATCTCAACTCTATGTAGTCGTAGTACAGGATAGCCAAGTCAAAGCTTTCTGCATTACAACCCCACTTGCCTTTACCTTGATACCTGAGCATGAGTAGTATAGTTCTGACGTAAGTCTTGCTGAGTACGACTTTGTACTCACGTTTTCTTTTTCTATGTTTTAGAGATGAGACGACTGACCCTGATGGTGGCCTCCCCCTCAAGCTCGACGTCGACGAAGTAATGTAGTCCCAGACAGCAGCCTGGTCCCTCTGGAGGGTCGTTGTGTTTTCTTAAAGGCTTCTTAAGCCATTTGTTAACCTTGTCCTTACTAAGACATAATTTGCTTGCGTTGTTGTATGATGTAATGTTGGATCACAGTGATGTGATCTATGCTTGTAACACTACTATATCTGCTCTGTATAGAAGATGCAATAAAACTATGAGTTTGTAGAGTTCATGTTGTGTTACCTGCTGTTTACACTAAACATGTATGCTGCATGGATGTTTATAACGTGCATGTCTTAGTGTGGGATTCAATAGCTTAGTTGGGTTCTTGCCGGCGGTCTTTTATACACCAAGTGGCCCTTAGATGTGCGCAGCTTGGGGCATCGCGATGCGATTGCTCGTGACTCTGTCACGTGACACACTTTGTTGTATGATTGAGCCCGCCCGAGATCCCGACTAGGTGTTCGGGCTGGAGTCTGGTTATGTAAGTGTTATGATTCAATCGATAATATGGCTGAGGCGACTTGTCTATGAGTATGGGATTTCACCACCCATAATCATCTAGACTTGTGAGCGGACGATGAGGACCCATCGCAGTTGATCATCCGGGCCTGGATGGGATGCCCCTCACGTTCGAGATTTCCGAGAGTGTCTTGTACTTGGCCTTGTCTGCTTAGACAAGTGGGTATGGCTCTCGGCTCTTCATATGATTGAGTTGTGGCTGGAATTACATATGCAAACCCCGGGTCTTGACAGACTTGGTATCAGAGCAGGACTGCCTGTAGGATTACTAAACCTTGGCCGAAGTCGAGTCTAGCATTCTATAGTTATATAGTTACTTTGGGTATAAGGGAACAAAGTAAGGCTTCATTTTTCTCCTTACCCTGATCGATCTGATTTCTGAGTCACCCTCATCTTTTCTACGGGAAGATAGGACTAGGCTCTTCTATGTCTATACTAGAACATCTCGTTGTTTGCTTCTCATTAGCTGTAGGAATGTTTTGGTTGTCTAGAGTCACCATTCCATCGAGCCTTTTTAGAAGGTTTTGATCATTCTTGCAGATTGATTCATTTTTTCCACCCCGGTACAGCCGTTATGCTGTCCGATTTGTCCCGTGTTTCCAATGATTCCAATGCTTTTGCATTACAATCTTGTCCGCTCTTAAATTATGTCATCTTTGCTTTGATCCCATCATAAATCCTACTCTGATTGTTGATTTTTATCACACAGAATGTCAGGTGGGACTAGATGTGTTGAATCTGGTCACGGTAATCAAAGTGGTGATGATGATCCTCCTTCGCCGCCTTCTGCAGCGGAAATCATGATGGAGGCTGAGCAAAATCGACGTGATCAAACACGCCTTTTGAAGCTCATTGAGAAGAATACTTCTCTCCAGAAAGATGCGGTAATATCCATCCAGGATTTTATCCTTTTGAACCCGCCAGTTTTCCGATGTTCATCTGAGCCCCTTGATGCCGATGACTGGCTCCGTTCCATCGAGCGTAAGCTTGAGAAGGCGCATGTTTCTCCAGGTGATCGTGTGATGTTTGCGGCATACTTTCTGGAAGGTGCTGCTGGTGAATGGTGGGAAAGTTTTGTTGCAATGCAGCCTGATGGTCACGTAGTGACTTGGCAGGAGTTCCGTGATTCCTTCCAAGGGTACCACATTCTGGATGAGATGATGGAAAGAAAGAGGGAAGAGTTCTGCAACCTATCTCAGGGAAATATGACTGTTCATCAGTACATGACTGAGTTCAATCGTCTTTCTCGTTATGCCCCTGAGAAGATATCAACCGATGCCAAGAAGCAAGCAAGGTTCCGCAAGGGACTTAGCCCTATCCTTCGTCATGATCTCAATCTCCTTGAATTTGTCAACTTCGAGGATTTGGTCAATAGATCATTCAGAGCTGAGCATGGAAATGAGGTCTTTGAAGAGTCTCGCAAGCGTGATCGTGATCTTGCTTCCTCTTCTAGTTCGGGTTCTCAGAAACGTCGAATATGGATCCCAACTAGTGCCATTCCTTCGCACTTGATTTCAAGACCCTATCCACAAAGCAAGAAAACCCAGAAAGGTAGTAGAGAGCTTGCCATACAAACTCCACAACCTAACAACCGTTTGTGCTACAAGTGTGGTAATCCTGGCCACATTGCACGACAGTGTTCATTGCATGAGAATGTTCCTCCTCGTCCAAAACATAAAGCCAAAGCTAAGCCACCAAAGCCTTCCAAAGCCAAGTCCGCTATTGTTGAATACGGACGTGTGAACCATGCCACCATCAAAGAAGCCCAAGAGGATACTAAGGTTGTACTCGGTACACTTCCTGTCAACTCCAAACCTGCTTCTGTTATATTTGATTCTGGAGCCTCTCCTTCCTTTTTGTCTGAAAAGTTCGCACTCCTGCATGACATTTCATTTGAGGATTTTCCTACCCCTTTCATGATTAAAACTCCAGGATCCACATGGCGTACCAGTAGGGTAAGCCATGACAATGAGATTTCTGTTGAGGATGTTGTATTCCTTGCTTCTCTCATAGCCCTCAAATCTTCAGATATCGATATCATCTTAGGCATGGATTGGTTGTCAAAACACCGTGCCAAGATTGATTGTGCCACTAAATCAGTCCAACTCACTCATCCTTCCGGCAAGATAGTCCATTTCACATCTCAAGGTTCGGAAACCCAGCTATATTCGTTGAATGAACATCCCCTTCCTAACCTTGAAGATATTCCGATAGTCTGTGATTTTCCGGATGTCTTTCCAGAAGAGCTGTCGGGAATGCCACCCGACAGGTGTGTGAATTCATAGTGGATCTTATACCAGGCACTGCCCCAATTTCCAGACGCCCATATAGAAGGGACAATTACATTTTTGCCCCTAGTTCTGCCGGCCCGTGGGTTTTGCCCTTACTTTCCGGCTTTGCTCAGTTTTGCCCTTAAATTTGTCTCTGAGGTCATCCGAACGCCCTTTGACCGTTTGACCAATACTTTGAAAATGCATAACAAATTCATATGAACTCAGAAAAATGCTTTTCTGAATAATTAAATATCTTATTTGCATTTTTCTAAGTTCATATGAATTTGTTATATATTTTCTAAGTATTGGTCAAACGGTCAAAGGGCGTTCGGATGACCCGAGGGAAAAATCTAAGGGCAAAACTGAGCAGAGCCGAAAAGTAAGGGCAAAATCCACGGGCTGGCAAAACTAGGGGCAAAAATGCAATTGTCCCCATTTAGAATGGCCCCACATGAGTTAGCTGAGCTTAAAATCCAACTGGAAGCTTCGTTGGCAAAATGCTTCATCCGCCCTAGCTCATCGCCATGGTGTTTCCCCGTTCTGTTCGTAACGAAGAAAGATGGAACATAAAGGATGTGCGTAGACTATCGTTCGCTAAATCTAGCAACGATAAAGAACAAGTACCCACGGCCCAGGATCAATGATCTTTATGATCAACTTGCTGGATCCTCAGTCTTCTCCAAGATGGATTTGAGATTAGGTTATCATCAAATCAAAATCAGAAACGAGGACATTCCCAAAACGGCTTTCACTACTCGTTATGGTCTTTATGAGTACACCGCCATGTCCTTCCGTTTAACCAATGCCCCAGCCACTTTTTCGCGCTTGATGAATTTGATCTTCATGGAGTACTTAGATAAATTTGTTGTGGTTTATCTTGATGACATTCTCATCTACTCGAAGAACGAAGAAGAGCACGCAGAACATCTTAGGCTGGTATTGATGAAACTTAGAGAGCATCGCCTTTATGCCAAGTTCTCCAAGTGTGAATTTTGGCTACCAGAAGTGACCTATCTAGGCCAAGTGATTTCTGCAAAAGGCATTGCTGTGAATCCCGAGAGAGTTCAGCCCGTCCTTGACTGGACTCCACCTGAATCGGTTAAGCAAGTTAGGAGTTTTTTTGGCCTAGCAAGCTATTGTCGCCGCTTCGTTGAGAACTTCTCCAAAGTTGCAAAGCCTCTTAGTGAACTCCTCAAGAAAGATAAGAAATTCCAATGGACTCCCAAGTGCGAGGAAAGGTTTCAAGAGCTAAAAAGAAGATTGACTTCTGCAACCGTACTTGCGCCTCCACACACCAAAAAGGATTTCGAAATATATTGTGATGCTTCATGGCAAGGGTTAGGATGCATACTTATGCAAGATCGACATGTGGTAGCTTATGCTTCACGCCAGTTGCGGCCACATGAAGAGACCTATCCTACCCATGATCTTGAACTCGCTGCCGTAGTTCATGCCCTGAAGACTTGGCGACATTACCTCCTTGGTAATCTTTGTGAAATCTATACCGATCACCAAAGCCTCAAATACATATTCACCCAGCCAGATCTTAGTCTCAGGCAAAGACGCTGGATGGAGTTGATAAAAGATTATGACTTAAGTATCTCTTACACCCCAGACAAAGCCAATGTCATGGCTGATGCACTAAGTCGTAAGTCGTATTGTAACAACCTCATGTTACAACAGTATCAACCACTTCTCTATGAGGTATTTCGAAAGATGAATGTCGAGATTGTTCCTCATGGATTCCTTTCCACCTTGGTAGTGAAACCAACTCTTGAGGATCAAATCAAAGTTGTTCAACAACGTGCTCGAGGTATCCGATATATCAAACAAAACATTGCTAGCGGTAAGGCAAAATGTTTTACCCTAGACAATGAGGGTACTGTGTACTTCGAGAATAGGATGGTAGTTCCGAAGAATAGGAATCTAAGGCAGCAGATCCTTAAGGAAGCTCATGACACCCCTCTCTCGATTCATCCTGGTAGTACTAAGATGTATCAAGATCTACGCCAGAGATTTTGGTGGACTAGGATGAAGCGAGAAATCGCTCGATATGTTGCTGAGTGCGATGTTTGTCGTCGTGTGAAAGAAGAGCATCAAAGACCTGCTGGTACTCTTCAACCTTTAGCCATCCCCGAGTGGAAATGGGATAAAGTCAGTATGGATTTCATCACTGGCTTTCCAAAGTCTCAGAAGGGAAACAATGCCATCTTCGTGGTCATTGACCGTCTTTCCAAAGTTGCTCATTTCCTTCCTGTTCGCGAGAGTATAACTGCTAGCTAGTTAGCGGATTTATATGTCTCCCGGATCGTTTCTCTCCATGGTGTTCCTTTGGAAATCAATTCAGACCGTGGAAGTCTTTTCACCTCTCGATTTTGGGAAAGTTTTCAAAATGCTATGGGAACCCATCTCTCCTTTAGCACCGCCTATCATCCCCAGTCAAGTGGTCAAGTAGAAAGAGTTAATCAAATTCTCGAAGACATGCTCAGAGCCTGTGTTATCTCATTCGGAAAGAGTTGGGAGAAATCTCTTCCATTCGCCGAGTTTGCTTATAACAATAGCTTCCAATCTAGCTTGGGCATGGCACCCTTTGAATTTCTCCATGGACGAAAATGTCGAACACCATTGAACTGGTCAGAAACCGGTGAAAGACAATTCTTTGGACCGGATATGATCCAGGAAGCAGAAGAGAAGGTTCGCATTGTTCGTGAGCAATTGAAAACAGCCCAGTCTCGTTAGAAAAGCTACTATGATCGTCATCATAGGCCAGAAAGCTACGAGCTGGATGAGAAGGCTTACCTCCGGGTTACTCCTCTGAAGGGAACCCATCGCTTCGGTATCAAAGGTAAATTGGCCCCACGTTACATAGGCCCCTTTCTCATTCTAGCTAAACGTGGAGGAGTTGCCTACCAACTTGAACTACCTCCGCATCTTTCTCAGGTTCACGATGTCTTCCACGTATCTCAACTCAGGCGTTGCTCCAAGGACCCCATCCGCGAAGTAGACCACGAAACGCTTGATCTCCAAGAAAATCTGTCTTATCGAGAGTATCCTGTCCGTATCCTCGATGAAGCTGAGCGCACCACCAGACGTCAGAAGATCAAGTTCCTCAAAGTGCAGTGGTCCAACCATTCTGAGAAGGAAGCCACCGGGAACGAGAAGACCGTCTCCGAGTCGAGTACCCCACCCTCTTCCCGAGTACTTCTGAATCTCGGGACGAGATTCTTTTGAGTGGGGGCGAGTTGTCACAACCCTAGTTTTGGTATCTGCTTTTATTACTAGAAATAATTGCATCATGTTTAAATTCTTGGTTTAAGAATTGGGGATTTGGAAAAGCCTCAAAATGAATTTAAATAAAAAGGCCAGATAAAAAGTTTTTCCAAAATTCCTCCAAACAATTTTGAAAAGTCCTATAAATGAGTGTGATCATTTTAAAAATGATTTGGAGTCAAACCCATGCTCATGGATTTTTCAAATATTCAAACAGAGGCTTGGAAATTAAATTTAAATGCTATTTGAATTGAAATTCAAATGTTTTGAATTTCAAAAATCTTCAAAACTTGGAAGTGGCTAATACTATGTCACATATGTCCAAGATAAATATTTGGGAATTTTTAAAAATGCTTTGGTATTTTTTTATCAGAGCAAAACAAATAAAACAGAAAGCAAATAAAAGAAAAAGAAAAAAAAGAAACAGAAAAGGCCGAAGCCACTTACCTGGCCACCTGTCCCAGCAAAGGAGGCCCAGCCCAAAAGGGCAGGGTTGTCTTCCTCCACTGGCCAGGCAGGCAGGCAGGACGCCGGCGAGCCCGGCATGGCCGCCAGCGAGCTACCTGCTTGCCTCCCTCGCCTTTATCCGCGCCGTGGAGCCTCCCTGTGCTCCCCTCCTCCATTCCCCCTTCCTCTGGACCTCCTCCTCTCTCTCCCGTGCGAATCCTGCGAGGACCCGAGCGCCACCGTCGCCGCCGACGTGCGCCAGCGCGGCCACCGTGCCCCCCTCGCCGAGCCAAGTTGTCCAAGAGCTCCGCCTCCGCCGTCTTCATCACCCTGCGCAATCAATTGGACCAAGGAGCCCCGAGGGCCGTCGTCCCCTTCATCGTTTTCGTCGCCGGCTGCCGGACCTCGCCGTCAAATACGCCTCCTCCGACGCCTCCCCGAGCTCTCCAACCTCTCCTTCATGCTCACGGTGAGCTGGCGCTGCTTCCCCCCTATCCCGTTCTCCTCCCCGCGGTTCCAGTCACCAGCTCCGTCGAGCCCGAGCTCGGCCGCCGCGTCCCCTTGCTCGCTGGCGTGCTCCCCGGACACCCCTGGCCCGCCCGCATGCCCCAGATGATGCGGACGTTCGAGGGCTGCGTTCCAGTGCTAACCCCCTGTTTAGTTTGGCCTAAGCCACTGACAGGTGGGCCCTAGCCCCCCCTTAATCCCCTGTCAATTTTAACTAAACGGGGATTAACCCCAGTCCCACTGACAGGGATGGCCCACTCGTCAGCCCCCCTGCGTCATGATGACGTCAGCCTGGCGCATTAAATCCTTTTCTTATTTAACAGAAAATTCCAGAAAAGTATCAAATCTTTGAAATTCAATAACTTTTAAACCATAACTCCAAATCAAAAGCGTAATATATGAAAAATCATCAGAAAAATGCAAGGATTCCAAATATCATATTTTCATAGATGAAAAACACATCTATGATGATGGACCAGTAGCATTTAGCTATTTGGGTTATTTGGAATAATTAAAAATAAATGTTTAAATCATTTCAAATTAAACCTTTGCAATGACAACCTTATCACATGAACATCAGAGGCATATCATACACATGACAACATGGTTTACCATATCCAAACATTAGCAAATGCAACTTGGGATAATTTGAACAACATTTGGAGTTTGAATTTGAATTCCTTTTTCAATTCAACTTCAATTAACATGTGACAAATTGAACCTAGAGCACATCAGTACCATGCCATGCTATATTATGCATATTGATTGTGCATTGCAATGTAATGTTCATACTTGTGTCTCAGTGTTTTCTTCTTCTCGATAGATCCATCGCCGGACGTAGTTCCTATTTTCTCCGAAGAGTGGCACCCCCGAGTCTCGACAATAAGGCAAGAAAACCCCCTTTGGTCATATCTATAAAAACCTAGTTTCCCTGTTGTTCTCTTATGCATGATTAGGTGCTTCACATGTTACCGTTCTACCGCTAGTTGAACCCATCCTTTGCATGACCTATCATTGCTGCCACAGTATTAAGCAAACCTCAACCTAGCAGATAGAAGTTTGTTTGTGTTCATCATGTGGCCCTTCATCCATGATATGCTATGCCATGCTAGAGTTGTTTGCAATGAAGTTGATCCATCTGGGTGATGTATCGGTATGGTAGTGTACACATGCAACAAGGTGGTAACGTGTTGGTGAAGTCACCCTAATAAAAGTGAACAATGAGAGGCTGTGTAGGAGTACACAGTGGGTTGTCTCATTTACACTGTCCTAGGCCCCGAGTTCTTGTGTTGTGATCCAAGACACATATTACTACCACATGTTGGGCTCATTGACCCCTCTCGACCTATTAACTCACCCCGACTATGGTCCAGGATTCGCATGGGTTATTTTTCTTCTATTTTATGTCATAACATAGCACGGTTTTAGGCAAGCGCAGCACCATCCGTCGAGGTGGGCTTGTCGGACCATCCATACATCGTCTGGGTCCTGAACGGAAACCCCGGCCGGATTCCTGATTGGGGTACATACTCAGATAGGTGATCCCCTGGACTAGAGTTGCAGCCGTGAGGTAAGTGTCGTGGTACTATCCTCGCCGACACCGCTTGAAGGTGACGAGTTCTAGGCGGTAAGTGGTAGCTACGCATGTGAAGAAGTACACCCCTGCAGGGTTAATGAACTATTCGAATAGCCGTGTCCGCGGTTATGGACTACTTGGAGATATTTACTTGATTATTAGACAACTCAAATGGATACTCTAAGAATCGCAAGATAAGTGTGAGTGCTTTGGGTTGCTTTCTCGTGGGGAAGTCGAGGAAGGATCCATGGTGGTGTATTGATGTGGTGATCAAGATTAGATGGACTCGTGTGCGCCTCTCATCTCAAATCTATATAGTCGTAGTACATGATAGCCAAGTCAAAACTTTCTGCATTACAACCCCACTTGCCTTTACCTTGATACCTGAGCATGAGTAGTATAGTTCTGACGTAAGTCTTGCTGAGTACGACTTTGTACTCACGTTTGCTTATTCTATGTTTTAGAGACGAGACCACTGACCCTGATGGTGGCCTCCCCCTCAAGCTCGACGTCGACGAAGTAATGTAGTCCTAGACAGCAGCCTGGTCCCTCTGGAGGGTCGTTGTGTTTTCTTAAAGGCTTCTTAAGCCATTTGTTAACCTTGTCTTTACTAAGACATAATTTGCTTCCGTTGTTGTATGATGTGATGTTGGATCACAGTGATGTGATCTCTGCTTGTAACACTACTATATCTGCTCTGTATAGCAGATGCAATAAAACTATGAGTTTGTAGAGTTCATGTTGTGTTACCTGCTGTTTACACTAGACATGTATGCTGCGTGGATGGTTTATAACGTGCATGTCTTAGTGTGGAATTCGATAGCTTAGTTGAGTTCTTGCCGGCGGTCTTTTATACACCAAGTGGCCCTTAAATGTGCGCAGCTTGGGGCATCGCGATGTGATTGCTCGTGACTCTGTCACGTGGCACACTTTGTTGTATGATTGAGCCCGCCCGATATCCCGACTAGGTGATCGGGCTGGAGTCTGTTTATGTAAGTGTTATGATTCAATCGATAATATGGTTGAGGCGACTTGTCTATGAGTATGGGATTTCACCACCCATAATCATCTAGACTTGTGAGCGGACGATGAGGACCCATCGCAGTTGATCATCCGGACCTGGATGGGATGCCCCTCGCGTTTGAGCTTTCCGAGAGTGTATTGTACTTGGCCTTGTCTGCTTAGACAAGTGGGTATGGCTCTCGGCTCTTCATATGATTGAGTTGTGGCTGGAATTACATATGCAAACCCAGGGTCCCGACACTATACCTCTATGTGGAAGCACGTAACAGTGTAGTAAGCACAACGCTCGTTGTCGAACGCACAAAAGAAGGCAAGGTCCAGAGCATCCAAAGACCAATCTACTATCTCAGCATGCTCCTGACCAAATCCCAGCAGCGGTACCCGCATTATCAGAAGCTACTACTGGCCGTCATCATGACCTCAAGAAAGGTGTCCCACTACTTCGACGAGCACCCTATCACAATCGTGAGCAGCGCACCACTCGCTGACATACTCAACAACCCTGGAGCGACTGGACGAGTCGCTGAGTGGAACATTGAGCTCAGCCCACGGGACCTGCAGTTCAAGCACCCAACAACCATCAAAGCCCAAGTACTCCCAGATTTCCTTGTCGAGTGGACGGAGGTTCAGACACCAGGCACCCCAGACCTATCAAATTCATGGTCAATGTTCTTCGATGGTGTTGGGATACGGGCAGAAAACACAATTTTTTCATACCTACGGTACCCGAACCCAAGATCTATGCTATGGCGATGTAAAGTAACAGAGGGAATCGGTGTTCATACCTTTGAAGACCGAAAGAGGGAAACGTTGTTGCGAACGTGGCTGTCCTAGACTCGGAACTACGACCTCCCTGTCGTGTAGAAGACCACCACCGGCGAGGATGACTCCCGGTAAACCTCCAACGACGAAGTAGCACCACAGGTGTAGTGCCTCGAAGAGATTATACACGTACGGTACAATCGATGTTCCTCCCAGGCCCCGAACCAGGCGAGCAGCGGAAGAAAGACGGCTACGGATCTCGACTCCAGCAGAACGACGGCCTGCCTTATGGTGGAGAACTCCAATCCAGGTGCAGACTCCAAACAAGGGGAGTCCACTTCCGGGAAGGAGAAGGAGGAAGAAGGAGATATTGGTGTGTTGGAAAAGGGGGGTCTACCCCTCCTTATATAGGCCAAGGGGGGGTGCCATCCTCCTCCCCTCCCCCATGTGGGACTAAACTCCCAAGGGGGGGGGGTGCGCCGACCAAGGGGGGTGGTGGGCCCCACCCTTGGCGCCAAGCCCAAGGGGGGAGACCCCCTCCTCCCTTAATGGGCCCCATGGGCCCATTTAGCCTTTTTCCCATTTTTTTAATTTATTTAATATGTTTTATATATTTAATTCAAATAATTAAATAATAAAACATTATTAAAACAATTAAACTTTATTTTGAACTATTCAAAATGTTCGGAAACCATTCCGTCCTCCTCCGGAACTATTCCGGTGATTCCTCCTATTTCATCGATTGATCCTGTAACTGTCCTATGGATCGATTGCCCTTAAGTGTAACACCCTAACGGTCCGGGAAATAGTAGACATGGTCGAGACTCTTCTCATTGACCAATGACTAGTCAGTTGGACCTGGTTACAATCCTTGACAACCCCTGCGCTTCCATCGAATGAACTTCGATCGCTTTTGGAAACCGTTAACGATACAACGTAATCCCTTTGTGCTGCGGTACTTTGTTTTTCCGAGGTTTGATCGTCGGTATCCTACATACCGTGTTCACATCTCGTTCACAACAAACAACTTCTCTCGTCCATGATCATTGCATATCTTGTGACCTAGTCACGTCCTTGCAAGGTGTTGATGCAATATCACCGAGTGGGCCCAGAGTACCTGTCCTGTCACAAGGACTGACAAATCCCGCTCTGATCTATTAACATACTCATCAACCATCTATTTCGGAATACCCAAAGTGCACCGTTATAGCCAGCATATTTCAGTCAGGCGGTGGGATACAAATCAAAGTCTCCTCATAGATGACAATTACGTATGATCATTACGGTCTAAGGACTAAGCCATACGTTACAAAGTCATAGCAACGCTGAACTATGTGACTCGATCACATTGCAATAATTTAGGTGGGTGTACGTCCATCACATCATTCCCCTTAACGATATGACCTCATTGTCAATGGACTTAAGTGTCGCCATGATCAGGAAAGCTTGATCAATCAATTGCCCAATGAGATAGTTTACCCGAGTTAAACTACGGACCATGTTTTATACTACACATGTATTAGTATTTCCAAGTAATACAGTTATAGCACAGTATAAAACGTATTATGAACAAAACGGATATGTGACTAATATCTTTATTAATTTCTCTCTAAGGCACATACCCAACAGATGGGTCCAAGAGACAACAAGGAGCCGGGGCAGGAGTTGTGCTCATCTCCCCTAAAGGAACAAAGCTAAAATATGTCCTCCAGATCAACTTCAGTCACGCCTCCAACAACGAAGCAGAATACGAGGCACTCCTCCATGGCATGCGCATGGCCAAAACGTGCGGAGCCACTCGCCTCATAATCTACGGGGACTCTAATCTCGTCGTCCAGTAGACGATGAGAAACTGTGACGCAATAGCCGACAACATGGCGGCCTACCAGAAGCTCTACAACGTATTCGAAGGAAGTTTCGACGGTTGCGAGGTCAACTACATCACCAGGGCCAACAACACAGAAGCTGACGAACTCGCGAACAGTGGTTTGACCCGAGGACCAATACCACCCGGCGTTTTTCTCGAAAGCATCAGCCAGAGATCCATCTAGGTACAGGGAGCAGCACCTGAAGCAGTCGTGGACGGCGAGGACGCAACAGACCTGGCGCAGGTGGCAGCAGCAAGCCCATCAGAAGGCACAAGCACCAGCAAACCCGACAGTACAACTCCGACAGAGCTCGAAGGACCTGTCTGGGCAAAACCGTTCCTCCGATTGAGAGCCCTCTAAAATCAGGGAGCATAGTGAATTTAATGATACATAAATTGATTTAAATGATTTAAACTTTAAAATATAACAAATTTTTAAACGTAAGTCAGATTAAAATAATTTATATATGAAACTTGATCAGAAAAATACAACAAATACAATTACTCTACCCGTATACCAACCACCCCCTCTATCATAACGAACACGAGAATTTCCCTTTATGGATCGTCTACCGATAATCACCCGGAGCTGGCAGTTCATCTCCGAATGAATTCCCCCTCCGAGCAAAGAATCTAGCACTGCGTTAGAACATCGACTATAATGCATATGCCATGTCATGAGTCTGTGTTGCATTTGTTTGCGTTATATTTACTGGTTCTCCCCCTTCCATCCGGTAGATCCCGCGATTGCCGTCGATGACACCGTTGAGTACGACGACTACGTCGACGACTAGGCCCCTACTACTGAGCTGCTAGGCAAGCGGAGCCATTCCCCTCTCCCAGATATCACCTACCTTTTCTGTACTATTTCTTGCACTAGGCATTGCTGCTGTCGCTATTGCGTTAATTCCTATTCAACTGCATATCCTATCTTTGTCACACTTTACTATTGTATCCTACCTTTATCCTATGTTGCCTAGAATAAGTAATCATCAGTTGGTCCTACGCCCTTGTCCATCTGCTATGCTTAGTTATATGGCAGTGATCACTCTGGGGAGTGAACACGGAACATTACATATACAACTTCATCGGTACGCGAACCAAGGTAGGAAGTCGGGTGACCCAACGGTGCCCGCGAGAGGTATTGCGACGATACGACAATGTAGGCACTTACCGGTGTGCGGTGGGAATGGACCTTGGTCGTTGTTCGCGATATACCCTTTGAACCACGAAAGTCGAGAGACTCCCAGGTTGCTCGCGAATTAAGGTAAGGAGACGGGCCACCCCTAAGGGTACCCGCGAGATATGACGGAACAACAGGTCAGGCGGATATCGCCTGGAGAGAGAGGTGCCCTGGCTCCTGTTCGTTTTCCGTGAGTTACCCAGTCAGAGCGACGATCACGGTCGTCTCCGCGAGTTGTTAATAAAATTCTAAATGGATCGGTGTCAGTGATATGAGATGGCCACTAGCTTATACACGCTACCTCCACACGTGATTACGAGTGTGGATTCCTCGGCATCGTACGTTCTTGTTTGAAAGCTCTTCACACGCCACCAGTTCATGTGGGCTGATTGCCAGGATTGGACCGCCTGGGCTCCTGCTGAAGTAGGTGGGTCTGTTTCGCTGGCCAGTCTCACAACATGTAGGAGTACAACGGGCGAAGGCCAAGACACCTGCGTACTTATGATTTAGATCGACGTGTTGGCATCTCTATTGAGCATAGGACGGTCTACGATGTGTCGGATAGCCTTGGTCGGACATGTATGAATAAGGTTAACGAGACCCAAGAGATCCGACTGTGTAGGGTAACAGTGCAGCCCCTGCAAGGAAGTAATCTATTCGAATAGCCGTGTCCACAATAACAGGACGCTCGGTGTTGTATCCGTATCCGCAACTACAACTTGAACCATTATTGCTATATTATGAATTTTTTATATGGTTCCCGGGATTTCTTTCTCGCCGAGATGTCGAGAAAGGATCTCAGAACTTGATGTTCTTATTGCTATATATACCATTATTAACACAACCTTATAAATTGTAAGGCCCGATATGCGGTACTGTTCTAGATCTAGATTTTTCCATCCTGATCTGGGGACGAAGCACATATCGGTCCCACCGCGACATATGACAATGCCATATGCCCCGGATTTCCAACATGATATCACAACATTACATCTACAAGAATACAACATCTCATAAATCGGCATACAACTGCCTTAAATACATTACATCAACGGAAGATACATGTCTGAGTACAGACTACAATCAAATGCCTAGTGGAAAAGAGAAAAGACATCACTCCCATAACCACACGAGTCCAGGCGCTCCGTCGAGCTCCACCTAACTAGTCGTCGTCGAGCCTCCACGTGAAACGTCGATCACCATACCTGTTATCAATTAACAACCCTGAAAAGAGTTTGGGGGTAGTATCATGAGTACATAAGTACTCAGCATCCAACTGTAGTGGTCAACTGACCCAGCAAGGACTTCATCACTCGTCATTCTAGGATAACTAGTAGTTCACGGTAAGGATGGGGTAAGTGGTGAGGTTGCTGTCGCACTAGCATTTATGAAGTGGCTAACGATCTACAGATTAAGATAAGAAGCCAAGCATTCGATGAGGAATCACCTCCAACAAGTCTTGCTATCAGCTACTTAGGCAAATATAACACCTATCCTATCCTTGTCCGCCCCTTCGCATCCCAACGAAGAAGTAGTCAAGGCACACACACATTGATCAAGTTATTAAGATTATCTCAGTTGTTGTTGTCTATGAACAAGGAGTAGGTCTCAAGTCATCCATAACCATGGACACGGCTTCTCGAAAATACCCTGCAGGGGTGTACCAACTGCCCATTACAAGGCTCCGCACGCACGCCCATCTCTCTCAGTTGCTACCCATCATAGGCAACCATTTTATGATTTAGTTCCGAGAGATCCGAAATGACATGTCCCTCTAGCTAACAACGAACAAATCCGGGTGGCCCCCGGGGAGTCGACATCCAATCCAAAAGCCGACCACGCCCTCGGATCGACCTCTTCCGTCTCAATAGGGTTTGGGTTACAGGGACACCTCACATGGGACCGGGCCCTCGCCGGTCAAGGGTGGAACAACAAGGAAACCATGTCCCCGCTGGTCCAGGTTTTTTAAAGGATATCTGCTAGGAGCGACCCGACAGATATATATGCATGGTTTTTGAATGGTAAATCAGCTTGGGCCACCTCTAGAAATGTTTGAAGCTAGGTAGGTAAGAAAAGGGGACCCCATAAAATCCCACACACGGTTAGGCATGCTCAGTCTTAAAACCAATACCCGGAACTCGGATCCTAGGTGACTCGAATGGAACAAAGCATCGGGGCGGGATAGCCTAGACCTTCCATCCTTCTTCGAGTATAGTCAACATTATAATAATCATGTCATCCAAAACAATATAATAATGTGATAGCCCAATCCAAGGAGTAACAAGGTAACATTCGTAGCATTCTAAGCATGCATACTAAGCAGGGGCTGAGCAATGAGCAATAGTAACATAGCAGTACATGGTTTGCTGGGAGGGGACATGGCTGTATCGGTTTAAGAGAGGCTGTAAACATGTGGTAGGATCAAACATCGAACCTAACCTAGACTAGCATCCAAACCGCTGGTTATAATAGAATGGATCATAAGTAATGTATAGTCCTTGCCTGTTGATAAGTCGACTTCCGAAGGTGTAGGCGACCGCGAGCTCACACCGTCTCCGAGAGTAACCGCGATAGCACACAGGAAGGAAACACTGGAAAGCAATCGAAGAGCAAGCACCAATTACTACGAAGCAATCACGAGCAATCAACAAACAAGAAAGAAACACGAGACAACACACCACGGTAATGCATCTATCGTTCAGAGCAGTTACTAACAGGTTAAGTGGAGTATTCGTCACACACGACGATACCACACGTTTATAAGGGTTCAAGTTTATGAGCTCCACAAGATGAGCAAAGGTTGTTAACATGTCATCTCACTCAAACATGGCATGTCACACAAGCATGACAAAAGGTGAAGCATAAATAAACTATCTGATCTAGTCAGTTTAAGTGGGCGTAGAACCTATACATGCTTATCACTATTTACACCAAGAAAATTATTATGTTTGGTACTATTTTTCCCTAAACAATATTTTATTATTTTTATTAGAAAGCAAGAGCAGCACAATCAAGATCTACACGCAATTCTAGTCAAGTTACATATAAAAAACATTTTATTTGGAGCAACGTTTAAAAAGTTATTAAAGAAACAATTTACGGTGGCAAGGTTGTAAATAGCAGTAAAACTACATGTAGACAAGAGCAAACATGGAAAAGGAGCACAGTTTAATAATCTACAAAACAACTAAGCAAGTTTCATGTTTAACGCGTCGCGATCCGAGCTACCGTTAAAAAGATATCGCCCTCTCGAAATCCTATATTTTTCTGTAATTTAATTAATGTGCAAATAATTGCTAAACGCTCGTTGGGCCGAAACAGCACTACCGGGCCTATACACGTGAACGCAGAATAATAAAAAGCGCTCAGGGCACTACACAACATCAGCAAATGGGCCAAGCCCAACAGAATTAATAGAAAATAAAAAAGAGAAGGGAGGGGCTCACCCGTGGGCCGAGCCCAGGTCGCAGGGGCGGCGGCGGACTGAACCTTCTCCCAGGGCGAAGGATAGCCGCAACTAGCGAGGCGGTAAGGCCGCACAGCTGGGCCGGGGCGCTGGGATGGGCCATGAGGCGCTGCGCGGCCCACTGCGGGCGTCCACGCGAGCGTGCGGGCGTGCACGCGCTCCTGGTCGTCCCGACGGGAACCGGCGGCGGCGCATGGCATCTCCAGGAGCAGGCGTGCGGCGTTGGTCGACGGGGACGGCCGGAACAGGGCTTGGCGTTGCTGATCCGGCTGGATCCGGGTCGGATCTGGCCGCAGGTGGCCTCGGGGTGGCGCGGCTCGACCTTCGGGCGGCGACGACTTCCAAGGGACGTCCATGGCGGCCTGCACGCGTGAGGGGAGAGAGGAAGGATGTGAGAGGGAGGAGAGAAGGAAGGAGGAGAGGCAGGGCGGTGGCCGTGACCTGCCGGGCTCGACGACGGCGGGTTGGCTGCCGAATACGTGGAGGCGGCGGGGGCACTCGGGCGGCTGGGAGTAGCTCGGGCAGGGACGAGCGTGCTAGCCTCCATGGCTGGTTCTGCATCTGGTGACATGGCACCTTCCGAGCCACACGATCCGGATCCGATGGCTCAGAACAAGGGGGATCGGATCTGGTCTGACCTGAACGTGGGGGAAGGTTTTTGTGGCGGCTTGGTGCGGAAATTGAGGAGGTAGGGGGCTAGGGTTCCAGATTTGGTAGGCAGGCTTGGTTGGCTGCTCGTGTGAAACTTTGATAAATACGCCCACGGAATTACACCGGCTATTATGCCTAGATCATCCGATCGATCACCTGCTAAACGAAGCCGGAATCGCATGAAATTTGAACCACCGCCTCGTTGCACTAAATTGACGTCGTCTACATCGTTTCGCATGGAACCGAGAACGTCGAAACCCGCCCGATAAAATAACCCATTTAAATATAAATGGGGGTTTTCGCACTGATGGTGAAGGCTGGTCTTGTGCCGGTAGCGACGGTGCTCGGGTGAAACCCGGTGTGGCAAAAGAGTCGTGTGCCATGGTGGAAAGGTTTGGTCACGCAATCGATACGAGATAGAGGGGGGAATATTCACCTATTAATAAACCGGTGAAGAAAATACTGCAAACAATACAGGCAATCATCACAGCAACGCAACAAACAATTTTTTTTAATTTGGGCGAAAATCCCGGGCTGGTACAATACAACACCACCAACAAGGGATCTCGTCCCGAGATCCAGGTTGATCCGGGAGAGAGGGGAAGGGGAAAGAAGAGAGTAGACGATCTTCAACAACACCAACAAGGGACTCTGCTCCATGTCGAATGGCGAACCTCTGTCGAGAAACTTTCCACAAGGAGACGACATCGTCGAAAATACGAAACCGTCGGTGTCAAGAGGAGGAACGACAACGATAACCGGATCAAAGGATAGTGTTTTCGACGCAAGTCGTGAAAACACCGGCAAAATGATGGATGGAAATGGATGACCCAGATGATACCCGAAATCTGAGAAGCTAAAGGTACTACAGGAATTCCCACCTGAGCTCGGAATCGAGACAATAATTCCCATGCAAAGCATTGTAACGATTTCGATACTCCAAACACTCGAGATCCTAGAGTTTGAAGGGGATAAGGCGAGAACAAAACACTTACGACACTTGTCCTGACTAGAGCAAGGGTAAGTAGTAAAAAGATTCCTACTTTCCGATAACTAACTTAGTAACTACAAAATAGTTTTTGTCTAGACTCGACTTCGGCCAGAGAAGGGATCCTACGGTTGGTAAGGCTCTGATACCAAGTTGTAAGGCCCGATATGCGGTACTATTCCAGATCTAGATGTTTCCATCCAGATCCGGGGACGAAGCACATATTGGTCCCACCGCGACATATGACAATGCCATATGCCCCGGATTTACAACATGATATCACAACATTACAGCTACAAGGATACAACATCTCATACAATAGGCATACAACTGACTTAAATACATTACATCAACAGAAGATACATGTCTGAGTACAGACTACAATCAAATGCCTAGTGGGAAAGAGAAAAGACATTGCTCCCATAACCACACGAGTCCAGGCACTCCGCCGGGATCCGCCTAACTAGTCGTCGTCGAGTCTCCACGTGAAACGTCGATCACCATACCTGTTGTCGATCAAGAACCCTGAAAAAAGTTTTGGGTAGTATGATGAGTACAGAAGTACTCAGTATCCAACTGTAGTGGTCAACTGACCCAGCAAGGACTTCATCACTCGTCATTCTAGGATAACTACTAGTTCACGGTAAGGATGGGGTAAGTGGTGAGGTTGCTGCCGAACTAGCATTTATGAAGTGGCTAACAATCTAGGGAGTAAGATAAGAAGCCAAGCATTCGATGAGGAATCGCCTCCAACAAGTCTTGCTATTAGCTACTTACGCAAACATAACACCTATCATATCCTTGTCCGCCCCTTCACATCCCGACGAAGAAGAAGCAGTTAAGGCACACAGACATTGATCAAGTTATTAGGATTATCTTAGTTTTTGTTGTCTATGAACAAGGAGTAGGTCTCAAGTCGTCCATAACCGTGGACACGGCTTCTCGAAAAGATTTAACCCTGCAGGGGTGTACCAACTGCCCATTACAAGGCTCCGCACGCACGCCCATCTCTCTCCATTGCTACCCATCATAGGCAACCATTTTATGATTTATTTCCGAGAGATCGAAAGGTCCCTCTAGCTAACAACGAACAAATCCGGATGGCCCCCAGGGAGTAGACATCCAATCCAAAAGCCGGTCGCTCCCTCGGATCGGCCTCTTCCGTCTCATCAGGGTTTGGGTTACCGGGACACCTCACATGGGGCCGGGCCCTCGCCATTCAAGGGTGGATCAACAAGGAAACCATGTCCCCGCTGGCCCAGGTTGTTTCAAAGGATATCTGCTAGGAGCGACCCGACAGATATATATGCATGGTTTTCAAATGGTAAATCAGCTTGGGCCACCTCTAGAAATGTTTGAAGCTAGGTAGGTAAGAAAAGGGGACCCCATAAAATCCCACACGCGGTTAGGCACGCTCAGTCTTAAAACCAATACCCGGAACTCGGATCCTAGGTGACTCGAATGGAACAAAGCGTCGGGGCGGGATAGCCTAGACCTTCCATCCTCTGTCGAGTATAGTCAACATTATAATAATCATATCATCCAAAACAATATAATAATGTGATAGCCCAATCCAAGGAGTAACAAGGTAACATTCGTAGCATCCTAAGCATGCATACTAAGCAGGGGCTGAGCAAAGAGCAATTGTAACATAGCAGTACATGGTTTGCTGGGAGGGGACATGGCTATATCGCTTTAAGAGAGGCTGTAAACATGTGGTAGGATCAAACATCGAACCTAACCTAGACTGGCATGCAAAACGCTGGTTATAATAGAATGGATCATAAGTATTGTATAGTACTTGCCTGTTGATAAGTCTGGTTCCGAAGGTGTAGGCGACCGCGAGCTCGCACCGACTCCGAGAGTAACCGCGGGAGCACACAAGAAGGAAACACTGGAAAGCAATCGAAGAGAAAGAACCTATTACTACGAAGCAATCACAAGCAATCAACAACAAGAAAGCAACACGAGACAACACACTACGGTAACGCATCTATCGTTGAGAGCGGTTACTAGCAGGTTAAGTGGAGTATTCGTCACACACGACGATACCGCACGTTATAAGTGTTCAAGTTGATTAGCTACACAATAAGAGCAAAGGTTGTCAACATGGATCTTACTCAAACATGGCATGTCACACAAGCATGACAAAAGGTGAAGCATAAATAAATTATCTGATCTTGTCACTTTAAGTGGGGGCAAAACCTATACATGCTTATCACTATTTACCCCACGAAAATTATTACGTTTGGTACTGTTTTTCCCTAAACAATATTTATTGTTTTTATTAGCAAGCAAGAGCAG
This sequence comes from Bromus sterilis, assembly GCA_950022295.1. Taxonomy (NCBI): domain Eukaryota; kingdom Viridiplantae; phylum Streptophyta; class Magnoliopsida; order Poales; family Poaceae; genus Bromus; species Bromus sterilis. The sequence goes on along the minus strand of OX465601.1, from coordinate 138,408,705 downwards.
CATAATCAAGATCTACACGCAATTCTAGTCAAGTTACATATAAAGAACATTTTATTTGGAGCAACGTTTCAAAAGTTATTAAAGAAACAGTTTACGGTGGCAAGGTTCTAAATAGCAGTAAAACAACATGTAGACAAGAGCAAACATGGAAAAGGAGCACATTTTAATAATCTATGAAAAAACTAAGCAAGTTTCATGTTTAACGCGTCGCGATCCGACCACCGTCAAAAAGATATCGCCCTCGCAAAATCCTATATTTTTCTGTAATTTAATTAATGTGCAAATAATTGCTAAACGCTCGTTGGGCCGAAAGAGCACTACCGGGCCTATACACGTGAGCGCAGAATAATAAAAAGCGCTCAGGGCACTACACAATATCAGCAAATGGCCCAAGCCCAACTGAATTAATAGAAAATAAAAAAGAGAAAGGAGGGGCTCACCCGTGGGCCGAGCCCAAGTCGCAGGGGCGGAGGCGGACTGAAGCTTCGCCCATGGCGAAGGATAGCCGCAGCTAGGTGATGCGGTCGGGCCGCACAGCTGGGCCGGGGCGCTGGGATGGCTGTGTGGCGCTGTGTGGCCCACTGCGGCCGTCCACGCGAGCGTGCGGGCGTGCACGCGTTCCTGGTCGTCCCGACGGGAACCGGCGGCGGCGCAGGGCATCTCCAGGAGCAGGCGTGCGACATTGGGCGACGGGGATGGCCGGAACGGGGCTTGGCGTTGCTGATCCAGGTGGATCCGGGTCGGATCTGGCCGACGGTGGCCTGGGGTTGGCGCGACACGAACTTCGGGCGGCGGCGACTTCCAAGGGATGTCCATGGCGGCTTGCGCGCGTGAGGGAAGAGAGGAAGTAGTTGAGAGGGAGGAGAGAAGGAAGGAGGAGAGGCGGGGCGGCGGCATTGACCTGCAGGGCTCGACGGCGGCGGCCCGGCTGCCGGAGACGTGGAGGCGACGGGGGAACTCGGGCGGCTGGGAGGAGCTCGGGCAGGGACGAGCGTGCTAGCCTCCATGGCTGGTTCTGCATCTGGTGACGTGGCACCTTCCGAGCCGAACGATTCGGATCCTATGGCTCAGAACAAGGGGGTCGGATCAGATCTGACCCGAACGTGGGGGAAGGTTTGGGTGGCGGCTAGGGAGTGGCATGGTGCGGAAATTGAGGAGGTAGGGGGCTAGGGTTCCAGATTTGGTAGGCAGGTGTAAGGCCCGATATGCGGTACTGTTCCAGAGCTAGATGTTTCCATCCAGATCCGGAGACGAAGCACATATCGGTCCCACTGCGACATATGACGAAGGCATATGCCCCGAATTTGCAACATGATATCACAACATTACAGCTACAAGGATACAACATCTCATACAATCGGCATACAATTGCTTTAAATACAATACATCAGCGGAAGATACATGTCTGAGTACAGACTACAATCAAAAGCCTAGTGGAAAAGGTAAAACACACCATTCCCGTAACCACACGGGTCCAGGCTCTCCGCCGGGATCCGCCTAGCTAGTCGTCATCGAGTCTCCACGTGAAACGTCGATCACCATACTTGTTGTCGATCGAGAACCCTGAAAAGAGTTTGGGGGTAGTATCATGAGTACAGAAGTACTCAGCATCCAACTGTAGTGGTCATCTGACCCGACAAGGACTTCATCACTCGTCATTCTAGGACAACTAGTAGTTCACGGTAGGATGGGGTAAGTGGTGAGGTTGCTGCCGCACTAGCATTATGAAGTGGCTAACGATTTAGAGAGTAAGATATGAAGCCAAGCATTCGATGAGGAAGCGCCTCCAACAAGTCTTGCTATCAACTACTTACGCAAACATAACACCTATCCTATCCTTGTCCTCCTCTTCGCATCCCGACGAAGAAGAAGCAGTCAAGGCACACACACATGTTGACCAAGTTATATTAAGATTATCTCAGTTGTCGTTGTCTATGAACAAGGAGTAGGTCTCAGGTCGTCCATAACTGGGGACACGGCTTCTCAAAAAGATTTAACCCTGCAGGGGTGTACCAACTTCCCATTACAAGGCTCCGCACGCACGCCCATCTCTCTTAGTTTCTACCCATCACAGACAGCCATTTTATGATTTAGTCCCGAGAGATCCGAAATGACAGGTCCCTCTAGCTAACAACGAACAAATCCGGGTGGCCCCCGGTGAGTCCACACCCAACTCAAAAGCCGGCCGCGCTCTCGAATCGGTCTCTACCGTCTATCGCTGGTTTGGATACCGGTTAATCTCACATGAGACCGGGTACTCAGCTGAACAGGTTGGACCAATAGGTAAACCATGTCCCCACTGGCCCGGTTTTTTTGAAAGCTACTGGCGGCCGACCAGCACACACACGGTTTCAAATGGTAAATCAGCTTGGACCACCACTGGAAATTTTTGAAGCTAGGTAGGTAAGAAAAGGGGACCCCATAGTATCCCACACGCGGTTAGGCACGCTCGTCAAGAGACACAATACCCGGAACTCGGGTCCTAGGTGACTCGAATGGAACAAAGCGTCGGGGCGAGATAGCCTAGACCTTCCATCCTTCGTCGAATATATTCAACATTATAGTAATCATATCATCAACAACCATATAATAATGTGATATCCCAAACCAAAGAGTAACAGGGTAACATTCGTAGCATCCTAAGCATGAATACTAAGCAAGGGCTGAGCAACGAGCAATAGTAACATAGCAGTTGACGAGGGGGTGACCCCACGACTCCTACATGTGAGACTACCTGGTGCGTGTGAAGATAGAAGGCCCACCGGGAAGCTGCGACAAGCCCACAATTGGCCCAACCAGGCACCGACGTAGGAGTCCGAGACTAACATGGAAGGTGCAACTTGGCGCACAAGGAAATACTAGAACTAGGAAACCATCTACTGTAACCTAGCACGGACTCCCCGAGACCTGGCCTAATATATAAAGGCTGGGAGGGGAGACGTCGAGATCAACTCAATACGCATCTACACATCCTAGCCTTGCGAGAACTCGCCTTGGCCTCCATTGTAATCGCCCCCTCACGTGATAATATCGAGCAAGAAGTCCTTCTCCTGTTAGCCGACGAGTATCGTCCAACCTGTGCCATCTCTATGACTAACCCAGGGTCCCTGACCATGGGATTTTCCGGGGTTGATCCCCGTCAATTGGCGCCGTCCGTGGGGACTACGCAGGTTGGAATCACGATCTCGGCGGTCCCGCCCTCAACAGATCAAGACTCGAGGACTAGAGCTAGATCTAGCCCGCTCGAGAGATTCAAGTTCACTGCAAGAATCTCCATCGCCCCATCAGGATCACCCAGCCTGCAGCCGAACCAAGTCCAGCACCTCGACGACTGTCAGATCCATCACCGACAGAAAAAAACTCGACGACCCAGAAGAAAAGCACAAGGAAGCTACTCGAGGAGTTGCGGCGCGTGGCCAAAAGCTCGCACACCAGTCGATGACCCGCCGCCGCCCGGACTCCCACCACACGCCAAGACGGTGACTCCGAGACCCAGTCCGGAGATTACTACGACCCGGATCGAAGGCCAGACGAATTCGCCAACTTCATCCGGAATCAATCACTCAACGACGGGATAGAACTCGACCCAAGACTCCACAGCCGACCAGAAGACCCCTCGCAGATCTTCCAAATGTCAAGAAGAAGAAGGCACGCTAGCTCCAGCAAACTCACAGCTAAAGAACAACTGGAAGGACCCTGCGTGATCCACTGTTTTGAAGACAACCGAGGACATCTTAGAGCAAGCCACACATTGGGAGATTGCCGCCTATTCGACAAACTCTCCAACAGCCTCAAGGAGGAGAAGCAGCGTGAAGCCAAACGCACTCGAAGAAGCACGCAGTCGCCCGCACATAGTGCATAGGAGCAATACCCCACGTCCCATGGATGAATCTGCATGATCCAAGAAGAAAGACCCTCGAAAGCAAAGAAAGATGCCTACACCTTGCAGGCCGAAGCAGCCGAAGACCTAAAGACAACTGAGACCTACAAATTTCACGGCGCGGAGACCAGCATCACTTTCTCACAGAGCGACCACCCGCCCGCAGTCCCAAGGCCTGGGCACGCACCCTTGGTCCTTGAAGCCCAAATCGGAGGATACGACATGGACAGAATCTTCATGGATGGAGGAAGCAGTCTAAACATAATCTTCGCCAGCACTCTACGCAAGATGTTCATCCCGCGATCAATTTGGAAGAAGTCAGGAACCACAATATACGGCGTAGTCCCGGGCGAAGCAGCCACCTCCATCGGAACAATGCAGCTCGATGTAATCTTTGGCAGCAAGCGCAACTTCGCAAAGCAAACACTCGAGTTCGAAGTACTCGACTGGCAGTCGCAGTACCACGCCATACTCGGACGACCAGCGTTCGCGCAGTTTATGGCAGTTCCACACTACGCATATCTCAAGCTCAAGATGCCAAGACCCACATGAATCATCACAGTCAAGGGAAGCTTCACCAAATCGGACCAGTGCGACTGTGACTTCCACAAAGTATCCGACACGTTTGGAGCCCAACAACAGCTCAAAGAAATAGCCACGGTGACGGATAAAAACATATTTCCACTAGCGAACAGAAGCGAGACAAAAGAATTTGGTCGCGACTTCAGCGTCGACAGTGACACGATCACACACCAAGTACACCCAACAGACCCAGAGAAGACAGTCCGCGTATATGCCCACCTTCCATAAGAGCAAGCAACCGTCCTCATAACCTTCCTTCGCGAAGAGTGGAAAATTTTCGCCTGGTGCCCAGCCGACATGCCTGGGATACCACGAGAATTCGCGGAACACGCGCTCCACATCAAGCCAAACACAAAGCCAGTAAAAACAGGCGCTGCGACGGTTTTCAGAGCCCAAACGTAGAGCAATCGGAGAAGAAGTCAATCGACTACTCGACGCACGGTTCATCAGAGAGACAAAGAAAGCAACATGGATAGCAAACCCAGTCCTAGTCCTTAAAAAGGACACCGAGGTACTGAGGATGTGCGTCGACTATGGGCCCATCAACAAGCATTTCCGAAAAGACCACTTCCCCCTACCAAGAATCGATCAAATAATCGACTCCACAGCAGGATGCGACGCCCTCTCCTTCCTTGATGCATACTCAGGATACAATCAGATCAAGATAAAGGAAGAAGACGAAGAGCACACCTCGACCACCACCCCCTGCGGCACATCCCGCCGCCAAAAAATTCCTTTCGGTCTAAACAATGCAGGAGCAATATACCAGCGAATGACGCAAACATGCGTGAGAAAACAGATTGGAGGAAACATCTAGGCCTACGTACACGAGATCATCATCACAATCAAAGAACTCGGACCAGAAGTAGATACAGAGGACGACAATACAAATGAACAAGCGCAAGCAGCAGCGGCGGACCCAACCGCTAATGAAGAAGGCAACAACGCAGTCGAGGAGCCAGAGCAAGCCGCACCCGAAGACCCAGATTGGAGAGAACCGCTCCTCAGACTCCTAATATAGGGCACCTTGCCACAAGACGCCGCAGAAGCCCAACGCATCAGTCAACGATCCAAAGCATTCACAATAATCAACAGAAAGCTTTACAAGTGCAACATTTCCCAGGTGCTACAAAAGTGCATAGACGAAGAAGACGGCAAAGCCCTACTACTGGAGATTCACGAAGGCACCTGCGGGCATCATGCCAGCAGTCGAGCACTCGTGGAAAAAGCCTTTCGGGCAGGATTCTACTGGCCGACAGCCATGAGAAATGCAGATGATATTGTACGGCGTTGCATTGCCTGCCAAAAGTTCGCCTGCGAGCCGCACGCCCCAGCATCAGAACTCAAAACCATCCCATTATCATGGACATTCGCCACATGGGGACTCGACATGGTAGGCCCACTCAAGAAATAATCAAAAGGAGGAAGAACACACCTACTGGTCGCAGTCGACAAATCCACCAAATGGATCGAGGAAGTACCAATCACCAGCTCAACAGCCCTCACGGCAGTCAACTTCATCAAATCAATCATCTTCAGATTCGGAGTACCACACAACATCATCATAGACAGTGGTAACAACTTCACAGCAGCAGAGTTCCAAAACTTCTGTCAAGAGTTGGGCATCAAAATCAACTACGCATCAGTCGCACACCCGCAGTCTAATGGCCAAGTGGAGAAAGCAAACGTCTTAGTATGCGGAGGATTAAAGAAGCGACTCCGAGCACCACTCGAACAGGCCGCAGGCAACTGGATAGAGGAGCTCCCCGCATTCCTATGGAGCCTACGCACCACCCCAAACAACGCAACCCAGTATACACCCTTCTTCCTGGTATACGGGGCAGAATTAGTACTACCGCACGACTTAAAATTCGGAGCGCCCAGAGTCTCAGGGTACGAAGAAGAAGAGGCAGAAGAATCACTGCAGGACGACAAAGCCATAGCAGACGAAGCACGGGACATATCCATGACATGGTCCGAAGGGTACCAGGACAAATTACGCACATATCAATGCAGTCGCCTGCGGACAAGAACGTTCAACAAAGGAGACCTTGTACTGCGACTAATACAGGAAAAAGTGCACAAACTTGCCCCACTATGGGAAGGACCATTCATCATCTCAGAAGTCATTGGAGGAGGAGCATACAGAATGCAGAATCCAAAGACTAATGAGGACGTGGGAAATCCATGGAACGTAGCGAACCTATGCCCGTTCTACCTATAGTCCTATAGACATTATCAAGATATCGGCAGCAGCACCGATCGGCGACACATGTAAAATTTGAAGGAATAAAACAATGTTGCGCAAACGCGACTCTCACTTACAAAGAGCTCGGGGGCTCGAGCCAAGAACTCCCCCCGAGAGACGCTATCTTCGCAAACGCGACTTTTATTTCCAAGCACTCGGGGTCTCGAGCCTAGAATTCCCCCTGAGAGACGCTATCTTCGCAAACACGACTTTTGCTTAATAAGACTCGGGGGCTCGAGCATAAAACTTCCCTCGAAGGGCGTTACCTTCGCTAAAAACGCGACTATCGCCAAAAAACAAAGCAGGCAAGGGAAAATTGCATCTTTAGTCTTCACCCGATCACAAGCGATCGCCTAAAGACTCAAGGGCTACTCCCATCGGGAGCGCTGACGCGCACCCGATCTAAACTTGGAAAAATTCAAAGACAAGCTACAAACTAGTGAGATAAAAAATACATAAAGCCTACGCTTGATTCTACAAATCAAACGTAGCCTCGGGGGCTACTCCCATCGGGAGCGCTGGCGCGCACCCGAGAAGACGCCTTCATTACAAAGGAGTCGAAGACATTCTCATTACAATGGAGTCAAAGACATTCTCATTACAAAGGAGTCGAAGACATTCTCATTACAAAGGAGTCGAAGATATTATCATTACAAAGGAGTCAAAGACACTCTAATTACAAAGGAGTGGAAGACATTTCATTACAAAGAAGTCAAAACGACAGTTTGTCATTACAGAAGGACCTACAGAACTACAAGCTGGGCTACATTTCAAACTTCTACATGTGTGCTCATGCTGAGCTAATTGGCACTTTCGTGACACAACCAGACGGGCATCATCACAGACAGAGTGGCAGCCTCGCCGGCGAAGGAGAAGCTCGCCGTCCTCCAGTTCTACAGAGGTGCCCCGCCTACTGCCGCTGCCGCTTGACGACTGGCTTGACGTCCAGTTCCTCCTTAGAACTAGAAGAGAAAACACAATCGCCTGAGGGGTCAGACGAAGACGAAGAAACGGGAGAAGCAGGCGAACCACCACTCGAGCCATCAGAATCGTTGTTGCTCGTCTCCTCACAATATGGATCCACACGGTTGCCCCCAGCATCAAACGCGCGGATAATAACAATATCTTCGCCGTCAAAACGACAACAAAGGCTGTCCCCACCGCGCAAATTCAACTGACGAGAAAACGTCCTCCAACCAAACCCAAGGAAGATCAAGGATGAACTATCAAAATCTAGCTCCACCCAAGAAGAAGAACGAGAGCACCCATGAAGACGGAGCCAGAAGCCCTTTAAGCTACGCTCAGAAGCAAGGGAGGAAAACGAGGCAGGAAGAAGAATCCGGGCAGCATTCCGCCCAAGAACATGCAAAATAAAATCATGGCGCCAAAATCCCTCTTCCATGGAAGAAGATGAAGAAAGCGCCAACGTAGTACCATGACGCCCACCGCGCGAGGAACGAGGGGTGCGGCCACCATGACCACGGCAGCCACGACCTCGCACTGCAACACCACGGCCTCGCCCAGCTACACTGCTACCACGTTTGGGTGCCATATGAAGAATAAGAAGCAGAAGGAAAAAGATGCGAAGAATGGATGCCAAGGACGGGAAACCAAAGGAAGTATTTATAGCTCAATCCAAGGGCAAAAGAGGAAAAAACACACAGAAGCCTAGGCGGTGCCATCATTACATCAAAGACCGAACGGGCCGAGCGTTGCGAATTCCAAGACGAAGATGCCTTCACACGGTCAGCATTATTTACAGGACACGTCAAATCTCGCTTGTTTCCCATACAAAGCCTTGGAAACCCAATAGGCAACAGGCTGCGCGCCGTCCAAACCGTCATTTTGATAGTCCAGAAGACGTGACGGATCAAGAAAAATCAAGCATCGTCATACGTCACCAAACAGCATGACAATGCATCCCAAAGGGAAAGAATAAAGGTAAAAACAGTTGGAAAGATCTAAACGATTCCAAGAGCCAGCCATACGTCTAAATTTTATGACTATAAAAATTCTTACTCCCATCGGGAGTACACTTTTGAGTCCGGGTGCTCCCTCACCCAGAAGGCAAAGATGTGCTCGAGTGATCACTCGCACCAGCAGAAACAACATACTCTCAGAGTCCAGCTGCTCCCTCACCCCAAGAGCAGAAAAGCATTCGAGTGACAACTCGCATAAAAAGAGTCAGCAATTCAGCAAGCATGACTTACTCACCAAGGCTTGATTGGGCTACTGTGGTATTAGTCACTAGCACAATTCACCAAGGCTCGACCAGTCGAATCCTTGGGCCCTTTCAGCTTAGCAATCCCTCGAAATAGATATTGTCATGGCTCAAAACTGCCAACGACCCGTGGAGATGCCACGCTTTCAAACAATAAAGCGCGGAAGAATTCGAGTCCCTGCGTGACTCTTCGAGTCCCCCAGGCACTCGGGGGCTCTGACGAGGGGGTGACCCCATGACTCCTACATGTGAGACTACCTGGTGCGTGTGAAGATAGAAGGCCCACCGGGAAGCTGCGACAAGCCCACAATTGGCCCAACCAGGCACCGACGTAGGAGTCCGCGACTAACATGGATGGTGCAACTTGGCGCACAAGGCAAGACTAGAACTAGAAAACCATCTACTGTAACCTAGCACGAACTCCCCAAGACCTGGCCTAATATATAAAGGCTGGGAGGGGAGACGTCGAGATCAAATCAATACGCATCTACACATCCTAGCCTTGCGAGAACTCGCCTTGGCCTCCATTATAATCGCCCCCTCACGTGATAATATCGAGCAACAAGTGCTTCTCCTATTAGCCGACGAGTATCGTCCAACCTGTGCCATCTCTATGACTAACCCAGGGTCCCTGAGCATGGGATTTCCGGGGTTGATCCCCGTCAGAAGTACATGGTTTGCTGGGAGGGGACATGGCTGTATCGGTTTGAAAGAGGCTGTAAACATGTGGTAGGATCAAACATCGAACCTAACCTAGACTAGCATGCAAACCGCTGGTTGAAATAGAATGGATCATAAGTAATGTATAGTCCTTTCCTATTGATAAGTCGGGTTCCGAAGGTGTAGTTGATCGCAAGCTCACATCGTCTCCGAGAGGTACCCGCGGAAGCACACAAGAGGTAAACACTGGAAAGCAATCAACGAGCAAGCATCTATTACTACGAGGCAAACACGAGCAAGCATCAACAAGAAGGAAACACGAGACATCGCACCTACCGTCGAGAGCGGTTACTAGCAGGTTAAGTGGAGTACTCGTCACACACGACGATACCGCACATTTGGAAAGGTTCAAGTTGTTTAGCTACACAAGGTGAGAAAAGGTTATTAACATGGCATCTCACTCAAGCAAGAAATAGCACACAAACATGACAAGAGGTGAAGCATAAGATAAACTATCTATGCTAGTCAATTTAAGTGAGGCACAACCTAAACATGGCATAACACTAAGTGCCCCACGACAATTTAAGTAATTGGTACTGTTCTGCCCTAAACCATATTTTTGGTTGGTTAACAACAGCAAAAAAAGCATAAACACAAAGTACACGAAAACTAATCAAGTTACATATAAAGAACACTCCAAACGGAGTTACGGTTTAAAACATACAAGCAAAACAAGTTTGGAACACAATCTGCCAACATCAGGAAGCACACTTTAGAGCATTGCATAAACAGGGTAATGAATGCAAACATGCTCACAAATGATATGAAACTAAAGTAGACATGGCAGGGAAGACATGGAAAAAGGAATCATGCAAAAAGGCATCATGAACAACTAATTATAGCTCATGCAAAAATGCAATAAAATATTACTGGTCTAGGACTTAGTGAAAATCATGAAAACAGGGAGAAACTGTTATTTTTATGCTGTATAAACAGGGGTATAACTATATGCAAAAGTGCAGCAGCATGACATAGCAATATATGAGCATGAACTAGACATGATGGTGATCAGGTACAAACAAGAATCATGCTCATAGGCATATAACAGATCAAAAGATATTAAGCATGCAACATGGCATGAGGCAGTTACAGACTTAGAGAAAAACTGAGGTGGCTGTCAACAACAGCAACATAGAAACTTTGGAGCTAAAAATAACTATGACCAGGAATGCAAACATGACAATGCAATACATGTAATGGAAGTCGACATGATACTTAACAGTATGCAAAAAGAATCAATGCAATAGGCCTCATGGATGTGTCACAATCATCATGCAAACTTGCAATAAAATAACAGCAGCATCACATAACTGAAATTAGTTGCAGTTAACAGTATGATGCCCACTTCAACAGTGATTTTCACCATCAAGATGGTCTCAAATCAAAAAGCTCACAAAAGATGAACTGAAGTACACACAATTCTACCTTTTGGGCGCAACGTCATCTGAGCTACGGTTTACTCGCAAAATACAGCGCAAAAATAAATCAGCAGTAATGTTTCCTCAGACTTAGAAAAAAGGAGAAAAAAATAACAGCAGAGAAGGAAAAAAATATAAAAGGGGCGGCCTGGGCCTCACCCATGGGCTCGGCCCAATTGCGGTGGCTGGCGGATCTCGGCCGGCTCGGGTTCTGGGCCGCGGGGCAAGGCCGGCCCAAGCAGCGGCAGCGGCGGTTGAGCGGCTAGTGCGGCTCCTGCTAGGCCGAGCCGTGGCCGTGGTGGCTCCGACCACCGGCAGCGAGGCAAGGGCGGCGAGGAGCCACGGATTCGTGCGGCGCGGGGTCGGGGCCGCGGGATCCGGCCAGGACGGCGGCTCTCCGGTTGCATGGCGAAGAGGCGCGACTGTGGCAATGCCGCGGGCTCGGCGGAGCTCTGGCTCGCCTGCCATGGTGCGGGCGGCGCGGCGACCTTACGCGGGACCTGCAGAGGAGGGAGAGAGAAGGTGAGGCTAGCGGGAGGAGAAGGAGGCGCGAGGGGAGGAGAGGGAGAGAGGAGAGGGGCCGGCCGGCGGTGAGGTGGTTCCGGCCAGAGGCGGCTTCCCACGGGCTGGCGGCTGCGTCCACAGGAGGAGGTTGGTGGAGGCCAGAGCCGATCTGGGCCGTTGGATCAGCCGATCCGACGGTCCGATCCGCTGGGAGGCTAGGGTTTGGATTTTGAGGATAAAACTGCGAAATGGGGCAATTTTTGGGGCAAAGTGGAGGGGGTGGCTTCAATTTTTGGCTAGGGAAACCCTAGAAAGGGGTGGGAGTGTGGTGGTCTTTATATAGCCCAATTGGCTGGCAGTTTGCAAAAACATCCCCGATTTTCTCCGATTCGGGTAAAACTTCGAACTGCGCGATCAGCGCGTCGAGCCGGCGGCGTTCACCTCGCGCTAGAACCGTTTCGAGAACACTTTCCGACGCGCTATAAAAATAACCCGTTTAATTATTAAACGGGGTTTTTTCGTTCCGTTGGCTGCGGGTGGTCTCGTGCGGTTTTCGTTACGGTGATCGGGCGAAACCCGGTGTCGCAAATGTCGAGTCTCACGGTGGCAAGGGTCGGTCTCCGTCTGATACGAGATAAGAGGGGGAAAATAATAATCGCCGATCGATAAATCGGGGATGAAAACACCGCAAACAAATCAGACAATCAAACAATTCACACCGAAAACAAAAATTTTAATTTTTGTGAAATCTGGGCTGTTACAGCAGGCTTGTCATCTATAATAGATGCTTAGGGAGATCTATATGGGCTAAAAAATGGGCTACTTAGAGGGGTTTTGGGCTTAGATTTAGAGGATAAGAGGGAAATATTGTTGGCTGGTTGGCTGTCCGCATGAAACTTCTATCAATACGCCAACGGAATTACACCGACTATTATGCCTGACACATCCGATCGATCACCCGCTAAACGAAGCCGGAATCGCATGAAATTCGAACCACCGCCTCGTTGCACTAAATTGATGACGTCTACATCGTTTCGCATAGAACCGAGAACGTGGAAACCCGCCCGATAAAATAACCCATTTAAATATAAATGCGGGTTTCCGCACTAATGGTGAAGGCTGGTCTTGTGCCGGTAGCGACGATGCTCGGGTGAAACCCGGTGTCGCAAAAGATTCGTGTGCCATGGTGGAAGGTTTGGTCACGCAATCGACGAGATAGAGGGGGTAAATATTCACCGATTAATAAACCGGCGAAGCAAATACTGCAAACAATACAGGAAATCATCACAGCAACGCAACAAACAAATTTTTTAATTTGGGCGAAAATCCTGGGCTGTTACATAAACTATTGGCTATTCTCTTCTGATACTGCAAGATCGCTTGAAGATGCTAGTCTTCGATAGGCCTAGCTTCTTCCCCCTTTACTCTGGATTTTAGAAGTTCAGTCCACTATATAGCCTTCCCTTTCTATTTGATACAACTAGAAGAATACCCCGCGCGTTGCAGCGGAAATCTATATAAGAATTCTGCAATGTAAATTGAAAGGGTATGAGATGCATGTAAATGAAAGTGGATGACAAAGAAAAATTATTGGCTACAATAGTGGATGATGTGGGTAGCTTGCATGTTGAGATAGATACCATAAATGCATCTTAGTGGAGTTTTGTTAGTGGATGACATGAACAAATAATTGGCTACAATAGTGGGTGATGTGGATAGCTTGCATGTTGAGATAGAAAGCATAAATGCATCTTAGTGGGGTTTGGCTTTATAAGAGATATAGATTGCATAAATGCTTAGGATGCCTGAACGTAAGACTCGCGAGTATGCTAGATACTCACCCCCTCTTGCTTTTCTATCTTTGTTTTCTATATACGGTTGCTGCAATCAGACGTTGGATCCCAGGAGCAGGAGTATCCCCCGAGGTGCCTACTACGACGTGCAGCTCCCCGACAACTAGGAGTAGTTCGGAGGCCTCACCTTTTCGACCTGTATCGTGTTTGTGCTACCTTCTTAAGGCAAAACTTGACTGATTATGTCTTTACTCTAATATTATGGCTTGTATGACTTATGTATTCGGGTCCTCGTGTGTAACAGCCCAGATTTCACAAAAAATAATATTTTTTCTGTGTGAATTGTTTGATTGTCTGATTTGTTTGCGGTGTTTGCATCCCCGATTTATTGATCGACGATTATTTCCCCCCCCCCCTCTTATCTCATACCGGACGGAGACCGACCCTTGCCATCCTGACACTCGACCTTTGCGACACCGGGTTTCACCCGATCACCCTCGCGAAAACCGGCACAAGATCAGTCGTAGCCAACGGAACAAAAAACCCCATTTAATAAGTAAACGGGATATTTTCATAGCGCGCCAGAAAGTGCTCTCGAAACGGTTCCAGCGCGTGGTGAACGCCGCCGGCTCGACGCGCTGATCGCGCAGTTCGAAGTTTTACCCGAATCGGAGGTCCTGCGGACCCTCGGCGGTCAAAAACGTAAACACCACGCGCACGAGAGAAAAATCGGGGATGTTTTTGCAAACTGCCAACCACCTGGGTTATATAAAGACCACCACACTCTCACCCCTTTCTAGGGTTTCCCTAGACCAAAAATTAAATTACAGCCACCCCCTGAAAATTCGTAGATCTGCCCAATCTGCCTCAAAAATTCCGAAACCCTAGCCCCAACCCTCGATCTGGACCGTTAGATCCAGATCGGAGGGCTCCCAATGCCCCTCAGCCTTCCCTAACCGCAGCTCCCAGCAACCGAGCCCCGCAGGGCCCTCCCCACCGCTGCTGCAGGCCGCTATCGCCCGTGGCGCCATGGCAGCGCCCGAGCCGCCGTTCTTCAACCGGCAAGCCACCGCGGCCGGATCCGCACGAGACCGGCGCCGCCTCGCCTCGCCGTGACTCCGCGACGTCCGGATCCGTCTCCACCCGTCGCAGGAGCCCGTCAACGTGCGCTGCGCCGCCACCCTCGCGGGCATCCACTGCTACAGCCGGCCGGCCTCCGTCGCGGCTCGGTTTGGGAGCGAGCCGAGCCGACCACGTTCAGCCGCCGCCCTGGGCCGCCTCCAGCGGCCTGGCTCCCAGCCCAGCCAGCCGGCCTGCCCTGCGCGGCCCACCAATCCTCCAGCGGCCAGATGGGCTTCAGCCCATGGGTGAGTTTTTTCTTTTTTCTTTCTTTTTCTTTTTTTTGTTTTATTTTTTCACTCTGTAATTTTTCTAAGTTTGGAGAAAACTGCTGTTGATTGCTGTTTTGCGAATAGATTTGCGATTAAACGGTAGCCTGGATGACGTTGCGCCCAAAAGGAAATTTGTTTAGAATTGTGTGTACTTCAATCCATATTTTGTGAGCATTTTGATTTGAGGACATCTTGATGTTGTTAATTTGTGCTGAAGTGGGCATCAGACTGTTAACTGCTATTATTTTTTTGTCAAATGTTGTTGCTGTTATTTTATTGCAAGTTTGCATGATGATTGTGACACATCCATGTGGCCTATTGCATTGATTATTTCTCGTGTGTGTTAAGCATCATGTCTACTTCAATACTATGCAATCACTTGTCATGTTTGCCTGCTGTAGCTATATTATTTATTGCTCCAAAATGGTGACCCTGATAACATGTACTTCTGTTTATATAAAGTTGCTACTTTCCTGCCCTATATCTTTTTAACCGTGCATCCTATTGAGCATTGCAATATGTCATTTTGATCTATGCCATGTCTACTTCCATTATATGTATTGCATTGTCATGTTTACATTTCTGGTCATAGCTATGTTTAGCTCCAAAGTTGCTATGCCACTGTTTCTAACAGCCACCTCTGTTTTTCTCTAAGTCTGTAACTTTCCGATGCCATGTTGCATGCTTAATATCTTTTGATCCGTGATGCCTATGACCATGATTCTTGTTTGTACCTGATCACCATCATGTCTAGTTCATTCCTATATATTGCTATGTCATGTTGCTGCACTTTTGCATATAGCTTTACCCCTGTTTATACAGTATGATTATAACAGTTTCTGCCATGTTTTCCTGATTTTCACTAAGTCCTAGACCAGTAATGTTTTATTGCATTTTGCTTGGGCTATAGTTAGTTGTTCATGATGCCTTTTTGCATGATTCCTTTTGTCAGGCCTTCCCTGCCATGTCTACTTTAGTTGCATATCATTTGTGAGCATGTTTGCATTCATTATCATGTTTATGCGTTGCTCTAAAGTGTGCTTCCTGATGTTGGCAGATTGTGCCCGTAACTTGTTTTGCTTATATCTTTTTAACCGTAACTTCGTTTGGGGTGTTCTTTATATGTAACTTGATTAGTTTTTCGTGTACTTTGTGTTTATGCTATTGTTTTCTGCTGTTAACCAACCTAAAATATGGTTTAGGGAAGAACAGTACCAAATCCTTTAATTATCGTGAGACACTTAGTGATATGCCATGTTTAGGTTGTGCCTCACTTAAATTGACTAGCATAGATAGTTTACCTGATGCTTCACCTCTTGCCATGTTTGTGTGCTATGACATGCTTGCTTGAGTTGCCATGTTAACAACCTTTGCTCACCTTGTGTAGCTAAACAACTTGAACCATTCTAAATGTGCGGTATCGTCGTGTGTGACGAGTACTCCACTTAATATGTTAGTAACTTTCGTGGTAATACTAAAGGCATACCCCTAGGCAAGGGAAACCAAGGGGTACCCTTAAGCCCTTGATTCTCCAAATACACCCAGCAAAATAAGATCAATAAAAAACATGGAGCATTAACAATCTCCGAGTAACAAGTTACTCGGAGATCAGAAGCCACTTCCGAGTACGCAACTACTCGGAAGTCCACCAAGATCCGAGTAGATCAACTACTCGGATGAGATCGGCGCGTCTTACCTTACTCGGATGACGGGAACGCAACGGGCAGGAAGCATTCAAGGCTGCGGGCGTTTCTCCTCCTTTATTAGTAGTAATGGGCACACCGTTTTTGTATTTAATACGCATTCATTCTTGTAATTAAGACTCATTTAAGCCGAGGCATTAAGGAGGCGGGAGCGCACTCTATATAATCCCACTCTCCCCTCCGGCAGGGGCACGCGCAACATTTTCCATTCTCAGTACTTCTGAAGAAAGAACACCCCAGTCAGCCTGGGACAGGACTAAGGTTTTTATCTCTATGGAGAGGACTAACCTGTATAATCCCCTTGCGTCAACCATATCTACGTACATATTCATTTAGCTCCTTTCATACCCCTACATCTATTGTCAGGATTATATCCACGACAGTAACCGCTCTCGACGGTAGGTGCGATGTCTCGTGTTGCCTTCTTGTTGATGCTTGCTCGTGTTTGCCTTGTAGTAATAGAGTGCTTGCTCGTTGATTGCTTTCCAGTGTTTATCCTCTTGTGTGCTTCCGCGGGTACCTCTCGGAGACGATGCGAGCTTGCGATCAACTACACCTTCAGAACCCGACTTATCAACAGGCAAGGACTATACATTACTTATGATCCATTCTATTTCAACCAGCGGTTTGCATGCTAGTCTAGGTTAGGTTTGATGTTTGATCCTACCACATGTTTACAGCCTCTTTCAAACCCATACATCCATGTCCCCCCCAGCAAACCTTGTACTGCTATGTTACTATTGCTCGTTACTCAGCCCCTTCTTAGTATGCATGCTTAGGATGCTACGATGTTACACTGTTACTCCTTGGTTTGGGCTATCACATTATTATATTGTTGTTGATGATATGATTAATATAATGTTGACTATACTCGACGAAGGTTGGAAGGTCTAGGCTATCCCGCCCCGACGCTTTGTTCCATTCGAGTCACCTAGGACCCGAGTTCCGGGTATTGTCTCTTGACGAGCGTGCCTAACCGCGTGTGGGATGCTATGGGGTCCCCTCTTCTTACCTATCTAGCTTCAAACATTTCTAGTGGTGGCCCAAGCTGATTTACCATTTGAAAACCGTGTGTGTGTCTGTCGGGTCGCTCCTAGCAGATGTTCTTTAAAACAAACCGGGCCAGTGGGAACATGGTTTTCCTGTTGGTCCACCTGATCAGCTAGGACCCGGCCTCATGTGAGAATTACCGGCAATCCGACCTGCGTCATACGGAAGAGTCCGATCCGAGAGTGTGGCCGGCTTTTGAATTGGGTGTCGACTCCCCGGGGGCCACGCGGATTTGTTCGTTGTTAGCTAGAGGGATCTGTCGTTTCGGATCTCTCGGAACTAAATCATAAAATGGTTGCCTGTGATGGGTAGCAACTGAGAGAGATGGGCGTGTGTGCGGAGCCTTGTAATGGGAAGTTGGTACACCCCTGCGGGGTTAAATCTTTTCGAGAAGCCGTGTCAACGGTTATGGACGACTTGAGACCTACTCCTTGTTCATAGAAAACAACAACTGAGATAATCTTAATATAACTTGATCAATGTGTGCGTGCCTTGACTGCTTCTTCTTCGTCGGGATGCGAAGAGGAGGACAAGGATATGATACATGTTATGCTTGCGTAAGTAGGTGGATAGCAGACTTGTTGGAGGCGATTCCTCATCGAATGCTTGGCTTCTTATCTTACTATCTAGATCGTTAGCCACTTCATAAATGCTAGTGCGGCAGCAACCTCACCACTTACCCCATCCTTACCGTAAACTACTAGTTGTCCTAGAATGAAGAGTGATGAAGTCCTTGCTGGGTCAGATGACCACTACAGTTGGATGCTGAGTACTTCTGTACTCATGATACTACCCCCAAACTCTTTTCAGGGTTCTTGATCGACAACAGGTATGGCGATCGACGTTTCACGTGGAGACTCGACGACGACTAGTTAGGTGGATCCCAAGGGCCTGGACCCATGTGGTTATGGGGATCGATGTTTTTCTCTTTGCCAGTAGGCATTTGATTGTAGTCTGTACTCAGACATGTATCTTCCGCTGTTGTATTGTATTAAGGCAGTTGTATGCCGATTGTATGAGATGTTGTATCCTTGTATCTGTAATGTTGTGATATCATGTTGGAAATCCGGGGCATATGACTTTGTCATATGTCGCAGTGGGACCGATATGTGCTTCTTCCCCGGATCTGGATGGAAACATCTAGATCTGGAACAGTACCGCATATCGGGCCTTACATCGTTGCTCCTGGCTTGTAATATAAAGATTTATCTTATTTGTGTCTAGAGTTGTGCTATGATATTCTTACGGTGATACCCTGATCTCGATTATGTATTTTGCGTGTATGATTAGTACATGATCACAAATCGGAGGCGTTACATCCGTACACGGTTGGAGGACAAGACGAGGGATATTTTTTCCCAACGAGGATGAGAGCATAATCTATGGATTGGACCTCTTCCATCGATAGCGATCAATAACTCTACTTAGTGCATGTGTTTCGTTGTTTTTTTATTTTTACTTTTTGTCGTAGTGTTCGAATTTGGAGTGGTTGTATGCATCATAGTTATGTAAAATCCGGGTGTAATACTTATCTTTAAATAATAAAGCATTTTTTTATCAAAAAAGAGCTTTTTCCAAGGAACCAATAAGCTGTTTGTCTGAAAAAAGGATTCCCCAGCTGTGATAGCTCGTACATGGGACCACAAAGCAGAATTATGTTCTAATGAGTCAAATTGCGTTTTTATTGCGGGGACATGCAATTAATTTCACCGGCAACAGCAGCGCAAGTAGTTAGCAGCAGCTAGCTAGCAACGGATAGAGCATATTTGCATTGCATGGGTACGTGATGAATGAGTGATGGTGAAGCATGGGTATGTATCAATGGAAGCACTGTTCAATGAACATAGACGTACGAATCGACAAAGGGATCGACTATTGGATGCACGGTTGGACACGCATTAGCTTAACAGCCACATGCACCGACTTAACTGGGATGGCATTACTCTATGACACCATGTATTTTTTTGGGCACTTACTCTATTGCACTGCGTAGATACGCCTTTTACATTTTCTTTTTGGAAAAAAAATGATCTCCGGGTTCTGCATCAGGACGATACACATTTTACATGTATACTGTATGTCTTTTTAGGTTCATATAAGTATGCTCTATCTTTTGCTATAAGACAAATTCATAGATGACTGACTTCTCATCCTGCTACCTGCCAACTAGGTTAAAATCGGTCAATCTAATCGTTAAACAAGTTTGCCAGCCTGGTTTGCCGCAAATATGTGTAAGTACATAACTTGTCATCCTGCTACCTGCAAGTTCTTGCGCCGGCTTATACATGTGGGGCTCGTTGCCAGTTCAATCTTTGTTTGTCCATGATTAGACGTTGATGCGTCACCAGCAATGACGGATACAGAGGAAGATTTACAAAAATGTTATTGGCCGCGGTACATAGGGTCGTGGACTCGTGGAGCTCACCTCTCGGCTATTTTACCACTGCATATCACTTAGGACCTGTTTGGTTCACGGTTTCAAACCGGATACACATGTAGAAATAATACATGCCGGGCTCGGTTGTTTTGTTTCCGACGGAATTTGCAGTACGACCGGTATCTGGTCGATCTGATGTGCTGGAATCAATTTAGAGGAGAGCAAACCGACTATGCAGCTATCTGGTTTGAGAGAAGGAATAAGCACCGCTAGCCTAACTGTAGATTGCAACAGTGAAGGCATCAATGGCCGACTGCCGCATAGTACGAGGCCCCATCACCGTTCGTTGGAGGCACCCTCACGCCACGCCGTTGTAAAGTGCCGCCATTGTGTAAAGCACCAGATCGACGAGACGCTTGGCCCAACGTGTGAAGTGTCCACGCCGCGGCGTGTCCACTTCCGTGTACGCCATCGGATGGCCTGGTTTGAGGTCCCAGCGTGCGCTGCCATCTAAACCTACCTAGGCAGACAGAGCTTAGGGCAACTGCAACGATACTAAACGAAGAACCAAGCTATTACCTATGGTTCAAGAACCAAGCTATTACCTATGGTTAGATGATTAGAAGAACATTGGCAGTACAACTCATCAAAAAATAAATTTTATGTTTAAAGTTTTGATTTTTCATAAAACCGGATATTCTTGTAGTGGGGAAGAACATGTTTTTGCTGACAGTAAGATATTTGTGATGATTTCGTCAATCTTAAAATCCATCGGATCAGTTTTTTAAAGGCACCCATAAAGAATGTGCATGTGTATAGGGTTGAGTGTTTGTATATTTGAGAGTGTCTGAGCCTGCATTATCTTAAAAAACAAGGATACTAAATGAACTACGCTTAATATTTATGGATACATTCGAACGTGTGTGGGAACATTCAATCGATCGGTGGTCCTCAACCGTAATAAAAAAATGTCCCCTCATTGTTAACATTTTTTGTGATAAATTTATCCAAATCAATAACAATTCAATCAGTTGTTGTCGCTAATGCTTTTGGATGTTGATGATGGTCCTGCCTGATCGGGGCGATCTGCTAGCCCTATAAGCTGCAGACTGTATGTTTTTTAAGCTTCTGAACTATCTGTTCTTTTTTTTGGATCTGGTAGCTGAACAAATGTTGATTTCTTGAATGAAATCGAAAAGTGGGAGACCCTATTATTTTTATCAAAAACAAAAGAATAGCAATCCAATCATACATTTAAATAGTTGCAAAGAGACGTAGCTACTAACAAAAGCATAGGATATTCCATAAGTTTGGTTGGCTCTTCGACGAGCTTCGTGACAGAGGTGATGTGGGAATTTCTTAGGGCATGAATTATGCTACACCATGGACATATGCTCCATGATTCCACGTAAGATAAACTGTTGATGTGGAAGAGAGAGAGAGAGAGAGAGAAACATCATGTGCAGTCAGAGCGAAACCACCTCCTGCAGAAGAGACTGGTACCTCGTTCGAAAGTAGAGGAAGAGATGTATTGCATATGTGAAGGTCCACTGAGAAAGTAAGAGAGAGAATTAGGACAGAAAAATAAACCATGGCCCATTCAAGCAACGCTGGCAGGGCAACACCTAGGTGCTTCCTCCATTGTACATGCCCTTAGTGGTGTGGGCGGTGAGGGAGGTAAAGGTGGGTGGTCCTAGTGTGCATGATGCTCCAGCAGTGCGGGTTCCTAGATCGTTTTTTAAAGGGATGTGTTGGTGGCGGCGAGCCTCGTCGTGGTGGGCAGGTGATCGTGATACCTTGGTGCAGCACGGGTGAGGCTATAGAAGTAAGCACATCATCTCGACATGAGCGACAATGATGCACATGGGTGTCAAGTACCTCTTTGGATCTTCCACTAGTAAAAAGAAGGTTATCCAAGCCAACGTTGTTTTTTATAAATAGTGCTAACGTCTCACTTTCTCGTACGCTAGCGCTATACCGTTATTACTGGCGTGGAAATTTTTTGCGACACCACTTGGAAGTGGACCCTTCTTGCCGATGTGGGAAAAGATATAGGTGGTGTAGCAAAATGATCCAATGTCATCAATATTTGAGATATCAACGGCGTGTCAATTTCATAAACGCCACCAAAATAATTTTTAAACCCACATTGTGTACCCTATCTAAGGCTCACATACTACTGGCGCATGTGTAATTTGATTGGAACACCAGCAATACCGTCACAACATTATTCACAAGTGCCCCTTGCCATATCTCCTTCCTCTAGCTATCCTTCTTCTTAGTCCTCTGTCCACCGACTCACACTTGCGTTATTATTTCCTCCATTAATGACGCCCACCACTCTATGTACAGAGAGTCGCCCTCTCGCTCGATGAACCGACAACTAGTTCAAGCTCATCCCTTGCTAGACTCTCTCCCCCTGCCTAGGTAAAGAAGCACCTCGTTCTCCTTGATTATTTGCATTATGATATGGATGGATGTGTGATCAAATCTAATGTTGCATGGAGTGCTAATGTTTTGGCGAAAACGTTGATTCATTTCTATTTCGTCAAATTTCTGGCATTAGATTTGTCCCTTTTTAGGAAAGTTCATACCAAAATTTTATATGCTTCTCCTTGGTAATATATATATATATATATATATATATCCATTCCGTATGGATCGTAATATCGAGGGCTTTCTCACGATCGCAGTGGAAAATATGATAGAGAAGGTTGAGTCGCAATATTCATGTCCATGTAGTAGGTGCAAAAATGGATATTTCATGGACCCGTATCATGGAACGGTGCTGGCGCACTTGCTCCGTCATGGTTTCATGGTTGGTTATACATGATGGATAGTACACGATGAAGAGGGGGAGGAGGATGTTTCCGTTGGTGAGGGAGTGCCTAATGGAGAAGCGGAAAAAACCTTTCGATGATGGACCACCGAAAGGAGGGAATGTGGAACACTATGGCGGGATGAGGAAACAATGAAGAGATACCCGAACATGAAGGGGATCCGGATCAGGATGGAAATGATAATGTTTCGACAAAGGATACATCGTTGGCTACAATACTGAATGACCCTCATGTTCAAGATCTGCTTCGGAAGAAGAAGAGTAAAGATAAATTTGCTATTAAAGAGATTCTGAGCTGACACAACTTGAAATAGGCGCCAGAAATCCACTGTACGAAGGTTGTGATCCCGAGCACACCGCCTACATGTCACACTCAAACTTTTAGACATCAAGGCAAGACACAAGTGCACAGTGTTGGAGATATGCTCTAGAGGCAATCATGTTATGATGTTATCTCCTTATGTATTCATGAGTTATTTGCATTTTCCTTGAACATCATCACTGATATGTGTCAATAAGTATGTGACTTGTTTGTGATACTATATATTCTAAGATAATTGTTCTAATGGTCCCTAGTTGATAAGGTTATGCGGACACATATCCTTGACTAGTATATGATTCGGTTGATGACTATGTTTCACAAGTCATGAGCATGGAGATTCTACCGGTAGTATGGACTTAGTGATGGGATCACTGAGTTGGACAGAGACCCACTTTGAGACGCAACGAGATACTGTCATCTGTTAGTATCAATACAATGTATATGCCATGTCCTAGACCTGAGGTCCTCGCATGTTCTCGGGATGAGGAATGACTCACTTAGGGATTGTCAAACACTACACCGTAACTGGGTAGTTATAAAGGTAGCTTACGGGTGAGTCATGATACATCCCGCGAGACATGGTTGATCAAGATGGGATTTGCCCCTCGACAATGGAGAGATATTCTCTGGGCCCTCTCGAGTGATAAGATTCAGAAAGCATGGCCATGCGACATGGGTTAAGTGTTAACCCGGTTCAGGAATCTGTATCACGGTTTAGAGAAGAGAGGTCAAGTAATCACAAGGGTGACAAGTACTCGCCTTGAGCTTGACAACATATATCGTGAGGCAAAAGGAATGTTGCATATGACACTTTGTAATGGTTCGTCTTATGACTTTACGCATATATGGGAGTCGGCACCTTCTGCTAGGAACCGCTACCGACTATCGAACCAGATGTGATCTGGGTCGTGTCCATGTATACGTGAACCTATAGGGTCGCGCGCTTAAGGGGAAAGGATCCCATTCGGATGTGATCCGAATGGAATATGGATGGAGGGTACGGATTGCCTCAAGGGTTGAGGCCATTCCACGGGCGCCTATATAAGGGCTAGGGCGAACCCCGAAGGGGTACATGTCAGACCACAACCATAGCCACCACTCCACCTCCAGGCCGAGCCGCCGAACCTAGCAGTCCGCCGCCCGACGCTCCTCCTTGTACGTGCGCATCCCTTGGAGGCGCCACAACTGCGGCGCTTGGACGAACTATTCACGGGATTAGATCGCGGGACTCCGTTCGTGGGATCGGTACGAGGGATCGGTTCGGGGGATTCGAGGAGCCACCGCCGACGTGCGTCGCCAACTCTCCTTCCGCTGCCTTGACTCCGCATCTACTGGTAATCCCTCTTCACTTAGTTCTTCTTCAGTAACAAGATCTTGGTTGTGGCGATAGGAATTTTAATTTAGCGCTAGTGTAGCGTATCGCGTGCCCCAACAGTGGTATCAGAGCCTGTGGTGCGTGGCGTTGAATTCATGATAGAATTTCATATGGAGTTATGTAGATCGGATCATGTGATGATAGATCAGATTGGTTTTGCATGTTTGAGGTTCTTGATTTCATGATCTGTCCCGAGGCATGAGCTACTTAGGTTGTGCCACAACTTATCCCTAGAGGTCGGTTCTCTGCCATTGGGATAAACGGTGAGCCGTAAATGCTATTGTGGCACGCGGATATCACTAGGTGAATGATCCGGGACACGAATCAGGACACGACGTAGATATGATCTGCGTTGTCCAGAAATCTGTGAGAAGGTTCAGTTCAGAGGCCATATCTTGGTCATATGAACTTCGATCGAGCTCCGTGACCTACCAAACGATGCGGAATGAAAAGATATGCAAAACAGTTAATTAGGTGATTTTTTGCAGACCTAATTTTACTAGTGCTAAAAGAGGTTTAGACGACGGTAGAACGTCTAACTTGGTTTTGCAGGGAATGATTGTGGTCTGGTATAGCCCATTTTGTATGTTATTATTCATGACCTCCGTGTCATGGTTTTGACAATCGGCTGGAGCCATATGGTTGTCTCATTATTGTATTAATGACTTGCGTGTCAACTTGTGAAGCCATATAATGTAACTTACTTTCATAGCTATTAGTTTGTAATATCATAGTATCTTATGTAACACTTGGCGCTTGACACTACGGCGTGGAGATGGAGATCACCACGAAGACAACCGTACATGGAGATGGAGATCACCACGAAGACAACCGTACATGGAGTTGGAGATCTCCATGGGAGGTTCGACGCACATGGAGATGGAGATCACCATGCGCTATGATAAAGGGGCTATACCATATCACTTGTATAAACTGCCTGCGAAAGTTTATCCCTTTATGCATTCTTCTTTGACATGGTAGATGTTTTAAGTAGGATGATCCCTCAAAGAATGACAAGTAAAATTGCCTCCCCAATTGTTGCACATCACAAGTCATGTATATTTAGTACTAGGCCTATACAATTAGGGTGCTGCTAGATCTCCTTGGCGTGATGGGTTTGTGTCGGCCACTTACACGCATAACACTTGGTTAACTTGTCGAGGCTAACAAAACAGTTTTGGGCCTTGATGCATAGGTGTTGGTGTGTATGTGATGCACATCAACAAACATGATTCGTATGGTTGATGTGATTAGCAAGGAGTTGCTTACCTGTAGATCGAGTCGGCTAGCAGTGATGCAAAAGCTCACTAGTCAATTCGCTCCATCAGATCCTGAATCACTTAGTGTCAACTAGAGGGATGTTGAACTTAGTGGGAGTAATTTTATTAAAGCGTTTAATATGAATTGCTCTTCATGAATACATGTCTTAGTATTTTGCATTTTATTTTGTAGATCAATGGCACCACCTGCTCCAGTTACCAATTTTGCATTGAAATCCATCCTTGAGAAAGATAAACTGAATGGAACAAACTTTACCACCTGGTATAGAAACCTGAGAATTGTTCTCAAGCATAATAAAAAGTAAAATGTTCTAGAGGAACCACTTCCAGAGGAACCGGCTGATAATGCCACTGCTGCTACTAAGAATGCCTATCAGAAACTCAAGGATGAGTCTACTGAGATCAGCTGCATCATGCTGATTTTTATGGATCCCGAGCTGCAACATCAGTTCAAAGACATTAGGGCTTTCGATATGATCGAGTGTCTTAAGGGCATGTTTAAGGTTCAGGCTAGGACCGAAAGGTTCAACGTCTGGCGATCCCCGATGGATTGCAAGATGAAAGAGGTTGATCCACTGAGCCCGCATGTCATCTAAATGATGGGATACATGCAAGCTTGGGATCGTCTTGGGCATCCGTTGACTCCTGAGTCAGCTACAGATACAATTCTGGGTTCTCTTTCGCCAAGCTATAACTTGTTCATTACGAACTTCCATATGCATGGCATGGAAAAGAAGCCCACTGAATTGCATGGGATCCTTAAGATAGCAGAGCAGGACATTAATAAGGGCATGCATCAAGTGTTGATGGTGCAGAACACGGCCAAGTTCAAGAAGTCATGGACCAAGAAGAAGGCTAACGCAAAGGGCACGGACAAGGAGGTGATTCCGACTCCAGCGCTGGCGCCTAAGCCTGGACCTGACGCAGAGACCATTTTCGTCTATCTCAAGGAGAATGGTCATTGGAAGAGGAATTGTAACAAGTGGCTTGCCAACAAGGGCAAGTGCAGTGGGAGTACGTCATCTACATGTACACTTGTTGTATATGTTATAGACATTTATCTTGCGGATATTTCTAATAGTTCTTGGGTATATGATACCGGACTGATTGTTCACATTTGCACCATGCAACTTAATTTACCTTCTGGATTTGTAATGGAGCTTGATAATTGTTATTATGTTCCATCGTTAAGTCGAAACATTATTTCTGCCTCATGTTTGATGAGACAAGGTTATTAATTCATTATTAAGGACAATGGTTGTTCTATATATTTGAATAAGATGTTTTATCGCTTGGCGCCCGTTGTGAATGGTTTATTCATTTTGAATCTTGAAGGTGAATCTGTCTATAATATAAATGCCAAGAGGCTTAAACCTAATGATCTGAATACACCCTACTTTTGGCACTGTCGGCTTGATCATATTAGTGAAAAGCGCATGAAGAAGCTCCATGATGATGGAATTTTAAATTCGTTTGATTTTGAATCATTCGATACATGCGAATCATGCCTACTCGGCAAGATGACCAAGACACCTTTTCCAAAGAGTTGCGAGAGGGCTTCCGACTTGTTGGAACTCATACATAGTGATGTGTGTGGATCAATGAGCATGACTGCTAGAGGTGGTTAGCAGTACTTTGTGACTTTCACCGACGACTTGAGTAGATATGGATATATCTACTTGATGAGGCACAAGTCGGAAACCTTTGAAAAGTTCAAGGAGTTTCAGAATGAAGTAGAGAATCAACTCGGCAAGACGATCAAACTTCTATGATCAGATCATGGAGGTGAATATCTGAGTCAAGAGTTTGATGATCATCTCAAGAGTCGTGGAATAGTTCCACAACTCACTCCTCCTGGAACGCCGCAAGGAAATGGTGTATCGGAACGAAGGAATCGCACCTTGTTGGACATGGTTCGATCGATGATGAGTCATTCAGATCTACCGTTGGCATTTTAGGGTTATGCTCTAGAAACTGCAGTTTTCACACTAAACAGAGTACCATCTACACCATATGAGATATGGACTGGGAAGCTTCATAGTTTGTCTCTTCTAAAGATTTGGAGTTGTGAAGCATTTATCAAGCGACTTCAGTCGGAAAAGCTCACACCCAAATCGAATAAGTGCATATTCATGGGATATCCAAGGGAAACCTTAGGGTATTACTTCTACAACCGACAAGAGCGCAAAGTGTTTGTCGCTCAACATGGTACCTTCCTTGAGAAAGAGTTTCTCACTAGGAAGGCTAGTGGGAGGACTGTGCAACTCGAAGAGGTTCGAGATAAACCACTCGGGGAAGACACGACAAGTGATGCCATTATGGCAGAGCTAGTTAGTGAACCTGTGGCTGAAGTAGCACCCGCACCACGAAGGTCAGAAAGGCTGCATAATGAAAGCAATGTATTGTTGTTGGACAACAATGAGACTTTGACATATGCGGAAGCGATGGTGGATCCAGATTCCGAGTTATGGCTTGAGGCCACGAGATCCGAGTTGAAGACCATGGATGACAATCAAGTTTGGAACTTGGTTGATCTGCCAAATGGTGCAAGAACCATTGAGTGCAAATGGATCTTTAAGAAGAAAACTAATATGGAAGGAAATGTTCTAATCCATAAAGCTCGATTTGTCGCGAAGGGGTTTCGACAAGTTCAAGGAATTGAATACAATCAGACCTTCTCGCCTATAGTGATGCTTAAATCACTTCGGATTATTCTAGCTATAGCTTCCTCTTTCGATTATGAGATTTGGCAGACGGATGTCAAAACAGCTTTCCTTAACGGAAATCTAGATGAGGACATGTATATGATATAGCCCGAAGGTTTTGTTGATCCAGAGAATGCTAGTAAGGTATGCAAACTTCAGAAATCCATTTATGGATTGAAGCAAGCATCTCGGAGTTGGAATATTCGTTTTAAAGAGGTTGTCAAATCGTTTGGCTTCATCGAGAACGAAAAGGAACCTTGTGTGTTCAAGAAGTTTATTGGGAGCGCAATCGTATTTCTAATCTTATATGTGGATGCCATATTATTGATTGGGAATGACATTCCAATGCTGGAAGCTGTCAAGGACTCATTGAAAAATAATTTTGCAATGAAGGACTTGGGAGAAGCAGCTTACATTTTGGGAATCAAGATCTATAGAGATAGATCAAGGAGGCTTATTGGATTAAGCCAGAGTACGTATATTGACAAGGTGTTGAAAAGGTTCAACATGCATGAGGCTAAGAAAGGGTTCTTGCCTGCATCACATGGCATTCATCTAAGCAAGACTCAGGGTCCATCGAGTCCTGATGAGCAAAGACGCATGGATAAGATTCTGTATGCTTCGTCCATCGGGTCTATCATGTATGATATGGTATGTACTCGTCCAGATGTTTCCTATGATCTAAGTGCTATGAGCAGATACCAGGCTAATCCAGGAGAGAGCCACTGGACATCAGTTAAGAGCATCCTAAAGTACCTGAGAAGGACTAAGGATATGTTCCTAGTTTATGGAGGTGAGGACGAGCTTGTTGTAAGGGTTACACCGATGCTAGTTTCCAAACCGACAGGGATGACTTTCGTTCGCAATCTGGTTATGTGTTCATTCTGAATGGAGGTGCAGTGAGCTAGAAAAGTTCCAAGAAAGAGATGCTAGCTGATTCTACAACAGAGGCCGAGTACCTTGCAGCTTCAGAAGCTTCAAAGGAAGGTGTTTGGATAAGGGATTTCATTACCCTACTTGGTGTGGTTCTAGACTCGGCAAACCCGTTGGACCTCTATTGTGATAATAGTGGTGCCATCGCACAGGACAGGGAGCCAAGGCATCACCAGAAATCCAAGCACATAGAAAGGCGTTATCATCTCATACGACAATTCGTAGATGATGGTAATATCAATGTATGCAAAGTACACACGGATGCAAACTTTGTTGATCCTTTGACGAAGCCTCTCCCGATGTCGAAGCATGAGGCGCACATAAGATCCATGGGCCTTAGATGCCTAACTGATTGACTCTAGTGCAAGTGGGAGACTGTTGGAGATATGCCCTAGAGGCAATCATGATATGATGTTATCTCCTTATGTATTCATGAGTTTTGTATTGTCCTTGAACATCATCACTGATATGTAACAATAAGTATGTGACTTGTTTGTGAGACTATATATTCTAAGATGATTTTTCTAATGGTCCCAATTTGATAAGGTTATGCGGACACATACCCTTGACTAGTATATGAATCGGTTGATGACTATGTTTCACAAGTCATGAGGATGGAGATGCTACCGATAGTATGGACTTAGTGATGGGATCACTGAGTTGGACAGAGACCCACTTTGAGACGCAGCGAGATACTGTCATCCGTTAGTCTCAATACAATGTATATGCCATGTCCTAGACCTGAGGTCCTCCCATGTTATCGTGATGAGGAATGACTCACTTAGGGACTATCAAACACTACACCGTAACTGGGTAGTTATAAAGGTAGCTTATGGGTGAGTCATGATACATTCCGCGAGACATTGTTGATCAAGATGGGATTTGCCCCTCCACCATGGAGAGATATTTTCTTGGCCCTCTCGACTGATAAGATTCAGAAAGCATGGCCATGCGACATGGGCTAAGTGTTAACCCGGTTCAGGAATTTGTATCAATGTTTAGAGAAGTGAGGTCAAGTTATCACAAGGGTGACAAGTACTCCCCTTGAGCTTGACAACATATATCGTGAGGCCAAAGGAATGTTGCACATGACACTTTGTAATGGTTCGTCTTATGACTTTACGCATATATGGGAGCGGGCACCTTCTGCTAGGAACCACTACCGACTATCGAACCAGATGTGATTCGG
The DNA here is from genome assembly GCA_950022295.1 of Bromus sterilis. Classification (NCBI taxonomy): domain Eukaryota; kingdom Viridiplantae; phylum Streptophyta; class Magnoliopsida; order Poales; family Poaceae; genus Bromus; species Bromus sterilis. The sequence goes on along the minus strand of OX465601.1, from coordinate 138,378,175 downwards.
GTCGTGTCCATGTATACGTGAACCTATAGGGTCGCGCGACAAAGGGGAAAGGAGCCCATTCGGATGTGATCCGAATGGAATATGGATGGAGGGTCCGGATTTCCTCAAGGGTTGAGGCCGTTCCACGGGCGCCTATATAAGGGCTAGGGCGAACCCCGAAGGGGTACAGGTCAGACCACAACCCTAGCCGCCACTCCACCTCTAGGCAGAGCCACCAGACCTAGCAGTCCGCCGCCCGACGCTCCTCCTTGTACGTGCACATCCCTTGGAGGCGTCGCACCTGAGGCGCTTGGACGAACTGTTCGCGGGATTGGATCGCGGGACTCCATTGGTGGGATCGGTACGAGGGATTAGTTTGAGGGATTCGAGGAGCCTCCACCGACGCGCATCGCCAACTCTCCTTCCGCCGCCATGACTGTGTGTCTAGTGGTAATCCCTCTTCACGTAGTTCTTCTCTAGCAGCAAGATCTTGGTTGTGCGCGGTAGAAATTTTAATTTAGCGCTAGTGTAGCGTATCGCGTGCCCCAACACACAGACACAAGCTTTGATGATACATTGAATTATTTGCACAAGTTTTTTCCCAAGGGGAATGTGTTGCCTCGTAGTGTCGAAGAGGCGAACAAGATCACGTGCCCTCTTGATTTGCCGCACGTAAGATACCACACATGCATAAATAATTGCATCATTGATCATAATGAACATGCGGACGAAACAAATTGTCTAGTTTGTAATGAACCCTAATTCAATCGTGGAAAGAAGGATCGTCGAAAGGTTGTATGGTACTTTATGCTCATTCCTAGGATAAGGAGGCATTGAACTTGACTTGGCACAAGACTAGGACGCTTGACTCTAAAGATGATGGCATTCTAAGACACATTGCAGATGGTTGAAAAAACATGACTTATTGGAGCCAGAATTGGCAACAGAACTAATAAACCCTAGGTAGGGAGTCAGTTTGGATGGACTAAATCCATTTGGCAAACAGAGCACCAATCATAGCACATGTCCCGTGTTTCTAAGTATGTAAAACACCTCCCCTTGTCTATGCATGAAGCAGAAGTACATACATATGGTTATGCTAGTTCAAGGGTTGATCCAACCATGTGATACATCTCAAACGTATATATAATTTTTGCTCGTTCCATTATTGTTTTGGTGATAATGCTATATATTTTGATGCACTTTCATATTATTTACAACTGTGACGCCCCTAAAATCAATCCGTGTACAGTAATCATACACGCAGGGTACACGACTGAGATTAGGGTGCCACGGTGAGAATATCACAGCACAACACTAAACACAAAAGGATAAACCAATATGTTACAATAAAGGGGGGTCACGCGGACCCGAATACATAAGTTATACAAGCCATAATATCTGAGTACAGACATAGTTAGTCAAGTTTTTCCTTAAGAAGGCTAGCACAAATAACATCAGAGATACAGATCGAAAAGGCAAGGCCTCCTGCCTGGGAGCCTCCGAAACTACTCCTGGTCCTGGTCAGCGGGGGTCTCGACATAGTAGTATCCGCCTCTGGGGTACTCCTGCTCCTGGGCTCCAACGTCGACTGCAGCGGCCAATCAGGCAAAACTATAAAGGAAATAAAGTAGGTGAGTATCTAGTATACCCGCGAGTCTTCGGTCCGCTACTAAGCATTATGCATTGTATCAACGGAAAGAAGAGGTTGTATATAGTAGACTGAAAGACAGAAATCCAGAGCAAGGGTAAGAAGCTAGGCCTATCGAAGACTAGCATCTCCCGACGATGTCTTGCAGCATGAGGTAAGAATCAGCCAACAGTTCATATAAAGCATAAAGTAACAACGAAGCAGAAGTTGCTGCAACATTGTATAATATAAGTTGTAATGATTAACAATAATAATAATGCCTCCGAGTTCCCCTCCTCGACTCCCTGCGAGGAAGAAGACCCGGAACCATACAATTTAATAGTAATGGTTTCTAGTGGTAAGATCCAGCTTCAGCATAAAGCGTCCTGTTACCGTGGACACGGCTATTCGAATAGATTAATCTTCCCTGCAGGGGTGCACTGGCGTGACTCTACGACGCTCGGATCTCCAGGGTGGCGGGAACCTTGTTAGGGAACGCTCCACCAAAGCTATCCGACACAAAGTAGCCCATCCTTCGGCAATCAACAGAGAGGTCATCCGCCGGACTATATCCTATGTACGCCGGGCTTTGGACCCTAACCCGAACGTACTCCTGCACGGTGCATGACTGGCCGGTGAAGCAAAATCAAAGCAAATACAAATACACCGCTCGAGCAAGAGAAGACAACACCACTTCCCGGCAATCAGCCCGCGGTACTGCTGACGTCTGAAGACCCTCGAACGAGACTACGATGCAGGGGAGCCCACACTCCTTATCCCACGTGTAGGTAGTGCGTACAAGCCAAAAGTCTACTCAAGACATCCGCCGAACCATTTAGCATTTTAATTAACCTGCGTGACAACCGTTATCGTTGCCTCGACTTAACCGACCCGCAGTCAACGACAGCAGTCAGGTCCACCAGTACATCGGTGCCTGCCCTGTCGTCCCACCAAGTCACTGCGGTTACCAACAAGGTGAACCGTCTCCTTACCTTGTCTCGCGTGTGCTCTTGGTAGAGCTCGACTTTCGTGGTTTGGTAACTCTCGTGAGATACGAGCAGGGGCCAAGCACACCAGTAACGTCGGTCGTACCCTCCCTGTCGTTCCCGACAATATACCTCTCGCGGGCACCGTTGGGTCTCCCGACTTCTTACCTTTAAGGACAACCGCTGTCCAGGACCCTATGGCGGCAAGACAAAGTCAGCCTCGAGTGGAGTACAAGGATTACTCCTGGATAGCTCACACTTGAGGTGACTAGGCATAACCCAGATAGGGGCCTTTGGCGGTGTCTGCTTTGTACCGTACCTGTGCAGTTGTATATATTGTATCCGTGTCCACTCCCCTGAGTGATCACGTCCCGCTATCTAGTCCTAGCTAACAATGCGCAGGGTTCACTGCTGAATAATGCATAAGTAATAATAGGCAGCATAGGATAAAGGAAAGGTACATCAAGGGGCGACAAAATCAAGCTATGCAATTGAATAGGAGTATAACGTAGCAGCAGCAGTAACAATGCCTAGTGCAAGAAAGTAAGGAAAGGTAGGCGATATCTGGGGAAGAGAATGGCTCTGCTTGCCTGGAAGCTCGACGGTAGGGGCAGGGTCGTCGACGAAGTAGTCGTACCCGGCAGCGGTGTAGTCGGCGGTAGCAGCGGGGTCTACCGAAGATTAAGGGGGGGAGGAAACAGTAAATACACAACAATAATATACAAACATATGCATGACATGACAGATGAAATGTTAACGGTGTTCTAACGCAGTGCAATGCACGTTGCTCGGAGCGGGAATTCATCCGGGGATGAACTACGGCTCCAGGTGATTACCGGACAGGGTGTCCGGAGGGGGAAGGGTTTCGGAGGTGTCGTGGACATCCGACAAGCAAAAGGGGGGTGTATCCGTGTTAGTTGAACTATTCCGAACAACTTTCGTGTTCGGAATAAATTCATCCGGGTACTTTTTATCGGTACCGGGAATTATCGACAAACAGCCGGAGGGGGGAATGTCGATGATCGGTGTGTTAGGGGGTGTGGTGAGGGTATGGATAGCGTATTCTTATCCGTTGTATTTTTCTAATCAATTTTCATGTATAAAGTTTTTCGATCCGATATACAGATTCAAAGATATTGATTTTATAAGTTTAATCAATTTTAAAACATTAAAAATCCTTTTCTATTTAATAATTCTTTTATTAATTATTAAATCAATTAATAATTCATTTTAATTAACTGACCAGTGGGTCCCACTGGTCAGTGACACAGTTAACAAATAAATTAATTAAATCTAATTATTCAGTGGGGGGACCCACATGTCATTGACTTATTAATCCAATTAAATCAATTTAGCAAATGATTAAATGGGCTGGGCCCACATGTCTGTCACTCAGGGGGGGTTATTTTGTTTAGTTAAAAGTGGGGGGGGGGGGGTTAGCTGGTGGGGTTCAACCCACGGCTCCACGCACGCCGGCGACGAGCCCGTCGGCGACGAGGCGAGCGAGGGGGCAACCGCCGCGCGGGGTGGGAAGGGGTGAAGGCGGCCTCGGCCAAGGGCAAGCATGTGGGCACGCGAGCCGTGGCACCCCGCCACACAGAGCCCGCACAGGAGCTCGTGCTCCGGCCATGGCGACCGTGGCCATGGCGTCGAGCCTAAGCACCACTCCGGCGACCAAAATCACGGCGGAGGGGCGGAATCGAACGAGGCGTTCCTCGCGCTTCTACCAGGACTAACAACACGGGAGGGGGCGGGTTGCGCTCGCTGGGATCACGCCCGATGCGGCGACCGGAGCGCGGTCCAGTGGGGACGGCGACGCAGTGCACGGGACGCGACGCGGGGTGAGGGGAAACGTAGCCCAGCTCACCGTGGAGCACGAAGAGGAGGCAGTGGGCTCGAGGACGCGAAGACGGTCGCGGAATCGACGGGGAGACGACGGTGGCCGGCGGGGAAGGCGAGCTCGATTTGCGGCCTCCGGCGTGCCCCCACCCGAATTGAAGCCCGGGGAAGATGTAGACGACGACGAAGGGCGGCTTGGACACGTCCGTTGGGACGAGGAGGTGCAGTGGCCGCGCAAGCTCACGGGCGGGCGTCCATGGCGGTTCTGGTTTGGCGCGAGGAGGAAGAAAATGGGGGCGCGAGGGGGAGGAGATGGAGGAGGCCTAGGGTTAGGGTTCCTGGGGCGGAACGGGGCGGCCTCGGGGGCTTTAACCCCTCCGGCTAGCCGGCGGATGACCGCCACGGCGTCCACGGCGTGGCCAGCCGGGGGATGGCCGCCACGCCTTCCCCGTACGGGAAGAAGACGAGGGGGAGGTGGGTTGGGCCGGGGGTGGCTGGTTGTTAGCTGGGCCGGGGAGAAACAGGGGGGTAGGGGTGGGCCTCTTTGCCTTTTATCCCTTTCTGTATTTTCTTTTCAGCTTTTGTTCTTTTCTATTTATATTAGTTGCTTTGGCCTTTTTGTAAAATATGTAGTAGGTTCTAAAATTAGTGTAACACCATATATTACTGCCACAAAAAGATTGGGCAATAATAAAAGTCATTTAATATTTGATTTAAATATTAAATGATTTAAATAGGGTTTTTGGCCACTTTTTTGATTTGTTTAGAATTTTCCATAGCACAATAAATACCAATGATTACATGGGCATGGTCCAATGATTATTTGGGATTTTATAAAAGTGGTTCCAAGATTTTTGGAAAAGATTTATTGTCACCATATTTTATTATTCCACAAAAAGGCATTTAGGGTTTAAATTGATTTCAATGCAAAGGTCATTTGAATTGAGCTAGGTATTGGTTTGCTCCAAGTTGACCAAGGTCATGATCACATTGCATTCCAGGATAACAAAGTGGAAATTGAATTTGAACTAATCCAAGTTGATTAAACAAAAGTTTTGAACAGTAGAGATGAACAGTAACAGTGATTACTGTTCACTGACAGTGAGGGTGTTACAAATCTCCCCCACTATAGGAATTCTCGTCCCGAGAATTTAAGGGGTAGAGGTGAAAAGATCGGGGTATTCCTCACGAAGACGATCTTCGTGTTCCCAAGTGGCTTCATCTTCAGAATGATTCGACCACTGAACTTTGAGAAACTTTGTCGCCTTGTTGCGGGTCTTGCGTTCAGACTGATCGAGAATGTGGCTCGGATGTTCTTGATAAGTCAAATCCTGTTGCAGCTCAATCACATCATGTTCCACTTCGCGAATAGGGTCCTTGAAGCAGCGTCGGAGTTGCGACACGTGGAAGACATCGTGGACTTGAGAGAGGTTTGGCTGCAATTCCAATCGGTATGCCACTGGTCCACTCCTGGAAAGGATACGGAACGGGCCAATGTAGCGAGGAGCTAACTTGCCTTTGATTCCGAAGCGGTGAGTGCCTCTCATGGGAGTGACACGGAGGTAAGCATATTCGCCAGGTTGATAGACCATTTCTTTGTGCTTGCGATCATAGTTGCTTTTCTGGCGGGACTGAGCAGCTTTCAAGTGTTCACGAATAACGCGAACCTGATCTTCAGCGTGCTGTATGATGTCCGGACCAATGAGAGTTCGTTCCCCAGTTTCTGACCAATTCAGAGGGGTCCGACACTTACGTCCATAGAGAACTTCGAAGGGAGCCATCTGCAGACTAGCCTGATAGCTATTGTTGTACGAGAATTCAGCAAATGGAAGAGATTCCTCCCATTTCTTACCGAATGAGATGACACAAGCTCGCAGCATATCTTCAAGCACTTGATTAACTCGTTCGACTTGTCCTTGCGACTGAGGGTGATAGGCGGTGCTGAAATTCAGGTGAGTGCCCATAGCTTCTTGGAAACTATCCCAAAATCTTGAGGTGAAAATACTGCCTCGGTCGGAACTAATCTCCAACGGAATACCGTGGAGCGACACGATTCTGGAAACATACAAGTCTGCTAACTGACTAGCAGAGATCGTCTCCTTGACTGGCAGAAAGTGGGCAACCTTGGAGAAGCGGTCGATGACGACAAAGATAGCATCGTGGCATTTCTGCGATCTCGGAAAACCGGTGACGAAGTCCATTTCAATCTTGTCCCACTTCCATTCAGGAATAGAGAGTGGTTGTAGAGTTCCAGCAGGTCTTTGATGTTCTGCCTTGACGCGACGGTAAATGTCACATTCAGAAACATATCGGGCAATGTCTTGCTTCATGTTAGGCCACCAGAATTGCTAACGAATGTCTTGGTACTTCTTGGTGCTTCCAGGATGAATGGACAACGGGGTATCGTGAGCCGCTCTCATGACCTTCGGGGTCATATCCAGGTTCTCATGCCTGCCCTTGCTGTGAGTAACCACTAAACGGTTCTGGTAGAACGCCGCACCTGTGCTATCAACGGTGAAGGGTGAGGGTCTCCCATTGGCGATATCGCGCTTAATCTTGTGTACAAAATCATCATAAAATTGTATACCCTTGACGGATTTGACGAGATCCGGTTCGATAACCAGGTTATTTGCATAACCTTGAGGAACAATCTCGAGGTTTAACTTTTTAAAATCTTCATACAGAAGTGGTTGTTGTACTTGAACTTCAAGTTCACTACAGTAAGATTTACGGTTTAAAGCATCGGCCACCACATTAGCTTTGCCAGGGGTGTAAGAAATTCCCCTGTTGTAGTCGGCTATTGTCTCGAGCCATCTCTGCTGGCGGAGATTCAGGTCGGGCTGAGTAAACAAGTACTTCAGGCTTTGGTGGTCGGTGTAGATCTCGCAACGATTACCGACGAGGTAATGCCGCCACAGCTTCAATGCATAAATTACCGCTACCAATTCGAGATCATGAGTTGGATACTTATCTTCGTGAGCACGCAATTGACGAGAGCCATAAGCAATCACTTTGCGCTCTTGCATTAGGACACAGCCTAATCCTTGACGAGATGCGTCGCAATATATCACGAAGTCCTTCTGAGTATCAGGGGGAGCAAGCACCGGGGGAGAAGTGAGCTTGTCCTTGAGGGCTTGGAAACTTTCCTGACATTTATCTGTCCACTCAAACTTGACGCCTTTGTGAAGCAGGTTAGTCAGAGGCCTGGCAATCTTGGAGAAGTTCTCGACGAAACGGCGGCAATAGCTGGCGAGTCCGAGGAAACTCCTGACTTGCTTGACAGTCTTGGGAGGAGTCGAGTCAAGAATAGCCTGGATACGTTCTGGGTTGACGGCAATGCCATCCTTCGAAATCACGTGACCAAGGTAGGTCACTTCAGGAAGCCAGAACTCACACTTAGAGTACTTAGCGTAGAGTTTGTGTTCTCGAAGCTTTTCCAGTATAAGGCGAAGATGTTCAGCATGCTCCTCTTTATTCTTTGAGTATATTAAGATATCATCCAGATAAACCACGACAAACTTGTCGAGGTATTCCATGAATATATAGTTCATCAATCGGGAGAAAGTGGCTGGAGCATTCGTCAAGCCAAAGGACATGACAGTGTACTCGTATGAACCATAGCGAGTAATGAAAGCGGTCTTCGGAATGTCCTCTTCACGGACTCGGATCTGATGGTAACCCAACCTCAAGTCGAGTTTCGAAAACACCGTGGATCCAGCAAGTTGATCATACAGATCGTTGATCCGGGGAAGCGGATATTTGTTCTGGATGGTGGCTTGGTTGATGGGTCGGTAATCTTGGACCAAACGATTTGTTCCATCGCTCTTCTTGACAAAGAGCGAAGGTGCTCCCCAAGAAGAGGAACTTGGGCGAATGAATCCTTTGTGAAGTGCTTCGTCGATCTCCTTCTTTAGTTCAAGGAGGTGGTGAGGTGGCATCTTATAGGGACGCTTGGCAATAGGGACGGTGCCGGGTTTCAAGTGATGACAAATTCAACCTCTCGGATCGGGGGTATTCCCGGGAGTTCTTGTGGGAAGACGTCGGGAAAATCACGAACGACTGGAACGTTCTCAATCCCGTCGAGAGGTGAGACATTCAGAGCATTCATCATATAGATATGCGTTTCAGCATCACGGGTAATCCGGGTGGTGTGGTTAACAATCTCGCCGGAGGGGTGAAAAAGTTGGACAGAACTGGTGCCACAATAAAGTGCGGCATCGTGGACTTTCAACCAATCCAGGCCCAGAATGAGGTCTATGGTGGAAGACTTCAGGAGGATGGGAGAAGCAAGGAACTCAACTCCTTCAATTTCGACGATGGTTTTGGGCACTATCTTGGAGGTGTGGCAATGACCTATCGGAGTGCGGACAACCATCGGTGGATCCATCTTTTCTACCATGAAGTTATGCGACAATGCAAATGCTTCCGACATGAATGAATGCGATGCTCCTGTATCAAATAAAACAGCAGCAGGTATTGAATTAACAAGAAGGGTACCCATCACGGTAGCAGGTTGCTCCTGAGCTTCTTCGACATTAATGTTGTAAGCATGTCCGCGAGTGTGAGAAGAAGACCCAGTGTTATAGTTGGGGGTCCTGTTGTTGCCACGACCATTTCCACGGCCAGCAGGGTGAACAACCAGTTGACTCTGCCGCTGGGGGCAGTCTCTGGAAAAGTGACCTGGCTGATGGCAATTGAAGCACAGGCCATCCTGAGGACGGAGGGGTGCAGTCTAAGTCTTCGGCTGTCTCGGCGGGGGCGGAGGCAGACGAGGTGCAACATACGACGGCCTTGGTACATGGGCATTTGGACGATACACACTGTGTGGAAGCCAAACGCGTTGCTTCTGTGCTGTGCCCGAAGATGAGCCAGCATCACGGGGGCGCTTCGCCGAACCACCGAACTTAAGCTGAGCGGTCTCAAGGGTGATAGTCTGATTCACCATGGTGGCGAAGTCGGGGAAGACGTGCAAAGCCAGTGCAAGCTGGAGATCTGCGTTGAGTCCATCACGGAACTTCTCTTGCCTACTTGCATCATTGGGGAGGTCACTTGCAGCATAGCGGGAGAGGCGGAGGAATTCCCTCCGATATGCCTCGACAGTTTTGTTGCCCTGAACGAGGTTGCGGAACTCGGCCTTCATACGGTTCATAATCGCCTGGGGGACATAACGAGCACGGAAGGTAGCCTTGAAGTCATTCCAGGTGACGACAGTCCCTTCAACTAGCGAGCCCTTGTAAGTGTCCCACCACTGAGCAGCGGGGCCACGCAGGAAATAGGACGCAAAGTTGACGTAATCAACAGCGCTCACATTAGCGAACTCCAGCTGTCGAGTGATGTCACGAAGCCAATCATCAGCATCCAGCGGCTGTTCAGGCTGGTGGAAGAGAGGGGGATTGAGACGCATGAAATCCCGCAGAGTAACCACAGGCGGCCGATGCTGGTGCTGGTTCTGGTTCTGGTTCTGATTCTGGAGCTGATCTATGACTCCTTGCATAAATACTTGGTTCATCTGAAACTGCTGCATGATCGCGGCCATGTAGTCCGGCGGCGGAGGTGGATCGTTGGCACCACGACCACGACCACGACCACCACGACCAGCCATCCTGCTAGAATTTAACAGGGGTATTTCAGCGATGAACATTTTAACGAGATACCGGAAATGAGTAAGAGGTAAAGCGACAACAAAGAGGAGGCGCGGATATATAGGAGTAGTCATATAAGACATACACATCCACACATAGAATCAATCGAAAATCGGGCAGCGTAACGTCGTAGAAATTAAGGAAAAAGGACACACTAGGCGGCGCGCAGACCGCGGTAAGGATTACACGACGCGACATAGATTCCACTATGTCAATCACGCCGCAAGAAAACTGTTGGCCACAGGAGTTGATGCCAGAGAACGCGCGGCCTGCCCAGAATGAGAATGGGATCCGCGGTCCGGGACCTGGGGTACGACTCCTGCGACACGACTCAATCAATGGGGGAAGCACCAAAAACGCCGGGTGGAATCAAGAGAACGTGATCCTAATGTCAGATTTTGTAAAACTTACCAGCAAGGATAAGAGAGCAGATTCCCAGAGCATAGGTAAGGAGAAAAGGATCCTAATACCATAGATATCACACGCAGTGACATCGATGTGGGCCCGTAAGCCAAATATTAAGTTAGCAAAATAGTTTTTCAAAGTCTAGACTCAACTTCGAACAGGTAGTGGTGGGGTGGCTTCCTACAGGCAGTCGGCTCTGATACCAACTTGTGACGCCCCTAAAATCAATCCGTGTACAGTAATCATACACGCAGGGTACACGACTGAGATTAGGGTGCCACGGTGAGAATATCACAGCACAACACTAAACACAAAAGGATAAACCAATATGTTACAATAAAGGGGGGTCACGCGGACCCGAATACATAAGTTATACAAGCCATAATATCTGAGTACAGACATAGTTAGTCAAGTTTTGCCTTAAGAAGGCTAGCACAAATAACATCAGAGATACAGATCGAAAAGGCAAGGCCTCCTGCCTGGGAGCCTCCGAAACTACTCCTGGTCCTGGTCAGCGGGGGTCTCGACGTAGTAGTATCCGCCTCCGGGGTACTCCTGCTCCTGGGCTCCAACGTCGACTGCAGCGGCCGATCAGGCAAAACAATAAAGGAAATAAAGAAGGTGAGTATCTAGTATACCCGCGAGTCTTACGTCCGCTACTAAGCATTATGCATTGTATCAACGGAAAGAAGAGGTTGTATATAGTGGACTGAAAGAAAGAAATCCAGAGCAAGGGTAAGAAGCTAGGCCTATCGAAGACTAGCATCTCCCGACGATGTCTTGGAGCACGAGGTAAGAATCAGCCAACAGTTCATATAAAGCATAAAGTAACAACGAAGCAGAAGTTGCTGCAACATTGTATAATATAAGTTGTAATGATTAACAATAATAATAATGCCTCCGAGTTCCCCTCCTCGACTCCCTGCGAGGAAGAAGACCCGGAACCATACAATTTAATAGTAATAGTTTCTAGTGGTAAGATCCAGCTTCAGCATAAAGCGTCCTGTTACCGTGGACACGGCTATTCGAATAGATTAATCTTCCCTGCAGGGGTGCACTGGCGTGACTCTACGACGCTCGGATCTCCAGGGTGGCGGGAACCTTGTGAGGGAACGCTCCACCAAAGCTATCCGACACAAAGTAGCCCATCCTTCGACAATCAACAGAGAGGTCATCCGCCGGACTATATCCTATGTACGCCGGGCTTTGGACCCTAACCCGAACGTACTCCTGCACGGTGCATGACTGGCCGGTGAAGCAAAATCAAAGCAAATACAAATACACCGCTCGAGCAAGAGAAGACAACACCACTTCCCGGCAATCAGCCCGCGGTACTGCTGACGTCTGAAGACCCTCGAACGAGACTACGATGCAGGGGAGCCCACACTCCTTATCCCACGTGTAGGTAGTGCGTACAAGGCAAAAGGCTACTCAAGACATCCGCCGAACCATTTAGCATTTTAATTAACCTGCGTGACAACCGTTATCGTTGCCTCGACTTAACCGACCCGCGGTCAACGACAGCAGTCAGGTCCACCAGTACATCGGTGCCTGCCCTGTCGTCCCACCAAGTCACTGCGGTTACCAACAAGGTGAACCGTCTCCTTACCTTGTCTCGCGTGTGCTCTTGGTAGAGCTCGACTTTCGTGGTTTGGTAACTCTCGTGAGATATGAGCAGGGGCCAAGCACGCCAGTAACGTCGGTCGTACCCTCCCTGTCGTTCCCGACAATATACCTCTCGCGGGCACCGTTGGGTCGCCCGACTTCTTACTTTTAAGGACAACCGCTGTCCAGGACCCTATGGCGGCAAGACAAAGTCAGCCTCGAGTGGAGTACAAGGATTACTCCTGGATAGCTCACACTTGAGGTGACTAGGCATAACCCAGATAGGGGCCTTTGGCGGTGTCTGCTTTGTACCGTACCTGTGCAGTTGTATATATTGTATCCGTGTCCACTCCCCTGAGTGATCACGTCCCGCTATCTAGTCCTAGCTAACAATGCGCAGGGTTCACTGCTGAATAATGCATAAGTAATAATAGGCAACATAGGATAAAGGAAAGGTACATCAAGGGGCGACAAAATCAAGCTATGCAATTGAATAGGAGTATAACGTAGCAGCAGCAGTAACAATGCCTAGTGCAAGAAAGTAAGGAAAGGTAGGCGATATCTGGGGAAGAGAATGGCTCTGCTTGCCTGGAAGCTCGACGGTAGGGGCAGGGTCGTCGACGAAGTAGTCGTACCCGGCAGCGGTGTAGTCGGCGGTAGCAGCGGGGTCTACCGAAGATTCATCCGGGTACTTTTTATCGGTACCGGGAATTATCGACAAACAGCCGGAGGGGGGAATGTCGATGATCGGTGTGTTAGGGGGTGTGGTGAGGGTATGGATAGCGTATTCTTATCCGTTGTATTTTTCTAATCAATTTTCATGTATAAAGTTTTTCGATCCGATATACAGATTCAAAGATATTGATTTTATAAATTTAATCAATTTTAAAACATTAAAAATCCTTTTCTATTTAATAATTCTTTTATTAATTATTAAATCAATTAATAATTCATTTTAATTAACTGACCAGTGGGTCCCACTGGTCAGTGACACAGTTAACAAATAAATTAATTAAATCTAATTATTCAGTGGGGGGACCCACATGTCCGCACATGGCCAGGGGCAAGCATGTGGGCACGCGAGCCGTGGCACCCCGCCACACAGAGCCCGCACAGGAGCTCGTGCTCCGGCCATGGAAACCGCGGCCATGGCGTCGAGCCTAAGCACCACTCCGGCGACCAAAATCACGGCGGAGGGGCGGAATCGAACGAGGCGTTCCTCGCGCTTCTACCAGGACTAACAACACGGGCGGGGGAGGGTTGTGCTCGCCGGAATCACGCCCGCGGCGGCGACCGGAGAGCGGTCCAGTGGGGACGGCGGCGCAGTGCACGAGACGCGACGTCGGGTGAGGGGAAACGTAGCCCAGCTCACCGTGGAGCATGAAGAGGAGGCAGTGGGCTCGAGGACGCGAAGACGGTCGCGGAATCGACGACGACGGCGGCCGGAGGGGAAGGCGAGCTCGATTTGAGGCCTCCGGCGTGCCCCCACCCGAATTGAAGCCCGGGGAACATGTAGACGACGACGAAGGGCGGCTTGGACACGTCCGTTGGGACGAGGAGGTGCAGTGGCCGGGCAAGCTCACGGGCGGGCGACCATGGCGGTTCTGGTTTGGCGCGAGGAGGAAGAAAATGGGGGCGCGAGGGGGAGGAGATGGAGGAGGCCTAGGGTTAGGGTTCCCGGGGTGGAACGGGGCAGCCTCGGGGGCTTTAACCCCTCCGGCTAGCCGGCGGATGACCGCCACGGCGTCCACGGCGTGGCCAGCCGGGGGATGGCCGCCACGCCTTCCCCGTACGGGAAGAAGACGAGGGGGAGGTGGGTTGGGCCGGGGGTGGCTGGTTGTTAGCTGGGCCGGGGAGAAACAGGGGGATAGGGGTGGGCCTCTTTGCCTTTTATCCCTTTCTGTATTTTCTTTTCAGCTTTTGTTCTTTTCTATTTGTATTAGTTGCTTTGGCCTTTTTGTAAAATATGTAGTAGGTTCTAAAATTAGTGTAACACCATATATTACTGCCACAAAAAGATTGGGCAATAATAAAAGTCATTTAATATTTGATTTAAATATTAAATGATTTAAATAGGGTTTTTGGCCACTGTTTTGATTTGTTTAGAATTTTCCATAGCACAATAAATACCAATGATTACATGGGCATGGTCCAATGATTATTTGGGATTTTATAAAAGTGGTTTCAAGATTTTTGGAAAAGATTTATTGTCACCATATTTTATTATTCCACAAAAAGGCATTTAGGGTTTAAATTGATTTCAATGCAAAGGTCATTTGAATTGAGCTAGGTATTGGTTTGATCCAAGTTGACCAAGGTCATGATCACATTGCATTCCAGGATAACAAAGTGGAAATTGAATTTGAACTAATCCAAGTTGATTAAACAAAAGTTTTGAACAGTAGAGATGAACAGTAAAAGTGATTACTGTTCACTGACAGTGAGGGTGTTACAACAACTTATTTGGACTGACCTACTGACAAAATGCCTAGTGCCAGTTTTTGTCTGTGCATTGCAGAAAAAGGTAAAAATAAAGTGCTCGGAAAATCCAGAAAAAATCCTAAAAAATTATTCAAGTCAGAAGACCCCTTGAGCCCGAAGGAGGACAGGAGGGCGGCCACACCCGCCAAGGCGCCTGCCTGGCGCGGCCAAGGGGGTGGCCACGCCCTCTGGTCGCTTGGACCAGGGGGGCCCACCTCCAGCCCCCCTTTGGCCTATATTTATCTCTCGCTTGAGAAATCCCAAGAGAGAACTCCTCCACGCAAAAAACCGTACTGTTATGCCTCCGCAGCGATTCCATTCTCGGAATCGCCTTAAGAAGCCGTCCTGGCACCCTGCCGGAGGGAGGATTAACCTCCGGCGGCATCTCCATCACCATGATTGCCTTCGTGATGCGTCGTCAGTAGTTTCCCTTAGACCACGCGTCCTTGATCACTAGCTAGATGATGTCTTCTCTCCAATCTCGTGCTTCAATGTTTAGCCCTTGTGAGCTTCCTATAATGATCAGGGCACCTATGTATTAATTCCTATTCCCTCCGCTCCAAAATAACTGTCTTAGCCTTAGTACAATTTGATACTAATAACTGTACAAAGTTGGGACAGTTATTTTGAAACGGAGTGAGTACTTTGCTGTGTTGTGTTTGCTCGGATCCGATGGATTATGAGTTTATGTTCAGATTTTGATGAGTAATATATTTGGTTTACCTTTTTATTTTAATTCTTGAGTAGTCTTGCATGTTCTTCGTTGTGTTTTATTGCTTTGGCCATGTAGTAGATTGCAACTCCAAGAGGGAGCGTTCTTCTAGATAATGGCTTCATGCCTCCCGATGACCGGCTTGAGTGACAAAAACATGGCACTAGGGAATGTGATGTTGCCATTAGGGGGTAAAACAACGGTGCTTATGTGTGCGTGTCAGAAGGATTGCTTACATTATGCATAGAGTGTTAATGCGGTTTCTGTTTCTTTGAACTTACAATTTGGTTGGGGTTGACAACTTAATACCAACGATATGTTCTGGATAGATATCTCAATGTGAATGATTAGTGAGTAGATGTTGACAAATAACAGTCTACTCGTCTTGGCGTAATGCCCATACGATTGAGCCTCTTTTCTTTCAAGTAGCATAATTAGCATTGTGATGCGTTCATAATTCTGTCAATTGCCCAACTGTAATTTGTTCACCCAACATAGTTGTTTACTTTTTTGCGAGAGAGGCATCATTAGTGAAAGTCATGGCACCCGAGTCCATATTTCCACCATAGTTTACACCCTCACTTTTACTGTTTTATTTCCTTTCAGTTGCACCACTACTATTTTCCCGTTGAGTTTGATCCTTTGTAAACAACAAGGCCGGAGAGATTGACAACCTCTCTTAACTAGTTGGGAGAAAAGTTATTTGCGTTCTTGTGTGCAGGTCCACGTCAACTGGTATCATCAAGAAAATCTCTGGCACCGTTGCCACCTTCTTGCGATCTTCAGAATCCTATCGGAGAAAAACCTTGATATCTTCACCGAGGGAAATTTAACGTTGTCTGCATCACAACCTTCCACTTGGGGTAACCAACGAGGAGGTGTTATCTGCATCCATCAAGCTAAATTTTTGGCGCTGTTGCCGGGGATTCCAAGTCTCAAGATAGGAGAGTTGCACACTACCTTTTATCTTTGATTTTTAGTCTTGTTAGTTTACTTTCCAGTTTTTGTCTTTGCTTGTGTGTCTTATACCAACACCATTACCATAAAAATTAGTTACTTTGTTCCTAACTTTCTTCTAGTAGTAGTCCCCATGTCTTTATTTTCTGTTTATGTTGCTTCCCCTGACATTGAAGTCACAACCTTTAAGCAGCAGAATGGAGAAACTTTGAAAAAGGCTTGGGATAGGCTTTTTAGAGCTTATAAGAAGGTTACACCTGACATACCCATGTGTGGTTTGCTTAAAAAATTTATCATGTTGTGTTTAGGTGGTGCAAGTTCTCTTTGTCTTTATTAGCTGAAGGAGATTTTCTAAGTTGCGATGAGACTAGAGCTCTTGACATTATAAATGGTTTATCTAGCTTCTTTGTTTATGATCATGGAGTTGATGCTATTATAGATAGACTTGATTCTATTGAGAAGAAAATTGATGCTTTGGATTTGAAAGAAGTAGAGAAACCCACACCAGCTTGACAAGAAATTTTAGAGATAGAGGATAATTGGGAACCCTTTATGAAAATTATCATCCTCAACAAAACTTTCTTGCTTATTGTGATATTGGATCCATAGTTTCTACCATGCCCAAAATATTTTATGATTCTTTTAAGATTGAGAGTATGGTTGAATCACCTTTCTATCATTTACGTGCTAATGGTGATGTCTCTAATAGTAAGGGAAATGTTGATAATATCCAAGTTCACTTTAGGAATAGAGATGCAGTTGGTGACTTCATGATTTTGGAGTCAACAAGTCAAGGAAATATAGTTCTTGGAAGATCCTTTTTTAAAGTTATGAGATGCTTTAGTGATGCAGGGAAAGGAAAAATACACTTTCGTGGGAAAGACAGAGGTACGTATGTCTTTCCTAGAAGAAAGAAAGATGATCTCATTGAAGAGCCATTTGAAAAAATTTATGATCCTTATGATGATGCTTTTTATGAACCTGGATCTTCTTGCTTCATGCCTAGCTAAAGGCATAAAAGAAAGCACTTATTGGGAGGCAAACCAAAATGTTTATACTTTCAGTTTAGTGGTCTTGATGCTTTGTTACTAGAGTAGCAACATCATTGTATCCTTATTTTCAAGCTTTGTGCCAAGTTTTAGCCTCTGGTGACAAGTGAATCAAAAGTCGCGACATGCTGTCCAGAAAACAGATTATGTCTACTCGACGGAATAATTCGTATAAAATCACAATATCATCTTTTTGATCTGAATATTTTTGACAGCATGATTTATGCAATTTTAAAACTTCCACCAGTTCTGAGTTTTTTGATTTGAGCTACAGAACTGCCTCGAAAAAGTTAGTTACTACCCGTTGTTCTGTTTTTCCCAGATTCTTCCCTATTTTGCGCTTCTTGAGTTTTGCAGTTCTTGCGCATGACTTTTCAATGTAAAAACTTTTTTTGGAAATCTTGAGAAATATTAGACACTATTGAAAATATTTGATTCCAACAAAGGCCAAGTAGAATTAATTTATTAATGTCACTAACCGCTCTAATCAGTTTATGATTAGTTTCGTATAAAGGGAGTTTTCAAAGTTGCGAAGGAAGATGATAAAAGAAGATTCACGAGTGCCAAGAGCATAAGATTGGGGATTCCCCTGGCACCCCTAAGAAATATTCAAGGAGACTCAAGCGTCTATGCTTGGGGATTATATCAGGGGGATAACTTACAGACCCAGAAGAATTAGCAAGAAGGCCTCCGTAACCAAGACAGAGAGAGAGTCGGCTTATGGGCCGACTCGTCGAGAGGAAGGTCTAGAATAAAGGATCGGCCCGGAATTCAACCGACCTACAAGACGAAGACCGACGCCAGAAGGAAAGATTCCAAGATACCTTGAAGAACAAGACAAGTCATCCAAAATATAGAATAGGACTCGACCTCGTAGGATAGTAGGTTTCCTTGTAGAAAGCCCTAGGACTCTACGTGTATATAAGACGAGGCCTTGGGACGTCCTAGAGGCGAATCAATCTAGCATAGTTCTCAAGGCTCCGACGAAACCTAGCGCCCTTGTAATCAAGATCTCCCACATATAACAAGAGAAAAGCAGGAGTGGGTCTTTACCTCATCGAGGAGCCGAACCTGGGTAAATCTCTGTGTTTCCTATGTTCTGATCTACCGATCGACTCTCCATCGACCGACTCTCCCTCGTCACACACTCGTAGCTAAGTACCACAAACAAGTTCTCTATGAGGTCATCTGGCGTGATTTTCCCACGACAGTTCGCACCCACCATGGGGCCTGCGAGCAAGGGTGTTGAGCTCCAAGAGGGCGCTAGATGTGGCATGTACGGAATCGCCGTCGGTCGGATGACTCAAAGTCGGCGCAGCGAGCTCTACATCGACACCGCAACCTGGAGACCCAAAGCCAACTCCGTCAAGTCAGGCTATCGGGTCCCCATCGGATCTATCCACATCTTCATCGGCCGGACTGATGGGTCAAAGCCGGAGTCAAACCCACACGTCCCAACCGAGCACGCTAGCCGATCCACCCGCTTCTTCGTCGGGTTCGTCGGTACCGCCACGGAGGAGCCGAATGCCTCCACCGAAACCCTCAGCAGAGGAGACGACCCGGAACCTTCCGAAGCCGAGTCACATCCGAACAATGACAACCGCACGGACTCCGGGTCGACCCACCCCCTCGAAGAGGATAGGCTCGGCGCAGATCTAAGCGAAGGTGACTACTACGTTCCTCCCATCTCACCCCGACACACGAACGTATAGATGACCGGCTCCCTCAATGGGGAGCAGCTAAATAATGGACCCGGGACCGAGGTCAAGGTAGCCCGAGCAATGGCAGGTAACGAAACCAATGCAAATCAAGACATCATTGGAACATCGGCTAATGGGGGAGCCGGAGGTCCGGCCCCAAATTGTTTGGACACATACACATCGACACTCAACGCGACAAATATGCTCCTGACCACCAATATCACGCCCGAAAATCAGGCCGCCCTGAATGAAGGAATAGTGAAGCACCGGGAGGATATCACCCGGTTACAAAAGGAAATCGACAGGGAAACCCAGACTCTAATATTCGCATAACACATCGAGTCCGAGGCAACCCGGCTAAGGGACGAAGCAACCCGTATCATCCTGCATGTATTGAACCCATCAATGGTACCCCAAGAGAGGCAAGCAAGTCGACTACGACCCGGAATAACGCCCCGGGCGCTTTTTAGTAGCCCCGATCAGCCGACCCATCAGGCAGGTGGACCCGAAGGAGCCCCGGTCTCAAACACGATACCACCTGTACAAGTCACTGACCCCCAGCCAAACGTCCAGCTTCCACAAACTCCTTTCTAGTTCTGAACGCCTCCGAGGCACCACAATAACCCAATGGCAAATTTCATGGCGGCCACCCAATACCTGGAAAACTTACCTATCGTAGGAAATTCCCACGAAGATCAGGTGGCACGAAAAGCGGTAGACCTGCTCAAAAACGCTATAACCCAACAGGCCCAATGCTCCTAGGGCTACTCATACCTCCACGAGACTCCAAGGCCGAGTCACAGCGCAGGACAAAAGGCCGATTCCCCGACATCCGTCCTGTCTAGCAGTCACCGTAACCAAGAAAGGCAGCCGCAACAAGACCCGAACCCCCGCCGAGGCGTGGGGGCTGAACCCAACTCAACACTGAAAGGGCTACTGCCAAGCCGCGGTTACAAACCCGCAACCGAAGTTCACCGGACGAACAATCGGGACACGGTGCTTAGCACCACTATACGTGATGTCTTATGGATTCTCGCCCCTCGTTGGTTACCCCAAGTGGAAGGTTGAGATGTAGCCTAGAAGAAAGTTTCCCTCGGTGAAGATACCAAGGTTGATGTCTCCTGCGGACTCCAAATTCTGCAAGTAGGTGTAAACGACACAAGAAATTACTTCATGGCGCGAGAGTTGACGTGGACCTGCACACAAAACAAATAACTTTGCTCCCAATGAGTACAGAGGGGTTGTCAATCCCTCTGGCCTTGTCGTTTACAAAGGATCAAACGCAAGAGGATAATAATGATAGTGGTGATAATGATAGCAACTGAAATTAAAAGTAGGAAATAAAGTAGAGGTGTAAATAGTGGTGGAAATATGGACCGGGGTCCCATGATGTTCACTAGTGATGTCTCTCTCCCAAAAGACGATAAAATAGCTAGCTGGGTAAACAAATTACAGCTGGGCAATTGACAGAATTATAAACACAACGCAATGATAATTATGCCACTAGAAAGCTAGAGGCTCAAAAGTATGGGCAGTATGCCAAGACAAGTAGACCGAAATCTATCCGCAACTACTCACTAATCATCCACCTTGAGATATCTATCCAGAACATCTCGCTAGTATTAAGTTGCGAGCCCCACCCAAAGTGTGAACCCAAAGCAACAGACAACTGCATTAACAAACTTTGCGTAAGGTAAACAATCCTTGCAACCGCGGTTACAAGCATCGTTGTTTTCTCCCTGGTGGCAACAACACATCCCCTAGTCTCATGTTTCTATCACTCAAGTTAGACATCGGGGGGCATGAACCCACAATACAGCATAAACGCCCCCTCTTGGAGTTACTATCTACTACTTGGCCAAACAAATAAAGAGCTACGAAGAACATGCAAGATTTACTCAAGAACAAAATATAAAAGGAGAACCAAATATATAACTCATCACAATCTAAACATAATCTCATAATCCATCGGATCCCGGCAAACTCAGCATAGCAACAGCAGAAAGAATTACATAGATGCCTTGATCATGTAGGGCAGATCAGAACGTATAAGAATTTAAGCACAAGATTGGAGAGAAGACATTACATAGCTACTGGTCATGGACCCATAGTCCAAGGGGAACTACTCACGACACATCCGGGAAGCGTCCATGGTGGTGGAGAAGCTCCCGGAGGTCAATCCTCCCTCCGGCAGGGTGCCGGGAAGAGGTCTTCTGGTTCTCCCGATCTTGGAAGCGCGGCGACGGCGGAACAGAGGGGAAAATCACAATGCGGGGGTCTCTTTGAGGGTTTTTTGAGTGAGGAGGTAATATAGGCCAAGGGGGGGCACGAGGGGGTGGCTGATACGTCCCAAACGTATCTATAATTTCTGCTTGCTCCATGCATGTTTTGTGTGATATTGCTATGTTTTAGATACACTTTCATGCACTTTTGATCATATTTGGACTAACCTATTAACTCAGTGCACCTCGGTGCCATTTCTGTTTTTCTATTTCAGGTTTCCCCCATATTAAAAATGCTCCAAAAATTCCGTAAAAATCCAATAAAAATGAGCGTACGGGAACCTTCCAGAGTCCTGAAGGGGGGGCGGAGGGGACCCACCAGGGCCCCAGGCACCCTCCCGGCGCGCCCTAGGGTGGGGCCACGCCAGGGGGCCGCCTGGACCCCTGGTGGCCCCCTGGTTGCCCCCTTCGCCTATATTTATCCTTCGACTCGAAACCCTCGAAGACAGAACCCTTTTTCGTGATCTCGCCTATTTTTCGCTGCCGCCGCGCTTACAAGATCGATAGCACCATAAGACCTCTTCCCGGCACCCTACCGGAGGGAGGATTGACCTCCGGGAGCTTCTCCACCACCATGGACGCTTCTCGGATGATCCCTGAGTAGTCCACCTTGGACCATGGGTCCATGATCAGTAGATATGTGATGTTCTCCTCCCCTCTTTGTTCTTCATGGATTAGACCTTGTGAGCTGCCCTACATGATCAAGGCACATATGTAATTATGTCTGTTGTTGTTATGCTGAGTTTGCTGGGATCTGATGGATTATGAGACTATGTTCAGATTGTGGTTGAGTAATATATTTGGTTCTTTTCTTTTATATTTTTGTTCTTGAGTAATTCTTGCATGTTCTCCGTTGTTGTTTATTGCTTTGGCCAAGTAGTAGGAAGTGACTCCAAGAGGGAGCGTTATGCTTGATTGTGGGTTCATGCCCCCTGATGACTAGATTGAGTCTAGGGGGTGTGTTGTTGCCACAAGGGGGAAAACAAAGGTACTTGTCACCGCGGTTGCAAGGATTGTTTACTTTACACAAAGTTCTTGTAATGCAGTTGTCTGTTGCTTTGGGTTTACACTTTGGGTGGGGCTCGCAACTTAATACCAGCGAGATGTTCTGGATAGATATCTCAAGGTGGATGATTAGTAGTAGATGCAGTTGGATTTCGGTCTACTTATTTTGGCGTACCGCAGATGCTTTTGAGCCTCTTCCTTTCTTTGTAGCATAGTTAGCATTGCGGTGTGTTTTTAATCCTGTCAATTGCCCAGCTGTGATTTGCTTACCTCGCATAGCAGTTTTATCGTCTTTTGGGAGAGAGACATCACTAGTGAACATCATGGGACCCCGGTCCATATTTCCACCACTGTTACAACCTCAATTTACTTCATGCTTTTACTTTCAAGTTGCAATTATCACTACCTATTATCTGTTGCGTTGATCCTTTGTAAACGGCAAGGCCGGAGAGATTGACAACCTCTCTGTACTCGTTGGGAGAAAAGTTATTTGTTGTGTGTCCAGGTCCAGGTTAAGGGAGCAATATCTCTCAAACGGCGCGCTGCTCGCTTCACCACCTACTTGTCGACCTTGGAGTCCTACTGGTCGATCTCAACCTTGGTATCTTTGCCAAGGGAAATTAGCTGCTAGGCTACATCCAACCTTCCACTTGGGGTAACCAACGAGGAGCATTACTTCAGTGCCATCAGTGTCCCCTCCTCCCAGGCGCCCTCTTGGCACGGCCAGGAGTGGGGACGCGCCCCCTGGCCGTCTGGGAGGGGGTGGGCCCCCTCTAGACCTTCTTCGGTGTTTTCGAAAGCTTCCGTCATGCGTTTTTTTATCCTATTTTCTTAGAATTTTTGGAGATCTGTAAATATGGGTAAAAACCTGCAACTTATAGACATCAGCAGACAGAAACTGGCACTGGGTGCACTTAGTTAGTAGTTTAGTCCAAATGTGTGAAAAAGGTATGAAAGTGTAGAAAAACACATAGCAAAGTCACCTAAAAGAGCACGGAACAAGCAAAAATTATAGATACGTTTGGGACGTATCAGCGGTCTGCTCGGTCGGAGGGCTCTAAGGACTCTGTGGACTCTGTCTGCCAGTGTGGAGATGGTGGTGTTCCCCGCCTCCTCCCCGCGCCTTGAATCGTCACCCCTCGAGGTGGCGACCGGGAGGATATGCTGGACTACTCATGGAGGGGACGCCTCCACCCCCACACCCGCCTCCGGGTCCCCATCTTTCTCCTCGATCGAGGGTGATAGAACGTGGATGTCTCCTAGAGGGGGTGAGTAGGCGCTAGAAAATTACGGTTTAGGCTTGAACACATGCGGAATAAAACTAACGTTTAATTTTCCAAGCAAGAAACCTAAATAAGCTAGGATCAACTATGTGAACCAACAACTTATACTAAGCAATATAAACAACTATGTGATAGCAAGATATATAATAAGAACACTATGGCTATCACAAAGTATGTGCACAAGTAAATAGGTTGACTAGATGTGCAACTAGATGAGCAACCTATGGGACAAGCAATGCAACAACAATATGAGAAAGCACAAGATAAACAAGGTAATAAGCACGCACAAAGTAAATGTAGAGATAACCGCAAGTGGAGCCGATGGAGACAAAGATATGTTATCGAAGTTCCTTCTCTTACGAGAAGTACGTCTCCATTTGGAGAGGGTGTGGAGCACAATGCTCACCATGAAGGCCACCTAGGGCCACCCTATTCTCCTCAAGCTCCCACCAATGCGAGATGTCGTGATTCCACTATGGGACACTTGAGGGCGGTCACCTAACCCGTACAAATGGAAACCCTTGGGGGCGGTCACCGAACCCGTACAAATGCTCGAGGCTATCTTCACAACCGAATTGGAGGCTCCTGTAGTGTCCCGGAGCTTTACACCAAAATGATTGAGCTTCGCAACAACAACAAGCCTCTAGGGCCAACACACCCAAGAGGAACAATATGTAGAGTGCCAATGCACTCAAGAGTACAAGATCTAGAGTGCCAATGCACTCAAGAGTGAAAATCTTCTCAACGCTCAACTTCCACTACAACGAATCCTCAGAGAGAACTCAAACTGATGCACCAAATGCAATGGCAAGAACACAAGAAGTTCTCAAGTCCCTCACTCTCAAATCCCACCAAAGCAACAATAGCTATGGAGGAATATGAGAGGAATAACAATGAGAACACCAAAAACTCCAAGATCTAGATCCACAAGGTTCCCCTCACCTAGAGAAGAGTTGACTTTGTGGAGAATGTAGATCTAGATCTCCTCTCTCTTTTCCCTCAAAAAGGATCAAGAATCATGGGAGGGATAGAGAGATCTCAAGCTAGAAGAGGTCAACAATGGAGGTGAGAAACGAGCATAAGAACGGTTGAGAACAAAGGAGGAAGAAGAACCCCTTTTATATGTCCCCACAAAATCTGACTGTTATGTGCATTCTGCACATAACCGGTACAACCGGACATCACCGGCCGGTACAACCGTCCGAGCAAGAAGAGCAGCGAACGCCAAACGAACCTAGCCCAGTCAAGGTGGGGCTGGGCGGTACAACCGCTCATATGCCCGGTAGTATCGGTAAATAGCAATTACCGGAACAGCCAGGGAACCACCGCCCTACCACTGGCTGGAGACAGAAGAAAACTGCGGCTTCGACCGGTACGACCGGCCAGATTCTTAGAGCCACCGGTGGCTTAACCCTAACCCTAACCCTAGACCAAGGTGGCCGGGGAGGAGCGGTACAACCGCCTGGCTGCCTGGTAGTACTGGTAAATATGTATTTACCGGGAAAACCGACAAGCCACCGCCTTGCTACCGGCCCTAGATCAGAGGAGAATGGCACTTCGCCCAGTAGTGCCACCGATAGATGGCCCGGTAGTACCGCACTCTGTAAAGGGCGGCACAACCGTCCCAGCCAATCGGTACTACCGCCTGGAGAGAACTGCCAACAACAGGATAACCAGAATGACCATAACTTCTGCAAATGAACTCTGATTGAGGCAAACTCAAGCTTGATAGAAAGCTAACGATCATAGTTGCCTAATATTCAGACGAATCCAGGGAGAAATTACAAACAAATAGAGGTCTGAAATCTCTAACCTAGAAGAACCGGCAAACCTCCCACATCAAAAATAAGAGAAGATGCATATGAAATCCGTTTTTGATGAACATGAGCTTGTCATGAAGAAGACCACAAGCTCCAAAACTCACAAAGAGAAAAGCCAAACAAGAACCAATATTGATGATGTCAAGGATGGAAAGTCGTGAGCTCTTCACGAACGATGCGACCTAGCCTATAACCCGGTCTCCTAATGTCAGAACCCTCTGTTAGGTAATGTGCTAGGGTTAATAGGTCACTTGCATCATGTTAAAATTTCAAAAGAAATCTTTGAAATCAAAATCAAAAGAAAAATGGGAGAAAGAACCCCCCCCAGATGAATTAATTCAAAAGGCCAGATAAAAATCTTCTTCAAAAATTCATGTTAGAATTTTGAAAAGTCTTATAAATGAGTGTGATCACATATCAAGTGATGTGGGACCCACCCCATGCTCATGGATTTTTCAAATATTCAAACAGTGCCTTGGAATTAATCAAAAACCCCTATTTGAGTTAAGATTCAAATTATTTGAATTTTAAAAAGTGCCAAACTTTATAAGTGGCTAGTCTATATTATTATGAGGCCATATAAAAAGTTTCAGCATTTTACAAAATGGCTAGGTATTTTTTTGTACTAGCCAAACCAAATGTCAGAAAAGAAAAACAGAAAAAGAAGCAGAAACGCTTACCTGGCGCCCAGGCGAAGCCGTCCCATCCAGCCCACCCGGCCCAGAGGGGCAGTAGGGTCTTCTTCCCCGCCCCGCGCCTCCAAGCTGCTCGGTGGAATGCCACCGAGCCAGCCGTGGACGACACGTCGCCGCCGAGCACCTTCCAGGCCTCCCCGTGCCTCCTTCTCGCGCCTGGAGACGTCTCTCCCCCAGTCCCGATCCATTCCCCCCTCCAGAGCTTCCTCCTCCTCCTCCCGTGCTCGATTTCATCGCCGCCCGAGGACCGCCGTGGAGCACGCTGCCGAGTCCACGCAGCCACCGTCGTCCCCGAGCCGTGCCACCGTGTCCAGAAGAACCGCAGCAGGCGTCTTCGTCGTTCCCCTCAATCAATCGAGCCCGAGCGCCTCAGCAGACGACGCCAGCTTCATCGAGGAGTCGCCGGACCCGCAAGTCGCCGTCGTCGAATTCGCCGCCACCACGACCTCCCTGACTCCTCTGCTAGCTTCAGGGTGAGCTTCTTCATCCTTCCCGACCAACCCCGGAGTTTTTATCCTTCTCCTTTGCATTTTTCCATGAGAGCCGAGCACGGCATTCGCCATGGATGAGATCGACGTCGCCCCTGTGCTCCTCCGTCTCATCCAGAGCGCGCGTAGCGTTCCCCTCCACCCCAGCGTTTCAACGCACTGCTTTCCGTCCGTTTTGATGCACGGAGTCGACTACTTCTTCTAAACCAAGCCACGGCCGCCGCCAAAGGTCGTCGCCGGCGTAGCTCCGGTTCCCCCCAAGGTCCCCCGTGTTCACCACGAGACGCAGACGAGCTCGAGGAGCCGTCCCGTGCTCTCCCCGTGCCAAATGGTGGCCGGGAGCACCCTCCCCGTGCAGCGCCGCCACGTCTGTGACGCCGGCGTTTAGCCACCGGCAGGCCCGCCGACGTGGCCATGGTTAGGGCTTAACCCCACCTGGGTTAAGTGACCCTAGGTCACTGACACTGGGCCCCAGTGGCTTAATTAAGCCACTGGTTAATTTAAACAGCCGGGTTAATTAACCCAGTGGCTGACAAACCTGGCCCACACGTCAGAACCCCCCCCCCCCACGTCAGCCTTGCGCAAGCATGACGCCATAAATTAATTTCCAGAAATTGAAATGAATTAAAGAAATTCCAGAAAATCCAGAAAATAGCCCAAACTTTGGAAATTCATAGAAAATTCATATTATCTCCAAATTGGAAAAATAATATATGAAAAATGATCAGGAGAAAATAACCTATACAAATATCCAACTTTCAACTTTGTCTGAGTTGAATTTAAAATGTGATCAGTGGAATTTGCTATTTGATTTAAATGGAATTAAATCAAATTCAATTCGAAAGTGTTTGCAACCTGAACCATGGCAACATGCTACATTTCACTTACACATCAGAGGCATATCATACACATTTCCAAATGATTCAAATTGATCAATCAATGTCACATGTAACTTGGCTAAGTTTGAATTCAAATTGGAGTTTGAATTTGCAATTCAATTTGCAATATACTCTATTTAAATTGAATTGCTTCACACATCAAAGCATATACATCAAGTTTCAACCTTCCATCATGTGATTGTGCATTGTATTTACTTTTGCTACCTTGTTTGTTGTTTGTCGAGTAGAGGTGGAACCGGAGCAGGAGGCTGCCCCCTACGTTGAAGACTCAGAAACCGAACCTTGTCAACAAGGCAAGCAAACCCCCATTGATCATGTCGATAAAATCCCACTTCCCTCTCATGTCTCGCTTATGCATTGTTTAGGATGATTACCATGATGCGTTTCTACCGCATAGATGAACCCATTCCTTTGCATGACCTATCATTTTGTCACAGTAGTAAGCAAACCACAATCCTAGCAAATGTAGGAGTTGATTGATATCATGTGGCCCCTGCAATTGTTACTGCTTATTGCATGCTTAGAGTGATACCATGATGATACTGTTATGTGAGTCGGGATGGTAGTGATCATGATGATGATGGTAGAGAAGTGTTGGTGAATCTACCCTAATACAAGGTGAACGATGAGAGGTTGTGTAGGAGTACACGGTGGGTTGTCTTGTTGAACACCGCCCTAAGTCTGAGTTCTTGTGTGGTGATCCAAGATGAAGAGTACAACCACACATTGGGCTCACTGACCCCTGTCAGCTTACTAACTCATCCTTTTCGATGTCCAGATGTCGCAATAGTTCGGAGTTCTGGTAGGTCTGTGGCCTGGATGCTAAGTGAGAGAACGGCTCACCCGAGACCGGCTTATGCACCACGCACACATCACTTGGGTCCACTTCGGTAAACCGGCCGGGTTCACGATAGTGGTAGCCAACCCAGGTAGGCGGCTTTCTCGGACTAGATAGGCTATGAGGTAACAGTTGTGGTGAGCATCCTCGCCGACACTTCTTGAACGGTGTCGAGTACAAAGGCGGTAAATGATGATCATGTGTGTGTAGCGGTACACCCCTGCAGGGTTAACAAAACTATTCGAATAGCCGCGTCCGCGGTTATGGACTGCTTGGAAAGCTTAGCTTGATTATTAGACAACTTGAACTGGATACTTCTAAAACACACCAAGATAAGTGTGAGTGCTATGGCGTGCTTTCTCGTGGGGAAGTCGAGAAAGGCACCATAGTGGTGTAATTGGTTTGAGAAAGTAGTGGACTCGTGTACGCTTCTTACCTCAAAGTCTGGTACTCGTAGTTCAGGACTAGCCAAGTCAAAGCTGGCACTTCTACAAGTGAAACCCCACCTCCATTTACATTGATACATGTGCATGAGTATTATAGCTCCTATGTAAGTCTTGCTGAGTACGACTTTGTACTCACGTTTTCTTAATCTATGATTTAGATGAACCCACTGACCCCGAAGGTGGCTTCTTCATCGAGCTGGACGACTGAAGATCAAGCTAGTCTAGTCCCAGTCAGACGACTGGTTCCCTCGTGGAGGTCTTGTGTTTAAATAAGGCTTCTTAAGCCATTTGTTAAACTTGTCTGTACTCAGACATGCTTTGCTTCCGCTTGTGTTGTAATGTTGGATCACATGTTTGTGATCTCTGTGTGCACTCTATAAGAGTTATCAATAAAAATGTATACTTTGTAGAGAATTGCAATGATACTTGTTGTCCATACAAGGCATGTGTGCTGCATGTATGTTTATAACATGCATGTCTTTGTATTGGTTTTCGAGACCTTAGTTGTGATCTGGCTGGCGGTCTTTCATACACCAAGTGGCCCTTAGATGTGCGCAGCTTGAGGCATCGCGATGCGATTGTTCGAGACTCTGTCTCGTGCACACTTTGTGGTATGATCGAGCCCTCCCTAGACCCCGACTAAGTGATCGGGCTGGAGTAAGTCTATGTAAGAGTTATGAGATAGTCGTTAGTATGGTTGAGGCGACTTGTCTTTGAATATGGGAGTTCACCACCCATATCATTAGACTTGTGTGCGGACGATGAGGACCCATCTCAGTTGATCATCCGGCCTGGATGGGATACCCCTCACGTACGATGCTTTCCGAGAACGTTCTGTGCTTGGCCGTGTCTGCTTAGACAAGTGGGTACGGTTCTCGGCTCTCCATATGACTATGTCTTAGATGTACTTGCATACGCTAACCCCGGATCCCGACAGACTTGGTATCAGAGCAGGACTGACTGTAGGACTAGTAGCCTTGGCTGAAGTCGAGTCTAGCCTTCTATAGTTATATAGTTACTCTGGGTATATAAGGGAACAACGTAAGGCTTCTTTTTTCTCCTTACCCCCTTCGTTCTGAGTTCTGAGTCACCCTCATCTTATTCTACGGGAAGATAGGACTAGGCTCTCCTCTGTCTGACTAGAACATCTCGTTGTTTGCTTCCTTGTAGCCGTAGGAAAGTTGTGATCGGTTTGTTAGAGTGGTTATGCTTCCTGATTTCTTACATCGTATGTAAGTGTTGTTTCCATGTTGTAAGAAATTGTCTTTTTCTTGCAATTACAGCCGTTATGTTGTCCGAGTCATTCCAGGTTTATCTCATAATCTGATGCATTTGCAAACTCCTTCTTTCTGTTTCAGATGGCAGATCTTCCCCCTCGGCAGATTGTTCGTTTGACCAGGTGCCTCGGTGTGCGTGGCCATCCCGCCACGTTGATCGAGATGATGTCCTATGTGGGATATCGATGGTATCCTGAGTACACCTTTGAGGAGCAGTTCCATGACTTCAACCAGACCCAGTTCCACTGCATTGTCAGGATCTACCCGCACCATGTTGGAGTCACTCAGCCTATCCACTTTGGACAAGGCATTGGCATTACCGAGAACATGGCTGTGCAGGATGTTGCATACTCATGTATTACACTGCTGAGAGAGGAGCACACTATGCTGAGAGAGACCTCATTCCGCTATATCCCTGCTGCACTTCCTGGAGAAGAGGGATATTACACCGGACTCTACTCAGATCACTCTGCAGAAGATCCAGCACTTCAGATGATTGCTAGGTTTGCTAGTGATCGAGATCATGATGCACGCGCTCTCCGTTTTGAGCTTCACGCCACCCGTGTTCGTCTGTATCGAGCACTGACACTATTGGCACCCTTCGTGAGTGTTGGATCAGTTGAGTATGACGCTATCTACCCTGTGAGGACGCAGATGCCTTCTCGAGTTGCTTGGCCCGAGATTGGAGGCATTTTTCCACCCCGTGGTCCTTTGCTTCCACCCTACGTTGGACCTAGGCCCCATCCTTGCCCAAATGGATATCAGGGTCCACAGGCCTCCGTGTTTTCCGATGGTCACCTTCAGCTACCGGGATACGCGGGTAACTTTTACGAGGACTACTATGGAGATGGAGATGAGTGAGACCGCTTGTGGTCTTACTTAGTGAGGATGTAGTAGTATCTTAGTATATTGTACGCAAGGTGTCTAAGTTCCAGAGGCTTAGATAAATAATGTATAGGAAGTCAGAGTGCCTCTGAAGGATGTATCATCTTCATCACGTTTGTATTAGCCTGGTGCTTGTACTAAAACGATGTATGGTTTGTATGACAGCTTGTGAATATATGGCTTGTATGCTTTTATCAGCATGTTGTCAGGATGATTACTTCCTTTTCTCTGTAATCCTTCCAGTACATCAATACCTTGATTAGACTCTTCCAATCAACTCTGTTTGACTTTGTTTTTTCACCTTCAGGATGTCTCAAGGAACCCGTGGCCAGCTTGGTCATAACCAGGGTCGTGGGAATGAACAGGAGGAAGGCAACCTTCCACCCCCACCCACGATGTCTCAGGTTCTGATGGAGGTTGAGAGGAACCGCCGAGACTCTCACCACCTGCTGGAAGTCATTGCTCGCAACACCACTCAACAACGCAATGAATTGGTGTCCCTGAACGACTTCATCCGGCTTCATCCCCCGGTTTTCAGTTACTCCACCGAGCCGCTTGACGCCGATGACTGGCTTCGCAGCATCGAGAGGAAGCTCCAAGCAGGCCATGTTGCGAATGGCGACAAGGTCAGCTATGCCACCTATCACCTTGAAGGTGCAGCTAGCTCTTGGTGGGACAACTTCATGAATATGCGTCCCGTTGGACCGCCTGCATCTTGGGATGAATTCTGCACTTCCTTCCGTCAGCACCACATTCCCAAGGGTCTTATGGACCGCAAGCGTGAGGAGTTCTGCAACCTCACCCAAGGCAGAAGGATTGTTGACGAGTTTAGTCGTGAGTTCAACCGACTTGCTCGTTATGCTACTGAAGAAGTCTCCACCGACGCAAAGAAACAAGAGAGGTTCCTTCGTGGACTCAATTCCGGACTCCATCGTGAGCTCAACCTACATGACTTTGCCACCTTCCAGGTCCTTGTCAACAAGGCCATCAAGGCAGAGGACATGAACACCCCCAACGACTTCCGCAAACACCCTAGAGACGATGGCTCATCCAATTCAGGCTCCCAGAAGCGCAAGATCTGGATCCCCAATAGTATGTTCCGCCAGAACAACCCACCGAGGCCATCCTATGTGGCGCCTCGTCCACCAACTCAGTTCCACCCATCTCCACCAAACAACCCAGCTCCACGCACTGTTTTCGGAGCCTGTTACAAGTGTGGTCAGGCAGGCCACTACTCTCGTGATTGTCCCCAGAACCAGCTACAGAATCAGAATGCTCCACCCCGTGCCGGAGGCAACAACAATGGTCGTGGCAAGCCCCCCCAGAAGGTCTACACCACCAAACCCGCTCCTCCCGCCACTCGAGGACGTGTGAACCAGATTGCCGCCGAAGAGACTGACGACATCACTGACGTCATTCTTGGTACGCTCCCAGTCAATTATGTTCCTACTTCCGTTCTTTTCGACCCAGGAGCATCTCATTCATTCATGTCGGAAAGTTATGCACTTCGTCATGAGCTATCTTTTGTTGAATTGTCCACCCCCATGATTATTCAAACTCCAGGGTCAAGATGGCAAACTAATAGAGTAAGCCATGGTAATCAAATTGCAATTGAGGGTTTAGTATTCCTTGCTTCACTCATAGACCTCAAGTCTTCAGATATTGATGTCATCCTTGGCATGGATTGGCTATCAAGATAGAATGCCTACCTGGATTACAAAGGCAAATCCGTGAAACTCACCCACCCTTCAGGCAAGACCGTCATCTATACCTCACCCAGAACCAGAACCCAAGTGCATTCCTTGAATGTACTTCCCCTTCCCGAACTTGAAGATATTCCGGTGGTTCGTGACTTCCCGGATGTCTTTCCTGAAGAGCTGCCGGGCATGCCACCCGACAGATGTGTAGAGTTTATAGTGGATCTTGCCCCAGGAACCGCACCAATTTCTAGACGCCCATACAAAATGGCCCCACGTGAGTTAGCTGAGCTTAAAACCCAACTGGAAGCTTTGTTGGAAAAAGGCTTCATCCTCCCTAGCTCATCGCCATGGGGTTGCCCCGTTCTGTTCGTAACGAAAAAAGATGGAACAGAAAGGATGTGCGTAGACTATCGCCCGCTAAATTTAGCGACGATAAAGAACAAGTACCCGCTTCCCAGGATCAATGATATTTATGATCAACTTGCAGGATCCTCTGTCTTCTCCAAGATGGATTTGAGATTAGGTCATCATCAAATCAAAATCCGAAACGAGGACATTCCCAAAACGACTTTTACTACTCGTTATGGTCTTTACGAGTACACCGTCATGTCCTTTGGTTTAACCAATGCCCCCGCCACTTTTTCACGCATGATGAATTCGATCTTCATGGAGTACTTAGATAAATTTGTTGTGGTTTATCTCGATGACATTCTCATCTACTCGAAGAACGAAGAAGAACATGCCGAACACCTAAGGCTGGTATTGATGAAACTTAGAGAGCATCGCCTGTATGCTAAATTCTCCAAGTGTGAATTTTGGCTACCAGAAGTGACCTACTTAGGCCACGTGATTTCTATAAAAGGCATTGTTGTGAATCCCGAGAGAGTTCAGGACGTCCTTGACTGGACTCCACCTGAATCGGTTAAGCAAGTTAGGAGTTTTCTTGGCCTAGCCAGCTATTGCCGTCACTTCGTCGAGAACTTTTCTAAAGTTGCAAAGCCTCTAACTTAACTCCTCAAGAAAGATAAGAAATTCCTTTGGACTCCCAAGTGCGAGAAAAGATTTCAAGAGCTAAAAAGAAGGTTGACTTCTGCACCCGTACTTGCACCTCCAGACACCAAAAAGGATTTCGAGATCTATTGTGACGCATCACGGCAAGGGTTAGGATGCATACTTCTGCAAGATAGACATGTGGTAGCTTATGCTTCACGCCAGTTGCGGCCACATGAAGAGAACTATCCTACCCATGACCTTGAACTCGCTGCCGTAGTTCATGCCTTAACAACTTGGCGACATTACCTCCTTGGTAACCATTGCGAGATCTATTCCGACCACCAAAGCCTCAAATACATTTTCACCCAGCCAGATCTTAATCTCAGGCAAAGACCCTGGATTGAGTTGATAAAAGATTACGACGTAGGAATTTCTTACACCCCAGGCAAAGCCAATGTCATGGCCGATGCACTAAGTCGTAAGTCGTATTGTAACAACCTCATGTTGCAACAGTATCAACCACTTCTTCATGAGGACTTCCGCAAGCTCAATCTTGAGATTGTTCCTCATGGCTATCTTTCTACCTTGGTGGCGAAACCAACTCTTGAGGATCAAATCATAGTTTCCCAAAGGCGTGCACGAGGTGTTCGCCGGATCAAGGAGAACATTGCTAGCGGAGTTGCTAAATGTTTCTCCACAGATAGCAAGGGAACAGTATTCTTTGAAAATCGTTTAGTAGTACCTAAGAATAGGGAACTAAGGCAACTCATCCTCAAAGAAGCCCATGACACACCCCTCTCGATTCATCCCGGTAGCACAAAAATGTACCGAGATCTACGCCAGAGATTTTGGTGGACCAGGATGAAGAGAGACATTGCTCAATTTGTTGCCGAATGTGATGTTTGTCGTCTCATTAAGGCAGAACATCAAAGACCTGCTGGTACACTTCAACCTTTGTCTATTCCCGAGTGGAAATGGGACAAAGTCGGTATGGACTTCATCACCGGCTTTCCAAAAACCCAGAAAGGAAACAATGCCATCTTCGTTGTCATAGATAGGCTTTCCAAAGTTGCTCACTTCCTTCCGGTTCGCGAGTCTATAACTGCTAGCCAGTTAGCAGACTTGTACGTCTCTAGAATTGTATCCCTTCATGGTGTTCCTTTGGAAATCAATTCTGATCGTGGTAGACTTTTTACCTCTAGATTCTGGGGAAGCTTTCAGAATGCTATGGGAACTCATCTCTCCTTTAGTACGGCTTTCCATCCTCAGTCTAGCGGTCAAGTCAAAAGGGTTAACCAAATTCTTGAAGACATGCTCAGAGCTTGTGTTATCTCATTCGGAAAGAATTGGGAGAAGTCTCTTCCATTCACCGAATTTGCTTATAACAATAGTTTTCAATCTAGTCTGAACATGGCTCCTTTTGAACTCCTTTATGGACGACGATGTCGAACACCTTTAAACTGGTCAGAAACCGGTGAAAGACAATTCTTTGGACCGGACATGATCAAGGAAGCAGAAGAGCAAGTTCGCATTGTTCGTGATCAATTGAAAGCAGCCCAGTCTCGTCAGAAAAGCTACTATGATCGTCATCATAGGCAAGAAAGCTACAATCTAGATGAGAAGGCTTACCTTCGGGTTACTCCTCTGAAGGGAACCCAACGTTTCGGTATCAAAGGCAAGTTGGCCCCATGTTACATCGGACCTTTCCGCATTCTTGCCAAATGTGGAGAAGTTGCCTACCAACTTGAACTACCCCCGCACCTCTCCCGAGTACATGATGTATTCCATGTGTCCCAACTCAGGCGTTGCTTCCAGGACCCCATCCGCGAAGTCGACCATGAAACGCTTGATCTCGAAGATGACCTTTCTTATCGAGAGTACCCCGTTCGTATTCTTGATTCCGCAGAGCGTGTCACTCGTCGTCAGAAGATTAGGTTTCTGAAAGTGCAATGGTCACACCACTCTGAGAGAGAAGCTATGTGGGAAAGAGAAGACCGTCTCAGTGCCGAGTACCCCACCCTCCTCCCGCAGACTTCTAAATCTCGGGACGAGATTCTGTTGAGTGGGGGCGAGTTGTCAGAACCCTCTGTTAGGTAATGTGCTAGGGTTAATAGGTCACTTGCATCATGTTAAAATTTCAAAAGAAATCTTTGAAATCAAAATCAAAAGCAAAATGGGAGAAGGAACCCCCCCCCAAATGAATTAATTCAAAAGGCCAGATAAAAATCTTCTCCAAAAATTCATGTTAGAATTTTGAAAAGTCTTATAAATGAGTGTGATCACATATCAAGTGATGTGGGACCCACCGCATGCTCATGGATTTTTCAAATATTCAAACAGTGCCTTGGAATTATTCAAAAACCCCTATTTGAGTTAAGATTCAAATTATTTGAATTTTAAAAAGTGCCAAACTTTATAAGTGGCTAGTCTATATTATTATGAGGCCATATAAAAAGTTTCAGCATTTTAGAAAATGGCTATGTATTTATTTTTACTAGCCAAACCAAATGTCAGAAAAGAAAAACAGAAAAAGAAGGAGAAACGCTTACCTGGCGCCCAGGCGAAGCCGTCCCATCCAGCCCACCCGGCCCAGAGGGGCAGCAGGGTCTTCTTCCCCGCCCCGCGCCTCCAAGCTGCTCGGTGGAATGCCACCGAGCCAGCCGTGGACGACACGTCGCCGCCGAGCACCTTCCAGGCCTCCCCGTGCCTCCTTCTCGCGCCTGGAGACGTCTCTCCCCCCGTCCCGATCCATTCCCCCCCTCTAGAGCTTCCTCCTCCTCCTCCCGTGCTCGATTTCATCGCCGCCCGAGGACCGCCGTGGCGCACGCTGCCGAGTTCACGCAGCCACCGTCGTCCCCGAGCCGTGCCACCGTGTCCAGAAGAACCGCAGCAGGCGTCTTCGTCGTTCCCCTCAATCAATCGAGCCCGAGCACCTTAGCAGACGACGCCAGCTTCATCGAGGAGTCGCTGGACCCACAAGTCGCCGTCGTCGAATTCGCCGCCACCACGACCACCCCGACCTCCCTGACTCCTCTGCTAGCTTCAGGGTGAGCTTCTTCATCCTTCCCGACCAACCCCGGAGTTTTTCTCCTTCTCCTTTGCGTTTTTGCAT
Source organism: Bromus sterilis (assembly GCA_950022295.1). NCBI lineage: Eukaryota > Viridiplantae > Streptophyta > Magnoliopsida > Poales > Poaceae > Bromus > Bromus sterilis. The sequence goes on along the minus strand of OX465601.1, from coordinate 138,341,467 downwards.
GAGAGCCGAGCACGGCATCCGCCATGGATGAGCTCGAGGTCGCCCATGTGCTCGTCCGTCTCAGCCAGAGCGCGCGTAGTGTTCCCCTCCACCCCAGCGTTTCAACGCACTGCTTTCCGTCCGTTTTGATGCACGGAGTCGACTACTTCTTCTAAACCAAGCCACGGCCGCCGCCAAAGGTCGTCGCCGGCGTAGCTCCGGTTCCCCCCAAGGTCCCCCGTGTTCACCACGAGACGCAGACGAGCTCGAGGAGCCGTCCCGTGCTCTCCCCGTGCCAAATGGTGGCCGGGAGCACCCTCCCCGTGCAGCGCCGCCGCATCTGTGACGCCAGCGTTTAGCCGCCGGAAGGCCCGCCGACGTGGCCATGGTTAGGGCTTAAACCCACCTGGGTTAAGTGACCCTAGGTAACTGACACTGGGCCCCAGTGGCTTAATTAAGCCACTTGTTAATTTAAACAGCCGGGTTAATTAACCCAGTGGCTGACAAACCTGGCCCACACGTCAGAACCCCCCCCCCCCCCCCACGTCAGCCTTGCGCAAGCATGACGCCATAAATGAATTTCCAGAAATTGAAATGAATTAAAGAAATTCCAGAAAATCCAGAAAATAGCCCAAACTTTGGAAATTCATAGAAAATTCATATTAACTCCAAATTGGACAAATAATATATGAAAAATGATCAGGAGAAAATAACCTATCCAACTTTCAACTTTGTTTGAGTTGAATTTAAAATGTGATCAGTAGCATTTGCTATTTGATTTAAATGGAATTAAATCAAATTCAATTCAAAAGTGTTTGCAACCTGAACCATGGCAACATGCTACATTTCACTTACACATCAGAGGCATATCATACACATTTCCAAATGATTCAAATTGATCAATCAATGTCACATGTAACTTGGCTAAGTTTGAATTTGCAATTCAATTTGCAATATACTCTATTTAAATTGAATTGCTTCACACATCAACGCATATACATCAAGTTTCAACCTTCCATCATGTGATTGTGCATTGTATTTACTTTTGCTACCTTGTTTGTTGTTTGTCGAGTAGAGGTGGAACCGGACCAGGAGGCTGCCCCCTACGTTGAAGACCCAGAAATCGAACCTCCTCAGCAAGGCAAGCAAACCCCCATTGATCATGTCAATAAAATCCCACTTCCCTCTCATGTCTCGCTTATGCATTGTTTAGGATGATTACCATGATGCGTTTCTACCGCATAGATGAACCCATTCCTTTGCATGACCTATCATTTTGCTCACCCGAGACCGGCTTATGCACCACGCACACATCACTTGGGTCCACTTCGGTAAACTGGCCGGGTTCACGATAGTGGTAGCCAACCCAGGTAGGCGGCTTTCTCGGACTAGATAGGCTATGAGGTAACAGTTGTGGTGAGCATCCTCGCCGACACTTCTTGAACGGTGTCGAGTACAAAGGCGGTAAATGATGATCATGTGTGTGTAGCGGTACACCCCTGCAGGGTTAACAAAACTATTCGAATAGCCGCGTCCGCGGTTATGGACTGCTTGGAAAGCTTAGCTTGATTATTAGACAACTTGAACTGGATACTTCTAAAACACACCAAGATAAGTGTGAGTGCTATGGCGTGCTTTCTCGTGGGGAAGTCGAGAAAGGCACCATAGTGGTGTAATTGGTTGGAGAAAGTAGTGGACTCGTGTACGCTTCTTACCTCAAAGTCTGGTACTCGTAGTTCAGGACTAGCCAAGTCAAAGTTGGCACTTCTGCAAGTGAAACCCCACCTCCCTTTACCTTGATACATGTGCATGAGTAGTATAGCTCCTATTTAAGTCTTGCTGAGTACGACTTTGTACTCACGTTTGCTTAATCTATGTTTTAGATGAACCCACCGACCCCGAAGGTGGCTTCTTCATCGAGCTGGACGACTGAAGATCAAGCTAGTCTAGTCCCAGTCAGACGACTGGTTCCCTCGTGGAGGGCTTGTGTTTAAATAAGGCTTCTTAAGCCATTTGTTAAACTTGTCTGTACTCAGACATACTTTGCTTTCGCTTGTGTTGTAATGTTGGATCACATGTTTGTGATCTCTGTGTGCACTCTATAAGAGTTATCAATAAAAATGTATACTTTGTAGAGAATTGCAATGATACCTGCTGTTCATACAAGGCATGTGTGCTGCGTGTATGTTTATAACATGCATGTCTTTGTATGGGTCTTCGAGACCTTAGTTGTGATCTGGCTGGCGGTCTTTCATACACCAAGTGGCCCTTAGATGTGCGCAGCTTGGGGCATCGCGATGCGATTGTTCGAGACTCTGTCTCGTGCACACTTTGTGGTATGATCGAGCCCGCCCTAGACCCCGACTAAGTGATCGGGCTGGAGTAAGTCTATGTAAGAGTTATGAGATAGTCGTTAGTATGGTTGAGGCGACTTGTCTTTGAATATGGGAGTTCACCACCCATATCATTAGACTTGTGTGCGGACGATGAGGACCCATCTCAGTTGATCATCCGGCCTGGATGGGATACCCCTCACGTACGATGCTTTCCGAGAACGTTCTGTGCTTGGCCTTGTCTGCTTAGACAAGTGGGTACGGTTCTCGGCTCTCCATATGACTATGTCTTAGTTGTACTTGCATACGCTAACCCCGGGTCCCGACACCTAACTACCACCATGAGACCGGTAAACTTGAAACCTATCAAGGTCAAACCTTTGTCTTACGCATAATCCACTTGAGCTTGATGATGACAATCATGCACGCCTCAAGTTGGAGCATCTTTCTTGATTCCGCCGGCTTGATGAAGACTAGTAGATTCCTCCCCCATACTCCAACATGGGTGAGCCTCTTTTAGGCACGTCTTCATAAGACCATTATCTCCAAATGGCTTGGTAAATTCCAAGCATATGATATCTTCCATATGCTCCTCTTGAACTTACACACAACCACTCATCTTTCAACCTTGAAGCCAACAAATGATCTTCAAGCGTTGCCTATGGACAAACCTTAAAGTATAACTCAACGAAATCGTTAGTCCATAAAGCTTGTCATCAATTATCAAAACCAAACATGAGGGCACATGCCCTTTGTGAGAGGTAGGCTGCCAACGTTCCTCTTCCTCCCCGGAACCTCTCTCGCGATAGAGTGTGCTCCTAGAGGCGTAGAAGCCTATGGATGGGACTTCTCTGACTATGGCTGAGTTGGCGCAGTGGCTTGTAGCCGTGCGCAACCTGGATCCTGGTACGACCCCCTCTGAGCCTCTGTTGTGTGGTTTTTCCGCTTTGGAGTCCGCCCCCCTTGGACACATGTCTAAGGTGGCGTGTGAGTCGGTTATTGTGTTTCGTGGGGAGAAGGGTCCCCTCTTGAACAAATTGTTGCCATTCGGGCCACAAGGTATTGGATGGGGAGTTGCCAGCGCCCTGCGCGCGCGCAACTTTTGGCACTGGTGGTGGTAGCCATGATAGGGTTGAGGCGGTAGGGGCGACTTCAATATCATCCGGGACCCTTGTGAGAAGAGCAATAGTTGTGTGGACTTGGTTGGGATGCGTCGAATCAATGACCGAATCGCAGATCTGGGCCTGACATAGGTGGAGCAAATGGGGGCCCGATTTACTTGGACCAACTGCGCGGTTGCTCCCACTCAGTGTGTGATGATGTCCCCTGATTGGGAGATGTGTTTCCCCTTGGTGTCATCAAGGGTAATCACTCGGATCAGCTCTGACCATGCTCGTCTACGCCCCCTCCTATTTTCTGGTTTGAGGCGTTGTGGCTCAAATAGGCAGGCTCTAGGGAAGTGTGTGTAGTGTGGACGTATGCAACTTCTTGGTGAAGCGAGCGAGGATATTTATGAAGGGTTTGGGGGGGCAATGTTGGCTACGACCTTAAGGTGTGTAAGGCGCGATTGCTTGTCGACATCCAGGCGTTGGATGCTTATGCGAATAGTGTTGGGCTATTGGATGATGAGTGGATCAAGCGTTATGCTTTGGAGGACCTCTACTCCTTGTCCCACTTCCTCAAAACCATTCCATTAATCTTATGTCCATTCCAACCTGCCAACCCCACTCCATATTCTCTATAACATGTTACTCCATTAGAGTATAGGTGGTCTACAGGTCTAAGCTCACCCCATCTCCTAGATCTCACCTCCATCTCCATGAGCGGAAACTACAACTCCCTCTATATATATCCATCTTAGCAAGCTATCCCTCCCGTCCTCGATCGATAGATCTCTCCAAGCCGGTAAACATGGATCTGGCAACAATAGTGATGTTGATGTTGTTGGCTTTCTCAGCGGTGAAGCAGCTGCGGCTGCTTGTGGAGCGGGCGCGGCGGCGGTGCTGCCTGCTGGACTACATGTGCTACAAGGGAAAGGACGACAGCAAGCTCCCGACGGGTCTGTGCAGCAAGATCATTCAGCGGAACACGCTGCTAGGGATGGAGGAGTACAAGTTCCTGCTCAAGGTCATCGTCAACACCGGCATCAGCGAGGAGGCGTACGACCCGCGCAACATCATCGCGTGTGGCGAGGCAAGCCTTGATCGCATGCCTGAGGGCATGGAGGATATGGAAGAGACTTTCCACGCCATGCTGGACAAGTTGTTCTCCCGACCGGTAGCGCCAGAGTTGCTCGGCGTGCGCCCTGCCGACGTGGATCTGCTCGTCATCAACATGTCCATCTTCTCCCCAAAGTCGTCGTTGTCTATAAGGTTGGGGCGTCGCTACGACCTCCGAGAGGACTTCAAGGTGTTCAACCTCACCGGCATGGGCTGCCGCGCCACCCTCATCGCCCTCAACCTCACAAACAAATTCTTTAAGTGCCCTTGTTTCCCCCCTATCAAACAAGTGACGCTCTCGATATTATTTTTTCTGTGTATGTCTACTTTGATTAAGAATGATGGAGTTGAATTTATTTCTCGGCGGTGAGGCTAAAGCTCCAGACTGAAAACTTTCTATATCACAAGACATTCTGAATCTTCTAGAGGAACATTCTGATCTATCTTTCTTGGAAATTATATTCACAAATGATGAAATTGATGATGTGGTTAAGGACATGCCTTCCCATAGATCTCCTGGTCCAGCTGGTTTTTAGGGTTTGAAGGGGATAAGGCGAGAATAAAACACTTACGACACTTGTCCTGACTAGAGCAAGGGTAAGAAGTAAAAAGATCCTACTCTCCGATAACTAACTTAGTAACTACAAAATAGTTTTTGTCTAGACTCGACTTCAGCCAGAGAAGGGATCCTACGGTCGATAAGGATCTGATACCAAGTTGTAAGGCCTGAAATGCGGTACTGTTCCAGATCTAGGTGTTTCCACCCAGATCCGGGTACGAAGCACATATCGGTCCCACCGCGACATATGACGAAGTCATATGCACCGGATTTCCAACATGATATCACAACATTACAGATACAAGGATACAACATCTCATACAATCGGCATACAAATGCCTTAATACAATACAACAGCGGAAGATACATGTCTGAGTACAGACTACAATCAAATGCATATTGGCAAGGAGAAAACATCGATCCCCATAACCACACGGGTCCAGGCCCTCCGCCGGGATCCGCCTAACTAGTCGTCGTCGAGTCTCCACGTGAAACGTTGATCACCATACCTGTTGTCGATCAAGTACCCTGAAAAGAGTTTGGGGGTACTATCATGAGTACAGTGGTACTCAGCATCCCACTGTAGTGGTCATCTAACCCAGCAAGGACTTCATCACTCGTCATTCTTGGAAAACTAGTAGTTTACGGTAAGGAAGGGGGTAAGTGGTGAGGTTGCTGCCGCACTAGCATTTATGAAGTGGCTAACGATCTAGAGAGTAAGACAAGAAGCCAAGCATTCGATGAGGAATCGCCTCCAACAAGTCTTGCTATCAACTACTTACGCAATCATAACACCTATCCTATCCTTGTCCTCCTCTCCGCATCCCGACGAAGAAGAAGCATTCAAGGCACACACACGTTGATCAAGTTATATTAAGATTATCTCACTTGTCGTTGTCTATGAAATCGGAGTAGGTCTCAAGTCGTCCATAACCGTGGACACGGCTTCTCGAAAAGATTTAACCCTGCAGGGGTGTACCAACTGCCCATTACAAGGCTCCGCATGCACGCCCATCTCTCTCAGTTGCTACCCATCACAAGCAACCATTTTATGATTTAGTTCCAAGAGATCCGAAACGACAGGTCCCTCTAGCTAACAACGAACAAATCCGGGTGGCCCCCGGTGAGTCGACACCCAACTCAAAAGCCGGCCGCGCTCTCGAATTGGTCTCTATCGTCTGTCTCGGGTTTGGATAGCCGGTTAATCACACATGGGAAACCGGGTCCTCAGCCGAACAAGGTGGGCCAGCAAGGGAACTATGTCCTCACTGGTCCAGGTTGGTTTGAAAACTACTGGCAGCTGACCAGCACACACAGGGTTTCAAATGGTAAATCAGCTTGGGCCACCACTAGAAATGTTTGAAGCTAGGTAGGTAAGAAAAGAGGACCCCATAAAATCCCACACGCGGTTAGGCACGATCAGTCTTAAAACAAATACCCGGAACTCGGATCCTAGGTGACTCGAATGGAACAAAGCGTCGGGGCGGGATAGCCTAGACCTTCCATCATTCGTCGAATATAGTCAACATTATAATAATCATATCATCAACAGCAATATAATAATGTGATAGCCCAAACCAAGGTGTAACAGGGTAACATCGTAGCATCCTAAGCATGCATACTAAGCAGGGGCTGAGCAACGAGCAATAGTAACATAGCAGTACAAGGTTTGCTGGGAGGGGACATGGCTGTATCGGTTTGAAAGAGGCTGTAAACATGTGGTAGGATCAAACATCGAACTTAACCTAGACTAGCATGCAAACCGTTGGTTGAAATAGAATGGATAATAAGTAATTTATAGTCCTTGCCTGTTGATAAGTCGGGTTCCGAAGGTGTAGTTGATCGCAAGCTCGCATCGTCTCCGAAGGTACCCGCGGAAGCACACAAGACGATAAACACTGGAAAGCAATCAACGAGCAAGCACTCTATTACTACGAGGCAAACACGAGCAAGCATCAACAAGAAGGCAACACGAGACATCGCACCTACCGTCGAGAGCGGTTACTAACAATTTAAGTGGGGTATCGGTCACACACGACGAATACCGCACGTTTACAGTGGTTCAAGTTGCTTAGCTACAGGTGATCAACAAAGGTTGTTAACATGGAAACTCAAGCAAGCATGGCATAGCACACAAACATGTAATGCTAGTCAATTTAAGTGAGGCACAACCTAAACATGACATAACACTAAGTGTCGCACGATGATTAAAACATTTGGTACTGTTCTGTCCTAAACCATATTTTAGGTTGGTTAACAGCAGCAAAAAATAGCATAAATACAAAGTACACGAAAAACTAATCAAGTTACATATAAAGAACACCCCAAACGGAGTTACGGTTAAAAAGATATAAGCAAAACAAGTTACGGGCACAATCTGCCAACATTACGAAGCACAGTTTAGAGCTATGCATAAACAGGATAATGAATGCAAACATGCTCACAAATGATATGGAACTAAATTAGACATGACAGGGAAGGCATGGCAAAAAGAATCATGCAAATAGGCATCATAGATCAAAAGATATTAAGCAAACAACATGGCATCGTGACGTTACAGACTTAAAGAAAAACAGAGGTGGCTGTAAAAAACAGCAGCATAGCAACTTTGGAGCTCAATAACTATATGACCAGCAAGCATATCATGACAATGCAATACATGTAATTAAAGTAGACATGATTCTTAACAATATGCAATTGGAATCACTCAATTCCGATAAACGGTTGCGATACAACCGTCACCCGAAGTTGCAACAAAATAACAGTTTCAGCAACAGCAGCACATTAACATCAGGATCACCACTTTGGAGCAAGGTTTAATATAGCTAAAGCACCAAAATATGACAAGTTAAAGCATCGAAATGAAGTACACATGATGCTTAACACATAGGAAAAAGAATCAATGCAATAGGCCTCATGGATGAGTCACAATCATCATGCAAAGTTGCAATAAAATAACATCAGCAACACTTGACAGAATTAGTAGCAGTTTAACGGCCTGATGCCCACTTTAACACAGATTTGCACCATCAAGATGGCCTCAAATCAAAATGCTCACAAAAGGTGGATTGAAGTACACACAATTCTGAGCAATTTTCATTTTGGGCGCAACGTGATCCGGGCTACGGTTTACTCGCAATACTACGCGCAAAAATGATACAGCAGCAGGTTTCCAGACTTAGCCAAATTTTGAAAAAGGAAAAAAACATAAGAAGGGAAAAAATGAGGCGCTCACCCTGGGCCGAGGCCCAGCTGGCGGCGGCTGGCGCTGGGCTGGCGGCCTGGGCCTGTTGGAGGGGCGGCTAGGCCACCAGTGGCACGCCGGCCCACTAGGGCGATGGGCACGGGACGGCTCGCCCTCGTATCCACAGCGACGAGGCCGCGGATGGCACGCCGGCGGCTGGCTGGGAGGCTCCGGCGGCGAGCAGGCGGGGCCCCTGGGTCACGCGAGGAGGCGGGGATGGCTAGATCAGGGGGCACGGAGGCGGATCCGAATGCCGGCGAGGCTTTGAGCGGCGGCATGCTCGTGCTCAGCGGAGCACGGCCATGGTGCGGAGGCGGTCGGCGGCTTCCAGTGGCCTACGAGGAGGAGAAAGGTCAAGAGGGAGAGGGGAGAAAGAGAGAGGAAGGTGCGGGTGAGGAGAGGAGGGGCGATGGCGTCGGCTTGAAGCTCGCCGGCGAGGCGCTCCGGCGAGGCGCGGCGGACTCGGCCACCAAGGGCGACGGCGTGACGCGATGGGCCTGGCGGGCCCGCGGAGGCCCTACGGGGCTCGGGGTGCCCCGGCTGGCTGGCTGGTTGATCTGGGGCTATCTGAGCCCTTGGATCAACCGATCCGACGGCTACGATGAGGTTGAGATTAGGGTTTCGAAATCTGAGAATTTGGAGGCAGATTTGGGGCAAAAACAGGGGGGTGGCTGCAATTTTGTGTCTAGGGAAACCCTAGAAAGAGGTGGGAGTGTGGTGGTATTTATGTAGCCCAGGTGGCTGACAGTTTGCAAAAACATCCCCGGTTTTTCTCTCGCGCGCACGGTGCTCACGTTTCTGACCATCGGGGGTCCGCAGTACCTCTGATTCGGGTAAAACTTCAAACTGCGCGATCAACGCGTCGAGCCGGCGGCGTTCACCCCGTGCTGGAACTGTTTCGAGAACACTTTCCGGTGCGCTATAAAAATATCCCGTTTACTTATTAAACGGGGTTTTTCGTTCCGTTGGCTGCGGCTGGTCTCGTGCGGGTTTCACGACGGTGATCGGGTGAAACCCGGTGTCGCAAAGGTCGAGTGTCAGGGTGGCAAGGGTCGGTCTCCGTCCGATACGAGATAAGAGGGGGAAAATAATCGCCGATCGATAAATCGGGGATGCAAACACCGCAAACAAATCAGACAATCAAACAATTCACACCGAAAACAAATTTTTTAATTTTATGAAAACTGGGTTGTTACAATACAACACCACCAACAAGGGATCTCATCTCGAGATCCAATATGATCCGGGGGAGAGGAGGGAGAGAAAAGAGTCGACGATCTTCAACACCACCAACAAGGGACTCTGCTCCATGTCGAACGACGAACTTCCGTCGAGATAAATTTCCGCAGAGAGACGACATCGTCGGAAAAACGAAACCATCAGTGTCAAGAGGAAGAACGATCGCGAAAACCAGATCAAGGGATAGTGATTTTTGACGCACGTCGTAAAAACACCGAGCAAAAGGAGGGAGGGCAAAGGACGACCCAGATGATAACCAAAGTCGGAGAAGCTAAAGGTACTACAGAAATTCCCACCTGAGCTCGAAATCGAGACAATACGCTGCAAGCAAGACATTGTAACGGTTCCGACACTCCACACACTCGAGATCCTAGAGTTTGAAGGGGATAAGGCAAGAATAAAACACTTACGACACTTGTCCTGACCAGAGCAAGGGTAAGAAGTAAAAAGATCCTACTCTCCGATAACTAACTTATTAACTACAAAATAGTTTTTGTCTAGACTCGACTTCAGCCAGAGAAGGGATCCTACGGTCGATAAGGCTCTGATACCAAGTTGTAAGGCCCGATATGCGGTACTGTTCCAGATCTAGGTGTCTCTACCCAGATCCGGGGAAGAAGCACATATCGGTCCCACCGCGACATATGACGAAGTCATATGCCCCGGATTTCCAACATGATATCACAACATTACAGATACAAGGATACAACATCTCATACAATCGGCATACAACTGCCTTAATACAATACAACAGCGGAAGATACATACCTGAGTACAGACTACAATCAAATGCCTATTGGCAAGGAGAAAACATTGATCCCCATAACCACACGGGTCCAGGCCCTCCGCCGGGATCCGCCTAACTAGTCGTCGTCGACTCTCCACGTGAAACGTCGATCACCATACCCGTTGTCGATCAAGTACCCTGAAAAGAGTTTGGGGGTAGTATCATGAGTACAGATGTACTCAGCATCCAACTGTAGTGGTCATCTGTCCCAGCAAGGACTTCATCACTCGTCATTCTAGGACAACTAGTAGTTTACGGTAAGGAAGGGCGTAAGTGGTGAGGTTGCTATCGCACTAGCATTTATGAAGTGGCTAACGATCTAGAGAGTAAGATAAGAAGCCAAGCATTCGATGAGGAATCGCCTACAACAAGTCTTGCTATCAACTACTTACGCAATCATAACACCTATCCTATCCTTGTCCTCCTCTTCGCCTCCCGACGAACAAGAAGCAGTCAAGGAACACACACGTTGATCAAGTTATATTAAGATTATCCCAGTTGTCGTTGTCTATGAACAAGGAGTAGGTCTCAAGTCATCCATATCCGTGGACACCGCTTCTCGAAAAGATTTAACCCTGCAGGGGTGTACCAACTGCCCATTACAAGGCTCCGCACGCACGCCCATCTCCCTTAGTTGCTACCCATCACAGGCAACCATTTTATGATTTAGTTCCAAGAGATCCAAAACGATAGGTCCCTCTAGCTAACAACGAACAAATCCGGGTGGCCCCTAGTGAGTCGACACCCAACTCAAAAGCCGGCCGCGCTCTCGAATCGGTCTCTATCGTCTGTCTCGGGTTTGGATAGCTGGTTAATCACACATGGGAAACCGGGTCCTCAGCCGAACAAGGTGGGCCAGCAAGGGAACTATGACCTCACTGGTCCAGGTTGGTTTGAAAACTACTGGCAGCTGACCAGCGCACACACGGTTTCAAATGGTAAATCAGCTTGGGCCACCACTTGAAATGTTTGAAGCTAGGTAGGTAAGAAAAGGGGACCCCATAAAATCCCACACGCGGTTAGGCACGCTCAGTCTTAAATACAATACCCGGAACTCGGATCCTAGGTGACTCGAATGGAACAAAGCATCGGGGCGGGATAGCCTAGACCTTCCATCCTTCGTCGAATATAGTCAACATTATAATAATCATATCATCAACAGCAATATAATAATGTGATAGACCAAACCAAGGAGTAACAGGGTAACATTGTAGCATCCTAAGCATGCATACTAAGCAGGGGCTGAGCAACGAGCAATAGTAACATAGCAGTACAAGGTTTGCAGGGAGGGGACATGGCTGTATCGGTTTGAAAGAGGCTGTAAACATGTGGTAGGATCAAACATCGAACTTAACCTAGACTAGCATGCAAACCGTTGGTTGAAATAGAATGGATCATAAGTAATTTATAGTCCTTTCCTGTTGATAAGTCGGGTTCCGAAGCTGTAGTTGATCGCAAGCTCGCATCGTCTCCGAAGGTACCCGCGGAAGCACACAAGACGATAAACACTGGAAAGCAATCAACGAGAAAGCACTCTATTACTACGAGGCAAACACGAGCAAGCATCAACAAGAAGGCAACACGAGACATCGCACCTACCGTCGAGAGCGGTTACTAACAGTTTAAGTGGGGTATCGGTCACACACGACGAATACCGCACGTTTACGGTGGTTCAAGTTGCTTAGCTACAGGTGATCAACACAGGTTGTTAACATGGCAACTCAAGCAAGCATGACATAGAACACAAACATGTCAAAAGGTGAAGCATAAAGGAAACTATCTATGCTAGTCAATTTAAGTGAGGCACAACCTAAACATGGCATAACAATAAGTGTCGCATGATGATTAAAACATTTGGTACTGTTCTGTCCTAAACCATATTTTAGGTTGGTTAACATCAGCAAACAATAGCATAAACACAAAGTACACGAAAAACTAATCAAGTTACATATAAAGAACACCCCAAACGGAGTTACGGTTAAAAAGATATAAGCAAAACAAGTTACGGGCACAATCTGCCAACATTACGAAGCACAGTTTAGAGCTATGCATAAACAGGATAATGAATGCAAACATGCTCACAAATGATATGGAACTAAAGTAGACATGACAGGGAAGGCATGGCAAAAAGAATCATGCAAATAGGCATCATAGATCAAAAGATATTAAGCAAACAACATGGCATCGTGACGTTACAGACTTAAATAAAAACAGAGGTGGCTGTAAAAAACAGCAGCATAGCAACTTTGGAGCTCAATAACTATATGACCAGCAAGCATATCATGAAAATGCAATACATGTAATGAAAGTAGACATGATGCTTAACAATATGCAATTGGAACCACTCAATTCCGATAAACGGATGTGACACAACCGTCACCCGAAGTTGCAACAAAATAACAGTTTCAGCAACAGCAGCACATTAACATCAAGATAACCACTTTGGAGCAAGATTTAATATAGCTAAAGCACCCAAATATGACAAGTTAAAGCATGTAAATGAATTACACATGATGCTTAACACATAGGAAATAGAATCAATGCAATAGGCCTCATGGATGAGTCACAATCATCATGCAAAGTTGCAATAAAATAACATCAGCAACACTTGACAGAATTAGTAGCAGTTTAACGGCCTGATGCCCACTTCAACACAGATTTGCACCATCAAGATGGCCTCAAACCAAAATGCTCACAAAAGATGGATTGAAGTACACACAATTCTGAGCAATTTTCATTTTGGGCGCAACGTGATCCGGGCTACGGTTTACTCGCAATACTACGCGCAAAAACGATACAGCAGCAGGTTTCCAGACTTAGCCAAATTTGGAAAAAGGAAAAAAAACAGAAGAAGGGAAAAATGAGGCGCTCACCCTGGGCCGAGGCCCAGCTGGCGGCGGCTGGCGCTGGGCTGGCGGCCTGGGCCTGTTGGAGGGGCGGTTGGGCCACCGGTGGCACGCCGGCCCACTAGGGCGACGGGCACGGGGCACGGCTCGACCTCGTCTCCACAGCGACGAGGCCGCGGATGGCACGCCGCCGGCTAGCTGCTCCGGCGGAGAGCAGGCGGGGCCCCTGGGTCACGCGAGGAGGCGGGGATGGCTAGATCATGGGGCACGGCGGCGGATCCGAACGCCGGCGAGCCTTGGAGCGGCGGCGTGCTCGTGCTCAGCCGAGCACCGCCATGCTGCGGCGGCGGTCGGCGGCTTCTAGTGGCCTACGAGGAGGAGAAAGGTCAAGAGGGAGAGGGGAGAAAGAGAGAGGAAGGCGCGGGTGAGGAGAGGAGGCACGATGGCCGTCAGCTTGAAGCTCGCCGGCGAGGCGCTCCGGCGAGGCGCGGCGGACTCGGCCACCACGGGCGGCGGCGTGACGCGATGGGCCTGGCGGGCCCGCGGCGGCCCTACGGGTCCCGGGGTGCCCTGGCTGGCTTGTTGATCTAGGGCTATCTGAGCCCTTGGATCAACCGATCCGACGGCTACGATGAGGTTGAGGCTAGGGTTTTGAAATCTGAGGATTTGGAGGCAGATTTGGGGCGAAAACAGAGGGTGGCTGCAATTTCGTGGCTAGGTAAACCCTAGAAAGAGGTGGGAGTGTGTTGGTCTTTATATAGCCCAAGTGGCTGGCAGTTTGCAAAAACATCCCCGGTTTTTCTCTCGCGCGCGCGGTGCTCACGTTTCTGACCGCCGGGGGTCCGCAGTACTTCCGATTCGGGTAAAACTTCGAACTGTGAGATCAACGCATCGAGCCGGCGGCGTTCACCTCGCGCTGGAACTGTTCCGAGAACACTTTCCGGTGCGCTATAAAAATATCCCGTTTACTTATTAAACGAGGTTTTTCGTTCCGTTGGCTGCGGCTGGTCTCGTGCGGTTTTCACGACGGTGATCAGGTGAAACCCGGTGTCGCAAAGGTCGAGTGTCAGGGTGGCAAGGGTCGGTCTCCGTCCGGTACGAGATAAGAGGGGGAAAAATAATCGCCGATCGATAAATCGGGGATGCAAACACCGCAAACAAATCAGACAATCAAACAATTCACACCGAAAAAAAATTAATTTTATGAAAACTGGGTTGTTACAATACAACACCACCAACAAGGGATCTTGTCTCGAGATCCAAGATGATCCGGGGGAGAGAAAATAGTCGACGATCTTCAACACCACCAACAAGTGACTTTGCTCCATGTCGAACGACGAACTTCCGTCGAGATAAATTTCCGCAGAGAGACGGCATCGTCGGAAAAATGAAACCATCAGTGTCAAGAGGAAGAACGATCGAGAAAACCAGATCAAGGGATAGTGATTTTTGACGCACGTCGTAAAAACACCGGGCAAAAGGAGGGAGGGCAAAGGACGACCCAGATGATAACCGAAGTCGGAGAAGCTAAAGGTACTACAGGAATTCCCACCTGAGCTCGGAATCGAGACAATACGCTGCAAGCAAGACATTGTAACGGTTCCGACACTCCACACACTCGAGATCCTAGAGTTTGAAGGGGATATGGAGAGAATAAAACACTTACGACACTTGTCCTGACCAGACCAAGGGTAAGAAGTAAAAAGATCCTACTCTCTGATAACTAACTTAGTAACTACAAAATAGTTTTTGTCTAGACTCGACTTCAGCCAGAGAAGGGATCCTACGGTCGGTAAGGCTCTGATACCAAGTTGTAAGGCCCGATATGCGGTATTGTTCCAGATCTAGGTGTTTCCACCTAGATCCGGGTACGAAGCACATATCGGTCCCACCGCGACATATGACGAAGTCATATGCCCCGGATTTCTAACATGATATCACAACATTACAGATACAAGGATACAACATCTCATACAATCGGCATACAACTTCCTTAATACAATACAACAACGGAAGATACATGTCTGAGTACAGACTACAATCAAATGCCTATTGGCAAGGAGAAAACATCGATCCCCATAACCACACGGGTCCAGGCCCTCCGCCGGGATCCGCCTAACTATTCGTCGTCAAGTCTCCACGTGAAACGTCGATCACCATACCTGTTGTCGATCAAGTACCTTGAAAAGAGTTTGGGGGTACTATCATGAGTACAGAGGTACTCAGCATCCAACTGTAGTGGTCATCTGACCCAGCAAGGACTTCATCACTCGTCATTCTAGGACAACTAGTAGTTTACGGTAAGGAAGGGGGTAAGTGGTGAGGTTGCTGCCGCACTAGCATTTATGAAGTGGCTAACGATCTAGAGAGTAAGATAAGAAGCCAAGCATTCGATGATGAATCGCCTCCAACAAGTCTTGCTATCAACTACTTACGCAATCATAACACCTATCCTATCCTTGTCCTCCTCTTCGCATCCCGACGAAGAAGAAGCAGTCAAGGCACACACACGTTGATCAATTTATATTAAGATTATCCCAGTTGTCGTTGTCTATGAACAAGGAGTAGGTCTCAAGTCGTCCATAACCGTGGACACGGCTTCTCGAAAAGATTTAACCCTGCAGGGGTGTACCAACTGCCCATTACAAGGCTCCGCACGCACGCCCATCTCTCTCAGTTGCTACCCATCACAGGCAACCATTTTATGATTTAGTTCCAAGAGATCCGAAACGACAGGTCCCTCTAGCTAACAACGAACAAATCCGGGTGGCCCCCGGTGAGTCGACACCAAACTCAAAAGCCGGTCGCGCTCTCGAATCGGTCTCTACCGTCTGTCTCGGGTTTGGATAGCTGGTTAATCACACATGGGAAACCAGGTCCTCAGCCGAACAAGGTGGGCCAGCAAGGGAACTATGTCCTCACTGGTCCAGGTTGGTTTGAAAACTACTGGCAGCTGACCAGCACACACACGGTTTCAAATGGTAAATCAGCTTGGGCCACCACTAGAAATGTTTGAAGCTAAGTAGGTAAGAAAAGGGGACCCCATAAAATCCCACACGCGGTTAGGCACGCTCAGTCTTAAAACCAATACCCGGAACTCGGATCCTAGGTGACTCGAATGGAACAAAGCGTCGGGGTGGATAGCCTAGACCTTCCATCCTTCATCGAATATAGTCAACATTATAATAATCATATCATCAACAGCAATATAATAATGTGATAGCCCAAACCAAGGAGTAACAGGGTAACATCGTAGCATCCTAAGCATGCATACTAAGCAGGGGCTGAGCAACGAGCAATAGTAACATAGCAGTACAAGGTTTGCTGAGAAGGGACATGGCTGTATCGGTTTGAAAGAGGTTGTAAACATGTGGTAGGATCAAACATCGAACTTAACCTAGACTAGCATGCAAACCGCTGGTTGAAATAGAATGGATCATAAGTAATGTATAGTCCTTGCATGTTGATAAGTCGGGTTCCGAAGGTGTATTTGATCGCAAGCTCGCATCGTCTCCGAAGGTACCCGCGGAAGCACACAAGACGATAAACACTAGAAAGCAATCAACGAGCAAGCACTCTATTACTACGACGCAAACACGAGCAAGCATCAACAAGAAGGCAACACGAGACATCGCACCTACCGTCGAGAGTGGTTACTCACAGTTTAAGTGGGGTATCGGTCACACATGACGAATACCGCACGTTTACGGTGGTTCAAGTTGCTTAGCTAGGGGTGATCAACAAAGGTTGTTAACATGGCAACTCAAGCAAGCATGGAATAGCACACAAACATGTAAATAGGTTAAGCATAAAGGAAACTATCTATGCTATTCAATTTAAGTGAGGCACAACCTAAACATGGCATAACACTAAGTGTCGCACGATGATTAAAACATTTGGTACTTTTCTGTCCTAAACCATATTTTAGGTTGGTTAAAAGCAGAAAACAATAGCATAAACACAAAGTACACGAAAAACTAATCAAGTTACATATAAAGAACACCCCAAACGGAGTTACGGTTAAAAAGATATAAGCAAAACAAGTTACGGGCACAATCTGCCAACATTACGAAGCACACTTTAGAGCTATGCATAAACAGGATAATGAATGCAAACATGCTCAAAAATGATATGGAACTAAAGTAGACATGACAGGGAAGGCATGGAAAAAAGAATCATGCAAATAGGCATCATAGATCAAAATATATTTAGCAAACAACATGGCATCGTGACGTTACAGACTTAAAGAAAAACAGAGGTGGCTGTAAAAAGCAGCAGCATAGCAACTTTGGAGCTCAATAACTATATGACCAGCAAGAATATCATGACAATGCAATACATATAATGAAAGTAGACATGATGCTTAACAATATGCAATTGGAATCACTCAATTCCGACAAACGGTTGCGACACAACCGTCACCCGAAGTTGCAACAAATAACAGTTTCAGCAACAGCAGCACATTAACATCAGGATCACCACTTTGGAGCAAGATTTAATATAGCTAAAGCACCCAAATATGACAAGTTAAAGCATGGAAATGAAGTACACTTGATTCTTAACACATAGGAAAAGGAATCAATGCAATAGGCCTCATGGATGAGTCACAATCATCATGCAAAATTGCAATAAAATAACATCAGCAACACTTGACAGAATTAGTAGCAGTTTAACGGCCTGATGCCCACTTCAACACATATTTTCACCATCAAGATGGCATCAAATCAAAATGCTCACAAAAGATGGATTGAAGTACACACTATTCTGAGCAATTTTCATTTTGGGCGCAACGTGATCCGGGCTACGGTTTACTCGCAATACTACGCGCAAAAACGATACAGCAGCAGGTTTCCAGACTTAGCCAAATTTGGAAAAAGGAAAAAAACAGAAGAAGGGAAAAAAATGAGGCGCTCACCCTGGGCCGAGGCCCAGCTGGGGCGGCTGGCGCTGGGCTGGCGGCCTGGGCCTGTTGGAGGGGCGGCTGGGCCACCGGTGGCACGCCGGCCCACTAGGGCGACGGGCACGGGTCACGGCTCGCCCTCGTCTCCACAGCGACGAGGCCGCGGATGGCACGCCGGCGGCTGGCTGGGAGGCTCCGGCGGCGAGCAGGCGGGGCCCCTGGGTCACGTGAGGAGGCGGGGATGGCCAGATCAGGGGGCACGGCGGCGGATCCGAACGCCAGCGAGGCTTGGAGCGGCGGCGTGCTCGTGCTCAGCCGAGCATGGCCATGGTGCGGCGGCAGTCGGCGGCTTCCAGTGGCCTGCGAGGAGGAGAAAGGTCAAGAGGGAGAGGGGGGAAAGAGAGAGGAAGGCGCGGGTGAGGAGAGGAGGCGCGGTGGCCGTTGGATTGAAGCTCGCCGGCGAGGCGCTCCGGCGAGGCGCGGCGGACTCGGCCACCACGGGCGGCGGCGCGATGCAATGGGCCTGGCGGGCCCGCGGCGGCCCTGCGGGGCCCGGGGTGCCCTGGCTGGCTGGCTGGTTGATCTGGGGCTATCTGAGCCCTTGGATCAACCGATCCGACGGCTACGATGAGGTTGAGGCTAGGGTTTCGAAATCTGAGGGTTTGGAGGCAGATTTGGGGCAAAAACAGGGGGTGGCTGCAATTTTGTGGCTAGGGAAACCCTAGAAAGAGGTGGGAGTGTGGTGGTCTTTATATAGCCCAGGTGGCTGGCAGTTTGCAAAAACATCCCTGGTTTTTCTCTCGCGCGCGCGGTGCTCATGTTTCTGACCGTCGGGGGTCCGCAGTACCTCCAATTCGGGTAAAACTTCGAACTGCGCGATCAACGCGTCGAGCCGGCGGCGTTGACCTCGCGCTGGAACTGTTCCGAGAACACTTTCCGGTGCGCTATAAAAAAATCTTTTTTACTTATTAAACGGGGTTTTTCGTTCCGTTGGCTGCGGCTGGTCTCGTGCGGTTTTCACTACGGTGATCGGGTGAAACCCGATGTCGCAAAGGTCGAGTGTCAGGGTGGGAAGGGTCGGTCTCCGTCCGATACGAGATAAGAGGGGGGAAAATAATCGCCGATCGATAAATCGGGGATGCAAACACCGCAAACAAATCAGACAATCAAACAATTAACACCGAAAACACAATTTTTAATTTTGTGAAAACTGGGCTGTTACACTATGATGGAAGACTGCTTATGATAAATGTTGTGTTCTCCTTTCTGCCAACCTACATCATGAGTTGCCTTTTCCTCTACAAAGGCATTATTCAGAAAATTGAAAATTTAGAAGTCATTTTCTATGGAAAGGGAAAGATCTTGAAAATAAAAATCCACCTCTAGCTGATTGGGATCTTGTTTGTCGACCCACAAATATGGGTGGTCTGTGGGTTCTGAGTCTTCATTTTCAGAACAAAAGCATGTTGCTCATAATGATTCAAAAATTCACCAATAAAAAGATATCCCTTGGGTGCACTTAATTTGGGGGACTTATTATGGTCACAATGGACTCAACAAAAATGTTTCCACGTGCTCTTTTTGGTGGAAATATTGCCTAACGTTGCTTCAGCAATATAAATCTTTTGCTCCTTGTAATGTGCAACATGGAAGCAGTGCTGAATTTTAGTCTGGGATTTGAGATAATGTCCGAAAAAGAGGTTTGGCCTCACCTCTTTACTTTCTCTCAAAACCATTTGATTTCTTTAAAAGCCATGGCAGCTCAATCTGAGCTGCAAGATCATTTCTACTTACCTTTTTCTGAGGAACCATATGCAGAATTTCAAGAAATGCATGAATGCATTGATGTTATTCAGTTGCAAGAAAATGAGTTTGATGTATGGAAGTTCCCAGTCAATGCCACTTCTTTCAAGGTCCACAAAGCATACTCTTTTCTTTCTTCATATCCTGACTGTCTTGACATCCTCAAATGGATTTGGAAGACTTGCTCCTAACTCAAGTCCAAAACCTTCTGCTGGTTGGTTGTACATAGCAGACAGAATACCAAAGCCATGCTCTTGAGGAAGGACTTCTTTCTGCCGGACTACTCTTCTGCTATGTGCCACTCTGGAAGTCTTGAAATTGGAGATCACCTTTTTATCAATTTTACTTTTGCGCAGTGCTGCTGGAAATAGCTATGCTCTTCATGGAAACCCCAAGGTGGAAGTTTTGAGGGGGAAGTGGCTCATCTCAAGCATATGCTCAAGGCCCCTTTGCTTTGGAAGTGATCATGCTGACTTGTTGGGCCATTTAGACTAACAGAATTGATTACGTTTTTAATCAAATTCAACCTAACTTATACAGGGCTAGAAGGAAACTAAAATCTAAACTACATTGGCTCACCCTGAGGGCTAAGAGGCAGGAGTATAGTGGCCTCACAGACTGGGTCATTGCCTTCAGATGATGTATGAATTAGCTTCTATGTAATCTATTTTGGCCAAGCTAGGGCCTTTTTTTTTTGTTGTTATCGCGTTTGTATAGCTCATTTTTACTTTACCAAGACCTTTTATCATTCATTTGGAAATCAATAAAAATCCTCAATAGAGCCTTGTTGTTTCCCTTAAAATAAAATATTGTATTTGTTGCACAACTAATACAACAGTCATTATCGAACAATTCACCGGACTGGATTTAACCAACACTAATAATTTGTACATTGGGATAGTATTTCTACTACAAGTTTGGCATCGGTGAGAGTTTGAGACGCCCAAGTAGTGTGTGAATTACATCAGTTAATGGCATTTCTAACCGATCCCCTAAAAACCGATTAGTGGAGTAAAATTTCGGTTTTATTCCACTAACCTACACCTAGCCAATCCCCTAAAACCAATTAGTGGAGTATATTTTTACTCCATTCCCAAAAACCTCCCTATTTTTACTCCATCTTTCGGCAACCGAGTAAAACAACGCGACTCTCTCTCGCGCTTGCCCCATCGCTGCATCTTCATCGGCGGGCCTCTCGTCGGTCCCGACGCTACCTCGTTTCATCCCTTTCCCTCCGCCGTTGTTCTGCCCGTCGATTTCAGTTGTCGTCGCCATTGTTGACTCATCTGATTTCAGTCGATTTTCTTTCTTTTTTTGTCACGCCGCCACCGTCGCATATCATCTTTCTTGCGCACCGCTGTAGGTCACCCGCCTCTCTGGTTCGGTCTAAACCACGCGACCGACTTGTGCATCACCTCGGCAGCCCAAGTGTTCGAAGAATTGCCTAGGTGAGTTTCTGTATTTTCTCTTTGTACCGAGCCGTTTGGATTGAAATCAACCCTTTGGATTGTAGATGAAGAGGTTGAGGGAGATGGCATTGGATAACTTGTCGTCATCCGAAAAGCAAGAAGATGATGATGACTTTGAAAACATTTTAGGCATGATTTTCAATGATGATGTTCGGCATCCAAGGAGAGGATCACAATTTGGCCGCATACACATCAACCGTGATAGAGCGGAGGGCCATTCCATGAGACATTACTTTGATCCAAACCCAACCTATTCGGAGAAGTACTTTCACCGACGCTTGCGGATGCACACAAGTCTTTTTCTGACCATTGCAAAACCCGTAGAGAGATATGATGATTGGTTCATGCTCCGAAGAAATTCATGTGGAGATATTTGTGCAAACCCTCTGATGAAATGCATTGCGGTTGTTTGAGTCTTGGAATATTGGTGTTTTGCTGATGCAATTGATGACTATGTACGCATTGGCGAAGACACAATCTTGGAGGTTGTTCGAAGTTTCACCAAAGCAGTGATCCACCATCTTTGGCCCGGATTACTTGAGAGCACCAACCGAGGAAGACACCCAAAGGTTGATGACTAAGAGTGAAGCAAGAGGATGGCCAGGAATGCTTGGATCACTTGACTGTATGCACTGGACATGGAAGAATTTTCCTGCAGGGTGGAAGGGTTAGTACAAACGTCATTGCAACAATCCAATGATAATTCTTGAGGCAATTGCATCAAAGGACCTTTGGATATGTCATTCATTCTTTGGTCTACCTGGCTCTCAGAATGATTTGAATGTGCTACCGAGATCACCTGTGTTTTCTAGGCTTATAAAAGGTGAAGCTCATGCTTGCAACTACTCAGTCAACGGGAACAACTACTCGATGGGTTACTACCTTGCGGATGACATCTATCCATCATGGGCCACCTTGGTCAAAACAATTCCGCGTCCAAAAGGGTAACAAAAACACTCACTTTGCCCAATGTCAAGAAGCTGCAAGGAAAGATGTGGAGAGAGCCTTCGGTGTGCTTAAAAGGCGTTTTCCAATTGTTCGTGGCCCTGCCGAGTACTAGAACTCCAAGGTTCTATGGCGAATAATGACTTGTTGCATCATATTACATAACATGATCATTAAAGACGAGAGAGACATGCCTAAGAACTTCTAGTACATCACCATCGGGACTCCAGTTGTGCCAGAGTATGATATGAATAGGATACATTCATTTCTTGAGCATCATCAAAAGATCGAGAACCGTCAAGTTCATACTCAACTTCAACAAGATCTTATATTAAGCATCATTGGCAACGTCTAAGCGAGTCCTAGTTGTTCTATCTAATGTTATTTGATACATTTTAACCATTCGGCGTGTTAAACTTTGAAAAATTCGGTTTGTAAACTATATTTGTTATTTGGTTGAACATTTAAATTTATGCATAGTTTCTATATTGTGCTAATATGTAATTGCAATTTATATAGAATTGCAAAGTTTTAAGAAACAAAAATGTACTCCACTAAATTTAGAAAATCGGCTATGTCCGGCCAAAACTTAGTAAAGTATTTACACTCAACTAAACTTTTTACTCTCTTAAATTTTAGAGAATCGATTAGAAATGCTCTAACGTTGTGTTGTGGCAGGCAAAAGCCTAAAGTTGGGGTGCAGTGGCCCCTAGCAATTTATTTGTTGTGCCTGTGTGGTCATCCTTCTGGCGAGAGCTATTCTGATCCCGATCAGAAAATTTATCTTTTGTGCTGTAGAGTGGTCGATTACAGCTTATTTGTTGAGTTATTCGTCCCTATAAAGATGTACATATTTTATCATCCGTAAGCTTTGAAACTCAAGAAAAACAGACACAACTGCAGTACATTGCAATTAAAACCGCACTGTAAAATGAAGCATAAATTTAAATTCCGTGTCCACCTGCGTCCTAAAAAGAGTCGATCGATCTTACCCCATAGTCCATGGTGTAATGCTAGATCAAGTCATGTGATAAAGGGTCAAGATGGACACAGAATAAATGTTTGTGAAGTAACCTGTCACTGCCTGCCTGCATCGACGAGTGAGTGTAGGCAGCATGCACCAGCTCTGCATGTTAGCCATCTACCCTACCACTATTACTAGCACTGTGTAAATTTGTTCTGCATCGCTTCAATGCCGCCCCGCCAAGTTTGGTTCGCTCGCTTTTAGTATCAGCAGCAGCAGCAGCAATGGTAGATCGGTGCATGGAGAAGGTGCGTGAACATGTTGACGTGGACGGACCTCCTCTGCTTCTCCTCTGGCTCTTGCGCCATAGTGAAAAATAGAGGAGTAATGGCATCAGCCATGGCAGACATCGCTCCGGCCATGCCAATGTGCTGTTCCATTGGCACCATGAAAGAGTTTGAGATGGAAGCTTCTCATGAGTCATGAGTCCCTCCCTCTCTGGCTATAAAACCTCCACTCCTCCTTCCACCTTCCTCAAAACCATTCCATTAATCTCACGTCCATACCAACCCGCCAACCCCACTCCACACTCTCTATAGCATGTTACTCCATTAGAGAATAGGAGGTCTACAAGTCTCCTAGCTCCCGCTTCCATCTCCATGAGCGGCAACCAGCATTGGCAACTCCCTCGCTATATATCCAGCTTAGCGAGCTAGCTATCCCGCCCGGCCTCGACCGATAGATCTCTCCAAGCTGGTAAACATGGAGCTGGCGACGATGGTGACGCTGACGTTGCTGGCCATCTCGGCGGTGACGCTGGGGCGGCTGCTGGTGGAGCGGGCGCGGCGGCGGCGGTGTTACCTGCTGGACTACGTGTGCTACAAGGGGACGGACGACCGCAAGCTCCCGACGGACCTGTGCGGCGAGATCATCCAGCGGAACAAGCTGCTGGGGCTGGAGGAGTACAAGTTCCTGCTCAAGGTCATAGTCAACTCCGGCATCGGCGAGGAGACGTACGGCCCGCGCAACATCATCGCGGGCGGCGAGGCGAGCCCCGACCGCGTGGCGGAGGGCATGGAAGAGATGGACGAGACTTTCCACGCCGTGCTGGACGAGCTGTTCGCCCGGTCGGCGGCGCCGGGGGGGCTCGGCGTGCGCCCCGCCGACGTGGATCTGCTCGTCATCAACGTGTCCATGTTCTCCCCGGCGCCGTCGCTGTCGGCGAGGGTGGTGCGCCGCTTCGGCCTCCGGGAGGACGTGAAGGTGTTCAACCTCACCGGCATGGGCTGCAGCGCCACCCTCATCGCCCTGGACCTCGCCAACAACTTCTTCAGGTGCCCTTGTTTTCTCCCCATCAAATAAGCGGCGCTCTCCAACTAGTATTATTTTCTCTGTTGCACAACTAATACTACAACGGCCAGTATCCAATAACTCAACGGGCTGGATTTAACCAACACCAATAATTTGTACACGTAGTGGGATAGTATTTCTACTGCAAGCGTGGCGTCGGTGAGAGTTTGAGACGCCCCAGTAGTGAATTGCATCAGTTAAAACGCTGTGTTGTGTAAGATGCTCATAGGAATAGGGTATGCGTGTGTGTGTGTGTGTCATAGGGGTGATTGTATACTCGTGTATGTGAGCGTCATGTATTGTGTTCCACAAAAAAAGTTCAAAAAAAACGCTGTGTGTGGCAGGCAAAAGCCTAAAGTTGGGCTGTAGTGGCCCCTAGCAATTTATTTGCTGCATGCTCATCCTTCTGGCAACCTATTCTGATCCTGTTCAGACCATTTATTCTCTCTACTGTAGAGTGGTCGATTACACAGCTTGGTGCTGAGCTAGATGGCAGCAGTAGGTGGATCTTTCTCGTACCATTTCCAATTTTCCATTTGCCATCCGGGACAAGGAAAAACTCAGTGAGAAATACTATAATATATATGTAGGCATCACGTGCCCAGAATAACGCGAGACTGCATCCGTAAACTTTGAAACTCAAGGAAAATAGACACAACAGCCAGGCAGTAGACCGCACAGTTCATATCCATCATGTACTATGTGATAGTAGATCAAGTCATCAGTCATGTGATGCAGGGCCAAGATAGACGCAGAATAAATGTTAGTGAAGTGACCTGCCCCTGCCTGCCTGCCTGCATCGACGAGTGTACGTAGGTGTAGGCACCAGCTCAGCTCTGCATGTTAGCCAACTACCCTACCACAATTACTAGTACTGTGTAAATTTGTCCTGCATCGCGTCAATGCCGCCCCGCCAAGTTTGGTTCGCTCGCTTGGAGATAGTAGCAGCAGCAGCAGCAATGGCAGATGGGTGCATGGAGACGGTTCGTGAACATGTTGACGTGGACGGACCACCTCTGCTTCTTGCGCCATAGTGACAAGAAGAGGAGTAATGGCATCAGCCATGGCAGACTGCAGTTCCGGCCATGCCAATGTGCTGTTCCATTGGCATCATGAAAGAATTTGAGATGGAAACATTCTTGCTTTTGCTCTGAGAATCACCGGCGCTAGGGAGGTTGGAGGGAGAAGAACATAAAAACTTGCGTAGAAATGATTGTCGCAGTCGCTTAGCAAATTTTACATTCTCAAACTTTCTAGTCTAGGGCTACAAAATTGATGTTTGTGAACAATGATTTTAGAACGCACGCCAACAAGGTGGCGCTGGTGATGACGTCGGAGTCCATCGCGCCCAACTGGTACCCGGGGAACAAGCGGTCCTTCATGCTGGGGAACTGCCTCTTCCGCTCCGGCGGCTGCGCCTACTTCCTCACCAACTCGCCGCGCCTGCGCCCCCAGGCCAAGCTGCGCCTCCGCCACGTCGTGCGCACCCACACCGGCGCCTCCGACGAGTCCTACAACTGCGCGCTCCAGATGGAGGACGACGCCGGCCGCCCAGGGTTCCACCTCGGCAAGGAGCTCCCGCGCGCCGCCGTAAGCGCCTTCGTCAAGAACCTCCGCGTGCTGGCGCCCCGCGTTCTCCCGCTCCCGGAGCTGCTCCGCCTCGCCTACGCCACGCTCTCTGCCCGCTTCCTCACGCGCAGCAACAAGAAGAAGCCGTCGTCCTCCGCGCTCACCATCCGGATGAAGGCCGGGATCGACCACTTCTGCGTGCACACCGGCGGCGCCGCCGTCATCGACGGCGTCGGCAAGGGGCTCACCCTGACGGAGCACGACATCGAGCCGTCGCGCATGACCCTGCACCGCTTCGGCAACACCTCCGCCAGCAGCGTCTGGTACGTGCTGTCCTACATGGAGGCCAAGAAGCGGCTCAAGAAAGGCGACCGCGTGCTCATGCTCACCTTCGGCGCCGGCTTCAAGTGCAACAGCTGCGTCTGGACGGTGGAGAGGCCCGTCGCCGACGCCGGCGTCTGGGGGGACTGCATCCACGACTACCCGCCCAAGGAGATCACCAACCCCTTCATGGAGAAGTACGGCTTCGTCAAGGACATAAGCGCCTTGTGATATTCCACTCCACTCTACTCAACAACTTCTTCACGTACATGATCATCACTTCACTTCATTTCTACCTATCCATACTCGGCTCGGTTGATTATTATGATGAATAGTGCAAGAAGGACAAGACGAGGAACAGATAGAGTTAAGCTAAGGATTCATTTGCAGGTATACATCTATAGCTTAATTATCATTCTTTTTCTTTATGATGATGGAGGAGTGCATTATTGTACACTTCAGTGGACCTCGGGAGACAAGTTTTTGTGTACTTTAAATATTTTCGGTGTCCATGTAATTTCTTCTGAACAATTGGTTATCTTGTTTTTGTATGTGTCTATGGATCTAAGAATCCTGTTAATTAATCAATGGATGTTTTTTGTAATAATGATCATACCATATTATATACAGTAAAACCCACAAATACCCATGTGTGGGAAGATTAATACTCATTCTTGATTGATGGTATACAGGTGTAGCCACAATTTCGCGGTTTGTTTTGGTGAATATTGATAAATTTTTGGTTAGATTAGTTCTTGTCGATTCCTCAAAGATCGGTATGAACCGCGGCACTACCATCGATTATGATAAGAGTCTTTGGGTCCGCGCGTCCGTGTGGTGCTACCGTATTATGGTGATTATTATATTTAACCTTGATACTATAGAGCGAACATAGGTCTTCTTAGCTTTTGGCGTGACACATTTCGGGTGGTTGTTCATCTGGCGCGTTCATTTTTTTATCACCAAGTCAGCCATGACCAAATGTTGGCGACTTGGCGTGGACAGAAGATACAGCGAAGCACCCGAGTTATTAAAGAAAGGATTTAACTAGCATAGTGGTAGTTAGTTTGTCCCACCATCCAACCAACCTGGGTTTGAAACACAGCCCACCCTTTTTGTTGCTTTTAGTTTAGAGATGACAAAAATATACATAAAAATTCAAAAGTAATGGTTTTACTTTCATGGAAAATGTATAAAAATTATATTTCTTGTTTTTCACTAGGTGGTAAAATAATATATTTTTAGATGCATGGCTATTTTTTCATTTGCTTTTTATGTAACCATGGAAATTTTATTTTTAGATCATGGAAATTTAACTTTTCTAGAGATGACAAAATACGAACAAAAAAAGTTTAGAAATAATTGTTCTACTTACATGGAAAATTTATACCATTTCGTTTTTTTCACTTGGTGGCACAATAATAAAAATAATTAGATGTGTGGCTATTCTTTTGGTTCAATTGCTTTTTCATCTAACATGAAATTTTATTTTTAGCACATGGAAATTTTACTTTTTAGAGATAACAAAAAATGCACAAATTAAGTTCAAAAATAATTGTTCTACTTACATGGCAAATTTATAACAATTCTTCTTTTATTTTGGTGAAAAAAAATACTTTTTTAAGATGTGTGCCTTATTTGGTTTTGTTCAATTACTTTTTTATATAACCATGGCAAGTTTATTTTTAGATCAAGGAAATTTTACTTTTTTAGAGATGAAAAATATGGACAAAAAACTTCAGAATTTTTTTCTACTTACCTGCCAAATTTATAATAATTCTTTTTTTCACTTGGTGGAAAAAACTATTGATGCCTAGCTATTTTATTTATTTTGTCCAATTTCTTTTTTATCTAACGATGGAAATTTTGTTTTTTTATCATGGCAATTCTACTTTTTTAACCATCAAATTTTTTTATGGGATGATTGCAAATTTAATCCTTGATGCGTGGCAATTTTATTTTGTTAGATCATGGCAGTCTTACTTTGTGTAGCATGGCAACTTTTGTTTTTGGGCCACGTCAATATTAATTTTTGTAGCATGGTAATGGCAATTTTATTTATTAGACCATGCCATGTTTATTTGTTTTAAAAATGGAAATTTTTATTATGGGATGATTGCAAATCTAATTTTTGATGCTTGGAAAATTATTTTTTAGATCATGGCAAAAATATATCTCTCACACACTGTGTGTGATGGTACCACTATTTTATCTTATATATCTAAATAGCTAGCCCCCACTAGCATATTTATCTTAACATGCAAGCATGTCACCTCGTCATTCAACATGCATGAGAAAGACTCACCTCAATAGCTAGTCCTCACTAGCATATTTCTCTCAATATGCAAGCATGTCACCTCATCATTCAACATGCATGAGAAAGGTTCATCTCATTATATCACTACGCATAATAAGAATCTACATGCCACATGCATGCATGACAATTTTTGTTCTATTATAATATTTATATTCAATCATATATTAGTTCAAATATACATGTTTCATTTAACCAAACAGAATTTCCGTTCTATTATGATATTTATGTTAAATTCATATATTAGTTTAAATATTATTGTGTTCAAATTTACATGTTTCATTTAACCAAACATTTCACTTGAATATTTTGCAAAAAATTCCCGCAACAACGTGTGGGGCATCATCTATTTATGTAAACATCTTTGTAAAGGTAGGATATTTGAAGAACAATTCCCTAGATCTTTCTCTTTTGCCTCCACACGTGACATTTATGTACATGACCTTATTTCTGCTAGCTCTGTTTTTTGAGAACTTTCGCCTCCCACTCTCTAGCTATGTTATCCAAGAGATAAGGGAGATTCATACACTGAATATTGATGTGACACTCTCTCATGGTGTTACTCATGTTTGGAGCTTCTCCTGGGGGAAGGAGTTCACTGCCAATAAGTTCTATGAGTTTTCCTCAAAGATATTGTAGAGGATGTATCCTCTTTTTAATTTGAAATCAAAATGCACCAAGAAGTGGAAACTATTTTGCTCATTGCTAATGGTTGATAGGCTTAATACCAAAAATATGTTAATGAGGAAGCAGCTCAACCTTGATGATAATGAACAAGATTGTGCCATCTATGACAAAGGTATGAATGAGACAATTGAACACCTTTTCTTCAATGCACACTGGCTGAGAGTTGCTGGAACACCGTTTGATATGGTTGTACCTAAGAATGGAAACAAACTACACTTGATTCATGATATGAAGCACAACTGGAATAAGACTTTTGTTCATTGGGCATCTTCATCAGGATTGTATGGTAAATCTGGAAGGAAAGAAATAACCATATTCTTCGAGTGAACCCACATTCACATGCAGCTTAGCTGAACAGATTTAAAGATCCCACTCTTCTCAAACTGAGGACCAAGGAAAGCCTAGAGCCTTATATACAATCTTTGTTAAATTCTCTTTGATTGTTGTCTCTTTTATTCCTATCTTAGACCTCCCTACCACCCCATTTCTTGTAGAGACATCTGATGCGCAAGAGATGATAATGGCTTCTTGCCCTTCGTTTGTTACCCCAAGTGGAAGGTGAGATGTAGGATAGCCGCAAATTTCCCCTAACTTAGAGGATAGGGTTTATGTCTCCAGTAGGACTCCAAGGTCGACAAGTAGGTAGAAAGGAAACAATGGCACCGTTTTAGACAAAACTTGCTTCCTTAAACTGGACCTGCACACGACACAAATAACTTTGCTCCCAACGAAGTTCAGAGAGGTTGTCAATCTCTCCGGTCTTGTTGCTTATTAAGGATCAAACACAAGAGATAATAGTAGTGATAATTGCAACTAGAAAGTAAAAGCAAGAAGTAAATTGAGGGTGTAAACAGTGGTGGAAATATGGACCGGGGTACCATGATGTTCACTAGTGAGGTCTCTCTCCCTAAAGACGATAAAACTGCTATGCGAGGTAAACAAATCACAGCTGGGCAATTGACATGATTACAGGCACAAACCAATGCTAACTATGCTACAAAGAAAGGAAGAGGCTCAAAAGCATGGGTGGCACGCCAAAATAAGTAGACCAAAATCCATCTGCATCTACTACTAATCATCCACCTTGAGACATCTATCTAGAACATCTCGCTGGTATTGAGTTGCGAGCCTCACCCAAAGTGTAACCCAAAGCAACAGACAACTGCATTAAAAGAACTTTGCGTAAAGTAAACAATCCTTGCAACCGCGGTTAGAAGCACCGTTGTTTTCCCCCTTGTGGCAACATCACATCCCCTAGACTCATGTTTCTATCCTCAAGATAGTCATTAGGGGGCATGAACCCACAATCAATCATAACGCTCCCTCTTGGAGTCACTACCTACTACTTGGCCAAAGCAATAAACAGCAAAGGAGAACATGCAAGAATACCTCAAGAACAAAAATATAAAAGAGAAGAACCAAATATATTACTCAATCACAAACTGAACATACTCTCATAATCCATCAGATCCCAGCAAACTCAGCATAGCAACAACAGAAAGAATTACATATGTGCCTTGCTCATGTAGGGCAGCTCACAAGGTCTAATCCATGAAGAACAAAGAGGGGAGGAAAACATCACATAACTACTGATCATGGACCCATGGTCCAAGGTGGACTACTCACGGATCATCCGGGAAGCGTCCATGGTGGTGGAGAAGCTCCCGGAGGTCAATCCTCCCTCTGGCAGGGTGTCGGTCAGAGGTCTTCTGGTGCTCCCGATCTTGGAAGCGCGACAGCGGCGGAACAGATGCGAGATCACGAAAAAGGGTTCCGTCTTCGAGGGTTTCGGGACGAGAGGTAAATATAGGCGAAGGGGGGAAGCCAGGGGGCCACCAGGGGTCCATGCGCCCCCCTGGCGTGGCCCCACCTTAGGGCGCACCAGGAGGGCGTTTGGGGCCATGGTGGGTCCCCTCCGCCCCCCCCCTTCGGGAATCTGGAAGGTTCCCGTATGCTGATTTTTATTGGATTTTTCCGGAATTTGTGGATCACTTTAAATACGGGGGAAACCAGAAATAAAAAGACATCAGAAAACAGGAACTGGCACTGGGGTGCACTGAGTTAATAGGTTAGTCCAAATATGATCAAAAGTGTATGAAAGTGTAGCAAAAGCATAACAATATCACACAAAACATGCATGGAGCAAGCATAAATTATAGATACATTTGGGACGTATCAACATCCCCAAGCTTAATTCCTGCTCGTCCTCGAGTAGGTAAATGATAACAAGCATAATTTCTATGGTGACATGCTACCAACCATATAAGAGCTTCTAAGTAAAGCAATCAAGGCATGTAATTCAATTCAAGTCATAACAGGCAAGAGTCTATATTAGCATCGAAACAAGCAACATAAGAACATAAAGGTGCAAGAGCTCTCGTTGTCCGTGACTCGAATGTCTCCAGATGGTGTTTGCATGCAAGAAGTGGGAGATGGGAATACGAGAGAGAAAAATATTTATTTGTTGAGAACTCAATCTACTAAAGTTTCACACTTAGTCTCCTTTGGAATCTTATCTTGACTCGTCCCCAGACCAATAGCTAGGTACAAGTAAATTTGATCCACTCCCTTTCGACGTTTTGAGCACTCATGAAATGGATGAGCGTAAGCATGAGAGTTGACACTTAGGATGGCAAAGAGAGAGATATGGTAG
Organism: Bromus sterilis; assembly: GCA_950022295.1. Classification (NCBI taxonomy): domain Eukaryota; kingdom Viridiplantae; phylum Streptophyta; class Magnoliopsida; order Poales; family Poaceae; genus Bromus; species Bromus sterilis. Next base: position 138,309,286 of record OX465601.1, on the reverse strand, counting down.
AGGAGGAAGACAAAAAGGTGTGAAAGGCTCACATCAATGAGGACAATCATAGGCGAGAGGGCCAAATGATAGATATGATGTGAGGAGTAGGGATTGCCATGCAACAGATGCACATATGACCTAAGAAAAGCTTCCCAATGGAACTAGTGGGGGTGCATCCAACTTGCTCGCTCAAGAAGACCTAGAGCTCATTTCAGGAGGCTCATCATTGGAATATACAAGCCAAGTTCTAAAGTGTAAAGGTCCCCACATAGTTATATGCATATATGATCATATCTATGGAGTACAAGGTATAAGAGGGAGTACGAGTGTGGATCTTTCAAAAAAGAATAGTAGTGTTGCCCCCTTCTCTCTTTTTATTTCCTTTTTGTATTTTTTTGTATTTTTTGGTGGCCTCAATGGCTCTTTCTATTTAACTCTCATTTGTACTCTGTGGGATCTTTTTAAATTTGTCCTCTTTGGGATCTTTCCCTCACTTAAGGGCAACACTCTATTTTACAAGAAGTATAGAAGATCTTTCACACTTTACAAGGTACTCAACATAAAGAAGATGTAGCTATCATGATGTATTCAAATACATGCCTCTGCCAATGTAGCAGGAACATGTATGACATGAAGATCAAGTCATGAGAAGGTGGATGTGGCATGGCAATATATCTCGAAAAGGCTATGGAAATGACTTGATAGGTAGGTATGGTGGTTGTTTTGAGGAAAGATATAAGGAGGTTTATGATGACACAGTGTATCATGCCAAGGGTTTGGATGCACCGGCGGGTAGGCGCTAAATCTCGGAGTGAGAACAGGCAATGCACGGTACCGAAGAGGCTAGCAAATATGAGGAGGTGGAAGTTTCAACTTTCAATACTTACATTAGTCCGAAGAACTCATACACTTATTATCGGTAACTCTCAATCTAATCAGGAGGTTCACAAAGAGACAATTACCCCGAGGAGGAGTGTATGGGGGTTTGGTTATCCTTGCGCATCCTCGACTCATGGTACATGAGTGTACTCTAATATCCGATCACTCCAAAGATTAGTGATCCATCTAGTAGCTAGAGTTCTCAACTAATTTTTGTAGTTTTTTTGAAAATAAACACAGATTGCCCAAAATACGACACCTATCACTAATAGGATAGAGCTCTTGACACCAAAAGTTCAAACATTACTCACAACAATACCTCAAAACTATTGCAAGTTACTACTACAATTGAATAGCAACGTCAATTACCTACTTCAAGTCAAGACACAACTCAGTGCAACAACCAACTCTCTTAAAAAGATAAACATGAAAACTAAAGAGAGTTCCAACAACAAACTAAACAAAAGACTCTTGAAAAGATAAACATGAAAACTAAGAGCTAAACATGACAACAGCTACAAAAAGATAAAGAACACACAACAAAAGAAATATAAGCATGAAAAGACGCTCCAAGCATAGCACATAACGCATGAAGTGATAAAGATATAGTGAGATGAATGACGAACTGATGATTGTTGATGGAGAAGGGGATGCATGGGGGCATCCCCAAGCTTAAACGCTTGAGTCTCCTTGGATATTTATTGGGGATGCATGGGGGCATCCCCAAGCTTGAGCATTTGACACTCCCAGATCTTCTTTCATCATCTTCCCTCGCACACTTGAAAACTCCCTTCATACATAACTTATCATAAGCTGATTATAGAGGTTAGTACCCTTAATAAAATAATTTGCCTCTACTGGAAATAAATATTTTATTAAAGGGCTACTGTTTCTCAAGATTTACAAAAGGTTTTTGCAAAGAAAAAGCTAGCGCAAGACTTGCAAAATTGAGGAAAGGCAAAACATGGCAGAATCTGTGAAAAACAGACCAGCAGGTAGTAAATAATTTTTTCAGGGTACTTCTGCAACTCAAATCAAAACACTCAGAACAGATGCTCCAAAGCTAATTTTATAGAGCATGTTGTCAAAAAAATTCAGATCCAAAAGATGATCTGGTAATTTTAGGCGATTTTTTCCGTCCAAGGACAAAATCTATTCTCTAGACAGCATGTCGCAACTCTTGAACTTTCTTGCAATCGGAGGCTAAACTTGGCAGAAATCTTGGAAATAAAGATACAATGATGTTGCTACAGTAGTAACAATCATCAAGACAACTAAAAATAGAAGTAAAAACATTTTGGGTTGCCTCCCAACAAACTCTTTCTTTTACGCCTTTAAGCTAGGCAAAAATAAAAAAGAAGAATCACGTTGTATCAATCGAACCATCATCAAGATCATGAAAAAGCTTTTCAATTGTAAACTAGTTTTAAGAGGTCTTTCAAATAGAGGCCTAATGAAGATACTTCTAGGGATAAAACCAAAAGGCAGAAAATCAATTGGAGTTTCATTTATAAATTTATCTAAGAGAGGTATTTCTTCCAAAGTTTTCACGGTTTCAAATCCCTTGGCAATGAGTGGATTATTTTAAGGTCGGGAACCTTAGGGACATAATTGAACTTAGGTTCCCTCCTTGCCGGAATTTCTACCTTTTTTGGTTTGATTGAGGAAAAAGTAGTTCCTAAAGTGTCAATGATTCCTCAATCTTATCTATCCTTGAAGGATCCAAATCATGGGATTTGATGGTCTCCAAAGTTTTGATAATTTTATGCATGGAGCTATCAAGTGTATTCAAATTCCCTTGAATCTTACGATCCTACACATTTATCTTAATTATTCTCGGTATTTCTAAATCTATCTTTTCAAGTTTTTTCATAATGTGAACTAGAGTGATATCCTCTTGAATGCTAGCAACATGGAGGTTTCCAAAAAGATTTTCAATAACATTAAGAGATTCCCATATTGGGGCTTCTAGGAAATTCCCATTGATAGCATTATCTAGAACGAACCTATTCCAAGGAGTAATTCCAAAATAAAAGTTTCTAAGCAGGATAGTAGTGGATTGCTTTTTGGTGGCTCTATTCTGAGAGTCATTAATTCTATACCAAGCATCTTTTAAACTTTCACCACCTTTTTGTTAAAAGGTGAGAACTTCTGTCTCAACAAAGGAAAAAGGACCAGACATGATGACAACTACTAGCAAGTTAAATAATTTTTCTGTGATTTTTTATAAAGGACAGTAGGATAAAAACTGGAAGGTAAACTAACAAGACTAAAAGGAAAAGGTAAAAGATAGTGTGCAATTCCCCTATCTTGAAGATTGGAGTCCCCGGCAACGGCGCCAGAATTTTGCTTGATGCGCGAGACATGATAACGGTTTCTCGCCCTTCGTTGGTTACCCCAAGTGGAAGGTGAGATGTAGGATAGCAGCAAATTTCCCCACTTAGAGGATGGGGTTTATGTCTCCTGTAGGACTCCAAGGTCGACAAGTGCGTAGCAAGGAAACAATGGCACCGTTTTAGACAAAAGTTGCTTCCTTAACCTGGACCTGCACCTGACACAAATAGATTTTCTCCCAACAAAGTTCAGAGAGGTTGTCAATCTCTCCGGTCTTGTTGCTTACAAAGGATCAAACACAAGAGATAATAGTAGCGATAATTGCAACTAGAAAGTAAAAGCAAGAAGTAAATTTAGGGTGTAAACAGTGGTGGAGATATGGACCGGGGTCCCATGATGTTCACTAGTGATGTCTCTCTCCCAAAAGACGATAAAAAATCTATGTGAGGTAGACAAATCACAGCTGGGCAATTGACAGGATCACGGGTGCAAACCAATGCTAACTATGCTACAAAGAAAGGAAGAGGCTCAAAAGCATGGGAGGTACACCAAAATAAGTAGACCGAAATCCATCTGCATCTACAACTAATCATCCACCTTGAGATATCTATCCAGAACATCTTGCTGGTATTAAGTTGCGAGCCCCACCCAAAGTGTAAACCCAAAGCAACAGACAACTGCATTAAAAGAACTTTGTGTAAAGTAAACAATCCTTGCAACCGCGGTTACAAGCACCGTTGTTTCCCCCTTGTGGCAACAACACAGCCCCTACACTCATGTTTGTGTCACTCAAGCTAGTCATCAGGAGGCATGAACCCACAATCAAGCATAACGCTCCCTCTTTGAGTCACTACCTACTACTTGGCGAAAGCAATAAACAGCAACGGAGAACATGCAAGAGTTACTCAAGAACAAAAATAGAAAAGAGAAGAACCAAATATATTACTCAATCACAAACTAAACATATTCTCATAATCCATCATATCCCAGCAAACTCAGCATAGCAACAGCAAAAATAATTACATATGTGCCTTGATCATGTAGGGCAGCTCACAAGGTATAATCCATGAAGAACAAAGAGGGGAGGATAACATCACATAGCTACTAATCATGGACCCATGGTCCAAGGTGGACTACTCACGGATCATCCGGGAAGCGTCCATGGTGGTGGAGAAGCTCCCGGAGGTCAATCCTCCCTCCGGCAGGGTGCCGGGAAGAGGTCTTCTGGTGCTCCCGATTTTGGAAGTGCGACGGCGGCGGAACAGAGGCGAGATCGTGAAAAAGGGTTCTGTCTTCGAGGGTTTCAGGACGAGAGGTAAATATTGGCGAAGGGGGGCACCAGGGGTCCAGGCGCGACCCCACCTTAGGGCGCGCCGGGAGGGCGCCTGGGGCCCTGGTGGGTCCCCTCCGGTCCCCCTTCGGGACTCTTGAAGGTTCCCGTATGCTGATTTTTTATTGGATTTTTCCGAAATTTTTGGAGCACTTTTAATACGGGGGAAACCTTAAATAAAAAGACAGCAGAAAACATGAACTGACACTGGGGTGCACTGAGTTAATAGGTTAGTCCAAATATGATGAAAAGTGTATGAAATTGTAGCAAAAGTATAGCAATATCACACAAAACATGCATGGAGCAAGCAAAAATTATAGATACGTTTGGGACGTATCAACATCCTTCACCTTCATGGAGTACGAAAGTCTATTGTCTCAGATCGTGACGTCAAGTTCCTAAGATACTTTTGGAAGACCTTGTGTGCGAAGCGTGGAATCAAATTCCTCTTCTTCTCCGCATATCGCCCCCAAATGGATGTGCAAATGGAGGCGGTCAACCGATCACTATCTACACTCCTTCGAGTGCTCATTGAGTAGAACATAAAGGAGTGGGCTGATCACATCCCTATAGCGGAGTGTGCCTACAATAAAGCAAGACACTCCACGATGAAGATGACACCTCTTGAGATGGTCTATGGATTCAATCCTTTATGCCCATTGTACATCCTTCCTCTACCGCTCCAAGGACGAGTGAATATGGATGCTAGTGCAAGGCCAAGCTACCTCAAGAAATTACATGTACAAGAGTCACAATCCAAAGCTAAGTCAAGGCTACACACGAAAAGTGAACTCCAACAAGAAGTCAATCACCTTCAACCTAGATGGCCTTTTTTGGGCCCATCTTCGCAAAGACCGAATTTTCGGATGAGCGCAAGTCGAAGCTTCTACCCCGAGAGGATGAACCTTTCATGATCATCACGTGGATAAACAACAACGCCTACACGATTTACATTCCAACAAACAAGTACTCGGTGAGCAACACGTTCAATATCTCCGACCTTGCTCCCTACCATGGTGATGAGGATTTCAATCTGTGGACGAATCTTTTCCAAGGGGGGAGATGATGTTCCGCATCCTACGGACATCACCATGGATACCGTCGTGGTAATACTAAAGGCATACCCCTAGGCAAGGGAAACCAAGGGATACCCTCAAGCCCTTGGTTTTCCAAACACACCCAATAAAATAAGATCAGTAAAAAACATGGAGCATCAACGATCTCCGAGTAACAAGTTACTCGGAGATCAGAAACCACTTCCGAGTACGCAGCTACTCGGAAGTCCAGCAAGATCCGAGTAGATCGGCACTCAGAAGAGATCGGCGAGCCATTCCTTACTCGGATGACGGGAACGCAACGGACAGGAAGCATTCAAGGCTGCGGGCGTTTCTCCTCCTTTATTAGTAGTAATGGGCAGACCGTTTTTGTATTTAACACGCATTTAATCCTGTAATTAAGACCCATTTAAGCTGATGTATTAAGGGGGCAGGGCGCACTCTATATAAGCCCCCCTCCTCCCAGTGTGGGCACGCGCAACTCTAATCCTCATACCTTTGAGCAAGAACACCCCAGTCAGCCTGGGACAGTACTAAGGTTTTTATCTCTAAGGAGAGGCCTAACATGTATAATTTTCCCTGCGTCAACCACTCTACGTACAGATTCATTTAGCTCCTTTTATAGCCCTATATCTATTGTCAGGATTATATCCCCGACAGTTGGCGCCCACCTTGGGGATGAGTTGATCAGCAATCGTAGAGATGGCATTTTCCTCATCCTCTTCGTCGGTTCACGGCCCGAGCTCATCGTCGGAGAGGTTTTCCATTTCGGATCATTGGCTTTCGTAGCTGATGATTCTGACTGGTTGGTGGATTCTCCGCTCCAGGCACAATTGCTGCCTTCAAGAGGCAGCGTCCACTTCCGAGCTGACGAGTCGGGGGCCCTGCGCCTCCAACTGTCGGCCCATCGTCAAGCACCCGCGCCGTTATCTGTCCGCCATAAGAAGAAGCGCTCGGGCCGCCCGCGCGCTCATCATCGTGGAAAATCGGTCAAGATTCAGCAGGTGGCAGTCATTGACTCGGTGGAGTCAGCCCAGAAGGCCCTGGATGAACTGATCGCAAGAGAAGGCTCCACATCATCTCTCTTGCCTCTGTTCGACTCGGTCGAAGAAGAAGGCATGGCGGCATCTGACCCCGAGTCAAGTGCCGAGCAAGAGGGCAGCACCGACGCCCCAGTCGTAGTTGCAGAAGTGTGCATGGCCGAGACCCCGCCCTCTCAGCCATCGCCAGCTCGGGACAATCACGCCCGAGATGAAGCTAACAGCCCATCCAGGGCTGGCGCTCGGGAGCCGACCCGGCGTGTATCCGCTTTCCGAAGGTTAGAGCTCGGGGAAGCAACTCGACAACCCCGCCCCCTTACTCGGGAGGAGCGGGAAGAAGCAGAAGCGGCCGAGCGGCTGCTAAACACCCCCATTGATACAAGCACTCCAGAAGGGCGAGGCCTGGAGGCGGCCCGATTAACTAACTTGGCTGAGCGAGAGCGCCTGGCCGAGCTAGAAAACACTTTGGAGCGTCAGGCTCGGGAGGTAGATCGGCTCAGGCAAAGCAGAACAAGTCGTCAAATGCGGGGCCCAGGCCGAGAACCTTTCCGGGCTATGGGTACCCCAGTAGAAAATCTCATAGCGGCGACTCGGATTGCAAACTCTCTGCAGCCCAGTGGATCGGCAGCAGAAGAAATTTTGCACCTGGCGTTTTTGTTGCAAACCGCAGTGGATCAAAATTCTACTGTCAGTCAATCACAGTAGCGAATTCATTCCCATGTCCCCCTGCAAGAGCATCAATGTCGGTGCACACACCCTATGGAGAAGCGCGGAAAAACAAGAACTATTCGCCTCAGCGCAGAGATGAACCCCGAGGAGATCACCACCAAGAGCAGTATCGGCATGAAGATCACAGGAGGGCAGAGGCTCGCGGAACAGGTCGGCCCGCACCACGGAGAGAGGAGTTCCCTCGGCACCGGGATGACCGTTATTTTGATATTGAAGACGACGCCCGAAGCCATCTAGTGCAGAGCCGAGTCGACCGCGCCAGATCACATCGCCAGGACCAAGCTCGGCACTTAATGGCCACAGGGACAGTTTGCTTCAGCGAAAGGATTCGGTCTACCCCTATTCCGCCCCACTTCAGGATAGCTCAAGGGGTGGATAAATACCGAGGTGATGCTAAACCCCAGACATGGTTAGATGATTACAGAATAGCCGTGCAAATCAGAGGAGGAGGGGATGAGATAGCCATGATGCACCTACCGTTAATGCTAGAAGGCTCAGCTCGGGCATGGTTGAATCAACTCCCCCCTAGTAGCATCTGGGTTTGGGAAGACCTCGAGAAAGTGTTCATAAAGAATTTTGAAGGGACCTACAAGAGACCCGGGGGTCTAACTGAGCTACAATTCTGTGTACAAAGCAACACCGAGTCTACTCGGGACTATATCCAGAGATGGATCACACTCCATAACTCAGTTGAAGGCGTCTCCGAGTTCCAGGCCATTCATGCCTTCAAACAAGGGGTCAAGTACAGGGAGTTAAGTCTCAAGTTGGCAAGATCACCTCATGTCACCTCACTCGGAAAGCTGATGGAGATAGCGAACAAGTATGCCAACGGTGAAGAGGAGATTCGATAGAAGAACCAGCAGCATAGAGGAGGCAGCAGCTCGGCGTATAACCCGAAACAGAAGACCGCAGGCAACAACAAGCAAAAAGCAGAAGACGCCCCAACGGACGCAGAGCTAGTGGCCGCGGCAAACGCTTCAGGCCTTCATGGCAAGGGTCAGGCACGAAAGGAGTGGCAACCGCGGCATAAAAAGGCGTCCAATGATGATGAAGTCTAGGATCAACCTTGTCCTCTTCACACCACCCAAGATGCCGAGGGAAAATTGGTTATTCCAAAGCATACAGCTCGGCAATGTCGCCTGATCAAAAGAGCAGCCCAGAATGCAAGGATGGGTCCTCAGCAAGATAAGGACACCGGAATAAATAAAGCGCCCAGCCCAAATCTGGACAGCGAAGGCTTCCCAAGAGAAGACGGAGTTCTGGTCATCTTCGCAGGACGGGAGTCGAAGAGGGTAGAAAAGATAAGGTTCAGAGAAGTCAACTCGGCAACTCCGGCAGTTCCGAGTTATATGAAGTGGGCTGACATCCCAATCACTTTCGACCAGTCGGATCACCCTCCTCACATCCCTCACCCAGGAAGGCACACTTTGATTGTTGATCCTTTGGTGGAAATAGGGAATGGGAACTTCAGGATCAGAAACGTTTTGATGGATGGTGGCAGTGGAATTAACATCCTATATGCAAGCACTCTGAAGAGCATGAACATTCCAATGTCCAAGCTCCGCAAAAGCTATCTGGAATTTCATGGGATAATCCCGGGGAAAAAGGCATACTCACTCGGAATGATCTCCCTCAATGTGGTCTTTGGTACTCCGAGTAACTTCCGAAAAGAAAAGATCACCATTTAAGTGGTGGATTTCCCTAGTGCATACCATGCCTTACTCGGAAGGCCAGCCTATGCAAAATTCATGGCCATCCCCTATTACGTCTATCTGAAACTAAAGATGCCTGGCCCGCATGGCGTGATCACTGTCTCGGGAGACTACAAGCAAGCCGAAGAACTGCTGCAGAAGGGGTCCCTGATAGCTGACCAGCAAATGGCTGAGGTCGAGCTGGCCGACAAAAAAGCCGCTGACTCATCCGAGTTACTGCAACCAAAGAAGACATCTTCATTCGAGTTAGCTGGAGAGACCAAGAGGGTACAGATACATCCCACAGATAAAGAAAAATACACCAACATTGCAACCGATTTGGATCCCCAATAGGAACTCGAGCTCGTCAACTTCCTCCGTGAGAATTGGGATATCTTCGCATGGAAGCCTGCTGATATGCCTGGAGTCCCAAGGGAGTTGGCCAAGCACAAGTTACACGTTGATCCGAAAGCAAGACCGGTGAAAGAGTCCCTCCGGCGGTTTTCCTCCGAGAAAAGGAAAGCCATCGGACAGGAGATAGCTAGACTATTAGCAGCCGGATTCATTAGGGAAATCTTCCACTCCAAGTGGTTGGCAAATCCTGTAATGGTTTCGAAGAAAGATAAATCTTGGAGAACTTGTGTTGATTTCCGTCATATCAATAAAGTTTGTCCAAAAGACCATTTCCCTCTTCCTCGCATTGACCAGATTGTGGATTCCACATCGGGTTGCGAGAGATTATGTTTCCTCGATGCGTACTCGGGTTACCATCAAATCCGACTATATGAACGAGACAAGCTTAAAACAGCATTCATAACCCCATTCGGATGTTTTTGTTATATCACGATGCCATTCGGACTCAGAAACGTAGGAGCTACGTACCAACGCATGATGCAGAATTGCCTGATCTGGCAAATTGACAGAAATGTGGAGGTCTACGTGGATGATATCGTGATCAAGTCAGTTAAAGGAAATAGTTTGCTAGCCGACTTAGCTGAAACTTTTCAGAGCCTCCGAGCCTACAACATCAAGCTCAACCCTGAAAAGTGCGTTTTTGGTGTGCCAGCGGGGAAGCTACTCGGATTCATGGTCTTCGAGCGGGGGATAGAAGCCAATCCGGAAAAAATCACGGCAATTCAAAACATGAAGCCACCCAAGCAGCTCCGTGACGTCCAAAAATTGACAGGTTGTCTCGCAGCACTCAGTAGGTTCATCTCCAGACTGGGAGAGAAAGCCCTACCTCTCTACCAGCTGATGAAAAAAATCACCAAATTTCGTCTGGATGGAGGAAGCTCAAATGGCGTTTGAAGAGCTAAAAAAGCAACTGTCAACTCGGCCGGTCCTGGCAGCACCTCAAGAAAAAGAGCCGCTCTTGTTATATATTGCAGCCACAAGCCGAGTTGTCAGCGTAGCTATAGTGGTGGAAAGAGAAGAAGAAGGAAAGTCACAAAAGGTACAAAGACCGGTGTACTTCATCTCCGAAGTCCTCACACCATCCAAGCAGAGATATCCCCACTACCAGAAGTTAGCAATGGGAATTTACTTGGCATCACAGAAGCTCGCACATTACTTCCAGGATCATTCCATCACAGTGGTCTCTGAAGCTCCTTTGGCAGAAATCATGAACAACAGATACTCAACAGGCAGAATAGAAAAATGGAGTTTGGACCTACTACCCTTTGACCTCAATTACCAAGCCAAAAAAGCAATCAAGTCGCAAGCACTGGTGGATTTCCTGGCCGAGTGGATTGAGGTCCAACATCCCCCACAGCCAACACCAGAGTATTGGACGATGTTCTTTGATGGGTCCAAGATGCTGCATGGAGCAGGGCAGGGGTGGTACTGGTTTCACCAAGGAAGGACGAGATGAGATACGTACTCGAAATCCATTTCCCAGCAACAAATAACGAAGCCGAGTATGAAGCTCTTCTGTACGGCATGCGAATGGCCATCTCACTCGGAATCGGGAGACTTATAATATTCGGAGATTCAGACCTAGTAATCAACCAAGTAATGAAAGATTGGGACATCCGGAGTCCAGCAATGACAACCTACTGTGTAGCAGTGAGAAAATTGGAGAAAAAATTTGAAGGGCTGGAGCTCCATCACATTCCAAGGGTTAAAAATCAGGCAGCAGATGACCTAGTCAAATTGGGTTCTACCAGGGGTCAGATCCCGCGAGGAATTTATTTGGAGCACTTGCACTCTCCAACAGTCAAGGAAGATCCTTTCCTAGAGGCCGATCCAGATATGCTGCCTGACAAGAACATCCCCAACAAAGAAGATATACCCGCAGTAGTTGACATGGTGTTTGAGCTGGAGGTCATTCCCCCTGAGTGGACACTTCCAATCCTTGCTTATCTGCAAAAACAAGAGTTTCCTGATGATGAGATAGAAGCCAAGCAAATCGTCCGCAAATCTAAGTCTTACTCGGTGATCAATGGGTAGTTATACAGAAACAACATCACTCATGTCCCCCAGCGATGCATCTCCGAGGAGGAAGGCCGCTGCATCCTACAAGACATCCATGCGGGAGATTGTGGCCACCATGCCTCAAGTCGGACGTTGGTGGAAAAAGCTTTCCGAGCTGGTTTCTTCTGGCCTGAAGCCCTCAGTGATGCTCGGTACATCGTGGACCACTGTGAAGGCTGTCAGTTTTACGCCAACCAGCCCCGCAAACCAGCCTCCGAGCTGAAGACAATCCCCCTAGCCTGGCCATTTGCAGTATGGGGACTGGATATGATAGGACCGCTCCGAACGGGCAAGCATGGTTTCACCCACATTTTGGTCGCAGTAGACAAGTTTACAAAATGGATAGAAGCAAAACCTATCAAGGCCCTAGACTCTTCCACAGCAGTCAGCTTTATGCAAGGCATCATACATCAGTTTGGTGTTCCACATGACATCATCACTGATAATGGGTCGAATTTCAACTCGGCCGAATTCAAGAAATTCTGTTGGACCAATGGTATTCAGGTCAACTTCGCCTCAGTCGCACACCCACAGTCCAACGGCCAGGTCGAACGAGCAAACGGATTAATACTCAAAGGAATCAAGCCTCGACTACTTCGGGAACTGAAGGAAGCAGCGGGTGCCTGGTTCGACGAACTCCCTTCGGTCTTGTGGGGATTGCGGACAACTCCCAATCGCTCAACTCGGTCAACCCCTTTCTTCCTCGTTTACGGTTCAGAAGCAGTTCTCCCGAGTGACCTTAAGCACAACGCCCCCCGTATAAGCCAGTACACAGAAGCCGAGGCCGAAGTAGCACGACAAGATGGTGTTGATCTCTTGGAAGAAGAGAGAAACCTAGCTCTCACCCGCTCGGCGTTCTATCAGCAAGATCTTCGCCGATACCACGACCGACATGTCCGAGCTCGATCCTTTCAAGAGGGCGATATGGTACTTCGCATCAAGCAAACTTCGGACCACAAACTAGCTCCCCCATGGGAAGGCCTATATGTCATCTCTAGAGTACTGCACAATGGGGCCTATCACCTGTACGATGTAACTAATAAGATAGAAGAGCCTCATGCATGGAACGCCCAGTTATTGCGCCGTTTCTATGCATAAGCACGCTTGTAAGATCTGAATAAAATATTATTTCATACACACAGTGTGCCTTGCTCAATCTGTTTTCCATTACTACCAATCAGGTTTTCCATCCGAGCTGCGCGCAGCTCGGACGAGAACTTAGAAAACTTATTATAAGTGCTTATCAACGCCCAACAGGCTTGGGAAAGCACAACATCATCTGCATTGAGGATCTTGTCTACAAGATCATCAATAGAAAATTTTCCTAAGTACTTTCAAGTCTCAGGAGACTTGGGGGCTGCTTAAAGCTATAAAATCAGGTTTTCTTCCGAGCTGTGCCCGGCTCGGACGAAAATTCACAATCAGGTTTTCCATCCGAACTGCGCGCAGCTCGGACGAGAACTTAGAAAACTTATTATAATTGCTTACCAACGCCCAACAGTCTTGGAAAAGCACAACATCATCTTCATTGAGGATCTTGTCAACAAGATCATTAATAGAAAATTTTCCTAAGTACTTTCAAGTCTCAGGAGACTTGGGGGCTGCTTAAAGCTATAAAATCAGGTTTTCTTCCGAGCTGTGCCCAGCTCGGACGAAAATTCACAATCAGGTTTTCTATCCGAGCTGCGCGCAGCTCAGACGAGAACTTAGAAAACTTATTATAAGTGCTTATCAACGCCCAACAGGCTTGGGAAAGCACAACATCATCTGCATTGAGGATCTTGTCTACAAGATCGTCAATAAAAAAATTCCTAAGTACTTTCAAGTCTCACGAGACTTGGGGGTTGTTTAAAGCTATAAAATCAGGTTTTCTTCCGAGCTGTGCCCAGCTCGGACGAAAATTCACAATCAGGTTTTCTATCCGAGCTGCGTGCAGCCCGGACGAGAACTTAGAAAACTTATTATAAGTGCTTACCAACGCCCAACAGGCTTGGGAAAGCACAACATCATCTGCATTGAGGATATTGTCTACAAGATCATCAATAGAAAATTTTCCTAAGTACTTTCAAGTCTCAGGAGACTTGGGGGCTGCTTAAAGCTATAAAATCAGGTTTTCTTCCGAGCTGTGCCCAGCTCGGACGAAAATTCACAATCAGATTTTCTCTCCGAGCTGTGCGCAGCTCGGACGAGAACTTAGAAAACTTATTATAAGTGCTTACCAACGCCCAACAATCTTGGGGAAGCATAACATCATCTGCATTGAGGTTCTTGTCTACAAGATCATCAATAGAAAAAATTTCTAAGAACTTTAAAGTCTCAGGAGACTTGGGGCTGTTTAAAGCTATGAAATCAGGTTTTCTTCCGAGCTACACCCAGCTCGGACGAAAATTCACAATCAGGTTTTCTATCCGAGCTGCGCGCAGCTCGGATGGGAACTTAGAAAACTTATTATAAGTTCTTACCAACACCCAACAGGCTTGGGGAAGCACAACATCATAGAAATTTTTTCTAAGCACTCTCCAAGCCTCCGGAAGCTTGGGGGCTGCTTAAAGTTATAAAGTCAAGTTTTTTCCATCCGAGCCGCGAGCAGCTCGGACGAGAACTTAGAAAGAAAATGCTAAGTGATCACCACAACAAGAGAGGTTTGAGGATGCACAAACATCATCTGCAAATTCATACAAGGATAAACCAAGCATCGGTAGATAAATTCGTTCCCCACTAGGAAACAAAATAGGAGTTCATAAAACAACGGAGTACCCAGTACCTCGATCACAACATCAAGCAGTATAACTTATTACAGATTCACTTGGCATTCCAAGGCAAATTTAACAACCAGTGTTTTTTTCCGACTCGCCTATCCAATCAGGCTAACTCATTCCTCACCCGCCTCGTCGGACTCACTTGTTACGCCAGTCGACTCTACGAAGAAGTCCAAATCCGGCATCAAGGCAACACGGCTGGCAGTCTCAGCATATCGTGGCAGGAAGGTGGTGCAGCTCTGACCATCCTTTGGATCACCACCGCCAACCCGCTCCAGATTATGGACCCGCTCCGGAAAATGCGCTTTGGTCAAGGCCAGCGCATAATTCGCACCGCTCCGTGCCGCTGAGCGTTTCCAGCGTGCCAGTTGTTGAGGGGCCTCTCGGAGGACGGGCACAACAGTGTCCAACTTCACCCTGCTTCCCTCATCAGGCGACAACTTTCTCTTCAAAGCCAGGGTAGCACCCATGACTTCTTCAGCAAATTTCTTCGCCTTAGCACACCTCATGGTCAGCAGCCCCCGAGCCAGAGCAAATTCTGTCGTTACTGGCGTGTAATTATCCCTTTTCATCATCTCGGCAAACTTGGCCATGCGCGCTTGCTCGGCCTCTGGGTCCGTCCCATATGCTGCATCAATAGAGAAGATGAGTACACAACGAAAGACTTGGGAACATTTTCCCATCACTACTCGGATCACAAAACTCACCAGACAAGGTTTCACTGAAAACGGCAAACCGCCCAGCGCAATACTCTTCAGCTGCCTTCACTGCCTTCCGAGTAGTTTCCAACTCGGCTTGATGTTTCTTTTCATCTTCGACACGCAGCTCGGATAACTTCTCCAAATCCAACTCCAGTTCCGCGATACAAGCTTCGCTCTCCCTCACCGCCTGTTTGTAATGGTGCAAACTTGTTTCCAGAGCCTTCTTCTCCTTGGCCCACCTCTCAACTTGGTCTATCTCCTTCTTCATTTTTGCAACGAAATCATCGTTCTCTTTAACTTTGGCGTCAAAAGCTTTCTTCGCCGCTTCTATAAACAGAGTTCAAAACGGATAAATAGGACGATGAAATACACCAATACAGGAACGCAAGAGTCCTTACCATTGTCCTCAGCATGCTGCTTCTTACGTTTGTTGTGCTCTTAAAGCAGCGCCTCGTACGCACTCTTGGCAGCAATGTTCTCCTCCTGCAACTTCATGAAGGCCGACCCAAGCTTGCATGCCTCCTATGAAGACGAAAGGAATACCATGCTGAAATAAAAACCTCCTATCAAAAGACTCCGAATAACTTCGCAAAGTTACTCGGAGCCTTGGGGGCTACACCCAGTGGGTGCACTAAGAAGTGCCCCCACTGGAAGTTCACTGAAATAAAAACCTCCTATCAAAAGACGCCGAATAACTTCGCAAAGTTACTTGGAGCCTTGGGGGCTACACCCAGTGGGTGCACTAAGAAGTGCCCCCACTGGAAGTTCACTGAAATAAAAACCTCCTATCAAAAGACTCTGAATAACTTCGCAAAGTTACTCGGAGCCTTGGGGGCTACACCCAGTGGGTGCACTAAGAAGTGCCCCCACTGGAAGTTCACTCAAATAAAAACCTCCTATCAAAAGACTCCGAATAACTTCGCAAAGTTACTCGGAGCCTTGGGGGCTACACCCGGTGGGTGCACTAAGAAGTGCCCCCAGCGGAGATTTCAAACCCGCAGAATAACAACAATACGCCCAAAGGTCATTCCGACACCCAGTGGGCAGGAAAACTTACGTAAGTACTTACGTGCATGTTGGACTTCACCAACTCGGCCTCGGACGCTAGCTCACGCAGCCGCAGCTCAAATTGAGTCGCCCTAACCAAAGAATCCTTCAAACCACCAACAATAGCACTCTCCACTGGGGCACCGAATGGAATGGCTACTGAGACAGCAGGTTCATCCCCTTGAGCAGCCGTCGGGGCGACAGGAATCTCCTTAACAGCCTCCCCAGCAGGAGCGTCAGGTGCGGCAGCTCGGGGACCAGACCCAGAGGACACCGTCCCCTCAGGAACAATCACCTCAGGAGGAGTGACCCCAGCGGCGGCTGGCTCAGTAGCAATCCGAGTTGGGTCAGCAGTAGAGTCAACATCCATGTCTGCGGCAGATACAACAAACAATCAGAAACAGGAAGACGACAGTGGCAGAAGCCTCAGCAGAAACGGCAGAGAATTCTCACCAACGGCCGCAACGTCTTCTGGAATAGTGTCCATAACAGGAAAGTCAGTCACCTCGCAAGTACTGACATCCTCCAAAGCTTCAACCCCGGGATCCTCGATCCCAGGCAGCGACTCAGA
The DNA here is from genome assembly GCA_950022295.1 of Bromus sterilis. Taxonomy (NCBI): domain Eukaryota; kingdom Viridiplantae; phylum Streptophyta; class Magnoliopsida; order Poales; family Poaceae; genus Bromus; species Bromus sterilis. The sequence goes on along the minus strand of OX465601.1, from coordinate 138,292,696 downwards.
ACCACTCGGACGTACACTGCAAAATAAAACAGCTGAGGAAGGGCCTGGGAAACCAATAGAGCGTTAAATCATAAGAAAACCAACAACATTACTCATGGACGGTCTTCAAACTACGCCTCGGGGGAGCAACCTTGGCCAAACCAGCTCCAGCCCCCTTGGCCTTCTCAACAAAAGCACCCCCCGAGGGGTTAGCCTCTCGGCCCCCAAGCGTGACAAGCTTCTTCTTCATAGGTGCAACCTTCCCAGAACTGAGGCTCAAGGGCGGAAGTTTCCCGCTGCCCTCTTCGCCACTCGGAGTATGAGCCCTTTTACGGGTCCGATTAAGCCCTTCCCGCGCCGACTCGCGGTCCTGGTTGTTCTTGGAGCGTTGCTCGGACGCCGCCTGAACCCGAGCCTCCTCGGACTCCAGCTCCTCCCCCGCCTCAACTCCGACCCCCGCACCAGCAGTGCTATCTTCATCCTCCTCGGCAGGATGCTGCGGAGCCAGAGGAATAGGAGAATGGAACTGAGAAAAATCCTAGCAAAAAATAAGGAAGACCAAGTTAGAACCAACAGGTGATACACATTCAAGGCACATATGACACAAGATGACATACCAAGGTGGGAGGATTCTCGATGCTGAGAGGTCTCACTCGGCCAGTCTTCTGGAGACCTTGGGTCACGCTGGTTATTATTTTCATCTGGAGTTCAAATTCGTCCAGAGGCATCTCGGTGTTACTATAGCGGGTGTCATCCTGCAACCCGGAATACGTCCACATTCCTCGAGCCCTGGCTTGAAGAGGCTGAATCTTCCGAACCACAAAGGTGGCTATCAGATCCATGGCGTCTAAACCCTTTTTCTTCAGCCTGATGACTTCATGCATCAAGGGGAGCATCTGCTCCTTATCAGCATTGGTGAGTCGTGGATTCCAGCCCTGGGAAGAAGTTAGCCTAACGTCCGAGTAAGGGGGCAAGGTACGCACCCCCGGCCTCTCAGCCACCTTGCAATAAAACCAACTGTTCTGCCAATTCTTGACAGAATCTGGCGCACTAGAGGAGAAATACTGCCCCCCTGTTTCTTAGCCAAGAACAGGCCGCCGCATAGGTGATTGAACTCCACGCCACCACCCTCCCCAGACTTCTTCGCCTTTTGAGGCCTAATGGCGTATATGCAACGGAAAAGGTGCTAGTGAGGCTCTATGCCTAAGAATCCCTCGCAGAGGGTGAAGAAGCTAGAGAGAAGAGTAACAGCGTTGGGGACAATATGATGAAGCTGAGCACCCGTAAAAGCCAAAAAATCCAAGAAAAGGGATGTGGGGGAAGAGATAACCCACGGTCCACGTGCGAAAGTAAAAGGACCCTCTCACCGTCCCGTGGATCAGGCTCGTCTTCCCCAGCCGCAGGAAGGCGACAACCTTCGCGGAGAACCAGGCCAGCATCCTGGTACCCCCAGCAACATGTCCTCCTTCACGATTGACGGAAGCCATTCCCCTGCAGACATGGTCTCGGTGGCGGAGGAAGGGCAGCGCGAGTGACGACCTCCCAGGATGAACCACGGGCGGCCGGCGAAGGTTCCCCGGCGGCGAACTCGAGCGAGAAAGTAATACGTCCAAAACGTATCTATAATTTATGCTTGCTCCATGCATGTTTTGTGTGATATTGTTATGATCTAGATACACTTTCATACACTTTTGATCATATTTGGACTAACCTATTAACTCAGTGCACCCCAGTGCCAGTTCCTGTTTTCTGCTGTTTTTCTATTTCAGTTTTCCCCCATATAAAAAGTGCCAGAAAAATTCCGGGAAAAATACAGGAAAAATCAGCGTACAGGAAGCTTCGAGAAGAGCCCGGGAGGGGCCAGAGGGGGGCCAGGGGGGCCCAGGAGTCCACCCGGCGCGGCCCCACCCCTGGCCGCGCCAGGGGGGCGCCTGGCCCACCTCTGGCTTCCCCCCTTCGCCTATTTATCCCCCGTCACGGGAAAACTCCAGAACGAGAACCCTATTCCGCGAACTCGCCTCTGTTCCGCCGCCGCCGCGCTTCCAAGATCGGGAGCACCAGAAGACCTCTTCCCGGCACCCTGCCGGAGGGAGGATTGACTTCCGGGAGTCTCCTCTCCACCATGGATGCTCCCCGGATGTGTCGTGAGTAGTTTTCCTTGGACCATGGGTCCATGATCAGTAGCTATGTGATGTTCTCCTCCCCTCTTTGATCTTCATTGTTTAGACCTCGTGAGCTGCCCTACATGATCGGGGCACCTTTTTAATATTTCTGCTATTGCTATGTTGAGTTTGATAGGATCTGATGGATTATGAGATTATGTTCAGATTGTGATAGAGTAATATATTTGGTTTTTATCTCTTATATTTTTGTTCCTAAGTAATTCTTGCATGTTCTCCGTTGCTGTTTATTGCTTTGGCCAAGTAGTAGGTAGTGACTCCAAGAGGGAACGTTGTGCTAGATTGTGGGTTCATGCCTCCCCGATGACACGCTTGAGTGACAGAAACATGAGTCTAGGGGATGTGCATTTTCCACAAGGGGGAAAACAACGGTGCTTGTAACCGCGGTTACAAGAATTGTTTACTTTACGCAGAGTTCTTTTTAATGCAGTTGTCTATTGCTTTGGTTTACACTTTGGGTGGGGCTCGCAACTTAATACCAGCGAGATATTCTGGATAGATATCTCAAGGTGGATGATTAGTAATAGATGCAGATGGATTTCGGTCTACTTATTTTGGCGTACTGCCCGTGCTTTTGAACCTCTTCCTTTATTTTGTAGCATAGTTAGCATTGCGGTGCATTCATAATCCTGTCAATTGCCTTTCTGTATTTTGTTTACCTCGCATAGCAATTTTATCGTCTTTTGGGGGAGAGACATAACTAGCGAACATCACGTATCCTGGTCCATATCCTTATCACTGTTTCCACGCTACATTTACTTTACTGCTTTTATTTGCTATCATTATCCTTTGCGTTTATCCTTTGTAAACAACAAGACCGGAGAGATTGACAACCTCTCTGACTTCGTTGGGAACAAAGTTATATGTTTCTGTGTGCAGGTCCACGTCAGTTGCGCCGCTGACACCTACTTATCATCTCTGGAGTCCTGCTGGAGACAAACCTTGGTATCTTTACCGAGGGAAAACTGCTGCTGCACTACATCTCAAACCTTTCACTTGGGGTAACCAACGAAGGGCGAGAAGCCATCAAGCAAGTTTTCTGGCGCCGTTGCCGGGGACTCTGAGTGCTAAGATAGGGGAGTTGCACACTACCCTTTACCTTTGTTTTTTTAGTCTTGTTAGTTTATCTTTCAGTTTTTATCTTTGTGTCTTTTATCAAAAACTACAAAAAATCTGCCACACTTGCTGCTACTATGGGTTCCACTGAAAACACCAAGTTGTGTGACTTCACTAGTCACAACAACCAAGACTTTATCTGCACTCCCATTGCCACACCTGCCACTTCAGCTACCTCTTATGAAATTAAACCTGCTTTGCTAAACCTTGTTATGAGAGATCAATTCTCTGGTGCTGGAGATGATGCTGCTTTACACTTGAATAATTTTTTTGAATTATGTGATATGCAAAAGTATAAAGAAGTAGAAGGTGATGTTGTTAAGCTCAAGCTCTTTCCTTTCTCTTTAAGGGGAGATGCTAAAATCTGGTTTCAATCTTTGCCTAGAAATAGCATAGATTCTTGGGATAAGTGCAAAGATGCTTTTATAGGGAAGTACTACCCTCCTGCTAAGATTATCCAATTGAGGAGTAATATTATGAATTTTAAGCAATTGGATAATGAACACGTTGCCCAAGCTTGGGAACGAATGAAATCTCTTGTTAAGAAATGCCCTACACATGGTTTGACTACTTGGATGGTTATCCAGACTTTTTATGCAGGCTTGAACTTTACCTCGCGGAACCTGTTAGATTCGGCCGCGGGAGGAAACTTTATGTCAACTACACTTGGTGCTGCCACGAAGCTTCTCGATGAAATGATGACCAATTATTCCCAATGGCACACCGAACGCGCTCCAATAGGTAGGAAGGTAAATTCTGTCGAGGAAATTACCTCCCTTAATGAAAAAGTTGACTAAATTATGTCTCTACTTACCAAGCAACCCTCTATTGATCCTCATGATGTTCCTTTAAATTCTTTGGTTTCTCAAGAACAAGTAGATGTGAACTTTATTGCTAGAAACAATTTCAACAACAATGCTTATAGGGGAAATTTTGCTAGTAATCCTAGACCGTTTCCATCCAACTATGGGAACAACAACACTTACCCTAGCAACAAGAACCCCTCTTCTGAATTAGAAAGCATGCTTAGAGACTTTATCACTACCCAAAAAGCCTTCAACAAGAATGTAGAAGAGAAATTAACTAAAATAGATAATCTCTCTTTGAAGGTAGAAAGCTTAGCCCTTGATATTGAGATGCTCAAACTTAGAACCTCTCCCCTTGAGGAGAACAAGGCCACTCCTATAAATGCTATCCAGTTACAAATCAATGAAAATATTAGGATGATGGCTAAACTTAAAGAAAGATGGGCTAGAGAAAAAGAGGAAGAGGATAGAATTAAGAGCCTTCCTACACACCACACAGTTGCCACTATCCAAATTGTTGAGGACACTCAAACTATTAGCACCCAATGCACTCCTAGTCCCGTTGGACCTATTAATGGTGATGCTAATACCTCAACCGTAGTTAAAGAAACTCCTATGAATATAGAGGGTTTCAAACAAGTGAGCCTAGATGACACTACTACCACCTTTGATAGTAGTGATATTGATTTTGATAGTTGCATCCTCTCAGAAGTTATTAGCTTACTACACAAAATTTCTAGGGACCTCCACACTAGCACACTTAATCTTGCCTTCACGGAGCATATCACAAATGCTCTCATCAAAGCTAGGGAGGAGAAGCTTAGAGTAGAAGCCTCCATACCTAGGAAGCTAGATGATGGTTGGGACCCTATGATAAAAATTAAATTAAATAACTTCTCTTGCTATGCTTTATGTGATGTTGGAGCTAGTACCTCCGTTATGCCCAAAAGAATATTTGATATGTTTGAATTGAAACCTTTTGAGCCTTGTTCTTTTGGTGTTCGCTTTGTTGATTCTTCCATAAAGAAACCTTTGGGGAAGATCAACGATGTTCTTATCATTGTCAATGACAACTATGTTCCCGTTGATTTTATTGTTATGGATATAGAGTGTGAACCTTTGTGTCCAATTATTTTGGGACGTCCTTTTCTTCGCCCCATTGGTGCGGTTATTGACATGAAAGAGGGGAATATAAAATTCCAATTCTCATTCAAAAAGGGGATGGAACACTTCCCTAGAAAGAAAATCAAGTTACCTTTTGAGTCCGTTACTCGGGCTAGTTATTCTCTTTCTCTTGATAAAACTTGATTCTTCTTTTTGCATCAAGCCTAGCTAATGGCTTTAAAGAAGCGCTTTCGGGAGGCAGCCCGCAACGAATTTAGGTTTTTCTTTTTGCTTTTGTTGTGTCTTGATGATTGTTACTACTGTAGCAACATCATTGTATCTTTATTTTTCAGCTTTGTGCCAAGTTATAGCCTCTTACGGCAAGGGAAGTAAAAGATGTGACATGCTGTCCAGAAAACAGATTCTGTCCTCGTGACCAGAAAAATTCCAGAACAATCACAGTTCATCTTTTTGATCTGAAATTTTTACACAGTATGCTCTATACAATTACAAAACTTCCGTATGTTCTGAGTTTTTTTTATTTGAGTTGCAGAAGTGCCCCTAAAAAATTATTTACTATCTGATGTTCTGTTTTTCACAGATTCTGCCACGTTTTGTCTCTCCTAACTTTTGCAAACCTTAAGCTTGCTTTTTCTTTGCAAAAACTTTTTGGCACTCTTGAGAAACAGTAGCTCTTCAAGAATATCTTTTTATCCAGTGGAGAAAAATTATTTATTAAGGGTACTAACCTCTCTAATCAGCTTATGATGAGTTATGTATGAAGGGAGTTTTCAAGTGTGCGATGGAAGATGATGAAAGAAGATCCAGGAGTGTCAAGCGCTCAAGCTTGGGGATGCCCCCATGCATCCACATTAAATATTCAAGGAGACTCAAGCGTCTAAGCTTGGGGATGCCCCCGTGCATCCCCTTCTCCATCAACAATCATCGGTTCGTCCTTCGTCTCACTATATTTTTATCACTTCATGTGTTATGTGCTATGCTTGGAGCGTCTCGCTCTTAGGTTTTATTTTTAGTTTCTTTAGCTTTTCTTGCTGTTCATAACAAGTTAGATCCCGTCTTACTTTGTGTGGGAGAGAAACACGCTCCACTTTCAAAATTTAGAACACATCATAGGATTTTTCCTGCTTATCTTTTTGCTGTTGTGTGTTCTTTATCTTTTCGTAGCTACTGCCATGTTTAGTTTTAGTCTTAGTTTGTCTTTAGCAAGAGCCTTGGCTTTTGTTTAGTTTGTTGCTGGAACTCTTTTTAGTTTTCATGTTTATCTTGTCAAAGAGAGTTGGTTGTTGCACTGAGTTGTGTCTTGTTTTGAGAAGTAGGTGATTGAGGTTGATATTTAATTCTAGTAGTAGCTTGCAATAGTTTTGAGGTATTGATGTGAGTAATGTTTGAACTTTTGGTGTCAAGAGCTCTAGACTATTATTGATAGGTGTCGTATTTTGGGCAATCCGTGTTTATTTTCAAAACCTACAAAAACTAGTTGAGAACTCTAGCTACTAGATGGATCACTACTCTTCTGAGGAGTCGAATATCAGAGAACACTCACGTACCATGAGTCGAGGATGCGCAAGGATAACCAAACCCCCATACACTCCTCCTCGGGGTACTTGTCTCTTTGTGAACCTCCTTATTAGATTGAGAGTTACCGATAATAAGTGCATGAGTTCTTCGGACTAATGTAAGTATTGAAAGTTGACACTTCCACCTTCCCATATTTTTCTAGCCTTTCCCGTGCCGTGCATTGCCTTCTTCTCACTCCGAGAGTTGGTGTCCACCTTCGCCGGTACATCCAAACCCTTGGCATGATACGCTCTATCATCATAAGCCTCCTTATATCTTTCCTCAAAACAACCACCATACCTACCTATCAAGGCATTTCCATAGCCTTTCCGAGTTACATTGCCATGCAAATTCCACCTCTTCATGACTTGATCTTCATGTCATACATGTTCCTGCTACACTTGCAGCTACATACCTTGCATACATCATGTTAGTTACATCTTCTTTATGATTTTGAGTACCTTGTAAAGTGTGAAAGATCTCCTTTACCTCCTTGTAAAATAGAGTGTTGCCCTTAAGTGAGGAAAAGATCCCAAAGTGGACACATTAAAAGATCCCAAAGAGGACAAATGAGAGTTAAATAGAAAGATCCATTGAGGCCACAAAAAAATACAAAAAAAGAGAAAAAGAGAAAAAGAAATAAAAAGAGAGAAAGGGGCAACACTACTATCTGAAAGGGCATGTGCCCTTATGTTTGGTTTTGGTAATTGATGACAATCTTTATGGACTAATGGTTTCCTTGAGTTATACTTTAAGGTTTGTCCATAAGCAACGCTTGAAGATCATATGGTGGCTCCAAGGTTGTAAGATGAAGATTACGTGTTGACCAAGGTGTTCTTCATGGAGCTATCCAAAGATTGGTCAAGTAGATGTGTGCAAGGTCAAGAGGAGCATCACGAAGATATCGTATGCTTGGAGCTTGCCGACCATTTGGTGATAATGGTCGTGTGAAGATGTGCCTAAAAGAGGCTCACCCATAATGGAGTATGGGGGAGCTCTCTACAAGTCTTCATCAAGCCGGCGGAATCAAGGAAGATGTTCCAACTTGAGGCGGGCATGATCGTCATCATCAAGCTCAAGTGGATTATGCGCAAGACAAAGGTTTGCCTAGTTAGGTGTCTAGTTTAGCGGTCTCTTGGTGGTTGTTAGGAGACCGTGTTATAGGCTAGGCCAAGTCGTTCGTGGAGAGCTCAAACCTTTTGCATCCTTGGCATCATCTTTATTGGTTCTTGTTTGGCTTTTCTCTTTGTGAGTTTTGGAGCTTGTGGTCTTCTTCATGACAAGCTCGTGTTCATCGAAAACGGATTTCATATGCATCTTCTCTTATGATTTTCGATGCGGGAGATTTTCCGGTTATTCTTGGTTAGAGGTATCACACCTCTATGAGTTTGACATTTCTCCCTTGCCACTTTGAAATATTTAGGAGACAAAGGTTCGTCATAGATAGGTGTCTAGTTTATCGGTATCTTGGCAGTAGTTAGGAGACCGGGTTATAGGCTAGGCCGAATCGTTCGTGGAGAGCTCAAACCTTTTTCATCCTTGGCATCATCTTTATTGGTTCTTTTTTGGCTTTTCTCTTTGTGAGTTTCGGAGCTTGTGGTCTTCTTCATGACAAGCTCGTGTTCATCGAAAACGGATTTCGTATGCATCTTCTCTTGTGTTTTTTGATGTGGGAGATTTGCCGGTTCTTCTCGGTTAGAGGTTTCACACCTCTATTTGTTTGGCATATCTCCCTTGCCACTTCTAAATATCTCGTGATTAGGCAGCTCTGTTCATTAGCTTTCCATCAAGCTTGAGTTTGCCTTAATCGGAGTTCATTTGCAGAAGTTGTGGCAGTTCAGGGTTTGCCTGTTTTATTAGGAGTTCATCTGTTGTGTGGCCTGGGCTCCCTGGTTCTGCCAGGGCGGTAGTACCGCTCTTGGAGCGGTAGTACCGCGCCACGGTAGTACCGTGGGCGAGTACCGCACTCACTACCGTAAGTCCACTGGACTTTGCGGTAGTGGGCACGGTACTAGCCCCCGGTAGTACCGTGGGGCGGTAGTACCGCTTCCAGTGAGGTAGTATCGTGCCACGGTAGTACCGCGGGCAAGTACCGCACTCACTACCGTAAGTCCACTGGACTTTGCGGTAGTGGGCACAGCACTGGGTTTCGGTAGTACCGCTCTCGGTGCGGTAGTACCGCACCACGGTAGTACCGCTCTCCGAGCGGTAGTACCGTGGTTGGTGGGCTGCCAACGGTTCCCAACGGATGGATTCGTGGGAGACTATAAAAGGGGGTCTTCTTCCTCCTTTGTCTCCACCCGTTTTGTGCAAGTTCTTCCCCCCATTGTTGACCTCTTTGAGCTTGCTTACTCCCTTTCCCTCCCATGATTCTTGCTCCTTTTTGAGGGAAAAGAGAGAGGAGGTCTAGATCCACATTCTCCACCAAGCCATCTCTCCTCTAAGTGAGGGGAACCTTGTGGATCTAGATCTTGGAGTTCTTGGTGTTCTCCTTGTTCTTAATCTCATATTCCTCCATAGCTTTTGTTGCTTTGGTGGGATTTGAGAGTTGGGGACTTGACCACTTCGTGTGCTCTTGCCATTGCATTTGGTGCATCGGTTTGAGTTCTCTCCGAGGATTCTTTGTAGTGAGTGAAGTTGTGAAGATAGCTACTCTTGAGTGCATTGGCACTCTAGAGCTTGTTCCTCGTGGGTGCGTTGGCACCTAGAGGCTTGTTGTTACGGAGCTCAATCATTATGGTGGAAAGCTTCGGGACGCTACGGGAGCCTCCAATTCGGTTGTGGAGATTGCCCCGAGCATTTGTACGGGTTCGGTGACCGCCCCCAAGGGTTTCCATTTGTACGGGTTCGGTGACCGCCCTCAAGTGTCCTAATAGTGGAATCACGGCATCTTGCATTGGTAAGAGCGTGAGGAGAAATAGGGTGGCCCTCGTTGGCTTCGTGTGAGCATTGTGCTCCTCACCCTCACCCTCTCCAAACGGAGACGTACTTCTCGCAAGAGAAGGAACTTCAGTAACAAATCCTTGTCTCCATCGGCTCCACTTGCGGTTATCTCTACCTTTACTTTGAGCAAGCTTATTACATTGTTTATCTTGTGCTTGCTCATATTATTGTACATTGCTTGTCCCATAGGTTGTTCTTCTAGTCAACCTATTTACTTGTGCACCTACTTTGTGATAGCCCTAGTGCTCTTGTTATATATCTTGCTATCACATAGTTGTTTATCTTGCTTAGTATAAGTTGTTGGTGCACATAGTTGAGCCAAGCTTATTTAGGTTTCTTGCTTGGCAAATTAAACGTTAAGTTTTATTCCGCATTTGTTCAAGCCAAAACCGTAATTATTTTAAGCGCCTATTCACCCCCCCCCTCTAGGCGACATCCACGTCCTTTCACTATCCTTTTGAGAGATCCACACTAGTACGTCCTCTATATCTTTGTACTCCATAGAGATGATCTTCATGCATATAGCTATGTGGGGACCTTCACACTAGAACTTGGCTTGCATATTCCAAGGATGAGCCTCCTCAAACGAGCTCTAGGTCTTCATGAGCGAGCAAGTTAGATGCACCCCCACTAGTTCCATTAGAGAGCTTCCTAGCTCGTATGTGCATCCGTTGCATGGCAATCCCTACTCCTCACATCATATCTATCATTTGGCATCTATTGCCTATGATTGTCCTCATTGATGTGAGCCTTTCTCATCCTTTTTGTCTTCCTCCTCCACCATATTCTCTCTTTTCCATCCTAAGTGTCAACTCTCGTGCTTACGCTCATCCATTGCATGAGTGCTCAAAATATCGAGAAGGAGTGGATCAAATTGACTTGTACCTGGCTAGTGGTCTAGGGACGAGTCAAGATAAGATTCCAAAGAAGATCAAAGTGTGAAACTTTAGTAATTTGAGTTCTCAACACAAAAATACTTTTTATCGTATTCCCTATCCCCTATCTTGCACACAAACACCATTTGGAGACATTCGAGTCCCGGATAGCGAGAGCTCTTGCACCAAATGTTCTTTTGTTACTTGTTTCAATGCTAATATAGACTCTTGCATGGTATGACTTGAATTGAATCTCTAGCCTTGATTGCTTTACTTTTCAAAGTTCTTATATGGTTGCTGGAATGTCACCACAGAAATTATGCTGTTATCATTTACCTACTCGAGGACGAGCAGGAATTAAGCTTGGGGATGTTGATACGTCCAAGACGTATCTATAATTTCTGCTTGCTCCATGCATGTTTTGTGTGATATTGCTATGATCTAGATACACTTTCATACACTTTTGATCATATTTGGACTAACCTATTAACTCAGTGCACCCCAGAAGAGCCCGGGAGGGGACAGAGGGGGGTCAGGGGGGCCCAGGCGGCCACCCGGCGCGGCCCCACCCCTGGCCGCGCCAGGGGGCGCCTGGGGCCCCTGGCCCACCTCTGGCTGCCCCCCTTCGCCTATTTATCCTCCGTCACGGGAAAACTCCAGAACGAGAACCCTATTCCGCGAACTCGCCTCTGTTCCGCCGCCGCCGCGCTTCCAAGATCGGGAGCACCAGAAGACCTCTTCCCGGCACCCTGCCGGAGGGAGGATTGACCTCCGGGAGTCTCCTCTCCACCATGGATGCTCCCCGGATGTCTCGTGAGTAGTTTTCCTTGGACCATGGGTCCGTGATCAGTAGCTATGTGATGTTCTCCTCCCCTCTTTGATCTTCATTGTTTAGACCTCGTGAGCTGCCCTACATGATCGAGGCACCTTTGTAATATTTCTGCTATTGCTATGTTGAGTCTGATAGGATCTGATGGATTATGAGATTATGTTCCGATTGTGATAGAGTAATATATTTGGTTTTTATCTCTTATATTTTTGTTCCTAAGTAATTCTTGCATGTTCTCCGTTGCTGTTTATTGCTTTGGCCAAGTAGTAGGTAGTGACTCCAAGAGGGAACGTTGTGCTAGATTGTGGGTTCATGCCTCCCCGATGACACGCTTGAGTGACAGAAACATGAGTCTAGGGGATGTGCTGTTTCCACAAGGGGGAAAACAACGGTGCTTGTAACCGCGGTTACAAGGATTGTTTACTTTACGCAGAGTTCTTTTTAATGCAGTTGTCTGTTGCCTTGGGTTTACACTTTGGGTGGGGCTCGCAACTTAATACCAGCGAGATGTTCTGGATAGATATCTCAAGATGGATGATTAGTAGTAGATGCAGATGGATTTCGGTCTACTTATTTTGGCGTACTGCCCGTGCTTTTGAACCTCTTCCTTTCTTTTGTAGCATAGTTAGCATTGCGGTGCGTTCATAATCCTATCAATTGTCTTTCTGTAATTTGTTTACCTCGCATAGCAATTTATCGTCTTTTGGGAGAGAGACATCACTAGCGAACATCACGTATCCTGGTCCATATCCTTATCACTGTTTCCACGCTACATTTACTTTACTGCTTTTATTTGCTATCATTTTGCCTTGCGTTTATCCTTTGTAAACAACAAGAACGGAGAGATTGACAACCTCTCTGACTTCGTTGGGAACAAAGTTATCTGTGTCTGTGTGCAGGTCCGCGTCAGTTGCGCCGCTGAGACCTACTTATCATCTCTGGAGTCCTGCTGGAGACAAACCTTGGTATCCTTACCGAGGGAAAACTGTTGCTGCACTACATCTCAAACCTTTCACTTGGGGTAACTAACGAAGGGCGAGAAGCTATCAGCAAGAAAGAGGTGGAGCAAGAGAGAGAAGCGAGAGCGGCTACGCGGGGTGAAAAGGAGCGGATCTGCCCCGAACCGAGGGGAAGGAGCGGTTTTATAACTCGAGGGGGCAACCGCCACGCGTCAGATCCGCACCCCATTATGGTCCTACCGGTTGCCCTCCCCATAAAACCGCTCCACTTCCCCATAATCCCTCCCACTTTCCCACGGGCAGTTAATTATTATCCTATAAGACCGCCGCGGGAATCGAGGAGACAGGCCCAAACAGTGCGCCCACTTGTCTGGGCAAGAGGATTCTCTGACAAGGCAAGATCCTTTCTAAAAAGACCGAATCTGATTTTGATTCGAAGCTCGAAGCCACTTCAACTACTCGGAGGATACAAACCATAACGTACACCGACCAAACTCTCCGATTACGCCATCACTCGTAAGAAATCACTAAGCTCCCGCGGCGACCGAGTAAGTTGTCACTCGGAAATACAACAAAGAGAACCACTTCAGGGTTTTCCGCAAAACGAAAATCTTGCACCCCATTACTCGGGCAAAAACCCGGGTAATTGACTCGCTGGTGGCCCATCTCTGACGTAGAATGCCAGGTCACTAGTAAGACCCGACGCAGGGGGTAAAGGTTCAATGTCCCACGTGGCATGGCCTGGGACTCGTTACGATGTCCTAGGACATTGAACTTTACAAATTTGGTTCATATGGAGTTTAAGGCCTTTTACTCCGAGACACGCCTTCCGAGGCCTCAGCCCACCTCTTCCGAGAGACGTTTGAGTGTCGCCAAATTTCTTCCGCTAACCTGCCCAACTCGTACTCGAGGGAAAAGTTCAAACATCAATAAAGCCCTTCCGGGCCTCTTACTGAGTTTAACCTTCGCGTACCTCAGAAAATCTAACAGATGCCAGCCGCCTCAATTACGAGCACCCGAAAGCGCTTGGGGGCTACTGTCTTGGTAATACTAAAGGAATACCCCTAGGCAAGGGAAACCAAGGGATACCCTCAAGCCCTTGGTTTTCCAAACACACCAAATAAAATAAGATCAGTAAAAAACATGGAGCATCAACGATCTCCGAGTAACAAGTTACTCGGAGATCAGAAACCACTTCCGAGTACGCAGCTACTCGGAAGTCCAGCAAGATTCGAGTAGATCGGCACTCGGAAGAGATCGGCGAGCCATTCCTTACTCGGATGACAGGAGCGCAACGGACAGGAAGCATTCAAGGCTGCGGGCGTTTCTCCTCCTTTATTACTAGTAATGGGCGGACCATTTTTGTATTTAACACACATTTAATCCTGTAATTAAGACCCATTTAAGCCGAGGTATTAAGGGGGCAGGGGCGCACTCTATATAAGCCCCCCTCCTCCCAGTGTGGGCACGCGCAACTCTAATCCTCATACCTTTGAGCAAGAACACCCCAGTCATCCTGGAACAGGACTAAGGTTTTTATCTCTAAGGAGAGGCCTAACCTGTATAATTTTCCCTGCGTCAACCACTCTACGTACAGATTCATTTAGCTCCTTTTATACCCCTATATCTATTGTCAGGATTATATCCCCGACAGATACCACTCTTCCACGTGGAACTTTCACAAGAGCTCAATCATGGGCTATAGCAAGTCAAGGTGAACTCACTCCTAATTGAGATTACTTTAGCTCCTTTTATACCCCTATATCTTTCACATGCGATACATGGCTACTACATCAAACATATACTTTGTGAATTCTTAGGTACCAAGAGATGGATCATGCGAAAGCCAAGGAACAACACAAAGCGATGCCAGAAGAGGAGGACCAAGAAGATGAAGAAGAGACGAAGGAAGTGGTGGCCACCAACCAGTGGCCGAACAACCGGCAAAATCATCCGGCCAGCAGGAACATCTGACAAACTATCGTACATCTGAGCCCCTCTTCACAGAAGGTTGCGTCGTTTTGCCGAAAATCCAGCAAAGACCCTTTCTACCAGCTCATTTTTTCGGAATTCCGACAGTAGCCTGAATGTTCGGCAAACCGTCGGGTGTCCGATCCCTGTCTACGCACGGTGAAGGGTCATGACCCATGTACCCCTCTATCACCCCCTAGCCTATAATTACCCTTCTCGTACTCCATTTTGGGGTTAGCTAAATTGATATTAAACATTGAGAAATCTTAGCTCCTAGTTTCCCCTTGGAGATTTAGATCACTTAGAGATCTCTCTCAATCTTAGCTAAATTGATATTAAATATTGTGAAATCTTAGCTCCTAGTTTTCCCTTGGTGATCTAGATCTCTTAGAAATCTCTCTCAATCTTTCCTCTCCTAATAGTAGAATGGGAGGGGCCTATCAAGACTACCTACTTGTGAATGACTATGGATCTTGTAGCGTATGGAATTAGTGAGTAGATTTAAGTGTTCTTGAGTTTGGATCTTGCTTTCCCTTCCTCTTGTGTGTTCTATTTGAAATTCCTTCCTTGTTCATCTCCAAAATGTGAAAGATAGGGCAAATTCGAAGGGCTTGATAAAAAAATGGGTTTGATTCTATATCAACTACCGTTAGACAATCGACACTGCCCTTCATGCGTGTCATGACGCATTTCAAAATGTGTATTGAATATAAGAGGAGGTGGCGCTGAAATTCATGTGCGCCGGTTTTGTGATCATAATTATTCCATAGTAGGAAAATAAATAAATAACAGCGAAAGGGTGGTTCGACGCGGCGGTTTACCATCGTGATGTTTGTAGAAAGTAAAATAAGGTGCATATAAGGTGAGTATTTTTTTTCGTTGCAATGCAGTATATTTCCTAGTTTAATTCTTTTACAAAAAAAATCTTAGTTTTGAAAGAAAGAAAAAAAACGTATGGGCGGCCACCATTGATTTCTCTCTACCCGCGCGGATGTAGCATGACCACAATGCATATGCATGATCAATTGATCATTCATTAATTCAGATCGTGGCGTAATCCAAACATATTCTCCCGTCTTTGTCACGCTACTATGATCATCATATGGGGCTCCGTTGTCGTTTAGTACTACGGGGCCATGCATGATGCATGTACAGGCAACGCCAACTCACCCACAGATCGATGGATAGTGCACCCATCAACCATGAACCCATGCTGATTTCAATAAAAAGAAAAACCATGAACCGATGATCAAACTGATTCCTATTCTTATCTGACATCGTTTCTTAACTGCTGCCAAAAGAAGAAAAACATACATTATCTTTTAGAGCAGCAAACTGATGAATTACAGACGGTCCATGCGGGAATCCTGTAAAATCACGAGCACTCGAATAAAAACGTCCGTGCCGAACAGTGCAGTACAGCGAAGCGTTGCGTGACGGCTCGATCTACGGATTTTCCTGGGATGTGAATGTACTACGACGGTTGCACGTTGGGGCGGGCGTTGGGTGACCGGTGGATCGTCGTCCGGCGGATCGACATTGACTCCGATGGATGGATGGCCCGGCATAAACAAACGGTGGATGCGTTGCATTTCGAAGTGGAACCCGGACCTTTTTGATGGTTTGTATGTACGTGAAGAGAGAATCTGGATGCGATGCATGGCGCCTCGTCGCCCTTACTCATTGATGCTGCCCAGCTAAGCTTCACTTTAGCAGTGTAATAAAAGCCACATGGAGGGTTGGGTAGCAGGAGGAGTTAATTACAAATTGGTACCACAATTCAGACTGTATTCACAGCTTGTTGTCACTTTTAAAAAAAATTGCAAATATGTATCAAGATACAGGCAGCTTGTTGCAAAAAATGGTATTTATACGTATAGATGCTGTATTTGACCCGCTGTCAGCATCACATGTTATCTTACTTTTGCAGAAAAGCCCTCGACTTTTTATTTATTCACAAATAAGATCCTTTGAAACTCGAAAAAAGATCGATCCCGTAGGAATCTAACTTGCGACCTCGCGCGGATGAGGCCATCACAAAGACGACTAAGCTAGCTTACTTTTGGGTTTAAGAGGGACACAGAGGTCAAAAGTAGTTATTAAGCGGACTGCAAAGCCCAGCAGATTCATCTGCTGCTGCTGTTTTTTTATGCAAGGCGTAAAAAATATATATAAATTGTTTAAAAATATTAAATTATATATTAATATAATAATGAATATTTCTATGTAACTAAAACTTAAAAATAACTAAAAATATTTACGCCTATGCAAATTACACATTTTAAAAGTATTTAAGCTTGTTATTTAAAAAATAATAATATTAAATATTAAGCTATCCATTATTAATTATATTAAATCACATACTGATATAATAATTCATATAATTAAATTACTACCTTGTTCTTACGAGTAGTGATGATAAAGCTATATGTAAATATACTAAGTACATTTTATTACTAAGGTAAAAATCTAATTTAATTTATAAACATAAAAATATTCGTACCTGGGATGTAAAAATATGCATTATTTAAAACACAAACATATGTAATTATAGTTAATTCTTAATTATATAATATTTTACGCCTTTAATATATTTATTAATTTATAATATATTTATTATTTTAATATATGTTTTAGTATATTTTAGTAATTTATAATATATTTATTAAAATTTATATAGGTTTTACGCTTAGTAATTAATTGTACTTATTATATTTACATTTAACTTTACCATCACTACACGTAACAACAAGGTAGTAATTTGATTATGTGAATTATTATATCAGTATATGATTTAATATAATTTAATAATGAATAACTTAATATTTAATATATTTAATTTTAAATTATATGAAAAAACTTAAATACTTTAAAAATATGCATGATTTAATTATAAAATGTGTAATTTTGCATAAGCGTAAATATTTTTAGTTATCTTTAAATTTTACTTACATCAAAATAATTAAATAACGTATATTTCACTATATTGATTATTATATTATTATGTGATTTAACATATGTAAATAATTTATATATTATTTTTTATGCCTTGCATAAAAATCGCTGCGCCTTGCAGCCCGTAACTACAATAGAATTATGTGCCCATCTTAGCACGACGGAGGCAGCTAGCTCAATGGTCGTTGTGTAAGTCAAGGGTTTTTCTGCAAAAATAAGATAATATGTAACGCTGACAATGGGCCCGAGCTGTCAGATACATCATCTATACGTATAAATACCATTTTTTTTCGTAAATAAATAAAAAGTCAAGGGTTCTTCTGCAAAAATAAAATAAAAAGTGACGCTGACAGCTGGCCCGAGCTGTCAGATACAGCATATGTACGTATAAATACATTTTTTTGCAACAAACTGCCTGTATCATGGTACGTATTTACAATTTTTTTGAAAAATGACACCATACTGTGAATACGGTCTGAATTATGGTACCAATTTGCAATTAACTCCAGTAGGAGGGAGGCCGTCCGCGCGGTGCGCTGCCGATGCCTCCTGCCTTGCATGGGTACATTGCAAGGATGAACTTGCTCCGAATCCCGATCCTAACTTTTTAGCTAAAAAGCTTCCGGCTCGATTTTATAAATAAAGCTATAAATGGTACTAAGGTTCACAAAGCTGTCACCACAGCAAAATAACAACATTCAAACAACGAACAATGATAAAAGAGGGGAATTGTATGATACAGACCAATGGCCATCACCAGGCATGCAGGCCGACTATCATGCGAACACCACATAAACTCGTCGTCTTCATCCAAGAAATTATGGCCGCCATGTCCTCCTTGTCGTCTTTCTTACAAAAGGGGCCTCCAAATCTGTAGAAAATCAATTAGTTTAAAAATGCAAACCAGTGCTCAATACTGATCTTATTTCTAATATTTCAGAGAGACCAACAGACAACAGAAAAAGGTCCAAAAGAGGCGACAAGACCGCCCAGACAGGGAGCGAGCAAGCATCCGGACCTCCGCAAAGGAACCGAGGCTCCAAGAATTACCCATCCACTCACGAATGCAACTCCACCAGAATTTCGCTAAAGCGCACTCAAAGAAAATGTGTTGAGCGTGTTTAGGACATCCACACACGATGCATACCGCACTCCGATTAGTGGTATGCTTATGGATCTAATCCGAGGAAGGGAGTTTGCCTTTGAAGGCCTGCCAAAAGGAAAATTTTATTTTTCAGGAGAATGCACGCTTTCCAAACAAGAGAGAACGTGGAGGTGCGGACCCTAGCAACCAGATTCGAATAAATAGACTTAACCGAGAATCTCCCCGAGCTTGTGAGGGATCAGGACACCTCATCCCTTTCCTCCGAGAGCGAAGGAAAAAGGGCAACAAGGCGATGACAGTCTTCTAACTCTACAGGAGACAGGGAGCGGCGGAATCCTAAATCCCAGCCAGAAGTCACCACCTCTGAGATAGAGATGTCAGGATCGGGGCAGTACGAAAATAAAATAGGAAAGGTAACGAGGGAACACCTCCACGACTCACCTTCGTAAGGGTACCCGATGCGTGTCAAGACCGGTGGCCCACTAGAAGCCTCGCAAAAGCCCAACATCAGCCTGGTAGGCCCACCCGAAGCACCGGCGAATGAACCGGCATGGAGTCCGAGACGACGTGGAGTCCATGGAGTGGTGTACAAGACAAGTAATTTATGAATCCTCCTATAACCCTAGACGAAATCCTCGAAACCTAGCGTAGTATATAAAGGCTGGGAGGGGGGACGTCTAGGGACATCGCAATCTCGCCTCGCAACACCTCACGTCCTGAACCGTCTAGCCAAATCCACCGTTGTAAAAACCTTTTTCATATAACAAATCGAGCTGGAGTAGGGGTTTTATCACACGAGGTCCGCGGACCTGGGTAATTCCCGTGTTCCTGTTAGCCGACGAAATCACCAACTGCACACTCCTTCCCCTTCAATCAACCGAGGTTCCTAACCACGGGATTTGCCGAGGTCTATCCTCGTCAATTGGCGCCATCTGTTGGAAAGACGCGGGTTGAATCTACGATCTCGACGGTCCCACCACCAGCAATCGACAACACGGCGACTCCGTCACCAGCACTCGACATGGCGGCAACTCAGGCAAAAAACGATCTGTTCGGGTCCCTCGACTTCTCCGCGCACCTTTCGGTCTTGCAGTCGATATCCTTAGATCGGCACGCAGGCACAAATCTGGCTTTCGGGGGTTTCTGAATCTACGCCAATTGATGGGGCACTCTCTGTCTCACGGATCGAGCCTGATCACCACTCGAAAGTCCAAAATCGACATCAACCACGGCACCGACATCGACCAAGATCGACATCGAATTTTCTCTGATCAAGGCACCCACCCGCGTGGCTACCTCCAACATCGACCACGCCACCCACCGCAAGACAATCTTCATCAACAACGGAGACTACGACGGCGGCAGAGGATTCGACCGAAGAAAGAAGGAACCTAGGCGCAACTACCACGACGACCGAGGAATCGAGATGGTCGCGACTGGCTTCCCCAGCGTCAGAGAAGGCAGGCGCCATGACGACAATCGCCCATCTCGGCGAGATAGCTACGACGACTCGCCACACAACCAGAAACGACAATCGTGACCACGTCAACCCCGCGACGACACTCGAGCACGACACTCACTTGATGGGTGCAGATAACACCTCCTCGTTGGTTACCCCAACTGGAAGGTTATGATGCAGATTGCGGTAAAATTCCCCTAACTTGAGAGGATAGGGTTATGTCTCCAGTAGGATACCAAGCTCGACAAGAAGGTGGCCAGAAAAAAATGGCGTCATTTACAACCTTGAGGTTTCTTACTTGACATGGATCTGCACACAAGACGCAAATAACTTTGCTCCCAACAAGTTCAGAGATGTTGTCAATCTCTTCGACCTTGTTGTTTACAAATGATCAATCACAAAGGGGAATAATAGTGGGTGCAACTGAAAGGAAATAAAAGTAGTAAATGAGAATGGTGTAAACTATGATGGAAATATGGACCGAGGTCCCATCACTTTCACTAGTGATGTCTCTCTCCCAAAAGACGATAAATAACTATGCTGGGTGAACAAACTACAGCTAGGTAATTGAAAGAATTATAAACGCACCATAATGCTACTTATGCTACTAGAAAGTAAAGAGGCTCAATCGTATGGGCGTTACACCAAAACAAGTAGACCATTTATCCATCAGTTTCTACTCACTAATCATCCACCTTGAGATATCTATCCAGAACATCTCGCTGGTATTAAGTTGCGAACCCCAACCAAATTGTAGGCTCAAAGCAATGGACAATTGCCTTAACACTTTATGCATAATGTAAGCAATCCTTGCAACCGCAGTTACAAGCACCATTGTTTTCTCCCTGGTGGCAACAACACATCCCCTAGTCTCATGTTTATGTCACTCAAGCTAAACATCGAGGGGCATGAACCAACAATTAAGCATAACAGTCCCTCTTGGAGTTGCAATCTACTATTTGACCAAAGTTACAAACGCAATGGAGAACATGCAAGAATACTCAGGAACAAAAATATAAAGGTAAACCAAATAGATTACTCATCACAAATTGAACATAATCTCATACTCCATCGTATCCCAGCAAGCACAACATAGCAAAACAGGAACTAACACAAAGGTGCCTTGATCATGATAGGCAGCTCACAAGGGCTAAACATTGAAGCACAAGATTGGAGAGAAGACATCCTCTAGCTACTGATCACGGACCCATGGTCCAAGGGGAACTACTCATGGCACATCCCGGAGGCGCTTGGCCAAGGGGTGGCCCCCTCGGGGCCTCCTTTTGGCTTTCGGAGTCTTCTGATGCAGATATTGTTTTAGTATTTTTTCTGGAATTTTCCGAGCACTTTTATAATTTTCCTTTTTCTGCAATGCATGGAAAATAACAGACAGAAACTAGCATGGGCACTGGATTAGTAGGTTAGTCCAAAATATATTGTAAATGGTATGAAAGTGCATCAAAGCATATATCAATATCACCAAAAGAAGCATGGAGCAAACAAAAATTATAGATACGTTTGGGACGTATCAACATTCCCAAGCTTAATTCCCGCTCGTCCTCGAGTAGGTAAATGACAACAAAGATATTTTTTGTGGTGACATGCTACCAACAAATATTTGAAATTTTAAGTATAGCAAGCAAGATATGCAATTCAAGTCAAGATAATAACAAGCAAGAGTCTATATCTAGTATTGAAACTAGCAAAGTAAGAACATAAACGTGCAAAAGCTCTTGCTGTCCGTGACTCGAATGTCTCCAATGGGTGTTCCCATGCAGAAAATGGGAGATGGGTTTAGAGCATAAAAATACTAGTAGTTGTTGAGAACTCAATCTGGTAAAACTTCACACTTGGTCTCTTTTGGAATCTTATTATGACTCGTCTCCAGACCATCGTCCAGGTACAAGTCAATTCGTCCCTCTCCCTTTCGACTTTGAGCACTCATGGAAAAGAGAATAAAATGATGGGGGAGGAAGTCAAAAAGTGTGAAAGGCTCACATCAATGAGGACAATCATACCTGAGAGAAAGCCAAATGATAGATATGATGTGAGGAGTAGGGATTGTCATGCAACGAATGCACAAATGAGCTATGAGTATGAAAGCTCTCCAAAGGAACTAGTGAGGGTGCATCCAACTTGCTTGCTCACGAAGACCTAGAGCTCTTTTGAGGAGGCTCATCATTGGAATATACAAGGCAGGTTCTTTAGTGTAAAGGTCCCCACATAGATGCATGAATGATATGAAAACTCTCTATGAAATACAAATGCTACTTTGAAGCACACGTGTGGATTTTTAAAAAGGAATACTAGTGTTGCCCCCTTCTCTCTTTTTATTTCTCTTTTTTCTATTTTTTGTGGCCTCATTGACTCTTATTTATCTCTCATTTGTCCTCTTTGGGATCTTTTCATGTGTCCTCTTTTGGGATCTTTTATTTGTGTCCTCTTTGGAATATTTTCCTCACTTAAGGACACCACTCTATATATTACAAGGATGATTAAGATCACGCACTTTTACAAAAGTACTCAACATAAAGAAAAACTAAAACTAAATCATGATGTATGCAAATATATGCCTCTGCCAGTGTAGCAAGATATGCAATGATACTAGCGTGTCATGTAGCAATTATAAGGGCAATGCCCAACTAGCATGAGACTCTATAATCAAGCAAAAGCATGTATGAAAATGAAAGATCAAGTCATGAAAAGATAGGTTATGTGGCAATGCATCTCAGAAAGGTTATGGAAATGCCTTGATAGGTAGGTATGGTGGTTGTTTTGAGGAAGGATATGATGAGGCTTATGATGACAAAGCGTAACATACCAAGGATTTGGATGAACCGGCGAAGTTTGCTCCGACTCTCGAGATGAGAAAGGGCAATGCACGATACCGAAGAGGCTAGCAAAATATGGCTGGTGGAAAGGCCAACAATCGAATACTCGCATTAGTCAAAGGAACTCATCCACTTATTATCGCTAACTCTCTATCTAGTTAGGAGATTCACAAAGAGACAACTACCCCTAGGAGGATTGTATGGGGGCTGGGTTATTCTTGCGCATCCTTGACCCATGATAACATGAGGGTACTCTATATATTACAACCCCTCCAGAGGTTAGTGATCCATCTAGTAGCTAGAGTTCTCAACTATTTTTTGTAGTTTTCAACAGTAAGAACGTTGAACCAAAATACGACACCTATCACTAATAGTCTTGATCTCTTGACACACACAAGTCCAAACATTACTTGAAACAATACCTCAAAACCATTGCAAGTTATTACTGAACTTATAATAGCAACCTCGATTACCTACTCAAAGTGAGACACACATTCAGTGCAACATGTCAACTCTCTAAACAAGATAAACATGAAACTCAAGAGAGTACTAAAAACAATATCTAAACAATAGCTCTTAAAGATAAACATGAAGAACATGAGCTAAACATGATAGCAGCTAGAAATAATAACGAACACTCAACAAAGATAGAAATGAAAACTATGAGTATTTGATGGGTGTAGATAATACCTCCTCGTTGGTTACCCCAAGTGGAAGGTCATGATGTAGATAACAAAAAATTTCCCTCGGTGAAGGTACTAAGGTTATCGTACCAGGAGGACTCCGAATTCTTCAAGTAGGTGTAACCATCGCCAAAAATTAAGTTGCCGAATTGGATCGAGGTTGATGTGGACCTGCACACAGAAATAAATAACTTTGCTCCCACCGAGTTCAGAGAGGTTTTCAATCTCTCCGGCCTTGTCGTTTACAAAGGATCAAACCCACGGTGGAAATAATGATGGTGATTGCAACTGAAAGGAAATAAAGCAGTAAAGAGTTGAGGTGTAAACAATGTTGGAAACATGGACCGGGGTCGCATGATGTTCACTAGTGATGTCTCTGATACGTCTCAAACATATTGATAATGTCTGCTCGCTCCATGCATGTTTTGTGTGATATTTCTATGATCTAGATACATTTTCATACATTTTTGATCATATTTGGACTAACCTACTAACTCAGTGCACCCCAATGCCAGTTCCTGTTTTCTGCTGTTTTTCTATATCAGTTTTCCCCCATATAAAAAGTGCTCCAAAAATCCGGGAAAATCATATAAAAATCAGCGTGTCGGAAGCCTCCAGAAGCCCGAAGGAGGGCCAGGGGGCACCACCAGGAGCCCAGGCGGCCACCTGGCGCGGCCCTGGCCGCGCCAGGGGGGTGCCTGGACCCCTGGTGGACCCCCTGGCTGCCCCCCTTCGCCTATTTATTCTCCGTCACAGGAAACTTCCGAAGACAGAACCCTATTTCGCAATCTCGCCTCTGTCCCGCCGCCGCCGCGCTTCCAAGATCGGGAGCACCGTCAGGACCCTTCCCGGCACCCTGCCGGAGGGAGGATCAACCTCCGGGAGCTTCTCCTCCACCATGGACGCTCCCCGGATGTTCCGTGAGTAGTCTACCTTGGACCATGGGTCCGTGATCAGTAGCTATGTGATGTTATCCTCCCCTCTTTGTTCTTCATGGTTTAGACCTCGTGAGCTACCCTACATGATCGAGGCACATATGTAATTCTTCTGCTGTTTCTATGCTGAGTTTGATGGGATCTGATGGATTATGAGATTATGTTCAGATCGTGATAGAGTAATATATTTGGTTTTTATCTCTTATATTTTTGTTCCTAAGTAATTCTTGCATGTTCTCCGTTGATGTTTATTGCTTTGGCCAAGTGGTAGGTAGTGACTCCAAGAGGGAACGTTGTGCTCAATTGTGGGTACATGCACCCTGATGACACGCTTGAGTGACAGAAACATGAGTCTAGGGGATGTCTTGTGGCCACAAGGGGGAAAACAACGGTGCTTGTAACCACGGTTGCAAGGATTGTTTACTTTATGCAAAGTTCTTTCAATGCAATTGTCTGTTGCTTTGGGTTTACACTTTGGGTGGGGCTCGCAACTTAATACGAGCGAGATGTTCTGGATATATATCTCAAGGTAGATGATTAGTAGTAGATGCAGATGGATTTCGGTCTACTTATTTTTGCGTATTGCCCATGCTTATGAGCCTCTTCCTTTCTTTTGTAGCATAGTTAGCATTGCGGGTCATTTATAATCCTGTCAATTGCCCATCTGTAATTTGTTTACCTCGCTAGTGAACATGATGGGACCCGGTCCATATTCTCATTATTGTTTACAAGCTCATTTATTTTCTCGCATTTACTTTCAGCTATCATCATTATCATTATCCCATGTGTGTTTGACCCTTTGTAAACAACAAGACCGGAGAGATTGACAACCTCTCTGAACTTCGTTGGGAGCAAAGTTAATTGTATTGTGTGCAGGTCTGCGTCAGGTGCGCCGCTAACACCTACTTATCATCGCCGGAGTCTTACGGGACACAAACCCTATCCTCTACATAGGGGAAATTTGCTGCTATCCTACATCTCACCTTCCACTTGGGATAACCAAGGAAGGGCGAGAAGCCATTACCACTTCCACGCCATCAAGCAAATTTCTGGCGCCGTTGCCGGGGACTCCGAGTGATAAGATAGGGAGTTGCCCACTACATTTTACCTTTGCTTTTTAGTCTTGTTAGTTTACCTTTCAGTTTTTATCTTTGTGTCCTTTGTCAAAAATCCAAAAAAAATAGTATGTCTAGTTCCTTACTTTCCAATCAATGTCTGACTTCTTTGAAACCAGATCTTATTGGCATGGAGGATTCACCGAGGATCAACAAAAGTGGTACAAGGAACACCACTTGTCTCAAAAGTGGATACACTTATGGAAACAAATACACCAGTTATATGAGTATGCTAAAAACTTATGCTCAATATATAATATATCTTTCTGCAGGGATGAATCTTGTTGCTTTATGAGGCATAAACACCTTCTTTCCAGTGTGAGTAGAATGATGAAGAAACCTTAGCTTATTATGCTAAGAGAAATTATGATTTTTATGATGCAGAGGAAATAGAAGAATTTGTTGCTTATAAGGGTGCCTATGAAATTACTTCTCTTCTTAAAAATATTGATGATGCCCCTTAAAAATCTGAGAGTCTTGATATTCTTAACTATTGTTTGGAAAATTACGATGAAAATTATTATATTACTGATCATCTTGATAGAATCTCTCCCCCAAAGGAAGAGACTAATGTTTTGCAGGACTCTATGAAAGAAGAAATTGATGAAACCGAAACTCCTTGGATGAAAAAGAGGAGGAGAGTGACGAACAAAAGGAGGAAGAATGGATCCATCCATGTCTACCTTCTAATGAGAGTAACTCTTTGAACCTTACCTTATATGAGTGTTATGATCCTATGGATTCTTTTGAAATATCCCTTTTTGATGAAGTTGATGCCTTCTATGCTTATGGCCGTGATGCCACTATGTATGATGCTTACGGAGATGAACTTGCTATAGTTCCTCATGTTAAGCATGAAATTTTTGCTATTTCACCCACACTTGATTGTCCTATTATCCTTTTGAAATCTCCAACTCATATTTCAGAGAACTGTGCTCTTATTGAGGCTCAATGTGTTGGGATGCATTTATCTGATGTTCCTAAAAACCGCGTTGAAAACTATACACGTGTGATTGTAGGTCATGAACAACATGATTTATGTGATAGTTATATTCTTGATGTTGTTCATGATACTACTGAAAATTATTTTGAGAGAGGGAAGTTTGGTTGTAGAAATTTCCATATTACTAAAACTCCTCTCTTTATGTTGAAAGTTTTAAAGTTGTTCTTGTTCCACCTTCCTATGATGGTTTATTTGTGCTTATTTGATTTATTTTCTTACAAGATGTCTATGCATAGGAAGTGGGTTAGGCTTAAATTTGTTTCATATTTTCTTCTTGATGCTCTCTTTTGCTTCAAAATTCTTATTCTTGTGAGAGCATCTTATATAATCTTCTTGCCTAGCTTAAAGGCGTAAAAGAAAGCGCTTGTTGGGAGGCAAATCAAGATGTTTTTACTTCTGTTTTTAGTGGTCTTGATGATTGTTACTACTGTAGCAACATCATTGTATCTTTATTTTCAAGCTTTGTGCCAAGTTATAGCCTCATATGACACGGGAAGCGAAAGTTGTGACATGATGTCCAGAAAACAAATTTTGTCTTCGTGACGGAAAAAATCGGATCAAATCACCAGTTCATCTTTTTGAGCTGAATTTTTTACACAGCGTGCTCTATACAATCTCGGAACTTTCATATGTTATGAGTTTTTTATTTGAGTTGAAGAAGTGCCCCGAGAAAGTTCTCTACTACCTTCTGTTCTGTTTTTCACAGATTCTGCCATGTTTTGTCTCTCCTAACTTTTGCAAACCTTAAGCTTGCTTTTTCTTTGCAAAAACCTTTTGGAAATCTTGAGAAACAGTAGATATTCAAGAATATCTTTATATCCAGTGGGGGTAAATTATTTTATTAAGGGTACTAACCTCTCTGATCAACTTATGATGAGTTATGTATGAAGGGAGTTTTCAAGTGTGCGATGGAAGATGATGAAAGAAGATCCAGGAGTGTCAAGCGCTCAAGCTTGGGGATGCCCCCATGCATCCCCAATTAATATTCAAGGAGACTCAAGCGTCTAAGCTTGGGGATGCCCCCGTGCATCCCCTTCTCCATCAACAATCATCAGTTCGTCCTTCGTCTCACTATATTTTTATCACTTCATGCGTTATGTGCTATGCTTGGAGCGTCTCGCTCTTAGGTTTTATTTTTTAGTTTTCTTTAGCTTTGTTTGCTGTTCATAACAAGTTATATCCCGTCTTACTTTGTGTGGGAGAGAAACACGCTCCACTTTCAAAATCTAGAACACATCATAGGATTCTTCATGCCTATCTTCTTACTGTTGTGTGTTCTTTATCTTTTCGTAGCTACTGCCATGTTTAGTTTTAGTCTTAGTTTGTATTTAGCAAGAGCCTTGGATTTTGTTTAGTTTGTTGCTGGAACTCTCTTTAGTTTTCATGTTTATCTTGTTAAGAGAGTTGGTTGTTGCACTGAGTTGTGTCTTGTCTTGAAAGTAGGTAATTGAGGTTGCTATTTAATTTTAGTAGTAACTTGCAATAGTTTTGAGGTATTGATGTGAGTAATGTTTGAACTTTTTGTGTCATGAGCTTTAGCCTATTAGTGATAGGTGTCGTATTTTGGGAAATCCGTGTTTATTTTCAAAACCTACAAAACTAGTCGAGAACTCTAGCTACTAGATGGATCGCTAATCTTTGGAGGGACCGAATATTAGAGTACACTCACGTACCATGAGTCGAGGATGCGCAAGGATCACCAAACCCCCCATTGAAAGTTCACACTTCCACCTCCTCATAACTTGTCTCTTTGTAAATCTCCTTATTATATTGAGAGTTACCGATAATAAGTGCATGAGTTCTTCGAACTAATGTGAGTATTGAAAGTTGACACTTCCACCTCATATTTTCTAGCCTCTCCTGTGCCGTGCATTGCCTCCTTCTCACTCCGAGAGTTGGCGTCCACCTTTGCCGATACATCCAGATCCTTAGCATGATACACTCTGTCATCATAAACCTCCTTATATCCTTCCTCAAAACAGCTAGCATACCTACCTATCAAGGAATTTCCATAGCCTTTCCGAGATATATTGCCATGGAACATCCACCTCTTCATGACTTGATCTTCATGTCATACATGTTCCTGCTACACTGGCAGCGGCATACATTGCATACATCATGATAGCTACATATTCTTTACGATTTGAGTACCTTGTAAAGTGTGAAAGATCTTCTATACCCTCTTGTAAATTAGAGTGTTGCCCTTAAGTGAGGAAAAGATCCCAAAGTGGACAAAATAAAAGATCCCAAAGAGGACAAATGAGATTTAAATAGAAAGAGCCATTGAGGCCACCAAAAATACAAAAAAATATAAAAAGGAAAAAAAGAAATAAAAAGAGAGAAAGGGGCAACACTACTATCCTTTTGAAAGATCCACACTAGTACTCCCTCTTATCCTTGTACTCCATAGAGATGATCATGCATATAGCTATGTGGGGACCTTCACACTATAGAACTTGGCTTGCATATTCCATGGATGAGCCTCCTCAAAAGAGCTCTAGATCTTCATGAGCGAGAAAGTTAGATGCACCCCCACTAGTTCCATTGGAGAGCTTTTCGGCTCATATGTGCATCTGTTGCATGGCAATCCCTACTCCTCACATCATATCTATCATTTGGCCTTCTCGCCTATGATTGTCCTCATTGATGTGAGCCTTTCTCATCCTTTTTGTCTTCCTTCTCCACCATATTTATCTCTTTGCCATCCTAAGTGTCAACTTTCATGCTTACGCTCATCCATTGCATGAGTGCTCAAAATATCGAAAAGGAGTGGATAAAATTGACTTGTACCTGGCTAGTGGTCTAGGGACGAGTCAAGATAAGATTCCAAAGAAGACCAAGTGTGAAATTTTAGTAGATTGAGTTCTCAACAAAAATTCTTTTTCTTCTCGTATTCCCTATCCCCCTTCTTGCACGCAAACACCATCTGGAGACATTCGAGTCACGGACAGCGAGAGCTCTTGCACCTAATGTTCTTTCGTTGCTTGTTTCAATGTTAATATAGACTTTGCATGTTATGACTTGAATTGAATTACATACCTTG
The DNA here is from genome assembly GCA_950022295.1 of Bromus sterilis. Lineage (NCBI taxonomy): Eukaryota > Viridiplantae > Streptophyta > Magnoliopsida > Poales > Poaceae > Bromus > Bromus sterilis. The sequence goes on along the minus strand of OX465601.1, from coordinate 138,263,227 downwards.
ATTACTTTAATTTTCAAAGTTCTTATATGGTTGCTAGCATGTCACCACAGAAATTATGTTTTTATCATTTACCTACTCGAGGTCGAGCAGGAATTAAGCTTGGGGATGTTGATACGTCTCAAACGTATCGATAATTTATGCTCGCTCCATGCATGTTTTGTATGATATTACTATGATCAAGATACACTTTCATACATTTTTGATCATATTTGGACTAACCTACTAACTCAGTGCACCCGAGTGCCAGTTCCTGTTTTCTGCTGTTTTTCTATTTCAGTTTTCCCCCATATAAAAAGTGCAACAAAAATCCAGGAAAAATCAGATAAAAATTAGTGTGTCGGAAGCCTCCAGAAGCCCGAAGGAGGGCCAAGGGGCCACCACCAGGAGCCCAGGCGGCCACTTGGCGCGGCCAAGGGCCTGGCCGCGCCTGGGGGGCGCCTGGACCCCTGGTGGGCCCCCTGGCTGCCCCCCTTCGCTATTTATTCTCCATCAAGGGAAAGTTCCGAAGATAGAACCCTATTTCGCAATCTTGCCTCTGTTCTGCCGCCGCCGCGCTTCCAAGATCGGGAGCACCGTCAGTACCCTTCCCAGCACCTTGCCGGAGGGAGGATCGACCTCCGGGAGGTTCTCCTCCACCCTGGACGCTCCCCGGATGTGTCGTGAGTAGTCTACCTTGGACCATGGGATTTTCCGGGGTTGATCCCCGTCAGCGATCAGTAGATATGTGATGTTCTCCTCCCCTCTTTGTTCTTCATGGTTTAGACCCCGTGAGCTGCCCTACATGATCGAGGCACGTATGTAATTCTTCTGCTGTTGCTATGCTGAGTTTGATGGGATCTGATGGATTATGAGATTATGTTCAGATCGTGATAGAGTAATATATTTGGTTTTTATCTCTTATAATTTTGTTCCTAAGTAATTCTTGCATGTTCCCCGTTGCTGTTTATTGCTTTGGCCAAGTGGTAGGTAGTGACTCCAAGAGGGAACGTTATTCTCGATTGAGGGTACATGCCCCCTGATGACATGCTTGAGTGACAGAAACATGAGTCTAGGGGATGTGTTGTGGCCACAAGGGGGAAAACAACGGTGCTTGTAACCGCGGTTGCAAGGATTGTTTACTTTACGCAAAGTTCTTTTAATCCAATTGTTTGTTTCTTTGGGTTTACACTTTGGGTGGGGCTCACAACTTAATACGAGCGAGATGTTCTGGATATATATCTCAAGGTAGATGATTAGTAGTAGATGCAGATGGATTTCGGTCTACTTATTTTTGCGTATTGCCCATGCTTATGAGCCTCTTCCTTTCTTTTGTAGCATAGTTAGCATTGCGGGTCATTTATAATCCTGTCAATTGCCCATCTGTAATTTGTTTACCTCGCTAGTGAACATGATGGGACCCGGTCCATATTCTCATTATTGTTTACAAGCTCATTTATTTTCTCGCATTTACTTTCAGCTATCATCATTATCATTATCCCATGTGTGTTTGACCCTTTGTAAACAACAAGACCGGAGAGATTGACAACCTCTCTGAACTTCGTTGGGAGCAAAGTTAATTGTATTGTGTGCAGGTCTGCGTCAGGTGCGCCGCTAACACCTACTTATCATCGCCGGAGTCTTACGGGACACAAACCCTATCCTCTACATAGGGGAAATTTGCTGCTATCCTACATCTCACCTTCCACTTGGGATAACCAAGGAAGGGCGAGAAGCCATTACCACTTCCACGCCATCAAGCAAATTTCTGGCGCCGTTGCCGGGGACTCCGAGTGATAAGATAGGGAGTTGCCCACTACATTTTACCTTTGCTTTTTAGTCTTGTTAGTTTACCTTTCAGTTTTTATCTTTGTGTCCTTTGTCAAAAATCCAAAAAAAATAGTATGTCTAGTTCCTTACTTTCCAATCAATGTCTGACTTCTTTGAAACCAGATCTTATTGGCATGGAGGATTCACCGAGGATCAACAAAAGTGGTACAAGGAACACCACTTGTCTCAAAAGTGGATACACTTATGGAAACAAATACACCAGTTATATGAGTATGCTAAAAACTTATGCTCAATATATAATATATCTTTCTGCAGGGATGAATCTTGTTGCTTTATGAGGCATAAACACCTTCTTTCCAGTGTGAGTAGAATGATGAAGAAACCTTAGCTTATTATGCTAAGAGAAATTATGATTTTTATGATGCAGAGGAAATAGAAGAATTTGTTGCTTATAAGGGTGCCTATGAAATTACTTCTCTTCTTAAAAATATTGATGATGCCCCTTAAAAATCTGAGAGTCTTGATATTCTTAACTATTGTTTGGAAAATTACGATGAAAATTATTATATTACTGATCATCTTGATAGAATCTCTCCCCCAAAGGAAGAGACTAATGTTTTGCAGGACTCTATGAAAGAAGAAATTGATGAAACCGAAACTCCTTGGATGAAAAAGAGGAGGAGAGTGACGAACAAAAGGAGGAAGAATGGATCCATCCATGTCTACCTTCTAATGAGAGTAACTCTTTGAACCTTACCTTATATGAGTGTTATGATCCTATGGATTCTTTTGAAATATCCCTTTTTGATGAAGTTGATGCCTTCTATGCTTATGGCCGTGATGCCACTATGTATGATGCTTACGGAGATGAACTTGCTATAGTTCCTCATGTTAAGCATGAAATTTTTGCTATTTCACCCACACTTGATTGTCCTATTATCCTTTTGAAATCTCCAACTCATATTTCAGAGAACTGTGCTCTTATTGAGGCTCAATGTGTTGGGATGCATTTATCTGATGTTCCTAAAAACCGCGTTGAAAACTATACACGTGTGATTGTAGGTCATGAACAACATGATTTATGTGATAGTTATATTCTTGATGTTGTTCATGATACTACTGAAAATTATTTTGAGAGAGGGAAGTTTGGTTGTAGAAATTTCCATATTACTAAAACTCCTCTCTTTATGTTGAAAGTTTTAAAGTTGTTCTTGTTCCACCTTCCTATGATGGTTTATTTGTGCTTATTTGATTTATTTTCTTACAAGATGTCTATGCATAGGAAGTGGGTTAGGCTTAAATTTGTTTCATATTTTCTTCTTGATGCTCTCTTTTGCTTCAAAATTCTTATTCTTGTGAGAGCATCTTATATAATCTTCTTGCCTAGCTTAAAGGCGTAAAAGAAAGCGCTTGTTGGGAGGCAAATCAAGATGTTTTTACTTCTGTTTTTAGTGGTCTTGATGATTGTTACTACTGTAGCAACATCATTGTATCTTTATTTTCAAGCTTTGTGCCAAGTTATAGCCTCATATGACACGGGAAGCGAAAGTTGTGACATGATGTCCAGAAAACAAATTTTGTCTTCGTGACGGAAAAAATCGGATCAAATCACCAGTTCATCTTTTTGAGCTGAATTTTTTACACAGCGTGCTCTATACAATCTCGGAACTTTCATATGTTATGAGTTTTTTATTTGAGTTGAAGAAGTGCCCCGAGAAAGTTCTCTACTACCTTCTGTTCTGTTTTTCACAGATTCTGCCATGTTTTGTCTCTCCTAACTTTTGCAAACCTTAAGCTTGCTTTTTCTTTGCAAAAACCTTTTGGAAATCTTGAGAAACAGTAGATATTCAAGAATATCTTTATATCCAGTGGGGGTAAATTATTTTATTAAGGGTACTAACCTCTCTGATCAACTTATGATGAGTTATGTATGAAGGGAGTTTTCAAGTGTGCGATGGAAGATGATGAAAGAAGATCCAGGAGTGTCAAGCGCTCAAGCTTGGGGATGCCCCCATGCATCCCCAATTAATATTCAAGGAGACTCAAGCGTCTAAGCTTGGGGATGCCCCCGTGCATCCCCTTCTCCATCAACAATCATCAGTTCGTCCTTCGTCTCACTATATTTTTATCACTTCATGCGTTATGTGCTATGCTTGGAGCGTCTCGCTCTTAGGTTTTATTTTTTAGTTTTCTTTAGCTTTGTTTGCTGTTCATAACAAGTTATATCCCGTCTTACTTTGTGTGGGAGAGAAACACGCTCCACTTTCAAAATCTAGAACACATCATAGGATTCTTCATGCCTATCTTCTTACTGTTGTGTGTTCTTTATCTTTTCGTAGCTACTGCCATGTTTAGTTTTAGTCTTAGTTTGTCTTTAGCAAGAGCCTTGGATTTTGTTTAGTTTGTTGCTGGAACTCTCTTTAGTTTTCATGTTTATCTTGTTAAGAGAGTTGGTTGTTGCACTGAGTTGTGTCTTGTCTTGAAAGTAGGTAATTGAGGTTGCTATTTAATTTTAGTAGTAACTTGCAATAGTTTTGAGGTATTGATGTGAGTAATGTTTGAACTTTTTGTGTCATGAGCTTTAGCCTATTAGTGATAGGTGTCGTATTTTGGGAAATCCGTGTTTATTTTCAAAACCTACAAAACTAGTCGAGAACTCTAGCTACTAGATGGATCGCTAATCTTTGGAGGGACCGAATATTAGAGTACACTCACGTACCATGAGTCGAGGATGCGCAAGGATCACCAAACCCCCCATTGAAAGTTCACACTTCCACCTCCTCATAACTTGTCTCTTTGTAAATCTCCTTATTATATTGAGAGTTACCGATAATAAGTGCATGAGTTCTTCGAACTAATGTGAGTATTGAAAGTTGACACTTCCACCTCATATTTTCTAGCCTCTCCTGTGCCGTGCATTGCCTCCTTCTCACTCCGAGAGTTGGCGTCCACCTTTGCCGATACATCCAGATCCTTAGCATGATACACTCTGTCATCATAAACCTCCTTATATCCTTCCTCAAAACAGCTAGCATACCTACCTATCAAGGAATTTCCATAGCCTTTCCGAGATATATTGCCATGGAACATCCACCTCTTCATGACTTGATCTTCATGTCATACATGTTCCTGCTACACTGGCAGCGGCATACATTGCATACATCATGATAGCTACATATTCTTTACGATTTGAGTACCTTGTAAAGTGTGAAAGATCTTCTATACCCTCTTGTAAATTAGAGTGTTGCCCTTAAGTGAGGAAAAGATCCCAAAGTGGACAAAATAAAAGATCCCAAAGAGGACAAATGAGATTTAAATAGAAAGAGCCATTGAGGCCACCAAAAATACAAAAAAATATAAAAAGGAAAAAAAGAAATAAAAAGAGAGAAAGGGGCAACACTACTATCCTTTTGAAAGATCCACACTAGTACTCCCTCTTATCCTTGTACTCCATAGAGATGATCATGCATATAGCTATGTGGGGACCTTCACACTATAGAACTTGGCTTGCATATTCCATGGATGAGCCTCCTCAAAAGAGCTCTAGATCTTCATGAGCGAGAAAGTTAGATGCACCCCCACTAGTTCCATTGGAGAGCTTTTCGGCTCATATGTGCATCTGTTGCATGGCAATCCCTACTCCTCACATCATATCTATCATTTGGCCTTCTCGCCTATGATTGTCCTCATTGATGTGAGCCTTTCTCATCCTTTTTGTCTTCCTTCTCCACCATATTTATCTCTTTGCCATCCTAAGTGTCAACTTTCATGCTTACGCTCATCCATTGCATGAGTGCTCAAAATATCGAAAAGGAGTGGATAAAATTGACTTGTACCTGGCTAGTGGTCTAGGGACGAGTCAAGATAAGATTCCAAAGAAGACCAAGTGTGAAATTTTAGTAGATTGAGTTCTCAACAAAAATTCTTTTTCTTCTCGTATTCCCTATCCCCCTTCTTGCACGCAAACACCATCTGGAGACATTCGAGTCACGGACAGCGAGAGCTCTTGCACCTAATGTTCTTTCGTTGCTTGTTTCAATGTTAATATAGACTTTGCATGTTATGACTTGAATTGAATTACATACCTTGATTACTTTAATTTTCAAAGTTCTTATATGGTTGCTAGCATGTCACCACAGAAATTATGTTTTTATCATTTACCTACTCGAGGTCGAGCAGGAATTAAGCTTGGGGATGTTGATACGTCTCAAACGTATCGATAATTTATGCTCGCTCCATGCATGTTTTGTATGATATTACTATGATCAAGATACACTTTCATACATTTTTGATCATATTTGGACTAACCTACTAACTCAGTGCACCCGAGTGCCAGTTCCTGTTTTCTGCTGTTTTTCTATTTCAGTTTTCCCCCATATAAAAAGTGCAACAAAAATCCAGGAAAAATCAGATAAAAATTAGTGTGTCGGAAGCCTCCAGAAGCCCGAAGGAGGGCCAAGGGGCCACCACCAGGAGCCCAGGCGGCCACTTGGCGCGGCCAAGGGCCTGGCCGCGCCTGGGGGGCGCCTGGACCCCTGGTGGGCCCCCTGGCTGCCCCCCTTCGCTATTTATTCTCCATCAAGGGAAACTTCCGAAGATAGAACCCTATTTCGCAATCTTGCCTCTGTTCTGCCGCCGCCGCGCTTCCAAGATCGGGAGCACCGTCAGGACCCTTCCCAGCACCTTGCCGGAGGGAGGATCGACCTCCGGGAGGTTCTCCTCCACCCTGGACGCTCCCCGGATGTGTCGTGAGTAGTCTACCTTGGACCATGGGATTTTCCGGGGTTGATCCCCGTCAGCGATCAGTAGATATGTGATGTTCTCCTCCCCTCTTTGTTCTTCATGGTTTAGACCCCGTGAGCTGCCCTACATGATCGAGGCACGTATGTAATTCTTCTGCTGTTGCTATGCTGAGTTTGATGGGATCTGATGGATTATGAGATTATGTTCAGATCGTGATAGAGTAATATATTTGGTTTTTATCTCTTATAATTTTGTTCCTAAGTAATTCTTGCATGTTCCCCGTTGCTGTTTATTGCTTTGGCCAAGTGGTAGGTAGTGACTCCAAGAGGGAACGTTATTCTCGATTGAGGGTACATGCCCCCTGATGACATGCTTGAGTGACAGAAACATGAGTCTAGGGGATGTGTTGTGGCCACAAGGGGGAAAACAACGGTGCTTGTAACCGCGGTTGCAAGGATTGTTTACTTTACGCAAAGTTCTTTTAATCCAATTGTTTGTTTCTTTGGGTTTACACTTTGGGTGGGGCTCACAACTTAATACCAGCGAGATGTTCTGGATAGATATCTCAAGGTGGATTATTAGTAGTAGATTGAGATGGATTTCGGTCTACTTATTTTGGCGTATGCTTATGAGCCTCTTCCTTTCTTTTGTAGCATAGTTAGCATTGCGGTGCGTCTATAATCCTGTCAATTGCCCATCTGTAATTTGTTTACCTCGCATAGCAGTTTTATCGTCTTTTGGGATAGAGACATCACTAGTGAACATCATGGGACCCCGGCCAATATTCTCATTACTGTTTACAAGCTCATTTATTTTCTCGCATTTACTTTCAGCTATCATCATTATCATTATCCCTTGTGTGTTTGACCCTTTGTAAACAACAAGAACGGAGAGATTGACAACCTCTCTGAACTTCATTGGGAGCAAAGTTAATTGTATTGTGTGGAGGTCCGCGTCAGGTGCGCCGCTGACACCTACTTATCATCGCCGGAGTCCTACGGGAGACAAACCCTATCCTCTACATAGGGGAAATTTTCTGCTATCCTACATCTGACCTTCCACTTGGTGTAACCAACAAAGGGCGAGAAGCCAATACCACTTCCAAGCCATCAGTCTCTCTCCCAAAAGACGATAAAACATCTAAGCTAGGTGAACAAATTACAGCTGGGCAATTGACAGAATTATAAACGCACCGCAACGCTAACTATGCCACAAGAAAGTTAGAGTTCAAAAGTATGGGCAGTACGCCAAGACAAGTATACTGATTATTCATCAACATCTACTTACTAATCATCCACCTTGAGATATCTATCCAGAACATCTTGCTGGTGTTAAGTTGGGAGCCCCACCCAAAGTGTAAACCCAAAGCAACAGACAAATGCATTACCAAACTTTGCGTAAGGTAAACAATCCTTGCAACCGTGGTTACAAGCACCGTTGTTTTCTCCCTGGTGGCAACATCACATCCCCTAGTATCATGTTTTTGTCACTCAAGCTAGACATCAGGGGGCATGAACCCACAATCAAGCATAACGCTCCCTCTTGGAGTTACTATCTACTACTTGGCCAAAGCAATAAAGCAACGGAGAACATGCAAGAATTACTCAAGAACAAAATATAAAAGGAGAACCAAATATATAACTCTTCACAATCTGAACATAATCTCAAAATCCATCGTATCCCAGCAAACACATCATAGCAACAGCAAAAAGATTACATAGATGCCTTGATCATGTAGGGCAGCTCACAAGGGCTAAGAATTGAAGCACAAGATTGGAGAGAAGACATCACATAGCTACTGGTCATGGACCCATGGTCCAAGGGGGACTACTCACGGCACATGCGGGAAGCGCTCATGGTGGTGGAGAAGCTCTCGGAGATCAATCCTCCCTCCGGCAGAGTGCCGGGACGAGGTCTTCTGGCGGTACCAATCTCGGGATCGTGCCGGCGGAGGAAAAGAGGTGAAAATCGCGATGCGGGATCTCTTTTCAGGGTTTCTGCATCGGGAAGTAAATATAGGCTGAAGGGGGGCACCGGGGGAGGTGTCCTCTTCCCAGACGGACTGTGGGCGCGACTGAAAGGATCGGAATGTCGATTAGAGGAGGGGGTGAATAGGCGACTATCACTTTTTAATCTTTTCTTAATAATTTAGGCTCAACAAAGAATATAGGTTGTCTAGATATGGAACTAAGTGAGCAACATATATGCCAACAACTACGATACAACAAGCAAGCAAAGAACAAGCAAGGAAAGTAGCTTGCACCAAGTAAAGGTAAAGGGGAACATGGGAGACAAGGATATGTTTCCGAAGTTCCTTCTCTTTCGAGAAGTACGTCTCCGTTTGGAGAGGGTGAGGAGCACAATGCTCACACGAAGCCAACGAGGGCCACCCTATTTCTCCTCACGCTCTTACCGATGTAAGATGTCATGATCCACTACGCGGCGGCCTTGAAGGTGGCAACCAAACCTTTACAACCGGGTCTTTCGTTCCAGCAGTCATGATATAGCTTCTAGCTTTGACCGCTCTTAAGGTGCCCACACTCTTGGCTTGAATCGCCGACTTGTGTTTTGGTTTAACCGAAAAGCAGAATCCTATCATTTCACTACTCGGCAGAGGCTCCTCATTCATCAAGGTTGGGGCAAACTCCACAACTTAATTGGAGGCTCCCAACAAAACCACGAAGCTTCACCACAATGGAATGTGGCTTCGAGGTGACCTCTTCCGTCTAGGTCACCAACGCACCCAAGAGTAACAAGATCCACACGGGATTAGTGGGGGGAATCAAATATCCTTTGGTGGAAGTGTAGATCGGGGCCTCCTCTTCCAAACCCTAGAGATTCAACAAGTTTTGATGGCTAGGGAGGGAGATCGGGAGAGAATGGAGCTTGGGTGTCAATGGAGGTGAGAGCAATAAGTGAGGTAAAATATCAATGGGGAGGAAGACCCCCTTTTATAGGTGGCCTTAAATGCAGCCGTTGGCTGCCCACCAACCACGGTAGTACCGCTTAAGAAGCGGTACTACCGCGCTGCGGTACTACCGTATAGAGAGCGGTACTACCGTGCCACCGGTAGTACTGAGGGTCACTGCCGTGCCCACTACCGTGGAGTCCAGAGGGATTCCGGTAGTGGGTGCGGTACTGGCCCTGGTACTACCGGGGAGCGGTACTACTGTACCAGGCACGGTACTACCGCTCCACGGTACTACCGAGCCCTAGTGCCGCCCCCTCTACCGCAAAGTCCAGTGGGAATCAGGTAGTGGGTGCGGTACTCGGTCCGGTACTACCGTGAAGCGTTACTACCGCACCAGGAGCGGTACTACCGAGCCCCAGTGCCGTCCCCACTACCGCAGAGTCCAGTGGGATTCCGGTAGTGGTTGCGGTACTGGGTTCGGTACTACCGCGGCGCGGTACTACCGCGCCAGGAGCGGTACTACCGCCCTGGCAGAGCCAGGGAGCCAATCCCCATATGATTCCACACCTCCATGACGCAAGAGAAATATGTGGGTGCAGAAAGTGAGACCGTGTGATGATTCCACCCACCATTTCCAAAGCGGATCCCCTCTTCATAGTACGGTTTTCCTACGACTCAAATATCAAAAAGGAGATCGAAAGAAAAACTCCGTCTTCACGCTTCATACACCGAGGGGGCAATAAACGTCTTGTGCCATTAATGTACTTATCTGAAATGCTCATTGCATCCGGTTAGTCCGCAAATGTATTGTCATCAATCACTAAAATCAATCAAGAGAAAACATGCCCTATCAATCTCCCCCTTTTTGGTGTATTGATGACAACACAAGATTTGCACAATAAAAATAGGGAATTTAAGAACATGCCATTTGTTTATAAAATGTAGACAGGCTCCCCCTTGATGTGTGCATCATTTTAGATATGCCTCTAGAATGCAAGACACACACATAAGGAGGACACTCCCCCTATATTTTATAAACTAGGCCATACTAAGCTAGACAAGACAAACATGTGAGCATAAAGATAACATGTCATAACATAGCACCACATAACCAGACAATAAGAGTACGAACATAAGATAGCATATGTCTCACACCATATATCACGGAAGTCTCACAAGACGGACTAAAACCCAAAGCAAATAAACGGAGTTCACAAGCGGAGCAGATGAGACAAATAAAACACGCTTGTGACTCGCCCAACCCTGAGAAGATGCAAATCGGAATCCTAGAACTCTCTACCCCTTTGGCATCGAGACGCCAAAAAGGCAGAGAATGACCTAGCGTCCCATGGTGATGAACTACTCGCCGTCCTGGTCGTAGTCCTCGTCATCGTCATACTCCTCGGACTCCATGACTGCCTCTGTGTCATCAGTAGCTGGCTGCCGAGCAGAGGATGAAGGGCCAGGCACATCATCATTGAGGTCCCACGCGCTGAACTGGGAGATCCACTTGTCCTCGGGAGTGATGCTCCTCTCGGACCCACTCTCGACGGTCATGCCCTGCTGTCTGTAGAAATCCTTCTGCAGCAGCCTGTTCTCCTTCTCCCTCCTGTGGGCCTCATACAGGTGGTGCTGAATGTCAGTCTGAAGGCAGAAGAGCTGCTTCACCTTCCTGGTGAGCTTGGCAGCCCATCCAGGCTGCTCAGGACCCTGTGCAGAAGACGAACCACCCGCACCAAAGCTCGCACCAGAGCGAGTGCGGGGAACACTGCCGCCACCGGCCTCCGGCTCCTCCTGAATCTCCTCATCAGGCCCGGCAAGAGGAGGGGAACCATGCGCATGACCATGACCTCCAACCCAGTTGTCCTTGAGGCGCAACGGAACCTCCTCGTGATCAGTCAGAGGCCCAACGGGAAGGCGCTCAGCAGCAAAGGTAGCTGCCCACGTGATCTCGAAGAGGACCTGAAGATAAGGTCCATAAATTGGAACCTTTCGTTCCATCACCGCAGAATATGTCTCCTCCCGCATGATGTCACAGACATCCAAGGTCTGCGTGGTGCCCTTGCACTCCACACAGAGGAGAAGCATGTTTACCAGATAGCTGTGAACCATGTCCAGATTTCCCACTCGGGGGAACAGAGAAGTCCTGAAGATGCGGTGCATGATGTCCAAGAACGGCAAAGAACCACTTTGTACTTCTGATTTCCCTTGGCAGCAGTATAAGGAATAGAAGTCTGATAAGGACCTAATAGACTCTTGCTCTTGTCATTCTCCACTGTGTGTGGGCGAACACCAATGGGCTCCTCGCGCGTGGAGACGGGAATGTGCAGAGCCGTCATGAATTCCCCCCATGTGCAGCTCACCTGCTCATCCTTGCACATCCAAATGATGGTCCGATCATCGCGGTTGGTTAAGTACACGGTGGCAAAGAACTGAGAAAGGAGCTCAGCATCGAACCGCTTGTTGAAGGAGATGATATCCATAATCCCAAACTTCTCGCATAGGGCATATGCCTCTCCAAAGTACTCGGGGTGAGCCCGCATGTGCCGCAGTTGGACAGACTTCACATGAGCAAACAAACTTGTTCTTCCTGCTCTTCAGAATCATATGGAACACATCCCGCTGAGACTTGTTCCAGAATTGAGAGCCAACTAACTCTGGGTCTTGCTCGGTGTGGTATGTATTGACTTCACGGTATGCCTTGTACTCGGGAAGAGAGATCTCTGAAATAGGCTTGACTGGTTCCTTCTTCTTGTGAGCAACCTTCTTAAAGTTTCTTCCAGGTTGGCCAGGGGCCTTGCGCTTGGGATTCCGACGAGAGCCATCACCTGACCAACATCAACAGAAAGAAACGGAGAACAAAACAAATGAGATGCAAGAGCCGGACACAAGTGAACAAGGCGTTGGGGAGGTGTCAGTTCTGGGGACCACGATAGTACCGCTGTTCACACGGTAGTACCGCGCAAGCGGTAGTACCGCAGCGAGACCAGCGGTAGTACCGCCCTGGAGCAGAGGACACGGATCTGAGATCCGGTACTACCGAGGTTCCAAAAACTCAAACCACTCCAACACATATACTTCATTCCTATCTAGTAATCTATCCATGTTCTCAAAGTGCCTATGCATAGCCAAAAACCTAGCGGATCTACAAGTAGTGCCCTAGGAACAAAGTTCAAAAAACTGAACCAAGGGAGAAGGGAAATGGGGCAATACCGGTATCCATGGCACCCGGGGAGGATGGGGAACAATCCCACCGGAGAAGAATAGGGAGAGACGGCACGGATGCGGCACACCGGGAGGTGGCGCCGGGGTGGGCGCCGTTGCTGCAGAGGAGAAGAAAAGAAACTGAATGGGGGTAATGGGGAGGACTCCCCGTACCCCTTCAGTTATACGATTCCTCGGGACCGCGGTAGTACCGCTCCAGGCACGGTAGTACCGTGAGAGCGGTAGTACCGTGACTACTGCGGTAGTACCGCTGGCAGCAGAAACGTCCACCAAGTTCAAAGGAGAGTGGGCAATTGCATCGAATGGCTTAGGGGGAAGGGCTTGGGATGACTTGAAACACATCAGCTGGATGGAGAACACTCTGAGAGGAAAGACAACAGGGAAAAGCAAGAAAAACTCGGAGTGAACAAGATGCAAATAAGCAACTCAAACAAAAGAAAGAACCACAAAAACGAACCGATCCTCCCAAAGAGAGGGGCGATGGCCGAAGCCACCATGTTTGAGCTTATTTGGTATGACACCACAAAGATGTATCTTGGGTTCATTTCCAATGATCTTCTTTGAAGCACCGTTGTCACCTTGGGTGACCATGACGGCCGCCGAACGTGACCATAGTGAAAGAATTTTGTCTCTTTACGCATAATAGGTGGAGTGGTTGCCTATGAATTAAGCAACACTCCCTCTATGTCCATGCCTACATCCAAGCTAGACTTCATGTTGAGATGGGAAGTGTGGGCAAATCTTCAAACCGCATTACTTGAATCAATGATATTTAGCTCATGCCTTAACTCTCGAAACCTTGCTTCATCCAAGGGCTTGGTGAATATATCCGCAAGTTGATCTCCGGTGCCCACATATGAAAGGTCAATATCACCCCGCTTCACATGATCTCGAATAAAGTGATGACGAATCTCAATATGCTTCGTCTTTCTATGTTGAACGAGGTTGTAGGCAATCTTGATAGCACTTTCATTGTCACATAGAAGAGGCACTTTGTCACAAATGACACCGTAATCCTTCAAAGTCTGCCTCATCCATAATAATTGTGCACAACAACTTGCGGCGGCAATGTACTCGGCTTCGGTTGTAGAGAGGGAAACACAATTTTGCTTATTCGATGACCAACACACCAAAGACCTACCAAGGAATTGGCATCCTCCAGAAGTGGACTTCCTCTCCACCTTGTCTCCCGCCCAATCCGAATCCGTGTACCCGAAGAGGTTGAAGCTTGAGCCTTTAGGATACCACAAGCCAAAGTTTGGGGTATGAACCAAATATCGAAAGATTCTTTGACAGCCACTACGTGACTCTCTTTTGGTGCGGATTGAAATCTTGCACACATGCCCACACTCAGCACGATATCTGGCTTAGATGCACAAAGATACAACAAAGAACCAATCATAGAACGATACTCCATTTGGTCTACCTCTTTACCGTTCGGGTCGAGGTCAAGTTGACACTTGAGTGGCATGGGGGTCTTGGCTCCTTTAAGACCGTCATACTTGAACCTCTTGAGCATGTCTTGAGTGTATTTTGCTTGATTAATGAAAGTTCCTCTTGACAATTGCTTGACTTCAAAACCGAGAAAGAACTCCAACTCTCCCATCATAGACATCTCAAACTTGTTGGTCATTAGCTTAGAAAATTCCTCATTAAAAGATTTGTTAATCGAGCCAAAGATAATATCATCAACATATAGTTGGCATATGAACAATTTCCCACCAACCCTCTTGGTAAAAAGAGTGGGATCGATTTGCCCAATTTCAAACCCATAATCAACTAAGAACTCAGTAAGGTGCTCATACCAAGCGCGTGGTGCTTGCTTAAGGCCATAGAGCGCCTTGTCAAGTTTATAGACATGATTGGGGAAATTGTGGTCCTCGAACCTGGGGGGTTGCTTGACATATACCAACTCATTAATGGGACCATTAAGAAAAGCACTCTTCACATCCATTTGATATAACTTGAAGTTGTGATGAGAAGCATAAGCAAGAGCAATACGAATGGACTCAAGACGATCCACGGGGGCAAAAGTTTCACCAAAGTCAATACCTTCGACTTGGGAAAAACCTTGAGCCACCAACCTTGCCTTGTTCCGGATGACAATACCAAGTGCATCTTGCTTGTTCTTGAATATCCACTTGGTCCCAATGACATTATGATCACCTTTGGGCCTCTCCACTAATTTCCACACCTTGTTGCGCTTGAAGTTATTGAGTTCATCATGCATGACCTCAAGCCAATCCGGATCTTCAAGCGCCTCACCTACCTTTTGGGGTTCAACACAAGAAACAAATGCATTATGGGCACAAAAGTTTCTCAATTTACTACGAGTTGTTACCCCCTTTTGGATGCTTCTGAGCACTTGATCCACCGAAAGATCTTGTGATTTTAACCGGGATGCAATCTTGAGTGATCGGCGAACTCTTTCTTCTTCCAAAGTTTCTTGAGAGGGAGCAAGAGGACCATCTTCGGAAGAAGGAGCATCCTCAAGGACTTGCGCATCATTTTGAGCATGTCCTTGAAAGAGAACTTGATCTTGGTCATGATTTGGTGCACCACCATCCTCAATGATTGGATCTTGACCTTGATCCTGTTCGGGCGAGAGAGGGCCTTCGTCTTGTTCTTGGTTTGCTTGTGGATCTTGAGGAGGTGATGGCTCCACGTGCGTAGATCATTGTCCTTCTCCTTCTACCACAAGGGGTTCCTCAATGGGTAGGAAATGACCCACACCCATTCTTTTTATGGATTGAGGAGGAATTTCATCACCTACATCATTAACATCACCTTGCCCCACATGGGAGCCATTATGTTCATCGAACTCCACGTTGCTAGATTCTTCAACAAGTCCGGAAGACTTGTTGTAGACTCTATAGGCGTGAGAGTTTGAAGCACAACCAACAAATATGCCCTCATTTGTCTTAGACTCAAACTTAGACAAACAAGCACCTTTCTTAAGAATGAAACACTTACACCCGAAGAACCGAAAATACTTAATGTTGGGCTTCTTCCCGGTGATGATTTCATACGGAGTTTTGTTCAAGATCTTGCGGAGATAAAGACGGTTGGTTGCATGACAAGCAATGTTGATGGCCTCTGCCCAAAAGTTGTATGGACTCTTGAACTCCGCCATCATTGTTCTTGCTGCATCAATCAGAGTGGGATTCTTCCTCTCCGCAACACCATTTTGTTGAGGGGTATAAGCAGTGGAATATTGATGTTTGATCCCCTCGTCTCCAAGGAATTCATCCAAGGTGTAGTTCTTGAACTCGGTGCCGTTGTCACTCCTAATTGCCAAAATCTTTGAATTGTGTTGACGTTGAGCTTCATTGGCAAACTCGATGACGGTTTGTTGGGTCTCACTTTTCTTCTTGAAGAAATAAACCCATGTATATCTTGAATAGTCATCAACAATAACCAAGCAATACTTCTTTCCGCCAAGGCTATCATATAATGGAGGCCCAAATAGATCCATGTGAAGGAGCTCCAAAGGCCTCTTGGTGGAGATAATATTCTTGACGGGATGTTTCTTCTCATGTAGTTTCCCTTCAATGCATGCCCTACAAGCACGATCTTTGGCAAAGCTAACATTTGTTAGTCCAATGACATGCTCACCCTTGAGAAGTGTGTGCAAATACCTCATATTGACATGGGCTAGTCGACGGTGCCAAAGCCATCCCACATCAACTTTAGCCATTAGACACATGGCAGTTTTGGTGGGGACTTTTGTAAACTCCACCACGTACATACCGTCCTCCACATGTCCAACAAAGGCCACTTTAAGAGTTTTGCTCCACATCAAGGTGACCATGTCTTTATCAAAGAAAGTACAAAGGCCCATCATGGCAAGTTGACGAATGGAAAGTAAATTAAAGGCACAAGTCTCAACTAGCAATACTTTCTCAATGGACGAGTCCGGAGAAATTATTACTTTGCCAAGACCTAATACCTTTGACGTTTTTGCATCTCCAAATTGGACACGGGTGGTTCGAGATGGTCCAAAATCAATGTCCACCAACATGTCCTTGCTTCCGGTCATATGACTTGTAGCCCCGCTATCAAGTATCCATGAACCACCACCGGAAGCCGCCACCTACATGAGATCAATGCTTGGATTTAGGTACCCATTCATGAAATGGTCCTCTCGCGTTAGTAACAAGGGTCTTAGGCACCCAAATGGACCATGAAATATACTCATCAAAGGAACCAACAAATTTGGCATAAACATGCCCATTATTAGTGCAACAAAGAATGTAAGAGGGGTTAGTTGGTCCGGCAAAGTCATTGGGAATGGCACCACTTCTCTTGGTCACTCCACCCTCAATGGCCTTTGCCACCTTTTCTTGAGCCTTCTCCCCTTCCTTCACAAATGTGACTTCCTTTGAAGGAGTAGAGGCCTTGCCTTTCTTCTTTTTGTTCTTCCTCTTCTTGTTCTTCTTGTTTGATGAACTTGCACCAAAACCAATGCCTTCCTTGCCAATGACCTCCTTTTGGGAACTCAAGAGATCATTAAGGTTCTTTTCTCCTTGAATGCACGAGACAAGTGCCTTCTCAAGTTGTGCCTTCAACCTAGCGTTTTCCTCAACGAGAGGAGCATGCTCACAACAAGAGTTAGAGGAACTAGGTTTCTCTACCACAATAATAGGAGAAAATGTAGTAATTTCTTTAGTGAGTTGCATACTTGTTTCATCATGAGCCTTCTTGAGAGCCATGAGTTCGTGCTTTAAGGACTTGTGGTCCTTTTCGACTTTCTCATGATCCACAAGAAGTCTTTCATGAGCCTCAACAAGTTCATCATGTTTAGTCTTGAGATCACAAGCAATAGCATTAGAGTGTTTAAGGTCAAGTTTTAGCTTAGAGATATCACTAGTAAAAGTCTCATCAAGAGACAACTTAAGCTCACGCTCTTCTTCAAGAGAATGAGATAGCTCCCCTATCTCATCCGCATAGTCGCGACTATGACCTTGCAACTCGGTGATAGTCTCATCTAGTTGCTCAATGTGAGAATGGGCTTCACCAAGTTGTTCCAAGAGAGCCACAAAGTGTCCCTTGGCTACGCCTTTGAGTTTGGACATGAATAGCTCGAATTCATTTTCTTCTTGTGCTTTGGGATCCTCATTTTCCTCCACACAATCCAATAATGAAGGGTTAGTGGGAGTAAACGGTTTAGAGTGAGGAGTTACCGAGGTAGTCTTGGACATAAGGCACTTGTGGATGATGTGAGGGTTCTCGTTGGGGGAGTTGAAGAGAGACGTTGATGAGGGTGATTCAATGGCGATAGCAACGGTGGCGGTTGCCACAATCTCACCACTTTCTTCATCATCCTCATCATCGGAATAGTATTCTTCTTGAGCCACCAACACACGTTGTGGCTTCTTCTTCACAAAGGTCTTATTCAATGGTGGCTTGTTCTTGTCCTTACGGATGAGCTTCCCACCGTGGTCTTCTCTCTTATCATAAGGACAATCCGCAACAAAATGACTCACATTGCCACAATTGAAGCAAGTCCTTATTCGTTGGCCCTTTGGCTTGAAGCTACTTGTGTTGGACTTGAAGTTCTTCTTCTTGCCCCAAAATTTTCTTCAGGCTAGAGCCATGTGCTCATTGTAAGCATACTTGGTGTCTTCTGGACCCACATCCTCTTCATCTTCATCTTCCTCAACTTGAACCTCCTTGGCCTTCAAGGCGAGAGATGACATCTTGGAGCCAATTTGGCGAGCCAATTTTAACTCGGCCGTGGAGTCCAAGATTTCCATGGCAACGAATTCATCCAAGACTTGGTTTGAACTCAACTCGCGAAAGTCGGGCCTTTGACGAATGACCTTGGTGATATGCTTCTTGTGTAGGAGCATAGCCGTGATGAACTTTCTCTTTATCCATCCGTCGTCGGTGTCCATGCTCCCGTGGTCCGTCATGGAGTTGGCGAGAGCCACCAACCTTTGATGAACATCCTCGGAAGACTCCCCTTCATTCCTGACAAAGTGATCGTCTTGATCTTGAATCTTGTCAAACTTCAAGCACCGTATGCTAGTGCTTCCCATGAGAGTCCTCTCAAGAATATCCCACATCTCTTTGGCCATTTCACTCTTTAGGACAAGATTGTATTGCTCTTCCTTCAACCCATTTCCTATCACAAGCATAGCATGACTGTTGATGGTGTTGTCCCAATATTCTCTTGGGGTCATGTTGTGGCAGTCACGAGGATTGAATCCCTCCTCAACGATGCGCCACAGTTCCACGGAGGACCCCTTCAAATGTCTCTTCATGCGATGAGCCCAAACCGGATAAGCATCTTTGTTAAGGATGGGAATAGTGCCTACATGCGCAAAATGAGGCTCGGGAAGAGGTAGTGAGTTATAGGTAACAGGAGGAGCCACCGCGGAATGAATACCCGATCCATTCCCTGAACGATGAATGGATAGGCTATCATTCCTACCATCATCACTAGGTTGGGAGATGACATCTCCTCCACCCAACGTTTTAATGTTGGGGATGATGGTGGGGTTGCTCTCCGAGGGCATCCTTGACATGAGGCTACCAAGCATGTCGGTGACTTTATTCATGTGCGCCTTAATGGCGGACATGCCTTAATTGTACTCATGTCGAGAGATAGATGACGAGTCATCCTTCGCGAACGCATTCGTGAAGCCCTCGGTACTCGGAACCCCTTCCAAGAGGGGAGGGTTCGAAGTAGCTCCCGGAACCTCAACCTCTTTTGGTTTATCCTCTTGCGACATCCTCTTAAGGCGGTAAAGCCCTTAGTAAGAAACGAGTCTCTGATACCAATTGAAAGGATCGGAATGTCGACTAGAGGGGGGGTGAATAGGCGACTAACACTTTTTAATCTTTTCTTAATAATTTAGGCTCAAAAAATAATATAGGTTG
The DNA here is from genome assembly GCA_950022295.1 of Bromus sterilis. Classification (NCBI taxonomy): domain Eukaryota; kingdom Viridiplantae; phylum Streptophyta; class Magnoliopsida; order Poales; family Poaceae; genus Bromus; species Bromus sterilis. The sequence continues at coordinate 138,243,696 of OX465601.1, read as the reverse complement.
TCTAGATATGTAACTAAGTGAGCAACCTATATGCCAACAACTATGATACAACAAGCAAGCAAAGAATAAGCAAGGAAAGTAGCTTGCACCAAGTAAAGGTAAAGTGGAACACGGGAGACAAGGATATGTTTCCGAAGTTCCTTCTCTTTTGAGAAGTACGTCTCCGTTTGGAGAGGGTGAGGAGCACAATGCTCACACGAAGCCAACGAGGGCCACCCTATTTCTCCTCATGCTCTTACCGATGTAAGATGTCGCGATCCACTACGCGGCGGCCTTGAAGGTGGCAACCAAACCTTTACAAACTGAAAGCTCAAGAATGATCAGAGGGGGAGGGGGTGAATGATCACTTCTAAAAATTCTAAGGAACTTAGAAGGAATTCATGCAAACTGCGAAGGACTAAGGCATCTCGACAGAAATGCAGTGTCGAAGGTAATGCATAGCTCGAAAGGATTTGGAGCGAAGGAAAACATTGAAGACAAACAGGTAACGAGTAAATACTAAATGTAAAAGCATGAAGGAAAACGAGCCTGACACGACGATGTTTGGTAAACCAGTTCACACTCTGCAAAGTGCTATGTCTGGTTGGAGGGACTGGTGATTGAACACCTGGAGCAAAAATCTCTCCGTCCTATTCTCCACTGCAACAAACTCCTCGAGCTTGTCCAGTTTTCACTCGTGGTAGATGATTCAGGACATCTCCGAGACCTTTACAAACTTCCTTCAGTAGCGACAATTACTCTTCGACTGCTTGTCAGGCGACGCCTAACCGTCTAGGAGACTTGCAGTTCTCCAAGATAAAAGGATCGGCTAATCTCAACCTAAGTCATAGTGAATTGCTCAACTCAGCTCAGACTTGGGATTTGGTTTTCTCTCGATGAATCTTTCTTGGGATGCTCACAGACTTCTGTCTTAGAATCTTCAGTGGAGCAGCCAACCCGAAATGGCGGGTAGGTGCGGGGTATTTATAGTTGGCGATCCCGATGGGTAAAATGACTGAAGTGACCCGATGCAACCGCTTGACGCGTGTCCACAACGGTCGGATTCCAATCACTCCGCAACTTTACTTGAGGAACAAGTTAAGCTGACTTACCGAACGAGTTCTCTCTCGAAGGCACGAAGTGCGATGACTTTGCCTTCGAGCTATTCACTCGACTCAGTAAGATTTCTCTCGGTAGGTTGTTGTGGGTTTTGGTTGAGCAGAGCAATTTCACATCAACTAATATCTCAACTAGCAAACCCCTCTTAATAGTACGGTTTTTCTTACGACTCAAGAAAACAAAGAGAAACTAGTAAAAAGACTAAGTCTTCGACAAGCTTCAGCTTTCTCCTCGTTGCGCTTTTACTCGAGAGAGACTTTTTCTTCGACTACATTTTTAGGGTTCGTCTTTCTCCAAAGGGTTCGGTAGATGACTGCAGCTCTGCTGCAGAGAGTTGTCCTTCGACCTTCTACTAGCAAACTCCATTCTTGCGGAACCTAAGTATCTGTTTATACTCGAAAACAATATTAGTTCCATTTCTGCTTTGTTCAACAATGTCCAAAACCTTCGGGGGCAAAACTTGCTCTTACAATCTCCCCCTTTTTGGACGATTGTTGACAAAACAGGCATCGATAAATAATTGAAAAAGTTTTGAGTTTTCGATGATAAACCAGTGCTAAGATCGATGAAATACTCCCCCTTGATGTATGCACGGAAGATAAGAGTTTCCTGTGAAGTGCATATTTGACAAATAGAGTCGAGGGAAAAACATCAATAATCTTAGCAAGTGAAATTGCATTCCAGATAATATCCAATGAGAAACATGCAATCTCCTCGAATGACCTGTGAACTTATATGAAAGATAACTTCCTGCAAAAGATTAAGTATCGCAAGCAGCAGATAGATATCTTACGAGAAAGAGTAGCAGTTCACAGTCCTACTTAGAGTTAGTTACAACCAGATCGAATATGAATCGAAAGTTTGTTGAAACTACTTAGAAAACTTCAAAGATGAAAAGTTTGTCGAATGAAAAGCAAAGCCCTAAACCCCAAAGGCAAACTAATTTCTTCGATGCCACTACGTCTCCCCCTTTTTTTCACAACGTACAAAAAGTCGAGAGAATAGGGTCGAAAGAAATCCCTACTCGCTGTGGCGGCTCCGGCGACGTCGAGAGGATTCGGCGAGCGTTGGAGCACGACGAATTGGGCGAGCGCCTGGAGGAGTGATCTTCGTGCGGAAGGAGTGTTGATCTCCAGAAGATTCCAGCTGTGATTCCGGCGGGGTCCTGGGGCTTCGAGGGAGTGGAGTATAAACTCTCTCTGGACGTCGAGGGGCTTCATCTTGTTCGGAGTCGGAGGAGAAGGTGTCCAAAGTGATGTGGTAATAGTCATCAACACTGAGTACATCTCTATTCTTCGGCAGCCGAGGGATATTGGGATCCGGGCGATCTACGCGATCATCATTAGTCCAGTTCCTGGTCAGATGGGGAGGATATTCTTCGAAGCCACATCGTTGAAGTTGACCGAGGGAATTGAACTTCCGCAGACCTTTCCAATCTCTACGAAGGCATTCACGCAACATCTGATTGTTGTTCATGGTTATGTTGCGCAAATGATTAATTTCGTCCATCAAAGCTTGCTTCTGAATGAAATCTTGGTCGATGTGATGTTGAAGCATTTGCTGGGACCGAAGAGAAACTTCCATATGATGCACTGGCTTGATAAACTTCGAACGAATATTACGTTCAGTCAAATGTGCGCGGATACCAGTGTGCTCAGCATATGGATCGTTGGGTCGAGCAACAATCTGCAAAACTTCCCTAACAGGTGGAGTGAAAATCTTCGGGAAAATGGATACGGGGAATGGCACGTCCCGAGAGTAATTGCAGATTGCCATCAGCCATGGAGCATATGGCTTGTGGGAATTGTGATCATCATCACAAGACACCAAAGTTCTGATGAAGTAGTCTTCAAAATCGAAAGGATGACCATGGACTAACTTCAACAGAGCAAGTTGTACGTCATTGGGAATTGGAAAATCATCGTGCACATCGAGCATTGGCATCAAAGTCTTCGAAAGAATATAAAACCATGCCTTTGCTTCAAAAACTAAGTGTCTTGGCTTCGGCTCAGTCGGATAGGTATCTCCTACGACATCTGGATCCATGATCGTTGAAAATTCAGCAGGAGTTGGAGCAGGTAAGTCATGAAGCTTGTGTGGTAATCCTTCGAACCGAGGTAAATTAATGATGGCCAGAAACTGATCGACAGTCATGTGAAATACTTGGCCTTGAATCATATAATCAAACTTCCATGTCTTCGAGTTCTCTGGATCACCAGTGACATAGAGCGTTGCATAAAATTGCTTGATAAGCTCAGGATTGTAGCCACATTCGAGAGCAAACATCTTGTGAGCATGCAGACCATCAATTGTTTCGGCAACATTCTCGAAACATGAAGTGGAGTATACCGAAGGCATATCAAGGTATTGATGTTGAAATACTCTAGCCTTGTTGTACAGCACACGAGTATAATAGATGGCTTGCTCTTGGGTCCAAAACCGAAGAGAATATGCACTTCTGGGCTTCTCGTAGGTATTGGTCCCGAAGAAAAATGGCTTGTGTTCGCGCCTTTTGAAGATGGGGCCTCCTCGAGGAACATCTGAGCGGAACAGAGGCAGCATTTCTCTCGGATGAGCAGAATGGAGCAGCTCATCAACAGGAAAAACTTCGGCAGCGTTGTCTGGCATTTGGAAAACTGGGTCAGCAGGGCGAGGAAATGAAGATGGAATGTTGACAATGTCCTGAGCTGGGATGGCTGCAGGAGCATTATCCTCGGCCTGAGCTTCGACGGCAACTCCTTCGTCGGTGTTAGCATTTTGAACGGCCTCTTCATTTTCCATGGCCTCCAAATCTTCATCTAGTTGAGCGAAAGCATCAACCATTTCTTCGTTCGAGGAACTTGATGAGGAGGAGGAAGAACTGGCACTCGAACTGTCATTTCCAGAACTATGTCCTTCGATGACATCTTGACGAGAGGAAACTGTCGTGATATCAACATCAGCGTCTTCTCCTTCATGCAGAGTCTGGGCAGAGGAGTAATCTTTCTGAGCAGAGGAAATGGGGACTTGAGTTTCTTGCTCGACATGAGCAGCTTGCTCGGTCTCTGCATGAGCTTGGGTTTCTTGGGCAGGGGTGGTTGATGGAATGACGTGAGGTGGTGATGGTGGGTTTGGAGGTTGTGAGGGTTGACGAGGTGGAGGTGGAGGTGTTTGTTGTCGAGGTGGAGGAGTGACTTGGCGAGGGGGTGGAGTTGTCTTACGAGGAGGGGTGGGTTGCTTGGGGGTTGGTGCAGTTTCTTGTCGTGCTGATGCAGCATCGACCTCGGTAGACTTTGCCTTCTTGGCATTCTTCTCGATCTCTGGCGTCCCACGCACAGAGGATGGGGCAGCAGACTTTCTCTTTCGAGATAGTCTTTGGAATAGCGCATCATTATGCTCTTTGCATACAGCCGACACAATTTGTCGAACCTTTTCATACACAGCGGTCAAGTTTTCCTTCTGATCCCGTCTAGATGCTTCAGCAGAGGCAATCTTGGATTTGAAAAACTTTCGGGACTCAACGTCCTCGGTTTCTTCTTGAAGTTGCCTGGAGTAAAACCTTACTTGTTCCTTATCCTTTCGATCCTGGGTGATGTAACCTTCCCAGCGAATCATGTATCGAGCAACATGCTCTTGGATTTCAGCTGGAACATCATCCTCGGCAGTGACTCTGCTCGGTGTGGTAGCCATCTTCCAGAGGATATGAGAAATATTTGCAGCATCCCAAGGAGCATGGGCAGCAGACTCTCCTTCGTTGGAACTTTCTTCATCGGCACGAGGGCCGAAAACAACAGGTGCAGCAGGTGCAGGAGCGGCTTGAGGAATTGGAACATTCTGAGCCTTTTGCCTAGCCTCCTTGGCTTTCTTCTCGGCCTCCTTGGTGGCCTTGGCAGCAGCAATGGGTTTGGTGATGGCACTAGGGGCCACAGCTTTATCCTTCGAGGCACGAGGGGCCTCAGCATTTTTCTTCGCAGCACTTGGGGCTGCCACCTTTTCCTTCGTGACTGTGGGAGTCACAATTTTCTCGGTGGCGCTGGGGGCCACAACCTTTTATGAAGGTGCATCAGGGGTTTTGCCTTCAGCAATTTGTCTACGATACTTTTCACTGACCAAATGTAGAATGCCTAGTTGTTGAGCAACTTGGGCCTTTTTATGCTCGGGCTGACTGTGAAAATTCAGAAGCTTGGAATTTGTCAAGTCCTTTGCTTCTTGCTCTTTTTGTTTTGCCAGCCTTTCTTTACGTTGAACAGGAGTTTCTTCATCCTCAGAAACTTGAGCTTGCTTTCCCTTCGATTTAGCTGAAGGTTTTGATTGGCGAGCTTGAACTGGAGGAGCAGATGAAATGGGCGGATCAGTGACCAAGTTTGTCAAGTCAATATTTGCTCGAGGAGCCTGTGTAGCTGGCTCCTGGATCCTAATGCCTTTACTGCTCGGCTTCTTTTTCAGAGGAAAGTCCTCGACATCAGCCTCTGTACCAGGGTCTTGATCATCTGAATTTACTTCTTCATCGGAGCTCGCATCAGGTGGCGAGACAATTACCACATTTTTCTTTCGCTTGGCTGATTTCTTGCCAGCCTTCGATTTGGCACTAGGGCCAACATCTACGGTGCCCTCAGCAGCAACAGCCTCCTTTTTAGCTTTGGCTTCTTTTCTCTTCTGTGCTCGCGCTTCCCGAGCATCAACCAGCTCTTGAAAATCGGCAGGAGTTTTCAGAGAGGATGGATGAGCATCAGCTGGAGGAGGTGGTCGATTATCTTTCGTCCACTTTGGCCTTAAAGATTTAACATCCGACCAGGGATTTTTCATTGCAAACAGCCTCTCCCAGCGTGGCATAAGAGACTTGTACTCATACCAACGAAGCGCTTGAAGTCTTCGAATCTCTTGCAGACGGTTTTCTCTCGTACGTTCATCCTCAGAACCTTCAGGCGTTCTTAACTTCTTTTCGATGATGAACTATTCTGATAAACCTTCAGAGTTGTTGGTGATTCTTGTTCGGCCTCCTACACGCTTGGGTGCTCTGACATTTCCTTCGATCCCAGACATTTTCCTGCGAAAAAGATAGGTACGAGGGAATATAGGAAAGTTGTGAACAAGTACCAGCGGTTTTCGAGGAAAAAACATTTTGAGTGCAGTAAGCATATCTTGCAGCTAATTTTTCAAGCAAGTGATGGGCTAGATTTCCATCGGGTGCAAATCTAACGAAGAACTTGTATGAAAAAATTGCACAACACAAGTCTATCGATACGTTTCTGAGGAAATTGCTTAAGTGAGAGAATCCGAGGGATTTCTTACCTAGCGCAGATGGGAATCAACAGGAAACGCTAGAAACTGATTTCCCAAGTTTCAATGATCCAAACAGATCAAATAGACCTAAGAAAAAGAGAGAAAATCAAGAACAAATCTGGATACAATGAACAGGAAAGATTGGAATCGTATCCAGAGCCGTGCATACCCTAACTTGGTGATGTACGGCGACTACGGCGACGCGGAAGAAGTTCCTCGTCGACGGGAAGGTCTCTGGCGACTTCCTTCCGGCAGCAAAGCGGCGAGGGAGTCGACGGCGCCGAGCAGCACGGCGGCGCGCGAGAGAGAACTTCGGGAGCAGAGAGACGAAGTCGAGGAAATTGCGATGTCTGAGCCGGTGGCAAGGATCAGTATTTATAAGGGAGGGGGGGTCTGACATAACTGTCGGATCTGATCCAACGGCGCAGATTTCGCGTCTCTCCGCATTCAACAGACCGATTTTGGGGCGGTAATCGCGGGAAAATCCCAACGAACCGAAGGAAAGTTGCTCCACGTCCGAGACCAAACTCATCGAACATCGAGTATAAAAGTAGATAAACGTTCGATAGATTTTTCCTTCGGAATCAATTACATTCGAAGGGAATCTTGATCGAGTACATATATACATGTTCACGAGAGAAAAGCACAGATGGGGTAGGGATAGAATAGAGGGAAAACAGGGTCCGATGCTTAATCAATCCGAGGGGAAAACAGTGATAAAACTCGGAGTGGTAAGTGTATAGGACAACACCAAACGAACAAAAACAAACGAAAAGGAAACACGATAGAAAAAATAACGTAAGTAAACAACATAGAAAGAAAACATATAATACATGGTACCGATAGTTATGATCTTACTGCACATTGCGTGAGTCCAATATGTTTAACTCACACCTTAGTGCACAGAACCTCTTTTCATCCAAGGGCTTCGTAAAGATATCAGCCAATTGATCTTCGGTGCGTACATGGCTGATAACTATATCTTCTCGCTGAACGTGATCTCGAAGAAAATGATGACGAATGTCAATATGCTTCGTTCGAGAGTGTTGCACAGGATTATGGGCAATCTTGATAGCACTCTCGTTATCACATAGCAATGGAATTTTCTTCACAAGAATACCATAATCTTTCAGCGTTTGCTTGAGCCACAGAATCTGAGTGCAGCATGAACCGGCAGCAATATACTCGGCTTCAGCCGTAGAAATAGATACGCAATTCTGTTTCTTCGAAGCCCAACAGACAAGAGATCTACCGAGAAAATGACATGTGCCTGAGGTAGATTTCCTGTCGACTCGATCACCAGCCCAGTCAGAGTCTGAATATCCAACGAGATCAAACTGGGCACCCTTGGGATACCAAAGTCCTAAAGATGGTGTATGTGCCAGATATCGAAGAATTCGCTTGACAGCTATATGATGTGATTCTTTCGGGTTTGCCTGAAAACGAGCACACATACAAACTGATAGCATAATGTCAGGTCTAGATGCACAAAGGTAAAGAAGCGAACCGATCATCGAGCGAAATTTCTTCTGATCGAAAGGTTTGCCCTTCTCATCTGCATCTAGATGAACATTCGTAGGCATTGGAGTCTTGATAGTTTTGCAACTGACAAGATCAAACTTCTTCAGGCAATCTCTGAGATACTTCTCTTGAGAAATGAAAGTCCCATTCTTCTGTTGACGGATTTGAAGCCCGAGAAAGAACTTCAACTCACCCATCATCGACATTTCATATTTCTTTGACATCATACGAGCAAATTCTTCGCTAATTTCAGAGTTAGTACAGCCAAAAATAATATCATCGACATAAATTTGACACACAAAAAGGTCATTTTTGTATGCACGAGTAAAAAGAGTCGGATCAGTTGTTCCTGGTTTGAAGCCCTTCTTCAGAAGAAAATCTTTCAGTGTTTCATACCAAGCACGAGGTGCTTGCTTTAACCCATATAGGGCCTTGTGCAATCTGTACACCTTATCAGGATTCTTCGGGTCTTCAAAACCTGGTGGTTGCATAACATATACTTCTTCTTCGATTTCACCGTTAAGAAATGCACTTTTGACATCCATTTGATATAGCAATATACCATTGTAATTGGCGAAAGCAAGCATGACACGAATGGATTCAAGTCGAGCAACTGGTGCATAAGTCTCACCGAAATCAATACCTTCGATTTGAGTGTAGCCTTGAGCAACCAGTCGAGCTTTATTCCTTACCACAATGCCATCTTCATCTTGCTTGTTGCGAAAAATCCATTTCGTACCAATGATATTATGTTTTTTGGGATCAGGTCTATCAACAAGGGACCAGACTTTATTTCTCTCGAACTGATTAAGTTCTTCGAGCATCGCAGTCATCCAGTCTGAGTCCTTCATGGCTTCATCAAATTTCGATGGTTCTAGCATGGATACAAACGAGAAAATTTCCACAGAAGTTAGCTAAACGAGTACGAGAACGAGTGGTGGGACGACCTGGTAAATGAATCTCTTCGAGTATTGAGTCGACGTCCACTCTTCTTCGAACACGAGGTAAAGCTCCTTCATCAACTTGTGGATCCAGTTGTCCTTCGGGATCAGCTTGACCTTCGGGAACATTTTCTTCGATTACGCGTTCTCCTTCAACCTGTACATCATTTGCTTCAGGATGTTGATCTCCAGCGCCCCGGGCTATGTGTGGGAACATTGGACCATCATCATCCTTGTTTGCTTGACGTGCATTTCCTTCGACAGGTCGAATATCTCCAATAGCCATGTACCTGATAACTTCATCCAAAGGTGGTTCATCCAAGTTAAGAGGTAATTGCTCTTTTTGAGAGCCGTTAGTTTCATCGAATCGAACATTTACAGTTTCTACAACTTTACCAAGTTGAGAGTTGTAAACTCTGTAAGTGTGAGAATTCGAACCATAACCTAGGAGAAAACCTTCGTGAGCCTTTGGAGCAAACTTGGAGCTGTGATTCATATCTCTGATATAGCATGGAGCACCAAAAACCCTGAGATATGAAACATTTGGCTTTTTACCAGTAATAAGTTCATGTGAGGTTTTCTTCAGAAACTTGTGCAGATAAACCTTGTTGATGATATGACATGCAGTATTGATTGCTTCAACCCAGAACCTGATAGGAGTCTTGTATTCAGCAAGCATTGTTCTGGCCATTTCAATAAGTGTTCGATTCTTTCTCTCGACCACACCATTTTGTTGCGGTGTATAAGCAGCCGAGAATTCATGAGTAAAGCCATATTCATCAAGAAAATCTTCGATATGAGTGTTTTTGAATTCTGTACCGTTGTCACTTCTGATATGCTTGAGAGATAATTCATATTCAGTCTGAGCTCTCTTTGCGAAAGTTTTGAAGATTTCAACAACCTTGCTTTTGTCATCTAGAAAGAAAACCCAAGTATATCGAGAGAAATCATCAACAATAACCAGACCATACTTGTTACCTCCAAGACTAGCATAATTTTGAGGACCGAATAAATCCATATGAAGTAATTCAAGAGGACGGGTAGTAGTCATTATAGTTTTTGCTGAGTGATGTTTCTTGGCAATCTTTCCCGCTTCACAGGCACTGCATAGACGATCTTTATCGAATTTCACATTGTCAATTCCAACGATGTTCTTCTTCGAGATAAGAGTTTGAAGGTTTTTCATTCCTGCATGCCCAAGTCTTCGGTGCCATAACCAACCAGAAGTGGCTTTGGCCATTAAACATGTGGACACAGCAGGTCCCAAAGAAAAATCAACGACATAAAGGTCACCTTTGCGATATCCTTCGAACACGAAGGAATAATCATCCTGTGAAAAGACAACACAACGAGAAGCAGAAAACAGTACAAGCATACCCATATCACAAAGTTTTGAGATCGACATAAGATTATATCCAAGAGATTGAACAAGCATAACCTTGTCAATATGCATATCCTTCGATATAGCTACCTTACCCAAACCAAGTACTTTTCCTTTGTTGTTGTCACCGAAGGTAATGTATCTCTGTGAAGATTCAGTGAGTTTGTCTTCAGTGAACAAATATTTGTCTCCGGTCATATGATTTGTACATCCACTATCCATGACCCATTCGGATCCACCGGAGACATAGCCCTGCAGAAGAATTAGTTCTTCTTAACCACCCACAAACGAGCAGGTGACTTAGAAGGCATGGAAGAGCTAGATGGTGCAGCAATATTATAGCGAACAGGATTGCATTGTCTATCTGGACCATCAAGCACACCATAAATATAATTCCTTGATGAGGGGTTAGAGTACTGATGAGTAACAACAACTTTGGTGTTATCGTTACGATGACGATAAACGTTTCTATCGACACGATAGTATTCCTTCTGGGGAACATTTGAAGCAGGCACCAAGGGTTCATTTCTATCCTCGAGAGAATAGTAGTGATTCAGTTGTACTGAGGATTTTCCCTGCATAGAATGGTTAGGGGGCAGTTTTTCTACGAGAGATTTGCGAACCCAGATCTGCCGCTTATAGAAACCATTCTTCGGAGGAGTACCAACGAACTCAGCTGACACCTTTCCTTCCTGATCTTTGACTAGCTTGTAGTCAGAATCAAGTGATTCATCAACAATAGCTTTGTCAATTTTGCAACTGAAACCTGAAAGGTTAGCAATATCAATGGGCTTTTCTTTCGCAAGGACCCAGACAGTTTTAGGATACTGCTCGGGTTCCCAGTAGGTTCCATCAGGATTGATTTTCCTTTCGAAGCCAACTCCTTCGTTTCGGGGATTCCTGTGAAGAAGAGCCTTTCGTAGGATATCACATAGGTACTGGTGTCCCTGCACACTTTTGAACATTCCTGTTTCAATTAAATTTTTCAACCTGAGGAGTTCCTCGGTAATGGTTTCCTCGTTCTAGGGGTTAGTCTCATCAATAACAATAGGTTGCTTTCCTTTTGATCTCTCAAAAATAGACTCAATTTTACTTCGTTCCAAACAGGTTAAGCAAGGTGAAGTAGATTCATTTTTAGCTTCTGAGCCTTGTTGAGCCATGAGCGTGAGATTGACACTTTCCAACTCTTCATTAGCCTCTCTCAGTTTCTCGAGAGCCATTTTCCCTTGAAGGAATTCATAGGTTAGCTTCTCGTAGTCCACTGAGAGAAGATCATGCCGAGAGGAAAGCTCATCATACTTTTCCTTCAAAGTAGCATGCTCATTCGTCAAAGTTTGACCCTTCTCAATCTCATCGATCAACAAGGTCTCAGATTTTTTGAATAGTTTCACTTAGAGAATCTAGCTCATCTTGTTGGATGGAAGCAATTTTGGCAAGTTTAGCATAACTTATCCTAGAGTTACTTTCATAAGCAGGTCCATCAGAAGTATCGTAGGAATTCTTAGATGTGGATACCTTAGCCTTGGCCATGAAGCAGTAAGCTGGAGATTCATCTTCGCTGCTTTGGTTGGTGAAGAATGAACTTGAAGTCTTGCTCAAAGCAAATGCTAAACCAGCAACGCCATCAGATTCAGAACCAGAACCAGAACCAGATCTTGGGTTTGATTCAGCTTCGGAACCGGATGCTTCATCTTCAGAGTTCATTTCTTTACCCAGATAGGCTTTGGCACGATGGGAATTCTTTCGTCGAGAGGAATGTGATTTCGAGGAAGAACCCTCTCGATGCTTGTGATACTTCTTCTTCTTGTCATCATCAGAACCGTCTTTCTTGTCTTTTCTGGACTTTGAATCATATCTCTTCGACTCATAGTTTTGCTCGATCTGTGAGACTTTCTCGAAGAATTGTTGTGAGAATGCTTTGATCTATGTTCAATTTCCCAGAGAGGACAATCAGCAATGAAGTGACCTGGCTTCTTGCACTTATAGCAATAGTTATCTTTCGCTGAAGAGTTTCTGGATGATGATCGATGCTGTGATGAATTGCTTGAATGTCTTGAAGAGTAGTTTTTCTTCGGTGAAGAGGAGTTCCTTCTCTGAAAGCGATTGAATCTTCTCATTATCAGTGCCAGATCTTTTCCAATGTTCTTGGGGTTATCTGAGGCACAACCCGATTCAGAACTAGCTTCAGGAGAGGAGTGATGTGAAGCTCTGGCCTTCAGTGCATGAGATTTTCTTCGTGTCCCATTAATATCTCGTTTTTCATCTTCTTCCATCTCGAAGGTATTAAGTCTCTCGAGAATATCAGCAGCAACAAGATCCTTGAAATCAGTCCTTTCCTTGATCATCAGCACAATGTGATCGAAAGAATCATCAAGAGAACGGAGCAAAGTTCTGACATTAATCCGATTAGTAATGTCTTCGGCACCGAGAGAAATCAGTTCATTTGACAGCGCAGTGAGTCTGATGTATATGGAGCTAACTTTTTCTCCCTCGTGCCTCTTGAAAAGATAGAACTTGCTTCGAAGGGTGTCAATACGAGCATCTTTCTGAGTAGAGACACCTTCACCAATCTTCTCGAGATAATCCCAAACACCTTTGGCCGAAGGAATATTCTTGACCTCACGGTATTTCTCTGGAATCAGATGATTTGTTATGAAGACCCAGACTTCAGTATCTAGCTCTATCTTCTTTGCCTCTTTAGGAGTGATGGCATCAGTGTCCTTGACAGTTACACCATTCTTGACAACTTCCCAAGCGGAAGAGTTGATAGCCATGATATTCCTCTTCATTTTGTCCTTCCAATAGGGATAGTCCTTCCCATAGAAAATAGGGATTGGTTCCCCTGAGCGAACAGCTGCAAACGACATTCTTGACAACACTCCAGGTTGTTAGACCAAAATACGCAGAGCGTAGGGAGTGCCTAGCTCTGATACCAATTGAAAGCTCAAGAATGATCAGAGGGGGAGGGGGTGAATGATCACTTCTAAAAATTCTAAGGAACTTAGAAGGAATTCATGCAAACTGCGAAGGACTAAGGCATCTCGAAAGAAATGCAGTGTCGAAGGTAATGCATAGCTCTAAAGGATTTGGAGCGAAGGAAAACATTGAAGACAAACAGGCAACGAGTAAATACTTAATGTAAAAGCATGAAGGAAAACGAGCCTGACACGATGATGTTTGGTAAACCAGTTCACACTCTGCAAAGTGCTACGTCTGGTTGGAGGGACTGGTGATTGAACACCTGGAGCAAAACTCTCTCCGTCCTATTCTCCACTGCAACAAACTCCTCGAGCTTGTCCAGCTTTCACTCGTGGTAGATGATTCAGGACATCTCCGAGACCTTTACAAACTTCCTTCAGCAGCGACAATTACTCTTCGACTGCTTGTCAGGCGACGCCTAACCGTCTAGGAGACTTGCAGTTCTCCAAGATAAAAGGATCGGCTAATCTCAACCTAAGTCATAGTGAATTGCTCAACTCAGCTCAGAGTTGGGATTTGGTTTTCTCTCGATGAATCTTTCTTGGGATGCTCACAGACTTCTGTCTTAGAATCTTCAGTGGAGCAGCCAACCCGAAATGGCGGGTAGGTGCGGGGTATTTATAGTTGGCGATCCCGATGGGTAAAATGACTGAAGTGACCCGATGCAACCGCTTGACGCGTGTCCACAACGGTCGGATTCCAATCACTGCGCAACTTTACTTGAGGAACAAGTAAGCTGACTTACCGAACGAGTTCTCTCTCGAAGGCACGAAGTGCGATGACTTTGCCTTCGAGCTATTCACTCGACTCAGTAAGATTTCTCTCGGTAGGTTGTTGTGGGTTTTGGTTGAGCAGAGCAATTTCACATCAACTAAGATCTCAACTAGCAAACCCCTCTTAATATTACGGTTTTTCTTACGACTCAAGAAAACAAAGAGAAACTAGTAAAAAGACTAAGTCTTCGACAAGCTTCAGCTTTCTCCTCGTTGCACTTTTACTCGAGAGAGACTTTTTCTTCGACTACATTTTTAGGGGTCGTCTTTCTCCAAAGGGTTCGGTAGATGACTGCAGCTCTACTGCAGTGAGTTGTCCTTCGACCTTCTACTTGCAAACTCCATTCTTGCGGAACCTAAGTATCTGTTTATACTCAAAAACAATATTAGTTCCACTTCTGCTTTGTTCAACAATGTCCAAAACCTTCGGGGGCAAAACTTGCTCTTACAAAACTCCTATGAACATAGAGGGTTTCAAACAAGTGAGCCTAGACGACACTACTACCACCTTTGATAGTAGTGATATTGATTTTGATAGTTGCACCCTCTCGGAAGTTATTAGCTTGCTACACAAAATGTCTAGAGACCCCCACACTAGCACACTTAATCTTGCCTTCACGGAGCATATCACAAATGCTCTCATCAAAGCTAGGGAGGATAAGCTTAGAGTAGAAGCCTCCATAACTAGGAAGCTAGATGATGGTTGGGACCCTATGATCAAAATTAAATTAAATAACTTCTCTTGCTATGCTTTATGTGATGTTGGATCCAGTACCTCCGTTATGCCCAAAAGAATATTTGATATGTTTGAATTGAAGCCCTTTGAGCCTTGTTATTTTGGTGTTCGTCTTGTTGATTCTTCCGTAAAGAAACCTTTGGGGAAGTCGACGGTGTTCTTATCATTGTCAATGGCAACTATGTTCCCGTTGATTTTATTGTTATGGATATAGGGTGTGAACCTTTGTGTCCAATTATTTTGGGACGTCCTTTTCTTCGCACCGTTGGTGCGGTTATTGACATGAAAGAGGGGAATATAAAATTCCAATTCCCATTCAAAAATGGGATGGAACACTTACCTAGAAAGAAAATCAAGTTACCTTTTGAGTCCGTTACACGGGCTAGTTATTCTCTTTCTCTTGATAAAACTTGATTCTTCTTTTGCATCATGCCTAGCTTAAAGGCATAAAAGAAAGCGCTTTCGGGAGGCAGCCCGCAACGAATTTAGGTTTTTATTTTTGCTTTTGTTGTGTCTTGATGATTGTTACTACTGTATCAACATCATTGTATCTTTATTTTTCAGCTTTGTGCCAAGTTATAGCTTCTTACGGCAAGGGAAGTAAAAGTTGTGACATGCTGTCCAGAAAACAGATTTTGTCCTCGTGACCAGAAAAATTCCAGAAAAATCCCAGTTCATATTTTTGAGCTGAAATTTTTACACAGCATGCTCTATACAATTATGAAACTTCAGTATGTTCTGAGTTTTTTGATTTGAGTTGCAGAAGTATCCCTAAAAAATTCTTTACTACCTGCTGTTCTGTTTTTCACAGATTCTGCCACGTTTTGTCTCTCCTAACTTTTGCAAACCTTAAGCTTGCTTTTTCTTTGCAAAAACTTTTTGGAACTCTTGAGAAACAGTAGCACTTCAAGAATATCTTTATATCCAGTGGGTAAAAATTATTTTATTAAGGGTACTAACCTCTCTAATCAGCTTATGATGAGTTATGTATGAAGGGAGTTTTCAAGTGTACGATGGAAGATGATGAAAGAAGATCCAGGAGTGTCAAGCGCTCAAGCTTGGGGATTCCCCCATGCATCCCCAATAAATATTCAAGGAGAATCAAGCGTGTAAGCTTGGGTATGCCCCCGTGCATCCCCTTCTCCATCAACAATCATCACTTCGTCCTTCGTCTCACTATATTTTTATCACTTCATGCGTTATGTGCTATGCTTGGAGCGTCTCGCTCTTAGGTTTTATTTTTAGTTTTCTTTAGTTTTGCTTGCTGTTCATATCAAGTTAGATCCTGTCTTACTTTGTGTGGGAGAGAAACACGCTCCACTTTCAAAATCTAGAACACATCATAGGATTTTTCCTGCTTATCTTTTTGCTGTTGTGTGTTCTTTATCTTTTCGTAGCTACTGCCATGTTTAGTTTTAGTCTTAGTTTGTCTTTAGCAAGAGCCTTGGCTTTTGTTTAGTTTGTTGCCGGAACTCTTTTTAGTATTCATGTTTATCTTGTCAAAGAGAGTTGGTTGTTGCACTGAGTTGTGTCTTGTTTTGAGAAGTAGGTGATTGAGGTTGCTATTTAATTCTAGTAGTAGCTTGCAATAGTTTTGAGGTATTGATGTGAGTAATGTTTGAACTTTTGGTGTCAAGAGCTCTAGACTATTAGTGATAGGTGTCGTATTTTGGGCAATCCGTGTTTATTTTCAAAACCTACAAAAACTAGTTGAGAACTCTAGCTACTAGATGGATCACTACTCTTCTGAGGAGTCGAATATCAGAGAACGCTCACGTACCATGAGTCGAGGATGCGCAAGGATAACCAAACCCCCATACACTCCTCCTCGGGGTACTTGTCTCTTTGTGAACCTCCTTATAAGATTGAGAGTTACCGATAATAAGTGCATGAGTTCTTCGGACTAATGTAAGTATTGAGAGTTGACACTTCCACCTTACCATATTTTGCTAGCCTCTCCCGTGCCGTGCATTGCTTTCTTCTCACTCCGAGAGTTGGTGTCCACCTTCGCCGGTACATCCAAACCCTTGGCATGATACGCTCTGTCATCATAAACCCCGTTATATCTTTCCTCAAAACAATCACCATACCTACCTATCAAGGCATTTCCATAGCCTTTCCGAGTTATATTTCCATGCAACATCCACCTCTTCATGACTTGATCTTCATGTCATACATGTTCCTGCTACACTGGCAGCGACATACATTGCATACATCATGATAGTTACATCTTCTTTATGATTTTGAGTACCTTGTAAAGTGTCAAATATCTCCTTTACCTTCTTGTAAAATAGAGTGTTGCCATTAAGTGAGGAAAAGATCCCAAAGTGCACACAATAAAAGATCCCAAAGAAGACAAATGAGAGTTAGATAGAAAGAGCCATTGAGGCCGCAAAAAAAACAAAAAAATAGAAAAAAGAGAAAAAGAAATAAAAAGAGAGAAAGGGGCAACACTACTATCCTTTTGAGAGATCCACACTAGTACTTCCTTTATATCCTTGTACTCCATAGAGATGATCATTATGCATATAGCTATGTGGGGACCTTCACACTATAGAACTTGGCTTGCATATTCCAAGGATGAGCCTCCTCAAACGAGCTCTAGGTCTTCATGAGTGAGCAAGTTAGATGCACCCCCACTAGTTCCATTGGAGAGCTTCTTAGCTCGTATGTGCATCCGTTGCATGGCAATCCCTACTCCTCACATCATATCTATCATTTGGCATCTCTTGCCTATGATTGTCCTCATTGATGTGAGCCCTTCTCATCCTTTTTGTTTTCCTCCTCCGTACTCCTCTCTTTGCCATCCTAAGTGTCAACTCTCGTGCTTACGCTCATCCATTGCATGAGTGCTCAAAATATTGAAAAAGGAGTGGATCAAATTGACTTGTACCTGGCTAGTGGTCTGGGGACGAGTCAACATAAGATTCCAAAGAAGACCGAGTGTGAAACTTTAGTAGATTGAGTTCTCAACACAAAAATACTTTTTCTCGTATTCCCTATCCCCCTTCTTGCACGCAAACACCATTTGGATACATTCGAGTCACGTACAGCGAGAGCTCTTGCACCTAATGTTCTTTTGTTACTTATTTCAATGCTAATATAGACTCTTGCATGTTATGACTTGATTTGAATTTCTAACCTTGATTGCTTTACTTTTCAAAGTTCTTTTATGGTTGCTAGCATGTCACCACAGAAATTATGTCGTTATCATTTACCTACTCGAGGACGAGCAGGAATTAAGCTTGGGGATGTTGATACGTCCAAAACGTATCTATAATTTCTGCTTGCTCCATGCATGTTTTGTGTGATATTTCTATGATCTAGATACACTTTCATACACTTTTGATCATATTTGGACTAACCTATTAACTCAGTGCACCCCAGTGCCAGTTCCTGTTTTCTGCTGTTTTTCTATTTCAGTTTTCCCCCATATAAAAAGTGTCAGAAAAATTCCGGGAAAAATATAGGAAAAATCAGCGTACAGGAAGCTTCGCGAAGAGCCCGAGTGGGGACAGAGGGGAGCCAGGGGTGTCCCAGGCGGCCACCCGGCGCGGCCACCCCTGGGCCGCGCCAGGGGGGCGCCTGGGGCACCTGGTCCACCTCTGGCTGCCCCCCTTCGCCTATATATTCCCCGTGACGTGAAACCCTCGGGGACATAACCCTTTTGCGCGATCTCTCCTCTGTTCCGCCGCCGCCGCGCTTCCGAGATCGGGAGCACCAGAAGACCTCTTCCCGGCACCATGCCGGAGGGAGGGCCGACCTTCGGGAGTCTCCTCTCCACCATGGATGCTTCCCGGATGTCTCGTGAGTAGTTTTCCTTGGACCATGGGTCCGTGATCAGTAGCTATGTGATGTTCTCCTCCCCTCTTTGTTCTTCATGGTTTAGACCTCGTGAGCTGCCCTACATGATCGAGGCACTTTTGTAATCTTTCTGCTATTGCTATGTTGAGTTTGATGGGATCTGATGGATTATGAGGTTATGTTCAGATTGTGATTGAGTAATATATTTGGTTTTTATCTCTTATATTTTTGTTCCTAAGTAATTCTTGCATGTTCTCCGTTGCTGTTTATTGCTTTGGCCAAGTATTAGGTAGTAACTCCAAGAGGGAACGTTTTGCTCGATAGTGGGTTCATGCCCCCCGATGACACGCTTGAGTGACAGAAACATGAGTCTAGGGGATGTGTTGTTGCCACAAGGGGGAAAACAACGGTGCTTGTAACCGCGGTTACAAGGATTGTTTACTTTACGCAAAGTGCTTTTTAATGCAGTTGTCTGTTGCTTTGGGTTTACACTTTGGGTGGGGCTCGCAACTTAATACCAGCGAGATGTCCTGGATAGATATCTCAAGGTGGATGATTAGTAGTAGATGCAGTTGGATTTCGGTCTACTTATTTTGGCGTACTGCCCGTGCTTTTGAGCCTCTTCCTTTCTTTTGTAGCATAGTTAGCATTGCGGTGCGTTCATAATCCTGTCAATTGCCCTTCTGTAATTTGTTTACCTCGCATAGCAGTTTTATCGTCTTTTGGGAGAGAGACATCACTAGTGAACATCACGTATCCCGGTCCATATCCTCATTACTGTTTCCACGCTCATTTACTTTTCTGCTTTTACTTTCAGTTGCTATCATTATCCCTTGTGTTTGATCCTTTGTGAACAACAAGACCGGAGAGATTGACAACCTCTCTGAACTTCGTTGGGAACAAAGTTATTTGAGTCTGTGTGCAGGTCCGCGTCAGTTGCGCCGCTGACACCAACTTATCATCTCTGGAGTCCTACTGGAGACAAACCTTGGTATCTTCATCGAGGGAAACTTGTTGTTGCAATGCATCTCAAACCTTCCACTTGGGGTAACCAACGAGGGGCGAGAAGCCATCAGGCGCCATTGTTCACTTTACCACCTTCTTGTATCTCTGCGAGTCCTACGGGAGACAAACCCTATCCTCTACAAGATAGGGGAAATTTTCTGCTACGCTACATCTCACCTTCCACATGGGGTAACCAACGAGAAGCGAGAGAATTATATTCCTTGCTACCATCAAGCAATTTCTGGCGCCGTTATCGGGGACTCCAGTCTACAAGACAGGGGAGTTGCACACTATCTTTTATCTTTGCTTTTTAGTCTTGTTAGTTAATCTTTCAGTTTTTACTTTTGTGTCCTTTATCAAAAATCCAAAAAAAATAGTATGTCTAGTTCCTTATTTGCCAATAAATGTCTGACTTCTTTGAAACCAGATCTTACTAGCATGGAGGATTCACCGAGGATCAACAAAAGTGGTACAAGGAACACCGCTTGTCTCAAAAGGGGATACACTTATGGAAACAAATACATTAGTTGTATGAGTATGCTAGAAACTTGTGCTCAATATATAATATATCTTTCTGCAGGGATGAATCTTGTTGCTTTATGTGGCACAAACACCATGCTTTCCAATGTGAGTACAATGATTATGAAACCTTAGCTTCTTATGCTAAGAGAAACTATGATTTTTATGATGCAGAGGAAATAGAAGAATTTGTTGCTTATAAGGGTGCCTATGAAATTACTTCTCTTCTTAAAAATATTGATGATGCCCCTTAAAAATCTGAGAGTCTTGCTATACTAAAATATTGTTTGGAAAATTATGATGCAAATTATTATATTACTGATCATCTTGAGAGAATCTCTCCCCCAAAGGAAGATACTAATGATTTGCAGGACTCTATGGAAGAAGAAATTGATGAACCTGAAAGCTCCTTGGATGAAAACGAGGAGGGGAGTGGCGAACAAAAGGAGGAAGAATGGAGCCATCCACGTCTACCTTCTAATGAGAGTAACTCTTTGACTCTTACTTTATATGAGTGTTATGATCCCATGGATTCTTTTGAAATATCCCTTTTTGATGAAGTTGATGCCTTCTATGCTTATGGCCGTGATGCCACTATGGATGATGCTTACGGAGATGAACTTTCTATAGTTCCTCATGTTAAGCATGAAAATTTTGCTATTGCACCCACACTTGATTGTCCTATTATCCTGTTGAAATCTCCAACTCATATTCCGAAGAATTGTGCTCTTATCAAGGCTCAGTGTGATGGGTTGCATTTATCTTATAATCCTAAAGACCATGTTGAAAACTATACACGTGTGCTTGTAGGTCATGAACAACATGATTTATGTGATAGTTATATTCTTTTTGTTGTTCATGATACTACTGAAAATTATTTCGAGAGAGTGAAGTTTGGTTGTAGAAACTTCCATATTACTAAAACACCTCTCTTCATGTTGAAAGTTTTGAAGTTGTTCTTTTTCCACCTTCCTATGCATGTCACTTTGTGCTTCTTTGATTTATTCTCTTACAATATGCCTATGCATAGGAAGTGGGTTAGGCTTAAATGTATTTCATATTTGCTTCTTGATGCTCTCTTTTGCTTCAAAATTCTTATTCTTGTGAGAGCATCTTCTATAATCTTTTTGCCTAGCTTAAAGGCGTAAAATAAAGCGCTTGTTGGGAGGCAACCCAAGATGTTTTTTTTTATTATGTTCTTAGTGGTCTTGATGATTTTTACTACTGTCGCAACATCATTGTATCTTTATGTTTCTAGCTTTGTGCCAAATATAGCCTCATATGACAAGGGAAGTGAAAGTTGTGACATGCTTTCCAGAAAACAGATTATGTCCTCGTGACGGGAAAAATCATAGTAAATCACCGGTTCATCTTTTTGAGATGAATATTTTACACAGCATGCTCTATACAATCACGGAACTTTTGTATGTTCTGAGTTTTTTGATTTGAGTTGTAGAAGTACCCCTAAAAAATTCTTTATTACCTGCTGTTCTGTTTTTCACAGATTCTGCCACGTTTTGTCTCTCCTTAATTTTGCAAACCTTAAGCTTGTTTTTTATTTGCAAAAACTTTTTGGAAATCTTGAGAAATATTAGCTCTTCAAGAATATCTTTATTTGCAGTAGAGTGAATATTATTTTAATAGGGTACTAACCTCTCTAATCAGCTTATGATGAGTTGTGTATGAAGGGAGTTTTCAAGTGTGTGAGGGAAGATGATGAAAGAAGATCCTGGAGTGTCTAGCGCTCAAGCTTGGGGATGCCCCCATGCATCCCCAATAAATATTCAAGGAGACTCAAGCGTCTAAGCTTGGGGATGCCCCCGTGCATCCCCTTCTTCATCAACAATTATCAGTTCGTCCTTCGTTGCACTATATTTTTATCACTTCATGCGTTATGTGCTATGCTTGGAGCGTCTCGCTCTTTACTTTTCTTAGGTTTGTTTTTGCTTTGTTTGCTGTCATAACAATTTAGACCCCAACTTTATTTTGTGTGGGAGAGAAACACGTTCCGCTTGAACTAGAACTCCTCATAGGATTTTCATGCTTATTTTCTTAGCTGTGAGTTGTTCTTTTTCTTTTCTTAGCTGCTGCCCTGTTTAGTTGAAGTGCTTTAGTTTTCTTCTAGAGCTTTTCTTTTGTCTTAGGTTGAACTTTCTATAGGTTGAATGTTTTATCTTGTTTAGAGAGTTTTCCTATTGCACTGAGTTTTGTGTCTTGACTAGAAAGTAGGTAGTTGAAGTTGTTATTCTCTTTGTAGTAGTAACTTGCAATAGTTTTGAGGTATTGATTAGAGTAATGTTTGAACTTATGGTGTCAAGAGATTTAGCCTATTAGTGATAGATGTCATATTTTGGGCAATCCGTGTGATTTTCTAAAACCAAAACCCCTGTTGAGAACTCTAGCTACTAGATGGATCACTAACCTCTGGAGGGTTCGAATATTAGAGTACACTCACGTACCATGAGTCGAGGATGCGCAAGGATAACCAAACCCCCATACACTCCTCCTCGGGATACTTGTATCTTTGAGAACCTCCTAACTAGATTGAGAGTTACCAATAATAAGTGCATGAGTTCTTCGGACTAATGTGAGTATTCGAAAGTTGACACTTCCACCTTCCCATATTTTTCTAACCTCTCCTGTGCCGTGCATCGCCTTCTTCTCACTCTGAGAGTTGGCGTCCACCTTCGCCGGTACATCCAAACCCTTGGCATGATACGCTCTATCATCATAAACCTCCTTATATCTTTCCTCAAAACAGCCACCATACCTACCTACATGGCATTTCCATAGCCTTTCCGAGATACATTGCCATGCAACATCCACCTTATCATGACTTGATCTTCATGTCATACATGCTACTTGCTTGATCAATGAGCCGCATGCTAGTTGGGCCTTGCCCTAATCATTGCTACATGACGCGCTAGTATCATTTTATATCCTGCTATCCTGGCAGAGGCATACATTTGCATCATGATAGTTACATCTTCTTTATGTGAGTACCCTTGTAAAGTGTGAAAGATCTCCTATATTCTTGTAAAATATAGAGTGTTGCCCCTAAAGTGAGGAAAAGATCCCAAAGAGGACAAAATCAAAAGATCCCAAAGAGGACAAATTAGAGAAATAGAAAGAGCCATTGAGTCCATCAAAAAAATACAAAAAATAGAAAAAAGAGAAAAAGAAAAGAAAAGAGAAGGGGGCACACTACTATTCCTTTTGAGAGATCCACACTAGTACTTCATCATCTATCCCTTGTACTCCATAGAGATCAACATACATGCATATAGCTATGTGGCGACCCTTCACACTATAGAACTTGGCTTGTATATTCCAATGATGAGCCTCCTCAAACGAGCTCTAGGTCTTCTTGAGCAAGCAAGTTGGATGCGCCCCCACTAGTTCCCTTGTAGAGCTTTTAGCTCACATGTGCATCCGTTGCATGGAAATCCCTACTCCTCACATCATATCTATCATATGGCCTTCTCTCGCCTATGATTGTCCTCATTGATGTGAGCCTTTCACACCTTTTTGTCTTCCAACTCCACCTTCTTTCTGTTTCGCCTTTTAGGTGTCAACTTTCTTGCTCACGCTCATCCATTGCATGAGTGCTCAAAATATCGAAAGGGAGTGGATCAGTTTGACTTGTACCTGACTAGTGGTCTGGGGACGAGTCAAGATAAGAATCCAAAGGAGACTAAGTGTGAAACTTTAGTAGATAGTAGTTCTCAACAATATATTTTTTATCTGATATTCCCATATCCCCCTTCTTGCACGCAAACACCATCTGGAGACATTCAAGTCACGGACAGCGAGAGCTCTTGCACCCTTTGTTCTTTTGTTACTTGTGTCAATGCTAATATAGACTCTTGCTTGTTAAGACTTGAATTGAATTGCATGCTTTGATTGCTTTACTTAAAAAGTCCTTATATGGTTGTGTGGCATGTCGCCACAGAAATTATGCTTGTTATCATTTCCCTACTCGAGGACGAGCAGGAATTAAACTTGGTGATGTTGATAAGTCCCAAACGTATCTATAATTCCTGCTTGCTCCATGCATGATTTGTGTGACTTTGCCATGTTTTGCTTGAACTTTTATACATTTTTGATCATATTTGGACTAACCTATTAACTAAGTGCACCCAGTTGCCAGTTCCTGTTTTCTGCTGTTTTTGTATTTCAGGTTTTCCGGCCATTAAAAGTACCAAATAAATCCCGGAAAATTATATAAAAAATCAGCGTCCCGGAAGCTTCCCGAAGAACCAAAGATGGAAGGGGGTGGACCCACCAGGGCCCCAGGAGGGTCCCTGGCGCTGCCCCACCCTAGGGCGCGCCAGGAAGCCTCCTGGCTGCCCTGTGGCCCCTCTTGGTGCCCCCTTTGGCCTATATTTAGCCCCCGCGAAGGAAACCCCTAATATCGATCTGCTATTCCCGTTCTCCTCTCTGTACCTCCGCCGCCGCCATTTCAAGATCGGGGCTGCCAGGAGAAGCTGCCCCGGCACCCTGCCGGAAGGAGGGACCCCCTCCAGGAGACCATCCATCGCCATGTACGCCTCACGGATGTGTTGTGAGTATTCCCCCTTGGACCATGGGTCCATGAATAGTAGCTATGTGATGTTCTCCTCCCCTCTTTGTGCTTCCACTTTCGAGACCTCGTCAGCTTCCTCACATGATTGAGGCACCTTTGTAATTTATGTGTTGCTATGCTGAGTTTGCTGGGATCTGATGGATTATGAGATTATGTTCAGATTGTGATGTGTATAAATTTGGTTCTCTTTTATATTTGTGTTCTTTAGTTAATTCTTGCATGTTCTCCGTTGCCATATTTTGCTTTGGCCAAGTGATTTGTTGCAACTCCAAGATGGAGCGCTATGCTTGATTGTGGGTTCAGCCCCTTGATGTCTAGCTTGAGTGACAGAAACATGAGACTAGGGGATGTGTTGTTGCCACCAGGGATAGAACAACGGTGCTTGTACTTGCGGGTGCAAGGATTTACGCATAGTTCTTTTAATGCAGTTATCTGTTGCTTTGAGTTTACACTTTGGGTGAGATTCACAACTTAATACCAGCGAGATGTTCTGGATAGATATCTCAAGGTGGATGATTTCGTAGTAGATGCGGATGGATTTCAGTATACTTACCTTGGCGTACCACCCATTGATTTTGAGCCTCTTCCTTTCTTTTATAGCATAGTTAGCATTGCGGTGCGTTTATAATCCTGTCAATTTCCCAGCTGTGATTTGTTTAA
Organism: Bromus sterilis; assembly: GCA_950022295.1. Taxonomy (NCBI): domain Eukaryota; kingdom Viridiplantae; phylum Streptophyta; class Magnoliopsida; order Poales; family Poaceae; genus Bromus; species Bromus sterilis. The sequence goes on along the minus strand of OX465601.1, from coordinate 138,218,432 downwards.
CTCGCTAGCACTTTTATCGTCTTTTGGGAGAGAGACGTCACTAGTGAACGTCATGGGACCCCGGTCCATATTTCCACCATTGTTTACACCTTCAATTTACTTTCAGTTCTTACTTTCCATTGCCACTATTATTATCTCTTGTGTTGATCCTTTGTAAACGGCAAGGCCAGAGGAATTGACAACTCCTCTGTACTCGTTGGGAGCAAAGTTATTTGTTGTGTGTGCAGGTCCAGGTGAAGTTAGCAACCTCAGCGCCATTGTTCACTTTACCACCTTCTTGTATCTCTGCGAGTCCTACGGGAGACAAACCCTATCCTCTACAAGATAGGGGAAATTTGTTGCTACGCTACATCTCACCTTCCACTTGGGGTAACCAACGAGAAGCGAGAGAATTATATTCCTTGTTAGCATCAAGCAATTTCTGTCCCCGTTCCCAAACGTATCTACAATCTGGACACAATGATATTTCTCCAACAAAACTCAATAGCATTCATCACGCGGTAGTAATCAAAACCGGTAGAGTAGAGAGGATAGATAGTGCGGATTACAACACAAGTTGGACTCGTGAGGTGAGATTGGATGGTGGTGAAGATGGTGTTGATGTTGGGGATGATGTTGATGATGATCTCGATGATGCTCGTGACGATGGTGATGACGATGGTGACAATCTCCCCTTCCGGGAGGTGTTCTGCCCGGCGGAATCTGCCCGCCGGAGATGTCTTTTCTTCTCTGTAGGTCTCCTCCCTGGAGCGGCGGCGGAACTTCGAAAAATCTCTCTGTTTTAGGTTTTTTGGTATATGAGCGATATATAGGACAAATGGGGGATCCGGGAGTGGCCCCAAGGGTCTAGGCGCCCTCCCGGCGCGACCAGGGTGGGGGTCGCGCCAGGTGGCCGCCTCGGCACCCTATGGCCCACCTCTAGCCCCTCTTCGACGTGTCTTCGTTAATCTTCTGAAAAATCCCCTCCGTCGATTTTCAGGTAATTTGGAGGTATTCTTCTTCAGCAACTCAGCGTCCACTTTTTACCGCTGAATCCTGCGTCTGCTGCTTCGACATCGGAAAGTTGCAAACTGTGTAAAATAAGCCAAAGCAACATAAGAACAGCATCATAACATGAAATATATCAATGACTAAGAAAGAATTACTGTATAAAATAGTGATGCATTTTGGACGTATCAGGGGCCTACGCGCAAGGGTGTTGAGATCCAGAAGGGAACTCGACACGGTACAGAGGAGATCACCGCCAACCGTATGACCAGAAACCGGCGCGCCCAGCTCTCGACAAACCTCGCCTCCGAAAACCCATGGACGGATCGCGTCTACGAGGTCCCCATCGGTTCGGTCCTCCTCTCCATCAACCAAAACGACAGATTCACGTCAGCACCGGCTCATGCCCGCGTGATCAACCATGAAGATCGACCTTCAAACAACATTACCCATGGTGTGATCGGTTTCTCCCAAGGAACTCCCCGATCGGAAGATCCTGCCGAGATCCCGCGCGAACCCAATCTACCAAGTCTCATCACCGCTGACTCAAGTCGCCATAGAGCGACCTCACCCGACCGTGACTACCGAGAACACCCCAAATAACTCGCGCGCATCGCCTCATATCATGTCTTCACCACCACCAGTTGTCGTAGGGACAGGAAGAGCGTGCAGCATGCGGCAACCCTCTCGATCTCCCATACTCCGGTGGCTCCCAGATGGCTTAAGTGGTCCAAACAAATAATAACCTGGAGTAGAAACGACCACCCCCCATGGGTCGACTCTCCAGGAACCCTAGCCCTTGTGGTGGCAACCCAGGTCTATGGGTATGCCTTGGAAAAGGTACTCTTGGATGGAGGAAGCAGCATAAACATACTCTATTTCAAAACCTTTCAGGAGATGAGCCTGACTCGAAAGCAACTACAACCTTCCTCCTCAGTCTTTCATGGAATTGTCCCCGTAAAATTGGCTCACCCGCTGGGAAAAATATATCGCGAGTTAGCCTTCGGAAGCACCTCCAACTTCAGATTGGAAATACTATCCTTTGAGGTCGTAGACTTTAAGAGCCCCTACCATGCATTATTTGGGAGGCCGGCCTATGCCAAGTTCATGGCTCGCCCATGCTACGTATACCTGAAACTCAAGATGCCGGGTCCACACATTATAGTCACTGACAACGGAAGAAACTTGTCGGAAGGAGTAATGGAACGCTTATGCCAACTAGAACAAATTCGACTGGACCTTGCCTCTGTAGCACACCCACAATCAAATGGACAAGCCGAATGCGCAAATCAGGAACTCCTATGAGGAATCAAACCTCGACTCCTCATCCCATTAGAATAGTCCCCGGGTTGTTGGGAATACGAACTTCCCTCCGTGTTGTGGAGTATCCGAACATCACCAAACCGATCGACCGGGTATACACCTTTCTTTCTCGTCTACGGAGCCGAAGCGATTCTACCAAGCGACATAAGACACGACTCACGCCGAGTCATGGCGTACGTTGAAGCCGACAACGAGAAAGCAAGAAAAGACTCCCTCCATCTCCTCGATGGAGAGCGCGATCTTGTCGCGGCCAAGTACGCAATTTATCAACGGGACTTATGGCGATACCACAACCGGAGAATCAGAAGTCGAACTTTCCAAGAAGGTGACTTAGTACTACGCCTCATAATAACTTGGGGGCTACTTAATGAACAAAAAATCAAGTATCTCGTCCGAGCTGCGTGCATCTCAGAAGAGACGCTTAGCAAAAAAATTCAAAGTGGCCCTTCAAGTTACTAATAACTTGGGGGCTACTTAATGAACAAAAAATCAAGTTTCTCGTCTGAGCTGCGTGCAGCTCGAAAGAGACGCTTAGCAATTTTTTCCTAAGTATCCCCTTCAAGTTACTAATAACTTGGGGGCTACTTACTGAACAAAAAATCAAGTTTCTCGTCCGAGCTGCGTGCAGCTCGGAAGAGACGCTTAGCAAAAAAATTCTAAGTATCCCCTTCAAGTTACTAATAACTTGGGGGTTACTTAATGAACAAAAAATCAAGTTTCTCGTCTGAGCTGCATGCAGCTCGGAAGAGACGCTTAACAAAAAAAATCTAAGTATCCCCTTCAAGTTACTAATAACTTGGAGGCTACTGAATGAACAAAAAATCAAGCTTCTTGTCCGAGCTGCGTGCAACTCGGAAGAGACGCTTAGCAAAAAAAATTCTAAGTGTCCCTTCAAGTTACTAATAACTTGGGGGCTACTTAATGAACAAAAAATCAAGTTTCTCGTCCGAGCTGCGTGCATCTTGGAAGAGACGCTTAGCAAAAATAATTCTAAGTATCCCCTTCAAGTTAGTAATAACTTGGGGGCTACTTAATGAAGAAAAAATCAAGTTTCTCGTCCGAGCTGCGTACAGCTCGGAAGAGACGCTTAGCAAAAAAAATCTAAGTGTCCCCTTCAAGTTACTAATAACTTGGGGGCTACTTAATGAACAAAAAATCAAGTTTCTCCTCCGAGCTGCGTGCATCTCGGAAGAGACGCTTAGCAATTTTTTCCTAAGTATCCCCTTCAAGTTATTAACAACTTAGAGGCTACTTAATGCACGAATATATAATGGCATCACACGAAAAACACAACAAGATTTTGGGCATAAAACCATAACAAAAGTATGACATGTTCCACGCCCAAGGCACAACACAAACTTCAGAAATATTTCTTACAACATCACTCGGCATACCGAGGCAATTTTAAGATACCCGTTATTCCTAACAATCAGATTTGTTCACTCTTCACCAGCCTCGTCCGAGTCACTTGCGACGCTATTTGATTCCACGAAAAATTCAAGATCGGGCATCAATGCAATTCGACTGGCAGTTTCAGCATAGCGGCTTAGATAGGTGGTGCAACTTGGACCCTGTTCAGGCTCCCCCGCGCCAACTCTTTCGAGATTGTGAACTCTCTCGGGGAAATGTGCCTTAGTCAAGGCCAGAGCATAGTTGGCACCACTTCGAGCTGATGAACGCTTCCAACGTGCAAATTGATGAGGAGCGGCTTGGAGGAAAGGAACGATCGAGTCAAGATTGACCCAGTTTTCTTCACTCGGGCCATGTTGTTCTTTAGAGACAGCGTAGCACACATTGCCTCTTCACCAAACTTGGCGGCCTTTGACGTCCGCATGTGCAGAAGTCCCATTGCCAAAGCAAACTCCACAGTAACAGGTTTATAGTTTTCCTTCTACATAATTTCTACAAATTCAGCCATCCGGGCTTGCTCTGCTTCAGGGTTTACAACATACACTGCAAGGAGAAAAATTGGTCAGCACATATTCAACATCCCAAAAGGAAACTACTCATCTTCAAGAGGAGAATATCACTAACCAGCTAGTTTTTCGCTAAAAACAGTGAATCTACCAGCACAATATTCCTCAGCAACCCTAACAACTTTTTGAGCAGTCTCCAATTTCGACTGGTGAACCTCCTGGTCTTTTGTCTGCAGTTCGATCACCTTTTCAAGATCAGATTGCAGTTTCTCTAACACAGCCTCATTCTTCTTTCGGACTTCCCGCAACTCATGTGAGTATTGGCTCTGCTGCGTGATCGTCGTCTTGAGGAAATAGACAGTTGCACAGGCAGCACGATTTGCTGGGGTGTCTCCTTGAATCGGTGCGTTGGCTAGGTACTGAGTTGCTGATGGTGTGGAAGTGGTAATGGCTTCTCGCCCTTTTTTGGTTACCCCAAGTGGAAGGTGAGATGTAGGATAGCATCAAATTTCCCCTATGTAGAGGATAGGGGTTGTCTCCCGTAGGACTCCGGAAATGATAAGTAGGTGTCAGTGGCGCACCTGACGCGGACTTGCACACGATACAATTAACTTTGCTCCCAACGAAGTTCAGAGAGGTTGTCAATCTCTTCGGTCTTGTTGTTTACAAAGGGTCAAACACACAAGGATAATGATAATGATAATAGCAACTGAAAGTAAATACTGAAAAAGGAAATAGCTTGTAAACAATGATGAGAATATGTACCGGGGTCCCGTGATGCTCACTAGTGATGTCTCTCTCCCAAAAGACGATAAAACTTCTATGCGAGGTAAACAAATTACAGATGGGAAATTGACAGGATTATAAACTGACCGCAATGCTAACTATGCTACAAAAGAAAGGAAGAGGCTTATAAGCATGGGCAGTACGCCAAAATAAGTAGACCGAAATCCATCTTCATATACTAGTCATCCACCTTGAGATATCTATCCAGAACATCTCGCTGGTATTAAGTTGTGAGCCCCACCCAAAGTGTAAACCCAAAGCAACAGACAACTGCATTAAAAAGAACTTTGCGTAAAGTAAACAATCCTTGCAACCGCGGTTACAAGCACCGTTCTTTTCCCCCTTGTGGCCACAGCACATCCCCTAGACTCATGTTTCTGTCACTCAAGCATGTCATCAGGGGGCATGTACCCACAATCGAGCATAACGTTCCCTCTTGGAGTTACTACCTACCACTTGGCCAAAGCAATAAATAGCAACGGAGAACATGCAAGAATTATCTAGGAACAAAAATATAAGAGATCAAAACCAAATATATTACTCTATCACGATCTGATCATAATCTCATAATCCATCAGATCCATCAAACTCGGCATAGCAACAGCAGAAGAATTACATAAGTGCCTCGATCATGTAGGGCAGCTCACGAGGTCTAAACCATGAAGAACAAAGAGGGGAGGAGAACATCACATAGCTACTGATCACGGACCCATGGTCCAAGGTAGACTACTCACGACACATCCGGGAAGCGTCCATGCTGGAGGGGAAGCTCCTGGAGGTCGATCCTCCCTCCGGCAGGTTGCCGGGAAGGGTCCTGACAATGCTCCCAATCTTGGAAGCGCGGCGGCGGCGAAACAGAGGAGAATTTGCGAAATAGGGTTCTATCTTCGGAATTTTCCCGTGACGGAGAATAAATAGGCGAAGGGGGCAGCCAGGGGGGCCACTAGGGGCCCTGGCGCCTGGCCGCACCACGTGGCCGCCTGGGTGCCTGGTGGTGGCCCCCTGGCCCTCCTTCGGGCTTCTGGGGTCTTCCGACACGCTGATTTTTTTATCTGATTTTTTCCCGGATTTTTGGAGCATTTTTTATATGGGGGGAAACTGAAATAAAAAAACAGCAGAAAACAGGAACTGGCACTAGGTGCACTGAGTTAGTAGGTTAGTCCAAATATGATCAAAAGTGTATGAAAGTGTATCTACATCATAGCAATATCACACAAAACATGCATGGAGCGAGCAGAAATTATCGATACGTTTGAGACCTAGAGCTCTTTTGAGGAGGCTCATCCTTGGAATATGCATGCCAAGTTCTATAGTGTGAAGGTCCCCACATAGCTATATGCATGATCATCTCTATGGAGTACAAGGATAAGAGGGAGTACTAGTGTGGATCTTTCAAAAGTATAGTAGTGTTGCCCCTTTCTCTCTTTTTTTTCTTTTTTTCTCTTTTTTCTCTTTTTTCTATTTTTTTGGCCTCAATGGCTCTTTCTATTTAACTCTCATTTGTCCTCTTTGGGATCTTTTATTTTGTCCACTTTGGGATCTTTTCCTCACTTAAGGGCAACACTCTAATTTACAAGAGGGTATAGAAGATCTTTCACACTTTACAATGTAACAGCCCAGATTTCACAAAAATTAAAAATTTTGTTTTCGGTGTGAATTGTTTGATTGTCTGATTTGTTTGCGGTGTTTGCATCCCCGATTTATCAATCGGCAATTATTTCCCCCCCCCTCTTATCTCGTACCGGACGGAGACCGACCCTTGCCACCCTGACACTCGATCTTTGCGACACCGGGTTTCACCCGGTCACCGTCGTGAAAACCGCACGAGACCAGCCGCAGCCAACGGAATGAAAACCCCCGTTTAATAATTAAACGGGTTATTTTTATAGCACACCGGAAAGTGTTCTCGGAACAGTTCCAGCGCTAGGTGAACGCCACCGGCTCGACGCGTTGATCGCACAGTTTGAAGCTTTACCCGAATCGGAGGTCCTGCGGACCCCCGGCGGTTAGAAACGTAAACACCGCGCGCGCAAGAGAAAAACCGGGGATGTTTTTGCAAACTGCCAGCCACCTGGGCTATATAAAGACCACCACACTCCCACCCCTTTCTAGGGTTTCCCTAGCCACAAAATTGCAGCCACCCCTCTCACAATGTCCAGATCTGCCCCAGTTTTGCCCCAATTCTCGAAACCCTAGCCCCTGGGCATTTTTGGCCGTCAGATCTAAAGATCTGAGGCTCCAGATGCGCCACGTAGCCCCCTCCCACCTCCAGCCGGATCCGGGTCCCGCCGGGCCGCCGCCCGAGCCCGATATGGGCTTGGAAGCCCTCAGCCGCGCGTCTCCTCCAGCCGCCGCGCCGCCGTTGCTCCGGCGACCTCGCCGAGCCGCCGCCCCCCAGGTCAGCTGCCGCACCTCCTCGCCTCTCCATCCTCCATCCTCACCTCGCCTTCTACTCTCCTGCAGCCGCCGCGACGCCATGATATCTTCCCCCGAGCTCCGCCGTCCTCTGCCAAGGCTCGGTCTGCGCCGTCCCAAGGCCCGAGCTCGACCTCACCCCCTAGGCCAAGTCCGGCGACCCCGCGACGCCGCCAGGCCAACCGCGCCCCTCCTCTGCCTCCTAGTGCGCCGTCCTGCACCGCCACATCCGCTCGCCGTCGCCGGCGACGAAGCCGCCGCCGCTGCTGTGGAGCTCGGCCCCGATCCGATCTGGGATCGGGCGCGCGAGGCCGCTGCTGTGGGCCGGCCTGCCAGGCGCCCCAAGGCCCAGCCACCAACCGCGCCAGATCCAGCCCCCAGCGGCCAGATGGGCCGAGGCCCATGGTGAGGCCGGTTCTTTTTTTTCTTGCTCTGTTTTTTTTCCTTTTATCATTTTTGCTAAGTCCTGTAATTATTTGCTGTTGTTTCAATTTTGTGCTGCGATTAACGATTAAACGGTAGCTCAGATGACGTTGCGCCCAAAAACAAAATTGCTTAGAATTGTGTGTACTTCAATCTATCTTTTGTGAGCATTTTGATTTGAGGTCATATTGATGATGTTAATCTGCATTGAAGTGGGCATCATGTCGTTAACTGCTAATAATTGATGTTAGTGTGCTGCTGTTATTATTTTATTGCAAGTTCGCATGATGATTGTGACAAATCCATGAGTCCTATTGCATTGATTCTGTTTGCATACTGTTAAGCATCATGTCTACTTCCATTACATGTATTGCATTGTCATGATATGCTTGCTTGTCATCTAGTTATTGAGCTCCAAAGTTGCTATGCCACTGTTTTTGACAGCCACCTCTGTTTTTCTCTAAGTCTGTAACATTCCGAAGCCATGTTGTTTGCTTAATATCTTTTGATCTATGATGCCTATTTGCATGATTCCTTTTGCCATGCCTTCCCTGCCATGTCTAATTTAGTTGCATATAATTTGTGAGCATGTTTGCATTCATTATCCTGTTTATGCATTGCTCTAAAGTGTGCTTCCTCATGTTGGCAGATTGTGCCCGTAACTTGTTTTGCTTGTATCTTTTTAACCGTAACTCCGTTTGGTGTGTTCTTTATATGTAACTTGATTAGTTTTTTGTGTACTTTGTGTTTATGTCATTGTTTGCTGTTGTTAACCAACCTAAAATATGGTTTAGGGCAGAACAGTACCAAATCTTTCAATTGTCGTGGGGTACTTAGTGATATGCCATGTTTAGGTTGTGCCACCTAGCTTCAAACATTTCTAGTGGTGGACCAAGCTGAATTACCATTTGAAACCGTGTGTTTGCTGGTCGGCCGCCAGTAGTTTTCAAACCACCCTGGACCAGTGAGGACATAGTTCCCTTGCTGGCCCACTTTGTCCGGCTGAGGACCCGGTTTCCCATGTATGATTAACCGGCTATCCAAATCTGCAACAGACGGTAGAGACCAGATCGAGAGAGCGGTCGGCTCCTGAGATGGATGTCGACTCACCGGGGACCACCCGGATTTATTCGTTGTTAGTTAGAGGGACCTGTCGTTTCGGATCTCTCGGAACTAAATCATAAAATGGTTTCCTATAATGGGTAGCAACTAAGAGAGATGGGCGTGTGTGCGGAGCCTTGTAATGGGAAGTTGGTACACCCCTACAGGGTTAAATCTTTTCGAGAAGCCGTGTCCACGGTTATGGACGACTTGAGACCTACTCCTTGTTCATAGACAACAAGAACTGAGATAATCTTAATATAACTTGATCAACGTGTGTGTGCCTTGACTGCTTCTTCTTCGTCCGGATGCGAAGAGGAGGACAAGGATAGGATAGGTGTTATGTTTGCGTAAGTAGTTGATAGCAAGACTTGTTGGAGGCGATTCCTCATCGAATGCTTGGCTTCTTACCTTACTCTCTAGATCGTTAGCCACTTCATAAATGCTAGTGCGGCAGCAACCTCACCACTTACCCCTTCCTTACCGTAAACTACTAGTTGTCCTAGAATGACGAGTGATGAAGTCCTTGCTGGGTCAGTTGACCACTACAGTTGGATGCTGAGTACTTCTGTACTCATGATACTACCCCCAAACTCTTTTCAGGGTTCTTGATCGACAACAGGTATGGTGATCGACGTTTCACGTGGAGACTTGACGACGACTACTTAGGCGGATCCCGACGGAGGGCCTGGACCCGTGTGGTTATGGGGATCGATGTTTTTCTCTTTGCCAGTAGGCATTTTCTTGTAGTCTGTACTCAGACATGTATCTTCCGCTGTTGTATTGTATTAAGGCAGTTGTATGCCAATTGTATGAGATGTTGTATCCTTGTATCTGTAATGTTGTGATATCATGTTGGAAATCCGGGGCATATGGCTTTGTCATATGTCGCGGTGGGACCGATATGTGCTTCGTCCCCGGATCTGGATGGAAACATCTAGATCTGGAACAGTACCGCATATCGGGCCTTACAACAAGGTACGCAAATCATAAAGAAGATGTAGCTATCATGATGTATGCAATGTATGTCGCTGCCAGTGTAGCAGGAACATGTATGACATGAAGATCAAGTCATAAAGATGTGGAAGTTGCATGGCAATATATCTCGGAAAGGCTATGGAAATGCCTTGATAGGTAGGTATGGTGGCTGTTTTGAGGAAAGATATAAGGAGGTTTATGATGACAGAGCGTATCATGCCAAGGGTTTGGATCTACCGGCGAATGTGGATGCCAACTCTCGGAGTGAGAAGGAGGCAATGCACGACATAGGAGAGGCTAGCAAATATGAGGAGGTGGAAGTGTCAACTTTCAATACTTACATTAGTCCGAAGAACTCATGCACTTATTATCCTTAACTCTCAATCTAATGAGGAGGTTCACAAAGAGACAAGTACCCCGAGGAGGAGTGTATGGGGGTTTGGTTATCCTTGCGCATCATCGACTCATGGTACGTGAGTGTACTCTAATATCCGACTCCACCATCCGGAAGAAACCGACTCCTGAAACCAACCCCAACTTCCAACCGGCTAAGGACACGAAAAAGTCGACTTTGTCACTGGTGACGCTTCCAAGCAGTTCATCATTGGGACAGAGCTATCTGACAAATAGAAAAGCGCGCTCATCAGGTTCCTCCATGAGAATCAGGACATTTTTTCATGGAAACCTTCTGACTTGCCAGGTGTCCCGAGGGAACTCGCTGAGCACCACCTAAATATCGACTCAAAATTGAAGCCGGTCAAGCAATTCCTTCGTCGTTTCAACGACGAAAGGAGGAACGCCATTGGGGAAGAGATAGCTCGGCTCCTAGCTGCCGGGTTCATCATGGAAGTTTTCTATCCAGAGTGGCTTGCAAACCCGGTCCTCGTTTTGAAAAAGAACGGGACTTGGCGTATGTGCATTGACTACACCGACTTAAACAAAGGCTGCCCAAAGGATCCCTTCGCATTACCTCGCATTGATCAAATCATCGACTCTACTGCAGGATGCGAACTCCTGTGTTTTCTCGATGCCTACTCTGGCTATCATCAGATCAAGATGGCTCTAGAAGACCAAGAGAAAACAACTTTTATTACTCCCTTTGGGATATACTGCTACACTTCTATGCCTTTCGGCTTGAAGAATGCAGGGGCTACATACCAGCGAACGGTGCAGAACTGCCTCAAGGAGCAAATTGGGCGCAATATGCACGCTTACGTGGATGACATAGTCATCAAATCTCAGGTCGCCGACTCACTCATTAGTGACCTCCAGAAAACCTTCAAGAATCTGTGCAAGTATCAGATGAAGCTGAACCCGGCCAAGTGCACCTTTGGGGTCCCCGCAGGAAAACTCCTCGGATACATAGTGTCAGAGAGAGGAATCGAAGCAAACCCAAAGAAAATAAACGCTATTATGGCTCTTCAGAAGCCGGCTTCAGTGAAAGAAGTCCAATGACTCACAGGGTGTGTAGCTGCCCTGAGTCGATTCATAAGCCGACTTGGAGAAAAAGCGATCCCACTATAGCGACTCTTGCGAAAGTCGGAGAAATTTGTGTGGAACGATGAAGCTGATCAAGCTCTGGAAGCTTTAAAGAAACAATTTTCCCAAGCTCCAATCCTGGCGGCTCCCAAGCCAAAAGAGCCGATGCTACTCTATATTTCTTCCAACAATCGAGCGATCAGTGTTGTGGTTGTGGTTGAACGTATGGAAGCTGGTAAAGAGCACCCTTTGCAGAGGCCAGTCTATTATGTTAGTGAGGTCTTGACTTCATCAAAGCAACGCTACCCTCACTGGCAGAAGCTGGTCCTTGGTGTGTTCATGGCGAGTCATAAGCTCAAGCATTACTTCCAGGAGCACCCCATAATTGTAGTCAACTCATCACCACTTGCAGATATCATCCAGAACCGGGAGGCCACCAGAAGGATTGCAAAGTGGGCTATAGATTTGGGGGCTTATCACATCAAGTATGAACCATGCACGGCCATCAAATCTCAGGCGCTCGTCGACTTCATCAATGACTGGACAGAGATCGAAGCACCCCCAGAAAAGCCGGTCACTAGATACTGGACAATGCATTTTGATGGGAGTCGGCAGCTCCAAGGGTCAGGAGCCAGCGTGGTCCTCACTTCTCCCAAAGGAGAGAAATTTTGCTATGTCTTGCAACTACAGTTCACTTGCACCAACAACGCAGCAGAATATGAGTCCCTACTCCATGGGATGCGGCTGGCTCGCGAGATGAACATGAGCCGGATACAATGCTATGGCGATTCCGACCTTGTTTCCCAACAAGTGTCGGGCAAATGGAACTCCAAAGATGCCACCATGGCAGCTTATCGGCGAGAGGTAGAGAAACAAGATTGTTTCTTTGTTGGGTACCAAGTGGATTATGTGGAGCGCAAGCTAAACGAATCTGCAGACGCTCTATCCCGACTCGGCTCTCAATGAAAGTCGGTTCCACCAAATGTGTTCCTTGACGTCCTGACAAAGCCGTCCGTGCAAGTACCAACGGAGCAAGACATAGCAGAGCCGGATCCAGAACCGGCTCTGGTGGCCGCAGTACATGCTACCCCCTCATGGGTTGTACCTTATCTAGATTACAAGACCCGAGGAATTCTACCCGCTGATGAGGTAGAGGCTAGACAGATCTTCAGGAGAAGCAAATCTTTTGTACTCATCAACGCTGAGTTACATCGGCAAAGCCCTGCAGACGTCTTTCAGAGATTTGTGTCACCAGAAGAAGGCAGCGAAATACTCAATGAGATACACTCTGGAGACTGCGGGCGTCATGTCGGCTCTCGTTCGCTAGTGGCTAAAGCCTACAGACACGGATTCTACCGGCCCACAACACATGCAGACATAGAGGATATAGTCAAGAGTGCGACGGATGCCAGCGTTATGCTAAACAAGCTCATGTGTCGGCTCAAGAGCTCAGGATGATCCCTACCACTTGGCCCTTCGCGGTGTGGGGGCTTGATATGGTGGGGCCTTTCAAAAGGTCAGCTAACAAGAATACACATATATTGGTGGCAGTCGATAAATTCACCAAGTGGGTCGAGGCAGAGCCGGTCAGCAAATGCGATGCAGCAACGACGCTAAAATTCCTAAAAAGGATAATATACAGATTCGGCTACCCTCACAGCATCATCATTGATAATGGGTCCAACCTATCAGAGGGGGTTATGCAACGATTTTTCCAAAACGAGCACATCCGACTCGACCTTGCGTCGGTGGCTCACCCAAAGACCAATGGACAAGCCGAAAGAGCCAACCAAGAGTTTCTCCGAGGCATCAAACCCCGACTCTTTGTTCCTTTGGAAAGGACGTCGGATTGCTGGGAGGATGAATTGCCCTTAGTATTTTGGAGTATCAGGACGACTCCTAACAGTTCGACAAGCTACACACCCTTCTTCCTAGTCTATGGAGCAGAAGCCATACTCCCAAGTGACATCCGTCACGACTCGCCAAGGGTCACAGCTTATGTGGTAGCCGACAACGAAGAGCGAGGCAGGACGCCTTGGATGTTCTCGATGAAAAAAGAGAACTAGCAGCAGCTCAGTCGGCTATCTACCAACAAGATCTGCGACGATATCATAGTCATCGTATCAGAAGTCGGACTTTCCAGGAAGGTGACTTAGTGCTCCGCCTCATAAATAAAAATGATGGAATGCACAAGTTATCTTCTCCATGGGAAGGACCGTTCGTGGTTAGCAAGAACCTCTACAATGGATCCTACTACCTGGTTGATATACGCGAGAAGGCAAAGTCACGCGCATCCATGGAGGAGACTCCCAGGCCGTGGAACATCGCACAACTCCGTCCATATTATAATTAGGTAGCACAGGAACACTATTGTACAAAGTTGACACTCGTCGCACCGGCTTTCGCCATATATATGTAAGTCGACATTTGTCGCACCGGCTATCGCCACATAATAAAGTCGTTTTACATCGCAACCGGCTTTCGCGCCAGTTAAATTAACAAGTCGATCTTCATCGCATTTAGGCTATCACCATAATTAACATATAAAGTCGACTTTCATAGGCTATCTCCATACTTAAACACCAAGTCAATTTTCATCGCAAATAGGCTTTCGCCAAAAAAGTAAATTTTTATCGCAAATAGGCTTTCGCCAAAAAATTGATTTTTATCGCATTAGGCTTTCGACGCATTTAAAAGTCGACTCTCGTCGCACCGGCTCTCGCCACATTTATGCATAAAATCAACTTTTATATTGCATCAATTACATATTTTTACATCTTTTCCTCAGAGACCTGGGGGCTTGATCAACCCTCTATCGGCTTTGAGCATGTATATTGCTTTGATAAGGCAAATCGGGGAGCTCAATGATACTCATCGACTCCTACCAAAAAAGTCAGCATGTATATGTAAAACTTCACATGTGTGTGACTTAATCAGGGGCAGTAGGAGAGTTAGATGGCTCCCATCGATTCTTAACCGAAGAAATCCCGGCATATACATGAATTGGCCACCCACGCCGACCGGCCTGTACAGTTCAAAGCTTACATAACAGACGCGCAACCGATTGGTCAAAACTGGGTTTACATAAAACACCTATCGAGTTTAGTCCTAAGAGCCGGACACGCTAGTCATTGAAAGCCGACTCTAAATACCCAAAATTGTTACCGTTCCCCCTGAAGTACTCCAACCACCCCATTGTAACACCCTGGGTGTCACGCTACAGTAACCCAACAGTAATCACTGTTGTTGGAACAGTAATCCTTTTGCTACAGTCAAATCACTGTTGCTAATTTCACTTTGATCACCTTTGCATTGATCCTTTCAATAATCATGTTGGGTGATATTCAAAAGCAATGTGATCATGGACCTTGCTCATCATGAATCAATAAAAAGTCCAACCCTTTTCATTTGAATTCAAATCAAATCTTGAAATGCCTTGGGTGCAATATTAAAACCTAGGTGACAATTAAAGTTTGTCCAAAAATTGCCCAACCACTTTTATAAATTCACTAATAATCTCTGGACCAGGTTGGTATAGTTGTTGTTATTTATTGTGCTATAAAATAATGCAAACAAATAAAACGGTAGATTAAAAAGTCCAAATTAAATAATTATTATTTAAATAAAATGATGAATGATTTTATTTACAGTTCAAACTTTAAGTAGCCACTGTATATTACCTAACACTAATATTGGAGCAACTTTCAAGTTTTACAAAAATGCCTATGCATTTAATTTAATACCAAAAAAAAAACTAAAAGCCGTCTGGGCAACTCCCCCCATCGGCCCACCCAGCCCACCTTGCCCCAAGCCCACCCCACTTCCCCTGTCTTAACCCCCCACCCCCCGGGGTCAACGCCCCCTCTCCTCCCTCCCGATTCCCACCCGATCCCGATTCCCCCTCCCTCTGACGTCGCCGCCGCCGCACGGCTGTGGGCTAGTCCCGGCCGTCGCCGGCCAGCCGGCCGCCGGGCTGCCCCGCCCAGGATCTCCTCGCGCCGGCCCCTGCAACTCCGATGAACCCAGCTCCCCCGACCCCGTTCCCCTTCCCCTCCTCCTGGCAGCGCGGCAGCCACCGATTCCAGCCGGCCGCCGGGCTGCCCCGCCCCGGGCCGCCTCGACATCCAGTCCCCGCCCCGGAGCCCCCCTCAATCCGCGCCCCCTCCTCCCGCGGGCATGGCAACCCTAGCCGCCGGGCTCAGGCTCGCTCCGCGCCGCCGCTTAGGCCGCCGTGGCTCCGGCGCCACCGGCCACCTCAACGGCGACCTCCCCGGCCGCGACGCCCAACCCCCCCAGTGAGCTCTCCCCCGCCCCTTCGCCCCACTGTCGCCCGAGCCGTAGGCCGCTGTCTGCGGGCTCGCCATGGATGCGCCGGCCGCCGCCTGGCCTCGTGCCCGCGTGCGCCTTTGCGCACCCCGCCGCTCGCCGTTTCTCCCCTCGCCGACGTGCTCCAGCGAGCGAGCTCGTGCCCCCCTGCTGCTCTTGTTGCTGCGGCAGGCTGCTGCCGTGTTGTTGCTGCTTGCTCAGTTAACTGAACCTGCAAAATACTGAATCTGAAGAAAAGTGCCTAAGTGTAAAAATGCTACTTCTAGACCTCCTTTGAACAACAGCAATACATTGGGCAAATGAAATTTAACATGTATAAAGATTATATGGGCACATATTAGATATAACCTGCTTCACTTTGTTCCGTTGGAACAATTCCAGATAACGCCTAGATTAAATTCTACAATAATAGCAAAATGAGGATTTATAATAACTGCAATTAGTAGTTGCTCCGGTGCCCACTTTAGCACAGTGGATGAACACGATACAGACATCCGTTATGCCATCTGAGGGCATGACATGATTGTACAGATGTTATAGCGCAAAACACGTGTTGGATGCCTCTCCGTCTGAGCTACAGATCAACGGCAATAATCGGATGAACTTTGCATCTTTTAACAATTCCGAGAATTAACGTCGGGTAGTACTTTTTCGGCAAGGTTTTATTTAAGTAGATGAACTTTATCGTAAATGCCATCCGTACCGGATTCGAGATCGCGAACAGCTGATGAATGTTGATGTAAGGCACAGATTCATCGGAGGTGTGGAACCCCAAACCGTAGGCCCCCGAAGGCGGCCGATGGATAATTAACACCAGAATTCCTAGACATAGTAGAATTTCAGAAGAATCCCAAAATAGGGCAATGACCTGTGGACCCCCCCCCATTGACCCTGTTGACCGGTCAACCTTGACTATTCAACTGATGGCTGTGCCCCAACGGCCCCACATGTCATTGACTGTGGCTGGCTCAGTCTGAATGTAAAAAGTATTTACCGTTATTAATTTGAATTAAAATATTCTTGAAAATCTTTTAAAACTTTAGAAAATCATATAAAATAAATCGTAGGTCAGATAAAAATATTTTATACATCAAAGTTGCTCAGAAAAATACAATGAATAAGAATACGCTACCCATATACCCACCGCACCCTTCTAACATATCAAACGTGGAACATTTCTCCTCCGGTTCATCTATCTGTCAGATGACCGAAGCCGATAAAACTTTCCGGATGAAAATGTTCTGAATATGAAAGTTGTTCGGAATGATTCAGCTAGCACGGTTACACCATCCACACGTTTATCGGATGTCCACGACACCTCCTGCATGATTCCTTCCCCCTCCGGATCATCGGTACGGTAATCAAACGGTACTGATGAGTCATCCCCGGATAAATCCCTGCTCCGGGCAAATCACCGAACACTGCGTTAGAGCCCCGTTGCTTTGTATCTGCTTTGTCATATATTTGTATTGCTATTATTGTTGTGTATTTATTGTTTCTCCCCCCTTTATTCTCCGATAGACCTCGTTGCTGCCGCCGACTACATCGCTGCCGAGTACGACTACTTCGTCGACGACCCTACCCCTACCGTCGAGCTTCCAGGCAAGCAGAGCCATTTTCCTTCCCCAGATATCGCCTATCTTTTCCGTACTTTCTTTCACTAGGCATTGTTACTGCTGCTGCTACGATTACAATCCTATGCAATTGCATAGCCTGTTTTTGTCGCCCCTTGATGTACCTTTCCTTGTCCTATGCTGCCTTATAAATATATAAAATATTCAGCAGTAAACCCTGCGCATTGTTAGCTAGGTTTAGAATAGAGGGCCGTGATCACTCTGGTGAGTGAACACGGATTACAAAATATTATAACTGCAACAGGTACGGATCAATGCAGACACCCTAGGGAACTTACAACGGCGAGACTCTTCCGAGTCACTTCGAGTTTGACTTACTAGTGGACGGACTCGTATTTCACTCTCGTCGGCTCAGTAGCGTAGCATCACTGGGATGATACGAGGGTATTCCTCTTTAGTTCATTCCGCTGGTGTCTCGGCACCACCGGGGTGATACGAGAATATTCCCTCTTTAGTTCATTCCGCTGATGTCTCTGTCGAACCTCTTCAAGTGTACCATCGAGGGTGATTCCTCCTGGTTCCACTTGATGGTAGGCACTCGAATCAACTGGTGTCCTTACAGGTAAGGAGTCGGGTGACCCCACGGTGCCCGCGCAGGGTATCTTAGCGGAACGACAGGTCAGGTGTATTCCACCGGTGTGCGGAGGGCCTGGGACTGTTCGTGGCCGACAGGTATCCTGTTGTACGAAAGTCGAGCTCTTCGGAGCAAACCGAGACAAGGTAAGGAGACGGTTCACCTTGTTGGTAACCGCACGAGTTGGCGGGACGACAGGGCAGGCACCGACGTTACTGGTGGTCCTGACTGCTGCCGTTGTCCGCGACTCATTCAATAAGGGGCAACGATAACGGTTGTCTCGACAGAAAATTAAAAAAATGCTTAACGGGTTCGGCGGATGACTTGAGTAGCCTTTTGGCTTGTACGCACTACCTATACGTGGGATTACGCGTTTGGGCGCCTCCGCAATGTAGCCTCGTTAGAAAGCTCTGAAAGACGTCCAGTTCAGCATTGCGGCAGGGACGGATCGCGCTGCGGCGTTGGAATTCACCCTCCTCGCAACGACCCGGAGAGTGAGGGGTGATAGGCCCATGACCCCCTTGCACTTAGGGCTGTAGACCGGCGGGGACCTCTCTGATGAGTCGTAGGATGGACTCGTTGTGTCGGATAGCCTTGTGTACGCCACCCTGGAGATCCGAGCGTGTAGTGTCACACTAGTGCACCCCTGCAGGGAAGATTAATCTATCGATAGCCGTATCCACGGTAACAGGACGCTTTATGCTGAAGCCAGATCCTACCACTACAAACTACTACTATTAAACTGTTGGTTCCGGATTTTCTCCCTCGCGGGGATGTCGAGGGAGGGAACTCGGAGGCATTGTTAATTATGATTACAACTTATTATTATAAAATGCTGCAGCAACTTCTGCTGCATTGTTACTTTCATTACTGTTATATTAAACTGTTGGCTGATTCTTACCTCATGCTGCAAGACTCGTCGGAAGATGCTAGTCTTCGATAGGCCTAGCTTCTCTTCCTTGCTCTGACTTTCTACCTTGCAGTCCACTATATTCAGACTCTCCTTTCCATTTGATACAAATGCATAAATGCTTAGTAGCGGACGTAAGACTCGCGGGTATACTAGATACTCACCTGCTTTATTTCCCCCCTTTTTGTTTTTCCTGATCGGTCGCTGTAGTCGACGTTGAAGCCCAGGAGCAGGAGATCCCCGATGCCGACCACCGCAACATGAAGATCCCCGATGCCTTCTACGACGTCGAGTTCCCCTTTGACCAGGAGTAGTTTGGAGCTTCCCAGGCAGGAGGCCTTGCCTTTTCGATCGAGTGTTGATTTTGTGCTAGCCTTCTTAAGGCAACCTTGTATCCTTGTGTCTGTACTCAGATAATATTGCTTCCGCTGACTTTGTGCTCCCGAGCTGTTGTATTCGAGCCCTCGTGGCCCCTGGCTTGTATTAAACAGCTTGTATTATTTTTATTTGTAGAGTGGTGTTGTGATATCTCACCGTGAGTCCCTGATCTCGATCGTGTACCTTGCGTGTATGATTACTGTACACGGTCTGATTTTGGGGGCGTTACACCCATGAATCTATTATTCCTAATAAGTCATAAAGGGAATTACGAACATACCTTGTCTCCACATTGGATCCAATTCTTATCTCTTTCTGAAAGAATAAATAACAAGAATAAGAAAAAATACTAGAATTCTTAAATTTTCCAAATTTTATCTCATTGAAATAATCAAAAATTAAGAATGGGTTGAGTTGGTTAAATTCCAAAAGTTAATAAAATAACTTCGTTACCTAGTTATTACCTAAACTAGATGATACCCCGCGCTTTGCTGCGGAAATTAGTCGCATATATTTCAACGAAAATTAATTATGTGAATGTTAAATATTTAGATTAATTGCAAATGAACCAAAAAATTAAGACACATATAATTTATTATATTTGATTATGTTTAGTATAATCTTTTGAATATAAATATAGTAAGAAAATAAAAAATATGTTTCCCATGGTTAAATATGGTGGTGGGTCTAATCTCATGCATGGTTGCATGTTGAGGTGTACCTTATCCCATTCATAATCGTATGATGATGTGGCATGCTTGCATGTTGAGATAGATAAGATAGTGGGGATGATCTATTATAATATTATAGATAAGGCTATTTATAAAAAAGTGGAATCATTTTATTTTCTATTCAATGTTTATTTCTTTAAAACAAATATCTTTCAAGATGCCTTGATGGTGAAATGGTAGACACGCGAGACTCAAAATCTCATGCTGAAGAGCGTGGAGGTTCGAACCCTCTTCAAGGCATAATATGTAGAATGCCATTAAAATTCCACCCGCCCAAGTAGAGAACGGTTACAAATAAAGAAGATACTAATATAAATATCTTTTTTCTATTTACCATCATTCATAGATCCTTTACTCATATTTTCAAAATTGGAATACTTAATCCAATGCAAAAATATGCTTCGCGACTCTAAACTTAAAATCCTATTTTTATTTTGAATGCAATTTAGATTAGTCTTTGGATACAAATCACCAGAATGTATATTATTTCTTAAAATGCTATTGAGAGGGAAAATATTTAATTCTTTAATTCGGATAACTTGATGATCATTGAAACCATGAAGAATGAATGCCGATCTGCAGGAACGGTGGCGACAGTATTTGATGATTGCTATTTTTTGGCTTGTGTATCTACCTTTATTAGATTTTAACATCGTTTTAAAGAAGCAACTAAGGTTGTCGATGAACTCGCTAAGTTAGCAGACTAAGGCATAACCTAGTGGTAAAAAGGGGCTGATGCCTTTCCGCCCACCTAGGTTCAAATCAGGTACTTGTAATTTGGGGTTTGTTTCACCGATTAAACGGTGTGGGTTTTCTTACAGTTTTTCTATAAATAAAAACTCGCTAAGTTAGTTAGATTTTCTTCAAATAGTAATTCTTCTCAATAATGTTGTACAGATTCTCATAAACGATTGTAATTGTTATTTCTAATGAATAAAATTCATATGTTTTTTTGGGGGAGCACTAGGCATCAGACTACTGATCCTTGCTTCCAATCAAACCAGTGCTAAGCCGTAGCATTAGATGTAAGATGGTGGTTGGATCTAATATTAGATGGTTCATTTATTGCTTCCTAATAACTGCTTCCGGTTAGCACGCATGACACCTTCGCTAAACTCGCTTCTACAATTATGTTAATCCTGAAACGTCAATCCCTCAGAATGTGTGCAATCAAAGTTGGGAAACACTTATAATCAGTAGTCTGATAGGAAACTTTTTCCAGCCGGGTCTTGTGTTGTTGATGCTTTTCTAATCCGATGGCTTATATTCTAAGCGAACTACCCAGATTAACCCCTCGAGGAAATCTCGCTGTCATGTCTCAAATACCTCATTACGTCACATGCTAGTAAATCTCGCTCCAATCCACCCACCCATTTCTCATCACCTAGCCGAGCACATCTGAAAGCTCATTGACCTCCCTCAGGTCGCGGCGGCTACCATCGCCACCACCGCGATCCGCCACAAAACTCCGCGACGTATACAATTGCTTGATGTAGCCACTGCAGCAGTCCGCCCCTCGTCTTCTCCGCCAAGCCTTGCTCTCACCGCCGACGGCGCCGCCCCCATCACCGGCCCGGTTCCCCGCAAGACCCTGCCCCTTCACCATTCATCCCACACCGTGCTGGTTCGCCATTTCGGCTCGGCAAAGAAGATGCACACGTATCCCAGCCATCATCTTTATTCCATGGCATGTACTCACATGAACTAGGGTTTGATTCTTTCTTCACCACTTGATTTGATTTGCATTACTCTCGATGCAATGCAATATGTAATGGATCATTATTTCATCTATGAAATTCGGTAAATTTCTTATGTAGATCAAATTAATATAATTCCCATTTTTGCCGAGTAATATTAATTTTCAATCTGATTTTAAATTTGCATGCTTCCATCCAAGTTTAGATCTGTTCCCAACTACTATGTTCGTGCTTCTTAGTTCCGTAGGATCTAAATTTCTATGCATATGCCTTTGGACCCTATATATTTTTCTTCCAAATGAAAAAACAAACAAAAACAATATGTTGATGAGCCAAACACATGCGTCCCCTGCTTGGTGGCTGGACAATGTAATTTTGCTTCAATATTCATTTTTCTATGCTTCCATCTGAACCCTTGTGTTATAAAATATCTTCTACATATCTTTTGTATATCATATTGTCATCCAACCGGCAACGAGAACTTCAAATATGATACTAACATTTGCTTCTAAGGCCTCTGCATAAAGCTTCCTTGCTTGTTGCTGCTACAAATTCATCATTTTTTTGCTTCTCCTACTTATTACCATAGAAAAAAAAATCATGCTCCCATATAGTACTACATCCGTCTTAGTTATAGGTGTTTTGCTTCTATACAACCATTTGACCCCACCATTGTTATGTAAACATTGCCCATTTGCTTATTTCACAAGAAATCTTGTTGTAACATGCTTTCATTTCTTATGTTTTCAGCTCACCTTGGATAATGAAGCATTTCAAACCTTAGTTTATGGTGAAGAGCCCTTATGTGGCATGCTAGGTGAAAGATGTTGTCTTAGGTCTTCCTACTTACGGGGCTTTCAAACTATACTTCATATGCTTCTTCTGTCTAGGTAGAATGCTTCCATACTTCATGTTGTTTTTATTAAGTCGTTGTCATTTTTATTACCTGGAAATATTCCATGCATCTGTATTATGGTACACATGCACCATTTAAATTTGAAAAAAGCCCCATGTTTGGTGTGAAATATCGACTCATTGCTTTGTGTAATCCATGCTTCCTACTTTCATGTCATGAATATGTTCCCTACAACATATAATTTTCTCTTTATCTCAATTTTGTTATGCTTCCATTGCCTATCATGTATGTTGTGATAGATCAAATTGTTGCTTCATGTTGTGCAGATGCTTTGGGACGTCTCAAGGTGTTGAAGGAGGTGGTGGAGACATGGGTGGAGACCGTGATTAAGGTTTCCCTTGAGGATGGTGTTTTCCTAAGTACTCCGCGCCGACTTGAAGACATGGACGCATTAGCGAGCTCTAGCTCGCACGACCATGAAAAACCAAGCGGTCGATAGGTTGCAACGGCATCCCCATTGCTTGTTGTCACTATAATGGCGACAACTATCATTTGGCAATCCTTCGCCTAAGCATTTCCCTGTCGTGCAGACGTGGGCCAAGATTTGCTTCCTAGACATCTTAGTCTCTTAGACATGGACCTTGTATAAGATTTTTTTTCCAGTTTAATGTTATTAGGCTTTTACATGCTGGAAGCAAATTCCTTTTTCTTTAGAAGCAAAATTTTGTTCGTTTGAAAACTGTCTAGTTGCTACCGTGAAAACCATTTTATGTTTGAGTGGAGGCAAATTTAATTGTTGTCCACTAATGCAAATTTACCTATCAGTGGAAGCAAATTTTCTGGTCGCCAGAAACAAATTCTTGCTTCACTGGGGATACAACGTAAACATTTATAATGAATACTTCCTAATGGATTTATGTTTTATTTAGAGAACCTAATGGATTTATGTTAGACCAAAACTACATTGGCTATTGTTGAAGCAAAATTATTGAGTTTATGGAAGCACATATGTGAGAAATAAATTTGTGTGAAGAAAACAAAAGTATCAACCCTAGAAGGTTTAGTAGATGGAAGCACTACCCGCAAAAAAAGATGAAAGCACTCAATCGAAAGCAAATTGGATTCAAACTTTGATGGGGAGCACTAGGGATCAGACTACTGATCCTTGCTTCCAATTAGACCAGTGCTAAGCTGTAGGATTATATGTAAGATGGTGGTTGGATCTAATACTAGATGGTTCATTTATTGCTTCCTAATAACTGCTTCCGGTTAGCACGCACGGCACCTTCGCTAAACTCGCTTCTACAATTAAGATAATCCTGAAACGTCAATCCCTCAGAATGTGTGCAATCAAAGTTTGAATCCAATTTGCTTCCGATTTAGTGCTTCCATCTTTTTTTTGCGGGTAGTGCTTCCATCTACTAAACCTTCTAGGGTTGATACTTTTGTTTTCTTCACACAAATTTATTTCTCACATACGTGCTTCCATAAACTCAATAATTTTGCTTCAACAATAGCCAATGTAGTTTTGGACTAACATAAATCCATTAGGTTCTCTAAATAAAACATAAACCCATTAGGAAGTATTCATTATAAATGTTTACTTTGTATCCCCAGTGAAGCAAGAATTTGTTTCTGGCGACCAGAAAATTTGCTTCCACTGATAGGTAAATTTGCATTAGTGGAAAACAATTAAATTTGCCTCCACTCAAACATAAAATGGTTTTCACGGTAGCAACTAGACAGTTTTCAAACGAACAAAATTTTGCTTCTAAAGAAAATGGAATTTGCTTCCAGCATGTAAAAGCCTAATAACATTAAACTGAAAAAAAAATCTTATACAAGGTCCATGTCTAAGAAACTAAGATGTCTAGGAAGCAAATCTTGGCCCACGTCTGCACGATAGGGAAATGTTTAGGCGAAGGAATGCCAAATGATAGTTGTCGCCATTGTAGTGACAACAAGCAACGGGGTTGCCGCCGCAACCTATCGACCGCTTGGTTTTTCATGGTCGTGCGAGCTAGAGCTCGCTAATGCGTCCATGTCTTCAAGTCGGCGCGGAGTACTTAGGAAAACACCATCCTCAAGGGCAACCTTAAGCACGGTCTCCACCCATGTCTCTGCCACCTCCTTCAGCACCTTGAGACGTCCAAAAGCATCTGCACAACATGAAGCAACAATTTGATCTATCACAACATACATGATAGGCAATGGAAGCATAACAAAATTGAGATAAAAAGAAAATTATATGTTGTAGGGAACATATTCATGACATGAACGTAGGAAGCATGGATTACACAAAGCAATGAGTCGATATTTCACACCACACATGGGTCTTTTTTCAAATTTAAATGGTGCATGTGTAGCATAATACAGAGGCATGACATATTTCCAGGTAATAAAAACGACAACGACTTAAGAAAAAACAACATGAAGTATGGAAGCATTCTACCTAGACAGAAGAAGCATATGAAGTATAGTTTGAAAGCCCCGTAAGTAGGAAGACCTAAGACAACATCTTTTACCCAGCATGCCACATAAGGGCTCTTCACCATAAACTAAGGTTTGGAATGCTTCATTATCCAAGGTGAGCTGAAAACATAAGAAATATGTTACAACAAGATTTATTGTGAAATAAGCAAATGGGCAATGTTTACATAACAATGGTGGGGTCAAATGGTTGTATAGAAGCAAAACACCTACAACTAAGACGGATGTAGTACTATATGGGAGCATGATTTTTTTTCTATGGTAATAAGTAGGAGAAGCAAAAAAATGATGAATTTATAGCAGCAACAAGCAAGGAAGCTTTATGCAGAGGCCTTAGAAGCAAATGTTAGTATCATATTTGATATTCTCGTTGCCGGTTGGATGAAAATATGATATACAAAAGATATGTAGAAGATATTTTATAACACAAGGGTTCAGATGGAAACATAGAAAATAAATATTGAAGCAAAATTATATTTTCCAGCCACCAAGCAGGGGACGCATGTTTTTGGCTCATCAACATATTGTTTTTGTTTGTTTTGTCATTTGGAAGAAAAATATATAGGGTTCAGAAGCATATGCATAGAAATTTAGATCCTACGGAACTAAGAAGCACGAACATAGTAGTTGGGAACAGATCTAAATTTGGATGGAAGCAGACGAGGGGCGGACTGCTGCAGCGGCTACATCAAGCAATTGTAGACGTCGCGGAGTTTTGTAGCGGATCGCGGTGGTGGCGATGGTAGCCGCCGCGACCTGAGGAAGGTCAATGAGCTTTCAGATGGGCTCGGCCGGGTGATGAGAAATGGGTGGGTGGATTGGAGCGAGATTAACTAGCATGTGATGTAATGAGGTATTTGAGACATAACACGCGAGATTTCCGAGGGGTTAATCTGATTAGTTCGCTTAGAATATAAGACATTGGATTAGAAAAGCATCAACGGCACAAGACCGGCTGGAAAAAGTTTCGCCTCCTACCTGAAAGTCTCCAGCGTCCGATCAGGCGGCGGCGCGCCCCAACAACTAGTGCCTCCAAATCGGAGGAATTACACGGAACTGCTCGTCGGCGTTCCCAACTACCAGTATTCTCTGCCCCTCCGCTCCCGCAACACTCCTCTCGCCCCTCCTGTGCGCCGCCGCCCCTCTCCGTCTCGCCCCTCACTCTCAGGTGCGCCGCCTCTCCCTCGTCTCGCCCCTCCCTCTCCGGCGCGCCGCCCTCCCTCGTTTCTCCCCCTCCCGTGATCTGCGCTGCTACTCGTTCTGCTTCGCCGTCGGCTCACCATTTCTCTCTCGATCTGCAGGCAAGCGGCGGCAGCGGGGCTACACCGGCGCGGCGGCTGCAGTCTTCCTCCCTCCTCTCCTCTCAAGGTAACCTCTCTTCCTCCCTCTTATATATGCTTCTGCGATGGAGATGATATTGAGATGGCACTTGTGTTTTTTTTAAAGCTTGGTGCTCTATGCTGTTCAAATTAGTGTGATATACAGTAGTACTCCACTTTGCAAGGATTGCTAGTTTCTATGGTGTAAAATAGGCACACTAAAATTGTTGTTGTCTGCTACGAAGTAAGTACATCTTTGTAATAATCATTGTTAGCCATATTTTTGATAGTATGCATCACTTGTATATGGTCAATAATATGAACCAAAAAAAAGGATGATTAGGGTAGCCGTTGTTTTTGTTGCACTAGCTGCAATGGCAATCATTCTCGGGCTATAATAAAGAAGAGAAGAACACGTATTACCTATGGCCCAATGCATGAAACAGATCGAATCAGATTTGATTATCTAAACCAAAAATTTGGAAAAGCGATGTGTTGTGTAGAAACATGTTAGGGTTTGAAAGAGCTGCGTTCTTTCTCTTGTGTGGCATATCGAGGGATCGCAAGTTGCAAGAAGACAGTTCACATGTTAGTTTGGAGCGACAATTGGCAATGTTTTTGCGTACAATTGGGCATAACCTTCGGAATATGGTTGTTTCAGCCAATTTTTGTAGATCATATGGCGCTTGTGCACCCCATCCTGCCACCTCACCCCTCCGCCGCTGGCGCTGCCACAGGGAGGGTGAGTTCGCTTAATCACTCTTCCCCTAAGCATCTAACGGTTGTGCAAATTCTACCTCTAGGTCTTCTCCAGGGGGTTCGCTTGGTGCTGACGGTCGCGCTGGCGGTTCTTCTGTAGTTTCTGTCAAGATGGGATTGTCTTCGGCCGCCGCGATCGACGGGGCGCAGATGTGTGTCTTTGACCTCAGGAGAGGGCAGCAGGAGGGGCAGGAGCTCGACAAGATCCTCTTTTTCCACCCTGCCGACTGCCCCATCCTGCTCCAGCTCTCCGTCATTGGCCTCTGCGAAGGAATCATCACTTTCACAAGGTTTGCATTTCATGTCGCTGCATGATTTCTGGAACTGAGGTTGTACATTTAGTCGTCTTTACCAGTTCTCACTACAGTCAAGAGTTTTGTTTTGGCAACATTGACGATTGTGCTTGACCGGTGTTGACTGTTTACACTTCATACTAATCTCGTGGTAATGAGTTCAACCATGCTGCTTCAAAACCATAATTGCACACAGATTTTCACGAAGCTTCTTGCGTGGCAGATCAGTACCTATGAAATGAAAATTTAAGGGTTTTGATACTGTTGGCACTGCCTCCTGCTTAGATTTTCCAAGCAAGAACTTGCATATGATAGTTGCACACCTTTCATTGTTCAGGGGTCCAAGTATTGTTATAAATTCAGTAGCACTTCTACTTTTTAAGCTAGCAACTTCTTTATAATTAACCCTTTCATGGATAACATATTCACTTAGATTTTGGGAAAATCATAAACATATATTAATACAAACCAACATGGAGTTATCGAAGACCTGAGGATTAGGTCACTTTGTAGGCGTCGTTCTTTTTGGGGTGCTTTACATCCCAAAAGTTCTGCAACCAATTGTTAATCTTTTATTGTGCTACTTCATTTCTTGCCTTGTTTGCTATGTTCACCCATTTCATCTCTCTGATGTTACTTCTGTGAGTTAATGTGCAGAATATTTTCTCCGGAAGATGACTGTGAGGTGATAGAATCTGATAAACACTCCCATGTCTTTTACCAAGCTGAGCCAGATATTTGGATGGTTCTGGTAAATGACTGTTCACTACATTATATTGCCATTTGGGTCCTGTAATCTTTGGTTGTGATGAAGTATGGCTTTACGTGTATTTTCTAGTTCAATGTTATTCAGGCAAACTGCTTCCTTATCAGTTGTGTATGCAGCTCGATGCAAATTTTCCTCTTATCTACCAGTATGATGCTAAAGTTAATAATAAATTGTACAACAATGAGGGCCTCTTTGATTTGCAGGATTCCAAAAACATAGGAACATGGAGAAGGCAGGATTGCAATGTCATGCCCATTTGAATCATACATGATGGTGTTTGCACAAAAGTTTGTTTGGTTGTAGGACATGAAAAACAAAGGATTCTTTGCAAGAGCTTCAAGTTTCCTATGAAATGTAGTTCAAAGGAATGCAACAAGCCAACAACAACAATAACAAACCCTTTTAGTCCCAAACAAGTTGGGGTATACTAGAGCTGAAACCCATAAGAAATCGAAACCAAGTCATGGTTCTGGCACGTGGATAGCTAACTTTCATGCACCTCTGTCCATAGCCAAATCTTTGGTGATATCCCAGTCCTTCATATCTCTCTTCACGGACTCCTCCCATGTCAAGTTTGGTCTCCTCGACCTCTCTTGACATTATCAACACGACTTACCCATCTGCTATGCTCTGGCGCTTTGGGGCTGCGTTGTATATGCCCAAACCATCTCAGAGGATGTTGAACAAGTTTCTCTTCAATTGGCGCCACCCCACCGCATATCATCATTTCGGGCCTGATCCTTCCTCGTGTGCCCACATGTCCATCTCAACATGCGCATCTTTGCTATGCTAGCTGTTGAACATGTTGCCTTTTAGTTGGCCAGCATTGAGGGCCATACAACATCGCCGATCGAATCATTGTTCTATTTTAGCTTTTTTGGCACTCTCTTATTATAGAGAACGCTAGAAGCTTGGCGTCACTTCACCCATCCAGTTTTGATTCGATGGCTCACATCTTCGTCGATACCACCATCCTTCTGCAATAGTGAACCCATATATCAAAAGGTGTCCTATTGAAAGGTGTCCTTCTGAGGTACCACCTACGCATCAAGGCTAACTTCCTCCTTTTCTTCATGCCTAGTAGTACTAAAACTGCACTTTTAGTTCTACTAAGCCTAAAACCTTTTGATTCTAAAGTTTGTCTCCACAGCTCTAATTTTCTATTAACCCCCGTCCGAGTATAGTCGACTAACACCACATCATCCGCAAAGAGCATACACCATGGGATGTCCCCTTGTATATCCCTTATGATCTCATCCATCACCAAAGCGAAAAGTAAGGGCTCAAAGCTGACCCTTGGTGTAGTCCTATTTTGATTGGGAAGTCATCAGTGTCTCCATCGCTTGTTCGCACAGTTGTTACAACATTGTTGTACATGTCCTTGATGAGGGTAATGTACTTTGTTGGGACTTTGTGTTTCTTCAATGCCAACCACATGACATTCCGTGGTATCTTATCGTAGGCCTTCTCCAAGTCAATGACCACCATATGCAGGTCCTTTTGCTCCTTGTATCTCTCCATAAGTTGTCGTACAAAGAAAATGGCTTCCATAGTCGACCTCCCAGGCATGAAACCAAACTGATTTTTGGTCACGCTTGTCATTCTTAAGCGGTTCTCAATGACTCTCCCATAGCTTCATTTATGGCTCACAGCTTAATCCCACGGTAATTAGTACAACTCTGAACATCCCCCTTATTCTTGAAGATTGGTACTAATATACTTCGTCTTCCGGCATCTTGTTTCACCGAAAATTGAGATTGAAAAGCTTTGTTAGCTATACTATCACTATGTCTCCAAGGCCTCTTGACACCTTAATGGGGATACAATCAGGGCCCATCCCCTTGTCTCCTCTCATCCTTTTTAAAGCCCCACCCCCTGACCTCGACCTGTTGGATTCGCCGCACAAAGCGTCTGTTCGTATCATCAATGGAGTCATCCAGCTCAATGGGAGAGCTCCCATTCTCCCCATTGAACAACTACTCATCTATGCTTGACCTCCTCGTCCTTCACCAGAAGCCGATTTGCTTCGTCCTTGATGCATTTGACTTGGTTGACATCCTTCGTCTTCCTCTCTTGAATCTTGGCCATCTTATAGATGCCCCTTTCACCTTCAATCGTGTTTAAACGTTGGTAGAGGGCCTTATACGCCCGCCCCCTTGCCTCACTAATAGCTCGCTTTGATGTCTTCGTCGCCACCTTGTACTTCTCTATGTTGTCTGCACTCCTATCCAGGTATAGGTGTTTGAAACATGCTTTCTTCTCCTTAATAGCCTTCTCGACATCATCGCTCCACCACTAGGTATCTTTAGCGTCAATTCTACTATCCCTTGTCACCTCAAATTCCTCTGAAGCTACCCTTTGAACGCAAGTTGCCATTTTCATCCACATATTGTTCGCATCACTTCCTCCCAAGGGCCCTCCTTAACAACCCTCTCATTAAAAGCCTGAGCTGTCTCCCCCTTGAGCTTCCACCACTTTGTTCTAGCGACTTTGGCTAGCTTATCCCGCTGGACACGAATCCAAAAGTGAAAGTCAACCACCACAAGCTTATGTTGAGGGACAACACTCTCTATAGGTATCACCTTACAATCTAGGAAAGCACGCCCGTCTCTCTTCTCGAGAGGATGAAATCAATCTGGCTAGACTATTGTCCACTACTAAAAGTCACTATAGATTCTCTCTTTATCAAGAGGGTGTTAGCTACGATCATGGCGTAGGCTAAAGCGGAGCTTAAGGCATCGTCTCCTTCTTGATTCATGCTGCCATATTCAAAGCCCCCATGCACCCTTGCAAAGTCTGTCTTAGTTGTACCCATGTGGCCATTGAGGTCTCCTCATATGAAGAGCCTCTCACCAATAGGTACACTCCTATCCATGTCTGCCAGTCCTTCCCAGAACTCCATCTTGGTGCTCTCATTGTGGCCTACTTGCGGGGCATAGGCGCTTATAACATTGAGAACTAAGTCCTTAAACGACGAGTTTGACCATGATAATCCGGTCCCCATGCCTCTTGACGTCTACCACCTCATACTTGAGGCTCTTGTTGATCAAGATGCCTACTCCATTTCTCTTTGTAGTTGTCCCCGTGTACCACACCTTGAAGCCGGTATCCTTTACCTCCTTCGCCTTATGTCCCTTCCACTTGGTTTCTTGGACGCATAGGATATCAACACCTCTCCTTACCGCTGCATCCACTAACTCCCGTAACTTATCTATCAGGGACCTTACGTTCCAACTACCTATGCAGTTCTTTCTAGGCTCGGCTAGCTTCCTTACCCTTCACACTTGTCGACTCAAATGCGAAGAACCTTGCTCATTTGTCACTACACCTGGGCATCGATGTAGCGCGCCACTAAGGATGTGACAACCCTATCCTTGCTCACATGCATCGTATCCAGATCAAGATATAGGGCGCCACCAACGACGATAGTCAGACGGGGTTAATAGAAAGTTAAGATCTGTGGAGACAGACTTTAGAATCAAAAGGTTTTAGGCTTAGCAGAACTAAAACTGAGTACATGAGGTGCAGTTTCAGTACTACGAGGCATGAGGAAGAGGAAGAAGTTAGCCTTGATGGGCAGGTGGTACCTCAGAAGAACACCTTTTGATATTTGGGGTCAATGCTGCAGAATGATGCTGATATCAATGAAGATGTGAGCCATCGAATCAAAACTAGGTGGATGAAGTGGTGCCAAGCTTTTGGCGTTCTCTGTGGTAAGAGTGACACAAAAGCTATAAGACAGGGTCTATAGAACAACGATTTGACCGGCAATGTTGTATGGTGTCGTAGTTCAACGGAATCCTTAAGAATAAAATCCTAACAATCAAACTATCCACATAGAAATATTCATAGGGAGTATAATCTTCCAATTTTGTATAATCCTTGAAATCAAGGTAGCCCTGCAAAGTTGGACTAAACGTAGTTAAGCATTTTTTTCATGTTCCAAAATCTAATGCCAACATTTATGGTGGACGGTTGATTTTTGTTGATGAATACATTACACACGTTTCCTTGCAAATTTGGACTTACATTCTCTGCAAATCAATAGCTTGGATGATTTTTCCTTTCTTTACTGCTCAAATAGTTAACATGTGATTTAATATTTCTAGGTGGTGCAGAAAAGTAAGGACAACGAATCAACTTTGCGGTTTGGTGCATTGCAAGGAATACTAAAAGAATCTCATTCGCTTTTAGCAATGTTTTATGGACCAATCCGAACTTTACTTGACAGGCAACCAAGTGCCGAACTTGTCCGCGGTCACCTCCACACATTTGTCCCAGATTATTTAAGCGGTAGGTTTATTTTTCCATTATGGTGTGGTCATCATAACTGCTTCAGATTTTAATATGATGTATTGATTGTGTGATAGGATAAATAGAGTTGAACGTTATCTGAAAGAAACTATTAAGGTATTTGTGAATTTATTAGCTAAACTAATTCCATCTTTATCTGCTACTATATGTCCTGGAGCAGATTTTAGTGTTGGCAAAAGGCTACAATTGCCCACCTACCTTGATAGCCTAACGGAGCGGGGAACAGTCCAAATGCTTACAGTCTCACGGGAAGTGGCACTTGAAGTTCAGGTAGGGTGTATATTTATGAAATCTTATGTGTTCGTCTTTGGGTTAAAGTAGTACTCATCCGTCCTAAAATAAGTGTCGTCGATTTGTCTAGATATGGACGTATCTAGACTTACTTTTACATCTAGATACATCCATATCTAAACAAATTTATGACACTTATTTTGGGACGGAGGGAGTACCATTTTAATTGTACTTCTCGGTAGATTTGATTTTTGTGCCCTATTCCCTCAGTACTTTGTAAGTTGAAATCAGTTTCCACGGTACAAAGCCCCCTATTGTGCATTATCTTTTTGGAATGAAAAAAGGGGCATGCTTGTTGCATGCAATTTGATGCTCATATCTTGTTGCTAGTCTAATTTGCAGACCCCAAGTTAGGGTATGAGGTCAGTATAGAGGATTCTAGGATAGACCATGCCAATGGTGGAGCCAGAACTTTTGTGAAGCCTGAACAAGTTAAGCCTAAGTGTCTAATATGGAAATAAAAAAATTGGGTGTTTGGATACACAACTTATAATTATAGCACCAAAAACTTCCTCGTCTCTGAAATTTAATGATTCAAAAATTTGAAGTTAGTTTTTACACAAGCAAATAAGAAAATGAGCTACCACAAGTTCATAGTATCGAGCTACTTGCATTAAATATTTCTTGGTGATGTCCAAACTGAAATCAGTGAGAAAGCCCACAAACTACACATCAAGATAATATGCACTGTATGAGGCGACCCAGGAGTAGGGCAACTAGCATAAGACACCTAGTTGTGCCGGCAAATGCAAATACATATAGCATATTGTTTTATGTGGCATCACTCAAGTAACACTTTACAAAAAATAAATAACCAATGAGTAGAGAGGCTTACGTCATACAACGGTCTGCAAGTTGCCGGCTTATTACTTCTTACATACTTTAAATTTCTGTAGTTTCCAACAGCCGACAAATGATTTTTTTTCTTTGTTCATGATTATCTCCAATGGACAATTCCCTAAATTTAAGCCCTAAGTATATCAATCCCCAACCTAGATTAGTTATTTAGTAAGCAATCTTACCGAAGGAACAGCTTCAGGAGAGGGAGTGGCCAAGGGATGAGTAGACTGGCCCCCACACGCCGTTGGCTGCTCGCCCAATTCCAGTGCTCGCCGCCTCCTGGCCCTCGCCTCCAACTCCGTGCACCGCGCACTCGCGAGAAACGAAGAGACGGGAGCTGGAGTGATCGATCCTATTTCCTCTCGTGTACGGATTACAGAAGTTGTTTCGGTTGTAGGTTAACTAGGCTGAGCTTTGAACCTGTGACTGCTGATTGCTTTAAAGGCCCAACACAGTTTTTCCTGGGTAATCACTTGTTGTGGAGCAGGTTTAGCATTGTGCCAGGCCATCGTTGCTGTCGGAGAGGCAGGGAGCCCGGGCAAGTGCCCAGGGTCGCTGGGCGCTCGCTCCTCCACTGGATCGTGCGCTGCCTACTGAGCACCTATTTCTGACATCGATGGGTATCTGGTTCGCCGGCGAGGAACTGGTTACTGGTTAGTGTTCACTAGTTAGTGTATCTCTAGGCAGACTATTCCGTTTCTTTGGTGAAATCTTACCATGTTCCATATTTTGAAAATTGGTTTTACTGAAAAGCTAACCTAGTGTTCTTTCATACTTCATAGATTATTTTTTCTCAAACACGTATCTAAGTGCGCATCTTTGTATATTAGAAGAAAGTGCCAAGAAAATGAAAAGAACAGCAGGGGCTCAAACAGCCAAAAAAGAAGAAAGACAGAAAATGTAGAGAAGCAAAAGAACTGCACAGGCGCCCTACTACTACTGAACTATGCCAGGAGGTCGTGCATGAAGTGGCAATCGCCTGAGTTCTTTCGTGATGGCGAACATCCACCTTGGCTTCACGAAGGATGGAGCCAACGAGCTCAGTGCAGCCAGGGATAGCAGCATTGAACAAGCAATCAATTTGTTGCTTCCATAAACGCCAACGGTTCAGGATAATCAGAGATTTGCCTCCCTTCATCATGCCAGCTCCAGTGTGTTTGGCGGCCTTGTTGACATGTGGAGAAAATGTTGTTGGGCTGTGGCATAAGATGCTGCAGCGTATGCGCGCCTGGTGCCACACTTATCTGGAGAAGGGGCAGCCGGTGAACAAGTGGGAGATCAACTCATCAGCCTGATCACAGAGCGGGCAGAGGCGTTGGTTGGGCAAGCCGTGCCACTCGAGACATCAGCCGTCCAGCAGTGGCCTGTTGCCGCTAGCCAGGCAAAGATCTTACACTCATTAGGTGCCGAAGCCTCCCTGGTCTGCCGCAATAGTAGGTGTTGAGTAGATCCCTCGAACAAGGCATTGTAGGCAGATTTCGCAGAGTATGTTCCTGATTCAGAGAAAACCCAGGTGAAGGTATCATCTCCATTTTTTGCCAGATGGAGAAAGACGCAGTAATCACAGAATGACCTTAGTAGCTGCTTGAACCAGACTCACACATGATTGACCTTTAGAGGAAAATTTGCCCATGGCCTAGTGGGATCGACGCGCCACAACCAAGGCTAGCTGTCCGTCAATGTGCAATCCATCTTCTTGATGTCCTTGATGCCTAAACCGCCCAGTTTGACAGGCCCACAGGCATCACGCAGTTGCCACCACTCGAATCCCGTTGGTCACCCCAGAAAAAAGATTGTTGTCATTCCACAATGGCCTCGCACACCCGCTTCGGCAGCTTGGTCTCCAGCAGCATATGAACGGGAGGGGCATCAAGAACAGCCTTGGTCAGAAGTAGACGCCCACACTTTGGCATCATGCTCTCACGCCAAAGTGCGAGCTTATTGCCCAGCTTGTCTAGAATGGGCTGAATATGAGTCCAATATAACTTCAAAATGGGCAGAGGTAGCAAAATCCTTGATTGGGCAAGCTAAATTATGCACAATGATCTGCCGCTCAGCCTTGCCACAGCCGATGGGACTTGCTGAACATTTCAGGACACTTGAATGTAGGCCAGACGCATCGCCAAACACCTGAAGAAGTTGCCTGATGATTGTGCAGTCCTCTTGACGTGCCCGGAGGAAAATCATGGCATCGTCTGCATATAGCGATGCTCGTCTGGCACCTCAAGTGACCATGGACCTCCAGAGGCAAACCATTGCTGGCAGCACATCAACCAAATGATGGAGAACCTCCATGGTTATGACGAACACCATTGGCGACAAAGGGTCGCCTTGGCGAACGTCCCCGTGATGTTGGACTTCCTCTCTTGGCACGCCGTTGACAAGAACATGGGAGCTCGAAGTAGACCAAAGAAGGCAGAGCAAGTCACGCCACCGGTGACTGAAGCCAATATGCTCGAGAAGCTCGAGCAGAAACAACCAAGAGATCGTGTTGAAAGCATGTGCATTGTCCAGCTTCAGCAAAACAGAGGGAATACTTCATAGATTATGTTGTATGCAATTAACTAACATATCTTATATAGTATTATCTTTGGATCTGGGAAAAATGGTTCCTTTTATTTCAGGCTTGTAGGACAGTGGAAGTGTTGGAGAATGAGCAACTATCATTCACAGGGGACCAAAGGCCAATACATGTACATGTGAGGCAAAATGCAGGTAACCCCTTATACAATGGGGATATACAAAAAAGGGGACTATACACATCTAACCCCCCCCCCCCCCCCCCCCCCCGTGTCAAACTCATGGTGGATGAACAACACTGAGTTTGGAGAGAATGAACTCATGCTGCGCTCTAGTCTGTGCCTTTGTGAAGAAATCTTCCAACTGTAAGTCGGAGGGCACATAGTGAAGAGCGAGAATTTGATCCTGCACAGCAGCACGCATAAAAGAGGCATGCACACCCATGTGTTTGGTGAGCTCATGCTTCACTGGGTCACGCGCAATACTAAGAGCACCCGTGCTGTCTGACAATAAGGGAGTCGGTGCAACAGCTGAAACGCCAAAGTCTCAAGTAACCAGCGTAACCAGGTCACCTCAGCCGTCACCATAGCCATCGCACGCAACTCAGCCTCTGTACTCGAGCGAGAAACTACAATCTGTTTCTTGGTCTTCCAGGCAATGAGAGAGCCACCCAGAAAACACAGTAAGCACATCGAACGTTGATCAGAAGGATCACTAGCCCACGTAGCATCAGAGTAGGCCTGGAGCTGGAGAGAGCTTGAGTGGGGAAAGAAAAGGCGGTGAGAGATCGTGCCACGAAGATATCGTAGGACGCGTAGGAGGTGACTGTAGTGGACAGAGGTGGGGGCGGAGACAAACTGACTGAGAATATGAACAGGATAGGATATATCAGGATGAGTGACAGCGAGGTAGACAAGGCTCCAACAAGATGGCGATACCGAGTGGGATCAGCAAGAGGAGCACCATCAGTGGCACGGAGCTGAACATTGAGCTCCATAGGAGTCACAACAGTGCGGTCATCACCAAGAGCGGCACGAGCAAGAAGATCCTGAATGTATTTTTCTTAGGAGATGAAGAAGCCATCAGAGGTAGAAGAAACCTCAATCCTAAGAAAATAGCGAAGTGGACCAAGATCAGACATCAGAAACTGCTCGCGGAGGCGGGCCTTAACAAAGGCTATGTACTCAAGAGTCGTCGCCAGTAATGATCATGTCATCAACATAGAGAAGCAAGAGTCCGACCACGAGGAGATGTGTGGACAAATAGAGCTGGATCATGATCACTAGGCGAGAAGCCAACAACGGTCACCACAGAGGCGAAACGCTCAAACCAGGCGCGAGGGGCCTGCTTGAGGCCATAGAGGGAGCGCCGAAGACGACAAACCATGCCATCAGGAACAGAGTACCCCGGTGGTGGCTGCATATAAACCTTCTCACGCAACTCATCATTGAGAAATGCGTTCTGAACGTCAAGCTGAGACACAGACCAATGACAAACACAGGCAACAACAAGAAGAGTGCGAACAGTGGTCATGTGGGCCACAGGAGCGAAAGTCTCATCATAATCGCGCCCCTGCTCCTGCTGGAAACCACGAGCCACAAGACGAGCTTTGTAACGCTCAAGAGAGCCATCGGAGCGAGTCTTAATCTTATAGACGCACTTGCATGTGATGGGACGAACACCAAAAGAAAGGGGAACCAGATCCCACGTACCAGTGCGCTCAAGAGCAGCAATCTCCTCGGCCATCGCAAGCTGCCATTCAGACTGAGTCATGGCAGCTCGATAGGAGGTAGGCTCAGCAACAGCAGAAAGACCATAGCGATCAGGAAAATAGCGATCGGGTGGAGGACAAGGCCGAGCACGAAGGTTATGAACCGGGGGAGGTGTGGAAGGAGGCACGCCGGAAGTAGACGGCACGTCAGTGGGATCATCGACAACACGAGGTCGACGAGTGTAGTGGAGAGGAAAAGGAGAGTGAAGCCAAGGCACGGGGGAGGAAGGTGGAGAGGGGGAGGGCGA
The DNA here is from genome assembly GCA_950022295.1 of Bromus sterilis. Lineage (NCBI taxonomy): Eukaryota > Viridiplantae > Streptophyta > Magnoliopsida > Poales > Poaceae > Bromus > Bromus sterilis. The sequence goes on along the minus strand of OX465601.1, from coordinate 138,180,304 downwards.
GGACGGGAAGGAGGGTGATGGAGGGGAAGGTGGTGTCAGTGGTGTAGGAGGAAGAGTGAGACGAGCTGGTGAAAGGGGAGAGATAGGCGGCATAGAGGAAGGAATATCTGGAAGGAGAAGAAAAGAGAGATCGTCCACAGAGAAGCTGGAGGAGAAAGGACGCGGGTAGTAAGAACGGGACTCATCGAAAGTCACATCACGCGAAATGCGTAGGCGACGACTAACGGGATCCCAATATCTATAGCCCTTGTGCTCATCACTGTAGCCAAGAAAAACACAATCAACCGACTGGGCAGTCAATTTGGTCCGTTCGCGAGGTGCAAGGAGAACATAGCACACGCATCCAAACATACGAAGGGCGAAGTAGTCAGCAGAATGACCAAAGAGGCGCTCCGAAGGAATACCACCCTGCAAGGCGGCCGATGGCTGAATGTTGATGAGGTAGGTGGATGCGGAAACGACCTCAGCCTAGAAAATGAGGTGGAAGAGAGGCGGCAATCATCATCGCACGAGCCGTCTCAAGGAGATGACGATGCTTGCGTTCTGCAACGCCATTCTAAGCATGGGCACCTGTTCCGCAAGAAAGCCACGCAACATGTGGGAGATATACTCACCAGCAGAGTCATCACGAAAAATGCGAATAGGCATGGAAAACTGGGTGTGAACCATGGCAGCAAAACGCTTGTAAATAGAGAGAACCTCGCTACAAGTTTTCATGAAATAAAGCCAAGTGTAGCGAGAGAAATCATCAATAAACAGAACATAATAGCGATGTTCACCTTTCGACTCGAATGGGGCTGGACCCCATACATCAGAGTGAACAAGATCGAAAGGATGCTGAGATACAGACTCACTAGTAGGATAAGGTAACTGAGTTTGTTTGCCAAGTCTGCAACCATCACAATGTAAGGAAACATCCCCAGAGACAGACCCTAAAACACCTTGGCGCACCGGATCCGGAGCTGGCCGGCGGAAGGGCGACTTGGACCTAGCAGGGGCAGGTCGGCGGCGGGGTGGCCGCGGACGAGCCGGACAGAGGAGTCGAGGGAGCAGCCGGAGACGGTGCCGAACAGGCCGGAGCGGCTAGGAACAACACCTAGCAGCAGCGACGGTGGAGGTGGAGCACACACGGAGTTGCATCGTGCGGGAGGAACCTGGCATCTGATACCATGTTGGAGAATGAGCAACTATCATTCACAGGGGGCCAAAGGCCAATACATCTACATGTGAGGCAAAATGCAGGTAACCCCTTATACAATGGGGATATACAGAAAAGGGGACTATACACATCTGACAGGAAGTAGTTCTTGATATGTACAACCTTTGTTCGTTTTCTTCTTCTTTGGAACCAATCCAAATACCATGTTATGCTTTGAGATTAACCTGCAGAAGCAATGTATAAATGTTGTTTGTTGCTGTATTATTTAAATCGTTTTGACTGTAATAGTTCAATCCATCTGTTTCAACCATTGACGCTTTAGTATTTCAGTCACTCACGACAGTTCTTGGGTCATGTTTTGGAAACGCAATCTGCCAATCAATTGTATTATTTGAGGACCTCCTGGTGTCTACGACACTTCCCCTGGTATGGTCCCCTGCAATCACTACTTCTGTTGGATTTTTATTTTTCTTTTCTGATTCATGGCATATAGTTTGCCTGTGGTTAAAGATTCTAAGTTCTTTGTTACTGTTTTAGGATGATACATTAAACCTCTACACTTATGCTATCCTGCGGTTGACTCCTAGTGCTTTATCTTCCAACGGAAATTCATGGTCCTATTTGCGGAAAGGGGGTTATGTTAATGCTGGCACCGCTTTAAGTTCGGCAAATGGAGCAGCTGCAGCAGAAAGGCATCGTAGTCGATCTCGGTGCACTTCTCCTGGTGGACAAAATCAGATGCACCATAATTTCAGGCCTCTTCAGCGTGAGAAATTGTCCAAGGGAAAAGATGGTTTTGTTGCTGCTGACTTTCTAACTACAAAACTGTTGACTCCAGTACTGTGTTTCCACCAGGCAGAGGAGCGCATGTATCTATGCGCTTATCAGCATAAGAACCTTACTATCTTGCTAGTGATTCCAGCTTCCTCACTGATAAACGGAGAAGAGGGTATTGCTCATGTGAAGAGGCATCTTCTTGAAAATGTGTGTGTTCTTTGCATATTTTTCTTCCTTTCTTTTAGTTTCCTGATTCATGGTTGACCTAAATACTTGCTTGTGTACAAAATAGTGGCATGACCTTCTTGGTACTGTTAATGATGAATGTTTACATCATGAATGAATGCTAATTAATTTGATCAAATTGCAGGCATCACAGAACATTGTGACTGTTGAACAAAAATTATCACGAGGATGGGGAGGAGAAAGTGCATATCATGTCGCTGGATACCGTTACTTACTCTCTGACCCAAACAGAAAAGTATCAAGAGCCTCCCCACCTGGGAAAGTCATCACCCTGTCAAAGGTTTGCTCATTCTCATTGAGTAAATAGCTGGATAGCAGTTCATTATTTTCTTGTTCATTCATTCGCATTTGACTCGACGAGTGCGAAGGGTAAGGAAGCTAGCCGAGCCTAAGAGGATTCGCATAGGTAGTTGGAACGTAGGGTCCCTGACAGGTAAGTTGCGGGAGTTAGTGGATGCAGCAGTGAGGAGAGGTGTTGATATCCTATGCATCCAAGAAACCAAGTGGAAGGGACAGAAGGCGAAGGAGGTAGAGGAGACCGGTTTCAAGCTGTGGTACACGGGGACCACTGCGAACAGATACGGAGTGGGTATTTTGATCAACAAGAGCCTCAAGGATGGAGTGGTAGACGTCAAGAGACAAGGTGATCGGATTATCCTGGTCAAGCTGGTCGTTGGGGACCTGGTTCTCAACGTTATCAGCGCCTATGCCCCGCAAGTAGGCCACAATGAGAGCACCAAGTTGGAGTTCTGGGAAGGCCTGGAGGACTTGGTTAGGAGTGTTCCTATTGGCGAGCGGCTCTTCATAGGAGGAGACCTTAATGGCCATGTGGGCACATCTAACACAGGTTTTGAAGGGGTGCATGGGGGCTTTGGATATGGTTGCAGGAATCAAGAGGGAGAGGATGTCTTAAGCTTCGCTTTAACCTACGACATGATCGTAGCTAACACCCTCTTTAGAAAGAGAGATTATCATCTAGTGACTTTTAGTAGCGGACAACACTCTAGCCAGATTGATTTCATCCTCTCAAGAAGAGAAGATAGGCGTGCTTACCTAGATTGTAAGGTGATACCTGGAGAGAGTGTTGTCGCTCAACATAAGCTTGTGGTGGCTGACTTCCGCTTTCGGATTCGTGTCCAGCGGGATAAGCGCACCAAAGTCGCTAGAACGAAGTGGTGGAAGCTGAAGGGGGAGGCGGCTCAGGCTTTCAAGGAGAGGGTCATGAAGGAGAGCCCTTGGGAGGAAGGAGGTGATGCAAACAATATGTGGATGAAGATGGCGGCCTGTGTCCGGAGGATAGCTTCAGAGGAGTTTGGGGTAACCAGGGGTAGTAGAGTCAAAGCTAAAGATACCTGGTGGTGGAACGAGGATGTCCAGAAGGCTATTAAGGAGAAGAAAGTCTGTTTTCGACGCCTATACCTCGATAGGAGTGCAGACAACATAGAGAAGTACAAGGTGGCGAAGAAGACAGCGAAGCGAGCTGTGAGCGAAGCTAGGGGGCGGGCGTATGAGGACCTCTACCAGCGTTTAAACACGAAGCAAGGTGAAAGGGATATCTATAAGATGGCCAAGATCCGAGAGAGGAAGACGAGGGATGTCGATCAGGTGAGATGCATCAAGGATGAAGCAGACCAACTTTTGGTGAAGGACGAAGAGATCAAGCATAGATGGAGGCAATGCTTCGACAAGTTGTTCAATGAGGAGAATGGGAGCTCTACCATTGAGCTGGATGACTCCTTTGATGAGATGAACAGACATTTTGTGCGGCGAATCCAGGAGGCCGAGGTCAAGGAGGCTTTAAAAAGGATGAAAGGAGGCAAGGCGATGGGCCCTGACTGTATCCCCATCGAGGTGTGGAGAGGCCTTGGAGACAAAGCGATAGTATGGCTAACCAAGCTTTTCAACCTCATTTTTCGGTCAAACAAGATGCCTGAAGAATGGAGGCGGAGTATATTAGTACCAATCTTCAAGAACAAAGGGGATGTTCAGAGTTGTACTAATTACCGCGGGATTAAGCTAATGAGCCATACAATGAAGCTATGGGAGAGTCATTGAGCACCGTGTAAGAGGAATGACACGCGTGACCAAAAATCAATTTGGTTTCATGCCTGGGAGGTCGACCATGGAAGCCATTTTCTTGGTACGACAACTTATGGAGAGATACAAGGAGCAAAAGAAGGACCTGCATATGGTGTTCATTGACTTGGAGAAGGCCTACGATAAGATACCGCGGAATGTCATGTGGTGGGCGTTGGAAAAACACAAAGTCCCGACAAAGTACATTACCCTCATCAAGGATATGTACGACAATGTTGTGACAAGTGTGCGAACAAGCGATGGCGACACTGATGACTTCCCAATCAAAATAGGACTGCACCAGGGGTCAACTTTGAGCCCTTATCTTTTCACATTGGTGATGGATGAGGTCACACGGGATATATAAGGGGACATCCCATGGTGTATGCTCTTTGCAGACGATGTGATGCTAGTCGACGATAGTCGGGCGGGGGTTAATAGGAAGCTGGAGCTGTGGAGACAGACTTTGGAATCGAAAGGTTTTAGGCTTAGTAGAACTAAAACTGAGTACATGAGGTGTGGTTTTAGTACTACTAACCATGGGGAAGAGGAGGAAGTTAGCCTTGAGGGGCAAGTGGCACGTCAGAAGGACACCTTTCGATATTTGGGGTCGATGCTGCAGAAGGATGGTGATATTGATGAAGACGTTAGCCATCGAATCAAAGTTGGATGGCTAAAGTGGCGCCAAGCTTCTGGTGTTCTCTGTGATAAGAGAGTGCCACAAAAGCTAAAAGGCAAGTTTTATAGAACGGTGATTCGACTTGCGATGTTGTATGGTGCTGAATGTTGGCCAACTAAAAGGCGACATGTCCAACAACTAGGTGTGGCAGAGATGCGCATGTTGAGATGGGCATGTGGCCACACAAGGAAGGATCGGATCCGGAATGATGTTATACGGGAGAGAGTTGGGGTGGCACCAATTGAAGAGAAGCTTGTCCAACATCGTCTGAGATGGTTTGGACATATCCATCGTAGGCCTTCTGAAGCGCCTGTGCATATCGGGCGATTAAGGCGTGCTGATAATATCAAGAGAGGTCGGGGGAGGCCAAACTTGACTTGGGAGGAGTCTGTGAAGAGAGACCTGAAGGACTGGGCTATCAACAAAGATCTAGCTCTGGACAGGGGTGCGTGGAAGTTAGCTATCCACGTGCCGGAACCGTGATTTGGTTACGATATCTTTTGGGTTTCAGCTCTAGCCTACCCTAACTTGTTTGGGACTGACAGGCTTTGTTGTTGTTGTCATTTGTTCGAGAAAAACATGTGACAAGAGGCCCTGGGTTCGACGCGGCCTCTCTGCATTGCACTGTACAGCGTAAGGCTTCCCTTGTATAATCATTCCCCGGACCCAGACCCCATCTGGTGTGGGAGCTTCTAGCACTCGGCCTGTCCTTGTTACTCAATCGTTTGGGAAAACCATGTTCATTTCTCTACACTCCAAGCAGTAAATTGTGCCAATTGATGATGTTACATTTCTGCATATTAACTCTTCCCACTTTGACTAGCAACCCTCACCACCCGCTCCTCTGATGAGGGACAGTAGATAAAATGAAAATAAAATAAAAGTAGAAATCTAATCTGTTATGGCTTCTACACACTTCTACTATATTCTAGGTAATTTGGTTCTTTATCATATATGTTGTGGTGTGTTCTAGAGTATTCTAGCTATGATTTGTAACCAGGATATTTATATCCTTTCCCTAGCTTTAAGTAGTGTTCTCTGGAATGTTCTAGTTGTGAGTAGAGCTAGATAGTGAGGGCTCATGCAGCCTATAAATAGAGGCCTAGACCTTTACCTAGGTAACCAGATTATGTATCCACTACCTACCAATTAAAGGGAACTTTGTTTTCTGCCCTAAAGATCTTGGATTAGATCTTGTGTGTTGAGAGTTTGGATTGAGCTCTTGACAGCCCACGCCCCTAGAGCGATATCTAGCACAGCACGCTGAAGTGGTTCCTTCAACATTTGTGTTGTCTACGTTGTAGCAACACGGTGGAGTTGTTCCTCCACAACATTGTGCTGCTTCAGGTGGTATCAGAGCCTCGTTGATCCCTACCAGTTCTCGTCGTTCTGTTTGAGAGCAAGCTGCAGCAAGCAATGGAGCATTGGAGAAGAGGATGGATGCTGCAGAACAGCAGATCAAAGAGCTTCATGAAGATCATAATAGGAGATTCGATCAGCTGGTTGCGATGATAAGAAGGGGTGTTCCCCCTGCTGCCAATGAAGAAGTCTCATCTAAAGAAGAAGAAGATGTTCAACCACGAAGAAGGGAAGGCAATCTTGGAGCAAGACTACCACGACAACATACAGTTCAGCGTACTTCAAGAAGGCCAAGTCATGTTGAAACTTCTGGAGGTGAAAGAATATGATGATGCCCTTGAAGAACTAGATCTCTATGCATATCAGAGAGTACCCAACACTACATACGAAAGGGATACATACAAGGTGAAAGCTGAGATCCCAACTTTTAATGGAAATGCTGATATTGAAGGGTGTCTTGATTGGTTATATGAAGTGGAGACTTTATTTGAGGTCATGGAGGTTCTAGAAGATCGTAGAGCTCCTTTGGTCGCATACAAGCTGAAAGGAGGAGCCGATGCATGGTGGCATCGTGTTCAAGAAGAACGCAGGCTGAGAGGAGAACCTCGTGTGAGAACTTGGCGGCAAATGAAAAGTCTTTTGAAAGGGAGATTTTTACCCACTGATTATGAACATATCCTATTTATCCAATTCCAAATTTGTGCTCAAGGAAATAGGACTGTTTCAGATTACACAGAGGAGTTTCTAAGGCTACAAGTGAGGTGCAACCTTGCCGAAACTGAAGATCAACAAGTTGCAAGGTACATCAATGGTCTCAATGATGCTATTCAAGATCGGTTAATGATGCAACAAATCTGGTCCATTGATCAAGCACAAGCTCTAGCCTTAAAGGCTGAAAGGTTTGTGAGGACAAGAAAGGCAAGTAAGGCTCCATATCCTCCATATCCTCATACCCAAGGTTCGTCTAGGAGTCACCCTAATAAAGTAGAAGAGAACCGCTCCACCAAAAGAGAAACGACCCATCCCGAAGCAAACTAGAGGCAAGGGTAAGGTAAATGAAGGCCCAAAGTGCTATAAGTGTGGTGAAGAGGGACACATATCCAGCGGTTGCCCACTAAGAAAATTCGTCAACACAACTGTCCATGGTGCTGCATATGACGAAGAGTATGAATCTGAGGATGTAGAAGGACAAGATGTTTGTGAAGAAGAGGGTGAAGCGGTAGTATGCGTGATTCAACGTCTCTTGTGCTCGACTCCGCAACCCGACAACACACAACGAAAGAAAATATTTGAGAGCAAATGCACAGTGAATGGCAAGGTATGCAAGCTAGTGATTGATAGTTGCAGCCGCGAGAATCTCATCTCTCAGAATTTGGTGAGCCATTTAAAGCTTGAGACACAAGATCACCCAAATCCCTACAATATTGGATGGATCAAGAAAGGGGTGAATACGAGGATCACCAAACAATGTAACCTGCCACTCTCTTTGGGTAAGTACTATCGCTCCAATGTGCTGTGTGATGTTGATATGGATGCCAGTCATGTTCTTCTTGGGAGACCTTGGCAATTTGATGTGGATTCCACACACAAGGGGAAGGAAAATTCCTACTCTTTCATTTGGAACAAGCGAAAGATTATCATTCTACCAAACCAAACAGATCATAGTACCTCTAAGGAGGGAAAAAAACATGTTAACTATTTCTCACACCTCTAATGAGTTTATGGAAGACTTAAAAGGAGGCAAATATGTGTGCTGCACTTATCGTGAAAGGGGAAGAGCAACCGATGGTTGAAATTCCAGCAAAGGTACAAGGCCTATTAGCTGAATTTCAGAGCATACTTGGAGAACCACAAGGTCTACCACCAATGAGAGGAATTCAACATCTAATTGACTTAATTCCGGGAGCAAGTCTTCCTAATCTGCCACACTACCGAATGAGCCCAAAAGAGCATGACATACTAAAAGAAAAGGTGGAGGAATTGCTGCATAAAGGGCACATTCGAGAGAGTATTAGTCCATGTGCCGTACGAGCTTTGATCACCCCAAAGAAGGATGGATCTTGGCGCATGTGTACGGACAGTAGAGCTATCAACAAGATCACCATAAGGTACAGATTTTCCATTCCCCGTTTGGATGACATGCTAGACCAGCTTAGTGGCGCAAGAGTGTTCACGAAGCTAGATTTAAAGAGTGGATATCATCAAATCCGCATCAGACCCGGGGATGAATGGAAAACAGCTTTCAAGACAAAGGAAGGGTTGTTTGAATGGTTGGTCATGCCATTTGGACTCTCAAATGCACCAAGTATCTTTATGCACTTGATGAACCAGGCACTTCGACCCTTCTTATCCCACTTTGTCGTGGTTTACTTTGATGACATCTTGATATATAGCAAGGATGAGGATGAACACTTGGATCACATCAGTAAGGTTCTATGGGTACTAAAGGAAAACGAACTTTATGTCAACTTGAAGAAATGTGTTTTCCTTCAAACACGACTTGTTTTCTTGGGGTTTGTCATAACAAGCGAGGGCATTCATGTTGATGACGCTAAAGTTGAAGCAATTAGAGGATGGCCAACTCCAAAGACTATTTCAAAAGTGAGTTTTCATGGTCTCGCAACTTTCTATAGGCGGTTTGTGAAAAATTTCCGTACCATCGTGGCGCCGATCACTGAATGCCTAAAGAAAGGGAAGTTTCAATGGAATGAATCTGCTGAAGCTAGTTTCAAGGAGATAAAGGAAAAACTCTCACAAGCCTCCGTCTTGGTACTACCTGATTTTAGTAAGACTTTTGAGCTGGAGTGTGATGCAAGTGGAGTAGGCATTGGGGCTGTTCCATCTCAAGAACGAAAACCCATTGCATTCTTTAGTGAGAAGCTGAGTGAAGCAAGACAAAAGTGGAGCACATATCAGCAAGAATTATATGTTGTTTTCAGGGCTTTAAAGACTTGGGAAGTCTATTTGTTGCCTAAAGAGTTTATTGTTTACACTGATCATCAATCATTGAAGCATTTTAGAAATCAAAAGCATGTGGATCGCATGCTAGCAAGATGGGCAGCATATTTAGAAAGGTTTAACTACCTCATCGTGCATAAATCTGGAGCCACCAACAGAGTAGCTGATGCTTTGAGTCGACGTGCATGCCCCTTAACTTCTTTTGAGGCTGACCTTTCGGGCATGGATCAAATAAAAGTTGTATGAAGAGGACGTAGACTTTGGCCATGTTTGGGTAAAGCACATAAACGGACAACCATTAGGTGACGACTATTTAGTGCAAGATGGCTATCTCTTCAAGAATGATCGGTTGTGCATCCCAAGAAGTTCTCTACATGACAAGTTGATTAGAGAGCTCCATTCAAGTGATCTTAGTGGCCATGTCGGACGTGACAAGACTATCGCTAATCTAGAGTCTCGTTACTTTTGGCCACAACTAAAGAGAGATGCTGGAAAGTTTGTTCAGCGATGCCCCGTATGTCAAACATGCAAAGGCCAGGTCCAGAACACGGGGTTATACATGCCTTTACCTGTTCCTGATGCTCCATGAGAGGATATCTCTATGGACTTCGTCTTGGGTTTGCCAAGAACAAGGCGCGGGTATGATGCTGTGTTTTTGGTGGTGGACAGATTCTCCAAAATGGCTCATTTCATTCCATGCCGCAAGACAACAGATGCTCGTCATGTCGTGAATTTATTCTTCCGAGAAGTGGTCAGGCTTCATGGGGTTCCAAGGTCCATCGTTTTAGACCGTGATAGCAAGTTTCTTGCTGCATTTAGGCTGACCTTGTGGAAGCAATTCAACACTGAGTTAAATTTTTCTAGTACAACTCATCCACAAACAGATGGCCAAACGGAAGTGATGAACAAGTCTTTAGGTAATATGATCCGTTGCATTTGTGGAGATAGAAAGGGACAATGGGATTTGGCTTTATCTCTTGCTGAGTTCTCCTACAATAACTCCAAACATAGATCAACAGGAAGAAGTCCTTTCTCTATTGTCTACACTAAAGTTCCAACACACGTGGTGGATCTGGTGAAGCTACCATCAAAGGGAAGCTCAAAAGCAGCTATGTCCTTTGCTGATAACTACACAAAACTATTTGAGGAAATTCGTAATGTCTTGGAGGCACAAAATCAGAAGTACAAGCAATTGGCTGATTGCAAACGGAGCCTGAAATCATTCCAAGCTGGTGATAAGGTGATGGTATACCTCCGAAAAAGAAAGACTTCCTTTGGGCGTTAAAGGAAAGCTAAGGCAGCGGAAGTATGGACCCTTCTCTATTCTAAGGAAGATAAACGATAACGCTTATGTGATAGATCTTCCAGCGGAGATGGGGATATCCAACACATTCAATGTGGCAGACTTGACTCTTTTTCATCCGGAGCAAGCACTTTATGAAGATAACTCGTGGTCGAGTTCTAAACAACCAAGGGAGGATGATGAGGGACAGTAGATAAAATGAAAATAAAATAAAAGTAGAAATCTAATCTGTTATGGCTTCTACACATTTCTACTATATTCTAGGTAATTTGGTTCTTTATCATATACGTTGTGGTGTGTTCTAGAGTATTCTAGCTATAATTTGTAACCAGGATATTTATATCCTTTCCCTAGCTTTAAGTAGTGTTCTCTGGAATGTTCTAGTTGTGAGTAGAGCTAGATAGTGAGGGCTCATGCAGCCTATAAATAGAGGCCTAGACCTCTACACCTAGGTAACCAGACTATGTATCCACTACCTACCAATTAAAGGGAACTTTGTTTTCTGCCCTAAAGATCTTAGATTAGATCTTGTGTTGAGAGTTTGGATTGAGCTCTTGACAGCCTACGCCCCTAGAGCGATACCTAGCACAGCACGTTGAAGTGGTTCCTTCAACATTTGTGCTGTCCACGTTGTAGCAACACGGTGGAGTTGTTCCTCCACAATATTGTGCTGCTTCATCCTCGGTCGCTCCCGCGGGCGGCCAGAAGCGTACCCTAGCTGCCGCCAGCGCCACTCCCTCCCCCCTCCTCCCCCCACCCCCTCGCTGCCGTCAGGCGTTGCTGGGCGGTGGCGGGATCAGCTCCTCCTTCCACTTAGGGTTGAGGTCGAGGCGTCCTTGTTGCATGGATCTGGCTTCCCGGCGTGGATATGTGTGGCACTAAGGTTTGGGGTGTGGGTGACAGCTCGGTGGTGGTGAATCGATCTTCGTCTTTGGTACAGGAGCTGCGGATGCAACGGATCTATTGTCTTTGGTTGTCGGTGTGCACATGGTGTTGCGCGTTGGGTCCAGGGATGCGGCTACGAACCGCGATGGCTTTCATCCTTGGGTGGGTGCTCCATGCTCACTCGCCGCCATGGTGCTTGGCAGGGCGTTGTGGATCGTGCCGCCGGTGGTCTCCGCAAGGTGTGGCTAGCTACGGTGGCTGCTTCGGGCTTCTTCGCCGATGGGTTGATTCGTGTGGGCGGTGATTGGTGGTCTTGTTGGCGTGGGGTTGGTGTGTGGTTGTGGGTGTGGAAGCTTGGGAGAAAACCCTGTCTCAGTCGTGGGCCTGTGACCAACGATGGCGGTGGTTGTGGACGTCGTACACCTCCTTGGAAGCATTGTTGCATTGTTGTCGCACCCCTCCCACATGGACCCGGCTTGGGGTAAAACCTTAGATCTGGTGTGATCGGATGATGGTGTCGTTTACCCTCTCGAGGGCTTTGTCCTTGGAGTTGGGCATCGGCAAGCGGGACCAGTGGAAGGTGTTGGCATTGGCGTCAAGGCTTTTGCGACAACAATGATGGGGGCAAGCGAAGTCGGAGGTGTGGCAATGGTTTTGGTAGTCGGCTCTTCTTCTATGGCTTGTTCGTGGGATTACCTCGGATTGTTTTGTTGCGGTGAAGTCAGAGCTGAGGCGGCGGTGCCACTATTGCGACGATGACATGCAACAAGCGGTGCTAACTTTGCATAGCTCTCCTTTGGAGCTCTTCTTTAGAGTTGGAGCTGTGTTGCCTTCGTAGTGCACAGGCTCTACAATGGGATTTCGGTCGGAGTCACTTACTCGGAATTTAAGGAAGGGGATGATCCCTGTTGGGGAGAAGCGATGGTGATGATGTCTGTGTGCGGTCTTGACGAGGCCCTTTTTGTTGAGGTGTGTGTGGGTGCCGCTCAGCTGTTTGTGATCCGTTTCAAAAGAACATTTCTGCATATTAGTACGTGCTCACTTGCTAATCAGGTTTAATATATTTTTCAAGGTTGTCTGGTCTTTTGGATTGATTTCTCTTACTCCCTCCGATCCATATTAATGGACTTAAGTTTGTCTAGATACACATGCATCTAGTCTAAATACTTAACTAGATACATACGAATCTAGACAAAGTTGAGTCCATTAATACGGATCGGAGGTAATATCATATTTGTTGAATTGCCTTTATGATGATTTTTTGCAGGATTCTCTGCTTACCCTCAATAGGCTAAGAGAAGAAATAGATCTAGAGAAGTCAAGAGCAAAGAGGAGTGACCCTACCTGTGACAAGGATTATGAAGTATGCATCAGAATGAAAAGTAATGCATGGATTATTGCTAAAATTACTCGAGGAAGAGAACTCTATATCGCTATAGAGAAGGGCGGGGAAACACTTCTCAGTGCATCTACGGCCGTTGAGAAATTTAGCAACAGGCAAGTTTTTGCTATGTGGTGCCTAATTTCAGTACATATCCACAGTGACCATGCCGATAATGCTGACGTTGAATGATGTATGCATCTCTGATTGGGATAAGGAATAATGTACAAGCCCTGTTCATCAGCTATTCGAATTAAAGTTCTGACTAAGTAGGAGTACTACTATATTGCAAGACTTCCACTGGCAGTTAGAAAATTTGGTTGATTATGTCCTTTCATGCCTGATGAAATCGTGAAGCAAGATGCTCCTATTTTAATGCCCCAAAATAGGGCTGCATGGACCTGCTGTTTTCTTTCTAAATACCTTTTGTTTGAACAGACTGGCAAAGCCTTCACTTCTATTTTAATGGTACTACTGGAATTCGTTTTGTTTTTTTAGCATGAATACACTATTTTAGTTAGGGAAGAACGCTAGAAACATATTTTACCTGACCTTATGTCATCTACTGTAATTCCATCACGCCCCACATAAATTGGTATTTTACTATTACCATGTGGCATCGCATGTTAGATCTTAAACTGCATATAATCTTGTTAATATTTGTTTTTCCTCTCTCAGGTACTGTGAGGGAGCATTCTCTACAGATTAAAAGCACCAACATGAGATGCTGCCTCTTTCCCCCGATCCAGTCCAGTACATGGTTTTCGACTGGATCAATCACCTATGTGTAATTATCTCATGCAATAACTGGATTCATACCAGTTGTACAGCTGCCCTTTAGACAATAATAATTCAGCAGGAACTGGCATGTTCTTCCTTAGGCCTTATTTGGTTAGGTGCTAAAGCATGTGGATTGCCCGGGATCATGGCCCGATGAAGATGACGGCCACCTTCTCTTCTTCTAACTGCTCGTCTGACCTCCTTTTCTTGATGAGCGGACGAGGTGACAACGTCTGCTCCTGTAAGTTCTCTCTTCCCTGGCTTGAATCCTCCTCAGCTCCCATTCCTCTCCTCCTAACGCACCCCAGCCCCGTCGCTGGCGGCGGCCGTGGGGTTTCCGTTTCATCCCGCTGCTTGGACGGCCACTGTAGCTTGTCTTTGATCTGACATAACCCCGGATGGGGAGCGCCTCTTGTTGTTTGGAGTCCTGTTTGAGAACGGCCAACCCTGGTTAGGAAAGGTTATCATCCATTATAGGTCGGACTTCCTGCTGGTGGTCAGTGATACGGATGCCATCGTAGTAATTTTGCTGCCATGCTGTGCATGTGTGGCAGGAGATGGAGATACTTGATACGAGTACATCACTAAACTGATAATTTGTGTTCTATTTGCTCTTGGAACTCTGTGTGTGTTTTTCAAGGTTTCGTACAGGACTTATAAGTTTGTCTTCTGTTTAAAAGGCATGGAGAACAATTTAATAAAACTTAACAATTAGAAACTGATAAAAGCTCCCACTGGAAAATAAAATTAGTTTGTCTATTTTGGTTTCACTAGCACATGTGCACGTGTGTTGCAACAATTGAATGTTTCATTTTCTAAAAGTTGTTCCATATAAATTTAGACTTTACCAAAATATGTGACAATATTAATGAAATATTTTAGTTGTCATAATTTTTTTCATTTTGAGTAGGAACTAATTAGTAATAAATTTGTAAAATTGGTCTCAAAAAATCTAGACACTCGAAACTTAAAGATTTTTTTTTTGAAGCAGTATAAGCATATCTTGCACAGCATTCACGCTTTACTACGAAGCAAACGCTAGTTTCACTTAGCCGAGGATGATCGGATCACCCACCAGGGATCAAACACGAGATTTGATGCTTTAGTGTCTCATTAAAGATAGTTTTTTTTTCAGAGTTTTCCCACTGATAGTGAGGTGCTTGTGCTGACTTCATTAAATCCTAACTCAGTCGGATCAAAATGAGTCTTTGTGCTCATAAAGGTAGAATGTGTATATGTGCGTTAATGAATGATTGTATGTATGTATTTATGAGCGTTTGCTTTCTAAAAAAATGGAGTCGTTGATAATAATAAACATGAATCAATTAAGAACAACATTTTTTTAGAACAAAAACTGAATCGATTGATAGCATGCGGAGATTCAAATTGTTGTTGGTCGATGGGCATTGCTATCTCTGTTGATGGGGGAGAGGATGTGGGGCTAAGGGCAACTCCAACGCAATCATTCATTTGGTTCATTTTTGTTTGTTTGGATTGTTGCGGTTAAAAATTATGGCTCAACGCGGTGATCTAAGTGCATTTAATCCGAATGTCGCATTCGTTCGGTGTTCACGCAGACGCAAATCTGGCATGCTAGTCGTATTAAATTGCATGTGTGCACGCTCAGGTCTACCCGTTAGACACAAATGGGTAGTCCACACCCATTCCTTTTAATGGGAAGCACGGGCGTCCACCTCCCTGCTGCCTCCTCTCAAGCTAGCGCCGCCATGACCTTCAAGTGTGGCAAGCATGACCATGAGGTCGGTATGCTATCATCGCACCGCTGCTCGGCGATGTTCACCATACCGCCTAGGCCGGACGTCAACCTCCCACACGACAGGCACTTCAACCTCAAGACAGTTCCCGTGCCCAAAGCCCACCTTTTGAAGAACTTCCACCAGAAAGGCCCAACCGACGATGTCGAAAGCTATCGAAATATCCAATTTTTCAGCATAATACTTGCCCCCTTGAGCACAAATATCGTCGTGCATTGCGCAAGCATAAAATTGCCGTGCAAAGATCTCCCTCGCACAAACACACTGAGAGTCGTGTCACGAGAGTTTTATCAAATATCTTCACGACCCCATAAACGAGACTCACGGGCTAGTAGTCATTGAGTTACATTGCCCCAGTCTCTTCGGAAGCAGCAAACCCAACACATTGTTGATGTATGACCTCTCTTAGGCACCCCCACCTCCCCGCCCAAGATCTTGTCATAGTACTCATCCACTAGTATATCCTTTTGCCCCAAGATAGATGCATGAATGTAGCAAAGTTACGAGGTTTTTCTCTTTCAATGGCTCGTGTGCTGCTGAAAATACCCAATGTTAATGTCTCCTTCACGAAGATGAAGAAGGGTGACAACTGCCTTGATATATTTCATTCTAGGGAGGAGAGGCCCAACAACTCAATAGACTCGTAAGGTTAATTTTATCCATAGATAATCGTCTAGAATCTTCTGCCACACCAAGATTACAGCTAGAGCCACGACAATACTCATCTTGATATTGCCCACCCGGTTGGCGCTCCACTTGCACATGGCCTTAGCAACCTCCCACAATTTTGTATCAAGGACCTTGAAAGGTTACCCACCACTTGGTATAGAATTCTAAGCTTGGGACACGACATTGTGGAACCCACTCACCTTAATCCAAAACCTCTCAAAGCGAAAATGTCTACTTGACAGGTAATCATCATTGAGATCTAGGAAGGGGGCAATGATCAGAGACAGGCGTAGCCATAGCCGCAAGGAAACACTCTAGATGAAGCTCTTCCCAATCGAAGTTGCAAAAGATGTGATCGATTTTCTTAAGGGTGGCGTGCTCCCTCTCGTTTGACCATGTGTACCACCTACCATTGAGCCACTAAGGTAAATCTCCTTAAACTCGAACATGTTGAGGCACCTCCAGAATCGGCGCAACATCCTATGATTAATCAAATTGTTGTTTTGTCCTCCTCATTTACCATCAAATTGAAACCCCCCACAACAACCCAAGGCCCAATGTGCATATCTCTCACGTCTTTGAGCATAACCAGGAAGTTATATTTGGCTTCATCCCCTTAGGAACCATAAACACCCTTTAGACATCAGGGTCCGCCTCCCCTTGACGCACCAAGAGCAACTCTAAAGGGTCAACCCAAACGGACCACGATATGGTCCACCTTTTGTTCTTTTGGGTCACCAAACGGATCGATGTTCGTGCCTTGTCCGCCCTCCCCAAGTCGCCTCACCCAACGATGTGGCGCGACACATTTGGCCAGGTGACAACCCTAGGCTAACTCTCTCTCTCTCTCGGATGGAGGTAGAAGAATAAGTAATGGACAAAAACATGTTTCTGGCGACAAACGCCACAGCGCCCAAACGCTCTTCTTTTCTGTAGTTCTGAAGCAACATGTTTACAACTCTTAAATAGCTCACCCGTACGTAGTAAAACCAGCCACCCCTACCGGCCAGTAACCCACGTACGCACGACCCTAACTAATCGCTGGAATCTCTCCATGATCAATACGACCAACTGTCAAGTATTGCATGTATGCAACTACCTAACGAACTCAACGCACAACCGGTTTTTTAGCACATGGTGACGCACACACGTACTCACTCGCGTACACCTAATGACCCGGTCTTCTCCTTGAACGTGAGCACGCCTGCTCGTCCGCAAGACCTGGGCATCCATTGCTCCAGCTTCATCCTTGTACGATCACATGCCTGGCTCCAACCGGCTCGACTCATACTGATCACGACCGTGACCACACACCGGCATACCGACTAGACTTAAGACACAAACGTAAACACACGCACGCACGCGCCATGGACAACCTGGACGCACACATACGCCGGTCTCCATCGTGGGACGTGGTTTATTCCAATACACTCCCCTAAGCCACGACCTACAACAAGCCCGGCTCGTTGTCAATGTCGGCGAGGAGCACCTGGTGCTCCTTCTTTGGCTGCCCGAAATCAAGGGCGAAGTGTCCATGGATGCCACAATTGTGACCCTTCCCACGCCGTCTTCTTGCACCCGTGTCCATGCTGCTCCCGTCGTCGTTGTCGTGGTCGACGTTGCGCTCGCATCGCCGTGCCTCCCACTGAGCTGCCGTGAGAAGGAGTTGGCCGCCACTCCATTCGTTGTTGTCCTGTGTGCGCCGTCGTGAGCACTCGTCGAACGCCTTGAGCCTGCTTAGCACCTCCTCTAACGCCATCGTCTCCACGTCGCAGAACTTCTCGATCTAGGCCACCGCGGAGTACAACCGGTCGGGCACCGTGTCGAGGTGCTTATTCACCGTGGCGGTGTCGCCAAGCGTGGAGCCGATGCCGGCGTACCTCGCCGCCATGCCGCAGATCTTGCCAGCGTACACGTCCAACGAATCCCCCTCCTCCATGCACAACTTGTTGAACTGCCCACAGAGAGTGGAGAGCCGCGCCGCCTTGACGCGATCGGCGCCGACGAAGCTCGTCATGAGGTTGTCCCACACCTCCTTCGCCGTCTTCTTCCTCGACACCTGCATGAGGAGGTCCTCCGAGAGCGCGCCGAAGAGATGTGCCCTCACCATCTTGTTCTTCGTCTCGTCCACCATCGCGCCGTCCGTCGGAGACACGACCTCCCAAAAGCCTTGGGCGCCGAGCATGGCCTTCACCTTGATCGCCCACACCGTGTAGTTCTCCGGCGTGAGCGGTGGCAAGGAGAACGTCACCATGCTTCCTCCAGCGTCGTGCGGTACCAACACCATGGAGTCGTCGAGGTAGTAGTGCAAGATCTTGGGCATGCAACAAGGCTCTGATACCAAATGTTTGGACTACCCCTAGGCTAACTCTCTCTCTCTCTCTCTCGGATGCATGGAGGTAGAAGCAGAAGTAATGGGCAGAAAGATGTTTCTGGCGACAAACACGACAACGCCAAAACGCTCTTATTTTTTGTAGTTCTGAAGCAACATGTTTACAACTCTTAAATAGCTCACTCGTACGTAGTAAAACCAGCCACCCCTACTTGCCAGTAACCCACGTACGCATGGCCCTAACTAATCGTTGGAATCTCTCCATGATCAATACGACCAGGTATCAAGTCCTGCATGTATGCAACTACCTAACTAACTCAACGCACAGTCGGTTTTGTAGCACATCACGATGCAGCCTCCACGCACATCCTCCGCACACACGTACATACACCTAATGATCCGATCTTCTCCTTAAAAGTGAGCTTGCCTTCTCGCCCGCAAGACCTGGGTATCCATTGCGCCAGCTTCATCCTTGTACGATCACACGCCTGGCTCCAACCGGCTCGACTCATACCAATCATGACCGCGACCACACACCGGCATACCGACTAGACTTAGACACAAACGTAAACACACGCACGCATGTGCCACAAACAACATGGACGCACACGTACGCCGGTCTCCATTGTGGGACGTGGTTTATTCCAACAAACCCCATGTCATAGTTGATGCTAACTTGATGCAATGGCATGCCAACCCAATGAGGCTCAGTTCGGAGCACAACAACGGCCGGGACACGCCCTAAGGACGCACAGTTATTGCCAAAAGTGACTGGGGCATGCCCATGGGACACAGTTCTAGGCCGAGATACACCCCAGAACGCACATAGGACGCCATAACAACGACCGAGACACCCAGACCGCACAGTTTATGCCAAACAGAGGTCGGGAAGCGCTCAGGCCACACAGTTCACAGCAAATGAAGACCGGGACGCGCCCAGACCGCACAGTTTGTGCCAAAAAGAGGTCCTCTGCCTTGTATATCATCACTCGTCGAGCAACTCAATCTTCCTCCTCTCTAACTACTTCTTTGTCTTCGGCGTCAAGGCGCTCATGTCCATCGTCATGATCTCCATGTCCATCTTCTTCTTTTTGTTCTCGATCGTGCTTTTTTTTGCCGTCGCCTTCATCGCCTTTGCGGACACCTCCATGCCTCGAGCTTGATCATTGAGCTCTTTGATGTCAAGCCTCTTCTTTGTCAACTCAAAGAACGCCTCCTTCGCCTCTTCTTTCTTCTGTCTCTTCAATTTCTCCCTCTCTTCCCTTTTGCTTGAGATGACCTCCTTTTGGGTAATCATACCTCCAAAGTCTCTTGTATGGCAAGTGAAGAAGCTTCAATCCTTGCTTCCTTCTTCGAGTTTTTGCGCCCCCTTGTCCTCTCACTTATGTCCACCTCTTCCTTGGTGCCTTGTTTCTTTTGTGCTGCAACATACTCTTGCCACTTTTCTCATCCTTGAGTCTAACCCAACAATGGGACAAGGGGAAGGGCTTGTCATCGTTGGACACTATAAAAGTTTGCAAAGCAAGGAATACCTACATAAATCATTGAACATAAGAATGAACATAGAGATAACAATGAACATAAGAATGGATGGCTTGTGCAAGAAATGTACTATGTCTTCCATGGTGGCTCCACTCGGAGGACGGTTTTGTACTTGAGCAATTGCGCCACAAAATTTGTTGCACTCCATTTGAATTGCCCGACACCTCTTCTCCAAGGATGTGATGCTTCATTCACTATCAAATCTCTTGCCATACTCCCATGATGGCATTAATTCTACATGCGAGACAAGCCTTCACAATCATCAAGTCCTCAACTTCCATGAATGCTTGGGGTCCTTCGGCATACCCTCTCTTTGTTTGCTCGCTTGTTGGGTGAGTACATCTTCGAACAAAGGCGTTTTGCCAATGTCCAATGGGGCTTCCACTTGCGGCCCATGTGTTGCTTGGGCATCATCCTCGGCACAATGGGGCTACGATGACCATCATAGTCATTGGGATCGCAATCATGGTCGCCAGCGGGGCTTTCTTCGCCCTCATTTCAACCATTGCTGATGATGGTCTCCATGATATCCGCGGGGGAGGGGGTAGGTGTAGTAGGCGGCCTCGTCAGGTGTCGACGTAAGTGTGGACATTTGGCCGAACAGTTGGCAACCCTTTGGCGGTGCGCCCCCGATCGATGCTCGGTCGCCCTACATTGCATGTCCAAGGACAAACCGGCCATGGGGCACGCGTTGAGGTCGATGGGACGCTCCCTGATCATGGATGGCGTTGAGATGGCGATCTCCAGTGAGTTGTCACGAGGAGATCAGGGGAATCATGGGATGGGTGGGTCGCTGTCGAGCTGCCCGTAGATGGAGTTTGATACAACTAACCTCGGCGGCTGCTGAACATGCGAGCCGACCGAGCTCATGGTGCCCGTCGCGGTGGCAGCCGCAATGATAGCGGCCAAACCGGGAACAGCGGCCATGCTGATGTGCGAGGTGATGATAGTGATTTCACGCCCTTCGTTGGTAAACCCCAAGTGGAAGGTGTGATGTAGCACAACAGAAAATTTCCCTCAGTAAAGATACCAATGTTTGTCTCCAGTAGGACTCCGGAGATGATAAGTAGGTGTCAGCGGCACAACTGACGCGGACCTGCACACAGACACAAATAACTTTGTTCCCAACGAAGTTCAGAGAGGTTGTCAATCTCTCCGGTCTTGTTGTTCACAAAGGATCAAACACAAGGGATAATGATAGCAACTGAAAGTAAAACCAGAAAAGTAAATGAGCGTGGAAAAAGTGATGAGGATATGGACCGGGATACGTGATGTTCACTAGTGATGTCTCTCTCCCAAAAGACGATAAAACTGCTATGCGAGGTGAACAAATTACAGAAGGGCAATTGACAGGATTATGAACGCACCGCAATGCTAACTATGCTACAAAAGGAAGGAAGAGGCTCAAAAGCATGGGCAAAACGCCAAAATAAGTAGACCGAAATCCAACTGCATCTACTACTAATCATCCACCTTGAGATATCTATCCAGAACATCTCGCTGGTATTAAGTTGCGAGCCCCACCCAAAGTGTAAACCCAAAGCAACAGACAACTGCATTAAAAAGCACTTTGCGTAAAGTAAACAATCCGTGCAACCGCGGTTACAAACACCGTTGTTTTCCCCCTTGTGGCAACAGCACATCCCCTAGACTCATGTTTCTGTCACTCAAGCGTGTCATCAGGGGGCATGAACCCACAATCGAGCATAACGTTCCCTCTTGGGGTTACTACCTACTACTTGGCCAAAGCAATAAACAGCAACGGAGAACATGCAAGAATTACTTAAGAACAAAAATATAAGAGATAAGAACCAAATATATTACTCAATCACAATCTGAACATAATCTCATAATCCATCAGATCCCATCAAACTCAGCATAGCAACAACAGAAAAGATTACAAAAGTTCCTCGATCATGTAGGGCAGCTCACGAGGTCTAAACCATGAAGAACAAAGAGGGGAGGAGAACATCACATAGCTACTGATCACGGACCCATGGTCCAAAGGAAACTACTCACGATACATCCGGGAAGCATCCATGGTGGAGAGGAGACTCCCGGAGGTCGGCCCTCCCTCCGGCAGGGTGCCGGGAAGAGGTCTGCTGGTGCTCCTGATCTCGGAAGCGCGGCGGCGGCGGAACAGAGGCGAGATCGTGAAAAAGGGTTCCTTTTTCGAGGGTTTCTCGTCACGGAGAATATATAGGCGAAGGGGGGCAGCCAGGGGGGCCACCAGGGGTCCAGGCGCCCCCCTGGCGCGGCCATCCCCTGGGGCGCGCCACCAGGGCGCCTGGGCCCCTGGTGGTGGCCCTCTGGCCCCACTCAGGTCCTTCCGGAAGGTTCTTCTGCGCTGATTTTTTATCTGATTTTTCCCGAATTTTTGGAGCACTTTTTATATGGGGAAAAACTGAAATAGAAAAACAGCAGAAAACAGGAACTGACACTGTGGTGCACTGAGTTAATAGGTTAGTCCAAATATGATCAAAAGTGTATGAAAGTGTATCTAGATCATAGCAATATCACACAAAACATGCATGGAGCAAGCAGAAATTATAGATACGTTTTGGACGTATCAACATCCCCAAGCTTAATTCCTGCTCGTCCTCGAGTAGGTAAATGATAACATCATAATTTCTGTGGTGACATGCTAGCAACCATATAAGAACTTTGAAAAGTAAAGCAATCAAGGTTAGAGATTCAATTCAAGTCATAACATGCAAGAGTCTATATTAGCATTGAAACAAGTAACAAAAGAACATTAGGTGCAAGAGCTCTCGCTGTCTGTGACTCGAATGTCTCCAAATGGTGTTTGCGTGCAAGAAGGGGGATAGGGAATACGAGAAAAATATTTATTTGTTGAGAACTCAATCTACTAAAGTTTCACACTTGGTCTTTTTCTGGAATCTTATCTTGACTCGTCCCTAGACCACTAGCCAGGTACAAGTCAATTTGATCCACTCCTTTTTCAATATTTTGAGCACTCATGCAATGGATGAGCGTAAGCACGAGAGTTGACACTTAGGATGGCAAAGAGAGGAGTACGGAGGAGGAAGACAAAAAAAGATGAGAAAGGCTCACATCAATGAGGACAATCATAGGCAAGAGATGCACTACTGGGATTCGCCTGTTTGTCGTCTGCCAGGGCGGACGGCAAACACCTGAATGGCCGACGGCAAACATCTTTGCCGTCTGCCCCCGGACGGTAAAGCACACGTCAGCCATTTCATCGGCAAAGAGGTGCGTTGCCGTCTGTTGTATATCGACGGAAGGCAAAGATGTTTGCCGTCCGCTGGAATAAGAAACAGACGGCAGAGAAGCTTGACGGCGAAGCTGTGCCGGCCGGCTCCGTCAGGCCCTTAACGGCGGGGTTGCCGTCTGCGGAGAGACGGCAAAGTCTGCTGGCGTCATCGGATAAGGTAATGACGTCACCCCCCCCCTCATATGTTTGTCGTCCAGGAGCAGACGACAAAGTCCTGCGCTTTGCCGTCTGCCTTGCCGGAGGCAGACGGCATAATGACCAAAATGGTCACCCAGCTGTTGCCAGATTGCACAGCTGGGCGCCACGTGTCACTTGTGCCGACCACCAGCAGACGGCAAAGGCATTTGCCGTCTGCTTGCAGACGGCAAAGAGCCTGCATAGCCCCTTTTTATTCTATTTTCTTTTAAATCCCTGCACTTGACAAAAATATAGACATATACATAGACATATTCTCCAACAGTTGTATAAGCACATCTCAACAGAAATATATAAGCACCCATGCATGTTCTCCAACATATTGATCAACCAAAACTATGCAAATCTCATACTCTCATATATATACAAGTCCAACCACAAAGTATATATAGTACATAGTAAACCAGAAAGTATCAAACACACAAGTGACCAAATGCAGCACTCCATCGTCATAGCATGAATGCCTTGAAGCAAATCTGCAAAAAGAAGAAGAAGAAGTAGAATGAGAAGAAGAAGAAGTAGAATGAGAAGAAGAAGAAGGAGAAGGAGAAGAAGAAAAGATCCTCTCCTTCTGTTTTCTTCTTCTTCTTTTGAGAAAACAAAGCTAACATAAGCAATGGTGATCGAATTAAGCTAGATTTAGCATATTTTGAGGAAATTGAGCTAACTTCAGCATTTTTGAGCAACTAAGCAAACTTTAACAATTGTTGAGCCAATTTAAGCTAGCTTTAGCATTTTTTGACCCAATTAAGATAACTTTGAGATTTTGTGAGCAAACTAAGTTGACTATGTAAGTTTTTGAACTAACTAAGCTAGTTATGTCTTTTATGTGCAAAATATGCAAAGTATGGCATTTTTTGATTAAATATAGGATTTTAGAAGCTAAATATGCATTTTCAAACTAACTAAGCATTTTAAAACTTACCGGAGTGTAGCCCTCAAGGCTGAGGTGGCTGAGAAGCATCCGTCGGGTTGCCCGATGTTGACGGTGGAGAAGGGTCATGGGACGCAGCCCGAGAGTTATGCTGCACAAAAAGATCAACTAGAGGTTAGCACGACGCCACTCAATATGGTATTGATGATCATCGAAAGATACTCACCGTCCCCACAGGAGAAATGATCGGCATCGGTGGAGCGGCCTGACCAGTCTTCTCGCACATAGTCTGCACATTTGTTATTCATGAGTCAATCATATTAGGCCACTCATGACGCATTCTTTGGGTGAATATGAACAAGTGACTTACCACGAAGAGCTCATACAAGGCCCGGTTCGATGCATCGTGTCGTGCCGCGGCCTCCTCGAACTCCGGGAGGTCGCCGAATGGAGGGGGCGGAGGTCGTCGACCACCAGACCTTCACACCAGGAAAATTCCTGCACATTAAAATGCACCCAATCAACACACACACTTGATCCCGGTAATTACATCTTTTTTTATTTTTTTACCCCAAGCTCCATTAAAATGCACCCAATCTCCACCTCCAACTTCTACTTATTCATCTCCACCTCCAACTTCTTCTTCTTATTCTTATTCTATTTCTTTTCCTTTTCTTTTCCTTCATCTATTTCTTTTCCTTTTTCTAAATCTTCTTATTTCCTATTCTTCCTTCTCCTCTTCTTATTCTTCTTCTATTTCTCCTCTTCTTCTTCTCTTCTTCTTCTTCTTCTTCTTCTTCCTTCTCCTTTTCTAATTATTTTTCTTTTCTAATTCTTTCCTTCTTCTAACTAAATTTAACTAAAAAAATAACTACAACTAATAAGTAAAACTAAATAAAACTAACTAACTACAATAGACTAACTGAATAGTAGCAATTAAAAACAGTAAGAATACTAACTAACTTATATAAAAATAAAAATAAATAAAACTAACTAACTACAATAGACTAATCTAAAATCTATTAAAAACAGTAGCAATTAAAAACA
Organism: Bromus sterilis; assembly: GCA_950022295.1. Lineage (NCBI taxonomy): Eukaryota > Viridiplantae > Streptophyta > Magnoliopsida > Poales > Poaceae > Bromus > Bromus sterilis. Next base: position 138,155,011 of record OX465601.1, on the reverse strand, counting down.
GTAACAATACTAACCTAACTAAATTTTCTAATCTAAAATATGACTAACCTAACACTAAACTACAATGTGAACAACACTAATACTAACAAATCTAACAAAAACAGAGAAAACAAAAAAAACAGAGAGGGAGGAGGGGGGGGCTCACCGGCCGGAGTGGGGGTGGAGGTGGAGGAGGTGGGCGGTGGCTTGACGGCGGCTGGCGGAGGAGGGAAGCGGCGCCGGAGCCGGAGACGACGGCTGTGGGCGGGGCGGGTCGGGTGGGATCCGGCGAGGGAGGGGGCGGGCCGAGGCGGGTGGGGGCGGGGCAGGCCGGGGCGGTGGGCGGGTGGGGGCGGGGCAGGCCGGGGCGGGTGGAAGCAGGAGACGACGGCGGTGGGCGAGGGCGCGGCGGCGGCGACGGTGATGGCGTGGCGGCGGCGTGGGGCACGGGCAGAAGGGAGGCACGGGCGAGAGAGAGTGGAGAGAGTGGGAGAGAGAGGAGGACGACGGGCAGTTAACGGCCAGGAGCTTTGCCGTCTGCCCCAGGACAGCAAATTACGCTTTGCCGTCAGGGGCAGACGGCAAAGCTCCTGGCCGTTAACTGCCACTCGTGGAACGGTCTGGGAGGGCCCACCTAGGGCTTTGCCGTCTGCGCACGGACGGTAAAGAGGTATTTACCGTCTACTTATTAAAAGTAGACGGCATACAAACGGTTTGCCATATGTCATATGTTTGCCGTCTGTATTTAGGGTAGCAAACGGCAAACAATCTTTTTGCCGTCTGCCCCGATGGAATACAGACGGCAAACACGATGACACATGGCAAACTGCATGTTTCCAGTAGTGATGCCAAATGATAGATATGATGTGAGGAGTAGGGATTGCCATGCAACGGATGCACATATGAGCTAGGAAGCTCTCTAATGGAACTAGTGGGGGTGCATCTAACTTGCTCACTCATGAAGACCTAGAGCTCTTTTGAGCTGGCTCATCCTTGGAATATGCAAGCCAAGTTCTATAGTGTGAAGGTCCCCACATAGCTATATGCATAATGATCATCTCTATGGAGTACAAGCATATAAAGGGAGTACTAGTGTGGATCTCTCAAAAGGATAGTAGTGTTGCCCCTTTCTCTCTTTTTATTTCTTTTTTCTCTTTTTTCTATTTTTTTATATTTTTGTGTGGCCTCAATGGCTCTTTCTATTTAACTCTCATTTGTCCTCTTTGGGATCTTTTATTGTGTCCATTTTGGGATCTTTTCCTCACTTAAGGGCAACACTCTATTTTACAAGAAGGTAAAGGAGATCTTTCAAACTTTACAAGGTACTCAAAATCATAAAGAAGATGTAACTATCATGATGTATGCAAGGTATGCGTCTGCCAGTGTAGCAGAATATGGAATGATACTAGCGCGTCATGTAGCAATGATTAGGGCAAGGCCCCACTAGCATGCGGCTCATCGATCAAGCAAAAGCATGTATGACATTAAGATCAAGTCATGAAGAGGTGGATGTTGCATGGCAATATATCTCGGAAAGGCTATGGAAATGCCTTGATAGGTAGGTATGGTGGCTGTTTTGAGGAAAGATATAAGGAGGCTTATGATGACAGAGCGTATCATGCCAAGGGTTTGGATGTACCGGCGAAGGTGGACACCAACTCTCGGAGTGAGAAGAAGGCAATGCACGGCACGGGAGAGGCTAGCAAAATATGGGAAGGTGTAAGTGTCAACTTTCAATACTTACATTAGTCCGAAGAACTCATGCACTTATTATCGGTAACTCTCAATCTAATAAGGAGATTCACAAAGAGACAAGTACCCCGAGGAGGAGTGTATGGGGGTTTGGTTATCCTTGCGCATCCTCGACTCATGGTACGTGAGTGTACTCTAATATTCGATCCCTCCAAAGATTAGTGATCCATCTAGTAGCTAGAGTTCTCAACTAGTTTTGTAGGTTTTGAAAATACACATGGATTGCCCAAAATACGACACCTATCACTAATAGGCTAGAGCTCTTGACACCAAAAGTTCAGACATTACTCACATCAATACCTCAAAACTATTGCAAGTTACTACTAGAATTAAATAGCAACCTCAATTACCTACTTCCAAGACAAAACACTACTCAGTGCAACAACCAACTCTCTTAAGAAGATAAACATGAAAACTAAAGAGAGTTCCAGCAACAAACTAAAAAAAAGGCAAGGCTCTTGCTAAAGACAAACTAAGACTAAAACTGAACATGGCAGCAGCTACGAAAAGATAAAGAACACACAACAGCAAAAAGATAAGCAAGAAAAATCCTATGATGTGTTCTAGATTGGAGTGGAGCGTGTTTCTCTCCCACACAAAGTAATATGGGGTCTAACTTGTTATGACCAGCATGCAAAACAAAAGAAAACTAAAAATAAAACCTAAGAGCGAGACGCTCCAAGCATAGCACATAATGCATGAAGTGATAAAAATATAGTGAGACGAAGTACGAACTGATGATTGTTGATGGAGAAGGGGATGCACGGGGGCATCCCCAAGCTTAGATGCTTGAGTCTCCTTGAATATTTATTGGGGATGCATGGGGGCATCCCCAAGCTTGAGCGCTTGACACTCCTGGATCTTCTTTCATCATCTTCCATCGCACACTTGAAAACTCCCTTCATACATAACTCATCATAAGCTGATTAGAGAGGTTAGTACCCTTAATAAAATAATTTTTCCCCACTGGATATAAAGATATTCTTGAAGAGCTGCTGTTTCTCAAGAGTGCCAAAAAAATTTTGCAAAGAAAAAGCAAGCTTAAGGTTTGCAAAAGTGAAGAGCGGCAAAACGTGGCAGAATCTGTGAAAAACAGAACAGGAGGTAGTAGAGAATTTTTTCGGGGAACTTCTGCAACTCAAATCAAAAAACTCAAAACATACGAAAGTTTCAAAATTGTATAGAGCATGCTGTCAAAAAAATTCAGATCAAAAAGATGATCTGGTGATTTTATTTGAATTTTTCTGTCAAGGGACAGAATCTGTTTTCTGGACAGCATGTCACAACTTTTGCTTCCCTTATCATAAGAGGCTATAACTTGGCACAAAGCTGAAAAATAAAGATACAATGATGTTGCTACAGTATTAAAAAACATCAAGACACAACAAAAGCAAAAAGAAACATAATTGTTTGTGGGCTGCCTCCCAAAAGCGCTTTCTTTTATGCCTTTAAGCTAGGCATGAAGATCATAAAAGTTGCTCTCATAAAAATAAGGATTTGAAGCAAAAGAGAGCATCAAGAAACAAATATGAAACACATTTAAGTCTAACCCACTTCCTATGCATAGGCATCTTGTAAGAAAATAAATCAAATAAGCACAAAGTGACATGCATAGGAAGGTGGAACAAGAACAACTTCAAAACTTTCAACATAAAGAGAGGAGTTTTAGTAATATGGAAGTTTCTACAACCAAACTTCCCTCTCTCAAAATAATTTTCAGTAGTATCATGAACAACATCAAGAATATAACCATCACATAAATCATTTTGTTCATGACCTATAAGCACACATGTATAGTTTTCAACACGGTCTTTAGGATTATAAGATAAATGCAACTCGTCACATTGAGCCTTGATAAGAGCAAAATTCTCCGGAGTTGGAGATTTCAAAAGGATAATAGGAAAATCAAGTGTGGGTGCAACATCAACAATTTCATGCTTAACCTGAGGAACTATAGAAAGTTCATCTCCGTAAGCATCATCCATAGTGGCATCATGGCCATAAGCATAGAAGACATCAACTTCATCAAAAAGGGATATTTCAAAAGAATCCATAGGATCATAACACTCATATAAGGTAAGATTCAAAGAGTTACTCTCATTAGAAGGTAGACATGGATGGATCCATTCTTCCTCCTTTTGTTCGTCACTCTCCTCCTCTTTTTCATCCAAGGAGCTTTCGGTTTCATCAATTTCTTCTTTCATAGAGTCCTGCAAAACATTAGTCTCTTCCTTTGGGGGAGAGATTCTCTCAAGATGATCAGTAATATAATAATTTGCATCGTAATTTTCCAAACAATAGTTAAGAATATCAAGACTCTTAGATTTGTAAGGGGCATCATCAATATTTTTAAGAAGAGAAATAATTTCATAGGCACCCTTATAAGCAACAAATTCTTCTATTGGCTCTGCATCATAAAAATCATAGTTTCTCTTAGCATAAGAAGCTAAGGTTTCATCATCATTGTACTCACATTGGAAAGCAAGGTGTTTATGCCTCATAAAGCAACAAGATTCATCCCTGCAGAAAGATATATTATATATTGAGCACAAGTTTCTAGCATACTCATACAACTGATGTATTTGTTTCCATAAGTGTATCCCCTTTTGAGACAAGCGGTGTTCCTTGTACCACTTTTGTTGATCCTCAGTGAATCCTCCATGCCAATAAGATCTAGTTTCAAAGAAGTCAGACATTGATTGGCAAGTAAGGAACTAGACATACTATTAAAAAAATTGGATTTTTGATAAAAGACACTAAAGCAAAAACTGAAAGATAAACTAACAAGACTAAAAAACAAAGGTAAAGGGTAGTGTGCAACTCCCCTATCTTAGCACTCGGAGTCCCCGGCAACGGCGCCAAAATTTTTGCTTGATGTGCGAGGTGATGATAGTGATTTCTCGTCCTTCGTTGGTAAACCCCAAGTGGAAGGTGTGATGTAGCACAACAGAAAATTTCCCTCAGTAAAGATACCAAGGTTTGTGAAAGTGCATTTACTCCTAAATGGTGTTTTGGTGTAATGACAATGTGGTTAGTGGGACTAATGACGGTTGTTATAGATTTATCTCAGGTCATAGGTCCCATGGTGGGGTATTAATTTTGGAGGATGATTGGCCCCGATTCAAAAAGATAAAAGGCGTGGTGTTCTCCTGATGACTCGAAGGATTCTTTCGGTTTGATTTGAGTCGTAGGATCACCGCACTATTAAGAGGGGTCAACGAGATTGAGTATGTGTGGGAACACATTTTTCATGTCCAAATATTTCTCCCACAAACCCATCTGGAAGAAGTGGCGAAAAGTGTGCGAGTGCATGGGCTCCTATTGAGGTGGATCAGTCTGTCTCTGATCACCCCGTGTGCACGGGGTCTCTGACCCCCGTGCGCACGGGGTATCCAGAGACTCTCTGAGTAGCCCGTGCGCACGGGGTCTCCGAACCCCGTGCGCACGGGGTACCCCGTCCCCTCTGAGTAGCCCGTGCGCACGGGGTCTCCGACCCCCGTGCGCACGGGGTAGTGCATTCGGCTCTAAGGAGCCCGTGCGCACGGGGCTCACTTAGCCCGTGCGCACGGGCCCCCAACGGCTAGATGCCCCTCTCAGCCCCCCCCTCCACTATATAAGCCACTCCTTCTTCCACCTCCAGCCCTAACCCTTTCCCCTTGCTTGAGCCTCCATTCCATGAACTCCATTTTGCTCAATACTCCCAACCCCTCCAACCAAACTTGTTGATACTTTGAGATTTGGGAGAGCAAGGCCCGATCTACACTTCCACCAAACCGATTTGTGTTCCCCGCAAGATTTCTTCACCGTTGACTTGTTACTCTTGGAGCTTTGGCTCCTAGGCGGCTAGGTGTCCGTCCCGGAAGCTTCCTTGCTTGTGGTGTGCTCCGGGAAGTCTGTAAAGGTGTGGTGGTCGCCTTCAAGACCAACCTCGAGTGGATTCGAGGCTCATCCGTTGGGGGTGACTCGAAAGGGGAGAATACGGTGAGCTACGTTGTTGTAGCGCTCTCAATCTTGAGCACCGCTCCAACGGAGATTAGCACTCCCTCAAAAGAGTGTGAACTTCGGTCAAACAAATCATCGCGTCTCCCCTTCACTTGTGGTTTATCCTTTCCGCACTTTACTTGTACTAATTTTGTATGCTTGTTGGCTTGCTTTTGTTTTCATTGCCTAGCATACTTGTTTGAGCTTGTTTGCCACCTAGGGTTGTTTCATCTAGTGCACATCTAGAGAATTGTTTTAATCCGCTTAACCCTAAAATTTGGTAATAAAGCTTAAATTTGTTAGTCACCTATTCACCCCCCCCCCCCCTCTAGTTGACCGTATCGTTCCTTTCAATTGGTATCAGAGCCTTGGTCTCTTATTACGGGCTTAACCGCCTAAGAGAATATGGTCAATCTAGGGGATCAAGGTGATACCCTTCCCACGGATGGGGGAACATCGGATGTACATGCTGCACCCGTTGCTAACCCACCCAATCCACAAACTACGCACCAAGAGGGTGGTGGACCTAGCTCCGCCACCTCACTAACCATGACCGAATTCGCTTCTTTCATGGAGTCTTTCAAAAGCTCCATGGAAAATTCGATGAAGGCCTTGGTTCGTGAAGAAGTCCATAAGAAACTTGCCTCTATTTCACATACTCCCTCTACCTCATCGACATTTTGTCCAAACACCACTTTGGATGTCGATGGAGTAAGGGAGACACCACCACCACCACCTCGCCCTACTGCACCGTCTTACAATGCTGTTGCTCCTTCATATGCTCGTCCTCATATTCCTATGCCGCATATTAATCATACTGGGGACCCCCCCCTTTTGCATCCTGACAAGTTTGGTAAATGGAAATTAGCTATGGAGTCACACGTCCGGAGCGCCTCCACTCAAGTGTGGTGGATTATCTTGAGGGGCCATCAACCTGAAGATCCATCGAGCTTATCTCCACGAGAAGAGGTCGATGAGCAACTCAATGATATTTCCTGTCACATGCTCAGGAGAGCCGTTCCTGAGGACTACCGGGACTCCATCGCTCTATTGAAGTCCGCCAAGGATATTTGGAATACCCTTGGGGAAATCTTTGAAGGAGATGCAAGTGTGCAGAGATCTCGTCTGGCCCTTCTCAAGAAAGAGGTTAACATGTTTGTGAGGAAGGAAGGTGAGACTGCGGATCAAGCCTTCCGTAGGCTCAAATCCATTGTGTTGGATCTAAGGAACTATGGCTGCACATGGGCCGATGACAATTTCATCAAGGACAGATTTTTGTGCGCCATGATTCTCACGGATGAAACCATGGTCACCATGATTTACCAACGCATGGATTTTGACCAATTGACACCAAATCAAATTGTGTCATCCTTCACCACCAAGTCTTTGTTGAAGACCAAGTCCAAGCAAACCCATGACCTTGTTTATGGGATCAATAGCAACAACAACCTCGCCTTGAAGGCCAAGAAGGTGGCTTCCCCCTCCAAGATGATGGAGGTGGAAGAAGTGGAAGAATATTGTGAAGATGAAGATGGTCCCTCGTGCCCGGCCGAAGACTTCGAGGAAGATGTGGCTCTCCTTGTTAGGAAATATGTGGGCACCATGGGGACATCGGGAAACAAAGGAAGTAATCATCTCAAGGGCAAAACCTTTGGGAGAAGAAAGTGCTACAATTGCGATAGTCCAAAGCATTTTGTTGCGGACTGTCCATATGAAAGAAGAGAAGAGAAATCCGAGAAGCTAATTCTCAAGAAGAAGAGATTCAACAAGTTTGCCAAGAGACGTGGCGACAAGGCTCTTGTTCATGAAGAGTACATCTCCGAGGATGAAGAAGACGGTGATGATGATGAGCACAAGGGCATGGCCGCAATTGCCATGCACTCCAAGTCCTCCTCCACCTCATCAAGCCTCTTCGACTCCCCCAACGAGAACAAGACCATCGTCCACCGATGCCTCATGGCAAAAGAGGTAATATCAAAGTCTATCAACTCCATGCCATCGTCCAACACTACCAACTCCTTGCAAGAAGAGTCGGATAACGAGTGTGATGACGATGGTGTTGATTATAGTAAGGAAGCCTCATTGGCTTTCATGAAGACACTTAAGGGAGAATCCCTTGCTCGTTTCCTCAACATGATGGGGTCACTCACCGAACGTGATGACTACATCGGAAATGTGGAAACCCTCTTAATGGAGGAAAAGGAGAGAAATGATCTCCTTGAGCAAAATCTCCTTGAAGTAGAAAACATGAAAGCCTCTCTTGAAGAAACCATTACTTCAAATGAGATAGATTTTGTTAAAGTCAATGATGCTCTAGAACTCTCTCTTGAAATTAAGCATGATCTCTTGGATAAAATTGCTAAGCTGAAAGTTGATCACGGTGAACTCGGTGAGGAGTATAAACTCCTTGAAAAGAGCCACAAGCTCATAAAAGGGGAGCTTATAACTCTCACCAAGTCTTACAACCAACTTAAGGCTTCCACTCTTAAAACTCTAGCTACTTTCTCTCCTAATGATGCATGTGCTTCTAACTCCATTGATTATGCATCACTACTTGTTGAGAACAAAAAGTTGAAAGAGCAACTTGAGAAAGGTCTTGTGTCTTGTATCCAAGGCAAAAAGAACTTGAATGAACTTTTGAGCAATCAAAAGGAATGTGTGGCCAAGGAGGGAATTGGTTTTGATCCCTCCCAAAAGAAAAAGAAGAACAAGCACAAGAAGAAGAAGAACAAGAAGAAGAAGCACCAAGCAACTCCTCCTCAACAACAAATCACTTTTGTGCAAGAAGGGCACAAGGAGAAGGAAAAGGGAAAGGAGAAGGTTGGAGAGGAAGTCATTTCAAAAGAAGTGGCTCCCTCTTCTAATTTTGCCGGCATAAACAACCCATCATATGTCCTTATGAGAAGGAATGATGGATATACATTTGCTAAATTTGTTGGCACTAATTATGATGATTATGCATGGACTATTTGGGTTCCTAAGACCCTTGTTGCTAACTCTCTAGGACCCATTGAAAAATGGGGACCTAAAAACAAAGCTTGATCGTTGCAGGACTATGCCTCCGGTGGGACATAATGGGTGATTGATAGTGGGTGCACCAATCATATGACCGGAGGCAAGGATATGCTCGTGGATTTCGTTGACTCGCTCAAGTCATCCTCGGACATCTCCTTTGGCGACAACAGCAAGGGCAAGATAGTGGGATTTGGGAAGTTTGTCATCTCGAGTGATTCCTCACTCAAGAATGTCATGCTTGTCAAATCCCTTCACTACAATCTACTTTCCACTATCCAATTGGCTCGTGCCGGATATGACTCGCTCTTTAGTGAATTCCATGTGACCGTCTTTAAAAGGGATACTCTCAAAGTGGTCTTTGTTGGGCATGTTGAAGGCAACCTTTACGTGGTTGATTTCTCGAAAGAGAGCACTCACCTAAAAACATGCCTAATGGCCAAGGCCGACGTGGGGTGGTTATGGCACCGTAGACTAGCCCACGTCGGTATGAGAAATCTACAATCCCTTATAAAGGGGGAGCACATTGTTGGACTAAGCGATGTTTCCTTTGCCAAAGATCGTGTTTGTAGTGCTTGCATTGCTGGAAAGCAACATGAGAAGCAACATAAGGTGAAGACTATCATCACATCGACGAGGCCTCTTGAGCTCCTCCATTTGGATCTTTTTGGGCCTCCATCCTATGATAGTCTGGGAGGGAGGAGGTATTGCCTTGTCATTGTCGACGACTATACAAGATATACATGGGTTTTCTTTCTCAAGACCAAAGATGAGACTCAAGAGACCTTTATATCATTTGCCAAAGAAGCTCAACGTCAACATCAATGAGAGATTATGGCTATTCGAAGTGACAATGGTACTGAGTTCAAGAATTATACAATGGATGAGTTCTTGAGTGATGAGGGGATCAAACATCAATATTCCGCGGCCTATACTCCTCAACAAAATGGTGTTGCGGAGAGGAAGAATAGGACTCTTATTGAGATGGCAAGGACAATGCTTGATGAGTACAAGTCTCCATACAAGCTTTGGGCCGAAGCCATCAACACCGCGTGTCATGCCTCTAATAGGCTATATCTCCGCAAGCTCAAGAACAAGACACCTTATGAACTCCTAATCGGGAAGAAGCCAAATGTCAAGTACTTCCGTGTTTTCGGTTGTAAGTGTTTCATTCTCAACAAGAAAACCCGATTAGCTAAATTCGAAGCAAAAACATATGAGGGAATATTTGTTGGATATGCCTCAAACTCCCATGCGTATCGTGTCCTCAATAAATCCACCGGATGTATTGAGGAGACATCGAATGTGGAGTTTGATGAGGATAACGGCTCCCAAGCCAAACCTATTGTTGCAAGTGTTGTAGGTGATGAGGCTCCTTCTCAAGTTATAAGGACCATGGGGATAGGCCACATTCTTCCACAAGAAACACCCCAAGTCCAAGTAATCGAAGAAGGGGTAAGAGCCCCTCTTGAGGATTCTCCTCAAGGGAAGTCATCACCTCCTCCACAAGAGCAAGACGTTTCGGGAGCACAAGCACCTATCCGAGAGCAAGATGAGGTCCCTCAAGCTACCGAGCAAGATCAAGGGCAAGCTCAAGTTAATAGTGATGAACCTATAATTGAGGTCCAAGATCAAGCTCAAGCAAGTGATCAAGATCAAGTTCAAGAAGTTGTCTCTCCACAATCAAAGAAAAAGCAAGTTCGGGTTTCTCCACGAAGGATTCAACCTAGTGAAGAAGAACTTGATAAGAAGAGACAAAAAGCGGCCTTGAGACTTCAAATGCTTCAACACTCCACCGACAACATCCTTGGAAGCATCTCAAAAGGGGTAACTACTCGTAAACGCTTGGCAAACTTTTGTGAACATCACTCGTTTGTCTCTTGTATTGAGCCCCTCAAGATGGAAGAAGCGCTTGATGACCCGGATTGGGTAGAAGCTATGCATGAGGAACTCAACAATTTCTCCCGCAACAAGGTGTGGTCACTTGTTGCAAGGCCAAAGGAAAATCATAATGTCATTGGGACCAAATGGGTTTTCAAGAACAAGCAAGATGAACATGGACAAGTCACTCGTAACAAGGCAAGGTTAGTGGCACAAGGGTTCACCCAAATCGAAGGTTTGGATTTTGGTGAAACCTTTGCCCCCGTTGCCCGTCTTGAGTCCATTCGAATCTTACTTGCTTATGCTGCTCATCATGACTTTAAATTATATCAAATGGATGTTAAGAGTGCATTTCTAAATGGTCCTTTAAGTGAATTGGTGTATGTTAAGCAACCTCCCGGTTTCGAAGACCCCGAACGCCCCAATCACGTTTATCAACTTCATAAGGCTTTGTATGGTCTTAAGCAAGCACCTCGTGCTTGGTATGATCACCTTACGACGTTTTTAAACGAGAAAGGGTTCGAGATGGGGTTGATAGATACCACTCTTTTTACCAAGAGAGTAAAAGGAGATTTATTTGTATGCCAAATATATGTTGATGACATTATTTTTGGGTCTACTAACCATGCTTGCAATGTTGAGTTTCAAAATCTTATGACCAAGGAGTTTGCCATGTCTATGATGGGTGAGTTGAAGTTCTTCCTCGGGTTCCAAGTCAAGCAATTAAGGGGAGGGACTTTCATTAACCAAGCTAAATATATTCAAGACATGCTCAAGCGTTTCGATATGGTTGATGCCAAGCCAATGAAGACTCCAATGCCTACCAATGGCCAACTTGATCTAGATCCCAATGGTAAAGATGTGGATCAAAAGGTATACCGTTCTATGATCGGTTCTTTGCTTTACCTTTGTGCATCTAGGCCGGATATTATGTTAAGTGTGTGTATGTGTGCAAGATTTCAATCCGCCCCCAAAGAAAGCCATTATATGGCAGTGAAACGGATCCTTCGATATTTGGTTCATACCCCAAACTTGGGACTTTGGTATCCCAAAGGATCTTCCTTCAAGTTGGTGGGATACTCGGATTCGGATTGGGCCGGTGACAAGGTGGATCGCAAGTCCACATCCGGCTCATGTCAAGTTCTCGGGAGGTCCTTAGTGAGTTGGTCCTCCAAGAAGCAAAATTGTGTTTCTCTATCAACCGCCGAAGCCGAGTACATTGCCGCGGGAAGTTGTTGTGCCCAATTATTATGGATGAGGCAAACTTTGATGGATTATGGTGTCAAATTTGACAAAGTGCCTCTATTATGTGACAATGAAAGTGCAATCAAGATTGCGGATAATCCCGTGCAACATAGCCGAACCAAGCATATTGATATTCGTCATCATTTTCTTCGGGATCATGTGGCACGAGAAGACATTGAACTCTTTCATGTGGGCACCGAGAAGCAACTTGCGGATATTTTCACGAAGCCACTTGATGAAGCAAGGTTCCGCGAGTTAAGGCATGAGCTAAATATCGTGGATCTTAGTAACTTGGGTTGATGATCTTGCATACACACATTAACTTTTCTATATCTTGCTTAGATGTAGGCACATAAGTAGGGGGAGTAGAATCCTCTCAATGATTCCGACATAACCCTACTTGTGCATAAAATGATCAGAATCTTTCACATCCGCCATTTCAAGATGGCACTTGTGCTTCAAAGATGAGTAGTGGAGACGGGCCCAAGGTTAAAATCTTCGCGGTGCCGTACCACAATTGCTCAAATATGGTGACCCTCGGGTCACCGCCTTTTTCCGCTTTTGTGGCGTTGTTTGTTTTTCGGGTCGTTAAGACTCTTGTTCTCTCCCTTGGATAGGACTAGTCGTCCCTTGACCATAGTTTCCCTATCCCATTCCACTCTTATCCCATAAGACAGTCTCTATTATCATTTCCGTGCAAATGCTCTCCACTCACACCTCCATAGCATAGAAGTTCTAGTGCGATGTTCCTCATTCTCGGGTTAATTCAGCTTGACATTTAGGGAAGAGGTAAGGGGTCACCCCCAGCCCCTCCCCTCCTGGCCAAAACTGAAGAAACCCTCTGAGGACCCCGTGTGCACGGGGTGTACCGTGCGCACGGGGCCCCCGTGCGCACGGGACATGGCCCCCGTGCGCACGGGGTTATGCGGTTTGGTGGCCATATGGCCAGGGCGCGGGGTGGAGAGGGAGTTACCCTCCCTCATTCTCCCCCCACGTCCCAGCCTCTCCCTGGTCGCCGCCGCCGTCGCCATCCCTCATCTCCGGCCGTCTCCCGGCCATTGGAGCGCTTCCCTCCGTGCATCGGATCCATGGATGACCCAGGTTGGTCCCTCTCCCTCTCCTACTTCGTTTTGGCTCCAATTTGGTACTCAAAACCCTAGGGGAGGTGCTCCATGTGCTCCATGTAGATGGGATTCGTTTGAGTGTGTGGATTAGTTGCAGATCTGGATGTGTCTATGCCTAGGGGGAACCTCCCCAGCCCGCCCCTCCCCTCCTCGCGAGATTTGAGAGGCGGCTGGGAGGACCCCGTGCCCACGGGATCAAGACCCCGTGCGCACGGCCCCCCGTGCCCACGTGGTGTACCGTGCGCACGGGACCCCCGTGCGCACGGGCCCTGGACCCCGTGCGCACGGGCCTCCCAGGCAGAGGCAACAAAGATCTTCACCTACTTCATCATTCTCAGTTCTTTTTCTCTGAGCATTTGCACAACTTCTTGTCTTTCATCTGTAGAGTCCCCGAACCGGCAGGTGTTCGTTCGTCGCAAGCGCCAAAAGGCTGGTGATGATGAGTTTCTGGCTCCAGCCTGGCAGGGCCAGGAGGAGAGCTCTCGTGGTGGTGGCCGTCCTCGACGCCTCGCCACTTCCAGAGCACCAGTTGAGACTGATTCCAGCTATGATGAGTCTGACTCTGAGGGTGCTTATCAGCCTGCTGCTCATGAGACTGCCGCAGCATCTCAGGAGACTGGGTTTGTTGAGGAAGATGAAGATGATGATGAGGAGAGCTCGAGTCCTGGAGAGCGTCCTCTTCCAGGTGGCCGGGATGTGTCTAACATTCCGGTCAATGAATGGTCACAGCCAGAGTACTGGGCTTTTCGTGAGCAGAATCCCTATGTTGCAGCCACTGAACTCGGAGCAGATCCCAGATTCCGCAATGTGTTTCAGGCCCAGATTTACAATGAGTTGATGATGGCTAAGCAGAAGAAGTTTGCTCCTCACAAGCAGGTAAATGTGGAGCACCTGAGGGACAATGCTCACATTTACCCCGGTGTGTATGATGCTCTTGGGAGGCTTGGTCTTCTGCAGTTCTGCCAGTTCTCCTACAGGTACAATGAGGATCTTGTCATGTAGTTCTATGCCACTGTCTACTTCTATAATGATGATGCTCGTACCATGAAGTGGATGTCTGGCTCGCATGTCTGTTCTGCCCCCTTTGCCAAGTTTGCTGAGATCATCCCATACCAGTTCTACACTGAGCCTCATCCTGACTTTGAGAGGGTGTCTGAGATTGGCCGCAACAAGGACGAGATTGCATTTGTGTATAAGCAGGAGAAGTCCTTTGTCACTGGCTCTATTAAGGATCTGCTTCCCACCTATGATACGCTGCGTCACATTCTTCGGTACACTCTTACACCGAAGGCTGGTGACACTCATAACCTGCGTTCCTCGATGCTTGATATTTTTCTGATGGTTAAGGACCGCAGGAAGGTGGATGTTCTGGATACTATGTTCTTGGAGATGCGTGAGTGTATCCGGCTGAGGAAGTCTCTGATTTATGCTCCCTTTGTTCAGGCTCTGATTGAGTCTGTGTGCCCTGCTCGTCACATTCCTCAGCAGCTGTACCCTGTCAGTGTGTTGAAGCGCGACCTCAACTGGAAGCCTCCTGCCCCGGCTCCGTATGTTGCTCCCAAGCTTGGGCGCAATCCTAGGCCCGAGGACCGTGCTACCTTCACTCCTGGTGCCTCTTCGTCTGCTAGGGCTCCTCGTCAGAAGGGTCCTACTGTTGGTCCTGATGCTCCTGCTGCTTTCACAGTTCGAGAGAAGAAGACACTCTTCAAGACCATCAGCAACATGTTCAAGATGTGTCAGTCTATTCAGAAGAAGCAGCTCAGAGACAGTAACCGCATCAAGGCGGAGCAGCGGGCCTACAAGGCGAAGAAGGCCCAGCAATCCGGCGTTCCACCTCAGCCAGGTCCAGAGGACAAGGACAACCAGCTCTCAGAGTACTCCTTCCCCTTGGACAACTGGCGCTTTGATGATGAGGATGATGCCTCCAGCCACCCGCCGGTTGTCTAGTGACGCTAGCATCGCCTTTTCCCTTTTTGGCGTCTTGATGCCAAAGGGGGAGAAGTGTTCTATCTAGGATATCGATTGCATGGTTAGGTTGCAAGCCCGTTGAGACCTTATTTCCAGTACTTATGTGGATGTGAGCCACTTTATCGTTTATGTGTGAGACTATGTGAGTTTGCTATTTCCTGTCATGATGTTTCATATGCTTTGCATGTTTTTTATATCATGACATCATAATTCATAGTCTTGCATAATCCCTAGCTCGCATTCACACTTTCCTCATGTGGGCTATGCTTGTCTTATAGTATCTCTAGAGACCACATAAGGTTCCTGTGCAAATGATTATTTCAGTTCATATGCTTCTCTCATATCATTGCACTTGACTATTTACATAGGGGGAGACCCTGTTGTATGTGTATTGCATTCAAACGCAAAACATAAATATATGCATACATCTAGGGGGAGCCTTCCATGTTAATAGTTGTTCTTGGCATTGCTTATCTTGAGTATCCTATTGCCATGCTCTAACCATATTGTCATCAATTCACCAAAAAGGGGGAGATTGAAAGTGCATTTACTCCTAAATGGTGTTTTGGTGTAATGACAATGTGGTTAGTGGGACTAATGACGGTTGTTATAGATTTATCTCAGGTCATAGGTCCCATGGTGGGGTATTAATTTTGGAGGATGATTGGCCCCGATTCAAAAAGATAAAAGGCGTGGTGTTCTCCTGATGACTCGAAGGATTCTTTCGGTTTGATTTGAGTCGTAGGATCACCGCACTATTAAGAGGGGTCAACGAGATTGAGTATGTGTGGGAACACATTTTTCATGTCCAAATATTTCTCCCACAAACCCATCTGGAAGAAGTGGCGAAAAGTGTGCGAGTGCATGGGCTCCTATTGAGGTGGATCAGTCTGTCTCTGATCACCCCGTGTGCACGGGGTCTCTGACCCCCGTGCGCACGGGGTATCCAGAGACTCTCTGAGTAGCCCGTGCGCACGGGGTCTCCGAACCCCGTGCGCACGGGGTACCCCGTCCCCTCTGAGTAGCCCGTGCGCACGGGGTCTCCGACCCCCGTGCGCACGGGGTAGTGCATTCGGCTCTGAGGAGCCCGTGCGCACGGGGCTCACTTAGCCCGTGCGCACGGGCCCCCAACGGCTAGATGCCCCTCTCAGCCCCCCCCCCCTCCACTATATAAGCCACTCCTTCTTCCACCTCCAGCCCTAACCCTTTCCCCTTGCTTGAGCCTCCATTCCATGAACTCCATTTTGCTCAATACTCCCAACCCCTCCAACCAAACTTGTTGATACTTTGAGATTTGGGAGAGCAAGGCCCGATCTACACTTCCACCAAACCGATTTGTGTTCCCCGCAAGATTTCTTCACCGTTGACTTGTTACTCTTGGAGCTTTGGCTCCTAGGCGGCTAGGTGTCCGTCCCGGAAGCTTCCTTGCTTGTGGTGTGCTCCGGGAAGTCTGTAAAGGT
Source organism: Bromus sterilis (assembly GCA_950022295.1). NCBI lineage: Eukaryota > Viridiplantae > Streptophyta > Magnoliopsida > Poales > Poaceae > Bromus > Bromus sterilis. Next base: position 138,138,609 of record OX465601.1, on the reverse strand, counting down.
GTGGTGGTCGCCTTCAAGACCAACCTCGAGTGGATTCGAGGCTCATCCGTTGGGGGTGACTCGAAAGGGGAGAATACGGTGAGCTACGTTGTTGTAGCGCTCTCAATCTTGAGCACCGCTCCAACGGAGATTAGCACTCCCTCAAAAGAGTGTGAACTTCGGTCAAACAAATCATCGCGTCTCCCCTTCACTTGTGGTTTATCCTTTCCGCACTTTACTTGTACTAATTTTGTATGCTTGTTGGCTTGCTTTTGTTTTCATTGCCTAGCATACTTGTTTGAGCTTGTTTGCCACCTAGGGTTGTTTCATCTAGTGCACATCTAGAGAATTGTTTTAATCCGCTTAACCCTAAAATTTGGTAATAAAGCTTAAATTTGTTAGTCACCTATTCACCCCCCCCCCCTCTAGTTGACCGTATCGTTCCTTTCAGTTTGCCTCCAGTAGGACTCCGGAGATGATAAGTAAGTGTCAGCGGCGCAACTGACGCAGACCTACACACAGACACACATAACTTTGTTCCCAACGAAGTTCAGAGAGGTTGTCAATCTCTCTGGTCTTGTTGTTCACAAAGGATCAAACACAAGGTATAATGATAGCAACTGAAAGTAAAAGCAGAAAAGTAAATGAGCGTGGAAACAGTGATGAGGATATGGACCGGGATACGTGATGTTCACTAGTGATGTCTCTCTCCCAAAAGACGATACAACTGCTATGCGAGGTGAACAAATTACAGAAGGGCAATTGACAGGATTATGAACGCACCGCAATGCTAACTATGCTACAAACGAAAGGAAGATGCTCAAAAGCATGGGCAGAACGCCAAAATAAGTAGACCGAAATCCAACTGCATCTACTACTAATCATCCACCTTGAGATATCTATCCAGAACATCTCGCTGGTATTAAGTTGCGAGCCCCACCCAAAATGTAAACCCAAAGCAACAGACAACTGCATTAAAAAGCACTTTGCGTAAAGTAAACAATCCTTGCAACCGCGCTTACAAGCACCGTTGCTTTCCCCCTTGTGGCAACAGTACATCCCCTAGACTCATGTTTCTGTCACTCAAGCGTGTCATCAGGGGGCATGAACCCACAATCGAGCATAACGTTCCCTCTTGGGGTTACTACCTACTACTTGGCCAAAGCAATAAACAACAACGGAGAACATGCAAGAATTACTTAAGAACAAAAATATAAGAGATAAGAACCAAATATATTACTCAATCACAATCTGAACATAATCTCATAATCCATCAGATCCCATCAAACTCAGCATAGCAACAGCAGAAAAGATTACAAAAGTGCCTCGATCATGTAGGGCAGCTCACGAGGTCTAAACCATGAAGAACAAAGAGGGGAGGAGAACATCACATAGCTACTGATCAAGGACTCATGGTCCAAAGGAAACTACTCACGATACATCCGGGAAGCATCCATGGTGGAGAGGAGACTCCCGGAGGTCGGCCCTCCCTCCGGCAGGGTGCCGGGAAGAGGTCTGCTGGTGCTCCCGATCTCGGAAGCGCGGCGGCGGCGGAACAGAGGCGAGATCGCGAAAAAGGGTTCCTTTTTCGAGGGTTTCTCGTCACGGAGAATATATAGGCGAAGGGGGCAGCCAGGGGGGCCACCAGGGGTCCAGGCGTCCCCCTGGCGCGGCCAGCCCCTGGGGCGCGCCACCAGGGCGCCTGGGCCCCTGGTGGTGGCCCTCTGGCCCCACTCAGGTCCTTCCGGAAGGTTCTTCTGCGCTGATTTTTTATCTGATTTTTCCCGAATTTTTGGAGCACTTTTTATATGGGGGAAAACTGAAATAGAAAAACAGTAGAAAACAGGAACTGGCACTGTGGTGCACTGAGTTAATAGGTTAGTCCAAATATGATCAAAAGTCTTGAAAGTGTATCTAGATCATAGCAATATCACACAAAACATGCATGAGCAAGCAGAAATTATAGATACGTTTTGGACGTATCACATGCCCAACGTTGAGGACATCATGACGAGGGCGTTCGGGACGTTCATGGGGGCAGGAACGACGGCAGCGGTGGGCGCAGCGGCAACAGCCTTGGCCTCCAGCTTCTTCTTCGCAGCGAGCTCCCTAGCCCTGGCGATTTTCCTTCGACCGTTCTGCTTAAAACTTTAGCCGGCCAGGGCTACCAGCTCTTCGGAGGTGCGTCCTTCTTTGGCTTGCCGGCACCGATCGCAACGAAATGGGGCCGGGTCTCATCTGGACCGATGGCGACGGGGTGCGCGTCGGTCATGACGAGAGCGTGTGGGAAAGATTGGGAACTGAAGGGACGGTAAGAGTGGTGCGCTCCTTCTTTGGCTTGTCGGCGCCGGTTGCGACAAAATGGGAGAGGGGATCAACTGGCCCGGTGGCGGCGGGGTGCGCATCGTTCATGACGAGAGCGTGGGGGGAAAGATTGGGAATTGAAGGGGAGGGAAGAGTGGTGCGCTCCTTCTTTGGCTTGCCGGGGCCAATCACGACGAAACGGGGGAGGGGCTCATCTGGCCTGGTGGCGGCGGGGTGCGCATCGATCATGGCGAGAGCATGAGGAAAAGATTGGGAATTGAAGGAGCGAGAACAGTGGGACACAAATAAGTGTACCAGCTGAACAAGGGGAGGACATCGCGCGCGTCCGCACGAACTCAAATAAAACGCATATTTGGGTCGAAAATGAGTAGCGGCGGACCACAAAACGGACATTGATCCGTTTGCATCGCCCCAAGTTTTTTATCTGTGGCAAGCCAAACAGAGGTCGATGGACCAAAAGTGAATAAATGCGGACACTGATCCATTTGCGCCGCCCTGAGTTTTTTATCCACGACGATCCAAACCGAGGCTGGGAACCAAAAACAGACTAATGAGTCGGCCATTTGAAGTTGCCCTAAGGCAGTGACCGTGTTAACATCACATGGCAGTTAGACAAAGAAACCACTGTTGCATTCCATACAATTAAAATTCCAACACGATTACCCTCAGCAAGCAAGTAGAAGAAGTCTTTCAATTTATCGGCCAAGCACGGTCGAACGACCTGGGGCGAAACAACTTCCATTTCAGTTTCCTAGCAACACACAATGCTAGCCTTAGAATTCCCTACCACTTGGATGATTGGCATGCCAGCGTGCCGCTGCGGCCCACGTACATTCCAGACATTTTCAGGGGTTGTGAGGCCATAATAAAAACCTACGTAGGCAAGAAAAAGTTGAGGCAAGGATGAAGCGCATCGCCCGAAATTTTCTCGCCTTCATGGGCAATTCCCAGCAGCGCAGTTTATTCGAGTCGAGTGATAAGTGTACACCCGAGCGGGGCAACGAGCGCACCTCCCCCACCCTTTCTCGCATCGACAGGCGGTTCTTCTCTCAAGTGGAACGACATGCACCGTGACAGCCTCCTCTCGGCGCTCTCCTCATCTGTCTCGGACCACTACCCCATCCTCATGTCTACTGCAGTCGGCCTCCGGTGCAAAGGCTGGTTCCGCTTCAAAAATTTCTGGACCAAGCTTGTCGGGTTCTCGGAGGCGGTAGCCTGCGCGTGGGGTGGGGTTCCGCCTATTCCCGATCCATGCGCTAGGCTCCACGCCAAGCTGGGGGCCACGACCAAAGCCTTCAACGGTGGAACTAGTCCTTGGCGCGAGGGAGCTGATTCTTCGGCTTGAGCAGGCCCAAGACGTGTGCCCGCTCTCCGAGGCCGAGAGATGGTTGCGCAAGGATCTTAAGAAGAAAATCCTTGGCCTCGCTTCCCTTGAACGCACGATCGCGTGTCAGCGTTACCGGTTTCGTTTTCTCCGTGAGGGTGAGCTCAACTCCAAGATCTTCCACGTCTGCGCCAACCGCCGAAGGAAACACTACTTCCTGTCGCCGCTCTCGCATGGCGATAGGGTTGCGTCCTCGCAAAGTGACATGGAGTCCTTGGCTGCGGATTACTTCGCCGAGGTCTTGGGAACTGCTGGCGAGCGCGCTCATTCGCTCAACCTTGGCGCCTTGCCGCTCAGCACGCTGGACCTATCGGACTTGGACGCCCCTTTCTCCGGGAGTGAGGCTTGGGTTACCCTTTGCTCAATGCCAGATGACCGGGCCCTGGGCCCGGATGGTTTCACCCCCCTCTTCTTCAAATCTTGTTGGGCCATCGTCAAGGGCGATGTCTTGGCGGCTCCCGACCAGTGCTTTCGGAGCGATGTCAGTTCCCTACATCTCTTAAACCAAGCTCTGCTTGTCCTCCTCTCGAAGCGCGATGGGGCGACTGTTATGGGAAACTTCCGCCCCATTAGCTTGGTTCACGGATTCCCCAAGCTATTAGCAAAGATGCTTGCCAACTGCCTCTCCTCGCGACTGTCGGACCTTATCTCGCGCGATCAAAACGCCTTCGTAAAAGGGCGGACTATCCATGAGATATTTTTTCCTCGTGGACCAATCGATCAAGCTGTTGCACCGCAAGCGGATCCCCTCCCTCTTCCTCAAACTTGATATTTCCAAGGCGTTCGACACGGTGGCTTGGCCTTTCCTCCTTGAGATCCTACAACACAGAGGTTTTGGCCCCAAGTGTATAGATTTGATTGCGGTTCTCCTCCGCACCTCTTCTTCGCGTGCGCTCATCAACGGGAGCCACTCGGACCCCATCCAGCATAGGCGCGGCCTGCGGCAGGGCAACCCGATTTCTACCATCCTTTTTCTCATTGTTATTAGTGTCCTGGACGCCATCATTCGACGATTCGACCAGGCTCATGCTCTCTTGCCGGTGGATCAATGGCGAATCAAACATTGGGCCTCCTTCTTCGCTGATGATGTAGCCCTCTTCATTTGCCCTGAGAAGAGTGACCTGGCGGCCACTCGTGTGATGCTTCATCTGTTTGGCGGCGCCACGGGGCTGCACGCCAACATGGCCAAGATCGCGATCATCCTCATCCGCTATGAGGCCACCTCCCTGGAGCACTTGCTGGCGGAGTTCTCGCGCGCCACGACGGCGTTCCTGACGAAATATCTGGGTCTGCCACTTTCCTACTCACGCCCACGCAAGGCTAAGTTGTTGCCCCTTATGGAGAAGATTGCTAATCGTCTGCCCTCGTGGAAGGCTGGATTGATTCCGACCAGCAGCCGTGTCATCCTCATCAACGCGGTGCTCACCTCCATGGGCCTCTATCACATGCTGGCGTTGGACCTCCCAACATGGTTTCTGGATGCAGTGGACAAAATTCGCCGCGACTTTCTTTGGACTGGCTCCCGCTGTGCCAAGGGAGGCCAGTGCCGCGTGGCATGCCAGGCAGTTTGTGCACCAGTGGGCCTCGACGGACTCGGCATTCATAACCTCAAAGCCCTCAACGACGCGTTGCGCTCTAAGTGGATTTGGCGGGCCAAAACGGAGGTGGATATCACATGGTCGGCGTCATCTTTTGTCGCTTCTGAGAACGCTCATGCCCTATTTGCTGCTGGCTCCTCCCTTTCGCTGGGCAATGGAGAATCCACTCTCTTCTGGCACGATCCTTGGATCGCTGGGGCCTCCCTATTGCAGCTTGCGCCAGCCCTTTGCAAGCTTGTTAAACCGACTACCTGGAACTCCCGCCTCGTTTGCGAGGGCATTGTTGGTGCTGCCTGGATTGGCGACCTCCGTGGACGCATGTTTGCCCCTACTATCTTGCAATTCCTGCAAGTCTGGCCTCTGATCATTGGCACCACTCTAGGAGCCGAGGTCGGTCGCTGGGTTTGGCAATGGAGCTCTTCTGGCTTCCACACCACAAAATCCGTGTATCTCACGGCGAGAACCTGGGCGTATTCTTTGTGGATGGGAGCAGCTTGTCTGGAAGCCGTGGGCGCCCTTGCGCTTCAAGTTCTTTGCTTGGCTTGCGCTGCGCAACCGATGCTAGACGTCCGATCGTCTCCAGCGTCGCGGTATGGATCATCAACCTCACTGCCCTCTTTGCTGTCAGGAGGATGAATCCATCGACCACCTCCTCGTCCAGTGCACGTATGCACATGAGGTTTGGTTCCTGGTGCTCTCCTGGATCGTCATGTCGGCGCTTACACCCAATGCTAGCGATGGGATTCTTGATTGGTGGACTTCGACGCAGCCCCGTACAGACGGGCGGCTTCAAAAGGGCCTTAACTCTCTCATCATGTGCTCCCTCCGTCACATCTGGCTTGAGCGCAACCAGCGTGTCTTCAAGAAGAATGCACTCATGGCAGCACCCTTGGCGTCGAAAATCATTAGTGCTTTCAAGGAATGGAGCTCGGTGGGCAATGGTAGTTTAGCACGAGTAATTCCGATTAGATAGCATTCCTCGGGCTACCCAAATGCGATTATTGCAGCCTGTGTGCGCCGGTGAACCCCCTTGCGATAGCCCTTCTCTTTGTAACTGTAAACCTGTTTTCCCCTCTCTTAATATATTGACACGCAGATCTCCTGCGCGTTCTCAGAAAAATAAGTGTACACGGTATGTAGTGTATAACTACAAAGGAATTCCTACACTAACAGGGCAGCTCAAAAAATGGGATACAAAAAGTGTACTAACTTCTCGAATATGTTATTCAACAGTTCACTGTACAAATTATACAACAAGAGCTCTTTGGAGCTGTGAGTTTCACTGTCGCATAGGTGTTCCCTCTGATTATAAAGGAAAAAAACTTGAACCCCACTGGATCTTGGAGGGGGCCAAGGAAAAGCCAGGAAAAGAAGACACGAGTTACTCATCAATGGTTGCACGTTACCTTCTTCCCGTCGTTAGCATTCGCACTGGAACGTGGAGCTTGGAATACATCTGTTATCGGGAGCGATCTTTCGAACGCTTATCTCACTGACTGCTCGGACAGCTTGAGGGGATACATGTATTCTGTCCATCAGATTTACCTTGGGTGCCTCCAAAATCGCCTTTGGGGGTGACAATGCCCATTGCATTGCCCAAATAGCAAGCGGCCGCATGTATACCAGCGACCTGTAATGCCCATCTGTTGTCCATCCTTCTGGTGTTTGGAACCAATACCTACAGTACCACATGAAACTCAAGTCACATATAACCAATATTCTTTATTCAGAATTTGGCGCGCAAAATGATGTTGCAAATTGCTGGTACAAAGTAATACTCCCTCCGTTCCAAATTAGATGACTTTCATTTGTGTACATGTTTAGATACACGTGTGAACAAATGGAAGTCATCTAATTTGGAACGGAGGAACGGAGGGAGTAGCTACCAACAATGGATAGCGGCATGAAGTAAGCAGTAACAGAATGAAGAAATAGTCGGTATCTAATTTATGTTCTCTAACTGAACTGACAGGAGTACTAAATCTGATATTGCAGAACTGCTAAACAATGTGAAAGGTAGCGCTTACCCGTATCCATCTTCTGACCAGCCGGCAAGAAATATTCCTTCCGCAGTGATAAAACCTTGATGCTCCATCCCATGGAGTAGCATGTTTGCTGCAACACCGTATGTAACACCAGTCCAGATTTCCCGAGATTGCATGCATGTCTCATCCACCTTTCCCTTAGGAGTCATACCATTTACAGCTCCCATCCGTCCTCCTTTTACCTTCATGACATTGAATTCAAATATTTTCTGCAGAGCACTTCTTATTTTGTGCTCGTCGAAAATTGGCGGCAAGCCTGATGATGCGGCGTACCACTGTCCTGCAAGCTGATCAGCCTGAATGGACCGGCTATTGCTGCTTGTACCACTATCATAATTGAAGTAAGACCCATTCCATAACTTGGCCTCGTACACTGCTTTAGCTTTCATAAACTTCAGCTTGTACTTTTCAGCGTATGGACGATCCCCAAGGCGATGAGCCATTGTAGCAGCAGCTTGAAGTGCAGCAAGCCAGAGGCCGCCACAGTAGGCGCTGACCCCGTGAACAGTCCAGGCATCATACGTTTGATCAGGAAACCCATCATTCTCAATGAGACCATCACAGTCGCGATCAAACTGATCCATGTAGTCCATTGCTGCACAGACTGCAGGCCAGACGTCTCTACCAAATGTCATATCACCTGTGGCAGCAAAGTCTCTGTACGCCTGGAGTACAAACTTGGGATTTAGATCTTTCCATTTGCTTGTATCATGTATGTTGTAGGCATTCATTTCATGCCATGGATCGTGTGTTCCTAGGTCATGAGGTACAGCACCTTTCACTTTACGGATTCCTGAGGTACCATCAGCCAAAAATTTGACTCTCCGCCGATCTTCATACAGAACAGCATCAGCGAAATCACGTTGAATACTCAGCTCTATCTTAGGGAATAAATCAAGGAGAGCAAAAGAAGCATAGAAATGCACATCATACGTGTTCCACATAATGTATTCCACTCCTTCCAGGTACAAGAATTTACCAACATTTTCAGGGCCATCCTTGGAAAGTAAATAAGGAATCGGTTCCTGCAACCCAAGTCCACTGGTTTGTTCAGGCATCTGTGATCCATGAACTGCTGCATACGTTGACACGCTTTGCTCATCTCCATCAGAGGCTTGCTCTGCTGCTGGCTTGACATGGTTATCTTTAACTGATTCCAATTTAGTGCCCTTCTTTGAATGTTTATGTTGGTTAGAAGCAGGACTTGTTTCACTAATCGCTGGAGGTTGACCATCTACATCATCAGAATGAAAGAACATATATATATATAAGCTAACATGGAAGGGCAGTAGACGCTAAAAAGGAACTCTGGCAATTGCAAGGTAGTAGAATAGAAAGAATAATGCAACAGAAAAGTAGGAGGCAACTATCCTCGTGACCGTAGTTTAAAGGGAAGACCAGACCAGTGAGTGAACCGGTTGATAGACTGACTCAACTGTTAGCTGGTCAGACCGCCGTTTCAGCCGCCGGCTCGGACAGTTCAATGCGGATGAAAACCATCATATTTTCATTGATATTTAAGCTAATTAAAAAAAAACTCAGGTTGCATGGGTACAAATCATATAAGTAGGACTTCGTTAACAAATCATAAAACCAGCTCAGTCCAATTGCTCTTGAGATCAGATCATTGCTCTTTGGTCCTCAGCAGGGTGTGCTTGCAGGTGGGTAAGGTATGTGTTCAATCCCCACCTGATATACATCGTTCATATTTTTTTCAGGTTTTCTGTCAAAATAGTCTTCTAATCCTATTGAACGGACAAGATGTTGATTCTAGTTTTTTGGTCGAAACACCAGCCTGGTTCAGATTTAAAAATTATGATTGTCACATCCAGTTCTTATACTACGCTAGACATAAAACCATTGAGAAGTATGTTACGACATACCTGTCCAAACAGTCCCCCCAGCTACCAGAAAATAAAGCTCGTTAAAAAGGGTAAACTTGTACCTGCAGATAAGACTCACTAGTCGATTTAGTTTTTTGTTTAAGAGGAAGTTGAAGACATCAACTACCATTGTTTGAAGAAACAAAAGTATATTATGTGAGACAGAAGTATAGAGCTCCAATGGCCAAATAAATTATTACGTTCGTCCCATACTTTAGATGCGTTAAAAAATGGTAATAGACGAAGGTCGAAATGATCATATGCTGATGCCTAGCCCAATAGAGGAATGATAAAGACAAATCTGCCAACATGTGCGAGGGATTGGGTAGATATAGGTTTAGATGAGGGTTGAGAGAATAACTAGGAGAGAACAGATTGATTCTTCTCGCTTGTCTAAAAACACAAATAAAACAGCATCCTTATATGAGTGTCCATGCCTTTGAATGTGCTAGTCATGGTTCTAAATATTGTGTGTATCAATCAACATTGTGGATCGGTTGGCTGCTGATATTGTGCATCAGCCTATATATCCGTCATATCAGCCACAATATCAGTCACGTCGGTCAATATCAGGTCATACCACTCTTTTGGGGCCAAACTGACACGAGTCCAATATCCGATGTTTTGAACTTTGCTCGTAACACGATACGATTGGACTAAGACCTTTTCTTATGCAATTATATAATTTCCCAATGGACTCTCCTCTTTCCCGTTTACCTGCTGCTGCAACTACTTGCAAAACACTGAGGACCACATCCCATCTGCTGCAATACGACCACCCTGGCCTTCTTGCTGGCTGTCCAGTCACATGCAATGTACTAACATCCACAAGGCAATCAATGCCATGAGAAGATGGACAGATGTGGAACTGGTCAACTATTTTCGCATCGAGTCTTCAGCAGTCACGACATAGGTCCTTTTACAGCCAAGCACAAGAATGAGGGAATAGCCCATCTTTTCCCACTGAGAAGAGTTCAAATACGGAGTAACATACAATATTCTGACTTGACCACTCTAAATAAGTAAGCAAGTTATAAAACACCGGATCATGCTTTAGAGGTGCAAATGCACAACTTGATGATAATAACTACTGTATATAGAAGCAAGAGAGAAAACTTATACCATTCTGGGAGTTTTTCATCCTTGAGTATGGGGTTTTGCCACTTCTCAATCTCTTCTTCCCAAAGTCTATATTCTGCAAAGCAAGGAAGGATGAAACAGCAGCATAACAGAAGGCAAATAAATAATTGATAAGTGAATCAACAGAAGGACCATACTGCACCTATCACAACAATACTACAATGGTTCTGTTCTCAAATCTATGGCCGGAAAGTCAATCCAACTTTGAATTACTACACTGCATTTGAATAGATACAAAATTTAGAAGTCGAGCAAGTGACAAAAGGCATACTTGTTAAGGCATCATGTACCAAATTAATAGATGATGATCTTTCAGAAGTTCCATAAAATTCGGTGTACCTCCTGCAACATGAGAAAACATATGACTTCTCTCATCACGATGAGGCACTACCGCATACTAACAGTTAGTTGCACATGAACTAACAGATTCACTTGTTCGGTACCACCGTCCTGAACTCTGTATTCCTTCATACAACCCCATAAAAACAAAAAAGGAAAGGTGCATGCTGTTGTGTTCAATGTGAACATACAACTAGAAACGGGTACTAATGAAACATTTGACCATATTGTAAGTGTTGCTTCATAAGTAAAACTTTGTAGATACTACAATGAAAGTGTACGTAGTAGAGTGGCTAGTAGAATGTACATAGAATTGACAAAAGTGTTCTCTCTTTTGTTGAAGAAAAATAACACTCACCTGTTATATGTGCACCCCTTCTGAAACTTCACTTTAGGTGAGGACCAAGACAAAGCAAATGCCACAGTACACCTACCATGTGGCTCCACCCAAGTAGATGCCGTGACAGCTGCACAAAGTGTCTCTCCTAAAGAAGAAGTCATGCTAGGACCAGCATTAAAATTTTCCCGACTGAAGTGGCCATCCTGAGGAATAAGGTAGAAAAATAAACAGAATAAAATAATTAGCTTGATACAGAAATATAAATATATTACTTGTAAATAAGAGAATAAATCAAGAGATAAATGGAACTCTAATGTCGGAAGAAAAAGGTATCAGCGATTACCTTTGACATGGTATCCCACATTTCCTTAGCCGAAACATGGTTCTCTCCAGAAAGACCAAAAACAGGCAAGACTGTCACGCTCACGTTCTGAGTTTCGCAGGCAGCAATAGAGAAAGTAACTGGAGGATTATCCTTTGCTGTTCTGCAACATATACCAGCTTGTCATCATGTAGATGAATAACACAATGAAAAAGATTTCATCAAGTTGATATCATCATTTAAAAGCAGAGGGTTTGGAACTCACTTGTGATGCAAAAGCACTCCTGACACTCCGTCATCCCCACTAATAACAGTAATGAGATCAGACAATTGAGTACAATGCTCCAGAAGGCTTTAAGCTTAACAGACACATGAAGGTATATCAGCAGATCTACTTACATGAAGGGCTCATTGAAGTGGCCTCCTGAATGATGAGAAAAACCTCCAATAGAGTTCTGTATTTGATAAGAAATGTCACTAAAAGCTCATCCAATTTTCGCGCACTCTCAGTTCTATTAACAAATTAAAAGTCAAATAATAATTGAGTGTATAAGAGGGTTCTGACGTTTCAATAATTGTATCTTCGGAAACAGTTTTTAACTCCTTTTTAAGCAATAGAACCTACACCAGGAATAATAATGAACAATGCATACTCTCAGTTCTGATATTTCTTTAGTGGTAGCAGCTACACAACCAGTTATCATGTATTCCTCCACACCAAAATTTACAAATATATGATATGCATGCTTGTGGGTATTCTAAAAAAACGAACTCTACAAATGACCTGCCTCCCACACAGACTTGATATCAAATGAACATCAAGCACTTCTGGTCCTGAACCTCAGGAGCAGAATGTTAGGGTATTCATCAAGATGCACCATGATGTAAGGGATGACAGTTACTACTGGAGATGTCTACCAGTTTTCATATTGAAAGAAGGTTCTGCCAGCTTGATGATACAGTTGCATCAGTAAAGGTATACAGAAGCTTCAGTTGTATACTTACCGCCCATGTCATCAACAGGCTCACTTTTGCACGGTCTCTCCCTGTGTTCACCAGCTGTAATAAATATAACAAAAAGAAGGAATGGCCCAAGTAAATATATCAGATACGACAAAAGGCTTTCGCCCCCCTTTATATATAAAGGAAACGACCAAGGTACACGGCAGAACGATACAAGGTGGTGAGGTAGTCCTCTTACAAAGCTGATCCTAAGATATATGATGCGCACAGCGCAACCAACATGGAACACCGGAGGAGCTAGACACGACCCACTCAACACCCAAGCACATCTAGACTCCACGACAACGCCCTCAAGAGGGAGGACGACGCAGAGCGACGCCGCTGCCGAGTCCACCGGACAAAGGTCTTCAGCCGGAGCCTTGGTACGAAGAGAGGAGCCACGACAACGTCTTCAAGAAGATCGCGACACCCATGGGTGTCGCCGCCGCCGGCGCCGACGCACAAAGCTTTCGCTCGGCACCTCGCTCGTACCACCGATGCCGTGAGGAGGAAAGCGAAGAGGTCTAGTCTCCAGATCTGGATCAGGACAACACCCCTGGTCGGGGCGCATCCGGACAACCCACCGCTCCACCACCCGTTGCCCACGCAACCCGGGAGGGAACCACCACTGCCACGATGACGCCCGCCGGAGAGCAATCATGTGACCCACCATCCAGGGCCTCCGCCCCGGCATCCATGCCGCCAGATAGTGAACGCCACCCACATCACAGTGCACTCAACCCCGGCAGGAAGAGCGATGACACACCATCCGCTCTCCGCCCGGCATCAGACCCGAGACTGGGCAGGTGGCTCCATCATCGGAGGCACCCACACCCGTATCCCCAGCCAGTCCCTGTGAACTGGGGGGACACACCATCGGGACTACCGACGGCCGCCTGTGAGCCAGCCAAATCCCATAGCCCTGCGAGCTCACACGGCGCCAAGCCCGGGGTGACCGGCACTGCTCTGTGAACAAACGTACCACTACCACGACCACCACCACCAAGCACCGTACCTGCGAGACGAGCACGACCACCGCCTGCAGACACCTCCAGGGCCAAGCCCAAACTCACCTCCCCGAAGCGTGGCTCCAATCCGCCCCAGCCCGCGAACTGGCCCGGCCGAGCGCGAACCCTAGATCTGTCCCCTCCCCGGAGTGCGTGCGGCGACGTCCGCCCAGCCCCGCGCGCCGTTGGGACAAATCCAGGAGAAGGCAAGCCGCCGCCACCACCCTGCGCCGCCCGCGCTGCCACCAACCTGAGCCGCCGCAACTCCCGCCGAAGCACGCCGGAGCCACCTCAGCCCGCACCGTCCCACGGGTTAGACCGGCAAGGCCGCCGCTGCCAGAGGACAGCCGCTACCCAGATCCGTTGCCGCACCGCCGGACATGCACCACCGCCACCACGCCTGCACAGATCTGGATTGAACCGCCCACCATGGCCGCCTGCCGCAACAAGGGCGACGACGCCGCCACAGCCAACCCCGCCACCGTGGAGCCCAGCCGGAGCACCACGCTCCTGCCCGAGGCACCGGCCAGCACAGACGCCGGACACGCAGGAAGAGTACCTGCGCCCGCAGCGCCGAGCAAGCCGGGTCTGCACGAATGACGAGGAGAGGAAGGGGTCACCGCCGCCGGAGCAGCAGCCACCGCCGTCCCGCCGGCGAGCTCCACCAGATCTGGCCCGAGGCGCCATCACCGCACCGCCGCAGCCGCCCGTCTGGACGCCGTCGAGACGCCACCCGACGCCCATGACACCGCCAGAACGCGCGCCGCTGCGCCGCCGGACCCCGCGCACGCCGGCGCTCCGCCCCGACCAGGCCGCCCCCGCCGGCCGAGCTCGAGGGGAGGGGAGATGCCCCCGCCGCCAGCCACCGCGGGGGGCTTTGCCCCGGCGGCTCGGGCCGGCGGCGGCGGCGGGGAGGAGGAGGAGGAGGAGGGGCGCTAGAGGAGGGAGGAGGCGGCGCCGCCCGGGCCGCCCGCGACGAGGTCTGCAGGTAAATGATTTGATTTACCTAATAGAGCGGCATCTGCCCCATAGAAAAGGTTTATTTGTGTTAACAGCATCTCCGCATGTAAACAAATATGAAACTCAACTGGAACTCATGTACGCAATATCACTGAAATATTCATTTAACTGCAATGATGCGATATCAAAAAATTCTCAAAACCACATTTGTAAGCAGAGATGCTTTATATCTACTCCCTCCTTTCCAGTTTATAGGACTCAATTCAAAATCTCACCAACCAAGATAGATGGTGAGTGGTGGAATATTTTTTGTACTTTGCAAAAGTACTCCATTAATGCGCTCGTTTTTCTCAAACAATTGTGTTTACCAATGCTTTAATTGCAATGCATGCACGCGTGACCAATAAATAATCAAGAACTTTTATATGCATTGGTCAGTTTTATCTAAATCCTCACATGCAATGATTTAATGCACCTCAAAATCTGAACATGTGATGGGGATTAGTAGACATGAGACTTGTAAAATGGAAAAACGAAAATTTTGAGATAAGCCCTATAAACCGGAAAGGAGGTTGTATTATATTCTGAAACACTAGCAATGATGAAAACGGAATGGAAACTTTCCACTTTTCAGGTGGAAAAACGAAAACGAGAGGAGATACGGAAGTGAAAATGGAAATTCGCAAAGAGGAAACGAAAATGGAATTTTTGCACGCAGAAACGGAAACAAAAACGGGATGATGTTTTCCGGCGGAACGGTGAATACAGAATTTTCTATTTCTACTATGGGCCTATGACTGCTTTCAAGCCCTACCAAACAACACGCAATTACACAATGAGCAGAATGATCCATGTGTAGCCCAATTTCTACTACCACCCAAGGAAGCTAGACAGGATTGTAACCACAATGGACCGTACACCGTCGTACACCCTTCTCTTGGGCACACTTGATTATGGCATGTACGATGGTCGATAAAATAATCTTCATACTAAGTGTGTTTTTTTGCGTGATAATATGTATCTCATTCATCATATAATAAAAGTCAAAGTACAAATCACATATACATCAAACATTCAAACTAACAAACTGAAGACCTCCAAGGCCTAAAATTCCCCTTCGCAAATTATTTGGTGATCTTACAATGTGTTGTACGTGTAAGAGAGCAACGTCATACACTATGTTGGTTTGCTTATATAGGAAGCTTGTCAGTCTGATTACCACAAATGTGTTTTTGTGTTGCCGAAGTTGAAAATTTAGGCACAAATGCATATCTTATACTATAAACATCATAATTTTTTGAAGTCATCTTAACAATTGATTTATGTTTGTTGGTTTGCTTCAAGGGGTTTTAAAGTTCCGGTCAGCACCCACTTCTGTAGCCATGTCCATTCTCTCCGTGTTCATTTCCAATATTATCTGTTTCTGTATATGTTTTCGGGGTTTCTGTATTCGTTTTTGCTTTTGCAAAAAAAAATGTAGCACCCAATTCCGTCCGCTTTTGCTCTGTTTTCATCCCTAGATGGAAGTGATACTTCAATGTGGACAGACCATATCAAAACTCTACTATCAAAGGAATATCTTATCTGAAGTTGCCATAATAAGTTTGGAAACGTCCTTCGAGTATAACATATAGGGAAATAGAACATAAGAGGCTATGAGAATACATCTACTGCAGTCTGCAGGTACAAATTTAGAATAAAAAAATTGGGGAAGTCACGTACAGTGTACACAAACACAGATGTCGGAAGACTGCTATCCTTGTAATCATGAGGAATGAATGGTGATATCTGGCGACATGAGATTTTAAGGTCTGGATCTGGCTCACCTGCATTCATGGAAAATTCAGCCTTTAGTCTAGAGCATGTCTCTCAGCAATCAAGCACCAAGTTTATAGTAACAAAGCTGGGAAGTGAAATATATTCATTCTACAATCAACACATAAGCTGGCTTGGCAACAATACACTCAAGTGCAACAGCGCATTGGTAAACAAACTTCCCAATAAAATAAAATGAATGGCACAATGTTGCAAGATGTGTGTGCCCATAGCTCATAGTGCCATACCATCGTAAATAGTCCAGGCCCTAGGAAACAATGCATGATAGGTAGAGTGTTGACCGCTCAGGTTCCAATCCCATGATGAAATTCCAGAGTCATTACATTTCCTGAAACCATCAAAGACATCAAGCCATCAACAAGTGTACTTTCTTCTGCGAGGACATAACATAACAAAACATAATCTTAGGGCAACGCGAACGTCGTGCACCAAAACGGACACACCAAATGTCCGCGGACACGTCATGTCATGACGTGGACATGACGTGTCCGCAGACAGCAATAGGGGAGTCAGCCATCCAACCCCATGCACCAAATATTTGGCCCAGGTCCGGCCTCCTACATTTGACATGCATATGTTAATCAATAGCAATTTAGCATAAGTATAAA
This sequence comes from Bromus sterilis, assembly GCA_950022295.1. NCBI lineage: Eukaryota > Viridiplantae > Streptophyta > Magnoliopsida > Poales > Poaceae > Bromus > Bromus sterilis. Next base: position 138,121,841 of record OX465601.1, on the reverse strand, counting down.
CAGTCGTAAACATATGCAATCACAACCAAAAGCACCGGATGTTTGATAAGTTTTTACATCCAACAGATTCCAAAAGTTGACGGTCCGGCTGGCCATGAAAAAAACATAAATTTTTGCCTCAGTCCAGATGTCCGTCGTCTTCAATCTTCGGCCGGCTCCTCCAAATCGGCCGCCAAGCGCTTCAACATCCTAGCACGGCAGGCTTGCACAATCTTCCATCAGGATCCAAGTTCGACATCTTCATGGTCAACATCTTGGTATCCTCCGAAGCGGTCGCGAGCTTAACCGTCTCCGCTTGGAGCTTTATCTTCTTCTCTTGCGCCATCATGCAGTTGTCAAAACCTCTCAGCCTTCTTATCCTCCTTCACGTCATTGAGCTTGACACATGCCTCCTTCGCCATGATGTCCTCGAACCTCTGTCATCTTGGTTGCCGCCCCTTCTCACTTCTCCTTCTCCTCCCTTCCTCCCTGATTCTTAATCACCTTTTTGGCCTTTTGTTGAGGCGTTTGGATCACCACCTTCATCTTCATTGGCGATGCCGGGCAGTCTTGACGGAATTGGCAATGGTGGAAAGCCACTTGGGTTGCCCATTCAACTTCAACCAACAATGTGTGAAGAGGAAGTGCTTCTTCACCATCTTGAAGAACATTGTGCTACCATGTAATGGCTAGCAAAAAGAGACATGGTCAACAAGTTGCACATCTGGCAAAATGACCAACACAAAGCATATCCGGCCAAATTCAACACGAGTTGCATATCCGGCCAAATGGTCAACACAAGCAACAAAAAACTTACAAGCTCAATAGTACCACGCCACTTGGCCATCATTTTTTCACTTGTTTATCAAAGCAGCGGTACTTGTTGGTGGCCTCTTAAATGGTGTACCATCGATGGGTGAGCGACTTTGAATTGCGATTCGGAACACTTCATTGTGATCATGGTTTTCAAAGCGTCGCCTAGGCGTCAGAGCGCCCCCCCCCCCTCCGCTTCAAAACGCCTTAACGCCTTAAAAACAATGATTGTGATAGGGATTGAAGTGTTTTTGCTCATGGAACCAATCATGATCAATTTGCCAAAAGATTGAGCCCCTTTGCTCCGTGCCATGAATCGGATCAATGCTAGTGACCAACCAAGCATCACACAACAATTCATCATCACTCATATTGAAATTTTCTCTCCTCGTCTTCTTCTTTGGGTCCGCATCGAGCCATCGACCATCCAATACTCATCAGGATCAATGTCCTGCTGCTCAGTGTACGCCGGTTAGGTGTACGTCTGTCGAGTGTCCGGTTGTGGCTGTTCCTTTGGCTGAGAGTCCTCCACTTGTCCGTCTTTGTGGTCAGCTCCGTCGCGGATGATGTCCATCATCGCTCGTCCTCTACCGGTGTCGCGCCCGGTTGAGACATACCAGCAAATAGAGACCGAGCACCAACGGGTAATGGATCCGAGCCCGGCATCCGTGGTCAGACAAGTTGCGGCGACGAAAAACCGTAGTGGTAGTCGGCTTTGAGGTCAACGGTGAACGGCACACGATGGGCGGAGGTGAAGGAAGAGGGGAATGTCGCCGCGGGGCGGCAAAGTACTGTGGCGCTCTCAATTGCAGCGGCCAAGGCGGCGAATGCACGGGCGCCGCCATCTGCCTAACCAGTCCACGGACGATTGATGCACGCCGTTGCATGGGAAAAGGTGTTCGGACCACACGGGCAGCACAAATTTAGGGACGTTTTAGTGCACGGGCAGCACGGCGTTGGAGTTTCCCTTGACTACACAAATTGATGGAGGTTCATTTAGCGAGCCATGCTGCTCCCATATGATTATCTTGTGTAACCAAACAACACACAATTGCAATAACCATATCATGTATCACAAACTGGAACTAATTTATTTACAATGTTTGTGTGATATCGTTGGCACTTGAATAACATATTATATTATATAAATTAAATGCAACCAGCTGCATAGATTGTACAAGTTGATCTGCCCACAAAAATTCCAAAAGGAGATAAAGAACGGAGTCCAGGCAAACCAGAAGAATAGATGCAAGAAAGCAGAGTATACGCCTAGAAAGTGATTGTGAACAACATTGAATCAAATGGTCAAAATTCTTAGTCTAGACTCTCAAAAGGCAAACAAGATATGTACATGCTGAAGCTAAATCAAATAATAATAAGAAACAGTCTGGATTTCCACAATGCATTGCAAAATGACGGTTTGCTCACAACTAGTAACCAAATAAACCAGGCCAATTACTTACTTTAAGCCTTCATGGTGTCCAGGAGCCAATACTGATGAGTATTTTTTATTCCCACCGTCTCGTGATACAAATATCTGGAAGAGCATAATATTTAGGAGAAATCAATATAACAATATTGTGAGAGAAATAGATACAATGATACTAGACAGAGCACTAAGGCAAAAGGCTGAACGAATATTACATGCCAAAACACACATAAAATACAAGGTTGCTCACAAATGTACAACAAAATAAGGAAAGTGCGCAGGAACACTGTCAATGTAGAGCCAATAAAATGCATGAAAAGGCAATCTCATCTTATTTCAACATTTATCCCCAAAAACTGCTAGCGCCAAACAATTTCACAGTTGAGCACATGTGCAGGAACACAAGAAGTATGTAATAATAAAGTAAAGGTCATTAGCTGGCAACAGCAAGATAAGATGAAAGCATTACAGAAAACTGGTTCTCCATGACCGGCGAATTCTCACACAAACCAGGAATGATGTGCCAATTCTTGAACTCTCCCCTGAATCCTCTTGAAATGCTACCACTCCTGCAAACGCAATCAACTGTCAAAATCTAAAGCCTAGATGATGCGAACACAAATAAAAGGAGATTAAAGACACAAACATCAGTCCAGGAAGTCATACCCCATCCCTCCAAGTGGCACACCCTGTGAAGCTGACGGCTTACATCTCTCTCTTGTGAACGGATCAATAGGAGCTTTCTGCAAGCATAAATGCAGACCCCATTATGTCACCACACACAATCTTCCACTACAATACTACAGAGTTTCTTGACATGGATATGTGCGAGACAATATTACCCTTCCATGGGAAGCCTCCTCGCGGACATATGACCAAAGCCTCACCCCGAGAGTCATCTGATAAATTTGGAATGCAAAACAAAATTTTAGCAGCTACGGCAACAAATTGAACCAGTGATACAGAAACCAAACGCCACAATAACCCCCGCACGGCTACATATGGAATGGAATCCAATCCTTGCAACATACCATCTTCATTGCTTCCATGAAGGTGACACTGAATTCCTTGAGTATGTTCGCGTGGCTGTTCAGCCTCCGCCGCCATGCCTGCTCCGGCGGCGAGCCGCCGTCTAAGTCCAACTGCAAAAAAAAACAGCACCACGATAACGTTAGTACACCACACCGGTGCTACAGAGACCACAGCTGAAACGAGGCACCGAAATAGCAAATGGAAACACAAAATTCGCGGCGATTGAGACGCGAGCTCGCCTCACCAATTGCAGGACAGTCCGAGCCACATACTCCTCCGGCGGCCACGAATTCTTACGACAGTGGAATAGGTGGCCGCTCACCATCGCCGCTCACCCTCCAATGCCAAAACCTCCTCCCTGCCCCCGCACGACCCGTCACACGCCCCAGCCGCCTAGCAGAGGGCCGAACCGGAGGCCGAGACGAAACCAGGAGATCCACAGGTGGTAGGCCGCCTCATGAGCTCCTCCGAACGCGTGGATCCGAGACCCCGGCGCTGCTCCTCACAGAGACTCCGCGCCTCGATCCGCCGCCGGCGACGGGCGTCGTTTCGGAACCGATCCGTCACGGGCGCTAACGCGTCGCGCACGCGCGCGCGCTCGCTCGCTCGACTGGACCTAGTCGGATCGACGCGAAACCATGGAATGGAATTTGCGCGCTTGGTCGCTCGTAGCCCACTTTTTGCTGCCGCTAAGCTGTGTTGGCGGGTGGGTGGGGAGAAGCGCAGCTGCGAGGAAGGAAGATGAGGAGGAGGGGAAGTGGACGCTGAACTTTTTGAGACGGGAGGGGAAGAAACGAAGGTGGCCACGTATGTACCCGCCGGTATGCGCTTTATGGGGTGGCGATAGCAGTTTCGTTTTTTTATCCAAAGCAGATAGAGCCGACATACATTATTTAATTTATTTTGGCCGAAATCTTCTCGTCTTTGGGATGTTTCGTGCCCAGACTTTATTTCACAAATTCTTGTAGATGACTTGGCTATGATCTAAGGAATAAAATTTAATTTTTTTAAAAAAAATATATACCTCTGATCCATATTAATGAACTCAATTTTGTCTAAATTCGTATGTATCTAGTTAAGTATTTAGATTAGATACATGTGTATCTAGACAAACTTAAATCCATTAATATGGATCAAAAAGAGTATATTATTTTGGCTCCTAGCACACCGCTATCTAAGCCATCAATCTAGTGCGACCGCTCTCATCCTTCCACGTCAGGCCGATAGTTCGCATGGAACAAAAATAGCATGAACCCCTTTTCAATCAGACACACATATATCACATTAGTCACATCAGCAAGTTTCTATTCGAAAGGCCAGGCTTTGAATCTAAGGTTCTTCATCTTTTTTTTTTTTCTTTTCTTCGGTCAAATATGCAAAAAAATATCCATAATACATGCTGATTTTTACATTACACACAAATAGTCATGATAATTTTTACATTTAATATATCGACGACAATTTATGCAATATAGAAATTTTTGAACTCAATCATATTTACTTTCATCGTTTACATCATGATAGTTTTCATCATAGGTATCATAGCAATTCTAATACTCCCTCCGTTTTAAATTAGATTACTTCCATTTGTATAGATATGTATACAAATGGAAGTCATCTAATTTAAAACGGAGGGAGTACTAGACAATGGCAAATGTTTTAAATAGTCCGTGGTGATTATTTTGTAGGTAGCATGATAATTTGATTTTACACAGCACGGCATGTTTTTTTTATACTATAGTATGGCAATTGTATTACATATATTATGGCATTTTTATAGGATGGCAATTGTAGTATACATACTATGACAATTGTTTAACTCAATCATAGTATTATTTTTTACTATTTACATCATGATAATTTTTCATCGTAGGTATCATGGTAATTCTAATATTAGACGATGGGAAATGTTGTAAATAGTGCATGGTAATTTTTATTTAGGTAGCATGGCAATTTCATTTTGCACATCATGGCATTTTTCTATTATAGGATGAAAATTATATTATGTATAATATGGCATTTTTATAGGATGGCAATTGTAGTATATATACTATGGCATTTTTATTTGACACGACATCGCAATTCTTTGGTTTTACACCAACTCGGAAGGAGGGAAACGGGGCTCGGAGGGATATGGTTTTACGTCATGATCAACCGTCTTTAAATAGAGGGCGCTCGATCATGCAGAGTGGCGACTTGAAGGCATGCGTCCAAAGTTGGTTTCTAGTCCACTTTATTGGTGTGAATATCGGATAGGCGAACGGATGCTCAAATGACTTGAATTTGGTACGTAGTTGTATCGTCATGAGCGGACACAGCACAAGCATCGGGCCGGAATAGGTTTCCCGACCATCTTGTTGGTGTGCATACTGCATCTAGCCAGCATGCGGCAGTATTCGTTCATTGTGGCTCTAAATTGGCATGAATGTGGCGCCAAGAGTGGAGTGAAAGTTGGATCGAAAAGCGCAAGCAGAGTTTTGGGTGGGCCGATGTGACGCCCCCAAAATCAGACCGTGTACAGTAATCATACACACAGGGTACACGACTGAGATTAGGGTGTCACGGTGATAATATCACAGCACAACACTAAACACAAAAGGATAAACAAATATGTTACAATAGAGGGGGTCACGCGGACCCGAATACATAAGTCATACAAGCCATAATATCTGAGTACAGACATAGTTAGTCAAGTTTTGTCTTAAGAAGGCTAGCACAAATCACATCAGAGATACAGATCGAAAAGGCGAGGCCTCCTGCCTGGGATCCACAGAACTACTCCTGGTCAACGGGGAACTCGACGTCGTATTGGCGCCTCCGGGGTACTCCTGCTCCTGGGCTCCAACGTCAGCTGCAGCGGCTGATCAGGCAAAATACTAAAGCAAATAAAGCAGGTGAGTATCTAGTATACCCGCGAGTCTTACGTCCGCTACTAAGCATTATGCATTATTTCAACGGAAAGAAGAGGTTGTATATAGTGGACTGAAAGACAGAAATCCAGAGCAAGGGTAAGAAGCTAGGCCTAACGAAGACTAGCATCTTCCGACGAGGTCTTGCAGCAGTTTATATAAAGCATAAAGTAACAATGCAACAGAAGTTGCTGCGGCATTGTATAATAATAAGTAGTAATAATTAATAATGCCTCCGAATTCACCTCCTCGACATCCCCGCGAGGAAGAGAACCCGGAACCATACAGTTTAATAATAGTTTCTAGTGGTAAGATCCAGCTTCAGCATAAAGCGTCTTGTTACCGTGGACACGGCTATTCGAATAGATTAATCTTCCCTGCAGGGGTGCACTTGTGTTACGCTACACGCACGGATCTCCAGGGTGGCGGGAACCTTGTTAGGGAACGCTCCACCGAGGCTATCCGACACTTCATAGCCCATCTTTCAAACTCAACAGAGAGGTCATCCGTCGGTCTAAATCCTAAGTACGACGGGCCTTGGACCCCAACCCGAACGTACTCCTGCACGGTGCGTGGCTGGCCGGTGAAGTTGAAGCAAATCCAAATAAGACATCACCGCGCGAGCAAATAAGATAACACCACTTCCCGGCAATCAGCCCGCAGTACTGCTGACGTTTGAAGAGTCCTCGGACGACACTAAGAAGCGGAGGAGCCCATAACTCGTAGTTCCCACGGGTAGGTAGTGCGTACATGGCATATAGCTAACTCAAGACATTCACTGAACCATTTAGCATTTTAATTAACCTGCGTGACAACCGTTATCGTTGCCTCGACTTAACTGACCCGTGGACAACGACAGCAACCAGGACCACCAGTACATCGGTGTCTGCCCCGTCGTCCCACCAAGTCACTGCGGTTACCAACAAGGTGAACCGTCTCCTTACCTTGTCTCGCGTGTGCTCCTGGAGGAGCTCGACTTTCGTGGGTTGGTAACTCTCGCGGCCAACGAACAGGGGCCAAGCACACCGGTACACTGGTCGTACCCTCCCTGTCGTCCCGTCGCAATACCTCTCGCGGGCACCGTTGGGTCGCCTGACTTCTTACCTTTAAGGACAATCGTCGTTCAGGACCCTATGGCGGTAAGACAAAGTCAGCCTCGAGTGGAGTACCAGGATTACTCCTGGATAGCTCACACTTGAGGTGACTAGGCATAACCCAGGTAGGGGCCTTAGACGGTGTCTGCATTGTACCGTACCTGTGCAGCTATAATATTTGTATCCGCGTTCACTCCCCTGAGTGACCACGACCCTCTATCTAATCCTAGCTAACAATGCGCAGGGTTCACTGCTGAATAATGCATAATAATAATAATAGGCAGCATAGGATAAAGGAAGGCACATCAAGGGGCGACAAAATCAGGCTATGCAATTGAATAGGATTGTAACGTAGCAGCAGCAGTAACAATGCCTAGTGCAAGAAATGTACGGAAAGATAGGCGATATCTGGGGAAGGGAATGGCTCTGCTTGCCTGCAAGCTCGACGGTAGTAGTAGGGTCGTCGACGACGTAGTCGTACTCAGCAGCGGTGTAGTCGACGGCAGCAGCGGGGTCTACCGAAGATTAAGGGGGGAAGAAACAGTAAATACAAAGTAAGCATATACAAACAGATGCATGACATTACAGATGAAATGTTAACGGTATTCTAACGCAGTGCAATGCACATTGCTCGGAACGGAAATTCATCTGAGGATGAACTACCGGTTCCGGATGATTACCGGACAGGGTGTCCGGAGGGGGAAGGATCAAGCCGGAGGTGTCGTGGTTACCGGAACAACATAAGGGGGAGTATCTGTGCTAGTTGATCTATTCCGAGAAACATTCGTGTTCGGAATAAATTCATCCGGGCACTCTAACAGTACCGGACAATTTATCGGACAGTCGGTCCGGAGGGGGAATATTCGATGTTCGTTGTGTTAGAGGGGTGTGGTATACATACGGATAGCGTATTTGTATTCGTTAAATTTTTCTGATCAATTTTCATGTATAAAGTTTTTGAATCCGAGTTACGGTTTAAAAGTTATTGAATTTCAAAGTTTAAATCAATTTAAATGATTTCCTGGATTTCTTTTATTATTTATTAAACATTATCCAAAACATTATCCACAACATTATCCAGAACAGTGCTGACATGTGGGACCCACATGTCAGCCTCTGTTATTTATAAAACATTTAATTAAATCAGAAAATGCCTCTGGACCCACCTGTCAGTGACTCAATTTTAATTATTAGATTAACCTAAAACATTAAGTTAATTAATTAGAGGGGACCCACCTATCAGTGACTGGGGTTGCCCAGTCAGCACAGTTGACTGGTCAACCCAGTCAACTGGGACCAAGGGGCCCACTGGCAGTGACCCAGGGGTGCCCCCAGGTGTGCCACGTCAGGGGGGGCACCGGCGGCGAGACGCCGGCGTGCCCAGCACGGCGGAGGCCACGGGAGGGCGTCGGAAATGGGCTAGGGGGCACCGTTCGCCACGGGGTTTGGTGCATTCGAACCGGGAGGCAGCGCTGCGTTGATTCCAGGCGGTGGCGACGTCGGGGGTGGCCGGAGTGAAGCTCGCCGTCGACAATGGCGGAGGCAGCGCTCGGGTCAAATGGAAGTCGGGGGTACGGGGTGAAACCTAGCGCGCAACTCATCACAACCGAACCTATGCTCTACCAGGAACACAGTGGTGCAGGAGGCGTGAGCTGAAGCTCACTGGAGCGAGCGCACGTCCTTCCTCGGCGGAGACGTGCTCGGCTCCAATGGCGCGGGAGGCTACGGCGAACGGGAGGCCACGGGAAACTAGGAGGGGGTAGAGGAGCTCACGACGGAGGCGTAGGGGAGGGCAGCAAGCTTGGGGGAGGCGCGACGAGGCCGGAATTGACGACGGGATCACGGCGGCCGGAGCGGGGGACGAAGACGAGGGCGAGACGAGGGAGGGCTCCCGGCTCGATTCCTTGCGGGACTTGATGAAGACGACGACGGTGCAGAGGCTGGACACGGTAGCGTAGGCGGTAGTGGCCGTTGGCTGCGTGCGGCCACGACAACGGCGACGGCGGCGCTCGGGTAATATTTCCCTGACGATGGCGAGAGGAGGAGGAGGGGAATGGGGTGGGGGGCGTGTCCAGGGAGCTTCTGGGGTTGGCCTTATCGCCTCCCCGGTCGTAGGGAGCAGGTGAGGGAGGGGAGGGCTCCAGCGGCGTCCATGGCCACGGCTGCGCCACGGCGTCGAGCAGTTGGCCGACATGACGGGAGCAGGTGGGAGGTGGAAGATGGGCCGGGGTGGCTGGGCTGAGGTGGGCCTCGCCCCAGGCGAGCTTTAAGGATTTTCCAATTTGTTCTGTGTTGCTGTTTATTCTATTTCTTTCTGTAATTGATTTATTAACCCTAGCATTTTTGTAAAAGGTTATTAGTGTTTGTAAATTAGGGTTACATATTACTAAGGTGCCACAAAAGTTTTTGCAGCAAAATAAAATCATTAGATATTTCTTTTAATTATTAAATGCCCAAAGTAAGGGTTTTAGCATACTGTTTGAATTGTCTGGAATTTTCTGTAACTTCAAAAATTACCAAATTTGGTCCAACAAGATTATAATGATTTTAGGCAATTTACAAAAATAGTTTCATGATTTTTGGAACAACTTTACTTGAGCACATTTGTTTTATTTTTCATTCAAAGAAGTTTCAACTAGGGTATAGTTTCATGATGAGGGAGATGCATTGGGATTAGGGTTTTGATTACCAACCAGCATGGTTTGAAAAGAGCAGAAGCAAAGTTTGATTAGGGACAGGGGATAACAGTGATTAACAAACAGTGATGGTCAACAGTGATGATGATTACTGTTACAGGAACTGAGGGTGTTACAAATCTCCCCCACTACAAGAATTCTCGTCCCGAGAATTTAAGTGGTAGCGAGGAAAAGATCGGGGTATTCATCGCGAAGGCGATCTTCGCGTTCCCAGGTGGCTTCATCTTCAGAATGATTCGACCACTGGACCTTGAGGAACTTGACGGTCTTGTTGCGGGTTCGGCGTTCAGACTGATCGAGAATGCGGCTCGGGTGTTCCCGATAAGTCAAGTCTTGTTGCAGCTCGATCATATCATGCTCCACTTCGCGGATAGGATCCTTGAAGCAGCGACGGAGTTGCGACACGTGGAAAACATTGTGGACTTGGGAGAGGTTCGGCGGCAATTCTAACCGGTATGCCATGGGTCCACTCCTGGAAAGGATACGGAACGGGCCAATGTAGCGAGGAGCCAACTTGCCCTTGATACCGAAGCGATGAGTTCCCCTCATGGGAGTGACACGGAGGTATGCGTATTCACCAGGCTGATACTCCATTTCACGGTGTTTGCGGTCATAGTTGCTCTTCTAACGAGACTGTGCGGCCTTGATATTTTCTTGCACAATGCGAACTTGTTCTTCAGCTTCTTGGACAAGATCCGGTCCGAAGTAGGGTCGTTCCCCAGTTCCTGACCAATTCAGGGGGGTCCGACATTTACGTCCGTATAGAACTTCGAAGGGGGCCATCTTCAAGCTAGCCTGATAGCTATTGTTGTACGAGAATTCCGCGTACGGGAGGGCATCCTCCCATTTCATGCCGAAAGAAAGGACACAAGCGCGAAGCATGTCTTCCAGCACTTGATTGACTCGTTCAACTTGGCCTTGCGACTGGGGGTGATAAGCGGTGCTGAGATTCAGACGAGTCCCGAAAGCTTCCATGAAACTGTTCCAGTATCGTGAGGTGAAAATGCTGCCACGGTCTGAACTGATCTCCATCGGAATACCGTGGAGTGACACAATTCGGGAGATATACAAGTGTGCTAACTGACTAGCAGTTATCGTCTCCTTGACCGGCAGGAAGTGAGCAATCTTGGAGAATCGGTCGATGACGACAAAGATGGCATCGTTACCTTTCTGTGACTTAGGAAAACCGGTGACAAAGTCCATCTCGACTTTGTCCCACTTCCAATCAGGAGGGGGGAGTGGTCGCAACCAACCAGCAGGTTCTGATGTCCGGCTTTGACGCGACTGCAAACGTCACACTGAGAAACATAGCGGGAGACGTCTTGCTTCATGTAAGGCCACCAGTACCGTTGACGAAGGTCTTTATACATCTTGGTACTGCCAGGGTGGATTGACAAGGGAGAATTATGGGCTTCTTCCATGATATCCGGACCACAGTTAATGAGGGGTGGGCTCACAGGAACTACTAAGCGGCCCTTGAAGTACACAGTATCACCATCATTGGCATCAATGGTAAAAGAGGAGGGCTTCCCTTCTGCGATGTCCTGCTTGATCTTCACAATGTCAGGGGCCAGAGATTGTCTACTCTTGATGAGGGCGTCGAGTTTTGACTCGAGAACCGGGTTATTGACGTAACCTTGAGGAACAATCTCGAGGTTCAACTTGCGAAACTCTTCATACAGAAGTGGTTGCTGCACCTGAACCTCAAGTTCAGAATAGTAAGCTTTGCGGCTCAAGGCATCGGCCATTACATTAGCCTTGCCAGGGGTATACGAAATATCCATGTTGAAGTCGGCTATTGTCTCGAGCCATCGTTGTTGACGAAGATTCAGGTCTGGCTGAGTAAACAGGTACTTCAGACTTTGGTGGTCGGTGTAGACCTCGCAACGATTACCGACGAGGTAATGTCGCCACAGCTTCAATGCATAAATTACTGCTGCCAATTCGAGATCATGTGTTGGGTATTTGTCTTCGTGAGCACACAACTGTCGAGAGCCATAAGCAATCACCTTGCGCTCTTGCAATAGGACACAGCCTAATCCTTGACGAGACGCGTCGCAATATATCACGAAGTCCTTCTGAGTACCAGGGGGAGCGAGCACCGGGGGAGAAGTTAGCTTGTCCTTGAGTGCTTGAAAAATTTCTTGACATTTATCTGTCCACTCAAACTTGACGCCTTTGTGAAGCAGATTAGTCAGAGGCCTGGCAATCTTGGAGAAATTCTCGACGAAACGGCGGCAATAGCTAGCGAGCCCGAGAAAACTGCGGACTTGCTTGACGGTCTTGGGAGGAGTCCAGTCAAGAATAGCCTGGATACGTTCCGGGGTGACGACAATGCCATCCTTGGAGATCACATGACCAAGGTAGGTTACTTCGGGAAGCCAGAACTCACACTTCGAATACTTAGCGTAGAGTTTGTGTTCTCGAAGCTTCTCCAGTATAAGACGAAGATGTTCAGCATGTTCTTCTTCATTCTTGGAATATATCAATATATCATCCAGATAAACCACGACGAACTGGTCGAGGTACTCCATGAAAATATAATTCATCAATCTGGAGAAGGTGGTTGGAGCATTGGTTAAGCCAAAGGACATGACGGTGTACTCGTATGAACCATAGCGAGTAATGAAGGCAGTCTTCGGAATGTCCTCATCACGGACTCGGATTTGGTGATAACCCAACCTCAAGTCGAGTTTAGAAAACACCTTGGATCCGGCAAGTTGATCATACAGATCGTTGATTCGGGGAAGTGGGTATTTGTTCTGGATGGTGGCTTGGTTAATGGGCCGATAATCTTGGACCAATCGGTTTGTCCCATCGCTCTTCTTGACAAAAAGCGAAGGTGCTCCCCAGGCTGAGGAACTGGGGCGAATGAATCCTTTCTGAAGTGCCTTGTCGATTTCCTCCTTAAGTTCAAGGAGTTCTAGTCTCACTATGGGGAAGGTGGGGGCATGCCGTGTCGGCCATGCGCGTACGCGCAGCATTCTCGCCCTTGGGTGCACGTTGCAGCGCAGGAGGTCGGCACGTACGCCTCCCTTCAGAGCAAGTACAATAGTGCCTAGTCAGCTGGCTATAAGGAATAAAATAGTATATTTATGCTTAGTTGGAGGAGAAAGAAAAGAAGAGAGAAGAGAAGCGGGCTACTAATTAATAGCCAGCTGCAACACGTGCTCCTAGGCACTTTCTGAAATAGACATGTAGGCTATATGTTGATAAAGTAGTACTCCCTCCGTAAATAAATATAAGAGTGTTTAGACTACTAAAATAGTGATCTAAACACTCTTATATTTCTTTACAGAGGGAGTATTTCTTATAGCCTTATTATTGTACCTGTTGACTATAAAATAAGCTATAAATGACATGACATCTCCTTATAGCCAGCAGCTGGCTGTACTATTAACCATGCTCTCATGGGCTCGCGCCGCCTCGCTTGCCGACATGTGGTCGGTGTGGCTGACGTGGCGTGGTTGAGCGTCGGGACTCGGGAGCCCAAGCGAAGCTGACACGGGTGGGCGAGCGGCCCTCGATCGCTCGCTCCCATTCCCGGCAAGCAATGTCAGGATTCCTGCGGCTGCTCTGACCACAGTTAATGAGGGGAGGGCTCACAGGAACTACTAAGCGGCCCTTGAAGTACACAGTATCACCATCATTGGCATCAATGGTAAAAGAGGAGGGCTTCTCTTCTGCGATGTCCTGCTTGATCTTCACAATGTCAGGGGCCAGAGATTGTCTACTCTTGATGAGGGCGTCGAGTTTTGACTCGAGAACCAGGTTATTGACGTAACCTTGAGGAACAATCTCGAGGTTCAACTTGCGAAACTCTTCATACAGAAGTGGTTGCTGCACCTGAACCTCAAGTTCAGAACAGTAAGCTTTGCGGCTCAAGGCATCGGCCATTACATTAGCCTTGCCAGGGGTATACGAAATATCCATGTTGAAGTCGGCTATTGTCTCGAGCCATCGTTGTTGACGAAGATTCAGGTCTGGCTGAGTAAATAGGTACTTCAGACTTTGGTGGTCGGTGTAGACCTCGCAACGATTACCGACAAGGTAATGTCGCCACAGCTTCAATGCATAAATTACTGCTGCCAATTCGAGATCATGTGTTGGGTATTTGTCTTCGTGAGCACACAACTGTCGAGAGCCATAAGCAATCACCTTGCGCTCTTGCAATAGGACACAGCCTAATCCTTGACGAGACGCGTCGCAATATATCACGAAGTCCTTCTGAGTACCAGGGGGAGCGAGCACCGGGGGAGAAGTTAGCTTGTCCTTGAGTGCTTGAAAACTTTCTTGACATTTATCTGTCCACTCAAACTTGACGCCTTTGTGAAGCAGATTAGTCAGAGGCCTGGCAATCTTGGAGAAATTCTCGACGAAACGGCGGCAATAGCTAGCGAGCCCGAGAAAACTGCGGACTTGCTTGACGGTCTTGGGAGGAGTCCAGTCAAGAATAGCCTGGATACGTTCCGGGGTGACGGCAATGCCATCCTTGGAGATCACATGACCAAGGTAGGTTACTTCGGGAAGCCAGAACTCACACTTCGAATACTTAGCGTAGAGTTTGTGTTCTCGAAGCTTCTCCAGTATAAGACGAAGATGTTCAGCATGTTCTTCTTCATTCTTGGAATATATCAATATATCATCCAGATAAACCACGACGAACTGGTCGAGGTACTCCATGAAAATATAATTCATCAATCTGGAGAAGGTGGTTGGAGCATTGGTTAAGCCAAAGGACATGACGGTGTACTCGTATGAACCATAGCGAGTAATGAAGGCATTCTTCGGAATGTCCTCATCACGGACTCGGATTTGGTGATAACCCAACCTCAAGTCGAGTTTAGAAAACACCTTGGATCCGGCAAGTTGATCATACAGATCGTTGATCCGGGGAAGTGGGTATTTGTTCTGGATGGTGGCTTGGTTAATGGGCCGATAATCTTGGACCAATCGGTTTGTCCCATCGCTCTTCTTGACAAAAAGCGAAGGTGCTCCCCAGGCTGAGGAACTGGGGCGAATGAATCCTTTCTGAAGTGCCTTGTCGATTTCCTCCTTAAGTTCAAGGAGTTCATGTGGCGGCATCTTGTAAGGACGCTTGGCAATAGGAACAGTGCCTGGCTTCAAGTCGATGACGAATTCAACTTCTCTGATCGGGGGTATTCCCGGCAGTTCTTCTGGGAAGACGTCGGGAAAATCGCGGACGACCGGAACGTTCTCGATGCCTTCGAGGGGGGCGGCATTCAAGGCATTCATCATGAATATCTGGGTTTCAGCATTACGGGTAACTCGGGTGGTGTGGTTAACAATCTCGCCGGAGGGGTGAAAAAGTTTGACAGACTTGGTGCCACAATAGAGTGCGGCATCGTGAAATTTCAACCAGTCCATTCCCAGTATGAGGTCTATGGTGGAAGACTTCAGAACGATGGGGAAAGCAAGGAATTCAATCCCTTCAATTTCAACAATGGTTCCGGGCACTATCTTGGTGGTTTGACATTGGCCTATCGGGGTGCGGACAGCCATCGGTGGGTTCATCTTTTCTAGCGTGAAGTTATGCGACAATGCAAATGCTTCCGACAAGAATGAATGCGATGCTCCTGTATCAAATAAAACAGTAGCAGGTACGGAATTGACGAGAAGGGTACCCATCACGGTAGCGGGTTGTTGCTGAGCTTCATCAACATTGACGTGGTTAGCATGTCCACGAGCATAAGCGGAAGACCCAGTATTATAGTTGGGGGTCCTATTGTTGCCACGACCATTTCCACGACCAGCGGGGTGAACTACCAGTTGCTTCTGTTTCTGGGGGCACTCTCTGGAAAAATGCCCCGGTTGGTGGCACGTGAAGCATAATCCATCCTGAGGACGAAGTGGGGTAGCATTGGGTGGTGCAGGCAGAGTTCTTGGCAACTGCGGTGGCGGAGGCAGACGGGGTGCAGCATAGGACGACCTTGGAGCAGGGACAGCTGAATAAGTCACACTGGTAGGGAGCCAGATACGACGCTTCTGCGTTGCGCCCGAAGATGAGCCAACGTCACGATAACGCTTCAGAGAGTTCTTGTGCTCCATCTGGGCAGTCTCGACGGTGATAGCCTTGTTCACCATGGTGGCGAAGTTGGCGAAATCATGAACGGCAAGAGCGAGCCTGAGTTCTGGGTTGAGGCCACGATGGAACTTCTGCTGCCTGCGAGCATCGGTGGTGATCTCTCCTTCCGCATAGCGAGAGAGGTTGAGGAACTCGCGCTGATAGGCTTCAACAGTCATGTCTCCCTGAGTGAGGTTACGAAATTCTTCCGCCTTACGATCCATGATCCCCTGAGGAATGTAGCGGGCGCGGAAAGCAGACTGAAATTCATCCCAAGTGATGACTTCTTCAACTGGCAGGGAACGCTTGTGGGTGCTCCACCACTGAGCAGCGGAGCCTTTCAGATGATAAGACGCAAAGTTCACATAGTCGGCTGGATCGACATTAGCAGACTCTAGCTCGTGAGTGATGTCGCGAAGCCAGTCATCAGCATCCAGCGGCTGAACAGTGTTGCGGAACAGAGTGGGGTTGAGGCGGGTGAAGTCGTGCAGAGTCACGGTGGCATGCTGATGGTGGTGCCCATACTGATTCGGCTGAGGGAACTGAGCCATGATATTCTGCATGAACTGACGGTTCATCTCGAACTGCTGCATCATCGCGGCCATGTAATCCGGCGGCGGAGGTGGGTCGTTGGCAGCACGACCACGACCACGACCACCACGACCAGCCATCCTGCTAGAATTTAACAGGGGTATTTCAGCGATGAAAATTTAACGAGATACCGGAATCAAGCCTGAAGTAAAACGACAACGAAAAGGAGGCGCAGATATATAAAGGAGTAGTCATATAAGACATACACATTCGCACACAGAATCAATCGAAAATCGGGCAGCGTAACGTCGTAGAAATTAAGGAAAAAGGACTCACTAGGCGGCGCGCAGACCGCGGTAAGGATTACACGACGCGACATAGATTCCACTATGTCAATCACGCCGCAAGAAAACTGTTGGCCACAGGAGTTGATGCCAGAGAACGCGCGGCCTGCCCAGAATGAGAATGGGATCCGCGGTCTGGGATCTGGCGTACGACGCCTGCGACACGACTCAATCAATGGGAGAAGCACCAAAAACGCCGAGTGGAATCAAGAGAACGTGATCCTAATGTCAGCTTTTGTAAAACTTACCAGCAAGGATAAGAGAGCAGATTCCCAGAGCATAGGTAAGGAGAAAAGGATCCTAATACCATAGATATCACACGTAGTGACATCGATGTGGGCCCGTAAGCCAAATATTAAGTTAGCAAAATAGTTTTTCAAAGTCTAGACTCAACTTCGACCAGGTAGTGGTGGGGTGGCTTCCTACAGGCAGTCGGCTCTGATACCAACTTGTGACGCCCCCAAAATCAGACCGTGTACAGTAATCATACACACAGGGTACACGACTGAGATTAGGGTGCCACGATGATAATATCACAGCACAACACTAAACACAAAAGGATAAACAAATATGTTACAATAGAGGGGGTCACGCGGACCCGAATACATAAGTCATACAAGCCATAATATCTGAGTACAGACATAGTTAGTCAAGTTTTGCCTTAAGAAGGCTAGCACAAATCACATCAGAGATACAGATCGAAAAGGCGAGGCCTCCTGCCTGGGATCCACAGAACTACTCCTGGTCAACGGGGAACTCGACGTCGTAGTAGGCGCCTCCGGGGTACTCCTGCTCCTAGGCTCCAACGTCAGCTGCAGCGGCCAATCAGGCAAAACAGTAAAGGAAATAAAGCAGGTGAGTATCTAGTATACCCGCGAGTCTTACGTCCGCTACTAAGCATTATGCATTGTTTCAACGGAAAGAAGAGGCTGTATATAGTGGACTGAAAGACGGAAATCCAGATCAAGGGTAAGAAGCTAGGCCTAACGAAGACTAGCATCTTCCGACGAGGTCTTGCAGCATGAGGTAAGAATCAGCCAACAGTTTATATAAAGCATAAAGTAACAATGCAGCAGAAGTTGCTGCAGCATTGTATAATAATAAGTAGTAATAATTAACAATGACTCCGAATTCACCTCCTCGACATCCCCGCGAGGAAGAGAACCCGGAACCATACAGTTTAATAATAGTTTCTAGTGGTAAGATCCAGCTTCAGCATAAAGCGTCTTGTTATCGTGGACACGGCTATTCGAATAGATTAATCTTCCCTGCAGGGGTGCACTTGTGTTACGCTACACGCACGGATCTCCAGGGTGGCGGGAACCTTGTTAGGGAACGCTCCACCGAGGCTATCCGACACTTCATAGCCCATCTTTCAAACTCAACAAAGAGGCCATCCGCCGGTCTAAATCCTAAGTACGACGGGCCTTGGACCCCAACCCGAACGTACTCCTGCACGGTGCGTGGCTGGCCGGTGAAGTTGAAGCAAATCCAAATAAGACATCACCGCGTGAGCAAATAAGACAACACCACTTCCCGACAATCAGCCCGCAGTACTGCTGACGTCTGAAGAGTCCTCGGACGACACTAAGAAGCGGAGGAGCCCATAACTCGTAGTTCCCACGGGTAGGTAGTGCGTACATGGCATATAGCCAACTCAAGACATTCACTGAACCATTTAGCATTTTAATTAACCTGCGTGACAACCGTTATCGTTGCCTCGACTTAACTGACCCGTGGACAACGACAGCAGCCAGGACCACCAGTACATCGGTGCCTGCCCCGTCGTCCCACCAAGTCACTACGGTTACCAACAAGGTGAACCGTCTCCTTACCTTGTCTCGCGTGTGCTCCTGGAGGAGCTCGACTTTCGTGGGTTGGTAACTCTCAAGGCCAACGAAAAGGGGCCAAGCACACCGGTACACTGGCCGTACCCTCCCTGTCGTCCCGTCGCAATACCTCTCGCGGGCACCGTTGGGTCGCCCGACTTCTTACCTTTAAGGACAATCGTCGTTCAAGACCCTACGGCGGTAAGACAAAGTCAGCCTCGAGTGGAGTACCAGGATTACTCCTGGATAGCTCACACTTGAGGTGACTAGGCATAACCCAGGTAGGGGCCTTAGACGGTGTCTGCATTGTACCGTACCTGTGCAGTTATAATATTTGTATCCGCGTTCACTCCCCTGAGTGACCACGACCCTCTATCTAATCCTAGCTAACAATGCGCAGGGCTCACTGCTGAATAATGCATAATAATAATAATAGGCAGCATAGGATAAAGGAAGGCACATCAAGGGGCGACAAAATCAGGCTATGCAATTGAATAGGATTGTAACGTAGCAGCAGCAGTAACAATGCCTAGTGCAAGAAATGTACGAAAGATAGGCGATATCTGGGGAAGGGAATGGCTCTGCTTGCCTGGAAGCTCGACGGTAGTAGTAGTGTCGTCGACGACGTAGTCGTACTCAGCAGCGGTGTAGTCGACGGCAGCAGCGGGGTCTACCGAAGATTAAGGGGGAAGAAACAGTAAATACAAAGTAAGCATATACAAACAGATGCATGACATTACAGATGAATGTTAACGGTATTCTAACGCAGTGCAATACACATTGCTCGGAACGGAAATTCATCTGAGGATGAACTACCGGTTCCGGATGATTACCGGACAGGGTGTCCGGAGGGGGAAGGATCAAGCCGGAGGTGTCGTGGTTACCGGAACAACATAAGGGGGGTGTATCCGTGCTAGTTGATCTATTCCGAGATACATTCGTGTTCGGAATAAATTCATCCGGGCACTCTAACAGTACCGGACAATTTATCGGACAGTCGGTCCGGAGGGGGAATGTTCGATGTTCGTTGTGTTAGAGGGGTGTGGTAGACATACGGATAGCGTATTTGTATTCGTTAAATTTTTCTGATCAATTTTCATGTATAAAGTTTTTGAATCCGAGTTACGGTTTAAAAGTTATTGAATTTCAAAGTTTAAATCAATTTAAATGATTTCCTGGATTTCTTTTATTATTTTCTAAACATTATCCAAAACATTATCCACAAAATTATCCAGAACAATGCTGACATGTGGGACCCATATGTCAGCCTCTGTTATTTATAAAACATTTAATTAAATCAGAAAATGCCTCTGGACCCACCTGTCAGTGACTCAATTTTAATTATTAGATTAACCTAAAACATTAAGTTAATTAATTAGAGGGGACCCACCTATCAGTGACTGGGGTTGCCCAGTCAGCACAGTTGACTGGTCAACCTAGTCAACTGGGACCAAGGGGCCCACTGGCAGTGACCCAGGGGTGCCCCCAGGTGTGCCACGTCAGGGGGGGTACCGGCGGCGAGACGCCGCCGTGCCCAGCACGGCGGAGGCCACGGGAGGGCGTCGGAAATGGGCTAGGGGGCACCGTTCGCCACGGGGTTTGGTGCATTCGAACCGGGAGGCAGCGCTGCGTCGATTCCAGGCGGTGGCGACGTCGGGGGTGGCCGGAGTGAAGCTCGCCGTCGACAATGGCGGAGGCAGCGCTCGGGTCAAATGGAAGTCGGGGGTACGGGGTGAAACCTAGCGCGCAACTCATCACAACCGAACCTATGCTCTACCAGGCACACAGTGGTGCAGGCGGCGTGAGCTGAAGCTCACTGGAGCGAGCGCACGTCCTTTCTCGGCGGAGACGTGCTCGGCTCCAATGGCGCGGGAGGCTACGATGAACGGGAGGCCACGGGAAACTAGGAGGGGGTAGAGGAGCTCACGACGGAGGCGCGACGAGGCCGGAATCGACGACGGGATCACGGCGGCCGGAGCGGGGGACGAAGACGAGGGCGAGATGAGGGAGGGCTCCCGGCTCGATTCCTTGCGGGACTTGATGAAGACGGCGACGGTGCAGAGGCTGGACACGGTAGCGTAGGCGGTAGTGGCCGTTGGCTGCGTGCGGCCACGGCAACGGCGACGGCGGCGCTCGGGTAATATTTCCCCGACGATGGCGAGAGGAGGAGGAGGGGAATGGGGTGGGGGCGTGTCCAGGGAGCTTCTGGGGTTGGCCTTATCGCCTCCCCGGTCGTAGGGAGCAGGTGAGGGAGGGGAGGGCTCCAGCGGCGTCCATGGCCACGGCTGCGCCACGACGTCGAGCAGTTGGCCGACATGACGGGAGCAGGTGGGAGGTTTTAGACGGGCCGGGGTGGCTGGGCTGAGGTGGGCCTCGCCCCAGGCGAGCTTTAAGGATTTTCAGATTTGTTATGTGTTGCTGTTTATTCTATTCTTTTTGTAATTGATTTATTAACCCTAGCATTTTTGTAAAAGGTTATTAGTGTTTGTAAATTAGGGTTACATATTACTAAGGTGCCACAAAAGTTTTTGCAGCAAAATAAAATCATTAGATATTTCTTTTAATTATTAAATGCCCAAAGTAAGGATTTTAACATACTGTTTGAATTGTTTGGAATTTTCTGTAACTTCAAAAATTACCAAATTTGGTCCAACAAGATTATAATGATTTTAGGCAATTTAAAAAAATAGTTTCATGATTTTTGGAACAACTTTATTTGAGCACATTTGTTTTATTTTTCATTTAAAGAAGTTTCAACTAGGGTATAGTTTCATGATGAGGGAGATGCATTGGGATTAGGGTTTTGATTACCAACCAGCATGGTTTGAAAAGAGCAGAAGCAAAGTTTGATTAGGGACAGGGGATAACAGTGATTAACAAACAGTGATGGTCAACAGTGATGATGATTACTGTTACAGGAACTGAGGGTGTTACAAATCTCCCCCACTACAAGAATTCTCGTCCCGAGAATTTAAGTGGTAGCGAGGAAAAGATCGGGGTATTCATCGCGAAGGCGATCTTCGCGTTCCCAGGTGGCTTCATCTTCAGAATGATTCGACCACTGGACCTTGAGGACCTTGACGGTCTTGTTGCGGGTTCGGCATTCAGACTGATCGAGAATGCGGCTCGGGTGTTCCCGATAAGTCAAGTCTTGTTGCAGCTCGATCATATCATGCTCCACTTCGCGGATAGGATCCTTGAAGCAGCGACGGAGTTGCGACACGTGGAAAACATCGTGGACTTGGGAGAGGTTCGGCGGCAATTCTAACCGGTATGCCACGGGTCCACTCCTGGAAAGGATACGGAACGGGCCAATGTAGCGAGGAGCCAACTTGCCCTTGATACCGAAGCGATGAGTGCCCCTCATGGGAGTGACACGGAGGTATGCGTATTCACCAGGCTGATACTCCATTTCACGGTGTTTGCGGTCATAGTTGCTCTTCTGACGAGACTGTGCGACCTTGAGATTTTCTTGCACAATGCGAACTTGTTCTTCAGCTTCTTGGACAAGATCCGGTCCGAAGTAGGGTCGTTCCCCAGTTCCTGACCAATTCAGGGGGGTCCGACATTTACGTCCGTATAGAACTTCGAAGGGGGCCATCTTCAAGCTAGCCTGATAGCTATTGTTGTACGAGAATTCCACGTACGGGAGGGCATCCTCCCATTTCATGCCGAAAGAAAGGACACAAGCGCGAAGCATGTCTTCCAGCACTTGATTGACTCGTTCAACTTGGCCTTGCGACTGGGGGTGACAAGCGGTGCTGAGATTCAGACGAGTCCCGAAAGCTTCCATGAAACTGTTCCAGTATCGTGAGGTGAAAATGCTGCCACGGTCTGAACTGATCTCCATCGGAATACCGTGGAGTGACACAATTCGGGAGATATACAAGTGTGCTAACTGACTAGCAGTGATCGTCTCCTTGACCGGCAGGAAGTGAGCAATCTTGGAGAATCGGTCGATGACGACAAAGATGGCATCGTTACCTTTCTGTGACATAGGAAAACCGGTGACGAAGTCCATCTCGACTTTGTCCCACTTCCAATCAGGAGGGGGGAGTAGTCGCAACCAACCAGCAGGTTTCTGATGTCCGGCTTTGACGCGACTGCAAACGTCACACTGAGAAACATAGCGGGCGACGTCTTGCTTCATGTAAGGCCACCAGTACCGTTGACGAAGGTCTTTATACATCTTGGTACTGCGAGGGTGGATTGACAAGGGAGAATTATGGGCTTCTTCCATGATATCCGGACCACAGTTAATGAGGGGAGGGCTCACAGGAACTACTAAGCGGCCCTTGAAGTACACAGTATCACCATCATTGGCATCAATGGTAAAAGAGGAGGGCTTCCCTTCTGCGATGTCCTGCTTGATCTTCACAATGTCAGGGGCCAGAGATTGTCTACTCTTGATGAGGGCGTCGAGTTTTGACTCGAGAACCAGGTTATTGACGTAACCTTGAGGAACAATCTCGAGGTTCAACTTGCGAAACTCTTCATACAGAAGTGGTTGCTGCACCTGAACCTCAAGTTCAGAACAGTAAGCTTTGCGGCTCAAGGCATCGGCCATTACATTAGCCTTGCCAGGGGTATACGAAATATCCATGTTGAAGTCGGCTATTGTCTCGAGCCATCGTTGTTGACGAAGATTCAGGTCTGGCTGAGTAAACAGGTACTTCAGACTTTGGTGGTCGGTGTAGACCTCGCAACGATTACCGACAAGGTAATGTCGCCACAGCTTCAATGCATAAATTACTGCTGCCAATTCGAGATCATGTGTTGGGTATTTGTCTTCGTGAGCACACAACTGTCGAGAGCCATAAGCAATCACCTTGCGCTCTTGCAATAGGACACAGCCTAATCCTTGACGAGACGCGTCACAATATATCACGAAGTCCTTCTGAGTACCAGGGGGAGCGAGCACCGGGGGAGAAGTTAGCTTGTCCTTGAGTGCTTGAAAACTTTCTTGACATTTATCTGTCCACTCAAACTTGACGCCTTTGTGAAGCAGATTAGTCAGAGGCCTGGCAATCTTGGAGAAATTCTCGACGAAACGGCGGCAATAGCTAGCGAGCCCGAGAAAACTGCGGACTTGCTTGACGGTCTTGGGAGGAGTCCAGTCAAGAATAGCCTGGATACGTTCCGGGGTGACGGCAATGCCATCCTTGGAGATCACATGACCAAGGTAGGTTACTTCGGGAAGCCAGAACTCACACTTCGAATACTTAGCGTAGAGTTTGTGTTCTCGAAGCTTCTCCAGTATAAGACGAAGATGTTCAGCATGTTCTTCTTCATTCTTGGAATATATCAATATATCATCCAGATAAACCACGACGAACTGGTCGAGGTACTCCATGAAAATATAATTCATCAATCTGGAGAAGGTGGTTGGAGCATTGGTTAAGCCAAAGGACATGACGGTGTACTCGTATGAACCATAGCGAGTAATGAAGGCATTCTTCGGAATGTCCTCATCACGGACTCAGATTTGGTGATAACCCAACCTCAAGTCGAGTTTAGAAAACACCTTGGATCCGGCAAGTTGATCATACAGATCGTTGATCCGGGGAAGTGGGTATTTGTTCTGGATGGTGGCTTGGTTAATGGGCCGATAATCTTGGACCAATCGGTTTGTCCCATCGCTCTTCTTGACAAAAAGCGAAGGTGCTCCCCAGGCTGAGGAACTGGGGCGAATGAATCCTTTCTGAAGTGCCTTGTCGATTTCCTCCTTAAGTTCAAGGAGTTCATGTGGCGGCATCTTGTAAGGACGCTTGGCAATAGGAACAGTGCCTGGCTTCAAGTCGATGACGAATTCAACTTCTCTGATCGGGGGTATTCCCGGCAGTTCTTCTGGGAAGACGTCGGGAAAATCGCGGATGACCGGAACGTTCTCGATGGCTTCGAGGGGGGAAGCATTCAAGGCATTCATCATGAATATCTGGGTTTCAGCATTACGGGTAACTCGGGTGGTGTGGTTAACAATCTCTGCGGAGGGGTGAAAAAGTTGGACAGACTTGGTGCCACAATAGAGTGCGGCATCGTGAAATTTCAACCAGTCCATTCCCAGTATGAGGTCTATGGTGGAAGACTTCAGAACGATGGGGGAAGCAAGGAATTCAATCCCTTCAATTTCAACAATGGTTCCGGGCACTATCTTGGTGGTTTGACATTGGCCTATCGGGGTGCGGACAACCATCGGTGGGTTCATCTTTTCTAGCGTGAAGTTATGCGACAATGCAAATGCTTCCGACAAGAATGAATGCGATGCTCCTGTATCAAATAAAACAGTAGCAGGTACGGAATTAATGAGAAGGGTACCCATCACGGTAGCGGGTTGTTGCTGAGCTTCATCAACATTGACGTGGTTAGCATGTCCACGAGCATAAGCGGCAGACCCAGTATTATAGTTGGGGGTCCTATTGTTGCCACGACCATTTCCACGACCAGCGGGGTGAACTACCAGTTGCTTCTGTTTCTGGGGGCACTCTCTGGAAAAATGCCCGGTTGGTGGCACGTGAAGCATAATCCATCCTGAGGACGAAGTGGGGTAGCATTGGGTGGTGCAGGCAAAGTTCTTGGCAACTGCGGTGGCGGAGGCAGACGGGGTGCGGCATAGGATGGCCTTGGAGCAGGGACAGCTGAATAAGTCACACTGGTAGGGAGCCAGATACAACGCTTCTGCGTTGCGCCCGAAGATGAGCCAACGTCACGATAACACTTCAGAGAGTTCTTGTGCTCCATCTGGGCAGTCTCGACGGTGATAGCCTTGTTCACCATGGTGGCGAAGTTGGCGAAATCATGAACGGCAAGAGCGAGCCTGAGTTCTGGGTTGAGGCCACGACGGAACTTCTGCTGCCTGCGAGCATCGGTGGTGATCTCTCCTTCCGCATAGCGAGAGAGTTTGAGGAACTCGCGCTGATAGGCTTCAACATTCATGTCGCCCTGAGTGAGGTTACGAAATTCTTCCGCCTTACGATCCATGATCCCCTGAGGAATGTAGCGGGCGCGGAAAGCAGACTGAAATTCATCCCAAGTGATGACTTCTTCAACTGGCAGGGAACGCTTGTGGGTGCTCCACCACTGAGCAGCGGCGCCTTTCAGATGATAAGACGCAAAGTTCACATAGTCGGCTGGATCGACATTAGCAGACTCTAGCTCGTGAGTGATGTCGCGAAGCCAGTCATCAGCATCCAGCGGCTGAACAGTGTTGCGGAACAGAGTGGGGTTGAGGCGGGTGAAGTCGTGCAGAGTCACGGTGGCATGCTGATGGTGGTGCCCATTCTGATTCGGCTGAGGGAACTGAGCCATGATATTCTGCATGAACTGACAGTTCATCTCGAACTGCTGCATCATCGCGGCCATGTAATCCGGCGGCGGAGGTGGGTCGTTGGCAGCACGACCACGACCACGACCACCACGACCAGCCATCCTGCTAGAATTTAACAGGGGTATTTCAGCGATGAAAATTTAACGAGATACTGGAATCAAGCCTGAAGTAAAACGACAACGAAAAGGAGGCGCAGATATATAAAGGAGTAGTCATATAAGACATACACATTCGCACACAGAATCAATCGAAAATCGGGCAGCGTAACGTCGTAGAAATTAAGGAAAAAGGACTCACTAGGCGGCGTGCAGACCGCGGTAAGGATTACACGACGCGACATAGATTCCACTATGTCAATCACGCCGCAAGAAAACT
The DNA here is from genome assembly GCA_950022295.1 of Bromus sterilis. Taxonomy (NCBI): domain Eukaryota; kingdom Viridiplantae; phylum Streptophyta; class Magnoliopsida; order Poales; family Poaceae; genus Bromus; species Bromus sterilis. The sequence goes on along the minus strand of OX465601.1, from coordinate 138,095,401 downwards.
GTTGGCCACAGGAGTTGATGCCAGAGAACGCGCGGCCTGCCCAGAATGAGAATGGGATCCGCGGTCTGGGATCTGGCGTACGACGCCTGCGACACGACTCAATCAATGGGGGAAGCACGAAAAACGCCGGGTGGAACCAAGAGAACGTGATCCTAATGTCAGCTTTTGTAAAACTTACCAGCAAGGATAAGAGAGCAGATTCCCAGAGCATAGGTAAGGAGAAAAGGATCCTAATACCATAGATATCACACGTAGTGACATCGATGTGGGCCCGTAAGCCAAATATTAAGTTAGAAAAATAGTTTTTCAAAGTCTAGACTCAACTTCGACCAGGTAGTGGTGGGGTGGCTTCCTACAGGCAGTCGGCTCTGATACCAACTTGTGACGCCCCCAAAATCAGACCGTGTACAGTAATCATACACACAGGGTACACGACTGAGATTAGGGTGCCACGGTGATAATATCACAGCACAACACTAAACACAAAAGGAGAAACAAATATGTTACAATAGAGGGGGTCACGCGGACCCGAATACATAAGTCATACAAGCCATAATATCTGAGTACAGACATAGTTAGTCAAGTTTTGCCTTAAGAAGGCTAGCACAAATCACATCAGAGATACAGATCGAAAAGGCGAGGCCTCCTGCCTGGGATCCACAGAACTACTCCTGGTCAACGGGGAACTCGACGTCGTAGTAGGCGCCTCCGGGGTACTCCTGCTCCTGGGCTCCAACGTCGGCTGCAGCGGCCGATCAGGCAAAACAGTAAAGGAAATAAAGCAGGTGAGTATCTAGTATACTCGCGAGTCTTACGTCCGCTACTAAGCATTACGCATTGTTTCAAAGGAAAGAAGAGGCTGTATATAGTGGACTGAAAGACAGAAATCCAGAGCAAGGGTAAGAAGCTAGGCCTAACGAAGACTAGCATCTTCCGACGAGGTCTTGCAGCATGAGGTAAGAATCAGCCAACAATTTATATAAAGCATAAAGTAACAATGCAGCAGAAGTTGCTGCAACATTGTATAATAATAAGTAGTAATAATTAACAATGCCTCCGAATTCACCTCCTCGACATCCCCGCGAGGAAGAGAACCCGGAACCATACAGTTTAATAATAGTTTCTAGTGGTAAGATCCAGCTTCAGCATAAAGCGTCCTGTTACCGTGGACACGACTATTCGAATAGATTAATCTTCCCTGCAGGGGTGCACTTGTGTTACGCTACACGCACGGATCTCCAGGGTGGCTGGAACCTTGTTAGGGAACGCTCCACCGAGGCTATCCGACACTTCATAGCCCATCTTTCAAACTCAACAAAGAGGCCATCCGCCGGTCTAAATCCTAAGTACGACGGGCCTTGGACCCCAACCCGAACGTACTCCTGCACGGTGCGTGGCTGGCCGGTGAAGTTGAAGCAAATCCAAATAAGACATCACCGCGCGAGCAAATAAGACAACACCACTTCCCGGCAATCAGCCCGCAGTACTGCTGACGTCTGAAGAGTCCTCGGACGACACTAAGAAGCGGAGGAGCCCATAACTCGTAGTTCCCACGGGTAGGTAGTGCGTACATGGCATATAGCCAACTCAAGACATTCACTGAACCATTTAGCATTTTAATTAACCTGCGTGACAACCGTTATCGTTGCCTCGACTTAACTGACCCGCGGACAACGACAGCAGCCAGGACCACCAGTACATCGGTGCCTGCCCCGTCGTCCCACCAAGTCACTGCAGTTACCAACAAGGTGAACCGTCTCCTTACCTTGTCTCGCGTGTGCTCCTGGAGGAGCTCGACTTTCGTGGGTTGGTAACTCTCGCGGCCAACGAACAGGGGCCAAGCACACCGGTACGCTGGCCGTACCCTCGCTGTCGTCCCGTCGCAATACCTCTCGCGGGCACCGTTGGGTCGCCCGACTTCTTACCTTTAAGGACAATCGTCGTTCAGGACCCTATGGCGGTAAGACAAAGTCAGCCTCGAGTGGAGTACCAGGATTACTCCTGGATAGCTCACACTTGAGGTGACTAGGCATAACCCAGGTAGGGGCCTTAGACGGTGTCTGCATTGTACCGTACCTGTGCAGTTATAATATTTGTATCCGCGTTCACTCCCCTGAGTGACCACGGCCCTCTATCTAATCCTAGCTAACAATGCGCAGGGCTCACTGCTGAATAATGCATAATAATAATAGGCAGCATAGGATAAAGGAAGGCACATACAGGGGCGACAAAATCAGGCTATGCAATTGAATAGGATTGTAACGTAGCAGCAGCAGTAACAATGCCTAGTGCAAGAAATGTACAGAAAGATAGGCGATATCTGGGGAAGGGAATGGCTCTGCTTGCCTGCATGCTCGACGGTAGTAGTAGGGTCGTCGACGACGTAGTCGTACTCAACAGCGGTGTAGTCGACGACAGCAGCGGGGTCTACCGAATATTAAGGGGGGAAGAAACAGTAAATACAAAGTAAGCATATACAAACAGATGCATGACATTACAGATGAAATGTTAACGGTATTCTAACGCAGTGCAATGCACATTGCTCGGAACGGAAATTCATCTGAGGATGAACTACCGGTTCCGGATGATTACCGGACAGGGTGTCCGGAGGGGGAAGGATCAAGCCAGAGGTGTCGTGGTTACCGGAACAACATAAGGGGGGTGTATCCGTGCTAGTTGATCTATTCCGAGAAACATTCGTGTTCGGAATAAATTCATCCGGGCACTCTAACAGTACCGGACAATTTATCAGACAGTCGGTCCGGAGGGCGAATGTTCGATGTTCGTTGTGTTAGAGGGGTGTGGTAGACATACAGATAGCGTATTTGTATTCGTTAAATTTTTCTGATCAATTTTCATGTATAAAGTTTTTGAATCCGAGTTACGGTTTAAAAGTTATTGAATTTCAAAGTTTAAATCAATTTAAATGATTTCCTGGATTTCTTTTATTATTTTTTAAACATTATCCAAAACATTATAAACAACATTATCCAGAACAGTGCTGACATGTGGGACCCACATGTCAGCCTCTGTTATTTATAAAACATTTAATTAAATCAGAAAATTCCTCTGGACCCACCTGTCAGTGACTCAATTTTAATTATTAGATTAACCTAAAACATTAAGTTAATTAATTAGAGGGGACCCACCTATCAGTGACTGGGGTTGCCCAGTCAGCACAGTTGACTGGTCAACCCAGTCAACTGGGACCAAGGGGCCCACTGGCAGTGACCCAGGGGTGCCCCAGGTGTGCCACGTCAGGGGGGGCACCGGCGGCGAGACGCCGGCGTGCCCAGCACGGCGGAGGCCACGGGAGGGCGTCGGAAATGGGCTAGGGGGCACCGTTCGCCACGGGGTTTGGTGCATTCGAACCGGGAGGCAGCGCTGCGTCGATTCCAGGCGGTGGCGACGTCGGGGGTGGCCGGAGTGAAGCTCGCCGTCGACAATGGCGGAGGCAGCGCTCGGGTCAAATGGAAGTCGGGGGTACGGGGTGAAACCTAGCGCGCAACTCATCACAACCGAACCTATGCTCTACCAGGCACACAATGGTGCAGGCGGCGTGAGCTGAAGCTCACTGGAGCGAGCGCACGTCCTTCCTCGGCGAAGACGTGCTCGGCTCCAATGGCGTGGGAGGCTACGGCGAACGGGAGGCCACGGGAAACTAGGAGGGGGTAGAGGAGCTCACGACGGAGGCGTAGGGGAGGGCAGCAAGCTTGGGGGAGGCGCGACGAGGCCGGAATCGACGACGGGATCACGGCGGCCGGAGCGGGGGACGAAGACGAGGGCGAGACGAGGGAGGGCTCCCGGCTCGATTCCTTGCGGGACTTGATGAAGACGACGACGGTTTAGAGGCTGGACACGGTAGCGTAGGCGGTAGTGGCCGTTGGCCGCGTGCGGCCACGGCAACGGCGACGGCGGCGCTCGGGTAATATTTCCCCGACGATGGCGAGAGGAGGAGGAGGGGAATGGGGTGGGGGCGTGTCCAGGGAGCTTCTGGGGTTGGCCTTATCGCCTCCCCGGTCGTAGGGATCAGGTGAGGGAGGGGAGGGCTCCAGCGGCGTCCATGGCCACGGCTGCGCCACGGCGTCGAGCAGTTGGCCGACATGACGGGAGCAGGTGGGAGGTGGAAGACGGGCCGGGGTGGCTGGGCTGAGGTGGGCCTCGCCCCAGGCGAGCTTTAAGGATTTTCCAATTTGTTCTGTGTTGCTGTTTATTCTATTTCTTTCTGTAATTGATTTATTAACCCTAGCATTTTTGTAAAAGGTTATTAGTGTTTGTAAATTAGGGTTACATATTACTAAGGTGCCACAAAAGTTTTTGCAGCAAAATAAAATCATTAGATATTTCTTTTAATTATTAAATGCCCAAAGTAAGGGTTTTAACCTACTGTTTGAATTGTTTGGAATTTTCTGTATCTTCAAAAATTACCAAAGTTGGTCCAACAAGATTATAATGATTTTAGGCAATTTACAAAAATAGTTTCATGATTTTTGGAACAACTTTATTTGAGCACATTTGTTTTATTTTTCATTCAAAGAAGTTTCAACTAGGGTATAGTTTCATGATGAGGGAGATGCATTGGGATTAGGGTTTTGATTACCAACCAGCATGGTTTGAAAAGAGCAGAAGCAAAGTTTGATTAGGGACAGGGGATAACAGTGATTAACAAACAGTGATGGTCAACAGTGATGATGATTACTGTTACAGGAACTGAGGGTGTTACAAATCTCCCCCACTACAAGAATTCTCGTCCCGAGAATTTAAGTGGTAGCGAGGAAAAGATCGGGGTATTCATCGCGAAGGCGATCTTCGCGTTCCCAGGTGGCTTCATCTTCAGAATGATTCGACCACTGGACCTTGAGGAACTTGACGGTCTTGTTGCGGGTTCGGCGTTCAGACTGATCGAGAATGCGGCTCGGGTGTTCCCGATAAGTCAAGTCTTGTTGCAGCTCGATCATATCATGCTCCACTTCGCGGATAGGATCCTTGAAGCAGCGACGGAGTTGCGACACGTGGAAAACATCGTGGACTTGGGAGAGGTTCGGCGGCAATTCTAACCGGTATGCCACGTGTCCACTCCTGGAAAGGATACGGAACGGGCCAATGTAGCGAGGAGCCAACTTGCCCTTGATACCGAAGCGATGAGTGCCCCTCATGGGAGTGACACGGAGGTATGCGTATTCACCAGGCTAATACTCCATTTCACGGTGTTTGCGGTCATAGTTGCTCTTCTGACGAGACTGTGCGGCCTTGATATTTTCTTGCACAATGCGAACTTGTTCTTCAGCTTCTTGGACAAGATCCGGTCCGAAGTAGGGTCGTTCCCCAGTTCCTGACCAATTCAGGGGGGTCCGACATTTACGTCCGTATAGAACTTCGAAGGGGGCCATCTTCAAGCTAGCCTGATAGCTATTGTTGTACGAGAATTCCGCGTACGGGAGGGCATCCTCCCATTTCATGCCGAAAGAAAGGACACAAGCGCGAAGCATGTCTTCCAGCACTTGATTGACTCGTTCAACTTGGCCTTGCGACTGGGGGTGATAAGCGGTGCTGAGATTCAGACGAGTCCCGAAAGCTTCCATTAAACTGTTCCAGTATCGTGAGGTGAAAATGCTGCCACGGTCTGAACTGATCTCCATCGGAATACCGTGGAGTGACACAATTCGGGAGATATACAAGTGTGCTAACTGACTAGCAGTTATCGTCTCCTTGACCGGCAGGAAGTGAGCAATCTTGGAGAATCGGTCGATGGACAAAGATGGCATCGTTACCTTTCTGTGACTTAGGAAAACCGGTGACAAAGTCCATCTCGACTTTGTCCCACTTCCAATCAGGAGGGGGGAGTGGTCGCAACCAACCAGCAGGTTTCTGATGTCCGGCTTTGACGCGACTGCAAACGTCACACTGAGAAACATAGCGGGCGACGTCTTGCTTCATGTAAGGCCACCAGTACCGTTGACGAAGGTCTTTATACATCTTGGTACTGCCAGGGTGGATTGACAAGGGAGAATTATGGGCTTCTTCCATGATATCCGGACCACAGTTAATGAGCGGCGGGCTCACAGGAACTACTAAGCGGCCCTTGAAGTACACAGTATCACCATCATTGGCATCAATGGTAAAAGAGGAGGGCTTCCCTTCTGCGATGTCCTGCTTGATCTTCACAATGTCAGGGGCCAGAGATTGTCTACTCTTGATGAGGGCGTCGAGTTTTGACTCGAGAACCAGGTTATTGACGTAACCTTGAGGAACAATCTCGAGGTTCAACTTGCGAAACTCTTCATACAGAAGTGGTTGCTGCACCTGAACCTCAAGTTCAGAATAGTAAGCTTTGCGGCTCAAGGCATCGGCCATTACATTAGCCTTGCCAGGGGTATACGAAATATCCATGTTGAAGTCGGCTATTGTCTCGAGCCATCGTTGTTGACGAAGATTCAGGTCTGGCTGAGTAAACAGGTACTTCAGACTTTGGTGGTCGGTGTAGACCTCGCAACGATTACCGACGAGGTAATGTCGCCACAGCTTCAATGCATAAATTACTGCTGCCAATTCGAGATCATGTGTTGGGTATTTGTCTTCGTGAGCACACAACTGTCGAGAGCCATAAGCAATCACCTTGCGCTCTTGCAATAGGACACAGCCTAATCCTTGACGAGACGCGTCGCAATATATCACGAAGTCCTTCTGAGTACCAGGGGGAGCGAGCACCGGGGGAGAAGTTAGCTTGTCCTTGAGTGCTTGAAAAAATTCTTGACATTTATCTGTCCACTCAAACTTGACGCCTTTGTGAAGCAGATTAGTCAGAGGCCTGGCAATCTTGGAGAAATTCTCGACGAAACGGCGGCAATAGCTAGCGAGCCCGAGAAAACTGCGGACTTGCTTGACGGTCTTGGGAGGAGTCCAGTCAAGAATAGCCTGGATACGTTCCGGGGTGACGACAATGCCATCCTTGGAGATCACATGACCAAGGTAGGTTACTTCGGGAAGCCAGAACTCACACTTCGAATACTTAGCGTAGAGTTTGTGTTCTCGAAGCTTCTCCAGTATAAGACGAAGATGTTCAGCATGTTCTTCTTCATTCTTGGAATATATCAATATATCATCCAGATAAACCACGACGAACTGGTCGAGGTACTCCATGAAAATATAATTCATCAATCTGGAGAAGGTGGTTGGAGCATTGGTTAAGCCAAAGGACATGACGGTGTACTCGTATGAACCATAGCGAGTAATGAAGGCAGTCTTCGGAATGTCCTCATCACGGACTCGGATTTGGTGATAACCCAACCTCAAGTCGAGTTTAGAAAACACCTTGGATCCGGCAAGTTGATCATACAGATCGTTGATTCGGGGAAGTGGGTATTTGTTCTGGATGGTGGCTTGGTTAATGGGCCGATAATCTTGGACCAATCGGTTTGTCCCATCGCTCTTCTTGACAAAAAGCGAAGGTGCTCCCCAGGCTGAGGAACTGGGGCGAATGAATCCTTTCTGAAGTGCCTTGTCGATTTCCTCCTTAAGTTCAAGGAGTTCTAGTCTCACTATGGGGAAGGTGGGGGCATGCCGTGTCGGCCATGCGCGTACGCGCAGCATTCTCGCCCTTGGGTGCACGTTGCAGCGCAGGAGGTCGGCACGTACGCCTCCCTTCAGAGCAAGTACAATAGTGCCTAGTCAGCTGTCTATAAGGAATAAAATAGTATATTTATGCTTAGTTGGAGGAGAAAGAAAAGAAGAGAGAAGAGAAGCGGGCTACTAATTAATAGCCAGCTGCAACACGTGCTCCTAGGCACTTTCTGAAATAGACATGTAGGCTATATGTTGATAAAGTAGTACTCCCTCCGTAAATAAATATAAGAGTGTTTAGACTACTAAAATAGTGATCTAAACACTCTTATATTTCTTTACAGAGGGAGTATTTCTTATAGCCTTATTATTGTACCTGTTGACTATAAAATAAGCTATAAATGACATGACATCTTCTTATAGCCAGCAGCTGGCTGTACTATTAACCATGCTCTCATGGGCTCGCGCCGCCTCGCTTGCCGACATGTGGTCGGTGTGGCTGACGTGGCGTGGTTGAGCGTCGGGACTCGGGAGCCCAAGCGAAGCTGACACGGGTGGGCGAGCGGCCCTCGATCGCTCGCTCCCATTCCCGGCAAGCAATGTCAGGATTCCTGCGGCTGCTCTGACCAGACACGCAGCGTAGGAAAAAAAATGGTTCGGTGGTGTAAGATTAACTGGAACATCACATATATCTATCTAGGCAAAATAAATGATGTTGCAAGCAATTAATGAAAAAATAAAGACATATCATAACTTAAATAGTTATTTGCTTTTTAAGGCTGTCCGTAATGGGAGTATCATAGGTACTCCCTCCGTTCCGGTGTGTTAGGCCTCTTATAAATCGCAGCAGGACCAAGGTGTAAATCTATTGGCTAACCTTCCCTCCAATCAGTTTTCATTAGTACTAGTTTTCACATGCGAATTATGTGATGGAGTACTAGTTGCCTGCAGAAAATTGATTGTATACGTGTGTGAACACAAAGGAGCAACCATGCGTTGTGTGCTAATTAAGCTGCATTTAATGTTTATAGGCCTTAATCTTATGCTAAAGTGGAACAAATAGTTTTTGAAGATAGGCCCTATGCACCGGAACGGAGGGAGTAGTATCATAGATGCCACATAGGCAATTTTGATGAGGTGACAAGCAATTTAATGAGGAAAGAGAAGATGTAGTATCATATTATGATTTAAATGCAGTACTACTATGTGTCTTGAATGACAATAAATACTACTACTTATGATACTACTATATGATACTATGCATTAAGGAAGTAGTATCATGCAGTAGTATCATATACATGATACCAACTTATGATATTACCATTACGACCAGCCTAAGTAACATCACACATACAAGACAATATCGTCTACAATTTAATAAATGAAGTGTTGTATGACACCATACATATGTTACTCTCCACTATAGAGGTAATAACATAGACTAATAACATATGCAATGTTACTAGTCTAAATTATTTCTCACTATGGGGACACGGTGTTTTGGTGCTCGTGGGCCAGGATTTGACAGGCGTTAGCTAGTTTAACAGGGTGTCTCGTGTGGATAATGAGCCGAGGAACAAAAATCCAGGATTTTTTCTTTAGGAATTAAAAATATTTTTGAGGAATGAAAGCCAGGATTTTTATAGCCCGTGATCTAGGACATCAAGAGAAGTTTGAAGCTATTCGTTTTTGTTAGATATGTACTTTTGCCTGGAGTAGAGCTAGCTGCAGCTCAGCAACCCACATGGCATGGCATCAATTGTTTGAGCTCATCAGTCACCCCGCCCGACCAAGATCATTCCTTGAAGTATTTGTTCGAGTTGTACATGGACTTTCCTTGTACGGGTCCAGAGTCAGCTCCTGCTCCATACCTAATTCCCTAGTACGTTGTCCCCCACGTCGTTGTGACTCTCGCACCATTTGTACGGCCTAGCTATTGCACTACCGTGGCGGCTATCATGCCCAACGATATGGCCCCGACAAGCGCACTTTGCTTCTATGTCTTTCTGGTCTGAAATTGTTCATCTACCCGAGATAGCATTCAGGCCTTGAGCCATCAGTCCAGTAGTACACGCGCAGGTTACCGTCGTCCTCCAATGCGAGTTGTCGGTGAGGTTCTGGATAAAGGTGTCAAACGCGAGCATGTCGATCATGTAGACGTTGCCATGGAGACGGAGCTCGAAGAAGTCGTGGCCTTGGTCTTACACTGGCGTTACATGGCGTTCTCAATCTGGCTGGGCCTCGCAAGGGGGATGTGCAGTGACGAGGACAAGCTGATCAAACCTGATCCATCTAACGTCTGTCACCGTGAACAACCATTATGAGACCCTGGCCCACTTCACTCTATACACTGTGAATTCATCTCGTGGCTCGGATCAAGATGCATTCAGACAATATTGATTTTGGGATCAGCTGAGATCGGGATCAGATTGAAATTTTTGTCACTATGGCTAGTTTTATAAGTCCCTGGCGTACATTTTTTCCTTGAAAGTTGGAACTTAAGATTCAAACTGCCTTTCTCACGAAAGCTGGGAGGACAAAGTCAATACTAGATAGATTTTCTCACAAAATCATGATATGATTCAGTTTTCTAAGAACAACTCCAACGGCGGCGCGATTCAAATATTTATTTTTGGTTCATTTGAGTCGGACGGTCGGAAAACGCAGCCCAATAAGGGTGACACAAATGTGGAAAGGTTCACATTTGTTCGCACACGGACGCCATTGTCTGAATTCGAAGCAATTTTGCGGGCACGACGTGGTTTTCAGTTGATCTTGTTTCATAATTTTTGCCGCCGAGTCCGGTCTAAGGACATGGAGCAAGAGCGTAGTTGAAGTAGTCGTACACGCGGTACAATCACAGATGTAAAAAGTAAAGAGACACAGAGATATAGTCTAAACAGATCTTTATTATCAATTGGTGTGTTTCTCTTCATACTATACATGGATATATATAGGGGTAGATGGGTAGGTGGAAAAGACCAAACCCTAGAGGGAAAACCCCTCACCCAAGAAAGGGTGAGGCCTGTATGAGATCATAGTCGGTTTCCCAACACCCCCCTTGGTCCGTCATCCCGTATTGCCTACGTGTCAAAAACTCTGAAAAACCCAGTGGAAAAATATGGAGAAAGAGCACATAGAATATGTCTCCTCATGTTGCACAGATTGCCTCATCAAAAACCTCAATGTGAGAAACATCAGGAAAACTCACATAAGGAAAAAAGAGTACAATCCACTTAATATCAGGTTGAGTACTCTATCATCCGGATCGAGATTCATAGATGGGTGTGTGAAGAATCTCCCCCTAAGTCTGGCATTTCTATAAGTCTTATCATTCCGATTCCACGAACACACCTTTCAAAAGATGATGTCAGTAATGATTTAGTGAACAAATCAGCGAGATTGTCACATGACTTAGTATGCAAGATCCTCACCTCGTTTATCTTGTGCAGCTCATGCGCATAGAAGAACTTGGGGTTGATATGTTTTGTGAGATTACTCTTCACATACGCATACTGAACTTATGCAACACAAGCTGCATTATCTTCATAGATAATGGTAGGGGTTTGTACGGTGTTCATCCCACACGTCTGCTGAATGTGATGAATCATCCGTCGAAGCCACACACACTCTCATGATGCTTCATACAGTGCTATGATTTCTGAGTGGTTCGTCGAAGTTGATACAAGACTTTGCTTAGACGATTTCCAGGAAATTGAAGTTCCACCACAAAGGAAGACATGTCCAGTCTGTGACTTGGAAGTGTGCGGGTCCGACAGGTACCCAGCATCAGCATAACCTACCAATGATAGGTCTTGATTCCTTCTATAAGATAACCCAAGATCTTTGCCCCCCTACAGGTATCGAAAGACGTCCTTGATGCCTTTCCAATGTCTATTGGTAGGCTCAGAACTGTACCTAGCAAGAAAATTGACACCAAACATGATGTCCGGCCGTGTACAATTTGCGAGGTACATGAGTACTCCAACAACGCTCAAGTAGTGGAATTCCGGTCCCAAAATTTTCTCCCCCTCTTCCTTAGGCCTGAACGGGTCTTTATCTTGCTGCAACGACCTCCCAATCATTGGGGTCTTAGATGAATATGCCTTATCAAATCCAAATCTCTCCATCACCTACTGGGTGTAGGCAGACTGGTGCACTAGAATCTTAGCAGGGTAATGTTCAAGTTGGAGACCCAGACATAACTCAGTTTTATCCAAATCCTTCAGCTTGAATTCCTACATTAGGTAAGAACTCGCTTCCTCAATATCTCTAGGTGTACCGATTATATTCAAATCGTTCACGTGCACCGAGATTATACAAGATCCATCTTGGATCACTGCTCGTGTAGCCCTTCTTGTAGAAGGATAGAGGGGTTTGGCGGAGTCGATGGATGTTGTATTGAGCCTCATGGTCGAGTATATATAGGCATACAAGGGGTTATCTTGGAGTGCAAGACAAGACACACGAGAGTCCTATCTACCCTAGACTACCTACACATACACGTATACTCTAACACTCCCTCGCAGTCGTAGAGGTAGCGTCGTGAACAACAGGAACGTCGCGGACGGTCAGACTGGAGATAAACCGAAGTGGACTCCAGAAGGCTGACACTCCCCCGCAGTCCGAGCGGGAGTGTCGTGGACGGTGTCGCGGCGCGAAGCTTGGACTATAGAGGAAGCTGGTGAGTGCTCAAGCGAGGTGGTAGCCCTTGTGCCGATGTCGAGGGATCCGAGAGCGTAGGGCGGTGCCGAGGTCGGGGTAGCCGTGCGAGGGGTCGCCGTAGTCGATGTCGTGGCTGGTGTCGAGGAAGCCGCACATGAAGCCGCATGCGCATAGTGCGCGAGGAGGATGACAGAGACACGTCAAGACAGTCGTCGAAGAAGGGGCCGACGATGGAGCCGATGCAGTCCGTGCCGTTGAGGACGAGGTGCGGCCATAGTTTTGCCAGAACTAGGCGCACGTCGGGGAAGAAGGCATACTCCGGTTTTGCCAGAACCAAGTACGCAAGAAGAACTCGTCGGTGATGCATTAGAGGCAGTCACAGAGGGGTCGATGCCGTAGAAGACGTTGTCGAGGCCGATGAAGACGAGGCGTCGATCCGAGTTTTCCAGACTCGGGAACGCGTCGGGGACGAAGGCACTCCCGATGTTGCCAGTACCACGCGTGCGAGGAGCAGGGACCATCATAAACTTGTCGCCATGTCAGAGGGACTAGCAGAGGAGGACTCCACGACGGTTGCGACACGCAGAGCGGCGAGGGAGAGAGATGTCGATGCTGTCTGCGGTTGTCGGAGTAGAGTAGCAGGTGGTGTAGACGGGGGCGAGGCGATGACCCTGGCGGCGAAGTTGTAATGGACGAAGACGTAGAAGCCGGCGAAACCAGCGACGAACTGGAGTGGTCATGCTGGACGCCTAGAGGGGCGCGGGATAGTCGGCGGGACCTGCAACGACGAGAAGTCGTCCTGCATGTTACCTTGTGGAGCGCGGCGGCGGTGCTCGAGGGAGAAGCAGGCGCTGACGGTGTCGACGCGGACGGTGTCGCTGGCGCAAACGGTGTCGACGCGAACGGTGTCGCGGGTGCAAACGGTGTCGACGCAGACGAGGTCGACGCGAACGGTGTCGCGGGCCCTGGCGCCGGGGGACCGAGTGGGACGACGCATAGATCAGTGGCGATCGCGGTGTTGTCGGTGAAGTCCCAGGCGATGACGACGAAGACAATCCGAGGGGGACGGCCGCGACAGCCTCCCGAGGAAGGCGCAACAGCCGGACGCGGTGCGCGGAAGCTTGTCGTGAGGCCGCGACGACCTACAGAGGCAGGCACGACGGCGGTGGTGGCAGACGCAGGGGCGCGGTGTAGATCGTCGATGCCGACATCGAAGCAGCGGCGTGGGAGGTCGACGGCGATCGGCGGACGAACCCTGCGTACGAGTTCTGCAGCCCCCGGCAGAGATCATGGAGATCGACCTCCCCGGGGGCAGCGTGGCAGAAGCGTGTCGACGGCGGCTAGCGCTGCGCCATGAAGGGCGGCGGAGCTAGGGTTTGGGAGCGGCGGCGGCGGAGGGAGGGCTAGGCGGCGGCTGCTCTAGGGTTTTGGATCGTATTAGGATGATACCATGTAGAAGGATAAAGGGGTTTGGAGGAGTTGATGGATGTTGTATTGAGCCTCATGGGCGAGTATATATAGGCGTACAAGGGGTTATCATGGGGTGCAATACAAGACACACGACAGTCCTATCTACCCTAGACTACCTACACGTACACGTATATTCTAACACTTCTGATGAAGGAAATCGCCCAAACGATTATACCACGTCCTACCAGACCTGATTTGCTCTATCTTGGTTACCATATAGGTAAGCGGTGACAATATCCATCAATTTCATTGTTAAGTCCAGATTTACTGCCATTGAAATCAAGTATCTAAAGGTTATAACATCCATGATCGGGGAGTAAGTTTCCTCAATATTGACATCTGGTCATTGAGTGAACCCTTGAGTGACGAGCCTTGCTTTTGTACCGAACCACCTTAATTGTGAGGTAATTGCCCTCAGCCAATCTCTCCAATCCAACCTTCTTTTAAAATCAGCGAGATTTTTAGGCCTTGGTTAGGATATACGATTGAGGCAATTTTCTTAGCAAAGTTAATGTCGACAATCGTCATTGCTCGGCTCCTTGACTCTCCTTTATTTATATGATTTATGGCCATTTCGTCATGGGGCGCATCTGGCGCTATCGCTTTCTCTACCGTTTTCCCCATTATGGGAGCGAGGTCCTTTAGCTTTTCCGCGCCGATGTGTGTACTCACATCTCCGCTGGATGTTCCCTCAATAGGGACGTTCAAGTCCGAAATCCTGTGCACAGGACTATCCGTACATGCGCCAGGTCTCAGCCGGCTCCCCTTTTTCTTTCTAGGGGATTTGGTGACTATCTGGGATAAATCTCTCTTATCCTTCTTCGTCTGGCGTCCTCGAGTACTTGGGATTTGAGAATCCGGATTTCGCGTCCTTTTAGGCCTTTGGACGGGAGCGGTTGTACCATTAGTTAACTACGATATCTCATCCCTTTCCGGAGCATTGCGCGCGAGCACATGGAATTTTGTCACAGTTTTCAAGTTGCTAAAGTGATCAGGCAGTTGATTCGCTAATGCATGCAAATCTATTATCTTTTGGACTTATTTATTTCTCAACAGTGTGTGGGTCATGAACGTGAATCCTCGTGGCTTTCCACGTTATTTCTCGACTTTTATCATCAAGGGGTTGATTTTCTCCCCCTAAAGTCGGAAAGAGATACTCGTCATATATGCAATCCCAAACGGGCCGTATGACAATTACATGTCATGGGGGTCCAAATACCTGATTATGGACACAATCTCATAACCAATGTATATCCCCGACTTACGGAACGGGCCCATTGCAAATCGTTGGGATGGTGGTGTTGGTACGTACACCTGGCAACCAAACCTGTGAAGGTGGGAAATTTCCGGTGTCGACCCATACGCGAGCTGCATAGGAGAATGGCTGTTGTAGGAGGATAGTATAAAGTTGATGATTTTAGCAGTGTGTAACACAACGTGCTTCCAATATCTGGTTGGCAAAATACAACTCTAAAGGAGCGAACCAGCAATGAATTTAATCAATGCCCTTACAAGTCCGTTTTACATATGGACATGTGGTACTGAATGCTCGACTGTAGTTCCCATTGTCATGGTTCCTTGTTGCATCACGCAGTCATTGGACCACTTATAGAAGCGTCAATGCGTACCATAAAGTACCAAAATGGCCCTGGGATGGGATGAATTGGACCGCATATGTCCCCTTGGATGTGTCCAAGTTGGGATTTCAGCCTTCACTTTTAAGGGAACTGTCTAATGATTAACTTCCCCGTAGCGCATGCAGAGCACACAAAATCATCGGGATTCGAGAATTTTTCACATTAACATTATGACCATCCAAGTTGTCAATTGCATTCATCATCATACTAAGACAGAGTAGCCTAATTTATCATGCTAGAGCAAAATAGTTCTAAGCTTCAGAAGGTAGTGTACTCAGACAGTGCTACAATTATCGTGTAGTGTAGCCCGGTGTCCAATGGAGGAAAGAACTTTCAGTAACATGTTTACCATTTTCATCACGCTTAGGGAGGCAGACTTGCCAGCACAACACCGGTCTCAACTGGAGACTCTTAGCGTGAATATCATTGAAATATAAGAGGTTGCGAGTGACTCGGGGTACAACAATGCATCACTTAATGATCAAAGTTGTTCCATTGGGTTAGTATGATAGTAGCTCATCCATAGCCAGATCGTAGCCGGCGATTGTCATAAGATTCCCTCGAGATTAAACTCAAAGCACACAATCTCTTTCAAAATGGTATTTGTGTATCGTATTCCACAAGACATGTTTACTCCATTGGGGTGCCACACGTGTTCTAAGATATTGCATTGACAAACCTAATGAAGCGAGGAGGTAGCAACATTACAGAACAAGTGCATATATATATATCTCAGAATATAACAAGTCATCATATTTAAATAGAGAAATTAATGAATGATAAAAATATCATTCATGCATCAAAATAATGAATAGTATTTGCTCAATTAGAACTTAAAATCGAAAATGTATCAAAAATGCCATCGGAACCATAAATATTTAGGAGACTAGGCAGATTCAATGAATACCAAGCTTCTCCACATCTTAGGTTATTACCAAGGAAAAAAACATACTAAACCAGTGTGGAGGGGGCGAGCAACAAGTGCTCTACCATGTCCAACTTTCATAGGCATCGAGGCGGGGGCGCCAAGTGCTCTACCGTGGGCACCTATAGAGGTTCTTCCATGGGAGCCGATGGCGCCTCCCCTTGAATATACCATCATAGCCAATGGTGCCTGCACCGGACAATGTAGATACCCCAAACTTGTAGCACCGCAAAAATTCCACTTTATACTCTCATGCGAGTGAACATTGTATTTCGTTCTGGCGAACAACTATATGAAAGCGTGCCAAAAGTGAGAAAACACTTTGTTTCTGCCGTGTACTCATTTTGCAAAGTATCGCAGATATGGAATTTAAAGAAGGGCAACGCCCATACATACTTGTTTGGAGTAGTGGTGGTAGGACCAGCTGGGTCGTCCTCAGGTTATAGTCCACCCGAGTCACTTCGACTCGAGGACGGTTCCACATTCAATATTTCGGTAGGGTAGTATCTCGTGATAGACTGGCTTGGTGATCTCCCGGTGATGATTCCGGTCATCAACAATATATGCAAATGTTTAAAGATTACAACAAGTAATCCGGTTACATCGGGTAATTCGATTACATCAAGTAATCCATTGCATATTGAGATAATGAAACAAATTTATTCATTAACATGATGTTATTCCAATATTTAAAAACATGCTAACAATGATTCAAAGCGATTAAAAATAATTAAACAATTAATTCTAGCAATGAAAACATATAGTACAAGCATGGTAAAGATGAAAACATGTTAAGCATATCACAAAAGATTTGCACGGCGGAAACTGCTGCGCGTCCTGCAAGCATGCGGGCTTGCGGTTGGCTAGCAGTCATGGCACACAGCTTGGTCAGGCTCACGACGGCGGCTAGATGGAAAGCACAGAGGCGGGCTCGTCGAGCGTGCGACATCTAGTCGCGACAATGAGCGTGAAAGTTGGCTGCAATGCGCGTGGCGACCAACAGTGCCATGTGCGGCGACAACTCACTCCAGGGCCAGTGGTCGGTGTGAGCATCGTCGGAGCGTGCACGAGACTCGCATACGACCATGCATGTACGCAAAAACCTGAGCATGCATGTGCTACTATAATCGATTAATCTGCTTGCAAGTAGATTAATTTTACACCTACGCATTGTCATGCCAATTGCATAGACTTTATTTCCGATTAGATCGTGGGCTAGCGCAGGACAACATGTCGAGGCGTCCAGTGCACGCAGCAAGCGCATGTCAGTGGGACACAATGATCAACTCGCGAGCTAGCGCAGGACAATAGGTCGAGGCCGCCAACACAAGCGGCGAGTGCGGCGGCCAGCGCACGTCAGCGGTACGCAGTGATCAGCTCGCGGTCTAGCACATGACAATAGGTTGAGGCAGCCAACGCAGGCAATGAGCGCGGTGGCCAGCGCATGTCAGCGGGACGCAACGATCAACTTGCTTGCTAGCGCATGACAACAGATCGAGGCGGCCATCGCAAACAGCGAGCGCGGCGGCGAATGCACGTCAGCGGGATGCAACGATCAGTTCACAGTTCAGATACGGTAAGATAATCAACGTGAAAGCGTACATCAAGCACGCGTATGGAGCCAATAATAAATGTCATCTGTACAACGTGTCAGACTTGAGAAAGAAAAAGAAAAAAAACCGTGCATCATGATGACCCACAAGTCTAGGGGATCTATTGTAGTGTTTTCGATAAGTAAGAGTGTCGAACCCAATGAGGAGCAGAAGGTATCGACAAGTGACTTTGGCCAAGAAATAACTGCAAGCACTGAAAGATAACTTTTTAGGGGTTTTCGATATAAGCAACAAGAAGGTAAAAACAAGTAAGGCAAAGGGTGCTGAGGAGCAGCAAGTGGCCCAATCCTTTTGAGCAAAGGATAAGCCTAGCAACTGAACTTATAAAGACTAAAGCGTTCTTGAGGACACACGGGAGAGGTAGTCATGTGCTTTCGCCATATTCCACATCGATACTATGTTTTGTGTTGATAAGTGTTGAGTGGGTGGATCTATGCTAATACACCTTCTAGACTAAGACAAGTGCACTCTTATGATTAAACACCTTGCAAGCATCTGCAAATACAAGGTAGAAATTAAGACAAAAGCCTAACCACAACAATAAGATCAAGGATCCATTATTACCTTGTGCAAAAGTATGCAAACTGGGGTTCAGGTTTCTCTCACTCTAGCAGCCCCCTAGGTACACAATGTATCCTTTGTACACAATGTATCCCCCTAGGTACTTTACAAGGCGAAGTGTTATGTGTTCGACTCACATAACACCACTAGGAAAATAACAACACAACTTAAATATCAAACAACACATATTACTTCAACATCATATGACTACAAACAACAAGACTTCTCGCATGTCCTCAAGAACTAAAGTAACTACTCACAAGACATAAAAGAGATCATGATCAGTGGTGATAAATAGATGATAAACAATCTGGTCATAACAATACTTCTCCAACAAAACTCAATAGCGTTCACCACAAAGGAGTAATCAACACCGGTAGAGTAGAGAGGATGGATAGTACGAGTTACAACACAAGTTGCAATGGTGAGATGAGATAGGATGAAGATGGGGATGGTGCTGACGGCGAGGATGATGTTGATGATGATCTCGATGATGCCCGTGATGATGGTGATGACGATGGCGATGATCTCCCCTTCCGGTAAGTGTTCTCCCCGGCAGAATCTGCCTGCCGGAGAGAACTTTTCTTCTCTGTAGGTTTCCGCCACGGAGCGGCGGCGAAACTCCGTAAATTCTCCTCTTTTTAGGGTTTTTGGATGACGAGGGATATATATGCCAAAGGGGCCCCTTGGGGTGGCCCCAGGAGTCCAGACGGCCTCCTGGCGCGCCCCTGGTGGGGGCCGCGCCAGGGGGCGCCTGGGTACCTAGTGGACCCCTCTGGCTCCTGTTTTGCTTGGCTCCGTCATTCTTCCGAAAAACGCCCTCCGTCGATTTTCAGCTCAATTGGAGGTCTTCTGATTCAGCAACTCTATGTCCAGTTTTCACCGCTGAATCCTGCGTCTGCTGTTTTGGCACCAGAAAGTTGCAAACTGTGTAAAATAAGCCAAAACAACATAAGAACGACACCGTAATGGGAAATATATCAATTAATAGGGGTGGATTATGGTATAAAATAGTGATGCATTTTGGACGTATCAACTCCCCCGAGATTAGACCTTGCTTGTCCCCAAGAGAATATTGAGCTCGTTAAACCTGTCCACAAGTTTAGAGAGTGAAGTGTCGATAAATAAAATACGGACAAGAAGCATCATGATTTCTACACCAAACTCAAGCATTCCCAACAACAATCTCAACTCATAAGGCCCTTATGAAAAAGTAGTAACAATTATAATCAAAAGTAGGGCTAAGTAAACTCATCAAATCATGGAAAACATATCCTTGGTCAAAGGACAACTAATAACTTTAATTTTGCTCCCCACTTTATAATGAAGCACTTTGAAGATTTTTGAAAGAACATGTTATTAGTCATGAAGTGAAAATGCCAACACAAAGGAAGATATTTGCTTGGCATAAGCTTTTGCAAACAACTTACTTATCAAATGATAATTTCAACAAGGATATGATATGACCAATCTTAATGCCGCATTATATGAATGAATCCTTGTCAACATCAAATGTCTGTTCTCTTTACGAATAGAATGAAGTAGGCAGAACTGACTCAACATAAAAGTAACGAACATGCCCTGTAATAGGGAAGTAGGGACAACTCATGTGCTATCCTTAAATCAAACAAAATGAAAACAAGCTTTGGGAGATGAATGATTTGTCAATGAATGCTAATAGATAACTCAATTACTTCTCAAGCTAGACAAGTTTCGAGGAACGGCTCCCAAGTGGGGACGATCACATCCCCTTAATCTCCTTTGTTTATCACTTCCAAAGTTTTCTGATTTCTCATGAACAAAGCGTGAAGGAGGGTTTGTTTGTTGTATTATCTTACGAGCTAGGCGCACTCATGCTAGTTCCTCCTCGTATTAGGGGTTTGCAGATTAGACATGCAATCCCGTGATAAAACTTGTCCAACTTAAGAAGATCATGAATTACCTACTACTTCCTCATGAGCTAAACCAGAGGAAAAAAACATAAGATTTTGAACAATTAAGGATAACACATGAATTATATACTTTAGGAGTGGTAGTGAAATACCACGAATAGGAAGGTATGGTGGACTCATATGGAAGATATTGGTTTCAGGGTATGGATGCACAAGCAGAAATCTGCTTAGTACAGAGTTTGGCCAGCAAAGGCTTTGAGAGAACAGACAATTGATGATGACTTGGATGCAAAGCAATATAAAGCATAAACATTAAAATAAGAATAACACATTGATAACCCTCAACTGTAGGGGATCGAGATAGTCTTCGCTGGCAAGATAACCCAATTTATTGATTCGACACTTGGGGACACAAAGAATACGTACAGGCTTTGACAATTGAGTTGTCAATTCAACCGCACCTGAAATAAACACTTGCTTGCACAAAGGTATTAGTAGCAACTGTGATATGGTGGTGGCAGTGGTGATGATAATAGTGGTGATAGTGATAGTGGAACAGCAAAGGTAAACAACTAGTAACCAGCAGAAGGAAAACACTGTAGGCTAGGGAGTGGATGGTTGGGCGCTGCTTGGATGAGAACGAACATGTAACAGATTCTAACTTGGGCAAGGCTCACAGAAAACAAAGGATCATCTAGGCAAATATCAAACATCAGGCATGTATCCCAAGGTAGTTGTACGTGCTTGCAATAAGAACTTTGCACAACATCTTTTGTCCTACCCTCCCGCTACAAACGGGGCCAAAAGGAACTTAGGGAGATTAAGGTACTCCTGTCAAAGAACACCGGAACAAAGCATTAACAATTCATGGATACACGGAATCCTCAAATTATAGTCCATCCCCTTTGGTGTCCCAAGCTGTCACCATTGGGATCGCCGGTTCCGGACTATAATAGGTGCATACAACTCATAAATAGGATCAAGAACACCACAAACTCAAGAAACAAAAGGGTGATCAGATCTGAAATCATGGCACTCGGGCCCAAAGTGACAAGCATTAAGAGCAACAAGTTGTAAGAGAGATGATAAACACCAAGTAGATGATAGGCAACATGCCCCCAACAATCTGATTGAACTATTACATGATCTAACTCATTCAATCCCTACCATCCCCTTTGCCTACAGCAGGGAATTACTCACACATGAGAGGAGAAGTCATGGAGGGGTGATGGAGAGGCAATGATGATGACGATGGCGATGATTTCCCCCTCACCGGAGGCCAATTCAGCCTCCAGATTAGCTCTCCGAGGAAGAACAGAGGGTTGCGGCGGCTCCGCGACGTAGATTGGAAAAGCGACTTCTGTTTCGGTGTTTCCTCGACGGGGGAATAAATAGGGCCAAAGTAGGGCACCAGGGGGTGTGGGACCCACCCAGGAGGGCAGGTGGCACGGCCAGGAGCTGGGCCGTGCCAGGCACCCTCCTGGCTGCCCCCTGGCTGCCCTGTGGCCCCCCTTTGGCCTGGTGGAAGCTTCCGGAACGCTGATTTTTTATATATTTTTTGGGATTTTTCCAGCGTACCTAAATATCCAGAAACCCGCACAAAAGAAAACAACACTGGTAGCTCTGCTGAAAACAGTGTCAGTCCGGGTTAGTTTCGTTCAAATTTGATCTTCTTGTTACGATGATTTTCTACTTCACTCTGAAATTCTTTGAACTTTTCAAATGTTTCAGACTTGTGTTTCATTAAGTAAATATACCCATATCTACTTAAATCATCAGTGAAAGTTAGGAAGTAACGATATCCACCACGTGTCAAAATGCTCATTGGTCCACACACATCAGTATGTATGATTTCCAACAAGTCACTCGCCCGTTCCATCGTACCAGAAAACGGGGTCTTAGTCATCTTACCCATGAGGCATGGTTCACATGTGTCAAATGATTCAAAGTCAAGTGACTGGAAAAGTCCATCAGAATGGAGTTTCTTCATGCGTTTTACACCAATATGACCTAAACGGCAGTGCCACAAGTATGTGGAATTATCATTATTCATTTTGCATCTTTTAGCATCAATGTTATGGATGTGTGAAGTACTACTATCGAGATCCAACAAGAATAAACCATTTACGTCGAGTGCATGACCATAAAAGATATTACTCATAAAAATAGAACAACCTTTATTCTGTGATTTAAACGAGTAACCGTCTCGCAATAAACAAGATCCAGATATAATGTTCATGCTTAACGCAGGCACCAAAAAACAATTATTAAGGTTTAAAACTAATCCCGAAGGTAGATGAAGAGGTAACATCCCGACGGCGATGACATCGACCTTCGATCCATTCCCGACGCGCATCGTCACCTCATCCCTCGCCAGTCTCCGTTTATTCTGAAGCTCCTGTTTCGAATTGCAAATATGAGCAACCGAACCAGTATCAAATACCCAGGCACTACTACGAGAACTAGTAAGGTACACATCAATAACATGTATATCAAATATACCTTTGACATTGCCAGCCTTCTTATCCGCCAAGTACTTGGGGCAGTTGCGCTTCCAATGACCTTCTCCCTTGCAGTAGAAACACACAGTGTCCGGCTTAGGACCAGCCTTGGGCTTCACATGAGCGACAACAGGCTTGCCGCCCCGAGCGGCAGCTGACTTGCCACTCTTCTTGAAGTGTCCCTTTTTGGCTTTAGCCTTCTTGAAACTTGTGGTCTTATTGACCATCAACACTTGATGTTCTTTCTTGATGTCCACTTTCGCAGATTTCAGCATCGCGAAAAGCTCATTGAGAGTCTTATTCATGCCTTGCATGTTATAGTTCAGCACAAAGCCTTTGTAGCTCGGAGGGAGCGACTGCAGCACCCTGTTAGTGATTAACTCATCTGGGATCACACATCCCAGCTGAATTAGGTTCTGGATATAGCCTCCCATTGTTACAACATGTTCACTGACAGAGCTGTGCTCCTCCATCTTACATTTATAGAACTTATCAGAGATCTCATATCTCTCAGCGCGGGTCTGAGTCTGAAACATGGTTTTCTGCTCTTCAACCATCTTATAGGCGTTGTGATGTTCAAAACGTTTCTGGAGATCAGTATCCAGAGATGTAAGGATGGCACAAGAAACTATAATGTGGTCATCTTTGTGTGTCTCAAAGACGTTATGTTCTGCTTCTGGAGCATCGTCTGTAGGTGGGTCACCTAGCGCAGCATCGAGCACATATTGCTTCTTACAACCAGTGAGGATAATCCTCAGGTTGCGGTGCCAGTCAGTGAAGTTTGAACCAGATGATTTTAGTTTTTCTTTCTCAAGGAATGCGCTGAAGTTGAACTGAGCTATGCGGGCCATGATCTACAACATTTTAGCAAAATAAAATTTTAGACTATGTTCATGATAATGAGTTCAGTTTAATCAAATTACTAACGAAATCCCACTTAAATCAACATCCCTCATAGTTGTCTAGTGGTATACGATCCAAATCCACTACACCAAGTCCGATCTTCACGAGAGAAGATGTAGTTTCAATGGTGAACATCAAAATGTTGATCATATCATTCATATGACTCGTGTTTAACCTTTCGGTTCGTTGCGTTCCGAGGCCATGTCTGTACATGCTAGGCTCGTCAAGTTAACCAAAGTATTTTTTGCATGTGTAAAACTGGCTTACACCCGTCGTATGTGAACGTAGATTTTACCACATCCGATCATCACGAGATGCTTCAAAACGACGAACTTTTGCGACGGTGCATACTTAGGGAGAACACGTTTATCTTGATATTTAGTGTGAGGGATCATCTTATAATGCTACCGTTGTGCACACGCAAAATAAGATGCATAAAAGGATAAACATCACATGCATAAATGTGTGACATGGTATAGCCCTTTTATTGCGCCTTGATCTCCATCTTGAACGCACCGACAAGATCTCCATTATGGCACCATGTTGGTCTCCACCTTATGGCATCTTGGTTGTCTACACCACGTTGCATCTGCAACTATTGCTAACTCATAGCGATAAAGTAATGCAATTACATGGCGTTTGAAGTTGACACGCAGGCCATACAATAAATAATTAAGACAACCATATGGCTCCTGACAGTTGCCGTACTCATCGACATGCAAGTCGTGAAACATTACAAAACATGATCATCTGAACAGTTTGGGCTATACCACACCACAAGCACCCCTGCAAAAACTAGTTAGACGCCTCTCCCTTATTATTTTTAATTTTACGTGGCTTCTAGGGTTTTGCATAAGAACCGTTCTTACCCACAAAAAAAATAACCACAACGTTGATATAACAAATTGTTTCTTAATCTCATAAGAGCCCTCCTTTGTAAATGTGGTTAATACTATGGTAAGAGCGACTGACACCCGCAGGCCGCATGTGCAATACAAGTTGCACGTCAAGTGCGGAACCGGTCTCAATCCGAAGATTGTAAAGTTGGTCCGGGCCGCTGCATCAAACCATACCGCAAAACCAAAATACACATGGAAGGGTAGCAACAAGAAGATCAACGCCCACAACTCATTGTGTTCTAACCGTACAAAGCATCTACGCATAGAACTAGCTCTGATACCACTGTAGGAGATTGCGCGATAGAAAACAAAAAATTTCTCTCACATGCGGAAGCAACATCCAAGATCCAATCTAGAAGATGCTAGTAACGGGGAGAGTAGGTCATCATACCCTCGAAGAACACGCGCGTTGAACGTTTATTTCAACGCAGCTTGGTGAAGTTGTTAGTGAAGTTCGATCCGATCAGCGCTGCAAACGAGCAGTACCTCCGGAGGCTTGCACATGTACAGCTCGATGACGTCTCCTTCTTGTTGATCCAGCAAGCAAGAGGGAGAAATAGATGGGATCAATTCCAGCAGCACACCAGCGTGGTGGTGGATATGGTGAAGAGTTTCCCGTGGGCAGGGCTTCGCCAAGCGATGCACGTGAGGGAGGAGGAGGTGTGGAAGGACTTGGGGTTTTCTTGGTGAGCCTCTCCCCTCTCTTATATAGGCAAGGAGGTTTTAGCCACTTCAATTCCCAAGTGATGAAACCCCTTCTCTCATTAAAAATATGGTAACACCTTTCTTTTAAGAGTGGTAACCCTCCCATTGAAGGGCTTTCCATTTATTGGCATAATAAACCAAGGAGGGCTGGTCACATGGACTATTGGACCACCCTTGGTCGTCCAAAACAGGTGGGGCCCATAGTGGGACCCTCCGGAACCTTCTAGAACATTTGACACTGTCGAAAAAATCCTGAACTTTTTCGGAACCCTGAAATCAACTTGCCTTATGTAAATCTTTACCTCTGGACTCTTCCGAAGCTCCTCTTGATGTCTAGGATCTCATCCGAGACTCCGAACAATATTCGAACACCATTAATAAAATTATCCCAAAGCTATTCTAGCGTTACCGAGCGTTAAGTGTGTGACCCTACGGGTTCGAGAACGTGCAGACATGATCGAGACATCTCTCTGATCAATAACCATTAGAGGGACCAGGATATCTGTAATGACTGCCACACATCCAACGAAGATCTTTATCGATTGAACCACTATGTCGTGGACTACTATAATCCGTACACAATTTCCTTTGTCACACGATATTTTACTTACCCGTGATTCGATCGTTGGTATCGCTATACCTAGTTCAATCTCGTTACCGGTAAGTACTCTTTACTCGTTCTGTAATACAACATTCTCTGTGACTAACTCATTATTCACGTGCTTGCAAGCGTTACCGAATGTCCATTACCGAGTGGGCCCAGAGTATATCTCACCGTCACACGGAGGGACAAATCCCAGTCTTGATTCATGTAATTCAACAAGTGCTTTCAAAGATACCCGTAAGACATCTTTATGATCACCCTGTCACGATGTGATGGTTGATGTCCCCAAAGTATTCTTCCGGTACCCGGGAATAACATAATCTCATGGTCTAAGAAACATGATACTTGACAATAAAAGGCATGACAGTATAAACTTAATGAAACGATCAATGCTTAGTTGGGTCTGTCCATCACGTCATTCTTCTAATGACATGATCCCATTAATTAATAAACAACTCAGTTTCATGGTTAGGAAACCATAACCATCATTAATTAACGAGATAGTATAGTAGAGGCTTACTAGGGACGCGGTGTTGTTTATGCAACCACACATGCATTATGGTTCCGGTTAATACAATTATAGCATGGAAAATAAACATATATCATGAACACGGAAATATGATAATAACAATTTTATTATTGCCTCTAGGGCATATTTCCAACAGAAACTCCTACGGAGTTTTAGAGGAGACTAGAACTCAGAACTCAGAGTAAGAAACATCACAATCATGCAAAAGACAATGTGGTACTTTGGGACAATGCATGTTACACTAAGAATGGCAATTATGCTCTCATAGTTGGTGCTTTGGAGAAAGGAAGGTGTAGACTCTCGAACCGTGGCTTTTGATGGCGAGGTTGAAAACCCGTGAAAGGAAGCAAAGACTAAACATGTGCCAGAGCTCTTGGTTTTGAAAACAGAGATAAAACTCTTTTGAGAGGTGCAACTTTCCAGTCAACGGTGAACGATAAAGGTCTCTCAGTATCTCCCATGCCAACCATATTAATGCCTTTTGCTTACACATATTCCCTTATCCATAAATCCTTTGATGGTCTACGGAACCTTTTTATTTTGCCTCAAGGATGGAAGGAGGGTATCGTTCCATCTATCATAAGCAGCATTTGGTCCATTTCACTCCATCATCAAGTATGGGGGAGGTGTAACTCTCATATATTTTTTTTCTAGTTAAAACTTCCGTCAAAATATTTTTTGCATGAAAGATACTGATTTCCCCTCACCGCACCATGAGCTTGTACGGTTACAAAGGAGAAGATTTTGAATAAATTCCGAGATGGCTCATGAAAGTCTAAGTTAGGAGTGGTCGGTAAATACCACATATAGGTAGGTATGGTGGACTCGAATGGAACAACTGGGTTTAAAAAGGAGTTTGGAAGCACAAGCAGAATTCCGCTTGGTGCCGGAGGAAGGCTAGCAAAAGACGGGGAAGCGACCAACTAGAGAGCATAACAGTCATAATCATGCAGAGCGACAAAGCAACATTGAATCGGGCATGAAAGTGATATAGCTCACTCTGAAGTAAAAAGATCATCAAGGAAAAACATAATTTTTAGTCTTAACATGCGTGAACATGTGCCAAGTCAATCCAAGAATCCCCCGGAGGGAAATACCACTTCAATATGCCACACCATGAACAATGCAATGCATGGCAATCATTTCAAGCAACACATTATAAACTCTAGCTATTTGAGACTAACCACAAAGGAAGCATGAACCATTGGGAAAGCATTGTAAACATAGCACTATGTCGCTACAAGCTGGTCTCTAATCATAAGTACAGGCATATGTACAGAAGTAGAAACAAAAAGAGTTCATACCGGCTTTCCTTGTTGCATCCCTTCCGTCGATCTCGTCATTACTGCCTTGTCAATTGCACGATAGAACGTAGGAAAGTATAATCAAATGCCATCACGGACTTGAGCTGAACTCTGAAAACAAAGCAAACTAAAGAGCAAAGGAAACATATTTTTGTTTTTTTAAGGTTTTAACGAAAGCAAGAGAAAGGAGAAATCTTTTTGGGTTTTTGCGAACTAAAAGAGCAAAGAAGAACAGGAAAAAACTTGCAAAAAGGATAAAAGCGAACCAATGGTAGATACAATGGAAAGGGAAGGAGAGCACGTACTCCCCCAAGCTTAGGCTTTTGGCCTAAGTTGGGCTCTTCTACTGCGGTCCCGAGGAGCCTCCTGCTCCCGGGTAGTACCGGTGCGTCCATGGGTCGTAGGGGAAGTAGGGAGCATACGTCGACGTCCTGGGATTCTCCCACGCGGAGGAGGAAGGTCCCGACCCCCATCCAACGGAAGACCCTTCACCCCAGGGGGCGACGGTCTCCTCCTGGACTGGTGCATACACCTCGTGCTCCTCCTGAATGGGTGGATACACGACACGCTCCTCCTCATCTGGCTCGGCCCCCTCCGTGGGTTCGTGATATTGGTATCTCCCTGTGATCTCATCGAATTCGGCCACTGAAAATCGATATCCGTTCCTGCGAGAAAAATCAAACACAAGTGGTGCAGGTAGACGGACAGTGCGTGTCACACCATCTTTGAACCGCAAAATATAATCAAGTGTAAAGCGGTCAGAGGCCTTAGTAACAAAGAAATGCCTCTTCATGGCAGCCAGGTCAAGGCTAACAAAAGGAAAGATAGCATCATCTTGGCGCGGTTCTCCTTGGAGAGACTGCAAAAGAAGTGTGGCATAGACGCCACCAAAAATGTCCCCCTTGCTACTGTTAGTAGCAAGGCGTTTCGCAATAAGCGAACCCACATGATGCTCATGCTTCCCTGAGAGAGCATTTTCCATGATGGCAGTATCAGGCGTGGAAGTGCTGCTCGTGTTGTCTCGAGCCAACACTCCCCTAGCAATATAATAGGCGAAATACCTGAGGTGAGGAAACATAATGTTGGAGATCTTCTGCCGGTTGGATGGCCTCACTTCGGTGTTGCAGAATGAGTCGAGGAGGGTGTTAATTTCAACAGTCGGGATATTTTTCCTCTTC
The DNA here is from genome assembly GCA_950022295.1 of Bromus sterilis. Taxonomy (NCBI): domain Eukaryota; kingdom Viridiplantae; phylum Streptophyta; class Magnoliopsida; order Poales; family Poaceae; genus Bromus; species Bromus sterilis. Next base: position 138,066,455 of record OX465601.1, on the reverse strand, counting down.
TTCTTCTTGACCAAGCCTGGAAAACCTAAAACTTCACAAAATTTACTCATAGGCATGGTCAGCCACCTTTCATAAAGTCGAAACACCATAGTATCATTGTCAAAATAAAATCTGAAACTGTTAACAAAAATAGCGGTGAGTGTCTCGTACTTGGATCTGATGGATTATGAGATTATATTCAGATTGTGATTGAGTAGTATATTTGGTTCTTATCTCTTATATTTTTGTTCCTAAGTAATTCTTGCATGTTCTCCGTTGCTGTTTATTGCTTTGGCCAAGTAGTAGGTAGTGACTCCAAGAGGGAACGTTTTGCTCGATTGTGGGTTCATGCCCCCTGATGACTAGCTTGAGTGACAGAAACATGAGTCTAGGGGATGTGCTGTTGCCACAAGGGGGAAAACAACGGTGCTTGTAACCACAGTTACAAGGATTGTTTACTTTACGCAGAGTTCTTTCAATGCAGTTGTCTGTTGCTTTGGGTTTACACTTTGGGTGGGGCTCGCAACTTAATACCAGCGAGATGTTCTGGATAAATATCTCAAGGTGGATGATTAGTAGTAGATGCAGTTGGATTTCGGTCTACTTATTTTGGCGTACTGCCCATGCTTTTGAACCTCTTCCTTTCTTTTGTAGCATAGTTAGCATTGCGGTGCGTTCATAATTCTGTCAATTGCCTTTCTGTAATTTGTTTACCTCACATAGCAATTTCATCGTCTTTTGGGAAAGAGACATCACTAGCGAACATCACGTATCCCGGTCCATATCCTCATCACTGTTTACACGCTCATTTACTTTTCTTCTTTACTTTTAATTGCTATCATTATCCCTTGCGTTTTATCCTTTGTGAACAACAAGACCGGAGAGATTGACAACCAATCTGAACTTCGTTGGTATTAGGCGGTTGACGTGGACCTGCACACAGCAACAAATAACTTTGCTCCCAACGAGTACAGAGGAGTTGTCAATTCCTCCGGCCTTGTCGTTTACAACAGATCAACGCAAGAGAGAAAAGGTGCAAAGAAAAGTAAAAGATGAAAGTAAATTGAGGGTGTGAACAATAATGTGAAGATGGACTGGGGTCCCGTGATTTTCACTAGTGATGTCTCTCTCCCAAAAGACGATAAAAGTGCTAGCGATGTAAACAAATCATAGTTGGGCAATTGACAGGATTATGAAGGCACCGCAATGCTAACTATGCTGCAAAGAAAGGAAGGGCTCAAAAGCAATGGGTAGTACGCCAAGGTAAGTAGACTGAAATCCATCTGCATCTACTACGAATCATCCACCTTGAGATATCTATCCGGAACATCTCGCTGGTATTAAGTTGCGAATCCCACCCAAAGTTTAAACTCAAAGCAACAGACAACTGCATTAAAAGAACTTTGCGTAAAGTAAACAATCCTTGCACCCGCAGGTACAAGCACCGTTGTTTTATCCCTGGTGGCAACAACACATCCCCTAGTCTCATATTTCTGTCACTCAAGGTAGACATCAAGGGGCTGAACCCACAATCGAGCATAACGCTCTCTCTTGGAGTTGCAAATAAAATACTTGGCCAAAGAAAATACCGCACCAGAGAACATGCAAGAATTTACTCAAGAACAAAATATAAAAGAGAAGAACCAAATATATTACTCATCACAATCTGAACATAGTCTCATAATCCATCAGATCCCAACAAATTCAGCATAGCAACAGCAGAAATTACATAGATGCCTCGATCATGTGAGGCAGCTCACGAGGACTCGAAAGTGGAAGAACAAAAGGGGAGAGATAGATCACATAGCTACTAGTTACGGACCCATGGTCCAAGGGAAACTACTCACGGTACATACGGGAGGCGTCCATGGCTATGGAGGGTCTCCCAGAGGGGGTAGCTTCTCCCGGCAGGGTGCCGGAGCAGCTTCTCCAGGCAGCCCCGATCTCGAAAAGGCGGCGGCGGAGGAACAGAGGCGAGATCGCGAAAGAGGAGTCCGTATTAGGTGTTTCCACACCGAGGGGTAAATATAGGCGAAGGGGGGGTCGAGGGGACCCACGAGGCAGTCAGGAGGGTCCCTGGCGCGACCCAGGGTGGGGCCGCGCCACCTGCCCTCCTGGCTGCCTGGTGGTGGCCCCCCTTCCCTCTCTTGGTGATTTCGGAAGCTTCTGTTGCGCTGATTTTTTATATATTTTTCCCGGAATTTTTGGAGCACTTTTAATGGCCGGAAAACCTGAAATACAAAAATAGCAGAAAACATAAACTGGCAACTGGGTGCACTGAGTTAATAGGTTAGTCAAATAGGTTCAAAAGTGTATGAAAGTTCAAGCAAAACATGGCAAAGTCACACAAAACATGCATGGAACAAGCAGAAATTATAGATACATTTGGGACGTATCAACATCCCCAAGCTTAATTCCTGCTCGTCCTCGAGTAGGTAAATGATAACAAGCATAATTTCTGTGGTGACATGCCACACAACCATAAAAGGACTTTTAAGTAAAGAAATCAAAGCATGCAATTCAATTCAAGTCTTAACAAGCAAGAGTCTATATTAGCATTGACACAAGCAACAAAAGAACAAAAGGTGCAAGAGCTCTCGCTGTCTGTGACTCGAATGTCTCTAGATGGTGTTTGCGTGCAAGAAAGGGATAGGGAAATACGAGAGAAAAAATAAGGTTGTTGAGAACAACTATCTACTAAAGTTTCACACTTGGTCTCCTTTGGATTCTTATCTGGACTCGTCCCCAGACCACTAGCCAGGTACAAGTCAAACTGATCCACTCCCTTTCGATATTTTGAGCACTCATGCAATGGATGAGCGTGAGCAAGAAAGTTGACACCTAAAAGGCGAAACAGAAAGAAGGTGGAGGAGGAATACAAAAATGTGTGAAAGGCTCACATCAATGAGGACAATCATAGGCGAGAGAAGGCCATATGATAGATATGATGTCAGGAGTAGGGATTGCCATACAACGGATGCACATGTGAGCTAAAAGCCCTCCAAGGGAACTAGTGGGGTGCATCTAACTTGCTTGCTGAAGAAGACCTAGAGCTCGTTTGAGGAGGCTCATCATTGGAATATACAAGCCAAGTTCTATAGTGTGAAGGGTCCCCACATAGCTATATGCATGATGATGATCTCTATGGAGTACAAGGGATAGGAGATGAAGTACTAGTGTGGATCTCTCAAAAGATATAGTAGTATGCCTCCTTCTCTCTTTTTATTTTTTTTCTCTTTTTCTCTTTTTATTTTTCTTTTTTTAGGTGGCCTCAATGGCTCTTTCTATTTAACTCTCATTTGTCCTCTTTGGGATCTTTTGATTTTGTCCTCTTTGGGATATTTTCCTCACTTTAGGGGCAATACTCTATATTTTACAAGAATATAGGAGATCTTTCACACTTTACAAAGGTACTCACATAAAGAAAATGTAACTATCATGATGCAAATGTATGCTTCTGCCAGGATAGCAGGATATGCAATGATACTAGCGCGTCATGTAGCAATGATTAGGGAAAGGCCCAACTAGCATGCGGCTCATCGATCAAGCAAGTAGCATGTATGACATGAAGATCAAGTCATGAGAAGGTGGATGTTGCATGGCAATGTATCTCGGAAAGGCTATGGAAATGCCTTGTAGGTAGGTATGGTGGCTGTTTTGAGGAAAGATATAAGGAGGCTTATGATGACAGAGCGTATCGTGCCAAGGGTTTGGATGCACCGACGAAGTATGCGCCAACTCTCGAAGTGAGAAAGGGCAATGCACGGTACCGAAGAGGCTAGAAAAAGTATAGGTGGGTGGAAGTGTCAACTTTCGAATACTCACATTCGTCCGAAGAACTCATGCACTTTTATCGGTAACTCTCAATCTAATCAGGAGGTTCACAAAGAGACAGGTACCCTGAGGAGGAGTGTATGGGGGTTTGGTTATCCTTGCGCATCCTCGACTCATGGTACGTGAGTGTACTCTAATATTCGAACCCTCCAGAGGTTAGTGACCAGTCTAGTAGCTCGAGTTCTCAACAGGGGTTTTTGGTTTTCGAAAAACACACGGATTGCCCAAAATACGACATCTATCACTAATAGGCAAGAGCTCTTGACACCATAAGTTCAAACATTACTCTAGTCAACACCTCAAAAGTATCGCAAGTTACTACTACAAAGAGAACAACAACTTTAACTACCTACTTTCAGTCAAGACACAGAACTCAGTGCAACAGGCAAACTCTCTAACAAGATAAAACATGCAACCTATAGAAAGTTCAACCTAAGACAAAAAGAAAAGCTCTAGAAAAACTAAAGCACTACAACTAAACAGAACAACAGCTAAGAAAAGAAAAAGAACAGCTCACAGCTAAAAGAATAAGCATGCAAATCCTATGAGGAGTTCTAGTTCAAGAGGAGCGTGAATCTCTCCCACACAAAAGAGTAAGTTGGGGTCTAACTTGTTACTACAGCAAAGAAAGCAAAAGAAAACTAAAAACAAAACCTAAGAGCGAGACGCTCCAAGAATATCACATAATGCATGAAGTGATAAAAATATAGTGCAACGAGAGACAAACTGATAATTGTTGATGAATAAGGGGATGCACGGGGGCATCCCCAAGCTTAGATGCTTGAGTCTCCTTGAATATTTATTGGGGGTGCACATGGGCATCCCCAAGCTTGAGCGTTTGACAGTCCTGAATCTTCTTTCATCATCGTCCATCGCGCACTTGAAAACTCCCTTCATACATAACTCATTATAGGCTGATTAGAGAGGTTAGTACCCTAATAAAATAATTTTCCTCTACTGAAAATAAATATTTCCAGGAATATCTACTGTTTCCCAAGATTTCCAAAAGGTTTTTGCAAAGAAAAATCAAGCTTAAGGTTTGCAAAAGTGAAGAGAGACAAAACGTGGCAGAATTTGTGAAAAACAAAACATCAGATAGAAACGAATTTTTTAGGGGTACTTCTGCAACTCAAATCAAAAAACTCAGAACATACGGAAGTTTTGTAATTGTATAGAGCATGCTGTGTAAAAAATTCAGCTCAAAAAGATGTACTGGGATTTTTCTTTGTTTTTTCTAGTCACGAAGACAGAATCTGTTTTCTGGACAGCATGTCACAACTTTCACTTCCCTTGCCGTATGAGGCTATAAAAGGCACAAAGCTTGAAAAGTAAAGATACAATGATGTTGCTACAGTAGTAACAATCATCAAGACCACTAAGAACAGAACAAAATAAAAAATAAAAACCTAAATTCGTTGCGGGCTGCCTCCCGAAAGCACTTCTTTAGAGCCACTAGCTAGGCTTAAAGCAGAAGATCAAGGTGCATCTATTGAACCATCATCATGATCATCAAAAAGCTCTTCAATAGTACAACTAGTCTTAATGGGTTTCTCAAATAAAGGACGAATGAAAATGCTTCTTGGAATAAAATCAAAAGGAGGAAAATCAATTGGAGTTTCATTAAAGTTAAAGATAGGTGTCTCCTCCAAAGTTTCACCGTTTCAACTCTCTTGGCACTGGGTGTGCTAGCTTTAGCTCGGGGAACCTTGGGTACGTAAACGGACTTAGGTTCCTTCTTTGCTGGAGTTTCATCCTTTTTGGTTTTGATTGAGGAAAAGGTAGTTCCTAAAGTTTCAATAACTTCCTCAATCTTTTCTATCCGAGAGGACTTTTCATCAAGGGATTTGATAGTCTACAAAGTTTTGACAATTTTCTGCATGGAATTATTTAGCCTATTCAAATTCCCTTGAATCTTACGATCCAACTCATTCAACCTATCGATACTTGGCATCTCTAGCTCTATCTTTTCAAGTTTTCTCATAATGTGAGCTAAAGTAATGTCCTCCTTAATACTAACAATGGGGATACTTCCAACAAGATTTTCAATAACATTAAGGGCTTCCCAAACTGGGGCCTCTATGAAGTTCCCACTGATAGCAGTGTCTAAAAGAAACCTATTCCAAGAAGTAATCCCAACATAAAAATTTCTAAGCAGGATAGTAGTGGATTGCTTCTTGGTGGCTCTTTTTTGAGAATCACTAATTCTATACCAAGCATCTTTCAAACTTTCACCACCTCTTTGAGTAAAGGTAAGCACTTCTGCCTCACCAAAGGCAAAAGGACCAGCCATAGTGGTAACTACTGACAAGGTAACATGTGTTTTTGGTATTTTTGATTAAGGACACAAAAGTAAAAACTGAAAGGTAAACTAACAAGACTAAAAAGCAAAGGTAAAAGATAGTGTGCAACTCCCCTATCTTGTAGACTTGAGTCCCCGGCAACGGCGCCAGAAATTTGCTTGATGGATTCTCGCCCCTCGTTGGTTACCCCAAGTGGAAGGTTTGAGATGCAGTGCAACAACAAGTTTCCCTCGGTGAAGATACCAAGGTTATCGAACCAGTAGGACTCAGGAGATACAATTAGGTGACAACGGCGCTAGAAATTAGGCGGTTGACGTGGACCTGCACACAGCAACAAATAACTTTGCGCCCAACGAGTACAGAGGAGTTGTCAATTCCTCCGGCCTTGTCGTTTACAAAGGATCAACGCAAGAGATAAAAGGTGCAAACAAAAGTAAAAGCTGAAAGTAAATTGAGGGTGTGAACAATAATGTGAAGATGGACTGGGGTCCCGTGATTTTCACTAGTGATGTCTCTCTCCCAAAAGACGATAAAAGTGCTAGCGAGGTAAACAAATCACAGTTGGGCAATTGACAGGATTATGAAGGCACCGCAATGCTAACTATGATGCAAAGAAAGGAAGGGCTCAAAAGCAATGGGCAGTACGCCAAGGTAAGTAGACCGAAATCCATCTGCATCTACTACGAATCATCCACCTTGAGATATCTATCCAGAACATCTCGCTGGTATTAAGTTGCGAATCCCACCCAAAGTGTAAACTCAAAGCAACAGACAACTGCATTAAAAGAACTTTGCGTAAAGTAAACAATCCTTGCACACGCAGGTACAAGCACCGTTGTTTTATCCCTGGTGGCAATAGCACATCCCCTAGTCTCATATTTCTGTCACTCAAGCTAGACATCAAGGGGCTGAACCCACAATCGAGCATAACGCTCTCTCTTGGAGTTGCAAATAAAATACTTGGCCAAAGAAAATACCGCAACGGAGAACATGCAAGAATTTACTCAAGAACAAAATGTAGAAGAGAAGAACCAAATATATTACTCATCACAATCTGAACATAGTCTCATAATCCATCAGATCCCAACAAATTCAGCATAGCAACAGCAGAAATTACATAGATGCCTCGATCATGTGAGGCAGCTCACGAGGACTCGAAAGTGGAAGAACAAAAGGGGAGAGATAGATCACATAGCTACTGGTCACGGACCCATGGTCCAAGGGAAACTACTCACGGTACATACGGGAGGCATCCATGGCTATGGAGGGTCTCCCGGAGGGTGTAGCTTCTCCCGGCAGGGTGCCGGAGCAGCTTCTCCAGGCAGCCCCGATCTATAAAAGGCGGCAGTGGCGGAACAGAGGCGAGATCGCGAAAGAGGAGTCCGTATTAGGGGTTTCCACCCCGAGGGGTAAATATAGGCGAAGGGGGCGTCGAGGGGACCCACGAGGCAGTCAGGAGGGTCCCTGGCGCGACCCAGGGTGGGGCCGCTCCACCTGCCCTCCTGGCTGCCTGGTGGTGGCCCCCTTCCCTCTCTTGGTGATTCCGGAAGCTTCTGTTGCGCTAATTTTTTATATATTTTTCCCAGAATTTTTGGAGCACTTTTAATGGCCGGAAAACCTGAAATACAAAAACAGCAAAAAACATAAACTGGCAACTGGGTGCACTGAGTTAATAGGTTAGTCCAAATAGGTTCAAAAGTGTATGAAAGTTCAAGCAAAACATGGCAAAGTCACACAAAACATGCATGGAACAAGCAGAAATTATAGATACATTTGGGACGTATCAACATCCCCAAGCTTAATTCCTGCTCGTCCTCGAGTAGGTAAATGATAACAAGCATAATTTCTGTGGTGACATGCCACACAACCATAAAAGGACTTTTAAGTAAAGAAATCAAAGCATGCAATTCAATTCAAGTCTTAACAAGCAAGAGTCTATATTAGCATTGACACAAGCAACAAAAGAACAAAAGGTGCAAGAGCTCTCGCTGTCTGTGACTCGAATGTCTCCAGATGGTGTTTGCGTGCAAGCAAGGGATAGGGAAATACGAGAGAAAAAATAAGGTTGTTGAGAACAACTATCTACTAAAGTTTCACACTTGGTCTCCTTTGGATTCTTATCTGGACTCGTCCCCAGACCACTAGCCAGGTACAAGTCAAACTGATCCACTCCGTTTCGATATTTTGAGCACTCATGCAATGGATGAGCGTGAGCAAGAAAGTTGACACCTAAAAGGCGAAACAGAAAGAAGGTGGAGGAGGAATACAAAAAGGTGTGAAAGGCTCACATCAATGAGGACAATCATAGGCGAGAGAAGGCCATATGATAGATATGATGTGAGGAGTAGGGATTTCCATACAACGGATGCACATGTGAGCTAAGAGCCCTCCAAGGGAACTAGTGGGGTGCATCTAACTTGCTTGCTCAAGAAGACCTAGAGCTCGTTTGAGGAGGCTCATCATTGGAATATACAATCCAAGTTCTATAGTGTGAAGGGTCCCCACATAGCTATATGCATGATGATGATCTCTATGGAGTACAAGGGATAGGAGATGAAGTACTAGTGTGGATCTCTCAAAAGATATAGTAGTATGCCTCCTTCTCTCTTTTTATTTATTTTTCTCTTTTTCTCTTTTTTTTTGGTGGCCTCAATGGCTCTTTCTATTTAACTCTCATTTGTCCTCTTTGGGATCTTTTGATTTTGTCCTCTTTGGGATATTTTCCTCACTTTAGGGGCAATACTCTATATTTTACAAGAATATAGGAGATCTTTCACACTTTACAAAGGTACTCACATAAAGAAAATGTAACTATCATGATGCAAATGTATGCTTCTGCCAGGATAGCAGGATATGCAATGATACTAGCGCGTCATGTAGCAATGATTAGGGAAAGGCCCAACTAGCATGCGGCTCATCGATCAAGCAAGTAGCATGTATGACATGAAGATCAAGTCATGAGAAGGTGGATGTTGCATGGCAATGTATCTCGGAAAGGCTATGGAAATGCCTTGTAGGTAGGTATGGTGGCTGTTTTGAGGAAAGATATAAGGAGGCTTATGATGACAGAGCGTATCGTGCCAAGGGTTTGGATGCACCGACGAAGTATGCGCCAACTCTCGAAGTGAGAAAGGGCAATGCACGGTACCGAAGAGGCTAGAAAAAGTATAGGTGGGTGGAAGTGTCAACTTTCGAATACTCACATTCGTCCGAAGAACTCATGCACTTATTATCGGTAACTCTCAATCTAATCAGGAGGTTCACAAAGAGACAGGTACCCCGAGGAGGAGTGTATGGGGGTTTGGTTATCCTTGCGCATCCTCGACTCATGGTACGTGAGTGTACTCTAATATTCGAACCCTCCAGAGGTTAGTGACCCGTCTAGTAGCTAGAGTTCTCAACAGGGGTTTTTGGTTTTCGAAAAACACACGGATTGCCCAAAATACGACATCTATCACTAATAGGCAAGAGCTCTTGACACCATAAGTTCAAACATTACTCTAGTCAACACCTCAAAAGTATCGCAAGGTACTACTACAAAGAGAACAACAACTTTAACTACCTACTTTCAGTCAAGACACAGAACTCAGTGCAACAGGCAAACTCTCTAACAAGATAAAACATGCAACCTATAGAAAGTTCAACCTAAGACAAAAAGAAAAGCTCTAGAAAAACTAAAGCACTACAACTAAACAGAACAACACCTAAGAAAAGAAAAAGAACAGCTCACAGCTAAAAGAAATAAGCATGCAAATCCTATGAGGAGTTCTAGTTCAAGAGGAGCGTGAATCTCTCCCACACAAAAGAGTAAGTTGGGGTCTAACTTGTTACTACAGCAAATAAAGCAAAAGAAAACTAAAAACAAAACCTAAGAGCGAGACGCTCCAAGAATATCACATAATGCATGAAGTGATAAAAATATAGTGCAACGAGAGACAAACTGATAATTGTTGATGAATAAGGGGATGCACGGGGGCATCCCCAAGCTTAGACGCTTGAGTCTCCTTGAATATTTATTGGGGGTGCACATGGGCATCCCCAAGCTTGAGCGTTTGACACTCCTGAATCTTCTTTCATCATCGTCCATCGCGCACTTGAAAACTCCCTTCATACATAACTCATTGTAGGCTGATTAGAGAGGTTAGTACCCTAATAAAATAATTTTCCTCTACTGAAAATAAATATTTCCAGGAATATCTACTGTTTCCCAAGATTTCCAAAAGGTTTTTGCAAAGAAAAAGCAAGCTTATGGTTTGCAAAAGTGAAGAGAGACAAAACGTGGCAGAATCTGTGAAAAACAAAACATCAGATAGAAACTAATTTTTTAGGGGTACTTCTGCAACTCAAATCAAAAAACTCAGAACATACGGAAGTTTCGTAATTGTATAGGGCATGCTGTGTAAAAAATTCAGCTCAAAAAGATGTGCTGGGATTTTTTTTGTTTTTTCTAGTCACGAAGACATAATCTGTTTTCTGGACAGCATGTCACAACTTTCACTTCCCTTGCCGTATGAGGCTATAAAAGGCACAAAGCTTGAAAAGTAAAGATACAATGATGTTGCTACAGTAGTAACAATCATCAAGACCACTAAGAACAGAACAAAATAAAAAATAAAAACCTAAATTCGTTGCGGGCTGCCTCCCGAAAGCACTTCTTTAGAGCCACTAGCTAGGCTTAAAGCAGAAGATCAAGGTGCATCTATTGAACCATCATCATGATCATCAAAAAGCTCTTCAATAGTACAACTAGTCTTAATGGGTTTCTCAAATAAAGGACGAATGAAAATGCTTCTTGGAATAAAATCAAAAGGAGGAAAATCAATTGGAGTTTCATTAAAGTTAAAGATAGGTGTCTCCTCCAAAGTTTCACCGTTTCAACTCTCTCGGCACTGGGTGTGCTAGCTTTAGCTCGGGGAACCTTGGGTACGTAAACGTACTTAGGTTCCTTCTTTGCTGGAGTTTCATCCTTTTTGGTTTTGATTGAGGAAAAGGTAGTTCCTAAAGTTTCAATAACTTCCTCGATCTTTTCTATCCTAGAGGACTTTTCATCAAGGGATTTGATAGTCTCCAAAGTTTTGACAATTTTCTGCATGGAATTATTTAGCCTATTCAAATTCCCTTGAATCTTACGATCCAACTCATTCACCCTATCGATACTTGGCATCTCTAGCTCTATCTTTTCAAGTTTTCTCATAATGTGAACTAAAGTAATGTCCTCCTTAATAGTAACAATGGGGAGACTTCCAACAAGATTTTCAATAACATTAAGGGCTTCCCAAACTGGGGACTCTATGAAGTTCCCACTGATAGCAGTGTCTAAAAGAAACCTATTCCAAGAAGTAATCCCAACATAAAAATTTCTAAGAAGGATAGTAGTGGATTGCTTCTTGGTGGCTCTTTTTTGAGAATCATTAATTCTATACCAAGCATCTTTCAAACTTTCACCACCTCTTTGAGTAAAGGTAAGCACTTCTGCCTCACCAAAGGCAAAAGGACCAGCCATAGTGGTAACTACTGACAAGGTAACATGTGTTTTTGGTATTTTTGATTAAGGACACAAAAGTAAAAACTGAAAGGTAAACTAACAAGACTAAAAATCAAAGGTAAAATATACTGTGCAACTCCCCTATCTTGTAGACTTGAGTCCCCGGCAACGACGCCAGAAATTTGCTTGATGGCTTCTCGCCCCTCGTTGGTTACCCCAAGTGGAAGGTTTGAGATGCAGTGCAACAGCAAGTTTCCCTCGGTGAAGATACCAAGGTTATCGAACCAGTAGGACTCATGAGATACAAGTAGGTGACAACGGCGCTAGAAATTAGGCGGTTGACGTGGACCTGCACACAGCAACAAATAACTTTGCTCCCAACGAGTACGGAGGAGTTGTCAATTCCTCCGGCCTTGTCGTTTACAAAGGATCAACGCAAGAGATAAAAGGTGCAAACAAAAGTAAAAGCTGAAAGTAAATTGAGGGTGTGAACAATAATGTGAAGATGGACTGGGGTCCCGTGATTTTCACTAGTGATGTCTCTCTCCCAAAAGACGATAAAAGTGCTAGCGAGGTAAACAAATCACAGTTGGGCAATTGACAGGATTATGAAGGCACCGCAATGCTAACTATGATGCAAAGAAAGAAAGGGCTCAAAAGCAATGGGCAGTACGCCAAGGTAAGTAGACCGAAATCCATCTGCATCTACTACGAATCATCCACCTTGAGATATCTATCCAGAACATCTCGCTCGTATTAAGTTGCGAATCCCACCCAAAGTTTAAACTCAAAGCAACAGACAACTGCATTAAAAGAACTTTGCGTAAAGTAAACAATCCTTGCACACGCAGGTACACGCACCGTTGTTTTATCCCTGGTGGCAACAGCACATCCCCTAGTCTCATATTTCTGTCACTCAAGATAGACATCAAGGGGCTGAACCCACAATCAAGCATAACGCTCTCTCTTGGAGTTGCAAATAAAATACTTGGCCAAAGAAATTACCGCAACGGAGAACATGCAAGAATTTACTCAAGAACAAAATGTAAAAGAGAAGAACTAAATATATTACTCATCACAATCTGAACATAGTCTCATAATCCATCAGATCCCAATAAATTCAGCATAGCAACTGCAGAAATTACATAGATGCCTCGATCATGTGAGGCAGCTCACGAGGACTCGAAAGTGGAAGAACAAAAGGGGAGAGATAGATCACATAGCTACTGGTCACGGACCCATGGTCCAAGGGAAACTACTCACGGTACATACGGAAGGCGTCCATGGCTATGGAGGGTCTCCCGGAGGGGGTAGCTTCTCCCGGCAGGGTGCCGGAGCAGCTTCTCCAGGCAGCCCCGATCTATAAAAGGCGGCGGCGGCGGAACAGAGGCGAGATCGCGAAAGAGGAGTCCGTATTAGGGGTTTCCACCCCGAGGGGTAAATATAGGCGAAGGGGGGCGTCGAGGGGACCCACGAGGCAGTCAGGAGGGTCCCTGGCGTGACCCAGGGTGGGGCCGCGCCACCTGCCCTCCTGGCTGCCTGGTGGTGGCCCCCCTTCCCTCTCTTGGTGATTCCGGAAGCTTCTGTTGCGCTGATTTTTTATATATTTTTCCCGGAATTTTTGGAGCACTTTTAATGGCCGGAAAACCTGAAATACAAAAACAGCAGAAAACAGAAACTGGCAACTGGGTGCACTGAGTTAATAGGTTAGTCCAAATAGGTTCAAAAGTGTTACCGACACACCGGTGATATATAGCGCAGAAAGTCTCGCCTCTTATGAAGTGATCATTGCACTCTCACTTTAATGGACATTGTCCCCACCATAATTGTTTTGTATTTGTGGTATACATGTAGTGGACAATCCCATTCTCCAATCTTCACGGTCTCGATATTCTCAATGGAGTTAAGGCCATGCCTTTTGTTGATTTTCTTCAGAAAATATACCGTGTGTTCTTTGTCATTTACGTTGAAGGTAACCTTCCCTTTATTGCACTCAATAACGGCACCTGCGGTGTTAAGAAAAGGTCTACCAAGGATAATGGACATGCTCCCATCCTCGGGAATGTCAAGCACAACAAAATCAGTAAGTATTAAGCAATTGGCAACTTCAACAGGAACATCCTGATACGTCCAAAACGTATCTATAATTTCTGCTTGCTCCATGCATGTTTTGTGTGGTATTGCTATGATCTAGATACACTTTCATACACTTTTTATCATATTTGGAATAACCTATTAACTCAGTGCACCCCAGTACCAGTTCCTGTTTTCTGCTGTTTTTCTATTTCAGTTTTCCCCCATATAAAAAGTGCCAGAAAAATTCGGGAAAATTCAGATAAAAATCAGCGTGGAGGAAGCTTCGCGAAGAGCTCGGGAGGGGCCAGAGGGGAGCCAGGGGTGCCCAGACGGCCACCCGGCGCGGCCCCACCCCTGGCCGCGCCAGGGGGCGCCTGGGGCCCCTGGCCCACCTCTGGCTGCCTCCCTTCGCCTATTTATTCTCCGTCACGGGAAAACTCCAGAAGAAGAACCCTATTCCATGAACTCGCCTCTGTTCCGCCGCCGCCGCGCTTCCAAAGATCGGGAGCACCAGAAGACCTCTTCCCGGCACCCTGCCGGAGGGAGGATTGACCTCCGGGAGTCTCCTCTCCACCATGAATGCTCCCCGGATGTACCATGAGTAGTTTTCCTTGGACCATGGGTCCGTGATCAGTAGCTATGTGATGTTCTCCTCCCCTCTTTGATCTTCATTGTTTAGACCTCGTGAGCTGCCCTACATGATCGAGGCACCTTTGTAATATTTCTGCTATTGCTATGCTGAGTTTGATAGGATCTGATGGATTATGAGATTATGTTCAGATTGTGATAGAGTAATATATTTGGTTTTTATCTCTTATATTTTTGTTCCTAAGTAATTCTTGCATGTTCTCCGTTGCTGTTTATTGCTTTGGCCAAGTAGTAGGTAGTGACTCCAAGAGGGAACGTTGTGCTAGATTGTGGTTTCATGCCCCCCGATGACACGCTTGAGTGACAGAAACATGAGTCTAGGGGATGTGTTGTTGCCACAAGGGGGGAAAACAACGGTTCTTGTGACCGCGGTTACAAGGATTGTTTACTTTACGCAGAGTTCTTTTTAATGCAGTTGTCTGTTGCGTTGGGTTTACACTTTGGGTGGGGCTCGCAACTTAATACCAGCGAGATGTTCTAGATAGATATCTCAAGGCGGATGATTAGTAGTAGATGCAGATGGATTTCGGTCTACTTATTTTGGCGTACTTCCTGTGCTTTTGAACCTCTTCCTTTCTTTTGTAGCATAGTTAGCATTGCGGTGCGTTCTTAATCCTGTCAATTGCCTGTCTGTAATTTGTTTACCTCGCATAGCAATTTTATCGTATTTTGGGAGAGAGACACCACTAGCGAACATCACGTATCCCGGTCCATATCCTCATTACTGTTTCCACGCTTTATTTACTTTACTGCTTTTACTTGCTATCATTATCCGTTACGTTTTATCCTTGTGAACAACAAGACCAGAGAGATTGACAACCTCTCTGAACTTCGTTGGGAACAAAGTTATTTGTGTCTGTGTGCAGGTCCGCGTCAGTTGCGCCGCTGACACCTACTTATCATCTCTGGAGTCCTGCTGGACACAAACCTTGGTATCTTTGCCGAGGGAAAACTGCTGCTGCACTACATCTCAACCTTCCACTTGGGGTAACCAACGAAGGGGCGAGAAGCCATCAAGCAAGTTTTCTGGCGCCGTTGCCGGGGACTCCAAGTGCTAAGGTAGGGGAGTTGCACACTACCCTTTACCTTTGTTTTTTAGTCTTGTTAGTTTACCTTTCAGTTTTTGCTTTAGTGTCTTTTATCAAAAATCCAAAATAATAATAATAGTATGTCTAGTTCCTTATTTTTCAATCAATGTCTGACTTCTTTGAAACTAGATCTTATTGGCATGGAGGATTCACTGAGGATCAACAAAAGTGGTACAAGGAACACCGCTTGTCTCAAAAGGGGATACACTTATGGAAACAAATACATCAGTTGTATGAGTATGCTAGAAACTAGTGCTCAATATATAATATATCTTTCTACAGGGATGAATCTTGTT
Organism: Bromus sterilis; assembly: GCA_950022295.1. NCBI lineage: Eukaryota > Viridiplantae > Streptophyta > Magnoliopsida > Poales > Poaceae > Bromus > Bromus sterilis. The sequence goes on along the minus strand of OX465601.1, from coordinate 138,050,749 downwards.
GCTTTGTGAGGCATAAACACTTTGCTTTCCAATGTGAGTACAGTGATGATGAAACGTTAGCTTCTTATGCTAAGATAAACTATGATTTTTATGATACAGAGCCAATAGAAGAATTTGTTGCTTATAAGGGTGCCTATGAAATTACTTCTCTTCTTAAAAATATTGATGATGCCCCTTACAAATCTGAGAGTCTTGATATTCTTAACTATTGTTTGGAAAATTACGATGAAAATTATTATATTACTGATCATCTTGATAGAATCTCTCCCCCAAAGGAAGAGACTAATGTTTTGCAGGACTCTATGAAAGAAGAAATTAATGAAACCGAAACTCCTTGGATGAAAAAGAGGAGGAGAGTGACGAACAAAAGGAGGAAGAATGGATCCATCCATGTCTACCTTCTAATGAGAGTAACTCTTTGAACCTTACCTTATATGAGTGTTATGACCCTATGGATTCTTTTGAAATATCCCTTTTTGATGAAGTTGATGCCTTCTATGCTTATGGCCATGATGCCACTATGGATGATGCTTACGGAGATGAACTTTCTATAGTTCCTCATGTTAAGCATGAAATTTTTGATGTTGCACCCACACTTGATTTTCCTATTATCCTTTTGAAATCTCCAACTCCGGAGAATTTTTCTCTTATCAAGGCTCAATGTGATGAGTTGCATTTATCTTATAATCCTAAAGACCGTGTTGAAAACTATACACGTGTGCTTATAGGTCATGAACAACATGATTTATGTGATAGTTATATTCTTGATGTTGTTCATGATACTACTGAAAATCATTTTGAGAGAGGGAAGTTTGGTTGTAGAAACTTCCATATTACTAAAACTCCTCTCTTTATGTTGAAATTTTTGAAGTTGTTCTTGTTCCCCCTTCCTATGCATGTCACTTTGTGCTTATTTGATTTATTTTCTTACAAGATGCCTATGCATAGGAAGTGGGTTAGGCTTAAATGTGTTTCATATTTGCTTCTTGATGCTCTCTTTTGCTTCAAATCCTTATTTTGATGAGAGCAACTTTTATGATCTTCATGCCTAGCTTAAAGGCATAAAAGAAAGTGCTTTCGGGAGGCAGCCCGCAACGAATTTAGGTTTTTGTTTTAGTTTTTGTTGTGTCTTGATGTTTGTTACTACTGTAGAAACATCATTGTATCTTTACTTTTCAAGCTTTGTGCCAAGTTATAGCCTCTTACGGCAAGGGAAGTAAAAGTTGTGACATGCTATCCAGAAAACAGATTCTGTCCTCGTGACCAGAAAAATTCCAGAAAAATACTAGTTAATCTTTTTGAGATGAAATTTTTACACAGAATGATCTATACAATTACGAAACTTCCGTATGTTCTGAGTTTTTTTATTTGAGTTGCAGAAGTATCCCTAAAAAATTCTTTACTACCTGCTGTTCTGTTTTTCACAAATTCTTCCACATTTTGTCTCTCCTAACTTTTGCAAACCTTAAGCTTGCTTTTTCTTTGCAAAAACTTTTTGGAACTCTTGAGAAACAGTATCTCTTCAAGAATATCTTTATATCCAGTGGGGAAAAATTATTTATTAAGGGTACTAACCTCTCTAATCAGTTTATGATGAATTATGTATGAAGGGAGTTTTCAAGTGTGCGATGGAAGATGATGAAAGAAGATCCAGGAGTGTCAAGCGCTCAAGCTTGGGGATGCCCCCATGCATCCCCAATAAATATTCAAGAGACTCAAGCGTCTAAGCTTGGGGATGCCCCCGTGCATCCCCTTCTCCAGCAACAATCATCAGTTTGTCCTTCGTCTCACTATATTTTTATCACTTCATGCGTTATGTGCTATGCTTGGAGCGTCTCGCTCTTAGGTTTTATTTTTAATTTTCTTTAGCTTTTCTTGCTGTTCATAACAAGTTAGATCCCGTCTTACTTTGTGTGGGAGAGAAACACGCTCCACTTTCAAAATTTAGAACACATCATAGGATTTTTCCTGCTTATCTTTTTGCTGTCGTGTGTTCTTTATCTTTTCATAGCTACTGCCATGTCTAGTTTTAGTCTTAGTTTGTCTTTAGCAAGAGCCTTGGCTTTTGCTTAGTTTGTTGCTGGAACTCTTTTTAGTTTTCATGTTTATCTTGTTAATGAGAGTTGGTTGTTGCACTGAGTTGTGTCTTGTCTTGAAAGTAGGTAGTTGAGGTTGCTATTTAATTCTATTAGTAGATTGCAATAATTTTGAAGTATTGATGTGAGTAATGTTTGAACTTTTGGTGTCAAGAGCTCTAGCCTATTAGTGATAGGTGTCGTATTTTGGGCAATCCGTGTGTATTTTCAAAACCTACAAAATTAGTTGAGAACTCTAGCTACTAGATGGATCACTACTCTTCTGAGGAGTCGAATATCAGAGAACACTCACGTACCATGAGTCGAGGATGCACAAGGATAACCAAACCCCCATACACTCCTCCTCGGGGTACTTGTCTCTTTGTGAACCTCCTTATTAGATTGAGAGTTACCGATAATAAGTGCATGAGTTCTTCGGACTAATGTAAGTATTGAAAGTTGACACTTCCACCTTCCCATATTTTGCTAGCCTTTCCTGTGCCGTGCATTGCCTTCTTCTCACTCCGAGAGTTGGTGTCCACCTTCGCCGGTACTTTCAAACCCTTTGCATGATACGCTCTGTCATCATAAGCCTCCTTATATCTTTCCTCAAAACAGCCACCATACCTACCTATCAAGGCATTTCCATAGCCTTTCCGAGTTACATTGCCATGCAACTTCCACTTCTTCATGACTTGATCTTCATGTCATACATGTTCCTGCTACACTGGCAGAGGCATACATTGCATACATCATGTTAGTTACATCTTCTTTATGATTTTGAGTACCTTGTAAACTGTGAAAGATCCCTTTACCTTCTTGTAAAATAGAGTGTTGCCCTTAAAGTGAGGAAAAGATCCCAAAGTGGACACCTTAAAACATCCCGAAGAGGACAAATGAGAGTTAAATAGAAAGAGCCATTGAGGCCACAAAAAAATACAAAAAAATAGAAAAAGAGAAAAAGAAATAAAAAGAGAGAAAGGGGCAACACTACTATCCTTTTGAGAGATCCACACTAGTACTCCCTTTATATCCTTGTACTCCATAGAGATGATCTTTATGCATATAGTTTCATTAGAGAGCTTCTTAGCTCGTATGTGCATCCGTTGCATGGCAATCCCTACTCCTCACATCATATCTATCATTTGGCATCTCTTGCCTATGATTGTCCTCATTGATGTGAGCCTTTCTTATCCTTTTTGTCTTCCTCCTCCACCTTATTTCTCTCTTTACCATCCTAAGTGTCAACTCTCGTGCTTACGCTCATCCATTGCATGAGTGCTCAAAATATCGAAAAGGAGTGGATCAAATTGACTTGTACCTGGCTAGTGGTCTGGGGACGAGTTAAGATAAGATTCCAAAGAAGACCAAGTGTGAAACTTTAGTAGATTGAGTTCTCAACAAAAATACTTTTTCTCGTATTCCCTATCCCCTTCTTGCACGCAAACACCATTTGGAGACATTCGAGTCACGGACAGCGAGAGCTCTTGCACCTTTTGTTCTTTTGTTACTTGTTTCAATGCTAATATAGACTCTTGCCTGTTATGACTTGAATTAAATCTCTAACCTTTATTGCTTTACTTTTCAAAGTTCTTTTATGGTTGCTAGCATGTCACCATAGAAATTATGCTGTTATCATTTACCTACTCGAGGACGAGCATGAATTAAGCTTGGGGATGTTGATACGTCCAAAACGTATCTATAATTTTTTCTTTCTCCATGCATGTTTTGTGTGATATTGCTATGATCTAGATACACTTTCACACAATTTTTATCATATTTGGACTAACCTATTAACTCAGTGCACCCCTGTGCCAGTTCCTGTTTTCTGCTGTTTTTCTATTTCAGTTTTCCCCCATATAAAAAGTGCGAGAAAAATTTAGGAAAATTCAGATAAAAAATCAGCGTGGAGGAAGCTTCGAGAAGAGCCCGGGAGGGGCCAGAGGGGAGCTAGGGGGGCCCAGGTGGCCACCCGGCGCGGCCCCACCCCTGGCCGCGCCAGGGGGGCGCCTGGGGCCCCTGGCCCACCTCTGGCTGCCTCCCTTCGCCTATTTATTCTCCGTCACAGGACAACTCCAGAAGAAGAACCCTTTTCCGCGAACTCTCCTCTGTTCCGCCGCCGCCGCGCTTCCGAAGATCGGGAGCACCAGAAGACCTCTTCCCGGCACCCTGCCGGAGGGAGGATTGACCTCCGGGAGTCTCCTCTCCACCATGGATGCTCCCCAGATGTCTCATGAGTAGTTTTCCTTGGACCATGGGTCCGTGATCAGTAGCTATGTGATGTTCTCCTCCCCTCTTTGATCTTCATTGTTTAGACCTAGTGAGCTGCCCTACATGATCGAGGCACCTTTGTAATATTTCTGCTATTGCTATGTTGAGTTTGATAGGATCTGATGGATTATGAGATTATGTTTAGATTGTGATAGAGTAATATATTTGGTTTTTATCTCTTATAATTTTGGTCCTAAGTAATTCTTGCATGTTCTCCGTTGCTGTTTATTGCTTTGGCCAAGTAGTAGGTAGTGACTCCAAGAGGGAACGTTGTGCTAGATTGTGGGTTCATGCCCCCCGATGACACGCTTGAGTGACAGAAACATGAGTCTAGGGGATGTGCTGTTGCCACAAGGGGGAAAACAACGGTGCTTGTGACCGCGGTTACAAGGATTGTTTACTTTACGCAGAGTTCTTTTTAATGCAGTTGTCTGTTGCTTTGGGTTTACACTTTGGGTGGGGCTCGCAACTTAATACCAGCGAGATGTTCTGGATAGATATCTCAAGGTGGATGATTAGTAGTAGATGCAGATGGATTTCGGTCTACTTATTTTGGCGTACTGCCTGTGCTTTTGAACCTCTTCCTTTCTTTTGTAGCATAGTTAGCATTGCGGTGCGTTCTTAATCCTGTCAATTGCCTTTCTGTAATTTGTTTACCTCGCATAGCAATTTTATCGTCTTTTGGGAGAGAGACATTACTAGCGAACATCACGTATCCCGGTCCATATCCTCATTACTGTTTCCACGCTTTATTTACTTTACTGCTTTTACTTGCTATCATTATCCCTTGCGTTTGATCCTTTGTGAACAACAAGACCGGAGAGATTGACAACCTCTCTGAACTTCGTTGGGAACAAAGTTATCTGTGTCTGTGTGCAGGTCCGCGTCAGTTGCGCCGCTGACACCTACTTATCATCTCTGGAGTCCTGCTGGAGACAAACCTTGGTATCTTCACCGAGGGAAAACTGCTGCTGCACTACATCTCAACCTTCCACTTGGGGTAACCAACGAAGGGGAGAGAAGCCATCACATCCTCAGAAATACCGATCGGGAAGGCCGTGGACTTGTCGGCCATCTGAAGAGAGATATTTGTAGGAATTAGTTTCTCTAAACAAAGCCTTTTGTAGAGAGAGAAGGGCATAACACTCACTCCTGCACCAAGATCACATAAGGCAGTTCTAACATAATTATTCTTTATGGATCATGGAATGGTGGGTATACCTGGATCACCGAGCTTCTCAGGAATCTTTCCACTGAAAGAGTAGTTAGCAAGCATAGTAGATATTGCCTCATTAGGGACTTTTCTTTTATTAGTAACAATATCTTTCATATATTTTGATTAAGAAGGTAATTTAATAGCATCAGTCAAAGGAATTTGAAGAAAAAGGGGTTTCATCCACTCACAAAACTTGTTGTAGTGCTCTTCTTCTTTGGATTTGACGGACTTGCTTGGGAAAGGCATGGGTTTTTGTACCCATGGTTCTCGTTCCTTCCCGTGTCTCCTTGCAAGGAAGTCTTCTCTAGTATACTTCTTGCGCTTATCGGGTGCTTCTTCTTCACGAACCTCGGGTGGATCATTCTTTTCAGTATCTTTTTCAGGTTCAGCACCGTCTTCAGTCTCAGCATCGGATGTAGATATGCTGTTTGGATCCACAGCTTGTTCTTCTTCTTCTTCTTCTATAGGATCATTGGAATTTTTAGCTTCCTTGTGTTTATTTTTCTTCTTCTTCTTCTTTGGGGAGCTAACAATTTCTTCTTCCTGCACTTGAGAATCTTGCTCGATCCTCTTTGGATGCCCCTCTGGATAGAGAGGGTCCTGGGTGTGTGTGCCACCTCGGGTCTTTATACCGTAAGCTTGTAATTTGTCCTGTTTGACATTATTAGCAAGCAAATCTTTTTGCACATTAGAAATTTGTTCAAGCTGAGTTTGAACCATATGAAAATGCTTCAGAAGACATTTAACATCATTAACTGTTCTACCTAGAACATCAAGCAAACTTTTGATAGCAAGAGTATTATCATGCAAATGACCTTGTATCTTCTTATTGAAGTGATTATGCTTCATAATAAAATTATCAAGCTCATCTAAACATTGGTCAGGAGGTTTACCTTTAGGGATGTCACTTGCATTGAAATCTAAAAGAGAGTGTACTTCTACCATAGGTGGGTGAGTGGTAGGCTCACACAGCTTCTCAATTGGAGGTAGATTCTTCACGTCGTTAGATTTAATACCTTTCTCTCAATTGGAGGTAGATTCTTTGCTTCTTGCATATCTTCCCGGCTTAGGACTAGCATGCCCCTCTTCTTTGGTGGTGGAGGTGGTTCAGGCACGGACCAATCTTCATGGTTTTTCGCAATTTTGCCCATCAATTCTTCCGCATTGTCCGGTGTTCTTTGCCTGAAAACACAACCAGCACAACTATCTAGGTAGGATTTAGACCCATCGGTGAGAACAGCATAAAATATATCAAGTAATTCATTTTTAGGGATTTCATGTCCCGGTCTAGCCTTTAGCAAACTGCAAAATCTCCCCAAGCTTTAGGGAGATGCTCATCCTGCAACTGTTTAAAGTTATAAATTATTTGTAAAGCAGCATGTTGCATATGAGCAGGAAAATACTTATCAACAAAAGATATAGCCATATCTTGAGGACTCTGAATGGAACCACATGGTAGTGCATCGTACCATGCTCTAGCATCTCCTTTCAAGGAAAAAGGAAGAAGCTTGGTCACATAAAAGTTCCGGATCCTTTCATCTGTGGTAAACAAGCCGCCTAACTCAGTGAGTTTGGTCAGGTGCCCGATAGCATCATCATTTTCTCTGCCATAAAAGGGATCAGCTTCAACTGTGGATATAAGTGAAATGTCAACAGAGAAATCATAATCAGGATCAGTGATGCGTATAGGAGACGTAGCAAAAGTAGGATCAGAAGTAAATTTGTTCTTCAGGGAGTGTTTTGCTAGCAACTTCTTTATAGTAGCAGGGTCGGAATCAGCACATTCATTAAGTTCCCTGCAAAAATCATCATCAAGTGTAATATAATCATCCTCAAGGAGTTTCTCCTTAAGGTCAGTAAAGTTATGAGTTTTCCCAATAGGAGTTTGGATAACAGGAATTTCAACAACCGAGAGTCGGGCAGCAGCAGCAATCTGTTCTTCTATAAAAGAACCAAGTGAACCTGTAGTCTCAAAAGTAGTAGAAGCATCATCAAAAGTATCTGACATATTGCCAGACTCGGCAGAAGTAGCATGTAACTGAGGTGAATCAAACTGACTCATAACCGAAGGTGAATCAAGTTTAGCACTAGTGCTAAGAGCAGTACCTCGTCTCGTACGAGATGGTAAGATCGGAACTTTAGGGTCTCCTTTCTTACCCATAGTGGATAACGTGCAGCAGGTAGGATACTTCGAGTAGACCTGTAAATAAAGCTATGGTCCCCGGCAACGGCGCCAAAAAACAGTACTTGATAACCCTCAACTGTAGGGGATCGAGATAGTCTTCGCGGGCAAGATAACCCAATTTATTGATTCGACACTTGGGGACACAAAGAATACGTACAGGCTTTGACAATTGAGTTGTCAATTCAACCGCACCTGAAATAAACACTTGCTTGCACAAAGGTATTAGTAGCAACTGTGATATGGTGGTGGTAGTGGTGATGATAATAGTGGTGATAGTGATAGTGGAACAGCAAAGGTAAACAACTAGTAACCAGTGGAAGGAAAATACTGTAGGCTAGGGAGATGGATGGTTGGGCGCTGCTTGGATGAGAACGAACATGTAACAGATTCTAACTTGGGCAAGGCTCACAGAAAACAAAGGATCATCTAGGCAAATATCAAACATCAGGCATGTATCCCAAGGTAGTTGTACGTGCTTGCAATAAGAACTTTGCACAACATCTTTTGTCCTACCCTCCCGCTACAAACAGGGCCAAAAGGAACTTAGGGAGATTAAGGTACTCCTGTCAAAGAGCACCGGAACAAAGCATTAACAATTCATGGATACACGGAATCCTCAAATTATAGTCCATCCCCTTTGGTGTCCCAAGCTGTCACCATTGGGATCGCCGGTTCCGGACTATAATAGGTGCATACAACTCATAAATAGGATCAAGAACACCACAAACTCAAGAAACAAAAGGGTGATCAGATCTGAAATCATGGCACTCGGGCCCAAAGTGACAAGCATTAAGAGCAACAAGTTGTAACAGAGATGATAAACACCAAGTAGATGATAGGCAACATGCCCCCAACAATCTGATTGAACTATTACATGATCTAACTCATCCAATCCCTACCATCCCCTTTGCCTACAGCAGGGAATTACTCACACATGAGAGGAGAAGTCATGGAGGGGTGATGGAGAGGCGATGATGATGACGATGGCGATGATTTCTCCCTCACCGGAGGCCAATTCAGCCTCCAGATTAGCTCTCCGAGGAAGAACAGAGGGTTGCGGCGGCTCCGCGACGTAGATTGGAAAAGCGACTTCTGTTTCGGTGTTTCCTCGACGGGGGAATAAATAGGGCCAAAGTAGGGCACCAGGGGGTGTGGGACCCACCCAGGAGGGCAGGTGGCGCGGCCAGGAGCTGGGCCGCGCCAGGCACCCTCCTGGCTGCCCTGTGGCCCCCCTTTGGCCTGGTGGAAGCTTCCGGAACGCTGATTTTTTATATATTTTTTGGGATTTTTCCATCGTACCTAAATATCCAGAAACCTGCACAAAAGAAAACAGCACTGGTAGCTCTGCTGAAAACAGCGTCAGTCCGGGTTAGTTTCGTTCAAATCATGGAAGAATGAAGGCAAAACAATAGCAAATGTGTTTGGAAAAGTAGATACGTTTAGGACGTATCACACATCAAGTTGTCTTCCTTGTCAACATAACGCTTCAAGCATAATAACATAAAGGTTTTGGCTATGTCGCTACTTGAGAAAATCATGCTTGTTGTTATGACCAAAACTATGCTTGCCAAGATTAAAGAAAGTTTTCAAAGCCATACCTGATATAAGGTCAATACTCCTATAAGGATCAGCATATAAGGTCGATTGCGTGGAGAGAATACCGAGTGCAGCGAAGAAACCTATAGTCTTCTCATTAATATTCCATCATAGACGACTCCACACTCACGGATACAAGACTCTCCACAAAGCAGTGATAGACCTCAATGCAAACACCTATTTCATATGGATAACTTCCCTAGACATGATACGACTCTACTTGACTCTAAAATACAAAGATAAATATAAAGATACCGAGCACTCCCCCAAGCTTGGAACAAGCTAAGGGGATGCCATTACCCGAGGAGATTTCACTTGTCATTCTTGCTCTTTCTGGTTCTTCAGATCTCTGTTTACACATCGAAGGGTTTGGTTTTCATCTTCCAAGACTTCCACTTGTACTTTCAGTACACGGAAATGTTCACAAAGTTGATTGGTAATGTGGTAAGCTTCAGAGATCATGGAAGTTGTACATGGATCATCAAGTGGAGGGGATGTTCCTGAAAGGTTAAGAGAAAGATCATATTGAGGTTGGACAGATCCCACCATGATGGGGTTTCTTGAACCTCCCCCCTGATGCTGAGCGGTGATAATCTTGACTTCTTTCCTCACAGAGCGCTCCATCTCCGCTTGTCTCGTAGAAATTTCTTCTTCCATAGCCCAGTTAACGTACTTTACTTGTTGAGATCCTGCTAAACCTGACGTAGACGTAGTCTTCTCCGCTTGAGCCGCAAGCAGACATCCCTCACAATAACTTTTTTTTATCTTGGCAAAGACAGCTCGAAAAGAAAACACACAAAATCATGAGATACGATGCCGGGCAAATATATAGCAGAAAAAATTGCACCAGAAGGAAGGTAACAAGCTAAAGTGGGGTCGGAGACCGGCTCCGGGGTGCCCAGGCGACCTCCAGGCGCGGTCAGGAGGTAGGCCGCGTCAGGGGGGCGCCTGGCCCCCCTGGAGCTCCTCTCCGGATCCACTTAGGCCTGGAATTTTCCTAATTTAGCAAAAAAATCATAATATGGAACTTTTATGGATGTTCACGATGTTTCGTTACCGTAATACATACCTATTCTTATTCTGCTTCTTCTGGTGTCTGAAACAGGGCTGCAACATGTTCTTCATGAGTTGTTGTGTGTATCAAATTCACATCAACATTGACAGGGTCTCCTGCCATGTAATGCTTGAGTCTTTGACCATTCACAACTTGAGGTTTGGTGCCTTAAAAATTGTTAATATTAATTGCACCGGAGCGGTAGACTTCTTCGATATGAAATGGCCCTTCCCATCTGGAAAGTAGTTTACCTGGAGAAAACCTGAAACGAGATCTAAACAACAAAACTTTATCACCAACATTAAATTCACATTTCAGAATCCTTCTATCATGCCACTTCTTTACCTTTTCCTTGAACATTTTAGCACTCTCGTAAGCTTCACTTCTTCACTCATCTAGAGAAGTCAAGTTCACGAGACGCTTTTCACCAGCTAATTTTGGGTCAACATTAAGCTCTCTAACAGCCCAAAGAGCTTTGTGTTCTAACTCTAATGGCAAATGGCAAGCCTTGCCGTAGACCATCTTATAGGGAGACATGCCCAAGGGGTTTTTTTGTAAGCAGTTCTATACGCCCACAAAGCATCTCCTAACTTCTTTGACCAGTCCTTTCTAGAACTGTTAACTGTCTTTTGTAAGATCAACTTCATCTCTCTATTGGTGAGCTCAACTTTCCCACTAGTTTGAGGATGGTATGGTGAAGCAATTCTATGATTGACATCGTACTTGGTTAAAGCTTTCCTAAAAGCTCCATGTGTGAAGTGTGATCCTCCATCAGTCATGAGGTATCTTGGTACACCAAACATAGGAAAAATTACATCATTGAGCATTTTCAAAGATGTCTTGTGATCAGCACTTTCAGTGGGGATTGCTTCAACCCACTTAGTTACATAATCAACAGCTACTAAAATGTGAGTGTACTTGTGTGAAGGAGGATAGGGACCCATAAAATAAAAAACCCAGCAATCAAAAGGCTTAATCACTAGAGAGTAATTCATATGCATCTCATTTCTCCTACTAATATTACAAACTCTCTGACACTTATCACAAGATAAGACATAATTTCTAGCATCTTTAAAGAGAGTAGGCCAATAAAAACCTGATTGTAGAACCTTATGTGCGGTCCTCTCACCGGCATGATGTCCTCCATAGGGACTATCGCGACGTTGTCTGAGAATGTCCTTCTTCTCGTGCTCTGGTATGCATCTTCTCACGATCCCATCTGGACCTTCTCTAAAAAGATGTGGGTCATCCCAAAAGTAATGCCTCAAATCGTGGAAGAACTTCTTCCTTTGCTGAAATGTTAAACCTAGAGGCAAAAACTTTGCAATGATAAAATTAGCATAATCTGCAAACCAAGGATCGGAGAGAGATTGTACTTTTACAACAACTAGTTGTTCGTATGGAAATATGTCGTTGACTTGAATGGGGTCATGCGGTATATCTTCCATCCTTGAAAGATTATCCGCCACCGGATTGTCTGCTCCTTTCCTATCAACAATCTGCAAATCAAATTCTTGAAGGAGTACCCATGTGATGAGCCTTGGTTTGGCATCCTTCTTCTCCATAAGATACTTAATGGCAGCATGGTCAGTATGAATAATAACTTTAGAATCAAGAATATACTGCCTAAACTCATCACAAGCAAACACCACTGCTAAGAATTCCTTCTTAGTAGTAGCATAATTCTTTTGAGAAATATCAAGGTTTTTTCTAGCATAATGTATAACATTCAACTTCTTATTAACCCTTTGTCCTAAAACAGCTCCAACAGCAAAATCACGAGCATCACACATGATTTCAAAGGGCAAATTCCAATCAAGTGGTTGTACTATAGGAGCGGTTATCAAAGCTTTCTTAAGAACTTCAAAGGCTTCCTTATAGTCTTCATCAAATACAAAAGGAACATCCTTCTGGAGAAGATTAGTGAGGGGTCTCGAAGTATTAGAAAAGTCTTTAATAAATCTTCTATAGAAACCAGCATGACTGAGAAAACTATGATTACCTTTGATGTCCCTTGGATAGGGCATCCTTTCAATAGCTTCAATCTTCGCCTTTTCCACTTCAATTCCCCTCTCGGAAATCTTGTGACCAAGAATGATCCCTTCGTTAACCATGAAGTGGCACTTCTCCCAATTTAGTACCAATTTTTTTTTCTTCGCATCTCTGCAAAACTTTATTAAGATTGTGGAGACAGTGGTCAAAGGAAGTTCCATAGACGGAGAAATCATCCATGAAGACTTCCACAATCTCCTCACAAAAACCATGAAAGATAGCAGACATACATCTCTGAAAAGTAGCAGGGGCATTACATAAACCAAAAGGCATACGCCTATAAGCATAAGTACCGTAAGGACACGTGAAAGTGGTCTTCTCTTGATCAGCAATATTAACATGAATTTGAGAGAAGCTAGAGTACCTGTCAAGATAGCAAGAGTGGGTGTTTTTGGACAACCTCTCAAGAATTTGATCGATGAAAGGCAGCGGGTAGTGGTCCTGCCTGGTTGCCTTGTTCAACTTCCTGTAATCAATACACATTCTATATCCAATAACAATCATTTGAGGTATTAGTTCATTTTTATCATTAGGAACAACAGTCATACCTCCTTTCTTAGGAACATAATGAACTGGACTTACCCACTTACTATCAGCTATAGGATAGATGATACCTGCGGCTAGAAGCTTGACAACTTCAGTCCTAACCACGTCTTTCATCTTTGGGTTCAACCGTCGTTGATGATCAACAACTGGATTAGCATCAGGCTCGAGATTGATAGTATGTTGGCAAATTGATGGACTAATTCCCTTAAGGTCATCAAGGTTATAGCCAATAGCACCACGATGTTTACGAAGTGTCTCCAATAATCGCTCTTCTTCAAATCCTGAAAGGTTAACATTGATAATAACATGATATATTTTATTTTCATCTAAATAAGCATACTTGAGCGTATCGAGAAGTGGTTTGAGATAAAACAGTAAAACACCGGATCTTCTTTTGGTTGTGCAAGGATTCCTAAAGGTTCAACGGGAAGGTTGTGCTTTAGGATAGCAGGTTGTCTTAAGAATATGTCATCTAGCTCATTTCTTTCCTGCATATGCATATCATTCTCGTGGTCCTCCATATATTGCCACAAAGGATCGTTAGGAGGAATAACAATAGAAGCAATTTCTTCAATAATTTTATCACTACTAGACAAATCAGTACCACGAGGTTTCTTAGAGAACTTAGAAAAATTAAATTCATAAGGCTCATCATTGAATTCAACAGAGACTTTACCTTTCTTGCAATCTATTATAGCTCCACAAGTTCTGAGGAATGGCCTACAAAAGATAATAGGGCAAAAACTATTTTGCACTGAACCAAGTACTATAAAGTCGGTAGGATACTTTACCCTTACACATAAGACTTCAGCATCTCTCATGATCCCAATTGGAGAGATAGTTTCTTTGTTTGCTAGATAAATAGTAACATCAATCTCTTCAAGTTCACAAGGTGAAATCTCACCCATGATCTCCTGATAGAGTGAAAAAGGAATAGTACTAGCACTCGATCCCCAATCGCATAGCCCATAATAATTATGATCTCCTATTTTAACAGATACAACTGGTGTACATGAAATTGGGCCTTTATTCTTGGCTGTAACAATGTTAGTGGAAACAGCACAAAAACTTAAATTGGAATCTAAAACATCATTAGCAACAGGTAATTCTTTGAAGGGTTTATGATGTTGATCCTTCTTCTTCTTAGAAGAGTCAACATGAGAGGCAAGTCCTTACAAAATCAATCATTAGCTGGGAATCAAGACTAATCTTAGAGAAAAAGGTATTAAAGTAATCAGTTTTCATATAGCTCTCAATATAATCATGCTCATAATTTATAACAGGCTCAATACCTTTATCAATTTCCAGTCTTCAGTATTCTTCTAAATCCTCTCAATGAGATCCCATCCATCTTCAACGCTTCTCGTTTGAAGTACCCCGCTAGAGGAGGCATCCAACATCTCCTTATCCTGACGAGAAAGCCTGGCATAAAAAATTGTTAGTATAATTTCCTTGGGGAGCTCATGAATAGGGCATTTGAGCATTAGGGACTTAAATCTCCCCCAAGCTTGAGCGATGCTTTCTCCGTCACGAGACCAAAATTTATAGATATAGTTCCCGTCTCGATGAATTTCATGAAGAGGATAAAACTTTGTATAAAAGAGATTCATAAGCTCTTGCCAATTAAGTAAATGTGAGTTATCGAGAAACTTATACCAATCTGAAGCTTTATCTTTAAGTGATACGGAGAATAATTTCCTCATGACAAACTCCATGGTACACCTGCAAGCTTAAATAATGAACATAGTTGTGACAAATATAGCAAGTGTTCACCGAGATGCCTGTCTCCTGCATAGAGATTGTCCAAGACATAATCGATAATATGAGTTGGTATTTTATAAGGCACAATTTCAGTAGGGGTGGGAGCAACCACCACAATAGCGGGGAGTTTACCCAAAATCAACGAACCAAGAGTAGAGTTGTCCATAAGGACAGAAAGTAGCAAAAACAAAATAAAAATAACAATATAAAGTTTCCTTAGCAGCTTCACTTACCAATAGCGCTACACTCCCCGACAACGGCGCCAGAAAACAGTTCTTGATGACCCACAAGTCTAGGGGATCTATCGTAGTGTCGGGACCCGGGGTTAGCGTATGCAAGTCCCGCTATGACATAGTCACATGGAGAGCCGAGAACCATACCCACTTGTCTAAGCAGACAAGGCCAAGCACAGAACGTTCTCGGAAAGCATCGTACGTGAGGGGCATCCCATCCAGGCCGGATGATCAACTGAGATGGGTCCTCATCGTCCGCACACAAGTCTAATGATATGGGTGATGAACTCCCATATTCAAAGACAAGTCGCCTCAACCATACTATCGACTATCTCATAACTCTTACATAGATTTACTCCAGCCCGATCACTTAGTCGGGGTCTAGGGCGAGCTCGATCATACATCAAAGTGTGCACGAGACAGAGTCTCGAACAATCGCATCGCGATGCCCCAAGCTGCGCACATCTAAGGGCCACTTGGTGTATAAAAGACCGCCAACCAGATCACAACTAAGGTATCAAAAACCCATACAAAGACATGCATGTTATAAACATACACGCATCACACATGCCTTGTATGAACAACATGTATCATTGCAATTCTCTACAAAGTATATATTTTATTGATAACTCTCACAGAGTGCACACAGAGATCACAAGTATGTGATCCAACATTACAACAGACAAGCGGAAGCAAAGTAGGTCTGAGTACAGACAAGTTTAACAAATGGCTTAAGAAGCCTTATTTAAACACAAGCCCTCCACGAGGGAACCAGTCGTTTGACTGGGACTACACTAGCTTGGTCTTCAGTCGTCGAGCTCGATGAAGAATCCACCTTCGGGGTCAGTGGGTTCATCTAAAACATAGAATAAGCAAACGTGAGTACAAAGTCGTACTCAGCAAGACTTACATAGGAGCTATACTACTCATGCACATGTATCAAGGTAAAGGGAGGTGGGGTTCAAATGCAGAAGTGCCAGCTTTGACTTAGCTAGTCCTGAACTACGAATACCATACTTTGAGGTAAGAAGCGTACACGAGTCCACTACATGTCTCCAACCAATTACACCACTATGTTGCCTTCCTCGACTTCCCCACGAGAAAGCACGCCATAGTACTCACGCTTATCTTGGCAAGTTTTATAAGTATCCAGTTCAAGTTGTCTAATAATCGAGCACAACTTTCCAAGTAGTCCCTTACCGCGGACGCGGCTATTCGAATAGTTTATTAACCCTTCAGGGGTGTATTGCTACACACATGAAACGATCAGTTACCGTCGGGATCTCGTCACCCTTCAAGCGGGTGTCGGCGAGGATAATTTCCACAACTTTTACCTCACAACCAACTCAAGTACATCGCGAACTCGGCCGGTTTACCGATGTGGTCCCAGAAGATGTGTGCAGGGTCCCAAGCCGGTCTGAATAGCCGTTCTTCGACTTCGCAGACCGTGCCACAGACCTACCAGAACTCCGAACTAATGCGAATCATTGAACTGAGAAGGGGTGAGTTAGTAGGTTGAGCGGGGGTCCATGTGCCAACATGTGGTAGTACTCTTCATCTTGGATCACCACACAAGAACTCGGGCTTAAGGCGGTGTTCAACGAGACAACCCACTATGTACTCCTACACAGCCTCTCATCGTTCACCTTGTATTAGGGTAGATTCACCAACACAGTTTCAGTTTCATCAACACCAAGTTCACTATCATCCCGACTCACATCAAAAACATCCTCATTGTAAACTCTAAGCATGCAATAAGCAGTAACAGTTGCAGGGGCCACATGATATCAATCAACTCCTATGTCAGCTAGGATTGTGGTTTGCTTACTACTGTGACAAGATGATAGGTCATGCATCGGATATGGGTTCAACTATGCGGTAGAATCGATACAAGGTGATCTCCTAAACATGCATAAGTGAGACTGAGAGGGAATTGGGATTTTATAGACATGATCAATGGGGGGTTGCTTGCCTTGCTAACGAGGATCAGTCACGAGGTCTTCAACGAAGGGGGTGATCTCGGGTTCCGGCACCACTTCTATCCGAGCAAAAAATACAAACAAAGTGATCAACATAAGGTACAAGGCACACGCACATGATCAATTGTATAAGGTGATGTTCATGGTACTGATGTGTTGAGCATTCCATTTAAAAGGCGTATATTGCATTTGAAATGCAAATTCAAACTCCATTTGATTTATCGATGAATTTCAAATGCATTTGAATGCATAAATGTTCATTTGAAAAGGTTGATCATGAAGTGATGTTGTAAAGGTGAGGTAAAGCCTCTGATGTGTGGATGAATCCATCTAATAGAAGTGTGTTGCAAAATCATTTGCAATTTCACTCCAAATTTGAATTCAAATTAAATCCATATGGATGTTTGCCACTGTTCACCCAATTTAAATTGGTTAAACATACAAACAAAGCCCATATTCATATTCCTGGGATTTTTCTGATAATTTTGGACATATTATTTGTCCAATTTGGAGTTAATATGAATTAATTATGAATTTCCAAAGATTTGGCTATTTTCTGGATTTTCTGGAAATAATTTAATTAATTTAACTGGTTTACTGCGTCATGCTTGCGCAAGGATGATGTCAGGGGGGGCTGACCTGTGGGGTCCAGTGGTCAGTGGCTGGGGGGAATAAACCGTTCTGTTTAAAACTAATCCCTAATTAGTTTAGGGCCTGGGCCCACTGGCCAGTGACACTGGAGGGGGGCATTAGTGCAGGGGTTAGCGCTAATCAACACAGGCCCGCCGGCGACATGACGCCGGCGACCCAGAGGACGGCGGCGCCTCGCCAGAGTGCCATTTTGGCCACAGCTTGGCACGAGGAATGCACTGGAGTGCTCCTCGTGCACGTCCGCATCGCCTCGTGCCCACGGGGAGGGTTGGGGAGCTCTGTACGCTCGCCGGCGTCAAGCTTTGCGGCGGCGAAGCCACGGCCGCGGGGTGGAATTCGCTACAAGGCACTACTTGGAGCGGGGCTAGGTTGGTTCAGAGCAGAAGAGCACGGCGCATGCGATAGACCAGGTTGCAAGGACGTTTGCGTAGCGGGGGCTCGCCGACAAGGTTCACGGCGGCTCTGTTCTCCGGTGATCATGGCATCTCTAGCTAGAGGAAGGGATGGGTGCCAAGGCTTGAGGGGAAATGCTCACCGCGCTACAAGGAACTCGACGGTGCAGATGGTGCAGGCGAGGATGAAGCGTGGCCGGAGAAATCGACGACGACGAGCCGCGGATCCGGCGAGATGTTGGAGACGATGGCGTCGGCTCGGGGAGGAATTAGGGCTCCATCTTCTGCAGACGGACGTAGTCGATGATGACGAGCTCAAGGGACACCTTTTTTGGAGCTCTAGGTCACGGTGGCCGCGTCTGCCATGGCGGGGCGCTCCGGTGATCTCTTTGTCGATGGCGAATTCGAGCGGTGCGAAGAGGGAAAGTGGCTGCAAGGAGAGGGAAAGGAAGCACGATGTCCAGGCGGTCTCCACGGCGGGAGGATAAGCCTCGGGGTCGCCTGGAAGGCCCTCGGCATCGAGGTGGCGTCCACGGCGCGCCCTGGCTCGCCACGGAGCTGCTTGAGGAAGACGACAGAGTGAGCTGGCAGGCTGGGCTGGCTGGGGGGGATGAGTTGGGCCGAATGCCAGGTAAGCCCACTTCTCTTTTCTTTCTGTTTTAATTTCTGCTATTTGTTGTGCCTTGCTAAAAAAATAGCTAGGCATTTTTTTAAAATTCCCCAAATTTTTATATGGCCTCAAGATATATGTAGCTAGCCACTTATAAAGTTTGGACATTTTTAAAATTCAAATAATTTGAACTTTAATTCAAATAGGGGTTTAAATTTAAATCCATGCTCCTGTTTGAATATTTGAAAAATCCATGAGCATGGGGTTGGTCCCACATCACTTGATATATGATCCCACTCATTTATGGGACTTTTCAAGAACGCAAAAGGAATTTTTGGATCAACTTTTTATCTGGACATTTGAATTAAGTTCTTCTGGGGGGTGTTCTCTCTCCCATTTCAATTTCTTTTGAAATTTTTATCATGATGCAAAGTTACTTGCTAACTTAGCACATACCTAACTTGGGGTTGTGACAACTCGCCCCCACTCAAAAGAATCTCGTCCCGAGATTCAGAAGTCTGCGGGAGGAAGGAGGGGTACTTTGACACTGAGACGGTCTTCTCTTTCCCACGTGGCTTCTTTCTCGGAGTGGTGTGACCACTGAACTTTCAGAAACTTGATCTTCTTTCGGCTAGTGACACGCTCTGCTGAATCAAGAACACGAACAGGGTATTCTCGATAAGAAAGGTCATCTTGTAGATCAAGCGTTTCATGGTCGACTTCGCGGATGGGGTCCTTGAAGCAACGCCTCAGTTGTGACACATGGAATACATCATGTACTCGGGAAAGGTGCGGGGGTAGTTCAAGTTGGTAGGCAACTTCTCCACGTTTAGCAAGAATGCGGAAAGGTCCAATGTAACGTGGGGCCAACTTGCCTTTGATACCGAATCGTTGGGTACCCTTCAGAGGAGTAACCCGAAGGTAAGCCTTCTCATCCAGATTGTAGCTTTCTCGCCTATGATGACGATCATAGTAGCTTTTCTGACGAGGCTGGGCGGCTTTCAATTGATCACGAACAATGCAAACTTTCTCTTCTGCTTCCTTGATCATATCCGGTCCAAAGAATTGTCTTTCGCCGGTTTCTGACCAGTTTAGGGGTGTTCGACATCGTCGTCCATATAAGAGTTCAAAAGGAGCCATGTTCAGACTAGATTGGAAACTATTGTTATAAGCAAATTCGGCAAATGGAAGAGACTTCTCCCAATTCTTTCCGAAAGAGATAACACAAGCTCTGAGTATGTCTTCCAGGATTTGATTAACCCTTTCAACTTGACCGCTAGACTGAGGATGGAAAGCTGTGCTAAAGGAGAGATGAGTTCCCATAGCATTCTGAAAGCTTCCCCAGAATCTAGAGGTGAAAAGGCTACCACGATCAGAATTGATTTCCAAAGGAATGCCATGAAGAGACACAATTCTAGAGACGTACAAGTCTGCTAACTGGCTAGCAGTTATAGACTCGCGAACTGGAAGGAAGTGAGCAACTTTGGAAAGTCTATCTATGACAACGAAGATGGCATCATTTCCTTTTTGGGTTTTTGGAAAGCCGGTGATGAAGTCCATACCGACTTTATCCCATTTCCACTCTGGAATAGGCAAAGGTTGAAGAGTGCCAGCAGGTCTTTGGTGTTCGGCCTTAATGCGACGACAAACATCACATTCGGCAATGAACTTAGCAATTTCTCTCTTCATCCTAGTCCACCAAAATCTCTGGCGTAGGTCTCGGTACATCTTTGTGCTACCAGGATGAATCGAAAGGGGTGTGTCATGGGCTTCCTTAAGAATTAACCTCCTAAGATTATGCTTTCGTGGTACAACCAATCGAGTGCCAAAGAAAACGATACCTTGATAATTTATGGAGAAACATTTAGCAACTCCGCTAGCAATGTTCTTCTTGATCTCTCGAATACCACTATCACGTTTCTGGGCGGCTATGATTTCATCCTCAAGGGTTGGTTTTGCCACCAAGGTAGAAAGATGACCATGAGGAACAATCTCGAGATTGAGCTTGCGAAATTCCTCATGAAGAAGTGGTTGATACTGTTGTAACATGAGGTTGTTACAATACGACTTACGACTTAGTGCATCAGCCATGACATTGGCTTTGCCTGGGGTGTAAGAAATTTCTAAGTCATAATCTTTTATCAACTCAATCCAGTGTCTTTGCCTGAGATTAAGATCTGGCTGGGTGAATATGTATTTGAGGCTTTGGTGGTCGGAATAGATCTCACAACGATTACCAAGGAGGTAATGTCGCCAAGTTGTCAGGGCATGAACTACGGCAGCGAGTTCAAGATCGTGGGTAGGATAGTTCTCTTCATGTGGACGCAACTGGCGTGAAGCATAAGCTACCATATGTCTATCTTGCATAAGTATGCATCCTAACCCTTGCCGTGAGGCGTCACAAAAGATCTCGAAATCCTTTTTGGTGTCTGGAGGCGCAAGTACGGGTGCAGAAGTCAGTCTTCTTTTTAGCTCTTGAAAGCTTTCCTCGCACTTGGGAGTCCATTGGAATTTCTTATCTTTCTTGAGGAGTTCAGTTAGAGGTTTTTCACCTTTAGAAAAGTTCTCGATGAAGCGACGACAATAGCTGGCTAGGCCAAGAAAACTCCTAACTTGCTTAACCGATTCAGGTGGAGTCCAGTCAAGGACGGCCTGAACTCTCTCGGGATTCACAGCAATGCATTTTGCAGAAATCACGTGGCCTAAGTAGGTCACTTCTGGTAGCCAAAATTCACACTTGGAGAATTTAGCATACAGGCGATGCTCTCTAAGTTTCATCAATACTAGCCTAAGATGTTCGGCATGTTCTTCTTCGTTCTTCGAGTAGATGAGAATGTCATCAAGATAAACTACAATAAATTTATCTAGGTACTCCATGAAGATCGAATTCATCATGCGCGAGAAAGAGGCGGGGGAATTGGTTAAACCAAAGGACATGACGGTCTACTCGTAAAGACCATAACGAGTAGTAAAAGCCGTTTTGGGAATGTCCTCGTTTCGGATTTTGATTTGATGATAACCTAATCTCAAATCCATCTTGGAGAAGACAGAGGATCCAGCAAGTTGATCATAAAGATCATTGATCCTGGGCAGTGGGTACTTGTTCTTTATCGTCGCTAGATTTAGCGGGCGATAGTCTACGCACATCCTTTCTGTTCCATCTTTCTTTGTTACGAACAAAACGGGGCAACCCCATGGCGATGAGCTAGGGCGGATGAAGCCTTTTTCCAACAAAGCTTCAAGTTGGGTTTTAAGCTCAGCTAACTCACGTGGGGCAATTTTGTATGGGCGTCTGGAAATTGGTGTGGTTCCTGGCATAAGATCTACTATGAATTCTACACATCTGTCGGGTGGCATTCCCGGCAGCTCTTCAGGAAAGACATCCGGGAAGTCACGAACCACCGGAACATCTTCAAGGTCGGGAAGGGGAAGCACATTCAAAAAATGCACCTGGGTTCTTGTTCTTGGTGAGGAGTAAGCTATTGTCTGGCCTGAAGGATGTGTAAGTCTAATTGACTTGGATTTACAATCAAGAAAAGCATTCTGCCTTGATAACCAATCCATACCAAGGATGACATCAATGTCTGAAGACTTGAGGGCTATGAGTGAAGCAAGGAATACTAAACCCTCAATTGCAATTTGATTGCCATGGCTTACTCTATTAGTTTGCCATTTGGAACCAGGAGTTTGAATGATCATAGGGGTGAACATTTCTCCAAAGGATACATCATGCCGAAGTGCATAACTCTCCGACATGAATGAGTGAGAAGCTCCCGGGTCGAAAAGAACAGAAGTGGGGACAAAATTGACTGGGAGCGTACCAAGAATGACGTGAGAAGTACTATCAGTTTCCTCAGCTGAGATTTGGTTCACACGTCCAAGATTTGCGGAAGTGAAATGCTTGGCGGTGGGAACCTTCGGGGGTGGTTTGGCACGAACATTGGGGTTCCCTTTGGCATGGGGTGGAGCATTCTGATTGATGGGGCACTCACGAGAGTAGTGACCAGGCTGGCCACATCTGAAGCAGGCTCCAAAGATAGTGCGGGGAGCTGGGTTGTTCGGTGGAGCTGGTGGACGAGGCGGCACAAGGGATGGCCTCAGTGGGTTGTTTTGGTGGATCAAACTGTTAGGAATCCAGATCATGCGCTTCTGAGGGCGTGAACTTGAAGAAGGGGCAAGCTCAAGAGCATGCTTGCGAGACTTCTCAAAAACTTCATTGCCATGCTCAGCTCTAAAGGATTTGTTGACTAAATCCTCAAAGGTGGCAAACTCAAGGAGGTTGAGATCATGACGAAGGATGGGGCTAAGTCCCTTGCGGAACCTTGCCTGCTTTCTGGCATCGGTGGTGATCTCATCTTGGGAATAACGAGCAAGACGGTTGAACTCCCTCACATACTCATGAATGGACATCTCTCCTTGATTCACATTGCTGAACTATTCCTTCTTGCGCTCCATCAACTCATCCAGAATGTGGTACCCTCGAAAGGAAACACAGAACTCCTGCCAAGTCACCACGTGACCATCTGGCTGCATTGCAACATAGTTCTCCCACCACTGAAGAGCAGCACCTTCCAAGAAGTATACCGCGAAAATAACTCGGTCATCGGAAGCAACATGTGCTGTATCAACCTTACGCTCGATGGAACGGAGCCAATCATCAGCTTCGAGGGGCTCAGAGGAACATCGGAATACCGGTGGCTTGACGAAGATGAAATCCTGAATGCTGACCACCACATTACGATGGTGGGCGGTATTCTGCTTGTTGAGCTCCAGAAGGCGTGTTTGATCACGTCTATTCCGCTCAGCTTCCATCATGATTTCCGCCGCAGAAGGCGGGGGTGGAGGTTCATCATCATTTCGATTCCGAGCACGGTCTCGATTTCGAAGAACAGCACTACGAGTTCCACCTGACATCCTGTGTGATAAAAAAATCAACAATCAGAACATGTTGTATGATGGAGGCAAGGATAAAAGGATATGATTTAGGCGGGAAAGATAATAATGCGAAGGCAATGACTCAAAGAAACACGGAACAATTCCAGCAGCATAACGGCTATACTGGGATGGAAAATGAAACAACCTCGAAGAAATTGGACAGAACTTCTTCAAGGAACTCAAAACACGGAGACTCTGGACAACCACAACAATCCTACGGCTACAAGGAGGCAATCAACGAGATGTTCTAGTAAGACATAGATGAGCCTAGTCCTATCTTCCCGTAGAATAAGATGAGGGTGACTCAGAACTTAGAACGATGAAGGTAAGGAGAAAAAGAAGCCTTACGTTGTTCCCTTATATACCCAGAGTAACTATATAACTATAGAAGGCTAGACTCGACTTCGGCCAAGGCTGATAATCCTACAGTCAGTCCTGCTCTGATACCAAGTCTTTCGGGAGCCGGGGTTAGCGTATGCAAGTCCCGGTATGACATAGTCACATGGAGAGCCGAGAACCGTACCCACTTGTCTAAGCAGACAAGGCCAAGCACAGAACGTTCTCGGAAAGCATCGTACGTGAGGGGCATCCCATCCAGGCCGGATGATCAACTGAGATGGGTCCTCATCGTCCGCACACAAGTCTAATGATATGGGTGATGAACTCCCATATTCAAAGACAAGTCGCCTCAACCATACTATCGACTATCTCATAACTCTTACATAGACTTACTCCATCCCGATCACTTAGTCGGGGTCTAGGGCGGGCTCGATCATACATCAAAGTGTGCACGAGACAGAGTCTCGAACAATCGCATCGCGATGCCCCAAGCTGCGCACATCTAAGGGCCACTTGGTGTATAAAAGACCGCCAGCCAGATCACAACTAAGGTCTCGAAAACCCATACAAAGACATGCATGTTATAAACATACACGCATCACACATGCCTTGTATGAACAACATGTATCATTGCAATTCTCTACAAAGTATATATTTTATTGATAACTCTCACAGAGTGCACACAGAGATCACAAGCATGTGATCCAACATTACAACAGACAAGCGGAAGCAAAGTAGGTCTGAGTACAGACAAGTTTAAAAAATGGCTTAAGAAGCCTTATTTAAACACAAGCCCTCCACGAGGGAACCAGTCGTTTGACTGGGACTACACTAGCTTGGTCTTCAGTCATCGAGCTCGATGAAGAATCCACCTTCGGGGTCAGTGGGTTCATCTAAAACATAGAATAAGCAAACGTGAGTACAAAGTCGTACTCAGCAAGACTTACATAGGAGCTATACTACTCATGCACATGTATCAAGGTAAAGGGAGGTGGGGTTCAAATGCAGAAGTGCCAGCTTTGACTTAGCTAGTCCTGAACTACGAATACCAGACTTTGAGGTAAGAAGCGTACACGAGTCCACTACATGTCTCCAACCAATTACACCACTATGTTGCCTTCCTCGACTTCCCCACGAGAAAACACGCCATAGTACTCACGCTTATCTTGGCAAGTTTTATAAGTATCCAGTTCAAGTTGTCTAATAATCGAGCACAGCTTTCCAAGTAGTCCCTTACCGCGGACGCGGCTATTCGAATAGTTTATTAACCCTGCAGGGGTGTACTGCTACACACATGAAACGATCAGTTACCGTCGGGATCTCGTCACCCTTCAAGCGGGTGTCGGCGAGGATAATTTCCACAACTTTTACCTCACAGCCAACTCAAGTACAATGGAGACGCCTATCTGGGCTGGAATCCACATCACGAACCCGGCCGGTTTACCGATGTGGTCCCAGAAGATGTGTGCAGGGTCCCAAGCCGGTCTAAATAGCCGTTCTTCCACTTCGCAGACCGTGCCACAGACCTACCAGAACTCCTAACTAATGCGACTCATTGAACTGAGAAGGGGTGAGTTAGTAGGTTGAGCGGGGGTCCATGTGCCCAACATGTGGTAGTACTCTTCGTCTTGGATAACCACACAAGAACTCGGGCTTAAGGCGGTGTTCAACGAGACAACCCACTGTGTACTCCTACACAGCCTCTCATCGTTCACCTTGTATTAGGGTAGATTCACCAACACAGTTTCACTTTCATCAACACCAAGTTCACTATCATCCCGACTCACATAAAAAACATCCTCATTGTAAACTCTAAGCATGAAATAAGCAGTAACAGTTGTAGGGGCCTTTAAGGCCCGATATGCGGTACTGTTCCAGATCTAGATGTTTCCATCCAGATCCGGGGACGAAGCACATATCGGTCTCACCGCGACATATGACAAAGCCATATGCCCCGGATTTCCAACATGATATCACAACATTATAGATACAAGGATACAACATCTCATACAATCGGCATACAACTGCCTTAATACAATACAACAGCGGAAGATATATGTCTGAGTACAAACTACAACCAAATGCCTACTGGCAAAGAGAAAAACATCGATCCCATAACCACACGGGTCCAGGCCCTCCGCCAGGATCCGCCTAACTAGTCATCGTTGAGTCTCCACGTGAAACGTCAATCACCATACCTGTTGTCGATCAAGAACCCTGAAAAGAGTTTGGGGGTAGTATCATGAGTACAGAAGTACTCAGCATCCAACTGTAGTGGTCAACTGACCCATCAAGGACTTCATCACTCGTCATTCTAGGACAACTAGTAGTTTACGCTAAGGAAGGGGTAAGTGGTGAGGTTTCTGCCGCACTAGCATTTATGATGTGGCTAACGATCTAGAGAGTAAGATAAGAAGCCAAGAATTCGATGAGGAATCGCCTCCAACAAGTCTTGCTATTAACTACTTACGCAAAAATAACACCTATCCTATCCTTGTCCTCCTCTTCGCATCCCGACGAAGAAGAAGCAGTCAAGGCACACACACACGTTGATCAAGTTATATTAAGATTATCTCAGTTGTTGTTGTCTATGAACAAGGAGTAGGTCTCAAGTCGTCCATAACCGTGGACACGGCTTCTCGAAAAGATTTAAACCTGCAGGGGTGTACCAACTTCCCATTACGAGGCTGCACACGCACGCCCATCTCTCTCAGTTGCTACCCATCATAGGCAACCATTTTATGATTTAGTTCCAAGAGATCTGAAACGACAGGTCCCTCTAGCTAACAACGAACAAATCCGGGTGGCCCTCGGTGAGTCGACACCCAAATCAAAAGCCGGCCGCGCTCTCAAATCGGTCTCTACCGTCTGTCTCGGGTTTGGATAGCCGGTTAATCACACATGGGAAATCGGGTCCTCAGCCGAACAAGGTGGGCCAACAAGGGAACTATGTCCTCACTGGTCCAGGTTGGTTTGAAAACTACTGGCAGCTGACCAGCACACACACGGTTTCAAATGGTAAATCAGCTTGGGCCACCACTAGAAATGTTTGAAGCTAGGTAGGTAAGAAAAGGGGACCCCATAAAATCCCACACGCGGTTAGGCACGCTCAGTATTAAAACCAATACCCGGAACTCGGGTCCTAGGTGACTCAAATGGAACAAAGCGTCGGGCGGGATAGCTTAGACCTTCCATCCTTCGTCGAATATAGTCAACATTATAATAATCATATCATCAACAACAATATAATAATGTGATATCCCAAACCAAGGAGTAACAGGGTAACATCGTAGCATCCTAAGCATGCATACTAAGCAGGGGCTGAGCAACGAGCAATAGTAACATAGCAGTACAAGGTTTGCTGGGAAGGGACATGGATGTATCGGTTTGAAAGAGGCTGTAAACATGTGGTAGGATTTTTCTGATAATTTTAGACATATTATTTGTCCAATTTGGAGTTAATATGAATTAATTATGAATTTCCAAAGATTTGGCTATTTTCTGGATTTTCTGGAAATAATTTAATTAATTTAACTGGTTTAATGCGTCATGCTTGCGCAAGGATGACGTCAGGGGGGGGGCTGACCTGTGGGGTCCAGTGGTCAGTGGCTGGGGGGAATAAACCGTTCTGTTTAAAACTAATCCCTAATTAGTTTAGGGCCTGGGCCCACTGGCCAGTGACACTGGGGGGGGATTAGTGCAGGGGTTAGCCCTAATCAACACAGGCCCGCCGGCGACATGACGACGGCGACCCAGAGGACGGCGGCGCCTCGCCGGAGTGCCATTTTGGCCACGGCTTGGCACGAGGAATGCACTGGAGTGCTCCTCGTGCACGTCCGCATCACCTCGTGCCCACGGGGAGGGCTGGGAAGCTCTGTACGCTCGCCGGCGTCAAGCTTTGCGGCCACGAAGCCACGACGGCGGGGTGGAATTCGCTACAAGGCACTACTTGGAGAGGGGCTAGGTTGGTTCGGAGCAGAAGAGCACGGCACATGCGATAGACAAGGTTGCAAGGACGTTTGCGTAGCGGGGGCTCGCCGACAAGGTTCACGGCGGCTCTGTTCTCCGGTGATCATGGCATCTCTAGCTAGAGGAAGGGATGGGTGCCAAGGCTTGAGGGGAAATTCTCACCGCGCTGCAAGGAACTCGACGGTGGAGACGGGGGAGGCGAGGATGTAGCGTGGCCGGAGAAATCGACGACAACGAGCCGCGGATCCGGCGAGATGTTGGAGACGATGGCGTCGGCTCGGGGAGGAATTAGGGATCCATCTTCTGCAGACGGACGTAGTCGATGATACCGAGCTCGAGGGACACCTTTGTTGGAGCTCTAGGTCACGGTGGCCGCGTCTGCCATGGCGGGGCGCTCCGGTGATCTCTCTGTGGACGGCGAATTCGAGCGGTGCGAAGAGGGAAAGTGGCTGCAAGGAGAGGGAAAGGAAGCACGACGTCCACGCGGTCTCCACGGCGGGAGGATAAGCCTCGGGGTCGCCTGGAAGGCCCTCGGCGTCGAGGTGGCATCCACGGCGCGCCCTGGCTCGCCACGGAGCTGCTTGAGGAAGACAACGGAGTGAGCTGGCGGGCTGAGCTGGCTGGGGGGATGAGTTGGGCCGAATGCCAGGTAAGCCCACTTCTCTTTTCTTTCTGTTTTAATTTCTGCTATTTGTTGTGCCTTGCTAAAAAATAGCTAGGCATTTTTTTAAATGCCCCAATTTTTATATGGCCTCAAGATATATGCAGCTAGCCACTTATAAAGTTTGGACATTTTTCAAATTCAAATAATTTGAACTTTAATTCAAATAGGGGTTTAAATTTAAGTCCATGCTCCTATTTGAATATTTGAAAAATCCATGAGCATGGGGTTGGTCCCACATCACTTGATATGTGATCCCACTCATTTATGGGACTTTTCAAAAATGCGAAAGGAATTTTTGGATCAACTTTTTATCTGGCCATTTGAATTAAATTCATCTGGGGGGGTGTTCTCTCTCCCATTTCAATTTCTTTTGAAATTTTTATCATGATGCAAAGTTACTTGCTAACTTAGCACATACCTAACTTGGGGTTGTGACACGTAGTGTTTTTGATAAGTAAGAGTGTCGAACCCAACGAGGAGTAGAAGGTATTGACAGGTGACTTTGGACAAGGAATAACTGCAAGCACTGAAAGATAACTTTTTAGGGGTTTTCGATATAAGCAACAAGAAGGTAAAAACAAGTAAGGCAAAGGGTGCTGAGGAGCAGCAAGTGGCCCAATACTTTTGAGCAAAGGATAAGCCTAGCAACTGAACTTATAAAGACTAAAGCGTTCTTGAGGACACACGGGAGAGGTAGTCATGTGCTTTCGCCATATTCCGCATCGATACTATGTTTTGTGTTGATAAGTGTTGAGTGGGTGGATCTATGCTAGTACACCTTCTAGACTAATCCAAGTGCACTCTTATGATTAAACACCTTGCAAGCATCCGCAAATACAAGGTAGAAATTAAGGCAAAAGCCTAACCACAACAATAAGTTCAAGGATCCATTATTCCCTTGTGCAAAAGTATGCAAACTAGGGTTCATGTTTCTGTCACACTGGCAACCCACCATAAGCATCCTTTGTACACAATGTATTCCCCTAGGTCCTTTACAAGGCAAAGTGTTATGTGTTCGACTCACATAACACCACTAGGAAAATAACAACACATTACACAACTTAAATATCAAACAACACATATTACTTCAACATCATATGACTACTAACAACAAGACTTCTCCCATGTCCTCAAGAACTAAAGTAACTACTCACAAGACATAAAAGAGATCAAGATCAGTGGTGATAAATAGATGATAAACAATCTGATCATAACAATACTTCTCCAAAAAAACTCAATAGTATTCACCACAAAGGAGTAATCAACACCGGTAGAGTAGAGAGGATGGATAGTACGAGTTACAACACAAGTTGCAATGGTGAGATGAGATAGGATGAAGATGGAGATGGTGTTGATGGTGAGTATGATGTTGATGATGATCTCGTTGATGCCCGTGATGATGGTGATGACGATGGCGATGATCTCACCTTTCGGGAAGTGTTCTCCCCGGCGGAATCTGTCCGCCAAAGAGAACTTTTCTTCTCTATAGGTTTCCTCCACGGAACGGCGGCGAAACTCCGTAAATTCTCCTCTTTTCGGGTTTTTGGATGACGAGGGATATATATGCCATAGGGGGGGCCCTGGGGTGGCCCCTGGAGTCTAGGCGGCCTCCCAGCGCCCCCTGGTGGGGGCCGCGCCATGGGGGGCGCCTGGGCACCCGGTGGCCCCCTCTGGCTACTGTTTCGCGTGGCTCCATCATTCTTCCAAAAAATGCCCTCCGTCGATTTTCAGCTCAATTGGAGGTCTTCTGATTCACCAACTCTATGTCCACTTTTCACCGCTGAATCCTGCGTCTGCTGTTTCGGCACCAGAAGTTGCAAACTGTGTAAAACAAGCCAAAACAACATAAGAACGACACTATAATGTGAAATATATCAATGAATAGGGGTGTATTATGATATAAAATAGTGATGCATTTTGGACGTATCACATCATCGGGACACCATGATGTGTGTACAACGGGTACATCATAACAGTGTCGTGCACATCCGATGCATCGCGGTGTTACGTAGTGCGAAGCTCAGTGTGTGGCTTGGCGGCTCGGCTGACCGGGCAACACACAATGAGTGACTCTACAGTAGCCAACAACAATGTCGTGCTCATCGGGAGCACTTGTACATCAGGTACATGGATGATAAAAATTAATGTGTACATCAGGTACATCACGGCGGCGTCGTGTTCATTTGGAGCATGCATATGCACCGTATTTTTATGACGTAGTTAGCAGAAATTCTCTTGATGTAAGATCGATCAGCATTATGCCGACGACATCAGGTCTACTCCGATCAAGCGAGAAAATCCACATCATAGATCGAATAAATCCGAAAGAAGGGCAAGAACGGAATCATAGACATATGTAAAACCGTTGTTGCGATCGGATCTAGATTGTACCTTCACGATGAACGACGAGAGCCTACTTGATGAAGGCTCGAGGTAGATCAGTTGGCGGAGCTCGTGCTGATAACGTATTCCACAACCTTTGCCGGCGAGTCCGGTACAAGGACATGGAGCAAGAGCGTAGTCGAAATAATCGTACACGCGGCACAATCACATATGCGAAAAGTAAAGGGACATAGAGAAATAGTCTGGACAGATCTTTATTATCAATTGGTGTGTCTCTTTTATACAATATATGGATATATATAAGTGAAGAGGAATAGGTGAAAATGACCAAACCCTCAAGGAAAACCCCACGTAAAAAAGGATGGGTCCTATACGGGACCATAGTCGATTTCCCAATAGGTATGTCCATGATTTGGCTTGGGTTTACGTGATTTGGTTATTCGGTGAATGGATTTCTGGTAGGAGGAGGTTCAGCTAACCTTCTCTGTGGCAGTTTAGCATTTATTAGCCTGAGTTGGCTCGCACTGCAAAGGGGGGCTCTGGGACCTTCATTTCGGTACCGCTACAGGTTTATACGGGAATTTTATGATGAAATGAAGCAGTTTTATGTAGCCAGATTGGATTGACACCACTGTTCAGAACCTTTTGCGCTTTGGTACTGCAGTCATGGAGCCTCTTCTCACTAGTGTTACTGCGTGTCATCAGAATAGGTCGCCCTCATGAATAGACTCGTGCAGATGGTAAGCCAGTGCCATACGGAGACGTCAAGTTGCCGAACAATTGGCATTTGAGCGACGTTCGGGTGCCGGTGTCGCCACCCGAGGACGCAGCCGCGTACGCCCCACCTCGCCGCCGTGGTGTCTATAGGCGGATGGCGATAGACGAGCTTCTGACTTCCCAATGCCATACTTCGCCGCCTCGCCCCCAGATCCACGGTCGCGGCCTGCAGATACACGGGTCGCCGATGCGCGTGAAGGCCGAGCGGTCCCCCTCGCCGCCATCCTACGTCCCGCCAAACTAAGACGAGGATGAGGCCCTCCAGCATGCCATCGAGGAGACCGAGCGGGCCGAGCAGAACATGTGGCCGGAGATGGACCTTTTGGTCCAGGGCGGCACTCCCCGCCACCGCCACCGGCGTCGGCCCCTTGGTACGAGCATCGTCCTTCGCCGCCCGCTGACCACACCGAGACCTGCGTGCGCGAGATCATCCGTGGTCTCATGGGGACGCGCTTGACCTTCCAATGCGACCTAGCGACACTACTCTCGTCGCCGCCACCGAAGCCGCCATTGCCGCCACCGCAGGGCGGTTGGCCGACCAATGTGTCGTGGTCACCGCCGGCCTTCATCGA
This sequence comes from Bromus sterilis, assembly GCA_950022295.1. Lineage (NCBI taxonomy): Eukaryota > Viridiplantae > Streptophyta > Magnoliopsida > Poales > Poaceae > Bromus > Bromus sterilis. The sequence goes on along the minus strand of OX465601.1, from coordinate 138,018,529 downwards.
CCTCGGCGGGGACGGCGACGGCGACGTGGATGACCAATAGCGGCACAGGGAGCGGCCGACGACGAGTTAGGGTTTATGATGGGACGTTTTTCCTTTTTTAATGTTTAATTATGAATTTTGTAAGACCTATATTTGCATCCTTCTCACACCGCTGGGGGCATCGCGACCAAACAAACATCTTGCGAACATTTGGTCCGTCAGGCCGACCCAAACGGACAAATGACAGACTAAATTGCTGTCCGTTTGGGTCGGTCCATTGGAGTTGCTCCAAATGAGCTCGTCTTTCTAGAGATTTTATTAGAAACCACTTACGAACGTATATAGACATAGTTTCAAGTGTAGACATACTTATTTTTCTTCATATGCAATTTATATTGAAACCTCTATAAAGATTTATATTTAGAAACAGAGGGAATACTTTGTCAGAAATTTATTTTTAAATTTTTTACCAATTTTATAAAGAAACTAACAACATCCACAATATAAATCCAATACCATTAGATGCATCATGAGATTATTTTTTATATTATATAATTTTGATGTTGTAGATGTTTATACTTTTTAAACTAAATTTGATTAAAATTTATAAAGTTTAACTTTGAGGAAATCTTATAAAAAGCGGAGGGAGTACGATACTAGTATTTGGGTTAAGGTTTTTTTCAGACAATAATCATCTTGCTATTTTTCATGTGAGGTTGAACTAAGAGCATCTACTACCACGTCCATCTAATCCAGTTCCTCAAACATCCATGGATGTGATCGGACGCCTCCGCAAGCATTGATCAGACACCTCTCATTTTCTCGTTCCTATAGCCGTGTACCTCATATTCGACATTTCATATCCATGCATCATGCAATGTTAGAAGCAAATACATAGATCAATAAATATCCGACACAAAATAAGCAAGGTTGATCACCGAATATCACAATTTACGTTCATCCGATACAAAAGGAGCATTGTACATCACCGAATAGTGCTAATACATAAATGAGGTGTGCTTCCATAGATCCCCAATGCTGAAAAAGATTTGGGGCGACGAGTGAGATGAGCCTGTACCTGCTTGGTTAGGAGGGCACGATGGTCTTTTTTACCGGTCTAATAGTCCAATCCGTCATGTATTAGCCCATGTTTACCCGTACGGGCCGGTTGGAGAGCGTACGCTATACGTACGTGTGATGGTGCAAATACCTCCTCGTTGGTTATCCCAAGTGGAAGGTTATGATGCAGATAACGACATTTTTTTACGTGAGGACAGCAAGGTTTATCAAACCAGGAGGATTCCTGAGACGACAAGTAGGTGTCTCCTGCTCTAAAGATGTAGACCTGCACACAAGAACACAAATAACTTTGCTCCCAACGAGTACAGAGAGGTTGTCAATCTCTCTGGCCTTGCTGTTTAGAAAGGGTCAAACACAAAGGGGAATGTCAAAACCCTCTGTTAGATATGTGCTAGGGTTAGCATGTCACTTGCATCATGTTAAAAATTTCAAAATAAATTGAAATAAGGAGAAGAAAATCCTTCAAATGAATTAAATCAAATGACCATTTTTAAAAGTTGTTTCTAAAAATCTTCAGAACTTTTTGAAAAGTCTCACAAATGAGTGTGATCACATATCAAGTGAATTGGATTCAATTCTATGCTCTCTGATTTTTCAAAGCCTTCATGAAGGCCTTGAAAATTAATTAAAACCCCTATTTGAATTTGAATTCAAATATTTTGAATTTTAAAAAAATGTTCAAAACTTGGGAATGATTAGCTACTGGTCATGTAAGTCAATATATGAATTTTGAACATTTTATAAAATGCTTAGCTATTTATTTAGCAGAGAAAAAGAAAAAAGAAAAAAGAAAACAGAAAAGAAAAGGGAAAAGGAAACTCACCTGGATCTGGCCCAACTAACTGCACCGCAGCCCAGCAGCTGGCCCGGCCCAGCCCCCTGCTTGTCGTCTACCTCCCCGCGCCCACAAGCTGCTCGGTGGAATGCATTCAGCACGCCACCGACGCCACCGCCGACACCCTGGCCACGCAGCTGCTTCCCCGGCGACATATGCGCGTCTGGAAGCCTCCCTGGAGACATCGCGTTCTTTCTCCCCCTTGGATAGCCTTTGCCTCTCCTCCTTCGTCGTGCCCATGCAATCCCGAGCGCCACCGCAGAGCATCGTCATGGTCCGGCGTGGCCAACACTGTCTAGGAGCCTATCCACTGTGCCCCCCGAGTTCTTCGTCCTCCGCTTCATTGAGATGTTGAAGATGGCAAGTCCGGAGCCGCCTAGTCGCCGGAATCGTCTCCAAGTCGCCGCCGAACCCGAAGATCGCCGTCATCGATTCCTCTGCCGTCATAGCCTCCCCGGCCTCACCTTCACCGCCGACAGCTTCGTGGTGAGCTTCTGAAGCTTCCCCACCTAGCCGCAGCCTCCCCTAATCCCGTAGCAAGTTTCCCCTTTCAACGGAACCACGACCGCCACCATGAACGCCGACGAGGTTTCCCCCATGCCCCTTTGTCCCAACCATGGCGTCCGTCGTGTTTCCCGTAACCTCAGCAGTGCAACGCACCAGCTCCTGGTCGATTTGGTGTACCACAGCGACCTCGTCGTCGAACCCGAGTCACAGCCGCCGCTATGGCTCGTCGCCGACGTCACTCCAGTGCTCCCCGGTGACATTGCCGTGTCCTAGGTGATGCACGCGTGGACGGGCGTTTGATTGATGGTCTTGACGCGCCAAATGGTCGCAGGAGCTTCCATCCCGTGCGTCGCCGCCGTGCTGGTGGGTCGCCGGTGAGCTGACGTGGTGGAGTAGTTTAACCACTAATCCCCCCCAGCAGTCACTTGCAGGTGGGCCCAAGGCCCCCTAATCTCTCTGTTAACTTAATATAACCGGGAAACTAAACAGAGAGGCTGACAGCCTCGGCCCACAGGTCAGTTTGACCTGGGTCAAACCCTGCTGACGCAATAAATAGAATTTCTGTTATAAAAATAATCCAGAAAAGCTTTAAACTTTGGAAAATTAATAACCAATTAATCCTAACTCCAAATTGGACATATAATATATGTAAAATTATCAGAAAAATGCAAGGATTCTGAATATGCACTTTGTTTCCATGTTTGACTATTTTAAAATGAGTGAAAAGTGGCATATGTGCATATGAAACCCTTTTGAATTCAAATTTGGAGTGAATTTGCAAAACCCTTTGCAATGCACTTCTTTTAAATGGAATTGCTAACACATCAGTACCATGTACCTCACATTATACCCTTGATCATGTGATTTTGCATTGTCATTTATATTGATCGCCTTGTTTGCTTTGATTGCTATCGAATAGAGGTGGAGCCGGAACCCGAGATCACCCCGGCAGTTGAAGATACCCAGTACGACCCTCGTTAGCAAGGCAAGCAAACCCCATTGATCATGTCGATAAAAACCCAATTCCCTCTCTTTCTCGCTTATGCATGTTTAGGATGTTACCATGATACATTTCTACCGCATAGTTGAACCCATTCCTTTGCATGATCTATCATTTGTCACAGTAGTAAGCAAACCACAATCCTAGCAGACGTAGGAGTTGATTGAGATCATGTGGCCCCTGCAACTGTTACTGCTTATTGCATGCTTAGAGTGATACAATGTTGATACTGTTATGTGAGTCGGGATGGTAGTGATCATGATGATGATGGTGGAAATGTGTTGGTGAATTTGACCTAAACAAGGTGAACGATGAGACGATGTGTAGGAGTACACAGTGGGTTGTCTCGTTGAACACTGCCCTAAGTCTGAGTTCTTGTGTGGTGATCCAAGACAAAGAGTACAACCACACATTGGGCTCACTGGCCCCTCTCAACCTATTAACTCATCCTATGTCGATGACCAGATGTCGCAGTAGTTCGGAGTTCTGGTAGGTTTGTGGCCTGGCTGCTAAGTGAGAGACCGGCTCAACCGAGACTGGCTTTTGCACCACGCACACATCGTCTGGGTCCACTTCGGTAAAACGGCCAGGTTCACGATAGTGGTAATCAACCCAGGTAGGCGGCTTTCATGGACTATATCGGCTACGAGGTAACAGTTGTGGTGAGCATCCTCGCCGACACCCCTTGAATGGTGACGAGACTTGGTGGTAACTGATGGTCATGTGTGTGTAGCGGTACACCCCTGCAGGGTTAACAAAACTATTCGAATAGCCGCGTCCGCGGTTATGGACTACTTGGTTATCTGTGCTTGGTTATTAGACAACTTCAACGGTTACTCTAAAACTTGCCAAGATAAGCGTGAGTGCTATGGCGTGCTTTCTCGTGGGAAGTCGAGGAAGGCTCCATAGTGGTATATTGTTTGGGAGACTTGGTTAGATGGACTCGAGTACGCTTCTTACCTCATTTTGGTATTCGTAGTACATGACTAGCCAAGTCAAAGCTGACACTTCTGCATTGAAACCCACCTCCCTTTGCCTTGAAACCTGAGCATGAGTAGAATAGTTCTGATGTAAGTCTTGCTGAGTACGACTTTGTACTCACGTTTGCTTATTTATGTTTTTAGATGAATCCACTGACCCCGATGGTGGCTTCTTCCTGGAGCTCGACGTTTGACTAAGCTAGTGTAGTCCCAGACAGACGTCTGGTCCCTCGTGGAAGGGCTTGTATGATAAATAAGGCTTCTCTAAGCCATTTGTTAAACTTGTATGTACTCAGACCTATGTTGCTTCCGTTGCTTGTATGAATGTTGGATCACAGTTATGTGATCTCTTTGTGTACTCTATATATGTAGGTCAATAAAGATGTATACTTTCTAGAGTTCATGTGATGAGTACCTGCTGATTACACTAGACATGTATGCTGCGTGTATGGTTATAACGTGCATGTCTTAGTGTGGGGTTCGATAACTTAGTTGTGCTCTCGCCGGTGGTCTTTCTTCCACCAAGTGGCCCTGAGATGTGCGCAGCTTGGGGCATCACGATGCGATTACTTGTGAATCCGTCACGTGGCACACTTCGTTGTACGATCGAGCTAGCCCAAGACCCCGACTAAGTGATCGGGCCGGAGTTCTTTATGGAAATGCTATAGTTCAATTGAAAATATGGTTAAGGAGACTTGTCTATGAGTATGGGATTTCACCACCCATAAGCATTGTAAGGCCCGATATGCGGTACTGTTCCAGATCTAGACGTTTCCATCCAGATCCGGGGGCGAAGCACATATCGGTCCCACCGCGACATATGACACTGCCATATGCCCCGGATTTCCAACATGATATCACAATATTACAGATACAAGGATACAACATCTCATACAATCGGCATACAACTGCCTTAAATACAATACACCAGCGGAAGATACATGTCTGAGTACAGACTACAATCAAATGCCTAGTGGCAAAGAGAAAAGCATCGATCCCCATAACCACACGGGTCCAGGCCCTCCGCCGGGATCCGCCTAACTAGTCGTCGTCGAGTCTCCACGTGAAATGTCGATCACCGTACCTGTTGTCGATCAAAAGCCCTGAAAAGAGTTTGGGGGTAGTATCATGAGTACAGAAGTACTCAGCATCCAACTGTAGTGGTCAACTGACCCAGCAAGGACTTCATCACTCGTCATTCTAGGACAACTAGTAGTTTACGGTAAGGAAGGGGTAAGTGGTGAGGTTTCTGCCGCACTAGCATTTATGAAGTGGCTAACGATCTAGAGAGTAAGATAAGAAGCCAAGCATTCGATGAGGAATCGCCTCCAACAAGTCTGCTATCAACTACTAACGCAAGCATAACACCTATCCTATCCTTGTCCTCCTCTTCGCATCCCGGAGAAGAAGAAGCAGTCAAGGCACACACACGTTGATCAAGTTATATTAAGATTATCTCAGCTGTTGTTGTCTATGAACAAGGAGTAGGTCTCAAGTCTTCCATAACCGTGGACACGGCTTCTCGAAAAGATTTAACCCTGCAGGGGTGTACCAACTGCCCATTACAAGGCTCCGCACGCACGCCCATCACTCTCAGTTGCTACCCATCACAGGCAACCATTTTATGATTTAGTTCCAAGAGATCTGAAATGACAGGTCCCTCTAACTAACAACGAACAAATCCGGGTGGCCCCCGGTGAGTCGACATCCAGCTCAGGAGCCGGCCGCGCTCTCAATCTGGTCTCTACTGTATGACTCCAGGTTTGGATTGCCGGTTAATCACACATGGGAAACCGGGTCCTCAGCCGGTCATGATGGGCCAGAAAGGGAACTATGTCCTCACTGGTCCGGGTTGGTTTAAAAACTACTGGCAGCTGACCAGCCCACACATGGTTTCAAATGGTAAATCAGCTTGGGCCACCACTAGAAATGTTTGAAGCTAGGTAGGTAAGAAAAGGGGACACCATAAAATCCCACACGCGGGTAGGCACGCTCAGTCTTAAAACCAATACCCGGAACTCGGATCCTAGGTGACTCGAATGGAACAAAGCGTCGGGGCGGGATAGCCTAGAACTTCCATCCTTCGTCGAATATAGTCAACATTATAATAAAGATATCATCAACAACAATAATAATAATGATAATGTGATATCCCAAACCAAGGAGTAACAGGGTAACATCGTTGCATCGTAAGCATGCATACTAAGCAGGGGCTGAGCAACGAGCAATAGTAACATAGCAGTACATGGTTTGCTGGGAGGGGACATGGCTGTATCGGTTTGAAAGAGGCTGTAAAACATGTGGTAGGATCAAACATCGAACCTAACCTAAACTAGCATGCAAACCGCTGGTTGAAATAGAATGGATCATAAGTAATGTATAGTCCTTGCCTGTTGATAAGTCGGGTTCCGAAGGTGTAGTTGATCGCAAGCTCGCATCGTCTCCGAGAGGTACCCGCGGAAGCACACAAGACGGTAAACACTGGAAAGCAATCAACGAGCAAGCATCTATTACTACGAGGCAAACACGAGAAAGCATCAACAAGAAGAAACACGATACATCACACCTACCGTCGAGAGCGGTTACTAACAGGTTAAGTGGAGTACTCGTCACACACGACGATACCGCACATTTACAAGGGTTCAAGTTGTTTAGCTACAGGTGATCAAAAAAGGTTGTTAACATGGAAACTCAAGCAATCATGGCATAGCACACAAACATGTCAAGAGGTGGAGCACAAAGTAAACTATCTATGCTAGTCAATTTAAGTGAGGCACAACCTAAACAATGCATAACACTAAGTGTCGCACGATGATTAAAACATTTGGTATTGTTATGTCCTAAACCATATTTTAGGTTGGTTAACAGCAGAAAACAATAGCATAAACACAAATTACACGAAAAACTAATCAAGTTACATATAAAGAACACTCCAAACGGAGTTACGGTTAAAAAGATATAAGCAAAACAAGTTACGGGCACAATCTGCCAACATCACGAAGCACACTTTAGAGCAATGCATAAATAGGATAATCAATGCAAACATGCTCACAAATGATATGGAACTAAATTAGACATGACAGGGAAGGCATGGCAAAAAGAATCATGCAAAAAGGCATCATAGATCAAAAGATATTAAGAAAACACTACAAACAAATCAGACAATCAAACAATTCACACCGAAAGCAAAAATTTTAATTTTTGCAAAATCTGGGCTGTTACAATACAACACCACCAACAAGGGATCTCATCCCGAGATCCTGGACGATCCGGGGGAGAGGGGGGAAGAGAAAAGAGAGACGATGATCTTCAACACCACCAACAAGGGACTCTGCTCCATGTCGACGTCGAACTTCTGTCGAGATAATTTTCCGCATAGAGACGACACCGTCGAAAATACGAAACCATCAGTTTCAAGAGGAAGAACGATCGCAAAAACCATATCAAGGGATAGTGATTTTCGACGCAAGTCGTAAAAACACTGGTAAAAGGAGGGAGGGCAAAGGACGACTCAGACGATATCCGAAACCGGAGAAGCTAAAGGTACTACAGAAATTCCCACCTGAGATTGGAATCGAGACAATACGCTGCAAGCAAGGCATTGTAATGGTTCCGACACTCCACACACTCGAGATCCTAATGTTTGAAAGGGGATAAGGAGAGAATAAAACACTTACGACACTTGTCCTGACCAGAGCAAAGGTAAGGAGTAAAAAGATTCCTACTCTCCGATAACTAACTTAGTAACTACAAAATAGTTTTTGTCTAGACTCGACTTCGGCCAGAGAAGGGATCCTACGGTCCGTAAGACTCTGATACCAAGTTGTAAGGCCCGATATGCGGCACTGTTCCAGATCTAGACGTTTCCATCCAGATCTGGGGACGAAGCACATATCGGTCCCACCGCGACATATGACACTGCCATATGCCCCGGATTTCCAACATGATATCACAACATTACAGATACAAGGATACAACATCTCATAAAATCGGCATACAACTGCCTTAAATACAATACACCAGCGGAAGATACATGTCTGAGTACAGACTACAATCAAATGCCTGGTGGCAAAGAGAAAAGCATCGGTCCCCATAACCACATGGGTCCAGGACCTCCGCCGGGATCCGCCTAACTAGTCATCGTCGAGTCTCCACGTGAAACGTCGATCACCGTACCTGTTGTCGATCCAGAACCCTGAAAAGAGTTTGGGGGGTAGTATCATGAGTACAGAAGTACTCAGTATCCAACTGTAGTGGTCAACTGACCCAGCAAGGACTTCATCACTCGTCATTCTAGGACAACTAGTAGTTTACGGTAAGGAAGGGGTAAGTGGTGAGGTTGCTGCGGCACTAGCATTTATGAAGTGGCTAACGATCTAGAGAGTAAGATAAGAAGCCAAGCATTCGATGAGGAATCGCCTCCAACAAGTATGCTATCAACTACTAACGCAAGCATAACACCTATCCTATCCTTGTCCTCCTCTTCGCATCCCGGCGAAGAAGAAGCAGTCAAGACACACACGCGTTGATCAAGTTATATTAAGATTATCTCAGCTGTTGTTGTCTATGAACCAGGAGTAGGTGTCAAGTCGTTCATAACCGTGGACACGGCTTCTCGAAAAGATTTAACCCTGCAGGGGTGTACCAACTGCCCATTACAAGGCTCCGCACGCACGCCCATCACTCTCAGTTGCTACCCATCACAGGCAACCATTTTATGATTTAGTTCCAAGAGATCCGAAATGACAGGTCCCTCTAACTAACAACGAACAAATCTAGGTGGCCCTCGGTGAGTCGACATCCAGCTCAGGAGCCGTCCGCGCTCTCGATCTGTTCTCTACCGTATGACTCCAGGTTTGGATTGCCGGTTAATCACACATGGGAAACCGGGTCCTCAGCCGGTCATGATGGGCCAGAAAGGGAACTATGTCCTCACTGGTCCGGGTTGGTTTAAAAACTACTGGCAGCTGACCAGCACACACACGGTTTCAAATGGTAAATCAGCTTGGGCCACCACTAGAAATGTTTGAAGCTAGGTAGGTAAGAAAAGGGGACCCCATAAAATCCCACACGCGGTTAGGCACGCTCAGTCTTAAAACCAATACCCGGAACTCGGATCCTAGGTGACTCGAATGGAAAAAAGCGTCGGGGCGGGATAGCCTAGACCTTCCATCCTTCGTCGAATATAGTCAACATTATAATAAAGATATCATCAACAATAATAATAATAATGAAAATGTGATATCCCAAACCAAGGATTAACAGGGTAACATCGTTGCATCGTAAGCATGCATACTAAGCAGGGGCTGAGCAACGAGCAATAGTAACATAGCAGTACATGGTTTGCTGGGAGGGGACATGGCTGTATTGGTTTGAAAGAGGCTGTAAAACATGTGGTAGGATCAAACATCGAACCTAACCTAAACTAGCATGCAAACCGCTGGTTGAAATAGAATGGATCATAAGTAATGTATAGTCCTAGCCTGTTGATAAGTCGGGTTCCGAAGGTGTAGTTGATCGCAAGCTCGCATCGTCTCCGAGAGGTACCCGCAGAAGCACACAGGACGGTAAACACTGGAAAGCAATCAACGAGCAAGCATCTATTAGTACGAGGCAAACACGAGAAAGCATCAACAAGAAGCAACACGAGACATCGCACCTACCGTCGAGAGCGGTTACTAACAGGTTAAGTGGAGTACTCGTCACACACGACGATACCGCACATTTACAAGGGTTCAAGTTGTTTAGCTACAGGTGATCAACAAAGGTTGTTAACATGGCAACTCAAGCAATCATGGCATAGCACACAAACATGTCAAGAGGTGGAGCACAAAGTAAACTATCTATGCTAGTCAATTTAAGTGAGGCACAACCTAAACATGGCATAACACTAAGTGCCGCACGATGATTAAAACATTTGGTACTGTTCTGTCCTAAACCATATTTTAGGTTGGTTAACAGCAGCAAACAATAGCATAAACACAAAGTACACGAAAAAATAATCAAGTTACATATAAAGAACACTCCAAACGGAGTTACGGTTAAAAAGATATAAGCAAAACAAGTTACGGGCACAATCTGCCAACATCACGAAGCACACTTTAGAGCAATGCATATACAGGATAATCAATGCAAACATGCTCACAAATGATATTGAACTAAAGTAGACATGACAGGGAAGGCATGGCAAAAATAAGCATGCAAAAAGGCATCATAGATCAAAAGATATTAAGCAAACACCGCAAACAAATCAGACAATCAAACAATTCACACCGAAAACAAAATTTTTAATTTTTGCAAAATATGGGTTGTTACAATACAACACCACCAACAAGGGATCTCGTCCCGAGATCCTGGACGATCCGGGGGAGAGGGGGGAAGAGAAAAGAGAGACGGCAATCTTCAACACCACCAACAAGGGACTCTGCTCCATGTCGACGTCGAACTTCTGTCGAGATAATTTTCCGCATAGAGACGACACCGTCGAAAATACGAAACTATCAGTTTCAAGAGGAAGAACGATCGCGAAAACTAGATCAAGGGATAGTGATTTTCGACGCAAGTCGTATAAACACTAGTAAAAGGAGGGAGGGCAAAGGACGACTCAGATGATATCCGAAACCGCAGAAGCTAAAGGTACTACAGGAATTCCCACCTGAGATCGGAATCGAGACAATACGCTGCAAGCAACGCATTGTAACGGTTCCGGCACTCCACACACTCGAGATCCTAATGTTTGAAAGGGGATAAGGAGAGAATAAAACACTTACGACACTTGTCCTGACCAGAGCAAAGGTAAGGAGTAAAAAGATTCCTACTCTCCGATAACTAACTTAGTAACTACAAAATAGTTTTTGTCTAGACTCGACTTCGGCCAGAGAAGGGATCCTACGGTCGGTAAGGCTCTGATACCAAGTTGTAAGGCCCGATATGCGGTACTGTTCCAGATCTAGACGTTTCCATCCAGATCCGGGGACGAAGCACATATCGGTCCCACCGCGACATATGACACTGCCATATGCCCCGGATTTCTAACATGATATCACAACATTACAGATACAAGGATACAACATCTCATAAAATCGGCATACAACTGCCTTAAATACAATACACCAGCGGAAGATACATGTCTGAGTACAGACTACAATCAAATGCCTAGTGGCAAAGAGAAAATCATCGGTCCCCATAACCACACGGGTCCAGGCCCTCCGCCGGGATCCGCCAAACTAGTCGTCGTCGAGTCTCCACGTGAAACGTCGATCACCGTACCTGTTTTCGATCCAGAACCCTGAAAAGAGTTTGGGGGTAGTATCATGAGTACAGAAGTACTCAGCATCCAACTGTAGTGGTCAACTGACCCAGCAAGGACTTCATCACTCGTCATTCTAGGACAACTAGTAGTTTACGGTAAGGAAGGGGTAAGTGGTGAGGTTGCTGCCGCACTAGCATTTATGAAGTGGCTAACGATCTAGAGCGTAAGATAAGAAGCCAAGCATTCGATGAGGAATCGCCTCCAACAAGTCTGCTATCAACTACTAACGCAAGCATAACACCTATCCTGTCCTTGTCCTCCTCTTCGCATCCCGGCGAAGAAGAAGCAGTCAAGGAACACACACGTTGATCAAGTTATATTAAGATTATCTTAGTTGTTGTTGTCTATGAACAAGGAGTAGGTCTCAAGTCGTCCATAACCGTGGACACGGCTTCTCGAAAAGATTGAACCCTGCAGGGGTGTACCAACTGCCCATTACAAGGCTCCGCACGCACGCCCATCACTCTCAGTTGCTACCCATCACAGGCAACCATTTTATGATTTAGTTCCAAGAGATCCGAAACGACAAGTCCCTCTAACTAACAACGAACAAATCCGGGTGGCCCCCGGTGAGTCGACACCCAGCTCAGGAGCCGGCCGCGCTCTCGATGTGGTCTCTTCCGTATGACTCCAGGTTTGGATAGCCGGTTAATCACACATGTGAAACCGGGTCCTCAGCCGGTCATGATGGGCCAGAAAGGGAACTATGTCCTCACTAGTCCGGGTTGGGTTAAAAACTTCTGGCAGCTGACCAGAACACACACGGTTTCAAATGGTAAATCAGCTTGGGCCACCACTAGAAATGTTTGAAGCTAGGTAGGTAAGAAAAGGGGACCCCATAAAAACCCACACGCGGTTAGGCACGCCCAGTCTTAAAACCAATACCCGGAACTCGGATCCTAGGTGACTCGAATGGAACAAAGCGTCAGGGCGGGATAGCCTAGACCTTCCATCCTTCGTCGAATATAGTCAACATTATAATAAAGATATCATCAACAACAATAATAATAATGATAATGTGATATCCCAAACCAAGGAGTAACAGGGTAACATCGTAGCATCCTAAGCATGCATACTAAGCAGGGGCTGAGCAACGAGCAATAGTAACATAGCAGTACATGGTTTGCTGGGAGGGGACATGGCTGTATCGGTTTGAAAGAGGCTGTAAAACATGTGGTAGGATCAAACATCGAACCTAACCTAAACTAGCATGCAAACCGCTGGTTGAAATAGAATGGATCATAAGTAATGTATAGTCCTTGCCTGTTGATAAGTCGGGTTCCGAAGGTGTAGTTGATCGCAAGCTCGCATCGTCTCCGAGAGGTACCCGCGGAAGCACACAAGACGGTAAACATTGGAAAGCAATCAACGAGCAATCATCTATTACTACGAGGCAAACACGAGCAAGCATCAACAAGAAGCAACAGGAGACATCGCACCTACCGTCGAGAGCTGTTACTAACAGGTTAAGTGGAGTACTCGTCACACACGACGATACCGCACATTTACAAGGGTTCAAGTTGTTTAGCTACAGGTGATCAACAAAGGTTGTTAACATGGAAACTCAAGCAATCATGGCATAGCACACAAACAAGTCAAGAGGTGGAGCACAAAGTAAACTATCTATGCTAGTCAATTTAAGTGAGGCACAACCTAAACATGGCATAACACTAAGTGCCGCACGATGATTAAAACATTTGGTATTGTTATGTCCTAAACCATATTTTAGGTTGGTTAACAGAAGAAAACAATAGCATAAACACAAAGTACACGAAAAACTAATCAAGTTACATATAAAGAACACTCCAAACAGAGTTACGGTTAAAAAGATATAAGCAAAACAAGTTACGGGCACAATCTGCCAACATCACGAAGCACACTTTAGAGCAATGCATAAACAGGATAATCAATGCAAACATGCTCACAAATGATATGGAACTAAATTAGACATGACAGGGAAGGCATGGAAAAAAGAATCATGCAAAAAGGCATCATAGATCAAAAGATATTAAGCAAACACCGCAAACAAATCAGACAATCAAACAATTCACACCAAAAAAAAAATTAATTTTTGCAAAATCTGGGCTGTTACAAGCATCTAGACTTGTGAGCGAACGATGAGGACCCATTTCAGTTGATCATCCGGTCCTGAATGGGATGCGCCTCAGGTTCGAGCTTTTCGGGAGTGTCTTGTACTTGGCCTTGTCTGCTTAGACAAGTAGGTATGGCTCTCGGCTCTCCATATGATTGAATTATGGTTAGAATTACATACGCATATTCCGGGTCCCGAAAGAATTGGTATTAGAGCAGGACTGCCTATAGGATTATCAGCCTTGGTCGAAGTTGAGTCTAGCGTTCTATAGTTATATAGTTACTTGGGTATAAGGGAACAAAGTAAGGCTTCTTTTTTCTCCTTACCCTCATCGATCTGAGTTCTGAGTCACCCTCATCTTTTCTACGGGAAGATAGGAATAGGCTCATCTATGTCTTACTAGAACATCTCATTGTTTGCTTCCTTGTTGTGTTCGGTTTGTCTAGAGTCGTTGTGCTTCCTTTTTTGAGACTTCCTATGTAAGTGTTGTTGTCATGTTGTAAGAATTTTCATTTCTCTTACAACTAAAACCGTTATGCTATCCGAGTCATTCCAGGTTTCTTTATAATCTTATGCATTTGAAAAATCCTTCTTTCTGTTTCAGATGGCAGGTCTTCCCCCTCGGCAGATTGTTCGTTTGACTAGGTGCCTCGGTGTGCGTGGCCATCCAGCCATGATGATCGAGATGATGTCCTTCATTGGCTATCGGTGGTATCCTGAGTACATAGTTGAGGAGCAGTTCCTTGACTTCGACCAGACTCAATTCCACTGCATTGTCAGGATCTACCCGCACCACATTGGAGTCACATAGCCTATCCTTTTTGGACATGACATTGGGATGAAAGAGAACATGGCTGTGCAGGATGCTGCATATTCGTGTATTAAACTGCTGAGAGAGGAGCACACACTACTTGGTGGGTCACCATTCCACTATATCCCTGATGCACTTCCAGGAGAAGAGGGATATTACACCGGATTGTACTCAGATCACTCCTTGGAGGATCCTTTTCTTCAGATCACCACTCGACACACTTGTGATAGGGATCGTGATGCACGCGCCCTTCGTTTCGAGCTTCACGCCACCCGTGCCCGTTTGCTGCGAGCACTTACACTCCTGGCTCCCTTCGTGAGTGTTGGTTCTTTGGAGCATGATGTGATCTATCCTGTCAGGAGGCATGTAACGACCCGGTCCCGAAGGGAACCAAGTCTACTGTGCTTCTGTGCTATCCCTGGATCAGTATGCTAGCACACACAGTACTCGATGAAATACCATGAATCACATGTCAAAAAGTAACGTAAATACAAGGTATTTATTACCTTATAGCCTTTGGGCTAGAATACACCGCGGAAACAAACAATACATAAGTGGAGTCCCATGAACACCAACGGCAAAGTTGAGTGTAGACATCGTAACCCTACATCGCATCACTTACTCGTCATATACAATCCTGCAACACCGAAGGTTACAGCCCAAAATGGGTCAGTACTTTGAATGTACGGCAAGTTACTCCCAAAAAAATATATAACAGACCTATCTTCTTACATGCAATTTTGGCTGGTGGTAAAGCTCTAAGTTTCAACTTGCATAAAGCTGATTTTGTCCTACTCAAAGATTATCATAACAATACTACAAAGCTCATAACATGATTGAATTGGTTTCTCCAAGTCAATCTATTCCCAAAGTTGATTAAACCCGATTGATTAATTAAATATGATGAGATCCGTCAACATTCCCACTTCTAGATGCTCAAAGTTGTCCGTAACCGTGGACGCGGCTAATCATGATCAGTTTGTACACTCTGCAGAGGTTTGTGCACTTTTCCCCACAAGACTCGACCACCTCCTTTTTAGTTCGTCACACTACATGTTGTATGAGAACCGGAAGGTCGAGACATGGTCTTTTAGAAGAGTTTCCCTCACTCTGGCGGTGCCCATCCCACCTACTCATAACTACGTTCGTAGCACCACCTAGTAAGAGTCACTACAACTAATCAACCAAGCTAGAGCCCATAATATCTTGTGGCTGCACACGTAAGCTTCTAGTTATGAAAAATATGATTGATCCCTTTAAGCCTGGGTGGCATTCCGCAGTGATTACTGGCCATCTCCAGGTCACTCAGGCAAATCCACTGGTTCCTCCAGGGTGCCCCCAACCATTCCACCCAGGTGGTTCATTAAGATTATCTTGGTCCTGTTTACTACTTAGTCACTCATACCTCATAATGGATCACTTCCCAATCCACGTCTACTTAGCAAAGCAGTATAATTCTACACGGTGGCGACAATGATATAAGGTTCAGACCTACCTCAATGAACTACTGGGTGTAATAGCATAGCATAATATATAATCCTATCAATGCATAATATTTAAGTTGGACTACAATGCATATAAAAAATATAGGTAATAGTGGAGCATGATCAAAAGAGTAACTTGCCTGGATCCTGACGATGAAATATTCTACTCGTAGTCATCTCTCCATCTTGTTACAATATATCTAACGGTAAAAGAGAAACACTTCAACACACAACTCAACCCAAAGTGAAGATCCAAATAAGATACAGTTACAACATAAATATTTAGTTATTACTATTAATAAACTAATTACTATGGCATGGATAGGTTGAGATAGGATCAAGTTGGATTGGATGGAAATATGATGGCAGTCATATATCCGAGGATTGTAAAATCAATTGGATTTGTTCGAGGTTGATTATAAAATCAATTGGATGGAGAGTATGTCAAACTCAGTTGTTTTTTCCATATGAATATTTGCATAAGAAATCGATTCTTGGATTGGATTCAAAAAGATCCGATAGAAATTGTGATGATCTTGTTGAGAAGATTGAATTTTTGTAGCCAAATTTATATAAAAAAGAGATATAACTAAAGGGAAGCTAAGACAAAGGTTTGAGGTCAAAATAGTGTATTTATATGATGGAAAGAATGTGACAATTGTCCAAACAGAAAGATTTGATTTTAAGGATCAAATTTGATGAAGAAAATATTCCAAATAAATTATAGAATAAGATGTATATCAAATATACTCAAATTATAGAAATAAATTTGAGTTAAATTTCAAATTATCAAAAGTGGAATATTATTGGAAAATAATAAACTACATTTTCCAAGGAATCTGGGGATATAAAATTTGTCGAAATCCGACTTACGGGATAGAAGATATGAATTTCTGAAGTTTGACTATTTTTGCTAAAATGAATTACGGGATTAATAAAAAGGATGCAAAATGGCGAGTTCTGATAGGTCTGTACCCATTCGATTTTTACAAAATAAAATGATGAAGAAAGAGGGGAGAAAGGCTCACCGGAGATCTCGCCGGAATTTTGGAAAAAGGTCGCGGGCGTCAATAAACAGCCGAACGGGATAGAGGATGATTTGGGCGACTCGATGGACAAGGTTATAGCTCCAGGTTCGCCCTCGGATAGCGAAGAAGTTCCGTCGGAGTAGATAAGAACGCATGAAGAGCATGATGACACGGACGGCGTGCTCCGGCCTTGCAATCGAGAGGAAAAATATGTCAGAACGGTGCGCAAAGCAACGGAGAAGAAACTAGAGGAAGAAATATGTCATAGGTACCTTCCATGGTGACGCAATCTTCATCGGAAGTGTGGATGTATCCTATCTCCGACGATGAATTGCTAACGAATGACAGGGTTTTGTGGAGGGACTTTCTGCGTGGGGATGTGTGGTTCAAAGGTGTCCTAGGGGCGGTATTTATAGGGTCATGGTAGGTCCATAGAAGGAGAGTGGGCGAGGTTTTGGAAATGGAGTTAATGGCATTCATGGAGAAATAATGGGCATTAAAAGCGAGGTTTTGGAAATGGATTTAATGGCATTCATGGAGAAAATTATGGAAAATTAAAAACATTAAAACGCGTGTTTGTTTCCCTGAATGAATTCCTCATGAACTTGTCCACAATTTTTGTGTAGGTTCTGAAGTGAATCGGTCAAAAGAGTAGATGGGAGGAAAGGAGGAAGAGCTTCAGTTGCCATGGCCATTGCTTCTGTGTTCACGTACACATGAACGAACGAGAGGAAGAAGACAGCTCGCTCGGGCTATGGGCCTTAGTGGAAATTTGTCCCAAGATAAAGAAAAAGGAAAGAGAGATAGAGGAAAAAATCAGATAGATGACCTCAGTCCAATTGACTTAGGAATCGTATTTTTATTATCTGGGTTAAACACTCTCAAATAAAATTGTATAGGCCAAATAAAACATAGAGAGTCCAGGAAAACTATATTTCCCTTTCTGAATAAATTTTAGAAATAGATTTTTATGAAAAAAAAACCCATTAACGACATTATGAATATTTTCCAATGCTGTTTTTTTGGAGAAGTCATATTGTCTCCTCTCATTTTATTTATTAAATTATTGGAAATATTTAAATATCTCTTAAACGTCAATATCCAATAAACTCCAAAATAAGAATTCGAGAATGAGTATGGGACAACAATAAATTTAAGAAAGTCATTTTATTCTCACTCGAAAATATTTAATTGTGGTTCGTACCAAATTTCAAAAGGACAAAAGAAAGAAAATCATTCTTTGAAATATTGAATAAAGTTCACAACCAAAAATTTCATTATTGGATAAATGATTATCCAATTTTATTAAATGGTTTGTAAAGGTTTAAACAAAAACTCAAGGGAAAAGTTTTTCATTTACCCCAAAATCAAAACAATTCAATTAATATTATATTATTTATTAATATTCCAAAATTTGGAAAATTTTGGGATGTTACAAGGCAGATGCCTTCTCGAGTTGATTGGCCCGAGATTGGAGGAATTTCTCCACCCCGTGGTCCTCTACTTCCGCCCTACACTGGACCTAGGCCCCAACCAAGCCCAAATGGATATCAGGGTCCGCAGGCCTTCGTGTTTCCCGATGGTCACCTTCAGCTACCGGGTTACATGGGTAACTTCTATGAGGATTACTACGGAGACGGAGATGAGTGATACTGCCTTTGTTCTTTCATGAGTGAGGATGCAGTAGTATCTCTAGTATGTTGTATGCAAGGTGTTCTAAGTACCAGAGGCTTAGATAAATAATGTATAGGAAGTCAGAGTGCCTCTGAAGGATGTATCATCTTCATCATGTTGTATTAGCTTGGAGCTTGTACTAAAACGATGTATGGTTTGTATGACAACTTGTGTATATATGGCTCGTATGCTTTTATCACCATGTTGTCAAGATGATTACTTCTTGTGCTCCGTGATTCTTCCAGTACCTTCAATACCTTGATTAGACTCTTCCAATCAACTCTGTTTGACAATGATGTTTCCTTCAGGATGTCTCAAGGAACTCGTGGCCACCTTGGTCGTGCCCATGCTCGTGGGAATGATCCGGAGGAAGGCAATCTTCCACCGCCACCCACGATGGCTCGGGTTTTGATGCAGGTCCAAAGGAATAGAAGGGACTCCCATCAGTTGCTGGAAACCATTGCCCGGAACACCGCCCAACAGCGTAATGAGATGGTGTCGCTGAATGACTTCATCCGGCTTCATCCCCCATTTTTCAGCTACTCCACCAAGCCCCTTGACGCCGATGACTGGCTCCGCAGCATTGAGCGCAAGCTTTATGCTGGACATGTTGCGTATGGTGATAGAGTTAACTATGCCACCTACCACCTCGAGGCTGTAGCTAGCTCTTGGTGGGAGAACTTTCTGAACATGCGTCCAGCTGGGCAGTTGACTTCGTGGAATGAGTTCTGTGACGCTTTTCGCGGGCATCACATTCCTAAGGGACTCATGGACCGCAAGAGAGAGGAGTTCTGCAATATCACCCAAGGAAGAAGGTATGTTGATGAGTTTAGTCGGGAGTTCAACCGTCTTGCCCGCTATGCTCCCGAGGAGGTCTCCACCGACTCCATGAAGCAAGAGAGGTTACGCAAGGGACTCAATTCTGGACTTCGTCGTGAGCTCAATCTTCATGACTTCGCCACATTCTAGGTCCTTGTCAACAAGGCCATCAAGGCGGAGGATATGATCACTCCCGGAGATTTCCGCAAGCATCCCAGATATGATGGTTCATCCAGTTCAGGCCCTCAGAAGCGCAGGATATGGATCCCCAACAACATGTCCCGCCAGAACAACCCCCCGAGGCCATCCTTTGTGGTGCCTCGCCTGCCAGCTCCATTCCACCCGCTCCACCTGGCAACCCAGCTGCCCGCACTGTCTTTGGAGCCTGCTACAAGTGTGGCCAGGCAGGTCACTACTCTCGTGAGTGTCCCCAGAACCAGAATCAGAATGCTCCACCCCGTGCTGGATGGAACCCCAATGGACGTGCCAAGCCACCCCCGAAGGTCTTCACCACCAAGCCATCTTCTTCCGGAACTCGTGGACGTGTGAACCAGATCTCAGCTGAAGAGACTGATGACACTTTTGACGTCATTCTTGGTACGCTCCCAGTCAATTATTTTCCTACTTCCGTTCTTTTCGATCCAGGAGCATCTCATTCATTCATGTCGGAGAGTTATGCACTTCGTCATGATTTTCTTTTGTTGAAATGTCCACTCCAATGATAATCCAAACTCCAGGTTCAAGATGGCAAACTAGTAGAATAAGCCATGGTAATCAAATTGCAATTGAGGGTTTAGTATTCCTTGCTTCACTTATAGCCCTCAAATCTTCAGACATTGATGTCATCCTTGGTATGGATTGGTCATCAAGGCAGAATGTTGTCCTTGATTGTAAAGCCAAGTCAGTTAAACTTACTGATACGCCCCAAATGTATCTATAATTTTTGCTTGATCCATGCATGTTTTGTGTGATATTGCAATGATCTAGATACACTTTCATAAATTTTTGATCATATTTGGACTAACTTATTAACTCAGTGCACCACAGTGCTAGTTCCTGTTTTCTGCTGTTTTTCTATTTTAGGTTTCCCCTATATTAAAAATGCTAAAAAAATCTCGAAAAATCAGATAAAAAACCAGCGCCACGGAACCTTTCGGAATCACCAAAGTGGGGCCAGAGGGCCACCACAAGGGACCCAGGCGGCCACCTAGCGCGGCCTAGGGTCTGGCCACGCCAGGGGGCGCCTGGACCCCTTGTGCCCCCTGGCTTCCCCCCTTCGCCTATATATTCTCCGTGACGGGATTCTTCCAAGAACTGAACCCTTTTTCGCGATCTCGCCTCTCTTCCGCCGCCGCCGCGCTTCCAAGATCGAGAGCGCGAGCAGACTTCTTCCCTGCACCCTGCCGGAGGGAGGATTGACCTCCGGGAGCTTCCCTTCCACCATGGACGCTTCCCGGATGTGCCGTGGGTAGTTTTTTTTGGACCATGGGTCCGTGATCAGTAACTATGTTATGTTCTCCTCCCCTCTTTGTTCTTCATGGTTTAATCCTCGTGAGCTTCCCTACATGATCGAGGCACATATGTAATCTTTCTGCTGTTGCTATGCTGAGTTTGCTGGGATCTGATGGATTATGAGATTATGTTCAGATTGTGATCGAGTAATATATTTGGTTCTTATCTTTTATATTGTTGTTCTTAAGTAATTCTTGCATGTTCTCCGTTGCTGTTTATTTCTTTGGCCAAGTAGTAGGTAGTGACTCCAAGAGGGAACGTTATGCTCGATTGTGGGTTCATGCCCCCCGATGACACGCTTGAGTGACAGAAACATGAGTCTAGGGGATGTGATGTTGCCACAAGGGGGAAAACAACGGTGCTTGTAACCGCGGTTGCAAGGATTGTTTACTTTACGCAAAGTGTTTTTTAATGCAGTTGTCTGTTGCTTTGGGTTTACACTTTGGGTGGGGCTAGCAACTTAATACCAGTGAGATGTTCTGGATAGATATCTCAAGGTGGATGATTAGTAGTAGATGCAGTTGGATTTCGGTGTACTTGTTTTGGCGTATGATGGCGTGGAAGTGGTAATGTCTTCTCGCCCTTCGTTGGTTACCCCAAGTGGAAGGTGAGATGTAGGATAGCAGCAAATTTCCCCTATGTAGAGGATAGGGTTTGTCTCTCGTAGGACTCCGACAATGATAAGTAGGTGGCAAGAAAACAATGGCACCGTTTATGACAAACGTTGCTTCCTTGACCTGGACCTGCACACGACACAATTAACTTTGCTCCCAACGAAGTTCAGAGAGGTTGTCAATCTGTCCGGTCTTGTTCTTTACAAAGGATAAAAAACACGGGATAATTGATAATGATAGCAACTGAAACTAAATACTGAAAAGTAAATGAGTGTGTACACAATAATGAGAATATGGACCGGGGTCCCGTGATATTCACTAGTGATGTCTCTCTCCCAAAAATACGACAGGACTGCTATGCGAGGTAAACAAATTACAGATGGACAATTGACAGGATTATAAACTCACCGCAATGCTAACTATGCTACAAAAGAAAGGAAGAGGCTCAAAAGCATGGGCAGTACGCCAAAATAAGTAGACCGAAATCCATGTGCATCTACTACTAATCATCCACCTTGATATATCTATCCAGAATATCTCGCTGGTATTAAGTTGTGAGCCCCACCCAAAGTGTAAACCAAAAGCACCAGACAACTGCATTAAAAAGAACTTTGCGTAAAGTAAACAATCCTTGCAACCGAGGTTACAAGCACCGTTGTTTTCCCCCTTGTGGCCACAGCACATCCTCTAGACTCATGTTTTTGTCACTCAAGCGTGTCATCAGGGGGCATGTACCCACAATCGAGCATAACGTTCCCTCTTGGAGTCACTACCTACCACTTGGCCAAAGCAATAAATATCAACGGAGAACATGCAAGAATTACCTCAGAACAAAAATACAAAAGATAAGAACCAATTATATTACTCTATCACAATCTGAACATAATCTCATAATCCATCAGATCCCATCAAACTCAGCATAACAAAAGCAGAAATATTACATATGTTCCTCAATCATGTAGGGCAGCTCACTAGGTCTAAACCATGAAGAACAAAGAGGGGAGGAGAACATCACATAGATACTGATCACGGACCCATGGTCCAAGGTAGACTACTCACGGCACATCCGAGGAGCGTCCATGGTGGAGGAGAAGATCCCGGAGGTCGATCCTCCCTCCGGCAGGGTGCCGGGAAGGGTCTTGACGGTGCTCCCGATCTTGGAAGCGCGACGGCGGCGGAACAGAGGCGAGTTTGCGAAATAGGGTTTTGTCTTCGGAAGTTTCATGTGGCGGAGAATAAATAGGCGAAGGGGGGAAGACAGGGGGGCCACCAGGGGTCCTAGCGCCCCTGGCCGCGCCAGGTGGCCGCCTGGGCACCTGGTGGTGGCCCCTGGCCCTCCTTCGGGCTCTGGAAGCTTCCGACACGCTGATTTTTTATCTTATTTTTTCCGAATTTTTGGAGCACTTTTTATATGGGGGAAAACTGAACTAGAAAAACAACAGAAAACAGGAACTGGCACTGGGGTATAATGTGTTAGTAGGTTAGTTTAAATATGATCAAAAGTGTATGAAAGTGTATCTAGATCATAACAATATCACACAAAACATGCATGGAGCGAGCAGAAATTATCGATACGTTTGAGACGTATCAGCGTACCGCCCATGCTTTTGAGCCTCGTCCTTTCTTTGTAGCATAGTTAGCATTGCGGCGCGTTTTAATCCTGTCAATTGCCCAGCCGTAATTTGTTTACCTGGCATAGCTGTTTTATCATCTTTTGGGAGAGAGACATCACTAGTGAACATCACGGGACCCCGGTCCATATTCTCATCACTGTTTACACACTTATTTACTTTCCTGCTTTTACTTTCTAGCTGCTATCATTATCACTATTATCTAATGCGTTGATCCTTTGTGAACAACAAGAACGGAGAGAGACAACCTCTCTGTACTCGTTGGGAAGCAAAGTTATTTGTGTTGTGTGTAGTTCCATGTCAGTTGCGCCGCTGACACCTACTTATCATCTCCGGAGTCCTACTGGAGACAAACTTTGGTATCTTCACCGAGGGAAATTTGCCGCTATCCTACATCTCACCTTCCACTTGGGGTAACAACGAGGGGAGATATATCCACCATCAAGAAAATTTCTGGCGCCGTTGCCAGGGACTCCGAGTGCTAAGATAGGGGAGTTGCCCAGTACCTATTACCTTTGCTTTTTAGTCTTGTTAGTTTACCTTTCAGTTTTTATCTTTGTGTCTTATATCAAAAATTACAAAAAAACCTGCCACACTTGCTGCTACTATGGGTTCCACTGAAAACACCAAGTTGTGTGAATTCACTAGTCACAACAACAAAGACTTTATCTGCACTCCTATTGCCACACCTGCCACTTCAGCTACCTCTTAGGAAATTAAACCTGCTTTGTTAAACCTTGTTATGAGAGATCAATTCTCTGGTGCTGGAGATGCTGCTGCTTTACACTTAAATAATTATGTTGAGTTATGTGATATGCAAAAGTATAAAGAAATAGAAGGTGATGTTGTTAAGCTCAAGCTTTTTCCTTTCTCTTTGAGGGAAGGAGCTAAAATTTGGTTTCAATCTTTGCCTAGGAATAGCATAGATTCTTGGGATAAGTGCAAAGATGCTTTTATTGGGAAGTATTACCCACCTACTAAAATTATCCAATTGAGGAGTAACATTATGAATTTTAAGCAATTGGATAATGAACACGTTGCCCAAGCTTGGGAACGTATGAAATATCTTGTTAAGAAATGCCCTACACGTGGTTTGACTACCTGGATGGTTATCCAGACTTTTTATGCAGGCTTGAACTTTACCTCGCGGAACCTGTTAGATTCGGCCGCAGGAGGAACCTTGATGTCAACTACACTTGGTGCTGCCACAAAACTTCTCGATGAGATGATGACCAACTATTCCCAATGGCACACCGAACGCGCTCCAACAGGTAGGAAGGTAAACTCTATCGAGGAGATTACCTCCCTAAATGAAAAGGTTGACTTAATTATGTCTCTACTTACTAAGCAACCCTCTATTGGTCCTCATGATGTTCCTTTAAATTCTTTGGTTGCTCAAGAACAAGTAGATGTGAACTTTATTGCTAGAAACAACTTCAACAACAATGCTTATAGGGGCAACTTTGCTAGTAATCCTAGACCGTTTCCATCCAACTATGGGAACAACAACACTTATCCTAGCAACAAGAACCCCACTTCTGAACTAGAAAATATGGTTAGAGACTTTATCACTACCCAAAAAGCCTTCAACAAGAATGTAGAAGAGAAATTAGCGAAGTTAGATAATCTCTCTTTGAAGGTAGATAACCTAGCCCTTGATGTTGAGATGCTAAAAATTATAACCTCTCCCCTTGAGGAGAGGAAGACCACTCCTATTAATGCTATCAAATTACAAATCAATGAAAATATTAGGATGATGGCTAAACTTAAGGAAAGATGGGCTAGAGAAAAAGAGGAAGAGGATAGAATTAAGAGCCTTCCTACACACCACACAGTTGCCACTATCCAAATTGTTGAGAACACTCAAACTATTAGCACCCAATGCACTCCTAGTCCCATTGGACCTATTAATGGTGATGCTAATACCTCAACCGTAGAAGAAGAAACTCCTATGAACATAGAGGGTTTCAAACAAGTGATCCTAGATGACACTACTACCACCTTTGATAGTAGTGATATTGATTTTGATAGTTGCACCCTCTCGGAAGTTATTAGCTTGCTACACAAAATGTCCAGAGACCCCCACACTAGCACACTTAATCTTTCCTTCATGGAGCATATCACAAATGCTCTCATTAAAGCTAGGGAGGAGAAGCTTAGAATAGAAGCCTCCATACCTAGGAAGCTAGATGATGGTTGGGACCCTATGATTAAAATTAAATTGAATAACTTCTCTTGCTATGCTTTATGTGACGTTGGAGCTAGCACCTCCGTCATGTCCAAAAGAATGTATGACCTGTTTGAATTGAAAACTTTTGATTCTTGTTCTTTTGGTGTTTGTCTCGTTGATTCTTCCGTATTGAAACCTTTGGGGAAGATCGACGATGCTCTTATCATTGTCAATGACAATTATGTTCCCGTTAATTTTATTATTATGGATATAGAGTGTGAACCTTTATGTCCAATTATTTTGGGACGCCCTTTTCTTCGCACCGTTGGTGATGTTATTGACATGAAAGAGGGGAATATAAAATTTCAATCCCCTCTCAAAAAGGGGACGAAACACTTCTCTAGAAAGAAAATCAAGTTACCTTTTGATTCCACTACACGGGGTAGCTATCACTCTCTCTTGATAAAACTTGATTCTTCTTTTTGCTTTATGCCTAGCTTAAAGGGGTAAAAGAAAGCGCTTGTTGGGAGGCAACCCAAGATGTTTTTACTTCTGTTTTTAGTGGTCTTGATGATTATTACTACTGTAGCAACCTCATTGTATCTTTATTTTCAAGATTTGTGCCAAGTTTAGCCTCATATGATAAGGGAAGCAAAAGTTGTAACATGCTGTCCAGAAAACAGATTATGTCTACTTGACGGAAAAATCGGAAAAAATCACCAGTTCATCTTTTTGAGCTGAATTTTTTACACAGAATGCTCTATACAATTGTGAAACTTTCGTATGTTCTGATTTTATTGATTTGAGTTTTAGAAGTACCCCAAAAAGAATTATTTACAACCTGTTGTTCTATTTTTCACAGATTCGGCCACGTTTTGCCTTTCCTTACTTTTGCAAACCTTATGCTTGCTTTTCTTGCAAAAACTTTTCGGCAATATTGAGAAAAAGTAGCTCTTCAAGAATATCTTTATATCCAGTGGGGAAAATTATTTTATTAAGGGTACTAACCTCTCTAATCAGCTAATGATGAGTTATGTATGAAGGGAGTTTTCAAGTGTGCGATGGAAGATGATGAAAGAAGATCCGGGAGTGTCAAACGCTCAAGCTTGGGGATGCCCCCATGCATCCCAATAAATATTCAAGGAGACTCAAGCGTCTAAGCTCGGGGATGCCCCCGTGCATCCCTTTCTCCATCAAAAATCATCAGTTCGTCCTTCGCCTCACTATATTTTTATCACTTCATGCGTTATGTGCTATGCTTGGAGTGTCTCGCACTTAGGTTTACTTTTTAGTTCTCTTTAGCTTTTCTTGCTGTTCATAACAAGTTAGACCCCAGCTTACTTTGTGTGGGAGAGAAACACGCTCCACTCCAATCTAGAACACATAATAGGATTTTCCATGCTTATCTTTTAACTGTTGTGTGTTCTTTATCTTTTCGTAGCTACTGCCATGTTTAGTTTTAGTTTTAGTTTGTCTTTAGCAAGAGCCTTGCCCTTTTTTAGTTTGTTGCAGGAACTCTCTTTAGTTTTCATGTTTATCTTGATAAGAGAGTTGGTTGTTGCACTGAGTTGTGTCTTGTCTTGAAAGTAGGTAATTGAGGTTGCTATTTAATTTTAGTAGTAACTTGCAATAGTTTTGAGGTATTGTTGTGAGTAATGTTTGAACTTTTGGTGTCAAGAGCTCTAGCCTATTCGTGATAGGTTTCTTATTTTGGGAAATCAGAGTTTATTTTCAAAACCTACAAAACTAGTTGAGAACTCTAGCTACTAGATGGATCGCTAATCTTTTGAGGGATCGGATATTAGAGTACACTCATGTACCATGAGTTGAGGATGCGCAAGGATAACCAAACCCCCATACACTCCTCCTCGGGGTACTTGTCTCTTTGTGAACCTCCTCATTAGATTGAGAGTTACCGATAATAAGTGCATGAGTTTTCGGACTAATGTAAGTATTGAAAGTTGACACTTCCACCTCCTCATATTTGCTATCCTCTTCCGTACCGTGCATTGCCTTCTTCTCCCTCCGAGAGTTGGCGTCCACCTTCTCCGGTACATCGAAACAATTGGCGTGATACGCTATGTCATCATAAACTTCCTTATATCTTTCCTCAAAACAGCCACCATACCTACCTATCAAGGCATTTCCATAGCCTTTCCGAGATATATTGCCATGCAACATCCACCTCTACATGACTTGATCTTCATGTAATACATGTTCCTGCTACACTGGCAGAGGCATACATTTCATACATCATGATAGATACATCTTCTTTATGTTTGAGTACCTTGTAAAGTGTGAAGATCTTGTATACCCTCTTGTAAAAAAAAGTGTTGCCCTTAAGTGAGGAAAAGATTCCAAAGTGGACAAAATAAAAGATCCCAAAGAGGACAAATGAGAGTTAAATAGAAAGAGCCATTGAGGCCACCAAAAAAATACAAAAAATAGAAAATGGAGAAAAAGAAATAAAAAGAGAGAAAGGGGCAACACTACTATCCTTTTGAAAGATCCACACTAGTACTCCCTCCTATACTTGTACTTAATAGAGATGATCATTCATGCATATAGCTATGTGGGGACCTTCACGCTATAGAACTTGGCTTGCATATTCCAAGGATCCTCCTCAAACGAGCTCTAGGTCTTCATGAGCGAGAAAGTTGGATGCACCACCACTAGTTCCATTGGAGAGCTTTTCTTAGATCATATATGCATCCGTTGCATGGCAATCCCTACTTCTCACATCATATCTATCATTTGGCCCTCTCTCTCCTATGATTTTCCTCATTGATGTGAGCCTTTCTCACTCTTTTTGTCTTCCTCCTCCACCATAGTTCTCTTTTTGCCATCCTAAGTGTCAACTTTCGTGCTTACGCTCATCCATTGCATGAGTGCTCAAAATATCGAAAAGGAGTGGATCAAATTGACTTGTACCTGGCTAGTGGTCTGGGGACGAGTCAAGATAAGATTCCAAAGAAGACCAAGTGTGAAACTTTAGTAGATTGAGTTCTCAACAAAAATACTTTTTTCTCGTATTCCCTATCCCCTTTCTTGCACGCAAACACCATTTGGAGACATTCGAGTCACGGACAGGGAGAGCTCTTGCACCTAATGTTCTTTTGTTGCTTGTTTCAATGCTACTATAGACTCTTGCATGTTATGACTTGAATTGAATCACATACCTTGATTGCTTTACTTTTCAAAGTTCTTATATGGTTGCTAGCATGTCACCAAAAAACTTATGCTTGTTATCATTTACCTACTCGAGGACGAGCAGGAATTAAGCTTGGGGATGTTGATACGTCGCAAGCGTATCTATAATTTCTGCTTGCTCCATGCATGTTTTGTGTGATATTGCTATGATCTAGATACACTTTCATACATTTTGTTCATATTTGGACTAACTTATTAACTCAGTGCACCACAGTGCCAGTTCCTGTTTTATGCTATTTTTCTATTTCAGGTTCCCCCCATATTAAAAATGCTCCAAAAATTCGGGAAAATCAGATAAAAAATCAGCGCCACGGAACCTTTCGGAATCAGTAAAGTGGGGCCAGAGGGCCACCACCAGGGACCCAGGCGGCCACCTGGCGCAGCCTAGGATCTGGCCGCGCTGGGGGGGGGGGCTGGACCCCTGATGGCCCCCCCTGGCTGCCCCCCTTCCCCTATATATTCTCCGTGACGAGATTCTTCCAAGAACAGAACCATTTTTCGCGATCTCGCCTCTCTTCCGCCGCCTCCGCGCTTCCAAGATTGGGAGCGCCAGCAAAATTCTTCCCGACACCCTGCCGGAGGGAGGATTGACCTCCGGGAGCTTCCCTTCCACCATGGACGCTTCCCGGATGTGTCGTGAGTAGTTTTCTTTGGACCATGGGTCCGTGATCCGTAGCTATGTGATGTTCTCCTCCCCTCTTTTTTCTTCATGGTTTAGTCCTCGTGAGCTGCCCTACATGATCGAGGCACATATGTAATCTTTCTGCTGTTGCTATGCTGAGTTTGCTGGGATCTGATGGATTATGAGATTATGTTCAGATTGTGATTGAGTAATATATTTGGTTCTTATCTTTTATATTGTTGTTCTTAAGTAATTCTTGCATGTTCTCCGTTACTGTTTATTGCTTTGGCCAAGTAGTAGGTAGTGACTCCAAGAGGGAACGTTATGCTCGATTGTGGGTTCATGCCCGCCGATGACAGGCTTGAGTGACAGAAACATGAGTCTAGGGGATGTGCTGTTGCCACAAGGGGGAAAACAACAGTGCTTTTAACCACGGGTGCAAGGATTGTTTACTTTATGCAAAGTGCTTTTTAATGTAGTTGTCGGTTGCTTTGGGTTTACACTTTGGGTGGGGCTCGCAACTTAATACCAGCGAGATGTTCTGGATAGATATATCAAGGTGGATGGTTAGTAGTAGATGCAGTTGGATTTCGGTATACTTGGTTTGGCGTACCGCCCATGCTTTTGAGCCTCGTCCTTTCTTTGTAGCATAGTTAGCATTGCGGTGCATTTTTTATCCTGTCAATTGCCCATCTGTAATTTGTTTACCTCGCATAGCAGTTTTATCGTCTTTTGGGAGAAAATGCCGACGGGGTTAGTGCAGCTATGAAAGAAACCAAGCACGATCACGGACTTCTTCAGCCAATGCGCTTCATTTTACGCTTCGCAAGAGGCAATATACTCCAACTCCATTGAAGATTGGGTGACGACTGAGTGCTTGCCGCTCCTCTAGCTAATTCCGCCGCCATTCAACATGAACACATATCCCGTCTAGGATTTTTAGTCATCTGTGTCAGAGGCTAGCATCGACATAACCTTTTATGGATAGCTCCTCTTCATATCCTCCATAGATGGGAATAAGATCCTTCGTCCTTCGTAAGTATTTTAGGATGTTCTTTACTGCGGTCCAATGAATCGCTCCTGGATTACTCTGGTAGCGATTAGTCATACTAATTGCCAGAGCTAAATCTGGCCGAGTACACAACATATCATATATGATAGAACCTATGGCTGAGGCATAGGGCTTTGAGGACATCTCCTCCTTTTTTTGGTGTTGTTGGACATTGAGTCACACTTAACTTAATACTTTATAACTGGCAAGAGACTTCTCTTGGAGTTATCCATTTTGAACCTATTCAAAGTCTTCTCGATATAAGTTCTTTGACACAAAGCCAATAGGCGATTTTGTATATCTCTATAGATCTTAATGCCTAGTATGTACGCAGCTTCACCTAGGTCCTTCATGGAAAATTTCCCATTAAAGTATTGCTTCACTTCTTCTAAGAATTTTGTATTGTTCCCTATCAGTAATATGTCGTCCACATACAACACAATGAATGCTACAGAGCTCCCACTCAGTTTCTTATAGATACAGAACTCTTCGACGTTTTGGACAAATCCAAATGCTTTGATCACCTCATCAAATCGAATGTTCCAGCTCCGAGATGCTTGCTTCAATCCATAAACGGATCATCGAAGCTTGCATACTTTACCAACATTCTTTGGATCAATAAAAGCTTCCGGTTGCACCATGTACAACTCTTCCTCAAAGTTACCATTAAGGAACGCGGTTTTCACATCCACCCGCCATATCTCATAATCATGGTAGGTAGCCATTGCTAGTAGAATCCGAATAGACTTTATCATTTCTACATGAGAGAATGTCTCCTCGTAGTCAACTCCTTGAATTTGTCGGAACCCTTTCACGACAAGTCAAGTTTTATAGACAAAAACATTTCCGTTTGCGTCAGTCTTTTGCTTGAATATCCATTTATTCTCGATGGCCTTTCGATCCTCGGGAATATCCACCAAAGTCCATACTTTGTTGGTGTACATGGAGTCTATTTCGTAGGTTAGTCAGGTTCATTCAACGTGACTGCATTCACAAGTTGTCCATAAAACTCAGCAGCTTGACGAACTCTTGATGACCTACATGGCACAATAGGTTCCTCTTCAATTTCATCATGATCATCATGTATGTCATGATTGTTATGAATGTCGTGTTGGCCATTCTCTTCAGCTCCCACTATGGAAGATGGTTCCAGAAAAAATTCCATTGCCGTATCTTCCATTTGGAGTGATTGGTCAGTCACTTGATCGAGGTCCATTTTCCTCCCACTCAATTCTTTCGAAAGAAATTCTTTCTCAAGAAAGCATCCAGTCTTCGCGACAAACGTTATGCCCTCAGACTGGTTGTAGAAGGTGTATCCACAAGTTTCCTTTGGATAGCCCACAAAGATGCACTTATCCACCTTAGATTCGAGTTTGTCAGGCTGAAGTTTCCTAACGTAGGCGTCACAACCCCAAATCTTCAGGTGAGACAACTTTGGCTTCTGGCCATGCCATTTCTCAAATGGAGTTGTCTTTACGGATTTGGATAGTGCCCTATTAAGAACGTAAACGGCAGTTTCTAATGCATACCCCCATAATGACACAGGTAAGTCGGTATGAGACATCATGGATCATACACTATCCAATAGAGTTCGATTACGTCTTTCGGACACACCGTTCCGTTGAGGTGTTCCTACCGGCGTAAATTTTGTTACAATGCCACAAGCCTTCAGATGGTTGCCAAACTCGTGACTTAAATACTCGCCTCCTCGATCGGATTGAAGGTGCTTGATTTTCTTCCTGAGTTAATTCTCGACCTCACTCTGAAATTCCTTGAACTTTTCAAAGGTTTCAGACTTGTGTTTCATCAAGTAAATATACCCATATCTACTCAAGTCATCAGTGAAGGTCACGAAGTAACGAAGACCATTGCATGTGGGGACGTTCATAGGTCCACATACATCTGTATGTATGATCCCTAATAAGTCTGATGCACGCTCCATTGTTCCATTGAATGGATTCCTTGTGATTTTGCCCATTAGGCATGGTTCACATGTGTCAAGGGATCCAAAATCCAATGATTCCAGAAGTCCATCTTTATGAAGCTTCTCCATGCGCTTTATACCAATATGACCAAGTTGAAAATGCCACATCGTCATGTGCTCTTCGCCACTAGTCTTTAATTTTTTGGCCTTTATATTGTTGATATGACATACATCACAATCGAGATTGAGTATGAATAAACCATTTCTTTCCGGTGCGTGAACATAAAACACATCACTCTTATAAATCGCACAACCAACTTTATCGGACTTAAAAGAATAGTGGTCTCGCTTCAAGCAAGAACCACTAACGATGTTCACAATCAATGAGGGTGCATAGTAGCATTTATTCAAAATCAAAACCAATCCCGAAGGGAGAATAATATGCTTCGTGCCGACGGCCAATACTTCAACTTGACAGTCGTTGCCCACACGCATAGTCACTTCATCTTTCATCAAACATCGCTTATACCTTAGTCCCTGAACGGAGTTAGAAATCTGAGCAATAGATCCTGTATCAAATATCCAAGAAGTGCTCCCGGCGCTTGCTAAGAAAAGATCAACAATATGTATATCAAATATACCTTCGTCCCTCTTGGCAATCTTGCCAGCCTTCTTGTCCTTTAGGTACTTGGGGCAGTTGAGTTTCCAGTGGCCATCACCCTTGCAGTAGAAGAACTCAACTCTATGCTTGGGTCTGGGTTTAGGTGCCTTCGGATGAACAAAAACTGGCTTTCCATCCTTCTTAGGGCCTCCTTTCTTTCCCTTCTCCCTTTTGCCAGACTTCTTAAATTCAGTGGTCTTTTTGACCATGAATACAACGTTCTCCTTCTTGATCTCAACCTCAACACTTTTCAGCATGGCAAACAACTCAGAAGGGGTCCTATTCATCCCTTGCATGTTGTAGTTCAACACAAAGCCTTTGTAGCTAGGGGCAGCGATTGCAGCACCCTATCAACAACAAGTTCATCCATAATCTGACATTCCAAAGCATTCAGGCGTTGAACAAAGCCAGACATTTCCACCACGTGCTCACTAACAGTGTTGTGTTCATCCCTCTTAGCTGAGAAGAAGGCTTCAGAAGCCTCGTATCGTTCAGCCCTGGCTTGAGGTGCAAAGACGGTCTTGAGGTCGGTGATTATCTCATAAGCACCCATCCTCTCAAAGCTCTTCTACAGCTCAGTCTCCATGGAATAGAGCATGCCACTCTGGACAAGGTTGTAATCATCAGCCTTGGAGTGGTAGACATTCTTCTCATCCTGACTTGTATTTGCTGGTGGTTCATCACATAACGCGGCCTCTAGTACGTATGCCATTTTGAGGGGAACGAGGAGAATCCTCAGAGTGCCGATCCATTTGGTGAAGTTTGACCCATCAGTTTTCAGTTTGTATTTCTCTAGGAATGACTCTAAGTTGAATGAGGGACGTGGTGCTGCCATCTACAATGGTGATTCACAAAGATACATATTTAGACTTTTGTTCATAATGTGGATTTTCAATTTTAACCTAAATTCTAGAAAGCTCCCACTTAGAAATAACACCTCTCAGTTTAACTCAGTGATCACACAATCCTATAACCTCATACCTCCCCCGATCATCACGGCCATCAGTATGTGGCTAAGATAGGCCATCATGCCAATCACATCAGTTATGTGACTCGTGCTCGATCTTTCGATCTTCTGTGTTCCAGGCCCGCATCTACATACGTCAAGCCTGCCAATCTGACCTTAATGTTAGCTTCTTAGCAAGGCCATATTTGCATATACTAGGCTTGCCAAACCCAACCTCATGCGGACGCCGTTTATTATGTTTGACACCCAATGTATGGTGTGTCGGCCATAAGGGAGATCCTTCCAGGCGGTGCCCATTAAGGGAGAACACAATGTTGGTATTGTGAGAGATGGTCCTATTTATGCTATCGTCGTTATATCTAGCATATTAGCAAAAACAGGAAATAAAATTGTAAATCATACATGCTATGATCCCCCTTCATGCAAATTAAAGTTAAACGCCTTCTACTTTATCTTTTGCAAATTTTACGTGGCTTCTAGGGGTTTCGATAAAGAGAACCGTTTCTATCCTGCGAAAACATGCCACAACACCAATTCCACAATCGTCTCTATTACACCCCTGTCGGGGCCCTCCGTTGCAAACATCTTCGCGTTGCTAATGTTAGAGAGATGGACACCCCCTGAGCCAGTTATATGGTACAAGCCATATATCAAGCGTGGAACCAGTCTCGCGTAAATGCGTAAGGTCGGTCGGGACCGCTTCATCAGGACATTGCTGCAACGCTAAATGAGTACACGTGGGAGGGTAACAAATGGAGAATTGATGCCCACATCCTAGATGTGTTCTACCCGTACAATAAATCTATGCATAGCTAGCTCATGATACCACTGTTGGGATACGGGGCAGAAAACAATAAATTTTCCTACCTACGATACATGAACCCAAGATCTATGCTATGACAATGTAATGTAACGAAGAGAATCGGTGTTCATACCTTTGAAGACTGAAATAGGGAAACGTTCTACGAACGTGGTTGGCATAGAATCTGATCATACGACCTCCCTGTCATGTAGAAGACCACCGGCGATGAAGACTCCTAGAGACCTCCGGCAATGAACTAGCACCACAAGTGTAGTGCCTCGAGGAGATTACACACGTACAGTGCAACCGATGTTCCCTCCGGGCTCCGAACCAGGCGAGCAGCGGAAAGAAGACGGATTCGGATCCCGACTCCAGCAGAGCGACGGCGTGCTTTGGTGGAGAATTCCCAACCAGGTGCAAACTCCAAACAAGGGGAGTCCGCTCGAGGTAGGACAAAGAGAGAGAAGATCAAACTTCAAGTTGTGTGGAAAAAGGGGGGTCTACCCATCCTTATATAGGCCAAGGGGGGTGTGATCCTCCTCCCCTCCCCCATGTGGGACTAAACTCCCAAGGGAAGGGGTTGGGCCGGCCATAGGGGGATGGGCCCCACCCTTGGCGCATGGCCCAAGGGGGAACCCCTCCCTTCCCTAATGGGCCCCATATGGCCCATTTGCCTTTTTCCATTTTATTAATTAATTTAAATATATTTTAATATTTAATCCTGTCAATTAAATAATGAAGCATTATTAGATATAATTAAAATTTATTTTGAACCTTTCAAAATACCGAGAACAACTTCTGGAAATTCCTGGAACAATTCCGGTGCTCTCTCCTTTTTCACTGATGATCCCAAATCAATCCTAATGCATCGATTACCCCTTAAGTGTGACACCCTACGGTCCGGGAAACAACAGGAATGATCAAGACACTCTCTTGATCAATGACTAATCAATTGGACCTAGTTACAATCCTTGATAATCCTTGCGCTTCCATCGAATGAACTTCAATCGCTGTTGGAAACCGTTAGCGATTAGACTTGATCCCTTTGTCCTGCAGTACTTTGTTTGTCCGGGGTTTGATCGTCGGTATCCTTATACCTAGTTCATACCTCGTTCTCAACAAACAAGTTTACTCGTCTGTGCCTATTACATCTCTTGTGACCTAGTCACTTGCTTGCAAGTTGTTGATGCAATATCACCGAGTGGGCCCAGAGTACCTGTCCGTCACATGGACTGACAAATCCCGTTTTGATCTATTTGCATACTCATTAACGTGTCTACTTCGGAATACCTAAGATACACCTTTATGGCCAGCATATTCCAGTCAGGCGGTGGATGCAGGTTAAAGTATCCTGGTAGACAGTAATTACGTATGATCATCGTGGTCTAAGGACTAAGTCATATGTTACAAAGTCATAGCAATGCTGAACTATGTGACTTGAGGAATCTTTCATGAAACTGACTGGGAGCTTTGAAGACTTCCTAGAAACTTGTAATGCAAAGGGCATTTTCTGAGTGGGAGCTTTGAGAGCATTATTGTTATGTAAGACATAAGAATAAAATAGTAGCTTAATGAAAGCTGAACCACAAATATATACGATGGATATATTTGAGTAGGAGCATAATCATTTTCTCAAACATATAAACATGCATTGATATGTGTATAATGAGAACCGTCTCATATATATGTATGCATTGTTGTATATATACAGAATAAGGCACATAAAGCACAAGATTATAAGAATGTTCCTTTATATGAAGTACGAACACATTACACATTGAAACCTACAACGATAGATTAAGATACGTCTGATGAACCGAAGAAAAGTTGGAATAATCTTCTAGACAAGAAAAAAGTTCTTGTATCTAGGAATTATATAATGGATGAAAATCCAAATATCACAAATGATGATTTAATGGAAGAATAGGGATGCACCATTTCCTTAGACATGTGATCTAGTATGACCCAAGACATATGATTCGACCATAAAACATGTGTTGTGAATCCAACAACAGAATAACTCAGAAGTTCTTAAAGAAGAACAGGTTCCCATGTGTTTTATTAGTAAAACTCAGAGCCTGAATAAAGTCCATGCATTCAGTACATGAGGAATACTGAGTAAAATACTCTAAATTATAGAAAGGATAATAGACTTGAATGTAATACTAGATTACAATTGCAAGCCTTATTATGGATCTATATAAATTAGAGACATCACCAAAGAATTGAAAGAATTGTGAGCAAGGAATTCACGAATCAAAACTCTACAAAACATAAAACTACTTAAGGAAGTAGATGTATGGATAAAGTTTAGCGTAAGAAGTTTAGACTTCTGGCTGAGTGTATTTCCCAGTGTACATGACCATGGATAGTCTTCTAAAGACTGAACCAAATGTCATTAGAGAATATTGTGAGATAATAGTCTCACTCTCCCACAAAACTTATATCCAAACATTATATGATAATGAGTGGTATATCAAACTAATTGACCTATACCTGTTGCAAAGGAAACATAAGAATCTGAATTAGTACAGATCGTTGACGAAACCTCTTCCATGAGCAAGCATGATCAATAAAACTTATATGATAAGATGATTATGATCGGTAAAATGCAGCTAGATTATTTGCACTCTAGTGCAAGTGGGAGGTTGTTGGATATATGCTCAAGAGGCAAATAATATGTGATTATTCCAATATATATCTAAAGAAGTTCAAAAACAGTTTCATACTATGCTAGAACTGTATTACTGAAACAATGATATAGGCGTGGTATAGAAATAACCAACGTTCCTAGTTAGCCTCTTCCTCAATAACTAGTTCATGGCCAACTGATGATCGTGGTTTCGCAATCATGGACAATCAAGTCAATTGACTATGAGTTCACCTCATTAGATGAATGACGTGATGAACATTACCCAACTTAAACATTACAACATGATCAAATCATAAAAGTTTAGTGTTGTAATTAAAGAACGTAGTAGACACTATATCATTGGATGCTTTGACCGACACCCACCGCCTCCCTGAAATATGGTGGCCATAAAGATGTATCTTGGGTATTCCATTGAGATACGTTGAGGAGTTTTGATTCAAGAACGGGATTTGTCAATCCATGTAATGGAAAGATACTCAGGGCCCACTCGATGAGATTATATCCATAAAGTTGTGCAACGTGTGACTAGGTCACGAGGATGAATATCACGGAATGAGTGAAATAAGATTTGTCGGTAACGAGGTTGAACTATACATAGGATGTCATTGGTCGAATCTCGGACTAATCTAGTATCGATGAAAAATGGAATGGAATACGACGTGACGGTTCAATCGGTTTAATATCCGGAATGCACAGGGGTCATTATGGGCATCCGGGTCCCAGTAATGATCATTGACCGCAACCTCATCTCGGTCATGACTGGAGTGTTCTCGGACCGTAGGGTAACACACTTAAGGTCTCGATGAATATCAGAGACCTTCTCGGAACTATCGGAGTTATCGAAGAATAAGGGAAGATACACCAGAAATGCTCCGTGTTCGTTTGAAGGATGTTCGGAGTGAGCCGGAAGGTGTTCCGGATCACGAGGAGATGAAATAATATGTTTTATTTATATTAACTAAATTAATTAATAATTAAAAACATTTTATTTATAATTAAAAATTGCAATGGGCCTACTTTGTGAAAGAAGCCCATTAGGGGAAATGAAAAAGGAAAAGGGAAAAAGAAAAAGAGACAGAGAGAGGGAGGTGCCATGGGCCCTAGGGCACATGAGGGGTGCCCCCCCTCCTCCCTTGGCCGACCATCTCCCCCTAGCAAAGAACTTTAGTCCCACATTGCTAGGGGAGAGGGGTTGACTCCCTCCCCTTCTCCTATATATAGATGGGTAGGGTGCACTTATTTAATACACAATAATTCATAGGGAGTTTATTAGACTGTAAAATTGAGATCTATTTTCTCCGGTCTTCTCCCCTCCCTCGTCTCTTCCACGGTGGGCTCCCGTTGTTAGAGATGAGGACAGACCTACTACCTTAGCACCTACAACAACTCCTGAAGAATCAATACTGGATAAGTCCAATGAAATCAGAATCGGACCTATTACAAGAGCCGGTGCAAAGTTACTAGAACAACAGGTGAACTTATTCCTCATAGAATTTCATGTTTTACTTCGTGAGGATTTTATACTGCCTAAGTCTTTGTGTATATGTGTTATCAGGTATCGAGGAGTCATGCAAGAAGGAGTCATGGGACAAGGGCAAGTTGCACGAGGAGATGGTTCGCGAGAAGAAGAAGGGATTGCACAGCCATCTGGAGGAGTTGGACGACCGGCCTGCCAGCCGGACCGTCCGAGCCCCAAGCCGGACGACCGGGCCATTAGCCAGACCGTCCGAATAATTACGCTCCGAATACCCAAAGACCTGACGACCGTCAGACCGTCCGGAGGCTACCCTGGACCGTCCGACCTCAAGCCGGACCGTCCGGGCTGCACCCCGGACCGTCCGAATAAGTACAACCCGAGGACCCCTTGGGACGGTAATTAATCGAACCATCCGGAACCTAAGCCGGACCGTCCGACCCCAGCCCAGACCGTTCGACTTATGGGCCGGACGTCCGACCTACCTGATTGCCTACGCGCAGAAACAGGGTTGCGGCCCTTGTATCCCCGTTTGGACTCCCTAGCTTATAAATACAGGACTCCCTACGAGTTTTAGGGTTAGACCACGTTTAATATAAACCATAGTTCATATATTTTCTTCTAAACATTCATCTTGAATCAACAACTTCAATTCGTATCGATCTGAAGTTTGGCTACTGCAAGTTCCGTGTGATCTGTTGTTCCACTGAGAATTAGTAGATTGTAAATTACCGTCTCGTGGTCGACGGCTACGTTGCGCAAGTGTGTGAAGTTGTGAATATCCAAAGGGTAGAGAGTTGTAGCATTGGCAACAGGTATCTAGCGGGGAGAGTTCATTGGCTACATACAAGTTATCTCATATCGCCCTCATATGCACTGTACGCTTCAGAGAAGATCGGGCCACCCCATATCATCTTGGTATTAGATTTCCAGTATTCCCTCGGTAAGAATCCACCAAATCCCCCGTAGATTGTGTTTGTTTCGTCCTATCCATAAAAATCCATACAAAAATATTAGGGTTTAGTGTTTTGCCTTAATCTAGATTGCATCTTTTCCAAGTTTTAGTTGCTGATCGTCGTCCAGTTTGTGTAACTTGTTTTTGATTGAGTCTTAGATTTTCTATATTTGTGTCCCACAAGTCGGAGTGTGTTTGATATGGGCAGGACGGAGGAGGCGATGATATGCGCTGGATGGAGGAGGCGAAGATGGACATGCTATTTGCTGAAGACGTCGGACGACCGGATTGCAAGTCGGACCGTTCGACCCCAGCCCGGACCGTCCGAGTATCAAGCCGGACCGTCCGACTTACGACGACAAACATCAGTAGCATTTACTGCTTAGGTCGGACCGTCCGAGTTACATGTCGGACCGTCCGACCTGCCCGATGCCTGCGCGCAGAATTAAGGGTTGCGGCCCATGTATCCTCGTTTGGACACCCTAGCTTGTAAATATAGGAACCCCTACGAGTTTTAGGGTTAGCTTAAGTTTAGACAAGAATTTTAGGGTTAAGAGTTGTATCTCTTGGTGAAGCTTCCCTTCGGGGTTGGCGATGCCGTTTATCCAATAAAGATTGCCGCGGAGGTTCTTGTGTTCATCAAGGATTGTCGTGGAACGAATCCATCAAGCAACGTGATGGAGATCACCACGCCTCAAACCAAAACACGACAATCCTTGATGAACACAAGAACCTCCGCGGCAATCTTTATTGGATAAACGGCATCGCCAACCCCGGAGGGAAGCTTCACCAAGATATACAACTCTTAACCCTAAAATTATTGTCTAAACTTAAGCTAACCCTAAAACTCGTAGGGGTCCTATATTTATAAGCTAGGGTGTCCAAACGGGGATACATGGGACGCAGACCTTAATTCTGCGCGCAGGCATCGGGCAGGTCGGACGGTCCGACCTGTAACTCGGACGGTCCGGCCTCAGGACGGACGGTCCGACCTGTTACTCGGACGGTCCGACCTAAGCAGTAAATGCTACTGATGTTTGTCGTCGTAAGTAGGACGGTCCGGCTTGATACTCGGACGGTCCGGGCTGGGGTCGGACGGTCCGACTTGCAATCCGGTCGTCCGACGTCTTCAGCAAATAGCCTGTCCATCTTCGCCTCCTCCTTCCAGCGCATATCATCGCCTCCTCTGTCCTGCCCATATCATCCTCACCCCCTTCAAAAAGCGTTGTCCCCAACGCGTGACGTTCTTCTCGAGAGGGTGGCGTGATATCAACAACATCACACGTCTTTGCCACTTGACTTGATGCAGCACCGAGCGCCTCCTTTCGTCTCCATATGAGTTTGGACTTTGGCGCCACCACCTTCTTCTTCTCAACTCTTGCTGGAGCCCTTTGTAGCTGAACATGAATCTTCTTTGTACGACCCTGCAAAGTTGTAATGCCCGGGCCACACAACTGACGAACACGTCCATCCTTGCCTTTGTGTACACGCACGGCTACTCCAACAAAACGTCGCAGAGGTGTTCGAACAAAACTGCTGTCATCGAACCTCGTCGCCATATGCACCGAGTCACGAACAACACCACTGTGATCAGTCTGAACACCTTTGTCAACACAAACTGAAGGTGTATCACATGCTATAATGTCCTTCCTTTCATCACGAAGAGGCGTAAATTCAACCGACTTGTCACCAACAAGTATAACTGGCTTGTCATCTACAGGCATGGCTGAATTAGTTTCAGTACTGATGCTCCTAGCATCATGCTCCTCAGGCTGCAACTTACCTAAACTTGGTTGTGGTTTAGCCTTGTGCAACTTCTCCTTGCGAACCACCAGCACCACATCGGACTTGATATGATCACCTCCCATAGGCTTCAAAGTCCTCTGTTTTCCATCATGCATAAAAGTATATGTATTTGCTCGGCCCGCATGTATAGCATTGCGATCATACTGCCATGGACGCCCAAGTAACAGTCCACACACCTCCAATGGCAACACATCGCACTGAACCTCATAACATAGTCACCAACTGTAAATGGCACACGCACCTTATGAGTAACCTTCAGCATACCGCAGCTATTCAACCACTCGAGATGCTTCGGTTCAGGAATACACCATGTGGACAACCTCAATGCTTCCACCATTGCTTTGCTAATGCCATTGGTACAGCTACCACCATCAATCATCAACTTGCATGCTTTTCGTTTGATCATACACTGCGCCTGAAATAAATTCCACCG
Source organism: Bromus sterilis (assembly GCA_950022295.1). Taxonomy (NCBI): domain Eukaryota; kingdom Viridiplantae; phylum Streptophyta; class Magnoliopsida; order Poales; family Poaceae; genus Bromus; species Bromus sterilis. The sequence continues at coordinate 137,976,443 of OX465601.1, read as the reverse complement.
TTGGCATCTATCCACTGTCATACAAGTATCACCATGTACTCTCTTGAGTTGCACATTCAGCCCACCCAATGGTACAACATCATCCACAACATCCTTGCCAACATCATCCGCCATGTCAGAAATCATGGCTGCTGCCTTATCAATTTTCTGCAGTGGGACAACCGTTTGAGTATTCTCAACAGAATTTGGAATCAACTTCTTTTGAGAGCGAGTTTTATGATCTGAGATTGTCTTGGACATAGCTTCTATTTGTGTTTCAGTCTCCGCTAACACTTGCAAAATTTTTGACATAGCATCCAACCCTGCATCAGCATGACCAACCGCAGTATTGTTTGTACGTTTGCGGCTCAACCGCTGTGAATCGGGAGCGGAGGCCATACAATTTGGAAAGCACACAAGATATCCTTTCCAATTTGTGCTTACACGCCTTATTTGGAGCACAGATGCGGATTCTGCACCTATATCAATTTTGGGACTCCTGACAGCCAAATCCGATTACGGGATTTCTTCTCTTCAACCTCTAGCAATCTCCTCACAAATCAATCTAGCGGAAACAAATCTGCACAAACACAACAGCAATCTGCAGCCTGTATGCACAATCTCCTCCAAACAAATCAATCTGAACGAGAAATCCTCCAAGCAAACTCCTCCCAACAAAACCGATCTAGATGCGATCGATCAACACAATCTCGCCGTGATCAACCCGAAAATCTGATACCACATGATAAAGAGTCACACACCTGATGATACGAATCACCGGGGGAATCCTCTTGAGTTTGTCCCGATCTTTCACAGCGAGCAACCCGGATATAAATCCTTCCAATCACGCGATGAACGCAACCTGAAGAAGAGGAACGAATCCAGCAAGCAACGTGATGGAGATCACCACGCCTCAAACCAAAACACGACAATCCTTGATGAACACAAGAACCTCCGCGGCAATCTTTATTGGATAAACGGCATCACCAACCCCGGAGGGAAGCTTCACCAAGAGATACAACTCTTAACCCTAAAATTCTTGTCTAAACTTAAGCTAACCCTAAAACTCGTAGGGGGTCCTATATTTATAAGCTAGGGTGTCCAAACGGGGATACATGGGCCGCAGCCCTTAATTCTGCGCGCAGGCATCGGGTAGGTCGGACGGTCCGACCTGTAACTCGGACGGTCCGGCCTCAGGACGGACGGTCCGACTTGTTACTCGGACGGTCCGACCTAAGCAGTAAATGCTACTGATGTTTGTCATCGTAAGTCGGACGGTCCGGCTTGATACTCGGACGGTCCGGGCTGGGGTCGGACGGTCCGACTTGCAATCCGGTCGTCCGACGTCTTCAGCAAATAGCATGTCCATCTTTGCCTCCTCCGTCCAGCGCATATCATCGCCTCCTCCGTCCTGCACATATCAGTGTTAGTCATGTTCGATTGGTTTGTGTCGAGTCAGTTTGCTTCATTTTCTATTATCCTTAAGATTGTGTCTCCGTTTGATAGCCATAGTGAGCCTTTCTTTTGTGTAGCACTTTCCTATTGAGACTAGCATATCTTTTCTCTACGGGCTGCTCATATAGCATTTGAAGTGCATCAAGTGGTTTGTGCAAAGTTGTGTTTGGTTGCTGTTCACTTCAAGTTGAGTCAGAAAATTCAAAAAAAAGAGAGAGAGAGAAAAGAGAAAAAGAATATAAAAAAGGAAAGAGTTGAGCAAAAAGCCTAGCAAAAAGAGACAGAAAAGGCAAAGTTGATTACAACTTTTGTGCAGCCTTGAGTTAATTTTTCTACCACGTTCATAGCACTAGTAGATTGAGCAATCTTGTGCCCGTACATTTTGGAGCTTTTGCTAGAAATTCTCTCTTGTGCAATTGCAACACGAGCATTACTCCGCCACATATATTGTGCGCTCAATTTCATAGTTGCTTTTGCCCAGTTGTTCTCCACCGCGTGTGTTCCCGTAGAACTTCTTAGCATACGATTATCCCTAGGATTTTTGAATTGGTGAAGATAGGGTTCCATACCTATAGCTCCACTACATAATCATGTTTTGTCATGTGACGGTTTCTTTTACTCGGTATTCACTTCATCACATTCGTGCACTAGTCCTCCATCTAAATGGTTACGCATTGCTATTCACTTTGGAACGGTAAGATTCACCTTTTCTTGTCAATTTTGAGTGAGTTGTGAGTGTCCACCAAAATATTTTGATTTAGTGCACTAACCTACTAATCATGTATCAAAGTGGTTTTGATGTGATGCAGAAACAGGATAAGGATACGCCGGTTACATGGGAGGCGTATGAAGGTCTCCGAGATAATTTGACCAACAAGATTGATACATCCATAGAACCTCTTGTTACTGATCTTCAAGAGGCTAATATGAAGTTGGATGGTACTCAAGCTTCCGTCACTGCTTTGCAAACGCAATTTAATGGACTTCAAACAAGCATCCAGCAATTGACAACAGCGATCGATGCTATGAGGGTTCCTGTCGCCCAACGCCAACCTGAAGGCAATGAAGATGATGGCAGTGTCCAGGATGACAATGATGTTGTGAGGGGCGCTAATGGTCGTGGCCGTGGTGTTCCCAGACAAAATCGCCAACCTCTCCTTGGTCTTGGTGCTCGGTGTATACCACTTCAGGATGATGATGGTTTAGGCAAGCCCAAATTCTCCATTCCAAAATTTGAAGGCTCCACGGATGTGGAAGAATATCTCACTTGGGAGCTCAAGATTGAGAATTTATGGCGTTTACATGACTATACTGAAGATAGGAAGATCAAGCTTGCTTCCTCAGAATTTGATGGTTATGCTTTGCGATGGTGGGATGGAGTCATGAGCGACATACAAGATGCCAATGAGATGTCTATTCGTACATGGCGCGATATGCGAGCGACCATGGGGGCTCGTTTTATTCCTAGAAATTATTTACTGACTGTCTTTGATAAATTGCAACAATTGAAGCAAGGAACGATGTCCGTTGATGCATACTATATGGAGATGGATATGTTGTTGCAACGTGCATGAGTTCGAGAATCTATAGAGATGACTATGCAACGTTTTCTCCATGGATTGAAATTTCAGATCAAGGGTATTGTTCGGCATCATCAATACAATAATATGAATGAGTTGCTACATCATGCTAGAGAGGCGGAGTCACAGCTTGCAGAAGAGGCCCAGCTAAAATCAAGATACTCATCTTCTAGCAGGTTTTCCTCTAGGACGCCGTCTGCCGCGCCTATAGAGAGCAATGGTGCTACCAACCGTCCGTCTTCTTTGTACTCCAAACCAGCCTCTCATGCTTCTATGGCGAAGAAGCCAGCTGCCCCTGCTACTAGTGCAGGCTCTAATATGTCTACAGCTCGTACTAGAGAGATGACTTGTCAAGCTTGCGGTAATCCGGGTCACTTCAAGAGAGATTGCCCGAACAGAAAGGTCATGTTCATTAATGAGGACACCGACGAGTATGAAACCGGTGATGATGAAGATCCATCCGGATTCGATGACGAGGGATACAACAGTGAAGAAGGCATGGATGTTTTTCCATCACCCGCTCCTACTATTGTTGTGTCACAACGTGCTCTTACCGTGCAGCCACACAATGACTCTTAGCGCTGAAATTTGTTCCAAACCAAAGCATTAGTTGGCCCCAACAAAGCTTGCAAAGTAATCATTGATGGAGATAGCTGCCGCAACCTCGCAAGCAAGGAGTTATGTGCCAAGCTAAATCTGAAATATTTACCTCACCCAAATCCATATTATGTCCAATGGTTGAGTGACAGTGGTGAGATGAAAGTGAATCATATGGTGCGCGTGAATTTCAAGATAGGACCCTATCAGGATTCCATTGATTTTGATGTGGTGCCTATGACAGTTTGCCATCTCATATTGGGTCGAACGTAGTTATATGACCTCCATGTGCAACACAATGGCCGAGCCAATACATATAATTTGGACTTCAAGGGCAAGAAAGTTAATCTCCATCCTATGTCCCCACAACAAATAGTGAATGAGTCTCTTCAGAAAGTAGAGGTGAATTTAGGACCTACACGAGAGAACAATGTGATAGCTGTGAGTGATAATATAACGAAAAGTGCTAGAGAGACTAGTTTGATTACATTAGCCACCAAAGAAGACATGAGAGAATTTAGTAAGGATCCTACGGCCATGCCACTTGTGCTTATGTACAAAGGCGAGGTTTTGCTTTCTAATCATAATCATCCTCTTTCTCCTAGTGTGTCTACTGTTTTGCAGGACTATGATGATGTGTTCCTGGCAGAGGTTCCAGCGGGATTACCACCCTTGTGTGGTATTGAGCACCAAATTGATCTTATTCCGGGTGTTACTCTTCCCAACCGGGCACCACTAATCCCCAAGAGACAAAGGAAATTCAGCAACAAGTGCAAGCGCTTCTGGACAAAGGGTATATTCATGTCAGTCTTAGCCCTTGTGTTGTTCCTGTTATTTTGGCTCCTAAGAAAGATGGTACATGGCGTATGTGCGTAGATTGTAGAGCTATAAATAATATCACTATTCGATATCGCCATCCTATTCCACATTTAGAGGATATGCTTGATGAATTGAGTGGTGCTGCTATTTTCTCTAAAATTTATTTGCGTAGTGGATACCATCAAATTAGGATGAAAGATGGGGATGAATGGAAAACTGCTTTCAAAACTAAGTTCGGTTTATATGAGTGGTTAGTTATGCCTTTTGGTCTTACTAATGCTCCTAGTACTTTCATGAGATTAATGAACCATGTTTTGAGAGAGTTTATTGTACGTTTTGTGGTTGTGTATTTTGATGATATACTTATTTATAGCCGCACTGAATTTGAACATGCTGATCATATTAGACAAGTTTTGCAAGTGTTGTGTGATGCTAAATTATATGCTAATCTTGAGAAGTGCACATTTGCAAAAGATAAGGTCATATTTCTGGGATACGTTGTCTCTAAGCATGGGGTAGAAGTAGATTATTCTAAAATTGAAGAAATTCAAAATTGGCCTACTCCCATGAATGTTAGTCAAGTATGAAGTTTTCACGGCTTAGCTGGTTTTTATAGACGTTTTGTGAAAGACTTTAGTACTAGTGTTGCACCTTTGAATGAATTGACTAAAATGCATACCTTTTGTTTGGGGCGTTGCCCAAGACCTTGCATTTGATGAGCTGAGACGTTTGCTTACTTCTGCACCATTACTTGCATTACCAGATTTTTCTAGACAATTTGGGGTTGAATGTGATACTAGTGGTATAGGCATTGGTGGTGTGTTGATGCAAGAAGGTCGACCTATTGCTTATTTCAGTGAGAAGCTTTCTGGTGCTAGATTGAATTATCCTGTTTATGATAAAGAATTGTATGCACTTGTTAGAGTTCTTGAGGTTTGGCAACATTATTTGTGGCCAAAATAATTTATCATGCATTCTGATCATGAAGCTTTGAAATATCTGAAAGCTCAATCTAACTTGCATAGGCGTTTACCTAAATGGGTTGAGTTCATTGAGTCTTTTCCCTACATCATTAAACACAAGAAAGGGAAAGATAATGTTGTTGCTGATGCTCTATCTAGGAAGAACATGTTATTGACACATCTTGATGTTAAAATTCCTGGTTTAGAGAGTTTGTGTGATTTATATGCAACTGCTCATGATTTTGCTGAACCATATCGGTTGTGTTTGCTTCGAAACGCATGGGACAAATTCCATATCCACGATAGATTTTTGTTTCGAGCTAACAAAATTTGTGTTCCAGAATCGTCTGTGTGTTTGCTATTGTTGCAGGAATCACATGCAGGAGGATTGATGGGTCACTTTGGGCGTGAGAATACACTATTCATGCTTGCTGATAATTTTTATTGGCCTAGGATGAGGCGTGATGTGGACAGGTTTGTTCGGCGCTGTATTGTATGCAACACATCCAATTCCAAGCTGAAGCCTCACGGTTTGTATACTCCACTATCGGCTCCTACCACACCTTGGGAAGATATTAGTATGGATTTTGTGTTAGGATTTCCACGCACTAAACATGGTCATGATAGTATATTTGTGGTAGTGGATCGATTTTCTAAGATGGCAGATTTTATTGCTTGCCACAAAAGTGACGATGCCTCGCATGTTGCTAACCTGTTTTTCAGAGAGATTGTACGCTTGCATGGAGTACCCAAGACAATTGTTTCTGACAGAGATGTAAAGTTTGTGAGCTACTTTTGGAAGAAACTTTGGGGAAAGTTGGGGACAAAGTTGACGTTCAACACTACATGTCATCCCCAAACTGATGGTCAAACGGAGGTGGTCAATATAACATTGTCAAAATTGTGGCGAGCTACGATCAAGAAAAATCTGCGCGAATGGGAGGAGTGTTTGCCACATGTAAAATTTTCTTATAACAGGGCAGTACACACTACTACTCACCTTCGTCCTTTTGAAGTAGTATATGGTTTCAAACCTATTACATGTCGCCTCTTCCATTGCAGGAACGAGTTAATATGGAGGCATCCAAACGAGCAGATTATGTGAAGAAGATACATGAGAAGACACGAGAGGCTATTGAGAAGCAACGAAAGAATGGTGCTGCTGCAAGGAACCAGTCACGGAAGCAAGTTCTCTTTCAGCCTGGAGATATGGTTTGGGCGCATTTGCGCAAGGATCGATTTCCAGGGTTGCGGGATTCCAAGTTGAAGCCGCGTGGTGCTGTCCTTACAAGGTGTTAGCCAAGATCAATGACAATGCCTACTCGATTGATATTCCTATTTCCGAGTTTGGAGGTGCTAGTAACAGCTTCAACGTTGTTGATTTGTCACCCTATCATGGAGACGACCTTGGAGCTTCGAGGTCGACGCCTTTTGAAGGGGGGGGGAGAAGATGAGGACATCCCTACTACCTTAGCACCTACAAAAACTCCTGAAGAACCAATACTGGATAAGTCCAATGAAATCATAATCAGACCTATTACAAGAGCCCGTGCAAAGTTACTAGAACAACAGGTGAACTAATTCCTCATAGAATCTGATGTTTTACTTAGTGAGGATTTTATACTGCCTAATTCTTTGTGTATATGTGTTATCAGGTATCAAGGATTCATGCAAGAAGGAGACATGGGACAAGGGCAAGTTGCACGAGGAGACGGTTCGCGAGAAGAAGAAGGGATTGGAAAACTATCTGGAGGAGTCGGACGACCGGGCTGCCAGCCGGACCGTCCGGGTCCCAAGACGGACGACCGGGCCATTAGCCGGACCGTCCGAAAAATTACGCTCCGAAGACCCGAAGAACCGACGACCGTCGGACCGTCAGGAGGCTACCCCGGACCGTCCGACCTCAAGCCGGACCATCCGGGCTGCACCCCGGACCGTCCGAATAAGTACAAATCAAGGACCCCTCGGGACGGAAATTAATCGGACCGTCCGGACCCTAAGTCGGACCGTCCGACCCCAGCCCGGACCGTCCGACTTATGGGCCCGACGTCCGACCTACTCGATTGCCTGCGCGCAGAAACAGGGTTGCGGCCCTTGTATCCCCGTTTGGACCCCCTAGCTTATAAATACAGGACCCCCTACGAGTTTTAGGGTTAGACCAGGTTTTAGATAAGCCCTAGTTCAGGGATTTTCTTCTAAGCATTCATCTTTAATAAACAACTTCAATTCGTATCGATCTGAAGTTTGGCTACTGCAAGTTCTATGTGATCTGTTGTTCCACTGGGAATTAGTAGATTGCAAATTACCGTCTCGTGGTCGACGGCTACGTTGCGCAAGTGTGTGAAGTTGTCAATATCCAAAGGGTAGAGAGTTGTCGCATTGGCAACAGGGATCTAGCGAGGAGAGTTCATCAGCTACATACAAGTTATCTCATATCGCCCTCATATTCACCGTACGCTTACTGAGAAGATCGGGCCACCCCATATCAGTTAGGAGCCTGTAGTGGGATTGAGGCTTCTTCACCAAATGGACATCGTCGTATTGCCGAAACTGTGGTTCCGAAGGTCTAATTCCGCCACCTTCGCTGGATCAGAGAACGGAGGTCGTCATCGAGTTCCGTACGTGTGCGAGTACTACGAGGTGATGCGTGTGCGGTACTTCCACCCGACAGGGTGCTAACACAGCCAGGGGGCTGTGAACTTCGTCCAACTTCATCAACCACGTTCGCGGAAATGTTTTCCACGCAACGGACTAGACCTCGAGGTATGTTTCCGCAAGTCTCTCCGTTATAGTAATACAGACAGATAGATCTTGGGTTATGGGCGACGCTAGTTAGAAAAGTTATTGTTTTCCGCCGCGGAACCCCAACAAGATCCATCTACACACTAGCACCATATCCAAGGAAGAAGAGGGCGGCCAAGGGCCGCTGCCCCTAAGGGTCGTTGCCGCCGCCTCCTTCATCTGATCCGGGATGCACCTGTAACACCCCGGTCTCATGCAATAGTAACTCAACAGTAATCACCTTATTAATGGTCATGTCATCATGATTAAGCAAGGGGTTGATCCACCTTGATCAAGTTGAGCTCAAATCCAACCCAAATAAAATTTCCAAACAAAGTGCAAAATAAAGTTCAACTAAAAATTGTGCAAACAATTTTATAAAGTGCACAATAATCAGTGGATCATGCCCTTGTCAATTTCAACCGAATTGAATTTCCAAAAATTTAAGTGGAAATAAAACATTGTCCAAAATTTGTGCAACCACTTTTGTGAAATCCCTAAAAGTCAGTGGTCCATGATAAACCAACCTTGGGCATTTATTGCAATATCTAAAAATAATAAACAATTCAAAACAGTGGCTATAATAGCCCCTTTAATATTTTATTATTTAAATAAAATATTAAATGAAATTATAAAAGGCCAAAACTTTTTGTGGCACTCTATTGTTGTGCCATACTAATTATGAAACATATTACATGTTTTTATAAAATACAAAAGCTAACAAAATAATTGCTAGCAGAAAAGACAGAAGGCAATAAATAAAAGAAAAGGGGAGAGCACTATCCCTCGCCTAGTGCGAGGCCCACCCCCGGCCCGGCCCTCCCACTCATCTCCCACCTCTCGCTACAGATAATGTCGACCGAGGCCATGGCAGCAGTGCGTCGCAGCCGCACCAGTTCCCCTCCTCGATGCTCGACAACGCGTCGGCTCATCCCTCGTGGATAAGACCACCCCCGTGGACGCCCTGGACGCAGCAAAAGATCCACCCTCCCCTGCCCCACTTTCTTCCTACTTGCGCCCCGCAGTCGTGTATGGTGGCCTCCTCGTCCTCGTCTACGCCACCGCACCACAGATCAGGAGTTGGTTCTCCCTCGAGCCCCCGGAATCTTCCCCGAGACGCCGCCGGCCCCGGTGAACTCCATGTCAAATTCCCTCCACCACACGGCCGCATCGAGCCCGCTGCCACCCTCTTCTGGCTCCTGGTGAGCTGGGCTACATTTTCCCTCTCCCTGCACTCCTTCCCGTGCACCGTGTTGCCGTATTGACCATGACCCTACCCCTTGGAGCCCAGGAGCAGGAGATCCCCGATGCCGACCACCGCAACATGAAGATCCCCGATGCCTTCTACGACGTCGAGACCCCGCTGACCAAGACCAGGAGTAGTTTGGAGGTTCCTAGGCAGGAGGCCTCGCCTTTTTCGATCGTTGTTATTTTTGTGCTAGCCTTCTTAAGGCGGGTCATGTGTACCTCGTGTCTGTACTCAGATACTATTGCTTCCGCTAACTTTGTGTTTTTTAGCTGTTGTATTCGAGCCCTCGTGGCCCCTGGCTTGTATTAAACATCTTGTATTATTTTATTTGTAGAGTTGTGTTGTGATATCTTACCGTGAGTCCCTGATCTTGATCGTGTACCTTGCGTGTATGATTACTGTACACGGTCTGATTTTGGGGGCGTCACAGCACCTCTCCATCAACAACTCCACCATGTACATGTGTGAATAGTTTTTCTCCGGGGCTGAGGGTTGTACCTATAACTATGTGGTTATCTCTCTATCCCATGATGTGATCTTTGTTGTGATTGTGGGCTATATTAAACTAGTTGTTTCCCATGATGTTTCCCCTTTTTCTATGTATTGGATATGATGTGCTCCTTTGGTGATATTGTCGGAGTCCACCGGTGAAATGGTGACTGGTTATTATGGTGATATTGATCATGGGATTGTTATTCTTGTGGATTTAATTATGGAATCTTGAGAGTCTCTTGATGCTTGTGTTGAGTATAATTTTCATAGTCGTTCAGTGACAGGATGGGTGTTTGTCATATTAGAAAGAGACTATTCTTGAGATATGTTGTGGTGTTTGTTAGTACTATCTTTGGATGTCCGTGGTGACACTGGGAAATTCATAGATGTGAAATACGAACTCTAAGGTGTGCTTTTGTATCCGTACACAATTCTCATCCTTTTAAATTCACGAAAAGAATGGTCTCCGAGTAACGTCTTTCTTGCATGCTTTTGGAGGAAATATCATGAGTTTCAATTATGTTAATGTTGTTGGGAGTTGACACTAGTGAAAGTATGAAGCCTAGTCCTTGTTTCCAAGCATCGCAATACCGTTTTTAGTCACTTTTGTCACTTGTTACCTTGTTGTAATTTTTATTACAGATTTATATCAACTTGCTTTGGCACACCTATCACCCATATTTTACCATCTCTTCGCCGAACTAGTGCACCTATATAATTTACCATTATATTAGGTGTGTTAGGGACACAAGTGACTTCTAGTATCTTATTTACAGAGTTGCTTGAGAGAGACCATCTTCAACCTCTACTTTCCTGGGTTCGATAAACCTTAGGTCATCCACTTGAGGGAAATTGTTGTTGTCCTACAAACATCTGCGCTTGGAGACCTAACATAGTCTACAAGAATAGAAGCGTGTAGTAGACATCAAGCTATTTCTTGCGCCGTTGCCAGGGAAGTTAGGTAAGAGGTACTCACACTCCCACAATGAAGCTATTACTGGAGGTGAGTGCTTGAAGATATATCTTTAGATCTTGCAATTGAATGTTTTTGTTTTTTGTTCTTATTTTCACTAGTTAGGCTTACGGAAAGCAACAACAAAATTATGAGAGAGGTTTATGAGCTCTATCTTGAATTAGGACATAAAGTGTTTGAAGATAAAATCAAAAATCCTATGGAACTTTATTTCCATAGTCTTCATGATAGTAGCAATGTTATTACTATGTCTTCTTTGAATACATGTGATGCTAATGATATGCAAAGACATAAGCTTGGGACACCATATTTGATTAAGATGATATTTTTAGCCCCATTTTTATGAGCAAATTAATTTTAATGATACTTTGCCTCCTATTTATGATGATTCAACTAATTTGGAAGAGGCTACAATTGATTTACTGGATTAATTGCAAGGCTCAACCATATTCTCCAAGATAGACCTTAGAAGTGAATATCATCAAATATGAATGGCTTAAGAAGATATTGAGAAAACAACTTTCAACACACGTGAAGGGCACTATGAATATTTGGTCAAGACTTTTGGCCTTACAAATGCACCTGCCACTTTCCAACAACTCATGAAAGCAATATTAGCTCATTTCCTCATGATTTTTGTGCTAGTATTCTTTGATGACATACTGATCTGCAACAAAAACCTCACTGAGCATGTGGAACAGTTGAAAGTGGTTTTCCATGCATTGGCAGATCATTCAGTTTTTGTAAAACTCAGTAAATGCACATTTGGCCAGCCCTCGGTGGAATACTTGGGTCATGTAATTACAATCAAGGGAGTGGCCACTAACCCCAACAAAATTGCAGCTATCACTACTTGGCCGATACCTACAACTGTCACACATCTCAGAAGCTTTTTGGGCATTACTAGATATTACATAAGGTTCATCCAGGGTTATGGGGTTATCTGCAAGCCTCTTTTTCAATGCCTAAGAAAGGAAGGGTTCAATTGGTGAGTAGAAGAACAATAAACTTTTGAACAACTCAAAAAGACAATGCACCTGTCTTGGCACTCCCGGACTACATCCAACCTTTTGTCCTTGAAGCTGATGCAAGTGGTTAAGGTGTGGGGGCAGTTCTGATACAATAAAGCAGGCCATCTCCTTCTTTAGCGAGTTAATTTGCCCAACTACTATGACATGGTCCATCTATGACAAAGAAGCTTTGGCCATTATAGAAGCCCTAAAGAAGTGGAAGCACTACTTTACTGCTACCTCCCTCATTATTGAACTGACCAATATGCATTGGAACATATCCAGGAGCAAAAGCTCACTGAAGGAATTGAAAACAAGTTGCTCACCAAACTCCTTGGATATGATTACAAAGTTGAATACAAACAAGGAACACTAAAAACAAAGTGGTTGATGCTCTATCTACAGTAAAGTACTATCCACACTCTCTCCTGGGTAGTCAAGTTATTCATGTATGGATAAAGGAAGTATTCTCCTCCTATACAAGTGATGACAAATGCAAGGAATTACAAACATAGTTGGTAGTGGCCCCAAATGATCTTCCCAATCACACATACAAACAAGGGATCTTGAGGTAAAAAAAATATTATTGTGGGCAACAACTCTGATTTAAGGAAGAAACTAATTGCATCTATGCACAATTCTAAACTGGGAGGCCATTCAGACCAAAGAGCATCATGTGAAAGAATGAAACTACTGTTTCACTGGTCTGGGATGAAACAAGCTATCATTGACTATATTAAAGAACGCCTTGTCTGCCAACTCAACAAGTCTGAACATGTGTGCAGTATCCTGGCCTTCTGCAACCTCTACCAACACCAGAATTTTCTTGGACACATATCAAAATGGATTTTGTTGAAGGGTTTCCACTCTCCAACCACAAAAATCTCATCCTGGTGGTAGTGGACAGATTCACAAAATATGCACACTTCATTGCTATGACACACCCCATCTCTGTCTCCTCCGTGGACAAGGCATTTATTGACCACTTCTTCAAGCTGCATGGACTACCTAAAGTGATTATCACTGACAGAGATAGGATTTTCACCATCCACCTCTTGCAGAATTTATTCAGGACTCTCAATGTGAAACTCCACTTCAACACTTCTTATCACCGTCAAACTAATGGACAACCGGAGAGGGTCAACCAATGCTTAGAACACTACTTGAGGTGCATGGACTTTAATCGGCCCACTAAATGGATCAACTGGTTACCCTTAGCTGAGCGGTGGTACAACACCAGTTTCCATACAGCTCTACAAATGACCCCTTTCCAAGCTTTGTATGCCACACCACCAACAATGATTGTGGAATCAACTCTTTACCCACAAGATTTTGTTGGGAGCTCGCTCTGTCCTTACACCTGAAGAAATTTCTTCTCAAATCAAAGCAAGTCTACAGAAAAAGACAGAATGAAACACTTTGTTGATGCTCACATATCAGAAAGGATTCTGGAAACATGAGACATGGTCTATGTAAAACTACTGCCTTAGAGACACAATTCCTTGAGTTTTCATAGACACCTGAATTGCACTCTAAATACTATGGTCCATTTAGGGTGTTGAAGAAAATTGGAGAAGTCTCTTACAAACTCCTCCTGCTTGAGGGATGTCAACTGCACCAAACCTTCCATGTCAGCCAATTGAAGGACACCTAGGCCCCAATGTTGTTCCAAATTCTCAATTGCCCCTCCCCACACTAGAAGGTACAATACTGATAGAACCATAGGCATCTTGTAGAGGAAGCTCATTCCCGGAGTTCATGGCAATATCAGTGTTCCAGTAGTACAATAGTTGATCAAGTGCAAGAATCTTCCAACGAAGCAGGACACATGGAAGGACTCTACTTTCATACAGAAGATCTTCCCAAGTTTTACAACTTGAGGACAAGACTAATCTCAATCGGGTGAGGGGATTTTCATGAACCTGAAGACTGAAGCCACTGTCATCGCTAACTGAAGAACAAGTTGCCCCTGCTCTCCTTTGATTTCCACCGCCCGATCGTCATCGTGGGGCCATATAACGGCTGTCGGGAAGTAACTGAAGCAAAGGCCGTCCATCGTCAATCCTACGGCTCGGATTCACACATGTCTCTATTTGAATTCGTCCTGTTACTTTCACCGTACTGATTAGTTGTTGTGCTTTTTTCCCTTTGGACCGAGTGTAATGACTTTATAAGCCAGGATCCTAGCCCTGCGAGGCATCTCTCTTGTATCGGGTTGAAACCCTAGCCGCCATGTTCTGACTGACCTAAGAAGGTGTATCTGGGCTCATCCCGGTTGCTCTCGATTTCAGTGTGTTTCCTCTAAATAAATCCGACTTGTGTTCTTCTTCACTAACGAGCCTCACCAATAGTCGGAACGGATTTGCTAAAACTCAGTCGACTGAGATTTAACTAAGTCTCAGTTGACTTTGCAACATTTTATCCCATCGTTTGCAATATTTTTTTATTGATTGCAACATCTATTTTGGTGGTTGTAGCATGTCATTTTTTGATCAGTTGTAGCAATTCGTCACATAGGTTGCAACATTTATCATTCATGGTTGTAGTATTTTCGTCACACTGGTCACAACATTAGTTGTTGTTGCTGGCAAAATCATCACATCCTTTTTTATCACCGATTGTAGTATCTACCCGTGCCACTTGCATGCAATAAAAAAAATTATACTGACGTCACTCGACTGAGCATGACCCTAGTCAAAATCCTACTTGGGTCTAACACGACTACCAAAATCCAACAGTTTTTTTTTGACACTTTTGGTAGCGTCAGCTTTGGTTAGCCTAACGGCGGCAAGTGCATGGTCATCATGACGCGATCCCCGGGATGTAATCACATTCTGAATTATTTTTTCCTAGTTGACTTGGCGCGTAGATAAAATCGTAGGTGATCCTTTTTATTCTCTTCCAAAGAACGAATCAATTCCATAAAACAAACAGACGAAACAACTGTCTCGGCCGGCGGGAGTAAACGATGCCGTGATCGATCGGAGGCGGTTGACGACATGGCCGTGGTGCTCGGCGCGTTCGTGCCGGACACCGCGGCGCGGTGGCGCAGCGTGGTGAAGTGGGAGGTGGCGCAGGAGCTGGGCGTTGCGGCGGCCGCGAGGAAGCTGGCGGCGAGGCTGGAGAGGGTGGCCGCCGCGCTGGGCGAGGCCGAGGCCGAGGCGCGCGGGGACGAGGCCACCGCGCGGTGGCTAGCCGAGGTGCGTGCCGCGGCGTTCGAGGCAGACGCCGCCGTCGACCGGTGCAGGGTCACCGTGCGCCGGCTCAGGAGCAGGGAACCCAAGCACCAACAGAAGCAACAGCAGCAGCAGGTGAGATTACTACTTCTAACCTGAAGAAACTAATCGAGATCACGTTGTTGCATTGCAGGATTTGTTGTTAATTACCTTGTGTGCCATTGTCATGTCGTGCAGGCTGTGCCTTGGCTGCTATCCTCCTGCTGCGACGACGCCGAGCCGCACCCCCACGACGACATCGCCGCCGACCTCAAGAGCGTTAACCGGAAGCTGCGGGCGATCCTGAGAAAGCAGCGCCGGCTGCAGCTCCACGCGGCATATACACCTGATCTCACCGTCCACACACGGACATTGCTGCGGCGCCAGCCAACTGATCCAGACATCGTCGGCTCAAGGATCGAGGACGACGCACGCCTGCTCGTGAACCGGCTGACGACGCAGCCGGACAGGCCCGCCGTATGCGAGGTCATCGCCATCGTCGGACCGGACGGCATCGGCAAGACCAGGCTCGCGAAGATGGTGTACAAGAGCGCGAGGGTGCGTTGCAGCTTTGAGTCAACTTCATGGGTTCGCCTCGGAAGACGGTACACGGAGGCCGGCCTGCTCTCGCAGGTCATTGATGCCTTTGGCGGCGACACGGAAGGCGGCGAGAGCGTCGCCGACCTCCAGGCAATGCTGACAGGCCTGGTGGCGAACAAGAGGTTCCTGCTCGTGGTCGACGACGTGTGGTACGGCGGGGTGTGGGAGGACGTGCTGCAGAGTCCGCTGGAGCGCGGCGGCCGCGGCGGCAAGGTGCTGGTCACCGCGCGGCGAGGCAGCATCGCCCGCGAGATGGGCGCCGGCCTTGTCCACCGGGTGAAGAGTCTCAGCGCCGACGACGGCTGGCTCCTGCTCCGCACGGCGGCGTGCGTGGCTAACCATGAGAGCCAACTCAAGGGCGTGGGCGAAAGGCTCGTCGACAAGTGCGGGGGCATCCCGCTGGCCATCAAGGCGGTCGCCGGCGTGCTGAGGACACGGGCGGCCAGCGTCGACGAGTGGGGCGAGCTGCTCGCGAGCCCCGCGTGGTCGGTGAAGGGGCTCCCGGACGACGCCATGACGGCGCTGTACCTGTGCTACGACGACCTGCCGTGCCATCTGAAGCAGTGCTTCCTGTACTGCTCGCTGTCCCCCCCGGGCTTGGCCGTCCAAAGGTCAGTGATCGTGCAGCACTGGATAGCCGAACGCTTGGTGCAGACCAGGAGCGGCGCCTCCGTCGAGGAGGTAGCCGAGGAATACTACGACGAGCTCGTCGGAAGGAACCTCCTCCAGACGACGGAGCAAGACGTGCGCGGACGCACGGAGAGGTGCACCATGCACGAAATGATGCATGCTCTGTCGCGGCTGCTCTTGCAAGGCGAGGGCTTCACCGGAGACGGCGACGTCTCGTCCAAGCAGCCGACACGGCGCGCCTTTCTTCCGGGAAGAAACATGGCTGCGATACCAGAGAGGATCCTGAATCTGGAGGGGATAAGAACGCCGCTGCTTCCTAAGAACCCACTGACAGCCCAAGGAAACATCCTCACAAGGTTGCATCACCAGCTGCGAGTCCTGGACCTGAGTGAAACAGGAATCGAGCTCATTC
The DNA here is from genome assembly GCA_950022295.1 of Bromus sterilis. Classification (NCBI taxonomy): domain Eukaryota; kingdom Viridiplantae; phylum Streptophyta; class Magnoliopsida; order Poales; family Poaceae; genus Bromus; species Bromus sterilis. The sequence continues at coordinate 137,959,689 of OX465601.1, read as the reverse complement.
CAGAGACTCTGGGGGATCTGGTTCACCTGAGGTTCCTGAACCTGTCCCGTACAGGGATACAGGCGGTTCCAGAGTCCATCGGCAACCTGTGGAGCCTGAAGTTCTTGCTGCTGAGGGAGTGCAAGTCACTGCATGCTCTGCCCAAAGGCATACATCACCTGAGGGGGCTCAGAGATCTCGACATTGCCGGAACGACGATCCACGCCGGCACGTTCAGGGTAGGCCAGCTGAGAAGCCTCACGTCACTCCGGTGCTTCGCTGTGACCAGCAAAGAGGATAGGGGCGAGTGGCCTCTGGCTGAGATCAAGCATCTGTGCCAGCTGAGGATACTCCATGTGCACAAGCTAGAGAATGTCCCGGGTCGCTCTGAGGCAGTTGAAGCCGCACTTGCCAGCAAGATGAGACTCAGGGAGCTCGCGCTGTCATGCAGCAGCGGCAATGCCAGTCTGGAGTCGCAGACACCAACAGCCGTCAGGAAGATTGAGGATGTGTTGGAAGAGCTCAACCCACCACCGTGTCTGGAGTCGCTGAAGATTGCCAGTTATTTCGGGGCAAAGTTCCCGAGCTGGCTGTCACCGATTTCCCTCCCGAATCTCCGCCACCTCGACATCATTGGGTGCCGCTTGTGCAAGTCCCTTCCTCCACTAGGCCAGCTGCCAGAGCTGAGATCATTGTGCATTGCCGATTCTTCAGCGCTCACGTCTATCGATGCAGAGTTGAACCACCCTGAGGTAGTACATTTTCCAAAGCTCGAGAACCTGCGCTTGCAAGGCTTGCATAAGCTCCAGACATGGACAGGGGCGTTGCCCTCTCTGAAGGCGATTCAGCTCGAGAGCTGTCCTCAGCTGCGGCGCCTCCCCGGTGGCCTCGGACACCTGGTGGAGCTGCGAATAGTGGACATGGCGAGCCTCGAGGCTGTGAAGGACATGCCTGCACTGAGAGAATTAAGCCTTTGGAACGCCCCTAATCTGAACAAGGTATCAGGCCTGCCTTCCCTTGAAGACCTTAGCATATCCCATTGCCCAGTGCTGCAAATTGTGGACAACGTCGACTGCCTGCGAGCGGTGCACATATTTGATCATCAGTTGCAGGAGATTCCAAGATGGGTCGAGGCGCTTGCGGCAAAGCTGCGCTCGCTGGATGTCACAAGCACAACCAAGCTGCTGAAAAGGTGCCTGGTGGATGGCCCAGACTGGCCCCTGATCAAGGACATTGTGCAGGTACATGGGTCGAAGACCGGTTCCGGTGATTACATATACTATTCCAAGAGCCCTTACATCTTCGACAGCAATTTTGAAACTGCTGCTTCTGACGATGTGTCGGCAGAAAACAGAAATGTCAATCAAGATACTGGGGTTGCAGCTTCAGGTACTGGTTATATGAACATCAGTGGCTTCTTTGACTCAAAAGCAGTCAATGAAGAAGCTCCCACAGCTCAAGGCAATGTGAACCATAGGAACGCAGAAAGGAAAAATAGCCGACGTCGCATGCATAAGCTGGCAAGAATTGTTCCTGAAGATGATGAAGCTGAGGAAGATGCAGATTCAGTTGTGATGTTTCATGCTCATCCAACTAAAGCCCATTCGCAAGTGGAGAAACTGCTACCTGTTGTTAATGATGATCGTAGTGCCAATAACGATACAGGCTTGCTGTCAAAAGGTACCTCTCAAGAAACTGGTCCTGATGCAACTAGGCGAACAAGGTCAAAGATGGGAAAGGATGTTCCTGCTGATACTGATGCTGATGCTGGAGGTTCTTCCATCGACAAATCTGCTACTGCAGTTGGTCTTAACTTGGTTCGTGAAGGGTTCATCAATAGTACTGAAGCTGATCAAAATTCGAACATCAGTTTACGTCAAGGCGAGGAATACACATTGAATAAAGGAGATAACTTTGCTAACATCAGTAAACAGACAACGAGAGTTCATGACATTGCAACTAAGGTGCCAAAACAGATGGTCCACAGTGACTCTAAAGATAAAACTCAAAATAGTTCACCTGCTATCATGGCTCGCTCCAGGCAAGTAACGTTCAACATAAGAAAAGATGATCATGCTGAGGCCGCTATACATTCACCAAACACAATCAATCAGAAGAACGTTGACAAGATAAAAGAGGCAGCAACTTCTGCAGTTGCAAGCACAAATGCGATAACAATGCCAGAAATTCCAGCCGGCACAGAAGTAGCGCCAAAATCTGCTGGAACTATCGATGGCAGCTTAATCCGTGAAAGTCATCATCACACAGTAAGTATCACTAAAGATTCTACGTGTACTGCTGTTGACAACATTGGTGATCATATGGAGGACAGGAGCATCAGTTTGCCAGCAAATCCAAATCATGAAGAATCTAAAGCATTCAGTGCTACCGAAACCATGTCTGATTCGGAGCCTTGCATGTTGCCTGCAAGTTTAGACTGGCGCAAGCAACAGGCACCGAAGAGACAAGAAGCTAGTTTCGCAGGCATAGGCGCTTCCACCAAGAAAAATCCTCGCATGGCAAGCAAAATATTGGAGAAAGTTACCTACAAAAGCAAAGCTGAAGCAGTGGGTGATCTATCTAATGAAGCATCCAAGAACAGTAACCCACAGCCGAAGCCCGCGTGCACACCGTGTTCTGCCATTGGTACGACTGAAGCAATCATGGAAGCAAAAGCTACCATGGTATACAGACACCACACCAGCAGCAACGCCGACGACAACAGTGCGCATTTCTCCATCGACGTCAAGGCCGACGACTCGCATCAGGCACCAAAGGTGTACACCGCCATTTGGGCCGACACCGACACGGACACGCCGCGAGCTCGGTTCCTCAGCTCGATGCAGCACTACCGTAGTATGGCCCCCCGCCGTCGTCATCGCCGCCATAGGGTGAAGCACGGCTCTGGGAACGCGTGGAGCATCGGCCCAGTTTTGGTGGTCGTCCTCCTTGTCGTCTCAGTAACGCAGCTTCTGTTCATCCTCTGGCTGTACCGCAGGCTCCTGAACCAAAAGTAGGTGACCAAGGATGTAACTTCAGTTCTGCACTTGTAACACTCCTGCCAAGAAATGCTATTCTAATACTTTGCTCCTTTCTAGTGTCTCTCTTATGGTAATCTTCTGCTTTCTGCGTGTTTGTGTTGAACTCTGTTTGGGGTTGCATTCACGCTTCGTACCCTTTATTCGCTTAATTGATTCAATAAAAGCAGAGCTGCTGCGTTCATCCCCAACCGGAAAAACACATTCCTGCTAAGAAATGCTAAATACTGTCTTGTGCTCTAGCGATTTTGCATCAGATTGATATCTTAAGATCTGGAATACCATTAATCCCAGCCTTAGTATTTCGAATTAAGCTTAACTTGTAAGAACTGGCCTTTCGCAAGAAGGCAGTAACGGGCTGCGCCTAATGATTTTTGTCCCGAAAATTCTGGCGGGAGCGCTTTCATTTTCAAGAAGTTTGGCGCCAACTAATTTGGGCGGACTCTAGTCTGGTACAGTAGTCCTATTCGATGATAGAAAGGAGAAAGGAGAGACAGAGAACCAAAATCTAAATCTTGGGGAGGTAGAATGAGGAAGCAGAAAAAGAAGACATACCCGAGCAGGCTCCGATCGTCCGGCGGCCAGACCACCCTGCAATCTTTCCTCTTCAAGCCTAGGTACAAGAGGGGAAACCATCGAAGAATTTTTTTTTCCTCTCTCAAAATTTGCTCCATCTTGGATCTCTGCTTGTCTAACCCTGGCATCCTCCAGAGTCGCCGATGGGGAACTGAATCCCTACCCGCCGCCGCCGGAGGATGACGAGGTTCCCATCTCTCCGCCGGCACCACCGAAGCGGGAGATCGTCAGGGTCACCAACAAGACCATCAAGGTACCAATCGATCTGGCCTTGTTTTTCCCGTTTTGCGTCACGTTTCTCCCTTGCTGACGGCGGGACCTGGCAGGAGAAGGCGAGCGCGTTCTCCTCGGTGGGCTCATCGTCCAAGCACGGGGCCGACGCCAGCGCTCTGAACGCGGCGGTGTTCAAGCGGTTCAACGCCTCGTCGTCCCCAGCGGCGAGAATCGGCGGTGGCGCTGCTGCGGAGGCTGGGGTTGACGCAGACGACGGCGGCAGCGGCGGCGACGTACGGCTCGACGTCGGGGACATCGCGGCAGGGAGCCACCGCCCGGAGTCGAGGAAGCGGAAGAGCCCCTTGGGTGCGTGCGCCGAGTTCCTCTTTCTCATCCTTGTCATTATGCTTCTGGTACTTTGTGAGACGCATTTGATCTCACTCGCGTCTCCCTAGGAGGCAACGCGGGACACGTGGTGGTGCTCGGCGACGACCCGAAGCCGAGACCGCCGCCTGCGACGAGAGGGAGAGGGAGGGGAAGGCTGGGTGGCCGCGGCGAGGGCAGCCGTGCCCTGTACAACCACTGTAAGATCTCTTCTCCGCCGAATTGATTGTTGATCGGAAACGGTGGAGCCACTGAACTCAACTGAGTTGCATTGCGTGGTGGTTTTGGTTGCCAGACGCGAGCGGCGGCGGGCTGTGGCAGGGCGAGCAGGAGGGCGTGGACGGCGAGGAGGTCGGATGGAGCGAAGACATGTGGGAAGGCATGGGGAGCATCACGCTCGGCGGCATGGAGTGGCACTAGAGCTTAGCTTAACTAAGCAGACGCCTCAAATGTCAGATCCCACTTTCGCAAGTTATGATATGTAATGTTAAATTCCTAGAAACCACTCTAGTTCAAAACGACGTTATCCTGTGCTTAAATGTTCGTATATTTCTTTTTTCTTGCGCAAAGCAGGCGCACATTTTGCCGCGCCGTTTTTTGTTAGCTGTTTTCGTCAGCATGATTCCATGGTACTCCTTAATTCTTTTTTAAAAATGATTAAAAAACCACCATGCAATGGTACTCCACCGTCGGATAGCGTTGCATAGTCAACTCCGGCAGTAGGCAGGCAGGAAAGGCCGGTGTAGGGGAAGGGGTCTCAACACCGAGACCAACAAAGGAAAGGGAAACCCTAGTCACGAGGCACAGGGGAAAACTTATTCTATGTTCATATAATAATTCATTAAGGAGAAAAGACAGAACATGGAGTTGAAAACCACCACTGCTTTGGATAATGGATCATGTCAAAAACTTCAAGTACATTCTCGAAAACAACATCGTTGAGTGCATAAATTGTTCAACTGTTAGAATGCTTTCTGCTGATACCTTCATCGCCTAATTGCTAGATTACTAGACCTATTTTGGGCATGTTAGCCCTATGCGTTTGTGGGTGTATTACATGCTTTACTGATGTTTGAACAGTTCTTCAAGGACACAATCAATATGTTCCGGCCTCCAGGTATAGCCCGTTTACAATTGCTTTGGTACCTGCGCTTCGGTTACCCTGTGCACCATGTTGGCATCAGACCAGGCTTGTTTCGTTTCTGAAAATGATCAGGTTTCAGCTGGTGCTCATAGCTCATCTTTCACATCCTTGCTTGAATCTTCGTTGTCAGGCTTTGATGCATCAAAGGTTGGGGGAGTGGCGTCTGCAATCTCTACATTTTCCCCCAATATGCGTGCGGTGAACTGCCTAGCTTCACTGTCAAAATCAACCCACTCTGGAACTATTCTTTTAGCACCCTAGAGAGCGCAAGAAAAAATATTATGAATAGACAAACCTTAGTGTTAGAATAAAGCAATAGGGAACAAATCATGGCAAATCACAATTTTACCTGAAGCTTTGGTTCCTTTGTCATTGGATTGTTGCAAAGATCAATGGTTTTTGCCCTTGCCTTTGTAGCATTTCCACACCATGATTCGCACCATAGCCATTCTTGTGGGAGTGAGAATATGGGCACAGTATGTTGAGCATAATTTGGGAGATCCTGGATAAAAGTGCTACAAGTAAGCATTGCACAGTGTGTTGTATTTTACTGTAAGAAACAGAAACCCGCTCATCCCAATGCAAATTGAAAATGGTAACCAGTAGTACAAAAATATTGCACCTCATATGGATTTTTTGTGGGCTTTTGTGAATAGAAAGAACTGAGAAAGCTACGAAACTTGCCACTTGCAATACTTCACAAAGAAGAGTTGTGCTGCCAGGCTATGCAGCTTTTTTACTTTCAAATTTAATATAATATTAGAATTTTCAATATAAATTCAATTAAAAAATGTTAAGTGCACATATACATATTGAGCGAAATCATGTTTGAATCAAACAGTTAAGTTATATCTTTCAATAGATTGGGTCTTTCCAACTTCATCAGCTAAGTGAACTCTGGTCTGCAGACCGTAGCATTGAAGCCACTAATCATGCAGTACTGGCCTGTGAGGCTGTGACCCACTCCATCAAATGCAAAGGGGATCAAATAGATGTACCTGATCGAGGTTAGAGAGACTATTGGGGTCCTTGCTGAGTGTTTCATAAACCACCCGTAGATTATCCCCAGCAGCAGTTTGTCGAAATTTGGCCAAATCAACAACATAAAGAGCACTGAAACAACAATCACGTTACACAATAACAGCAATAACTAATTGAAGCGTACTTGATGTAACAGATCACCAACCTGATATGGTATGGTCTTCCTCGCAAGTGATCTTTCCAGAAACCCTTTAACACACGGGGAAAAGGATAGGAGTCAGCACACAACTTGAAACATCAAGTTACCATGAATAACCTGATCTACAGCAGTAGTATGGCTTGTGCTAAGTTAGTAACTAACTTGTTTCCAAAATCGGTAGCCATCCATCTCCTTGTTGTTATCACAGAACGGAGTATACGCGAGGGGCCGGCCGTTCAGATCCATGTCATACAGTTCTCCCATGTCTGTTCTCACAATTTGATCAGCATCAACAAAAATAACCTATTTACAAAGCATCAGAAAAACAATATCGTTAGAATTCAAATCAGTATAACTGCTTCTAACTACTGAAGAACATGGTTACATGAACTAGGATCATAAGGTAATTATAATATAAACAAAAGTACCTTCCTCAGAGAAAGTGGAAATATAACATCCAGAAACAAGATTTTATATGCCCATATAATCCGTTGCTTCTCTTTCTGTTTGTGCAACCATGTTGGCCATTTATAGGTGATAAGCTCGTACTCGAATCCATATTCCAGAGCCATGTGGGGTATGACATCCTGGCAGGATTACTGGTTAGATAACAACAGACACCTTCCATCTGCTCATGAATTAATCAACTCAAAAGCAGCTCATCTACCTTAAATTGTGGAGATAGATAATTCTTTATGAACCAAAATTTCACTGGCCTTCCTGTTTTCTTTAAAACGCTCAAGATCATAATTTTTAGGAAACGCTCATACCTGCAATAAAAATTTGCAGCTAAATCACATGTTCTCAAGTCATACTTTTCGGTATACTGTTCTTCCAAGAGTAAAATGGTGTATGATGTGTAACTAGAACTTGCTGCAGGCTGCAGCAACATTAGACTAGAGTGCAAGAATAGCTGTTTGTGCAGTATACAGAATCAAAAAACATGTGTTATTCTAATAACGCCAGCAACTAGTTCAAGGAAAAGAAAGGTAACAGTGCCAGCAAAACTAACCCAGAACATGGCTTTCAGGGTTAATCAAGTAAGTGAGAAGTGTCAGCACGATAAACTATAACCAGCAATGAACAGCATGGACATCCACAGAGAATGCAAATCATATTTTCACGAAATGGACACTTACAGATGACCAGATGCAACAGAAAAAATGTTAATTGTCTCCCCTTGTCTTGCATCCTTAAGGTCCTGAACAGAAGTGCAAAGCAAAACTGTTGGATTGTCTCTGAGCACCAAATGTGGAGTATAACCAGTAACATTAGATACAAGCATGCATAAACTAGCCTGTAACTTTTATATGTGGAATCATTATTCTACTCAATTTCCTACAGTAACATATACATGTTGCAGAAAATATCCTCATCAGCATTAACAAGAGCAAAGGTGGTACGGTTCCAAATTTTTTTTTTGAAAGTACGTACTTACAAAGTTCAGTTTCCAAGTGTTTTAGGGGTTTGCATATGCAATGTAATTTCCTTTCAGTAAAATCAAATGTGCTAACATAATCTATGTTTTCAGTAACTATCTCATTCTTCCACAGTTGTGTTTTTTCCCAGGGAATCACTGTACTGTTTATAGTCTGGTCTAGAATCCATTGCAAAGTACTTCCGTACATAGCACTAGAATAGTTCTCTATACAATATTCCTAGAAGTTTTGGAAGCACCCCAGAAAGACAATCATGAAAAATTGGACAATCAAATTTTCCTAGACCAAAGCTTGTTTCTGTGGCCTGTTTGGAGTAACATGCAGTGGAATTAAACAACTCACAGAAGAAATACTAACAGTGTCTTTCTCAGCTTTCTTTTTTAATGAGGTATCGCCACTAATGAAACTAGAAGCCCATTTCAAAAGGTTGCTATTCCAGCCTTTATTATCCTGCATTAAAAAGTATTTAGAAAAAAATAATGTCTAGAATTGATTTGTTTTACAACAAAATTAATAAAAACAGACCGTCTTTTCCTGGACATGGTCGTCATCAGCAGCATTTAGCAAATCCTCATGCTCCTTGCCCTTTTTCTTTTGCACTTCAATGTGTATAAGTTTACCCCTCAGGCTATCTATGGCAATGAGTTTCGAAGGTAACTCATACAAATCAGCACTACGCCCAGGAGCGAGTTGTAGATACCACACCCCCGGGGAGACTTTCATCTGCCAGTATCCCAAGTTGGCCATGACAAGTGTGTCTACCAGGTGTGGCCTTTGTTTGGTGCCAAGGATAAACTGCAGACCACGAGGAGGTTCTCGATCCTTTTCCATGCAATGACCTGAAAAACAACTTCCATTCAATAAATAATGCACCACAATCAAAGAGATGATTATAAAATGATCATACCTGTAAGAAGAAGTGATTCAAGTTCAAATACTGCTTGCAATGTCCTAACATCGCCGAGATTCTCCAATAAAATGTTATCCAAATCATGGCTGACACACAGAAAACAACCACAATAAGATGATTAGACTCTACTGTAGAATATAACTTCTAATATTTTCTTAATATTTGGTGGCATGGCTTACATGGCAACGACAGGCTCAACAAGCCAGGGCTCAGGAACATCGATGTTCATTGTAAGGGTTTTAGATAGTGGCATGTTTGAGAAGAAAGCATTAGGTCCATGTACAGAAAAATCTGTACTGCTAAAATCATCCTGCATATCAAATTGTCAAGCATTATTGTAGGCAATGGGGACACTTTGGCTAGTAAATTATGTAGTCTTACCATCGACGGAAGAACAAATCTATAGTAGTTTTTTAAAGGAAGATCCGCAAGAGAACTCTGAAAATAATCAGAAAATGTTAGCATGAAATTGGTAGGACTGCAGCTAGAGCAAGCTCAAGAATAGACGCATTTCCATCCATGATTCACCTAGACATACTAATAACTAATAAGGCTTTAAACAATACAGCACAGTTTCTCTAATCATATAATTCAATTTCAAATAGAGATGGTAAACCATACATTCTTACTATCAATAGGACAAACAAAATTCATGAAAAAAAATGCTCATGGAGGTGAACTAAGCATGATTTAATCAAGTCAAGACGCACAAAGAACTGAATAATTGACAGGATGAATAATAGATTTACAGGGATGTAGTCACTACAGATGCATATCATGTAGCTGAGCTTTATCATTGTCATATTCAATGAGATTTGCGTATCTTATAAAACAATATGATTGTGTACAATAATGAATGAATTGTGCCAGCAAATCTCTAGCTAGTGAAGTCGGTTAAAATGTTCCAATTGTTGAACTGAATCAACTGATTACAAGTATGACCACAACCAAATAGCTCAAGAACAGAGACTATTAAGGTGCATCATCTAACCTTCGAAACAACTAGCCATTTAAGTGACTATAATTTGTTAAAGAATTAATGTATTCAGTAGCCTCGGCAGAGAAAAAAAAAGATCAGATGCCCTGTTAGAGTAGTCGGTCCATTTCTCATACTCATATTTCAGAAATTCAAAACAATAAAACTACCCAGCAGCAATGGGTAGAGATTTCGATTAATTTTAGATGCAGAACATGTGCTAACTGATAATAAGGATGAAATATACATACAATTGGATTAAGAACAATTCTCATGCTCGGTTGAATCTGTCGAGAGAGAATGCGTAGAAGTGGAGAAAGTTTCTGCCCAGCAGGACTTAGCGGATCAATGACAGCATCAATGTGAACACTTGAATTCATACTATTCAGCTTAATTGCACTGCATGATAGAGAATAAAATGAGATAAAACTGTCTGAAGTTATCACAAATCCAAGAAAAGTCCGAGTTTTATGCAGGTTCAAGTGAGAACTCAGTGCTTGCAATTTGCAGTTACCTAAACAGGGACGCAAAATGCATTTGAGCCTAGTATGTGTGACTATTTTGTGTTTTGTCTTCATAGCTTTCAAGTTGGAAGCTCCTTACATATATTGGTAAATCATAAATGCGATGGATGACTTAAGAATTAAGATCCAACATTTTTTGTTTTGTCTTCATAGCTTTCAAGTTGAAAACTCCTACACATATAGATAAATCAAAAACGTGATGGACTTAAGAATTAAGACCCAAGCTCAATAAACTAAGTTTGAACATAGTCCCAGTATTTCAAATCATAGCATCAGCATTTATTAAAACAACCAAGTTACAAAACGCAGCATGACAGCATAATATCTGGCCGTGATATTGACATATGAATGGATTAGTTAAAATATGAACCAGAATAAATTTAACTTGTGTTCGCACACATTATTTCTTCTGGCTTGCACATTAAACTGCAGGCAACAAGAAATACTAATGCCCAGTTATTTCAAACCAGATAGTTTAGGACTTTACAGTAGGGTTACAAGCTAAAATGATGTGAAAGGCTAAATTTCTAACTGCCAATTCTAGAGTTATCAGAATGTTTGTAGCCAAGTTTTAAGTTCCTCCCTAATGAGGTAGTTTTAGTTAATAAAAGGTCAGTTGTAGTGCTGAACAATGGTCAGAATGTGTAATGTGCCTAGTACCTCATAGCAACATATATTCCAGCAGAATGTTTATACATGTACAAGAAAAGGTAGTTTACCTGTATTCCCCATTTAAAATTTCAAAATGGGCTCTTTCAGATGGCCTTTCACGTATAGACATTGCTGATGAGACCAACATGGTAATATCACTGTAGAATTTGCTGCAAACAGGATGCATCAGTTAGGAGTTTTTAAATAAAAGTGGAAGGTTTTAGCATCACATCTTTATTCTAAGCATTTTGGATAGAAGTATTCCTTCAGGCACATATCAGGGCTGAGGTGATGTGTATCTGGAAGCAACACAATGCTGCCGTCTTCGCCAGCGTGCAGCCCAACATTGCAAGCTTGCTCGACACAACCAGGCAGGGGCTAGATTGTGGGCAAAAACAGGGGCAGACGATCGTTGTGTTGCTCCCAGCCACGCCAACACTTTGGAGTGTGGCGTTGTAATTATGGGTTCCACCCTTCCTCGGGCTTGCACATAACTTTTCTTCTATCAGTACATTGAGATGCAAAGCTTTTATGTTTTCCCCGAAATATTTACTACAGTACTTCAGATACATAACTTGTTAACTTTTAAATATATATGTATTTAGCTGCCATCTAAAAAATGTGCTTATCCAGAGCTTGTCGCCTGATATATTAAAAGGTATAAACAGATAAAGGTACTGGTGAAACTATGTAGGAGTACCTCACACTACAAAGCATTCAAGTGTAGCTAATTAAACCCCTATAGAAAAGCCACTGAAACTATTGCATGCTTACATCTTACCTTATCAGGTAATCAGGGTCAACTCCTGCCCATTCAACCTCCTCAATTATTTCATATATGTATTTTGTTCGCAACTCATACTCCATAGACTCAAGGAGACCTAAATCGTCGGTTAAAAACGAGTCACCATCATCCACAACAAAAATCTGCAAGGTCGAATAACAATCATAAACTGCATAAACATCTTAGAAATAACCTTGCAGACACAAACATTCTTTTCATTAACATAACAGTCCAGAAGCGTATACATTGGCAAGCATTTGTAATAGGTACTACCTCAATGTCAAAGTCATCTTAGAATCTCTGCATTGACTATTAATATAGAAATAATTACTAGCATTGACAAAATCAAATTGATATTACAAGGCCGACCATAAAATAAACTTCATAATATATAATTGTTTCTAGATTCGTTTTTGTTTTCCTTTTTTGATATATGCTCAGTCGAGCTGGCACTTGCTGCTTCCCATCAAAATATGTTTCTGTTCTCTTTATTTAACATATGGTCAGTCAGGCTCCCCCCTACTAAAAGTATAACGGGTTTTATTTGAAGCAACATGGAACCAAGCCTATCACAACCCTCCTCCTCATTACCCTGGCTTGGACCGGCTATGTTGAACATGGAACTAGCTTGGACATGAACAGAAACAAAATGTGGGGAACATATTCTTACCCGTCCATTGGTGATCACGGCATTGCTACCGAATTCAAGCCCCAGTTGCCCGAATAAAAAGTCTGACAACTGCACAACCAAATAAATATGCATGAGAAGTTCTGAGCAGAATTGTTTCCAAACTGGCAGAAAAGTATTGACTTGAAAACTGAACATAAGAAAAGAACCTGGATCATTTTTATGGTTCTTACTAAAAAATGTCCTGTTTACAGTAGGTTGCCTTGTACTGTTTTGTCTATTATTATTTTTTAGAGCATACACATACAGGAACACTTGAACAAGGCTTGAATAAACAGCGGTTTTCGTATGAAAGGCTAAACTCGTCTTGAACAAGGAGTGAGACAGTGGGCAACTGGCACAAAGCAAGTAGTGATGACCTAGTATGCTCGTTGTGTCACAAGTCCTGAGAGGATGCTATGTAAACAGGATCGGCAAGATTAATAACAAAATTTTCTCTGGTTTCTGCTCAAATTTGGGCTCAGCTCTTACAGAAATTGAGTTAACACTGGGCCCAACATCAATTTCAACTCAAGCTTAACTTAAATACATACCTACAACCAACAAGTCATACACATTGCAGTTTCTAGGGGCTCTTAAGCTAAAACCAAGCACAGTGTTACTATATTAAGTTATGATTGCTAAAACTTCTAGAAATTCTACAGCTGATATGCATGTTCAAGCTAAACTCTAGCTAGCTCCAATTTCCATAATGGTAAGCTTGACATGATGAATCAATCTCATAGACGAATTAAACTGAGATATTATATAAAAAAAACCAAGTCTTGCTAGGGTATACCTGAACCCAGCTCAGTTCCAAACCCTTAATGTATGTTAAGTTTCAAAGACACAAGGTTAAAACTACAAGTATACATACTAGAGAATTTCTCAAAGAGGACAAGAAAGCGCAGGCCTCAGATGCAGACCTTATCAGTCCCTTTGAGAACTGTATCAGCAGAAAAACTTGTAAGCCATGATTTATAATCATCAACAGGCAAGGCAGACTCAGCAGCTAAGCTATACATCTTGTCCTTTATAGTGATAATCGCATCACCAGCCACAGAAGAAGCAAACATATGTTGACCTTCATAAAATTTGCTGAGCCCATATAGGAAGTCCAGTACATTTTCCTTGCCACTAGAACAAGATGACTCACAAGATCAGAGACAGGCTTGATGTATTCAATGATGAGAGGAAAGAAAATCGAATAGACTGTACCATTCTAAATCTCTGCTAGAAAAAGTAAAGAAAAATGAAAGGGAAAAAGGAACAAACCTGAAAGAAGAAATGGTTCTATCAATGATATCCTTCATAAGTAAACTAGTGGAAGCACCATCACTGCGGGCATAAAGTAGTAGACCAACACGAGCTCTATTAGACCCGTCCATCTGTACGGTGTTCAATAAAAAGACATAATCAGCAGAAAACAATATAAATAGCATGTTAGAATAGGCATGATAGGCAATTGCTTCATCTACCAGATAACGTATGGCTTCATGAAACAACTTGGTCCCGGTCATCGAAGAAAGATCAACAGCAAGTAGATGAGTTACAGGCTTCGCATCATCTGCGGCTGCAGATAGATTCAACAACTACATTTCAACACCAGCAATCTTTGACAATAGATGACAAGGTAAAGGCACAGAATAGAAGGAAGCATACTTCCATGAGAATGTAAGTAGTTGATATCGTGAAGTACAGAATCTTCCTGGTGATACGATGCAAATAGCGAGACAAATCTCTTCTTCTCTGTGCTCTTGCCAGTAATCTGAGGGTAAATATCATATGGTAAGTAAATTGAGAACCAATGCTGCCATAATTTTTTAGAAATATTGGTACTTACTGATGGGTTGTACCGCTTGTAGCTACTTTCCGACAAAAATTTCTCCAAAACATCTGTATGGGACTGGATATGCCCATAATAGACTTGCTCTTGTATCCTAGGAAGCTCATCGTTCATAGCGCTCATGGTCGCATCCTTTAGAATATAATAGTGTAAAAGGGCACCATATTAGTTACTAGCTAGTGCTTCAGCACTTTTGTGTAATTTCCTTAGTAGCAGCGAATTTACTGCTCATAAAGAAACATTATCTGATGTTGAAAGGATGAATTCACTGTTCTTAAATTTATACAATATATGGAGGCTTCATGCTTCTAGCATTTTATCAACTTTTTAAGTTGAATAGTCAATTATTACCTCACTTGGTTCATGAACGAGTCCATTCATCAATAAACAACACTGGAGCTTATACAAGCCCAGTTTGTGAACAAAACGAGAATTTTCTTCAGCCTCTTGCTTGTACAAGTTCTCCTTTTGCAACTTTAGCAGCACATCCTGAGGGTGAGATTTTGCACCTGACCTGCGCGTTACAAAATACAAAATAAGTAAAATACACTGATTCTGTTTGGGCATTTAGAACCAACAATAAATAAAATTTAGTGAACATGCTTACAATAATGAATCAACAAATGCCTCCTCCACATGATGAACTTCTACGGGCTCTTCACTATAGTCATCGACACCATTCCTCAATCTATGTATCTGAACAAGAAAATATCACTGCACACCTTGTTGAAGGGAGCAACAAAAACATCCAACATGACCCTAAAGTTATGCCATTATATTCTACAGTAATTCCTAAGAAGCTATGTCTGACATAAGTCCATCACCCATCGCAAAAATTTCTGAAGAAACAAATATATAGCTATGCAAAGGAATCATGGCATAATGTATGGACCAAATCTCAATTTTTAGTTTCAGCGATAAAATCAGGAAAGGGACTATTTCACCAAAAATTTGACACCATGCAGGAGCCTTATCTGCAATTTTTAGCTTTGCAATTTCAGCCTAATGAGATCAACAATCTGCAACACTAATGCTGGTTTCAGTACTTTTATGAAGGTATGGAATGAAACCACTACAAACAGTAGTGTGGTGTGCTCAAAACAAGTACTGATCTAGTAATACAACAAAAGATGTATTCCATAGAGAAGGAGTAGCAGTTGACATGGACCAACGGAGAAAACCAGCAGGGAGAGGACAAAGCTAGCGATGAAAATCCTAGGAGCTGGAGCTAACAAGGACAAAGCCAGTAAAGGAGGGGGGGGGGGGGGGGGGGGTTGCTCTGCGTAGGATGAGAGGACGATGGTGTTGGGGAGAGCACCAGCTGAGGATGAGCCTCGCAAGACAAAGACTGCAGAGATTGATCTGATGGCGGTGGCCAAAAAATAAGCGGCGCAAATGCAATGACAATGGTGGTGGGAGGAGCACCAGTGGCTGGCAGCAGGAAACCTTAAGGTGGAAGGATGCCCTAGTTGCCCTCTTATACCTGTTGAAGGATGAGTATATTGCCCACCTTTCCTCATCAGCTATCCAGCTTGAGCTTCTGGGTGAACTGGCTGGTGCCTGCGTTTTTAGGCCTGAGGTAGCCATGCGTGAGAGGGGGGGGGGGGGGGGTGAAGTATAAGCGCATTGTCCATCTTTTACCATCATCTTGAACTTTTGGGTGAACTGGTTGGTGCATGCAATTCTACAATACCATGTTAGGACTTATGAATAGCACTTTTATTCATTATGTGGCTCTAGAACAAAATATAAAAATGACACACAAAGGCATGTATGCAAGAAACCCCTTATACAGTGGTGATCACACAGCTAATATATACACGTCTAACAGATAAATGTGCTGTAAATAATAAAAATGAAAATAACCAAGCAAGGCAAAAGATTATCAACAGAAGGGCTAGAATCTTCAAGTCGAATTTGGCGAGCTCACTCACATCGCTTAGAAATTGGAATGCCAATTGTGTCGAGTATGTCTCCTTGATGTACAAGAAAAGCCTCATTATCTGTACAAACGGAAATACATTAGCTAGGGGCGGGGTATCAATGCCATGTAGGAGAGCAAGTTTTACAGAATTATGTCACAAGAATAATGTCGCTATGCAATTAATAGTCTTAATCCAGTGTAAGAAAAAGCAGCAGGAGCAGAAAGTGTGCTAAATCGAACTATAGGACAAAGGGAATATAACATAGCTTTCAAGTTTTACATTCAGCTAATGGCCCATTGTTCTTCCTTTCTATTTCAAAATAATATATGGCTCTACTAACTTACAAAACTAGATGATACCTCGCACGTTGTTGCGGGAATCGTTTGCCATATATTTTAATGAGATTTGATTATGTGCAATTTAAATATTTAGATTAATAAGATATGAATTAAAAATTTAAAATACATACAACTTATTATATTTGATTATGTATACTTATAAATTGTTTATTTAACATAAGTAGACTAACAGAATGAAAAACATTTTTGCATGCATGCATGTGGTGGTGGGTCTTATCTCATGCATGGTTGCATATTGAGGGGGGTCTTATCCTATCCACAATTATGTGATGATGTGGCATGCTTGCATGTTGAGATAAATAAGTTAGTGGGGATCACTCTCTTAGGTATATAGGATAGCTTTTGATGGGTGTCGCTACTCATAACCTTACGCTGATATGCATCTGCTCAGGACAAGCAGGCCAGTCGACGAGGGCAGCCAAAGTGACCGACCGCACAGGGTCCCCAAAATCCTGGGGTCCCCCGATCACAGAGAAAAACCGAGAAAGCTGCCTCAGTTCTGTCCTGAGTCGACGGTCCCCTGAATCTATATGGACGTCTGGAGGCTGCAGCCTGCTACAACCCTGAGCCCTAGGTCCCTTCCCAGCCCCTCCACCCCACCAGTCATACGCCACGCACGCTTGCGCCGCCTCTCCCCTTCTCCCATGCAACGAGCCAACGACTGTTGGTCTGTTGCGATCTGCCAACAGCTGCCGCTCTTCTCCAATCCAGGCCCACATGCTAGTTGCTACGTTCTAGTGCCACCGCACCGTTCCCGACAGTGCTCCCCAACCTCTGCTCTACTACCCCAGCCGCCGTGCTCCTGCTGCCGGATGCTGTCCCTTGCCCCCACTAAGCCTAGAACTGGTTGTGTGGCTATGCCTCCGAAGCCAAGAAACGCGGGAACTGTTGGGCTCACCGGTAAGCTGACTAAACCATAATTTCTTTGACCGAGATATCCAGACAATATATGATGCAAGGCATTTTGTATGTATGAATTTCTAAACTGATGTTGCGTGTGTTGATTTCTAAATTGATCCATTTGAACATTGAACTGAAATTGAATTGAAAAAGAAACAATATCATCCATTGAACTCAAACTGATTTATTTTTATTTCTTCATTTCCTGCCGTAGAAAAAACATGAAGATATTTTGTTTCATTGATTGCCAATGATAGGAGTGTCTACAGATGTGGGAGGCTCAGACGAAGCAACTATTAATTTGGTACTCTTTTGTATCTTATACTATCATTTTTATTTATTTTGTCATATTTTATCTATTTTGTTCGATCGTTAACCATTGTGTTTCAGAATTTCAGTTCTACATATACTGTGCAATTTGTTTTCGCATGATATATTACTATATGATGTTTTTTTGGGATATGTTTCTAGTTATACAGCGCAGGCCTTCTGAAGCGCCAGTGCATAGCGGACGGTTAAGGTGTACTGATGATGTCAAAAGAGATTGGGATAGACCAAAGTTGACGTGGGAGGATTACGTGAAGAGAGATCTGAAGGACTGGGATATCACCAATGATTTAGCTATGGACAGGAGTTAGCTATCCATGCGCCAGAACCATGACTTTGTTGGGTTTCAACTATAGCCTACCCCAACTTGTTTGGGACTGAAAGGCTTTGTTGTTGTTGTTGTTTAGTTATAAAAAAAATAGGGTCACATTTTATATTTATCCCGGGGCCTCAAATTCCTGAAGACGGCCCTGAGGACAAGGAGAGCAGCAGCAGCAATTTGCCCAGGAAGAGGGATCAGGAGGATTCGTGCTGGAAAATAGCAGGGAGTTGTTGCACAAGGACAGTAGACTGCATGCAGGATAAAGATCAACTCCAAAAGGAGCTACCAGGTATGGAGACCAGCAAGGAAAGAAGTTATTCCTGTTATGATGCAACTTATCTCTATCGCATAGCCCATGGGACTATATATATTACCTAAGACTTGGTGTACAAGGAAAGGAAACATAGCCTAATAGGACTCCTAGACCTAATACTAATACTCAACACTCCCTCGCAAATGCAAATCGTATGCAATAGCATTGCATTTGAAGTGTGGCGCTAAAAAATGATAATCCCAAATCCAAGTCTTTTTTAACCGTCGATCTATGCTCATTCTCATGCCGCCGAGCTTCTTTTGCTGCCGGTTTTCTTGGGCTATGATGCGACCTGTGGCCTAGAGGTCGCTCGCAGCAGAGGTAATTAATCGGTCAGGAGAGGATTCACAACTAGCACAAGGGGTGTGCGGGTCGTGACACAGACCAAAAAAAATTGATTGGGGGAGAGAGGACGAGTTGCGGCATCCGGAGACCTAAACCTAGGATCTAATACTATGTTATGATGCAACTTATCTTTTTTTTTTCAGAAAACGCAAAAGACTTTTGCGTTTCATTTCATTGAACAGAAAGAGTTTCTGTTACACTCCTCCTAGGAAGCGAATTACAGGGTGGGGCAACTTATCTTTATTGCATAGCCCATGGGACATACATATATATATTACATAAGGCTTGGGGTACAAGGAAATGAAACATAGCCTAATAGGACTCCTAGACCCAATACTAATACTCCTTAACAATTCCCTCCGTTCACAATTATAAGATGTTTTAACTTTTTTCCTGAATCGGATGTATATAGACGTGTTTTAGTGTATTTGTTCACTCATTTCAGTCCGTATGTAGTCTATGTTGAAATATCTAAAATATCTTATATTTGTGAACAGAGGAAGTACGTCACAAGTCCTGCATGTGTCGTGTGCAGCTTGCACATGTGAAATGGCATGCGCGAGAAATGGGATAGATTAGATGGTTACAGGGATAGGTTATTTGTTGGTTACAAAGTAATGCTTGAGAGTTTTGAGTTGGATTAAATTGTTAGAAATCAAGTTAAGTCCTAAGGAATAAGTCAAGCATGCCTATAAAGGCTATGGTAACCTATGAGATCAAGCAAGAAGAAATATTCATAGCCCATCTAAATTTCATCATCCCAGTTTAGTCTATCTCCTCATTTCTATGAGGGTGTGTAGCCATCCTCTGCGAGGTAGTTATCCCAAATATCAAGGTTTACACCAGTATCACCCTATAAGTGTAAGAAAGGAGCCTATGTAAAGTTGGAGGACCATACTAATGTTGCTTTAATATACTGTATGATACAAAAGTTCCTTGCTGTGAAAAGGCTGGACATCATGATGATAATATGCAATCGAGTGTAATTATGTGCTTCTATTATTTCATGAACCCAAAAAGCACTAGTAATGACAGGGGCTAGAAAAAAGAAGGTAAAAATTGTCCTAGACATAGGTACCAATGATATTAAACCAGTTTTCTGTTCTATACATCAAAGCAAAAAGCTCCCAACAAATCAGTAATGATATACGGAAAACACAATTACCAAAGTGGAAGTGTCCTCGTCGCTCTTGGATCCATCATTTTCTTCAATAAGATTTATGAGTTTTGAAGAGTACATTATGATACCAAACCTTACAGGGACACTATCTTGGTGTAGAGACAGGATTGTGTCAATGGTCTGTAAAATTTCAAGTGAAATGGAAACACCAAGCCAATAAATGAGTACTGCATAAAGAGTGTAGAGAAACAAATGCATACTAAGAAAAAAAGGTCAAGAAAGAGACTAGCCTCTGCACCACAGGCTGAAGCTGGATCGAACACATACACAGCATGGAACAAATTTTTACGGATGTAACGCATCTGACCAGGGTATACTGGCATCAATAGCTACAAAGAAAGAAATAAAAAGGAGAGATACTCATCAAAGATTGCAAGTAGAACAGACAAATAAATGGTGTATTGCATATAAACTACTTAAGACAGTTAAGACCCCCAACAGAGATGGTCAATGAAATTTTCCATAGATGATAGAGAAAGCTAAAAAAAGTAATGCCATTGCAACAAACCAATACTAACCATGCAAGAAAAAATTGACAATAAGTGCAACCATGGCATCAGAACATAACAATACTGCTGTTTAAGAGCTCTTATGAACAGGATTTAAATACATACTACATGCAATTCCCTTATGCCCCTAAAGCATGAAAATAAGAGATTTGAGTTTAAGTTCCTCATTTGACTTGCCACAGAAAAGCAACAATCAACTGACAATCTCTGTTCAATATGTCGGTAAAAAAAAGAAGTGAACATACCTCATTGAGGTTGCTTCTCCACCTTTTATACAAGTCATCTTCCTCCAAGTTATTGAGATAGTGAACATGTGAAGACCGGAAGTCAATGCGGAATGAATTAGATTCTGCTGGTGAAGCTGCTGATAGGATCTTCTGGACAGCACTTTGGGGCAACTAGAAAGCATTTGATACCAATAGCAAAGTAATTAATAGAACAAACAGGAGAGCTGCATATCGTTTCATTAAGGTGAAGGAAATGTACAGAGGAGAGGGCATAAAGACCCACGCCTCAAACACACATGCGACACCCACACACACTGAAATAAGCTAGTAGGATTGCCACACACACACAGATGTATATGACCAGCTCGCCCAGGAGAGGGACTAAGCGTCCGGGGTGAGCGACCACAGGAGCAGCTCGCAGAGTCCCGAGGCACCAGCCGAACAAGTAATCACATGTTCAGAATAGAGATATGGGACATTAATTTAATCATTAACGAGATAATATAATTCTCTTAACTCATAACATGGTAATTCATGATCTAAAAAGTTGAATGTATTAGCATTTTGTAAATATTGGTCATAAAAGGACAGCTGCTAAAATGAAAAATTTATACGAATATCGCTAAGAAATGCTCCATACAACGTAACTGCGGAGCAGAAATGCTCTGATAGCCTTTTATTTAGTCAAAATAAAATGCCAGCAGCTATGATAAGAAAAGGTATATAAACAGGAATGCTAAATAGAGTGGTATTTATGCTATAAAGGTTCTACAATCAGCAACAAAGGTGGAACATGTGATATAACCCACAGTATATAACCCACATATCTCATTCTGCCTTTCTACTGGGCATTTCATGTGAAGGCTTCACAAGACACAAAAAAACTATAAGGGCATGTCCAATGGGCTCCCCCATTCCACCCCTATTTGTCCGGACCGAAAATGGCATTCGATGGGCTCCACCATTTTGGCTCGGACAGTCTGGTATCCCCCAGTTCAATCCCAAATGGAGGAGGGGAGGAACATGGGAGTCCAGACTGTCCACCACATCGGCACGACAGCCCAGCCCCCCTCTTTTTAATGCAGACCCCTCTCCCTCACTCTCATTCTCATCTCTCTGTCTCCCACCCAAACCCTAGCCTCCGACCACCACCCCACGCACCGTTGTGATGGACTGCTCGGCACCTTCTAGTAAGAGCAGCCATCATCCTGACGCAACGGCGGATCGGGCTCCCGTAGCGGTCGGCCCTGTCTGCGGACCTGCGCCACCGCCTGTTGTCAGGTCCCTCCTGGTCCGCACGGCCGTCGTCCTTCTCCTGTGGGCGTCCTCCTCCCAGGTAGCGCCGGCGTCCATAGACGGGGACGAATCAAACTCCGGCGAGGAGGAGGATGGCATCGACTAGTCGGACATCAAGAGAGAGGAGCCCGAGAAGGTCGAGAAGCAGTTCCTGGAGTAGCTACGGGCCGCAGCTCCTCTTGTGTGTAGTCCCCGACGTTGCGCCATGTCACCTCCACAGTGTCTACGCCGACGCATACCCTACCTGCTGCCGCGAGATAGTCCTCGATGGCTCGAGCAACTCGTCGTGCAGAGCGGCATCATCGTCGCGGCGCTCAATGTCCTTTGCAAAATCGCAGGTGGCGCTAACGCACATCCTCACCAACCTGCCGCGCACTATCGAGTCGGCGCTCGATCGGTCAAAGATAACCAAGGAATCAGACGCCTGTCAGTTCAACGCCAAGGCACTACAGGAGGGTATCCTTGTCTCCAAGCGTGAAACCACCGGTAGGCGGAGGAGAAATCTGAGGCTCTCCGCTGCAAGTGCGCAGCGCAGCCCAGGACCGATATCACGGCGACTGGGTTGGCGCCCGAGACTAAAGCCACGCCAACGGCGCTAGGTAGATTTTGAGTAGTTTAGCTAAGTTTACTGTAAGTGTAAACTAAGTTTGATGTAATATCCGAACTATATCTGAATCTAGTTTGAAATCATTTGAAAGTCCGGGCACCGGGTAAAAAATTGGGTTTAGCGTTGGGTAACCGCACTCCTACCGGACAATTAGGGGCTGCCCGTTGGAGATGCCCTAATCAAGTTGGCCAAACCAATTTTCCTTTTTTAACAACAACATTCGACTAGCTTCTCTAATAATATATAGATTGGAGCGGATGCACTCTCCATTACTAATACTAACAAACAAAAAGAACTAGCCAGGCAACACATCTAATAGTAAACTTAAGTAAATAATCACCTTTAATCGGATAAACTGATCAGCCAAAGACAATTCCTCACGGACCATGTCCATTAACCTGCCAGATAAGTCATGATTAAATGTCTATTTTTCTAGTTATATACGATATATTTATG
Source organism: Bromus sterilis (assembly GCA_950022295.1). NCBI lineage: Eukaryota > Viridiplantae > Streptophyta > Magnoliopsida > Poales > Poaceae > Bromus > Bromus sterilis. Next base: position 137,936,612 of record OX465601.1, on the reverse strand, counting down.
TCAAACTGTAAAAGCAACAAGTATTTTAACACACAAACTTTTGAAGTTAGTGAAGTAATGTCATGTAGAGCCCAAAAACAGAGCAAAGAAAGAAAGAAAGAAAAGGGACCATAGAGTTATTTCCTGCATTGACTGTAAAGGATCTGATGCATGATAGAGCTGACGGAAAAGATAGTACACAAGTAGAGAAATGAAATGGATGTCATATTAATCTGCTCCAACAATAATAACTATTATACGGTTATGTCAACCCCCACTGCAAAATCTAGCAAATCCCTATATGATGCATAAATTAACAGGAATTGCAACTAGCAAATCACATGTCCATCATTATCTTCATATGCTCTCAAAATCATAGGATTAAAATCCATATTTATTGTAATCTTCTTGACTAAAATTCTCTAATTGGTCAGTTGCCCGTATGCTCTTTCTTTCTTGTTCGGTTATAGCTCAGTGTGTGGTCGCAGTGGGTGAGGGGCTTGTCAGACACAGGATAAGTGGTGTATGCCCTGCTTTGGGAGAAAACACGACATACTCCCTCCGTCCCATAATATAGTAACGTTTTTTGAGCTAGTCTAGCTCAAAAAACGTTACTATATTATGGGACGGAGGGAGTACTTCTCTTTAAGCAGCTTCCAACACACCACCATTTGTACAATCTTCTTTCATTATGAGTTCGAAATTGTCATTTGTGAACATCATGGATTTCGAGTCGAACGACTAGTCGACGAGTCGCAAAGCAAAGGTCGACTCAGGTTTTCGACTCGACTCATTTTCTGAGTCGATCGAGTCGCTCGACTAGTCTTGGCTAGTCTCGACTAGTCTTGGCTAGTCTCGACTAGTCTGTGTTTTTGAGTCGGTCAACCCAAAATATGACCCCACATGTCAGCTTTTTCCACTCCTCCCCTTCCCCCCCCCCCCCCAGTTTGCCCCGTGAAACCTAGATCGAGATTCATTTCCCCCCGCTTGATCCTTTCCCTTGGCCGCCGCCTCTGCAAGAACCTCGCTGGGCGGCGCCGCCACCTCCGCCATGAGCTCCTCCTCCGCCGGCAGCTGCTGCTGGTCTGCTCTCCTCCACGGCAGCTGCAGCTGGTCCGCTCCTCCACGGCTGCTGCAGGTACCAGGTAACAAACTCTTTGCTTCCCTTTTCCTCTGATCTGCTCCAGTGCTTCTGCTTAGGGGTTTAGGGCTCGATTAGGAAAACAACTTATATGATCTATTCACCATGTCATTCATAGGAAGCAACATGACCCAGCCAGAGATATCCCAAGTCATTTGGTCAGCTCAAGCTGAAGCTGAAGCTGCTGAGGACTACGATCCATTCAAAGATCCTAACAGGAGGCCAAGGAGGACCAAAGATCCAGCATGGAAATATGGATTTTGGTATGATCTTAATGAGAGATTGCAGCTGCAATGTAATCTGTGTGGCAAAAAAATTGGTTCTGGGCCTAACAGGATGAAGAAGCATCTTGCTGGGGGGTTTACATTGGTCACTATGTGCCCCAAAACAACCTTGCTGAGTCTTGCTGATTCTATGATTTTATCCTAAATTATTTATTTAAATTAAACATGAGTCTTGCTGAGTCGAGACTAGTCTTGACTAGTCTACGAGTCGCTGGCCCAGAACGACCAGTCGACTCGTCGACTCGAAATCCATGGTGAACATGCATACTCTGTTGCATGGTTTCTAATGACAAGTAGAAGCGGAAGTTAGTTGTCAGTTGTTGCCAGGATACACTGATTAAAATCCACGTTGGGGATAACACAAAGGCAAACTAAGTTGACATCAGCTCATCAAGGTGAGGAAACAAAGTAAATAATCAGAAACACAATTACGCAGGAAGTATGGTAGAACATACAAGTAGAGATCAAGATCCTCGATATTAATCAAAGCACCATTCAAAGCCATTAATGACTTGCCAGGTGGCACCATTCGCTGGTTTGCTATGATTTCATCTTTGATTGAATCGTCAAGCTGTACAATCAAAAACTTCTTGTTAATAATCTGCATCTGATACAGTGGAAGTAGGTCATATGAATTTCCTTAAAAATAAAACTTTACAAGCTCACATTATTTCATTCTCATTACTTGTGTGCATAGTTGAAGGTTTAAAGAGAGCTCCAGATAGAACACTTACCTTCATTCGTGATAGTGAAGAAACTATACTGGGGAAATTTTGATTTATTTCCTGCATTGATTGTAAAGGATCTGATGCATGAAGGATCCTCTGTGCTGTTTGATGACCCAAGTCTGTAGGACCAGAACAGATATAAAAGTGATGCTTCTATACCATCACATGATGTACAGCTATAACTTGTAAGACAGAATCATACAACAACGGCCAACAATACCTTTGAGTTCCCAGACTTCAAGTGTGTCCGATATTGTTGATGACAACAGATAATCCCTGAAGGACATTATCTCGGCATTTAGCTCTGGCTTGCGTTCCTAGAGAACAATAGACAAAGGATAAAAGGATGAATACTTTTCTATTAATGCAATAAATAGTCACCACAGTTATTGTTATGACTGAACTGAACGAACCAAAATCTTAGAGAATATGAACCCTCTAACTTCTTGACTGAGGTCCTCAGTTTTAGGATCTTCCAGTGCAACACCTGGAAAACGTAATAAGGATCATTAAGATTTGAAATATGTTACATATATAGGGAAGAACATAACAAGGATCATTAAGATTTGAAATATGTATACGTATATAGGAAAAAGCATAGGGAGTATATAGCACATCGTGGAGTACACGCCCATCGTACGAAGTATGTAAGACTACCTAGGTAGTAGTATATAGTTAATTTTTAGGTGGTATATGCATTATTTTGGAAATACTCCTTTTTATGTCCAAACATATATGGAAAATGCATCTTACAAACGGGTGTAGTTACACCCATGTCTCATATACTACTATATTGATATTATGTATACTAGCTAGATGATCCTACATACTACTGCCACAAAATATCTAGGTCGTGAGACATGGGATGTCAAAGTAACCACACCCAATTGTCGGAAAAAGGTTTCAACCGAGTGTAGTTAGTCCTTAAGATTCGCATGTGGGAGTAACTACACCCGGTTGTAGGAAAAAGGGTTCAACCAGTTGTAGTTACTCCTACATGCTGAATCTCACACCTTAGAGGGTACACATATAACTATCGACTACGAGGCGATGCCCCCCACCCACCCATATATACAAGGGTTGATCTTCTAGTCTTCAGTCCCAGCTGATTTATTTCAGAGAAAGAGGTGTGCATTAAGTTTTTTTTTACTTGCTCATTTTCAAGCAGATACAGCAGATTTACTAGAGAATTACATATTAAATTTCTTGCTTATTAAGAGCCAAGTGGAGATGAGTGTATGCTCCGGTGCAAATAAAACACCTAGAACAAGAAGAGTTACCCTTCTTTATAGCAGTGTCATCCATGGCCTTGTATTCCATATTTTTTAGGGCGAGTTCCACCCCATAACCACTCAAAGTGACTGCATCCGCAGCACCAATGGAAGCACAAAAGCTTGATGCAGCCTGACATCCAGATGGCAGAACAGGGCGCAGTGCATATCTGACTTTTCCCTGTATACAACATATAAGCATATTAGACATTTGCAGCTTACAGCCAAGGTGAAGACATGAATACAGAAAAATTAGAGAAGCAAAAGCAAGGCATTAAGTGTGATACGATGGAAAAAAATCTAGATATTGACAGCAATTATTGTTTTCACACAAAATTTCAAGAATTTAGTCATGATTTGGTAAATTTGTTTCACCGTTTGGGGTGATAAGAAGGCATGTAATAATAGCAGATCTGATTTCACCGTTTGAATAAGATACATTTGACTATCTACAGTCAGCAATCAGAGTTCAAACCATTACACATGTGATTCCTGTCCAGGAAGAGGTTAATACATATAGAAATTATACAATCCAAATAGAAGAATAACCAAGTACTAACAAAAAATATTCAATTGTTCAGAAATATTACTACTGTTATGGCTACACTCGTCTAAGTTCTCTTACCATATAGAAGATGAACTCCCAGTTATTAGTACAATCAACTAGAAACAGCAAGAAGCAGGCTATCAGTGATTTTGGGCTGTTTGATTTGTGCACCCAAGTTGCCATGCCGATTTGATGTACGTATTTGGCAAAGTTGCATAGGCATAGATATTGGTTAGGAAAGAAATAGATCGCCAACATTTCCATGCATTAACATGCATGTTACAACATATAAGCATGAACCAGCCAAAGATACTCTGGGACTTAAAACAACAACGGTTACTCTCTATGCTAGTGATGCATGACTAATATCAAGGATATCACTGAGGTACATGCAAGTAGAGAAAAATGGCAGCTACATCTGAAGCCACAGGGCAAGTTCAAGAGAAGGAGGAAAGGATGTTGGGGTTAGATTTGCAAACAAAACAGACTGGTGAGAAGTAATCCTCAGTTCCTTGATTCAACCGAAGCTACATGCAATTAAATATTGGGATTGAACACTGCCAAATCAAAAAAAATGTGGGTGACTTTTCAAAGCAAATCCTAGCAAAAAAAGTGGTTCTTAACACCAAAAACTGGCATGGCGCACTTGGGCTCCAACCCAAACAGTCCATATATCGGCATGGTAGCTAGAATATAAGCACTCATTAACAGTATCGCTCTAACAAAATATACATTAACGGGCATTTGATATGCAACGCCCTTGTATAAGACCTTATATCTCACTTTCCAGAGTTCATTGTGTTCTAAAGAACTCAGATGCCCCGACCCCCGAGATATACTAGAAAGCAAGTCAAAAGTATGTTACCTGTTTTGATGCTTCTGCCAGATGAGCATGTAATTCTTTGAAGCATTTTGTCCCAACAGCACCATAAAATATAGCAACTGGAGAAGTAATATTTGAGCGAGGATATACATGGTCAAAGTCAAATAGTTGAGGTTGTCCAGTGGAGTCCGTAGCTCTGTTCAACATAAGTTCTGAGTTTCTACCAGCCTGAAACGCTAAACAAAGTAAATAATAAGAAATAAAAGATGAATATGATTACCCTTTGTCCGATCCCTCGAGCCATTTACGTAGATCAGCCGAGTTGAATAACAGAGTGTTTCCTGTATCTACCCAGCAGCAAGTTCCTTTCACAGCATCGCTGCCAGAAATTTGCTCCACTACATCATCCCTAACAGGAACTGAAGATAAAGACTCCTCTGCAAGCTGCCTATAAAGCACTAATCTTGGCGATGCTGATCTAAGTGTAAGAGAAAACTCGAAAATTGAAGCCAGTGGCTCGCTGAGAAGCGAACGAACATCCTCAACAATCCTCTGGACACAACATTTGGCCGTCAGACATTCAGATCCTTTATCCAGTTCCTTCCAACGACCAACAAAATCCCAAAAATAATCCTTCCGTTCTTTCGAAAGCAGTTCACTGATCGAAGTAGTAAACGTACAATATTAGGTATTTCCCAAAAGAAAGTAACAAGTAAAATTGGCCAACAACAACAATGGTGCAAAATATCCATTAGCATGTAGAACATTTATCAATGCTTCCTGATGAGAAATTATTTCTCGACTAGATCTAGCTGTACCAGTAAAGCATCTGGCTGCATATAATAAATTTAAGCTCATATAGAAATTTGGCTACAATGTAACGCAAACATGGGTGTTTCCAAACACCCGTCCTTAGGCAAGAACAACGAAAATACTCCCAAAAAGTCATACTGGATGCAAATATTTCAAACTTGAGAAGAGACATGATGCTGTTAATTGTCACAGTAGAGTCTAAGAGCAACTCTAGCATAGCCGCTATAATTTCGACCCGCAAAAGACGTTTGCGAGTGACCCGCAAAAATATTTGCAGTACCACGCGGTATCTGGCGGAACAGATACTGCAAACCAGTACTGCAAATTACAACAATCCCTGCAAAATACCATAAAATCCCCTACAAGTAAAACATAGATTGCAATTGGGTCCTGCAAAATCTGACGAAACTGATAAATCGGACACAGTGTGCCCCGTGGCCGCCTCTGGCTGGCTCGCACTGGGGTCCGCGCCGCTGGCAGCCGTGGCTGGCTGCTAGCTAGGCCGTGGTGGCTGGCCACTGGCTCGCTCACCCGCTGGCCGGCTTGGCTGCCGCACTTCGGTCCACGCCCGTGGTCGGTCGTGGCCGTCGTTGGCCGTGCTGGGTCGCGCCCGTAGCCGCTGCCGACCCTCGCCCCGGTGCTCCGGTCCGCTCTGATCTTCTGTAGTCAGCGTCGGCGGCGGGGATGGTCGGAATCGAACTCCGGCGGCGGCGCCAGCAGTGAGGACAGGAGGTACTGTAGCTGAAAGTTCCCTCCCGCCAAGTCGTTGGGAGGATACGGGGAGCGGCAAAAAGGGGAGGAAAAGCGGGAGATATACCGCTCGCGGAGCAGTTTTTAGCGCTCCCCGCAAAAAAATTGCGGGTCTGGGCGATATATGGCATCTGTTCTGGCCCTTATTTCGCCTCAGTATGCCATATTGGCAGTTATGTTGCAGGACGGGGGAATATGGCGTGTCTGCTAGAGTTGCTCTAATAGTTTATGATACATAAAACCCCATAAATCTTGAGCCTCTATCTGCAATAATTTCGTAATTTATTAGGATTTTGTTCAGTACAGGAAACACCATATTCATCATGGTTAATGTGACTGGTGAGTGTTACATCACCATCCGCATTCTAGTGTTCCATGGGGCACATGACTGTTCGACAACATACTAGTACTAATCAGTTTCTAACAATTAGGAAACAACTAGGTTCTGAGCGCAATTAGCTAAACATAATAAGCAGGCATCGGCAGAATGGCTCGCTACCAATTTTCCAGGATCGCCATGTCCCAATGCCAAACCAGTAGACCACAGAGTAAACTTACTGAGAACCGCTAAATCGGTGCAAAACGAAAAATCTCGATCAAGGACAAGTATACCAGCATATCGTTCCAGAAACCACTCACCTGGCTTCGAGCAGCAGCGGCGTGCCGGCCCACTTGGCCCGGAGCGCCACCTGCACGTTCTTCTGCCGCCGGATCTCCACAGCCGAGACGCCCCCGCCGAGGAATCCCACGAGCACCGTCACTACCAGAGCCAACGCCACCCGCGAAACCCCAGATCGGGACCCTCGTGCCGCCGCCATGGGGGAGACGCGCTTTCGACCCGAAGCCCTCCCGCCTCTTCGATCGGAGTTGCTACACGGCAGAGGATTCGGGCTGTGAACCGCGCATCAGAAAGGGATTTGTGAGGGTTTTGGGTTCGTCGCCGACGAGATGCAGAGCGCGAGGGACGAGGAGACTTCGCCGGAGACCAGGGGATGGGGAGTGATGTGTGGGGTTTGTAATAAGCTTTAAACGAGGATTGGCCACCGCCGTTGGATCGACGATGAACAGGAGATCTTAGTTTGAGCCGGTAAGAGCATCTTGGTCCTTCGCCTAAAATTTTAACTCGTACAGTAGTAGTTATTAAATGTATATATCTCTATATTAAAACGTTATTCATCGTTTGATATTCGAACTTTCATTAAAAACTATATCATGATTCAAGGAAATCAGCGGAGCGAGAATCATGTTGCGGCTCGTCCGATCTACTGAATGCGTTATCTTTTCTAAATTTGAATTTTCTAAAATTTATCTTATAAACCGTTAATCCGATTGATGATCTGTTTTTACCATCAGGTTTGTCGCGATGAGATCTTCGAAACAAGATCACATATCGATATGTTTCGATAAAATTTGTTCATCACCGTCAGTTGCCAGATTAGATCACTCTAGTTGACATTTTTACCCATAAACTATTGACACAAATGTTTATACATAGTTGCCGAAGGATAGTTCCGTATACTTAAGCAAAGATTACAACTCGACAAAATAAAATGGCAACTCAAACTGATAAAACTGACAAGAACAATAACCATCATGTCAATTAGATGTAAAAAATACGGCAATTGAACATAAGTAAAACAGTAACAAATCGTTCAAACACAATAAGTTATTATGACATTTGAGTATAAATAACATAACAAGTATTAATGTTTTTTTAGGTTTTTCTAAAGAGAAATATATACAAATATTACAAAATAAGTTTTTCATTTATGTATGTTGGTGTACAGTGTTTTAACAACCAAGTTAATATAATATGGCAACTATATGAATAATTATCAGATAAGTAGAATAATAATGTCGCAAGTACTGATGAAAAAAAAGATTTAACAACCAAGTTGATATAATCTGGCAACAATCTGAAAAATTATTAGGTAAGTAGAACAATAATGTGGTAAATACTAATGAAAAAAAGTTTTAACAACCAAGTTGATGTAATCTGACAACTATATGAATAATTATCAAATAAATATAACAGCAATGTGGCAAGTACTCACAGATTATTTTTGTCAAAACATGTTGACATGGGATCTAGTTTTGAAGATCTCGTCGCGAGGAAGCTAATGATGAAAACGGATCGTCAATTGAATTAATGGTTTAAAAGATAAAACTTTAAAAAAAATTGAAGCTAAAAAAGATAGCCTCTTTTACTAATAGTGAGCTAATACTAGATTTCCATATCCTTATGTACACAGTTATTTGCATTCCAGACGTCACACGCTCTGGTCCTTAAAAAATTAAGGCCGCACGGTAATCTCCTTCATGCGGCGCCGCTGCGTCGTCCTATCCTTGATTGAAAGGATCCCAATAGTAAAGTGGCTCTCGGGGATAACGGTTTTTGTAGAATCCCAATTATTTCATTAAAAAATATATCATCAGTTGAGATATCTACATGCTTTTTTTCATAATTTGCCATCCCTGCAAAAAAGTAAAAAGGTGGAAGTGGAATTTGTTGTGCTATCTATATATTTTGCGTATTTTGTCATTTCTAAAAAAAATCTATATTCTATGTCTATATACTAGTACTTAAAAAGAATCTACGGTTTTATGTTTCACCATCCCTTCGTTCAATTTTTCATGTATGATATCAATCAATTTAGTTTACTTACTTTCTGCATCAATTTCCACTTAAATTTATTTAACAAATTTCTCATCAAACTATAAGATGAATCACATGCAAAATTCAATAAATATTTATTTACACAATCATATTAATATGGATAGATAGATCACAAGTTAAGGTATTCAAATATTTATATCTCATTACAACCCAGGTCTCCCAAATTTAGGTGTGATGTCGTGGCCACTACGGTCAAAGGCGTAGCTGGGCCCCGGGCAACCAGGGTCATGGCCCGAGGCATGGGAAAATTTTGAAGCCTATATGTCAAAAAAGAAAAAAATGTGGCCCGCGGCGCAGCCCAGCCCAGCACCGTTGTCTGTGGTCTATTCTTTGCTTTCGCCAGCGTCCAGCGACCGACCGATCAGGAGCAGTACGAGAAAGATTGGAAAAGGAGAGGAAGTGACGCACCCTACTGTATCCCGCATCCCGCATCCGCAGCGCACCTGCGCCGTTCGAGGCTTTGAGTCGTCGCCGGCTCGCCGCCAAGGCAGCGACGCCGCCTGCAGCCCCTCCTCCTCGGCTCCAACCTCCTCCGACCGGTCCGGCGACAGGGCAACTCTTCCCCCGCTCCTCGGCTCTCCGCCTTGCCGGCCGCAGCCGCTCCTCGCCTCCTCCTCCGACCGGTCCAGCCGTCCAGCATCCAGCGAGCAGGTATTCTCCCAATTCCCCTCTCCCAAATATCAACCCCCCTCTGTCAATTTCCTTTCCAAAATCCAAATGATAATATAGAAATGGCCCCGGTTGCTCCCGTGTAATTTAATTTGATAAAGAAGTATGCAATCCATGATTTGCTCAATGCTACAGGTTTTTCCCTTACAAATTTCAATACTGTAAATCAGTGACATAGCAAACTAAATTTTGCTTGTATTTTAATTTACAGGGAGACAAGATGAACAAAAGAAAAAAAAATCAATGACATCTTTTTTTCAGCCACAAATCACTGATTTTACAGAACCTGAAAGAGGCCCTTCAACTAGAGCAAGCAAGATGTATTTGTTAGTATTGAAGAGTTAAAAATCATTGAGCGATTTCGAGGTTATGGTTCGCGCAAAGACATTTTACCTCGTCATAGAGGCATCCATTACAAATTATTTACATGCTTTTTAGTGTACTGACTTCCATATCAAATTTTATCCTTGAAGGTTTATCATCTTCTATTATTGAAAATGCAATCATGGTAAGTTCAGAAATCAATGATGTGATTTGTATCATCTTTTGTATTATTTATCCTTTATATCGTCTTTTGTTATGTGATACATTATTAGCTGAATTTAAGTATTGGGTTCAGATTCTTATTAGTAATGCAAAACTGGTGTAACTTTTAGGATATTTTTTGGCTCTTAACTTTTGGCCCGGGGCTTCGGCCAATCCTAGCTACACCGTTGACTACGGTGAGCATGTGTGTTCAGTTGGTACAACGTTCTCGCGTTTTTTATTTTAGTGTGAAGTCTGCGAACGTTCTTTGTAGCTGACATGACAAACCTATATGCGCAAAGATCTGTGCAAAATAAATCAAAGGTGAAAAGGCAGCTTATGCGAGGACCCTAATTTCTTACGTTCTCTCCCTGTATTTTGACAATTATAATCCTATCAAACTTTAACTAAATTTGAAAAATACCCTTTTTATCCATATCCAAGTTAAATTAAATTTTAAAATCTCAAATAAATAAATAAATTGTGTATTCCTATACATACATAAATCAAATGAAATTTTATCAAAACCTAAAATATGATGGATATAAGGCATCTCTAATTTTTTAGACACACTAAAGTAGAGATAATCACTACCTAGTTCGCTACCAGGACAACGTGAATGCTATCAACCGATCAACAAACCCACCGTGTTGCGGGTTCTCTTCACCGTGCAAACGCTGACAGGCTAAAATCTTGCCAAGGCTTCCTTAAGTGTAAGGATGCTTTTATTGAGAAGTACTACCTCCTGTTAAGATTATTTAGTTAAGGAGTAAAATTATGAAATTTAGACAATTTGATAATGAACATGTTGCTGAAGCTTGGGAAAGAATGAAATATCTTGTCAAAAAATGTCCCACTCATGGACTAGCTACTTGAATGGTCATTCAAACTTTCTATGCATGATTGAACTTTACCTCGCGGAATTTGTTAGATTCAGTCTCGGGAGGAACTTTTATGTCCATTACTCTTGGTGTTGCTACAAAATTATTAGATGATATGATGGCAAATTATTCCTAATGGCACACCAAACGGTCTCCAGCTAGTAAGAATGTAAATTTTGTTCAGGAGATCTCTTCTTTAAATGAGAAAGTTGATATGATAATATATATCCTTACTAAGCAAGTGTATATTGTCCTCCTAATGTTACTTTGAATCCTTTGGTTGCTCAAGATAAAAAGCAAATAGATGTTAATTTTATTTCTAGAAACAACTTTAATAATAATGCTTGTAGAAGTAACTTTGGTAACAACAATACTACGCCTTTTCCTTCCAACAACAATTCTTATGGAAATTCATGTGGCAATGCTTATCCTAACACCAAAAGTTCTACCTTTGAACTTGAGAGTATGCTCAAGGAGTTTATCACTTCTCAATAAGCTTTCAATAAGGATGCAGAGGAGAAATTAGAGAAGTTAGATGGTCTCTCTTTAAAGGTTGACAACATTTCTCATGATGTTGAGATGCTTAAAATTAGAATCTATCCCCTAGAGGATGAGAATGTCAAACGTTTGAACTCCGTCCAAGTTATTATAGATGAGTACATTAGAATGCTAGCCCAACAAAAGGCTAGATGGCCTAAAGAAAGGGAGGAAGAAGAAAGAGCCAAAAACCTATCCATGAGCACTACCGTTGCCACCATACATGTTATTGAGCACCTTAAAACTTTCAACACACATCACATCCATAGTCCTAGCAATGGACCTTTCAATGGGAACGTTGAAGCCTCGACTTTAGAACAAAAGAATCCTACTATTATGGAGAATGTTAAAGTTACCCTAGGAAATAATGTAGAAAGTGGGATTGAGAATAAGATGGTTTTAGATAATAGCACCCCACTTTACTTGAAGGTAGTGACCTCAACTTTCACAATTGCAATCTCTCCGAAGTTATCAAATTGCTTCAAAGGATGGCCAAAGATTCCCATACTAGTACACTAAATATGGCTTTCACCAAGCATATCACTAATGCTCTTATCAAGGATACGGAATAAAAACTTAGATTGGAAGTTTCTATCCCTAGAAAATTAGAAGATGGTTGGGATCCTACTATTAAGATTAATATTAATGATTTTGTGTGCCATGCTTTATGTGATTTTGGAGCTAGTGCCTCCGTTATGCCAAAGAAACTTTATGATATGCTTGATTTAAAACCTATTGATTCTTGCTCTTTGGGTGTTCGACTTGTTGTTCTTTTCATTAAGAAACCTATAGGAAGAATAGATGATGTGCTTAGTGTTGTCAATGATAATTATGTTCATGTTGATTTTCTTATTATGGACATTGAATGTGACCCATCATGTCCAATTATTATGGGAAGACCTTTTCTTCGCACCGTTGGTGCTACCATTGATATCAAAGAAGGGATCATAAGATTCCAATTTCCCCTCAAGAAGGGCATGGAATATTTCATGTAACACCCTCAGTGTCTTGTAACAGTAATCACTTTTGCTACAGTCAAATCACTGTTGCTAATCATGCCTTGATCAACTTTGCATTTGATCATATCCAAAAACCCTATTGGTTGATATTAAAAACAATGTGCCAAATAAAACCTTGTCCAAAAATTGTGCAACCAATTTTGTTAAATGCCTAAAAATCAGTGGACCATGTTAAAACAACCTTGGGTATTTATTGCAATAAATAAATATTACAAAAAATTCAAAACAGTAGCTATAATAGCCCCTTTAATCATTTATCATTTAAATAAAATCCAAATCCTTTTTATTAAGTCATCAAACTTTTTGTGGCACTGGTATAAGGTGTAACAATAATATTGGAGCAAGTTACAAGTTTTAAAAAAATGCTAAGGAAACTAAAACAAATAAAAACAGGAAAGAAAGAATAGAAAACAAAACAAAACAAAAAGTAACCCCTATCTAGCGCCCAAGGCGAAGCCCACCAACCCCGGCCCACCCCAGCCCACCAGCCCTCCTCTTCTTCCCCTGTTGACGAGGATCAGCCTTGGCAAATCCCATGGTCAGGGACCCTGGGTTAGATCATAGAGAAGGAACAGGTTGGCGATACTCGTCGGCTAACAGGAGAAGCACTTCCTGCTCAATTGTATTATGCGAGGGGGCGATTACAGTGGAAGTCTAGGCGAGTTCGCTCAAGACTGGAGGTATTGATTGTAGATTGGATGTCCTGAGGCGTCGCCCCTCCCAGCCTTTATATATTAGGCTGGGTCTCGGGGAGTCCGTCTCAGGTTACAAGGACGATTGCCTAATTCTAGTCTTTCCTTGAACGCCAAGTCTTGACTTCCATATTGGTCGCGGACTCCTACGCCGGTGCCTAGAGTGGGCCAGTCGTGGGCCTGTCGAAGCTTCCAGCGGGCCTTTTGTCTTCGTATGCACCAGGTATCCTCACACGCAGGAGTCGTGGGGTCACTGATGTTACGAGAGTTTACTTCTCGCCCCTCATTGGTTTACCCAAAGTGGAAGGTGAGATGTAGCGGCAAATTTCCCTTAGCGAAGATGCTAAGGTTTAAGTGTCGAACCAATAGAACTCCAAGATCGACAAGTAGGTGGTTCAGCAAGTGATGCACCGTTGATAATCACTTGCTTCTCCTAGACCTGCACACACAATAGATAGCTTTGCTCCCAACGAGTACAGAGAGGTTGTCAATCCCTCCGGCCTTGTTGTTTACAAAGGATAAAACGCACGGGATAATAATGATAGTGATAGCAATGGAAAAGTAAATAAAGCAGTAAATCGATAGCGGGTGTAAACAGTATTGGAAATATGGACCGGGGTCCTATGATGTTCACTAGTGATGTCTCTCTCCCAGAAGACGATAAAATAGCCATGCGAGGTAAACAAATTACAGCTCGACAATTGACAGGATTATGTGCACAAACCAATGCTAACTATGCTACAAATAAAGGAAGAGGCTCAAAAGCTTGGGCGGTACGCCAAAACAAGTAGACCGAAATCCATATGCATCTACCTACTAATCATCCACCTTGAGATATCTATCCAGAACATCTCGCTGGTATTAAGTTGCGAATCCCACCCAAAGTGTAAACTCAAAGCAACGGACAACTGCATTAAAGAACTTTGCGTAAAGTAAACAATCCTTGCACCCTCAAGTACAAGCACCATTGTTTTCTCCCTTGTGGCAACAACACATCCCCTAGACTCATGTTTCTGTCACTCAAGCTAGTCATCGGGGGGCATGAACCCACAATCATGCATAACGCTCCCTCTTGGAGTCACTACCTACTACTTGGCCAAAGCAATAAACAGCAACGGGGAACATGCAAAAATTACTCTAGAACATAAATATAAAAGAGGATAATAAAATATATTACGCAAACACAATCTGAACATAATCTCATAATCCATCGGATCCCAGCAAACTCAGCATAGCAGTAGCAGAAATATTACATATGTGCCTCGATCATGTAGGGCAGCTCACGAGGTCTAATCCATGAAGAACAAAGAGGGGAGGAGAACATCACATAGCTACTGATCATAGACCCATGGTCCAAGGTGGACTACTCACGGTTCATCCGGGAAGCATCCATGGCGGTGGAGAAGCTCTCGGAGGTGGTTCCTCCCTCCGGCACGGTGCCGGGAAGAGGTCTTCTGGTGCTCCCGATCTTGGAAGCGCGGCAGCGAAACAGAGGAGAGATCGCGAAAAATGGTTCCCGTCACGGGGGTTTAATGTCACGAGGAATATATAGGCGAAGGGGGGCAGCCAGGGGGGCCGCCAGGGGTCCAGGCGGCCCCTGGCGCGGCCCCACCCTAGGGCGCGCCGGGAGGGCGCCTGGAGCCCTGGTGGGTCCCCTCTGGCCCCCTCTCAGTGTTTCTCGAAGCTTCCGTATCGCTGATTTTTTATTGGATTTTCCCGAATTTTTGGAGCACTTTTAATATGGGGGAAACCTGAAATAGAAAAACAGCAGAAAAGAGGAACTGGCACTGGGGTGCAGTGAGTTAATAGGTTAGTCCAAATATGATCAAAAGTGTATGGAAGTTCATCAATATCATAGCAATATCACACAAAAGAGGCATGGAGCAAGCAGAAATTATAGATACGTTTTGGACGTATCAACGTCCCCAAGCTTAATTCCTGCTCGTCCTCGAGTGGTAAATGATAAAAAGCATAATTTCTGTGGTGACATGTTAACAAACATATAAGAACTTTTAAGTAGAGCAATCAAGGCATGTAATTCAATTCAAGCCATAACAGGCAAGAGTCTATATTTAGCATTGAAACAAGCAACATAAGAACATAAAGGTGCAAGAGCTCTCGCTGTCTGTGACTCGAATGTCTCCAAATGGTGTTTGTGTGCAAGAAAGGGGATAGGGATATACGAGAAAAAGTATTTTTGTGTTGAGAACTCAATCTACTAAAGTTTCACACTTGGTCTTCTTTGGAATCTTATCTTGACTCATCCCCAGACCACTATCCAGGTATAAGTCAAAATGATCCACTCCTTTTCGACATTTTGAGCACTCATGCAATGGATGAGCGTAAGCAAGAAAGTTGACATTTAGGATGGCGAAGAGAGAATATGATGGAGGAGGAAGACAAAAAGGGTGTGAAAGGCTCACATCAATGAGGACAATCATAGGCGAGAGAAAGCCAAATGATAGATATGATGTGAGGAGTAGGGATTGCCATGCAACGGATGCACATATGAGCTAAGGTAAGCTCTCCAATGGAACTAGTGGGGGTGCATCCAACTTGCTTGCTCAAGAAGACCTAGAGCTCATTTGAGGAGGCTCATCATTGGAATATACAAGCCAAGTTCTATAGTGTGAAGGTCCCCACATAGCTATATGCATAAATGATAATCTCTATGGAGTACAAGATATAAGAGGGAGTACGAGTGTGGATCTCTAAAAAGGAATAGTAGTGTGCCCCCTTCTCTCTTTTTATTTCTTTTTCTCTTTTTTTATTTATTTACTTTGAATTTTTTTGGTGGCCTCAATGGCTCTTTCTATTTCTCTCATTTGTCCTCTTTGTGATCTTTTAATTTGTCTACTTTGGGATCTTTTCCTCACTTTAGGGGCAACACTCTATATATTACAAAAAGTATAGAAGATCTTTCACACTTTACAAAAGTACTCAAATCATAAAGAAGATGTAACTATCATGATGTATGCAAATGTATGCCTCTGCCAGTGTAGCAGGATATGCAATGATACTAGCGCGTCATGTGGCAATGATTAGGGCAAGGCTCAACTAGCATGCGGCTCATCGATCAAGGAAGTAGCATGTATGACATGAAGATCAAGTCATGAGAAGATGGATGTTGCATGGCAATATATCTCGGAAAGGCTATGGAAATGCCTTGATAGGTAGGTATGGTGGTTGTTTTGAGGAAGGATATAAGGAGGTTTATGATGACAGAGCGTATCGTGCCAAGGGTTTGGATGTACCGGCGAAGGTGGACGCCAACTCTCGGAGTGAGAAGAAGGCAATGCACGGCACAGGTGAGGCTAGAAAAATATGGGAAGGTGGAAGTGTCAACTTTTGAATACTCACATTAGTCCGAAGAACTCATGCACTTATTATCGGTAACTCTCAATCTAATAAGGAGGTTTCACAAAGAGACAAGTACCCCGAGGAGGAGTGTATGGGGGTTTGGTTATCCTTGCGCATCCTCGACTCATGGTACGTGAGTGTACTCTAATATTCGACCCCTCAGAAGAGTAGTGATCCATCCAGTAGCTAAAGTTCTCAACTAATTTTGTAAGTTTTGAAAATAAACACGGATTGCCCAAAATACGACATCTATCACTAATAGGCTAAAGCTCTTGACACCAAAAGTCCAAACATTACTCAAAACAATACCTCAAAACTATTGCAAGTTACTACTACAAAAGAATAGCAACCTTAATTAGCTACTTCAAGTCAAGACACAAAACTCAGTGCAACAGGAAAACTCTCTAAACATGAAAACTCAAGAGAGTTCCAGCAACAAACTAAACAAAAGCTCTTTAAAAGGATAAGCATGAAAACTAAGAGCTAAACATGACAATAGCTATGAAAAAGATAAAGAACACACACAACAAAGATAAGCATGAAAAATCCTATGTTGTGTTCTAGATTTTGAAAGTGGAGCGTGTTTCTCCCCCACACAAAGAAAGTTGGCTTCTAACTTGTTATGAACAGCAAGCAAATCTAAAGAAAACTAAAAAGGAAATAAAGATCAAGACGCTTCAAGCATAGCACATAACGCATGAAGTGATAAAAATATAGTGAAGCGAGAGACGAACTGATAATTGTTGATGGGGAAGGGGATGCACGGGGGCATCCCCAAGCTTATACGCTTGAGTCTCCTTGAATATTTCTTGGGGATGCATGGGGGCATCCCCAAGCTTGAGCGCTTGACACTTCTGAATCTTCTTTCATCGTCTTCCCTCGCACACTTGAAAACTCCCTTCATACATAACTCATCATAATCTGATTAGCGAGGTTAGTACCCATAATAAAATATATTTGTTACTGGAAATAAAGATATTATTGAAGAGCTACTGTTTCTCAAGATTTCCAAAAAGTTTTTGCAAATAAAAAGCAAGCTTAAGGTTTGCAAAATGAAGAAGAGGCAAAACATGACAGAATATGTGAAAAACAGACCAGCAGGTAGTAAAGAATTTTTTAGGGATACTTATGCAACTGAAATAAAAAAAACTCAGAACATATGAAAGTTCCGTAATTGTATAAATCATACTATGTAAAAATTTCAGCTCAAAAAGATGAACTGGGATTTTTCTGTAATTTTTCTAGTCACGAGGACAGAATCTGTTTTCTGGACATCATGTCACAACTTTCACTTCCCTTGTCATATGAGGCAATAAATGGCAGAAAGCTTGAAAAGTAAAGATACAATGATGTTGCTACAGTAGTAACAATCATCAAGACCACTAAAAACAGAAGAAAGACAAAAAGGAAATCCTAAATTCATTGCGGGCTGCCTCCCGAAAGCGCTTCTTTAAAGCCATTAGCTAGGCTTAATGCAAATAGATCAAGTTTTTTCAAGAAAATAACTAGCCCGTGTGACGGACTCAAAAGGCAACTTAATCTTTTTCCTAGGGAAGTGTTCCATCCCTTTCTTGAGAGGGAATTGTAATTTTCTAATCCCTTCTTTCATATCAATAATAGCCCCCACGGTGCGAAGAAAAGGACGTCCCAAAATAATTGGACAAGAAGGTTCACATTCAATGTCCATAATAGTAAAATCAACGGGAACATAATTGTCATTGACAATGATAAGAACATCATCGATCTTCCCCAAATGTTTCTTTACGGAATAATCGACAAGACGAACACCAAAAGAACAAGGATCAAAATGTTTCAATTCAAATAAATCATACATTCTTTTGGGCATAACGGAGGTACTAGCTCCAACATCACATAAATCATAGCAAGAAAATTTATTCAACTTAATTTTAATCATAGGATCCCAACCATCTTCTAGCTTTCTAGGTATGGAGGCTTCTACCCTAAGCTTCTCCTCCCTAGCTTTAATGAGAGCATTAGTGATATGCTTCGTGAAGGCAAGATTAAGTGTGCTAGTGTGGGGGTCTCTAGACATCTTGTGAAGGAAACGAATAACTTCAGAAAGGGTGCAATTATCAAAATCAAGGTCACTGCTATCAAGTAAAGTGGTAGTGGTGTCCTTTAGGCTCACTTGTTTGGTAGCTTCTATAGTCATAGTAATTTCTTCTTCTACGGTTGAGGTCATAACATCACCATTAATAGGTCCTATGGGACTAGGGGTGCATTGGGTGCTAAGAGTTTGGATATTCTCAACCACTTGGATAGTAGCAATTGTATGGTGTGTAGGAAGGCTCTTAATTCTATCTTCTTCATGCCCATCTCTCTTTGAGTTTAGCCATCATCCTAATGTTTTCATTAATTTGCACTTGAATAGCGTTCATAGGAGTGACCTTCCTCTCCTCAAGAGGAGAAGTTCTAATTTTAAGCAATTCTACTTCATGGGCTAAATTGTCTACCTTCGACGAGAGATTATCTAATTTGTCTAGTTTTTCCTCTACACTCTTGTTGAAGGCTTTTTGGGTAGTGACAAAGTCTTTAAGCATACTATCTAATTCAGAAGTGGAGTTTTTGGTGCTAGGATAAGTGTTGTTGTTCCCATTGTTGTTGGAGGGGAACGGTCTAGGATTGCTACCAAAATTACTCCTATAAGCATTGTTATTGAAGTTGTTTCTAGAGATAAAGTTCACATCTACTTGATCTTGAGCAATCAAAGAATTTAAAGGAACATCATGAGGATCAATAGGAGATTTCTTGGTAAGTAAAGACATAATCAAGTCAACTTTTTCATTTAGGGAGGATATCTCCTCGACAGAGTTTACCTTCCTACCTGTTGGAGCTCTTTCGATGTGCCATTGGGAATAGTTGGTCATCATCTCATCGAGAAGTTTTGCGGCAACACCAAGTGTAGTTGACATAAAGGTTCCTCCCGCGGCCGAATCTAACAAGTTCCGTGAGGTAAAGTTCAAGCCTGCATAAAAAGTTTGGATAACCATCCAAGTAGTCAAACCATGCGTAGGGCAATTCTTAACAAGAGATTTCATGCGTTCCCAAGCTTGGGCAACGTGTTCATTATCCAATTGCTTAAAATTCATAATATAACTTCTCAATTGGATAATTTTAGCAGGGGGGTAGTACTTCCCAATAAAAGCATCCTTGCACTTATCCCAAGAATCTATGCTATTCCTAGGCAAGGATTGAAACCAGATTTTAGCTCCTCCTCTCAAGGAGAAAGGAAAAAAGCTTAAGCTTAACAATATCACCATCTACTTCTTTGTACTTTTGCATATCACAGAGCTCAATAAAATTATTTAAGTGCAAAGCAGCATCATCTCCAACACCGGAGAATTGATCTTTCATAACAAGGTTCAGCAAAGCAGATTTAATCTCATAAGAAGGTGATCAAGTAGCAGGTGTAGCAATAGGAGTGCAGATAAAGTCACTGTTGTTGTGACTAGTGAAGTCACACAACTTGGTGTTCTCGGAAGAACCCATAGTAGCAGCAAGCAAGATAACTATTTTTTTTTATTTTTGATAAGAGACACTAAAGCAAAAACTGAAAGGTAAACTAACAAGACTAAAAAGCAAAGATA
The DNA here is from genome assembly GCA_950022295.1 of Bromus sterilis. Lineage (NCBI taxonomy): Eukaryota > Viridiplantae > Streptophyta > Magnoliopsida > Poales > Poaceae > Bromus > Bromus sterilis. The sequence continues at coordinate 137,916,308 of OX465601.1, read as the reverse complement.
AAAGATAGTGTGCAACTCCCCTATCTTGAAGAGTGGAGTCCCCGACAACGGCGCCAGAAATTGCTTTGATATTACGAGAGTTTACTTCTCGCCCCTCGTTGGTTTACCCAAAGTGGAAGGTGAGATGTAGTGTAGCGGCAAATTTCCCTTGGCAAAAATGCTAAGGTTTAAGTGTCGAACCAATAGGACTCCAAGATCGACAAGTAGGTGCTTCGACAAGTGATGCGCCGTTGATAATCACTTGTTTCTCCTGGACCTGCACACACAATAGATAGCTTTGCTCCCAACGAGTACAGAGAGGTTGTCAATCCCTCCGGCCTTGTTGTTTACAAAGGATAAAACACACGTGATAATAATGATAGTGATAGCAATGGAAAAGTAAATAAAGCAGTAAATCGATAGCGGGTGTAAACAGTATTGGAAATATGGACCGGGGTCCTATGATGTTCACTAGTGATGTCTCTCTCCCAAAATACGATAAAATAGCCATGCGAGGTAAACAAATTACAGCTGGGCAATTGACCGGATTATGTGCACAAACCAATGCTAACTATGCTACACAGAAAGGAAGAGGCTCAAAAGCATGGGCGGTACGCCAAGACAAGTAGACTGAAATCCATCTGCATCTACCTACTAATCATCCACCTTGAGATATCTATCCAGAACATCTCGCTGGTATTAAGTTGCGAATCCCACCCAAAGTGTAAACTCAAAGCAACGGACAACTGCATTAAAGAACTTTGCGTAAAGTAAACAATCCTTGCACCTGCAAGTACAAGCACCGTTGTTTTCTCCCTTGTGGCAACAACACATCCCCTAGACTCATGTTTTTGTCACTGAAGCTAGTCATCGGGGGCATGAACCCACAATCATGCATAACGCTCCCTCTTGGAGTCACTACCTACTACTTGGCCAAAGCACTAAACAGCAACGGAGAACATGCAAAAATTACTCTAAAACATAAATATAAAAGAGGAGAATCAAATATATTACTCAAACACAATCTGAACATAATCTCATAATCCATCGGATCCCAGCAAACTCAGCATAGCAACAGCAGAAATATTACATATGTGCCTCGATCATGTAGGGAAGCTCACGAGGTCTAATCCATGAAGAACAAAGAGGGGAGGAGAACATCACATAGCTACTGACCATAGACCCATGGTCCAAGGTGGACAATCACGGTTCATCCGGGAAGCATCCATGGCGGTGGAGAAGCTCTCGGAGGTGGTTCCTCCCTCCGGCAGGGTGCCGGGAAGAAGTCTTCTGGTGCTCCCGATCTTGGAAGCACGGCGGCGGCGGAACATAGGAGAGATCGCGAAAAAGGGTTCCCGTCACGGGGGTTTCATGTCACGAGGAATATATAGGCGAAGGGGGGCAGCCAGGGGGGCCACCAGGGGTCCAGGCGGCCCCCTGGTGCGACCCCACCCTAGGGCGCGCCGGGAGGGCGTCTGGGTCCCTAGTGGGTCCCCTCTGGGCCCCCTCGGTGTTTCTCTAAGCTTTCGTATCGCTGATTTTTTATTGGATTTTTCCCGAATTTTTGGAGCACTTTTAATATGGGGGAAACCTGGAATAGAAAAACAACAGAAAACAGGAACTGGCACTGGGGTGCACTGAGTTAATAGGTTAGTCCAAATATGATCAAAAGTGTATGGAAGTTCATCAATATCATAGCAATATCACACAAAAGAGGCATGGAGCAAGCAGAAAGTATAGATACGTTTTGGACGTATCAGTCACTCCCTCGTCAGTAGCCCCCGAGTGCATGGGGGACTCGAAGAGTCGCGCAGGGACTCGAATTCATCATCGTTTGCTTTCATATGCGCAGCGCGGCTGCGAGTCGTTGGCAGCTTTAGCCATGTCAAAAGTTTATCCGAGGGATGATAAGGTGAAAGGGCCCGAGGTAGTCGACTGGTCGAGCCTTGGCGAATTGCACTAGTGGTAAATACCTCAGTAGCCTAATCAAGCCCGTTTCCCTCGACACGAACTTGGAAACGACCGGTGTCTAGCAAAGTCCATGTCGCTGCAGGTCTTATAAGATCGATGCCGCCGACCCCAGCAAATAGCCTTAACGCGTCCGTTATCGGCTCATTTTTCTATCATGCGAGTGCATGGAAAACGTTGGGAGTGAAGTCGCGCTGTGGCAAGTCCCGGCCCGGCCGGGTACGCAGTGGGGTCCTACCTACACGCTAAGCTTGCGCGACATCTGGATACAGCGAGTCGCAGCCCATGCATCATTTTTTTATAGAGGCACGGAGCCTAGTTAGAGATGCACCCACTTGGAATAAACAATCAAGTGAGCATTTAGTGGTCACTTGCGGAGCTTTTGCGAGCTCGGACGAGGAATTAAATAACAAAGCATCCACTCGGAAAGTCACCGAGTTCGCGAGTAGACTGTATCGTTGAATATTAGTTGAGTCCTGCGAGCAGTCACTCGAACGCTTTGCTGTCTTCAAGGTGAGGGAGCACCCGGACTCTGGAGGTGCGTCGTTTCGTCAGTGCGAGTGGTCACTCGAGTACATGTTTGCCTTCTTGGTGAGGTAGCACCCGAACTCTGGAGATTTTCGGCCTTGCTCTGTTTTTACCGAGGGCAAGGCGCTCCCGATGGGAGTAAAAATTTCGAATAAAAAATCAGAATATTTTGGCACCAAGGGACGGGTGGTGTTTCGCCGATCTTTGTTTTTTCCAATTGCTTTTATCTTGATCCGTCCTTCTTGGGATGTTGTGGTGATAAGCATTGCAATAATGCTCTTTGGTGACCGATGACGACGCTTGGTCTTCGATCCATCACATCTCCTGGCCAGTCATAATGACGACTTGGATGCTGCGTTGCGGCGGCCCGTTGGATTTCCAAGGCGTGTATGGGAAACACGCGAGATTTGACGTGTCCTTTAAATAGTGCTGACCGTGTGAAGGCATCTTGTCTTGGAATTCGTAAATCCCAGCGTGTTGGTCTTTGAATTAATGATGGCGCCTCCTGGGCTTCTGCGTGTTTTCCTGGTTTGCCCCTGGGTTGCGCTATAAATACCTCCTGTAGTTTTCCTGACCTTGGCATCCATTCTTATCTCACCTTTCTCTTCGGCTTTTTGTTCATATGGCGCCCACGCGTGATGGTGGTGTGGCTAGCCGAGGTCGTGGTTGTCGCGGCCATGGTGGCCGCACACCTCGTTCTTCGCGCGATGGACGTCGTGTGGCTACGACAACGCCTTCCTCTTCCTCCGTGGAGGAGGGTGTTTGGCGCTATGATTTCCTTTTGCGTGTTCTTAGCCGGACCGCTACCCGGGTCCCTCCTCCGTTCTCATCTGCCTCCATTGTTTCTGAGCTCAATTTGAGGGGTTTCTGGCTCCGTCTTCAAGGGTGTGCTCGATCTTCTTCTTGGGTGGAGCTGGAAGTTGATAATTCATTCCTAATTTTTCTTGGATCTGGATGGAGGGTGTTTTCACGTCGGCCGAGCCTGCTTCACGGGGATAGCCTTTGTTTTCGGTTTGATGGCGAAGATACTCTCACTGTTCGTGCTTTTGATGCCGGTGGCAATCGTCTGGATCCTTACTGGGAGGAAACGAGCAGCGACAGCTCTGGTGGGTCGAGGAATCCTTCATCTACTTCTCCAGTGGCTTCATCTTCGGCTGACTCCTCGGCCGGTGGTGCTTTCTCTTCTAGTTCTAAGGAGGAGCTCGACGTCAAGCCACCCGTCAAACGGGCGCGTCGGTAGACAAGGCACCTTGTAGAACTGGAGGACAGCGGCTTGCTTCTTCGCCTTAGTTTTTTACTTTGTCTGTGATGATGCTCGTCAAGATGTGGGCCGAAAATGCCAATTATCTCAGCATGAGCACACATGTAGAAGTCATAGTTCCCTCGGATGATTGGTATTGAAATACCTTTTGACAACCGCTCGAGTCCCTTTGTAAACTTTGGTGTGTGGTGGAGACTTTGCGTTGGTATGTCTTTGATATGTAACTTGAGGTCTTCGAGTCATTTGTAATGAGAACTGTCCTCGAATCCTTTGTAATGAGAACTATCTTCGAGTCATTTGTAATGAGAACTGTCCTCGAGTCCTTTGTAATGAGAACTGTCCTCGAGTCCTTTGTAATGAGAACTGTCTTCGAATCCTTTGTAATGAGAACTGTCTTCGAGTCCTTTGAAAACTATCGGGTGCGCCGCAGCGCTCCCAATGGGAGTAGCCACCGAGTCTTCGTTCGACTTGTGGAGTCGAACATAGACTGTGAGCTTTATGATGTCATCTCTTGCAGTTTCTTGATTGCTCCAGATTTTTATCGGGTGCGCGGCAGCACTCCCTATGGGAGTAGCCCCCGATTCTTTAGGTGATCACTTGTGATCAGGTGAAGACTAAAGAATTTTCTTTGTCTGGTGCTTTTTTCCTTGTCTCTAGGGAATAAATTATGCTTTTGCGGAAAAACTTTGAGTGAAGCTTGTGCGGGCGAACCACGATCCTTGAGCCCCCGAGGCTTTTTGTCTGTGATTGCGTAAGTGAAGATAGTGTTTCCTTGGGGGGAGTGTGCATTCGAGCCCTCAAGTTAAGTGGCGTCGTGTAAAATGAAATAACGTCTCTCGGGGGAGTTTGTGCTCGAGCCCCCGAGTGCTTTTAAGTAGCATCGCGTGAGCGACGATAGCGTCTCTTGGGGGGAGTTTGTGCTCGAGCCCCCCGAGTGCTTTAAGTAGCGTCGCGTAAGCGAAGATAGCGTCTCTCGGGGGAGTTCGTGCTCGAGCCCCCGAGTGCTTTAAGTAGCGTCGCGTAAGCAAAGATAGCATCTCTCGGGGGGAGTTTGTGCTCGAGCCCCCCGAGTGCTTTAAGTAGCGCCGCATGAGCGAAGATGGCGTCTCTCGGGGGGGGGGGGGGGGTTGTGCTCGAGCCCCCGAGTGCTTTAAGTGGCGTCACGTAAGCGAAGATAGCGTCTCTCGGGGGGAGTTTGTGCTCGAGCCCCCGAGTGCTTTAAGTAGCGTCGCGTAAGCGAAGATAGCGTCTCTCAGGGGGAGTTTGTGCTCGAGCCCCGGAGTGCTTTAAGTAGCGTCGCGTAAGAGAAGATAGTGTCTCTCGGGGGGAGTTTGTGCTCGAGCCTCGGAGTGCTTTAAGTAGCGTCGCGTAAGCGAAGATAGCGTCTCTCGGGGGGAGTTCGTGCTCGAGCCCCCGAGTGCTTTTAGTTGTATTATTTGGGCAACACCTTATTTTATTGCTTCGAGTTTTACATGGGTTGCTGATCGGTGCTGCTACCGATACTGCCGATAGTGCCTAAGGGTAGACTATGGGTAGAACAGGCGCAAGTTTGCCACGTTCCATGGATTTCCCACGTCTTCGTCGGTCTTCGGGTTCTTCAGCCTGTATGCACCTCCTCCTATGACCTCCGAGATTATGAAGGGTCCTTCCCACTGCGGGGCAAGTTTGTGCACTTTTTCTTGTATGAGTCGCATGACGAGATCTCCTTTGCGGAAAGTTCTGGTCCGTAGGCGACTGCTTTGGTACGTGCGTAGCTTGTCCTGGTATCCTTCTGACCTTGTTATGGTTGTGTCCCTTGCTTCGTCTGCGGTGTCTTTATCATCCTCTAGTGCTTCTTCTGCCTCTTCTTCTTCTTCGTATCCCGAGATTCGGGGAGCTCCAAACTTTAGGTCGTGCGGCAACATCGCTTCTGCCCCATATACCATAAAAAAAGGTGTGTACTGGGTTGAGGTGTTGTGTCGGGACCCGGGGTTAGCGTATGCAAGACTCGCTACAACACAATCATATGGAGAGCCGAGAACCGTACCCACTTGTCTAAGCAGACAAGGCCAAGCACAAAACGTTCTCGGAAAGCATCGAACGTGAGGGGCATCCCATCCAGGCCGGATGATCAACTGAGATGGGTCCTCATCGTCCGCACACAAGTCTAAATTATATGGGTGGTGAACTCCCATACTCATAGACAAGTCGCCTCAACCATACTATCGATTGTATTATAAACCTTACATAGACTTACTCCAGCCCGATCACTTAGTCGGGGTCTAGGGCGGGTTCGATCATACATCAAAGTGTGCACGTGACAGAGTCACGAGAAATCGCATCGCGATGCCCCAAGCTGCGCACATCTAAGGGCCACTTGGTGTATAAAAGACCGCGAGCCAGATCACAACTAAGGTCTCGAAAACCCATACCAAGACATGCATGTTATAATCATACACGCAACACACATGTCTAGTATGAACAGCAGGTATCATTGCAATTCTCTACAAAGTTTACAACTTTATTGATAACTCTTACAGAGTGCACACAGAGATCACGAGTCTGTGATCCAACATTACATCAAACATGCGGAAGAAAATTATGTCTGGGTACAGACAAGTTTAACAAATGGCTTAAGAAGCCTTATTTAAACACAAGCCCTCCACGAGGGAACCAGTATTCTGACTGGGACTACACTAGCTTGGTCTTTAGTCGTCGAGCTCGAGGAAGAATCCACCTTCGGGGTCAGTGGGTTCATCTAAAACATAGAATAAGCAAACGTGAGTACAAAGTCGTACTCAGCAAGACTTACGTAGGAGCTATACTACTCATGCACATGTATCAAGGTAAAGGGAGGTGGGGTTCAATGCAGAAGTGCCAACTTTGACTTGGCTAGTCCTGAACTATGAGTACCAGAACTGAGGTAAGAAGCGTACACGAGTCCACTACAATCTCCAACCAATTACACCACTATGGATACTTCCTCGACTTCCCCACGAGAAAGCACGCCATAGCACTCACGCTTATCTTGGAAAGTTTTATAAGTATCCAGTTCATGTTGTCTAATAATCAAGATAAGCTTTCCAAGATGTCCATAACCGCGGACGCGGCTATTCGAATAGTTTTGTTAACCCTGCAGGGGTGTACCGCTACACACACACACGCATCAGTTACCGCCTGGGAGTGGGACCCTGCAAGCTGGTACCGGCGAGGATGTTGCCACGACACTTCGCCCACAGCTCTGTTCTAGTCCAGAGAGTCGCCTATCTGAGGGGGATCCGTATGGAAGGTTCCAGTACAGCCTCAAACGATGTGTGCAGGGTCACAAGCCGGTCTTGAAAAGCCGTTCATCCACTTCGCAGACCGTGCCACAGCCCTACCAGAAATCCGAACTACTCCGACTTCTGGGGTTCGAATGGGGTGAGGTACTAGGTCGAGAGGGGTCAGTGAGCCCAATGTGTGGTTGTACTCTTCTTCTTGGATCACCACACAAGAACTCATACTTAAGGCGGTGTTCAACGAGACGACCCACTGTGTACTCCTACACAGCCTCTCATCGTTCACCTTGTATTAGGGTAGATTCACCAACACATTTCCACCATCATCAACATGATTGCTACCATCCCGACTCACATCACAGTACCAACATTGTATCACTCTAAGCATGCAATAAGCAGTAACAGTTGCAGGGGCCACATGATATCAATCAACTCCTATGTCAGCTAGGATTGTGGTTTGCTTACTACTGTGACAAGATGATAGGTCATGCAAAGGATATGGGTTCAACTATGCGGTAGAAACGTTATCATGGTAATCATCCGAAACAATGCATAAGCGAGACTGAGAGGGAATTGGTATTTTATCGACATGATCAATGGGGGGGTTGCTTGCCTTGCTGACGAGGTTCAGTATCGGGGTCTTCAACGAAGGGGGTGATCTCGGTTCCAGTTGCACTTCTATCGAGCAAACAAAGCAATCAAGGTATAAATTTATTTGCAATGCTCAAGCACATGATCAATATTTTAATGTGATGTTCATGGTCACAATGTGGGTACAATTCCATTTAAAAGAAGTGGAATGCAAAGTCATTTGCAAATTCACTCCAAATTTGAATTCAAATTAATGCCATATGGACAAATGCTACTGGTCACCCAATTTAAATTGGTCAAACATGAAAACAAATTCCATATTCACATTCCTTGCATTTTCTGATAATTTTAGACATATTATTTGTCCAATTTGGAGTTAAAATGAATTAGTTATGATTTTCTAAAATTTATAGCTTTTTCTGACTTTTTCTGAATTAAATAAATCAATTTAACCAATTATGGCGTCATGCTAACGCAGGGCTGACGTGGGGGGCTGCTGACAGGGGGGTCCCACCGGACAGTGGCTAGGGGTTAATTAAATTCTATTTAAATTAAACCCCGATTTAATTAGGGACCTGAGCCCACTGGTCAGTGGCCCAGGGGGGTTTAGCGGGATCATTAGGCAGGGGGTTAGGGATTAATGGGGGCCTCATCGCCGGCGTCTCTGGTGACGGCGGAGCACCGCCGAAATTGGCCAAATGGCCACGATTTGGCACGGTCTTGGCGTAGGAAGACGCCCCGTACTCGCGCGCATCGCGTGGAGCACTCGGGGTTCAAAGAAGAGCTCCAGAGCGGCGACTTCTTCATCCATGGCGGCGGCCGGAGTACTGGTGCGACGACCACGGTGCTCCAGGCCACGGGAGGTGTCGAGGAGAGAGGGGAAAAGGGCGTGCGCTCACCCTGAGTGTGAAGGAACCGTCGAGGAGGCCGGAGGAGGGCTGACGGCGGCGTATTTCTGGCAATGGCGCACGACGGCCGTGGGGAAGGAATCGACGCGGGCGGCGTCTCCAGAGGGCTTCGGCTCGGGATCTTCTGCGTGGAGGCGCTGGGCGTCTCGGCGGAGCTACATCTCGCGCCGACTTGGAAAGGTCAGTGGCCACGCGGGCGCACGACGGTGCTCTCCTGCGTGCTTCGGGCGGTGACCAAATCGGGCCAGGGAGAGCGGGAAGTTGAGCGGCGAGAGGGGGAACTAGTGCGGGGCAACGTGGCCGTCCCCGTGGCGTGCGTAGTGGCCAGGGGAGGCTCTAGGTGGGACGTGGCAGCTCGCCGGCGTCGGCATGCCCTCCACCAAGGTGCTTGCCGACGTTGGGCAAGACGACAAGCCCCCAAGTGGGCTTGGGCCGGGGGGGGGGGGGTTAGTTGGGCCCGAGGCCTGTAGGGGTGGGCTAGCTTTCCTTTTTCTTTTTCTTCTCTGTTTTCTTCTGCTATTTGTTTTGGTACTGCTAAATAAAATAGCAAACCATTTTATAAAATGCTGAAACTTTTTACATGGCCTCATAATATATTACGCTAGCCACTTATAAAGTTCGAACATTTTTAAAATTCAAATTATTTGAACTCTAATTCAAATAGGGGTATTTATTTAATTCCAGGGTCCTATTTGAATATTTGAAAAATCCATGAGCATGGGATTGCTACCACACCACTTGATATGTGATCACACTCATTTATGGGAGTTTTCAAAAATGCAAAAGGAATTTTTGGAGCAATTTTTATTGTGGCCATTTGAATTAAATTCTCTAGGGCTTTTCTTTTCCCCATTTTTGAATTTCTTTTGAAATTTTCACATGATGCAAAGTGACCACCTAACCCTAGCACATACCTAACAGAGGGTTCTGACACGTTGGGGGTGGTGCGCAAGCTCCACATGACCGCGGGGATTTCTTCTACCCAGTTGCCTGCAGCTTGTACGAGTGGTGCGAGGAGTCGCTTTTTTATTCCTCCGCACACTAAGCCGTTTGCCTTCTCCACCTGGTCGTTAGATTGTGGGTGTGCGACTGACGCGTAGTTGATTTTGATGCCCAAATCTTGGCAGAAGTTCTGGAATTCTGCTGCTGTGAAGTTTGTACCATTGTCTGTGATGATGTTATGTGGTACGCCAAATCTGAAGATGATGGACTTGATAAAGAACTGCCGTGAGGGCTGTTGAGCTGGTGATTGGTACTGCCTCGATCCACTTGGCGAACTTGTCTACTGCTACTAGTAGATGTGTTCGGTCTCCTTTTGAGGATTTCTTGAGTGGACCCACCATGTCGAGTCCCCAAGTGGCGAACGGCCAGGATAATGGTATGGTCTTGAGTTCTGAAGCTGGGGCGTCCGGTCTGCTGGCGAATTTTTGGTAGGTGATGCAGCGTCGCGTGATGTCTTCCACGTTTCTCATTGCGGTTGGCCAGTAGAAACCTGCTCAAATTTTTTTGGCCACGAGTGCACGACTTCTCGCGTGATTCCCGCAAGTGCCTTCGTGGATCTCGAGCAACAGGGCTTTGCTGTCTTCTTCCTCGATGCACTTTTGGAGGACCTGAGAGATGCTGCGCTTGTAGAGTTGTCCGTTGATTACCGTGAACGCTTTAGATCGTCGACTGATGCGTCAGGCTTCTGCAACTTCTTGTGGTAAGGTACCTTCGATTAGGAATCAAAGGTACGGTTTTGTCCAAGATGGACCTTCGAGTGCGGCTGGTTCTGCTTCTTCGACTGCTTCGTTGCCTGGTTCAGTTGTTGGTTTCGCAGCCGCCACTTGTGCTTGTTCGCTTGTGTCGTCGTCCTCTGCGACTGCCTCCGGCACGAGTGCCTTGGTTTTGATTGACCTCTGGCTCATTCTTTCGAGGAAAACTCCTGGAGGGATTTGTCCTTGGGTTGATCCAATGTTTGCGAGCTCGTCTGCTTCTGTGTTATTTGCCCTGGTGACGTAATTTAGCTCGCAGCCGTCGAATCCTCCTTCTAGGGTGTTGTAGAGTTTCTGGTATGCTAACATGTTTTCTGCGACTGCTTCGCAGTCCCTCATTGTTTGTTGGACAACGAGGTTGGAGTCACCATAGATTACGGGATGGGTGGCGCCGCAAGCTTTTGCCATGCGCATGCCATGGAGTAGTGCCTCATATTCTGCTTCGTTGTTTGATGCCTTGATGAAGTTGATCTGGAGCACGTATATGATTTTTTCTCCTTTGGTCGAGATTAACACGACGCCTGCTCCAGCTCCTTGATGTCTTTTTGACCCGTCGAAGAACATCGTCCATGAGTTGGAGAGGTCTGGAGGGCCAGGTGTTTGCACTTCTACCACTCGACCAGAAAATCTGGGAGTACTTGGGCTTTGATTGACATAGGGTGTTTGAACTACAGGTCGCGGGGACTGAGCTCGATGTTCCATTCGGTGACTCGACTAGTTGCTCCGGGGTTGTTGAGGATGTCCGCGAGTGGTGCGCTGCTCACGATCGTGATGAGGTGCTCGTCGAAGTAGTGTGTTACTTTCCTTGAAGTCATGACGATGGCGTATACGAGCTCTGGTAGTGCGGGTACCGTCGCTGAGACTTTGTGAGGAGCATGCTTAGGTGGTAGATTGGCCTTTGTATGCTCTGGATTTTTCCTTCTTCCGTGCGCTCGACGACGAGCGTCGTGCTGACTACGCTACCGTGTGCCGCTATATATAGGTAAAGGGGTTCTCGCTCCTTGGGCACCGCCAGGATTGGTGGTGTCGAGAGGGTCTTTTTTAGGTCTGCGAATGCGTTGCGGGCTTTCTCGGTCCACTCGAATTTTTCTCCTTTTCTGAGCAACTGGTAGAATCGTAGGGTCCTTTCTCCCAACCTGCTGATGAAGCGACTCAGTGATGCGAGTCTTCCTGTGAGTTGTTGTACGCCTTTGATGTTTACTGGTTCTTGCATCTTGGCGATTACTTGGACTTTTTCAGGGTTTGCTTCGACTCCTCGGGCAGAGACCATGCATCCGAGCAGTTTTCCGGCTGGGACGCCGAACACACACTTTTTTGGGTTGAGCTTGATTCTGTATTTGTTGAGTCCTGCGAAGGTTTCGCGGAGGTCGTCGAGTAGCGTGCTTGCGCTGTAAGTTTTGATGACGATGTCGTCGACGTAGACTTGGACGTTTCTACCGATTTGGTCTCTCAAGCATGCTTGCATCATCCGCTGGTACGTGGCTCCGGCGTTTTTCAATCCAAAGGGCATTGTTCTGTAGCAGAATACGCCATAGGGGGTGATGAACGAGGTGTGTTCTTCGTCTTCTTCTTTCATCCCGATTTGGTTGTATCCTGAAGGCATCGAGGAAGGATAGGAGATCGCATCCTGCAGCAGAGTCGATTATCTGGTCTATCATTGGCAAAGGAAAGTGGTCCTTCGAGCAGTGTTTGTTGACGGGCCCGTAGTCGACGCACATCCATAGTATGTGATACGTCCAAAACATATCTATAATTTCTGCTTTCTCCATGCTTCTTTTGTGTGATATTGCTATGTTATTGATGCACTTCCATACACTTTTGATCATATTTGGACTAACCTATTAACTCAGTGCACCCCAGTGCCAGTTCCTGTTTTTTGCTGTTTTTGTATTTCAGGTTTTCCCATTACTTAAAGTGCCAGAAAAATTCCGGGAAAAGTATAGGAAAAATCAGCGTACATGAAGCTTCGGGAAGAGCCCAAGTGGGGCCAGAGGGAAGCCAGGCGTGGCCCAGGCCGCCACCTGGCGCGGCCACCCCCTAGGCCGCGCCAGGGGGGCGCCTGGGGGCCCTGGTCCACCTCTGGCTGTCCGCCTTCGCATATATATCCCTCTCGTCCCGAAACTCTCGAGGACAAAACCCTTTTTCGCGATCTCTCCTCTGTTCCGCCGCCGCCGCGCTTCCAAGATTGGGAGCACCAGGAGCCCTCTTCCTGGCACCCTGCCGGAGGGAGGAACCACCTCCGGGAGCTTCTCCACCACCATGGATGCTTCCCGGATGAACCGTGAGTAGTCCACCTTGGACCATGGGTCCATGATCAGTAGCTATGTGATGTTCTCCTCCCCTATTTGTTCTTCATGGTTTAGACCTCGTAAGCTGCCCTACATGATCGAGGCACATATGTAGTCTTTCTGCTGTTGCTATGTTGAGTTTGCTGGGATCTGATGGATTATGAGACTATGTTCAGATTGTGATTGATTAATATATTTGATTCTCCTCTTTTATATTTATGTTCTTGAGTAATTCTTGCATGTTCTCCGTTGCTGTTTATTGCTTTGGCAAAGGAGTAGGTAGTGACTCCAAGACGGAGCGTTATGCATGATTGTGGGTTCATGCCCCCTGATGACTAGCTTGAGTGACAGAAACATGAGTCTAGGGGATGTGTTGTTGCCACAAGGGAGAAAACAATGGTGCTTGTACTTGCGGGTGCAAGGATTGTTTACTTTACGCAAATTTCTTAAATGCAGTTATCTGCTGTTTTGAGTTTACACTTTGGGTGGGATTCACAACTTAATACCAGCGAGATGTTCTGGATCGATATCTCAAGGTGGATGATTAGTAGGTAGATGCAGATGGATTTCGGTCTACTTGTCTTGGCGTACCGCCCATGCTTTTGAGCCTCTTCCTTTCTTTATAGCATAGTTAGCATTGGTTTGCGCACATAATCCTGTCAATTGCCCAACTGTAATTTGTTTACCTCGCATGGCTATTTTTTTGTCTTATGGGAGAGAGACATCACTAGTGAACATCATGGGACCCCGGTCCATATTTCCACCTCTGTTTACACCCGTTATTTATTTTCTGCTTTATTTCCTTTTTTGTTGCTATCACTATCATTATTATCCCGTGCGTTTGATCCTTTGTAAACAACAAGGCCGGAGGGATTGACAACCTCTCTGAACTCGTTGGGAGCAAAGTTAGCTGTTGTGTGTGCAGGTCCAGGTCAACCGCCTAATTGCTGGCGCCGTTGTCACCTTCCTGTCGTTGTCGGAGTCCTACTGGAGACAAACCTTGGTATCTTCACCGAGGGAAATTTGCTGTTGTCTACATCGCAACCTTCCACTTTGGGTAACCAACGAGGGGGGAGAAGCCATCAAAGCTAATTTTTGGCGCCGTTGCCGGGGACTCCACTCTTCAAGATAGGGGAGTTGCACACTATCTTTTATCTTTGCTTTTTAGTCTTGCTAGTTTACCTTTCAATTTTTGTTTTTGCTTTTGTGTCTTATATGAAAACCAAAAAACTAGTTGCTACCTTTTGCCTTTGTCTTGCTTTGCCTAGTTATGCTATCCTCACCATGGGTGCTGAACCACCCAAATATGGTAGGATGGACATATTTGACATGTTTCACTTGGATCGTCTTCGATCAATTTGTGCTCGCGCTAAAAACCCAACCGACTTGGTTGAGGGAAAATCATTGGATGAGCATGCTCATTATACGCGGCACCGCCTATCTCAGAAAGGGAAACACTTATGGGATCAAATACATGTTTCTTATTGCCATGCTAAACTTTTGTGCTACAATTATGATTTTACTTGTTGTACTAATATAGATCATAAACACCTCCCTTTCCAATGTGAGTTCAATGAAAATGAGATCTTATCTTCTTATGCTAAAGGTGTCTATGATTACTTTGATGTTGAAAAGATTGAAGAGTTTGTTGCTTGTAAAGGTGCTTATGAGATTGCTTCTTTGATTAAAAGGTATCACGATACTATTCACCAGTCCGAAAACTTTGCAGTTCTTGCTTATTGCTTCTAGAATTATACTTCCAATTCTTATATTGAGGATTTTAAAAATAAAATGTTTGCTGCCCAAGAATATGCCAATGATTGCTTTGAGGAGGAATCCCATGATTCCGAGGACTCACTTGAAATATCCCTTTCTGAAAATTTTGATACTTGCTTTGTTGATGGCCAATATGCCACTATGGATGAGGCTGACAAAAACGAACTCTCTATAGTTCCTTATGCTAAGCATGAAATTGTTGCTATTGCACCCACACTTGATTGTCCTATTATCCTTTTGAAATCTCCAACTCATATTCTGGAGAACTGTGCTCTTATTAAGGCTCAATGTGATGGGTTGCAAAGACCGTGTTGAAAATTATACACGTGTGCTTGTAGGTCATGCACAACATGATTTATGTGATAGTTATATTCTTGATGTTGTTCATGATACTACTGAAAATTACTTTGAGAGGGGAAAGTTTGGTTGTAGAAACTTCCATGTTGCGAAAACACCTCTCTTCATGTTGAAAGTTTTGAAATTGTTCCTGTTCCACCTTTCTATGCATGTCACTTTGTGATTCTTTGACTTATTTTTTACAAGATGCCTATGCATAGGAAGTGGGTTAGGCTTAAATGTGTTTCATATTTGCTTCTTGATGCTCTCTTTTGCTTCAAATTCTTATTCTTATGAGAGCACCTTTTATAATCTTTATGCCTAGTTTAAAGGCGTAAAATAAAGCGCTCGTTGGGAGACAACCCAAGATGTTTTTCTTCTGTTTTTAGTGGTCTTGATGATTGTTACTACTGTATAAACATCATTGTATCTTTACTTTTCAATCTTTGTGCCAATTATAGCCTCATATGACAAGGGAAGTGAAAGTTGTGATATGTTGTCCAGAAAACAGATTCTGTCCTCGTGACGGGAAAAATCATAGAAAAATACCAGTTCATCTTTTTGAGCTGAATTATTTACAAAGCGTCCTCTATACAATCATGAAACTTTCGTATGTTCTGAGTTTTTTGATTTGAGTTGCATAAGTATCCCTAAAAAATTCTTTACTACCTGCTGGTCTGTTTTTCACAGATTCTGTCCTGTTTTGCCATTTCTTCGTTTTGCAAACCTTAAGCTTGATTTTTCTTTGGAAAAACTTTTTGGCGATCTTGAGAAACAGTAGCTCTTCAAGATTATCCTTATTTCCAGTAGAGGAAAAATTATTTTATTATGGGTACTAACCTCGCTAATCAGATTATGATGAGTTATGTATGAAGGGAGTTTTCAAGTGTACGAGGGAGTATGATAAAAGAAGATTCAGGAGTGTCAAACGCTCAAGCTTGGTGATGCCCCATGCATCCCCAATAAATGTTCAAGGAGACTCAAGCGTCTAAGCTTGGGGATGCCCCCATGCATCCCCTTCTCCATCAACAATTACCAGTTCGTCTTTCGTTCCACTATATTTTTATCACCTCATGCATTATGTGCTATGCTTGGAGCGTCTTGCTCTTTATTTACTTTTTAGTTTTCTTTAGCTTTGCTTTCTGTTCATAAAAAGTTAGAACCCAGATTTCTTTGTGTGGGAGAGAAACACGCTCCACTTCACCCTAGAACACAACATAGGATTTTCATGCTTATCTTTGTTGTGTGTGTTCTTTATCTTTTTCGTAGCTGCTGTCATGTTTAGCTCTTAGTTTTCATGCTTATATTTTTAAGATATTTTGTTTAGTTTGTTGCTGGAACTCTCTTGAGTTTTCATGTTTATCTTGTTTAGAGAGTTTCCCTGTTGCACTGAGTTTTGTGTCTTGACTTGAAGTAGGTAATTGAGGTTGCTATTCAATTGTAGTAGTAACTTGCAATAGTTTTGAGGTATTGCCATGAGTAATGTTTGAACTTTTGGTGTCAAGAGCTTTAGCCTATTAGTGATAGATGTCGTATTTTGGGCAATCCGTATTTATTTTCGAAAAGCCTACAAAATTAGTTGAGAATTTTAGCTACTAGATGGATCACTAATCTTTGGAGGGATCGAATATTAGAGTACACTCACGTACCTGTTGACGAAGAATGTTGGAAATATGCCCTAGAGGCAATAATAAAATGTTATTATATATATTTCCACGTTCGTAATTAATGTTTATATTTCTGTGCTATAATTGCAATGACCCTGACTATGAGATTCAGAAGAAAACTCACTTGCATGTGTGGAAATGTAAACACCAAGAGTTCCTGGTTTAGCCTCTAAGAACAGCTCATGTGCTAACTGATGATTACGTTTTCTTAATCATGGACATTGTTCTTGTAACAAGGATGTCAGTAGCAATGGGAACATATTGTTAGCAGAACAATGATGTTGAACCGACCCCAGTATTGAATGATATACTTAGAGATCACATCGTAACAACGTTATAAGTCATATCATGAAATGTTTTCATATACGTAATTCCTTAGACCATGAGAGTATCGAGTTGCTTCACACAGGAAGACATGCTTTGGTTCTTAGATGAATCCTCCCGTAAATGGGAAGTAGTAAAATAAGTTCTGAGTATGTCAGATGGTGTGGCTAGTGACTGTGATAGTTCAAGAATGGGATTTGCTCCTTCACGATGAAGAAGATATTCACTTCGGGCCCACTCGGTATGAAGGTATCCATTATAGTCTGGCCAGACGCATTGTGATTCAGTCACAGGGATACCGGAATACGATAACGAGAAAAGGGACAAACGAGCAAAGAGGATAACGAGTGGCTTGTGTTCAAGAAGTTGTTACACATGGGTGTCAAAACATCTCTCCTCTAACTTTGTCATATATCACGAAGCAAAGGGAATGGTACATGAATAAACATAATGGTTCACTCGAAGTTTCTTCGTGTATGTGCGGGAGTCAACATGGGTGTCCATGGCTCCGCTGTTGATTATTGGCTATTGATAAAAGGCTGTTGACCTATGTCCGGAAGATGTTCTGAGTCATGTCCGCATTATACCGAACCTATTGGGTCACACACTTAACGAGCAGTAGTCTGTTAGAATACTAGAATGGTAGAAGGTTTAGTGGAAGCAAAGCAGAATAGTTCATACGGGTACCGGAAGTAGTTCCGGGGATTTATGAAATAGTTCATAAGGGCACCAAAAGTAGTTTTGGGTATTTAAGGATATGTCCGGATCACTCTGGAGTAGTCCCAGGTGGTTCCGGAACATATGAAAATGGTAATGGGAAAGTTTACGATCAACCGGAATAGTTTCGGTGATCGGTGGACATCTTAAACAATATGTTGTGTTCACCGGACATATTAACCTAAACCCGGATTGTTCCGAAACCTATTTAGATGGCTCCGGAACATTCGTTAGAGGTCCCGGAAGGTATTGGAAGTGCTCCAAAAGTGTCCGGAATGTCCCGAAACGGTCCCGGTATGTCCCGGAAGGTCCTAGAAGCCTCTAGAAGGTCATGGAAGGTTCCGGAAGGTTCCGGGCATTACCACCCACTCCCCTGCGCCCCTAGCCTTGGGGGGCAAGCCACCTAGGCTGCCCTGGCCGGCCAAGGGGTGGGGGGCGCACCAAGGGGAAGGAATCCCCCTCCAGGTGGGATTTCCAAAACCCATTATGGCAGGTTTCCGGTGGGAAGGTGTGGGAAGGTTTGGAAGGCTTGGGAGTCCAAGTTGGACTCCCAAACCTCCTTGAGCTGCGCCCTAGGCCCCTTGGCCACCTATATAAGGTGAGCCAAGGGTGGGGGAAGACACACACAATCAATCCCCAAGGCCTATGCGCCACCCTCCCTCCTCTAAACCCCGTTGCTCCACAATTAGACCCCGGTTTAGACGCTGTTCTAGATCGGAATCCGTTAGGGTTTTCTCGCTCTAGTTTTCTCGGTGGCGTTCATCTCTGGACGGCGGAGCGCTGCTGGATTACTGCTACGGGATGTGTGGATACTAATGGAGGGGTCGTACCTTCGACCCTTCTTCGAGGAGCTTGTTCATGGGACTTGTCCGTGGGACTAGATCGCGGGACTTGTTCGTGGGATTGATCGAGGGACTGTTCGTGGGAGAACTTGCGAGATCTACTTCCACTACGTCCACGAGCTTCACCAACTCTACTTCCGCTGCAACCGTTGGTGAGCAAAGACCTAAACCTTGTATGCAATCTATCTTGGATGATCTTGGGTTCTTGATTCGTAGGCCGATTTTTTTTGTTTTCTACTACGTTTCCCAACAAAGAATTTGTTCAACGCAACACAAGACTTGCACCGCGCAATTGTTTAGAGTAAGGGAGTCGCCACTTCTTTTTTCGTTACGAAGAACGGATGATTTACGAGCAAATCAACAAAGGTTTCTTCAATTTCGGAGAAGAGAGATGGATGATTTACGAGCAAAGCAACAAAGGGTTCCTCGATTTCGGGGAGGAGAACCGACCGCTTTTCAGCGCAAAACGGCAAAGATGAAACAAACCCTAGGGTTGCTAAGGCTCGGCCATGGGTAACGAAAAGTAAAAAGATACAAGTAAAGTAGATGTGTTTAGATGAATATCGATTGTGTGTTTCAATCGGCCGTCACCTCATCTATATATGAGGAGGCTGGACTTTCCGTACAAGAAAAGGACTCCAAATCCCGTCCAAATCTTTCCAAACTTAACCGAACTCGGATTACAAGTGGGCCTGGGACATCAGTTTGGTTTTCGGTAGTTTTGGGGCTGTAAACGACCTCGGATGAAAAAACTCAAAACATAAAGTTGTAGCCCTCGGACACCATCGTGGTTCTGGTTGAGTTTTTGGGGCGAGAGATTTGCTGCACCCCGAGCTACTCGGCTTGTCCTGACGTATCACCATGTTGACCTCCGAGTTACCCGGCCTATAGTAGGTATCTCCCGAGTAGTTTGGCCTGAACCGAGTAGCAGAAATATTCCCTTGTTGTTGAGATGCAGCCCCTATTGCAATTTTCTAGCTTCCATTGATATTCAGTTTTCCACTTCGATTGAATGAGCTAAAAATAACTGAATATTGATCAAAGGGTGTGTCTGAGTTATTCTCTTTGATGAGTGGATCGATAATTACGCCAACCGATCCACCTTTCCGAGTAACACAAGAGGGTGCAGTACTGTCCACCTCCGAGTCAGCTGTAACTCAGCGTGCGTTTATCCCTATATTGGCAAACTTAACATCGGCTCTTGAGAAAATTAAATACAACCCAATTAACATGATAACCAGATGTTTGTTCTGCCAATTTATGTTCCTTCCAGTTGTCATGCCTAGGTATATCAGCAATGCTAAAACAATCCAATATAAACATTATATCTAGATACTTTATCAAGATGAATATTAAGTGATTCGTCAACACATTTGAAATCCATAGATATTTGTTGAGCTATTAATAATGAATCACCAAAAAACATCAATATGTGTAGCACTTATAGAAAATAAAACTCTGAACTGAATAATAAAACATTTGGTTTTGATCATTTGTGCAACAACACTCTAAACAGTTTGAGGCTCCAAAACAGCACCTCAAGGAGATGTATAAACAATATCAATACCTCGGCTATTGCAAATCGAACTATCAAAGTAAAAATTCTCCATGGCACTAATAAGACAAGGTTTACCAATAGTATGCATGTCATAAATAGGATGCTCAATAATAGAAACGGTAATGATTTGGCTTCTCATAAATTCAAAGAATTAACTAGCTAGATCATACTAAGCCAAAACATAATTTACCAATTCCACAACTATGAATTGGTCCATGCAACAGATTTTCAATGAATGTACACCTTGTCTCGTTCTCCAAAAAGACTAAGGACGATGTTTAGAAAATCACACCGACCATGTTTATGTAACCAGAAGCAGCATGCAGAATTCATCCAGTAAAGCACATATAACCGAAATAAAGAGATGAGATAACAAGTCAAATATTTCGGCTCTTTGAAGCAGCAAAGAATGCAACTAATAGAATGTATATTGATTTGGTGATACCCCTTCATGATGTAAGAAATCGTATTGCATCCATGGATAAAAATAAGCCCATGGAGGGTAGCCAATCATACCTGGGGATGAATTCCATGCTAAAGAATTTAATGGCATGGTTGAAGAATATAAATGATGTGCTAACCGAAGATCATTTTTCGTGGATAAAAACCTTCGGCTTAATATCTTATGGGATACTTTCTCTTTCTTCACCTTGGTTAAACTTGTTGCAACAGGAGCTCGCACATCATTCTTAGTTTGATTGCTTTTCTTGGGAACCCATGCCATACTCATCTTCTCAAGTTCTTCTGCACCAAGCTTTTTCAATTTCCTCCAAGTGGTACTAGCCGAATTATGTTTCCAAGTAGTACTTGATGACACAACATCCGGTCGTGTTTGCATATGTAACAAGGTGAGTGTAGCATCCGAATTGGTTGTAGCTTGGTGCTTGTGTTTCCGAGTCATGACCAAATCATCAGTGGAAGCAACTCCTTTTTGGACCAATCCCTGTTCACGACCATGGTTTGCTTATGAATTCTGAGTAGTTTGGTGGATTCTGAGTTGGTGTTGAGTTACTCGGTTAGTTCCGAGCTGCTCGGTGAATTCTGAGTTTCTCCCGAGCTGCTCCATTGGTTCCGGGCTGGTTTTCAAAAGTTCGGTTGTCTCTGCCCCTGTTCCGAGTAACTTGATTTGATCCGAGTTGTTGCTGAGTAGCCCGGTTTGTTTCGAGTTCCTTTTGAACAGCTCGGCTGAGTCTGAGTTCATCCCAAACATTTTGGTTGATTCTCAGCTCACTCAGAGTAGCTTGGTTTCTTCCGAGCTCGGCTTCCTGTCTGTCCTCTTCTACCCTAGTCAGCTTTGCAGCAGACGTTGGGACATCCCTTTTGACTTGAGAATTTTGCTTAGGGACCCATGCCATCTTTCTCTTCTCTAATTCCCCAAATCTTAGCCGACTCAGTTTAGGCACTTCTAGCTCTGAAACAGCATCCTTGCGGCCATCTCTTTTTACTTGGTAGACTTGTTGGACTACCTCCTTCTTCCTCCATGAGCTCCTGACTCATTCCTTTTGAGTGAAACGGTCTTGGTTATGTTTGTTAAATGCTGATCTTTTTGGAGCTACACATCCTTGCTGAGATGACTCGAAATAGGATGGATAATGTGCCCTTGTATCATACCTCTCCCATGATGGATATGAACTCATATAAGCATAGCAAGGTACCCATGACATTGGTAGTGGCAACCCACAATAAGGATGTGAATATGATGTATTGAAATTATCTCTTTGCCAATACCAGTCTTTAGATTTGCGCCTAGGGGGTGATCTTGACGCCTTTGAAACAATTGGCCGATAAACACTCTTTGCCTCATTTATCTTTTGATATTTTTCCAATATCCGCGCGAAAGTAACTTTCGGCTTTCTACTTTTGTGTTTAATTCGGCCTTTGCTTTCTTTGACTGTGGTATCATCGATCATCGAATTAACTTGTTGCCCCCCAGTGCTTGGCGTCTTCATTGTAACCTTGACAGAACCTTCGCCTTCAAGAATATCATCATCATGTTCACGAATAGTTGGTCTACTTGAAAGCTCAATCCTATCACTTGTGGTGTCCACCTTCTTGTCAATCTGATCACACATGTTTGAATCAAAGGTCAACTTTTTATTTTTAGCCGATCTTGATGCAAGAACGGCTTTGGAAATAAGCCAACGGATGGTCCAGATTTGGCATCACCCCATTCGGCTATGCATTGTGTTTCAAACTCTACCTCCGATGGCTTTGAATAAGGAATTATAACACCATCGGTTTCCTCATCAGATTCATATCTTGGCTTCATGTTCTTGAAATCAAAAGTGTTACAAAACATATGTCTCATTTGAGACCAAATGTTAGCCAAGTATGAAATAATCGAAGTTTCCCGTATGAAAATAAAACTTAGCATGTATGATGGGAGCAACCTTGAATGAGACAAATTATAACTAGGTGTGTATCTCAGTGGGTTTTGATTCCGAGCTAGATGTAAGTCGGTATATGTCATATCCGAGCTATGAACGACTAGATTCTTCACCTCCGAGTTATAAGTGTCACGAGTTACAAATTCACTACTAGCCTTTATGAATGGTATGATATGTTGACTGGCATGGTCAGTGAAAAAATCATTCCTAGCAAACAAATTACTCATGTTGATCGGTCTTTCAATATTAAGTAAAATCATGAAGGTAGACGCATCGAAAATATAATTATGAAAAGATCGAAAACTGAGCAAGTTGCTAGTTAGGTATACCTCTTTGAAGACGTCAGGCAAATGTAATGCTTGTATGGGAACAATACTTTGCTCCTCTTCTGGATAATTCTCCAATGTCGCGTCTTCCTCCTCTGGATCTCGTACCATGTTACTCGGAGGCACCTTGCTGACTGAACACTGCTTGGCCTCACTTTCTAGTTCTTGAGTTTCATCGTTGAGTGAATCTTGCTCGGTCATGCTTTTCTGATTTTGATGCACATCATCCTTGGCACGAAACTCAGAGGGTAGCACGCAAATTCCCTGGTATTTAGAAAATTCATATACGGCTGACTCGGCTTCATTAGCCAACTCGTTTGTAATAATCGAGTCAACATTGTCTTGGTATACTTGCAAGGTTCCTTTCTTTTGTATATCTAACTCGGAAGGCTCCACGTTGTTGCTACAGTAAGGAGTAGACAAGTCACCCGAGTGCTGATGTGCATGTTTCCGAGTCAAGAGTAACTCGGCACGCTCTTCTTTCCGAGCTGGAGTAACTCGGTTTTCTGTTGTTTCCGATTTAACTCGGTACCGTTTCTTCCGAGTAGGAGCAACTCGGTACTGTTGCTTCCGAGTTGGCGCAACTTGGTGCATATGTTTCCGAGTTAGAACTACTCGGTGCTGTGATCTTTGAGTTGAAATAGCTCGGTGCCTCTATCTCCGACTTGGAGCAACTTAATACTTTTGTCTCTAAGTTGAAACAACTTTGTGCTGCGGTCTCCGAGTCACAACTCGGTATTGTTACTTCCGAGTTAGAGCAGCTCGGTACTGTTGTCTCCGAGTGAGAACAACTCGGTACTGTTGCTTCCCAGTTTGAGAAACTTGGTGCTGTTACATCCGAGTTGGAACAACTTTGTGCAGACGTTTCCGAATCAGAACAACTCGGCGCTTCTGTTTTCGGGTTGGAACTACTCAGTGGTATAGCTGCCCTCTTGATGACGCTATTATTTTCCTTATGTTGCTCATCTATTTCTTTTTTCCTTATTGTGGCAGTATCATGGGGCTTCTTTACTAGCTCTTGGTAGATAATATTCTTCATGACAGTGATAAAATCTTTCTCCAGATTATCCCACCACTCTTTTGTTCCTATAATAGGATGCCCCCAATGCTTTTTTTTTCTTTTGGCATTGATGTGTTGCCAAAAAATTTCAATTTTACAGGGGACGTACCATAGGCTGCAATACTAGATGAAAGCACGTTAGTTGCACATGGTGCTGAAAAGTTAGTAGCATAAGGTGCAACATATGATGGTGGAAGGTAATTTCCCAAATAGCTAGTAGGAACGTGGCCAACTTCTCTATCCATCGGCATGTTTGGAGGTGAAGACACATATGGCAAACAATGTGCCGATGGATATGGAGATGAAACACTTGATTGCATGCCATTGAAATTGCTAAGATCGGGTGTCTCATATTGATTGAACGAATTCACCATGTTGTCCATCGGACTGTGCACATAGTAGGGAGTAGGGCTAGCCGATGCATGAGAATTCAGATCGACATGTTGCAGGTTGCTAGAATAAGTTGAATTATATAGATTAATTTTCATCGGCCTTTGCCCATAGTAAGAACTAGGGTTAGCCGAAGCATGTAGATTATGTTGTACCGACTCTTGCACATCGTAAGAATTAGGGTTAGACGATACAGTACACATATCATTAGGTCTAGCAACATTAACATAAGAGAGATTGTAATCTACGTATGAAAATTGAGGATTCATGATACCGTGTAGATCGCAGCCTCTTGATGCGCTCCGGGGTGTAGGTTCTTCTTCGTCCGAGTTAGATGTAACTCGGCCTCGTCCTTGATCTTCTTCTCGCCGATTAGATTGGAATTACTCGGCGTTCTCGTCCCCAGCGGAGTCGCCAATTTGTGTTGATGAAGAATTTGTTCAACGCAACACAAGACTTGCACCGCGCAATTGTTTAGAGTAAGGGAGTCGCCACTTCGTTTTTCGTTACGAAGAACGGATGATTTACGAGCAAATCAACAAAGGTTTCTTCAATTTCGGAGAAGAGAGACGGATGCTTTACGAGCAAAGAAAAAAAGGGTTCCTCGATTTCGGGGAGGAGAGCCGACCGCTTTTCAGCG
This sequence comes from Bromus sterilis, assembly GCA_950022295.1. Lineage (NCBI taxonomy): Eukaryota > Viridiplantae > Streptophyta > Magnoliopsida > Poales > Poaceae > Bromus > Bromus sterilis. Next base: position 137,891,751 of record OX465601.1, on the reverse strand, counting down.
CAAAACGGCAAAGATGAACCAAATCCTAGGGTTGCTAAGGCTCGGCCATGGGTAACGAAAAGTAAAAAGATACAAGTAAAGTAGATGTGTTTAGATGAATATCGATTGTGTGTTTCAATCGGCCGTCACCTCATCTATATATGAGGAGGCTGGACTTTCCGTACAAGAAAAGGACTCCAAATCCCGTCCAAATCTTTCCAAACTTAACCGAACTCGGATTACAAGTGGGCCTGGGACATCTGTTCGGTTTTCGGTAGTTTTGGGGCTGTAAACGACCTCGGATGAAAAAACTCAAAACATAAAGTTGTAGCCCTCGAAATTTCCAAGAACTTTCATGTTGAACGTTTTTTAATTCGGGGCCATCTTGAGGGCCGAAATCCTCACGCTTTCCATCAGACATCAATCGTATAGGTGTCTGGCTCCAGGCCTCACTTTTTGCTCTTTGACAGGGTTGTACTCCGAGGGCTGTAACTTTTGCATACGAACTCGGATTGAGATGATTCAAAAATCAAAATCGACCAGTTCGACGAGACCAAGACGCACCATGTAGAACATGTTTCCATTTGATGATGTCTTGAAAGCCTAATTGTCCGAATAGTACTTCGAATGCCAGGGTCTTATCGCTTCAAACATAGTTTCGTCCCTTGAGATGGAATCGGATGATCATGGCTCGAACTACAAAGTTGTTCATATCTACAATACCCAACTTTTTCATGTATAACACTTCTTCATTTGAGGTCATCTTATATAGGTTTATTGCCGTGCCAAAAACCGGTGTCAACAGTACCATGAGTCGAGGATGCGCAAGGATAACCAAACCCCCATACACTCCTCCTCGGGGTACTTGTCTCTTTGTGAACCTCCTATTAGATTGAGATTTGCCGATAATAAGTGCATGAGTTCTTCGGACTAATGTGAGTATTCGAAAGTTGACACTTCCACCTACCCATATTTTTCAAGCCTTTCCTGTGCCGTGCATTGCCTCCTTCTCACTCCGAGAGTTGGCGTCCACCTTCGTCGGTACATCCAAATCCTTGGCACGATACGCTCTATCATCATAAACCTCATTATATCCTTCCTCAAAACAGCTACCATACTGATACGTCCAAAACGTATCTATAATTTCTGCTTGCTCCATGCATGTTTTGTGTGATATTGCTATGATCTAGATACACTTTCATACACTTTTGATCATATTTGGACTAACCTATTAACTCAGTGCACCCCAGTGCCAGTTCCTGTTTTCTTCTGTTTTTCTATTTCAGTTTTCCCCATATAAAAAGTGCCAGAAAAATTCGGGAAAATTCAGATAAAAAATCAGCGTGACGGAAGCTTCGAGAAGAGCCCGGGAGGGGCCAGAGGGGAGCCAGGGGGGCCCAGGAGGCCACCCGGCGCGGCCCCACCCCTGGCCGCGCCAGGGGGGCGCCTGGGGCCCCTGGTCCACCTCTGGCTGCCCCCCTTCGCCTATTTAATCTCCGTCACGGGAAAACTCCAGAAGAAGAACCCTATTCCGCGAACTCGCCTCTGTTCCGCCGCCGCCGCGCTTCCAAGATCGGGAGCACCAGAAGACCTCTTCCCGGCACCCTGCCGGAGGGAGGATTTACCTCCGGGAGTCTCCTCTCCACCATGGATGCTCCCCGGATGTCTCGTGAGTAGTTTTCCTTGGACCATGGGTCCGTGATCAGTAGCTATGTGATGTTCTCCTCCCCTCTTTGATCTTCATTGTTTAGACCTCTTGAGCTGCCCTACATGATCGAGGCACCTTTGTAGTATTTCTTCTGTTGATATGCTGAGTTTGATGGGATCTGATGGATTATGAGATTATGTTCAGATTGTGATATATTAATATATTTGGTTTTTTATCTCTTATATTTTCGTTCCTAAGTAATTCTTGCATGTTCTCCGTTGCTGTTTATTGCTTTGGCCAAGTAGTAGGTTGTGACTCCAAGAGGGAGCGTTGTGCTAGATTGTGGGTTCATGCCCCCCGATGACACGCTTGAGTGACAGAAACATGAGTCTAGGGGATGTGCTGTTGCCACAAGGGGGAAAACAACAGTGCTTGTAACCGCGGTTACAAGGATTGTGTACTTTACGCAAAGTTCTTTTTAATGCAGTTGTCTATTGCTTTGGGTTTACACTTTGGGTGGGGCTCGCAACTTAATACCAGCGAGATGTTCTGGATAGATATCTCAAGGTGGATGATTAGTAGTAGATGTAGATGGATTTCGGTCTACTTATTTTGGCGTACTGCCCGTGCTTTTGAGCCTCTTCCTTTCTTTTTTAGCATAGTTAGCATTGCGGTGCGTTCATAATCCTGTCAATTGCCCTTCTGTAATTTGTTTACCTCGCATAGCAGTTTTATCGTCTTTTGGGAGAGAGACATCACTAGTGAACATCACGTATCCCGGTCCATATCCTCATTACTGTTTCCAATCTATATTTAATTTTCTGCATTTACTTTCAAGTTGCTATCATTATCCCTTGTGTTTTATCATTTGTGAACAACAAGACTGGAGAGATTGACAACCTCTCTGAACTTCGTTGGGAACAAAGTTATCTGTGTCTGTGTGCAGGTCCGAGTCAGTTGCGCCGCTGACACCTACTTATCATCTTTGGAGTCCTACTGGAGACAAACCTTGGTATCTTCACTGAGGGAAAACTGCTGCTGCACTGCATCTCAAACCTTCACTCGGGGTAACCAACGAAGGGCGAGAAGCCACCAAGCAAAGTATTTCTGGCGCCGTTGCCGGGGACTCCGAGTGCTAAGATAGGGGAGTTGCACACTACCCTTTACCTTTGTTTTTTAGTCTTGTTAGTTTACCTTTCAGTTTTTATCTTTGTGTCTTTTATCAAATATTAGAAATTTTTTATTTATCTTGCTGTTAGTAGTACTCCTTGTTTAGATGAACATGTTAGGGCTAGGTGCTTTGCGGGAATCGGAAGTTCTCGATTTCCGTCAAAGGGATGGAGAAAATATGAAGAAGGCATGGGACAGAATTTCTGAAGCACATAAAAGAATTATGCCTTGGATATCTATAAAATTGTGCTTAGAAATTTTTACCATGGTCTTTTTAAGTGGTGTAAGCACTCTCTTGACATTATAGCTGAAGGAGATTTTCTAGAGTGTGATGAAGATAGGGCTCTTGAGATTTTGCATAGTCTATCTAGTTATTTTGTTTATGATCGTAGTATTGATACTGTCATAGATAGACTTGCCACTATTGAAAAAAGACTGGATGCTCTAGATTTGGGGAAAGTAGAGGAACTTAAGTCCAACAAGAAATAAATGTTGGAGATATATGATGATTGGGAGCCCTTTGTTAGGATTAGTATCTCTAACCAAGGCTTCCTTGCTCTTTGTGATATTGGATCCACAGTTTCTACTATGCCAAAAATAGTTTATGATTCTTTGAAACTAGATATGGATAAATTATCATCTTATCATGAACATTCTAATGGAGATATTTTAGAGATTAAAGGAAAGGTAAAAGAAGTCCAAGTTGCATTCCTTCATAGGACTGCACCAATGGATTTCTTCATCATGGAGCCAAGCCAAAGTAACATTGTGCTCGGAAGAGACTTCCTCCGTGCTATGAAAGGCTTCATTGATATTGGTAATAGGCACATACGCTTACGCGGTATGGCGAAAGGCAAGTATCTCTTTCCTAGTAAGAAGAAGAATGAGCTTATTGAAAATCAATTTGAAGGGTTTTATGATTCTGATCTTGGATACCCTTGATTCTTCTTTTTGCATCATGCCGAGCTCAAAGGCATAAAAGAAAGCGCTTTCGGGAGGCAACCCGCAAAGAATTTAGGTGTTTTATTTTTTGCTTTTGTTGTGTCTTGATGATTTTTACTACTGTAGCAACATCATTGTATCTTTATTTTTCAGCTTTGTGCCAAGTTATAGCCTCTTACGGCAAGGGAAGTAAAAGTTGTGACATGCTGTCCAGAAAACAGATTCTGTCCTCGTGACCAGAACAATTCCATAAAAATACCAGTTCATCTTTTTGGGCTGAAATTTTTACACAGTATGATCTATACAATTACAAAACTTCCGTATGTTCTGAGTTTTTTGATTTGAGTTGCAGAAGTGCCCCTAAAAATTCTTTACTATCTGCTGTTCTGTTTTTCACAGATTCTGCCACGTTTTGTCTCTCCTAACTTTTGCAAACCTTAAGCTTGCTTTTTCTTTGAAATTTTTTTTGGCACTCTTGAGAAACAGTAGCTCTTCAAGAATATCTTTATATCCAGTGGGAAAAATTATTTTATTAAGGGTACTAACCTCTCTAATCAGCTTATGATGAGTTATGTATGAAGGGAGTTTTCAAGTGTGCGTTGGAAGATGATGAAAGAAGATCCAGGAGTGTCAAGCGCTCAAGCTTGGGGATGCCCCCATGCATCCCCAATAAATATTCAAGGAGACTCAAGCATCTAAGCTTGGGGATGCCCCCGTGCATCCCCTTCTCCATCAACAATCATCAGTTCGTCCTTCGTCTCACTATATTTTTATCACTTCATGCGTTATGTGCTATGCTTGGAGCGTCTCGCTCTTAGGTTTTGTTTCTAGTTTTCTTTAGCTTTGCTTGCTGTTCATAACAAGTTAGATCCCGTCTAACTTTGTGTGGGAGAGAAACACGCTCCACTTTCAAAATTTAGAACACATCATAGGATTTTTCCTGCTTATCTTTTTGCTGTTGTGTGTTCTTTATCTTTTCATAGCTACTGACATGTTTAGTTTTAGTTTTATTTTGTCTTTAGCAAGATCCTTGGCTTTTGCTTAGTTTGTTGCTAGAACTCTTTTTATTTTTCATGTTTATCTTGTTAAAGAGAGTTGGTTGTTGCACTGAGTTGTGTCTTGTCTTGGAAGTAGGTAATTGAGGTTGCTATTTAATTCTAGTAGTAACTTTCAATAGTTTTGAGGTATTGATGTGAGTAATGTTTGAACTTTTGGTGCCAAGAGCTCTAGCCTATTAGTGATAGGTGTCGTATTTTGGGCAATCCGTGTGTATTTTCAAAACCTACAAAACTAGTTGAGAACTCTAGCTACTAGATGGATCACTACTCTTTGGAGGGATCGAATATCAGAGAACACTCACGTACCATGAGTCGAGGATGCGCAAGGATAACCAAACCCCCATACACTCCTCCTCGGGGTACTTGTCTCTTTGTGAACCTCCTTGTTAGATTGAGAGTTACCGATAATAAGTGCATGAGTTCTTCGGACTAATGTAAGTATTGAAAGTTGACACTTCCACCTTCCCATATTTTGCTAGCCTCTCCTGTGCCGTGCATTGCCTTCTTCTCACTCCGAGAGTTGGTGTCCACCTTCGCCGGTACATCCAAACCCTTGGCATGATACGCTCTGTCATCATAAGCCTCCCTTTATCTTTCCTCAAAACAGCCACCATACCTACCTATCAAGGCATTTCCATAGCCTTTCCGAGTTATATTTCCATGCAACTTCCACCTCTTCATGACTTGATCTTCATGTCATACATGTTCTTGCTACACTGGCAGCGACATACATTGCATACATCATGATAGTTACATTTTCTTTATGATTTTGAGTACCTTGTAAAGTGTGAAAGATCTCCTTTATCTTCTTGTAAAATAGAGTGTTGCCCTTAAGTGAGGAAAAGATCCCAAAGTGGACACAATAAAAGATCCCAAAGAGGACAAATGAGAGTTAAATAGAAAGAGCCATTGAGGCCACAAAAAATACAAAAAAAGAAAAAAAGAAAAAATAAATAAAAAGAGAGAAAGGGGAAACACTACTATCCTTTTGAAAGATCCACACTAGTACTCCCTTTATATCCTTGTACTCCATAGAGATGATCTTTATGCATATAGCTATGTGGGGACCTTCACACTATAGAACTTGGCTTGCATATTCCAAGGATGAGCCTCCTCAAACGAGCTCTAGGTCTTCATGAGCGAGCAAGTTAGATGCACCCCCACTAGTTCCATTGGAGAGATTCTTAGCTCGTATGTGCATCCGTTGCATGGCAATCCCTACTCCTCACATCATATCTGTCATTTGGCATCTCTTGCCTATGATTGTCCTCATTGATGTGAGCCTTTCTCATCCTTTTTTTCTTCCTCCTCCACCATATTTCTCTCTTTGCCATCCTAAGTGTCAACTCTCGTGCTTACGCTCATCCATTGCATGAGTGCTCGAAATATCGAAAAGGAGTGGAACAAATTGACTTGTACCTGGCTAGTGGTCTGGGGACGAGTCAAGATAAGATTCCAAAGAGGACCAAGTGTGAAACTTTAGTAGATTGAGTTCTCAACAAAAATACTTTTTCTCGTATTCCCTATCCCCTTTCTTGCACGCAAACACCATTTGGAGACATTCGAGTCACGGACAGCGAGAGCTCTTGCACCTTTTGTTCTTTTGTTACTTGTTTCAATGCTAATATAGACTCTTGCATGTTATGACTTGAATTGAATCTCTAACCATGATTGCTTTACTTTTCAAAGTTCTTATATGGTTGCTAGCATGTCAGCACATAAATTATGCTTGTTATCATTTACCTACTCGAGGACGAGCAGGAATTAAGATTGGGGATGTTGATACGTCCAAAACGTATCTATAATTTCTCCTTGCTCCATGCATGTTTTGTGTGATATTGCTATGATCTAGATACACTTTCATACACTTTTGATCATATTTGGACTAACCTATTAACTCAGTGCACCCCAGTGCCAGTTCCTGTTTTCTGCTGTTTTTCTATTTCAGTTTTCCCCCATATAAAAAGTGCCAGAAAAATTCGAGAAAATTCAGATAAAAAATCAGCGTGACGGAAGCTTCGAGAAGAGCCCGAGAGGGGCCAGAGGGGAGCCAGGGGGGCCCAGGCGGCCACCCGGCGCGGCCCCACCCCTGGCCGCGCCAGGGGGGCGCCTGGGGCCCCTGGTCCACCTCTGGCTGCCCCCTTCGCCTATTTAAATCCGTCACGGGAAAACTCCAGAAGAAGAACCCTATTCCGCGAACTCGCCTCTGTTCCGCCGCTGCCGCGCTTCCAAGATCGGGAGCACCAGAAGACCTCTTCCCGGCACCCTGCCAGAGGGACGATTGACCTCCGGGAGTCTCCTCTCCACCATGGATAATCCCCGGATGTCTCGTGAGTAGGTTTCCTTGGACCATGGGTCCGTGATCAGTAGCTATGTGATGTTCTCCTCCCCTCTTTGATCTTCATTGTTTAGACCTCGTGAGCTGCCCTACATGATCGAGGCACCTTTGTAGTATTGCTGCTGTTGCTATGCTGAGTTTGATGGGATCTGATGGATTATGAGATTATGTTCAGATTTTGATAGAGTAATATATTTGGTTTTTTATCTCTTATATTTTCGTTCCTAAGTAATTCTTGCATGTTCTCCGTTGCTGTTTATTGCTTTGGCCAAGTAGTAGGTAGTGACTCCAAGAGGGAGCGTTGTGCTAGATTGTGGGTTCATGCCCCCCGATGACACGCTTGAGTGACAGAAACATGAGTCTAGGGGATGTGCTGTTGGCACAAGGGGGAAAACAACGGTGCTTGTAACCGCGGTTACAAGGATTGTTTACTTTACGCAAAGTTCTTTTTAATGCAGTTGTCTGTTGCTTTGGGTTTACACTTTGGGTGGGGCTCGCAACTTAATACCAGCGAGATGTTCTAGATAGATATCTCAAGGTGGATGATTAGTAGTAGATGCAGATGGATTTCGGTCTACTTATTTTGGCGTACTGCCCGTGCTTTTGAGCCTCTTCCTTTCTTTTGTAGCATAGTTAGCATTGCGATGCGTTCATAATCCTGTCAATTGCCCTTCTGTAATTTGTTTACCTCGCATAGAAGTTTTATCGTCTTTTGGGAGAGAGACATCACTAGTGAACATCACGTATCCCGGTCCATATCCTCATTACTGTTTCCAATCTATATTTACTCTTCTGCATTTATTTTCAAGTTGCTATCATTATCCCTTGCGTTTTATCATTTGTGAACAACAAGACCGGAGAGATTGACAACCTCTCTGAACTTCGTTGGGAACAAAGTTATCTGTGTCTGTGTGCAGGTCCGCGTCAGTTGCGCCGCTGACACCTACTTATCATCTCTGGAGTCCTATTGGAGACAAACCTTGGTATCTTCACCAAGGGAAAACTGTTGCTGCACTGCATCTCAAACCTTCACTTGGGGTAACCAACGAAGGGCGAGAAGCCACCAAGGACATACCTACCTATCAAGGCATTTCCATAGCCTTTCCGAGATACATTGCCATGCAACATCCACCTTCTCATGACTTGATCTTCATGTCATACATGCTTTTGCTTGGTCGATGAGCCGCATGCCAGTTCGGCCTTGCCCTAATCATTGCTACATCACGCGCTAGTATCATTGCATATCCTGCTACATTGGCAGAGGCATACATTTGCATACTTCATGATAGTTTCATTTTCTTTATGTTGAGTACTTTTGTAAAGTGTGAAAGATCTTCTATACTTCTTGTAATTTATAGAGTGTTTCCCCTAAAGTGAGGAAAAGATACCAAAGAGGACAAAATCAAAAGATCCCAAAGAGGAAAACATCAAAAGATCCCAAAGAGGACAAATGATAGAAATAGAAAGAGCCATTGAGGCCACCATAAAAAATACAAAAAATAGAAAAAAGAGAAAAAGAAATAAAAAGAGAGAAGGGGGCACACTACTATTCCTTTTGAGAGATCCACACTCGTACTCCATCTTATATCTTGTACTACATAGAGATTATCATTCATGCATATAGCTATGTGGGGACCTTCACACTATAGAACTTGGCTTGTATATTCCAATGATGAGCCTCCTCAAATGAGCTCTAGGTCTTCTTGAGCAAGTGATACGTCCAAAACGTATCTATAATTTCTGCTTGCTCCATGCTTCTTTTGTGTGATATTGCTATGATATTGATGCACTTCCATACACTTTTGATCATATTTGGACTAACCTATTAACCCAGTGCACCCCAGTGCAAGTTCCTGTTTTCTGCTGTTTTTGTATTCCAGGTTTTCCCATTATTTAAAGTGCCAGAAAAATTCGGGAAAAATCCAATAAAAAATCAGCGCTTCGGAAGCTTCGGGAATCACCAAGGAGGGGCAAGAGGGGACCCACCAGGGAAACCACCGAGGACATAACCCTTTTTCGCGATCTCTCCTTTGTTCCGCCGCCACCGCGCTTCCAAGATCGGGAGCACCAGGAGACCTCTTCCCGGCACCCTGCCGGAGGGAGGAATCACCTCCGGGAGCTTCTCCACCAGCATGGATGCTTCCCGGATGAACCGTGAGCAGTCCACCTTGGACCATGGGTCTATTTTCAGTAGCTATCTGATGTTCTCATCCCCTCTTTGTTCTTCATGGTTTAGACCTCGTGAGCTGCCCTACATGATCGAGGCACATATGTAATCTTTCTGCTGTTGCTATGCTGAGTTTGCTGGTCTGATGGATTTTGAGACTATTTTCAGATTGTGTTTGAGTAATATATTTGATTCTCCTCTTTTATATTTATGTTCTTGAGTAATTATTGCATGTTCTCCGTTGCTGTTTATTGCTTTGGCCAAGTAGTAGGTAGTGACTCCAAGAGGGAGCGTTATGCATGATTGTGGGTTCATGCCCCCTCATGACTAGCTTGAGTGACAGAAACATGAGTCTAGGGGATGTGCTGTTGCCACAAGGGAGAAAACAACGGTGCTTGTACTTGCGGGTGCAAGGATTCTTTACTTTACGCAAAGTTCTTTAATGCAGTTGTCTGTTGTTTTGAAGTTACAATTTGGGTGGGATTCACAACTTAATACCAGCGAGATGTTCTGGATAGATATCTCAAGGTGGCTGATTAGTAGGTAGATGCAGATGGATTTCGGTCTACTTGTCTTGGCGTACTGCCCATGCTTTTGAGCCTCTTCCTTTCTTTATAGCATATTTAGCATTGATTTGCGCACATAATCCTGTCAATTGTCCAGCTGTAATTTGTTTACCTCGCATGGCTATTTTATCGTCTTTTGGGAGAGAGACATCACTAGTGAACATCATAGGATCCCGGTCCATAATTCCAATACTGTTTACACCCACTATTTATTTTCTGCTTTATTTACTTTTTTGTTGCTATCACTATCATTATTACCCCGTACGTTTGATCCTTTGTAAACAACAAGGCCGGAGAGATTGACAACCTCTCTGAACTCGTTGGGAGCAAAGTTATCTGTTGCGTGTGCAGGTCCACGTCAACCGCCTAATTGCTGGCGCCGTTGTCACCTTCCTGTCGTTGCTGGAGCCTACTGGAGACAAACCTTGGTATCTTCACCGAGGGAAATTTGCTGCTATCTACATCTCAACCTTCCACTTTGGGCAACCAACGAGGGGCGAGAAGCCATCAGCAAGCAAGTTGGATGCACCCCCACTAGTTCCATTGGAAAGCTTACCTTAGCTCATATGCGCATTCGTTGCATGACAATCCCTACTCCTCACATCATATCTATCATTTGGCCTTCTCGCCTATGATTGTCCTCATTTATCTGAGCCTTTCACACCTTTTTTTGTCTTCCTCCCCCATCATTTTTCTCTCTTTGCCATCCTAAGTGTCGACTTTCTTTCTTACGCTCATCCATTGCATGAGTGCTAAAAATATCGAAAAGGAGTTGATCATTTTGACTTGTACCTGGCTAGTGGTCAGGGGATGAGTCAAGATAAGATTCCAAAGAAGACCAAGTGTGAAACATTAGTAGATTAAGTTCTCAACAATAAAAACTATGTGTTACTCTCTCGTATATCCCTATCCCCTTTCTTGCACGCAAACACCATTTGGATACATTCGAGTCACGCACGGCGAGAGCTCTTGCACCTTTATGTTCTTATGTTGCTTGTTTCAATGCTAATATAGACTCTTGCCTGTTATGACTTGAATTGAATTACATGCCTTGATTGCTTTACTTAAAAGTTCTTATATGGTTGGTAGCATGTCACCACAGGAATTGTGTTTGTTATCATTTACCTACTCGAGGACGAGCAGGAATTAAACTTGGGGATGTTGATACGTCCAAAATGTATCTATAATTTCTGCTTGCCCCATGCTTCTTTTGTGTGATATTGCTATGTTATTGATGCACTTCCATACACTTTTGATCATATTTGGACTAACCTATTAACTCAGTGCACCCCAGTGCCAGTTCCTGTTTTCTGTTGTTTTTGTATTTCAGGTTTTCCCATTACTTAAAGTGCCAGAAAAATTCTGGGGAAAATATAGGAAAAATCAGCGTACATGAAGCTTTGGGAAGAACCCAAGTGGGGCTAGAGGGGAGCCAGGGGTGGCCCAGACGGCCACCTGGCGCGGCCACTCCCTAGGCCGCGCCAGGGGGGCGCCTGGGGCCCCTGGTCCACCTCTGGCTGCCCCCCTTCGCATATATATCCCTCTCATCCCGAAACCCGTGAGGAGAAAACCATTTTTCGTGATCTCTCCTCTGTTCCGCCGCCGCCGCGCTTCCAAGATCGGGAGCACCAGGAGCCCTCTTCCCGGCACCCTGCCGGAGGGAGGAACCACCTCCGCGAGCTTCTCCACCACCATGGATGCTTCCCGGATGAACCGTGAGTAGTCCACCTTGGACCATGGGTCCATGATCAGTAGCTATGTGATGTTCTCCTCACCTCTTTGTTCTTCATGGTTTAGACCTCGTGAGTTGCCCTACATGATCGAGGCACATATGTAATCTTTCTGCTGTTGCTATGTTGAGTTTGCTGGGATCTGATGGATTATGAGACTATGTTCAGATTGTGATTGAGTAATATATTTGATTCTCCTCTTTTATATTTATGTTCTTGAGTAATTCTTGCATGTTCTCTGTTGTTGTTTATTGCTTTGGCCAAGTAGTAGGTACTGGGTATCTATAATTTTTGCTTGCTCCATGCTTCTTTTGTGTGATATTGCTATGATATTGATACACTTTCATACACTTTTGATCATATTTGGACTAACCTATTAACTCAGTGCACCCCAGTGCCAGTTCTTGTTTTCTGCTGTTTTTCTATTTCAGGTTTCCCCCATATTAAAAGTGCTCCAAAAAATCGGGAAAAATCAGATAAAAAATCAGCGTTCCGGAAGCTTTCGGATTCACCGAAGAAGGGCCAGAGGGGCCCCACCTGGTGCCTAGGCGGCCAGTGGGCGCGGCCCAGGGCTTGGCCGCGTCGGGAGGCCGCCTAGGCGACTGGTGGCCCCCCTGGCGCCCCCCTTTGGCTCCTATTTATTCTCCCGTTGTGAAAACCTTGATTCCGAACCCCTTTTCTCCAGAAGCAATTCCGATATCCGCCGCCATCGCCAACAAGCTTTGGGGGACCTGAATTCCTGTGCCGGCACCCTGCCGGGACGGGGAAGTGCCCCCGGATTCATCTCCATCAACGTTGCTTCCTCCTTCCATGATGCGGGAGTAGTTCCTCCCCGGGGCTGAGGTTTCTACCAGTAGCTATGTGGTCTTCTCTCTATCCCATGATGTGATCTTGATTGTGATCATAGTCTATGTTAATCTAGGATGATCCCATGATGTTTCCCCTTCTTCTATGTATGGGATTGATGTACTCACTTGATCTTATCTAGTATAATCCCCGAGACCATGGTGACAGCGGTCTATTGGACATGGGTTAGAAGAATATTTTCATGAGTGATTTCCTCTTTTGTGTGTGGATTGAAGATTGAGAGTCTCCTGGTGCATGTCTTTGACTATCCTTTAGATATGTTGTGGTGATTGTGGTACTCTCTTTGGATGGCCGCGGTGACATTGGGAAATCCATAGATGAGAACTACGAACTCTGAGGTGTGCTTTTGTAGCCCTACACAATTCTCGTCCTCTCTTGACCACAAAGGAATGACCTCCGAGTACGTCTCCATTGCATGTTTTATGAGGAATATCATGTGATTAGACTATGTTAATGTTGTTGGGAGTTTCCACTAGTGAAAGTATGAAGCCTAGGCCTTGTTTCCACCATTGCAATACCGTTTGCGCTCACGTTTACTACTTGTTTGTTTGCTGCACTTTTTATTACAGATTTATATTACCTTGCTTTGCTACACCTATCACCCATATTTTACCATCTCTTCGCCGAACTAGTGCACCTATAAAGCTCCTAGTTGTATTAGGTGTGTTGGGGACACAAGAGACTTCTTGTATCTTAATTGAAGGGTTGCTTGAGAGAGACCATCTTCAACCTCTACTTCCCTGAGTTCGATAAACCTTAGGTCATCCACTTGAGGGAAATTGCTGCTGTCCTACAAACCTCTGCGCTTGGAGGCCCAACATAGTCTACAAGAATAGAAGAGTGCGTAGACATCAAGCTATTTCTGGCGCCGTTGCCGGGGAGGTAAGCGTTGAAGGTATATCTTTAGATCTTGCAATTAATTCTTTTTGTTTCTTGTTTTTATTTTCACTAGTTAGGCTTTATGGAAAAAAATGAGAGAGGTTTATGAGCTCTATCTTGAGTTAGGACATGAAGTGTTTGAGGAGGAGATCAAAAAGCCTATGGAGCTTTATTATTTGCACAACACTCATGATAGTAGTAATGTTATTTGCATGTCTTCTTTGAATACTTTTGATGCTAATGATATGCAAAGCTATAAGCTTGGGGATGCTGCGTTTTATGAAGCTGATCTTTTTAGCCCCCCAAGTTTTGATGAGGAAATTTATTTTGATGATACTTTGCCTCCTATCTATGATGATTATTGTGATGACACTTATGATATAAAGAATACTATTTTGCAAGTGGATCATGATAAGAAGGATTCATGTGATAGCTATTTTCTTGAGTTTGCTCCCACTATTACGAATGAGAAGGATTTTGCTTATGTGGAGAGTAACAAAATTTCTATGCTTGTGGATCATGATAAGAATTTTTTATGTGATACTTATATTGTTGAGTTTATTCATGATCCGACTGGAAATTATTATGAGAAGGTAACACATGCTTATATATATTTCAATAATATCAAGTTGCCTCTCTTTTTGTTGAAGGTTTTGAAGTTGCACTTAATTTGGCTTCCTATGCTAATCTCTTTATGCTTCAATGAGTTATTTATCTACAAGATCCCTTTTCATAGGAAGCATGTTAGACTTAAATGTGTTTGATATTTTCTTCTTGATGCTCTATTTTGTGCTTCAACTCTTATTCCTATGAGAGCATCATTAAAATCTTAAGCCTAGCTAATGGCTTTAAGGAAGTGCTTTCCGGAGGCAGCCCGCAACGAATTTAGGATTTCCTTTTTGTTTTTCTTCTGTTTTTAGTGGTCTTGATGATTTTTACTACTGTAGCAACATAATTTTTTCTTTATTTTTCAAGCTTTGTGCCAATTATAGCCTCATATGACAGGGGAGTGAAAGTTGTGACATGCTGTCCAGAAAACAGATTCTGTCCTCGTGACGGGAAAAATCACAGAAAAATCCCAGTTCATCTTTTTTGAGCTGAAATGTTTACACAACGTGCTCTATACAATTACGGAACTTTCGTATGTTCTGAGTTTTTTGATTTGAGTTGGAGAAGTATCCCTAAAAAATTCTTTACTACCTGTTGGTCTGTTTTTCCCAGATTCTGTCCTGTTTTGCCTTTTCTTCATTTTGTAAACCTTAAGCTTGATTTTTCTTTGCAAATTTTTTTTGGCGATCTTGAGAAACAGTAGCTCTTAAAGAATATCCTTATTTCCAGTAGAGAAAATATATTTTATTATGGGTACTAACCTCGCCAATCAGATTATGATGAGTTATGTATGAAGGGAGTTTTCAAGTGTGCGAGGGAAGATGATAAAAGAAGATTCAGGAGGGTCAAACGCTCAAGCTTGGGGATGCCCCATGCATCCCCAATAAATATTCAAGGAGACTCAAGCGTCTAATCTTGGGGATGCCCCCGTGCATCCCCTTCTCCATCAACAATTATCAGCTCGTCTTTCGTTTCACTATATTTTTATCACTTCATGCATTATGTGCTATGCTTGGAGCGTCTTGCTCTTTATTTACTTTTCAGTTTTCTTTAGCTTTGCTTGCTGTTCATAACAAGTTAGAACCCAGCTTTCTTTGTGTGGGAGAGAAACACGCTCCACTTTCAAAATCTAGAACACATCATAGGATTTTTCATGCCTATATCTTTGCTGTGATTGTTCTTTATCTTTTTCATAGCTATTGTCATGTTTAGCTCTTAGTTTTCATGCTTATATTTTTAAAGAGCTTTTGTTTAGTTTTTTGCTAGAACTCTCTTGAGTTTTCATGTTTATCTTGTTTAGAGAGTTTTCCTGTTGCACTGAGTTTTGTGTCTTGACTTGAAGTAGCTAATTGAGGTTGCTATTCTCTTGAAATAGTAACTTGCAATAGTTTTGAGGTATTGCTTTGAGTAATGTTTGGAATTTTGGTGTCAGGAGCTTCAGCCTATTAGTGATAGATGTCGTATTTTGGGCAATCCATGTTTATTTTCAAAACTTACAAAATTAGTTGAGAACTTTAGCTACTAGATGGATCACTACTCTTTGGAGGGATCGAATATTAGAGTACACTCACGTACCATGAGTCGAGGATGCGCAAGGATAACCAAAACCCCATACACTCCTCCTCAGGGTACTTGTCTCTTTGAGAACCTCCTATTAGATTGAGAGTTACCGATAATAAGTGCATGAGTTCTTCGGACTAATGTGAGTATTCGAAAGTTGACACTTCCACCTTCCCATATTTTGCTAGCCTCTCCTGTGTCGTGCATTGCTTTCTTCTCACCCCGAGAGTTAGCGTCCACTTTCGCCGGTACATCCAAACCCTTGGGACGATACGCTCTGTCATCATAAGCCTCTTTATATCATTCCTCAAAACAGCCACCATATCTACCTATCAAGGCATTTTCATAGCCTTTTCGAGATATATTGCCATGCAACATCCATCTTCTCATGACTTGATCTTCATGTCATAAATGCTACTTGCTTGACCGATGAGCCGCATGCTAGTTGGGCCTTGCCCTAATCATTGCTACATGAAGCGCTAGTATCATTGCATATCCTTCTACACTGGCAGAGGCATAGATTTGAATGCATCATGATAGTTACATTTTCTTTATGATTCGAGTACTTTGTAAAGTGTGAAAGATCTTCTATAGTTTTTGTAATATATAGAGCGTTGCCCCTAAAATGAGGAAAAGATCCCAAAGAGGACAAAATCAAAAGATCCCAAAGAGGACAAAATTAAAAGATCCCACAGAGGACAAATGAGAGTTAAATAGAAAGAACCATTGAGGCCATCAAAAAATACAAAAAAATAGAAAAAGAAAAAAAAGAAAAAAAAGAGAAATAAAAAAGAGAGAAGGGGGCACACTACTATTCCTTTTTGAGAAGATCCACACTCGTACTCCATCTTGTATCTTGTACTCCATAGAGATTATCATTCATGCATATAACTATGTGGGGACCTTCACACTATAGAACTTGGCTTGTATATTCCAATGATTAGCCTCCTCAAATGAGCTCTAGGTCTTCTTGAGCAAGCAAGTTGGACGCACCCCCAATAGTTCCATTGGAGAGATTTTAGCTCACATGTGCATCCGTTGCATGGCAATCCCTACTCCTCACATCATATATATCATTTGGCTTTTTCTCGCCTATGATTGTCCTCATTGATGTGAGCCTTTCACAACTTTTTGTCTTCCTCCTCCACCATATTCTCTCTTTGCCATCCTAAGTGTCAACTTTCTTGCTTACGCTCATCCATTGCATGAGTGCTCAAAATGTCGAAAAGGAGTGGATCATTTTGACTTGTACCTGGCTAGTGGTCTGGGGATGAGTCAAGATAAGATTCCAAAGAAGACCAAGTGTTACACTTTAGTAGATTGAGTTCTCAAGAATAAAAATACTTTTTCTCGTATATCCCTATCCCCTTTCTTGCACGCAAACACCATTTGGAGACATTCGAGTCACGCACAGCGAGAGCTCTTGCACCTTTACGTTCTTATGTTACTTGTTTCAATACTAAATATAGACTCCTGCCTGTTATGACTTGAATTGAATTACATGCCTTGATTGCTTTACTTAAAAGTTCTTATATGGTTGTTAGCATGTCACCACAGAAATTATGCTTGTTATCATTTACCTACTTGAGGACGAGCAGGAATTAAGCTTGGGGATGTTGATACGTCCAAAACGTATCTATAATTTCTGCTTGCTCCATGCTTCTTTTGTGTGATATTGCTATGATATTGATACACTTTCATACACTTTTGATCATATTTGGACTAACCTATTAACTCAGTGCACCCCAGTGCCAGTTCCTGTTTTCTGCTGTTTTTCTATTTCATGTTTCCCCCATATTAAAAGTGCTCCAAAAAATCGGGAAAAATCAGATAAAAAATCAGCGTTCCAGAAGCTTCCGGATTCACCGAAGAAGGGCTAGAGGGCCCCAACCTGGTGCCTAGGCGACCAGTGGGCGAGGCCCAACGCTTGGCCGCGCCGGGAGGCCGCCTAGGCGACTGGTGGCCCCCTTAGTGCCCCCTTTGGCTCCTATTTATTCTCCCGTCGCGAAAGCCCTGATTCCGGACCTCTTTTCTCCAGAAGCAATTCCGATCTCCGCCTCCATCGCCAACAAGCTTCGAGGGACTAGAATTCCTATGCCGGCACCCTGCCGGGATGGGGAAGTGCCCTCGGATTCATCTCCATCGATGTTGCTTCCTCCTTCCATGATGCGGGAGTAGTTCCCCCCCGGGGCGGAGGTTTCTACCAGTAGCTATGTGGTCTTCTCTCTCTCCCATGATGTGATCTTGATTGTGATCGTAGGCTATGTTAATCTAGGATGATCCCATGATGTTTCCTCTTCTTCTATGTATTGGATTGATTTACTCACTTGATCTTATCTAGTATAATCCCCGAGACCATGGTGACAACGGTCTATTGGACATGGGTTAGAAGAATATTTTCATGAGTGATTTCCTCTTTTGTGTGTGGATTGAAGATTGAGAGTCTCTTGGTGCTTATCTTTGACTATCCTTTAGATATGTTGTGGTGATTGTGGTACTCTCTTTGGATGGCCTCGGTGACATTGGGAAATCCATAGATGAGAACTACGAACTCTGAGGTGTGCTTTTGTAGCCCTACACAATTCTTGTCCTCCCTTGACCACAAAGGAATGACCTCCGAGTACGTCTCCATTGCATGTTTTATGAGGAATATCATGTGATAAAACTATGTTAATGTTGTTGGGAGTTGCCACTAGTGAAAGTATGAAGCCTAGGCCTTGTTTCCACCATTGCAATACCGTTTGCGCTCACGTTTACTACTTGTTTGTTTGCTGCACTTTTTATTACAGATTTATATTACCTTGCTTTGCTACACCTATCACCCATATTTTACCATCTCTTCGCCGAACTAGTGCACCTATAAAGCTCCTAGTTGTATTAGGTGTGTTGGGGACACAAGAGACTTCTTGTATCTTAATTGCAGGGTTGCTTGAGAAAGACCATCTTCAACCTCTACTTCCCTGAGTTCGATAAACCTTAGGTCATCCACTTGAGGGAAATTGTTGCTGTCCTACAAACCTCTGCGCTTAAAGGCCCAACATAGTCTACAAGAATAGAAGCGTGCGTAGACATCAGGTAGTGACTCCAAGAGGGAGCGTTATGCATGATTGTGGGTTCATGCCCCCTGATGACTAGCTTGAGTGACAGAAACATGAGTCTAGGGGATGTGCTGTTTCCACAAGGGAGAAAACAACGGTGCTTGTACTTGCGGGTGCAAGGATTGTTTACTTTACGCAATGTTATTTAATGCAGTTGTCTGTTGCTTTGAGTTTACACTTTGGGTGGGATTCACAACTTAATACCAGCTAGATGTTCTGGATAGATATCTCAAGGTGGATGATTAGTAGGTAGATGCAGATGGATTTCGGTCTACTTGTCTTGGCGTACCACCCATGCTTTTGAACCGCTTCCTTTCTTTATAGCAAAGTTAGCATTGGTTTGGCCAAAGTAAAATACGGCAACGGAGAACATGCAAAAATTAACTAAAGAACACAAATATAAAAGAGAACCAAATATATAACTCATCACAATCTGAATATAATCTCATAATCCATCAGATCCCAGCAAACTCAGCATAGCAACACAATTACAAAGATGCCTCGATCATGTGAGGCAGCTCATGAGGTCTCGAAAGTGGAAGGACAAAGAGGGGAGGAGAACATCACATAACTACTGGTCATGGACCCATGGTCCAAGGGGGACTACTCACGGTACATCCGGGAGGCGTCCATGGCGATGGATGGTCTCCCGGATGGGGTTCCTCCTTCCGGCAGGGTGCCGGGTGTAACAGCCCAGTTTTCACAAAAATTAAAATTTTTGTTTTCTGCGTGAATTGTTTGATTGTCTGATTTGTTTGCGGTGTTTGCATCCCCGATCTATCGATCGGCGATTATTTCCCCCCTCTTATCTCGTATCGGACGGAGACCGACTTTTGCCACCCTGACACTCGACCTTTGCGACACCGGGTTTCACCCGATCACCGTCGCGAAAACCGCACAAGACCAGCCGCAGCCAACGGAACGAAAAACCCCGTCTAATAATTAAACGGGTTATTTTTATAGCGCGCCGGAAACTGTTTTCGGAACGGTTCCAGCGCGAGGTGAACGCCACCGGCTCGACGCGCTGATCGCGCAGTTCGAAGTTTTACCCGAATCGGAGTTACTGCAGACCCCCGGTGGTCAGAAACGTGAGCACCGCGCGCGCGAGATAAAAACCTGGGATGTTTTTGCAAACTGCCAGCCACCGGGGCTATATAAAGACCACCACACCTCCACCCCTTTCTAGGGTTTCCCTAGCCAAAATTTGCAGCCACACCCCCAATTTTGCTCAATTTTCTGCCCAATGAGTTCTGGACCGTCAGATTCGAAGATCCGACGGCCCAGATCGCGTCTAGCCCCCACCACTCCATCTCTCTCCTCACCTCCTCTCCCCTCCCGTGGAGGCTCCTCGCAGCCGCCGCCGCCTCCGGCCAGCACGCCGGCCAGCCGGGCACCACCTCCCCGCGGCGCCTCCCTCTCCTCCCATCTCCCCTCCTCTCTCCCTCTCTTCCCTCCTCTCCTCTCACCTCGCATCTCTCTCTCTCAACAGGAACCAAGCCGCCGTGCCATGGAAATGGTCCTTGGACCCGAGCTCCCCTGCGCCCTGATCCGGCTCGCCGCCAGCCTGTTGCGCCCGCCGCCGCCGCCTTGCGCCGGGCACACGCGCCTCCGCCGCCCCAGGATCCTCGCCGCGCTCGCCCACCTCGCCGGAGGTCGGCAACCGCCGTTGCCAGTTCCCGTCGGGATCGGGCACGAGGAGAGCCGGCCGAGCGGCCTCCACCAACCGCCCAGGCTGGGCCGGCCCACGCGCCCAGCGGTCCAATGCCACCGCGACCCCCAGCACCAGCGCCAGGCCACCTCCAGCCAGAGTGGGCCGAGCTCATGGGTGAGGGCCCAAAACCCCCTCTCCGTTTTTTTCCAGAACCTGCGATTTTTTGCTAAGTCCCTGAAATTGCTTGCTGTATTCAATTTTGCGATGTAATTTCCCGTTGATCCGTAGCTCCGATGAACGTGCCCCCAAAACAAAAGTTGCTCAGTTTTGCGTGCTCTAACGTTCGTATGTAGAAAGTTTTTCCGTTTGAGGCCGTCTAGATAGTTTAATTCTGCGTTGAAGTGGGCATCAGGCCGTTAATTGCTTTTTTTCCTGTTAAGTGCTGTTGTTATTATTTTATTGCAACTTCGGGTGACGATTGCTTCGCAATCGTTCATCGGAATTGAGTGATTCCTTTTGCGTTGCGTTAAGCATTGTTTCTACTTCAGTTTCATGCATTCACATGCCATAATTGCTTGCTTCATCATGATTGTATCTTGCTCCAAAGTAGCTACCCTGCTGTTAGAGTGCTGCTGTTTATATTTTGTTGCAACTTCGGTCGACGAGTGTGTCGCGACCGTTTATCGGAATTGAGTGATTCCAATTGCATATTGTTAAGCACCATGTCTACTTTCATTATATGTATTGAATTTCCATGATATGCTTGCTGGTCATATAGTTGTTTAGCTCCAAAGTTGCTATGCTGCTGTTTTTGACAGCCACCTCTGTTTTTCTCTAAGTCTGTTACTTTGCGATGCCATGTTGTTTGCTTAATATCTTTTGATCTATGATGCCTTTTTGCATGGTTCTTTTTGATATGCCTTCCATGTCATGTCTACTTTAGTTCCATATCATTTGTGAGCATGTTTTCATTCATTGTCCTGTTTATGCATTGCTCTAAAGTGTGCTTCGTGATGTTGGCAGATTGTGCCCGTAACTTGTTTTGCTTATATCTTTTTAACCGTAACTCCGTTTGGAGTGTGCCTTATATGTAACTTGATTAGTTTTTCGTGTACTTTGTGTTTATGCTATTGTTTTCTGTTGTTAACCAACCTAAAATATGGTTTAGGGCAGATCAGTACCAAATCCTTTAATTGTTGTGCGACACTTAGTGTTATGCCATGTTTAGGTTGTGCCTCACTTAAATTGACTAGCATAGATAGTTTACTTTGTGCTTCACCTCTTGACATGTTTGTGTGATATGCCATGCTTGCTTGAGTTGCCATGTTAATAACCATTGGTTGATCACCTGTAGCTAAACAACTTGAACCACCGTAAACGTGCGGTATCGTCGTGTGTGACGAGTACTCCACTTAAATTGTTAGTAACCGCTCTCGACGGTAGGTGCGATGTCTCGTGTTGCTTCTTGTTGATGCTTGCTCGTGTTTGCCTCGTAGTAATAGATGGTTGCTCGTTGATTGCTTTCCAGTGTTTACCCTCTTGTGTGCTTCCGCGGGTACCTCTCGGAGACGATGCGAGCTTGCGATCAACTACACCTTCGGAACCCGACTTATCAACAGGCAAGGACTATAAATTACTTATGATCCATTCTATTTCAACCAGCGGTTTGCATGCTAGTCTAGGTTAGGTTCGATGTTTGATCCTACCACATGTTTACAACCTCTTTCAAACCGATACAGCCTTGTCCCCTCCCAGCAAACCTTGTACTGCTATGTTACTATTGCTCGTTGCTCAGCCCCTGCTTAGCATGCATGCTTAGGATGCTACGATGTTACCCTGTTACTCCTTGGTTTGGGATATCAAATTATCATTATTATTATTGTTGTTGATGATATGATTATTATAATGTTGACTATATTCGACGAAGGATGGAAGGTCTAGGCTATCCCGCCCCGACGCTTTGTTCCATTCGAGTCACCTAGGATCCGAGTTCTGGGTATTGGTTTTAAGACTGAGCGTGCCTAACCGCGTGTGGGATTTTATGGGGTCCCCTTTTCTTACCTACCTAGCTTCAAACATTTCTAGTGGTGGCCCAAGCTGATTTACCATTTGAAACCGTGTGTGTGCTGGTCAGCTGCCAGTAGTTTTTAAACCAACCCGGACCAGTGAGGTCATAGTTCCCTTGCTGGCCCACCTTGTTCGGCTGAGGACCCGGTTTCCCATGTGTGATTAACCGGCTATCCAAACCCGAGACATACGGTAGACCAGATCGAGAGAGCGGCCGGCTCCAGAGATGGATGTCGACTCACTGGGGGCCACCCGGATTTGTTCGTTGTTAGTTAGAGGGACCTATCGTTTCGGATCTCTTGGAACTAAATCATAAAATGGTTGCCTGTGATGGGTAGCAACTAAGAGAGATGGGCGTGCGTGCGGAGCCTTGTAATGGGCAGTTGGTACACCCCTGCAGGGTTAAATCTTTTCGAGAAGCCGTGTCCACGGTTATGGACGACTTGAGACCTACTCCTTGTTCATAGACAACAACAACTGAGATAATCTTAATATGACTTGATCAATGTGTGTGTGCCTTGACTGCTTCTTCTTCGTCGGGACGCGAAGAAGAGGACAAAGATAGGATAGGTGTTATGTCTGCGTATGTAGGTGGATAGCAAGACTTGATGGAGGCGATTCCTCATCGAATGCTTGGCTTCTTATCTTACTCTCTAGATCGTTAGCCACTTCATAAATGCTAGTGCGGCAGCAACCTCACCACTTACCTCTTCCTTACCGTATTCTACTAGTTGTCCTAGAATGACGAGTGATGAAGTCCTTGCTGGGTCAGATGACCACTACAGTTGGATGCTGAGTACCTCTGTACTCATGATACTACCCCCAAACTCTTTTCAGGGTTCTTGATCGACAACAGGTATGGTGATCGACGTTTCACGTGGAGACTCGACGACGACTAGTTAGGCGGATCCCGGCGGAGGGCCTGGACCCGTGTGGTTATGGGATCGATGTTTTTCTCTTTGCCAGTAGGCTTTTGATTGTAGTCTGTACTCAGACATGTATCTTCCGCTGATGTATTGTATTAAGGCAGTTGTATGCAGATTGTATGAGATGTTGTATCCTTGTATCTGTAATGTTGTGATATCATGTTGGAAATACGGGGCATATGACTTCGTCATATGTCGCGGTGGGACCGATATGTGCTTCGTCCCCGGATCTGGATGGAAACATCTAGATCTGGAACAGTACCGCATATCGGGCTTACACCGGGGCAGCTTCTCCTGGAAGACTCGATCTTGAAACGGCGGCGGCGGCGATACAGAGAGGAGAACGGGAATAGCAGATCGATATTAGGGGTTTCCTCCACGGGCACTAAATATAGGCCAAGGGGGGCACCGAGGGGGGCCACAGGGCAGCCAAGAGGGTGCCCGGCGCGCCCTAGGATGGGGCCGCGCCAGGGACCCTCCTGGGGCCCTGGTGGGTCCACTCCCTTCCATCCTTGGTTCTTCAGGAAGCTTCCGGGACGCTGATTTTTTATATAATTTTTCAAGAATTTATTTGGCACTTTTAATGGCCGGAAAACCTGAAATATAAAAACAACAGAAAACAGGAACTGGCAGCTGGGTGCACTGAGTTAATAGGTTAGTCCAAATATGATCAAAAGTGTATGAAAGTTCAAGCAAAACATGGCAAAGTCACAAAAATCATGCATGGAGCAAGCAGAAATTATAGATACGTTTGGGACGTATCAACATCCCCAAGCTTAATTCCTGGTCGTCCTTGAGTAGGCAAATGATAACAAGCATAATTTCCGTGGCGACATGCCACACAACCATATAAGGACCTGTAAGTAAAGCAATCAAAGCATGCAATTCAATTCAAGTCTTAACAAGCAAGAGTTTATATTAGCATTGACACAAGTAACAAAAGAACAAACGGTGTAAGAGTTCTCGCTGTCTGTGACTTGAATGTCTCCAGATGGTGTTTGCGTGCAAGCAGGGGACTGGGAAAAAGAGAGAAAAAGGTTGTTGAGAACTACTATCTACTAAAGTTTCACACTTAGTCTCCTTTGGATTCTTATCTTGACTCGTCCCCAGACCACTAGCCAGGTATAAGTCGAACTGATCCACTCCCTTTCGATATTTTGAGCACTCATGCAATGGATGAGTGACGAGGGGGTGACCCCACGACTCCTACGGATAAGCCTACCTGGTGTCCCTGAAGACAGAAGGCCCATGAAGATACAACCTCGGCCCTGTGACGCCCCCAAAATCAAGCCGTGTACAGTAATCATACATGCAAGGTACACGATCGAGATTAGGGACTCACGGTGGGATATCACAACACAACTCTACAAATAAATTAATACAAGCTGTTTTAATGCAAGCCAGGGGCCACGAGGGCTCGAATATAACAGCTCGAGAGCACAAAGTCAGAGGAAGCAATAGTATCTGAGTACAGACACAAGAATACAAGGTTGCCTTAATAAGGCTAGCACAAAAACAACACGATCGAAAAGGCGAGGCCTCCTGCCTGGGATCCACCGAACTACTCCTGGTCAACGGGGAACTCGACGTCATAGAAGGCATCGGGGATATTCATGTTGCGGTGATCGGCATCGGGGATCTCCTGCTCCTGGACTCCAACGTCGACTGCAGCGGCCGATCAGGAAAAACAGTAAAGGAAATAAAGAAGGTGAGTATCTAGTATACCCGCGAGTCTTACGTCCGCTACTAAGCATTATGCATTGTATCAACGGAAAGAAGAGGCTGTATATAGTGGACTGAAAGACAGAAATCCAGAGCAAGGGTAAGAAGCTAGGCCTAACAAAGACTAGCATCTTCCGGCGATATCTTGCAGCATGAGGTAAGAATCATCCAACAGTTATATAAAGCATAAAGTAACAATGCAGCAGAAGTTGCTGCAGCATTGTATAATAATAAGTTGTAATGATTAACAATGCCTCCGAGTTCACCTCCTCGACATCCCCGCGAGGAAGAGAACCCAGAACCATACAGTTTAATAATAATAGTTTTTAGTGGTAAGATCCAGCTTCAGCATAAAGCGTCCTGTTACCGTGGACACGGCTATTCGAATAGATTAATCTTCCCTGCAGGGGTGCACTTGTGTTACGCTACACGCACGGATCTCCAGGGTGGCGGGAACCTTGTTAGGGAACGCTCCACCGAGGCTATCCGACACTTCATAGCCCATCTTTCAAACTCAACAGAGAGGCCATCCGCCGGTCTAAATCCTAAGTACGCCGGGCCTTGGACCCCAACCCGAACGTACTCCTGCACGGTGCGTGGCTGGCCGGTGAAGTTGAAGCAAATCCAAATAATACATCACCGTGCGAGAAAATAAGACAACACCACTTCCCGGCAATCAGCCCGCAGTACTGCTGACGTCTGAAGAGTCCTCGGACGACACTAAGAAGCAGAGGAGCCCATAACTCGTAGTTCCCACGGGTAGGTAGTGCGTACATGGCATATAGCCAACTCAAGACATTCACTGAACCATTTACCATTTTAATTAACCCACGTGACAACCGTTATCGTTGCCTCGACTTAACCGACCCGAGGACAACGACAGCAGCCAGGACCACCAGTACATCGGTGCCTGCCCCGTCGTCCCACCAAGTCACTGCGGTTACCAACAAGGTGAACCGTCTCCTTACCTTGTCTCGCGTGTGCTCCGGGAGGAGCTCGACTTTCGGGGGTTGGGAACTCTCGCGGCCAACGATCAGGGGCCAAGCACACTGGTACACTGGTCGTACCCTCCCTGTCGTCCCGTCGCAATACCTCTCGCGGGCACCGTTGGGTCGCCCGACTTCTTACCTTTAAGGACACCAGTTGGTTCGAGTTCCTACCATTAAGTGAAACCAGGAGGAATCACCCTCGATGGCACACTTAAGAGGTTTGATAGAGACATCAGCGGAATGAACTAAAGAGGTAAACCTCATATCATCCCGGTGATGCTACGCTACTGAGCCGACGAGAGTGAAATACGAGTCCATTCCACTCGTAAGCCAAACTCGAAGCGACTCGGCAGAGTCTCGCCGTTGTAGGTTCCCTAGGGTGTCTGCATTGATCCGTACCTATTGCAGTTGTAATATATCGTTTCCTCCATCACTCCCAAAGTGATCATGACCCTCTATTCTAAACCTAGCTAACAATGCGCAGGGTTTACTGCTGAATATGCATAATAATAATAGGCAGCATAGGATAAAGGAGGTACATCAAGGGGTGACAAAAACAGGCTATGCAATTGAATAGGATTGTAATCGTAGCAGCAGCAGTAACAATGCCTAGTGCAAGAAATGTACGAAAAGATAGGCGATATCTGGGGAAGAAAATGGCTCTGCTTGCCTGGAAGCTCGGCGGTAGTAGTAGGGTCGTCGACGAAGTAGTCGTACTCAGCAGCGGTGTAGTCGACGGCAGCAGCGGGGGCTACCGGAGATTAAGGGGGGAAGAAACAATAAATACACAACAATAATAGCAATACAAATGCAAGACATAACAGATGAATTGTAAACGGGGTTCTAACGCAGTGCAATGCACGTTGCTCGGAGCGGGAATACATCCGGGGATGAACTGTCAGCTCCGGGTGATTACCGGACAGGATGTCCGGAGGGGGGAAGGATCAAGCTGGAGGTGTCGTGGACATCCGACACATGTTTGGGTGGTGTATCCGGGTTAGTTGATATATTCCGAACAACTTTCATGTTCAGAATAAATTCATCCGGCAGGTTTTTACCGGCACCGGAGTATTATCGACAGACGGCCCGAAGGGGGGAATGTCGATGTTCGGTACGTTAGAGGGGGGTGGTTGGTATACAGATAGCGTATTCGTATTCATTATATTTTTCTGATCAATTTTCATGTATAAAGTTTTTGAATCTGACTTACGGTTTAAAAGATATTCAAAATACAAAGTTTAAATCATTTAAAAAGAATTTCTGAATTTATTTTTATTATTATATCAACATTATCCAAAACATTATCCAGAACAGGGCCTGACATGTGGGACCCACATGTCAGCCTCTGTTTATTAATAAATCTTTTAATTAAATTAAAATAGGCACTGGGCCCACATGTCATAGGCTAATTTTAACAATTCCATATTAATCAAACTAAAATTCCAGTGGGGCCCAACCGTCATACTAACAGAGGCATAATTAACAGTTTAATTATTATTTTTAAATCCCAGGGCCCACTAGTCAGTGAGACTAACCTAACTAACAGTTATTTAACTAATAACTAGCTAGGGCCCCACATGTCATATGTCGAGGGGGAATTATCCTAACAGCTAAGTTAACAGGGGGGTTTAGGATGAACCGGGGATTAAGCAGTGAATAGCAGCCGCGGGGTCCACACGTCAGTGACTGCTTAGCAGCTAATCAAGCCAACTAACAAAGGGGGCCACCGGTCAGCGCCACAGGCCATCGCCAGCGACGACCAGGGAGGCCGGCGGCGACTGTACGATGGATTCCGGCGACGGCTAGGAGCGAGGGTGGGTCCGTTCGAAAGCCCATCACCACCCGCGTCGATCTGTGCCATCATTACGATCCGCGGTGGCCGGAGGTGAGCACATCGTCAAAAATGGCGGAGGCGGCGCTCGGGTGCCGCACGAAGACGACCACGAGACGCGCGCCCAAGTGCTCTGAAGAGCCAAACCGGGCAATTGGCGTGCCCCGAGCACATTGGTTCGCTCGGACGGCCCCGATATAAACGAAGACCACGGGGGCGAGTCACCCGGCGGAGCTGGGCTCGGCCACCCATGGCGGCAGTCGCCAGAGCTCGAAATTGAGCTTGGAAAGTTGGGGTAAAGGAGGCAAGACTCACAGGGGAGCTCGAGGAGGGGTCGGGGTGGCCGGGGAGGGTGTAGGCGCGACGAATTCGTCGATGCACGCCGGCGGCCGTGGTGAAGTAGCGAGCTCGATTGCGCGAGCATGAGGCGCCCTGGTCCACGAACTTGATGGAGGTGACGAGGACATCAATGGCGGCCACGCATGACGTGCTGGCTGGGGCTGAGGAGGTCGATGGCCGCGAGGGAACACGAGTGCGCGTCCATGGCGGGCACGGCCGAGACGAGGAAGAAGGGGGGGAAAGGGTGGGATGGAACTGGCCTAGGGTTTGATCCACGGGGGCACTGGCTTGCCCTTATCCACATGAAGGAGTCGGGGGGGGGGGGGGGGCAGCTCGGCGCTCTGGCCATGGCCATGCTGCCACGGGAGGGGGAGAAGGTGAGGGGTGGTTGGGGTGGGGGAGAGAGAAGAGAGGAGGGGGCTGGGCCCGGGTGGGCCTCGCCCCAGGCGTAGGTTAGGTTTTTCTCCTTTTTGCTTTTTTTTGTTAAACATTTCCTTACTGTTCTCATTTTATTTGGCTGGCATTTGATTTTTGTAAAACATGGAATAAACCTTAATATTATTGTTACAAGTTATAATGATGCCACAAAAAGTTTGGTACAAAAAATAAAATCATTTAGACCTTTAACTTATTTAATAGGAAGGAAAAGCTATTGTTTTGCTACTGTTTTATTTGTTTGTATTATTTAAATATTTTAATAAAATACCATTTGTATTTTAATATACCCTAATGATATTTGGACATTTTATAAAATTATTTCCATAAATTTTTTGTTCATTTAAAATTCCCACTTGTTTATTAAAATCCAAAGCAATTTAATAATTCCCAACTTTTGTTTTTATTTTAAATATTATTCCTTTATATTACTATACCATTTTAATAAAACAACCATTGCTATATTATCATGGCCTAAGATTGCTAGGAATTTTATTTAATATGTTTCATTAACTTTGGTTTAACTATGATTTCCATTTTTATATTAATTCTCAAAATAATTGTGATAACCCCACAACATTGGTTCCATCATAAGCATTGACTTGTGATTATTCACATGGCTAGTTGGATTTGGTTTAACCATGGTCAAGTTGATTGACATGCATCCACAATCCTTGGAGCAAGATTTACAATCCACACCTATTTGAAAATTTTATCAGGGTTGGAATTTCAATGAGCTGTGATCAAAGGTGTTCAAGGCTTGATCATCAAAAGTAATGATCACTAACAGTGGAATCACTGTAGTGATTACTGTACTGGATCTGAGGGTGTTACAGGCCCGCTAATTGGCACCGACGTAGGAGTCTGCGACTCACAAGGAAGGTGCGAAAACCTGCCGTACGAAGCAAGCTAGGGTTAGGAAAGCTTACCTGTAAACGTAGATGAACTCCCCGAGACCTAGCCCAGTATATAAGGGCTAGGAGGGGCGACGCCAAAGGGCAACCAATACCATCTGTAACCCTAGCCTTGAGCGCTCCAGCCTTGGCATCCACTGTAATCGCATCTCCCCCATCAATGATATCGAGCAGGAGCGTTCCTTCCTGTTTGCCGACGAGCTATCGTCCAACCTGTGCCTCTCATGACTAACCCAGGGTCCCTGACCATGGGATTTGCCGGGGTTGATCCCCGTCAATTGGCGCCGTCTGTGGGAACTACACAGGTTGGGATCACGATCTCGGCGGTCCCGTCTTCAGCAAGCTACAACTCAAGGGCAAGGACCAGATCTAGCCCACTCGAAGGATTCAAGATCACGGCGAACATCTCTACCACCCCATCAAGACCACTCGGGCTACAGCTGTGCTAGGACCGATACTACGGTAACGGCCAAGTGCAGCGTCAGCAGCGAAGGAATCGACGACCCGGAAGAACGGTGAGAGGCCCCTACAAAGGAATCCCACTCGATAAACCGCGACGCGCAACGGAGGACTCGCAAATCTTTCGACAACCCACCGCCGCCCGGGCACCCTCCGCTCATCAAGACGATGACTACGAGATCGAAACCAGCGATCAGCAAAACCATCGCCAAGTAAGAAGGAATCGACGACCCAAAAGGCGCGCATGGGAGATCTACGGCGAGGCTCCAATGAACGAGCCACGTCACGCAACCACGCAACCGACGACCGCTCGACGACACGCCGTCGCACGAACACCTGCCGCCAGCCAGGACAGCGACTCCGAGACACCGGTGGGCGAGTACTATGACCCAGATCGAAGGCCAGATGAATTCACCAACCTCATCAAGAACCAAGACATTAGTCGAGGAATCGAAATCGACCCTAGCTTCCACGAACACCTGGAGGATCACGAGCAAATCTTTAGAATCTCAAGAAGGCAAACTCACGGCTAGAGAGCAGCTAGAAGGACCCTGCACGATCCACAGCTTCGAGGCTGACTGGGGACGCGTCAGGTCAGGCCACACTTTGAGAGACTGCCGCCTGTTCAACGAGCTAGCCGACGACCTCAAGAAGGAGAAGCAGAAAGAAGACAGGCGCAACCGGCGACCCGAACAATCGCCGCCCTCAAGCCCGGAAGGACGTCACAGCCCGCTGCAAGAACATGTGCTCATGATCCAAGAGGGAAGGGTGCCGCAAGCACAACGCGACACCTACACCCTGCAAGCTAGAGCATCCGAGAGCATAAACATAGTCGAAGTCTACCAGCTACATGACACGGAGACCAACATCACGTTCTCACAGGACGACCATCCACCCGCAGTCCCAAGACCGGGGCACGCGCCCCTGGTGCTCGATGCACGGAGGGTACGACATGGATAGGGTCTTCATGGACGGAGGAAGAAACATGAATATCATCTTCGCCAGCACCCTGCAAAAGATGCTGATCCCACGATCAGTATGGAGAAAATCGAGCACCGAGTTACACGGGGTAGTCCCAGGAGAAGCAGCCACATCCCTCGGAGTCATCGAGCTCGAAGTTGTCTTCGGCAACTGACGCAACTTCGCAAAGCACGTCCTCGAGTTCGAGGTACTCGACTGGCAATCGCAGTACCACGCCATATTGGGACGGCCAGCATTCACGCAGTTCATGGCGGTCCCACACTACGCCTACCTCCAGCTCAAGATGCCAGGATCAACAAGAGTCCTCACGATCAACGGAAGCTTCATCAATTCAGATCAATGTGACCGTGACTTTCACAAAATCTCCGACACATTCAGAGCCGAACAAGAACTCAGAGAAATAGGCATGGTGACGGACAAGAGTACCTTCCCATTGGTGAGCCGAAGCGAATCAAAGGAGTATGGACGCGACTTCAGCATCGACAGCGACACAGTCACTCACCAAGTGCACCCGACGGACCCGGACAAAACAGTCCGCGTGTACGCCCACCTACCAGAGGAGCAGGCGACGGCTCTCGTCGCTTTCCTTCGAGATGAGTGGGAAATATTTGCCTGGTGCCCAGCCGACATGCCTGGAGTACCACGCGAATTCGCGGAACACGCCCTACACATCAAACAAAACACGAAGCACGTGAAGCAAGCTCTGAGACTATTCTCGGAGCCCAAGCGCAGAGCAATCGGAGAGGAAGTCAACCGGTTACTCGACGCCCAGTTCATTCGAGAAACGAAGAAAGAAACCTGGATAGCCAACCCAGTGCTGGCACCCAAGAAAGACACGATCGTGCTGCGCATGTGTCTCGACTACGGACCAGTCAACAAGCATTGCCCGAAGGACCACTTCCCCCTGCCTAGAATCGATCAGATAATCGACTCGACAGCAGGGTGCGATCTACTTTCCTTTCTTGACGCTTACTCAGGATACAACCAGATCAGGATGAAGGAAGAAGACGAAGAGCACACATCGTTCATCACCCCCTATGGCGTATTCTGCTACAGGACCATGCCCTTCGTGCTCAAAAACGCAGGCGCCACATACCAGGGAATGATGCAGGCCTGCCTGAAGGAGCAGATCGGAAGAAACGTGCAAGTCTATGTGGATGACATCGTCATCAAGACCTACAAAGCAGCCACACTACTCGACGACCTGCGCGAAACCTTCGCAGTGCTCAACAAATACAAAATCAAACTCAACCCAAAGAAGTGTGCATTCGGCGTACCGGAAGGGAAGCTGCTCGGCTATATGGTCTCTGCCCGAGGAATCGAGGCAAACCCTGAGAAAGTCCAAGCCATCACCCGAATGCAAGAACCAACCGACGTCAAAGGAGTACAGCAGCTCACTGGAAAACTCGCAGCCCTAAGCCGCTTCATCAGCAGGCTGGGAGAACGCATGCCGCCTTTCTATCAGCTGCTCAGGAAAGGAGAGAAATTCGAATGGACGGAGGAAGCCCGCCAAGCATTCGCGGACCTGAAAAAGACACTCTCGACCCCACCAATCCTGGCGGTACCCAAGGAAGGAGAGAAGCTATACCTCTACAGGGCAGCACGTAATAGTGTAGTAAGCACAGCGCTCGTTGTCGAACGCGCAGAAGAAGGCAAGGTCAGAAGCATCCAGAGACCAATCTACTACCTCAGCATGCTCCTGACAAAATCCCAGCAGCGGTACCCGCATTATCAGAAGCTACTACTAGCCATCATCATGAACTCAAGAAAGGTGTCCCACTACTTCGACGAGCACCCTATCACAATCGTGAGCAGCGCACCACTCGCTGACATACTCAATAACCCTGGAGCGAATGGACGAGTCGCCGAGTGGAACATTGAGCTCAGCCCACGTGAACTGCAGTTCAAGCACCCAACAGCCATCAAAGCCCAAGTACTCCCAGATTTCCTGGTCGAGTGGACGGAGGTTCAGACACCAGGCCCCCCAGACCTATCAAGTTCATGGTCAATGTTCTTCGATGGGTCCAAGAGACAACAAGGAGCCGGGGAAGGAGTTGTGCTCATCTCCCCTAAAGGAACAAAGCTAAAATATGTCCTCCAGATCAACTTTAGTCACGCCTCCAACAACGAAGCAGAACACGAGGCACTCCTCCATGGCATGCGCATGGCCAAAACGTGCGGAGCCACTCGCCTCATAATCTACGGGGATTCCAACCTCGTCGTCCAGCAGACAATGAGAAACTGCGACGCAATAGCCGACAACATGGCGGCCTACCAGAAGCTCTACAACGCACTCAAAGGAAGTTTCGACGGTTGCGAGCTCAACTACATCACCAGGGCCAATAACACAGAAGCTTACGGAATCGCGAACATCGGTTCGACCCGAGGACCAATACCACCCGGCGTTTTTCTCGAAAGCATCAGCCGGAGATCCATCAAGGTACAGGCAGCAGCACCTGAAGCAGTCGTGGACGGCGAGGATGCAACAGACCTGGCGCAGGTGGCAGCAGAAACCCCATCGGAAGGCACAAGCACCAGCACACCCGACAGCACAGCTCCGACAGAGCTCGAAGGACCTGTCTGGGCAAAACCGTTCCTCCGATTCCTAATCGAAGGTACGCTACCGCAAGACGTGGCCGAAGCACGACGCATCAGCCGACGATCCAAGGCGTTCACGGTGATCAACAAACAACTATACAAGCGCAGCATCACCCAGATACTCCAAAGGTGCATCGACGAAGAGGACGGCAAAGCCCTACTGCTCGAAATCCACGAAGGCACCTGCAGGCACCATGCGAGTAGTCGAGTACTCGTGTCCAAAGCATTCCGAGCCGGCTTCTATTGGCCCACAGCCATGAAAAACACAGAGGAAATCGTGCGACGTTGTGTCGCCTGCCAGAAATTCGCCAACATGCCACACGCTCCCGCCTCAGAGCTCAAGACCATACCACTATCCTGGCCGTTCGCCACCTGGGGACCCGACATGGTGGGCCCACTCAAGAAATCATCAAAGGGCGGAAGGACACACCTGCTCGTCGTAGTCGACAAGTTCACAAAATGGATCGAAGCAGTGCCCATCACCAGCTCCACAACCCTCACGGCTGTCAACTTCATCAAATCGATCATCTTCAGGTTCGGAGTGCCACACAACATCATCACGGACAACGGCACGAACTTCACAGCCGCAGAATTCCAGAACTTCTGCGAAGAACTGGGCATCAAAATCAATTATGCATCAGTCGCGCACCCGCAGTCCAACGGCCAGGTGGAAAAAGCAAACGGCCTTGTGTGCGGGGGAATCAAGAAACGGCTCCTCGCACCACTCGAGCAAGCCGCCGGCACCTGGGTAGAAGAACTCCCCACGGTATTATGGAGCCTACGAACTACACCAAACACCGCGACCCAGTACACACCTTTCTTCATGGTGTACGGGGCAGAGGCAGTCCTACCACATGACCTCAAGTTCGGAGCACCTCGGGTCACCGGATACGAAGAAGAAGAAGCAGAAGAAGCACTACAAGATGACAAAGATACGGCTGACGAAGAAAGAGACACAGCCCTGGCAAGATCAGAGGGGTACCAGGACAAGCTACGCACCTACCAAAGCAGTCGCTTGCGCACTAGAACCTTCAACAAAGGTGACCTAGTCCTACGGCTGATACAAGAGAAGGTCCATAAACTTTCCCCCCAATGGGAAGGACCATTTATAGTCTCAGAAGTCATCGGAGGTGGCGCCTACAGGCTGAAGAACCCGAAGACAGACGAGGACGTGGGTAACCCATGGAACGTAGCAAACTTGCGACTGTTCTATCCATAGTCCCCATCGGTCAGACATGATTGGCAACTCATGTAGCCGCTCGACCGCCATAAAATAAATGTTGCCCAAATACTGCCATCTCAAAGCACTCGGGGGCTTAAGCGTAAAATCCCCCTGAGAGACGCTATCGCCCACGCGATCTTAACCAAAGCACTCGGGGGCTTAAGAATAAAATCCCCCCGAGAGACGCTATCGCCTACACGATCTTAACCAAAGCACTCGGGGGCTTAAGCATAAAATCCCCCCGAGAGACGCTATCGCCTACGCGATCTTAACCACAGCACTCGGGGGCTTAAGAATAAAATCCCCCCGAGAGACACTATCGCCTACGCGGTCTTAACCAAAGCACTCGGGGGCTTAAGAATAAAATCCCCCGAGAGACGCTATCGCCACTCAAGCGATCTTAACCAAAAGCACTTGGGGGATTAAGAATAAAATCCCCCCGAGAGACGCTATCGCCACTCAAGCGATCTTAAACACAAACACTCGGGGGATCGAGCACAAAAACTCCCCCCGAGAGACGCTATCGTCGCTCACGCGACCTCTACATGCAAGCACTCGGGGGCTCGAGTACCACCTCCTCCCGAAGACCGCTCGCGCAGTCTGAAGCTTAAAAAGCCCAAGCAAAAATACCCGGCCAGCCCCACCTGCTGAGAGCAAGGCTCGAAAGACAGGGACACAATCAGATGGAGCACCAAGTACTCTGAAGAAACTTTGGAGGTAGCACAGGACACAGACTCATCTAGTCTTCATACGATCGCCAACGATCACCTAAAGACTCGGGGGCTACTCCCATCGGGAGCGCTGTCGCGCACCCGATAAAAGACAGAAATTAACGAAAGAACGGCAAGGGAAACAAATCTCAGCCTACGCTCGACCTTCTGACTAAAGCATAGCCTTGGGGGCTACTCCCATCGGGAGCGATGTCGCGCACCCGATACAACCCATAGTGCAAAGTTTGGACGGACTCGAGAACAGCTCTCGGTTGCAAAAAACTCGGCGACAGTTCCTGATCGCCAAGGACTCGAACACAGTTCTCGGTTGCAGAAGGCCCAAAGATAAATTCCATCGCAAAGGATCAAGCACAACTTACACCACAAGGACCATTTTCAGTACAAAAAGATTCAAAGTATATTGGATAGAAGGCAGCTCCGATCACTCGAAGGCAATCCTCATTACATCGAGAACCAACCTAGTTACAAAAGACGCAAACAGTCCTACAACATCAATCTCCCAAGGAATTATGACTTCTACATGTGCGCCCATGCTGGGATGATTGGCACTAAGACAACAAGCATCATCACAGACAAAGGAGGAGTCGAAACAGCAGGCTCATGATGTCAATGGCATAACAAAAGGCGAAGCTCGACTTATTTGCAGAGAAGTTGAAGACGATGCTCCACCAGCTTCTTCTTCTGCTCCACTAGCTTCTTCTCCAAGCTCCGCCCGAGTTGCCACCGAAGATGAGGCCGCCTCCAGTTCTACAAGGTCGCTTGGAGCGCCCGCTTAATCGATGGCTTGACGTCGATGTCCTCTTCGGAGCTGATGGAGACGGCACCACCACCTGAGGAGTCGCCAGAAGACGGAGCTGTAGAAGATGCAGGCGTTGGACTCCTCGACCTTGTGGAGCTGTCGCTGCTCGACTCCTGCCAGTGTGGATCCATGCTATTGCCGCTCGGATCGAACGCGTGGACAATGACAGTGCTTTCGCCGTCAAAACGACAGCTGAGCATATCGCCATCTCGCAGATTCAACCGCCGAGCAAACAAACTCCAACCAGAGCCAAGAAAAATCAAGCGGGAGCTATCAACCTCCAAGTCGACAGAAAAAGGAGATCGACAACTCCCTTGAAGATGCAGAAGCAAGCCATCTAAGACACGTTCAGATACAATGGCGGAAAAAGCAGAGGGAAGAAGAACGCGATTAGCACTCTGAGCACGAACACGTAAAAGAAAGTCATAGCGCCAGAATCCCTCCTCCAAGGGAGAAGAGGAAGGCACTGGCGCCATACCATGGCGACCACCACGGCATGAGTGTGGTGTACGGCCACCACGGCCACGACGAACACGGCCACGGTCAACACCCCGCTTGGGAGCCATGAGTGGAACAAGAGAAGAAAGAAGAGGCAAAGAAGCAAGCCGGATGGAGGTGAACGCTGTGGAAGAGAAAGGCTTATTTATAGAACACAAATTTCCCAGCACAGAGAAGCCAAGACGACAGCAGCAATTAAATCAAAGACCAAACGTCGCAGACGTCTCAGATTCCAAGACCAAGATGCTTTCCCACGGGACGCACTGTGCGTGAGACGCGTCAATTCACGCGTGTTTCCAACGCGCGTATCGGAAACTCAACCAGCGCCTGCCGCACGCCACAACGGTCATCATTATGACTGGTCATGAAGACGTGACAGTTCACAGGCGGAGCATCCCTGACAGCCATCAAACAGAGGCATAGTTATCCTGACAAGCGGCGAAGAAAACCAACAAACATCAAGGCTCAGAGATTACATCTTTCAGATCCTTTTTCCCGATGAAGAAAAACATCTTACTCCCAATGGGAGAGCACATCATAAGAGTCCCGGGTGCTTCCTCACCCAAAGGTCAGCAATGTGCTTGAGTGACCACTCGCACTCACGAGAGTCTCGGGTGCTCCCTCAACCCGACACAAGACAAACATGCATTCGCCAAGATCATACAGCGCTAAGAGTCCCAGGTGCTCCCTCACCTCAAAAGCCGAAACGGCATTCGATTGACTACTCGCAAAGAGTCCCTCGCCCGAGAACTCGAAACAAGCTCCACGGGTGAATGAGTGAACAACTCGCTTGATGTTTTGTTCCAAGCGGGTGCAATGCTATAAGGCTTCGCGTCTCAAAAACACACATTCCTGGAACACGATACACTGTGCCCAGATGCCACGCAAGATTAGCGTGTAGGTAAGACCCCGCTGCGAAGTTTGGCCGGGCTGGGACTTGCCGAAGAGAGATTTCACTCCCAACCTTTTCCATGCGCTGCGCATGATAGAAAAATACGGGCGGGCGCGCCTTAGGCTACGCACATTACTGGCGGCAAATGAACACCGTAAGGCCTGAAGCGGCAGGACTTTTGCTCGACACCAGTGTTCCAAGCTCACGTCGAGGGACGTGGGTTTGATTGGGCTACTGCGGTATTTTCCCTAGTGCAATTCAACAAGGCTCGACCAGTCGACTCCTTGGGCCCTTTCAACTTAGCATCCCTCGAAACAGGTTTTGTCATGGCCACCAGACTTCCAGCGACCCGCGGATGTACCGCGCATACAAATAACCGACAAATGAATGTACTCGAGTCCCTGCGCGACTCTTCGAGTCCCCCAGACACTCGGGGGCTACTGACGAGGGAGTGACCCCACGACTCCTACGGATAAGCCTACCTGGTGTCCCTGAAGACAGAAGGCCCATGAAGATACAGCCTCGGCCCGCTAATTGGCACCGACGTAGGAGTCTGTGACTCACAAGGAAGGTGCGAAAACCTGCGGTACGGAGAAAGCTAGGGTTAGGAAAGCTTACCTATAAACGTAGATGAACTCCCCGAGACCTAGCCCAGTATATAAGGGCTAGGATGGGCGACGCCAAAGGGCAACCAATATCATATGTAACCCTAGCCTTGAGCGCTCCAGCCTTGGCATCCACTATAATCGCATCTCCCCCATCAATAATATCGAGCAGGAGCGTGCCTTCCTGTTTGCCGACGAGCTATCGTCCAACCTGTGCCTCTCATGACTAACCCAGGGTACCTGACCATGGGATTTGCCGGGGTTGATCCCCGTCAATGAGCGTGAGCAAGAAATTTGACACCTAAAAGGCGAAACAGAAAAAAGGTGGAGGAGGAAGACAAAAAGGTGAGAAAGGCTCACATCAATGAGGACAATCATAGGCGAGAGAAGGCCATCTGATAGATATGATGTGAGGAGTAGGGATTTCCATGCAACGGATGCACATGTGAGCTAAAATCTCTCCAAGGGAGCTAGTGGGGGTGCATCCAACTTGCTTGCTCAAGAAGACCTAGAGCTCATTTGAGGAGGCTCATCATTGGAATATACAAGCCAAGTTCTATAGTGTAAAGGGTCCCCACATATCTATATGGATATATGATGATCTCTATGGAGTACAACAGATAGAGGATTAAGTACTAGTGCGGATCTCTCAAAAGGAATAGTAGTGTGCCCCTTCTCTTTTTTTTTCTCTTTTTCTATTTTTTTGTATTTTTTTGGTGGCCTCAATGGCTCTTTCTATTTAACTCTCATTTGTCCTCTTTGGGATCTTTTGATTTTGTCCTCTTTGGGATCTTTTCCTCACTTTTAGTGGCAACACTCTATATTTTACAAGAATATAGGGGATCTTTCACACTTTACAAAGGTACTCACATAAAGAAGATGTAACTATCATGACGCAAATGTATGCCTCTGCCAGGATAGCAGGATATGCAATGATACTAGTGCGTCATGTAGCAATGATTAGGGCAAGGCCCAACTAGCATGCGGCTCATCGATCAAGCAAGTAGCAGGTATGACATGAAGATCAAGTCATGAGAAGATGGATGTTGCATGGCAATGGATCTCGGAAAGGCTATGGAAATGCCTTGTAGGTAGGTATGGTGGCTGTTTTGAGGAAAGATATACGGAGGTTTATGATGACAGAGCATATCGTGCCAAGGGTTTGGATGTACCGGCGAAGTATGTGCCAACTCTCGAGGTGATAAAGGGCAATGCACGGTACCGAAGAGGCTAGAAAAATATGGGAGGTGGAAGTGTCAACTTTCGAATACTCACATTAGTCCGAAGAACTCATGCACTTATTATCGGTAACTCTCAATCTAATCAGGAGGTTCACAAAGAGACAAGTACCCCGAGGAGGAGTGTATGGGGGTTTGGTTATCCTTGCGCATCCTCGACTCATGGTACGTGAGTGTACTCTAATATTCGAACCCTCCAGAGGTTTGTGATCCATCTAGTTGCTAGAGTTCTCAACAGGGGTTTTGGTTTTCGAAAATCACATGGATTGCCAAAAATAGGACATCTATCACTAATAGGCTAAAGCTCTTGATACAATAAGTTCAAACATTACTCTAGTCAATACCTCAAAACTATTGCAAGTTACTACTACAAAGAGAATAGCAACTTCAACTACCTACTCTCTAGTCAAGACACAAAACTCAGTGCAACAGGCAAACTCTCTAAACAAGATAAAACATGCAACTGATAGATAGTTCAACCTGAGACAAAATAAAAGCTCTAGAAGAAAACTAAAGCACTACAACTAAACATGGCAGCAGCTAAGAAAAGAAAAAGAACAACTCACAGCTAAGATAATAAGCATGCAAATCATATGAGGGGTTCTAGTTCAAACGGAGCGTGTTTCTCTCCCACACAAAAGAAAGTTGGGGTCTAACTTGTTACTATAGCAAACAAAGCAAAAACAAACCTAAGAAAAGTAAAGAGCGAGACGCTCCAAGCATAGCACATAACACATGAAGTGATAAAAATATAGTGCAACGAGGGACGAACTGATAATTGTTGATGAAGAAGGGGATGCACGGGGGCATCCCCAACCTTAGACGCTTGAATCTCCTTGAATATTTGTTGGGGATGCATGGGGGCATCCCCAAGCTTGAGCGCTTGACACTCCCGAATCTTCTTTCATCATCTTCCATCGCACACTTGAAAACTCCCTTCATACACAACTCATCATAAGCTGATTAGAGAGGTTAGTACCCTTAATAAATAAATTTTTCCACTGGATATAAATATATTCTTGAATATATACTGTTTCTCAAGATTTCCAAAAGGTTTTTGCAAAGAAAAAGCAAGCTTAAGGTTTGCAAAAGTTAGGAGAGACAAAACGTGGCAGAATCTGTGAAAAACAGAACATCAGGTAGTAAAGAATTTTTTAGGGGCACTTCTGAAACTCAAATAAAAAACTCAGAACATACGAAAGTTCCGTGATTGTATAGAGCACGCTGTGTAAAAAATTCAGCTAAAAAAGATGAACTGGTGATTTATTCTGATTTTTCCCGTCACGAGGACAGAATCTGTTTTCTGGACAGCATGTCACAACCTTCACTTCCCTTGTCATATGAGGCTATACTTGGCACGAATCTTGAAAAGTAAAGATAAAATGATGTTGCTACAATAGTAAAAATCATCAAGACCAGTAAAAACAGAAGTAAAAACATCTTGGGTTGCCTCCCAACAAGCGCTTTATTTTACGCCTTTAAGCTAGGCATGAAGATTATGAAAGATGCTCTCACGAGAGAATAAGAGTTGAAGCAAAAGAGAGCTTCAAGAAGCAAATATGAAACACATTTAATCCATATTGGCATCATGGCCATCAACAAAGCAAGTATCACGATCTCCAGAAAGGGATATTTCAAGTGAGTCCTCGAAATCATGGGATTCCTCATCATAGCAACCATTGGCCTCTTCTAGGGAAGCAAACATTATATTTTTAAAATCCTCAATATAAGAATTGGAATTATAATTCTCGAAGCAATAAGCAAGAACTGCAAAGTTTTCAGACTGGTGAATAGTATCGTGATACTTTTCAATCAAAGAAGCAATCGCATAAGCACCTTTAAAAGCAAAAAACTCTTCAACCTTTTCAACATCAAAGTAATCATAAACACCTTTAGCATAAGAAGATAAGATCTCATTTTCACTGAACTCACATTGGAAAGGGAGGTGTTTATGATCTATATTAGAACAACAAGTAAAATTATAATTGTAGCACAAAAGTTTAGCATGGCAATAAGAAACATGTATTTGATCCCATAAGTGTTTCCCTTTCTGAGATAGGTGGTGCCGCGTATAATGAGCATGCTCATCCAATGATTTTCCCTCAACCAAGTCGATTGGGTTTTTAGCGCGAGCACAGATTGATCGAAAACGATCCAAGTGAAACATGTGAAACAAGTCCATCCTACCATATTTGGGTGGTTCAACACCCATGGTGAGGATAGAATCACTAGGCAAAGCAAGACAAAGGCAAAAGGTAGCAACTATTTTTGTGATTTTTCATATAAGACACAAAAGCAAAAGCAAAAACTAGAAAGGTAAACTAACAAGACTAAAAAGCAAAGATAAAAGATAGTGTGCAACTCCCCTATCTTGTAGACTGGAGTCCCCGGCAACTGAAAGGACCACGATGTCGCCTAGAGGGGGGGTGAATAGGCGTTTTAAACCTTTTATGGATTTGTTAATATCTGGATGCGGAAATAAAGTAAGCGGATACTTAACAAGCACAAAACCTTAATATACTAGGCTCAACCAAGTGCAACAGCAACTTTATTCTGAACAATATGAACACAATAATGATACTAGTAGGCACAAGTAAGTTACACAAACTTACACAAGATATATATCACAAGATGTGGTGTGAGATACAATATACCAAGTCACACGAGGAACAATATGGAACAATAGTAGCACGTATGAAATGCGGAGTATAATGTGTTGGCCTAAAACAAGCACTATGATATGATAGCCAACACAATATAATGAGGACAACAAGATATAGTGAATGCAAGGTCAAATGACCAAAGTAAACCAAAAGTAGTGAGCTAGGGTTAGAGATAACCGTAGACTCGGAGACGAGGATGTATCCCGATGTTCACTTCCTTAGAGGGAAGCTACTCACCGTTTGGAGAGAGTGGGTGTTACCACGAAGGCACACCAACGCCACGAAGGCTCACCCTATTCCTCTTGAGATATCACCACGAAGGCGATTCCCAACCACTAGTGGTAGACCTTGAGGCGGCCTCCAAACCTTCACAAACTTTCCGGGGGGGAAATCATAAGTTGATTCCTCACCGGAGCACTCCTACCGCCTAGGAGTCTCCAACCTCCAAGAGTAACAAGATCAAGGGGGAAATGCTCAAGACTTCCTCAAATCGCGATTTTCTTTGGTTGGAAGATGGGGAAGGGGAGGATCTATCACTGGGTGAAAGATCCGTCAAGAATTCTCAAGGAACTCTCCGGGATCTGAGATTTCGTGAGGGAGAGAGTGAGAGGGAGCACTTGTGTTCTTGGGTGTTTGCAAATGAAGTGGTCAACCCTCACAAGTGGGGGTGAGGGGGTATTTATAGCCCAAGGGACGAAATGTCCGTTGGGGAAATAAGCTGTGCAAGTGTCGGACGTCCGTCAGATGTCGGACGTCCGAAATTCCAAATGTCGGACGTCCGAACCAAGTCGGACGTCCGTCATATGTCGGACGTCCGAAATTCCAAATGTCGGATGTCCGAACCAAATCGGACGTCTGAAATGTTCAAAGAGAGTTCAACATGCAACACAGAAGAAAAGTCGAGTAGCATGTCGGACGTCCGACAAGGTTCAGACGTCCGATGTGTCGGACGTACGAAGCACGTCGGACTTCTGGTAAATTTGCATGCTCACTGACCATCTGGACACAATAATTTTGGTGGATTTCGGACGTCCGACAAGTTTCGGACGTCCGATGTGTCGGACGTTCGAAATACATCGGACGTCCGTCCAGAAAAAGAACAGCAGGAACCCAAAACTGAAACGTGCATAACTTTTACATACAGACTCCGATTTTGATGATCCTGGGCTTATTTTAAAGCTATTGAAAAGCTCAAGATCCTCACATAGAGAACCACCCAGGATAATACAAAATGGTAGGTGCAAAGTATGCAAAGCAATGCCATAGGATTTGAGGAATGAGTTGGCTTTGGATTTCCCCCCTTTTGGTATAAAGGATAGGAGTGGAATTGATGTAGGAATTGTTGACTTGAGGAAGTCCATCACTAAACCCCTTTGATCCCCTCTTAATAGTGCAGGATACCTATAACTCAAGAATTATAAAAGAGCTATATTATAGCTTCTGGAAATCCATTCTTGAGCGTGTATCCTTTTCGATGGTCAATGATCCACGACACAATACCTTTGAATTGAGCATTCCACTTGAGCTTGATGTTGATGTCATGCTTGGCTCAAGATGTATATGCAATATTGGTCACATAATTGGTGAAGACTTCAATTAGTTTCCTCGTAAGTCATGAGGAAAGCTTCGCATTATATGCCATCTTCACATGCGCCACCACGTGATCATCCGCAAGCTTCAAGCATGTAATCCTCTGAGATGCATATCTTGAACTTGATCTTGTATAACTTGATGA
Organism: Bromus sterilis; assembly: GCA_950022295.1. NCBI lineage: Eukaryota > Viridiplantae > Streptophyta > Magnoliopsida > Poales > Poaceae > Bromus > Bromus sterilis. The sequence continues at coordinate 137,847,845 of OX465601.1, read as the reverse complement.
ACGTCCTCTCATGGGCACTTGTGATCTTTCTTGATGCAATCCCATGAGAATCACCTAACCCTCAAGGATATAGAAATACATCGTATAGGTTAGAACTCAAAGCACAATTGACAATTTCTTACCATGCCACAAGATCCCATGTGGTACATAAGTAGTGCTAGAGTGTTGACCATCAAGAATTCAATCTTTCATCTTTATCTTGGTCAACATTCATCTTTACTCCATGATCAAGTGGTGTCCAGTCCAAAAGACAGATGACAGATATATTGCGCGAATTATTGAGTCCTTATGATGACCTCAAATGGACAAGTGTTCAACATGAATATTCTCAGTCTTGTTGAGGAAAATGACTTTGCTTTTGAATCATCTTAGTTCGAGGTTGTATACAACACGTGAGACCCAAAACCCGATCATCAATATATTGTATTCATTGCAACATCATCCATTCTTCTTATCATTATCCATGGGACAAACATCCATAGATCCATGATGCCATTGTTGCTTTATTGGAATCATCATTCATTACCAAGCCACAATGGATACATTTGTGTTGATGAACAATGTTCTTCATGGATTGCCTATGTAACTTTCCTTCAAATATATATATCTCAATGCAAACATTAGTCCATAAGGATTGTCATTAATTACCAAAACCACACATGGGGACTACATGTACTTTCAATCTCCCCCATTTTGGTAGTTGATGACAATCTCAGTAAGAGGGTTTATATAATGAATATTCAAACACGCATGCAACTTATCCAAGGATAAATTGTAGACTTGGGTTCTTTTGATAGCATAAAGTAACACAAAGTTACTTTATGTTATCCGCACCGGTTATACTAATATCAAAATACTACATAAGAATTTGAAGTTAGTAGAACCATAATATATAGAGAAAACTCCCCCACAATATATGCATGTGTGAATGAACTTGAATTTCATTGCATATGTTGACCATGTTGAAGTTTACTCTATATGCGTAGCTCATTCATGCCATAAACATATATAACACTGATAGAGATGCATGAATGACCTCAACCACTAAACTCCCACTAAACCCTTTAAGCTTCTCCCCCATTGGCAACAAATGCCAAAATGGAAGGAAAGATCTAGAGAAACCCATATGGTATGAGATCACCATAATGTATGCACATGACAAGTTATGAGTGAAATCAAATGCACATATTCTATAAGGAACACATGGAGAAGCTCAACCTTAAGTGGGGATAAATATAAGGTAGCAAGGTACAAAGATATGAAGATAAGAATTAGACATATGAGGAATACATTAACACACATGAGTGCAAAAGGAATATGCAAGACATACAAGCAGTCACATAACACCCTTATACCGAAGCCACCAAAGAAACAATAATGAACAAACTAAGTGGTCGGCAATGGGTAGATGATATCAAGGGAATATATTAACTTTTTGATGTATATAAGTTCCTAAGTGGCAATACACAAAGAAACTCACATATAAAAGATAGTTACAATTGATAGCGACATGATATCCATATGTGAACCCATTGTTACACAAGTTTAGATCCTATCATAAGAGAAAGGCACATGACACATGGAACATGGAACATGGCACAAATTGATCTCATTTGTATAACCATGAATTTCTAATCAAGAGAGCACATACTTCGAGAAATTAGAGTGTTTCTATAATTTCATCAATGTTGCATGTGATAGAACATTTGAGGAATTCTTACGCAATAAATTTCCTTATGGCAAATTTTGGGGTAACTTTCCCATTATATGCAACTTCCCAAAAGCTTCATATCATAAATTTTGCTTGTAAGAACATGCAAGAAACACACTTTTAGCAAGAACTAAGCATGTCATGATGCAACCTACACAAGGTTGACCACATTACACTATATATACATATATATATATATCTGTGTGTGTGTGTGTGTGTGTGTGCTTGCAATACATTCATGTTACCGTGATGGCATTGGAATGAAGTTTCTAGATCAATAACATATCATGTCTTGACTCCTGGTTCCTCATGAAAGCACCGCATTCTCAATGAATAAGCCAAGCACCCAGCATTCCTCAGATGTACCTAAGACCATTTAAGTACAATATGGTCCCCAACCTTCTTGGGTCCAAAGTGGTTAGCATAGCTACAATACATAGGGCAAACTCCACTTAAGTATGTGAATATGAATATGACTGCACATCTTAAACGTCAAGGTTTGATGGAGTTTCCCCTACATATCTTGGATCAAATAGAGCAAGCAGGGCATGAAGATACACATATATTTAAGCATGCATGCACAAGCATATCAAGAACCAAGAAGATATAGTTTAGACTATATAATATATATATAAATGATGAACACTTAAATAAAATCAAACATCCTTTATGTTGTCCACAGTGTATCAAACTGATGAATCAACACATGATCACACACATAGTTCAACATATGAACTAAGCAAAACCAAAGTGCACATAAGATATACATTACACGTATTTTCAAGGTTATATCACACTAAAATGGATATAAGATAGAACAACTAGTGAGATAACCAACTCCCGTAACTTCACAAAACTAAGAATATGATCTTGAGCATGGCACGGGAGAACATTTGGGAGACAAATGGATTTCTCGGCAAGATGTAAAATGTAAGTTGAAGTAAAGGCCGAGACAAAGATGATCTACTAATTCTACCACATGAAGGAATACCAAGTTTAATGGTATCTAGAATAATACTCGATGGTAGATTTAAACAATATGCAAGATCAACTTCAATAGATAAGGCATATGATGAGAGTTTATAGTTAACCACAATGCATGTATAGGAGATTCTTAATATTCCAATTATATAGATAACCATGCATAACCATAATTGGAATGAATTGAATCAAACAATTTCCCACCAATGATTTTTATAATAGATAATGGAAAAATCGCACAAGAATATCATACTCTAACAAAACAATGCAAGCCACACAGATTAAGATAATTTCAAATATGAATTCTAAATGACATTATTTAATTTATTCATGTCTTTAAGGATTGCGGTATGCACATAGCATACCGCTCCCCCATAATGTGACGGTTCATGTATTATCCACATGTGTCAAATGAGACCCAATTTATGAGATATTTCTAGGAGTTGTGCATGGATGCACATTTTACATTGTGAGTACAGAATATGCTAGATAATATTGTACAAATAATTCTAGATGATATCCCACATATATACACATTCAAGGTTTGTGTTATGTGTAAACATAACACTCCCCCATAATGTGATGATCCATTGATATCACGAAAGAGCCAAATAAGATTAAACTAATGAAGCAATAAAGGCTAGGAACAACACACACATACACTCACGACTGTATGAGGTGCATTGCAACCTACATACGCTAAATACCACAAATCAAGAATAATAAGAGGCACAACATACAAACACATGCTAGGCACAAAACGTACACATGCATGGTGCTAGTAACTTTCAATGTAAAACAATGTAACTACAAGTTACCGCAAGGAGGAGAATTGGATTAATGAATATGATGATAATCCACTTGACTAGTAATTAACCACAACTTGTGGTGAAAGTACTTTCTTCTTCTTCATGAAGTAGCCAAGTCTCCAATGCTCTCCAACCACCTATTGATCAAGTGAGAGCTTGTTGGTCCCCAACAAGGTTGGGTCCTAAGAAATTAGTCACAATAGGTTTGGCGACCCAAATGGACTTATCCACCTTCGAACCACTTTGGGTACCCACAAACTTGGCAAACACATTGCCAACATTATCCTTCCTAAGTAAATAATGATCATTTATTATTGGAGGCTTAGGGATGTTACCATTGGGACATGATGAAGATATGTGTCGCTTCTTACGACAATTATAGCAACATTTGCTTCCCTTTCTCTTCTTCTTTTTCTTCTCAACATGAGGATCATTATCATGGTTAATCACGGAGAGAGGCCTTTCTTCATCTTGAGATTGTTCTTGAGGCCGCTTCCCATGATGATTCTTACTTGAGGCCTTCTCCTTCATTGGACAAGACCTTACATGGTGTACAACTTTCTTGCATTTGAAGCAAATAATGTTGGCCTCATTCTTTACTTGGTCTTGTCCCTTCTTATTTTTCTTAGACTTCTTCTTGTTGGATAAAAAACTATGTTCACACCTATCTTGAGGGAAATTTTTTACACTCAAGATATTATTGAGTGTGGATTTCCCATCATAGCACTTCTCCAAGTCTTTCTTCAGACTAACGACTTGGGCCTTGAGCTCTTTATTTTCCTCTACAATGTTAGTATTTGACAAAAGAGCTAGAGGATATAGAAGCCTCATTATTAGAGCAACAAGGCATGGTGAGAAAATCATCGCAACATGTAGCAACATCATGTAGAGAGGAATTGCAAGGACTAGCACATGACAACAAGGCATTTTGTGTAGAATATGTGCTAATGTCCACATGAGACTCATAAGATTTACCTTAGTGATCATAGCCTCATGAGCTAACTTTAGCCTATCATGAGAGGTTAGAAGTTCCTCATGAGTTCTCGAGAGCTTTTCATGAATTACTTCCAGTTTCCCATAATTTCTAGTTAGCAAATCAAGTTGAGCACTTATCTCAACATTCTCCTTCAATATTGATGCTTCACAAAAAATAGGATTAGTAGTACAAGCATCATTGACAATATGAGAGGAAAAGGTAGAACCAAGAGACTTGTCATGAGTAGCTTGAAGTTCCTCATGAGACTTAGAGAGTTTAGTGAGCTCTCCTTTGACGTTCTTGTAGCCAAGGTAAAGGTGCTCAAAATCCTCTTTAAGCTTATAATGAGAAACTTCAATCTCTTCTTTTGAACACTTCAAGTCTCTCAAAGATTGATGAGCCAAAATGATATTATGTTCAAGTAGTTCATTTTTATCTTGCACTTCATGAAGTAAATCATTACGTTTATCAAAGGATACAAGAACATCTTGGAACATCCTATATGTGTCCTTGTTAACCCTACAAAGGGTTTTCCCAATCTCATAGAGATTTTGGGTCATGGCAACATCATTTTCATCACAATCATCATCATCATCATCATCATCATCATCACTAAGAGAATAGAATACCTCATCATTACCTCTTGCCATGAGGCACATGTGCATTGGTGATGACTTTTCCGGACAAGAGGGATCTTCGTTAATCAAGTGTGCCACATTTTTCTTGGTTTCCTCTACATGGTTAGTCATACAATAACTAGAGGAAATTGAAGCATTTATATCATGGCAACATGGAAGATCAAGCATATCATCACAAGAGTATGTCAAGGAATCATTGGATGAAATGCATGGATTATTGACAAAAGAGTCTATGCCAAAGTTGGTGCAAGATATACTAAGTCCATGTAAGCCCCAATGCTAGCATTTATACAAGGAGGATCATCTATAATAATCTCAACATCATCATCACACAGGATTTCTCCACTTACCATGTCATTACCTTGTGACAAGCTAAATGTTGGTAAAGTGGAAGATGTTGATGTGTCCAAGTAGTCGGAGGTGGAGGCCATAGGGTGCTCGTCATGACATGAGGTTGTCGAGACTTTCCCAATTGTCTCCATGGGAAAACTATTGGCTTCATCAAGATATGATCCACCATATACATCATCAAGTTTGGTCCAAGCCTCATGAGTTGTCTTACACATCAAAATAGACTTACACACATCAAATGTTATAGCTTGATGAATGGTTCCCAAAGCATCACTATCAATATGCATATCCTCAAGAGATGGAGATAGGCAATCCTTTCCAATATGAGCCCCAATAGTAACAATTCTCAAAACATTTGGACCCATGGTCCGGAAGTGACATAGCATGCGAATTATCCACAAGTGATAATTTGTGCCATCAAAATCGAAGGTGGCATTGTGCACTATACCACTAGTCGACATCTTACTCTCCAGGCGGTGAAGCCTAATAAGGAGAGACCTTGCTCTGATACCAATTGAAAGGACCACGATGTCGCCTAGAGGGGGGTGAATAGGTGTTTTAAACCTTTTATGGATTTGTTAATATCTGGATGCGGAAATAAAGTAAGCGAATACTTAACAAGCACAAAACCTTAATATACTAGGCTCAACCAAGTGCAACAATAACTTTATTCTAAACAATATGAACACAATAATGATACTAGTAGGCACAAGTAAGTTACACAAAGTTACACAAGATATATATCACAAGATGTGGTGTGAGATACAATATACCAATTCACACGAGGAACAATATGGAACAATAGTAGACAATATGAAATGCGGAGTATAATGTGTTGGCCTAAAACAATCACTACGATATGATAGCCAACATAATATAATGAGGACAACAAGATATAGTGAATGAAAGATCAAATGACCAAAGTAAACCACAAGTAGTGAGCTAGGGTTAGAGATAACCGTAGACTCGGAGACGAGGATGTGTATCGATGTTCACTTCCTTGGAGGGAAGCTACTCACCGTTTGGAGAGAGTGGGTGTTACCACGAAGGCACACCAACGCCACGAAGGCTCACCCTATTCCTCTTGAGATATCACCACGAAGGCGATTCCCAACCACTAGTGGTAGACCTTGAGGCGGCCTCCAAACCTTCACAAACTTTCCGGGGGGGAAATCACAAGTTGATTCCTCACCGGAGCACTCCTATCGCCTAGGAGTCTCCAACCTCCAAGAGTAACAAGATCAAGGGGGAAATGCTCAAGACTTGCTCAAATCGCAATTTGCTTTGGTTGGAAGATGGGAAAGGGGAGGATCTATCACTGAGTGAAAGATCCGTCAAGAACTCTCAAGGAACTCTCCGGGATCTGAGATTTCGTGAGGGAGAGAGTGAGAGGGAGCACTTGTGTTCTTGGGTGTTTGCAAATGAAGTGGTCAACCCTCACAAGTGGGGGTGAGGGGGTATTTATAGCCCAAGGGACGAAATGTCCATTGGGGAAATAAGCTGTGCAAGTGTCGGACGTCCGTCAGATGTCAGACGTCCGAAATTCCAAATGTCGGACGTCCGAACCAAGTCGGACGTCTGAAATGTTCAAAAAGAGTTCAACATGCAACACAGAAGAAAAGTCCAGTAGCATGTCGGACGTCCGACAGGGTTCGGACGTTCGATGTGTCGGACGTCCGAAGCACGTGGGACTTCTGGTAAATTTTCATGCTCACTGACCATCTGGACACAATAATTTTGGTGGATTTCAGATGCCCGACAAGTTTCGGACGTCCGATGTGTCGGACGTCCGAAATACATCGGACGTCCGTCCAGAAAAAGAACAGCAGGAACCCAAAACTGAAACGTGCATAACTTTTACATACGAACTCCGATTTTGATGATCTTGGGCTTATTTTAAAGCTATTGAAAAGCTCAATATCCTCAAATAGAAAACCACCCAGGATAAAACAAAATGGGAGGTGCAAAGTATGCAAAGGATATGCCATAGGATTTGAGGAATGAGTTGGCTTTGGATTTTCCCCCCTTTTGGTATATAGGATAGGAGTGGAATTGATGTAGGAATTGTTGACTTGAGAAAGTCCATTACTAAACCCCTTGGTTCCCCTCTTAATAGTGCGGGATCCCTATAACTCAAGAGTAATAAAAGAGCTATACTATAGCTTCTGGAAATCCATTCTTGAGCGTGTATCCTTTTCGATGGTCAATGATCCACGACACAATACCTTTGAATTGAGCATTCCACTTGAGCTTGATGTTGATGTCATGCTTGGCTCAAGATGTATATGCAATATTGGTCACATAATTGGTGAAGACTTCAATTAGTTTCCTCGTAAGTCATGAGGAAAGCTTCGCATTATATGTCATCTTCACATGCGCCACCACGTGATCATCCGCAAGCTTCAAGCATGTAATCCTCTGAGATGCATATCTTGAACTTGACCTTGTATAACTTGATGACCGTCCTCTCAGGGGCACTTGTGATCTTTCTTGATGCAATCCCATGAGAATCACCTAACCCTCAAGGATATAGAAATACATCGTATAGGTTAGAACTCAAAGAACAATTGACAATTTCTTACCATGCCACAAGATCCCATGTGGTACATAAGTAGTGCTAGAGTGTTGACCATCAAGAATTCAATCTTTCATCTTTATCTTGGTCAACATTCATCTTTACTCCATGATCAAGTGGTGTCCAGTCCAAAAGACAGATGGCAGATATATTGCGCAAATTATTGAGTCCTTATGATGACCTCAAATGGACAAGTGTTCAACATGAATATTCTCAGTCTTGTTGAGGAAAATGGCTTTTCTTTTGAATCATCTTAGTCCGAGGTTGTATACAACACGTGAGACCCAAAACCCGATCATCAATATATTGTATTCATTGCAACATCATCCATTCTTCTTATCATTATCCATGGGACAAACATCCATAGATCCATGATGCCATTGTTGCTTTATTGGAATCATCATTCATTACCAAGCCACAATGGATACATTTGTGTTGATGGACAATGTTCTTCATGAATTGCCTATGTAACTTTCCTTCAAATATATATATCTCAATGCAAACATTAGTCCATAAGGATTGTCATTAATTACCAAAACCACACATGGGGACTACATGTACTTTCAGCAACGGCGCTAGAAATTAGCTTGATACGGTGAGGAACATAGTTCTCTCACTTCTCGTTGGTTACCCCAAGTGGAAGGTGAGATGTAGCGTAGCAGCAAATTTCCCCTATGTAGAGGATAGGGTTTGTCTCCCGTAGGACTCCAAGAGATATAAGAAGGTGGTAAAGTGAACAATGGCGCCGTTCACAATCTAAGGATTGCTTACTTCACCTGGACCTGCACACACAGCAAATAACTTTGCTCCCAACGAGTACAGAGGACTTGTCAATTCCTCCGGCCTTGCTGTTTACAAAGGATCAACGCAAGAGATAAAAGTATAACTGAAAGTTAGAACTGAAAGTAAATTGAGGGTGTAAACAATGGTGGAAATATGGACCGGGGTCCCATGACGTTCACTAGTGATGTCTCTCTCCCAAAAGACGATAAAAGTGCCAGCGAGGTAAACAAATCACAACTGGGCAACTGACAGGATTATAAACGCACCGCAATGCTAACTATGCTACAAAAGAAAGGAAGAGGCTCAAACGCAATGAGCAGTACGCCAAGGTACGTAGACCGAAATCCATCTGCATCTACTAAGAATCATCCACCTTGAGATATCTATCCAGAACATCTCGCTGGTATTAAGTTGTGAATCCCACCCAAAGTGTAAACTCAAAGCAACAGACAACTGCATTAATAGAACTTTTCATAAAGTAAACAATCCTTGTACCCGCAGTTACAAGCACCGTTGTTTCATCCCTGGTGGCAACAGCACATCCCCTAGTCTCATGTTTCTGTCACTCAGGCTAGACATCAGGGGGCTGAACCCACAATCAAGCATAACACTCCCTCTTGGAGTTGCAACAAATCACTTGGCCAAAGTAAAATACGGCAACAGAGAACATGAAAGAAATAACTAAATAACACAAATATAAAAGAGAACCAAATATATTACTCATCACAATCTGAACACAATCTCATAATCCATCAGATCCCAGCAAACTCAGCATAGCAACACAGAAAATTACAAAGATGCCTCGATCATGTGAGGCAGCTCACGAGGTATCGAAAGTGGAAGCACAAAGAGGGGAGGAGAACATCACATAGCTACTGGTCATGGACCCATGGTCCAAGGGGGAGTACTCACGGTACATCCGGGAGGCGTCCATGGCGATGGATGGTCTCCCAGAGGGGGTTTCTCCTTCCGGCATGGTGATGGGGCATCTACTCCTGGCAGCCCCGATCTTGAAACGGCGACGGCGGTACAGAGAGGATAACGGGAATAGCAGATCGATATTAGGGGTTTCCTCCGCGGGCACTAAATATAGGCCAAGGGGGGCACCGAGGGGGGCCACAGGGCAGCCAGGAGGGTGCCCGACGCGCCCTAGGGTGGGGTCGTGCCTGGGACCCTCCTGGGGCCCTGGTGGGTCCACTCCCTTCCATCCTTGGTTCTTCGGGAAGCTTCCCGGACGCTGATTTTTTATATGATTTTTCCGGAATTTATTTGGCACTTTTAATGGCCGAAAAACCAGAAATATAAAAACAACAGAAAACAGGAACTGACAACTGGGTGCACTGAGTTAATAGGTTAGTCCAAATATGATCAAAAGTGTATGAAAGTTCAAGCAAAACATGGCAAAGTCACACAAATCATGCATGGAGCAAGCAGAAATTATAGATACGTTTGGGACGTGTCACTGTGTCGCTGTCGACGCTGAAGTCACGATTGAATTCTTTTGATTCGCTTCTGCTTGCCACTGGAAAAATGCTCCTGTCTGTTACCATGGCTATCTCTTCGAGCTGTTGTTGAGCTCCGAACGTGTCAGAAACTTCGTGAAAATCACGGTCACACTGGTCTGATTTGATAAAAATCCCATTGACCGTGATGACCCTTGAGGGTCCTAACATCTTGAGCTTGAGGTACGCATAGTGCGGGACCGCCATAAATTGTGCAAATGCGGGTCGTCCTAGTATGGTGTGGTATTGGTACTGCCAATCGAGCACTTCAAACTCGAGGACTTTTCTTGCGAAGTTGCCCTTGTTGCCGAAGTTGACATGGAGCTCGATTGTTCCGAGGGAGGCAGCTTCTTCGCCTGGAACTACGTCGTAGATTGTGACACCTGACTTCTTGCAGACTGATCGTGGAATCAGCATCTTGCGTAAGGTGCTGGTTGATGCCCCACAGGCGTAAGGGATCGAGATAGTCTTCGCGGGTAAGTTAACCCAGTTTATTGATTCGACACACGGGGAGCCAAAGAGTATTTATAAGCTTTCACAGGTGAGTTGTCAATTCAACCGCACCTGAAATATACTTGCTTGCAACAATAGATAAGTGGTAATGGTAATATGCTAGTGATGGTGGCAACAACAAAAGTAAACAGCAAAAGTAACAACTAACAACTAGTAGGATTGAAAACACTGTAGGCTAGGGAGATGGATGGTTGGGCGCTGCATGGATGAGAGTGAACATATAATAGATTCTAACTCGGGGTAAGGCACACAGAAAAGCAATGATCATCTAGGCAAATATCAAACATTAGGCATGTATCCCGTAGGTAGTTGTGCGTGCTTGCAATAAGAACTTGCACAACATCTTTTGTCCTACCATCCCGCTACGAACGGGGCCAAAAGGAACTTATGGAGATTAAGGTGCTCCTGTCAAAGAGCACCGGAACAAAGCAATAAACTCAATGGATACACGGAATCCTCAAATTATGGACCATCCCCTTTGGTGTCCCAAGCTGTCACTTTTGGGATCGCCGGTTCCAGACCATAATAGGTGCATACAACTCATAGATAGGATCTAGAACACAAATATATTCATGAAAACATAAAGGGTTCAGATCTGAAAACATGGCACTCGGGCCCAAAGTGACAAGCATTAAGAGCAACAAGTTGAAGCAAAGAAGATAAACACCAATCTAGATGATAGGCAACATGCCCCCAACAATCTGACGAACTATTACATGATCAAACCCATCCAATCCCTACCATCCCCTTTGCCTACAGCAGGGAATTACTCACACATGTGAAGAGAAGTCATGGAGGATGGATGGATTGGTGATGGCGATGGCGACGATCTCCCCTCTCCGGAGGCCAAATCAGCCTCCAGATTAGCCCTCCCGAAGAAGAACAGAGGGTGGCGGCGGCTCCGCGACGGAAACTGGGAAAACGACTTCTATTCTGGGGTTTTCTCGTCACGGGGATAAATAGGAGTCTCGGTAGGGCACCAGAGGAGGGGGGAGGCGCCCAGGCAGCCAGAGGGCGCGGCCCCACCCCTGGACGCGCCAGGGGGGCGCCTGGGGCCCCCAGGACTCCCCTCTGGTCCTACTTCTGGCTTCTAGCTCCTTCGGGTGCGTGGATTTTCTGATATTTTTCTGAGAATTTTCTGGAACGTCTAAAAATCCATTTTCCTGCACACAATAAAACCATACAGGCAGCTCTGCTGAAAACAGCGTTAGTCCGGGTTAGTTTCGTCCAAATCATGCAAGAATGAGGGCAAATAATAGCAAAAGTGTTTGGAAAAGTAGATACGTTTGAGACGTATCAACTCCCCCAAGCTTAGCATATTGCTTGTCCTCAAGCAATTCAGTTCAACGAACTGGACGCGACAAAGAAAACTTTGACAAACTCTTTTGCTTCATTAAATGTATATAAGCATGTACTACGAAAAGAGTTTAGCAAGTATTGAAACAATGCTATAAGGACAATGCACGAAGCAATTCTTCTTTCATGTGATCAGTCACAAACAACTAAAAGTAAATAATAAGCTACTGAAAATCAAGACAGGATCAAAATGCACATAGCTTGAACATACTTTAGTGGCATTTCGCTAGCCTCCATGAGTGAAGCAAAACATAAATGCAGAAACTCCTCTGGAGATTTAAAGGCGACTAGAACTCAGTATTTCAGACTAGCAATAACACAAGCATGCAGAAGACAATGTAATACTTTGGGACAAAGCATGTTACACTAAGAATGACAATTATGCTCTCATAGTTGGTGCTTTGAAGAAAGAAGGGGAGACTCTCGAACCGTGGCTTTTGATGGCAAGGTTGAAAACCCGTGAAAGGAAGCAAAGACTAAACATGTGCCAGAGCTCTCGGTTTTGAAAACAGAGATAAAACATTTTTGAGAAGTGCAACTTTCCAGTCAACGGTGAACGGTAAAGGTCTCTCAATATCTCCCATGCCAACCATATATAATGCCTTTTGCTTACACATATTCCCTTATCCATAAATCCTTTGATGGTCTACGGAACCTTTTATTTTGCCTCAAGGATGGAAGGAGGGTATCGTTCCATCTATCATAAGCAGCATTTGGTCCATTTCACTCCATCATCAAGTATGGGGGAGGTGTAACTCATATAATTCTTTTCTTTTTCTTGACTAGTTAAAACTTCCGTCAAAATATTTTTGGCATGAAAGATATTGATTTCCATTCACCGCACCATGAGCTTGTACGGTTACAAAAGGGAAACTTTTGAATAAATTTCGAGATGGCACACGAAAGTCTAAGTTAGGAGTGGCCGGTAAATACCATATATAGGTAGGTATGGTGGACTCAAATGGAATAACTGGGTTTGAAAAGGAGTTTGGAAGCACAAGCAGAATTCCGCTTGGTGCGAGCGAAGGCTAGAAAAAGACTGGGAAGCGACCAACTAGAGATCAATACTGTCATAATGATGCAGAGCGACAAAGTAACATTGAATCGGGCATGAAAGTGATATAACTATTCTGAAATAAAAAGATCATCAAGGCAAAAATAGACTTTTTAGTCATAAGCATGTGTGAACATGTGCCAAGTCAATCCAAAAATTCTCCGAAGGGAAATACCACTCCAGTATGCCAAACCATGAACAATGCAATGCATGCAAATCATTTCAACAACACATTATGTACTCTAGCTATTTTAGACTAGCCACAAGGAAAGCATGAACACTGGGAAAGCATTGTAAACATAGCACTATGTCGCTACAAGCTGGTCTCTGGATCATAAGTACAGGCATATGTACATAAGTAGAAACGAGAAGAGTTCATACCGGTTTTCCTTGTTGCTTCCCTTCCGTCGATCTTTGTCATTACTGCCTTGTCTCTTGCACGATTGAACGTGGGAAATATAATCATATGCCATCACGGACTCGAGCTGAACTCTGAAAACAAAGCAAACTAAAGAGCGAAAGGAAATCTTTTTGGGTTTTTGAAGGTTAAAAGAGAGCAAAAGAAAAGAGAAAATCTTTTTGTTGTTTTTGCAAAGAAAGAAAGAAAGAGAAAGCGGGCAAAAGCTTCGAAAAGATCAAAGCGAATAAAATGGATAATAAAATGGAAAAGTGAGAAGGGAACGTACTCCCCCAAGCTTAGGCTTTTGGCCTAAGTTGGTAGTAGCTAATGTCCCCAGGAGCCTCCTGCTCCAGGGTAGTACGGGTGAGTCCAAGGGTCGTATGAGGCTTCCAGTGCGTACACCGAAGTCCTCGGATCCTCCCACGAAGAAGGATCCACGCTCCAAGAAGAGGAAGACCCTTCACCAAACTGGGTGACGGTCTCTCCCTGGAAAGGTGGGAACTCACCATGCTCCTCCTCGTCGGGCACAACCCCCTCCATGGGGTTATGAAACTGACGCTGGACCACGAACTCATCGAACTGGGTAGCATCAAAGGACCATCCGTTCCTGGGAGAAAAATCAAACAAAAGAGGTGCAGCTAGACGGATCTTACGTTCCGTGGTGGCTCCGAAACGCAAGATATAATCTAGGTTACCAAACTCGGAAGTCATGGTAACAAACTTATGCCTTTTCATAGCAGCAAGATCAAAACTTAAATAAGTAAAAGGCTTATCATTGGGGTGTGGGGTGCCATTAAGAGACTCTAGGATAAGTGTGGCGTAAACGCCACCAAATAAATCTCCCTTGTTACCGTTCATAGCAAGGCGTCGAGCAATTAAGGCACCCACATTATAATCAAACCTCCCCGAGAGGGCGGTTGCCAGGATAGCAATATCCGGCGCAGATATGTTGCTCGTGTTGTCACGAGCTAACACCCCTCTAGCAATAAAATACACAAAATACCTGAGGTGTGGGAATAAGATGCTGGAGATCTTTGACCGATGAATATCCCTTGTATCCATGCTACAGAGAGAGTTGAAGACGGTTCTCAGCTCGGAGGGCTGAGAGCTCATCTTCGCCGTCAATCCAACGTTCGGCACACCTATTATTTCACAAAACTTTTCCAAAGGCATGGTCAAAAGATCATTGTAAATTTTAAACTCAACAGAACCAGCATCAAGGTTATATCTAAAACTGTTAATGAAACAGGAGGTGAGTTTTTGATATTGGGTAACACGGCACGTTGCGAGCCGCGTCAGACCTGCATTAGCACAAATATTATAGAACTCCTCCTTAATTCCTGCAGCTTCAAGGAATTCATCACACGGGAAAGTCATTGCACGTGCTGGATTTGTGTCCTCAAACAACTCTAAGGGCACATGATCTTCGTTGTAGCTCACCCTAGCAGTCGAGGGTGAAGCTGCAGCTCTTGTAACTCGATCGGAGCGCTCGGGCTTTTTCTTCCCAAGCCACCCCTTTGCTCTTCTTAGCAAACTCATTTCTGAAATTTTTAACAAATTAAAAAAACAAGGATTTAAACAAAGTGAGTTAAGGCAAACTACTCAACTCACTTACCTAAGGCATAAACTTGCATCAAAAGTTGGAAAATAAAATTCTACACATGCATGCAAGCTCATAAAAACAGCACCAAGAGCTACTAAATACTCACAAATGAGGCCACCAATCAAAAATCTAATTGGAGGGGTGAAGGAGATACATACCAGGGAGTATTTGCTCAAAAATTCAGCTCGAATGGTGGGTTGTAGAGAGAGATCGAAAATCGCCTCCAAGAACAGCAAGAACGCAAGAACAAAGTGCAGAACTCGTGTTTTTGGAGAGAGAAGAAGGAGGAGGAAGAAGACATACCTGGAAGTGGGGCCTGTGGGCCCTGTGGGCGCGGCCAGAGGGCAGGCCGCGCCAGCTGGCCGCCTGGGCCACTGGTGGCCCCCCTGGTCATCCCCAGGTGCCTCTGGGTCACTCCCAGCATGGAAATTTTTATTTTTATTTTTCTGGAATTTTTCTGAAAACTTCACTATTGAAAATTTCTCGGAGTTCAAAAAGCTGTAAAACTTTCTGAAAACTTAAAGCGGTGATTAGTATTGTGAAGCTTCAAAAACATAAAAAACTTGGTATAGCAAAAAGAATGAAAGCTAAAGCAAATGAAAACATAACAGGCTTAACTTTTTACCTATATAAAACAAGCTCAATAGTAAGGTTGATCAAGTCTTACCAACAAACCGGCGATATATAGAACAAAAAGTCTCCCCTCTTATGAAGTGATCATTGCACCTTTACTTTAATGGACATTGTCCCCACCATAATGGTTTTGTATTTGTGGTGCACATGTAGTGGACAGTCCCATTCTCCAATCTTCACGGTCTCGATATTCTCTATAGAGTTAAGGCCATGCCTCTTGTCGATCTTCTTTGGAAAATACACCGTGTGTTCTTTATCATCAACGTTGAAAGTGACCTTTCCTTTATTGCAATCAATGATAGCACCTGCGGTGTTAAGAAAAGGTCTACCAAGAATAATGGACATGCTCCCATCCTCGGGCATGTCAAGCACAACAAAATCGGTAAGGATCAAATAGTTAGCAACTTCAACGGGAACATCCTCACAAATACCAATGGGGACAGCTGTTGACTTGTCAGCCATCTGAAGAGAGATATCTGTAGGGATTAGTTTCTCTAAACAAAGCCTCTTGTAAATAGAGAAAGGCATAACACTCACTCCTGCACCAAGGTCACATAAAGCAGTTCTGACGTAATTATTCTTTATGGAGCAAGGAATGGTGGGCATACCTGGATCACCGAGCTTCTTACGGATCTTCCCACTGAAAGAGTAGTTAGCAAGCATAGTAGATATTGCCTCATTAGGAAATTTTCTTTTATTTGTGACAATATATTTCATATATTTCGAATAGGGAGGTAACTTAATAGCATCAGTCAAAGGAATTTGAAGAAAAAGAGGTTTCATCCATTCACAAAATTTATTATAATGCTCTTCTTCTTTAGATTTGAGGGACTTACCTGGAAAGGGCATGGGTTTCTGTATCCATGGTTCTCTTTCCTTCCCATGTCTTCTTGCGACGAAGTCTTCTCTAGAGTACCTCTTGCATTTATCGGGTGCTTCTTCTTCTCTTACCTCGGGAGAATCACCCTTCTCCTTGCCCTTTTCTTCAGGCTCGGCATCGTCTTCTGTTTCAGCATCGGAGGTAGATATGCTGTTAGGATCAACATCTGGATTTTTATTTGTAATAGGATCATTGGGTTGTCAGCCTCCTTGTGTTTCTTCTTCTTCTTTTTCTTCTTTGGAGAGCTAACAGTCTCGTCTTGTTCTTGTACTTGAGAATCTTGCTCAATCCTCTTTGGGTGCCCCTCAGGATAGAGTGGGTCCTGGGTATGTGTTCCACCTCTAGTTTTGATGCCATAAGCTTGTATGTCCTGTTTGGCATTATTAGCAAGAAAATCTTTTTGCACATTAGAAATTTGTTCAAGCTGAGTTTGAACCATATGAAAATGCTTAACAAGACATTTAACATCATTAACTGTTCTTTCTAGAACATCACATAAACTTTTGATAGCAAGAGAATTATCATGTAACTAGCTTTGTAACTGCCTATTAAAATGGTCTTGCTTAACAATAAAATTATCAAGCTCATCTAAACATCGGTCAGGAGGCTTACCTTTAGGGATGTCACTTTCAGTAAAGTCTAATAGAGAGTGTACCTCTACCAAGGGAGGGTGAGTAGTAGGCTCACACAACTTCTCAATAGGCGGTAAATTCTTCACGTCTTCGGCTTTAATACCTTTCTCCTTTATAGACTTCTTTGCTTCTTGCATATCTTCTGGGTTCAGAACAAGCATGCCCCTCTTTTTAGGTGGTAGAAGTGGTTTAGGAACGGACCAATCTTCATAGTTCTTGGCAATTTTGCACATTAATTCCTCTGCATCGTCCGGTGTTCTTTCCCTGAAAACACAACTAGCACAACTATCCAGGTAGGATCTGGATTCATCGGTTAAACCAGCTTAAAATATATCAAGCAGTTCATTCTTGGGGACTCCATGTCCCGGCATAACCTTAAGTAAATCACAAAACCTCCCCCAAGCTTTAGGGAGGTGCTCATCCTGCAATTGTTTAAAGTTATAGATTCTTTGCAAAGCAGCATGTTGCAGATGAGCTGGGAAATATTTATCAACAAAGAATTTAACTAAGTCCTGAGGACTCTTAATGGAACCATAGGTTAGTGCATCATACCATGATTTAGCGTCTTCCTTCAAAGAAAAAGGAAAAATCTTGGCCACATAGAAGTTTCGTATCTTCTCATCAGTAGTGAATAGGTTACCTAGCTCAGCGAGTTTGGTCAAGTGTGCTATAGCATCATCATTTTGTCTGCCATAAAAGGGGTCAGCCTCGACTGTAGATATAATTGAAAGATCAACAGAGAAATCATAATCAGGATCAGTGATGCATATAGGTGACGTAGCGAATTGAGGATCAGGAATAACTTTGTTCTTCATGGATTGCCTTTTGAGCAACTCCTTAACAGCACCAGGGTCAGAGTTGACACACTCTATGAGTTCCCTGCAAAACTCATCATCAAGGGTAACATAATCATCATCAAGGATTCTCTCCTTGAGGTCATCTAAGCATGGTTAACCAAAGGTTTTGCAGGTAGGGATATAGGTAGCAGGGGTCTTGGTCTTGGATTCTGCTGCAGTCTTAGCAGTCTGAGTTTCAATATAGTAACCAAGAAAAGTAGTATCATCAAGAGTAGTAGAAGCATCATCAAAAGTATCGGACATAGTGACTGACTCAATAGAAGCATCATGTAGTGGTGGTGAAGTAAACTTACTCATAACAGAAGGTGAATCAAGTGTAGCACTAGTGTTCAGAACAGTACCTTTTCTTGTACGGGATGGTAAGATCGGAACCTTGGGGTCTCCTTTCTTACCCATAGCAGATGATGTGCAGCAGGCATGATACTTCAAGTAGACTTGTAAATATTGCTATGCTCCTCGGCAACGGCGCCAGAAAACGCTGCTTGATGCCCCACAGGCGTAAGGGATCGAGATAGTCTTCGCGGGTAAGTTAACCCAATTTATTGTTTCGACACACGGGGAGCCAAAGAGTATTTATAAGCTTTGATAGTTGAGTTATCAATTCAACCGCACCTGAAATATACTTGCTTGCAACAATAGATAAGTGGTAATGGTAATATGCTAGTGATGGTGGCAACAACAAAAGTAAACAGCAAAAGTAACAACTAACAACCAGTAGGATTGAAAACACTGTAGGCTAGGGAGATGGATGGTTGGGCGCTGCATGGATGAGAGTGAACATATAATAGATTATAACAAGGGGCAAGGCACACAGAAAAGCAATGATCATCTAGGCATATATCAAACATTAGGCATGTATCCCGTAGGTAGTTGTGCGTGCTTGTAATAAGAACTTGCACAACATCTTTTGTCCTACCATCCCGCTACGAACGGGGCCAAAAGGAACTTATGGAGATTAAGGTGCTCCTGTCAAAGAGCACCGGAACAAAGAAATAAACTCAATGGATACACGGAATCCTCAAATTATGGACCATCCCCTTTGGGTTCCCAAGTTGTCACTTTTGGGATCGCCGGTTCCGGACCATAATAGGTGCATACAACTCATATATAGGATCTAGAACACAAATATATTCATGAAAACATAAAGGGTTCAGATCTGAAAACATGGCACTCGGGCCCAAAGTGACAAGCATTAAGAGCAACAAGTTGAAGCAAAGAAGATAAACACCAATCTAGATGATAGGAAACATGCCCCCAACAATCTGACGAACTATTACATGATCAAACCCATCCAATCCCTACCATCCCCTTTGCCTACAGCAGGGAATTACTCACACATGTGAAGAGAAGTCATGGAGGATGGATGGATTGGTGATGGCGATGGCGACGATCTCCCATCTCCGGAGGCAAAATCAACCTCCAGATTAGCCCTCCCGAAGAAGAACAGAGGGTGGCGGCGGCTCCTCGACGGAAACTGGGAAAACGACTTTTATTCTGGGGTTTTCTCATCACGGGGATAAATAGGAGTCTCGGTAGGGCACCAGAGGAGGGGGAGGCGCCCAGGCGGCCAGAGGGCGCGGACCAACCCCTGCCCGCGCCAGGGGGGTGCCTGGGGCCCCCAGGACTCCCCTCTGGTCCCACTTCTGGCTTCTGGCTCCTTCGGGTGCGTGGATTTTCTGGTATTTTTCTGGGAATTTTCTGGAACGTCTAAAAATCCATTTTCCTGCACACAATAAAATCATACAGGCAGCTCTGCTGAAAACAGCGTTAGTCCGGGTTAGTTTCGTCCAAATCATGCAAGAATGAGGGCAAAACAATAGCAAAAGTGTTTGGAAAAGTAGATACGTTTGAGACGTATCACTGGTGAGGATTATGTTTAAGTTGCTGCCTCCGTCCATGAAAACTCTTTCCATGTCGTAGCCGCCAATCTGGGCGTCGAGGACCAGTGGTGCGTTCCCTGGTCTTGGAATTGTAGGTGGATGATCGCTTTGTGAGAAGGTGATGTTGGTCTCTGCGCCATACATATGGTAGGTTTCTGCTGTTTTTAGGCCCTGGGCTTCTCGGGTATGCAGGGTGTGGGCGTCTTGTTTTGCTTTTGAGGGTCGTCCTTCTTGGATCATGCAGATTCGTCCATGGGACATAGGGTATTGCTCTTCTGTATTTGGTGATGGCGGCTGTGCGGTTCCTCGGGCGCGTTTGGCTTCGCGCTGCTTCTCCTCCTTGAGGCTGTTGGAGAGTTCGGTGAACAGGCGACAATCTCTTAGGGGGTGACCATGTCTAAGGCATCCCCAGTGTCTTCGAAACAGTGTATCGTACATGGTCCGTCCAGTTGTTCTTTGGTTGTGAGCTTGATGGAGCCGGCATTCCTTCTTCTTCTTGAGACCTGGAACGACTATGAGTGGTCTTCTGAGCGGGAGTGGAACCTTGGGTCGAGCTCTATTCCATCGTTGATCGAGTGGTTCCGAATAAACTTGGCGAATTCATCTGGTCTTCGATCTGGGTCGTAGTATTTGCCGGTTTGAGTTTCGGAGTCGCTTTCCTGTCCCGTGGCGGGTGTCCGGGTGGCGGCGGGTCTTCGAGTGGCTGGCAAGGCTTCTTTCGCACGTTGCGACTCCTCGAGTGGGGTTTCTGTGCAGACTTATTGTACTTGTTCCAACGTCCTGGCTGGCTTCGTGGTCGTGGCTTGTGCTCTCCTTCTGGATCGTCGAGTTATTTTCCGTCGGTGATGACTTTGGTAGTCGCCAAAATATTGGACTTGGTCTAGCTGCGGGCCAAGCGATCTTGGTGGTGCGATGGAGAGGTTTGCGATGAACTTGAGTTCCTCGAGTGGGTTGGATCTTGTTCAAGCCCTTGAGTTGTGACTTGATAGAGATGGGACCGCCGAGATCGTGATTCCAACCTGTGTAGTTCCCACAGACGGCGCCAATTGACGAGGATCAGCCTCGAC
This sequence comes from Bromus sterilis, assembly GCA_950022295.1. Classification (NCBI taxonomy): domain Eukaryota; kingdom Viridiplantae; phylum Streptophyta; class Magnoliopsida; order Poales; family Poaceae; genus Bromus; species Bromus sterilis. The sequence continues at coordinate 137,826,644 of OX465601.1, read as the reverse complement.
AAATCCCATGGTCAGGGACCCTGGGTTAGATTGTAGAGAAGGAACAGGTTGGCAATACTCGTCGGCTAACAGGAGAAGCACTTACTTCTCAATTGTATTATGCGAGGGGGCGATTACAGTGGAAGTCTAGGCCAGTTCGCTCAAGACCGGAGGTGTTGATTGTAGATTGGATGTCCTGAGGCGTTGCCCCTCCCAGCCTTTATATACTAGGCTGGGTCTCGGGGAGTCCGTCTCAGGTTACAAGGACAATTGCCTAATTCTAGTCTTGCCTTGAACGCCAAGTCTTGACTTCCATATTGGTCGCGGACTCCTACGTTGGTTCCTAGAGTGCGCCAGTCGTGGGCCTGTTGAAGCTTCCAGCGGGCCTTTTGTCTTCGTGTGCACCAGGTATCCTCACACGCAGGAGTCGTGGGGTCACCCCCTCGTCACCTGTTCACAGGGGCACCATGGACGCCATCCACGTCGGCCATAGCCGTGCCCGTCACCGTGGCACCCATCCCGCGGCCACCGGCGGGGTTAAGACCCCGAGCCACCCCGCGCCCCTGCCTTGGAAACCCTAGCACGCCTCTCTCGCTACCTCCCTCGTGTCGCCGCTCTCTCTGGCCGAACTCACCGCGCGCAGCCGTGGGCGCGTGGTCGTCACCGACCCGGCCAACCACCTCTCCGAGCCCCGAGACCACGTCTAGGACTGCCACCGTCCTCCTCCAGCTCTCCCCCACCCTCAAGCTCGGGCCAGGATGCACAGGAGGCCGTGAATCAAGCTCCTTCCGTGGCCACAGTCGCCGACAACCGGCGAGAAATTCGTCGTCGTCTTCGCGCCCCCGAGCTCACTGCCCCCCTCTTTGTGCTCCTGGTGAGCTAGGCTCCATCTCCCCTCGCCTTGCGCCCCCTTTCGTGCATCGTGACGCCGGCTCCACCACGCCGAGCTCCGGCCTCCGCCATGGCTATGAGCTTCGCTCTCCCCGTGGTCGCTCCCATGCGCGCCCGCTCGCGGTGGCGACCTCGTCGCGATGGCCTTCGTCCGCCGCGCCCCCATCGCCCGCTCACCCCTGTCGACCTCGCCGTGCCGCCGCTGGCCCGTGGCCACGGCCATGGCCGGCGAGCACGTGATGTGTCCTTGTGCCACTATTACGTGGGCACCGCCCCTGCTAAATAAAAAAAAGATTAGAAATAACCCCCCTCCTGTTAAAATTATTAAGAGAGAAAACCCCCCTGTTATACTTACATGTGGACCCATGGCTATTTAGATCTAATAAGGTATAAATAAAATGAAATTACAATATTGCAGTGTATGACATGTGGGTCCAGTGCCCTATTTATAACAGAAAATGAGTTGTTTTTATAACCAGAGGCTGACATGTGGGACCCACATGTCAGTTGACTGGTCAAGCCACTGTTCTAGATAAGGTTGATTTATTGAATAAAAGAGATTCCAGAAATTCTATAAAATGATTAAAACATAGAAAAATCAATATCTTTTAATCCGCAAGTCCAATGAAAAAACTTTATACATGAATCTTGATTAAAAAATACAACGAATACGGATACGCTACCCATACCCCCACCACACCCCTCTAACATACCGCACACGAGACATTCCCCCCTCCAGTTGCATTGTTTGGTAATCGCCCGGAGCCGGTAAAATTGCCGGTTGAATTTTCGTTTCGTCTACAACGTGTAACACCCCGTTAGTTCACCCCTAACACTGCGTATTGCCATGTCATGAATTTGTATTGCCTTATTGTCGTGTATTTATTGTTTCTTCCCCCTCTTGTATTGTCCGGTAGCCCCGATGACCGCTGTCGGTGCCCCCGTGATCGACTACGTCGTCGACGACCGTACCCCTACCGTCGAGCTTCCAGGCAAGTAGAGACATTTTCCTTCCCCAGATATCGCCTATCTTTTCCGTACATTTCTTGCACTAGGCATTGCTACTGCCGCTGCTATGTTACAATCCTATTCAATTGCATAGCATGTCATTGTCGTCCCTTGATGTACCTTCCTTTATTCTATGCTGCCTATCTATAATACCTAAATAATTCATCCCCACTATCTTATTTATCTTGACATGCAAGCATGCCACATCAACATACAATTATGAGGGATAAGGCCGACCTCAACATGCAACCATGCATGAGACAAGATCCACCACCATATGCAACCATGCATGAAAAAATTGTTATCATTCTATTATTATACTTATATTCAATAAATATTTTACAACTATACATAATCAAATACAATAAATTGTATGTATTTCAAAATTTGGTTCATGTGTTATTAATCTAAATATTTAGAAGTCACATAATCAAATTTCGTTGGAATATACGACCACCGATTCCCGTAGCAACGCGCGGGGTATCATCTAGTTAATATATATATTATATCCAGCAGTGAACCCTGCGCATTGCTAGTCAACTAGGATTAGATAGCGGGTCGTGATCACTCAGGGAGTTTGATACGTCCCAAACGTATCTATAATTTCTGCTTCCTCCATGCATGTTTTGTGTGATATTGCTATGATCTAGATACACTTTCATACACTTTTGATCATATTTGGACTAAGTTATTAACTCAGTACACCACAATGCAAGTTCGTGTTTTCTGCTGTTTTTCTATTTCAGGTTTCCCCCATATTAAAAATGCTAAAAAATTCGGGAAAAAACTGATAAAACATCAGTGCAACGGAACCTTCCGGAATCACCAAAGTGGGGCTAGAGGGCCACCACCAGGGACCCAGGCGGCCACCTGATACGCGAAAGATGATAATTGCTTCTCCCCCTTCGTTGGTTACCCCAAGTGGAAGGTGAGATGCAGCAAGTTTCCCTCGGTGAAGATATCGAGGTTTGTCTCCAGTAGGACTCCAGAGATGATAAGTAGGTGTCAGCGGTGCAACTGACGTGGACCAGCACACAAACACAAATAACTTTGCTCCCAACAAAGTTCAGAGAGGTTGTCAATCTCTCCGGTCTTGTTGTTTACAAAGGATCAAAACACAAGGGATAATGATAATGATAGCAACTGAAAGTAAAAGCAGAAAATTAAATAAGCGTGTAAACAGTTATGAGAATATGGACCGGGGTCCCGTGATGTTCACTAGTGATGTCTCTCTCCAAAAAGACGATAAAACTGCTATGCGAGGTAAACAAATTACAGATGGGCAATTGACAGGATTATAAACGCACCGCAATGCTAACTATGCTACAAAAGAAAGGAAGAGGCTCAAAAGCATGGCAGTACGCCAAAATAAGTAGACCGAAATCCAACTGCATCTACTACTAATCATCCACCTTGAGATATATATACAGAACATCTCGCTGGTATTAAGTTGCGAGCCCCACCCAAAGTGTAAACCCAAAGCAACAGACAACTGCATTAAAAAAACTTTGCGTAAAGTAAACAATCCTTGCAACCGCGGTTACAAGCACCGTTGTTTCCCCCTTGTGGCAACAACACATCCCCTAGACTCATGTTTCTGTCACTCAAGCTTGTCATAAGGGGGCATGAACCCACAATCGAGCATAACGTTCCCTCTTGGAGTTACTACCTACTACTTGGCCAAAGCAATAAACAGCAACGAAGAACATGCAAGAATTACTAAGGAACAAAAATATAAAAGATAAGAACCAAATATATTACTCTATCACAATCTGAACATAATCTCATAATCCATCAGATCCCATCAAATTCAGCATAGCAACAGCAGAAAGATTACATATGTGCCTCGATCATGTAGGGCAGCTCACGAGGTCTAAACCATGAAGAACAAAGAGGCGAGGAGAACATCACATAGCTACAAATCATGGACCCATGGTCCAAAGGAAACTACTCACGGCACATCCGGGAAGCGTCCATGGTGGAGGGGAAGCTCCCGGAGGTCGATCCTCCCTCCGGCAGGGTGCCGGGAAGAGGCCTGCTGGCGGTCCCGATCTTGGAAGCGCGGCGGCAGCGGAACAGAGGCGAGATTGCGAAAAAGGGTTATGTCCTTGGAAGTTTCACGTCACGGGATATATATAGACGAAGGGGGGGCAGCCAGGGGGGCCACCAGGGGTCCAGGCGCCCCCTTGATGCGGCCAAGCCCTAGGCCGCGCCAGGTGGCCGCTTGGGGCCCTGGTGGGTCCCACTTGGTCCCCCTTTGGGACTCCGGAAGGTTCCTTCACGCTGATTTTTTATCTGATTTTTCCCGAATATTTGGAGCACTTTTAATATGGGGGAAACTGAAATAGAAAAATAGCAGAAAACAGAAACTAGCACTGGGGTGCACTGATGTCAGAATCCTCTGTTAGGTATGTTCTAGGATCAAGTATCACTTTGCATCATGTTAAAAATTTCAAAATAAATTGAAATGGGAGAGAGAACACCCCCCAGATGAATTTAATTCAAATGGCCAGAATAAAAGTTGCTCCAAAAATTCCTTTTGCATTTTTGAAAAGTCACATAAATGAGTATGATCACATATAAAGTGATGTGGTAGCATTCCCATGCTCATGGATTTTTCAAATATTCAAACAGGAGCATGGAATTAAATAAATACCCCTATTTGAATTTGAATTCAAATATATTGAATTTCAAAAATGTTCAAAAGTTGGGAATGACTAGCTACTGGTCATGTAAGTCCAAATATAAATTTTGAGCATTTATAAAAATCCCTAACTTTTTTATTTATTTGGGCAAACAAATTACAGAAAATAAAATAAAGAAGGGAAAGATTAAACAGACAGAAAAATAGAAAAGAGAAAGAAGCCCACTCACCCTGGGCCCAGGCCCAACTTACCTTCCCTGCAACCCAGCCCGCAGCCTCCTCTTGTCGTCTTCCCCGACACGGCAAGCAGCTCGCTGGAGCGCATGCCGACGCCGGCAGCAGCAGGATGCCTGCCTGGAGGCCTCCCAGGCGTCCTTATCGCGCCAGAGAGACGCCGTGGACGACCGCTTCTCTTTCCCCCTCGCAGAGCCCAGCTCCCCTTCCTCCTCCTCGTCTATTCTTCGCACCGCGAACCCTAGCAGAGAGCGCCGCTGTGCACCGCCGTGGCCACCATGGCCTAGAGCCCGGGAGACCTTGTCCATCGTCTTCCCCGTCCACGACTCCGTCGAGCTGTAGCAAGGAATCGAGCTAAGGCCCAGAGAAGGAGACGCCCGCCTCAAGATCTTCCTCGCCGGACCCGTGCGTCGCCGTCGTCAAATTCTACGGCCACACATCCTCCCGGGCCTCGCCGTCTCTTCCATCAGAACAAGGGTGAGCTCATGCTCATTTCCCCTAGCTTTGCTGCCCCCCAATCCCCTCCTAGCCGAATCCGCCATGAGAGCCGAGCAAGCTCGCCGCCCCGGTTGATCTAGCACTCTCTCTCGTGCCCCTGGCGTTGCCCCAGTGCGCGCGTTTGACTCCCAGGTGCTCTAGCAATCGAACGCGCCCATCCAAGCTTCAAGCCGTGGCCTCTAGCCCCACTTCCGACCTCACCGGTTCTCTGTCGCCGCCAGGTTCGTCGTCGTCGTCGCTCTGCACCTCCCCTCGAGCCCTAGCTTGCACCGTTCGACGCGCGGGAACCCCAGGAACCTAGCCATGGCCTCCATGCCCGCTCCCGTGCACTACAGCGCAATCCCGACGTGCTCCGGAGAACAGTGCCTCACCGGCAGCGTCATTAGCTTAACCTAGAGCTTAATCCCCCCTGGCCCCACCTGCAGTGAGAATGACATGTGGGCCCTAGGCCTAATTAACCCCTTTGTTAAGCTTAAATCCTAATTAAAACGATTCAATTAACACATGAGACACTGACATGTGGGACCTAATGGTAAGTCGCCCCCTGACGCCAGCATGCTGTCATGCTGACGCAGTAAATGCTTATTTGATTTAAATCAATCCAGAAAATGGCAGAAAATATGCTAAACTTTGGAAATTCATAGAAAATTCATCCTAACTCCAAATGTAGCAAATAATATGTCTAAACTTATTAGAAAAATTCAAGTATTCTGATTATGCAATTTGTTTTCATGTTTTACCAAGTTTACTTGGGTGAACAGAGAGAACAATGCATATGAATTCCTTTTAAATTCAAATTGGAGTTTGAATTTGCAAAACCTTTGCAATCTACTTCATTTAAATGGAAACCCTCACACATCAGAAGCATATACATCAAGTTTAAACCTTCAACCATGTGATTGTGCATTGTATTTATATTGCTTCCTTGTTTGTTGTTTGTCGAGTAGAAGTGGAACCGAAACAGGAGGCTGCCCCCTTCGTTGAAGACCCCGATACTGAACCTCGTCAGCAAGGCAAGCAAACCCCATTGATCATGTCGATAAAATCCCACTTCCCTCACAGTCTCGCTTATGCATTGTTTAGGATGATTACCATGATGCGTTTCTACCACATAGTTGAACCCATTGCTTTGCATGACCTATCATTTTGTCACAGTAGTAAGCAAACCACAATCCTAGCAGATGTAGGAGTTGATTGATATCATGTGGCCCCTGCAACTGTTACTGCTTATTGCATGCTTAGAGTGATACAATTTTGCTACTGTTATGTGAGTCGGGATGGTAGTGATCATGTTGATGATGGTGGAAATGTGTTGGTGAATCTACCCTAATACAAGGTGAACGATGAGAGGTTGTGTAGGAGTACACAGTGGGTTGTCTCGTTCTACACCGCCCTAAGTCCGAGTTCTTGTGTGGTGATACAAGATGAAGAGTACAACCACACATTGGGCTCACTGACCCCTCTCAACCTACTAACTCATCCCTTTCGATGTCCAGATGTCGCAGTAGTTCGGAGTTCTGGTAGGTTTGTGGCCTGGCTGCTAAGTGAGAGAACGGCTCAACCGAGACTGGCTTATGCACCACGCACACATCATCTGGGTCCACTTTGGTAAACCGGCCGGGTTCACGATAGTGGTAGCCAACCCAGGTAGGCGTCTCTCTTGGACTAGATCGGCTATGAGGTAACATTTGTGGTGAGCATCCTCGCCGACACCCCTTGAATGGTGTTGAGGCCAAAGTCGGTAACTGATGGTCATGTGTGTGTAGCGGTACACCCCTGCAGGGTTAACAAAACTATTCGAATAGCCGCGTCCGCGGTAAGGGACTACTTGGAAAGTTGTGCCTGATTATTAGACAACTTCAGTGGATACTTATTAAACTGGCCAAGATAAGCGTGAGTGCTATGGCGTGCTTTCTTGTGGGAAGTCGAGGAAGGCACCATAGTGGTGTAATTGGTTGGAGATGTAGTGGACTCGTGTACGCTTCTTACCTCAAGTCTGGTACTCGTAGTTCAGGACTAGCCAAGTCAAAGCTAGCACTTCTGCTTCTTGAACCCCACCTCCCTTTACCTTGATACATGTGCATGAGTAGTATAGCTCCTACGTAAGTCTTGCTGAGTACGACGTTGTACTCACGTTTGCTTATTCTATGTTTTAGATGAACCCACTGACCCCGAAGGTTGATTCTTCCTCGAGCTCGACGACTGAAGACCAAGCTAGTGTAGTCCCAGTCAGCAGACTGGTTCCCTCGTGAAGGGCTTGTTTATAAATAAGGCTTCTCTAAGCCATTTGTTAAACTTGTCTGTACTTAGATCTACTTTGCTTCCGCTTGTTTGATGTAATGTTGGATCACAGACTTGTGATCTTTGTGTGCACTCTGTAAGAGTTATCAATAAAGTTGTACACTTTGTAGAGAATTGCAATGATACCTGCTGTTCATACTAGACATGTGTGTTGCGTGTATGATTATAACATGCATGTCTTAGTATGGGTTTTCGAGACCTTAGTTGTGATCTGGCTGGCGGTCTATTATACACCAAGTGGCCCTTCGATGTGCGCAGCTTGGGGCATCGCGATGCGATTGCTCGTGACTCCGTCACGTGCACACTTTGATGTATGATTGAGCCCGCCCTAGACCCCGACTAAGTGATCGGGCTCGAGTAAGTCTATGTAAGGGTTATAATACAATCGATAGTATGGTTGAGGCGACTTGTCTATGAGTATGGGAGTTCACCACCCATATCATTTAGACTTGTGTGCGGACGATGAGGACCCATCTCAGTTGATCATCCGGCCTGGATGGGATGCCCCTCACGTTCGATGCTTTCCGAGAACGTTCTGTGCTTGGCCTTGTCTGCTTAAACAAGTGGGTACGGTTCTCGGCTCTCCATATGATTGTGTTGTAGCGAGTCTTGCATACGCTAACCCCGGGTCCCGACAGACTTGGTATCAGAGCAGGACTGACTGTAGGATTATCAGCCTAGGGACGAAGTCGAGTCTAGCTTGCTATAGTTATATAGTTACTCTGGGTATATAAGGGAACAACGTAAGGCTTCTTTTTTCTCCTTACCCCCTTCGTTCTGAGTTCTGAGTCACCCTTACCTCTTCTACGGGAAGATATGACTAGGCTCACCTCTGTCTGATTAGAACATCTCGTTGATTGCTTCCTTGTAGCCGTAGGAAAGTTGTGTTCGGTTTGCTAGAGTTGTTGTGCTTCCTGATTTCTTACATCGTATGTAAGTGCTTTTTGCACATTGTAAGAAATTGTCTTTTCTTGCAATTACAACCGTTATGTTGTCCGAGTCATTCCAGGTTTCTTCATAATCTGATGCATTTTCAAACTCCTTCTTTCTGTTTCATATGGCAGATCTTCCCCCTCGGCAGATTGTTCGTTTGACTAGGTGCCTCGGTATGCGTGGCCATCCCTCCATGATGATCGAGATGATGTCCTTCATTGAATATCGATGGTACCCTGAGTATATAGTTGAGGGGCAGTTCCTTGACTTCAACTAGACCCAGTTCCACTGATTCGTCAGGATCTACCCGCACCACACCGGAGTCACTCAGCCTATCCACTTTGGACATGGCATTGGCATGACTGAGAACATGGCTGTGCAGGATGCTGCATACTCATGTATGACTCTGCTGAGAGAGGAGCACGCTATGCTTGGAGGCACATCATTCTGCTATATCCCTGCTACACTTCCAGGAGAAGAGGGATATTACACCGGATTGTACACAGATCACTCTTTGGAGGATCCTTTGCTTCAGATCACTGCTCGGCACGCTTGTGATAGAGATCGTGATGCACGTGCCCTTCGTTTTGAGCTTCACGCCACCCGTGTCCGTCTGTATCGAGCACTTACACTTCTGGCTCCATTTGTGAGTGTTGGATCAGTGGAGTATGATGCTATCTACCCAGTCAGAACACAGATGTCTTCTCGAGTTGCTTGGCCCGAGATTGGAGGCATTTTTACACCCCGTGGTCCTCCGCTTCCACCCTACGCTGTACCTAGGCCCCATCCTTGCCCAAATGGATATTAGGGTCCACAGGCCTTCGTGTTTTCCGATGGTCACCTTCAGCTACCGGGTTACATGGGTAAGTTCTATGAGGATTACTATGGAGATGGACATGAGTGAGACCGCCTGTGGTCTTATTTTAGTGAGGATGTAGTAGTATCTTTAGTATATTGTACGCAAGGTGTTCTAAGTTCCAGAGGCTTAGATAAATAATGCATAGGAAGTCAGAGTGCCTCTGAAGGATGTATCATCTTCATCACGTTTGTATTATCTTGGAGCTTGTACTAAAATGATGTATGGTTTGTATGACAGCTTGTGAATATATGGCTTGTATGCTTTTATCACCATGTTGTCAAGATGATTACTTCCTTTGCTCTGTGATTCTTCCAGGACCTTAAATACCTTGTTTAGACTCATACAATCAACTCTGTTTGACTTTGGTTTTAACCTTTAGGATGTCTCAAGGAACCCGTGGCCAGTTTGGTCGTGCCCATGGTCGTGGGAATGATCCGGAGGAAGGCAATCTTCCACCGCCACCCACGACGGCTCAGGTTCTGATGGAGGTTGAGAGGAACCGCCGAGACTCTCACCAGTTGCTGGAGGTCATTGCCCGCAACACCACTCAGCAGCGCAACGAGTTGGTGTCTTTGAATGACTTCATCCGGCTTCATCCCCCGGTTTTCAGCTACTCCACCGAGCCCCTTGACGCCGATGACTGGCTTCGCAGCATCGAGAGGAAGCTCCAGGCAGGCCATGTTGCAGATGGTGACAGGGTCAGCTATGCCACTTACCACCTCGAGGGTGAAGCTAGCTCTTGGTGGGAGAATTTCCTGAACATGCGTCCCGCTGGACCGCCCACAACTTGGGATGAGTTCTGCACTTCATTCCGTGAGCACCATATTCCAAAGGGTCTTATGGACCGCAAGCGTGAGGAGTTCTGCAACCTCACCCAGGGCAGAAGGACTGTTGATGAGTTTAGTCGTGAGTTCAACCGACTTGCTCATTATGCTACTGAAGAGGTCTCCACCGACGCTAAGAAGCAAGAGAGGTTCCGCCGTGGAATCAATTCTGGACTCCGTCGTGAGCTCAACCTACATGACTTCGCCACCTTCCAGGTCCTTGTCAACAAGGCCATCTGATACGTCTCAAACGTATCTACTTTTCCAAACACTTTTGCTATTGTTTTGCCCTCATTCTTGCATGATTTGGATGAAACTAACCCGGACCAACGCTATTTTCAGCAGAGCTGCCTGTATGGTTTTATTGTGTGCAGGAAAATGGATTTTTAGGTATCTCAGAAAATTCCGGGAAAATTCACAGAAAATCCACGCACCAGAAGCTTCCACCAGCCAGAAGTGGGGCCAGAGGGGGGCCAAAGGGGCCCCAGGCGCCTGGCTGGCGCAGCCCCACCCCTGGCCGCGCCAGGGGGCGCGCCTGGGAGGCTCCCACCTACTCTCGTGCCCTACCTCGACTCCTATTTATTCTCGTGACGGGAAAACCCCAGAACAGAATTTGCTTTTCCAGTTTCCGTCGCGGAGCCGCCGCCACCCTCTGTTCTTCTTCGGGAGACCTAATATGGAGGCTGATTTGGCCTCCGGAGAGGGGAGATCGTCGCCATCGTCATCACCATCACCAATCCATCCCTCCTCCATGACTTCTCTTCACATGTGTGAGTAATTCCCTGCTGTAGGAAAAGGGGATGGTAGGGATTGGATGAGTTTGATCATGTAATAGTTCGTCAGATTGTTGGGGGCATGTTGCCTATCATCTACTTTGGTGTTTATCTTCTTTGCTTCAACTTGTTGCTCTTAATGCTTGTCACTTTGGGCCCGAGTGCCATGTTTTCAGATCTGAACCCTATGTGTTTTCATGAATATATTTGTGTTCTAGATCCTATCTATGAGTTGTATGCACCTATTATGGTCCGGAACCGGCGATCCCAAAGGTGACAGCTTGGGACACCAAATGGGATGGTCCATAATTTGAGGATTCCATGTATCCATTGAGTTTATTGCTTTGTTTCGGTGCTCTTTGACAGGAGCACCTTAATCTCCATAAGTTCCCTTTGGCCCCGTTCGTAGCGGGATGGTAGGACAAAAGATGTTGTGCAAGTTCTTATTGCAAGCACGCACAACTACCTATGGGATACATGCCTAATGTTTGATATTTGCCTAGATGATCATTGCTTTTCTGTGTGCCTTGCCCCGTGTTAGAATCTATCACATGTTCACTCTCATCCATGCAGCGCCCAACCATTCATCTCCCTAGCCTACAGTGTTTTCAATCCTGCTGGTCATTAGTTGTTACTTTTGCTGTCGCCACCATCACTATCATATTACCATTACCACTTATCTTTCCTTGCAAGCAAGTATATTTCAGGTGCGGTTGAATTGAAAACTCAACTGTCAAAGCTTATAAATACTCTTTGGCTCCCCGTGTGTCGAATCAATAAATTGGGTTAACGTACCCGCGAAGACTATCTCGATCCCTTACGGTTGTGGGTCATCAAGTACCGTTCTCTGGCGCCGTTGCCGGGGAGCATAGCAATATTTACAAGTCTACTTGAAGTATCATGTCTGCTGCACGCGCTATGGGTAAGAAAGGAGACCCCAAGGTTCCGATCTTACCATCCCATACAAGAAAAGGTACTGTTCTGAACACTAGTGCTACACTTGATTCACCTTCTATTATGAGTAAGTTTGCTTCACCACCACCACATGATGCTTCTACTGAGTCTGTCACTATGTGCGATGCTTTTGATGATGCTTCCACTACTCTTGATGATACTACTTTTCTTGGCTACTATATTGAAACCCAGACTGCTAAGGCTGCAGCAGAATCCAAGACCGAGACCCATGCTACCTATATTCCTACCTGCAAAACCTTTGGTTACCCATGCTTAGATGAACTCAAGGAGAGAATCCTTGATGATGATTATGTTACTCTTGATGATGATTTTTGCAGGGAACTCAGAGAATGTGTCGACTCTGACCCTGGTGCTGTTAAGGAGTTTCTCAAAAAGCACTCCATGAAGAACAAAGTTATTCCAGATCCTAAATCCGCCACATCTCCTATATGCATCACTGATCCTGATTATGATTTCTCTGTTGATCTTTCACTTATATCTACGGTCGAGGCTGACCCCTTTTATGGCAGAGAAAATGACGATGCTATAACACACTTGACCAAACTCGCTGAGCTAGGTAACCTATTCACTACTGATGAGAAGATACGAAACTTCTATGTGGCCAAGCTTTTTCCTTTTTGTTTGAAGGAAGACGCTAAATCATGGTACGATGCACTACCCTATGGTTCCATTAAGAGTCCTCAGGACTTAGTCCAATTCTTTGTCGATAAATATTTCCCAACTCATATGCAACATGCTGCTTTGCAAATAATCTATAACTTTAAACTATTGCAGGATGAGCACCTCCCTAAAGCTTGGGGGAGGTTTTGTGATTTACTTAAGGTTATGCCGGGACATGGAGTCCCCAAGAATGAACTTCTTGATATATTTTACGCTGGTTTAACCGATGAATCCAGATCCTACCTGGATAGTTGTGCTAGTTGTGTTTTCAGGGAAAGAAGACCGGACGATGCAGAAGAATTAATGTGCAAAATTGCCAAGAACTATGAAGATTGGTCCGTACCTGAACCACTTCTACCACCGAAAAAGAGGGGCATGCTTGTTCTGAGCCCCGAAGATATGCAAGAAGCAAAGAAGTCTATAAAGGAGAAAGGTATTAAAGCCGAAGACGTGAAGAATTTACCGCCTATCGAGAAGCTGTGATAGCCTACTACTCGCCCTCCCTTGGTAGAGGTACACTCTCTATTAGACTTTATTGAAAGTGACATCCCTAAAGGTAAGCCTCCCGACCAATGCTTAGATGAGCATGATAATTTTATTATTAAGCAAGACCATTTTAATAGGATGATACAAAGTAAGTTGCATGATAACTCTCTTGCTATCAAAAGTTTGTGTGGTGTTCTAGAAAGAACAGTTAATGTTGTTAAATGTCTTGTTAATCATTTCCATATGGTTCAAACTCAGCTTATGGCATCAAAACTAGGGGTGGAACACACACCCAGGACCCACTCTATCCTGAGGGGCACCCAAATAGGATCGAGCAAGATTCTCAAGTACAAGAAGAAGACGAGACCGTTAGCTCTCCGAAGAAAAAGAAGAAGAAGAAACACAAGGAGGCTGACAATCCCGATGATCCTATTACAAGTGAAAAGCCAGCTGTTGATCCTAACAGCATATCTACCTCCGATGCTGAAACAGAAGACGGTGTCGAGCCTGAAGAAAAGGACACGGAGAAGGATGATCCACCCGAAGTTCGAGAAGAAGAAACACCTGATAAACGCAAGAAGTACTCTAGAGAAGACTTCATCGCAAGAAGACATGGGAAGGAAAGAGAACCATGGATACAGAAACCCATGCCCTTTCCAGGTAAGTCCCTCAAATCTAAAGAAGAAGAGCATTACAATAAGTTTTTGTGAAAGGATGAAACCTCTTTTTCTTCAAATCCATTTTACTGATGCTATTAAGTTACCTCCCTATTCGAAATATATGAAAGATATTGTCACAAATAAAAGAAAAGTTCCTAATGAGGCAATATCTACTATGCTTGCTAACTACTCTTTCAGTGGCAAGATTCCTGAGAAGCTTGGTGATCCAGGTATACCCACCATTCCTTGCTCCATAAAAAATAATTACGTCAGAACTGCTTTATGTGATCTTGGTGCAGGAGTGAGTGTTATGCCTTTCTCTCTTTACAAGAGGCTTTGTTTAGAGAAACTAATCCCTACAGATATCTCTCTTCAGATGGCTGACAAGTCAACAACTGTCCCCATTGGTATTTGTGAGGATGTTCCCGTTGAAGTTGCTAACTGTTTGATCCTTACAGATTTTGTTGTGCTTGACATGCCCGAGGATGGGAGCATGTCCATTATTCTTGGTAGACCTTTTTTTAACACCACAGGTGCTATTATTGATTTCAATAAAGGAAAGGTCACTTTCAACATTGATGATAAAGAACACACAGTGTATTTTCCAAAGAAGATCGACAAGAGGCATGGCCTTAACTCTATAGAGAATGTTGAGACCGTGAAGATTGAAGAATGGGACTGTCCACTACATGTGCACCACAAATACAAAACCATTATGGTGGGGACAATGTCCATTAAAGTAAAGGTGCAATGATCACTTCATAAGAGGTGAGACTTCTTGTTCTATATATCGCCGGTTTGTTGGTAAGACTTGATCAACCTTACTAGTGAGCTTGTTTTATATAGGTAAAAAGTTAAGCTTGTTATGTTTTCATTTGCTTTAGCTTTTATTCTCTTTCTTGTACCAAGTTTTTGTGTTTTTGAAGCTTCACAATACTAATCACCGCTTTAAGTTTTCAGAAAGTTTTGCAGCTTTTTGAACTCCGAGAAATTTTCAACAGTGAAGTTTTCAGAAAAAAATCCAGAAAAATAAAAATAAAAATTTCCATGCCAGGAGTGACCTAGAGGCACCTGGGGCTGACCAGGGGGGCCACCAGTGGCCCAGGCGGCCAGCTGGCGCGGCCTGCCCCCTGGCCGCGCCCATAGGGCGCCTGGGGCCCACAGGCCCCGTCTCCAGGTGAGTCCTCTTCCTCTCTCTCTCTTCCTTTCCAAAAACACGAGTTCTGGCCCTGGAACTTGCGTTCTTGCTGTTCATGGAGGTGATTTTCGATCTCTCTCCACAACCCATCATTTGAGCTGAGATTTTGAGCAAATACTCCCTGGTATGTAACTCCTCCACTCCTCCAAATAGATTTTTGGTTGGTGGCTTCATTTGTGAGTATTTAGTAGTTCTTGGTGCTGTTTAGATGATCTTGCTTGCATGTGTAGAAGTTTATTTTCCAAGTTTTGATGCAAGTTTTTGCCTTAGGTAAGTGGGTTGAGTAGTTTGCCTTAACTCACTTTGTTTAAATCGTTGTTTTTGTAATTTGTCAAAAATTTCAGAAATGAGTTTGCTAGGAAGAGCAAAGGGGTGGCTTGGGAAGAAAAGGCCCGAGCGCTCCGATCGAGTTACAAGAGCTGCAGCTTCACCATCGACTGCTAGGGTGAGCTACAACGAAGATCATGTGCCCTTAGAGTTGTTGGAGGACACAAATCCAGCACGTGCAATGAATTCCTTGAAGCTGCAGGAATTAAGGAGGAGTTCTATAATCTTTGTGCTAATGCAGGTTTGACGCAGCTCGCAACGTGTCGTGTTGCTCAGTATCAAAAACTCACCTCCTGTTTCATTAACAGTTTTAGATATAACCTTGATACTGGTTCTGTTGAGTTTAAAATTTAAAATAATCTTTTGACCATGCCTTTGGAAAAGTTTTGTGAAATAATAGGTGTGCCGAACGTTGGACTGACGGCGAAGATAAGCTCTCAGCCCTCCGAGCTGAGAACCGTCTTCAACTCTCTCTGTAGCATGGATACGAGGGATATTCATCGGTCAAAAATATCCACCATCTTATTCCCACACATCAGGTATTTTGCGTATTATATTGCTAGAGGGGTGTTAGCTCGTGACAACACGAGCAACATTTCTACGCCGGATATTGCTATCCTGGCAACCGCCCTCTCAGGGAGGTTTGATTATAATGTGGGTGCCTTAATTGCTCGACGCCTTGCTATGAACGGTTACAAGGGAGATTTATTTGGTGGCGTTTACGCCACACTTATCCTAGAGTCTCTTAATGGCACCCCACACCCTGATGATAAGCCTTTTACTTATTTAAGTTTTGATCTTGCTGCTATGAAGAGGCATAAGTTTGTTACCATGACTTCCGAGATTGGTAAACTTGATTATATCTTGCGTTTCGGAGCCACCACGGAACGCAAGATCCGTCTACCTGCACCTCTTTTGTCCAATTTTTCTCGCAGGAACGGATGGTCCTTTGATGCTATCCAGTTCGATGAGTTCATGGTCCAGCATCAGTTTCATAACCCCATGGAGGGGGTTGTACCCGATGAGGAGGAGCATGGTGAGTTACCACCTTTCCAGGGGGAGACCGTCACCCAGTTTGGTGAAGGGTCTTCCTCTGCTTGGAGCGCAGATCCTTCTTCATGGGAAGATCCGAGGACTTCAGTGTACGCACCGGAAGCCTCATACGACCCTTGGACTCACCAGTACCACCCTGGAGCAGGAGGCTCCTGAGGACATTAGCTACTACCAACTTAGGCCAAAAGCCTAAGCTTGGGGGAGTACGTGCCCTTCTCACTTTTTCATTGTATTATCCGTTTTATTTTTGATCGCTTTGATATTTTCAAAGTTTTTGCTTGTTCTTCTTTGATTCTTTCTTTGCAAAAACAACAAAAAGATTTTCTCTTTTCTTTTGCTCTCGTTTAAACCTTTAAAAAAACCCAAAAAGATTTCCTTTCTCTCTTTTGTATGCTTTGTTTTCAGAGTTCAGCTCGAGTCCGTGATGGCATTTGATTATATTTCCCACGTTCGATCGTGCAAATGACAAGGCAGTAATGACGAAGATCGACGGAATGGAAGCAACAAGGAAAACAAGTATGAACTCTTCTTGTTTCTACTGTTGTACATATGCCTGTACTTATGATCTAGAGACCAGCTTGTAGCGACATAGTGCTATGTTTACAATGCTTTCCCAGTGTTCATGCTTTCCTTGTGGCTAATCTCAAATAGCTAGAGTACATAATGTGTTGTTGAAATGATTTACATGCATTGCATTGTTCATGGTTTGGCATACTGAAGTGGTATTTCCCTTCGGAGAATTTTTGGATTGACTTGGCACATGTTCACACATGTTTATGACAAAAAGTCTATTATGCCTTGATGATCTTTTTGTTTCAGAATAGTTATATCACTTTCATGCCCGATTCAATGTTGCTTTGTCGCTCTGCGTGATTATGACAGTTATTTCTCTCTAGTTGGTCGCTTCCCAGTCTTTTGCTAGCCTTCGCTCGCACTAAGCGGAATTCTGCCTGTGCATCCAAAATCCTTGAAACCAGTTATTCCATATGAGTCCACCATACCTTCCTATATGTGGTATTTACCGACCACTCCTAACTTAGATTTTCTTGTGCCATCTCGAAATTTATTCAAAAGCTTCCCTTTTGTAACCGTACAAGCTCATGGTGCGGTGAGGGAAAATCAGTATCTTTCATGCCAAAAATATTGACGGAATTTTTAACTAGTCATTTATAAAAAAATAGGGGAAAGTTACACCTCCCCCATACTTGATGATGGAGTGAAATGGACCAAATGCTGCTAATGATAGGTGGAACGATACCCTCCTTCCATCCTTGAGGCAAAATAAAAGGTTCATGGATAAGGGAACATGTGTAAGCAAAAGGCATTAATATGGTTGGCATGGGAGATATTGAGAGACCTTTACCGTTCACCGTTGACTGGAAAGTTGCACTTCTAAAAATGTTTTTGTCTCTGTTTTCAAAACCAAGAGCTCTGGCACATGTTTAGTCTTTGCTTCCAACCACGGTTTTCAACCTTGCCACCAAAAGCCACGGTTCGAGAGTCTCCCCTTCTTTCTTCTAAGCACCAACTATGAGAGCATAATTGTCATTCTTAGTGTAATATGCATTGTCCCAAAGTATTACATTGTCTTCTGCATGCTTGTGTTATTGCTAGTCTGAAATACTGAGCTCTAGTCACCTTTAAAACTCCGGAGGAGTTTCTGCATTTATGTTTTTCTTCACTCATGGAGGCTAGCGAAATGCCACTCAAGTATGTTCAAGCTATGTGCATTGTGACCTTGTCTTGATTTTCAGTAGCGTATTATTTACCTTTACTTGTTTGTGATTGATCACATGAAAGAAGAATTTCTTCGTGCATTGTCCTTATAGCATTGTTTCAATACTTGCTAAACTCTTTTCGTAGTACATGCTTATATACATCTAATGAAGCAACAGAGTTTGTCAAAGTTTTATTTTTCGCGTCCAGTTCGTTGAACTGAATTGCTTGAGGACAAGCAATATGCTAAGCTTGGGGGAGTTGATACGTCTCAAACGTATCTACTTTTCCAAACACTTTTGCTATTGTTTTTCCCTCATTCTTGCATGATTTGGACGAAACTAACCCGGACTAACGTTGTTTTCAGCAGAGCTGCCTGTATGGTTTTATTGTGTGCAGGAAAATGGATTTTTAGGTATATCAGAAAATTCCGGGAAAATTCACAGAAAATCCACGCACCAGAAGCTTCCACCAGCCAGAAGTGGGGCCAGAGGGGGCCATAGGGGGCCCAGGCGCCTGGCTGGCGCGGCCCCACCCCTGTCCGCGCCGGGGGGGCACCTGGGAGGCTCCCACCTCCTCTCGTGCCCTACCTTGACTCCTATTTATTCTCGTGACGGGAAAACCCCAGAACAGAAGTCGCTTTTCCAGTTTCTGTCGCGGAGCCGCCGCCACCCTCTTTTCTTCTTCGGGAGAACTCATCTGGAGGCTGATTTGGCCTCCGGAGAGGGGAGATCGTCGCCATCGTCATCACCATCACTAATCCATCCCTCCTCCATGACTTCTCTTCACATGTGTGAGTAATTCCCTGCTGTAGGCAAAGGGGATGGTAGGGATTGGATGAGTTTGATCATGTAATAGTTCGTCAGATTGTTGGGGGCATGTTGCCTATCATCTACTTTGGTGTTTATTTTCTTTGCTTCAACTTGTTGCTCTTAATGCTTGTAACTTTGGGCCCGAGTGCCATGTTTTCATATCTGAACCCTATGTGTTTTCATGAATATATTTGTGTTCTAGATGCTATCTATGAGTTGTATGCACCTATTATGGTCCGGAACCGGCGATCCCAAAGGTGACAGCTTGGGACACCAAATGGGATGGTCCATAATTTGAGGATTCCATGTATCCATTGAGTTTATTGCTTTCTTCCGGTGCTCTTTGATAGGAGCACCTTAATCTCCATAAGTTCCCTTTGGCCCCGTTCGTAGCGGGATGGTAGGACAAAAGATGTTGTGCAAGTTCTTATTGTAAGCACGCACAAGTACCTACGGGATACATGCCTAATGTTTGATATTTGCCTAGATGATCATTGCTTTTCTGTGTGCCTTGCCCCGTGTTAGAATCTATCACATGTTCACTCTCATCCATGCAGCGCCCAACCATCCATCTCCCTAGCCTACAGTGTTTTCAATCCTGCTGGTCATTAGATGTTACTTTTGTTGTTTACTTTTGCTGTCGCCACCATCACTATCATATTACCATTACCACTTATCTTTCGTTGCAAGCAAGTATATTTCAGGTGCGGTTGAATTGACAACTCAACTGTCAAAGCTTATAAATACTCTTTGGCTCCCCGTGTGTCGAATCAATAAATTGGGTTAACTTACCCGCGAAGACTATCTCGATCCCTTATGGTTGTGGGTCATCACCATCAAGGCGGAGGACATGAACACCCCCAATGATTTCCGCAAGCATCCTAGAGACGATGGTTCATCCAGCTCAGGCTCTCAGAATCGCAAGATCTGGGTCCCCAACAGCATGTTTCGCCAGAACAACCCATCGAGGCCATCCTATGTGGCGCCTCATCCACCAGCTTCGTTCCACCCAGCTCCACCGAACAACCCACCTCCCCTCAGTATTTATGGAGCCTGCTACAAGTGTGGTCAGGCAGGCCACTACTCCCGTGAGTGTCCCCAGAACCAGATCCAAAATCAGAATGCTCCACCCCGTGCCGGAGGGAACAACAATGGTCGTGGCAAGCCACCCCGAAGGTCTTCACCACCAAACCCGCTCCTCCCGCCAATCGTGGACGTGTGAACCAGATCTTAGCTGAAGAGACTGACGAAACTTCTGACGTCATTCTTGGTACGCTCCCAGTCAATTATGTTCCTACTTCCGTTCTTTTCGACCCAGGAGCATCTCATTCATTCATGTCGGAAAGTTATGCACTTCGTCATGAGTTGTCCTTTGTAGAATTGTCCACCCCAATGATTATTCAAACTCCAGGGTCAATATGGCAAACTAATAGAGTAAGCCATGGCAATCAAATTGCAATTGAGGGTTTAGTATTCCTTGCTTCACTCATAGCCCTCAAGTCATCAGACATCGATGTAATCCTTGGCATGGATTGGCTATCAAGGCAGAATGCCTACCTTGATTGCAAAGGCAAATCAGTGAAACTAACCCACCCTTCAGGCAAGACAGTCAACTACACCTCACCCAGAACGAGAACCCAGGTGCATTCTTTGAATGTACTTCCCCTTCCCGACCTTGAAGATATTCCGATGGTTCGTGACTTCCCGGATGTCTTTCCTGAAGAGCTGTCGGGCATGCCACCCGACAGATGTGTAGAGTTCATAGTGGATCTTATGCCCGGAACCGCACCAATTTCCAGACGCCCATACAAAATGGCCCCACGTGAGTTAGCTTAAAATCCAACTTGAAGCTTTGTTGGAAAAAGGCTTCATCCGCCCTAGCTCATCACCATGGGGTTGCCCCGTTCTGTTCATAACGAAGAAAGATGGAACAGAAAGGATGTGCGTAGACTATCGCCCGCTAAATCTAGCGACGATAAAGAACAAGTACCCACTGACCAGGATCAATGATCTTTATGATCAACTTGCTGGATCCTCTGTCTTCTCCAAGATGGATTTGAGATTAGGCTATCATCAAATCAAAATCAGAAACGAGGACATTCCAAAAACGGCTTTCACTACTCGTTATGGTCTTTACGAGTACACCGTCATGTCCTTTGGTTTAACCAATGCCCCCGCCACTTTCTCGCGCATGATGAATTTGATCTTCATGGAGTACTTAGATAAATTTGTTGTAGTTTATCTTGATGACATTCTCATCTACTCGAAGAACGAAGAAGAACATGTCGAACATCTTAGGCTGGTATTGATGAAACTTCGAGAGCACCGCCTTTATGCCAAGTTCTCCAAGTGTGAATTTTGGCTACCAGAAGTGACCTACTTAGGCCACGGGATTTCTGCCAAAGGCATTGCTGTGAATCCCGAGAGAGTTCAGGCCGTCCTTGGCTGGACTCCACCTGAATCGGTTAAGCAAGTTAGGAGTTTTCTTGGCTTAGCAAGCTACTGTCGCCGCTTCGTCGAGAACTTTTCTAAAGTTGCAAAGCCTCTAACTGTACTCCTCAAGAAAGATAAGAAATTCCTATGGACTCCCAAGTGCGAGGAAAGCTTTCAAGAGCTAAAAAGAAGATTGACTTATGCACCCGTACTTGCGCCTCCAGACACCAAAAAGGATTTCGAGATCTTTTGTCACGCCTCACGGCAAGGGTTAGGATGCATACTTATGCAATATAGACATGTGGTAGCTTATGCTTCATGCCAGTTGCGTCCACATGAAGAGAACTATCCTACCCATGATCTTGAACTCGCTGCCGTAGTTCATGCCCTGATAACTTGGCGACATTACCTCCTTGGTAATCGTTGTGAGATCTATTCCGACCACCAAAGCCTCAAATATATATTCACCCAGCCAGATCTTAATCTCAGGAAAAGACGCTGGATAGAATTGATAAAAGATTACGACGTAGGAATCTCATACACACCATGCAAAGCCAATGTCATGGCTGATGCACTAAGTCGTAAGTCGTATTGCAACAACCTCATGTTACAATAGTATCAACCACTTCTTCATGAGGAATTTCGGAAGCTCAATCTTGAGATTGTTCCTCATGGTTATCTTTCTACCTTGGTGGCGAAACCAACTCTTGAGGATCAACTCATAGTTGCCCAAAGGCGTGCATGAGGTGTTCTCCGGATCAAGGAGAACATTGCTAGCGGAGTTGCTAAATGTTTCTCCACAGATAGTAAAGGAACGGTATTCTTTGGAAATCATTTGGTAGTACCTAAGAATAGGGAACTAAGGCAACTCATCCTCAAAGAATCCCATGACACACCCCTCTCGATTCATCCCGGTAGCACAAAAATGTACCAAGATCTACACCAGAGATTTTGGTGGACCAGGATGAAGAGAGACATTGCTCAATTTGTTGCTTAATGTGATGTTTGTCGTCGCATTAAGGCAGAACATCAAAGACCTTCTGGTACTCTTCAACCTTTTCCTATTCCAGAGTGTAAATGGGACAAAGTCAGTATGGATTTCATCACTGGCTTTCCAAAAACCCAGAAAGGAAATGATGCCATCTTCGTTGTTGTGGATAGACTTTCCAAAGTTCCTCACTTCCTTCCAGTTCGCGAGTCTATAACTGCTAGCCAGTTAGCGGACTTGTATGTCTCTAGAATTGTGTCTCTTCATGGTGTTCCTTTGGAAATCAATTCTGATCGTGGTAGCCTTTTCACCTCTAGATTTTGGGGAAGCTTTCAGAATGTTATGGGAACTCATCTCTCTTTTAGTACAGCTTTCCATCCTCAGTCTAGTGGTCAAGTCGAAAGGGTTAACCAAATTCTCGAAGACATGCTCAGAGCTTGTGTTATCTCATTCGGAAGGAATTGGGAGAAGTCTCTTCCATTTACCGAATTTGCTTATAACAATAGTTTCCAATCTAGTCTGAACATGGCTCCTTTTGAACTCCTCTATGGACGACGATGTCGAACACCTTTAAACTGGTCAGAAACCGGTGAAAGACAATTCTTTGGACCGGATATGATCATGGAAGCAGAAGAGCAAGTTCACATTGTTCGTGATCAATTGAAAGCATCCCAGTCTCGTCAGAAAAGCTACTATGATCGTCATCATAGGCAAGAAAGCTACAATCTGGATGAGAAGGCTTACCTTCGGGTTACTCCTCTGAAGGGAAGCCAACGATTCGGTATCAAAGGAAAATTGGCCCCACGTTTGATTGGACCTTTCCGCATTCTTGCTAAACGTGGAGAAGTTGCCTACCAACTTGAACTACCCCCGCACCTTTCTCGAGTACATGATGTATTCCATGTGTTACAACTCAGGCATTGCTTCAAGGACCCCATCCGCGAAGTCGACCATGAAATGCTTGATCTCCAAGATGACATTTCTTATCGAGAATACCCCGTTCGTATTCTTGATTCAGCAGAGCGTGTCACTCGTCGTCAGAAGATTAAGTTTCTGAAAGTGCAATGGTCACACCACTCTCAGAGAGAAGCCACGTGGGAAAGAGAAGACAGTCTCAGTGCCGAGTACCCCTCCTTCCTCCCGCAGACTTCTGAATCTCGGGACGAGATTCTTTTGAGTGGGGGCGAGTTGTGAGAACCCTCTGTTAGGTATGTGCTAGGATCAAGTATCACTTTGCATCATGTTAAAAATTTCAAAAGAAATTGAAATGGGAGAGAGAACACCCCCAGATGAATTTAATTCAAATGGCCAGAATAAAAGTTGCTCCAAAAAATCCTTTTGCATTTTTGAAAAGTCCCATAAATGAGTATGATCACATATAAAGTGATGTGGTAGCATTCCCATGCTCATGGATTTTACAAATATTCACACAGGAGCATGGAATTAAATAAATACCCCTATTTGAATTTGAATTCAAATATTTTGAATTTAAAAAATGTTCAAAACTTGGGAATGACTAGCTACTGGTCATGTAAGTCCAAATATAAATTTTGAGCATTTATAAAAATGCCTAACTATTTTATTTATTTGGGCAAACAAATTACAGAAAAGAAAATAAAGAAAGGAAAGATTAAACAGACAGAAAAATAGAAAAGAGAAACAAGCCCACTCACCTTGGGCCCCAGGCCCAACTTACCTTCCTTGCAGCCCAGCCCGCAGCCTCCTCTTGTCGTCTTCCCCGGCGAGGCAAGCAGCTCGCTGGAGCGCATGCCGACGCCGGCGGCAGCAGCCTGCCTTCCTGGAGGCCTCCCAGGCGTCCTTATCGCGCCAAAGAGATGTCGTGGACGACCGCTTCTCTTTCCCCCTCGCAGAGCCCAGCTCCCCTTCCTCCTCCTCGTCTGTTCTTCGCGCCGCAAACCCTAGCAGAGAGCGCCACCATGCACCGCAGTGGACACCATGGCCTAGAGCCCGGGATACCTTGTCCATCGTCTTCCCCGTCCACGACTCCGTTGAGCTGCAGCAAGGGATCGAGCCAAGGCCCAGAGAAGGAGACGCCCGCCTCAAGATCTTCCTCGCCGGACCCGTGCGTCGCCGTTGTCAAATTCTCCGGCCACACAGCCTCCCCGGCCTCGCCGTCTCTTCCATCAGAACTAGGGTGAGCTCCTACTCATTTCCCCTAGCTTTGCAGCGCCCCACTCCCCTCCTAGCCGAATCCGCCATGAGAGTTGAGCAAGCTCGCCGCCCCGGTTGAGCTAGCACTCGCTCTCGTGCCCCTGGCGTTGCCCCAGTGCGCGCGTTTGACTCCCGGGTGCTCTAGCAATCGAACGCGCCCATCCAAGCTTCAAGCCGTGGCCTCTAGCCCCACTTCCGACCTCGCCGGTTCTCTGTCGCCGCCAGGTTCGTCGCCGTCGTCGCTCTGCACCTCCCCTCGAGCCCTAGCTTGCACCGTTCGACGCGCGGGAACCCCAGGAACCTAGCCATGGCCTCCATGCCCTCTCCCGTGCACTGCAGCGCAATCCCGACGTGCTCCGGCGAACAGTGCCTCGCCGGCGGCGTCATTAGCTTAACCCAGAGCTTAATCCCCCTGGACCCACCTGCAGTGAGAATGACATGTGGGCTCTAGGCCTAATTAACCCCTCTGTTATGTTTAAATCCTAATTAAAACGATTCAATTAACACATGAGACACTGACATGTGGGACCCAGTGGTCAGTGGCCCCCTAAGGCCAGCATGTTGTCATGCTCATGCAGCAAATGCTTATTTGATTTAAATCAATCCAGAAAATAGCAGAAAATATGCTAAACTTTGGAAATTCATAGAAAATTCATCCTAACTCCAAATGTAGCAAATAATATGTCTAAAATTATTAGAAAAATTCGAAGATTCTAATTATGCAATCAGTTTTCATGTTTGACCAAGTTTACTTGGGTTAACAGAGAGAACAATGCATATGAATTCCTTTTAAATTCAAATTGGAGTTTGAATTTGCAAAACCTTTGCAATGTACATCATTTAAATGGAAACCCTCACACACCAGAAGCACATAAATCAAGTTTCAACCTTCAACCATGTGATTGTGCATTGTATTTATATTGCTTCCTTGTTTGTTGTTTGTCGAGTAGAAGTGGAACCGGAACAGGAGGCTGCCCCCTTCGTTGAAGACCCCATACCGAACCTCGTTAGCAAGGCAAGCAAACCCCATTGATCATGTCGATAAAATCCCACTTCCCTCTCAGTCTCGCTTATGCATTATTTAGGATGATTACCATGATGTGTTTCTACCGCATAGTTGAACGCATTCCTTTGCATGACCTATCATTTTGTCACAGTAGTAAGCAAACCACAATCCTAGCAGATGTAGGAGTTGATTGATATCATGTGGCCCCTGCAACTTTTACTGCTTATTCATGCTTAGAGTGATACAATGTTGATACTGTTATGTGAGTCGGGATGGTAGTGATTATGTTGATGATGGTGGAAATGTGTTGGTGAATCTACCCTAATACAAGGTGAACGATGAGAGGTTGTGTAGGAGTACACAGTGGGTTGTCTCGTTCTACACCGCCCTAAGTCCGAGTTCTTGTGTGGTGATCCAAGATGAAGAGTACAACCACACATTGGGCTCACTGACCCCTCTCAACCTACTAATTCATCCCTTTCGATGTCCAGATGTCGCAGTAGTTCGGAGTTCTGGTAGGTTTGTGGCCTGGCTGCTAAGTGAGAGAACGGCTCAACCGAGACCGCCTTATGCACCACGCACACATCATCTGGGTCCACTTCGGTAAACCGGTCGGGTTCACGATAATGGTAGCCAACCCAGGTAGGCGGCTCTCTTGGACTAGATCGGCTATGAGGTAACAGTTGTGGTGAGCATCCTCGCCGACACCCCTTGAATGGTGTCGAGGCCAAAGGAGGTAACTGATGGTCATGTGTGTGTAGCGGTACACCCCTGCAGGGTTAACAAAACTATTCGAATAGTCGCGTCCGCGGTAAGGGACTACTTGGAAAGTTGTGCCTGATTTTTAGACAACTTCAATGGATACTTATAAAACTTGCCAAGATAAGCGTGAGTGCTATGGCGTGCTTTCTCGTGGGAAGTCGAGGAAGGCACCATAGTGGTGTAATTGGTTGGAGATGTAGTGGACTCGTGTACGCTTCTTACCTCAAGTCTGGTACTCATAGTTCAGGACTAGCCATGTCAAAGCTGGCACTTCTGCTTTTTGAACCCCACCTCCCTTTACCTTGATACATGTGCATGAGTAGTATAGCTCCTACGTAAGTCTTGCTGAGTACGACTTTGTACTCACGTTTGCTTATTCTATGTTTTAGATGAACCCACTGACCCCGTAGGTGGATTCTTCCTCGAGCTCGACGACTGAAGACCAAGCTAGTGTAGTCCCAGTCAGCAGACTAGTTCCCTCGTGAAGGGCTTGTTTATAAATAAGGCTTCTCTAAGCCATTTGTTAAACTTGTCTGTACTCAGACCTACTTTGCTTCCGCTTGTTTGATGTAATGTTGGATCATAGACTTGTGGTCTCTGTGTGCACTCTGTAAGAGTTATCAATAAAGTTGTACACTTTGTAGAGAATTGCAATGATACCTGCTGTTCATACTAGACATGTGTGTTGTGTGTATGATTATAACATGCATGTCTTAGTATGGGTTTTCGAGACCGTAGTTGAGATCTAGCTGGCGGTCTTTTATACACCAAGTGGCCCTTAGATGTGCGCAGCTTGGGGCATCACGATGCGATTGCTCGTGACTCCGTCACGTGCACACTTTGATGTATGATCGAGCCCGCCCTAGACCCCGACTAAGTGATCGGGCTGGAGTAAGTCTATGTAAGGGTTATAATACAATCGATAGTATGGTTGAGGCGACTTGTCTATGAGTATGGGAGTTCACCACCCATATCATTTAGACTTGTGTGCGGACGATGAGGACCCATCTCAGTTGTTCATCCGGCCTGGATGGGATGCCCCTCACGTTCGATGCTTTTCGAGAACGTTCTTTGCTTGGCCTAGACTGCTTAGACAAGTGGGTACGGTTCTCGGCTCTCCATATGATTGTGTTGTAGCGAGTCTTGCATACGCTAACCCCGGGTCCCGACAACTGAGTTAATAGGTCAGTACAAATATGATCAAAAGTGTATGAAAGTGTATCTAGATCATAGCAATATCACACAAAACATGCATGGAGCAAGCAGAAATTATCGATACGTTTGGGACGTATAACCATCCCCCAAGCTTAATTCCTGCTCGTCCTCGAGTAGGTAAATGATAACAAGCATAATTTCTGTGGTGACATGCTAACAACCATATAAGAACTTTGTAAGTAAAGCAATCAAGGTATGTAATTCAATTCAAGTCATAACAGGCAAGAATCTATATTAGCATTGAAACAAGCAACGTAAGAACATAAAGGTGCAAGAGCTCTCGTTGTCCGTGACTCGAATGTCTCAAGATGGTGTTTGCGTGCAAGAAGTGGGGGATGGGAATACGAGATTTTTTTTGTTGAGAACTCAATCTACTAAAGTTTCACACTTGGTCTTCTTTGGAATCTTATATTGACTCGTCCCGAGACCACTAACCAGGTACAAGTCAATTTGATCCACTCCTTTTCGATATTTTAAGGACTCATGCAACGGATGAGCGTAAGCACGAAAGTTGACACTTAGGATGGCAAAGAGAGAAATATGGTGGAGGAGGAAGACAAAAAGGATGAGAAAGGATCACATCAATGAGGACAATCATAGGCGAGAAGGCCAAATGATAAATATGATGTCAGGAGTAGGGATTGCCATGCAACGGATGCACATATTAGCTAAAAAGTTCTCCAATGGAACTAGTGGGGGTGCATCTAACTTGCTTGCTCATGAAGACCTAGAGCTCTTTTGAGAAGGCTCATCCTTGAAATATGCAAGCCAAGTTCTATAGTGTGAAGGTCCCCACATAGCTATATGCATGAATGATCATCTCTATGGAGTACAAGGATAAGAGGGAGTACTATTGTGGATCTTTCAAAAGGATAGTAGTGTTGCCCCTTTCTCTCTTTTTATTTTCTTTTTATCTTTTTTCTATTTTTTGTATTTTTTGGTGGCCTCAATGGCTCTTTCTATTAAACTCTCATTTGTCCTCTTTGGGATCTTTTATTTTTTCCACTTTGGGATCTTTTCCTCACTTAAGGGAAACACTCTAATTTACAAGAGGGTATAGAAGATCTTTCACACTTTACAAGGTACTCAAATCATAAAGAAGATGTAGCTATCATGATGTATGCAAAGTATGCCGCTGCCAGTGTAGTAGGAAGATATATGACATGAAGATCAAGTCATGAAGAGGTGGAATGTCACAACCCTAGTTTTGATATGTGATTTTATTATTAGAAATAATTGCATCATGTTTAAATTCCTTGGTTTAATAATTGAGGATTTGGAAAAGCCTAAAAAAGAATTTAAATAAAAGGCCAGATAAAAAGTTTTTCCAAAATTCCTCCAAACAATTTTGAAAAGTCCTATAAATGAGTATGATCATTTTAAAATTGATTTGGAGTCAAACCCATGCTCATGGAATTTTCAAATATTCAAACAGAGGCTTGGAAATTAAATTTAAATGCTATTTGAATTGAAATTCAAATGTTTTGAATTTCAAAATTCTCCAAAACTTGGGAGTGACCAGTACTAGGTCACATATGTCCAAGATAAAAATTTGGGGATTTTTTAAAAATGCTTTGATATTTTCAGAGGAAAGAAAATTAAACAGAAAGCATAAAAAGAAATTTTAAAAAAAGGGCAGAGCCCACCTACCTGACCCACCTGGCCCAGGAGGGGAGGCCCAGCCCAAAAGGGCAGGGTCGTCTTCCTCCCAGGCAAGGCAGGCAGGCAGCTCGCCGCCGGCCACGGCATGGCTGCCAGGCAGCTGCCTGGCTGCTCCCCTGCCGCCTTCTAGCGTCGTGGAACCCTCTTCCCCCTCTCTCCCGTGCGATTCCGCGAGAAACCGAGAGCCCGACGTCGCCGCCGACGTGCGCCACCGTGGCCAGAGGCCACCCCTCGCCGCGCCAGCGTGTCCGTTGTGCTCCTCTCCGTCGTCTTCGTCACCCCGTGCGTTCAATCGAGCCGACGAGCCCCTGAGGACGCCGCCCCCTTCAACAACTCCCCGCCGGCCGCCGTGCCTTCCTCCGGCGAACTCGTCGCCGCAGCAGCTCCTCCGGCCTCCCCGACCACTCCGGCACGTTCAGGGTGAGCACGCGCTCGTTTTGCCCCAAACCCCGAATCCTCTCGCGGTCCGTTTCGTCGTGGCCTCCGACCTCCACTCCGGACGCCGCCTGTGCTCGACGCCGGCAAGGCTACGGTGCCCCCCGTGCCTCCCCGTGGGCACCAGAAGACGCGGAAGTGCACGAGGAGCACTCCGGTGGTCTCCCCGTGCCTCCCCGTGGCCGGAGCCGTCTTCCCGAGCGGACGCCGCCGCGTCCAGAGGTCACCGGCGGCTACCCGCCGGCCGGCCTGGCTAATCCCCCCCTAATTGACCCCAGGGGTCAATGACAGGTGGGTCCCAGCCCCCCCTAATCCCCTGTCAATATTAATTAAAACGGGTTAAATCCCAGAGTGATTGACAGGTGGGTCCTAGGCGTCAGTTTGACCAGTCAGCGCCCACTGATGTCATCATGATGTCATGCTTGCGCAATAAATCCCTTTTTCTATTTAACAGAATTTCCAGAAAATGCTTAAATCTTTGAATTTCAATAACTTTTAATCCATAACTCCAAATCAAATAATTTATATATGAAAAATCATTAGAAAAATGCAAGGATTCCAAATATCATACTTTCATGGATGTTAAACACATCCATGATGATGAACCAGTAGCATTTAGCTATATGGCTTATTTGGAATAATTCAAATTAAATGTTTAAATCATTTCAAATTAAATCTTTGCAATGACAACCTTATCACATGAACATCAGAGGCATATCATACACATGACCACATGGTTTAGCATGTCCAAACATTAGCAAATGCAACTTGGGATATTTTGAACCACATTTGGAGTTTGAATTTGAATTTCTTATTCAAATCAACTTCAATTAAATTGTTACAAATTAAACATAGATCACATCAGTACCATGCCATGTTTCATTCTTGAATGTGCATTGCAATGTGATGTTTATACTTTGTTGTCTCGGTGTTTGCTTCTTCTCGATAGATCCATCGCCGGACGTAGTCCCTGTTTTCTCCGAAGAGTGGCACCCCCGAGTCGCGACAATAAGGCAAGCAAACCCCCTTTGATCATATCTATAAAAACCCAATTTCCCTCTTATTCTCTTATGCATGATTAGGTGATTCACATGTTGAAAGTGCAATATATCGACCAGAGGGGGGTGAATGGGAGATTTTCAATTTACTACAGGATTTTGTTTTTCTTCAGGACTGAAGCAATCATGAAGCTGAAGAAGTAACCAAAATCATGAAGAAATAAAACTTTGCAGAATGTAATCATTAGGGCAGCACATCATAATGCAAATGAAATAAATCAATTCAGATAAGCAGAAGTGCTTCAGATCCATAGTATGAAGACAAATAGCAGAGGGAGAGCTGAAGCACAGGAAGTCACCATAGATACTGAAGACATAATACTGAAGCTTAAGAGATTGAAGAGATGTCACCAGTAATTGAAGACATTGGTTTGGTAGACCAGTTCAAGTTGCTGTGACAACTCTCCGTCTGGTTGGAGAGGCTGAGATTCAACTCAGAAGACATAGTCTTCACCTTGTTCTCCTTGAACTAAAGTCCTCAGACTCCGTCCAATAACTCAGGTGAGTCTTCAAGGTAGACTCCCGAAACCTTCACAGACTCAGTCACTCCGGGAAGTCACAATTGCATCTTGACTTCCTCAGACTGAAGACTACTACACCGGCTGAAAGATCACAGTCTTCAAGAGTAAAAAGTTTCGGATCACTCGAACCGACTTCCTCAGAAATGCTCAACTACTCAGGCTGGTGGTTTTCCTCACAAAGGTTCTTCAGTTTCCTCAGAGGTGGGTTGCTCTCAAATGACAAGTGTCAGTTTTCCCCTTGGAGCATCCAACCCACAAATGGGGCTGGGGGTGGCTATTTATAGCCGCGGAGCAACCCGAGGTGAATGGACATAAATGCCCATGCATGCAATTACTCTCATGCCCTCGGAACAGACCGTTGCTAGACAGGTTCTAGCCTCTCACCACGCAACACGTGGCACGGTCAAAGTATTCTCTCTCCAGACTCCTCAACCGAAGTTAGTTACCTCAGTGTCCTGAAGAACAAAGTCTCAGACACATGAGGACCGAACTTCTACTGCAGGAGAAAACTCTTCAGGAGAACTGCACTCGCAGTTTCCAGACTCCTCAACCGAAGACAGATTCCTCAGTGTCCTGAAGAACAACGTCTCAGACACCTGAGGACTGAACTTCTACTGCAGGAGATTTCCTCAGGGTTTTTCTTCAGGATTCCTAACTGAGCACTTCCTCAGACCTTCGGAACTCGTTTTCTTCAACCCCTCCAACAGTGCGGTCTTTTCCTATGACTCAAGAAGTATAAAAAGTCTTAGCGAAGACTACGCTTCAACTTCGTCTTCAGCGCGAACTTCCTCAGGATCGTCTTCAGCTTCATCTTCAACCGAACGCTTCAGGATCCTGTTTCCTCAGGATTTCGCGCGACTTCATTCTTCAGGAAACGCACCATTTTCTCCAATGTTCCTCAACATTTTGGGGGGTCGACATTGGTGGTTAAACACCTCATCAGGGACTGTTCTCCTGTGTATACTCACAAACACATCAGTCCCTTAACCGTTTTGTCATCAAACTCCAAAACCTCAAGGGGAGGGCACTTGATGCACTTACAATCTCCCCCTTTTTGGTGATTTGATGACAATCAGGTTAAGCTTCAACGGGGATAAAATTATGAGTTTGAAGAAAAGAAACTTTGAAGAACATTTTTTAACTTTAAACTGAATATAGTGAAGCTCCCCCTGAGGATATACATATAAGTTGAAGAATATTTAATATCAAAAGCATTTTGAGGTATATGAGGAGCTCCCCCTATATCCAGGTATTTTTGTATCAGTGCATGTTCTGAAATGTTTGAGGATTTAACCACCGCACTGATATAGATGTTTGCAGAGACAATCACATGCATATATGATAAATGTGAGAAAATAGCATGAGATAACTGAGAAAAAGTATCAGGCAAACACCAAAATAACAGTTTACAACTCATTACAAAAATGTCTGAAGAACGAGAGTTGTAACTGAAGAACCCCATAACTAAGACCCGCTTGAAGACTAACAGACTTCTCCCCCTTTGTCATATAATGATCAAAAAGGGAAAAACTGAAGCTAACGCCCGTTGGTAGTTGCTTCAAGGCTGAGGTGAGTCACGCCTGAGGCAGTCCGTTGCGGTATGAGGGCAGGCAGCTGTGTCTTCAGCTTCTTCAGCAGTCATCTCCTGGTAAGAATCCATGGCCGGAGGAGGAGTCGTGCAGCGTCTGAATTGCCTCGGTGGTTTGATTGCTGGAATCGGAGGCTTTTGAAGATCCAACTGTGCAATGTCTTCAGGAGTGAGTACTTCTTTCATCAAGGCATCAAGATGTTGATATGTATGATGAGTATACTGATGTACTTTCTTCACTGAAGAATGTGTCTGAGCCATATAGCTGAGGATCTCAGAAAACTGACGCTTTACCCAGTCATGATTTCTGTCAACTTTCTGATGAAGGCTAATCAGAAGATCTCGATCAGTCATCACTCGAGCCTGAGTTGTATCCTCAGTTGAAGCATGAGTGCGGGTTTCATCAGTTGTGCGAGACTGAGGATGACGAATATTTCCAGCGAGGGAATTGGTCAGGAGAACTTCTTCATAAAAGAGGCCTTTGCCTTTGTCATTTGTGGCAATTGTATGCTGAAGCACTTCGACAGGTGGCAGATAGGTCCTGTGATTCGGGTGATCAGGTTGATACTCAATTCTTGTGACTGCGCGGATGAGCTTCATGATCCATGGCGCGTATGGCTTCAGGATGTGTGGATTCTGTGCAGCATTAGCAAGAGTTCTGAAGAAGAAGTCAGGGACGTTGATTGGCCCAGACATGCAGAGGTTGTGAAGGATGTTCTTCATGACGCCAACAACTTCTTCAGCTGAGGATTCATAGCCTTTGATGGGGCAGAAGGTTTTCGCCAGAATCCGATACAATGTACTCGGCAGATACTGAAGCTCAGAGACTGGAAACGTTGTGCGAGCTGGGGCTTCAGGGGCCTGAGGCTTCATGAGCATGTTCATCAGGTCATCGCGAAGAATCTGAGACCCATAGGAGCAGGCCGCAGGGGAAGTGCACTGAGGCAACTCAAGTATCTCAATTGCGTCAGGAACAGTGATGGTGTAGTGATGATGCTCAGTCATCCACTCGAGGGTCCAGGTGTTGATATCTAGAGGATTTCCTGAAACATACAAAGTGGCATAAAACTGAAGCACAAGCTCTGCATTCCAGTGTATGCATTCAGAGCAGAATTGAAGCAGCTTGGCATGATGCAGATCCTGAAGCACATTGTTGAAGCAGGGAAGAGCTTCCATATCCATCAAAGGAACGTGCTTGTGAGGAAACAGTTTGTTTTGCTTGTAGAGCACTGAAGCATAGTAGTTCTTCTGAGTGGCAGTCCAGAACCTCAGCAGCTTGCGAGGTGGAGCAGAGTGATACGGATTTTGAATCCCCTCTTGAAAGAAACTCATGGCGTTGAAGAAATCAGTAGCATCAAAGCTTGGAGTATCATCAGCTTCAAGGTCACGGAAGAATGGTCGCTTCTGCTTTGGACACAAGGACCGAGCTTGAACTGGGCCTTGAGGTGGGGAAGGCACTTGAGGCACTTCAATCTGAAGAGTAGCTTGAGGATGAGGCGGAGTCGCTGCAGATGCATCAGGCACAGATGTGTTAATGTCCTTGGGGAGACGAGGTGATGTGGCCTGTTTGTCTTCAGAGCCATCCTTCGAGGCTTCAGCATTTGTACTGGTTTCTGCTTCAGGAGGGGCAGTTGTGCTTTGGTTGGCTTCAGCTTCAGTTTCAGCAGCAGGTGGGTCTGGCTGAGGATCAGCAGTTGTAGTGTCAGCTGCATCAGTATTAGCAGCAGAATTTGTTGGAGCACAAGAGGCTTCGGGGTCATCAGCATCAGACGCTGAGGACGATGCACCAACAG
This sequence comes from Bromus sterilis, assembly GCA_950022295.1. Classification (NCBI taxonomy): domain Eukaryota; kingdom Viridiplantae; phylum Streptophyta; class Magnoliopsida; order Poales; family Poaceae; genus Bromus; species Bromus sterilis. Next base: position 137,792,181 of record OX465601.1, on the reverse strand, counting down.
AGGCTTCAGACTGCAGAGAAGTGTCAGGAAGCACCTCGGTCACTGTGTTGGAGTGAGGTTCAGGTGAGAAGACAGTATGAGTGGGTGAGTTTGTCAGCTCATAGTCCTCATCATAAATGCGAGGAGTTCCATCATCCATAATATCAACGTCCATGTCTTCAACCTCAGTGATAACTGGTGGCGGTGGGGACGGTGGAGTTGGAACAAAGGGTGTTGCAGCAGGGGGTGGAGTGAAGACAATTAAGCTGCGCTGAGGATTTTGAGGTGGAGTTGAGGCAGCAGTGATATGAGTGGTGGTATCAGCGGGCTGGGTTGTAGGAGGAGCTGAGGAAAGGGGTGTAGCATCAATGGGATCCTCAACAGCAGGCTTCTTTGCAGCAGGTGGGGTTGAGGGTTGTGCTTCAGGCGTGCGCTTGAGGCTTTTGGCAGAGGTATCAGCAGGCTGTCGACGCTTCATCAACTTGGTCATCTGTTGTGAGATCTGTTCCTTGGATTGACCAATATAAGCACGATTGGCGGCGAACTCAATGTTGAGACGTTGAACTTCGCATTGATGCTCAGTAAACTCCTGAGGAGTAACTTCAGTGATAGGTTTCTTCTTGAAGTCACTGTGGACTTTCTTCAGTTTGGCCTTCAACTGTTTCTGAAGATCACGTTGATGAATCTCATTTATGAGGAACTGTTGAACATAGAACTTGATGTCTTTCGGAATGTCCAAATCATCAAGCGGAGTGTCAGGCTTAACAGACCAAATTTCAATGTACTCCAAGATCTTCTTGGGATCAAGGAGAAGCGGGATTTCTGAACCCGTTGCTTCAGCTTTGCGTCTGGCCGCAGCACGCACGTATTCAATCTTATCAGCTTCAGTGGCGACGAAGCCGGCCAGATCCTCAAATTCATCTTCATCATCAGAAGATTGAGGAGTATGATGGATGGCGCCACGCATAGCAGTTTTCTTTGGTGAAGGACGAGGGCCCCGTTGAAGAACAGTTTTGGTCTTCAGGTGATGCTGAGGCATTGTGGTTGAGGCCTCAGGAGCACCAGATTCATCAGTGCGTATTCTTGAAGAGGGGGCAGCACCATCTGTTCGTTGACATGAGGAGCCAACAGCTTGAGGCTTAGTTGAGGTCTTAGAGAAAGGTTTCATGACCGGAGCCTTTTTGCGGTGCTGAGGCGGAGGTTGTTGTCTAGGTTGAGACTGATCTTGAGGCGGAATTTGTATTGAAGCAGTCATGTCACGGACCAGATTTTTGACACGGCTGCGAGAGCGTTTGAGGTAAAGCTCATATGCCGCAGGAAAGTCTTCAGGTCTGCGCAGTGTGGTTGGATCAGGAACAACACCAGGAGCTGGTGGAGGTCGAGCCTTGATACCCAAGGTCTTCAGGGGCGGATTGACTGCGAACATTTCCTCATGTAGAGGATTCAGCCATTGGTAGGCCACCCAACGCTTGGCCCATTCTCTTGTGATTTTCTGAACCCGTTTCTTACGTTGTTCACCGGTTTCTCTTTCGGGAGTCTTCAGCTTTTCATATAGCACTAGGGGCAGGTCTTTTGCGGTATCAGTGATTTTACGTCGAGGAGCCATTTTCTTCAGCTGAGGAGACTGAGGAATTGTATGTTCGAGCTGAGCTGCAAATGAAGTGAGACTATGAGAACCATGCGATTCCTCAGCAGACATGTACCTGTGACAGAATTAAGTTGCGAGGGAAGTGGGGTACGGTTATATGCGTTCATGAGGAATAGGTTGAGTAAAACAAAGGATTGAGGCATAGGTACAGGTTTCAGTGAGCTAGCAGCACAATGGAGGATGAACAGTACTGAGGAATGTTGTGCTGAGGAATAAACCACTGAGGAATAAGCATACCAGACTTGAGGCGAATGCTGAGGAACAATGTGTCTTCGTCCCCGGCGACGGCGAACTCCGGCGATGTTAGCGCTCGAGCGTGAGGAGCTCAAGGACGGCAATGCGAGAGTGAGGGAGGCGTTGGGGGGTAAATGACCGGGGGGGAGGGAAGAGAGCTATTTATAGAGGGGTGGGAGCTGAAGAGGTTGCGAAATTTGTGGACGAGAGAGCCCCTGATTGTTGGGATCCTCAGTGAATATCGTGATAGTGGATAATTACGACGTGCGGTAAAATCGCAACAAATTGAAGACAGTTGTAACAGAAAATCCGTGATTTGAGGACATTGAGGATAATGGCTGAAGACAAAGACAAATGGTCTCAGGCAAATGATGATGACAGGTCTCATGCCAGAGGAATAATTTCCTGATGAACGCATATGAGATAGACAGATTAGATAAGTGAGCACAGAGAGATGGGTCCGATCACGTTCACCTAGTTGAAGAAGCAAAAACTGAAGATCAATAACTATAGGTGAACGCTGTTGAGGACAAACACGATAATCATCAGAAATGAAGACTTCGAATCTTGAGGAAGATCAATAACATCAAATCCTGAGGTAGTTGAGGATCACCCAATCCTGAGGTGTTTGGGCGGTGGCGCTACCCACCTTATAGGGAATGAGACACTTGATACCATACAATTGTCGTATGGATCTTGAGTCAATTCCACGTTAATTTCTTCACACATAGCAAGGTAGTTCCTCATGAGTGGAGGAGTACGACGCATCGTGTGTTGTGCATCAGGATTCTTCAATATTGTTTAAGCGTTAGGATGTGTGTCCATTCACTGGACGTTTGAGGAATCTAAGATATTTAGCTCACACCTCAGAGTGCTAAATCGCTTCTCATCCAAAGGCTTAGTGAATATATCAGCAAGTTGATCTTCAGTCTTCACGTGGCTGATGACGATATCTTCCTTCAAGACATGATCCCGAAGAAAGTGATACCGTATCTCAATATGCTTCGTCCTCGAGTGCTGTACTGGGTTCTGAGAGATCTTGATGGCGCTCTCATTGTCACATAGTAGTGGTACTTTCTTCAGGTTGATGTCGTAGTCCTTCAGGGTTTGCTTCATCCAAAGAAGCTGTGAGCAGCTTGCACCAGCAGCAATGTATTCAGCTTCAGCGGTGGAGAGGGAGACGCAGTTCTGCTTCTTCGATGACCAGCATACAAGAGAACGTCCGAGGAAGTGACATGTTCCTGAGGTAGACTTCCGATCCACTCGATCTCCAGCATAATCTGAGTCAGAGTACCCGACGAGATCCAGCTGTGTGCCTTTTGGATACCATAAGCCAAGCGACGGGGTGTGAGCCAAATATCGAAGAATTCGTTTCACCGCTTGGTGATGTGATTCCTTTGGTGCCGCTTGGAATCGGGCACACATGCAAACGCTCAACATTATATCAGGCCTGGATGCACATAGATATAGCAGTGAACCTATCATGGAGCGGTATACCTTTTGATCGTACTCCTTGCCATTTTCATCGGGGCCAAGTTGTCCGTTTGTAGGCATCGGTGTCTTGATGCCCTTGCAGTCTTGCATCCCGAATTTCCTCAGGCACTCCTTGAGGTACTTCTCCTGAGAGATGAAGATGCCGTTGCGTTGTTGACGAATTTGGAGTCCTAAGAAGAACTTTAGTTCGCCCATCATCGACATCTGATACTATTCACTCATCAAGAATGCAAACTCTTCACTGTATTTCTTGTTAGTGCATCCAAATATTATGTTATCAACATAAATTTGACATATGAGTAATGCATCATCATATCGTTTTGTGAAGAGAGTTGGATCGAGGGAACCAGATTTGAAGCCCTTGCTGATGAGGAAGTCCCTTAGTGTGTCATACCAAGCCCGAGGGGCTTGCTTCAGTCCATAGAGAGCTTTCTTCAATCTGTACACCATATCAGGCTTCTTGGCGTCTTCGAAACCTGGAGGTTGAGAAACATATACTTCTTCCTCGATATTACCATTGAGGAAGGCACTTTTCACATCCATTTGATATAACTTGATATTATGATGATTAGCGAATGCAAGCATAATACGAATAGACTCAAGTCTAGCTACAGGAGCGAAGGTTTCACCGAAGTCGATCCCCTCAACTTGAGTATATCCTTGAGCTACGAGACGATCTTTGTTCCTGATGACTTGTCCATCTTCATCAAGTTTGTTGCGGTAGATCCACTTCGTGCCGATGACGTTGTGAACTCTAGGATCAGGACGTTTGACTAGTTCCCAAACATCATTCAGTTTGAACTGAAGAAGTTCGTCTTGCATTGCCTGAATCCATTCCGCTTCACGGAATGCCTCGGAGACTTTGGTGGGCTCTGAAATTGATACGAACGAGAAATGCCCACAAAAGTTAGCTATACGATTAGCTCTTGCACGAGTAAGAGGACCTGGTAGGTTGATGTCAGCGAGGATTTTGTCCACTTGAACTTCATTTGCCACACGAGGAAGTCGAGGTGGATGATCTTGAGGTGCATCTTCGTCACTGCAATCAGATTCGTTTGCATCAGCTTCAGGTGCTTCAGGAACTTCAGGCGTGTCAGGTGCCTCAGGATCTGGATCATCATCAGAATTATTCGCTTCAGGATTTGGGTGTTCTTCAGGAGCAGGAGGTACGTGGATTTCTCCAGGATGATCCACAGGAATGATGTCACCAGCACCCATCTTCTTGATCTGTTCTTCAGGTGGTGCTTCACCTAAATCATGTGGCAGGTGCTCTCTTTCGGAGCCATCAGACTCATCAAAACGCACGTCTACAGTTTCAACAATTTTATAATGACTAATGTTGAAGACTCTGTAGGTGTGCGAGTTGATACCATAACCAAGCATGAAACCCTCACATGCTTTGGGTGCAAATTTGGACTCGTGATGAGGATCACGTATCCAGCAAGGTGCACCGAATACTTTGAAGTAACTTACATTGGGTTTCTTACCGATCATTAACTCGTATGAAGTTTTATTGAAGAACTTATGAAGATACACTCGATTCACGATGTGGCATGCGGTGTTGATTGCTTCAGCCCACCACTTGAGTGGAGTATTGTACTCAGCCAGCATCGTGCGAGCCATCTCGATGAGGGTTCGATTCTTTCTCTCAACAACACCATTTTGCTGAGGAGTGTATGGCGCTGAGAATTCATGAGTAATTCCCAAGTCATCGAGGAATTCTTCCACACCGAAGTTCTTGAACTCAGTGTCGTTGTCGCTTCGAATGTGCTTGATCTTCAGGTTGTAGTTGTTCATGACTCGCTGAGCGAAGCACTTAAGAATTGCTGGAGTTCCTGACTTATAGAGAAGAAAATGCACCCAAGTGTATCGTGAGAAGTCATCAACAATAACAAGACCATACATATTACCTCCAAAGCTCGAATACTTTGGAGGACCAAATAGATCCATGTGAAGTAATTCCAGTGGTCTCGTAGTGGTCATGATGGTCTTCGCTGGGTGGTTGGCCTTGGTCATCTTTCCAGCTTCGCAGGATCCACAGAGCCGGTCCTTTGTGAATCTGATTTCCTCAATCCCGAGGACATGTTTCTTCAGTACCAGCTTCTGAAGATTTCTCATTCCAGCGTGGCCGAGTCTTCGATGCCATAGCCAGCACTCTTTATCAGCGAAGGTGATGGTTTTCTTTGAAGAAGGACTTAGTGATGATTCCATAAGAAGACTTCTGTCACCAGTCATGTGATTTGTGCATCCACTATCCATCACCCATACAGTCTTTTCCTTAGAGGACTTGGCCATGAAGCAGAAGGAAGGAGTTGTGTCTTCAGCTTCATTAACAGCATGTGATGGGCCAGAGTCCTCAGTGCTGAAGATTGACTTTGAGACAAGTGTCGTGGCAAGAGCCAAACCAGCCACACCCTCAGATTCTTCAGATTCTTCTTCCTCAGCATCAGGGTTGGAACCAGATTCTTCCGAGTCCAATTCTTTCCCGAGAAAAGCGCGAGCCTTACGGGAGCTACTGTTCCGGTATCCAGTAGACTTTGAAGATCTTGAGGATTTCTTCTTTGTCTTTTCGTCAGAACTTTCATCTTTCCCTTTCTTCTTCTTCTTCAGTTTAGCTTCTTTTTCCCATTGAGGACAATCAGCGATGTAATGCCCAGGTTTCTTGCACTTGTGACAGACTCTCTTTCTAGCTTCGGCAGAGTCATCATCTTTGCTTTTTCTTGATAACGACCTTGAGGAGTTTCCGAAGCGATTCTTCTTCGTGAACCTTTGAAACTTCCTGGTAAGGAGAGCAAGTTCACGGCTGAGAGTCTCAGGATTATCAGTATCAGCCTCAGACTCTTCATCAGAGGACACTCTTCGTGCTCTAGCTTTTAGCGCGCGGACCTTAGGCGTGGAGCTGTATAAGTCTCGTTTTTCAGAGAGCTTCAGTTCATGAGCATTGAGGCGCTCGAGAATATCCGCAGGGTCCAGAGTCTTGAAGTCTGGCCTTTCTTGAATCATCAGTGATAGGAACTCAAATGAGTCATCCAGTGACCTCAGCAGTTTCTTCACAACTTCATGATCTGTGATATCAACAGCACCAAGAGCCTGAAGTTCATTGGATATGTCAGTGAGTCTGTCAAAGGTTTGTTGTACGTGCTCATTATCTAGCCTCTTGAACCGATTGAAGAGACTACGGAGTGTATCAATTCATGAGTCTCGCTGAGCTGAGACTCCTTCATTAACTTTAGACAGTCTCGTCCATATTTTCTTTGCAGTATCCAGACCACTGATACGGTTGAACTGAGCCTTATTGAGATGACCACCAATGATGCTTCGAGCTTTTGCATCAAGCTGCCAGTTTTTCTTGACTACGTCAGGAGCAGTCATCAGATTTGCTTCAGGGATGCCTTGATCAACAATGTCCCACAGATCCTTGTCAATGGCTTCAAGATGCATCCTCATCTTGTTCTTCCAGTATGGGTAGTCAGTTCTATCGAAGATGGGGCAGTTTGAGGCAACGCTCATTGTACCTGAGGTCGACATAACTAAAACTCCAGGTGGTTAAACCGAATCACACAGAACAAGGGAGTACCTTGCTCTGATACCAATTGAAAGTGCAATATATCGACCAGAGGGGGGGGTGAATGGGAGATTTTCAATTTACTACAGGATTTTGTTTTTCTTCAGGACCGAAGCAATCATGAAGCTGAAGAAGTAACCAAAATCATGAAGAAATAAAACTTTGCAGAATGTAATCATTAGGGCAGCACATCATAATGCAACTGAAATAAATCAATTCAGATAAGCAGAAGTGCTTCAGATCCATAGTATGAAGACAAATAGCAGAGGGAGAGCTTTAGCACAGGAAGTCACCATAGATACTGAAGACATAATACTGAAGCTTAAGAGATTGAAGAGATGTCACCAGTAATTGAAGACATTGGTTTGGTAGACCAGTTCAAGTTGCTGTGACAACTCTACGTCTGGTTGGAGAGGCTGAGATTCAACTCAGAAGACATAGTCTTCACCTTGTTCTCCTTGAACTAAAGTCCTCAGACTCCGTCCAATAACTCAGGTGAGTCTTCAAGGTAGACTCCCGAAACCTTCACAGACTCAGTCACTCCGGGAAGTCACAATTGCATCTTGACTTCCTCAGACTGAAGACTACTACACCGGCTGAAAGATCACAGTCTTCAAGAGTAAAAAGCTTCGGATCACTCGAACCGACTTCCTCAGAAATGCTCAACTACTCAGGCTGGTGGTTTTCCTCACAAAGGTTCTTCAGTTTCCTCAGAGGTGGGTTGCTCTCAAGTGACAAGTGTCAGTTTTCCCCTTGGAGCATCCAACCCACAAATGGGGCTGGGGGTGGCTATTTATAGCCGCGGAGCAACCCGAGGTGAATGGACATAAATGCCCATGCATGCAATTACTCTCATGCCCTCGGAACAGACCGTTGCTAGACAGGTTCTAGCCTCTCACCACGCAACACGTGGCACGGTCAAAGTATTCTCTCTCCAGACTCCTCAACCGAAGTTAGTTACCTCAGTGTCCTGAAGAACAAAGTCTCAGACACATGAGGACCGAACTTCTACTGCAGGAGAAAACTCTTCAGGAGAACTGCACTCGCAGTTTCCAGACTCCTCAACCGAAGACAGATTCCTCAGTGTCCTGAAGAACAACGTCTCAGACACCTGAGGACTGAACTTCTACTGCAGGAGATTTCCTCAGGGTTTTTCTTCAGGATTCCTAACTGAGCACTTCCTCAGACCTTCGGAACTCGTTTTCTTCAACCCCTCCAACAGTGCGGTGTTTTCCTATGACTCAAGAAGTATAAAAAGTCTTAGCGAAGACTACGCTTCAACTTCGTCTTCAGCGCGAACTTCCTCAGGATCGTCTTCAGCTTCAGCTTCAACCGAACGCTTCAGGATCCTGTTTCCTTAGGATTTCGCGCGACTTCATTCTTCAGGAAATGCACCGTTTTCTCCAATGTTCCTCAACATTTTGGGGGGTCGACATTGGTGGTTAAACACCTCATCAGGGACTGTTCTCCTGTGTATACTCACAAACACATCAGTCCCTTAACCGTTTTGTCATCAAACTCCAAAACCTTAAGGGGAGGGCACTTGATGCACTTACACATGTTACCATTCTTCCGCTAGTTGAACCCATCCTTTGCATGACCTATCATTGCTACCACAGTATTAAGCAAACCTCAACCTAGCAGATACAAGATTGTTTGTGCTCATCATGTGGCCCTTCATCCATGATATGCTATGCCATGCTAGAGTTGTTTGCAATTAAGTTGATCCATCTGGGTGATGTATCGGATGGTAGTGAATACATGCAACAAGGTGGTAACGTGTTGATGAAGTCACCCTAATATAAGTGAACAATGAGAGGCTGTGTAGGAGTACACAGTGGGTTGTCTCATTTACACTGCCCTAGGCCCCGAGTTCTTGTGTTGTGATCCAAGACACAGATTACTACCACATGTTGGGCTCATTGACCCCTCTCGACCTATTAACTCACCCCGACTAAGGTCCAGGATTCGCATGGGTTAACTTTATTCTATTTGCTTTCCTAACGTAGCACGGTTTTAGGCAATCGTAGTACCATCCGTCGAGGTGGGCTTGTCGGACCGTCCATACATCGTCTGGGTCCTAAACGGAAACCTCGGCCGGATTCCCGATTGGGGTACAACTCAGATTGGCGATTCCCTGGACTAGAGTTGGAGCCGTGAGGTAAGTGCCGTGATACTATCCTCGCCGACACCGCTTGAAGGTGACGAGTTCTAGGCGATAAGTGGTAGCTACGTATGTGAAGAAGTACACCCCTGCAGGGTTAATGAACTATTCGAATAGCCGTGTCCGCGGTTATGGACTACTTGGAGATCTTTACTTGATTATTAGACAACTCAAATGGATACTCTAAAAATCGCAAGATAAGTGTGAGTGCTTAGGGTTGCTTCCTCGTGGGGAAGTCGAGGAAGGATCCATGGTTGTGTATTGATGTGGTGATCAAGATTAGATGGACTCGTGTGCGCCTCTCATCTCAACTCTATGTAGTCGTAGTACAGGATAGCCAAGTCAAAGCTTTCTGCATTACAACCCCACCTGCCTTTACCTTGGTACCTGAGCATGAGTAGTATAGTTCTGACGTAAGTCTTGCTGAGTACGAATTTGTGCTCACGTTTGCTTATTCTATGTTTTAGAGTCGAGACCACTGACCCTAATGGTGGCCTCCCCCTTCAAGCTCGACATCGACGAAGTTATGTAGTCCCAGACAGCAGCCTGGTCCCTCTGGAGGGTCGTTGTGTTTTCTTAAAGGCTTCTTAAGCCATTTGTTAACCTTGTCTTTACTAAGACATAATTTGCTTCCGTTGTTGTATGATGTAATGTTGGATCACAGTGATGTGATCTCTGCTTGTAACACTACTATATCTGCTCTGTTTAGCAGATGCAATAAAGCTATGAGTTTGTAGAGTTCATGTTATGTTACCTGCTGTTATACACTTTGCATGCATGATGCGTGTATGTTTATATCGTGCATGTCATGTGTGGGGTTCGATACCTTAGTTGTGTTCTCGCCGGCGGTCTTTTATACACCAAGTGGCCCTTAGATGTGCGCAACTTGGGGCATCGCGATGCGATTGCTCGTGACTTTGTCACGTGGCACACTTTGTTGTATGATTGAGCCCGCCCGAGACCCCGACTAAGAGATCGGGCTGGAGTCTGTTTATGTAAGTGTTAGGATTCAATCGATAATATGGTTGAGGCGAATTGTCTATGAGTATGGGATTTCACCACCCATAATCATTTAGACTTGTGAGCGGGCGATGAGGACCCATCATAGTTGATCATCCGGCCTGGATGGGATGCCCCTCACGTTCGAGCTTTCCGAGAGTGTCTTGTACTTGGCCTTGTCTTCTTAGACAAGTGGGTATGGCTCTCGGCTCTTCATATGATTGAATTGTGAGTGGAATTACATATGCAAACCCCGGGTCCCGACAGACTTGTAATTCCAGTCACGATACAATCACATGGAGAGCCGAGAACCGTTCCCACTTGTCTAAGCAGACAAGGCCAAGCACAGAACGTTCTCGGTAAGCATCGAACGTGAGGGGCGTCCCATTCAGGCCGGATGATCAACTGAGATGGGTCCTCAACGTCCGCTCACAAGTCTAAATGCTTATGGGTGGTGAATCCCATACTCATAGACAAGTCGCCTCAACCATGTTATCGATTGGATCCTAACTATTACATAGACTTACTCCAGCCCGATCACTTAGTCGGGGTCTAGGGCGGGCTCGATCATACAACAAAGTGTGCACGTGACAGCGTCACGAACAATCGCATCGCGATGCCCCAAGATGCGCACATCTAAGGGCCACTTGGTGTATAAAAGACCGCCAGCCAGATCGCAACTAAGGTCTCGAAAACCCATACTAAGACATGCATGTTATAAACATACACGCAGCACACATGCCTAGTATGAACAGCAGGTATCATCACATAACTCTACAAAGTACTCTTTATTGATATACACATAGAGCATACAAAGATCACATGTCTGTGATCAACATTACATCATACAACGGAAGCAAATTAGGTCTGAGTACAGACAAGTTTAACAAATGGCTTAGAGAAGCCTTGTACAACAAACATGCCCTTCCACGAGGGACCAGACTGCTGTCTGGGATTATGCTACCAAGGTCAACGTCAAGCTTCACGAAGGTGACTCCATCGAGATCCGGTTCTTATCTAAAACATAGAATAAGTAAACGTGAGTACAAAGTCGTACTCAGCAAGACTTACATCAGAACTACACTACTCATGCTCAAGTATCAAGGTAAGGGAGGTGGGGTTTCATCATGCAGAAGTGCCAGCTTTGACTTGGCTAATCCTGTACTACGAGTACCAGACTTTGAGGTAAGAAGCGTACACGAGTCCACTACATCTCCAACCAATACACCACTATGGTTACTTCCTCGACTTCCCCACGAGGAGGCACACCATAGCACTCACACTTATCTTGCGAGTTTTATAAGTATCCATTCAAGTTGTCTATGATCAAGTAGAGGTTTCCAAGTAGTCCATAACCGCGGACATGGCTATTCGAATAGTTCATTAACCCTGCAGGGGTGTACATCTTCACACGCGTGTCATCACTTATCGCCTCGTTCTTGGCATCCTTCAAGCGGATGTCGGACGTGGATGAAACCAAGGCACTAACCTCACATCACCTTCTCTAATCCAGGAGTCGACTACCTGAGTTTGGCACCGCTCGAGAGTCCGGCCGGTTCCACGAAACGGACTCAGATAATGTAAGGGACCGAGACGCCACCTTTGCCAGATGGTTTCACTGCCTCACAAGTCCACCCACATATCTAGGATGATGCAACCTTTTCTTCATATATTTTTCTATGCATATGCCAAATGGAAAGCCCGAATCTATTGTGACTCCTGGACCGGATCGGTTATGTAAAGAGGCCAAACGGGGCTCCCATAAAACCCTACATGTGGTCATACTCTTTGTCTTGGATCACAAAACAGGAACTCGGGGCCTAGGGCAGTGTTCAACGAGACAACCCACTGTGTACTCCTACACAACCTCTCATCATTCACCTTTGCTTAGGTGGATTCACCAACACGTTTCACTTTCATCAACACCACTGTGTTCATTCCATCCCGACTCACAATCAAAACATCCTCATTGTATCACTAAGCAGCAAAAGCAGTAACAGTTGTAGGGGCCACATGCTCATCATTCAACTCCTAAATCTGCTAGGGTTGTGGTTTGCTTAATACAGTGATAAAATGATAGGTCATGCATCGGAATGGGTTCAACTATGCGAAAGAACGTGTCTCGGTGATCTCCTAAACATGCATAAGCGAGACTGAGAGGGAAATAGGATTTTATAGACATGATCAATGGGGTTTGCTTGCCTTGCTGACGAGGTTCGATATCGGGGTCTTCAACGAAGGAGGTGGCCTCCGGTTCCGGTTGCACGTCTATCGGGCAAACAACCAAACAAGAATAAATATAAATTTAATTGCAATGCATCAAACACATGATCAATATTGAAATGGTGATGTTCTTGGTCACAATGTGGGTACAATTCCATTTAAAAGAAGTCAAATGCAAAGTCATTTGCAAATGTTCCTCAATTTTGAATTTGAAATAAAGCCATATGGATGGTTTGCACTGTTCACCCAATTTTAATTGGTCAAACATGAAAACAGAGCCCATATTCATAATCCTTGGATTTTTTGATATTTTTACACATATTATTTGTTATATTTGGAGTTAAAATGAATTAGTTATGAATTTTCCAAGTTTAACTCATTTTCTGGAATTTTCTCTTTTTTAATTAAATCATTTCTATTTTCTGGAATTGAATTATTGCGCCAGCATGGCGTGGGGGTGACGTCAGGGGGGGCTGACCAGTGGGGTCCCCATGTCAGCCTCACAGGGGTTAATCCCTCTGTTAGTTTAACTAACAGTGGGTTAGGGGTGGCCTGGGGCCCACTTGTCAAGGACTCGGGGGGGTTAAGCTGGGTCATTAGGCGCTAAATAGCTCGGCCCGCCGGCGGTTAGCCGCCGGTGACCTTGGGCACGGCGGAGTGGTCGCCGGAGTGACCAAACGGCCACGGGAGAGCACGGGGAAGGCGCCAAATCGATCCCCACGTGCCCCCGCATCCATTTGTGCTATCCGGGGGTCTCCAGGGGGGCTGTGGCGACGGCGGCTTCAAGAACGGCGGCGGCTGTGGCTCTGCTCCGGTGAGATCAGTGACTAGGGCTCGGGGAGGAAAAGGGAGTAGGGAAAAACGATGAGCTGCTCACCCTGAGCGTGAAGAGGGACTCGGGGAAGCCGGAGGAGGTGAGACGGCGGCGTATTTCACGCCGGAACTTCACGGCGGCCGGAGAGGAACGGTGACGAAGGCGACGAATAAGGAGCTCCTCGGCTCGATTGGCTGCACGGCTTGACGAAGACGATGCCGGTGGAGCTTCTGGACAGCTTGCGGCGGCGAGTGGGGCACGGTGGTCGCGAGTTCTACGGTGGCGTGCTCCGGCTGGGCTTCGGGTCCGTGCGAAAACGAGAGAGAGAGAGGGCGTGGGGAGAGAGCCAGAGGAGGGGGAAGACTGCGGGGCTTCTGGGCGAGCTGCGTGGCGCCTTGGAAGAGAAGAGGGGGCTCCAGAGAGGCTTCGGTGGCGTCGGCGCACCCACGGCTCACCACCGAGCAGCTTGGGATCGAGGGGAGGAAGAAGACAAGGTGGCCGGTTGGGCTGGGCCAGGCCGAGGTAAGGTGGGCCTCGCCTGTGGCGTTAGGTAAGGTCTCTGCTTTCTTTTTCTTTTTAGTTTTTCTGTTTCATTTGTTTTTCCTAGATTTAAAATAGCTAGGCATTTTTAATAAATGTCCAAATACTTTTATAAATACTAGGTGACCAGTAGCTAGTCACATAAATAATTTGGACATTTTTTAAATTCAATAAATTTGAATTTCAATTCAAATAGGGGTAAACTTTAATTTCCAGAGCACTGTTTGAATATTAGAAAATTCCATGTGCATGGGATTGATCCCAAACCACTTTTAAAATGATCAGCAACATTTCTAGGAATTTTCCAATCATTCAAATGATTTTTGGAAAAATATTTTTATCTGGCCATTTGACTTAAATTCTCAGGGCTTTCTGCTTCCCCATTTTTGAATTTCATTTGAATTTTTGCATGATGCAAAGGGATCAAACAATCCTAGCACTTACCCTAGTTGGGGTTCTGACAACTCGCCCCCACTCAAAAGAATCTCGTCCCGAGATTCAGAAGTCGTCGGTAGGAAGGTGGGGTACTCGGCACGCAGACGGTCTTCTCTTTCCCATGTTGCTTCTTTCTCGGAATGATGTGACCACTGAACTTTGAGGAACTTGATCTTCTGACGACGAGTGACACGCTCTGCTGAATCAAGAATACGAACAGGGTACTCTCGATAAGAAAGGTCATCTTGGAGATCAAGCGTTTCATAGTCGACTTCGCGGACATGTCACAACCCTAGTTTTGGTATGTGCTTTTATTATTAGAAATAATTGCATCATGTTTAAATTCCTTGGTTTAATAATTGAGGATTTGGAAAAGCCTCAAAAAGAATTTAAATAAAAGGCCAGATAAAAAAATTTCCAAAATTCCTCCAAACAATTTTGAAAAGTCCTATAAATGAGTATGATCATTTTAAAAATGATTTGGAGTCAAACCCATACTCCTGGATTTTTTAAATATTCAAACAGAGGCTTGGAAATTAAATTTAAATGCTATTTGAATTGAAATTCAAATGTTTTGAATTTCAAAATACTCCAAAACTTGAGAGTGACCAGTACTAGGTCACATATGTCCAAGATAAAAATTTGGGGATTTTTAAAAATGCTTTGATATTTTTTCAGAGCAAAGCAATTTAAACAGAAAGCATAAAAAGAAATTTAAAAAAAAGAGCAGAGCCCACCTACCTGACCCACCTGGCCCAGCAGGGGAGGCCCAGCCCAAAAGGGCAGGGTCGTCTTCCTCCCAGGCCAGGCAGGCAGGCAGCTCGCAGCCGGCCGCGGCATGGCTGCCAGGCAGCTGCCTGGCTGCTCCCCTGCCGCCTTCTAGCGCCGTGGAGCCCTTGCGCTCTTCCTCCTTCCTTCCCCCCCCCTCTGGAACCCTCTTCCCCCTCTCTCCCGTGCGATTCCGCGAGAAACCGAGAGCCCGACGTCGCCGCCGACGTGCGCCACCGTGGCCAGAGGCCACCCCTCGCCGCGCCAGCGTGTCCGTTGTGCTCCTCTCCGTCGTCTTCGTCACCCCGTGCGTTCAATCGAGCCGACGAGCCCCTGAGGACGCCGCCCCCTTCACCAACTCCCCGCCGGCTGCCGTGCCTTCCTCCGGCGAATTCGTCGCCGCAGCAGCTCCTCCGGCCTCCCCGACCACTCCGGCACGTTCAGGGTGAGCACGCGCTCGTTTTGCCCCAAACCCCGAACCCTCTCGCGGTCCGTTTCGTTGTGGCCTCCGAGCTCCACTCCGGCCGCCGCCTGTGCTCGACGCCGGCAAGGCTACGGTGCCCCCCGTGCCTCCCCGTGGGCACCAGAAGACGCGGAAGTGCACGAGGAGCACTCCGGTGGTCTCCCCGTGCCTCCCCGTGGCCGGAGCCGTCTTCCCGAGCGGACGCTGCCGCGTCCAGAGGTCACCGGCGGCTAACCGCCGGCCGGCCTGGCTAATCCCCCTCTAATTGATCCCAGGGGTCAATGACAGGTGGGTCCCAGCCCCCCCTAATCCCCTGTCAATATTAATTAAAACGGCGTTAACCCCAGAGTGATTGACAGGTGGGTCCCAGGCGTCAGTTTGACCAGTCAGCGCCCAGTGAGGTCATCATGATGTCATGCTTGCGCAATAAATCCCTTTTTCTATTTAACAGACTTTCCAGAAAATGCTTAAATCTTTGAAATTCGATAACTTTTAATCCATAACTCCAAATCAAATAATTTATATATGAAAATCATCAGAAAAATGCAAGGATTCCAAATATCATACTTTCATGGATGAAAAACACATCTATGATGATGAACCAGTAGCATTTAGCTATATGGCTTATTTGGAATAATTCAAAATAAATGTTTAAATCATTTCAAATTAAATCTTTGCAATGCCAACCTTATCACATGAACATCAGAGGCATATCATACACATGACCACATGGTTTACCATGTCCGCTAGTTGAACCCATCCTTTGCATGACCTATCATTGCTACCACAGTATTAAGCAAACCTCAACCTAGCAGATACAAGATTGTTTGTGCTCATCATGTGGCCCTTCATCCATGATATGATATGCCATGCTAGAGTTGTTTGCAATTAAGTTGATCCATCTGGGTGATGTATCGGGATGGTAGTGAATACATGCAACAAGGTGGTAACGTGTTGATGAAGTCACCCTAATATAAGTGAACAATGAGAGGCTGTGTAGGAGTACACAGTGGGTTGTCTCATTTACACTGCCCTAGGCCCCGAGTTCTTGTGTTGTGATCCAAGACACAGATTACTACCACATGTTGGGCTCATTGACCCCTCTCGACCTATTAACTCACCCCGACTAAGGTCCAGGATTCGCATGGGTTAACTTTATTCTATTTGCTTTCCTAACGTAGCACGGTTTTAGGCAAGCGCAGTACCATCCGTCGAGGTGGGCTTGTCGGACCATCCATACATCGTCTGGGTCCTAAACGGAAACCCCGGCCGGATTCCCGATTGGGGTACAACTCAGATAGGCGATTCCCTGGACTAGAGTTGGAGCCCTGAGGTAAGTGTCGTGGTACTATCCTCGCCGACACCGCTTGAAGGTGACGAGTTCTAGGCGATAAGTGGTAGCTATGTATGTGAAGAAGTACACCCCTTGAGGGTTAATGAACTATTCGAATAGCCGTGTCCGCGGTTATGGACTACTTGGAGATCTTTACTTGATTATTAGACAACTCAAATGGATACTCTAAAAATCGCAAGATAAGTGTGAGTGCTTTGGGTTGCTTCCTCGTGGGGAAGTCGAGGAAGGATCAATGGTTGTGTATTGATGTGGTGATCAAGATTAGATGGACTCGTGTGCGCCTCTCATCTCAACTCTATGTAGTCGTAGTACAGGATAGCCAAGTCAAAGCTTTCTGCATTACAACCCCACCTGCCTTTACCTTGGTACCTGAGCATGAGTAGTTTAGTTCTGACGTAAGTCTTGCTGAGTACGATTTTGTGCTCACGTTTGCTTATTCTATGTTTTAGAGTCGAGACCACTGACCCTGATGGTGGCCTCCCCCTTCAAGCTCGACATCGACGAAGTTATGTAATCCCAGACAGCAGCCTGGTCCCTCTGGAGGGTCATTTTGTTTTCTTAAAGGCTTCTTAAGCCATTTGTTAACCTTGTCTTTACTAAGACATAATTTGCTTCCGTTGTTGTATGATGTAATGTTGGATCACAGTGATGTGATCTCTGCTTGTAACACTACTATATCTGCTCTGTTTAGCAGATGCAATAAAGCTATGAGTTTGTAGAGTTCATGTTATGTTACCTTCTGTTATACACTTTGCATGCATGCTGCGTGTATGTTTATATCGTGCATGTCATGTGTGGGGTTCGATACCTTAGTTGTGTTCTCGCCGGCGGTCTTTTATACACCAAGTGGCCCTTAGATGTGCGCAGCTTGGGGCATCGCGATGCGATTGCTCGTGACTTTGTCACGTGGCACACTTTGTTGTATGATTGAGCCCTCCCGAGACCCCGACTAAGAGATCGGGCTGGAGTCTGTTTATGTAAGTGTTAGGATTCAATCGATAATATGGTTGAAGCGACTTGTCTATGAGTATGGGATTTCACCACCCATAATCATTTAGACTTGTGAGCGGGCGATGAGGACCCATCACAGTTGATCATCCGGCCTGGATGGGATGCCCCTCACGTTCGAGCTTTCCGAGAGTGTCTTGTACTTGGCCTTGTCTGCTTAGACAAGTGGGTATGGCTCTCGGCTCTTCATATGATTGAATTGTGACTGGAATTACATATGCAAACCCCGGGTCCCGACAGACTGGAATTTCCAGAAAATGCTTAAATCTTTGAATTTCAATAACTTTTAATTCATAACTCCAAATCAAATAATTTATATATGAAAAATCATCAGAAAAATGCAAGGATTCCAAATATCATACTTTCATGGATGTTAAACACATCTATGATGATGAACCAGTAGCATTTAGCTATATGGCTTATTTGGAATAATTCAAATTAAATGTTTAAATCATTTCAAATTAAATCTTTGCAATGCCAACCTTATCACATGAACATCAGAGGCATATCATACACATGACCACATGGTTTACCATGTCCAAACATTAGAAAATGCAACTTGGGATATTTTGAACCACATTTGGAGTTTGAATTTGAATTTCTTATTCAAATCAACTTCAATTAAATTGTTACAAATTAAACATAGATCACATCAGTACCATGCCATGTTTCATTCTTGAATGTGCATTGCAATGTGATGTTTATACTTTGTTGTCTCGGTGTTTGCTTCTTCTCGATAGATCCATCGCCGGACGTAGTCCCTGTTTTCTCCGAAGAGTGGCACCCCCGAGTCTCGACAATAAGGCAAGCAAACCCCCTTTGATCATATCTATAAAAACCCAATTTCCCTCTTGTTCTCTTATGCATGATTAGGTGATTCACATGTTACCGTTCTTCCGCTAGTTGAACCCATCCTTTGCATGACCTATCATTGCTACCACAGTATTAAGCAAACCTCAACCTAGCAGATACAAGATTGTTTGTGCTCATCATGTGGCCCTTCATCCATGATATGCTATGCCATGCTAGAGTTGTTTGCAATTAAGTTGATCCATCTGGGTGATGTATCGGGATGGTAGTGAATACATGCAACAAGGTGGTAACGTGTTGATGAAGTCACCCTAATATAAGTGAACAATGAGAGGCTGTGTAGGAGTACACAGTGGGTTGTCTCATTTACACTGCCCTAGGCCCCGAGTTCTTGTGTTGTGATCCAAGACACAGATTACTACCACATGTTGGGCTCATTGACCCCTCTCGACCTATTAACTCACCCCGACTAAGGTCCAGGATTCGCATGGGTTAAATTTATTCTATTTGCTTTCCTAACGTAGCACGGTTTTAGGCAAGCGCAGTACCATCCGTCGAGGTGGGCTTGTCGGACCGTCCATACATCGTCTGGGTCCTAAACGGAAACCCCGGCCGGATTCCCGTTTGGGGTACAACTCAGATAGGCGATTCCCTGGACTAGAGTTGGAGCCGTGAGGTAAGTGTGGTGGTACTATCCTCGTCGACACCGCTTGAAGGTGACGAGTTCTAGGCGATAAGTGGTAGCTACGTATGTGAAGAAGTACACCCCTGCAGGGTTAATGAACTATTCGAATAGCCGTGTCCGCGGTTATGGACTACTTGGAGATCTTTACTTGATTATTAGACAACTCAAATGGATACTCTAAAAATCGCAAGATAAGTGTGAGTGCTTTGGGTTGCTTCCTCGTGGGGAAGTCGAGGAAGGATCAATGGTTGTGTATTGATGTGGTGATCAAGATTAGATGGATTCGTGTGCGCCTCTCATCTCAACTCTATGTAGTCGTAGTACAGGATAGCCAAGTCAAAGCTTTCTGCATTACAACCCCACCTGCCTTTACATTGGTACCTGAGCATGAGTAGTTTAGTTCTGACGTAAGTCTTGCTGAGTACGATTTTGTGCTCACGTTTGCTTATTCTATGTTTTAGATTCGAGACCACTGACCCTGATGGTGGCCTCCCCCTTCAAGCTCGACATCGACGAAGTTATGTAATCCCAGACAGCAGCCTGGTCCCTTTGGAGGGTCGTTGTGTTTTCTTAAAGGCTTCTTAAGCCATTTGTTAACCTTGTCTTTACTAAGACATAATTTGCTTCCGTTGTTGTATGATGTAATGTTGGATCACAGTGATGTGATCTCTGCTTGTAACACTACTATATCTGCTCTGTTTAGCAGATGCAATAAAGCTATGAGTTTGTAGAGTTCATGTTATGTTACCTGCTATTATACACTTTGCATGCATGCTGCGTGTATGTTTATATCGTGCATGTCATGTGTGGGGTTCGATACCTTAGTTGTGTTCTCGCCGGCGGTCTTTTATACACCAAGTGGCCCTTAGATGTGCGCAACTTGGGGCATCGCGATGCGATTGCTCGTGACTTTGTCACGTGGCACACTTTGTTGTATGATTGAGCCCGCCCGAGACCCCGACTAAGAGATCGGGCGTGAGTCTGTTTATGTAAGTGTTAGGATTCAATCGATAATATGGTTGAGGCGACTTGTCTATGAGTATGGGATTTCACCACCCATAATCATTTAGACTTGTGAGCGGGCGATGAGGACCCATCACAGTTGATCATCCGGCCTGGATGGGATGCCCCTCACGTTCGAGCTTTCCGAGAGTGTCTTGTACTTGACCTTGTCTGCTTAGACAAGTGGGTATGGCTCTCGGCTCTTCATATGATTGAATTGTGACTGGAATTACATATGCAAACCCCGGGTCCCGACATGGAAGTTGCATGGCAATATATCTCGGAATAGCTATGGAAATGCCTTGATAGGTAGGTAAGATGGCTATTTTGAGGAAAGATAAGGAGGTTTATGATGACAGAGCGTATCATTCCAAGGGTTTGGATGTGCCGGCGAAGGTGGACGCCAACTCTCGGAGTGAGAAGAAGGCAATACACGGCACAGGAGAGGCTAGAAAATATGAGGAGGTGGAAGTGTCAACTTTCAATACTTACATTAGTCCGAAGAACTCATGCACTTATTATCGGTAACTCTCAATCTAATAAGGAGGTTCACAAAGAGACAAGAACCCCGAGGAGGAGTGTATGGGGGTTTGGTTATCCTTGCACATCCTCGACTCATGGTACGTGAGTGTACTCTAATATCCGATCCCTCCAAAGATTAGCAATCCATCTAGTAGCTAGAGTTCTCAACTAGTTTTGTAGGTTTTTGAAAATAAACACGGATTGCCCAAAATACGACACCTATCACTAATAGGCTGGAGCTCTTGACACCAAAATTTCAAACATTACTCACATCAATACCTCAAAACTATTGCAAGTTACTACTAAAATTAAACGGCAACCTCAAGTACCTACTTTCAAGACAAGACACAACTCAATGCAACAACCAACTCTCTTAACAAGATAAACATGAAAACTAAAGAGAGTTCCAGCAACAAACTAAACAAAAGCACAGGCTCTTGCTAAAGACAAACTAAGACTAAAACTAAACATGGCAGTAGCTACGAAAAGATAAAGAACACACAAAAGTATAAAGATAAGCATGAAAAATCCTATGATGTGTTCTAGATTGGAGTGGAGCGTGTTTCTCTCCCACACAAAGTAAGATGGGGTCTAACATGTTATGAACAGCAAGCAAAGCTAAAGAAAACTAAAAAATAAAACTTAAGAGCGAGACGCTCCAAGCATAGCACATAACGCATGAAGTGATAAAAATATAGTGATACGAAGGACGAACTGATAATTGTTGATGGAGAAGGGGATGCACGGGGGCATCTCCAAGCTTAGACGCTTGAGTCTCCTTGAATATTTGTTGGGGATGGATGGGGTCATCCCCAAGCTTGAGCGCTTGACACTCCTGGATCTTCTGTCATCATCTTCCATCGCACACTTGAAAACTCCCTTCATACAGAACTCATCATAAGCTGATTAGAGAGGTTAGTGCCCTTAATAAAATATATTTTTCCCACTGGATATAAAGATATTCTTGAAGATCTACTATTTCTCAAGATTGCCAAAAGTTTTTTGCAAAGAAAAACCAAGCTTAAGGTTTGCAAAAGTAAGGAAAGGCAAAACATGGCAGAATCTGTGGAAAATAGAACAATAGGTAGTATGAATTTTTTGGGGCACTTCTGCAACTCAAATAAAAAACTCAGAACATACGAACGTTTCACAATTGTATAGAGCATGTTGTGTAAAAAATTCAGCCCAAAAATATGAACTCGTGATTTGTTTCGATTTTTTCCGTCAAGCAGACAAAATCTTTTTTCTGGGCAGCATGTCACAACATTTTCTTCCCTTATCATAAGAGGCTATAACTTGGCACAAAGCTTGAAAATAAAGATACAATGATGTTGCTACAGTATTAACAATCATCAAGACCACTAAAACCAGAAGTAAAAACATCTTGGGTTGCCTCCCAACAAGCGCTTTATTTTACGCCTTTAAGCTAGGCATAAAGCAAAAGAAGAATCAAAGGTCTCCGAGATCATCGGAGTCATAAAAACCTTCAAATTGATTTTCAACAAGATCATTCTTCTTCTTCCTAGGAAAGAGGTACTTACCTTTCGCCTTACCGCGTAAGCGTATTTGCCCGTTACCAATATCAATGAAGCCTCTCATAGCTCGGAGGAAGTCCCTTCCAAGCACGATGTTACTTTGGTTTGGCTCCATGATGAAGAAATCCATAGGTGCAATCCTATTGAGGAATGCAACTTGGACTTCTTTTACCTTTCCTTTGACCTCTGAAATATCTCCATTAGCATGTTCATGATAAGATGATAATTTATCCATATCTAGTTTCAAAGAATCATAAACTATTCTTGGCATAGTAGAAACCATGGATCCAATATCACAAAAAGCAAGGAAGTCTTCGTTAGAGATGCTAATCCTAACAAAGGGCTCCCAATCATCATCTATCTCCAACATTTCTTTCTTGTTGGACTTAAGTTCCTCTACCTTCCTCAAGTCTAGAGCATCCATCCTCTTTTTAATAGTGTCAAGTCTATCTTCAACAGTATCAATACTACGATCATAAACAAAATAACTAGATAGACTATGCAAAATTTTAAGAGCTCTAGCTTCATCACACTCTAAAGTTTCTCCTTCAGCTATAATATCAAGAGAGTGTTTACACCACTTAAAAATACCATGGTAAAAATTTCTAAGCACAATTTTTATAGGTATCGAAGGCATAATTCTTTTATGTGCTTAAGAAATTCTGTCCCATGCCTTCTTCATATTTTCTCCATCCCTTTGATGGAAATCGAGAACTTCCGATTCCCGCAAAGCACCAAGTCCTAACATGTTCATCTAAACAAGGAGGACTACTAAAAGCAAGATCAATTTTTTGTGATTTTTGATATAAGACACAAAGATAAAAACTGAAAGGTAAACTAACAAGACTAAAAAATAAAGGTAAAAGGTAGTGGGAAGCTCCCCTATCTTATCACTCGGAGTCCCCGGAAATGGCGCCAGAAATTTTCGTGATACGCGAGAGATGATAATTGCTTCTCGCCCTTTGTTGGTTACCCCAAGTGGAAGGTGAGATGCAGCGTAGCGGAAAGTTTCCTTCGATGAAGATACCGAGGTTTGTCTCCAATAGGACTCCGGAGATGATAAGTAGGTGTCAGCGGCGCAACTGACGTGGACCTGCACACAGACATAAATAACTTTGCTCCCAGCAAAGTTCAGAGAGGTTGTCAATCTATCCGGTCTTGTTGTTTACAAAGGATCAAAACACAAGGGATAATGATAATGATAGCAACTAAAAGTAAAAGCAGAAAGTTAAATAAGCGTGTAAACAGTGATGAGAATATAGACCAGGGTCCCGTGATGTTCACTAGTGATGTCTCTCTCCCAAAAGACGATAAAACTTCTATGCGAGTTAAACAAATTACATATGGGCAATTGACAGGATTATAAACGCACCGCAATGCTAACTATGCTACAAAAGAAAGGAAGAGGCTCAAAAGCATGGTCAGTACACCAAAATAAGTAGACCAAAATCCAACTGCATCTACTACTAATCATCCACCTTGAGATATCTATCCAGAACATCCCGCTGGTATTAAGTTGCGAGCCCCACCCAAAGTGTAAACCCAAAGCAACAGACAACTACATTAAAAAGAACTTTGCGTAAAGTAAACAATCCTTACAACCGCGGTTACACGCACCGTTGTTTCCCCCTTGTGGCAACAACACATCCCCTAGACTCATGTTTCTGTCACTCAAGCGTGTCATCAGGGGGCATGAACCCACAATCGAGCATAACGTTCCCTCTTGGAGTTACTACCTACTACTTGGCCAAAGCAATAAACAACAACGGAGAACATGCAAGAATTACTTAGCAACCAAAAATATAAAAGATAAGAACCAAATATATTACTCTATCACAATCTGAACATAATCTCATAATCCGTCCGATCCCATCAAACTCAGCATAGCAACAACAGAAAGATTACATATGTGCCTCGATCATGTATGGCAGCTCACGAGGTCTAAACTATGAAGAACAAAGAGGGGAGGAGAACATCACATATCCACTAATCACGGACCCATGGTCCAAAGGAAACTACTCATGGCACATCCGGGAAGCGTCCATGGTGGAGGGGAAGCTCCAGGAGGTCGATCCTACCCCCGGCAGGGTGCTGATGGTACGAATTAACGCCCCATCGTTGGTTACCCAAAGTGGAAGGTTGATATGTAGATAGCAGCAATTTCCCTTAGCAAAGATGTTAAGGTTGAGTATCAACCAGTAGGACTCCAACAGATACAAGAAGGTGGTGAAGTGAACAATGGCACCGTTTACAACCGAGGTTGCTAACTTCACCTGAACCTGCACACACAGCAAATAACTTTGCTTCCCAACGAGTACAGAGGAGTTGTCAATTCCTCCGGCCTTGTTGTTTACAAAGGATAAAACGCACGGGGTAATAATGATAGTGATAGCAACAGAAAAGTAAATAAAGCAGTAAATCTATAGTGGGTGTAAACATTGTTGGAAATATGGACCGGGGTCCTATGATGTTCACTAGTGATGTCTCTCTCCCAAAAGACGATAAAATAGCCATGCGAGGTAAACAAATTACAGCTGGGCAATTGATAGGATTATGTGCGAAAACCAATGCTAATTATGCTATAAATAAAGGAAGAGGCTCAAAAGCATGGGCGGTACGCCAAGACAAGTAGACCGAAATCCATCTGCATCTACCTACTAATCATCCACCTTGAGATATCTATCCAGAACATCTCGCTGGTATTAACTTGCGAATCCCACCCAAAGTGTAAACTCAAAGCAACAGACAACTGCATTAAAGAACTTTGCATAAAGTAAACAATCCTTGCACCCTCAAGTACAAGCATCGTTGTTTTCCCCTTGTGGCAACAACACATCCCCTAGACTCATGTTTTTGTCACTGAAGCTAGTCATCGGGGGCATGAACCCACAATCATGCATAACGCTCCCTCTTGGAGTCACTACCTACTACATGGCCAAAGCACTAAACAGCAACGGAGAACATGCAAAAATTACTCTAAAACATAAATATAAAAGAGGAGAATCAAATATATTACTCAAACACAATCTGAACATAATCTCATAATCCATCGGATCCCAGCAAACTCAGCATAGCAACAGCAGAAATATTACATATGTGCCTCGATCAAGTAGGGCAGCTCACGAGGTCTAATCCATGAAGAAAAAAGAGGGGAGGAGAACATCACATAGCTACTGATCATAGACCCATGGTCCAAGGTGGACTACTCACGGTTCATCCGGGAATCATCCATGGTGGTGGAGAAGCTCCCGGAGGTGGTTCCTCCCTTCAGCAGGGTGCCGGGAAGAGGTCTTCTGGTGCTCCCGATCTTGGAAGCGCGGCGGCGGCGGAACAGAGGAGAGATCGCAAAAAAGGGTTCTCATCACGGGGGTTTCACGTCACGAGGGATATATAGGCGAAGGGGGGCAGCCAGGGGTGCCACCAGGGGTCCATGTGGCCCCCTGGCGCGGCCCCACCCTAGGGCGCGCCGGGAGGGCGCCTAGGGCCCTAGTGGATCTCCTCTGGCCCCCCCTGGGTGATTCCCGAAGCTTCTTCTGCGCTGATTTTTTATTGGATTTTACCTGAATTTTTGGAGCACTTTTAATATGGGGGAAACCTGAAATAGAAAAACAACAGAAAACAGGAACTGGCACTGGGGTGCACTGATTTAATAGGTTAGTCCAAATATGATCAAAAGTGTATGGAAGTTCATCAATATCATAGCAATATCACACAAAAGAGGCATGGAGCAAGCAGAAATTATAGATACGTTTTGGACGTATCAACATCCCCAAGCTAAATTCCTGCTCGTCCTCGAGTAGGTAAATGATAAAAGCATAATTTCTGTGGTGACATGCTAACAACCATATAAGAACTTTTAAGTAAAGAAATCAAGGCATGTAATTCAATTCAAGTCATAACATGCAAGAGTCTATATTTAGCATTGAAAGAAGCAGCATAAGAACATAAAGGTGCAAGAGATGTCACTGTCCGTGACTCGAATGTCTCCAAATGGTGTTTGCGTGCAAGAAAGGGATAGGGATATAAGAGAAAAAGTATTTTTGTGTTGAGAACTCAATCTACTAAAGTTTCACACTTGGTATTCTTTGGAATCTTATCTTGACTTATCCCCAGACCACTAGTCAGGTACAAGTCAAAATGATCCACTCCTTTTTGACATTTTGAGCACTCATGCAATGGATGAGCGTAAGCAAGAAAGTTGACACTTAGGATGGAAACGAGAGAATATGGTGGAGGAGGAAGACAAAAAGGTAATGAAAGGCTCACATCAATGAGGACAATCATAGGCGAGAGAAAGCCAAATGATAGATATGATGTGAGGAGTAGGGATTGCCATGCAACGGATGCACATATGAGCTAAGGTAAGCTCTCCAATGGAACTAGAGGAGGTGCATCCAACTTGCTTGCTCAAGAAGACCTAGAGCTCATTTGAGGATGCTCATCATTGGAATATACAAGCCAAGTTCTATAGTGTGAAGGTACCCACATAGCTATAAGCATGAATGATAATCTTTATGGAGTACAAGATATAAGATGGAGTACAAGTGTGGATCTCTCAAAAGGAATAGTAGTGTGCCCCCTTCTCTCTTTTTATTTCTTTTTCTCTTTTTCTCTAATTTTTCTATTTTTTCGTGGCCTCAATGGCTCTTTCTATTTCTCTCATTTGTCCTCTTTGGGATCTTTTAATTTGTCCTCTTTGGGATCTTTTAATTTGTCCTCTTTGGGATCTTTTAATTTGTCCACTTTGGGACCTTTTCCTCACTTTAGGGGCAACACTCTATATATTACAAAAAGTATAGAAGATCTTTCACACTTTACAAAAGTACTAAAATCATAAAGAAGATGTAACTATCATGATGTATTCAAATGTATGCTTCTGCCAGTGTAGCAGGATATGCAATGATGCTAGCGCGTCATGTAGCAATGATTAGGGCAAGGCCCAACTAGCATGCGGCTCATCGATCAAGCAAGTAGCATGTATGACATGAAGATCAAGTCATGAGAAGATGGATGTTGCATGGCAATATATCTCGGAAAGGCTATGGAAATGTCTTGATAGGTAGGTATGGTGGCTGTTTTGAGGAAGGATATAAGGAGGTTTATGATGACAGAGCGTATCATGCCAAGGGTTTGAATGTACCGGCGAAGGTGGACGCCAACTCTCGGAGTGAGAAGAAAGCAATGCACGGCACATGAGAGGCTAGAAAAATATGGGAAGGTGGAAGTGTCAACTTTTGAATACTCACATTAGTCCGAAGAACTCATGCACTTATTATGGGTAACTCTCAATCTAATAAGGAGGTTTCACAAAGAGACAAGTACCCCGAGGAGGAGTGTATGGGGGTTTGGTTATCCTTGCGCATCCTCGACTCATGGTACGTGAGTGTACTCTAATATTCGATCCCTCCAAAGAGTAGTGATCCATCTAGTAGCTAAAGTTCTCAACTAATTTTGTAAGTTTTGAAAATAAACACGAATTTCCCAAAATGAGACATCTATCACTAATAGGCTAAAGCTCTTGACACCAAAATTCCAAACATTACTCAAAACAATACCTCAAAACTATTGCAAGTTACTACTACAAAAGAATAGCAACCTCAATTACCTACTTCAAGTCAAGACACAAAACTCAGTGCAACAGGCAAACTCTCTAAACAAGATAAACATGAAAACTCAAGAGAGTTCCAGAAACAAGCTAAACAAAAGCTCTTTGAAAATATATGCATGAAAACTAAGAGCTAAACATTACAGTAGCTATGAAAAATATAGAGAACACACACAGCAAAGATAAGCATGAAAAATCCTATGTTGTGTTCTAGATTTTGAAAGTGGAGCGTGTTTCTCTCACACACAAAGAAAGTTGGGTTATAACTTGTTATGAACAGCAAGAAAAGCTAAAGAAGACTAAAAATAAAACCTAAGAGCGAGACGCTCCAAGCATAGCACATAACGCATGAAGTGATAAAAATATAGTGAGACGAAAGACGAACTGATAATTGTTGATGAAGAAGGGGATGCACGGGGGCATTTCCAATCTTAGACGCTTGAGTCTCCTTGAATATTTCTTGGGGATGCATGGGGGCATCCCCAAGCTTGAGCGCTTGACACTCCTGAATCTTCTTTCATCATCTTCCCTCGCACACTTGAAAACTCCCTTCATACATAACTCATCATAATCTTATTAGCGAGGTTAGTACCCATAATAAAATAATTTTTTCTCTACTGTAAATAAAGATATTCTTGAAGATCTACTGTTTCTAAAGATTTCCAAAAAGTTTTTTCAAAGAAAAAGCAAGCTTAAGGTTTGCAAAATGAAGGAAAGGAAAAACAGGACAGAATCTGTGAAAAACAGACCAGCAGGTAGTAAAGAATTTTTAGGGATACTTATGCAACTCAAATCAAAATACTCAGAACATACGAAAGTTACGTAATTGTATAGATCACGCTGTGTAAAAAATTCAGCTAAAAAAGATGAACTGGGATTTTTCTGTGATTTTTCTAGTCACGAGGACAGAATCTGTTTTCTGGACAGCATGTCACAACTTTCACTTCCCTTGTCATATCAGACTATAAATGGCACAAAGCTTGAAAAGAAAGATACAATGATGTTGCTACAGTAGCAACAATCATCAATACCACTAAAAACAGAAGAAGAACAAAATGGAAATCCTAAATTCGTTGCAGGCTGCCTCCCAAAAGCGCTTCTTTAAAGCCATTAGCTAGGCTTAATGCAAATAGATCAAGTCTTTTCATGAAAATAACTAGCCCGTGTGACGGACTCAAAAGGCAACTTAATCTTTTTCCTAGGGAAGTGTTCCATCCCTTTCTTGAGAGGGAATTGGAATTTTATAATCCCTTCTTTCATATCAATAATAGCACCCACGGTGCGAAGAAAAGGACGTCCCAAAATAATTGGACAAGAAGGTTCACATTCAATGTCCACAATAGTAAAATCAATGGGAACATAATTGTCATTGACAATGATAAGAACATCATCTATCTTCCCCAAAGGTTTCTTTATGGAAGAATCGACAAGACGAACACCAAAATAACAAGGATCAAAATGTTTCAATTCAAATATATCATACATTCTTTTGGGCATAACGGAGGTACTAGCTCCAACATCACATAAAGCAAAGCAAGAAAAGTTATTCAACTTAATTTTAATCATAGGGTCCCAACCATCTTCTATCTTTCTAGGTATGGAGGCCTCTACCCTAAGCTTCTCCTCCCTAGCTTTGATGAGAGCATTAGTTATATGCTCCGTGAAGGCAAGATTAAGTGTGGTAGTGTGGGGGTCTCTAGACATCTTGTGAAGGAAATAAATAACTTCAGAAAGGGTTCAATTATCAAAATCAAGGTCACTACTATCAATTGAAGTGTTAGTGGTGTCCTTTAGGCTCACTTGTTTGGTAGCTTCTATAGTCATAGGAATTTCTTCTTCTACGGTTGAGGTCATAGCATCACCATTAATAGGTCCTATGGGACTAGGGGTGCATTGGGTGCTAAGAGTTTAGATATCCTCAACCACTTGGATAGTAGCAATGGTATGGTGTGTAGGAAGGCTCTTAATTCTATCTTATTCTTCCTTTTCTCTAGCCCATCTCTCTTTGAGTTTAGCCATCATCCTAATGTTTTCATTAATTTGCACTTGGATAGCATTCATAGGAGTGACTTTCCTCTCCTCAAGGGGAGAAGTTATAATTTTAAGCAATTCTACTTCATGGTCTAAATTGTCTACCTTCGACGAGAGATTATCTAATTTGTCTAGTTTTTCCTCTACACTCTTGTTGAAGGCTTTTTGGGTAGTGATAAAGTCTTTAAGCATACTCTCTAATTCAGAAGTGGAGTTCTTGGTGCTAGGATAAGTGTTGTTGTTCCCATAATTGTTGGAGGGGAACGGTGTAGGATTGCTACCAAAATTACTCCTATAAGCATTGTTGTTGAAGTTCTTTCTAGAGATAAAGTTCACATCTACTTGATCTTGAGCAATCAAAAATTTAAAGTAACATCACGAGGATCAATAGGATATTGCTTGGTAAGTAGAGACATAATCAAGTCAACTTTTTCATTTAGGGAGGAGATCTCCTCGACAGAGTTTACCTTCCTACCTGTTGGAGCTCTTTCGGTGTGCCATTGGAAATAGTTGGTCATCATCTCATCGAGTAGTTTTGTGGCAGCACCAAGTGTAGTTGAAATAAAGGTTCCTCCCACGGCCGAATCTAGCAAGTTCCTCGAGGTAAAGTTTAAGCCTGCATAAAAAGTTTGGATAACCATCCAAGTAGTCGAACCATGCGTAGGGAAATTCTTAACAAGAGATTTCATGCGTTCCCAAGCTTGGGCAATGTGTTCATTATCCAATTGCCTAAAATTCATAATATAGCTCCTCAATTGGATAATCTTAGCAGGTGGGTAGTACTTCCCAATAAAAGCATCCTTACACATGTCCCAAGAATATATGCTATTCTTAGGCAAGGATTGAAACCAGATTATAGCTTCGTCCCACAAAGAGAAAGGAAAAAGCTTAAGCTTAACAATATCACCATCTACTTCTTTGTACTTTTGCATATCACAGATCTCAATAAAATTATTTAAGTGCAAAGCAGCATCATCTCTAGCACCGGAGAATTGATCTTTCATAACAAGGTTCAGCAAAGCAGGTTTAATCTCATAAGAAGGTGCTAAAGTAGCAGGTGTAGCAATAGGATTGCAGATAAAGTCACTGTTGTTGTGACTAGTGAAGTCACACAACTTGGTGTTCTCGGAGGAACCCATAGTAGCAGCAAGCAAGATAACTATTTTTTTGATTTTTGATAAAGAGAACTAAAGCAAAAACTGAAAGGTAAACTAACAAGACTAAAAAGTAAAGATAAAAGATAGTGTGCAACTCCCCTATCTTGAAGAGTGGAGTCCCCGGCAACGGCGCCAGAAATTTCTTTTGATGGTACGAATTAACGCCCCCTCGTTGGTTACCCAAAGTGGAAGGTTGAGATGTAGATAGCAGCAATTTCCCTTAGCGAAGATGCTAAGGTTGAGTATCGGACCAGTAGGACTCCAACAGATACAAGAAGGCGGTGAAGTGAACAATGGCGCCGTTTACAACCGAGGTTGCTAACTTCACATGGACCTGCACACACAACAAATAAATTTGCTTCCCAACGAGTACAAAGGAGTTGTCAATTCCTCCGGCCTTGTTGTTTACAAAGGATAAAACGCACGGGATAATAATGATAGTGATAGAAACGGAAAAGTAAATAAAGCAGTAAATTGATAGTGGGTGTAAACAGTGTTGGAAATATGGACCGGGGTCCTATGATGTTCACTAGTGATGTCTCTCTCCAAAATGACGATAAAATAGCCATGCGAGGTAAACAAATTATAGCTGGGAAATTGACAGGATTATGTGCGCAAACCAATGCTAACTATGCTATAAAGAAAGGAAGAGGCTAAAACGCATGGGCGGTACGCCAAGACAAGTAGACCAAAATCCATCTGCATCTACCTACTAATCATCCACCTTGAGATATCTATCCAGAACATCTCGCTGGTATTAAGTTGTGAATCCCACCCAAAGTGTAAACTCAAAGCAACGAACAACTGCATTAAAGAACTTTGCGTAAAGTAAACAATCCTTGCACCCGCAACTACAAGCTCCCTTGTTTTCCCCCTTGTGGGAACACCACATCCCCTAGACTCATGTTTCTGTCACTCAAGCTAGTCATCGGGGGGCATGAACCCACAATCATGCATAACGCTCCCTCTTAGAGTCACTACCTACTACTTGGCCAAAGCAATAAACAGCAATGGAGAACATGCAATAATTACTCTAGAACATAAATATAAAAGAGGAGAATCAAATATATTACTCAAACACAATCTGAACATAGTCTCATAATCCATCGGATCCCAGCAAACTCAGCATAGCAACAGCAGAAATATTACATATGTGCCTCGATCATGTAGGGCAGATCACGAGGTCTAATCCATGAAGAACAAAGAGGGGAGGAGAACATCACATAGCTACTGATCATAGACCCATGGTCCAAGGTGGACTACTCACGGTTCATCCGGGAAGCATCCATGGTGGTGGAGACGCTCCCGGAGGTGGTTCCTCCCTCCGGCAGGGTGCCGGGAAGAGGTCTTCTGGTGCTCCCGATCTTGGAAGCGCGGCGGCGGAGGAACAGCGGAGAGATCGCGAAAAAGGGTTCTCGTCACGGCGGTTTCACGTAACGAGGGATATATAGGCGAAGGTGGGCAGCCAGGGGGGCCACCAGGGGTCCAGGCGGCCCCCTGGCGCGACCCCACCCTAGGGCGCGTCGGAAGGGTGCCTGGGGCCCTGGTGGGTCCCCTCTGCCCCCCCCCCCCTCGGTGATTCCCGAAGGTTCTTCTACGCTGATTTTTTATTGGATTTTCCCGAATTTTTGGAGCACTTTTAATATGGGGGAAACCTGAAATAGAAAAACAGCAGAAAATAGGAACTGGCACTAGGGTGCATTGAGTTAATAGTTTAGTCCAAATATGATCAAAAGTGTATGGAAGTTCATCAATATCATAGCAATATCACACAAAAGAGGCATGGAGGAAGCAGAAATTATAGATACATTTTGGACGTATCAGGTGCCGGGAAGAGGTCTGCTGGCGCTCCCAATCTTGGAAGCACGACGGCGGCGGAACAGAGGCGAGATCGCGAAAAAGGGTTATGTCCTTGGAAGTTTCGCGTCACGGGAGATATATACGCGAAGGGGGGCAGCCAGGGGGCCCGCCAGGGGTCCAGGCACCCCCCCTGGCGCGGCCAAGCCCTAGGCCGCGCCAGGTGGCCGCCTAGGGCCATGGTTGGTCCCACCTGGTCCCCCTTCGGGACTCCAGAATGTTCCTTCACGCTGATTTTTTATGTGATTTCCCTGAATTTTTGGAG
Source organism: Bromus sterilis (assembly GCA_950022295.1). NCBI lineage: Eukaryota > Viridiplantae > Streptophyta > Magnoliopsida > Poales > Poaceae > Bromus > Bromus sterilis. The sequence continues at coordinate 137,759,024 of OX465601.1, read as the reverse complement.
CACTTTTAATATGGGGGAAAACTGAAATAGAAAAACAGCAGAAAACAGAAACTGGCATTGGGGTGCACTGAGTTAATAGGTTAGTCCAAATATGATCAAAAGTGTATGAAAGTGTATCTAGATCATAGCAATATCACACAAAACATGCATGGAGCAAGAAGAAATTATCGATATGTTTGTGACGCATCACCACATGGCGCGGCCTAGGGCTTAGTCGCACCAGGGGGGCGCCTGGACCCCTGGTGGCCCTCCTAGCTGCCCCCTTCTCCTATTTATTTCCCGTGACGTGAAACCTCTGAGGACAGAACCCTTTTTCGCGATGTCGCCTCTGTTCCGCCGCCGCCGAGCTTCCAAGAGCGGGAGCGCCAGCAGACCTCTTCCCGGCACCCTACCGGAAGGAGTATTGACCTCCGGGAGCTTCCCCTCCACCATGGACGCTTCCCAGATGTGTCGTGAGTAGTTTCCCTTGGACCATGGGTCCGTGATCAGTAGCTATGTGATGTTCTCCTCCCCTCTTTGTTCTTCATTGTTTAGACCTCGTGAGTTTCCCTACATGATCGAGGCACATATGTAATTTTCTGTTGTTGCTATGCTGAGTTTGCTGGGATCTGATGGATTATGAGACTATGTTCAGTTTGTGATTGAGTAATATATTTGGTTTCTTATCTTTTATATTTTTGTTCCTAAGTAATTCCTACATGTTCTCCATTGTTGTTTATTGCTTTGGCCAAGTAGTAGGTAGTGACTCCAAGAGGGAACGTTATGCTCGATTGTGGGTTCATGCCCCCCGATGACACGCTTGAGTGACAGAAACATGAGTCTAGGGGATGTGTTGTTTCCACAAGGGGGAAAACAACGGTGATTGTAACTGTGGTTGCAAGGATTGTTTACTTTACGCAAGGTGCTTTTTAATGCAGTTGTCTGTTGCTTTGGGTTTACACTTTGGTTGGGCTCTCAACTTAATACCAGCGAGATGTTATGGATACATATCTCAAGGTGGATGATTAGTAGTAGATGCAGTTGGATTTCGGTCTACTTATTTTGGCGTACCGCCCATCCTTTTGAGCCTCGTCCTTTCTTTGTAGCATAGTTAGCATTCCGGTGCGTTTTTAATCCTATCAATTGCCAAGCTGTAATTTGTTTGCCTCGCATAGCAGTTTTATCGACATTTGGGAGAGAGACATCAGTAGTGAACATCATGGGACCCCGGTCCATATTCTCATCACTGTTTACACGCTCTTTTATTTTCCTTCTTTTACTTACTAGTTGCTATCATCATCATTAGTATCTGTTGCGTTGATCCTTTGTGAATAGCAAGGCCGGAGAGATTGACAACCTCTCTGTACTCGTTGGGAAGCAAAGTTATTTGTGTTGTGTGTAGGTCCAGGTCAAGGAAGCAACTTTTGTCTAAAACGGTGCCAATGTTTCCTTGCTACCTACTTATCATTGCCGGAGTCCTACGAGAGACAAACCCTATCCTCTACATAGGGGAATTTGCCGCTATCCTACATCTAACCTTCCACTTGGGGTAACCAACGAGGATAGAGTATCAAGCAAATTTCTGGCGCCGTTGTCGGGGACTCCGAGTGCTAAGATAGGGGAGTTGCACACTATCTTTTACCTTTGCTTTTTAGTCTTGTTAGTTTACCTTTCAGTTTTTATCTTAGTGTCCTTTATCAAAAAACCAAAAATAAATAAAAATAGTATGTCTAGTTCCTTACTTGCCAATCAATATCTAATTTCTTTGAAACTAAATCTTATTGGCATGGAGGATTCACGGAGGATCAATAAGAATGGTACAAGGAACACCGCTTGTCTCAAAAGGGGATACACTTATGGAAACAAATACATCAGTTGTATGAGTATGCTAGAAACTTGTGCTCAATATATAATATATCTTTCTGCAGGGATGAATCTTGTTGCTTTATGAGGCATAAACACCTTGCTTTCCAATGTGAGTACAATGATGATGAAACCTTAGCTTCTTACGCTAAGAGAAACTATGATTTTTATGATGCAGAGCAAATAAAAGAATTTGTTGCTTACAAGGGTGCCCATGAAATTACTTCTCTTCTTAAAAATATTGATGATGCCCCTTACAAATCTGAGAGTCTTTCTATGCTTAATTATTTTTTGGAAAATTACAATGCAAATTATTGTATTACCGATCATCTTGAGAGAATCTCTCCCCCAAAGGAATAGACAAATGTGTTGCAGGACTCTATGGAAGAAGAAATTGCTGAACCTGAAAGCTCCTTGGATGAAAAAGAGGAGGAGAGTGACGAACAAGAGGAGGAAGAATGGAGCCATCCATGTCTACCTCATAATGAGAGTAACTCTTTGACTCTTACCTTATATGAGTGTTATGATCCTATGGATTCTTTTGAAATATCCTTTTTTGATGAAGTTGATGCCTTCTATGCTTATGGTCGTGATGCCACTATGGATGATGCTTACGGAGATGAACTGCTATAGTTCTCATGATAAGCATGAATTTTTTGCTATTGCACCCACACATGATTGTCCTATTATCCTTTTGAAATCTCCAACTCATATTCCGGAGAACTGTGCTCTTATTAAGGCTCAATGTCATGGGATGCATTTATCTTATGTTCCTAAAGACCGTGTTGAAAACTATACACGTGTGCTTGTAGGTCATGAACAATATGATTTATGTGATAGTTATATTCTTGATGGTGTTCATGATGCTACTGAAAAATACTTTGAGAGAGGAAAGTTTGGTTGTAGAAACTTACATGTTACAAAAACACCTCTCTTTTTGTTGAAAGTTTTTAAGTTGTTCTTGTTCCACCTTCCTATGCATGTCACTTTGTGCTTCTTTGATTTATTTTCTTATGAGATGCCTATGCATAGAAAGTGGGTTAGGCTTAAATGTGTTTCATATTTGCTTCTTGATGCTCTCTTTTGCTTCAACTCTTATTCTCTTGTGAGAGCATCTTTCATAATCTTTATGCCTTATAATGAGCATGCTCATCCAATGATTTTCACTCAACCAAGTCGGTTGGGTGTTTAGCGCGAGCACAAATTGATCGAAGACGATCCAAGTGAAACATGTCCATCCTACCATATTTGGGTGGTTCCACACCCATGGTAAAGATAGCATAACTAGGCCAAGCAAGACAAAGGCAAAAGGTAGCAACTAATTTTTTGGTTTTTCATAAAGACACACAAGCAAAAGAAAAAACTGAAAGGTAAACTAACAAGACTGAAAAGCAAAGATAAAAGGCAGTGTGCAACTCTCCTATCTTGAAGAGCGGAGTCACCGAAAACGGCGCCAGAAATTAGCTTGATGGCACTGAAGTAGTGCTCCTCATTGGCTACCCTAAGTGGAAGGTTGATATGTAGCTAGCAGCAAATTTGCCTCGGTGAAGATACCAAGGTTTGTCTCCAGTAGGACTCCGATGACGACAAGTAGGTGACAATGGCGCTAGAAATTACTAGCACGAGAGTTGACGTGGACCTACGCACATATACAAATAACTTTGCTCCCAACGAGTACAGAGAGGATGTCAATCTCTCCGGCCTTGCTGTTTACAAAGGGTCAAACTCAAGAGATAAAAGGTAATGATAACTGCAACTAGAAAGTAAAACATGAAGTAAATTGAGGGTGTAAACTGTGGTGGAAATATGGACCGGGGTCCCATGATGTTCACTGGTGATGTCTCTCTCCCAAAATACGATAAACAACTATGCGAGGTGAAAAATTAAAGCTGGGCAATTGACAGGATTAAAAACGCACCGCAATGCTAACTATGCTACAAAAGAAAGGAAGAGGCTCAAAAGCATGGGCAGTATGCCAAGACAAGTAGAATGAAGTCCATCTGCATCTACTCACTAATCATCCACCTTGAGATATCTCTCCAGAACATCTCGCTGGTATTAAGTTGCGAGCCCCACCCAAAGTGTAAACCCAAAGCAACAGACAACTGCATTAAAAGAACTATGCGTAAAGTAAACAATCCTTGCAACCGCGGTTACAAGCACCGTTGTTTTCCCCTTGTGGCAACAACACATCCCCTAGACTCATGTTTTTGCCACTCAAGCTAGTCATCAGGGGGCATGAACCCACAAGCATGCACAACGCTCCCTCTTGGAGTTACTACCTACTACTTGGCCAAAGCAATAAACAGCAACAGAGAACATGCAAGAATTACTCAAGAACAAAAATATAAAAGGAGAAGAACCAAATATATTACTCATCACAATCTGAACATAATCTCATAATCCATCAGATCCCAGCAAGCTCAACATAGCAACAACAGAAAGAATTACATATGTGCCTTGATCATGTAGGGCAGCTCACAAGGTCTAATCCATGAAGAACAAAGAGGGGGAGAGGACATCACATAGCTACTGATCATGGACCCATGGTCCAAGGTGTACTACTCACGGCTCATCCGGGAAGCGTCCATGGTGGTGGAGAAGCTCCCAGAGGTCAATCCTCCCTCCGACAGGGTGTCGGGAAGAGGTATTCTGGTGCTCCCGATCTTGGAAGCGCGCCGGCGGCGAAACACATGCGAGATCGCGAAAAAGGGTTCTGTCCTCGGGGGTTTCGGGACGAGAGGTAAATATAGGCGAAGGGGGAAGCCAAGGGGGCCACCAAGAGTCCTGGCGGCCTCCCGAGATGGCCCCGCCCTTGGCTGCCCCCTGGCCTCCTGGGCACTAGGTGGGTCCCCTCTGGTCCCCCTTCAGGACTCTGGAAGCTTCCGGTACCCTCATTTTTTATATATTTTTCTCGGATTTTTGTTGGCGCTTTAAGTAATGGGAAAACCTGAAATAAAAAGACAGCAGAAATCAGAAACTGGCACTGGGGTGCACTGAGTTAATAGGTTAGTCCAAATATGATCAAAAGTGTATGGAAGTGTATCAAAAGCATAGCAATATCACCCAAAACATGCATGGTGCAAGCAGAAATTATAGATACGTTTGGGACGTATCAGTAACCTCTTTCGATTTTTGTGAAGGCCTCATATATATCTTCATACATGGCTTAGTACGCTCATTTTTATTTTATTTCTCGTTCAAAGTGGGCAGATTCTTGCTCAAAGTGTAATCCTCTGGTCTCCACTTAATAAATTCTGGTGCTTGTTGCTTTTTAATCCTATAAATATATAAATTGGTAATTTTGACTGAAAGAAAGCGTGGTGGTACTATATAACATAGGCACAACCTATTTCAATATCACACAAGCATGCATGAGCTAGGGCAGTTGGACCTTGAACGTAATCACACCTGATCGCATTGTCGGTCAGGAAGTTTAATCCATCCTCTGGGCGGTAGTATTTTTTCTGAGGGACCTGAACGCAGACCGATGATGGGTGGAATGAGGCCCATGCTGGCCCATGTGCACGAAACGTGGAGAAAAAAGAGATTGAACCCTTTTTTTAACCTAGAGGTGGACTGCGGGTTCATTCACCGATAGAATAGGGAGTTTTCTACACAATTACTAAAACGGAAGGAGAAAATCACCTCCCTTTATTATTAGGTATAGATATATATTTTCAACCTAGAGGTGGACTACAGGTTTCTTCACCGATAAAACACGGGGGTTTTCTGTAAAATTACTAAAACGGAATGAGAAACTCACCTCCCTTTATTATTAGGTATAGATTACTAAAATAAAATATTTTTATTGGAAATACTTTTACAGCTAATATGCAATTTTCATAAATCATAAATTATTTTATAAAAACTTTATGAGCATTATAAAAATCCCTAAAATAATTTTAGAGTTATTTATAATCCTCAAATCAAATTTCAAAACCATTGCAATAATATTGTAAATATTTTTCAACCTTATTTAACAGGGGATAAGTCATTTTATATCCTCTCTAATAAATTGTCGTAAGTTGAAAAATGTTTTGAATACCAGAAAACCCAAATAATTTATATAAAATATTTATCCAATATTTTGGTATATTGAAGGGTCATATTACCTTCTCTCATTTTGTTGTATTTGTTTTAAATAATAAATTCTAAAACACCAACAATGAATATTAGGAGAAGTCCTTTTATTCACTCTCATTTTAATATTCAATAAACTCCCTAAGTTTTCAAATCCCAGTGAAAAGCAAACATATCAAGCAAAACAATCACTATTAATTAATTAATAAAACATTCCAAAATTTGGAAAATTTTGGGATGTTACAGTAGCAAAACACATAGCAATGTCACCCAAAAATGGGCATGAAACAAGCAGAGATTATAGATACGTTTGGGACGCATCACATGTCACCACAAAAATTATCTTGGTTATCATTAACCTACTCGAGAACAGGGCCGGGCCGACAAGATTTGGGGCCTTGTGCGAAACTAAAAAATGAGGCCCTATCTTACTAAAAATTTTAACTAAGAAGCAATTATAATGTACTTCCTCTGTTCCATAATAAATAGTAGTATCATAAATTTATCTACATATTGATGCATCTTGATTCAAATTAAGTCTAGATACATTTATATCTAGACAAATATGCGGCATTTATTTTAGAACGGAGAAAGTATATGATATAATGTCTTCCATAACAATTGGATACATAAAAAACATACCTATATAATTTCTTAAGCTTTTTTTTTCTCTTGCGCTTCTGATAACCAGACAGATATTTCCCCATAATAAACTCAAAATTGTATTATTGAAACATTAGTTATAAAAGATGAATAAAATAAGTTGAAGTGATATAGCAAGAAGTATCTATTGGAGGTTATGCATGAATTTTTGGCAGCTAGACAAACCGTCTAACTCACATATATATCTCGTACGATGTTCGATTAAACTGTTATATTGTGATCTTTAACAAGGAGATAAAAGCCGATCTCTAAAAGTGCCTATCAAGAGTTAATAGGAACAGGAATAGAAACCAAAGTTAATCAAAAAGTTTCCTAATGGTTAACGTATGTGTACTGGCATGTAGGATTTTCGCTCCTGATTCAATTACGTGTGCACTAGTACTACTGTCCGGAGCGCTCGTGTACTGCCATATAATTGAGCGATCTGGTTCAATTAAACCTAGCAATCACAGAGGAGGATTAAGGATGATTTAAAACCTGATAGGCACACGGCGGACTACTTGTTTTGGTGAGAGGATCAGAGGAACAGGACTAGAAGGAATTGTCTCCGATCGATCCACAGACGATCCCACGTGTAGCAAGCGAGCGAGCGATCGATCCTGCCCACGCCTCGCATGTTTCCTATCGAAAATAGAGAGGACGCTCCTCGTCTCCAGCACCTGCGGCCCAACGCTGGTGCCCCTAAATTAATGGGCCTTGTGCAAGTCGCACACTCAGCACACCTATGGGCCCGGCCCTGTTTGAGAACGACCAGGAATGAAGCTTGGGGATGCTGAAATGTCTCAAACGTATCTATAATTTTTGCTTGGTCCATGTTTGTTTTGAAGACTTTGCTATATGTTTTGATGCACTTTCATATCCTTTTGCAACATATTTGGGACTAACCTATTTACCTAGTTTCTAGTGTCAGTTTCTGTCTGTTATTGTTCGTGCATTGTCAGGAGAAAAGGATTGATCTCCAGAGGCTCCTCCAACACCATGATTGCCTCCGAGATGCTTCGTGAGTATTTCCTTCTTGGACCTAAGGTTCCTGGCAGCAAGCTAGTTGGTGTATTCTCTCCAATCTTGTGCTTCAATGTTTAGTCCTTGTGAGTTGTCTATCATGATCAAGGTATATATGTTATAGTTTCCATGTTGTTATTGTGTGTTTGCTGTGATCCGATGGATTATGAGATTATGTTCAGATTGTGGAAGTAATATATTTTGATCTCTTTTATATTGTGTTCTTGAGTGATTCTTGCATGTTCTTCGTTGTAATTTATTGATTTGGCCAAGTAGTAGATTGTGACTCCAAAAGGATGTGTTATGTTAGATAGTGGGTTCACGCCGCCTGATATCCAGCTTGAGTGACAGAAACATGGGACTAGGGAATGTGTCATTGCCATTAGGGATAAAACAACGAAGCTTGTGACTGCATGGCACAAGGGTTCCTTACATTATGCATAGAGTGTTAAAGCAATTGTCCATTTCTTTGGGTTTGCAACACATAGTTGTGGCTCGCAACTTAAAACCAGTGAGATGTTCTGGATTAGATATCTCAAGGTGGATGATTAGTAACAAGATGGTGATGAATAAATGGTCTACTTGTCTTGGTGTAATGCACATACAATTCAACATTGCACTCTCTCTAGCATAATTAGCATTGCGGTGCGTTCATAATCCTGTCAATTGCCTAGCTGTAATTTGTTCATCCAGCATAGTTTTTATCGTCTTTTGAAAGAGATGCATCACTATTGAGCGTCATGATGCCCCGGTCCATATCCTCATCATATATTCACATCGCTACAATTTACTATTTTCCTTTCTTTCCGGTTGCACATTTTTATTACCTCTTGTGTTTAACCCTTTGTAAACAACAAGGCCGGAGGGATTAACAACCTCTCTTACTCGTTGGGAACAAAGTTAGTTGTTTCTTGTGTGCAGGTCCAGGTCAACTCGCGCACTAAATAATTTCTGGCGTCGTTGCCACCTTCTTGTCATCTTTAGAATCCTACAGGAGACATAAAACTTGGTATCTTTACTGAGAGAAATTTGCTTCTATATATAGCATAACCTTCCACTTGGGGTAACCAACAAGGAGGTGTTATCTACACGCATCAATGATCGCTTCAAATTTTTGCAAGAAAACAGAAGAAACTAAACACAGCAGCGGAAAACCTCTAGCCGCCGGAGACAAAAGAAACATACGACAGAGTATCGAAAGTTAAATCGAAGCGGATGATGGCAAAGACACAGAGAAAAAAGCTAAACATCGAAGCTAATCATGCAATACACAAAGATACTAAAAGTATTGAACGAAGTAAAACCTGTTGACGCAAAAATATTTGGTCAACCAGTTCACACTCTGCAAAGTGCTACGTCTGGTTCAAGGGACTTGTGATTGAACACATGAGCAAACCTCTCTTCTTCCTATTCTGCACTACACCAAACTCCTTGAGTATGGGTAGTTTTCACTCAAAGTAGATACTTCAAGCGATCTCCGAAACCTTTGACAAACCGACCTCCGCGGCGATAACTTCTCTTCTCTTGGTGAAGGTAAACCACTAACCGTCTAGGAGACTTGCAGGTCTCCAAGATAAAAAAGGCTAGCTAATATCTACCTAAGTCATCGTGAATTTGCTCAACTCAACTGGACTTAGGATTTTGGGAACCCTTAGTAGTTTGGCTTCACTATCTTTCTTGGGATGCTCACAAATCTCTCACTCGTAGAGTACAATCATGTAGCAGCCAACCCGAGCTGGCGAGCGGGAGCGGGCTATTTATATGTGGTGAGCCCAAGGGCGAAATGACCGATGTGACCTAAGGTGACAGCATGACGTGTGTCCATAACGATGCAACACAAACGATCCGGTCGGTATTTTTGGCCGGCCAAGACTCAATTCCAGCCCAAATTTGGGACGGATTTGCCCGCGCGGACATGATATGTCCATTTGCATCACTATTTTGAATCATAATTTACCTCTTATGATGTTTTATCCTGTTTTGCACGGTTTATAGTTTTCCGAAGCCCAGCCATCTAAGTCAGGAAATAGCCGTAGAATCACATATCAAGGGGGCATAATTCCGCAACTCCAAACATGATGAAATTCGGGGAAGTTCATTTTCTGAATAAAATGATGCAGGGAGCTGGAAGGAGCCCCGGAGGGGGGCCACCAGGAAGCCAAGCGACCTGGTGGCGCCCCTGTCCGCCTGGGTGGTGGAGCCCACCACCGGGGACAAGGTAAGGCCCAGTAGATGACATGTTCATGACATTCCTTACCCTCTAAAAACTTGGCTTGTCCTCATGCCAATGCCATCCCTTGACGATTTGGTCCCACGATACTTGATATCCCTTGATACTATTATGGTCGTAGTGGTAGCTATTGTTGATGTGCAATTAAGCGATTTCAATGAAGTAACCATGTTCGAGGTAGAATTCAAGGCCGAGGGGACCTAATTAAGAACATCATCGAGGTGGTAGTTGGTGGTCAACGTGGAATTGGCTAATGGATGCGACTCAGATGGTCACATTCCTCCCTCCTTGATAATCTTCTTGCCCACCCGCGACCTCCATGTCAAAATTGAGACTCTCAAATTTGTGACCATTTGGGTCTGATACTACATGTCTGATAACAAAGACAATTTCAAAACACGTGTAATTCCATCAATTCAATGAAGTAGATAAATAGGTCACATACAGTTACCTTGCGTCGATTGCGTTCTTCTAGTGGTTGGGAAATCTCGGGGTATGCAAGGCAGAAAGATAATTCTTGATTTTGTTGGATGCTGCAAGATAATAATCTATTTAAGTTTTCTATAATCTCTTTGTTCTCAAGGTTGAACACACGAGGGGGCAACATGCTACCATGCAAAGAGGAACCTCAAATGTAGTCAACTAAAGTGAAAACCAAGTGAGAAAGATAGATTCAATGGTTACCATCAGGTGATTTATGACGACTTTAGTGGCAATGAATGAAACATGAGGTGGATATGCAATTTTCCATTAGAACTGTTCACAAAAAAAAATAACGGAGCAGTCTATAATTTATCTAGATTGTATGGAGTGCCATCAAGGAATTGAAAGCCAGTGGTATCAGTAGAAGTTGCATCAACCTTTCTCCCTAGCAAGTGAAGAATGGGCAGATTAACACAAATTAATAGCTACATATATGTTGTAATTATGGATGTCACTACCCGCCGTGGGAAATTCACAGCAGATGTCCTCATAGGATAACTTAGTGCGGGCCTTTGCTAGAAGGTGGATTCGAGGAGAGAGTCGATCGAGAAGGAAGACATAGGGATTTACCTAGGTTCGCCCCCTCGATGAGGTAAAAACCTACTCCTTCTTTTTTGTATGTGGAGTTCTTGATTACAAGGGTGCGAGATCGCTACCTATGTCCCGAGAGGTTCTTAAATTGTTCGCCCTATAGACGTCCCAGGGACCCGACTTATATACACGCCGGGTCCTAGGGTTTACAGAGGAGTCCGACTCATACAAGAGAACAAAGTCCTAATCTACTTCCTAGACGTTAATCTTGTCCCCCAAGTTCCACAACTCCTTTCTTGATACCGAGTTGATCTTCGAGTGAACCTACGACTACGATCCGGCCCACTTGACGGGTCCTTCTTGGGCCTTTCCTCGGGAATCCGGCCTGGGTTAACATTTCCCGCCGGGTCTCGTCCTGAACCATCCACCCCGACGCTACCACCTTTGATGCACTTCTCCTTTCTCATCATATATCTCAAAGTGAATCAAAATATTCGTGTCATATTAGAATAGTCTGGCATCGGGATCCCTGGATTGTAAGGGCAACCAACCCTTTCCAACAATGAACGATACATATCTCATGAGTTGAAGCACAAAAGGACCATTGAGAATTTGATCAGTACTAGCTAAGGCTAGCATATCTAGTACCACTCCAAATGTAGTTGAAGACTATCTTGGACCCAACAACATCTTCAAGTAATGGGAATAAACACGACAATGTCAGTTTCAATATTGCAGTAATAACTAATAAGTGTCTTACATTTAGATTCAAAGTCCTTGTTTATATCACTTTCTATCGTTGCGCAACTAACAATAGAATTGACAATGTATTCCTTAACAATGACATAATTTCCAGACCATCTTTTGGCAACACCATACTTGGTATCATCTTCATAGGTGATCCCCATACGCTAGTACAACAACCTGAGATTTTTCCTAATTACAAAATTGTTTGCTATTTTATGTTTGCATCATCGACATCATTTACATTAATAATTAATGTAATTGAAAAAATATTTTTTTTCATTAATCGATGAGCTCAATGCTCAAGCTCGAGCCACGGAGACGGCGAAGAAGAAAACCGAGGTCGTAAACGGGAGGAAGAAGATGTTGATGTTGATCATGTCGATCGACATAAACTCCTTGACCCCAAAGAGGAGGAAGTGGTACCAGAGGCGGCAATAAGAGTTGATCGACAAGTGATGTTCTACATGGACGAGACCCTTTTTTGGCAAGAACTGTGCGGCATGGGCGTGTCCCGGCCTCTGTTGGCATGAACTGTGCGATCTGGGGGAGTCCTGGACTCTTTGGCTGTGATTTGTGCAGCCTGGGGCGTATCCCGATCTCTTGATGGCATGCACTATGCGCCTTGAGCGAGTCTCGACCTTGTTTCACATGAACTGTGCGACCTGAGGCTTGTCTCGATCTCGGTTGGTATGAACTGTGCAACCTGGGGTCATGCCCATGGTATTAGGTTGGCATAAACTATGACATCGTTTATGCAGCGACGGAAATGCTTCACGCCTCACTGTTGGGTTGAGCGACCTGGGAAAGTCGGATATGCGTCGGACATGGATCCGTTTAGCGACTTAAACAGACAAAAGACGGAGCAAACATGGATTCGGTTAGATCGCAATGTTGGAATTACCTTTAGAACTTAAAACTCCTTATCGATGAAAACATAGTCTCTCACTAAAAACAAAAATCTACATTTTTTGATACACTCAAGTGTTAAACCCGAGTTTTGATCTCTCACGGCTTTGGACACAACTATTTTTCTAACTATTCACCCTAGATTGATTCTCAAAAAATAATTCAAAATTCATGGAAATCAATGGCATCAAGACCACATTTAGAACGTCCACGTTCATAAAAAATCAGTTAATAAAATTACCGTACGTCAGTACATATGAGCGATCTTACAACATTTGAGCTTTTGTCTTTCTTTTGCGGTGAACATTTGAGCTCTGTTTGTATGAAGTCATACCCGGGCGTGTTGCACGGTCTATCTACATGCTGCGTTACGACCAAGAATGTTTCTTGAAACGCATCTAAATCGTCAATTCGATCTCCTCTTTCACGCCCTGCAACTCGTTCAGCTCGGAGAAGACGAGCTCCTCGGCCAGCTTCTTCCGGAGCGCGTGCACGTCATCCATGGAGAAACTCTGCGCCAGCGCCTCCCCGTCCCACAGCTCCATCCATTTCAGCGCGAACAAGCCGCAGGACGACTCGTCGGTCTGCTCCGGGAGGCCCGCCTCGAGGCGCAGTCTCCATCCGGCGACGTTTGCCCGGCCGGCCTCCTCCATGCACCGCCCCACGCCGTCCCGTATCTTGGACATCGCCTCCCGGTAGAACCCTATTCTGTTGTACCGCGCGTAGTTCCCGGAGTCCAGCACCTGGTACTCGGCCTCGGCGAAGTTGAGCACGGCGACGAAGAAGTGCTCCCTGTGGTTCACCAGGAAGAACACCATGTCGTTCTGGAGGTACCTGCCGGCAGTCGCGGCCACGTCGGCGGCATCCTGATCCGTGAGGCGCTCCGCCGTTCGCGGGAGGGAGCCCAGGTACTCGAGCCAGTCTTGCTCCTCCACCCCCAGCAGGAGGGCGCGGCGGCCGTTCTTGGTGCCCTGGCGGCGGCGGAGCAGTTCGAGGTATGCGTCCAAGACAACCCCGGAGATCTTCCGCTCCTGCCCGTCCTGGGACAGGGGCACGGTCAGGGAGCGCATGGCGTCGGCGCGGACGCGGAGGTGCGGCCGCTCGCAGGAGACCAGCAGCTTCTCCTTGCGGTCCGCGTGCGCCTCGATAAACGCGATCGTGGCATCCTCTCGCCGGTTGACGACGGGCGCGGGGGCCTGCACGCGGCGGCTCGCCGGCCGGCTGAAGCTCGCTGGCGGCGAGGTCGTGTAGATGCTCTGTCGCGCCTTCTTGGCATGCCTCTCGCCGTCGTTAGTGGACTTGAAAGCCATAGCTGACAGGGCTGGCATTAGGCGCACGATGCGTCACATTTATGGACGGAGAGAGTCGGTTGCAGAGAAAGTGCTGAAAACACGTGTCCATTCCAAGTTGGATGGGGAGTAAATTAGTAGGCGGACAGTTTGGAATCTGAAAACTTTAGTATAGGTCGGTTGCTACAGTTGCTAAAGGTTGTTGGGTTGGCGAGCACGGAATGGAAAGGCGCACGCAACATTTTGGACGGAAAGACGGAACGGGAATGTTTTACACTAGTAACTTGTGATTGCATCGACTAAGCAACGAATCTCGCCTCAAAATGGAAAAAGGGAACTAAATGCATCTTCAACGTCGCTCTTTATTTTGTTTTAGAGTACTCCTTTCTTTACAGTCTGCACGACGTGTACGTACTCTTAGATCATCAATTTAATTAACATAAAATAATGTTATAAAAAATATGTCTTTATAAACTTTAAATGTTATATTTTTAATAGTAATATAGTTTTTATAATATATATGTTATGTTATGTTGCTTAAATTGATAATCTAGGAATACACATGCGCTCCGTAAACAATGAAGGAGATAGTACCATAGTTTACAAAAAGTAGAGGCTTGGTACAATTATATAGGCTAGACGTCAAATGAAATGCTAAAACCTTTTCGGAAAGCTTCCAACTACTGCTCTAGCTCATTCCGCTGCCCAGGACTTGAGGTGTAGCATGATTTTCGTTGCCAATATCCCTAACTCCAAATATCCTAGAGTTTCCTTGCTTGCAAAGGATCCAACAGATCAGGGGCGGAGCCAGGAATTGAACATAGGGGGGCGAGTCGAGAACTAAAATATTCACATTTCCACGATTTATCGTAAATAGGCCTCTTTACCTAGAATGTATAGAATCTAATATGTAACTTGTAAAATATTGCCCTCAAAATAGATCAGAGATATAGCTGGGGATTTTAATTACGAAATAGAAGGATAGTAATTAAACTATATTATTGTTAAATCAATCTATTGTCTTATGTGCTACTAGATAAATTATGCTGATACGTCCTAATCCATTGAAAAAAAGTACTAGCAACAAGATAATATATATCGGTGTACCTATCAAACTAAGTCTTAGATCACGCATTGACGCACAAATATTTAATGGATCATGCTTCATGGTGGAATCAGGCTAACACCATAGAACGGTGAAAGTGATCATCTTGAATTGAGTAGGCGCCCCCTAGCGGCTAGCGCCCCGCGGCTCGCAACTGGAGCAACGCTAATGGCTGGCAGACGGGAGCAGTTGGCAAACGGGACTGCCGGAGCAGCAAGTCTGACGCGCAGCGCAAGAACCCTAGGAGATCGATTGTGGATCAGTTTTTTCGTTGGAGAAACTAAATCACGGATTAGAGAATAGCACAGATTCAGGAACTACCAAACTTGTAGGTTTCCTGCCATCCACAACCGATTCTCACTAACGTGGTAGGGAATGGGCTACTATTTGGGATTCTGTTAGTAATACTACAAAGTATGGGCTTAACTATAGTCATTATCTCCGGCCATTTAGCGCGCACATTAGTAATATAGTACTACTAGAAGTATTGAGGGGGCACATCGTGGGGTAGCCCCTGCTAGCTATAGCCCCCCTTGTCTCCGCCCCTGCAGCACATCAAGGATGTGAGCGAGTCGTTGCCCTTCCGGTACAGCTTTGGAATGATCGCACGCGTCTCCTTTCACCATTTCTCCAGCATATCCTATGAGGAAGGTAGAAGCTCCACATGAATTGTCTCCTTAGTAAAGCATTGTAACCAAACTCGCCGAGAAAACACACATTGAAGCATGATGTGGTCAGCTGTGTCTTCTTCCTGGCCGATTTCGGTCTTCAAAGGTGAAAGGGCGTGTGCCCTTATGTTTGGTTTTGGTAATTGATGACAATCTTTATGGACTAATGGTTTCCTTGAGTTATACTTTAAGGTTTGTCCATAGGCAATGCTTGAAGATCATATGGTGGCTTCAAGGTTGTAAGATGAAGATTACGTGTTGACCAAGGTGTTCTTCATGGAGCTATCCAAAGATTGGTCAAGGTGATGTGTGCAAGGTCAAGAGAAGCATCACGAAGATATCTTATGCTTGGAGCTTGCCGGCCATTTGGTGATAATGGTCGTGTGAAGATGTGCCTAAAAGAGGCTCACCCGTAATGGAGTATGGGGGAGCTATCTACAAGTCTTCATCGAGCCGGCGGAATCAAGGAAGATGTTCCAACTTAAGGCGGGCATGATCGTCATCATCAAGCTCAAGTGGATTATGCGCAAGACAAAGGTTTGACTAGATAGGTGTCTAGTTTACCGGTCTCTTGGTAGTAGTTAGGAGACCGTGTTATAGGCTAGGCCGAGTCGTTCATGGAGAGCTCAAACCTTTTGCATCCTTGGCATCATCTTTATTGGTTCTTGTTTGGCTTTTCTCCGTGTGAGTTTTGGAGCTTGTGGTCTTCTTCATGACAAGCTCTTGTTCGTCGAAAACGGATTTCATATGCGTCTTCTCGTATGTTTTTCGATGTGGGAGATTTGCCGGGTCGTCTCGGTTAGAGGTTTCACACCTCTATTTGTTTGACATTTCTCCCTTGCCACTTTTAAATATTTCAACCTTTCAAAATATCTGGAACAACTTCCGTTCTCTCCCGGAACTATTCCGGTGCTTTCTCCTATTTCACCGATGATCCCGAATCTGTCCTAGCATCGATTGCCCCTTAAGTGTGACACCCTACGGTCCGGGAAACAGCAGACATGATCGATACATTCTCATTGATCAATGACTAATCAATTGGACCTGGTTACAATCCTTGATAGCCCCTGCGCTTCCATCGAATGAACTTCGATCACTTTTGGAAACCGTTAATGATACGACGTAATCCCTTTGTGCTGCGGTACTTTCTTTGTCCGAGGTTTGATCGTTGGTATCCTACATACCGTGTTCACATCTCGTTCACAACAAACAAGTTTACTCGTCCATGATCATTGCATCTCTTGTGACCTAGTCACTTCCTTGCATGTTGTACTTCAACACAAAACTCTCATAGCTAGGGGGTAGCGACCGCAACACCCTATCAATCGCCACTTCATCTGGAATCTTAAATTCTAGATCATTTAGGCGTTGAACGTAGTCAGACATTTTGACTATGTGCTCAGTCATGCTGGTGTGCTCTTCCATCTTTGCAGAGAAGAAAGCTTCACAAACTTCATTTCTCTCAACCTTGGCTTGAGGTGCAAAGACGGTCTTGAGGTCAGTGATTATCTCATAAGCACTGAAACTCTCGAACCGTTTCTGCACTTCAGCCTCCATGGCATGGAGCATACCCTTCTTGACAAGGGAGGAATCATCCGACTTAATGAGATAGACTTTCTTCTCAGCCGGAGTAGCGGTAGTTGCTGGTGCATCTCCTAATGCAGTCTCAAGTACATAGGACATTTTGAGGGGAACGAGGAGAATCCTCAGGGTGCGGAACCAGGAGGTGAAGTTTGACCCATTAGTTTTCAGTTTATCTTTCTCTAGGAATGATCCTAAGTTGAACGAGGGGCGTGGTGCTGTCATCTACAAGGTTGATTCACAAAGATACATATTTAGACTTTTGTTCATAATGTGGAGTTCAATTACAATTAATTCTAAAACTCCCACTTAGGAAAACATCTCTCAATTTTGCTAAGTGATTACACGATCCTAGAACACCATACCTCCCCCGTGTGACATGACCATCAGTATGTTTGTTCAAGGTAGGCCATCATGCCAATCACATCATCCATGTGACTCATGCTCGACCTTTCGGTCTCTTGTGTCCCGAGGCCATGTCTGCACATGCCAGGCTCGCCACCACACCCTATGTGATTTGTTGCTGTGTCATACAAGGCCATGCTTTTGGGCATGCTAGGCTTGCTACACCCACCTCTTGTGAACGAAAAAATGTTTGACAACCGTGTGACACGTGATGCCTCCATAATGTAGAAATTTCCAGGTGGTGCTCACTAGGGCAAGGACACTATGTTGGTTTTAGCGAGAGATGGTCCTGTTTCGTGCTACCGTCGATATATCTAGCATACTAGCATAAAACAGGAAGTAAAACTGTAAATCATACAACCTATGATCCCCCTTCATCCAAAGCAAAGTTAAAACGCCTTTCTACTTTAGCTTGTGCAAGTTTTACGTGGTTGCTAAGGGTTTCGAGAGAGAGAACCGATTTCTATCCTGCGAAAACATACCACAACACCGATCCCCAATCGTCTCTATTACACCCCTGTCGGGGCCCTCCGTTGCAAACATCTTCGCATCGCTAATGCAGAGAGACAGACACCCCCCAGCCACTTTATATGGTACAAGCCATATGTCAAGCATGGAACCAGTCTCGAGTAAACGCGTAAGGTCGGTCGGGCCGCTTCATCAAACATTGCCGCAACGCTAAATGAGTACACGTGGGAGGGTAACGAATGATGATTCGATGCCCACATCCTAGATGTGTTCTACCCGTACAATACATCTACGCATAGCTAGCTCATGATACCACTGTTAGGATACGGGGCAGAAAACACAATTTTTTCATACCTACGGTACCCGAACTCAAGATCTATGCTATGGCGATGTAATGTAACGGAGGGAATCGGAGTTCATACCTTTGAAGACCGAAAAGAGGGAAACGTTCTTGCGAACATGGTTGGCGTAGACTCTGAACTACGACCTCCCTGTCGTGTAGAAGACCACCGGCGATGGAGACTCCCTGTGAACCTCCGGCGATGAAGTAGCACCACAGGTGTAGTGCCTCGAGGAGATTACACACGTACAGTGCAACCGATGTTCCCTCCGGGCTCCGAACCAGGCGAGCAGCGGAAAGAAGACGGATTCGGATCCCGACTCCGGCAGAGCGACGGCCTGCTTATGGTGGAGAACTCGCAACCAAGTGCAAACCCCAAACAAGGGGGGTCCGCTCGAGGTAGGAGAAAGAAAGAGAGAGAGAGAACTCAATGAGATGATGGGAAAAGGGGGTCTACCCCTCCTTATATAGGCCAAGGGGGGTTGCCACCCTCCTCCAACTTCCCATGTGGTACTAAACCAAAGGGGAGGGGAGGGGGTGCGCCATATGGAGGGTGGGCCCCTCCCTTGGCGCCATGGGCCAAGGGGGGGAGGCTCCATCCTTCCCCTAATGGGCCCTAAGGGGCCCATTTGCCTTTTTCCCATTTAATTAATTAATTTAAATATATTTTAATATTTAATTCAGATAATTAAATACTAAAACATTATTATAATATAATTAAACATTATTTTGAACCTTTCAAAATATCTGGAACAACTTCCGTTCTCTCCCGGAACTATTCCGGTGCTTTCTCCTATTTCACCGATGATCCCGAATCTGTCCTAGCATCGATTGCCCCTTAAGTGTGACACCCTACGGTCCGGGAAACATCATACATGATCGAGACATTCTCATTGATCAATGAATAATCAATTGGACCTGGTTACAATCCTTGATAGCCCCTGCGCTTCCATCGAATGAACTTCGATCGCTTTTGGAAACCGTTAACGATACGACATAATCCCTTTGTGCTGCGGTACTTTGTTTGTCCGAGGTTTGATCGTCGGTATCCTACATACCGTGTTCACATCTCGTTCACAACAAACAATTTTACTCGTCCATGATCATTGCATCTCTTGTGACCTAGTCACTTGCTTGCAAGCTATTGATGCAATATCACCGAGTGGGCCCAGAGTACCTGTCCTGTCACAAGGAATGTCAAATCCCGCTCTGATCTATTAACATACTCATCAACCATCTATTTCGGAATACCTAAAGTGCACCGTTATAGCCAGCATATTTCAGTCAGGAGGTGGGATACAAATTAAAGTCTCCTCATAGATGGTGCTTACGTATGATCATTACGGTCTAAGGACTAAGCCATACGTTACAAAGTCATAGCAACGCTGAACTATGTGACTCGATCACATTGCAATACTTTAGGTGGGTGTACGTCCATCACATCATTCCCCTAATGATATGACCTCATTGTCAATGGACTTAAGTTTCTCCATGATCAGGAAAGCTTGATCAATCAATTGCCCAATGAGATAGTTTACCCGAGTTAAACTACGGACCATGTTTTATACTACACCTGTATTAGTATTTCGAAGTAATACAGTTATAGCACAGTATAAAACATATTATGAACAAAACGGATATGTGACAAATATCTTTATTAATTTGTCTCTAGGGCACATATCCAACACACTGGACTCTGCGGTAGTGGGCACGTTACCGGGCTTCGGTAGTACCGTGGGGCGGTAGTACCGCTCCCGGTGCGGTAGTACCGTGGTTGGTGGGCTGCCAACGGTTCCCAACGGCTGGATTCGTGGGGGACTATAAAAGGGGGTCTTCTTCTTCCTTTGTCCCCATCGGTTTTGTGCAAGTTCTTCCCCCCATTGTTGACCTCTTTGAGCTTTCTTACTCTCTTCCCCTCCTATGATTCTTGCTCCTTTTTGAGGGAAAAGAGAGAGGAGGTCTAGATCCACATTCTCCACCAAGCCATCTCTCCTCTAAGTGAGGCGAACTTTGTGGATCTAGATCTTGGAGTTCTTGGTGTTCTCCTTGTTCTTCCTCTCATATTCCTCCATAGCTTTTGTTGCTTTGGTGGGATTTGAGAGTTGGGGACGTGAGCACTTCATGTGCTCTGGCCATTGCATTTGGTGCATCAGTTTGAGTTCTCTCCGAGGATTCTTTGTAGTGAGTGAAGTTGAGAAGATAACTACTCTTGAGTGCTTTGGCACTCTAGAGCTTGTACCTCGTGGGTGCGTTGGCACCTAGAGGCTTGTTGTTGCGGAGCTCAATCATTGTGGTGGAAAGCTTCGGGACGCTACGGGAGCCTCCAATTCGGTTGTGGAGATTGCCCCGAGCATTTGTACTGGTTCGGTGACCGCCCCGAAGGGTTGCCATTTGTACGGGTTCGGTGACCGCCCTCAAGTGTCCTAATAGTGGAATCACGGCATCTTGCATTGGTAAGAGCGTGAGGAGAAATAGGGTGGCCTGTGACGCCCCCAAAATCAGACCGTGTACAGTAATCATACACGCAAGGTACACGATCGAGATTAGGTACTCACGGTGGGATATCACAACACAACTCTACAAATAAAATAATACAAGCTGTTTAATACAAGCCAGGGGCCATGAGGGCTCGAATACAACACCTCGAGAGCACAAAGTCAGCGGAAGCAATAGTATCTGAGTACAGACACAAGTATACAAGGTTTCCTTAAGAAGGCTAGCACAAAAACAACACGATCGAAAAGGCGAGGCCTCCTGCCTGGGAACCTCCAAGCTACTCCTGGTCAACGGGGAACTCGACGTCGTAGAAGGCATCGGGGATCTTCATGTTGCGGTAGTCGGCATCGGGGATCTCCCGCTCCTAGACTCCAACGTCGACTGCAGCGGCCGATCAGGCAAAACAATAAAGGGGGGAAATAAAGCAGGTGAGTATCTAGTATACCCGCGAGTCTTACGTCCGCTACTAAGCATTATGCATTGTATCAACGGAAAGAAGAGACTGTATATAGTGGACTGAAAGACAGAAATCCAGAGCAAGGGTAAGAAGCTAGGCCTAACGAAGACTAGCATCTTCCGACGAGGTCTTGCAGCATGAGGTAAGAATCAGCCAACAGTTTATATAAAGCATAAAGTAACAATGCAACAGAAGTTGCTGCAGCATTGTATAATAATAAGTTGTAATAATTAACAATGCCTCCGAGTTCACCTCCTCGACATCCCCGCGAGGAAGAAAACCCGGAACCATACAGTTTAATAATAATAGTTTGTAGTGGTAAGATCCAGCTTCAGCATAAAGCGTCTTGTTACCGTGGACACGGCTATTCGAATAGATTAATCTTCCCTGCAGGGGTGCACTTGTGTTACACTACACGCACGGATCTCCAGGGTGGCGGGAACCTTGTTAGGGAACGCTCCACCGAGGCTATCCGACACTTCATAGCCCATCTTTCAAACTCAACAGAGAGGCCATCCGCCGGACTATATCCTATGTACGCGGGGCTTTGGACCCTAACCCCGACGTACTCATGCACGGTGCCAGGCTGGCCGGCAAAGTTAAATCAAAGAAAATACAAATCCCACTGCCGCGGCAAATAAGACAACACCACTTCCCGGCGCAGGCCGCGGTACTGCTGACGTCTGAAGAGTCCTCGGACGACACTACGAAGCAGAGGAGCCCATAACTCGTAATTCCCACGGGTAGGTAGTGCGTACATGGCATATAGCCAACTCAAGACATTCACTGAACCATTTAGCATTTTAATTAACCTGCGAGACAACCGTTATCGTTGCCTCGACTTAACTGACCCGCGGACAACGACAGCAGCCAGGACCACCAGTACATCGGTGCCTGCCCCGTCGTCCCACCAAGTCACTGCGGTTACCAACAAGGTGAACCGTCTCCTTACCTTGTCTCGCGTGTGCTCCTGGAGGAGCTCGACTTTTCGTGGTTTGGTAACTCTCGCGGCCAACGATCAGGGACCAAGCACACCGGTACACTGGTCGTACCCTCCCTGTCGTCCCGTCGCAATACCTCTCGCGGGCACCGTTGGGTCGCCCGACTTCTTACCTTTAAGGACACCAGTTGGTTCGAGCCCCTGCCGTTAAGTGAAACCAGGAGGAATCACCCTCGATGGTACACTTCAGATGGCTCGACTGAGACATCAGCGGAATGAACTAAAGAGGTAAACCTCATATCATCCGGGTGATACTATGCTACTGAGCCGACGAGAGTGAAATACGAGTCCATTCCACTCGTAAGCCAAACTCGAAGCGACTCGGCAGAGTCTCGCCGTTGTAGGTTCCCTAGGGTGTCTGCATTGATCCGTACCTGTTGCAGTTGTAATATATCGTTTCCGCGATCACTCCAAGAGTGATCACAACCCGCTATCTAATCCTAGCTAACAATGCGCAGGGTTTACTGCTGAATAATGCATAAGTAATAATAGGCAGCATAGGATTAAAGGAAGGTACATCAAGGGGCGACAAAAACAGGCTATGCAATTGAATAGGATTGGAATCGTAGCAGCAGCAGTAACAATGCCTAGTGCAAGAAATGTACGGAAAGATAGGCGATATCTGGGGAAGAGAATGGCTCTACTTGCCTGGTAGCTCGACAGTAGCGGTACGGTCATCGACGAAGTAGTCGTACTCAGCATCGGTGTAGTCGACGGCAGCAGCGGGGTCTAAAAGTTATTGAATTTCAAAGTTTTAAATCATTTTTAAACAATTTGTGGAATTTCTTTTATTAATAAATCCAACCTTATCCAGAACCTTATCCACAACAGTGCTGACAGGGTGGACCCACATGTCATACACAGAGGCATTTAACTCATTTTATATAAATCAAAATTATCAGAGGGCCCACATGTAATAGACTCATTGTTTAATAGGCAATTTGATTAAACAGTGAATTATGTTAATGGCCTAGGGCCCACCTGACAGTGGCACATGGGCTAATCTCCCATTGATTTAAATTAACTAGCTAATAAGGGGGCGGGACCCATCTGTCATAGGCTGGGTGGGGGGTTAACAGGGCGGGCCCCCTAGTAAGTGGGTTTAGCCCACTGGCTAACCGCACGCCGGCGGCAACAGGCGCACGCCGGCGAGGCCGTGCCAGTGTGGGGGGGCCACGGTGGTGGGGAGGGGGGACGCGGCAGAGAGCGGCGGCGGATGCCGGCGCGCTCACGCAGGAGAGCGTAACCGCGCGCAACGAGGCGACTGCGGGAGCTCGAGCTCGAGCTCCCTCCAATGGCGGCCCGTGCGAAGGCTCGCCCCTACGACGGCCGAACGGTGAGAAACAGGGGAAAACGGGCGAGGAGGCTCACTGAGAGGGGGTGGTTGGCGAGCTCGGCGACGACAAGGGTGGCTGGGATGCGCAAAATCGAGCGGAGGAGCCGGCGGCCGTGGCAGTCCACGGGGAGGAGGAGCTCGAGGGCGGTGCGCCTGGCGAGGTCGTTGGCCACGTCGTGTGGATGCTGTGCACAGCGAGGTCAGCCGCAGGGCGCATCTGAGGCGTGCTTCGGCCATGGCAGCACAATGACGGCCCGAGCACGGGCTCGGCGGCCATGGCGAGAGCAACCGGAGGGAGGGGGATTCGATGGGGGAAAACTGGGTGGGGAGGAGGAGGGGGATGGCTTCGATCTATCGGCAAGGGGGAGGGGCAGTTGGGAGGGGGCAGGTGAGGGGAGAGGGGCCGGCCGGCTACCACGGCGCGCTGGCCATGGCCATGGCGCCACGGGAGCAGAGCAGGTGGGGGTTGGTGGGGAGGAAGAAGACAAGGGGAGGGATGGGCTGGGCTAGGTGGGCCTCGCCCACAGGCGATTTTTTTGTTTTCTGCCAATTCTTCTTTTATGTTACCTTTCCAATTATGTTTACATTTTGTTTGACCATCTATTGAATTTTTCAACACATGAAACAAACTCTAATATTATTGTTACAAGTTATAACAGTGCTACAAAAAGTTTGGTGGACATATAAAAACAATTGCTTTTTTGTTTTATTTAAAAGGAATCAAATGCTACTGTTTGCTATTGTTTTTATTTATTTACAATTTTAAAACATTTTGATAAATCCCCAATTCATTTTTAATATGACCTATTGATTATTAGGCATTTTACAAAATTGCTTTCACAATTTTTAGTTCATTTAAAAATTCCCACATGTTTATTAAAATTTATCATGGCAACTTAATAATCCCCAAGCAATTATTTTATTTCATAATATTACTAAATCACTTTAATAAAATATCCATTGCTATTTTAACATGGCCCATGTTTGCTAGGCATTTCATAAATAGATTCCATCACAAAGGTCCCACTATAGTTTTCATTTCCATTTTAAATTCCATGACAATTTTGATATGCCAACTCTAGGGTTTTCATAATTATTCTTGGCTTGGGACTATGCAAATGACTAAGGTGGTTTATGTTTAACCATGATCAAATGAGGGACAGGAATCCACAAGTCTTGGAGAGAATTTATAATTTACCCAATTTGAAAATTTTATCTGGGATGGAAATTGACAGAGCTATGATCAAAGGTGATCATGGCTTGATCATCAACAGTAATGATCACTAACAGTGGAATCACTATAGTGATTACTGTACTGGATCTGAGGGTGTTACAATTCTCCACCACTACAAAGAATTCTCGTCCCGAGAATTAAAAGTAGTGTAAGGGGTAGAGTTTCGGTTTCTCCTTCTAACAAATCTTCTGGTTCCTGTTGTCCTACTCGAAGAAATTAATCCTTCACGTTGAGGCCTTCACTGCACGACATCGGTGCATCTCGAGGGTTTTTCATCCTTTCTTCGGGGGCTTCATCGCACTTACTAACAGGTCAAGAGGTAAATCTTAAGGGGGTCGGATCGATACAAGGTCAAATAAATGGGGTTGCTCAAGGGTATGGGGTACAAACTCCTCCCGAGGTTAACATCAGGGAAGTACATCGTGAGAAGTTTTAAGCGGATAGGCACGTATTCGATGCCGATGACGGAAGATGGGAAAGGGCCCCCGATCATCAGACACAAGCACTGGGTCTGATCTCGGACGGAATATCACAAGGTCGATGACAAGAGTCAGGTTTCGTTCCTGTGGAACTGTGGGTTATGGGCCCCATTGAACCAGGGTGGTGACATTCAATGCGATCAAGTTGGAAGGGTATGACGGAGATCAACTTGTAAACTATGTCGGCAACAACATCAGTGCTAAGGGCGAGGGACGAAGAGAACCATTTTCCTGCTCGTTAAGACGAGGCGGACCAATTGGCAAAGTTCTCGTCCATCGATGGTCACCGAAAAGTCATCAACAATAGTAACAGGTTGTACGGAAAAGTGATACACCAAAGTGTTTACATCAGCAACGAATTATCACTGCTCAGATAAGATATATTACAAGAAAGATTAAACAGACCAATGAAAGGTAAAACATGGTGTTCTGATCAAACAGACCAACGGAAAGGTAAATGTCATTGTCTGATCAGTAGACCAATGGATGGGAAAAGTGATGATACACAAGTATCACGCGTATATCTTTCCCAAGGGAAAGCAGAGCACGATATACACGACCAAGTTGTATTGGCAAGGAGTCAAGGGAGGTTGTCGATGATAACACAAATCATCGAATGACAAGGATGGTATTACAAATGATGAATCCAATTGACACATGGAAGAAGCCATGTAAGATTATTCGGATAATAATCCACCAAAAAGGTCGGATGGTTCGGAAAGGATCCAATGTGAGTATGGGCACTCAACCAGAAGGGGAAAGAATACCAAGGCATCGGGTGACAGAAGCACCGGAATAACTTGATGCTTAAGTACAAGGGAATTATGACTTTCAGATCGGGAGGTGGATGCAATTATCCACACGGACTTATTGGTTGCATGGGATTGCAAAGGCGATGAACACGTAGGATCTCGGGAATTGATCAGAGAGTAATCGTCGAAATCTTCAGGTGGATCAGACGATCATCAAGAATGCAGAGCTCTCCGGGAGGAAGGAGGTACGTGAACCTAAGTCAGATTTATTAAAACTTTACCAGCAAGGATAAGAGAGCAGTGTCCCAGAGAATAGGTAAGGAGAAAAAGATCCTAATACCATAGATATCACACGTAGTGACATCGATGTGGGCCCGTAAGCCAAACATTAAGTTAGCAAAGTAGTCTTGCAAATACTAGACTCGACTTCGACCAAGGAGTGGTTAGGGGCTTCCTACAGGCAGTCGGCTCTGATACCAACTTGTGACGCCCCCAAAATCAGACCGTGTACAGTAATCATACACGCAAGGTACACGATAGAGATTAGGGACTCACGGTGGGATATCACAACACAACTCTACAAATAAAATAATACAAGTTGTTTAATACAAGCCAGGGGCCATGAGGGCTCGAATACAACACCTCGAGAGCACAAAGTCAGCGGAAGCAATAGTATCTGAGTACAGACACAACTATACAAGGTTGCCTTAAGAAGGATAGCACAAAAACAACACGATCGAAAAGGCGAGGCCTCCTGCCTGGGAACCTCCAAGCTACTCCTGGTCAACGGGGAACTCGACGTCGTAGAAGGCATCGGGGATCTTCATGTTGCGGTAGTCGGCATCGGGGATCTCCTGCTCCTGGACTCCAACGTCG
Source organism: Bromus sterilis (assembly GCA_950022295.1). Lineage (NCBI taxonomy): Eukaryota > Viridiplantae > Streptophyta > Magnoliopsida > Poales > Poaceae > Bromus > Bromus sterilis. Next base: position 137,732,051 of record OX465601.1, on the reverse strand, counting down.
ACTGCAGCGGCCGATCAGGCAAAACAATAAAGGGGGAAAATAAAGCAGGTGAGTATCTAGTATACCCGCGAGTCTTACGTCCGCTACTAAGCATTATGCATTGTATCAACGGAAAGAAGAGACTGTATATAGTGGACTGAAAGACAGAAATCCAGAGCAAGGGTAAGAAGCTAGGCCTAACGAAGACTAGCATCTTCCGACGAGGTCTTGCAGCATGAGGTAAGAATCAGCCAACAGTTTATATAAAGCATAAAGTAACAATGCAACAGAAGTTGCTGCAACATTGTATAATAATAAGTTGTAATAATTAACAATGCCTCTGAGTTCACCTCCTCGACATCCCCGCGAGGAAGAAAACCCGGAACCATACAGTTTAATAATAATAGTTTGTAGTGGTAAGATCCAGCTTCAACATAAAGCGTCCTGTTACCGTGGACACGGCTATTCGAATAGATTAATCTTCCCTGCAGGGGTGCACTTGTGTTACGCTACACGCACGGATCTCCAGGGTGGCGGGAACCTTGTTAGGGAACGCTCCACCGAGGCTATCCGACACTTCATAGCCCATCTTTCAAACTCAACAGAGAGGCCATCCGCCGGACTATATCCTATGTACGCGGGGCTTTGGACCCTAACCCCGACGTACTCATGCACGGTGCCAGGCTGGCCGGCAAAGTTAAATCAAAGAAAATACAAATCCCACTGCCGCGGCAAATAAGACAACACCACTTCCCGGCGCAGGCCGCGGTACTGCTGACGTCTGAAGAGTCCTCGGACGACACTACGAAGCAGAGGAGCCCATAACTCGTAATTCCCACGGGTAGGTAGTGCGTACATGGCATATAGCCAACTCAAGACATTCACTGAACCATTTAGCATTTTAATTAACCTGCGAGACAACCGTTATCGTTGCCTCGACTTAACTGACCCGCGGACAACGACAGCAGCCAGGACCACCAGTACATCGGTGCCTGCCCCGTCGTCCCACCAAGTCACTGCGGTTACCAACAAGGTGAACCGTCTCCTTACCTTGTCTCGCGTGTGCTCCTGGAGGAGCTCGACTTTTCGTGGTTTGGTAACTCTCGCGGCCAACGATCAGGGACCAAGCACACCGGTACACTGGTCGTACCCTCCCTGTCGTCCCGTCGCAATACCTCTCGCGGGCACCGTTGGGTCGCCCGACTTCTTACCTTTAAGGACACCAGTTGGTTCGAGTCCCTACCGTTAAGTGAAACCAGGAGGAATCACCCTTGATGGTACACTTGAGCTGGCTCGACTGAGACATCAGCGGAATGAACTAAAGAGGTAAACCTCATATCATCCGGGTGATACTACGCTACTGAGCCGACGAGAGTGAAATACGAGTCCATTCCACTCGTAAGCCAAACTCGAAGCGACTCGGCAGAGTCTCGCCGTTGTAGGTTCCCTAGGGTGTCTGCATTGATCTGTACCTGTTGCAGTTGTAATATATCGTTTCCGCGATCACTCCCAGAGTGATCACAGCCCGCTATCTAATCCTAGCTAACAATGCGCAGGGTTTACTGCTGAATAATGCATAAGTAATAATAGGCAGCATAGGATTAAAGGAAGGTACATCAAGGGGCGACAAAAACAGGCTATGCAATTGAATAGGATTGGAATCGTAGCAGCAGCAGTAACAATGCCTAGTGCAAGAAATGTACGGAAAGATAGGCGATATCTGGGGAAGAGAATGGCTCTGCTTGCCTGGTAGCTCGACAGTAGCGGTACGGTCGTCGACGAAGTAGTCGTACTCAGCATCGGTGTAGTCGACGGCAGCAGCAGGGTCTACCGGAGATTAAGGGGGGAAGAAACAATAAATACACAACAATAATAGCAATACAAATGCAAGACATAACAGATGAATTGTAAACGGGGTTCTAACGCAGTACGATGCACGTTGCTCGGAGCGGGAATTCATCCGGGGATGAAATACCGGCTCCGGATGATTACCGGTCAGGGTGTCTGGAGGGGGAGATATCATGCCGGAGGTGTCGTGGACATCCGACACATGTGTGGGTGGTGTATCCGGGTTAGTTGATCTATTCCGAACAACTTTCGTGTTCGAAATAAATTCATCCGGGTACTTTAACAGTACCGGACAAATCATCAGACAGATGGTCCGGAGGGGGACGGTTCGATGTTCGGCATGTTAGAGGGGTGTGGTGGGAGTATGAGTAACGTATTCGTAATCGTGGATCCGTTCTGAGTAACTTTCGTATACAAAAGTTTTTCATCCGGACAACTTATATCGGTACCGGGAATTATCGACAAACGGCCCGAAGGGGGGAATGTCGATGTTCGGTACGTTAGAGGGGGGTGGTAGAAATACGGATAGCGTATCCGTATTCGTTATATTTTTCTGATCAATTTTCATGTATAAAGTTTTTGAATCCGAGTTACGGTTTAAAAGTTATTGAATTTCAAAGTTTTAAATCATTTTTAAACAATTTGTGGAATTTCTTTTATTAATAAATCCAACCTTATCCAGAACCTTATCCACAACAGTGCTGACAAGGTGGACCCACATGTCATACGCAGAGGCATTTAACTCATTTTATATAAATCAAAATTATCAGAGGGCCCACATGTAATAGACTCATTGTTTAATAGGCAATTTGATTAAACAGTGAATTATGTTAATGGCCTAGGGCCCACCTGACAGTGGCTCCCATTGATTTAAATTAACTAGCTAATAAGGGGGCGGGACCCATCTGTCATAGGCTGGGTGGGGGGTTAACAGGGCGGGCCCCCTAGTAAGTGGGTTTAGCCCACTAGCTAACCACACGCCGGCGGCAACAGGCGCACGCCGGCGAGGCCGTGCCAGTGTGGGGGGGCCACGGTGGTGGGGAGGGGGGACGCTGCAGAGAGCGGCGGCGGATGCCGGCGCGCTCACGCAGGAGAGCGCAACCGCGCGCAACGAGGCGACTGCGGGAGCTCGAGCTCGAGCTCCCGCCAATGGCGGCCCGTGCGAAGGCTCGCCCTTACGACGGCCGAACGGTGAGAAACAGGGGAAAACGGGCGAGGAGGCTCACTGAGAGGGGGTGGGTGGCGAGCTCGACGACGGCAAGGGTGGCTGGGATGCGCAAAATCGAGCGGAGGAGCCGGCGGCCGTGGCAGTCCACGGGGAGGAGCAGCTCGAGGGCGGCGCGCCTGGCGAGGCCGTTGGCCACGTCGTGTGGATGTTGTGCACAACGAGGTCAGCCGCAGGGCGCAGCTGAGGCGTGCTTCGGCCATGGCAGCACAATGACGGGCCGAGCACGGGCTCGGCGGCCATGGCGAGAGCAACCGGAGGGAGGGGGATTCGATGGGGGAAAACTGGGTGGGGAGGAGGAGGGGATGGCTTCGATCTATCGGCAAGGGGGAGGGGCAGTTGGGAGGGGGCAGGTGAGGGGAGAGGGGCCGACCGGCTACCACGGCGCGCTGGCCATGGCCATGGCGCCACGGGAGCAGAGCAGGTGGGGGTTGGTGGGGAGGAAGAAGACAAGGGGAGGGATGGGCTGGGCTAGGTGGGCCTCGCCCACAGGCGATTTTTTTGTTTTCTGCCAATTTTTCTTTTATGTTACCTTTCCAATTATGTTTACATTTTGTTTGACCATCTATTGATTTTTTCAACACATGAAACAAACTCTAATATTATTGTTACAAGTTATAACAGTGCTACAAAAAGTTTGGTGGACATATAAAAACAATTGCTTTTTTGTTTTATTTAAAAGGAATCAAATGCTACTGTTTGCTATTGTTTTTATTTATTTACAATTTTAAAACATTTTGATAAATCCCCAATTCATTTTTAATATGACCTATTGATTATTAGGCATTTTACAAAATTGCTTTCACAATTTTTAGTTCATTTAAAAATTCCCACATGTTTATTAAAATTTATCATGGCAACTTAATAATCCCCAAGCAATTATTTTATTTCATAATATTACTAAATCACTTTAATAAAATATCCATTGCTATTTTAACATGGCCCAAGTTTGCTAGGCATTTCATAAATAGATTCCATCACAAAGGTCCCACTATAGTTTTCATTTCCATTATAAATTCCATGACAATTTTGATATGCCAACTCTAGGGTTTTCATAATTATTCTTGGCTTGGGATTATGCAAATGACTAAGGTGGTTTTGGTTTAACCATGATCAAAGGAGGGACAGGAATCCACAAGTCTTGGAGAGAATTTATAATTTACCCAATTTGAAAATTTTATCTGGGATGGAAATTGACAGAGCTATGATCAAAGGAGATCATGGCTTGATCATAACCAGTAATGATCACTAACAGTGGAATCACTGTAGTGATTACTGTACTGGATCTGAGGGTGTTACATGGCCCTCGTTGGCTTCGTGTGAGTTGTAGAAGTGTCCCTAAAAAATTCTTTACTACCCGTTGTTCTGTTTTTCACAGATTCTGCCACGTTTTGTCTCTCCTAACTTTTGCAAACCTTAAGCTTGCTTTTTCTTTGCGAAAACTTTTTGGCACTCTTGAGAAACAGTAGCTCTTCAAGAATATCTTTTTATCCAGTGGAATTTTTTTATTTATTAAGGGTACTAACCTCTCTAATCAGCTTATGATGAGTTATGTATGAAGGGAGTTTTCAAGTGTGCGATGGAAGATGATGAAAGAAGATCTAGGAGTGTCAAGCGCTCAAGCTTGGGGATGGCCCCATGCATCCCCAATAAATATTCAAGGAGACTCAAGCATCTAAGCTTGGGGATGCCCCCGTGCATCCCCTTCTCCATCAACAATCATCAGTTCGTCCTTCGTCTCACTATATTTTTATCACTTCATGCGTTATGTGCTATGCTTGGAGCGTCTCGCTCTTAGGTTTTGTTTCTAGTTTTATTTAACTTTGCTTGCTGTTCATAACAAGTTAGATCCCGCCTTACTTTGTGTGGGAGAGAAACACGCTCCACTTTCAAAATTTAGAACACATCATAGGATTTTTCCTGCTTATCTTTTTGCTGTTGTGTGTTCTTTATCTTTTCATAGCTACTGACATGTTTAGTTTTAGTTTTAGTTTGTCTTTAGCAAGAGCCTTGGATTTTGCTTAGTTTGTTGCTGGAACTCTTTTTAGTTTTCATGTTTATCTTGTAAAGAGAGTTGGTTGTTGCACTGAGTTGTGTCTTGTCTTGGAAGTAGGTAATTGAGGTTGCTATTTAATTCTAGTAGTAACTTTCAATAGTTTTGAGGTATTGATGTGAGTAATGTTTGAACTTTTGGTGCCAAGAGCTCTAGCCTATTAGTGATAGGTGTCGTATTTTGGGCAATCCGTGTGTATTTTCAAAACCTACAAAACTAGTTGAGAACTCTAGCTACTAGATGGATCACTACTCTTTGGAGGGATCGAATATCAAAGAACACTCACGTACCATGAGTCGAGGATGCGCAAGGATAACCAAACCCCCATACACTCCTCCTCGGGGTACTTGTCTCTTTGTGAACCTCCTTGTTAGATTGAGAGTTACCGATAATAAGTGCATGAGTTCTTCAGACTAATGTAAGTATTGAAAGTTGACACTTCCACCTTCCCATATTTTGCTAGCCTCTCCTGTGCCGTGCATTGCCTTCTTCTCACTCCGAGAGTTGGTTTCCACCTTCGCCGGTACATCCAAACCCTTGGCATGATACGCTCTGTCATCATAAGCCTCCCTTTATCTTTCCTCAAAACAGCCACCATACCTACCTATCAAGGCATTTCCATAGCCTTTCCGAGTTACATTGCCATGCAACTTCCACCTCTTCATGACTTGATCTTCATGTCATACATGTTCTTGCTACACTGGCAGCGACATACATTGCATACATCATGATAGTTACATCTTCTTTATGATTTTGAGTACCTTGTAAAGTGTGAAAGATCTCCTTTATCTTCTTGTAAAATAGAGTGTTGCCCTTAAGTGAGGAAAAGATCCCAAAGTGGACACAATAAAAGATCCCAAAGAGGACAAATGAGAGTTAAATAGAAAGAGCCATTGAGGCCACAAAAAAAATAGAAAAAATAGAAAACAGAGAAAAAGAAATAAAAAGAGAGAAAGGGGCAACACTACTATCCTTTTGAGAGATCCACACTAGTACTTCTTCCTCTATCCCTTGTACTCCATAGAGATGATCATTATGCATATAGCTATGTGGGGACCTTCACACTATAGAACTTGGCTTGCATATTCCAAGGATGAGCCTCCTCAAACGAGCTCTAGGTCTTCATGAGCGAGCAAGTTAGATGCACCCCCACTAGTTCCATTGGAGAGCTTCCTAGCTCATATGTGCATCTGTTGCATGGCAATCCCTACTCCTCACATCATATCTATCATTTGGCATCTCTTGCCTATGATTGTCCTCATTGATGTGAGCCTTTCTCATCCTTTTTGTCTTCCTCCTCCACCATATTTCTCTCTTTGCCATCCTAAGTGTCAACTCTCGTGCTTACGCTCATCCATTGCATGAGTGCTCAAAATATCGAAAAGGAGTGGATCAAATTGACTTGTACCTGGCTAGTGATCTGGGGACGAGTCAAGATAAGATTCCAAAGAGGACCAAGTGTGAAACTTTAGTAGATTGAGTTCTCAACACAAAAATACTTTTTTCTCATATTCCCTATCCCCTTCTTGCACGCAAACACCATTTGGAGACATTCGAGTCACGGACAGCGAGAGCCCTAATGTTCTTTTGTTACTTGTTTCAATGCTAATATAGACTCTTGCATGTTATGACTTGAATTGAATCTCTAACCTTGATTGCTTTACTTTTCATATTTTTTTATGGTTGCTAGCATGTCACCACAGAAATTATGCTGTTATCATTTACCTGCTCGAGGACAAGCAGGAATTAAGCTTGGGGATGTTGATACGTCCAAAACGTATCTATAATTTCTGCTTGCTCCATGCATGTTTTGTGTGATATTGCTATGATCTAGATACACTTTCATACACTTTTGATCATATTTGGACTAACCTATTAACTCAGTGCACCCTAGTGCCAGTTCCTGTGTTTCTGCTGTTTTTCTATTTCAGTTTTCCCCCATATAAAAAGTGCCAGAAAAATTCAGGAAAAATACAGGAAAAATCAGCGTACAAGAAGCTTCGAGAAGATCCCGAGAGGGGCCAGAGGGGAGCCAGGGGGACCCATAAGGCCACCCGGCGCGGCCCCACCGCTGGACGCGACAGGGGGGCGCCTGGGGCCCCTGGTCCACCTCTGGCTGCCCCCCTTCTCCTATTTATTCTCCGTCACGGGGAAACTCCGAAGACAGAACCCTATTTCGCAAACTCGCCTCTGTTCCGCCGCCGCCGCGCTTCCGAGATCGGGAGCACCAGAAGACCTCTTCCCGGCACCCTGCCGGAGGGAGGATTGACCTACGGGAGTCTCCTCTCCACCATGGATGCTCCCCGGATGTCTCGTGAGTAGTTTCCCTTGGACCATGGGTCCGTGATTAGTAGCTATGTGATGTTCTCCTCCCCTCTTTGTTCTTCATGGTTTAGACCTCGTGAGCTTCCCTACATGATCGAGGCACTTTTGTAATATTTCTGCTATTGCTATGTTGAGTTTGATAGGATCTAATGGATTATGAGATTATGTTTAGATTGTGATTGAGTAATATATTTGGTTCTTATCTCTTATATTTTTGTTCCTAAGTAATTCTTGCATGTTCTCCGTTGCTGTTTATTGCTTTGTCCAAGTAGTAGGTAGTGACTCCAAGAGGGAACGTTTTGCTCGATTGTGGGTTCATGCCCCCCGATGACACGCTTGAGTGACAGAAACATGAGTCTATGGGATGTGTTGTTGCCACAAGGGGGAAAACAACGGTGCTTGTAACCGCGGTTACAAGGATTGTTTACTTTACGCAAAGTTCTTTTTAATGCAGTTGCCTGTTGCTTTGGGTTTACACTTTGGGTGGGGCTCGCAACTTAATACCAGCGAGATGTTCTGGATAGATATCTCAAGGTGGATGATTAGTAGTAGATGTAGTTGGATTTCGGTCTACTTATTTTGGCGTACTGCCCATGCTTTTGAGCCTCGTCCTTTCTTTTGTAGCATAATTAGCATTGCGGTGCGTTCATAATCCTGTCAATTGCCTTTCTGTAATTTGTTTACCTCGCATAGCAATTTTATCATCTTTTGGGAGAGAGACATCACTAGTGAACATCACGTATCCCGGTCCATATCCTCATCACTGTTTACACGCTCATTTACTTTTCTGCTTTTACTTTCAATTGCTATCATTATCCCTTGTGTTTGATCCTTTGTGAACAACAAGACCGGAGAGATTGACAACCTCTCTGAACTTCGTTGGGAACAAAGTTATCGTGTCTGTGTGCAGGTCCGCGTCAGTTGCGCCGCTGACACCTACTTATCATCTCCGGAGTCCTACTGGAGAAAAACCTTGGTATCTTTACTGAGGGAAATTTGCTGCTGTGCTACATCACGCCTTCCACTTGGGGTTACCAACGAAGGGCGAGAAATCACTATCATCATCTCGCACATCAAGCCGAATTTCTGGCGCCGTTGCCGGGGACTCCGAGTGCTAAGATAGGGGAGTTGCACACTACCCTATTACCTTTGTTTTTTTAGTCTTGTTAGTTTACCTTTCAGTTTTTATCTTTGTTTTTTTTATCAAAAATTACAAAAAAATCTGCCACACTTGCTGCTACTATGGGTTCCACTGAAAACACCAAGTTGTGTGACTTCACTAGTCACAACAACCAAGACTTTATCTGCACTCCCATTGCCACACCTGCCACTTCAGCTACCTCTTATGAAATTAAACCTGCTTTGCTAAACCTTGTTATGAGAGATCAATTCTCTGGTGCTGGAGATGCTGCTGCTTTACACTTGAATAATTTTGTTGAATTATGTGACATGCAAAAGTACAAAGAAGTAGAAGGTGATGTTGTTAAGCTCAAGCTCTTTCCTTTCTCTTTAAGGGGAGATGCGAAAATCTGGTTTCAATCTTTGCCTAGGAATAGCATAGATTCTTGGGATAAGTGCAAAGATGCTTTTATAGGGAAGTACTACCCTCCTACTAAGATTATCCAATTGAGGAGTAACATTATGAATTTTAAGCAATTGGATAATGAACACGTTGCCCAAGCTTGGGAACGAATGAAATCTCTTGTTAAGAAATGCCCTACACATGGTTTGACTACCTGGATGGTTATCCAGACTTTTTATGCAGGCTTGAACTTTACCTCACGGAACCTGTTAGATTCGGCCGCGGGAGGAACCTTTATGTCAACTACACTTGGTGCTGCCACAAAGCTTCTCGATGAAATGATGACCAATTATTCCCAATGGCACACCGAACGCGCTCCAACAGGTAGGAAGGTAAACTCTGTCGAGGAAATTACCTCCCTCAATGAAAAAGTTGACTTAATTATGTCTCTACTTACCAAGAAACCCTCTATTGATCCTCATGATGTCCCTTTAAATTCTTTGGTTGCTCAAGAACAAGTAGATGTGAACTTTATTGCTAGAAACAACTTCAACAACAATGCTTATAGGGGAAATTTTGCTAGCAATCCTAGACCGTTTCCATCCAACTATGGGAACAACAACACCTACCCTAGCAACAAGAACCCCTCTTCTGAATTAGAAAGCATGCTTAGAGACTTTATCACTACCCAAAAAGCCTTCAACAAAAATGTAGAGGAGAAATTAGCTAAAATAGATAATCTCTCTTTGAAGGTAGAAAGCTTAGCCCTTGATATTGAGATGCTTAAAATTAGAACCTCCCCCCTTGAGGAGAATAAGGCCACTCCTATTAATGCTATCCAATTACAAATTAATGAAAATATTAGGATGATGGCTAAACTTAAAGAAAGATGGGCTAGAGAAAAAGAGGAAGAGGATAGAATTAAGAGCCTTCCTACACACCACACAGTTGCCACTATCCAAATTGTTGAGGATACCCAAACTATTAGCACCCAATGCACTCCTAGTCCCGTTGGACCTATTAATGGTGATGCTAATACCTCAACCGTAGATGAAGAAACTCCTATGAACATAGAGGGTTTCAAACAAGTGAGCCTAGATGACACTACTACCACATTTGATAGTAGTGATATTGATTTTGATAGTTGCACCCTCTCAGAAGTAATTAGCTTGCTACACAAAATGTCTAGAGACCCCCACACTAGCACACTTAATCTTGCCTTCACGGAGCATATCACAAATGCTCTCGTCAAACCTAGGGAGGATAAGCTTAGAGTAGAAGCCTCCATACCTAGGAAGCTAGATGATGGTTGGGATCCTATGATCAAAATTAAATTAAATAACTTCTCTTGCTATGCTTTATGTGATGTTGGAGCTAGTACCTCCGTTATGCCCAAAAGAATATTTGATATGTTTGAATTGAAGCCTTTTGAGCCTTGTTCTTTTGGAGTTCGTCTTGCTGATTCTTCCGTAAAGAAACCTTTGGGGAAGATCGACGATGTTCTTATCATTGTCAATGACAACTATGTTCCCGTTGATTTTATTGTTATGGATATAGAGTGTGAACCTTTGTGTCCAATTATTTTGGGACGTCCTTTTCTTCGCACCGTTGGTGCGGTTATTGACATGAAAGAGGGGAATATAAAATTCCAATTCCCATTCAAAAAGGGGATGGAACACTTCCCTAGAAAGAAAATCAAGTTACCTTTTGAGTCCGTTACTCGGGCTGGTTATTCTCTTTCTCTTGATAAAACTTGATTCTTCTTTTTGCATCATGCCTAGCTCAAAGGCATAAAAGAAAGCGCTTTCGGGAGGCAGCCCGCAACGAATTTAGGTTTCTTTTTTATTTTTGTTGTGTCTTGATGTTTGTTACTACTGTAGCAACATCATTGTATCTTTATTTTTCAGCTTTGTGCCAAGTTATAGCCTCTTACGGCAAGGGAAGTAAAAGTTGTGACATGCTATCCAGAAAACAGATTCTGTCCTCGTGACCAGAAAAATTCCAGAAAAATCCCAGTTCATATTTTTGAGCTCAAATTTTTACACAGCATGCTCTATACAATTACAAAACTTCCGTATGTTCTGAGTTTTTTGATTTGAGTTGTAGAAGTGTCCCTAAAAAATTCTTTACTACCCGCTGTTCTGTTTTTCACAGATTCTGCCACGTTTTGTCTCTCCTAACTTTTGCAAACCTTAAGCTTGCTTTTTCTTTGCGAATTTTTTTTGGCACTCTTGAGAAACAGTAGCTCTTCAAGAATATATTTTTATACAGTGGAATGTTTTTATTTATTAAGGGTACTAACCTCTCTAATCAGCTTATGATGAGTTATGTATGAAGGGAGTTTTCAAGTGTGCGATGGAAGATGATGAAAGAAGATCTAGGAGTGTCAAGCGCTCAAGCTTGGGGATGCCCCCATGCATCCCCAATAAATATTCAAGTAGACTCAAGCATCTAAGCTTGGGGATGCCCCCGTGCATCCCCTTCTCCATCAACAATCATCACTTCGTCCTTCGTCTCACTATATTTTTATCACTTCATGCGTTATGTGCTATGCTTGGAGCGTCTCGCTCTTAGGTTTTGTTTCTAGTTTTCTTTAGCTTTGCTTGCTGTTCATAACAAGTTAGATCCCGTCTTACTTTGTGTGGGAGAGAAACACGCTCCACTTTCAAAATTTAGAACACATCATAGGATTTTTCCTGCTTATCTTTTTGCTGTTGTGTGTTCTTTATCTTTTCATAGCTACTGACATGTTTAGTTTTAGTTTTATTTTGTCTTTAGCAAGATCCTTGGCTTTTGCTTAGTTTGTTGCTAGAACTCTTTTTAGTTTTCATGTTTATCTTGTTAAATAGAGTTGGTTGTTGCACTGAGTTGTGTCTTGTCTTGGAAGTAGGTAATTGAGGTTGCTATTTAATTCTAGTAGTAACTTTCAATAGTTTTGAGGTATTGATGTGAGTAATGTTTGAACTTTTGGTGCCAAGAGCTCTAGCCTATTAGTGATAGGTGTCGTATTTTGGGCAATCCGTGTGTATTTTCAAAACCTACAAAACTAGTTGAGAACTCTAGCTACTAGATGGATCACTACTCTTTGGAGGGATCGAATATCAGAGAACACTCACGTACCATGAGTCGAGGATGCGCAAGGATAACCAAACCCCCATACACTCCTCCTCGGGGTACTTGTCTCTTTGTGAACCTCCTTATTAGATTGAGAGTTACCGATAATAAGTGCATGAGTTCTTCGGACTAATGTAAGTATTGAAAGTTGACACTTCCACCTTCCCATATTTTGCTAGCCTCTCCTGTGCCGTGCATTGCCTTCTTCTCACTCCGAGAGTTGGTGTCCACCTTCGCCGGTACATCCAAACCCTTGGCATGATACGCTCTGTCATCATAAGCCTCCCTTTATCTTTCCTCAAAACAGCCACCATACCTACCTATCAAGGCATTTCCATAGCCTTTCCGAGTTATATTTCCATGCAACTTCCACCTCTTCATGACTTGATCTTCATGTCATACATGTTCTTGCTACACTGGCAGCGACATACATTGCATACATCATGATAGTTACATTTTCTTTATGATTTTGAGTACCTTGTAAAGTGTGAAAGATCTCCTTTATCTTCTTGTAAAATAGAGTGTTGCCCTTAAGTGAGGAAAAGATCCCAAAGTGGACACAATAAAAGATCCCAAAGAGGACAAATGAGAGTTAAATAGAAAGAGCCACTGAGGCCACAAAAAAATACAAAAAAATATAAAAAATAGAAAAAGAAATAAAAAGGATGAAAGGGGCAACACTACTATCCTTTTGAGAGATCCACACTAGTACTTCTTCCTCTATCCCTTGTACTCCATAGAGATGATCATTATGCATATAGCTATGTGGGGACCTTCACACTATAGAACTTGGCTTGCATATTCCAAGGATGAGCCTCCTCAAACGAGCTCTAGGTCTTCATGAGCGAGCAAGTTAGATGCACCCCCACTAGTTCCATTGGAGAGCTTCCTAGCTCGTATGTGCATCCGTTGCATGGCAATCCCTACTCCTCACATCATATCTATCATTTGGCATCTCTTGCCTATGATTGTCCTCATTGATGTGAGCCTTTCTCATCCTTTTTGTCTTCCTCCTCCACCATATTTCTCTCTTTGCCATCCTAAGTGTCAACTCTCGTGCTTACGCTCATCCATTGCATGAGTGCTCAAAATATCAAAAAGGAGTGGATCAAATTGACTTGTACCTGGCTAGTGGTCTAGGGACGAGTCAAGATAAGATTCCGAAGAGGACCAAGTGTGAAACTTTAGTAGATTGAGTTCTCAACACAAAAATACTTTTTTCTCGTATTCCCTATCCCCTTCTTGCACGCAAAAACCATTTGGAGACATTCGAGTCACGGACAACGAGAGCTCTTGCACCTAATGTTCTTTTGTTACTTCTTTCAATGCTAATATAGACTCTTGCATGTTATGACTTGAATTGATTCTCTAACCTTGATTGCTTTACTTTTCAAAGTTCTTTTATGGTTGCTAGCATGTCACCACAGAAATTATGCTGTTATCATTTACCTACTCGAGGACGAGAAGGAATTAAGCTTGGGGATGTTGATACGTCCAAAACGTATCTATAATTTCTGCTTGCTCCATGCATGTTTTGTGTGATATTGCTATGATCTAGATACACTTTCATACACTTTTGATCATATTTGGACTAACCTATTAACTCAGTGCACCCCAGTGCCAGTTCCTGTTTTCTGCTGTTTTTCTATTTCAGTTTTCCCCCATATAAAAAGTGCCAGAAAAATTCCGGGAAAAATACAGGAAAAATCAGCCTACATGAAGCTTCGAGAAGAGCCCGGGAGGGGCCAGAGGGGAGCCAGGGGGGGCCCAGGCGGCCACCCGGCGCGGCCCCACCCCTGGCCGCGACAGGGGGGCGCCTAGGGCCCCTGGTCCACCTCTGGCTGCCCCCTTCTCCTATTTATTATCCGTCACGGGGAAACTCCGAAGACAGAACCCTATTTCGCAAACTCGCCTCTGTTCCGCCATCGCCGCGCTTCCGAGATCGGGAGCACCAGAAGACCTCTTCCCGGCACCCTGCCGGAGGGAGGATTGACCTCCGGGAGTCTCCTCTCCACCATGGATGCTCACCGTATGTCTCGTGAGTAGTTTTCCTTGGACCATGGGTCCGTGATCAGTAGCTATGTGATGTTCTCCTCCCCTCTTTGTTCTTCATGGTTTAGACCTCGTGAGCTGCCCTACATGATCGATGCACTTTTGTAATATTTCTGCTATTGTTATGTTGAGTTTGATAGGATCTAATGGATTATGAGATTATGTTCAGATTGTGATTGAGTAATATATTTGGTTCTTATCTCTTATATTTTTGTTCCTAAGTAATTCTTGCATATTCTCCGTTGCTGTTTATTGCTTTGTCCAAGTAGTAGGTAGTGACTCCAAGAGGGAACGTTTTGCTCGATTGTGGGTTCATGCCCCCCGATGACACGCTTGAGTGACAGAAACATGAGTCTAGGGGATGTGCTGTTGCCACAAGGGGGAAAACAACGGTGCTTGTAACCGCGGTTACAAGGATTGTTTACTTTACGCAAAGTTCTTTTTAATGCAGTTGTCTGTTGCTTTGGGTTTACACTTTGGGTGGGGCTCGCAACTTAATACCAGCGAGATGTTCTGGATAGATATCTCAAGGTGGATGATTAGTAGTAGATGCAGTTGGATTTCGGTCTACTTATTTTGGCGTACTGCCCATGCTTTTGAGCCTCGTCCTTTCTTTTGTAGCATAGTTAGCATTGCGGTGCGTTCATAATCCTGTCAATTGCCTTTCTGTAATTTGTTTACCTCGCATAGCAATTTTATCGTCTTTTGGGAGAGAGACATCACTAGTGAACATCACGTATCCCGGTCCATATCCTCGTCACTGTTTACACGCTCATTTACTTTTCTGCTTTTACTTTCAATTGCTATCATTATCCCTTGTGCTTGATGCTTTGTGAACAACAAGACCGGAGAGATTGACAACCTCTCTGAACTTCGTTGGGAACAAAGTTATCGTGTCTGTGTGCAGGTCCGCGTCAGTTGCGCCGCTGACACCTACTTATCATCTCCGGAGTCCTACTGGAGACAAACCTTGGTATCTTTACTGAGGGAAATTTGCTGCTGTGCTACATCACGCCTTCTACTTGGGGTTACCAACGAAGGGCGAGAAATCACTATCATCATCTCGCACATCACCGCTTCTTCCAGAGCTAATAATAGCAAACAAAATTGAAAACCAAAAGTATCAACTAACAACTCAGCACGTGCCTTCTGAATCTGTGTTTCTACTAAGCACAACACGACTGGGGCATATTTTTATTCGCGAGCTCGCGAACCTCTCGAACTATCGCAGGGTTGCCCAGCCCCCGATAGTTCCAACATATAAGATTCATTGTGTCCGACGATCTTCCTCGGAGGAAGCCGCTGATATCTCAACATTTGGATCATGCCATCCGCATCATCAGTTTCACCATCCACCTTGTGTTTCTTCATGTTGACACTCTTATGAGGAGTAAGGGAGGGATCGTTTGGAGCAGCCCAATCCTCAAACATGTCAACCATCATTGCCACCTTCAGATTATCTTGAACTGGAACTAAAGCACGGTTGTTTCCACTATCTTGTTTACATCTGACAAGTCTGGGTTCTCCGAGACAGTGTCTTCGGCCATCCTTTTCCCTAGTATTTTTTCTTGTACCCGGGTATCTTGAGAGGCGGCCAGATCAAACTAATCCGCAAGATTTTGGCTGGTGCTTGGCACAGGTTCCTAATAAGCAACATTAAACCTCCAACTCGCCATGTCTAGCTCCCCTGTGTGTCGTCTCCCGCGTCTGGGGATGGTACTACCTCCTCGACCCCTGCCATAGCCATTGCCTTCGCCTCAGCCTGCATCACCAGTGGCGTTGGTAGGTCCAGCACGACCAGTATTGCACCGAGAGTCAGTCCAATTTTTTCCTCTTCCCCTACCCCCATCAACAAGTATGACGTCGTCCTACTCCATCTTGTTGGTGTCATGAACTTTGTCTCCATACTCCTGCTGCCAATGGCCCATCAATCCACAAACTCTTTAATTAGGAGTGACTTATCCCAGATTTGGGGTTTGCAAAACCATCATACTCTTCAATGAGGAGTGCCTTATCCCGAAAGAACCAAGGACCCATTATTAGTGCTTTGTTCCAATCTGCCAGGTAGCCGAACTACACCGTAAAGAGATTACCATCCCCTCTTCTCTAAACAACATCTTTTGGAGGGTTCCAAGCCCGATTGCATGTCGGCGAAGAGGCTAAAACTTTGCTCTGTAATAACTCGAGCTATGGCTAACCACTTCATTGCTGCTGGCGGATCCTTCAGCTCCTCTTCCCAGACAAAACCTTCCTTAGCTTCCTCATGAAGATTCAACCTGCCCAACTGACTTTCGATCGGATCCAAATCGCCCTCGAACTGTTGCCCATAATCATCCCTAGATCGGTCCTACAGACTTAGAGAACACGAACAACTAGAGATCAGAAGACAGATGGCGAGTGCAAGGAACGCCACAATTGGATCATGGCGGAGGATGATCACCGTATAGGTCGCCCATGGTGAAAAACTGCACCTGTGCCGACCAGAGATCGCCGGAGAGAGAGAACCCTAGTATCACCGACTAGGGGAGAGATGCTCCATATATATGGTTATTTTAGGGTTGCTCCATATATATGGATATCGCAGAGGCAGTTTCCTAGAAGCTGCAGACCGAGAGAACTGCTGGTTTGACGACAACGGTGCTTGTCTGCCGCAGGCCCAATCACGCAGACGGCCCAGCAAAAGGGAAACAAAAGACAGTGCAGAATCCCTATTCACCGCCGCCCGTCCCGATACTGCTGTCTCAGTCCTCGCTGTGCGCCGCCTCGCTCGCACGCGCGCAGGTGCGCCGCCCGTCGGCGTCGAGTCACCAGCGCCGGCCTGCGCTCTTTCCGCCCGCCGCAGACTCACCGTACCCTCACCGGCGCCTCGTGTTCTCCTCTCGCGCCTCCCGTTCTTCGCCCCATACGTTCGTTCTGCGGCTCCACACCGTTGGCTCCCCGGCTCCGGCCCACGCGCGTCCTCCTCGTCGGTACACATCACTGCATCACCACTCATTTCCTCTCTGTAGATGCATAACTGCATAACTGCATCTAAATGCTCATGCTTCTTTGTTCATACTTTTTCTTAAACTGTTTATGTCTGATGTGCTAGATTTTAAGTCGCGTTGCTCGATTGTTCATCTTTTAATTTATTATCGCTTGTTGCTTACGAGGTGCTAATTTTGCGATGAAATATGTTTGTTAGCTGTAGCAAATAGAAATTAAAGTCAGAGCATGTTTGCTTAGTTGCTGGTTCTACTTAACTAATTCCCCCCTTGTGTTTTATGTGCGTGTATGTTGTTGATAACTTAGTTTGCTGAACCTACATTGAATCGCTCGTGTAGCTGCAGTCAAGGTTTTTAATCTCGACCGAGATTTTCGGAAACCGGTCGAAAACCGGACTTTCCGTTATCCAGCGAAAAAATCAAATACCGACCGAATTATTTGAATTTATTTGAATTTAAACGTCACAGTAATGACAAATAGGTGTCGTATGCCCTCTCAAACAGAATAGAACCTTTGGTATAGTGGTAATGCACTCGTTGCAATAGCAGGGAGTCGTGCGATCGAGTTCCAGTTTTGCTTATTGAACTTTTTTTAAATATTTTCAAATGTAGAAAAATAACATAGAGATCGGCGGGAATGGTGGTTCGAACACACGAGCTTCAGTAGGAAGAAACGACGGGCTGACCATCTGAACAGGGTGAAGGGTGTGCATTTGAAAGGCTTATTTTTTTACATTTTGAAGTAAAAAAATTTTTGAAATCAAAATTCATTTGAAAATTTCGTGCGAAAAAAATCCGGAAATTCCGAGATTTTCCGAAAACCGGCAATTTCGGTCCCTACCGAAAAAAAGCGGAAAAAAACCCTTGGCTGCAGTTTAACAGTCCGACCATTCAAAAAACAGTTAAGTATCTTGCATTTGATAGACCATCTTATGGTTTTATCCCAGTTTAGGCATTTCATATAAGAGAGCTCTCTGATTCAGCGAACAAACTGTATTTATGTGAATGCTAAAACTTCACCAAAGATTTAGCCATGGACAGGGGTGCGTGGAAGTTAGCTATATACGTGCCAGAACCATGACCTGGTATTAAACGATTTCATCGGGAAGATCTACTTACATTTCCCCATCAGGCCGGTTCCTGATGTTGCGGGGAGCTTGGTCTTCTTGTTGGGCTGAGCTGCTGATGGGGTGTCTCAGATCCTAAGACCCTGTTGGACCCTAGGGTGCTTCGGTGGCAGCAGCCCTGTTGGCTCGTCATCCGAGTCGCGGAGGACTACCCTGTAGCAGGAGGCGCTCGCAGCCGCAGCAGCTCGGGAATTCTTCCATATCAATGGGGGGCCACCTCCTCCTCTTGTTCATCAAGATGAGGGTCAGTCGCAGTTCGGGAACTACCCTCGCTGGTCGCTGGCCTGGTCCGACATGGCCCCGCAGCTCCGCTGGTATCGATCGAGTGGAGCCGTGCCATTTCTAGCGATTCCGGGTCCTCTGTCTAAGGGGCGGGCTGTGCACTCCGGCAATCTTTGCCGCCATTTATGCAGAAATCAAATTCAACACATATTAGTTCAGAGTTTAGTTGGAAAGAAGTTACATTGCAAATGAAATGCATATGTTACTTTACCTCAAATGGCTGGGTGTCGACGTCGTAACATGTCAGCTATGTCTCAGCCTCGAAGGTTTTGACTCCGCCCTTGAAAAACATCGCCACCATGTCCTGGATGGACTTTGTGTCTCATAAAGGACTCCTTTGATCGCCGATCTGGATCATCAACCCTGATGTACTGGCTCATCAATTTAGTCCGGCGTTGAAGTGGCTGGATGGGTTCGTGGAAGCTAGCTATCCACGTGCCAGAACCATGACTTGGTTTCGATATTTTATAGGTTTCAGCTCTAGCCTACCCAACTTGTCTGGGACTGACAGGCTTTGTTGTTGTTGAAGTGGCTGTCTGCATTGCTCTAGAGCTGTCTGCATCACCACCTCCATTGTGGGGTCCTTCCCCTTCAGGTATTGGATGCGTTGGTGCAACTTGGCCATATCTTGTCTGTCTCTTGCGACGCCTTTGGTTCCCAGGAGAAACGCTTCTGAGGCGGCATGTTGCTGAAGGGCATGACTATTCCAGGTCAAGTGGAACCAAGGTATTCGGCGTCCGGCATGTAAAACCAGGCCCCTTGCCATTTTTTGTTGGTCTCAATGATCTTGCGCTCAAGGTTCTGCGCACCGGGATGCTTACAGATCGCTGTGCCGCCGCACTCACAAGGTTCTGGACCGTTCGTTTGGATCTTGACCATAAAATACTTACGCCAAGATCAAAGTGAGGCTCTATTGCCAGGAACCCCTCGCACAGTGTCACGAAGTAGGCGATGTGCAATATGGAGTTGAGGGTGAGGTGGTGGAGTTGTAAGCAATATAAGGCCGGGAAGAATGCCGCGTAGAAACAGATGAATAGGAAATCCCAAACCCCTTAGCAACAAAGGTACAAAAGACACTCATTTGTGAGGATGAGGGTTTGGGATTACCTCGCCGATGGGCATTCCCTTGTCGTTCAGTATCCTCACCGGTGATGAGGAATCACCAAGCCGGAATGCGGCAGGTAGCCGGCACCCTTCAGGTGCATTCGCCATGGACTCCATCCACCGGCCCTTGGTGTCGGAGGCCTCAGTGGTCTTCTTTCCAGTGTTTCCTTTCTTGGGTGCCATGGATGCTTGGTAGTGTGGATCTCAGCAGCAGGGGCAGCAATGGAGATAACGGAGCAGAGCGCAAAGGAGGAAGAAGAGATGTTGAAGCAGACGAAGAGCAGAAACAACTAAGGGGCTTCTTTCTACCTATTTATAATGGCCTGAAGGCATAATGGCGGTAGTGTATCACTGCAAATCGCCTCGATTTCTCACTCATGCCGCATTACGCGCGCGGGCATCCAAGCAGCCAATGTTTGGTTATTGGTCCAGGGGCAACTGATGTTGTCATGGCTTAGGGGTTACCTCGCCTGCTGGTTGTTGGTCCAGTAGGCTGGCCCCTAGGTCGGTTTGCTCCCTGAGCCCTTATTCCAGCCCATGGACTACCGACATGGAAGACTCCAGAAGCCTTGACAATCAAGACAAGGAGGAAGTATCCATGGAGGATTCCTTTACCGCCATAGTCTCTTGTAAGCCTGGGTCTCCCGACAACCTATATAAGCTGGGGCCGGGCTAGTCGATAGGCAGAGTTCACAACTTAGATCTCAATCCCTCGATTGTAACCCGTGATTTGCATACTTCATCGCAATAATACAACATAAGCAGGAGTATGGTATTACCTCATCTCGAGGGCTTGAAACTGAATAAAACTGGTCTCCTGTTACCATCGGATCTACTCACCTCACTGAGATACCCCCTCGAGGGATCTGCCGAAATCAGCTCTGAGATGCAGGGATACGTCGGGATACACCTATCCCCAGTATCCTGTGATTTCCGAATTTAAAAAAAAAAACATAGATACGGCTGGGATACGTTGGGGACTGGGGAGGCCCAATAGTAGCCTTGGCCCAGTACAAACCTTCGTACGCACGCTCGCTACAAAACGACGAGCTTCTCCTAGGCAGTAGCGACCGCGTCACCGTCTCCTGGACTTGCCGCTTCCAGGACTCGACCTCAGCCCCCAGCAGCTTCTCCTCCCAGCGGCAACCACACTCGAGCAGGTAACCCCAAGCCCAGCAGCCTCTCCTCAACCTCTTCATCTCCGTGACTCGATTTTCTTCGATTGAGAAGCTGCTGCTTGCTTCCCCATGTTGTCCTTGGGTGAGACCTAAGGGCAAGCCTGGTCCCTGGTTTTCGTAGATACGAAGTATCCTCTGTTGGATCCAAACCCAGCAGTTTCCCATTGTTTTTTCTGTCTTTAACTCTATATTACATGGCACATTTCTTTTTTAGTTTATATAATACTCACCGTATCTCCAAAAGGCTGTTTTTGGAAAAGGCCATATCCTGTTTCCCTGTATGTGTATTGCCGTTTCCGTGTCTCCGTAACCATGTTTTTTACTCCCTCCGTTCCAAATTAGATGACTTCCATTTGTTCACATGTATACCGATGAAAATCATCTAATTTGGAACGGAGGGAGTACTTCTTTATACAGTAGATGAAACTTTAGTTATGCTCAGTGGCTCAATTTCTGATTTCCTGCTCTGTGGTTCACAGGTTCTGGAGTATCTTAGGTTTCGTGAATATGACATCTCATGCTGAAATGACAGGAAGGAATATGCTACGTTTTCAAAGTTTTCCTAGTAATATGGTATTCACCCAGTTGAACTATCAAGTAAATATGCTTCTCTTTTCGGAATCATTATCATGTGCTTCTCTTTTTGTACCAGGGAAAACAAAGGATTAGTTTTATCTCCACAAGACACCCTCCCTTGAGAAGGTCAAGAGTGGTTCGACATTGTCTGGACCTACATCATCTTTGCCGTTTACCTAATCAAAGGGCTATTGTTCCAAATATCCGACCAATGCCTGCTCTCACTGCCGCGGTATCCAGGGGAGTTAATAGTCCGTTGATAGAGGCATCTGTTGATGACATGGAATTAGTTTCAAGGATTATTCACTTTTACCGCAAACCATTTCTTCAAGATGGTGAGGCCAAGGAGTTACTCAGGAAGGTGCAGGCAAAGGTTTCTTCTAATATTATTGATGTTAAGACGGAACAATGCTTCAATGTTGAGTTGGAGGCTGCACTAAGTCCTGCGAAGCTTGCAACACTTAAGTGGCTCCTAGCAGAAACTTATGAACCTGACAAGTTACAAACAGGGAGCTTTCTGGAGGAGGAGGTTTCTAGGAGCCCTTATTCCTTCCTTGTTGAGGTTGGTCCCCGGATGACATTCTCGACAGCTTTCTCGACCAATGCTGTCTCGATTTGTAAAGCTCTATCATTAACTGAAGTGACTCGCCTGGAGAGGTCTAGAAGATATGTTTTGTGCCTTCAGCCTGGTAGTGACCCACTTGATGAAAGCCAACTCAACAGCTTTGCTGCTCTGATTCATGACAGGATGACAGAGTGTGTTTATCCCAGCAAGCTCACATCATTTCAGTCAGATGTAGTTCCAGAACCTGTCAGTGTTATACCAGTCATGGAAAGGGGAAGGGAAGCACTGGAGGAAATAAATATTAAAATGGGTCTGGCTTTTGATGAACAAGATATCAAGTACTACACTCACCTCTTCAGAGATGACATCAAGCGCAATCCAACTACGGTGGAACTTTTTGACATAGCGCAATCCAATAGTGAGCACAGCAGGCATTGGTTTTTTAATGGAAAGCTTGAGATAGATGGAGAGACCATGCCAAGTACTTTGTTTCAGTTAGTAAAGAGTACCTTGAAGGCTAACCCTAATAACTCTATTATTGGATTCAAGGATAACTCGAGCGCAATAAAAGGGACCCTTGTAAATCACCTACGTCCAGCACTACCAGGTTCCACTTCACCGTTATCCCTTATGATGCGTGAATTGGGCATTCTGTTCACAGCAGAAACCCATAATTTTCCATGTGCCGTGGCACCCTACCCAGGAGCTGAAACTGGTGCAGGTGGCCGTATAAGAGACACACATGCCACTGGAAAGGGTTCATTTGTTGTTGCTTCAACTGCTGGTTATTGTGTTGGAAACCTTCAAATTGAAGAATCATATGCACCTTGGGAGGATTCATCCTTTTCATACCCCTCAAACTTAGCTTCTCCATTGCAGATTCTTATTGATGCTAGTGACGGCGCTTCTGACTATGGGAACAAGTTTGGCGAGCCTTTAATTCAGGGATTTACAAGAAATTTTGGTTCTAGGTTGCCAAATGGGGAGCGCCGTGAATGGCTGAAGCCAATAATGTTCAGTGGAGCAATTGGGCAGATTGACCATGCACACATATCGAAAGGGGATCCAGAAATTGGCATGCTAGTTGTGAAGATTGGTGGTCCAGCATACAGAATTGGTATGGGTGGTGGTGCTGCCTCAAGTATGGTTAGTGGACAGAACGATGCAGAGCTCGATTTTAATGCGGTGCAGCGGGGAGATGCTGAGATGGCACAGAAATTATATCGTGTGATCAGGGCATGTGCAGAAATGGGGGAGAAGAATCCAATCATCAGCATTCATGATCAGGGAGCTGGAGGAAATTGCAATGTCGTGAAAGAAATAATCTATCCTAAGGGTGCTGAAATCGATATCCGCTCAATTGTTGTTGGTGATCACACATTGTCTGTTTTGGAGATCTGGGGTGCTGAATACCAGGAACAAGATGCATTATTGGTGAAGCCTGAGAGCAGAAACCTGTTGCAGTCACTTTGTGCGAGAGAAAGAGTTTCAATGGCTGTCCTTGGTGAAATTGATGGTAGTGGAAAGATTGTTTTGATTGACGGTGCTGCTGTGGAGCATGCGAAGTTGAATGGCCTTCCTCCTCCACCGCCTGTTGTTGATCTTGAGCTTGAAAAGGTTTTAGGAGATATGCCTCAGAAGACGTTTGAATTCAAGCGAGTTTCTCGATCGAGTGAGCCCTTAGACATAGCGCCCGAGGTTACACTGATGGATGTTCTTAAGCGAGTATTGAAGCTTCCCTCTGTATGTTCAAAGCGTTTCTTGACCACTAAGGTTGACAGATGTGTGACAGGTCTTGTAGCACAACAGCAGACGGTTGGCCCTCTGCAGCTTCCACTTGCTGATGTTGCTGTAATTGCACAGACTTACACAGATCTGACTGGTGGTGCTTGTGCCATTGGAGAACAACCAATAAAGGGCTTACTTAATCCTGAGGCCATGGCAAGGCTTGCTGTTGGGGAGGCATTGACCAATCTGGTTTGGGCTAAAGTTACATCTCTTGGTGACGTCAAAGCAAGCGGCAATTGGATGTATGCTGCAAAGATTGATGGGGAGGGAGCAGATATGTATGATGCTGCTGTTGCATTGGCTGACTGCATGATTCAACTTGGTATTGCAATTGATGGAGGAAAGGATAGTCTTTCTATGGCAGCTCAATGTGACGGCGAGCTAGTGAAAGCTCCAGGAAATCTTGTTATCAGTGCTTATGTGACATGTCCTGATATAACCTTGACGGTTACTCCAGATCTAAAGCTTGGGAATGATGGGGTTCTGTTGCATGTTGACCTGGCTAAAGGAAAGCGACGACTTGGTTGTTCTGCTCTTGCACAAGCGTTTGATCAAATTGGAAATGACTGCCCAGACATAGAAGATGTCCCTTACTTGAAAAAGGTCTTTGAGGTTGTTCAAGAATTGCTCAGTGAACGTCTGATTTCTGCTGGTCATGACATTAGTGATGGTGGGCTTATTGTCACTATTCTTGAAATGGCATTTGCTGGCAACTGTGGTGTTAACCTCAACACAGAATTAAAAGATAATGACCTTCAAACACTTTTTGCGGAGGAGCTTGGTCTTGTAATTGAAGTGCATTTGGATGACCTTGATGTAGTGAAGCAAAAACTTCATGCTGCAGGGGTTTCTGCTAATGTGATAGGAGGAGTAACTGCAGCACCAGAAATAGAGCTGCTTGTTGATGGTGAGGTGCGTTTGAAGGAAAGAACTTCAGATCTCAGAGATTTGTGGGAGGAAACAAGCTTTCAGCTTGAGGAGCTACAGCGTCTGAAATCTTGTGTCAAGCTTGAGAAAGAAGGCTTAAAAAGCCGAACATCACCCTCATGGCATTTGTCTTTTACGCCCAAAGTCACAGACAAGAAACTACTATCTGCATCCTCGAAACCGAAGGTTGCCATCATTCGCGAAGAAGGGAGCAACAGTGATAGGGAAATGTCTGCTGCATTCCATGCTGCTGGTTTTGAACCGTGGGACATCACAATGTCGGATCTCTTGAACCAGAAGGCTGATCTTATGGAATTCCGTGGGATTGCATTTGTTGGTGGATTTAGCTATGCAGATGTTCTTGACTCAGCGAAAGGCTGGGCTGCATCTATCAGGTTCAACCAGCCCCTCATACAGCAGTTCCAGGAGTTCTACAATAGGCCAGACACATTCAGCCTTGGGGTGTGCAATGGGTGTCAGCTCATGGCTCTTCTTGGTTGGGTACCAGGACCCAATATTGGAGGTTCGCTTGGTGCAGGTGGAGACATGTCCCAGCCAAGGTTCACTCACAATGAATCTGGCCGTTTTGAATGTCGGTTTATCAGTGTGGCCATAGGGGATTCTCCTTCTATAATGTTCAAAGGTATGGAAGGCTCTACTTTGGGCATTTGGAGTGCTCATGGTGAAGGGAGAGCCTTCTTCCCAGATGGAAATGTGTTATCTGATGTTGTCAAATCTAATCTGGCCCCTCTGAGGTACTGCGATGATGCTAATAACATCACAGAGGTCTATCCTTTCAATCCTAATGGCTCTCCGCTCGGTATTGCGGCCCTTTGCTCCCCTAATGGAAGGCACCTTGCTCTGATGCCACACCCGGAGCGTTCCTTTATGATGTGGCAATACCCATGGTATCCCAAGGAATGGCAGGTTGAGAAGAGTGGTCCCAGTCCTTGGTTGCGCATGTTCCAGAATGCAAGAGAATGGTGTTCATAGAGAAGGTAAATCAGACTCCCGAAACATTTTCACCTTTTTTTGGTTCCCTATAGGCCAGTCGTTAACTATACATAGTTTGTTACTCTCCTCTACATCTAAGCCCACTCATTCTGTAAATGGCATCCTTGTCTTATGTTTCTGGTAACACTCCTCTTGGCTCGATCTTTATTGTAGTACTGTATTAGCTTGAACACCGCTTTGTGCTTGAACTTTGTTATTTGACGCATTGATAACTACTAGGCATCCAGGATCTCTCATGTTCTAGCTCAGTGCTTCACTTCAATAGAGAGAATAAAAAACTGGGGCTAGGGATTGTATTATGTTCTTCTATTCATGAGGTCTCGTACAATACTGCCATGAAATAAATATTTGCTTACCCTTCCTGTCCTGGAACTTACAGGGACCAAATTGATGGCCCGTATCTCTGCTTAGGGCTTGGGTGCTCATGGAGCAACTTTCTGCTGTAGAACTGATGTGGTCATGGATCAACTGAGTACAACTATGTCTATGTGAAATTATCGCGTTGGAACGACCTCAAGTGACAACAGTTCTCAGTACTTGAGTTGAACTGGAATATTGGTGCTACTTTATTCTCTATTGGACTGTGCCTATATAAGGGCTGCCTGCGAGCATAATTATATTTTTTTTTAAAGCGCAAGAGAGCTGTGATTTCAGAACGGCTGATAGCCAACTGTACATAAGCTACCAGTCACTGGACATGGCAGGCAAAACAGAAAGAGAAAGAAAAGAAGAAGCAAGGCTATTCTTCGCATATCAGCTGCCGGGCTGCCGCCAACGCCCACTGGTTAGAGCATCTCCGGCCGTTCGGCCCCCAGGACGATTTTTGGCGTTATAATAGCGCCGTTTGGGGGACTGCCGGTGCTAAAATCATCTCGGGGGCGATCGACCGCCCAGCCCCGGCCCTAGGATTCCCCCCAGGCGCCGAGATTCGGCGTAGATTCGCCTCAGATTCGGCGCACATTTGGTTGAAATGTATTTCATTTGGCTAAAATTTGACGCATAACATACAGTTTTGGCTAAAATTCGGCACAAATAAATAGTTCGACACACATAAATAGTTCAGCACAAATACAAAAAAACATTACAAATTAAAACATTACAGAGATTGAACTAGGTGTTGCCTTTGCGCCTTCATAGGTGCTCCACTAGATCCTGTTCCAGTTGATGCACTTGCGGGTTTCGGATCTCTTGATGCATATTGAGGTAAGCTATCCAATCTGTTGGTATCTGGTGATCAACAATTGCAAGAGGTCCTTGGTGGAGATATGGTTCTGTGTCAAACATTGGCTCATTTTTCTCGTTTTCAATGATCATGTTGTGCAAGATGACACAACAATTCATCACCTCCCAAATTTGAGATTTCGACCAGGTCAGAGCGGGGTACCAAACAATAGCAAATCGAGATTGGAGTACACCAAATGCCCGCTTGACATCCTTCCTGCAAGCCTCCCGGCACTTGATAAAGTAGAAGTATTTGCCTCCCGGCACAGGGTTTGAGATAGTCTTCACAAATATTGACCATCTTGAATAGATGTCATCTGCTAGGTAGTATCTCTTATTGTACTGGTGCTTATTGACCTCGAAATTCACCGGAGGAGCACGACCTTCAATAAGCCTGGCAAAGACATTTGAGCACTGCATGACGTTGATGTTATTGTGTGTTCCTGGTATGCCAAAGGAGTGTCAAATCTAGGGGTCATGTGTAGCAACTGCCTCAAGTACCACATTGCAGTGCCCTTTTGCGCCCTTGTACATCCCCTGCCAAGAAGATGGACAGTTCTTCCATTCCCAATGCATGCAGTAGATGCTTCCAAGCATCCCAGAAAATCCTCTTGCTTCATTCTGCGCTAGGGTCTGAGCAGTGTCTTCAGCATTGGGTGATCGCAAGTATTGTCCTCCAAACACCCCCACCACTGCTCTGCAGAACTTGTACAAACACTCAAGGGCAGTGGACTCGACCATGCATGCATAGTCATCCTGCTGATCACCGGGAGCTCCGTATGCAAGCATCCTCATAGCCGTTGTGCACTTCTGAAGTGAGGAGAATCCAAATGTGCCGGTGCAATCCTTCTTGCAAACGAAATAGCCGTCGAACTCCCGGATGGAATTCACAATCCGGAGGAAGACCTTTCGGCTCATCCGATAACGGTGCCAGAATACCTTCTCGCCGTGCAGTGGAGCATCGGCAAAGTAATCGGCGTAGAGCAAGCAATAGCATTTTGATCGATGCCCCTCTTTTCTCTTTCGGCGACCCATCTTGGAGCCACCTCGCCGAGGCTTCGTGTTGGCGAACAGATCGGCCAGAGCGGCGAGCATTAGGAGGTGCTATTCTTCCTCGACGTCGGCGTCGGCCTCCTCCTCCATCAGCGCGGCGAACAACGCCTCGTCGTCGGAGTCCATCATTGCTCAGGCAATTGGCTGAACACCCAGCGGGTGTGGTGGGAGCGAGGTGCCGCCGGTGTATGCGCTTGCGCGATGGAGGCTCGACCAAGGGCGGGGAGGAGGCTGTCGGCGGCGGGACTAGCGGCAGATCTCCCTTTTACGTCGGGTCTAGTGGCGGAGCGACGACTATTTGCGGAGGGGAGGCGCCGGCGACGACATGGCGATGGGGAGGAAGGTTGGCGATCTGGTCGATCTAGCGAGCGAACAATTTTTTCACCTGACAGTGGTGGCGCACTCGACGCTTATCGTAGCCCCGGAGCTCCCAGGCAACCCCGAGCGCGCTGGGTTCGGCTTGGGATCGTCAGATCCAATTTCGGCCCAATCCGATGAAATTTGGGCTGTTGGGGGCGCGACTGGGCAAACTTTAGCCATCTGGCGCTAATATCGCCGCCCTAGGGGGGAGGGGGCTGTTGGGGGCGCGGCTAGAGATGCTCTTAGCCTCGTCGCTGATGGGGCCAATGAGTTTCTCCAGCTGGAGCTTCGTCAGGGCATGATGAGGACATCCCTACGACTGTTACACCCACATCGTCACCAACTAAACATATTGGACTAGTTACTAGAGCACGCGCACGTCAACTAAATTATCAGGTACTTTCGTTTCTTGCGAATTCTTCTAATGTTCATGAACATATGATGCTGCCTAAATTAGATACTTTTGTTTTGCTTATGAATGAAGGACCTAGCATGGACAAGAAGGATGGTCATTGGAGCGGGATCAAGCATGGAGAAGAAGGTGCGCGCACGGGAAAGGACAATGGAGCTTCCAGTGGTGATTTTCACACTTTGAAGCCACCATAAGGAGTGCATGAAGGCTTGGACGAAATACACGAGATGCCACTTCATTATTTTCGTCCAAGGAGAATTATAGGTGCTGCCTCAGCTTAATATTGGGCTGGGCCCATGTAATTTTGAAATACCACATTATAGACTGTTTTTAGAGTCCGTATGTGTGGGGAAACCGAGTTAGGGTTGTTTTCGGACCCCACCTCCAAGGGGTCACGAAAATCCCTTCTGTTCCCCCATATATACAGCCCTTAGGGCGTCGTTTAGTGTGACGCCCTCGATTTACGATCATGTACAGTAATCATACACGCAGGGTACATGATCGAGATCAAGGTGCCACGGTGAGAATATCACATCACAACACTAAACACAAAAGGATAAACCAAATATATTACAATGAAGTGGGGTCACACGGACCCGAATACATAAGTCATACAAACATAATATCTGAGTACAGACATAGTTAGTCAAGTTTTGCCTTAAGAAGGCTAGCACAAATAACATCAGAGAATACAGATCGAAAAGGCGAGGCCTCCTGCCTGGGATGCACCGAATTACTCCTAGTCAACGGGAACTCGTCGTCGTAGTAGGCTCCTCCTGGAATCTCCTGCTCCTGGGCTCCAACGTCGACTGCAGCGGCCGATCAGGCAAAGCGAAAAGGGGAAATAAAGCAAGGGTGAGTATCTAGCATACCCGCGAGTCTTACGTCCGCTACTAAGCATTTATGCATGTATCAAATGGAAAAGGGAGGCTGTATATAGTGGACTGCAAGGTAGAAATCAGAATAAGGGTAAGAAGCTAGGCCTATCGAAGACTAGCATCTTCTGACGAGTCTTGCAGCATGAGGTACGAATCAGCCAACAATTCAATAGCATGAATGTAATAACAATGCAACAGAAGTTGCTGCAGCATTGTATAATAGTAAGTTGTAATAATTAATAATAATACTGCCTCCGAGGTCCCTTCCTCGACATCCCCTGCGAGGAAGAAAACCCGGAACCAACAGTTTAATAGTAGTAGTTTGTAGTGATAGGATCTGGCTTCAGCATAAAGCGTCCTGTTACCTTGGACACGGCTATTCGAATAGATTAAACTCCCTGCAGGGGTGCACTACTGTTACCCTACACGCTCGGATCTCTAGGGTGGCGTACACTTTGTCAGGGAACACCCCACCGAGGCTATCCGACACGCCGAGGCCCATCCTACGGCTCATTAGAGAGGTCCCCGCCGGTCTACAGTCCTAAGCGCAAGAGCTTCATGGGCCATCACCTCTCGCACTCCGGGTCGTTGTGCGCCAAGTGGATCCAGTGCCGCAGCACGATCCGACCCAACCACAATGCTGAAACTGGACGTCTTTCAGAGCTTTCGAACGAGACCAGAACGCGGAGGGCCCACACCGAAACCCCACGTGGAGGTAGTGCGTACAAGCCAAAAGGCTACTCAAGTCATCCGCCGAACCCGTTAAGCATTTTATTAATTTTTTGTCGAGACAACCGTTATCGTTGCCCCTTTCTGAAAGAGTCGCGGACAACGACATCAGTCAAGACCACCAGTAACGTCGGTGCCTGCCCTGTCGTCCCACCAACTCGTGCGGTTACCAACAAGGTGAACCGTCTCCTTACCTTGTCTCGCGTGTGCTCTTGGTAGAGCTCGACTTTCGTACAACAAGAAATCCTTCGGCCACGAACAGTACCAGGCCCGCCGCACACCGGTGGAATACACCTGACCTGTCGTTCCGCTAAGATAACCTGCGCGGGCACCGTTGGGTCACCCGACTCCTTACCTGTAAGGACAACCGTGGTTCAGTACCCTAGGACGGCTATACAGAGTCAGCAACGAGTGGAGTACAAGGATTACTCCTCGATAGCTCACACTCGATGTGGCTCGGCAGAGCCGGGGTAGGGGCCTGAAGCGGTGTCTGCTCTGAACCGTACCTGTAGCAGTTGTAATGTATCGTATCCGCATTCACTCCCAGAGTGAACACGACCCGCTATCTAATCCTATTGACTATCAATGTGCAGGGTTCACTGCTGAATATAATATAATTATAAGGCAGCATAGGATAAAGGAAGGTACATCAAGGGTGACAATGACGGGCTATGCAATTGAATAGGATTGTAACGTAGCAGCAGCAGCAATGCCTAGTGCAAGAAAGTACGGAAAGATAGGCGATATATGGGGAAGGAAATGGCTCTGCTTGCATGTAATCTCGACGGTAGAGGTACGGTCGTCGACGAAGTAGTCGATCACAGGGGCATCAGCAGCGGACGTTGAGACTACCGAACAATAAAAGAGGGGGGAGAAACAATAAATACACAACAATGATAGCAATACAAATACAAGACATGACATATGAAATGTTAACGATGCTCTAACGTTGTACGATACACATTGCTCGGAACGGAAATTCATCCGGGGATGAACTGCCAATTTCGGGTGATTACCGGACAGGGTGTCCGGAGGGGGAAAGATCATGCCGGAGGTGTCGTGGACATCCGACAAACGTATGGGTGATGTATCCAGACTAGTTGAACTATTCTGAACAACTTTCGTGTTCAGAATAAATTCATCCGGAGAGTTTTACGGTAACGAGCAATTATCGGACAGACGGCCCGGAGGGGGATGTCGATGTTCGTTGTGTTAGAGGGGGGTGGTTGTTATCCGGGTAGCGTATTCGTATTCGTTATATTTTTTTGATCAACTTTCATGTATAAAGTTTTTGAATCCGAGTTACGGTTTAAAAGATATTAATTTCTAAAGTTTAAATCATTTTAAATCAATTTCTGGAATTTATTTTATTATTAAACCAACATTATCCAGAACTATTTGACTGGTCAAACTTACAGGTGGGACCTACATGTCATACACAGCAACAGTAATAAACCATTTCATTTAATTTAAAAAGGCCAGTGGGCCCACATGTCATAGAGCCAATCTTTTAATAGCCATATTATTTAGTTTAATAAGTTGTAGGGCCCCACTGGTCATAGACAGTGAGGGAGTTTACTGCTAAACAGGGGGGTTTGTTTTATCTTAACAAGGGGGTTAATGCTAATCTTCCAGGGTTGGCCCACACGTCGGTGAGACAGAGAGAGGGGGGGGGGGGGGTTAGCCCAATTCCCTCGCCGACGACGAACCACCATGGCGACGGCGAGCCGACCGTGCGCCCTGTACAATGCATCATTTGGGTCGCCGTTTGCGTCCATGGGTCCAGTGCGAGGAGCCGCATCTAACCGTGCAAATAGTTCGAGCTGAGGGGCACCGTGGCCACGATGGCGTGTGCATCCGCGTCGGCCGGAGGTAGAGCTAGGCGGGGCGGCGCTCCGGGAGGCTAAATGAGGGGGAAAGGGGGGCGTTCGACTCGGGGCTCACAGTGGAGCACGACGAAGGCGACGTCGAGGGCAGAGGTGGCGCAGTGGCGACGAATTTGTCGACGGCACGCTGCGGGCTGGAGGTTGAAGACGAGCGCGACGGGCTTGATGCAGAGGCGCCAGGCTCGATTGCTTGACGGGGGAGACGAAGGAGAGGACGGGCTACCTCCTGGACATGCCAGCGTGATCTGGGGGCGTCGGTGGTCACGCCGACGACGAGGCGTTCCATGGGCGGCTCGGCCCGAGCAAGCAATGGCGAGGGGGCGTGCTAGATCTAGTGGACGGGGGCGTTTAGGGTTAGGGTTGCTCCAGAGGGGGGGTTCGGCCTCTATAAGGTCGCCGGCCATCGCCGGATCCGTGCCATGGAGGGGGCTCGTCGCCGTGGCCATGGCGGATGGGCGCCACGCCTTTGTTCGTGAACAGAGGAAGGGAGGCAGGGGCTTAGCTGGTCTAGGTGGGGCTGTGGGCTGGGTGGCCCAGGGGGTGGAGAGGGGATGGGCCTCGCCAGTGGGCGTAGTTTAGGTTTTCTGTTTATGTTTATTTCCTTTTTCTTTTCTGCAATTTCTCTTTGTATTTATTTTATACACCTAGGCAATATTGTAAAATGTTTTATGTGTCCCATAATTACTGTTACACCATAGGTCAGTGCCACCACAAGTTTGGGCAATATTAAAAGTCATTTGATATTTGGTTTAAATATTAAAAGATTTAAATAGGGTTTTTGGCCACTGTTTGATTTGTGTAGAATTTTCCATAGCACAATAAATACCCAAACCCATATGGATATGGTCCACTGAATATTTGTGATTTTATAAAAGTAGTTTCACAACTTTTGGAGAAAGTTTATATTCCACTTTGTTTTTATTATTGTACCAAAGGTATTTCCAAGAATTGAATTGATTTCAATCCAAAGGCAATTGAATTGAGCTTGGACTTGTGTTGATTCCACCATGACCAAGGTACATGATCACTTGCATTCAACAATATCAAAGGCAATATGAATTTGTGCTGAACCAAAATGATCAAACAAATTTTTTTTGAACAGTAGTGAGGAACAGTAATGGTGATTATTGTTCACTGACAGTGAGGGTGTTACAAATCTCCCCCACTACAAGAATTCTCGCCCCGAGAATTTAAGTGGTAGAGGGGAAAAGATCGGGGTATTCATCGCGAAGGCGATCTTCGCGTGGCTTCATCTCCAGAATGATTCGACCACTGAACTTTGAGGAACTTGGTCGTCTTGTTGCGGGTTCGACGTTCAGACTGATCGAGAATGCGGCTCGGATGTTCTTGATAAGTCAAGTCCTGCTGCAGCTCAATACTATCATGTTCCACTTCGCGGATGGGGTCTTTGAAGCAGCATCGAAGTTGCGACACGTGGAAGACATCGTGTACTTGAGAAAGGTTTGGCGGCAATTCCAAATGGTATGCCACTGGTCCACTCCTGGAAAGAATACGGAACGGGCCAATGTAGCGTAGAGCTAACTTGACTTTGATTCCGAAACGATGAGTGCCTCTCATGGGAGTGACACGTAGATAAGCATATTCGCCAGGCTGATAGACCATTTCCTTGTGCTTGCGATCATAATTGCTCTTCTGACGGGACTGAGCAGCTTTCAAGTGTTCACGAATAACGCGAACCTGATCTTCAGCATGCTGAATAATTTCCGGACCAATGAGAGTTCCTTCCCCAGTTTTTGACCAATTCAGAGGGGTTCGACACTTACGTCCATAGAGAACTTCAAAGGGTGCCATCTTCAGACTAGCTTGGTAGCTATTGTTGTACGAGAGTTCAGCAAATGGAAGGGATTCCTCCCATTTCTTACCGAATGAGATGACACAAGCTCGAAGCATGTCTTCAAGCACTTGATTGACGCGTTCAACTTGGCCTTGCGACTGGGGGTGATAAGCGGTGCTGAAGTTTAGGTGAGTGCCCATAGCTTCTTGGAAAATATCCCAGAATCTTGAGGTGAAAATGCTGCCACGGTCAGAACTGATCTCCAACGGAATACCATGGAGGGACACAATTCTGGAAACATACAAGTCTGCTAACTGACTAGCAGAGATCGTCTCCTTGACTGGTAGAAAGTGGGCAACCTTGGAGAATCGGTCGATGACGACAAAGATGGCATCATGACCCTTCTGTGATCGCGGAAAACCGGTGACGAAGTCCATTTCAATCTTGTCCCATTTCCATTCAGGAATAGAGAGTGGTTGCAGAGTTTCGGCGGGTCTTTGATGTTCTGCCTTGACGCGACAGCAAACGTCACACTCATCAACATATCGAGCGATGTCTTGCTTCATGTTAGACCACCAGTACCGCTGACGAATGTCTTGGTACATCTTGGTACTACCAGGGTGAATCGACAAAGGGGTATCATGAGCTTCTTTCATGACATCAGGGGCGTAGTTCAGGTTGGCCTACCGGAACCACTAAACGACCCTTGAAGTACACTGCATTATCATCATTTGCATCAATAGTGAAGAATGAGGGCTCTCCTCTGGCGACACGACGCTTTATCTTCCAAATGTCAGAGTCATAATGTTGTATCGTCTTGATGCGGTCAACGAGGTCTGGTTTGACAACCAGGGAATTCACATATCCCTGCGGAACAATCTCGATGTTCAGCTTGCGAAGCTCTTCATACAGAGGTGGTTGTTGTATTTGAACTTCAAGTTCACTACAGTAGGCTTTGCGACTCAGTGCATCAGCCATCACATTAGCTTTGCCAGGGGTATAATGAATATCCATGTTGAAATCGGCTATTGTCTCGAGCCATCTTTGTTGGCGGATATTCAGGTCGGGCTGAGTAAACAAGTACTTCAGGCTTTGGTGATCGGTGTAGATCTCGCAACGATTACCGACGAGGTAGTGTCGCCACAGCTTTAATGCATAGATTACTGCTGCCAATTCGAGATCATGTGTTGGATACTTATCTTCGTGAGAACGCAACTGACGAGAGCCATAAGCAATCACTTTGCGCTCTTGCATTAGGACACAGCCTAATCCTTGACGAGACGCGTCGCAGTATATCACGAAGTCCTTCTTGGTATCAGGGGGAGAAAGCACTGGGGGAGAAGTGAGCTTGTCCTTGAGAGCTTGAAAACTTTCCTGACAATTGTCTGTCCACTCGAACTTAACGCCTTTGTGAAGCAGATTAGTCAGAGGCTTGGCAATCTTGGAGAAGTTCTCGACGAAACGGCGACAATAGCTAGCGAGGCCGAGGAAACTTCTGACTTGCTTTAAAGTCTTGGGAGGAGTCCAGTCAAGAATAGCCTGAATACGTTCTGGGTTGACGGCAACGCCATCCTTGGAAATCACATGACCAAGGTAAGTCACTTCGGGAAGCCAGAATTCACACTTAGAATACTTAGCATAGAGTTTGTGTTCTCGAAGCTTTTCTAGTATAAGACGAAGGTGTTCAGCATGTTCTTCTTCATTCTTGGAGTATACCAAGATATCATCCAGATAAACCACGAGGAACTTGTCGAGGTATTCCATGAATATATAGTTCATCAATCGATAGAAAGTGGCCGGGGCATTGGTCAGGACAAAAGACATGACGGTGTACTCGTATGAACCATAGCGAGTAATGAAAGCGGTCTTCGGAATGTCCTCTTCACGGACCCGGATCTGATGATAACCCAACCTCAAGTCGAGTTTCGAGAACACCGTAGATCCAGCAAGTTGATCATATAGATCGTTGATCCGAGGGAGCGGATACTTGTTCTGTATTGTTGCCTGGTTGATAGGTCGATAATCTTGGAACAAACGGTTCGTGCCATCGCTCTTCTTGACAAAGAGTGAAGGTGCTCCCCAAGCAGAGGAACTTGGATGGATGAAGCCTTTGTGAAGGGCCATGTCGATCTCCTTCTTCAGTTCAAGGAGGTGGTGAGGCGGCATCTTATAAGGGCGCTTAGCAATAGGGACGATGCCAGGCTTCAAGTCGATGACGAATTCGACATCTCTGATCGGGGGTATTCCCGGCAGTTCTTCTGGGAAGACGTCGAGAAAATCGCGAACGACTGGAATGTTTTCGATCCCTTCGAGAGGTGCAGCGTTCAGGGCATTCAGAGCATATATCTGGTTCGCGGCATGTTGAACTGTTCGGGCCGAGTACAGAATTGTCTTGCCAGAAGGGTGAGTTAGCTGAACTGTTTTAGTACCACAGCGGATGTGAGCATCATGCGCTTTCAACCAATCCATACCAAGAATAACGTCAATGGTAGAAACCTTGAGGGTCATGAGTGAAGCAGCAAATATCAATCCTCCAATTTCAATACGATTGTTGTAGGCTATCATCGAGGTATCCCAACTGGAACCAGGAGAATAAACCACCAGCGGAGGGTACAGGTTTTCGAACGGCAAGTCTTGCTTACGGGCAAACACAGTAGATATGAAGGAATGTGAGGCTCCTGAATCAAA
The DNA here is from genome assembly GCA_950022295.1 of Bromus sterilis. Classification (NCBI taxonomy): domain Eukaryota; kingdom Viridiplantae; phylum Streptophyta; class Magnoliopsida; order Poales; family Poaceae; genus Bromus; species Bromus sterilis. Next base: position 137,695,366 of record OX465601.1, on the reverse strand, counting down.
CAGAACAGAAGCTGGTACTGAATTAACAAGGAGGGTTCCCATCACAATAGTCGGATCCAACCTAGCCTTCTCAACATCAACATGATTGGCATAGCCACGTTCAACAAGAGGCGGCTTGGTATTACCTTTTCTGGTACGACGGCTTCGACAGTTCCTCCTACGGTCAACAGGAGGGCATGGTGCACGGTGACCTGGCTGTCCACAATGGCGGCATAAGCCATTATTAGGGGGAGGAGCCATAATATTGGGCTGTCCAGTCGGAATCGTTAGCTGTCTCGGCGGTGGAGGCAGGCGAGGTGCAACATAAGACGGTCTTGGTGTCGGAGCGGGCCGGTGAAAAACACTGTGCGGGAGCCAGACTCTAAGTTTCTGAGCAGGCCGAATCGAAGGGCTAGCATCTCGAGCACGCTTGAGCGACTCATGGTGCTTAGTCAGAGCAGTTTCGACTTGGAAAGCCTTGCTGACAAGGGTCGCAAAGTCCGCACAATCATGAAGGACAAGTGCGAGTTCTATTTCAGGATGCAGTCCTTCACGGAATCTCTCCTGTTTGCGAGCGTCGGTGGCGACGTCTCTCTCGGCATAGCGATACAACTCAAGGAATTTCCTATGATATTCATCAACAGTTGTCTGGCCCTGACGGAGTTGGCGGAAATCCTCCTTCTTCTGGTCCATCAGACCTTGAGGAAGGTGCCATGCACGGAAGGCTAACTGGAATTCTTGCCAAGTGGTTACAGTTCCATCTGGCAGCGCAAGCCTGTGGCTTTCCCACCACTGAGCAGCTGGACCCCTCAGATGATACGTCGCAAAGGTGAGGTAACTGGCAGGGGCAACAACAGCTGACTCCATCTGAAAAGCAATATCACGGAGCCAATCATCGGCATCCATAGGATTTGCAGAGCTGCGAAAAGTGGACGGACTGAGGCGCACGAACTCCTGCAGTGTTATTGGGGAATTCTGGGTTGAAAGTTGGGTCATTACTCCGGCCATAAACTGACGGTTCAGATGAAACTGTTGCAGTACTGCGGCCATATAAGGTGGAGGTGGGGGATCGTCAGCCATCCTGCCTGAACAGCAGGGGTTAGTTCAGACAAAGCATTTGCAAGGATAAAAAGTCATACATGATGTAGTATGAGCAATGAACGAGAAGTGCAGTAGATACACAATAGTAGTCATATAGACATACAGATCTTTGCACACAGTCGGTCAAAATCGGACAGCATAACGTCGTAGAAATTAAGGAAAAAGGACTCAGTAGGCGGCACGCAGACCGCGGTAAGGATTACACGACGCGACATAGATTCCACTATGTCAATCACGCCGCAAGAAAACTGTTGGCCACAGGAGTTAATGCCAGAGGACGCGCGGCCTGACCAGAATGAGAATGGGATCCGCGGTCCGGGACCTGGGGTAGAACTCCTGCGACACGACTCAATCAATGAGGTAGCACCAGAACGCCGGGTGGAATCAAGAGAACGTGATCATAATGTCAGAGTTTGTAAAACTTACCAGCAAGGGTAAGAGAGAAGATTCCCAGAGCATAGGTACGAAGAAAAGGAACCTAATACCATAGATATCACACGTAGTGACATCGATGTGGGCCTGTAAGCCAAATATTAAGTTAGCAAAATAGTTTTTCAAAGTCTAGACTCAACTTCGACCAGGTAGTGGTTGGGTGGCTTCCTACAGGCAGTCGGCTCTGATACCAACTTGTGACGCCCTCGATTTACGATCATGTACAGTAATCATACACGCAGGGTACATGATCGAGATCAAGGTGCCATGGTGAGAATATCACAGCACAACACTAAACACAAAAGGATAAACCAAATATATTACAATGAAGTGGGGTCACACGGACCCGAATGCATAAGTCATACAAACATAATATCTGAGTACAGACATAGTTAGTCAAGTTTTGCCTTAAGAAGGCTAGCACAAATAACATCAGAGAATACAGATAAAAAAGGCGAGGCCTCCTGCCTGGGATGCACCGAATTACTCCTAGTCAACGGGAACTCGTCGTCGTAGTAGGCTCCTCCTGGAATCTCCTGCTCCTGGGCTCCAACGTCGACTACAGCGGCCGATCAGGCAAAGCGAAAAGGGGAAATAAAGTAAGGGTGAGTATCTAGCATACCCGCGGGTCTTACGTCCGCTACTAAGCATTTATGCATGTATCAAATGGAAAAGGGAGGCTGTATATAGTGGACTGCAAGGTAGAAATCAGAATAAGGGTAAGAAGCTAGGCCTATCGAAGACTAGCATCTTCTGACGAGTCTTGCAGCATGAGGTACGAATCAGCCAACAATTCAATAGCATGAATGTAATAACAATGCAACAGAAGTTGCTGCAGCATTTTATAATAGTAAGTTGTAATAATTAATAATAATACTGCCTCCGAGGTCCCTTCCTCGACATCCCCTGCGAGGAAGAAAACCCGAAACCAACAGTTTAATAGTAGTAGTTTGTAGTGATAGGATCTGGCTTCAGCATAAAGCGTCCTGTTACCTTGGACACGGCTATTCGAATAGATTAAACTCCCTGCAGGGGTGCACTACTGTTACCCTACACGCTCGGATCTCTAGGGTGGCGTACACTTTGTCAGGGAACACCCCACCGAGGCTATCCGACACGCCGAGGCCCATCCTACGGCTCATTAGAGAGGTCCCCGCCGGTCTACAGTCCTAAGCGCAAGAGCTTCATGGGCCATCACCTCTCGCACTCCGGGTCGTTGTGCGCCAAGTGGATCCAGTGCCGCAGCACGATCCGACCCAACCACAATGCTGAAACTGGACGTCTTTCAGAGCTTTCGAACGAGACCAGAACGCGGAGGGCCCACACCGAAACCCCACGTGGAGGTAGTGCGTACAAGCCAAAAGGCTACTCAAGTCATCCGCCGAACCCGTTAAGCATTTTATTAATTTTTTGTCGAGACAACCGTTATCGTTGCCCCTTTCTGAAAGAGTCGCGGACAACGACATCAGTCAAGACCACCAGTAACGTCGGTGCCTGCCCTGTCGTCCCACCAACTCGTGCGGTTACCAACAAGGTGAACCGTCTCCTTACCTTGTCTCGCGTGTGCTCTTGGTAGAGCTCGACTTTCGTACAACAAGAAATCCTTCGGCCACGAACAGTACCAGGCCCGCCGCACACCGGTGGAATACACCTGACCTGTCGTTCCGCTAAGATAACCTGCGCGGGCAACGTTGGGTCACCCGACTCCTTACCTGTAAGGACAACCGTGGTTCAGTACCCTAGGACGGCTATACAGAGTCAGCAACGAGTGGAGTACAAGGATTACTCCTCGATAGCTCACACTCGATGTGGCTCGGCAGAGCCGGGGTAGGGGCCTGAAGCGGTGTCTGCTCTGAACCGTACCTGTAGCAGTTGTAATGTATCGTATCCGCATTCACTCCCAGAGTGAACACGACCCGCTATCTAATCCTATTGACTATCAATGTGCAGGGTTCACTGCTGAATATAATATAATTATAAGGCAGCATAGGATAAAGGAAGGTACATCAAGGGTGACAATGACGGGCTATGCAATTGAATAGGATTGTAACGTAGCAGCAGCAGCAATGCCTAGTGCAAGAAAGTACGGAAAGATAGGCGATATATGGGGAAGGAAATGGCTCTGCTTGCATGTAAGCTCGACGGTAGAGGTACGGTCGTCGACGAAGTAGTCGATCACAGGGGCATCAGCAGCGGACGTTGAGACTACCGAACAATAAAAGAGGGGGGAGAAACAATAAATACACAGCAATGATAGCAATACAAATACAAGACATGACATATGAAATGTTAACGATGCTCTAACGTTGTACGATACACATTGCTCGGAACGGAAATTCATCCGGGGATGAACTGCCAATTTCGGGTGATTACCGGACAGGGTGTCCGGAGGGGGAAAGATCATGCCGGAGGTGTCGTGGACATCCGAAAAACGTATGGGTGATGTATCCAGACTAGTTGAACTATTCTGAACAACTTTCGTGTTCAGAATAAATTCATCCGGAGAGTTTTACGGTAACGAGCAATTATCGGACAGACGGCCCGGAGGGGGGATGTCGATGTTCGTTGTGTTAGAGGGGGTGGTTGTTATCCGGGTAGCGTATTCGTATTCGTTATATTTTTTTGATCAACTTTCATGTATAAAGTTTTTGAATCCGAGTTACGGTTTAAAAGATATTAATTTCTAAAGTTTAAATCATTTTAAATCAATTTCTGGAATTTATTTTATTATTAAACCAACATTATCCAGAACTATTTGACTGGTCAAACTTACAGGTGGGACCTACATGTCATACACAGCAACAGTAATAAACCATTTCATTTAATTTAAAAAGGCCAGTGGGCCCACATGTCATAGAGCCAATCTTTTAATAGCCATATTATTTAGTTTAATAAGTTGTAGGGCCCCACTGGTCATAGACAGTGAGGGAGTTTACTGCTAAACAGGGGGGTTTGTTTTATCTTAACAAGGGGGTTAATGCTAATCTTCCAGGGTTGTCCCACACGTCGGTGAGACAGAGAGAGGGGGGGGGGGGTTAGCCCAATTCCCTCGCCGACGACGAACCACCATGGCGACGGCGAGCCGACCGTGCGCCCTGTACAATGCATCATTTGGGTCGCCGTTTGCGTCCATGGGTCCAGTGCGAGGAGCCGCATCTAACCGTGCAAATAGTTCGAGCTGAGGGGCACCGTGGCCACGATGGCGTGTGCAGCCGCGGCGGCCGGAGGTAGAGCTAGGCGTGGCGGCGCTCCGGGAGGCTAAACGAGGGGGAAAGGGGGGCGTTCGACTCGGGGCTCACAGTGGAGCACGACGAAGGCGACGTTGAGGGCAGAGGTGGCGCAGTGGCGACGAATTTGTCGACGGCGCGCTGCGGGCTGGAGGTTGAAGACGAGCGCGACGGGCTTGATGCAGAGGCGCCAGGCTTGATTGCTTACCAGGGGAGACGAAGGTGAGGACGGGCTACCTCCTGGACATGCCGGCGTGATCTGGGGGCGTCGGTGGTCACGCCGACGACGGGGCGCGGCGACGAGGCGTTCCACGGGCTGCTCGGCCCGAGCAAGCAATGGCGAGGGGGCGCGCTAGATCTAGTGGACGGGGGCGTTTAGGGTTAGGGTTGCTCCAGAGGGGGGGTTCGGCCTCTATAAGGTCGCCGGCCATCGCCGGATCCGTGCCACGGAGGGGGCTCGTCGCCGTGGCCATGGCGGATGGGCGTCACGCCTTTGTTCGTGAACAAAGGAAGGGAGGCAGGGGCTTAGCTGGGCTAGGTGGGGCTGTGGGCTGGGTGGCCCAGGGGGTGGAGAGGGGATGGGCCTCGCCAGTGGGCGTAGTTTAGGTTTTCTGTTTATTTTTATTTCCTTTTTCTTTTCTGCAATTTCTCTTTGTATTTATTTTATACACCTAGGCAATTTTGTAAAATGTTTTATGTGTCCCATAATTACTGTTACACCATAGGTCAGTGCCACCACAAGTTTGGGCAATATTAAAAGTCATTTGATATTTGGTTTAAATATTAAAAGATTTAAATAGGGTTTTTGGCCACTGTTTGATTTGTTTAGAATTTTTCATAGCACAATAAATACCCAAACCCATATGGATTTGGTCCACTGAATATTTGTGATTTTATAAAAGTAGTTTCACAATTTTTGGAGAAAGTTTATATTCCACTTTGTTTTTATTATTGTACCAAAGGCATTTCCAAGAATTGAATTGATTTCAATCCAAAGGCAATTGAATTGAGCTTGGACTTGTGTTGATTCCACCATGACCAAGGTACATGATCACTTGCATTCAACAATATCAAAGGCAATATGAATTTGTGCTGAACCAAAATGATCAAACAATTTTTTTTTGAACAGTAGTGAGGAACAGTAATGGTGATTATTGTTCACTGACAGTGAGGGTGTTACATTTAGACTTGGGTTTTAATTAGATTTAAGTTAGCCATAGCCGCAACTTCGAGCTCTTCGTTTGTGTCATCCGACCAGGCCAAGACCGCATTGGAACCCCAACTTTCGTTAATCATTCATCTTATATTCGCAATATCCAGATTGCAATTCTTAGTTTTTGCTTGTTCTTTCGATTGCTTGCAGGAATTAGACCTTCGTGGTCAGGTTGATCGTGCATCCGCGGGATCAATAACCTCCCGGAGTTGGTTTAGCGATCGCTAAGGCGCAACGTCTTCGCACGTTCGTAGTCGGATCGTGAAAGTCGTCTCCACCATAATCGATCTCTACCATCTCATCGAAACATCGGGACACCTTCGCCTCTATCAAGTGGTATCAGATTTCCAGGTTGATCGGTGAGATTTACCAGTTTTTTGTAGTCTAGATTGGTTCTGTTCTTCATACCTACAGTCCACGAAAAAGCCAAAAAAATAGGGTTAGATCATCACGTCCCACGACAGTCCTAGCCTTTGTCCAGTTTTCTTTTCAGTACTTGCTTTGTTGAATTTGCGGTTGCATCGTTGTGTCAAGTTGCTGATCTTAGAGTCTAGTTCCCGTAGAGTTTCGAGTTCTGATCACAGTTTGTCACGCCGCCGCCGCACAGTAGTTTCACCACCACGTTCCGCCAATCCGAGTCCATATACACCACCACGTTCCGCCACTCCGAGTCCATATACATCACCACGGTCTGAGTTGTTAGAGTCGGATTTCACCAATCTTTTGTCGTACGTAGAAGGGGGTGATTTCCAAAAAAAAAGAGTGGCACGCTTTCTAGAGCAGTTTTTAGGCCAAAAATTTCAGGGGTAAATTTTTTTTCGTGCCCATACCTTCCTTAGGTCTAGAAACACATTTTGAGACGTTCGCTACCATAGTGATTTTTGTCGCACTTTTTCAGCCATCGCAGTCCCGAATCGCCACCAAAGAAAGCAAAAGAAAAGAAAGAACAAAAAAATTCAAAGTGTGCTTCTCGGTTGTTTACGTGCCGCGTCGTGCTTCCGTTGGTGTTTTAGGCTCGCGTCTCTAGTACGGTCTAGCCTAGGATCAGCACAATACCGACGTTGAGTGTTTATTCAGCTTTGCATCTCTGTTTTGATTACTGTTGAGCTTTTCCTACCATACTTGTCAGCCTTCCTACAACTCCATATATATTCTACATCGTGCGTTTTGACACCTCCTGGCCAACGCTCTACCATATGTCTGAGAGTTTTGACCCGTTGGTTGTACATCACCACCTGTTGCTAGGTAAGAATCGGTAAGAACGAAAGAAACGCTTGACGGATTTGTGCTTTCCACCACCCCACATCCCATTAGTAGAAGTAGGATCATATTTCTGTGTGTTTTCTATTTCTGCTAACCATGCCAGGATCACATGATGAAGTGGCGCATGATGCGCCCGATTGGGAGAACATGACGAACAAGGAGCTACATGATAAATTTGCACGTATGATGTCTGAACAGGTGCAAGACATCGAGAACAGATTTACAGAGGCGATTGATGGCGTGGAGAAGATGATCGACACCAAGCTCGACGCCAAGTTTACTGAGTTTATCGCACGCCTACCTCCACAGCCTGCGGCCGCCCCAGCGCAGCCACCATTTCAACGACGTGCACGACGTATTCTGTTTCCGGCCGGACAAGCTGCTGGTATTGGTGCTCCTTCTGCTGCTACAGTTGCTGCTACTGCTGCTGCTTCTGACGTCGACCAGGACGACGACTACGAGGGTGATTATGAGGAGGAGGTAGAACAGGAAGCGGCCTATGAACAGCCAGCTAGACGTCCACGTCCCAACATTCGCCACGGTCGACACCAACCCCCCCCCCCCCAGATACGCGATGATGAACATGTGCCTAAACTGTAATTGAATCTTAAGCCGTTTGATGGTAGATATATTCTTGATTCTGATCTTACTTGGGAGTTAGAAACTGAACAACGCTTTACATGTTTACAATATCCTGAGAATAGATGTGTTACTGCTGCTATTTATGAATTCACGGGGTTTGCATCTATTTGGTGGTCTGAACATTGTAGATTGCATGCTAATAATATTCCAACTACTTGGGCTGCTTTAAAAGATGCTATGCGTACTCGCTGGGTTCCTCCTTATTATCAACGTGAATTGCTACAAAAATTACAGCGTTTGAGACAAGGAAAAAATTATGTAGAGGAATATTATCAGAAATTACAAACTGGATTGATTAGATGTGGCCTAGTAGAGGATAATGAAGCTATGCTTGCATGTTTTATGGGTGGCTTAAACAAGGAGATACAAACTATTCTAGAATACAAGGACTATGCTACTATCACTCGTTTGTTTCATCTTTCTTGTAAAGCTGAACGTGAAGTGCAGGATCGACAGGCCTCTACGAGACCTAACTTTTCTGCAGGACGAAATACATCATGGACATCGCGTGGATCTTCTACATCCACACGTCCTGCTGCACCACCATCTACTTCCGCCGCTCATTCTTACAGGGAGCCACCAAAACAGCCAGCGCCACCATTCAAGGGTGCACAGAGTGGTCCAGCGGCGAGTTCCTCTTCATCCATGGCTTCCACAGGGCAAACACGAGATCGTGATATTAAATGTCGCAGGTGCCAAGTTGGAGGTCACTTCGCAAAAGACTGTCCCTCCAAGCGTGTGATGACTATTACGGCGGATGGTGGGTATGAGTCAGCAAGTGACTATGATGAGGAGACTTTAGTCCTCATTGCTAATGAGGAACATGTTGCCCATGATGATGCTCATGATATAGAGTATATGGCTCCTGATGATGCGGATAAATATGCTAGTTTGGTTGCTCAAAATGTGTTAAGTGATATGGGGTGGCCCGATCTTCTCAGTAAGCGAACGGTGAATATGAGGGCGATGATAGATAACTTGTATGTAGCCGATGAACTCTCCTCGCTAGATCCCTGTTTCCAATGCGACGGCTCTCTACCCTTTGGATATTCACAACTTCACACACTTGCGCAACGTAGCCGTCGACCACGAGACGGTAATTTGCAATCTACTAATTCCCAGTGGAACAACAGATCACACAAAAACTTGCATTAGCAACACTTCAGATCGATACGAATTGAAGTATATGATTCAAGATGAAAGCTTGGAGCTATTCTCAAGAACTAGGGTTTATCTAAACGTGGTCTAACCTAAAAATTCGTAGGGGGTCCTATATTTATAAGCTAGGGTGTCCAAACAGGATACATGGGCCGCAACCCTTAATTCTGCGCGCAGGCATCGGGCAGGTCGGACGGTCCGACCTGTAACCCGGACGGTCCGGCCTCAGGACAGACGGTCCGACCTGTTACTCGGACGGTCCGACCTAAGCAGTAAATGCTACTGATGTTTGGCGTCGTAAGTCAGACGGTCCGGCTTGATACTCGGACGGTCCGGGCTGAGGTCGGACGGTCCGACTTGCAATCCGGTCGTCCGACGTCTTCAGCAATTCCTCCTTTTGCTTCATCTTCTCGCAACTCTCTCCTCGTGCAACTTGCCCTTGTTCCTTCTCTTCCTCTTGTATAACTCCTTGATACCTGATAACACATATATACGAGGACTTAGGCAGTATAAAATCCTCACGAAGTAAAACATCAGATTCTATGAGGAATAATTTCACCTGTTGTTCTAGTAGCTTTGCACGAGCTCTTGTAATAGGTCCAATTCTGATTTCATTGGACTTAATCATCATTGGTTCTTCATTAGGTGTTGGAGGTGCAAGGGTAGTAGGGATGTCCTCATCATCTCCCCCCTTCAAAAGGCGTCGACCTCGACGCTCCAAGGTCATCTCCATCGTAGGGTGATAAATCAGCAACGTTGAAACTGTTGCTAGCACCTCCAAACTCAGCAATGGGTATATCAATCGAGTAGGCATTGTCATTAATCTTGGCTAACACTTTGTACGGACCAGCACCACGTGGCTTCAACTTGGAATTCCGCATCGCTGGAAACCTGTCCTTGCGCAAATGCACCCAAACCTTATCTCCAGGCTGAAAAAGAACTTCCTTCCGTGACTGATTCCGTGCAGCAGCAACGTTCTTGCCTTGCTTCTCAATAACCTCTCGAGTTTTCTCATGAATCTGCTTCACATAATCTGCTCTTTTGGATGCCTCCATATTAACTCTTTCCTGCAATGGAAGAGGCAACAAATCAAATGGCGTAATAGGCTTAAAACCATACACCACCTCAAAAGGACAAAGCTGAGTAGTAGTGTGTACTGCCCTGTTATAAGCAAACTCAACATGTGGCAAATTGTCCTCCCATTCACGCAGATTTTTCTTGATCATAGTGTGCAACAATTGTGACAATGTTCTATTCACCACGTCCGTTTGACCATCAGTTTGAGGATGACATGTAGTGCTGAACATCAACTTTGTTCCTAGCTTTCCCCAAAGTGTCTTCCAGAAGTAGCTCACAAATTTCACATCCCTGTCAGAAACAATTTTCTTGGGCACTCCATGCAAGCTTACAATCTCCCTGAAAAACAGATTAGAAACATGCGACGCATCGTCGCTCTTGTGGCATGCAATAAAGTGTGCCATCTTAGAAAATCTATCCACTACCACAAATATACTATCATGACCGTGTTTAGTACGTGGAAATCCTAACACAAAATCCATACTAATATCTTCCTAAGGTGTGGTAGGAGCCGATAATGGAGTATACAAACCATGAGGCTTCATCTTGGACTTTGATGTGTTGCATACAATGCAACGACGAACAAACCTGTCCACATCGCGCCTCATCCTGGGCCAATAAAAATGATCAGCAAGCATGAGTAGCGTCTTCTCACGCCCAAACTGACCCATCAAGCCTCCAGCATGTGATTCCTGCAACACGGGCAAACGCACAGACGATTCTGGAACACAAAGTTTGTTAGCACGAAATAGAAATCTATCATGTATGTGGAACTTGTCCCATGCGTTTCGAAGCACACACAAACGATATGGTTCAACAAAATCAGGATCGGTTGCATATAAATCACACAAGCTCTCTAAACCAGGAATTTTAACATCAAGATGTGTCAATAACATGTTCTTCCTAGATAGAGCATCAACAACAATATTATCTTTCCCTTTCTTATGTTTAATGATGTAGGGAAAAGACTCAATGAACTCAACCCATTTAGCTAAGCGCCTATGCAAGTTAGATTGCGCCTTCAAGTATTTCAAAGCTTCATGATCAGAATATATGATAAATTATTTTGGCCATAAATAATGTTGCCAAAACCTCAAGAACTCGAACAAGTGCATACAATTCTTTGTCATAAACAGGGTAGTTCAATCTAGCACCAGAAAGTTTCTCACTGAAATAAGCAATAGGTAACCTTCTTGCATCAACACACCACCAATGCCTATACCACTAGCATCACATTCAACTTCAAATTGCTTAGCAAAATCAGGTAATGCAAGTAATGGTGCAGAAGTAAGCAAACGTTTCAGCTCATCAAATGCAAGGTCTTGGGAAACACCCCAAACAAAAGGTACACCTTTCTTAGTCAATTCATTCAAAGGTGCAGCAATAGTACTAAAGTCTTTCACAAAACGTCTATGAAAACCAGCAAGACCGTGAAAACTTCGTACTTGGCTAACATTCATGGGAGTAGGCCAATTTTGAATTGCCTCAATTTTAGAAGAATCTACTTCTACCCCATGCTTAGAGACAACATATCCCAGAAATATGACCTTATCTTTTGCAAATGTGCACTTCTCAAGATTAGCATATAATTTAACATCACGCAACACTTGCAAAACTTGTCTAATATGATCAGCATGCTCAAATTCAGTGCGGCTGTAAATAAGTATATCATCAAAATACACAACCACAAAACGACCAATAAACTCCCTCAAAACATGGTTCATTAATCTCATGAAAGTACTAGGAGCATTAGTAAGACCAAAAGGCATAACTAACCACTCATATAAACCAAACTTAGTTTTGAAAGCAGTTTTCCATTCATCCCCTTCTTTCATCCTAATTTGATGGTATCCACTACGCAAATCAATTTTAGAGAAAATAGCAGCACCACTCAATTCATCAAGCATATCCTCTAAACGTGGAATAGGATGGCGATATCGAATAGTGATATTATTTATAGCTCTACAATCTACGCACATACGCCATGTACCATCTTTCTTAGGAACCAAAATAACAGGCACAACACAAGGGCTAAGACTGACACGAATATACCCTTTATCCAGAAGTTCTTGTACTTGTTGTTGAATCTCCTTCGTCTCTTGGGGATTGGTCCTGTATGGTGCCCGGTTGGGAAGTGTAGCACCCGGTATAAGATCAATTTGGTGCTCAATACCACGTAATGGTGGCAATCCCGCTGGTACCTCCGCCGGAAACACATCATGAAATTCCTGCAAAACATTAGACACACCCGGAGAAAGAGGATGATTATCGTTAGAAAGAAAGACCTCGCCTTTGTACATAAGCACAAGTGGCATGGCTGTAGGATCCTCACTAATTTCTCTCATGTCTTCTTTGGTGGCTAATATAAGCAAACTAGACTCTCTCGCACTTTTCGTTATAGAATCACGCACAGCTATTACATTGTTCTCTCGTGTGGGTCCTAAATTAACCTCAACTTTCTGACGAGACTCATTCACAATTTGCTATGGAGACATAGGATGGAGAGTAACTTTCTTGCCCTTGAACTCTAAGTGATATGTATTGGCTCGGCCATTGTGTTGCACATGGCGATCATATAACCACGGCCGACCCAATAGAAGATGGCAAACTGTCATAGGCACCACATCAAAATCAATGGAATCCTGGTATGGACCTATCTCAAAATTCACGCGCACCATATGATTCACCTTCATCTCACCACTGTCACTCAACCATTGGAGATAATAAGGATTTGGGTGAGGTAAGTATTTCAGATTCAGCTTGGCACATAACTCCTTGCTTGCGAGGTTGCGGCAGCTACCTCCATCGATGATCACTTTGCAAGCTTTGTTGGGACCAACTAATGCCTTGGTCTGAAACAGATTACAGCGCTGAGAATCAACATGTGGCTGCATAGTGAGAGCACGTTGTGACACAACAATAGTAGGAGAAGGAGACGGAAAAGCATCCATGCCTTCTTCACTGTTGTATCCTCCGTCATCAAACGCGGCTGGGTCTTCATCATCACCGGTTTCATACTCGCCAGTTTCTTCATTAATGAACATGACCTTTCGGTTCGGGCAATCTCTCTTGAAGTGGCTCGGATTACCGCAAGAGTGACAAGTCATCTCGCGATTGCGAGTTGTAGACATGTTGGAGCCTGCACTAGCGGCAGGAGCAGCTGGCTTCTTGACAATAGAACCATTGGAGGATGGCTTGGAAAGTGAAGAAGAAGCCCGAGTATTGGCACCATAGTTCTCCATAGGCGCGACAGACTGTGTCCGTGGAGAAAATCTGCTAGATGATGTGTATTTGGCCTTCAGTTGTGCCTCTTCTGCAAGCTGTGATTCAACCTCCCTTGCAAGATGCAATAGATCATTCATATTATAGTATTGGTGATGCCGCACAATACTTTTGATGTTAAATTTCAGCCCATGGAGAAAACGTTGCATAGTCATCTCAACCTTTTCACGAACTCGTGCACGTTGCAGCAACATCTCCATCTCCATATAGTAGGCATCAACGGACATAGTACCTTGCTTCAATTGTTGCAATTTATCAAAAACTGTCCGTAAGTAATTTGTGGGAACAAACCGAGCTTTCATGGTCGCCTTCATGTCACGCCATGTATGAATAGGCTGCCCATCGGTTTCTTGTATCTCGGTCAACACACTCTCCCACCAACGCAAGGCATAACCGTCAAACTCGGAAGAAGAAATCTTGATCTTCTTGTCCTCCGAATAATCATGCAAACGCCATAATTTTTCCATCTTAAGCTCCCATGTGAGGTACTCTTCCACATTCGTGGAACCTTCAAATTTGGGGATGTTAAACTTGGGCTTGCTCAAGACATCTTCTTCCTGAATGGGTAGACGACGCGCACCAAAACCAAGCGGAGGTTGGCGAACCGGCCCTTGAGCACGCCCACGGCCTTGATTGCCCCTCAAATCAGCATTGTCGCCATGGACACTACCATCATCTTCCTAAGCGTTAGGTTGGCGTTGTACAATAGCTGCTTGTATGCCAGTGACAGATGTTGTCATTTGCTGTAGGCTCTGCTGTATAGCAGCAAGTTGTTGTTGTATAGTGGTGACTGCAGGTTCAGTCGCGTCCACTTTCAGTTGGGCCGCTTGAACATTTGTATCAATCGCATCAGCGGATTTAGTAATCATCCCAGTCAAATGATCACAGAGACCTTCATATGCCTCGCATGTAACTGGCGCATCCTTGTCCTGTTTCTGCATCACATCAAAACCACTTTGAGACATGATTAGTAGGTTAGTGCACTAAATCAAAATCTTTTGGTGGACACTCACAACTCACTCAAAACTGACAAGAAAAGGTGAATCTTACCGTTCCAAAGTGAATAGTAATGCGTACCCGCTCGGATGGAGGACTAGTGCACGGATGTGATGAAGTGAATACTCGAGTAAAAGAGTGAACACACGACAAAGCAGGAAATATGTGGTGGAGCAATAGGTATGGCACCCTAACTACACCGAAGTCAAGTCCTAGTGCTGATCGTGTGATACAAACCCAAGGAAAAACTCACATAGTGGAGACAAAAGAAGACATGCCTCTCAAAAGATCAGCACTATGATATGTCCTTTCTAGCACTTGTATATCTCTTTTCACTCTTGCATAACTCTTTTGTGATCACACTTCTTTCTCTTTTTTTTTGAAACTTTTCTCTTTTTCTCTCTCTTTTTTTTTGAATTTTCTGACTCAACGTGAAGTAAACAGCAACCCAACTCAACTTTGAACAAACCACTTGATGCACTTCAAAAACCTATAGGAACATCCCGAAGAGCAAAGATATGCTAGTCTCAATAGGAAAGTGCTACACAAAAGAAAGGCTAACTATGGCTAACAAACGGAGACACAATCTGAGGGATAAAAGACAACGAAACAAACTAACTCGACACAAACCAATCTAACACGAGAAACACACTCCGACTTGTGAGACACAATTATAGGAATACTAAGACTCGATCAAAAACAAGTTACGCAAACTGGACGACGATCAACAACTAAAACTTGGAAAAGATGCACTCTAGGTTATGGCAAAAACACTAAACCCTAATATTTTTGTATGGCTTTTTCTGGATAGGACGAAACAAAACGATCTACAACGGATTTGGTGGATGCTTACTGAGGGAACACTGGAAATCTGATACCAAGATGATATGGGGTGGCCCGATCTTCTCAGTAAGCGAACGGTGAATATGAGGGCGATGATAGATAACTTGTATGTAGCCGATGAACTCTCCTCGCTAGATCCCTGTTGCCAATGCGACAACTCTCTACCCTTTGGATATTCACAACTTCACACACTTGCGCAACGTAGTCGTCGACCACGAGACGGTAATTTGCAATCTACTAATTCCCAATGGAACAACAGATCACACAAAAACTTGCAGTAGCAACACTTCATATCGATACGAATTGAAGTATATGATTCAAGATGAAAGCTTGGAGCTATTCTCAAGAACTAGGGTTTATCTAAACGTGGTCTAACCTAAAAACTCGTAGGGGGTCCTATATTTATAAGCTAGAGTGTACCAACAGGGATACATGGGCCGCAACCCTTAATTCTGCGCGCAGGCATCGGACAGGTCGGACGGTCCGACCTGTAACCCAGACGGTCCGGCCTCAGGACGGACGGTCTGACCTGTTACTTGGACGGTCCGACCTAAGCAGTAAATGCTACTGATGTTTGGCGTCGTAAGTCGGACGGTCCGGCTTGATACTCGGACGGTCCGAGCTGAGGTCGGACGGTCCGACTTGCAATCCGGTCGTCCGACGTCTTCAGCAATTCCTCCTTTTGCTTCATCTTCTCGCAACTCTCTCCTCGTGCAACTTGCCCTTGTTCCTTCTCTTCCTCTTGTATAACTCCTTGGTACCTGATAACACATATATACGAGGACTTAGGCAGTATAAAATCCTCACGAAGTAAAACATCAGATTCTATGAGGAATAAGGTCACCTGTTGTTCTAGTAGCTTTGCACGAGCTCTTGTAATAGGTCCAATTCTGATTTCATTGGACTTAATCATCATTGGTTCTTCATTAGGTGTTGGAGGTGCAAGGGTAGTAGGGATGTCCTCATCATTAAGTGTGCAGGTAATGAAGGCCGAGAAAAACCAGAGGCATAATTTGTTCCACACAAAGGGAGTGGTGAAAGAACGTTCGGTTCGCATCATTATTGATGGAGGGAGTTGCAACAACTTGGCTAGCATGGAGTTGGTGGAGAAGCTATCTCTCACCACAAGACCAGACCCTCATCCGTACTATATTCAGTGGTTTAACAATAGTGGTAAGATTAAGGTAACGCGTTCTGTTCGTGTGCACTTTAGTATTGCTGCATATGCTAATTATGTTGATTGTGATGTGGTACCCATGCAAGCATGCTCTCTTTTACTTGGTAGACCATGGCAATTTGATAGGAATGTTGTACACCATGGTAGAACAAATTAGTTTACTCTGGTTCATCAGGATAAAAATATTGCTTTACTTCCTATGTCTCCTGAACAAATTGTGAAAGATGATCTTGCTAGAGCTAGTAAAGCTAAACAGGAGAAAAATAAGAGTGAGAATGAGATAGCAGCTAAAGAATTTGAGCAACAACATAAGACTAATAGCAAATCTTCGTCTGCTGTTTCTAATGAAATTAAATTTACTAGTCCAACTTTGCTTGCTACTAAGGTTGATATTTCGGATTTGGATGTTAGTCAATATGTGTGCTATGATTTTGTGTGCAAAGAAGCTTTGTTTTCATTTGAGGAATTGCCTCCTTTGCCTCTTGTAGTCACTGACCTTTTGCAGGAGTTTATAGACGTCTTTCCCCAAGACGTACCACCGGGATTACCACCTATTCGAGGGATTGAGCATCAGATTGACTTAATTCCCGGTGCTTCGCTGCCCAACCGTGCGCCATACCGTACCAATCCTGAGGAGACGAAGGAGATTCATCGTCAAGTACAAGAGCTACTCGACAAAGGTTATATACGCGAATCCCTTAGTCCTTGTGCTATTCCTGTTATATTAGTGCCAAAAAAGGATGGAACATGGCATATGTGTGTTGATTGTAGAGCCATTAATAATATTACTATTCGTTATCGTCATCCTATTCCTTGGTTAGATGATATGCTTGATGAATTAAGTGGCTCTACCATGATTTCCAAAGTTTATTTGCGTAGTGGATACCATCAAATTTGCATGAAATTAGGAGATGAATGGAAAACAACATTTAAAACTAAGTTTGGACTATATGAGTGGTTAGTCATGCCTTTTGGGTTAACTAATGCACCTAGCACCTTCATGAGATTAATGAACGAGGTTTTACGTGCTTTCATTGGACGATTTGTGGTAGTCTATTTTGATGATATACTGATTTATAGAAAATCTTTGGAGGGACATTTGGATCATTTACGTGTTGTTTTTATTGCTCTACGTAATGCACGTTTGTTTGGTAACCTTGGGAAGTGCACCTTTTGCACCGACCGAGTATCGTTTCTTGGCTATGTTGTTACTCCACAGGGTATTGAAGTTGATAAGCCAAGATCGAGGCGATTAAGAGTTGCCCGCAGCCCAAAACGGTCACACAAGTGAGGAGTTTTCTTGGCCTCGCTGGATTCTATAGGCGTTTTGTGAGAGATTTCAGCACCATTGTTGCACCTCTAAATGAGCTTACATGCAAGGATGTGCCTTTTACTTGGGGTACCGCACAGGAAGAAGCCTTCACGATATTGAAAGATAAGTTAGCACATGCTCCTTTGCTCCAACTTCCTGATTTTAATAAGACTTTTGAGCTTGAATGCGATGCTAGTGGGATTGGTTTGGGAGGTGTGTTATTACAAAATGCTAAACCTGTTGCACACTTTTCTAAAAAATTGAGTGGGCCTAGTCTGAACTATTCTACTTATGATAAGGAATTATATGCTCTTGTTCGGACATTAGAAACTTGGCAACATTATTTATGGCCCAAAGAATTTGTTATACATTCTGATCATTAATCTTTGAAACACATAAGAAGTCAAGAAAAACTTAATCGTAGACATGCTAAGTGGGTTGAATTTATTGAGACTTTCCCTTATGTCATTAAACACAAGAAGGGTAAAGATAATATTATTGCTGATGCATTTTCTCGTTGTTATACTATGCTTTCACAACTTGACTTTAAGATATTCGGTTTAGAGAGAATCAAAGATCAATATGTGCATGATCCGGAATTTAAAGATGTATTGCAGAATTGTAGAGAAGGTAGAACATGGAACAAGTTTGTGCTTAATGATGGATTCGTGTTCCGTTCTAACAAGCTATGCATTCCAGCTAGCCCTGTTCGTCTTTTGTTGTTGCAGGAGGCGCATGGAGGAGGATTAATGAGACACTTTGGCGTGAAGAAGACGGAGGACGTACTTGCTACACATTTCTTTTGGCCAAAGATGAGATAGGATGTTGAGCGTTTTGTTGCTCGCTGCACTGCATGTCAAAAAGCTAAGTCACGACTCAATCCTCAGGTTTATACATGCCTTTACCTGTACCTAGTGTTCCGTGGGAGGACATATCCATGGACTTTGTTTTAGGCTTGCCTCGAACAAAGAAAGGGAGGGATAGCATATTTGTTGTCGTGGATAGATTTTCTAAGATGGCACACTTTATACCATGTCATAAAAGCGATGATGCTGCTAATGTTGCTGATTTATTCTTTCGTGAGATTATTCGCTTACATGGTGTGCCCAATACTATTGTCTCCGATCGTGATACTAAGTTTCTTAGCCATTTTCGGAGGTGCTTATGGGCTAAGTTGTGGACTAAACTACTTTTTAGTACTACATGTCATCCCCAAACTGATGGACAAACTGAAGTAGTCAATAGGACTTTGTCTACTATGCTTAGGGTTGTTTTAGAGAGTAACTTGAAAATGTGAGAAGAATTTTTACTTCATATTGAAATTGCTTATAATCGTTCATTGCATTCTACCACTAAAATGTGCCCTTTTGAGATTGTTTATGGTTTTCTACCTCGTGCACCTATTGATTTGCTGCCTCTTCCATCTTCGGAGAAGGTTAATTTTGATGCTAAGCAACATGCTGAATTGATATTAAAAATGCATGAGTTAACTAAAGAAAACATTGAGAGAATGAATGCTAGATACAAGCTTGCTGGTGATAAGGGTAGAAAGCATGTTGTGTTTGAACCCGGAGATCTTGTTTGGTTACATCTACGTAAAGATAGGTTTCCTGATTTACGCAAGTCCAAGTTAATGCCACGAGCTGATGGTCCCTTTAAGGTTTTGCAGAAAATTAATGATAACGCATATAAACTTGAGCTACCTGCAGACTTTGGGGTTAGTCCCACATTTAATAGTGCAGATTTGAAGCCTTATTTGGGAGAAGATGATGTGCTTCCGTCGAGGACGACTTCAATTCAAGAAGGGGAGGATGATGAGGACATCCCTACGACTGTTACACCCACGTCGTCACCAACTAAACATATTGGACCAGTTACTAGAGCACGCGCACGTCAACTAAATTATCAGGTACTTTTGTTTCTTTCGAATTCTTCTAATGTTCATGAACATATGATGGTGCCTAAATTAGATACTTTTGTTTTGCTTATGAATGAAGGACCTAGCATGGACAAGAAGGATGGTCATTGGAGCGGGATCAAGCATGGAGAAGAAGGTGCGCGCACGGGAAAGGACAAAGGAGCTTCCAGTAGTGATTTTCTCACTTTGAAGCCACCATAAGGAGTGCATGAAGGCTTGGACGAAATACACGAGATGCCACTTCATTATTTTCGTCCAAGGAGAATTATAGGTGCTGCGTCACCTTAATATTGGGCTGGGCCCATGTAATTTTGAAATACCACATTATAGGCTGTTTTTAGAGTCTGTATGTGTGGGGAAACCGAGTTAGGGTTGTGATACGTCCAAAACGTCTCTATAATTTCTTCTTGCTCCATGCATGTTTTGTGTGATATTGCTATGATCTAGATACACTTTCATACACTTTTAATCATATTTGGACTAACCTATTAACTCAGTGCACCGCAGTGCCAGTTCCTGTTTTCTGTTGTTTTTCTATTTCAGTTTTCCCCCATATAAAAAGTGCTCCAAAAATTCGAGAAAAATCAGATAAAAAATCAGCGCAGAAGAACCTTCCAGATGAACCTAGGTGGGGCCAGAGGGCCACCACCAGGGGCCCAGGCGCCCTGGCGGCGCGCCCCAGGGGCTGGCCGCTCCAGGGGGGCGCCTGGACCCCTGGTGGCCCCCCTGGCTGGCCCCCTTCGCCTATATATTCTCCGTGACGAGAAACCCTCGAGAGAAGAACCCTTTTTCGCGACCTCGCCTCTGTTCCGCCGCCGCCGTACTTCCGAGATCGGGAGCACCAGCAGACCTCTTCCCGGCACCCTGCCGGAGGGAGGGCCGACCTCCGGGAGTCTCCTCTCCACCATGGATGCTTCCCGGATGTGCCGTGAGTAGTTTCCTTTGGACCATGGGTCCGTGATCAGTAGCTATGTGATGTTCTCCTTCCCTCTTTGTTCTTCATGGTTTAGACCTCGTGAGCTGCCCTACATGATCGAGGCACTTTTGTAATCTTTCTGCTGTTGCTATGCTGAGTTTGATGGGATCTGATGGATTATGAGATTATGTTCAGATTGTGATTGAGTAATATATTTGGTTCTTATCTCTTGTATTTTTGTTCTTAAGTAATTCTTGCATGTTCTCCGTTGCTGTTTATTGCTTTGGCCAAGTAGTAGGTTGTAACCCCAAGAGGGAACGTTATGCTCGATTGTGGGTTCATGCCCCCTGATGACACGCTTGAGTGACAGAAACATGAGTCTAGGGGATGTGCTGTTGCCACAAGGGGGAAAAAACGGTTCTTGTAACCGCGGTTGCAAGGATTGTTTACTTTACGCAAAGCGCTTTTTAATGCAGTTGTCTGTTGCTTTGGGTTTACACTTTGGGTGGGGCTCGCAACTTAATACCAGCGAGATGTTCTGGATAGATATCTCAAGGTGGATGATTAGTAGTAGATGCAGTTGGATTTCGGTCTACTTATTTTGGCGTTCTGCCCATGATTTTGAGCCTCTTTCTTTCTTTTGTAGCATAGTTAGCATTGCGGTGCGTTCATAATCTTGTCAATTGCCTTTCTGTAATTTGTTCACCTCGCATAGCAGTTTTATCGTCTTTTGGGAGAGAGACATCACTAGTGAACATCACGTATCCCGGTCCATATCTTCATCACTGTTTCCATGCTCATTTACTTTTCTGCTTTTACTTTCAGTTTCTATCATTATCCCTTGTGTTTGATCCTTTGTGAACAACAAGACCGGAGAGATTGACAACCTCTCTGAACTTCGTTGGGAACAATGTTATTTGTGTCTGTGTGCAGGTCCGCGTCATTTGCGTCGCTGACACCTACTTATCATCTCCGGAGTCCTACTGGAGACAAACCTTGGTACCTTTACTGAGGGAAATTTGCTGTTGTGCTACATCACACCTTCCACTTGGGGTTTACCAACGAAGGGCAAGAGATCACTATCATCACCTCGCACATCAAGCAAGATTTCTGGCGCCGTTGATGGGGACTCCGAGTGCTAAGATAGGGGAGTTGCACACTACCCTTTACCTTTGTTTTTTAGTCCCATTAGTTTACCTTTCAGTTTTTACTTTTGTGTCCCTTATAAAAAAATACCAAAAATACCTACTAATGCTATCTTCACCATGGGTGTGGAACCACCCAAATATGGTAGGATGAACATGTTTCACTTGGATCGTCTTCGATCAATTTGTGCTCGCGCTAAAAACCCAACCGACTTGGTTGAGGGAAAATCATTGGATGAGCATGCTCATTATACGCGGCACCTCCTATCTCAGAAAGGGAAACACTTATGGGATCAAATACAAGTTTCTTATTGCTATGCTGAGTGTTTATGCCACATTTATGATTTTACTTGCTGCTCTAATATAGAGCGTAAACACCTTCCTTTCCAATGTGAGTTTAATGAAAATGAGATCCTATCTTCTTATGCCAAAGGTGTTTATGATTACTTTGATGTTGAAAAGATTGAAGAGTTTGTTGCTTTTAAAGGTGCTTATGAGATTGCTTCTTTGATTGAAAAGTATTACGATACTATTCACAAGTCTGAAAACTTTGTTGTTCTTGCTTATTGCTTTGAGAATTATACTTCCAATGCTTATATTGAGGATTGTAAAAATAGAATGCTTGCTGCCCAAGAAGAGGCTAATGATTTCTATGAAGAGGAATCTTATGATTCCGAGGACTCACTTGATACTTCCCTTTCTGATGATTTTGATACTTGCTTTGTTGATGGCCATGATGCCACTACGGATGATGCCTATGAAGATGAACTTGCTATAGTTCCTTATGTTAAGCATGAAATTATTGTTGTTGGACCCACACTTGATTGCCCTATTATCCTTTTGAAATCTCCAACTATTCCGGAGAATTTTGCTCTTATCAAGGCTCAATGTGATGGGTTGCATCTATCTTATCATCCTAAAAACCGTGTTGAAAACAATACACGTGTGCTTGTAGGTCATGAATAACATGATTTATGTGATAGTTATATTCTTGATGTTGTTCATGCTGCTATTGAAAATTACTTTGAGAGAGGAAAGTTTGGTTGTAGAAACTTCCATGTTACAATAACACCTCTCTTCATGTTGAAAGTTTTGAAGTTGTTCTTGTTCCACCTTCCTATGCATGTCACTTTGTGCTTCTTTGATTTATTTTCTTACAATATGCCTATGCATAGGAAGTGGGTTAGGCTTAAATGTGTTTCATATTTGCTTCTTGATTCTCTCTTTTGCTTCAAAATTCTTATTCTTATGAGAGCACCTTTCATAATCTTTAAGCCTAGCTAAAGGCATAAAAGAAAGCGCTTTTGGGAGGCAGCCCACAACGAATTAGGTTTATTTTTTCTTTTGTTGTGTCTTGATGTTTGTTACTACTGTAGCAACATCATTATATCTTTATTTTTCAGCTTTGTGCCAAGTTATAGCCTCTTATGATAAGGGAAGCAAAAGTTGTGACATGCTGTCCAGAAAACAGATTCTGTCCCTTGACAGAAAAATTCGAATAAAATCACCAGATCATCATTTTTATCTGAATTTTTTTGACAGCATGATCTATACAATTTTGAAACTTTTGTATGTTGTGAGTTTTTTTATTTGAGTTGCAGAAGTGCCCTGAAAAAATTCTCTACTACCTGCTGTTCTGTTTTTCACAGATTCTGCCACGTTTTGCCTCTCTTCACTTTTGCAAACCTTAAGCTTGCTTTTTCTTTGCAAAAACTTTTTGGCACTCTTGAGAAACAGTAGCTCTTCAAGAATATCTTTATATCCAGTGGGGAAAAAATATTTTATTAAGGGTACTAACCTCTCTAATCAGCTTATGATGAGTTATGTATGAAGGGAGTTTTCAAGTGTGCGATGGAAGATGATGAAAGAAGATCCAGGAGTGTCAAGCGATCAAGCTTGGGGATGCCCCCATGCATCCCCAATAAATATTCAAGGAGACCCAAGCGTCTAAGCTTGGGGATGCCCCCGTGCATCCCCTTCTCCATCAACAATCATCAGTTCGTCCTTCGTCTCACTATATTTTTATCACTTCATGCGTTATGTGCTATGCTTGGAGCGTCTCGCTCTTAGGTTTTATTTTTAGTTTTCTTTAGTTTTGCTTGCTGGCTATAACAAGTTAGACCCCATCTTGCTTTGTGTGGGAGAGAAACACGCTCCACTCTAATCTAGAACACATCATAGGATTTTTCCTGCTTATCTTTTTGCTGTTGTGTGTTCTTTATCTTTTCGTAGCTACTGCCATGTTTAGTTTTAGTCTTAGTTTGCCTTTAACAAGAGCCTCGGCTTTTGTTTAGTTTGTTGCTGGAAATCTCTTTAGTTTTCATGTTTATCTTGTTAAGAGAGTTGGTTGTTGCACTGAGTTGTGTCTTGTCTTGAAAGTAGGTAATTGAGGTTTCTATTTAATTCTAGTAGTAACTTGCAATAGTTTTGAGGTATTGATGTGAGTAATGTCTGAACTTTTGGTGTCAAGAGCTCTAGCCTATTAGTGATAGGTGTCGTATTTTGGGCAATCCGTGTGTATTTTCAAAACCTACAAAAACTAGTTGAGAACTCTAAACTACTAGATGGATCACTAATCTTTGGAGGGATCGAATATTAGAGTACACTCACGTACCATGAGTCGAGGATGCTCAAGGATAACCAAACCCCCATACACTCCTCCTCGGGGTACTTGTCTCTTTGTGAACCTCCTTATTAGATTGAGAGTTATCGATAATAAGTGCATGAGTTCTTCGGACTAATGTAAGTATTGAAAGTTGACACTTCCACCTTCCCATATTTTGCTAGCCTCTCCCGTGCCGTGCATTGCCTTCTTCTCACTCCGAGAGTTGGTGTCCACCTTCGCCGGTACATCCAAACCCTTGGCATGATACGCTCTGTCATCATAAGCCTCCTTATATCTTTCCTCAAAACAGCCACCATACCTACCTATCAAGGCATTTCCATAGCCTTTCCGAGATATATTGCCATGCAACATCCACCTCTTCATGACTTGATGATCATGTCATACATGTTCCTGCTACACTGGCAGCGACATACATTGCATACATCATGATAGCTACATCTTCTTTATGATTTCGAGTACCTTGTAAAGTGTGAAAGATCTCCCTTACCTTATTGTAAAATAGAGTGTTGCCCTTAAGTGAGGAAAAGATCCCAAAGTGGACACAATAAAAGATCCCAAAGAGGACAAATGAGAGTTAAATAGAAAGATCCATTGAGGCCACAAAAAATAAAAAATAAAAAAAAAGAGAAAAAGAAATAAAAAGAGAGAAAGGGGCAACACTACTATCCTTTTGAGAAATCCACACTAGTACTCCCTTTATATCCTTGTACTCCATAGAGATGATCATTATGCATATAGCTATGTGGGGACCTTCACACTATAGAACTTGGGTTGCATATTCCAAGGATGAGCCTCATCAAACGAGCTCTAGGTCTTCATGAGCGAGCAAGTTAGATGCACCCCCGCTAGTTCCATTGGAGAGCTTCTTAGCTCGTATGTGCATCCGTTGCATGGCAATCGCTACTCCTCACATCATATCTATCATTTGGAATCTCTTGCCTATGATTGTCCTCATTGATGTGAGCCTTTCTCATTCTTTTTTGTCTTCCTCCTCCTCCTCCATACTTCTCTCTTTGCCATCCTAAGTGTCAACTCTCGTGCTTACGCTCATCCATTGCATGAGTGCTCAAAATATTGAAAAAGGAGTGGATCAAATTGACTTGTACCTGGCTAGTGGTCTGGGGACGAGTCAAGATAAGATTCCAGAAAAAGACCAAGTGTGAAACTTTAGTAGATTGAGTTCTCAACAAATAAATATTTTTCTCGTATTCCCTATCCCCCTTCTTGCACGCAAACACCATTTGGAGACATTCGAGTCACGGACAGCGAGAGCCCTAATGTTCTTTTGTTACTTGTTTCAATGCTAATATATACTCTTGCATGTTATGACTTGAATTGAATCTCTAACCTTGATTTCTTCACTTTTCAAAGTTCTTATATGGTTGCTAGCATGTCACCACAGAAATTATGTTGTTATCATTTACCTACTCGAGGATGAGCACGAATTAAGCTTGGGGATGTTGATACGTCCAAAACGTATCTATAATTTCTGCTTGCTCCATGCATGTTTTGTGTGATATTGTTATGATCTAGATACACTTTCATACACTTTTGATCATATTTGGACTAACCTATTAACTCAGTGCACCACAGTGCCAGTTCCTATTTTCTGCTGTTTTTCGATTTCAGTTTTCCCCCATATAAAAAGTGCTCCAAAAATTCGGGAAAAATCAGATAAAAAATCAGCGCAGAAGAACCTTCCAGATGAACCTAGGTGGGGCCAGAGGGCCACCACCAGGAGCCCAGGCGCCCTGGAGGCACGCCCCAGGGGTTGGCCGCGCCAGGGGGGCGCCTGGACCCCTGGTGGCCCCCCTGGCTGCCCCCCTTCGCCTATATATTCTCCGGGACGAGAAACCCTCGAGAGAAGAACCCGTTTTCGCGATCTCGCCTCTGTTCCGCCGCCGCCGCACTTCCGACATCGGGAGCACCAGCAGACCTCTTCCTGGCACCCTGCAGGAGGGAGGGCCGACCTCCGGGAGTCTCCTCTCCACCATGGATGCTTCCCGGATGTGCCGTGAGTAGTTTCCTTTGGACCATGGGTCTGTGAACAGTAGCTATGTGATGTTCTTCTCCCCTCTTTGTTCTTCATGGTTTAGACCTCGTGAGCTGCCCTACATGATCGAGGCACTTTTGTAATATTTCTGCTGTTGCTATGCTGAGTTTGATGGGATCTGATGGATTATGAGATTATGTTCAGATTGTGATTGAGTAATATATTTGTTTCTTATCTCTTATATTTTTGTTCTTAAGTAATTCTTGCATGTTCTACGTTGTTGTTTATTGCTTTGGCCAAGTAGTAGGTAGTAACCCCAAGAGGGAACGTTATGCTCGATTGTGGGTTCATGCCCCCTGATGACACACTTGACTGACAGAAACATGAGTCTAGGGGATGTGTTGTTGCCACAAGGGGGAAAACAACGGTGCTTGTAACCGCGGTTGCAACGATTGTTTACTTTACGCAAAGTGCTTTTTAATGCAGTTGTCTGTTGCTTTGGGTTTACACTTTGGGTGGGGCTCGCAACTTAATACCAGCGAGATGTTCTGGATAGATATCTCAAGGTGGATGATTAGTAGTAGATGCAGTTGGATTTCGGTCTACTTATTTTTGCGTTCTGCTCATGCTTTTGAGCCTCTTCCTTTCTTTTGTAGCATAGTTAGCATTGCAGTTCGTTCATAATCCTGTCAATTGCCCTTCTGTAATTTGTTCACCTCGCATAACAGTTTTATCGTCTTTTGGGAGAGAGACATCACTAGTGAACATCACATATCCCGATCCATATCTTCATCACTGTTTCCACGCTCATTTACTTTTCTGCTTTTACTTTCAGTTTCTATCATTATCCCTTGTGTTTGATCCTTTGTGAACAACAAGACCGGAGAGATTGACAACCTCTCTGAACTTCGTTGGGAACAATGTTATTTGTTTCTGTGTGCATGTTCGCGTCAGTTGCGCCGCTGACACCTACTTATCATCTCCGGAGTCCTACTGGAGACAAACCTTGGTATCTTTACTGAGGGAAATTTGCTGCTGTGCTACATCACACCTTCCACTTGGGGTTTACCAACGAAGGACGAGAGATCACTATCATCCCCTCACACATCAGGTTGTTTTCGGACCCCACCTCCAAGGGGTCACGAAAATCCCTTTTGTTCCCCCATATATACAGCCCTTAGGGCGTCGTTTAGACTTGGGTTTTAATTAGATTTAAGTTAGCCATAGACGCAACTTCGAGATCTTCGTTTGTGTTATCCGACCAGGCCAAGACCGCATTGGAACCCCAACTTTCGTTAATCATTCATCTTATATTCGCAATATCCAGATTGCAATTCTTAGTTCTTTCTTGTTCTTTCGATTGCTTGCAGGAATTAGATCTTCGTGGTCAGGTTGATCGTGCATCCATGGGATTAATAACCTCTCGGAGTTGGTTTAGCGATCGCTAGGGCGCAACGTCTTCGCACGTTCGTAGTCGGATCGTGAAAGTCGTCTCCACCATAATCGATCTCCACCATATCATCGAAACATCGGGACACCTTCGCCTCTATCAGGGCAACTACAACGCGACAATCTAAATAGTCCATTTGAGTCCTTGATCTTAGGGCGAGCATTGTTGGAATTCTTAGGAGAAAAAGAAAATAATCGAATCTACGAGAACTTCGTCACAAGATCTCTAGATAGATGCAGTAAAGTTTTATTTGAGGAATTTTGAATAGTGAGGAAGTCCCCCACTGACTTTGAATTAAACCAAAGGGAGCAACAGTTCATATTTACAAGGGATGAGAATATGGGGTGGGGTGGGGTGAGGGGGGGGGTTGATATTTGAGGGATCTAACTATGAACAGAAGCAACAAACTCAAGTACAAAGGGAACTAGCCCTTCTTTCACTCTAAATTGGAGGAGGCTAAAATCTTCCTTGAACCTGTTCATCCATAAGTAAACCTGAGAATGGTTTTTAAAAAACCGGGTAAAACGGTTCAGTTTGTATTATGGGTTTAAATGGTTCAGGTTTTATAGGTTAGGATTTTTTTAGTTTGGTTTGGGTTGGGTCTATAAAAAAACAGTTTGGTAATAGTTGGTTATGGGCCTAAACAGTTTAGTTATCATGGGCTTTAAACTATGGGTCAGAACCGGTTCGTCACCCAAAGATCCTCTCGACCACGCACAGGGCGTCGAGCACATCGAGGATGTCCTGCGTGGACGTGAAGCCGACGAACTGCACAGTGGGTGACGCTTCCACCAACGCCTTGTGCGCGGCAAGCTTCAGCCCGACGTCTAGCAACGAGCGGACGGAGCTATCGCCTCCTGGGATGGGGGCGGGCGGGAGGAGGGGCTGTAGGAGTGTGTCCCGGAGGAGCGCGACGACGCGGAGGTGGGGAGGGTGCATCGGTGGGGCGGGCGGCGAGGGGAGCCGGTGATTGAGCCGCGCCAGCGGAGTCCCCAGCGTCGGCGCGCCGGGCAGCCTCGAGGAGCTCGTCCACCGCCGCATAGGGCTCGAGATCTTTTCCTCGAGGAAATGGACCTGCTGCGTCGGCGGCGCCGGGACGAGGAGCTGCTGCGGTAGCTGCGGCAGCGAGAAGGCCTCTGCCTCCCCGTACTGTGCTGCCGACAACGACGGCAGGAATGGAAGGCATGAGCACAGACTCCTCTAGTCCTTGATCAACCTCCTGGTGGATAACTTTTGTTGACCTGTAGTTATAACCATAGTTTATACAATGGTTTTAGTTTAGTTTAGGCTGAGATGGCGAATGGTTTAGTTTAGGTTTGGTGTAAATACAATTTTCAGTAGTTAAGTTTGGTTTGGTTTGCTCAAATACAACGCGTGGGTTCAGTGCAGGTTTAGTTTAGTTACCCAACCATTCTCAGGTTTATCCACAAGTCCACAGTAGGGATAATACCTCTGAAATGTTTGTGATTCCTTTCTTTCCATATGCTCTAAGCAGACACTGTGAAAACCTCCATAAACATGGGTTTGGCACAGTCCCTCCTGGCTTCATGGATGATTCTTAATCTATCACCTTGGTTCTGCCATGTGATCCCCAATTTTTTCCAACACAATTTGCTAAAGGGGTAAAAGAAAAAGTCAAAAACAAATGTTCCATAGTGGGTTGGTGCATAGGAGATACTCATAGTGGTTACCCTAGAGAATGCAACCCTTCCCGCGCAACATGTTCATGGTGTTAATTCTACCAGCCAACACTAACCAAGCAAAGACCTTCCAATTGTTAATGTAACTAGATGATACCCCGTGCGTTGCTACGGTAACTGCTAATAAATAATTTAATATTTTAAAATATAGAAAAATTTATGAAACATAATATAAGTTTATTATAATTTCTTTGAAATTAATATTGTTTAGACTTAAATAAATTTAACAAAAATTGATGACAAATAAAAAATTAGTATCTTTAAAAATAATATTAACTTCACAATATATCGGTGAGATGATATGAGATGAAAAAAATGTTGAGTACACAGTGGAGACATCACTTTTGATTAAACATATTACAATGATGACAATTACATACGTGCATTCTTAAAAAAAATCGCACAGACAAATATGAGGTAACTTATAATTTGATTCATTATAAAAAAGGCACTTATAAATTTGAGTACAAAAGAGAGTTAATATTTATATGTGATAAGTTGCATGTGCATGTGAAGTTAATGGGAGCTCCCTTATGTGGCATACTTTGCATGGCCTAGTGGGAAAGGAAATTAAAATGATTGGCTTAGTGGGATGATGAGGTGGACAACTTGCATGTTGAGAGAATTGGGACCAACTTCTTAAGAATGTAAAATTGATGACAAATAAAAAATTAGTGTCTTTAAAAATAATATTAACTTCACAATATATCGGTGAGATGATATGAGATGAAAATAATGTTGAGTACATAGTGGAGACATCACTTTTGATTAAACATATTACAATGATGACAATTACATACGTGCATTCTTAAAAAAATCGCACAGAAAAATATGAGGTAACTTATAATTTGATTCATTAAAAAAAGACACTTATAAATTTGAGTACAAAAGAAAGTTAATATTTATATGTGATAAGTTGCATGTGCATGTGAAGTTAATGGGAGCTCCCTTATGTGGCATACTTTGCATGGCCTAGTGAGAAAGGAAATTAAAATGATTGGCTTAGTGGGATGATGAGGTGGACAACTTGCATGTTGAGAGAATTGGGACCAACTTCTTAAGAATGTTAGATAGGATTTCCAAATCCATCTGAAACTGTCATCCACTATGACATGTCTAAAGCAATGAAGATAGTATTGTTTGGAACTGAAATCATCCTTCCACCAAGAACATATCCGCTTGTTAGTAACACCAAGGGACAATTCGAAAACATAGGCGAGTGCTTGAAGTTCCCGAAGCTCACCCCTGGCTTGAACCGAAAGAGGGAGATGAAAATTTTGGCTCAAGGTTCGGGGAATGAGTAGATTTTGAACAGAGACATCTTTAGTAGAAGCAAAAGAGAATAGCCTTAGATATCTATCTGAGAGGACCCAGTAGTCCACACATCCTTCTAGAACAATGTGGTTCGGCCATCTCCAATCTAGACAGGTGACCCCTCTATAAAAGGGAGACATTTGGAAAACATGTCGCCACCAAAACGACCCACAATTGTCAGAAGAATGTGGGATAACATTGCGATAATAAGTAGACCAAACCAACTAAACCCAGGGAAGCTCCAACTTACTATAAAATTTGTGCAACTGTTTGAACAACAGACCTTGATTTTGCACCTTTAGATGAATAACCCCAAGCCCACCCTTGGATTTAGGGCGACAAACAAGATCCCATGCCGCCAGAGGATGAACTTTTAGTTCGCTATACGTCTTCTTGACCTAGAGACAGTGCCTCCTAAGCTTATCATCATGATCAATGACTTTGCTAGGAAGATTAACATAGAACTTATCATAGATTGCCAGAGAGGTAACAACTGAATTCACCAAAGTTAGTTTTGATCTGTAATCAAACAGGGATACCGCTGTGGATAGGCGTATTTCAACGGATGCCATCATGGGCATAAGATCAACCACCACGGTATGTGTTGTCCGCATTCGAAGCCAGAGATAAGTGAAAGGCATAGAACGCACAGAGCACCCAAAGATACCAGCTAGGTAAATCCATCGGACATCCAACACATTGAGTGGGATCAGAGTAGACTTCTGGAAGTTGATTTTCAAACCCACCGATATTTGCATGGTTTTCACCTGGTCCGCCTTCATGATGACAATGGTATCATCCGTGTATTGTATCAACGGGAAGTCAGAATTGTCCGTTGTCCATCGGTAAGGGTAACTCCAAGTGCCCATTTCTGAAAGCATCATTAGAGCCATCTTGAAGTAAGTTAGTCGCGAGGACGAGTATAAGCGAGGAGAGGGGGTCACCATGTCTCACCCCACGTTTGCAGAAGAACTTCCTTTCAGGGGAACCATTAAGAAGAACCGAGGATTTAACCAAAGAGAACAAACATTGAATCCAAATGACCCATTTATCAGTAAAGCCCATACACCTCATGATCTCAATCATAGGTTTATGTTCAATAGTATCAAACGCCTTAACAAATTCAAGTTTCAGAATAATGATCTCCTTCCCAAACGCTTGGCATTGATGAAGAAATTCGAAAGCCCACACAATACAGTCCTAGATGGATTGCCCCTTGAAAAATCCACATTGGTTAGGATGGATGATCTTAATAATCAATTTCTGCAATCTATTGTCCAGGATCTTAGCGACAAGTTTTAGACAACAATTTAGTAGAGTTATTGGCCTATAGTCATTAGAAGTTTCAGGAGATTGGACTTTAGGAATAAGGGTGATGTACCCTTCATTAACACTCTCGGGATTGAAATTCCATTCATAAAATTCCTCACAAAGTTTATAAAAGTCCTCTTTAACAATACGCCAACATTTTTTAAGAAACAATCAATGAACCCATCGAGGACAGACGCCTTATCAGACGACATTTCATGAACAACTCGATCAATTTCCCCATGAGAGAAAGGAATAGTGAGATTCTTTAGTCCCTCAACCCTCATGATAATATTAGGGAGATCAAACAGAATGTTGGTGGGATATGACTGACCAAGTTGTAAGTGTTATACAAGACTGCTTCCTTGCAAACATGGTCCAGAATAATGGAGTCATCAGGTAAACGCAGTGATGCAATTGGGTACCTGCTAAATATCTCAGTGGCCACCCTATGAAAATACTTTGTATTCCCATCCCCATACTTAAAATATTTGATAGTGCACCTATTTTTCTAGTATAGTTTCTTGTAACTTAAAAGGGTGATCAAATGGTTTTTTTTGGATCAACCTGAAGTTGAATTTAGGGGTGGTAAGAGTCCTCCTTTCCTCAATCAACCTGAGTCAAGTTTTGCCTTAAGAAGGCTAGCACAAATAACATCAGATCGAAAAGGCAAGGCCTCCTGCCTGGGAACCTCCAAACTACTCCTGGTCAACGGGGAACTCGACGTCGTAGTAGGCGCCTCCGGGGTGCTCCTGCTCCTGGGCGCCAGCGTCTGGTTGCAGCAATCCGGGTATATAAACAAAGATAGAAAAGCAAAAGGAGGATGAGTATCTAGCATACCCACGAGTCTTACGTCCGGCTACTAAGCATTTATGCATTTGTATCAAGGGAAAGGGGAGGCTATATAGTGGACTGAACTGCAGAAAGAAATAATAAGGATGAGAAGCTAGGCCTATCAACGACTAGCATCTTCCGACGAGTCTTGCAGCACAAGAAGAGAACAACCAATAGTTCATATAAAGCATAAAGTAACAATGCAGCAGAAGTTGCTCCCGCATTGTATAATAGTAAATTGTAATTATTAACAATTATCAATGCCTCCGAGATCCGGTTCACGAGACACCAATTTTCCACTTCTTGATTGTTTTGTAGTAGTTGAGTTATGCTAATTGTACTAGTTAAATTTTGCAGATTATTATACAGTACTAAGAAGAAAATGGTTAGTGCAAATGTAGAAGGTTTTTTTCAATGTAAAAACAATAAAGTTAGCTATGCAAAAACAAATGTAATTTTATCTTCACAAATTACTTCAGTTAACTTTACATTTGTGGCAGATAGATTCAATTAATTTAGGAGTTAACTTTGCGTTAAAAATGAAAAATAAATAAAATCGTTTTGATCATAAGTCGCTATTAAGTATTGTAGTCCTCGACAATTAGCTATTTTGGTGTTCCCCAGTTAGCCTTATGAAAGCAAAACTTAAAAAAATGATTTCATTAAGTAGTTGTGTGTGTTGTCTATTTTGATTTCTTCCCCTTCTTTCTCTATTTTGAGAATTTTGTTTGTTATCAATCTTGTTTGCATCATAAAAAACTCCTTCTATGATGAGGCAGTTAGCATCGGTCGACGTGGAAGTTAGCTATTCAGTCTCTGTGGTTAGCTTTACTCGGAAAAAAACCAATCGCGGTAGTTAATTTGATGCTAACTGCCGAAAAGTTCTACCAGTTAGCTATTACAGTCCCCCGCAGTTAGCTTGACTCAAGAAAAAAATAAAAATTCATTATGAAAATTAAACTTGATGCTAACTGCCAATAAGTCCAGGAAGTTAGGTGTTTTCAGTCTTCGCAGTTAGCTTGACTCTGAAAAAATCACTTTCAATTGTTAATTTGATGCTAACTTCCAAAAATTAATAGCACTTAGCTTTTTCGGTCATGGTGGTTAGCTTCATCCGGATGAAAAAATAAATAGAAAAAACAAAAAATTTAGTCTGGCAGTTAGCTTTCTTAGTATAGAGCGGTTAACTATTCCGCTCGAGCAGTTAATGTGTATTGTAGAAGTTCGAACAAAAAAAGGACGTTAGTTTTATTTAAATTTACTCTTGAACCGTACAGAATCTCTGGCCTCCATATAGAACATGTATCCGTTTATATCGTATGCCTGATAGGTGAGGAGGTTGACAGCGGGGCCATGTGCTAAGGCATATAT
Organism: Bromus sterilis; assembly: GCA_950022295.1. Lineage (NCBI taxonomy): Eukaryota > Viridiplantae > Streptophyta > Magnoliopsida > Poales > Poaceae > Bromus > Bromus sterilis. The sequence goes on along the minus strand of OX465601.1, from coordinate 137,661,089 downwards.
GAGCAATGCGTCTGTAGACCCCTCTTCCGAGGGATTAGCAAGAACGTGCTCTTTGAAGCAAGGAAAGAAAGTGGAGTTGTGCTCTCTAGTAACTTCGGTGTCCGTCTTGTGTAGCCCCTGGTCACGGTACTTCTTGGCGATGGTTTCTTTGTGCAGTGTCACGAAAGGGTTTACCACGTCAAGATGTTGTAGCCCTACTAAGTTTGCTCTGTCAAATTCATTGCATCGATCCAAGCGGTCGACATGCAATTCCCACTGGCCGTTGGTGTGACCTTCTCCTACGAGCCTCCCATGGTTCTTATTAACGGGCAAACAAACAACAGGGACATCATCGTCTTCGTTGCATAGATAATTCTCGCAGAAAGAGATGCACTCATGGGTCAGATAGCCCTGTACGATACTTCCATCTGGTCGGGACATGTTACGAATGAATCCTTTGATGACCCCATTCATCCTCTCAAACGACATCATGTTGTGCAGGTATGACGGGCCTTTGTCGCTAGTCGTCTTCTTGCGAAGCAGGTCTCGAACATGAGGGTCCCGCACAATTTAATTTAGTAGCGACGAAGTGTTCGACATGTCCACATCTTCTCCGTAATGTTCGGCCTGATCTTCTACGCCATTAGCATGTCCGTCCTCTTCTCCGCCGCCATTTCCAGCGCCCTCTTCGTCTTCGGATCCATCAATCATCTCTTCATCCGCCGCCATGGGGTTATTGGTTGCACCGTCGATATCGTCATCATCATCTTCAGTTATCCATCGAGTATAGCCATCCATGAAAATATATCTAAGCAGATGCGCCTTCAAACGTCCACCCTTAAAGGGGTCCAGCAAGACTCCTTGTTTGCATCTTCGACACAGACATAAAATCTCCTTTTCATTTTTTCATTCATGTCGTCCAGCATGGATCGCAAGTATTTATCCACCATCCTTCAACAGACCTTCATGTCCGCCTACGAGTTATATAAACAAAAGATTATAACGACACATGCATATGCATATCAAAGTCATACACAAATTCGGCATGACCTTCCTAAAAATAGGACATATAGAGTTTGATCGAAATTTGCCGAAACGGAAATAAATCGACATTTCAGCAAAACATAGGCAAACTCTCATATCACACAACCATACACACACACACAAACATTTCCATTCATGCAAAGCATAGTTTTTTACTCACATCTCATGCCTAGCTAGCTAGCAATTAAGAGAGAGAGAGAGAGAGAGAGAGAAAGTATATACCTTTGTTAAAATATCACACTTGGGAGAACATGGCACTAGCCAGTGAGTGGAAGGATACAAAGGTGAGAAAGAGAGATAGCTAGATGCATTTATATTGGGAAGTTAGTGAGATGAGGATGAGAGAGATAATGCATATGCATGGTGGTGGCGAAGGAAGAAGCAAAGAAGGAAAGAGAGAGATATTGCATTAATGGAGATGGCGTAGTGCATTAATGGAGATGGAAAAGAGGTAGGAGAAGGATTGAGGGAGAAGAAAGTGAGGGAGAGAGAGAGAGAGGAGGGGGAGGGTTGATGAAAAGGTGGCTGCTGCGCCTTAGCAGCAGCGCTTGTACCGCGACCGCGCTACTACTATTGTGTTAGTAGTAGCGAGTTGCACAGAAACGCGTTGCTGCTATTTGCGGGCCTCTAGGTTAAGTTGGGTCCAGTTTAGTAGCAGCGGGCTGAATGGAACGACGCTACTACTAAGGCTTTAGTAGTAGCGGTCTTTCCTGTTAGGCGCTACTACTACAACTTGTCAACTGGGTTTGGTGAGTACCACTTTACTAGTAGTGGGTTTTCGCAGGAGGCGCTACTGCTAAAGGCCTAACAGTAGCAGTCCCCCTGGAACGACGCTACTGTTAAGTAGCAGTAGCGTCCCTCTTGTACAGGCGCTACTGTTAAGCTTCTACATATAAGCTTTTTCCTAGTAGTGCATGTTAGTATTGTTTATTATTGACACTTCACTCCATAAACCTATGGGCATGTTTACAGATCTTAGTTTTCGCTTGGGAATAAGCGGAGTCTAAGCTTGGGGGAGCTGATACGTCCATTTTGCATCACCATTTTATATCATAAATTTTTCTTGTTCATCAATATATTTCATATTAGAATGTTTTAATTATGTTATTTTGCCCTATTTTGCATTTTTTGTAGTTTCCGGGATTTATTATCATTCAGAAAACAATAGGGAAAAGCACCTACCAAGTAACCCCACTTCCGTAGCTCCAAAAATCATGAAAACCTAGGAAAGTCTTTTTTATGAGAAATCAATGGGGAGACCAAAAATCTCCCAGAGGGTAGCCACCAATCGAGGAGGCGGACAGGGGGCGTGACCCCTCCGTGGCTGCGCCCTCCAGCCACCTGGGAGCTATGGGCCCCCCTCTACCCCCCTTTGGCGTACTTAACCCCCTTGACCTAAGAACCCCGGGGGTAGGTTTTGCACAATTCTTCTGCCGTCGCCTGTGGTTTAAATAAGACAGAGAGAAGATGACCTCCGTGGTAGACAAATTCTTCTAGGGAAATTCCCTCATGGAGGGGGAAATCGACACCATCATCACCGTTATCACGCCAGTCATCATCGAGATCATCATCAACATCATCTCCAACATGAACACCAGCATTCCCTTCATATCATCTCACCCCACCGTAACAATTAGGGTTGTATATTATGCAATTCATTGTGATCTCTTTACCGGTGTTGATTACTTTGTGTAGTTGATGCTATTGAGTTTTATCAGTGAATTCTTGCTATGACCAGATTGTTGTCCATCCATATATCACCTCTGACCATGATCCATTTCACGTCTTGTGAGTAGTTCGTTTAGTTCTTGAGGACATGGGAGAAATCTTGTTATAAGTAGTCATGTTTTGTTGAGTAATATTTAATGGTTTGATATTTAAGTTGTGGTGCTATTCCTCTAATGGTTCTTTGTGAACGTCGATTACATTGTACTTCACCTTTTATGGGCCTATATGAATGCATTGTGTATTAGTTTTCTTATGGTAGGGTTGCCGGAGTGACAGAAATCTGAACCCCATTTTGCAATCTTTTTACATAAGGGAGTGTAGATCCCAAATTTTATTGCTACGGTTAGATTTATCTTAATTACTTTCTTTTAGTTGTGGATGCTTGCAAGGAGTATAATCCTAAGCGTGTATTTGTCTAGGATAGGATGGTTCATTAGCATAGGTTCACCCATATAACACTTATCAAAACAATGAATGCTAATCAACGACATGTGATGAAAGTAACTTGACAATCCTCCCGTGTGTCCTCAGGAACGTTTCAGTCACCATAAGTAGCACCACCGACTTGTCCTTTATGCTAAAAAGGATTGGGCCACTTGTTGCGTTTATTCTCTTTTTCTTTTATTTACTTATTGTTAATTTATCTATTACCACAAACCCCCCTACAAATTGACCTTGGAGTATTTAAAGTGAAACCTTGCTCAAAACCACTTGTCAACACCTTCTGCTCTTCGTTGGGTTCGTCATTCTTACTTATCGAAATGAATAGGATAGATCCCTAAACTTGTGGGTCATAAGTATGTGACATGGTGTTGACCTTTTGTAACATCCCAATTTTCTAAATTCGGATGTTAATAGATCATCATATGCATCTCCTGCTGCTTCCGCATTTTTCTGGAGTTTTAAAATATTTTTAAACATTTTTCAACACATGGCAGTTCGCTGGAGAGGATATAAAAGGACTTATCCCCATTTTTAATTGTTGAAAAATAGTTTAAAATATTTATGGGAGACTTTTTAATTCTACTTTGGAGTTATAAATATTTTCTAAAATTATTTTTGGAATTTATTTATGCTTTGGAAAAGTTTTTAAATCAATTTTCGGAGTTTTCGGTATTTTTAAAATGCCAGAAAAGTATTTAAAAATATTTAAAAATAAGTTGAAAAGTTTTTATTTTATTTTATTATTTTGGTCAAGTCAAAAATTCAATTTTATTATTTTAAAAATATTGGCGAAGACGGAATTTTAAAATAAATTTCCTTGATTTTTCTAATATTGTTTTGGGCCTATTGGGCCTGGTCTGTTTTTTTCCAGCAGACCGAATTTGTTTTTATTTCGGATTTAAAAAAAAAAGGATTAGGGGCTGGATATAAATAGCCCCGATTAGGGCTAAATTTATTTTCGCCAGCGTTTTAGGGTTAGCTCTAATTAATCCGCGGGACCCGCCGCCGCCGACGTCATCGCCGGAGTTCGCCGGATTTTTCGCCGGAGTTCGCCGGATTTTTCGCCGGAGCATCGCCGGAGTGCGTTTTTCGTGTTTTTTTAAGGTAAAATTTATTGTGCGGATCACCGGATTTTGCGCCGACCCCGCCACCGCGCCGCCCCCTAGCCGCGCCGCCGCGCCGCTCCGCCGCCGGGCCGCCGCCCGCGCCATGGCGCCGCGAGCTCCTGCCCATGCCGCGCCCGCGCGTCCCTTGCGCCCACGGCTGTGCGCGCCTGCGCCCCCGCCCCGCCGGCCCTCCCGCGGCAGGCCGCCGCCGCCCCGGCCCTGGCCGCCCGCTCGCCGGCCGGTGAGCCTAGCTCCATGGCCGGAGCTTGGCCGGTCCCATGGCTGCCTCCTGTGCAGCCTGCGCGAGGAAGGAGATGGACTTGGAAAAAAAACATTAGAAAACGGTTCGCGATTTTTTTTTTCTCAGATCTAGACCCAAAACCGCCCAGGGACCCGATCGTTTTTTTTTGCAAAATTTTTATTTATGTATCAGTCCTTTTTACAGTAGACCTCCCGGTACCCCGTTTTTCACCCGAAACCGTTTTCGCGACTACTTTTTAACCGTAACTCGGAATCGAGTGATTCCAGTTGCGTTGCGACCGTGTAGAAATTATCTAGCCAGTAGACCTAGTGTTACAGAAGTTTGGAGTATTTAAATTTTGATCCCAAGCTGATCCAAATTTGAACTTCCGGCAGCCGTAACCTTTTACCGGTGCGCCCGTTTGCGCTGTTTCTTTTTGCGTTGGTTTTTATTTGACAAGTACTTTAAGTTTAGCTATTGTTTAGTTGATTTTCTTGCTGTTCATTTGGTTCTTTTGTTGTTGCATTGTTTATGTGTTATGGTGTGTTGAATGCTTTATTGTTTGACTGTGTAGATTGTCCGGAGTGCAGAAAGGATCAGAAATAAGTGTTAGATTACTTCAACACCGTTCAAGGCAAGTTTCACTTTTGGTTAAGCTTCACTTTTGATTATGCATATACTATGTTTCCATGCATGTGAAGGGCGTTGTGTTTATGCTGAAACCTGGTAGGATAGCCACGTGTTTTGATTGATCAATGTATCCAACGTTGTTATGTTTTTAGTATTTCTTGTGCTATGTGATTTATGCTTAATGTTGCAATGATAACCATGGGAGTAATTGTTGTGTTATTCAAGTGTTGTGAAAACATTTTTATCAGTAAAATGGTAACTTGCGAGTGAGGTACTGTAGAGTGGTATTACATCCTGAGGGCTCTGTGAAATTTCACTTACGTTTGTTTGTGTGGCATTGCACCCTGAGGGCTCTGCAATGTTCACTTTGTGTCTAGGTAGTGGCGCTGTATCCTGAGGGCTCTACAGTGTTCACGATAGGGTGACGTTGCATCCTGAGGGCTCTGTAACGGTCACGAACGTGTTTGTAGTGGCATCGTATCCCGAGGGCTCTATGATGTTCACGAATAGGAGGTACGTGTGCAATTGTATCCTGAGGGCTCTACAATACTCACGGAAGCATGATCCCGAGGGATCTCATGGCTGCCATTAGAAATCCTATGATCCCGGGGGCTCTCATAGGCGGTTAGTTAGCTGTTGTGCGTTGTGGGTCGTTATTAACTTGAGTGATAAAAAAATTGTTGAGTAGTAAGTAGAAGTAGATGAATACAAACTTTATGTACAACAAACCAAGCTTGTTTCTTATTCTTGTTTTGAAATTAGTTGTAGGCTTGCTTTGTCACTTGTGTTACTTGCCGTACAAATCAGATGTACTGACCCGTGTTCGGGCTGTAACCTTCGTGTTGCAGGTTTCTCAGAAGATTAGAGTGTTACGATAGGGTTACGAGTCTACACTCAGCATGTTCGCTTGTGGCTGTTGATGGGACTCCACGTTACTTGCTTTTGCTTCCGCTATATTTATATTGAATAAGCTAGCCTTGAGCTATGCACCTTGTTATTTATTTACTCTGGATCATACGTTGTAATAACGATGCACTTGTACTTTGATATACATCTATAATACTGTGTGTGCCAGCGAGTTCGATCCAGGGACTGGCACTTGAGCACATAGACTTCAATTCTGTGTGAATTGGGTCGTTACACCTTTTCACAAATAAACTCTGAGCACCTTGTTCCTTTTCTTCATCTTATTTTTGACGGAGAGCATCACCCCCGCGCATGGCATGTCGTCGAACATCATGACATATGATCAATTTTTTCATGTAGATACTACAACTATTGCTACTACATATTCTATTAAAAGAAACTTTACATGAAGTTTAGCACACATGTCGAATAAATGATAATCATATAGCTCAAGCTATCATGTCACATGACATGCAAGCCATGCAAAATAATATTACATAGTATTATATATAATCATCTCATGCAATCTCATTCACGTTGAAGACTATACCACATCACATATTCCTGCAAAAACAAGTTAGACGTCCTCGACTCGTTTCTTTGCAAGTTTTACGTGGCTTCTAGGGTTTCTCAAACAAACCATTTAGCAACCCACGTAACCATTAAGCACAATCTTCAAGTTGCTAGACGAACACTCGGGGTCCATGGGGTACCCACCATTGTTATTCCCTTCTTTCCCTCGGTCCTCACCCGCACGGGCTCTGTTCGAACTGTCGAGATAGATCCAATCCCTGAATTTTAGATCATTGGGGTCAATCACACCACTTCCACGCTCCTTAAACTCATGCCCGATACTTCCACAAATTTTACAGAATCTAGCCAGCTTTCCGTAGGGCACCGCGAAAATCAGACGTTCTTTTGCCTTGATGATACTGACATGCTTTGTCAGGGGGTTCCAGACATTATCAACACCCTAGCGTGGATGTAATACCCCTTGGAGTACCCGATTAGACACATGTCAGATTTTACCCATGTTTTTTATTAGTTTCTCCACAATATCCTTACTGCAAAACCCACTAGAGAGGTTATGAATTTGAAGGCACCCTGCCATGTGCACAATTTGAATTTCTTCTACCTTGTTAAAGCCATCGTACGGGTGAAGGAGGAAACCTTGTATCGAAAGATCCAAGGCCCTTGGTTCTTGATCCTCTCACAATCACCCAAGGACGAGGCCTGTACCACAAAGAAATTGGCTCTAAGGGGTCGGAACCTAACTTCTTGTGTGGACACCGTAGACGATGCGATTGCCAAGAAGAAAAAAAACCCTGGCCGCCTAATCTGCAAATTCCACGAGAACACAATACTATCACAAGTGTATCTCTATACTTTAGTACTATGTTACATACCAAAGGATTATGATAACTGCAAAAATACATCCTTGATAGATTTTTCTTTAAATCACAGTAAAGCGCACTTTTGCTACGTACTATAAAAATTACGTACAATTATATCATGATCATCTGCATTTGTGTGATTTTTGAACGGTTCAGCTCTGCTAACTACGCTTGATTAACCAACAACCAACACGCACATACTCTTCTTTCCTTCACAAATAGTATAAGATGCTTTAAATATTTTAATGTAAACTACATATGATTTGATATAAATGAACGGGTACATTAAAATGAGGCTATATACATCCGAATCCAAAAAATAAATAAATCAGAACATCTTGTGAACAGAGGGAGTCGTCACTAAAGTTTCTTGCTGTAGGTGAAGGACTGGGCGATGTCCATGGAGAGGCAGTAGGCAAGAGACTGTATCGTGATCATGGGGTTCACACCAACGGCGGTTGGGAGTAGGCTGCCGTCGCAGACGTACAGGCCCTCGGCCTCCCAGCTCTCGCCTCTGCCGTCGACGGCGCCCGCCTTGGGGCTGGACCCCATCCTGCAGCTGCCCATCTGGTGCGCCGAGCAGAGGAGCGCCCACGTGTCCGTGCCCGGCTGCATCGGCCCCCTCGCGACGGTCACCTCGTCCAGGAACGCCTCCAGGTCCTTGTCCTGCACGCCCTTGCACCGCAGCCGCAGCCCGTCGCTGCGGTGCGTGCCCACCTCGGCCGCGCCGGCGGCCACCATGATGCGCAGAGCGCGGCGTAGGCCGTCGCGGAGCTCCTCGTTGTCCTCGCGACTCGGGTTGTAGCTCACGCGGCCCTCGCCGTACACGTTCCCCGCGGCGCGGTCGCGGACCAGCGCGAACGCGTGCGCGGTGCGCGCGTACCGGCGCATCCTCTCCTTCATGTCGCGGCCCGACTCCCACGGCACCAGCGAGGCGAAGGCCCCCGGCCCTAGCGCCGGAGTCTCGATGATGGTGCGCTCGGTGACGCGGTGCATGCTCGTGATGATGCCGCCTTCGTAGCACTTGCCGGTGAGCTGGGGCTCCTGGTTCGTCTCCGGGAAGTACCCCCACGCCATGGACACCGGGTGCAGGTGCAGGTTCCGGCCGACGTGTCGGTTTCTGAGACCGCTGTTACGGAGCAGCGGCGGAGTCATGAGCGCCCCGCACGCCGAGATGGATATCTTGGCCTTGATACGCAGCTTCGTGATAATGCCGTTGCTCACGCACGTCGCCACCAAGCCGACGCATTTCTTGTTCCGGCTGCTCTCGCCGCGCCTCCCCGTGTTGCTCTCAAGTATGAAGCGCTCGGCCTTGCACCCGGCCAGGATCACCGCACCGTGCTCGACTGCGTCGACGAGCCACGTCGTGCCGGTGCCGCGCTTGTCGCCAATTGGGCACCCCAGGTAGCAGCTCCCACAGTAGTGGCCCTCCGACGAGTTGCGGGGCACGCGGTCAACAGGCAGCCCGAGCGCTTCGCACCCGCGGCGCACCACCTTGTTCTGGAACCCTTCCTCCCGGCATGCGTCGGTGACGGCGAGCCGGGCGCACACGGCGTCCATGGCCTGCACGTAGCCTGCACTCGCGAACACGGGGAGCCCATGATCGCGCGACCACTCCTGCAGGACCTCCCGTGGGGTGCGGATGCTTGCGGACCAGTTCACCGCCGAGCCACCGCCGACGGTGCTCCCGGCGTACAAGACAGTGGTCACGTTGGACGTGCAGAAGATACCTCCCTGCTCGTAGAGGCGCTCCATGGACGGCCCCTCCAGTGAGCTGTAATCATCGGAGGTGAAGTAGTCTCCCTTCTCGACAACGAGCACCTTGTGCCCGGCGGACGCGAGCACCGCGGCGGCCACGCCGCCGCCGCAGCCTGAACCGACGATGACGACGTCGCATTCCACCGTGTGGTAAACGCCCGACGTGGCCGGCTTCACCGTAAGGCCCTTCTCCGCGAGTGATCTGAGCAGGGTAGCGTCGTCCAGCTCCCTGGCCTCCGCCACGCCCTTGTCTAGAGGCCGCAGCGCTGTCGGTTCCGTTGGATGTTTCTCTCGTTGCTCTTCCACGTTCGGCACCCTGAAACCTATTGCATTCCAGCATGGGTTCTCAGAGTTTTCGTTCACCTGCACGTTGAAAACAGAGATAAATGTTTGGCGAGGATGCTAGTAAGATGGTGAAAGTATCAATATTATTGGTTAGTCGATCAGTAAATTATCATTTACTAGTTTTTAGAGCATCTTTAACCACTCTCTTTTGCTCAACCATTTCCTCATATTAGGGGAGTTGAGCACAGCTCCCACAACTTCCTTTTTGCAATAAATTATTAATTTTTTTTTGAGGGGCTGCAATAAATTATTAATGATAATCAACAAAACAATTAATTTTCCTCTAAATGAAGGGGAAGTTGATCCTCTTCTACTCTCGAAACAAACACGGTACTTGTTCGCGGATTGGTTTGGACTAGTCCATAGGGGTTACAGAAACCGGTCATCCGACCATGTTTATTAAAGTTTGCTATTTTTTAAAGTCCGTAACACTCAAAATGATTTTGAAAAATAGCACAATTCATTCATAAAATTGTGCGAATAATGGATCACACAATAACTCATTCTCCATCACTGAGTAGCATACCATCATGCTCTACAAGAACGAATAGAAGGTTTAACACAAACTCAATGTCATTTGATCGAATACCTACCAGGTGTGATATCCGTTATGGAGGATATCGGCATGGGGGCAAAGGTACCCCCGACAACGATTTGACCCGGGATGGGCGGTGGCGTAGTTTTAGGCGGGCATGTGCACTAATGGAGATTGCAAACGTCCGACGATGTGTGAGCGATGGCCAGAGAATACACTGAGTATCAGACAAGAAGGGTGCGGATACAGAGAAGGGCGATGGAGGGAGAAGGGGAGCAGGGGCGGAGTGGAAAAAATAATCCGGTTTTTTTAGTGGGCCTACGTGTCTAAGGCTGTTTGGTTTGTGCCTAAGTTTATCACACCTAAGATTAGGCAAGTTAGACTAGTGTTTGGACAAACATTGCCTTAGAAAATAAGATTTTATCACATCGGGCCCTTCATCTCATACTTATAAAAGACATGGTAAAATTCCTTTAGACTTACAAACTTCTGGCTTTTATTTTGAAGAAGTAATATTAGACAACTTTAATGAAAAAAGTGTGGCATGGTAAAGCCTAGAACCAAACAAACCATAAATCCTACGTGGTGGTGATCTGAATTCCTACAATCCTCTCTCAGTTTGTGTTTGATTTAAAATATGCGGATGTGCAAATCTGATCACGGATAAATACAAGACCACAATGAAAAATAAAATACGTTTTATCAACTCAATTCAAATGTTTGCAGCTGATATTGAGGAATTGTGTTAAAGATGCCCTTTGTGGCCGTTCTATAATGAGAGAATTCCTTCTATGACACCACTCTTTAATTTGATGCCTTATGTGACACTTCCAATTTTTTGCTTTCTTCTATGGTCATTTGTGTAAAATTTATGTCTCATATTACATTCTAGTGTATTTTTAGAACTTACAGTGTCAACTTTTACATACAAAGTCACTTTTGCCCCTGATGCAATGTGTGACAAAAATACAAGAAATATTGTTGTACTATGTAATATGGAACCGTGCATTTGATTCATAATGACTGAAACACAAATAAAAATAAAATAAAAAATACAGGGGATATGGCATCAAAATACAAGGGAGGTTCTGCCAATTTTTTGAATTTTTGAATTAGTGTTTTAGTTATTATGAATCTACATGCACGGTTCCATATTACATAGTATAATAATATTTTTTGTATTTTTGTCACACATTGTATCAGGGGCAAAAGTGACTTTGTATGTGAAAAGTTGACATATTAGCTCTAAAAATACACTAGAGTGTCATGCGAGGCATAAATTTTACACAAGTGAACATAGAAGAAAGCAAAAAGTAGAGAATGTCATATAAGACATCATATTTGAGGAATAGTGTCATAAAAAGAATTCTCTTTTCTACAATAGTGTGGCCCCTTTTCACTGTGTGGACCCCGCTTGAACAATGCTTGAATTGGCACGTGGCCTAACAATGAGCTAACTGGATGTGTCATTCGGTTTTAGATGGTCCAATCATGAAATTAAGCTGGCGGAGCAAAACAAATCTTTTAATCGTTTGGTGCATGACAAATAGCCATGCACAGGGGCAGTGCCTCTTGTCCTGCGGTGCCAGCAGTGCCATCACTTCTGTAGTAAGAATGTAACTACCGGGGACAGTGGATGGCATGCGTTTTTAAAGGGTACGAATAATGATCAATAATGTAATTTTATCTTAGATTCATCATGTAATTAAGATGATAATTGAAAAAAGTTAATCATTTAGAGCGATTGTGTGCTCCAAAACATGACAAATCCGAACACAAAAATAGCAATTATGTTTGCGCGATGTAGGAAGATGGTAATTTCGACAACAAGATTATCATCGAAGAAAACAAACTCCGCGAGTTGCCATGCGTTTGCACTACAATTGCTGTCAACAACGATTGCCATACAATCGTATATAAATTCGTTTTGCAAATAACATAGCTTTATATTATATGATGAAGGAAGTAATGTAAAGTGATTTTTTTTATAGTTTTATCTCTAATAATTAAAAATCCTTAAACACATGATATAATATTGACGGTAACTTGAGAATAGACCACCCCTCGCGTCGTGCCTGCCAAGGGAAGCTCGGGGGCGCACCTCCTCCAACCCTAGCCACCGCCTCCTCCTCCTCCCCTCCCTTCTCTGCATCGCCTTCAGAGGATGCCGCTGGGCAAAGCCCGTGCGGTTGACGACAGAGGTGGGGGGGGGGGGGAGGGGGCTTCCTCGTGGCGTCCCTGGAGGTGAGGACGATAGCTCCAAGCGATGGACAACGATGCCTCGTTGTGTGTTCTGCATGCGGTGGTGGAGGTCGGCGAGCAACATCGGGATGCTTGGTGGCCGAAACCGGTAGGGCACGAGGCTCCTTTCGGGAGCGGCGTGTTGCTTGGGGCCAGGCGTGCGCGGGGGCGGCGTCAGCCTCCCGATCCAGATATGGAGAGTCTAGGCCTGCTGCTAGCTGATGGCGCGGGCTGTGGCAGCACGGGTCGTCCGTTGTTGGTGGCCGAGCCTCTTATCAGATTTGATCTGGTCGGAGTGGCTTGCTCGATGTGTTGAGGCGGGGATCAGTGATGGTACCGTGCACATCACGTGGGATGGAAGTTCGTCGAGAAGATACGGGTGAAAACCCTACTCTCGGCTATACCAAGGTCGACGATGGCGACCCTCTTATGTATCATCCCCCTCTTGGAGGCATTGTTGTGGAGAAGCTTCACACCTCTATAAGCTACCTTCGAGGGAAACTCTAAATCAATCGATCGTATGACGGTGACACTTTCGTATCGTTTCCCATTTGGGGGCGTCATTTTTGGAGGTGTGCATTGGCTCGTGGGACCAGTGGGTGGTTTCGGCTGTGAAGCGGCGTTCCATTTGATGCATCTACGACGTGGAGTCTTGGCGGCGTGGCGCAGCAGGGTCTCAGCGATAGAGGTGTGATAATGGACGCGTGTAGGGAGGTGGCGTCGTCTGGCGCTGTGGTGACGTCGACGGCAGGCCTGAGAAGGTCTATGCGTTACTACTGCTCTGAGAATGGATTGGTGGAAGATAGTGTAAACGACCTCTACAGCGTGCGCATGCGTTGCCAGCTAAGAGTGCGTCGAACCTATGCCTGACTCAGATCCGGCCATTCTGTTTGGTTGAAGCTTCCGACTTTAGATGTTGCATTTTGGTGCGAGGTCTCGGTATACGGCCCCGACAATCTGCACCCATCAATCAAATGGATAAGAGTAATGATAATTGTTTCTAAGATGGTGGCTTCGAATTTATTGATGTATTATTCTGTAAAATACTTAGTTATTAATTAATAGAAGTGCCGCATGCACCACCTGATGCAGAAGCCAGGGATCATTCTTAAAAAAACATGATAACAATATTAGAGATCATTTTATAAATAAAATAAGGTAATTTTTTTTTCACGTCAATAATTATCCTACATGACATTGTTAAGATTATACATGTTCTAACCGTGGAGAGAAGTAACATGACGAGTGATGCACGATGTAGGAATGGCCCAACGTCGCTTTAGCACGTGTAAGTTCCAAGCCAGTTGATCCGTGGACAAGGTAGAACCACCGATCAATCATCCAAGCATAATTGTTGCATCCATCATCAACAGTGATGAAATAGAGTGATTGAGATGCATGCCCGTCTGATATGCAAGCACGATCAGACCAACATGGACCTATGTGATGTCTACATGCTACCGACCTAATGAAGAGAGATGATAGCTAACGCAAGCCGTTTATCGCCTTCATGAACTTGTTATGATAGTATTATGTGATGTGATGATGGAAAGACGTCCCTAGCGAAAGTACATACGTACGCACCTTTGTGTAGAAGGCGTTGCAGCAGAGGACCTTGACAATGGCGAAGGCGATCTTGACGGGGATGAGCCACCGCGCCGTGGTCCAACGCTTGAGTGCCTCCTCCCGGCGCTCCACCGGCATGTCGGCGAAGCGGCGCACGTAGGGGAAGCCGCCGGAGAGGCACAGCCGGCCGCACAGCGCGAACGTGCCGAGTCGCGTGGACAGGAGCCAGAGGGTGGCGTGCACCAGCAACCCCGCCTCCCATACGCACCGGGTGAAGGCCAGCTCCGCCACCTGACATGACATGCAACCCAAATCGCTTAATTAACTGTCAATGCAAAGTACCGTCATCGATCACCGAGGCACACCTTTTTAGTGTACATAATCTGTTGTGTACTTCAAAAGAACCACACTTTTTTTCTTTTATTACTAGTACAATAGTATAAATTAAAGGGAACAACACACTACTATACTGTACATGTACCTCCGTCGACTGTTCCATTTGTCTGTGAAATATTTACTCCTACTACCTAACTACGTACTGTACTACCGTACAGTCTAAGATTAAGTGCACATGCGTACGAACTGAAATGTAATCCAATTATGCAGATGTGCATAATTGAGATGGGGCAGCAAGTGGTCACGTATGCCTCCTCTCCTTGACTCCTTGCATGCAAGGAGACGGGCGGGGTCCAGTCTGATATGAGTCGCGTAGCCGGTGCTCTAGAGTTCTAGACTATTCCGCTGAGTGGTCGTATCGATCAGGCCCACATTTTATTTCTTGCACAAGTGTTGTATGTGACATCCTTTAAAGAAAAGTGTTTTATGTGACATAGATGTATGATGAAAAATATACGAGTTTTAAGGGCTTGTTTGATTCATAGGAATTTCATAGGATTTTTGTAGGATTTTATCCCATAGGATTTTTTCGTATCTTACTCATTTGATTCATAGGAATTGTTCCTATAGGAATTTTTGTACTACTTCCTATAAGAATCCTAACATTCACTCCAACCTTTTTCTACAATTCCTTTGATGGAATCAAACAAACTTTGGTGCAAGCAAAATCCTATAGGATTGGAGTGGGCATGCCATTGCAATCCTATGATTTTCCTATTCCTATGATTTTTCTACCCTATGAATCAAACAAGCCCTAAGTGTTAAGTACATCAATTTGAAAATGTCCCATAAAAATGTTATTACCTCCGTTTCAAAATACCTGTCTCAATTTTATATTATCTCTAGTACAAAGTTGTATTAAGGTTAAAACAACTATTTTAGAACGGATGAAGTATGTATCTAGATGTATCTCATGGCTATATACATTAGGTCGGTGATGACGCACTATATTTTTTGCTGCAACGAGTAACGGAAAAAACTACCACTGACCTTCAATTTTTGCTACAACTAAAAGTAATAATATGATTGGTGATGACGGGCTGCGAATTTGTTGCAAACGATAGCAAAAAACCTATCATCGTTGATCAAATTTCAGTCGATGGTAATATGATATGCAACAATATTGTCACGATTTTTGCTGCAATGATGCTAAAAATTGAGAAAAAAATACACAGAATAATTCTTTACTACAACTAGCGATCTATTTTGCTAGAACCATAATCATGTTTTGCTGCTTGGGTTCAACGAAGAGGTAAATAAAAAGATCCCACCGACCGATCGGCACAGAGCTCTGCCCTTTTGTAACATACAAAATACAAAGTTGATGGATAAAACCTCTGTTGTAACAGCAATGCAGTTAAAATTAATAACATGTAAGGTAGAGGTTCATGCGACGATTATGATAACAACACTATTGTTGCAACAGAGGATCTTAATTCTAAGTTGATGTTTTCTAAAAGCCGTGAAGAAAAGTTCATTAAAAAATAATTCGAGTTTTCCAGGACTGGTTTCCAAAATAAGAACATTTTATTCGAGAACCAAAATAAGAACTTTTCTTGGACGAACGGTGGGAGTTCATCAGAAGATTGTCTCTAAGATTATTCATAGATGTAGGATTATTCCAAATTAAAAGTAAGCAAAGAAAAATCTTGTTAAGAGCTATATCCTCACGTTACAAAAATACTCCTTCCATTCAAAAAGGGTGACGTGGTATAGTTTATGACGTAGCAAAAACCACATCACTTACTTTAAAACTCAAATAAAGAGATAAAGTCCCCTAAAAAAGAAAGAAAGAAGGGCAAACAAGGGCAAGACAATGACCGCGTATGTAGCGTCTGTAAGAGTGTAAGGCACGAATATATGAATGAGCTTGGTGGATCACCTCGTCGGGAATGGTGGAGTCGGCGCCGGACGCGAGGTAGAAGCGCTCGAGGTCCTTGTCGCTGGGCGTGTCCCGGCGGCCGTCGAGGGCATCTTCCGGCGGCAGCGACGGGATGAGCGCGCCGCACATGGCTCGGAGCGCCTCCATCTGCGACGGGTAGAGCCCGTGCGTGTACTTGTCCCGCCGCAGCACCCACAGCGTCTTCCCCTCCGGCGCCGCCATCAATTAACCAGCTAAAGCTCGAGGAGTAGACTTCCAATATCTGTGGCGACGTGTGCTCGAAGTCTTGCTCGTTCCTACGGCTTGGGCTTTGGGCGCGTATTTGTCTTGTATAGATAGATGGATGGATAGATCAAGAGTTGATAGGTGTCAATCTCGTTATTTAATACCGGTCTCCAACTAACTAGTGACGGCCAACTCCCGGTCTCTAATCCATCTACCTAATTAACGACTTTTCTTATTCTGAAAACCAGAATAAAACGACTTTTCTTATTCGAAAAGAAGGCAAAACCTTGCTATCGAGTCGGATAAAAGTATTTAATGGCTAACCATAAAAGGAAAAACATGTTTATTTTTGAACCCCGATATTAGCCGAACGTTAGGTCCAAAGGTGCTAGTACCGAACCTTTTCGTTCGGTACGATCCATCTAGTTGCCGTTCGGTGGAAACCCACCTACAACTCGGACATGCCATGCACGCACAGCTCATCGTACACGCACAACTCGTCATGCACTCGCAACTCGGTCGCAGCTTGCCATGCACGCAAGCTTGCAGTCGCCGTCGCTTGCCGCCACTGCCGTCTTCGTCTCGCCGTTATCGCCGTAGCTTGCCGCCATTGTCGCTGTCGCTTGCCGCCGCCGTCTCGCCATTATCGCCGTCTCGCCTAGCTTACCGCCGTTGTCGCTCGCCACCTCCATTGTTGTCATCGATGTAGCTCGCCGTCGTCGTCGCTCGCTGCAGCTCGTGCGACTTGACGCTTTCGTTGTTGCCTCCGCAGCTCGTCTCCATCGTTGGCGTCATCGTCGTCGTCATCGTTGTATCTCGACACTGTCACCGTAGTTTCTAGCCGACGTCATCACCGTAGCTCGCCGTTATCGCCGCAACTTGCCGTTGTCGTCGTCGTAGCTCGCCACCGTCGCCCCCTCCATCATCGTAGCTCATTGCCGCAGCCGCCTCCATCGTCGATGACAAATTTGCCATGTTCCGCAATATAAGAATTGACATGTCGTACAAATAAGAATTACCTTGTCCCATATTGTAACACCCTCACTGTCATGTAATAGTAGTCCTTTTGCTAATGAGAATTACTGTTGCAAATCATGCCTTGGTCGTCTTTGAATCAAAACAAATTCAAAAATGACTTTTGGTTGGTATTAGAAAACAAAGTGAAAAATAAATCTTCTCCAAAAACTGTGCCATCAATTTTGTAAAATCCCTAAAAATCGACCATGATAAACTAACTTTGGGTATTTATTTAGCTATTAAATAATTCAAACAATCCTAACCAGTAGCAAGACAACCTCATTTGTTAGTTGCAGTTCAAAAATAAATATTAAATGATTTTATAAAAGCCCCAAACTTTTTGTGGGCACTCCCTATGGTGCAACACAAATGTACCAACAAGTTTCACCAAGTGCGAAAGTCGAATGAATAGAAAAAAAATAAAGAAAAAGGAAGAACAGGCAGGAAAGAAAGAAAAGGAATTGAGAACGCATCCCGATACAACAAGTCTACAGTCCCAGCCCACCTGGCCCAGCTAGCCCACCCAGCCCATGTCGGTCATCCCCTTCACGCTATTCACCCGCGCGCTCGTTGTCGCCAGGGCAGAAGGTGTTCGATGGATCGAACCGCGCGATGCTCGACAACGAGCCACTACAGTGGTTACCTCGCGGATAAGTTCCCTCCCCCGCATCTGTGGACGAACCCTAGCCCATTTTCTCCCTTTCTTCGCGACGCCATCGTCGCCGCAAAAGGAACCGGGCGCCGCCGTCACCACTGACACACGCACACGTGGCCAACGAGCTCGCCTCGCCTCGCCGTTGTGTCCGTTGGGTGCGCCGCGTTCGTCTTCGTCACGCTGCAGAGGGAATCGACAAGAGGACGTCCTCACGGCGCAAATCTCGGCGCCCCCTTTCACTGCACCGCGCCACCGTCTCCGTCGATTCCGGCCGCCACAGCTCGCCCTCGCGCAAATTACGCTCACCTGCAGGGTCTATGTGAGTCACACCGTCGTCGCCAACCCCTATAGCTTCCCCCCTCGCACCATGCTTGCATCTGCCATTGGAGCCGAGCTCCGTCGGCGCCGTGCTTCGCGTAGCCGCGGCCCCAGTGCACGCTTTTGGCACCCGTGCGTGTCATCGCACTCCTTCCACGCCCAGGAACCTAACACAAATACGCATGCTCGATTTCGCGCGCTGGAACGTCGATTTCGTCTGCCCTAGTTTTCGGTCCGCCGTCGTGCCCCTCGCCTTCCTCAACTCCGATCACCCTATGCGACTCCACCACCTCCAGAAGACGTTCGAATGTGCTTGGTCCCGTGAGTTCTCGTGGCCTGAGCTGAGCGCTAGGTCGTCGTCGGCGTGCTGCTCGTCACCGGCGAGCTCCATGGGTGGCTGACAGGTGGCCCCCATCTGTCAGGGGTTTAATTACCCTTGAGGGCTCACTTACAGGTGGCCCCCACCCCCTAACTAATTATCTCTGTGTAATTAGCAGGAAATAACCCTTTAGGTCTATGACATGTGGACCCTGAGCCATTTATTTAAATTAATAAAACGGCTAGTTGTCTCCGTCACTGACAGCTGGGTCCCACCTGTAGGAAATTAAGTTAAATGAGTTATAATATAATCAATGTATGACAGGTGGGCCCCACTGCTAGTAAATTAATAAAATGAATTGTTTTAATATCTAGAGACTGACATGTGGGTCCCCCTTGTCAGTTGACCAGTCAAACTCACTATTCTGGATAATGTCTATTTAATAAATAACATAAATCTAGGGAATGATTTAGAAATATTTAAACTTTGAAAATCAATATCTTTTAAACTGTAGCTCAGATGAAATTTTTTTATGGATGAAAATTGATCAGAAAAAACAACGAATATGGATACGCTACCCATACCCGCACCACACCCATCTAACATACCGAACATGGAACCTTCCCCCCTCCGGTTGCAGTGCCGATAATTACCCGGAGCTGGCTTTTCATCCCCGGATGAATCCCTGCTCCGAGCAACGTGCATTGCACTGGGTTAAAACACCGTTAGCGTTGCATCTTTCATGTCATGCATATGTTTGTATTTGATTGCTTTGTATTTACTCCCCCCCTTTATTCTCCGGTAGACCCCGCTGTTGCCCCCGACTACACCGCTGCTGAGTACGACTACGTCGTCGACGACCCTACCCCTACCGTCGAACTTCCAGGAAAGCAAAGCAATTTTCCTTCCCCAGATATCGCCTATCTTTCCGTACATTTCTTGCACTAGGCATTGCTGCTGCTACGTTACTTACCTATTCAATTGCATAACCTGTCATTGTCGCCCCTTGATGTATCTTCCTTTATCCTATGCCGCCTATTAATTATATATATTATATTCAGCAATTGACCCTGCACATTGTTAGTCAAATAGGATTAGATAACGGGCTATGATCACTCTGGGGAGTGGACGCGGATACAAATATTATAACTGCACATGTACGGTAAAATGCAGACACGGCCAAAGGCCCCTACCTCGGCTCTGCTGAGCCACATCAACTGTGAGCTATCGAGGAGTACCTTGTACTCCACTCGTTGTTGACTCTGTATAGCCGCCATAGGGTCCTGAATGACGGTTGTCCTTAAAGGTAAGGAGTAGGGTGACCCAACAGTGCCCGTGCAGGGTATTGTATTGGACCAACAGGACAGGTGTATTCCACCGGTGTACGGCGGGCCTGGTACTTGTTCGACGGCCGTGAGGTACCCTGTTGTACGAAAGTCGAGCTCTTCAAAGAGCAAACGCAAGACAAGGTAAGGAGACGGTTCACCTTATTGGTAACCGCACGAGTTGGTGGGACGACAGGGCAGGCGGCCACCGGCTCTGGTTATGGGGGTGGACCTGGCTGCTATCGTTGTCCATGACTCACCCAGATAGGGGCAACGATAACGGTTGTCCCGACATAAAATAATAAAATGCTTAATGGGTCAGGTGGATGACTTGAGTGGGTCGACGCGCCATATACGCACTACCTCCACATGGGATTATGGTGTGGTCCCTCTGTGTTGTAGCCTCATTCGATGGCTCTTTAGACGTCAGCTTTACCTCGGGCTGGTTGCCGGGCTTGGACCGCCTACTCCGGTAGTGGGAGGTGGGTCTGCTTCATCGGCCATTCGCGTAACGTGCAGGAGTACAAAGGGCACGGGTCCAAAGTCCCTTTGTTCTTAGGATTTAGACCGGCGGATGGCCTCTTTGTTGAGCTTGAAGGATGGACTTTGGAGTATCGGATAGCCTCGGTGGGGCATTCCCTAACAAGGTGTACGCCACCCTGCAGATCCGAGCGTGTAGGGTAACAGTAGTGCAGCCCATGCAGGGAAGATAATCTATTCGAATAGCCGTGTCCATGGTAACATGAGGCTTTATGCTGAAGCCAGATCCTACTACTACAAACTACTACTGCTAAACTGATTGGTTCCGGGTTTTCTTCCTCGCAGGGAAGTAGAGGAAGGATTCTCGGAGGCATTGATAATTTTTATCTAATACAACTTACTATTATACAATGCCGCAGCAACTACTGCTGCATTGTTAATTTATGATTTATATGAACCGTTGGCTGTTCTCTTCTTGTGCTGCAAGACTCGTCAGAAGATGCTAATCTTCGATAGGCCTAGCTTCTCATACTTATTCTGACTTTCTGCAATTCAGTCCACTATATATAGCCTCCCCTTTCCATTGATACAAATGCATAAATGTTTAGTAGCTGGACGTAAGACTCGCGGGTATGCTAGATACTCACCCTTGCTTTATTCCCCCCCTTTGTTTTATATACCCGACCGATTTCTGCCATCAGAACTTGGATCCTAGGAGCAGGAGATTCCAGGAGGAGCCTACTATGACGCCGAGTTCCCCGTCGACAAGGAGTAGTTCGGTGGATCCCAGGCAAGAGGCCTCGCCTTTTCGATCTGTATCTCTGATGTTATTTGTGCTCGCCTTCTTAAGGCAAAACTTGACTAACTATGTCTGTACTCAGATATTATGATTGTATAACTTATGTATTTGGATCCTCGTGATCCCTGGTTTGTAACTTAAAAGATTTATCTTATTTGTGTCTAGTGTTGTGCTATGATATTCACATCGTGGCACCCTGATTTTGGTCGTGTACCCTGCGTGTATGATCACTGTACATGGCTTGATTCTGGGTGTGTCACAAGTTGGTATTAGAGCCGACTGCCTGTAGGACGCCACCCACCCACTACTTGGTCGAAGTTGAGTCTAGTCTTTGAAAAACTATTTTTCTAACTTAATGTTTGGCTTACGGGCCCACATCGATATCATCCCGTCATGATATCTATGGTATTATGATCCTTTTTCTCCGTACCTTGGGACTCTGCTCTTTTATCCTTGCTGGTAAGGTTTACTAACTCTGACATTAGGATCCATTTCTCATCGATCCCACCCGACGTTCTGCTTCTTAACCCTTTATTGAGTCATGTCACAGGAGTTCTGACCCAGGTCCCGGACCGCGGATCCCTTTCTCATTCGGGGCAGGCCGCACGTTCTCTGGCACAAATTCCTATGGCCAACAATTTTCTTGCGGTGTGATTGACATAGCCTTTTCTATGTCGCGTCGTGTATTCCTTACCGCGGTCTGCGCGCCACCTAGTGTGTCATTTTTCCTTAATTTCTACGACGTTATGCTTCCCGATTTTTGATTGACTCCATGTGTGGATGTGTATGTCTTATATGACTACTCCTATATATCTGCGCCTCCTCTTCGTTGTCGCTTTATGTCATGCTTGTTTCCGGTATCTCGTTAAATTTTCATCGCTGAAATACCCCTGTTAAATTTTAGCTGGATGGCTGGTCGTGGTGGTCGTGGTCGTGCTGCCAAAGACCCACCTCCGCCGCCGGATTACATGGCCGCGGAGCAGTTTGAGCTGAACCGTCAGTTCATGCAGAATATCATGGCTTAGTTCCCCCAGCAGAACCAGAATGGGCACAACCATCAGCATGCCGCAGTGACTATCCTTGACTTCACCCGCCTCAACCCCACTATATTCCGCAACTCTGTTCAGCCATTGGATGCTGATGACTGGCTTCGCGACATCAGTCACGAGCTCAAGTCTTCTAATGTCGATCCAGCTGACTATGTGAACTTTGCGTCCTATCACCTGAAAGGCGCCACTTTTCAGTGGTGGAGTACCCATAAGCGTTCACTTCCAGTTGGGGAAGTCATCACCTGGGATGAATTATAGACTGCTTTTACATTCCTCAGGGGATTATGGATCGAAAGCGGGAATAATTCCGCAACCTCACTCAGGGCAACATGACAGTTGAAGCCTATCAGCGCGAGTTCCTCAACCTCTCTCGCTATGCAGAAGAAGAGATCACCACTGATGCCCGCAAGCAACAGAAGTTCCGCCGTGGCCTCAATTTAGACCTCAGGCTCGCTCTTGCCGTTCATGATTTTCCCAACTTTTCCACCATGGTGAACAAGGCTATCGCCGTCAAGACTTCCCAGATGGATCACAAGGACGCGCAAAAACGCTATCGTGACCTTGGCTCATCTTCGGGCGCAATACCGAAGCGTCGCATATGGCTCCTTAACAGTGTGACTTAGGCAGCTGCCCCTGCTCCAAGGCCTTCGTATGCTGCACCCCGTCTGCCTCCGCCACTACCGAGGCCAAGAGCTCTGCCCCCACCACCTAATGCTGCACCCCTTCGTCCTTAGGATGGACTGTGCTTCGAGTGTCGTCTCCCCGGTCACATTGCCAGAGACTGCCGCCAGACTCAGAATCAATTGGTAGTTCACCCTGCTGGCCGCGGAAATGGAAGTGGCAACAACAGGACCCCAACTATAATACTGGGTCTGCTGCTCATGCTCGTGGACATGCTTACAACATTGATGTTGTGGTAGCTCAGGACCAACCCGCTACCGTGATGGGTACCCTTCTCGTAAATTTTGTATCTTCTACTGTTTTATTTGATTCAGGAGCATCACATTCATTCATGTCGAAGCATTTGCATCGTCGCATAACTTCATGATGGAAAGGATGAACCCACCGATGGTTGTCCGCACCCCGATAGGCCATTGCCACACTTCCGAGTTAGTTCCCAATACCACCGTTGAAATCGAAGGGATTGTATTCCTTGTTTCCCCCATCCTCATGAAGTCTTCCACCATAGACCTCATTCTAGGAATGGATTGGTTGAAAGTTCACGATGCCGCACTGTATTGTGGAACCAAGTCTATCCAACTCTTTCACCCCTCCGGCGAGATTATTAACCACACCACCCGAATTACCTATGATGCTGAAGCGCAGATCTATATGATGAATGCGTTGAACGTCTCACCTCTTGAAGGCATTGATAAAATTCTAGACGTTTGTGATTTTCTCCACGTCTTCCCAGAAGAACTGCCGGGAATACCCCCGATCAGGGAGGTTGAATTCATCATCGACTTGAAACCCGACACTACCCCTATTGCTAAGCGTCCTTACAATATGCCGCCGCATGAACTCCTTGAACTTAATAAGGAGATCGACGAAGCACTTCGGAAAGGCTTCATTCTCCCAAGTTACTCATCTTGGGGAGTACCTTCGCTCTTTGTCAAGAAAAGTGATGGTACAAACCGTTTGGTCCAAGATTACCGACCTATCAACTAGGCAACAATCCAGAACAAATATCCACTTCCCCGGATCAATGATCTGTATGATCAACTTGATGGATCAAAGGTGTTTTCTAAACTCGACTTAAGGTTGGGTTATCACCAAATCCGAGTCCGTGAAGAGGACATTCCGAAGACCGCCTTCATTACTCGCTATGGTTCATACGAGTACACCGTCATGTCATTTGGCTTGACGAATGCCCTAGCCACCTTTTCCCGATTGATGAACTATATATTCATGGAATACCTCGACAAGTTTGTCGTGGTTTATCTGGATGATATCTTAATATACTCCAAGAATGAAGAAGAACTTGCTGAACATCTTCGTCTTATACTGGAAAAACTTCGAGAACACAAACTCTACGCTAAGTATTCTAAGTGTGAGTTATGGCTTCCTGAAGTAACCTACCTTGGTCATGTGATTTCCAAGGATGGAATTGCTGTCAAACCAGAAGTATTCAGGCTATCCTGGATTGGACTCCCCCAAAGACTGTCAAGGAGGTCAGAAGTTTCCTCGGAATCGCAGGCTATTGCCGCCGTTTCGTCGAGAACTTCTCCAAGATTGCCAAGCCTCTGACTAATATTCTTCACAAAGGCGTCAAGTTTGAGTGGACTGATAAATGTCAGTAAAGTTTCCAAGCTCTCAAGGACAAGCTCACTTCTCCCCCAGTGCTTGCTCCCCCTGATACGCGGAAGTACTTCATGATATACTGCGACTCGTCTCATCAAGGATTAGGTTGTGTCCTAATGCAAGAGCGCAAAGTGATTGCTTATGGCTCTCGTCAGTTGCGTGCTCACGAAGACAAGTATCCAACACATGATCTCGAATTGGCAGCATTAATTTATGCATTGAAGCTGTGGCGACATTACCTCGTCGGTAATCGTTGCGAGATCTACACCGACCACCAAAGCCTGAAGTACCTGTTTACTCAGCCAGACCTGAATCTCCGCCAACAAAGATGACTCGAGACAATAGCCGATTTCAACATGGATATTCATTACACCCCTGGCAAGCTTAATGTGATGGCCGATGCCTTGAGTCGCAAAGCCTATTGTAGTGAACTTGAAGTTCAAGTACAACAACCACCTCTGTATGAGGCGAAAGCTGAACCTCGAGATTGTTCCTCAGGGACATGTGAATTCCCTGGTTGTCACACCAGACTTATACACCCGCATGAATTTTGCACATAAATGTGAATCTGACATTCTGAAGATTAAGTGGAATGTCGCAAGTGGAAAGCCCTCATCCTTCACTATTGCCGATGAGGGTACGTTGTACTTCAAGGGTCGGCTAGTGGTCCCCATAAACAGGCCCGACCTGAACTACGCCCCGCACGTCATGAAAGAAGCTCATGATACACCCCTGTCAATCCACCCCGGTAGCACCAATATGCACCAAGACATTCGTCAGCGGTACTGGTGGTCTAACATGAAGCAAGACATTGCTCGTTATGTTGAAGAGTGTGAAGTTTGCCGTCGCGTCAAAGCCGAACATCAAAGACCTGCTGGAACTCTACAACCACGTTCTATTCCTGAATGGAAGTGGGACAAGATTGAAATGGACTTCGTCACCGGATTTCCCCGACCATAGAAGGGTCATGATGCTATCTTTGTCGTCATCGATCGATTCTCCAAGGTTGCGCACTTTCTGCCAGTCAAGGAGACGATCTCTGCTAGTCAGTGGGCAGACTTGTATGTTCCCAGAATTTTTTCCCTCCACGGTATTCCGTTGGAGATCAGTTCAGACCGAGGCAACATTTTCACCTCAAGGTTTTGGGAAAGTTTCCAAGAAGCTATGGGCACTCACCTAAACTTCAGCACCGCTTTTCACCCCCAGTCGCAAGGAGAAGTCGAACGAGTCAATCAAGTGCTTGAAGACATGCTTCGAGCTTGTGTCATCTCATTCGGTAAGAAATGGGAGGAATCTCTTCCGTTTGCTGAATTCCCATACAAAAATAGCTATCAGGCTAGTCTGAAGATGGCACCCTTTGAAGTTCTTTATGGACGTAAGTGTCAAACCCCTCTGAACTGGTCAGAAACTGGGGAACGAACACTCATTGGTCTGGATATTATCCAACATGCTGAAGACCAGGTTCGTGTTATCCGGGAACATTTGAAGGCTAATCAGTCCCGCCAGAAAAGCAATTACGACCGCAAGCACAAGGAAATGGTCTATCAGCCTGGAGAACAAGCTTACCTTCGTGGCACTCCCATGAGAGGCACTCATCGTTTCGGGATCAAAGGCAAGTTGGCTCCTCGCTACATTGGCCCGTTCCGTATCCTTTCCAGAAATGGACCAGTGTCATACCGTTTGGAATAGCTTCCGAACCTCTCCCAAGTCCAAGATGTCTTTCATGTGTCGCAACTCCGTCGCTGCTTAAAGGATCCTATCCGAGCAGTGGATCATGAAATGCTGGAATTGCACCAGGACTTGTCTTATCAAGAATATCCGAGCCGCATTCTTGATCAGTCTAAACGTCGAACCCGCAACAAGACAACCAATTTCCTCAAAGTTTAGTGGTCGAATCATTCTGAAGATGAGGCCACTTGGGAACGCGAAGATCGTCTTCGTGATGAATACCCCGATCTTTTCCCTTCTACCGCTTAAAATTCTCGGGACGAGAATTCTTGTAGTGGGGGAGATTTGTAACACCCTCACTGTCATGTAACAGTAATCCTTTTGCTACTAAGAATTACTGTTGCAAATCATGCCTTGATCTTCTTTCAATCAAAACAAATTCAAAAATGCCTTTTGGTTGGTATTAAAAAACAAAGTGAAAAATAAATCTTCTCCAAAAATTGTGCCACCAATTTTTTAAAATCCCTAAAAACCAGTGGACCATGATAAACTAACTTTGGGTATTTATTTAGCTATTAATAATTCAAACAATTCTAACCAGTAGAAAAACAGCCTCATTTGTTAGTTGTAGTTCAAAAATAAATATTAAATGATTTTAGAAAAGCCCCAAATTTTTTGTGGCCACTCCCTATGGTGCAACACAAATGTACCAGCAAGTTTCACCTTGTGAGAAAGTCGAATGAATAGAAAACAAAATAAAGAAAAAGAAAGAGCAGGCATGAAAGAAAGAAAAGGAATTGAGAAGGCGGCCCGGTACAACAAGTCTACAGTCCCAGCCCACCTGGCCTAGCCAGCCCACCCAGCCCATCTTGGTCATCCCCTTCATGTTGTTCACCCGCGCGCTCGTTGTCGCCAGGGCAGAAGGTGTTTGATGGATCGAACCGCGCGATGCTCGACAATGAGCCACTACAGTTGTTACCTCACGGATAAGTGCCCTCCCCCGCATTTGTGGACGGACCCTAGCCCATTTTCTCCCTCTCTTCGCGACGCCATCGTCTCCACAAAATGAACTGGGCATCGCCGTCACCATTGACACGCGCACACGCGGCCAACGAGCTCGCCTCGCCTCGCCGTTGTGTCCGTTGGGTGCTTCACGTTCGTCTTCGTCGCCATGCGGAGGGAATCGACAAGTGTACATCCTCATGACGCAAATCTCTCCGCCCGCTTTCAATGCACCGCGCCGTCGTCTCCGCCGATTCCAGCCGCCATAGCTCCCCCTCACGCAAATTATGCTCACCTGCAGGCTCTCTGTGTGTCACGCCGTCGTCGCCAACCCCTCTAGCTTCCCCCTCGCACCATGCTTGCATCTTCCATTAGAGCCGAGCTCCGTCACTGATGACCCTCAGCTGTAGGGGATCGATTGTAGCATTTTCGATAAATAAGAGTGTCGAACCCAACGAGGAGAAGATGGTATTGGTAAGTGACTTTGGCAAAGAAATAACTGCAGGCACTGAAAGATAACTTTTTAGGGGTTTTTGGTATAAGCAAAAATAAGGTAAAAGAAAGCAAAGTAAAAGGCACTGAGGAGTAACAAGTGGCCCAATACCTTTTGAGAAAAGGATAGGCCTAGCAACTGAACTTATAAAGGCTAAGGCATTCTTGAGGACACACGGGAGAGATAGTCATGTGCTTTCGCCATATTCCGTATCGATACTATGTGCTGTGTTGATAAGTGTTGAGTGGGTGGATCTATGCTAGTACACCTTCTAGACTAAGATAAGTGCACTCTTATGATTAAATATCTTGCAAGCATCCGCAAATACAAGATAGTAATTAAGGAAAAAGCCTAACCATAGCAATACGATTGACGATCCATTGTTCCCTTGTGCAAAAACGTACAAACTGGGGTTCAGGTTTCTATCACTCCGGCAACCCATTGTAAGCATTCTTTATACACAATGCATTCCATCATAGACGACTCCACACTCACTGATAAAAACTCTCCACAAAGGAGTGATAGACCTCAATGCAAACACCTATTTTATAAGATAACTTCCCTAGACATGATACGACTCTACTTGACTCTAAAAGACTAAGATAAAGATAAAGATACCGGTCACTCCCCCAAGCTTGAAACAAGCTAAGGGGATGCCATTACCCGAGGATATTTACTCCTCATTCCTGTTGTTGTTGATCACATAGTCCTTGATGAAGCGCTTCCACGGAAGGGCTTCTCCCGTCTCATAAGAGGCTTCAGTCTCCAAGATCCTGCTTTCAGCACCTAAACCCATGCGCATAAACTTTAGTTCATACTCACAGTTTTGGTTGTGCAGATCATAAATCTTCCCTTGGAGCTCATCAATTCCTTCTTCTGCTGCGGTGATGCTTGACCACATCCCCCTCATCTCCTTATTGTAGAAGTCTTCAGCTCGTTGATGAGGTCAAAGTTGGATTCAACACCGCGCTCGACCATCTTCTTGTACTTGAAGACTTCTTGCTCCACTTCTTCGGGCCTGGCCTCGATGCTCCCCTCCTGGACAGGTTCATTTAGATCTTCTTGGTGGAGAACACCATCCTCCAACCGAACGGTTTGAGGGTGCTTATTCACCTCAGCGAGGTAAGGGTTGATGCCGTTGACGACGAACTTGTCCTTGGGGGAACTCGGGGAAGCCATGGCCCCTAGGTCTAGATGAAAGTTTTCCTGGCAGAAACAGCTCAAAAAGAAAACACACGAAATTGTGAGATACGGTGCCGGTACGACCCGGGCAAATATATAACAAAAATTTCTGCAACAAAAGGAAGGTAACGAGCCAAAGTGGGGTCGGAGACGGACTCCAGGGTGCCCAGGCGTCCACCCGGCGCGGCCAGGAGGTAGGCTGCACCAGGGGGAGCTTAGGCCCCCTGGAGCTCCTCTCCGGCTCCGTTTAGGCTTGGAATTTTCCTATTTTTTCAAAAACTCGTAATATGGAACTTTTATGGCGGTTCGCTATGTTACCTTACTGTAATACTTCTACGATATGAAATGGCCCTTCCCATCTGGAAAGTAATTTACCTGGAGAAAACCTGAAACGGGATCTAAACAACAAAACTTTATCACCAACATTAAATTCACGTTTCAGAATCCTTCTATCATGCCACCTCTTTGCCTTTTCCTTAAACATTTTAGCACTCTCGTAAGCTTCACTTCTCCACTCATCTAGAGAAGTCAAGTTCATGAGGCGCTTTTCACCGGCCAACTTTGGGTCGGCACTAAGTTCTCTAAAAACACAGAAATCTTTGTGTTCTAACTCTAATGGAAAATGGCAAGCCTTGCCATAGACCATCTTGTAGGGAGACATGCCCATGGGGTTCTTGTAAGCAGTTCTATACGCCCACAAAGCATCTCCTAACTTCTTTGAACAATCCTTCCTAGAACTGTTGACTATCTTTTGCAAGATCAACTTGATCTATCTATTGGTGAGATCAACTAGCCCACTAGTTTAAGGATGGTACGGTGAAACAATTCTATGATTGACATCGTACTTGTCTAAAGCTTTTCTAAAAGCGTCATGCGTGAAGTGTGATGCTCCATCAGTCATAAGATACCTTGGTACACCAAACCTAGGAAATATTACATCTTTGAGCATTTTCAAAGATGCCTTGTGATCAACACTCTCAGTGGGGATTGCTTCAACCCACTTGGTTACATAATCAACAGCTACTAAAATGTGAGTGTACTTGTGCGAGGGAGGAAAAGGACCCATAAAATCAAAACCCCAACAATCAAAAGGCTCAATCACTAGAGAGTAATTCATAGGCATCTCATTCCTCCTACTAATATTACCAACTCTCTGACACTTATCACAAGATAAAACATAATTTCTAGCATCTTTAAAGAGAGTAGGCCAATAAAAACCTGATTGGAGAACCTTATGTGCGGTCCTCTCACCGACATGATGTCCTCCATAGGGACTATCGTGACATTGTCTGAGAATGTCCTTATGCTCATGTTCCGGTATGCATCTTCTCACGTTCCCGTCCGGACCATCTTTGAAAAGATGAGGGTCATCCCAAAAGTAATGCCTCAAATCATGGAAGAACTTCTTTCTTTGCTGAAATGTTAAACCTGGAGGCAAATACTTTGCAACGATAAAATTAGCAAAATGTGCAAACCAAGGATCGGAAAGAGATTGTACTTTTACAATGGCAAGTTGTTCATCTGGAAAACTGTCGTTGACTGGAATGGGGTAGCGGTATATCTTCCATTCTTGAGATTATCCGCTACCGGATTATCTGTTCCTTTTCTATCAACAATATGTAAATCAAATTCTTGAAGACGGAGTACCCACCAAATGAGTCTTGGTTTGGCATCCTTCTTTGCCATAAGATACTTAAGAGCAGCATGGTCAGTATGAATAATAACTTTTGAATCAACAATATAAGGTCTAAACTTATCACAAGCAAATACTACTGCCAAGAATTCCTTCTTAGTGTAGCATAATTCTTTTGAGCACTATCAAGGTTTTTGCTAGCATAATGTATAACATTCAATTTCTTATCAACCCTT
This sequence comes from Bromus sterilis, assembly GCA_950022295.1. NCBI lineage: Eukaryota > Viridiplantae > Streptophyta > Magnoliopsida > Poales > Poaceae > Bromus > Bromus sterilis. The sequence continues at coordinate 137,630,192 of OX465601.1, read as the reverse complement.
TGTCCTAAAACAACCCCAACAGGAAAATTACTAGCATCACACATAATTTCAAAGGGAAATTTCCAATCAGGTGGTTGTACTATAGGAGCGGTTATTAAAGCTTTCTTAAGAACTTTGAAGGTTCCTTACAATCTTCGTCAAATACAAAAGGAACATCCTTCTGGAGAAGATTAGTGAGGGGTCTCGAAGTCTTTGAAAATTATTTAATAAATCTTCTATAGAAACTAGTAAGACCGAGAAAACTACGAATACCTTTAATGTCCCTTGGATAGGGCATCCTTTCAATAGCTTCAATCTTCGCCTTGTCCACTTCAATTCCCCTCTCGGAAATCTTGTGACCAAGAACGATCCCTTCGTTAACCATGAAGAGGCACTTTTCCTAGTTTAGAACTAAATTTTCGCATCTCCGCAAAACTTTATTATTATTGTGGAGACAGTGGTCAAAGGAAGGTGCATCGCATTAACCAAAAGGCATACGCCTATAAGCATAAGTACCGTAAGGACACGTGAAAGTGGTCTTCTCTTGATCGGCACCGTTAACATGAATTTGAGAGAAGCCAGAGTACCCGTCAAGATAGAAAAAGTGGGTGTTTTTAGACAACCTCTCAAGCATGTGATCGATGAAAGGCAGCGGGTAGTGGTCCTACCTGGTAGCTTTGTTCAACTTACTGTAATCAATACACATTCTATATCCAATAACAACTCTTTGAAGTATTAGTTCATTTTTATCATTAGGAACAACAGTCATACCTCCTTTTTGGGAACACAATGAACTGGACTTACCCACCTACTATCAGCTATAGGATAGATGATACCTGTGGCTAGAAGCTTGAGAATTTCAGTCCTAACCACGTCCTTCATCCTTGGTTTCAACCGTCGTTGATGATCAACAACTGTCTTAGCATCGGGCTTGAGATTGATAGTATGTTGGCAAATCGATGGACTAATCCCCTTAAGGTCATAAAGGGTATAGCCAAGGGCACCACGGTGTCTGCGAAGTGTCTCCAATAATCGCTCTTCCTCAAATCCTGAAAGGTTAGCATTGATAGTAACATGATATATTTTCTCTTCATCTAAATAAGCATACTTGAGCATATCGGGAAGTGGTTTGAGGTCAAACACCGAGTCTTCTTTTGGTTGTGCTAGGATTCCTAAAGGTTCAACCGGAAGGTTGTGCTTCAGGATAGCAGTTTGTCTTGTGAATATTTCGTCTAACTCATTTCTCTCTTGCATATGCATATTATTCTCGTGGTCTTCCATATATTGCTACAAAGGATCATTAGGAGGAATAGCAACGGAAGCAACATCTTCAATAATTTTATCATGACTAGGTAAATCAGTACCACGAGGCTGCTTAGAGAACTTAGAAAAGTTAAATTCATATGTCTCACCATTGAATTCAACAAAAACTTTACCTTTTTTGCAATCTATTATAGCTCCACAAGTGTTGAGGAAAGGCCTACCAACGATAATAGGGAAAAAAAACTATCTTGCACTGAACTAAGTACCAGAAAGTCAGTAGGATACTTTACCTTTCCACATAGGACTTCAACATTTCTCAGAATCCCAATGGGAGAGATAGTTTCTTTGTTTGCTAGATAAATAGTAACATCAATCTCTTCAAGTTCACAGGGTGAAATATCACCCATGATCTCCTGATAGAGTGAATAGGGAATAGCGCTAGCACTTGATCCCAAATCGCATAGCCCGTAATAATCGTGATCTCCGATTTTAACAGATACAACTGGTGTATCTAAAATTGGGCCTTTATTCCTGGCTGTAACAATGTTACTTGAAACAACACAAAAATTTATATTGGAATTTAAAACATCATTAGTAACTAGATCTTTAACCACCGCAACTTGAGGATCGACCTTGATCAGGTCCTCAGGTTCGTCAGTTCTTCTCTCACTTTTATTTATTATGCCTGTCACAAAAGAGTGCTCCCTTATCCTTGTGGGAAAAGGGGGCTTTTCATACATAACTACAGGAAGAATAGGGTCAGCAACATTAATATCAACTACTAATTCTTGAAAGGGTTTATGATACTGATCCTTCTCTTCTTTAGAAGAGTCAATGTGAGAGGAAAAGTTCTTACAGAAATCAATCATAAGCTGGGAATCAAGACAATTATTAGAGAAAAAGGTATTAAAGTAATCAGTTTTGACATAGCTCTCAATATAATCATGCACATAATTTATAGCGGGTTAAATACCTTTATCAATTTCCCAGTCTTCGGTATTCTTTTGGATCCTCTCAATGAGATCCCATCTTTCTTCAACACCTTTTGTTTGGTATACCCCGCTAGAGGAGGCATCCAACATCTCCTTATCCTGACGAGAAAGCCTGGCATACAAATTTGTGAGTATAATATCTTTGGGGAGTTCATGAATAGGACATTTGAACGTTAGGGACTTCAGTCTCCCCCAAGCTTGAGAGATGCTCTCTCCGTCACGAGGCCAAAAGTTATATATGTTGTTCTTGTCTCGATGAATTTCATGAAGAGGATAAAAATTTGTATAAAAGAGAGACATAAGCTCTTGCCAATCAAGCAGATCTGAGTTATCGAGGAGCTTATACCAATCTGAAGCTTTATCTATAAACGATACGGAGAATAATTTCTTCATAATGAACTCCCTTGACACACCTGCAAGCTTGAATAATGAACATAGTTGTGATAAATATAGCAGGTGTTCACTTGGATGTTTGTAAGGCCCGATATGCGGTACTGTTTCAGATTCGGACGTTTCCGCCCGAACCCGAGGACGAAGCACATATCGGTCCCACCGCGACATATGACAAAGCCATATGCCCCGGATTTCCAACATGATATCACAACATTACAGATACAGGATACAACATCTCATACAATCGGCATACAAATGCCTCAAATATAATACAACAGCGGAAGATACATGTCTGAGTACAGACTACAAGCAAATGCCTACTGTCAAAGAGAAAAGCATCGATCCCATAACCACACGGGTCCAGGCCCTCCGCCGGGATCCGCCTAACTAGTCGTCGTCGAGTCTCCACGTGAAACGTCGATCACCATACCTGTTGTCGATCAGAACCCTGAAAAGAGTTTGGGGGTAGTATCATGAGTACAGAGGTACTCAGCATCCAACTGTAGTGGTCATCTGACCCAGCAAGGACTTCATCACTCGTCATTCTAGGACAACTAGTAGTTTACGGTAAGGAAGGGGTAAGTGGTGAGGTTGTTGCCGCACTAGCATTTATGAAGTGGCTAACGATCTAGAGAATAAGATAAGAAGCCAAGCATTCGATGAGGAATCGCCTCCAACAAGTCTTGCTATCCACCTACTACGCAAACATAACACCTATCATATCCTTGTCCTCCTCTTCGTATCCCGACGAAGAAGAAGCAATCAAGGCACACGCACACGTTGATCAAGTTATATTAAGATTATCTCAGTTGTTGTTGTCTATGAACAAGGAGTAGGTCTCAAGTCGTCCATAACCGTGGACACGGCTTCTCGAAAAGATTTAACCCTGCAGGGGTGTACCAACTGCCCATTACGAGGCTCCGCACGCACGTCCATCACTCTCAGTTGCTACCCATCACAGGCAACCATTTTATGATTTAGTTCCAAGAGATCCGAAACGACAGGTCCCTCTAGCTAACAACGAACAAATCCGGGTGGCCCCCGGGGAGTCGACACCCAATCCAAAAGCTGGCCACGCTCTCGGATCGGACTCTTCCGTATGGCCAAGGTCGGTAAGTCACACCTGAATATTCAGGGGACCCCTAGCTCACCAAGTGTGGACCAGCGAGAGAAACTATGTCTCCGCTGGCCCGGGTTATTTTAAAAGATATCTGCTAGGAGCGACCCGACAAGATATATATGCATGTCTTCAAATGGTAAATCAGCTTGGGCCACCTCTAGAAATGTTTGAAGCTAGGTAGGTAAGAAAAGGGGACCCCATAAAATCCCACACGCGGTTAGGCACGCTCAGTCTTAAAACCAATACCCGGAACTCGGATCCTAGGTGACTCGAATGGAACAAAGCGTCGGGGCGGGATAGCCTAGACCTTCCATCCTTCGTCGAATATAGTCAACATTATAATAATAATCATATCATCAACAATAATATAATAATCAGGTGATATCCCAACCCAAAGAGTAACAGGGTAACATCGTAGCATCCTAAGCATGCATACTAAGCAGGGGCTGAGCAACGAGCAAAAGTAACATAGCAGTACAAGGTTTGCTGGGAGGGGACATGGCTGTATCGGTTTAAAAGAGGCTGTAAACATGTGGTAGGATCAAACGTCGAACCTAACCTATACTAGCATGCAAACCGCTGGTTGAAATAGAATGGATCATAAGTAATGCAAGTCCTTGCCTGTTGATAAGTCGGGTTCCGAAGGTGTAGTCGATCGCACGCTCGCATCGTCTCCGAGAGTATCCGCGGGAGCACACAAGAAGTAAACACTGGAAAACAATCAACGAGCAACCATCTATTACTACGGAGCAACCACGAGCAAGCATCAACAAGAAGCAACACGAGACATCGCACCTACCGTCGAGAGCGGTTGCTAACAATTTAAGTGGGGTACTCGTCACACACGACGATACCGCACGTTTACGGTGGTTCAAGTTGATTAGCTACAGTGACCAAACCAAGTTGTTAACATGGCAACTCAAACAAGCATGGCATAGCACACAAACATGGCAAGAGGTGTAGCAAGAATAAACTATCTGATCTAGTCAAATTAAGTGGGATGAAATCCTAGACATGCAAACTATTGCGGACCCCACGATAAATATTGCATTTGGTACTGTTTTTACCTAAACAATATTTTATTATTTTTATTAGCAAGCAAGAGCAGCAAAAACACAATCTACATGCAATTCTAATCAAGTTACATATAAAGAACATTTTAAACAGAGCAACAGATAAAAAGTTATTGCAGTTACAGTTTACAGTGGCAAGCAGTGTAATTAGCAGTCAAACAGCAGGTAAACAAAGTCAAACATGGAAACAAGCAACAAATTATTAAACTAGGCACAAAACTAAGCAAGTTTCATATTTTACGCGTTGCAATCGGAGCTACGGTTAAAAAGTTACGGGCACCGCAAAAATAAACAACTAAACTGCCTAAATAAATAAATAAAAACCTAGCAGAACCGAAAAAAAACTAAACTGGGCCGAAACTACTGGGCCGGCCCAATTAGCAGCGCAGTAAATAAAAAAAATAAAAAAAATAGCTGGGGCGCTCACCCCACGGGCCGTGGCCCAACTGGCTGGGAGGCCGGCGGCTGGAGTGGGCGAGCTGGGCCGCGCTCGTGTTGGGCCGCCTGGCCCACGCGGCGCTGGGGAGGCCGGTTCCCGGACGCCTCGTCCCCGAGCTCCCGATCGGGAGAGACCGCGGCGGCGCCCGCGGCGGGGCTGCGCCGGCTAGACCACGGCGAGGCGAGGAGGCAGGCGGCGGGGGCGCGTGAGGAGGCTGGCGGCGCGGTGCAGCACCGGATCCGGCCGGAGGGAGCGTGGGCGAGCTTCCGGGGCGGCGGCTCCATGGCGACCGGGCCCGTGCTGGCCATGGTGCTGCGGCGGCGTCCCTGTTCGGCGGCGGCGGCGCACCTGCGACGGAGGAGAGGGACGGGGTGAGAGGGAGCAGGAGAGAGGGAAGGCGCAGAGGAGAGGCGCGGAGGGCTGCGGCTCCGGCCTGCTGCTGCCGGCGGCCTCGGGATCCCACGGGCGGCTGCTTCGGGGGCGGTTGGAGCTCCACGGGAGAGAGGAGAGAGAGAGAGAGAGGTGGGAGATTGGGTGACGAAGTGGCGGCTCCGGGGTCGTCCGATCTGCGATCCGACGGCTCCAGGCACCCCAGATCTAGGGTTTCGGGATTTGAGGCAAAAATGGGGGCAGATCTGAGACAGATCAGGGGGGTGGCTGCAAAATTGGCTCAGGGAAACCCTAAGTGGGGGTGGGAGAGTGGTGGTCTATTTATAGCATGGTTGGCTGGCAGTTTGCAAAACATCACCGGTTTTTATTTCGGGCGCGTGGTGCTCACGTTTCTGACCGCCGGGGGTCCGCAGTACCTCCGATTCGGGTAAAACTTCGAACTGCGCGATCAGTGCGTCGAGCCGGAGGCGTTCACCTCGCGCTGGAACCGTTCTGAAAACACTTTCCGGCGCGCTATAAAAATATCCCGTTTAATTATTAAACGGGGTTTTTCGTTCCGTTGGCTGCGGCTGGTCTCGTGCGGTTTTCGCGACGGTGATCGGGCGAAACCCGGTGTCGCAAAGGTCGAGTGTCAGGGTGGCAAGGGTCGGTCTCCGTCCGATACGAGATAAGAGGGGTTAAAATAATCGCCGATCGATAAATCGGGGATGCAAACACCGCAAACAAATCAGACAATCAAACAATTCACACCGAAAACAAAATTTTTAACTTTTGCAAAAACTGGGCTGTTACAGGCAACACCACCAACAAGGGATCTCGTCCCGAGATCCAGGACGATCCGGGGGGAGGGGGTGGAGAGAAAAGAGAGTCGACGGTCTTCAACACCACCAACAAGGGACTCTGCTCCATGTCGACGTCGAACTTCGGTCGAGATATATTTCCGCAGAGAGACGACATCGTCGGAATAACGAAGACGTCAGTGACAAGAGGAAGAACGATCGCGGAAACCAGATCAAGGGATAGTGATTTTCGACGCAAGTAGTAAAAACACCGGCAAAAGGAGGAATGGCAATGGATGACCCAGATGATAACCGAAATTGGAGAAGCTAAAGGTACTACAGGAATTCCCACCTGAGCTCGGAATCGAGACAATACGCTGCAAGCAAGGCATTGTAACGGTTCCGAAACTCGACACACTCGAGATCCTAGAAGTTTGAAGGGGGTAGGGCAAGAATAAAACACTTACGACACTGGTCCTGACCAGAGCAAAGATAAGGAGTAAAAAGAATCCTACTCTCCGATAACTAACTTAGTAACTACAAAATAGTTTTTGTCTAGACTCGACTTCGGCCTGAGAAGGGATCCTACGGTCGGTAAGGCTCTGATACCAAGTTGTAAGGCCCGATATGCGGTACTGTTTCAGATTCGGACGTTTCCGCCCGAACCCGAGGACGAAGCACATATCGGTCCCACCGCGACATATGACAAAGCCATATGCCCCGGATTTCCAACATGATATCACAACATTACAGCTACAGGATACAACATCTCATACAATCGGCATACAAATGCCTCAAATATAATACAACAGCGGAAGATACATGTCTGAGTACAGACTACAAGCAAATGCCTACTGGCAAAGAGAAAAGCATCGATCCCATAACCACACGGGTCCAGGCCCTCCGCCGGGATCCGCCTAACTAGTCGTCGTCGAGTCTCCACGTGAAACGTCGATCACCATACCTGTTGTCGTTCAGAACCCTGAAAAGAGTTTGGGGGTAGTATCATGAGTACAGAGGTACTCAGCATCCAACTGTAGTGGTCATCTGACCCAGCAAGGACTTCATCACTCGTCATTCTAGGACAACTAGTAGTTTACGGTAAGGAAGGGGTAAGTGGTGAGGTTGTTGCCGCACTAGCATTTATGAAGTGGCTAACGATCTAGAGAATAAGATAAGAAGCCAAGCATTCGATGAGGAATCGCCTCTAACAAGTCTTGCTATCCACCTACTACGCAAACATAACACCTATCCTATCCTTGTCCTCCTCTTCGTATCCCGACGAAGAAGAAGCAATCAAGGCACACGCACACGTTGATCAAGTTATATTAAGATTATCTCAGTTGTTGTTGTCTATGAACAAGGAGTAGGTCTCAAGTCGTCCATAACCGTGGACACGGCTTCTCGAAAAGATTTAACCCTGCAGGGGTGTACCAACTGCCCATTACGAGGCTCCGCACGCACGTCCATCACTCTCAGTTGCTACCCATCACAGGCAACCATTTTATGATTTAGTTCCAAGAGATCCGGAACGACAGGTCCCTCTAGCTAACAACGAACAAATCCGGGTGGCCCCCGGGGAGTCGACACCCAATCCAAAAGCTGGCCACGCTCTCGGATCGGACTCTTCCGTATGGCCAAGGTCGGTAAGTCACACCTGAATATTCAGGGGACCCCTAGCTCACCAAGTGTGGACCAGCGAGAGAAACTATGTCTCCGCTGGCCCGGGTTATTTTAAAAGATATCTGCTAGGAGCGACCCGACAAGATATATATGCATGTCTTCAAATGGTAAATCAGCTTGGGCCACCTCTAGAAATGTTTGAAGCTAGGTAGGTAAGAAAAGGGGACCCCATAAAATCCCACACGCGGTTAGGCACGCTCAGTCTTAAAACCAATACCCGGAACTCGGATCCTAGGTGACTCGAATGGAACAAAGCGTCGGGGCGGGATAGCCTAGACCTTCCATCCTTCGTCGAATATAGTCAACATTATAATAATAATCATATCATCAACAATAATATAATAATCAGGTGATATCCCAACCCAAAGAGTAACAGGGTAACATCGTAGCATCCTAAGCATGCATACTAAGCAGGGGCTGAGCAACGAGCAAAAGTAACATAGCAGTACAAGGTTTGCTGGGAGGGGACATGGCTGTATCAGTTTAAAAGAGGCTGTAAACATGTGGTAGGATCAAACGTCGAACCTAACCTATACTAGCATGCAAACCGCTGGTTGAAATAGAATGGATCATAAGTAATGCAAGTCCTTGCCTGTTGATAAGTCGGGTTCCGAAGGTGTAGTCGATCGCACGCTCGCATCGTCTCCGAGAGTATCCGCGGGAGCACACAAGAAGTAAACACTGGAAAACAATCAACGAGCAACCATCTATTACTACGGAGCAACCACGAGCAAGCATCAACAAGAAGCAACACGAGACATCGCACCTACCGTCGAGAGCGGTTGCTAACAATTTAAGTGGGGTACTCGTCACACACGACGATACCGCACGTTTACGGTGGTTCAAGTTGATTAGCTACAGTGACCAAACCAAGTTGTTAACATGGCAACTCAAACAAGCATGGCATAGCACACAAACATGGCAAGAGGTGTAGCAAGAATAAACTATCTGATCTAGTCAAATTAAGTGGGATGAAATCCTAGACATGCAAACTATTGCGGACCCCACGATAAATATTGCATTTGGTACTGTTTTTACCTAAACAATATTTTATTATTTTTATTAGCAAGCAAGAGCAGCAAAAACACAATCTACATGCAATTCTAATCAAGTTACATATAAAGAACATTTTAAACAGAGCAACAGATAAAAAGTTATTGCAGTTACAGTTTACAGTGGAAAGCAGTGTAATTAGCAGTCAAACAGCAGGTAAACAAAGTCAAACATGGAAACAAGCAACAAATTATTAAACTAGGCACAAAACTAAGCAAGTTTCATATTTTACGCGTTGCAATCGGAGCTACGGTTAAAAAGTTACGGGCACCGCAAAAATAAACAACTAAACTGCCTAAATAAATAAATAAAAACCTAGCGGAACCGAAAAAAAAACTAAACTGGGCCGAAACTACTGGGCCGTCCCAATTAGCAGCGCAGTAAATAAAAAAAATAAAAAAAAATAGCTGGGGCGCTCACCCCACGGGCCGTGGCCCAACTGGCTGGGAGGCCGGCGGCTGGAGTGGGCGAGCTGGGCCGCGCTCGTGTTGGGCCGCCTGGCCCACGCGGCGCTGGGGAGGCCGGTTCCCGGACGCCTCGTCCCCGAGCTCCCGATCGGGAGAGACCGCGGCGGCGCCCGCGGCGGGGCTGCGCCGGCTAGACCACGGCGAGGCGAGGAGGCAGGCGGCGGGGGCGCGTGAGGAGGCTGGCGGCGCGGTGCAGCACCGGATCCGGCCGGAGGGAGCGTGGGCGAGCTTCCGGGGCGGCGGCTCCATGGCGACCGGGCCCGTGCTGGCCATGGTGCTGCGGCGGCGTCCCTGTTCGGTGGCGGCGGCGCACCTGCGACGGAGGAGAGGGACGGGGTGAGAGGGAGCAGGAGAGAGGGAAGGCGCAGAGGAGAGGCGCGGAGGGCTGCGGCTCCGGCCTGCTGCTGCCGGCGGCCTCGGGATCCCACGGGCGGCCGCTTCGGGCGCGGTTGGAGCTCCACGGGAGAGAGGAGAGAGAGAGAGAGAGGTGGGAGATTGGGTGACGACGTGGCGGCTCCGGGGTCGTCCGATCTGCGATCCGACGGCTCCAGGCACCCCAGATCTAGGGTTTCGGGATTTGAGGCAAAAATGGGGGCAGATCTGAGACAAATCAGGGGGGTGGCTGAAAAATTGGCTCAGGGAAACCCTAAGTGGGGGTGGGAGAGTGGTGGTCTATTTATAGCATGGTTGGCTGGCAGTTTGCAAAACATCACCGGTTTTTATTTCGGGCGCGCGGTGCTCACGTTTCTGACCGCCGGGGGTCCGCAGTACCTCCGATTCGGGTAAAACTTCGAACTGCGCGATCAGTGCGTCGAGCCGGAGGCGTTCACCTCGCGCTGGAACCGTTCCGAAAACACTTTCCGGCGCGCTATAAAAATATCCCGTTTAATTATTAAACGGGGTTTTTCGTTCCGTTAGCTGCGGCTGGTCTCGTGCGGTTTTCGCGACGGTGATCGGGCGAAACCCGGTGTCGCAAAGGTCGAGTGTCAGGGTGGCAAGGGTCGGTCTCCGTACGTTACGAGATAAGAGGGGTTAAAATAATCGCCGATCGATAAATCGGGGATGCAAACACCGCAAACAAATCAGACAATCAAACAATTCACACCGAAAACAAAATTTTTAACTTTTGCAAAAACTGGGCTGTTACAATGTTTGTCTCCTCCATAACGATTAGCCAAGACATAATCATTAATATCAGTCGGTATTTTGTAAGGCACAATTTCAGTAGGGATAGGAGTGACCACCACAGTAGTGAGGCGTTTCCTCATAAGCAACAAACCAAGAGTAGAGGTGTCCATAAGGACAACACCATAACATGAAATATATCAATGAATAGGGGTGAATTAGTATATATAATAGTGACGCATTTTGGACGTATCAGTCGCCGCCGTACTTCGCGTAGCCACGGCCCCAGTGCGCGCTTTTGGCACCCGTGCGTGTCATCACACTCCTGCCATGCCCAGGAACCTAACGCACATACACACGCTCGATTTCGCGCGTTGGAACGTCGATTTCATCTGGGCTAGTTTTCGGTCCGCCACCGCGCCCCTCGCCGTCGTCAACTCCGGTCACCCCAAGCGACGCCACTACCTCCAGAAGACGCGCGGCTGTGCCCTCGCTCGAATGCGCTTGGTCCCGTGAGCTCTCGTGGACTGAGCTGAGCGCTAGGTTGTCGCCGGTGTGCTTCTCATTGCCGACGAGCTCCATGGGTGGCTGACAGGTGGCCCCCACCTGTCAGGGGGTTAATTACCCCTGAGGGCTCACTTACAGGTGGCCCCCACCCCCAAACTAATTATCTCAGTATAATTAGCAGGGAATAACCCTTTGGGTCTATGACATGTGGGGCCTGTGCCATTTGTTTAAATTAATAAAATTGTTAGTTGTCTCTGTCATTGACAGCTCGGTCCCACCTATAGGAAATTAAGTTAAATGAGTTAATGAAAATAATCAGTTTATGACAGGTGAGCCCCACTGCCAGTTAATTAATAAAATGAATTGTTTTAGTATCCAGAGGCTGACATGTGGGTCCCCCTTGTCAGTTGACCAATCAAACTCACTATTCTGGATAATGTCAATTTAATAAATAAAAGAAATCTAGTAAATGATTTAAATTGATTTAAACTTTGAAAATCAATATCTTTTAAACTGTAGCTCAGATAAAAAAACTTTATTAAATAAAAGATATCTAGAGGCCGATAATTACTGGGAGCTTGCTTTTCAACCCCGGATGAATTCCCGCTCCGAGCAACGTGCATTGCACTGTGTTGAAACACCGTCAGCGTTGCATCTATCATGTCATGCATGTTTGTATACGATTGCTTTGTATTTACTGGTTCTCCTCCCCTTTATTCTCCGGTAGACCCCGTTGCTGCCGCCGACTACACCGCTGCTGAGTATGAATACGTCATCGATGACCCTACTCCTACTGTCGAGCTTCCAGGCAAGCAGAGCCATTTTCCTTCCCCCGATATCTCATATCTTTCCTTACATTTCTTGCACTAGGCATTGCTGCTGCGGCTACGTTGCTTACCTATTCAATTGCATAGCCCATTATTGTCGCCCCTTGATGTACCTTCCTTTATCCTATGCTTCCTATTAACTATATATATATTATACTCAACAGTTTACCCTGCGCATTGTTAGTCAAATAGGATTAGATAGCGGGCCGTGATCACTCTGGGGAGTGGACGCGGATACAAATATTATAACTGCACATGGATGATACAATGCAGACACCGCCAAAGGCCCCTACCTCGGCTCTGCCGAGCCACATCAATTGTGAGCTATCGAGGAGTAATCCTTGTACTCCATTCGTTGATGACTCTGTATAGCCGCCCTAGGGTCCTTAATGACGGTTGTCCTTAAAAGGCAAGGAGTCGGGTGACCCAACGGTGCCCGCGCAGGGTATTGTATCAGACCAAAAGGACAGGTGTATTCCACCGGTGTACGGCGGGCCTGGTACTTGTTCGATGGCCGTGAGGTAACCTGTTGTACAAAAGTTGAGATATTCAAAGAGCAAACACGAGACAAGGTAAGGGGACGGTTCACCTTGTTGGTAACTGCACGAGTTGGCGGGACGACAGCGCAGGCGACCACCGGCTCTGGTTATGGGGGTGGAGCTGGCTGCTGTCGTTGTCCGCGACTCACCCAGATAGGGGCAACGATAATGGTTGTCCCGACAGAAAATAATAAAATGCTTAATGGTTCCGGTGGATGACTTGAGTGGGTCGACGCGCCCTATACGCACTACCTCCACGTGGGATTACGGTCTGGGCCCTCTGTGTTGTAGCCTTGTTCGATGGCTCTTCAGACGCCAGCTTTACCTCGGGCTAATTGCCGGGCTTGGACCGCCTACTCCGGTAGTGGGAGGTGGGTCTGCTTCATAGGCCAGTCGCGTACCGTGCAGGAGTACAAAGGGCAGGGGGTGCAAAGTCCCTTTGTTCTTAGGATTTAGACCGATGGATGGCCTCTCTGTTGATCTTGAAGGATGGACTTCAGCGTATCGGATAGTGAAAGGATCGATACGGTCAACTAGAGGGGGGGGGGTGAATAGGTGACTAACAAATTTAAGCTTTATTACCAAATTTTAGGGTTAGGCGGATTAAAACAATTCTCTAGATGTGAACTAGATGAAATAACCCTAGGTGGCAAGCAAGCTTAAATCAAATATGCTAGGCAACAAATACGATAGCAAGCCAACAATCATACAAGGTTAGAACAAGTAAAGGGCGGAAAGGATAAACCACAAGTGAAGAGGAGACGCGGTGATTTGTTTGACCGAAGTTCACACTCTTTTGAGGGAGTGCTAATCTCCGTTGGAGCGGTGCTCAAGATTGAGAACGCTACAACAACGTAGCTCACCGTATTCCCCCCTTTCGAGTCACCCCCAACGGATGAGCCTCGAATCCACTCGGGGTTGGTCTTGAAGGCGACCACCACACCTTTACAGACTTCCCGGAGCACACCACAAGCAAGGAAGCTTCACGGACGGACACCTAGCCGCCTAGGAGCCAAAGCTCCAAGAGTAACAAGTCAACGGTGAAGAAATCTTGAGGGGAACACAAATCGGTTTGGTGGAAGTGTAGATCGGGCCTTGCTCTCCCAACTCCCAAAGTATCAACAAGTTTGGTTGGAGGAGATGGGAGTATTGAGCAAAATGGAGTTCATGGAGTGGAGGCTCAAGCAAGGAAAAAGAATTAGGGCTGGAGGAAGAAGAAGGGGGGCTTATATAGTGGAGGGAGCTGTGAGGGGGCATCTAGCCGTTGGAGGCCCGTGCGCATGGGCTAAGTGAGCCCCGTGCGCACGGGCTACTCAGAGCCGGATGCTATACCCCGTGCGCATGGGGGTTTGGGACCCCGTGCGCACGGGCTACTCAGAGAGGCTCGGGGTACCCCGTGCGCACGGGGGTCAGAGACCCCGTGCGCACGGGCTACTCAGTGAGCCTCTGGGTACCCCGTGCGCACGGGGGTCAGAGACCCCGTGCACACGGGGTGACCAGAGACAAACTGGTCCACCTCACAATGAGCCCATGCAATCGCACACTTTTCGTCACTTCTTCCAGATGGGTTTGGGATGAAATATTTGGACATGGAAAATGTGTTCCCACACATACTCAATCTCGTTGACCCCTCTTTATAGTGCGGTGATCCTACGACTCAAATCAAACCGAAAGAATCCTTCGAGTCATCAGGTGAACACCACTCCTTTTATCTTTTTGAATCGGGGCCAATCATCCTCCAAAATTAATAACCCACCACGGGACCTATGACCTGAGATAAATCTTTAACACCCGTCATTAGTCCGACTAACCACATTGTCATTACACCAAAACACCATTTAGGAGTAAATGCACTTTCAATCTCCCCCTTTTTGGTGAATTGATGACAATATGGTTAGAGCATGACATTAAGATACTCAAGATAAACAATGCCATGAACAACTATTAACATAGAAGGCTCCCCTAGATGTATGCATATATTTATGTTTTGCGTTTGAATGCAATACGCATACAACAAGGTCTCCCCCTATGTAAATAGTCAAGTGCAATGATATGAGAGAAGCATATGAACTGAAATAATCATTGCACAAGAACCTTATGTGATCTCTTAGAGATAATATAAGATAGGCATAGATCACATGAGGAAAATGTGAATGTGAACTAAATAGATATGCAAGACTATGAATGATAATGTCATGACATAAAAAACATGCAAGGCATATGACATCATGACAAGATATAGCAAACTCACATAGTCTCACACATAAACGATAAGGTGGCTCACATCCACACGAGTACTGGAAAGGAAATAAAGTTAAAGTACCAGCAAGCCAACATAAACACACGAACAAGGTCTCAACGGCTTGCAACCTAACCAGACAATCGATATCCTAGATAGAACTCTTCTCCCCCTTTGGCATCAAGACGCCAAAAAGGGAAAAGGCGATGCTAACGTCACTAAACAACCGGCGGGTGGCTCGAGGCATCATCCTCATCATCAAAGCGCCAGTTCTGCATAGGGAAGGAGTATTCAGAGAGCTGACTATCCTTGTCCTCTGGACCTGGCTGAGCTGGAATGCCTGACTGCTGGGCCTTCTTTGCCTTGTAGGCCCGCTGCTCCGCCTTGATGCGGTTACTGTCTCTGAGCTGCTTCTTCTGGATAGACTGACACATCTTGAACATGTTGCTGATAGTTTTGAAGAGTGTCTTCTTCTCACGAACTGTGAAGGCAGCAGGAGCATCGGGACCAACAGGAGGACCCCTCTGACGAGGAACCCTAGCAGAGGAGGAGGCACCGGGAGTGTAGGTAGCACAGTCCTCGGGCCTTGGGTTGCGCCCAAGCTTGGGAGCAACATACGGAGCCGGAGCAGGAGGCCTCCAGTTGAGGTCACGCTTCAGAACACTGACAGGGTACACATGCTGAGGAATGTGGCGAGCAGGGCACACAGACTCAATCAGAGCCTAAATGAAGGGAGCATAAATCAGGGACTTCCTCAGACGGATACACTCACGAATCTCCAGGAACATAGTATCCAGAACATCCACCTTCCTGCGGTCCTTAACCATCAGAAAAATATCAAGCATCGAGGCACGCAGGTTATGAGTGTCACCTGCCTTCGGTGTGAGAGTGTACCAAAGGATGTGACGCAGTGTATCATAGGTGGGAAGCAGATCCTTGATAGATCCAGTGACAAAGGACTTCTCCTTCTTATAAGCAAATGCAATCTCGTCCTTATTGCGGCCAAACTCAGACACCCTCTCAAAGTCAGGATGAGGCTCAGTGTAGAACTGGTATGGAATGATCTCAGCAAACTTGGCAAACGGGGCAGAGCAGACCGCAGTGCCAGACATCCAACGCATAGTACGAGCATCATCATTATAGAAGTAGACAGTGGCATAGAACTGCATGACAAGATCCTCATTGTACTTGTACGAGAACTGACAAAACGGTATAAGGCCAAGCCTCCCAAGAGCATCATACACACCGGGATAAATATGAGCATTGTCCCTCAAGTGCTCCACATCGACCTGCTTGTGGGGAGCAAACTTCTTCTGCTTAGCCATCATCAACTCATTGAAAATTCGGGCCTGAAACACATTGCGGAATCTTGGATCTGCTCCGAGCGCAGTGGCAGCAACATAGGGGTTCTGATCACGAAAAGCCCAGTACTCTGGCTGAGACCACTCACTGACCGGTATGTTAGACACATCCCGGCCACCTGGAAGGGGACGCTCACCAGGACTCGAGCTCTCCTCATTATCATCTTCATCTTCCTCAACAAACCCAGTTTCCTGAGATGCCTCAGTGGTCTCATGAGCAGTAGGCTGATATGCACCCTCAGAATCAGACTCCTCATCGCTGGAATCAGTCTCAACGGGGCTCTGGCAGTGGCGAGGCGGCGGGGACGGCCACCACCACGAGAACCCTCCTCCTGGCCCTGACCAGCTGGCGGCAGAAACTCATCATCTCCTGCCTTTTGACGCTTGCGACGAACGAACACCTGCCGGTTCGGGGACTCTACAGACGAAAGGCAAGAAGTTGTGCAAATGCTCAGTGAAAATGAAACGAGGATGATGAATCAGATGCATATCAAGGTTGTCTCTGCCTGAAAGGCCCGTGCGCACGGGGGTCCCGTGCGCACGGTACACCACGTGGGCACGGGGGCCCGTGTGCACGGGGTCTTGATCCCGTGGGCACGGGGTCCTCCTAGCCGCCGCTCAAACCTCGCGAGGAGGGGAGGGGCGGGCTGGGGAGGTTCCCCCTAGGCCGAGACTACCCTAGATCTGCATCTACTCCACACACAATCGGATCCCATCTACATAGAGCACGAAGAGCACCTCTCCTAGGGTTTTGAGGACCAAAACAAAGGAGGAGAGGAAGAGTGACCAACCTGGGTCATCCATGGTGTCCAATGAAGGGGGGGGGGGGAATCCATGCCTTTGGCCGGGAGATGGCCGGAGAAGGAAAGATGGCGACGGCGGTGGCGACCCTGAAGAAGACAGAGGCGTGGGGGGGATAATGAGGAGGGGTAACTCCCTCTCCACCCCGCGCCCTAGTCATATGGGTGCCAACCGCATAACCCCGTGCGCACGGTACACCCCGTGCACACGGGGTCCTCAGAAGGTTGCGTCAGTTTTGATAAGGAGGGGAGGGGCTGGGGGTGACCCCTTACCTCGTTCCTAAATGTCAAGCTGAACCAACACAAAATTGAGGAACATCGCACTAGAACGTCTATGCTATGGAGGTGCGAGTGGAGAGCATTTGCACGGAAATGATAACAGAGAATGTCTTATGAGATAAGAGTGGAATAGGATAGGGCAGCTAAATTCAAGGGAAACTATTCCTATCCGGGGGAAGACACCAAGAGTCTAAACGACTCGAAAAACAAACAACGCTGTAACGCGGAAAAAGGCGGTGACCCGAGAGTCACCATGTTTGAGCAATTGTGGTACGGAACCGCGAAGATTTTAACCTTGGGCCCGTCTCCACTACTCATCTTTGAAGCACATGTGCCATCTATAAATGGCGGATGTGAAAGATTTTGATCAATTTATGCACAAGTAGGGTTATGTCGGAATCATTGAGAGAATTCTACTCCCCCTACTTATGTGCCTACATCTAGGCAAGATATAGAAAAGTTAATGTGTGTATGCAAGATCATCAACCCATGTTACTAAGATCCACGATATTTAGCTCATGCCTTAACTCACGGAACCTTGCTTCATCAAGTGGCTTCATGAAAATATCCGCAAGTTGCTTCTCGGTGCCCACATGAAAGAGCTCAATGTCTTCTCGTGCCACATGATCCCGAAGAAAATGATGACGAATATCAATATGCTTGGTTCGGCTATGTTGCACGGGATTATCCGCAATCTTGATTGCACTTTCATTGTCACATAATAGAGGCACTTTGTCAAATTTGACACCATAATCCATCAAAGTTTGCCTCATCCATAATAATTGGGCACAACAACTTCCCGCGGCAATGTACTCGGCTTCGGCGGTTGATAGAGAAACACAATTTTGCTTCTTGGAGGACCAACTCACTAAGGACCTCCCGAGGAATTGACATGAGCTGGATGTGGACTTACGATCCACCTTATCACCGGCCCAATCTGAATCCGAATATCCCACTAGCTTGAAGGAAGATCCTTTGGGATACCAAAGTCCCAAGTTTGGGGTATGAACCAAATATCGAAGGATCCGTTTCACTGCCATATAGTGGCTTTCTTTGGGGGCGGATTGAAATCTTGCACACATACACACACTTAACATAATATCCGGCCTAGATGCACAAAGGTAAAGCAAAGAACCGATCATAGAGCGGTATACCTTTTGATCCACATCTTTACCATTGGGATCTAGATCGAGTTGGCCATTGGTTGGCATTGGAGTCTTCATCGGCTTGGCATCCACCATATCGAAACGCTTGAGCATGTCTTGAATATATTTTGCTTGGTTAATGAAAGTCCCTCCCCTTAATTGCTTGACTTGAAATCCGAGGAAGAACTTCAACTCACCCATCATAGACATGGAAAACTCCTTGGTCATGAGATTTTGAAACTCAACATTGCAAGCATGATTAGTAGACCCAAAGATAATGTCATCAACATATATTTGGCATACAAAAAAATCTCCTTTTACTCTCTTGGTAAAGAGAGTGGTATCTATCAACCCCATCTCGAACCCTTTCTCGTTTAAAAACGTCGTAAGGTGATCATACCAAGCACGAGGTGCTTGCTTAAGACCATACAAAGCCTTATGAAGTTGATAAACGTGATTGGGGCATTCGGGGTCTTCAAAACCGGGAGGTTGCTTAACATACACCAATTCACTTAAAGGACCATTTAGAAACGCACTCTTAACATCCATTTGATATAATTTAAAGTCATGATGAGCAGCATAAGCAAGTAAGATACGAATGGACTCAAGACGGGCAACGGGGGCAAAGGTTTCACCAAAATCCAAACCTTCGATTTGGGTGAACCCTTGTGCCACTAACCTTGCCTTGTTACGAGTGACTTGTCCATGCTCATCTTGCTTGTTCTTGAAAACCCATTTGGTCCCAATGACATTATAATTTTCCTTGGGCCTTGCAACAAGTGACCACACCTTGTTGCGGGAGAAATTGTTGAGTTCCTCATGCATAGCTTCTACCCAATCCGGATCATCAAGCGCTTCTTCTACCTTAAGGGGCTCAATATAAGAGACAAACGAGTGATGTTCACAAAAGTTTGACAAACGTTTACGAGTAGTTACCCCTTTTGAGATGCTTCCAAGGATGTTGTCGGTGGAGTGTTGACGCATTGGAAGTCTCAAAGCCGCTTTTTGTCTCTTCTTTTCAAGTTCTTCTTCACTTGGTTGAATTCTTCGTGGAGAAACCCGAACTTGCTTTTTCTTAGCTTGTGGAGAGACAACTTCTTGAACTTGATCTTGATCACTTGTATGAGCTTGATCTTGGGCCTCAATTATAGGTTCATCATCATTTGATTGAGCTTGCCCTTGATCTTTCTCGGTAGCTTGAGGGACCTCTTCTTGCTCTTGGATAGGTGCTTGTGCTCCCGAAACGTCTTGCTCTTGTGGTGGAGGTGATGACTTCCCTTGAGGAGAAACCTCAAGAGGGGCTCTTACCCCTTCTTCGATTACATGGACTTGGGGTGTTTCTTGTGGAAGAATGTGGCCTATCCCCATGGTCCTTATAACTTGAGAAGGAGCCTCATCACCTACAACACTTGGAACAATAGGTTTGGCTTGGGAGCCGTTATCCTCATCAAACTCCACATTCAATGTCTCCTCAATACATCCGGTGGATTTATTGAGAACACGATACGCATGGGAGTTTGAGGCATATCCAACAAATATTCCCTCATATGTTTTTGCTTCGAATTTAGCTAATCGGGTTTTCTTGTTGAGAATGAAACACTTACAACCGAAAACACGGAAGTACTTGACATTTGGCTTCTTCCCGATTAGGAGTTCATAAGGTGTCTTGTTCTTGAGCTTGCAGAGATATAGCCTATTAGAGGCATGACACGCGGTGTTGATGGCTTCGGCCCAAAGCTTGTATGGATACTTGTACTCATCAAGCATTGTCCTTGCCATCTCAATAAGAGTCCTATTCTTCCTCTCCGCAACACCATTTTGTTGAGGAGTATAGGCCGCGGAATATTGATATTTGATCCCCTCATCACTCAAAAACTCATCCATTTTATAATTCTTGAACTCGGTACCATTGTCACTTCGAATAGCCATAATCTCACATTGGTGTTGACGTTGAGCTTCTTTGGCAAATGATATAAAGGTCTCTTGAGTCTCATCTTTGGTCTTGAGAAAGAAAATCCATGTATATCTTGTATAGTCGTCGACAATGACAAGGCAATACCTCCTCCCACACAAACTATCATAGGATGGAGGCCCAAAGAGATCCAAATGAAGGAGCTCAAGAGGCCTCGTCGATGTGATGATAGTCTTTATCTTGTGTTGCTTCTCATGTTGCTTTCCAGCAATGCAAGCACTACAAACACGATCTTTGGCAAAGGAAACATCGCTTAGTCCAACAATGTGCTCCCCCTTTATAAGGGATTGTAGATTTCTCATACCGACGTGGGCTAGTCTACGGTGCCATAACCACCCCACGTCGGCCTTGGCCATTAGGCATGTTTTTAGGTGAGTGCTCTCTTTCGAGAAATCAACCACGTAAAGGTTGCCTTCAACATGCCCAACAAAGACCACTTTGAGAGTATCCCTTTTAAAGACGGTCACATGAAATTCACTAAACAACGAGTCATATCCGGCACGAGCCAATTGGATAGTGGAAAGTAGATTGTAGTGAAGGGATTCGACAAGCATGACATCCTTGAGTGAAGAATCACTCGAGATGACAAACTTCCCTAATCCCAATACCTTGCCCTTGCTATTGTCACCAAAGGAGATGTCCGAGGATGACTTGAGCGAATCAACGAAATCCACGAGCATATCCTTGCCTCCGGTCATATGATTGGTGCAACCACTATCAATCACCCATTGTGTCCCACCGGAGGCATAGTCCTGCAACAATCAAGCTTTGTTTTTAGGTCCCCATTTTTCAATGGGTCCTAGAGAGTTAGCAACAAGGGTCTTAGGAACCCAAATAGTCCATGCATAATCATCATAATTAGTGCCGAAAAATTTAGCAAAAGTATATCCATCATTCCTTCTCATAAGGACATAAGATGGGTTGTTCATGCCGGCATAATTAGAAGAGGGAGCCACTTCCTTTGAAATGACTTCCTCTCCAACCTTCTCCTTCCCTTTCTCCTTCTCCTTGTGCCCTTCTTGCACAAATGTGATTTGTTGTTGAGGAGGAGTTGCTTGGTGCTTCTTCTTCTTGTTCTTCTTCTTCTTGTGCTTGTTCTTCTTCTTCTTTTGAGAGGGATCAAAACCGATTCCCTCTTTGGCCACACATTCCTTTTGATTGCTCAAAAGTTCATTCAAGTTCTTTTCGCCTTGGATACAAGACACAAGACCTTTCTCAAGTTGCTCTTTCAACTTTTTGTTCTCAACAAGTAGTGATGCATAATCAATGGAGTTAGAAGCACATGCATCATTAGGAGAGAAAGTAGCAAGAGTTTTAAGAGTGGAAGCCTTAAGTTGGTTGTAAGACTCGGTGAGATTTATAAGCTCCCCTTTTATGAGCTTGTGGCTCTTTTCAAGGAGTTTATACTCCTCACCGAGTTCACCATGATCAACTTTAAGCTTAGCAATTTTATCCATGAGATCATGCTTAATTTCAAGAGAGAGTTCTAGAGCATCATTGACTTTAACAAAATCTATCTCATTTGAGGTGATGGTTTCCTCAAGTGAGGCTTTCATGTTTTCTACTTCAAGGAGATTTTGCTCAAGGATATCATTTCTCTCCTTTTCCTCCATTAAGAGGGTTTCCACATTTCCGATGTAGTCATCACGTTCGGTGAGTGACCTCATCATGTTGAGGAAACGAGCAAGGGATTCTCCCATAAGTGTCTTCATGAAAGCCAATGAGGCTTCCTCACTATAAACGACACCATCATCGTCACACTCGTTATCCGACTCTTCTTGCAAAGAGTTGGTAGTGTTAGATGATGGCGTAGAGTTGATAGACTTTGATATTACCTCTTTTGCCATGAGGCATCGGTTGACGATGGTCTTGTTCTCGTTGGGGGAGTCGAAGAGGCTTGATGAGGTGTAGGAGGACTTGGAGTGCATGGCAATAGCGGCCATGCCCTTGTGCTCATCTTCATCACCGTCTTCTTCATCCTCGGAGATGTACTCTTCATGAACAAGAGCCTTGTCGCCACGCCTCTTGGCAAACTTGTTGAATCTCTTATTCTTGAGAATAAGCTTCTCGGATTTCTCTTCTCTTCTTTCATATGGACAGTCCGCAACAAAATGCTTTGGACTATCGCAATTGTAGCACTTTCTTCTTCCAAAGGTTTTGCCCTTGAGATGATTACTTCCTTTGTTTCCCGGTGTCCCCATGGTGCCCACATATTTTCGGACAAGGAGGGCCACATCTTCAAAGTCTTCGGCCGGGCACGAGGGACCATCTTCTTATTCACAATATTCTTCCACTTCTTCCACCTCCACCATCTTGGAGGGGGAAGCCACCTTCTTGGCCTTCAAGGCGAGGTTGTTGGAGCTATTGATCCCATAGACAAGGTCATGGGTTTGCTTGGACTTGGTCTTCAACAAAGACTTGGTGGTGAAGGATGACACAATTTGATTTGGTGTCAATTGGTCAAAATCCATGCGTTGGTAAATCATGGTGACCATGGTTTCATCCGTGAGAATCATGGCGCACAAGAATCTGTCCTTGATGAAATTGTCATCGGCCCATGTGCAACCATAGTTCCTTAGATCCAACACAATGGATTTGAGCCTACGGAAAGCTTGATCCGCAGTCTCACCTTCCTTCCTCACGAACATGTTAACCTCTGTCTTGAGAAGGGCCAGACGAGATCTATGCACACTTGCGTCTCCTTCAAAGATTTCCCCAAGGGTATTCCAAATTTCCTTGGCCGACTTCAATAGAGCAATGGAGTCTCGGTAGTCATCCGGCACGGCCTTCCGGAGCATGTGACAGGCAGTGTCATTGAGTTGTTCATCAACCTCTTCTCTTGGAGATAAGCTTGACGGATCCTCGGGACGATAGCCTCTCAAGATGATCCACCACAATTGAGTGGAGGCACTCCGGACATGGGACTCCATAGCTAGCTTCCATTTACCAAACGAGTCAGGATTCAAGAGGGGGGGGTCCCAGTATGATTAATATGCGGCATAGGAATATGAGGACGAGCATATGAAGGAGCAACAACATTGTATGACGGTGCAATAGGACGTGGTGGTGGTGGTGGTGTCTCCCTCACTCCATCAACATCCAAAGTGGTGTTTGGACAAAATGTTGATGAGGTAGAGGGAGCTTGTGAGATAAAAGCAAGCTTCTTATCGACCTCTTCACGAACCAAGGCCTTCATCGAATTTTCCATGGAGCTTTTGAAAGACTCCATGAAAGAGGCGAATTCGGTCATGGTTAGTGAGGTGGTGGAGCTAGGTCCACCACCCTCTTGGTGTGTTGTTTGTGGGACGGGTGGGTTAGTAATGGGTGCACCATGTGCACTTGGTACTCCCCCATCCGTGGGAAGGGTATCACCTTGATCCCCTAGATTGACCATATTCTCTTAGGCGGTTAAGCCCTTAATAGGAGACCAATGCTCTGATACCAATTGAAAGGATCGATACGGTCAACTAGAGGGGGGGGTGAATAGGTGACTAACAAATTTAAGCTTTATTACCAAATTTTAGGGTTAGGAGGATTAAAACAATTCTCTAGATGTGAACTAGATGAAATAACCCTAGGTGGCAAGCAAGCTTAAATCAAATATGCTAGGCAACAAATACGATAGCAAGCCAACAAGCATACAAGGTTAGAACAAGTAAAGGGCGGAAAGGATAAACCACAAGTGAAGAGGAGACGCGGTGATTTGTTTGACCGAAGTTCACACTCTTTTGAGGGAGTGCTAATCTCCGTTGGAGCGGTGCTCAAGATTGAGAATGCTACAACAACGTAGCTCACCGTATTCCCCCCTTTCGAGTCACCCCCAACGGATGAGCCTCGAATCCACTCGGGGTTGGTCTTGAAGGCGACCACCACACCTTTACAGACTTCCCGGAGCACACCACAAGCAAGGAAGCTTCACGGACGGACACCTAGCCGCCTAGGAGCCAAAGCTCCAAGAGTAACAAGTCAACGGTGAAGAAATCTTGAGGGGAACACAAATCGGTTTGGTGGAAGTGTAGATCGGGCCTTGCTCTCCCAACTCCCAAAGTATCAACAAGTTTGGTTGGAGGAGATGGGAGTATTGAGCAAAATGGAGTTCATGGAGTGGAGGCTCAAGCAAGGGAAAAGAATTAGGGCTGGAGGAAGAAGAAGGGGGGCTTATATAGTGGAGGGAGCTGTGAGGGGGCATCTAGCCGTTGGAGGCCCGTGCGCACGGGCTACTCAGAGAGGCTCGGGGTACCCCGCGCGCACGGGGGCCAGAGACCCCGTGCGCACGGGCTACTCAGTGAGCCTCTGGGTAACCCGTGCGCACGGGGGTCAGAGACCCCGTGCACACGGGGTGACCAGAGACAAACTGGTCCACCTCACAATGAGCCCATGCAATCGCACACTTTTCAGCACTTCTTCCAGATGGGTTTGGGATGAAATATTTGGACATGGAAAATGTGTTCCCACACATACTCAATCTCGTTGACCCCTCTTTATAGTGCGGTGATCCTACGACTCAAATCAAACCGAAAGAATCCTTCGAGTCATCAGGTGAACACCACGCCTTTTATCTTTTTGAATCGGGGCCAATCATCCTCCAAAATTAATAACCCACCACGGGACCTATGACCTGAGATAAATCTTTAACACCCGTCATTAGTCCCACTAACCACATTGTCATTACACCAAAACACCATTTAGGAGTAAATGCACTTTCAGATAGCCTCGGTGGGGCATTCCCTAACAAGGTGTACGCCACCCTGCAGATCCGAGCGTGTAGGGTAACAGTAGAGTAGCCCCTGCAGGGAAGATAATCTATTCGAATAGTCGTGTCGACGGTAACAGGACGCTTTATGCTGAAGCTAGATCCTACTACTACAAACTACTACTAAACTGATTGGTTCCGGGTTTTCTTCCTCGCAGGGAAGTCGAGGAAGGATTCTCGGAGGCATTGATAATTGTTATATAATACAACTTACTATTATACAATGCTGCAACAACTTTTGCTGCATTGTTACTTTATGCTTTATATGAACTGTTGGCTGTTCTCCTCTTGTGTTGCAAGACTCATCAGAATATGCTAGTCTTCGATACGCCTAGATTCTCATCCTTATTCTGAATTTCTGCAATTCAGTCCACTATATATAGCCTCCCCTTTCCATTGATACAAATGCATAAATGCTTAGTAGCCGGACGTAAGACTCGCGGGTATTCTAGATAATACTCACCCTTGCTTTATTTTCCCCCTTTGTTTTATATACCCGACCGGTTGCTGCCATCAGACGTTGGAGCCCAGGAACAGGAGATTCCAGGAGGAGCCTACTACGACGTCGAGTTCCCCGTCGACCAGGAGTAGTTCGGTGGATCCCAGGTAGGAGGCCTCGCCTTTTCGATCTGTATCTCTGATGTTATTTGTGCTAGCCTTCTTAAGGAAAAACTTGACTAACTATGTCTGTACTCAGATATTATGATTGTATAACTTATGTATTCGGATCCTCGTGATCCCTGGTTTTTAACTTAAAAGAGTTATCTTATTTGTGTCTAGTGTTGTGCTGTGATATTCTCATCGTGGCACCCTGATTTCGGCCGTGTACCTTGCATCTATGATTACTGTACACGACTTGATTTTTGTGGCGTCACACATATATAACGAATGCCATGTCACGTAAAATAAAGAAAATTCCATA
This sequence comes from Bromus sterilis, assembly GCA_950022295.1. Lineage (NCBI taxonomy): Eukaryota > Viridiplantae > Streptophyta > Magnoliopsida > Poales > Poaceae > Bromus > Bromus sterilis. The sequence goes on along the minus strand of OX465601.1, from coordinate 137,604,092 downwards.
GCAGACGAACAAGTATTGCCATTTGACACAAAAAAAGAATTACATTCTCAAACGAAAAAGAAATTGCCATGTCCTACGAACAATAATTGTCATGTCGTACAAACAAAAATTTCCTTGTCCTACCAATAAGAATTGACATGTCCTACTAGTAAGAATTTCCATGTCGTATGAATAAGAATTTCCATGTCCTACAAATAAGAATTATCATGTCTGATGAATAAGACATGTCCTACGAATAAGAATTGTCATGTCCTATGAATAAGAATTGCCATGTCCAATGAATAAGAATTGTCGTGTCCTACTAGTATGAATTTCCATGTCCTACGAATAAGAATTTCCATGTCTGATGAATAAGAATTGCCATATCCTACGAATGATAATTGCCATGTCTGATGAATAAGAATTGCCATGTCCTACGAATAAGAATTTCCATGTCCTACGAATAAGAATTGGAACCATGGCGATTTTTCCATGTTCTACTAAAAATTCTCATGTCCAACACAATAAGAATTTCCATGTCCTATAAATAAGAGTTACCGCGCATCACCCCCCGGCACATCGATATCTTCTCGGGGTTCATGAGTCGTCGCCGCAGCTCTCTAGGATCCTCGATGTATTACTAGAAATTGTCGTTGTCGTATGGTAGATTCTGTTGGAAAACGTAGTAGAAAACAAAATTTTCGGCCTACGAATCAATAACCCAAGATCATCCAAGAAGATTGCATACAAGGTTTTAGGTCATGGCTCACAAACCGATGTAGCGGAAGTAGAGTTGGTGAAGCTCGTGGACGTAGTGGAATTAGATCTCGCAAGTTCTCCCACGAACAGTCCCTTGATCAATCCCACAAACAAGTCCCGCGATCTAGTCCCATGAACAAGCTCCTCGAAGAAGGGTCGAAGGTACGACCCCTCAATTAGTATCCACACATCCCGTAGCAGCAATCCAGCAGCGCTCCGCCGTCCAGAGATGAACGCCACCGAGAAAACTAGAGGGAGAAAACCCTAACGGATTCCGATCTAGAACAACGTCTAAACCGGGGTCTAATTGTGGAGCAACGGGGTTTAGAGGAGGGAGGGTGGCGCATAGGCCTTGGGGACAAGTTGTGCTGCGCCCCCCACCCCTCCCCCACATTATATAGGTGGCCAAGAGGCCCTTGGGGCGCAATAAGGGGGGTGGGGAGTCCAACTTGGACTCCCAAACCTCCCAAACCTTCCCACCGGAAACCTGCCATATTAGAGAGTTGGACTTTCCACCTGGAGGGGAATTCCTTCCCCTTGGTGCGCCCCCCACCCCTTGGCCGGCCAGGGCAGCCTAGGTGGCTTGCCCCCCAAGGATAGGGGCGCAGGGGAGTGGGTGGTACTGCCCGGAACCTTCTGGAACCTTCCATGACCTTCTAGAAGCTTCCAGGACCTTCCGGGACATACCGGGACCGTTTCGGGACATTCCGGACACTTCTGGAACACTTCCAGGTCCTTCCGAGAACGTTCTCGGACATTCCGGAGCCATCCGGATAGTTTCCAAGACCATCCGAGTTACAGTTTAAGCCACCAGATGACCGCGAAGGTTGTCGGGACGCCCAGCGATTATCCGGAAACTATTCCGGTTGATCCAGGACTTCCCCAGTACCATTCTCATATGTTCCGGAACCACCTGGGACTACTCCAGAGTGATCCGGACATAACCTTAAACACCCAGAACTACTTCTAGTGCCCTTATGAACAATTCCATAAATCTCCGGAACTACTTCCGGTACCCGTATGAACTATTCTGCTTTGCTTCCACTAAACCTTCTACCATACTAGTATTCTAACAGACTACTACTCGTTAAGTGTGTGACCCAATAGGTTCGGTATAATGCGGACATGACTCAGAACATCTTCCGGACATAGGTCAACAGCCTTTTGTCAATAGCCAATAATCAACAGCGGAGCCATGGACACCCATGTTGACTCCCGCACATACACGAAGAAACTTCGAGTGAACCATTATGTTTAGTCATGTACCATTCCCTTTGCTTCGCGATATATGACAAAGTTAGAGGAGAGAAGTTTGGCACCCATGTGTAACAACTTTTGAACACAAGCCACTCGTTATCCTCTTTGCTCGTTTGTCCCTTTTCTCGTTATCGTATTCCGGTATCCCCGTGACTGAATCACAATGCGTCTGGCCAGACTATAATGGATACCGTCATACCGAGTGGGCCCGAAGTGAATATCTTCTTCATCGTGAAGGAGAAAATCCCATTCTTGAACTATCACAGTCACTAGCCACACCATTTGACATACCCAGAACTTATTTTACTACTTCCCATTTACGGGAGGATTCATCTAAGAACCAAAGCATGTCTTCCTGTGTGAAGCAACTCGATACTCTCATGGTCTAAGGAATTACGTATATGAAAACATTTCATGATATGACTTGTAACGTAGTTACGATGTGATCTCTAAGTATATCATTCAATACTGGGGTCGGTTCAACATCATTGTTCTGCTAACAATATGTTCCCATTGCTACTGACATCCTTGTTACAAGAACAATGTCCATGATTAAGAAAACGTAATCATCAGTTAGCACATGAGCTGGTCTTAGAGGCTAAACCAGGAACTCTTGGTGTTTACATTTCCACACATGCAAATGAGTTTTCTTCTGAATCTCACAGTCAGGGTCATTGCAATTATAGCACAGAAATATAAACATTAATTATGAACGTGGAAATATATATATAATAACATTTTATTATTGCCTCTAGGGCATATTTCCAACAGTCTCCCACTTGCACTAGAGTCAATAATATTGTCAGTGCTTGAGCACTTTACACCTATGGCATACCGGTGTAAGAAATGCTTCATTTGTGGTATAGACCTCATCTTCGGATCTGACGTTTCAGGCCCGTTTGTATCTTGCATATCTTCGCGTTTTCACGCTATCATAAAATTCACTAATTTTATCAGTTTAGCTTTGTATATGTTTGAATCATTTGGCAGGACCTTGGTTCCTTTAGAATAAGTCATGAAATCATTCGTCAATGTTCCATGAGCTTCAAGCATCTAGGAAACCATACCATGTTCATAAATGAATTTATGATTCAAAATACCCTCCTTGTTACTTCTTTAAGCAACAATATACTTAGCCTCTGTTATAGAATTCGCCACAGTATCGAACTTGACATAGTTCCTCCATACTGTGCCACCCTTACGTGTGAAACACATAATCCCAATTAAAATCGAAAATCGATCGGAGTAAGTATGAAGACTGAATTGGTGTAACTGTTTACATCAAAATTCAGCTGGTGTAACTTGTTACAACGAGCTCTTCATTATCTCCATTTTTTGAGAAACATATCTTATCTATCATAAGTTTAACTTTTCACTGCTTGTCCAATGATCAACATATTGATCACTTTGGTATCTTGCTCACAACCTTTTGGAGCGTTGGACATATCTGGTCGTTTTACATATTATGGTGTACATGATTAATCCAAACACACATGTGAGTGAAATTCAATTCATGTGTTTTGCTTATCAATGTTCATGAACACCGATTTCCGCAAACAACTTTTCACCGTGACCTCGGCAAGAACATCCTTCCTGGCGTTTTCATAGTAAACTACTTTAGTATCATGTCAATATGCAGTGTTGGCTTTAGCATGATCAGGCACTTACTATCTTCATAGATCACTGCGCTCAATACTAATGCTATATTAGCCCAAGTACTTCAGCTGAAAACTATTTTCAATAAAGTCCTTATTTGTGTCAAGAAATTTATATCATTTCTAATCAACAATATGTCATATACATAAGGTTTTAGAAATATTATTCAGCTCCCACTTACTTTCTTGAATATTCAAGCATCTTCGTTATTCCTGATGAAAACAAACTCTTTTGGCAATTTCATCACAACGAAAATTCCAACTCCATTATGCTAGCTTCAGTCCATCACTGGATATCCAAGGCTTGCATCTATTTTAGCATCCTTTGAATCGACAAAACATTCCGGTCGTATCACATATACGTCCTTTGTTATATTTCCGTGTAGGAACTTTGTTTTGACGTTCATTCTACCATATCCTATAAATGAGATATGTAGTAATTGCTAATATAACCCGAACTGACTAAAGCATTTCTACGGTCGACACTATTTCGCCGTAGTCAACCTTTGAACTTGCTAGAAAACAATTTTCCAACGAGTTGAGCTTTATGGATAAAACAATTTCATCCGAATCAATTATAGATCCATATATATATTCTTTATACTTTTAGTCTTTCCGAGGGTCTACCAAGTTCAAAACTTGACTTACTTCCATGGATACTATCTCGGATTATTTGGCATTTAGCCAAATCCCGGAGTCAGGGCCCATCAACGCTTCTTTGTATATCACAGGTTTATCATTGTCGAACAACAATATCTCGTTTTACATATCATGAATGTTTGTACGATTTTTGTCTAACCTGTGTGGTTCAGCTGCGCACTTCTCTGAAGATTCAACAATCTTTAACAAGTTGCACTATCCTCCCACTCACTCTTTTGCAAGAAACCATTTTCTTCAAAACACATTGTTCTTAATAGCAAACAGTTTTGCTTTTGTGTAGTGATAGAGGAATACCAAAACTTTTGGCATAACCTTAACAAAGTAGCACTTATCTGATTTGGGGTTTTTGAGTATGTCAAACATATGCCTCATATACCCAAATTTTAAGAAAAGACAACATGGTTTTAACAGTCCATACCACATCTAATATGGTGTCATTTCAACAGATTTGATGGTGCTCTTTTCAGTGTAAAAGCCGTAGTCACTAACGCATAACTTTAATAAGTATAATGGCAAATTGATAAACGTCATGTTTGATCTTACCGTGTCATACATGGCTTGATTACATCTCTCGAACATCTTACTCATAGTGATGTTCCGGGAGACGCAAGTTATGACACTCTTCACAACTCATCAGACGTTCGCTAAACTTGTAACTCAAATATTACTTTCTACAATCTAATTTGCAGAAGCTTTATTTTCTCGTTACAATGAATTTCTATTTCACTCTAAAATTCCTTGAACATTTCAAAGATTTCAGACGTATGTCTCTATTGAACAGATATCCACATATCTACTTCAACTCATGAGTGAAGATAGGGAATCCACTGCACACAACTACACTTATTAGACTACACACATCATCATGTATGATTATCAATGGTTTAGTTTCCCGTTCATGTATGACCTATCAACGGTGTTTTAGTCACATTACTTCGAGACAAAGATCGCAAGCGTCAAGTGATTTCATAATCATATGACTCGAAAGTCCATCACTTATGGAAATTCTACATGCATTTTATGTCACTTGTGATAAACGGCAGTGCCACATCTATGTGGTATTTCTGTCAGTCTTGCGACGTTTAGCGTGAGTGTTATGGATGTTTAGCATTATTATCAAGATTCATAACATACAACCTATTCACAATAGAAGTATGTCCTTTATGTTATTCATAGCTTTGAACAACTCTCTTGCAATAAACATGATTCAAAAATGATGTTTTGCAACAAGGCTAAAGTGTAGTAACAATTTACTCAACTCTAAAATGAATTATGAAGATAATCATAGAGTCAACACACGGTATAGTAAACCTTTTACCGTGTTCCCGAGCGTGTCAAAACTCATCATTAGCTAGTCATAAAGGCCATAGTATTTCTTGCATCGAGTTGCAACAATATGCAATCGATGTGATATTCCGGTGATCAACAGTTTAATCACAATATTCAGAATCCACAATTAATTGCTTAATCATGATTCCCAAGAATTACATCTCTTGACCAGCAATGAATTCATCTATAACTCCGTATGACTATCATTTCTGAGCTGGTTATTCCAGTCTTCTTTTGTTTTGCCTTTATACGTATCATAGTTCTATTTCCAATGTCACTCCTACTCACAGAAGCTCACATATGATCAAGGATGGCGCAGGCCATGGACTTTCCGGCGTGTAAGTCTTACTAACACCATATGGAACTTCCTTTCCCTTAATCCTCATCATCATATGATCGGTGTTCTTCTGGATCCCACACTTATCAGTTTTGTTTGAGCATAATGAGCATTTTCACTAACGCTTACAATCAGACATTGTACTAGATATCTTATATCCTACATCAATTGTCTTATCACTGAAAACAATTTTTCAGTTCCATGAATATAACATAACTATCCCAAACGTTTCAAAGTTCGGGTTTCATGGTGATTACGACAATACACTTAGCTGTGGTGGAATTCTAGCCTTTTGGATTATGTACATAAGTCACATCATCCATTGCATTAGCGGGAGAGCATCGAAAATTAGCGATAGGACATGGTCCTTCTCGGCACTATTGAGGATAGTCCTCACAATACGGTACCAATCGTAAAGTTTTTACCTGATAATACAGTTAATCAAAAACAATTGGGAAGGTGGTAACGCGAGCCATTATTCTACAACGATAATGCAAATACTAAGACTTTGTTCATAATTAAGTTGCACTTGTGATTAATCAATTTAATTACTAAGTGCGCTCCCACTCAGATCAATATCTCTCGTAATTGATGCTGGAGTGATTCAAGATCCAACCCAATCGTCCGCCATTGATGTGACATCACTGATGACTTAGACTGGACCGGTAGGCCAACTTGCCAATCACGCCAAAGGTGATTCTTGTTCATCTTTCGATGGGCGTGTTCCGGTAGCAAACTTTTATCCAAACCGTCAAGACAACCAAGTGTAATTGCTGTGTGTTCTTTTAACACACCCGTCTTTTATGCGTCACACCGTGTGCACCCATGTGACATGACCTGCTCCGGTGTGAAACATAGTATAGACGGTGCTACAGTTGGAAGAACACTATCAACTTGATATTGTTTTGCGAGAGATCACCCTAATAAAATACGACTACCGCGCATCAAACAAGGGTGCAACAAAGGGATAAACATCACAGGCAGTTCATAAAATTATGTGATATAGTATAGCCCTTTGCTTCGTGAAGTCTTCATTGTCTTCACGTCGTCGTGGTTGAAGTCACCGTGTCCACCAACTTTGTCCTTGGCGCCGGGAACATCACCACGGCTTCCGGCATGTGCGTCGGGGTCCACCTCCGCATCGTAGATCATCACCTTGCATCTATCTATTGCTTTGCCTCGAGCTAATAAATAGTTTTGGCACGCAGGCCATAATTAAGTGACAATCATATGACTCCAGTCATCATGCCGTACCACGACACACAGGTCGCGAATAAATATTACATAACATATAGCATCTCATACAAACACATTGCAAATCTTGAAGGCTATACCACATCACATGCATACTCTGCAAAAACGAGTTAGATCGCCATCTACACGGGTTGTTGCAACTTTTATCGTGGTTGTTAAGTAGGTTTACAAGGCAAACGAGAAACCCTAGATAAAACAAAACACGATACTTCTTTTGTTGCTAGTTTAACATACGAGGTGCGTGCAGCAACTAATGCCACAAGCCAAACTTCGTTAAACGCGTGACCCCCGTGTGGATTTGAGTTCATAAAATCCACAAGGCCCTCCATGTTAAATCTTCTATTGTGAGATTAAGATGAGATCCAAGGAGTTTGATGTAGACCATGATCAAGGCAACCAGCATACTGAAAGCAGCATAGAGGGATCGATGGAAAACTCAATCCTTGTAGCAAAACCTCAACTTGCCATCAAGCATAGAAAATATCACATGACAGGGAAGCAACAAGAAAATCAATGCCTCATATCACACATATGATCTAGACCTAAACATGCATCTAATCAAGGATCGCTCATGATACCGCTGTTGGGAAACGTAGTAGAAAACAAAATTTTCGGCCTACGAATCAAAAACCCAAGATCATCCAAGAAGATTGCATACAAGGTTTTAGGTCATGGCTCACCAACCGATGTAGCGGAAGTAGAGTTGGTGAAGCTCGTGGACGTAGTGGAATTAGATCTCGCAAGTTCTCCCACGAACAGTCCCTTGATCAATCCCACGAACAAGTCCCGCGATCTAGTTCCACGGACAAGTCCCATGAAAGCGCTCCTCGAAGAAGGGTCGAAGGTACGACCCCTCCATTAGTATCCACACATCCCGTAGCAGCAATCCAGCAGCGCTCCGCCGTCCAGAGATGAACGCCACCGAGAAAACTAGAGGGAGAAAACCCTAACGGATTCCGATCTAGAACAACGTCTAAACCGGGGTCTAATTGTGGAGCAACGGGGTTTAGAGGAGGGAGGGTGGCGCATAGGCCTTGGGGACAAGTTGTGCTGCGCCCCCCACCCCTCCCCCACATTATATAGGTGGCCAAGAGGCCCTTGGGGCGCAATAAGGGGGGTGGGGAGTCCAACTTGGACTCCCAAACCTCCCAAACCTTCCCACCGGAAACCTGCCATATTGGAGAGTTGGACTTTCCACCTGGAGGGGAATTCCTTCCCCTTGGTGCGCCCCCCACCCCTTGGCCGGCCAGGGCAGCCTAGGTGGCTTGCCCCCCAAGGCTAGGGGCGCAGGGGAGTGGGTGGTACTGCCCGGAACCTTCTGGAACCTTCCATGACCTTCTAGAAGCTTCCAGGACCTTCCGGGACATACCGGGACCGTTTCGGGACATTCCGGACACTTCTGGAGCACTTCCAGGACCTTCCGAGACCGTTCTCGGACGTTCTGGAGCCATCCGGATAGTTTCCAAGACCATCCGAGTTACAGTTTAAGCCACCGGATGACCGCGAAGGTTGTCGGGACGCCCAGCGATTATCCGGAAACTATTCCGGTTGATCCAGGACTTCCCCAGTACCATTCTCATATGTTCCGGAACCACCTGGGACTACTCCAGAGTGATCCGGACATAACCTTAAATACCCAGAACTACTTCTGGTGCCCTTATGAACAATTCCATAAATCTCCGGAACTACTTCCGGTACCCGTATGAACTATTCTGCTTTGCTTCCACTAAACCTTCTACCATACTAGTATTCTAACAGACTACTGCTCGTTAAGTGTGTGACCCAATAGGTTCGGTATAATGCGGACATGACTCAGAACATCTTCCGGACATAGGTCAACAGCCTTTTGTCAATAGCCAATAATCAACAGCGGAGCCATGGACACCCATGTTGACTCCCGCACATACACGAAGAAACTTCGAGTGAACCATTATGTTTAGTCATGTACCATTCCCTTTGCTTCGCGATATATGACAAAGTTAGAGGAGAGAAGTTTGGCACCCATGTGTAACAACTTTTGAACACAAGCCACTCGTTATCCTCTTTGCTCGTTTGTCCCTTTTCTCGTTATCGTATTCCGGTATCCCCGTGACTGAATCACAATGCGTCTGGCCAGACTATAATGGATACCGTCATACCGAGTGGGCCCGAAGTGAATATCTTCTTCATCGTGAAGGAGCAAATCCCATTCTTGAACTATCACAGTCACTAGCCACACCATCTGACATACCCAGAACTTATTTTACTACTTCCCATTTACGGGAGGATTCATCTAAGAACCAAAGCATGTCTTCCTGTGTGAAGCAACTCGATACTCTCATGGTCTAAGGAATTACGTATATGAAAACATTTCATGATATGACTTATAACGTAGTTACGATGTGATCTCTAAGTATATCATTCAATACTGGGGTCGGTTCAACATCATTGTTCTGCTAACAATATGTTCCCATTGCTACTGACATCCTTGTTACAAGAACAATGTCCATGATTAAGAAAACGTAATCATCAGTTAGCACATGAGCTGGTCTTAGAGGCTAAACCAGGAACTCTTGGTGTTTACATTTCCACACATGCAAATGAGTTTTCTTCTGAATCTCACAGTCAGGGTCATTGCAATTATAGCACAGAAATATAAACATTAATTATGAACGTGGATATATATATATATAATAACATTTTATTATTGCCTCTAGGGCATATTTCCAACAGATTCGCCACCAACGCAACACCACAACACCGACAACCGCTCCACCCCGAACCACATCCCCATCCCTCGCCGTCGCAGTTGAGGTGCGCAGGAGAATTTCCCCGACGCATATGTATCCTAAGAACCCGTCATACCGCACACCATCACCCAACCCCCCTCTTGACCGCCGGACATCTTCCCGGGGTACACCGGTCGTTGACGCAACTCTCCGAGGTCCTAGCCGATGAGTAAAAAATAGTTGAAAAAATAATGGGAACCCGCCATGCCGTCCATCATAACTCCCCCCCACACACCCTCCCGACCGACGGATATCTACTCTACGCAACTCTCTGGGGTGCTCGCCGATGAGTGAAAAGTATCTGAAAAACAATGGTAGCTCTAAATCTAGCGAAAAACATGTGAAAGAAATCATGGCAAATTTAGTGCAAACACCATGACAATTTTAGTGTGAATAGCATGGAAATTTTTGGTCCAAAAAAAAGTTGTCAAAACATGTCAATATGGGGTCTAGTTTCGAAGATCTCGTCGCGATGGATTTAATGGTACTAACGGAATTTTGAACGGAATTTTTTTCTAAGAGATAAAACTTTTTAAAGTTTGAAAAAACTAAAAGCTGGTACGTGCGAGTGGGCACTGGAGAAGGCGCGTACGGCCCGGCAACGGTTCCATCGAACACTGGCATTTTGCTGACGTGGCGACCCCCTTGCATCAAAATTAGAGCGCGCAAGATGAGTGGTGGATTAGGCGTTCGGGCGGCCAGGCCAGGCCCGAATGTGTGGTGAGTATCATTTCCGTTATTTTTAGAGACCAATCAATTAAGAAGCATCCTTTATGGGAGTTTCGCAAAGATAATTTTCTTAAGATTAAGAGCGCATGCTAGGTATTTTCTTAAGATTAAGAGCGCATGCTAGGTATTTTCTTAAGATTTATTTTTCACGAGTTTTCGTAATTTAGATGAGTTTTTCCTACAACCTTTTTCAGTTCATTGACAACCGGAATCCTTGAACCCTCCAGTCGTGAGGTGTGACAACCGATGCCAGGAAAATAGGGAGGTGAGACCTCCTCAGGAATGGAAGCGGTCACCCGACAAAGAAGGGTTCCCGCCGCGCGAGCACCGCGGCCCGACGAGCCGTTCCTAAGAGTTCCCCAAGAGCACACGCCTAGGGAGGGCCGAGACCCCCGCAGGAGGTGGCGCATCCACGAGGGTCCCACCGAACCAACTCCTCACATGCCTCAAAAGGTGTCTTCCCTCCCGCGATGGGATGGATTGCGCACGTTAATCACCACACGTGGGAATGACTCATCAAGCGCATCATTTTCAGTGTCGGTGAGGGGAGGCGTGCAAGTGACCCTCGATGCACTGTTGAGACATCAGGAAGCCCGACATCATGAACCATGCCCCTGTCCTCACCTACTCGGAATATGGTGAGGTAAGCGGCCCTGACGAGTCCCATTCCTGGCAGGTGAGATCACCCGCGATGCTACGCCCATAAAGGAGTGTCGGGCACATGCCACGCGAGGGGAGGTGACAGGCCGCTCCCCACGATGGTGGAAGACGAGAAAGCTATATAGGCCGTGCACCACTTACTTGAAGAGGGCCTACCAATTTTAATCTAGACTCACACATCCATGTACTGTAATCTCTCTAGAAGTGCAAAAAATTGGCAGGGAGAAGGTGTTACACCCTCGCGATGGCCTGAACCTGGGTAGCTCCAGCGTCTCACTGTGTGTTGCAGCGTGCGATTCTTGGTTGTGTGACCAAGAGGAAACGTCCCACATGGTCTTACTTGTTTTACAGATTCCCGTAATCTAACATTTGGTGGCACGTAGGGGGCTAAGGCGTTTTCTCCTTTTTTTAACGACGCATACAATCGCGACATCACCCGGAATGGCACCCCGAGCCCGCAACCGTTCAAGCTGCCCTGAATACCATGTGCCCTCCCAGGCTAAGAATTCCATGGTCGTTAGAAGGACCACAATTACCATCACACGACGATTGCAACCACCGACACGCCATTTAGGGACGACACCTCCTACCTACGACTACCACATCGGCGGGGGTCTCGAGGGCAGCGTCGGAACCGCTCACTACCCATCTCGGGAGGTTGGGCGCGATGCAATAGCACCCTCGACAACCATGGAAATGACTCAATAGCTATTGGGGCACCAGCCAATGAAGGCCAACTATGAGGCCTAGATCGCTCGGATCGAGGAGTTATTCCGGGCCGCAGGCACAGGATCAACGCGCTCCGGCAGCGGCCACACCCAAGCACACCCAACACCTAGCGAGGTCCTCTCATCTCCAATCAGAGATGAAAGTGACAACATGATGGCTTCTTGCCCCTCGTTGGTTACCCTAAGTGGAAGGTTGAGATGTAGCTAGTAGAAAATTTCCCTTGGTAAAGATACCAAGGTTATCAATCCAGTAGGACTCCAAGTTCTGCAAGTAGGTGACAACAACGCTATAAATTACTTCTAGCTAGGGAGTTGTCGTGGACCTTCACACAGCAACAAATAACTTTGATCCCAATGAGTTCAGAGAGGTTTTCAATCTCTCCGGTCTTATTTTTCACAAAGGATCAAACACAAGAGGGAAATAGTAGTGGTGATTGCAACAGAAATAAAATAAAAGAAGTAAATAGTGGAGGTGTAAGCAATGGTGGAAATATCGATCGGGGTCCCATGATGTTCACTAGTGATGTCTCTCTTCCAAAATGCGATTAAACAACTATGCCGGCTGAACAATTTACACTTTGATAATTGACAGAATTATAAATGCATCGCAATGCTAATTTTGCTACAAGAAAGTTAGAGGCTCAATCGTATGGGTAGAACGTCAAGACAAGTAGACCATTTATTCATCAGCATCTACTCACTATCTACTACTTCGGCAAATCAATGAAAGCAACGGTGAACATACAAGAATTAGTCAAGAAAAATATATAAAAGGAGAACCAAATATATAACTCATCACGATCTGAACATAATCTCATAATCCATCGGATCCCAGCAAACACAGCATATCAACAGCAGAAATATTACATAGATGCCTTGATCATGTAGGGCAGATCACGATTGCTAAGAATTGAAGTAGAAGATTGGAGAGAAGACATCACATAGCTACTGGTCATGGACCCATAGTCGAAAGGGGGACTACTCACGGCACATCCGGGAAGCGCTCATGGTGGTGGAGAAGCTCCCGGAGATCAATCCTCCCTCCGGCAGGGTGTCGGGACAAGGTCTTTTGGCGATCCCGATCTCGGGATTGCGACGACGGCGAAACAGTGGCGAATTTCGCTATGCAGGTTCTTTTTTTAGGGTTTCTATACCGAGGACTAAATATAGGCGAAAGGAGGGCCAGAGGGGAGGGCCCACCCCTCCAGGCGGCCTCCTGGCGCGACCAAAAGTGGGGCCACGCCCCCTGGCCGCCTGGGAGGGGTGGCCCCCCTTCGGCTCCCCTTCGGTCTTCAGGAGTCTTCTGTAACGCTAGTTTTTTATATATATTTTTTCTTGGAATTTTTTGGGCACTGTAAATATGGGTATAAACCTGCAATTCATAGACACCAGTAGGCAGAAACTGGCACTGGGTGCACTGAGTTAGTAGGTTAGTCCAAATATGTGTAAAAATGTATGAAAGTGTAGCAAAACACATAGCAATGTCACCCAAATAAGGATGGAACAAGTAGAAATTATTGATATGTTTGGCACGTATCAACATCCACAAGCTTAATTCCTGCTCGTCCTCGAGCAGGTAAATGATAATAAAGATAATTTATGTCGTGACATGCTATCACACATATAAGAACTTCAAAGTAAAGCAAGTACGGTATGCAATTGAAGTCAAGACAATAATAAGCAAGAGTTTATATCTAGTATTGAAACTGACAAAGTAAGAACATAAAGGTGCAAGAGCTCTCGCTGTCCGTGACTCGAATCCAAATGGTGTTTGCGTGCAAGAAGTGGGAGATGGGTTTAGAGCATAAAAATACTATATAGTTTAATTTATAACTCAATCTAATAAAACTTCACACTTGGTCTCCTTCGGAATCTTATTTTGACTCGTCCCTAGACCACTAGTCAGGGACAACTCAAACTGATCCTCTCCCTTTCGACTTTGAGCACTCATGCAATAGATGAGCGCAAGCAAGATAGTGGGCACTTAGGATGGAAAAGAGAATAATGATGGGTAAGTAAGACAAAAAGGTGTGAAAGGCTCCCATCAATGAGGACAATCATAGGCGAGAGAAAGCCAAATGATAGATATAATGTGAGGAGTAGGGATTGCCATGCAAAGGATGCACATGTGAGCTAAGGTAAGCTCTCCAATGGAACTAGTGGGGGTCCATCCAACTTTCTTGCTCATGAAGACCTAGAACTCTTTTGAGGAGTCTCATCCTTGGAATATGCAAGCCAAGTTCTATAGTGTAAGGATCCCGAAATAGTTATGCATGAATGATACGAAAATCTCTATGGAGTACAAATATAACTATGGAGAACGAGTGTGGATCTTACAAAAGGAATAGTAGTGTTGCCCCCTTCTCTTTTTCTTTTCTTTTTTCTTTCTTTTGTATTTTTGTGGCCTCATTGGCTCTTTCTATTTATCTTTCATTTGTCCTCTTTGGGATCTTTTAATTTTTCCCCTTTGGGATCTTTTAATTTGTCCTCTTTGGGATCTTTTCCTCACTTTAAGGGCAACCCTCTATATTTAACAAGAGTATAGAAGATCTCACAATTTACAAGAGGTAATCAACATAAACAAAACTGAAAACTATCATGATGTATGCATGTGCTAGTGTAGCAGGATATGCAATGATACTAGCGCGTGATGTAGCAATTATGAGGACTGTTTTGAGGATATGCAATGATACTAGCGCGTCATGCCTATGGAAATGTCTTGATAGGTAGGTATGGTGCTTGTTTTGAGGAAGGATATAAGGAGGTTTATGGTGACAAAGCGTATCATGCCAAGGGTTTGGATGCACCGACGAAGTTTGCACCAACTCTCAAGATGAGAAAGGGCAATGCACGGTACTGAAGAGGCTAGCAAAATATGGAAGGTGGAAGTACCAACAATCGAATACTCGCATTAGTCCGAAGTACTCATGCACTTATTATCATGAACACTCTATCTAATCAGGAGGTTCACAAAGAGACAAGTATCCCGAGGAGGAGTGTATGAGGGTTTGGTTATCCTTGCGCATCCTCAACCCATGGTACGTGAGGGTACTCTATATATTTCAACCTCTCCATAGGTTAGCGATCTATCTAGTAGCTAGATTTATCAACTAATTTTTTTGTAGTTTCCGAAAATAAGGACGGATTTCCCAAAATACGATACCTATCACTAATAGGCTCAAGCTCTTGGCACAAAAAGTCCAAACGTTACTCAAATCAGTACCTCAAAACTATTCAAGTTTGTACTATACTTATAATAGCAACCTCAATTACCTACTCATGCAAGACACACAACTCAGTGCAACAGACCAACTCTCTAAATAAGATAAGCATGATAACTCAAGAGAGTTCCAAAAGCAATAACCTAAATAAAATCTCTTAAAAAGATAAGCATGAAACTAAGGGCTAAGCATGACAACAGCTACTAAAAGATAAAGAACACACAAACAAAGATAAGCATGCAAACCTATGTTGTGTTCTAGGGTGGAGTGGACCGTGTTTCTCTCCCAAACAATGAAGGCTAGGGTGCAACTTGTTATGAACAGAAACAAAAACTAAAATAAACTAAAAAGTAAAGAGCGAGACGCTCCAAGCATAGAACATAACATATGAAGTGATAAAAATATAGCATGGAGAAGGACGAACTGATGATTGTTGATGGAGAAGGGAATGCAGGGGGCATCCCCAAGCTTAGACGCTCGAGTATTCTTGGATATTTCTTGGGTGTGCATGGGGTATCTCCAAGCTTGAGCTTTTGACACTCCCAGATCTTCTTTCATCATCTTCCTTCGCATACTTGTAAACTCCCTTCATACGAAACTCATCATAAGCTGATTAGAGTGGTTAGTACCCATAAATAAATAATTTTTCTATACTGGAAATAAAGATTTTCATGAAGAGCTACTGTTTCTCAAGATTGCCAAAAAGTTTTTGCAAGGAAAAAGCAAGCTTATGATTTTCAAAATGAAGAAAACGCAAAACATGGCAGAATCTATGAAAAATATACTAGCAGGTAGTAAATAATATTTTTGGGGCACTTCTGCAACTCAAATAAGAAAACTCAGAACAGAGGCTAGAAAGCCAATTGTATAGAGCATATTGTCAAAAAAAATTCAGATCAAAAACATGATTTGGTGATTTTTGGTGAATGTTTCCGTCAAGCAGACATAACCTATTTTTGGACAACATGTCACAACTTTCGCTTTCCTTGTCATATGAGGCTATAACATGGCACAAAGCTTGAAAATAAAGAGACAATGATGTTTCTACAGTAGTAACAAGCATCAAGACCACTAAAAACTGAAAATAAAAACATTTTGGGTTGCCTCCCAATAAGCGCTTTCTTTTATGCCTTTGAGCTAGGCATGATGCAAAAAGATCAAGTTTTGTCAACTCCAAATGAATTGCTTGCCTGTGTAACGGACTCATAAGGTAACTTAATCTTATTTCGAGGGAAGTGTTCCATTCCCTTTTTTAGAGGGAATTGGAATCTAATAGTCCCTTCTTCCATATCAATGATAGCACCAACGATGCGGAGAAAAGGACGTCCCAAAATAAATGGACATGAGGGATCACATTGAATGTCCATGACAAGAAAATCAACGGGAACACAATTATCATTGACAACAATAAGAACATCATCAATCCTCCCTAAAGGTTTCCTTACAGAAGAATCAACAAGACGAACACTAAAATAACAAGGATCAAAAAGTTTTAATTCAAGCATATCATACATTCTTTTTGGTAAAACGGAGGCACTAGCTCCAACATCACATAAAGCAAAGCAAGAAAAATTATTCATTTTGATTTTGACCCTAGGATCTCAACCATCTTCTAATTTTCTAGGAATATAAACCCCTAACTTAAGTTTCTCCTCCCTAACTTTGATAATATCATTGGTAATATGCTCGGTGAAGGCAATGTTGAGTGAACTAGTGTGGGGGTCTTTGGCAATTCTTTGCAAAAAAGTGATAACTTCAGAAAGACTACAATTATCAAAATTAAGTTCACTACCATTAATTAAAGTGGTAGTGATGTCATCTAAGCTCATTCTCTTGGTACTCTCTAAATTTATGGGACCTTCTTGTCCTAAAGTGTAGGTATTAGCATCACCATTGATAGGTCCATGTAACACCCCGGGTGTCACACTACAGTAATCTTTTTTGATTAGCATCAAGTCACCATGTTTAGGCTTGTGATGATCGCCCTTGATGGTGGCTTATTGAAATTCAACCCAATTAAAAATTCCAAAACAGCGTGGCAAACAAAACTTGTCTAAAAATTGTACAACCAATTTTGTTAATTGCACAATAATCACTGGACCATGTTCAACCAACCCTGGGAATTTATTAAGCTATACAATAAATCAAACAATTCACAACAATAGCAAAACAATGGCATTTAATACTTTGTTATATAAAAGAAAATATAAATGAATTTATAAAAGTCCCAATCTTTTGTGGCACTCTAGTATTGTGCATTATCAATTATGGAACAAGTTCCATACTTTACAAAAAGTCAAAAGCTAACAAAACAAATAAAACAGAAAAGCAAAATGGAAAGAAAACAAGAAAAAAGAATAAAAGCAAAGGAGCCCACCCCTGTTCCCCCTAGCCCACTAGCCAGCCCACCCCATCCAGCTAACCACCAGCCCGGCCCACCCCGGGCCTTCCCCTACCCCCGCACTGCTCACCGTGCGCGACGAGCATCCACGCCGGCCACGGCGACGGCTGACGCCGTGGAGGGAATCCCGTGGCTCGACGCCGGTGATAAGAATAGCCCCGAGACGCCCCCCGCACCTGTAGACAACCCTAGATCGAGTCCCCCATTCTTCTTTCCCCCTCCTGCTACCTCTGCTCGCCATGCCCGAGCCGCCCTTGTACGTTCGTCGTGGCCACTTCGCTGTTACCATGGCCACTGCCCACCTCCGGCCCAGCTGGCATGTCCAGGAGAACCGGCTCCTTCGTCTTCGACCTCACCTGCAAGCAATCGAGCCCGGAGGCTGCGTAGCCGACGGCGCCTTCTTTCCTCTTCACCGCCGGCCGCCGCGCCATCGTCGTCGATTCGCCAACTCTGGAGCTCCCCCATGCCCGCTGCCCTCCCCGACGTGTGCGCTGTGAGCTGCCGCTTCTTTTCCCCCTTCCCCTTCGTCGTGCAGTGCCGCAGAACGCCACCCCCGTCCGTGCGTGCTTCGGCCGCCGCAAACGGTCGTCGTCGCCGTCGATAGGAACCGCACCAGCCCGCGCATATTGCCCCGGTAGACGCGCAATGTTAGTCTCGTTCGAGCGGTGCCCGCATAACTCGTTTTGGCCGCCGGGAACCACCACACGGTCGCATGCTTCGTCGGCCACGCTGGCGTGCTCCACGCCGCGCCCTCCTGCCCCCGTGCCCGCCCGAGCTTGTCGCGCGGCCGTGCCCACGCCCCACGCGCCGCTCGCCCCCCTCCAGCTCGTGTGCGTGCGGCTCACCCCGCCGTGCCCCTGTCCGGCATGGCCCTCCGCCGTGCCACGACCCGTCGCCGGCGTGTACACGGGTGGCCATGGGCATACCCCCACCCTCTGACCAGTGGGGCCACCTGGTTAGATTAGAATTAACCCCCCTGATTATCCACTAATGTTTTAATTAAAACAGAGGTACCCCCCCCTCACAATGACCTGTGGACCCCCCTTGTTAGATAAAGCAATGATAAATAACCCCATGTTAATAAAACTATACCTATGACAGGTGGGCCCTGTCCAATTAGCTTAATAAAATAACTATAATTGTCTCTGGTTCTATGACAGCTGGACCCCACTATTATTAGATTAAATAAAATGTTTTTATTAAAATGTCTCTATGACACATGGGACCCCCTGGTCAGTTTAACCAGTCAAAGGCCTCAGCCAATGATAGGGTGGCCCCACATGTCAGGTTGACTTGGTCAACAATACTGTTTTGGATAATGTTGTTTAAATAATAAAATAAATTTAGAAATTCTTTTAAATTGATTTAAATTTGGAAATTCATTATCTTTTAAACCGTAAGTCAGATTCAAAAACTTTATACATCAAAGTTGATCAGAAAAATATAACGAATACGAATACGCTACCCAGGCCCCCACCACACCCCTCTAACATATCAAACCCGAGACTTTCCCCCTCCGGATCGTCTGTCCGGTTATTGCCCGATACCGTATAACTTTCCGGATGAATTTATTCTGAACATGAAAGTTGTTCGGATTGTTTGAACTAACACGGATACACCTTTCACATGTTTGTAGGATGTCCACGACCCCTCCGGCATGGTACCTTCCCCCTCCAAACACCCTGTCTGATAATCACCCGGAGCTGGCAGTTCATCCCCGAATGAATTCCCGCTCCGAGCATAATACATTGCCCAGCGTTAGAACACCGTTACCTTTTCTTATGTCATGCCATGCATATGTTTGTTTATGATTGCTGTGTATTTACTGCCCCCCCTTATCTCCGATAGACCCCGCTGTTGTAGACTACACCGCTGCTGGGTACGACTACTACGTCGACGACCCTACCTCTACTGCCGAGCTTCCAGGCAAGCAGAGCCATTCTCTTCCCCAGATATCGCCTACCTTTCTGTACTTTCTTGCACTAGGCATTGTTACTTCTGCTGCTACGTTACAATCCTATTCAATTGCATAGCCTGATTTTGTCGCCCCTTGTTGTACCTTCCTTTTCCTATGCTGCCTGCTATATCTATATATTATATTCAGCAGTGAGCCCTGCGCATTGTTAGCTAGGATTAGATAGCAGGCCGTGGCCACTCACCGGAGTGATGCGGATACATAATATATACAACTGCAATAGGTACGGATCAATGCGGACGCCCTAGGGAACCTACAACGGCGAGACTCTGCCGAGTCGCTTCGAGTTTGACTTACGAGTGGACGAACTCGTATTTCACTCTCGTCGGCTCAGTAGCATAGCATCACCGGGATGATACGAGGTTTACCTCTTTAGTTCATTCCGCTGATGTCTCTGTCAAACCTCTTTAAGTGTGCCATCGAGGGTGATACCTCCTGGTTTCACTTAATGGTAGGCACTCGAACCAACTGGTGTCCTTAAAGGTAAGAGTCGGTCAACCCAACGGTGCCCGCGAGCGGTATATTGTCGGGAGCGACAGGGAGGGTACGATCGACGTTACTTGCGTGCTTGGCCCCTGCTCGTATCTCGCGAGAGTTACCAAACCACGAAAGTCGAGCTCTACCAAGAGCACACGCGAGACAAGGTAAGGAGACGGTTCACCTTGTTGGTAACCACAGAGACTTGGTGGGACGACAGGGCAGGCACCGATGTACTGGTGGTCCTGACTGCTGTCGTTGACCGCGGGTCAGTTAAGTCGAGGCAACGATAACGGTTGTCACACAGGTTAATTAAAATGCTAAATGGTTCGGCAGATGACTTGAGAGGTCGCAAAGGCTTGTACGCACTACCTTCACGTGGGATAAGGGGTTTTGGGCTCCCCTGCGTCGTAGTTTGTACGAAAGCTCTTCAGACGTCAGCAGTACCGCGGCCTGCGCCGGGAAGTTGTGTCTTCTTCGCTCGAGCGGTGTGTATTTAGATTTTCTTTTGCTTCACCGGCCAGCCACGCACCGTGCATGAGCGTGCAAGGGTGAGTGACCTAGACCCCTTGGCGCATAGGATATAGTCCGGCGGTTGGCCTCTCTGCTGAGCCTAGGATGAACTACGATGTGTGGGATAGCCTCGGTGGGGCATTCCCTAACAAGGTGTACGCCACCTTGGAGATCCGAGCGTGCAGGATGAACAGTAGTGCACCCCTGCAGGGAGTTTAATCTATTCGAATAGCCCTGTCCACGGTAACAGGACGCTTTATGCTGAAGCTGGATCTTACCACTACAAACTACTACTATTAAACTGTATGGTTCCGGGTCTTCTTCCTCGCAGGGAGTCGAGGAAGGGAACTCGGAGGCATTATTATTATTAATCATTACAATTTACTATTATACAATGATGCAGCAACTTCTACTGCATTGTTATTACTTTCATGTTATTGAACTGTTGGCTGTTTCTCTTCTCATGATGCAAGACACGTCAGAAGATGCTAGTCTTCGAGAGGCCTAGCTTCTTACCCTTATTCTGATTTCTACCTTGCAGTCCACTATATACAACCTCCCCTGTCCATTTCATACAAATGCATAAATGATTAGTAGCGGACGTAAGACTCCAGGGTATACTAGAAACTCACCTTTGCTTTATTTCCCCCTTTTTGTTTTTCCTGATCAGCCGCTGCAGTCGACGTTGGAGCCTTGGAGTCCAGGAGCAGGAGATCCTCGATGCCGACCACCGCAACATGAAGATTCCCGATGCCTTCTACGACGTCGAGTTCCCCGTTGACCAGGAGTAGTTTGGAGGTTCCCAGGCAGGAGGCCTCGCCTTTTCGATCGAGTGTTGTTTTTGTGCTAGCCTTCTTAAGGCAACCTTGTATTCTTGTGTCTGTACTCAGATAATATTGCTTCCGCTAACTTTGTGCTCTCGAGCTGTTGTATTCGAGCCCTCGTGGCCCCTGGTTTGTATTAAAAAGCTTGTATTATTTTATTGTACAGTTGTGTTGTGATATCTCACCGTGAGTCCCTAATCTCGATCGTGTACCTTGCATGTATGATTACTGTACACGACCTGATTTTGGGGGCGTCAAAGTCCATTAGGTGGACTAGGGATGTGTTGGGTGCTAAAGATTTTGAGATCCTCAACAACTTGTATAGTGGTAATAGTAGTGTGTAGGACGGATCTTAATTCTATATCCCTCTTCTTTCTCTCTAACCCATCTATCCTTAAGTTTGGCTAGCTAGCATTCTAATGTTCTCATTAATTTGGACTTGAATAGAATTCATGGGTGTAGTTTTCCTTTCCTCAAGGGGAGAAGTTCTAATTTTAAGCATCTATACATCATGAGCTATATTGTCTATCTTCAAAGGGAGATTATCTAGTTTTTCTAGTTTCTCTTCTACATTCTTATTGAAGGCCTTTTGAGAAGTGATAAAGTCCTTAAGCATGCTCTCTAATTCAGAAGTGGAGTTTTTGGTGCAAGGTTAAGTGTTTTTGTTCCCATAGTTGTTGGATGGGAACGGTCTAGGATTGTTTCTAAGAAAGTTACTCCTATAAGCATTATTATTGAAGTTGTTCCCAGAAATAAAATTAACATCTACTTGCTCTATTTCTTGGCAACCAAAGAATTTACAGGAACATCATGAGGATCAATAGGAGCTTGCTTAGTATGTAAAGACATGATCAAGTCAACCTTTTCATTTAAAGAGGAGTACCTACCTATCATAGCATCTCCATAGCCTTTCCGAGATACATTGCCATGCAACATCCAACATCTCATGACTTCATCTTCATGGCATACATGTTTTTGCTTGATCGAGGAGCCGCATGATAGTTGGTCCTTGCCCTTATAATTGCTACATGACACTCTAGTATGATTGCATATCCTGCTACACTGGCAGAGGCATACATTTTCATACAACATGATAGTTTTTAGTTCTCTTTATGTTGAGTACTTCTTGTAAAGTGTGTTGATGGCGTGGAAGTGGATAATGGCTTCTCGCCCTTCGTTGGTTACCCCAAGTGGAAGGTGAAATGTAGGATAGCAGCAAATTTACCCTATGTAGAGGATATGCTTTGTCTCCCGTAGGACTCCGGCGATGATAAGTAGGTGGTTCGGCAAGTGATGCGCCGTCTGAAAAGAATCACTTGCTTCTCCTGGAATTGCACACGACACAAATAAATTTTCTCCCAACTAAGTTCAGAGAGCTTGTCAATCTCTCCGGTCTTGTTGTTTACAAAGGATAAAAAACACAAGGGATAATGATAATGATAGCAACTGAAAGTAAATACTAAAAAGGAAATAAATGTGTAAGCAATGATGAGGATATGGACCGGGGTCCCGTGATGTTCACTAGTGATGTCTCTCCCAAAATACGATAAGACTGCTATGCGAGGTAAACAAATTACAGACGGGCAATTGACAGGATTATAAACGCACCGCAGTGCTAACTACGCTACAAAAGAAAGGAAGAGGCTCAAAAGCATGGGCAGTACGCCAAAATAAGTAGACCGACATCCATTTGCATCTACTACTAATCATCCACCTTGAGATATCTATCCAGAACATCTCGCTGGTATTAAGTTGCGAGCCCCACCCAAAGTATAAAGACAAAGCAACAGACAACATCATTAAAAAGAACTTTGCGTAAAGTAAAAAAAATCATTGCAACCGCGGTTACAAGCACCGTTGTTTTCCCCCTTGTGGCCACAGCACATCCCCAGGACTCATGTTTCTGTCACTCAAGCATTCATCAGGGGGCATGTACCCACAATCGAGCATAACGTTCCCTCTTGGAGTTACTACATACCACTTGGCCAAAGCAATAAACAGCAACGGAAAACATGCAAGAATTACTTTGGAACAAAAATACAAAAGATAAGAACCAATTATATTACTCTATCACAATCTGAACATAATCTCATAATCCATCAGATCCCATCAAACTCAGCATCGCAAACGCAGAAAGATTACATATGTGCCTCGATCATGTAGGACAACTCACGAGGTCTAAACCATGAAGAACAAAGAGGGGAGGAGAACATCACATAGCTAGTGATCACGGACCCATGGCCTAAAGGAAACTACTCACGGCACATCCAGGAAGAGTCCATTGTAGGAGAAGTTCCTGGAGGTCAATTCTCCCTCCGGCAGGGTGCCGGGAAGGGTACTGACGATGCTCCCGATCTTGGAAGCGCGGCGGCGGTGGAACAGAGGCGAGATTTCGAAAAAGGGTTCTGTCCTTGGAGGTTTCCCGTGACGGAGATTAAATAGGCGAAGGGCGGCAGCCAGGGGGGCCACCAGGAGTCCAGGTGCCCCCCTGGCGCGGTCGGGCCCCTGGCCGCGCCAGGTGGCCGCCTGGGCACCTGGTGTTGCCCCCCTGCCCTCCTTCAGGGCTCTGGAAGCTTCCGGTACGCTGATTTTTTATCTGATTTTCCTGGATTTTGGAGCACTTTTTATATGGGGAAAACTGAAATAGAAAAACAACAGAAAACAGAAACTGGCACTAGGGTGCACTGAGTTAATAGGTTAGGTCAAATATGATCAAAAGTGTATGAAAGTGTATCTAGATCATAGCAATATCACACAAAACATGCATGGAGCGAGCAGAAATTATCGATATGTTTGAGACGTATCATGTGTGATCTTCTATACTCTTGCAAAATATAGAGTGTTGCCCTTAAAGTGAGGAAAAGATCCCAAACAGGACAAAATAAAAGATCCCAAAAAAGACAGATTAAAAGATCCCAAAGAGGACAAATGAGAGATAAATAGAAAGAGCCAATGAGGCCACAAAAGTACAAAAAATAGAAAAATAAAGAAAAAATAAATAAAAAGAGAGGAGGGACAACACTACAAAAAATATCATTCGTGCATAACTATGTGGGGATCCTTACACTATAGAACTTGGCTTGTATATTCTAATGATGAGCCTCCTCAAATGAGCTCTAGGTCTTCTTGAGCAAGCAAGTTGGATACACCCCCACTAGTTCCATTGGAGAGCTTACCATAGATCATATGTGCATCTGTTGCATGGCAATCCCAACTCCTCACATCATATCTATCATTTGGGTTTCTCTCGCCTATGATTGTCCTCATTGTTGTGACCCTTTTACACATTTTTTGTCTTCCTTCCCCATCATTATTCTCTTTGCCAACCTAAGTGCCAACATATCTTTCTTGCGCTCATTCATTGCATGAGCGCTCAAAGTCGAAAGGGAGACGATCATTTTGACTTGTGCCTGACTAGTGGTCTGGGGACGAGTCACAATAAGATTACGAAGGAGACCAAGTGTGAAGTTTTAGTAGATTGAGTTCTCAATTAAACTATATAGTATTTTTATGCTCTAAACCCATCTCCCACTTCTTGCACGCAAACAACATTTGGAAACATTCGAGTCACAGACAACGAGAGTTCTTGAACCTTTATGCTCTTACTTTGCTAGTTTCAATACTAGATATAGGCTCTTGCATGTTATTTTTTTGACTTGAATTGCATATCTTTCTTTTTGTACTATAAGGTTCATATGTGTTGGTAGCATGTCACCACAAAAATTATCTCTGTTATCATTTACCTGCTCGAGGACGAGCAGGAATTAAGCTTGGGGATGTTGATACGTCCCAAACGTATCTATAATTTCTGCTTGTTCCATGCTTATATGGGTGACTTTGCTATATGTTTTGCTACGCTTTCATACCTTTTTCAAAATATTTGGACTAACCTACTAACTCAGTGCCCCAGTGCCAGTTTCTGTCTGTTGTTGTCCGTGCTTTGCAGGAAAAATAACAATTATAAAAGTGCTCGGAAAATTCCAGAAAAAAATATATAAAAAATCAGCATGACGAAAGCCTCCAGAAGCCCGAAGGTTAGCCAGAGGGGGCCCACCCTCCCTCCCAAGCGGTCACCAGGCGCGGCCTAGGGGGAGGCCGGGTGATAACCCTCAACTGTAGGGGATCGAGATAGTCTTCGCGGGAAAGATAGCACAATTTATGGATTCGACACTTGGGGACACAAAGAATACGTACAGGCTTTGACAATTGAGTTGTCAATTCAACCTCACCTGAAATAAACACTTGCTTGCACAAAGGTATTAGTAGCAACTGTGATACGGTGGTAGTAGTGGTGATGATAATAGTGGTGATGGAACAGCAAAAGTAAAACAACAAAAGTAAACAACTAGTAACCAGCAGGAAAGAAAACACTGTAGGCTAGGGAAATGGATGGTTGGGCGCTGCTTGGATGAGAACGAAAATGTAATAGATTCTAACACGGGCAAGGCTCATAGAAAAGAAAGGATCATCTAGGAAAATAACAAACATCAGGCATGTACCCCAGGGTAGTTGTACGTGCTTGCAATAAGAACTTTGCACAACATCTTTTGTCCTACCCTCCCGCTACAAACGGGGCCAAAAGGAACTTAGGGAGATTAAGGTACTCCTGTAAAAGAGCACCGGAACAAAGAATTAACACTTCATGGATACACGGAATCCTCAAATTATAGTCCATCCCCTTTGGTGTCCCAAGCTGTCACCATTGGGATCGCCGGTTCCGGACTATAATAGGTGCATACAACTCATAGATAGGATCAAGAATACCACAAACTCAAGAAAAAAAAGGGTGATCAGATCTGGAATCATGGCACTCGGGCCCAAAGTGGCAAGCATTAAAAGCAACAAGTTGTAACAGAGATGATAAACACCAAGTAGATGATATGCAACATGCCCCCAACAATCTGATTGAACTATTACATGATCTAACTCATCCAATCCCTACCATCCCCTTTTCCTACAGCAGGGAATTACTCACACATGAGAGAAGAAGTCATGGAGGGGTGATGGAGAGGCGATGATGATGACGATGGCGATGATTTCCCCTCACCGGAGGCCAAAGGAGCCTCCAGATTAGCTCTCTCAGAGAAGAACAGAGGGTTGCGGCGGCTCCGCGACATAGATTGGAAAAGCGACATCTGTTTCGGGGTTTCTGCGTCGGGAGAATAAATAGAGGCCAAGGTAGGTCACCAGGGGGTGTGGGACCCAGCCAGGAGGGCAGGTGGCGCGGCCAGGGGCTGGGCCGCGCCAGGCACCCTCCTGGCTGCCCCCTGGCTTCCCTGTGGCCCCCCTTTGGACTCCCAGAAGCTTCCGGAACGCTGATTTTTTTAATATATTTTTTGGGATTTTTCCAGCGTACCTAAATATCCAGAAACCCGCACAAAAGAAAACAACACTGGTAGCTCTGTTGAAAACAGCGTCAGTCCTGGTTAGTTTCGTTCAAATCATGCAAGAATGAAGCCAAAACAATAGCAAAAGTGTTTGGAAAATTAGA
Source organism: Bromus sterilis (assembly GCA_950022295.1). Classification (NCBI taxonomy): domain Eukaryota; kingdom Viridiplantae; phylum Streptophyta; class Magnoliopsida; order Poales; family Poaceae; genus Bromus; species Bromus sterilis. The sequence goes on along the minus strand of OX465601.1, from coordinate 137,577,075 downwards.
TACGTTTGAGATGTATCAACTCCCCCAAGCTTAGCTATTGCTTGTCCTCAAGTAATTCAGTTCAACGAACTGGACGCGACAAAGAAAACTTTGACAAACTCTTTTGCTTCATTAGATGTATATAAGCATGTACTACGAAAGAGTTTAGCAAGTTTTGACACCATGCTACAAGGACAATGCACGAAGCAATCCTTCTTTCATGTAACCAGTCACAAACAAACAAAAAGTAAATAATATGCTGCTGAGAATCAATTCAAGATCACAATGCACATAGCATGAACATATCAGAGTGGTATCTCGCTAGCCTCCATGAGTGAAGCAAGACATAAATGCAGAAACTCCTCCGGAGTTTTAAAGGAGACTAGAACTTAGAACTCAAAGTAAGAAACATCACAAGAATGCAGAAGACAATGTGATACTTTGGGACAATGCATGTTACACTAAGAATGACAATTATGCTCTCATAGTTGGTGCTTTGGAGAAAGGAAGGTGGATACTCTCGAACCGTGGCTTTTGATGGCAAGGTTGAAAACCCATGAAAGGAAGCAAAGACTAAACATGTGCCAGAGCTCTTGGTTTTGAAAACAGAGATAAAACTCTTTTAAGAAGTGCAACTTTTCAGTCAACGGTGAACGGTAAAAGTCTCTCAATATCTTCCATGCCAACCATATTAATGCCTTTTGCTTACACATGTTCCCTTATCCATAAATCCTTTGATGGTCTACGAAACCTTTTATTTTTCCTCAAGTATGGAAGGAGGGTATCGTTCCATCTATCATAAGCAACATTTGGTCCATTTCATTTCATCATCAAGTATGGGGGAGGTGTAACTCTCATATTTTTTTATTGACTAGTTAAAAATTCCGTCAAAATATTTTTGGCATGAAAGATACTGATTTTCCCTCACCGCACCATGAGCTTGTACGGTTACAAAGGGGAAGCTTTTGAATAAATTTCGAGATGGCACAAGAAAGTCTAAGTTAGGAGTGGCCGGTAAATACCACATATAGGCAGGTATGGTGGACTCAAATGGAACAACTGGTTTGAAAAGGAGTTTGGAAGCACAAGCAGAATTCCGCTTGGTGCTAGAGGAAGGCTAGCTAAAGACTGGGAAGCGACCAACCATAGAGCATAACGGACATAATCATGCAGAGCGACAAAGCAACATTGAATCGGGCATGAAAGTGATATAACTCACCCTGAAGTAAAAAGATCATCAAGGCAGAACAAACTTTTTAGTCTTAACATGCGTGAACATGTGCCAAGTCAATCCAAGAATCCCCCGGAGGGAAATACCACTTCAATATGCCACACCATGAACATTGCAATGCATGTCAATCATTTCAAGCAACACATTATAAACTCTAGCTATTTGAGACTAACCACAAAGAAAGCATGAACCACTGGGAAAGCATTGTAAACCTAGCACTATGTCGCGACAAGCTGGTCTCTAATCATAAGTACAGGCATATTTACAAAAGTAGAAACAAAAAGAGTTCATACCGGCTTTCCTTGTTGCATCCCTTCCGTCGATCTTCGTCATTACTGCCTCATCACTTGCACGATCGAACGTAGGAAATTATAATCATCACAGACTCGAGCTGAACTCTGAAAAAAAGCAAACTAAAGAGAAAAGGAAACATATTTTTGGGTTTTTTTAAGGTTTAACGAAAGAAAAAGAAAGGAGAAATCTTTTTGGGTTTTTGCAAACGAAAAGAACAAAGAAGAACATGCAAAAACTTGCAAAAAGATAAAAGCGAACCAACGGTAGATACAATGGAAAGGGGAGGAGAGCACGTACTCCCCCAAGCTTAGGATTTTGGCCTAAGTTGGGCTCTTCTACTGCGGTCCCGAGGACCCTCTTGCTCCGGGTTAATGGTAAGCCCAAGGGTTGTATGAGCCCTCTGGTGCGTACACTGAAGTCCTCGGATCCTCCCACGTGGAAGAGGAAGGTCCCGCCCCCCATCCAGAGGAAGACCCTTCACCCCAGGGGGTGACGGTCTCCTCCTGAACTGGTGGACATACCACGTGCTCCTCCTCGTTTGGCTCGACCCCCTCCGTGGGGTCGTGAAACTGGTATCTCCCCGTGATCTCATCAAACTCGGCCACTGAAAAACGAAATCCGTTCCTGCGAGAAAAATCAAACACAAGTGGTGCAGGTAGACGGACAGTGCGTTCCACACCGTCTTTAAACTACAAAATATAATCAAGTGTATAGTGGTCAGAGGCCTTAGTAACAAAGAAATGCCTCTTCATGGCAGCCAAGTCAAGGCTAACAGAAGGAAAGACTGTATCATCTGGGCGCGGTTCTCCTTGGAGAAACTGCAAAAGAAGTGTGGCATAGACGCTACCGAAGAGGTCCCCCTTGTTACTATTAGTAGCAAGGCATTTCGCAATAAGCGAACCCACATGATACTCGTGCTTCCCTGAGAGGGCATTCGCCATGATAGCAGTATCAGGCGTAGAAGTGCTGCTCGTGTTGTCTCGAGCCAACACTCCTCTAGCAATATAATAGGCGAAACACCTGAGGTGAGGGAACATAATGTTGGAAACCTTCTGACGGTTGGATGCCCTCACTTCAGTGTTATAGAACGAGTCGAGAAGGGTTTTGAGTGCAACAGTTTGGGCATTTTTCCTCTTCTTCTTCTCGACCAAGCCTGGCAAACCTAAAGCTTCACAAAATACACTCATAGGTATGGTCAGCAACCTTTCATAAAGTCGAAACACCACAGTATCATTGTCAGAATAAAACCTGAAACTGTTAACAAAAATAGCGGTGAGCGTCTCGTACTTTGGTACACGGCTCGTAACAAGCCGTGTCAAACCTGCATTGGCACACAGAGCATAGAACTCTTCTTGTATGCCGTCATCCTCCATGAAATCTTCGCATGGAAATTCCATGGCTCTCACGGGTGACGCTTCCAACATCTCTATGGGTACGATATCTTCATTGTAGCTCACCCTCGTGGTCGAAGGTGAAGCTGCGGAACGCGTAACGCGGCTAAAGCGCTCGGGTTTCTTCTTCCCAAGCCACTTTCCTAGCCTCTCCATTTCTGAAATTTTTAACAATTCACAAAAACGAAGATTTAAGCAAAACTAGTTTGGGCAAAACATTCCAATTACTTTACCAAGGCTCAAACTAGCAACAAAACTTGAAAAATAAATTTCTACACAAACATTAAAGCTCTACTAAACAGCACCAAGAACCACTAAATACTCACTAATGAAGCCACCAACTAGAAAACTAATTGGAGGGGTGAAGGAGTCACATACCAGAGGGTATTTGTTCCAAATTTCAGATCAAATGAGTGGTTGTAGAGGGAGATCCAAGTTTCGTGCTCAAGAACAGCAAGAACACCAAACCAGAGCAAGAACACGAGTTTTCAGGAGAAAAGAGAGAGAGAGTGAGGGAAGAGATGCCAGCAGGGGGTGCTTGTGGGCCCCAGGAGAGTGGGTGGCGCGGCCAGAAGCTGGGCCGCGCCACCTGGCCTCCTGGGCCAGGGGTGGACCCCCTGGTCAGCCACAGGTACTCCCCGATGGCTTTTTACCTGGAAATTTTGATTTTGATTTTTCTGGATTTTTCTGGGAAACTTCACTATAGAGAATTTTTCAAAGTTCAAAAAGCTGCAAAAACTTTCGTGAACTTGAGACAAAAGTTAGAACAAGTGAAGCTTTAAACACAATAACTTGGGTACAACAAGGAGAATAAAAGCTAAAGCAAATGAAAACATAACAAACTCAAGTTTTACCTATATAAAACATGCTAGTTAGCAAGGTTGATCAAGTCTTACCAACAAACCTGTGGTATATAGCGCAGAAGGTCTCGCCTCTTATGAAGTGATCATTGCACTCTCACTTTAATGGACATTGTCCCCACCATAATTTTCTTGTATTTATGGTATACATGTAGTGGACAATCCCATTCTCCAATCTTCACAATCTCGATATTCTCAATGGAGTTAAGGCCATGCCTTTTGTCGATTTTTTTCCAGAAAATACACCGTTTGTTCTTTTTCATTCACGTTGAAGGTAACCTTCCCTTTATTGCAATCAATAACAGCACCTGCGGTGTTAAGAAAAGGTCTACCAAGGATAATGGACATGCTCCCATCCTCGGGCATGTCAAGCACAACAAAATCAGTAAGTATTAAGCAATTGGCAACTTCAACAGGAACATCCTCACAAATACCGATCGGGACGACCGTGGACTTGTCGGCCATCTGGAGAGTGATATCTGTAGGAATTAGTTTCTCTAAACAAAGTCTTTTGTAGAGAGAAAAGGGCATAACACTCACTCCTGTACCAAGATCACATAAATCAATTCTAACATAATTATTTTGTATGGAGCAAGGAATGGTGGGTAGACCTGGATCACCGAGCTTCTCAGGAATCTTACCACTGAAAGAGTAGTTAGCAAGCACAGTAGATATGGCCTCATTAGGGACTTTTCTTTTATTAGTAACAATATCTTTCATATATTTAGAGTAAGGAGGTAACTTAATAGCATCAGTCCAAGGGATTGGAAGAAAAAGAGGTTTCATCCACTCACAAAACTTGTTGTAGTGCTCTTCTTCTTTGGTTTTGACGGACTTGCTTGGGAAAGGCATGGGTTTCTGTACCCATGGTTCTCGTTCCTTCCCATGTATCCTTTCAAGAAAGTCTTCTCTAGTATACTTCTTGCGCTTATCGGGTGCTTCTTCTTCACGAACCTCGGGTGGATCATTCTTTTTAGCATCTTTTTCAGGTTCACCACCGTCTTTAGTCTCAGCATCGGAGATAGATATGCTGTTTGGATCAACAGCTGGTTCTTCTTCTTCTATTGTATCATTGGAATTGTCAGCTTCCTTGTGTTTCTTCTTCTTTGGAGAGCTAACAATTTTCTCTTCCTCTACTTGAGAATCTTGCTCGATCCTCTTCGGATGCCCTTCTGGATAGAGAGGGTCCTGGGTGTGTGTTCCACCCCGAGTCTTTATACCATAATCCTGTAAATTGTCCTGTTTGGCATTATTAGCAAGCAAATCTTTTTGCACATTAGAAATTTGTTCAAGCTGAGTTTGAACCATATGAAAATGCTTCACAAGACATTTAACATCATTAACTGTTCTGCCTAGAACATCAAGCAAACTTTTGATAGCAAGAGTATTATCATGCAACTGACCGTGTATCTTTGCATTGAAGTGATTCTGCTTCATAATAAAATTATCAAGCTCATCTAAACATTGGACAGGAGGTTTAACTTTAGGGATGTCACTTGCATTGAAATCTAAAAGAGAGTGTACCTCTACCAAAGGTTGGTGAGTGGTAGGCTCACACAACTTCTCAATTGGAGGTAGATTCTTCACGTCCTTAGCTTTAATACCTTTCTCTCTTATAGAATTCTTTGCTTCTTGCATATCTTCGGGGCTTAGGACAAGCATGACCCTCTTCTTTGGTGGTGGAGGTGGTTCAGGCACGGACCAATCTTCATGGTTTTTGGCAATCTTACCCATCAATTCTTCCGCATCGTCCGGTGTTCTTTGCCTGAAAACACAACCAGCGCAACTATCTAGATAGGATTTAGACCCATCGGTTAGACCAGCATAAAATATATCAAGTAATTCATTCTTAGGGATCTCATGTCCCGGTCTAGCCTTCAGCAAACTGCAAAATCTCCCCCAAGCTTTAGGGAGATGCTCATCCTGCAACTGTTTAACGTTATAAATTCTCTGTAAAGCAGCATGTTGCATATGAGCAGGAAAAATACTTATCAACGAAAGAAATAGCCATATCTGGAGGACTCTGAATGGACCCACATGGTAGTGCATCATACCATGCTCTAGCATCTCCTTTCAAGGAAAAAGGAAAAAGCTTGGTGATGTGCGAGATGATGATAGTGATTTCTCGCCCTTTGTTGGTAAACCCCAAGTGGAAGGCGTGATGTAGCACAGCAGAAAATTTCCCTCGATGAAGATACCAAGGTTTGTCTCCAGTAGGACTTCGGAGATGATAAGTAGGTGTCAGCGGCGCAACTGACGCGGACCTGCACACAGACACGATAATTTTGTTCCCAACGAAGTTCAGAGAGGTTGTCAATCTCTCCGGTCTTGTTGTTCACAAAGGATAAAACACAAGGGATAATGATAGTAATTGAAAGTAAAAGCAGAAAAGTAAATGAGGGTGTAAACAGTGATGAGGATATGGACCGGGATACGTGATGTTCACTAGTGATGTCACTCTCCCAAAAGACGATAAAATTGCTATGCGAGGTAAACAAATTACAGAAAGGCAATTGACAGGATTATGAACGCACCGCAATGCTAACTATGCTACAAAAGAAAGGACGAGGCTCAAAAGCATGGGCAGTACGCCAAAATAAGTAGACCGAAATCCAACTGCATCTACTACTAATCATCCACCTTGAGATATCTATCCAGAACATCTCGCTGGTATTAAGTTGCGAGCCCCACCCAAAGTGTAAACCCAAAGCAACAGACGACTGCATTAAAAAGAACTTTGCGTAAAGTAAACAATCCTTGCAACCGCGGTTACAAGCACCGTTGTTTTCCCCCTTGTGGCAACATCACATCCCCTAGACTCATGTTTCTGTCACTCAAGCGTGTCATCGGGGGGCATGAACCCACAATCGAGCAGAACTTTCCCTCTTGGAGTCACTACCTACTACTTGGACAAAGAAATAAACAGCAACGGAGAACATGCAAGAATTACTTAGGAACAAAAATATAAGAGATAAGAACCAAATATATTACTCAATCACAATCTAAACATAATCTTATAATCCATCAGATCCTATCAAACTCAACATAGCAATAGCAGAAAATATTACAAAAGTGCCTCGATCATGTAGGGCAGCTCACGAGGTCTAAACCATGAAGATCAAAGAGGGTAGGAGAACATCACATAGCTACTGATCACGGACCCATGGTCCAAGGAAAACTACTCACGAGACATCCGGGGAGCATCCATGGTGGAGAGGAGACTCCCGGAGGTCAATCCTCCCTCCGGTAGGGTGCCGGGAAGAGGTCTTCTGGTGCTCCCGATCTCGGAAGCGCGGCGGCGGCGGAACAGAGGCGAGTTTTCGAAATAGGGTTCTGTCTTCGGAGTTTCCCCATGACGGAGAATAAATAGGAGAAGGGGGGCAGCGAGAGGTGGACCAGGGGCCCCAAGCGCCCCCTGGCGCGGCCAGGGGTGGGGCCGCGCCGGGTGGACGCCTGGGCCCCCCTGGTTCACCTCTGGCCCCTCCCGGGCTCTTCTCGAAGCTTCCTGTACGCTGATTTTTCCTGTATTTTTCCCGGAATTTTTCTGGCACTTTTTATATGGGAGAAAACTGAAATAGAAAAACAGCAGAAAACAGGAACTGGCACTTGGGTGCACTGAGTTAATAGGTTAGTCCAAATATGATCAAAAGTGTATGAAAGTGTATCTAGATCATTGCAATATTACACAAAACATGCATGGAGCAAGCAGAAATTATAGATACGTTTTCGACGTATCAACATCCCCAAGCTTAATTCCTTCTCGTCCTCGAGTAGGTAAATGATAACAACATAATTTCTGTGGTGACATGCTAGCAACCATAAAAGAACTTTGAAAAGTAAAGCAATCAAGGTTAGAGATTCAATTCAAGTCATAACATGCAAGAGTGTATATTAGCATTGAAACAAGTAACAAAAGAACATTAGGTGCAAGAGCTCTCGCTGTCCGTGACTCGAATGTCTCAAAATGGTGTTTGCGTGCAAGAAGGGGATAGGGAATACGAGAAAAAGTATTTTCGTGTTGAGAACTCAATCTACTAAAGTTTCACACTTGGTATTCTTTGGAATCTTATCTTGACTCGTCCCCAGACCACTAGCCAGGTACAAGTCAATTTGATCCACTCCTTTTCGATATTTTAAGCACTCATGCAATGGATGAGCGTAAGCACGAGAGTTGACACTTAGGATGGCAAAGAGAGAAATATGGTGGAGGAGGAAGACAAAAAGGATGAGAAAGGCTCACATCAATGAGGACAATCATAGGCAAGAGATGCCAAATGATAGATATGATGTGAGGAGTAGGGATTGCCATGCAACGGATGCACATACGAGCTAAGAAGCTCTCCAATGGAATTAGTGGGGGTGCATCTAACTTGCTCGCTCATGAAGACCTATAGCTCGTTTGAGGAGGCTCATCCTTGGAATATGCAAGCCAAGTTCTAAAGTGTGAAGGTCCCCACATAGCTATATGCATAATGATCATCTCTATGAAGTACAAGGATATAGAGGGAGTACTAGTGTGGATCTCTCAAAAGGATAGTAGTGTTGCCCCTTTCTCTCTTTTTATTTCTTTTTCTCTTTTTTCTATTTTTTTGTATTTTTTTGTGGCCTCAATGGCTCTTTCTATTTAACTCTCATTTGTCCTCTTTGGGATCTTTTATTGTGTCCACTTTGGGATATTTTCCTCACTTACGAGCAACACTCTATTTTACAAGAAGATAAAGGAGATCTTTCACACTTTACAAGGTACTCAAAATCATAAAGAAGATGTAGCTATCATGATGTATGCAATGTATGTCGCTGCCAGTGTAGCAGGAACATGTATGACATGAAGATCAAGTCATGAAGAGGTGGATGTTGCATGGCAATATATCTCGGAAAGGCTATGAAAATGCCTTGATAGGTAGGTATGGTGTCTGTTTTGAGGAAAGATATAAGGAAGCTTATGATGACAGAGCGTATCATGCCAAGGGTTTGTATGTACCGGCGAAGGTGGAAACCAACTCTCGGAGTGAGAAGAAGGCAATGCACGGTACAGGAGAGGCTAGCAAAATATGGGAAGGTGGAAGTGTCAACTTTCAATACTTACATTAGTCCGAAGAACTCATGCACTTATTATAAGTAACTCTCAATCTAATAAGGAGGTTCACAAAGAGACAAGTACCCCGAGGAGGAGTGTATGGGGGTTTGGTTATCCTTGCGCATCGTCGACTCATGGTACGTGAGTGTTCTCTGATATTCGACCCCTCAGAAGAGTAGTGATCCATCTAGTAGCTAGAGTTCTCAACTAGTTTTGTAGGTTTTGAAAATACACACGGATTGCCCAAAATAAGACACCTATCACTAATAGGCTAGAGCTCTTGACACCAAAAGTTCAAACATTACTCACATCAATACCTCAAAACTATTGCAAGCTACTACTAGAATTAAATAGCAACCTCAATTACCTACTTTCAAGACAAGACACAACTCAGTGCAACAACCAAATCTCTTAACAAGATAAAAATGAAAAATAAAGAGAGTTCCAGCAACAAACTAAACAAAAGCCAAGGCTCTTGCTAAAGACAAACTAAAACTAAAACTAAACATGGCAGTAGCTACGAAAAGATAAAGAACACATAACAACAAAAAGATAGGCAGGAATAGTCCTATGATGTGTTCTAGATTTTGAAAGTGGAGCGTGTTTATCTCCCACACAAAGTAAGACGGGATCTAACTTGTTATGAACAGCAAGCAAAGCTAAAGAAAACTAAGAACAAAACCTAAGAGCGAGACGCTCCAAGCATAGCACATAACGCATGAAGTGATAAAAATATAGTGAGACGAAGGACGAACTGATGATTGTTGATGGAGAAGGGGATGCACGGGGGCATCCCCAAGATTAGACGCTTGAGTCTCCTTGAATATTTATTGGGGATGCATGGGGGAATCCCCAAGCTTGAGCGCTTGACACTCCTGGATCTTCTTTCATCATCTTCCATCGCACACTTGAAAACTCCCTTCATACATAACTCATCATAAGCTGATTAGAGAGGTTAGTACCCTTAATAAATAAAAAAATTCCACTGGATATAAAGATATTCTTGAAGAGATACTGTTTCTAAAGAGTGCCAAAAGGTTTTTTGCAAAGAAAAAGCAAGCTTAAGGTTTGCAAAAGTTAGGAGAGACAAAACGTGGCAGAATCTGTGAAAAAGAGAACAGCAGATAGTAAAGAATTTCTTAGGGGAACTTCTGCAACTCAAATAAAAAAACTCAGAACATACGGAAGTTTCATAATTGTATAGAGCATACTGTGTAAAAATTTCAGATCAAAAAGATGAACTGGGATTTTTCTGGAATTTTTATGGTCACGAGGACAGAATCTGTTTTCTGGACAGCATGTCACAACTTTTACTTCCCTTGCCGTAAGAGGCTATAACTTGGCACAAAGTTGAAAAATAAAGATACAATGATGTTGCTACAGTAGTAACAAACATCAAGACACAACAAAAGCAAAAATAAAAACCTAAATTTGTTGCGGGCTGCCCCCCGAAAGCGCTTTCTTTTATGCCTCTGAGCTAGGCATGATGCAAAAGATCAAGTTGTAGCAATTGAATCATTATCAAGATCATCAAAAATCTCTTCAATTGTACAACTAGTCTTAAGACGTCTTTCAAATAAAGGCCTAATGAAGATACTTCTAGGGAGAAAACCAAAAGGCAGAAAATAAAGGAAGATTCATTTATAAAATTATCAAAGAGAGGTATTTCTTCCAAAGTTTTCACGGTTTCAACTTCTTTGGCAATAGGTGGTTTATTTTTAGGTCGGGGAACCTTAGGGACATAATTGAACTTAGGTTCCCTTCTTTCCGAAGTCTCTACCTTTTTGGTTTGATTGAGGAAAAAGTAGTTCCTAGAGTATTAATGATTTCGTCAATCTTATCTATCCTAGAAAGATCCGTATCACGGGATTTGATGACCTCCAAAGTTTTAATAATTTTAAGCATGGAGCTATCAAGCCTATTCAAATTCCCTTGAATCTTGTGATCCAACTCATTTATCCTAGTTATACTTGGTATTTCTAACTCTATCTTTTCGTGTTTCTTCATAATGTGAGATAGAGTTATATCTTCTTGCATGCTAGCAAGAGGGAGATTTCCAACAAGATTTTCAATAACATTAAGAGACTCCCAAGTCGGGGCTTCTAGAAAATTCCCATTGATAGCAGTATCTAATATGAACCTATTCCAAGGAGTAATCCCGACATAAAAATTTCTAAGAAGGATAGCAGCGGATTGCTTCTTGGTGGCTCTTTTTTGAGAATCATTAATTCTATACCAAGCATGTTTTAAACTTTCTCCACCTATTTGTTTAAAGGTGAGAACCTCTGTCTCAACAAAGGTAAAAGGGCCATACATAATGACAACTTGCAAGATAAATAATTTTTTTGTAAATTTTGATAAAAGACACAAAGATAAAAACTGAAAGGTAAACTAACAAGACTAAAAAACAAAGGTAAAGGGTAGTGTGCAACTCCCCTATCTTAGCACTCGGAGTCCCCGGCAACGGCGCCAGAAATTTGGCTTGATGTGCGAGATGATGATAGTGATTTCTCGCCCTTCGTTGGTAAACCCCAAGTGGAAGGCGTGATGTAGCACAACAGCAAATTTCCCTCGGTGAAGATACCAAGGTTTGTCTCCAGTAGGACTCCGGAGATGATAAGTAGGTGTCAGTGGCGCAACTGACGCGGACCTGCACACAGACACGATAACTTTGTTCCCAACGAAGTTCAGAGAGGTTGTCAATCTCTCCGGTCTTGTTGTTCACAAAGGATAAAACAGAAGGGTTAATGATAGTAATTGAAAGTAAAAGCAGAAAAGTAAATGAGCGTGTAAAAAGTGATGAGGATATGGAACGGGATACGTGATGTTCACTAGTGATGTCTCTCTCCCAAAAGACGATAAAATTGCTATGCGAGGTAAACAAATTACAGAAAGGAAATTGAAAGGATTATGAACGCACCGCAATGCTAACTATGCTACAAAAGAAAGGACGAGGCTCAAAAGCATGGGCAGTACGCCAAAATAAGTAGACCGAAATCCAACTGCATCTACTACTAATCATCCACCTTGAGATATCTATCCAGAACATCTCGCTGGTATTAAGTTGCGAGCCCCACCCAAAGTGTAAACCCAAAGCAACAGACGACTGCATTAAAAAGAACTTTGTGTAAAGTAAACAATCCTTGCAACCGTGGTTAGAAGCACCTTTGTTTTCCCCCTTGTGGCAACAGCACATCCCCTAGACTCATGTTTCTATCACTCAAGCGTGTCATCGGGGGGCATGAACCCACAATCGAGCAGAACGTTCCCTCTTGGAGTCACTACCTACTACTTGGCCAAAGCAATAAACAGCAACGGAGAACATGCAAGCATTACTTAGGAACAAAAAATATAAGAGATAAGAACCAAATATATTACTCAATCACAATCTGAACATAATCTCATAATCCATCAGATCCTATCAAACTCAACATAGCAATAGCAGAAAATATTATAAAAGTGCCTCGATCATGTAGGGAAGCTCACGAGGTCTAAACCATGAAGATCAAAGAGGGGAGGAGAACATCACATAGCTACTGATCACGGACCCATGGTCCAAGGAAAACTACTCAAGAGACATCCGGGGAGCATCCATGGTGGAGAGGAGACTCCCGGAGGTCAATCCTCCCTCCGGCAGGGTGCCGGGAAGAGGTCTTCTGGTGCTCCCGATCTCAGAAGCGCGGCGGCGTCGGAACGGAGGCGAGTTTGCGAAATAGGGTTCTGTCTTCGGAGTTTCCCCGTGACGGAGAATAAATAGGAGAAGGGGGGCAGCGAGAGGTGGACCAGGGGCCCCAGGCGCCCCCCTGGCGCGGCCAGGGGTGTGGCCGCGCCGGGTGGACGCCTGGGCCCCCCTGGTTCACCTCTGGCCCCTCCCGGGCTCTTCTCGAAGCTTCCTGTACGCTGATTTTTCCTGTATTTTTCCCGGAATTTTTCTGGCACTTTTTGTATGGGGGAAAACTGAAATAGAAAAACAGCAGAAAACAGGAACTGGCACTGGGGGTGCACTGAGTTAATAGGTTAGTCCAAATATGATCAAAAGTGTATGAAAGTGTATCTAGATCATAGCAATATCACACAAAACATGCATGGAGCAAGCAAAAATTTTAGATACGTTTTGGACGTATCACTTGGTCACATAGAAGTTCTGAATCCTTTCATCAGTAGTAAACAAGCCACCCAACTCAGTGAGTTTGGTCAGGTGCTCGATAGCATCATCATTTTCTCTGCCATAAAAGGGATCAACTTCAAATGTGGATATAAGTGAAAGGTCAACAGAGAAATCATAATCAGGATCAGTGATGCATATCGGAGACGTAGCAAAAGTAGGATCAGGAGTAAACTTGTTCTTCAGGGAGTGCTCTGCTAGCAACTTCTTTATAGTAGCAGGGTCGGAATCAACACTTTCATTAAGCTCCCTGCATAAATCATCATCAAGTATAACATAATCGTCCTCAAGGAGTTTCTCCTTAAGGCTAGCAAGATCATGAATTTTTCCAATAGGTGTTTGGGTAACAGGAATTTCAACACCCGAGAATCGGGCAGCAGCAACAATCTGTTCTTCAATAAAAGAACCAAGTGAACCTGTAGTCTCAAAGGTAGTAGAAGCATCATCAAAAGTATCTGACATATTGCCAGACTCAGCAGAAGTAGCATGTAACTGAGGTGAATCATACCGACTCATAACTGAAGGTGAATCAAGTTTAGCACTAGTGCTAAGAGTAGTACCTTGTCTCTTACGGGATGGTAAGATCGGAACCTTGGGGTCTCCTTTCTTACCCATAGTGGATAGCGTGCAGCAAGTATGATACTTCAAGTAGATTTGTAAATAAAGATATGGTCCCCGGCAACGGCGCAAAAAAACAGTACTTGATAACCCTCAACTGTAGGGGATCGAGATAGTCTTCGCGGGCAAGATAACCCAATTTATTGATTCGACACTTGGGGACACAAAGAATATGTACATGCTTTGACAATTGAGTTGTCAATTCAACCGCACCTGAAATAAACACTTGCTTGCACAAAGGTATTAGTAGCAACTGTGATATGGTGGTAGTAGTGGTGATGATAATAGTGGTGATGGAACAACAAAAGTAAAACAACAAAAGTAAACAACTAGTAACTCGCAGGAAAGAAAACACCGTAGGCTAGGGAGATGGATGGTTGGGCGCTTCTTGGATGAGAACGAACATGTAATAGATTCTAACACGGGCAAGGCTCACAGAAAAAAAAGGATCATCTAGGCAAATATCAAACATCAGGCATGTATCCCAGGGTAGTTGTACGTGCTTGCAATAAGAACTTTGCACAACATCTTTTGTCCTACCCTCCCGCTACAAACGGGGCCAAAAGGAACTTAGGGAGATTAAGGTACTCCTGTCAAAGAGCACCAGAACAAAGCATTAACACTTCATGGATACACGGAATCCTCAAATTATAGTCCATCCCCTTTGGTGTCCCAAGCTGTCACCATTGGGATCGCCGGTTCCGGACTATAATAGGTGCATACAACTCATAGATAGGATCAAGAACACCACAAACTCAAGAAACAAAAGGGTGATCATATCTGAAATCATGGTACTCGGGCCCAAAGTGGCAAGCATTAAGAGCAACAAGTTGTAACAGAGATGATAAACGCCAAGTAGATGATAGGCAACATGACCCCAACAATCTAATTGAACTATTACATGATCTAACTCATCCAATCCCTACCATCCACTTTGCCTACAGCAGGGAATTACTCACACATGAGAGAAGAAGTCATGGAGGGGTGATGGAGAGGCGATTATGATGACGGTGGCGACGATTTCCCCTCACCGGAGGCCAAAGAAGCCTCCAGATTAGCTCTCCCGGAGAAGAACAGAGGGTTGCGGCGCCTCCGCAACGTAGATTGGAAAAGCGACCTCTGTTTCGGGTTTCTGCGTTGGGAGAATAAATAGAGGCCAAGGTAGGTCACCAGGGGGTGTGGGACCCAGCCAGGAGGGCAGGTGGCGCGGCAGGGGCTGGGCCGCGCCAGGCGCCCTCCTGGCTGCCCCCTGGCTGCCCTGTGGCCCCCTTTGGACTCCCGGAAGCTTCCGGAACACTTATTTTTTATATATTTTTTGGGATTTTTCCAGCGTACCTAAATATCCAGAAACCTACACAAAAGAAAACAGCACTGGTAGCTCTGCTGAAAACAACGTCAGTCCGGGTTATTTTCGTTCAAATCATGCAAGAATGAAGGAAAAACAATAGCAAAAGTGTTTGGAAAAGTAGATACGGTTGAGACGTATCACCGGGCCACCAGCCCGCCTGGAGGGGTGGGACCTCCCCTGGTGCCTCCCTTTGGTCCTATTTTTACCCCCATGGAGGAAACCCTGATTCCACAACTCCTTTTTCTAGAAGCGATTCCGATCTCCGCCGCCATCGCCTACAATCTTCGAGGGACCAGAATTCCTGTGTCCGCACCCTGCCGGGACGGGGAAGTGCCCCCGGATTCATCTCCACCGATGTTGCTTCCTCCTCATGATTATATGGGAGTAGTTCCTCCTCGGGGCTGATGTCTTCTACAGTAGCTATGTGGTTAATTCTCTCTCCCATGATGTGATCTTGATTGTGATCATAGGCTATGTTAATCTAGGGTGATCCCATGATGTTTCCCTTTCTTCTATGTATTGGATTTGATGTACTCACTTGTTTTTATCTAGTATAATCTCCGAGACCATGGTGACAACGTTCTATTGCACATAGATTAGAAGAATATTTTCATGAGTGATTTCCTATTTTGTGAATTGATTGAAGATTGAGAGTCTCTTGGTGCTAGTATTTGACTATCCTTGAGTTATATTGTGGTGATTTTGGTACTCTCTTTGGATGGCCGCGGTGACATTGGTAAATCAATAGATGAGAACTACGAACTCTGAGTTGTGCTTTTTTAGTCCTACATAATTCTCCTCCTCTCTTGATCACAAAGGAATGACCTCCGAGTACGTCTCCATTGCTTGTTTTAGTGGAAATATCATGTGATTAGACTATGTTAATGTTGTTGGGAGTTGCCGCTAGTGAAAGTATGAAGCCTAGGCCTTGTTTCTCACCATTGTTACACCGTTTGTGCTTACTTTTGTCTCTTGCCACCTTGCTGTAATTTTTATTACAGATTTATATTACCTTGCTTTGCCACACCTATCACTCGTATTTTAGCATCTCTTCGCCGAACTAGTGCACCTATACAACTCCTAGTTGTATTAGTTGTGTTGGGGACACAAGAGACTTCTTGTATCTTAATTGCATGGTTGTTTGAGAGAGACCATCTTCAACCTCTACTTCCCTGAGTTCGGTAAACCTTAGGTCATTCACTTGAGGGAAATTGTTGTTGTCCTACAAACCTCTGCGCTTGGAGGCCCAATATAGTCTACAAGAATAGAAGCGTGCGTAGACATCAAGCTATTTCTGGCGTCGTTGCCAAGGAGGTAAGCGTTTGAAGGTATATATTTAGATCCTGCAATTAAATCTTTTTGTTTCTTGTTTTTACTAGTTAGGCTTATGGAAATTTGCACTCTTAGTTCGCTGCTTGGGGGAGGCCGCTTTACCACACCCGTGGTAGAGAAGTCCCCTCCACCTACTGAATGTATCCCATTCGGAACACCACTTGGGATAATTGAAATAATTTGGAATGATTGTTATGCAGGGGATGGAACAGTCCATCCTTGCATTCATTTGATGAAACTTACAGAACTTTGTGAGTTGTATAAGATTTTAGGTTTGACAAGGGATGGATCCATGAGGAAATTATTTGCCTTGTCACTGAAATAAAAAGCATTGGAAGGTATATGATACTAGATGATTCTCACCTGCTGGATTGGGAAGAGATCATGTCTGTCTTTTACTCCAAGTTTTATCCTCTTCATGAAGTCCATGAGAATAGGAATTATGTTTATAATTTCTACCCTCGTGACAGAGAGAGCATAGATCTAGCTTGTGGGAGACTGAAAACTTTAATGCTGAAATGTCGTAACCATGGGCTCCCCAAAGATATAATTATTAATAATTTTTATGCGAGGCTCTCTCGACAGGATAAAAACTTGCTTGATGCTTCCTCTATGGGTTCTTTCACAAACGAAAAGGTTGATGCTTAATGGGAACTCCTTGAAAGAATTCAACGCAATACTGAAGATTGGGAGATCGACGAAGGTAAAGAGTCAGGTATAAATTGTGAATATGATTGCACTAAGTCCTTTGTTGAAACTGCAAGTTTTAATAAGTTAGTGCTAAGTTTGGGCTTGATTCTCAACTCCTTGTTGATTTCCTCAAATCTTTTTCTTCACATCTTAATATGACGAAGGAGAATTGGATCAAGCATCATGAACCTTTCAAAGAGATTTGCAAAGAACATGAAATTGTTAATGATAATTGCAACATGCATGATCCAATTCCTGAAAATGAAGTTTGATAAAAGCATTTTAATTTTTGTAGAGTGGATAGACCTTGTGAAAGTCCTATGATTGAAGAAGAGAAGTATTGTAAGCAACATAAGCATGAAAGAACAATCACTTGGGTTAGAGATTTAAATGAAATTGCTAGAGAATTATGTGACCTTTATCCTTTTACTTGTGAACTTTGTGGGTATAGAGGGTCACTTTAATTTTCAATGCATGTACTTTCAAAACATAATTGTTAAACAATTGTGTGATAAGATGATCACTTCTGTTCTTTATGATGAACTTATGTTATTTTTGATGTGTGAAGAGTTATCAGAAAAAACTTCTTGGCTAGATGATAATGCCTTAGGGATAAACAACACTTTGCAAAAATGCCATCTCTATTGTGTTGTTAACTGCCATGAAAATGATTAGATAAGTAAGATTAGAAAGGAGGGAACTTTACCAAAGTATAAAAATGTCTCTTATGTTTCCACCAATTAAAAGGAGAGTTTCTCCCATGTTTCCCCTATTTTTTCTAATGATAAACCAGAATATGTGGAGAAACTTCCTCTCCAACCACTCCCTCCTAATGTGAAGAAGAAGAAAAAGAAGAGGAGCAAGAGGAGCAAGAAGGAAGAAGAATGGGTATCATCCTAGCCTGGGCATATTGCTCCCATCAAATTTTATCCAAACGGTTGTAATTTTAAAGAAGATGGTGAACTTTATTGCCTTCATTATTATCCTGATGTTAAGTCCGTAGGCATTATTGAAGATGATTTTCATTATGATATGCATGTTACTTTTTGTGATTGGGAAAATGATGATAATGCTACTTATGATCTTGAAAATATTTTTGGTACCAACTCTGAAAATAATGATATGGAAAGGTCTAAGATTGGGGGTGATAGGATTGAAAATCCCTTACCCACTAGTGATGTGATAATTGATAATTCTTTTGCTAGTAAGAATACCTTTTTGCATGTGGATCATGATGAGAATGCTTTAAGTGATAGTAATATTGCTGAGTTTATTCACGATGCCACTAAAAATTACTATGAGAGGGGAACTCATGCTTATATATATCTCAATTTTATCAAGATTTCTCTCTCTATGTTGAAAGTTTTGAAGTTGCACTTGTTTTGCCTTCCTATGCTAATATCTTTATGCTTTGATGAGTTATTCCTCTACAAGATCCCTTTGCATAGGAAGTGGGTAGACTTAAATGTGGTTGGCATTTTCTTCTTCACACTCTCTTTTGTGCTTCAACTCTTATTCTTACGAGAGCATCATTAAAATCGTAAGCCTATATTTATGGCTATAAAGAAAGAGCTCTTGGGAGACAACCCTTGTTATTACTTTGAGTTTTTACTTTCACTTTTAGTGGTCTTGATGTTTGTTAATACCGTAGCAACATCATTGTATCTTTATTTTCAAGCGTTGTGCCAAGTTTAGCCTCCGATTGCAAGAGAAGTCAAAAGTTGTGATGTGCTGTCCAGAAAACAAATTCTGTCTGCTTGACGGATTTTTTTCCCTAAAACCACAAGTTCATCCTTTTTATCTGAATTTTTTTGACAGTATGCTCTATACAATTGACTTTCTTCCATCTGTTCTGAGTTTTTTTGATTTGAGTTGCAGAAGTGCTCCTAAAACTTATTTACTACCTGTTGTTCTGTTTCTCACAGATTCTGCCTTGTTCTGTGTGTTCTCAGTTTTGCAAATCTTAAGCTTGCTTTTTGTTTGCAAAAACTTTTTGGAAATCTTGATAAACAGTAGCTCTTCCTTAAAATATTTATTTTCAGTAGAGGAAAAATATTTTATTATGGGTACTAACCACTCTAATCAGATTATGATGAGTTTCGTATGAAGGGAGTTTTCAAGTGTGAGAAGGAAGATGATGAAAGAAGATCCGGGAGTGTCAAGCGCTCAAGCTTTGGGATTGCCCCATGCACCCCCAAGGAATATTCAAGGAGACTCAAGCGTCTAAGCTTGGGGATGACCCCATGCATCCCGTTCTCCATCAAGAATCATCAGTTCATCCTTGTCCACACTATATTTTTATTACTCCGTGTGTTATGTGCTATGATTGGAGCGTCTTGCTCTTTAATTTTTATTTTGTTTTAGTTTTGTTTGATGTTCATAACAAGTTGGAACATATCCTACATTGTTTGGGGTTTCATGCTTATGTTTATGTTTGATGTGTGTTCTTTATGTTTTCATAGCTGTTGTCATGCTTAGATCTTTGTTTTGATGCTTATTCGTATTAAGAGTTTTTATTTAGGTTGTTGCTCTAGGAACTCTCTTGATTTATCATGCTTATCATGTTTAGAGAGTTCGTCCATTGCACTGAGTTTTGTGTCTTGACTTGAGTAGGACATTGAGATTGATATTTAAGTATAGTAGTAACTTGCAATTGTTTTGAGGTATTGATTTGAGTAATGTTTGGACTTTTGGTGTCAAGAGCTTTAGCCTATTAGTGATAGGTGTCGTACTTTGGGAAATCCATGTTTATTTTCGAAAACTACAAAAAATAGTTGAGAATTCTAGCTACTAGATGAATCGCTAACCTCTGGAGGGGTTCTAATATATAGAGTACCCTCACGTACCATGAGTCAAGGATGCGCAAGGATAAAAAAAACCATACACTCCTCCTCGGGGTACTTGTATCATTGTGAACCTCCTTATTAGATCGAGAGTTACCGATAATAAGTGAATGAGTTCCTTTGACTAATGTGAGTATTCGATTGTTGGCACTTCCACCATCCATATTTTGCTAGCCTCTTCGGTACAGTGCATTCCCATTTCTCATCTTGAGAGGCTGTGCAAACTTTGCCGGTGCATCCAAACTCTTGGCATGATACGCTATGTCATCATAAACCTCATTATATCCTTCCTCAAAACATCCACCATACATACCTATCAAGGCATCTCCATAGCCTTTCCGAGATACATTGCCATGCAACATCCATCATCTCATGACTTGATCTTCATGTCATACATGTTTTTGCTTGATCGAGCAGCCGCATGCTAGTTGGTCATTCCCGTTATAATTGCTACATGACGCGCTAGTATCATTGCATATCCTGCTACACTGGCAGAGGCATACATTTGCATACATCATGGTAGTTTTCAATTTTCTTTATGTTGATTACTTCTTATAAAGTGCGTGATCTTCTATACTCTTGCATAATATAGAGTGTTCCCCTTAAAGTGAGGAAAAGATCCCAAAGAGGACAAAATAAAAGATCCCAAAAGAGGACAAATTAAAATATCCCAAAGAGGACAAATGAGAGATAAATAGAAAGAGCCAATGAGGCCACAAAAGTACAAAAAAATAGAAAGAGAAAGAAAAAATAAATAAAAAGAGAGAAGGGGGCAACACTACTATTCCTTCTGAAAGATACACACTTGTACTCCAAAGTAATTGTTGTACTCCATAGAGATTTTCATATCATTCATGCATAAATATGTGGGGATCCTTACACTATAGAACTTGGCTTGTATATTCCAATGATGAACCTCCTCAAATGATTGTCCCCTAGTTCCATTGGAGAGCTTACCATAGATCATATGTGCATCCGTTTCATGGCAATCCCTACTCCTCACATCATATCTATCATTTGTATTTCTCTCGCCTATGATTGTCCTCATTGATGTAAGCCTTTTACACCTTTTTTGTCTTCTTTCCCCATCATTATTATCTTTGTCATCCTAAGTGCCAACATATCTTGCTTGCTCTCATTCATTGCATGATCACTCAAAGTCGAAAGGGAGAGGATCAGTTTGACTTGTGCCTGACTAGTGATCTGGGGACGAGTCACAATAAGATTCCGAAGGAGACCAAGTTTGAAGTTTTAGTAGATTGAGTTCTCAATTAAACTATATAGTATTTTTATGCTCTAAACCCATGTCCCACTCCTTGCCCGCAAACACCATTTGGAGACATTCGAGTCACGGATAGCGAGAGCTCTTGCACCTTTTTGTTCTTACTTTGCTAGATTAAATAGTAGATATAGACTCTTGCTTGTTATTGTCTTGACTTGAATTTCATATCTTTCTTGCTGTACTATAAAGTTCATGTGTTTTGGTAGCATGTCACCACAGAAATTAACTATTTTATCATTTACCTGCTCAGGGATGAGAAGGAAATAATCTTGGGGATGTTGATACGTCCCAAATGTATCTATAATTTCTGCTTGTTCCACGCTTATATGGGTGACTTTGCTATATTTCTTGCTACACTTTCATACCTTTTTCAACGTATTTGGACTAACCTAGTAACTCAGTGCCCCAGTGCCAGTTTCTGTCTACTGTTGTCCATGCATTGCAGGAAAAATACCAATTATAAAAGTGCTCGGAAAATAACACAAAAATTATATAAAAAATCAGCGTGACGGAAGCCTCCAGAAGCCCGAAGGTCAGTCGGAGGGGGGCCACCCCCCTCCCAAGCGGTCACCAACATGGACTTGGGGGAGGCCGCGCCACGAGCCCACCTGGAGGGGTCGGACCTCCCCTGGTGCCCCCCTTTGGCCCTATTTTACCCCCCATGGAGGAAACCCTGATTCCGCAACTCCTTTTTCCACAAGCGATTCCGATCTTCGCCGTCATCGCCAACAAGCTTCGGGGGACCAGAATTCCTGTGTCCGCACCCTGCCGAAACGGGGAAGTGCCCCCGAATTCATCTCCATCGATGTTGGTTCCTCCTCATGATTATATGGGAGTAGTTCCTTCTCGGGGCTGAGGTCTTCTACAATAGCTATGTGGTTAATTATCTCTCCCATGATGTGATCTTGATTGTGATCATAGGCTATATTAATCTAGGGTGATCCCATGATGTTTCCCTTCTTCTATGTATTGGATTTGATGTACTCACTTGTTTTTATCTAGTATAATCTCCGAGACCATGGTGACAACGGTCTATTGCACATAGATTAGAAGAATATTTTCATGAGTGGTTTCCTCTTTTGTGAATTGATTGAAGATTGAGAGTCTCTTGGTGCTTGTCTTGGACTATACTTGAGACATATTGTGGTGATTTTGGTACTCTCTTTG
Source organism: Bromus sterilis (assembly GCA_950022295.1). Lineage (NCBI taxonomy): Eukaryota > Viridiplantae > Streptophyta > Magnoliopsida > Poales > Poaceae > Bromus > Bromus sterilis. Next base: position 137,554,798 of record OX465601.1, on the reverse strand, counting down.
GATGCCCGCGGTGACATTGGGAAATCCATAGATGAGAACTACGATCTCTGAGCTGTGCTTTTGTAGCCCTACATAATTCTCCCCCATCTCTTGTTCACAAAGTAATGACCTCCAAGTACGTCTCCATTGCTTGTTTTAGTGGAAATATCATGTGATTAGACTATGTTAATGTTGTTGGGAGTTTCCACTAGTGAAAGTATGAAGCCTAGGCCTTGTTTCTCACCATTTTTACACCATTTTTTCTCACTTTTGTCACTTGCCACCTTGCTGTAATTTTTATTACAGATTTAAATTACCTTGCTTCAGATTTATATTGCCTTGCTTTGCCACACCTATCACCCTTATTTTACCATCTCTTCGCCGAGCTAGTGCACCTATACAACTCCTAGTTGTATTAGGTGTGTTGGGGACACGAGAGACTTCTTGTTTCTTAATTGCAGGGTTGCTTGAGAGAGACCATCTTCAACCTCTACTTCCCTGAGTTCGATAAACCTTAGGTCATCCACTTGAGGGAAATTGATCCTGTCCTACAAACCTCTGCGTTTGGAGGCCCAACATAGTCTACGAGAATATAAGCGTGTGTAGACATCACCTCTCCATAGGGCTTGATTACCCTCCTCTACAGGTAAGCAAGCACTGGAGCCAGGAATCCAGAAACCTGCGTAACGCGACTCCGACAAGGAACAAAGATTGATGATGAAGCCCGAGGGACAACCGCACCACATGCGCAGCCGACAATGCAGTCATCCCCAGTCCCAATCGTTCCTGGTGATTGTACATAGATGCCGACCCAGTAGGAACCAGGGTATCATGGGCCGTGCTTTGGGCCCCGGCCGTACTTCATGTATCAAGGTCACGATCCACACTCTCCCGAGGAAGCCCCTTCGTGAAGGCAGCCTATCCATAGAAAGGAGATATGGGGTCACCACCCCTCCCCAAGGCTCCTCTTGAGCGCGTTGCCCTCATGAGGGTCTCAACTCTAGAAGCAACGCGCCCAGAGTCCCCTGAGGAAGATAACCGCCCGTCACCCAAGCTCCAGGGTGAATACATTTGAAGAGCTCTACAAGGAGGAGAAACCCGAGAAGGATACAATCGCGTCGAAGCTGCACCAAGCTGGGTGGACCACACCGGTGCAAGACGAGGCCAAGTCAAGATGAACCTACCCGAAGGAAATTTTGCTTTAGTAGGATAGGTAGCTTTATTCAGGATAAGGGCAAGGCCTCCCCCCACGATAATTGTGTCCATGTGGCAACCCTTCCCACCAGGCCGTGGGGTAAGAGGATCAGATGACTATAAAACACCCCAAGAGGGAACGGTAGGAGGGATCGACCATTCAGATCTCAAACTTGTAGCTCACTGCTATCATTTCCACCAGAGAAATCCCAGACAAGCCGGAAGTAGGGTTTTACATCGCGATGGTGGCCCAAACCTGGGTAGCTCCTCGTGTTTGACGATGTTGGTTGTGTTGTGTGCCTGCATATCTCACCGTCTTCGCCATCGTCGTCTTCGAGATCGAGGGCCAAGCCCCCTGTGTTCGAACTAGGGTTTTGCAAGATTTCCTTTGGACAAATCTCTCCCAACAATAGACTTCAAGGTCCTCAAAAAGGTAGGCTTCCCCTCGCCCCAAAACTCACACGGGCGCATGTTTCTCAGACTCAACAACACCGGCATGACATTCCAATATGTCACCCGCACTACCTGGGAAAGGCAAGTGGATGAACTAACGGCGGCCAACCGATGCAAGTTACGCACCCCATCCATGCGATTAAGCTTGGGATCAAACATAATTGCCTCTGTGTTATGGTCGATGCGCACACCGACCAATTAAGCCTGCCAAACACCCTTCTTCCTTGTCATTGAGACGGCAGTGGTCCTTCCCATGTAGGGAAACCCCTTGGCCCGGGACCAACAACCAGGGTTGGTAAAAAGGTTATTGGGGGTTATGGTGTCCTAACGCACTCCCGCGAAGCCCGGAGCGAGCCCACGACGGGCGGCCCGACACCGGCAATTAAGGCGGCCAAAAATTGGCCATCACATCTTCCCCATACGCTCATAGGAAGGCCCGCATAGGTCGCCAATGTTTCTTGCAGCACACGGCTCGGCTGACCATAGATGATGGTACCTCAGACCTTCTCCGGTGTGTTTTTCCGCGTGCGGTTCTTTGTTGTTTGCGAAAAAGGACACATTTCAGTCCCCTTGATTTTACTGGTTTTATGGATTCATGTATTTACAGTTTTCTTAGATTTTGAAGAAAAATAAAATAAAAACATTAAGCGGAAAAACGTGTTTCTACTACGTGAGGTACGGATGTTCCTTTCACAAAAAAAAAAATTTTAGAGGCATGGGTCTGCTTCCGCGAGATGCACGGTTGTGACTCTCGAAAAGGGAAAAACGTGATTTTTCTTTTTGTTGAGATGTATGGTCGTGCCTCTCGGAAAGGAAACAACACATTTTTTATGAGAGGCACGAACGAAGGAATAGATTTGCTTCTACAAAGGCAAGAAAACAAGGCACAAATTTGCTTCCTCGTGAAACATGCACATCGAAACCTATTGACTTGAGATCTAGGTCTTAAGATCTCTAAACAAAAAAATCGAACGGTGAAAACAATTCATAATTTGGACTCAAGGTTTAAAATAAAAAAACACTTTCAAAAAATTCATCGACGAAAAAAGAAAATAAAAAACTCCATACTACGGTAAATAGCGCGCATGTAGTGTTCGACTTATAAACTGCTCATAAGGTGGACTAAATCATTGCTGGTGCGCGTTGCCGCACCCATCCTTTTTGTGTAGTATGGTAGTGTTAAAAAAATTGTAAAAACTTTGGAGCTATTTTTTTTAGCAAAGTTCTACTTTTCTTTTCAAACATGAGTAAAATGGAAGTTCAATCATTTGTATTGGGCTAGTTATGAGTCTTATTTATAGAAACTTGGAAAGACATGGATGGATCTATAATAAACCTAAATATCAAAATACAAAGCATCTAACAATAAATTAGCATAGGTACTTCCCCAAGTCATAGCACACTTTAAGAGGCACCGTTTCATTCTCAGAGGGCTACACATACAACTACATGCATCACACCACCTCAATCATACATTAGCGCCAACTCAGTCAGACACAAGAGCATGATACCTCGATCTTTGTTCTATGCTCAAATGGTAGCTCGTAGACAGATTGGCACCGAGTAAGTTATAAAATTCAGATTAGAAGGATGCAGAGGTAAAATTATTGATGGGAACACTATTTCCTTTAATATTTTAAGAAAAATTTATATATGTAGTACACCAAAACATATGAACATGAAATATCCAACGCCATGCTAAAAATACATCAACACTGGAAATGAAAGTGAAATCGTCAAGTGATAATGTGAACTACAATGAAAGAAGTGAGACCAGATTTCAACTTTATCTATTCAAATAATGTGATTTATTTTAATGACCTCAACTCCCCATTGTATCCCCAAAACAAACACATAAATATTATTTTCATTTGAGTACCGCATGAAAAGTAGATCACAAAGGTAGATGAGAAAACAATATAAGAATCGGAAACTCACTCCGGAATATGGAGGTCAGCACCAAAATCTAGTAAGCACATCATCATACCACCTTGATGCCATCTATTAACACCTATATGATCAATTTTATGCACGTCAGCACCAGCCTGTGCAAATAAATTATGATTTATTTGAGTAAGTACTTGAGATGTCGTATGCAGAAAAATGCAGGCACCAAAAAATGAAGCTGCATCTATATACTATATTAAAGTAAGCTCCATAAATGAAGAAAGATTAAGAAGTGATGCTATATAGAAATAGCAAAAGCAATTCAAATAATATACACACATATTAAATCAAACTAATCCAGGTAATTCTTAATATGGAAGTAAAATGGTTAGCTTTAGATCCTCATTTATGATGGGCTTGTTTCTAATTACAATTTACTATATATCCATCTAAAGCTTAGAATGGATATCAACATTTGTGAACTTGCCGAAATGGTTGCTCTGTGATGTGTGATTCTAAGAGGCAAAAGAGGCTCTGTGGCATTTCTCAGGTTATTGGATAACAACAAACAAGTTGACATATCCATACTCATATCTGGTGGATACAACAAGAACCAATATACACTATAAATCAAATCCAATAAGGAGGTTAGGTATTCATATAAAACATGTATTCTTCTAACTATAAGCAAAATGCGCTTTTAGTTTTCAAGGTTTAGGCTCATTACATGTTCGTCGGAAAATAAAAAATACGTTGCAGTACATGATTTCATCAACTTTGTGGCTCTTAGATTTTGCTTCCATGAGAGATCTTGTCCAAAATCACGAGAGTTATTAGTAGAAAAATGAACCAAATTCAATTAGTATAGAATTTTGATGCAAAACTTTGTGGAAATCGACACCAATATAACCTCCACTACGGTGACATACCTAATGGATATATTCTTGTGTCATAGATCCAACAATGTTGTGCTAAATTCCCCATTTTTATATATGGATGCATACACCAAAAGGGAAGACACTCCCAAGATCAAATATCATCACAATTGGTACTATAGCAGTGGTAATCATCTGCCTTCAGCAATTTAATTTAGAGAATTTTCACATATTCATTTAATTTGGAGCATGCTGGAGAATCAGACCAACATATTGAGAATTTTAGAACCAAATGTAAATCCTCTGTCCATCGAAGATTGGAAATTGAGGAATTCCATAGATGTGCCAGTAAATATTAACATGTACAATGGCCATAAGAGACTGAAAACTAAAGAATTCCCCAAATCAAAATGCCAGAATCAGTTTCCAAGATTTACCCTAATAAATTGATCACAACCAGTATGAACACCACTTGCACAAAATAAGGATTGGGAGGATATTAGCACTATAGTCATTGGGAGGAATAAGGGATCATACAGGAAAGGAAAATATGTAGATAGGGTAATGTGGCACCCCGGCTTAGAATACCGGAACACCTCGTGCTCCAGCGCAGAGGTCAAGTCTTCTGGAACATGGCACTGCTTGTTATAGAACTGAACAACTTTCTATTACCAATGAAATGGGTACAAGGGGTATATTACAACGCTAGTGGATCGAGGTGGAGAACAAACTTGCTCCTAATGCTAGCAACAGAACCACATCAAGCAGCGGGATAAATCTAGCAGTGGAATAAATCTTAGCAGCGGAACAACGGCGATGGTGGAGGACTCCACTCCACAGGGACACTGGCTGGGATACCTCCTAGCTCGCAAACAACGGGAACGTCGTCCTACGCAATCACGACATTACCTGCAAATCTGGCATGACACGCCAGGTCAGTAGATTGAATGTACTTAGAAGCTCACAACAACCAAAGCATCAAGGAAAAACAATAACATAGCAACATTAGTCCAAGAAATGCTATCATGATGAATCTAGCCTATTACCAAGATTAAGACAAATGCAAGACAACCATCGTTTAAGGTCACATGGACTACTTACTCATCTCATGATCATCGCATGATCTTGCAGCTTACCGCAGAGTCCTTTCAGACTCAACAATCGGATTACCGGTCATCGCATGACCAATCAACTTGTACAGGTCGTCGCATGACCACTCAACAGGTTAGGAGTCATCGCATGACCTCCCAACTTATCAGGTCATCGCATGACCAACAACTTATACAGGTCGTCGCACGACCAACAACTTTCACGGGTCATCGTATGACCACCAACTTAGCACGACCAAACCGGGTTCATGTTGATCCATAGTATGACCTAGTACGAACCGTGTCCAATACCGTGGACTCTGCTATTCGAATAGATACATACCCTCTACAGAGGTCGTGCACTTTACCCACACTTTGGAGTTCTTCCTCCATCCAGTACATTGGAACTTGTCCCACAGGAACCTCGAAACTCGTACCATAGGAGTGGACTGGTACTTCTCCAACGAGACCGTTGTACCGTGTGCCTCTCTTACGGTATCACCCGACATACTTTGTAAGTCATGCCGTGGGTAGACCTGTGTCCTCCAGACACCTGCCATCGCATGGCAAACAACATTTGTCCCAAACGGGGAGTGGATCCATATAACCAAACCGGCTCTCAAGACTATCGTCATTTACCGGGCCAGGGTAATCACCCACGCATAGCCTTCCCTCCTTGGTGAAACAAATAAGAGATCCCACCGATAGACCAAGCCAAGGCCTTCCCATACAAGCGAGTGTGGCTGCACTGATAAGTTTGGTTCGGTGGCACCTGATCAACTTGGCATAAAGCATGTATCCAAATGCATAATCATCAAGTAATAGGTGCAACATGAAAATCTATGTCTAGGTCATAGCAATACATGTAGGACAATCCAATGTACCATTACAGTTATATCATAATCCAAATCATGATTAGGTGATTAACTTAGTCATGTTAAGATGCAAGATAGTAACATGCACCAAAGCAAGATCATAAACATGACTAGGGGTTGTGATCCAATCAAGCATACTCATGGTAATGACATGATTACAGTAATTCAAAGCATATCAAGAAAATTCATCATATTATCCAAAATGCTACGACAGATTATAAAACCACGTCAAAGTTTTACAAAGATGCAAAGGGGATTGTGGCTTCCCTTTCACCAAGGGAGTGTGAATATACTCCTGGTCTTCCACAGAAATAAACTCCTGCAAATATATTTTTAAATAGCAAAAGAAAATGTCACATAAAGATTTTCTTTTAACCAGCAAAAATCAACAGAGAAACATGGCACAAGAGCTATGCCAAATTAAAGAGGGGCTCAACAGAAAACTAGGGAAAAAATATTCAACTCATTTGGACTTGTGGTTTAAAAGATATTGTAGGTCAAAGTTGGGTCAAACTAATCTATTTAAATTGATTTTCTTGAAAATACCCAGGGGGTGACGTCGATGGCGTAAAGGTGGAATGCACTTTCATTAAGAAAATGATTCGGGAGGGGGCCGAGTGGCTGACTGGTGGGGCTGGGCTGTCATATTTCGAAGGGGAGAGAGAGGAAAAGAGCACGGTGGCTCACCGGCGGCTCAACGGCGGCGAGGAGGGCACGACGGAGGAAGTGAAGGGTGCAGAGGGCTCGGGAGGTCCACGGCGCACCCGTACGTACCCGCAACACGTCGGGAGGTGGCCGGACATCGTGGCCGCCGTATTCTCCGGCGGCGGCATGCCACGGGATCCGACGAGGTCCACGTTTCCGGTGACAATCTGGAGAGGCGCGAGTTGGGGAAGGTCCAGTGGAACTAGGGGAGTCTAATGGTGGTCTCATCTTCCCTAGGGGGGCACTGGAGCGGGCTCGAGATGACTGCTACCCGAGCGGCAAGGTACTCGCCGGAGTGGAGGAAGAAGGGCGTCATAGATCGATTACTTGGCCTGGGGGTCGATTGGAGGGGCAGTGAAGTTGCTGGTGAGGCAGACTAAGGCATAGCCTAGTGGTGGGAAGGGGCTGATGCCTTACCACCCACCCAGGTTCAAGGCACAGTACTTGCAATTTGGGTTTGTTGCAACTATTAACTTTAGGGGGTTCCCTTACAATCTTGCTATCAAAAAAGTTGTTGGTGAGGCTAGGCAAGGCTGGGCACGACTTTCATAGGCTAGCGGCGATGCCCGAGGTCGGGTGCTGCCGTGCAGACGCGACCAAGCTCTGTGGTGAGCAAGACGGCGAGCTAGAGAGGTCGAAGGGGTCCTGGAGGTCTCGAGAGGTGCCACGAGCGAGCAGTGTAGCACATGGAGCCGAGGGGGAGAAAATGGTGATGGAGATGGGTCGGCGGCACTGTGCCCGTCGGTACCTGCATGGCGGGGCCATCCGTAGCGCGATTCCGACGAGGGGGTGGCTACTGGAGGGGGACGCATGGAAAGGGAGGCCGTGCGGCGCGGGTTGACAAGGGGAAGACAACGGGGGCGAGCTTCAGGGCGTGGATGGCGTGTCCAGTGGCTCGGGCCACGCTCAGCGCACGCCGAGTGTACGCCATATACGTGCTCACCAAGTTGCTTGGTGCACACAAGGAGATTTCTCATGGCCATATATGTCTACCGTGTAGTCCTCTCATTGCTGATCACTGTGGAGTCTTTGAATGGTCAAGGGGAGGCTTGGGGTGAGCTTGTCTTCTCTCCAAAGATTGATGCAGTAACCTTGGGGAATAAGTAGAGGTCAACTGGTGAAGAGAGGAGGGTAACCAAGTTTTCACCGGTGCTTAGGGTACAAAGGACTACATGTCTGTGAATTTGCAGCTCAAATGGACATGGATACTGTGTACGTCCTTTGCAAATGCCAAATTTGACCAGAAGCTTGGTCTTGAAGCTGACATCACATGGGTGGTTGGATTAGGCTGAAATTTGGTGGAGAGGGGTTATTTGGGGGTGTTCCCAAGTGCGCAAAATTTCAGGGCTAGGGGAAGTACCTAGCTAGTACTTGCTTAACAAGGTACCCAGCTGGCCAGAAGCTTGATCTTGTTGCTGCCATCACATGGGTTGTTGGGTTTTGCTAAATCTCAGTTTAGGAGAGTCATTTGGGTGTGGGAACATGCACAAAAAGTTTCAGAGCAAATGGATGCTCCTATCTTGCACTTCCTTCACAATGCCCCCTTGCTGCATACAAACTTTGGGAATTTTGTGATGGGGTTTGTCTACCGTCCTAGAGCTGAAAATTGGCATGGGCTAATTATGTGGTCATAAGAGCTTGCACAAAAAGTTTCACCAGCAATGGATAAAGATAAATAACACTTCCTTCACAAAGTTCTATTCTGCCCCAACAGACAAATGAATTTCCCTAGGTGAAAAATCCACTTGGGCCATGCAATGTTTTTTGAGATTGTAGCAAGATATGATGTCAAGAGCATGAGGGGATTATTTGCGGAATTATGTAGCAATATAAATAGGGGTTGCTTCACAATCCTCAAAAAAGGGAATATGCCTTTTATTGGAAAAAGGAATATAAGGCTTGAATAAAATGTGGCTTGGATGGGATGGATCAAGGGAAATCATTTGGAAAGGTTTATGGAATCATGGTCCACTTGAGCAATGAAAGAAAATATTCTCCGGTTCCAAGTCCAAAGAGTTGCCTAAAATCAAACCAACTAGCAAATCCAACATTAAATCAGAGAAGTTTTTGAAAATAAAAAGTTGAAAAATTCAGGGTGTCACAAACCTACCCCCCTTAAGAAAATCTCGTCCTCGAGATTTGTTTGCTCAGGGAACCATTAGAAACATACCGTTGATGTGCGAGATGATGATAATGGTTTCTCGCACTTCATTGGTTACCCCAAGTGGAAGGTCAGATGTAGGATAGCAGCAAATTTCCCTTAGTGAAGATACCGAGGTTGAGTATCAAACCAGTAGGACTCCGATAATGATAAGTAGTTGGTGAAGCGAGCAACGCGCCGTTTGAGATATTTCTCTCTTAACCTGGACCTGCACATGACACAAATAACTTTTCTCCCAACGAAGTTCACAGAGGTTGTCAATCTCTCCGGTCTTGTTGTTTACAAAGGATCAAACGCAAGGGATAATGATAATGGCTAGAAAGTAAAAGCATGAAAATAAATGAGCGTGTAAATAGTAATGAGGATATGGACAGGGGTCTCGTGATGTTCACTAGTGATGTCTCTCTCCCAAAAGACGATAAAACTGCTATGCGAGGTAAACAAATCACAGCTGGGTAATTGACAGGATTAAAAATGCACCGCAATGCTAACTGTGCTACCAAGAAAGGAAGTGGCTCAAAAGCATGGGCGGTACGCCAAAATAAGTAGACCGAAATCCAACTTCATCTACTACTAATCATCCACCTTGAGAAATCTATCCAGAACATCTCGCTGGTATTAAGTTGCGAGCCCCACCCAAAGTGTAAACCCAAAGCAACACACAACTGCATTAAAAAGCACTTTGCGTAAAGTCAACAATCCTTGCAACCGCGGTTACAAGCACCGTTGGTTTCCCCCTTGTGGCAACATCACATCCCCTAGATTCATGTTTCTGTCACTCAAGCGTGTCATCATGGGGCATGAACCCACAATCGAGCGTAACGTCCCTCTTGGAGTCACTACCTACTACTTGGCCAAAGCAATAAACAACAACGGAGAACATGAAAGAATTACTTAGGAACAAAAACATAAAAGATAAGAAACAAATATATTACTCAAACACAATCTGAACATAGTCTCATAATCCATTAGATCCCAGCAAACTCAGCATAGCAACAACAGAAAATTACATATGTGCCTCGATCATGTAGGGCAGCTCACGAGGTCTAAACCATGAAGAACAAAGAGGGAGGAGAACATCACATAGGTACTGGTCACGGACCCATGGTCCAAGGGAGACTACTCATGGATCATCCGGGAAGTGTCCATGGTGGAGGGGAAGCTCCCGGAGGTCAATCCTCCCTCCCGTAGGGTGCCGGGAAGAGGTCTGCTGGCGCTCCCAATCTTGAAAGCTCGGCGGCGGCGGAACAGAGGCGAGATCACGAAAAGGGGTTCTGTCCTCGGAGGTTTCGCGTCACGGAGAATATATAGGCGAATGGGGGCCACCAGGGGTCCAGGCTCCCCCTGGCGCGGCCAAGCCCTAGGCCGTGCCAGGTGGCCGCCTGGGTCCCTGGTGGTGGCCCTCTGGCCCCACCCAGGTGATTCCGGAAGGTTCCTCCACGCTGATTTTTTATCTGATTTTTCCCGAATTTTTGGAGCACTTTTAATATGGGGGAAACCTGAAATAGAAAAACTGCAGAAAACAGGATCTGGCACTGTGGTGCACTGAGTTAATAAGTTATTCCAAATATGATCAAAAGTGTATGAAAGTGTATCTAGATCATAGCAATATCACACAAAACATGCATGGAGCAAGCAGAAATTATAGATACGTTTGGGACGTATCAACATCCCCAAGCTTAATTCCTGCTCGTCCTCGAGTAGGTAAATGATAACAACCATAATTTATGTGGTGACATGCTAGCAACCATATAAGGACTTTGAAAGTAAAGCAATCAAGGTATGTGATTTAATTCATGTCATAACAAGCAAGAGTCTATATTAGCATTGGAACAAGCAACATAAGAACATTAGGTGCAAGAGCTCTCGCTGTCTGTGACTCGAATGTCTCCAAATGATGTTTGCGTGCAAGAAGGGGGATATGGGAATACGAGAAAAGGTATATTTATTGAGAACTCAATCTACTAAAGTTTCACACTTGGTCTTCTTTGGAATCTTATCTTGACTAGTCCCCGGACCACTAGTCAGGTACAAGTCAATTTGATCCACTCCTTTTCGATATTTTGAGCACTCATGCAATGGATGAGTGTAAGCACGAGAGTTGACACTTAGTATGGCAAAGAGAGAAATATGGTGGAAGAGGAAGACAAAAAAGGTGGGAAAGGCTCACATCAACGAGGAAAATCATAGGCGAGGAGGCCAAATGATAGATATGATATGAGGAGTAGGGATTGCCATGCAAAGGATGCACATATGAGCTAAGAAAAGCTCTCCAATGGAACTAGTGGGGGTGCATCCATCTTGCTCGCTCATGAAGACCTAGAGCTCATTTGAGGAGGCTCATACTCGGAATATGCAAGCCAAGTTCTATAGTGTGAAGGTCCCCACATAGCTATATGCATAAATGATCATCTCTATGGAGTACAAGGATAAGTGGGAGTACGAGTGTGGATCTTTCAAAAGGAATAGTAGTGTTGCCCCTTTCTCTCTTTTTATTTCTTTTTTCTCCTTTTTCTATTTTTTTGTATTTTTTTGGTGGCCTCAATGGCTCTTTATATTTAACTCACATTTGCCCTCTTTGGGATCTTTTAATTTTGTCCACTTTGGGATCTTTTCCTCACTTAAGGGCAACACTCTATTTTACAAGAAGGTATAGAAGATCTTGACACTTTAAAAGGTACTCAAACATAAAGAAGATGTAGCTATCATGATGTATGCAAATGTATGCATCTGCCAGTGTAGCAGGAACATGTATGACATGAAGATCAAGTCATGAAGAGGTGGATGTTTCATGGCAATATATCTCGGAAAGGCTATGGAAATGCCTTGATAGGTAGGTATGGTGGCTGTTTTGACAAAGATATAAGGAGGTTTATGACGACAAAGCGTATCATGCCAAGGGTTTGGATGCACCGGCGAAGGTGGACGCCAAATATCGGAGTGAGAAGAGGGCAATGCACAGTACTGAAGAGGCTAGTAAATATGAGGAGGTGGAAGTGTCAACTATCAATACTTACATTAGTCTGAATAACTCATGACCTTATTATCGGTAACTCTCAATCTAATGAGGAGGTTCACAAAGATACAAGTACCCCGAGGAGGAGTGTATGGGGGTTTGGTTATCCTTGCGCATCCTCGACTCATGGTATGTGAGTGTACTCTAATATCCAATCCCCCCAAAGATTAGTGATCCATCTAGTAGCTAGAGTTCTCAACTAGTTTTTGTAGTTTTTGAAAATAAATAGGGATTTCCCAAAATACGACACCTATCACTAATAGGCTAGAGCTCTTGACACCAAAAGTTCAAACATTACTCACAACAATACCTCAAAACTATTGCAAGTTACTACTACAAAAACTATTGCAAGTTACTACTACAATTGAATAGCAACCTCAATTACCTACTTCAAGACAAGACACAACTTAGTGCAACAACCAACTCTCTTAACAAGATAAACATGAAAACTAAAGAGAGTTCCAGCAACAAACCAAATAAAAGCTAAGGCTCTTTCTAAAGACAAACTAAAACTAAACCTAAACATGGCAGCAGCTACGAAAAGATAAAGAACATACAACAGAGAAAGATAGGCATGAAAATCCTATGATGTGTTCTAGATTGGAATGGAGCGTGTTTCTCTCCCACACAAAGTAAGCTGGGGTCTATCTTGTTATGAGCAGCAAGCAAAGCTAAAGAAAACTAAAAAAGAAACCTAAGAGCGAGACGCTCCAAGCATAGCACATAACGCATGAAGTGATAAAAATATAGTGAGACGAAGGACAAACTGATGATTGTTGATGGAGAAGGGGATGCAAGGGGGCATCCCCAAGCTTAGACGCTTGAGTCTCCTTGAATATTTATTGGGGATGCATGGGGGCATCCCCAAGCTTGAGCGTTTGACACTCCCAGATATTCTTTCATCATCTTCCCTCGCACACTTGAAAACTCCCTTCATACATAACTCATCATAAGCTGATTAGAGAGGTTAGTACCCTTAATAAAATATATTTTTCCCACCGGATATAAAGATATTCTTGAAGAGCTACTATTTATCAAGATTGCCAAAAGGTTTTTGCGAAGAAAAATTAAGCTTAAGGTTTGCAAAAGTAAGGAAAGGAAAAGTGTGGCAGAATCTGTCAAAAACAGAACAACAGGTAGTAGAGAAATTTTTAGGGGCACTTCTGCAACTCAAATAAAAAAAACTAAGAACATACAGAAGTTTTACAAATGTATAGAGCATTCTGTGCAAACAATTCATCTCAAAAAGATGAACTGGTGATTTGTTTTGATTTTTTCCGTCAAGCAGACAGAATCTGTTTTCTGGACAACATGTCACAACTTTTGCTTCCCTTATCATAAGAGGCTAAACTTGGTACAAAACTTGAAAATAAATATGCAATGATGTTGCTACAGTAGTAACAATCATCAAGACCACTAAAAACAGAAGTAAAAACATCTTGGGTTGCCTCCCAACAAGCACTTTCTTTTACGCCTTTCAGCTAGGCATAAAGTAAAATAAGAATCAAGTTTTATCAAGACAGAGAGAATATCTAGCCCGTGTAACGGACTCAAAAGGTAACTTGATTTTCTTTCTAGGGAAGTGTTCCATCCCATTTTTTATAGGGAATTGAAATTTATATTCCCATTTTTCATGTCAATAAAAGCACCTACGGTGCAAAGAAAAGGACGTCCCAAAATAATTGGACATAAAGGTTCACACTCTATATCCATAATAGTAAAATCAACGGGAACATAATTTTCATTGACAATGATAAGAACATCGTAGATCTTCCCCAAAGGTTTCTTTACGGAAGAATCAACGAGACGAACACCAAAAGAACAAGGCTCAAAGGGCTTCAATTCAAACATATCATACATTCTTTTGGGCATAACGGAGGTACTAGCTCCAACATCACATAAAGCATAGGAAGAGAAGTTATTCAATTCAATTTTAATCATAGGGTCCCAACCATCATCTAGCTTCCTAGGTATGGAGGCTTCTATTCTAAGCTTCTCCTCCCTAGCTTTGATGAGAGCATTAGTGATATGCTCCTTGAAGGCAAGATTTAGTGTGCTAGTGTGGGGGTCTCTAGACATTTTGTGTAACAAGCTATCAACTTCTGAGAGGGTACAACTATCAAAATGAATATCACTACTATCAAAGATGGTAGTAGTGTCATCTAGGCTCACTTGCTTGAAACCCTCTATGTTCATAGGAGTTTCTTCTTCTACGGTTGAGGTATTAGCATCACCATTAATAGGTCCAATGGGACTAGGAGTGCGTTGGGTGATAATAGTTTGGTTGTCCTCAACAATTTGGATAGTAGCAACTGTGTGGTGTGTAGGAAGGCTCTTAATTCTATCATCTTCCTCTTTTTATCTATCCCATCTTTCTTTAAGTTTATCCATCATCCTAATATTTTCATTAATTTGTAATTGGATAGCATTAATAGGAGTGGCCTTCCTCTCCTCAAGGGGAGAGGTTCTAATTTTAAGCATCTCAACATCAAGGGCTAAGCTATCTACCTTCAAAGCGAGATTATCTAATTTTGCTAATTTCTCTTCTACACTCTTATTGAAGGATTTTTGGGTAGTGATAAAGTCTCTAAGCATGCTTTCTAGTTCAGAAGTGGGGTTTTTGTTACTAGGATAAGTGTTGTTGTTCCCATAGTTGGATGGAAACGGTCTAGGATTGCTAGCAAAATTACCCCTATAAGCATTATTGTTGAAGTTGTTTCTAGCAATAAAGTTCACATATACTTGTTCCTGAGCAACCAAAGAATTTAAACGAACATCATGAGGATCAATATAGGGTTGCCTGGTAAGTAGAGACATAATCAAGTCAACTTTTTTATTTAGGGAGGTAATCTCCTCGACAGAATTTACCTTCCTACCTGTTGGAGCGCGTTCGGTGTGCCATTGGGAATAGTTGGTCATCATCTCATCGAGAAGTTTTGTGGCAGCACCAAGTGTAGTTGACATAAAAGTTCCTCCCGCGGACGAATCTAACAAGTTCCGCGAGGTAAGTTCAAGCCTGCATAAAAAGTCTGGATAACCATCCAAGTAGTCAAACCATGTGTAGGGCATTTCTTAACAAGAGATTTCATTCGGTCCCAAGCATGGGCAACGTGTTCATTATCCAATTGCTTAAAATTCATAATGTTACTTCTCAATTGGATAATTTTAGCAGGTGGGTAGTACTTCCCAATAAAAGCATCTTTGCACTTATCCCAAGAATCTATGTTATTCCTAGGCAAAGATTAAAACCAGATTTTAGCTCCTTCCCTCAAGGAGAAAGGAAAAAGCTTAAGCTTAACGACATCACCTTCTACTTTATACTTTTGCATATCACATACCTCAACAAAATTGTTCAAGTGTAAAGAAGCATCATCTCCAGCACCAGAGAATTGATCTCTCATAACAAGGTATAGCAAAGAAGGTTTAATTTCATAAGAGGTAGCTGAAGTGGCAGGTGTGGAAATAGGAGTGCAGATAAAGTATTTGTTGTTATGACGAGTGAAGTCACACAACTTGGTGTTTTCAGTGGAACCCATAGCAGCAGCGAGTGTGGCAGTTTTTTTTTGTGATTTTTGATATAGGAAACAAAGATAAAAACTGAAAGGTAAACTAACAAGACTAAAAAGCAAAGGTAAAAGATAGTGTGGAACTCCCCTATCTTATCACTCGGAGTCCCCAGACTAAAAAGAAAAGGTAAAAACTGATCAGGTCGTGCTTGATGTGCGAGATGATGATAATGGTTTCTCGCCCTTCGTTAGTTACCCCAAGTGGAAGGTGAGATGTAGGATAGCAACAAATTTCCCTCAGTGAAGATACCGAGGTTGAGTATCGAACCAGTAGGAATCCGATAATGATAAGTAGGTGGTGAATCAAGCAACGCGCCGTTTGAGATATTGCTCTCTTAACCGGGACCTGCACATGACACAAATAAATTTTCTCCCAACAAAGTTCAGAGAGGTTGTCAGTCTCTCCGGTATTGTTGTTTACAAAGGATTAAACGCAAGGGATAATGATAATGGATAGAAAGTAAAAGCAGGAAAATAAATGAGCGTGTAAACAGTGATGAGTATATGGACCAGGGTCCCGTGATGTTCACTAGTGATGTCTCTCTCCCAAAACACGATAAAACTGCTATGCGAGGTAAACAAATCACAGCTGGGCAATTGACAGAATTAAAAATGCACCACAATGCTAACTATGCTACAAAGAAAGGAAGAGGCTCAAAAGCATGGGCGGTACGCCAAAATAAGTAGACCGAAATCGAACTACATCTACTACTAATCATCCACCTTGAGATATCTATCCAGAACATCTCACTGGTATTAAGTTGCAAGCCCCACCCAAAGTGTAAACCCAAAACAACACACAACTGTATTAAAAAGCACTTTGCGTAAAGTAAACAATCCTTGCAACCGCGGTTATAATCACCGTTGTTTTCCCCCTTGTGGCAACAACACATCCCCTAGACTCATGTTTCTTTCACTCAAGTGTGTCATCATGGGGCATGAACCCACAATCGAGCATAACGTTCCCTCTTGGAGTCACTACCTACTACTTGGCCAAAGCAATAAACAACAACGGAGAACATGAAAGAATTACTTAGGAACAAAAATATAAAAGATATGAACCAAATATATTACTCAATCACAATCTGAACATAGTCTCATAATTCATCAGATCCCAACAAACTCAACATAGCAACATCAGAAAATTACATATGTGCCTCGATCATGTTGGGAAGCTCACGAGGTCTAAACCATGAAGAACAAATAGGGGGAGGAGAACATCACATAGCTACTGATCATGGACCATGGTCCAAGGGAGACTACTCACGGATCATCCGGGAAGCGTCCATGGTGGATGGGAAGCTCCCGGAGGTCAATCCTCCCTCCTACAGTGTGCCGGGAAGAGGTCTGCTGGCGCTCCCGATCTTGGAAGTGCGGCGGCAGCGGAGCAGAGGCGAGATCGCGAAAAAGGGTTCTGTCCTCGGAGGTTTCACGTCACGGAGAATATATAGGCGTAGGGGGGCAGCCAGGGGGGCCACCAGGGGTCCAGGCGCCCCCCTGGCGCGTCCAAGCCCTAGGCCATGCCAGGTGGACGCCTGGATCCCTGGTAGTGGCCCTCTGGCCCCACATAGGTGATTCCGTAAGGTTCCTCCACGCATAATCCGTCGGATCCCAGGAAACTCATCATGTTGCTTCTCGGGTTTCCTTTTTACTGCGTAGTGTTCCCTCGGTAGCATCCAAGATATTTTGGCTCAGGGGGTTTACTTCGCCAAATCCATATTTCTAACAAGAGTCCTTACCGTTATGTATCAAATCCTTTCCTGCTGACTTCCATCCTTATGTCGGTTGACCGGTATGATAGCGAGGTATCATGTCATAGGTTGAATGCTGACGATGTCTGCACAATCCTTGGGGATATCTCGGGCCTTATCTATGGCAAAATCTTGAATCCTTTGTATTGGCCTCTTCGTGAAAAGACTTATCTCCCATGGGTGGTTATCTAACTGATAATGATCATCATCGTGATGTCCCATTGTGCGGAACGTTGACCGTCTGCACATGGTGTTACATCACTTTTCCTGGCTCGTACATCTTGAGCATTAGTTCTGACGGGTGGGTCACAAACTTCGATCCTTTTCTCACGCTGAGATTTTCTTGACATGTTGCCATATCCATGTGTGACGGTAGGCCATGCTATGCTTCAACACTGTACTTGTAGAAAAATGTTTAGCTGGGTAGGGTGTCTTTAGAGAAACACACTTGAGTGCCCCCAGCAGTTACTGACAATTCCAAACAATGTGTAACGGCACGAGCTGACAGGCTTGGTACTTGGTTCCTTTCCCATATGGAGTGAGATTCCTTAAGTTTAGGTGTCCATGGGTATCCGTAAGGAACCATGGTTCCGGTTGACCGAGGTGAATTTGACCATGAAGTCCATGTAGACACCCTTTTGCCTTACATGTCATCTCGCAAGAGTTGCATACTTTTGGCAGCTTATGGGGGTAGCTCTAAATCATGTCGCACATATCGCGACAAGGTTCAACATACGCGATGTCTTTCTGCCTTGGTCCTTGCTACTGCGAAAATCATCCTTTTTCTTTGTACTTCTTAAATAATGGCTTACCCTTTTGTCGAAATATTTCTCTGAGATAGATGGGTTGCCTTCATCCTTTGTCTCTTGGCTATCCATAATTACTCTTGGTTGCAATAAATTTGGCCTCAAGATTATCCTTCTTCGGGGCCTTGTCGGAATCATTTCCTTTACTTGGGGTGTTCCTTCATGACTTGTAGATCTTTACACCAGGCGGAGATGTGTATCTGATTCTTCTTCTTGCGTTCCTCGTAGGCGTTGTGGTTCTTACCACTTTCCATGTGTATAACTTGCTTGATTACGAGTGGGTTTGTATCCATACAGGAGTAGCTCGCATAACCTGAGAAGTATGCCCATAAAATGTGCAGATCCATGTACACTGACTATGCTGAAATCTCCATGGATTCCAAACAGTTGGGTTTCTGACAATACTTTTGCGGGCACAATGGCGTGTCGGAGAAGGCTGGGTAGCTTATGCTCTAAGCTTTGCTGGGGTACCGTTTCTCAGAAGCTTTCTCCGGTGGCGTAGTGAGGAAGGAGGGGTATCATATGCGGGAAGCTTCTTCGATAGCTTACTGAAGAAGACTGGTTGTCTTGCCTCGGAAGTTTTGCCTTTCTACTGTGGATGCATGGGTTCCTTATGCTGGAAGTTTCTGCGGTAGTGCACTGTAGACAATTGGGTAGCTTGTGCTGGAATCCATCCATGTGGTGTACTGAGAAAGATTGGGTGCCTTACACCATAAGCTTCTCTCGGTGGCTTGTGGTAGAAGGCTGAATTTCTTGGCCAACAAGCTAACAAGATAGCGTACTGGGGAAGGTTGACGCACTGTACACGTTGGATGTGTCCGACATCTTACACAAGAAGGCTTGGGTTCCTTATGCCCAAAGTTTTGCCATGATAGCGTGTGGATAAACTGAATACTGTGCATGTTAACTTACTGACTATTGTCTTATCAGGGGAGATCATTGTTCCAATCATCTCTTTACTGGGTACTGACTTCATGGAACATCCTGATTTTCTTCCGGAGTATACCATGATATAATAACTTGCGTATGACAAGATTGCAACTTGTATATGCCATACCTTTGATGCAGATGTTCAGGGATTATGAATGCGACTTATCTCTTCCTTTTCTTGAATCTTTACGGCTGTAAAGGTTGAAAGAATGATGCAGACTTGATCCGAATGATTCATCCAGGTAGAGTTCATACTTGAGCCAAATATTTCCAATGCAACAGGGTATGAATCCTTCTTGACTTACTGTTTTACCAACACTTTGCTGTCTTCCACTGATTCTTCGTGGTATGCGGTGGGTTGATGAGCAACTTTCCATAAGGGAAAAAAATACGGCGACACCAAATGAAGATCGAATGAAGAGCCAACGAAGCTATACAAAGGAGGATCAATAGCAATCGATAGAGAGTTCAGCACTTCAAAAGTTTTAGCGGTAGTCGATGACCATCGGAACCCCTTGCATAAAACCAGCAAATAAACCCAATAGCCACCAAAACGGTCTTTACAACTCAGATCTGGGACGTCACTGGAAAAACTCAACCACTGCTCAAGACGGCCGAAAATCCTCTCAGAGCAAGAGGCAGCGTTGATAAAAACAATGTAGAGGTAGCTAAGATGGCCGAAAAGCAGCTCAGAGCATAGGGTCTCCACTGTGAAAAGAAACTCAACAACTGCCCGAGACGGCCGAAAAGCAGCTCAGAAAACGGGCCGACTGTTGAAAAGATAAATATAAAGTCGGCATCCACCCCGGACGGCCCGAAGAAGCTCAGAACACAGGCGTGGTGCTGATATCAAAGAAGCAAGAAAGGGTCCGTCAGAGTCACGTAGTACCTGAAAACATATTCATTAAACACACAAAAATAGCGAAGAACCAACCAAAGAATCGACGAGGTAATTCAACGAAGCAAAGGTCAATAGCACTAAATATGCATCGAGATCACACACAAGAAAGATCATATATTATTGCTACACACAACAACATTCAATAAGAAAAATGCAAGACTACTACTACTCATGCAACATGAACTACGTGAAAGCTTAGGCACTACGGTCTAACCACGGGTTGCCGGAGGCTGAAGGAGCTAGTGGAGGAGTTGACGAAGCCAAGGCTAAAGCAAGAGCTCTTTTTGCATGTCTTGCATCACGGACTAGCTCGGCGATGAGGGCGTACTCGGTGATCATGTAGCGGGACATGCCAATCACCATTGCGTCAGCTTCCGCAAGAGGACGAGGAAACCTTACTCTTTGAGGAGTGGTGGCCCAGATGGGGTAGAAGTTGAAGGCACAATTCTGCAACATCACGCCTTCCTGGTGGCGAAGACTTGTGAGTCCTGCCAAAGCAGCAAGTTGAACGACACGATCTGAGGTAGAGGTGTGTTTGCCCTGCAAGTTGTAGGTGCGCATGCCAATGGAGAGGTTGACTGTCATGACGACATTGGCACGGTACCCAAGTATCTGTCCTCCGAGTGGCGTCTGGGAAACTTAGTACATCGGCATGTCTCCACTGGGACAGAGATCACGCCAAACATCGGCAAGAAGATAGGCAAAGCTGAGTGGGGAAAGGTATGATTGGTAGCCCACCGGATACTCTGCCATCTACACTCGTCAGATCAGATCGTTAGCGAAAAGAATGCTATCTATATGCATGCTATGTGGCAAACAAATGCAGCAATCAAATGCATCACACAAGCAAGCTATATACTCTAGCACTAACGTCATTCTACCGTCCGCGCTAACTAGGGTGTCTTACAGTCAGTCCTGCTCTGATACCAAGCGTTGTGGCACGCCTGCTCAGAATACCAGAAAGCGCCATGATCCAGCCCAGAGATCAAGTCTTCTGGAACACGGCACTGCTTGATATAGAACTGGATAACTTTCGATTACCAATGAAATGGGTACGAGGGGTCTATTACAACGCTAGAGGAGCGAGGCAGAGAACAAACTTTCTCCTAATGCTAGCAACGAAACCACATCAAGCAACGGGATAACTCTAGCAGCGAAATAAATCTTAGCAGCGAAACAACGGCGATGGTGGTGAACTCCACTCTACAACGAGACTGGCTCGGACACCTCCTAGCTCGCAAACACCGGGAACGTCGTCCTACGCAATCACGGCATTGCCTGCAAATCTGGCATGACACGCCAGGTCAGTAAATTGAATGTACTTGCAAGCTCACAACAACCAAAGCATCAAGGCAAAAAAATAACATAGCATGCTATCATGATGAATCTATCCTATTACCAAGAGTAAGACAATGCAAGACAACCATCTTTTAAGGTCACATGGACCACTTACTCATCTCATGATCATCGCATGATGATGCAGCTTACCTCAGAGTCCTTTCAAACTCAACAATCGGGTTACCGGTCATCGCATGACCAATCAACTTGTACGTGTCGTCGCACGACCACTCAACGGGTTAGGATTCATCGCATGACCTCCCAACTTATCAGGTCATCGCATGACCAACAACTTATATGGTTTGTCACACGACCAACAACTTTCACGGGTCATCGCATGACTACCAACTTAGCACAACCAAACCGGGTTCCTGTTGATCCATAGTGTGACCTAGTACGAACTGTGTACAATACCGTGGGCTCCGCTATTCGGATAGATTCATACCCTCTACAGAGGTCACACACTTTACCCACACTGTGGAGTTCTTCCTCCATCCAGTACCTTGGAACTTGTCCCACAGGAACCTCGGAACTCGTACCATAGGAGTGGACTAGGATTTCTCCACCGAGACCGTTCTACCGCGTGCCTCCCTTACCGTATCAACAGACATACTTCGCAAGTCATGTCTTGGATAGACCTGTGTCCTCCAAACACCTGCCATCGCATGGGAAACAACATTTGTCCCAAACGGGGACTGGATCCATATAACCAAACCAGCTCTCGAGACTATCGTCGTGTATCGAGCCAGGGTAATCACGCGCGCATAGCCTTCCCTCCTTGGTGATACGAATAAGAGAGCCCACCGATAGACCGAGCCAAGGACTTCCCATACTGGCAAGTGTGGCTGCACTGATAAGTTCAGTTTAGTGGCACCTGATCAACTTGGCATAAAGCATGTATACAAATGCATAATCATCAAGTATCAATTGCAACATGAAAATCTAAGTCCAGGTCATAGTAATACATGTAAAACAATCCAAGGTACGGTTACGGTTATATCATAATCCAAATCATGATTAGGTGATTAACTTAGTCATGTCAAGATGCAAGATAGTAACATGAAACATAGCAAGATCATAAACATGACTAGGGGTTGTGATGCAATCAAGCAAACTCATGGGAATGACACTTATAGTAATTCAAAGCATATCAAGAAAAGTCATCATATTATCTGAAATGCTACAGCAGATTGTAAAACCACATTAAAGTTTTACAAAGATGCAAAGGGGGTAGTGGCTTGCCTTTCGCCAAGGGAGTGTGAATATACTTCTGGTACTCCACACAAATAAACTCCTGCAAATATATTTTTAAATAGCAAAAGAAAAAGTCACATAAATATTTTCTTTTAACCAGCAAAAATCAACAGAGAAATATGGCACAAAAGCTATGCCAAATAAAGAGGAGCTTAAGAGAAAACTAGGGGAAAAAGATTCAACTCATTTGGACTTGTGGTTTAAAATATATTGCAGGTCAAAGTTAGGTCAAACTAATCAATTTAAATTTGGAAGGGGGAGAGAGGAACATAGAATGGTGGCTCAGCGGTGTCTCAACGGCGGCGAGGAGGGCACGTCGGAGGAAGTGGAGTGTGCAGAGGGCTCGGGTGGTCCACGACGCACCCGTACGTACCTTCAGCACATCGGGAGGTGGCCGGACGGCGTTGCCACCTTCTTCTCCGGCGGCGGAAAGTCACGGGCTCCGACGATGTCCACGTTTCCGGCGACAATCCAGAGAGGGGCGAGTTGGGGAGGGTCCAGGGGAACTAGGGGAGTCTAATGGTGGTCTCATCTTGGCTAGGGGGGCAATGGAGCGGGCTCGAGATGACTGTGATCCGAGCGGCGAGGTACTAATTGAATTGGAGGAACAAGGGTGTCACGGCTCAATTGCTTGGACTAGGGGTCGATTGGAGGGGCGGTGAAGTTGCTGGTGAGTCTAGGCAAGGCCGGGCATGACTTTTATAGTCTAGCGAAGATGCCCGAGCTCGGGTGCCGCCGTGCAGACGCGGCCAAACTCCGTGGTGAGAAGGACGGCGAGCTGGAGGGGCCGAGGGGGTTCTGGAGGTCTCGGGAGGTGCCACGAGCGAGCAGTGCAGCACATGGAGCCGAGAGGGAGCAAATGGTGATGGAGACGGGTCGACGACACTATGCCCGTCGGGACCTGCATGGCGGGGCCTTCCGGAGAACGTTTCCGGCGAGGGGGTGGCTGCTGGAGGGGGACGCGTGGAAAGGGACTCCGTGCGGCGCGGGTTGACAAGGGGAAGACGACGGGGGCGAGCTGCAGGGTGTGGATGGCGTGTCCAGTGGCTCAGGCCACGCGTAGCGCACACTGAGTGCACACCATATGCGTGCTCACCAAGGGGCTTGGTGCACACAAGGAGATTTCTCGTGGCCTTTTATGTCTAGAGTGTAGTCCTCTCATTGCTGATCACTATGGTGTCTTTGAATGGTCAAGGGGAGGCTTGGGGGAAGCTTGGCTTCTCTGCAAAGATTTATGCAACAACCTTGGGGGAGAAGTAGAGGTCAGCTGGTGAAGATAGGAGGGTAACCTAGTTTTCACATGTGCTTAGGGTACAAAGGACTACATGTCTGTGAATTTGCAGCTCAAATGGACATGGATACAGTGTACCTCCTTTGCAAATGCCAAATTTGACCAGAAGCTTGGTCTTGAAGCTAACATCACATAGGTGGTTGGATTAGGCTGAAATTTGACGGAGAGGGGTCATTTGGCGGTGTGCCGAAGTGTGCAAAATTTCAGGGCTAGGGGAAGTACCTAGCTAGTACTTGCTTAACAAGGTACCCTGCCGGCTAGAAGCTTGATCTTGATGGTGCCATCACATGGGTGGTTGGGTTTGGCTAAATCTTGGTTTAGGAGAGTCATTTGGGTGTGGTAACATGCACACAAAGTTTCAGAGCAAATGGATGCTCCTATCTTGCACTTCCTTCACAATGCCCCTTGTTGCATAATTTTTTTGGGAATTTTGTGATGGGGTTTTGCTAGTCCCCTAGAGCTGAAAATTGGGATGGGCTAATGATATGGTCATAAGAGCTTGCACAAAATGTTTCACCAGGAATGGATAAAGATAAATAACACTTCCCTCACAAAGTGTTATTCTGCCCCAACAGACAAATGAATTTCTCTAGGTGGAAAATCCACCTGGGACATGCCATGTTTTTGGAGATTATGGAAAGATATGATGTCAAGAGCATAAGGTAATTATTTGGGGATTTATGGAGCAATATAAATAGGGGTTGCTTCACAATCCTCAAATAAAGGGAATATTCCTTTTATTGGAAAAAGAAATATAAGGCATGAATAAAAGGTGGCTTGGATGGGATGGATCAAGGGAAATTATTTGGAAAGGTTTAGATAATCATGGTCCACTTGAGCAAGGAAGAAAATATGCTCAGGTTACAAGTCCGAAGAGTTGCCTAAAATCAAACCAACTGGCAAATCCAGAAATAAATCAGAGAAGTTTTAAAAATAAAAAATTGAAATATTCAGGGTGTCACAAGTAACCTAGCCAATAACGATGCTGCTAGACATTTAGTTGCCGGAGTAGAAATGCCGACGGGAGAGTGCCAGGTGAGGAAACTTATAAATACTGAGAAAAAATAGAGTGACATCCGCATTAAGCGTCCCAGTGAGTGTAAAATAAACAGTGACCCCCTGTAAATTTGCACATAATAACCTAATGTAATAGACTAACGCAGTATCATTGGACTCTACACTTCACAGCAGGTTTTTAAATATAGGGTTGGCAGAAATCTTTACCTTTCCTTTCAGAAAATAATGGGAACCAAAGTAGATAGGAAGATAGGAGCATGGACAGTGGTAAACGAAGAAGGGGACAGTGGCGATCTTGAGTTGATGCTAACTAAGGAAGAGGCGATGGAAGAGCAAAGAATAATGTATGTGTGCTGCCGAACCCACTACCATCAGTGCTCACACCTAAAACCATGAGATCGTGATTGGATTTGGCATGGACGTTGTTGCGCCCCCTTGAGGATGACGCTGAGACGACCATACTTCTTGCTCCGGGTCCGATCCAGTGCTGCCCTGGAGGGCAGCGGCATGCCCAATTTCATCCCCACGAGGTAAAGGTACAGCGAGCGTGAAATCTGATGCGTCGCTGTCGCCGTTGTCGTCTGTGTGGGAGATGGACATGAACGAGAGGAGGGTAGGTCGTGATGGGGGTGGGTTAGCGCATCCAATGACAAATACGCAGATCGTATCACATCCGCTCGTTCGGCATCGGACGTTTAGCTGTGTAGGCGAACAAGAGGGCTCCAAATCTGCTTTCAGAATAGCACGCCATAGGACAGTCAGCACATGACCGGCCCACGTGCGATGAGAAGCGTATCAGAGAACCCAGTTATCGACCTGAATCGAGATCAAATGGCACATGATGTTTTGGAGATGAAATCCAACGGTCCACGAGCCAGACTACGTGAGAGGGCAGGAAAAAGGTTAAATTTTACTGTCCTAAATATGATAGTTACAAAAGTACGCCTTAATTAGTGATTAAATTATTTTTGGCGGATAACTATAAGTCACATGTTATCTACACAAAAGAATGTAAGAATTCAAATAGGAAAATTAAATAGGCGATACTAAGGCCACGTGGTTAAATTATATATGTGACATTCGAGACCTTTTACGATATGTATAATGATGATATCTTAGTTTTCCCACATAGAATAAATACTGATCTCTTAGCAATAATTTTTTCACCAAAAACTTAGAAATCTTTAGTTGTTATAGCTAAGTTAAGATATAATTTTTTGTATATTTTTTGTCTTTATCTAAATTACGTGGCAAAGCTAAGATAAAAGAGTTTTATCAACCATTGTACATATCCTTACTCGCGTTGCGCATTAATAGGAGGAGGAGCCTACGCCGTAGGCGTATCCGATTAACAATTATCACATTCTATTTTCATTTTTGGTTAACACCTTGAAAGGACCAGCACCACGCGGCTTCAACTTGGAATTCCTCAACCCTGGAAATCTATCCTTGCGCAAATGCACCCAAACCATATCTCCAGGCTGAAATAGAACTTGCTTCCGTGACTGGTTCCTTGCAGCAGCAACATTCTTGCCTTGCTTCTCAATAGCCTCTCGTGTCCTCTCATGTATCTTCTTCACATAATCTGCTCGTTTGGATGCCTCCATATTAAAGCGTTCCTGCAATGCAAGAGGCAGCAAATCAAGAGGTGTAATAGGCTTGAAACCATATACTACTTCAAAAGGACAAAAGTGAGTAGTAGTGTGTACTGCCCTGTTATAAGCAAATTCCACATGTGGCAAACACTCCTCCCATTCGCGCAGATTTTTCTTGATCATAGCTCGCAGCAACTGTGACAATGTTCTATTGACCACCTCCGTTTGACCATCAGTTTGGGGATGACATGTAGTGTTGAACATCAACTTTGTCCCCAACTTTCCCCAAAGTGTATTCCAGAAGTAGCTCACAAACTTCACATCTCTATCAGAAACAATTATCTTGGGCACTCCATGCAAGCGTACAATCTCCCTGAAAAACAGGTTAGCAACATGCGACGCATCATCGCTCTTATGGCAAGCAATAAAATGTGCCATCTTAGAAAATCTATCCACTACCACAGATATACTATCATGACCATGTTTAGTGTGTGGCAATACTAACACAAAATCCATACTAATATCTTCCCAAGGTGTGGTAGGAGCCGATAGTGGAGTATACAAACCGTGAGGCTTCATCTTGGACTTGGATGTGTTGCATACAATGCAGCACCAAACAAACCTGTCCACATCACGCCTCATCCTGGGCCAATAAAAATTATCAACAGGCATGAGTAGTGTCTTCTCACGCCCAAAGTGACCCATCAATCCTCCTGCATGTGATTCCTGCAACAATAGCAAACGCACAGACGATTTTGGAACACAAAGTTTGTTAGCTCGAAACAAAAATCTATCATGTATGTGGAACTTGTCCCATGCATTTCGAAGCAAACACAAACGATATGGTTCAGAAAAATCATGATCAGTTGCATATAAATCACACAAACTCTCTAATCCAGTAATTTTAACATCAAGATGTGTCAATACCATATTCTTCCTAGATAGAGCATCAGCAACAACATTATCTTTCCCTTTCTTATACTTGATGATGTAGGGAAAAGACTCAATGAACTCAACCCACTTAGCTAGGTGTCGATGCAAATTAGATTGAGCTTTCAGATATTTCAAAGCTTCATGATCAGAATGTATGAGAAATTCTTTTGGCCACAAATAATGTTGCCAAACCTCAAGAACTCTAACAAGTGCATAAAATTCTGTACCATAAACAAGATAATGCAGTCTAGCACCAGAAAGTTTCTCACTAAAATAAGCAATAGGTCTACCTTCCTGCATTAACACACCACCAATGCCTATACCACTAGCATCACATTCAACTTCAAATTGCTTAGTAAAATCAGGTAATGCAAGTAATGGTGCAGAAGTAAGCAAACATTTCAGCTCATCAAATGCAATGTCTTGGACAATGCCCCAAACAAAAGGTACACCTTTCTTCGTCAACTCATTCAACGGTGCAGAAATAGTACTAAAGTCTTTCACAAAACGTCTATAAAAACCAGCTAAGCCGTGAAAACTTCGTACTTGACTAACATTCATGGGAGTAGGCCAATTTTGAATTGCTTCAATTTTAGAAGAATCTCTTCAACCCCATGCTTAGATACAACGTATCCCCAAAATATGACCTTATCTTTTGCAAATGTGCACTTCTCAAGATTAGCATATAATTTAGCATCACGCAACACTTGCAAAACTTGTCGAATATGATCAACATGTTCAAATTCAGTGCGGCTGTAAATAAGTATATCATCAAAATACACAACCACAAAGCGTCCAATAAACTCTCGCAAAACATGGTTCATTAATATCATGAAAGTACTAGGAGCATTAGTAAGACCAAAAGGCATAACTAACCACTCATATAACCCAAACTTAGTTTTGAAAGCAGTTTTCCATTCATTCCCTTCTTTCATCTTAATTTGATGGTATCCACTACGCAAATCAATTTTAGAGAAAATAGCAGCACCACACAATTCATCAATCATATCCTCTAAACGTGGAATAGGATGGCGATATGAATAGTGATGTTACTAATAGCTCTACAATCTACGCACATACACCATGTACCATCTTTCTTAGGAACCAAAATAACAGGAACAGCACAAGGGCTAAGACTGACACGAATATACCCTTTATCGAGAAGCGCTTGTACTTGTTGCTGAATTTCTTTCGTCTCTTGGGGATTGGTCATGTATGGTGCCCGGTTGGGAAGTGTAGCTCCCGGAATAAGATCAATTTGGTGCTCAATACCACGCAACTGTGGTAATCCCGATGGAACCTCCGCCGAAAACACATCAACATAATCCTGCAAAACAGTAGACACACTAGAAGAAAGAGGATGAGTATCATTAGAAAGCAATACCTCGCCTTTGCACATAAGCACTAGTGGCATGGTTGTAGAATCCTCACGAAATTCTCTCATGTCTTCTTTGGTGGCTAGTGTAAGCAAACTAGTCTCTCTCACACTTTTCATTATATTATCACTCACAACTATTACATTGGTCTCTTGTGTTGGTTCTAAATTCACCTCTACCTTCTGACGAGACTCATTCACAATTTGCTGTGGGGACATAGGATGGAGATTACTTTCTTGCCCTTGAACTCCAAATGATATGTATTGGCTCGGCCATTGTGTTGCACATGGCGATCATATAACCACGGCCGACCCAATAAGAGATGGAAAACTTTCATAGGCACCACATCAAAATCGATGGAATCCTTTTATGGGCCTATCTCAAAATTTACGCGCACCATGTGATTCACCTTCATCTCACCACTGTCACTCAACCATTGGACATAATAAGGATTCGGGTGAGGTAAGTATTTCAGATTTAGCTTGGCACATAACTCCTTGCTTGCGAGGTTGCGGCAGCTACCTCCATCAATGATCACTTTGCAAGCTTTATTGGGGCCAACTAATGCTTTGGTTTGGAACAAATTGCAGCGCTGAGACTCAGATTTGGGCTGCACAGTAAGAGCACGCTGTGACACAATAATGGTAGGAGCATGCGATGGAAAAGCATCCATGCCTTCTTCACTATTGTATCCCTCGTCATTGAATGCATCGGGGTCGTCATCATCACCGGTTTCATACTCGCCGATTTCTTCATTAATGAACATGACCTTTCGGTTCGGGCAATCTCTCTTAAAATGACCCAGATTACCGCAAGAGTGACAAGTCATCTCGCGATTGCGAGCGGTAGACATGTTGGATCATGCACTAGTGGCAGGAGCAGCTGGCTTCTATTCCATAGAACCATTGGAGGCTGGCTTGGAAAGTGAAGAAGAAGCCCGAGTATTGGCACCATAATTCTCCATAGGCGCGGCAGATGATGTCCGTGGAGAAAATCTGCTAGATGTTGTGTATTTTTCCTTCAGTTGTGCCTCTTCTTCAAGATGTGATTCAGCCTCCCTTGAAAGATACAATAGATCATTCATATTATAGTATTGGTGATGCCGCACAATACTCTTGACGTTAAATTTCAGCCCATGGAGAAAACGTTGCATAGTCATCTCAACCTCTTCACGGACTCGTGCACGTTGCAGCAACATCTCCATCTCAATATAGTATGCATCAACTGACATAGTACCTTGCTTCAATTGTTGCAATTTATCAAAAACTGTCCATAAGTAATTAGTGGGAACAAACCGAGATTTCATGGTCGCCTTCATGTCACGCCATGTACGAATAGGCTGCCCATCGGTTTCTTGTATCTCGGACAACACACTCTCCCACCAATGCAAGGGATAACCGTCAAACTCGGAAGAAGCAATCTTGATCTTCTTGTCCTCCGAATAATCATGCAAACGCCATAATTTTTCCATCTTTAGCTCCCATGTGAGGTAATCTTCCATATCCGTGGAACCTTCAAATTTGGGGATGTTAAACTTGGGCTTGCTCAAGACATCTTCTTCCTGAATGGGTAGACGACGCACACCAAAACCAAGTGGAGGTTGGCGAACCGGACCTTGAGCACCAGATCCACGGCCCTGATTGGCCCTCAAATCAGCATTGTCGCCATGGACACTACCATCATCTTCCTGAGCGTAAGGTTGGCGTTGTACAATAGCTGCTTGTATGCCAGTGAAAGATGTTGTCATTTGTTGTAGGCTCTGCTGTATAGCAGCAAGTTGTTGTTGCATAGTGGTGACTGAAGTTTCAGTCGCGTCCATTTTCAGTTGGACCGCTTGAACATTTGTATCAATCGCATCAGCGGATTTAGTAATCATCCCGGTCAAGTGATCACGGAGACCTTCATATGCCTCCCATGTAACTAGCACATCCTTGCCCTGTTTCTGCATCACAGCAAAACCACTTTGAGACATGATTAGTAGGTTAGTGCACTACATAAAAATCTTTTGGTGGACACTCACAACTCACTCAAAACTGGCAAGAAAAGGTGAATCTTACCGTTCCAAAGTGAATAGTAATGCGTACCCGTTCGGATGGAGGACTAGTGCACGGATGTGATGAAGTGAATACCGAGTAAAAGAGTGAACACACGACAAAGCAGGATATATGTGGTGGAGCTATAGGTATGGCACCCTAACTACACCGAGGTCAAGTCCTAGTGCTGATCGTGTGATACAAACCCAAGGAAAAACTCACACCGTGGAGACAAAAAGAAGTCAGGCCTCTCAAAAGATCACCACTTTGATATTTCCCTTCTAGCTCTTGTATATCTCTTTGCACTCTTTGATAACTCTTATGATCACTCTTCCTTATATTTATTTGTTGAATCTTTTCTCTTTTTTGTCTCTTTTTTTTATTTTTCTGACTCTATTCCACACTTGTCGAAATTGCTACCGTACTGCTACAGTGATTTTGATTTTTCTACAGTAAACTTCCTCTTTAGGCCACAATATTGTTGGGGTTCGGGGCAGAAAACACAAATTTTTCATAACCTACGAGACCCATACCCAAGACCTATGCTATGCTAATGCAAGTAACGGACAGAAATAAATCACATACCAGTATGTAGTCCGTTAAGCGGGAAACGTTCCCGCATGAACGTGGTTGGTGTAGTCGTACCGGCAATCCCCGATGCCGCGCAGATCCACGATGACTCCTGTAGCCACACGATCCTTGTAGACCGATGACGGGATTACGACCCGTCGGAACGTTGTCGATGAAGACCTCGCGATACGGCCACGACGACGAAGTAGCACCACAAGTGTAGTGCCTCGCGGGATTATACACATACAGTATACCCGACGTCCCTCCGGGCTCCTAACCAGTAGAGCAGCGGAAAGAAGATGGATTCGGATCCCAATTCCAGCAGCACGACGGCGTGTGTATAGTAGAGAAATCCCCAACCAAGTGTAGACTCCAAACAAGGGGAGTCCACTCGAGGAAGGAGAAAGGAGGGAGAGAGAGATGAGAACTTATCTCAAAAAATGAATGATTAAAAGGGCACCTCTACCCCTCCCTATATAGGCCAAGGAGGGGTGCCACCCCCCCTCCACTTCCGGGGTGGGACTAATCCCAAGGGGAGGGGGGTGCGCCATGAATAAAGGGGGTGGGCCCCTCTATGGCGCCAATGCCCATGGGGGAGGACTCCCTCTCCCCCTAATGGGCCCTATGAGGCCCATATGCCTTTTAATTACTTTTTAATTATATTTTAATATTTAATTGAGATAATTAAATAATAAAGCATTAATTAAAAATTATTAAATATATTTTGAACCTTTCAAAATACCCGGAACAATTTTCGGCCTTCATCGGAACAATTCCGGTGTTCTCTCCAATTTCTCCGGTGATCCCGAATCAATCCTTACTGCGTCGAGTACCCTTAAGTGTAACACCCTACGGTCCGGGAAACAGCAGACATGATCGAGACAATTCTCATTGATCAAGGAATAATCAATTGGACCTGGTTACAATCCTTGATAGCCCCTGCGCTTCCATCGAATGAACTTCAATCGTTGTTGGATCTGTTAACCGTGTGCCTGTTCCCTTTGTCCTGGGGTACTTTGCTTGTCCGAGGTTTGATCATCGGTATCCACTATACCTACTTCGTCCTCGTTCTCAACAAACAAGTTTACTCGTTCCCGTGATATTACAACTCCCTAACCTAGTCACACGTTTGCAAACTTTATGATGTAACATCACCGAGTGGGCCTAGAGTACCTATCCGTCACACGGATGGACAAATCCCGCTTTGATCTATTTGCATACTCATTAACATATCTATTCGGAATACCTGAAGTACTCCTTTATGGCCAGCATATTTCAGTCAGGCGGTGGGTAGCAAATCAAGGCATCCTAATAGACAATAATTATGTATGATCATTACGGTCTAAGGATCTGGTCACTACGTTATAGTTATCGCAATGTCGAACTATGTGACTTGATCACATCGCAACACTTCTGGTGGGTGTATGTCCATCATATCATTATCCAATGATACGAATCCATTGTCAACAGACGCCATTGTCTCATTATCAGGAAACCTTGATCATCAATCGCCCAATGGACTAGTATACTAGGGTTGACTAGGGACCTGGTTGTTTGTACACCACACCTGTATTGATGTTTCCGCTTAATACAGTTATAGCATAGTATCAAACGTATTATGAACTAATGGAATATGCTCGATAAAACATATTTTATTTGCCTGTAGGGCACATTCCCAACAGTCTCCCACTTGCACTAGAGTACAAATAATCTAGTTGCATTTTCTCTGGATCATAACTCCTTATTGATCATGCTTGCCCGTGTAAGAGGTTGTATCAACGGTCTGGATACCATTCAGAACCGTATGTCCTTTTGCAAATCATAATGTCAGCTAATTTGACATTCCTTCATTATCCACTATAATGATGAGGTATATATATTTGGCGGTGAAGTGAGACTTCGTTTGCTGTTGTAACAGCCTAGTTTTCACAAAAATTAAAAATTTGTTTTCGGTGTGAATTGTTTGATTGTCTGATTTGTTTGCGGTGTTTGCATCCCCGATTTATCGATCGGAGATTATTTTTCCCCCTTCTTATCTCGTACCGGACGGAGACCGACCCTTGCCACCCTGACACTCGACATTTGCGACACCGGGTTATGCCCGATCATTGTCGCGAAAACCGCACGAGACTAGCCGCAGCCAACGGAACGAAAACCCCATTTAATAATTAAACGGGTTAATTTATAGCGCGTCAGAAAGTGTTCTCGGAACGGTTCCAGCGCGAGGTGAACGCCTCCGGCTCGACGCACTGATCGCGCAGTTCGAAGTTTTACCCGAATCGGAGGTACTGCGGACCCCCGGCGGTCAGAAACGGGAGCACCGTGCGCGCGAGATAAAAAACCGGAGATGTTTTTGCAAACTGCCAGCCACCTGTGCTATATAAAGACCACCACACTCCCACCCATTTCTAGGGTTTCCCTAGCACAAATATGCAGCCACACCCCTATTTTTGCCCCAAAATTTGCCCAATACCCCAATTTTCGCAGCAGTTCCATCCCAGCACATCTGGACCTTCAGATCGCCCGATCTGACGGCCGAGATCGCCTCCCACCAACCTCCATCTCCCTCCTCTTTCTCTCCAGCAATGGAGTAGCCGCCGCCTCCGTGCCCGTGGGCAGCCTCGCCGCCGCCGTCGGCCAGCAGCAGCCAGCCGGGCCGCCTCCCTCTCCTCCCGCGCTCCCCTCTTCTCCTTCTCTTCTCTCCCTCACCTCCCCTTCTTCTCTTCCCCGCAGGACCTGGCCGCCATGGGAAACCCGAGCCCCAACTCGCCACCTCCTTGGGCGCCCTCAACGCCGGCCGCCGCCTGCTGCTCCCAACGGCCAGGAGCGCCTCCGTCGCCGCGCCCGTTTCCACCGTCCTCGCCCCGCGCCCCGTCTCGCCGGGAGGCCGGCCGGAGCCGCCAGGCCGCCGCCGCGGTCGACGTCCTGGAGAGGACGAGAATGCAGCCCCTGCCCATTCGCCCCCCCAGCTGGGCTGTCCCAACACGGCCACGGCCAGGTGGGCCAAGCCGCAGCCCAGCGCCCCCTCGGCCCAGGGTGCCTCCAGCGGCCCAGCCGCGCATTCCTCTGGCCAGTGGGCCAGGCCCATGGGTGAGGAGCCCAAGCCACCTCCCTGTTTTTTTATTGTGTCCAGGACCTCAAAATTTTGCTAAGTGTTGGAAAAACTGTGTGCTGATTCAATTTCGTGTTACGTTTTCCCGTTGAACCGTAGCTCGGATCGCGATGCGCCAAAAATGAAAGTTGCTTAGAATTGCGTGTACTTTAATTCATATTTTGTGAGAATTTTCATTTGAGCTCATCTTGATTGTGTAATTTTGTGCTAAAGTGGGTATCAGGCCGTTAAACTGCTACTTTTTCCTGTTAAGTGCTGCTGTTTATATTTTGTTGCAACTTTGCATGATGATTGTAACAAATCCATGAGGCCTATTGCATTGATTCTTTCTCCTATGTGTTAAGCATCATGTGTACTTCATTTCCATGCTTTAACTTGCCATGTTTGGGTGCTCTAGCTATATTAAATCTTGCTCCAAAGTGGTGATCCTGATGTTATTGTGCTGCTGTTGCTGAAACTGTTATTTTGTTGCAACTTCGGTCGACGAGTGTTACGCGACCGTTTATCGGAATTGAGAGATTCCAATTGCATATTGTTAAGCATCATGTCTACTTTCATCCCATGTATTTCATTGCCATGATATGCTTGCTGTTCATATAGATATATAGCTCCAAAGTTGCTATGCTGCTGTTTTTGACAGCCACCTCTGTTTTTCGCTAAGTCTGTTACTTTGCGATGCCATGTTGTTTGCGTAATATCTTTTGATCTGTGATGCCTTTTTGCATGATTCTTTTTGCCATGCCTTCTCTGCCATTTCTACTTTAATTGCAAGTCATTTGTGAGCATGTTTGCATTGATTACCCTGTTTGTGCATTGCCCTGAGCTGTGCTTCGTGATGTTGGCAGTTTGTGCCCGTAGCTTGTTTTGCTTATATCTTTTTAACCGTAACTCCGTTTGGAGTGTTCTTTATATGTAACTTGATTAGTTTTTCGTGTACTTTGTGTTTATGCTATTATTAGATGTTATTAACCAACCTAAAATATGGTTTAGGGCAGAACAGTATCAAATCTTTTAATTGTCGTGCGGCACTTAGTGTTATGCCATGTTTAGGTCGTGCCCCACTTAAATTGACTAGCATAGATAGTATACATTGTGCTTCACCTCTAGACATGTCTGTGTGATATTCCATGCTTTCTTGAGTTTCCATGTTAATAACCGTTGGTTGATCACCTGTAGCTAAGCAACTTGAACCACCGTAAACGTGCGGTATTCGTTGTGTGTGACCGATACCCCACTTAAACTGTTAGTAACCGTTCTCGACGATAGATCCGTATCGCGTTGCCGTGCATTGTGCTGTCTCTTTGATCTTGTATTGCTCCGTAGTAATAGTGGTGCACCGTTGATTGCTTTCCAGTGTTTACTTCTTGTGTGCTCCCGCGGGTACCTCTCGGAGACGATGCGAGCTTGCGATCGGCTACACCTTCGGAACCCGACTTATCAACAGGCAAGGACTATACATTACTTATGATCCATTCTATTTCAACCAGCGGTTTTCATGCTCGTATAGGTTAGGTTCGATGTTTGATCCTACCACATGTTTACAGCCTCTTTCAAACCGATACAACCATGTCCCCTCCCAGCAAACCATGTACTGCTATGTTACTGTTGCTCGTTGCTCAGCCCCTGCTTAGTATGCATGCTTAGGATGCTACGATGTTACTCCCCTGTTACTCTTTGGGTTGGGATATCACATTATTATATTATTGTTGTTGATATGATTATTATAAATGTTGACTATATTCGACGAAGGATGGGAGGTCTAGGCTATCCCGCCCCGACGCTTTGTTCCATTCGAGTCACCTAGGATCCGAGTTCCGGGTATTGGTTTTAAGACTAAGCGTGCCTAACCGCGTGTGGGATTTTATGGGGTCCCCTTTTCTTACCTACCTAGCTTCAAACATTTCTAGTGGTGGCCCAAGCTGATTTACCATTTGAAACCGTGTGTGTGCTTGGTTGGGCCCCCAGCTGTTTTAAAACAACTTGGGCCAGTGGAGACTTTGTTTCTCTGTTGGTCCACCCGATCAGCTAGGACCCGGTTTTCCCATGTGTGATTAACCGGCAATCCGACCTGCGTCATACGGAAGATTCCGATCCGAGAGCGTGGCCGTCTTTTGGATTGGGTGTCGACTCCCCGGGGGCCACCCGGAATTGTACGTTGTTAGCTAGAGGGACCTGTCGTTCCGGATCTCTTGGAACTAAATCATAAAATGGTTGCCTGTGATGGGTAGCAACTGAGAGAGATGGGCGTGCGTGCGGAGCCTTGTAATGGGCAGTTGTTACACCCCTGCAGGGTTAAATCTTTTCGAGAAGCCGTGTCCACGGTTATGGACGACTTGAGACCTACTCCTTGTTCATAGACAACAACAACTGAGATAATCTTAATATAACTTGATCAACGTGTGTGTGCCTTGATTGCTTCTTCTTCGTCGGGATGCGAAGAGGAGGACAAGGATAGGATAGGTGTTATGTTTGCGTAGTAGTTGATAGCAAGACTTGTTGGAGGCGATTCCTCATCGAATGCTTGGCTTCTTATCTTACTCTCTAGATCGTTAGCCACTTCATAAATGCTAGCGCGGCAGCAACCTCACCACTTACCCCTTCCTTACCGTAAACTACTAGTTGTCCTAGAATGACGAGTGATGAAGTCCTTGCTGGGTCAGATGACCACTACAGTTGGATGCTGAGTACTTCTGTACTCATGATACTACCCCAAACTCTTTTCAGGGTTCTTGATCGACAACAGGTATGGTGATCGACGTTTCACGTGGAGACTCGACGACGACTAGTTAGGCGGATCCCGGCGGAGGGCCTGGACCCGTGTGGTTATGGGATCGATGTTTTTCTCTTTGCCAGTAGGCTTTTGATTGTAGTCTGTACTCAGACATGTATCTTCCGCTGTTGTATTGTACTTGAGGAAGTTGTATGCCGATTGTATGAGATGTTGTATCCTGTATCTGCAAAGTTGTGATATCATGTTGGAAATCCGGGGCATATGACTCCATCATATGTCGCGGTGGGACCGATATGTGCTTCATCCCCGGATCTAGATGGAAACATCTAGATCTGGAACAGTACCGTATATCGGGCCTTACAGCTGTGTCATAGAAATGACATCTGGTGGGTCACGCGGACTTTCCCATAGTCATGCACACTTGAAACTCACTCAATCAGAAGTCGAACTTCTTAAGCCATAATATAACTCCTGCTACTTCTAAAGCAGCCACATCAATGTAGATTCAATCCTTAGTGCATTGTATGAAACTTTGATGTCTAACCATGTTTCTTTCAACTTAGGCATTCATTAGTATGATATCTCAATTTTCTAGGTTAGTGTCAAAACTTGAACCAGCATAACATTTATGGTCAAGTCCACTATCCTTTACAAATTTGAGATGTATCCTCAGTTCTCTTCAGACACTGAACGATAAACTTAACTCTTTGTTCAATGATTTACTCATAAATCATATCACAACATGTTCTTACTACTAAGAACTTGGGTCACATTACGTCGAGTACATAACTCTGGTTTTATATGAAAGAACCTATGACAAAGGCATGGAGGACCCAACACATCCATTTCTTTCATTAACCATTAACCATTGTTCTTGTACTGAGATTAACTCAACACTTCTCTTGGATATACAAGTAAGGACCACTTCTTGACTTGTCCCATTCTGAACTCCTTCAGAATCTTATCCATGAAAGTATTACGACTCAATGTTATTAAACACATATCTATCTTAATAGATCTTCAATGCTTAATACTTATTCATCTTCATTTATGAAAGATTCAAATAATCATTAACACCAACTGCACCATTCATAATATGTTATCCATATATGAGAATGTTATCATGCTCCCACTCAAATATGTCATGCACATATTAAGTTATAGGATAACACTCATATTGCTCCCACTCAAATATGTCGGCCACATATAAGACAAGGATAACATCCACATGGCTCCCACTTAGATATGTCAGACACATATTATGTTCAGGATACTAACCACATGGCTCCTACTCAAATATGTCATTTACATATAAGTCTAGGATAATACTCCCATAGCTCCCACTCAAAATATGTCGTCTACATATTAAGTTTCAGGAAACTATTCAGCTCCCACTCAGTTTCATGCAAATGCATGTTTCCTCGATATTTTGGTTAAGTCCAAAATCCTTTGATCATCCATCAAAATGAGAATTGAGTTTACGAGACACTAGTATCCATATGTTTTTTTCAAAACCTTCTTGTTGTACCAATTACAACACTTCTTCAAATACAGGATTTGAGGAAGTCACGGTATTGATAACAATCCTGGATCAATCGTAGTGAATATCCCTTTGACTCAAGCATTGCTACACATTGTAGTCAACCAATGAATTAGTCAGAAACAATCTTTGTGACAAACCAATCTTGACGTCCCTTTGATGTTCACATTTATTCCTCATAACTCTGAAGTTATTGTGAATATCAAGTAACCTCCTTACTTGATAAGATTCAAGCAATCTTAAATGTAACTCAACATAGGATTTCATGACTCGTAGTCATATCTCGTACTTAGGTCCACCATCTCTTCTTTGTAGTTCGTAGGAATGTCTTGTTCCATTAACATGACAAGTGAATCATGAATATCATTTTGCACCAGGGGCAAATATATATTCTTGAATCCTACCTTTCTCAGTAAAAGGTCCCATCAAAAGATCATGATCATTATCATTAGTTTCTCCTCTTATTGTAGAGCTTTGCTTCCAGAACATATTCCGTTGCACTACTCTGAC
This sequence comes from Bromus sterilis, assembly GCA_950022295.1. NCBI lineage: Eukaryota > Viridiplantae > Streptophyta > Magnoliopsida > Poales > Poaceae > Bromus > Bromus sterilis. The sequence goes on along the minus strand of OX465601.1, from coordinate 137,515,311 downwards.
ATTTGGAGGCAAGGTCAAATACCTTGGTTGAACTTTCACTTTTCTTCCATTACCACATTTATCAAGAACAATTCTTGACAAACACCAAACATAGCAATAAAAGTTTTGCTCCTTTTGGTTCTAGTTGTGGAAGATGCATCCATAGTTGTCTAAGGATACACTACAAAGATAATTTATCTTACATAAATCAAGCTTCCTAGAAACCACAACACACCATGACATATATAGTGTTGGTTTCCATGAACACAGATGGTTCCCTATGCTGAAGTGAGTGTTTGCATATTAAATTAATAACTCTAAACAATAATAACGTAACTTGGTAAGAGATAACTTAGACCATACACTTTTTGATAGAATATGATCACAATGTTCAGGCACGTCAATCATATTGAAGTGTCTCAAGACATTGCAATTTGTGGAACAACTTTCACACAAGTCTTTATGCCCAAGACTAACTCAAAACATTTGTCACTTTGATCAAATCGTAGAGACTTGTCTTTCTTGTTAATTTAATATCCATCTTTACTCTGAAATCCCTTTTGATCATATTAAATTATTTCAGACTCATGTTTCATTAGTGAATACAAATATTCATCTAAGTCCACATACGAAGTTCACGAAATAATGAAATTCACCACATGCTGACATACGATACATCACAATGTATGATACTCAACAATCAGTACACATTCCGTTTACCAGAATGCGAGGTTTTAGTCATCTCACCTAAAAGGCATGGTTTGTATGTGTCAAGAGATCAAGTATCTTAAGACATCATCATACCATTCATGACTTAAACTGTAGTGTCATTATTAAGCCTGGATATTTCTTGGCATTACAATATTTCTTATAAATGATCAAACAACTATCATCAATATAAGAATAACTCATTCATAATCGTAATGTGACCATAAGAGATATCATTCATAAAAGGAGAAAAGCTGACTTGTTTCTCACTAATATGAATAATTGTCTTCGCGAGATGCAAGACACACTAATAAAGTCCTCATTCAAACGATCATAAAATTTATTCATATATTAATCAATTGATAGATGTAGAGGGAGAGTGTTGTCGACCATCAACTATCTTGATTGCCGTCAGCACACATTGTCACCTCATCCCTTCCAAGCCACTCTCAAGCAGTAAGTTCAAGCATCAAATACTTAATCAACCGCAATTAGTGTTTCGTGGGAAAGACATTTATAACTCGTATATCAAATATACCTTCTCCGTTAATGACCATTCCTGCATTGGTTCTACTCTTAAAGTTCTTAACTTTAACCATGACCTCATGACAGGTGAACGATTCTCCTTCATGACATAGTCCAGACATGGTCTTTGTAACTGGGAGGAAGCGGATGCAACTCCCCAGTTATCGTAAAGCAACCAGTCATTCAGTAGTCCAAGTTATACACAAGGTGTTCCATGTATCTTATACATTTTCCAAGTGACTTTCTCAGCAGGTTGTTCCTTCCACCATAGTTGAAAGAAACCCCGTCCATATACTCATATTCCATTACTCTGATTTGTGACCAAGTTCTTTCAAGTTCACCTAGCACGTCATACGTGTTGGTTAACATGCATTCACAATTCAGATTCCATAGAATGAATTATGGTGTATTGGACAGTCATTCATAAGTGACGGTGAGTGTGATACTCATCATCATCTTCCTTGATTACGGAGTTGTCAGGTGTATCTCCTAGCAGTTATTCGTATTATGTTTAGCAAGTCATTACTAACAAGTATGTCTCTAATGGCGTTGGTACACATCAATGAAGTAAGACCCATTTACCTTAAGTTCTAACATACTAAAAGAGCCATAGTTCTAAACATTGGTATGATGTTATCTACAATGATATTTGCTAAGACATGAAGATTAAGTTCATAATATGGAGTTCATGTTTAAAAAACAATTTTGGAACTCCCACTCAGACAAACATCCCTCATAGTTTGTTCTAAGTGATTACACGATCCTTGAAGAACATACCTCCCCCGTGTGACACGACCATCAGTATGTTGTTCAAGGTAGGCCATCATGCCAATCACATCATCCATGTGACTCATGCTCGACCTTTCGGTCTCTTGTGTCCCAAGGCCATGTCTGCACATGCCAGGCTCGCCACAATAACCTTAGTGAGTATATGCCGCTAATGCAAGGCCATGTTTCTGGACATGCTAGGCTTGCTCCACCCATCTCTTGTGAACGTAAAAATGTTTGACACCCGTGTGACACGTGATGCCTCCATAATGAAGAACTTTCCAGATGGTGCTTCACTAAGGAAGGACACTTTGTTGGATTAGTGAGGGATCACCCTATTATGCTACCGTTGTATATCTAACATATTAGCAAAACATGATGCAACAGTATAAATCATACATGCTATGATTCCCCCTGACATGCAAATTAAAGTTGAAAACGCCTTTCTACTTTATCTTTTGCAAGTTTTACGTGGCTGCTAGGGGTTTCGAGAACAGAACCGCTTTCTATCCTGCGAAAACAAGCCACAACACCAATCCCGCAATTGTCTCTATTACACCCCTGTTGGGGCCCTCCGTTGCAAACATCTTCGCATCGCTAATGCAGAGAGACAGACACCCCCATCCACTTTATATGGTACAAGCCATATGTCAAGCGTGGAACCAGTCTCGTGTAAACGCGTAAGGTCGGTCGCGGGCCGCTTCATCAAACATTGCCGCAACGCTAAATGAGTACACGTGAGAGGGTAACAATTGGAGAATTGATGCCCACATACTAGATGTGTTCTATCCGTACAATACATCTACGCATAGCCTTGCTCTGATACCACTGTTAGGGTTCGGGGCAGAAAACACAAATTTTTCATAACCTACGAGACCCATACCCAAGACCTATGCTATGCTGATACAAGTAACGGAAAGAAATAGATCACATACCAGTATGTAGTCCGTTAAGCGGGAAACGTTCCCGCATGAACATGGTTGGTGCAGTCGTACCGGCAATCCCTGATGCCGCGCAGATCCACGATGACTCCTGTAGCCACCCGATCCTTGCAAACCGATGACGGGATTACGTCCCCGTCGGAACGTTGTCGATGAAGACCTCGCGATACGGCCACGACGACGAAGTAGCACCACAAGTGTAGTGCCTCGCGAGATTATACACATACAGTATACCCGACGCCCCTCCGGGCTCCGAACCAGTAGAGCAGCGGAAAGAAGATGGATTCGGATCCTGATTCCAGCAGCACGACGACGTGCGTATAGTGGAGAAATCCCCAACCAAGTGTAGACTCCAAACAAGGGGAGTCCACTCGAGGAAGGAGAAAGAAGGGAGAGAGAGATGAGAACTTATCTCAAAAAATGAATGATTAAAAGGGCACCTCTACCCCTCCTTATATAGGCCAAGGAGGGGTGCCACCCCCCCCTCCACTTCCGGGGTGGTACTAATCCCAAGGGGAGGGGGGTGCGCCATGAATAAAGGGGGTGGGCCCTTCTATGGCGCCATGGCCCATGGGGGAGGACTCCCTCTCCCCCTAATGGGCCCTATGAGGCCCATATTCCTTTTAATTCCTTTTAATTATATTTAATTATATTTAATATTTAATTTAGATGATTAAATAATAAAACATTAATTAAACATTATTAAATATATTTTGAACCTTTCAAAATACCCGGAACAACTTCCGGCCTTCATCGGAACAATTCCGGTGTTCTCTCCAATTTCTCCGGTGATCCCGAATCAATCCTTACTGCGTCGAGTACCCTTAAGTGTAACACCCTACGGTCCGGGAAACAACAGACATGATCGAGACAATTCTCATTGATCAATGACTATTCAACTGGACCTGGTTACAATCATTGATAGCCCCTGCGCTTCCATCGAATGAACTTCAATCGCTATTGGATCCGTTAACCGTGTGCCTGTTCCCTTTGTCCTGGGGTACTTTGCTTGTCCGAGGTTTGATCATCGGTATCCACTATACCTAGTTCGTCCTCGTTCTCAACAAACAAGTTTACTCGTTCTCGTGATATTACAACTCCGTGACCTAGTCACACGTTTGCAAACTTTATGATGTAACATCACCGAGTGGGCCCAGAGTACCTATCCTTCACACAGATGGACAAATTCCGCTTCGATCTATTTGCATACTCAATAACATATCTATTCGGAATACCTAAAGTACTCCTTTATGGCCAGCATATTTCAGTCAGGCGGTGGGTAGCAAATCAAGGTATCCTAATAGACAGTAATTGCGTATGATCATTACGGTCTAAGGATCTAGTCACTACGTTATAGTTATCGCAATGTCGAACTATGTGACTTGATCACATCGCAACACTTCTGGTGGGTGTATGTCCATCATATCATTATCCAATGATACGACTCCATTGGCAACAGACGCCATTGTCTCATGATCAGGAAACCTTGATCATCAATCACCCAATGGACTAGTATACTAGGGCTGACTAAGGACCTGGTTGTTTGTATACCACACCTGTATTGATGTTTCCGCTTAATACAGTTATATCATAGTATCAAACGTATTATGAACTAATGGAATATGCTCGATAAAACATATTTTATTTGCGTCTAGGGAACATTCCCAACAAATATGTCGCACCACGGAGAAATTTTCGGGAGGAACAGAACGAAACAGCAAACTAAAACTATGACTCCGATGCAATCTATGTTATGGCACAACTAGAAACCCTAATATTTTTGTTTTGTATGGCTTTTTCTGGATATGAAGAAAACAAAATAAATCTACAGGATGGATTTGGTGGATGCTTACTGAGGTAACACTAGAAATCTGTTACCAAGATGATATGTGGTGGCCCGATCTTATCAGTAAGCGAACAGTGAATATGAGGGCGATGAAAGGTAACTTGTATGTAGCCGATGAACTCTCCTCGCTAGATCCCTGTTGCCAATGCGACAACTCTCTACCCTTTGGATATTCACAACTTCACACACTTGCGCAACTTAGCCGTCGACCACGATACGGTAATTTGCAATCTACTAATTCCCAGTGGAACAACAGATCACACAGAACTTGCAGTAGTCAAACTTCAGATCGATACGAATTGAAGTTGATGATTCAAGATGAATGCTTGGAAGAAAATCTCTGAACTAGGGTTTATCTAAAACGTGGTCTAACCCTAAAACTCGTAGGGGGTCCTGTATTTATAAGCTAGGGGGTCCAAACGGGAATACAAGGGCCGCAAACCTATTTCTGCGCGCAGGCAGTCGTGCAAGGTCGGACGTCCGGCCTATATGTCGGACGGTCCGGCCTGGGGTCGGACGGTCCAGCTTAGGGTCGGACAGTCCGGTCAAATATGGACCGCCGGGTTCCTCGAGATGTAATTATTCGGACGGTCCGGGGTGCTGCCGGGACGGTCCGGCTTGAGGTCGGACGGTCCCGGAGAACCTCCGGACGGTCCGACTGTCGTCAGGCCTTCGGGTCTTCGGGGCGTAATTATTCGGACGGTCCGGCTGAACCCCCGGTCGTCCGGCTTGGGGCCCAGACGGTCCGGCTGGCAGCCCGGTCGTCCGACTTCTCCAGATAGCTGTCCAATCCCTTCTTCTTCTTCCCGCGAACCGTCTCCTCGTGCAAATTTCCCTTGTCCCATGTCTCCTTCTTGCTTGACTCCTTGGTACCTGATAACACATATGCACAAGGACTTAGGAAGTATAAATTCCTCACTAAGTAAAACATTAGATTCTATGAGGAATAAATTCACCTGTTGGTCTAGTAACTTCGCACGGGCTCTTGTAATAGGTCCGATTCTGATTTCATTGGATTTATCAAGTATTGGTTCTTCAGGAGTTGTTGTAGGTGCTAAAGCAGTAGGGATGTCCTCATCATCACCACCCCTTGACCACATCCTCCGGCTGGAGGACTCTTCTAGAACGCTGATTTTTTATATATTTTTCTCGGAATTCCTTGAGCATTTTTAATAATGAGAGAACCTGAAATACAAAAACAACAAAAAACAGAAACTGGCACTGGGGTTCACTGAGTTAATAGGTTAGTCCAAATATGATCAAAAGTATATGAAAGTGTATCAAAAGCATAGCAATATCACACAAAACATGCATGGACCAAGCAGAAATTATAGATACGTTTGAGACGTATCAACATCCCCAAGCTTAATTCCTGCTCGTCCTCGAGTAGGTAAATGATAACAAGCATAATTTATGTGGTGACATGCTACCAACCATATAAGACCTTTTAAGTAAACCAAGTAAGGCATGTAATTCAATTCTAGTCATAACAAGCAAGAGTCTATTAGCATTGAAACAAGCAACATAAGAATATTAAGGTGCAAGAGCTCTCGTTGTCCATGACTCGAATGTCTCCAGACGGTGTTTGCGTGCAAGAAGTAGTAGAAGGGAATACGAGAAAAATATTTATTAGTTGAGAACTCAATCTACTAAAGTTTCACACTTAGTCTTCTTTGGAATCTTATCTTGACTCGTCCCCAGACCACTAGCCAAGTACAATTCAATTTGATCCACTCCCTTTCGATATTTTGAGCACTCATGCAATGGATGAGCGTAAGCGAGAGAGTTGACACTTAGGATGGAAAAGAGAGAGAGATATGTGGAGGAGGAAGACAAAAAAGGTGTGAAAGGCTCACATCAAAGAGGACAATCATAGGCGAGAAGGACAAATGATAGATATCATGTGAGGATTAAGGATTGCCATGCAACAGATGCACATATGAGCTAAGAAAAGCTCTCCAATGGAACTAGTGGGGGTGGATCCAACTTGCTCGCTCAAGAAGACCTAGAGCTCTTTTGAGGAGGCTCATCATTGGAATATACAAGCCAAGTTCTAAAGTGTGAAGGTCCCCACATAGCTATATGCATATATGATCATCTCTATGTAGTTCAAGATATAGAGGGAGTACGAGTGCAAATCTTTCAACATGAATAGTAGTGTGCCCTCTTCTCTCTTTTTATTTTATTTTTTCTCTTTTTTCTATTTTTTGGTGGCCTCAATGGATCTTTCTATTTAACTCTCATTTGTCCTCTTTGGGATCTTTTAATTTTGTGCTCTTTAGGATCTTTTCCTCATTTAGGGGCAACATTCTATTTTACAAGGAGTATAGGAGATCTTTCACACTTGACAAAAGTACTCAGCATAAAGAAGATGTAGTTATCATGATGCATGCAAATGTATGCCTCTTTTTTATCAACTCACCAGATCATCTTTTTTATTTGATTTGTTTATAGTATGCTCTATACAATTGAATTTCTGTCACCTCTTCTGAGTTTTTTGATTTGAGTTGCAGAAGTGCCCAAAAATAATATTTACTACCTGCTGGTCTATTTTTTCCAGATTCTGCCCAGTTTTGCGGTTTTCTACTTTTGTAAATCTTGCACATGTTTTTCTTTGAAAAACCTTTTTGGCAATCTTGAGAAACAGTAGTCCTTGTTAAAAATCTTTATTTCTATTAGAGGAAAATTATTTTATTATGGATACTAAACTCTCTAATTAGCTATGATGAGTTTCGTATGAAGGGAGTGTTCAAGTGTGCGAAAGAACATGAAATAAGATCCAGGAGTGTCAAAAGCTCAAGCTTGGGAATTCTCCCATTCACCCCTAATAAATATTCAAGGAGATTCAAGCGTCTAAGCTTGGGGATGCCCCCGTGCATCTCTTTCTCCATCAACAATCATCAGTTCGTCCTTCTCCACACTAAATTTTTATCAATTCATATGTTGTGTGCTATGCTTTTAGCGTCTTGCATTTACTTTTCAATTTGATTTCCTTGGTTCTGTTTTCTGTTCATAACAACTTGAACCCTAGCATACCTTGTTTGGAAGAGAAATATGCTCCACTTGCACCTAGAATGCTCATAGTTTTCATGCTTATCTTTGTTGAGTGTTCTTTACTTTTTCTAGCTATTGTCATGTTTAGATCTTGCTTTCATGTTTATCTTTAAGAGATTTTAATTGGGTTGTTACTTCTGGAACTATCTTGAGTTTTCATGCTTATCTTGTTTAGAGAGTTGGCCTGTTGTACAGAGTGTGTGCCTTACTTTGAGTAGTTAATTGAGGTTTCTATCATAAGTTTAGTAGTTACTTGCAATAGTTTTGAGGTATTGTTTTGAGTAATGTTTGGACTTCTGTGTGCCGAGAGCTCAAGACTATTAGTGATAGGTGTTGTATTTTGGTTAATTGTGCTTATTTTTTAAAACTATAAAAATTAGTTGAGAACTCTAGCTACTAGATAGATCACTAACCTCTGAAGGGTTGTAATATATAGGGTACACTCACGTACCATGGGTCGAGGATGCGCAAGAATAATCAAGCCCCCATACACTCCTCCTAGGCGTACTTATCTCTTTGTGAATCTCTTGACTAAGATAGAGAGTTACCGCTAATAACTGGATGAGTTCCTTTGACTAATGCGAGTATTCGATTGTTGGCACTTCCACCATCCATATTTTGCTAGCCTCTTCGATACCGTGCATTGCCCTTTCTCACCTCGAGAGTTGGTGCAAACTTCGTCAGTGCATCCAAATCCTTAGGGTGATACGCTCTGTGATCATAAGCCTCATTATATCTTCCTCAAAACAACCACCATACCTACCTACCAAGGCATTTCCATAGCCTTTCTGAGATACATTTCCATGCAACATCCATCTTCTCATGACTTGATCTTTCATTGTCATACATTCTTTTGCTTGATCATAGAGTCGCATGCTAGTTGAGCCTTTCCCTTATAATTGCTACATGACGCGCTAGTATCATTTCATACCATGCTACACTGGCAGAGGCGTACATTTGCATATGATGATAGTTTTTCAGTTTTCTTTATCATGAGTACTTCTTATAAAATGTGTTATCTTCTAAATTCTTGTAATATATAGAATTTTTCCCTTAAAGTGAGTAAAAGTCCCAAAGAGGAAAAAAAATAAAAGATCTCAAAAGTGGACAAATCAAAAGATCTCAAAGAGCACAAATGATAGATATATAGAAAGAGGCAAAGAGGCCACAAAAATAAATAAAAATAGAAAAATAAAAGAAAAATAGAAATAAAAAGAGAGAAGGGGGCAACACTAGTATTTATTTTGAAAGAGTGATACGTCCCAAACATATCTATCATTTCTGCTACTTCCATGTTCTTTTGGGTGAAATTGTTATGTGTTTTGCTACACTTTCGTACCTTTTCACACATATTTGGACTAACCTACTAACTCAGTGCACCCAGTGCCAGTTTCTGTCTGCTCATGTCTGTGAATTGCAGGTTTTTACCCATATTTACAGAGCCAAAAAATTCCAACAAAAATCTATTAAAAATCAGCGCAACAGAAGCTTCCGTAAACACCAAAGTGGGGCCAGAGGGGAACCAGGGCCCTCCCAGGCGACCAACTGGGATGGCCCCACTCTTGGCTCCGCCAGCAGGGTGCCTGGGGGGAGGGGCCACCCCCTGGTGCCCCCTTCGGCCTATATTTACACCTTGTCACGGAAACCCTCAAGATGAACCCCGCATCGCGATTTTCACCTCTGTTCTGCCGCCGCCTCGCTTCCAAGATCGGGACCAGCAGAAGACCTCTTCCCGCCACCCTGCCAGAGGGAGGATTGACCTCCGAGGCCTTCTCCACCACCATGAGCGCTTTCCGGATGTGTCGTGAGTAGTCCCTGTAAGGCCCGATATACGGTACTGTTCCAGATCTAGATGTTTCCATCCAGATCCGGGGACGAAGCACATATCGGTCCCACCGCGACATATGACGAAGTCATATGCCCCGGATTTCTAACATGATATCACAACATTACAGATACAAGGATACAACATCTCATACAATCGGCACACAACTGCCTTAATACAATACAATAGCGGAAGACACATGTCTGAGTACAGACTAAAATCAAATGCCTACTGGAAAAGAGAGAAACATCGATCCCCATAACCACACGGGTCCAGGCCCTCCGCCGGGATCCACCTAACTAGTCGTCGTCGAGTCTCCACGTGAAACGTCGATCACCATACCGTTGTCAATCAAGAACCCTGAAAAGAGTTTGGGGGTAGTATCATGACTACAGAGGTACTCAGCATCCAACTGTAGTGGTCAACGGACCCAGCAAGGACTTCATCACTCGTCATTCTAGGAAACCTAGTAGTTTACGGTAAGGATGGGGTAAGTGGTGAGGTTGCTGCCGCACTAGAATTTATGAAGTGGCTAACGATCTAGAGAGTAAGATACGAAGCCAAGCATTCGATGAGGAATCGCCTCTAACAAGTTTTGCTATCAACTACTTACGCAAACAAAACACCTATCCTATCCTTGTCCTCCTCTTCGCATCCCGAAGAAGAAGAAGCAGTCAAGGCACACACACGTTGATCAAATTATATTAAGATTATCTCAGTTGTTGTTGTCTATGAACAAGGAGTAGGTCTCAAGTCGTCCATAACCGTGGACACGGCTTCTCGAAAAGATTTAACCCTGCAGGGGTGTACCAACTGCCCATTACAAGGCTCCGCACGCATGCCGATCTCTCTCAGTTGCTACCCATCACAGACAACCATTTTATGATTTAGTTCCAAGAGATCCAAAACGACAGGTCCCTCTAACTAACAACGAACAAATCCGGGTGGCCCCCGGGGAGTCGACACCCAATCCAAAAGCTGGCCACCCTCTCGGATCGGAATCTTCCGTCTCAACAGGGTTTGGGTTACCGAGACGCCTCACGTGAGGGCTCGGGCCCTCGCCGGTCAAAGGTGGACCAACAGGGAAACCATGTCTCCGTTGGTCCGGGTTGTTTAAAAACTGCGAGGGGATCCACCAAGCAAACACACGGGATTTCAAATGGTAAATCAGCTCGGGCCACCACTAGAAATGTTTGAAGCTAGATAGGTAAGAAAAGGGGACCCCATAAAATCCCACACGCGGTTAGGCACGCTCAGTCTTAAAACCAATACTCGGAACTCGGATCCTAGGTGACTCGAATGGAACAAAGCGTCGGGGCGGGATAGCCTAGACCTTCCATCCTTCGTCGAATATAGTCAACATTTTAATAAACATATCATCCACAACAACATAATAATGTGATAGCCCAAACCAAGGAGTAACAGGGTAACATCGTAGCATCCTAATCATGCATACTAAGCAGGGGCTGAGCAACGAGAAATAGTAACATAGCAGTACAAGGTTTGCTGGGAAGGGACATGGCTGTATCGGTTTGAAAGAGGCTGTAAACATGTGGTAGGATCAAACATCGAACCTAACCTAGACTAGCATGCAAACCGCTGGCTGAAATAGAATGGATCATAAGTAATGTATAGTCCTTGCCTGTTGATATGTCGGGTTCCGAAGGTGTAGTTGATCGCAAGCTCGCATCGTCTCCGAGAGGTACCCGCGGAAGCACATAAGACGGTAAACACTGGAAAGCAATCAACTAGCAAGCATCTATTACTACAAGGTAAACACGAGCAAGCATCAACAAGAAGCAACACGAGACATCGCACCTACCGTCGAGAGCGGTTACTAACAGGTTAAGTGGGGTACTCGTCACACACGACGATACCGCACGTTTGGTGTTTCAAGTTGTTTAGCTACAGGTGATCAACAAAGGTTGTTAACATGGCATCTCACTCAAGCATTGCATAGCACACAAACATGGCAAGAGGTGAAGCATAAATAAAATACCTAAGCTAGTCAATTTAAGTGGGGTGAAATCCTAGACATGGCAAACTATTGCGGACCCCACGATAAAAATGGAATTTGGTACTGTTCTGCCGTAAACATAATTGTATTATTTTTATTAGCAAGCAAGAGCAGCATAAACACAATCTACATCCACTTCTAGTCAAGTTACATGTAAGAAACATTTTAATCCGAGCAACGGTTAAAAAGTTATTAGATAAACAGTTTACAGTGGCAAGCAGTGTAATTAGCAGGTAAACAACATGTAAACAAAGTCAAACATGGCAACAAGCAACATTCTATTAATCTACGCGCAAAACGAAGCAACTTTCATGTAGAAAGCGTCTCCATCCGAGCTACCGGTGAAAAGATACGGGCACCGCAAAAGCTAATACAATCTGCCAAAATAATAAAAACCCTAGCAAAAAAAAAACTAAACGGGCCGAAACAGAGGCAATTAGGCTCAACAGGTAACAGAAAAAAAACAAGAAAAATAAAAAAATGGAGGGCGTTTACCATGGGCCTCGGCCCATCTCACAGGGGCACTGGAGGGCTGGGGGAGATGGCCCGCGACGGGGCAGGCACGCCGGCCACTGGCAGCGACGGCCCAGCCGAGCGGCGGTTGACCGGATCGGCTCGTCCCGATCTCGGTTGGGAGCAGCCGCGGCGGATCCGGCCACCGGTGGCTGGCGGCGCACGCCGGCGCCGAGGCGGGCGGCTGGAGGACGCGGGCCAGGCAGGTGGGGCTGGCGGCGGTCGCCGGACCTGTGCGCTAGGAGGTCGCCGGCGTGGGGTTGTAGGGCGGGGCGGGCGAGCTCGGCACGGGCGCCATGGCCATGGTGGCTCCTGCGGGAGATGAAAAATAGGGGTAAGATGAGGAGGGAAGAGGAGGAGAAGGGAGGCGCGGGGCGACTTGCGGGAGGGTCGGCGACTCGCCGGGGTGGCGCGGCTGCGGCTGCCCTCGGCCGACGGCGGCAGGCGGCACGGGAGCTCGGGAGGAGAGAGGTTGGAGAGAGGTGGAGGAAGCGGGTGATGTGGCCCGTTCCTGGTCGTTGGATCTACGGATCCGACGGCCCAGAACTCATTGGGCTGAATCCAGATCTGGGAGCTATGTGTTGGACGAAAATGGGGGTGTGTTTGGGGCAAAGTGGAGGGGTGGCTGCAATTTTGTGGCTAGGGAAACCCTAGAAAGGGGTGGGAGTGTGGTGGTATTTATATAGCCCAGGTGGCTGGCAGTTTTCAAAAACATCCCCGATTTTTCTCTCGCGCGCGCGGTGTTTACGTTTCTGACCGCCGGGGGTCCGCAGGACCTCCGATTCAGGTAAAACTTCGAACTGCGTGATCAAAGCGTCGAGCCGGCGGCGTTCACCTAGCGCTGGAACCGTTTCGAGAACAGTTTGTGGTGCTCTATAAAAATAACCCGTTTAATTATTAAACAGGGTTTTCGTTCCGTTGGCTTCGGCTGGTCTTGTGGGGTTTTTGCGACGGTGTTCGGGTGAAACCCGGTGTCGCAAAGGTCGAGTGTCAAGGTGGAAAGGGTCGGTCTCCGTCCGATACGAGATAAGAGGGGTAAAAATAATCGCCGATCGATAAATCGGGGATGCAAACACCGCAAACAAATCAGATAATCAAACAATTCGCACCGAAAACAAAAATTTTAATTTTTGCAAAATCTGGGTTGTTACAGTCCCCCTTGGAGCATGGGTCCATGACCAGTACCTATGTGATGTCTTCTCTCCAATCTTCTGGTTCAATTCTTAGCCCTTGTGAGATGCCCTACATGATCAAGGCATCTATGTAATTCTTTATGCTGTTGCTATGCTGTGTTTGCCGGGACCCGATGGATTATGAGATTATATTCAGATTGTGATGAGTTATATATTTGGTTCTCCTTTTATATTTTGTTCTTGAGTAATTATTGCATGTTCTTCGTTTCTTTTTATTGCTTTGGCTAAGTAGTAGATAGTAACTCCAAGAGGGAGCGTTTATGCATGATTGTGGGTTCAAGCCCCCGATGTCTAGCTTAAGTGACAGAAATATGAGACTAGGGGATGGGTTTTTGCCACCAGGGAGAAAACAACGGTGCTTGTTTACCTTACTCAAAGTTTGTTAATGCAGTTGTCTGTTGCTTTGGGTTTACACTTTGGGTGGGGTGATACGTCCCAAACGTATCTATAATTTATACTTTCTCCATGCATGTTTTGTGTGATATTGCTATGTTTTAGATATACTTTCATACACTTTTGATCATATTTGGACTAACCTATTAACTCAGTGCACCCCAGTACCAGTTTCTTTCCCATTATTAAAAGTGCTCAGAAAATTCCGGAAAAAATATATCAAAATCAGCGTTCTAGAAGAGTCCTCCAGCCGAAGGATGGGGACCTAGGGTGGCTGATACATCCAAAACGAATCTATAATTTCTGCTTGCTCCATGCCTCTTTTGTGTGATATTGCTATGATATTGATGAACTTCCATACACTTTTGATCATATTTGGACTAACTTATTAACTCAGTGCACCCCAGTGCCAGTTACTGTTTTCTGTTGTTTTACTATTTCAGGTTTCCCCCATATTAAAAGTGCTGCAAAAATTCGGGAAAAATCCAATAAAAAATCAGCGATACGGAAGCTTCGGGAATCACCGAGGGGGGGGGGCAGAGGGGACCCACCAGGGCCCCAGGCGCCCTCCCGGCGCGCCCTAGGGTGGGGTCGCACCAGGGGGCCACCTGGACCCCTGGTGGCCCCCCTGGCTGCCCCCCTTCGCCCATATATTCCCCATGGTGTGAAACCCCCGTGACGGGAACCCTTTTTCGCGATCTCTCCTCTGTTCCCCGCCGCCGCGCTTCCAAGATCGGGAGCACCACAAGACCTCTTCCTGACACCCTACCGGAGGGAGGAACCACCTCCGGGAGCTTCTCCACCATCATGGATGCTTCCCGGATGAACCGTGAGTAGTCACCTTGGACCATCGGTCTATGATCAATAGCTATGTGATGTTCTCCTCCCCTCTTTGTTCTTCATGGATTAGATGTAACACCCTCACTGTCATGAACAATAATCACTTTGCTAATCAACGATTACTGTTGCTAATCACTTTTGATAATCACCGTTATTCAAACTGGCCTTGATCAAAATTTGCAACTTGTTATTTTATATTCATGGTTATTGGCATTAAAGCAATGTGACCATGGGCCTTGCTCATCATGGATCAAAACAAATCCAAGCCCCTTTACATTTGAAATCAAAACTTAGCTCAAATGCGTTTTGGTTGAATATTAAAAACATTGTGGCAATATATACTTTGTCCAAAAATTGTGATTGCACTTTTGTAAAATCACTAATAATCACTTGACCCTGCTAGTATGGTTGTGGTTATTTATTAAGCTATTAAATAAATCAAACAAATCAAAGAAGAAGCCAAAATTCCATTTTTATCAGTTGTAGCTCAAAAAAAATGCAAATGATTTTATTTTTGCCCCAAACTTTTTGTGCCTACTTAGGATGTTGCGAAATATTTATTTGGATCAGTGGCATATTTTTACAAAAGTTATTTAGTACTTATATTAAATAAAGCAGTGAGTAAACGAAAACAGAAAACAAAAAGAAAATAAAAATCACTATCCTACGCCTATGGGCAACGGCCCACCCCGGCCCAACTCCTCTTCCCCTTCCCCCTCACTGTTTCTTTAACCTCCCGCTACAGTGGAGGGCAAGGACATGGCGACCGAGGCCACTCGTCCCCGTCGCAGCCAGACCCGACCACCTCCTCGACGCTACAGTGTGCCAGGGGGATAAGACCGCCCCGTGGAAGCCAGGATCTTTTCCCACAACCCCTCGTGCTCGCCCCCTTTCTTCTTCCCCTAGCTCGAACGCGAGCCCGACACGGTCGCCTCCACCTCGTCGATCCCGCGGCCACCGGCCTAATCAACCCAAGCCAAGGGGTCCGGAAGAACCTTCATCGCCGTCTTTGTCATCCTCTGCGGGTACTCGAGCCGAGATGTACTACATCGCCGGAATCGGGAGGATCCCCTCGCCACTGCCGCCGCCTCAACGGTGACGAATTCTTCGCCACCGGTCACCCGCAACCTCTCCCGAGCTCGCCACCCGCCCCCTTGCAGTGAGCAGCCCCCATTCCCCCTATTTCCGCCGCCGTTTCTCCGATGTAGTGCTCCTGCCCCACCGGACCGCCATGGACGGGAGCTCACGCTCCCGTGGCCTTTGGCCGCGCCCAGTGCGCGTCGTTGGCCGCCCCCACTCCGTCGTGGCCGCGCCCAGCACCCCAAGCGCACGCACGCTGCACCTACTGCTTCAGCCTTCCGCGTCTCACCGCCCCGCCCGCCATCGCGTCTCCGACGGCCGCCGTGCTCACCACGGGGGCACGCCCCCCGCCTCGTGCGCCCCCGTGGCCACTTCGGCGGGCGTGCCTCACCGCGCCGCACCCCCCTGCCGTGCCCTGCACCTCCCCGGGCAGCGCCGGTGAGCTCGGGCTCGCCGGCGTGGTCACATCCGTGGCCTAATCGCCCCTGCCATGTGGGCCAAGCCCTATTTTGATTAGGGGGCTAACCCTTGTTAGTGCTAACCCACCATTAGGCCAAAGCTAATACCCCCCATGTGTGTATGACAGTGGGCCCAAGGCCATTTGTAAGAAGCTAATATAAGTAACTGTTAGAATATAACCCTGTTAGACTTACATGTGGGGCCACCCCCTTAATTAACTTTCTGGTTTAATTAAACTGTTAATTAAACATATCTGTCTATGAAAACTAGGCCCCACCTATCTGTTAGATAAAATAAAAATGATTTATAAAATATCTCTATGACATGTGGGTCCACTGCTGTTAATTACTTTGTTTATTTTAAGTAATTCTGATTAGCCATTGTGTCAATAACAGGCTTGGCCCACTGGTCAGGTTTGACCAGTCAAACTACACTGTTCTAGATAATGCTAGGTTTTATTAATAAAAGAAAATCCAGAAATTGATTTAAAATGATTTAAACTTTAAAATTCAATATCTTTTAAACCGTAAGTCAGATTAAAAAACTTTATACATGAAAATTGATCAGAAAAATATAACGAATACGGAGATCGAACCGCCCCCTCCGGACCGTCTGTCCGATGATTTGTCTGGTACTGTCAAAGTATCCGGATGAATTTATTCTAAACACGAAAGTTGTTCGGATGGTTTCAACTAGCACGGTTACACCTTCCACATGTTTGTCAGATGTCCACGACACCTCCGGAATGAACCCTTTCCCCCTCCGGTCACCTGTCCGATAATCACCCGGAGCTGGCAGTCCATCCCCGGATGAATTCCCGCTCCGATCAATACACCTTGCATTGCGTTAGAGCCCCGTTGCTTTGTATCTTCTATGTCATACATTTGTATTGCTATTCTTGTTGTGCATTTATTGTTTCTCCCCCTTTATTCTCTGGTAGACCCCACTGCTATCGTCGACTACACCGCTGCCGGGTACGACTACTTCGTCGACAACCCTGTCCCTACCCGTTGAGCTTCCAGGCAAGCAGAGCCATTCTCTTCCCCAGATATCGCCTATCTTTTCCATACTTTCTTGCACTAGACATTGTTACTGCTGCTGCTACGTAACAATCCTATTCAATTGCATAGCGTATTTTTGTCGCCCCTTGTTGTACCTCCCTTATCCTATGCTGCCTATTATAATTATGCATTATTCAGCAGTGAGCCCTGCGCATTGTTAGCTAGGATTAGATAGCGGGCCGTGACCACTCAGGGGAGTGAACACGGATACAATATATACAACTACACAGGTACGGTACAATGCAGACACCGCCTAAGGCCCCCTAGCTCGGCTCTGCCGAGTCACCCTCAAGTGTGAGCTATGAAGGAGTAATCCTTGTACTCCACTCGTTGCTGACTCTGTATAGCCGATCTAGGTACCTGAGCAACGGTTGTCCTTAAGGTAAGAAGTCGGGCGACCCAACGGTGCCCGCGAGAGGTATTGCGTCGGGAACGACAGGGAGGGTACGACCGACGTTACTGGCGTGCTTGGCCCCTGCTCGTATCTCGCGAGAGTTACCAAACCACGAAAGTCGAGCTCTACCAAGAGCACACGCGAGATAAGGTAAGGAGAAGGTTCACCTTGTTGGTAACCGCAGAGACTTGGTGGGACGACAAGGCAGGCACCGATGAACTGGTGGTCCTGACTGCTGTCGTTGTCCGCGGGTCAGTTAAGTCGAGGCAACGATAACGGTTGTCACGCAGGTTAATTAAAATGCTAAATGGTTCGGCGTATGTCTTGAGTAGCCTTTTGGCTTGTACGCACTACCTACACGTGGGATAAGAGTGTGGGCTCCCCTGCATCGTAGTCTCGTTCGAGGGTCTTCAGACGTCAGCAGTATCGCGGGCTGATTACCGAGAAGTGGTGTTGTCTTCTCTTTCTCAAGAGGTGTATTTGTATTTTCTTTGATTTTGCTTCACCGTCCAGGCACGCACCGTGAAGGAGTACGTTCGGGTTAGGGTCCAAAGCCCGGCGTACATAGGATATAGTCCGGCGGATGACCTCTCTGTTGATTACCGAAGGATGGGCTACTTTGTGTCGGATAGCTTCGGTGGGGTGTTCCCTAACAAGGTGTACGCCACCCTGGAGATCTAAGCATCGTAGAGTCACGCCAGTGCACCCCTGCAGGGAAGATTAATCTATTCTAATAGTCGTGTCCACGGTAACATGACGCTTTATGTTGAAGCTGGATCTTACCACTACAAACTACTACTATTAAACTGTATGGTTCCGGGTCTTCTTCCTCGCAGGGAGTCGAGGAAGGGAACTCGGAGGCATTATTATTATTAATTATTACAACTTACTATTATACAATGCTGCACCAACTTCTGCTGCATTGTTATTTCATTCATGTTATTGAACTGCTGGCTGTTTCTCTTCTCATGCTGCAAGACACGTCGGAAGATGCTAGTCTTCGATAGGCCTAGCTTCTTACCCTTATTCTGATTTCTACCTTGCAGTCCACTATATATACAGCCCCCCCTTTCCATTTGATACAAATGCATAAATGCTTAGTAGCGGACGTAAGACTCGCGGGTATGCTAGATACTCACCCTTGCTTTATTTTCCCCTTTATGTTTTGCCTGATCGTCCGCTGCAGCGGACGTTGGAGCCTTGGAGTCCAAGAGCAGGAGATCCCCGATGCCTTCTACGACGTCGAGTTCCCCGAGGTTCCCAGGCAGGAAGCCTCGCCTTTTCGATCGTTGTTGTTTTTGTGCTAGCCTTCTTAAGGCAGATCATGTGTACCTTGTGTCTGTACTCAGATACTATTGCTTCCGCTAACTTTGTGCTTTCGAGCTGTTGTATTCGAGCCCTCATGGCCCCTGGCTTGTATTAAACAACTTGTATTATTTTATTTGTAGAGTTGTGTTGTGATATCTCACCGTGATTCCCTAATCTCGATCGTGTACCTTGCGTGTATGATTACTGTACACGGTCTGATTTTTGGGGCGTCACATTAGACCTCGTGAGCTGCCCTACATGATCGAGGCACATATGTAATCTTTCTGCTGTTGATGTGCTGAGTTTGCTGGGATCCGATGGATTATGAGATTATGTTCAGATTGTGTTTGAGTAATATATTTGATTCTCCTCTTTTATATTTATGTTATAGAGTAATTCTTGCATGTTCTCCGTTGTTGTTTATTGCTTTGGCCAAGTAGTAGGTAGTGACTCCAAGAGGGAGAGTTATGCATGATTGTGGGTTCATGCCCCCCGATGACTAGCTTGAGTGAAAGAAACATGAGTCTAGGGGATGTGCTGTTGCCACAAGGGAGAAAACAACGGTGCTTGTACTTGCGGGTGCAAGGATTGTTTACTTTACGCAAAGTTCTTTAATGCAGTTGTCCGTTGCTTTGAGTTTACACTTTGGGTGGGATTCACAACTTAATACCAGCGAGATGTTCTGGATAGATATCTCAAGGTGGATGATTAGTAGGTAGATGCAAATGGATTTCTGTCTACTTGATTTACCGCCCAAGCTTTTGAGCCTCTTCCTTTCTTTGTAGCATATTTAGCATTGGTTTGCGCACATAATCCTGTCAATTTCCCAGCTGTAATTTGTTTACCTCGCATGGCTATTTTATCGTCTTTTGAGAGAGAGACATCACTAGTGAACATCATAGGACACCGGTCCATATTTCCAATACTGTTTACACCCGCTATCAATTTACTGCTTTATTTACTTTTCCGTTGCTATGACTCTCATTATTATCCCGTGCGTTTTATCCTTTGTAAACAACAAGGCCGGAGGGATTGACAACCTCTTTGTACTCGTTGGGAGCAAAGCTATCTGTTGTCTCTGCAGGTCCAGGAGAAGAAAGTGATTATCATAAAATGGCGCATCACTTGCAGAACCACCTACTTATCGTTGTTGGAGTCCTATTGGTTCGACACTCAAACCTTAGCATCTTCGCTAAGGGAAATTGCCGCTATCTACATCTCAACCTTCCACTTTGGGTAAAACAACGAGGGGCGAGAAGTAAAGTCTCGTGACATCAAAGCAATTTCTGGCGCCGTTGCCGGGGACTCCACTCTTCAAGATAGGGGAGTTGCACACTATCTTTTATCTTTGCTTTTTAGTTTTGTTAGTTTACCTTTCAGTTTTTGCTTTAGTGTCCTTTATCAAAAATCAGAAAAATAGTTACCTTGCTAGTAGTTGTCATTATGTCTGGTCCTTTTGCCTTTGGTGAAGCAGAAGTTCTCACCTTTAAACAAAGAGGTGGTGAAAGTCTGAAAGATGCCTGGTATAGAATTAATGATTCTCAAAAAAGAGCCACCAAGAAGCAATCCACTACTATCCTGCTTAGAAACTTTTATGTTGGAATTACTTCTTGGAATAGGTTTATTCTAGATACTGCTATCACAATGGGAATTTCCTAGAAGTCCCAATTTGGGAAGCTCTTAGTGTTATGGAAAATCTTGTTGGAAATCTCCCTGTTGCTAGCATTCAAGAGGACATTACACTAGCTCACATGATGAATTTTTTTGAAAAGATAGAGCTAGAGATGCCAAGCATTAATAAGATAAGTGAGTTGGATCGTAAGGTTCAAGGGAATTTGAATAGACTTGATAGCTCCATGCATGAAATTTTCAAAACCTTGGAGACCATCAAATCCCATGACTTGGATCCTTCTAGGATTGATAAGATTGAGGAAATTATTGACACTCTAGGCACTACTTTCTCCTCAATAAAAACCAAAAAGGTAGAAACTCCGGCAAAGAAGGAACCTAGGTTCGTTTACGTTCCAAAGGCTCCTCGTTTCAAAAATAATCTATCTATTGTCAAAGGGGTTGAAACTGTGAAGACTTTGGAAGAGATACCTCTCTTTAATAGAATAAATGAGACTCCAATTGATCTTCCGCCTTTTGCTTTTATTCCTAGAAGTATCTTTATTAGGCCTTTATTTGAAAGACCTATTAAGAGTGGTTGTACTATTTAAGAACTTTTTGATGATCTTGATGATGGTTCAATGGATACAACTTGATCTATTTGCATTAAGCCTAGCTAATGGCTTTAAAGAAGCGCTTTCGGGAGGCAGCCCGCAACGAATTTAGGATTTCCCTTTTGCTTTTCTTTTGTTTTTAGTGGTCTTGATGATTGTTACTACTGTAGCAACATCATTGTATCTTTACTTTTCAAGATTTGTGCCATTTATAGCCTCATATGACAAGGGAAGTGAAAGTTGTGACATGCTGTCCAGAAAACAGATTCTTCCCTCGTGACTAGAAAAATCACAGAAAAATCCCAGTTCATCTTTTTGCGCTGAAATTTTTACACAACGTGCTTATACAATCACGGAACTTTCGTATGTTCTGAGTTTTTTATTTGAGTTGCAGAAGTATCCCTAAAAAATTCTTTACTACCTGCTGGTCTTTTTTTCACAGATTCTGTCCTGTTTTGCCTCTTCTTCGTTTTGCAAACCTTAAGCTTGCCTTTTCTTTGCGAAAACATTTTTGGCAATCTTGAGATATTGTTTTGAGGTATTGTTTTGAGTAATGTTTGGACTTTTGGTGTCAAGAGCTTTAGCCTATTAGTGATAGATGTCGTATTTTGGGCAATCCGTGTTTATTTTCAAAACTTACAAAATTAGTTGAGAACTTTAGCTACTAGATGGATCACTACTCTTTGGAGGGATCGAATATTAGAGTACACTCACGTACAATGAGTCGAGGATGCGCAAGGATAACCAAACCCCCATACACTCCTCCTCGGGTTACTTGTCTCTTTGTGAACCTCCTTATTATATTGAGAATTACCGATAATAAGTGCATGAGTTCTTCGTACTAATGTGAGTATTCGAGAGTTGACACTTCCACCTTCCCATATTTTTCTAGCCTCTCCTGTGCCGTGCATTGCTTTCTTCTCACTCCGAGAGTTGCCGTCCAACTTCGCCAGTACATCCAAACCCTTGGCACGATACGCTCTGTCATCATAAACCTCCTTATATCCTTCCTCAAAACAGCCACCATACCTACCTATCAAGGCATTTCCATAGCCTTTCCAAGATATACCATGCAACATCCACCTTCTCATGACTTGATCTTCATGTCATACATGCTACTTGCTTGATCGATGAGCCGCATGCTAGTTGGGCCTTGCCCTAACCATTGCGACATGACGCGCTAGTATCATTGCATATCTTGCTACACTAGCAAAGGCATACATTTGCATACATCATGATAGTTACATCTTCTTTATGATTTGAGTACTTTTGTAAAGTGTGAAAGATCTTCTATACTTTTTGTAATATATAGAGTGCTGCCCCTAAAGTGAGGAAAAGATCCCACAGTGGACAAAATTAAAAGTGCCAAAGTGGACAAATTAAAAGATCCCAAAGAGGATAAACGAGAGAAATTGAAAGAGCCATTGAGGCCACCAAAAAAATACAAAAAAAGAGAGAGAGAAAAAGAGAAAAATAAATAAAAAGAGAGAAGGGGGCACACTACTATTCCTTTTGAGAGATCCACACTAGTACTTCATCCTCTATCTTGTACTCCATAGAGATTATCATTCATGCATATAGCTCTGTGGGGACCTTCACACTATAGAACTTGGCTTGTATATTCCAATGATGAGCCTCATCAAATGAGCTCTAGGTCTTCTTGAGCAAACAAGTTGGATGCACCCCCACTAGTTCCATTGGAGAGCTTACCTTAGCTCACATGTGCATCCGTTGCATGGCAATCCCTACTCCTCACATCATATCTATCATTTTGCTTTCTCTCGCCTATGATTGTCCTCATTGATGTGAGCCTTTCACACCCTTTTTGTCTTCCTCCTCAACCATATTCTATCTTTGCTATCCTAAGTGTCAACTTTCTTGCTTACGCTCATCCATTGCATGAGTGCTCAAAATGTCGAAAAGGAGTGGATCATTTTGACTTGTACCTGGCTAGTGGTCTGGGGATGAGTCAAGATAAGATTCCAAAGAAGACCAAGTGTGAAACTTTAGTAGTTTGAGTTCTCAACAAAAAAAATACTTTTTCTCGTATATCCCTATCCCCTTTCTTGCATGCAAACACCATTTGGAGACATTCGAGTCACGGACAGCGAGAGCTCTTGCACCTTTATGTTCTTATGTTGCTTGTTTCAATACTAGATATAGACTCTTGCCTGTTATGACTTGAATTGAATTACATGCCTTGATTGCTTTACTTGAAAGTTCTTATGATCAGTAGCTATGTGATATTCTCCTCCCCTCTTTGTTCTTCATGGATTAGACCTGGTGAGCTGCCCTACATGATCGAGACACATATGTAATCTTTCTGTTGTTGTTGTGCTGAGTTTGGTGGGACCCGATGGATTATGAGATTATGTTCAGATTGTCCTTGAGTAATATATTTGATTCTCCTATTTTATATTTATGTTCTAGAATAATTCTTGCATGTTCTCCGTTGCTGTTTATTGCTTTGTCCAAGTACTAGGTAGTGACTCCAAGAGGGAGCGTTATGCATGATTGTGGGTTCATGCCCCCCGATGACTAGCTTGAGTGTCAGAAACATGAGTCTAGGGGATGTGCTGTTGCCACAAGGGAGAAAACAACGGTGCTTGTACTTGCGGGTGCAAGGATTGTTTACTTTACGCAAAGTTCTTTAATGCAATTGTCCGTTGCTTTGAGTTTACACTTTGGGTGGGATTCGCAACTTAATACCAGCGAGATGTTCTGGATAGATATCTCAAGGTGGATGATTAGTAGGTAGATGCAGATGGATTTCGGTCTACTTGATTTGGCGTACCGCCCAAGCTTTTGAGACTCTTCCTTTCTTTGTAGCATATTTAGCATTGGTTTGCGCACATAATCCTGTCAATTGCCCAACTGTAATTTGTTTACCTCGCATGGCTATTTTATCGTCTTTTGGGAGAGAGACATCACTAGTGAACATCATAGGACCCCGGTCCATATTTCCAATACGTTTTACACCCGCTATCAATTTACTGCTTTATTTACTTTTCCATTGCTATCACTATCATTATTATCCCGTGCGTTTTATCCTTTGTAAACAACAAGGCCGGAGGGATTGACAACCTCTCTGTACTCGTTGGGAGCAAAGTTATCTGTTGTGTGTGCAGGTCCAGGAGAAGCAAGTGATAATCTTCAAACGGAGCATCACTTGCCGAACCACCTACTTATCGTTGTTGGAGTCCTATTGGTTCGACACTCAAACCTTAGCATCTTCGCTAAGGGAAATTGCCGCTATCTACATCTCAACCTTCCACTTTGGGTAA
This sequence comes from Bromus sterilis, assembly GCA_950022295.1. NCBI lineage: Eukaryota > Viridiplantae > Streptophyta > Magnoliopsida > Poales > Poaceae > Bromus > Bromus sterilis. The sequence goes on along the minus strand of OX465601.1, from coordinate 137,490,901 downwards.
ACCAACGAGGGGCGAGAAGTAAAGTCTCGTGACATCAGTGGCCCACAGCCTCTAGGTGCCTCCTGGCGCGGCCAGGCATCCACCCGCGCCGGGTGGCTGCCTGGGCGACTGGGACCTCCCCCGGTGCCCCCCTTTGGCTCTTATTTATACTCCCATCGCGAAAACCCTGATTCCAGAACCCTTTTCTCTAGAAGAAATTGCGATCTCCGCCGCCATCGCCAACAAGCTTCGGGGGACCAGAATTCCTGTGTCGGCATCCTGCCGGGACGGGGAAGTGCCCCCGGATTCATCTCCATCGACGTTTCTTCCTCCCTCCATGATGCGGGAGTAGTTCCTCCTCGGGGCTGAGGTTTATACCAGTAGCTATGTGGTCAATTCTCTCTCCCATGATGTGATCTTGATTGTGATCTGTAAGGCCCAATATGCGGTACTGTTCCAAACCTAGATGTTTCCATCCAGATCCGGGGATGAAGAACATATCGGTCCCACCGCGACATATGACAAACCCATATGCCCCGGATTTCCAACATGATATCACAACATTACAGCTACAAGGATACAACATCTCATACAATCGACATACAACTGCCTTAATACAATACAACAGCGGAAGGTACATGTCTGAGTACAGACTACAATCAAATGCCTACTGGCAACGAGAAAATCATCGATCCCCATAATCACACGGGTCCAGGCCCTCCGCCGTGATCCGCCTAACTAGTCGTCGTCGAGTCTACACGTGAAACGTCGATCACCATACCTGTTGTCGATCAAGAACCCTGAAAAGAGTTTGGGGTAGTATCATGAGTACAGAAGTACTCAGCATCCAACTGTAGTGGTCAACTGACCCAGCAAGTACTTCATCACTCGTCGTTCTAGAAAACTAGTAGTTTACGGTAAGGATGGGGTAAGTGGTGAGGTTGCTGCCGCACTAGCATTTATGAAGTTGATAACGATCTAGAGAGTAAGATAAGAAGCCAAGCATTCGATGAGGAATCGCCTCCGACAAGTCTTGCTATCAACTACTTACGCAAGCATAACACCTATCCTATCGTTGTACTCCTCTTCGCATTCCGACGAAGAAGAAGCAGTCAAGGCACACACACGTTGATCAAGTTATATTAAGATTATCTTAGTTGTTGTTGTCTATGAACAAGGAGTAGGTCTCAAGTCGTCCATAACCGTGGACACGGCTTCTCGAAAATATTTAACCCTACAGGGGGTGTACAAACTGCCCATTACAAGGCTCCGCACGCACGCCCATCTGTCTCAGTTTCTACCCATCAAAGGCAGCCATTTTATGATTTAGTCCCAAGAGATCCGGAACGACAGGTGCCTCTAACTAACAACGAACAAATCCGAGTGGCCCCCGGGGAGTCGACACCCAATCCAAAGGCCGGTTGTGCTATCGGATCAGACTCTTCCGTCTGGACGAGGTCGGGTTAGCTACCCAAATTATGTGGGCAGCCCCCGAGCTTCCAGGTGTGGACCCACAAAGAAACCATGTCTCCGCTGGCCCATGTTATTTGAAAATCTGCTGGGAGCTCACCAGTCACACACACTGTTTTTCAAATGGTAAAACCAGCTTGGGCCACCTCTAGAAATGTTTGTAGCTAGGTAGGTAAGAAAAGGGGACCCCATAGCATCCCACACGCGGTTAGGCACGATCAGTCTTAAAACCAATACCCGGAACTCGGATCCTAGGTGACTCGAATGGAACAAAGCGTCGGGGCAAGATAGCCTAGACCTGCCATCCTTCGTCGAATATAGTCAACATTATAATAATCATATCATCAACAACAATATAATAATGTGATATCACAAACCAAGGAGTAACAGGGTACCATCGTAGCATCCTAAGCAAGCATACGAAGCAGGGGCTGAGCAACGAGCAATAGTAACATAGCAGTACAAGGTTTGCTGGGAGGGGACATGGCTGTATCTGTTTGAAAGAGGGTGTAAACATGTGGTAGGATCAAACATCGAACCTATCCTAGACTAGCATGCAAACCGCTGGTTGAAATAGAATGGATCATAAGTAATGTATAGTCCTTGCCTGTTGATAAGTCGGGTTCCGAAGGTGTAGTCAATCGCAAACTCGCATCGTCTCCGAAAGTATCCACGGGAGCACACATGAATTAAACACTGGAAAGCAAGCAACGAATATACCACTATCACTACGGAGCAATCACGAGCAAGCAATAAATAAGCAAGCAAGATCAAGTATGATGCATGTCATTTTAATATCATGGCATGAACATAAGAACGAGCAAGTTTAAATGAAGCATCTGGAAGCAAGGGTGCAATGCTACCGACAACCTTCATATGCATTAGGTAGGTGATTAACGAATCCGGAGGATTCCTTATGTTGAAGTTGTTACGATGCATGATCATGGCATATGCAAAAGGCTAGAATATGAACAAGAATTTCCCACACTTGAGAATAAACCTCGAGGCAGGATTTCCTAACATAACATATATGAAAATGGCATGGCATAAAATGATGCACCTAATGCATTCTATTGCAAGCAACGAAATAAAGCGCAAGACTACGCTACCAGCAATCTACGATCATCGCGGAACTACGGTGCTCGGAACACGGGAAGGAATGGAAGAGTTGCACCACGTGCATCATATGAGGGGTAATGTGCAAAATGCAACATCACCAAATAATGCTAACTCAAATGGAAAAATGTATACCACCATCTCGTTCCTCATATTTTTTCTACCCCAAAATCATGTATGACATGACTAAAATGGAGCTAGGATGCACATAATACAAGCAACGCAAAAACGGGCAGATTTGAATAGAGTTGAATCAAATCCATAAAAAAAAGTAGGGAAACCCTCTGGTGGGCTAGCCTCGGCCAAAGAGGCCCAGCAGCCTCGCGGGTGTGCCTAGTAGGCGCCCACGGGGGAAGAATACAGCTGGGCCGAGCCCAACTTGCTACTGCAAAAACAAAACAAAAAGGGGGGGTTTTATTGCTCCAACCAGAGATCGAACCCAAGACCTGTTGAATGAAAACTAGAGGCCCAACAACTGCTAAGATGGTGCTCACGTTAAGTAATCGCTGCTATGAAACATAAACCGAGAGTGGGAGATAACTGAACTATGAAGAAAACAAACGCGCAGCAAAACAGATTTAAAAGAGGCCGCTGGGACTTGAACCCAGCACCTCTCGGATCCAAGAAAAGAGCTCAGACCACTAAGCTACACTGAAGATTACAACAAAAATCTAACGCGAGTGGAGAATAATCTACAGAACGCGGCTAACTCTGAACGCGGCTAACTCTGAAACTTACTAACGAAACTGAACTCCGCCTCGACGTAACAAACACGGGATGCTGGCGAGGAGATAGGTGGGTCGCGCCCTTTCCAGCCAAAGGCACTTCCTTGGGGTGGTTCGGGGCATGCCACGCTCACCCCCTGCGCGCGCACGGGCCGTGAGGTCGGCCGGCGACGGGCTCGGCACGGCAACGGCGACAAGCAAGCAAGAGGCAGGGCTGATGGCTCTGGGAGAGCGCTCGGAAGCCTGAGGGCACGCAAGGGAGCGCAGGACGGTCGTAGAGCAGGCGCTGCTAGTGCATGGGGCACGGGCGGTGCACGATGACGACGAACTACACGCGGCGGCGGAACGGATCACGGAAAAACAACGAGCACGGGGACGGCCTACGCGGGAGAGAGAGACAGTCTCATAGTGGGGAGCGCGGAGGAGTCGAACAAGGCTCAGGCTGCGGCGGATCGAGGGCAAGGAAGACCACGACGTTGACGAGGAAGACGATCGTGGCTCGGGGAAGATGGCGAGGACGCGGGAGAGATGGACGGGCGCGGGGACGACGCGATCATCCGCGACACGACCGCGGTGAAGACGAGGAAGACGCGCTCAGGGTTAAACACGGCGATGATCACGAGATTCCCGAGCTCGGTCTCGGCCATGGCGAGAAAAACAGGGGAGAAACTTCCGACGAGGGAGGAAGAAGAAGAGGGGAAAGGGTGGCTGGCAGCGTGAGGGAGGGAGAAGGGGAGCTAGGGTTTCCTAGATGGGGTGGAGGAGGCTATAAAGGGGAGGGGAAGAGAGGATGCCGGGAGGGCTCCACCTCCTCCTCCACGGTCATGGCATGTGAGAGAGGGAGGGGTCCTCCACGTGCAGGTGAAAAAGAGAGAGGAGGAGATCGGTTGAGCTGAGAGGGAGAGCGGAGTTGGGTTGGGCTGAGAGGAATCAGCCCAATGGCCTCTGAAGTACCTTTGCATTTTATTTTTTTTAAAAAGACAGCAGAGAAAAAGTCTAAAAGGAAAATGCAAAGGAATTCCAAAAATCATATACAAATATGATTATGAATCCTCATCAACTATAGGATTTTTAGAAAATGATTTGGGACAATATTATTTAAGTAATAAAAATGGCTATTAAACTATTTTAAAAGCCATTTAAATTACAACCCCATTTTCTGAAAAGGCAAAAATCCTGAAAGTTGGGCAAGGGATAAATCATGGCAAAACATGATTATTTGCAGAAGATTTCAATGAGGGGATCAACAGGATGACTTGGAGAAAAATGGCAAGGAAACAAAGAAAGAAATGAAAGCAAAGAAAAGAAAAAGGGGAAATCCTTTTACATGATCAGAAAAATGCTTGAGCATTTTTATGTCACATGGATTTTGGCAATGAATCAATGTGCAAGTTTTCATCCCCAATGGGAAAAATAAAAATGAAATTTTTTCTGTATTTTGTCAGTTTTGGGCTGTTACAACTCGCCACCACCAACAGAGGATCTCGTCTCGAGATCCGGCATAACCCGGGGGAAGGGACCAAGAAGTTGCAAGAAAGAAGATCAACCGAGAGGTGAAACTTCCCGACACCACCAACATAGGCTTTGCTCATCGTGACAATGATGTTTGCCTCCGTCAGGATCCAACCTGACTGGAGTTGCCGATATCGAAGAAGAAAATTCCGAATGTGCGGGAAACTAATCAAGAGCAAGCTCGGATTCAACGAGGGGATATCGCAACAAAACTGAATCCACTCGAGAAAAGAAACTCAAGGTTTCCGAAATAAGATTACCTAGGTGCTACTGGAAGCGCGAATATGAGAATCCGAATCGAAACAATACCATACCAGCATTTCTACAATAACATCACTCAGGTAGGTGCGAAAACCTGGACAACGAGACGGGACAGGGGAGGATCCACACACAGTGCCGACTACAACGGACAAAGGGGGACAGTCGAAGCGGGAGGTTCAGAATCCATTAGTTGGATAATAACCAGGCAACCCGGTTCAACTGTTTCACGCGGGCCGCGCGTTTGTCGATGTAGAGCGACAAGCCCACTAGCCATGCTCAGCCAGTTCGAAGTACGCCGACCAACCCGCTGCTGATAAAGTATTGGTCCGACTGAAATCTCCTAAACGAGAACATAGATTTGGTTTTGAAGAGGATAAGTTGAAGGAGAAAATCATTACGTCGCACTTCCTTACCAGAGGGAGGGGATAAGGAGTAAAAAGAATCCTACTCTCCGATAACTAACTTAGTAACTACAAAATAATTTTTGTCTAGACTTGACTTCGGCCAGTAAAGGGATCCTATAGTCGTCAAGGCTCTGATACCAAGTTGTAAGGCCCAATATGCGGTACTGTTCCAGATCTAGATGTTTCCATCCAGATCCGGGGACGAAGCACATATCGGTCCCACTGCGACATATGACAAACCCATATGCCCCGGATTTCCAACATGATATCACAACATTACATCTACAAGGATACAACATCTCATACAATCGGCATACTACTGCCTTAATACAATACAATAGCGGATAGTACATGTCTGAGTACAGACTACAATCAAATGCCTACTGGCAAAGAGAAAATCATCGATCCCCATAACCACACGGGTCCAGGCCCTTCGCCGGGATCCGCCTAACTAGTCATCGTCGAGTCTCCACGTGAAACGTCGATCACCGTACCTGTTGTCGATCAAGAACCCTGAAAAGAGTTTGGGGGTAGTATCATGAGTACAGAAGTACTCAGCATCCAACTGTAGTGGTCAACTTACCCAGCAAGTACTTCATCACTCGTCATTCTAGGACAACTAGTAGTTTACAATAAGGATGGGGTAAGTGGTGAGGTTGATGCCGCACTAGCATTTATGAAGTTGATAACGATCTAGAGAGTAAGATAAGAAGCCAAGCATTCGATGAGTAATCGCCTCCAACAAGTCTTCCTATCAACTACTTACGCAAGCATAACACCTATCCTATCCTTGTACTCCTCTTCGAATCACGACGAATAAGAAGCAGTCAAGGCACACACACGTTGATCAAGTTATATTAAGATTATCTCAGTTGTTGTTGTCTATGAAGAAGGAGTAGGTCTCGAGTCGTCCATAACCGTGGACACAGCTTCTCCAAAAGATTTAACACTGCAGGGGTGTACCCACTGCCCATTACAAGGCTCTGCACGCACGCCCATCTCTCTCAGTTTCTACCCATCACAGGCAGCCATTTTATGATTTAGTGCCAAGAGATCCAGAACGACAGGTCCCTCTAACTAACAACAAACAAATCCGGGTGGCCCCCGGGGAGTCGACACCCAATCCAAAGGCCGGCCGCGCTATCGGATCGGACTCTTCCGGCTGGACGAGGTCGGGTTAGCTACCCAAACTATGTGGGCAGCCCCCGAGCTTCCAGGTGTGGACCAACAAAGAAACCATGTCTCCGCTGGCGCAAGTTGTTTGAAAATCTGCTGGGAGCTCACCAGTCACACACACGGTTTTTCAAATGGTAAAACCAGCTTGGGCCACCTCTAGAAATGTTTGTTGCTAGGTAGGTAAGAAAAGGGGACCCCATAGCATCCCACACGCGGTTAGGCACGCTCAATCTTAAAACCAATACCCGGAACTCGGATCCTAGGTGACTCGAATGGAACAAAGCGTTGGGGCATGATAGCCTAGACCTTCCATCCTTTGTCAAATATAGTCAACATTATAATAATCATATCATCAACAAAAATATAATAATGTGATATCCCAAACCAAGGAGTAACAAGTTACCATCGTAGCATCCTAAGCATGCATACTAAGCAGGGGCTGAGCAACGAGCAATAGTAACATAGCAGTACAAGGTTTGCTGGGAGGGGACATGGCTGTATCTGTTTGAAAGAGGCTGTAAACATGTGGTAGGATCAAACATCGAACCTATCCTAGACTAGCATGCAAACCGCTGGTTGAAATAGAATGGATCATAAGTAATGTATAGTCCTTGCCTGTTGATAAGTCGGGTTCCGAAGGTGTAGTCAATCGCAAACTCGCATCGTCTCCGAAAGTATCCACGGGAGCACACATGAATTAAACACTGGAAAGCAAGCAACGAATATACCACTATCACTACGGAGCAATCACGAGCAAGCAATAAATAAGCAAGCAAGATCAAGTATGATGCATGTCATTTTAATATCATGGCATGAACATAAGAACGAGCAAGTTTAAATGAAGCATCTGGAAGCAAGGGTGCAATGCTACCGACAACCTTCATATGCATTAGGTAGGTGATTAACGAATCCGGAGGATTCCTTATGTTGAAGTTGTTACGATGCATGATCATGGCATATGCAAAAGGCTAGAATATGAACAAGAATTTCCCACACTTGAGAATAAACCTCGAGGCAGGATTTCCTAACATAACATATATGAAAATGGCATGGCATAAAATGATGCACCTAATGCATTCTATTGCAAGCAACGAAATAAAGCGCAAGACTACGCTACCGGCAATCTACGGTCATCGCGGAACTACGGTGCTCGGAACGTGGGAAGGAATGGAAGAGTTGCACCACGTGCATCATATGAGGGGTAATGTGAAAAATGCAACATCACCAAATAATGCTAACTCAAATGGACAAATGAATACCACCATCTCGTTCCTCATATTTTTCTACCCCAAAATCATGTATGAAATGACTAAAATGGAGCTAGGATGCACATAATACAAGCAACGCAAAAACGGGAACATTTGAATAGAGTTGAATCAAATCCATAAAAAAAGTAGGGAAACCCTCTGGTGGGCTAGCCTTGGCCAAAGAGGCCCAGCAGCCTCGCGGATATGCCTAGTAGGTGCCCACGGGCGAAGAATACAGTTGGGCCGAGCCCAACTTGCTACTGCAAAAACAAAACAAAAAGGGGGGGGGGTTATTGCTCCAACCGGAGATCGAACCCAAGGCCCGTTGAATGAAAACTAAAGGCCCAACCACTGCGCTAAGACGGTGCCACGTTAAGTAATCGCTGCTATGAAACATAAACCGAGAGTGGGAGATAACTGAACTATGAAGAAAACAAACGCGCAACAAAACATATTTAAAAGAGGCCGCTGGGACTTGAACCCAGCACCTCTCGGATGCAAGCAAAGAGCTCAGACCACAACTCTACACTGAACATTACAACAAAAATCTAACGCGAGTGGAGAAGAATCTAAAAAGCGCATCTAACTCTGAACGCGGCTAACTCTGAAACTACCTGACGACACTGAACTCCGCCTCGACGTAACAAACACGGGACGCCGGTGAGGAGATAGTTGGGTCGCACCCTTGCCAGCCAAAGACGCGTCCTTGGGGTGGTTTGGGGCATGCCGTGCTCACCCCTGCACACGCACGGGCCATGAGGTCGGCCGGCGAAGGGCTCGGCACGGCAAAGGCGACAAGCAAGCAAGCGGCGGGGCTGATGGCTCTGGGAGAGCGCTCGGAAGCCTGAGGGAACGCACGGGAGCGTAGGACGGTCGCAGAGCAGGCGCTGCTCGTGCATGGGGCACGGGCGGTGCACGACAACGACGAACTACACGCGGCGGAGGAACGGATCGCGGAAAAACAATGAGCACGGGGACGGCCTACGCGGGAGAGAGAGAGAGAGAGTCTCAAAGTGGGGAGCGCGAAGGAGTCGAACAAGGCTCAGGCTGCGGCGGCTCGAGGGCAAGGAAGACCACGACGTTGACGAGGAAGACGATCGTGGCTCGGGGAAGATGGCGAGGACGCGGGAGAGATGGCCGGGCGCGGGGACGACGGGATCATCCGCGACACGACCGCGGTGAATACGAGGAAGACGCGCTCAGGGTCAAAGACGGCGACGATCACGAGCTTCCCGAGCTCGGTCTCGGCCACTGCGAGAAAAACAGAGGAGAAACATCCGACGAGGGAGGAAGAAGAAGAGGGGAAATGGAGGCTAGCGGCGTGAGGGAGGGAGAAGGGGAGCTAGGGTTTCCTAGATGGGGTGGAGGAGGCTATAAAGGGGAGGGGAAGAGAGGCTGCCGGGAGGGCTCCACCTCCTCCTCCACGGTAATGGCGTGTGAGAGAGGGAGGGGTCCTCCACGTGCAGGGGAAAAAGAGAGAGGAGGAGATCGGTTGGGCTGAGAGGGAGAGAGGAGTTGGGTTGCGCTGAGAGGAATCAGCCCAATGGCCTCTCAAGTACCTTTGCATTTTATTCTTTAAAAAAAAGATAGCAGAGAAAAAGTCTAAAAGGAAAATGCAAAGGAATTCCAAAAATCATATAGAAATATGATTATGAATCCTCATTAACTATAGGAATTTTAGAAAATGATCTGGGACAATATTATTTAAGTAATAAAAATGGCTATTAAACTAATTTCAAATCCATTTAAATTACAACCCCATTTTCTGAAAAGGCAAAAATCCTAAAAGTTGAGCAAGGGATAAATCATGGCAAAACATGATTATTTGCAGAAGATTTCAATGAGGGGATCAACAGGATGGCTTGGAGAAAAATGGCAAGGAAACAAAGAAATAAATGAAAGCAAAGAAAATAAAAAGGGGAAATCCTTTTACATGATCAGAAAAATGCTTGAGCATTTTTATGTCACATGGATTTTGGCAATGAAACATTGTGCAATTTTTCATCCCCAATGGGAAAAATAAAAATGCAAATTTTTCTGGATTTTGTCAGTTTTGGGCTGTTACATGATCATAGGCTATGTTAATCTAGGGTGATACCATGATGTTTCCCCTTCTTCTATGTATTGGATTGATGTACTCACTTGATCTTATCTAGTATAATCCCAGAGACCATGGTGACAGTGGTCTATTGGACATGGGTTAGATGAATATTTTCATGAGTGATTTCCTCTTTTGTGTGTTGATTGAAGATTGAGAGTCTCTTGGTGCTTGTCTTTGACTATCCTTTAGATATGTTGTGGTAATTGTGGTACTCTCTTTGGATGGCCGCGATGACATTGGGAAATCCATAGATGAGAACTACGAACTCCGAGGTGTGCTTTTGTATCCCTACACAATTCTTGTCCTCTCTTGACCACAAAGGAATGACCTCCGAGTACGTCTCCATTGCATGTTTTATGGGAAATATCATGTGATTACACTAAGTTCATGTTGTTGGGAGTTTCCACTAGTGAAAGTATGAAGCCTAGGCCATGTTTCCACCATTGTTACACCGTTTGTGCTCACTTTTGTCACATGCTTGCTTGCTGCACTTTTTATTACAGATTTATATTACCCCGTTTTGCCACACCTATCACCCGTATTTTATCATCTCTTCACCGAACTAGTGCACCTATACAACTCCTAGTTGTATTAGGTGTGTTGGGGACACAAGAGACTTCTTGTATCTTAATTGCAGGGTTGCTTGAGAGAGACCATCTTCAACCTCTACTTCCCTGAGTTCGATAAACCTTAGGTCATCCACTTGAGGGAAATTGTTGCTGTCCTACAAACCTCTGAGCTTGGAGGCCCAACATAGTCTACAAGAATAGAAGCATGCGTAGACATCAAAATATTTCTGGCGCCATTGCCGGGGAGGTAAGATTTGAAGGTATATCTTTAGACCTTGCAATTAAATCTTTTCGTTTCTTGTTTTTCTTTTCACTAGTTAGGCTTCATGGAAAACAACAAAAAATTATGAGAGAGCTTTATGAGATCTATCTTGAGTTAGGACATGAAGTGTTTGTGGAGGAGATCAAAAATCCTAGGGAGCTTTATTATTTGCATAACACTCATGTTAGTAGCAATGTTATTAGTATGTCTTCTTTCAATAATTTTGATGCTAATGATATGTAAAGCTATAAGCTTGGGGATGCTACGTTTTATGAAGATGATCTATTTCGCCCCCCCCCCCATGTTTTGATGAGGAAATTTATTTTGATGATACCTTGCCTCCTATCTATGATGATTATTGTGATGACACTTATGCTATAAAGAGTAAATGTTTGAAAACGTATCATGATAAGAATGATTCATGTGATAGCTATTTTCTTGAATTTGCTCCCACTATTACTAATGAGAAGGATTTTGCTTATGTTGAGAGTGATAAATTTTCTATGCTTGTGGATCATGATAAGAAAGTTTTATGTGATACTTATATTGTTGAGTTCATTCATGATCCCATTGAAAATTATTATGAGAGGGGAACATATGCTTATAGATATTTCAATAATATCAAGTTCCCTCTCTTTATGTTGAAGGTTATGAAGTTGCACTTGTTTTGCCTTCCTATGCTTATTGCTTTGTGCTTCTATGAATTATTCTATTGCAATATTCCTATGCATAGGAAGCATGTTAGACTTAAATGTGTTTGGTATTTGCTTCTTGATGCCTCCTTTTGTTCTTCAACTCTTATTCCTATGAGAGCATCATTAAAATCTTAAGCCTATCTTTATGGCTATAAAGAAAGAGCTCTAGGGAGACAACCCTTGTTATCTTTAACTTGAGTTTTTTACTTTCAGTTTTTAGTGGTCTTGATGATTGTTAATACTATAGAAACATCATTGTATCTTTATTTTCAAGCTTTGTGCCAAGTTCTAGCCTCTTATGATAAGGGAAGCAAAGTTGTGACATGTTGTCCAGAAAACAGATTATGTCTACATGACGGAAAAAATCAAAACAAATCACCAGTTCATCTTTTTGAGCTGAATTTTTTTACACAACATGCTCTATTAAATTTTGAAACTTTCATATGTTTTGAGTTTTTTTATTTGATTTGCAAAAGTACCCCAAAAAATTCTTTACTACCTGTTGTTCTGTTTTTCATAGATTATTCCACGTTTTGCCTTTGTTCACTTTTGCAAACCTTAAGCTTGCTTTTTCTTTTCATTTTTTAAGGAAATATTGAGGAACAGTATCTCTTCAAGAATATATTTATTTGCAGTGGAGAAAAATTATTTTATTAAGGGTACTAACCTCTCTAATCAGCTTATGATGAGTTATGTATGAAGGGAGTTTTCAAGTGTGCGAGGGAAGATGATGAAAGAAGATCCGAGAGTGTCAAACGCTCAAGCTTGGGGATGTCCCCATGTATCCCCAATAAATATTCAAGGATACTCAAGAGTCTAAGTTTGGGGATGCCCCCGTGCATCCCCTTCTCCATCAACAATCGTCAGTTCGTCCTCCGTCTCACTATATTTTTATCACTTCATGCGTTATGTGCTATGCTTGGAGCGTCTCTCTCTTAGGTTTACTTTTTAGTTTTGTTTAGCTTTGCTTGCTGTTCATGACAAGTTAGAACCCAGATTTCTTTGTGTGGGAGAGAAACACGCTCCACTTCAAACTATAACACATCATAGGACTTTTCATGCCTATCTTTCTTCTGTTGTGTGTTCTTTATCTTTTCGTAGCAACTTCCATGTTTAGTTTTAGTTTTTGTTTGTCTTTTGCAAGAGCATTAGATTTTGTTTAGTTTGTTAATGGAACTCTCTTTAGTTTTCATGTTTATCTTGTTAAGAGAGTTGGTTGTTGCACTGATTTGTGTCTTGTCTTGAAAGTAGGTAATTGAGGTTGCTATTTAATTGTAGTAGTAACTTGTAATAGTTTTGAGGTATTGTCGTGAGTAATGTTTGAACTTTTGGTGTCATGATCTCTAACCTATTAATGATAGGTGTCGTATTTTGGGCAATCCGTGTTTATTTTCAAAAAACTACAAAACTAGTTGAGAACTCTAGCTACTAGATGGATCACTAATCTTTTGAGGGATCGGATATTAGAGTACACTCACGTACCATGAGTCGAGGATGCGCAAGGATAACCAAACCCCCATAAACTCCTCCTCGGGGGTACTGATACGTCTCAAACGTATATACTTTTCCAAACACTTTTGCTATTGTTTTGACCTCATTCTTGCATGATTTGGACGAAACTAACCCGGACTAACGTTGTTTTCAGCAGAGCTGCCTGTATGGTTTTATTGTGTGCAGGAAAGTGGATTTTTAGACGTTCCAGAAAATTCCCAGAAAAATACCAGAAAATCCACGCACCCGATGGAGCCAGAAGCCAGAAGTGGGACCAAAGGGGAGGCCTGCGGGCCCCAGGCGCCCCCTGGCGTGGCCAGGGGTGGGGCCGCGCCCTCTGGCCGCCTGGGCGCCTCCCCCCTCCTCTGGTGCCCTACCGAGACTCCTATTTATCCCCGTGACGGGAAAACCCCAGAATAGAAGTCATTTCCCCAGTTTCCGTCGCGGAGCCGCCGCCACCCTCTATTCTTCTTCGGGAGGGCTAATCTGGAGGCTGATTTGGCCTCCGGAGAGGGGAGATCGTCGCCATCGTCATCACCATCACCACTCCATCCATCCTCCATGACTTCTCTTCACATGTGTGAGTAATTCCCTGTTGTAGGCAAAGGGGATGGTAGGGATTGGATGTGTTTGATCATGTAATAGTTCGTCAGATTGTTGGGGGCATGTTGCCTATCATCTAGATTGGTGTTTATCTTCTTTGCTTCAACTTGTTGCTCTTAATGCTTGTCACTTTGGGACCGAGTGCCATGTTTTCAGATCTGAACCCTATGTGTTTTCATGAATATATTTGTGTTCTAGATCCTATCTATGAGTTGTATGCACCTATTATGGTCCGGAACCGGCGATCCCAAAGGTGACAGCTTGGGACACCAAAGGGGATGGTCCATAATTTGAGGATTCCGTGTATCCATTGAGTTTATTGCTTTGTTCCGGTGCTCTTTGACAGGAGCACCTTAATCTCCATAAGTTCCTTTTGGCCCCGTTCGTAGCGGGATGGTAGGACAAAAGATGTTGTGCAAGTTCTTGATGCAAGCACGCACAACTACCTACGGGATACATGCCTAATGTTTGATATTTGCCTAGATGATCATTGCTTTTCTGTGTACCTTGCCCCGTGTTAGAATCTATTATATGTTCACTTTCATCCATGCAACGCCCAACCATCCATCTCCCTAGCCTACAGTGTTTTCAATCCTGCTGGTCATTAGTTATTACTTTTGTTGTTACTTTTGCTGTTGCTACTATCACTATCATATTACCATTACCACTTATCTATTGTTGCAAGCAAGTATATTTCAGGTGCGGTTTAATTGAAAACTCAACTGTCAAAGCTTATAAATACTCTTTGGCTCCCCGTGTGTCGAATCAATAAATTGGGTTAAGTTAGCCGCGAAGATTATCTCGATCCCTTACGCCTGTGGGGCATCAGGTACTTGTCTCTTTGTGAACCTCCTCATTAGATTGAGAGTTACCGATAATAAGTGCATGAGTTCTTCGGACTAATGTAAGTATTGAAAGTTGACACTTCCACCTTCCCATATTTGCTAGCCTCTTCCGTACCGTGCATTGCCCTCTTCTCACTCCGAGAGTTGGCGTCCACTTCGCCGGTGCATCCAAACCCTTGGCATGATACGCTCTGTCATCATAAACCTCCCTATATCTTTCCTCAAAACAGCCACCATACCTACCTATCAAGGCTTTTTCATAGCCTTTCCGAGATATATTGTCATGCAACATCCACCTCGTCATGACTTGATCTTCATGTCATACATGTTCCTACTACACTGGTAGAAGCATACATTTGCATACATTATGATGGCTACATCTTCTTTATGTTGAGTACCTTGTAAAGTGTGAAAGATCTTCTATACCTTCTTGTAAAATAGAGTGTTGCCATTAAGTGAGGAAAAGATCCCAAAGTGGACAAAATAAAAGATCCCAAAGAGGACAAATGAGAGTTAAATAGAAAGAGCCATTGAGGCCACCAAAAAATACAAAAAATAGAAAAAAAGAGAAAAAAGAGATAAAAAGAGAGAAAGGGGCAACACTACTATTCCTTTTGAAAGATCCACACTAGTACTCCCTCTTATCTTTGTGCTCCATAGAGATGATCATTTATGCATATAGCTATGTGGGGACCTTCACACTATAGAACTTGGCTTGCATATTCCAAGGATGAGCCTCCTCAAACGAGCTCTAGGTCTTCATGAGCGAGCAAGTTGGATGCACCCCCACTTGTTCCATTGGAGAGCTTTTTCTAGCTCATTTGTGCATCCGTTGCATGGCAATCCCTACTCCTCGCATCATATCTATCATTTGGCCCTCTCGCCTATGATTGTCCTCATGAATGTGAGCCTTGCTCACCTTTTTTGTCTTCCTCCTCCACCATATTTCTCTCTTTGCCATCCTAAGTGTCAAATCTCAAGCTTATGCTCATCCATTGCATGAGTGCTCAAAATATCGAAAAGGAGTGCATCAAGTTGACTTGTACCTGGCTAGTGGTCTAGGGATGAGTCAAGATAAGATTCCAAATAAGACCAAGTGTGAAACTTTAGTAGATTGAGTTCTCAACAAAAAGATTTTTTCTCTCATATTCCCATATCCCCCTTCTTGCATGCAAACACCATTTGGAGACATTTGAGTCACGGACAGCGAGAGCTCTTGCACCTAATGCTCTTATGTTTCTTGTTTCAATGCTAATATAGACTCTTTCCTGTTATCACTTGAATTGAATTACATACCTTGATTGTTTTACTTTCAAAGTTCTTATATGGTTGTTAGCATGTCACCACATAAATTATGCTTGTTATCATTTACCTACTCGAGGACGAGAAGGAATTAAGCTTCGGGATGTTGATACGTCCCAAATGTATCTATAATTTCTTCTTGCTCCATGCATGTTTTGTGTGATATTGCTATGTTTTAGATACACTTTCATACACTTTTGATCATATTTGGACTAACCTGTTAACTCAGTGCACCCCAATGCCAGTTTCTGTTTTCTGCTATTTTTGTATTTCAGGTTTTCCCATTATTAAAAGTGCTCAAAAATATCCGGAAAAATATTTAAAAATCAGCTTTCTAGAAGAGTCCTCTAGGAGGAAGATGGGGCCCTAGGGTGGGCCACAGCCCCCAGGCACACTCCTGGCGCGGCCAGTGGTCCACCCGCGCCGGGTGGCCGCCTGGGCAACTGGGACCTCCCCCGGTGACCCCCTTTGGCTCTTATTTATATTCCCGTCGCGAAAACTCTGATTCCAGAACCCTTTTCTCCAGAATAAATTCCGATCTCCGCCGCCATCGCCAACAAGCTTTGGGGGACCAGAATTCTTGTGATGGCACCCTGCCGGGACGGGGAAGTGCCCCCGTATTCATCACCATCGACGTTGCTTCCTCCCTCCATGATGCGGGAGTAGTTCCTCCTCGGGGCTGAGGTTTCTACCAATAGCTATGTGGTCAATTCTCCCTCCCATGATGTGATCTTGATTGTGATCATAGGATATGTTAATCTAGGGTGATCCCATGATGTTTCCCCTTCTTCTATGTATTGGATTGATGTACTCACTTGATCTTATCTAGTATAATCCCCGAGACCATGGTGACAGCGGTCTATTGGACATGGGTTAGATGAATATTTTCATGAGTGATTTCCGCTTTTGTGTGTTGATTGAAGATTGAGAGTCTCTTGGTGCTTGTCTTTGACTATCCTATAGATATGTTGTGGTGATTGTGGTACTCTCTTGGGATGGCCGCGGTCACAATGGGAAATCCATAGATGAGAACTACGAACTCTGAGGTGTGCTTTTGTAGCCCTACACAATTCTCGTCCTCTCTTGACCACAAAGGAATGACCTCCGAGTACCTCTCCATTGCATGTTTTATAGGAAATATCATGTGATTAGACTATGTTAATGTTGTTGGGAGTTGCCACTAGTGAAAGTATGAAGCCTAGGCCTTGTTTCCACCATTGTTACACCGTTTGTGCTCACTTTTGTCACATGTTTTCTTGCTTCACTTTTTATTATAGATTTATATTACCTTCCTTTGCCACACCTATCACCCATATTTTATCATCTCTTCGCCGAACTAGTGCACCTATACAACTCCTAGTTGTATTAGGTGTGTTGGGGACACAAGATACTTCTTGTATCTTAATTGCAGGGTTGCTTGAGAGACACCATCTTCAACCTCTACTTCCCTGAGTTCGATAAACCTTAGGTCATCCACTTGAGGAAAATTGCTGCTGTCCTACAAACCTCTGCGCTTGGAGGCCCAACATTGTCTACAAGAATAGAAGCGTGCATATACATCATGGGGCTCGCAACTTAATAACAGTGAGATGTTTTGGATAGATACCTCAAAGTGGATGATTAGTAAGTAGATGCAGTTGGATTTTGGTCTACTTGTCTTGGCGTACTGCCCTCACTTCTGAGCCTCTAGCTTTCTTTGCAGCATAATTAGCATTGCGGTGCATTTATAATTCTGTCAATTGCCCAGCTTGAATTTTTTCACCCAGCTTAGCTGTTTTATCTTCTTTTGGGAGAGAGACATCACTAGTGAACATCATGGGACCCCAGTCCATATTTCCACCATTGTTTACACCTCAACTCATTTACTCCTTTATTTCCTTTCCGTTGCAATCACCATCACTATTTCCACCCTGCGTTTGATCCTTTGTAAACGACAAGGCCAGAGAGATTGACAACCTCTCTGTACTCGTTGGGAGCAAGGTTACTTGTTGTGTGTGCAGGTCCAGGTTAAGGGAGAAATATCTTTCAGATGGCGCGTTGCTCGCTTCACCACCTTCTTGTCGAATCTTGGAGTCCTACTAGTCCGACAACCTTGGTATCTTCACCGAGGGAAATTTTCTGCTACGCTACATCATAACCTTCCATTTGGGGTAACCAACGAGGGGCGAGAAGAAGATACTCTCTCGTTCCATCAAATATCCACACTCGTACTCCAAAGTAATTTTTTACTACATAGAGAGTTTCATATCATTCATGGATAACTATGTGGGGATCCTTACTCTATAGAAATTGGCATGTATATTCCAATGATGAGCCTCGTCAAATGAGCTCTAGAACTTCTTGAGAAAGTAAGTTGGATGCACCCCCACTAGTTCCATTGGAGGGCTTCGCATATCTTATATGTACATCCGTTGCCTGACAATCCCTACTCCTCACATCATATCTATCGTTTGGCTTTCTCTTGCCTATGATTTTCCTAATTGATGTGATCCATTCACACCTTTTTTGTCTTCCTTCCCCATCATTATTCAACTCGCCATCCTAAGTGCCAACATATCTTTCTCGCGCTCATTCATTGCATGAGTTCTCGAAATCTCAAGAGAGAGGATCATTTTGACTTGTACCTGGCCAACGGCTAAGATTCCAAAGGAGACCAAGTGTGAAGTTTTAGTATTTTGAGTTTCCAACAAGTACTAGTATTTTTATGCTCTAAACCCATCTCCCACTTCTTGCACAAGAAAACACCGATTGGAGACATTCGAGTCACGGACAGCGAGAGCTCTTGCGCCTTTATGTTCTTACTTTGCTAGTTTCAATACTAGATATAGACTCTTGCTTGTTATTGTCTTGACTTGAATTGCATATCTTACTTGATGTACTTTAAAGTTAAAATCTTTGTTGGTAGCTGATACGCGAGAGATGATAGTGGCTTCTCGCCCTTCGTTGGTTACCCCAAGTGGAAGGTGAGATATAGGATAGCAGCAAGTTTCCCTTGGCAAAGATACCAAGGTTGAGATTGAACCAGCAGGACTCCGATAACTACAAGTAGGTGGTGAAGCGATCAACGCGTCGTTTGAGATATTACTCCCTTAACCTGGACCTGCACACACACAAGTAACTTTGCTCACAACAAAGTTCAGAGAGGTTGTCCATCTCTCCGGCCTTGTTGTTTACAAAGGATCAAACGCAACAGATAATAGTAGTGATAATTGCAACTTGAAAGTAAAACAAGAAGTAAATTGAGCGTGTAAATAGTGATGGAAGTATGGACCGGGGTCCCATGATGTTCACTAGTGATGTCTCTCTCCCAAAAGACGATAAAACTTCTATGCAAGGTAAACAAATCACATCTTGGCAACTGACAGGATTAAAAACGCACTACAATGCTAACTATGCTACAAAGAAAGGAAGAGGCTCAAAAGCATGGGCGGTACGCCAAAATAAGTAGATCGAAATCCATCAGCATCTACTACTAATCATCCACCTTGAGATATCTATCCAGAACATCTCGCTCGTATTAAGTTGCGAGCCCCACCGAAAGTGTAAACCCAAACAACAGACAACTGCATTAAAAGAACTTTGCGTAAAGTAAACAATCCTTGCAACCACGGTTACAAGCAGCGTAGTTTTCCTCCTTGTGGCAACAGCACATCCCCTAGACTCATGTTTTGTCACTCAAGCTAGTCATCAGGGGGCTGATACGTCCCAAACGTATCTATAATTTATGCTTGCTCCATGCATGTTTTGTGTGATATTGCTATGATCTAGATACACTTTCATACAGTTTTGATCATATTTGGACTAACCTATTAACTCAGTGCACCCCGGTGCCAGTTTTTGTTTTCTGCTGTTTTTCTATTTCAGTTTTCCCCAATATTAAAAGTGCTCCCAAAATCCGGGAAAAATCAGATAAAAAATCAGCGTACCGGAAGCTTTCAGAGTCCCAAAGGAGGGTCGGGGGGCCACCACCAGGGACCCAGGCGGCCACCTGGCGCGGCCTAGGGTCTGGCCGTGCCAGGGGGCGCCTGGACCCCTGGTGGGCCCCCTGGCTGCCCCCCTTCGCCTATTTATTCTCCACCCCGGAAAACTTTCATGGACAGAACCCTTTTTCGCGATCTCGCCTCTGTTCCACCGCGACCGCGCTTCCAAGATCGGGAGCGCCAGCAGGACCCTTCCCGGCACCCTGCCGGAGGGAGGATCGACCTTCGGGAGCTTCCCCTCCACCATGGACGATTCCCGGATGTGCCGTGAATAGTTTCCTTTGGACCATGGGTCCATGATCATAGCTATGTGATGTTCTCCTCCCCTCTTTGTTCTTCATGGTTTAGACCTCGTGAGCTTCCCTACATGATCAAGGCACATATGTAATCTTTCTGCTGTTGCTATGCTGAGTTTCATGGGATCTGATGGATTATGAGATTATGTTCAGATAGTGATAGAGTAATATAATTGGTTCTTATCTTTTGTATTTTTGTTCCTAAGCAATTCTTGCATGTTCTCTGTTGTTGTTTATTGATTTGGCCAAGTAGTAGGTAGTAACTCCAAGAGGGAACGTTATGCTCGATTGTGGGTTCATGCCCCCTAATGACATCCTTGAGTGACAGAAACATGAGTCTAGGGGATGTGATGTGGCCACAAGGGGGAAAACAACGGTGCTTGTAACCGTGGTTACAAGGATTGTTTACTTTACGCAAAGTGCTTTTTAATGCAGTTGTCTGTTGCTTTGGCTTTACACTTTGGGTGGGACTCGCAACTTAATACCACCGAGTTGTTCTGGATAGATACCTCAAGGTGGATGATTAGTAGTAGATGCAGTTGGATTTTGGTCTACTTATTTTGGCGTATTGTCCATCCTTATGAGCATCTTCCTTTCTTTGTATCAGAGTTAGCATTGCGGTGCGTTTATAATCCTGTTAATTGCCCATTTGTAATTTTTTTACCTCGCATAGCAGTTTTATCGTCTTTTGGGAGAGAGACATCACTAGTGAACATCACCGGACCCCGGTCCATATTCTCATCATTGTTTACAAGCTTATTTACTTTCATGCTTTTACTTTCAGTTGCTATCATTATCATTATCCCTTGTGTTTTGATCCTTTGTAAACAACAAGACCGGAGAGATTGACAACCTCTCTGAACTTCCCTGGGAGCAAAGTTACTTTTGTTGTGTGCAGGTCTACATCAGTTGCGCCGCTGACACCTAGTTATCATTGCCAGAGTGCTACGGGAGACACACCCTATCCTCTACATAGGGGAATTTTGCTGCTATCCTACATCTCACCTTCCACTTGGGGTAACCAACGAAGGGCGAGAAGCAATTATCATCTCTCGCACATCAGGGGCATGAACCCACAATCAAGCATAACGCTCCCTCTTGGAGTCACTACCTACTACTTGGATAAAGAAATAAATATCAACGGAGAACATGCAAGAATTACTCAAGAAGAAAAATATAAAAGATAAGAACCAAATATATTACTCAATCACAATCTGAACATAGTCTCATAATCCATCAGATCCCAGCAACTCAACATAGCAACAACAGAAAGAATTACATATGTGCCTTGATCATGTAAGGCATCTCACAAGGTCTAATCCATGAAGAACAAAGAGGGGAGGAGAACATCACATAGCTACTGATCATGGACCCATGGTCCAAGGTAGACTACTCACGGAACATCCGGGAAGCGTCAATGGTGGTGGAGAAGCTTCCGGAGGCCAAACCTCCCTCTGGCAGGGTGCCGGGAAGAGGTCTGCTGGCGCTCCCGATCTTGGAAGCGCAGCGGCGGCGGAACAGAGGCGCCTAGGGCCCTGGTGGGTCCCCTCTGGCCCCTCCTCGGTGATTCCTGAAGCTTCCGAAGCGCCGATTTTTTATTGTATTTTCCTGGAATTTTTGGAGCATTTTTAATACGAGGGAAAACTGAAATTGAAAAACAGCAGAAAACAAGAACATGCACTGGGGTGCGCTGAGTTAATAGGTTAGTCCAAATATGATCAAAAGTGTATATAAAACATAGCAATATCACACAAAACATGCATGGAGCAAGCAGAAATTATAGATACGTTTGGGACGTATCAACATCCCCAAGCGTAATTCCTGCTAGTCCTCGAGTAGGTAAACGATAACAAGCATAATTTCTGTGGTGACATGCTACCAACCATATAAGAAATTTTAAGTAAAGCAATCAAGGTACATCACAGGCAAGAGTCTATATTAGCATTGAAACAAGGAACATAAGAACCTAAAGGTGCAAGAGCTCTTGCTGTCCGTGAGTCGAATGTCGCAAGATGGTGTTTGCGTGCAAGAAGTGGGGGATGGGAATACGAGAAAAATATGTATTTGTTGAGAACTCAATCTACTAATGTTTCACACTTAGACTTCTTTGGAATCTTATCTTGAATCGTCCCCAGACCACTGATACTAACACCTCGTTGGTTAACCCAAGCAGAAGGTTAGATGTAGGATAGCGGAAAATTTCCCTTGGCAAAGATGCCAAGATTTAGAGTGTCTTCCCGTAGGACTCCGATAACTTCATGTAGGTGGTGAAGTGAACAATGGAGCCGTTCACAACCTCTAGTTGCTTACTTTACCTGGACCTGCACACACAACAAATAAATTTGCTCCCAACGAGTACAGAGAGGTTGTCAATCTCTCCGGCATTGCTGTTAATAAAAGATCAACGCAACAAATAATAGGTAGTGATAATTTCAAATTGAAAGTAAAAACAGGAAATAAATTGAGCGTGTAAACGGGGATGAGAATATGGACCGGGATCCCATGACGTTCACTAGTGATGCCTCTCTCCCAAAAGACGATAAAAATGATATGCGAGGTAAACAAATCACAGCCGGGCAATTGACAGGATTACGGGCGCAAACCAATGCTAACTATGCTACAAAGAAAGGAAGGGGCCCAAAAGCATGGGTAGTACGCCAAAATAAGTAGACCAAAATCCATCTGCATCTACTACTAATCATCCACCTTGAGATATCTATCCGGAACATCTCGCTGGTATTAAGTTGCGAGCCCCACCCAAAGTGTAAACCCAAAGCAACAGACTACTGCATTAAAAGAACTTTGTTTAAAGTAAACAATCCTTGCAACCGCGGTTACAAGCACCGTTGTTTTCCCCCTTGTGGAAAAAGCACATCCCCTAGACTCATGTTTAAGTCACTCAAGCTAGTCATGAGGGGGCATGAACCCACAATCGAGCATAATGTTCCCTCTTGGAGTCACTACCTACTACTTGGTCAAAGCAATAAACAACAACGGAGAACATGCAAGAATTAATCAAGAACAATAATATAAAAGATAAGAACCAAGTATATTACTCAACCACAATCTGAACATAGTCTCATAATCCATCAGATCCCAGCAAACTCAACATAGCAACAGAAGAAAGAATTACATATGTTCCCTGATCATGTAGGGCAGCTCACAAGGTCTAATCCATGAAGAACAAAGAGGGGAGGAGAACATCACACAAAACATGCATGGAGCAAGCAGAAATTATTGATACGTTTGGGACGTATCAACATCCCCAAGCTTAATTCCTGCTCGTCCTCGAGTAGGTAAATGATAACAAGCATAATTTCTGTGGTGACATTCTCACAACCATATAAGAACTTTGTAAGTAAAGTAATCAAGGTATGTAATTCAAATTCAAGTCAAAACAGGCAAGAGGGTATATTAGCATTGAAACAAGCAACATAAGAATATAAATGTGCAGGAGCTCTCGTTGTCCGTGACTCGAATGTCTCCAGATGGTGTTTGCGTGCAAGAACTGGGAGATGGGAATACGAGAAAAAATATGTATTTTTTGAGAACTCAATCTACTAAAGTTTCACACTTTGTCTTCTTTGGAATCTTATCTTGACTCGTCCCCAGACCACTAGCCAGGTACAAGTCAATTTGATCCCCTCCCTTTCGATATTTTGAGCACTCATGCAATGGATGAGCATAAGCACGAGAGTTGACACTTAAGATGGAAAAGAGAGAGATATGGTGGAGAAGGAAGAAAAAAAGGGTCTAAAAGGCTCACATCAATGAGGACAATCATAGGCGAGAGAAGGCCAAATGATTGATATGATGTGAGGAGTAGGGATTGCCATGCAACAGATGCACATATGAGCGAAGAAAAGCTCTCCAATGGAACTAGTGGGGGTGCCTCCAACTTGCTCACTCAAGAATACCTAGAGCTCGTTTGAGGAAGCTCATCCTTGGAATATGCAAGCCAAGTTCTATAGTGTGAAGGTCCCCACATAGGTATATCCATATATGATCATCTCTATGGAGTACAAGATATAGAGGGAGTACGAGTGTGGATCTTTCAAAAGGAATAGTAGTGTTCCCCCTTTCTCTCTTTTTATTTCCTTTTTTCTCTTTTCTCTATGGTGGAGGAGCTCTTTTTTCTATTTATTTGTATTTTTTTGGTAGCCTCAATGGCTCTTTTTTATTTAACTCTCATTTGTCCTCTTTGGGATATTTTAAATTTGTCCTCTTTGGGATCTTTTCCTCACATAAGGGCAACACTCTATTTTACAAGAAGTATAGAAGATCTTTCACACTTTACAAGGTACTCAACATAAAGAAGATGTAGATATCATGATGTATGAAAATGTATGCCTCTGCCAGTGTAGCAGCAACATGTATGACTTAAAGATCAATTCATGAGAAGGTGGATGTTGCATGGAAATATATCTCGGAAAGGCTATTGAAATGCCTTGATAGGTAGGTATGGTGGCTGTTTTGAGGAAAGATATAAGGAGGTTTATGTTGGGAATGTGCCCTAGAGGCAAATAAAATATGTTTTATTGAGCATATTCCATTAATTCATAATACGTTTTATACTATGCTATAACTGTATTAAGCCGAAACCTTAATACAGGTGTGGTATACAAACAACCAGGTCCCTAGTTAACCCTAGTATACTAGTCCATTGGGCGATTGATGATCAAGGTTTCCTGATCATGAGACAATGGCGTCTGTTGACAATGGAGTCATATCATTGGATAATGATATGATGGACATACACCCACCAGAAGTGTTGCGATGTGATCAAGTCACATAGTTCAACATTGCGATAACAATAACGTAGTGACCAGATCCTTTGACCGTAATGATCATACGTAATTGTCATCTATGAGGAGACTTTGATTTGTATCCCACCGCCTGACTGAAATATGTAGGCCATAACGGTGCACTTTGGGTATTCTAAAATATATGGTTGATGAGTATGCAAATATATCAAAGCGGGATTTGTCCATCCGTGTGACGGATAGGTACTCTGGGCCCACTCGGTGATATTGCATCATAAAGTTTGCAAACGTGTGACTAGGTCACAGAGTTGTAATATCACGGGAATGAGTAAACTTGTTTGTTGAGAACGAGGACGAACTAGGTATATTGGATACCGATGATCAAACCTCGGACAAGCAAAGTACCATAGGACAAAGGGAACAGGCACACGGTTAACGGATCCAACAACGATTGAAGTTCATTCGATGGAAGCGCAGGGGCTATCAAGGATTGTAACCAGGTCCAATTGATTAGTCATTGATCAATGAGATTGTCTCGATCATGTCTGATGTTTCCCGGACCATAGGGTGTTACACTTAAGGGTATTCAACGCAGTAAGGATTGATTCGGGATCACCAGACAAATAAGAGAGAACACCAGAATTGTTCCGGTGAAGGCCGGAAGTTGTTCTGTGTATTTTGAAAGGTTCAAAATATATTAAATAATGTTTAATTAATGTTTTATTATTTAATTAACTGAATTAAATATTAAAATATAATTAAATAAAAATAAAAATGAATTAACTGAAAGGCATATGGGCCTGATAGGGCCCATTAGGGGGAGAGGGAGTCCTCCCCCATTGGCCATGGCGCCATGAGGGGGCCCACCCCCTTTATTGGTGCGCCACCCCCCTCCCTTGGGATTAGTCCCACCCCGGAAGTGGAGGGGGGGGGGTGGCATCCCTCCTTAGCCTATATAAGGAGGGGTAGAGGTGCCCTTTTAATCAAAAATCATATTTTGAGACAAGTTCTCTTATCTCTCTTCCTCCTTTATCCTTCCTTGCGTGGACTCCCCTTGTTTGGAGTCTATACTTGGTTGGTGATTTCTCCACCATACGCACGCCGTCGAGCTGCTAGAATCGGGGTCCGAATCCATCTTCTTTCCGCTGCTCTACTGGTTCGGAGCCCGGAGGGACGTCGGGTATACTGTATGTGTATAATCCCGCGAGGCACTACACTTGTGGTGCTACTTCGTCGTTGTGGCAGTATCGCGAGGTCTTCATCAGCAACGTTCCGACGGGGACGTAATCCCGTCCTCGGTCTCAAGGACCGGGTGGCTATCGGAGTCATCGTGGAGCTGCGAGGCAACGGGGATTGCCGGTACGACTACACCAACCATGTTCATGCGGGAACGTTTCCCGCTTAAACGGCTACATACTGGTATGTGATCTAATTCCATCCGTTACTTGCATCGCCATAGCATAGGTCTTGGGATTGGTATTGTAGGTTATGAAAAATTTGTGTTTTCTGCCCCGAACCCCAACAGTGGTATCATGAGCAAGGCTATGCGTAGATGTATTGTACGGATAGAACACATCTAGTATGTGGGCATCAATTCTCCAATTGTTACCCTCTCGCGTGTACTTGTTTAGCATTGCGGCAATGTCCTGATGAAGCGGCCCCGACCGACCTTACGCGTTTACGCTAGACTGGTTCTACGCTTGACATATGGCTTGTACCATATAAGTGGCTGGGGGGCCTGTCTCTCTAACATTAACTTTGCGAAGACGTTTGCAACGGAGGGCCCCGACAGGGGTGTAATAGAGACGATTGCGGGATTGGTGTTGTGGCTTGTTTTCGTAGGATAGAATCGGTTCTTTTCTCGAAACCCCTAACAGCCACGTAAAACTTGCAAAAGATAAAGTAGAAAGGCATTTTCAACTTCAATTTGCATGTCGGGGGGAATCATAGCATGTATGATTTACTGTTGCATCCTGTTTTGCTAATATGCTAGATATAACGACGGTAGCACAAATAGGATAATCTCTCACAATACCAACATTGTGTTCTCCCTTAATGGGCCCCACCTGTAAGGATCTCCCATATGGCCGACATTCCGTACATACCGGGTGTCACACATATTAAACGGCGTTCGCATGAGGTTGGGTTCAGCAAGCCTGGCATATGCAGATATGGCCTTGCTGAACTGCTAACATTAAGGTTGGATTGGCTGGCTTGACGTATGTAGATGCAGGCTTGGAACACAGAAGATCGAAATATCGAGCACGAATCACATAGATGATGTGATTGGCATGATGGGCTACCTGGAACAACATATTGATGCCATGACGATCGGGGGAGGTATGGTGTTCGAGGATTGTGTGATCACTTAGTAAATTTGAGAGATGTTGTACTAAGTGGGAGTTTTAGAATTTATTGAAATTGAACTCCACATATTATGAACTTGATTTTCATGTCTTAGCAAATATCATTGTAGAAAATGTCATACCCAAAATGTTTATAACTATGCCTCTTTAGCGTTATGAAGAACTTAAGGTAGATGGGTCTTACTTCATTGATGTGTACTAACACCATTAGAGACATACTCATTAGTAATGACTTGCTAAAACATAATACGTAGAACTTCTAGGAGATACACATGTTAACTCCGTAATCGAGGAAGATGATGATGAGTATCGTACTCACCGTCACTTATGAATGACTGTCCAATACACCATACTTCATTCTATGATTCTGAATTGTGAATGCATGTTAACCAACACGTATGACGTGATAGGTGAACTTGAAAGAACTAGGTCACAAATCAGAGTAATGGAATATGAGTATATGGACGGGGTTTCTTTCAACTTTGGTGGAAGAAACAACCTTCTAAGAAAGTCACATGGAAAATGCATAAGATACATGAACACCTTGTGTACAACTTGGACTACTGAATGACTGGTTACTTTGTGATAACTGGGGAGTTTCATCCGCTTCCTCCCAGCTACAAAGACCATGTCTAGACTATGTCATGAAGGAGAATTGTTCACCTATCATGAGATCATGGTCAAAGTTGAGAACTTCAAGAGTAGAACCAATGCAGGAATGGTCATTGACGGAGAAAGTATATTTGATATACAAGTTATAAATGTCTTTCCCACGAAACACTAATTGCGGTTGATTAAGTATTCGATGCTTGAACTTACTGCTTGAGAGTGTCTTGGAAGCGATGAGGTGACGATGTGTGCTGACGGCAATCAAGATAGTGGATGGTCGACAACACTCTCCCTCTACATCTATCAATTGATTAATATATGAATAAATTTATGATCGTTTGAATGTGAACTTTATTAGTGTGTCTTTCATCTTGCGAAGACAATTATTCATATTAGTGAGCAGCAAGTCAGTTGTTCTCCTTTTATGAATGATATCTCTTATGGTCACATTATTCTTATATTGATGATAGTAGTTTGATCATTTATTAGAAATATTGTAATACCAAGAATTGTCCAAACTTAATAATGACAGTACAGTTTAAGTCATGAAGGTTTTGATGAAGTCTTGGGATACTTGATCTCTTGACACAGGCAAACCATGCCTTTTAGGTGAGATGACTAAAACCTCGCGTTCTGGTAAAACAGAGTGTGTACTGATTGTTGAACATCATACATTGTGATGTATTGTATGTCGGCATGTGGTGAATTTCATTATTTCTTGAACTTCGTATGTGGACTTAGATGAATATGTGTATTCACTAATGAAACATGAGTCTGAAATAATTTGATATGATCAAAAGGGATTTCAGAGTAAAGATGGATATTAAATTAACAAGAAAGACAAGTCTCTACGATTTGATCAAAGTGACAAATGTTTTGAGTTAGTCTTAGGAATACAGACTTCTGAAAGTAGTTTCACGAATTGCAATGACTTGAGACACTTCAATATGGTTGACGTGCCTGAACATTGTAATCATATTCTATCGAATAGTGTATGGTCTAAAGTTATCTCTTACCAAGTTACGTTATTATTGTTTAGAGTTATTAATTTAATATGCAAACACTCACTTCAGTATAGGGAACCATTTGAGTTCGTGGAAACCAACACTATATAAGTTATGGTGTGTTGTGGTTTCTAGGAAGCTTGATTTATGTAAGATAAATTATCTTTGTAGTGTATCCTTAGTCAACTATGGATACGTCTTCCACAACTAAAACCAAAAGGAGCATAAATTGTATTGCTGAGTTTGGTGTTTGTCAAGAATAGTTCTTGATAAATGTGGTAATGGAAGAAAAGTGAAAGTTCAACCAAGGTAATTGACCGTGCCTCCAAAATGTCAGAGTAGCACAACGGAATATGTTCCGGAAGCAAATCTCTACAATTAGAGGAGAAACTAATGATAAAGATCATAATGTTTTGAAGGAAGCTTTTACTAAGAAAAGTAGGATTCAAGAATACATGTTTGCCCCTTGTGCCAAATGATATTCATGATTCACTTGTCAAGTTAAATGGAACAATACATACCTACGAACTACAAAGAAGCGATGGTGGACCTAAGTACGAGATATGACTATGAGTCATGAAATCCTATGTTGAGTTACATTTAAGATTGCTTGAATCTTATCGAGTAAGGACGTTACTTGATATTCACAATAACTTCAGAGTTATAAGGAATAAATGTGAACATCAAAGGGACGTCAAGATTAGTTTGTCGCAAAGATTGTTTCTCAAAAATTCAATGGGTTGACTACAATGTGTAGCAATGCTTGAGTCAATGGGATATTCACTACGATTGATCCAACATGTTATCAATACCGTGACTTCCTCAAATCCTGCATTTGAAGAAGTGTTGTAATTGGTACAACAAGAAAGTTTTGGAAAACATATGGATACTAGTGTCTCGTAAACTGAATTCTCGTTTTGATGGATGATCAAATGATTTTGTACTTAGCCAAAATATGGAGGAAACATGCTTTTGCATGAAACTGAGTGGGAGCTGAATAGTTTCTTGAAACTTAAATATGTAGATGACATATTTTGAGTGGGAGCTATGGGAGTATTATCCTAGCCTTATATGTGCCTGACATATTTGAGTAGGAGCCATATGGTTAGTATCCTGAACTTAATATGTGTCTGACATATCTAAGCGTGAGCCATGTGGATGTTATCCTTGTCTTATATGTGACTGATATATTTGAGTGGGAGCAATATGAGTGTTATCCTAAAACTTAATATGTGCATGACATATTTGAGTGGGAGCATGACAACATTCTCATATATGGTTGTGACGCCCCCAAAATCAGACCGTGTACAGTAATCATACACACAGGGTACACGACTGAGATTAGGGTGCCACGGTGATAATATCACAGCACAACACTAAACACAAAAGGAGAAACAAATATGTTACAATAGAGGGGGGTCACGCGGACCCGAATACATAAGTCATACCAGCCATAATATCTGAGTGCAGACATAGTTAGTCAAGTTTTGCCTTAAGAAGGCTAGCACAAATCACATCAGAGATACAGATCGAAAAGGCGAGGCCTCCTGCCTGGGATCCACCGAACTACTCCTGGTCGACTGGGAACTCGACGTCGTAGTAGGCGCCTCCGGGGTACTCCTGCTCCTGAGCTCCAACGTCGGCTGCAGCGGCCGATCAGGCAAAACAGTAAAGGAAATAAAGCAGGTGAGTATCTAGTATACCCACGAGTCTTACGTCCGCTACTAAGCATTATGCATTGTATCAACGGAAAGAAGAGGCTGTATATAGTGGACTGAAAGACAGAAATCCAGAGCAAGGGTAAGAAGCTAGGCCTATCGAAGACTAGCATCTTCCGGCGATGTCTTGCAGCATGAGGTAAGAATCAGCCAACAGTTTATATAAAGCATAAAGTAACAATGCAGCAGAAGTTGCTGCAGCATTGTATAATAATAAGTTGTAATAATTAACAATGCCTCCGAGTTCACCTCCTCGACATCCCCGCGAGGAAGAAAACCCGGAACCATACATTTTAATAATAATAGTTTCTAGTGGTAAGATCCAGCTTCAGCATAGAGCATCCTGTTACCGTGGACACGGCTATTCGAATAGATTAATCTTCCCTGCAGGGGTGCACTTGTGTTACGCTACACGCACGGATCTCCAGGGTGGAGGGAACCTTGTTAGGGAACGCTCCACCGAGGCTATCTGACACTTCATAGCCCATCTTTCAAACTCAACAGAGAGGCCATCCGCCGGTCTAAATCCTAAGTACTTAGGGCCTTGGACCCCAACCCTGACGTACTCCTGCACGGTGCGTGGGTGGCCGGGAAGCCATAACAAAAAACACATAGCTCGAGCCAAGAAGACAGCGCACTTCCCGGCAATCAGCCCGCAGTACTGCTGACGTCTGAAGAGTCCTCGGATGACACTACGAAGCAGAGGAGCCCATAAACTCGTAATTCCCACGGGTAGGTAGTGCGTACATGGCATATAGCCAACTCAAGACATTCACTGAACCATTTAGCATTTTAATTAACCTACGTGACAACCGTTATCGTTGTCTCGACTTAACTGACTCGCGGACAACGAAAGCAGCCAGGACCACCAGTACATCGGTGCCTGCCCCGTCGTCCCATCAAGTCACTGCGGTTACCAACAAGGTGAACCGTCTCCTTACCTTGTCTCGCGTGTGCTCCTGAAGGAGCTCGACTTTCGGGGTTTGGTAACTCTCGCGGTCAACGATCAGGGGCCAAGCACACCGGTACACTGGTCGTACCCTCCCTGTCGTCCCGTCGCAATACCACTCGCGGGCACCGTTGGGTCGCCCGACTTCTTACCTTTAAGGACACCAGTTGGTTCGAGTCCCTACAATTAAGTGAAACCAGGAGGAATCACCCTCGATGGTACACTTGAGCTGGCTCGACTGAGACATCAGCGGAAAGAACTAAAGAGGTAAACCTCGTATCATCCCGGGGATGCTACGCTACTGAGCCGACGAGAGTGAACTACGAGTCCATTACACTCGTAAGTCAAACTCGAAGCGACTCGGCAGAGTCTCGCCGTTGTAGGTTCCCTAGGGCGTCTGCATTGATCCGTACCTGTTGCAGTTGTAATATATCGTTCCCGCAATCGCTCCCAGAGTGATCACGGCCCGCTATTCTAAACCTAGCTAACAATGCGCAGGGTTTACAGCTGAATAATGCATAATAATAATAGGCATCATAGGATTAAAGGAAGGTACATCAAGGGGCGACAAAAACAGGCTATATAATTGAATAGGATTGTAATCGTAGCAGCAGCAGTAACAATGCCTAGTGCAAGAAATGTACGGAAAGATAGGATATATCTGGGGAAGAGAATGGCTCTGCTTGCCTGCAAGCTCGACGGTAGGGGTACGGTCGTCGACGAAGTAGTCGTACTCAGCAGCGGTGTAGTCGACGGCAGCAGCGGGGTCTACCGGAGATTAAGGGGGGGAAGAAACATTAAATACACAACAATAATAGCAACACAAATGCAAGACATAACAGATGAATTGTAAAAGGGGTTCTAACGCAGTACGATGCACGTTGCTCGGAGCGGGAATTCATCCGGGGATGAAATACCGGCTCCGGGTGATTATCGGACAAGGTGTCCGGAGGGGGGGAGATATCATGCCGGAGGTGTCGTGGACATCTGACACATGTGTGGGTGGTGTATCCGGGTTAGTTGATCTATTCTGAACAACTTTCGTGTTCAGACTAAACTCATCCGGAGAGTTTATCGGTATCGGGCAATTATCGGACTGACGGTACCGGAGGGGGACGGTTCGATGTTTGTCATGTTAGAGGGGTGTGGTGGGGGTATGGGTATCATATCCGAACTCGGTGACCCGTTCTGAGCAACTTTCGTATACAAAAGTTTTACATCCGGGCAACGTATATCGGTACCGGGAATTTTCGACAGACGGCCCGAAGGGGGGAATGTCGATGATCGGTGTGTTAGGGGGTGGGGTAGACATACAAATATCGTATCCGTATTTGTTATATTTTTTTGATCAATTTTGATGTATAAAGTTTTTGAATCTGAGTTACGGTTTAAAAGTTATTGAATTTCAAAGTTTTAAATCATTTTAAAAGATTTTTGGGATTATTTTTATTAATAAAATGTCATTATCTAGAATAGTGTTATTTGACTGGGTCAACCCTGACAACAGGGACCCACATGTCAGTGACCCATTTTAATAAAATAATTTTGTTAATTAAAATGGTGGGGGTGGCCCACATGTCATACACTCTATGTAATTAAATCATTGAAATATTTCAATAAATCCAAATATCTAGGGGGCCCATGTGTCATAGACAGAGACAGTTTTAACAGTTTTATATTTAATCTAAAAGCCTTGGGCCCACCTGCAAGCCTCTGGGAAGTTAACTTAACCATTCAATCAAGGGGGGATTAACAGGGGATTACCCCTAAGCTTAACCGTCCCAGGTCCACCAGTCAGCGAGCCAATCCCCACTGGCCCGAGCCCGTGCTCGCCGGCGGGAAGAATAGGGGGGGCACGGCGAGGTAGCGGTCAGCTCCGGCGTCCAAACGAGGCACCGAGGGGAGGAATCGAAGGGACCAAGTGTCGCACACCAGATGGGGAACTCGTTGGGCCACGGGGACGACCAAAACGGCGGCCACGACCACCACCGGCGGCGGCCGGAGCACACCTAAGGCGGGGCGGCGTTCTACGGCACGGGATCGAGCGCGACAAGAAGAAAAACGACGGGGAAGCTCACATAGAGTTCATGGAGGGACTCGGGGGAGTCGGAGGCGGTCGGGGTGGAGCTAATTCGTCGCCAATGGCGGCGCGTCCGTGGTGGAAAGGGCGGCCCGATTCGCGAAACCCGGTGGACTCCAGCTCGGGCCTGAGGTTGGGGGCGAAGTGGACGAGCTAGGCGGACCTCCCAGACGTGTTCGCACGGTCGGGGAAGGAGGGCGGCCGCGCGGGCATCGCCGCCGAGCCCACGGCCATGCTCGGGGTCACACGGAGAAGAAGAAGGGGGCGCGAGGGAGAGGAAGGGGAGGGAGTGAGGGCAGGGGGGAGTGGCACACAGCCTTATCCAGAGGGGAGAGGGGGGGAGCAGGTAGAGGGGGCAGGTGAGGTGGGCGCATGGCCACAGTGGCCATGGCCATGCCGTCGTGCGAGGGGGGGTGGGGGGAACAGGGGAGGGAGCAGGTGGGAGGGAGAGAGAGGAGAGGAGGGGGGATGGGCCCGGGTGGGCCTCGCCCCAGGCGGGTTTTTGTTCCTTTTTTATTTTCTCCTTGTTTTGTTTCTTTTAAATTTTCTTTTCTGTTTGTATTTAGTTTAGCTAGGTTTTGATTTTTGTAAAATGTTATAATTGCACCTATATTAGTGTTACACTTTAACATGATGCCACAAAAAGTTTGGTACAAAAATAAAATCCTTTAGACCTTTAAATTATTTAATATGAGGTAAAAGCTATTATTTTGCTACTATTTTTATTTATCTACATTATTAAAACATTACAATAAAACCCTAATTCACTTTTATTATGGCCTGCTGATTATTAGGCATTTTATAAAATTGTTTCCATAATTTTTAGTTCAATTATTATATCCACTTGTTTATTTTAATTCCATGGCAATTTAACAATTCCTAACTATTGTTTTTATTTTAAATATTATTCCTATACCATTTTAATAAAACCCTAAACACTTAAGGTGACCTACTGATTATTTCCAACTATTAAAAGTGGTTGCATTACTTAGGGTTTACCATAACTTTCATTTCCATTTTGAAATCAATAGAAATTTTGATAACCCAACATTGGTTCCATAATCATCATGGCCTTGGGATCATTCAAATGACTAGGGGGTTTTGGTTTAACCATGATCAAGTTGATTGACATGCATCCACAATCCTTGGAGCAATTTTATAATTTGAAAATTTTATCAGGGTGAGAAACTGACAGAGCCATGATCAAGGTGATCATGGCATGATCATCAACAGTAATGAGCCTTAAACAGTGGAATCACTGTAGTGATTATTGTACTGGATCTGAGGGTGTTACAATGGATAACATATTATGAATGGTGTAGTTGGTATTAATGATTATGAATCTTTCATAAATGAAGATGAATAAGTATTAAACATCGAAATCTATTAAGATAGATCAATGTTTTTGATAAACATTGAGTCGGAATACTTTCTTGGATAAGATTATGAAGGAGTTCGGAATGGGACAAGTCAAGAAGTGGTTCTTACTTGTATACCCAAGATAAGTATCGAGTTAATCTCAGTACAAGAACAATGGTTAATGGCTAAATGAAAGAAATGGATGTGCTGGATCCTCTATGCTTTTGTCATAGGTTCTTTCATATAAAAACCAGAGTTTTCTACTCGACGTAATGTGACCCAAGTTCTTAGTAGTAAGAACACGTTGTAATATGATTTATGAGTAAATCATTGAACAAAGAGTTAAGTTTATCCTTCAGTGTCTAGAGAGAACTGATGATACATCTCAAATTTGTAAAGGATAGTGGACTTGACCATAAATGTTATGCTGGTTCAAGTTTTGACACTAACCTAGAAAATTGAGATATCATACTAATGAATGCCTAAGTTGAAAGAAACATGGTTAGACATCAAAGTTGCATACAATGCACTAAGGATTGAATCTACATTGATGTAGCTGCTTTAGAAGTAGCAAGAGTTATATTATGGCTTAAGAAGTTTGACTTCTGACTGAGTGAGTTTCAAGTGTGCATGACTATGGGAGATTTCATTGCTGAAACACAATAAACGAAGTCTCACTCCACCTCCAAATATATATACCTCATCGTTATAGTAGATAATGAAGGAATGTCAAATTAGGTGACATTAATGATTTTCAAAAGACATACGGATCTGAATGGTACCCACACCGTTGATACAACCTTTTCCACGGGCAAGCATGATCAATAAACCATATAGATGATATGGAGTTATGATCCAGAGATAATGCAAATAGATTATTTGTACTCTAGTGCAAGTGGGAGACTTTTGGGAATGTGCCCTAGAGGCAAATAAATATGTTTTATTGAGCATATTCCATTAGTTCATAATACGTTTTATACTATGCTATAACTGTATTAAGAGGAAACCTTAATACAGGTGTGGTATACAAACAACCAGGTCCCTAGTTAACCCTAGTATACTAGTCCATTGGGAGATTTCTGATCAAGGTTTCTTGATCATGAGACAATGCCGTCTGTTGACAATGGAGTCATATCATTGGATAATGATATGATGGACATACACCCACCAGAAGTGTTGCGATGTGATCAAGTCACATAGTTCGACATTGCGATAACTATAACGTAGTGACCAGATCCTTTGATCTGAATGGTACCCACACCGTTGATACAACCTTTTCCACGGGCAAGCATGATCAATAAACCATATAGATGATATGGAGTTATGATCCAGAGATAATGCAAATAGATTATTTGTACTCTAGTGTAAGTGGGAGACTTTTGGGAATGTGCCCGAGAGGCAAATAAAATATGTTTTATTGAGCATATTCCATTAGTTCATAATACGTTTTATACTATGCTATAACTGTATTAAGAGGAAACCTTAATACAGGTGTGGTATACAAACAACCAGGTCCCTAGTTAACCCTAGTATACTAGTCCATTGGGTGATTGATGATCAAGGTTTCTTCATCATGAGACAATGCCGTATGTTGACAATGGAGTCATATCATTGGATAATGATATGATGGACATACACCCACCAAAAGTGTTGCGATGTGATCAAGTCACATAGTTCGACATTGCGATAACTATAACGTAGTGACCAGATCCTTTGACTGTAATGATCATACGTAATTGTCATGTATGAGGAGACTTTGATTTGTATCCCACTGCTTGACTGAAATATGCTGGCCATAAAGGTGCACTTTGGGTATTCCGAAATAGATGGTTGATGAGTATGCAAATATATCAAAGCGGGATTTGTCCATCCGTGTGACTGATAGGTACTCTGGACCCACTCGGTGATATTGCATCATAAAGTTTGCAAACGTGTGACTAGGTCACGGGAACGAGTAAAATTGTTTGTTGAGAACGAGGACGAACTAGGTATATTGGATACCGATGATCAAACCTCGGACAAGCAAAGTACAATAGGACAAAGGGAACAGGCACACGGTTAACGGATCCAACAACGATTGAAGTTCATTCGATGGAAGCGCAGGGGCTATCAAGGATTGTAACCAGGTCCAATTGATTAGTCATTGATCAATGAGATTGTCTCGATCATGTCTGTTGTTTCCCGGACCGTAGGGTGTTACACTTAAGGGTATTCGACGCAGTAAGGATTGATTCGGGATCACCGGAGAAATAAGAGAGAACATCAGAATTGTTCCGGTGAAGGCCAGAAGTTGTTCTGGGTATTTTGAAAGGTTCAAAATATATTTAATAATGTTTAATTAATGTTCTATTATTTAATTATCTGAATTAAATATTAAAATATAATTAAATATAATTAAAAATGAATTAAAAGGAATATGAGCCTCATAGGGCCCATTAGGGGGAGAGGGAGTCCTCCCCCATGGGCCATGGCGCCATGAGGGGGCCCACCCCCTTTATTGGTGCGCCACCTCCTCCCTTGGGATTAGTCCCACCCCGGAAGTGGAGGGGGTTGCACCCCTCCGTAGCCTATATAAGGAGGGGTAGAGGTGCCCTTTTAATAAAAAATCATATTTTGAGAGAAGTTCTCTTCTCTCTCTTCCTCCTTTCTCCTTCCTTGCGTGGACTCCCCTTGTTTGGATTCTATACTTGGTTGGGGATTTCTCCACCATACGCACGCCGTAGTGCTGCCGAATCCATCTTCTTTCCGCTGCTCTACTGGTTCGGAGCCCGGAGGGACGTCGGGTATATTGTATGTGTATAATCCCGCGAGGCATTACACTTGTGGTGCTACTTCGTCGTTGTGGCCATATCGCGAGGTCTTCATCAGCAATGTTCCGATGGGGACGTAATCCCGTCATCGGTCTCAAGGACTGGGTGGCTAACGGAGTCATCGTGGAGCTGCGCAGCATCGGGGATTGCCGGTACGACTACACCAACCACGTTCACGCGGGAACGTTTCCCGCTTAAACGGCTACATACTGGTATGTGATCTAATTCCATCCGTTACTTGCATCGCCATAGCATAGGTCTTGGGATTGGGTATCGTAGGTTATGAAAATTTTGTGTTTTCTGCCCCGAACCCCAACAGTTTATGATGATAGAGCATATCATGCCAAGGGTCACCGGCGAGATATATGCCAACTCTCGGAGTGAGAAGAGGGAAATGCACGGTACCGAAGAGACTAGCTAATATGGGAAGGAGGAAGTGTCAAGTTTCAATACTTACATTAGTCCGAAGAACTCAAGAACTTATTATCGGTAACTCTCAATATAATCAGGAGGTTCACAAAGAGACAAGTACCCTCGAGGAGGAGTGTATGGGGGTTTGGTTATCCTTGCGCATCCTCGACTCATGGTACATGAGTGTACTCTAATATGTGATCCCTCCAAAGATTAGGGATCCTTCTAGTAGCTAGAGTTCTCTATTAGTTTTTATAGTTATTAAAAATAAACACAGATTGCCCAAAATACGACATCTATCACTAATAGGCTAGAGATATTGACACAAAAAAGTTCAAACATTACTCAGGAAAATACGTCAAATCTATTGCAAGTTACTACTACAATTGAATAGCAACCTCAGTTACCTACTTCAAGTAAAGACACACAACTCAGTGCGACAACCAACTCTCTAAACAAGATAAACATGAAAACTCAAGAGAGTTCCAGCAACAAACTAAACAAAAAGCTCTTGAAAAGATAAATATGAAAACTAGGAGTAAACATGACAACAGCTACGAAAAGATGAAGAACACACAACAAAGAAAGATAAGCATGAAATCCTATGATGTGTTCTAGTTTGAAGTGGAGCGTGTTTCTCTGCCACACAAAGTAAGATGGGTTCTAACTTGTTATGAACAGAAAAAAAAGCTAAAGAAAACTAAAAAGTAAACCTAAGAGCGAGACACTTCAAGCATAGCACATAACGCATGAAGTGATAAAAATATAGTGAGACGAAGGACGAACTGATAATTGGAGCAGGCTATCAAATAAATTCAGATCAAAAGAATGACCTGGTGATTTTATGACAAAATTTCCGTCCAAGGACAGAATCTGTTTTCTGGACAACATGTCACAACTTTTGACTTTCTTGCAATCGGAGGTTAAACTTGACACAAAGCTTGAAAATAAAGATACAATGATGTTGCTATAGTAGTAAAAATCATCAAGACCACTAAAAAGAAAAGTAAAAACATCTTGGTTTGCCTCCCAACAAGCGCTTTCTTTTACGCCCTTAAGCTAGACAAGAAGCAAAAAGAAGAATCACGTTGTATCAATCGAACCATCATCAAGATCATCAAGAAGCTCTTCAATTGTACAACTATTTTTAAGAGGTCTTTCAAATAAAGGCCTAATGAAGATACTCCTAGGGATTAAACCCAAAAGCAGAACATCAATTGGATTTTTATTTATAAATTTATCTAAGAGAGGTATTTCTTCCAAAGTTTTCACGGTTTC
Organism: Bromus sterilis; assembly: GCA_950022295.1. NCBI lineage: Eukaryota > Viridiplantae > Streptophyta > Magnoliopsida > Poales > Poaceae > Bromus > Bromus sterilis. The sequence goes on along the minus strand of OX465601.1, from coordinate 137,451,520 downwards.
AACTACTTTGGCAATGAGTGGATTATTTTTATGTCGGGGAACCTTAGGGACTTAATTGAACTTAGGTGCCTTTCTTGTCGGAGTTTCTGCTTTTTTTGGTTTGATTGAGGAGAAAGTAGTTCCTAAATTGTTAATGATTTCCTCAATCTTATCTATCCTAGAAGGATCCAAATCAGAGGATTTGATGGTCTCCAAATTTTTAATAATTTTATGCATGGAGCTATCAAGTCTATTCAAATTCCCTTGTATCTTGAGATCCAACTCATTTATCCTACTTATACTTGGTATTTCTAACTCTATCTTTTCATGTTTTTTCATAATGTGAGCTAGAGTGATATCTTCTTGAATGCTAGCAACATAGAGATTTCCAATAAGATTTTCAATAACATTAAGAGACTCCCAAATTGAGGCTTCTAGGAAGTTCCATTGATAGCAATGTCTAGAATGAACCTATTCCAAGGAGTAATCCCAACATAAAAATTGCTAAGCAGGATAGTAGTGGATTGCTTCTTGGTGGCTCTTTTCTGAGAATCATTAATTCTATACCAAGCATCTTTTAAACTTTCACCACCTCTTTGTTTAAAGGTGAGAACTTCCGTCTCGACAAAGGCAAAAGGACCAGACATAATGACAATTACTAGCAAGGTAAATAAATTTTTTGTGGTTTTTGATAAAGGACACAAAGATAAAAACTGAAAGGTAAACTAACAAAAATAAAAAGCAAAGGTAAAAGATAGTGTGCAACTCCCCTATGTTGAAGATTGGAGTCCCGGGCAACGGCGCAAGAAATTTTCTTGATACTAACTCCTCGTAGGTTACCCCAAGAGGAAGGTTAGATGTAGGATAGTGGAAAATTTCCCTTGGCAAAGATGCCAAGGTTTAGAGTGTCTTCCCGTAGGACTCTGATAACTTCAAGTAGGTGGTGAAGTGAACAATGGAGCCGTTCACAACCTCTGGTTACTTACTTTACCTGGACCTGCACACATGATACGTCCCAAACGTATCTATAATTTTTGCTTGCTCCATGCATGTTTTGTGTGATAGTGTTACGATCTAGATACACTTTCATACACTTTTGATCATATTTGCACTAACATATTAACTTAGTGCACCTCAGTGCCAGTTCCTGTTTTCTGCCGTTTTTCTATTTCAATTTTCCCCCATATTAAAAATGCTCCAAAAATTCATAAAAAATCAGATAAAAGATCAGCGCAACAGAAGCTTCCGGAATCAACAAAGTGGTACCAGAGGGCCACCACCGGGGACGCAGGCGGCCACCTGGCGCGGCCTAGGGCTTGGCCGCACCAGGGGGGTGCCTGCACCCCTGGTGGCCCCCTGGATGCTCCCCTTCTCCTATATATTTCCCGTGACGTGAAACTTCCGAGACAGAACCCCTTTTCGCGATATCGCCTCTGCTCCCCGCCGCCGCGCTTCCAAGATCGGGAGCGCCACCAGACCCCTTCCCGGCACCCAGCCGGAGGAAGGATTGACCTCCGGGAGCTTCCCCTCCACAATGGACGCTTCCCGGATGTGTAATGAGTAGTTTTCCTTGGACCATGGGTCCTTGATCAGTAGCTATGTGATGTTCTCCTCCCCTCTTTGCTCTTCATGGTTTAGACCTCGTGAGTTTCCATACATGATCGAGGCACATATGTAATTTTCTGCTGTTGCTATGATGAGTTTTGCTAGGATCAGATGGATTATGAGATTATGTTCAGGTTGTGATTGAGTAATATATTTGGTTCTTATCTTTTATATTTTTTTTCCTGAGAAATTCTTGCATGTTCTCCGTTGATGTTTATTGCTTTGGAAAAGTAGTAGGTAGTGACTCCAAGACGGAACGTTATGCTCGATTGTGGGTTCATGCCCCCTGATGACACGCTTGAGTGACAGAAACATGAGTCTAGGGGATGTTTTGTTGCCACAAGGGGGAAAACAACGGTGCTTGTAACTGCGGTTGCAAGGATTATTTACTTTACGCAAAGTGCTTTTTAATGCAGTTGTCTGTTGCTTTGGGTTTACACTTTGGGTGGGGCTCGCAACTTAATACCAGCAAGATGTTCTGGATAGATATCTCAAGGTGGATGATTAGTAGTAGATGCAGTTGGATTTCGGTCTACATATTTTTGGGTACCACCCATGCTTTTGAGCCTCGTCCTTTCTTTGTGGCATAGTTAGCATTGCGGTGCGTTTTTAATCCTGTCAATTGCCCAGCTGTGATTTGTTTACCTCGCATAGCATTTTTATCGTCTTTTGGGAGAGAGACATGACTAGTGAACATCACGGGACCCCGGTCCATATTATCATCACTGTTTACACGCTCTTTTATTTTCCTGCTTTTACTTTCTAGTTACTATCACCATTATCATTATCCCTTGCGTTTGATCCTTTGTGAACAACAAGGCCGGAGTGATTGACAACCTCTCTATACTCGTTGGGAAGCAAAGTTATTTGTATTGTGTACATGTCCACGTCAATTGCGCCGTTGGCACCTACTTATCATTGTCAGAGTCCTACTGGAGACAAACCTTGGTATCTTCACCGAGGGAAATTTGCTGCTACACTACATCTCAACCTTCCACTTGGGGTGACCAACGAGGATAGAGTAACAAGAAAATTTCTCGCGACGTTGACGGGGACTCCGAGTGCTAAGATAGGGGAGTTGCACACTATATTTTACATTTTATTTTTAGTCTTGTTAGTTTAACTTTCAGTTTTTATCTTTGTGTCCTATATCAAAAATTACAAAAAAAATCTACCACACTTGCTGCTGCTATGGGTTCCACTGAACAAAGACTTCACTAGTCACAACAACAAAGACTTTATCTACACTCCTATTGCCACACCTGCCACTTCAGCTACCTCTTATAAAATTAAACCTACTTTGTTAAACCTTGTTATGAGAGATCAATTCTCTGGTGCTCGAGATGATGCTGCTTTACACTTAAATAATTTTGTTGAGTTATGTGATATGCAAAAGTATAAAGAAGTAGAAGGTTATGTTGTTAATCTTCAGCCTTTTCCTTTCTCCTTGAGGGAAGGAGCTAAAATCTGGTTTCAATCTTTGCCTAGGAATAACATAGATTCTTGGAATAAGTGCAAAGATGCTTTTATTGGGAAGTACTACCTGCTTAGCGGCTTCGCGCCCTTCGTTGTTGAGTCCCAAGTGGAAGGCGTGATGCAGTGCAGCAGTGAGTTTCCCTCAGTGAGGATACCAAGGTTTGTCTCCCGTAGGACTCCGGATATGATAAGTAGGTGTCAGCGGCGCGACTGACGTGGACCTGCACACAGACAGAGATAACTTTGTTCCCAACGAAGTTCAGAGAGGTTGTCAATCTCTCCGGTCTTGTTGTTCACACAGGGTAAAACACAAGTGATAATGATAGCAAGTAAAAGCAGAAAAGTAAAGATAGATTTGAAACAGTAATAAGGATATGGAATGGGATACGTGATGTTCGCTAGTGATGTCTCTCTCCCAAAAGACGATAAAACTGCTATGCGAGGTAAACAAATTACAAAAAGGAAATTGAGAGGATTATGAACGCACCGCAATGCTAACTATGCTACAAAAGAAAGGAAGAGGTTCAAAAGCACGGGCAGTACGCCAAAATAAGTAGACCGAAATCCATCTGCATCTACTACTAATCATCCACCTTGAGATATCTATCCAGAACATCTCGTTGGTATTAAGTTGCGAGCCCCACCAAAAGTGTAAACCCAAAGCAACAAACAACTGCAATAAAAGAACTTTGCGTAAAATAAACAATCCTTGTGACCGCGGTCACAAGCACCGTTGTTTTCCCCCTTGTGGCAACAACACATCCCCTAGACTCATGTTTCTGTCACTCAAGCGTGTCATCGGGGAGGCATGAACCCACAATCTAGCACAACGCTCCCTCTTGGAGTCACTACCTACTACTTGGCCAAAGCAATAAACAGCAACGGAGAACATGCAAGAATTACTTAGGAACAAAAATATAAAAGATAGAAACCAAATATATTACTCTATCACCATCTGAACATAATCTCATAATCCATCAGATCCAATCAAACTCAACATAGCAATTGCAGAAATATTACAAAGGTGCCTCGATCATGTAGGGCAGCTCATGAGGTCTAAACAATGAAGATCAAAGAGGGGAGGAGAACATCACATAGCTACTGATCACGGACCCATGGTCCAAGGAAAACTACTCACGAGACATCCGGGGAGCATCCATGGTGGAGAGGAGACTCCCGGAGGTCAATCCTCCCTCCGGCAGGGTGCCGGGAAGAGGTCTTCTAGTGCTCCCGATCTTGGAAGCGTGGCGGCGGCGGAACAGAGGCGAGTTCGCGGAATAGGGTTCTTCTTCTGGAGTTTTCCCGTGACGGGGGATAAATAGGAGAAAGGAGGCAGCTAGAGGTGGGCCAGGGGCGGGGCCTCGCCAGGTGGCCGCCTGGCCCCCCTTGGCCCCCCTCTAGCCCCTCCCGGGCTTTTCTGGAAGCTTCCTCCACGCTGATTTTTCATCTGAATTTTCCCGAATTTTTCTGGCACTTTTTGTATGGGGGAAAACTAAAATAGAAAAACAGTAGAAAACAGGAACTGGCACTGGGGTGCACTGAGATAATAGGTTAGTCCAAATATGATCAAAAGTGTATGAAAGTGTATCTAGATCATAGCAATATCACACAAACACATGCATGGAGCAAGCATAAATTATAGATACGTTTTGGACGTATCAACATCTCCAAGCTTAAATCCTGCTCGTCCTCGAGTAGGTAAATGATAACAAGCATAATTTCTGTGGTGACATGCTAACAACCATAAAAGAACTTTGAAAAGTAAAGAAAGCAAGGTTAGAGATTCAATTCCAGTCATAACATGCAAGAGTCTATATTAGCATTGAAACAAGTAACAAAAGAACAAAAGGTGCAAGAGCTCTCGCTGTCCGTGACTCGAATGTCTCCAAATGGTGTTTGCGTGCAAGAAAGGGGATAGGGAATACGAGAAAAAAGTATTTTTGTGTTCAGAACTCAATCTACTAAAGTTTCACACTTGGTCCTCTTTGGAATCTTATCTTGACTCGTCCCCAGACCACTAGCCAGGTACAAGTCAATTTGATCCACTCCTTTTCGATATTTTGAGGACTCATGCAATGTATGAGCGTAAGCACGAAAGTTGACACTTAGGATGACAAAGAGAGAAATATGGTGGAGGAGGAAGACAAAAAGGATGAGAAAGGCTCACATCAATGAGGACAATCATAGGCAAGAGATGCCAAATGATAGATATGATGTGAGGAGTAGGGATTGCCATGCAACGGGTGCACATACGAGCTAAGAATCTCTCCAAACTATATGTCAAAAGATCCTCTCTATGGATTACAAGGATATAAAGGGAGTACTAGTGTGGATCTCTCAAAAGGATAGTAGTGTTGCCCCTTTATCTCTTTTTATTTATTTTTCTCTTTTTTTCTATTTTTTTGTATTTTTTGGTGGCCTCAATGGTTCTTTCTATTTAACTCTCATTTGTCCTCTTTGGGATCTTATGATTTGTCCTCTTCGGGATCTTTTCCTCACTTAAGGGCAACACTCTATTTTACAAGAAGGTAAAGGAGATCTTTCACACTTTACAAGGTACTCAAAATCATAAAGAAGATGTAACTATCATGATGTATGCAATGTATGCCTCTGCCAGTGTAGCAGGAACATGTAAGACATGAAGATCAAGTCATGAAGAGGTGGAAGTTGCATGGCAATGTAACTCGGAAAGGCTATGGAAATGCCTTGATAGGTAGGTATGGTGGCTGTTTTGAGGAAAGATAAAGGGAGGCTTATGATGACAGAGTGTATCATGCCAAGGGTTTGGATGTACCGGCGAAGGTGGACACCAACTCTCGGAGTGAGAAGAAGGCAATGCACGGCACGGGAAAGGCTAGCAAAATATGGGAAGGTGGAAGTGTCAACTCTCAATACTTACATTAGTCCGAAGAACTCATGCACTTATTATCGGTAACTCTCAATCTAATGAGGAGGTTCACAAAGAGACAAGTACCCCGAGGAGGAGTGTATGGGGGTTTGGTTATCCTTGCGCATCCTCGACTCATGTTACGTGAGTGTGCTCTAATATTCGACTCCTCAGAAGAGTAGTGATCCATCTAGTAGCTAGAGTTCTCAACTAGTTTTGTAGGTTTTGAAAATAAACACGGATTGCCCAAAATACGACACCTCTCACTAATAGGCTAGAGCTCTTGACACCAAAAGTCCAAACATTACTCACAACAATACCTCAAAACTATTGCAAGCTACTACTAAAAATTAAACAGCAACCTCAAGTACCTACTTCTCAAGACAAGACACAACTCAGTGCAACAACCAACTCTCTTTAACAAGATAAACATGAAAACTAAAAAGAGTTCCAGCAACAAACTAAACAAAAGCCAAGGCTCTTGCTAAAGACAAACTAAGACTAAAACTAAACATGGCAGTAGCTATGAAAAGATAGAGAACACACAACAACAAAAAGATAGGCATGAAGAATCCTATGATGTGTTCTAGATTTTGAAAGTGGAGCGTGTTTCTCTCCCACACAAAGTAAGAAAGGATCTAACTTGTTATGAACAGCAAACAAAGCTAAATAATACTAAAAACAAAACCTAAGAGCGAGACGCTCCAAGCATAGCACATAACACATGAAGTGATAAAAATATAGTGAGACGAAGGACGAACTGATGATTTGTTGATGGAGAAGGGGATGCACGGGGGCATCCCCAAGCTTAGACGCTTGAGTCTTCTTGAATATTTTTTGGGGATGCATGGGGGCATCCCCAAGCTTGAGCGCTTGACACTCCTGGATCTTTTTTTCATCGTCTTCCATCGCACACTTGAAAACTCCCTTCATACATAACTCATCATAAGCTGATTAGAGAGGTTAGTACCCTTAATAAATAATTTTTCTCCACTGGATATAAATATAATCTTGAAGAGATACTGTTTCTCAAGAGTGCAAAAAAAAATTTGCAAAGAAAAAGCAGGCTTAAGGTTTGCAAAAGTAAGGAGAGACAAAACGTGGCAGAATCTGTGAAAAATAGAACAGAAGATAGTAAAGATTTTTTAGGGGCACTTCTCCAACTCAAATAGAAAAACTCAGAACATACGGAAGTTTCGTAATTGTATGGATCATACTGTGTAAAAATTTCAGCTCAAAAATATGAACCGGGATTTTTCTGGAATTTTTCTGGTCACGAGGATAGAATCTGTTTTCTGGACAGCATGTCACAACTTTTACTTCCCTTGCCGTAAGAGGCTATAACTTGGCACAAAGTTGAAAAATAAATATACAATGATGTTGCTACAGAAGTAACAATCATCAAGACACAACAAAAGCAAAAATAAAAACCTAAATTCGTTGCGGGCTGCCTCCCGAAAGCGCTTCTTTAAAGCCATTAGCTAGGCATGATGCAAAAAGAAGAATCAAGTTTTATCAAAAGAAAGATAATAAATAGCCTGAGTAGCGGACTCAAAAGGTAACTTGATTTTCTTTCTAGGGAAGTGTTCCATCCCATTTTTGAATGTAAATTGGAATTTTATATTCCCCTCTTTCATGTCAATAACCGCACCAACGGTGCGAAGAAAAGGACGTCCCAAAATAATTGGACATAAAGGTTCACACTCTATATCCACAACAATAAAATCAACGGGAACATAGTTGTCATTGACAATGATAAGAACATCTTCGATCTTCCCCAAAGGTTTCTTTATGGAAGAATCAGCAAGACGAACACCAAAAGAACAAGGCTCAAAAGGTTTCAAATCAAACATATCAAATATTCTTTTGGGCATAACGGAGGTACTAGCTCGAACATTACATAAAGCATAGCAAGAGAAGTTATTCAATTTAATTTTGATCATAGGATCCCAACCATCATCTAGCTTCCTAGGTATGGAGGCTTCTACTCTAAGCTTCTCCTCCCTAGCTTTGATAAGAGCATTTGTGATATGCTCTGTGAAGGCAAGATTAAGTGTGCTAGTGTGGGGGTCTCTAGACATTTTGTGTAGTAAGCTAATAACTTCTGAGAGGGTGCAGCTATCAAAATCAATATCACTACTATCAAAGGTGGTAGTAGTGTCATCTAGGCTCACTTGTTTGAAACCCTCTATGTTCATAGGAGTTTCTTTATCTACGGTTGAGGTATTAGCATCACCATTAATAGGTCCAACGGGACTAGGAGTGCATTGGGTGCTAATAGTTTGAGTGTCCTCAACAATTTTGATAGTGGCAACTGTGTGGTGTGTAGGAAGGCTCTTAATTCTATCCTCTTCCTCTTTTTCTCTAGCCCATCTTTCTTTGATTTTAGCCATCATCCTAATGTTTTCATTGATTTGTAACTGGATAGCATTAATAGGAGTGGCCTTATTCTCCTCAAGGGGAGAGGTTCTAATTTTAAGCATCTCAATATCAAGGGCTAAGCTTTCTACCTTCAAAGAGAGATTATCTGTCTTAGCTAATTTCTCCTCAACATTTTTGTTGAAGGCTTTTTGGGTAGTGATAAAGTCTCTAAGCATGCTTTATAATTCAGAAGAGGGGTTCTTGTTGCTAGGGTAAGTGTTGTTGTTCCCATAATTGGATGGAAACGGTCTAGGATTGGTACCAAAATTTCCCCTATAAGCATTGTTGTTGAAGTTGTTTCTAGCAATAAAGTTCACATCTACTTGTTCTTGAGCAACCAAAGAATTTAAAGGAACATCATGAGGATCAATAGAGGGTTGCTTGGTAAGTAGAGACATAATTAAGTCAACTTTTTCATTGAGGGAGGTAATTTCCTCGACAGAATTTACCTTCCTACCTGTTGGAGCGCGTTCGGTGTGCCATTGGGAATAATTGGTAATCATCTCATCGAGAAGCTTTGTGGCAGCACCAAGTGTAGTTGACATAAATGTTCCTCCCGCGGCCGAATCTAACAGGTTCCGCGAGGTAAAGTTCAAGCCTGCATAAAAAGTCTGGATAACCATCCAAGTAGTCAAACCATGTGTAGGGCATTTCTTAACAAGAGATTTCATTCGTTCCCAAGCTTGGGCAACGTGTTCATTATCCAATTGCTTAAAATTCATAATATTACTCCTCAATTGTATAATCTTAGCAGGAGGGTAGTACTTCCCTATAAAAGCATCTTTGCACTTATCCCAAGAATCTATGCTATTTCTAGGCAAAGATTGAAACCAGATTTTAGCATCTCCCCTTAAAGAGAAAGGAAAGAGCTTGAGCTTAACAACATCACCTTCTACTTCTTTATACTTTTGCATATCACATAATTCAACAAAATTATTCAAGTGTAAAGCAGCATCATCTCCAGCACCAGAGAATTGATCTCTCATAACAAGGTTTAGCAAAGCAGGTTTAATTTCATAGGAGGTAGCTGAAGTGGCAAGTGTGGCAATGGGACTGCAGATAGAGTCTTGGTTGTTGTGACTAGTGAAGTCACACAACTTGGTATTTTCAGTGGAACCCATAGTAGTAGCAAGTGTGGCAGATTTTTTTGTAATTTTTGATAAAAGACACAAAGATAAAAGTTGAAAGACAAACTAACAAGACTAAAAAAAAGGTAAAGGGTAGTGTGCAACTCCCCTATCTTAGCACTCGGAGTCCCCGGCAACGGCGCCAGAAATTCTCTTGCTTAGCGGCTTCGCGCCCATTGTGGGTGAGCCCCAAGTGGAAGGCGTGATGCAGTGAAGCAGTGAGTTTCCCTCGGTGAGGATACCAAGGTTTGTCTCCCGTAGGACTCCGGATATGATAAGTAGGTGTCAGCGGCGCGACTGACGTGGACCTGCACACAGACACAGATAACTTTGTTCCCAACGAAGTTCAGAGAGGTTGTCAATCTCTCCGGTCTTGTTGTTCACAAAGGGTAAAACACAAGTGATAATGATAGCAAGTAAAAGCAGAAAAGTAAAGATAGCTTGGAAACAGTAATAAGGATATGGACCGGGATACGTGATGTTCGCTAGTGATGTCTCTCTCCCAAAAGACGATAAAACTGCTATGCGAGGTAAACAAATTACAGAAAGGCAATTGACAGGATTATGAACGCACCGCAATGCTAACTATGCTACAAAATAAAGGAAGAGGTTCAAAAGCATGGGCAGTACGCCAAAATAAGTAGACCGAAATCCATCTGCATCTACTACTAATCATCCACCTTGAGATATCTATCCAGAACATCTCGCTGGTATTAAATTGCGAGCCCCACCCAAAGTGTAAACCCAAAGCAACAGACAACTGCAATAAAAGAACTTTGCGTAAAGTAAACAATCCTTGTGACCGCGGTCACAAGCACCGTTGTTTTCCCCCTTGTGGCAACAACACATCCCCTAGACTTATGTTTCTGTCACTCAAGCGTGTCATCAGGGAGGCATGAACCCACAATCTAGCACAACGCTCCCTCTTGGAGTCACTACCTACTACTTGGCCAAAGCAATAAACAGCAACGGAGAACATGGAAGAATTACTTAGGAACAAAAATATAAAAGATAGAAACCAAATATATTACTCTATCACAATCTGAACAAAACCTCATAATCCATCAGATCCGATCAAACTCAACATAGCAATTGCAGAAATATTACAAAGGTGCCTCGATCATGTAGGGCAGCTCACGAGGTCTAAACAATGAAGATCAAAGAGGGGAGGAGGACATCACATAGCTACTGATCACGGACCCATGGTCCAAGGAAAACTACTCACGAGACATCCGGGGAGCATCCATGGTGGAGAGGAGACTCCCGGAGGTCAATCCTCCCTCCGGCAGGGTGCCGGGAAGAGGTCTTCTGGTGCTCCCGATCTTGGAAGCGCGGCCGCGGCGGAACAGAGGCGAGTTCGCGGAATAGGGTTCTTCTTCTGGTGTTTTCCCGTGACGGGGGATAAATAGGCGAATGGAGGCAGCCAGAGGTGGGCCAGGGGCCCCAGGCGCCCCCCTGGCGCGGCCACGGGTGGGGCCGCGCCAGGTGGCCGCCTGGCCCCCCCTCTGGCCCCTCCTGGGCCTTTCTGGAAGCTTCCTCCACGCTGATTTTTTTATTTGAATTTTAACGAATTTTTCTGGCACTTTTTATATGGGGGAAAACTGAAATAGAAAAACAACAAAAAACAGGAACTGGCACTGGGGTGCACTGAGTTAATAGGTTAGTCCAAATATGATCAAAAGTGTATGAAAGTGTATCTAGATCATAGCAATATCACACAAAACATGCATGGAGCAAGCGGAAATTATAGATACGTTTTGGACGTATCACTACCCACGTGCTAAAATTATCCGATTAAGGAGTAACATTATGAATTTTAAGAAATTGGAGAATGAACACGTTGCCCAAGCTTGGGAACGAATGAAATCTCTTGTTAATAAATGCCCTACACATAGTCTGACTACTTGGATGGTTATCCAGAATTTTTATGCAGGCTTGAACTTTACCTCGCGGAACCTGTTAGATTCGGCAGTGGGAGGAACCTTTATGTCAACTACACTCGGTACTGCCACGAAATTCCTAGATGAGATGATGATCAACTATTACCAATGGCACACCGAACGAACTACAACAGGTAGGAAGGTAAACTCTGTCGAGGAGATTACCTCCCTCAATGAAAACGTTGACTTTATTATGTCTCTACTTACCAAGCAACCCTCTATTGATCCTCATGATGTTCCTTTAAATTCTTTGGTAGCTCAGGAACAAGTAGATGTGAACTTTATTGCTAGAAACAACTTCAACAACAATGATTATCGGGGTAATTTTGCTAGTAATCGTAGACCGTTTTCATCCAATTATGGGAACAACAACACTTATCCTCGTAACAAGAACCCCACTTCTGAATTAGAAAGCATGCTTAGAGACTTTATCACTACCCAAAAGTCCTTCAACAAGAATGTAGAAGAGAAATTAACTAAATTAGATAATCTCTCTTTAAAGGTAGATAGCTTAGCCCTTGATGTTGAGATGCTTAAAATTAGAACCTCTTGCCTTGAGGAGAGGAAGCCACTCCTATTAATTCTATCCAATTACAAATCAATGAAAATATTAGGATGATGGCTAAACTTAAAGAAAGATGGGCTAGAGAAAAAGAGGAAGAGGATAGAATTAAGAGCCTTCCTACACACCACATAGTCGCCACTATCCAAATTATTGAGGACACCGAAACTATTAGCACCCAATGCACTCCTAGTCCCGTTGGACCTATTAATGGTGATGCAAATACCTCAACCGTAGAACAAGAAACTCCTATGAACATAGAGGGTTTCTAACAAGTCATCCTAGATGACACTACTACCACCTTTGATAGTAGTGATATTGATTTTGATAGTTGTACCCTCTCGGAAGTTATTAGCTTGTTACATAAAATGTCTAGATACCCCCACATCAGCGCACTATATCTTGCCTTCACGGAGCATATCACCAATTCTCTCACTAAAGCTAGGGAGGAGAAGCTTAGAATAGAAGCCTCCATACCTAGGAAGCTAGATGATGGTTGGGACCCTATGATTAAAATTAAATTTAGTAACTTCCATTGCTATGCTTTATGTGATGTTGGGGCTAGTACCTCTGTTATGCCCAAAAGAATGTATGATATGTTTGAACTAAAGCCCTTTGAGCCTTGTTCTTTCGGTGTTCGTCTCGTTGATTCTTTCGTAAAGAAACCTTTGGGGAATATCGATGATGTTCTTATCATTGTCAATGACAATTATGTTCCCGTTGATTTTATTATTATGGACATAGAGTGTGAACCTTTATGTCCAATTATTTTGGGACGTCCTTTTCTTTGCACCGTTGGTGCTGTTATTGACATGAAAGAGGGAAATATAAAATTTGAATTCCCTCTAAAAAAGGGGATGGAACACTGATACGCGAGAGATGATAATTGATTCTCGCCCTTCGTTGGTTACCCCAAGTCACTACAGGAAACATGAGTTTTGCCGTCAGCCAAAGCTGACGGCAAACTTATGAAAAGCTGACGGCAAAGGCTTTGCCGTCAGCTCCACGACGGCAAACCTGTTGTCAGCTCATCAGTCGGCAGTGAGTTGCGTTGCCGTCAGCTCAAGATCGACCGACGACAAAGCATTTGCCGTCAGCCTTTTTGTACTGGCTGACGGCAAAGCCGCTCGTACGGCCAGCTCTGACTTAACCCCCATGGGCTGAGTTAACGGCGTGCATTGCCGTCAGCTAGCCGTCTGGCTGACGGCAAAGCCCTTGCCCTGGCCCACATGTCAGCTGTTTGCCGTCAGCCAACCTACTCTTTGCCGTCAGCCGGTTGAAGGCCGACGGCAAAGCCGTGACCAAATGGTCACTGCCACAGCCCAGATTGCACAGGCTGCCGCCACGTGCCCTCTTTGCCGTCAGCTTGCTAACGGCAACGCCTTTGCCGTCAGCTAGCTGACGGCAAAGCTCTCTGTATCTATCTTTTTAATTTGTTTTTCTTTAATTCCCTGCATATAAACAATAATATATATATATATGTACAGAATGCCATCCACAAGTCATATATACAATCATAATGCTATCCACAAGTCACGTATACAAAAGAAGCCATCCACAAGTCATATATACAAAAAGAAGCCATCCACAAGTCATATAAACAAAAAGAAGCCATCTCCATGTTTAAAAAAGCAAGTCATCTCCATGTTTAAAACAGCAAGCCATCTCCAAGTTTAAAACAACAAGTCATCATATATAACAAAGGAAAGTGCCCAACATTATATACATCTACAAGTCATCTCCATCCTAACATACTATATCTACAACAAAGAAGCATCCATCCATGCATAAAGGCAAATCTGCAAAATGAAAACATAATCATATGTTATATACGGAAAAGAAGAAATCCAAAATGATGAAAAGATGAAAATAAAAAGGAAAAAGAAGAACAAGGAGAAGAAGAGTAAGGAGAAGAAGTGGAAGAATAAGAATAAGATGAAAGGAAGAAGAGAAGATGGAGAAAAAGAAAGAAGAGAAAAAGTAAGAATAAGAAGAACTTTTCTTCTTTTACTTTCTTTTTCACCTCTTTCTTCTTCACTTCTTTCTTTTCCTCCTATCCTTCTTCTTATTCTACAGTACTTGTTCTTCTTAGACCTCAAGAGCTAAATATATCTCGTTTTAGATCTAACTAAGTCATTAATTCATTTTTGAGCTTTATATGCGAAGTATAAGTCATTTTTAGGTTTGTAAACCACTTAAGCTAGTAAATTCATTATTGAGCTTTTATAAGACAAGTATAAGTCATTGTTGAACTTAATAAGCTTATAAAATCTAATTTGAGCTTTAAAAGCTTATAAAGCCAAGTTTGAGCTTTATAAGCTTATAAAGTCACTATTGAGCTTTTAGAAGCCAAGTATAACTCAATTTTCATCGAACTACGCTATTAACATCATTTTCAGCTTTATGAGCTTATGAAGTCATTGAGGAGCTATTATAAGCCAAGTATATGTCATTTTTAGGTTTACAAGCTTATAAAGCCAAGTATAAGTTTTATAAGCTTATATAGTCATTTTTTAGCTTTTATAAGCCAAGAATAAGTAAATATTTATGTAACTAAGCTATTACTACCATTATTAAGCTTTATGAGCATATAAAGTCATTGATGAGCTTTATGTAACTTACCGGAGGCCACCTCAAGGCTGAGAAGCGCCGCCACGTGGGTTGCTCGTGGATTCACTAGGAGATTCTTGTGGGTTGTGAGATGCAGCTCCGGAATTATGCTGCAACAAAGGATGAGTTGCAATGTGGTAAGCATGATGACACTTGATGGTATAAGACCGGGATATATTGATCATTGAAAGAAACTTACCGTTCCGGGAGGAGAAACGATAGGCGTCGGCATCGGTGGAGGGGTAAGACCTTGCTTCTCCCACATACTCTACGAGTTAGTTTTTGAGGACTCGAGCATATTAGCAAGTGAACCAAACATATGCATATGCATTCTTGGCGGATATATGCAAAAGTAGTAACTTACCGAGAAGAGGTCGTAGATGGCCTTCGTCTCGGCATTATTGCGTGCCCTCTCCTCCTCAAGTATCCTCTGGGTCCTCTCCTCCGCCAGCCGGTCCCTCTCCGCAAGCTGCTCCGACAACATCTCTTGTGTCGCTTGTCTCTCCCTCTGAATGGCGTCCTGCGAACACTCAACAATATAGCAATTATTGTCATCATCACTACGTAGTCTAAAGAACGGAAATAAAAATTGAGACAAAGTTATACCTGGATAGCAATGTCCACTGGCCGCGGGCGAGGTCGTACAGCAGGAGCGGAGCTCGTTTGCCTCGCCTTGATCTGAGGTAGAGTCTCCGGGCAATGTACGAAGCCATTGCACATGGAGGTGCTGCCATGATGCTTACCGCCACCAGAAATCATCAAGGCCTTCGGATCCATCTCCTCCTCGCTCGAGTCAAACTGAGGACCGCGTAGCTCTTTCGCCACCTCAGAATAGGCCATCATCTTGTGGTAGGCTGCAGCGCTGGTGTACGCCTCAACACCGTCGCCCTCGGAATATGCCGTCACCGTTTTGTACTTTCCCTTATGGGACATGGCAAATGAGCGAAATCCCTTAGGCACAGGCTGATTATGGTGCTTCGCCTACAATGAAAAGCAAATAAAAGGCATGAAACAAATCAATTGATTAATGATGAAAGGACATGAAACTTTAAACAAAAAGGCACATACCCATTTTTTGCGTACTCGTTGACGTTGAGATTGCCTTGGTGGTGTGCCACACCTACCATTTGTGCACACCTAGCCTTGGCGATTTTGTGGGTGGATAGCCAGGCATCACTGAGCCATTTGTCCACTATCGCCTCAAAGCAATCCATCTTATTTCCACACCATCTCGGGGGCGCCTATGAATTAATAATCTTATAAAGTCATTGAATATCTTTTTTAAGCCAAGTACAAGTCAAGTTTTATGTAACTAAGCTATTATTATCATTTTTTTAGTTTTACAAGCTTATAGAGCCAAGTTTGACCTTTATAAACTTATAAAGCCAAGTTTGACACTTATAAACTTATAAAGCCAAGTTTGAGCTTCATAAGCTTATAAAGAAAAGTTTGAAACTTATAAGCTTATAAAGCCAAGTTTGAGCTTCATAAGCTTATAAAGAAAAGTTGGAGCTAACTAGGCCTTACTTATAAGTGTAGGAATTTGAATTAGTTAGTAATTTACCTCCAAGTATTCTTCCTTCTTAAGGAAAACTTTTCTACACTTCTTCTTGGCCTTCTTCACGCCTTTCTTGGCGTACCAATCTCGAACACACTGAACATGCATCTCGTGCCTAGTGTTCATGAGTAGCCTCACTATCTCCTTCTCGAGATTCTTCTGGGCCGCCGGCTCCATCCCCTCCTCAACCCTATAGTAGCACTGAAAAATGCATCGAACATATGAAAAGATGAGTGAAATGATTCCAACACTAATAAATGATTGCAATGCTTAGAATACTTACTGAAAAAGTAGCCACCACCATGTCGGATTTGGTATGGCATTCAACGTTGTTGATGCGTTCATCTGGCGGGGCCGGGGCGACTTTGTAGTGTGGCCAAGTGAGGCCGGGCTCAGGAACCCTACCCTCAACAGGCAACTGGACTAGCCCGGGGAATTGCTCCTTAAGCACGGCACCAAGGAGGCAGTTCGGATTCTGACCACCTTCCGGGTAACTCCATGCCCTGCAAAATAAGAATACAAAGACATTAGTTCTTGTCGGACCATATGTACATGTATGATATATATATACAAGGAACACAAAAAATTCATCAACTTACTTCTCCCCATCTGTCGCAATCAATGTCCTCTGCGCACGGTCCGGACGTGGTGGGAGCCGTGTCATACCACGCTGTTACACCGGCTTCTTGGAAGAGGAGCTCCCCTCACCCCCATCATCCCCCTCACCCCCCTCAGCCCCGTCGTCATCGCTATCATCATCCTCATCAGCATCATCATCATCCGTGCAAGCACGCTCCTCCCAAGGATCATCCCAACGAGGCTCCATCGACTGCCTCGGTGCCTCCGGTGTCTCTGACTGCACCGGCGGTGTCCGCTGCTCCGGTGCCTCCGACTGCACCGGCGGTGGCCGCTGCTCCGGTGCCTCCGACTGCACCGGCGGTGGCTCCTGCACCGGTGAGACTGTCCTGTGAGTGGGTGACTCGGCTAGGGCGCCACCTGCCCCTCGACCACCGGGTTTAGCTCTCTTTGGGCCTTTTCCCGACCTCTCCCACGAGGCTGCTCAGCAGCGCCGGCGGCGAGCTGGCTGCGACAATACCCGCCAGCAACTCTCTCCGTAGAGGTAGAGGTGGTCGAGACTCCACCGGTGTGTCCCTACGGCTCGCCATGTGTCAACACCTGTTACGGAGTAAAGATGAATTAGTAAAGTAAGGAAATAAATAATACAAATTCATATATACAAAAAACAAACATATGCATATAAAGATGAATTAGTAAAGTAAGGAAATAAATAATACAAATTCATATATACAAAAAACAAAAGAAAGTTGGGATGCATACAACTAATAGTCGGGATCATCTGTATCTTCTCCAGGATCAATAAAAACATCATCGTCACTATCACGCGTGTCGTCATGAATGATCTCTTCTCCGGGATCGGGTTCAGCGTCAACCACATTTCGAAAGCCTTTTTGTAACCGGTCAAGCAATGATAGGTCGTCCGCATCGGTAACCTCTTCGTGTTCCACTTCTTCATCTTCCTCCTCATCATCATCGGTAACCTCTTCGTGTTCCACTTCTTCCTCTTCCTCCGCATTGTCATTCTCTACTTCCATGTTTTGACCAAACGTAGAGGTTTTTTCGAAATGTTTTTTGGCCACACGTGTTTCTTGGAAGAATTCTCCATCATATGTGTCTGGGTCTATGTGAGGTTGATAATCCTCTTCTTCATTGGGGGCAGGTAGTTTACCATGTGGCGGCACGTCATAGACGACATACCAATCTTCGAGATTCTTTACACTTTGGCAGGCCCATGGAAGATAGAAAACTTGTGTGGCCTGTTGAGCCACAATATAAACTTCGGCAACATTTAAACGGTTCTTCTGTTTAATTTCAACTAGCCCAACATGCTCATGAGTTCGTCTAGTGTACTTCGGATCGAACCAATGACATTTGAAGACAACGGCATTCGGAGGATTTTCACCATAATATAGCAGTTCGTATATTCTTCAACTATTCCATAATACTCGACTCCTCCATCTATAGCGGACACACCGGAATTCGTTGTTTTCCGATCGGGCATAGTTTGCTCTTTCATACCAGTACGAAAGCGATACCCATTGATGTCGAATTTTCATATGTATGGAACTTAAAGTCAAAACCATTTGTGATTTGTCTCAATTCAGCGTCCATCGACTCTGAATTAGCCTACAAGTTGAAACGGAAAGGCTTGTTGTATTAGTCGGTACTGAGACGACGAAGAAATAAAAACGGCCTCCCCGCTTCTCAAGAAGTACCGTTTGTGTAAACCAAGAGATGAAACCGGGATTGCCGCCTCCCCGCTTCTCAAGAAGATTAATCTCTTCGATGGAGTCTTTACCCATTACATCCTTTGTCTGTTGTGAATAGTTCTTACATCTAGTGCAGGGGCACCATGTTCTTGGTTGGCCAGCACTAAATGCAACCTCTAGGAACTCCTCGGTCTTGGTCAACCATTCCTCAGTCATATTTTTTTGACTAGGGTGACCGGTGTACATCCACGCACGATCATTCATTCTGGCTAGCTAGCTAGTACAAATTAACACCAGAAGGCATATAATTAATTACGGTGATACGGCATATGCACACTAGCTAATAGGTAAAGATAGGTCCTAATCCCACCCGAGTATGTGCAGATTGGATTCATTTCCCCATGCTCTCCTCCCGATCCGACGCAAAATTTCGACAGCACCTCCCCGCTGTTCTCCTGATACACGTCTCAGCATAAACCGAGAGGATGTGTACCCGGAGAACAACAAGGTGGCGCTGACGAAATCCTGCGTCCGATCCGGAGGAGAGCATATATGGGGAAATGAATCCAATCTACACATACTCGGGCTGTCCATGGATAACGTTGGACAATTTGAAAGAATCCAATTATAAATATGCAAATGAATGCATATTTATAAATGGAATCTTTCGAACGGGAGACGCATATGGGTTACGCAATGGAACCTTACATCTAAATTTTAATTATTAAATCTACCTATCTAGCTAGTGTCATCGAACGCACCGGGAGGAGATTTGTGCTCCCCCTCGAACGCACGGGGAGGTTAGAAGGAATAGAAAGGAGGAGAGGATGCAGTGGGAGATGGAGCTCCTCTTCATCTTTTTTTCGATGGTTAGAAATCCTCCTCCTCGACATGAGGCTGGTGAGCCTCTCCTCATCTACCCCTCTTCTTCATCTGCCCTACTTTTCTTTTCACTTTACTAATAAAAAATTTCATTCTTTCACTTTACTTTGATTATAACCTAATTAAACTTACTAACTAACTAAATAATAATAGAATAGAACTAACTAAAAGATTATGCCAAACTAGTAGTAATAAACCTAGCTATAACAACTAACAATAACTAAAAAAGATCCTATAAAATAACAATAACAAAAACCTAGCTATATATCTAACCTTCACTAACCTAGCTAGCAACTAACAATAACAAAATTACTAACAACTAATTTCTGACAACAACTAACAATGAACATAAATCTACACTAACAGATGTAGATCTACACTACACTAAGTAAAATTACATGCCACTAACAGATCTACACTAAGATAACTAAAATCTAATACATAAAAAAGGGAGAAGGGGTGGATGTGCGCTCACCGGAGAGTGGCGGAAGCGGCCCGGACGGAGTGCCGTGGCAGCTCACCGTCGAGGCAGGGGGAGCAGGCTCTCCGGTGGAAGCGGCGGAGGCCCAGATGAAGCGGCGGCGGCGGCGGGATGGAGCTGCAGAGGAGGAGAGGAGCAGTGGGCATGAGAAGAGAGAGAGAGTGGGGAGCGCGGGAGGGGCGGCCGGGGTGCGGGGGAGGCGGCGGCTCACTGGCGGCAGCGGGAAGACGCGGCCGGGGTGCTCCGGTGGCGGCGGCGGCTCGTTGGAGGGTGAGAGAGTGCTCGAGCGGGGTGAGGGAGAGAGTACTGGCCGGTTAGGTCTGTCCCGAGCCGAGATAACGGCCCGCCGCTTGGCCGTCAGCCAGCTGACGGCAACTCGGCTTTGTCGTCAGCTGGCTGACGGCCAAGCGGCGGGCCGTTATACCACTGCCGCGTGGTGGGGTCTAGGCATACGTTGCCGTCAGGTTCTCTATGCCGTCAGCCTTTCTGAGCTTTGCCGTCAGCTAACTGACGGCGTTGAATAGGCTGACGGCTAACGTTCCTTTGCCTACAGATGTTTCTTTGCCGTCAGCTTTTCCACTAGCTGACGACAACCCATGGTTTGCCGTCTGCCACGATGAAAAGCTGACGGCAAAGCCCGAAGCTGACGTCAAAACTCTTGTTTCCTGTAGTGAGTGGAAGGTCAGATGTAGCGTAGCGACAAGTTTCCCTTGGTGAAGATACCAAGGTTGAGTATCGGACCAGTAGGACTCCGATAATGATAAGTAGGTGGTGAAGAGAGCAACGCACCATTTGAGATATTTTCTCTCCTAACCTGGACCTGCACACAACACAAATAACTTTGCTCCCAACGAAGTTCAGAGAGGTTGTCAACACTACTGGAAAAATGGTCATTAATGGCGCACCTATTTTGGCTAATAATGGCGCACATTAGGTGCGCCATTACTAGCACGCCATTAGTAAGAGATAGTAATGGCGGACATTTTGTGCGCCATTACTATCTCTTCAGGTGCGCCACTAGTGACTTTTAAAAAAAAATCAATTTGGAAGGTGGGAAAATAGTAATGGCGCACATTCTAACCCTCAAGGTGCGCCATTACTATTTTGAATTTTGAATATGGATCTAGATCTGGATCGCGATTTTTTTCTCGATTTTTTTGCTCGTTTTTTTGCACGTTTTTTTTTCAAATTTTGTTTTCATTTCTGGATCTTGTATGTTCTCTTTGCCGGAGAGGAGTTCACCGGAGAGGAATTTGCCGGAGAGGAGGGCCGAGGAGAGACTGTGAGGAGGAGAGGAGGGAGGAGGAGGAGGTCACCGGAGAGGAGCTCACCTACATCGCCGGAGGGGAGGAGGAGTTCGCCGGAGGGAGTTTTTTTGCACGATTTATTTTGAATTTTGAAGGCGGAAAGATAGTAATGGCGCACCTTGGGCTGGTGCGCCATTACTATTTTTTTTTGACATATTTTGAATTTTGAAGGCGGGAAGATAGTAATGGCGCACCTTGCGAAGGTGCGCCATTTCTAAGTTTTTATTTTATTTTTTGACATATTTTGAATTTTGAAGGTGGGAAGATAGTAATGGCGCACCTTGGGAAGGTGCGCCATTAGTAAGTTTGAAATTTTTTCCATTTTTCCCTCTAGATCTTAAAAGCATCATAACTTTTTTCTGTTAGGTTTTTAAGGATTCTAAAAATGTTCAACGGGTTTCACCCGGTTGAATTTGGATATAACTTTTCAAGTAGAGGATTTTTCATGTAAAAAACTTTTTTATCCGAGTTTGTATGCAAAAGTTATGCCCAATTTACGAATTCTCGAGAGATTTTGCAAAAAAAAAGTCGAAATTCATGTTTGTAAATTTTCCTAACAACTAGACCACATATCACATGGGAATTTTTTTATTTTTATTTTTTTGACATTTCTATCATTTTCTTTTATTTTTTTAAACTGAAAAGGCGGTCCACGAGAGGGGGGGGTTGCAGTTGGTGTTTTTTTTGCCCACCTCGGAAAGTTAGTAATGGCGCACCTTTACAAAGTGCTCCATTACTATGACTATGACTGGGTCAAACGTTGGTCAAACCTTGGTCGAACATAGTAATGCCGCACCTTTCACCAGGTGCGCCATTACTATGTCAACTTACTAATGGCGCACCTATACAAAGTGCGCCATTACTATGTCCAGGAATGGGTCAAACCTTGGTCAAACATAGTAATGGCGCACTTTTCACCTAGTGCGCCATTACTGTTCAGGTTACTAATGGCGCACCTGCACATGGTGCGCCATTACTATTTAGTAATGGCGCACCACATAATAGTGCGCCATTAATGTCAATATTATCTATAGCTGTTTTTCCAGTAGTGCAATCTCTTTGGCCTGGTTGTTTACAAAGGATCAAACGCTAGGGATAATTATAATGGTCATAGCAGCTAGAAAGTAAAAGCAGGAAATAAAAGAGCGTGTAAACAATGATGAGAATATGGACCGGGGTCCCGTGATGTTCACTAGTGATGTCTGTCTCCCAAAAGACGATAAAACTTCTATGCGAGGTAAACAAATTATAGATGGGCAATTGATAGGATTATAAACGCACCGCAATGCTAACTATGCTAAAAATAGAGGAAGAGGCTCATAAGCATGGGTAGTACGCAAAAATAAGTAGACGGAAATCCAACTTCATCTACTACTAATCATCCACCTTGAGATATCTATCCAGAACATCTCGCTGGTATTAAGTTGCGAGTCCCACCCAAAGTGTAAACCCAAAGCAACAGACAACTGCATTAAAATGCACTTTGCGTAAAGTAAACAATCCTTGCAACCACGGTTTCAAGCTTCGTTGTTTTCCCCCTTGTGGCCACAGCACATCCCCTAGACTCATGTTTCTGTCACTCAAGCGTGTCATCAGGGGGCATGAACCCACAATCGAGCATAACGTTCCCTCTTGGAGTTACTACCTACTACTTGTCCAAAGAAATAAAAAGCAATGGATAACATGCAAGAATTACTTGGAAACAAAAATACAAAAGATAAGAACCAATTATATTACTCTATCACAATCTGAACATAATCTCATAATCCATCAGATCCCATCAAACTCAGCATAGCAACAGCAGAAAGATTACATATGTGCCTCGATCATGTAGGGAAGCTCACGAGGTCTAAACCATGAAGAACAAAGAGGGGAGGAGAACATCACATAGCTATTGATCGATCACGGACCCATGGTCCAAAGGAAACTACTCACAGCACATCCGGGAAGCGTCCATGGTGGAGGGGAAGCTGCCGTGAAGGGTCCTGCTGCCGCTCCCGATCTTGGAAGCACGGCGGCGGCGGAATAGAGGCGATATCGCGAAAAAGGGTCATGTCTCCGAAGGTTTCCCGTGACGGAGAATAAATAGGCGAAGGGGGGCAGTCAGGGGGGCCACCAGCGGTCCAGGCGCCCCCTTGGCGCGGTCAGACCCTAGGCCGCGCCAGGTGGCCGCCTGGGACCCTGGTGGTGGCCACCCGGCCCTCCTTCAGGACTCTGGAAGCTTCCGGTATGCTGATTTTTTATCTGATTTTTACCGGATTTTTGGAGCACTTTTAAGATTGGGGAAAACTAAAATAGAAAAACAGCAGAAAACAAAAACTAGCACTGGGGTGCACTGAGTTAATAGGTTAGTCCAAATATGATCAAAAGTGTATGAAAGTGTATCTAGATCATAGCAATATCACAAAAAACATGCATGGAGAAAGCAGAAATTATAGATACGTTTGGGACGTATCAACATCCCCAAGCTTAATTCCTGCTCGTCCTCGAGTAGGTAAATGATAACAAGCATAATTTCTGTGGTGACATGCTAGCAACCATATAAGAACTTTCAAAAGTAAGGCAAAAAAGGTATGTGATTCAATTCAAGTCATAACATGCAAGAGTCTATATTAGCATTGAAACAAGCAACGAAAGAACATTAGGTGCAATAGCTCTCCCTGTCCGTGACTCGAATGTCTCCAAATGGTGTTTGGGTGCAAGAAAGGGGATAGGGAATACGAGAAAAAAAGTATTTTTGTTGAGAACTCAATCTACTAAAGTTTCACACTTGGTCTTCTTTGGAATCTTATCTTGACTCGTTCCCAGACCACTAGCCAGGTACAAGTCAATTTGATCCACTCCTTTTCGATATTTTGAGCACTCATGCAATGGATGAACGTAAGCACGAGAGTTGACACTTAGGATGGCAAAGAGAGAAATATGGTGGAGGAGGAAGACAAAAAGGTGAGAAAGGCTCACATCAACGACGACAATCATAGGAGAGAAGGCCAAATGATAGATATGATGTGAGGAGTAGGGATTGCCATGCAACGGATGGACATATGAGCTAGAAAGCACTCCAATGGAACTAGTCGGGGTGCATCTAACTTGCTCGCTCATAAAGACCTAGAGCTCTTTTAAGGAGGCTCATCCTTGGAATATGCAATCCATGTTCTATAGTGTGAAGGTCCCCACATAGGTATATGCATGTATGATCATCTCTATGGAGTACAAGGATAAGAGGGAGTACTAGTGTGGATCTTTCAAAAGGATAGTAGTGTTGCCCCTTTCTCTCTTTTCATTTTTTCTTTTCTCTTTTGTATTTTTTTTGTATTTTTTGGTGGCCTCAATGGCTCTTTCTATTTAACTCTCATTTGTCCTCTTTGGGATCTTTTATTTTGTCCACTTTGGGATCTTTTCCTCACTTAAGGGCAACACTCTAATTTACAAGAGGGTATAGAAGATCTTGTACACTTTATAAGGTACTCAAATCATAAAGAAGATGTAGCTATCATGATGTATGCAATGTATGCCTCTGCCAGTGTAGCAGGAACATGTATGAGATAAAGGTCAAGCCATGAAGAGGTGAAAGTTGCATGGCAATATATCTCGGAAAGGCTATGGAAATGCCTTGATAGTTAGGTATGGTGGTTGCTTTGAGGAAAGATATAGGGAGGTTTATGATGACAGAGCGTATCATGCCAAGGGTTTGGATGTACCGGCGAAGGTGGACGCCAACTCTTGGAGTGAGAAGAGGGAAATGCACGGCACGGAAGAGGCTAGCAAATATGGGAGGGTGGAAGTGTCAACTTTCAATACTTACATTAGTCTAAAGAACTCATGCACTTATTATCGGTAACTCTCAATCTAATAAGGAGGTTCACAAAGAGACAAGTACCCCAAGGAGGAGTGTATGGGGGTTTGGTTATACTTGCGCATCCTTGACTCATGGTACGTGAGTGTACTCTAATATCCGATCCCTCCAAAGATTAGCGATTCATCTAGTAGCTAGAGTCTCAACTAGTTTTGTAGTTTTTGAAAATACACACGGATTGCCCAAAATACGACACCTATCACTAATAGGTTAGAGCTCTTGACACAAAAAGTTCAAACATTACTCACATCAATATCTCAAAACTATTGCAAGTTACTACTAAAATTAAATAGCAACCTCAATTACCTACTTTCAAGACAAGAGACAACTCAGTGCAACAACCAACTCTCTTAACAAGATAAACATGAAAACTAAAGAGAGTTCCAGCAACAAACTAAACAAAATTCAAGGCTCTTGCTAAGGACAAACTACGACTAAAACTAAATATGGCAGTAGCTACGAAAAGATAAAGAACACACAACAGCAAAAAGATAGGTAATACTTGTCCAACTTAAGAAGATCATGAATTACCTACTACTTCCTCATGAGCTAAACAAGAGGCACAAAACAGAAGATTTTGAACATTTGAGGATAACACATAAATTCTATACTTCTAACAGTGGTAGGGAAATACCACGAATAGGAAGGTATGGTGGACTCATGTGGAAGATATTGGTTTCAGGGTATGGATGCACAAGCAGAAATCTGCTATGAAAAATCCTATGATGTGTTCTAGATTTTGAAAGTGGAGCGTGTTTCTCTCCCACACAAATTAAGATCGGGTCTAACTTGTTATGAACAGAAAGCAAATATAAATAAAACTAAAAATAAAACCTAAGAGCGACACGCTCCAAGCATAGCACATAACGCATGAAGTGATAAAAATATAGTGAGACAAAGGACGAACTGATGATTGTTGATGGAGAAGGGGATGCACGGGGGCATCCCCAAGCTTAGATGCTTGAGTCTACTTGAATATTTATTGGGGATGCATGGGAGAATCCCCAAGCTTGAGCGCTTGACACTCCCGGATCTTCTTTTGTCATCTTCCATTGCACACTTGAAAACTCCCTTCATACATAACTCATCATAAGCTGATTAGAGAGGTTAGTACCCTTAATAAAATAATTTTCCCCACTGGATATAAATATATTATTTAAGAGCTACTGTTTCTCAAGATTTCCAAAAGGTTTTTGCTACGAAAAAGCAAGCTTAAGGTTTGCAAAAGTAAGGAGAGGAAAAACGTGGCAGAATCTGTGAAAAACAGAACATCACGTAGTAAAGAATTTTTTCGGGGCACTTCTTTAACTCAAATAAAAAAACTCAGATCACAAGAAAGTTCCGCAACTGTTTAGAGCATGCTGTGTAAAAAATCAGCTCACAAAGATGAACTGGTGATTTGCTCCGATTTTGTTCGTCAAGTAGACAGAATCTGTTTTCTAGACAGCATTTCACAACTTTTGCTTCCCTTGTCATATGAGGCTATAACTTGGCACAAAGCTTAAAAATAAAGATACAATGATGTTGCTACAGTAGTTAAAATATTCAAGACCACTAAAAACAGAAGTAAAAACATCTTGGGTTGCCTCCCAACAAACGCTTTCTTTTACTCCTTTAAGCTAGGCATAAGGCAAAAGAAGAATCAAGTTTTATCAAGACAAAGAGAATAGCTAGCCCGTGTAACGGACTCAAAAGGTAACTTGATTTTCTTTCTAAGGAAGTGTTCCATCCCCTTTTTGAGAGGGAATTGAAATTTTATATTCCCTTCTTTCATGTCAATAACGGCACCAACGGTGCGAAGAAAAGGTCGTCCCAAAAAAATTGGACATAAAGGTTCACACTCTATATCCATAATAATAAAATCAACGGGAACATAGTTTTCATTGACAATGATAAGAACATCGCCGATCTTCCCCAAAGGTTTCTTTACGGCATAATCAACAAGACGAACACCAATAGAACAAGAATCAAAAGGTCTCAATTCAAACATATCATACATTCTTTTGGGCATGACGGAGGTACTAGCTCCAACGTTACATAAAGCATAACAAGAGAAGTTATTTAATTTAATTTTGATCATAGTGTCCCAACCATCATCTAGATTCCTAGGTATGGAGGCTTATATCCTAAGATTCTCTCCCTAGCTTTGATAAGAGCATTTGTGATATGCTCTGTGACGGCAAGATGTGACGCCCCCAAAATCAGACCGTGTACAGTAATCATACACACAGGGTACACGACTGAGATTAGGGTGCCACGGTGATAATATCACAGCACAACACTAAACACAATAGGATAAACCAATATATTACAATAGAGGGGGTCACGCGGACCAGGATATATAAGTCATACAAGCCATAATATCTGAGTACAGACATAGTTAGTCAAGTTTTGCCTTAAGAAGGCTAGCACAAATCACATCAGAGATACAGAACGAAAAGGCGAGGCCTCCTGCCTGGGATCCACAGTACTACTCCTGGTCAACGGGGAACTCAACGTCGTAGTAGGCACCTCCGGGGTACTCCCGCTCCTGAGCTCCAACGTCGGCTGCAGCGGCCGATCAGGCAAAACAGTAAAGGAAATAAAGCAGGTGAGTATCTAGTATACCCGCGAGTCTTACGTCCGCTACTAAGCATTATGCATTGTATCAACGGAATGAAGAGGCTATATATAGTGGACTGAAGACAGAAATTCAGAGCAAGGGTAAGAAGCTAGGCCTAACGAAGACTGGCATCTTCCGACGGTGTCTTGCAGCATGAGGTAAGAATCAGCCAACAGTTTATATAAAACAGTAAGGTAGCAATGAAGCAGAAGTTGCTGCAACATTGAATAATAATAAATTGTAATAATTAACAATGCCTCCGAGTTCACCTCCTCGACATCCCCGCGAGGAAAAGAACCCGGAACCATACAGTTTAATAATAGTTTCTAGTGGTAAGATCCAGCTTCGGCATAAAGCGTCCTGTTACCGTGGACACGGCTATCGATAGATCAATTCTTCCCTGCAGGGGTGCACTTGTGTTACGCTACACGCACGGATCTCCAGGGTGGCGGGAACCTTGTTAGGGAACGCTCCACCGAGGCTATCCGACACTTCATAGCCCATCTTTCAAACTCAACAGAGAGGTCATCCGCCGGACTATATCCTATGTACGCGAGGCTTTGGACCCTAACCCCGACGTACTCCTGCACGGTGCGTGACTGGCCGGTGAAGTTAAATCAAAGCAAATACAAATCACACGCCGCGGCAAATAAGACAACACCACTTCCCGGCAATCAGCCCGCGGTACTGCTGACGTCTGAAGAGTCCTCGGACGACACTAAGAAGCAGAGGAGCCCATACTCGTAATCCCACGGGTAGGTAGTGCGTACATGGCATATAGCCAACTCAAGACATTCACTGAACCATTTAGCATTTTAATTAACCTGCGTGACAACCGTTATCGTTGCCGCGACTTAACTGACCCGCGGACAACGACAGCAGCCAGGACCACCAGTACATCGGTGCCTGCCCCGTCGTCCCACCAAGTCACTACGGTTACCAACAAGGTGAACCGTCTCCTTACCTTGTCTCGCGTGTGCTCCTGGAGGAGCTCGACTTTCGTGGGTTGGTAACTCTCGCGGCCAACGAACAGGGGCCAAGCACACCGGGACACTGGTAGTACCCTCCCTGTCGTCCCGTCGCAATACCTCTCGCGGGCACCGTTGGGTCGCCCGACTTCTTACCTTTAGGACAACCGTTACTCAAAACCCTATGGCGGTAAGACAAAGTCAGCCTCGAGTGGAGTACAAAGATTACTCCTTGATAGCTCACACTTGAGGTGACTAGGCATAACCCAGATAGGGGCCTGAGGCGGTGTCTGCATTGTACCGTACCTGTGCAGCTATAATATTAATATCCGCGTTCACTCCCCTGAGTGATCACGGCCCTCTATCTAATCCTAGCTAACAATGCGCAGGGTTCACTGCTGAATAATGCATAAGTAATAATAGGCAGCATAGGATTAAAGGAAGGTACATCAAGGGGCAACAAAAAAACAGGTTATGCAATGGAATGGGATTGTAATCGTAGCAGCAGCAGTAACAATGCCTAGTGCAAGAAATGTACGGAAAGATAGGCGATATCTGGGGAAGAGAATGGCTCTGCTTGCCTGGAAGCTCGACGGTAGGGGCAGGGTCGTCGACGACGTAGTCGTTCTCAGCAGCGGTGTAGTCGACTGCAGCAGCGGGGTCTACCGGAGATTAAAGGGGGAAGAAATAATAAATACACAACAATAATATACAAACATATGCAAGACATGACAGATGAAAATTTAACGTTGTTCTAACGCAGTGCAATGGAATAGGCTCGGAGCGGGAATTCGTCTGAGGATGAACTACCGGCTCCGGGTGATTACCGGACAGGGTGTCCGGAGGGGGAAGGATCAATCCGGAGGTGTCGTGGTTACCGGGACAACATAAGGGGGGTGTATCCGTGCTATTTGAACCATTCCGGACAACTTTCGTGTTCGGAATAAATTCATCCGGGCACTCTAACAGTACCGGACAATTTATCGGACAGACGGTCCGGAGGGGGAATGTTCGATGTTCGTAGTGTTAGAGGGGGGTGGTAGACATACGGATAGCGTATTCGTATTCGTTGTATTTTTCTGATCAACTTTCATGTATAAAGTTTTTGAACCCGAGTTACGGTTTAAAAGTTATTGAATTTCAAAGTTTAAATCAATTTAAATGATTTTCTGGATTTCTTTTATTATTTATTTAGCATTATCCAAAACATTATCCACAACCTTATCCAGAACAGTGCTGACATGTGGGACCCACATGTCAGCCTCTGTTATTTATAAAACACATAATTAAATTGGAAAAATGCCTCTGGACCCACATGTGAGTGACTAGTTCTTAATTAATTGGATTAACCTAAATCATTTAGTTAATTATTTAGAGGGGACCCACCTGTCAGCGACTGGGAGGGGTATTATTTCCTGTTAATCTACTCAGTTAACCTAACAGGGTAATTAGCCGGGGGGGGGGGGTCCACTGTCAGTGGGGATTAGGGGCTAATCCAGCGGGCCCACCTGGCAGCCACCATAGGAGCTCGCCGGCGGCTGGACTCCGGCAAGGCCGAGCCCGAGCTCGAATCCGGGCACGGTTTGGAGCGCCGCTGGTGGCTACGGGTTCCTGGCGACCTGCGCGTTCGATTTGAGGTAGCGGGGGTGTCGGGGGTGGCCGGAGCGGAGCGCGACATCGACGGTGACGGCGGAAACCTCCGGGTGAAGACGACGACGACGACCTACGGTGCTGCGAGGGGTGTGGCTTAGCGCATTCGAACGAGGGGGGCGCGGGCACCCGCGTGACGCGTACCGTGCGCCAAAAGTGTGCTCCAGGACACGGTGGAGAGCTCGCCGGCGGCGAGGCGCTTCTGCCCTAATGGCGGGGTGGGCTACAGGGCACAAACGGCTCGTCGGGGAGTTGGGGGAGGCGCAGGAGCTCACCAGGAACGTAACGGTGCAGAGAGCGGCCTCGGTGGCGTCGGGGTGGCGCCGGATTTCCTCCGCGACGTCGCGGCGGCCGGAGTTGGGGAAGATGACCGTGGGCTCGGGGTGGGGGCTCCCGCCTCGATTCCTTCCGCTCGGAGACGAGGACGACGACGAGAGACACACTGGACACGGCGGGGTGGCGTCGCGACCTCACTGGCCGCGTGAGCTCACTGCCATGGCGACGGTGGCGCTCGGGAAAGCTTTCCCCGACGTCGGCGAGAGGAGGAGGAGGGGAATGGGGTGGGGGAGTTGTCCAGGGGGCTGCGGGGGTTGGCCTTATCGGGTCCATGGCGGGAGGGAGCAGGTGAGGGAGGGGAGGGCTCCATGGACGCCCGTGGCCACGGCGGCGCCACGGCGTCGAGCAGGTGGCGGACGTGATGGGGGCAGGTGGGAGGTGGAAGACGGGCCGGGGTGGGCTGGGCTGAGGTGGCCTCGCCCCAGGCGAGGTTTAAGGGTTTTTCCCATTTTCTGGTTTTCTGTTTATTCAAATTCTTTTCTGTAATTGATTTGTTAACCCTAGCATTTTTGAAAAATATAATTGGTGTTTGTAAATTAGTTTTATATATTTCTGAGGTGCCACAAAAAGTTATGCAGCAAAATAAATTCATTAGGTATTTCTTTTAAATATTAAATGCTCAAAGTAGGGGTTTTAACCTACTGTTTGATTTGTTTGGAATTTTCTGCAACTCCAAAAATTATCAAAGTTGGTCCCACATGATTGTAATGATTTTAGGCAATTTACAAAAATAGTTCCATGATTTTTGGAACAACTTTATTTGAGCACTTTTGTTTTAATTTCCATTTGAGGTAGTTTCAACTAGGGTTTGGTTTCATGATGAGCAAAATGCATTGGGCTTTGTGTTTTGATTACCAACCAGCATGGTTTGGATGGAGCAGAAGCAAAGTTTGATTAAGGTCAGGGAATAACAGGGATTAACAAACAGTGATAGTCAACAGTGATGATGATTACTGTTACAGGCATCTGAGGGTGTTACACCAGATTAAGTGTGCTAGTGTGGGGGTCTCTAGACATTTTGTGTAGCAAGCTAATAACTTCTGAGAGGGTGCAACTATCAAAATCAATATCACTACTATCAAAGGTGGTAGTAGTGTCATCTAGGCTCACTTGTTTGAAACCCTCTATGTTCATAGGGGTTTCTTCTTGTACGGTTGAGGTATTAGCATCACCATTAATAGGTCCAATGGGACCAGAAGTGCATTGGGTGCTAACAGTTTCAGTGTCCTCCACAATTTGGATAGTGGCAACTGTGTGGTGTGTAGGAAGGCTCTTAATTCTATCCTCTTCCTCTTTTTCTCTAGCCCATCTTTCTTTAAGTTTAGCCATCATCCTAATATTTTCATTAATTTGTAATTGGATAGCATTAATAGGAGTGGCCATACTCTCCTCAAGGGGAGAGGTTCTAATTTTCAGCATCTCAACATCAAAGGCTAGGTTGTCTACCTTCAAAGAGAAATTATCTAACTTAGCTAATTTCTATTCTACATTCTTGTTGAAGGCTTTTTGGGTAGTGCTAATGTCTCTAAGCATGTTTTCCAGTTCAGAAGTGGGATTCTTGTTGCTAGGGTAGGTGTTGTTGTTCCCATAATTGGATGGAAACGGTCTAGGATTACTAGCAAAGTTGCCCCTATAAGCATTATTATTAAAGTTGTTTCTAGCAATGAAGTTCGCATCTAGTTGTTCCTGAGCAACCAAACAATTTAAAGGAACATCATGAGGATCAATAGAGGGTTGCTTGGTAAGTAGAGACATAATTAAGTCAACTTTTTCATTTAGGGAGGTAATCTCCTCGACAGAGTTTACCTTCCTACCTGTTGGAGCGCGTTTGGTGTGCCATTGGGAATAGTAGGCCATCATCTCATCGAGAAGTTTTGTGGCAGCACCAAGTGTAGTTGACATAAAGGTTCCTCCCGCGGCCGAATCTAACAGGTTCCGCAAGGTAAAGGTCAAGCCTGCATAAAAAGTCTGGATAACCATCTAGGTAGTCAAACCATGTGTAGGGAATTTGTTAACAAGAGATTTCATACGTTCCCAAGCTTGGGCAACGTGTTCATTATCCAATTTCCTAAAATTCATAATATTATTCCTCAATTGGATAATTTTAGCAGGTGGGTAGTACTTTCCAATAAAAACATCTTTGCACTTATCCCAAGAATCTATGTTATTCCTAGGCAAAGATTGAAACCAAATTTTAGCTCCGTCCCTCAAAGAGAAAGGAAAAAAGCTTGAGCTTAACAACATAACCTTCTACTTCTTTATACTTTTGCATATCACATAACTCCAGCACTAGAGAATTGATCTCTCATAACAAGGTTTAACAAAGCAGGTTTAATTTCATAAAAGGTAGCTGAAGTGACAGGTGTGGCAATAGGAGGGGAGATAATGTAACATCCCAATTTTCCAAATTCGGATGTTAATAGACCATCATATGCATGGCATGCTGAAGTTTTGCATTATTTGAATTTTATGAATATTTTAAATATTTTTTCAACTTAAGGCAATTTATTGGAGAGGATATAATATGACTTATCCCCATTTTTGAAATGTTGGAAAAAGTTTAAAATATTTTATGAAGACTTTTTAAAATTACTTTGGGGGTTATAAATAATTTCTAAAAATATTTTGGGAATTTATTTATGCTCGGGGAAATTTTAAAATCCTTTTTGGAGTTTTCGGTATTTTTAAATTGCTGGAAAGATATTTAAATGTATTTAAAAATAAGTTGCAAAAGTTTTTATTTGTATTGAACATTTTGGTAATGCCAAAAATTCAATTTTCTTATTTTAAAAGTTTTGGTGAAAACGGAAATTAAAAATAATTATGCGTTAATTTTATAAACATGTTTTGGGCCTAATGGGCCTGTTCTGTTTTATTTTGCGCCCAGCCGTTTTCGAATCGGATTTAAAAAAAACTTACCGGGCACGGGTCCATAAATACCCGCGGGAGCTAGGGTTTCCGCCCGAAACCCGTTCCACACCGCCGGTGGACCCGCCGCGCCGACGCCGCTGTCCGCCGCCGCCCGACGCCCGGAGTGCCACCGCTGCCAGTAGGCGCGCCGCCGCCCCGTCCTCCTCACCGCCCCGCGCCACACGCGCCCCGTCGTCGCGCCGGCCGCGCCGGAGGCGCCGCCGCCCCGTCGTTTTGCCGGAGCCGGGCCACCCTGTGGCCGTTGGATTTAGATCCAACGGTCCGTATTAGATCGGGCCGTTTTTTTATTAGGGTTAAGGTTTTTTTCGGTTAACCTCGGTTTTTTTAAACAGCGATCGTTCGCCGGACCGTTCGCCGGAGTGGATGTCGTTTGCTCCGTAGCCAAGGACCTGTTCGCGGCAAAGAAGTTATTTTATTTGCGGATTAGTCCTTTTGGCAGAAAAGACCCCGGAACCGTTTTCGCAATATCTTTTAAACTGTAGCTCCATTTTAGTTAATTCTTTTTGAGTTACGACCGTTACGAAAAATCCTATCTAGTGGACCTAAGTTTTCAAAAGTTTTCAGTTTTCAAATTTGAATTTGTACAGATTTAAATTCGAACTTCCGGTGACTGTATCTTTTATACGGTGTATCCGTTTTCGCCGATTCCAGTTGCGTTGGGATCATGGTGGCTTATAGTTATCATTTAGCTAATGTTTAGTTGGTTTTCTTGATGTTCATTTGGTTCTTTTACTGTTGCATTGTTTATGTGTTATATGGTGTATTGAATGCTATATTGTTTGATCGTGTAGACTGTCCGGAGTGCAACACTTCGTTCTGTGAAGAGTGTGATCGTAAGGAGCAGGATCAAGGCAAGTCATACAATGACCATTTCACAACCTATATTTTTACTTATGCATGTAGCAAATATCACGCTATGCATGGGTAGGAAGTTTTATATTATTATTGCTGTAAACCTGGTAGGGTAGCCACATGATCTTATCATGTTTGCTTAGACAACCTAGCACGTGCTTGCTATATATTTGCTATGCTTGTAGACGTGGATTGGTTTGAGATTACATTGAGCTATGTGAGGTTTTAATGACTAGACTAGCAAACTTTTAATTAGAATACACCTCTGGACGGGCAGGGAGTGCTTCCTGGGGGCTCGTGCCTTATCTAAGGCGAGACCAGGTTGTACCCCTAATGGTTGGTTTTGGTGGTCGACGGTACGTCATGGTATCTACCCTCTGAACGTAAGTGGGCGCCGTCCAGGCTCAAAAAGATCAGACATACTTGGTGACTAGGAGCTTCTATGTACATCCGCTGGCCATATGGGCTCTGGCTTAATTGAGTACGATGTAGGAAGCCTCTCCCGTGCAAAGCTATGAGATGTAGATGTGATAGGTGGTACCGGCTTGCCGTTCGGTGTAGGTGACCTCTTCTGAAAGACTTCGTCTCAATCTTCGGGTACAGTCCAGCGGCGAAAGTGTACTAACCTCTGCAGAGTAAAAACTAATCATGATTAGCCGTGTCCCCGGTTATGGACATCCTTGAGCTACTAGACATTACTGTTACTGGAGGATTTTGACATATGAATCACCATAATAACTTGAGTGGGCAAGATTTAATAAAGGGTGTGGATTTGAACTGGTGTGCCCAGTTCGATCTTAAGTAGTAAGTTAAACTAAAATTTGACTAGGTAGATTGGGAAAAATCAACTTTCTGCAAAGCAAAACCATAAGCCTTTCCTTTGACTTATCCTTGCATGTAGCGATAGGTCTGTTATATCCTTTTCTGTGTGACTTGCCGTACAAATCAGATGTACTGACCCGTTGTCTGGCTATAACCTTCGGTGTTGCAGGTTTTTCAGACGACCAGTAAGGTGCGTTTAGGGTTGCGGGTCTTCACTCAGCATGTTCGCTTGTGGATGTTGATGGGACTCCTCGTTATTTGCTTTTGCTTCCGCTATATTTATGTTGAATAAGCTATCCTTGAGCTATGCAACTTGTTATTTATGTTATTCTGGATCATACGTTGTAATAATGACGCACTTGTACTTTGATATACATCTATGATACTGTGTGTGCCAGCGAGTTCGATCCAGGGACTGGCACTTGATCATAGAGACTTCAATTCTATGTGAATTGGGTCGTTACGGATGGTATCAGAGCAGTGTGTTGACTGTAGGACGTGACCGTAGAAAATGGATTAGAAAAGCCATAGGAATGAAAATATTACTTTATATCACTCTGTCTTGTACTTACTTACCTTCTCTATCTCGTATTCATACCTGTTCTAATCTTGCCTTTCCTCTCTTTGATTATAGATGACCACTTTGTCATACCGCTCCATGGCGTTTGGACCTGAGCTCAGGGGGATTTGCCATCACCTTAACATCTATGCGCCAGTCTTTCAGCCGGACATAGTGGAGACAAGGGGAGCTGATGACTACTATCAAGTGGAGGCATTTCTCCTAGGAAGCATGACGGAAGAAAGGGTGATCACAGAGTCATTCGAGGTGCATTCCCCGGAGAAGGAGCAGTGTTTGCGCATAGCCGCCCACATGGCTCTTGGACGCATCGTCAACCGGTATGCCGGCCAGCTAAAGGGTACGGTGTATGAGGAGATGACCAAGATCCTTCCATCGGGGAACATATGGCCAAAGAAGTTCAAGTATGTGCCTAGGACCATTTGGCCAGGTACAACTGCCTACTTTATCCAGAGCCTGGAGAAGCACATACTCAACCTGGAGAAGAGCACTCAGTCAGACCTCTACACCATCACTGAGTTGCAGCAAAAGAACACCAAGCTCAAGAGGGACACCAACAAGCTGAAGAAGGAGAGGATGGAGATGCAAGCGGAGATCAAGAGGCTGAAGGAGAAGCTGAAGGCCAATGGTGTTGAAGAAAAAGAAGAGGAACTAGAACTGGAAACTTCGGCAGAAGAAGATGAACCGAGTCCCAAGAGGCGCAACCGCATTAGTGGGCGCGAATACCGTATGTTGTTTAGCAAAGACAGCGTTCGGAATTACTTCACTGGCAATTAGTTTACTATCGTTATCGTGTTAGCGTATTTGACATGTCGACTTATTCGGTATGGTAATACTAGGTTGCTGGATATACTCTTATATTCGTGGTTGTGTTGAGGATCTTATATCAGTTATGCAATATATTTTGAGACTATATGGTGTGATTGTATTTGCTTATTGGTATGAGTGCTTTTGCTTGATGATATTGATGATTGGTGATAATTGTATGATGATTGTGTGGTATGATATGTTGTATATGTTATCTTGATCATAATAAGCATATGGGGTAGGATATATTTCCCTAGCTACCTTCTGTATATAACTTACCAATTCTTACCCAACAGATGCCGCCGAGACGTGATCCCACGGGAAATGGGAACAACAACAATGAAGTGCCAGCTTACATGCAGCAGTTACTTCAAGGACAAGCTCAGTTGATCCAGTTGCTCACTCAGAATATGGGCAACAACAACAACAATGTGCCACCACCACCACCACCTGTGGACACGCTTGCGAGGTTCCTGAGGCTGAATCCTCAGAGGTTCTCTAGCACTCCTGAACCCATAGTGGCGGATGACTGGCTTCGTTCAATGAGCCGGAACATGGAGACAGTTGGTTGTACTGAGGCAGAGAGAGTGAGGTTTGCCTCACATTTGGTGGAGGGTCATGCCGCTGCATGGTGGGACAACTACTTGGTGACTTATCCCATCGACACCATCGCTTGGGGGCAGTTTCAGGATGCGTTTCGCGCCGCACATGTCTCTACAGGCGCTATGGCTTTGAAGAAGGAGTTTCGCAGCCTATGCTAAGGAGGCCGCACCGTAGCGGAGTATGTATAGGAATTCAACAAGCTTGCCCGCTATGCTCCAAATGATGTCAACATGGATGCAACTAGGCAAGAGAAGTTCTTGGAGGGTCTCAACGGTGAGTTGGGAATTCAGTTGACGGTGGCTACTTTCAACAATTGCCAGGGACTCATTGATAAGGCCATTGTGCTGGAAGGGAAACATCAGGCTATGGAGTACCGCAAGAGGAAGTACAGCAACAACAACAACAAGTACAACTCAGGGCCACAACAGAAGCAACGCACTTCCTATAATGGGAATGGAGGACATAACCATCATGGTGGGAATGGACATCACCATCATGGTGGAAATGGACATAATCATAATGGAGGAAATGGACACAATCATAATGGAGGGAATGGCCACAACCATAATGTCCACAATCATCACAATGGTCACAAGAATGGCAATGGCAATGGGAAAGGAAATGGAAATGGAGGGAACTACAACCAGAACCGTCAAGTGGTGAATGCTCAGAAGGACCTTAGTCAAGTTCAGTGTTTCAAGTGCAGGAAGATGGTACACTACTCCAACATGTGCCCGGAGAAGAAGAAAAGCAATGGGAATTCTGGAGTCAGCAAGCCCAATCCTTTCAACAAGGGGCACGTGAACCATGTCAACGTGGAGGAGATTTATGATGAGCATGATGCTGTGATTGGTAAGTTCCTTATCAATTCAGTACCCGCACTTATTCTATTTGATTCTGGTGCATCGCATTCATTAATATTGATGGTATTTGTGGATAAGCATGAGTTACCTACCATAGTTCTTAAGTCATCTATGCTCATAAGTTCACCAGGAGCAGAGATGCCAGCTAGTTTGGGATGCTATCAGATAAGCCTAGCCATAGGGAAGCATGATTTTCCTACATATTTGATTATATTGAAGTCACAAGGTTGGGATGTTATTTTTGGCATGGATTGGCTAGCCAAGTATCAAGGTGTTATTGGTTGTGCCAATCGGTCCATCACTCTCCATACACCGACTGGGTAGAAGATCATATATGTATCCAAGTATAAGCATCAGCACGCTCAGGTGAATTCTCTTAAGGGGGTAG
The DNA here is from genome assembly GCA_950022295.1 of Bromus sterilis. Taxonomy (NCBI): domain Eukaryota; kingdom Viridiplantae; phylum Streptophyta; class Magnoliopsida; order Poales; family Poaceae; genus Bromus; species Bromus sterilis. Next base: position 137,413,142 of record OX465601.1, on the reverse strand, counting down.
CCTGGATGATGTACGTGTTGTGAGGGATTATCCGGATGTGTTTCCAGAGGAGTTGCCAGGGAGGCCACCGGATAGGGAGATTGAGTTCCTTATTGATTTAATACCAGGCAGTGGTCCTATTGCTAAGAGACCGTATAGGATGCCCGCTAATGAACTTGCAGAGTTGAAGGAGAAAATTAGAGAATTGCAGGCAAAGGGATTCATTCGCCCAAGCTCGTCACCTTGGGGATCTCCAGTGTTGTTTTTTGAGAAGAAGGATGGAACCCAGAGGATGTGTGTGGATTACCGTTCTCTGAATGATGTTACTATCAAGAACAAGTATCCTCTACCTATGATTAATGATCTATTTGACCAGTTGGAGGGAGCTTGTGTATTTTCTAAGATTGACCTTCGTTCTGGCTATCCTCAAGTGAAGATTCGGGAGAAGGATATTCCGAAGACTGCTTTTACTACAAGGTAGGGGTTGTATGAGTATACCGTTATGTCATTTGGATTGACTAATGCTCATGCATACTTCATGAATATGATGAATAAGGTGTTTATGGAGTTCTTGGATAAATTCGTTGTGGTGTTCATTGATGATATATTGGTGTATTCCAAGAATGAGCAAGAGCATGAGGCACATATGCGTTTGGTATTGGAGAAGCTCAAGGAGCAAATATTGTATTCCAAGTTCAGCAAGTGTGAGTTTTGATTGAAGGAGGTAGGGTTCCTTGGACATGTTGTGTCAGGAGGAGTAGCTGTGGACCCATCCAAGGTTTCAACAGTTAAAGAATGGGAGACACCCACGACAGTTGGAGACATTCGCAGTTTCTTGGGGCTTGCAGGATATTATAGGAGGTTCATTGAGAATTTATCCAAGATTGCAAAACCAATGTAACAGCCCAGTTTTCACAAAAAATAAAAAATTGTTTTCGGTGTGAATTGATTGATTGCCTGATTTGTTTGCGGTGTTTTCATCCCCGATTTATCGATCGGCGATTATTTTTTCCCCCTCTAATCTCGTAGCGAATGGAGACCGACCCTTGCCACCCCGACACTCGACCTTTGCGACACCGGGTTTCACCCGATCACCGTCGCGAAAACCGCACAAGACCAGCTGAAGCCAACGGAACGAAAACCCCGTTTAATAATTAAACGGGTTATTTTTATAGCGCACCGCAAAGTGTTCTCGAAACGGTTCCAGCTCGAGGTGAACGCCACCGGCTCGACGTGCTGATCACGCAGTTCAAAGTTTTACCCGAATCGGAGGTCCTGCGGACCCCCGGCGGTCAGAAAAGTAAACACCGCGCGCGCGAGAGAAAAACCGGGGATGTGATAACCCACAAGTGTAGGGGATCGCAACAGTCTTCGCGGGTAATAATAACCCAATTTATTGATTCGACACAAGGGGAGCCAAAGAATACTTATAAGCCTTAGTAGTTGAGTTGTCAATTCAACCACACCTGAAAAAACACTAGACAAGATATAAGTAGCAACGGTGTGTTGACGGGTGTAGCCTTTAAGACTTCCCCAATCACCAACACCACAAAGTAGTAACAAAGCAGTAGGAGCAGCAAAGAAAGTAAAAGTAACAACGAAGGTAATGAAGGTGAAAGATGGACCGGGGTTCAAAGTTTCACTAGTGGTACCTCTCAAGCAAAAGAACAAGGTGCTAGGTGAACAAATTACAGTTGGGCAATTGACAGAATTGCACCAACTCTAGCCAAAGAACAAACAAGAGCATCCTAGTCTAAGAACCAAACTTGGCATGTATTCCGTATGTAGTTGTACGTGCTTGCAATAAGAACTTTGCACAACATCTTTTGTCCTACCATCCCGCTACGAACGGGGCCACTTAAGGAACTTTTGGAGATTAAGGTGCTCCTGCGGCGGAGCACCGGAACAAAGCATTAACTTCATGAACACATGTGATCCTCAAATTATAGTCCATCTCCTTTGGTGTCCCAAGCTGTCACCATTGGGATCGCCGGTTCCGGACTATAATAGGTGCATACAACTGTAGATAAGATCTAGAACAACAATTATAATAATGCAACCATAACATGCTCAGATCTGATATCTTGCTACTCGTGCACTAGTAACAAGCATTAAGAACAACAAATTGCAGCAACAATAATTCATAAACCTCTTAGGACTGAACAAGGTAACATTTCATCGGATCCCAACAAACACAACACCAATTACATCATATGGATCTCAAACATGTAGGGCATCTCATGAGAACAGTGTATTGAAGATCTAGGGGAAGCGAATACCACATAGCTACTGCCAAGAACCCATAGTCCAAGGAGGAACTACTCAAGAAGCATCATGGGGGAAGAAGAGTCGATGAAGATAGCCCCGGGCGACAAGGCCCTCCCCGGCAGGGTGCCGGAGCAGGATCCTGGTGACCCCCGAAGCTATTTTTCGATGGCGGCGGAGATCGGAATCGCTTCTGGAAAAGGTACTTCGATATTAGGGGTTTCCTCCTCGGGGGTAAAAATAGGGACCAAAGGGGGCACCGAGAGGGGCCACCAGGCAGCCAGGAGGGTGCCTGGCGCGGCCTAGGGCTGGGCCATGGACCCTTCTGGAGTCCTGGTGGTGGCCCTCCCTTCCTTCCTTGGTGTTTCCGGAGGCTTCCGGGACGCTGATTTTTTATCTAATTTTTTCGGAATTTTTGGAGCACTTTTAATGGGCGGAAAACCTGAAATATAAAAACAGCAGAAAACAGGAACTAGCACCTGGGTGCACTGAGTTAATAGGTTAGTCCAAATATGCTCAAAAGTGTATGAAAGTTCAAGCAAAACATGGCAAAGTCACACAAAACATGCATGGCACAAGCAGAAATTATAGATACGTTTGGGACGTATCAACATCCCCAAGCTTAATTCATGCTCGTCCTCGAGTAGGTAAATGATAACAAGCATAATTTCTGTGGTGACATGCCACACAACCATATAAGGACTTTCAAGTAAAGCAATTAAAGCATGCAATTCAATTCAAGTCTTAACAAGCAAGAGTCTATATTAGAATTGACACAAGCAACAAAAGAACATAAGGTGCAAGAGCTCTCGCTGTCCGTGACTCGAATGTCTCCAAATGGTGTTTGCGTGCAAGAAGGGGAATTTCGGAATACGAGAGAGAAAACTTTTTATTGTTGAGAACTAAATCTACTAAAGTTTCACACTTGGTCTCCTTTGAAGTATTATCTAGACTCGTCCCCAGACCATTAGCCAGGTACAAGTCAAAATGATCCACTCCCTTTCGATATTTTGAGCACTCATGCAATGGATGAGCGTGAGAAAGAAAGTTGACACCTAAACGGCGAAATAGAAAGATGGTGGAGGAAGAAGAAAAAAAGGTGTGAAAGGCTCACATCAGTGAGGACAATCATAGGCGAGAGAAAGCCATATGATAGATATGATGTGAGGAGTAGGGATTGCCATGCAACATGTGGATGCACATAGAGCTATAAGTGTATGAAAATCCTCCAATGGAACTAGTGGGGGTGCATCCAACTTGCTTGCTCATGAAGACCTAGAGCTCTTTTGAGGAGGCTTATCCTTGGAATATGCAGGCCAAGTTCTATAGTGTAAGGATCCCCACTTAGTTATGCAAGTACAACATGAAAACTCTCTACAAACTGAAGTGCAGGTGCTACTATGAAGCACAAGTGTGGAATAAAGGATAGTAGTGTTGTCCTCTCTCTCTTTTTTTAAATTTTTTTTCTTTTTCACCTTTTTTTGTAATTTTTTGATTTTGGGTGGCCTCCATGGCTCTTTATTTCTCTCTCTTTTTTTTCGTCCTCTTTGGGATCTTTTTTTTGTATTTTGTCCACTTTGGGATCTTTTATTCCTTTCCTCACTGTAGGGGCAACACTCTAGAAGAACATCAACACAATTTTATCTACTTACAACTCTGAATCAAAAAGTAATGACTCTATATGAATGCCTCTTCCAATTTAGCAGTATGTGCAATGATCAAGCGCAACATGCAGCAAAAATATGAACAGCGGGCAAAGCCCAACTACATGCAGGCTATGAGATCATGCAAGGCAATATGACAATGAAGGATAAGTCATATGAACATGAAGAACAATGGATGTTGCATGGCAATGTATCTCGGAAAAGCTATGGAGATGCCTTGTAGGTAGGTATGGTGGCTGTTTTGAGGAAAGATATAAGGAGGCTTATGATGACAGAGCGTGTCGTGCCAAGGGTTTGGATGCACCGGCGAAGTATGCGCCAACTCTCGAGGTGAGAAAGGGCAATGCACGGTACCGAAGAGGCTAGAAAAAGTATAGGTGGGTGGAAGTGTCAACTTTCGAATACTCACATTAGTCCGAAGAACTCATGCACTTATTATCGGTAACTCTCAATCTAGTCATGAGGTTCAGAAAGAGACAAGTACCCCAAGGAGGAGTGTATGGGGGTTTGGTTATCCTTGCGCATCCTCGACTCATGGTACGTGAGTGTACTCTAATATTCGACCCCTCCAGAGATTAGTGATCCATCTAGTAGCTAGAGTTCTCAACAGGGTTTAGGTTTTCGAAAATCACACGGATTGCCCAAAATATGACATCTATCACTAATAGGCTAAATCTATTGACACCATAAGTTCAAACATTACTTAAGTCAATACCTCAAAACTATTGCAAGTTACTACTACAAAAAGAATAGCAACTTCAACTACCTACTTTCTAGTCAAGACACAAAAATCAGTGCAACAGGCAAACTCTCTAAACAAGATAAGCATGCAAACTATAGAAAGTTCAAGCCTGAACCAATTAAAAGCTCTAGAAGAAAACTCTAAAGCACATGAACTAAACAGGGCAGCATCTAAGAAAAGATAAAGAACAACTCACAGCAAAGAATAAGCATGAAAATCCTATGAGGTGTTCTAGTTTAAAGTGGAGCGTGTATCTCTCCCAATCAAGCATGTTAGGTTCCGACATTGTAATGACCAGCAAACAACACAAAATAACTAAGAAAAGTAAAGAGCAAGACGCTCCAAGCATAGCACATAACACATGAAGTGATAAAAATATAGTTGAACGAGTGACGAACTAATGATTGTTGATGAAGAAGGGGATGCATGGGGGCATCCCCAAGCTTAGACGCTTCAGTCTCCTTGAATATTTCTTGGGGGTTCCGGGCGCATCCCCAAGCTTGAGCTTTTGACACTCCAAGATCTTCTTTCATCATCTTCCATTGCACACTTGAAAACTCCCTTCATACATAACTCATCATAAGCTGATTAGAGAGGTTAGTACCCTATTAAAAATAATTTTCCTCTACTGCAAATAAAGATTTCCAGGAAGGGCTACTATTTCTCTCTCCTGCCCAAAAGTTTTTGCAAAGAAAAAGCAAGCTTAAGGTTTGCAAAACTGCCAAAAGAAAAACAGGGACAGAAGCTGAGAAAAACAGAACATCAGAGGGAAAAGAATTTTTTTAGGAACTTCTACAAATCAAATCAAAAAACTCAGAAAAGATGCCTGAAAGGTAATTTTACGGATAATACTTTCAAAAAAAATCAGATCAAAAAGATGATCTGGTGATTTATCGTGAATTTTTCCGTCAAGCAGACAGAATCTGTTTCTGGACAGCATGCACCGACTTTTGATCTTTCTTGCAATCAGAGGATAAACTTGGCACAAAGCTTAGAAAGTAAAGATACAATGATGTTGCTACAGTAGTAACAATCATCAAGACCACTAAGAACAGAAGAAAAACAAAAATAAAAACCTAAATTCGTTGCGGGCTGCCTCCCGAAAGCGCTTCTTTAAAGCCATTAGCTAGGCATGAGTGTAACGATGCTCACAAAAGAATAAGAGTTGAAGCACAAAAGAGAGCATCAAAGGAGCAAAGACAAACCACATTTAAGTCTAACATGCTTCCTATGCATGGGCAACTTGAAACAAAATAAATAAATGAAGCACAAAGCAACAAGCATAGGAAGGTAAAACATGAGCACCTTCAAGATTTTCAACATGGAGAGGGGTGTTTTCCTAACATGAAAATTTCTATAACCATATTTCCCTCTCTCATAATAATTTTCAGTACCATCATGAACAAACTCAACAATATAATTATCACACAAAGCATGCTTTTCATGATCTACTAACACATAATCATGTAGACTTTCTAAGCAAACCTCGTCATCATTAAGGACATCCATAGTAGGCAAAAATAGAGGTTTATCATAAGATTCATCAAGATAGCAAGGGTTATCATAAATAACAGTAGCAAAATCATCCTTGCAAGTATCATTCATAGGGGCATCGTGGCCACAAGCATCAATTTCATCAAAAAGGGATATTTCAAAAGAATCCATAGGATCATATCATTCATCCTCCTTTGGTAAGCATGGAGGGCAATCATATAAAGTAAGAGTCAAATAGTTACTCTCATTAGTAGGTAGAGATGGGTAGCTACTCCAGTCTTCCTCCTTTTGTTCGTCACTCTCCTCCTCTTTTTCATCCAAGGAGCATTCAGTTTAAGCAATTTCTTCTTCCGTAGAGTCCTGCAAAGCATTAGTCTCTTCCTCTTGTGGATAGAACCTTTTGAGATGGTCAATAATATAATAATTTTCATTAAAATCCTCAAAGCAATAATTAAGTATTTCAAGACTCTCGGATTTGAAAGGGGCATCATCAATATTTCCAACAAAGGAAGCAATTTCATAGGCACCCTTAAAGATAACAACTTCTTCTATTTGTTCTGCATCATAAAAATCATAGTTTCCCTTAGCATAAGAAGCTAAGGTTTCATCATCATTGTACTCACATTGGAAAGCAAGGTGTTTGTGCCTCATAAAGCAACAAGATTCATCCCTGGAGAAAGATATATTATATATTGAGCACAAGTTTCTAGCATAGTCATACAACTCATGTATTAGTCCCCATGAGTGTATCCCTTTTTGAGACAAGCGGTATTCTTTGTAATGTTTTTGTTGATCCTCCGTGAATCCGCCTTGCCAATAAGATCTAGTCTCAAAGAAAGTAGTCATTAGTAGCAAACAGAGTAATAAGCAAAAGTGTACGTATCAAGTGAACTTATAAGTAGAGCTATGCTCCCCGGCAGCGGCGCCAGAAAATAGTCTTGATAACCCACAAGTGTAGGGGATCGCAACAGTCTTCGTGGGTAAGAATAACCCAATTTATTGATTCGACACAAGGGGAGCCAAAGAATACTTATAAGCCTTAGCAGTTGAGTTGTCAATTCAACCACACCTGAAAAAGCACTAGACAAGATATAAGTAGCAACGGTGTGTTGACGGGTGTAGCCTTTAAGACTTCCCTAATCACCAACACCACAAAGTAGTAACAAAGTAGTAGGATCAGCAAAGAAAGTAAAAGTAACAACGAAGGTAATGAAGGTGAAAGATGGACCGGGGTTCAAGGTTTCACTAGTGGTACCTCTCAAGCAAAAGAACAAGGTGCTGGGTGAACAAATTACAGTTGGGAAATTGACAGAATTGCACCAACTCTAGCCAAAGAACAAACAAGAGCATCCTAGTCTAAGAACCAAACTTACGCATGTGTTCCGTATGTAGTTGTACGTGCTTGCAGTAAGAACTTTGCACAACATCTTTTGTCCTACCATCCCGCTACGAACGGGGCTACTTAAGGAACTTATGGAGATTAAGGTGCTCCTGCGGCGGAGCACCGGAACAAAGCATTAACACTTCATGAACACATGTGATCCTCAAATTATAGCCCATCTCCTTTGGTGTCCCAAGCTGTCACCATTGGGATCGCCGGTTCAGGACTATAATAGGTGCATACAACCGTAGATAAGATCTAGAACAACAATTATAATCATGCAACCATAACGTGCTCAGATCTGAGATCTTGCTACTCGTGCACTAGTAACAAGCATTAAGAACAACAAATTGCAAAAACAATAATTTATAAACCTCTTAGGACTGAACAAGTTAAAAATTCATCGGATCCCAACAAACACAACACCAATTGCATCATATGGATCTCAATCATGTAGGGCAGCTCATGAGAACATTATATTGAAGATCTAGGGGAAGAGAATACCACATAGCTACTGCCAAGAACCCGTAGTCCAAGGAGGAACTACTCAAGAAGCATCATGGGGGAAGAAGAGTCAATGAAGATGGCCCCGGGGGGCCAAGGACCACCCCGGCAGGGTGCCGGAGCAGGATCCTGGTGACCCCCGAAGCTAGTTTTCGATGGCTGCGGAGATCGGAATAGCTTCTGGAAAAAGTACTTCGATATTAGGGGTTTCCTCCTCGGGGGTAAAAATAGGGGCCAAAGGGGGCACCGAGAGGGGCCACCAGCAAGCCAGGAGGGTGCCTGGCGCGGCCTAGGGCTGGGCCGCGCCATGGACCCTTCTGGAGTCCTGGTGGTTGCCCTCCCTTCCTTCCTTGGTGTTTCCGGAGGCTTCCGGGACGCTGATTTTTTATATAATTTTCCGGAATTTTTGGAGCACTTTTAATGGCCGGAAAACCTGAAATACAAAAACAGCAGAAAACAGGAACTGGCAACTGGGTGCACTGAGTTAATAGGTTAGTCCAAATATGCTCAAAAGTGTATGAAAGTTTAAGAAAAACATGGCAAAGTCACACAAAACATGCATGGCACAAGCAGAAATTATAGATACGTTTGGGACGTATCAGGATGTTTTTGCAAACTGCCAGCCACCTGGGCTATATAAAGACCACAACGCTCCCACCCATTTCTAGGGTTTCCCTAGTCCAAAATTGCAGCCACCCCTCCACTTTGCCCCAAAAATTACCCCATTTTCGCAATTAGGCTATTTTTTGCAGCAAAACCCAGCTCCCCTTGATCTAGACCGTTGGATCGGCTGATCCAACGATCCAGAGGCATCCACGTCGCCCGAAGCCCCTGCCCGAGGTCCTTCCTCACGCCCGAGCGTCCGCGCCTTCCTTTGCCTCTAGCCGCCCGCCGCCGGCAGCCAACGCGTCGCAGCGCCGTCCCGGTGAGCCGCCCCCGTGCACCGCATCTCCCTCTCGTCTTCCCTCTCTCTCCCTCTCACCTTTTCTCTCTTTCCTTTGAGGCCGAGCCGCCATGGACGCCCCTCGAGTTTGAGCATGCGCCGCCGCCCGGTGGAACCTCGCTGGGGATGGGATCCGGTGGATCCAGCGCCGCCGCGCCCGTCTTGTCTGCCCCGGACCTCCTCTGCGCCGCCTGCCCTTTGTCGGAGTGCCACGCCGCCCGGCCGTGGCGCCGCCAGCCTCCCCGTGCAGGACTCGGGAGGAGCACGAAGACCCCATCCCCGCCCGATCCAGCCTAGGTGGGCCGTCCTGCATCCCCTGCCGCGCGGCCCAGCCGGCCAAAGGCCTCCTCACCGCCAGGGCGCAGCCCCACAGCCTGGGCCTCGGCCCAAGGTGAGCTCGCCCCCCTTTTTTCTTTTGTTTTTATTTTTTTCTTGCTGTTGGGCCGGCCCGATTAAGTTTAGTGTACAGTGCGCTCTTTAATTAAATTGCGCCCGCCCCTGTTCAGCCCAGTATCAGTAGATTTCGGCCCAGTAGACTTTTTTTTCTGGTTTATAAATAAAATTGGCAGATTGTATTATTTTCTTGCGATAGATATAACTTTTCACCGGTAGCTCGGATGGAGACGCTTTCTACATGAAAGTTGCTCCGTTTTGCGCATAGATTAATAAAATGTACTTTGTTGCCATGTTTGACTTTTTTTACATGTTTTTTACTGCTAATTACCATCGCATGCCACTGTAAAATCGTTTCTTTAATAACTTTTTAACTGTTGCTCTGATAAAAATGTTTCTTATATGTAACTTGACTAGAATTGCATGTAGATTGTGTTTATGCTACTCTTGCTTGCTAATAAAAATAATAAAATATGGTTTAGGACAGAACAGTACCAATTACTTAAATTGTTGTGGGGTACTTAGTGTTATGCCATGTTTAGGCCGTGCCTCACTTAAATTGACTAGCATAGATAGTTTATCTTATGCTTCACATCTTGCCATGTTTGTGTGCTATGCCATGCTTCTGTGCTTGCCATGTTAACAACTTTGTTGATCACCTGTAGCTAAACAACTTGAACCACCGTAAACGTGCGGTATCGTCGTGTGTGACGAGTACTCCACTTAAATTGTTAGTAACCGCTCTCGACGGTAGGTGCGATGTCTCGTGTTGCTTCTTGTTGATGCTTGCTCGTGTTTCCTTCGTAGTAATAGATGCTTGCTCGTTGATTTCTTTCCAGTGTTTATCGTCTTGTGTGCTTCCGCGGTACTTTCGGAGACGATGCAATCTTGCGATCAACTACACCTTCGGAACCCGACTTATCAACAGTCAAGGACTATGCATTACTTATGATCCATTCTATTTCAACCAGCGGTTTGCATGCTAGTCTAGGATAGGTTCGATGTTTGATCCTACCACATGTTTACAGCCTCTTTCAAACCGATACAGCCATGTCCCCTCCTAGCAAACCTTGTACTGCTATGTTACTATTGCTCGTTACTCAACCCCTGCTTAGTATGCATGCTTAGGGTGCTACGATGTTACCTCCTGTTACTCCTTGGTTTTGGGCTATCACATTATTATATTGTTGTTGATGATATGATTATTATAATGTTGACTATATTCGACGAAGGATGGAAGGTCTAGGCCATCCCGCCCCGACGCTTTGTTCCATTCGAGTCACTTAGGATCTGAGTTCCGGGTATTGGTTTTAAGACTAAGCGTGGCTAACCGCGTGTGGGATTTTATGGGGTCCCCTTTTCTTACCTATCTAGCTTCAAACATTTCTAGTGGTGGCCCGAGCTGATTTACCATTTGAAACCCTATGTGTGTGCTTGGTGGATCCCCTCGCGGTTTTTAAACAACCCGGGCCAGCGGAGACATGGTTTCTCTGTTGGTCCACACTTGTGAGCTAGGGAAGTCCCCTGTTATATAGGTGAGACTAAACCTGACCTGGCCATACGGAAGAGTCCGATCCGAGTGCGTGGCCAGCTTTTGGATTGGGTGTCGACTCCCCGGGGGCCACCCGAATTTGTTCGTTGTTAGCTAGAGGGACCTGTCATTTCGGATCTCTTGTAACTAAATCATAAAATGGTTGCCTGTGATGGGTAGCAACTGAGAGAGATGGGCGTGCATGCCGAGCCTTGTAATGGGCAGTTGGTACACCCCTACAGGGTTAAATCTTTTCGAGAAGCCGTGTCCACGGTTATGGACGACTTGAGACCTACTCCTTGTTCATAGACAACAACAACTGAGTTAATCTTAATATAACTTGATCAACGTGTGTGTGCCTTGATTGCTTCTTCTTCGTCGGGATGCGAAGAGGAGGACAAGGATATGATAGGTGTTATGTTTGCGTAAGTAGTTGATAGCAAGACTTGTTGGAGGCGATTCCTCATCGAATGCTTGGCTTCTTATCTTACTCTCTAGATCGTTAGCCACTTCATAAATGCTAGTGCGGCAGCAACCTCACCACTTACCCCATCCTTACCATAAACTACTAGTTTTCCTAGAATGACGAGTGATGAAGTCCTTGCTGGGTCAGTTGACCACTACAGTTGGATGCTGAGTACTTCTGTACTCATGATACTACCCCCAAACTCTTTTCAGGGTTCTCGATCGACAGCAGGTTTGGTGATCGACGTTTCAAGTGGAGACTCGACGACGACTAGTTAGGTGGATCCCGGTGGAGGGCCTGGACCCGTGTGGTTATAGGGATCGATGATTTTCTCTTTGCCACTAGGAATTTGATTGTAGTCTGTACTCAGACATATACCTTCCGCTGATGTATTGTATTTGAGGTAGTTGTATGCCGATTGTATGAGATGTTGTATCCTTGTATCTGTAATGTTGTGATATCATGTTGGAAATCCGGGGCATATGGCTTTGTCATATGTCGTGGTGGGACCGATATGTGCTTCGTCCCCGGATCTGGATGGAAACATCTAGATCTAGAACAGTACCGCATATCGGGCCTTACAACCAATGACTGAGCTGTTGAAGAAAGAGAATAAGTTTGATTGGATCGAGGAATGTGAAACCAGCTTTCAGGAGTTGAAGAAACGGTTAGTAACTGCACCTGTTTTATGTTTGCCTGATATACATAAGGATTTCCAAGTATATTGTGATGCATCTCGTCGAGGACTTGGTTGTGTTTTGATGCAAGGGGGTAGAGTTGTTGCTTATGCTTCACGCCAGCTTAAGAACCATGAGCAGAACTATCCTACACATGATTTGGAGTTAGCTGCAGTTGTTCATGCATTGAAAACATGGAGGCAATATCTTGTTGGTAATCATTGTGATGTGTTCACCGATCATAAGAGTTTGAAGTATATCTTTACTCAAAGGGAGTTGAATCTCAGGCAGAGTAGATAGCTGGAGCTTATTAAGGATTATGATTTGAATGTGCAGTATCATCCTGGTAAAGCGAATGTGGTTGCTGATGCATTGAGCCGTAAGAGTCATATCAATGTTGCTAATGTTGAGGATATGCCACTTGAGTTATGTGAGCAGTTCAAGAATCTCAGGTTGGAGATAGTTCCTAAGGGATATGTGGCAACATTGGAAGTGAAACCAAATCTGTCGGAAAGAATCAGAGAAGCTCAGAAGGGTGATGCAGAAATTGATGAGATAAAGGAGAATATAACCAAAGGGAAAGCAGAGGGTTTCCGTGAGGATGAGCATGGAGCCATTTGGTTTGAGAAGCGCATTTGTGTACCGCAAGATGCAGAGATCAGGAAGTTGATTCTTCAGGAGGCACATGATTCACCTTATTTCTATCGATCCCGGGAATACCAAGATGTATTTGGACTTGAGGGAGAGATTTTGGTGGCCTAGTCTGAAGCGAGAGATAGCCCAGTATATAGCATTGTGTGATGTTTGCCAGAGAGTCAAAGCTGAGCATCAGAATCCAGCAAGATTGGTATAGCCTTTGCCTATACCAGATTGGAAGTGGGATCAGATAGGTATGGACTTTATTACTGGTTTACCCAGGACTCGGTCAGGATATGATTCTATTAGGGTGATTGTTGATCGTTTGACCAAGGTTGCTCACTTCATTCCAGTAAAGACAACTTATACAAGTGCTAAGCTAGCCAAGATTTATATGACCAGGATCGTTTGTCTGCATGGAGTTCCATGCAAGGTAGTGTCTGATAGGGGTACTCAGTTTACATCCAAGTTTTGGCGTCAGTTGCATGAGACCTTGGGCACCAGGCTGGAATTCAGTACTGCTTTTCATCCACAAACAGATGGGCAGACAGAGAGGGTGAATGAGATTCTGAAGGATATGTTGAGAGCTTGCGCATTAGACTATGGGTCTAGTTGGGATGATAATCTACCATACGCGGAGTTCTCATACAACAACAGTTATCAGGCTAGTCTACAGATGGCACCATTTGAGTTACTGTATGGCAGAAAGTGCAGAACACCGTTGATGTGGGATGAGGTAGGAGAACGACAGTTGTTTGGACCAGACCTGATCAGATATGCTGCGGATAAGGTCAAGTTGTTCTGTGATAGACTGAAGATAGCACAGTCCAGGCAGAAGAGTTATGCAGATGCCAAGCGCAAGGACGTAACCTATGAGGTTGGAGACCGTGCGTATCTCAGAGTTTCACAAATTCGTGGAATCAAGAGGTTTGCTATCAAGGGCATGTTAGCACCACGTTTTGTGGGGCCTTACAAGATCTTGGAGCGCATAGGAGAGGTAGCTTATCAGTTGGAGTTGCCAGAAGCCTTGTCAGGAGTTCATGATGTGTTTCACGTATCCCAGCTAAAGAAGTGTCATGCAGAGATGGCAGATATTCCTTTGAGAGATACAGTGCCACTTGAGGCAATTCAGTTGGAGAGTGACCTGACTTATGAGGAGAAACCTGTGAAGACTCTGGAGACTGCAGAAAGAGTTACCCGCACCAAGACAATCAAGCTATGCAAAGTTCAGTGTCATCATCATATTGAGGAAGAAGCCACTTGGGAGCGAGAAGAAGATTTGAAGCAAGATCATCCACACCTTTTTGCTAGCCAGCCCGAATCTCGAGGACGAGATTCATCTTAAGGGGGTAGGTTTGTAACATCCCAATTTTCCAAATTCGGATGTTAATAGATCATCATATGCATGTCATGCTGGAGTTTTGCATTATTTGGATTTGTTGAATATTTTAAACATTTTTTCAACTTAAGGCAATTTATTGGAGAGGATATAATATGGCTTATCCCCATTTTTGAAATATTGGAAAAAGTTTAAAATATTTTCTGAAGACTTTTTAAATATACTTTGGGGTTACAAATAATTTCTAAAAATATTTTGGAAATTTATTTATGCTCCAGGAAATTTTAAAATCCTTTTTGGAGTTTTTCGGTTTTTTTTAAAATTGTCGGAAAGGTATTTAAAAGTATTTAAAAATAAGTTGCAAAAGTTTTTTTATTGAATATTTTGGTAATGCCAAAAATTCAATTTTATTATTTCAAAAAACGGAAATTAAAAATAATTATCCGTTAATTTTATAAAATTGTTTTGGGCCTAATGGGTCTGTTCTGTTTTATTTTGCGCCCAGCCGATTTCGAATCAGATTAAAAAAAACTTACCGAGCGCGGGACCATAAATACCCGCGGACCCGCAGGAGCTAGGGTTTCCGCCCGAAACCCGCTCCGCGCCGCCGCCCGACCCGCCGCGCCGCCGCCGCCCGGAGCGCCACCACCGCCGACCCGTCCTCCTCACCGCCCCGCGCCACCAGCGTCCCCCCGCGTCGCGCCGCGCCGCCGAGGCGGGCTGGCCACGCCGCGCCGGCCGCGCCGCAGCCCGCCGGTTCACCGGAGCCGGGCCGAGCCACCCCGTGGCCGTTGGATCTAAATCCAACGGTCCGTATTAGTTCGGGCTGTTTTTTTATTAGGGTTAGGGATTTTTTCATTAATCGCGGTTTTTTTAAACAGCGAACGTTCGCCGGACCGTTCTCCGGAGTGGACGACGTTCGCTCTGTAGCCGAGGACCTGTTCGCGGCAGAGAAGTTATTTTATTTGCGGATTACTCCTTTTAGCAGAAAAGACCTTGGAACCGTTTTCGCAATATCTTTTAAACCGTAGCTCCGTTCTAGTTAACTCTTTTTGCGTTGCGACCGTTATGAAAAGTCCTACCCAGTAGACCTAAGTGTTCAAAAGTTTTCAGTTTTCAAATTTGAATTTGTACAGATTTAAATTCAAACTTCCGTTGACCGTATCTTTTATACGGTGTATCCGTTTTCGCCGATTCCAGTTGCGTTGGGATCGTGGTGGCTTGTAGTTATCGTTTAGCTACTGTTTAGTTGGTTTTATTGCTGTTCATTTGGTTCTTTTACTGTTGCATTGTTTATGTGTTATATGGTGTATTGAATGCTATATTGTTTGATCGTGTAGACTGTTCGGAGTGCAACGCTTCGTTCTGTGAAGAGTGTGATCGTCAGGAGAAGGATCAAGGCAAGTCATACATTGACCATTTCACAACCTATATTTTTACTTATGCATGTAGCAAATATCACCCTATGCATGTGTAGGAAGTTTTATATTATTTTTGCTGCAAACCTGGTAGGGTAGCCACATGATCTTATCCTGTTTGCTTAGACAACCTAGCACGTGCTTGCTATATATTTTCTATGCTTGTAGACATGGATTGGTTTGAGATTACATTGAGCTATGTGAGGTTTTAATGACTTGACTAGCAAACTTTTAATTATAATACACCTCTGGACGGGCAGGGAGTGCTTCCTAGGGGCTCGTGCCTTATCTAAGGCGAGACCAGGTTGTACCCCTAATGGTTGGTTTTGGTGGTCGGCAGTACGTCATGGTATCTATCCTCTGAACGTAAGTGGGCGCCGTCCAGGCTCAAAAAGATCAGACATACTTGGTGACTATGGGCTTCTATGTACAACCGCTGGCCATATGGGCTCTGGCTTAGTTGAGTACGAAGTAGGAAGCCTCTCCCGTGCAAAGCTAGCAGATATAGATGTGATAGGTGGTACCGGCTTGCCGTTGGGTGTAGGTGACCTCTTCTGAAAGACTTCATCTCAATCTTCAGGTTGAGTCTAGCGGGGAAAGTGTACTAACCTCTGCAGAGTAAAAACTAATCATGATTAGCCGTTTCCCGGGTTATGGACATCCTTGAGCTAGTAGACATTACTGTTACTGGAGGATCTTGACATATGAATCACCGTAATAACTTGAGTGGGCAAGATTTAATAAAGGGTGTGGATTGGAACTGGTGTGCCCAGTTCGATCTTAAGTAGTAAGTTAAACTAAAATTTGACTAGGTAGATTGGGAAAAATCAGCTTTCTGCAAAACAAAACCATAAGCCTTTCCTTTGACTTATCCTTGCATATAGCGATAGGTCTGTTATATCCTTTTCCGTGTGACTTGCCGTACAAATCAGATGTACTGACCCGTTGTCGGGCTGTAACCTTCGGTAGTGCAGGTTTTTCAGACGACCAGTAAGGTGCTTTTAGGGTTGCGGGTCTTCACTCAGCATGTTCTCTTGGGGATGTTGATGGGACTCCTCGTTATTTTCTTTTGCTTCCGCTATATTTATGTTGAATAAGCTAGCCTTGAGCTATGCAACTTGTTATTTATGTTATTCTGGATCATACGTTGTAATAATGATGCAGTTGTACTTTGATATACATCTATGATACTGTGTGTGCCAGAGAGTTCGATCCAGAGACTGGCACTTGATCACAGAGACTTCAATTCTATGTGAATTGGGTCGTTACAGATAAAGTCTTTGTTGTTGTGACTAGTGAAGTCACACAACTTGGTGTTTTCATTTGAACCCATAGTAGTAGCAAGTGTGGCATTTTTTTTGTAATTTTTGATATAACACACAAAGATAAAAAAACTGAAAGGTAAACTAACAAAACTAAAAAGTAAAGGTAAAAGGTATTAATTGCTTGAGTCCCCTGCAACGGCGTCCCCTGCAACGGTGCCAGAAATTTGCTTGATACGCGACAGATGATAATTGCTTCTCGCCCTTCGTTGGTTACCCCAAGTGGAAGGTGAGATGCAGCGTAGCGGCAAGTTTCCCTTGGTGAAGATAGCAAGGTTGAGTATCGGACCAATAGGACTCCGATAATGATAAGTAGGTGGTGAAGCGAGCAACGCACCATTTGAGACATTTTCTCTCTTAACCTGGACCTGCACACAACACAAATAACTTTGCTCCCAACGAAGTTCGGAGAGGTTATCAATCTCTCCGGCCTGGTTGTTTACAAAGGATCAAACGCTAGGGATAATGATAATGGTGATAGCAGCTAGAAAGTAAAAGCAGGAAATAAAAGAGCGTGTAAACAGTGATGAGAATATGGACCGGGTCCCGTCATGTTCACTAGTGATGTCTCTCCCAAAAGACGATAAAACAGCTATGCGAGGTAAACAAATCACAGCTGGGAAATTGACAGGATTAAAAACGCATCACAATGCCAACTATGCTACAAAGAAAGCACGAGGCTCAAAAGCCTGGGCGGTACGCCAAAATAAGTAGACCGAAATCCAACTGCATCTACTACTAATCATCCACTTTTGTGAGCCCCACCCAAAGTGTAAACCCAAAGCAACGGACAACTGCATTAAAAGAACATTGCGTAAAGTAAACAATCCTTGCAACCGCGGTTACAAGCACCCTTGTTTTCCCCCTTGTGGCAATAGCACATCCCCTAGACTCATGTTTCTGTCACTCAAGCTAGTCATCAGGGGGCATGAACCCACAATCAAGCATAACGCTCCCTCTTGGAGTCACTACCTACTACTTGGCCAAAAGTATTGCAAGTTATTACTACAATTGAATAGCAACCTCAATTACCTACTTAAAGACAAGACACAACTCAGTGCAACAACCAACTCTCTTAGCAAGATAAACATGAAAACTAAAGAGAGTTCTAGCAACAAACTAAACTAAAGCTCTTGAAAAAGATAAACATGAAAACTAAGAGCTAAACATGGCAGCAGCTACGAAAAGATAAAGAACACACAACGAAAGAAAGATAAGCATGAAAATCCTATGATGTGTTCTAGTTTGAAGTGGAGCGTTTTTCTCTACCACACAAAGTAAGCTGGTGTAACACCCTCAGATCCAGTACAGTAATCACTACAGTGATTCCACTGTTATTGATCATTGCTGTTGATGATCAAGCCTTGATCACCTTTGATCATAGCTCTTTGAAATTCCAACCATGATAAAATTTTCAAATAAAAGTGGATGATAAAACTTTGCTCCAAGAGTTGTGGATGCCAGTAAATCAACATGATCAGGGTTAAACCAAGTCAACTCCTAGCCATTTGAATAATCACAAGTCAGTGATGATTATGAAACCAAGGATGCCGGATTGTTGTATTGCCAAGTGAATTAATATATATAAATGGAAATCATAGTTAAACCAAAGTGAATGAAACATATTAAATAAAATGCCTAGCAATCTTAGGCCATGATAATATAGCAATGGTTGTTTTATTAAAATGGTATAGTAATATAAAGGAATAATATTTAAAATAAAAACAATAGTTGGGAATTATTAAATGGCTATGGTAAATAAAATAAACAAGTGGGAATTTTAAATGAACTAAAAATTATGGAAACAATTTTATAAAATGCCTAATAATCAGTAGGCCATAATAAAAGTGAATTAGGGTTTTATTTTAATGTTTTAATAATGTAGATAAATAAAAACAGTAGCAAAATAATAGCTTTTACCTCATATTAAATAATTTAAAGGTCTAAAGGATTTTATTTTTGTACCAAACTTTTTGTGGCATCATGTTAAAGTGTAACACTAATATAGGTGCAATTATAACATTTTACAAAAATCAAAACCTAGCTAAACTAAATACAAACAAAAAAGAAAATTTAAAAGAAACAAAACAAAGAGAAAATAAAAGGAACTAAAACCCGCCCTGGGCGCTAGCCCCCCCTGGCCTAGCCGGCCCGCCCCCTTCTCTCCTCATCCCCTTCACCTGCCCCCCACCCCCGTACACGCACAGGGGCATGGCCATGGCCACTGTGGCCATGCCGCCCCCCCCCCACCTCACCTGCTCCCCCTCCCCTCTTGATAAGACCCCCCTCCCCCGCGCTCCCTTGTAGCCCTAGATCGATCCCCACGCCATATCCCCTCCCCCTCTCTGCTTTTCTCCCGCCCGAGTGGCCGCCATGGACGCGACTCCATGAACACCGCGGCCATCCTTCACTTCGAGCTCCAAGACGACGCCAGGAGGACCGCCGACGTCGTCCACCTCGCCTACCCCTGTTGAATCGGGCCAAGAACCACCACCGCCGGTGAATCGAGCCCATCTTCCACCACGGTCGCCGCCGCAATTTCGTCGATTGCGTCGCCGCCGCTACACCAACGGCCTCCTTGAGCACCTCATCTGCACTCTGTGAGCTGCGCCATCGATTCCCCCCCCCCTCCCATCCTCTAATTCATCGTCGTTTGGCTCCATTGCCGCCGTCTCCGAGCTCGCCCGCCATGGCCGGGAGTACGGGCCTCCTCGGGCGCTCACTGTCGCCGCTGCCGGGCGGCTTGCCGGGGCCGCGCGCTGGCTGCGCTCTGTCCACGCCTCTGGCTTGCCCCGCGGCGCCCGTTGTCCCCCTCCCCAGCCCCGGCGTGGCTTCGCCGTGCCCACGGCCTCGCCGTCGGCCTCTGCTCACCACCGGCGCGGGCTAATTAACCAGGGGCTAACCCCACTGGCAAAGGGGCCCCACCCCCCCTAAGCCCCTTGGTTAACTTAACCCCCCCACTTTAATTATGTTAACAACAGATAACCCCCCCCCCCCCGAGTGACTTATAGTGGGCCCAAGGCCATTTGTATTTGTGTTAACAAAAAAAACTGTTAGCTAAATAACCCCTGGTTCACTTACGTATGGGCCCTGGGCCTTTAACTGTTAATAAAAATGATTTTAGCACTTGTATCACTGACTAGTGGACCCCACCTGTTAATTAGTTGAAATTAAAAGTATTTATTAAAATGAGTGTATGACATGTGGGCCCTCTGTGTTATTTATTTAAATGAAACTGAATTTAAATGTCTCTATGCATGACATGTAGGTCCCCCCTGTCAGGCACTTGTGGATAATGTTCTAGATAATGTTGGAATTTAATAATAAAAGAAATTCAGAAAATCATTTTAATTGATTTAAAACTTTGAAATTCAATAACTTTTAAACCGTAACTCAGATTCAAAAACTTTATACATGAAAATTGATCAGAAAAATATAACGAATACGGATACGCTATCCGTATGTCTACCACCCCCCTCTAACTTTGTGTATTTATTGTTTCTTCCCCCCTTAATCTCCGGTAGACCCCGCTGCTGTCGTCGACTACACCGATGCTGAGTACGACTACTTCGTCGACGACCGTACCGCTACTGTCGAGCTTGCAGGCAAGCAGAGCCATCCTCTTCCCCAGATATCGCCTATCTTTCTGTACATTTCTTGCACTAGGCATTGTTACTGCTGCTGCTACGATTACAATCCTATTCAATTGCATAGCCTGTTTTTGTCGCCCCTTGATGTGCCTTCCTTTATCCTATGCTGCCTATTTATTACTTATGCATTATTCAGCAGTAAACCCTGCGCATTGTTAGCTAGGTTTAAAATAGAGGGTCGTGATCTCTCTGGGAGTGATCGCGGGGACGATATATTACAACTGCAACAGGTACGACTCAATGCAGACGCCCTAGGGAACCTACAACGGCGAGACTCTGCCGAGTCGCTTCAAGTTTGACTTACGAGTGGAATGGACTCGTATTTCACTCTCGTCGGCTCAGTAGTGTAGCATCACCGGGGTGATACGAGGTTTACCTCTTTAGTTCATTCCGCTGATGTCTCAGTCGAGCCAGCTCAAGTGTACCATCGAGGGTGATGCCTCCTGGTTTCACTTAACAGTAGGGACTCGAACCAACTAGTGTCATTAAAGGTAAGAAGTCGGGCGACCCAACGGTGCCCGCGAGTGGTATTGCGACAGGATGACAGGGAGGGTACGACCAGTGTACCGGTGTGCTTGGCCCCTGATCGTTGGCCGCGAGAGTTACCAAACTACGAAAGTCGAGCTCCTCCAGGAGCACACGCGAGACAAGGTAAGGAGCCGGTTCACCTTGTTGGTAACCGCAGTGACTTGGTGGGACGACGGGGCAGGCACCGATGTACTGTTGGTCCTGGCTGCTGTCGTTGTCCGCGGGTCGGTTAAGTCGAGGCAACGATAACGGTTGTCACGCAGGTTAATTAAAATGCTAAATGGTTCAGTGAATTTCTTGAGTTGGCTATATGCCATGTACGCACTACCTACCCGTGGGAATTACGAGTTATGGGCTCCTCTGCTTCGTAGTGTCGTCCGAGGACTCTTCAGACGTCAGCAGTACCGCGGCCTGCGCCGGGAAGTGGTGTTGTCTTATTTTCTCGCGCGGTGGTGTCTTATTTGTATTTGCTTTAATTCACCGGCCAGCCTCGCACCGTGCAGGAGTACGTCGGGGTTAGGGTCCAAAGCCCCGCGTACATAGGATATAGTCCGGCGGATGGCCTCTCTGTTGAGTTTGAAAGATGGGCTATGAAGTGTCGGATAGCCTCGGTGGAGCGTTCCCTAACAAGGTTCCCGCCACCCTGGAGATCCGTGCGTGTAGCGTAGCACAAGTGCACCCCTGCATGGAAGATTAATCTATTCGAATAGCCGTGTCCACGGTAACAGGACGCTTTATGCTGAAGCTGGATCTTACCACTACAAACTATTATTATTAAACTGTATGGTTCCGGGTTTTCTTCCTCGCGAGGATGTCGAGGAGGTGAACTCGGAGGCATTGCTAATTATTACAACTTATTATTATACAATGTTGCAGCAACTTCTGCTGCATTGTTACTTTATGCTTTATATAACTGTTGGCTGATTCTTACCTCATGCTGCAAGACATCGTTGGAAGATGCTAGTCTTCGATAGGCCTAGCTTCTTATCCTTGCTCTAGATTTCTGTCTTTCAGTCCACTATATACAGCCTCTTCTTTCCGTTGATACAATGCATATTGCGTAGTAGCGGACGTAAGACTCGCAGGTATACTAGATACTCACCTGCTTTATTTCCTTTACTGTTTTGCCTGATCGGCCGCTGCAGTTTACGTTGGAGTCCACGAGCAGGAGATCCCCGATGTCGACCACCGCAACGTGAAGATCCCCGGTGCCTTCTACGACGTCGAGTTCCCCGTTGACCAGGAGTAGATTGGAGGTTCCCAGGCAGGAGGCCTCGCCTTTTCGATCTGTTGTTATTTGTGCTAGCCTTCTTAAGGCAACCTTGTATTCTTGTGTCTGTACTCAGATACTATTGCTTCCGCTGACTTTGTGCTCTCGAGCTATTGTATTCGAGCCCTCGTGCCCCCTGGCTTGTATTAAACAGCTTGTATTATTTTATTTGTAGAGTTGTGTTGTGATATCTCATCGTGAGTCCCTAATATCGATCGTGTACCTTGCGTGTATGATTACTGTACACGGCTTGATTTTGGGGGCGTCACAGCTGGGTTCTAACTTGTTTATGAACATAAAACAAATCTAAATAAAACTAAAAAGTAAACCTAAGAGCGAGACGCTCCAAGCATAGCACATAACGCATGAAGTGATAAAAAAATATAGTGAGACGGAGGACGAACGGATGATTTTTGATGGAGAAGGGGATGCTATTTATTGGGGATGCATGGGAGCATCCCCAAGCTTGAGCGTTTGACACTCCCGGATCTTCTTTCATCATCTTCACTCGCACACTTGAAAACTCCCTTCATAAATAACTCCTCATAAGCTGATTAGAGAGGATACTACGCTTAATAAAATAATTTGCCTCTATTGGAAATGAAGATTTTCTTGAACGGCTACTGTTTCTCAAGATTGCCAAAAAAAATTGCAAAGGAAAATCTAGCGCAAGTCTTGCAAAAGTAAGGAAAGCAAAAAACGTGGCAGAATCTGTGAAAAACAGAACATCGGGAAGGAAATAATTTTTTCGGGGTACTTCTGCAACTCAAATAAAAAAACTCAGAACAGACGCTTGAAAGCCAATTGTATGGAGCATGCTGTCAAAATAATTCAGATCAAAAAGATGATCTGGTGACTTTAGGCGAATTTTTTCGTCCAAGGACAGAATCTGTTTTCTGGACAACATGTCACAACTTTTGAACTTTCTTGCAATCGGAGGCTAAACTTGGCACAAAGCTTGAAAATAAAGATACAATGATGTTACTACAGTAGTAAAAATCATCAAGACCACTAAAAACAGAAGTAAAAAACATCTTGGGCTGCCTCCCAACATGCGCTTTCTTTTACGCCTTTAAGTTAGGCATAAAGCAAAAAGATCAAGTTTTATCAAATGAAAGAGAATAGCTAGCCCGTGTAACGGACTCAAAAGGTAACTTAATCTTATTCCTAGGGAAGTGTTCCATCCCCTTTTTGAGAGGGAATTGAATTTTTATATTCCCCCTTTCATGTCAATAACAGCACCAACGGTGCGAAGAAAAGGACGTTCCAAAATAACTGGACATAATGGTTCACACTCTATGTCCATAATAGTAAAAGCGAAGGGAACACAATTGTCATTGACAATGATAAGAACATCGTCAATCTTCCCCAAAGGTTTCTTTTCGAAAGAATCAACGAGACTAACACCAAAAGAAGAAGGATCAAAAGGTTTCAGTTCAAACATATCATACATTCTTTTGGGCATAACGGAGGTACTAGCTCCAACATCACATAAAGCAAAGCAAGAGAAGTTATTCAATTTAATTTTTATCATAGGATCCCAATCATCTTCTAGCTTCCTAGGTATGGAGGCTTCTACTCTAAGATTTTCCTCCCTAGCTTTAATGAGAGCATTAGTGATATGCTTTGTGAAGGCAAGATTTAGTGTGCTAGTGTGGGGGTCTCTAGACATTTTGTGTAGTAAGCTAATAACTTCTGAGAGGGTGCAACTATCAAAGTCAATGTCACTTCTATCAAAGGTGGTAGTGGTGTCATCTAGGATCACTTGTTTGAAAGCCTCTATTTTCATAGGAGCTTCTTCTTCTATGGTTGAGGTAATAGCATCACCATTAATAGGTCCAATGGGACTAGGAGTGTGTTGGGTGCTAAAAGTTTGGGTATCCTCAAAAATTTGGATAGTAGCAACAATGTGGTGTGTAGGAAGACTCTTAATTCTATGTTCTTCCTCCTTTTCTCTAGCCCATCTTTATTTAAGTTTATCCACCATCCTAATGTTTTCATTAATTTGCAATTGGATAGCATTAGTAGGAGTGGCCTTCCTCTCCTTGAGGGGAGAAGTTCTAATTTTAAGCATCTCAATATCAAGGGCTAAGTTGTCTACCTTCAAAGAGAGATTATCTAATTTGTCTAATCTTTCCTCTATACTCTTGTTGAAGGCTTTTTGGGTAGTGATAAATTCTTTAAGCATGCTTTCTAATTCAGAGGTGGGGTTCTTGTCGCTAGGATAAGTGTTGTTGTTCCCATAGTTGGATGGGAACGGTCTAGGATTGCTAGCTAAATTACCCCTATAGGCATTATTATTGAAGTTGTTTCTAGAGATAAAGTTCACATCTACTTGTTCTTGAGCAACCAAAGAATTTGAAGGAACATCATGAGGATAAATAGGAGATTTCTTGGTAAGTAGAGACATAATCAAGTCAACTTTTTCATTTAGGGAGGAAATCTCCTCAACAGAGTTTACCTTCCTACATGTTGGAGATTGTTCGGTGTTCCATTGGGAATAATTGGTCATCCTCTCATCTAGGAGTTGTGTGGCAGCACCAAGTATTGTTGACATAAAGTGTCCTTCCGCGGCCGAATCTAACAGGTTCCGCGAGGTAAAGTTCAAGCCTGCATAAAAAGTCTGGATAACCATCCAAGTAGTCAAACCATGTGTAGGGCATTTCTTAACAAGAGATTTCATTCGTTACCAAGCTTGGGAAACGTGTTCATTATCCAATTTCTTAAAATTCATAATGTTGCTCCTCAATTGGATAATTTTAGCAGGTGGGTAGTCCTTCCCAGTAAAAGCATCCTTGCACTTATCCCAAGAATCTATGTTATTCCTAGGCAAGGACTGAAACTAGATTTTAGCTCCTTCCCTCAAGGAGAAAGGAAAAATCTTAAGCTTACCAATATCACTTTCTACTTCTTTATACTTTTGCATATCAAAGAGTTCAACAAAATTATTTAAGTGTAAAGCAGCATCATCTCCAACACCGGAGAATTGGTCTCTCATAACAAGGTTTAACAAGGCAGGTTTAATTTCATAAGAGGTAGATGAAGTAGCAGGTGTAGCAATAGTAGTGCAGATAAAATCATTGTTGTTGTGACTAGTGAAGTCACACAACTTGATGTTTTCAGTGGAACCCATAGTAGCAGCAAGTGTGACAAACAATTTTTTTGTGATTTTTGATAAAGGACACAAAGATAAAAACTGAATGGTAAACTAACAAAACTAAAAAGCAAAGGTAAAAGATAGTGTGCAACTACCCTATCTTGAAGATTGGAGTCCCCGGCAACGGCGCGAGAAAATTTCTTCATACGCGAGAGATGATAGTGGCTTCTCGCCCTTCGTTGGTTACCCCAAGTAGAAGGTGATATGTAGGATAGTAGCAAATTTCCCTTGGCAAAGATACCAAGGTTTAGATCGAACCAGTAGGACTCCGATAACTACAAGTAGGTGGTGAAGCGACCACACGCCATTTGAGATATTACTCCCTTAACCTGGACCTGCACACACACAAGTAACTTTGCTCCCAACGAAGTTCAGAGAGGTTTTCAATCTCTCCGGCCTTGTTGTTTACAAAGGACAAACGCAAGAGATAATAGTAGTGATAATTGCAACTGGAAAGTAAAAAAGGAAGTAAATTGAGCGTGTAAATAGTGATGGAGGTATGGACCGGGGTCCCATGATGTTCACTAGTGATGTCTCTCTCCCAAAAGACGATAAAACTGCTATGCGAGGTAAACAAATCACAGCTGGGCAATTGAGAGGATTAAAAACGCACCGCAATGCTAACTATGCTATAAAAGAAAGGAAGAGGCTCAAAGGCATGGGCGGTACTCCAAAATAAGTAGACCGAAATCCATCTTCATCTACTACTAATCATCCACCTTTGTGAGCCCCGCCCAAAGTGTAAACCCAAAGCAACAGACAACTTCATTAAAAGAACTTTGCGTAAAGTAAACAATCCGTGCAACCGCGGTTACAAGAACTATTGTTTTCCCCCTTGTGGCAATAGCACATCCCCTAGACTCATGTTTCTGTCACTCAAACTATTCATCAGGGGGCATGAACCCACAATCAAGCATAACGCTCCCTCTTGGAGTCACTACCTACTACTTGGCCAAAGCAATAAACAGCAACGAAGAACATGCAAGAATTACTCAAGAACAAAAATATAAAAGATAAGAACCAAATATATTACTCAATCGCAATCTGAACATTGTCTCATAATCCATCAGAACCCAGCAAAATCAGCATAGCAACAGCAGAAAGAATTACATATGTGCCTTGATCATGTAGGGCAGCTCACAAGGTCTAATCCATGAAGAACAAAGAGGGGAGGAGAACATCACATAGCTACTGATCATGGACCCATGGTCCAAGGTAGACTACTCACGGATCATCCGGGAAGCGTCCATGGTGGTGGAGAAGCTCCCGAAGGTCAATCCTCCCTCCGGGAGGGTGCCGGGAAGAGGTCTGCTGGCGCTCCCGATCTTGGAAGCGCGACGGCGGCGGCGGAATAGAGGCGAGATCGCGAAAAAGGGTTCTGTCTTCGGAAGTTTCTCGTGATGGAGAATATATATAGGCGAAGGGGGACATCCAGGGGGGGCACCAGGGATCCAGGCGGCCCCTTGGCGCGGCCTATCTCTAGGATGCGCCGGGAGGGCGGCTGGGGCTCTGGTTGGTCCCCTCTGGCCGCTCCTCGGTGATTCGTGAAGCTTCTGAAGCGCTGATTTTTTATTGTATTTTATCGGAAATTTTGGAGCATTTTTAATACGAGGGAAAACTGAAATAGAAAAACAGCAGAAAACAGGAACTGGCACTGGGGTGCACTGAGTTAATAGGTTAGTCCAAATATGATGAAAAGTGTATGAGAGTGTATATAAAACATATCAATATCACAAAAAACATGCATGGAGCAAGCAGAAATTATAGATACGTGTGGGACGTATCAGTAGCCTGTCACCACAGAAATCATCTTTGTTATCATTTAACTGCTCGAGGACGAGCAGAAATTAAGCTTGAAGATGTTGATACGTCCCAAACGTATCTATAATTTCTTCTAGTTCCATGCTTATATTGGTGATATTGCTATATGTTTTGCTACAATTTCATACCTTTTACAACATATTGGGACTAACCTACTAACTCAGTGCCTCAGTGCCAGTTTCTGTCTGTTGTTGGCCGTGCATTGCAGGAAAATGCCAATTATTAAAGTGCTCGGAAAAATCCAGAAAATCAAATAAAAATCGGCGCGACAGAAGACTCTTGAAGGTCGGAGGGGAGCCGAAGGGGCCCATCCCCCTGACCAGGCGGGTCCCTGGCACGGCCAGAGGGGAGGCCGCGCCCTGGTGCCCCCCTTTGGCCTATTTATTCCTTATGTTCCGAAAACCCTCGGGAGGACCTCCGTTACAATATTTTCACCATTGTTTCGTCGTCGGCGCGATCCCAAGATCGGGATCGCCAGAAGACCCGGTCTCGTGACCCAGTCGGAGGGAGGATTCACCTCCGAAGACTTCTCCACCACCATGCTTGCCGTCCGGATATACCGTGAGTAGTCCACCTTGTACCATGGGTCCATGATTAGTAGCTAGATGATGTTTTCTCTCTAATCTTTTGCCTCAATTCTTAACCCTTGTGAGCTGTCCTACATGATCAAGGCACTTATATATTAGTTTATGTGTTGCTATGTTGTGTTTGCTCGGATCCGATGGATTATGAGATTATGTTCAGATTGTGATGACTAATATATTTGGTTTACCTTATATGTTTTAGTTCTTGAGTATCCTTGAATGTTCTCCGTTTCTTTCTATTGCTTTGGCCAAGTAGTAGATAGTAACTCCAAGATGAAGCGTTATGCATGATTGTGGGTTCATGCCCCTCGATGTCTAGCTTGAGTGACAGAAACATGAGACTCGGGGATGTGTTGTTGCCACCAGGGAGAAAACAGCGGTGCTTGTAACCGCGGTTGCGATGATTGCATAGTTTACGCATGGTGTGTTAATGCAGTTGTCTGTTGCTTTGATCCTAAAATTTGGCTGGGGTTCACAACTTAATACCAGTGAGATGTTCTAGATAGATATATCAAGGTGGACAATTAGTGAGTAGATGATGATGGATAAATGGTCTACTCGTCTTGGCGTAATACACATACGGTTGAGCCTCTAGCTTTCTTGTAGCATAATTAGCATTACTGTGCGTTTATAATTCTGTCAATTGCCTAGTTGTAATTTGTTCACCCAACATATTTGTTTATCATCTTTTTGGAGAGAGACATCACTAGTGAAAGTCGTGGGACCCCGATCCATATTTCCACCTTAGTTTACACCGTTCACCTTTACTTCTTTTACTTCCTTTCCGTTGCAATCACCATTATTATTTCCCCTTGTGTTTTGATCCTTTGTAAACAACAAGACCGGTGAGATTGAAAAACCTCTCTGTACTCGTTGGGAGCAAAGTTATTTGTTGTTGTGTGCATGTCCACGTCAACTCAGTCTCCCTACGGCAAATTTCCGGCGCCGTTGACACCTACTTGCAAGTCCTTGGAGTCCTACCAGATACAAACCTTGGTATCTTCATCGAGGGAAATTCACCGTTGTGTACATCTCAACCTTCCACTTGGGGTAGCCAACGAGCATCACTAACCATTGCCATCTATAACACTTAAGGGTCAGGCGTTACACATTAGGATTTTAGCAAACTGCAAGAATTTGCAAAGTTTGTCTGACATCAACGAATATTTGCAAGTGTAACATCATAATCAGCACAATGAAAAGTTTATCAACATGACCATTCAAGCACAATAACTAGTTGACCACACAAAGTTCAACAACTGACACAATTAAAACGATACATAATCAAGTTCAAGAACCGACACAAGTTCAACAAAGACATGTTCGACATACGATAAGTTCATCATATGACCAAAGGCACAATCAGGTGCAGGTCCACTTCAATGATGTGATGTCGAAGGAGCAACAAGCATCGTCACCATTTTTGACTTTCCGGCAATGCGGTGAAGGACCAAAGGCACAACATAGACCCCCTTGAGCAATACCGGTAGGCGGAGAGCAAAATCTACAGCTACATGGCGAGCGTGGCGGCCTTGACGACGTAGATCCTGAACTTCATCAAGCAACAACGTGTACTCTATGAGTTTGTGCGGCGCGATCGTGCCAACTAAAGAGCGACCATGGAGGATGCGGACACGAAGTCAGCGCAAGCAACCGCGAACGATAACGTAGGCAGCTCGGGTTCGTGAACGCCGCCGCGTCGATCGGGTAACTTCACCGCCGACACTTCGACATCGACTGTGGACCTCACTTCCAACGGCGACGTCTAGAGGACAGACGAGTCGCGACGACTCGGAGGAAGAGTAGAACATGAGAGATAGACGTGGATACGTCTCGTGTTTCATGTGGGCCTGCTCCGTACCGATCGTTGTTTTTCAATGTCAATTTCGGTTGTTTCTATGTCAATGATTGTAAAAGCACTACAGCATCACCAGTTCATGTAGCTCATTGTCGTCGAGCGCTACTCTGACGTAATTTTATACTAGGTTAAAGTACGGTTTAAAAAATGTTTGATTTTGCGCTTGATTTATGTAAATATTTACAAATTTAAATAAAACACGTTCGAATTATCCCATTTATTTGATTTTGATTGAACCGATGGTAGATTTTCAAGGCTAGGGTTGAATAGTGGATTTCCGCACTAGTATCCATTAAAGGTGTGTTTGGTTGCATTCCCTCCCTAGCATGGTTGCTCCCCTTTAAAACATGTTGAGTACATACATGCGGAATACATGCACTTGTTGTTGTTTGGTAGCGATGTATGTGATGAAACATGCTGAGTCAAGACATTGTTTGGTAGACTGCACCTGAACATACATGCTGAGCTGAGAATGTGTTTGGTAGCCTGTATTAGGTATGCTGCATGAATGAAGTTTTGGCAGCAATCCAATAATCCATCAATATTTCAACAGTTCATCAATATTGTGAGCAATAAAACATCCCAACATAATCACAAAAATGATAAAATATTTTTACTATATCTAAATCGAAAGGGACCATGGAAGAAGAGGAAGGAGACAGAAGGGGAACAAAGGTGCGAGAGATGGTTGCGGCGAGGTCCAGGACGGATGCGAGGTCCAGCACACCGCGGACGAGGTACACCAGGACGAGGGGTGGAGGAGTCGTCATTCAGGCCGATGAGGGGAGGGGCTGCCTGCGGCGGCGATGTGGATCTGGGACGGCGACGAGAAGGGAAGGCAGGCTGAGGAGGAGATCGATGGGAGATGAACTGGGGCGGCACTGGCCAGGGGCGACGTGGAACGGCGGCGGCTAGGGAAGGCCTGTGACGGGAGGCGTGCTCGTGCAGGCGTCGAGCGCCATGTCGCGAGAGCAGAGGGAGGGGATCGGGTCTCTTTTGTTTGAGAGGAGATAAATTCACCCGATGTCACTGAACTCGACTCCAAAATTCATATTGGTCACTGGACTTCGGAATACCCAGATTACGGTAACTCAACTTGTCGTAGTTGGAAACACTGGTGACCGCGTACGCTGAAGGTTTGTATTTTGTCTGCATGGATGAATTGGTTGACTATTTGACTCCCCGGTCATGCCACGTATGCCAAGGGGGAAGATAAATTCATCCGCGGTCACTGAACTTGACTCCGAAATTCATTTTGGTCATTGGACTCCGGAACACCCATATTACGGTGATTTTCTTGTGTGGTAATACATGTCTCGTTTGTATAATAAAGGTCAACGTACAAATCACGTATACATCAAACTGAAAAACTAAAAAAACAACAAATTGATAGTCTTTGCATAAAGGATGCCAAAGAAACCTATGATCTTGACACCAACATCGGTCACTTGTCTTCGGCACCACCACAATAGCCACCGAAGGAACAAATAACGGACCACCTCCCGAGCTTAATGCGGCTCCATCGCTGATATACAACTTTGCGGACCTCCAAGGTGGCTCACCAAAGGCATAGCCATTGCCGTTGGACGATGCCATCAAACTTCAGATCTGACACCTCCGCTCGACAAAACGTCTTCCAGATGCCGTCAATGCATACCATAATCTGCACCGCTCCATGACTACCTCCCAAGCTTCACGCCAGTGCTAGAGCAAACGTCGCCGCAACAAAAGAGCAACCTTGACCTCTCGTCTGCAAGCATGTCATGCAACTAGCTCAAGCCGCTCTGCTCATGGTTGTGGTCCATTCATCCCCGTGACCCACTGCCCATGCTGCGGAATGAATATGAAGATGCTCGTCTCAGGCAGTGATGTTCATCAAGGATGGGGGTATTATAAGTGCCCTTCCCATGGTGTAAGTGATTCATGCAAGATTGATTTTTGTTTCTTTGTCCATTTTGTTTGTCTGGAATTTTTTTTTCTCTGCACATTTTCGTTGTTGTCTGAATTTTTTGTGTGAATGAACAGATTGATTGCAATTTCTGGCATTGGGAGAGGCAGTATGTTGCTTATGTTGTGAAGCACCGTTTGTTGACAGGTAGTAATGCAGTAGATGCAATTGGATGGTCTGAAGATAGGAGAGAAGAGCTTGAGAGGACGAATGAAGTTAGAAGGGGTAGAGGTAGAATTGCAGGAGGATACAGAGCTTCATGGTGTGAGGAGAGGATCACCTCTTCTTCTACTACTTTGGTACATGTTGGTACGCAAATTGTGTTAATAATCCAGATGGTAGTGGTTGTAGGTGTTGTGCTTTGTTTTCTTTGTGTCATGCTACAGATGAAATGATGTCCTGTATCATGCTAGATGTTTGGGTTTATGCAAGTGATGATATTAGGTTCTTATGTAATAATTCTTTTAGTTACGTAATGGATAATTTTATCTTATGTAATGAACAAAGGCTATCTGATGTAGTGACCAAAGTGAATTTCGGAGTTGAGTTCAGTGACCGCGGTTGAATTTATCTCCTCACCTTGCCATAGTGGCATGACCAGGGAGTCAAATAGTCAACCAATTCGTGCACGTAAGCAAAATACATACTTTCAGCGTACGCGGTCACTAGCGCTGCCCACTACGACGAGTTCAGTGGCCGTAGTCTGGGTATTCCAGAATCCAATGACCAAAGTGAATTTTGGAGTCGAGTTCAGTGACCGCGGATGAATTTATCTCGTTTGAGAGGGAGGTTGGGAGCAGCTGGGTGGGTCGGGGAGGGAATCAGTGAGATGGCTCACACGATGCATGTTGAGTAGCGAACAATTGTTGGCTCGTTCTCATCTCATGCATGCTATGGGCTGTTTTTGCATCAGTTGATACATGCTGAGTTGAGCTCATGCATCCTACCAAACACCCAAAAATGGGTCGAATAGGAAATTTTTGCCCTTATGCATCCTTCATGCATTCTACCAAACACACTCTAATTGATTTATCCAAGCATGAATATAATATCTGTTTTACGAATCAATATTGAAAATACCTTTACTTTAGCTTTATGTAGGTACGGCACTTCACATAATATTAGCGAACACGGTGGGTAGCACGTCAAGCTCATCCTCCCTGCAGCCGACTCCTGCACGGGACGGGACACTCTGGGTTGATCCCACCGAATCGCCCAGCAGCAATAGTGGCGGGCGGCCATAGTTGGTAACCCATCAAGGTATCAGCGCAGCGGGGCATCGAATCCGTCCATCCATCCATCACGCGCGTACACTGCAGTGCACTACCATGGTCCAGGCTCAGTGGTCCGATCCGTCGTCCATCACTGTACGCATCCACAGAGACGCCCGCCCACTCAATCCGGCGGCCCACGCCGCCCACAGTTCCTCACGCTTGTCGCCGTGCCCGCGTGCCTGCTTTGGATGAATTCAATTAACTCCACCGTGCAGTGCATGCATCGATCCGATGGCGTAGTCTACTATAGCCGTGGTCATGTGCTAGATTGTTTTCCTCGTCTGAAAAGGGCCTGACTCCATGCACGTACGGACTTTAATTGGTGAGATGAATGAATGACCAATCTATAGATATATCATCCCTTTAATGTCTCTTTTGTTCTTGCAGGCATACGATCGATGGTTCAGTCCCACTGGCCACTGCCAAAACCATGGGCACAATAGTACCGACGATCCCAGGGTAGTCACACCGGCATTTAACACTGCCTGCAAACATCTTAATCGAGTCGTTAAAACATGTTTTGTTATCTTATATTTGTCCGTGGATTAGCTCACTTTTTTTTGTCGCAACTTAAAAGTACATAGGAGGTGGAGCTTCGCGGTTCGAATCGTCCACACATAAGCGTCCGACATCCCAATCTCACCCAACATCTTTGACATAAAAATCCTCTCCGCACGAAATGGTTCATGTAAATTTCATGTCGGTCAACCCGCTTCAGAGCGGACGCGACTCATCGGCATTGATGATGGTCAGAGCGACTCTATCGATCACTAAAGCGTAAGGGCGCGCTGAACAATAGCTCGGTTCTTCATGCATGTTAAATGATGAAGAGACACGACGGGACTACGCTGAAGGAACAACATGCGGTCTAGGAAGAGTTGATTGAGACACGCCGATTGAAGTTTCTTGCGGAGCTTTAGGACTAGTGTGCTGCTCTCTTGTCGTCGTCTGTCTCTAGTCTACGCAAAGGAGGCGGACCATGAGAAGGAGAAAAGCGAAGAGGATTCTGAGGTCACGATGGAGAAATAAAAATCCCACGAGTCCATCTTATCGAAGTGTCGAGTCGCTGCAAACTGCCGGTACCTCCACGAGGCGAACACAAAGATGAAAGAAGCCTTCCCGAGTATGGAGTCCCATGAGAAGTCGAAGCTACGGGACACGACCAACGAGTAGGAGCCATACGTAGAGTGCGACGAAGATTAGAATATGATAGTTCATGTTTCTAGGGTTGTAAGTTTAACCGGAGAAATATATTTCGCTTTTATGTTAGTTATTTCAATTTTGAAAGATCTTCGTTTGTATCAGTCAACATTTGGTTGAATTCATTTATATTTCGTGCGGACGCGCACGGAAACCATTGAATGGTCGGCTCATGTATCATTATTCGCGAACGCATCCGGAGACTTGCACAGACAAATATCGTGTTCAGTTTGGGTGTCAGCATTGAAGATGCCCTTAGGGTATCAATAAGGGTGTCCCATAAGTAGGACAATGTCAATGGACATGTTCGAACGCATCCATAGACACAAATATAGAAGTCAACAATCCAACCGCATGCCTGAAACGTTCATGCTATTGTAATTTTTTTAAACAAACAAGATAAATTCCATGCAAATCAGACCATATTCATGTAAAGTTTGACATATTATATTAAAACCGAATGAGAGGTTTCCTAAGTTCAACTAAACTAAGCGAGATTCTGAACGTCGACCTCTTATGCATACCTAGGCGGGCTAGTGGCACCTTCCTCGTCATCTGGTCCGTCACCTTCATCAGCGTCATGGTCTTTTCAGTGGCTGAAGGGAGTGTAGGGGTCGAGACAACCTGATTGGCCTTCGGTTTGCACTCACGATGCAGTTGCTCGAATTCCTCCTCCCTTGGAGCCATGCTGCGTCCGTCGAGTATACCCCCGGTCCACCCATGCTCGCCTTTCCCTTGTTGGTGACGAGGGCTATGGTGAGAAGTGACTCGTCCATGCCAGTCTTGAACAGTTGATTTGTTAGGCAGTGGAACCCCTCATAGATAGCACGGGCTGGTTGAAAACCACCGCTTCAATGCAAAGTAACGATCAAGGTAGAATCCTCGGTCTCCGTGTCCACAATAAACGGTGTCCCTCGTTCGGTGATGTTGCTCTAATTCGTTAGAAGTATGTCATAGAGGCAATAATGAAGTGTAATTATATAATTCCACATTCATAATTAATGTTTTATGTTTCTGTGATAAAGTTGTTATGCCCTGAATATATGATTCAGAAGAAAATCACATTGCATGTGTAAAAATATAAACAACAAGAGTTCCTTGTCTAGCCTCTGAGACTAGCTCACGTGTTATTGATGAATAAGTTTCTTGATCATGGACATCATAAATATGATAAGGATATCGATGAAAATAAGAACATATTGTTAGCAGAACAATGATGTTGAACAGACCCTAGTTAATGATATAATTCAATATCACATCGTAACAACATTATAAGTGACATCATAAACTTTGTATATGAATTTTTTTAGACCATGAAACTATCGAGTTACTTCACACAGGAAGATGAACTTTTGTTAGACTTGTAATAGGGTGGCGATAATGATAAGTTCTATGTGCATTAGATAGTATGACTAGCGACCGTGGTAGCTCGAGACTACGATTTGTCACTTCACGATTAAGACATATTTACTTCAAGCCACTTCACGATGAAGACATATTTACTTCAGGCCCATTCAGTATGACGATATCCATTATATTTTGTCCAGACATGCTATGATATAGCCACGGGATACCGGAATACCATAATGAGTAAAAGAACAAACTTGCATAGAGCTTAACATGGGTTTGTGATCAAATGTAGCCTCACATGGAATGCCAAACATCTCGCCTCCAACTTTGTTATATGTCGCGAAGCAAAAGGAATGGTGCATCAATAACAACAGGTTCACTCGAAACTTATTTGTGTACGTGTGGGAGTCAATATGAGCATACAGGTACCACTATTGGTTATTGTCTATCGTCTATTGGTTGTTGTCCAATGTCCAAAATGTTTCTGAGTCATGTACGCATAATACCCAACCTATTAGATCACATACTAAACGGGTAGTATTCTTTTAGATCACCAGAATGAAGGAGACTAGTGTACGGCTACCAGAAATGTTCCAGAGGGCTCCAGAAGTTGTTTGGACTTTTTAGGATTATTTTCGTAATGTTTGGGAATGGTCCCGGTTAGTTCGGGAGCATATAAGTATGCTACTGGTGATGTCCTGGATCATCTGGAATGGTTTCCGGATTGTCATTGGGCATCCCGGGATTGGTCTCGGTCATCAGATATCTTATACTGTAACTCGAATGGTGCCGAAACCTATCTTGATGGTTTCACAACGTCTGAAAATTGTTCCCAAAGTGTTCCGAAAGGTTCCAAAATGCCGAGAATTGTCTAGGAAGGTCTCAAAAGGTGGTAGAACTTTCCAGACAATATCACAGGAACCGAACCTCTTTTTTCTTAGCGAGAGAGGCACCCCAAGTGGGGTTGGGAAAAGTATGGGGACAAGTCCTAGTTGTACTTGGAGCCCTACTAGGACTGGGACTCCCCGATGGAGTAGGACTCCTACCGAGGGAGTCCTAGTTGGACTCCTTGCCCTAGAAAATTGAACCCTTGGCCCCTGGCCTCCTATATATATATGGCTATTGGGTGGGGTGCACCACACCTAAACCCTAGCCCCCTGCGCCCAAGGCTACCCCTTGTTCTCAACTTTTATCTCCATTCTAGAATGTCTTCTAAATCGAAACTCAATATGTTTTTCTTGCTCTAGTTTTCTTAATGGTTCTTCTCTCAGGATGGCGAATCTCTGCTGGACTACTACTAGCGAATGTATATATAATATTAGTGGGATCATGATTTGACTTGTTTGCGGGACATGATCGCGGAAACAAAATCCTCGCGGTTATAAGGTTGTAAATTCCTAGCTGCGGAGATCGGCATCAACTGTCTTCACCAACTCTCCTCTCTGTTGCACTCTATGGTGAGAAAAATCTAATCGTTTGCTTGCATCTTCAAGGATGACCTTGGGACTTTGGATGGTAGGCTCAATTTTTTTGATTTCTACTATGTTCCTCAACATGTTCAGTATCATCCAACCGGGTCCTCTATGGAGCGGCATACCGTATGAATACATGATAAACATTCGAGATCGGTACACACGATAATGATTTTGGATGGGATTATGTTGTCGAGAACATATGGGGCATGAGTTTGGACGCATACAAACCTACCTAGAATTGATGTTGTTTTGCGAGAATAAAGATGCGCAGATGTGTCCATAGACGTATGCGACACCACATTAAATGGGGGCTCCTCCCACCACATCCTCGGGGAAATTGTCATCTTTAAAAGTGTTATGCCCCATACACAAGAGACCCTCTGCCATTGACATAAGGGAATGACCCAAGATTGTATGTGTCATGACTGCTACTTAGCCCGTTGCTCTTCAAAAAAATTCAATAATCCAGCACACACTTACATCTATCATGCCAAATTTTGGTATTTTCCGGGATTCAATTACTATATTTAAACTTTAAATACATTTCTAAAAATATAATGGATATAGTTTAAATTTCAACTTTAGGTACAAGAAAATAATTATTAAAATGGGTTCAAATTCTTTTGGGGGGTCTTTAGCCTACGATTAGGGTTTATCTAAGGAAATAAGAGGATTGCCAAACACCAGGTGGCAGAGAACGGTGTACCAACATGGTGGTTATTGGAATTTTAATTCTCACAAATCTAAACAAAGATCGAAAATCCTTAAACTTTGCATGGTGTCATTGTTGGAGATATGCCCTAGAAGGAAATAATAGAGCTTGTTTATTATCATATCTCATTAGTTCATGATAAGTTATACCGTGTCATAACTACATCAATCAAAGACATTGGTACACGTGTGGTATGTAAGTAAATCGGAGTCCCTAGTTAGCCTCTAGACAAACTAGCTCATTTGTTAACCGATGATCGAGGTTTCCAAATCATGGACATTTATGTTAATTGATACTAGGGTCATATCATTAGGTGAAATAGATGATACCAAACGCATTGCTGCGGGAACTATTACGAAATAATTTAATATTTTAAAACATAAGAAAATTTATGAAACATAGTATAATTTGATTATAATTTGGTTTTTGAAATAAATATTTTTCAAATAAAAATCTAAGAAAAATTGAAAAACAAATCCAAAAATAAGTGTGATTTTTCTTTTATTAATTTAATACCAATATACCGGTGAGATGATATGAGACGAAAAGAACGTTGACTATAAACAATGGAGACACCCTTGGCTTAACCTAAAACAATTATAACAACTAGAAATGTGCATCCATAAAAAAAATTGAATGTATCCATCCATAAAAAACTTGTCACATAGAAATATAAAATGTGAGGTAATTCATAATTTGATTCTCTATATAAAAAATTGGCTCATAAATCATGAGGTTGAGAGCATAAAAGAAAGTTATTATAAATCATGAGGTTGAGCGCACATTCGAAGTTAATGGGAGCATTGATACGTCCCAAATGTATCTATAATTTCTGCTTGTACCATGCACTTTTATGTGACATTGCTACATGTTTTGCTATACTTTTATATAATTTTACACATATTTGAACTAACCTACTAAGTCAGTGCACCCAGTGCCAGTTCCTGTCTGCTGATGTCTTGAGTTGTAGTGATTTTTCTCCAATTTAAAATGCCAGAAAAATTCAGGAAAATCAGAATAAAAATCGGCATGGAGGAAGCTTCCGGAACCACCGAAGGAGAGCCGGAGGGGGCCACCCCTCCCAGGAAGCCAGGTGGCGCGGCCCAATCCCTGGCCGCGCCACCAGGGCGCCTGGGAGGTGGGGCCCACTCCCGGTGCCCCCCTTCGGCCTATTTCTACCCCTCGTCCAGAAAACTCTCGTAGGAAGTCCTGCATCGTGAATGACCTCTTTGTTCTGCCGCCCCCGCGCTCCGAAGATCGGGAGCACCAGAAGACCCCTTCCCGGCACCCTGCCGGAGGTAGGATTGACCTCCAGGAGCCTCTCCACCACCATGGACACCTCCCGAATGTGCCGTAAGTAGTCCCCGTTGGACCATGGGTCCGTGATCAGTAGCTATGTGATGTCTTCTCTCCACCTTGTTCTTCAATGTTGTAGACCTTGTGAGCCGACCTACATGATCAAGGCACCTATGTAATTTTCCTGCTGTTGCTATGTTGTGTTTGCTGGGATCTGATGGATTATAAGATTATGTTCAGATCGTGATGAGTTATATATTTGGTTTACCTTTTATATTTTGTTCTTAGTAATTCTTGCATGTTCTCCATTGTTGTTTGTTGCTTTGCCCAAGTAGTAGATAGTGACTCCAATAGGGAGCGTTATGCATGATTGTGGGTTCATTCCCCCCGATGACTAGCTTGAGTGACAAACGTGAGTCTAGGGGATGTGCTGTTTCCACCAGGGAGAAATCAACAGTGCTTGTAACCGCAGTTGCAAGGATTGTTTACCTTACGCATAGATTGTTAATGCTATTGTCTGTTGCTTTGAGTTTACACTTTGGGTGGGGCTCGCAAGTTAATACCAGCGAGATGTTCTGGATAGATATCTCAAGGTGGGTGATTAGTAGTATATGCAGATGGATTTCAGTCTACTTGTCTTGGCGTACTTCCCATACTATTGAGCACTCTTACTTTCAAGTAGCATAATTAGCATTGTGGAGCGTTTATAATTCTATCAATTGCCCAGTTGTAATTTTTTCACCCAACTTAGCTATCTTACCGTCTTTTGCGAGAGAGACATCACTAGTGAACATCACGGGACCCCGGTCCATACTTCCACCACTATTTACACGTCCACTTTATACTCCCTTTTTACTTTCATTTGCATTAATCACTACTATCACTATCTTTTGCGTTTGATCCTTTGTAAACGGCAAGGCCGAAGGGATTGACAACCCCTCTATACTCGTTGGGAGCAAAGTTATCTATTGTGTGTGCAGGCCTAGGTAAAGAAAGTGATTATCATAAATGGCGCGTCACTTGCCGAGCCACCTACTTGTCGTCGTTGGAGTCCTCCTGGTTCGATAAACCTTACTGTCCTTGTGTAAGGGAAATTAGCCGATATCTACATCTCTACCTTCCACTTGGGGTAACCAACGAGGAACACTGCTTCGGTGCCATCAAGCTAATTTTTGGCGCCGTTGCCGTGGACTCCACTCTTCCATATAGGGGAGTTGCACACTATCTTTTACCTTTGTTTTTTAGTCTTGTTAATTTAGTTTATTGTTTTTGTCTTAGTTTCCTTTATCAAAAACCAATAAAAAATTAGTTTCCTTACTTTGCTCAGTCAGTATGCCAAAATCCTTTGCCTTTGGTTTTGCACCCGAAGGGGAGATTCTCACCTTCAAACAAAGAGGTGGAGAAAGTCTGAAAGATGCTTGGTATAGAATTAATGATTCTCAAAATAGAGCCACCAAGAAGCAGACCACTACTATCTTTCTTCGGAACTTTTATGTTGGTATTACTTCTTGGAATAGGTTTATCTTAGATACTGCTATCAATGGGAATTTTCTAGAATCCCCCGTCTGGGAAGCTCTTAATGTTATGGAAAATCTTTTTGGAAATGTCCCCATTGCTAGTACACAAGAGAACATTACTTTATCTCATATTATTAATAAACTTGATAAGATAGAGCTAGAGATGCCAAGCATGGGGAAAATAGGTGAAGTGGATCGTAGGATTCAAGGGAATTTAAATAGGCTTGATAGCTCCATGCACAAAATTTATACCACCTTAGAGACCCTCAAATCCCATGATTTGGACCCTTCTAGGATTGATAATATTGAGGATATTATTGAAACTTTAGGAACTAATCTATCCTTCATCAAGACTAAAAAGGAAGAAACCCCCTCAAAGAAGGAACCCAAGTTCGTTACGTACCCAAGGTTTCTCAACCCAAAACAAATAAATCCGTGGTTAGTTGAGTGGAAACGGTGAAGACTTTCGAAGTAGAATTAGAATAATATTCCAATTGATCTCACTACTTTTGCTTTTATCCCTATAAGTGTTGTCACTAGGCCTTTATTTGTAAGTCCTCTTAAGACTAGTTGTACTATTGAAGGTTCAATTGTTACAACTTGATATTTTTGTATCATGCCTAGCTAAAAGGCATAAAGGAAAGCGCTTGTTGGGAGGCAACCCAAGATATTTTTATTTTCAGTTTTAGTGGTCTTGATGCTTGTTACTACTGTAGCAACATCATTGTATCTTTATTTTCAACCTTTGCACAAGTTTTAGCCTCTGATTGCAAGAAAGTTCAAAAGTTGTGACATGCTGTCCAGAAACAGATTCTGTCTCCTTGACGGAAAAATTCGTCTAAAATCACCAGGTCATCTTTTTTATCTGATTTTTTTGACAGTGTACTCTATACAATTATATTTCGTGCATCTGTTCTGAGTTTTTTTATTTGAGTTGCAGAAGTACCCCGAAAATATTATCTACTACCTGCTGGTCTGTTTTTCACAGATTCTGCCAAGTTTTGCCTTTCGTTCATTTTGCAAACCTTAAGCTTACTTTTTCTTTGAAAAAACTTTTTGGCATTCTTGAGAAACAGTAGCTCTTAAATAATATATTTATTTCCAGTAGAGAAAAATTATTTTATCATGGGTACTAAGCACTCTAATCAGCTTATGATGAGATTCGTATGAAGGAAGTTTTCAAGTATGCGAAGGAAGATGATGAAAGAAGATTCGGGAGAGTCAAGCGCTCAAGCTTGGGGATGCCCCCATGCATGCACCCCCAAGAAATTTCAGGGAGACTCAAGCGTCTAAGCTTGGGGATGCTGATACGTCCAAAATGCATCACTATTTTATATAGTAATTCTTTCTTATTCATTGATATATTTGATGATATGATGCTATCCATATGTTGTTTTGGCTTATTTTACACAGTTTGCAACTTTCCGGTGCCGAAGCAGCAGACACCGGATTCAGCGGTAAAAATTGGACGCTGAGTTGCTGAAGAAGAACACCTCCAAATTACCTAAAAATCGACGGAGGCTGTTTTCCAGAAGAATCACGGAGACACGCAAAAGAGCTACCAGAGGGGGGCCACAGGGTGCCCATGCGTCCACCTGGTGCGGCCCCACCCCTGGCCGCGCCGGGAGGGCGCCTAGACCCCCGGGGCCACTCCCGGCTCCCCCCTCTGGCCTATATACTCCTCGTCTTCCAAAAACCCTAAAAGGGGGAGAGTTTCCGGAGTTCCGCCGCCGCTCCATGGCGGAAACCTACAGAGAAGAAAAGTCATCTCTGGCGGGCAGATTCCGTCGGGGAGATCACCTCCCGGAAGGGGAGATCATCGCCATCGTCATCACCATCGTCACGGGCATCATCGAGATCATCATCAACATCATCCCCATCATCAGCACCATCTCCACCTCCATCCAATCTCATCCCACAATTTCAACTCATGTTGTAATCCGTACTATCTATCCTCTCTACTCTATCGGTGTTGATTACTACTTTGTGGTGAATGCTATTGAGTTTTGTTGGAGAAATATTATTGTGTTCAGATTGTTTATCATCTATTTATCCCCACTGATCATGATCTCTTTTATGTCTTGTGAGTAATTACTTTAGTTCTTGAGGACATGGGAGAATTCTAGTTGTTAATAGTCATATGACGTTGAAGTAATATGAGTTGGTTGATATTTAAGTTGTGTTGTTATTTTCCTAGTGGTGTTGTGTGAGTCGAACACTCAACACTTCGCCTTATTAGGGACCTAGGGGAATACATTGTGTACAAAGAATGCTTACGGTGGGTTGCCGGAGTGACAGAAACCTAAACCCCAGTTTGCACGCTTTTGCACAAGGGAACAATGGATCACCGATCGTATTTCTATGGTTAGGCTTTTGCCTTAATTACTATGTTGTATTTTCGGATGGTTGCAAGGTGTTTAATCATAAGAGTGCACTTATCTTAGTCTAGAGGGTGTGCTAGCATAGATCCACCCACTCAACACTTATCAACACAGCACATAGTACCGATACGGAATATGGCGAAAGCACATGACTACCTCTCCCGTGTGTCCTCAAGAACACTTTAGCCTTTATATGTTCAGTTGCTAGG
Organism: Bromus sterilis; assembly: GCA_950022295.1. Lineage (NCBI taxonomy): Eukaryota > Viridiplantae > Streptophyta > Magnoliopsida > Poales > Poaceae > Bromus > Bromus sterilis. Next base: position 137,370,158 of record OX465601.1, on the reverse strand, counting down.
CCTCTCCTTTGCTCAGAAAGGATTGGGCGACTCGTTACTCTCCAGTACCTTTTTCTTTGCTCGTTTTTACTATCCTGTCGCTTATACCAAGAAAACCCCTAAAAAGTTATCTTTCAGTGCTTGCAGTTATCTCCTTACCAAAGTCACTTGCTATTACCTTCTGCTCCTCGTTGGGTTCGACACTCTTACTTATCAAAAACGCTGCAATCGATCCCTTACGTTGTGGGTCATCAAGTAACGTTTTCTGGCGCCGTTGCCGGGGAGCGTAGCGCTACTAGTAAGTGAAGCTGGTAAGGAAGTTTATATATATATATATTTATGTTTTAGTTTTGTTGTTGCTGTTTTTGTCCTTATGAACACCCCTACTCTTGGATCGTTGTTCTTGGGGAGCCGCCCCACCACTAAGGTAGTCACTCCTGCCCCTACTGAAATTGTGCCTTATAAGATACCATCTGGTATTATCGATTATGTCTTAGCTAATCGCTATGCAGGAGACAGACATCCAGGCGAACACTTGCTATATTTATCACAACTATGTTCATTATTCAAGCTTGCAGGTATGTCACTGGAGTTCGTTATGAAGAAATTATTCTCTATATCGCTTACAGACAAAGCTTCAGATTGGTATAAGCTCCTCGATAACTCACATTCTCTTAATTTGGAAGATCTTATGTCCCTCTTTTATACAAAGTTTTACCCTCTTCATGAAGTTCATCGAGACAGGAATTACATCTATAACTTTAGGTCTCGCGACGGAGAGATCATCGCTCAAGCTTGGGGGAGACTTAAATCCCTAATGTTCAAATGTCCTATCCATAAGCGCCCCGAAGATATTATACTTAAAAATTTTTATGCCAGGCTTTCTCGTCAGGATAAGGAAATGTTGGATGCCTCCACTAGCGGGGTATTTCAGACAAAGAGCGTTGAAGAAAGATGGGATCTCATCGAAAGGATCCAGAAGAATACTGAAGACTGGGAAATTGATAAAGGTATTGAACCTGCTATAAATTATGAGCATGATTATATTGAGAGCTATGTGAAAACTTATTATTTTAATACCTTTTGCTCTAAGATTGGTCTGGATTCCCATCTAATGATTGATTTTTGTAAGAACTTTGCCTCTCATGTTGATTCTTCTAAGATGAAGAAGGATCAGTACCATAAGCCTTTCAAAGAAGTACCTATTGATATTCATGTTGCTGATCCTATTTTTCCTGCAGTTATATATGAACAACCCCTTTTCCTTCAAGAATAAAGGAGCACTCTTTTGTGACAGGCATCATAAATAAAAGTGAGAGAAGAACAGGTGAACCTGAGGACCAGATCAGAGTCGATCCTCAAGTTGCTATGGTTAAAGATTTAGTTACTAATGATGTTTCAGATTCTATTATAAACTTTTGTGTTGTTTCAACTAACATTGTCACAGCCAAGAATAAAAGCCCAATTTCAGGTACACCAGTTGTATCTGTTAAAATAGGAGATCACAATTATTACGGGCTATGCGATTTGGGATCAAGTGCTAGCGCGATTCCTTATTCGCTTTATCAAGAGATCATGGGTGAGATTTCACCCTGTGAACTCGAAAAGATTGATGTTACTATTCATCTTGCAAACAAAGCTACTATCTCTCCCATTGGGATTGTGAGAGATGTTGAAGTCCTATGTGGAAAGGTAAAGTATCCTACCGACTTTCTCGTACTTGGTTCAGTACAAGATAGTTTTTGTCCTATTATTTTTGGTAGACCTTTTCTCAGAACTTGTGGAGCTATTATAGATTGCAAGAAAGGTAAAGTTTCTGTTGAATTCAATGGTGAGCCATATGAATTTAATTTTTCCAAAATCTCTAAGCATCCTCGTGGTACTGAATTACCTAGTGATGATAAAATAATTGAAAGTATTGCTTCTATTGCTATTCCCCCTAATGATCCTTTGCAGCAATACATGGAGGACCACGAGAATGATACTCATATGCAGGAAAGAAATGAAATTGACGAAATCTTCTTGAGACAACCTGCTATCCTGAAGCACAACCTTCCGGTTGAACCTTTAGGAATTCTATCCAAACCAAAAGAAGACCAGGTGTTTGATCTCAAACCTCTTCCCGATACGCTCAAGTATGCTTATTTAGATGAAAAGAAAGTATATCCTGTTATTATCAACTCTAACCTTTTAGGATATGAAGAAGAGCGATTATTGGAGGTACTTCATAAGCCCCGTGGTGCAATAGGCTATACCCTTGATGACCTTAAGGGAATTAGTCCATCTATCTGTCAACATACTATCAACCTCGAGCTCGATGCTAAACCTGTTGTTGACCATCAACGACGGTTGAACCCAAAGATGATGGATGTTGTGAGGACCGAAATCCTCAAGCTTCTAGCCGCAGGTATTATCTACCCTATAGCCGATAGTAAGTGGGTAAGTCCAGTTCATTGTGTTCCTAAGAAGGGAGGGACAACTGTAGTCCCTAATGATAAGAATGAACTAATACCTCAGAGAATTATTATTGGATATAGAATGTGTATTGATTACAGGAAGTTGAACAAGGCAACCAGGAAGGACCACTACCCGCTGCCCTTTATTGATCAGATGCTTGAGAGGCTGCCCAAAAACACCCACTTTTGCTATCTTGACGGGTATTCAGGCTTCTCTCAAATTCATGTTAACACTGCCGATCAAGAGAAGACCCCTTTCACTTGTCCTTATGGTACTTATGCTTATAGGCGTATGCCTTTTGGTTTATGCAATGCCCCTGCTACTTTTCAGAGATGTATTTCTGCAATATTTCATGGTTTCTGTGAGGAGATTGTGGAAGTCTTCATGGACGATTTCTCCGTCTATCGAACTTCCTTTGACCATTGTCTCCACAATCTTAATAAAGTTTTGCAGAGATGCGAGGATACAAACTTGGTTCTAAACTGGGAAAAGTGTCACTTCATGGTTAACGAAGGGATCGTGCTTGGCCACAAGATTTCCGAGAGGGGAATTGAAGTGGACAAGGCGAAAATTGAAGCTATCGAAAGGATGCCCTATCCAAGGGACATTAAAGGTATTCATAGTTTTCTCGATCATGCCGGTTTCTATAGAAGATTTATTAAAGACTTTTCTAAGACCTCGAGACCCCTCACTAATCTTCTCCAGAAGGATGTTCCTTTTGTATTTGATGAAGATTGTAAGGAGGCTTTCGAAGTTCTTAAGAAAGGTTTAATAACCGCTCCTATAGTACAACCGCCTGACTGGAGTTTGCCCTTTGAAATTATGTGTGATGCTAGTGATTTTGTTGTTGGAGCTGTTTTAGGACAAAGGGTTGATAAGAAATTGAATGTTATTTATTATGCTAGTAAGACCCTTGATAGTGCTCAATAGAATTATGCTACTACTGAGAAGGAATTCTTAGCAGTAGTGTTTGCTTGTGACAAGTTTAGGCAGTATATTGTTGATTCTAAAGTTATTATTCATACTGACCATGCTGCCATTAAGTATCTTATGACGAAGAAGGATGAAAAACCAAGACTCATCAGATGGGTACTCCTCCTTCAAGAATTTGATTTGCAGATTGTTGATAGAAAAGGAGCAGACAACCCTGTAGGGGACAATCTTTCAAGGATGGAAGATATACCGCATGATCCCATCCCAGTCAACGACAGTTTTCCAGACGAAAAACTTGCCGTTGTTAAAGTACAATCTCTTTCCGATCCTTGGTTTGCAGATTATGCTAATTTTATCGTTGCAAAGTATTTGCCTCCAGGTTTAACATTTCATCAAAGGAAGAAGTTCTTCCATGATTTGAGGCATTACTTTTGGGATGACCCACATCTTTTCAAAGAAGGTCCAGACGGGATCGTGAGAAGATGCATACCGGAACATGAGTAGAAGGACATTCTCAAGAAATGTCACGATAGTCCCTATGGAGGACATCACGCCGGTGAGAGAACCGCACATAAGGTTCTCCAATCAGGTTTTTATTGGCCTACTCTCTTTAAAGATGCTAGAAATTATGTTTTAGCCTGTGATAAATGTCAGAGAGTTGGTAATATTACTAGGAGGAATGAGATGCCTATGAATTACTCACTAGTGATTGAGCCTTTTGATTACTGGGGTTTTGATTTTATGGGTCCTTTTCCTTCTTCGCACAAGTACACTCACATAATAGTTGCTGTCGATTATGTAACCATGTGGGTTGAAGCAATCCCCACTAAGAGTGCTGATCACAAAACATCTTTGAAAATGCTCAAAGATGTAATTTTCCCTAGGTTTGGTGTACCTAGGTATCTCATGACTGATGGAGGATCACACTTCACGCATGGAGCTTTTAGGAAAGCTCTAGCCAAGTACGATGTCAATCATAGAATTGCTTCACCGTACCATCCTCAAACTAGTGGGCAAGTTGAGCTCACCAATAGAGAGATCAAGTTGATCTTGCAAAAGACAGTTAATAGAAATAGGAAGTACTGGTCAAGTAAGTTAGGAGATGCTTTGTGGGCATATAGAACTGCTTACAAAAACCCCATGGGCATGTCCCCCTATAAAATGGTCTATGGCTAGGCTTGCCATTTGCCATTAGAGTTAGAGCACAAAGCTTTCTGGGCTGTTAGAGAGCTTAATGCTGACCCAAAGTTAGCTGGTGAAAAGCGTCTCATGAACTTGACTTCTCTAGATGAGTGGAGAAGTGAAGCTTACGAGAGCGCTAAAATGTTCAACGAAAAGGTAAAGAAATGGCATGACAGGAGGATTCTGAAACGTGAATTTAATGTTGGTGATAAAGTTTTATTGTTTAGATCCCGTTTTAGGTTTTCTCCAGGTAAACTACTTTCCAGGTGGGAAGGGTCATTTCATATCGAAGAAGTCTACCGGTCTGGTGCAATCAAGATTAACAATTTTGAAGGCACCAAGCCTCAAGTTGTGAATGGGAAAAGACTCAAGCATTACATGGCGGGAGATCCCGTCAATGTTGATGTAAATATAATACGCACAACAACTCATGAAGAACACATTGCAGCCCTGTTTCAGACACCGACAGAAGCAGAATAAGAAAATGTATGTATTACGGTAAGGAAACATCGCGAACCGCCATAAAAGTTCCATATTATAAGTTTTTGCAAAATAAGGAAAATTCGAAGCCTAAGCGGAGCCGGAGAGGAGCTCCAGGGGGCCCAGGCGCCCCCTTGGCGCGCCCTACCTCCTGGCCGCGCCGGGAGGCCGCCTGGGCACCCAGGAGTCCGTCTCCGACCCCACTTTGGCTCGTTACCTTCCTTTTGTTGCAGAAATTTTTGCTATATATTTGCCCGGATCGTTCCGGCAACGTATCTCGCGATTTCGTGTGTTTTCTCTTCAATCTGTTTCTGCCAGGAGATCTTTTAGCTAAACCTAGGTGCCATGGCTTCCCCAAGTTCCCCCAAGGACAAGTTCGTCGTCAACGTCATCAACCCTTACCTCGCTGAGGTGAACAAGCACCCCTAGGTCCTGCGTGTGGAGGACGGTGCTCTCCACAAGGAAGATCTGAAGGGACCAGTCATGGAGGGGAGCACCGAGGAGCGGCTGAAGGAGATCGAACATGAGGTCTTCAAGTTCAAGAAGATGGTGGAGCGTGGTGTTGAAGCCAACTTCGACATCAGGAACGAGATCGAGGCTTACCATAGGAAAGAGATGAAGGAGATGTGGTCGAGTTTGTCCGCACTAGAAGAAAAAGTTTATCAGCTCCAAGCACAAATCTATGATCTTCACAACCAGAACTGTGAGTATGAACTAAAGTTTCTGCGCATGGGTTTAGGTGCTGAGTGCAGGATCCTGGAGACGGGAATGTCCTTCGAGACTGGAGAGGAGCTACCATGGAAGCTCTTCGCCAAGGAGTACCTGATTGAGTAGAACAAGAATAAGGAGTAAATCTCCTCGGGTAATGGCATTCCCTCAGATTGTTCCAAGCTTGGGGGAGTGCCGGGTATATTTATCTTTATCTTAGTCTTTTAGAGTCAAGTAGAGTCGTATCATGTCTAGGGAGTTTATTATATGAAATAGGTGTTTGCATCAAGGTCTATCACTCCGTCTGTGGAGAGATTGTATCCGTGAGTGTGGAGTCGTCTATAATGGAATATTAATGAGAAGTCTATTGGTTCCTTCGCTGCACTCGGTATTCTCTTCACGCAATCGGCCTCATGTGACGATTCTTATGGGGAGTATTGACCTTATATCAGGTAAGGCTTTGAAAACTTTATTTAATTTTGGCAAACATAGCTTTGGTCTTGACAACATGCATGTTTTCTCAAGTAGCGACATAGCCAAAACCTTTATGTTATTATGCTTCAAGTGTTATGTTGACAAGGAAGACAACTTGATGTGTTATGCTTACCTTAATGTTTATGCCTTATATGTTTTGCATCTAAATTAGCATCAATTTTCTGTTCTCTCAAAGCCTTTTCTACCCAAACTCTTTGCGAAGTAGATTTCTGCTTGTGCATCCATACCCTGAAACCATTACCTTCCATTTGAGTCTACCATACCTTCCTATTCGTGGTATTCCCCTACCACTCCTATTAGTATAGAATTTATGTGTTATCCTTAAATGTTCAAAATCTTCTGTTTTGTGCCTCTTGTTTAGCTCATGAGGAAGTAGTAGGTAATTCATGATCTTCTTAAGTTGGACAAGTTTTACCCCGGGATTGCATGTCTAATCTGCAAACCCATAATACGAGGAGGAACTGGCATGAGTGCGCCCAGCTCAAAAGATAATATAACAAACAAACCCTCCTTCCCGCTTGTTCTATGAGAAATCAGAAACTTTGGCAGTGATAAACAAAGGAGATTAAGGGGATGTGATCGTCCTCACTTGGGAGCCATTCCTCGAAACTTGTCCATCTTGAGAAGTAATTGAGCTATCTATTAGCATTCGTTGACAAACTATGCACCGCCCCAAAAATCTATTTTTATTCTGTTTGATTTAAGGATAGCACATGAGTTTTCCCTGCTTGCCCTTAACAAGGCCTTTCATCCACTTTCATGTTGAGTCAGTTGTCCCACTTCCTTCTTTTCCCTAAGAGAACAGACATTTGATGTTGATGAGGATTCATCCTTATAAAGCTGCATTAAGTTTTGTCATGCCATATCTTTGTTGACTTTATCTTTTGATAAGTAAGTTGTTTGCGAAAGCTTTTGCCTAGCGAGCATCTTCCTTTGTGTTAGCATTTGCACTTCATGACTAATAACATGTTCTTTCAAAAGATTCAATTTGTTTTTAGTTGTCCTTTGACCAAGGATATGTTTTCCATAATTCGATGAGTTTCCTCAGCCCTAATTTTGATTATAATTGTTATTACTATCTCATAAGGGCCTTATGAGTTGGGATTGCTGTTGAGGATGCTTGAGTTTGATGAAGGAACCTTGATGCTTCTTGTCCGTATTTTATTTATCGACACTTCACTCTCTAAACTTGTGGACAGGTTTACCGAGCTCAGTATTCGCTTGGGGACAAGCGAGGTCTAAGCTTGGGGAAGTTGATACATCCAAAATGCATCACTATTTTATATAGTAATTCTTTCTTATTCATTGATATATTTCATGATATGATGCGATCCTTATGTTGTTTTGGCTTATTTTACACAGTTTGCAACTTTCCGGTGCCGAAGCAGTAGACACAGGATTCAGCGGTAAAAAGTGGACGCTGAGTTGCTGAAGAAGAACACCTCCAAATTACCTGAAAATCGACAGAGGCTGTTTTCCAGAAGGATCACGAAGACACGCAAAAGGGCTACCAGAGGGGGGCCACAGGGTGCCCAGGCGGCCACCTGGCACGGCCCCACCCCTGGCCGCGCCGGGAGGGCGCCTGGACCCCCGGGGCCACTCCCGGCTCCCCCTCTAGCCTATATACTCCTCGTCGTCCAAAAACCCTAAAAAGGGGAGAGTTTCCGGAGTTCCGCCGCCGCTCCGTAGCGGAAACCTACAGAGAAGAAAAGCCATCTCTGGCGGGCAGATTCCGCTGGGGAGATCACCTCCCTGAAGGGGAGATCATCGCCATCGTCATCACCATCGTCACGGGCATCATCGAGATCATCATCAACAACATCCCCATCATCAGCACCATCTCCACCTCCATCCAATCACATCCCACAATTGCAACTCATGTTGTAATCCGTACTATCTATCCTCTCTACTCTATCGGTGTTGATTACTACTTTGTGGTGAATGCTATTGAGTTTTCTTGGAGAAATATTATTGTGTTCAGATTGTTTATCATCTATTTATCCCCACTGATCATGATCTCTTTTATTTCTTGTGAGTAGTTAGTTTAGTTCTTGAGGACATGGGAGAAGTCTAGTTGTTAGTAGTCATATGACGTTGAAGTAATATGAGTTGGTTGATATTTAAGTTGTGTTGTTATTTTCCTAGTGGTGTTGTGTGAGTTGAACACTCAACACTTCGCCTTATTAGGGACCTAGGGGAATACATTGTGTACAAAGAATGCTTACGGTGGGTTGCCGGAGTGACAGAAACCTAAACCCCAGTTTGTACACTTTTGCACAAGGGAACAATGGATCACCGATCGTATTGCTATGGTTAGGCTTTTTCCTTAATTACTATCTTGTATTTGCGGATGCTTGCAAGGTGTTTAATCATAAGAGTGCACTTATCTTAGTCTAGAGGGTGCGCTGGCATAGATCCATTCACTCAACACTTATCAACACAGCACATAGTACCGATACGGAATATGGTGAAAGCACATGACTACATCTCCCGTGTGTCCTCAAGAACACTTTAGCCTTTATAAGTTCAGTTGCTAGGCCTCTCCTTTGGTCAGAAAGGATTGGGCCACTCGTTACTCTCCAGTACCTTTTTCTTTGCTCGTTTTTACTTTCCTGTCGCTTATACCAAGAAAACCCCTAAAAAGTTATCTTTCAGTGCTTGCAGTTATCTCCTTACCAAAGTCACTTGCTATTACCTTCTGCTCCTCATTTGGTTCGACACTCTTACTTATCGAAAACACTGCAATCGATCCCTTACGTTGTGGGTCATCAGATGCCCCCGTGCATCCCCTTCTCCATCAACAATCATCAGTTCGTCCTTCTCCATGCTATATTTTTATTGCTTCATATGTTATGTGATAGACTTGGAGCGTCTCACTCTTTTATTTTTAGTTTGATTTAGTTTTTTTTGCTGTTCATAACAAGTTGGATCCTATCCTTCATTGTTTGGGAGATAAACACGCTCCACTCCATCCTAGAACACGACATAGGCTTGCATGCTTATCTTTCTTTGTGTGTGTTCTTTACCTTTTCATATCTACTGTCGTGTTTATCTCTTAGTTTTCATGCTTATCTTTTTAAGAGATTTTGTTTAGAATGTTCTAGGAACTCTCTTATCCTTCATGTTTATCTTGTTTAGAGAGTTGGCTTGTTGCACTGAGTTGTGTTTCTTGCATGAGTAGGTAATTAAGGTTGCTATGACAAGTGTAGTAGTAACATGCAATATTTTTTAGGTATTGATTAAAGTAATGTTTGGACATAAAGGTGCCAAGAGCTTGAGCCTATTAGTGATAGGTGTCGTATTTTGGGAAATCCGTGCTTATTTTAAAAAACTACAAAAATTAGTCGAGAACTCTAGCTACTAGATGGATCGCTAACCTCTGGAATGGTGGGAATATATAGACTACCCTCACGTACCATGGGTTGAGGATGCGCAAGGATAACCAAACCCCCATACACTCCTCCTCGGGGTACTCGTCCCTTTTTGAACCTCGATATTAGATAGAGAGTTACCGATAATAAGTGAATGAGTTCTTGGGACTAATGCGAGTATTCGATTGTTAGCACTTCCACCTCCTCATATTTTGCTAGCCTCTTCGGTACCATGCATTGCCCTTTCTCACCTCGAGATATGGCGCATACTTCGCCGGTGCATCCAAACCCTTTGCACGATACGCTCTGTCATCATAAACCTCCCTATATATTCCTCAAAATAGACACCATACCTACCTATCAAGGCATTTCCATAGCCTTTCTGAGATACATTGCCATGAAACACTGATACGTCCCAAACGTACCTATAATTTCTGCTTGCTCCATGCATGTTTTGTGTGACTTTGCCATGATTTGCTTGAACTTTCATACACTTTTGAGCATATTTGGACTAATCTATTAACCCATTGCACCCAGCTGCCAGTTGCTGTTTTCTGCTCTTTTTGTATTTCAGGTTTTCCGGCCATTAAAAGAGCTCCAAAAAATCCGGAAAAATCAGATAAAAAATCAGCGACACGGAAGCTTCCGGAAACCCCAAAGGAGGGAAGGGGGGCCACCACAGGGACTCCAGAAGGGTCCCTGGCTGCCATGTGGCCCCTCTCGGTGCCCCCCTTCGCCTATATTTAGCCCTCGGGGTGGAAACCCCTAAGACGGATCTCTTTTCCGCGAACTCGCCTCTGTACCGCCGCCGCCGCCGTTTCAAGATCGGGGCTGCCTGGAGAAGCAGCCTCGGCACCCTGCCGGGAGGAGGAACCCCCTCCGGGAGACCATGCATAGCCATGGACATCTCCCGTATGTACCGTGAGTAGTTCCCCTTGGACCGTGGGTCCGTAACCAGTAGCTATGTGATGTTCCTCTCCCCTCTTTGTGCTTCCACTTTCGAGACCTCGTGAGATGCCTCACATGATCGAGGCACCTTTGTAATTTTCTGCTATTGCTATGCTGAGTTTGCTGGGATCTGATGGATTATGAGACTATGTTCAGATTGTGATGATTAATATATTTGGTTCTTCTCTTTTATATTTTGTTCTTGAGTAAATTCTTGCATGTTCTCCGTTGCCGTATTTTACTTTGGCCAAGTGATTTGTTGCAACTCCAAGAGGGAGCGTTATGCTTGATTGTGGGTTCAGCCCCTTGATGTCTAGCTTGAGTGACAGAAACATGAGACTAGGGGATGTGTTGTTGCCACCAGGGATAAAACAACGGTGCTTGTACCTGCGGGTGCAAGGATTGTTTACTTTACGCAAAGTTCTTTTAATGCAGTTGTCTGTTGCTTTGAGTTTACACTTTGGGTGGGATTCACAACTTAATACCAGCGAGATGTTCTGGATAGATATCTCAAGGTGGATGATTCGTATTAGATGCAGTTGGATTTCGGTCTACTTAACTTGGCGTACTGCCCATTGCTTTTGAGCCCTTCCTTTCTTTGCAGCATAGTTAGCATTGCGGTGCCTTCATAATTCTGTCAATTGCCCAGCTGTGATTTGTTTACCTCGCTAGCACTTTTATTGTCTTTTGGGAGAGAGACATCACTAGTGAAAATCACGGGACCCCGGTCCATCTTCACATTATTGTTTACACCCTTAGCTTAATTTCAGTTCCACTTTTATCTCTTGCGTTGACCCTTTGTAAACAGTAAGGCCGGAGGAATTGACAACTTCTCTGTATTCGTTGGGAGCAAAGTTATTTGTATCTGTGTGCAGGTCCAGGTGAAGCTAGCAACCTCGGCGCCATTGTTAACTTTACCACCTTCTTGTATCCTTCGGAGTCCTACGGGAGACGAACCTTGGTATTTTTGCCAAGGGAAAACTTGCCGCTGCACTATATATCACCCTGCACTTGGGGTAACCAACAAGGCTTGAAGAGTATTAACACTCTCTTGCCATCAGCAAGTTTTCTGGCGCCGTTGCCGGGGACTCCAGTCTACAAGATAGGGGAGTTGCACACTATCTTTTATCCTTGCTTTTTAGTCTTGTTAGTTTACCTTTCAGTTTTTACTTTTGTGTCCCTGATAAAAAATACCAAAAATACCGGTTACCTTGTCAGTAGTTACCACTATGGCTTGTCCTTTTGCCTTTGGTGAGGCAGAAGTACTTACCTTTACTCAAAGAGGTGGTCAAAGTTTGAAAGATGCTTGGTATAGAATTAATGATGCTCAAAAAAGAGCCACCAAGAAGCAATCGACTACTATCTTGCTTAGAAGTTTTTATGTTGGGATCACTTCTCGGAATAGGTTTCTTTTAGACACTGCTATCAATGGGAACTTCATAGAGGCCCCAGTTTGGGAAGCCCTTAATGTTATTGAAAATCTTGTTGGAAGTCTCCCAGTTGTTAGTATTAAGGAGGACATTACTTTAGCTCACATTATGAGAAAACTTGAAAAATAGAGCTAGAGATGCCAAGTATCGATAGGGTGAATGAGTTGGATCGTAAAATTCAAGGGAATTTGAATAGGCTAGATAACTCCATGCAGAAAATTGTCAAAACTTTGGAGACTATTAAATCCCTTGATGAGAAGTCTTCTAGGATAGAAAAGATTGAGGAATTATTGAAACTCTAGGAACTACCTTTTCCTCAATCAAAACCAAAAAGGATGAAACTCCGGCAAAGAAGGAACCTAAGTTCGTTTACGTCCCCAAGGTTCCTCAAGCTAAAACAAACACACCTATTGTCAAGAGAGTTGAAACGGTGAAAACTTTGGAGGAGACACCTATCTTTAACTTTAATGAAACTCCAATTGATTTCTCTCCTTTTGATTTTATTCCAAGAAGAATTTTCATTCATCCTTTATTTGAGAAACCTATTAAGACTAGTTGTACTATTGAAGAGCTTTTTGATGATCGTGATGATGGTTCAATGGATACAACTTGATCTAATTGCGTTAAGCCTAGCTAATGGCTCTAAAGAAGCGCTTTCGGGAAGCAGCCCGCAACGAATTTAGGTTTTTATTTTTGCTTTTCTTCTGTTCTTAGTGGTCTTGATGATTTTTACTACTGTAGAAACATCATTGTATCTTTACTTTTCAAGCATTGTGCCTTTTATAGCCTCATACGACAAGGGAAGTGAAAGTTGTGACATGCTGTCCAGAAAACAGATTTTGTCCTTGTGACTAGAAAAATCAGAGAAAAATCCCAGTTCATCTTTTTGAGCTGAATTTCTTACACAGCATGCTCTATACAATTACGAAACTTTCATATGTTCTGAGTTTTTTGATTTGAGTTGCAGAAGTATCCCTAAAAAAATCTTTACTACCTGCTGTTCTGTTTCTCACAGATTCTGCCACGTTTTTGTTTCTCTTTACTTTTGCAAACCTTAAGCTTGCTTTTTCTTTGCAAAGACTTTTTGGAAATCTTGAGAAACAGTAGCTCTTCAAGAATATCTTTATTTCCAGTAATGGAAAAATTATTTTAATAGGGTACTAACCTCTCTAATCAGTCTACAATGAGTTATGTATGAAGGGAGTTTTCAAGTGCGCGATGGAAGATGATGAGACAAGATCTTGGAGTGTCAAACGCTCAAGCTTGGGGATGCCCATGTGCACCCCCAATAAATATTCCAGGAGACTCAAGCCTCTAAGCTTGGGGATGCCCCCGTGCATCCCCTTCTTCATCAACAATTATCAGTTAGTCTCTCGTTGCACTATATTTTTATCACTTCATGCGTTATGTGCTATGCTTGGAGCGTCTCGCTCTTAGGTTTTATTTTTAGTTTTCTTTCGCATTGTTTGCTGTAGTAACAAGTTAGACCCCAGCTTACTCTTTTGTGTGGGAGAGTTACACTCTCCGCTTGAACTAGAACTCCTCATAGGATTTGCATGCTTATTCTTTTAGCTGTGAGTTGTTCTTTTTCTTTTCTTAGTTGCTGCTCTGTTTAGTTGTAGAGCTTTAGTTTTTCTAGAGCTTTTATTTTTTTTTAGGTAGAACTATCTCTATGTTGCATGTTTTATCTTGTTAGAGAGTTTGCCTGTTGCACTGAGTTTTGTGTCTTGACTAGAAGTAGGTAGTTGAAGTCGCTATTCTCTTTCTAGTAGTAACTTGCAATAGTTTTGAGGTATTGACTAGAGTAATGTTTGAACTTTTGGTGTCAAGAGATCGAGTGACGGGGATTAACCCCGGAAAATCCCATGGTCAGGGACCCTGGGTTAGTCATGAGAGGCACAGGTTGGACGATAGCTCGTCGGCAAACAGGAAGGCACGCTCCTGCTCGATATTATTGATGGGGGAGATGCGATTACAGTGGATACCAAGGCTGGAGCGCTCAAGGCTAGGGTTACAGATGATATTCGTTGTACTTTGGCGTCGCCCCCCTAGCCCTTATATACTGGGCTAGGTCTCGGGGAGTTCATCTACGTTTACAGGTAAGCTTTCCTAACCCTAGCTTGCTCCGTACGGCAGGTTTTCGCACCTTCCTTATGAGTCGCAGACTCCTACGTCGGTGCCAATTAGCGGGCCGAGGATGTATCTTCATGGGCCTTCTGTCTTCAGGGACACCAGGTAGGCTTATCCGTAGGAGTCGTGGGGTCACCCCCTCGTCAGTAGCCCCCGAGTGCCTGGGGGACTCGAAGAGTCGCGCAGGGACTCGAGTACATCCATTTGTCAGTTATTTGTATGCGCGGTACAACCGCGGGTTGTTGGCATTCTGGTGGCCATGAAAAAACCTGTTTCGAGGGATGCTAAGCTGAAAGGGCCCAAGGAGTCGACTGGTCGAGCCTTGGTGAATTACACTAGGGAAAATACTTCAGTAGCCCAATCAAACCCACGTCCCTCGACGTGAGCTTGGAACACTGGTGTCGAGCAAAAGTCCTGCCGCTTCAGGTCTTACGGTGTTCATTTGCCGCCAGTAATGTGCATAGCCTAAGGCGCGTCCGCCCGGCTTTTTCTATCATGCGCAGCGCATGGAAAAGGTTGGGAGTGAAATCGCTCTTCGGCAAGTCCCAACCCGGCCGAACTTCGCAGCGGGGTCTTACCTACATGTTAATCTTGCGTGGCATCTGGGCACAGTGTATCGTGTTCCAGGAATGTGTGTTTTTGAGGCGCGAAGCCTTAGAGCATTGCACCCGCTTGGAACAAAACATCAAGCGAGTTGTTGACTCATTCACCCGTGGAGCTTGTTTCGAGTGCTCAGACGGGGAGTTCTTCGTGAGTAGTCACTCGAATGCCGTTTCGGCTCTTGAGGTGAGGGAGCACCTGAGACTCTAGCGCCGTATGATCTTGGCGAGTGAATGTTTGTCTTGCTTTGGGTTGAGGGACCACCCGAGACTCTCGTGAGTGCGAGTGATCGCTCGAGCACATTGCTGACCTTTTGGGTGAGGGAGCACCTGGGACTCTCATGATGTGCTCTCCCGATGGGAGTAAGATGTTTTTCTTCATCGGTAAAAAGATCTGAAAGATAGCATCTCAGAGCCTTGCTGACGTACATAGTACGTCTTGCTGTGATATGACGTTGGCGTGGTCCTCTGGAGTTTTTGACCACTGTAGCGCGCGTAGTGGGCGGTGTTGTTACTGCGCCGGTTGGATTTTCCATACTTTTCGTCTGTTTATGGGATCGTGCCACGTGTGCTGGGCGATAAGGTTGGACGGTGGCCCTTCTTGCTAGGCTCTTGAGTTAAATACCTTGCGGCTGGGTAAATTGTAGGTTTTACTTAGTCGTTGCCTTCCTCCTCTTTCTCTGTTTCTTTCTTGTTCTTGAGCCTTCATCTTTTCTCCTCTGCGAGCTGCTGCGAGATCCATGACCAAGCGCCCCCGTTCTGCTGTAGAGTCTGCCAAGATGTCCGGGAAGTGGGAGCGGTCCATGTTCGGGGCCGGGGATCTGGATACGCTGGTTGCTGACGGGGTGGTGGTGGAGAGTGATGTGCGTCTCCCTGGTGATGAGTCGATTCCGGCGCCGGCGGCAGACGAGCGGGTAGGCTTCCAGGCTTTCTTCCATCGTGGGTTTGCTCTTCCGCTACATCCTTTCGTTTGCGGCTTGCTGTATTCCTATCGGCTCAAGTTGCATGACCTGACTCCCAACGGGAATTTGCACATTGCGTGTTTCATCACTCTTTGTGAGGCCTTCCTGGGGATTTACCCCCATTGGGGACTTTAGAGGCGTCTTTTTAGTGTAAAAGGAAGAACTCTGAGTACACCGTGGGCCGGGTGGGTATCTCCATTGGGGATAAACATTCGTATTTTGACTTGGAGAAGATCGATTCCGTTAGCAGCTGGCGAAAAGGCTGGTTTTATCTGAAGGATCGCTGCGTTGTTGGTCAGCAATTTGGCCTTGCTTCTTTCAATCCGGGAAAGCGGGTGGTCAAACAGCCTTCGTGGTCTCATTCCTTGACCGAGGTGGAGTCGTCCGAGATGACTCAGTTTTCGGAGAGGATTGCTGTGTTGAAGGATAACTTGACTGGTAGTCAGCTCGTCTCTGTTTTTGTGGGAAGGCGAGTTCAACCGTTGCAGCATCGAACTCGCCCTATGTGGCAGTACGAGGGACTCGGTGACTCGACGAGATGCTCGCCTGAAGAGCTTGAACCTGACGCCCTGATGGCTCGTATCCAACTTGTGACCAAGTGCTCGAGTATTTCCGAAATGCGCCTTGTCCTTCCGTATGCGTCTGATCATTCTCCGCTGCCGGTTGGTATCCGTGTTCATTCGTTTGTTTGGACAAGTACCTAGTTTTGCTTTGTTGTTGACATTGCTTGCCTTGCAGGGCCATGCTCCGGCGCCGTGTAATCCTCCGTAGCCGGAGGACGCCAATATTCTTGAAGAACCTGGTGCTTCCGCAGCCGATGATGCTGCGCCAACTGTTGATGTTGAAATTGTGCTGGTGGAAACTGGAGATAGTGAAGATTCCAGTCCCTTTCGCGTGAAGCGGTCGCGCCCCTTGAAAGCTGAAGATCATGATGCATTGGGTGATGTTGTCCCACCAGCTGCTCCGTTTGCCAGGCCTTCCCCTTCGGCTGCTACTCCGGCCGCTGCTACTAAGAGGGTCAGGCTTGGGAGTCTAGGGCGCCCTCGTGCCACGCGTGTCGGGTAAGAGTCTGCTGGATTTTTGCCCGTTCTTTTCCTTGTTCCTGCGTCTGATAATGCTTATCTTGTAGTGCTGCGCCTTCTCCGGCTAATTCGTGCACCAGTGCAGCTACTACTGACTTGAGGTCGCCGGACTCTGGGGCAGCAGCCAAGCATCTTGAGGACCTCTCGGCTGCTGCTGCTCAATCTGGGCCGACGGCGACTCCTGCCGTTCCGACTGCGGGTGTAGTTCCTGGTGCGCCGTCTTCTGAGGCACCTGGTGCTGTTGCTCCTGAGTCCAAGTCAACTGAGCTTGGTCCTCCGTACTTTGGTCGGCTTGATCTGGCGATTGAAGACAAGGCTCGTGTTTTTGATCACGTCTCCAAGCTGGTGAGTTGATTCGTGCCCGTGTGACTTTATCATTGGGGGCACGGCAGTGTTCCCGATGGGAGTAGCCCCCGAGGCTAGAAGTAACTGCTTGCAGTTGCTTGTAGTCTTGTCTTTCCTTATCATCTGATTGTCTGGATTTTGCAGCCTGTTTTCCAACACTGTCTTTCAAGTGGTGGCGGGTCCTCCAGGTGGTAGGGATCATCCGATGAATGAGCACTACATGGCTATAGATAAACCTGCGCGCCAGGTTGTGAGGCGAGTTTGCGAAGAGAATGACCGCCATCTGGGTGCACTTATTAAGGTGAAGTTGGAGCCTAAAGATTAGGTGCTTCCCTTCGTTGTATATGCTTTTGCTTGGTTGTATATATTCCATGCTGTCTTGGGGGGTCGTCTGCGTTTGTAGTTGCGGGGGACGTTCCAGAGGGTTGCTGGGGCAAGCCCCCAAATGTAAGAGTTTTTATGTGTCGCGGTTTGCGAAGAGTGCCTCGGGAAGTGGCAGTTTCGGCGAGCCCCTGAGGGCTAAGTTAATGTGCCGCGATTGCGGAGGATGCCTCGGGGGGTGGCAGCTTTGGCGAGCCCCCGAGGGCTAAGTTAATGTGCCGCGATTTCGGAGGATGCCTCGGAGGGTGGCAGCTTCGGCGAGCCCCCGAGTGCCAAGTTGATCTGCCCCGGTTGCGGAGGACGCCTCAGGGGGTGGCTGATTCGGCGAGCCCCCGAGTGCCAAGTTAATGTGCCGCGGTCGCGGAGGACGCCTCGGGGGGTGGCAGTTTCGGCGAGCCCCCGAGTGCCAAGTTAATGTGCCACGATTGCGGAGGACGCCTCGGGGGGTGGCTGATTCGGCGAGCCCCCGACTGCCAAATTGATGTGCCGCGATTGCGGAGGACGCCTCGGGGGTGGCTGCTTCGGCGAGCCCCGAGTGCCAAGTTAATGTGTCGCGATTGCGGAGGACGCCTCGGGGGGTGGCTGCTTCGGCGAGCCCCCGAGTGCCAAGTTAATGTGTCGCGATTGCGGAGGACGCCTCGGGGGTGGCTGCTTCGTCGTGCCCCCGAGTGCCAAGTTAATGTGTCACGATTGCGGAGGAAGCCTCGGGGGGTGGCTGCTTCGGCGAGCCCCCGAGTACCAAGTTAATGGGCCGCGATTGCGGAGTACGCCTCGGGGGGTGGTTGCTTCGGCGAGCCCCCGAGTGCCAAGTTAATGTGTCGCGATTGCGGAGGACGCCTCGGGGGGTGGCTGCTTCGGCGAGCCCCCGAGTGCCAAGTTAATGGGCCGCGATTGCGGAGGACGCCTCGGGGGGTGGCTGCTTCGGCGAGCCCCCGAGTGCCAAGTTAATGTCCCGCGATTGCGGAGGACGCCTCGGGGGGTGGCTGCTTCGGCGAGCCCCCGAGTGCCAACAGATTTTGGGGAAAAATATTTATGTAATACTTTTCCTGCTGTCTCTTACAAAGAGTAGGGGGGTTCTGTTGAAGACAGATCCCTTTTGCTTAGAACGATGATGTAGTGGCCTTAAAGGCCTGGTAGCTTTGTCTCCGAGTGCCTGGGTTCTTCGGGCGATGTTCCTTTCCTTCGACGGGAGCGCTTCTTCTGCGAGTCCCGTGGTCCTGCTGCCTTGGCGGGCTACGAAGGCTTCTGCTATCTTGTGGAATTCCTTGTCGCAGCGGTCGGATCTGACGAAACTGCCGCTGATTGTGATGGCCCCGTGTGGGCCTGGCATCTTCAGCTTGAGGTAGGCGTAATGGGGTACGGCCATGAAGCGAGCAAAGGCTGGTCGCCCGAGGATTGCGTGGTATTGCGACTTCCAGTCGACCACTTCAAAGTCCAGCGTTTCCTTGCGGAAGTTTGTCGCGTTCCCGAAGACTACCTCCAGGCTTATCCTTCCGAGGGGGTAGACTGCTTTTCCTGGTACGATCCCGTGGAAGGTTGTGCCTGAGGACTTGAGTGTGTTGTTTTGGATGAGCATGTCGTCGAGTGTTCGGGTGAAGATGATGTTGATCCCACTGCCGCCGTCCATGAATACTCGCGGCATGTCGTAATTTCCGATTCTGGCCTCGAGTACTAGCGCGGCGTGCCCTGGTTGGGGAACGACTGGCAGGTGGTCGTCCCGGGAGAAGGGGATTTCTGTCTCCGACCCGCGCAGGTACTCTGGGACGGCCGGGTGTGTGGAGGTTGCCAGGAAGACTTGTCTGGTGACTTGTTTCTGCTGCCTGTTGGAAGGCCTGCCTTCTTGTATCATGTAGATCCTCCCGTGGGCTTCTGGGTACTGGTCTTCCTCTTCTGGTGTCCTTTTCCGTTCCTGGATGGCGGCCACCTGTCTTGTTGGCAGAGGGGGCTGGTGGCGCGTTGTGGGCGACTGGCCCGACTGCCATGCTTGCGAGTGGTCGTACTGTTGCGGCCGCGGAGCGGCTTTTCTCCTCGGCCAACTCGTTGAAGCTTCTGCAATTCCTGAGGGTGTGGGACGATCTGTGCTCTCCTTGCTCGTTTCTGAATCCGTGTATAGAACACGGTCCGTCGAGTTGTTCTTTGGCGGAGCGGAATGCGCGAGTGCCGTCGCGTGGCTGCCTTGTCCTCCATTCTCGTTTCTGAGCCTGGGGCTCGTCTTCTGGGTTGTCTCGTCGTTGTGGTCTGTTGTCATCGCGGTGCCTTCCGTTCCGATCGTCCGAGAAACCGGCGGCGACCATGTCAGGTCCTCTGTCGTCGTAGAAGTTCCGTCTGGGTCGCTTCCTTCTTCTGTCGGCTCCTCTATCTCCGTTGTAGTCGTAGTCATACTCTGGTCGTGCAGTGTGGGTTTCTGTTTCATTACGAACGGAATCTTCTCCGTCCGCCCAGCTGTTGGCTAGTTCTAACAGCCGTGCGAGTGTTCGGACTTTCATTTGTCCGAGCTGCTCCTTGAATTCAACGCGATGTAAGCCTCGCCTGAACGCGTCGATCGCGCTTTCGTCCGAGATGTCTTCCGCTGAATTCTTGAGTATCGTCCATCGCTGGATGTATGCTCGCAGGGTCTCCCTCGTTCCTTGTTTGCATGCCCGCAGTTCCTCGAGTGAGGCTGGTCGCTTGTATGTGGATTTGAAGTTTTCTATGAAAGCTCCTCGGAATTGGCTCCAGGAGCTGATGGATCCGCGCCGGAGATTCTTCAGCCAATGTCGAGCCGAGCTCTCGAGCATGAGCTGCACGTACTGCATTTCTGTGACGTTGGTTCCTCTCTGAAACTTGACTGCTGTTAGGTAGTCGTCGAGCCATGCCTCCGGCTCCTCGAGTCCATTGTACTTTAGTGTCATGGAGTTCAGTTTGAAGCCGTTTGGCATTCGTGTCTCACGTATGGCACGTGTGAAGCATAGTGCTCCACATGGCTCGATTTCCTCGTTGGAAGCCTCTTCTTCCGAGTAATCCTCGCGTGTTGCGCGTCTTCGCCTGCTGCGGTTGACTCTGTTCTGTGTGATGTCATCTCGCGCATCTCGTCGGGTGCTGCGGCGCCTGTTGTTGTCGTCGCTGTCGTGCTTCTTGGACCTGTCGGAGCGCCTTCTCCTGTCGTCATTACAATCGTCGTCGTCTGGTGAACTGGGGTCCCTGTCTGGTGTCCGCTCGCGAGTCTGCCGTTTTGTGCTGGATTTCTTGGGCACCGAGGCATCGATGGCGGTTGGCTGCTTTTTTGATTGCTGGGTCCTTGTTCCACCGGGACTTTCCTTGGTATGGACCCTGGTTCTCCTAGCTGCACGACCATCTGACTGGTGTTGCCGGGACCTGCCGCCCTGCTGGTGGTTGGGGTGTCTTGACGAGTGCCCGGGTCGTCGACTCGTCCATTGTTACCTGGCGCTGGTGCGCCAACTTCTGCCATGAACACCTGCAATGGTGTCCTTGACGCCTCCTTGCTGATACGTGTGATGGTGCTTCTCCATGTTGGGGCTCCACTCGAGCGGTCGCGAGTGGCGTGGAGCCTTGAGTTGGGTGGGTAGCTACGGCTGCCCAATAGGTTGGCCGTGCGGGCGGTGTCCGCCCCGGTCACTGCTGCAGGTGTTGCCGTGGGTGCGCGGGTGCCGTCGGTGAGGCGAAGAGTCCCCCAATGGTTGATGTAGATCTGATACGTTCCGAAGATCCGATTGACGC
Organism: Bromus sterilis; assembly: GCA_950022295.1. NCBI lineage: Eukaryota > Viridiplantae > Streptophyta > Magnoliopsida > Poales > Poaceae > Bromus > Bromus sterilis. The sequence goes on along the minus strand of OX465601.1, from coordinate 137,348,959 downwards.
CGGAGTGTAGATCGGTAAAGACTGGCTGGAGGGCAGGGAGGTGGGCCGTGAATCCGAGGGACTCTAACAGATTAGATCTTGCTGGAGTCGTCGAGTCGATGAGTGCTGATGATGATGAGGCCGCCGAGATCGCATTCCAAACCTGCGCGTTTCCCACAGACGGCGCCAATTGACGGGGATCAACCCCGGAAAATCCCATGGTCAGGGACCCTGGGTTAGTCATGAGAGGCACAGGTTGGACGATAGCTCGTCGGCAAACAGGAAGGCACGCTCCTGCTCGATATTATTGATGGGGGAGATGCGATTACAGTGGATGCCAAGGCTGGAGCGCTCAAGGCTAGGGTTACAGATGATATTCGTTGTACTTTGGCGTCGCCCCCCTAGCCCTTATATACTGGGCTAGGTCTCGGGGAGTTCATCTACATTTACAGGTAAGCTTTCCTAACCCTAGCTTGCTCCGTACGGCAGGTTTTCGCACCTTCCTTATGAGTCGCAGACTCCTACGTCGGTGCCAATTAGCGGGCCGAGGCTGTATCTTCATGGGCCTTCTGTCTTCAGGGACACCAGGTAGGCTTATCCGTAGGAGTCGTGGGGTCACCTCCTCTTCATCGAGCCTATTAGTGATAGATGTCATATTTTGGGCAATCCGTGTGTTTTTCGAAAACCAAAAACCCCTTGTTGAGAACTCTAGCTACTAGATGGATCACTAACCTCTGGAGGGTTCGAATATTAGAGAACACTCACGTACCATGAGTAGAGGATGCGCAAGGATAACCAAACCCCCATGCACTACTCCTCGGGGTACTTGTCTCTTTGTGAACCTCCTGGTTAGATTGAGAGTTACCGATAATAAGTGCATGAGTTCTTCGGACTGATGTGAGTATTCGAAAGTTGACACTTCCACCCACCTATACTTTTTTCTAGCCTCTCCTGTGCCGTGCATTGCTTTCTTCTCACTCTGAGAGTTAGCGTTCACCTTCCCCGGTACATCCAAACCCTTGGCACGATACGCTCTGTCATCATAAACCTCCTTATATCTTTCCTCAAAACAGCCACCATACCTACCTACAAGGCATTTCCATAGCCTTTCCGAGATACATTGCCATGCAACATCCACCTTCTCATGACTTGATCCTCATGTCATGCATGCTACTTGCTTGATCGATGAGCCGCATGCTAGTTGGGCCTTGCCCTAATCATTGCTACATGACGCGCTAGTATCATTGCATATCCTGCTATCCTGGCAGAAGCATACATTTGCATCATGATAGTTATATCTTCTTTATGTGAGTACCTTTGTAAAGTGTGAAAGATCTCCTATATTCTTGTAAAATATAGAGTGTTGCCCCTAAAGTGAGGAAAAGCTCCCAAAGAGGACAAAATCAAAAGATCCCAAAGAGGACAAATGAGAGTTAAATAGAAAGAGCCATTGAGGCTACCAAAAAAATACAAAAAAAGATAAAAAAGAGAAAAAGAAAAATAAAAAGAGAGAAGGGGGCACACTACTATTTCTTTTGAGAGATCCACACTAGTACTTCATCCTCTATCCCTTGTACTCCATAGAGATCATCATCATGCATATAGCTATGTGGGGACCTTCACACTATAGAACTTGGCTTGTATATTCCAATGATGAGCCTCCTCAAACGAGCTCTAGGTCTTCTTGAGCAAGGAAGTTAGATGCACCCCCACTAGTTTCCTTGGAGAGCTTTTAGCTCACATGTGCATCCGTTGCATGGCAATCCCTACTCCTCACATCATATCTATCATATGGCTTTCTCTCGCCTATGATTGTCCTCATTAATGTGAGCCTTTCACACCTTTTTTGTCTTCCTCCTCCACCTTCTTTCTGTTTCGCCTTTTAGGTGTCAACTTTCTTGCTCACGCTCATCCATTGCATGAGTGCTCAAAATATCGAAAGGGAGCGGATCAATTTGACTTGTACCTGACTAGTGGTCTGGGGACGAGTCAAGATAAGAATCCAAAGGAGACCAAGTGTGAAACTTTAGTAGATAGTTGTTCTCAACAACCTTTTTTCTCTGTTTTTCCCAGTCCCCTGCTTGCAGGCAAACACCATCTGGAGACATTCGAGTCACGGATAGCAAGATCTCTTGCACATTTTGTTCTTTTGTTGCTTGTGTCAATGCTAATATAGACTCTTGCTTGTTAAGACTTGAATTGAATTGCATGCTTTGATTGCTTTACTTAAAAGTCCTTATATGGTTGTGTGACATGTCACCATAGAAATTATGCTTTTTATCATTTACCTACTCGAGGACGAGCAGGAATTAAGCTTGGGGATGTTGATACGTCCCAAACGTATCTATAATTTCTGCTTGCTCCATGCATGTTTTGTGTGATTTTGCCATGATTTGCTTAAACTTTCATACATTTTTGAGCATATTTGGACTAATCTATTAACCCAGTGCACCCAGCTGCCAGTTGCTGTTTTCTGCTATTTTTGTATTTCAGGTTTTCCAGCCTTTAAAAGTGCTCCAAAAAATCCGAAAAAAACAGATAAAAAAATCAGCGGCATGGAAGCTTCCGGAAACACCAAAGGAGGGAAGGGGGGCCACCACAGGGACTCCAGAAGGGTCCCTGGCGCGGCCCCACCCTAGGCCACGCCAGGGAGCCTCCTGGCTGCCCTGTGGCCCCTCTCGGTGCCCCCCTTCTCCTATATTTAGCCCTCGGGGTGGAAACCCCTAAGACGGATCTCTTTTCCGCGAACTCGCCTCTTTACCGCCGCCGCCGCCGTTTCAAGATCGGGCTTCCTGGAGAAGCTGCCCCGGCACCCTGCCGGGAGGAGGAACCCCCTCCGGGAGACCATCCATAGCCATGGACGCCTCCCGTATGTACCGTGAGTAGTTCCCCTTGGACCGTGGGTCCGTGACCAGTAGCTATGTGATGTTCCTCTCCCCTCTTTGTGCTTCCACTTTCGAGACCTCGTGAGCTGCCTCACATGATCGAGGCACCTTTGTAATTTTCTGCTGTTGCTATGCTGAGTTTGTTGGGATCTGATGGATTATGAGACTATGTTCAGATTGTGATGAGTAATATATTTGGTTATTCTCTTTTCTATTTTGTTCTTGAGTAAATTCTTGCATGTTCTCTGTTGCCGTATTTTACTTTGGCCTAGTGATTTGTTGCAACTCCAAGAGGGAGCGTTATGCTTGATTGTGGGTTCAGCCCCTTGATCTCTAGCTTGAGTGACAGAAACATGAGACTAGGGGATGTGTTGTTGCCACCAGGGATAAAACAACGGTGCTTGTACCTGCGGGTGCAAGGATTTTTTACTTTACGCAAAGTTCTTTTAATGGAGTTGTCTGTTGCTTTGAGTTTACACTTTGGGTGGGATTCGCAACTTAATACCAGCGAGATGTTCTGGTCAGATATCTCAAGGTGGATGATTCGTAGTAGATGCAGATGGATTTCGGTCTACTTACCTTGGTGTACTTCCCATTGCTTTTGAGCCCTTCCTTTCTTTTCAACATAGTTAGCATTGTGGTGCCTTCATAATTATGTCAATTGCCCAGCTGTGATTTGTTTACCTCGCTAGCACTTTTATTGTCTTTTGGGAGAGAGACATCACTAGTGAAAATCACGGGACCCCGTTCCATCTTCACATTATTGTTTACACCCTTAGCTTACTTTCAGTTCCACTTTTATCTCTTGCGTTGATCCTTTGTAAACAGCAAGACCGGAGGAATTGACAACTCCTCTGTACTCGTTGGGAGCAAAGCTATTTGTATCTGTGTGGAGGTCTAGGTGAACCTAGAAACCTCGGCGCCATTGTTAACTTTACCACCTTCTTGTATCCTTCGGAGTCCTACAGGAGACAAACCTTGGTATCTTTGCCAAGGGAAAACTTGCCGCTGCACTATATCTCACCCTGCACTTGGGGTAACCAACGAGGCTTGAAGAATATTAACACTCTCTTGCCATCAAACACTCACCATCTCATGACTTGAACTTCATGTCATACATGCTTTTGCTTGATCAAGGAGCCGCATGATAGTTGGGATTTCCCTTATTATTGATACATGACGCGCTAGTATCATAGCATATCCTGCTACACTGGCAGAGGCATGCATTTTCATACATCATGATAGTTTTCCTTATTCTTTATGTTTGAGTACTTCTTGTAAAGTGTGAAGATCTTCTATACTTCTTGTAAAATATAGAGTGTTGCCTTTAAGTGAAGAAAAGATCCCAAAGAGGACAAATGATAGATAAATAGAAAGAGCCAAAGAGGCCACAAAAATACAAACAAATAGAAAGAGGAGAAAAAATAAAATAAAAAGAGAGAAGGGGGCAACACTACTATTCCTTTTGACAGATTCACACTCATACTCCATTGCTATATTTGTACTCCATAGAGATTATGATTCATGCATAACTATGTGGGGACCCTTTCACTATAGAACTTGGCTTGCATATTCCAAGGATGAGCCTCCTCAAATGAGCTCTAGGTCTTCATGAGCAAGCAAGTTGGATGCACCCCTACTAGTTCCATTGGAGAGCTTACTTTAGCCTACATGTGCATCCATTGCATGGCAATCCCTACTCCTCACATCATATCTATCATTTGGCATTCTCTCGCCTATGATTGTCCTCATTGATGTGAGCCTTTCACACTGTTTTGTCTTCCTTCTCCATCATTTCTCTCTTTGCCATCCGAAGTGCTAACGTATCTTGCTCGCGCTCATCCATTGCATGAGTGCTCAAAGTCGAAAGGGAGAGGATCAGTTTGACTTGTACCTGACTAGTGGTCGGGGGATGAGTCAAAATAAGATCCCGAAAGGGAGAGGATCAGTGTGAAACTTTAGTAAACTGAGTTCTCAATTAACTATATATACATTTTACTCTCTTAATCCCATCTCTCATTTCTTGCACGCAAACACCATTTGGAGACATTCGAGTCACGGACGGCGAGAGCTCTTGCACCTTTATGTTCTTACTTTGCTAGAATTAATACTAAGACTCTTGCTTGTTATTGTCTTGAATTGAATTGCATATTTTACTTGCTTTACTTTGAAGTTCTTATATGTGTGTGTTAGCATGTCACCATAGAAATTCTCTATGTTATCATTTACCTACTCGAGGACGAGCAAGAATTAAGCTTGGGGATGTTGATACGTCCCAAACGTATCTATAATTTCTGCTTGTTCCATGCACTTTTATGTGACAGTGCTCCATGTTTTTCTACACTTTTATATCATTTTACACATATTTGGAATAACCTACTAACTCAATGCACCCAGTGATAGTTCCTGTCTACTCATGTCTTTAGTTACAGTGATTTTTCGACAATTTAAAATTCCAGAAAAATTCGGGAAAATTAGAATAAAAATCAGCATGGAGGAAGATTCCGGAACTACCAAAGGAGAGCCCGAGGGGGCCCAGCCCCCTCCCAGGCGGCCAGGTGGCGCGGCCCCACCCCTGGTTGTGCCACCAGGGCGCCTGGGAGGTGGACCCACTCCCGGTGCCCCCCTTCGTCCAGAAAACCCTCGTAGAAAGTCCTGCATCGCGAATTACCTCTCTTTTCCGCCGCCGCCGCGCTCCAAAGTTCGGGAGCACCAGAAGACCCCTTCCCGGCACCCTGCCGGAGGGAGGATTGACTTCCGGGAGCCTCTCCACCACCATGGACGTCTCCCGGATGTGCCGTGAGTAGTCCCCCTTAGACCATGGGTCCGTGATCAGTAGCTATGTGATGTCTTCTCTCCACCTTGTTCTTCAATGTTTTAGACCTTGTGAGCTGCCCTACATGATCAAGGCACCTATGTAATTTTGCTGTTGTTGCTATGGTGTGTTTGCTGGGATCCGATGGATTATAAGATTATGTTCAGATCGTGATGAGTTATATATTTGGTTTACCTTTTATATTTTTTTTTTCTTTGTAATTCTTGCATGTTCTCCGTTGTTGTTTGTTGATTTGGCCAAGTAGTAGGCAGTGACTCCAAGAGGGAGCATTATGCATGATTGTGGGTTCATGCCCCCCGGTGACTAGCTTGAGTGACAGAACCATGAGTCTAGGGGATGTGTTGTTGCCACCAGGGAGAAAACAATGGTGCTTGTAACCGCGGTTGCAAGGATAGTTTACCTTACGCATAGATTGTTAATGCAATTGCCTGCTGCTTTGAGTTTACACTTTGGGTTGGGCTCGGAACTTAATACCAACGAGGTGTTCTGGATAGATATCTCAAGGTGGATGATTATTAGTTGATGAAGATGGATTTCGGTCTACTTGTCTTGGCGTACTTCCCATACTATTGAGCACTCTTACTTTCAAGTAACATAATTAGCATTGCGGTGCGTTTATAATTCTATCGATTGCCCAGCTGTAATTTGTTCACCCAGCTTAGCTATATTACCGTCTTTTGGGAGAGATACATCACGGGACTCCGGTCCATACTTCCACCACTTTTTACACCTCCAATTTATTTCCCCGTTTTTACTTTCATTTGCATTTATCACTACTATCACTATCTCTTCCGTTTGATCCTTTGTAAACGGCAAGGTCGGAGGGATTGAAAACCCCTCTGTACTCGTTGGGAGCAAAGTTATCTGTTGTATGTGCAGCTCCAGGTAAAGCAAGTGATTATCATAAACAACGTGTCACTTGCCGAGCCACCTACTTGTCGTCGTTGTAGTCCTCCTGGTTCGATAAACCTTACTGTCCTCGTGTAAGGGAAATTATCCACTTTCTACATCTCTACCTTTCACTTGGGGTAACCAATGAGGAGCATTGCTTTCCTTGAGGCGTATGTATCAAGATCGAGATTTGTTCTTCCGCGTGACGGAAAAATAATAATCTGGGTCCATTTGGTGAGATTGCATCCGTAAAGCTGCACATCGTGTGTCTAGGTCACGAGGATGGAATATCACAGGAACGTGTTAAGTAGCACTTGTTGGTAACGATATGGAACTAGGTATGATGATACCGACGATATGATCTGGGAAAAGTCAAGTATCGAAGTAACAAAGGGAATAGGACTCGGCATTTATGGTTCAACTACATGTTCTTGTGGAATGCGTAGGGGTCATTATGGAAATCCAGGTCCCGTTGATGATCATTAGTCGGCGAATTGTTTGATCATGTCAGTAGTGTTCCCAAACCATAAGGTAACACACTTAAGGTTTCAATGACACTTTGAATATAGTTTTGGTATCATCGGAATGACCGGAGAAAGGAGAAAAGAGAACCGGGAAGGTTCCGTGTGGATCCTAAGGATGTTCGGAGTGATCCGAAAGGTGTTTTGTAGCAATGGAAATTAAATAATATGTATTTAATAAAAAATTAAATGAATTAACAATAAAATATAATTTATTTTTAATTAAAATGGAGCATCTCACCTTATTGGGCCTCTCCCAAAGGGGAGCCCATTAAGGGGCCGGCCACCCCCCCCCCCCCCCAAGAGCATAAGGTGGCTATAGTTTGGGCCGTCTGGGCTATTAAACGGCCCACCCCCATTGTCACCGCCCCACTCCCTGGTGCACCCTTCCTCCCCCTTATATAAGGTGAAGGCACATTGGGGAGGGGCCTGCACACATCTAATCTGGAGGAGAGCCCCCCCCCCCGGCTCCCCTCCACATGTCATCTCTTCGCCGTTTTCTCTCCCGCGTGCGGTTCATCCAAGAGCTGCGCACGTGGGATTTAACTCCACTACACCACGTTGCCGTGCTTCTGGTATTCCGATCCAAAAGATCTACTTCCGCAATCTCTACTGGATCGGAGACCGGGAGACGTAGCTGTACACCGCAGGTGTGCGGGTCCATGGAGGTGCTGCTAGTTGTGGCGCCTAGAGTCATGCGAGGATCATCGCAACCTTGAGGTCGATTACGTACGACTACAACATCATCCACGTTCACATGGGAACGTTATCCCGCTTTCGGTCTACGAGGGTACGTTACCGAAACCTCCTGTTACATCATTACTTCTAGATAGATCTAGGTAATTGGTGTACGCTAGTTAGAAAAAATATTTTTTTCTGCTGCGAACCCCATAAGTCATTATATGACCCTAAGAGTTTGTGATAAAAGTTTGAGAAGTTTTTGCAAAAGTTTTCACAAAGAATTCTTACAAATCAAACCATCTTCGGGAAAGAAACTAGGTTTCAAGAGGGAACGAGCTAGGATTGCATGTGATTCGACCACTGCTTTGTCGGTAGGCCTTGAATTTTTTTTCCATAATAAATATAGATCGTTAAATGTATTGTGACAAAATTTGACGTTTTTGGTGTCCATTTGTTATATTTAATCCATTAAATATATCTCTAGGCATTTAAAACAAAGTAGGTTTGCAGGCAAGGTGATCATTCCCTCCTCGGTTAGGGTTCAAACTTTTTCCACACTCAACATACACAATTATATATGTTACAAAATTTGGCATTATTTCATGGTTGTTAACTATATTTAATCCTTTAAATGCATTTTCCTCCATTAAATACCTAGAATTCTATTTAATTTCCTACAAATTGTAACTAATACTTCTTCCATTAGGCTTTAGATGACGTTGAAACGGATGTATGTAGATGTATTATAGTGTATTATACATCCTTTCAGTAAAAATATTTTTGAACGGATGTCTTAGCAAATAGTGGCAAAGTCTTACATGAAACTTTGAATGATACAACTTTAAGGTAAAAATATTTGGACCATAAGGCTAAACATAAAAATCCTAAAATTCCAACTTCACAAGAAAAAATGGCAAAAGAAATACCTACGGTGGGCGCTAGAAACATTCACTAGTGATAACTACCACTTGTGGCGGGTGTCAGTTTGTGCCCGCCACTGGTTATTTTTTAAACACTTAATTAGAAGCAATGTTACCACTGGAACACACTATTGAATCACTAGCGGTGAGAATCAGTTTGTGCCGATACTGATAATTTTTTCCACGGTAATCTCGTACAATCTTATCAGTGACAGGTACTAATTAATGCCTACCATTAGTAAAACATGGACTAGTTGCATGTATGATATGTCGCCCTCCATTGCACATCTAGTCTTGGACGATGTTACAAGTGGCGCTTAGTCGCGGTCACCACTGGTACATTAGTACAAGTGGCGGGCATGACTGGCTTATGCTGCACACATATTTAGCAAATCCAAAAATAAAAAATGTAAAATATGTGAAAAAATATACTATCTAACTACAAAACTTCATGCCTCCACATGACATTATGCAATTGCGCGAGGAAGGGAGTAGAGGAAAAAAAGAAAGAAAGGGGGAAACAAGAATGGAAGCGAAGGCGCGAGTCGATTGACTGCCCTACCGACGGTTGTTGATGTCGATTGATGCGAGCGAGGTCGTCAAGATGGTTGCAAGAGAGAAGAGGAGAGACAATGGAGGAGGGGAAATGAAAGCTTTGCTACACTTATGTAATTTTTTTATGAAAATGTTGTTACGTAATGATGTGGCAGCAGCCAAATAGAGGGGATTAGCCCCACAACGAAATCATGGGGAATTGTTAGATTAAGGAAAAGGGAAGTTAGTACGTAGGATTAAGTAGAAGCTCTTTGTAGTTCTAGCATTTAGGGGGGAAATGACGATGACCCCATTCGCGGTGTTTTCGCCGCAGAGCAAACTACTGTTCGATGCTGATGTGGCAGGGAAAAAGCGTCAAGTTACGTGCAGCTAGATCGAACGCTCAAAGGTCGTTCACTGGGGAATTCGAAATTACTGACTCAGGCCGATAGCATTTCCCTTCCTTTATCCCAATTCGTGTATGCTTCCTGATCTCAAGTCCTTAAGTCGTGGGACACATGGTCTAGCTAGCTGTTCGGGGAAATTTAAGGCCACGTACGGTTAGAGTCCTGTTGCAAGTTGCAACTATATCTATATGTAGGTCGGTTATTTATAGATGCATCAACTTGTGATGAGTTATGATCTTGAGGCTGGATTTGTCCACTGATTTCAAGCTTCGTGGACTACGCAGTGGCCAGTTGATCTGTGATCTAAGGAAATTTATCAAGTTTTCATATTGAACCAGTGATCTGTCCGAGCTACCATCTTTAAATCGATATATGCATATCCATCTAACTTTTTGCCCAACAATACTCCTGTTGACAAGGCGTTAGAAGTACCAAACTCGATCACCAAAACTTAAAATTATTAGGTGCAGCGCCAGGTCATACCTCCGTGAACTACATGAAGGCGTTGATTCCGCATCACTCCATATCGAGAACTGTTTCTTGAAAGTCGCTTCACAACTCAAGGCCATATCCACACACACCTTTCATGGACATAACCAGTTGGAGCGTTTAGTCGACTTTTGTTCCAAAAGCACTTATTAGACTGGCATTTTGAAAGAAACTCCTTTATATCAAGAAATCAAGGGAGGACCCACATGGCAACGATAGCACGAAGGCTTCAGCAATACAGTACTATCTCAATTAACCCCGCGATGTGAGAGTCTGAGACAGGCATACTCGCACACGATACGCTCTGACGATATCGTCGCGGCGAGAGACTGCGGTACTGCGTTGCGATCACCTCCGGTTTATCCCCGCGTCGCCCTCCTCTGGTGGCGACACGGGGGAACCCTAGATCGCGCCGCCGGTACTACTCCCACGTCCTCCCTCGCCGCGCCGCCACCAAAGGGTGCATCGGCGAAGCCGTGCGTGCCCTGGGAGGGTGGCGGCGGGGCATCGGTTCCGTTTCCCCCTATTTCTCTACTCGCGGTGGATCTTGTGGCAGACGGCGAACTCCGGTGGAACGCGACGGCGAGTGTCGAGCGACGAGTGCGGCACGTGGGGTTGCGTCCTCCTCCCAGCAGGGGCGCTCCTGCGCGGCGGCGGCGGTGGGCCAGATCCGGCCCGCCCTCTGTCGTGGGCGGGGTGCCTGCCTCCCTCGCCCCGCCCCTTCCCAAGTCGGAGATGGGTCCGGTCGGCGAGGTGGCTGGGTGCCTCAAGGAGGTTGTGGTGGACGTGGTTGTGGATGGCTATGGTGGGGGGGGGGGGGGGGGGCTGGCCTGGACAGCAGGGTCTGGGTGTCACCAAATCCGGCGAGAAGGATTTCAGCTTCGCCCCGGCCGGGCAAGGCTGGGCGTGATGGCTGGTATGTGGCTCCGAGTGGTTTACCTTGGCAGTGGAAGCCGGGGTGGCGGCCCCGGGACACCGTGCAGCAAGGTGCGGTGGTGCGTAATCTGGCCAACGTGTGGTGGTTGCCGGCGGATCTGTGGATCGACGGCGGCAACACGCAACTTCCCTCCCCATGGTAATGATCCAAGGTGACAACTTTGCTTCCCCCTTCTCAGATTTCTTGCTCCAGAGAGTTGATGAGCATGGACGAGGAGAAATCCGAGCGCGGCTGCGGTTGCGGGCAACGTCGACGCCTGCGGGCGCCGTCTCCTCCTTGGAGGCATTGTCATGGGGATGTTCATTCCCTAATCAAGCACCAGGGGAAACCCTAGGCTCGATTCGCTGGGCTAGGCAGCGGCGGCGCCACGGTGTCGTCCTCTCCTTGAAGACGCTGCGTGGGTGCTTGGGGTGTCTCCTGGAGGAGCAGGTGGTGTGGGTTGCCTAGTTTGCCTCGGCAACAAGGCTTGGGGCGCCGGGTTGTCACATGTTGGTTATTGCTGTGGGCATGATCATCCGGGGCGCAATGTACTCCACCTTCGGCGCCTCATTTGAGTTGTCCTCCTCAAGTCCGGCTAGCTCCTAATGTCCACTTGCCGATCTCGTAGGCGTTAAGAGTGGAGGGTGCGTTGATCTAGGTTGGCTTTGAGGTTGTGCTCCGAGGTGCGGGACACGAATATGAAGCGGTCTGTGTGCTTTGTGTCCTATCTCTTCGTCATCTATGACTTGTAATAGGACTAGGCGAGTTGTGTGTTGAAGTTGTCGTGGTGCATGTGGGTGCTAACCTTTTGATGTAGCGTTGTGCCGAAGGCGTTGTAACTTGTGGAGGCCCTTATGCCTTTCTCCTTCTTTAATTCTCCCTTCGTTCCTTGATATAAGGTGTATAGTTTTCTTAAAAAAGTCAAACTTTTTTAACTTTGATCAAATTTTTAGCAAAAAATAACAACATCTATGATATTTAATAAATACAATACGAAAATATGTTTTAAGATAAATCTAATGATACTGTTTTGGTATAGTTTATATTGATATATTTATCTACAAACCTGATCAAAGTTAAGTTTGACTTTTTTAAATAAACTATACACTTTATATTTAGGAATAGAGGAAATATATAATATGCACGCTTGTGCATATTTGAGAAAAAAAGAGAGACATGCGTACTCAGCCCACTAGCAAAAGACATATAATCAGCACAAACAAGTGGTTGATGAAGGGCATTTGTTCGTTGTAATGGCTTGCACCCACCCCTGCGCATGAGGCCGAAACAATCCACGGGATTACAATGTGACGGCAAAAAATATAGTGCGCATCCACCACGTCATAAAGAAGCCAAAGTTCAAATTTGACGAAAAAAGAAATTAAAGGCAATTAAGTTCAAAATCTTAGTACTTGATTTATTTATTTTTGAAATATGTTTTCATCCCATTTTATACATAAAAAAATTAATTTTGTCATGAATATACAAAGCTTGCATATCTTTTCATTGATAGAACACCTAGTAGCAAAATACATGAAAGAAACATCATTACACATGAGAGAATTCTTCTATAACACTACTCCTAAAATATGATGCCTTATATAACACTCTCAACTTTTTTGCTTCCTTCTATGGTCATTTGTGTAAAATTTATGCCTCACATGACACTCTAGTGTATTTTTAGAGTTAACGATGTCAACTTTTCAAATACAAAGTCATTTTTGCCCTTGGTGCAATGTGTGACAAAAATACAAGAAATATTGTTGTATTACTATGTAATATGGAACCGTGCATGTAGATTCATAATAACTGAAACGGCAATTCAAAAAAAATCAAAAAATCAGCAAACCTACCCTGTATTTTTGATGTCATATCCCCTGCACACAGTTTATATGTATATAATCGATTGAACAATTGTCAACAAGTGCCATAAGCAATCAGATTCACACATAAGACGTAAGGAAGGTTGCGGGATCGATCGAGTCAAATGGGGGCAGTTTGGTCTAGACAGGTAAAAAGTGACGGAAGGAATTAACAGAATGGACGGCAGTGTCATGTGAGGCATAAATTTTATACAAGAGGTCACATGAGGAAGCAAAAAATTGAGAGTGTCACATAAGGCATCAAATTTAAGAGTAGTGTCATAGAAGGAATTCTCTCTTACACATATACGCTACGAAACATGATCATGATAGCGTGAGATGAAGCACAAGAGATGATCGGCCCCAAAACCGACAGCTAACTCTCCATAAGCAATATGGAGATCTATGTGGCACCGTCCCTCCCAAGTGGTGCACATAGTCCTGGATGCATGTAGACAAGCGACGAAGGGCTACTAACCACTCTGATGTATTCAAATCCATCATGTCGTGAGGAGAATGACGTTGGAAGATCTTGATGGTGCAATTCAAGGGCGAGTACACCTGATGTAGTCCACAGTTCGAAAAGGCGATCATCGGGCTGATTACAGTGGTGATTGCCGTGGATGTAAATCTGACAATACATATAGGGGTATGGAAGGAGCTAAATGAATCTGTGTGCAGAGATGGTTGACACAAGGGGGGTTATACAGGTTAGGCCTTTCCGTAGAGATAAAAACCTTAGTTCTGTCCCAGGCTTACTGGGGTGTTCTTTCTTCAGAAATACTGAGAGTGAGAAATGTTGCGCGTGCCCATGCCGAAGGGGAGGGGGTGGCTTATATAGAGTGCGCCCCTGCCTCCTTAATGCCTTGGCTTAAATGGGTCTTAATTACAAGATTAAATACGTACTTAAATACAAAACGGTCTGCCCATTACTACTAATAAAGGAGGAGAAACGCCCGCAGCATTAAATGCCTCCCGTCCGTTGTGTTTCCCATCTTCTGAGTAGGGGGGGCCTCGCCGATTGCTTCCGAGTATCGGTCTACTCGGATCTTGCTGGGCTTCCGAGTAGTTGCGTACTCGGAAGCGACTCCTGGTCTTCGAGTAACATGTTACTCGGAGATTGCCAATGCTTCGTGTTTTTTGTTGGTCTTAGTTTGCTTGATGTGCTTTGGGGAAACCCAGGGCTTAAGGGTACCCCTGGGTTTCCCTCGCCTAGGGGTATGTCTTTAGTATTACCACGACAGTAGCCCCCAAGCGCTTTCGGGTGCTCGTAAGTGAGGTGGCTGACATTTGTTAATCTTTCTGAGGTATGCGAAGATTGAACTCAGTAAGAGGCCCGGAAGGGCTTTATTGATGTTCGAACTTTTCCCTCGAGTGCGAGTTGGGAAGGTTAGCGGAAAATTTTGGCGACACTCAAACGTCTCTCGGAAGAGGTGGACTGAGGCCTCGGACGGCGTGTCTCGGAGTAAAAGTCCTTAAACTCCATATGAACCAAATTTGTAAAGTTCAATTCCCTAGGACATCGTGCCGAGTCCTAGGCCATGCCACGTGGGACATTGATTCTTTACCCCCTGCGCCGTGTCTTACTGGTGGCCTGGCATTCTACATCAGAGACGGGCCGCCAGCGAGCTAGTTACTCGGATATTTACCCGAGTAACCGGGTGCGAGATTTTTCGTTTCGCAAGGAACCTTCGAATGGTTCTTTTCGTGGTGCTTCCAAGTGACAGCTTACTCGGACGCTGCGGGAGCTTCGCAATTTCTTCCGAGTGATGGCGTACTCGGAGAGTTCGATCCGTGTGCGTTATGCTTCGATTCTTCCGAGTAGTTGGGGTGGTTCCGAGCTTCGGGTCGAAGTCAGATTTGGTCTTTAACAAAGGATTTTGCCTTGTCAGAGAATCTTCTTGCCCAGATGAGTGGGCGCACTGTTTGGGCCTGTCTCCTCGGTTCCCGTGGCGGTTTTATAGGATAATAATTAACTTCCTGTGGGGAAGTGGGAGGGATTATGGGGAAGTGGAGCGGTTTTATGGGGAGAGCAACCGGCAGGCCCATTAGTGGGGTGCGGATGTGACGCGCGGCAGTTTCCACCTCGAGCTATAAAAGCACCCCTGCCTTTCGGTTTGGAACAGATCCGCTCATTTCCCCCCTGCGCAGCCGTTCCCGCTTCTCTCTCTCGCTCCGCCCCTTCCTTGCCTGCTTGGTCTCGCCGCCGAGACGCCTCCGCCGGCCGCCCGTGCTTCATCTTGGGAGGCCGCCACTCGCGTTGTCCCTCCGCCGCCGCCGCGACCATGTCTGCGGGGGAGTGGCTTCCGTCGATGGTGACGGAGGACATGTTACTGGGTTACCAGGACGCCGGTCTGGTCCCCCGCGATGGTTTCCGCCTTCCCGCGGCTGGGGAGGACGAGCCTGCTCCACGGGAAGGTGAGAGAGTTCTCCTGTTGTCGCATGTGGATCGTGGGTTTTCTCTTCCTCCTCATCCCTTCTTCTTGGACTTTTTGGCTTTCACGGGTGCTCAACTTCACCACCTTGTCCCCAATGTCGTTGCCCTCCTCTCTAGTTTTTTCACTCTTTGTGAGGGGTTCTTAGGCATAGAGCCCCACTGGCATCTTTTCCGTAGTATATACGCCATCAAGCCTCAGAAGGCGAAGAAATCTGGGGAGGGTTGCGGTGTTGAGTTCAATCATCTCTGCGGCGGCATGTTTCTGGCCAAGAAGCAAGGGGTACAGTACTTCCCTTCTAGCCTGCCTGATTCTGTCAAGAACTGGCAGAACAGTTGGTTCTACTGTAAGGTGGCCGAGGGGCCGGGGGTGCGTATCTTGCCCCCTTACTCAGACGTTAGACTGACTTCCTCTCAAGGCTGGAATCCCCGACTCACCAATGCTGAGAAGGAGCAGGTGCTCCCTTTGATGCGTGAAGTCATTAGGCTGAAGAAGAATGGTCTGGACGCCATGGATCTGATAGCAGCTTTCGTGATTCGGAAGATTCAGCCGCTCCAGGCCCGAGCTCGGGGGATGTGGACATATTCCGGGTTGCAGGATGACACCCGTTATAGTAACATTGAGATGTCGTTGGACGAGTTTGAACTTCAGATGAAGATAATAACCAGCGTGACCCACGGTCTTCAGGTGACTAGCCGAGTTAGGCCCCTCAGCATCGAGAATCCTCCCACCTTGGTATGCCGACTTGTGCCATATGTACTTTGAACGTGTTTCACTTGTTGGCTCTAACTCGGACTTCCTTATTTTTTCTAGGATTTTACCCAGTTTCGGTCTTCTATCCCTTTGGCTCCGCAACATCCTGCCGAGGAGGATGAAGACAGTACCGCTGGTGCAGCAGTCGGAGTCGAGGCGAGGGAGGAACTGGAGTCCGAGGGAGCTCGGGCTCAGGCAGCGTCCGAGAAGAGCTCGAAGAACAACCAGGACCGCGAGTCGGCGCGGGAGGGACTTACTCGGACCCGCAAGAGGGCTCATACTCCGAGTGGCGAAGAGGGCAGCGGGAAACTTCCGCCCTTGAGTCTCAGTTCTGGGAAGGTTGCGCCCATGAAGAAGAAGAAGCTTGTCACACTTGGGGGCCGAGAGGCTAATCCCCCAGGGGGGGTGCTGTTGAAAAGGCCAAGGGGGCTGGGTCTGGTTCGGCCAGGGTTGCTCCTCCGAGGCGTGGCTTGAAGACCGTCCACAAGTAAGACTATTAGTTTTCATATGCTTTGAAACTCTTTTGGTTTCCCCAGGCCCATTCTTAGTTGTTTCATTCCGTAGTGTTCGTCCGAGTGGTTTTGAGACATTGCCTGGGATCAAGGATCCCGAGGCCGAAGCTATGGAGGATGTTAGCACTTGTGAGGTGCCTGACTTTCCTGGAATGGACGCTATTCCAGAAGATACTACGGCTGTTGGTGAGAACTCTTCGCTATTTTTGTTAAGACTTTACCGCTGTCGTCTCTTTGCTTTTGATTGTTTGTTGTTTCTGCCACAGACATGGATGTCGACTCTACTGCTGACCCAACTCGGGTTGCTGCCGAGCTCGTCGCTGCTGGGGTCACTCCTCCTGAGGTGATAGTTCCTGAGGGGACAGTATCCTCTGGGTCTGGTTCCCGAGATGCCGCACCTGATGCTCCTGCTGGGGAGGCTATTAAGGAGACCCCTGTCGCCTCGGCGGCTGCTCGAGGGGGTGAGCCTGCTAGCTCGGGGGCCATTCCAGTTGGAGCCCCAGTGGAGAGTGCTATTATTGTTGGGTTGAAGGAGTCCTTGGTGAAGGCGACTCAGTTTGAGCTGCGGCTACGGGAGCTAGCATCTGAGGCTGAGTTGGTGAAGTCCAACATGCACGTAAGTACTTACGTAAGTTTTCTTACCCACTGGGTGTAGCCCCCAAGGCTCCGAGTAACTTTGTGAAGTTATTCGGAGTCTTTTGATAGGAGGTTTGTATTTTAGTGAACTTCCAGTGGGAGCACTTCTTAGTGCACCCACTGGGTGTAGCCCCCAAGGCTCCGAGTAACTTTGCGAAGTTATTCAGAGTCTTTTGATAGGAGATTTTATGTCAGTTAACTTCCAGTAGGAGCACTTCTTAGTGCACCCACTGGGTGTAGCCCCCAAGGCTCCGAGTAACTTCGCGAAGTTATTCGGAGTCTTTTGATAGGAGGTTTTATTTGAATATGGCATTCCTCTTGTCTTCATAGGAGGCATGCAAGCTTGGGTTGGCCTTAGTGAAGTTGCAGGAGGAGAAAACTGCTGCCCAGAGTGTGTATGAAGTGCTGCTTGAGGAGCACAACAAACTGAAGAAACATCATGCTGAGGACAATGGTAAAAACTCTTGAGTTTCTAAGCTGCCATTGTTCATCTTCTTATTTTTCTGTTTGACGTTCTGCTTGCAGAGGCGGCGAAGAAGGACTTTGATGCGAAAGTCAAGGAGAACGATGATTTTGGTGCCAAGATGAAGAAGGAAATAGACCAGGTTGAGAAACGAGCCAAGGCTCAGAAAGCTTTGGAGACCAGACTTCATTATTATAAACAGGCAGTGAGGGAAAATGAGGCTTGCATCTCGAAGCTGGAATCTGACTTGGAAAAACTATCCGAGCTGCGCGCCGAAGATAAGAAGAAACATCAAGCCGAGTTGGAAACCACTCGGAAGGCGGTGAAGGCGGCTGAGGAGTATTGCGCTGGGCGGTTCGCCGTTTTCAGTGAGACCTTGTCTGGTGAGTTTTGCCGTCCGAGTTGCGATGGGGACCTGCTTCTCAGTCTTAGATTGTGTACTCATTTTCTCCTTTGATTGCAGCATATGGAACAGATCCGGAGGCTGAGCAAGCTCGCATGGCCGACTTTGCGGAGTTCATGAAGAGGGATAACTATACGCCAGTGACCACAGAATTTGCTCTGGCTCGGGGACTGCTGACCATGAGGTGCGCCAAAGCGAAGAAATTTGCTGAAGAAGTTATGGGTGCTACCCTGGCTTTGAAGAGCAAGCTGTCGCCTGATGAGGGAAGCAGAGTGAAGTTAGATACCGTTGTGCTCGTCCTCCAGGAGGCACCTCATCAGCTGGCCCGCTGGAAACGCTCAGCGGCACAGAGCGGTGCAAATTACGCACTGGCGTTGACCAAGGCGCATTTTACGGAGCGGGTCCATAATCTTGAGCGGGTTGGCGGTGGGGATCCGAAAGAAGGTCAGAGCTGCACTTCCTTCCTTCCGCGTTATGCTGAAACTGCTAGCCGAATTGCCCTGATGCCCGATCTGGATTTCTTTGTTGAGTCGACTGGTGTAACCAGTGAGTCGGACGAGGCGGGCGAGGAATGATTGAAGTGTTGGTAAAAAACACTGGTTTGAGATTTGCCTCGGGATGCCGAGTGGATCTGTAATAAGTTGCACTGTGTCGTTGTGTCATGACACTCCTTCGTTTGGTTGATGAACTCATATTCTGTTTCTTTGTGGGAAACGAATATTTCTTCCGATGCTTGCTCGTCTTTTTGTATTAATTTTCTAAGTTTTCATTCGGGTTGCGCATAGTTCGGAAGGAAACCTGATTTTATCGCTTTAAGCAGCCCCCAAGTCTATTGAGACTTGAAGGCACTTAGAATATTTTCTATTGATGATCTTGTAGACAAGATCCTCAATGCAGATGATGTTATGCTTCCCCAAGCTTGTGGGGCGTTGGTGAGCACTTAACATAAGTTTTCTAAGTTCTCGTCCGAGTTGTTCGCAGTTCGGATGGAAAACCTGATTGATAGTTTTCGTCCGAGCTAACCTGTTTTTATAGCTTTAAGCAGCCCCCAAGTCTCCTGAGACTTGAAAGTACTTAGAAAAAATTTCTATTGATGATCTTGTAGACAAGGTCCTCAATGTAGATGATGTTGTGCTTCCCCAAGCTTGTGGGGCGTTGGTGAGCACTTAACATAAGTTTTCTAAGTTCTCGCCCGAGCTGCTCGCAGTTCGGATGGAAAACCTGATTGATAGTTTTCATCCAAGCTGCGCACAGCTCGGAGAAAATCCTGTTTTTACAACTTTAAGCAGCCCCCAAGTCTCCTGAGACTTGAAAGTACTTCGAATTTTTTTCTATTGATGATCTTGTAGACAAGATCCTCAATGCAGATGATGTTGTGCTTCCCCAAGCCCGTGGGGCGTTGGTGAGCACTTAACACAAGTTTTCTAAGTTCTCGTCCGAGCTGCTCGCAGCTCGGATAAAAAAGCTGATAGGGAGTTATGAAAACAAACTGAGCAAGACGCACTGTTCATACGAAGTAATATTTATTCAGATCTTACAAGCGTGCTCAAGCATAGAAGCGGCGCAGTAACTGGGCGTTCCATGCATGAGGCTCTTCTATCTTATTAGTTACATCGTATAGGTGATAGGCCCCATTGTGCAGTACTCTGGAGATGATAAATGGACCTTCCCATGGGGGAGCTAGTTTGTGATCCAAAGTTTGCTTGATGCGAAGTACCATGTCGCCCTCTTGGAAGGAGCGAGCTCGGACGTGTCGGTCGTGGTATCGGCGAAGGTCTTGCTGATAAAACGTCGAGCGGGTGAGAGCTAAATTTCATTCTTCTTCCAAGAGATCAACGCCGTCTTGTCGTGCTTCTTCAGCTTCGGCTTCTGTGTACTGGCTTATACGGGGGGCATTGTGCTTGAGGTCACTCGGAAGGACTGCTTCTGAACCGTAGACGAGGAAGAAGGGGGTTGACCGAGTTGAGCGATTGGGAGTTGTACGCAATCCCCACAAGACTGAAGGGAGTTCATCAACCCAGGCGCCCGCTGCTTCCTTTAGTTCCCGAAGTAACCGAGCTTGATTCCTTTGAGTATTAGTCCGTTGGCTCGTTCGACTTGGCCGTTGGACTGTGGGTGTGCGACTGAGGCAAAGTTGACCTAAATGCAATTGGACCAACAGAATTTCTTGAATTCAGCCGAGTTGAAGTTCGATCCATTATCAGTAATAATGTCATGCGGGAAACCAAACTGATGTATGATGCCTTGCATAAAGCTGACTGTTGTGGCGGAGTCCTGGGTCTTGATAGGTTTTGGTAGCGGGGGTATCTTTGTTTGGACGGGGTGAGGACTTCGGACATGTAGTACACCGGTCTTTGTACCTTTTGTGGCTTTCCTTCTTCTTCCCTTTCCACCACTATGGCTACGCTGACAACTCGGCTTGTGGCTGCAATGTATAACAACAGCGGCTCTTTTTCTTGGGGTGCAGCCAGGACTGGCCGAGTTGACAGTTGCTTTTTGAGTTCTTCAAACGCCATTTGAGCTTCCTCCGTCCAGACGAAATTCGGCGATTTTTTCATCAGTTGGTAGAGAGGTAAGGCTTTCTCTCCCAATCTGGAGATGAACCGACTGAGTGTTGCGAGGCAACCTGTCAACTTTTGGACGTCTCGGAGCTGCTTGGGAGGCTTCATGTTTTGAATTACCACGATTTTTTCCGGGTTGGCTTCTATCCCTCGTTCGGAGACCATGAATCCGAGTAGCTTCCCTGCTGGCACACCAAAAACACATTTTTCAGGATTGAGCCTGATGTTGTAGGCTCGGAGGCTCTGAAAAGTTTCAGCTAGGTCGGCTAGTAAACTACTTCCTTTAGTCGACTTGATCACAATGTCATCCACATAGACCTCCACGTTTCTGTCGATCTGCCAGATCAGACAATTCTGCATCATGCACTGGTACGTGGCGCCTGCGTTTCTCAGTCCGAATGGCATCGTGACATAACAAAAACATCTGAATGGGGTTATGAATGCTGTTTTGAGCTCGTCTCGTTCGTATAGTCGGATTTGATGGTAACCCGAGTATGCATCGAGGAAACATAATCTCTCGCAATCTGATGTGGAGTCCACAATCTGGTCAATGCGAGGAAGAGGGAAATGGTCTTTTGGACAAACTTTATTGATATGACAAAAATCAACACAAGTTCTCCAAGATTTATCTTTCTTCGGAACCATTACAGGATTTGCTAACCACTCGGAGTGGAAGATTTCCCTAATGAATCCGGCTGCTAATAATCTAGCTATCTCCTGTCCGATGGCCTTCCTTTTTTCAGAGCAGAACCGTCGGAGGGAGTCTTTCACCGGTCTTGCTTTTGGATCCACGTGTAACTTGTGCTCGGCCAACTCCCTTGGGACTCCAGGCATATCGGCATGTCTCAATGCGAAGATATCCCAATTCTCACAGAGGAAGTTGACGAGCTCGAGTTCCTATTGGGGGTCCAGTTCGGCGGCGATGTTGGTGTATTTCTCTTTATCTGTGGGATGTATCTGCACCCTCTTGGTCTCTCTGGCTGACTCAAATGAGGATGTCTTCTTTGGTTGTAGTAACTCGGACGGGTCGGCAGTTTTCTTGTACTCGGCCAGCTCGACCTCAGCCATTTGTTGGTCAGCTATCAGGGACCCCTTTTGTAGCAGCTCTTCGGCTTTCTTGTAGTCTCCTGAGATAGTGATCACGCCGTGCGGGCCAGGCATCTTTAATTTCAGGTAGACATAACAGGGGATGGCCATGAATTTTGCATAGGCCGGCCTTCCGAGTAAGGCATGGTATGCACTCGGGAAGTCCACTACTTCAAAGGTGAACTTCTCTTTCCGGAAGTTACTCAGAGTACCGAAGACCACATTGAGGGAGATCATTCCGAGTGAATACGCCTTCTTCCCCGGGATTATCCCATGAAATTCCAGATAGCTTTTGCGGAGCTTGTACATTGGAATGTTCATGCTCTTCACGGTGCTTGCATATAGGATGTTAATTCCACTGCTGCCGTCCATCAAGACATTTCTGATCCTGAAGTTCCCATTTCCTGTTTCCACCAGAGGATCCACAATCAGGGCGTGCCTTCCCGGGTGAGGAATGTGAGGGTGCTGATCCGATAGATCGAAAGTGATTGGGACGTCGGCCCACTTCATGTAACTCGGAACTTCCGGAACTGCCGAGTTGACTTCTCTGAACCTTATCTTTTCTACTCTCTTCGACTCTTGCCTTCCGAAGATGACCAGCACTCCGTCTTCTCTTGGGAAACCTTCGCTGTCCAGTTCTGGGTTGGGCGCCTTCTTTTTCCCGGTGTCCTTATCTTGCTGAGGGCATGTTCTTGCGTTCTAGGCTGCTCTCTTGATCAGGTGGCACTGCCGAGCTGTATGCTTTGGAATAACCAACTTTCCTTCGGCATCACGGGTGGTGTGGAGAGGACAAGGTTGATCCAGAACTTCATCGTCATTGGATGGCTTTTTCTGCCGCGGTTGCCACTCCTTCCGTGCCTGACCCTTGCCATGAAGGCCCGAAGCGTTTGCTGCAGCCACCACCTCTGCGTCCGTTGGGGCGTCTTCTGCCTTTCTCTTATTGTTGTTTGCTGTCTTCTGCTTCGGGTTCGGCGCCGAGTTGCCACCTCCTCTATGCTGCTGGTTCTTCTGCCGAATCTCCTCTTCACCATTGGCATACCCGAGTGAAGTGATGTGCGGTGATCTGGCCAGCTTGAGACTTAACTTCCTGTACTTGACCCCTTGTTTGAAAGCGTGAATGGCTTGGAACTCGGAGACGCCTTCGACCGAGTTGTGGAGTGTGATCCATCTCTGGATGTAGTCCCGAGTGGACTTGGTGTTGCTCTGGACGCACAATTGCAGCTCGGTCAGGCCTCCGGATCTCTTGTAGGTCCCTTCAAAAATTTTGATGAACACTTTCTCGAGGTCTTCGCAAACCCAAATGCTACTCGGAGGGAGCTGATTCAGCCATGCCCGAGCTAAGCCCTCTAGCATCAACGGCAGGTGCATCATGGCTATTTCGTCGCCACCCCTCCGATTTGCACGGCTATTCTGTAATCATCTAGCCATGTCTGGGGTTTAGCATCACCTCGATACTTATCCACCCCCTGAGCTATCCTGAAGTGTGGCGGAATAGGGGTAGACCGAATCCTTTCACTGAAGCAAACCGGCCCTGTGGCCATTGAGGGCCGAGCCTGATCCTGACGATGAGATCGGGCGCGGTCGACTCGGCTCTGGACAAGATGGCTTCGAGCGTCGTCTTCAACATCAAAATAACGGTCGTCCCTGTGCCGAGGGAGCTCCTCTCTCCGCGGTGCAGGCCGACCCGTCCCGCGAGCTTCTGCCCTCCTGAGATCTTCGTGCCGATACTGCTCTTGGCGATGATCTCCTCGGTGTTCATCTCTGTGCCGAGGCGAATTTTTCTTGTTCCTCCGCGCTTCCCCATAGGGCGTGTGTACTGACAGCGACGTCCTCGCGGGGGGAACTTGGGAATGGATCCGCTGCTGTGATTGACTGACAGCAGCGTTTTGATCGACTGCGGTTTGTAACAAAAACGCCAGGTGCTGAATTTCTTCTGCCGCCGATCCACTGGGCTGCAGAGAATTTGCAATCCGAGTCACCACTATGAGATTTTCCACTGGGGTATCCATAGCTCGGAAAGGTTCTCGGCCTGGACCCCGCAGTTGACGAATCGTTCTTCTCTGTCTGAGCCGAGCTACCTCCCGAGCCTGATGCTCCAAGGTATTTTCTAGCTCGGCCAGGCGCTCTCGCTCAGCCAAATTAGTTAATCTGGCTGCCTCCAGGCCTCGCCCTTCTGGAGTGCTTGTGTCAATGGGGGTGTTTAGCAGCCGCTAGGCCGCTTCTGCTTCTTCCCGCTCCTCCCGAGTAAGGGGGCGGGGTTGTCGACTTGTCTCTCCGAGCTCCAACCTTTGGAAAGCAGAAACACGTCGGGTCGCCTCCCAAGCGCCAGCCCTGGATGGGATGTTGGCTTCATCTCGGGCGTGATTGTCCCGAGCTGGCGATGTCTGAGAGGGTGGGGTCTCGGCCATACACACTTCTGCAACCGCAACTGGAGCGGCACTGCTGCCTTCTTGCTCGGCGCCTGACTCGGGGTCAGATGCTGCCATGCCTTCTTCTTCAACCAAGTCGAACAAGGGTAAGAGAGATGTTGTGGAGCCTTCTCTTGCGATCAGTTCGTCCAGAGCCTTGTGGGCTGAGTCCACCGAGTCGATGACTGCCACCTGCTGGACCTTGACCGATTTTTCGCGATGGTGAGCGCGTGGGCGGCCCGAACGCTTCTTCTTGTGGCGGACAGATAACAGCGCGGGTGCTTGACGATGGGCCGACAGCTGGAGGCGCAGGGCTCCCGACTCGTCAGCTCGGAAGTGGACGCTGGCCCTTGAAGGCAGCAATTGTGCCTGGAGCGGAGAATCCGCCAACCAGGCCGAATCATCAGCTATGAAAGCCAACGATCCGAAACGGAAAATCTCTCCGACGATGAGCTCGGAGCCGCGAATCGACGAAGAGGATGAGAAAAACGACATCTCTACAATTGTTGATCAACTCAGCCCCACGGTGGGCGCCAACTGTCGTGGATGTAAATCTGACAATAGATATAGGGGTATGGAAGGAGCTAAATGAATCTGTATGCAGAGATGATTGACGCAAGGGGGGTTATACAGGTTAGGCCTCTCCGTAGAGATAAAAACCTTAGTCCTGTCCCAGGCTTACTAGGGTGTTCTTTCTTCAGAAATACTGAGAGTGAGAAATGTTGCGCGTGCCCATGCCGAAGGGGAGGGGGTGGCTTATATAGAGTGCGCCCCTGCCTCCTTAATGCCTTGGCTTAAATGGGTCTTAATTACAAGATTAAATACGTACTTAAAATACAAAACGGTCTGCCCATTACTACTAATAAAGGAGGAGAAACGCCCGCAGCATTAAATGCCTCCCGTCCGTTGCGTTTCCCATCTTCTGAGTAGTGGGGCCTCGCCGATTGCTTCCGAGTATCGGTCTACTCGGATCTTGCTGGGCTTCCGAGTAGTTGCATACTCGAAAGCGACTCCTTGTCTCCGAGTAACATGTTACTCGAAGATTGCCAATGCTTCGTGTTTTTTGTTGGTCTTATTTTGCTTGATGTGCTTTGGGGAAACCCAGGGCTTAAGGGTACCCATGGGTTTCCCTCGCTTAGGGGTATGTCTTTAGTATTACCACGACAGTGATGGACTGGCAACAAGAGAGTACCTCGTGCCAAACCTGACAAGAGAAAGAGCATCCGACGAGTAGATAGTATCAAATCCTATGGGATCTGATCAGATAGGATGCAAGTTTTGCGGTGTGGAGTACATGAGGGCGAGTCGATCGATAATCTTTCAACTCTCCTAGAGAGCACAGCATGCAAAAACCTTGATACGCAGGGGTTCCTAGGTTTCCAAGGAGCGTTGCCAAAGTGGATCGGTGGTCGAGCCCTCGAAAAGGTCCAGGTAGCATGTATTGGCGGAACTTAATTAGTCCACCGCTATCGCCTGTGTAAGACGGAAAGGGGACAAAGAGGTACCAAACTTTCACATATTTCATGAGAACAACGATCCAAGCACACCATGGATGTCCTGCACCCGGACGCGCTCCAGCAAGTTTATATGGGTACTAACCTGGTACATGAGTTCCCCCCTAAGGATTGCCCGATCTTTAGGGTGTAGGATTAAATCAGAAGAGTAAATATATGTAAGCCTCCGAGATAGCTACCTTAATTAAATCTTAAAAGGTTGGATGATACCCTTAAGTTGGGGAAGGTGATCCAAACCAGCAAGAACTTTGATGTGTTGTTAGAAAATTGCAGAACCGCAATATGGGACTAAACCACACATAACAACTGAAATCGTAGAAGGGGAACTAGAGGTTCCTTCTGGAGAATCTAGATGAAATCACAAAAGTAGATGTAAAAATAATCTCTCATAGTCTCACTGCATAAACATGTAGTTCAATAGTTTGACAAAAGGCTGATAAAAGACTGATAGAGATGGAGTTTTATATCTAGTAAAACCCCTTTGGACTGGTGCGAAAGGATTCAAACAAATAATCATCATTGCATGGCTTACTTAGGGGAATAACCAAACAATCTTGGAGAGTTATTGAAAATATCTTTGCAACACGATACACTACTAAGAAAAAGGCTAGTAGTAGCGCCCCTTTTCGGCTCATCAGTAGCGCCCCCCCCCCACCCGCTACTGATAGAACGCTACAGCTAACTTGTAGGAGTAGCGCGCGTACGCACCTGATACTACTACACAAGGTTATCAGTAGCGCCTCCCGTAGAGCCCGCTACTACTAATATCAGCAGCGCGTACTGTACCAGGCGCTACTGGTATTTATTTTTCTGTTTCTTTTTCCCATCGTATTTTTGCTGTATTTGTACAGATATTATACAATATAGTCTCATACACATACAGAGGTTTTCTACAGAGTACAAATCTCATCATATCATACACATACAATAATCTGATGACCATATATATATCATCATGATCTCTCATATCCAACACAAATGATGTCTCTTGTCATGTCATCTCTAAAATAGCGATAGAAGTTGTCACAATATCTTAAATAAATGCAACTACAAGAAAGTTTCATCATCCATCTAAACTATGATATATACTAGAAGAGCGGTCACTATGAGGAAGAGTGGAATTATGTAGTAGCTCATGAAGCGCCGCCTCTGATCTTCCTCTCGCGCTAGCGTAAATCTCAAGTAACTAGCTTCCGCTTCCTCTCTGGTATTGAACCCTTTATGGCTGCCGCCCGGGAACCGGTGCACTTGGGCCTGACACTCTGGACACTCATCGTACACTCCTGGAACCTTCCCTATGTACACGGCATAGCACTTGTTCGCCATCGATGATCGATGTACCTGTTAGAGATGCATATTCATCATAGGAATTCAACAATAGTACACAACATAATATACTTGAGCAACACGAAGAGAAAAAGTTAGTGAATAGATGCAACATAAAGTAACATACATAATATAATATACACACGTTGTTCATCGTACCCCAACTAATTCACTAGCTAGCAAGCGTTACGCAAGTAGTTCAGCGGGACCGTTAAATTACATCACAAAGGTTTCATATCGCTTCCAAAAGTATAAATTCTACCGAGACATCATCATCGGCATAGTCAATACACTAGAACTTCCATCCATCCATATCTGGGAGGACGCACCCTAGCTTATTAAACGGTGTAATGTCCAAAAGCTGCATTCCTACGCGAGTTTTAACATCAGCTCGCGATATTGGGCCGTGGTAGAACATCCCCTTCTTGTCGACGACTTCTGTCATGATGATGGTTGCAATATCCTTCAGGATGCGAAATAAGTCATCTCTTACTTGATAATCCGGTTCGGCTAAGTTTTTTGCCCATATCATGATATGATTGTCATCTTTGCTTTCCATGCGAAGAAGTTGCTGATCCTTTCTGAACTCCATCATGAGATGGATGACATAGTACCCATCGTTTGTACTTCCTTCCGGTTGATGGATACTGTAGAAGTTGGTTTTATGCGAGAAACACGACGCGCCCTTCCTTCGTGACTTTTTCTCGATGTGGCCACCGCTCATTCCGAAGCCCTGGAGAGCGGAATCCAGAAGACTCATTACTTTGGTGTATTCCTTTCTTTTGTAGTTCCTAGACGAGTCGAAATACACGGCATGGGAGACTCACGGGAAAAGAATGATAAGGACGGCGTGCCCCTCGCTGCGCAAAATAAATGCACCTCAAATTAGCTAGCCTCCATATGAGCAAAGGAATTATTGAAATGTAAAGGCAATAGGGCAATGACTTACATTGGATGATAAGGCACGAGAACCATTTCCTTCTCCTTATTCATCAGCATGAAATTTTTGATGTACTCCCTAGCAGTTTTAAGTTCATAGTCACTGCGCGACAATAAGGACTCATGCATGTAGTATGGATCTTCCACCACGAATTGCGAGATTTCCTCTCTTTTGAAGACAAAGCTCATAGCGCAAAAAGGCGGGCGATCGTAAAATCGAGCCGCCTAGTGAGGAACATCTCAAAGATGTGATCAAACCGCAGGAAGAACACTTCCGTGGGCGCCGTGTCGACGTAGCCCATGCCCGGAGGCACACGCGCCGAATAAAGTGGATATCCTGGATCCTTCGACGCGAGAAGGCTTTTCTCTGTCGACAGTACATAGTCGTGCAGTCTCCTGAGATCCCCTAATATGCTCTCCAGCGGTAGGATCGGCTCGCCCACGACATGGATCAACTCCGTACCTTTCATCGGTACACGGTCTGCAAAACCGGTTGGCGGAACCAACTTGCTGCTAGAAGCATTGGCAGCCTTTTTGGCAGCTAAGTCTTTCCTACTCGGTCTCTTCCTCGGCTACTTCTGGGGGAGAGGTTGTGATGAGCCTTTCATAGCTCCCTTGATCGCCACCCCAAGTGTTGACGGGCTGAGAACCTTTTCACGTAGACCATCGCCTTGTTCATGCTGGTTTGAGGCGGCATCTGGAGGCGTGTCCTGCAAGGGTTGCACGAAGAGAGACTCTTTGCACTCAGACCTAGGATGCTCCTGCTCCGGCAGAATATTCATCTCCTCGTCCACATGCTCCTTATTGGCCGAGTCATATGGCTGACTCATCATTTCTACGTCGGGAATGTAGCCGGAATTGAGGAACCGCATAGGGTCATCATCCTCCTCCATGTCATCATCCTTTTCTTGCTGGAGCACGGGGGCGAAATCATGATCCACTCTGCTTGGACCCCCTTCCTCGCGTCACTCGCCGCTCTCACCCGGCATAACATGAGGCGCTAATAATTGCGGAGGCGGGGTGGTGGTGTTCATACCTTCTTCGGGATGTGTTGTTATTGGTGTGGTGATCACGGCGGCCGACTCGACACGAAGAAGACCTTTCGGCCATAGGATGAAAAAGCCCTTGCCTTCTGCAAGACGCTTAGGGGTCTCGTCTTCCTCTCCCCCGAGTCGTACCGGAGGAGCCAAATCCTCGTGGCCCGGTTTGACACTCGCCACGGAAACCTTTAAAGTGTTACTAGGCATCTGCATGGTGTCGATCATCCGATGCGTGGGATTTATTATCGTTGCCTTTCCCACATCCACCGTCTGGCCATCGATCATGTATAGTAAGGTGCACGGGGTTCTCTCGGCCTGCGAAGACATGTCTACGGCGTCAGACATTCAAAAGGCAACGAAAAAGAGATATATTATAGATATGTTGGTGTGACGCGTAATTACCGTGAGGGCGTCGAGATCAGCCAAAGTCGAAGGCCCGAGTAGCACGCTAGAGACAGAGGACGGGCTACTATGAGCAGCTGATGGAGCATGTCCGGATGCGAGAGCAGGCGCCGCTGGTGCGATGTTCACCGAGTTGCTCCCGACGAAGCTAGGACGGGGAAAATCCGCTGTCGTTTTGTCTGGATTTCGCTTCGTCCACTCGATAACAGCCGGGATCAAGGATGAAACCGAAGCTATGAAATCTCCTCTAAAGGCAGCTAAAGCTGCATTGACTGCCGAGTGGATCATCTCATCTTTGGTCGCTTGTTCGGTCTCAGCTGCTTTTTTCTCGACCGCAAGCTTCACCTTCTCGTTGATGCTCACATGACTAAACTTCCTTCTCTGCCTTTTGGCCTCAGGGTCCTCGTGGTAGTAGTGCTTCCACTGGTCACCGTCTCCTACGCTGTGCACACGTCCATGCTGCGGACGAGTGTCCAAAGGGAGGCCCTTCGGTATGTTCAAGGCCTGGTTGAGATGGGTGTCCCACTTGGGCCTCATCGTCAACTGAGACGATGAGTCGCTTTCGGCATCAAGCTTGTGTTGTTCTTTCTGCGAAAGAAACGTGAACCATTTACAAATGTTACTACAATGTGTATTGTGACTAGATGAGAAGCTAATATAAGGTGGAAGAAATAATTATTACCAGTAATCTCATCAATTCCCTCGTGGGCGCGTTCGTGGACCAAACCTTTTTCTTCGAGTCCCACTTGTACCGGGCTCTGATGAATTCATACTCTTGCGGGCCGCTGAACTCCGCCAAGGGGTATGGGATCCCCGCAGCTTCACGTTCCGCGTTCTCCTTGTCCCATATGGGCCTTTTTCCAATGTAACCACGGCTTCCGAGGCGGTGTTTCCCCGTGTTCCTTTCCTGAAGCCCCTTGAATTTTGCGGACCTAATCTTGGCTTCATCGGTAGCGCAAGTGTCCTTGAATTTTAAGAACTCAGCTTCTGTAAGTGATGGATTCTCCGCAAAAATCTTGGACAAAGGTTTTTTCTTCTCAATCAATCGTTTCACCCTCACTTTCCACGCGGACAATGTGTTGCTGAACTTGACCATGGCGGCGGCATTTATCTCAGTCATGGCATCATCATTCAACGGATGTTTGCTGTCATCCCGTTCCGGGAACTTGAATCTGTTGTGCAGCTTCATAAGGAGGAGATGATCCATATTTGGTATACTCCTCAAGTCATAGTCGTTGATGCTCGCCATTTCCCTTAGGATGCATCCGACTTGGTTGCCGTAGCACTTGCGAGCTTCCACCGGCGCTGTTAGCTCGAATTTGCCAGGATGAACCTCTGTCACTAGCAGTTTCTCGGTGTCGAGCTTGTTTGGTTTTCGTACCCTTGACATCTTCTTCTTCTTTGCTGGTTCATTGCCGGCTTCGGCGCCGCCGGTGTCAGTGTCATCGGCGCCGCCGGTGTCAGTGCCATCGGTGCCATCATGAGTGTTGTCGGACTCGATTTCGGCATCCGTCGCATTAGCGGCATTTGGACCTTCCTCTCCTAGCTGAGAACACATATGGTCGAGGAAGTCGTGTTCATGCTGATGGTACTCAAAATCTTCATCTTCCCCGGCTTCGTCGTTGGTCGACATGTCTCCTACGATATATTTAGTCTCCAAGTTTAATTCTCAAACTATAAGAAAAGGACTAAATACCGTCCTATCAAATACCGGGCACTCGATATGTCGTACTTTGTAGCACAAGTCATGTCGAAATTCATGGAAAATTTTGGCATGACCTTTGCTAAAAATTGGACATATCGGGAACCTGAAATTTGCCTGAACGGAAATAAATCAACATTCCGGCAAAACATAGGCCCCTCGGATCCCTGCATATGGAAAATAGAAGAAAATTCGGACACAATATCATTTCATTTGCATTTTCAACTCTAGAAGTTCATACAAACTCTTACACAATATCATTTCAATTTCATTTTCAATTTCCAATGTTCCTAAACAACAAATAACTATTGTGCTAAGATCCTAAACAATGCTCCTAAACAACAACAAAATCCTACACAACAAACATGGCATAGGCATTCTCACAAACACCTACCGTGTAAGAAAAATTACGGGAGGGGGTGAGGGAAAAAGTAGGGAGGAGGGGAGAGGGAGGTCGGAGGGAAGAGGAGGAGGGGAGAGCTGGGAGGGAGGACTACCTAGATGCTCGACGGCGGCGGTGGCGAGGGAGGGAGGAGGGGCGGGGCAGCGTCGGCCGAGGCGGTGCAGAGGAGGAGGAAGAGGCGGGGCAGCGGAGGCGCGGCGACGAAGGCGGGGAGGCCGAGTTCGAGAGGGCCGGAGAGAAGTGTGACAGAGAGAGAGCGGGGAATGAAGAAGAAACCGCGCGCCCGGCGGTTTAAGTGAAAACTAGCAGTAGAAGTAGCGGGCCCCCTGGTAGGGCGCGCTACTGTTATTTAGCAGTAGCGGGCTCACCGGTAGGGCGCGCTACTGCTATTTCTGGAAAAAAATTCTTTCTCTTTTTAATTTCCTTTTTATATAATTTATATAATGTATATTTAACAGCGGCAATACATATGTACTCCATGTATTACAACACATATATATTAATTTGACTGATCGATAACGGTTAAAGTGCGAGTACACAAAATAGATACATATATATATATATTACAACACACATTTAGTTTCTCAGCGTCGAGGACGTTTCTTAGTGATTAGCTTCTTTCCTTTCTTGTTCGTTTCAGAATAATTTAGTCCCTCGTTGTGACTTTTCCTTTTCCATGGAGTACAATCTTTCATAGGTAATGTAGTCTTCATTCTTCTTTTGACATATGCTTCATCGTCATCGTCATCTTCCCTCATCGGGTTGCCATACTGGTCGTAGTCTTCTATGTTGTCGACTCCATCCATTCCGACGATGTTTCTTTTGCTTCTCCTAACGACAACACGACTGGGATTTCTCGGGTCGGTTATGTAGAAACATTGTGTCACGTGCTTAGCGTGTACCCATGGCTCATTTTTGGCGATGACGTTCACGGTAGCGCTATTGGCGTCGGGTATAGACATAGTAGTGAAATACCTGTTTTCTTAGCCCATCTGACACGGAACATTGTCGCATTATGTAGTCCAGAGTAGTTAAGCTCCCAGATCTCTTCGCCCTTCCATAGAATCTTTCAGTTGAGTCGTTGTCATCAGTCATGCATTCTATCGTCACCCCCGAGTTCTGGAAATCACTTTTCATATCTCTGGCCTCCGTATAGAACGTGTATCCATTTATATCGTATGCCTGATAGGTGAGGAAGTTGACAGCAGGGCCATGTGCTAAGGCGTATATGAGCAATGCGTCTGTAGACCCCTCTTCCGGGGGATTAGAAAGAACATGCTCTTTGAACCAACGCAAGAAAGTGGAGTTGTGCTCTTTAGTAACTTCGGCGTCCGTCTTGCGTAGGCCCTGGTCATGGTACTTCTTGGCGATGGTTTCTTTGTGTAGTGTCACGAAAGGGTCTACCACGTCAAGATGTTGTAGCACTACCAAGTTTGCTCCGTCAAAGTCATTGCGTCGATCCGAGTGGTCGACATGCAGTTCCCTCCGACCGTTGGTGTGACCTTCTCCTCCGAGCCTCCCATGGTGCTTGTTAACGGGCAAACCAACAACAGGGACTATGTCGTCTCCGTTGCATAGATAATTCTTGCAGAAATAGATGCATTCTTTTGTCAGATAGCCTTGTACGATGCTTCCATCTGGTCGGGACATGTTACGAAAGAATCCTTTGATAACCCCATTCATTCTCTCGAACGGCATCATGTTGTGCAGGTATGACGGGCCGAGGTCGATGATGTCGTCCACAATGTGGACACACAGATGCACCATGACGTCAAAGAACGCGGGCGGGAAGTACATCTCGAGCTCACATAGTATGACAAAGATCTCTTCCTATAGCCTTCTGAGTTGCTTCTAACTGATAGACTTTCGAGAGATAACATCGAAAAAATTACAGAAACCAGTAAGCGTGTCACGGACGTGCTTGTCCATTATCCCTCTAAGGGCAACCGGGAGTATCTGCGTCATCATCACGTGACAGTCATGAGACTTCATCTCGCTGAACCTTTTTTTTCTGGATGTCTAGAAATCTTCTTATCTTCCCACAGTAATCGGAACTAACTTTTGTTATGGTAAGACACTTGAAAAATTGATCGATCTCCTTCGTATTTAAGGTGAAGCAAGAAGGGGGAAATATTTCTCTTCCTTATTCTTTACTTTTTTTCCCCGCCTGTTGTCCCCCGCCTCTGTCTCTGTCTCTGTCTCGGCCGTTTTATGGGGCATGTGGAGATCTGCCCTTATTTCCAAATCTTCCAAGTCTCTTCTTGCCTTCGGCCCATCCTTGGTCTTCTCCGGCATGTTCATCAGTGTGCCAAGAAAACTCTCGAGAACATTCTTCGTGATATGCATTTGATCAAGACAATGAGGCGTATTGAGTTTGGGCCAGTACTCCAAGTCCCAGAAAGCAGACATTGTTTTCCATACCTTCAGCAGCGGCTCCGGGTTTTTCATCTTTCCAGGTGCGGGGCACTCTTTCCAGTTTTTCAACAACTCATCAATTTCGGCGCCGCTCCTCTTACGTGGATGTCCTCGATGCTCAGTCTCACCATTGAATAGATCTCCACGGTTTCTCCACGGGTCATACTTCTCGAGCCATCTTCGATGCCCCATGTACACAACTTTCGCAAACCCACCATCTTTCGTTAGCTATTGAGACGTTGTATCATCCATGCACCTCGTGCATCCGCAATATCCATGGCACACCTGGCCTGATACATATCCGTAACCGAGATAGTCGTGCACCGTCGTTAGCACTGCGGCTTTCATATAGAAATATTCTTTTCCGAAAGCGTCCCATGTCTTGACTGGTGATTTCCATAACATTTCTAGCTCCTCTTTCAATAGCCCGAGATATAGATTAATATTATTTCCCGGCTGTTTCGGCCCTTGAATCAGAATGCTCATGTGTATGTACTTTGTCTTCATGCACTTCCACGGGGGAATGTTGTACATCCATACAAACACGGGCCATGTGTTGTGGTTGGTGTTCTGGTTGCCAAAAAGATTCATGCCATCTGAAATCATGCCAACTATGACGTTCCTTCGATCAAGATGAAATCCATATTCGGCGTTCAACGCTCTCCACTGGCTTCCATCCACAGGGTGTCTCATCTTCGAATCATCTCCATCATCGGGCACCTTTCTGACTGCGTGCCACCGCATTAGTTCTGCTTCCTTAGGATCTACGAAATAACGCTGCAGACGAGGAGTGATCGTAAAGTGCCATACAACTTTCTGAGGAGATTTCTTTCCGGACTTCTTGTATCTATCAGCATTGCACACCGAACAATTGGTTTTTTCTGCGTTCTCGTTCCGATAAATGATACAATCGTTGATGCATGCATGGTATCTAATGTGCGGCAGATCAAGAGGGCACACAATCTTCTTGGCCTCATCGACACTAGTAGGACAAAGGTTCCCCGGGGGAAGAACCGTCTTGCTTAGATACTTGATATGATCATCGAGGCTTTTGTCGCTCCATTTGTTTTTAGCCTTCGTCTTTAGAAGTTCGAGCGTGAAACTCAAGCGGGTCACCTCAGGAGCGCAACCAGCATACAATGGAGTCTTTGAGTCTACCTCCAGTTGCTCCAACTTGGCCTCCAATCTAGAAGAAGCTCTGTCGTAGTCGTCTTCTTGCGAAGCAGGTCTCGAACATGAGGGTCCCACACGATTGAATTTAGTAGCGATGAAGGATCCGTCATGTCCGCATCTTCTCCGTCATGTTCGGCTTGATCTTCTCCGCCATTACCATGTGCGGCCTCTTCTCCACCGTCATAATTTCCAGCGCCCTCTTCGTCTTCGGATCCATCAATCATCTCTTCATCCGCTGCCATGCGGTTATTGGTTGCACCGTCGATATCGTCATCATCATCTTCAGTTATCCATCGAGTATAGCCATCCATGAAACCATATCTAAGCAGGCGCGCCTTCAAACGTCCACCCTTAAAGGGGTCCATCCAGACGCCTTCTTTGCATTTTTTACACAGACATAAAATCTCATTTTCGTTTTTTCATCCATGTCGTCCACCGTGGATCGCAAGTATCTATTCACCATCCTTCCACATACCTTCATGGTCTCCTGCGAGTTATATAAACAAAAGATTATAACGACACATGCATATGCATATCAAAGTCATACAAAAATTCGGCATGACCTTTCCTAAAAATAGGACATATAAATTTTGCCCGAAATTCGCCGAAACGGAAATAAATCGACATTTCGGCAAAACATAGGCAAACTCTCATATCACACACCCATGCACACACACACACACACAAATATTTTCATTCATGCAAAGCACAATTTTTTACTCACATCTCATGCATTCACCTAGCTAGTATTTAATTAAGAGAGAGAGAGAGAGAAAGTATTTACCTTTTTGTTATAATATCACAGTTGGGAGAAGCTTGCACTAGCTAGTGAGGGGAAGGAGACAAAGGTGAGAAAGAGAGATAGCTAGATGCATTTATGGTGGGAAGCAAGTGAGATGAGGATGAGATCGAGAGATGTGCATATGCATGGTGGTGTCCGGATCGAGGAGGAGCAAAGAAGGAAAGAGAGAGATATTGCATTAACGGAGATGGTGTGATGCATTAATGGAGATGGTGTAATGCATTAATGGAGATGGACAAGAGGTAGGAGAAGGAATGAGGATGAAGGAAGTGAGGGAGAGAGAGGAGGGGGGGATGGGGTGTTGGTGAAAAGGTGGATGTTGCACCTTACCAGCAGCGCCTGTAACTATACCACGCTACTGCTATTGTATTAGTAGTAGCGCCCCTCCCGTAAACGCGCTACCGCTATTTGCGGGCCTCTGGGATAAGTTGGGTCCACTTTAGCAGCAGCGGGCGAGACGGCAGGGCACTACTGATAAGGTGATAGTAGTAGCGGGCTTTCCAGGGTGGCGCTACTACTATCACTTGTCAGCTGGCTTTGGTGGGGACCACCTTTACCAGTAGCGTTTCTGCGGCGGGGGCGCTACTACTAAAGGAATAGCAGGAGTGGTCTTCCAGAGGAGGCGCTACTGCTAATTATCAGTAGCGCCCCTCTTTAGAGGGCACTACTGTTAAGCCTCTATCTATAAGCTTTTTCCTAGTAGTGATAGCACACTACTTAGAAGTCCACACCTTCCTGTTGCATGTATGCTTTATCCACTAGCCTTGCTTTGTGCTTCACACAATTCCTTTCGGCATCTTTCTTGACACTGAAACTCACTTGAGCTCTATGGCTTTTTGGTTGTTGGGAAAATCGACAAGCTCCCATGCTTTGTTCTCGTTGATCAAACCTAACTCCTCGTCCTTAGCCAGACACGAACACTCCTCCGTATTTGCGTCTTTAATTTTCTTAGGATCCTCGGTGCTTAGCAAACACTGTGGAAAATACGTGTGCACGTGCATCGATGATGCATTGCTTTCTGTCACACCTGGAGTGATCGATATCACCCCATCCATATATAGGTCCCCGTACGCTTTTAGGACTACAGGAGATCCCCTATGGAGGCCACCTTGCAATGGTCTTTCCCATCACCACCCGCAATTTTTCTCGTCTCTTAGTTTGGCTCCTGTTCTGGCACGTCACATGGGCCTAACCCTTCTACTTCGTGTGTTGGTCCACTGTTGTTGTTGCTTTTTGCACTGATATGGCCACCAATATGTATGTCCACATTTGGGATCCTTTTGCGACTGCATACGGGTCCTTCTTCGAGAAGGGGCATAAAAACTGCCTTCTCCGTGATCGAGTGCATACGATGATAGGTTCACTTGCTCTAGAAAATATAGAACTTACCTCTGTAACGTTGACATAAGTTTCAGAATCACCCCCACCCCCGCGCGCTAGTACCATGAACTTGAGCATGAAATTTTTCTTCACTTAGCACGATAATTTCTTTAGCTAACGCTTGAACAATTGAATCCTCCTCGTCCACGAGTTCATACATCGGTTCATACATCACTATCATGTCACCATCATCACCTTCCTCGTACATGAGTGCCCTCGACTTCAGGGGTTCCTTGCACTCCGACTTGAAGTACTCAAGAAGATTGCAGTTGTGGCAGATAATCTATGTCTTGTCGAACTTTTTTCCTTAGCTTCTCTAATTGTTCGTTGGACTCCTTCACGGGATGATACTTGACACATCTATTTTCCTTATTGTTGTTTGATACAGAGTGACAACTCTCCTCGTTGGTTACCCCAAGTGGAAGGTTGGATGTAGATAGTAGCAAATTTCCCTCGGTGAAGATACCAAGGTTTGTCTCTGGTAGGACTCACACAAATACAAGTAGGTGGTAAAGTGAACAAGGCGACGTTTACGATATTGCTAACTTCACCTGGACCTGCACACAGATACAAAATAACCTTGCTCCTAACGAGTACAGAGGAGTTGTCAATTCCTCCGGCCTTGCTGTTTACAAAGGATCAACGCAAGAGATAAAACTGGAACTGAAAGTAAAGACTGAAAGTAAATTGAGGGTGTAAACAGTGATGTGAAGATGGACCGGGGTCCCGTGATTTTCACTAGTGATGTCTCTCTCCCAAAAGACGATAAAAGTGCTAGCGAGGTAAACAAATCACAGCTGGGAAATTGACAGAATTATGAAGGCACCGCAATGCTAACTATGCTACAAAGAAAGGAAGGGCTCAAAAGCAATGGGCAGTACGCCAAGGTAAGTAGACCGAAATCCAACTGCATCTACTACAAATCATCCACCTTGATATATCTATCCAGAACATCTCACTGGTATTAAGTTGCGAATCCCACCCAAAGTGTAAACTCAAAGCAACAGACAACTGCATTAAAAGAATTTTGCGTAAAGTAAACAATCCTTGTACCCGCGGGTACAAGCACCGTTGTTTTATCCCTGGTGGCAACATCACATCCCCTAGTCTCATGTTTCTGTCACTCAAGCTAGACATCAGGGGGCTGAACCCACAATCAAGCATAACGCTCCCTCTTGGAGTTCCAAGCAAACTACTTGGCCAACGCAAAATACTGCAACGGAGAACATGCAACAATTTACTCAAGAACAAAATATAAAAGAGAAGAAACAAATATATTACTCATCACAACCTGAACATAGTCTCATAATCCATCAAATCCTAGCAAACTCAGCATAGCAACAGCAGAAATTACAAAAGTGCCTCGATCATGTGAGGCAGCTCACGAGGTCTCGAAAGTGGAAGCACAAAGAGGGGAGAGGTACATCACATAGCTACTGGTCATGAACCCATGGTCCAAGGGGGACTACTCACGGCACATCCGGGAGGCGTCCATGGCTATGGATGGTCTCCCGAAGGGGGTTCCTCCTCCCGGCAGGTTGCCGGGGCAGCTTCTCCAGGCAGCCCCGATCTTGAAACGGCGGCGGCGGTGGTACAGAGGCGAGTTCGCGGAAAAGAGATCGATATTAGGGGTTTCCACCCCGAGGGCTAAATATAGGCGGAGGGGGGCATCGAGTGGACCAAGAGGGCAGCTAGGAGTCCCCCTGGCGCGGCCTAGGGTGGGGCCGGGCCAGGTATGTTGGAAATATGCCCTAGAGCCAATAATAAAATGTTATTATATGTATTTCCACGTTCGTAATTAATGTTTATATTTCTGTGCTATAATTGCAATGACCCTGACTATGAGATTCAGAAGAAAACTCACTTGCATGTGTGGAAATGTAAACACCAAGAGTTCCTGGTTTAGCCTCTAATACCAGCTCATGTGCTAACTGATGATTATGTTTTCTTAATCATGGACATTGTTCTTGTAACAAGGATGTCAGTAGCAATGGGAACATATTGTTAGTAGAACAATGATGTTGAACCGACCCCAGTATTGAATGATATACTTAGAGATCACATCGTAACTACGTTATAAGTCATATCATGAAATGTTATCATATACATAATTCCTTAGACCATGAGAGTATCGAGTTGCTTCACACAGGAAGACATGCTTTGGTTCTTAGATGAATCCTCCCGTAAATGGGAAGTAGTAAAATAAGTTCTGGGTATGTCAGATGGTGTGGCTAGTGACTGTGATAGTTTAAGAATGGGATTTGCTCCTTCACGATGAAGAGATATTGACTTTGGGCCCACTCGGTATGACGGTATCCATTCTAGTCTGGCCAGACGCATTGTGATTTAACCACGGGGATACCGGAATACAATAACGAGAAATAGAGACAAACGAGCAAAGAGGATAACGAGTGGCTTGTGTTCAAGAAGTTGTTACACATGGGTGTCAAACATCTCTCCTCTAACTTTGTCATATATCACGAAGCAAAGGGAATGGTACATGACTAAACATAATGGTTCACTCGAAGTTTCTTCGTGTATGTGCGGGAGTCAACATGGGTGTCCATGGCTCCGCTGTTGATTATTGGCTATTGACAAAAGGCTGTTGACCTATGTCCGGAAGATGTTCTGAGTCATGTCCGCATTATACTGAACCTATTGGGTCACACACTTAACGAGCAGTAGTATGTTAGAATGCTGGAATGGTAGAAGGTTTAGTGGAAGCAAAGAAGAATAGTTCATACGGGTACCGGAAGTAGTTCCGGGGATTTATGGAATAGTTCATAAGGGCACCAGAAGTAATTTTGGGTATTTAAGGATATGTCCGGATCACTCTGGAGTAGTCCCAGGTGGTTCCGGAACATATGAGAATGGTACTGGGGAAGTCCTGGATCAACCGGAATAGTTTCCGGATAATCGCTGGGCGTCCCGATAACCTTCGCGGTCATCGGGGGGCTTAAACTGTAACTCGGATGGTCTTGGAAACTATCCGGATGGCTCCGGAACGTCCGAGAACGGTCCCGGAAGGTCCTGGAAGTGCTCCAGAAAGTTCCTGAATGTCCCGAAACGATCCCCGAAGGTCCCGGAAGGTCCTGGAAGCTTCTGGAAGGTTCCGGAAGTTTCCGGGCAGTACCACCCACTACCCCCACGCCCCTAGCCTTGGGGGGCAAGCCACCTAGGCTGCCCTGGCCGGCCAAGGAGGTGGGGGCGCACCAAGGGGAGGGAATCCTCCTCTAGGTGGGAATACCAAAACCCAAATATGGCAGGTTTCCGGTGGGAAGGTGTGGGAAGATTTGGGAGGTTTGGGAGTCCAAGTTGGACTCCCCACCCCCCTTATTGCGCCCCAAGGGCCTCTTGGCCACCTATATAATGTGGGAGAGGGGTGGGGGGCGCAGCACAACTTGTCCCCAAGGTCTATGCGCCACCCTCCCTCCTCTAAACCCCGTTGCTCCACAATTAGACCCCGGTTTAGACGCTGTTCTAGATCGGAATCCGTTAGGGTTTTCTCCCTCTAGTTTTCTCGGTGGCGTTCAATTCTGGACGGCGGAGCGCTGCTGGATTGCTGCTACGGGATGTGTGGATACCGGTAGAGGGATCATAACTTTGATCCTTCTTCGAGGAGCTTCTTCTTCTCGGAGATCTGTTCGAGGGACTTGTTCGTGGGATAGATCGAGGGACTGTTCGTGGGAGATCTACTTCGACTACTTACACTACGTCCACCCGCTTCGCCAACTCTTCTTCCGCTGCAACCGTTGGTGAGCAAAGACCTAAACCTTGTATGCAATCTATCTTGGATGATCTTGGGTTCTTGATTCGTAGGCCGAAATTTTTTGTTTTCTACTACGTTTCCCAACAAGGTACCCTTCTAGAGTCCCTGTGGTGGCCCCCCTCCGCTACCTTCGTGATTCCAGAAGCTTCCGGATCGCTGATTTTTTATCTGATTTTTCCGGATTTTTTGGAACACTTTTAATGGCCGGAAAACCTGAAATACAAAAACAGCAGAAAACAGCAACTGGCAGCTGGGTGCACTGGGTTAATAGATGAGTCCAAATATGCTCAAAAGTGTATGAAAGTTCAAGCAAAACATGGCAAAGTCACACAAAACATGCATGGAGCAAGCAGAAATTATAGATACGTTTGGGACGTATCAACATCCCCAAGCTTACTTCTTGCTCGTCCTCGAGTAGGTAAATGATAACAAGCATAATTTCTGTGGTGACATGCCACACAAACATATAATGACTTTTAAGTAAAGCCATTAAAGCATGCAATTCAATTCAAGTCTTATCAAGCAAGAGTCTATATTAGCATTGACACAAGCAACAAAAGAACAAAAGGTGCAAGATCTCTCGCTGTCCGTGACTCGAATGTCTCCAGATGGTGTTTGCGTGCAAGCAGGGGACTGGGAAAAAGAGAGAAAAAAGGTTGTTGAGAACAACTATCTACTAAAGTTTCACACTTGGTCTCCTTTGGATTCTTATCTTGACTCGTCCCCAGACCACTAGCCAGGTATAAGTCAAACTGATCCACTCCCTTTTGATATTTTGAGCACTCGTGCAATGGATGAGCGTGAGCAAGAATGTTGACACCTAAAAGGCGAAACAGAAAGAAGATGAGGAGGAAGACAAAAAGGTGTGAAAGGCTCACATCAATGAGGACAATCATAGGCGAGAGAAGGCCATATGATAGATATGATGTGAGGAGTAGGGATTGCCATGCAACGGATGCACATGTGAGCTAAAATCTCTCCAAGGGAACTAGTGGGGTGCATATAACTTGCTTGCTCAAGAAGACCTAGAGCTCGTTTGAGGAGGCTCATCATTGGAATATACAAGCCAAGTTCTATAGTGTGAAGGACCCCACATAGCTATATGCATGATGATGATCTCTATGGAGTACAAGGGATAGAGGATGAAGTACTAGTGTGGATCTCTCAAAAGGAATAGAGTGTGCCCCCTTCTCTCTTTTTATTTTTCTTTTTCTCTTTTTTATATTATTTTGTATTTTTTGGTGGCCTCAATGGCTCTTTCTATTTAACTCTCATTTTTCCTCTTTTGGATCTTTTGATTTTGTCCTCTTTGGGATCTTTTCCTCACTTTAGGGGCAACACTCTATATTTTACAAGAATATAGGAGATCTTTCACACTTTACAAAGGTACTCACATAAAGAAGATATAACTATCATGATGAAAATGTATGCCTCTTCCAGGATAGCAGCATATGCAATGATACTAGTGCGTCATGTAGCAATGATTAGGGCAAGGCCCAACTAGCATGCGACTCATCGATCAAGCAAGTAGCATTTATGA
The DNA here is from genome assembly GCA_950022295.1 of Bromus sterilis. NCBI lineage: Eukaryota > Viridiplantae > Streptophyta > Magnoliopsida > Poales > Poaceae > Bromus > Bromus sterilis. The sequence goes on along the minus strand of OX465601.1, from coordinate 137,306,376 downwards.
CATGAAGATCAAGTCATGAGAAGGTGGATGTTGCATGGCAATGTTTCTCGGAAAGGCTATGGAAATGCCTTGTAGGTAGGTATGGTTTCTGTTTTGAGGAAAGATATAAGGAGGCTTATGATGACAGATCGTACCGTGCCAAGGGTTTGGATGCATTGGCGAAGGATGCGCCAACTCTCAAGGTGAGAAAGGGCAATGCACGATACCGAAGAGGCTAGAAAAAGTATAGGTGGGTGGAAGTGTCAACTTTCGAATACTCACATTAGTCCGAAGAACTCATGCACTTATTATCGGTAATTCTCAATCTAATCAGGAGGTTCACAATGATACAAGTACCCCGAGGAGGAGTGTATGGGGGTTTGGTTATCCTTGCGCATCCTCGACTACGGTACGTGAGTGTACTCTAATATTCGAACCCTCCAAAGGTTAGTGATCCATCTAGTAGCTAGAGTTCTCAACAGGGGGTTTTGGTTTTTGAAAAACACACGGATTGCCCAAAATACAACATTATCACTAATAGGTTCGAGCTCTTGACACCAAAAGTTCAAACATTACTCTAGTCAATACCTCAAAACTATTGCAAGTTACTACTACAAAGAGAATAGCAACTTCAACTATCTACTTCTAGTCAAGACACAAAACTCAGTGCAACAGGCAAACTCTCTAACAAGATAAAACATGCAACCTATAGAAAGTTCAACCTAAAACAACAGAAAAGCTCTAGAAAAACTAAAGCACTACAACTAAACATAGCAGCAACTAAGAAAAGAAAAAGAACAACTCACAGCTAAAAGAATAAGCATGCAAATCCTATGAGGAGTTCTAGTTCAAGCGGAGCGTGTATCTCTCCCACACAAAAGATTAAGCTGGGGTCTAACTTGTTACTACAGCAAACAAAGCAAAAACAAACCTAGAAAAGTAAAGAGCGAGACGCTCCAAGCATAGCACACAACGCATGAAGTGGTAAAAATATAGTGCAACGAGGGACGAACTGATAATTGTTGATGGAGAAGGGGATGCACGGGGGCATCCCCAAGCTTAGACGCTTGAGCCTCCTTGAATATTTATTGGGGGTGCACATGGGCATCCCCAAGCTTGAGCGTTTGACACTCCAAGATCTTCTTTCATCATCTTCCATCGCGCACTTGAAAACTCCCTTCATACATAACTCATCATAATCTGATTAGCGAGGTTAGTACCCATAATAAAGTAATTTTTTCTCTACTGGAAATAACGATAATCTTGAAGAGATACTGTTTATCAAGAATGCCAAAAAGTTTTTGCAAAGAAAAAGCAAGCTTAAGGTTTGCAAAACAAAGAAAAGGCAAAAATAGACAGAATCTGTGAAAAACAGACCAGCAGTTAGTAAATAATTTTTTAGGGGTACTTCTGCATCTCAAATAAAAAAACTCAGAACATACGAAAGTTTCGTAATTGTATAGAGCATACTGTGTAAATAATTCAGCTCAAAAAGACGAACTGGGATTTTTCTCTGATTTTTCTAGTCACGAGGACAGAATCTTTTTTTTGGACAGCATGTCACAACTTTCACTTCCCTTGTCGTATGATGCTATAAAAGGCACAAATCTTGAAAAGTAAAGATACAATGATGTTGCTAAAGTAGTAACAATCATCAAGACCACTAAGAACAGAAGAAAAGCAAAAAATAAAAACCTAAATTCGTTGCGGGCTGCCTCCCGAAAGCGCTTCTTTAGAGCCATTAGCTAGGCTTAAAGCAGAAGATCAAGTTGTATCCATTGAACCATCATCACGATCATCAAAAATATCTTCAATAGTACAACTAGTCTTAATAGGTTTCTCAAATAAAGGATGAATGAAAATACTTCTTGGAATAAAATCAAAAGGAGGGAAATCAATTGGAGTTTCATTAAAATTAAAGTTAGGTGTCTCCTCCAAAGTTTTCACCGTTTCAACTCTCTTGGCAATGAGTGTGTTTGCTTTAGCTCGATGAACATTGGGGACGTAAACGAACTTAGGTTCCTTCTTTGCCGGAGTTTCATCCTTTTTGATTTTGATTGAGGAAAAGGTAGTTCCTAGAGTTTCAATAACTTCCTCAATCTTTTCTATCCTAGAAGACTTCTCATCAAGGGATTTAATAGTCTCCAAAGTTTTGACAATTTTCTACATGGAGTTATCTAGCCTATTCAAATTCCCTTGAATCTTACGATCCAACTCATTCACCCTATCGATACTTGGCATCTCTAGCTCTATTTTTTCAAGTTTTCTCATAATGTGAGCTAAAGTAATGTCCTCCTTAATACTAACAACTGGGACACTTCCAACAAGATTTTCAATAACATTAAGGGCTTCCCAACCTGGGGCCTCTATGAAGTTCCCATTGAGAGCAGTGTCTAAAAGAAACCTATTCCAAGAAGTGATCCCAACATAAAAATTTCTAAGCAAGATAGTAGTGGATTGCTTCTTGGTGGCTCTTTTTTGAGAATCATTAATTCTATACCAAGCATCTTTCAAACTTTCACCACCTCTTTGAGTAAAGGTAAGTACTTCTGCCTCACCAAAGGCGAAAGGACCAGCCATAGTGGTAACTACTGACAAGGTAACAGATATTTTTGGTATTTTTTATATGGGACACAAAAGTAAAAACTGAAAGGTAAACTAACAAGACTAAAAAGCAAAGATATAAGATAGTGTGCAACTCCCCTATCTTGTAGACTGGAGTCCCCGGCAACGGCACCAGAAATTTTCTTGATACAGAGTGACAACTCTCCTCGTTGGTTACCCCAAGTGGAAGGTTGGATGTAGATAGTAGAAAATTTCCCTCGGTGAAGATACCAAGGTTTGTCTCCAGTAGGACTCACAGAAATAAAAGTAGGTGGTAAAGTGAACAAGGCGCCGTTTACGATATTGCTAACTTCACCTGGACCTGCACACAGATACAAATAACCTTGCTCCCAACGAGTACAGAGGAGTTGTCAATTCCTCCGGCCTTGCTATTTACAAAGTATCAACGCAAGAGATAAAAGTGGAACTAAAAGTAAAGACTGAAAGTAAATTGAGGGTGTAAACAGTGATCTGAAGATGGACCGGGGTCCCGTGATTTTCACTAGTGATGTCTCTCTCCCAAAAGACGATAAAAGTGCTAGCGAGGTAAACAAATCACAGCTGGGCAATTGACAGAATTATGAAGGCACCGCAATGCTAACTATGCTACAAAAAAGGAAGGGCTCAAAAGCAATGGGCAGTACGCCAAGGTAAGTAGACCGAAATCCAATTGCATCTACTATGAATCATCCACCTTGAGATATCTATCCAGAACATCTCACTGGTATTAAGTTGCAAATCCCACCCAAAGTGTAAACTCAAAGCAACAGACAACTGCATTAAAAGAACTTTGTGTAAAGTAAACAATCCTTGCACCCGCAGGTACAAGCACCGTTGTTTTATCCCTGGTGGCAACAGCACATCCCCTAGTCTCATGTTTCTGTCACTCAAGCTAGACATCAGGGGGCTGAACCCACAATCAAGCATAACGCTCCCTCTTAGAGTTGCAAGCAAACTACTTGGCCAAAGAAAAATACTGCAAAGGAGAACATGCAAGAATTTACTCAAGAACAAAATATAAAAGAGAAGAACCAAATATATTACTCATCACAATCTGAACATAGTCTCATAATCCATCAGATCCTAGCAAACTCAGCATAGCAACAGCAGAAATTACAAAAGTGTCTCGATCATGTGAGGCAGCTCACGAGGTCTCGAAAGTGGAAGCACAAAGAGGGGAGAGGTACATCACATAGCTACTGGTCACGGACCCATGGTCCAAGGGGGAGAACTCACGGCACATCCGGGAGGCGTCCATGGCTATGGATGGTCTCCCGGAGGGGGTTTCTCCTCCCGGCAGGTTGCCGGGGCAGCTTCTTCAGGCAGCCCCGATCTTGAAACGGCGGCGGCGGCAGTACAGAGGCGAGTTCGCGGATATTTTATCTGATTATTCCGGATTTTTTGGAGCACTGTTAATGGCCGGAAAACCTGAAATAAAAAAACAACAGAAAACAGCAACTGGCAGCTGGGTGCACTGGGTTAATAGATTAGTCCAAATATGCTCAAAAATGTATGAAAGTTCAAGCAAAACATGGCAAAGTCACACAAAACATGCATGGAGCAAGCAGAAATTATAGATACGTTTGGGATGTATCATTGTTCTTCTTGGAGACCATCACCTATCACTGAGCACGTGTAAGCATCAGGCACATTATGTTTTTTGTCATCTTAACTCAGTTTCATCCGCTCGTCATATGCCTTGAAGTGATCAAGGATTTCATCGAAAGTGATAGTCTTGACATCAACACATTACTCGAAGCAAGGTTGACCTTAGGAGATTATATTAAACAATGAGAAATAGAAATTAATTTTTTGCCACGAAAGCATATCGCTCCTTGTGTTTTTATTTTTTTTTCTTCAACGTATCTCCTGGTGTTTATCGCTTTCTTCGCCTTGGTGTGGTTTTGTTTACAAGGGGCGTACATGGAAATTTCTAAACACACGGGCAAATGTTCATGGAGACTACTGAGTGGGAAACCTCTCATCTCATAATTACCCCCCCCCCCCCGAAAAAAATTTGTACACGTGTGGGCTCGCCCTTCCTTAATAAATCTCAATCAATCGCTACTTTCTCCGTTTCAAAGTAACCGTCTCAACTTTGCACTAGCTCTAGTACAAAATTATATCAAGGTTAACACAATTATTTTGGAACGAAAGAAGTACTACCCAGTCCATAACTAACCCGTAACCCTTCGTGAATCTACCATTACTCGGGTATACGTGTACCTTTATACACATTAAAGGGCATAGCTAGATGGACTCGGTGACACAAACTAGTCCTAGTCGTACATGTATCGAATCAAACTAGAATAGGGTTTATTTGTTTAAGGCAACTCCAAGGGGCGATCTAAATGCATATCAAATGTCTTTGTATTTTATTTGTTTGGATCGTCTCAGCTCATCAAATGTTCACCGTGTTCATTTGGATCAGGAGCCATTCTATGAAGAGGCGGATGCAAAAAGAAAATATTTCCATCTACAAAAGGCCTAAAATACAATTAACTATACACTAAAAATTAAAAAACCCTTAGAAATGTGGCGACGCGGTCCTCGTCGGTGTCCTCTTTGCCCTTCCTTCTGGCGGCCCCAGCATTCCTACATGTTGTCATCATAGTCATCGGAGAGGTAGATGAATGATGGCACCACCACGGCAAATCGAGGGTGGGTAAATGGTTGTTTGGTGGCAGTTGGGGACGGCGTGTCGGAAATATGCCCTAGAGGCAATAATAAATATATTATTATATTTACAAGTTCATTATTAATATTTATATTTCTGTGTTATAATTACTACGTTATTATGTAGAAGTTTGCAAAGTATATGTTAACTTTCTTCGAAGAAAAACCCATATGCACATGTAAAGGTATAAACACAAAGCACTAGCAGAAAAAAGCTCTTCTATGGCGTGCCAAAAAATCCCTTGCTGGTGTGGGCACTAGACGCCAACAATATTGTGCCAGTGGTAAAAAATATTGCTGACGTTGGTGCCCCCACGCCAGCTATATAGATAACTATATGTGGTGTTTTAAATAATGGCACGCCAAAGATATATTATTTTGAACGTAAAAAAAGTAGCAGTAGAACATTCATATACAAAAGCAGATGCATTAAACAAAAGTAGCTTCATTAAACAAAAGCGGTTGCATTAAGCAAAAGAAGCTCCATGGAGCTTAGTAGTTGTTCACACTCAATGTCAATATGAAATAGTTTCACACTTAACATAAAGAAAGGTAGCTCCATTAAGTAATAACTTCAACTACGGATGATAGCATCAATACGACGAAGCTTCACATCCTTTTGAACATCACAAATGACACTAGCGATGTTCATGGCGAAAGGCTCACAAGTCTCAGACTCAATATGGTTCACCACCCTCTCGAGTTTCGCCTTTAGTTCCTTCTCTTCAAGAAGGTCAGGAAGCATGTTGCTCTTTTCTTTTACGAGTTCGTCTCGCTCTTCCGTGAGCTTTGTTGTGTCTTTGTGGAGGTTCTTGATTGTATTGTCTCATTCTGAGACTTGACGATCATCTTCAACAACTCGGCTTCCGCGAACTTGTCGCAAACTAAAAACTGGGTTGCCTACCAAAAGTGACGGCAACATATTGTGAGAAACAATACAACATTCAACACAAAGCATGTAAAGAGCAATGAGTCCTTACATTGTTGGTACTGTTGCTGCTGGCTTGGTCCTCTGCAAGATCGTCCTGATGAGGATCCATCTCTGCAACACAAAGCATGTAAAGAACAGTGAGTCCTTACTGATAATATATAACTTAAACCACATAGCCGTATAGTTTAATTATTTTCATAGGACCTAATTACTACAATGCACATCCAATTCAACTTAAAAGTAATTGAACTAGTAATATAAATAAAAAGAACCGATTCCATATAGTTTATCCCCATAGGACGTAACTACAATGCAAATCCAATTCAACTAGTAAAGAATTGAACTAGTAATTCATATATAACTAAAAAGCACCAATTCCATATAGTTTATCCCCATTGGACCTAACTACAATGCACATCCAATTCAACTAAAAAATCGAACTAGTAATATATCTACTGTTTGGACCTAGCTCTACTTTTATATAGTTAATCTAATTTGAACTTTATATACTGTTTGGACCTAGTAGTATAAAATTTCTTAAACCTAGCACCAATTCCATATGGTTAATCTAATTTAAACTTTATATACTGTTTGGACCTAGTAGTATAAAATTTCCTAAACCTAGCACCTAACTACAATGCACATCCAATAGAAAAACAACACAAAAAGAAAAAAAGAAGAACTCACCGTAGGATTTGGGGGAGCGGGCCGGGGCGGCGGAGTCCGTGGCGGTGTCAGACTCGACGGTGCGGCCGAGCGTCGGAGTCGGCGTTGCAACCGGGCGTTGGAGCAACGGCGTCGGACTCGAAGGCCACGACGCTGGATGTGAGTGAGAGGAGAGGGGACGAAATTAGAGAGACGTGAGTGAGAGTGTCTCGGGCCTGGCGGGAGAGAAATGATTTAACCCTAGTTGCTGACGTGGCCCACACAGTCACATGAGCCACGCCAACAATTACATTCACACTATACATATTCACACTAGTTGTCTCAAAAATATATATTCACACTTGTTGTCTCAAAAAAAATTCACACCCGTAAAAATATTTGTTTCTATTTATTTTATTTATTTTGTGCAACACACATATAATAAAATTATTAATGTGATAATAATTGTACAAACACATGTATATGCAAATTTTGTACAAAATGTAATTTTTTAACTATATGCAAACTTAATCATATATACAATGTGTAAGAATATGAAATAAAAGCGTCAAATATAAAATATTTTATTAATAAAATAAAATGCACTTTTTTAATTATATGGAAATTTAATCATATATTCAAGAAAAAAATTGTTCAAGAAAAAATATGAAAAAACCAGAAATAATATACAAGAATAATTTTTTAAGGGAACACAAATTATATTTATGGCGTCTATAAAACTAACACTCGACAGATACTTCAAATAATGATGGCGTTAAATAATATATAACGCCACCTATATATTAGACCGTTGGGGAAGATGGACCACCACAATTAAATGGCGTACCGAAAAAATTTCAACGCCAGCAGTAAGCATATAAAACTGGCGTACCAAAAATGACGATGCCAACACTATTTAAAAAAAAACTCTGGCGTGAGATAAATTTGTTGCCCCCGCAATTAAAGTTAGGGATAAGCTACTAGTGAAGTGTTCTTAATCTTGCGTCTTGGACTAACATGTGTGTTTTAGGTGGTCATGTTTCCCTGACCATGGACATTTAAGATTTCATCATCAATGTATTATGAGTAAAATCATCAGATGAGTTAATATTTGCATGTATCCTTACAGACCATGCGAATGTCAGGTACTGATGACACTGGAGTAGTGCTCCTCGTTGGCTACCACAAGTGGAAGGTTGAGATGTAGCGTAGCGTAATTTCCCTCAGTGAAGATTGAGATGTAGCGTAGCGTAATTTACCTTAGTGAATATACCAAGGTTTTTCTCCAGTAGGACTCCGGCAACGACAAATATGTGACAACGACGCTAGAAATTACTAGCACGAGAGTTGACGTGGACCTACACACCGATACAAATAAACGAGTACAGAGAGGTTGTGAATCTCTCCGGTCTTTCTGTTTACAAAGGGTCAAACGCAAGAGATAAAAGTTAATGATAGCTACAACTAGACAGTAAAACAGTAAGTAAATTGAGGGTGTAAACAGTAGTGGAAATATGGATCGGCATCCCATGATGTTCACTAGTGATGTCTCTCCCACGATAAACAACTATGTGAGGTAAACAAATTACAACTGGGCAATTGACATGATTAAGGACGCAAAACAATTCTAACTATGCTAAAAAAAGGAAGAGGCTCAAAAGCATGTGCAGTACGCCAAAACAAATAGACCAAAATCTATCTGCATCTACTCACTAATCATCCACCTTGAGATATCTATCCATAACATCTCGCTGGTATTAAGTTGCGAGCCCCACCCAAAGTGTAAACCCAAAGCAACAACAACTGCATTAAAAGAACTTTGTGTAAAGTAAACAATTCTAGCAACTGCGGTTACAAGCATCGTTGTTTTCCTCCTTGTAACAACAACACATCCCCTAGACACATGTTTCTGTCACTCAAGCTAGTCATCAGGGGGCATGAACCCACAATCATGCATAACGCTCCCTCTTAGAGTCACTACCTACTACTTGGCCAAAGCAATAAACAACAACGGAGAACATGCAAGAATTACTCAAGAACACAAATATAAAAGGAGAATAACCAAATATATTACTCATCACAATCTGAACATAGTCTCATAATCCATCAGATCCCATCAAACTCAACATAGCAACAGCAGAAAGAATTACATATGTGCCTTGATCATATAGGGCAGCTCACAAGGTCTAATCCATGAAGAACAAAGAGGGGGAGAGGACATCACATAGATACTGATGATGGACCCATGGTCCAAGGTGGACTACTCACAGTTCATCCGGGAAGCGTCCATGGTGTTGGAGAAGCTCCCGGAGGTCAATCCTCCCTCCGGCAGGGTGTCGGGAAGAGGTCTTCTGGTGCTCCCGATCTTGGAAGCGCGGCGGCGGAGGAACAGAGGCGATATCGCGAAAAAGGGTTTTGTCCTTGGGGGTTTCGGGATGAGAGAAATATATAGGCGAAGGGGCAGCCAGGGGGCCCACCAGGGGTCCAGGTGGCCTCCCGGCGCGGCCCCACCCTAGGCCGCGTAGGAATCAGGTGGGGCCCCTCTGGCCCCCCTTCGGGCTTCTGGAAGCTTTCGGTACGGTGGTTTTTTATATATTTTTCACGAAATTTTTCTGGCATTTTACGTAATGGGAAAACCTGAAATAAAAGACTTCAGAAAACAGAAACTGGCACTAGGATGCACTGAGTTAATAGGTTAGTCAAAATACTATCAAAGTGTATGAAAGTGTATCAAAAGCATAGCAATATCACCCAAAACATGCATGGAGCAAGAAAAAATTATAGATACGTTTGGGATGTATCAGGTACCTACATGCCTAAAGGTGTACTTTGACAATGTTCTAACACCACTCATTACAGGTGTGGTAATAACGACATTGCTTATGTATACTCGAAAGTATGTCTTGGTAATTGATGATTCAAGTTGGTATTTTCTCCTCTGAGTTCGGAGAAATATTATTTTGGGGCCTCGAAGTACTGCGAACCAAAGGGATTGACATGTCGACTAACGATTCACTTGAATTTATATTCGTGTAGGTGAGGGAACCATTACGGGTGTCCATGGTTTCGCTATTGGTTATTTCTCCATGAAAAGTCAGTTTCTGGTTCATGTCCATATCTTGCCGAACTTATGTGGTCACACACTTAAGGACGGTAGATTTTTGAGTATTAGAGGGATAGGAGCAGGAGTATAACACACCGGAAAAGTTTTGGCGTGATCGGGATTTGATCGGAGAGAAAACCGGAATCATTTCGGGACGCCGGTAAAGTACTTGGAAGAATTTTGAGAAAACCTAGTAAAACCCAAGGGTCGAAAAAGTTCTGGATGGTATAAATATGTTTTAAAGTTATTTTTTGTGAATTTATAGATTTTTCGGAGTTATTAAAAGGGTTATAATATTAATGGGGTCCGTCTCACTTTGAAGCCCCAACTGGGGGGTCACTTGGACCAAACAGGCCCAAAGGGGGCCGCCCTAGGAGGGCTTCCTCCCCTCTTGGGCACTAGCCCTAGGTGGAGGGAAACCCTAGGGTTGCCCTCTCCTCCGAGATGGCCTCCTCCCCCTCCCCACTATGAATAGAGGTGGAGTGGTAGCCCGCTGCACAACAGGTTGACCCTAGCGTTGGGTTGCTCCTCCCTCTTCTTTATAGAACTAAACTCCATTAAACGCCAAAGGGATCCTCCTCCCTCCTATCTCCGATCGCGCTAAGACCGGATCTTCTGCATCGTGCGTGTGCATCAACCATAGATACATCAGTGTTCGATATTTCGTTCGAGGAACCTCTTCTTCTTCTTCTGGATTAGATCTGTTTGAGGGACTATGCTTTCTCATGCTGCATCAACTCTCTATGATCTTCTTTCGTTAAACGAGAATGCGTTGTTGAACCATGTAAAGGTAACGGATCCCTAACCTTGTATGCATCTAGCTAGATCTTCTTGGGACGACAACACCGGATCCGACGCGAGGTAATAGTGCCACGACTGCAACGGTGGCCTGACCACTTCCACGTTCGGGTCTGCGGCGGTGGCATGGAGTACATCGAGCATGCCCGGTCACTTTCATGCCTCCTCGAGCCTAGAGAGCTCAATGGAGGTCCAGAGGGACACATCCTTCTCATGCTCTAGCGGCGTCGACGGTGCAACCTACGGCAGCTCGCGCTGGGGCGTTGGGAAGGAGGCAGGTCGGCCCGAGGGGCTCACATGATGGTCGCAATGGTGAGGGAGGTCGCATGACTCGTCCGCGGCGGCGTGCGCGGCTTACTCATCCAGCAACTCCTGCGGTGGCACCGACACCCGCACCCGCATGAGGCTCAACCGCCACCTATGGGAGAGTTGGACATCTAGCTAGGGCATGGGAGTGCCCTGCTTCCAGTACCAAAACGCCTCTGCGAGGTTGCAGTTGTAGCTATCCTGCAACGACTCGATGATAAGGACGACTCGGGGTTTTGCATGGTGGTTTTCGTGTGTTGGGTGGCGGGGAGTGAGGTAAGTGGGTGGGCACGAGTGGGGACTGGTGACTGGCCATGTGATATCTGCTACACACTTCTATTCTTGCAGACTCTGTTGGGCATTCGAGTGCAGAGGTTTGTAGGACAGAAAGAAATTTCCCTCAAGTGGATGATCTAAGATTTATCAAACTCAGGGAAGTAGAGGTTGAGGATGGTCTCTCTCAAACAACCCTGCAATTAAGATAGAAGAATGCGCTTGTGTCCCCAACACACCTAATACAACTAGGAGTTGTATAGGTGCACTAGTTCGGCGAAAAGATAGTAAATATGGGTGATATGGGTAACAAAACAAGGTAATATAGATCTATAATAAAAATTACAACAAGGTAAAAAGTAACAAAAGTAACTAAAAACGATGTATTAATGGTTGGAAACCAGGCCTAGGCTTCATACTTTCATTAGTGGAAACTCCCAACAACATTAACATAATTTAAACACATGATATTTCCTCCCAAAACATGCAAGGAAGATGTAACTCGAATACCATTCGTTTCATGGATCAAAAGATGATGAGAATTATTTAGGGCTACAAAAGCACACCTTAAAGTTTGTATTCCACATCTATGGATTTCCGAATGTCATCACAACCATCCAAAGATAGTACTAACAAACACCACAACATATCTGAAGTGTAGTATCTTTCTAATATAACAAAGTGTCCATTGTCACCACAAAACTATGGAAATTATACTCAACAGAAGCATCAAGAGACTCTCAAATCCATGGTTCCATTAAACAAGAAGAACAATTCCATGATCAATATCACCATAATAGTGGAGTCTTACGTGTCACCGTGGATTCCATAAATATCACCAAAGGAGAACATCATATCCAATACATAGAAGAAGGGCAAACATCATGGAATACAACTATATTAACATAGCCAATGATCAAAATCAAGATCACATCATGGGAGAAAGAGATGACCACATAGCTACTGTAGAAGACCTCAGCTCCGAGGAGGAACTACTCCCGCATATCATCATCCGGAGGAAGTGACATCGATGGAGATGGATCGGGGTCACTTCGCCGTCTGGGCAAGGTCCCCCGAAGCTTGTTGGAGATGGCGGCGGAGATCGAAAACCCTTGTAGAAAAAGCGACTGGATATTCAGGGTGTTCGTGATCGGAGGGAATTTATAGGTCGGAGGAGCTCTTGATTGGTAGGGCTAGTCACCCAGGCGACCAGGGGTGCGGGTATGGCCTGGCCGTGCCACTTGGTCACCTGGTCGGGTGGTGGCCCACTTTGGAAATCCTTCTGGTTCATGGGATCTTCCGGTGAATAAGAGTTTTAAGAATTTGTATGGATTTTTTTTAGCACTTTGATTTTTCCTCTTTTTCCTGCGATGCATAGATAAAACATACAGAAACTGGTACTGGACACTAGATTAATAGGTTAGTTCCCAAATATGTAGTAAAAGATATAAAAGTGCATCAAAACATGTAACAATGTCAACCAAAATAAGCATGGAACAAACAAAAATTATAGATACGTTTGGAGCATATCACCATGTGTCGTATTAAAAAGGACCACGGTGAAAGCCGCGTGGGAGATTCCACTAACAATACATCGTGACTGTCAGACGGGTCCGAGGCAGACACCGATCAAACGCTGATACGTCCCAAACATATGTATAATTTATGCTTGCTCCATGCATGTGTTTGGGTGATATTGCTATGCTTTTGATACACTTTTGATCATATTTGGACTAACCTATTAACTCAGTGCACCCTAGTGCCAGTTTCTGTTTTCAGTTGTCTTTTTATTTCAGGTTTTCCCATTACTTAAAGTGCCAGAAAAATTCCAGGAAAAATATATAAAAAATCAGTGTACCGGAAGCTTCCAGACTCCCGAAGGGGGACCATAGGGGACCCACCAGGGGTCCAGGCGGCCAGGGGGTGTGACCTAGGGTGGGAGCGCGTCGAGAGGCCACCTGCTGTCCTGGTGGCGCCCCTGCCTGCCCCCTTCGCCTATATTTACCTCTCGTCCCGAAACCCCCAAGGACAGAACCCTTTTTCATGATCTCGCCTTTGTTCCGCCGCCGTCGCGCTTCCAAAATCGGGAGCATCAGAAGACCTCTTCCCGGCACCCTGCCGGAGGGAGGATTGACCTCCGGGAGCTTCTCCACCACCATGGACGCTTCCCGGATGAGCCGTGAGTAGTCCACCTTGGACCATGGTCCATGACCAGTAGCTATGTGATGTCCTCTCCCCCTCTTTGTCTTTATGGGTTAGACCTTGTGAGCTTCCCTACATGATCAAGGCACACATGTAATTATTTTAGCTGTTGCTATGTTGAGTTTGCTGGGATCTAATGGATTATGAGATTATCTTAAGATTGTGATGAGTAATATATTTGGTTCTTCTCCTTTTATATTTATGTTCTTGAGTAATTCTTTCATGTTCTCCGTTGCTTTTTATTACTTTGGCCAAGTGTTAGATTGCAACTACAAGAGGGAGCGTTATGCATGATTGTGGGTTCATGCCCCCTGATGACTAGCTTGAGTGACAGAAACTTGAGTCTAGGGGATGTGTTGTTGCCACAAGGGGGAAAACAACGGTGCTTGTAACCGCGGTTGCAACGATTGTTTACTTTACACAAAGTTCTTTTAATGCAGTTGTTTACACTTTGGGTGGGGCTCGCAAGTTAATACCAGCGAGATGTTCTGGATAGTTATCTCAAGGTGGATGATTAGTGAGTAGATGCAGATGGATTTTGGTCTACTTGTTTTGGCGTACTACCCATGGTTTTGAGACTCTTCCTTTCTTTTGTAGCATAGTTAGCATTGCGGTGCGTTTTTAATCTTGTCAATTGAGCAGCTATAGTTTGTTCACCTCGCATAGTTGTTTATCGCCTTTTGGGAGAAAGACATCACTAGTGAACTTCATGGGACCCCGGTCCATATTTCCACCACTTTTACACCCTCAATTTACTTCCTATTTTACTTTCTAGTTGTAGCTATCACTATCTTTTATTCTGGTGCGTTTCATCCTTTGTAAATGGCAAGGCCGGAGAGATTGACAACCTCTCTGTACTCGTTCGGAGAAAAGTTATTTTTTGTGTGCGCAGGTCCAGGCGAAGCAAGTGATTATCAACGGCGCATCACTTGCCGAACCACCTACTTGTCGTCGTTGGAGTCCTACTGGTTTGATCTCAACCTTGGTATCTTTGCCAAGGTAAATTTGTTGTTGTGCTACATCTCAACCTTCCACTTGGGGTAGCCAACGAGGAGCACTACTTCAGTGCCATCGAGCTCATTTCTGGCGCCGTTGCCGGGGACTCCGCTCTTCAAGATAGGGGAGTTGCACGCTATCTTTTATCTTTGCTTTTTAGTCTTGTTAGTTTACCTTTACGTTTTTATCTTTGTGTCCTTTATAAAAAATCAAAAAAAAGTAGTTACTTTGCTTTTAGTAGTCCTTCTTGTTTAGTCAAACATGTTAGGACTTGGTGCTTTGAGGGAATCGAAAGTTTTAGATTTCCATCAAATGGATGGAGAGAATATGAAGAAGGCATGGGACAGAATTTCTGATGCACATAGGAGAATTATGCCTTGGATACCTATAAAAATTATGCTTAGACATTTTTACCATGGTCTTTTTAAGTGGTGTAATCACTCTCTTGATATTATAGCTGAAGAATATTTCTTAGAGTGTGATGAGGCTAGAGCTCTTGATATTATACATGGTCTATCTAGTTATTTTGTTTATGATCGTAGTTTTGATACTGTTATAGATAGACTTGCTACTACTGAAAAGAGAATGGATGCTCTAGACTTGAGAAAAGTAGAGAAACCCAAACCCAATAGGAAATATACTTTGGGGATAGATTATGATTGGGAGCCTTTTGTTAGAATTAGCATCTCTGACCAAGACTTCCTTGCTTTTTGTGATATTGGATCCATGGTTTCTACAATGCCAAAAGTAATTTATGATTCTTTAAAATTAAACATAGACAATTTTTCATCTTATCATGAACATGATAATGGATATATTTCTAAGATCTAGGGAAAGGTAAAATACGTTCAAGTTACATTCATTAAAAGGATTGCAACGGTTGATTTCTTCATCATGTAGCCAAACCAAGGTAACATAGTGCTTGGAAGGGACTTCCTCCGAGCCATGAAGGGCTTCATTGATATAGGTAAGGGGACATACACTTACGTGGGAAAGCGAAAGGTACGTACCTCTTTCCTCGAAAAAAGAAGAATGAACTTGTTGAGGATCAATTTGAAGGTTTTTATGATTCTAATGACTTCGATGACTTTTGATTCCTCTTTTTTCTTCGTGCCTAGCTCAAAGGCGTAAAAGAAAGCGCTTGTTGGGAGGAAACCCAAGAAGTTTTTCCTTCTGTTTTTAGTGGTCTTGATGATTGTTACTACTGTAAAAACATCATTGTATCTTTATTTTTAAGATTTGTGCCAAGTTTACATTCCGATTGCAAGAAAGTTCAAAAGTTGTGACATGCTGTCCAGAAAACAGATTATGTCCTTGGACGGAAAAATTCGGCTAAAATAACCAGATCATCTTTTGATCTGAATTGTTTTGACAGTGTGCTCTATACAATTAGATTTCGAGCGCTTGTTCTGAGTTTTTTTATTTGAGTTGAAGAAGTACCCCAAAAAAATTAATTACTACCTGCTGGTCTGTTTTTCACAGATTCTGCCACGTTTTGCCTTTTCTTCGTTTTACAAACCTTAAGCTTGCTTTTTCTTTGCAAAAACTTTTTGATAATCTTGAGAACAGTAGCTCTTCAAGAATATCTTTATTTCCAGTTCAGAAAAAATTATTTTATTATGGGTACTAATCTCTCTAATCAGCTTATGATGAGTTATGTATGAAGGGAGTTTTCAAGTGTGTGAGGGGAGATGATGAAAGAAGATCCGGGTGTGTCAAACGCTCAAGCGTGGGGATGCCCCCATGCACCCCAAGAAATATCCAAGGAGACTCAAGCATCTAAGCTTGGGGGTGCCCCCGTGCATCCCCTTGTCCATCAACAATTATCAATTCGTCCTACGTTACACTGTATTTTTATCAATTCATGTGCTATGTGTTATGCTTTGAGCGTCTTGCTCTTTACCTTCTTTTTAGTTTTTTTTATCTTTGCTTTCTGTTCATAACAAGTTAGAACCCATCTTTCTTTGTGTGGGAGAGAAACACGCTCCACTTTAAACTTGAGCACATCATAGGATTGTAATGCTTATCTTTCTTTTGTTGTGTGTTCTTTATCTTTTCATAACTGTTGTCATGTTTAGCTCTTAGTTTTCATGCTCATCTTTTAAGAGCTTTTGTTTAGTTTGTTGCTGGAACTCTCTTGATTCTTCATTTTATCTTGTTTAGAGAGTTGAATTGTTGCACTGAGTTGTGTGTCTTGACTTAAAGTAGGTAATTAAGGTTGATATTCAATTGTAGTAGTAACTTGCAGTAGTTTTTAGGTGTCAATAGCTTTAGCTTATTAGTGATAGATGTCCTATTTTGGGAAATCCGTGTTTATTGCGAAAAACTACAAAAACTAGTTGAGAACTCTAGCTACCAGATGGATTAATAATCTTTGGAGGGATCGGATATTAGAGTACACTCACGTACCATGAGTCGAGGATGCGCACGGATAACCAAACCCCCATACACTCCTCTTCGGGGTACTTGTCTCTTTGTGAACCTCCTGATTAGATTGAGAGTACCGATGATAAGTGCATAAGTTCTTCGGATTAATGTAAGTATTCGAAAGTTAACACTTCCACCTCCTCATATTTTGCTAGCCTCTTCAGTACCGTGCGTTGCCTTTTCTCACTCCGAGAGTTGGCGCCTACCTCGCCGGTGCATCCAAACCCTTGGCATGATACACTCTGTTATCATAAACCTCCTTATATCTTTCCTCAAAACAGCCACCATACCTACCTATCAAGGCATTTTCATAGCCTTTCCGAGATATATTGCCATGCAACATTCATCCTCTCATGACTTGATCTTCATGTCATACATGCTTTTGCTTGATCGATGAGCCGCATACTAGTTGGGCATTGCCCTAATCATTGCTACATGACGCGCTAGTATCATTGCATATCCTGCTACACTTGCAGATGCATACATTTGCATACATCATGATAGCTTCTTATTTATGTTGAGTATTTTTATAAAGTGTGAAAGATCTTCTATACTTCTTGTAAAATAGAGTGTTGCCCCTAGTGAGAAAAAGATCTCAAAGAGGACAAATTTAAAAGATCCCAAAGAGGAAAAATGAGAGTTAAATAGAAAGAGCCATTGAGGCCACAAAAAAATACAAAAAAAAAGAAAAAAGAGAAAAAGATAATATAAAGAGAGAAAGGGGCACACCACTATTTCTTTTGAGAGATCCAAACTCGTACTCCCTCTTATGATAAAGAGAGACACACCTGGTGATACGAATCACCGGGGGAATCCTCTTGAGTTTGTCCCGATCTTTCACAGCGAGCAACCCGGATATAAATCCTTCCAATCACGCGAAGAACGCAACCTGAAGAAGAGGAAAGAATCCAGCAAGCAACGTGATGGAGATCACCACGCCTCAAACCAAAACACGACAATCCTTGATGAACACAAGAACCTCCGCGGCAATCTTTATTGGATAAACGGCATCGCCAACCCCGGAGGGAAGCTTCACCAAGAGATACAACTCAATGGTTCTCCAACTTTAATTCTGACCTAAGCTTACCCTAAAACTCGTAGGACGTTCTATTTTTATAAGCTAGGGCGTCTAAACGGGGGTACAAGGGCCGCAGCCCAGTTTCTGCGCGCACGCAGCACGGTAGTACCGTGATTGGCGCGGTACTACCGCGGCTACTACCGTAGTCGCTACCGTAAACCTTCTGTTTTCCGCGGTAGTACATGCGGTAGTATGTCCGGTAGTACCGTGGCGCGGTAGTACCGCGGCCTGAAGCTTGGGAACTTCGTGGCCTTGTCTTCTCATGGCTCCTCTTCCGATATGGCTTGCCCTTGTTCTACGGCTTCTTCTCCTTGAGTCTTGTCTTCTTGTTGATTCGCCGTCTTGCCCATATCATCCTCCCCCCCTTCAAAAAGCGTTGTCCTCAACGCGTGAGGTTCTGCTCGAAAGGGTAGTGTGATATCAACAGCATCACACATCGTCGCCGCTAGACTTGATACAACATGGAGCGCCTCCTTTCTTCTCCATATGAATTTGGACTTTGGCGCCACCACCTTCTTCTTCTCAACGCTTGATGGAGCCCTTTGTTGCGGAACATGGACCTTCTTTGGACGACCCTGCAAAGTGGTAATGCCCGGGCCACACAACTGACGAACATGTCCATCCTTGCCTTTGTGCACACGCACAGCTACTCCAACAAAACGTCGCAGAGGTGTTCAAACAAAACTGCGGTCGTCGAACCTCATCGCCATATGCACCGAGTCACGAACATCACCACCATCGGTCTGAACACCTTTGTCAACACAAACTGAAGGTGTATCACATGCTGCAATTTCCTTCTTTTCACCAATAAGAGGCTTTACTTCAACCGGCTTGTCACTAACAAGTACTGGCTTGTCATCTACAGGCATAGTTGAAGCAGTTTCAGTACTGACGCTCTTAGCATCATGCTCCTCAGGCTGCAACTTAGCTAAACTTGGTTGTGGTTTAGCTTTGTGCAACTTCTCCTTGCGAACCACCAGCACCACATCAGACTGAATAAGATCATCACCCATAGGCTTCAAATTCCGGTGTTTCCCATCATGCATAAAAGAATATGTATTTGCACGGCCCGCATGGATTGCATTGCGATCATACTGCCATGGACACCCAAGTAACAGTCCACACACCTCCAATGGCAACACATCGCACTCCACCTCATCAACATAATCACCAACTGTAAATGGCACACGCACCTTATGAGTAACCTTCAGCATACCGCAGCTATTCAACCACTCAAGATGCTTCGGTTCAGGAATACGCCATGTGGACAACCCCAATGATGCCACCATCGCCTTGCTAATGCCATTAGTACAGCTACCACCATCAATCATCAACTTGCATGCTTTGCCTTTGATCATACACTGCGCCTGAAATAAATTCCAACGCTGGCTTCTATCCACTGGCACACAAGTATCATCACGTACTCTCTTGAGTTGCACATTCAGCCCACTCAATGGTACAACATCATCCACAACATCCTTGGCCACTTGCAATTCTGCCCGACGTGCTCGAGCTAACAAATCTGTCATGTCACTACATGGATGAAGCCGAACAATACTCTTGATGTTATCATTCAGACCGGATATAAAACGTTGCATTGTTTGTTCTGGCTCTTCACGCACCAAAGTACGCCTCAAAAGAAACGTCATCTCCCGAAAATAATCATCCACAGACAAAATTCCTTCCTGCAAAATCTGCAATTTATCACGCAAAGATGTAAGATAATTGAGTGGAACGACACGAGAATGCATCGCATCCGACATAGCACGCCAAGTATCAATAGTTGTCTGTCCCATTGCTACTCTGATACGCACAATATTTTCCCAACAAGCCAAAGCACCATCACATAATGCAGAAGATGCTATCGTGATTTGTTCACCACCGGTAAACGCAGTATAGCGGAAAAATTTGTCCATGGCCAATTCCCAATTGAGATATACCTCCACATCAGTTATGCCCTCCAACTTGGGTATTGTCGATGAACCCAGGCGAATGTCAGCCATCTTTGTACCTTGTGCACCAACACAATCTGCCCGAGATGCACTCATCTTTTCAATATGGCCAAACTCAACTCAAAGGAACCGCAGTATTGTTTGCAAGATTGCGGCTAAACCACTACGAATCGGGAGCCGTGGGTATACAATCTGGAAAGCACACGGAATATCCTTTCCAAATTGTGCTTG
The DNA here is from genome assembly GCA_950022295.1 of Bromus sterilis. Taxonomy (NCBI): domain Eukaryota; kingdom Viridiplantae; phylum Streptophyta; class Magnoliopsida; order Poales; family Poaceae; genus Bromus; species Bromus sterilis. Next base: position 137,286,175 of record OX465601.1, on the reverse strand, counting down.
CACGCCTTGTTTGGAGCATGGATGCGGATTCTGCACCTATATCAATTTCGGGACTCCTGACAGCCAAATCCAATTACGGGATTCCTTTTCTTCAACCTCTAGCAATCCTCTCTCAAATCAATCTAGTGGAAACAAATCTACATAAACACAACAACAATATGCAGCTTCTACGCACAATCTCCTCCAAACAAATCAATCTGAACGAGAAATCCTCCAAGCAAACTCCTCTCAACAAACCGATCTAGATGCGATCGATCAACAACAAACCGATCTAGATGCGATCGATCAACAACAACGCTTTAGTCAGTTCGGGTTATATTAGCAATTACTACATATCTCATTTATAGGATATGGTAGAATGAACGTCAAAACAAAGTTCCTACACGGAAATATAACAAAGGACGTATATGTGATACGACCGGAATGTTTTGTCGATTCAAAGGATGCTAAAATAGATGCAAGCCTTGGATATCCAGTGATGGACTGAAGCTAGCATAATGGAGTTGGAATTTTCGTTGTGATGAAATTGCCAAAAGAGTTTGTTTTCATCAGGAATAACGAAGATGCTTGAATATTCAAGAAAGTAAGTGGGAGCTGAATAATATTTCTAAAACCTTATGTAGATGGCATATTGTTGATTAGAAATGATATAAATTTCTTGACACGAATAAGGACTTTATTGGAAATAGTTTTCAGCTGAAGTACTTGGGCTGATATAGCATTAGTATTGAGCATAGTGATCTATGAAGATAGTAAGTGCCTGATCATGCTAAAGCCAACACTACATATTGACATGATACTAAAGTAGTTTAGTATGAAATGCCAAGAAACATGTTCTTGCCAAAGTCATGGTGAAAAGTTGTTTGAGGAAATCGGTGTTGATGAACACAGATAAGCAAAAACACGTGAATTGAATTCCACTCACCCGTGTGTTTGGATTAATCATGTACACCATAATATGTAAAACGACCAGATATGTCCAGTGCTTCAAAAGGTTATGAGCAAGATACCAAAGTGATCAATATGTTGATCATTGGACAAACAGTGAAAAGTTAAACTTATGATAGATAAGATATGTTTCTCGGAAAATGGAGATAATGAAGAGCTCGTTGTAATAAGTTACACCAGCTGAATTTTGATGTAAACAGTTACACCAATTCAGTCTTCATATTTAATCCGACCGATTTTTGATTTTAATTGGGATTATGTGTTTCACACGTAAGGGTGGCACAGTATGGAGGAACTATGTCAAGTTCGATACTGTGGCGAATTCTATAACAGAGGCTAAGTATATTGTTGCTTAAAGAAGTAACAAGGAGGGTATTTTGAATCATAAATTCATTTATGAACATGGTATGGTTTCCTAGATGCTTGAAGCTCATGGAACATTGACGAATGATTTCATGACTTATTCTAAAGGAACCAAGGTCCTGCCAAATGATTCAAACATATACAAAGCTAAACTGATAAAATTAGTGAATTTTATGATAGCGTGAAAACGCGAAGATATGCAAGATAAAAACGGGCCTGAAACGTCAGATCCGAAGATGAGGTCTATACCACAAATGAAGCATTTCTTACACCGGTATGCCATAGGTGTAAAGTGCTCAAGCACTGACAATATTATTGACTCTAGTGCAAGTGGGAGACTGTTGGAAATATGCCCTAGAGGCAATAATAAAATGTTATTATATATATATTTCCACGTTCATAATTAATGTTTATATTTCTGTGCTATAATTGCAATGACCCTGACTGTGAGATTCAGAAGAAAACTCATTTGCATGTGTGGAAATGTAAACACCAAGAGTTCCTGGTTTAGCCTCTAAGACCAGCTCATGTGCTGACTGATGATTACGTTTTCTTAATCATGGACATTGTTCTTGTAACAAGGATGTCAGTAGCAATGGGAACATATTGTTAGCAGAACAATGATGTTGAACCGACCCCAGTATTGAATGATATACTTAGAGATCACATCGTAACTACGTTATAAGTCATATCATGAAATGTTATCATATACGTAATTCCTTAGACCATGAGAGTATCGAGTTGCTTCACACAGGAAGACATGCTTTGGTTCTTAGATGAATCCTCCCGTAAATGGGAAGTAGTAAAATAAGTTCTGGGTATGTCAGATGGTGTGGCTAGTGACTGTGATAGTTCAAGAATGGGATTTGCTCCTTCATGATGAAGAAGATATTCACTTCGGGCCCACTCGGTATGACGGTATCCATTATAGTCTGGCCAGACGCATTGTGATTCACTCACGGGGATACCAGAATACGATCACGAGAAAAGGGACAAACGAGCAAAGAGGATAACGAGTGGCTTGTGTTCAAAAGTTGTTACACATGGGTGCCAAACTTCTCTCCTCTAACTTTGTCATATATCGCGAAGCAAAGGGAATGGTACATGACTAAACATAATGGTTCACTCGAAGTTTCTTCGTGTATGTGCGGGAGTCAACATGGGTGTCCATGGCTCCGCTGTTGATTATTGGCTATTGACAAAAGGCTGTTGACCTATGTCCGGAAGATGTTCTGAGTCATGTCCGCATTATACCGAACCTATTGGGTCACACACTTAACGAGAAGTAGTCTGTTAGAATACTAGTATGGTAGAAGGTTTAGTGGAAGCAAAGCAGAATAGTTCATACGGGTACCGGAAGTAGTTCCGGAGATTTATGGAATTGTTCATAAGGGCACCAGAAGTAGTTCTGGGTATTTAAGGTTATGCCCGGATCACTCTGGAGTAGTCCCAGGTGGTTCCGGAACATATGAGAATGGTACTGGGGAAGTCCTGGATCAACCGGAATAGTTTCCGGATAATCGCTGGGCGTCCCGACAACCTTCGCGGTCATCGGGTGGCTTAAACTGTAACTCGGATGATCTTGGAAACTATCCGGATGGCTCCGGAACGTCCGAGAACGGTCTCGGAAGGTCCTGGAAGTGCTCCAGAAGTGTCCGGAATGTCCCGAAACGGTCCCGGTATGTCTCGGAAGGTCCTGGAAGCTTCTAGAAGGTCATGGAAGGTTCCGGAAGGTTCCGGGTAGTACCACCCACTCCCCTGCGCCCCTAGACTTGGGGGGAAAGCCACCTAGGCTGCCCTGGCCAGCCAAGGGGTGGGGGGCGCACCAAGGGGAAGGAATCCTCCTCCAGGTGGAATTACCAAATCACATTATGGCAGGTTTCCGGTGGGAAGGTGTGGGAAGGTTTGGAAGGCTTGGGAGTCCAAGTTGGACTCCCAATCCTCCTTGAGCTGCGCCCTAGGCCTCTTGGCCACCTATATAAGGTGAGCCAAGGGGAGAGGGAGAGCAAGACAACTTGTCCCCAAGGCCTATGCGCCACCCTCCCTCCTCTAAACCCCGTTGCTCCACAATTAGACCCCGGTTTAGACGTTGTTCTAGATCGGAATCCGTTAGGGTTTTCTCCCTCTAGATTTCACGGTGGCGTTCATCTCTGGACGGCGGAGCGCTGCTGGATTGCTGCTACGGGATGTGTGGATACTAATGGAGGGGTCGTACCTTCGACCCTTCTTCGAGGAGCTTGTTCATGGGACTTGTCCGTGGGACTAGATCGCGGGACTTGTTCGTGGGATTGATCGAGGGACTGTTCCTGGGAGAACTTGCGAGATCTAATTCCACTACGTCCACGAGCTTCACCAACTCTACTTCAGCTACATCGGTTGGTGAGCCATGACCTAAAACCTTGTATGCAATCTTCTTGGATGATCTTGGGTTCTTGATTCGTAGGCCGAAATTTTTTGTTTTCTACTACGTTTCCCAACAGTTGGATGCATCCCCACCAGTTCCATTGGAGAGCTTACCTTAGCTCATATGTGCATCCGTTGCATGGCAATTCTTACTCCTCACATCATATCTATCATTTGGATTTCTCTCACTTATGATTGTCCTCATTGATGTGAGCCTTTTACACCTTTTTGTCTTCCTCCTCCACCATCTCTCTCCCTTTGCCATCCTAAATGTCAATTTTCTTGCTTACGCTCATCATTTGCATGAGTGTTTAAAATATCGAAAGGGAGTGGATCAGTTTGACTTGTACCTGGCTAGTGGTCTGGGGACGAGTCAAGATAAGATTCCAAACAAGACTAAGTGTGAAACTTTAGTAGATTGAGTTCTCAACCAAAAGAATATTATGTTTTTACTCTCTCGTATTCCCATCCCCAACTTCTTGCATGCAAACACCATTTGGAGCCATGCAAGTCACAAACAACGAGAGCTCTTGCAACTTTATGTTCTTATGTTGCTTGTTTCAATGCTAATATAGGCTCTTGCTTGTTATGACTTGAATTGAATTACATGCCTTGATTGCTTTACTTTAAAAGTTCATATATGGTTGGTAGCATGTCACCACAGAAATTATGCTTGTTATCATTACCTACTCGAGGACGAGCAGGAATTAAGCTTGGGGATGTTCATACGTCCCAAACGTATCTATAATTTCTTCTTGCTCTATGCATGTTTTGGCTGATATTGCTATGATTTTGATACACTTTCATACACTTTTGATCATATTTGGACTAACCTATTAACTCAATGCACCCCAATGCCAGTTTCTGTTTTCTGCTGTCTTTTTATTTCAGGTTTTCCCATTACTTAAAGTGCCAGAAAAATTCCGGAAAAAATATATATATAATAAGTGTACCGGAAGCTTTCAGAGTCCCGAAGGGGGACCAGAGGGTACCCACCAGGGGTCCAGGCGGCTAGGGGGCGCGGCCTAGGGTGGGGCCGCGTCGGGAGGCCACCTGCACTCCTGGTGGCCCCCCTGGCTGCCCCCTTCGCCTATATTTACCTCTCGTCCTGAAACCCTCGAGGACAGAACCCTTTTTCGCGATCTCGCCTCTGTTCCACCACCGTCGCGCTTCCAAGATCGGGAGCATTAGAAGACCTCTTCCAGGCACCCTACCGGAGGGAGGATTGACCTCCGGGAGCATCTCCACCACCATTGACGCTTCCCGGATGAGCCATGAGTAGTCCACCCTGGACCATGGGTCCATGATCAGTAGCTATGTGATGTCCTCTCCCCCTCTTTGTTCTTTATGGATTAGACCTTGTGAGCTTCCCTACATGATCAAGGCACATATATAATTCTTTCTGCTGTTGCTTTGTTGAGTTTTCTGTGATCGGATGGATTATGAGATTATGTTCAGATTACGATGAGTAATATATTTGGTTCATCTCCTTTTATATTTATGTTGTTGAGTAATTCTTGCATGTTCTCCATTGCTTTTTATTACTTTGGCCAAGTGTTAGATTGCAACTCCAAGAGGGAGCGTTATGCATGATTGTGCGTTCATGCCCTCTGATGACTAGCTTGAGTGACAGAAACATGAGTCTAGGGGATGTGATGTTGCCACAAGGGGGAAAACAACGGTGCTTGTAACCGCGGTTGCAAGGATTATTTACTTTACGCAAAGTTCTTTTAATGCAGTTGTTTGTTGCTTCGGGTTTACACTTTGGGTGGGGCTCGCAACTTAATACCAGCGAGATGTTCTGGATAAATATCTCAAGGTGGATGATTAGTGAGTAGATGCAGATGGATTTCGGTCTACTTGTTTGGCGTACTGCCCATGCTTTTGAGCCTCTTCCTTTCTTTTGTAGCATAGTTAACATTGCGGTGCGTTTTTAATCTTGTCAATTGCATAGCTGTAATTTGTTCACCTCGTATAGTTGTTTATCGTCTTTTGGGAGAGAGACATCACTAGTGAAATTCATGGGACCCCGGTCCATATTTCCATCACTGTTTACACCCTCAATTTACTTCCTGTTTTATTTTCTAGTTGTAGCTATCACTATCTTTTATCCTCTTGTGTTTGATCCTTTGTAAACGACAAGGCCGAAGAGATTGACAACCTCTCTGTACTCGTTACGAGCAAAGTTATTTTTTGTGTGCGCAGGTCCAAGCGAAGCAAGTGATTATTAACGGCGCATCACTTGCCGAACCACCTATTTATCGTCGTTGGAGTCCTAATGGTTCGATCTCAACCTTGGTATCTTTGCCAAGGAAAATTTGCTGATGTGATACATCTCAACATTCCACTTGGGATAGCCGACGAGGAGCACTACTTCAATGTCATCAAACGCTCACCGATATGTTGTTGATCCGCCTCGTATTCGCGGGAACCCGAATCCACTCCAGATTTTTCAATCGCGTAAACGCAAATGAAGCAAAACGATAGATTTGGATTAGCTTGTTGGAGTTGACCTTTAAATCCTACTACCACTGTTCCATAATATAGAACGTTTTACAAATTAGTTTAGTTTGTAAAAACGTCTTACATTGTGAAGCGGAAGAAATACCTTTTTATCTGCATATCAAAGAGCTATATTGATCAAGACAGAGAGTTACAATCCTTGAACAGACAAACCTCTAGAAATCTAGGAATAAAATTTATCCAGATACAACGCTTTTTATATCTGGACTAGCTTGCCTTGTATCCAACCCACTCGGTCTGCATCGTTATGCACCGCGCCTCCCGGGAAATTTGCAGCGCATGCAAACCACCTGCTGCCTCACACGCAAAAACGAAGCAAACAATGGAGGTCCAACATTAATCACCATCAAAACGTCATGGTACAGTACGACATCCCACGAACAAAACGTGAAGTACTTTGATTAACTGTACTCTCAGCTTTTTGTATGGTATCCCATCAACGTAAACCTGTTTCCTCATGGGGGCACTGTAGCTACGTTCCGGAACAAAGCTCCTGAACTACCCTTTTTCTTTCGATTGGGAGGCTGTCTCCTATGGGAGAGTGATCCGGCCATGATTCTGGCGAAAGGTTAGTGCAATGTTAAAGCAAATATTACCAAATGTTAATGTTTGATTCATAGGGTAGAAAAATCATAGGAATAGGAAAATCATAGGATTGCAATGGCATGCCCACTCCAATCCTATAGGATTTTGCTTGCACCAAAGTTTGTTTGATTCCATCAAAGGAATTGTAGAAAGAGGTTGGAGTGAATGTTAGGATTCCTATAGAAAGTAGTACAAAAAATCCTATGGGAAAAATTCCTATAGGAACAATTCCTATGAATCAAATGAGTAAGATAGGAAAAAATCATATGAGATAAAATCCTACAAAAATCCTATGGAATTCCTATGAATCAAACAAGCCCTTAGACGTATCCACGGACAGCAAGCGGAAGCTTATTATTCAAGCATATTAATTCATCAAATGTCCGTTAGTTGTCCAATAAAGAGGGAAGAGAAAAGGAAGAGTGAAAAAGTGGGTTTGTGTTGAAGTTCGAGGTCGAGTTGGCGCCTCCGAACGTCCACAAACAGTTCCTAAACTTGAGGACAGTTTATGCTATTTCGGATGTCCGGTGCTTGATTTTTTTTAGGGAAAAACACACCACTTTATTACTCAACGTTTACAAGTTCATCAGACAATAAAGTAATGACACAATCCGCGGGTCTCTCACCCCACACCCCAGATGATTCCGAGCCCACCGCAAACTTTGCCATCGTGTGCGCCGCCCCGTTAGCCGTACGCCGCCTCCATCCAATCTTTCACGTCCTTCCCGCCAACATCAACTTGATGAGTTTGACGAGCGCTCCCCATTCCGAGAGTTCATCCTCCTCCTTGGACGTCCGGTGCTCGATTTTGTTGTGTAAGCGAACTATGCGAGCCGATGCAAAAACCGATGGCGTGAGTTGCTAGGATCGCCGACACGTTTTGTTGCGCCACATAGGACCGTCGATGCGTCAATGCTACCAGCATCACAACTTGTTGAAACCAACACTTTGGCGAGCCGTGGCCCATATTGCGGCTTGCTGGAACTGGCTGGCACCGCGGCGAGAGCTACAACAACATCTATAATCAAAAGACCGTGAGGTACAATTGATAAAAGTATATTTTTGTTAAATAAAGATAGAGATAGAATTAGTTTAAACAAACAATATCTTGCATTGTACTTCAAATCTCTACCTCTTTGTATTTCTATATATACCCCATATGAGGATTAGATTAATACATTGAAACATCACAATGTTTAACCTATCATCAATTTTCCATATGGTAACAGAGCGGTTAGTCTCATGACGCCGATCCTAGGTTTCTCTACCACTTCCGCAGCGCGCCTGGATTGGATGAAGTCCCACACCGATCGCTTCTGAGCAGTTGGCTTCAATCAGCGAAGATGATGCAGCCGGATGCTCGACGCTGAGGAGAACACAGGAATGCGGTCACGTATTCTACATCGACCTTCTGCCACAACGTGAGCTATGCTGATATGCAACTGCATAGATATCTACACCAACTTCATGGAGCCGAGAACGTGACCTATGCTGATACATCACTGCATCGACAAACTACACTGAACTATCGATTCTTTCACCAAGCCAAACATCAATATTGAGAAGTACGACTACGCCAACATACATCGTCGAGCACATCTAGGAGAAGCAACATCAAGCACACGCAGAGGGTGTGGAACATTGATTTCTTCGACAACAAGGCATCGATACACATCGTTAGCGAGGGTCGCCTCCAAGTGACGGACTACTTCACGCCTTCTGCTTCTTTGCCGACACTTCATCGCCAAGGTCTACATCAACGTGGTCTTCATCAACATCATCGTCAACACACCACCGCCGGCTCGTCCACAAGACTGTGTCACGCCAACGGCATCGACCGCATCATCTTCGACGGTACGAATGCATCGAGATGGCATCACTTTAGTGATGAACCCTTCACGGCCACACGGTCCTGGCAAGACCGATGTGTGCTTGATAGGTTTCCTTCGGTCCTGAATAAACCGATGGACTCATCGCCGACGGCACCCTCTAAAATTCGCAAGGTGCATCGTCCAAGACTGCAGCTCCGTCATCTACGTCATAAGCGCATTTTTTTGCGCCTTTGGCTTTGTGCGGTTCATCATCCATGAAGACAACATCATCGACCATGACAACCTCGACCACGCCTACTACATGATCGGCTACCTCGACCTCAACACCATTCCATGTCTAAAACTACTCATCGACAACAACTCCAGTCAACATTATTCGTCTCGTCACTTGTGTCAATGACACTCCCGCTCCGACCGCGGGACGGAATAGAGGAGATGAAAGGGAAGGCACCAGAAGGGAACGCAGTCACCGCCCTAGGTGCCGACCCATCAGCCATTAGAGACGCAGTTGATGATGGCACAACGGAGAAGACCACTAAAGCACAAGACTTCAAATTCAGTCGCAATCATCCGGTTCACTCCCTCTACGACTGAGGGAAAATGATAAAAGTATATTTCGGTTAAAGATAGAGATAGGAGATAGAGATAGAATTAGTATAAACAAACAATACCTTGTCTTGTACTCCAAGTCTCTACCTCCTTGTACTTATGTATATACCCCATATGTGGGTTATATCAACGCATTGAAACATCACAATATTTAGTCTATCATAAATTTTCCACAACAACCGGGTCATGGTTATACCGCAAGCCAGCCAAGATCGATAGCCGCACAAGAGAGGTTCAGCAGCGATGATATGACTTTGCGAGGTAGCCGGCACGGTGGTGTGAGGCGGAGTGATGCCGACATAGAGGCTACGACCTATGGGAAGTTGCATGCCGCCACCGGTTGCTGCCCACACCAGGGTTGAGTGTCGTACTGCGACGAGTGGGCTGAAATTCTGTGTTGCATGGTGTTCAGGATGAAGTTGTGTTTTCTGTTTTTCTTTTGTGATGTGGCATGAAGGGGTCGAGATGTGGATTTTACAACCGGTATCGAACGGTGATGGGGATTTTCATCCAACGGTGTGCCAACGAACTGATGCAGCTCTCTGGTTGGTTCATCCACGTAGGGTAGAGCCATACTTCTGATGGGATACATTGTACCTAGGGTATCTTCAACGATGACCTTAAAACAGACGTATTTGTCCATGGAGGCTTCCTTGAATAGTGTTATAGGAGGTGTGCATCAAATGGTTGCTCAAATGATCAGCCCACAATATAAATAATGTTGGGCATAGTTCATGCAATCGTGATAAAAATCATTCAAAATTCAATATAATATTTATATAAACCAAACTGTATTTCGTACATTCAACAAAAACTTAAAAAAATACTAAACTTTGTAGAGGACTATAACACCCTCACTGTCAGTGAACAGTAATCAGGGCTACTGTTCATCTCTACTGTTCAAAACTTTTGTTTGATCAGCTGGTTCAGTTCAAATTCAAATTCTCCTTTGATATTGTTGCAAGCAAATATGAACCATGGACCTTGGTCGTCATTGGCCAACTAAAGTCCAAGTCATTTGAAATAAAATTCAAACAAACCCTAAAATGCCTTTTGATGAATATTAAAAATATGGTGACAATAAATATTTTCCAAAAATCTTGGACCACTTTTATAAAATCCCAAATAATCATTGTACCATGCCCATGTGGTCATTGGTATTTATGGTGCTATGGAAAATTCTAAACAAATCAAAACAGTGGCCAAAAAAACCCCAAACAAATCATTTAATATTTATTGCAAATATTAAATGACTTTTAAAAGTGCCCAAAACTTTTGTGGCACTAACCTATGATATAACAATAAATATGGGACACATCCCATATTTTACAAAATTGCCTAGGTATGTAAAGTAAATACAAAAAGTAATAACAGAAAAGAAAAAGAGAAAACAAAAGGTAAAAAAAAGAAAAAAAAAGAAAACTAAGCCTAGCCCACCCCCACCGTGGCCCATCCCCCTTCCCCCTTCCCCCTGGGCCATAGCCCACCAGCCCACTATCCCCCCCACCAGGCATATACGAACAGATGCATGACAAGACAGATTAACTTAACTGTTTAGTTAGTATTGTTACAATGACAAGTGGGACCCACTGGATATTTTTTTTATTAAAAGAAATTTCAAATTTTTAGTATGACATGTGGGCCACCCCACTGTTTTTATTAATAAAATGTTTTATTAGAATTGAGTGGCTGACATGTGGGCCCCCCAGGTCAGCTTTGACTGGTCAACTGTGTTGTGGATAATGTTTCTGTTAATTAATAAAACAATTCAATAATGATTTTGAAATTGATTTAAAATGCTTAAAACTTTTTTAAAAAAATAATAGAAAATAAACCGTAGCTCAGATCATCGTACCGAACATCGAACCGCCCCTTTTCGGACCGTTTGTCCGATAAACTGTCCGGTACTGTTAGAGTGCCCGGATGAATTTATTCCGAACACGAATGTTTCTCAGAATAGATGAACTAGCACGGATACACCCCCTTATGTTTGTCCGGTACCCACGACACCTCCAGCTTGATCCTTCCCCCCCTCCGGACACCTTGTCCGATAATCACCTGGAGCTGGCCGTTCATCCCCGGATGAATTCCCGCTCCGAGCAACGTGCATTGAATTGCGTTAGAACACCGTTAACATTTAATCTGTCTTGTCATGCATCTGTTCGTATATGCTTGCTGTGTATTTACTGTTTCTTCCCCCCTTAATCTCCGGTAGATCCCGCTGCCACCGCCGAGTACACTGCTGCCGGGTACGACTACTTCGTCGACGACCCTACCCCTACCGTCAAGCTACCAGGCAAGCAGAGCCATTCTCTTCCCCAGATATCGCCTACCTTTCCGTACTTTCTTGCACTAGACATTGTTACTGCTGCTGCTACGATTACAATCCTATTCAACTGCATAGCATGTTTTTTTGTCGCCCCTTGATGTACCTCCTTTATCCTATGCTGCCTATTATTATTATGCATTATTCAGCAGTGAGCCCTGCGCATTGTTAGCTAGGATTAGATAGCGGGCCGTGGACACTCTGGGAGTGAACACGGATACAATATATACAACTGCACAGGTACGGTACAAAGCAGACACCGCCAAAGGCCCATATCTGGGTTATGCCTAGTCACCTCAAGTGTGAGCTATCCAGGAGTAATCCTTGTACTCCACTCGAGGCTGACTTTATCTTTCCGCCATAGGGTCCTGGACAGCGGTTGTCCTTAAAGGTAAGAAGTCGGGCGACCCAACGGTGCCCGCGAGAGGTATATTATCGGGAACGACAGGGAGGGTACGACCGACGTTACTGGCGTGCTTGGCCCCCGCTCGTATCTCGCAAGAGATACCAAACCACGAAAGTCGAGCTCTACCAAGAGCACACGCGAGACAAGGTAAGGAGACGGTTCACCTTGTTGGTAACCGCAGTGACTTGGTGGGACGACAGGGCAGGCACTAATGTACTGGTGGTCCTGACTACTGTCGTTGACCGCGGGTCGGTTAAGTCGAGGCAACGATAACGGTTGTCACGCAGGTTAATTAAATTGCTAAATGGTTCGGCGGATGTCTTGAGTAGCCTTTTGGCTTGTTCGCACTACCTACACGTGGGACGAGGAGTGTGGGCTCCCCTGCATCGTAGTCTCGTTCGAGGGTCTTCAGACTTCAGCAGTATCGCGGGCTGATTGCCGGGAAGTGGTGTTGTCTTCTCTTGCTCGAGCGGTGTATTTGTATTTGCTTTGATTTTGCTTCACCGGCTAGTCACGCACCGTGCAGGAGTACGTTCGGGTTAGGGTCCAAAGCCCGGCGTACATAGGATATAGTCCGGCGGATGACCTCTCTGTTGATTTCCGAAGGATGGGCTACTTTGTGTCGGATAGCTTTGGTGGAGCGTTCCCTAACAAGGTTCCCGCCACCCTGGAGATCCGAGCGTCGTAGAGTCATGCCAGTGCACCCCTGCAGGGAAGATTAATCTATTCGAATAGCCGTGTCCACGGTAACAGGACGCTTTATGTTGAAGCTGGATCTTACCACTAGAAACTACTACTATTAAACTGTATGGTTCCGGGTCTTCTTCATCGCAGGGAATCGAGGAAGGGAACTCGGAGGCATTATTATTATTAATCATTACAACTTACTATTATACAATGTTGCAGCAACTTCTGCTTCATTGTTACTTTATTGCTTTATATCAACTGTTGGCTGATTCTTACTTCATGCTGCAAGACATCGTCGGAAGATGCTAGTCTTCGATAGGCCTAGCTTCTTACCCTTGCTCTGGATTCCTGTCTTTCAGTCCACTATATACAGCCTCTTCTTTCCGTTGATACAATGCATAATGCTTAGTAGCGGACGTAAGACTCGTGGGTATACTAGATACTCACCTGCTTTATTTCCTTTACTGTTTTGCCTGATCGGCCGCTGCAGTCGACGTGGGAGCCCAGGAGCAGTAGTACCCCGAAGGCGGATACTACTACGTCGAGACCCCCGCTGACTGTTGACCAGGAGTAGTTTGGAGGCTCCCAGGAAGGAGGCCTTGGCTTTTCGATCTGTATCTCTGATGTTATTTGTGCTAGCCTTCTTAAGGCAAAACTTGACTAACTATGTTTGTACTCAGATATTGTGGCTTGTATAACTTATGTATTCGGGTCCGTGTGACCCCCCTTTATTGTAACATTTTGGTTTATCCTTTTGTGTTTAGTGTTGTGCTGTGATATTCTCACCGTGGCACCCTAATCTCAGCCGTGTACCCTGCGTGTATGATTACTGTACACGGATTGATTTTGGGGGCGTCACAAGTTGGTATCAGAGCCGACTGCCTGTAGGAAGCCACCCCACCACTACTTGGTCGAAGTTGAGTCTAGACTTTGAAAAACTATTTTTCTAACTTAATATTTGGCTTACGGGCCCACATCGATGTCACTACGTGTGATATCTATGGTATTAGGATCCTTTTCTCCTTACCTATGCTCTGGGAATCTGCTCTCTTATCCTTGCTGGTAAGTTTTTACAAACGCTGACATTAGGATCACGTTCTGTTGATTCCATCCGGCATTTTGGTGCTTCCCCAATTATTGAGTCGTGTTGCAGGAGTTCTACCCCAGGTCCCGGACCGCGGATCCCATTCTCATTCTGGGCAGGCCGCGCATCCTCTGGCATTAACTCCTGTGGCCAACAGTTTTCTTGCGGCATGATTGACATAGTGGAATCTATGTCGCGTCGTGTAATCCTTACCGCGGTCTGCGCGCCGCCTAGTGTGTCCTTTTTCCTTAATTTCTACGACGTTACGCTGCCCGATTTTCGATTGATTCTATGTGTGGATGTGTATGTCTTATATGACTACTCCTATATATCTGCGCCTCCTCTTTGTTATCGCTTTACCTATTACTCGTTTCCGGTATCTCGATAAATGTTCATCGCTGAAATACCCCTGTTAAATTCTAGCAGGATGGCTGGTCGTGGTGGTCGTGGTCGTGGTCGTGGTGCCAACGATCCACCTCCGCCGCCGGACTACATGGCCGCGATGATGCAGCAGTTTCAGATGAACCAAGTGTTTATGCAAGGAGTCATAGACCAGCTCCAGAACCAGAACCAGAACCAGCACCAGAACCAACCGCCTGTGGTTACTCTGCGGGATTTCATGCGTCTCAATCCCCCTCTCTTCCACCAGTCTGAACAGCCGCTGGATGCCGATGATTGGCTTCGTGACATCACTCGACAGCTGGAGTTCGCTAACGTGAGCGCTGCTGATTACGTCAACTTTGCGTCCTATTTCCTGTGTGGCCCCGCTGCTCAGTGGTGGGACACTTACAAGGGCTCGCTAGTTGAAGGGACTGTCCTCACCTGGAATGACTTCAAGGCTACCTTCCGTGCTCGTTATGTCCCCCAGGCGATTATGAACCGTATGAAGGCCGAGTTCCGCAACCTCGTTCAGGGCAACAAAACTGTCGAGGCATATCAGAGGGAATTCCTCCGCCTCTCCCGCTATGCTGCAAGTGACCTCCCCAATGGTGCAATTAGGCAAGAGAAGTTCCGTGATGGACTCAACGCAGATCTCCAGCTTGCACTGGCTTTGCACGTCTTCCCCGACTTCGCCACCATGGTGAACCAGACTATCACTCTTGAGACCGCTCAGCTTAAGTTCGGTGGTTCGCCGAAGCGCCCCCGTGATGCTGGCTCTTCTTCGGGCACAGCACAGAAGAACACGTTTGGCTTCCACACAGTGTGTATCGTCCACCTGCCCCTGCACCAAGGCCGTCGTATGTTGCACCTCGTCTGCCTCCGCCCCCGCCGAGACAGCCGAAGACTGAGACTGCACCCCTCCGTCCTCAAGATGGCCTATGCTTCAAGTGCCATCAGCCATGTCACTTTTCCAGAGACTGCCCCCAGCGACAGAATCAACTGGTAGTTCACCCTGCTGGCCGTGGAAATGGCCGTGGCAACAACAGGACCCCCAACTATAACACTAGGTCTTCTTCTCACACTCGCGGACATGCTTACAACATTAATGTCGAAGAAGCTCAGGAGCAACCTGCTACCGTGATGGGTACCCTTCTTGTTAATTCAGTACCTGCTACTGTTTTATTTGATTCAGGAGCATCGCATTCATTCTTGTCGGAAGCATTTGCATTGTCGCATAACTTCATGGTAGAAAAGATGGATCCACCGATGGTTGTCCGCACTCCGATAGGTCATTGCCACACCTCCAAGATAGTGCCCAAAACCATCGTCGAAATTGAAGGAATTGAGTTCCTTGCTTCCCCCATCCTCCTGAAGTCTTCCACCATAGACCTCATTCTCGGCATGGATTGGTTGAAAGTCCACGATGCCGCACTGTATTGTGGCACCAGTTCTGTCCAACTTTTTCACCCCTCCGGCGAGATTGTTAACCACACCACCCAGATTACCCGTGATGCTGAAACGCATATCTATATGATGAATGCTCTGAATGTCCCACCTCTTGACGGGATTGAGAACGTTTCAGTCGTTCGTGATTTTCCCGACGTCTTCCCAGAAGAACTCCCGGGCATACCCCCGATCCGAGAGGTTGAATTTGTCATCGACCTGAAACCCGGCACCGTCCCTATTGCCAAGCGTCCCTATAAGATGCCACCTCACCACCTCCTTGAACTGAAGAAGGAAATCGACGAAGCACTTCATAAAGGATTCATTCGCCCAAGTTCCTCTTCTTGGGGAGCACCTTCGCTCTTTGTCAAGAAGAGCGATGGAACAAATCGTTTGGTCCAAGATTACCGACCCATCAACCAAGCCACCATCCAGAACAAATATCCGCTTCCCCGGATCAACGATCTGTATGATCAACTTGCTGGATCCACGGTGTTTTCGAAACTCGACTTGAGGTTGGGTTACCATTAGATCCGAGTGCGTGAAGAGCACATTCCGAAGACCGCTTTCATTACTCGCTATGGTTCATACGAGTACACTGTCATGTCCTTTGGCTTGACGAATGCTCCAGCCACTTTCTCCCGATTGATGAACTATATATTCATGGAATACCTCGACAAGTTTTTCGTGGTTTATCTGGATGATATCTTAATATACTCCAAGAATAAAGAGGAGCATGTTGAACATCTTCGTCTTATACTGGAGAAGCTTCGAGAACACAAACTCTACGCTAAGTATTCTAAGTGCGAGTTCTGGCTTCCTGAAGTGACCTACCTTGGTCACGTGATTTCCAAGGATGGCATTGCCGTCAACCCAGAACGTATCCAGGCTATTCTTGACTAGACTCCTCCCAAGACTGTCAAGCAAGTCCGAAGTTTCCTCGGACTCGCCAGCTATTGCCGCCGTTTCGTCGAGAACTTCTCCAAGATTGCCAGGCCTCTGACTAACCTGCTTCACAAAGGCATCAAGTTTGAGTGGACAGATAAACGTCAGGAAAGTTTCCAAGCCCTCAAGGACAAGCTCACTTCTCCCCCAGTGCTTGCTCCGCCTGATACCCAGAAGGACTTCGTGATATATTGTGACGCATCTCGTCAAGGATTAGGTTGTGTCCTAATGCAAGAGCGCAAAGTGATTGCTTATGGCTCTCGCCAATTGCGTGCTCACGAAGATAAGTATCCAACACATGATCTTGAATTGGCAGCGGTCATTTATGCGTTGAAGCTGTGGCGACATTACCTCATCGGTAATCGTTGCGAGATCTACACCGACCACCAAAGCCTGAAGTACTTGTTTACTCAGCCCGACCTGAATCTCCGCCAACAGAGATGGCTCGAGACAATAGCCGACTACAACATGGGAATTTCTTACACCCCTGGCAAAGCTAATGTGGTGGCCAATGCCTTAAGCCGCAAAGCCTATTGTAGTGAACTTGAAGTTCAAGTGCAACAACCACGCCTGTATGCAGAACTCCGCAAGCTGAACATCAAAATTGTTCCGCAGGGATATGTGAACTCCCTGGTGGTCAAACCAGACCTCGACACCCGCATCAAGACGGTGCAACATTATGACTCTGAAATTTGGAAGATTAAGCGGCGTGTCGCCAGCGGAGAGCCCTCATTCTTCACTATTGATGCAAATGATGATAATGCGGTGTACTTCATGGGTCGTTTAGTGGTTCCGGTAGCGAAGGCAAACCTAAATTACGCCCCTGATGTCATGAAAGAAGCTCATGATACACCTTTGTCGATCCACCCTGGTAGTAACAAGATGTACCAAGACATTCGTCAGCGGTACTGGTGGTCCAACATGAAACAAGACATTGCTCGTTATGTTGATGAGTGTGACGTTTGCCGTCGCGTGAAAGCCGAACATCAAAGACCTGCTGGAACTCTGCAACCACTTTCTATTCCTGAATGGAAATGGGACAAGATTGAAATGGACTTCGTCACTGGTTTTCCCAGATCGCAGAAAGGTCACGATGCTATCTTTGTCGTCATCGACCGCTTCTCCAAGGTTACCTACTTTCTGCCAGTCAAGGAGACGATCTCTGCTAGTCAGTTGGCAGACTTGTATGTTTCCAGAATCGTGTCGCTCCACGGTATTCCGTTGGAGATTAGTTCCGACCGAGGCAGTATTTTCACCTCAAGATTTTGGGATAGTTTCCAAGAAGCTATGGGCACTCACCTGAATTTCAGCACCGCTTATCACCCCCAGTCGCAAGGACAAGTCGAACGAGTTAATCAAGTGCTTGAAGATATGCTGCGAGCTTGTGTCATCTCATTCGGTAAGAAATGGGAGGAATGTCTTCCATTTGCTGAATTCTCGTACAACAATAGCTATCAGGCTAGTCTGCAGATGGCTCCCTTCGAAGTTCTCTATGGACGTAAGTGTCGAACCCCTCTGAATTGGTCAGAAACTGGGGAACGAACCCTCATTGGTCCGGACATTATTCAGCATGCCGAAGATCAGGTTCGCGTTATTCGTGAACACTTGAAAGCTGCTCAGTCTCGTCAAAAGAGTAACTAGGACCGCAAGCACAAGGAAATGGTCTATCAACCTGGTGAATACGCGTACCTCCGTGTCACTCCCATGAGAGGCACTCACCGCTTCGGGATCAAAGGCTAGTTCCTCGCTACATTGGGTCGTTCCGTATTCTTTCCCGGAGTGGACCGGTGGCATACCGTTTGGAATTGCCGGCAAACCTCTCCCAAGTCCACGATGTATTCCACGTGTCGCAACTCCGACGCTGCTTCAAGGACCCTATTCGCAAAGTGGAACATGATATGATCGAGCTACAACAGGACTTGACTTATCACGAACATCCGAGTCGTATTCTTGATCAGTCTGAACGCCGAACCCGCAACAAGACGACCAAGTTTCTCAAAGTTCAGTGGTCGAATCATTCTGAAGATGAAGCCACTTGGGAACGCGAAGATCGTCTCCGCGATGAATACCCAGATCTTTTCCCCTCTACCGCTTAAATTCTCGAGACAAGAATTCTTGTAGTGGGGGAGATTTGTAACACCCTCACTGTCAGTGAACTTTTGTTTGATCAGCTGGTTCAGTTCAAATTCAAATTCTCCTTTGATGTTGTTGCAAGCAAATATGAACCATGGACCTTGGTCATCATTGGCCAACTAAAGTCCAAGCCATTTGAAATAAAATTCAAACAAACCCTAAAATGCCTTTTGATGAATATTAAAAATATGGTGACAATAAATCTTTTCCAAAAATCTTGGAACCACTTTTATAAAATCCCAAATAATCATTGTACCATGCCCATGTGGTCATTGGTATTTATGGTGCTATGGAAAATTCTAAACAAATCAAAACAGTGGCCAAAAAAACCCCAAACAAATCATTTAATATTTATTGCAATATTAAATGACTTTTAAAAGTGCCCAAAGCTTTTGTGGCACTAACCTATGATATAACAATAAATATGGGACACATCCCATATTTTACAAAATTGCCTAGGTATATAAAGTAAATACAAAAAGTAATAACAGAAAAGAAAAAGAGAAAACAAAAGGTAAAAAAAAACTAAGCCTAGCCCACCCCCAACGTGGCCCATCCCCCTTCCCCCTTCCCCCTGGGCCAAAGCCCACCAGCCCACTATCCCCCTCACCAGGCCCAGCCCACCCGACACCCTCCTCCTACCTCCTGTTCATGGAGGGGGGGGCGTGGCAGCCATCCCCCGGTGCCACGCCGGCGAGCCCCTCCGTGGCAGGCATCGGGCGACTCCC
The DNA here is from genome assembly GCA_950022295.1 of Bromus sterilis. Taxonomy (NCBI): domain Eukaryota; kingdom Viridiplantae; phylum Streptophyta; class Magnoliopsida; order Poales; family Poaceae; genus Bromus; species Bromus sterilis. Next base: position 137,266,779 of record OX465601.1, on the reverse strand, counting down.
GGCGGCCTACAAGGCCAAGCCCCTCCCCCTGCGCACGTCGAACCCTAGCGCCCCCTCTCCTCAGATCCCCCGTCTCCCTCTTTTTTTTCCCCACGGGAGCTCGCTGCCGAAGGAGCCGACGCCGCCCCTGCCTCGACGTCGTCGGCTCGCCCTTCCCCGACGAACCCCGGCGCCCCCCGAGCCACGCCGCCCCTCCTACGCACCTCCTTGCGCCGCCGCAACCCTCCCCACCACTGTGAGTGCCGCCCCTCCCCTCTGCTTCCTCCTCAAAACGCCATCGAGGCCATGGCCTCCATTGCCGGAGGCTGCGCGCACCACGCCCTCCCTCCCCTCGCCACGCGCTCGCCCTGCGCTAGCCGCGCCCCACGCGCGCGCTCGCCCGAGCCCTCCCGCTCGCGAGCCCCGGTTCCAGCCATGCCGTGTCGCCTGCCGCCACTGCCACGCCGGCAAGCCGTCGACGCCCCGGCCTACCTGCGACCTCCCCCGGCCACCACCTCCCCCTGCCCTGCCCCGCCCCCACCCTCCCCTCGCCGGAGAGCAGCTCCCTCCGCCGCTGCCTCTGCTCTCCGGTAGAGCACGGTTGAATCAACCGTGGTGAACCCCACCCTCCCCACTAATCCCCTTAAAAAAATAAAGATAAAGAAATAATAATAACCCCCACTAGTCTATTACAAGTGGGACCAGCCCCTTTTAATTAACTGATTAGATTAACTTAACTGTTTAGTTAGTATTGTTACAATGACAAGTGGGACCCACTGGATATTTGTTTTATTAAAAGAAATTTAAAATTGTTAGTATGACATGTGGGCCACCCCACTGTTTTTATTAATAAAATGTTTTATTAGAATTGAGTGGCTGACATGTGGGCCCCCCAGGTCAGCTTTGACTGGTCAACTGTGATGTGGATAATATTTCTGTTAATTAATAAAACAATTCAATAATGATTTTGAAATTGATTTAAAATGCTTAAAACTTTTAAAAAAATAGAAAATAAACCGTAGCTCAGATCAAAAAAAGTTTATACATGAAAATAGATCAGAAAAATATAACGAATAATAATACGCTATCTGTATGTCTACCGCACCCCCCTAACGTACCGAACATCGAACCGTCCCCTTTCGGACCGTTTGTCCGATAAACTGTCCGGTATTGTTAGAGTGCCCGGATGAATTTATTTCGAACACGAATGTTTCTCAGAATAGATCAACTAGCACGGATACCCCCCCCTTATGTTTGTCCGGTACCCACGACACCTCCGGCTTGATCCTTCCCCCCCTCCGGACACCTTGTCCGATAATCACCCGGAGCTGGCCGTTCATCCCCGAATGAATTCCCGCTCCGAGCAACGTGCATTGCACTGCGTTAGAACACCGTTAACATTTAATCCGTCTTGTCATGCATCTGTTCGTATATGCTTGCTGTGTATTTACTGTTTCTTCCCCCCTTAATCTCCGGTAGATCCCGCTGCCACCGCCGAGTACACTGCTGCCGGGTACGACTACTTCGTCGACGACCCTACCCCTACCGTCGAGCTACCAGGCAAGCAGATCCATTCTCTTCCCCAGATATCGCCTACCTTTCCGTACTTTCTTGCACTAGGCATTGTTACTGTTGCTGCTACGATTACAATCCTATTCAACTGCATAGCATGTTTTTTTGTCGCCCCTTGATGTACCTCCTTTATCCTATGCTGCCTATTATTATTATGCATTATTCAGCAGTGATCCCTGCGCATTGTTAGCTAGGATTAGATAGCGGGTCGTGGACACTCTGGGAGTGAACACGGATACAATATATACAACTGCACAGGTACGGTACAAAGCAGACACCGCCAAAGGCCCCTATCTGGGTTATGCCTAGTCACCTCAAGTGTGAGCTATCCAGGAGTAATCCTTGTACTCCACTCGAGGCTGACTTTGTCTTGCCGCCATAGGGTCCTGGACAGCGGTTGTCCTTAAAGGTAAGAAGTCGGGCGACCCAACGGTGCCCGCGAGAGGTATATTGTCGGGAACGACAGGGAGGGTACGACCGACGTTACTGGCGTACTTGGTCCCTGCTCGTATCTTGCGAGAGTTACCAAACCACGAAAGTCGAGCTCTACCAAGAGCACACGTGAGACAAGGTAAGGAGACGGTTCACCTTGTTGGTAACCGCAGTGACTTGGTGGGACGATAGGGCAGGCACCGATGTACTGGTGGTCCTGACTGCTGTCGTTGACCGCGGGTCGGTTAAGTCGAGGCAACAATAACGGTTGTCACGCAGGTTAATTAAATTGCTAAATGGTTCGGCGGATGTCTTGAGTAGCCTTTTTGCTTGTACGCACTACCTACACGTGGGACGAGGAGTGTGGGCTCCCCTGCATCGTAGTCTCGTTCGAGGGTCTTCAGATGTCAGCAGTATCGCGGGCTGATTGCCGGGAAGTGGTGTTGTCTTCTCTTGATCGAGCGGTGTATTTGTATTTGCTTTGATTTTTCTTGACCGGGCAGTCACGCACCGTGCAGGAGTACGTTCGGGTTAGGGTCCAAAGCCCGGCGTACATAGGATATAGTCCGGCGGATGACCTGTCTGTTGATTGCCGAAGGATGGGCTACTTTGTGTCGGATAGCTTTGGTGGAGCGTTCCCTAACAAGGTTCCCGCCACCCTGGAGATCCGAGCGTCGTAGAGTCACGCCAGTGCACCCCTGCAGGGAAGATTAATCTATTCGAATAGCCGTGTCCACGGTAACAGTACGCTTTATGCTGAAGCTGGATCTTACCACTAGAAACTACTACAATTAAACTGTATGGTTCCGGGTCTTCTTCCTCGCAGGGAGTCGAGGAAGGGAACTCGGAGGCATTATTATTATTAATCATTACAACTTACTATTATACAATGTTGCAGCAACTTCTGCTTCATTGTTACTTTATTGCTTTATATCAACTGTTGGCTGATTCTTACCTCATGCTGCAAGACATCGTCGGAAGATGCTAGTCTTCGATAGGCCTAGCTTCTTACCCTTGCTCTGGATTCCTGTCTTTCAGTCCACTATATACAGCCTCTTCTTTCCGTTGATACAATGCATAATGCTTAGTAGCGGACGTAAGACTCGCGGGTATACTAGATACTCACCTGCTTGATTTCCTTTACTGTTTTGCCTGATCGGCCGCTGCAGTCGACGTTGGAGCCCAGGAGCAGGAGTACCCCGGAGGCGGATACTACTACGTCGAGACCCCCGCTGACCGTTGACCAGGAGTAGTTTGGAGGCTCCCAGGCAGGAGACCTTGCCTTTTCGATCTGTATCTCTGATGTTATTTGTGCTAGCCTTCTTAAGGCAAAACTTGACTAACTATGTCTGTACTCAGATATTGTGGCTTGTATAACTTATGTATTCGGGTCCGTGTGACCCCCCTTTATTGTAACATTTTGGTTTATCCTTTTTTGTTTAGTGTTGTGCTGTGATATTCTCACCGTGGCACCCTAATCTCAGTCGTGTACCCTGCGTGTATGATTATTGTACACGGATTGATTTTGGGGGCGTCACAAGGACAGTGATCCTGTATGCCTAGTCGGGCTAGTTGATGGCACCGTCATCATCGGTCCCATCGTTGGAGTGAAGTCAAAGTATGAGTGGTCTTTTCTATGACGAAAGGATAAGGGGCGCGAAAAACCTACCCGGTCGTTGTCTGGTGCTCGGGGAGGTTGTTGCCCGGCTTCCTCCTGCACTATGCGCAGGGTCACCTTTATGAGCGCTGACCTTGCCCAATGAGCCCTTCCCTTTCCCTTGTCAGCGGCGGTGGCGACATCACGTTGAGACCTCTCCTCATCGATTTTTGGCAAGCTCCCCCATCGAGGCGGTACAGTCGATGCACGAACTTTTTTGTCATGGTCACCAACCGGTCCTGGGCACATGCCTCCGCGAGGTCAGGCTGGGAGAACCCATGTCGATGCCTCATAAGACTTCGCAAACTCCGCTCGACGCGCCTATTTGCATCGCTCCCTACGCACCGCCACATGGTAGAGCGACGACGAGGGTGACATTGACCGCGATCCATGAGGAGAAAGTCCAGGCGCTTCTGGTACTACTCCTTCATCGTGGCGGCTTCCGCAAAGAGGCGTGACTGCTGCCGCTCCTGCTAATTCTCGTCACCAGAGGATAGGACGATCTCGTTCAAATCCGGGCATCGTGAAGGACGATGGCCCCATTGAGTGATGGCAGTGACGCGATGAACCAGATCCGGAGTCACCAAATGCCGACGTGGAAAACCACGACTTTAGCATCGTTGATTATAGTGAGCGGATCGATGGTGAGTGTAGAGGAAAGGATGTGAAATGTGGTGTAGGTGGCGTCTGAGATGTGCTTAAATAGTCACGACCAGGTGAACGGGCGACAATTAGCTTCAATGTGGCTAGAGTAGTTTTTCGATCGCCACGTCGGCATTTATGCTACACCACCTACGTGTTCGGTCACGTTTGGTCGCGTCATTCTGATCAACATCAATGTCATTGGGTCATGTTCATTCTAAAGCGGATTGATCAGCATGAATGCACGACAATCCTTGCACGCGGAAAAAAATCACGCAAAAGGGTTTTGGGAGGCGGGCGGCACTCCAGCATCCAATGCGTACATCACGGCGATCCAAATGCATGTACTTTTTTTTGACGTGGCATGTACTTTTTTTTTTATCTTCGTTAGATTTGCCGAAAAACAGTAAGCCAACATGCCCACAAATAAATACGGATTGATGTTGCATTGCAAACTAGGTCCGGTGACATAGTTGGCCGTTATGGGCTGTTTGAGACTCCGAATGGCCTAATTGCACATGATAACCTTCTTTTTCTCAAAAAAAAAAACCTTCTTTTCTCCATGTAGACCATGATGGCCTTGTTTTATTGTACTACGACATAAACTACACTGGCGTGTGTGCCTTCCCGTGATGCGGCAGGCCAGTATCTGGCGTGATTTCTCGGATGACTTTTTGTCCTTCCGGAACGATTTGTCCCTAGATGCAGCAACGCGCGCGAGCATGCTGAAAGCGGTTTGCAACCCCCGCGATCATAGCGGATTCGACGCGATCAGGTTCTCGGCGCGTGAACCACGCCAGCCAGCCAGCCGTGGACGCCCGTGCACGAAACGCAGACGCACGCATGCAGGGCGACGCCGGGACCGTGGGTTGCGCGACGGACTGCGTGGGTTTACGGCCGCAAATGTTGAGGCAACCGAGCAGGGTCAACTGTCGCTCCTACTGGTTACTAAACTTGGTGGATGCCATCCGTTTCACAAAGGATCACAAATTAATTCCTGTGGTGCAATGCATCCGACATCGTCGTTGTGGAAAATACTGCATACTTTTTTAACACAGTACAATCAACACATGTATATATATACTCACCCTTATGAACACATGCACACACACCTTACCTCTATGAGCGCCTCTGAAATATTGAGTCGGCATTATATCTTTAAATTGACGAAGTCACCACAGACGTCTTCGTAGTCGACGAAAATATCTCCTCCCACTGAATGAGCATCGCCGGAAATCCTGAAATAATTCCAGAAAATATGCATACGCTAGGATTTGAATCCTGATGGGTTGGTTCCATCACAAGGACCCCAACGAACTGAGCTCAGTTTGCAGAAAATACTGCATACTCTAGTACTCCACTAGCTTGATAGTGTGCAATAGTCACACATACACACACATGTGTCATTACAATAGAAAAAGTTACGTATTTAAGCTTTAGGCATCATCTACGCACATTTTTAAACTTTCCCCTCATCCGCTGATCAATTCGTATATCCGTTTTATCACAAATCTAATACAAATGGAGGATCACAATAGTTTGGATCGCCACAATGTAGGACTTCAACATCCCCGGTCATTTAAATCTCTCCCCCGTTCAGTTTTTGTTCACTCCGTCATTACTCGTCCTCATTGCTCTGCCTCCGCACCCTCCACAAATGACTATCGCCTAATCTCCTATCACCACCCAGCATTATCGGACATTTGCAACCTTCATCAGTGTGCCTCCTGTCCAGTACTACGTCGCCACCCATCTCGGATTCATCCTTGTCAAGCAAACTCCACTTTTTTTTATCATCGCCATCCTTGAGGAATACCAAACCCGACAAGTGTTTTTTAATTATATATATCACGACGGCAGCAAACTCAATGATGGAGAACGAGCTACTATGTGATGCGTGGTTGACCATGTATGCGAATATCATAAGCGTCAAGCAAACGGGCACATGCATCTAATAAAGTCTAAATTCTTCATTTCCTGACCAAAAGCACAATGGGTATAACAATTTGCACATGACCCATGATGGCTATGCGAAGTTGCTAACACATTGATGGTACACCATCTTCAACTTCATCGACAAGTAGTATTGTGTGGTTAGGTATGTGAATGATATGTTGCAACTTGCAATCGGCCACCCTAGCTATGAAGATCGTTCTTGTTAATGTTCTATATATTGATCAAATTATTGTTTCACTCCAAGCTAAATCTGATGATCATCATATTGTACAGCCTAAACACGTTGTTGGGTTGTGTCAAAAAACGATGGAAGATCATTTACAATGATGCGTTGTTGAATGAAGTTGAGAAGGGAACCTGAGTGGGACGACATCTGCCCAGTCTAAGTATAGCTTCATTTAATTGAATTAGATGAATTAAAAAAAACATTAAAATCAGTGCAGTGTACTATTTATAATTAATTAATGAGTGAATTATGCTATTTTTATAATTATTTTAAGTATTGAAATTAAAAAATACTAAAGACAAAATTTTAGAAAATATGATTAGATGACCGACTCCTACATTAGTATCCGTGGACTAATCTGAATTCATCCCAACGAATACCTATCCATTTAAAATTCGGTGTTTGAGATGCCCTTAGAAAGCTTGAAATACAGAATATTTAAGTTTTAGGGAGTATACGTGTGTATGATTGCCTTACATATAATGTCATTTTGATGGACTTTTTCTTTTAGGGCACTCCCAATGCTAGTATCTTAGCATGTAATCATAGGCATTTTGCTTATGTGGCATGATACTTAATGAAGAAAGAGAGGGAGGTTGTATCTTAGCTAAGATAGAACCCTTGCACGTGGTCATATGTAAAAAGAATGACTAGACCAATTACATCTATGCATGATGATAAAATCATTAAATAAGATACAACCTCTAAGATACAATGCATTGTGGTAATTGTATCCTAATTTTTAATTGCTCCTATGATATTGTGCTAAGAAACAATGCATTGGGAGAGCCCTTCGAGCATGGTTAATAGTAGAGCCAAGTGTTGGCTATAAGCCATCTTATAGCCAACATGTACAATAGTCAGCTATAAAAATGTACTATTTTTTATCACATATGGCCCACCTTTCACTCTCACAAAATGCCTAGAAGCACGTGCTAGAGCCGGCTCTTCACGAAGAGCCCGCTTACCTTCTCTCTCCTCTTCTCTCTCATCCACCTAAGCAAAAATACATTATTCTATCTCTTATAGGCAGCCTGTTGACTCACCCTTATTGTACTTGCTCTTAGGAAGAGAACACATGCATTTAGGAAATCTGCTACCACATGCACATCATCACATTAGTTATTTTCTTCTAAAAATTCTTGATATGATTTATCTCATGAATCATTGATTTTATTAGCAATGTGTTTTTTTACTTGTGTGTTCGTATTTGACACATGTTAAAACACAAGATTCCATGCTATTATGTGTTGACGATAATTTCCTTGTCACAAGTTTTTAGATAATATCATGATGGTTCTCATGCATGCTAGAAGTGGACAGTTGCCATATTATTTATGTACATTTACGAACCAGTTATCCACCTCCGAATACTCTTCCCTTGTGCCACCTCCCCCATGGATTAGCCACCGTGCATTGGTTTCTTCCCCGTCGCCGATATCACCTAGGTCAGATCGAGGGAGAGAGAGAGAGAGAGACCGAGTGATGGAGAGAGAGGGGCCGGGCTCGGTTTGACCACAGCCCGGTCGAAACGACACGTGCTAACGGTCGTTAAGCACCCCGCCGTCTGTTCGGGCGCACCTAGATCTGATAGGTAAACCTGCTTAAAATTAGACCATATTCAGTTTTTAGTTTTCTTACCAACGGTTACAAAAAAATGGTAGCTTTTTAAAAGATTAAAAAAAATGATAGTTTTCTGCAACCCTAGCCTATGATGTGTAGTTTTATGCTATTTACTTCATGGATAATGGATAAAGGAATACTAGGATTTGTTTGCCAAGATAAAACCTATAGTTAAAGCTAAACCTGGGCATTTCTCGGGCCGGACCGGGTTCGGGCCAAGCTTGAGAAAGCCCGATGCAGAAAACTCCAAGCCCAAGCCCGGCCCGGCCCGACCATCGAACTGTAGAAATCGGGGCCGAGCCCGGCCCGAACATGGCAAAGCCTGACAAGCCCGGCCCGATCCTTTGTTAATTTATGTTTACTGTGAAGCCCGAACCCGTCCCAAATGACAAGCCCGACCCGGCCCAGCCCGGGTTTTTTGGGCCGGGCTCGGGCCGGGCTGCCCATGCCCGGGTCTGGTTAAAGCTGTAGACGAAGATAGTGGCAACACAAGAGTGGAAGAAGATTGCACGTCAAAACTGGTATGATCCAGGAGTCCATGGGCCATGGCCATCCTCCTCCTTCGAGTTGGTGAGCCGCGTTTAATGTGGAGATATAGACACACAGATGCGCATCGTCGACATCCATCCCTCCTCTTTACTGCCCCTCTCGCTCCAACTCGCTCGTCGTCGTCTTGGCACGAGCTGGTCCGGCCACAGCCACAGCCAGTACCCCCCCAGAGCTCTATTTAAACACGCGGCCCGCGCCGGCGGTTCACAAACCCACACACAGAAATCAATCAGCCAAGCCAAGAGGCGAAGTGGTGATCTTGTAATGGCGGTGCAGGGTGAGGATGGCCGGCAGGCGGCGGGAACGGGGAGGCGCGTAGGGGCGGCGCACCCACTGCTGCGTGGGTCGAGGCGGGGCGGCAAGTACACGCACGGGATGCACCCCGCGCAGATGGAGGCTCTCCGCGCCATGTGTGGTGCCTTCATCCCCTCGCTGCCCACCGAGGAGGCCTGCGCTGGCGGCCGCGTCGACCCGCCCGGCGGCAAGGACCTCGAGCGCTTCTACCTCGCCTCCGCAGCCGACTCCAACATCCCCGACGAGGTACGATCCATCCAATCTCTTTCCCTCCAAACAAACATGCATATCCTCTGCCCTCTGGTGTTTACCCAATTAATTACCTCGATGATTGATTGCTCTGCCTGCAATCCAGCACTGTGGTGTGGTCTCACTCTCACCGCACGGGCGGACCACCGCTTTTTTCCTGCAAAATAATTATTAGCAGACAAAATTGTGCATCACCGGGTTGATTTTGCAGTCACCTTCACATGGAAGGTGAGGTGGCTGACGATGTGCAGTTCGTTCGTTTGTTAGGTTGCGGAGCTGATGGTGACGCGGTGCATACGGGAGGCGACGCTGCTGGCGTGGGTGGTGCTGTGGATGCTGACAACGAGGCTGGGCACGCTGCTGCTGTGCGGCCGCCTGAGCCTCTGCGGCGCCGCCGGCGAGTTCTCCTCGCTGCGCCGGTTCGCCGACATGCCGGTGGAGCGGCAGGAGGCGGCGCTGCAGCGGTGGAACAGGACGCGGTGGTTCTTCCCGCTCAGGATCGTCTTCACCCTCGTCAAGATCCTCTCCCACTACGTCTTCTACGCCATGGTATTTTTTTCTCTCTCTTCATCTGTTCTTGGTTTCAGTAGTCTGCATGAGTCTGTCAAACTGACATGCCATGGTGGTCACAATAAATTCGCCGTTCCGACCACTGTCTTTCATTCTGGCCCCCTTTTGGCAACTTAAGGCTTCAGCAGATCAAATTAAACCACCTGGCCTGGCCACGTTTTTGTTTTAACGTCAAAAAATATTACTATATTAAATGCCCATGATTCTTTTTTTTTGGAGAACATGAAGAAGAAGAAGAAGAAGAAGAAGAAGAAGAAGAAGAAGAAGAAGAAGAAGAAGAACACATGTTTTCTTCGTTAAATAAAATGCCATATGAACTGCACTTTTCTTTTCTTTGACATGAATTGCACTTGGCTGCAAATGTGTGGCATGCACCACTGAGGGTTGAGGGTAGAAATGAAGTTATTGCTTTTGCGTTCAATACCACATTAAGTACTAGCAATGGAGTACGTACGAACAACTTGCTTTCGTCCGGTCCTTGCTCGCATTCAGAGGTCAGACGCTTGGAATTAATCAGACAGCTCGGTGAGAGGGGCCTGCCTGCCTGCTTAGTGCACGCCACAGAGCTCTAACTTCATCTCCACAATACGTTTGCCACTAGCTTACTAACTGAACCCGGCCTCACACTAGTTTCATGCCGATGTTTGAAAGCCAACAGAAGCATGCAGCGAGGATTTTTGGCAAGAACTGTTGCCTGAAACTAAGGGGTAGGTTTTGATTTGAACTTGTACGAAGAGACAGAGACAGAGCACTTCTCGGAATTGATTTTTTTTCTTTCTTCCGGTACTTGGAATTGATTGAACAATTGCAGTTCCTATCACTCTTTGTAGTGGTAAGACTATCCTTCGCCCAGTCAGTGTCTGGTTAAGTAGTTAGACATTGCTCAAGGCAAACGCTTGGACAGGACACTTCGTGTTGAAAGTGCCCTTCTGCTATCGGGTGCAAATGCAAGAGTAAAGCAGAAAAAAAATACTAGAAAGATTCAGAAAATAATTAATTTTTCTTGCTGATAAAAATTGTTGAATGTTCATATTCGTGCAAAGTTTCATGTTGAAATGACATTCATAAAAGTTTGAGCAATAAAAACAACAGTGCTTCAAAATGTTTCCAAAAATAGCATTTTCAGACCGGTCATTTCAGTTTTTTTCTTGCCAAAGCACTGGGGATGTTTTTTCGCCAAGAAACTTTGCACGCAGCTAAAACTTTCATCTATATGTGTCACAAAAAAATCTATTTTTTCATAATTTATTGTTCATCCGAAGGCATACTTTTTTATCATATTTTATTTTTTATTCATATGCACCCGGGAGCGGAAACAACACGTTCACTTCATGTCAACTATCACTACTACATTCCTCGCATAACATACTCTAAAATCGGATCCCCGCCAGAAAAAAAAACATACTTCAAATTTGACTTGAAAAAGTTTGACAGTGGAGTTTCAACTCTTAGGACTAGGGAGCACATGCTCTCTTTATTCCAAAAAAACTCAAAAACACAATTGAAAGTTTAGAAATTTCTCAAATGGATGATGTGTAGTCGTGTGGTTAAGAGTGAGCCATGCGTCAATATTTTTTTTCAAAAATTACATTGATTTGAGCTTTGAATGAAAAGTTTTAAGTGGAGAATTAAAGTAACATTATCTCACATGTAGAAGTGATTGTGGTTGCTATATGTTCACGTCTCTCCATTTTTTTTGAGAAACCGTCTTCAAATAATTTACTCTCTCATATCTATATTAATTGTCGTTGAAATATATGTATTTAACACTAAAATACATATAGTTTTGCCGAACATATATTTCTTACATAAAAAGACAAACATTCTCCACTAAACAAAATAAAAATCTACTGTAAACATGAAAAAAAAAGGATATGTGATGGAAAATAATAACTTTTTTTGAAAAAAAGGCTTTATAACTCAAAAGGTTTAAGTAAGTACACCCGGGCCTCTGCATAGCTAAGATACACACAGCCGCGGAAAATAATAACTTCATTAGGAAAAGCTGGAAATAGCTATGATTTTCTGAGAGCAACTTGTCTCCGGCACCTACTCGGCCAGCAATGCAGTGGAGCAGTACACCATGAAAAATCTCATGTCTTGTGAGAAGAGAGGCACCACTCTAGGCGACTTGTCCCAGTCTCTGAAAATTGAAAAGTGACCACTAGTACTACCTCCATTTCAAAATATAGTGTGTCCTCGGTTTCCGTACTTCAATTTTGATCACAAATTCAACCAATGAGACCAATTACGGCGGGAGCAAAAATTATATCAATGAATTCGTGTTCGAAAGAAGTTTTCAACTATATAATTTTTTCTTCCACCGTAATCGGTCTTATTGGTTAAATTTATGGTCAAAGTTGAACCTCGTAAAACGTGGACGCACTACATTTTGAAATGAAGGGAGTACTTAATGGGAGGTACTTAATGGAGTCCTACACGCAACAAGTACTGCTGAGTAGCATACATAGATGAATGGAACGCCGATGCTGTCGTGTCACTGTTTGCAAATAGAAGACGATGAGAGACACAACACAATCAGATAAGATAATGCACTTTTGTCAAAGATACTCACAATTACTATTACTGTCCGGCCTCTGTCATAGTACCACACCACCATGAAATGATGATGGAACATGGAAGTAATTAATAATTTCTGATCACCGATAACTTTGTTAACATAAACATTTGGCGGACGTGCAGGTGAACGAAAAGTCGGAGAATCCGCACTGGAAAGCGATCGGATACAGCGTGAAAGAGTGGCAGAGAGATCGAGCTGAACCATCACCTGATGCGTCGCGGCCACTGGACACCGGCGTCGTGGAAACCAGAGCACTGAACGACACCACCCTGCTCAGGTCGCTTGCCGACAGGGGGCTCTCCGTGAAGCCGGGAACGTCGGACGCGCACCACACGGTGGAGTGCGACGCCGTCATCGTCGGGTCCGGCTGCGGCGGGGGCGTTGCTGCCGCGATGCTGGCGTCTGCGGGGTACAAGGCGATCGTCGTCGAGAAGGGTGACTACTTCGCCGCCGACGACTACAGCTCCATCGAGGGTCCGTCCATGGAGCGTCTCTTCGAGAAGGGCGGCATCTTCTGCACGTCCAACGTGACGACCATGGTGTTCACCGGCTCAACCGTCGGCGGCGGCTCGGCGGTGAACTGGTCGGCCTGCATCCGCACGCCGGGGGAGGTTTTGCAGGAGTGGTCGCGCGACCACCGGATCCCGCTGTTCGCCAGCGCGGGGTACCAGCAGGCCATGGACGCGGTGTGCGACCGGCTCGGCGTCACCAACGGGTGCCTGGAGGAAGGGTTCCAGAACAAGGTGGTGCGCCGCGGCTGCGAGGCCCTCGGCCTGCCCGTCGACGCCGTGCCGCGTAACTCGTCGGAGGGGCACTACTGCGGGAGCTGCAATTTCGGTTGCCCCACCGGCGATAAGCGCGGCACCGACACCACGTGGCTCGTCGACGCCGTCAAGCACGGCACGGTGATCCTGACCGGTTGCAAGGCCGAGCGCTTCATCGTCGAGAGCAACAATGGCGGCAACAAGAACGGCCGGAGCAAGAAATGCGTCGGCCTGGTGGCGACGTGCATGAGCAAAGGCATCACCAAGAAGCTGCACATCGAGGCCAAGGTGTCCATCTCGGCTTGCGGGGCGCTCATGACGCCTCCGCTGCTGCGCAACAGCGGGCTCAAGAACCGGCACATCGGCCGGAACCTGCACCTCCACCCAGTGTCCATGGCGTGGGGTTACTTCCCGGAGAATAAGCAGGTGGTGCCGATCAGCGGCAAGTCCTACGAGGGTGGCATCATCACGAGCATGCACCGCGTCAGCGAGCGTACCATCGTCGAGACGCCGGCGCTGAGTCCGGGAGGCTTCGCCGCCATGGTGCCGTGGGAGTCAGGCCGCGACATGAAGGAACGCATGAGCCGGTTCGCGCGCACGGCGCACGCGTTCGCGCTCGTCCGCGACCGCGGCTCGGGGTTCGTGGACTGCGAGGGCCGCCTGCGCTTCACCCCTAACCGCGACGACACGCGCGAGCTCCGAAACGGCCTGCGTCGTGTTCTGCGCATTCTGGTGGCCGCCGGCGCGGCGGAGGTAGGCACGCACCGGAGCGACGGGCTCCGGCTGCGGTGCAAGGGCCTGCGCGACGAGGACCTGGAGGCGTTCCTGGACGAGGTGACAATCGAGAAGGGCCCCATGCACTCGACCACGGACAAATGGGCACTTTTCTCCTCGGCCCATCAGATGGGCAGCTGCCGTATGGGCTTTAGCCCCAAGGAGAGCGCTGTGGACGGCAATGGCGAGACTTGGGAGGCCCAGGGCCTGTACGTTTGCGACGGCAGCCTCCTCCCCACCGCGGTCGGCGTCAACCCGATGATCACCATACAGTCCGTCGCCTATTGCCTCTCCAAGGGCATTGCAGAATCCTCCTTGACCAACGCCGACAAGCACTACTAGAATCCATAACCATTACTAAAGAATTGGTCGATCATGTCACTTGATCATATGCACTTGTCTGGCCTAAAATGCATATGATTTGTGTTACTCGATTATGCTTGTTACTCTTGGGTTCAAAATATATGCCGATTGAGATTTATCAAAACTTATGTTCTCCAGTTCGCCATTTCATCCAGATTTTCCATGTCTTAGAAATAGTAAATCTCGGTCAAAATGCTTTGTATGATACAATTATGGGGTGTTTATACATCACTTATAGCGAGTTGTAGCGGGGTGGCACTCGCCTAGGGCCGACCCAACAAACTCCACTTGCTTGCTCACTACCACACGGCTGGGCTATCTCGGAGCACATTCTGATTGTACATTCAGTGGTTGAGGGTTACTGACCAAGAAGGGAAGAACATCAATTTAGATATGAGCTAGGCGGGAACTCGGGTGAAGAGGAAAATCCATCAAAAGAATTAAACGCTGACCTTGATCATGTGATGGACCAGGCCGACCCGAACAAAAAACGTAGACATCACCGAGTCCTCCTTGACCAACGCCGACAACCACTACTAGAGCCCACAACAACTACTGGAGAACTGGTCGATCATGTCACTTGATCAGATGCACTTGTATTTTCTAAAATGCAGGTAACCAACGAGGAGGTGTTTCTACACCCATCAACGTGCGACACTCCTTCATCGTCGAAAGGTCTTCTACACAGCTCGGAGGCCGTATGGATCGTACGACTACGCCAACAAAGTTCGTGAGAACGTTTTCCACTTTCGGTCTTCAAAGGTATGGACACTGATTCCCTCAGTTACTTTACATCATCATAGTATAGTGATGACACCGATTGACGACTCCTCGTTGGCTACCCCAAGTGGAAGGTTAGGATGTAGTAGCAGCAAATTTTCCTTACACGAGGACTGTAAGGTTTGTCGAATCCAGGAGGACTCCAAGGATCAACAAGAAGGTGGTCAAACGAGCAAGGCGTCGTTTGAGATAAATTACTCACTTGAGCTGGACTTGCACACAAAAGCAAATAACTTTGCTCTCAACGAGTCAGAGAGGTAGTCAATCTCTCCAGTCTTGTTGTTTACAAAGGATCAAAACACAAGGTGGAAATAGTAGTGGCAACTGAAAGGATAAGTAAAAGCACTAAATTGGAGCGGTGTATACTATGATGAAAATATGGACCGGGGTCCCATGATTTTTACTAGTGATGTCTCTGTTGGAAATATGCCCTAGATGCAATAATAAAATGTTCGTTAAGTATAGGGAGCGAACGTTCGCTCGAGGACATGGCAATTCCGAACGATTTGCATGACAACTGCAGTACAAATCCATGGCAATTCAGAGCACGCGATTTCCATAAAAACGCAAAAACGCAGCGAGTTGCCATGCGTTTGTACCGCGAGTTGCCATAAAAACGTTCGCACTTGCCATGTCCTGAGCGAACACTCTCTCTAAATTTTCATCCTAAAATGATATTATATATATATATATATATATTTACACGTTCATAATTAATGTTTATATTTCTGTGCTATAATTGCAATGACCCTGACTGTGAGATTCAGAAGAAAACTCACTTGCATGTGTGAAAATGTAAACACCAAGATTTCTTGGGTTTGCCTCTAAGACCAGCTCATGTGCTAACTGATGATTATGTTTTCTTAATCATGTACATTGTTCTTTTAACAAGGATGTCATTAGCAATGAGAACATATTGTTAGCAGAACAATGATGTTGAACCGACCCCGGTATTGAATGATATGCTTAGAGATCATATCGTAACAACGTTATAAGTTATATCATGAAATGTTATCATATACGTAATTAATTAGACCATGACAGTATCGAGTTCCTTCACGCGGGAAAATGTACTTTTGTTCGTAGATGAACCTACCCGTAACTGGGTGATACTATAATAAGTTCTAGGTACATCATATAGTGTGCCTAGTAACTACGATAGCTCGAGACTGGGATTTTCTCCTTCACGATGAAGATATATACACTTCGGGCCCACTCGGTATGACGGTATCCATAATAGTTTGGCCAGACGCAGTGTGACTTATTCACGGGGATACCGGAATACGATAACGAGAAAAGGGACAAACGAGCAAAGAGGATAACGAGTGGCTTGTGTTCAAGAAGTTATTAAACATGGGTGCCAAACTTATCTCCTCCGACTTTGTCATATTTCGCGAAGCAAAGGGAATGGTACATGACTAAACATAAAGGTTCACTCGAAGCTTCTTCATGTGTGTGCGGGAGTCAACATGGGTGTCCATGGCTCCACTGTTGATTATTGGCTATTGACCAAAGGTTGTTGACCTACGTCCGGAAAACATTCTGAGTCATGTCCGCATAATACCGAACCTTTTAGGTCACACACTTAAAGGGTGGTAGTCTGTTAGAAAACTAGGAGATGAAAAGAGAAAGGGCACTGAAATTGTTTTGGGTGGAACCGGAGGTGTTCCGGGTAGCACTAGAAGTGTTCTAGGTGTGGTGCCAAATGGTCCCGGATGATTTCAGAATATTCAAGAAGGGTACTGAGTGGTCATAAGACATTTGTTAATAGGTGTTGGAAAGGTTACGAAACATCAGGAAATTGTTCTCGGACTTCTAGAAATGTTCCAGGAGGTTCTTGGGAGCTTATGGAAGTATCCGGGGGTTATGAAACTCTCCAAGACGCGGATACCGAAGCTAGACCAAGTAGGAAGGTCCACGAGGTCGTAGGTCGATAGAAAGGGGACTTTGCTTGCGGGCAAGGCCAAGGCGCCAGGGTTACTTGCGTTTTGACCCAAGACGCCACGGTCTATGGCGTTTTGCCCGTGGATACCGTATTCCGTGGCATTTCGTACTGGCATCCATGTTGGACTCCTCCTGGTGGCGAAAACCGACTTTGGAGAGAACCCTTACCCAAGTTGTGACCCCAGGCTTCCACCTATATATTCGGGGGCAGGGGTAGCCCCAAAACAACACCAGAAAAGCCCCAAGGTTTCCCTAGCTAAATCCCATGTGCCTCTAATTCTCTTCGGGCTAGATCGTTCTAGTTCGGACACCACTAGGCTCTTCTACCTCTAGTTTATCTCGGTGGCGTTTCTCTCTGAACGGCGGAGCGCTGTTGGATAGCTACATGGAGACGTGTGGATACCGGTAGAGGGATCATACCTTTGATCCTTCTTCGAGGTCCTTCTTCTTCCTCGGAGATCTAGTTCGAGGGACTTATTCTTGGAACTGATTGCGGGACGGATCGCGGGATGGTTCGCGGGAGGTATCGCGGGACAGTTCGCGGGATCGATATCCTCGCGGTTGGGAGGTCATTAAAATTCCTAGCTACGGGGATCTGAACCAACGGTCTTCACCAACTCTACTTCCCCTACATCGGTTGGTGAGCCATGACCTAAAACCTTGTATGCAATCTTTATGGATGATCTCTGATGATTTCTACGTAGGCCGATTTTTTTTTGTTTTCTACTACGTTTCTCAATAGTGGTATCAGAGCGATCTTTGAGTAGATGCATATTTAGGTCTAGATCATATGTTGATATGAGGCATTGATTTTTTTGTTTCTTCCCTGTCATGTGCTTTTTCTGTGCTTTATGGCAATTTGAGGTTTTGCTACAAGGATTGATTTTTTCACCGATCCCTCTATGCTGCTTTCAGTATGTTGGTTGCCTTGATCATGATCTACATCAAAATCCTTGGATATCATCTAATCTCGCAATAGAAGATTTAACATGGAGGGGCTTGTGGATTTTATGAACTCAAATCCACACGGAGTCACGCGTTGAACGAAGTTTGGCTTGTGGCATTAGTTGTTGCACGCATCTGAATGTTAAACTAGCAACAAAAAGAAGTATCGTGTTTGGTTTTTATAGGGAACAACGTTTGCACGTAACCTGCTAATCAACCACGATAAAATTTGCAACAACCCGTGTAGATGGCGATATAACTTAGCTTGTTTTTGCAGAGTCTGCATGTGATGTGGTCTAGCCTTCAAGATTTGCAATGTGTTTGTATGAGATGCTATATGTTATGTAAAATTTATTCGCGGCCTGCGTGTGATGGCTTCTCGCCCCTCGTTGGTTGCCCCGAGTGGAAGGTTGAGATGTAGCTAGCAGTAAATTTATCTCGGTGAAGATATCCAGGTTTATGTCTCCAATAGGACTCCAAGTTATGAAAGTAGGTGGCAACGATGCTAGAAATTATCTAGCTAGGAGTTGACGTGGACCTGCACACAACAATAAATAACTTTGCTCCCAACGAGTTCAGAGAGGTTGTCAATCTCTCTGGTTTTGTTGATTACAAAGGATCAAAACACAAGCGGGAAATAGTAGTGATGATTACAACGAAAAGGAAATAAAATCAGTAAAGAGTTGAGGTGTAAACAATGGTGGAAATATGGAACGGGGTCCCGTGATGTTCACTAGTGATGTCTCTGATACGTCCCAAACGTATCTATAATTTCTGCTTGCTCCATGCATGTTTTGTGTGACTTTGCCATGTTTTGCTTGAACTTTCATACACTTTTGAGCATATTTGGACTAATCTATTAACCCAGTGCACCCAGCTGCCAGTTGCTGTTTTCTGCTGTTTTTGTATTTCAGGTTTTCCGGCCATTAAAAGTGCTCCAAAAAATCCGGAAAAATCAGATAAAAAATCAGCGGCCTGGAAGCTTCCGGAATCACCAAGGTAGCGGAGGGGGGCCACCACCAGGAGACCAGGAGGGTCCCTGGCGCGGCCCCACCCTAGGCCGCGCCAGGAGGCCTCCTAGATGCCTGATGGGTCCCCTCGACACCCCCTCCGCCTATATTTAGCCCTCGGGGTGGAAACCCCTAATATCGATCTCTTTTCCGCGAACTCGCCTTTGTACCGCCGCCGCCGCCGTTTCAAGATCGGGGCTGCCTGGAGAAGCTGCCCCGGCACCCTGCCGGGAGGAGGAACCTCCTCCGGGAGACCATCCATAGCCATGGACGCATCCCGGGTGTGCCGTGAGTAATCCCCCTTGGACCATGGGTCCGTGACCAGTAGCTATGTGATGTACCTCTCCCCTCTTTGTGCTTCCACTTTCGAGACCTCGTGAGCTGCCTCACATGATCGAGGCACTTTTGTAATTTCTGTTGTTGCTATGCTGAGTTTGCTGGGATCTGATGGATTATGAGACTATGTTCAGATTGTGATGAGTAATATATTTGGTTCTTCTCTTTTATATTTTGTTCTTGAGTAAATTCTTGCATGTTCTCCGTTGCAGTATTTTGCTTTGGCAAGTAGTTTGCTTGCAACTCCAAGAGGGAGCGTTATTCTTGATTGTGGGTTCAGCCCCCTGATGTCTAGCTTGAGTGACAAAAACATGAGACTAGGGGATGTGCTGTTGCCACCAGGGATAAAACAACGGTACTTGTACCCGCGGGTGCAAGGATTGTTTACTTTACGCAAAGTTCTTTTAATGCAGTTGTCTGTTGCTTTGAGTTTCCACTTTGGGTGGGATTCGCAACTTAATACCAGTGAGATGTTCTGGATAGATATCTCAAGGTGCATGATTCGTAGTAGATGCAGTTGGATTTCTGTCTACTTACCTTTGCGTACTTCCCATTGCTTTTGAGCCCTTGCTTTCTTTGCAGCATAGTTAGCATTGCGGTGCCTTCATAATCCTGTCAATTGCCCGGCTGTGATTTGTTTACCTCGCTAGCACTTTTATCGTCTTTTGGGAGAGAGAAATCACTAGTGAAAATCACGGGACCCCGGTCCATCTTCACATTATTGTTTACACCCTTAGTTTACTTTCAGTCTTTACTTTCAGTTCCACTTTTATCTCTTGCGTTGATCCTTTGTAAACAGCAAGGCCGGAGGAATTGACAACTCCTCTGTACTCATTGGGAGCAAAGTTATTTGTATCTGTGTGCAGGTCCACGTAAAGCGCCGTGACACCTACTTGAATCTCTTGGAGTCCTACTGATTCGATACTCAACCTTAGCATCTTTGCTAAGAGAAACTTGCTGCTACACTGCATCTCACCTTCCACTTGGGGTAACCAACGAGGAGAGTTGCCACTCTGTATCAAGCGAATTTCTGGCGCCATTGCCGGGGACTCCAGTCTACAAGATAGGGGAGTTGCACACTATCTTTTATCTTTGCTTTTTAGTCTTGTTAGTTTACCTTTCAGTTTTTACTTTTGTGTCCCTTATCAAAAATACCAAAAATACCTGCTGCTACTATGGGTTCCAATGAAAACACAAAGTTCTGTGACTTCACTAGTCACAACAACAGTGACTTTATCTGCACTCCTATTGCTCCACCTGCCACTTCAGCACCTTCTTATGAAATTAAACCTGCTCTGCTTAATCTTGTTATGAAAGATCAATTGTCAGGTACTGGAGAGGACGCTGCCTTGCACTTAAACAATTTTATCGAGCTCTGTGATATGCAAAAGTACAAGGAAGTGGATGGAGACATCGTCAAGCTAAAGCTTTTTCCTTTCTCTTTGAGAGGAAGAGCCAAGGAGTGGCTGCAATCCTTACCCAAGAACAATATCGATTCTCGGAGTAAATGCAAAGATGCTTTTATAGGGAAGTACTACCCCCCTGCTAAAATTATTCAATTGAGGAGTAACATTATGAATTTCAGGCAATTGGATAATGAACACGTTGCCTAGGCATGGGAACGTATGAAGACGCTTGTCAAGAACTGCCCCACACATGGACTGACTACCTGGATGGTTATCTAGACTTTTTATGCAGGCTTGAACTTTACCTCGCGGAACCTGTTAGATTCGGCCGCGGGAGGAACTTTTATGTCAACCACACTTGGTGCTGCCACAAAGCTACTTGATGAGATGATGCTGAAGTACTCTCAGTGGCACACCGGAAGATCTCCAACTGGTAAGAAGGTAAATTCTGTCGAGGAGATCTCCTCTCTAAATGAAAAGGTTGACCTTATCATGTCTCTACTTACCAAGCAAGCTCCTATTGATCCTCAGGATGTTCCTTTAAATTCCTTGGTTGCTTAAGAGCAAGTAGATGTGAATTTTGTCTCTAGAAACAACTTCAACAATAATGCTTATAGGAGTAATTTTGGTAGCAACAACCCTAGGACTTTCCCATCCAATAACTATGGTAACAACAACACTTATCCTAGCACCAAAAACTCTACCTTTGAACTAGAGACCATGCTCAAAGACTTTATCACTACCCAAAAATCCTTCAACAAGAGTGTGGAAGAGAAATTAGATAAATTAGATATCCTCTCTTCGAAGGTAGACAACATAGCCCATGATGTAGAGATGCCGAAGATTAGAACTTCTCCCCCCGAGGAGAGGAAGACCACTCCTATGAATGCCATCCAAGTCCAAATTAATGAAAACATTAGGATGTTGGGAAAACTAAAAGAGAGATGGGCCGGAGAAAAGGAGGAAGAAGAGAGAATTAAGAGCCTTCCTACCTACCACACAGTAGCCACTATCCAAGTAGTTGAGGATGTCCGAACTGTTAGCACCCATCACACCCCTAGTCCCACTGGGCCTACCAATGGTGATGCTACCACCTCAACCATAGATGAAGAAACCTCTATGAACATAAAGGCTTTCAAACAAGTGAGCCTAAATGATATCACTACCTCCTTGATAGATAGTAGTGACCTAGACTTTGACAACTGCCCTTTACCTGAAGTTATTGGTTTCCTACACAAGATGTCTAGAGACCCCCACACTAGCACACTTAATCTTGCCTTCACAGAGCATATCACTAATGCTCTAATCAAAGTTAGGGAGGAGAAGCTTAGACTAGAAGCCTCCATACCTAGGAAGCTAGAAGTTGGTTGGGATCCTATGATAAAAATCAAATTGAATAACTTCTCTTGTTATGCTCTTTGTGATGTTGGAGCAAGTACCTCTGTTATGCCCAAAAGAATGTATGATATGCTTGAATTGAAACCTTTTGATCCCTGTTCTTTTTGTGTTCGTCTTGTTGATTCTTCCGTAAAAAAGCCTTTGGGGAAGACCTACGATGTTCTTATCATTGTCAATGACAATTATGTTCCCATTGATTTCACTATTATGGACATTGAGTGTGAGCCCTCTTGTCCAATTATTTTGGGACGTCCTTTTCTTCGCACAGTTGGTGCTGTTATTGACATGAAAGAGGGGAATATCAAATTCCAATTCCCTCTCAAGAAAGGGATGGAACATTTCCCTAGGAAAAAGATTAAGTTACCTTTTGAGTCCGTCACACGGGCTAGTTATTCTCTTGAAAAGACTTGATCTTCTGCTTTAAGCCTAGCTAATGGCTCTAAAGAAGCGCTTTCGGGAGGCAGCCCGCAACGAATTTAGGTTTTTCTTTTTGTTTTTCTTCTGTTCTTAGTGGTCTTGATGATTGTTACTACTGTAGCAACATCATTGTATCTTTACTTTTCAAGCTTTGTGCCAAGTTTAGCCTTAGATTGCAAGAAAGGTCAAAAGTTGGTACATGCTGTCCAGAAACAGATTCTGTCTGCTTGACGGAAAAATTCGGGATAAATCATCAGATCATCTGTTTGATCTGAATTGTTTTGACATCATGCTCCATCCAATTATCTTTCAGGCGTCTTTTCAGAGTTTTTTATTTGAGTTGCAGAAGTACCTCGAAAAAATTATTTTCTCTCTGCTGTTCTGTTTTTCTTAGCTTCTGCCCCGGTTTTTCTTTCCGCAGTTTTGCAATCCTTAAACTTGTTTTTTCTTTGCAAAATCTTTTGGGAAGGCAAGAGAAACATTAGCTCTTCCTGGAAATCTTTATTTGCAGTAGAGGAAAATTATTTAAGTAGGGCACTAACCTCTCTAATCAGTCTACAATGAGTTATGTATGAAGGGAGTTTTCAAGTGCGCGATGGAAGATGATGAAAGAAGATCTTGGAGTGTCAAACGCTCAAGCTTGGGGATGCCCATGTGCACCCCCAATAAATATTCAAGGAGACTCAAGCATCTAAGCTTGGGGATGCCCCCGTGCATCCCCTTCTTCATCAACAATTATCAGTTCGTCCCTCGTTGCACTACATTTTTATCACTTCATGCGTTGTGTGCTATGCTTGGAGCGTCTCGCTCTTTACTTTTCTTAGGTTTGTTTTTTTGCTTTGTTTGCTGTTCATAGCAAGTTAGACCCCAACTTTCTTTTGTGTGGGAGAGAAACACGCTCCGCTTGAATTAGAACTCCTCATAGGATTTGCATGCTTATTTTTGTTAGCTGTGAGTTGTTCTTTTTCTTTTCTTAGTTGCTGCCCTGTTCAGCTATAGTGGTTTAGTTTTCTTCTAGAGATTTTATTTTGTAT
This sequence comes from Bromus sterilis, assembly GCA_950022295.1. NCBI lineage: Eukaryota > Viridiplantae > Streptophyta > Magnoliopsida > Poales > Poaceae > Bromus > Bromus sterilis. Next base: position 137,243,278 of record OX465601.1, on the reverse strand, counting down.
TAGGTTGAACTTTCTATAGGTTGCATGTTTTATCTTGTTTAGAGAGTTTGCCTGTTGCACTGAGTTTTGTGTCTTGACTAGAAAGTAGGTAGTTGAAGTTGCTATTCTCTTTGTAGTAATAACTTGCAATAGTTTTGAGGTATTGACTAGAGTAATGTTTGAACTTTTGGTGTCAAGAGCTCAAGCCTGTTAGTGATATATGTCATATTTTGGGCAATCCATGTGTTTTTCGAAAACCAAAAACCCCTGTTGAGAACTCTAGATACTAGATGGATCACTAACCTCTGGAGGGTTCGAATATTAGAGTACACTCACGTACCATGAGTCGAGGATGCACAAGGATAACCAAACCCCCATACACTCCTCCTCGGGGTACTTGTCTCTTTGTGAACCTCCTGACTAGATTGAGAGTTACCGATAATAAGTGCATGCGTTCTTCGGACTAATGTGAGTATTCAAAAGTTGACACATCCACCCACCTATACTTTCTCTAGCCTCTTCGGTACCGTGCATTGCCCTTTCTCACCTTGAGAGTTGGCGCATACTTCGCCGGTGCATCCAAACCCTTGGCACGATACGCTCTGTCATCATAAGCCTCCTTATATCTTTCCTCAAAACAACCACCATACCTACCTACAAGGCATTTCCATAGCCTTTCCGAGATACATTGCCATGCAACATCCACCTTCTGATGACTTGATCTTCATGTCATACATGCTACGTGCTTGATCGATGAGCCGCATGCTAGTTGGGCTTTGCCCTAATCATTGCTACATGACGCGCTAGTATCATTGCATATCCTGCTATCCTGGCAGAGGCATACATTTGCATCATGATAGTTATATCTTATTTATGCGAGTACCTTTGTAAAGTGTGAAAGATCTCCTATATTCTTGTAAAATATAGAGTGTTGCCCCTAAAGTGAGGAAAATATCCCAAAGAGGACAAAATCAAAAGATCCCAAAGAGGACAAATGAGAGTTAAATAGAAAGAGCCATTGAGGCCACCAAAAAAATACAAAATAATATAAAAAAGAGAAAAAGAAAAATAAAAAGAGAGAAGGGGGCACACTCTATTCCTTTTGAGAGATCCACACTAGTACTTCATCCTCTATCCCTTGTACTCCATAGATATCATCATCATGCATATAGCTATGTGGGGTCCTTCACACTATAGAACTTGGCTTGTATATTCCAATGATGAGCCTCCTCAAACGAGCTCTAGGTCTTCTTGAGCAAGCAAGTTATATGCACCCCCACTAGTTCGCTTGGAGAGATTTTAGCTCACATGTGCATCCGTTGCATGGCAATCCCTACTCCTCACATCATATCTATCATATGGCCTTCTCTCGCCTATGATTGTCCTCATTGATGTGAGCCTTTCACACCTTTTTGTCTTCCTCCTCCACCTTCTTTCTGTTTCGCCTTTTAGGTGTGAACTTTCTTGCTCACGCTCATCCATTGCATGAGTGCTCAAAATATCGAAAGGGAGTGGATCAGTTTGACTTGTACCTGGCTAGTGGTCTGGGGACGAGTCAAGATAAGAATCCAAAGGAGACCAAGTGTGAAACTTTAGTAGATAGTTGTTCTCAACAACCTTTTTTCTCTCTTTTTCCCAGTCCCCTGCTTGCACGCAAACACCATCTGGAGACATTCGAGCCACGGACATCGAGAGCTCTTGTACCTTTTGTTCTTTTGTTGCTTGTGTCAATGCTAATATAGACTCTTGCTTGTTAAGACTTGACTTGAATTGCATGATTTGATTGCTTTACTTAAAAGTCCTTATATGGTTGTGGGGCATGTCACCACAGAAATTATGCTTGTTATCATTTACCTACTCAAGGACGAGCAGGAATTAAGCTTGGGGATGTTGATACGTCCCAAACGTATCTATAATTTCTGCTTGCTCCATGCATGTTTTGTGTGACTTTGCCATGTTTTTCTTGAACTTTCATACACTTTTGAGCATATTTGGACTAATCTATTAACCTAGTGCACCCAGCTGCCAGTTGCTGTTTTCTGCTGTTTTTGTATTTCAGGTTTTCCGGCCATTAAAAGTGCTCCAAAAATTCCGGAAAAATCAGATAAAAAATCAGCGACCTGGAAGCTTCCGGAATCACCAAGGTAGCGGAGGGGGGCCACCACCAGGAGACCAGGAGGGTCCCTGGCGCGGCCCTACCCTAGGCCGCACCAGGAGGCCTCCTGGCTGCCTGGTGGGTCCCCTCGACACCCCCTCCGCCTATATTTAGCCCTCGGGGTGGAAACCCCAAAATCGATCTCTTTTCCGCGAACTTGCCTTTGTACCGCCGCCGCCGCCGTTTCAAGATCGGGGCTGCCTGGAGAAGCTGCCCCGGCACCCTGCCGGGAGGAGGAACCCCCTCCGGGAGACCATCCATAGCCATGGACGCCTCCCGGATGTGCCGTGAGTAGTCCCCCTTGGACCATGGGTCCGTGACCAGTAGCTATGTGATGTACCTCTCCCCTCTTTGTGCTTCCACTTTCGAGACCTCGTGAGCTGCCTCACATGATCGAGGCACTTTTGTAATTTCTGCTGTTGCTATGCTGAGTTTGCTGGGATCTGATGGATTATGAGACTATGTTTAGATTGTGATGAGTAATATATTTGGTTCTTCTCTTTTATATTTTTTTCTTGAGTAAATTCTTGCATGTTCTCCGTTGCAGTATTTTGCTTTGGCCAAGTAGTTTGCTTGCAACTCCAAGAGGGAGCGTTATGCTTGATTGTGGGTTCAGCCCCCTAATGTCTAGCTTGAGTGACAAAAACATGAGACTAGGGGATGTGTTGTTGCCACCAGGGATAAAACAACGGTGCTTGTACCCGCGGGTGCAAGGATTGTTTACTTTACGCAAAGTTCTTTTAATGCAGTTCTCTGTTGCTTTGAGTTTACACTTTGGGTGGGATTCGCAACTTAATACCAGCGAGATGTTCTGGATAGATATCTCAAGGTGGATGATTCGTAGTAGATGCAGTTGGATTTCGGTCTACTTACCTTGGCGTACTGCCCATTGGTTTTGAGCCCTTCCTTTCTTTGCAGCATAGTTAGCATTGCGGTGCCTTCATAATCCTGTCAATTTCCCGGCTGTGATTTGTTTACCTCGCTAGCACTTTTATCGTCTTTTGGGAGAGAGACATCACTAGTGAAAATCACGGGACCCCGGTCCATCTTCACATTATTGTTTACACCCTTAGTTTACTTTCAGTCTTTACTTTCAGTTTCACTTTTATCTCTTGCGTTGATCCTTTGTAAACAGCAAGGACGGAGGAATTGACAACTCCTCTGTACTCGCTGGGAGCAAAGTTATTTGTGTCTATGTGCAGGTCCACGTCAAGCGCCGTGACACCTACTTGTATCTCTTGGAGTCCTACTGGTTCGATACTCAACCTTAGCATCTTTGCTAGGGGAAATTTGCTGCTACACTGCATCTCACCTTCCACTTGGGGTAACCAACGAGGAGAGTTGCCACTCTGTATCAGTCTCTCTCCCAAAAGACGATAAAACAACTAAGCTAGATGAACAAATTACAGCTCGGCAATTGTCAGAATTATAAACACACCGCAATGCTAATTATGTTGCAAGAAAGTTAGAGGCTCAAAAGTACGGGCAGTACGCCAAGACAAGTAGACTGTTTATCCATCAGCATCTACTCATTAATCATCCACCTTGAGATATCTATCCAGAACATCTCGCTGGTATTAAGTTGCGAGCTTGACCCAAAGTGTAAACCCAAAGCTACAGACAATAGCATTAACAAACTTTGCGTAAGGTAAACAATCCTTGCAACCGCGGTTACAAGCACCGCTGTTTTCTCCCTGGTGGCAACAGCGCATCCCCTAGTCTCATGTTTCTGTCACTCAAGCTATACATCGGGGGGCATGAATCCACAATCAAGCATAACGCTCCCTCTTGGAGTTACTATGTACTATTTGGCCAAAGCAAGAAGCAACGGAGAACATGCAAGAATTACTCAAGGACAAAATATAAAAGGAGAACCAAATATATAACTCATCAAAAAATGAACATAATCTAATAATCCATCGGATCCCCGCAAACACAGTGTAGCAACAGCAGGAAAATTATATAGATGCCTTGATCATGTAGGGAATCTAGCTCACAAGGGCTAAGAATTGAAGCACAAGATTGGAGAGAATACATCACAAAGCTACTGGTAATGGACCCATGGTCCAAGGGGGACTACTCACAACATATCCAGGAAGCGCTAATGGTGGTGGAGAAGCTCCCGGAGGTCAATCCTCCCTCCGCCAGGGTGCCGGGAAGAGGTCTTCTGGTGCTCCCGATCTTGGAAGCGTGGAGGCAGCGGAACAGAGGTGAAAATCGCGACGTGGGGTTCCTCTCGAGAGTTTCTGGAACGAGGTGTAAATATAGGCCGAAGGGGGGCACTAGGGGTGGACCCTCCCCCAGGCGCCCTGCTGGTGCGAACGGGAGTGGGGCTGCGCCAGCTAGCCGCCTGGGAGGGGGTGGCCCCACTCCGGCCCTCCTTCGGTCTTCCGGAAGCTTATGTTGCGCTGAATTTTTATACATTTTTATTGGGATTTTTTGGGCTCTGTAAATATGGGCAAAACCTGCAATTCATAGACATCAGCAGACAGAAACTGGCACTGGGTGCACTGAGTTAGTAGGTTAGTCAAAATATGTGTAAAAAGGTATGAAAGTGTGGTAAAACACATAGCAAAGTCACCCAAATGAGCATGGAACAAGAAGAAATTATAGATACGTTAGGGACATATCAGCGTCTCGTGGTACGACATGATGACTGAAGTCATATGTTTGTCACTTAATTATGGTCTGCATGCCAGAACTGTTTATTAGCTTGAGGCAAGGCAATAGATGGAGACGAGGTGTTGATCTACGATGCGGAGGTGGACCCCGACGCTCATGTCGGAAGCTGTGGTGATGTTCCCGGCGCCAAGGACATAGTTGGTGGACACAGGTGACTTCTATCACGACGACGTGAAGACAACAAAGACTTCACGAAGCAAAGGGCTATATCATATCACATAATTTTATGAATTTCCTGTGATATTTATCCCTTTGATGCGCGGTAGTCGTATTTCATTAGGGTGATCTCTCGCATAACAATATCAAGTTGATAGTGTTATTCCAACTGTAGCATCGTCTATACTATGTTTCACATCGGAGCAGGTCATGTCACATGGGTGCACACAGTGTGACGCCTAAAAGGTGGATGTGTTAAGAACACACTGCATATTACACTTGATTGTCTTTATGGTTTGGGTAAAAGTTTCTGTCGGAACACGCCCATTGAAAGACGAACAAAAATCACCTGTGTCGTGATTGGCAAGTTGGCCTACCGGTCCATTCTAAGTCATAAGTGATGTCACGTCAATGGCGGACGATTGGGTTGGATCTTGAATCACTCTAGCATCAATTACGAGAGATATTGATCTGACTGGGAGCACACTTAGTAATTAAATTGATTAATCACAAGTGCAACTTAATTATGAACAAATTCTTAGTATTTGCATTATCATTATAGAATAATGTCTCGCGTAACCACCTTCCCAATTATTTTTGATTAAATGTATTAGCTGGTAAAAACTTTAAGATTGGTACCGTATTGTGAGAATTATCCTCAATAGTGCCGAGAAGGGCCATGTCCTATCGCAAAATTTATATGCTCTCCTGCTGATGTTATGGATGATTTCACTTATGTCCATCAATTCAAAAGGCTAGAATTTCACCACAGCTAAGTGCATTGTCTTCACCCACCATGAAATACGAACTTCAAAATGTTTGGGATAGTTATGTGATATTCATGGAACTAAAAAAGTGTTTTTAGTAATGAAACAATAGATATAGGATATAAGATATCTAGTATAATGTTTGATTGTAAGCATTAGTGAAGTTATTCATGGTGCTCAAACAAAACTAATAAGTGTGGGATCCAGAAGAACATCGATCATTTGATGACGAGAATTAAGGGAAAGGAAGTTCCAAAGGGTGCTAATAAGACTTACACGCTAGAAAATCCATGGCATGCGCCATCCTTGGTCATGTGTGATTTCGTGAGTAGGAGTGACATCGGAAATAGAACTATGATACGTATCAAGGCAAAACGAAAGAATACTGGAATATCCATCTCAGAAATGAAAGTCATACAAAGTTATATATGAATTCATTGCTGGTCAAAAATATAATTCTTGGGAATCATGCTTAAGTAGTTAATCATTAAATTCTTGGGTATTGTGATTAAAAAAGTTGATCACTAAAATTTCACTTCGACTGCAGAACAGGTGGAGATATTGTTGGGTATTGTGATATTGTTGCAACTCCATGTTGAAGTTGATCCAAATTCATGTATGAAGTTAAGAGGAAACTTCTAACGGAGCGGAGCGGACACTGCCGCACCCAAATGCCTCATTGAGGAGTGTGACATTGTTCATTATGCTTTTAGTTGTGCAGAACAGGTGGAGAATAATCATGAGCTGCCACGTACACTTAGGCTGTTGTTTCGGATGACCGTGAGAAGTGGATTTCTGCTATGCAAGAAGAGATGCAGTCACTTGATAAGAATGGCACATGGGATGTTGTGCACTTTCCTAAATAGAAGAAGGCCGTTTGCTGCAAATGGATCTTCAAAAGGAAGGAAGGTTTATCTCCCAATGAACCTCCAAGGTATAAGGCAAGGTTAGTTGCAAAGGGCTTCAGTCAAATTCCAGGTGTTGATTATAATGATGTGTTCTCTCCGGTTGTGAAGCATAGTTATATTTGTACTTTCTTTGGTATCGTTGCTATGCATAATCTTGAGCTTGAGCAGTTAGGTGTGAAAACTGCTTTTCTGCATGGAGAGCTTGATGAGGAGATATATATGGAGCAGCCTGAAGGCTTCATAAAGCCTGTTAAAGAAGCTTTTGTGTGCAAGTTGAAGAAGTCCCTATATGATTTGAAACAGTCTCCAAGACAGTGGTATAAGAGGTTTGATGCATTTATGACATTGAATGATTTCAAGAGGTCTGACTTTGATAGTTGTGTCTATATCAAGTTTGTCGATGGATCACCTATATACTTGCTGTTATATGTTGATGATATGTTGATTTCTGCCAAGAGAAAGAAACATATTAATACTTTGAAGGCACAATTCAGCAATGAGTTTCATATGAAGGATCTTGGTGTTGCTAAGAAGATTTTGGGTATGGAGATTTCCAAAGACAGAGATTCTGGTTTGCTATTTCTTGGCCAGCAGAGTTACATTAAGAAAGTCCTTCATCGTTGTAACATCCCAAAATTTTCCAAATTTTGGAATGTTAATAAATTAGTTATAATAATGATTGTTTGCCTAGTATGTTTGATTTTCACTAGGATCTAAAACTTTTGGAGTTTAAATGAATATTAAAATAAGACGGAATAAAAGGACTTTCCCTAATATTCATTGTTGGTGTTTTGGAATTTATCATTTAAAAAAATCCAACTAAAAATAAAATGAGAGAAGGTAAAATGAATCCTTTATTATAAAAGAAAGTCGAAAATGTTTTAATGTGATTTTATTTTAATTGGAGTTATTTAAATAATTTTCCATTCAAAAATAATAATAACATGAGAGAAGATAAAATGACTTCTTCAGAAAAATTGAGTGGAGATTATTTAAATAATTATTTGACATTTTCGTTGATCTTTAAAATATTTTATAACTAAATAAAGTAATTGAAAATGTCATTATTTCTAGTTATAAATTTGGTAAATATTTCCAATGCATAATTTTCTTGAGATTATTTGATGAATTTAAAATTTTATTTTGTATTTTTCTGATGTGTATTTATTTTTGTAAAATTGTTTGAAGTTCTGTTATTTAAAGAAAGAAAAAACGTGACCGCACCTGGGCCACCCAGCCGGCCCAATAACACTTCTCGCCGCGTGGGCAGTTTGAGCCCGAGTCGGTTCATCTTTGTTTTTTTTTCTCTTCCTATAAAAGGTTTCTTTTTCGGAATTCCTTTTATTTGTTTTTTTAACCCTAGCGGGGCCCGTACGTTGACCTCGCTTGTCGGCGCCGCCACCTCGGAAGTCGCCACGCCGGCCGACCTCATTGGCCGTCCACCGCCGTCAGAGGTGCACCGACTACCGTAGCCTCCTTGCGCCGCCCGCACGCCGCCTCCGCCCGGCCGCCTCCGCCCCGCACCACCGATGTCGAAGCGCCGGCCACCGCCCGACCCGGCCACCGCCTCAGCCCGGCCACGTCTCCAGTTCGCCAGAGCACCGCCCGGCCGCTCCTCCCGTGAGGCCACGCCGCCTCCCGTACCCGTGCGCCGCCCCGGGCCGCGCTGCCGCACCTCAGCGAGCTCGCGCCACCGCCTCCCGACGACCCAGCGCCTCGCCGAAGCTCGCCGGCCGGCCGCCCTCGCCGGAGCACGCGCCGCCACCTCGCCGGGCCTCCGCCGCAGCCAACCGTCACCGTGAGCCGCCACCACCCCTCCCCACCGTTGGATCTAGATCTGACGGTCCAGAACATATCTGGGTCCGGTCAGGTCTAGGGTTCTGGTTAACCCCGGTTTGCCACCGGTTTTCTCCGGTTAACCGACGGTTCGTTTTTTTAAGCGGTGAACGTTCACTGGTTAGCACCTAGAGTGCACACTGTTCGTCCCGTAGCGTCTAGGGGCCTGTTCGCGATGGAAATTTTATTTTAATCGCGGATGAGCCCTTTTTCCACAGATTGCACCCTAGAATCGTTTCGGCCGTATCATTTAAACCATGTATCGGAATTCAGTGCATCTTTTTCCTACACACTCGTAGTGATCAGTAGTTTGTCATAGAATAAACCTTTCACACATTTGAACACATTTGAATTTGAATTTATTTAAATTCAAATTGAAACTTTCAAAGGCCATATCTTTTATACCGTTTCTCCAATTTGACTGATTCTTTTTGCGTATGATCACTCATGTTATGTACTTCTTGTCCATATCATTTGTCCACCATATTCAAATACTTTTTTATCTGTTTGAATTTAAATTTAATTCAAACTTCGACCTACTATAACCTGTTTTGTAGTATTCCGTTTCACGTGATTCTTTTTGGATATTGGATCATTTGAAATATCCTGTCGGCTATATCCACACACCTTTCGTATTGCCATGGTATGTATCCTTAGTTCTTAGTATATTTAGCCATAATCCATTTGTGAAAATTCTTTACCAGTTGACTCACTCGAGATTACCTTCCACCTATCACCTTCGAGCACATCGACACTTATACCGTGTCAAGACTAGTTGTGATTGTTGCTAAACTTTATTGTGTTTGATTTGTTGATATTTTGGCATGATTGCTTATTTGAGTTCTTTCATTGATGATAGATTGCTCGGAGTGTGATGAGTAGAGTTATCGGGATTGTGAGAGCGAAGAACTTCATCGAATGTATAAGGAAAGTTACAGTTTGACCATATCTCATCCTATATTTTCCATTATGCATGTAGTACTTTATCACCATATGCATGTGTAGGACTACTATATATTACTATGCTGCAAACCTGGTAGGATAGCCATATGATCCGATCATATATTCTTTGTTTCCTTAGTTCGTGTTGATTATATATTGCTATGCTTGTAGACGGGGATTGGCTTGAGAATACATTGAGTTGTGTGAGGATTTAATGACTTGACTAGCAACCTTAAATAGAATTCACCTCTGGACGGGCAGGGAGAGCATCCTGGGGCTCGTGCCTTATCTAAGGCGGGACCGGGGTTAAATGCTTGCCGAATGGTATGATTTGGTGGTATAAAGAACGTCATGGTATCTACCCTCTGAACGTAAGTGGGCGCCGTCCAGGCTAAAAAAGATCAGACATACTTGGTGACTAGAAGCTTCCATGTACAGCCGCTGGCCATATGGGCTCTGGCTTAGTTGAGTACGTTGTAGGAAGCCTCTCCCGTGCAAAGCTAGCAGATGTAGATGTGATAGGTGTACCGTCTTGCCGTTGGGTGTAGGTGACCTCTTCTGAAAGACTTCGTCTCAATCTTTGGGTTGAGTCCAGCGGGGAAAGTGTACTAACCTCTGCAGAGTAAAAAGTAATCATGATTAGCCGTGTCCCCGGTTATGAACAACTTTGAGCTACTAGGCATTACTGTTACTGGAGGATCTTGACAGATTAATCACCTTAATAAAACTTGAGTGGGAAAGATTTAATAAAGGGTTTGGGTTGGAACTGGTGCAGCCCGGTTCAACCTTAAGTAGTAAGACAAATTAAAATTTGATTTAGGTAGATTAAGGAAAAATCAGCTTTCTGCAAAATAAAATCATAAGCCTTCCTTTGACTTATCCTTGCATGTAGATGTAGGTCTGTTATATCCTTTTTCGTGTGGCTTGCCGTACAAATCAGATGTACTGACCCGTTGTCGGGCTATAACCTTCGGTGCTGCAGGATTGTATACGACGAGTAAGTGATGCGTTGTAGGGTTACGGTGTCTATACTCAACTATGCCGGTGGAGTTGATGGACGCCATGAAGCTGTTATTGTTTTTCCTCTATATTTTATTGTAAGATAGCCTTGAGCTATGCAGGTATGCTTATTTGTAATACTGGATCTTCGATGTAATATTTATGACATGTGGTTTATTCTTGATATTACATCTTGTACTGTGTGTGCTAGCTATTGATCCAGGGATTAGCACAGACTACACAGATACTTTGATTCTTAGCGAGTCGGGTCGTTACAGGTGGTATTAGATCCCATGTTGACTGTAGGTCGTGGCCCTAGAAAATGGATAGGAAAAGCCATAGGAACAAAACTATTATTTCACTCCTTAGTTAATTACTCTCCTAACTAGTATCTCTCATCTATTATTCATCTTCTAAATTCCTTCTCTTGTCTTAATGTAAATGGCCATCCTAGTTGCTTATGCCCCTGAAGAAATGATTTTTGAGAAGTACACCATCAACCTCGTGGATCAATTCAAGTCACTACATCCGGAAGTTGAAGAATATCTTACGCGATTCAAGAAGGACTACTTTGGATTACTAGATGATCTTCAAGATTAGCTTAGCTGAGAAGGATGAAGCTTAGATTCAGACCACCACTATTATGCTAAGATAGATAAACGATGCGCACATAGTATGATGAGATCATATGTCTTTTACATATGACCTTACTCTAGGTTTGCTTGTGTGGTGTGTCTTTTGAGTGGTTAATTGATTGTTGTTGTGTGTTGTGTTATGTGTTTCCTTCGTGAGTAGAATAAGTTTACGTTTCATTAGACCCCCATCTATGTAGTATGCTTCAAGACTGAAGGAGACATAACAACAACAAGAATAAGTTGGCAAGTGACTCAACAATATGAAGATTGCTTCATCAACGCGATACTGAAGCTACCGTCATTGAAGACCTGGAAGATGCAACGTTTCTATCGTTGGATCGTCTGTGTGAGCTGACATTTCTTGTTTTTACCGACAGCTACACATAAAAACTCATTTTCAAAACTAGTGTGATGTTTGTATGGGTATCTCTCTCTATCTCTCTCTACATTTTATTCCCCCTCATCTTAATTCCTACATGGAAGGAGTTACTACAATGGCTGCTAATGTCAACACTGGAATAAAGATGGATGCAACTTAATGCTGAGTTCAAGGATAATCCCGTGTGCCAGGGTATTACAACAAGCGAGCACAACCTTGCTGAAGGAGGTACCCCGAAGGAAGTTGTAGTCACTAGTACACGTTTATAGTAGTTTGCGTAAACCTGAGAGTTGTCAAGAGACGATAGATGTTTTTTTTGGCTTGCAGAACCATGGATTTATCTGAACCTAGTTCATGAACAAGAAGAACTTCTACAATGCTTGTGAGGATGACCGAGTGTTAGATTGCGAGATTCTCTAAACCATATACAAGGTAATGATTTGGGTGCGGAATGGATTGATCACCATGCCGACTAATCTTATTATTCGCTCTTGCTATGCGGGATGGTAAATCTTGAGTGACTTACCTATAACTGATAGACAATGATGTTAAGCCTGAACCATAGAATGGTATGATGTTTGACCCCTATATAGGATTATCGTTAATAATACTAAGTTATACGGTGAGTATAGGCCAAGACCATTTCCTGCAGGTATCCTGTAAAAGTATTCTTGATGACCACCATGAGAGAATCAATAGTTTCTTAGTATTGGCGCCTGACTTGTCAGCCATGAGGGTTCAGTACTTGGAGGACTCATCCTTTGGATATATGATTCAAGGAAACAAAGGAATGTATGATATATTCGAAGGATGAAATCGAAGGTGCAACTTTTTTGAAGACCACTCTTTCGCTAAGGATTCAAGATCTCCAAGGAGTATGAGGAATGTACGAAGGATGTCATCAATGGGTTAAGATTTTGAAGACCACGTCAAATTACTTTTAAGGGTGGTAGCACCCTAGCTCATCGGAGGATCAACGGACTGTTATGAAGACCCAAACCCTAACCTTTTACTTCCTAGCCTTTTCGAATCTCGAGGACGAGATTCCTTTTAAGGGTGGTAGTCTGTAACATCCCAAAATTTTCCAAATTTTGGAATATTAATAAATTAGTTATAATAATGATTGTTTGCCTGCTATGTTTGATTTTCACTAGGATCTAAAACTTTTGAAGTATAAATGAATATTAAAATGACAGGGAATAAAAGGACTTTCCCTAATATACATTGTTGGTGTTTTGGAATTTATCATTTAAAACAAATCCAAATAAAAATAAAATGAGAGAAGGTAAAGTGACTCCTTAATTATAAAAGAAAGTTGGAAATGTTTTAATGTGATTTTATTTTAATTGGATTTATTTAAATAATTTTCCATCAAAAATAATAATAACATGAGAGAAGATAAAATGACTTCTTCGGAAAAATTGAGTGGAGATTATTTAAATAATTATTTGACATTTTCGTTGATCTTTACAATATTTTATAACTAAATAAAGTCATTGAAAAATGTCATTATTTTTAGTTATAAATTTGGTAAATATTTCCAATGCATAATTTTATTGAGATTATTTGATGAATTTAGAATTTTATTTTATATTTTTCTGATGTGTTTAATTTTTTTAAATTGTTTGAAGTTCCGTTATTTAAAGAAAGAAAAACGTGACCGCAGTTGGGCCACCCAGCCGGCCCAATAGCACTTCTCGCCGCGTGGACATTTTGAGCCCGAGTCGGTTCAACTTTGTTTTTTTCTTCTTATAAGAGGTTTCTTTTTCGGAATTACTTTTTTTTAAACCCTAGCAGGACCCGTCCGTGGACCCCGCCTATCGGCGCCGCCGCCTCGGAAGTCGCCGCGCCGGCCGACGTCGCGGGCCGTCCGCCGCCGCCGGAGGTGCGCCGACCATTGCAGCCTCCTTGCGCCGCCCGCGCACCGCCTCCACCCCGCACCACCAAAGCCGAAGCGCCGGCCACCGCCCGGAAGCTCCGCCCGCAAGGCCACGCCGCCTCCCACGCCCGTGCGCCGCCCCGGGACGCGCTGCCGCACCTCAGCGGGCCCGTGCCACCGCCTCCCGGCCACCCAGCGCCTTGCCGGAGCTTGCCGGCCGGCCGCCATCGCCGGAGCACGCACCGCCACCTCGCCGGACCTCCGCCGCCGCCAACCGTCACCGGTGAGCCTCCACCACCCCTCCCCACCGTTGGATCTAGATCTGACGGTCCAGAACAGATCTAGGTCCGGTCAGATCTAGGGTTCCGGTTAACCCCGGTTTGCCGCCGGTTTTCTCCGGTTAACCGAAGGTTTGTTTTTTCAAGCGGTGAACGTTCACTGGTTAGCACCTAGAGTGCACACTGTTCGTCCCATAGCGTCCAGGGGCCTGTTCGCAATGGAAATTTTATTTTAATCGCGGATGAGCCCCTTTTCATAGATTGCACCCTAGAACCGTTCCGGCCGTATCTTTTAAACCGTGTATCCGAATTCAGTGATTCTTTTTCCTACACACTCGTAGTGATCAGTAGTTTGTCATAGAGTAAACCTTTCACACATTTGCACACTTTTGAATTTGAATTTATTTAAATTGAAATTCAAACTTCCAGAGGCCATATCTTTTATACCGTTGATCCAATTTGACTGATTCCTTTTGCGTATGATCACTCATGCCATGTAGTTCCTGTCCATATCATTTGTCCACCATATTCAAATACTTTTTGATCTGTTTGAATTTAAATTTAATTCAAACTTCGACCTACTATAACCCTTGTTGTAGTATTCCGTTTCACATTATTCTTTTTGCATATTGGATCATTTGAAATATCCTATGGGCTATATCCACACACCTTTCGTATTTCCATGATATTATCCTTAGTTCTTAGTATCTTTAGACATAATCCTTTTGTGAAAATTATTTACCAGTTGACTCATTCGAGTTTACCTTCCACCTATCACCTTCGAGCACATCGACACTTATACCGTGTCAAGACTAGTTGTGATTGTTGCTAAACTTTATTGTGTTTGATTTGTTGATCTTTTGGCATAATTGATTATTTGAGTTCTTTCTTTGACGATAGATTTCCTGGAGTGTGACGAGTAGAGTTATCGGGATAGTGAGAGCGAAGAACTTCATCGAATGTATAAGGCAAGTTACACTTTGACCATATCTCATCCTATATTTTCCATTATGCATGTAGTACTTTATCACCCTATGCATGTGTAGGATTACTATATATTACTATGCTGTAAACCTGGTAGGATAGCCATATGATCTGATCATGTATTCTTTGTCGCCTTAGTTCGTGTTGATTATATATTGCTATGCTTGTAGACGGGGATTGGCTTGAGAATACATTGAGTTGTGTGAGGATTTAATGACTTGACTAGCAACCTTAAATAGAATTCACCTCTGGACAGGAAGGGAGAGCATCCTGGGGCTCTTGCCTTATCTAAGGCGGGACCAGGGTTAAATGCTTCCCGAATGGTATGATTTGGTGGTATAAAGAACGTCATGGTATCTACCCTCTGAACGTAAGTGGGCGCCGTCCAGGCTCAAAAAGATCAGACAAACTTGGTGACTAGAAGCTTCCATGTACAGCCGCTAGCCATATGGGCTCTGGCTTAGTTGAGTACGTTGTCGGAAGCCTCTCCCGTGCAAAGCTAGTAGATGTAGATGTGATAGGTGTACCGGTTGCCGTTGGGTGTAGGTGACCTCTTCTGAAAGACTTCGTCTCAATCTTCGGGTTGAGTCCAGCGCGGAAAGTGTACTAACCTCTGCAGAGTAAAAACTAATAATGATTAGCCATGTCCCCGGTTATGGACAACTTTGAGCTACTAGGCATTACTGTTACTGGAGGATCTTGACAGATTAATCACCTTAATAAAACTTGAGTGGGAAAGATTTAATAAAGGGTTTGGGTTGGAACTGGTTCAGCCCAGTTCAACCTTAAGTAGTAAGACAAATTAAAATTTGATTTAGGTAGATTAAGGAAAAATTAGCTTTCTGCAAAATAAAATCATAAGCCTTCCTTTGACTTATCCTTTCATGTAGATGTAGGTCTGTTATATCCTTTTTCGTGTGGCTTGCCGTACAAATCAGATGTACTGACCCGTTGTCGGGCTGTAACCTTCGGTGTTGCGGGATTGTATACGACGAGTAAGTGATGCGTTGTAGGGTTATGATGTGTATACACAACTATGCCGGTGGAGTTGATGGAGGCCATGAATCTGTTTTTTTTCTTCTGTTGTATTTTATTGTAAGCTAGCCTTGAGCTATGCAGGTATGCTTATTTGTAATACTGGATCTTCGATGTAATATTTATGACATGTGATTTATTCTTGATATTACATCTTGTACTGTGTGTGCTAGCTATTGATCCAGGGACTAGCACAGAATGCACAGAGACTTGGATTCTTAGCGAATCGGGTCGTTACAATCGTTTTAATATGCATGATGCTAAATTTGTTAACACACCCATTGCTCCTCACTTTATGTTATCATTTAATGATTTTCCTAGTACCGATGAGGATTTTGAGTACATGTCAAGATTTCCACATTCTAGTGCTATTGGTTCTTTGATATATGCCATGGTTTACTCTCGTCCTGATTTATCATTTGCTATGAGCTTGGTTAGTATATTCATGGCTAATCCTGGTAAAGAACATTGGAAAGTTGTTCAGTGGATTTTCAGGTATCTTCGTGGCACTTCAGGTGCTTATTTTAAGTTTGGCAGGATGGTGAGGCACTCGTTGGCTACGTGGATTCAGATTTTGCTTCTAGTGGTTTGGCTAAGAGGAGATCCCTCACCGGCTATGTTTTCACCATTGGAGGATGTGCCCTGAGTTGGAAGGCTACATTGCAGCCAGTTTTTTCTCAATCCAGTGCTGAAGTTGAATACATGGCTATTGCTGAAGCTTGCAGGGAGTAAGTTTGGTTGAAAGGTTTATATGCCGAGCTTTGTGGAGATACTACTTGTATGAATCTGTTTTGTGACAATCAAAGTGCCATATACTTAACTAAAGATCAAATGTTCCATGAGAGGACCAAGCACATTGATGTCAAGTACCATTATATTCGAGATTTTATTGGTCAAGGTGAGATAAAGGTATGCAAGATTAGTACTCATGATAATCCTGCTGATATAATGACAAAGCCTGTTCCTGTTGCTAAGTTTGAGATTTGCTCAGACTTAGTTGGTATAATTGCTTAGCCCAAGTGGTTGTTTGGCGCCTAAGGTGTTTCTTTTGTTTGTTCAGGAAGGAGTTTCTCGTTCATGCTACAAGGTGGAATTTGTCTCAAGGTGGAGTTTGTTGAAGTTAAAATGATCCAAATTCATGTATGAAGTTAAGAGGAAATTTCTGACGGAGCGGAGTGGAGGCCCGTCGCTGGTAGGCTTGGCCTATGTCTCTCCTACCGCCTATAAATATACCTTGTAAGACGCCTCACGACATAGTTCCTCAATTTGTAAATCCCTCGGCGTTTGTAGCACCTCCACAATAAGGA
Source organism: Bromus sterilis (assembly GCA_950022295.1). Lineage (NCBI taxonomy): Eukaryota > Viridiplantae > Streptophyta > Magnoliopsida > Poales > Poaceae > Bromus > Bromus sterilis. Next base: position 137,226,357 of record OX465601.1, on the reverse strand, counting down.
ATAGTTCGCTGGCTGGCGCCCGTGGTTTTTCCCTTCTTCGCGGAAGGGTTTTCCACGTTAAATCTGCGTGACCCCTGTGTTGCTTTTTCGTTCTTCTTCATTGTTGTTTGCGTGTCGATTCTCTAACACTCCATGCAAGAAATACTATTGCCTTTATGATTGGCTGATGACGAGTTTTGACACGCACGAAAACACGGTAAAAGGTTTACTATACTTTGTGTTGACTCTATGATTATCTTCATAATTCATTTTAGAGTTGAGTAAATTGTTACTACACTTTAGCCTTGTTGCAAAACATCATTTGGAATTGTGTTATTGCAAAGAAAGTTATTCAAAGTTATGAATAATATAAAGGCCATACTTCCATTGTGAATAGGTTGTATGTTATGAATCTTGATAATAATACTAAACATCCATAACACTGACGCTAAACGTTGCGAGACTGACAGAAATACCACAAGGGTGTCGCACTTCAGTTTGTCACAAGTGACATAACATGCACGAAGAATTTCCATAGTGATGGACTTTCGATTCATATGATTATGAATCACTTGACGCTTGCGAATTTTGTCTCGAAGTAATGTGACTAAAACACCGTTGATAGGCCATACATGAACGGGCAACTAAATTATTGTAAATCATACATGATGATGTGTGCGGTCCAATAGGCGCAGTTGTGTGCAGTGGATTTTCTATCTTCACTCGTGAGATTGAAGTAGAAATGTGGAGATCTGTTCAATTAAGACATACGTCTGAAATCTTTGAAACGTTCAAGGAATTTTAGAGTGAAATAGATATTCATTATGACAAGAAAATATTGCTTTTGCAAATTAGATTGTAGAAAGTAATATTTGAGTTACAAGTTTAGCAAACGTCTGATGAGTTGTGAAGTGTCATAACTGTTGCCTCCCGGAACACCACTATGAGTAAAGTGTTCGAGAGGTGTAATCAAGCCATGTATGATACGGTAAGCCATGTATGCCAAGTGTCACAGTTTGAAGGTTGTATTATCTTTTTATTTGTTGTCAAATTTGAATGAAATTCATATTTATGACAAACCAATTTTTAATGCAAAATTAGCTCTCATATAATTGATTAAAACATAAACCATAAACCTGCCACACAGAGTCTAAGCAACATTACAAGAACCATGGGACATAGTAACGCACAAATTCTTATTGATCTAATAGGGCGTTACAACTTCTTCATTGATGTCAACCTGTCCATCCTTCTTCTCTGGCTGGGTATAGTTGAGAGATTCAAGTACTTGTTGCTGCTCGTTGAGGGCCGCCTTGATAGCTTCAGTTTCTTCCTGCTGCTTCTTCATGGCCTTCTGGACAGCTTCAAGGTCTACCTGCTGCTTCTCCAAGGCCTTCTGAAAAGCTTCAAATTCTACCAGCTGCTTCTCCACGGCCTCTTGGACAGCTTCAAGGTCTAACTGCTGCATTGGCAGGGCCTTCTTGCCAGCTTCAGTCTCTTCAAGCTAATTTTCCATGTTCTCCTTGCCAGCTTCAGTCTCTTCAATCTGATTTGCCATGTTCTCCTTGCCAGCTTCAATCTCTTCAAGATGTTTTGCCATGTCTTCCTTGCTATTTTGATCCTCTTCATGCTCAGCATTTGTGAATTCCATATCTCCCTACAATGAATCATATATCTAGTTTAATGTTTCATATAGTAATAAAGTGTGACAGAATCCAAAGTAAAGACGCATTTTCTGGAATTTATACATGGCTACGATAAAAAGTATGTCAACTAACCATTACAAACCGCTTTCTCTTCAATGTGCATGGGTTTATTTCCATACCTCTCTTTGGTTTTGACATTTCATAGAATGTAGTGATATATTATGATGTATTTAAACATGTTAGATTTTATTCTACAGTTTGAACTATATGGAAAATCTAGTACCAAGGAGAGGGAACGACAATTTTCAAGGAAAATTCTAGTACCTAGGCGGGAACGCAGATTTTCGAGGAAGAGATTTGAAATAACAGATGATTTACTTGGCGTTTCGTATTTTGAGTTCTTTCTATGAATTTCTTATTTAAATATATTCAAAACACACTTACTAATCTTTGAAAAAAGTTGAAGTTATGACTGGGGTCATATATATCTTGGGCAATATGAAAATGGTATAAACATATGTTATATACATGCATGCATGATCCTCCCATGTTCACGATGAATCGTTTCATGAAATGCGATACATACATACAGTCTTCTAGTAATTGTACATGTTAGATCAACACTATAATGAGATGTATCATGTGAAATGTCATGTTGTCATCATGGGAGTTCAATGTCGTCATACGATTGATCATGTGGCTCTAGATTCTTATTACTCCTTCCCGATAGCATGTTGATACGTCTTAATCCGAATCAAATAAGAAAAAAAAAACGTTCCCAAACGTATCTATAGTTTCTGCTTGTTCCATGCTCATTTGGGTGACTTTTCTATGTGTTTTGCTACACTGTCATACCTTTTTACACATATTTGGACTAACCTACTAACTCAACGCACCCAAGGTCAGTTTCTGTCTGTTGATGTCTGTGAATTGCAGGTTTTTACCCATATTTACAGAGCTCCAAAAATTTCAATAAAAATATATACAAAATCAGCGCATCGGAAGACTCCAGAAGCCCAAAGTGGGGTCAGAGGGGGGCCAGGCCCCACCCAGGCTGCTAGGTGGCGCAGCCCCACCCCTGGCCGCGCTAGGAAGGTGCCTGGGCGGGGGCCACCAGAGATGGCCCCCTTCGGCCTATATTTATAGCCCGTTCCAGAAACCCTTGAGAGAAGCCTCGCATCGCAATTTTTACCTCTGTTCCGCCGCCGCCGCGCTTCCAAGATCGGGAGCACCAGAAGACCTCTTCCCGGCAACCTGTCGGAGGGAGGATTGACCTCCGGGAGCTTCTCCACCACCATGAGCGCTCCCCGGATGTGCCATGATAGTCCCCTTGGACCATTTGTCCATGACCAGTAGCTATGTGATGTCTCCTCTCCATTCTTGTGCTTGAATTCTTAGCCCTTGTGAGCTTCCCTACATGATCAAGGAATCTATGTAATTTTCCTGCTGTTGCTATGCTGTGTTTGCCGGGATCCGATGGATTATGAGATTATGTTCAGATCGTGATGAGTTATATATTTGGTTCTCCTTTTATATTTTGTTCTTGAGTAATTATTGCAAGTTCTCCGTTGATTTTTATTGCTTTGGCCAAGTAGTAGATAGTAACTCCAAGAGGGAGCGTTTATGCTCCCCGATGTCTAGCTTGAGTGATAGAAACATGAGACTAGGGGATGTGTTGTTGCCACCAGGGAGAAAACAATGATGCTTGTAACCGCGGTTGCAAGGAATTTTTACCTTACGCAAAGTTTGTTAATGCAGTTATCTGTTTCTTTGAGTTTACACATTGGATGGTGCTCATAACTTAATACCAGCGAGATGTTCTGGATAGATATCTCAAGATGGATGATTAGTGAGTAGATGCAGTTGGATTACGGTCTACTTGTCTTGGCGTACTTCCCATACTTTTGGGCCTCTAACTTTCTTGCAGCATAATTAGCATTGCGGTGCGTTTATAATTCTATCAATTGACCAGCTGTATTTTTTCACCCAGCCTAGTTGTTTTGTCGTCTTTTGGGAGAGAGACATCACTAGTGAACATCATGGGACCCTGGTCCATATTTCCACCATTATTTACACCTCAGCTCTTTACTACTTTTATTTCCGTTTCATTTGCAACCACTATCACTATTTCCATCGTGCGTTTGACCCTTTGTAAACAACAATTCTGGAGAGATTGACAACCTCTCTGGACTCGTTGGGAGCAAAGTTACTTGTGTCGTGTGCAGGTCTAGGTTAAGGGAGCAATATCTCAAAAGGTGCGTTGCCCGCTTCACCACCTACTTGTCGTCCTTGGATTCCTACGGGAGACGTAATCTCTATACTCTACGTTAGGGGAAATTCTACTGCTATCTACATCATAACCTTCCACTTGGGGTAACCAACGAGGAGGTGTTAACTACACCCATCAAGCATAATTTCTGGCGCTGTTGTCGGGGACTCCAATCTTCAAGATAGGGGAGTTGCACACTATCTTTTACCTTTTCTTTTTAGTCTTGTTAGTTTACTTTCTAGTTTTTGCTTTATAGTTTTATACCAAAAACCACAAAAAAATTAGTTTCTTTGTTCTTGCTTGGTGTTGTTACTATGGGTTCCAATGAAAACAACAAGTTGTGTGACTTCACTAGTCACAAAAACAATGATTTTATTAGCACTCCTATTGCTCCACCTGCCACTTCAGTACCTTCTTATGAAATCAAACCTGCTTTGTTGAATCTTGTTATGAAAGAACAATTCTCCGGTGCGGGATATGCTGCTGCTTTTCTCTTAAATAATTTTGTTGAGCTTTGTGACATGAAAAGGTACAAAGAAGTAGATGGTGACATTGTGAAACTTAAGCTTTTTCCTTTCTCCTTGAGAGGAGGAGCTAAGGTGTGGCTTCAATCCTTGCCTAGGAATAACATAGATTCTTGGGATAAGTGCAAGGATGATTTTATTGGGAAGTACTTCCCACCTGCTAAGATTATCCAGTTGAGAAGTAACATTATGAATTTTAAACAACTGGATAATGAACATGTTGCCCAAGCTTGGGAACGTATGAAATCTCGTGTTAAGAATTCCCCTACACATGGTTTGACTACTTGGATGGTTACCCAAACTTTCTATGGAGGAAATAACTTTACCTCGTGAAATCTGTTGGACTCGGCCGCGGGAGGAACCTTCATGTCAACTACACTTGGTATTGCCACGAAGCTATTGGACGAGATGATGAAAAATTACTCTCAACGGCACACCGAAAGTTCTCTAACAGGTAGGAAAGTAAAATCTGTTGAGGAGATCTCCTCTTTAAATGAAAAGGTTGACATGATCATGTCTTTACTTACTAAGCAAGCTCCTATTGATCCTCATGATGTTCCTTAAATTCTTTGGTTTCTCAAGAAAGAGAGCAAGTAGATGTTAATTTTATTTCTAGGAACAACGTTAATAATAATTCTTATAGGAGTAATTTTGGTAGCAACAATCCTAGACCGTCCCCATCCAACAACTATGGGAACAACAACACTTATCCTAGCACCAAAAACTCCACTTATGAATTAGAGAGCATGCTTAAGGACTTTATCACTTCTCAAACAGCCTTAAATAAGAGTGTAGAGGAGAAACTAGAAAAAATAGATAGTCTCTCTTTGAAGGTAGACAACATAGCTCATGACGTAGAGATGCTTTAAATTAGAACTTCTATATCTAGAGAAGAGGAAAACTAAACCTATGAATTCTATTCAAGTGCAAATTAATGAGAACATTAGAATGCTAGCCAAACTTAAGAATAGATGGGCCAGAGAAAAGGAAGAGGAAGAGGAAGATAGGATTAAGAGCCTTCCTACGCACACTACTATTGCTACTATACAATTTGTTAAGGACCTCAAAACTTTTAGTACCCATCACATCCCTAGTCCCAGTGGACCTATTAATGGTGATGTTAATACGTCAACTTTAGGACAAGAAGGTCCCATGAACTTAGAGACTACCAAGAGAATGAGCTTAGATGACATCACCACCACTTTAATAAATGGTAGTGATCTTGATTTTAATAATTGTAGTATTTCTGAAGTTATCACCTTTTTGCAAAGAATGGCTAAAGACCCCCACACTAGTACACTTAACATTGCCTTCACCGAGCATATTACCAATGCTCTTATCAAAGCTAGGGATGAGAAGATCAAGGTAGACACTTCTATTCCTAGAAAACTAGAAGATGGTTGGGATCCTATGGTCAAAATTAAATTGAATAATTTCTCTTGCTTTGCTTTATGTGATGTTGGAGCTAGTGCCTCCGTTTTACCCAAAAGATTGTATGATATGCTTGAAATGAAACATTTTGATCCATGTTCTTTTGGTGTTCGTCTTGTTGATTCTTTTGTAAAGAAACCTTTAGGGAGTATTTATGATGTTCTTATTGTTGTCAATGATAATTATGTTCCTGTTGATTTTCTTGTCATGGACATTGAGTGTGATCCCTCATGTCCAATTATTTTGGGACATCCTTTTCTCCGCACCGTTGGTGCTATCATTTACATGAAAGAAGGGACCATTAGATTCCAATTCCCCCTAAAAAAGGGAAAGGAACACTTCCCTCGAAATAATATTAAGTTACCTTATGAGTTCGTTACATGAGCAAGTTATTCTTTTGGAGTTGATAAAACTTGATCTTTTTGCATCATGCCTAGATAAAAGGCATAAAAGAAAGCGCTTATTGGGAGGCAACCCAAAATGTTTTTTTACTTTCAGTTTTTAGTGGTCTTGATGCTTGTTACTATTGTAGCAACACCATTGTATCTTTATTTTCAAGCTTTGTGCCAAGTTTTAGCCTCCGATCGCAAGAAAGTTCAAAAGTTGTGACATACTGTCCAGAAACAGGTTCTATCTTATTGACGGAACAATTCATGATAAATCACCAGATCATCTTTTTGATCTGATTTTTTGACAGTATGCTCTATACAATTATCTTTCTGGTGTATGATCTGAGTTTTTTAATTTGAGTTGTAGAAGTACCCCAAAAAATTATTTACTACCTGATGGTCTGTTTTTCACATATTCTGCCACGTTTTGCATTTACTCCGTTTTGCAAACCTTAAGCTTTCTTTTTCTTTGCAATAACTTTTTGGAAATCTTGAGAAACAGTAGCTCTTCATGAAAATCTTTATTTCCAGTGGAGAAAAATATATTTTATTATGGGTACTAACCACTCTAATCAGCTTATGATGAGTTTCATACGAAGGGAGTTTTCAAGTATGCGATGGAAGATGATGAAAGAAGATCCGGGAGTGTCAAACACTCAGTCTTGGGGATTCCCCCATGCACCCCCAAGAAATATCCAAGGAGACTCAAGCGTCTAATCTTGGGGATGCCCCCATGCATCCCCTTCTCCATCAACAATCATCAGTTCGTCCTTCTCCATGCTATATTTTTATCTCTTCATGTGTTATTTGCTATGCTTGGAGTGTCTCACTCTTTACTTTTTAGTTTGTTTTAATTTTGCTTGCTGTTCATAACAAGTTGGACCCTAGCCTTCATTGTGTTGGAGACAAACATAACATAGGTTTGCATGATTATCTTTTTGTGTGTTCTTTATCCTTTCGTAGATGTTATCATGCTTAGCTCTTAGTTTTAATGCTTATCTTATTAAGAGCTTTTATTTAGGTTGCTTTTGGAACTCTCTTGAGTTATCTTGCTTATCTTGTTTAGAGAGTTGGCTTGTTGCACTGAGTTGTTTGTCTTGCATTAGTAGGTAATTAAGGTTGCTATTATAAGTGTAGTAGTAACTTGCAATAGTTTTGAGGTATTGATTTGAGTAATGTTTGGACTTTTGGTGCCAAGATATTGAGCCTATTAGTGATAGGTTTCGTATTTTGGGCAATCCATGTTTATTTTCCAAAACTACAAAAATTAGTTGAGAACTCTAGCTACTAGATGGATCGCTAACCTCTGGAGGGGTTGGAATATATGGAGTATCCTCACGTACCATGGGTCGAGGATGCACAAGGATAACCAAACCCACATACACTCATCCTCGGGGTACTTGTCTCTTTGTGAACCCCCTGATTAGATAGAGATTTACCGATAATAAGTGCATGAGTTCTTCATACTAATGTGAGTATTCGATTGTTGGCACTTCCACCTTCCATATTTTTCTAGCCTCTTCGGTACCGTGCATTGCCCTTTCTCATCTTGAGAGTTGGTGCATACTTCGCCGGTGCATGTAAACCCTTGGCATGATACGCTCTGTCATCATAAACTTCCTTATATCTTCCTCAAAGCAGCCACTATACCTACCTATCAAGGCATTTCCATAGCCTTTCCGAGATACATTGCCATGAAACATCCATCATCTCATGACTTGATCTTCATGTTATACATCCTTTTGCTTGATCGAGGAGCGGCATGCTAGTTGGGCCTTGCCCTAATCATTGCTACATGACATGCTAGTATCATTGCATATCTTGCTACACTGGTAGAGGCATACATTTGCATACATCATGATAGTTTTCCAGTTTTCTTTATGTTGAGTACTTCTTATAAAGTGTGAAGATCTTCTTTATATTCTTGTAAAATATAGAGTGTTGCCGTTAAGTGAGGAAAAGATCACAAAGAGCACAAAATAAAAGACCCCAAAATAGGACAAATTAAAAGGTCCCAGAGAGGAAAAATGAGAGATAAATAGAAAGAGCCAATGAGGCCACAAAAATAGAAAAAAATAGAAAAGAAAAGAAATAAAAAGAGAGAAGGGGGCAACACTACTATTCCTTTTGAAAGATCCACACTCGTACTCCATTGTTATATTTGTACTCTATAGAGATATTCATATCATTCATGCATAACTATGTGGGGACCTTACACTACAGAACTTGCTTGCATATTCCAAGGATGAGCCTCCTCAAATGAACTCTAGGTTTTCGTGAGCAAGCAAGTTGGATGCACCCCCACTAGTTCCATATGAGATCTTACCTTAGCTCATATGTGTATCCGTTGCATGGCAATCCCTACTCCTCACATCATATCTATCATTTGGCTTTGCTCGCCTATGATTGTCCTCATTGATGTGAGACTTTCACACCTTTTGTCTTCCTTCCCCATAATTTTTCTCTTTGGCATCCTAAGTGCCAACATATCTTGCTCGCGCTCATCCATTGCATGAGTGCTCAAAGTCAAAAGGGAGAGGATCAGTTTGACTTGTGCCTGCCTAGTGGTCTGGGGATGAGTCAAAATAAGATTTCGAAGGAGACCAAGTGTGAAGTTTTAGTAGATAGAGTTATGAATTAAACTATATAGTGTTTTTATGCTCTAAACGCATCTTCCACTTCTTGCACGCAAACACCATTGGGAGACATTCGAGTCACGGACAGCGAGAGCTCTTGCACCTTTATGTTCTTACTTTGCTAGTTTCAATACTAGATATAGACTCTTGCTTCTTATTCTCTTGACTTTAATTGCATATCTTACTTGCTTTACTTTGAAGTTCTTATATTTGTGTTAGCATGTCACCACAGAAATTAGTTGTTTTATCATTTATCTACTCGAGGACGAGCAGGAATTAAGCTTGGGGATGTTTATGTCCCAAATGTATCTATAATTTCTTCTTGTTCCATGCTCATTTGGGTGACTTTGCTATGTGTTTTGCTACACTTTCATACCTTGTTACACATATTTGTACTAACCTACTAACTCAGTGCACCCAGTGCTAGTTTCTGTGTGCTGATGTCTGTGAATTGCAGGTTTTTACCCATATTTACAGAGCTCCAAAAATTTCAATAAAAAAATATAAAAAATGTGCGCATCGAAAGACTCCAGAAGCCTGAAGTGGGGCCAAAGGGGGGCCAGGTCCCACCTAGGCGGCCAGGTGGCGCGGCCCCAACCCTGGTCGCGCCAGGAGGGCGCCTGGGCGGGGTCCACCTCTCTTGGTGCCCCCCTTCGTCCAATATTTACACCCCGTTCTAGAAACCCTCGAGAGGAGCCCCGGATTGCGATATTAACCTTTGTTCTGCCGCCGTGCTTCGATGATCGGGAGCACCAGAAGACCTCTTCCCAGCACGTTGCCGGACGGGGGATTGACCTTCGGGAGCTTCTCCACCACCATGGGCGCTCCTCGTATGTGTCGTGAGTAGTCCCTCTTGGACCAAGGGTCCATCACCAGTAGCTATGTGATGTCTTCTCTCCAATCTTGTGCTTCAATTATTAGCCCTTGTGAGCTGCCCTACATGATCAAGGCATCTATGTATTTTTCCTGCTGTTGCTATGTTGTGTTTGCTGGGATCCGATGGATTATGAGATTATGTTCAGATCGTGATGAGTTATATATTTGGTTCTCATTTTATATTTTTTCCCGAGAAACTTTTGCATGTTCTCTGTTGCTTTTTATTGCTTTGGCCAAGTAGTAGATAGTAACTCCAAGAGGGAGCGTTAATGCTTGATTGTGGTTCATGCCCCCCAATGTCTAGCTTGACGGACATAAAGATGAGACTAGGGGATGTGTTGTTGCCACCAGGGAGAAAACAACGGTGCTTGTAACCGCGGTTTCAAGGATTTTTTACCTTACGCAAAGTTTGTTAATGCAGTTTTCTGTTGCTTTGAGTTTACACTTTGGGTGGGGATCGCAACTTAATACCAGCGAGATGTTCTGGATAGATATCTCAAGGTGGATGATTAGTGAGTAGATGCAGTTGGATTACAGTCTACTTGTCTTGGCGTACCGCCCATACTTTTGAGCCTCTGACGTTCTTGCAGCATAATTAGCATTGCAGTGCGTTTATAATTCTTTCAATTGCCCAGTTGTAATTTGTTCACCCAGCTTAGCTGTTTTATCATATTTTGGAAGAGAGACATCACTAGTGAACATCTTGGGACCCCGGTCCATATTTCCACCATTGTTTACACCCCAACTCTTTACTGCTTTTATTTCATTTTTAGTTGCAACTACCATCACTATTTCCACCATGCGTTTGACCCTTTGTAAACAACAAGGCCGGAGAGATTGTCAACCTCTCTGAACTCGTTGGGAGCAAAGTTCCTCGTTTCGTGTGCAGGTCCATGTTAAGAGAGCAATATCTCAAACGGTGTGTTGCTCGCTTCACCACCTATTTGTCGTCCTTGGAGTCCTACGGGAGACATAAACCCTATCCTCTACGTTAGGGGAAATTCTACTGTTATCTACATCATAACCTTCCACTTGGGGTAACCAACGAGAAGGTTTATCTACACCCATCACATGTAACTACCAAACCTTGTGATCGACCCACCATCAACATGACACAATCGACCATGCATAGTTCATCCTTTTGAACTCGTAATGCATACAACATATACTTTTGAACCCGACACATTGGATTTCAAAATTGTCGATTGTATGCATCTCCTCTGGTATACCTAATGAGACTTGTTGAATACATATACTATACGCATTCAATACCAATTTTGTGTGTGAAGTTCATGCTTTCATGGGTGTTTAACACATACACACTTAATCGTGTAGCTCTTCATACTTTTCATGTATATTTTTATATTAAGTCTGGTGATCGCTAGTTAATGAACCTAAAATTTGAATTTCAAAATCGTGTTCACCTTCGAAAAAACTCATATCTTTTGCAAGCACCATCTTAATTTAGAATAGCATATTTCCAATGTCATGTGTACACTACTTCTCCAATGTACTGTATTCAAAACAATCTTTCTGTGCACAGGGTTATCAAAACCAGATGCGTTAACGTAAGTGTCGTCTAATGCAAGATGGATGACCTATGTGTAGTGTAACGCCTTGATCGCATATATTCTCATAGTGACACCATGCAATGTCAAACCGGTGGCACGCACCGGCGACCACGAAGGTTCTTGATGACCGTACATTCCCTTGTACAACATGCAATGGCGTCAGCGCGCAGGTTCTCTCAATGAATGGAAACACGAGGCCGACCATGCAGGTATATAGGACGACCATGCGTGATCTAGAAACACGCAACGCGCGCCCCACATGCACATACAGACAACAAGTCGCAGGCACACCCAGCGCATACGGAGAGGTCTATGCAGGACTGGTAACACGTGGGACCGTCCACGCAGGGTTTTGGCCAAATCGTGCATGTTGTATATATAGCAACACGCAACACGCACACTATGTGCACACCCTGCAAAAGCAACAAGTTGCGTGCACACTTTGGCATCATATAGCCCCATGCAGAGGTCTCTTCACGATCGGCGACAACGACCACACAAGTTTTGGCCGACCTTGCGCGCTCTAGCAACAGACAGTGTCCTCCCTGTTCATCGCGTTCAATCCATGGTAGCAAGCCGCGTGCACACACTAGCATCATATAGCACGCACACAACCATGTTGACACTTTCCATTTCGCTATGTGCTATAAAACCATATTTTATCACTACCCATCTTTGTTGCTACTACACAATATATCCGTGTTGTCTCATCATATCCATTAAGGAGGCGATGGGTCGACGCCCTCCAGTGAGAACACCACTCGCACTGCCGTAGTCACACCCAGTTGGGATTGAGGCCACGACGCCACCGACGAAGCATGAAAGAAGAAGGAAGAGGAGGAGAAGAAAGGAGAAGTCTTCGGCAAGAAAATCGAAGCATCTCCTGTGTTTGGGATGATAACTGGGAACAGATCGTCGGATGGTGTTGGGGATGATGCGCGCAAGGGCTTAGGAGAAGGCCCTCACGTGGCCTGCATGGGCGGAGGCCTCCTCGTTTCCTGATCGCCCCAATCGTTGGTAGTTGCATGTGAGTGTGTGTCTTGTGTCTAGCTGGTACGGAGTATCAGCTAAGGCCTACCTTCAAGATTTTCGATGCATGTGGGACTGTCGATCTTATGGTTTCCAATGTGGTTTATCATGTGTTGAATGAAATTAGACATGTTAAAGGTCAATCTTATTTCCACATTGTTATTTCATATTCAATAATTATACATTGATTTCCTAAAATTCTAAAAAAATATACATAGTGCTGCTTTCCAACATTTTTATAAATACATATGTATGTCGCAGCCCTTTCCCCCATAAATAAATCTGCCATGCCGGTGGTTTTCAAAGCCGAAATCCAAAGGCGCGTGGAGCACACCCTCCAACTGCGCGCTTCCCGCCTTGCAGCCAAAGCACCCGCACGCTTCCACCTTACACCTGTACCGCTTGCATCACCAGCACCGCCGCCGCATAACACCGTACTCCCCCAAATCCAATCCGATAGATTTTCTCGCCGACGCGTCGGCGCCTCACCCCCCTTGTTTCGGGCATGTCGCTAAGCCACCGTCGTGTGAGCAGATCGGGCTTCCACGGCGTTCAGATTTAGGAGTCCGGGCGCTACACCACCGAGATCACGTGCGATGGGAGGCGGAGGTGGCTCGGCACCTATGACAAGCTTGAGAATACCGCGCGCGCGTACGACGTCGTGGCTTGGAGGTTAGGCCGGTCGAGGTACGATCTGAACTTCCCACTCTGCCCGAACATCGATGAGGCAGAGTTCCTCGCTCCCAGAGTGTGGGTTTTCTCCCTCAAAGAGGAGAAGGAAGACCGAATGGTCGCGGAGTAGCACGCCATACATGAGACTGGCGAGATGGCTAGGGCGAGGTTCGCCAAAGCCAATCCGCATCTCGTGGAGTCCAAGCGCGAATTCTTCGCGAGGAAGAACACCGAGAGCAAGAAGGACACGGCGATAAAGATGCAGGGGAGCATGCCCTTCTATGCCGATCAAAATCGAGTCGGATGACGACGATCAGGGGGGCCAGTTTCCATGGTGATTGAAGATGGTTTTTTTTGGGGGCAAGATGAGTACTTTCTTGAGGTACAGACAATATATGCAATTTTTTCTCCCACCCTAAATGTAATTTTGGGTCTTAAGATTTTGTATCGGATCTTGGAGATGCTCTTTACAGGTGTACCCGAACCCTACATTTTTTCTATATATTCCCATCACGTATGCGCGCATGTATAATGACGCACAAACTTTTTACATGACAATACATACCGTCCTTGAAAATAAATTACCCAATGACGGAAAAATGCGTCCTTAAAGACCAGACCGGCCGTCATCGATATTATACCAACGCACCCGATCCGGACCGCTTTTCCTGGTGACGGTCTATGTCAAAAAAGAACAACCTTTGATGACATTGATCCTCTGTCACGCGGGTTTTTTTCAAAAAATATCGTCGATTTTGTAGTGTTAGACAAAACTCGTACGAACATTCATGATATGTAAATGAGATATTGTTTTTCTACAATGATAAACCTGTGATATATAAAGAAGCGTTGATGGGCCCTGACTCCAGGATTTGGTTAAATGCCAAATAATCCGAGATAGTATCCATGGAAGTAAGTCAATTTTTGAACATGGTAGACCCTCCGAAAGACTAAGAGTCTGAACAATATAAATGGATCTATAACTGATTTGGATGAAAAATTTTATCTATAAAGCTCAACTCGTTGAAAAGATGTTTTCTAGCAAGTTCAAAGGTTGACTAGGCGAAGTGTTGTCGACCGTAGAGATGCTTTAGTCATTTCTAGTTATACTAGCAGTTACTACATATCTCATTTATAAGATATGGTTGAACCAATGTCCTGCCAAATGATTCAAACATATACACGTTCGTAATTAATGTTTATATTTCTGTTCTATAATTGCAATGACCCTGAGTGAGAGATTCAGAAGAAAACTTATTTGCATGTGTGGAAATGTAAACACCAAGATTTCCTGGTTTAGCCTCTAAGACCAGCTCATGTTCTAACTGATGATTACGTTTTCTTAATCATGGACATTGTTCTTGTAACAAGGATGTCAATAGCAATGAGAACATATTGTTAGCAGAACAATGATGTTGAACCGACCCCAGTATTGAATGATATAATTAGAGATCACATCGTAACAACGTTATAAGTTATATCATGAAATGTTATCATATATGTAATTCCTTAGACCATGAGACTATCGAGTTGCTGCATGCAGGAAGATGTACTTTTGCTCTTAGATGAACCTACCCGTAACTGGGTGATAGTAAAATAAGTTCGAGGTACATCAGATAGTGTGGCTACTAACTGCGATAGCTCGAGACTGGGTTTTTCTCATTTACGATGAAGAGATATTCACTTCGAGCCCACTCGGTATGACGGTATCCATAATAGTCTGGCCAGACGCAGTGTGACTTAGTCACCGGGATACCGGAACACGATAACAAGAAAAGGGACAAACGAGCAAAGAGGATAACGAGTGGCTTGTATTCAAGAAGTTGGTACAGATGGGTGCCAAACTTCTCTCCTCTGACTTTGTCATATATCGCGAAGCAAAGGGAATGGTACATGACTAAACATAAAGGTTCACTCGAAGCTTCTTCGTGTATGTGCGGGAGTCAACATGGGTGTCCATGGCTCCGCTGTTGATTATTGGCTATTGACAAAAGGTTATTGTCCTACGTCCCGAAAACGTTCTGAGTCATGTCCGCATAATACTGAGCCTATTGGGTCACACACTTAAGGGTGGTAGTGTGTTAGAGAACTAGGAGATGAAAAGGAAAGGGTACCGGAATTGTTTCGGGTGGAACCGGAAGTGTTCCGGGTAGCACTAGAAGTGTTCTAGGTGTGGTAACAAATGGTCTCAAATGATTCCGGAATATTCAAGAAGGTTCTTGAGTGGTCATAAGACATTTGGTAATAGGTGTTGGAAAGGTTACGAAACATCGGGAAATTGTTCTTCCAGAACTGTTCCAGGAGGTTGCGGGAGGTTCTTGGGAGCTTATGGAAGTATTCAGAGCGTTATGGTACTCTCCAAGACGCGGAAACCGAAGCTAGACCAAGAGGTGAGTGGAAACGATACTTTCCTTGGGGGGGAAAGCCCAAGACGCCAGGGTTCCTGGCGTTTTGACCCAATACGCCAGGGTCTATGGTATTTTGCCTCTGGACGTCGTATTCTATGGCGTTTCGTATTGAAATCCGTGTTGGACTCCTCCTGGTGGCCAAAACCGACTTTGGGGAGAACCCTCGCCCAAGTTGCGACCCCAGGTTTCCACCTATATATTCGGGGGCAGGGGTAGCCCCAAAAAACACCAGAAAATCCCCAAGGCTGCCCCAGCTAAATCCCACATGCCTCTAATTATCTTGGGGCTAGATCATTCTAGTTCGGACGCCGCTAGGCTCTTCTCCCTCTAGATTATCTTAGTGGCGTTTCTCTCTGGACGGCGGAGCGCTGCAGGATTTTTACATCGGGACGTGTGGATACTGGTAGAGGGATCATACCTTTGATCCTTCTTCGAGGTCCTTCTTCTTCCTAGGAGATCTAGTTCGAGGGACTTGTTCGTGGAACTTGATCGCAGGACAGATGGCAGGACGGTTCGCGGGAGGGATCGTGCAGCGGATCGCGGGATCGATATCCTCGCGGTTGGGAGGTCATTGAAATTCCTAGCTGCGGGGATCTGCACCAACGGTCTTCACCAACTCTACTTTCGCTACATAGGTTGGTGAGCCATGACCTAAAACCTTTTATGCAATCTTCATAGATGATCTTGGGTGATTGCTATGTAGGGCAATTTTTTTTGTTTTCTACTACATTTCCCAACAGTCTCTCTCCCAAAATATGAAAACAACTATGTTGGGTGAACAAATTACAGCTAGGCAATTGACAGAATTATAAACGCATGTCAATGCTAATCATGCTACAAGAAAGTTAGGGGCTCAATCATGCAAGCATTACACCAAAACAAGTAGACCGTTTATCCATCAACATCTAAGCACTAATCATCCACCTTGATATATCTATCCAAAACATCTCACTCTTATTAAGTTGTGAACCCCAGCCAAACTGTAGGCTCAAAGCAATGGACGACTGCCTTAACAATCTATGTGTAATTTAAGAAATCCTTGCAAGTGCAGTTACAAGCACCGTTGTTTTCTCCCTGGTGGCAACATCACATCACCTAGTCTCAAGCTAGACATCACGGGGAAGGAACCCACAATCATGCATAACACTCCCTGTTGGAGTTACAATCTACTACGTGGCCAAAGCAACAAACATAACGAGTAACATGTAAGAACACTCAAGAACTACAATATGAAGGTAAACCAAATATATAAGTCATCACAAACTGAACATAATCTCATAATCCATCGGATCCTAGCAAACACATCATAGAAAAACATGAACTAATACATAGGTGCCTTGATGATACGTCCCAAACGTATCTATAATTTCTGCTTGCTCCATGCATGATTTGTGTGACTTTGCCATGTTTTGCTTGAACTTTCATACACTTTTGATTATATTTGGACTAACCTATTAACTCAGTGCACCCAGTTGCCAGTTCCTATTTTCTGTTGTTTTTATATTTCAGGTTTTCCGGCCATTAAAAGTGCCAAATAAATTCCGGAAAAATTATATAAAAAATCAGCGTCCCGGAAGCTTCCCGAAGAACCAAGGAAGGAAGGAAGGGAGTGGACCCACCAGGGCCCCAAGAGGGTCCCTGGCGCGACCCAACCCTAGGGCGCGCCGGGCACCCTCCTGGCAGCCCTGTGGCCCCCCTCGGTGCCCCCTTGGCCTATATTTAGTTCCCGCGGAGGAAACCCCTAATATCGATCTGCTATTCCCGTTCTCCTCTCTGTACCGCCGTCGCTGCCGTTTCAAGACCGGGGGTGCCAGGAGAAGCTGCCCCGGCACCCCGCCGGAAGGATGAACCCCCTTCGGGAGAGCATCCATCACCATGGACGCCTCCCGAATGTGTTGTGAGTAGTCCCCCTTGGACCATGGGTCCATGACCAGTAGATATGTGATGTTCTCCTCCCCTCTTTGTTCTTCCACTTTCGAGACCTCGTGAGCTTCCTCACATGATCGAGGCACCTTTGTAATTTTCTGTGTTGCTATGCCGAGTTTGCTAGGATCTGATGGATTATGAGATTATGTTCAGATTGTGATGAGTAATATATTTGGTTCTCTTTTATATTTATGTTCTTGAGTTAATTCTTGCATGTTCTCCGTTGCCGTATTTTGCTTTGGCCAAGTGATTTGTTGCAACTCCAAGAGGGTGCGTTATGCTTGATTGTGGGTTCAGGCCCCTGATGTCTAGCTTGTGTGACAGAAACATGAGACTAGGGGATGTGTTGTGTCCACCAGGGATAAAACAACGATGCTTGTACCTGCGGGTGCAAGGATTGTTTACTTTACGCAAAGTTCTTTTAATGCAGTTGTCTGTTTCTTTGAGTTTACACTTTTGGTGGGATTTGCAACTTAATACTAGCGAGATGTTCTGGATAGATATCTGAAGGTGGATGATTCGTAGTAGATGAAGATGGATTTCGGTCTACTTACCTTGGCGTATTGCCCATTGCTTTTGAGCCTCTTCCTTTCTTTTGTAGCATAGTTAGAATTGCGGTGCGTTTATAATCCTGTAAATTGCCCAGATGTGATTTGTTTACCTCGTTAGCACTTTTATCGTCTTTTGGGAGAGAGACATCACTAGTGAACGTCATGGGACTCCGGTCCATATTTCCACCATTGTTTACACCCTCAATTTACTTTCAGTCTTTACTTTCCGTTGCCACTATTATTATCTCTTGTGTTGATCCTTTGTAAACAGCAAGGCCGGAGGAATTGACAACTCCTCTGTACTCGTTGGGAGAAAAGTTACTTGTTGTGTGTGCAGGTCCAGGTGAAGTTAGCAACCTCGGTTGTGAACGGCGCCATTGTTCACTTTACCACCTTCTTGTATTTCTGCGAGTCCTACGGGAGACAAACCCTATCCTCTACATAGGAGCAATTTGCTGCTACGCTATATCTCACCTTCCACTTGGGGTAACCAACAAGAAGTGAGAGAACTATCTTCCTCACCGTATCATTTGATCATGATAGGCAGCTCACAAGGGCTAAGCATTGAAGCACAAGATTGGAGAAGAACATATCACATAGCTACTGATGACCCACAAGTGTAGGGGATCGCAACAGTCTTTGCGGGTAAGAAATAACCCAATTTATTGATTCGACACAAGGGGAGACAAATAATATTTATAAGATTTGACAGTTGAGTTGTCAATTCAACCGCACCTGAAAGATACTTGCTTGGCAACAATTTATTATTAGTAACGGTGTGATGGAAGTGATCGTGGCAAAGGAAATAGTGGTGGGAAAGCAACTAAAGTAAAAACAGCAGAGTAAAGCAACTAGTAACCAGCAGGATTAAACACACTGTAGGCTAGGGGAATGGACGGTTGGGCGCTCCATGTATGAGAGATAACATGTAATTAACATGGGGCAAGGCACACAGAAAAGTAATGATCATCTAGGCAAATATCAAACATTAGGCATGTATCCCAAGGTAGTAGTGCGTGCTTGCAATAAGAACTTTGCACAACATCTTTTGTCCTACCATCCTTCTACCAACGGGGCCAAAAGGAACTTATGGAGATTAAGGCTCTCCTTTCAAAGAGCACCGGGACAAAGCATTAACAATCAATGGATACATGGAATTCTCAAATTATAGTCCATCCCCTTTGGTGTCCCAAGCTGTCACCATTAGGATTGCCGGTTCCGAACTATAATAGGTGCATACAACTCATAGATAGGATGAAGAAAAAAAATATATTCATGAAAACATAGAGGGTTCAGATCTGAAATCATGGCACTCGGGCCCAAAGTGTCAAGCATGAAGAGCAACAAGTAGTAGCAAAGATGATAAACACCATAGTAGATGATAGGCAACATGGCCCCCAACAATCTAACGAACTATTACATGATCTAACTCATCCAATACCTACCACCCCCTTCGCCTACAGTAGGGAATTACTCACACATGGATGGGGGAAACATGGAAGGGTGATGGAGTGGCGATGGTGATGACGATGGCAACGATTTCACCTCACCGGAGGCCAAAACAGCCTCCAGATTAGCTCTCCCGGAGAAGACCAAAGGTAGCGGCGGCTACGCGACGAGAATTAGAGTATCGACTTCTGTTTCGGGGTTTTCTCATCGGGGGTAAAAATAGGAATAAAAGTAGGGCACCAGGGGAGGTCCCGCTGGACCAGGAGGGCCCATGGCGCGGCCAGGGACCAGGCCGCGCTACCTGGCCGACTGGGCCAGGGGAGGCCCCCTCTGGTCCATTTTCTGGCTCCGGGACTCTTCTGGTGCGTGGATTTTCTATGATTTTTCCTAGAAATTTATGAGATGCACAAAATTACTTTTTCCTGCACATAAAAAGATCATACGTGCAGCTTTGCTCAAAACAGTGTCAGTCCGGGTTAGTTTCATTCAAATCATGCAAGAATGAGGTCAAAAAAATAGCAAAAGTGTTTGGGAAAGTCGATACGTTTGAGACGTATCAACTCCCCCAAGCTTAGCATATTGCTTCTCCTCAAGAAATTCAGTTCAACGAACTGGACGCGACAAAGAAAACTTTGACAAACTCTTTTGCTTCATCAAATGTATATAAGCATGTAGTACGAACAATTCTATCAAGTTTGGACCAATGCTACAAAGACAATGCACGAAGCAATCCTTCATTCTTATGAAAATCTCTCCAACAGCTAAGAATAAATAACATCCAATTGAAAATCATGAAAGGATCACAATGCACATGACTTAAACATAATAAAGTGGTACCTCTCTTGCCCCCATAGGTGAAGCAACACATAAATGCAGAAGCACCTTCGGAGTTTCAAAGGAGACTAGAAATAAATAGTTCAGAATGAGCAAGATCACAATCATGCAGAAGACAATGTGGTACTTTGGGACAATGCACATTACACTCACAATGATAATTATGCTCTCGATAGTTGGTGCTTTGAAGAAAGAGGGAGGAGACTATCGAACCGTGGCTTTTGATGACAAGGTTGAAAACCCGTGGCTGGAAGAAAAGACTAAACAAGTACCAGAGCTCGTGGTTTTGAAAACAGTGATAAAATGCTTTTTGGGAGTGTAACTTTCCTGTCAACGGTAAACGGTAAAGGTTTTCAATATCTTCCATACCAACCATATTAATGGCGGTTCCCATGCTTTTTGTGATATGCCTACACTTGTCTTACCTATCCATCAATCATGGACGGTCTATGGCCAACAATGATTGTGTGGTGACCTTCATTATGTCTCAAGCATGGAAGTAAAGATTGTAAATCTCCGTCCATCAATCATCAACAGTCTTTGGTCAACATAGTTCCATTTCATTCCGTCATCAAGTATGGAGGGGAAAGTGTCAGTTTTTATAAGTTTGAAAACAAATGAGAACTAGGCATTCTCCAGACCGTCCTCTGCCTCATAAATTTGACTAGATTAAACTTTGTCAAGGAGCA
Organism: Bromus sterilis; assembly: GCA_950022295.1. NCBI lineage: Eukaryota > Viridiplantae > Streptophyta > Magnoliopsida > Poales > Poaceae > Bromus > Bromus sterilis. Next base: position 137,205,478 of record OX465601.1, on the reverse strand, counting down.
AAACATTTTTAGCATGAAAGATTATGAATGCCCCTAACACTCCATAAGCTTGTACGGAAACAAAAAGGGAAGTGCATTTGAATAATTTTGAGATGGTACAAGAAAGTCTCCGTTAGGATGGTCGGTAAATACAATATATAGGAAGGTATAGTGGACTCATATGACGCAATTGGTTTCAAGGATTTTGGATGCACAAGCAGTCAGTGTTCTTAGTACAGGTGAAGGCTAGCAAAAGGTAGACAAGAGACCAACTAGAGAGCAATAACGGTCATAATCATGCAGAGCGACAAAGTAACATTGAATCGGGCAAGAAAGCTATATGACTACTCTGGAAAAAAAATCAAGGCTTGATATACTTCTAGTCATAAACATGTGTAAGCATGTGCCAAGTCAATCCAAAAATCGGGCAAATACCACTTCAATATGCCAAATTATGAACAATGCAATGCATGAAAATCATTTCAATAACACATTATGCACTCCAGCTATTTGAGACTAGTCACAAAGAAAGCATGAACTACTGGGAAAGCATTGTAAACATAGCACTATGACTCTACAAGCTGGTCTCTAGATCACAAGTACATGCATATGTATAAAAGTAGAAAGAAATAAAGTCCATACCATCTTTCCTTGTTGCATCCCGTCCGTCGATCTTCGTCATAATTGCCTCGTCACTCGCACGGTCGAACATCGAAAGATATAATCAAGTGAAATTTTAACCATGGACGTGAGCTGAACTCTGCAAACAAAGCAAACTAAAGAGACAAAGGAAATCTTTTTGGGATTTTCAAAGGTTAATTGAAAAAAAAGAGAGGAGAAATCTTTTTATTGTTTTTTGCAAATTAAGAAAGAACAAAGAAGAACGGGAAAAAACTCTGAAAAGATTAAAATGGAAACCATGGATCATACAATGAAAGGGGAGAAGGGTACATACTCCCCCAAGCTTAGGCTTTTGGACAAAGTTGGGCTCGGCTACTGTGGGCCCCAAGACCTCCCTTCGACTCCGGAATAGTGGTGGCTCCTTGGATCGTACTGCATGGATGGTGCGGAGAACGGCATCCTTCCGTCCTACCAAGTGGAAGACTCTGCGCTCCAAGAAGAATACCCCTCGCCAAATTGGGCAACGGGTTCCTCCTGGGGAGGCGGAATCTGCTCTGACTCCTCTTCCTCTAGAGCAACCTCTCCATGCGGTGATAAAAATGTTGCCGAGCCATGAAATCGTCTAGCTTAGTCGCAGTGAAGTACCATCCGTTCCTGTCAGTGAAACTAAAGAGAAGTGGTGCATGTATACGGGTCTCACGGTTAGTATTTTCTCCAAACTTCATCTTATAAACCAGGTTACCAAACTGATAAGTTCGAGTAACAAAATCATGCCTCTTCATAGTATTAAGATCAAGACGTAAAAATGGAAGAGGGAAATCATCCGCACGTACATCTCGGTGAAGATTCTCAGGAATAGGTGTAGCAAAGATGCCACCATAGTTAGGGCCCTTCTCGCCATTAGTGTTGAGACGGGGTGCAATCAAATAACCTATGTTGTACATACGATCGTTCTCGAGGGAGGCTGCCAAGATAGCCAGATCTGGAGCGGTAACGTTGCTCGTGTTCTCACGAGCTAACACCCCTCGAGCGATATAATAAGTGAAATACCTGAGGTGAGGGAACAAGATGCCAGAAAGCTTTCCTCGAAAAATCTCTCTTGGGTTCCCTCTGCAGAGAGAATTGAGGAGGTCCTTTAGTCTGGAGGGCTGCGTCTTCATCTTGTCCGTCCTCCCTACATTCGGCACACCTATAATATGACAAAACTCTGCCAACGACATAGTCATAACTTCATCATAAATTCTAAATTCAATGGAAGAAGTTGTATCATTGAATTTAAACCAGTTGAGAAAGTAGTAAGTGAGCTTGGGATATTGGTGTACCTGATGTGTCACGAGGTGCGTCAAACCTGCAGCTGCAAAAAGCTTATCGAATTCATCTTTAATACCTGCTGTAGTAAGAAAATCCGGGCACAGGTACGCCATGGTATGCTCCGTGTCGGACTCGTCGAGCATCCCCAGGGGAACAATATCATCTTTGTAGCTCACCCTCGGACTCGAGGATGCTGCTACACCTCTAGTAACTCAATCCGTAGGTTCGGGTTGTTTTGCCGCGAACCATCCTCTAGCTTTTCCAAACATCCCTATTCTGAAATTTTTATCAAGTCACAAAAAGTGATAAATAAGAAAAGAGAGTTGAAGCATACTACTCTACTGACTTCCCCAAGGCCTAAACTTGCATCAAAACATCACAAATAAATTTCTAAGCATACATGCAAGCTCATATGAACAACTGATACGTCCAAAATGTATCTATAATTTCTGCTCGTTCCATGCATGTTTTGTGTGATATTGCTATGATATAGATACACTTTCATACATTTTTGATCATAATTTGACTAACCTACTAACTCAGTGCACCCCAGTGCCAGTTCCTGTTTTCTTCTGTTTTTCTATTTCAGTTTCCCCCATATAAAAAGTGCCAGAAAAATTCGGGAAAATTCAGATAAAAAATCAGCGTGACGGAAGCTTCGAGAAAATCCCGGGAGGGGCCAGAGGGGGGCCAAGGGGGGGGGCCAGGAGGCCACCCGGCGCGGCCCCACCCCTGGCCGCGCCAGGGGGGGCGTCTGGGGCCCCTGGCCCACCTCTGGCTGCCCCCTTTCGCCTATATATCCCCCGTCACGGGAAAACTCCAGAAGAAGAATCCTATTCCGCGAACTCGCCTCTGTTCCACCGCCGCCGCGCTTCCAAGATCGGGAGCACCAGAAGACCTCTTCCCGGCACCCTGCCGGAGGGAGGATTGACCTCCGGGAGTCTCCTCTCCACCATGGATGCTCCCCGGATGTCCCGTGAGTAATTCTTCTTGGACCATGGGTCCGTGATCAGTAGCTATGTGATGTTCTCCTCCCCTCTTTGATCTTCATTGTTTAGACCTCGTGAGCTGCCCTACATGATCGAGGCACCTTTGTATTATTTCTGCAATCGCTATGTTGAGTTTGATCGGATCTGATGGATTATGAGATTATGTTCAGATTGTGATAGAGTAATATATTTGGTCTTGATCTTTTATATTTTTGTTCCTAAGTAATTCTTGCATGTTCTCCGTTGCTGTTTATTGCTTTGGCCAAGTAGTACATAGTGAATCCAAGAGGGAGCGTTGTGCTAGATTGTGGGTTCATGCCTCCCTGATGAGACGCTTGAGTGACAGAAACATGAGTCTAGGGGATGTGCTGTTGCCACAAGGGGGAAAACAATGGTGCTTGTGACCGCAGTCACAAGGATTGTTTACCTTACGCAAAGTTCTTTTATTGCAGTTGTCTGTTGCTTTGAGTTTACACTTTGGGTGGGGCTCGCAACTTAATACCAGCGAGATGTTCTGGATAGATATCTCAAGGTGGATGATTAGTAGTAGATGCAGATGGATTTCGGTCTACTTACCTTGGTGTATTGCCCGTGCTTTTGAACCTCTTCCTTTCTTTTGTAGCATAGTTAGCATTGCGGTGCGTTCATAATCCTGTCAATTGCCTTTCTGTAATTTTTTTACCTCGCATAGCAGTTTTATCGTCTTTTGGGAGAGAGACATCACTAGCGAACATCACGTATCCCGGTCCATATCCTTATTACTTTTTCCAAGCTATCTTTACTTTTCTGCTTTTACTTGCTATCATTATCGCTTGTGTTTTACCCTTTGTGAACAACAAGACCGGATAGATTGACAACCTCTCTGAACTTCGTTGGGAACAAAGTTATCTGTGTCTGTGTGCAGGTCCACGTCAGTCGCGCCGCTGACACCTACTTATCATATCCGGAGTCCTACGGGAGACAAACCTTGGTATCCTCACCGAGGGAAACTCACTGCTAAACTGCATCACGCCTTCCACTTTGGGCTCACCAACGAAGGGCGGGAAGCCGCTAAGCAAAGAGAATTTCTGGCGCCGTTGCCGGGGACTCCGAGTGCTAAGATAGGGGAGTTGCACACTACCCTTTACCGTTGTTTTTTAGTCTTGTTAGTTTATCTTTCAGTTTTTATCTTTGCGTCCTTTATCAAAAATCAAATATATATATATATATATATAGTTTGTCTAGTTCCTTACTTGCCAATCAATGTCTAACTTCTTTGAAACTAGATCTTATTGGCATGGAGGGTTCACCGAGGATCAACAAGAATATTACAAGGAATACCGCTTGTCTCAAAAAGGGATACACTTATGGAGACTCATACATCAATCGTATGAGTATGCTAAAAACTTGTGCTCAATATATAATATATCTTTCTGCAGGGATGAATCTTGTTGCTTTATGAGGCACAAACACCTTGCTTTCCAATGTGATTACAATGAGGATGAAACCTTAGCTTCTTATGCTAAGGGAAATTATGATTTTTATGATGCAGAACAAATAGAAGAATTTGTTTCTTTTAAGGGTGCCTATGAAATTACTTCTTTTCTTGAAAATATTGATGACACCCCTTAAAAATCTGAGAGTCTTGCTGTATTTAACTATTGTTTGGAAAATTATGATGCAAATTATTATATTACTGATCATCTTGAGAGAATCTTTCCTCCAAAGGAGGAGACTAATGTTTTGCAGGACTCTATGGAAGAAGAAATTACTGAACCTGGAAGCTCCTTGGATGAAAAAGAGGAGGAGAGTGACGAACAAGAGGAGGAAGAATGGAGCCATCCATGTCTACCTTCTAATGAGAGTAACTCTTTGACTCTTACCTTATATGAGTGTTATGATCATATGGATTCTTTTGAAATATCCCTTTTTGATGAAGTTGACGCCTTCTATGCTTATGGCCGTGATGCCACTATGGTTGATGCTTACGGAGATGAACTTGCTATAGTTCCTCATGTTAAGCATGAAATTGTTTCTATTGCACCCACACTTGATTGTCCTATTATCCTTTTGAAATATCCAATTAATATTCCAGAGAACTATGCTCTTATCAAGGCTCAATGTGATGGGTTGCATCTATCTTATCATCCTAAAAACCGTGTTGAAAACAATACACGTGTGCTTGTAGGTCATGAACAACATGATTTATGTGATAGTTATATTCTTGATGTTGTTCATGATGCTACTGAAAATTACTTTGAGAGAGGAAAGTTTGGTTGTAGAAACCTCCATGTTACAAAAACACCTCTCTTTTTGTTGAAAGTTTTTAAGTTGTTCTTGTTCCACCTTCCTATGCATGTCACTTTGTGCTTCTTCGATTTATTTTCTTATATGATGCCTATGCATAGGAAGTGGGTTAGGTTTAAATGTGTTTCATATTTTCTTCTTGATGCTCTCTTTTTCTTCAAAATTCTTATTCTTGTGAGAGCATCTTCTATAATCTTTAAGCCTAGCTAATGGCTTTAAAGAAGCGCTTTCGGGAGGCAGCCTGCAACGAATTTAGGTTTTTCTTTTTGATTTTGTTGTGTCTTGATGATTTTTAATACTGTAGCAACATAATTGTATCTTTATTTTTCAACTTTGTGCCAAGTTATAGCCTCTTACGGCAAGGGAAGTAAAAGTTGTGACATGCTGTCCAGAAAACAGATTCTGTCCTTGTGACCAGAAAAATTCCAGAAAAATCCCAGTTCATCTTTTTGAGCTGAATTTTTTACACAGTATGCTCTATACAATTACGAAACTTCCGTATGTTCTGAGTTTTTTTTTGAGTTGCCGAAGTGCCCCTAAAAAAATCTTTACTATCTTCTGTTCTGTTTTTCACAGATTCTGCCACGTTTTGTCTCTCCTTACTTTTGCAAACCTTAAGCTTGCTTTTTCTTTGCAAAAACTTTTTGGCACTCTTGAGAAACAGTAGCTCTTCAAGTTTATCTTTATATCCAGTGGAGAAAAATTATTTATTAAGGGTACAAACCTCTCTAATCAGCTTATGATGAGTTATGTATGAAGGGAGTTTTCAAGTGTGCGATGGAAGATGATGAAAGAAGATCCAGGAGTATCAAGCGCTCAAGCTTGGGGATGCCCCCATGCATCCCCATTAAATATTGAAGGAGACTCAAGAGTCTAAGCTTGGGGATTCCCCCGTGCATCCCCTTCTCCGTCAACAATCATCAGTTCGTCCTTCGTCTCACTATATTTTTATCACTTCATGTGTCATGTGCTATGCTTGGAGCGTCTCGCTCTTAGGTTTTGTTTTTAGTTTTCTTTAGCTTTGCTTGCTGTTCATAACAAGTTAGATCCTTTCTTGCTTTGTGTGGGAGAGAAACACGCTCCACTTTCAAAAACTAGAACACATCATAGGATTCTTCATGCCTATCTTTTTGGCTGTTGTGTGTTCTTTATCTTTTTATAGCTACTGCCATGTTTAGTCTTAGTCTTAGTTTGTCTTTAGCAAGAGTCTTGGCTTTTGTTTAGTTTGTTACTGGAACTCTTTTTTAGTTTTCATGTTTATCTTGTTAAAGAGAGTTGGTTGTTGCACTGAGTTGTGTCTTGTTTTGAGAAGTAGGTACTTGAGGTTTCTATTTAATTTTAGTAGTAGCTTGCAATAGTTTTGAGGTATTCTTGTGAGTAATGTTTGGACTTTTGGTGTCAAGAGCTCTAGCCTATTAGTGATAGGTGTCGTATTTTGGGCAATCCGTGTTTATTTTCAAAACCTACAAAACTAGTTGAGAACTCTAGCTACTAGATAGATCACTACTCTTCTGAGGAGTCGAATAGTAGAGTACACTCACGTACCATGAGTCGAGGATGCGCAAGGATAACCAAACCCCCATACACTCCTCCTCGGGGTACTTGTCTCTTTGTGAACCTCCTCATTAGATTGAGAGTTACCGATAATAAGTGCATGAGTTCTTCGGAGTAATGTAAGTATTGAGAGTTGACACTTCCACCTTCCCATATTTTGCTAGCCTTTCCCGTGCCGTGCATTGCCTTCTTCTCACTCCGAGAGTTGGTGTCCACCTTCGCCGGTACATCCAAACCCTTGGCATGATAAACTCTGTCATCATAAGCCTCCCTTTATCTTTCCTCAAAACAGCCACCATACCTACCTATCAAGGCATTTCCATAGCCTTTCCGAGTTATATTGCCATGCAACATCCACCTCTTCATGACTTGATCTTCATGTCATACATGTTCTTGCTACACTGGCAGAGGCATACAGTGCATACTTCATGTTAGTTACGTCTTCTTTATGATTTTGAGTACCTTGTAAAGTGTGAAAGATTTCCTCTACCTTCTTGTAAAATAGAGTGTTTCCCTTAAGTGAGGAAAAGATCCCGAAGAGGACACATTAAAAGATCCCAAAGAGGAAAAATGAGAGTTAAATAGAAAGAGCCATTGAGGCCACAAAAAAATATAAAAAAATAGAAAAAGATAAAAAAGAAATAAAAAGAGAGAAAGGGGCAACACTACTATCCTTTTGAGAGATCCACACTAGTACTCCCTTTATATCCTTGTACTCCATAGAGATGATCTTTTTACATATAGTTTGGAGAGCTTCCTAGCTCGTATGTGCACCCGTTGCATGGAAATCCCTACTCCTCACATCATATCTATCATTTGGCATCTCTTGCCTATGATTGTCCTCATTGATGTGAGCCTTTCCCATCCTTTTTGTCTTCCTCCTCCACCATATTCTCTCTTTTCCATCCTAAGTGTCAACTTTCGTGCTTACGCTCATCCATTGCATGAGTGCTCAAAATATCGAAAAGGAGTGGATCAAATTGACTTGTACCTGGCTAGTGGTCTGGGGACGAGTCAAGATAAGATTCCAAAGAAGACCAAGTGTAATAATTTAGTAGATTGAGTTCTCAACACAAAAATACTTTTTCTCGTATTCCCTATCCCCTTTCTTGCACGCAAACACCATTTGGAGACAATCGAGTCACGCACAGCGAGAGCTCTTGCACCTATTGTTCTTTTCTTACTTGTTTCAATGCTAATATAGACTCTTTCCTGTTATGACTTGAACTGAATCTCTAACCTTGATTGCTTTACTTTTCAAAGTTCTTTTATGGTTTCTAGCATGTCACCTCAGAAATTATGCTTGTTATCATTTACCTACTCGAGGACGAGTAGGAATTAAGCTTGGGGATGTTGATACGTCCAAAACGTATCTATAATTTCTGCTCGTTGCATGCATGTTTTGTGTGATATTGCTATGATCTAGATACACTTTCATACATTTTTATCATAATTGGACTAACCTACTAACTCAGTGCACCCCAGTGCCAGTTCCTGTTTTCTGCTGTTTTTCTATTTCAGTTTTCCCCCATATAAAAAGTGCCAGAAAAATTCGGGAAAATTCAGATAAAAAATCAGTGTGACGGAAGCTTCGAGAAAAGCCCGGGAGGGGCCAGAGGGGGGCCAAGGGGGGGCCAGGCGGCCACCCGGCGCGGCCCCACCCCTGGCCGTGCCACGGGGGCGCCTGGGGCCCCTGGCCCACCTCTGGCTGCCCCCTTTCGCCTATATATCCCCCGTCACGGGAAAACTCCAGAAGAAGAACCCTATTCCGCGAACTCACCTCTGTTCCGCTGCCGCCGCGCTTCCAAGATCGGGAGCACCAGAAGACCTCTTCCCGGCACCCTGCCGGAGGGAGGATTGACCTCCGGGAGTCTCCTCTCCACCATGGATGCTCCCCGGATGTCCCGTGAGTAGTTCTTCTTGGACCATGGGTCCGTGATCAGTAGCTATGTGATGTTCTCCTCCCCTCTTTGATCTTCATTGTTTAGACCTCGTGAGCTGCCCTACATGATCGAGGCACCTTTGTAATATTTCTGCAATTGCTATTTTGAGTTTGATCGGATCTGATGGATTATGAGATTATGTTCAGATTGTGATAGAGTAATTTATTTGGTCTTGATCTTTTATATTTTTGTTCCTAAGTAATTCTTGCATGTTCTCCGTTGCTGTTTATTGCTTTGGCCAAGTAGTAGGTAGTGACTTCAAGAGGGAGCGTTGTGCTAGATTTTGGGTTCATGCCTCCCTGATGACACGCTTGAGTGACAGAAACATGAGTCTAGGGGATGTGTTGTTGCCACAAGGGGGAAAACAACGGTGCTTGTGACCGCGGTCACAAGGATTGTTTACTTTACGCAAAGTTCTTTTATTGCAGTTGTCTGTTGCTTTGAGTTTACACTTGGGTGGGGCTCGCAACTTAATACCAGCGAGATGTTCTGGATAGATATCTCAAGGTGGATGATTAGTAGTAAATGCAGATGGATTTCGGTCTACTTACCTTGGCGTACTGCCCGTGCTTTTGAACCCCTTCCTTTCTTTTGTAGCATTGCGGTGCGTTCATAATTCTGTCAATTGCCTTTCTGTAATTTGTTTACCTCGCCTAGCAGTTTTATCGTATTTTGGGAGAGAGACATCACTAGCGAACATCACGTATCCCGGTCCATATCCTTATTACTGTTTCCAAGCTATCTTTACTTTTCTGCTTTTACTTGATATCATTATCACTTGTGTTTAACCCTTTGTGAACAACAAGACCGAAGAGATTGACAACCTCTCTGAACTTCGTTGGGAACAAAGTTATCTGTGTCTGTGTGCAGGTCCACGCAGTCGCGCCGCTGACACCTACTTATCATATCCGGAGTCCTACGGGAGACAAACCTTGGTATCCTCACCGAGGGAAACTCATTGCTAAACTGCATCACCCCTTCCACTTTGGGCTCACCAACGAAGGGCGGGAAGCCGCTAAGCAACAACCACCAAGAACTCCAAAATACTCACATATAAGTTTACCATTCGAAATTCTATTTGGAGGAGTGGAGGAGTCTGATGTCTACGCACGCTTCTATTCTTGTAGACTCTGTTGGGCCTCCAAGCGCAGAGGTTTGTAGGACAGCATCAATTTCCCTCAAGTGGATGACCTAAGGTTTATCGAACCCAGGGAAGTAGAGGTTGAAGATGGTCTTTATCAAGCAAACCTGCAATTAAGATATAAGAAGTCTCTTGTGTCCCCAACACACTTAATACAACTAGGAGTTGTATAGGTGCACTAGTTCGGCGAAGAGATGGTAAAATATGGGTGACAGGTGTAGCAAAACAAAGTAATATAAATCTGTAATAAAAAGTGCAGCAAGCAAACATGTGACAAAAATGAGCACAAACTGTGTAACAATGGTGGAAACAAGGCCTAGGCTTCATACTTTCAGTAGTGGCAACTCCTAACAACATTAACATAGCCTAATCACATGATATTTCCACTAAAACATGCATTGGAGACGCACTCGGAGGTCATTCCTTTGTGGTCAAGAGAGGATGAGAATTATGTAGGGATACAAAAGCACACCTCAAAGTTCGTAGTTCTCAATCTATGGATTTCCCAATGTCACCGCGGCCATCCAAAGAGAGTACCACAATCACCACAACATATCTCAAGGATATTCAAAGACAAGCACCAAGAGACTCTCAATCTTCAATCAACACACAAAAGAGGAAATCACTCATGATAATATTCTTCTAACCCATGTCCAATAGACCGCTGTCACCTTGGTCTCGGGGATTATACTAGATAAGATCAATTGAGTACATCAATCCAATACATAGAGGAAGGGGAAATATCATGGGATCACCCTAGATTAACATAGCCTATGATCAAAACGAAGATCACATCATGGGAGAGAGAGAAGAACACATAGCTACTGGTAGAAACCTCAGCCCCGAGAGAGAACTACTCCCACTTCATCGAGGGAGGAAGCAACGTCGATGGAGATGAATCCGGGGGCACTTCCCTGTCCCGGCAGGGTGCCGACACAGGAATTTTGTCCCCCCGAAACTTGATGGCGATGGCGGCGGAGATCGGAATTGCTTCTGGAGAAAAGGGGTCTGGAATTAGGGTTTCCTCCGCGGGGGTAAAAATAGGGCCAAAGGGGGCCGCCAAGGGGGCCACAGGGCATCCAGGAGGGTGCCCGGCGCGGCCTAGGGTGGGGCCGCGCCAGGGACCCTTCTAGAGTCCCTGTGGTTGCCCTCCCCTCCTTCCTTGGTGATTCCGGAAGCTTCCGGGACGCTGATTTTTTTTATATTTTTTCCGGAATTTTTGGAGCACTTTTAATGGCCGGAAAACCTGAAATAAAAAAATAGCAAAAAACAGGAACTGGCAACTGGGTGCACTGAGTTAATAGGTTAGTCCAAATATGCTCAAAAGTGTATGAAAGTTCAAGCAAAACATGGCAAAGTCATACAAAACATGCATGGAGCAAGCAGAAATTATAGATACGTTTCGGACGTATCAACATCCCCAAGCTTAATTCCTGCTCGTCCTCGAGTAGGTAAATGATAACAAGCATAATTTCTGTGGTGACATTCCACACAACTATATAAGGACTTTTAAGTAAACCAATCAAAGCACGCAATTCAATTCAAGTCTTAACAAGCAAGAGTTTATATTAGCATTGACACAAGCAACAAAAGAACAAAAGGTGCAAGAGCTCTCGATGTCCGTGACTCGAATGTCTCCAGATGGTGTTTCCGTGCAAGCAGGGGACTGGGAAAAAGAGAGAAAAAGGTTGTTGAGAACAACTATCTACTAAAGTTTCACACTTGGTCTTTTTTGGATTCTTATCTGGACTCGTCCCCAGACCACTAGTCAGGTACAAGTCAAACTGATCCACTCCCTTTCGATATTTTGAGAACTCATGAATGGATGAGCGTGAGCAAGAAAGTTGACACCTAAAAGGCGAAACAGAAAGAAGGTGGGGGAGGAAGACAAAAAGGTGTGAAAGGCTCACATCAATGAGGACAATCATAGGCGAGAGAAGGCCATATGATAGATATGATGTGAGGAGTAGGGATTGCCATGCAACGGATGCACATGTGAGCTAAAAGCTCTGCAAGGAAACTAGTGGGGGTGCATCTAACTTGCTTGCTCAAGAAGACCTAGAGCTCGTTTGAGGAGGCTCATCATTGGAATATACAAGCCAAGTTCTATAGTGTGAAGGTCCCCACATAGCTATGTGCATGACGATGATCTCTATGGAGTACAAGGGATACAGGATGAAGTACTATTGTGGATCTCTCAAAAGTAATAGTAGTGTGCCCCCTTCTCGCTTATTATTTTTATTTTTCTTTTTCTCCTTTTTCTATTTTTTGTGTGGCCTCAATGGCTCTTTCTATTTAACTCTCATTTGTCCTCTTTGGGATCTTTTGATTTTGTCCTCTTTGGGATCTTTTGATTTTGTCCTCTTTGGTATCTTTTCCTCGCTTTAGGGGCAACACTCTATATTTTACAAGAATATAGGAGATCTTTCACACTTTACAAAAGTACTCACATAAAGAAGATATAACTATCATGATGCAAATGTATGCCTCTGCCAGGATAGCAGGATATGTAATGATACTAGCGCGTCATGTAGCAATGATTAGGGCAAGGCCCGACTAGCAGGCGGCTCATCGATCAAGCAAGTAGAATGTATGACATGAGGATCAAGTCATGAGAAGGTGGATGTTTCATGGAAATGTATCTCGGAAAGGCTATGGAAATGCCTTGTAGGTAGGTATGGTGGATGTTTTGAGGAAAGATATAAGGAGGCTTATGATGACAGAGCGTATCGTGCCAAGGGTTTGGATGCACCGGCGAAGTATGCGCCAACTCTCGAGATGAGAAAGGGCAATGCACGATACCGAAGAGGCTGGAAAAAGTATAGGTGGGTTGAAGTGTCAACTTTCGAATACTCACATTAGTCCGAAGAACTCATGCACTTATTATCGGTAACTCTCAATCTAATCAGGAGGTTCACAAAGAGACAAGTACCCCGAGGAGGAGTGTATGGGGGTTTGGTTATCCTTGCGCATCCTCGACTCATGGTACGTGAGTGTACTCTAATATTCGAACCCTCCAGAGGTTAGTGATCCATCTAGTAGCTAGAGTTCTCAACAGGGGTTTTTGGTTTTCGAAAAACACACGGATTGCCCAAAATACGACATCTATCACTAATAGGCTCAAGCTCTTGACACCAAAAGTTCAATCATTACTATAGTCGATACCTCAAAACTATTGCAAGTTACTACTACAAAGAGAATAGCAACTTCAACTACCTACTTCTAGTCAAGACACAATACTCAGTGCAACAGGAAAGCTCTCTAACGAGATAAAACATGCAACCTATAGAAAGTTCAACCTAAAACAAAAGAAAGGCTCTAGAAATACTAAAGAATTAAAACTAAACAGAGCAGCAGCTAAGAAAAGAAAAAGAACAACTCACAGCTAAAAGAATAAGCATGCAAATCCTATGAGGAGTTCTAGTTCAAGCGGAGCGTGTATCTCTCCCACACAAAAGGGTTAGCTGGGGTCTAACTTGTTACTACAGCAAACAAAGCAAAAAAAAACTAGAAAAGTAAAGAGCGAGACGCTCCAAGCATAGCACACAACACATGAAGTGATAAAAATATAGTGCAACGAGGGACAAATTGATAATTTTTGATGGAGAAAGGGATGCACGAGGGCATCCCCAAGCTTAGACGCTTGAGTCTCCTTGAATATTTATTGGGGGTGCACATGGGCATCCCCAAGCTTGAGCGCTTGACACTCCCGAATCTTCTTTTATCATCTTCCATCGCACACTTGAAAACTCCCTTCATACATAACTCATCATAAGCTGATTAGAGAGGTTAGTACCCTTAATAAATAATTAATTTTTTGTTCACTGGATATAAAGATATTCTTGAAGAGCTAATGTTTCTCAAGATTGCCAAAAAGTTTTTTCAAAGAAAAAGCAAGCTTAATGTTTGCAAAAGTTAGGAGAGACAAAATGTGGCAGAATCTATGAAAAACAGAACAGCAGGTAGTAAAGAATTTTTTAGGGGTACTTCTGCAACTCGAATCAAAAAACTCAGAACAGACGCTCGAAAGTCAATTGTATGGAGCACGCTGTCAAAACAATTCGGATCAAAAAGATGATCTTGTGATTTTAGGCTAATTTTTCCTTCCAAGGACAGAATCTGTTTTCTGGACAGCATGTCACAACTCTTGAACTTTCTTGCAATCAGAGGCTAGACTTGGCACAAAGATTGAAAATAAAGATACAATTATGTTGCTACAGTAGTAACAATCATCAAGACCACTAAAAACTGAAAGTAAAAACTCAAACTAAAGATAACAAGGGTTGTCTCCCTAGAGCTCTTTCTTTATATCCATAGAGATAGGCTTAATATTTTAATGATGCTCTCATAGGAATAAGGAATAAGAGTTGAAGAAAAAAAGAGAGCATCAAGAAGCAAATAACAAACACATTTAAGTCTAACATGCTTCCTATGCAAAGGGATCTTGTAAAGGAAAAACTCATTGAAGCATAAAGATATTAGCATAGGAAGGAAAAATAAGTGCAACTTCAAAGCCTTCAACATAAAGAGAGGGAACTTGATATTATTGAAATATCTATAAGAATGTGTTCCCTTCTCATAATAATTTCCAGTAGGATCATGAATAAAATCAACAATATAAGCATCACATAAAGCATTGTTACCATGATCCACATGCAAAAGGGTACTCTTACTCTCCACATAAGCATAATCTTTGTCATTGGTAATAGTGGGAGTAGGACTATCATAAACAACTTGAACACTATAGATTAATTGTGTATTAGGAAGATGGTGTTCAACAAGGGAGTAATTACCTCCATGATTATGACAAGTTTCATAAGGATAATTTCTCCTTATGTCATAGGTACCTTTATAATCACTAAAGATAGGAGTTATAACATCATCATAGTAGATAAGAGTATTATCATTGCTAGAAACTATATTTGCAAACATGTTGTCTTTATTCTTACTAGAAAAAGAATTATGAATTACCATATCACTAATGGGTAAAGGACTTGCAATCCTATTATCCCCAAGCTTAGAGCTTTCCATATCATCACTCTCAGAGTTAGTACCAAAAAGATTTTCAAGATCATAAGTAGAATTATCATCATTTTCCCAATCACAAAAAGCAACATGCATATCATAATCAAAATCATCTTCAATAGTGCCTACGGACTTAACATCAGGATAATAATGAATGCAATCGACCTCACCGTCCTCCAAAAATTTCTGTCCGTTAGGATAAAAATTGATGCGAGGAATATGCTCAGGCCAGATTGATACCCATTCTTCTTCCTTCTTGCTCCTCTTCCTCCTCCTCTTCTTTTTCTTCTTATTTACCTTAGGAGGGAGTGGTTGGAGATGAAGCTTCTCCACATATCCTGGTTTATCATTAGGAACAATAGGGGAAACTTGGGAGAAACTCTCCCTTTTATTAGTAGAGATATAAGAGACATTTTTATACTTTGGTGAAGTTCCCTCCTTTCTAATCTTACTTATGTAATCATTTTCATGGCAATTAACAACACAATAGAGATGTCAATTTTGCAAAGTGTTTCTAATTCCTAAGGCATTAACATCTAGCCAAGAAGTCTTTTCTGATAACTCTTCACACATAAAAAATAACATAAGTTCATCATAAAGATCAGAAGTGATCATGTTATCACACAACTGATTAACAATTATGCTTTGAAAGTTCATGCATAGAAAATTAAAGTGACCCTCTTTGCAGCAAAGTTCACAAGTAAAAGGATAAAGGTCACACAATTCTCTAGCAATTTCATTTAAATCTTTGACCCAAGTGATTGTTCTTTCATGCTTATGTTGCTTACAATACTTCTCTTCTTCAATCATAGGCATTTCACAAGGTCTATCCACTCCACAATTAACATGCTTATATAAAACTTCATTTTCAGGAATTGGATCATTCTTGTTGCAATCATCATGAACAATCTCATTTTCTTTGCAAATCTCTTTAAAAGGTTCATGATGCTTGATCCAATTATCCTTAGGCATATTAAGATGTGAAGCAAAAGATTTGAGGAAATCAACAAGGAGTTGAGAATCAAGCCCAAACTTAGCACTAAACTTATTAAAACATGCAGTTTCAACAAAGGACTTAATGCAATCATACTCCTAATTTATACTTGACTCTTTACCTTTGTCGATCTACCAATCTTCAGTATTGCGTTGAATTCTTTCAAGGAGTTCCCATTTAGCATCAATCTTTTCGTTTGTGAAAGAACCCATAGAGGAAGCATTGAGCAAGTCTTTATCCTGTCGAGAGAGCCTCGCATAAAAATTAGTAATAATTATATCTTTCGGGAGCCCATAGTTAGGACATTTTCGCATTAAAGTTTTCAGTCTCCCCCAAGCTTGAGCTATGCTCTCTCCGTCGTGAGGATAGAAATTATAAATATAATTCCTATTCTCATGAACTTCATGAAGAGGATAAAATTTGGAGTAAAAGAGAGACTGGATCTCTTCCCAATCTCTTAGGTGAGAATCATCTAGTAGCCTATACCATTCTAATGCTTTTCCTTTCAGTGACAAGGCAAACAATTTCTTCATGACTTCACCTCTCGTCAAACCTGAAATCTTAAATAACTCACAAAGTTTTGTAAGTTTCAACAAATGAATACTAGGATTGACTGTCCCATCATAACAATCATTAATAATTATTTCAACTATCCCAAGTGGTATTTTGATTGGGATACATTCAGTAGGTGGAGGAGACTTCTCTACCACGGGTGTGGTAAAGCGGCCTTCCCCAAACAGGGAACTAAGAGTGCAGTTTTCCATAAGCATAACTAGTGAAAACTAAAAACAAGGAACGAAAAGATTTAATTGCAAGATCTAAAGATATACCTTCAACGCTTACCTCCCCGGCAACGGCGCCAGAAATAGCTTGATGTCTACACACGCTTCTATTGTTGTAGACTCTGTTGGGCCTCCAAGCGCAGAGGTTTGTAGGACAGCAGCAATTTCCCTCAAGTGGATGACCTCAGGTTTATCGAACTCAGGGAAGTAGAGGTTGAAGATGGTCTCTCTCAAGCAACCCTGCAATTAAGATACAAGAAGTATCTTGTGTCCCCAACACACTTAATACAACTAGGAGTTGTATAGTGCACTAGTTCGGCGAAGAGATGGTAAAATATGGGTGATAGATGTAGCAAAACAAAGTAATATAAATCTGTAATAAAAAGTGCAGCAAGCAAACATGTGAAGAAAATGAGCACAAACGGTGTAACAATGGTGGAAACAAGGCCTAGGCTTCATACTTTCACTAGTGGCAACTCCTAACAACATTAACATAGCCTAATCACATGATATTTCCACTAAAACATGCATTGGAAACGCACTCGGAGGTCATTCCTTTGTAGTCAAGAGAGGATGAGAATTATGTAGGGCTACAAATGCACACCTCAAAGTTCGTAGTTCTCAATCTATGGATTTCCCAATGTCACCGCGGCCATCCAAAGAGAGTACCACAATCACCACAACATATCTCAAGGATAGTCAGAGGCAAGCACCAAGAGACTCTCAATCTTCAATCAACACACAAAAGAGGAAATCACTCATGATAATTGTAACAGCCCAGATTTTGCAAAAACTAAAAATTTTGTTTTCAGTGTGAATTGTTTGATTGTCTGATTTGTTTGCGGTGTTTGCATCCCTGATTTATCGATCGGCAATTATTTTTCCCCCTCTTATCTCGTACCGGACAGAGACCGACCTTTGCCACCCTGACACTCGACCTTTGCGACACCGGGTTTCGCCCGATCACCGTCGCGAGAACTGCACGAGACCAACCGCAGCCAATGGAACGAAAAACCCCGTTTAATAATTAAAGGGGATATTTTTATAGCACGCCGGAAAGTATTCTCGGAACGGTTCTAGCGCGAGGTGAACGCCGCCGGCTCGACGCGCTGATCGCGCAGTTCAAAGTTTTACCCGAATCGGAGGTCCTGCGGACCCCCGGCGGTCAGAAATGTGAGCACCGCGCGCGCGAGAGAAAAACCGGGGATGTTTTTGCAAACTGCCAGCCACCTGGGCTATATAAAGACCACGACACTCCCACCTCCTTCTAGGGTTTCCCTAGCCACAAAATTGCAGCCACCCCTCCACTTTGCCCCAAAAATAGCCCCATTTTTCGTCCAAACCCTAGCCAGAGGCAATATCAGCCATCGGATCGCAGATCGGGTGGATCTGAGTGCGCCACGTCACCCCAACCTGCCTCTCCTCTCTCCTCTAGCAGTGGGTTCACCGCGCCGCCTCCACGCCTCCACGGCCGCGCCGCTGTCTCCGGCGAGCCGCCCGCCGCCCGCAAGTCTCCTCTGCCGCGCCTCCTCTCCTCCTTTCCCTCTCCTCCTAATCCCTCGCCTCCCCTCTCCCCGCAGGTCGCTGGAAGCACGGGAGCGAGCCGCCGCCCGCCATTAGAGACCTCCAGGAGGACCTCGCTGCAGGCCGAGCCAGCCTCCTCCGCCCGCAGTCATCGCCGCCGGCAGCCGCGCCTCCCGCGCCCGGTCCGGTCACCTCGCGGTCGCCACGGGCCACCGCGACGCTCGCCGGCGCCGAGCTCGTCGCTGGCCGCCGCCAACCTCGACGGGATCGGGCACGGTCCGTTCCGGCGCCCCTCCAGCCGCTGCTGCCTGGGCCGGCCTGGCTTCCAAGGCCCACCAGCAGGAGCCGGCCTCCCAGCCCAAGGCCCAGCCACCAGGCCCCCCCTCCAGCAGCCAGTGGGCCGGCCCATGGTGAGCCGGCTTCCACCTTTTTTATTTTATTTTTCTCTGCTCTAGTCTTTTTCCCGAATAGATTAAAATGGCAGATTGTGTTATTTTTTTTGAGGCCCGTATCTTTGCAACCGTAGCTCGGATCGCAACGATTCAAACATGAAAGTTGCTTAGAATTTTGTGTCGTTTAATAAAATGTTGCTTGTTGCCATGTTTGACATTGTTTACATGTTGTTTACCTACTAATTACACTGCCTGCCACTGTAAACTGTAATTGCCATAACTTTTTAACCGTTGCTCTGATTAAAATGTTCTTTATATGTAACTTGACTAGAATGTCATGTAGATTGTGTTTATGCTGTTTTTGCTTGCTAAATAAAATAATAAAATATTTTTTCAGGGAAAACAGTACCAAAAGATACTTATTTTGCGGGGTAAATAGCGATGTGCCATGTGTAGGAATTTTACCCGCTTAAATTGACTAGCATAGATAGTTTACTTTATGCTTCACCTCTTGCCATGTTTATGTGCTATGTCATGCTTGAGTGAGATGCCATGTTAACAACCTTTGTTGATCACCTGTAGCTAAACAACTTGAACATTTCTCGTGTGTGACGAGTACTCGACTTAACCTATTAGTAATCGCTCTGGACGGTAGGCGCGTTGTCTCGTGTTGCCTTCTTGTTGATGCTTGCTCGTGTTTGCTTCATAGTAATAGATGCTTGTTCGTTGATTGCTTTCCAGTGTTTATCCTCTTGTGTGTTTCCGCGGGTACCTCTCGGAGACGATGCGAGCTTGTGATCGACTACACCTTCGGAACCCGACTTATCAACAGGCAAGGACTATACATTACTTATGATCCATTCTATTTCAACCAGCTGTTTGCATGCTAGTCTAGGATAGGTTTGATGTTTGATCCTACCACATGTTTACAGCCTCTTTCAAACCGATACAGCCATGTCCCCTCCCAGCAAACCTTGTACTGCTATGTTACTATTGCTCGTTGCTCAGCCCCTGCTTAGGATGCTACGATGTTACCTCCTGTTACTCCTGGGTTTGGGATATCACATTATTATATTGTTGTTGATGATATGATTATTATAAATGTTGACTATATTCGACGAAGGATGGAAGGTCCAGGCTATCCCGCCTCGACGCTTTGTTCCATTCGAGTCACCTAGGACCCGAGTTCCGGGTATTGGTTTTAAGACTGAGCGTGCCTAACCGCGTGTGGGTTTTTATGGGGTCCCCTTTTCTTACCTACCTAGCTTTACCTCGCCGGACTTTGCAACAATTCCTTCCTCCGTTCGCTCACCGGAGCCATCATAAGGTCCTTCCATCCCCATTGTCCGATCACCGGAGCCTGCTTCACCCTCTTCTTCCAGACCAACGGTGTCGTTCAGAAACGATAAGACATCACCTCCTTCCCGGACGACGTCGCCCACTAACAACGGTTCTAACAACGGTCCTTCGCGGATGATTGCCGCCAACAAATCTTCTTCTTCTAAGTTTCTTGGATGACCGTCCATAGTTTCTACAAAATAAACCTATATAATTAAGATGGCACCCGGAGCCAGACACCCGTGCAACCGATGTCTGATGGAAAACGTGACATGACGCCCGGAGCCAGACACACACGCAAATGATGTCTGATGGAAAACGTGACATGACGCCCGGAGCCAGACACCCATGCAATTGATTTCTGATGGAAAGCGTCAGGATAAGCCGAAAAACCCCTTGACCCCTCTGTAAGGCCAGATATGCGGTACGGTTCCAGATCTAGATGTTTCCATCCAGATCCGGGGATGAAGCACATATCGGTCCCACCGCGACATATGACATAGCCATATGCCCCGGATTTCCAACATGATATCACAACATTACAGATACAAAGATACAACATCTCATACAATCGGCATACAACTGCCTTAATATAATACAACAATGGAAGATACATGTCTGAGTACAGACTACAATCAAATGCCTAGTGGCAAAGAGAAAAACATCGATCCCCATAACCACAAAGGTCCAGGCCCTCCGCCGGGATCCGCCTAACTAGTCGTCGTCGAGTCTCCACGTGAAACGTCGATCACCATACCTGTTGTCGATCAAGAACCCTGAAAAGAGTTTGGGGTAGTATCATGAGTACAGAAGTAATCAGCATCCAATTGTAGTGGGCAACTGACCCAGCAAGGACTTCATCACTCGTCATTCTAAGACAACTAGTAGTTTACAGTAAGGATGGGGTAAGTGGTGAGGTTGCTGCCGCACTAGCATTTATGAAGTGGCTAACGATCTAAGAGTAAGATAAGAAGCCAAGCATTCGATGAGGAATCGCCTCCAACAAGTCTTGCTATCACCTACTTACGCAAGCATAACACCTATCCTATCTGTGTCCTCCTCTTCTCATCCCGACGAAGAAGAAGCAGTCAAGGCACACACACGTTCATCAAATTATATTAAGATTATCTCAGTTGTTGTTGTCTATGAACAAGGAGTAGGTCTCAAGTCGTCCATAACCGTGGACACGGCTTCTCGAAAAGATTTAACCCTGCAGGGGTGTACCAACTGCCCATTACGAGGCTCCGCACGTACGCCCATCTCTCTCAGCTGCTACCCATCATATGCAACCATTTTATGATTTAGTCCCAAGAGATCCGACACGACAGGTCCCTCTAACTAACAACGAACAAATCCGGGTGGCCCCCGGTGAGTCGACATCCAGCTCAGGAGCCGGCCACTCTCTCGATCTGGTCTCTACCGTATGAATCCAGGTTTGGATTGCCGGTTAATCTCACATGAGACCGGGTCCTCAGCCGGTCATGATGGGACAGCAAGGAACCATGTCCTTACTGGTCCGGGTTGTTTTAAAGGATGCCTGCCAGGAGCTACCCGACAGACATATATGCATGGTTTTCAAATGGTAAATCAGCTTGGGCCACCACTAGAAATGTTTGAAGCTAGGTAGGTAAGAAAAGGGGACCCCATAGCATCCCACACGCAGTTAGGCACGCTCAGTCTTAAAACCAATACCCGGAACTCGGATCCTAGGTGACTCGAATGGAACAAAGCCTCGGGCGGGATAGCCTAGACCTTCCATCCTTCATCGAATATAGTCAACATTATAATAATCATATCATCAACAACAATATAATAATGTGATAGCCCAAACCAAGGAGTAACAGGGTAACATCGTAGCATCCTAAGCATGCATACTAAGCAGGGGCTGAGCAACGAGCAATAGTAACATAGCAGTACATGGTTTGCTGGGAGGGGACATGGCTGTATCGGTTTGAAAGAGGTTGTAAACATGTGGTAGGACCAAACATCGAACCTATCCTAGACTAGCATGAAAACAACTGGTTGAAATAGAATGGATCATAAGTAATGTATAGTCCTTGCCTGTTGATAAGTCAGGTTCCAAAGGTGTAGTTGATCGCAGGCTCGCATCATCTCTGAAAGGTACCCGCAGAAGCACACAAGACGGTAAACACTGGAAAGCAATCAACGAGCAAGCACTCTATTACTACGAATCAAACACGAGCAAGCATCAACAAGAAGGAAACACGAGACATCGCACCTACCGTCGAGAGCGGTTACTAACAGGTTAAGTGGAGTACTCGTCACACACGACGATACCGCACATTTAGAATGGTTCAAGTTGTTTAGCTACACAAGGTGAACAAATGTTTTTAACATGGCATCTCACCCAAGCATGGCATAGCACACAAACATGAAAAGAGGTGAAGCATAAAAGAAACTATCTATGCTAGTCAATTTAAGTGAGGCACAACCTAAACATGGCATACACTAAGTACCCCACGACGATTTAAGTAATTGGTACTGTTCTGCCCTAAACCATATTTTAGGTTGGTTAACAGCAGCAAACAATAGCATAAACACAAAGTACATGAAAAACTAATCAAGTTACATGTAAAGAACACCCCAAACGGAGTTACGTTTAAGAAGATACAAGCAATACAAGTTTGGAACACATGCTACCAACATCAGGAAGCACACTTTAGAGAAACGCATAAACAGGATAATGAATGCAAACATGCTCACAAATGATATGCAACTAAAGTAGACATGGCAGGGAAGGCATTGAAAAATAAATCATGCAAAAAGGCATCATGAACAACTAATTATAACCCAAGCAAAATGCAATAAAACATTACTGGTCTAGGACTTTGTGAAAATCAGGAAAACAGGGCAGAAACTGTTATTTTTATGCTGTATAAACAGGAGAAAAACTATATGCAAAAGTCCAGCAACATGACATAGCAATATATAGGCATGAACGAGACATGATGGTCATCAGGTACAAACAAGAATCAAGGTCATAGGCATCACCGATCAAAAGATATTAAGCATGCAACATGGCATCGAAAAGTTACAGACTTAGTGAAAAACAGAGGTGGCTGTCAAAAACAGTGGCATAGCAACTTTGGATGATGAAACAAACATCATGCAGCAGGAAAATATGACATGTGAATGCATAGAATTGAAGTATACATGATGCTTAACAGGATGAAAAAAGAATCAATGCAATAGGCCTCACGGATGTGTCACAATCATCAATAAAACTTGCAATAAAATAATGACAGCATCACTTAACAGGAATTTGCAACAGTTAACAGTCTGGTGCTCACTTCAATAGTGATTAACAACATCAAGATGGCCTCAAATAAAAATGCTCACAAAAGATGAACTGAAGTACACACAATTCTAAACAAATTTCCTTTTGGGCGCAACGTGATCCGAGCTACGGTTTACTCGCAAATGTCGTCGCAAAACAGCATCAGCACACAAATTTTCTTAGACTTAGTGAAATTCGCAGGGGCTATCCACAGAAAAAAAAAAGATAAAGGGGCTCACCCATGGGCTTGGCCCACTGGCCGCTGGAGGGAGGTGGGCCGCGGAGGCTCGACTGGGCCGCTGGGGCAGTGGGCCGCCGGGGCGAGGCCGACCCACGTCGGCGTTCACGCGCTGGCGAGCGCACGGGGGCTCGTTCCCGTCTGGACCGACGCGGTGGCACACGATGCCGGCGAGGAGGTCCTGCGAGGGCAGGAGTGGCCGGGAGACGGCGGATCCGGGCTCGATGAGCGTGGGGCCGCCGGATCTGGTGCAGGGGAGGCGGCAGGCGAGCAGGGGGCGACGGCCGGCCTGGCGGCGCTCCGGCACGGGCCCTGCAGAGAGGAGGCGGAGAGGGTGAGAAGGAGAGGAGGGAGGAGTGGAGAGGGCGCGGCGCGAGCTAACCGGGGCTCGGCGGCGCGGCGCCTCGCCGGCAGGCGGCCGGAGGTGCTCGGGCAGAGGAGGAGGTCCACGGGAGCGGCGACGCGCTCGCGGGCCGCGGCGGGCTGGCTCGGGCCCTGCGGGGCCCGTTCGGCTGGAGGGACGACGTGGCTGCATCTGGGGCGTCCAGATGCAGATCCAACGGTTGGAAAATCTTGGGATTAGGGTTTCGGGGTCTGGGGGCTAAGGATAGAATTTTGAGGCAGATCTCAGGGGGGTGGCTGCAATTTTGGCTAGGGGAAACCCTAGAAAGGGGTGGGAGAGTGGTGGTCTTTATATAGCCCAGGTGGCTGGCAGTTTGGAAAAACATTCCCTGTTTTTCTCTCGCGCGCGGGGTGTTTACGTTTATGACCGCCGAGGGTCCACAGGACCTCCGATTCGGGTAAAACTTCGAACTGCGCGATCAGCGCGTCGAGCCGGTGGTGTTCACCTCGCGCTGGAACCGTTTCGAGAACACTTTCCGCCGCGCTAGAAAAATATCCCATTTCCTTATTAAATGGGGGTTTTCCGTTCCGTTGGTCGTGGCTGGTCTCGTGCGGTTTCGCGACGGTGATCGGGTGAAACCCGGTGTCGCAAAGGTCGAGTGTCAGGGTGGAAAGGGTCGATCTCCGTCCGGTACGAGGTAAGAGGGGGAAAATAATCGCCGATCGATAAATCGGGGATGCAAACACCGCAAACAAATCAGACAATCACCCAATTCACGCAGAAAACAAAATTTTTAATTTTTGTGAAATCTGGGCTGTTGCACCCTCGACCCCTCGACCCATCGACGATCCTCGACCCATCGACAACCCTCGACCCAGCAAGGACCCTAGACCCCTGGACGATCCTCGACCCCTCAATGACCCTCGACCCCTCGACGACCATCGACCCATCGACGACCCTCGACACATCGACGACCCATCGACACATCGACGATCCTCGACCCATCGATGACCGTCGACCCATCGACGACCCTCGACACCTGGACGACCCTCGACCCCTCGACCCTCTATGTACCGGCGCGGCGATCCTCGACACCCCTCTCATTCTCGATTTTTTTAATAAAGGAGAAAGAGAAAAAAAGGAGAAAAAGAAGGAATAGAGGAGAAGAAGAAAAAATATTTTTTCTTCTTCTGCTCTATTCCGTCTTCTTCTCCTCTTTTTTTTTCTTCCTCTCCCTCTTCTTCTCCTCTTCTTATTTTTCTTTTTCCCTCTCCTTTTTCCTTTTCCTTTTTCCTTTTCCTTTTTCCTTCTTCTACCTCTTTTCTTCTCCCCCCAACACTAGAACATTTTAACTTAGTATAAGTTAAAATTGAGACTTATAAAACTGAATTTTTTTTGAGAAAACAAAAAAAATATTTTCTATTTTCTTTTAATTAAAAAATTCTTCTCCCCACCCCCTACTGCAGCAATATGCATCCATGGCACACGCACGCCATGGTCGTGGCCATGGACGCCATGGCCGGCGGCGAGGGCGGCGAGGGGCAGTTGTAGCTGCGAGGAGCGGAGACGGGCGGCCGACGCTCCACTCCTGGCCACGGCGGCGCACGGGAGGAGCTCCCCCTCCCGGCCATGGCGCGGCGGGGGCAGGCGCGTGGGCAATGCAAGAGAGAGGGGGGATGGCGAGACGACGCTCACAGCGGGGGTGGCGTCGGCGAGGTTGTCGCCGTCGTCGGGGGCAGTGCGGCGCGGTGGTTGGGCAGCCTGACGGCGTCGGTTTCGTCTCTGGCGTCGTCGGGGGCGAATGGCGAGATGAGAACTGAAAAATCCTAAGTGCCAATTATATACCAGGAGCATTGGTCCCGGTTGGTGGCACGAACTGGTACCAATGCTAACCCTTGGTACCGGTTCGTGCCACCAACCGGTACCAAATGTCTTTTTCAGCAGCCCAATTGGCGGGAAAGAGAGACCTTTGGTACCGGTTGGTGGCATGAACCGGTACCAAAGCCGAACTTTCGTTCCGGATGGTGGAACAAACCGGAACCAAAGGCCGCCTTTCGTACCAGTTGGTGTCACCAACCGGGACAAAAGTTGCGCTGTCGCGGTGTGGTGGGATGTTTAGTCCCACCTCACTAGTCGAGGGACAGCTGGAGTGGTTTATAAGCACAGCTCCGCGTGGACTTATCGTAGCATAACAAGTTCACTAAAGGACGTAAATGGATAAATTCATCTGTATCATGTACTCTGTCTGGGAAAAATTCGGACGGAGCTCGTTTGGTCGGTAGACTTGCCAGATCTGCCAACCAAGCGGGGATCGTCTGAAATTTGCCTTTACGGTGTACAAGATGTGGAGTATTCTTCCGTTGACGTCCTATAATGAAATTTCTATACTTTTTGTTTTTTGTTTTCCAATCAAACAAAACACAAGGTTTCCATTGCATACAGACCGACGGTGGCTCATGAGTGCAAGCATATCAAATGAACCGTCGGACGTATGCAGGCAATCCGAATGATTTGTATTTGGTCGATGAAGTAAAATATTTCAAGCTAGATATATATAAGATCAACAAAACACACGATTTCGCCTGCATACATCCCGGCGGTGGCTCATGAGTGCAAGCATATCAAATGCACCTTCGAATGTATGCAGGCGAATCCGAATGGTTTGTATTCGGCCGATGAACTGAGTGTCGAACATGTCCTAGGGGTGGGCTATATATATAGGCAACGACAAGCCTGATCCAATGGCTCACAAGCCTGATCCAACGACTCACAAGCGCTTGAAATAAACATGCAATCCGTGTGCTTCTTCCTGATTGGTTGGATCCAATGGCTCAGAAGCCTGATCCAACGACTCACAAGCGCTTGAAAGAAACACGCGATCCCTGTGCTTCTTCCTGATTGGTTGGATTTAGAAAAGGTTGAAACTTTGCATGGTATCATAATTTGACCCACATAACATGTGTGCAAAAGTTGAGAGGGTTACGGCAAAAGATGGATGCACTTCGTGTACAAACTGGACCATCTCTTTCGAAGTACGAGGGTTTCAGACGAAAATTCATCTGTTACAAAGGCATTTCATTTTTCTAAACTTATTTGAACTCAAGACTTTTTGTGCATTCAATATGCATCATTCAAAGCCACATACTAAAATTTCAACCCTTTCTGACTTCATTTGCTCTTTTTCATGCATTTAATGATTTATTTTGAGCTAAATGACCCTAAAATTGGAAAGCACTACAACTAAACTCAGAAAAGGTTGAAACTTATCATGGTATCATCATTTGACCCACATAACATGTGTGCAAAAGTTGATAGGGTTACGGAAAAAACTGGATGCACTTCGTTTACAAACTAGACCATCTCTTTCGAAGTACGAGAGTTTCAGACGAAAACTCATCTGTTACAAAGGCATTTCATTTTTCTAAACTTATTTGAACTCAAGACTTTTTGTGCATTCAATATGCATCATTCAAAGCCACATACTAAAATTTCAACCCTTTCTGACTTCATTTGCTCTTTTTCATGCATTTAATGATTTATTTTGGGCTAAATGACCCTGAAATTGGAAAGCACTACAACTGAACTCAGAACTGTGTAGTGTGCTTGAGACCAAGAATGTCCGTCCCTGCATATTATTGAGTCCCTTCCAATCGTTCCTTTTCCAGTCAGTCTCCCCTCATACTGCGATTCAGGGAGACCAATATTCTTAAGGCTAAGAATGAAGTCGACACAAAACCCAATGACATCCTCTGTTTGATGGCCCATGGAGATGCTTCCTTCTGGCCTAGCACAGTTACGAACATATTTCTTTAGGACTCCCATGAACCTCTCAAAGGGGAACATATTGTGTAGAAATACGAGGCCCAGAATGAAAATCTCGTCGACTAGATGAACTAGGACGTGCGTCATGATATTGAAGAAGGATGGTGGGAACACCATCTCGAAACTGACAAGACATTGCGCCACATCACTCCTTAGCCTTGGTAGGATTTCTGGATCGATCACCTTATGAGAGATTGCATTGAGGAATGCACATATCTTAACAATGGCTAATCGAACATTTTCCGGTAGAAGCCCCTTCAATGCAACCGGAAGCAGTTGCATCATAATCACGTGGCAGTCATGAGACTTTAGGTTCTGAAACTTTTTCTCGGTCATATTTATTATTCCCATTATATTCGACGAGAAGCCAGACGGGACCTTCACACTGAGCAGACATTCAAAGAAGATTTCCTTCTCTTCTTTGGTAAGAGCGTAGCTGGCAGGACCTTCATACTGCTTTGGAGGCATGTCGTCTTTTTCATGCAAACGTTGCAGGTCCGCCCGTGCCTCCGGTGTATCTTTTGTCTTCCCATATACGCCCAAGAAGCCTGGCAGGTTCACACAAAGGTTCTTCGTCACGTGCATCACATCAATCGAAGAGCGGAAATCTAGGTGTTTCCAGTAGGGTAGGTCCCAAAATATAGATTTCTTCTTCCACATGGGTGCGCGTCCCTCGTTGTCATTCGGAACAGATAGTCCGCCGGGACCCTTTCCAAATATTACGTGTAAATCCTTGACCATTGCAAGTACGTGATCACCGATACACATGGTGGGCTTCTTCCGGTGATCTGCCTCGCCTTTGAAATGCTTGCCTTTCTTACGACATTGATGGTTGGTCGGAAGAAATCGACGATGCCCCAGGTACACATTCTTCCTGCAGTTGTCCAAGTATATACTTTCAGTGTCAGCTAAACAATGAGTGCATGCATGGTATCCCTTGTTTGTTTGTCCTGAAAGGTTACTGAGAGCGTGCCAATCATTGATGGTTACAAACAGCAATGCATATACTTGGCTCCCCGAAAGGATTAATGCCATCCGCGCTTAAACCAAACCATATGTTCCTTGGGTCATGTCCAAACATATCCCGGTACTTTCTCTCGATCTTTATCCATTGTGACCCATCAGCGGGGTGTCTCAAATTCCCGTCTTTCTTACGGTCTTCATTGTGCCATCACAACAACATCGCATGCTCTTTGTTTCTGAACAGACGTTTCAAACGTCGTATTATAGGAGCATACCACATCAGCTTTGCAGGAACCCTCTTTCTGCGGGGCTCGCCGTCAACATCACCAGGTTCATCTCGTCTGATCTTATACCGCAATGCACCGCATACTGGGCATGCATTCAAATCCTCGTACGCACCGCGGTAGAGGATGCAGTCATTAGAGCATGCATGTATCTTCTGCACCTCCAATCCTAGAGGGCATACGACCTTCTTTTCTGCGTACGTAGTGTCAGGCAATTCGTTATCCTTTGGAAGTTTTTTCTTAAATATTTTTAGTAGCTTCTCAAATCCTTTGTCAGACACATCATTGTCTGCCTTCCACTGCAGCAATTCCAGTATGGTACCGAGCTTTGTGATGCCCTCTTCGCAATTGGGGTACAACCCTTTTTTGTGATCCTGTAACATCCGATCGAACTTCATCTTCTCCTTTTCACTTTCACATTGTCTCCTTGCATCAACAATGACCCGGCGGAGATCATCATCGGGTACATCGTCCGGTTCCCCTTGATCTTCATCGGGCACATCGTCCGCTTCCCCCGTTGCAGCATCACCGTATTCAAGGGGCACATAGTTGTCATCGTACTCTTCTTCTTCGACGTCTTCCATCATAACCCCTATTTCTCCGTGCTTGGTCGAAACATTATAGTGTGGCATGAATACCTTATAAAGCAGGTGGGCGTGAATGGTTTGTCGGTCAGAGTAAGACTTCGTATTCCCACATGTAGAGCATGGACAACACATAAAACAATTCTGCTTGTTTTCCTCAGCCAGTTCGAGAAAATCATGCACACCCTTAATGTACTGGGAGGTGTGTCTGTCACCGTACATCCATTGCCAGTTCATCGGCGTGCATTATATATAATTAAGTGTGTCAAAACCATTACAGAACATCATGAATAGATAAGTGACCAAATTAATAGAATTTCATCATCACAGTAAAACCAAAGTACATACATAGTTCTCATTTAACAACATACAACTCTCCAGAGCATCTAACTAAGCCATACATTGAAACTATGTAAAACATTTCAATGCAACAACAAATGCGATCATAATCGCAACGAAGGTAACAATTGAACCAACGGCATAATGATACCAAGCCTCAGTATCAATTGCATATTTTCTAATCTTTCTAATCTTCAACCGCATTGCATCCATCTTGATCTTGTTATCATTGATGACATCCGCAACATGCAACTCCAATAGCATCTTCTCCTCCTCAATTCTTTTTATTTTTTCCTTCAAGTTATTGTTTTCTTCTTCAACTAAATTTAACCTCTCGACAATAGGGTCGGTAGGAATTTCGGGTTCAACTACCTCCTAGATAAATAAAATATATGTCACGTTGGTCGTCATAATTGTCACAAACAAAAAATGAACCAAATAGTTATAAAAGATAATATATACCACATCGGAATTATAGACAAAACGAGGGCCGACATGTGCAGATACCATAACCATCGCACTATATAATAAAAAACAATAATAAAATAAGAAAATTAGACAAGTATATATCTAATCATAAAAGTAAGAATTATTTTCTTTTAGAAAGAAAATAAGAATAAGAGGCTCACCACGGTGGTGCCGGCGACGAGATTGGCATGGGCGATCGATGGTGGTGAAGACGGGTACGAGACGTGATAAATCGCTAAACCTAGACAAATCTTGAGGAAAACGGAGCTTGGAGGTCAAGTTTGGAGAGGAGAAAGCTTAAGTAGTGTGGCTCGGGCATTTCATCGAACACATCATGTGCATTGGAGGTGAGCTAGAGCACCAGAAAGCCCTCCCCTTGCCCTCCCCGAAAAAACAGAGCACCAGTGGAGTGCTCTACTCGCCGGCGAGGGGTATATATAGCCAAATCATTAGTCCCAGTTTGTGGCTAGAAACGGTACTATTGGCCAGCCTTTCGTCCCGGGTCGAGCCACAAACCGGGACTAGTGGTTGTGGGCCAGGAGCGAGGCCCATTGGTCCCGGTTCTTGTCTGGAACCGGGACATATGCCCCCAGACGAACCGGGACCAATGCCCCACGAGGCCCGGCCGGCCCCCTGTCCGCACGAACCAAGACGTATGAAACCCATGGGTTCCGGTTCGTGGCACAACCGGAACTAATGGGTTGGAGAGGCCTGAACCAAAGCCCTGTTTTCTACTAGTGTAATACAGTTGTAGCACAATATAAAACTTGGTTCGTGCACATTCCCAATAGTCTCCCACTTGCACTAGAGTACAAATAATCTAGTTGCATTTTTCTGTGGATCATAACTCCATATCATCTATATGGTTATTGATCATGTTTTCTTGTGGAAAAAGTTGTATCAACAGTCTGGCTACCATTCAGATCCGTATGTCTTTTGCAAATCATTAATGTCACCTAGTTTGACATTACTTCATTATCCATTATAATGATGAGGTATATATATATTTGGCGTTAGAGTGAGGCTTACTTTGTTGGGTTTAAGCAATGGCATCCGGTGGGTCACGCGGACTTTCCCATAGTCATGCACATTGTAACTCACTCAGTCAGAAGTCGAACTTCTTAAGCCAAAATATAACTCATGCCACTTCTAAAGCAGCCACATCAATGTAGATTTAATCCTTTGTGCATTGTATGAAAATTTAATGTCTAACTATGTTTCTTTCAACTTAGGAATTCATTATTATGATATCTCAATTTTCTAGGTTAGTATCAGAACTTGAAATAGCATAACATTTATGGTCAAGTACACTATCCTTTACAAATTAGAGATGTATCCTCAGTTCTCTCCAGACACTGAAGGATAAACTTAACTCTTTGTTCAATGATTTACTCATAAATCATATCACAACATGTTCTTCTTGCTAAGAACTTGGGTCACATTACGTCGAGTACATAACTCTGGTTTTATGTGAAAGAACCTATGAAAAAGGCATAGAGGAAATCATACGGAGATGGAGCGCTCCCACCCCCCTAAACCCCAGCCGCCACCTCGCCGGCGATCTCCACACCTAGCCGTGGAACCTGGCTTCTGATCCCATCATCGGCTTCGGCGTCCTCTTCTGGTGTTGCTGCTGCCCATCTCATGGCAGTTCATGCGGCCATTTCCCTGGGTCTGGATTTCAACCCTGGGATGAAGTTGGCTGATCAAGTTCATCGCCTGTTTAAGCGCACGGTGCACCCGGATGGTTCTGGTTATTTCATTCTGGTGGTATCATTCGTGCACCACTCGTTTCGCCTGGACGAAGACTCTGTTAGTCTGGCTTTGGAATCGGCGATTGGAGGGTACTGCTCCAAACTCGAAGTCTCACGACTCCAAGATAAGGTTTTTGCTTTTCATGTCTCGTGCAAAGATGTGGGTTTCTTTATCTTCCATTAGAAAACTTTCGTTTGTCCCAAGTTTCATTGTGTTTTTCATCTATGGGGCAATGGTGGTGCTGATTGGAAAAAAGACTTTAAAATTTGGAAAATTGAATGTGATGAGGAACGGACTCTAGTTAGTCCATCTAAGTGTAGGCTGTCTCTAGGGCTACAGGCTTTGTAGCGGAAGCCGTCACGTTCATCCTTCAAGTCATCTTCTTCCAAGAGTAAGAAACTGCGTTTTTCCACCTTCATGAACTATGAGGCTTGTCGGGGATATAGATTTATGCCCACTGGTTTAGATGCACAAACAGTTCTTGAAGGGGGCTATTCTTTCACCCGTCATGAACTTTCACATCTCCACGTGAATACGTCTATACGATCATCGCCATCACCTGAGCTGCAGCCCTCACCGCCGGCGGCTCCGGCCATGATCGCTTTTGGTAGCATGCCACCTTCCCCTATTCCTACGGGTTCGGTTTTGGACAGCCCGGATTTATTGGGTGGTTCCATTATCTCGCCTACCATATTGGAGAACCATGCAACCATAATTACCTCGCCTACTGTTAATGATCCGATAGTTCTATCTGATGATGATTTGGTTATCACCTCTCCTATGGGCCCACAAGATATTTTAGACCCAAGTTCCCCTGTTGCCACACGCGGTTTGGTGGATTATGACTCTGATCAGAGTCCGTCCCCATGTAAAATCCCGTCGCCTAAGGAAATTGTTCGTTACCTGCAAAGTTTTGATGATATGATCGAAGATATGGCTGCTAGTTTTTGGAACTGTAAATATTACATCACCATGGGGCACAAAACGGAAGCGTGCACAAACAGGATTAGGTTTAGGCGTTGTTTCCGGTCTGGACACATTAAAAAGGACTGCCATGGGCTGCTGCCTGAGACTTCCATCTAGGTCCCCAAAGTTCCATCCCAGGATTTCAAGACTCACGCCACCGCTTTGTCCTCATCCGCCGATTCGAGTTCTCCCCAAGTTCATACCTTGTCCACCCAGCAAACGCTACAACCAGAAAACCCCAACTCCCCGGCTTCCCCTGCCCTGAGCAATCCCCTCCTGCCGCCCCCGGATTTCATCGACGAGCCGTCTCCTGCTTCATCAATGGCGAACTTCGAGCTTGATCCACAGCGTTTCCTCCCGGAAGGGATGGACATTAACGACGGAGGCCCGGAGCGCTTCCCTCGGGCTTTTTACTCGGCATCAGAGCCGCCGCCTAGGATGCATGAGCAATACATGGTCTCCATTGTTGAGCCTGCTCCACCAGCTCACCTGGTGGCAATCCGACGCGAACAAGTGCTTCAGTTCCTGTTTCAAGATCTTCAGGTGATGGTCCAATCTTCTCAAACTTGGTTTCAGGTGGTAGGCTTGTTTGAGATGCAAAATCCAATCGTGCGGGAGTCTTTCATTCAGAATGCGCCTTTTTCTCTGGGTTTGGATGAGCAAGGAGATGAAATCTTTGTTCATTTTATTCCCCACAACCAAGGTGAGGGTTTCAGAGCTATCCATGGTCACTGCACGGGTTGGTTGATGTTCATTGGTGTACCTCTTGATTATCGCAATACGAAGCACTTATCTGAGATGGTTGGTACCTTTGGGAAATTTCTGTCTTGGGAACACACTGATAGAAGATTGGTTCGTCCGCTGGTTCGCGCCTCTTTCCCTGAAAATGCCCTGGTGCCACAGGATGTCGTCTTCAGAGAATGTGCCACTTGGGGAGGTTCAGTAGTTTCCTGGACTGCCGCAGTGTATATCCTCACGCCTAATTTTGCGGATGCAGTTCTGCCAGTTGATGAGGACCCCATGCCTCTAGACGGGAACCCTCACCGCATGCCTGGGGCTTTAGTCCCAATTGCTCCCATATGGGCCCTTCCACCATATCCGGCTCTGGGGTGGAATGAAGTGCCCGCTCCACATCAGGGCGATAATGATCATAATATGGACCATAATGAAGATGATGAACACATGCAAGATGATGGTTGGCCTGCATGGGATGATGAACATGTAGCGCAAAATGATCCTCCTCAGCAAAATCAGCAACCTGATCAGGACCAAAACTCCATGGTTATGAACCCTTCACTTGGAGACAGCAGCTCCTCTGAAGTGTAAGTCATTGAAGTTGAAGATCAACAAGAGAAAGTACAGCAGGTGACGAATGACCCCCCTCCTGAACACAATGGTGATGATTGGGCCATTGTGCCCTATCAGCAGCCTCTGTTTCAGATGCCCCCACTGCAGGTGGGTTTTGTTTCAGTTCCTTTTGGTCCTGTCCTGCCCCCCGCTATGCTTTGGGAAAGAACTTTCAGACACCTTATTCCAGAATTGCTCGCCAAGACAATTCCATCAGGCATGCTGCACTTCCTGTTGCCGCCTATGTTTTCACCTGCAGGGGATTGGACTGATCATACCATACATCAAGCACCCCTGCTTTTGGAAAGTTCCTCCTCTTCTGCCAGTGGGGCACCCCCCAGGTTACTGTGGTTGATTTGTCTGAAGCTTCGCACCCTACTGACGATCATGTCTTCAGTGAAGTCAAGACACCTCTACCCAGGAAACGCCAGCGTGCCTCTCAGTTGGCTCCCACAATTGTCAGAACTAATGAGGATTTCACCACCAGGTGAGTCACAAGAAGTGTTGCGAAGAAATCAGGATTTAAACCTGTCTCTGCTATTCCAATCAAGGCAACCCCTATGCGGCAACCAAGAGCCAAAAAGCTGAAGTTCAGCGATGATTCGCTTCCTCAAGGATCGACTGATTATACTACTGATGATGACGCTGCAGCAGGTGCTTCAGAAGCTGTGCCACCTCCCACTCCAATTCGTATAATGCAGATCCTGGGGGCCTCCCTTGGCATTGCTGATGAAGATCTATCTACGGACAAGCTTATGGCTGCTCGTTCTTCTGAACCGCAAGCTAGTTCCCCATGATTAGTTTAGAACTAGCACTTAGTGGTAGAGTAGGGCCCTTTAGCCTGCTCGCTTTTATTTTCAGTCAATCTTTTGTGTGGTTATATCTGAACTCAAGTGTTGCTCCTTTGTCAATCTGTTGGACATATGTGACTTGCTATGCATACTCTATGGTTTTATATGGATAATACAAAATTCCGAAATTGGCGTGTGTTGTGTTGGAATGTCCGTGATCTAAATTCTGCTGATCGACAACGTGACCTTAGAGCAAAAATTGAAGAAAGTAAGTGCTCGATTGTTTGTCTTCAGGAGACGAAAATTCAATCTTTTGATCTGAGACTAGTCAGAAAATTTTGCCCAGACGCTTTGATAATTTTGTTTACTCACCATCTATTGGTGCCTCTGGTGGCATTCTTGTGGCTTGGTGCTCCACGATGTTCTCTGGCACGCTGGTTGAATCACTCCAATATGGTATAACTGTTAATTTTACCTCTGTGCATAATGCTGAAAAATGGACTATGGTCTCGGTTTATGGACCCTGCTCTGGCATTTTGAGAGATGAGTTTGTGCAGTGGTTGTATAACTTTCAGATACCTGATGATGAGAAATGGCTATTCTTGGGGGATTTTAATTTTATTAGATCCCTTGAAAATTGAAACAGACCAGGTGGAAATCTCAATGACATATGCTTGTTTAATGAAATCATTCGACACCTGGGTCTACTTGAGCTTCCACTAAAGGGCAGATCTTATACCAGGTCCAACATGCAAGCTGAGACCCTCCTTGAGAAACTAGATTGGTTTCTCACATCTAGCTCATGGATCTCAATCTATCCCAATACTGTGGTCTTCCCTATGGCCAAAACTGGTTCTGATCATGTGCCCTGCATTGTTTCAATTGACACCACAATTCCTAAATGCAAGATTTTCATGTTTGAGAACTATTGGTTGGAACTCCCTGGCTTCCAGGAATGTGTCTCTGCCTCCTAGAATGCTCCCATTGCTTTAGGATCTGCTTCCACCACTATATCCAAAAAATTCAAGAGACTGAGGTATGATCTTAAAAAGTGGTCATCCAACCTTTCCACCTTAAAAAGAAAGATCTCCAGGTACTCTCAGGTGGTGTTTGCATTTGATTGTCTTGAGGAAATAAGACCCCTGTTCAGACCTAAGTTTAATTTCAGGCAAATTGTTAAAGTGCACCACGATTATCTCCTAAACCATCAGGCTATTTACTGGAAGCAAAGGTACACTGTGAGGGGTATTTTGGTGGGTGAAGAAAAATCCAAATTTTTCCATGCTATAGCTTCTGAAAGAATGAGAGGGAATTCTATTTCCAGCCTCACTTCTTTTGATGGTTCTGTCTATACTGATCACACACAAATGGCTGGACTGTTGTGGAATTCCTTCAAAGGGAGGATGGGGATCACTCAAGGCATCAACATGATGTTTGACTTGCCAGCCTTGGTGCAACCTGTCTTGGGATTAGAGGAGTTGTCTCTACCCTTTTCCAAGTCTGAAATTGATGAAGTCCTAAAGGATCTACCTACAGACAGGGCACCTGGCCTTGATGGTTTTAATGGTCTCTTTCTTAAGAAATGCTGGCATATTGTTGAGAAAGATTTCCTGGATCTCATACAGCAATTTGCCACTGGTCAACTTAAGTTAGAATGCCTGAATGGGTCTCTTAATACCCTCATCCCTAAAATGCTTGCACCTGAAGGGCCCAATGAATTCAGACCAATTTCTCTGACCAACACATGTCTAAAGTTCCTGACTAAGCTGTTGGCTAACAGATTACAGAAGGTTATTCTTCAGTGTATACATCTGAATCAATATGGGTTCCTAAAATCTAGATCCATTCAAGATTGTCTGGCTTGGGATTTTGAGTATATCCACCAGTGCAAACAGTCCCAGCATCCTTTGCTCATTCTCAAGCTTGATTTTTCCAAGGCCTTTGATACAATTGAACATGAGGTTATCTTACAAATCTTAAAGCATAAAGGATTCAGTGCAACCTGGATTGACTGGGTTAGAGAGATTCTCACCTCTGGATCTTCTTCAATTCTTCTCAATGGAGTACCTGGCAAACAGTTTTACTGTAGGAGAGGGGTTAGACAAGGGGATCCTCTCTCCCCCTCCTTTTTGTTTTGGCTGCTGTTCTACTGCAGTCCATTGTAAACCAAATGTTGAATGAAGGGGTTTTAACTTTGCCAATCCCTTCACATGATCCTTTCTATCCCATCATACAATATGCAGATGACACAATTCTTGTGGTGCCATCTAAGGATGATCAACTTCTTTCTCTCAAGGAAATGCTCCTCAAATTCCAATCTTCCACTGGACTCAAAGTGAACTTCAATAAATCCTCAATGATCCCTTTAAATGTTCCTGCAGATGAGGCTGAAAGGTTGTCCGCAATTCTTGGTTGCTCCATTGGCCATATGCCGTTCACATATTTGGGCCTACCAATGGTTACTACTAGACCAAAAATGCAAGACCTCATGCCTCTTGTGGATAGAGTTGAGAGGAGACTCACTGCCAGTTCTGCAATGTTAAATCAGGGGGCAAGATTACAGTTACTAAATTCTGTCATCTCATCTTTGCCTATTTATCATCTTTGCTCCTTGTCCACTCCTCAAGGAATCATCAAGCAGCTAGAGAGGATTCAAATGCAGTGTATGTGGAGAGGCAACTCTGAATCCAATAGGAAATCCCTTGCTGCCTGGGACTTGGTTTGTAGACCTAAAAACAAAGGTGGAATGGGAATCATGAATCTTCAGCTTCAAAACAAAGCTCTACTGCTAAAGCATCTTCACAAATTCTTAAACAAGGACGACACCCCCTGGGTATCTCTCATCTGGAACTCCTATTACAATGGTAATGTCCCACATGCCACTGTAATGTGTGGGTCTTTCTGGTGGAAAGACATCCTCAAATTGGCTGACCTGTACAGGCCCGTGGTTTCTATCGAGGCCAATGTTGGAGACTCTCTGCTGTTTTGGTCTGATGGCTGGATTTTAAATAACTCATATAGACCTCTCAGAGACAGATTACCACATTTGTTCTCATTTGTGAACGATGACAAACTGTCTGTACATGATTTCATCATTTTTATTGAGGTCAGCTCCCTTTTCTATCTGCCCTTATCACAGCAGGCTGCAGCTGAGTTGGTTGTCTTCAACCATTGGTTACATAATTTTCATCTCTCCAACAATGATAAGGATATCTGGTCTTGGCCTGGCCTCCATGGTTACACTGCTAAGAGTTTCTATATGCTTATGCACTCCCATTTACCAGATGATGCAATTTGCAAATGGCCATGGAAAAGCAAATGTACTATGAAGATAAAGGTCTTTGGTTGGTTATTACTGTTTGACAGACTAAATACAAAGGACCTCCTGGTCAGGAGACACTGGAGGTCTCCACGGGAGGTCAATACATGCCTCATGTGTCCTAGTCACACTTAGGAAAACAGGATGCACCTGTTTTTCTCTTGCTCCTTCAGCTCAAGAATATGGTTTTACCTACAGATCCAATGGTCACAAGATGGTAATCTTGTTAGCAACCTCAATGTCGGGACCCGGGGTTAGCGTATGTAATTCCAGTCACGATACAATCACATGGAGAGCCGAGAACCGTACCCACTTGTCTAAGTAGACAAGGCCAAGCACAAAACGTTCTCGGTAAGCATCGAACGTGAGGGGCATCCCATTCAGGCCGGATGATCAACTGAGATGGGTCGTCAACGTCCGCTCACAAGTCTAAATGCTTATGGGTGGTGAATCCCATACTCATAGACAAGTCGCCTCAACCATGCTATCGATTGGATCCTAACTCTTACATAGACTTACTCCAGCCCGATCACTTAGTTGGGGTCTAGGGCGGGCTCGATCATACAACAAAGTGTGCACGTGACAAAGTCACGAACAATCGCATCGCGATGCCCCAAGCTGCGCACATCTAAGGGCCACTTGGTGTATAAAAGACTGCCAGCCAGATCACAACTAAGGTCTCGAAAACCCATACTAAAACATGCATGTTATAAACATACACGCAGCACACATGCCTAGTATGAACAGCAGGTATCATCACATAACTCTACAAAGTAATCTTTATTGATATACACATAGAGCATACAAAGATCACATGTCTGTGATCAACATTACATCATACAACGGAAGCAAATTAGGTCTGAGTACAGACAAGTTTAACAAATGGCTTAGAGAAGCCTTGTACAACAAACATGCCCTTCCACGAGGGACCAGACTGCTGTCTGGGACTATACTACCAAGGTCAACGTCGAGCTTCAGGTCGGTGACTCCATCGGGTCCGGTTTCTTATCTAAAACATAGAATAAGCAAACGTGAGTACAAAGTCGTACTCAGCAAGACTTACATCAGAACTAAACTACTCATGCTCAAGTATCAAGGTAAAGGGGGTGGGGTTTCACTTGCAGAAATGCCAGCTTTGACTTGGCTAATCCTGAACTACGAATACCAGACTTGAGGTAAGAAGCGTACACGAGTCCACTACATCTCCAACCAATACACCACTATGGTTACTTCCTCGACTTCCCCACGAGGAGGCACACCATAGCACTCACGCTTATCTTGCGAGTTTTATGAGTATCCATTCGAGTTGTCTAATAATCAGGTACAGGTTCCAAGTAGTCCTTAACCGCGGACGCGGCTATTCGAATAGTTTTGTTAACCTTGCAAGGGTGTAAACTACACACACATGACCATCGGTTACCGCCAGGTCTCGCCACCGTTCAAGAGGTGACAGCGAGGATGTTCACCACGACACTTCGCTCACAACCGGTCTATTCCAGGAGTCGACTATCTGAGTTTGCCTCCGCTCGAGAGCCCGGCCAGATCAACGAAACGGACTCAAACAATGTAGGTGACCGAGACGCCACCTCTGGCAGATGGTTTTCCTGCCTCACAGGTGCACCCACATATCTATATGATGCAACCATTTCCTTCGTTCTTTTTCTATGCACATGTCAAATGGAAAGCCCGAACTAATGTGACTCCTGGACGTCGACACGGATCAAGGTACTAGGCCGAGAGGGGTCAGTGAGCCCAATGTGTGGTTGTACTCTTTGTCTTGGATTACCATACAAGAACTCGATGCCTAAGGCAGTGTTCAACGAGACAACCCACTGTGTACTCCTACACAGCCTCTCATCGTTCACCTTGTATTAGGGTGGATTCACCGACACAGTTTTACTTTCATCAACACCATGTTCATCATCATCCCGACTCACATCAAAAGCAGCCTCATGTAACACTAAGCATGCAATAAGCTGTAACAGTTGCAGGGGCTTCATGATATCAATCAACTCCTATTTCAGCTAGGATTGTGGTTTTCTTACTACTGTGACAAGATGATAGGTCATGCATCGGATATGGGTTCAACTATGCGGTAGAATCGATACAAAGTGATCTCCTAAACATGCATAAGCGAGACTGAGAGGGAATTGGGATTTTATAGACATGATCAATGGGGTTTGCTTGCCTTGCTGTCGAGGTTCGATATCGGGGTCTTCAACGAAGGGGGTGGCCTCCGGTTCCGGTTGCACGTCTATCGAGCAAACAATCAAACAAAGTATAAATTTATTTGCAAATGCCCAAACACATGATCAATATTGAAATGGTGATGTTCTTGGTCACAAAGTGGTTACAATTCCATTTAAAAGAAGTCAAATGCAAAGTCACTTGCAAATGTGCTTCAAATTTGAATTTGAATTAAAGCCATATGGATGTTTTGCACTGTTCACCCAATTTTAATTGGTCAAACATGAAAACAGAGCCCATATTCATAATCCTTGGATTTTTCTGATATTTTTAGACATATTATTTGTTATATTTGGAGTTCATATGAATTAGTTATGAATTTCCCAAGTTTAAATGATTTTTTGGAATATTTTAAATCATTTCTATTTCTCTGGAATTCGATTTATTGCGTCAGCATGGCGTGGGGGTGACGTCAGGGGGGGGGGCTGACCAGTGGGTCCACCTTGTCAGCCTCAGTGGGTGTTAACCCGGTGTGATTAGCTTAACAGAGGGGTTAGGGGGGCGGGCTGGCCCACATGTCATGGACTCAAGGGGGGGATTAAGAGGTGTTTAAGGGGGGCTAATGGCGCCGTCGCCGGAGTGTGGCCGGAGCTTCGCCGGAGTTGGGATTCGGTCACGGGGGGCGGCGTGGGTGGCCTGGGCGTGTAGCCCGCAACCTCGCGCACTCGTTCAAGCCATCTGGGCAACGAGGAGGGGCCTCGGGCCACGGCTAGGTCGAAGACGACGGCGGCCGGAGCACTAGAGCGGGCGGTTCTACGCTACGGGCCACGGCGAGAGGCGCGGAGGAGCTGGGGCGAACGGGGAGCTCAACCTGGTGCTAGTGGAGCCGTCGGGGAGGCCGGAGGGTGGCTGGACGGAGGAGAATCGCTCGCCGGCGTCCACTGTGCCCGGCGGTGGCTCGATGAAGAGGACGTCGTCGCCGTTGGCTCCTGATCCGAATTGAAGGCGCCGCTCGATGAAGTCGATGCCGGGGAGCCTCGTGGACAACTTGCGGCGTCGAAAGGGGCACGGTGGCCACGAGCTCTACGGCGGCGTGCTCCGCTAGGGCTACGGGTCGGCTCGGTTCTCGCCGGGGAGGAAGAAGGAAGGCCAGGGAGAAGGGGGAAATGACCTGGGGCATTCCAGGCTGCCACGGGGAGGAGAAGGAGGTCAGGGGGAAGCAGGAGGTGGCGTCGGTGCCCTGGGCATGGCCGCCACGCACCTCTGTGCTTGCCTGCCCAGGGAAGAAAACGACCATGCCCTTGTGGGTTGGGCTGGTCCCCTGGGCCAGGCTGGGCCAGGTGGTTCTTTTCCTTTTATTTCTTCTGTTTTTTCTTTCTGTAAATATGTTTTGCCCTGAATAAAATAGCAAGGCAATTTATAAAAATGCCCAAATACTTTTATAAATATTAGGTGACCAGTAGCTAGCCACATACAGAATTTGAGCATTTTTGAAATTCAAAACATTTGAATTTCAATTCAAATAGGGGTAAACTTTAATTTCCAGAGCACCTTTTGAATATTAGAAAATTCCATGAGTATGGGAAAATACCCAATCCACTTTTAAAATGATCAGCATCATTTATAGGAATTTTCCAAACATTCAAATGATTTTTGGAAAAATATTTTTATCTGGCCATTTCAAATAATTTCTCAGGGCTTTCTGCTTCCCCATTTTTGAATTTCCTTTTGAAATTTTCATGATGCAAAAGGGTCAATCAAGCCCTAGCACTTACCCTAGTTGGGGTTCTGACAACTCGCCCCCACTCAAAAGAATCTCGTCCCGAGATTCAGAAGTCGTCGGGAGGAAGGTGGGGTACCCGGCACGGAGACGGTCTTCTCTTTCCCACGTTGCTTCTTTCTCGGAGTGATGTGACCATTGCACTTTGAGGAACTTGATCTTCTGACGACGAGTGACACGCTCTGCTGAATCAAGAATACGAACAGGGTACTCTCGATAAGAAAGGTCATCTTGGAGATCAAGCGTTTCATGGTCGACTTCGCGGATGGGGTCCTTGAAGCAACGCCTGAGTTGTGACACATGGAATACATCATGTACTCGGGAAAGGTGCGGAGGTAGTTCAAGTTGGTAGGCAACTTTTCCACGTTTAGTAAGAATGCGGAAAGGTCCGATGTAACGTGGGGCCAACTTGCCTTTGATACCGAATCTTTGGGTTCCCTTCAGAGGAGTAACCCGGAGGTAAGCCTTCTCATCAATATTGTAGCTCTCCTCTCTATGATGACGATCATAATAGCTCTTTTGACGAGACTGAGCGGCTTTCAATCGATCATGAACAATGCGAACTTGCTCTTCTGCTTCCTTGATCAAATCCGGTCCAAAGAGTTGTCTTTCACCGGTTTCTGACCAGTTAAGGGGTGTTCGAACATCGTCGTCCGTATAGGAGTTCAAAATGAGCCATGTTCAGACTAGATTGATAGCTATTGTTATAAGAAAATTCGGCGAATGGAAGA
Organism: Bromus sterilis; assembly: GCA_950022295.1. Taxonomy (NCBI): domain Eukaryota; kingdom Viridiplantae; phylum Streptophyta; class Magnoliopsida; order Poales; family Poaceae; genus Bromus; species Bromus sterilis. The sequence goes on along the minus strand of OX465601.1, from coordinate 137,162,384 downwards.
GACTTCTCCCAATTCTTTCCGAAAGAGATAACACAAGCTCTGAGCATGTCTTCCAAGATTTGATCAACCCTTTCAACTTGACCGCTAGACTGAGGATGGAAAGCTGTACTAAAGGATAGATGAGTTCCCATAGCATTCTGAAAGCTTCCCCAGAATCTAGAGGTGAAAAGGCTACCACGATCATAATTGATCACCAAAGGAACACCGTGAAGAGACACAATTCTAGAGATGTACAAGTCCGCTAACTTGCTAGCAGTTATAGACTCGCGAACGGGAAGGAAGTGAGCAACTTTGGAAAGTCTATCAATGACCATGAAGATGGCATCATTTCCTTTCTGGGTTTTTGGAAAGCCGGTGATGAAGTCCATACCGACTTTGTCCCATTTCCACTCGGGAATAGGAAAAGGTTGAAGTGTACCAGCAGGTCTTTGGTGTTCTGCCTTAATGCGACGACAAACATCACATTCAGCAACAAATCGAGCAATGTCTCTCTTCATCCGGGTTCACCAAAATCTCTGGCGTAGATCTCGGTACATTTTTGTGCTACCGGGATGAATTGAGAGGGGTGTGTCATGGGCTTCTTTGAGGATGAGTTGCCTTAGATCCCTATTCTTAGGTACTACCAAACGATTTTCAAAGAATACCGTTCCTTTACTATCTGTGGAGAAACATTTAGCAACTCCGCTAGCAATGTTCTCCTTGATCCGGCGAACACCTCGTGCACGCCTCTGGGCAACTCTGATTTGATCCTCAAGGGTTGGTTTCGCCACCAAGTTGAAAAGAGATCCACGAGGAACAATCTCGAGATTGAGCTTTCGAAATTCCTCATGAAGAAGTGGTTGATACTGTTGTAACATGAGGTTGTTACAATACGACTTAGGACTTAGTGCATCAGCCATGACATTGGCCTTGCCTGGGGTGTAAGAAATTCCTAAGTCATAATCTTTTATCAACTCTATCCAACGTCTTTGCCTGAGATTAAGATCTGGCTGGGTGAAAATGTATTTGAGGCTTTGGTGGTCGGAATATATCTCACAACGATTACCAAGGAGGTAATGTCGCCAAGTCTTCAGGGCATGAACTACGGCAGCGAGTTCAAGATCATGGGTAGGATAGTTCTCTTCATGTGGCCGCAATTGGCGTGAAGCATAAGCTACCACATGTCGATCTTGCATAAGTATGCATCCTAACCCTTGCCGTGAAGCATCACAATAGATCTCGAAATCCCTTTTGGTGTCTGGAGGTGCAAGTACGGGTGCAGAAGTCAATCTTTTTTTTAGCTCTTGAAAGCTTTCCTCGCACTTGGGGTTCCATTGGAATTTCTTATCTTTCTTGAGGAGTTCAGTAAGAGGCTTTGCAACTTTAGAAAAGTTCTCGACGAAGCGGCGGCAATAGCTTGCTAGGCCAAGAAAACTCCTAACTTGCTTAACCGATTCAGGTGGAGTCCAGTCAAGGACGGCCTGAACTCTCTCGGGATTGACAGCAACACCTTTCGCAGAAATCACGTGGCCTAAGTAGGTCACTTCTGGTAGCCAAAATTCACACTTGGAGAATTTAGCATACAGGCGGTGCTCTCTAAGTTTCATCAATACCAACCTTAAGTGTTGGGCATGATCTTCTTCGTTCTTCGAGTAGATGAGAATATCATCGAGATAAACCACAAAAAATTTATCTAGGTACTCCATGAAGATCGAATTCATCAAGCGTGAGAATGTGGCGGGGGCATTGGTTAAACCAAAGGACATGACGGTATACTCGTAAAGACCATAACGAGTAGTGAAGGCCGTTTTGGGAATGTCCTCATTTCGGATTTTGATTTGATGATAGCCTAATCTCAAATCCATCTTGGAGAAGACAGAGGATCCTGCAAGTTGATCATAAAGATCATTGATCCTGGGCAGTGGGTACTTGTTCTTTATCGTCGCTAGATTTAGCGGGCGATAGTCTACGCACATCCTTTCTGTTCCATCTTTCTTCGTTACGAACAGAACGGGGCAACCCCATGGCGATGAGCTAGGGCGGATGAAGCCTTTTGCCAACGAAGCATCAAGTTGGGGTTTTAGCTCAGCTAACTCATGTGGTGCCATTCTATATGGACGTCTGGAAATTGGGGTTGTGCCTGGTATAAGATCAACTATGAATTCTACACACCTGTCGGGTGGCATTCCCGGCAGCTCTTCAGGAAAGACATCCGGGAAGTCACGAACCACCGGAACATCTTCAAGGTCTGGAAGTGGAAGCACATTCAAAGTATGCATCTGGATTCTAGAGCTGGGTGATGTGTAGTCAATGGTCTGGCCTGAAGGATGGGTGAGTTTAACTGACTTGGCTTTACAATCAAGGAAAGCATTCTGCCTTGATAACCAATCCATTCCTAGGATGACATCAATGTCTGAAGACTTCAGGGCTATAAGTGAAGCAAGGAATACTAAACCCTCAATTGCAATTTGATTGCCATGGCTTACTCTATTAGTTTGCCACTTTGAACCAGGAGTTTGAATGATCATTGGAGAAAACATTTCTTCAAAGGCGAACTTATGACGAAGTGCATAACTCTCCGACATGAATGAATGAGAAGCTCCTGGATCGAAAAGAACGGAGGCGGGGACATGATTGACTGGGAGTGTACCAAGAATGACGTCAGAAGCATCAGTGGTTTCCTCCACTGAGATTTGGTTCACACAACCACTACTAGTGGATGAAGGCTTTGCTGGAAAAGCTTTGGTGGTTGGTTTCTTTGGAGGTTTGGGTCGAGAATGAAGTGGTGCCATCAAGACCTGAGGGCATTGACGATAGTAATGGCCTGGAAGACCACACTTAAAGCATACCCTGTCTGAAATGTTGGGAGTGGGATTACTTGGTTGCACACCATCATTCCGGGGTGGAATAATGTGTTGGGGTGGATGGCATATATTTGGTGATGGCCTCTGGAGAAGGTTTTGAGGTATGGCTCTGGTTGGAATCCAAATTCGGCGTTTCTGAGGGGCTGAACTTGAAGAAGGAGCAAGCTCAAGAGCATGCTTACGGGACTCCTCGAAAATTTCATTGCCATGCTCAGCTCTGAAGGATCTGTTGACTAAATCCTCAAAGGTGGCAAATTCGATGAGGTTGAGATCATGACGAAGGATGGGGCTAAGTCCCTTACGGAACCTTGCCTGCTTTCTGGCATCGGTGGTGATCTCATCTTGGGCATACCGGGCAAGACGGTTGAACTCTCTCACATACTCATGCATGGAAATCTCTCCTTGAGTGAGATTGCAGAACTCTTCCTTCTTGTGCTCCATCAACTCATCCAGAAGCTGGTACCCTCGAAAGGCAACACAGAACTCCTGCCAAGTCACTACGTGACCATCTGGCTGCATAGCAACATAGTTCTCCCACCATTCAGCGGCAGCACCTTCCAGAAAGTATGCCGCAAATATAACTCGAGCATCGGGAGCAACATGTGCAGTATCAAGCTTACGCTCGATGGAACGGAGCCAATCATCAGCTTCAAGGGGCTCAGAAGAACATCGGAATACCGGTGGCTTCAGGAGGATGAAGTCCTGGATTCTCACAACCACATTGCAATGACGTGAGGTATTCTGCTCGATGAGCTCCAGAAGGCGTGTTTGATCACGTTGATTCTTCTCGGTTTCCATCATGATTTCCGTCGCAGAAGGCGGTGGTAGAGGTTCATCATCATTTCGATTCCGAACACGGTCTCGATTCCGACGAACAGCACTACGAGTTCCACCTCACATCCTGTGTGATAAAAATCAACAATCAGAACAGGTTGAATGATGGATTCAAGGATAACAAGACATGATGAAGGCGGAAAGATTATAATGCGAAGGCAATGATTCATAGAAACTTGGAACAAATCCGGCAGCATAACGGCTACACACGGATGGAAAACAAGACAACCTGGAGGAAATTGGACATAACTTCTTCAAGGAACTCAACAGAACGATGAGTCTGGACGACCACAACTGTCCTACGGCTACAAGGAGGCAAACAACGAGATGTTCTAGTAAAGACATAGATGAGCCTAGTCCTATCATCCCGTAGAAAGGATAAGGTGACCCAGAACTTAGATCGATGAGGATAAGGAGAAAAAGAAGGCTTACGTTATTCCCTTATACCCAGAGTAACTATATAACTATAGAATGCTAGACTCGACTTCGACCAAGGGTTTGATAAGCCTACAGACAGTCCTGCTTTGATACCAAGTCTGTCGGGACCCGGGGTTAGCGTATGTAATTCCAGTCACGATACAATCACATGGAGAGCCGAGAACCGTACCCACTTGTCTAAGCAGACAAGGCCAAGCACAGAACGTTCTCGGTAAGCATCGAACGTGAGGGGCATCCCATTCAGGCCGGATGATCAACTGAGATGGGTCCTCAACGTCCGCTCACAAGTCTAAATGCTTATGGGTGGTGAATCCCATACTCATAGACAAGTCGCCTCAACCATGCTATCGATTGGATCCTAACTCTTACATAGACTTACTCCAGCCCGATCACTTAGTCGGGGTCTAGGGCGGGCTCGATCATAAAACAAAGTGTGCACGTGACAGAGTCACGAACAATCGCATCGTGATGCCCCAAGCTGCGCACATCTAAGGGCCACTTGGTGTATAAAAGACCGCCAGCCAGATCACAACTAAGGTCTCGAAAACCCATACTAATACATGCATGTTATAAACATACACGCAGCACACATGCCTAGTATGAACAGCAGGTATCATCACATAACTCTACAAAGTAATCTTTATTGATATACACATAGAGCATACAAAGATCACATGTCTGTGATCAACATTACATCATACAACGGAAGCAAATTAGGTCTGAGTACAGACAAGTTTAACAAATGGCTTAGAGAATCCTTGTACAACAAACATGCCCTTCCACGAGGGACCAGACTGCTGTCTGGGACTATACTACCAAGGTCAACGTCGAGCTTCAGGTCGGTGACTCCATCGGGTCCGGTTTCTTATCTAAAACATAGAATAAGAAAACGTGAGTACAAAGTCGTACTCAGCAAGACTTACATCAGAACTAAACTACTCATGCTCAAGTATCAAGGTAAAGGGGGTGGGGTTTCACTTGCAGAAATGCCAGCTTTGACTTGGCTAATCCTGAACTACGAATACCAGACTTGAGGTAAGAAGCGTACACGAGTCCACTACATCTCCAACCAATACACCACTATCGTTAATTCCTCGACTTCCCCACGAGGAGGCACACCATAGCACTCACGCTTATCTTGCGAGTTTTATGAGTATCCATTCGAGTTGTCTAATAATCAGGTACAGGTTCCAAGTAGTCCTTAACCGCGGACGCGGCTATTCGAATAGTTTTGTTAACCTTGCAAGGGTGTAAACTACACACACATGACCATCGGTTACCGCCAGGTCTCGCCACCGTTCAAGAGGTGACAGCGAGGATGTTCACCACGACACTTCGCTCACAACCGGTCTATTCCAGGAGTCGACTATCTGAGTTTGCCTCCGCTCGAGAGCCCGGCCGGATCAACGAAACGGACTCAAACAATGTAGGTGACCGAGACGCCACCTCTGGCAGATGGTTTTCCTGCCTCACAGGTGCACCCACATATCTATATGATGCAACCATTTCCTTCGTTCTTTTTCTATGCACATGTCAAATGGAAAGCCTGAACTAATGTGACTCCTGGACGTCGACACGGATCAAGGTACTAGGCCGAGAGGGGTCAGTGAGCCCAATGTGTGGTTGTACTCTTTGTCTTGGATTACCATACAAGAACTCGATGCCTAAGGCAGTGTTCAACGAGACAACCCACTGTGTACTCCTACACAGCCTCTCATCGTTCACCTTGTATTAGGGTGGATTCACCGACACAGTTTCACTTTCATCAACACCATGTTCATCATCATCCCGACTCACATCAAAAGCAACCTCATGTAACACTAAGCATGCAATAAGCTGTAACAGTTGCAGGGGCTTCATGATATCAATCAACTCCTATGTCAGCTAGGATTGTGGTTTGCTTACTACTGTGACAAGATGATAGGTCATGCATCGGATATGGGTTCAACTATGCGGTAGAATCGATACAAAGTGATCTCCTAAACATGCATAAGCGAGACTGAGAGGGAATTGGGATTTTATAGACATGATCAATGGGGTTTGCTTGCCTTGCTGTCGAGGTTCGATATCGGGGTCTTCAACGAAGGGGGTGGCCTCCGGTTCCGGTTGCGCGTCTATCGAGCAAACAATCAAACAAAGTATAAATTTATTTGCAAATGCCCAAACACATGATCAATATTGAAATGGTGATGTTCTTGGTCACAAAGTGGTTACAATTCCATTTAAAAGAAGTCAAATGCAAAGTCACTTGCAAATGTGCTTCAAATTTGAATTTGAATTAAAGCCATATGGATGTTTTGCACTGTTCACCCAATTTTAATTGGCCAAACATGAAAACATAGCGCATATTCATAATCCTTGGATTTTTCTGATATTTTTAGACATATTATTTGTTATATTTGGAGTTCATATGAATTAGTTATGAATTTCCCAAGTTTAAATGATTTTCTGGAATATTTTAAATCATTTCTATTTCTCTGGAATTCGATTTATTGCGTCAGCATGGCGTGGGGGTGACGTCAGGGGGGGGCTGACCAGTGGGTCCACCCTGTCAGCCTCAGTGGGTGTTAACCCGGTGTGATTAGCTTAACAGAGGGGTTAGGGGGGGCTGGCCCACATGTCATGGACTCAAGGGGGGGATTAAGAGGTGTTTAAGGGGGGCTAATGGCGCCGTCGCCGGAGTGTGGCCGGAGCTTCGCCGGAGTTGGGATTCGGGCACGGGAGCTGGCGTGGGTGGCCTGGGCGCGTAGCCCGCAACCTCGCGCACTCGTTCAAGCCATCTGGGCAACGAGGAAGGGCCTCGGGCCACGGCTAGGTCGAAGACGACGGCGGCCGGAGCACTGGAGCGGGCGGTTCTACGCTACGGGCCACGGCGAGAGGCGCGGAGGAGCTGGGGCGAACGGGGAGCTCACCCTGGTGCTAGTGGAGCCGTCGGGGAGGCCGGAGGGTGGCTGGACGGAGGAGAATCGCTCGCCGGCGTCCACTGTGCCCGGCGGTGGCTCGATGAAGAGGACGTCGTCGCCGTTGGCTCCTGATCCGAATTGAAGGTGCCGCTCGATGAAGTCGATGCCGGGGAGCCTCGTGGAGAACTTGCGGTGTCAAAAGGGGCACGGTGGCCACGAGCTCTACGGCGGCGTGCTCCGCTAGGGCTACGGGTCGGCTCGGTTCTCGCCGGGGAGGAAGAAGGAAGGCCAGGGAGAAGGGGGAAATGACCTGGGGCATTCCAGGCTGCCACGGGGAGGAGAAGGAGGTCAGGGGGAAGCAGGAGGTGGCGTCGGCGCCCTGGGCATGGCCGCCACGCACCTCTGTGCTTGCCTGCCCAGGGAAGAAGACGACCATGCCCTTGTGGGCTGGGCTGGTCCCCTGGGCCAGGCTGGGCCAGGTGGTTCTTTTGCTTTTATTTCTTCTGTTTTTTCTTTCTGTAAATATGTTTTGCCCTGAATAAAATAGCAAGGCAATTTATAAAAATGCCCAAATACTTTTATAAATATTAGGTGACCAGTAGCTAGCCACATACAGAATTTGAGCATTTTTGAAATTCAAAACATTTGAATTTCAATTCAAATATGGGTAAACTTTAATTTCCAGAGCACCTTTTGAATATTAGAAAATTCCATGAGTATGGGAAAATACCCAATCCACTTTTAAAATGATCAGCATCATTTATAGGAATTTTCCAAACATTCAAATGATTTTTGGAAAAATATTTTTATCTGGCCATTTCAAATAATTTCTCAGGGCTTTCTGCTTCCCCATTTTTGAATTTCCTTTTGAAATTTTCATGATGCAAAAGGGTCAATCAAGCCCTAGCACTTACCCTAGTTGGGGTTCTGACACTCAACCAGGCCAGACTTTCCTTTGGGCATCCTTTCTTCCTGGAAGTGGTTCTCACTGCTGCCTGGTGCATTTGGACTGAGAGGAATGGCAAGACCTTCATGCATGAGAGACCAACTTTCAATTCCTGGAGAAGGCACTTTGTGCATGATATCACCCTGCTTTCACATAGATTTCAGGGAGATACTAGAGATAGATTACTCTCTTGGATAAATAATCTGCAGTAGTTTATATAGGTGAGTTTCTTAAATTTCCCTTGCATGTAAATCCCCTGTACCCCTTTTGAGAACTTTTTGTTCTCCCCTCTGCAATAAAATACTGTGGAGCTCATGCTTCACAGTCCTTAAAGTAAAAAAAAGGCATAGAGGATGTAGCACATCCATTTCTTTCTTTCATTTAACCGATGTTCTTGTACTGAGATTAACTCGATACTTTTCTTGGATATACAAGCAAGAACTACCTTCTTGACTTGTCCCATTCTGAACTCCTTCAGAATCTTATATAGGAAAGCATTCCGACTCAATGTTATCAAACACATTAATATATCTTAATAGATTTTCAATGCTTAACTTCATTCATGAAAGATTTCAATAATCATTAATACCAACTACACCATTCACAACATGTTATCCATATATGATAATGTTTTCATGCTCCCACCCAAATATGTCAGCCACATATAAGATTAGGATGACACTCTCACAGGTCCCACTCAAATATGTCTGTCACATATAAGACCATGATAACATCCACACATCTCCCACTCAAATATGTCATCCACATATTAAGTTGAGGATATAATACTCCCATAGCTCCCACTCAAAATATGTCGTCCACATATTAAGTTTAGGATACTATTAAGCTCCCACTCAGTTTCATGTGAATGCATGTCTCTCAATATTTTGGCTAAGTCCAAAATCACTTTGATCATCCATCAAATTGAGAATTCAGGTTACGAGACACAAGTATCCATAAGTTTTTCAAACCTTCTTGTTGTACCAATTACAACACTTCTTCCAGCGCAGGATTTGAGGAAGTCGCGGTATTGATAACAATTTGGATCAATCGTAGTGAATATCCCATTGATTCAAGCATGGCTACACATTGTAGTCAACCCTTTTGAATTTGTCAGAACATTCTTTGAGACAAATCGATCTTGATGTCTTCTTTGATGTTCACATTTATTCCTTATAACCATGTAGTTATTTGGAATATCAAGTAACCTCCTTACTTGATATGATTCAAGTAATCTTAAATGTAATTCAACATAGGATTTCATGACTCATAGTCATATCTCATACTTAGGTCCACCATCGCTTCTTCGTAATTCGTAGGTATGTCTTGTTCCATTAATTTGACAAGTGAATCATGAATATTATTTTACACAACGGCAAATATATTTTATTGAATCCTACTTTGTTCAGTAAAAGGTTCCATCGAAACATCATGATCATTTATCATTAGTTTCTTCTCTAATTGTAGAGCTTTGCTTCCAGAACATATTCTATTGCGGTACTTTGACATCTGGAGGCAAGATCAATTACCTCGGCTAAACTTTCACTTTTCTTCCATTAGCACATTCGTCAAGAACATTTCTTGACAAACACCAAAACACTTAGCAACACAAGTTTTGCTCTTTTGGTTCTAGTTGTGGAAGATGCATCCATAGTTGTCTAAGGATACACTACAACGATAATTTATGATATAAATCACACTTCGTAGAAACCACGACACACACCATAACATATATAGTGTTGTTTTCCATGAACTCAGATGGTTCTTTATACTGAAGTGAGTGTTTGCATATTACATTAATAACTCTAAACAATACTAATAAGTAACTCGGTAAGAGATAACTTATACCATACACTATTCAATAGAGTTTGATTGTAATGTTTAGGCACATCAACAATATTGAAGTAGTCCAAGCATTGTAATTTGTGGAACAACTTTCACAAGTCTTTATGCCCAAGACTAACTCAAAACATTTGTCACTTTGATCAAATCATAGAGACTTGTCTTTCTTGTTAATTTAATATTCGTCTTCATTCTGAAATCCCTTTGATCATATCAAATTATTTCAGACTCATGTTCCATTAGTGAATACACATATTCATCCAAGTCCACATATGAAGTTCACGAAAAGTGAAATTCACTACATGCCAAAATATGATACATCACAATGTATGATATACAACAATCAGTACACACTCTGTTTTACAAGAACACGAGGTTTTAGTCATCTCACCTAAAAAGGCATGGTTTGCATGATTCAAGAGATCAATGTAACACCCCGATAATCAGGCAACAGAAATTCAACAGTGATCACCTTGTTAAATGCCTTTTCATCAGGATCACCCTCATTAAAAAAATTACATTATGAAATAATTCCACTCCAAGTCCTTTTCAAAAGGCAGGTCGACATAAAACCTTTGCAAATAATTGAACAGATTATTCTTGGCATTTTGAAAGATTCCAAGTCAATAATAAATAGTGAAACCCATAAGGGTTGGATATTAAATTGCCCCTAGGTATTAAATAAAAGTGGAAAATAAACCTTGACCAAAAATTGAGCAACCAATTTTGATAAATGCCTAATAATCAATATGTCATATTTAAAATGAAATGGGGATTTACTAAAATATTTTACTATCATAAAGAAATAAAAACGGTAGCTAGAGAACACCATTTAACACTTTAAAATAAATGGTAATAATCAAACGAATTTATTTGTGAGCAAAACATTTTGTGGCACTAAAGTATGGTGTAACAATAATACTAGAGCTTGTCACATATTTTAAAAAAGTCATTTGGTTTCCAAAAAAACAGAAAAGAATAAAGGAAAGAAAAAAAAACCTATCTAACGCCCAAGGCGAGACCACCTCGGCCCACCCCGGGCCCAGCCCGCCCCCTCTTCATCTACCTCCTCCCCTGTTCACCCCGGTGGCGGGGAAGCCATCCCACGGCTCCACGGCCATCTCCGTCGCCGTGGATGCCATCCCACGGCTCACCGGCGAGCTAAGTATCTATGCCCCCCTGTGACCTCGGAACCCTAGCCGCCATCTCCCTGCTCCCCCTCGGGCCGCTTTCTCCCCCCACGGCGCGCACCCGAACCGTCCTCCCAACGACCGCCGTCGCCGCCGTCGTGGAAACTCGCGGCCAGCGACCTCCACGCGCCTCGCCACCTTGTCCAGTTTGTTCGTCGTCGTCGTCTTCGTCATCTCGCGGAAGGAATCGAGCCGGGATGGCCTGTGTGCTCGCCATCGCCGTCGCTCCCTCCGCCACGGTCGCCGGCCGACGACGTCAAATTCCTCGCCGGCAGCGCAAGCCTCGCCTACCCGAGCTCTCCATCCACTCCACTGTGAGCCCCTCTTCGAATTGCCTCTCGCCGTCTTCGTTTTGGTTCGCTAGAACATTGTCCGCGCGAGCGCGTATTCCGGCCGCCGTGGCTTCGCTCGTCGTCGTGGCCACGGTCCATCCCAGCTCGCCCCAGTGGCACTGATGGATGCGGCGCGTCGCACTGGTTCCGTAGGAGAAAATGGCGCACCGAGCGGGCCCCTGTGACGCGATTCCAGTGAGCACTGTGCCTCGTCGCCGTGCCCCCGTAGGCCAATGCCGGCGCGCCCTGCTGCCGTGCTGCGTGCTCGCGCTCGTCGCTCTCCCACCTGGTCATCTGTGCCCTTGTGCGCACGCGCGACGCCGCCGCGCCCTTTTAGGTCGTCGCGCTTCGTCGTGCTCCCTCGCTTGCCTGTGTCGGCTTGCCGCCGGCGTGCCGTGAAGCCAGTGGGAATACCCACTGACTTGTGGACCCCCTGGGACTAATCACCTGTTAAAACGCTAACCCCCTGTTAACTTATATGCATAATTAAAATAACCCCTAGTCACTCACACTTGGGCCCATGCCCCTGTGATTAATATTGAAAAGAAAAGAAATAGAAATACCCCCCCCCTTTTCCTTATAGGTGGGCCCAGCAGATTATTAGTTAAATAAATCAGATAATTTAAGCATGTGTCTATGACATGTGGGTCCTCTGTTAATTTAGATTTAATAAAATGAATTTAATTCCTCTGTGTATTACATGTAGGTCCCACCAGTCAGACACTGTTTTGGATAAGGTTATGGATAATGTTGAGTTAAATATTAAAAGAACTTTCAGAAATGATTAAAAATGGTTTAAACTTTGAAATTGAATATCTTTTAAACCGTAACTCCGATGAAAATAATTTATATATATATAAATGATCAGAAAATATAAGGAATACGGATACGCTACCCATACCCCCACCTCAACCCTCTAACATACCGCACACGAGACATTCCCCCTATGATTGCACTGTCAGGTAATCACCCGGAGCCGGTAAAACTTTCCAGATGAAATTTTTCTAAACATGAAAATTGTTTAGAATGGATACATTATCCACATGTCTGTGAAATGTCCCTAACAATGCGGACGTGGAACCTTCCCCTCCGGATCATCTGTCCGGTAATAAACCGGTACTAATGAGTCATCCCCGGATAAATTATCGCTCCGCCGAAAATACTTAACACTGCGTTAGAACACTGCCAACAATGCGTTTGCCATGTCTTGTATTTGTATTGCTATTACTGTTGTGTATTTATTGTTTCTCCCCCTTTATTCTCCGATCGACGAAGTAGTCCTATTCGATGACCGTACCCCTACCGTCGAACTTCCAGGAAAGCAGAGCCATTTTCCTTCCCCAGATATCGCCCATCTTTTTTGTACATTTCTTGTTATGTTGCTTACCTATTCAATTGCATAGCCTGTCATTGTCTCCCCTTGATGTACCTTTCCTTGTCCTATGTTTCCTTATAAATATATATAATATTTAGCAGTAAACCCTGCGCATTGTTAGCTAGGTTTAGAATAGCGGGCCATGATCACTCTGGTGAGTGAACACGGATTACAAAATATTATAACTGCAACAGGTACGGATCAATGCAGACGCCCTAGGGAACCTACAACGGAGAGACTTTGCCGAGTCGCTTCGAGTTTGACTTACGAGTGGAATGGACTCGTATTACACTCTCGTCGGCTCAGTAGCGTAGCATCACCGGGATGATACGAGGTGTACCTCTTTAGTTCATTCCGCTAATGTCTCTGTCGAACCTCTTCAAGTGTACCATCGAGGGTGATTCCTCCTGGTTTCACTTGATGGTAGGCGCTCGAATCAACTGGTGTCCTTACAGGTAAGGAGTCGGGTGATCCCACGGTGCCCGCGCAGGGTATTGTATCGGACCGACAGGACGGGTGTATTCCACCGGTGTGCGGTGGGCCTGGTACTTGTTCGTGGCCAAGAGATATCCTGTAGTACGAAAGTCGAGCTCTCCCAAGAGCACATGCGAGATAAGGTAAGGAGACAGTTCACCTTGTTGGTAACCGCAAGAGTTAGTGGGACGACAGGACAGGCACCGATGTACTGGTGGTCCTGGCTGCTGTCGTTGTCTGCGACTCACCGAGAAAGGGGCAACGATAACGGTTGTCTCGACAGATAATAATAAAACGACTAACGGTTCAGGTGGATGACTTGAGTAGCCTTTTGGCTTGTACGCACTACCTTCACGTGGGATTACGGTGTGGGCCCTCCGCGTTTTGGTCTCGTTCGAAAGCTCTGAAAGACGTCCAGTTCAGCATTGTGGCACGGTAGGATCCGCATCCATGATAGAGTTGTGTCGTATCCACCGTCCTCACACCGACCCGGAGAGCGAGGAGCGACGGCCCAAGACCTCCCTTGCTCTTAGGACTTTAGACCGATGGGGACCTCTATGATGAGCCGTAGGATGGGCCTCGGCGTGTCGGATAGCCTCTGTGGGGCATTCCCTAACAAGGTGTACGCCACCCTGGAGATCTGAGCATGCAGGGTAACAATAGTGCAGCCCCTGCAGGGAAGATAATCTATTCGAATAGTCGTTTCCACGGTACCAGGACGCTTTATGCTGAAGCCAGAGCCTACTACTACAAACTACTACTATTAAACTGTTGGTTCCAGTTTCTCTTCCTCGTAGGTATTCGAGGAAGGGAACTCGGAGGCTTTTATAATTATTAATTATTACAACTTACTATTATACAATGATGAAGCAACTTCTGCTGCATTGTTATTACATTCATGCTATTGAACTGTTGGTTGTTCTCTTCTTGTGCTGCAAGACTCGTCGGAAGATGCTAGTCTTCGATAGGCCTAGCTTCTTATCCTTATTCTGATTTCTACCTTGCAGTCCACTATATACAGCCTCCCATTTCCATTTGATTCAAATGCATAAATGCTTAGTAGAGGACGTAAGACTCGCGGGTATGCTAGATACTCACCCTTTCTTTATTTCCCCTTTTTGTTATGCCTGATCAACCGCTGCAGTCGACGTAGGAGCCTAGGAGCAGAAGATCCCCGATGCCGACCACCGCAATGTGAAGATCCTCGATGCCTTCTACGACATGGAGATCCCTGATGACCAGGAATAGTTTGGAGGTTCCCAGGCAGGAGGCCTCGCCTTTTCGATCGTTGTTGTTTTTGTGCTAGCCTTCTTAAGGCAGAATTGTATCCTTGTGTCTGTACTCAGATTCTTTTGCTTCCGCTAACTTTGTGCTCTCGAGTTGTTGTATTCGTTCCCTCGTGGCCCCTGGCATGTATTAAACAACTTGTATTATTTTATTTGTAGAGTGGTGTTGTGATATCTCACCGTGAGTCCCTGATCTCGATCGTGTACCTTGCGTGTATGATTACTATACACGGTTCGACTTTGGGGGCGTCACAATCAAGTATCTCAAGACTTCATCATACCTTTCATGACTTAAACGGTAGTGTCATTATTAAGTTTGGATGATTCTTGGCATTACAATATTTCTTACAAATGATCAAACTACTATCATCAATACAAGACTAACTCATTCATAACCGTAATGTGACCATAAAAGATATCAATCATAAAAGGGGAACAACTGACTTGTTTCTCACTAATATGAATAATTGTCTTCGCAAGATGCAAGACACACTATTAAAGTTCACATTCAAACGATCATAAATTTATTCACATATTAATCAAATGATAGATGTAGAGGGAGAGTGTTTTCTACCATAAAATATTTTATTAACGTCAACACACATTTTCACCTCATCCCTTCCAAGCCACTCTCAAGCAGTAAGTTCAAGCATCGAATAATTAATCAACCGTAGTTAGTGTTTTGTGGGGAAAGACATTTATAACTTGTATATCAAATACAATTTCTCCGTCAATGCCTATTCCTGCATTGGTTCTACCTTTAAATTTCACAGCTTTAACCTTGACCTCATGACAGGTGAACGATTCTCCTTCATGACATAGTCTAGACATGGTCTTTGTAGCTGGGAGGAAGCGGATGCTACTTCCCAGTTATCGCAAAATAACCAGTCATTCAGTAGTCCAAGTTATACACAAGGTGTTCATGTATCTTATACATTTTCCAGGTGACTTTCTCAGTAGGTCGTTCCTTCCGCCATGGTTGAAAGAAACCCCGTCCATATACTCATATTCCATTACTCTTATTTGTGACCTAGTGCTTTCAAGTTCACCTAGCACGTCATACGTGTTGGTTAACATGCATTCACAATTCAGATTCATAGAATGAAGTATGGTGTATTGGACAGTCATTCATAAGTGACGGTGAGTACGATACTCATCATCATCTTCCTTAATTACGGAGTTATCTGGTGTATCTCCTAGCAGTTCTCGTATTATGTTTAGCAAGTCATTACTAACGAGTATGTCTCTAACCGTGTTGGTAACAATCAATGAAGTAAGACCCATTTACCTTAAGTTCTACATCATACTAAAAAATCTACAGTTATAAACATTGGGTATGACATTATCTACAATGATATTTGCTAAGACATGAAGATTAAGTTCATAATATGAAGTTCATGTTTTAACACAATTCTGGAACTCCCACTCAGACGAACATCCCTCATAGTTTATTCTAAGTGATTATACGATCCTTGAAGAACATACATCCCTCGATCATCACGGCCATCAGTATGTTGTCCAAGGTAGGCCATCATGCCAATCACATCATCTATGTGACTCATGCTCGACCTTTCGGTCTCTTGTGTCCCGAGGCCATATCATATACATATTCCAGGCTCGCCACCATACCCTATGTGATTTGTTGTTGTGTCATGGAAGGCCATATCATATACATATGCCAGGCTTGCTACACCGATCTCTTGTGAACGTAAAAATGTTTGAAATCCGTGTCACACGTGATGCCTTCATAATGAAGAACTTTCCAAATGGTTCTCACTAGGGTAAGGACACTAAGTTGATTTTAGTGAGGGGTCATCCTATTATGGTACCGTCGTATATCTAACATATTAGCAAAACATGATGCAACAATATAAATCATACTCCCTCCGATCCATAATAAGTGTCGCAGATTTTGTACTAAGCTAGTACAAACTTGGTACTAGATGAGCGACACTTATTATGGATCGGAGGTAGTACTAACTATGATGTCCCCTGCAAATTAAAGTTTAGACGCCTCTACTTTATCTTTTGCAAGTTTTACGTGGCTGCTAGGGCTTTCGAGATAGAACCGTTTCTATGCCTATGAACATAAAAACACAATTACTCAGCAATTGTCACTATTACACCCATGTTGGGGCCCTCCGTTGCAAACGTCTTCGCAAAGCTAATGTTAGAGAGACAGACACCGCCAAATTTACTTATATGGTACAAGCCATATGTCAAGCGTGGAACAAGTCTCGTGTAAACGCGTAAGGTCGGTCGGGGCCGCTTCATCAAGACATTGTTGCAATGCTAAACGAGTACACGTGGGAGGGTAACAATTGGAGAATTCATGCCACATACTAGATGTGTTCTATCTGTACAATACATCTACGCATAGCCTTTCCCATGATACCACTGTAGGGGTTCGGGGCAGAAAACACAAATTTTTGATAACCTACGGTACCCAAACCTAAGACCTATGCTATGCTGATGCAAGTAACGGTTGGAATAGGTCACATACCAGTATGTAGTCCATTAAGCGGGAAATGTTCCCGCGTGAACGTGGTTGGTGTAGTCGTACCGGCAATCCCTGATGTCGCGCGGCTCCATGATGAATCTGATAGCCACCCGATCCTTGAGACCGATGACGGGATTGTGTCCCCGTAGGAACGTTGTCGATGAAGACGCCGCGATACGGCCACGACGATGAAGTAGCACCACAAGTGTAGTGCCTCGCGGGATTACACACATACGGTGTACCCGACGTCCCTCCGGGCTCCGAACCAGAAGAGCAGCGGAAAGAAGATGGATTCGGATCCCGATTCCAGCAGCACGACGGCGTGCGTATGGTGGAGAAATCCCCAACCAAGTGTAGACTCCAAACAAGGGGAGTCCACTTGAGGAAGGACAAAGGAGGAATAAAGAGAGAATTAATCTTATGAAGAAAAGGGCACCCTACCCCTCCTTATATAAGCCAAGGAGGGGGGCACACCTCCCTCAACTTCCCATGTGGGACTAATCCGAAGGGGAGGGGGCAAATGCGCCCTAGGGGCGCACGGGCCCCTCCCTTGGCGCCTTAGCCCAAGGGGGAGACTCCCTCTTCCCCTAATGGGCCTCTTTAGGCCCATATGCCTTTTATTCCTTTATTAATTATATTTAATTATATTTTAATATTTAATTCAGATAATTAAATAATAAAACATATTTAAACAATATTAAATAACATTTTGAACCTTTCAAAATTCCCAGAACAATTTCCGGCCTCCACCGAAAACAATTACGGTGTTCTCTCTTACTTCTCCGGTGATCCCGAATCTATCCTTAATATGTCGAATACCCTTAAGTGTGACACCCTATGGTCCGGGAAACAACAGACATGATCAAGACACTCTCTTGATCAATGACCATCGATAAGACCTGGTTACATTCCTAGATGGTGATGACCCTCAACTGTAGGGGGTTGATTGTAGCGTTTTCGATAAATAAGAGTGTCGAACCCAACGAGGAGAAGAAGGTATTGGCAAGTGACTTTGGTAAAGAAATAACTGCAGCAACTGAAAGATAACTTTTTAGGGGTTTTCGGTATAAGCAACAAGAAGGTAAAAGCAAGAGAAGTAAAAGGTACTGAGGAGTCACAAGTGGCCCAATCCTTTTGAGCAAAGGATAAGCCTGGCAACTGAACTTAATAAGGCTAAAAGTGTTCTTGAGGACACACGGGAGAGATAGTCACGTGCTTTCGCCGTACTCCGTGTCGATACTATGTGATGTGTTGATAAGTGTTGAGTGGGTGGATCTATGCTAGCATACCTTCTAGACTAAGGTAAGTGCACTCTTATGATTAAACATCTTGCAAGCATCCGCAAATACAAGATAGTAATTAAGGAAAAAGCCTAACCATAGCAATACGATCGATGATCCATTGTTCCCTTGTGAAAAAGCGTGCAAACTGGGGTTCATGTTTCTGTCACTCCGGCAACCCACCGTAATCATTCTTTATACACAATGCACTCCCCTAGGTCCTTAATAAGGCGAAGTGTTGAGTGTTCGACTCACACAACACCACTAGGAAAATAACAACACAACTTAAATATCAAACAACACATACTACTAGCAACTAGACTTCTCTCATGTCCTCAAGAACTAAAGTAACTACTCACAAGACATAAAAGAGATCATGATCAGTGGGGATAAATAGATGATAAACAATCTGGACACAATGATATTTCTCCAACAAACTCAATAGAATTCATCACAAGGTAGTAATCAACACCGATAGAGTAGAGAGGATAGATAGTACGGATTACAACACAAGTTGAAATTTTTAGGTGAGATTGGATGGTGGTGGAGATGGTGCTGATGTTGGGGATGATGTTGATGATGATCTCGATGATGCCCGTGACGATGGTAATGACGATGGTGATGATCTGCCCTTCCGGGAGATGTTCTCCCCGGCGGAATCTGCCCACCGGAGATGTCTTTTTTTCTCTGTATGTTTCCGCCACGGAGCGGCAGCGGAACTCGCGAAACTCCTCCCCTTTTAGGGTTTTCGGATAACGAGTGATATATAGGCTAGAGGGGGAGCCAGGAGTGGCCCCAGGGGTCCAGGCACCCTCCCAGCGTGCCCCAGGTGGAGCGGTTTGGTGTACCTAGGTACCTCATGACTGATGGAGGATCACACTTCACGCATGGAGCTCTTAGAAAAGCTTTAGCCAAGTACGATGTCAATCATAGAATTGCTTCACCATACCATCCTCAAACTAGTGGGAAAGTTGAGCTCACCAATAGAGAGATCAAATTGATCTTTCAAAAGACAATTAATAGTTCTAGAAAGGACTGGTCAAATAAGTTAGGAGATGCTTTGTGGGCATATAGAACTGCTTACAAAAATCCCATGGGCATGTCCCCCTATAAGATGGTCTATGGCAAGGCTTGCCACTTGCCATTAGAATTAGAACAAAAGCTTTCTGGGCTGTTAGAGAGCTTATTGCTGACCCAAAGTTAGCCGATGAAAAGCGTGTCATGAACTTGACTTCTCTAGATGAGTGGAGACGTGAAGCTTACGAGAGTGCTAAAATGTTTAAGGAAAAGGTAAATAAGTGGCATGATAGACGGATTCTGAAACGTGAATTTAATGTTGGTGATAAAGTTTTGTTGTTTAGATCTCGTTTCAGGTTTTATCTAGGTAAACTACTTTACAGATGGGAAGGGCCATTTCATATCGAATAAGTATACGACTCAGGTGCGATGAAGATTAACAATTTTGATGGCACAAAACCTCAACTTGTGAATGGGCAAAGACTCAAGCATTACATGGCGGGAGACCCCGTCAATGTTGATGTAAATTTAATACACACAACAACTCACGAAGAATATGTTGCAGCCCGATTTCAGACACCAGCAGAAGCATAATAAGAAAAGGTATGTATTACAGTAAGAAAACATCACGAACCGCCATAAAAGTTCCATATTATGAGATTTTGAAAAATTAGGAAAATTTGAAGCCTGATTGGAGCCGGAGAGGAGCTCCAGGGGGCCCAGGCGTCCCCTGGCGCATCCTACCTCCAGGCCGCGTCGGGAGGCCGCCTGGGCACCCCAGAGTCCGTCTCCGACCGCACTTTGTCTCGCTACCTTCCTTTTGTTGTAGCAATTTTTGCTACATATTTGCCCGGATAGCCCCGGCACCGTATCTCAAGATTTCGTGTGTTTTCTTCTCGAGTTGTTCCTGTCGGGGAAAAAAGCTATCTTTTTAGAGATGTCTTCTTGCGGCTCGAGCGGATAAGACTTTTTGGGGCGACGTCTGCACCAAGTCTAGCAGGATCTCAACCAAGGGAAGCACATTGATTGGGATACAGAAGAAGAAATCTCTGCAAGGCAAGTGAAGATGGAGCGCTCTGTGAGAGAGGAAGTCAAGATTATTACTTCCCAACAACAAGGAGGTCCAAGCAATCCCATCATGGTGGGATCTGTCCAACCTCAATATGATCTTTCTCATAACCTTTCAGGAACTCCCCCTTCACTTGAAGATCAATGTACGATCTCCACCATGTCCGAGGCCTACCGCATCACAAATCAACTCTGTGAAGATTTCCATGCACTAAGAGTACAAGTGGAACTCTTGGAATTAGAAAATCTAACCCTTCGTCTTGTCATCAGGGATCTGAAACATGACCAACAACAGAAATGAGGAGTAAATCTCCTCGGGTAATGGCATCCCCTTAGCTTGTTCCAAGCTTGGGGGAGTGCCCGGTATCTTTATCATTATCTTAGTCTTTTAGAGTCAAGTAGAGTCGTATCTTGTCTAGGGAAGTTATTATATGAAACAGGTGTTTGAATTGAGGTCTATCACTCCTTTGTGGAGAGTTTGTATCCGTGAGTGTGGAGTCGTCTATGATGGAATATTAATGAGAAGTCTATTGGTTCCTTCGCTGCACTTGGTATTCTCTTCACGCAATCGACCTTATCTGATGATTCTTATGGGGAGTATTGACTTTATATAAGGTATGGCTTTGAAAACTTTATTTAATTTTAGCAAACATAGATTTGGTCATGACAACATGCTTGTTTTCTCAAGTAGCGACATAGCCAAAACCTTTATGTTATTATGCTTGAAGTGTTATCTTGACAAGGAAAACAACTTGATGTGTTATGCTTACCTTAATGTTTATGATTTATATGCTTTGAATCTAAGTTAGCATCAATTGTCTGTTCTCTCAAAGCCTTTGCTAGCCAAACTCTTCGCCAGGCAATTTCCGCCTGGGCACCCTGTGGCCCCCCTTTAGCACCTGTTTTGTATGTCCTCGTCGTCCTTCTGGAAAATAACCTCCGTCGATTTTTAGGTAATTTGGAGGTCTTCTGCTTCAGCAACTCAACGTCCACTTTTTACCGCTGAATCCTGTGTCTGCTGCTTCTGCGTCGGAAATTTTCAAACTGTGTAAAACAAGCCAAAACAACATAAGAATAGCATCATAACATGAAATATATCAATGAATATGAAAGAATTACTATATAAAATAGTGATGCATTTTGGACGTATCAACTCCCCCAAGCTTAGACCTCGCTTGTCCCCAAGCGAATACTGAGCTCGGTAAACCTGTCCACAAGTTTAGAGAGTGAAGTGTCGATAAATATAATACGGACAAGAAGCATCATAATTTCTTCATCAAACTCAAGCATCCTCAACAGCAACCTCAACTCATAAGGCCCTTATGAGAAAATAGTAACAATTATAATCAAAAGTATGGCTAAGAAAACTCATCAAATGATGGCAAAAATATCCTTGGTCAACGGACAACTAATAACTTTTACTTTTGCTCTTTCTTTTTATAATGAAACAATTTGAAGATTTTGAAAGAACATGTTATTAGTCATGAAGTGAAAATGCTAACACAAAGGAAGATGCTTGCTTAGCAAAAGCTTTTGCAAACGACTTACTTATCAAATGATAATGTCAACAAGGATGAGGCATGGAAAAACTTAATGCAGCATTATATGAATGAATCCTCATCAACATCAAATGTCTGTTCTCTTTGGGAAAAGAAGGAAGTAGGAAAACTGACTCAACATAAAAGTAAAAGAAAGGCCTTGTTATAGGCAAGCAGGGAAAACTTATGTGCTATCCTTAAATCAAACAGAATGAAAACAAATTTTGGGAGGTGCATAGTTTGTCAAAGAATGCTAATAGATAGCTCAATTACTTCTTAAGCTGAACAAGTTTCGAGGAACGGCTCCCAAGTGGGGACGATCACATCCCCTTAATCTCCTTTGTTTATCACTGCCAAAGTTTCTGATTTCTCATAGACCAAGCGTGAAGGAGGGTTTGTTTGTTGTATTATCTTACGAGTTGGGCGACTCATGCCAGTTCCTCCTTGTATTATGGGTTTGCAGATTATACATGCAATCCCGGGGTAAAACTTGTCCAACTTAAGAAGATCATAAATTACCTACTACTTCCTCATGAGCTAAACAAGAGGCACAAAACAGAAGATTTTGAACATTTAAGGATAACACATAAATTCTATACTTTAGGAGTGGCAGGGAAATACCACGAATAGGAAGGTATGGTGGACTCATATGGAAGATATTGGTTTCAAGGTATGGTTGCACAAGCAGAAATCTTCTCGGCAAAGAGTGTGGCTAGCAAAGGCTTTGAGAGAACAGACAATTGATGATGACTTAGATGCAAAGCATATAAAGCATAAACATTAAGGTAAGCATAACACATCAAGTTATCTTCCTTGTCAACACAACACTTCAAGCATAATAACATAAAGGTTTTGGCTATGTCGCTACTTGAGAAAACATGCATGTTGTCATGACCAAAGCCATGTTTATCAAAATTAAATAAAGTTTTCAGAGCCATACCTGATATAAGGTCAATACTCCCCATAAGAATCATCATATAAGGCCGATTGCGTGAAGAGAATACCGAGTGCAGCGAAGGAACAATAGACTTCTCATTAATATTCCATCATAGACGACTCCACATTCACGGATACAAACTCTCGACAAAGGAGTGATAGACCTCAATGCAAACACTTATTTCATATAATAACTTCCCTAGACATCATACGACTCTACTTGACTCTAAAAGACTAAGATAAAGATAAAGATATCGGGCACTCCCCCAAGCTTGGAACAAGCTAAGGGGATGCCATTACCCAAGGAGATTTACTCCTCATTCCTGTTCCTGTTGATCACGTAGTCCTTGGCGAAGCGCTTCCATGGAAGAGATTCTCCCGTATCGTGAGAAGCTTCAGTCTCCAAGATCCTGCTCTCAGCACCTAAACCAATGCGCAGAAACTTTAGTTCATACTCACAGTTCTGGTTGTGCAGATCATAAATCTGCCCTTGGACCTCTTCAATTCTTTCTTCTGCTGAGGTGATGCTTGACGACATCCCCCTCATCTCCTTCTTATAGAATGTCCTTAGCTCGTTGATGAGGTTGAAGTTGGCTTCAACACCACGCTCAACCATATTCTTGTACTTGAAGACTTCTTGCTCCACTTCTTCAAGCCTGGCCTCGATGCTCCCCTCCTTGACAGGTTCCTTTATATCTTCTTGGTGGAGAACACCATCCTCCAACCGGACGGTTTGAGGGTGCTTCTTCACCTCAGCGAGGTAAGGGTTGATGACGTTGACGATGAACTTGTCCTTGGGGGAACTTGGGCAACTCGATGATTCCCGTGACGATGGTGATGACGATGGCGATGATCTCCCCTTCCGGTAGGTGTTCTCCCCGGGGGAATCTGCCCGCCGGAGATGTCTTTTCTTCTCTGTAGGTTTCCGCCACAGAGTGGCGGCGGAACTCGCGAAACTCCTCCCCTTTTAGGGTTTTCAGATAACGAGTGATATATAGGCTAGAGGAGGAAGCCAGGAGTGGCCCCAGGGGTCCAGGTGCCCTCCCGGCGCGCCCCAGGTGGGGGCCGCGCTAGGTGGCCGTCTGGGCACCCTGTGGGCCCCCTCTGGCTCCTGTTTTGCGTGTCCTCATCATCCTTCTAGAAAATGACCTCGGTCGATTTTCAGGTAATTTGGAGGTCTTATGCTTCAGCAACTCAGCGTCAACTTATTACCGCTAAATCTGTGTCTGCTGCTTCGGCATCGGAAATTTGCAAACTGTGTAAAACAAGCCAAAACAACATAAGAATAGCATCATAACACGAAATATATCCATGAATATGAAAGAATTATTATATAAAATAGTGGTGCATTTTGGACGTATCAGATGGCCCCTGCGCTTCCATCGAATGAAACTTCGTCGTTGTTGGATCCGTTTAACAGTGAGCATTATCCCTTTGTCCTGAGGTACTTTTCTTGTCCGAGGTTTGACCGTCGGTATCCAATATACCTAGTTCATCCTCGTTACCGAAAAACATGTTTACTTGTTCCCGCGATATTGCAATATCATCGAGTGGGCCCAGAGTACCTATCCGTCACTTGGATGGACAAATCCCGCTTTGATCTATTTGCATACTCGTTAACGTATCTATTTGGAATACCCAAAGTACACCTTTATGGCCAGCATATTTCAGTCAGGTGGTGGGTAGCAAATCAAGGCAGCCTAATAGACAGTAATTACGTATGATCATTACGGTCTAAGGATCTGGTCACTACGTTATAGTTATCGCAATGTTTGAACTTATGTGACTCGGTCACATTCCAACACTTCTGGTGGGTGTTTGTCCATCATATCATTCTCCCAATAATACGACTCCATTGTCAATAGATTATTTACTCATGATCAGGAAACCTTGATCATCAATTACCTAATGGACTAGTATACTAGAGTTAACTAGGGAACTGGTTGTTTTATACCACACGTGCATTGATGTTTCCGCTTAATACAGTTGTAGCACAGTATAAAACTTATTATGAACTAATGGAATACGCTAATAAAACATATTTTATTTGCCTCTAGGGCACATTCCCAACAAGAATAACCCAATTTATTGATTCGACACAAGGGGAGCCAAAGAATATTTATAAGCTTTGACAGTTGAGTTGTCAATTCAACCGCACATGAAAGGTACTTGCTTGGCAACAATTTATTAGTAGTAATGGTGTGGTGGAAGTGATGGTGGCAACAGAAATAGTGGTGGAAAAGCAATAAAGTAAAAACATCAGAGTAAAGCAACTAGTAACCAGCAGGATTAAAACACCATAGGCTAGGGGAATGGACGGTTGGGAACTGCATGGATGAGATATATCATGTAATTAACATGGGTCAAGGCAAACAGAAAAGTAATGATCATCTAGGAAAATATCAAACATTAGGCATGTATCCAAAGGTAGTTGTGTGTGCTTGCCATAAGAACTTTGCACAACATCTTTTGTCCTACCATCTGATACGTCCCAAACGTATCGATAATTTCTGCTCGCCCCATGCATGTTTTGTGTGATATTGCTATGATCTAGATACAGTTTCATACACTTTTCATCATATTTGGACTAACCTATTAACTCAGTGCACCCCAGTGCCAGTTTCTGTTTTCTGCTGTTTTTCTATTTTAGTTTTTTCCCATATAAAAAGTGCTCCAAAAATCCGGGAAAATCGGATAAAAAATCAGCGTACCAGAAGATTCCAGAGCCCCTAAGGAGGGCCAGGGGGCCTCCACCAGGTGCCCAGGCGGCCACCTGGCGCGGACAGGGGCCTGGCCGCGCCAGGGGGGGCCTGGACCCCTGGTGGACCCGCCTGGCTGCCCCCTTCGCCTATTTAATCTCCTTCACGGGAAACCTCCGGAGACAGAACCCTTTTTCGCGATCTCGCCTCTGTTCCGCCGCCGCCGCACTTTCAAGATCGGGAGCACCGTCAGGACCCTTCCCGACACCCTGCCGGAGGGAGGATCGACCTCTGGGAGCTTCTCCTCCACCATGGACGCTTCCCGGATGTGCCGTGAGTAGTTACATTTGGACCATGGGTCCGTGATCAGTAGCTATGTGATGTTCTCCTCCCCTCTTTGTTCTTCATGGTTTAGACCTCGTGAGCTGCCCTACATGATCGAGGCACATATGTAATCTTTCTGCTTTCGCTATGTTGAGTTTGATGGGATCTGATGGATTATGAGATTATGTTCAGATTGTGATAGAGTAATATAATTGGTTCCTATCTTTTGTATTTTTGTTCCGAAGTAATTCTTGCATGTTCTCCGTTGTTGTTTATTGCTTTGGCCAAGTGTTAGGTAGTGACTTCACGAGTGAACGTTATGCTCAATTGTGGGTACATGCCCCCTGATGACACGCTTGAGTGACAGAAACATGAGTCTAGGGGATGTGCTATGGCCACAAGGGGGGAAACAACGGTTCTTGTAACCGCGGTTGCAAGGACTGTTTACTTTAGTAGTAGATGCAAATATATTTCGGTCTACTTATTTTGGCGTACTGCCCATGCTTTTGAGCCTCTTCCTTTCTTTTGTAGCATAGTTAGCATTGCGGTGCCTTTATAATCATG
Source organism: Bromus sterilis (assembly GCA_950022295.1). Classification (NCBI taxonomy): domain Eukaryota; kingdom Viridiplantae; phylum Streptophyta; class Magnoliopsida; order Poales; family Poaceae; genus Bromus; species Bromus sterilis. The sequence continues at coordinate 137,135,995 of OX465601.1, read as the reverse complement.
TCAATTTCCCATCTGTAGTTTGTTTACCTCGCATAGCAGTTTTATCGTCTTTTGGGAGAGAGACATCACTAGTGAACATCACGGGACCCCGGTCCATATTCTCACCATTGTTTACACGCTCATTTATTTTCTAGATTTTACTTTCAGTTGCTATCATTATCCCTTTTGTTTGATCATTTGCAAACAACAAGACCGGAGAGATTGACAACCTCTCTGAACTTCGTTGGGAGCAAAGTTATTTGTGTTGTGTGCAGGTCCACGTCAGTTGCGCTGCTGACACCTACTTATCATTGCCGGAGTCCTACGGGAGACAAACCCTATCCTCTACATAGGGGAAATTTGATGCTATCCTACATCTCACCTTCCACTTGGGGTAACCAACGAAGGGAGAGAAGCCATTATCACTTCCACGCCATCAAGCAAATTTTTGGCGCCGTTGTCGGGGACTCCGAGTGCTAAGATAGGGGAGTTTCCCACTACCTTTTACCTTTACTTTTTAGTCATGTTAGTTTACCTTAATGTTTTTATCTTTGTGTCTTATACCAATAAAATCCCAAAAATAGTATGTCTAGTTCCTTACTTGCCAATCAATGTCTGACTTCTTTGAAACCAGATCTTATTGGCATTGAGGATTCACTGAGGATCATCAAAAGTGGTACAAGGAACACCGCTTGTCTCAAAAGGGGATACACTTCTGGAAACAAATACATCAGTTGTATGAGTATGCTCAAAACTTGTGCTCAATATATAATATATCTTTCTGCAGGGATGAATCTTGTTGCTTTATGAGGCATAAACACCTTTCTTTCCAATGTGAGTACAATGATGATGAAACCTTAGCTTCCTATGCTAAGAGAAACTATGATTTTTATGATGCAGAGGAAATTGAAGAATTTGTTGCTTATAAGGGGGCCTATGAAATTACTTCTCTTCTTAAAAATATTGATGATGCCCCTTAAAAATCTGAGAGTCTTGCTATACTTAACTATTGTTTGGAAAATTACGATGCAAATTATTATATTACTGATCATCTTGAGAGAATCTCTCCCCCAAAGGAAGAGACTAATGATCTGCAGGACTCTATGAAAGAAGAAATCGCTGAACCTGAAAGCTCCTTGGATGAAAAAGAGGAGGAGAGTGACGAACAAAAGGAGGAATAATGGAACCATTCACGTCTACATTCTAATGAGAGTAAATCTTTGACTCTTACCTTATATGAGTGTTATGATTCCATGGATTCTTTTGAAATATCCCTTTTTGATGAAGTTGATGCCTTCTATTCTTATGGCCGTGATGCCACTATGGATGATGCTTACGGAGATGAACTTGCTATAGTTCCTCATGTTAAGCATGATTTTTCTGCTACTGCACCCACAATTGATTGTCCTATTATCCTTTTGAAATCTCCAACTCATATTCCGGAGAATTGTGCTCTTATCAAGGCTCAATGTGATGGGTTGCATTTATCTTATAATCCTAAAGACCGCGTTGAAAACTATACACGTGTGCTTGTAGGTCATGAATGACATGATTTATGTGATAGTTATATTCTTGATGTTGTTCAAGATACTACTGAAAATTATTTTCAGAGAGGGAAGTTTGGTTGTAGAAACTTCCATATTACTAAAACTCCTCTATTTATGTTGAAAGTTTTGAAGATGTTCTTGTTCCACCTTCCTATGCTGGTTTCTATTTGCTTCTTTGATTTATTTTCTTATAATATGCCTATGCATAGGAAGTGGGTTAGGCTTAAATGTGTCTCATATTTGCTTCTTGATGCTCTCTTTTGCTCCAAATTCCCATTCTTATGTGAGCATCTTCTATAATCTATATTCCTAGCTTAAAGGTGTAAAATAAAGCGCTTGTTGGGAGGCAACCCAAGATGTTTTTACTTCTGTTTTTAGTGGTCTTGTTGATTGTTACTACAGTAGCAACATCATTGTATCTTTATTTTCAAGCTTTGTGCCAAGTTATAGCCTCTTATGACAAGGGAAGCGCAAGTTGTGACATGCTGTCGAGAAAACAGATTCTGTCTTCGTGACGGGAAAAATTGAATCAAATCACCAGTTCATCTTTTTGAGCTGAATTTTTTGCACAGCGTTCTCTATACAATCGCGGAACTTTCGTATGTTATGAGTTTTTTTATTCGAGTTGCAGAAGTATCCCTAAAAAATTCTTTACTACCTTCTGTTTTCTGTTTTTCACAGATTCTGCCACGTTTTGTCTCTCCTTACTTTTGCAAACCTTAAGCTTGCTTTATCTCTGAGAAAACCTTTTGGAAAACTTGATAAACAGTAGCTCTTCGAGAATATCTTTATATCCAATGGGGAAAAATTATTTTTAAGGGTACTAACCTCTCTAATCAGCTTATGATGAGTTATGTATGAAGGGAGTTTTCAAGTGTGCGATGGAAGATGATGAAAGAAGATCCGGGACTTTCAAGCGCTCAAGCTTGGGGATGCCCCCATGCATCCCCAACAAATATTCAAGGAGACTCAAGCGTCTAAGCTTGGGGATACCCCCATGCATCCCCTTCTCCATCAACAATCATCAGTTTGTCCTTCGTCTCACTATATTTTTATCACTTCATGCGTTATGTGCTATGCTTGGAGCGTCTCGCTCTTAGGTTTTATTTTTAGTTTTATTTAGCTTTGCTTGCTGTTCATAACAAGTTAGACCCCGTCTTACTTTGTGTGGGAGAGAAATATGCTTCACTTTCAAAATCTAGAACACATCATAGGATTCTTCATGCCTATCTTTTTGTTGTTGTGTGTTCTTTATATTTTCGTAGCTACTGCCATGTTTAGTTTTAGTTTTAGTTTGTCTTTAGCAAGAGCGTTGGATTTTGTTTATTTTGTTGCTGAAACTCTCTTTAGTTTTCATGTTTATCTTGTTAAGAGAGTTGGTTGTTGCACTGAGTTGTGTCTTGTCTTGAAAGTAAGTGATTGAGGTTGCTATTTAATTTTAGTACTAACTTGCAATAGTTTTGAGGTCTTTATGTGAGTAATGTTTGAACTTTTGGTGTCAAGAGCTCTAGCCTATTAGTGATAGGTTTCGTATTTTGGGAAATCCGTGTTTATTTTCAAAACCTACAAAACTAGTTGAGAACTCTAGCTACTAGATGGATCACTAATCTTTGGAGGGATCGAATATTAGAGTACACTCACGTACCATGAGTCGAGGATGCGCAAGGATAACCAAACCCCCATACACTCCTCCTCGGGGTACTTGTCTCTTTGTGAACCTCCTTATTAGATTGAGAGTTACCGATAATAAGTGCATGATTTCTTCGGACTAATGTGAGTGTTGAAAGTTAACACTTCCACCTCCTCATATTTGCTAGCCTCTTCCGTACCGTGCATTGCCCTCTTCTCACTCCGAGAGTTGGCGTCCACCTCGTCGGTGCATCCAAACCCTTGGCATGATGTGCTCTGTCATTATAAACCTCCTTATATCTTTCCTCAAAACAGACACCATGCCTACATATCAAGGCATTTCCATAGCCTTTCCGAGATATACTGCCATGCAACATCCACCTCTTCATGACTTGATCTTCATGGCATACATGTTCCTGCTACACTGGCAGCGGCATACATTGCATACATCATGATAGCTACATCTTCTTTATGATTTGAGTACCTTGTAAAGTGTGAAAGATCGTCTATACCCTCTTGTAAATTAGAGTGTTGCCCTTAAGTGTGGAAAAGATCCCAGAGTGGACAAAATAATGTTGGATATATGCCCTAGAGACAAATTAATAAAGATATTTGTCACATATCTGTTTTGTTCATAATACGTTTTATACTGTGCTATAACTGTATTACTTGGAAATACTAATACAGGTGTAGTATAAAACATGGTCTGTAGTTTAACTCGGGTAAACTATCTCATTGGCAATTGATTGATCAAGCTTTCCTGATCATGGCGACAATGAGATCATATCGTTAAGGGGAACAATGTGATGGACGTACACCCACCTAAAGTATTGCAATGTGATCGAGTCACATAGTTCAGCGTTGCTATGACTTTATAACATATGGCTTAGTCCTTAGACCGTAATGATCATACGTAATTGTCATCTATGAGGAGACTTTGATTTGTATCCCACCGCCTGGCTGAAATATGCTGGCTATAACGGTGCACTTTGGGTATTCCGAAATAGATGGTTGATGAGTATGTTAATAGATCAGAGCGGGATTTGTCAGTCCTTGTGACAGGACAGGTACTCTGGGACCACTCGGTGATATTGCATCAACACCTTGCAAGGACGTGACTAGGTCACAAGAGATGCAATGATCATGGACGAGAGAAGTTGTTTGTTGTGAACAAGAAGTGAACACGGTATGTAGGGTACCGACGATCAAACCTCGGACAAACAAAGTACCGCAACACAAAGGGATTACGTCGTATCGTTAATAGTTTCCAAAAGCGATCGAAGTTCATTCAATGGAAGCGCAGGGGCTGTCAAGGATTGTAACCAGGTCCAACTTACTAGTCATTGGTCAATGAGAAGAGTCTCGACCATGTCTGCTGTTTCCCGGACCATTAGGGTGTTACACTTAAGGGCAATCGATGCATAGGACAGTTACGGGATCAATCGGTGAAATAGGGGGAATCACCGGAATAGTTCCGGAGGAGGACGGAATGGTTTCCGGACATTTTGAATAGTTCAAAATAAAGTTTAATTGTTTTAATAAATTTTTATTGTTTAATTATCTGAATTAAATATTTAAAACATATTAAATAAATTAAAAAAAGGGAAAAAGGCTAAATGGGCCCATGGGGGCCATTAAGAGAGGAGGGGGTCTCCCCCCTTGGGCTTGGCGCCAAGGGTGGGGCCCACCACCCCCCTTGGCCGGCGCACTCCCCCCCCCCTTGGGAGTTTAGTCCCACATGGGGGAGGGGAGGAGGATGGCACCCCCCCCTTGGCCTATATAAGGAGGGGTAGACCCCCCTTTTTTCCAACACACCAATATCTCCTTCTTCTTCCTTCTCCTTCCTGGAAGTGGACTCCCCTTGTTTGGAGTCTGCACCTGGATTGGAGTTCTCCACCATAAGGCAGGTCGTCGTTCTGCTAGAGTCGGGATCCGTAGTCGTCTTTCTTCCGCTGCTCGCCTGGTTCGGGGCCCGGGAGGAACATCGATTGTACCGTACGTGTATAATCTCTTCGATGCACTACACCTGTGGTGCTACTTCGTCGCTGGAGGTTTACCGGGAGTCATCCTCGCCGGTGGTGGTCTTCTACACGACAGGGAGGTCGTAGTTCCGAGTCTACGCCAGCCACGTTCGCAAGAACGTTTCCCTCTTTCGGTCTTTAAAGGTATGAACACCGATTCCCTCCGTTACTTTACATCGCCATAGCATAGATCTTGGGTTTGGGTACCGTAGGTATGAAAATTTTGTATTTTCTGCCTCGTATCCCAACAATGCTATCAGAGCTAGCTATGCGTAGATGTATTGTATTGGTAGAACACATATAGGATGTGGGCATCGAATCTTCATTCGTTACCCTCCCACGTGTACTCATTTAGCATTGCGGCAATGTTTGATGAAGCGGCCCCCGACCGACCTTACGCGTTTACGCGAGACTGGGTCCACGCTTGACATATGGCTTGTACCATATAAAGTGGCTGGGGGGTGTCTGTCTCTCTGCATTAGCGATGCGAAGATGTTTGCAACGGAGGGCCCCGACAGGGGTGTAATAGAGACGGATGGGAGACGGTGTTGTGGCATGTTTTTCGCAGGATAGAAATGGTTCTCTCTCTCGAAACCCCTAGCAGCCACGTAAAACTTACACAAGCTAAAGTAGAAGGCATTTAACTTTGCTTTGCACGAAGGGGGATCATAGGTTGTATGATTTACAGTTTTACTCCCTGTTTTATGCTAGTATGCTAGATATATCGACGGTAGCACGAAACAGAACCATCTCTCACAATACCAACATTGTGTTCTCCCTTGGTGGGCACCGCCTGGAAGGTTCTCCCATATGGCTTGATGCTCCGTACATACCGGAGTTGTCCTACATATTCAACGGAGTTCGCATGAGGTTGGGTTCGGCAAGCCTGGCATATGCAGATATGACCTTGCTGAACAGCTAACATCAAGGTTCGATTGGCAGGCTTGACTTATGTAGATGCGGGCCTGGAACACAGGAGACTGAAAGGTCGATCACGAGTCGCATGCCTGATGTGATTGGCTTAGAGGCCTACCTGGTTCGCATACTGATGGCCGTGACGATTGGGGGAGGTATGGGGGCTGGGATTGTGTAATCACTTAGTTAAATTGAGAGGTGTTTATCTAAGTGGGAGCTTTCTAGAATTTTGAGATTAAATTGAAACTCCACATTATGAACAAAAGTCTAAATATGTATCCTTGTGAATCAACCTTGTAGATGACAGCACCTCGCCCCTCGTTCAACTTAGGATCATTCCTAGAGAAAGATAAGCTAAAAACAGATGGGACAAACTTCACCAACTGGTTCCGCACCCTGACGATTCTCCTCGTTCCCCTCAAGATGGCATACGTACTAGAGGGCGCGTTAGGTGACGCACCAGCAGATGATGCTAGTCAGGACGAGAAGAATGTCTATCTCTCCAGGACTGATGATTACAACCTTGTCCAGAGTGGCATGCTCTACTCCATGGAGGCTGAGCTACAGAAATGCTTTGAGAGGATGGGTGCATATGAGATTATCACCGACCTCAAGGAGGTCTTCGCACCTCAAGCCAGGGGTGAACGGTACGAGGCTTCTGAAGCCTTCTTCTCAGCAAAGATGGACGAGCACGGCAGCGTGAGTGAGCACGTAGTCAAAATGTTTGGCTATGTTCAGCGCTTGAATGGTCTGGAATGCCAGATTACAGATGAACTTGATGTTGATAGGGTGTTGCAGTCGCTTCCCCCTAGCTACAAAGGCTTTGTGCTGAACTACAACATGCAGGGGATGACCAAAACCCCTTCTGAGTTGTTCGCCATGCTGAAGAGCGCCGAGGTTGAGATCAAGAAGGAGCACGTCGTCTTCATGGTCAACAAGACCACTGACTTCAAGAAGTCAAGCAGGCGGGAGAAGGCCAAGAGAGGTGGCCCCAAGATGGATGGCAAGTCAGTTGCCGCTCCTCCCAAGGCACCCAAGCCTAAACCCGGAGTGGAGTGCTTCTACTGCAAGGGTGAAGGTCACTGGAAACGCAACTGCCCCAAGTACCTAAAGGACAAGAAGGCTGGCAAGGTCGCCAAGAGAGACAAAGGTATATTTGATATACATATTGTTGATCTTCTCTTGACAAGCGTCGGGAACACATCCTAGATACTTGATACAGGATCTGTCGCTCATATTTCTAATTCCATTCAGGGACTAAGGAATAGGAGACGCTTGCTCAAGGATGAAGTGACGATGCGCGTGGGGAATGGCTGTCAAATTGAAGTCTTGGCGGTCGGCACGAAGCATCTTAGTCTCCCTTCGGGATTGGTTTTAGTTCTGAATAATTGCTACTATGTACCCGCGTTGAGTGTGACCATCGTTAGTGGCTCTTGCTTGAAGCGAGACCGCTATTCTTTTAAGTCTGATACAATTTGTTGTTCGATTTATAAGGATGAAATGGTTTATGTTCACGCACCGGAGTTGCATGGTTTATTCGTACTTGATCTCGATGGTGACGTGTGTCACATTAACAATATTGAGTCCAAAAGATTGAAGAATGATGAAGATCACATGAAGATGTGGCATTGCCGACTTGGTCATATTGGTATAAAGCGCATGGAGAAGCTCCATAAGGATGGACTTCTTGAGTCATTGGATTTTGGATCCCTTGATACATGTGAACCATGCCTCATGGGAAAAATGACAAGGACTCCATTCAATGGGATAATGGAGCGTGCGGATGACTTATTGGGGATCATACACACGGATGTATGTGGACCCATGAACGTCCCCACTCGCAATGGTCTTCGTTACTTCGTGACCTTTACTGATGACGTGAGTAGATATGGGTATATTTACATGATGAAGCACAAGTCTGAAACCTTTGAAAAGTTCAAGGAATTTCAGAATGAGGTCGAAAATCAACTCGGAAAGAAAATCAAGCACCTTCGATCGGATCGAGGTGGCGAGTATTTGAGTCATGAGTTTGGCAATCATCTGAAGTCTTGTGGCATAGTACCACAGCTTACGCCGGCAGGCACACCTCAGAGAAACAGTGTGGCTGAGCGACGTAATCGAACCCTATTTGATAGCGTACGATCGATGATGTCTCATACTGATTTGCCTGTGTCATTCTGGGGGTATGCATTAGAAACTGTCGCTCATATTCTTCATAGGGCACCATCCAAATCCGTAAAGACAACACCATTTGAAGAACGGCATGGCACGAAACCTAAGTTGTCTCACCTGAAGATTTGGGGTTGTGAGGCTTATGTTAGGAAACTACAGCCTAACAAACTTGAATCCAAGGCGGATAAGTGCATCTTTGTGGGCTATCCCAAGGAAACTTGTGGATACACCTTCTACAACAAGTCTGACAGCAAAACGTTTGTTGCCAAGACGGGACACTTTCTTGAGAAGGAGTTTCTCGCGAAAGAGTTGAGTGGGAGGAAAATAGACCTCGATGAAGTGACTCACCAATCACTCCAATTGGAAGAAACGGCTACAGAAATTGTTTTGGAACCATCTTCCACAGTGGGAGCTGAAGAGAATGGCCAGAACGACATTCATAACGATCATGACATTGATGATGATCATGATGAGAATGAAGAGGAACCTTTTATGCCCCGTAGGTCATCAAGAGACAGTCAACCTACTGAGTTTTACGGACAGCTTGTGAATGCAATCTCGGCTGATGAGTCGGATGAACCTACAAGTTACAAAGAAGCAATGGAGGGACCCGAGTCCGAGAAATGGCTTGAAGCCATGAAATCCGAAATAGACTCCATGTACACCAACAAAGTATGGACTTTGGTGGATATTCCCGAGGACCGCAAGGCCGTCGAGAATAAATGGATTTTCAAGAAAAAGACTGACGCAGACGGAAACGTATCTGTCTACAAAGCTCGACTTGTCGCGAAGGGGTTCCGAAAAATTCAAGGAGTTGACTACGAGGAGACGTTCTCTCCTGTAGCGATGATAAAGTCTATTCGGGTCCTACTAGCAATAGCTGCATATCATGATTACGAGATATGGTAGATGGATGTGAAAACTGCATTCCTAAATGGCAACATTGAGGAAGAGTTGTATATGATGCAACCAGAGGGGTTTGTCGATCCAAGGAACGCTGGTAAGGTTTGCAAGCTTCAACGGTCCATCTATGGGTTGAAGCAAGCATCTCGGAGCTGGAATCTTCGATTTGATGAGGTCATTAAAGCTTTTGGATTTGTCCAAAACGTCGAAGAGTTCTGCGTCTATAAGAAACTGAGTGGGAGCTCTGTTGCATTCCTTGTGTTATATGTAGGTGACATATTACTAATAGGGAACGATAAGAAATTCTTAGAGGAAGTGAAGGAATATCTGAATGGACAATTTTCCATGAAGGACCTAGGTGAAGCTGCGTACATATTGGGGATTAAGATCTATAGAGATAGACCTAATCGACTGTTGGCCTTGAGTCAAAGCACTTATATTGACAAGATATTGAAAAGGTTCAGTATGAGTAACTCCAAGAGAGTCCTCTTTCCAGTTATAAAAGGTGTCAAATTAAGCGTGACTCAATGCCCAACCACAGCAAAAGAGAAGGAGGAGATGTCCTCAAAGCCCTATGCCTCAGCCATAGGCTCTCTCATGTATGCTATGTTATGTACCAGACCGGATTTAGCGCTGGCCATTAGTATGACTAATCGCTACCAGAGTAACCCGGGAATGGCTCACTGGACAGCATTAAAGAACATCCTTAAGTACTCGAGAAGAACCAAGGATCTCTTTCTCGTTTATGGAGGAGTTGATGAGGAGCTCACCGTAAAGGGTTATGTTGACGCAAGCCTCGGCTCAGATCTAGATGACTCGAAATCCCAGATGGGATATGTTTTCATGTTGAACGGTGGCGCAATTAGCTGGAGGAGCGGCAAACAGTCATTCGTCGCCAAATCTACAATGGAGCCGGAGTATATTGCCGCTTGCGAAGCGTCAAACGAGGCATTGTGGCTGAAGAAGTTCGTGATCGAGCTTGGAGTATTTCCCAGCTGCACTGACCCCGTGGGAATCTTCTACGGCAACACGGGTGCCATTGCTAACGCGAAGGAGCCAAGAACTCACTCTACAGCCAAGCACATCCTCCGAAAGTTCCATGTGACGCGAGACTACGTCAGGGATGGACACACTAGGATTCACAAGATACATACGTATCTGAACGCAGTAGACCCGATGACTAAACCTCTTCCACAGGGAAAGTTTGAAGAACACCGAGAGACCATTGGTGTTAGATACATACCTGATGTAAACTAGTGTAATTTGTACTCTAGTGCAAGTGCGAGACTGTTGGATATGTGCCCTAGAGACAAATTAATAAAGATATTTGTCACATATCCGTTTTGTTCATAATACGTTTTATACTGTGCTATAACTGTATTACTTGGAAATACTAATACAGGTGTAGTATAAAACATGGTTTGTAGTTTAACTCGGGTAAACTATCTCATTGGGCAATTGATTGATCAAGCTTTACTAATCATGGCGACACTTAAGTCCATTGACAATGAGATCATATCGTTAAGGGGAATGATGTGATGGACATACACCCACCTAAATTATTGCAATGTGATCGAGTCACATAGTTCAGCGTTGCTATGACTTTGTAACATATGGCTTAGTCCTTAGACCGTAATGATCATACATAATTGTCATCTATGAGGAGACTTTGATTTGTATCCCACCGCCTGACTGAAATATGTTGGCTATAACGGTGCACTTTGGGTATTCCGAAATAGATGGTTGATGAGTATGTTAATAGATCAGAGAGGGATTTGTCAGTCCTTGTGACAGGACAGGTACTCTGGGCCCACTCGGTGATATTGCATCAACACCTTGAAAGGACGTGACTAGGTCACAAGAGATGCAATGATCATGGACGAGAGAAGTTTTTTGTTGTGAACAAGAAGTGAACATGGTATGTAGGATACCGACGATCAAACCTCGGACAAACAAAGTACCGCAGCACAAAGGGATTACGTCGTATCGTTAACGGTTTCCAAAAGCGATCGAAGTTCATTCGATGGAAGCGCAGGGGCTGTCAAGGATTGTAACCAGGTCCAACTGACTAGTCATTGGTCAATGAGAAGAGTCTCGACCATGTCTGATATTTCCCGGACCGTTAGGGTGTTACACTTAAGGGCAATCGATGCATAGGATAGTTACGGTATCAATCGGTGAAATAGGAGGAATCACCGGAATAGTTCCGGAGGAGGACGGAATGGTTTCCGGACATTTTGAATAGTTCAAAATAAAGTTTAATTGTTTTAATAAAGTTTTATTATTTAATTATCTGAATTAAATATTTAAAACATATTAAATAAATTAAAAAATGGGAAAAAGCTAAATGGGCCCATGGGGCCCATTAAGGGAGGAGGGGGTCTCCCCCCTTGGGCTTGGCGCCAAGGGTGGGGCCCACCACCCCCCTTGGCCGGCGCACTCCCCCCCCCCTTGGGAGTTTAGTCCCACATGGGGGAGGGGAGGAGGATGGCACCCCCCCCTTGGCCTATATAAGGAGGGGTAGACCCCCCTTTTTTCCAACACACCAATATCTCCTTCTTCCTCCTTCTCCTTCCCGGAAGTGGACTCCCCTTGTTTGGAGTCTGCACCTGGATTGGAGTTCTCCACCATAAGGCAGGTCGTCGTTCTGCTGGAGTTGGGATCCATAGACGCCTTTCTTCCGCTGCTCGCCTGGTTCGGGGCCCGGGAGGAACATCGATTGTACCGTACGTGTATAATCTCTTCGAGGCACTACACCTGTGGTGCTACTTCGTCGCTGGAGGTTTACCGGGAGTCATCCTCGCCGGTGGTGGTCTTCTACACGACAGGGAGGTCGTAGTTCCGGGTCTACGCTAGCCACGTTCGCAAGAACGTTTCCCTCTTTCAGTCTTCAAAGGTATGAACATCGATTCCCTCCGTTACTTTACATCGCCATAGCATAGATCTTGGGTTCGGGTACCGTAGGTATGAAAATTTTGTGTTTTTGGCCCCGTATCCCAACAAAAAAAAGATCCCAAAGAGGACAAATGAGAGTTAAATAGAAAGAGCCATTGAGGCCACCAAAAAAATACAAAAAAATAGAAAAATGAGAAAAAGAAATAAAAAGAGAGAAAGGGGCAATACTACTATCCTTTTGAAAGATCCACACTAGTACTCCCTCTTATCCTTGTACTCCATAGAGATGATCATTCATGCATATAGCTATGTGGGGACCTTCACACTATAGAACTTGGCTTGCATATTCCAAGGATGAGCCTCCTCAAAAGAGCTCTAGGTCCTCATGAGCGAGCAAGTTAGATGCACCCCCACTAGTTCCATTGGAGGGCTTTTCAGCTCATATGTGCATCCGTTGCATGGCAATCCCTACTCCTCACATCAATCTATCATTTGGCCTTCTCGTCTATGATTGTCCTCATTGATGTGAGCCTTTCTCACCCTTTTTGTCTTCCTCCTCCACCATATTTCTCTCTTTGCCATCCTAAGTGTCAAATCTCGTGCTTACGCTCATCCATTGCATGAGTGCTCAAAATATTGAATGGGAGTGGATCAAATTGACTTGTACCTGGCTAGTGGTCTCGGGACGAGTCAAGATAAGATTCCAAAGAAGACCAAGTGTGAAACTTTAGTAGATTGAGTTCTCAACACAAAAATAATTTTTCTCGTATTCCATATCCCTCTTCTTGCACGTAAACACCATTAGGAGACATTCGAGTCACAGACAGCGAGAGCTCTTGCACTTCATTTTCTTTCGTTGCTTGTTTTAATGCTAATATAGACTCTTGCATGTTATGACTTGAATTGAATCACATACCTTGATTGCTTTACTTTTCAAAGTTCTTATATGGTTGCTAGCATGTCACCAAAGAAATTATGCTTGTTATCATTTACCTACTCGAGGACGAGCAAAAATTAAGCTTGGGGATGTTGATACGTCCCAAACGTATCGATAATTTCTTCTCGCTCCATGCATGTTTTGTGTGATATTGCTATGATCTAGATACACTTTCATACACTTTTGATCATATTTGGACTAACCTATTAACTCAGTGCACCCCAGTGCCAGTTTTTGTTTTCTTCTATTTTTCTATTTCTGTTTTTCCCCATATAAAAAGTGCTCCAAAAATCAAGGAAAATCAGATAAAAAATCAACTTACCGGAAGCTTCCAGAGCCCCGAAGGAGGGCCAGGGGGCCACCACCAGGTGCCCAGGCGGCCCCCCTCTGGCTGCCCCCTACGCCTATTTAATCTCCGTCACGGGAAACCTCCGAAGACAGAACCCTTTTTCGCGATCTCGCCTCTGTTCCGCGCTTTCAAGATCGGGAACACCATCAGGACCCTTCCCGTCACCCTGCCGGAGGGAGGATCGACCTCCGGGAGCTTCTCCTCCACCATGGACGCTTACCGGATGTGCCGTGAGTAGTTTCCCTTGGACCATCTCAATTTCCCAAGGAAAATAAAAGAGTGTGTAAACAGTGATGAGAATATGCACCGGGGTCCCGTGATGTTCACTAGTGATGTCTCTCTACCAAAAGACGATAAAATTGCTATGCGAGGTAAACAAATCACAGCTGGGCAATTGACAGGATTAAAAACGCACCGCAATGCTAACTATGCTACAAAGAAAGGACGAGGCTCAAAAGCATGGGTGGTACGCCAAAATAAGTAGATCAAAATCCAACTGCATCTACTACTAATCATCCACCTTGAGATATCTATCCAGAACATCTCGCTGGTATTAAGTTGCGAGCCCCACCCAAAGTGTAAACCCAAAGCAACAAACAACTGCATTAAAAAGCACCTTGCGTAAAGTAAACAATCTTTGCTACCGCGGTTACAAGAACCGTTGTTTTCCCCCTTTTGGCCACAGCACATCCCCTAGACTCATGTTTCTTTCACTCAAGCGTGTCATCGGGGGGCATGAACCTACAATCGAGCATAACTTTCCCTCTTGGAGTCACTACCTACTACTTGGCCAAACCAATAAACAGCAACGGAGAACATGCAAGAATTACTTAGGAACAAAAATATAAAAGATAAGAACCAAATATATTACTCAATCAAAATTTACTCACGGCACATCCGGGAAGCATCCATGGTGGAGGGGAAGCTCCCGGAGGTCAATCCTCCCTCTGGCAGGGTGCCGGGAAGAGGGCTGCTGGCGCTCCTGATCTTGGAAGCGCAGCGGAGGCGGAACAGAGGTGAGATCTCGAAAAGGGTTTCTGTCCTCGGGTGTTTCGCGTCATGGAGAATAACTAGGCGAAGGGGGGCAGCCAGGGTGGCAGCCAGGGGGGCACCAGGGGCCAGGCGCCCCCCCCCCGGCGCGGCCAGACCCTAGGACGCGCTAGGTGGCCGCCTGGGTCCCTAGTGGTGGCCCTCTGGCCCCACCCAAGTGATTCCGGAACGTTCCTTCACGCTGATTTTTTATCTGCTTTTTCCCGAATTTTTGGAGCACTTTTAATATGTGGGAAACCTGAAATAGAAAAACAGCAGAAAATAGGAACTGCCACTGTGGTGCACTAAGTTAATAAGTTAGTCCAAATATGATCAAAAGTGTATGGAAGTGTATCTAGATCATAGCAATATCACACAAAACATGCATGGAGCAAGCAGAAAATATAGATACGTTTGGGACGTATCAACATCCCCAAGCTTAATTCCTGCTCGTCCTCGAGTAGGTAAATGGTAACAAGCATAATTTCTATGGTGACATGCTAGCAACCATATAAGGACTTTGAAAGTAAAGCAATCAAGGTATGTGATTCAATTCAAGTCATAACAAGAAAGAGTCTATATTAGCATTGAAACAGGCAACGAAAGAACATTAGGTGCAAGAGCTCTCGCTATCTGTGACTCGAATGTCTCCAAATGGTGTTTGTGTGCAAGAAGGGGGATATGGGAATACGAGAGAAAAATATTTTTGTTGAGAACTCAGTCTACTAAAGTTTCACACTTGGTCTTCTTTGGAATCTTATCTTGATTCATCCCCAGATCACTAGCCAGGTACAAGTCAATTTGATCAACTCCTTTTTGATATTTTGAGCACTCGTGCAATGGATGAGCGTCAGCACGAGAGTTTACACTTAGGATGGCAAAGAGAGAAATATGGTGGAGGAGGAAGAAAAAAAGGGTGAGAAAGGCTCACATCAATGAGGACAATCATAGGCGAGAAGGCCAAATGATAGATAT
The DNA here is from genome assembly GCA_950022295.1 of Bromus sterilis. NCBI lineage: Eukaryota > Viridiplantae > Streptophyta > Magnoliopsida > Poales > Poaceae > Bromus > Bromus sterilis. The sequence continues at coordinate 137,120,644 of OX465601.1, read as the reverse complement.
GATGTGAGGAGTAGGGATTGCCATGCAACGGATGCACATATGAGCTAGGAAAAATTCTCCAATGGAACTAGTGGGGGTGCATCCAACTTGCTCGCTCATGAAGACCTAGAGCTCGTTTGAGGAGGCTCATCCTTGGAATATGCAAGCCAAGTTCTATAGTGTGAAGGTTTCCACATAGCTATATGCATAAATGATCATCTCTATGGAGTACAAGGATAAGAGGGATTACTAGTGTGGATCTTTCAAAAGGAATAGTAGTGTTGCCCCTTTCTCTCTTTTTATTTTCTTTTTCTCCTTTTTCCCATTTTTTGTATTTTTTTGGTGGCCTCAGTGGCTCTTTCTATTTAACTCTCATTTGTCCTCTTTGGGATCTTTTATTTTGTCCACTTTGGGATCTTTTCCTCACTTAAGGGCCATACTCTATTTTACAAGAAGGTATAGAAGATCTTTCACACTTTACAAGGTACTCAAACATAAAGATGTAGCTATCATGATGTATGCAAATGTATGCCTCTGCCAGTGTAGCAGGAACATGTATGCCATGAAGATCAAGTCATGAAGAGGTGGATGTTGCATGGCAATATATCTCTGAAAGGCTATGGAAATGCCTTGATAGGTAGGTATGGTGGCTGTTTTGAGGAAAGATGTAAGGAGGTTTATAATGATATGGCGTATCATGCCAAGGGTTTGGATGCACCGGCAAGGCGGACGCCAACTCTCGGAGTGAGAAGTGGGCAATGCACGGTACGGAAGAGGCTAGCAAATATGAGGAGTTGGAAGTGTCAACTTTCAATACTTACATTAGTCCGAAGAACTCATGCACTTATTATCGGTTCAATCTAATAAGGAGGTTCACAAAGAGACAAGTACCCCGAGGAGGAGTGTATGGGGGTTTGGTTATCCTTGCGCATCCTTGACTCATGGTACATGAGTGTACTCTAATATCCGATCCCTCAAAAGATTAGTGATCCATCTAGTAGCTAGAGTTCTCAACTAGTTTTGTAGGTTTTGAAAATAAACACGGATTGCCCAAAATACAAAACCTATCACTAATAGGCTAGAGATCTTGACACCAAAAGTTCAAACATTACTCACAACAATACCTCAAAACTATTGCAAGTTACTACTACAATTGAATAGCAACCTCAATCACCTACTTTCAAGACAAGACACAACTCAGTGCAACAACCAACTCTCTTAACAGGATAAACATGAAAACTAAAGAGAGTTCCAGCAACAAACTAAACAAAAGCCATGGCTCTTGCTAAAGACAAACACTAACACTAAAACTAAAACATGGCAGTAGCTACGAAAAGATAAAGAATAAAGAACACACAACAGCAGAAAGATAAGCATGAAAAATCCTATGATGTGTTCTAGATTGGAGTGGAGCGTGTTTTTCTCCCACACAAAGTAAGCTGGGGTCTAACTTGTTATGAATAGCAAGAAAAGCTAAAGAAGACTAAAAAGTAAACCTAAGGCGAGACGCTCCAAGCATAGCACATAACGCATGAAGTGATAAAAATATAGTGAGACGAAGAACGAACTGATGATTGTTGATGGAGAAGGGGATGCACAGGGAATCCCCAAACTTAGACGCTTGAGTCTCCTTGAATATTTATTGGGGATACAAGGGGGCATCCCCAAGCTTGAGCGCTTGACACTCCCGGATCTTCTTTCATCATCTTCCCTCTCACACTTGAAAACTCCCTTCATACATAACTCATCATAAGCTGATTAGAGAGGTTATTACCCTTAATAAAATAATTTTTCCCCACTGGATATAAAGATATTTTTGAAGATCTGTTGTTTCTCAAGATTTCCAAAATGTTTTTGCAAACAAAAAGCAAGCTTAAGGTTTGCAAAAGTAAGGAAAGGCAAAACGTGGTCGAATCTGTGAAAAACAAAATAGCAAGTAGTAAATAAAAAAATTTGGGTACTTCTGCAACTCAAATAACAAAAATCAGAACATACGAAAGTTTCACAATTGTATAGATCATGTTGTGTAAAAAATTCAGCTCAAAAAGATGAACTGGTGATTTGTTTCGATTTTTTCCGTCAAGCAGACAGAATCTATTTTTTGGACAGCATGTCACAACTTTTTCTTCCCTTATCATATGAGGCTAATCTTGGCACAAAGCTTGAAAGTAAAGATATAATTATGTTGCTACAGTAGTAAAAATCATAAAGACCACTAAAAACAGAAGTAAAAACATACTGGGTTGCCTGCCAGCAAGCGCTTTCTTTTACGCCTTTAAGCTAGGCAAGAAGATTATAAAATATGCTCTCATAAGAATAAGAATTGAAGCACAAGAGAACATCAAGAAGAAAATATGAAACACATTTAAGCCTAACCCACTTCCTATGCATAAGGATCTTTTAACCAACTAAATCAATGAAGCACATAGTAACAAGCATAAGAAGGTAGAACAACAACGACTTCAAAAATTTCATCATGGAGAGAGGGAGTTTAATATCATTCAGATATGTGAGGCCATGTCTCCCATTGACGAGGATCAGCCTCGGCAAATCCCATGGTCAGGGACCCTGGGTTAGTCATAGAGAAGGAACAGGTTGGACGATACTCGTCGGCTAACAAGAGAAGCACTTCCTTCTCGATATTATTGCGTGAGGGGCGATTACAAGGGAGGCCAAGGCGAGTTCTCGCAAGACCAGGAGAATAGATTGTGTATTGGATGTCCTAGACGTCTCCCCTCCCAGCCTTTATATACTAGGCTAGGTCTCGGGGAGCCCGTACTAGATTACATAGATAGTTTCCTAGTTCTAGTCTTTCCTTGTACGCCAAGTCGTGCCTTCCATATCAGTCGCGGACTCCTACATCGGTGCTTGATTGGGCCAGTCGTGGGCCTGTCGTGGCTTCCCAACGGGCCTTCTGTCTTCATACGCACCGGGTATCCTCATACGCAGGAGTCGTGGGGTCATCCCCTCGTCAGTCGCCCCCGAGTGCCTGGGGGACTCGAAGAGTGGCGCAGGGACTCGAATTCGTCAGCTCTTTATTGTTTGTAGGCGCGGCACCGCCGCGGGTCGCTGGCAGTTTTGAGCCATGACAATACCTGTTTCGAGGGATTGCTAAGCTGAAAAGGTCCCAAGGAGTTGACTGATCGAGCCTTGGTGAATTGCGCTAGTGGAAAATACCGCAGTAGCCCAATCAAGCTCACGTCCCTCGACATGAACTTGGAACGACCGGTGTCAAGAAAAGTCATGCCGCTGCAGGTCTTATAGGATCAATTGCTGTCAGTCTAAGCAAATAGCCTGAGCATGTCCGCTCGGCTCTTTCTATCATGCGAGCGCATGGAAAAGGTCGGAAGTGAAATCGCTCTGTGGAAAGTCCCGGCCCGGCCATTCTGCGCAGTGGGGTCTTACTTACACGCTAAGCTTGCGTGGCATCTGGGTACAGTGTGTCGTAGCCCAGGTATAATTGTTTTTTTGTAGAGGCACGGAGCCTGGTTAGCGATGCACCCACTTGGAATAAACAATCAAGTGATCTATTAGTAGTCACTCGCGGAGCTTGTAGCGAACTCAGACGAGGAAAATAAGAAAGCGCCCACTCGGAAAGTCGTCGAGTGCGTGAGTAGATTATATTGTCGAATATTTGTTGAACCTTTGCGAGTAGTCACTCGAATGCTTTACTGTTTTCAGGGTGAGGGAGCACCCGAACTTTGTTTCTTCTAGTGTGAGTGATCACTTGAGCACGTGTATGCCTCCTGGGCGAGGGAGCGCCCGAAACTCTGTAGATGTTGTGATTACTTGTTGGCTTGAGTGGCCACTCGAGCACGTCTTTGCCTTCTGGGTGAGGGAGCACCCGAATTTGAATAAAGGTACTCTCGATGGGAGTAAAATATTTTAGAATCAGAAATTTTTTGACATCAAGAAATAGGTAGCCTTTGGAGCCTTTTTATTTTTTTCCAATTGCTTTTATCTTGATCCGTCCTTCTTGAGACGTGCCATTGATAGGTGTTGTCATACTATTTGGTGACCGATGATGATGCTTGGTCATCAATCCGTCGCGTCTTCTGGCCAGTCATAATGACGATTTGGACGCCGTGCTGCCTTGTGCATGTTGGGTTTCCAAGGCGTGTATGGGAAACAGGCGAGATTTGACGTGTCCCTTAAATAGTGTTGGTCGTGTGAAGGCATCTTGTCTTGGAATTCGTAACGTCCGGCGTGTTTGGTCTTTGATGTAATGATGGCGCCGCCTGGGCTTCTCCGTGTTTCCCAGATTTGCCCTTGGATTCTGTTATAAATACCTCCTGTGGTTGCATGTTCTTGGCATCCATTCTTCGTGCCTTTCTCTCCTGCTTCTTCTTCATATGGCGCCCAAGCGTGGTGGTGGTGTGACTGGGCGAGGTCGTGGCCGTCGTGGCCATGGTGGCCACACGCCTCGATCTTCGCGCGGTGGACGTCGTGGTGCTGCGTCGGCACCTTCTTCTTCTTCCATGGAAGAGGGTTTTTGGCGCTATGATTTCCTTTTGCGTGTTCTTAGCCGGACCGCTGCCCAGATTACTCTTCCGTTCTCGTTTGCCTCCATTGCTTCTGAGCTTAGTTTGAGGGGTCTCTGGCTCTGTCTTCACAGATGCGCTCGGTCTTCTTCTTGGGTGGAATTGGAAGTTGACAATTCATCCTTGATTTTTCTTGGATTTGGCTAGAGGGCGTTTTCTCGTCGGTTGATTCTGCGTGACAGAGATAGCCTTTGCTGTTGTTTTGATGGCGAAGATACTTTCACTGTTCGTGCATTTGATGCCGGTGGCAATCGTCTGGATCCATATTGGGAGGAAACAAGCAGTGGCAATTCCGATGGGTCGAGTGGTGGTTCGCCTGTTTCTCCCGTGACTTCATTTTCAGCCAACTCATCGGTTGATGGCGCTTGCTCTTCTAGTTCTAGAGATGAGCTGGACGTCAAGCCGGTCGTCAAGCGGCTGCGTCAGTCGGAGAGGCACCTTGTAGAACTAGAGGACGGTGACCTGCTTCTTCGTGGACTGAGTTGCTACTTTGTCTGTGGTGATGCTCGTCAAGTTGTGGTACGAAAGTGCCAATTATCTCAGCATGAGCATATATGTAGAAGTCGTAATTCCTTGGGATAGTTGTAAACCGTCTTATTGTTGCTCGGGTCCTTATGTAGCGATAACTGTCCTTTGACTCCTTGGTAATGAAAAAACTGCCCTCGACTCCTTTGTAATGAAAACTGTCTTCGACTCCTACGTAATGGAAACTGTCCTCGACTCCTTTGTAATGAAAATTGTCTTCAACTCCTTTGTAATGAAAACTGTCTTCGACTCCTTGGTAATGAAAAAACTTTCCTCGACTCCTTTGTAATGAAAACAGTCTTCGACTCCTTTGTAATGGAAACTGTCTTTCGGGTGCGCGGCAGCGCTCCTGATGGGAGTAGCCCCCGAGGCTACGTTTGATTTGTAGAATCAGGCGTAGGCTGTGAATTTCTGTCTGACTGGGCTGTCCCTTCTCGTGGTTGTTTTTGAATTATTCCAAGTTTTCGATCGGGTGCGTGTCAGCGCTCCCGATGGGAGTAGCCCCCGAGTCTTTAATTGATCGCTTGCGATCAGGTGAAGACTAAAGAACTTTGCGTTTTTTGATGTGACTCTCTTTGTAGAAAACTCTTGGTGAATTGGTGGGAATCTTGTGTTATGGTTTCCCGGTACTTGCAGATAAGTTCGCGTTTTTAGCGAGGATAGCGTCTCTCGGGGGGACTTTATGCTCGAGCCCCCGAGTGCTTTTAAGTAAAAGTCGCATGAGTGAGGATAGCGTTTCTCGGGGGGAGTTTATGCTTGAGCCCCCGAAAGTAAAAGTAGCATGAGCGAGGATAGCCTCTCTCGGGGGGAGTTTATGCTCGAGCCCCCGAGTGCTTTTAAGTAGAAGTCGCATGAGCGAGGATAGCGTCTCTCGGGGGGAGTTTATGCTCGAGCCCCCGAGTGCTTTGAAGTGAAGTCGCATGAGCGAGGATAGCGTCTCTCGGGGGGAGTTTATGCTCGAGCCCCCGAGTGCTTTGAAGTGAAGTCGCATGAGCGAGGATAGCGTCTCTCAGGGGGAGTTTATTCTCGAGCCCCCGAGTGCTTTTAAGTGATAATGCTTGGGCCACACTACTTTATTTCTTCGGGCATTTACATGGGTTGCTGATCAGTACTGTTGCCGGTGTTGTTGTAGTGTTCTGAGGCCTATGGGTAGAACAAGCGTAGGTTCGCTACGTTCCATGGGTTTCCCACGTCTTCATTGGTCTTAGGGTTCTTCAATCTGTATGCGCCACTTCCGATGACTTCCTAGATTATGAATGGCCCTTCCCATTGTTGGGCGAGTTTATGCACTTTTTCTTGTATCAGTCGGAAGACGAGGTCTCCTTTGTTGAAGCTTCTGGTACGCAGGCGGCTGCTTTGATATGTGCGCAGCTTGTCTTGGTATCCTTCGGATCTTGTTATGGCTATGTCTCGTGCTTCGTCTGTTGTATATTTGTCGTTCTGTAGTGCTTCTTCTGCTTCTTCCTCTTCGTAATCTGAGATCCGAGGGGCTCCGAATTTTAAATCGTGCGGCAGTACTGCTTCTTCCCCATACACCAAGAAGAAGGGTGTGTACTGGGTCGAGCTGTTTGGGGTGGTGCGCAGGCTCCATAGTACTACGGGAAGTTCCTCTACCCAGTTGCCTGCGGCTTTGTCTAGTGGTGTGAGTAGTCGTTTCTTTATTCCTCCGCATACTAGGTCGTTTGCTTTCTCCACTTGGCCGTTGGATTGTGGGTGCGCGACTGATGCATAGTTGATTTTGATGCCCAGCTCCTGACAGAAGTTTTGGAATTCTCCTGCTGTGAAGTTTGCCATTGTCTGTGATGATGTTGTGTGGAACTCCAAATCTGAAGATGATTAACTTGTTGAGCTAGTGATTGGTACTGCTTCTATCCATTTGGTGAACTTGTCGACTGCGACTAGTAGGTGTGTTCGTCCCCCTTTTGAGGATTTCTTGAGTGGGCCTACCATGTCGAGTCCCCATGTGGCGAATGGCCAGGACAACGGTATGGTTTTGAGTTCCGGTGCTGGGGCGTGTGGCCTGTTGGCAAACTTTTGGCAGGCGATGCAACGTCGTACGATGTCCTCTGCATTTCTCATGGAGGTCGGCCAGTAGAAACCTGCTCGAAAGGCTTTGGCCATGAGTGCGCGACTGCTCGCGTGATGTCCGCAGGTGCCTTCGTGGATCTCGAGCAGTAGGGTTTTGCCGTCTTCTTCATCGATACACTTTTGGAGGACCTGAGAAATGCTGCGCTTGTAGAGTTGTCTGTTGATTAATGTGAATGCTTTAGATCGTCGACTGATGCGTCGGGATTCTGCGACGTCTTGTGGTAGGGTTCCTTCGATTAGGAATCGAAGGAGTGGTTTTGTCCAGGCCGGGTTTTCGAGTGCGGCAGGCTCTGCGACTTCGGGTGCTTGGCTGCTTGTGCCGTCGGCTGTGCTTGCTGCTGCCACCTATACTGGTTCGTTTGTGTCATCTGCCTCTTCGATTGCCTTGGGCGCCAGTGGCTTTGCTTTGATTGATCTCTGGTTGATGCTCTCGAGGAAAACACCTGGTGGTATTGGTCCTCGAGTCAATCTGATGTTCGCGAGCTCGTCAGCTTCTGCGTTATTTGCTCTGGGGACGTAGTTGAGTTTGCTGCCATCCAATCCTCCCTCTAGTGTGTTGTAGAGCTTCTGGTAGGCCGTCATGTTGTCTGTGACTGCGTTACAGCCTCTCATCGCCTCCTGGACGACGAGGTTCGAGTCGCCATAAATCTAGAGGCGAGTGGCGCCGCAAGTTTATGCCATGCGCATGCCATGGAGTAGTGCCTCGTATTCTGCTTCGTTGTTGGAGGCATTACTGAAGTTGATTTGGAGGACGTATTTGAGCTTTGTTCCTTTGGGGGAGACTAGTACGACGCCTGCTCTGACTCCTTGTTGTCCTTTGGATCCATCGAAGAACATTGTCCATGATTTGGATAGGTCTGGGGGCCTGGTGTTTGGACCTCTGTCCACTCGACCAGGAAGTCTGGGAGTACTTGGGCTTTGATTGTTGTTGAGTGTTTGAACTGCAGATCTCGCGGGATGAGCTCGATGTTCCACTCGGCGACTCGGCCGGTCGCTCCGAGGTTGTTGAGGATGTCCGCGAGTGGTGCACTGCTCACGATTGTGATGGGGTGTTCGTCGAAGTAATGCGATACTTTCCTTGAGGTCATGATAATGGCGAGCAGGAGCTTCTGGTAGTGCGGGTACCGTTGCTGTTGCTTTGTGAGCAGTGTGCTAAGGTAGTAGATTGGTCTTTGTATGCTCTGGATTTTGCCTTCTTCTACGCGCTCGACGACGAGCACCGTGCTCACGACATTGCTGCGCGCTGCTATCTAGAGGTACAGTTTCTCCCGTTCTTTGGGCACCGCGAAGATTGGTGGAGTCGAGAGGGTTTTCTTTAGGTCTGCGAATGCATTGCGGGCTTCCTCGGTCCACTCGAATTTTTCTCCTTTCCTGAGCAGTTGGTAGAACGGTAAGGTCCTTTCTCCTAGCATGCTGATGAAATGGCTCAATGTTGCGATTCTTCCTGTGAGATGTTGCACTCCTTTGATGTTGGTTGGCCTTTGCATCTTGGCGATTGCTTGGACCTTTTCGGGGTTTGCTTCGATTCCTCGGGCGGAGACCATGTACCCGAGTAGTTTTCCGGCTGGGACGCCGAACACGCACTTTTTTGGGTTGAGCTTGATTCTGTATTTGTTGAGGGCCGCGAATTTTTAGCGAAGGTCGTCGAGTAGCGTGTTCGCGTTGTAGGTTTTGATGACAATGTCGTCCACGTAGACATGCACGTTTCTGCCGATTTGGTCTCTCAAGCATGCTTGCATCATTCATTGGTACGTGGCTCCGACATTTTTTAGGCCAAAGGGCATTGTTTGGTAGCAAAACACGCCGTAGGGGGTGATGAACGAGGTGTGCTCTTCGTCTTCTTCCTTCATCCTGATCTGATTGTATCCTGAGTATGCGTCGAGGAAGGATAGGAGGACGCATCCTGCTGTGGAGTCGATTATCTGATCGATTCTCGGCAGGGGGAAGTGGTCTTTCGGGCAGTGCTTGTTGACAGGCCCGTAGTTGACGCACATCCTCGGTACCTCGGTGTCTTTTTTAGGGACTAGGACTGGATTTGCGATCCAGGTTGCTTTCTTCGTCTCTCGGATGAAATGTGCGTCGAGTAGTCGGTTGATTTCTTCTCCGATTGCTCTGCGCTTGGGCTCTGAGAATCGTCGCAGCGCCTGCTTTACTGGCTTGGTGTTTGGCTTGATGTGGAGCGCGTGTTCTGCGAATTCTCGCGGTATTCCGGGCATGTCGGTTGGGCACCAGGAAAAAAAATTCCACTCTTCGCGAAGGAAGGCTATGAGGGAGGTTGCTTGTTCTTCCGGGAGGTGCGCGTATACGGGGACCATCTTCTCTGGGTCTGTTCGGTGAACTTGGTGTGTGATTGTGTCGCTGTCGACGCTGAAGTCGCGGCCGGATTCTTTTGATTCGCTTCGGCTTGCCAGCGGAAAGATGCTTTTATTCGTTACCATGGATATTTCTTTGAGCTGCTGTTGGGCTCCAAACGTGTCGGGGACTTTGTGGAAATCGCGGTCGCACTGGTCCGATTTGGTGAAGCTTCCCTTAACTGTGATGACTCCTGTCGGGGGGATGGATCAGGCCCATAGACCCGGCATTAGAAACCTCTGGGCCGACTTCCATATGAAGGCCCACAAAGAAGACCCGACCAGGAGTCTGACGTGCCAAGCGTGAAGATTGAAGCCCTAGAAGGAATTCGACTTACCTTGTATAGCACGTAGCAAACTTGTAAAGTAGAATAGAACTCCACATCGTGTAGGAGTCGGACTCTAGGAATCCCGGGACCCGGCACCTTTATAAGTCGAGGTCCACGGGAGCCAGAGCCAGAACTTACCTCAAGCCAGGACTATATACTCGCGCCATAACCTAGATCTCCACGAGACTAAGGTTGCGAAACATCATCACTGTAATCGATAAGATCGGCTCTTCCTATTGAGGAGTCGATCCCAAAATAGTCAAGAAGCAGGAGTAGGTCTTTACCGCATCGACGGGGCCGAACCTGGGTAAATCGCCGAGTCCCGTGTCTATGTCGACTCTCTCCTCGAATTTTCCTCGCAGCAAAGGTCTCATGATAAGTCCGACTCTATGGACATCTACAGTGACTTTCCCACGACAGTTGGCGCCCACCGTGGGGCCTGCGCTCACATGTGTTGAGATTCTAGGGGGAGCTCAGCAAGGTATGGAAGGATTCGTGGCTGGGCGAATCACCAGAAACCGACGTGGAAAGCTCTGCATCGACGACTCGACTTGGGGCTCCGACGCTGATTCCGTTGAATCCGGTTATCGGGTCCTGATCGGGTCTATTCATATCTTCATTGGGAAGACAGGCGGATCTGAGCCTGAGCCAGATCCTGAAGTCCCCCTGGAAACCTCGAGTCGGCGACACGCCGGCTCAAGGCACACCTTTGTTGGGTTCATCGCCGGATCTCCAAAGTCGGCGCACTCTGTCGAATCCCTGACACCCGGCGCCTCGGAAGAAACGTCTGACGCTAACTCGCATCCTAGTGAAACAATCTTTTTAGATACCGACTCCATTCGATACGCCGGGAGCAATAGACTCGGCCCGGGAACAGCAGAATACGACCCCGACTTCCCACAGTACGAGCCTCCATACTGCGTGACAGTGTTCATGGCAGGTACCGAAGGACAGGGAAGTCAGCCGGCTCAGGGCGCGGCGCAGAATCGGAACACGGAGACAGCTCACAACACGGCCCCTAATCCAGATAGGGAGCAGCCAGAAGTTCTCACGGGAGCAGAAGCCCTCACTGATACCTTAAACGCCCTGGATGAAGCCTTAGCCACACCAATGACCACGGAAAACCAGGAGGCCTGGAGAACCAAAGTCAACGGACTCAAGGCCCAGGTAATGAGCATACGGAGGGAAATTAACTCCCAGAATGCACAGATGGTGGAAAGAGAAACCCAACTCGCCCAAGAAACCAGGCGCTTACGACACGAGTCGGAGTTGATAGAAGCCCAGAAACTAAGTCTCGCCAACGCGCGCTTTGCAGGACCCATGAGCCGGATCCCTGCAGACCTCCCGGCCCGGAGACTATTCCAGGATATGCATCAGTCGACTCCCCCAGGGTACACGCCACCAAGGCAACATGTCCCTTCACCACGGCAGGATCGATTCCATACGCCTACGGATCATTTCAACAACCCCATGGCTAACGTGGTGGCAGCAACACGGTTCCTCGCCAGCGTGCCGGCACACGGAGACACTCCGGTGGACCAGGCCACTCAAGGGGCAATCGATTTTCTCAAGATCGCAATCACATAGCAAGCCCAGTACTCACAGGGATTCCAATACTTACACGAGACCCCGTATCGAAGTATGAGCCGGCAAGCGGATTCACCAGCTCCGGCCGGCTCGAGCAGCCATCGCCAGCGCAGAGCTCCGCCACCAGACCCGCCGGGGGCGATAAGGATCCAAGACATACCGTCCAGCTTCTATCCCGAACACCGGGTAGAGCAGATGGTCCAACCTCCACCCCAAGATCAAGACGCCGAGTTCATCAGCAGATCCGTGGGCAACCGATGCCTAGTGACGGCTTTACGAAACACATGCTTGCCATCAGACTTAAAGGGCCCACGTAAGATCGCGAACTATATAGCTGACATGGACCCGATAGCTTGGATCGAAAGCTATGACCTAGCCATGGACATGTTACAAGCCAGCGAAGGAGTTTGTGCCTGTTACCTCACAATAATGTTGGCAGGGCCGGCTCGCACATGGTTCAAAAACCTCCCAGAGGGTTCTGTCACCTCCTGGGTGGACCTCAAGGAAAAATTCATCAAGAATTTCCAAGGCACATGTCCGCGAGCCACCACAATTGTTGACCTGGAGCATTGTGTCCAGAAGGAAGGAGAGTCAACCCTGAGTTGGGCACGACAGGTAGCAGAAATAATCCACTCCTCGGAAACTATCACTGCCCAGACAGCCGTCATCGTCTTAGAAAGAAACTGGAAGTTCGAGCCCCTGGTACACAAGCTTGGCTGACTCAAACGGACAGTCAAGGACATAGGAGAGCTCATGAACGCGGTTATCAAATACGCCGAGTCCGATAAAACAAAGGATACTGAACCTCAACAGGATAAAGCCGGCCAGAAGAAAAACGGCGGCAAAACATCCCAGAATCAGAGTCAGCAAACCAAACGGCGACTCGATCAGACTACTTCTGACTTGGTAGCCAACACAAATGTCGGCTCCCAAAGAAAGAAGCAGGGGGGCAAAAACTACCGCAAGCCGGAAGGAAATTTTTTCCCAAACAGCTTTGAAGCAGCTATGAAGAGTCCTTTCCCGACCCATAGTAAACCCGGTTGCCCAGCCAACCACACCTGGGAAGATTGCAATTTCATGAAATAATTTGCACGGCGGGGGAACCAGGGACCTCTCGGGTCAGGTGGGAGAGCCGGCCAGAACGGTACCAACCAAAATCCTAGCTATCAAGGAGCCGACGCAATGCCTCAACACCAAGGACCCGAAGGAGGGGCCCAACAAAATCAATCAGGGCTTGCTGGATTCCAAGCAAACCCGAAACAACTCCATGACCGTGCAACATATCACGTTTTCACCACCAGCAGTTGCAGGAGGGATAGTAAGCTGCAACGGAGAGCCGCCATGGCTGTGACTGGAGAGCCTGCTCGGCCCAGGTGGCTTAATTGGTCAGAACAGCCAATCACTTGGACAAGGGATGATCATCCCCCGATGGTGGACAACCCAGGGGCTCTGGCTCTATTAGTCTCTCCACAAATTGGAGGATATACACTTCACAAAGTGCTCATGGACGGAGGAAGCAACATCAACATCCTTTATTACGAAACTTTCTGCAGGATGGGGCTGACCCAAAAACAGCTGCAACCCTCCAACACCGTTTTCCACAGAATAGTCCCGGGCAAGTCAGCACGTCCGATAGGCAAGATCTACCTGGAGATGGCCTTTGGAAACGCCGAAAACTTCCGCTCCGAGCTCATACCCTTTGAAGTGGTAAAACTCGAGAGCCCATATCACGCCATTCTAGGCAGACCGGCTTACGCCAAATTCATGGCTCGGCCATGTTATGTCTACTTAAAACTAAAGATGTCGGGTCCTAACGGCTCAATCATAGTCTATGGAAGTCAATCCAGGGCAGTGGAGTGTGACGAACAACACGTCAAATATGCCGAGTCGACTCGCGCCAAAGAGGACTTGTCAGTATACCAAGAAAAGGTAGACCCGACAGACCCCACAATCCTGAAGAAAACGACTCCCGATAACAACCCCAAGTTCCAACCGGCTCAGGATACAAAGAAAATTGACTTTGTCCTTGGTGAATCTTCTCAGCAGTTCATCATTGGGACAGAGTTATCTGATAAATAGGAAAGCGTGCTCATCGAGTTCCTCCATGAGAATCGGGACATCTTTGCATGGAAACCTTCTCATATGCCAGGTGTCCCGAGGGAACTCGCTGAGCACCACCTAAACATAGATCCAAAATTGAAGTCGGTCAAGCAATTCCTTCGCCGCTTCAAGGAAGAAAGGAGAAACGCTATTGGGGAAGAGATAGCCCGGCTCCTTGCCGCCGGGTTCATCACGGAAGTCTTCTATCCAGAATGGCTCGCAAACCCGGTCCTCGTTTCGAAAAAGAACGGGACCTGGCGTATGTGCATCGACTACATAGACTTAAACAAGGCCTGCCCGAAGGATCCCTTCGCGCTGCCTCGTATTGACAAGATCATAGACTCGACTGCGGGATGGGAGCTCCTATGTTTCCTTGACGCCTACTCTGCTTATCACCAGATCAAGATGGCCCTTGAGGATCAAGAAGAAACGACTTTCATCACTCCCTTCGGGGTCTACTGTTACACTTCTATGCCTTTTGGCCTTAAGAATGGGGGAGCCACATATCAGCAAACAGTGCAGAGTTGCCTCAAAGAACAGATTGGGCGCAACGTGCATGCTTATGTGGATGATATAGGGATCAAATCCCAATTGGCCGACTCACTCATCGGTGACTTACGGGAAACCTTCAAAAATCTGCGCAAGTACTAGATGAAGTTAAACCCGGCCAAATGCACCTTTGGGGTACCTACAGGTAAGTTCCTTGGATACATAGTATCAGAGAGAGGCATCGAGGCAAACCCAGAGAAAATTAACGTTGTCATGACCCTTCAGAAGCCGGCCTCAGTAAAGGGAGTCCAACGAATCACGGGGTGCGTAGCCGCTCTGAGTCAGTTTATAAGTCGGCTCAGCAAAAAGGAAATCCCCCTGTATCGACTTCTGAGGAAATCAGAAACATTTGTCTGGGATGACGAAGCCGATCAGGCCTTAGAGTCATTAAAGAAGCAGCTATCCCAGGCTCCAATCTTGGCGACTCCCAAGCCAAAGGAACCTATGTTACTCTATATCGCAGCCAACAATCGAGCAGTCAGCGCTGTGGCTGTTGTTGAGCGTATGGAAGCCGTCAAAGGGCACCCCCTGCAAAGGCCAGTTTACGATGTCAGTGAGGTTTTGACTTTATCAAAGCAACGTTATCCTCACTAGAAGAAATTGGTCCTTGGTGTATTCATGGCAAGTCGGAAACTCAAACACTACTTCCACGAGAACCACATAACAGTAGCCAGCTCAGCACCACTTGCAGATATCATCCAAAACTGGGAAGCCACGGGAATGATTGCGAAGTGGGCCATAGAGTTGGGGGCTTATCACATCAAATATAAACCTCGAACGGCCATCAAATCCCAGGCGCTAGCTGACTTCATCAATGACTGGACGGAAATTGAAACATCCCCGGAGAAGCCAGTTACCAAATATTGGACTATGCACTTTGATGGAAGTCGGCAGCTCCAAGGATCAGGAGCCGACGTGGTTCTTACCTCACCTAAAGGGGAGAAATTCTGTTATGTTCTACAGCTGCAGTTCACCTGTACCAACAATGCAGCAGAATATGAATCCTTGCTTCATGGGCTATAGCTGGCTCGTAAGATGAACATAAGTTGGATCCAATGCTATGGCGACTCTGACCTCGTTTCTCAACAAGTGTCAGGAAAATGGGATTCCAAAAATCCCATAATGGCAGCTTATCGACGAGAAGTGCAAAGACAAGATGGATTTTTTGTTGGATACCAGGTGGATCACGTGGACCGTAGGGAAAACGAAGTAGCAGATGCTCTCTCCCGACTTGGCTCTCAGCGAAAGCCGGTCCCTCCAAACGTATTCCTGGATGTTCTAACAAAACCGTATGTACAACCACCAACAGAGCAAGACATAGCAAAGCTGGATCCAGAGCCGGCTTTGGTTGCTGCAATTCATGCTACACCTTCATGGGTCGTACCTTACTTGGATTACAAGACCCGAGGAATCCTTCCTCAAGATGAGATGTTGGCCAGAAAAATCGTCAGGAGAAGTCAATCCTTTGTACTCATCAATGGTGAGTTACATCGGCGGAGTGTCGCAGATGTTTTCCAGAGATGTGTCTCACCAAAAGAAGGTCGAGCCATCTTCAACGAAATACACTCGGGAGATTGCGGACACCATGCAGGCTCTCGTTCGCTGGTAGCTAAAGCCTTTCGACATGGCTTCTACTGGCTCACAGCTCATGCGGATGCAGAGGACATAGTCAAGAAATGTGATGGATGTCAGCGCTATGCAAAACAAGCTCACGTGCCCGCTCAAGAACTCAGGATGATACCTATCACTTGGCCCTTTGCAGTATGGGGACTTGATATGGTGGGACCTTTCAAAAGGTCAGCCAACAAAAACACCCACATATTAGTGGCAGTGGATAAGTTTACCAAATGGGTCGAGGCCGAGCCGGTCAGCAAATGTGATGCTGCGACAGCACTAAAATTCTTGAAAAATATAATATACAGATTCGGCTACCCTCACAGCATCATCACTGATAATGGTTCTAACCGATCAGAAGGGGTTATGCAATGATTCTGCCAGAACGAGCACATCTGACTCGACCTTGCATCAGTGGCTCACCCACAGTCCAACGGACAAGCCAAGAGAGCCAACCAAGAGTTGCTCCGCGGCATCAAACCCCGACTCGTTGTCCCCTTCAAAAGGACGCCGGGTTGCTGGGAGGATGAGTTACCCTCAGTGTTATGGAGCATCAGGACGACTCCCAACAGGTCGATAGGCTACACGCCCTTCTTCCTCGTCTATGGAGCGGAAGCCGTCCTCCTAAGTGACATACGTCACGACTCACCACGAGTCACTGCTTATATAGAAGCCGAAAACGAGAAAGCAAGACAAGATGCCTTGGATATTCTCGACGAAAAACGAGATTTGGCTGCAGCTCAGTCGGCTATTTACCAAAAAGATCTGCGACGCTACCATAGCCGCCGCATCAAAAGTCAGACTTTCCAGGAAGGTGATTTAGTGCTCTGTCTCATACAGAAAAGAGATGGAATGCACAAGTTATCCTCTTCTTGGGAAGGACCGTTCGTGGTCAGCAAGAACCTGTACAATGGATCCTACTACCTAGTGGATATACGCGAGAAGGCAGACACACGCACAAGCATGGAGGAGACTCCCAGGCCGTGGAATATCGCACAACTCCGTCCATATTACACTTGAGTAGAACAGGAAAATTACTGTACATTTAAATAAGTCGAAATTCGTCGCACTGGCTTTCGTCATATTAATATAGATATATAAGCCGACATTCGTCATGCTGGCTTTTGCCATCAAAATATACTAAGTCGACTCTTGTCGCACTGGCCCTCGCCTCATATACCGAAGTCGACTTTCGTCGCACCGGCTCTCGCCATATCGAATACTCTTTACCTTTTTGTTTCATGATATTCATTTTTGCATCATACATTGCATATTTTGCATTGATATACCTCAGAGACCTGGGGGCTTGATCAACCCCTCTATTGGTACTGAGCATATATATTGCTTATTCAGGGGAATCGGGGAGTCGATGACAATCATTGACTCTTTATCGTAAAACTCGGCGTATATATGTAAAAATCACATGTGCATAAGCTTATGCAGGGGCAGTAGGGGAGCTCGATGTCATTCATCGACTCTTATCTGAAGAAATCCCGGCATACACATGAAACTGGATAAACACGCCTTGGCCTGTATAGCTTAAGCTCATACGACCTACGTGTACCCGGCTTAGTCTAAATACCTTGGGGGCTTACAGCAAACGCCTACCGAGTCTAGTCTTAAGTATAGGGAACGATAGTCATATGTTGCTGGCTTACAGAGAAGTGCTGATTCACAGATAACCCAGTAATCTATCTCAACGAAAAGATAAGGCGTGTTAAAACTGGAGTCGACTTCTATATGAGCCTTTACACTTTATTTTTTACATCATCATCATAGCATACTTTTTTCTTTTACTTTTTTTATATCACCTTGAACATTAACCTATGTGATTCTGTATGACATAAACGATGCTCATACTGACTCGTGGGGACAATACCTTTTTGCATTACATCTTCCGCATTTATAAAGTCGACTTTGGTCGCAACGGCTCTCGCCATTTATAAAGTCGACTTCGGTCGCAACGGCTCTTGCTATATATAAATAAAAGTCGACACTCGTCGCACTGGCTCTCGCCACATTCAGATGCTCATGCCGACTTAGAATTGGCACACATTATTCCGGGTTGCTGACGGAAACATATTCCAGGACTCTATTTTGAAGCTGGGAACACAACCCATCGTGTCATATCTATGAGACTTGGCAGATTAAAAAAGACATATGTGACTCGGCACTGGACATAGATGCACACACCGACTTATGGGGACTACACTTCAAGGTTTCTTCTCAAATAAAGACTCGGTACATCACCCAGCTGATGTAACAGCCCAGTTTTTGCAAAAATTAAAAATTTTGTTTTCGGTGTGAATTGATTGATTGCCTGATTTGTTTGCGGTGTTTGCATCCCCGATTTATCGATCGACGATTATTTTTCCCCCTCTTATCTCGTATCGGACGGAGACCGACCCTTGCAACCCTGACACTCGACCTTTGCGACACCAGGTTTCACCCGATCACCGTCGCGAAAACCGCACGAGACCAGCCGCAACCAACGGAACGAAAAACCCCGTTTAATAATTAAACGGGATATTTTTATAGCGCTCCGGAAAGTGTTTTCGGAACGGTTCCAGCGCGAGGTGAACGCCTCCGGCTCGACGCGTTGATCGCGCAGTTCGAAGTTTTACCCGAATCGGAGGTACTGCGGACCCCCGGCAGTCAGAAACGTGAGCACCGTGCGCGCGAGGTAAAAATCGGAAATGTTTTTGCAAACTGCCAGCCACCCATGCTATATAAAGACCACCACACTCCCACCCACCTAGGGTATCCCTAGGCAGCCACCAGCCCCAGATCTGACCCAAAAACACCCCCCTAATCTAAAACCCTAGCCAGATCAGATCTGGACGGTCAGATCGCCCGATCTGACGGCCTAGAGAGCTCCCCGTAGTCCAGCCTCCTCTCTCTCTCTCCTCTCCTCTGCCATGGACGCGCCCGAGTGGAACCGCCGCCGCCTGCTCCTCCGACCCGCCACCGGCCAACTCCGGCCGTCGCGCCAGCCTGGAGCCGCCCGCGGCCTCTCTCCCTTGCGCCTTCCCCCTTCACCTCCTCCTCTGCCTCACCTCCTCTTCTCCCTCCACAGGTCCGCGCCGCGCCCGCCATGGACGGCTCGGCCTCGAGCTCGCGCCACCGCCCCTGCAGGCTCCCCGCGCCGCCCGGAGAGCAAGACGCCGGCCGCCGACCTCCACGCGCCCCCGTGCCTGGCGCCGCTCCCCCTCCTCGTCCCTCGCCGCCGGGAGGTCAGCCGGCCAGGAGCAGCCGCCGCTTCGCCAGGCGCCATGGCCAGCGGGAGCTCGGCCTCCCCGACGCCAAGCGCCGCACCCGCAGGTGGGCCAAGCCGCAGCCCAGGTGGCCCAGCAGCCAGCTCGCCCCAGCCCAAGCCTCCAGGCCTCCCAGGCCAGTGGGCCACGGCCCAGAGGTCCAGCGCCCCCCTTCCTTTTTTTTGTTTATTTGTTTCCTGTTGGGCCCAATAGAAGTAGTTTCGGCCCAGTTAGTTTTTTTTTCTGTTAGTTGTTTTATTTAATTTAGGGCAGATTTATTTATTTTTGCGGTGCCCGTAACTTTTTAACCGTAGCTCCGATTGCGACGATTTAAATATGAAAGTTGCTTAGAATTGTGTCTAGTTTAATAATTTGTTGCTTGTTGCCATGTTTGACTTTGTTTACTTGTTGTTTGACTGTTAATTACACTGCTTGCCACTGTAAACTGTAACTGCTGTAACTTTTTATCTGTTGCTCTTTTTAAAATGTTTCTTATATGTAACTTGACTAGAATTGCATGTAGATTGTGTTTTTGCTGTTCATGCTTGCTAATAAAAATAATAAAATATTTTTTAGGCAAAACAGTATCAAATGCAATATTTATCGTGGGGTCAGCAATAGTTTGCATGTCTAGGATTTCACCCCACTTAAATTGACTAGCCCAGGTAGTTTATTTGTGCTTCACCTCTTGCCATGTTTGTGTGCTATGCCATGCTTGCTTGAGCTGCCATGTTAATAACTGTTGTTTGATCACCTGTAGCTAAACAACTTGAACCACCGTAAATGTGCGGTATCGTCGTGCGTGACGAGTACTCCACTTAAATCGTTAGTAACCGCTCTCGACGGTAGGTGTGATGTCTCGTGTTGCTTTTGTTGATGCTTCCTCGTGTTTGCTCCGTAGTAATAGTGGTGCACCGTTGATTGCTTTCCAGTGTTTTCGTCTTGTGTGCTTCCGCGGGTACCTCTCGGAGACGATGCGAGCGTGCGATCGACTACACCTTCGGAACCCGACTTATCAACAGGCAAGGACTTGCATTACTTATGATCCATTCTATTTCAACCAGCGGTTTGCATGCTAGTATAGGTTAGGTTCGATGTTTGATCCTACCACATGTTTACAACCTCTTTCAAACCGATACAGCCATGTCCCCTCCCGGAAAACCTTGTACTGCTATGTTACTATTGCTCGTTGCTCAGCCCCTGCTTAGTATGCATGCTTAGGATGCTACGATGTTACCCTGTTACTCTTTGGGTTGGGATATCACCTGACTATTATGTTATTGTTGATGATATTATTATTATTATAATGTTGACTATATTCGACGAAGGATGGAAGGTCTAGGCTATCCCGCCCCGACGCTTTGTTCCATTCGAGTCACCTAGGATCCGAGTTCCGGGTATTGGTTTTAAGACTGAGCGTGCCTAACCGCGTGTGGGATTTTATGGGGTCCCCTTTTCTTACCTATCTAGCTTCAAACATTTCTAGTGGTGTCCCAAGCTTATTTACCATTTGAAAACATGCATATATATCTTGTCGGGTCGCTCCTAGAAGATATCTTTTAAAACAACTTGGGCCAGCGGAGACATGGTTTCTTTGTTGGTCCACACCTGGAAGCTAGGGGGCTGCCCACATCTGTTTGGGTAGCTAACCCGACCTCGTCCAGAGGGTAGAGGCCGATTCGAGAGCGCGGTCGGCTTTTGAGTTGGATGTCGACTCACCGGGGGCCACCCGGATTTGTTCGTTGTTAGCTAGAGGGACTTGTCGTTTCGGATCTCTTGGAACTAAATCATAAAATGGTTGCCTATGATGGGTAGCAACTGAGAGTGATGGACGTGCGTGCGGAGCCTCGTAATGGGCAGTTGGTACACCCCTGCAGGGTTAAATCTTTTCGAGAAGCCGTGTCCACGGTTATGGACGACTTGAGACCTACTCCTTGTTCATAGACAACAACAACTGAGATAATCTCAATATAACTTGATCAACGTGGGTGTGCCTTGACTGCTTCTTCTTCGTCGGGATGCGAAGAGGAGGACAAGGATAGGATAGGTGTTATGTTTGCGTAGTAGTTGATAGCAAGACTTGTTGGAGGCGATTCCTCATCGAATGCTTGGCTTCTTATCTTACTCTCTAGATCGTTAGCCACTTCATAAATGCTAGTGCGGCAGCAACCTCACCACTTACCCCTTCCTTACCGTAAACTACTAGTTGTCCTAGAATGACGAGTGATGAAGTCCTTTCTGGGTCAGATGACCACTACAGTTGGATGCTGAGTACCTCTGTACTCATGATACTACCCCCAAACTCTTTTCAGGGTTCTGATCGACAACAGGTATGGTGATCGACGTTTCACGCGGAGACTCGACGACGACTAGTTAGGCGGATCCCGGCGGAGGGCCTGGACCCGTGTGGTTATGGGGTCGATGTTTTTCTCTTTGCCAGTAGGCATTTGTTTGTAGTCTGTACTCAGACATGTACCTTCCGCTGTTGTATTGTATTTGAGGCAGTTGTATGCCGATTGTATGAGATGTTGTATCCTGTATCTGTAATGTTGTGATATCATGTTGGAAATCCGGGGCATATGGCTTTGTCATATGTCGCGGTGGGACCGATATGTGCTTCGTCCTCGGGTTCGGGCGGAAACGTCCGAATCTGAAACAGTACCGCATATCGGGCCTTACAACTTGGTATCAGAGCCTTACCGACCGTAGGATCCCCTCTCTGGCCGAAGTCGAGTCTAGACAAAAATTATTTTGTAGCTACTAAGTTAGTTATCGGAGAGTAGGATTCCTTTTACTCCTTACCTTTGCTCTGGTCAGGACAAGTGCCTTAAGTGTTTTACTCTCGCCTTACCCCCTTCAAACTCTAGGATCTCGAGTGTGTGGAGTATCGGAACCGTTACAATGCCTTGCTTGCAGCGTATTGTCTCGATTCCGAGCTCAGGTGGGAATTCATGTAGTACCTTTAGCTTATCCGATTTTGGGTATCATCTGGGTCGTCCTTTGCCCTCCATCCTTTTCCTTGGTGTTTTTACGACTTGCGTCGAAAATCACTATCCCTTGATCTGGTTTTCGCGATTGTTCTTCCTCTTGACACTGATGGTTTCGTTTTTCCGACGATGTCGTCTCTCTACGGAAATTTATCTCGACCGAAGTTCGACGTCGACATGGAGCAGATCCCTTGTTGGTGGTGTTGAAGATCGTCGACTCTTTCTCTCCCCCCTCCCTCTCCCCCGGACCGTCCTGGATCTCGGGACAAGATCCCTTGTTGGTGGTGTTGCCTGTAACAGCCCAGTTTTTGCAAAAATTAAAAATTTTGTTTTCGGTGTGAATTGATTGATTGCCTGATTTGTTTGCGGTGTTTGCATCCCCGATTTATCGATCGGCGATTATTTTTCCCCCTCTTATCTCGTATCGGACGGAGACCGACCCTTGCCACCCTGACACTCGACCTTTGCGACACCGGGTTTCACCCGATCACCGTCGCGAAAACCGCACGAGACCAGCCGCAACCAACGGAACGGAAAACCCCGTTTAATAATTAAACGAGATATTTTTATAGCGCTCCAGAAAGTGTTTTCGGAACGGTTCCAGCGCGAGGTGAACGCCTCCGGCTCGACGCGTTGATCGCGCAGTTTGAAGTTTTACCCGAATCGGAGGTACTGCGGACCCCCGGCAGTCAGAAACGTGAGCACCGTGCGCGCGAGGTAAAAACCGGAAATGTTTTTGCAAACTGCCAGCCACCCATGCTATATAAAGACCACCACACTCCCACCCACCTAGGGTATCCCTAGGCAGCCACCAGCCCCAGATCTGACCCAAAAACACCCCCCTAATCTGAAACCCTAGCCAGATCAGATCTGGACCGTGAGATCGCCCGATCTGACGGCCTAGAGAGCTCCCCGTAGTCCAGCCTCCTCTCTCTCTCTCCTCTCCTCTGCCATGGACGCGCCCGAGTGGAACCGCCGCCGCCTGCTCCTCCGACCCGCCACCGGCCAACTCCGGCCGTCGCGCCAGCCCGGAGCCGCCCGCGGCCTCTCTCCCTTGCGCCTTCCCCTTCACCTCCTCCTCTGCCTCACCTCCTCTTCTCCCTCCACAGGTCCACGTCGCGCCCGCCATGGACGGCTCGGCCTCGAGCTCGCGCCGCCGCCCCTGCAGGCTCCCCGCGCCGCCCGGAGAGCAAGACGCCGGCCGCCGACCTCCACGTGCCCCTGTGCCTGGCGCCGCTCCCCCTCCTCGTCCCTCGCCGCCGGGAGGTCAGCCGGCCAGGAGCAGCCGCCGGTGCGCCAGGCGCCATGGCCAGCGGGAGCTCGGCCTCCCCGACGCCAAGCACCGCGCCCGCAGGTGGGCCAAGCCGCAGCCCAGGTGGCCCAGTAGCCAGCTCGCCCCAGCCCAAGCCTCCAGGCCTCCCAGGCCAGTGGGCCACGGCCCAGAGGTCCAGCGCCCCCCTTCCTTTTTTTTTGTTTATTTGTTTCCTGTTGGGCCCAATAGAAGTAGTTTCGGCCCAGTTAGTTTTTTTTTCTGTTAGTTGTTTTATTTAATTTAGGGCAGATTTATTTATTTTTGCGGTGCCCGTAACTTTTTAACCGTAGCTCCGATTGCGACGATTTAAATATGAAAGTTGCTTAGAATTGTGTCTAGTTTAATAATTTGTTGCTTGTTGCCATGTTTGACTTTGTTTACTTGTTGTTTGACTGTTAATTACACTGCTTGCCACTGTAAACTGTAACTGCTGTAACTTTTTATCTGTTGCTCTGTTTAAAATGTTTCTTATATGTAACTTGACTAGAATTGCATGTAGATTGTGTTTTTGTTGTTCTTGCTTGCTAATAAAAATAATAAAATATTGTTTAGGCAAAACAGTATCAAATGAAATATTTATCGTGGGGTCAGCAATAGTTTGCATGTCTAGGATTTCACCCCACTTAAATTGACTAGCCCAGGTAGTTTATTTGTGCTTCACCTCTTGCCATGTTTGTGTGCTATGCCATGCTTGCTTGAGCTGCCATGTTAATAACTGTTGTTTGATCACCTGTAGCTAAACAACTTGAACCACCGTAAAATCGTTAGTAACCGCTCTCGACGGTAGGTGCGATGTCTCGTGTTGCTTTTGTTGATGCTTGCTCGTGTTTTCTCCGTAGTAATAGTGGTGCACCGTTGATTGCTTTCCAGTGTTTTCGTCTTGTGTGCTTCCGCGGGTACCTCTCGGAGACGATGCGAGCGTGCGATCGACTACACCTTCGGAACCCGACTTATCAACAGGCAAGGACTTGCATTACTTATGATCCATTCTATTTCAACCAGCGGTTTGCATGCTAGTATAGGTTAGGTTCGATGTTTGATCCTACCACATGTTTACAGCCTCTTTCAAACCGATACAGCCATGTCCCCTCCCGGCAAACCTTGTACTGCTATGTTACTATTGCTCGTTGCTCAGCCCCTGCTTAGTATGCATGCTTAGGATGCTATGATGTTACCCTGTTACTCTTTGGGTTGGGATATCACCTGACTATTATGTTATTGTTGATGATATGATTATTATTATAATGTTGACTATATTCGACGAAGAATGGAAGGTCTAGGCTATCCCGCCCCGACGCTTTGTTCCATTCGAGTAACCTAGGATCCGAGTTCCGGGTATTGGTTTTAAGACTGAGCGTGCCTAACCGCGTGTGGGATTTTATGGGGTCCCCTTTTCTTACCTATCTAGCTTCAAACATTTCTAGTGGTGGCCCAAGCTGATTTACCATTTGAAAACATGCATATATATCTTGTCGGGTCGCTCCTAGCAGATATCTTTTAAAACAACTTGGGCCAGCGGAGACATGGTTTCTTTGTTGGTCCACACCTGGAAGCTAGGGGGCTGCCCACATCTGTTTGGGTAGCTAACCCGACCTCGTCCAGACGGTAGAGGCCGATTCGAGAGCGCGGCCGGCTTTTGAGTTGGATGTCGACTCACCGGGGGCCACCCGGATTTGTTCGTTGTTAGCTAGAGGGACTTGTCGTTTTGGATCTCTTGGAACTAAATCATTTTTTTTTCCTATGATGGGTAGCAACTGAGAGTGATGGACGTGCGTGCGGAGCCTCGTAATGGGCAGTTGGTACACCCCTGCAGGGTTAAATCTTTTCGAGAAGCCGTGTCCACGGTTATGGACGACTTGAGACCTACTCCGTGTTCATAGACAACAACAACTGAGATAATCTCAATATAACTTGATCAACGTGGGTGTGCCTTGACTGCTTCTTCTTCGTCGGGATGCGAAGAGGAGGACAAGGATAGGATAGGTGTTATGTTTGCGTAGTAGTTGATAGCAAGACTTGTTGGAGGCGATTCCTCATCGAATGCTTGGCTTCTTATCTTACTCTCTAGATCGTTAGCCACTTCATAAATGCTAGTGCGGCAGCAACCTCACCACTTACCCCTTCCTTACCGTAAACTACTAGTTGTCCTAGAATGACGAGTGATGAAGTCCTTGTTGGGTCAGATGACCACTACAGTTGGATGCTGAGTACCTCTGTACTCATGATACTACCCCCAAACTCTTTTCAGGGTTCTGATCGACAACAGGTATGGTGATCGACGTTTCACGTGGAGACTCGACGACGACTAGTTAGGCGGATCCCGGCGGAGGGCCTGGACCCGTGTGGTTATGGGGTCGATGTTTTTCTCTTTGCCAGTAGGCATTTGTTTGTAGTCTGTACTCAGACATGTACCTTCCGCTGTTGTATTGTATTTGAGGCAGTTGTATGCCGATTGTATGAGATGTTGTATCCTGTATCTGTAATGTTGTGATATCATGTTGGAAATCCGGGGCATATGTCTTTGTCATATGTCGCGGTGGGACCGATATGTGCTTCGTCCTCGGGTTCGGGCGGAAACGTCCGAATCTGAAACAGTACCGCATATCGGGCCTTACGGCTGAGTACACCGACTCTTGGGGAGTAACACTTCAAAAATTCCTTATCAAAAGCTTTGGCATATAATACTTTCCGACTTGAGAAAACATGCAAGAATTTGTAAGTCCCAGGTTGCTGCAGGCAAGACAACCCGACACTTGGGGGCTACACTACTTCGACGCAAATTTCACAAGAAAAAATTCTTCTTTGCTGAATCGGCTCAGACGCCATAATAATTATACCAACTCTTGAGGAGCAACACTTTTTTGATGACCTGGTACGGCACGCAAGCATGACCACACCATCTCATGGGGGCTACAAGTCGATCTATTCTATGAGTCGATCATCGATACACTACTATTCTGAATCGACTCAGGGGGCTACAAATACATACATTATCATAAAAATCGGCTCTCATACATTTTTGAAAAGTATTCAAAGTCAGGAATAAAACCGACTCATGGACTCATGGACTCAATGAAAATTCATAACTTTCATTCATCAAACCAATTGGGTCTTACATCAAAAGAGGCAACCTTACAAGCAAAAGCCAAACTCGGCGAAATAACTAAGAAGAAAAGTCCACAGCTTCAGACATCTTCTTCAGAGTCGGCTTCATCTTCCGTTGAAGCTTCTTCTTCACTAAGGAGTTCTTCATCGCTGGAACTCTCAATACAACAGCAGGATCGGTCTCCATCTGAGTCAAAGATCTTAGCCCACAAGGTGTCTTCACCATCAAACCTAAAAACAATGGTGTCTCCTTTCGAGATATTCCTGGAACGAAGAAAAAATTTCCAACCCTTCTCAAAAAACATGGTGCCATGGATAGAAAATCTAACCATCACCCAGACAGGCCCATGAGGACAGCCATCAGATCGGAGCCAAAGACCCGAAGGCATTGATTCAATCACAAGTTGAGAAAAAGACTCAGGAAGTTTTATCCAGCGTCGAATCGTCCGGATATGAACAAAGAACTCACTCCTCTCAGGAGAAGAAGGGGAGATTTGGAAGGAGAGGCAGCACGAGTAGTTCTTCCTCTGCCTCTACCGCGGCCACGACCACGGTCGCGACCTCGAGTACTTGCAGGAGGGTCAGGCTCGTTGGATGCCAAAGGAGAAGAGGCTTATAGCTTAGGTGCCATGAGGAGAACAGGAAGAGGAAGAAGAAGATAGATGTGCTTGAAAGATCAAACTATCCAAGGGATATTTATAGTAGATTCATGGGGAGGATTAATTAATACCAAAAATGATACGGGATAACTACCCATGGTAGATAGCATTTATGGAAAGACTCCTCGATTCCCATTACAAGCATCAATGCCTTCAACCGGCGTTTCAGGAAGTGTGATCATAAAAACCAAATCGGATCTTTGACCAAAGGTCAAAAGAAAAATCTTCAAGTAAAAGGAGATGTAAAGCTAAAAAGAATTGGCGTCGACTCCTAGTAAAGCATCAAATGATAAGTTGATTCAACCAGAAGAGTCGACTTCATGAAAGACAAAGGAATCGAAGCAAGATTGAAGAGAGACGACTCCGACTCCCAATCAACGCCAAGCATAAAGTCGGCCCTTGATCCATGAAGAGCCGGCGACAATAAAGAAAATAAAGAAAATTGCTGTGAAGACTGAAGCATCACAACAATCCTGGGGGCTAATGTCGGGGGGGGGGTGGATCAGGCCCATAGACCCGACATTAGAAACCTCTGGGCCGACTTCCATATGAAGGCCCACAAAGAAGACCCGACCAGGAGTCTGACGTGTCAAGCGTGAAGATTGAAGCCCTAGAAGGAATTCGACTTACCTTGTATAGCACGTAGCAAACTTGTAAAGTAGAATAGAACTCCACATCGTGTAGGAGTCGTACTCTAGGAATCCCGGGACCCGGCACCTTTATAAGCCGAGGTCCACGGGAGCCAGAGCCAGAACTTACCTCAAGCCAGGACTAGATACTCGTGCCATAACCTAGATCTCCACGAGACTAAGGTTGCGAAACATCATCACTGTAATCGATAAGATCGGCTCTTCCTATTGAGGAGTCGATCCCACAATGGTCAAGAAGCAGGAGTAGGTCTTTACCGCATCGACGGGGCCGAACCTGGGTAAATCGCTGAGTCCCGTGTCTATGTCGACTCTCTCCTCGAATTCGCCTCGCAGCAAAGGTCACAGGATAAGTCCGACTCTACGGACATCTGTCATGACTTTCCCACGACAACTCCTGCGGGCCCTGGCATCTTTTGCTTGAGATATGCATAGTGCAGGACCGCCATGAATTGTGCGAACGCTGGTCGCCCGAGTATGGCGTGATACTGCGACTGCCAGTCGAGCACTTCGAACCCGAGGACTTGCTTTGCGAAGTTGCGCTTGCTGCCGAAGATGACATCAAGCTCGATTGTTCCGATGGAGGTGGCTGCTTCACCCGGAACTACGCCATATATTGTGGTGCCTGACTTCTTCCAAACTGATCGTGGGATTAGCATCTTGCGTAGGGTGCTGGCGAATATTATGTTTAGGCTGCTGCCTCCGTCCATGAAGACTCTGTCCATGTCATAACCTCCGATCTAGGCTTCAAGGACCAGGGGTGTCTGCCCCGGCCTTGGGATTGTGGGCGGGTGGTCGATCTGAGCGAAGGTGGTGCTGGTCTCGGCGCCACACAGTTGGTAGATTTCTGCTATCTTTAGGCATTCGGCTGCTTGGGC
Organism: Bromus sterilis; assembly: GCA_950022295.1. Classification (NCBI taxonomy): domain Eukaryota; kingdom Viridiplantae; phylum Streptophyta; class Magnoliopsida; order Poales; family Poaceae; genus Bromus; species Bromus sterilis. The sequence goes on along the minus strand of OX465601.1, from coordinate 137,092,139 downwards.
CTGCAGGGTGTAGGCGTCCTGCTTCGTTTTTGAGGGATTTACTTCTTGGATCATGCAGATTCGTCCATGGGACGTGGGGTATTGCCTTTCTGTACTTGGTGCTGGTAACTGCGCGCTTCTTTGAGTGCGCTTGGCTTCACGCTGCTTTTCCTTCTTGAGGTTGTTGGAGAGTTTGGTGAATAGGCGACAATCTCCTAGGGTGTGGCTTGCTCTGAGGTGTCCCAAACTTTCTTCGAAACAGTGGATCCCGCAAGGTCCTTCCAGTTGCTCTTTGGCTGTGAGTTTACTGGAGCCAGCGTGCCTTCTTCTCCTTGAGACTTGGAAGATCTGCGAGTGGTCTTCTGTTCGGTTGTGGAATCTTGGGTCGAGTTCTATCCCATCGCTGAGCGACTGGTTCCGGATGAATTTGGCGAATTCATCTGGTCTTCGGTCTGGGTCGTAATACTCGCCGGTCTGGGTTTTGGAGTCGCTGTCTGGTCACGTGGCGGGAGTCCGGGTGGCGGCGGGTCGTCGGCTGGTTGGCGAGTCTTCTGTTACGCGCCGCGACTCTTCGAGTGGGGCTCCCGTGTAGAGTCCTCGCGCTTGTCTTCTGGGTCGTCGAGTTCTTTTCCATCGGCGATGGATCTGGCGGTCATCGAGGTGCTGGACTTGATTTGGCTGTAGTCTAAGCGATCTTGACGAGATGATGGAGATGCTTGTGGTGAACTTGAACTCCTCGAGCGGGCTAGATCTGTTGCTAGCCCTCGAGTCCTGATTTGCTAAAGGCGGGACCGCCAAGATCGTGATTCCAACCTGTGTAGTTCCCACAGACGGCGCCAATTGACGAGGATCAGCCTCGGCAAATCCCATGGTCAAGGACCTGGGTTAGTCATAGAGAAGGAACAAGTTGGACGATACTTGTCGGCTAATAGGAGAAGCACTTCCTGCTCGATATTATTGCGTGAGGGGGCGATTATAAGGGAGGCCAAGGCGAGTTCTCGCAAGACCATGAGAGTAGATTGTGTATTGGATGTCCTAGACGTCTCCCCTCCCAGCCTTTATATACTAGGCTAGGTCTCGGGGAGCCCGTACTAGATTATAGAGATATTTTCCTAGTTCTAGTCTTGCCTTGTACGCCAAGTCGTGCCTTCCATATCAGTTGCAGAGTCCTACGTCGGTGCTTCATTGGGCTAGTCGTGGGCCTGTCGTGGCTTCCCAACGGGACTTCTGTCTTCATACGCACCGGGTATCCTCATACGCAGGAGTCGTGGGGTCATCCCCTCGTCACCCATTCTCATAGTAATTTGCAGTGGAATCATGAATAAACTCAACAATATAAGTATCACATAAAAAATTCTTATCATGATCCATAAGCATAGAAAACTTATTACTCCCCTTATAAGCAAAATCATCAATACTAGTGGGAGCAAACTCAACAAAATAGCTATCACATGAATCATTCTTATCATGATACACTTGTAAAATTTTATTCTTTATAGCATAAGTGTCATCACAATAATCATCATAGATAGGAGGCAAAGTATCATCAAAATAAATTTCCTCATCAAAACTTGGGGGGCTAAAAATACATTCCTCATCAAACGTAGCATCCCCAAGATTATAACTTAGCATATCATTAGCATCAAAATTATTCAGAGAAGACATACTAATGGCATTGCTACTAACATGAGTGTTATGCAAATAATAAAGCTCCATATGCCTTTTGATTTTCTCTTCAAACACTTCATGTCCTAATTCAAGGTAGAGCTCATAAATCTCTCTCTTTTTTTCCATAAATAAACATAAGCAAAGGTAAAAACTGGAAAGTAAACTAACAAGACTAAAAAGCAAAGGTAAAAGATATTATGCAACTCCCCTATCTTAGCACTTGGAGTCCCCGGCAACAGCGCCAGAAATTTTCTTGATGTGTGAAATGATGATAATGGTTTCTCACCCTTCGTTGGTTACCCCAAGTGGAAGGTGAGATGTAGCAGCAAATTTCCCCTGTGTAGAGGATAGGGTTTGTCTCCCGTAGGACTCCGGTAATGATAAGTAGGTGTCAACGGCGCAACTGGCGTGGACCTGCACACAATACAAATAACTTTGCTCCCAACGAAGTTCAAAGAGGTTGTCAATCTCTCCGGCCTTGTTGTTTACAAAGGATCAAACACAAGGGATAATGATAATGGTGATAGCAGCTAGAAAGTAAAAGCAGGAAAATAAAAAAGTGTGTAAACAGTGATGAAAATACGGACCGGGGTCCCGTGATGTTCACTAGTGATGTCTCTCTCCCAAAAGACGATAAAACTGCTATGCGAGGTAAACAAATCACAGCTAGGCAATGATAGAGGTGGGGTGTCCCGATCTTTCGATGAGATGATAACTACGATTTGGTGGAGTCGACTTTGACGATCCGACTACGAACGTGCAACGACGTCGCTGTTGGATATATGCTCTAGAGGCAAATAATATATGATTATTCCAATATATCTAAGCAAGTTCATAACCAGTTTCATACCGTGCTAGAACTGTATCAGTGAAACAATGATACAGGTGTGGTATAGAAACCCCCAGAGTTCCTAGTTAGCCTCTACATCGATAACTAGTTCATGGTCAACATGATGGTCGTGGTTTCGCGATCATGGACAATTAAGTCTCTTGACTATGAGGTCACCTCACTGGTTAAGTGACGTGATGAACATTACCCAAAGTAAGCATTACAGCATGATAAAATCTTGTGAAGGTTCAGTGTTGTAATTACAGAACGTGGTAGACTGTTCCTTTGACCGTGAGTACGTGCATAATTGCTATCTTCCCGGATTCTTTGACTTACATCCCACCACCTGACTGAAATATGCGGGTCATAACGGATGTATCTTGGGTATTCCGTGGAGATATGTCGAGGAGTATTGTTACAAGAGCGGGATTTGTCAATCCATATAATGGATAGATACTCGGGGCCCACTCGGTGAGATTCCATCCATAAAGCTGCAGCGTGTGACTAGGTCACGGGGATGAATATCACGGGAACGAGTGAATGAGGATTAGTTCATAACGAGGTTGAACCAGACACAGGATGTCATTGATCGAATCTCGGAACAATCCAGTATCGCTGACAAAGGGAATGCTATACGGCGTAAGGTCCAATCGGTGTTTGATATCCGGAATGCACAGGGGTCATTATGGGCATCCAGGTCCCGCTGATGATCATTGACCGTAGCCTCATCTCGGTCATGACTGGAGTGTACTCAGACCGTAGGGTAACATACTTAAGGGCTCGATGAAATCGGAGACCTTTTCGGAACCATCGGAGTAACCAGAGAATAAAGGAAACAATATCGGAGAAGTACCGTGTTGAACCGAAACAAGTTTGGAGTGAACCGGAAGGTGTTCCGGAGCACCGGGAGATGGAATATTATGTTTTAGTTATTAATTAATTGAATTAATAATTAAAATAATTTTATTTCTAATTAATATGTGCAATGGGCCTTAGTGGAGAAAAAGGCCCATTAGGGAAATAAAAGGGAAAAAGAAAAAGAAAAGAGGGGGAGGCGCATTGGCCCTAGGGCCCATGAGGGGTGCGCCCCCTCCCCCCCTTGGACGGCCACCTCCCCTTAGCAAAGGTACTTTAGTCCCACATTGCTAAGGGAGAGGGGTTGACTCCCTCCCCTTTGCCTATATATAGATGGGCAGGGTGCACATATTTAATACACAGAAATTCGTGAGAAAATAAAAAATTACTCCGAATTGAGATCGGTTTTCTCCGGTCTTCTCCCCTCCCTTGTCTCTTTCACGGTGGGCTCCCTAGTGTGAGCCTATAGTGGAATTGAGGCTTCTCTGCTAGAATCGGAGGTCGTCGTGCTACCGAAGCTCCGTCCGGAGGTCTACTTCCGCCACCTTCGCTGGATCGGAGAACGGAGGTCGTCATCGAGTCTCGTACGTGTGCGAGTACTACGAGGTGCTACACGTTTGGCACTACACCCATCCGGGTGCTCAACACAGCCAGGGGGCTGTGAACCTTGATCGGCTACATCAACCACGTTTGCGGGAACGTTTCCCGCGCAACGGACTACACCCCGAGGTATGTTATTTCCGCACTACTTTACGTTACGGTAATACGGCTAGCTAGATTTTGGGTTATGGGAACACTAGTTAGACAAAAAATTTGTTTTCTGCTGGGAACCCCAACAGTGGTATCAGAGCTAGGTCTATGGTTAGTATTACTGTACGGATAGAACACATCGGGGATGTGGGCGTTGATTGTATGATTGTTACCCTCCCACGTGTACTTGTTCACATCTGCGGCATTGTTTGATGAAGCGGCCCCCGACCGACCATACGCGTACGCTTACGCGAGACTGGTTCCACGCTTGACATACGGCTTGTACCGTATAAAGTGGCTAGGGGGGTGTATGTCTCTCTACTTTAGCGGATGTGGCATTTGCAACGGAGGGCCCTGTGCTGGGTGTAATAGAGACAATCGTATGGTTGACGTTGTGGTTGACTCGTAGGTTAAAACTTGTTTAACTATGAAAGCCCTAGCAGCCACGTAAAACTTGCAATATACAACTAGATCGTCTAAACTTTGTATTGCTAAGTGGGGGCTATCGTTTGTTTGATTGTGATGTAGTGATAGCTTTGCTATGTGTTACTAGTAAGTAGTAATCGTCATCATAAAACAAACTAAAATGGAGACACTGTAGACTTAGTGTTGCCATAGCTCAGACATCTTAAAACTTGCTAGCATAGGATACACGACGGTAGCATATGATAAGATGATCCCTTAACAAAGCCAAACACAAGTATTCTACCGAAGTGTGCACCGCCTGGAAGGTTCTCCCATATGGTTTGATGCTCCGTACATACCGGAGTTGTCCTACATATTAAATGGAGTTCGCATGAGGTTGGGTTCGGCAAGCCTGGCATATGCAGATATGGACTTGCTGAGAAGCATATAACATGGAGGTTAATTTGGCGAGCCTAGCATATGCAGATATGGCCTCGGAATACTAGAGATCGAAAGATCGAGCATGAGTCACAGTACATATAAGATAATGTGATCGCGCAAGTTGTTGTCTACCTTTGAAACTGACTCGTCGGCCGTGTGATGTTCGAGGTCGGGCAGTGAATCTGGATCATGTAATCACTAAAACTTCCTAGGGATGAAATGTTTTAGTGCGAGCTCGTTTATAATATGATTATATGAACTCATTGTTGTGAACTGGTCTTAATTGTGTTCCTTGCAATTATGTTTGTAGAAAATGAATGCACTAGAGCAACATGAACTATCTTTCTTCATGGAAGGTGAAAGACTTAGAGAAAATGGGTCAAACTTTGCTGATTGGTACTCACGCCTTAGGACGTCGCTCAAGAGAGCAGACATCTTGTTTACAATAGAAGTGCATGTGGAAGAACATCCGGACGATCATGTTGGCGGTCAAGAGATACTTGATCATTATGCTCGCCGACAGAAATGTTCCGTAGTCAGGAATGTCATGATCTTCAGCATGTCAGAGGTTTTGGGCATACAGTTTCAGGACACTGGCTCATATGACATGATGGACACGCTAAAGACAATGTTCGTACGTGAGTTCAGAATTGCCAAATTTGAGTTAGAAAGCAAGTTTCTATCTACAAAGATGGAAGAACACACAAGCCTTGGTGATCACTTAGACAGGATGCATGAGATGTACCTGACCCTGGTGGAGGACTATGAATATTGAACAATGAACAAAAGCACCACGGAAGAGTTTGCAATAAACACATTATTGCACTCACTCCCTCCGAGTTATGGTGATTATGTTCATAGCTATGTCGGAAGAGGAGCTAATATGAGTCTCCAGAACTTCATGACTGATCTCTTGGCCGCGGACATTGCTCCTATCGAGGATGCAGAAGTCGTGGATGGAGAAGGTATATACTTGATATACTTTATAAATGTTTACTCCCTTATACAACATTTGCAGTAAATGAGTATCTGATACTTATTCTGTTTTATGAAAACAGGACCTGCCGTTGCATGGACGGGAAGAGGTGAAATCGAGGATTGATGGATATCAAGTCAGTTGATGGCCAGCATGGATTCCGCCGAGACATCTATCATTGGAGATACTTAGAGTATTAGATAAATCTTATGTAATCATTATAGTATGAACACTTAGTTGTGTGTCTTGCATCTCGCGAGACAAAGTTATTCATGTAATGAGACAAGTCAGTTGTTCCATCTTTATGAATAAAAGAGTGATTATACTTTGATTACGTCTTGATTTATGATATGATAGAAAGCATTTATAATACTACTATTATTGTCAAGAAATATTCAATGTTTAATGATAAAGTTGTCTTGATTCTAACAAGTCAAAGATTTGATTGCATGAGGTGACTTCATAACTGATGAATTCATTAAATGTATGATCTATTAACTTGTGAGTTCATTATCGAATGAAAATCATAACTTTATTGCATGAGATGGATTAGATACATGATCTATGAACCTCTGCAATGAATATAACCATGACAAGGTTCTAGCAAGTAGAACTTGTGCCAATCATTATACATAAATGATGCATAATGGGCATGTGAGTTATCATTAAAGACTTCATATGATTAATTGAAAGTTGTATTCAATTGAGATCATAAAACTGAGATTCAGGAATAACAGTGAGAAGTGAGAATACAAGGATACATATCACTACGCTACGATCCGAAGTGATAAGTATTGATACTGACATAATGGGAGACTTGTGGAAGTTGTACCACAAACTACGATGGAAGTTGAAAGTACTAGACTACTTAAACCACTCGTAGTCATACTAAACCGTAGTATGGTCTAAACGTTCTTTCCCCTAGCACTATAGTTATTGTCGAATAAGGTTGTTTAATTCATTAAGTTAAAACACCCACTTCATGAATAGGAAACCATCCTGAATTTAACGAGACATGATAGCTCCATAACTGATGGTGTTATAAGGTTTCTTAAAAGAAAGAATTCCTTTGTAATAAAACTACAAGCAATTGAAATTACATATTCTCCCCGAATAGCAAAATGTGTGTTGCTTGATTGGTAATGCGAGAAGAAGTCTCTCGACACGGATCCAATGGGAGATAATGGAAACTTTGACCGGGGTATTGGACCTTGCCTTCAGAATATCAGAGTATTGCAACGGAAGCATGTTCCGCTATAATGACACTGTATAAGGAAGGATATGCCATAGATGATAAATCTTGGTATATGAATTGAAGCCATTGTTGAATTTAGAAGGTTGTCATGAATATGTTCTGTACAGAACAATAATCATGAGTCTTCTTAATAAAACAATAAAGAATAACATTGCTTGAGACACAAAGGAATGATGGTAGCCTAGAACACGAGGAGAAATGAAATAATATTGAGTTACTATAGGATGGCTCACGTCCCGTGAAATAAGTCGGTTATTTCATATTCTCGACAAACTAGAGAGTTATTGAGAATAATGTAATGGGCATAAGGCATTATTTGGTTATGACCAAAGTTCAATGGTGATTGACTACGGAAACGTAGGAATGCTTTAATCAATAAAATATTTCATTTACACTACGATAGACCATAGCCTGAAATTGCATCTCAGTCAAATTTGGGATTTGAAAGAGAATTGCAATGGGCATGACGAAGGTTACTTCGTTAAAAGGATGGACTATAGTACCTCAAGACAGGAACCCTCAACCTTGATTTGATCAAATGATTTTGTGATGAACAAAATATTGAGTGGGCCTGCAGTTTCATGAAACTGAGTGGGAGCTTTGAAGACTTCCCGGAAACTTGGAATGCAGAGGGCATTTTCTGAGTGGGAGCTTTGGAAGCATTGTCATTATGTGAGACATAGTGAACAATAAAATGACTTGATGAAAGCTGAACCACAAATATATGAGTATATGATGGATATATTTGAGTGGGAGCATGATCATTGTCTCAAACATATATGCATTGATATGTGTGAAGAATGATCTCACATATATATATGGATATGCATTGATTGTGTATATAGAGAATCTTCTTATATACATATGTGCATTATGATATATATAGAGCATAAGGCAAATAAAATACAAGATTGCAAGAATCTTCTTTTATGTGAAATACCAACACATTACACGTTGAAATCTATATGAGTAGATTAAGATACGGATAATGAAACGAAGTGAAGGTTGGAATAATCTTCTAAGACAAGAAACATATTCTTGTGGTTAGAAATGATATAATGGATGAAATCCAAATATCACAAGCAATGTCTTGATGGAAGAATAGAGATGCACCATGTACTTGACATGTGATCTTATATGTTCTTGACATATGATTCTACCATATAAGATGCATTGTGAATCCAACAACAGAATGACTCAAAAGTTCTTGGAAGAAGAACAGATTCTGATGTGCTTTAGGAGTAAAAAACAGAATCTGAATAAAGTCCATGCATTCAGTATATGAGGAATCCTGAGGACTAATCTCTAAAATATAGAAAGGATAATAGACTTGAATGTAATGCAAGATTACAATTGAAAGCCATATTATGGGTCTATATGGAATTAGAGACATCACCAAAGACATGAAAGAAATGTGAGCAAAATTCACGGCACTACAAACATAATACTACTTAAGAAAGTAGACGTATGGATAAAAGTTTAGCGTTAGAAGTATTGGACTTCTGGTTGAGTGCATTTCCTAGTATATATGACTAAGGATGAGTCTTCTAAAGACTGAACCAAGAGATCATTGGAGGATACTGTGAAATAATAGTCTCACTCTCCCGCGAAACTTATATCCAACCATTATATGATAATGAGTGGTATGTCAAAAGAGCTTTTGACCTGTACCAGTTGCAAAGGAAATATACGAATCTGAATTGGTGCAGTTCGTTGACGAAACCTATTCCATGAGCATGCATGATCAATGAACACTTATGTGATAAGATGATTATGATCGGAAAAATGCGGCTAGATTATTAGCACTCTAGTGCAAGTGGGAGACTGTTGGATATATGCTCTAGAGGCAAATAATATATGATTATTACAATATATCTAAGCAAGTTCATAACCAGTTTCATACCGTGCTAGAACTGTATCAGTGAAACAATGATACAGGTGTGGTATAGAAACCCCCAGAGTTCCTAGTTAGCCTCTACATCGATAACTAGTTCATGGTCAACATGATGGTCGTGGTTTCGCGATCATGGACAATTAAGTCTCTTGACTATGAGGTCACCTCACTGGTTAAGTGACGTGATGAACATTACCCAAAGTAAGCATTACAGCATGATCAAATCTTGTGAAGGTTCAGTGTTGTAATTACAGAATGTGGTAGACCGCTCCTTTGACCGTGAGTACGTGCATAATTGCTATCTTCCCGGATGCTTTGACTTACATCCCACCACCTGACTGAAATATGCGGGTTATAACGGTTGTATCTTGATTATTCCGTGGAGATATGTTGAGGAGTATTGTTACAAGAGCGGGATTTGTCAATCCATATAATGGATAGATACTCGGGGCCCACTCGGTGAGATTCCATCCATAAAGCTGCAACGTGTGACTAGGTCACGGGGATGAATATCACGGGAACGAGTGAATGAGGATTAGTTCAGAACGAGGTTGAACCAGACATAGGATGTCATTGATCGAATCTCGGAACAATCCAGTATCGCTGACAAAGGGAATGCTATACGGCGTAAGGTCCAATCGGTGTTTGATATCCGGAATGCACAGGGGTCATTATGGGCATCTAGGTCCCGCTGATGATCATTGACCGTAGACTCATCTCGGTCATGACTGGAGTGTTCTCGGACCGTAGGGTAACACACTTAAGGGCTCGATGAAATCGGAGACCTTTTCGGAACCATCGGAGTAACCAGAGAATAAAGGAAACAATATCGGAGAAGTACCGTGTTGAACCGAAACAAGTTCGGAGTGAACCGGAAGGTGTTCCGGAGCACCGGGAGATGGAATATTATGTCTTAGTTATTAATTAATTAATTAATAATTAAAATCATTTTATTTCTAATTAATATGTGCAATGGGCCTTAGTGGAGAAAAAGGCCCATTAGGGAAATAAAAGGGAAAAAGAAAAAGAAAAGAGGGGGGAGGCGCCATGGGCCCTAGGGCCCATGAGGGGTGCGCCCCCTCCCCCCTCGTGCTAGAATCGGAGGCCGTCGTGCTGCCGAAGCTCCGTCCGGAGGTCTACTTCCGCCACCTTCGCTGGATCGGAGAACGGATGTCGTCATCGAGTCTCGTACGTGTGCGAGTACTACGAGGTGCTACACGTGTGGCACTACACCCATCTGGGTGCTCAACACAGCCAGGGGGCTGTGAACCTTGATCGGCTACATCAACCACGTTTGCGGGAACGTTTCCCGCGCAACGGACTACATCCCGAGGTATGTTATTTCCGCACTACTTTCTGTTACGGTAATACGGCTAGCTAGATCTTGGGTTATGGGAACGCTAGTTAGAAAAATTTGTGTTTTCTGCTGCGAACCCCAACAGTCGCGCCTTAGCAATCGCTAAACCAATCTCCTGGAGGTTACCGACGATGCCAGAAGCACGATCAGCCTGACCACGAAGGTCTATTCCTGCAAGCAATCGAAGAACGAGCAAGAATATGATAAAAATCAATCTGAATATTGCAAATATGTAGATGAAGTATGAATAAAGTTGGGATTCCGAAAGCAGTCTTTATCTGGTCGTTGGACACAAACCGAGTACACGAAGATGCAACAATTAGCTAAGAAGTCTTTTTAACTAAAAGAAATCCAAAGAAAACCCTAGGGGTTGATCTACTTATATAGGATTAAAGGGTGGAGGCCAAGGGGGTGGAAGGACGTCCCAAGGAGTCCTAAACCTAAACCTAGGTCGTACAAGGCACTTGGGCCCATGTGGAGGTGATGGAACACCTATTGAGTTGGACTTTGACTCGGATTCTGCTGCTACATCGCACCGTTTTTGCAATATCACTATGCTCAGAAGGAATTTGAAGGTTAATCCAATTGGGTTCGAAAGTAGACGAGATAAGCTATCACCAGAAAAAAGAATCACCCAATTTGGAGATCGTATGTAGAAACAGCGGCTGTTTAAAGTTGGTCATATCTCTGTAGTCCGAATCTGAGTCCATGACGTGAAAAACTTGGTCTCTATCTTCTCTTGGGCCAAAAGTGACGTGAAATAACTCCTTGAATAGCACACAATCATGCCACTTTGTATTGACTTCATTTCTTGATCAAACATAAATGAATTAATGGTAGTTTTGGTTGTATCCATGGTAGCGATGTCCTCATCATCCTCCCCTTCTTGAAAATAAAGTCGTCCTCGGCGTTGCTTAATCTGAAACATGTTAAACAAAAGAGAAAAGGTGTACGCATGGTATATGTATATGTCATCCATTATTATTGTCATCAAATGTTGCACATGTGACACATGTATACATGAACGACTAGCATATGTCATCGAATATAAAGACCGGTAATGATCATAATAAGTAAACGACATGAAAATATTGCAACTTAGTTTGCATATATAAATGAAGCTCTTATTCATATCTAAAGATTGACATTGTTCATCATTAAACCATCCCAACATCGGTGAATAAGTGATAATTGTTTTTGAAGGACATGCTACAACAGGCTTAACTAAGAAGTTATGCAACAAGTCATTCGACGTAGTATCATCACCAAGATTAGAGGTCATATCAAAATGATTAAACACTGGCTCTTTCATAATAGTAACACGATTATCTAAAATAGATGGTGTGGTCAAATCAGTAGGTAACTCAACACATGATGTATTCAAGTATATTAGGCAAGCAACATCTTCATGTGAAGTTATGACATCCTCTAAAATTGGTTGTGTGATCAAACTAGTTGATAACTCAACACATGGTGCTTTTAAATCAACAAGGTTCTAATTTGGAGGGGAAAGATCCATACCTTTGTCATTACCTTTTTGTGATGATGGATCACATATTGGAGGAGTGCTTACGACAATTGATGTGGTTATTGTACTACTCATAGTGGTTTAAGGAACAACCTTCTCAACTTGTGTTATTTTCACATTGTGCTTGTTCGTCTTGTGGGCTACACGCCGTTCGACTTCCTTTTCAGCTTTACAAGCAAGACGAAACAAACGATCCATAGGATAACAATTTCAAGAATTAGAATATCCTGAATGTCATGGTTTAAACCTTCCTAAAATCTGTCCATTAAATCTTCTTCACTTTCCTCTAAAAAAGAATGCAACAAGGTAGTTTCTAAAGCATCATAATATTCTAAAATAGTTTTAGTACCTTGTTTTAAATTTTGTAATTTCTTAACCATGTCACGAGTATAATAAGAGGGAACGAATCTATATCGCATAGCAAGTTTGAGATCACTCCAAGTATTAGGTATATAATCAGGATATAAACTACAATATTCATTCCAACAAATAGAAGGAAAACCTGTGAAAGCACTAATTGCAATTTTTACTGTTTTATGCTCAGAAAAATTATGGGAAACAAATATATCAATTATTTCAAACTCCCACTCTATGTATAAATCAGGTCTTAGACGTCCATGAAAGGGTGGTATAGAAACAATAACCTGGTCATGTGCATTCTTATGTGTTTACCTTTTGAAGTGGTTAATGTGTAGTTGTAGCTGGTGGCAAATCTCCAATTATAGTTGATGCCCAAGAAGTTCTAACTCCGGAACCTGCCATGATTAGTAGAAAACAAGAAACAGTCACAAGTATATGTCCCTATGAACTACTAGGATGTGGTGGTAAAACGCTCACAGGATAGCAAAATATCAACGTCTTACAAGTTCTTACCATGCAGCAAGTGGTGATCGGCAACCAACGGTCTCAAAGAACTCCAAAGATTGAGTAGAGCGATTTCCAGGTGAACACACGTATACACGATGTAGAAATATGTGGAGCTTGGAAGGCTTTAATATGGTGGCAAAAATAATAGCAATAGTCAATTCAGAGATGCAAAATTGAATTAACGCTCAACGACGGTACTGTGCTGGTCCTAGCCTAGACCGGACTAGAGACGCGAGCCTCGAACACAAATGTGGTCACGGCGTAGCACAACTAGCAGCAAGGAATGATATGAAGTAGCTCTGGATAGCAAGATATAAGTGAATATCATCAAGAAAGTATGATAATGGTGAAAATAGGCTCCAAATCAAGATACACCAATACTCTCGCTACAACTTTCCTATGAAATATATTTGCAATTTTTTTGATATTTTTTCTCCAATAGGACATAGACTTAAGCTTTCCGACGCAATAAGAATCACTCAATTTGGAGGTCGGATGAGGTGTCAATTTTTTTGAAAATCAGCCCGAAATCTGCCAAAAACTGTGTTCGGAAACGTTATAGGTCAAAAAGTCCGTCCTAGAAGCAGATCTGAAGTTTCCGATAACACACAAGCTCCAGAACTATTTAGAGGTGGCTCAAAATATCTTTAATTTGAGTACTCGTGGAGCCAAAACGGACTTCAGATGACAAAGTTATGCCCGTTTTACTGGACACTGCACAAAACTGATTCCGACGAGAATTCAAATACGAGCTCAACTAGAGATAGATCCAAAAAAAATCTGCTTTTTTCTCTTTATTTCTTTTTTCTATGGTGGATGGTGGACGTAGGCAGCGGATGGAAAGATGGTGCAGCAACGGCGGTGACTAATGTGAACAGAACTTGAAACTCTAAAGGACTAGATACTAAGACCAGCAATTGAACACGATGATGCAACCGATAATTCAATAAAGCAAAGCACCGAAAAGAAAATTGTGAAGGCTCAGATTGGTTTGGATATGATGATCTAATCCTATTTTATGGCTTTTTGTGTGGATGATAGGTGATAAAAAACAGATCTAATATATGGATGTGGAATTCTCACCGAGCAACCTGAAAACTGATACCACTTGATAGAGGCGGGGTGTCCCGATCTTTCGATGAGATGATAACTACGATTTGGTGGAGTCAACTTTGACGATCTGACTACGAACATGCAACGACGTCGCGCCTTAGCAATCGCTAAACCAATCTTCTGGAGGTTACTGACGATGCCGGAAGCACGATCATCCTGACCACGAAGGTCTATTCCTGCAAGCAATCGAAGAACGAGCAAGAATATGATAAAAAACAATCTGAATATTGCGAATATGTAGATGAAGTATGAATAAAGTTGCGATTCTGAAAGCGGTCTTGATCTGGTCGTTGGACAAAAACCGAGTACACGAAGATGCATCAATTAGCTAAGCGGTCTTTTTAACTAAAAGAAATCCAAAGAAAACCCTAGGGATTGATCTACTTATATAGGATTAAAGGGTGGATGCCAAGGGGGTGGAAGGACGTCCCAAGGAGTCCTAAACCTAAACCTAGGTCGTACAAGGCACTTGGGCCCATGTGGAGGTGATGCAACACCTATTGAGTTGGACTTTGACTCGGATTCTACTGTTGGGTCACACCGTTTTCGCAATATCTCTATGATCAGAAGGAATTTGAAGGTGAATCTAATTGGGTTGGAAAGTAGACGAGATAAGCTATCACCAGCAAAAAGAATCACCCAATTTGGAGTTCGTATGTAGAAACAGTGGCTGTTTGAAGTTGGGCATATCTCTGCAGTCCGAATCTGAGTCCATGACGTGAAAGACTTGTTCTCTATCTTCTCTTGGGCCAAAAGTGACTTGAAATAACTCCTTGAATAGCACACAATCATGCCACTTTGTATTGACTTCATTTCTTGATCAAATATAAACGAATTAATGGTAGTTTTGGTTGTATCTATGGTAGCGATGTCCTCATCAGGCAATTGACAGGATTAAAAACGCACCGCAATGCTAACTATGCTACAAAGAAAGGACGAGGCTCAAAAGCATGGGCGGTACGCCAAAATAATAGACCGAAATCCAACTGCATCTACTACTAATCATCCACCTTGATATATCTATCCAGAACATCTCGCTGGTATTAAGTTGCGAGCCTCACCCAAAGTGTAAACCCAAAGCAACAGACAACTGCATTAAAAAGCACCTTGAGTAAAGTAAACAATCCTTGCAACCACGGTTACAAGCACCGTTGTTTTCCCCCTTGTGGCAACAACACATCCCCTAGACTCATGTTTCTGTCACTCAAGCGTGTCATCGAGGGGCATGAACCCACAATCGAGCATAACGTTCCCTCTTGGAGTCACTACCTACTACTTGGCCAAAGCAATAAACAGCAACGGAGAACATGCTAGAATTACTTAGGAAAAAATATAAAAGATAAGAACCAAATATATTACTCAATCACAATCTGAACATAGTCTCATAATCCATTAGATCCCAGCAAACTCAGCATAGCAACAGTAGAAAATTACATATGTGCCTCGATCATGTAGGGAAGCTCACGAGGTCTAAACCATGAAGAACAAAGAGGGGAGGAGAACATCACATAGCTACTGATCACGGACCCATGGTCCAAGGGAAACTACTCACGGCACATCCGGGGAGCGTCCATGGTAGAGGGGAAGCTCCCGGAGGTCAATCCTCCCTCCGGCAGGGTGCCGGGAAGAAGGCTGCTGGCGCTCCCCATCTTTGAAGCGCGGCGGCGGCGGAACAGAGACGAGATCGCGAAAAGGGTTTCTGTCTTCGGGGGCTTCGCGTCACAAAAAATAAATAGGAGGAGTGGGGCAGCCAGGGGGGCCACCAGGGGTCCAGGCGCCCCCCCGGTGCGGCAAGACCCTAGGCCGCACCAGGTGGCCTCCTGGGTCCCTGGTGGTGGCCCTCTGGCCCCACCCAGGTGATTCCGGAAGGTTCCTTCACGCTGATTTTTTATCTGATTTTCCCGAATTTTTGGAGCACTTTTAATATGGGGGAAACCTAATATAGAAAAACAGCAGAAAACAGGAACTGGCACTGTGGTGCACTGAGTTAATAAGTTAGTCCAAATATGATCAAAAGTGTATGAAAGTGTATCTAGATCATAGCAATATCACACAAAACATGCATGGAGCAAGCATAAATTATAGATACGTTTGGGACGTATCAGTCATGGACCCATGGTCTAAGGAGGACTACTCACGACACATCCCGGAGACGATCATGGTGGTGGAGAGGTCTCCGAAGGCCAATCCTCCCTCCGGCAGGGTACCGGGATAACTTCTCCTGGCGATCTCGAGATCGGAATCACTCCGGCGGAGGAACAGTGGACGAAATCGCATAACGGGGTTGCTCTCGAGGGTTTTCGGAGCGGGGACTAAATATAGGCGGAAGGGGGCCCCAAGGGGAGGCTCCACCTGACCAGGCGGCTAGGTGGCGCGGCCTCCCCCTTGGCCGCGCCAGGGGGGTGGGTCCCCTCCAGCCCCTCTTCGGGCTTCTGGAGTCTTCTGTGCTGCTGATTTTTATATAATTTTTCTGTAATTTTCCGAGCACTTTTATTTTTGACATTTTTCTGCAATGCACGGACAACAGCAGACAGAAACTGGCACTGGGCATTGAGTTAATAGGTTAGTCCAAATATGTTGTTGCATCAAAACATATAGCAATACCACCAACATAAGCATGGAACGAGCAGAAATTATAGATACGTTTGTGACGTATCATATAGGTCATTGGGATTTTGGGTGTCGTAGCTAGAAAAATATCGTTTTCTGCACCGGAACCCTTCATGTATATCATGAACCTTTGCATTATGATTTGGTATTGCCCTCTTTTCATTTGTGTGATAACCAGATAGAGTCGAGGACGACTCCTTTCCAAGTGGGGGGGGGGTTGATGAGGACACCCCGATCGCTAATAGAACACCAAGCATTCCAAAAAAAAATTGCAAGTTGTGACCAACAAATACATGATAAGATGTAACACAATTCTAAGGTGAAAGCTACAATTAAAGATTGCACTTTTATTTTGAATAGATGTTATCTACTTCACTTCTATTTATCTCTTGTAGATCAAAGAGAGTCGAGGAAGACTCTTCATCAAGGGAGGGAGGATGCTAAGCACATGGATATGTCATACATGACATTTCAACGAAGCAATTTAGTTGGAAAGAATTATTAAGACGAATCAATAAAGCACATGCCTAGGTGAACACTAACCTAAATATCTATTATTATGTATGTGACATTTCTATGCTTTCAACTTCTATTCCTTCTCTTGGAATAATTACTTTTGTAGAAGGAGGTCAACCATTTACAAACCCATGAAGAAACAAAGTTGAAGGAAAACAAATCAAGTGAATTTGTTTGTACAGAATTTTGTCCCTAATCTCTCAATGTGCCACATCCATATGGAGTAGAAACGAGGCCTTAGGGGTACATCACCATAAGCTACATCAAATTTAATTTCAAATGCAAAAAACCTCATATTATTTGGAGTTGTGAGTCAAAAGTTCTAGCCATTCTCATGGAAGGTTTCCAGGTTGTCAAGGCGTCGCGAATTTTCGAGGAGCTCACCCACAACTCCCAAAGTTGTCTACTTATTTCCCCAAGGAAGCCATGCAAAGTTGCTTACCTTTGAATTCTTTTCACACCTAGCCAAGGGGGGAGGGTTATCCTTGCTATAAAACCCCATCTTCCACATCCATTTAGAGAACCTTTGGTCAAACCATTCAACTACAAGGTTATGCAGCAAGACTGCTAGAGAGACCTGAGAGATCCTTGCTACCTTTGCTCTTGCGAGTTCATTCAGATTCGCGGAAAGGAGCCTCCGGTCTCTCCTAATTCGTGCTCTACGGTTCTGGCCGTTTTGTGTGGGTTAGTCCCAGTTTGTGGTTTTGCGATTGTTCGGATAACGGGTTGGAGTTTTTATAGCTCCGATCAGCCATCCCCAACGTACAGGTTGCATCCAACTTTGACAGGTATAAAGCTAGTTATTCCGGTTGCTTGTAGCTAATTATCCCTCACAATCCGATCCTACGATGTGAAGATCGAACCACCCTCGAGCGTGAACTTGTTCATCGGATTTGCACCTATCAGGAGCAGCGATGGAAACACTGAGGGGCGCTGAAATTTTCCTTCCACCATGTTGCGGAAGGGATAGAGGTCACCGCAAAAGAACGGTGTGAACGTCAGATATAGCACCCATAGGGCGGTGTTTAGTGTTCTCCGTAAAAATAATTACGGAAGAAGCAGTATACAATATCTGTTTGGTTCTTTTTTTTTTTTTTGCCTTGGTACCATATATTTTGCGAAGCAGACGCTTTTGATGGATGAGCTAGACTTGCTCTAAGAGCTACTATGAGACTATGGTCGTTGATGTCAAATCCGACGGCCTAGGCACGCTCGAGTGGACGTTTGCAAGATTTTACAGACAAAAGGAGACCTGGAACAGAATAGTAACCCGAGCAGAGGGGCAAATCGTCAAGTGCAACATTCTGATTTGTGCTGCTGCTCCTCCTCCTCGCACCTTCCCACCCTTCGACACAACGTCTTCTTCGTCTCTGCCTTTCTTCCCATCAAGAACCCAATCCAAACCTCAACGTTGAACGAATCCCAAGGAATTTCCCAAGAGGCTTCATTTTGGGTCAGATCGAGCCCAGAATCACCACTATCTACCGAGGTGAGATGATCCGGATCTTTGGTCGTATGTTAACACACTGTCCTAATCTGATCTTGTGGTTTTGAGCATTGTCTTTTCAATCGTTGCAGTGAAGTAGAGCGGTGAGAGGGGAGGAGGGACCATGGCGTCGGCAGCCGAGGAGGAGGAGGCCTTCGAGCACACTCTGCTAGTGGTGCGGGAGGTGTCGGTGTTCAAGATCCCGCCGCGCACCACCAGCGGCGGCTACAAGTGCGGCGAGTGGCTGCAGACGGATAAGATCTGGACGGGCCGCCTCCGCGTGGTGTCGTGCGGCGACCGCTGCGAGATCCGGCTCGAGGACCCGGGCTCCGGGGACCTCTTCGCCGCCTGCTTCGTGCTGCCGGGCCAGAGGGAGAGCGCCGTCGAGACCGTCCTCGACTCGTCCCGCTACTTCGTGCTCCGCATCGAGGACGGCAGAGGGAAGCATGCCTTCGTCGGCCTGGGCTTCGGCGAGCGGAATGAGGCCTTCGACTTCAACGTCGCCCTGTCGGATCACGAGAAGTATGTCAAGAGGGAGCAAGATAAGGAGACCGGCGGCGAGGAGGCAGACGACAGCCAGATTGATATCCACCCCGCCGTGAATCGCCGGCTCAAGGTGACACAAAAATGTCCAGTTTCTCCCTTTGCTATTCCTCAGCTATAGCGTTATCTGATTGATCAAAGTTTACATTTCTACTGCGAAGTTGATTGCTCCTTATCTGAAATCAGTTCAAAACTCAACTGTTATTTAGACTGTTTATCTATCCTTATCTGAAATCAGTTCAAAACTCAACTGTTATTTAGACTGTTTATCTAAGTAGGTGAAGTATTTAATATTCTGCCACAAAATGCTGATTTCTTCTTCCGAAAGAATAAGGGTCAGTATAAAGTTACATAATGATTCAATGAAGAATCACAGATATGTTACTAATTGTTTAGTATGCCATTTGGTGATAACTCACTACTTTGTTGCCTCATCTCCACTTGATTGTCGGTTCAATTGTGTATATCCTTGCATTCATGCCTTCATGGTCAAGCAAAAGAACAGTTGATGTGTTGGTGGACCGATCTGACACAACCCACTTCCACCCCAAACTTAGGTCTTGCGAAGGGATATATTAAGAACGCATGAATTGAGGCAGCTATACATATAATGAATTCGTTTTTTTAACATATTAGGCATGCCATAGAGATGAGAAAACATCCAATCAAATCACCGCAAATTTTAGCAAGGCAGTTTTTGATTGCACATATAGTTGATAAACTGATAATTACTTGGTTACTGGCTCAGCAGGCGAAAAATAGTGTCAGTCAATTGTATCTAGCCATCTCGGTTCTACTGGATTAGAGTGTACACGGGAATTGTTCGTCCCATGTCAATTCTCATTATTCTTCATGTGCATGTAACTTTTGCTCATCTAGGAGTCCTAGATGGATAAAGGCATCAAGTTTTATAGAATTATAAGAGTTTTTGGTTTTTTATCATGAGGTTAATATTTGTGATATGATACACCATTTTTTCGGTCTATTATTAAAGTTACAATAAACTCAAAACTGCTATTTATTTAGTGCTGCATGTAAAGATCAATGGAGATAGGGCGCGAGGCAGCTAGAAAAATGACTGCAGATTCTCTGTTTCTAGTCCAGGTGAGGGCAGACTTCCATGCAGATCCTGCAGGGGAGTGGTGTGAATCCATGCATTTCTGGCCATCGGATCCAAATGATCCAACGGATCTCGTAATTTCTAATTAACCTCTTTGGACTATGGGCCATCCCATTGGAATGATCCAACGGATGTCATTTATCCTTATTTGTACACTATATAGGAGTATGATATAGATGCAAAAATTTGCAGGCGAGATTCAATTTTTCTAGGAACCTTGTAAGATCCATGCATCTTTTCTACAACCTCTATCCCAAATTAGTTGACGCAAATTTGTCTAGATACAAATGTATCTAGAGGGAGTAATAGTTTGTCTTTATAAGGGGTTAAATGCACCACGATAAGGGACTTTGTTTTTGCCTGATGCATGACCCTCGTGGTTATATATCTGTTCCTAACCTTGATTATGGCGTGCCTGCTGTTTCAGGAAGGTGAAACCATTAGGATAAACGTGAAAAACAAGCCATCAACTGGAAGTGGCATGCTTTCCTCTGCTGGTTTATCTGGTGGGGCCACTGAAAAACCTAAAACAAGTATGCTCCTTGCACCACCGCCAGGTGCAACCGGGAAGCTTCGGTCTCCGCTCCCACCTCCACCTAATGACTCTGCATCTGCCAGAATGAATTCTGGACACAATGCTGTAACCAGGGCCCCAAAAGAACCCGCCAAGAAAAACATTGACCCCTTTTCAGATATTTCTGCTATAGAGGTGAGAGTTAAATTTTGTACTTTCACTGCAATCTCTACGTTTCTTGCAGTATAGTAAGTATGATTGTAAGCAATACCTACCCTGCTTCCCCTTTTTTCTTTGTCTTGTCTTGATGGCTGACACATCCCTTCTCTTCTGGGACTTCCATTATCTGTGGTACGCAGCGAAGCCTACCCTCGTCAACTGAACTGGGACAAACAAAAAGCGCCGGTGCTGGATGGGCAGCATTTTGACAACTGAGTGCCACCTGCTGTGTTACGTAAAAAGGACCAAGAAAACTGTGTAACTGAAAAATTACACAAAGTTTCTACTCACTGGAGCTTGTACCCTTTGAAATCAAATGGTGAAAAATGAAGATCTGCATCTACTTGGTACTTGAAAAATAAGCATTTAGGAAGGCGCTGTTATCTATCAAGGCATCAAAGCACATGGATTCAGGGAGCTCTGAATGTCTGAATATAAGTGTGGGTTTCTTTGTCATATTTCTGTTTGTCAGATCTCTTATACTGATATAAAAATCATACTGACCCCCACTTGTATTTCTCCCCTGAAATATTTGAGAGTACTGTTTATGCGAAAAGCTTGTTTTATTTGATCTTTTGCCAAGATTCGTTTGAGAACTAGAGCCCCTGTTTATGTTTGTTCTCTACACTGACTCGATTATGGTTCTGACCGCGCTGCCTGTCGGTTGGCTGATTTATTGCGAAGATAGGCCAGGTTGTGGGCTGTTGGATCCAGCACGCGATAGTCTTCCAACCTGGCCAGCATTTGCTAGAGCCATTTTGTGAGGTTTGCAACATAGGTCATATTGCACTCAAATATTTGCAAAGATAAATGTTAGCAACATTAGCCATGTTTGTTCTTAAAGGTTTGCAACATGAGCCAAGTTGCGCTGAGGTTTGCAACACGATTCCTGTTGCGCTCAAAGATTTGCAAGGTGAATACTTTGCACTGGAGACCGGGGTCGACCAATCAGTGCTTTAGGAGATGCGTGACTCCAACGTCGCCGGCGTTTGGAGCAGCCCAGTGGCCATGGGATTTGGGACCAACAAAGCATAGAGGAGGTGGATCTCGCACCATCCCATAACCGCCTTGTAGCAGTGTTTGCTGTCGCAAAAATTCTAGACATATGGGTGACATACAAACATAAAAAAGCTATAATACGAAACTTTCCATCATTCAACTAATCTCCATCTCTCCCCCCCTCCCCAATTATTTTTCCCAATGAGGTGGTGGATACGGCCTGATTAATCCGTCAGTTGATTGCAAATGTCCTAGCACATTTTTTTTGTCATATCATATACTCCCTTCGTTCACAATTATAAGACATTTTAGAATTCTAGATCAATAATATAAAACGTCTTATAAAAGTGTACAGAGCAAGTGCTTAGAAGTAAAGCAAAACTTATAGGTCGCACAAGCAGTATCGTAGCTTCAATACTCTTAGTCCAATTAGATTGTCAATGGATTGTTTGTACATTGTTTTCCCTTAGGAAACACACTCAACCAAAGCCACTCATTTAACTGTGTATTTTTAGCATCCCTGTTTCTAGCCTACAGCCTGGCTTCTGTGCCACCACCTAAAACATTTGACGACTAATTCAGGCCAAAATTCCCCATCATTTTGGAGCCATGCAAATAACATTGTGATCCTAACTTTGAGGGAAGTTCATTCACTAGTACATCGGATTTTTATCCCAAACAAGTTTTGCCTCAGTTAAGAGAAGTATTGGATGCAGTTTCTTCCTAGACCACGGTGCCTCATAGGCTCATGCATTTGATTGTTTCTTGTTCTTCTTATCCTGTTTGCAATGGATTCTGCGAGGAGCTGGTTCAACAAGCTCCAAACGAGGGAGAAATCCATTGGCAAGAAGAAAGAAATGCCTCCAAATGGCAAGGAAGGAACTGATGAGATGCCTTCCAGCGCCACAAAGCAAAGGGTTGCCGCGGCAAAGCAGTATATTGAGAAGCACTACAAGGAGCAGATGAAACATCTGCAAGACAGGAAAGAGAGGTAAGTTATGAGGATTGGTGCCGCATCTTGGGCTATTGTCGTATCTCTAACTGTCAATAAGGTCTAGTATTTTTTTTAAAGGTCTACTATTTTACCGCTCATGATGTCATATGTTTGCCCATATGTAAAATGATAATTGTGAGACCATTCACGTGTCGTTTTCCTACAACCACGTGATTGCTGATAAAATGAACGACAGGATTCAGGAATATTTGTGTCAATGTGTGGTAATTGTATGTATAAGTTGTCGAATCATGAAGCCTTATATGCTCATAACATGATTTTGCTTGTGATGGGATTTTACATTGCTGGCCATGTTTAATTTCAAAAAATCATGCATTGACTTGTGATTTTCGTTTCAAAATATAGACGGTGTAGTTTCGAAAAGAAGCTGGCAGATGCCAATGTGTCTGAGGAGGAGCAGCACAACATCCTGAAGCAATTTGAGAAGAAAGAGACAGAGTACATGCGTTTGCAGAGGCACAAAATGAGCGTCGAAGATTTTGACATGCTGACAATGATAGGGAAAGGAGCATTTGGTGAGGTAGAACTTCTATGCAAATGTAGGCTCACTCTACGTCCTCTTTCCATCTATTTTTTTCTTCCCAATTGCTGCAAATTTTCCTTCTAGGTCAGGGTCTGCAGAGAGAAGACCACAGGGAATGTCTATGCAATGAAGAAACTCAAGAAGTCAGAAATGCTTCGCCGAGGTCAGGTATGACTATCCTGTGGTAAGAATACTGGGTGTGCATTTACGTCCAACTGTTTGCTCGGTCTCTGATCATACATTGGATACAGGTTGAGCATGTCAGAGCCGAAAGGAACCTCCTTGCTGAAGTGGACCACCATTGCATTGTGAAGCTGTATTGTTCATTCCAAGACAATGAATTTCTGTATCTCATAATGGAGTACCTTCCCGGAGGCGACATGATGACATTGCTGATGAGGAAAGACACATTGACCGAGGACGAGGCCAGGTTCTATGTCGGTGAAACAGTTCTCGCAATAGAAGCAATCCACAGGCACAACTACATCCACAGGTATGTGTTCAGCTCCTATAAATGGTACTTGGTATTTCGGATATGTTGTTATGAACTTGGCACTTGATCTTTCAGAGATATCAAGCCTGATAATCTGCTCCTAGATAGATATGGCCACTTGAGACTATCGGATTTTGGGCTATGCAAACCACTTGACTATGCAGCCTTCCCTGACTTGAACGAGAAGGATGTCACGCCTAATAGAACATCGTCGGCGCATGGTGATGGAAGACAGCAATCTACACCGAAACGCACACAGCAAGAACAGCTGGAGCACTGGCAAAAGAACAGAAGAACTTTGGTTAGTATTACCTAGCACCTCATTTAACTGATCATTACTCATTAGTAGCTTATCCATAATTAAACTATAAGAGTGCAGGTGTTGTTGTTTGTTCATCCACTTTTGAATTGTTTCCATGTTTCTGACATGTCGTTAAATGACCACAGGCTTACTCCACTGTTGGTACACCAGACTACATTGCTCCAGAAGTTCTTCTGAAGAAAGGTTATGGGATGGAGTGCGACTGGTAAGCGTAATTTGAGGTATATCCGGTTGCACTTGTTGAGTTTGAACTCAAAAGACAAATGGTTTCCCGCTTTGTTTTTAGGTGGTCACTTGGTGCTATCATGTATGAAATGCTTGTGGGGTATCCCCCATTCTACTCAGATGAACCTATGACAACTTGCAGAAAGGTAATAATGTTTTTCAGGGTCCATATCTAGGTAATTTCCATGTTCTATTGTTTTGTACTTTAATCTTATGCCATTTTGTTCTCATTACGCATATGTGGGCTGCGACAGATTGTGAACTGGAGAACACATCTTAAATTTCCTGAAGAAGCACGGCTAACGTTGGATGCAAAAGATCTAATAAGTAAACTCTTATGCAATGTTGACCAACGCCTCGGTACAAAAGGTGCAGAAGAAATTAAGGTTGTTATGTTCCTTTAAGAATGCCTTGAAACATGCCTCCAATCAAATATTTGAGTCCTTCAAAAAGAAAAGAAAAAAAAATGGTACTCTACCGATTTTTTGTTCATAGTACTTTGCATCTTTACTATTAGGATCACATCTGGTTTAATGAAGTAGACTGGGAGAAATTATATGAAACAGAAGCTGCATATTTACCTCAAGTGACGGATGAACTGGACACTCAGAATTTTGAGAAATTTGAAGAGGTGGGCAGTTGGTTTTCTTTCAAACTAATGTTGTTCTTCATCTCCAGAATTCAGTACAAATTTGTTAAATCTCTATGTTGCATTTGCAGTCTTCGGATCACTGTCAAGCTTCATCAAAGACAGGCCCTTGGAGGAAGGTAATTTTCCCTTATATATAAACTCTCCGTTCACATTACAAATTTCAACCTGTATATGCAACAATCTGGACCGCCTTTTGAATAATATATTCCCATCTGTTCTGACATTTGTCTTGCAGATGCTTTCATCAAAGGACTTGAATTTCGTGGGTTACACTTACAAGAACTTTGAACTTGTGAATGATGATGAAGTTCTTGAAATGGGTACCGTGTACTTTCGAATTTCTTTAAATAACTATGTTTGTCTCTTCCATTGCCACCATTTTTTCTTGTTATAGCCAATTATATAAACAAATATACGATGATTCGAACAGTGTGAACATGTTGAAGTTATTCAGCATGTGACCATTTTCATCACATGCATATTTTTGGGTTTGTTATCATCCATATTACGAACGAACCGATTGCACTATCGTTATTGAACCACGTGAACCAACTAGTCCATAAAAAAACTCATGTTCATAGGGAAAGATGGCTGATGTTTAATATGGAACCAATATATCTCAAAATTCATGAGTCTATTAAGCCACACGTTTTTTTCATAGAAAATGTCTATTTTGAATCATGAACTGCTGCGCTTGGTATGACTTGAACCCTAAACTATGAACAATCTATATGAACCCTAAACTTCTAAACCCGTTTAACATGAACCCTGAATCGGTTTTGAAAAATAGTTTACATTAAACGCCTTTCAAAAATGTGAAAAGTGGTTATGGATGTATGGATTTATATGAAATTAAAAACCACAAACATTCATCCAAGAATATATGTATCATTTGCAAAAATGATGAGAGAATCCTTTGCCTTTATTTTGTGGAACACAAATGATAATATTAGTTGATAAAATTTCCCCTTGTTCTTACTTTCATATATTCCCCATGCCGTGAGTAGTTTAAGTTTTTTTTTTGATACCTTAGACTATTCAGGAAAGTCTGAGGAAATATATGAATGCAGGCAATATAGTGGATTAGTATGGAAAAGTTAAAAAAAAAGACTATTAGTCTTCAGTAAGGAAAAAAACAAGAGGAATCTCTTATCTCTTTTATTTTCTGAACATGACACGAATAGTCATATTGTTGGTTAAATTTTCCACACTTTCCAAAACCTCGAAATGCAATCTCACTATGCAAAGCCAGACTAGAGTCCAAGTTAAATATTTTTTGAATGTTCAAGGTTTAATATCAATGATTTGATAGTTTAGAGTTGAAGTCAGACTTAGCACCATACACCAGGATATACTCATACAACCACCACAACAACAATATATGGTCATAAGCCACAAAAATTCTATAGTGTAGAGTGGACACCTACATTTCAATGTAAGGGCATGCATAAAGGTTGATAAGGCTGTCTTCTTTTATGTATTCCACACCATCTTAAAAAAAAGTTAAGCAATAGATTATTTCTTAATGTTTTCTCTAGCAGTTAAGGATTGTGTGACCCTATAATAACTTTAAGGTTAAAATTAAACTAGAAAACATGTGAGTGGGAGAATGATCTCGTACAACGGGAATGCCTTATCTTTCCTATTAAGAGATGATGATCTCTTAAATAATAAACAATTCATTTTTTTTTGTTTCTCTCTCTCTCTCTTTCTCTTCCATCTCACCAATTATTATGTGTGGCATCACTAAGATAACACCATAGTACAAGCTCTAAAAATCATGAACGTCCATTATAAGGTTACCAATCTCTTGCTCACTGACAATATCTTGTTGAATCCAATGCACACGCGCACAGCTGGCCTAAAGAAGAAGGAGAAGGCAAAGAGACCAAGCGTCAAATCACTGTTCGGTATGCACTGTTCTCGTACTCAATTTGATATGGTTGTGTTGACGACAAACTTATTCATGTTGCTATTAATACGTAGATTCGCCCGAAGGAGAGGAGCAACAACAAGCAGCCGAAGAAGATGACGACAACGAAGGCAGCGTCCGGACCCGGAAGACGGAGGCTGAGCTAACGAGGAGCCTCAGCTTGCCATCCCCATCTGCCGACAAACCAAGTCTTACCTTACCATCGGATTGACGACAACATCGCTTCTTTTCCTTTGTACTCTGAACCTAAAACCATGTAATTAATTCGGGGATATTGCCTTGGATTGATGATCTAGCTTGTAGTGTTATTTGTAACCGGGTTAACCGAAGGGTTTGATACTGCACATGCAACGATTGCTAGAGCTACCTATGACTCTGAAAGAAAGGACAAACCTAGAATTTTTGGAGGATATAATATTCTTACATAAAGAAGCTGCAATATTAGATTGCATTGTTATTTTGAAGGAAAATAAGCATAAGGTTCTTTCTCATGTTTTTTTTTCTAGTTTTGTATGCAATTTATGTGTTTTGCCTCGCATGACACTCAATTGGCACCTCTGAGCTAGAGCCTCTGAGAAGTTTTCATGTGATTGTGCTTTGAAAAAGAACCTGGGGTACATGAAACTGAATGCAAGAGGAAGGCGGGTAATATGGCCGTTACTTTTTTTTTGAAAGATCCAACAAATTGTTGGCTTGATTTAGATTTAGAAGGAAGCAGAGAAGAAGAACATGGTGAAGATCCGAAGATCAAGGAAAAAAGAAAACAACAACCTTATTAGCTGCAAAGATACACCCACCACAGACAATACAACTACAACAGAAGCACATGTCCCAAGCTAAGCATCACCACCGGCGTCTCAATCATCGCCGATCACCTCCCAAGACAACAACAACTCCAACTGAACTTTCCCTGTCAACGCACCATCCACCCTTAATGCCCAGGGAGGAGGCAAGTAGATGATGGAACTCGGTCGGTTTCGAGAAAAGCTTCGTCTTGGACTCATCGACGATGGCGTACATTGCGCCTGGAGCATCACCTTGAACAACGGTGGGCACCGTAGGAGCGCACATAGGACGTCCATGTAGTATCTCCAAACACGATGCTCCCAAGAAAGGAACGACGTCAAAGACGCTGACATCACGCTGGTTCGACTCCAAACCTAGGCTTTCGCCTGAAGACACAGCACCACCCGAGCACGAGGAAGATGCCAACACACCTCGCTGGCGCCTCCAAGGAGGAAAATGATACCCGTGGGCTCCATCGTCACCGGCCTCAGCGGACTTTCGTCCGTATCGTCGTGCACCGTCGCTTGTGCTCGTAGGTGCTCATCCATCCTGGCCTGCACCGCCACCACCACAACACCTTGTCATTGAAGACGTGAAATCATGGTCCACCTCCACAGCCGCGCCGGTGGCCGCGGGGCAGGGTGGGGACGACGGCGGCTCTGCAGGGCGGCGAGGTTGCGCGCGATGGGGCGGTGAGGAGAAGGTCACCGGAGGAGGAGCACCGTGAGGAGGAGGAAGGAGGAGGAGGTCGCCGGAGTAGGAGCACCGTGAGGAGGAGGAGGAGCACCATGAGGAGGAGGTCGCCGAAGGAGGAGCACCGTGAGGAGGAGGAGGTCACCGGAGAGGATATGGAGTGGATGAGGTCACCGGAGGAGGAGCACCGTGAGGAGGAGGAGGAGGAGGTTTGCCAGAGAGGAGGAGATGGAGTGGAGGAGAGGAGGAGATGTAGTGTGAGGAGAGGAGTAGAAAAATGCGTGGTGGGGGTTTTGTTGCCCTGCTATGTCACTGATCCACGAGAGGAGGGCTAGACCAATAGGAAACTCCCACGTCAGAGCTAGCAGTAGCGCCCCTCTTGTACAGGCGCTACTGTTAAGTATCAGTAGCGCCCCTCTTGTACATGCGCTATTGTTAAGCCTCTACCTACTTTTTTTTCGAATATTCCAGCCTCCAAATCTTAAAAGCATCGTAACTTTTTTCTGTTAGGTTTTTGAGGATTCTAAAAATCTTCAACGGGGTTTCCCCATTGAATTTGGATATAACTTTTTGAGTAGATGATTTTTCATGTAAATAACTTTTTCATCGGAGTTCGTATGCAAAAGTTGTGCCCCATTTTACAAATTCTAGAGAGGTTTTGCAAAAAAATCCAAATTCATATTTTTCAATTTTCCTAACAACTAGACCACATATCACATGAGAATCTCATTTTTTTTAACATTTCCGTCATTTTATTTTATTTTTTTAACTGAAAAGGCGGTCCCAGGGGGGTTGTGTGGGTGCATTTGGTGAATTTGTTGTACAAGCGCTACTACTGTCAACTTAGCAGTAGCTCCCCTCTTGTACATGCACTACTAGTATGGCATGTCCCAGAGGGTACAGTGAAGACCACTTAGTAGCAGCGTGGGTTTATACCGCGCGCTACTACTATCAACTTAGCAGCAGCGCCCCTTTTGTATAGGGCGCTACTGTTAAGTAGCAATAGCGCCCCTTTTATACAGGCGCTACTGCTAAAGGCCTAGCAGTAGCACCCCTCTTGTGCAGGGCGCTACTGCTAATTAGCAGTAGCGCCCCTTTTTTGAGGGCTCTACTGTTAAGCCTCTACCTATAAGCTTTTTCCTAGTAGTGGGGTGCTCTTCATGAACTTCGGGAACGATGACCTTCCATCGGAGGGCCGCAACAGGCGCGATCAAGTGATATTGTGAGGGACTAGGCTCCAATTTGCAAGCGGCCTCTATCAGGAATATGTCTTAGAGGCAATAATAAAGTTGTTCTATGCAATAATTGCATTACTTCATGAATATGTGATCCAGAGAAAAAACTAATTGCATGTGTGAAATAATAAACCCCAAACACATCCCTAGTAAGGCCTCTTGACTAGCTCATGAATTGTTGATGGTTTTGTTTTCCTGATCATGTGCATTATTAATGTAACAAGGACACCAACAATAATGAGAGCACATTGTTACGATAACAATGATGTTGGATAGACCAAAATTACAAAATACTAAAAGACTACATCGTCAATATGTTGTCAGTATTTTCTCATAATGTTTATTGTTTACTTGTGTCCTTTAACCATGAGAATATCATAGGCCCGGATACCAGGCGATTACTTTAGGGTTGCCAAACGTCTCCTTAACCGGGTAGTTATAAAGGTGACTTCTGCGACCATGGGAAAGTATGTCATGGTACTAGATATGTTAAGACCGGGATTTGCTCCGCCTGTGGTAGAGAGATACAATATGTGCCCATTCGGTATTACGGTGTCCAGCATTGCATGACCAGGTATAGTGACTAAGGGGTTAGTCACATGGATACCAAAATAAAAAAACGTGTAGAAAATAAAAACTAATGACAATGATATTTTAGTATAATGATCAAGGAATTGATCACATGGATACCATCAAAGTCTTGCCTCACTTTGTGTAATACATCAGAGGCCAAGAAAATTATATGCGGTAATAAAAGGTCTTATCGATAAAAATATTCAATGATATATGGAAAATGAAGGATTGCTACCCGCCTGGGTTGGCACCCTATCCATCACGCCTACTGGAGGAGCATTTTCCATTACGCAGTTCACAACTCATGGAGAAGAAGGGGTGCTGCCTGCGCACAAGCAGTTGTTTGTGTGAAGACAAGGTATTTACTTCCCTCCACAACATCAACACCTCCCAGGTCACCGGTGGCACATACATAAACCTTACGGGAGTGTCCCTCGAAATTTCTATTTTTGGATATTACTGAAGCGCTCCAGCGCGTGGCCGTCTGCCTGCCATTTCCCTACAGGTCGAGGTCTTGGTTTATCGCAACCTTGCATTGTCCAAGATGAAACCGTTGCTGCTCAGGATGCACTCAAGAGCCTATTTAAGGAGGAGATCTCTAACTCGATGGTGTTGGCGCTAAGGAAATTGTTCAACCTTGACAATCAGGAAGTTGTGGCCATTGAAGATGCACTGATTAATCATGGTGGGTAGCAGGCCCTAGACTATGAAGAGGTGGTGCAACCTATTTCTATTTAAGCACATGCTTTCCTATGGAGACATTTAGTCCCGATGATTGTACAAGCTCCATGGTCCATGTTGCTCAGGACACTAGGGTGATGCTATATGTATCTTTCCATTGTGTACTATTGTCATCTCTATTGTTGCTCAATGTTGTTGCATGTTGCTTTTCAAACCAAGGGTTGTATGATTCAATGTTAGCACAATCATTTAACATTCTGTGTTGGAACATGACGGGATTAAACGGTCCGGATCATCGTGGAAATATTCACGAGAGTATTGCTGATTCATCATCAAATTGTGTGTGCCTCCAAGAATCAAAATTAGAGGTGTTGACAATTGTATGGTTCTGTTTCTGTTTTTTTGGCTTTTCTAACTTTGCCCAACAGCCTATTGTGGGAACTGGTGGGTACATCATCATATTGTGGGATGAGGATGTTACTGGCATCACCGACATGTGATGGCTTCTCGCCCCTCGTTGGTTACCCCAAGTGGAATATTGAGATGTAGTCATCAACAAGTTTCCCTTGATGAAGATACCAAGGTTTATGTCTCCAGTAGGACTCCTAATTTTTCAAGTAGGTGGTAAAGCAAACAATGGAGCCATTTATAACCAAGGTTGCTTACTTGACCTGGACCTGCACAAAGCAATAAATAACTTTGCTCCCAACGAGTTCAGAGAGGTTGTCAATATCTCCGCTCTTGTTGTTTACAAAGGATCAAACACACGGTGGAAATAGTGATGATGATTTCAACTGAAAGGAAATAAAGCAGTAAAATAGTTGAGGTGTAAACAATGTTGGAAATATGGACAGGGGTCCCATGATGTTCACTAGTGATGTCTCTCTACCAAAAGACGATAAAAGAGATAAGCTGGGTGAATAAATTACAGCTAGGCAATTGACATAATTATAAACGCACCGCAATGCTAAATATGCCACAAGAAAGTTAGAGGCTCAAAAGTATGGGCAGTACGCCAAAACAAGTAGACCATTTATTCATCAGCATCTGCTAACTAATCATCCACCTGGAGATATCTATCCAGAACATCTCGCTGGTATTAAGTTGCGAGCCCCACCCAGAGTGTAAACCCAAAGCAACAGAAAACTGCATTAACAAACTTTCTGGTAACAACACATCCCCTAGTGGCAATCCTTGCAACCGCGGTTACAAGCACCGTTGTTTTCTCCCTAGTGGCAACAACACATCCCCTAGTCTCATGTTTCTGTCACTCAAGCTAGACATCGGGGGCATGAACCCACAATCAAGCATAACGCTCCCTCTTGGAGTTACTATCTACTACTTGGCCAAAGCAATAAAAATCAACGAAGAACGTGCAAGAATTACTCAAGAACAAAATATAAAGGGAGAACCAAATATATAAATCATCATGATCTGAACATAAACTCATAATTGATCGGATCCTAGCAAACACATCATAGCAATAGCAGAAAGATTGGAGAGAAGACATCACATAGCTACTGGTCATGGACCCGGGGTCCAAGGGGGACTAGTCATAGCACATCCGGGAAGCGCTCATGGTGGTGGAGAATCTCCCGGAGATCAATCCTCCCTCCGACAGGGTGCCTGACGAGGTCTTATGGCGATCCCGATCTCGGGATCGCGGCGGCGGCGGAACATAGGAGAATTTCGCGATGCGGTTTCTCTTTTTGGGGTTTCTGTCTCGAGAGGTAAATATAGACCGAAGGGGGGCACCAGGGGAGGTGCCCTCCTCCCAGGAGGCCATAGGGCGCAGCCCCACCCCTGGCCGCGCCAGGAGGCCACCTGGGAGGGGGGGGGTGGCCCCCCTCCGGATGCCCTTTGGGCCCTTCGGTGTCTTCTATAACGCTGCCTTTTTATATTCTGACACAGGAAATATTGGTAAATACCTACAATGCATAGACATCAGCAAACAAAAACCGGCACTGGATGCACTGAGTTAGTAGGTTAGTCCAAATATGTTTAAAAAGGTATGAAAGTGTATCAGAACACATAGCAATGTCACCCAAATAAGCATGGAACAAGCAAAAATTATAGATACGTTTGGGACGTATCAACATCCCCAATCTTAATTCCTGCTCCTCCTTGAGTAGGTAAATGATAACACATATAATTTCTATGGTGACAAGCTAACACACATATAATAAATTCAAAGTAAAGCAAGTACGATATGCAATTCAAGTCAATACAATAACAAGCAAGAGTCTATATCTAGTATTGAAACTAGAAAAGTAAGAAAATAAAGGTGCAAGAGATCTCGTTGTCCGTGACTCGAATGTCTCCAAATGGTGTTTGCGTGCAAGAAGTGGGAGATGGGTTTAGAGCATAAAAATACTATATAGTTTAATTGAGAACTCAATCTACTAAAACTTCGCACTTGGTCTCCTTCGGAATCTTATTTTGACTCGCCCCCAGACCACTAGTCAGGAACAAGTAAAACTGATCCTCTCCCTTTCGACTTTGAGCACTCATGCAATGGATTAGCTTAAGCAAGATATGTTGGAACTTAGGATGGAAAATAGAATAATGATGGGGGAGGATTACAAAAAAGGTGTGAAAGGCTCACATCAATTAGGAAAATCATAGGCGAGAGAAAGCCAAATGATAGATATGATGTGAGGAGTAGGGATTGCCATGCAACGGATGCACATATGAGCTAAGGTAATCTATCCAATGGAACTAGTGGGGGTGCATCCAACTTGCTTGCTCATGAAGACCTAGAACTCATTTGAGGAGGCTCATCCTTGGAATATGCAAGCCAAGTTCGATAGTGTAAGGATCCCCACATAGTTATGCATGAATGATATGAAAATCTCTATGGAGTACAAATATAACTATGGAGTACAAGTGTGGATCTTTCAAAAGGAATAGTAGTGTTGCCCCTTCTCTCTTTTTTTCCCTTTTCTTTTTTTTTGTATTTTTGTGGCCTCATTAGCTCTTTCTATTTATCTCTCATTTTCCCTCTTTGAGATCTTTTAATTTGTCCACTTTTGGGATCTTTTATTTTGTCCTCTTTGGGATGTTTTCCTCACTTAAGGGCAACACTCTATATTTTACAAGAATACAGAAAATATCACACTTTACAAGGAGTACTCAACATAAAGAAAAATGAAAACTATCATGATGTATGCAAATGTATGACTCTGCCAGTGTAGCAGGATATGCAATGATACTAACGCGTCATGTAGCAATGATCAGGGCAAGGCCCAACTAGCATGCGGCTATACGATCAAGCAAAAACATGTATGACATGAAGATCAATTCATGAGATGATGGATGTTGCATGGCAATGTATCTTGGAAAGGCCATGGAAATGCCTTGATAGGTAGGTATGGTGGCTGTTTTGAGGAAGATATAAGGAGGTTTATGATGACAGAGCATATCATGCCAAGGTTTTGGATGCACCGGCGAAATTTGCAGCAACTTTCATTGAGAAAGAGCTATGCACGGTACCGAAGAGGCTAGCAAAATATGGAAGGTGGAAGTGCCAACAATCGAATACTCGCATTAGTCCGAAGAACTCATGCACTTATTATCGGTAACTCTCTATCTAATCAGGAGGTTCACAAAGAGACAATTACCCCGAGGAGGAGTGTATGGGGGTTTGGTTATCCTTGCGCATCCTCGACCCATGGTACGTGAGGGTACTCTATATATTCCAACCCTTCCTGAGGTTAGCGATCCATCTAGTAGCCAGAGTTCTCAACTATTTTTTTTCGTAGTTTTTGAAAATAAACACAGATTTCCCAAAATACGACACCTATCACTAATAGGCAAACTCTCTTGACACCAAAATTCCAAACATTACTCAAATCAATACCTCAAAACTATTGCAAATTACTACTACACTTATAATAGCAACCTTAATTACCTACTCATGCAAGACAGACAACTCAGTGCAACAGACCAATTCTCTAAACAAGATAAGCATGATAACTCAAGAGAGTTCCAAAGGCAACAACCTAAATAAAAGCTCTTAAAAATAATAAGCATGAAAACTAAGATCTAAGCATGACAGCAGCTACGAAAAGATAAAGAACACACAAATAGATAAGCATGCAAACCTATGTTGTGTTCTAGGGTGGAGTGGAGCGTGTTTCTCTCTGAAACAATGAAGGCTAGGGTCCAACTTGTTATGAACAGCAAGAAAAACTAAAATAAACTAAAAAGTAAAGAGCGAGATGCTCCAAGCATATCACATAACATATGAAGTGATAAAAATATAGCATGGAGAAGGACGAATTGATGATTGTTGACGGAGAAGTGGATGCACGGGGCATCCCCAAGCTTAGATGCTTGAGTCTCCTTGGATATTTCTTGGGGATGCATGGGGGCATCCCCAAGCTTGAGCTTTTGACACTCCCGGATCTTCTTTCATCATCTTCCTTCGCATACTTGAAAACTCCCATAATACAAAATTCATCATAAGCTGATTAGAGTGGTTAGTACCCTTTAATAAATAATTTTCTCCACTGGAAATAAAGATTTTCATGAAGAGCTACTATTTCCCAAGGATATCATAAGTTTTTGCAAAGGGAAAGCAACCTTAATATTTGCAAAACGGAGAAAACGCATAACGTGGCAGAATCTGTGAAAAACTGACCAACAGGTAGTAAATAATTTTTTCTGGGGACTTCTAAAACTCAAATCGAAAAAATCAGAACAGAAGCCAGAAAACAAATTGTATAGAGCATACTGTCAAAACAATCAGATCAAAAAGACGATCTGGTGATTTTGGGTTAATTTCTCCGTCAAGCAGACATAATCTGTTTCTGGACAACATGTCACAACATTTGAACTTTCTTGTAATCGAAGGCTAAAACTTGGCACAAAGCTTGAAAATAAAGATACATTAATGTTGCTACAGTAGTAACAAGCATCAAGACCACTAATACTGAAAGTAAAAATATTTTGGGTTGCCTCCCAATAAGCGCTTTCTTTTATGCCTTTTAGCTAGGCATGATGCAAAAAGATCAAGTTGTATCAACTAAACCATCATCAAGATCATCAAAAAGCTCTTTAATAGTACAACTAGTATTAAGAGGATTTAAAATAAAGGCCTAGCGGTAACACTTCTAGGAACAAAAGAAAAGGTAGTAAGACTAGTTGGAATTTCATTTCTAATTCTATTCAAGAGAGGTATCTCTTCCAAGGTCTTCACAGTTTCCACACCCCTGACAATAGGTAGATTAGTTTTGGGTCGAGGAACCTTGGGTACGTAAACGAACCTAGATTGCTTATTTTCTGGAACTTCTACCTTTTTAGTTTTGATGGAGGATAGATTAGTTCCTAAAGTTTTAATAATATCCTCAATCTTATCAATCCTAGAAGGGTCCACATCATGGGATTTAAGGGTCTCCACGCTTTTGTAAATTTTATTTATGGAGTTATCAAATCTATTCAATTTCCCTTCAATCCTATGATCTACTTCATTTATCTTACCCATGCTTGGCATATCTAGCTCTATCTTCTCAAATTTACTCATAATGTGGGCTAAAGTAACACTACTAGGAGACTGGCTATCTGTGGCGCACCTATGTTCACTTTTTGTGGCACATATGTGGGTGCGCCACAGAAACCTCGCCACTAAAATTTGTTTTCTGTGGCGCATGTAGCCGTGAGCCATAGAAATATTTTTGTGGTGCACCTAGCCCACATGCGCCACACAATTGTTTTTCGAATTAAAAAAACGGGGCCAGATCTAGATCTCACCGCAGCTGCCGGAGGTGGGGGTTGCTAGAAGATGTGGGGTGGAGGAGGGGGGCCGCTGGAGATGGTGGATGAGGGGGAGGCCGCCGGAGGTGGTGGAGGAGGAGGGGGTCGCCGTAGGTGGTGGTGGAGGAGGGTCTCGCCGGAGGATGTCTTCGGAGGTGGTGGAGGAGGAGGAGGTCGCCGTAGGCGGTGGAGGAGGCCATGGCCGGAGGTGGAGGAGGAGAAGTAGGAGGAGGTCGCCGGTGGGTGGAGGAGGAGGTCGCCGTAGGTGGTGGAGGAGGCCATGGTCGGACGTGGAGAAGGAGGAGGAGGAGTTCGCCGATGGGTGGTGGAGGAGGAGGAGGTCGCCGGTGGGTGGAGGAGGAGGTCGCCCGGGTGGTGGAGGAGGCCATGGACGGAGGTGGAGGAGGAGGAGGAGGGAGGAGAAGGGGAGAAGGGGAATCTGAGGAGAGGAGAAGTGGAGGAGAGGAGGAGAAGGGGAGAAGGGGAGAAGGGGAGGTGGATGAGAGGAGAAGAGGAGAAGTGGAGGAGAGGAGAAGTGGAGGAGAGGAGGAGGGAGGATAAGGAAATTTCGAATCCTGCCACATAATTCTGTGGCGCACCACCTAGTTGTGCCCATTTTACAAATTCTAGAGAGATTTTGCAAAAAAGAGTCAAAATTCTTATTTTTCAAGTTCCGCTACAAGTATACCCCAAAACATA
The DNA here is from genome assembly GCA_950022295.1 of Bromus sterilis. Classification (NCBI taxonomy): domain Eukaryota; kingdom Viridiplantae; phylum Streptophyta; class Magnoliopsida; order Poales; family Poaceae; genus Bromus; species Bromus sterilis. The sequence goes on along the minus strand of OX465601.1, from coordinate 137,054,631 downwards.
ACTACATCTCAAAGGATTTTAAAATTTGAGGTTTTTATCATTTTCTTTTAATTTTTACAAAACTGAAAAGGAAATCCATGGGGGGATTTGTTTTCCACAGAATTATCAAATTTTTGTGTCGCACCCCTATCAGATGCGCCACAAAATTATGTATTTCTGTGGCGCATGGGGACACATGCGCCACAGAAAGTCGACCACTTTTGCACGTGGTGGGCCCCGCAACAATTTCAGTGGTGCACCTAGTCTCCATGCGCCACAGAAATATGGACTTCAGTGGCGCACCTAGACTCCATGCGCCACAGAAATTTCTATCTTTCTGTGGCGCACCGTGCACCATGCGCCACAAAAATATTTCTGTGGAGCACACAATTTTTGGTGCGCCACAAAATCCATTCCTATCTATAAGTTGTTTTCTAGTAGTGTAATGTCCTCTTGTGTGCTAGCAATAGGGATATTTCCGAAAATATTTTCCATGACATTAAGAGCTTCCCAGGCTGGGGCTTCCAAAAAATTCCCATTGATTGTAGTATCTAGAACAAACCTATTCCAAGAAGTAATGCCAACATAAAAATTTCTAAGAAGGATAGTAGTGGATTGCTTCTTGGTGGCTCTATTTTGAGAATCATTAATTCTATACCAAATATCTTTCAAACTTTCTCCACCCCTTTGTTTGAAGGTGAGAATCTCTCCTTCGGGTGCAACACCAAAGGCGAAGGACTTAGGCATACTGACTAGCAAGATAACTAATTTTTCTGTGGTTTTTGGTATAAGGCTCTAAAGCAAAAACTACAAAGTAAACTAACAAGACTAAAAAGCAAAGGTAAAATATAGTGTGCAACTCCCCTATCTTGAAGATCGGAGTCCCTGGCAGCGGCAGCGGAAATTAGCTTAATGGCTTCTCGCCCCTCGTTGGTTACCCCAAGTGGAAGGTTGAGATGTAGTCAGCAGCAAGTTTCCCATGGTGAAGATACCAAGGTTTATTTCTCTAGTAGGACTCCGAATTCTTTAAGTAGGTGGTAAAGCAAACAATGGCGCCGTTTACATCCAAGGTTGCTTACTTGACCTGGACCTAAACACAACAACAAATAACTTTGCTCCCAACAAGTTCAGAGAGGTTGTCAATCTCTCCGGTCTTATTGTTTACAAAGGATCAAATGCACGGTGGAAATAGTGATGGTGATTGTAACTGAAAGGAAATAAAGAAGTAAAAGAGTTGAGGTGTAAACAGTGGTGGAAATATGGACCGGGGTCCCATGATGTTTACTAGTGATGTCTCTCTCCCAAAAGACGATAAAATAGCTAAGCTGGATGAACAAATTACAGCTGGACAATTGACAGAATTATAAATGCACCGCAATGCTAATTATGCCACAAAAAAGTTAGAGGTTCAAAAGTATGGGAAGTACGCCAAAAAAATTAGGCCATTTATTCATCAGCATCTACTCACTAATCATCCACCTTGAGATATCTATCCAGAACATCTCGCTGGTATTAAGTTGCGAGCCCCACCCAAGGTGTAAACCCAAAGCAAGAAACAACTGCATTAAAAACTTTGAATAAGGTAATCAATCGTTGCAACCGCGCTTACAAGCACCGTTGTTTTCTTCCTGGTGGTAACAACACATCCCCTAGTCTCATGTTTCTGTCACTCAAGCTAGACATCGGGGGGCATGAACCCACAATCAAGCATAACGCTCCCTCTTGGAGTTACTATCTACTACTTGGCCAAAGCAATAAAAAGTAACGGAGAACATGCAAGAATTACTCAAGAACAAAATATAAAGGGAGAACCAAATATATAACTCATCACGATCTGAACATAAACTCATAATCCATCGGATCCCAGCAAACACAACATAGCAACAACAGAAAGATTACATAAGGGCATTGATCATGTAGGGCATCTCACAAGGGCTAATAATTGAAGCACAAGATTGGAGAGAAGACATCACATAGCTACTGGTCATGGACCCATGGTCCAAGGGGGACTACTCAAGACACATCCGGGAAGCGCTCATGATGGTGGAGAAGCTCCCGGAGATCAATCCTCCCTCCGGCAGGGTGCCGGGTGATGTGCGAGAGATGATAATGGCCTCTCGCCCTTCGTTTGTTACCCCTAGTGGAAGGAGAGATGTAGGATAGCAGCAAATTTCCCCTAACTCAAAGGATAGGGTTTGCCTCCCGTAGGACTCCGAAAGCGGCAAGTAGGTGACAACGGCACTAGAAATTAGGCCGTTGACGTGGACCTGCACACATACACAAATAACTTTGCTCGCAATGAAGTTCAGAGAGGTTGTCAATCTCTCCGGTCTTGTTGTTTACAAAGGATCAAATGCAAGGGATAAAGGATAATAGTGATAGCTACTGGAAAGTAAAAGCAAGAAATAAATTGAGCGTGTAAACAGTGATGAGAATATGGACCGGGGTCCCATGATGTTCACTAGTGATGTCTCTCTCCCAAAAGACGATAAGACTGCGATGCGAGGTAAACAAATCATAGCTAGGCAATTGACAGGATTAAAAACGCGCCGCAATGCTAACTATGCTACAAAGAAAGGAAGAAGGTCAAAAGCATGGGCGGTACGCCAAAATAAGTAGACCGAAATCCAACTGCATCTACTAGTAATCATCCACCTTGAGATATCTATCTAGAACATCTCGCTTGTATTAAGTTGCGAGCCCTGCCCAAAGCAACAGACAACTGCATTAAAAGAACTTTGCGTAAAGTAAACAATCCTTGCAACCATGGTTACAAGCACCGTTGATTTCCCCCTTGTGGCAACAACACATCCCCTAGACTCATGTTTCTGTCACTCAAGCTAGTCATCAGGGGGCATGAACCCACAATCGAGCATAACGTTCCCTCTTGGAGTCACTACCTACTACTTGGCCAAAGCAATAAACAACAACGGAGAACATGCAAGAATTACTCAAGAACAAAAATATAAAAGATAAGAACAAAATATATTAATCTATCAGAAACTGAACATAGTCTCACAATCCTTCAGATCCCAGCAAACTCAGCATAGCAACAACAGAAATAATTACATATTTGCCTTGATCATGTAGGGCAGCTAACAAGGTCTAATCCATGAAGAACAAAGAGGGGAGGAGAACATCATGGATCATCCGGGAAGCTACTGATCATGGATCCATGGTCCAAGGTAGACTACTCACGGATCATCCGGGAAGCGTCCATGGTGGAGGAGGAGCTCCCGGAGGTCAATCCTCCCTCCGGCAAGGTGCCGGGAAGAGGCCTGCTGGCGCTCCCAATCTTGGAAGCGCGGCGGCAGCGGAACAGAGGCGATATAGCAAAAAAGGGTGGTCTTCGGAAGAATCCCGTAACGGAGAATATATAGGCGAAGGGGGGGGGGGCAGCCAGGGGACCACCAGGGGTACAGGCGCCCCCCTGGCGCGACCCACCCTAGGGCGCACCGGGAGGGCGCCTAGGGCCCTGGTGGTGGCCCTCTGGCCCCACTTTAGTGATTTCGGAAGCTTTCGGTACACTGATTTTTTATCTGATTTTTACCCAATTTTTGGAGCACTTTTAATATGAGGGAAACCTGAAATGGAAAAACAGCAGAAAACAGGAACTGGCACTGGGGTGCACTGAGTTAATAAGTTAGTTCAAATATTATCAAAAGTGTATGAAAGTATATCTAGATCATAGCAATGTCACACAAAACATGCATGGAGAAAGCAGAAATGATAGATACGTTTGGGACGTAGCAACATCCCCAAGCTTAATTTCTGCTTGTCCTCGAGTAGGTAAATGATAACAAGCATAATTTCTGTGGTGGCATGCTAACAACCATACAAGAAATCTCGCTGTCCGTGACTCAAATGTCTCCAGATGGTGTTTGCGTGCAAGAAAGGGGAGATGGGAATACGAGAAAAAATATATTTGTTGAGAACTCAATCTACTAAAGTGTCACACTTGGTCTTTTTCAGAATCTTATCTTGACTCGTCCCCAGACCACTAGCCAGGTAAAATTCAATTTGATCCACTCCTTTTCAATATTTGAGCACTCATGCAATGGATGAGCGTAAGCACGAGAGTTGACACTTAGGATGGAAAAGAGAGAGATATGGTGGAGGAGGAAGACAAAAAGGGTGTGAAAGACTCACATCAATGAGGACAATCATAGGCGAGAGAAGGCCAAATGATAGATATGATGTGAGGAGTAGGGATTGCCATGCAACGGATGCACATATGAGCTAAGAAAAGCTCTCCAATGGAACTAGTGGGGGTGCATCCAACTTTCTCGCTCAAGAAGACCTAGAGCTCGTATGAGGAGGCTCATCATTGGAATACACAAGCCAAGTTCTATAGTGTGAAGGTTCCCCACATAGCTATATGCATATATGATCATCTCTATGGAGTACAAGGTATAGAGGGAGTACGAGTGTGGATCTTTCAAAAGGAATAGTAGTGTTTCCCCCTTCTCTCTTTTTATTTCTTTTTCTCTTTTTTTCTATTTTTGTATTTTTGGTGGCCTCAATTGCTCTTTCTATCTAACTCTCATTTGTCCTCTTTGGGATATTTTAATTTTTCCTCTTTGGGATCTTTTCTTGACTTAAGGGCAACACTCTATTTTACAAGAAGTATAGAAGATCTTCACACTTTACAAGGTACTCAACATAAAGATGATGTATGCAAATGTATGCCTCTGCCAGTGTAGAAGGAACATGTATGACATGAAGATCAAGTCATGAGAAGGTGGATGTTGCATGGCAATATATCTCGGAAAGGCTATGGAAATTCCTTGATAGGTAGGTATGGTGGCTGTTTTGAGGAAAGATATAGGGAGATTTATGATGACAGATGTATCATGCCAAGGGTTTGGATGCACCGGCGAGGTGGACACCAACTCTCGGAGTGAGAAGAGGGCAGTGCACGGTACCGAAGAGGCTAGCAAATATGAGGAGGTGGAAGTGTCAACTTTCAATACTTACATTAGTCCGAAGAACTCATGCACTTATTATCGGTAACTCTCAATATAATAAGGAGGTCCACAAATAGACAAGTACCCCGAGGAGGAATGTATGGGGGTTTGGTTATCCTTGCGCATCCTCGACTCATGGTACGTGAATGTACTCTAATATCCGATCCCTTCAAAGATTAGTGATCCATCTAGTAGCTAGAGTTCTCAACTATTTTTTTTAGGTTTTGAAAATAAGCACGGATTTCCCAAAATACGACACCTATCACTAATAGGCTAGATCTTTTGACACCAAAAGTTCAAACATTACTCACAACAATACCTCAAAACTATTTCAAGTTACTACTACAATTGAATAGCAATCTCAATTACCTACTTCAAGACAAGACACAACTTGGTGCAAGGACCAACTCTCTTAACAAGATAAACATGAAAACTCAAGAGAGTTCCCGCAGCAAACTAAACAAAATCTAAAGCTCTTGAAAAAGATAAACATGAAAACTAAGAGCTAAACATGGCAGCAGCTACGAAAAGATAAAGAATACACAACAGAAGAAAGATAGGCATTAAAATCCTATGATGTGTTCTAGTTTGAAGTGGAGCGTGTTTCTCTCCCACACAAATTAAGTTGGGTTCTAAGTTGTTATGAACAGCAAGCAAAGCCAAAGAAACTAAAAAGGAAACCTAAGAGCGAGACGCTCCAAGCATAGCACATAACGCATGAAGTGATGAAAATATAGTGAGACGGAGGACGAACTGATGATTGTTGATGGATAAGGGGATGTACGGGGGCATCCCCAAGCTTAGACGCTTGAGTCTCCTTAAATATTTATTGGGGATGCATGAGAGCATCCTCAAGCTTGAGTGTTTGACACTCCCGGATCTTCTTTCATCATCTTCCCTCGCACACTTGAAAACTCCCTTCATACATAACTCATCATAAGCTGATTAGAGAGGTTAGTACCCTTAATAAAATAATTTTTCTCCACTGGAAATAAAGATATTCTTGAAGAGCTACTGTTTCTCAAGATTTCCAAAAAGTTTTTGCAAAGAAAAAGAAAGCTTAATGTTTGCAAAAGTAAGGAAAGGCAAAACGTGGCAGAATCTGTGAAAAACAGAACAGCAGGTAGTAAATAATTTTTTCGGGGTACTTCTGCAACTCAAATCAAATAACTCAGAACAGGCGCTCGAAAGACAATTGTATGGAGAACGCTGTCAAAAACATTCAGATCAAAATGATGATCTGGTGATTTTAGGCTAATTTTTCCGTCCAAGGACAGAATCTGTTTTCTGGACAGCATGTCGCAACTTTTGAACTTTCTTGCAATCGGAGGCTAAACTTGGCAGAAAGCTTGAAAATAAAGATACAATGATGTTAATACAGTAGTAACAATCACCAAGACCACTAAAAAAGAAGTAAAAACATCTTGGGTTGCCTCCCAACAAGCGCTTTCTTTTACGCCTTTAAGCTAGGCATAAAGCAAAAAGAGGAATCAAAGGTCCCCGAGATCATCGGAGTCATAAAAACCTTCGAATTGATTTTCAATAAAGTTAATTCTTCTTTTTCCTAGGGAAAAGGTACTTACCTTTCGCCTTACCACGTAAGCGTATGTGCCTGTTACCAATATCAATGAAGCCTTTCATAGCTCGGAGGAAGTCCCTTCCAAGCACGATGTTACTTTGGTTTGGCTCCATGATGAAGAAATCCATCGTTGCAACCTTTTAAGGAATGTAACTTGGACTTCTTTTACTTTTCCTTTAATCTTTGAAAAATCTCCATTAGCATGTTCATGATAAGATGAAAAATTATCCATATTTAGTTTCAAAGAATCATAAACTATTTTTGGCATTGTAGAAACCATGGATCCAATATCACAAAAACCAAGGAAGTCTTGGTTAGAGATGCTAATCCTAACAAAGGGCTCCCAATCGTCATCTATCTCCAACATTTCTTCCTTGTTGGACTCCTCTACCTTCCTCAAGTCTAGAGCATCCATCCTCTTTTCAATAGTGGCAAGTCTATCTATAACAGTATCAAAACTACGATCATAAACAAAATAACTAGATAGACCATGCAAAATATCAAGAGATCTAGCTTCATCACACTCTAAAAAGTCTCCTTCATCCATAATATCAAGAGAGTGTTTACACCACTTAAAAATACCATGGTAAAAAATTCTACGCACAATTTTTATAGGTATCCAAGGCATAATTTTTTATGTGCTTCAGAAATTCTGTCCCATGCCTTATTCATATTCTCTCCATCCCTTTGATGGAAATCTAGAACTTCTGATTCCCTCAAAGCACCAAGTCCTAAAATGCTTAACTAAACAAGAAGGACTACTGAAAGCAAGGTGATTATTTTTTTGGTTTTTGATAAAGGACACTAAGATAAAAACTGAAGGATAACCTAACAAGACTAAAAAGCAAAGGTAAAAGATAGTGTGCAACTCCCCTATCTTGACGATTGGAGTCCCCGGCAACGGCGCCAGAAATTTTCTTGATGTGCGAGAGATGATGATGGCTTCTCGCCCTTTGTTGGTAACTCCAAGTGGAAGGTGAGCTGTAGGATAGCAGCAAATTTCCCCTAACTCAGAGGATAGGGTTTGTCTCCCGTAGGACTCTGAAAGTGCCAAGTAGGTGACAACGACGCTAGAAATTAGGCTGTTGATGTGGACCTTCACACAGACACAAATAACTTTGCTCCCAACGAAGTTCAGAGAGGTTGTCAATCTCTCCGGTCTTGTTGTTTACAAAGGATCAAACGCAAGGATAAAGGATAATAGTGATAGCTACTGGAAAGTAAAAGCAGGAAATAAATTGAGCGCGTAAACAGCGATGAGAATATGGACCAGGGTCCCATGATGTTCACTAGTGATGTCTCTCTCCCAAAAGACGACAAGACTGCTATGCGAGGTAAACAAATCACAGCTGGGAAATTGACAGGATTAAAAACGCACCGCCATGCTAACTATGTTACAAAGAAAGGAAGAGGCTCAAAAGCATGGGCGGTATGCCAAAATAAGTAGACCGAAATCCAACTGCATCTACTACTAATCATCCACCTTGAGATATCTATCCAGAACATCTCACTGGTATTAAGTTGCGAGCCCCACCCAAAGTGTAAACCCAAAGCAACATACAACTGCATTAAAAGAACTTTGCATAAAGTAAACAATCCTTGCAACCGCGGTTACAAGCACCATTGTTTTCCCCCTTGTGGCAACAACACATCCCCTAGACTCATGTTTCTGTCACTCAAGCTAGTCATCAGGGGGCATGAACCCACAATCGAGCATAACGTTCCCTCTTGGAGTCACTACCTACTACTTGGCCAAAGCAATAAACAACAACGGAGAACATGCAAGAAATACTCAAGAACAAAAATATAAAAGATAAGAACCAAATATATTACTCTATCACAAACTGAACATAGTCTCATAATCCATCAGATCTCAGCAAACTCAGCATAGCAACAGCAGAAAGAATTACATATGTGCCTTGGTCATGTAGGGCAGCTCACAAGGTCTAATCCATGAAGAACAAAGAGGGGAGGAGAACATCACATAGCTACTGATCATGGACCCATGGTCCAAGGTAGACTACTCACGGATGATCCAGGAAGCGTCCATGGTGGAGGAGGAGCTCCCGGAGGTCAATCCTCCCTCCGGTAGGTGCCGGGAAGAGGTCTGCTAGCGCTCCCGATCTTGGAAGCGTGGCGGCGGCGGAACAGAGGCGAGATCGCGAAAAAGGGTTATGTCTTCGGAAGAATCCCGTAATGGAGAATATATAGGCGAAGGGGGCAGCCAGGGGTGCCCCCAGGGGTCCAGGTGGCCCCCTGGCGTGGCCCCACCCTAGGGCGTGCCGGGAGGGCGCCTAGGGTCCTGGTGGTGGCCCTCTGGGCCCACTTTGGTGATTCCGGAAGCTTCCGGTACGCTGAATTTTTATCTCATTTTCCCGAATTTTTGGAGCACTTTTAATATGGGGGAAACCTGAAATAGAAAACAGCAGAAAACATGAACTAGCACTGGGTTGCACTGAGTTAATAAGTTAGTCCAAATATGATCAAAACTGTATGAAAGTGTATCTAGATCATAGAAATATCACACAAAACATGCATGGAGCAAGTAGAAATTATAGATACGTTTGGGATGTATCACTGGGACGAGGTCTTCTGGCGATCTCGATCTCGGGATCGCGACGACGGCGAAATAGAGGAGAATTTCGTGATGCGGGTTATCTTTTTGGGGTTTCTGTCCCAAGAGGTAAATATAGGCCGAAGGAGGGCACCAAGGGAGGTGCCCTCCTCCCAGGCGGCCATAGGGCGTGGCCCCACCCCTAGCCGCGCCAGGAGGCCGCCTGGGAGTGGGTGGCCCCCCTCTGGCTGCCCTTTGGCCCTTCAGAGTCTTCTGGAACGCTGATTTTTTATATATTTTTCTTGGAATTTTTCTGGCACTGGAAATATTGGTAAATACCTGCAATGCACAGACATCAGCAGACATAAATTGGCACTGGGTGCACTAAGTTAGTAGGTTAGTACAAATATGTGTAAAAAGGTATGAAAGTGTAGCAAAACACATAGCAATGTCACCCAAATAAGCATGGAACAAACAAAAATTATAGATACGTTTGGGACGTATCAACATGCATCGTTAGAATTACGCCTCTTCGCAATAGTGACATTGTGACAATCTAACACCACCCGCAAGATCACGATGGTCGATGAACCTTCTACATCTTCGAGAAAGAATGATTTTTTTGCCAAGCTAGTCACTCAAAAGCCTCCCAATGGATCGAAATGTTTGTACCTTGGTGACTTAAGTTAAATTTACTATGCTCGTGACAAGAACAGGGGCAACATTAATAGAAGTCGCATCATTCATTTTTGTAACAATTTTCACTCTTTTGAGCTCAAAGATACCCATATCGATAATCATTGATTCACATGGAACAATGAGCAAGTCAATTCACCTTGTGCAAGCTCGAATTTTTTTCTATGATAAATGGCACACCCACTTCAGCACCCATGCCCTCCATGCCTTGTATTTGTATCTCTCTCACCACTTCCCACTATTACTTGGACATGTTAGCGGTCCTCGAAGGCATTAGATCTTCAAATTTCAAAATTTTGGCCCTCCTTGCCATGATTCAGTGACATACTTTACAAGGCTTGGAATAAACACTTGGTACACACTGACATGTGCCACATGTTGTACCATAAGCTCAAGAAGACTGGTATTCACCTTTCCGGATGGAGTCGGAAACTCTTCTCCAAGGCCAAGCTCCATCTTCATGCTTCCATTAGGATCATTTGAATCTTGATGTGGCGCAAGAATCTGGGGCTCTAAGCCATGCCGAGCAAGATCTTCGGGCTATACTCAAGAAAAGGGTGGTGAGGGCTGGTGGTCCTTGATCGCACTAGGAAGAAGCAATGCACTCACATTTCTAGCCCATGTGAGGGGAAAGACAATACCAAATACTCCCATATGCGCATCAGTGCTAGAAGGACAAGAAAACACATTCCATAGGCTAAAATAAAACAATGGATGGGTCATAGAGCATGAGAGAAAGGAGGAGATAATGCATGATCACTTCTCGAAAATCATTGGCAAAGGGAATACTAGATCAAAAGACCTTAACTAGGACTAGTTACAACTTGATGGGTGTTACCTTATTGGTCCTGATGTGCCCTTCTCCATGGAGGAGGTGCGAGATGCCATTAATTAAATTCCCAATGGCAAGACCCCGTGCCTAGACAAAATCACTAGATTGTTATTTAAAAGGTGTTGGGATATAATTAAGTATGATGTCATACAGGTGATTAAATTTTTTGGCAACCTTCAAGTGGCCAATCTTGAATGTTCAAAATCGGCAAATGTGGTTCCCTTGCCCAAAAATATGGGGTGGAAGGGATAGAGGATTATAGAATGATTAGTCTAATTCATGGTATTGCCTAGTTCATCGCCAAGATGTTATCAAACCGCCTTGGGCCTCATATGAATAGCGGCATTCGGTGGGCTTGAAGGGTTTTCATCATAAAAAGAAGTATCATGGCAACTTCATGTATGTGCGTAACCTCGCTCGCCAGCTCCACAAGACTATAACGTCATCCATCCTCCTCAAGCTTGATATCCAGAAGGATTTTGACTCTGTGAAGTGGGATTACATCCTTGATCTACTCCAATAGTGTGGCTTCCCCAATAAATGCCGGGAATGGGTGGCGACTTTGATTTGCACCTCCTCCTCACGGATTCTCCTCAATGTTGTGCTCACCCCTTCCCCCATTAAGCACGAGCAAAGGATTCGTCAAGGATACTCGCTCTTTCCTCCTATGTCCGCCATTAACATTGGCCCACTGCAACATGTGCTTGATTTGGCCACTAGGCATGGCTTGATACAAAAGATTAGGTGACGCAGAGCTATTTGTAGGACTTCCCTTTACGCCGATGATGCAATGGTTTTATTGACACCTATCATGCAAGACATCAACCTTTTGAGTATCTTGTGCTATTTTGGGAATGTCACCGGGTTAGAGACCAACTTCCAAAATAACTCCTAGGTTCCTATCCGGTGTGCCAACCGTAATACGGAGGACATCCTTCATATTTTACAGGCCATCCGTGCATCATTCCCCATCCATTACTTGGGTATTCCTCACTCCATTTGGAAACTCAAGAGGATCAATTTTCAATTCCTTGAGGACAAGGTGGCGACGAGACTTGTCCCTTGGGATGGAAAAATGTTACCACTATAGGTCATGGCACCCTTTTCAAGTCTGTGCTCATGGCTGTAATAGACCAGTATCTCAATAGAAATGATAGACTACTCATATCAACAAGGCGCACCTTGTTTTCCGGAAGCCCAGCTCCAAAAAACTCCAAACTTAAGCGTGCTTGTCTTGGAGCGATGTGAGGATGGGTGACCGACCGAGAAGTTGATCTGGGGTGCGCACGAGTGAGGACAAAGTGTGCAGAAAATACTAGTGTTGGTATGTGAGGACAACATAGATCCCAGGCACACGGACCATGGAATCGGTGGTTAACCGGTGGTTTGGTCGGGGCGTTACAGTTGGTCTCAGAGTCGACCCTGGCGGTTACACGATGTGTGTTCCGGTCGGTGAGGCTTACATGGGTTACATGTGGGATGCCTGCAACTGGCGTGCACAAACATGTGCCAAAGGGGAACCTTCCTGCTGGCCGATGGGGACGCCGGTTCCTTTGAGGGGTGGTGTATGTAACAACCCAGGATCTCAATAGGAATGATAGACTACTCATATCAACAACGTGCACCTTCTTTTCCGGAATCCCATCTCCAAAGAACTCCAAAGTTAAGCGTTCTTGGCTTGGAATGATTTGAGGATGGGTGACCGATCGAGATTGACCCCGGATGCGCACGAGTGAGGACAAAGTGCGCAAAAAAGACTAATGTGGTATATAAGGACCGTCTGGATCTCAGGTGCACCGGCCATGGAATCGGTGGTTAACCGGTGGTTTGGTCGGGGCGTTACAATGTTGCAAGTTATCTACCACACTACTCCTCGTATCATCTATCAGCTATCATAAAGAGTATCAACAAAATTGAGAGAGAGTTCCTTTGGGTGGGAAACTGACAAGATCATGGGCGCCAAGTGAACTGAGCTACTGTGTGTAGATCAAAGAATCTTCTGGGCATTGGCCTGCTTGACCTTGAAAATTTTGCCCATGCCTTACGTCTGTGTTGGCATTGGTATGAAAGGAAAGATCCAAACAAACTTTCGACGGGTATGGGAAACTTGTGCGATAAAGTGGAATTCGACCTATTTTACACTTCCACCACCATCTTAATGGGCAACGACGCATTTGCCCCTTTTGGACTCTCCTTGGCTTAATGGAAAAAAACATGGACATTGGCCCTCATTTTCTTGGCCTCCACATGGAAAAACTGGAAAGTTAAAGTGGACTTGACGAACGATCCTTAGATTCACAAGATAAAGCTCAATGAGATCATTTCGATAGAACATGAGCGATAATTTGTTGTCCTAGCTGGGTGCCTTTGCCAAGTCCAACTCCATGAGGACATCATGGATGGCATTGTTGGAAGAACTCGATGAGTGAACACTACTTTTCAGCTTCGCTATATAATGTGCAATACAAATTGGCTCAATGTGCACCACCTCGTGTTGTTACATATAATGACGTTGGGCTCCATCAAAGGTGAAGTTATTTACTTGGTTTGCGTTCCATAATAGGATTTGGACGGCTGATAGACTCACAATAAAGGATTGTTAAAATTATGGCCTATGTTCGCTTGGCCAACAGATAGAAAAGAGTGGAGACCGTCTTTTCTTCAAATGACACTTCACCATTAGGATTCAGAACTACATCTAAGATTAATTTGGCCTCGATGCCATTGATACGACAACTTGGGGGCGGTACCTTCTCTCTCACATTGGTGGATCAATAAGTCGAGCAACAACATTCCTAATAGGAAGGCCATGGTCTCTCTCACCATGGTTGTTGGATGGATTATTTGGGATGAGAGAAACGCTAGGATTTCCGACACAATTTAACCTCGGCTGCGATCATTTTCAGTATTATTGAAAACAGGGGTAGACACTGGGTCATAGTGGGTGCAAAAAAAATGAATAACATAATGAGGGAAGAGTAATGATCCTATGTAGCTTTGATGGTTTGTAATAAACTCTCTTCTTCCTTAACTAATGGATGAGGCAAAATGTATACCTCTGTTTCAGAAAATGAAACTATTAGACTAGCATTTTTTTCTATTTTATGTTTATCCCTTTTCCATATTTATTTTAGATGTGTTTTTATTTGAGAGTCGATTCTCCTTACTTTTTTTAATTTCTATCCTACGTAGAGAAAATTGCAACGTAAAAACAGGCTATAAGCCGGAAATTCCTTTTAGAGCTCGAGCTCCACGAAGGATTGTTTAAAAAAAACAATCATATTTAAATGTTTGACAAAATTTAAAAACAATCCACGGAAACTTATACGTATGTGTTTCACACTAGCTTGTGAAATTTCGCTTGAAAATATTATGATTTGTAGGGTTTACAAAAAAGACAAAATTTCAGCCCAACAATACAAAAAATCAGCCCATTTTAAAAATAACATTTGTCTTTTTTCTGTATGCTGCATGCAAAAATATAATATTTTGAAATCTTACACGTATGTTTTATATGTGTGTATGTTTGTTCATAAAAAAATCAATTTTTTATGCTAACTGAAAAATCGATTTTCAAAACGGGCTCTCTCCTCCAAAAATCTGCACTCGGCTATAAGCACCTTATTAGGCTTGCTATAACATTGATGTAACACCACCATTAATGTGTAACCATCATAAAGCGGAAAAGAAATTTAACATGTAACAAGAAGCACATTAAATCTACGAGCAAAGAGATTATATGAAATATCTCGACCTTTTACACAACCATAAGCATTGTAACCACCCGAACGAATCACTCCATTGAAGCATACACTCATCTCCTCCAGCCTGCTAGGATAACTGCAGATTACAGCTACAGCCAACCAATCAGGCTAGATTATTACAGGACTCCCTTAAGAGAACTCTGATGTCATCATCTGCCTTTCACTTTCCTCGTGAACCAATCTCCATCCAATATTCACAAAAGCAAAATGTCTTTTAGGTCCCCAACAAGAATTTGAAGCCTAGGCACTCTGCGTGGAGAGAGGGTTACAAAGAGGAGTCGCTTTATGGATTTTTCAGAGCAGCCAGTCTCATCTCAAGTTCTTCCAATTCCGAGCTGTAAACAAGGTGCCAGTGTCATTAAAATGTCAACTTATATTAGGTATAGGTGTAAATTCATGGAAGCAAGGGATGCGATTGTGATCCCAATATTGAGATAAAAAAAATCATGAGTACAAAAATAGCTGGTGGGGATAAGTGTGTATCAGCAAAGATCGAAGTAATAAGATCTTACACCATATCATGTTTACTTCTATCAAACAAATGCAGACAATATATAACGAATACAAAATCAAAGGAAGAGTTCTACTTCGAAAATACTTTATCCTCTTTTATATTCGGTACACAAAAATATACGACTTGAGAGTTTACTCTTTGTAAATACCCTCTCTGTTCACAATTATAAGATGTTCTAACTTTTTTATAAATCGGATGTATATAGACGTGATTTACTCTGTTTGTTCACTCATTTCAGTCGGTATGTAGTCCATATTAAAATATCCAAAACATCTTATATTTGTGAAGGGAGGCAGTATGATTTATTAACTATTCTGATGTGTCGCATAAGAACATCAGCGGGGAGCTAAGTAGTCTTGGACTATTTGCCCATTGCAGTTTGAAGTTAAAAACAATAGTGTAACCTGGATTTCTTAATGACGTAGGAAGGGTCGGAGGGGAGTAAAAAAATGAAGAAAATTAACGGGGTACAAATCCAGGATCCTGAGTACCTCTCATCAGCCTGAACCTTCTTTCCAGCAATTCTTCCTTTAGGAGCCGAGGACAACTGCAAAATAGTATCAGGACCAGAATTTTAGAACAAGAGTTAGAATCATACGTAGTGAACAAGGTGTTGTGTTGCCAGCTTCAACTACCTGTGAGGCAACGTCAATACCAATCTCGTCGAGCACCTAAAAGAGACATTGACAAGACTGAATGATCAAGGAAACATGCTAGGAAAAGTATTTCAAAGATATTCTACCAATTTGGAGTGAGATTGGACATTGGAAATAACCTGGTTAGCAAGCTCTTCAGTTTCGTCCTCAGCCTGGTCATCGTCTAAGACATTGTCGATGGAGTCAGCCATCATCTCGTTCTGCACAAATAATAAGGATAGTCTGTCATAATCTAACACAGCCACACATCACATGCTTGTGAGCTTCCCAGGAAAACAATGTAAAATCTTATCTAATTGGAGGCATAAGTACTACTGGCCATAAGTTGCATACCATCATATCCATTTGTGCTGACTGCTTTTGGAATTCTTGCAATACCTTCATTTGTTTGGCGGGATCCATTTGCTGCAAATACATAGAAATTAAAATTTATAGTAGAACATGTGTTTAAATTCTTACAAAATTGTATTCAACAGCCCAGTTAAAGAAAAAAATGCACAAAGTTACTACAGTAAGAATTTTTTTAGTTGGACTACTGTAAGATATTTAAATTGAAAGATACTGTGTTAGTATATACAGTTGATAAAAATTTAAACACCTGGAATGTATCATGCCAATAAGTTTGGATATTACCTTGTTCATAGCTCCCATTGCTTTACTCGCACTTTGCATGCCAGCAGACACGGAAGTGTTGGCATGCACCGCCTAAGAATAGAGTCAGCAACAAAATAAGAAAACTAGCTCACTACCATGCATTGAAGAAAGGAAAAAAAGAGAGGAAAATATGCACCTGTGTGTGTGTCGCAATGCCACGAATCTGAGCTCGGCTAGCTTGTAAAGTAGATATTTGTTGTCTTAACCTGATCAGTTGACGGGCCAGAATTTTAGTTGCGGCCTGCCAAATAGAAGGGAATCAGGAAAACATACTGCATGATTCAGAAAAAAATTAGTGCGTGAAACTATATAAGAAATAAAACCTCATTGCCAGTTCTCGCAGTCCTTTTGATTTCAGCAACTAGCCTCTTTTCCTGTTAATTGCAACACAAAATTAAGTGAAGCTGGGGTTACTGCTTATTCAACTGACACAAATAAAATAGCAGAGCACAACCAGAAAAAATGTGTGTGCGTCATATGGAGTGTGAAATTTTTGAAGAAACACGTGGAGCAGGCATTAAGAATTTGTCAGACGCCTGAACCATTGGAAATTATACTCAGAATTTTCTTTTTCACCTTAACCACACAAGCGAGGATATGTGATTAAACATACATACCTCTTGCTGTAATGTCCCAATGTCCCTCTCAATACCTACAAATGACGACACATTTCAGGAATTAGATAACCTCCAGACCTGCATAGTTGAACTATTGGGAGAAAGCATGGCTAACATGGTTTGCTATACAAGGTTATAGTTGACATTAATGGAAATACTCAACATGTGGTCTCTAGGAAACGATGCAAAATAGTATTTTCCTCCATGTTTCATAATTCAGTCAAACCTCAACTCTCCTAGTTTCAACAACGTTTTTCTAGCCAACATGCAAAAGCTTGGAGCGCACGTGTATTATGAGAAAATGAACAGAATCACAGACGGCATGTCAAACCGTGATATACAACAGCCAAGGGCTTCAAATAAATACTATCCAATTTCAATCAAAATTTGAGCATTTAGCCTGTGGCCATACAGTTATTACCATTAAATTTACACCAAATAGAAGGCATTGAACCTTAAATCAGAAGGTAAACTAGATGGAAACTACCATTACCTCGTACTGTTGATCAGAAACGATTGAATGCAACGAACCAGCCTCTCGTTCAACTTGGGTTAGGTTCAAACTACAGCTAGCACATGTAACTTGCTATACTCTACCTAATAATTAGCATTTTAAAAATGGCAATCAAATTTATCGCTAAGTGTGCAGGAGCACAAACTACTCACCTCTTGTTGCGTTCGTCAGCTCGCGCTTGCTGTTCCTGATCGTCTCTGCACAGCCAAAACCGGAATCAGAGATTCAGAGCTCAGAGCACAACGATTGAGCTCAATAGCGGCGTATTGAGCCGCGTGATCGTCCCCGAAAGCAATCCGATCGATCTGAACTCGAAATACGCAACGCCGGCACGCAAGACGCAAACAGGGATAGGATCGCGGGAACCGAGGCCGAATTCGGTCAAATTTTGAACGGCGAGGAAGGGGAGGGGATGATTCGTCGTACCTCGCGGCGTTGGCTTCTTCGCGAAGGGATTCATCGCTTCCTCCGTGTGCTCGCCGCCGGGAGGAAGGGGAATCGAGGTGGGCGGTGGGGCTTGGGAGAAGAAGGCCGGCTATCGCGTACGTGAGGGGATGAATTCGTTGGGTTCTTTCCTGGTAGTTGCGCGGAAGGGCTACAATGACTGGTCCCACTTTTTTTTTATAGCAGGACTGGTTTTTCTTTTAGCAGGACCTGTCCTCAGAAAATAAGATTTCACCACACTTTATATCTACTAGGAAATGTGTCTGTGCGTTGCAACAGAAAAAAAGAATCACATTCTTTCAATACAATGAGCTCGATTCAAGATCACATCACATTTTTATCGGCATCGAAATTGGCCGATGCATGTATCTCACGGCATGTTGTTTAATCGCTTCTCGTTTATATTTACACCTCAATCAGGAACCTCATAGATACAAACCGTCATTGTTGTATTCGTCCTCAAGGTAATATTGTGCATTTTGTGTATGCAACATATGTCAATATCATTTGCTGGATTCATTGTTTTTTTAACAATTGTTGGACTCATTGTTTGTTCCCAAAGGTTGCTAATTGATGTTACACATAACTTAAAAATGTATATAAACTGGTAGATCATGACCCTCCGTATGATACTTACTTGATCTATTTCTTTCTTAATAATATCCTACTCCCTCCGATTCATATTAATTGACGCACACTTAGTATAACTCTAGTACAAAGTTATACTAAGTGTGCGTCAATTAATTTGGATCGGAGGGAGTACCTATTTTCTTGGTTCACATACACGTACATATGATGACATATATACCCCCCTCTCTCTCTCTATCTATAGGCGCTGGTTGTGTTACACAATGAGGGCGTGGGGTGTGGCGGGTTTAGTTGGAAACAAGACGCTTACCTATATGGCTTTTGCTTTTGCGTTCAGTCCCAGATCCCCCAGATCGCACCTCGACAACGTGCATCAGCCTAATGAAGACACCATCGAAAATTGAGAGGCCCCGGGCTTGTTTTTAGTTTAATTATGACCTTCAGTTGGCTAGCTACCAGTATGCGTATGCTACTATCTTTTTTGATATTGTGTCACATGGTATGTTGTTATATCTCTATTAAGGGTTTAGGGTTTAGGGTAGATTGCATGCATGTATGAAATGCGATCGAGGTTGTTGCCGTGGGGATATGGACGACAAGGAGGAAACGAGAATCACCAATAATTTTTTCTTGAGGGAATGAAAATCACCAACTTATATCACTGTAAAGTGTAAATTACTCATCCTATACCCCGACCTTCTCAAATCACAACTCGGATGAAGTAGTCGGCTCAGACCGAGAGTTAGACGTGACACTTAAAGTGGTAAAAAGGGTTTACCTTTTTTTGCGGGGTGAAAAGGGTTTACCTTTTGCATGGAAGGTGATGTTCTATGAAGCTATCTAGATAGACTATAGTATACTAGCGGTGTATTTTTTTGGAGATAGGACCCACCACAAATTCGGCAAAGTCAGATCCTTATTCTTCTTGGGAACAGATGTGGTCAAATGCCGCTAGATTTATATCTCGCTTATAGCGAGCATAACTCTCATCTCACATTATGTGATGGTTTTTGTTCCTGTTTTCTAAAAATAATCATGTGTTTTTTTTTATTTTTGGTCTTCTTATATTACTTTATCGTTTTTTCTTCAGATTTTCCTTTTTCTTTTATTTCCACCTGTTTTCTTTGTTTCTATGCTTTATTATTGTTTCTTTGTTTCTTTCTCGGTTTTTTGTTGTTTTGCTTTCCATTTTTTCTTTCTTCATTTATATTTGTTTTTTTTATTTGGTTTGATCTCGAATCTCTCTGTTTCCATTCTTTGCGTTGAGTTTATCATATTTTTTGTTTTTATTCGATTTCCTTTATTGGTTTTATTGGTCTTCTTTGTTGATTTTTCAATTGTTTATTTTTTATTCGCAACATGTCAATTTTTTTGTACACATTCAATAATTTTCATATACACCAGGATCTTATTTTATATACCTGATTAAAATTTATAACATTAATATTTTTGTATTTTTTATTTTTCCATATACATGGTATATTTTTGGTATATATTTAAAACATTTTATAAATACACATTTAATGCAAAATTATTTTTTCATATACATGATTAACATGTTTTCAAATATATGTTTTGATGTCCTCTTTTTCTTTACACATCATGTATCTTTTATGCACGTTTAATACATTTTTTGAATCATGGGAACATTTTTGTATATTGTATGAACTTTTTGTCTACTTTTTCTATACACATTGTATATTTTTTGTATACATGAAAAAATTATACAATTTTAACAGTTTTCAGATGATTGAATAATATTTTTCAAATATTTTATGTAATATATATTTAAAATATATAGAAATAAAAAAGTAACACAAGATAGCAAAAAACAAAAACAACCTAGTACCTCTTAATTGTAAACTTTGGATCTTTCCCTACGACCTAGTACCTGGGTGTGTCGATTTCACCCTATGTACTATTGGTAGCTGATTTTAGACCTACTAAACTAAAAATTTCTTCTCGGGTCTCCCCTTGGCAAGGTCAATTGCAATCCCGTGGGGAAAGTTTTCTCATGTCTACCAACCTATAGTTTAGGTTCTCATGTCTACCAACCTACATCACGTATTTTTACTGTCTCATGTCTACCAACCTACATCACATATTTTTACTGTCTCTTTGATTTTAACTATGCTTCCTTTGACAAAGTTCGCATTTCCTTTTATTGAAACTCCGCGGATAACATGTAAAAATACCGGATGGTTAAGTAGAAACTTATGTGTCAACCCAAGAAGCTTGGGGGTTGGAATTGTTGACACGACAATAATGAATAAATGATGGTGGTGGCATATGTAGAATGAACCGTCAGACTCTCTTTGGCTATAAATCCAGAAGTCGAAGTACTTCTTGAATTCTACCACGTTCTTCGCGAACCCTAGATCTATCTCTCAATTCTGGAAATCCTTAGTGAAAGCCCATGATGAATTATGTGACCTGCTCAAGTTGTGAGGTCAGGCTCCTCGACTCATTTTTGTCTTAACTGGTGGTTTGGTGATGCCCGCCTCCGACATGCCTTCCCAGTTTTATTCTCGTCTGTTGCCAACCAATCTATCTCAATTTGAGCTAGCCTATAATAACATTGTCGAAGTTGATCCCAATTCATGTATGAAGTTAAAAGGAAACTTCCGACGGAGCGGAGCGAAATACATGGCTATTGCTGAAGCTTGCAGGGAATCAGTTTGGTTGAAAGGTTTATATGCTGAGTTTGTGGAGATACTACTTGCATGAATCTGTTTTGTGACAATCAAAGTGTCATATACTTAAATCAAATGTTCCATTAGAGGACCAAGCACATTGATTTCAAATACCATTACATTCGAGACATTGTTGCTCAAGGTGAGATAAAGGCATGCAAGATTAGTACTCATGATAATCCTGCTGATATGATGACAAAGCATGTTCCTGTTGCTAAGTTTGAGCTTTGCTCAGACTTAGTTGGTATAACTGCTTAGCCCTAGTAGCTGTTTGGTGCCAAAGGTGTTTATTTTGTTTGTTAACCTATAAAGATGTTATTTGATTATAGTGCAAATTTCCTAGTATAGTATAAAACAATAAACCATCAAAGTATAGATCGAACGGTACAAGGGGGTGAAATGATTCGCAAACACTGCTGATCTTTAGATGACCCGCAGTCGTAGTAGACACACGACTACGCTCAGTAGAGGCGCTAGGTAAAAGTTACGCCCCAGACCAACATTGTACGTACAATACATCTACAGTGCCAAACACTGTTGCATAGCCTATACTCAACGAAGGAAAATGTCACCACACCCCAGGCCAAGGCCCTGGCTTCTTAGGACCTGGCGCTGCCCTTGACTACGCTACCTAAAAAGAGTACATGAAGCATCGATAAACAACACACTAAACCCTATAACACCTAAGCTCCACGACAACGCCTCCAAAAGGAAGAACAACGCTAAGCGTCGTCGTTGTTGAGTTCACGGACTGAGGTTTTTACCCGGAATCTGGACACGAGGTAGAGCTTGATGGCGTAGAAGTGATAATGGCTTCTCGCCCTTCGTTGGTTACCCCAAGTGGAAGGTGAGATGCAGCGTAGCGGCAAATTTCCCTCGGTGAAGATGCCGAGGTTGAGATCGACCAGTAGGACTCCGGCAATGATAAGTAGGTGTTGAAGTGAACAATGGCGCCTTTCACAACTCAGGGTTGCTTACTTCACCTGGACCTGCACACAATACAATTAACTTTTCTCCCAACGAAGTTCAGAGAGGTTGTCAATCTCTCCGGTCTTGTTGTTTACAAAGGGGCGAACATACAAGGGATAATGATAATGATAATGGTAGAAACTGAAAGTAAATACTAAAAAGGAAATAGGCTTGTAAACAATGATGAGAATATGGACCGAGGTACCATGATGTTCACTAGTGATGTCTCTCTCCCAAAAGACGATAAAACCGCTATGCGAGGTAAACAAATTACAGATGGGCAATTGATAGGATTATAAACGCACCGCAATGCTAACTGTGCTACAAAAGAAAGGAAGAGGCTCATAAGCATGGGCAGTATCCATAACATCTCGCTGGTATTAAGTTGCGAGACCCACCCAAAGTGTAAACCCAAAGCAACAGTGTGACGCCCCCAAAATCAATCCGTGTACAGTAATCATACACGCAGGGTACACGACTGAGATTAGGGTGCCACGGTGAGAATATCACAGCACAACACTAAACACAAAAGGATAAACCAATATGTTACAATAAAGGGGGTCACGCGGACCCGAATACATAAGTTATACAAGCCATAATATCTGAGTACAGACATAGTTAGTCAAGTTTTGCCTTAAGAAGGCTAGCACAAATAACATCAGAGATACAGATCGAAAAGGCAAGGCCTCCTTCCTGGGAGCCTCCGAAACTACTCCTGGTCCTGGTCAGCGGGGGTCTCGACGTAGTAGTATCCGCCTCCGGGGTACTCCTGCTCCTGGGCTCCAACGTCGACTGCAGCGGCCGATCAGGCAAAACATAAAAGGGGAAATAAAGCAAAGGTGAGTATCTAGTATACCCGCGAGTCTTACGTCCGCAACTAAGCATTATGCATTTGTATCAACGGAAAGGGGAGGCTGTATATATAGTGGACTGCAAGATAGAAATCAGAATAAGGATAAAAAGCTAGGCCTATCGAAGACTAGCATCTTCCGATGTTGTCTTGCAGCATGAGAAGAGAAACAACCAACAGTTCATATAAAGCAATAAAGTAACAATGAAGCAGAAGTTGCTGCAACATTTTATAATATAAGTTGTAATGATTAATAATAACAATGCCTCCGAGTTCCCCTCCTCGACTCCCTGCGAGGAAGAAGACCCGGAACCATACAGTTTAATGGTAATAGTTTCTAGTGGTAAGATCCAGCTTCAGCATAAAGCGTCCTGTTACCGTGGACACGGCTATTCGAATAGATTAAACTCCCTGCAGGGGTGCACTACTGTTCAGCCTGCACGCTCGGATCTCCAGGGTGGCGTGAACCTTGTTAGGGAACGCCCCACCGAGGCTATCCGACACGACGCATCCCATCCTAGGCTCAACGGAGAGGCCATCCGCCGGACTATATCCTATGCGCCAAGGGGTCTAGGTCCCTCACCCTTGCACGCTCCTGCACGGTGCGAGTCTGGCCGGTGAAGCAAAAGCAAATCCAAACACACCTGCTGCAGCAAAAAGACAACACCACTTCCCGGCGATCAGGCCACAGTACTGCTGACGTCTGAAGAGCTTTCGGACGAACTACGACGCGGAGGGCCCACACCGTAATCCCACGTGTAGGTAGTGCGTACAGACCAACGGGTCTCTCAAGTCATCCGCCGAACCATTTAGCATTTTAATATTATCTCGCAGACAACCGTTATCGCTGTCTGACTAACAACACAACGGACAACGAACAGCAGCAAGGCCCACCGGTAACGTCGGGGCCTGCCCTGTCGTCCCGTCAAAGCGCGCGGTTACCGACAAGGTGAACCGTCTCCTTACCTTGTCTCACGTGTGCTCTTGGTAGAACTCGACTTTTGCGTGGTTTGGTAACTCTCGCGAGATACGAGCAGGGGCCAAGCACGTCAGTAACGTCGGTCGTACCCTCCCTGTCGTTCCCGACGATATACCGCTCGCGGGCACCGTTGGGTCGCCCGACTTCTTACCTTTAAGGACAACCGCTGTCCATGACCCTATGGCGGCAAGACAAAGTCAGCCTCGAATGGAGTACAAGGATTACTCCTTGATAGCTCACACTTGAGGTGACTAGGCATAACCCAGATAGGGGCCTTTGGCGGTGTCTGCTTTGTACCGTACCTGTGCAGTTGTATATATTGTATCCGTGTTCACCCCCTGAGTGATCACGGCCCGCTATCTAGTCCTAACTAACAATGCGCAGGGTTCACTGCTGAATATATGCATAATTATAATAGGCAGCATAGGATAAGAAAGGTACATCAAGGGGCGACAAAATCAGGCTATGCAATTGAATAGGATTGTAATCGTAGCAGCAGCAGTAACAATGCTTAGTGCAAGAAAGTACGGAAAAGGTAGGCGATATTTGGGGAAGAGAATGGCTCTGCTTGCCTGGAAGCTCGACGGTAGGGGCAGGGTCGTCGATGAAGTAGTCGTACCCGGCGGCGGTGTAGTCGGCGGTAGCAGCGGGGTCTACCGGAGATTAAGGGGGGAGGAAACAGTAAATACACAACAATAATATACAAACATATGCATGACATGACAGATGAAATGTTAACGGTGTTCTAACGCAGTGCAATGCACGTTGCTCGGAGCGGGAATTCATCCGGGGATGAACTACCGGCTCCGGGTGATTACCGGACAGGGTGTCCGGAGGGGGAAGGGTTCATGCCGAAGGTGTCGTGGTCATCCGACAAAGATAAGGGGGGTGTATCCGTGTTAGTGGAACCATTCCGGACAACTTTCGTGTTCGAAATAAATTCATCCGGCAGGTATTTACCGGTACCGGGAATTATCGACAAACAGCTCGGAGGGGGGGAATGTCGATGATCGGTGTGTTAGGGGGGTGGGATAGACATACAGATAGCGTATCCGTATTCGTTATATTTTTTTGATCAACTTTCATGTATAAAGTTTTTCGATCCGATATACGGATTAAAAGATATTGATTTTATAAGTTTAATCAATTTTAAAACATTAAAAATCCTTTTTAATAATTTCTTTTATTATTTTAGTAACATTATCCAGAACAGTGTTGACTGGTCAAACCTGACCAGTGGGACCCACTGGTCAGCCTCACATTCCTAATAAATCATTTAATTAAATTTAATTAATCCCTGGGCCCACATGTCATACTCTCAACAATTTCCAAAAATTATTTTATTAATAAAAAGGCAGTGGGGCCCAGGTGTCATACTAACAAAAACTTAATTAACCAACTAAAATTAGTTTAAGGGCATGGGCCCATCTGTCATACACTGGTGGGGGGGGGGGGGGGGTTATTCTCTTCTTTAATCATTAACAGGGGATTAGGAGTTAATCCCCCGGGTGGGACCCAGAGGTCAGTGGCACAAGCCACGACCTGGGCACGCCGGCGGCGAGCAGTGCCATGGCCGGCAACTGTGTGCTCGCCACAGGCCGCCGAAGGAGCCACCCCCGGGCTTGTTCGAACCAGCGAGGAGCAGCGCATCGCCCGGTGGTCGTAGCAGTGACAGGGACGGTCGGAGTGAAGCACGCCGTCGACAATGGCGGAGGGGGCCCTCGGGTCAAATCAGTATCGACGATGCGAGGTGAAAACGAGCTACCGCTCTGGTGAAACTAGTCCTACGGCCCACTGGGAGTACAACGATGCCATCTACATGAGTTAAGGGGCACGGGGAGCGCGACTACGATGGCAATGGCGGCAGCCGGAGCTGGTCCATATGGGAACGGCAGCATGGTGAAGAAACACGCGCGCGAGATGAGGGGAAAGGAGGCCGAGCTCACCAGGAGTCTAACGCAAGTGACGGCTAGCTCGGGGAGGGTCTGTCCGGACCGGAATTTTGTCGTCGATCGCCGGCGGCAGAGGTGGAGGGAGGCGTCGATCCGCTCGACGCAGTGCGTCCCGCTCGCGATTCTCAGCTTGAGACGACGAGGACGACGTGTGCGCCCCTCCCGGACACGGTGGCTGGAGCTGTGGCGGCCAGTGGCCACGCCGGTGCGCGGCGGCGCCCACGGTGCAGCCCGAGAAGTAGCAGGGCGGCGCGAGGGAGGGGAATGGAGTGGGCACGGGGGGGGGGGGGGGGAACTGGGCGGGCGGCTAGGGTTTCCGTGTCCAGGGGCGCGGGGGGGGGGGGATTATCCACGCCGCCGGCCGGCCGCGGGATGGCCTCCACGCAGCCGAGGAAGAAGACAAGGGAGGGAAGGGCGTGGGCTGGGCCGGGAAGAGGTGGGCTACGCCCCAGTGCGACTAATAGTCAGAGCCCCATTTTGTTCTTTTCTTTTCTGTAAAATTCTGTTAGCATTTATTTAATTGGCTTAGGCATTTTTACATAATGCCATTTTGGTTCCATAATTAGTAGAGCATAATCCTAGAGTACCACAGAAAATTTAGGTTTTTTCTAAACTCTTTTGCTAATTTATTATATTATTAAATGAGCAAATGGCCTGGAATTACTACCGTTATTAGTTGTTTACAATTTTTAGTAGCCCAATAAATACCAATGATTACATGGGCATGGTCCAATGATTATTTGGGATTTTATAAAAGTGGTTCCAAGATTTTTGGAAAAGATTTATTGTCACCATATTTTTAATATTCATCAAAAGGCATTTTAGGGTTTGTTTGAATTTTATTTCAAATGGCTTGGACTTTAGTTGGCCAAATGGACCCCTCTACTGTTGGTTCGTTGCTGGTTTGGAGCCACCCCATGACTGTGGTGGTCACTCCTACCCCTACTGAAATTGTGCCCTATAAAATACCAACTGGTATTATTGATTATGTCTTGGCTAATCGTTATACAGGAGAAGGACATCCGGGATAACACCTTCTATATTTGTCACAATTATGTTCTTTATTTAAACTTGCAGGTGTAATGGTGGAGTTCGTCATGAAGAAATTATTCCCCGTATCACTTAAAGATAAAGCTTCAGATTGGTATAAGCTACTCGATAACTCTGATTTGCTTGAATGGCAAGAGCTTATGTCTCTCTTTTATGCAAAGTTTTATCCTCTTCGTGAAATTCACCAAGACAGGAACTACATATACAACTTTTGGTCTCGCGACGGAGAGATCATCGCCCAAGCTTGGGGGAGACTGAAGTCCCTGATGCTCAAATGTCCCAACCATGAGCTCCCCAAGGAAATTATACTTACAAATTTTTATGCCAGGCTTTCTCGTCAGGACAAGGAGATGTTGGATGCCTCCTCTAGCGGGTTATTCCAGACCAAAAGTATAGAAGAAAAATGGGATCTTATTGAAAGGATCCAGAAGAATACTGAAGACTGGGAAATTGATAAAGGTATTGAACCCGCTATAAACTATGAGCATGACTACATTGAGAGTTATGTGAAGACTGATTACTTTAATACCTTTTGCTCTAAAATTGGTCTTGATTCCCAGCTAATGATAGACTTTTGCAAGGACTTTGCTTGTCATGTTGATTCTTCTAAGAAGAAGGAGAGTCAACATCATAAACCTTTCAAGGAGTCACCTATTGAGATTAATGTTACTGATACTGTTTTACCTGCAGTTGTGTATGAACATCCTCCTTATCCCGCAAGGATAAAGGAGCACTCTTTTGTTACAGGTATTCTAAACAAAAATGGAAGGACCACTGATGAACCTGAGGACCTGATGAAGGTCAAGCCTCAAGTTGCAAAGGTTAAGGATCTGGTAACCAGTGATATTGAAGAATCTACTATTAGTTTTTGTGTTCTTTCCACTAACATTGTCACAGCCAAGAACAAAGGCCCAATTTCAGGTACACCTGTTGTATCTGTCAAAATAGGAGAGCATAACTACTATGGGCTATGTGATTTGGAATCCAGTGTCAGCGCTATTCCCTTCTCACTTTATCAAGAGATCATGCACGAGATTCCGCTGTGTGGGATCGAAGACATAGATGTCATGATTCATCTTGCAAATAAACAGACAATCTCTCCAGTTGGGATTGTAAGAGACGTTGAAGTACTCTGCGGTAAGGTAAAATATCCTACTGACTTTCTTGTACTTGGTTCAGTGCAAGATAGTTTTTCCCTATTATCTTTGGTAGTCCCTTCCTCAGCACTTGTGGAGCTATAATAGATTGCAAGAAAGGTAAAGTTTCTGTTGAATTCAACGGTGAGCCGTATGAATTTAATTTTTCTAAGTTTTCTAAGCAGCCTCGTGGTACGAATTTGTCTAGTAATGACAAAATTATTGAAGAAATTGCTTCTATCGCTATCCCTCCTGACGACACTTTGCAGCAATTTATGGAAGACCACGAGAATGACATGCGTATGCAGGAAAGGAATGAGCTAGAAGACATATTCTTAAGACAACCTGCTATCCTGAAGCACAACCTCCCGGTTGAACCTTTAGGAATCCTCTCGCAACCAAAAGAAGACCCGGTGTTTGATCTAAAACTACTTCCCGATACGCTCAAGTACGCTTATTTATATGAAAAGAAAGTATATCCTGTTATTATCAATTCTAACCTTTCAGGGTATGAAGAAGAGCGATTATTGGAGACACTCCGCAGACACCGAGGTGCTATTGGCTATACTCTTGATGATCTCAAGGGTATCAGTCCAGCCATTTGCCAACATACTATCAATCTCAAGCCCGATGCTAAACCGGTGGTTGATCATCAACGATGGTTAGGATGGAGGTTCTCAAACTTCTAGCCGCAGGTATCATCTATCCTATAGCTGATAGTAAGTGGGTAAGTTCAGTTCATTGTGTTCCTAAGAAAGCAGGTATGACTGTTGTTCTTGTAAGAGCAAAGTTATGCCCCCATGAGTTTTGGATATTGTTGGACAAAACAGTAGAGGAACTAACAAGTTTTCTAGTGTAAAACAGATGGTTAGGTTCCTGAAGTTTTAGGTTGGTGATAAAACTTCAACGAAGATTTACATATTTACTGAAGCATATCCTCTGGAGTGAAGCTCATCACGGATGTCGACCCCCGAAAAGATGAGGAATCCTGAAGCACGTCTCATCGAAGGAGATGACCAAGATGGCGCAAGACTTAGTAGTTTTTGCGTAGTTCTTTTTCACTTCTTTGAGTCGTAGGAAAAACCGTACTATCAAGAGGGGCTTAGTAAATGTACTCCGAAGGTTTTGGTGAAAAGACTCAGATCGAATCCAAACCTGTGAGAAGCCAGAGATTAGAAATCTCATGTGCACTAGGTAATGCTTCACCAGCGAAGACTTTGTTCTTTCGGCTCCTGAAGCATAACCAAGTCCGTGAGTCAGCTTTACTTGTTCCTCAAGTAAAGTTGCGCTTTGATTGGAAATCCGACCGTTGTGGACAGGTCTCAAGCTGTCGCATCGGGTCATTTAAGACATTTCGCTCCTAGGGATCGCCACCTATAAATACGCCACCCCCGCCCTCATTGGCCGGCGGCTGCTCCAAGAATATTTTCTGACAGTGAAGAAAGAGAGCAACCTCACCGAAGCAAACCAAAAACCCATCCACCGAAGTATAAGTCCTATTGATCTGAGTTGATTCACTATGACTTAGGAAGAAGTTTGCTAGCCTTTTTATCTTGGAGAACTGCAATACTCATAGACGGTTAGAGAGTTGTTCTTCAGAGAGCGAAGAGTTATTGTCGCCTCGAAGTCCAGTTTGTCAAATGTTTCGGTGATTTCCTCAATAATCAACCACGAGTGAAGAACTGACCAAGCTCAAAGAGATTGGTGCAGTGGAGATACGGACGGAGAGAGGTTAGCTCCTGTGTTCAATCACAAGTCCCTCCAACCAGACGTAGCACTTTGCAGAGTGTGAACTGGTCGAACAAACATCGCCGAGTCAAGAGTTCGTTTTACTTTCCTCACTTACATTCAGTTTAGCAATTGCTTCAGTGATTTGATTCAATGCAATTGATTCGATGCACTTGATTCGCTATGTTGTGCTTCAATCTAGTTATGCTTTACTGATTACCTTTCTGTTGAATTTCTTCTGCTGCTAAGTTATGATTCACTTCATAGTTTCATGCAAAATTTTGAAGTGATCATTCACCCCCTCCCCCTCTGATCACATACTTGGACTTACAATAGGTATCAAAGCTAGTCACTCTTTGTTTCGATTAACCTCCTCGAGTGTTTTGCAAGTATGTCTTTCGCAGCCATTCGCTCCGGCGAACCTATACCCGTGTTCAATGGAAATGACTACCCATACTGGAATGGCTATCAACTCGACTGCCTGGCAAGTTGTCTTGTATGGAGTTACAGTTGCTGACAAGAATGCCATCACTCCTGAAGAAGAGAAGCTAATTGATCTTGATTCTGAAGTATGGGTATTCATCACCAATCATCTGACACCAGAGAAGTATCATGAAGTGAAGAATATTCCATCTGCCAAAGGTGTATGGGACTATCTTGAAAATATTTGTGAAGGTGTTTCTACCCAGAAGGATGCCAGAATTGACACACTTCGAAGCAAATTCTATCGCTTCAAGAGAAACGAGGGTGAAAAAATCAGCTCCATTTACAGCAGACTCACTGCTCTTGCAAATGAGTTGATTTCCCTCGGTGCTGATGACATTACTCATCACTCAGTTGTTAGAACTTTGCTTCGCTCATTGGATGATTCGTTTGATCACATTGTGCTGATGATCAAGGAAAGGACTGATTTCAGACGTCTTGTTGCCGCTGATATTCTTGAGAGACTCAATACTTTTGAAATGGAAGAAGATGAGAAACGTGACATAAATGGTTCTCGAAGAAGATCACATGCTTTGAAAGCGAAAGCTTCGCTTCATTCTTCACCCGAATTCAGTTCTGCTTCAGGTGTCGAGTGTTATGATCCTGCAAGCATTGGGAAAGATTTAGCATTGATCATGAGACGCTTCAACCGCTTCCAAAGAAAAGGTTTTTCTTCACCCAAAAAGAGTTATTCTTCAAGAAGCTCAAGTCACTCCTCTCACCGTTCATCCTCAAGAAGCTCTCCATCGAAGGATAACTGCTGCTACAAGTGCAAGAAACCAGGTCACTACATAGATGATTGCCCTCTGTGGGAAGCTGAGAATAAATCGAAGCATTCGCTCAGGGACTCCTCAACAAAGTCCCACAGATCCTCCAGAAGCCATGAGTCCAAGAGACATGATTCCAGTTCGAGAAGAGAAAAGAAGAAAGATTCTGATGATGATAAGAGGAAGAAGTATCATAAGAAGCATGAGGGCTCTTCATCGAAGACTCACTCGTCTCGTCGAAGCAGCTCGCACCGTGCCAAGGCCTATCTGGGAAAGGAGATGAACTCAGAAGACGAAGCCTCTGGTTCCGAAGCTGAATCAGGCTCAAGATCTGGGTCTGGGTCCGAATGAGATGGTGTTGCTGGTTTGGCTTTCGCTTCGGCAGATGCTTCAACTAAAGCTTCGAGCTCATTCTTCACCAACAACATTAGTGAAGATGAAACTCCTGCATATTGCTTCATGACCAAGGCGAAGGTATCTTCATCCAAATCAAACTATGATACTTCTGATTGTTCCTCATATGATAGTGATTCAAAGATAAGCTATGCTAAACTTTCCAAAATTGCTTCAATCCAATAAGATGAACTTGATTCACGGAGCAAAACCATTAAGAAATCAGAAACTCTATTGATCGATGAGATAGAGAAAGGTCAAATTTTGACTAATGAGCATGCTGCTCTGAAGGAGAAGTTTTAAGAATTATCCTCTCGGCATGATCTTCTTTCAGTTGATTATGAGAAGCTCACCTATGAATTTCTTTAGAGGAAAATGGCTCTCGAAAGACTGAAAGAGGCTCATGAAGAATTGGAAAATGTCAATCTCTCTCTCATGGCTCAACAAGGTTCTGAAGCAAATCATAAAACTGATTCACCTTGCTTAACTTGTCTGGAACGAAGAAAAACTGATTCCAAAGGCAAAGCTCCTATTGTTATTGATGATACTAATGCCTCTGATGAGGAAAATCCTGCTGTTACCGAGGAACTTCGCAGGTTGAAAAACTTATTTGAAACAGGCATGTTCAAAAGTGTGCAAGGTCACCAGTATCTTTGTGATATCCTGAGGAAGGCTCTCCTTCACAGGAATCCCAGGAATGAGGGTGTTGGTTTCGAGAGAAAGATAAACCCTGATGGTACCTATTGGGAACCTGAGCAGTATCCTAAGACTGTTTGGGTCCTAGCGAAGGAGAAACCCATTGATATCGCTAACCTTTCAGGTTTCGACTGCAAAATGAACAAAGCCATTGTGGATGAATCACTTGATTCAGACTAAAAACTCAGTAAAGATGAACAGGGAAAGGTTACAACTGAGTATGTAGGAACTCCTCCAAAGAATGGCTTCTATAAGAGGCAGATATGGGTGCAGAAAACACTTGTGAAAAAACTGCCTGCTAACCATACTATGCAGGGAAAGCCTTCGGTACCACCGAATCATTTCTACTCTCTAGAAACGAGAAATGATTCACTGGTGCCCGAATCAAATGTTCCGCAGAACCAATACTATCGCACTGGTCGTATACTTATCGTCCTCATGATAACAATACTAAGATTGCGTATGCTCATTCTTATCCTAACCATTCGCAGAGGACTTACATTTATGGTGTGCTTGATGGTACACCGAAGCAATACACTCCTGTTCGCTTTAATATTGCTTCAACCAGTGCTTCAACATCTTCTCAGTCACCTGCTCGTTTGTGGGTGATTAAGAAGAACTAATTCTTCTGCAGGGCTATGTCTCCGGTGGATCCGAATGGGTCATGGATAGTGGTTGTACAAATCATATGACCGGAGACAAGGAGTTATTCACCTAAGAAAAACTATCTCAATCTTCTCAGAAGTACATTACCTTCGGTGATAACAACAAGGGTAAAGTTTTAGGCTTGGGTAAGGTTGCTATATCGAAAGATAAGCACATTGACAAGGTTATGCTAGTCCAATCACTTGGATATAATCTAATGTCTATTTCGAAGTTATGTGATATGGGTATGCTTGTTCTATTTTCTGCTTCGCGTTGTGTTGTCTTTTCACAGGATGACTATACGTTTGTCTTCGAGGGTTACCGAAAAGGAGATTTATACATTGTTGATTTTTCTTCGGGACCTGCTGTTTCCACATGTTTAATGGCAAAAGCTTCATCTGGTTGGTTATGGCATCGAAGACTTGGTCATGCAGGGATGAGAAATCTTCATAATCTAGTGAAGAATAAGCATGTTATTGGCCTTAGCGAAGTAAAATTCGATAAGGATCGTCTCTGCAGTGCTTGTGACGCTGGTAAAATCACGAAGAAACATCATTCAACAAAGACCATCATGACCACTACCCGTCCTCTTGAATTGCTTCATATGGATCTTTTTGGTCCTCAAAACTATGCAAGCCTGGGAGGAAACAAATATGGTCTTGTTATTGTTGATGACTTCTCTCGCTATACTTGGGTTTTCTTTTTGGATGACAAGAGCAAAGTTGTTGAAATCTTCAAGTCATTCGCTAAGAGAGCTCAAACAGAATATGAATTATCTTTGAAGCATATCCGAAGTGATAATGGAACTGAATTCAAAAATACTCATATTGAAGATTTTCTTGATGATCATGGTTTTACTCATGAGTTCTCTGCTGCATATACACCTCAACAGAATGGTGTAGTTGAAATGAAGAATAGAACTCTTATTGAAATGGCCAGAACTATGCTTGGTGAATACAAGACTCCCATTAGGTTCTGGGCCGAAGCAATCAACACAGCATGTCACATCATCAACAAGGTATTCTGAAGAAAACTTCACATGAGCTTATCACTGGTAACAAACCAAATGTGTCATATCTTAGGGTATTTGGTGCTCCTTGCTTTATTAGAGATATGAATCATAGCTCCAAATTTGCTCCTAAGGCACATGAAGGTTTTCTTTTAGGTTATGGCTCAAACTCTCACACTTACAGAGTGTATAACTCTCACTTTGGGAAAGTTATGGAAACTGTAACTGTGAGGTTTGATGAAACTAATGGCTCTCAAAAAGAGCATTTGCCTCATGATCTAGATGAACCTCCACTTGATGAAGTGATCAGGTCCATGGCTATTGGTGAGATTCGCCCTATTGAAGCCAATCCTCGTCAAGCTGTTAGGGATGATGATGGTCCAATGTTCCCACACATAGCCCGGGGCGCTGGAGATCAACAGCCTGAAGCTAATGGTGAACAAAACAATGAAGGACAAGGGAACGAAGGAAATGCTAATCCTGAAGGAAATGCTGAAGCTGAAGGTGAAGCAGATCCTGAAGCTGAAGCAGATCCTGAAACAGAAGCTGAGCCTGAAGCTAATGATACTACGTTATCACGAGTTCGAAGAAGAGTTGATGTTGATTCGATTCTCGAAGATATCAATCAACCAGGTCGTCCCACTACTCGATCCCGCACTCGTTTGGCTAACTTTTGTGGAAGTTTTTCTTTTGTTTCCATGCTAGAGCCTTCAAAATTTGATGAAGCCATGAAGGAACCTGATTGGTTATTGGCTATGATGGAAGAACTTCACCAGTTTGAAAGAAATAAAGTTTGGTCACTTGTTGACAGGCCAGATCCCACGAAACATAATATTATTGGCACCAAGTGGATATTTCGTAACAAGCAAGATGAAAATGGTATTGTGGTAAGAAGTAAGGCTAGACTGGTAGCACAAGGGTACACCCAAATCGAAGGCATTGATTTTGGTGAAACCTATGCTCCAGTAGCCCGTCTCGAATCCATTCGTGTCATGCTTGCTTTTGCTAACCACAAAAATATATTGCTATATCAAATGGATGTCAAAAGTGCTTTTCTTAATGGTGAGATAGAAGAAGAAGTGTATGTTATGCAGCCACCAGGTTTTGAGGACTCGAAGAATCCTGATATGGTGTACAGGCTTCACAAAGCTTTGTATGGACTGAAACAAGCACCTCGTGCTTGGTATGAAACATTGAAGGATTTCCTCCTGAAGAAAGGCTTCAAACCTGGAACCTCTGACCCCACTCTTTTCACTCGATCATATAACAACGATCTATTTGTGTGTCAGATATATGTAGATGATATCATTTTTGGCTGCACTAACACTGAAATCAGCGAAGAATTTGCAAGGAAAAAATATGAGATGTCCAAGATGGGTGAATTGAAGTTTTTCCTTGGACTTCAGATTCTCCAACAGAAGAATGGCACCTTTATTTTGCAAGAAAAATATTTGAAGGATTGCCTGAAGAAATTTGATCTCACTGAATGCAAGACCATCAGAAATCCTATGCCAACCAATGGTTTTCTTGATGCTGATGAAAAAGGGAAACCCTTCGATCAGAAGAAGTATCGGTCTATGATAGGTTCACTCTTATACTTATGTGCATCTAGACCTGATATTATGCTATCAGTTTGTATTTGTGCTCGTTTTCAGGCCAATCCGAAGGAATCACATCATACTGCAGTAAAGCGAATTCTTCGATATCTAGCACATACTCCTTCTTTGGGACTTTGGTATCCCAAAGGAACTCGGTTTGATTTAATTGGATATTCTGATTCAGACTGGGATGGAGATAGAGTTGACAGGAAATCTACCTCAGGCACTTGTCATTTTCTTGGTAGATCTCTTGTGTGTTGGGCTTCAAAGAAACAAAACTGTGTCTCAATATCTACTGCTGAAGCCGAATACATTGCTGCTGGCTCATGCTGCACTCAGATACTTTGGCTTAAGCAGAAGCTGAAAGATTATGGTATTTATGTGAAGAAAATCCCTTTGCTTTGTGATAATAAGAGTGCTATCAAAATTTCACACAATCCTGTGCAACACTCTCGAACGAAGCACATCGATATTCGTCATCATTTTCTTCGAGATCATGTTCAGCGCGAAGACATTGAGATCAGCCATGTTAGAACTGAAGATCAATTGGCTGATATATTCACGAAGCCATTGGACGAGAAAAGGTTCTGTGCATTGAGATGTGAGCTGAACATCGTAGACTCACACAATGTTCAGTAAGATTGAAACTTTTCCTTTGTACAAATTCACCTTCCTTGTGTGTTTGTTTAGTTTCGCTTGAGTTTTGCTTTGTCCAAGTTTGTGTGTTCAGCTTCATTTGCAGCTGCTTTCAGTTCTGTGTTGCTTTTATTTATTCGTTTTGTTTGTCCCCTGTACTTATCACTTTTAGCTTCGTTGTTGTTTTTCTTCGAAGTGATAAGTTTCGGACCCTACCCCTCCATTCTGATTCGCTCGCAATCTATTCTGCCTTGAATGGTTAAGCACATTTGAAACGGAAAGCATAATGCTTCGAACGTCATTGAAGTATCGAATCAAATGATTCCAACTTTATCGAAGTTTTTGCTCTCGGTCAAGACTTATTCTTCGGCCGTTGAGTCCCCGTCTTTCTCGGGTCGTTGAGATTCGCTCGCGAACCGCCACTTCATCTGAGCCGTTGAATCGGAAGAGACACTCGCTGGCAGCCGTTAGATACGATCTGGCAACCGTTTCAGATCGGGCCTATATAAGGAAAATCCACCAGCGAACCGTTCCCCACGATTCCCCCGTCTTCCTCCTCGAGCACGCCGCAGAGCTCTCGTCCCCGACGTCAACAATGCCGCTTAACTGCCGGACCGCCGCTGCCGTGGACGTTCCCCGCCGATGAAGAGCACGTCTTCGCCCTCCGTCGCCATAGCCGCTTCGCGTCACCGAGTTAGGGTACGCAAGTTCTCTTGGATCCAATCTTTTCTGTGTGTTCTTCATCTAGGGCTTGGATCTAAGATTTGTTAGGGTTTTGTTTTCTGTTTATAGGGCTGTTCTGATCCTTGTTGATCCTTGCTCTTTGGGAAAACTGTTCGTAGCATCAAAGTAATCCCATCTTCTCAGGTCAGTTTTGAGAGTTGATCCATATTGTGTTTGGACTGAGTTAGGTCTTGTTCATGAACTAGTTCTAGTCCAATCCAAGACAGATATGCATCTGATCTCAGTTTGCTCTGAGGTCTTGTCAAAATTTGGTTTTGGTCGAAACTTTTTGCCTGTGCTTATTCATTCCCTTTTCTATTCCCTCTTTTCTATCCTTCTGTTCACAGAATGTCTGATGAAGGGGAAGCCATTGGGAATAAGTCGCCTATTGTTGAAGGACTTGAGAACTATCCTGAGCCCCCGAAGCAGAAAGGCAAGGGTGGCAAGAAAAAAGAAGTCAATAATGCCCGAGGCATTCCCGAAGCCATTCGAATCAAGATGGGCTATGACACACCTCCTGAAGAATCTGACCATGATAGAAAGATTCAGCTTCAAAAGATTCGACGCTACTGGGCTGTTAGGTGTTACAAATACAAGAGCATTCCAAACTGGAAGTGGGCTATGCAGTTTGCTTTCAGCCCACCATACCGATACACAACTGCTCTGTGTGCTCAGTACACTGCTGCAAATCGCAGAAAATACTACCCGAAGCCTCCAGCTGTTCCTCACCCAAATACTCTCAAGACACCAGATGATTACCCTGAAGAACAAAAGAGACTTGCTATTTTAGCTGAAAAGAAGAGAATCAGAGAAGAGAAGAAGGCCAAAGCTTTAGCTGCTGAAGGCCATGCTGAAGCTGGTGTATCGAAGCCTAAGAAGCGAAGGCTTAGAAAATTGAGTGCTTCACCTCCTCCTGCTGTATCTGAAGAAGAGAGTGATCAAGAAGCTGATCATGAAGGCGATGATGAAGCTGATGCTGCTGCACATCTTGAAGATTCTCTTGGTGAAGATCCTGCTGAAGATGCAGATGATGAGTCTGAGCACTCACCTGTTCCCCCTAGTCCAAAGAGACAAAAGCTTCGAAAACCTTTGAAAAAGAAGGCTGGAGAGAAACCGCCTGCTTCAAGAGGCGTTAGGATTCAAGATCCAACTGATCCCCCTGTTCCTAAGCCAACAATTGATATGACCAACTTGGTGGTTGAGGCTCCATTGGCTTCAAAGCCCCCTCGCCGCCTAGTTCCTGCTGAATAGAGAACGAAGGAAAGACATGACCCTAAGGCAAAGCCTGCTGCTCAGCCTGAAGCAAAAGCTCCTGAACCAGCCAAAGCTTCAAAGCTGAAAACCTCGGTTGCCAAGGCTGGCCAAACTTATGCCCAGGTTGGCACCAAGAAGTTGTCTGAAGCAGAGATGCGAAAGAGAGACCGTGATGAAGCTGAACGACTTCATACTGAAGCACAAGCCCAAGCTAAGGCTGATAAAGAAGCTAAAGCGAAAGAAAAGGTTGATAGAGATGTTGCTTTGTTAGAGAGGCAAAGGAAAGATCTTGCTGAAGAAAATCAGAAAGCTGAAGCGAAGCGCAAGCTCGCTGAAGTAAAAGCTCAAGAGGCTATGGCTGCTGCCGAAGCCAAGCAGCTTAGTGAAGCTGAAGCCAACCGCCAGGCTCAATTGAATATCATTCTAACTAAGCAAGCAGAGAAGGCTGCTAGAGCTGCTCAGAAGGAATCAGCTGTAGACATGGCTCCAAAGGATGTAGCTCCGAAGCCAGTCGTAGCTCCTGCCCCCGAAGCTCATGAAGAAGCTAAGCATAGTCACCATAACTTCCCAGATGCAAGAGAAGGTGAATTATGGGACTGTTTGAGCCTGAATCAGGCATTCTGCCAGCTCGTTGAAGCTGTTGATCCCAAAGCTGTTGATGTTGGAGATATTTACATTTCACCAACTCTTTCTGCCATGATTGAAACTTTATACAATCAGCTAAGGGACTTGCATGCTAGGGACAGATCTGAATCTGCCAAAATTCTGAAGTTTAAGAAGAAAGCAGATGCTGAATCAGATGAAGACTTCAAGAACGAAGCCGAAGCTGCTTCGAAGAAAATTGCTGATGTCAATGAAAAGACAAAGCACAATATTCAAGTGTTTCTAGGGAAGATAAAATCTACCATTGAAGAATGTTGCTAGGCACATAATGCTTCGGTCATGGCTCTTGATTCCAAGAAGCGCGAAGCCATGCTCAAGCAACTAGCTTCTCCTCTTCCACAACTGCAACAAAGGAAGCGCCGTCTGATCACTGACGCGGACGAAGCTGATGAGGTAAGCTCTCATCCAGCCAAGAAGGCCCCAAGACATGCTTCGCCCCCTCGATGCAAGATCATCACTCTTCCAACCCCTACTGCAAAGCCAACTGCTCCCAAAGTCATTCCACCCCGTGCTCCACCACCACCTCCTCCTCAACCCGCTCCACAACCATCGCACCACGACAACTTTGAGCCATATCCTTCTCCTCAAGCTCAAGACATACCAACTCCTTCAAGGGATTATTCTTCCGCTCACTCTGTGGATGAGTCCGAAGAACAAGAAGGCGAAGCGAAAGACCAAGCTGTTCCAGAAGTGCCTGAAGCGAATGCAGAAGAGAAGGCAATGAATTGGCCATTATGACCCAACCTCAAGAACGAGCCGTAGCTGTTCGAAGGCAAACTCCTCATTGCACTCCTGCCCAAGATACCCAACTGGACACCAACTACCCTCGAGAAACGTTTCCAAAATTCCTGGGAGATGGTTCTTCTTCAAGACATGGTCCTGAGTTTAACCTCGAAGTTCATCGCCAGAAGCTTCGCTTCTTTGGCGCAAGTCCTTATGATTCACCCCGGACTGCTGATGACCTTCGCTTCTGGACAGCCGAGCAACAGATTCTGTACACGAAGCTATACTGCCAGAAGGGTGTTCTATTCAGGCACAAGTATTTGGATATGCGAAGTTTAACTTCTGCAACGTGCTTCAAGAACATTATGGAAACCATCGAAGCACAAAATCTTACTAGCTTGTTTGCCATGGAAACACCATTCAACTCCGAGCTAGTGAAGCAATTCTATGCCACTCTCTATGTCTCTGGAAATCCTGATGACACAAGCACTTGGATACTTGAATGGATGATTCAAGGCAAAGCTTTTCGGATGCATTCTGATGAATTCATGGACATTGTGAACATCCCATGCCACACTGGAAATCTTGCAAAGGTTCACTTGATGCCTGATCCTACTGAAGCTGAATTTGCTTCACTGCTGGATCCCGAAGTCACTGGAGACCACATGCGAGAAAACATTCGCCCGAAGCATCTGGTATTCTTATCGAAGACTTGGTTTTATATCTTGTCTAACTCACTGATGCCTCTCAACACTGCAAATGATGAATCCAACATTCATTATCATACACGTCATGCTTTGCTGAAGCTTACCCATGGTCATGTGTTTGACTTCAAGGATTGCTTTCTTCGCTACATGGTCCAAGCTGCTGAACTTGTACATCAATTGAAGCCATATGCTCCTTGGCTCCAAGCCATTTGCAACCATGGACGTAGTGAAGACTTTGTTGCAAAGCATCACCCAAAGCTGTTCTGTCCTCCTGTGCGTGATACAATGAATATCTTCAGAAGGCCAAATGATCCATTTGCCACATATGTTGGAGTCAGACAACATGTCAATGAACTTAACATGTCGAAGTCTTTCCAGAAAGAAGTTTATCACTTTGAAGTTGGCATTCGCTCACAACAGGTGCTGGAAAACTTCATTGAAGGCAATCAACGCCAAATGCAACATCTCTCTGATGAAATCAATCGAGTGGGCAATATTGCTTTGAACAATAACCAGTGCCTGAAGGTTTTGAAGCGCCACTCATGGAAAGGTTTAAGGAAGTTCAACTCAGTAAAGAAGCTTGAAGCTGATCGGATTTTCAAGGAGTATCCACATCTTCAACGCCACTTCTCCAGAAATGATTCAATAGACCGCCCCAACCCCAAGATCCCTCCGCTGGAAAAGATTGATGAAGTATTATTTGTTAATCCAGCTGAACAGATTCGCCCTGATGCTCTTTCTGACGAAGACTCCCACACATCGAAGCAAGAAGATGACCCTCTCAACGACAGTGATCTTGATTTGCTTCAAGCGCCGCTGGACATTGAAGAATTGGAGTCGCCTGCTTCCACCGAAGGAGACACTTCAGGAGATGCATCTTCTTCGGGCGAAGACATTCCACCGGGTCCCCGGGTTGCAGTAAACGAGTAAATACTCTTGATCTGCATCTCAACCTTTTGTCCAATTATTGACAAAAGGGGGAGAATGTAGCATCGATTGAGTTTAGATTCGCTGCGGGGTTTAGGGTTTCGATTCGATCTTTTGTGTGTTAAGTTACAACAAACTTTCCATTCGCTTCGATTGGGTTGTAACTTAAGTTTTACTTCGTCTGTGAACTGCTACATTTTATGTGTTAATAACCCCCGTGCTTGCAAGTTGCCCTCGTATATCTTTGTCTTGCAGGTGGTTATTCTCATTAAGTTCACAGGTCATTGGATGATTGCATATTCTTCAAGACTAACATCTTTTAAATGCAATTGATTCGCTAAGATATGTGTTTGGCTTCCCATGAAGGATATTATTCATCAAGCATTCACTTCGATTATATAAATCTTCAATGCTTGCATTCAGGGGGAGTCAGAAGCTTCATATCTTAGAGTTTTCTCTCAACTCAACTCAAATTTCCATATTTTCATCGATGCCTGTTTTGTCAACAATAGTCCAAAAAGGGGGAGATTGTAAGAGCAAAGTTATGCCCCCATGAGTTTTGGATATTGTTGGACAAAACAGTAGAGGAACTAACAAGTTTTCTAGTGTAAAACAGATGGTTAGGTTCCTGAAGTTTTAGGTTGGTGATAAAACTTCAACGAAGATTTACATATTTACTGAAGCATATCCTCTGGAGTGAAGCTCATCACGGATGTCGACCCCCAAAAAGATGAGGAATCCTGAAGCACGTCTCATCGAAGGAGATGACCAAGATGGCACAAGACTTAGTAGTTTTTGCGTAGTTCTTTTTCACTTCTTTGAGTCGTAGGAAAAACCGTACTATCAAGAGGGGTTTAGTAAATGTACTCCGAAGGTTTTGGTGAAAAGACTCAGATAAAATCCAAACCTGTGAGAAGCCAGAGATGAGAAATCTCATGTGCACTAGGTAATGCTTCACCAGCGAAGACTTTGTTCTTTCGGCTCCTGAAGCATAACCAAGTCCGTGAGTCAGCTTTACTTGTTCCACAAGTAAAGTTGCGCTTTGATTGGAAATCCGACCGTTGCGGACAGGTGTCAAGCTGTCGCATTGGGTCATTTAAGACATTTCGCTCCTAGGGATCGCCACTTATAAATACGCCACCCCCGCCCTCATTGGCCGGCGACTGCTCCAAGAATATTTTCTGACAGTGAAGAAAGAGAGCAACCCCACCGAAGCAAACCAAAAACCCATCCACCGAAGTATAAGTCCTATTGATCTGAGTTGATTCACTATGACTTAGGAAGAAGTTTGTTAGCCTTTTTATCTTGGAGAACTGCAATTCTCCTAGACAGTTAGAGAGTTGTTCTTCAGAGAGCGAAGAGTTATTGTCGCCTCGAAGTCCAGTTTTTCAAAGGTTTCGGTGATTTCCTCAATAATCAACCACGAGTGAAGAACTGACCAAGCTCAAGGAGATTGGTGCAGTGGAGATATGGACGGAGAGAGGTTAGCTCCTGTGTTCAATCACAAGTCCCTCCAACCAGACGTAGCACTTTGCAGAGTGTGAACTGGTCGAAAAAACATCGCCGAGTCAAGAGTTCGTTTTACTTTCCGCACTTACATTCAGTTTAGCAATTGCTTCAGTGATTTGATTCAATGCAATTGATTCGATGCACTTGATTCGCTATGTTGTGCTTCAATCCAGTTCTGCTTCACTGATTACCTTTCTGTTGAATTTATTCTGTTGCTAAGTTATGATTCACTTCATAGTTTCATGAAAAAATTTGAAGTGATCATTCACCCCCTCCCCCTCTGATCACATACTTGGACTTACAATTGGTATCAGAGCTAGTCACTCTTTGTTTGGATTAACCTCCTCGAGTGTTTTGCAAGTATGTCTTTCGCAGCCATTCGCTCCGGCGAACCTATACCCGTGTTCAATGGAAAGGACTACCCATACTGGAATGGCTATCAACTCGACTGCCTGTCAAGATGTCTTGTATGGAGTTACAGTTGCTGACAAGAATGCCATCACTCCTGAAGAAGCGAAGCTAATTGATCTTGATTCTGAAGTCTGGGTATTCATCACCAATCATCTGACACCAGAAAAGTATCATGAAGTGAAGAATATTCCATCTGCCAAAGGTGTATGGGACTATCTTGAAAAGATTAGCGAAGGTGTTTCTACCCAGAAGGATGCCAGAATTGACACACTTCGAAGCAAATTCTATCACTTCAAGAGAAACGAGGGTGAAAAAGTCAGCTCCATTTACCGCAGACTCACTGCTCTTGCAAATGAGTTGATTTCCCTCGGTGCTGATGACATTCCTCCTCACTCAGTTGTTAGAACTTTGCTTCGCTCATTGGATGATTCGTTTGATCACATTGTGCTGATGATCAAGGAAAGGACTGATTTCAGACGTCTTGTTGCCACTGATATTCTTGAGAGACTCAGTACTTTTGAAATGGAAGAAGATGAGAAACGTGACATAAATGGTTCTCGAAGAAGATCACATGCTTTGAAAGCAAAAGCTTCACGTTATTCTTCACCCGAAGTCAGTTCTGCTTCAGGTGTCGAATCTGATGATCCTGCAAGCA
Source organism: Bromus sterilis (assembly GCA_950022295.1). NCBI lineage: Eukaryota > Viridiplantae > Streptophyta > Magnoliopsida > Poales > Poaceae > Bromus > Bromus sterilis. The sequence goes on along the minus strand of OX465601.1, from coordinate 137,011,117 downwards.
TTGGGAAAGGGAAAGATTTAGCATTGATCATGAAACGCTTCAACCGCTTCCAAAGAAAAGGTTTTTCTTCACCCAAAAAGAGTTATTCTTCAAGAAGCTCAAGTCACTCCTCTCACCGTTCATCCTCAAGAAGCTCTCCATCGAAGGATAACTGCTGCTACAAGTGCAAGAAACCAGGTCACTACATAGATGATTTCCCTCTGTGGGAAGCTGAGAACAAATCGAAGCATTCGCTCAGAGACTCCTCAACAAAGTCCCACAGATCCTCCAGAAGCCATGAGTCCAAGAGACATGATTCCAGATCGAGAAGAGAAAAGAAGAAAGATTCTGATGATGATAAGAGGAAGAAGTATCATAAGAAGCGTGAGGGCTCTTCATCGAAGACTCACTCGTCTCGTCGAAGCAGCTCGCACCGTGCCAAGGACTATCTGGGAAAGGAGATGAACTCAGAAGACGAAGCCTCTGGTTCCGAAGCCGAATCAGGCTCAAGATCTGGTTCTGGGTCCGAATCAGATGGTTTTGTTGGTTTGGCTTTCGCTTCGGCAGATGCTTCAACTAAAGCTTCGAGCTCATTCTCCACCAACAACAGTAGTGAAGATGAAACTCCTAAATATTGCTTCATGGCCAAGGCAAAGTATCTTCATCCAAATCAAACTATGATACTTCTGATTGTTCCTCATATGATAGTGATTCAAAGATAAGCTATGCTAAACTTTCTAAAATTGCTTCAATCCAACAAGATGAACTTGATTCACTGAGCAAAACCATTAAGAAATCAGAAACTCTGTTGATCGATGAGATAGAGAAAGGTCAAACTTTGACTAATGAGCATGCTGCTCTGAAGGAGAAGTTTGAAGAATTATCCTCTCGACATGATCTTCTTTCAGTTGATTATGAGAAGCTCACCTATGAATTTCTTCAGAAGAAAAATGGCTCTCGAAAGACTGAAAGAGGCTCATGAAGAATTGGAAAATGTCAATCTCTCTCTCATGGCTCAACAAGGTTCTGAAGCAAATCATAAAACTGATTCACCTTGCTTAACTTGTCTGGAACGAAGCAAAACTGATTCCAAAGGCAAAGCTCCTATTGTTATTGATGATACTAATGCCTATAATGAGGAAAATCCTGCTGTTACCGAGGAACTCCTCAGGTTGAAAAACTTATTTGAAACAGGCATGTTCAAAAGTGTGCAAGGTCACCAGTATCTTTGTGATATCCTGAGGAAGGCTCTCCTTCACAGGAATCCTAGGAATGAGGGTGTTGGTTTCGAGAGAAAGATAAACCCTGATGGTACCTATTGGGAACCTGAGCAGTATCCTAAGACTGTTTGGGTCCTAGCGAAGGAGAAACCCATTGATATCGCCAACCTTTCAGGTTTCGACTGCAAAATGAACAAAGCCATTGTGGATGAATCACTTGATTCAGACTACAAACTCAGTAAAGATGAACAGGGAAAGGTTACAGCTGAGTATGTAGGAACTCCTCCGAAGAATGGCTTCTATAAGAGGCAGATATGGGTGCATAAAACACTTGTGAAAAAACTGCCTGCTAACCATACTATGCAGGGAAAGCCTTCGGTACCACCGAATCATTTCTACTCTCTAGAAACGAGAAATGATTCACTGGTGCCCGAATCAAATGTTCCGCAGAAGCAATACTATCGCACTGGTCGTTATACTTATCGTCCTCATGATAACAATACTATTGCATATGCTCATTCTTATCCTAACCATTCGCAGAGGACATACATTTATGGTGTGCTTGATGGTACACCGAAGCAATACACTCATGTTCGCTTTAATATTGCTTCAACCAGTGCTTCAACATCTTCTCAGTTACCTGCTCGTTTGTGGGTGGTTAAGAAGAACTAATTCTTCTGCAGGGCTATGTCTCCGGTGGATCCGAATGGGTCATGGATAGTGGTTGTACAAATCATTTGACCGGAGACAAGGAGTTATTCACCGAAGAAAAACTATCTCAATCTTCTCAGAAGTACATTACCTTCGGTGATAACAACAAGGGTAAATTTTTAGGCTTGGGTAAGGTTGCTATATCGAAAGATAAGCACATTTACAAGGTTATGCTAGTCCAATCACTTGGATATAATCTAATGTCTATTTCGAAGTTATGTGATATGGGTATGCTTGTACTATTTTCTGCTTCGCGTTGTGTTGTCTTTTCACAGGATGACTATACGTTTGTCTTTGAGGGTTACCGAAAAGGGGATTTATACATTGTTGATTTTTCTTCGGCCTTGCTGTTTCCACATGTTTAATGGCAAAAGCTTCATCTGGTTGGTTAGCTTTCTGGGCTTTCTGTGCTGTCAGAGAGCTCAATGCTAACCCAAAGTTAACAAGGCTTTCTGGGCTGTCAGAGAGCTGAATGCTGACCCAAAGTTAGCTGGTGAAAAGTTGATACGTCCAAAATGCATCACTATTTTATATTGTAATTTCATCCTATTCATTGATATATTCCACTTTAAAGTATTGTTCTTATGTTGTTTTGGCTTGTTTTACACAGTTTACAACTTTCCGGTGCCGAAGCAGGAGAACCAGAATTCAGCGGTGAAAAGTGGACACCAAGTTGCTGAATCAGATCAAGTCCAAATGCGATGAAAATTTACGGGGAGTGTTTTATGAAGATTGACTGGGGATCACCGAGGATAGAGGTGAGGGGACCCACCAGGAAGCCAGAAGGGTGCCTGGCGCGGCCCCCTCCTAGCCGTGCCAGGCACCCTCCTGGATGCCTGGTGGCCCCCTCGGTGCCTCCTCTCGCCTATAAGACCCCCCTGGGGTAGAAACCCTAAATACAGAAGAGTTTTCGTGTTTCGCTGCCGCCACGGGGCGGAAACCTACAGAGGAGAAATGCCATCTCCGGCGGGTAGATTCCGCCGGGGAGATCACCTCCCAGAAGGGGAGATCGTTGCCATCATCATCATCATCGTCACGGGCATCATTGAGATCATAATCAACATCATCCCCAACATCAGCACCATCTCCATCTCCATCCATCTCATCTCACAATTGCAACTTGTGTTGTAATCCGTACTATCTATCCTCTCTACTCTGTTGGTGTTGATTACTACTTTGTGGTGAATGCTATTGAGTTTTGTTGGAGAAATATCATTGTGTCCAGATTGTTTGCCACCCATCTATCACCTCTGATCATGATCTCTTTTATGTCTTGTGAGTAGTTACTTTAGTTCTTGAGAACATGGGAGAAGTCTAGTTGTTAGTAGTCATATGATGTTAAAGTGTTATGTGTTGTTTGATACTTAAGTTGTGTTGTTATTTCTCTAGTGGTGTTATGTGAGTCGAACACTTAACACTTCACCTTTCATGGGCCTAGAGGAATACATTGTGCACAAATAATGCTTACGGTGGGTTGCCGGAGTGACAGAAACCTGAACCCCAGTTCGCACACTTTTGCACAAGGGAGTTATGGATCCTTGATCGTAATGCTGTGGTTAGGCTTATGCCTTAATTACTACCTTGTATTTGCGGATGCTTGCAAGGTGTGTAATCATAAGAGTACACTTATCTTAGTCTAGAAGGTGTACTAGCATTGATCCACCCACCAACACTTATCAACACAATACATATTACTTGGCGGAGTATGGTGAAAGTAACTTGGCTATCTCTCCCATGTGTTCTCGAGAACGCTTTAGCTTTTATAAGTTTAGTTCCTAGGCTTATTGTAAGAGCAAAGTTTTGCCCCCGTGTGTTTTGGATATTGTTGGACAAGACAGTAGAGGAACTAACAATGTTTTCTAGTGTAAACAGTTGCATAGGTTCCTGAAGGACAAGCCATGTGATAAAGCTTTAGTGAAGGTTTTCAAGTTATCGATGCATTAACCTCGGAGTTAAGTTTAATCACGAAGGTTGACCCCCAAAAATGAAGGTGTCCTGAAGCTCTACTCATTGAAGAAAATGAAGAAGACGTCGCAAGACTTAGATGTTTTTGTGTAGTTATTTTTCTGTTACTTGAGTCTTAGGACAAACCGTACTATCAAGAGGGGTATTTAGTTTGTGGACATCGAAGTCATTGAGAAATGCTCAGATCAAATCCAGACCAAGTGAGAAGCCTGAGTGAAGAAATCTCATGTGCACTAAGTTAAGCTTCGGTAGCAAAGACTTCGTTCTTTGACTTCTGAAGCAGAACTAAGTTCGTGAGTCAGCTTTACTTGTTCCTCAAGTAAAGTTGCGCATTGATGACAAATCCGACCGTTGTGGACATGTGTCAAGCTGTCACCTCGGGTCAGTTTGGTCATTCCGCACCTCGGGATCGCCAACTATAAATACGCTGCCCCCTCCTCCATTTGCGGGTGGCTGCTCTGAGATTATTCCAAGAGAGACTGTAGAGAGCAACCCCAAAAACGCCACCGAAGCAAAACCCAAAATCCAGATACTTTAACCTAAGTCCCATTGATCTGAGTAGATTCGAGATGACTTAGGTGAAAGCTTGCTAGCCTTTTTATCTTGGAGAACTGAAATTCTCCTAGACGGTTAGAGAGTTGTTCTTCAGAGAGCGAAGAGTAATTGTCGCCTCGAAGTCCAGTTTGTCAAAGGTTTCGGTGATTTCCTCAATAATCAACCACGAGTGAAGAACTGATCAAGCTCAAGGAGTTTGATGCAGTGGAGCAACGGACGGAGAGATATTTGCTCCAGGTGTTCAATCACTAGTCCCTCCAACCAGACGTAGCGCTTTGCAGAGCGTGAACTGGTCAAACAAACATCGTCGAGTCCCAGTTCATTTTACTTCAAGCATTTACCTTCAGTATTGCATTTGCTTCACTGTTATGCTTCAATGTGTTTTGATTCACTTCATTTAGTTTCGCTTCCAGTTATTCTTCGCTATTCCGCACTGCTTATGCTTCACTTCAATAGTTTCAGTAGAAAATTTTGAAGTGATCATTCACCCCCTCCCCCTCTGATCACATACTTGGACTTTCAATTGGTATCAGAGCTAGTCACTCCCTACACTCTGTGTGTTTTGGATTAACCTCCTGGAGTGTCTTCTATGTCTTCAAGTATGTCTTTCGCAGCTATTCGCTCCGGCGAACCTATTCCTATTTTTAATGGGAAGGACTACTCGTACTGGAAGGACAAGATGAAAAGAAATATCATGGCTATCGACTCAACTTCCTGGCAAGTTGTCTTGTATGGAGTCACTGTTGCCGATGAGAAGGCCATCACCCCTGAAGAAGCAACACTGATTGATCTTGATTCTGTAGTTTGGGTTTTCATCACCAATCACTTGACACCTGAAAAGTATCATGAAGTGAAGAATATTCCTACTGCCAAAGGTGTATGGGACTATCTTGAAAAGATTGGTGAAGGTGTTTCTACCCAAAAGGATGCCAGAATTGACACACTCCGAAGCAAATTCTATCGCTTCAAGAGAAACGAGGGTGAAAAAGTTAGCTCTATTTACAACAGACTCACAACTCTTGCTAATGAGTTGATTTCCCTCGGTGATGATGACATTACTCCTCACTCTGTTGTGAGAACTTTGCTTCGCTCATTGGATGACTCGTTTGATCACATTGTGCTAACGATCAAGGAAAGGACTGATTTCAGACGTCTTGTTGCCGCTGATATTCTTGAGAGGCTCACTACCTTTGAAATGGAAGAAGATGAGAAACGTGACATAAATGGTTCACGAAGAAAAACTCATGCTTTGAAAGCAAAAGCTTCACGTCATTCTTCACCCGAAGTCAGTTCTGCTTCAGGTGTCGATTCAGATGATCCTGCAAGTATTGGGAAGGATTTGGCATTGATCATGAGACGCTTCAATCGCTTCCAAAGAAAAGGTTTTTCTTCACCGAGAAAGAGTTATTCTTCAAGAAGCTCCACTCACTCATCTCACCGTTCATCCTCAAGAAGCTCTCCATCAAAAGACAACTGTTGCTACAAATGCAAGAAACCAGGTCACTACATTGCTGATTGCCCTCTGTGGGATGCTGAGAACAAAGCAAAGCATTCGCTCAGAGACTCCTCAACCAAGTCCCACAGATCTTCCAGAAGCTATGAATCCAAGAGACATGATTCCAGTTCTAGAAGAGATAAGAAGAAAGATTCTGATGACGACAAGAAGAAGAAGTATCACAAGAAGCGTGAGGGTTCTTCCTCGAAGACTCACTCGTCTCGTCGAAGCAGCTCTCACCGAGCCAAGGCCTATCTGGGAAAGGAGATGAACTCCGAAGACAAAGCCTCTGGGTCCGAAGCTCATTCAGGCTCAAGGTATGGATCAGGATCCGAATCAGATGGTGTTGCTGGTTTGGCATTCGCTTCAGCACATGCTTCGGCAAAAGCTTCGAGCTCATTCTTCACCAACAACAGTAGTGAAAATGAATCTCCTGCATATTGCTTCATGGCCAAGGCGAAGGTATCTTCATCAAAATCTAACTATGATACTTCTGATTGTTCCTCATATGACAGTGATTCTAAGATAAGCTATGCTAAACTTGCTAAAATTGCTTCAATCCAACAAGATGAAATTGATTCACTAAGCAAAACCATTAAGAAATCAGAAACGTTGTTGATCGATGAGATAGAGAAAGGTCAAACTTTAACTAATGAGCATGAAGCTCTGAAAGAAAAGTTTGAAGAATTATCCTGTCGGCATGATCTTCTTTGAGTTGATTATGAGAAGCTCACCTATGAATTTCTTCAGAGGAAAATGGCTCTCGAAAAACTGAAAGAGGCTCATGAAGAGTTGGAAAATGTCAATCTCTCTCTCATGGCTCAACAAGGTTCTGAAGCAAATCATGAAACTGAATCACCTTGTTTGGATTGTTTGGAACGAAGAAATATTGTTTCCAAAGGAAAAGCTCCTATTGTTATCGATGATACTAATGCCTCTGATGAGGAAAACCCTGCTGTTACCAAGGAACTCCTCAGGTTGAAAAACTTATTTGAAACAGGCATGTTCAAAAGTGTGCAAGGTCACCAGTATCTCTGTGATATCCTGAGGAAGGCTCTCCTTCACAGGAATCCCAGGAATGAAGGTGTTGGTTTCGAGAGAAAGATAAACCCTCATGGCACTTATTGGGAACCTGAGCAGTATCCTAAAACTGTTTGGGTCCTTGCGAAGGGGAACCCCATTGATATAGCTAACCTTTCAGGTTTTGATTGCAAGATGAACAAAGCTATTGTAGACGAATCACTTGATTCTGACTACAAGCTCATCAAGGACGAACAGGGAAAGGTTACAACTGAGTATGTTGGTACTCCTCCTAAGAATGGCTTCTATAAGAGGCAGATATGGGTGCAGAAAGCACTTGTGGAAAAATTGCCTGCTAACCATACTATGTAGGGAAAGTCTTCGGTACCACCGAATCATTTCTATTCTCTTGAAACAAGAAATGATCCTCTGGTGCCCGAATCAAATGTTCCGCAGAAGCAATACTATCGTACTGGTCGTCATACTTATCGTCCTCATAATAATCATTCTAAGATTGCATATGCTCATTCTTATGCTAACCATTCGCAGAGGACTTACATTTATGGTGTGCTTGATGGTACACCGAAGCAATACACTCCTATTCGATTTAATATTGCTTCAACCAGTGCTTCAACATCTTCTCAGTCACCTGCTCGTTTGTGGGTGGTTAAGAAGAACTAATTCTTCTGCAGGGCTATGTCTCCGGTGGATCCGAATGGGTCATGGATAGTGGTTGCAGAAATCATATGACCGGAGACAAGGAGTTATTCACCGAAGAAAAACTATCACACTCTTCTCAGAAGTACATTACCTTCGGTGATAACAACAAGGGTAAAGTTTTAGGTTTGGGTAAGGTTGCCATATCGAAAGATAAGCACATTGACATGGTTATGCTAGTCCAATCCCTTGGATATAATCTTATGTCTATTTCGAAGTAATGCGATATGGGTATGCTTGTTCTATTTTCTGCTTCGCGTTGTGTTGTGTTTTCACAGGATGACTATGCGTTTGTCTTCGAGGGTTACCGAAAAGGAGACTTATACATTGTTGATTTTTCTTCGGGCCCTGCTGTTTCCACATGCTTAATGGCAAAAGCTTCATCTGGTTGGTTATGGCATCGAAGACTTGGTCATGCAGGGATGAGAAATCTTCATAACTTAGTGAAGAAGAATCATGTCATTGGCCTTAGCGAAGTTAAATTCGACAAGGATCGTCTCTGCAATGCTTGTGAATCTGGTAAAATTACGAAGAAACATCATTCAGCGAAGACTATCATGACTACCACTCGTCCTCTTGAATTGCTTCATATGGATCTCTTTGGTCCTCAAAATTATGCAAGTCTGGGAGGAAATAAATATGGTCTAGTTATTGTTGATGACTTCTCTCGTTATTCTTGGGTTTTCTTTTTGGATGACAAGAGCAAAGTTGTTGAAATCTTCAAGTCATTCGCCAAGAGAGCTCAAACAGAATATGAATTATCTCTGAAGCATATCCGAAGTGATAATGGAACTGAATTAAAAAATACTCATATTGAAGATTTTCTTGATGATCATGGTTTTACTCATGAGTTCTCTGCTGCTTATACACCTCAACAGAATGGTGTTGTTGAAAGAAAGAATAGAACTCTCATTGAGATGGCCAGAACTATGCTTGCTGAATACAAGACTCCTATTAGGTTCTGGGCCGAAGCAATTAACACAGCTTGTCATATCATCAACAAGGTTTACCTTCACAAATTTCTGAAGAAGACTTCACATGAGCTTATCACTGGTAATAAACCAAATGTTTCGTACCTTAGGGTGTTTGGTGCTCCATGTTTATTAGAGATATGAATGATAGCTCCAAATTTGCCCCTAAGGCACATGAAGGTTTTCTTTTAGGTTATGGCTCAAACTCTCATACTTACAGAGTCTATAACTCTCACTTTGGGAAAGTTATGGAGACTGTGAATGTGAGGTTTGATGAAACTAATGGCTCTCAAAAAGAGCATTTGCCTGATGATCTAGATGAACCTCCTCTAGATGAAGTGATCAGGTCCATGGCTATTGGAGAGATTCGCCCTGTTGAAGCCAATGCTAGTCAAGCAAATAGGGATGATGATGGTCCAATGTTCCCACACATAGCCCGGGGCGTTGGAGATCAACATCCTGAAGCTAATAATGAACAGGACGAAGAAGAACAAAGGAACGAAGGAAATGCTGAAGCTGAAGGTGAAGCAGATCCTGAAGCAGAAGCTGAGCCTGAAGCTAATGATTCAACCTTATCACGAGTTCGAAGAAGAGTTGATGTTGACTCGATTCTTGAAGAAATTCATCAACCAGGTCGTCCTACAACTCGTTCTTGTACTCGTTTGGCTAACTTCTATGGAAACTTTTCTTTTGTCTCCATGTTAGAACCGTCGAAGTTTGATGAAGCCATGAAGGATCCAGATTGGTTAACTTCCATGCTCGAAGAACTTAACCAGTTCGAGCGAAACAAAGTCTGGTCCTTAGTTGATAGACCTGATCCCACGAAGCACAACATCATTGGTACAAAGTGTATTTTTCGCAACAAGCAAGATGAGGATGGTATAGTGGTAAGAAACAAAGCACGACTGGTAGCACAAGGTTACACCCAAATTGAAGGTATCGATTTCGGTGAAACTTATGCTCCTGTTGCTCGTCTCGAATCCATTCGTGTTATGCTTGCTTTTGCAAATTTCAATGGTATTCTGCTTTATCAAATGGATGTGAAAAGTGCTTTCCTTAATGGAGAAATCGAGGAAGAAGTGTATGTCATGCAGCCTCCAGGTTTTGAAGACCCGAAGAAAACCGACATGGTGTACAGGTTACACAAGGCCCTCTATGGGTTGAAGCAAGCACCTCGTGCTTGGTACGACACTTTGAAGGACTTCCTTCTGAAGAAAGGATTCAAACCAGGAACCACTGGCCCAACACTTTTCACTCGATCTTATAATGGTGATTTGTTTGTATGTCAAATATATGTAGATGATATCATTTTTGGATGCACTAACACTGAAATCAGCGAAGAATTTGCCAAGATGATGTCGAAGAAATATGAAATGTCTATGATGGGTGAATTGAAGTTCTTCCTTGGACTTCAAATCCGTCAACAGAAGAATGGCACCTTTATTTCTCAAGAAAAATATCTCAAGGATTGCCTGAAGAAGTTTGGTCTTACTGAATGCAAAACCATTAAGACGCCTATGCCTACCAATGGCTTCTTAGACGCAGATGAGAAGGGCAAAGCCTTCGACCAGAAGAAATATCGGTCTATGATTGGATCCCTTTTATATCTTTGTGCATCTAGACCTGACATTATGCTTTCAGTATGTATTTGTGCTCGTTTTCAGGCAAATCCAAAGGAATCACATCACACTTCTGTAAAGCGAATTCTTCGTTATCTTGCTCACGCACCTACTTTGGGGCTGTGGTATCCCAAGGGAGCTCAGTTTGATCTCATTGGCTATTCTGACTCAGACTCGGCTGGTGATCGTGTGGATAGGAAATCAACTTCAGGGACTTGTCATTTCCTTGGAAGATCACTTGTGTGTTGGGCTTCAAAGAAGCAAAACTGTGTTTCAATATCTACTGCTGAAGCCGAATACATTGCTGCTGGATCATGCTGTACTCCGATTCTATGGCTGAAGCAAACGCTGAAGGATTATGGTGTTCATGTGAAGAAAATCCCTCTCCTATGTGATAATGAGAGTGCAATTAAAATTGCTCACAACCCTGTACAACACTCTCGCACGAAGCATATTGACATTCGCCATCATTTTCTTCGTGATCATGTTCAGCGTGAAGATATTGTTATTAGTCATGTCAGAACTGAAGATCAACTGGCAGACATTTTCACGAAACCATTGGATGAGAAAAGATTCTGTGCGTTAAGGTGGGAGCTCAATATATTGGACTCACGACATGTACTGTAAGACCGAACCTTTTTTACTTTTGTTTCTATTAAGTTTCGTTGTTTGTTTTTGCTTCGCTTAGTTTATTTTTATTTCACTTGGTTTTAGTCCTCTATGCTTATCACCTTTTGCTTCATTCGGTTTTTCTTCGAGGTGATAAGTTTCGGACCCTACCCCTTCTGTTTATTTTTCTTTCTAACTCTATCTGTCCATATTGGGTGAGCACAATTGAAACGGGAAGTATTTTTCTTCGAACATCATTGAGTTCCGAATCAAATGCTTCCAATTCTTATCGAAGTTTTACTCAAGTCGAGGACATATTCTTCGGTCGTTGAGATCCCGTCAAATCCGGGTCGTTGAGATTTTCTCGCGATTCGCCACGAAATCCTCACCGTAGAATCCGGAGAGACAATCGCTGGGGGCCGTTCGATCTGATCTGACAGCTCCTGTCAGACCGGCCTATATAAGGCATCCCACCCCAGCGAAGCCATCCCACCTCCTCATTCGCATCTCCCCGGAACCCTATCTCCCGATCGCCGCTAAGCTCTTCGTCTCCATCGCCGCTCTCGCCGCTTCACTGCCTGAAGAGCGCCGCCGTGGACTTCACGCCGTCGACGAGCACATCCTCTCCGCTCTTCGCCGCCGTAGTTGCTTGACGCCACCAAGTTAGGGTACGCCAAGCCTCGATTCAATCTCCATCTCTTGTGTTCTTCTGTTTCCAGATTGGATCCGAGTTCATAGTTTGTTTTTGGATGATTTCTTTAGGTTTCTTTGATCCGTTGGATCGTTGCACCGTTGCGAAACCTGTTTCTGCTAGTCAAGGTTTCCATCTCGATACAGGTTAGAAATTAGGGTTAGAATCCATCTGTTCTGTGTTAGGGTTTCAGCTCAACTTGTGTGAGATTAAGTCTAGCTCAGAACAGATCTGAATCTCTACCAAAATTCTTCACTGAATCTCTTGTCAAAATTGTTTTTGGATCGAAACTTTTGCTGGTGCTCATTCCATACTCGCTTTTTCCCTCGCTACCTTTGTGATGTTCACAGGATGTCTGGAGAGTTAGATTTCGGCAATGAGTCACCAAACCTTGATCACATCAACGAAGCAAAACGTACTGCTCCGAAGAAGAAAGGAGGAAGAACAAAGGAAAGAAACAACGCCAGAGGCATCCCCGAATCTATTCACATTGCTCTGGGTTATGACACACCTCCTGAAGAGACCAAGGATCAGCGCAAGAACCACTTGCAAAACATTCGCAGATACTGGGCTGTTCGATGGTACAAGTACAAGAGCATCCCTACCTGGAAGTGGACTATGCAGTTTGCCTTCAGTCCGCCCTTCCGGTACACTACAACCATGTGCAGTCAGTACACTGAAGAAAATCGTCACCTGTACTACCCAGTTCCACCGAAGTTTCCTCACCCCAACACCCTCAAGACACCAGATGATTAACCAGATGAACAAGAATGATTGAAAATCGCTGCTGAAGCCAAGAGGCTGAAAGAAGAGAAAAAGGCAGCCAAATTGGCTGAAGCTGAAGCCCAAGGTGCTGGGCAAAGCTCCAAGAAGAAGAAGAAGCTGAAGAAGAAGTCTGCTTCTCCACCCCATGCTACAATAGAAGACGAAGAACATGCCAGACTAGAACAAGCTGTTCTGGAAGATTCCATCATGGATGAATCCAATGCAGCTGATGACGAATCTGATTTCGAAGAAGATGACGAATCGGATGATCCTGTTCCCCCCAAGAAGCAAAAACTTCAGATCCCACTGAAGAAAAAGCCAGGAGAGAAACCTGATGCTAAGGTCAAGCCTTCTGCTCGTCCCACTATTGATCTCTCTAACTTGGTTGTTACGAAGCCCTTGGCCTCCAAGCCACCGGCTGATGCCCCCGAATCTGAGAGGCGATAAGAGCAGAAGCACGACCCCGCCAAGAGACAACCTGCAAAGGCTTCAGAAAAAACGAAGCCCAAGCAGTATGCTGCAACAAACCCTTCAGCGAAGCACAAGCTCACTGAAGAAGTATTGAGACAGAAAGACCTCGAAGAGGCACTAGAGCGCAACATCCTTGCCAGAAGCGCAGCTGACAAAAAGAAGGCAGATGAGGATGCTGCCAGACAGAAAAAGGAATTGGACTCAGCCAAGATGGCTGCAGAGAAGGCTGAGACGAAGCGCAAGCTCGCCGAAGCCGCCAAGAACGAAGAGAATGCTGCTGCTGAAGCTAAACAGCTAGCTGACCATGAAGCTAAACGCAATGCTTCATTAGAGAGCCTTAGAACGAAGAAAGCTGAGAAAGCTGCTAGGGCAAGCCAGAAGAAGCCCGTAGTTGATATGACTCCCTCAGCTATTCCATCGAAGCAGAAAGGCATATCTTTTTCTGAAGCTCAAGCTGAAGCTGATCATCAGAGTGTCCATCCAGTCCCTGACTCTCGTGAAGGCGAACTCTGGGATCAGTTGGGCATCACTGAAGCCCTTTGGGAGAAGTGTGCAGCTGAAGATCCTGACGCTGTTGACATTGGAGAAGTGTATATCTCCAGGTCTATCGAAGCTATGATCTCTACTATGATCAGTCAGCTGAAGGATTTGCATTCAAGAGACAGGGCAGAAATGAAAAAGATTCACAACTATCAGAAGCGAGCTGAATCAGAACCTGATGAAGAATTCAAACAGCACGCCCTGCAATTGCTTCAATGAGTGACAGAAGTCAATTCCACCACCAAGGACAATATCAAAATCTACAAAGGCAAAGTAAAGGCCGCTGTAGATGACATGGTGAAGAACCATAATGCTTCCATTATGGAAAGGGATTCGAGGAAACGTAAGGCTTTGCCCGAAGCTGAACGAGTTGTTGCACCGGCTCTATCTCCTAAGCCTGCTCCATCAAAGGCAACAGGACCCTCACCGAAGAAGAAAACCACCAAGAGGCGCAAGCTTACTTTGGCCTCAGCCGTAGACATGGATACGAGTGATGAACAGCCCCCAGAATCTCCTGAAGCCGTTCCCACTCCTGCTCCGAAGCCAAAGCCATCCAAGCCCGCATCAAAGCCTTCAGCTCCACCCACCAAGACTCCCACACCTCCTCCTACCAGAACCACCCCCAAGCAAACTCCACCCCAGAAAGCTTCTACCCCCACTCCAACGCCTGCACGAAACCCCTCACCTATACCACCTCGTGTTCCCACACCCATCCGTGCCCCAACCCCCGAACCAGAAAGGATTCCCACTCCACCAGTTGCTCCCGCACCACCTCCATCACCTCCCCGTGAAGCTAATGCTCCATCACCTACCCACTCCAGAACCCATGTATCCAGAGATTTTCCCCCGCCAGAACAGTTCAAGAGTCTGAAGCACATGTGCCCGACACCGAAGCACATGATGACGAAGACAAACAAGTACAAATTCTGAACCCGTCGCAAGAGCAAGCGCTTGTAGTCGCTCAATCGGCTGTCCCTTCAAGAGCCAATCAATTTGCTCCTCTGCAAAGACTTCGTGACCGTTCGCGCCCCTGCCAAGATACCCAGCTTGACTCCAATTACCCGCGTGAAACTTTTCCTATATTCAAGGGTGCTGGTTATTCTTCAAGGCATGGCCCGGAATTCAACCTGGAACAACATAGGAAGCGCCATCGATTCTTTGGTGTTAGTCCTTATGCTTCTGACCGCACAGCGGATGATCTTCGTTTTTGGACTGCTGAACAACAAGTCTTATACACCAAAGTCTTCTGCCAGCAAGGAGTTCTGTTTAGGCACAAGTTTCTGGACTTGCGAAGTCTTTCCACTGCATCATGCTTTCAGAACGTCCTCGAAACTATTGAAAATCAGAACTTGTCTAGGTTGTTTGCGTTGAGCACTCCCTTCAACTCAGAGCTCATCAAACAATTCTATGCAACCCTTTATGTGTCTGGTGATGCCAATGAACCCAGCTCATGGACGCTTGAATGGATGATAGAAGGCAAAGTCTTCAGGATGTCCTCTACCGAATTCATGGAAATTGTTAACATCCCAAGGCATTCTGGAGTCCACGAAAAGATTCATATTGCGCCTGATCTGTCTGAAGAAGAATTTTCAACTCTGTTGGATCCTGAAGCCACTGATAACCATATACCTCAAAACATTCGCCCGAAGCATTTGAATTTCATCACAAGAACTTGGTTCTTCATTCTGTCAAACTCATTGATTCCTTTGAGTACTGCTTCGGAAGAATCGAATCTTTATCCTGAGACAAGGCATGCAATTATGAAGCTCACACATGGTCTCATATTTGACTTTGAGGATTGCTTCATTAGGAATTTGGTTCATGCAGCAGAGCTACCTTTCACACTGAAACCCTATGCTCCCTGGCTGCAAGTAGTATGTAACTATGGTTGGAACGAAGACTTTGTGGCACGCCATCATCCGAAGCTTTTCCTCCCACCAGTGCGTGACTCTTTGGAACTACTGAGGAAGCCCAATGATCCTTTTGCCACATATGTTGGTGTGCGCCATGAAGTCAATGAGAGAAACTTATCAAAGAAGTCCCAGAAAGGCTGCCATCATTTTGAAGTTAATCTTCGCTCGCAGCAAATGCTTGACAACTTAATTGATGCACTTCAACGCTAGATGCAGTTTCTTGCTAATGAGATCAACCGTGTTGGCAATATAGCTCTCAACAACAATCAGTACTTGCGTGTGCTCAAGCGTCATTCCTGGAAAGGTCTCCGGAAATTCAACTCTGTGAAAGGTCTTCGTAAAGATCGCATCTACAAAGAGTATCTGTACCTCGAGCGACACTTTTCACGTGATGACTCAGTGGACCGCCCGAATCAGAAGATCCCTCCCCTGCACAAGATTGATGAAGTGTTCTTCGTCAACGAGCCTGAACCCATCCGGCCAGATACCGTCTCCGAGAATGACTCCATCACCTCCAAGGACGACGACGGCCTCGACGACAGCGACCTCGACATCAACCTCATCACTCAGACACGCCACGAAGCTCTTCCTACGTCATCTTCCGAAGAAGAATCCTCAGGCGATCAATCTTCGTCGGATGAGTCTTCGTCGAGCACTGCTTCGTCGGGTTCTCAGGATGCTGATGCTGCGTCATAGATCTCTCGAAACTCTTCTCAACCTTTTGTCCAATCATTGACAAAAAGGGGGAGAATGAGGGCATCGATGAGTTAGTTTTGCATCGGGGAAAGGGTTCTTGCTATCTGTTTTTGCTTCGTTTGGTTAAGTTACGACAAACATTCCATTCCTTTCGATTGGGTTGTAACTTAAGTTTTACTTCAGTCATGCTACTCCTGTGCTACACTTAAATTTTTAATAACCCCCTTTGCTTGCAAGTATTGCTTCGTATCTTCTATCTTGCAGGTGGTTATTATTTTTCACAGGTCATTGGAAGCAATTGCATACTTTCCTGGATATATATCTTCAATGCAATTGTACTCGCTAAGATATTTTGTTTTGCTCTCCACCGAAGAAAAATATCTCAAGCATTAACTTCGATTGTATAAATCTTTGATGCTTGTATTCAGGGGGAGCCAACAACTTCATATCTTAGAGTTTGTCCCATCCTTCACAAAAACTTCAATATCTTTTATCGATGCCTGTTTTGTCAACAATAGTCCAAAAAGGGGGAGATTGTAAGAGCAAAGTTTTGCCCCCGTGTGTTTTGGATATTGTTGGACAAGACAGTAGAGGAACTAACAATGTTTTCTAGTGTAAACAGTTGCATAAGTTCCTGAAGGACAAGCCATGTGATAAAGCTTCAGTGAAGGTTTTCAAGTTATCAATGCATTAACCTCGGAGTGAAGTTTAATCACGAAGGTTGACCCCCAAAAATGAAGGTGTCCTGAAGCTCTACTCATTGAAGGAAATGAAGAAGACGTCGCAAGACTTAGATGTTTTTGTGTAGTTCTTTTTCTGTTCCTTGAGTCTTAGGACAAACCGTACTATCAAGAGGGGTATTTAGTTTGTGGACATCGAAGTCATTGAGAAATGCTCAGATCAAATCCAGACCAAGTGAGAAGCCTGAGTGAAGAAATCTCATGTGCACTAAGTTAAGCTTCGGTAGCAAAGACTTCGTTCTTTGGCTTCTGAAGCAGAACTAAGTCCGTGAGTCAGCTTTACTTGTTCCTCAAGTAAAGTTGCGCATTGATGACAAATCCGACCGTTGTGGACACGTGTCAAGCTGTCACCTCGGGTCAGTTTGGTCATTCCGCACCTCGGGATCGCCAACTATAAATACGCCGCCCCCTCCTCCATTTGCGGGTGGCTGCTTTGAGATTATTCCAAGAGAGACTGTAGAGAGCAACCCCAAAAACGCCACCGAAGCAAAACCCAAAATCCAGATACTTTAACCTAAGTCCCATTGATCTGAGTAGATTCGAGATGACTTAGGTGAAAGCTTGCTAGCCTTTTTATCTTGGAGAACTGCAATTCTCCTAGACGGTTAGAGAGTTGTTCTTCAGAGAGCGAAGAGTAATCGTCGCCTCGAAGTCCAGTTTGTCAAAGGTTTCGGTGATTTCCTCAATAATCAACCACGAGTGAAGAACTGATCAAGCTCAAGGAGTTTGATGCAGTGGAGCAACGGACGGAGAGAGATTTGCTCCAAGTGTTCAATCACCAGTCCCTCCAACCAGACGTAGCGCTTTGCAGAGCGTGAACTGGTCGAACAAACATCGTCGAGTCCCAGTTCGTTTTACTTCAAGAATTTACCTTCATTATTGCATTTGCTTCACTGTTATGCTTCAATGTGTTTTGATTCACTGCATTTAGTTTCGCTTCCAGTTATTCTTCGCTATTCCGCACTGCTTATGCTTCACTTCAATAGTTTTAGTAGAAAATTTTGAAGTGATCATTCACCCCCTCCCCCTCTGATCACATACTTGGACTTTCACTTATCCTGGTGAAAGGATTGGGCCACTTGCTACTCCTCAGTTACCCTGTTTAATTTGCTTGTCT
The DNA here is from genome assembly GCA_950022295.1 of Bromus sterilis. Taxonomy (NCBI): domain Eukaryota; kingdom Viridiplantae; phylum Streptophyta; class Magnoliopsida; order Poales; family Poaceae; genus Bromus; species Bromus sterilis. The sequence continues at coordinate 136,993,323 of OX465601.1, read as the reverse complement.
TTTACTTTTCTGTTGCTTAGACCAAAACCCCCTAAATATTTACCTTTGAGTGTGTGCAGCCTTTCCTTATCCAGTGTCACTTATCAGCACCTTCTGCTCCTCGTTGGGTTCGACACTCTTATTTATCGAAAAGCTAAAATTGATCCCCTAGACTTGTGGGTTATCAAGAATCATTTATTGGCACGGGTAACAGGGGAGACAATCCCACTAAACCTATTAACTTCACCGCCATCAACGAGCTTTTCTGGCGCCGTTGCCGGGGAGTGTAGCGCTATTGGTAAGTGAAGCCGGTAAGGAACCTTTATTTTTTGTTGTTACCTTCAGTCCTTATGGACTCTTCTACTGTTGGTTCGTTGTTGGTAAGAAGCCGCCCCACGACTATGGTGGTCACTCCTACCCCTACTGAAATTGTGCCCTATAAAATACCATCTGGTATTATTGATTTTGTCTTGGCTAATCGTTATACAGGAGAAGGACATTCGGGAGAACACCTGCTATATTTATCACAATTATGTTCTTTATTTAAGCTTGCAGGTGTAACAATGGAGTTCGTCATGAAGAAACTATTCTCCGTATCACTCAAAGATAAAGCTTCAGATTGGTATAAGCTACTCGATAACTCAGATCTTCTTGAATGGCCAGAGCTTATGTCTCTCTTTTATGCAAAGTTTTATCCTCTTTGTGAAATTCACCAAGACAGGAACTACATCTACAACTTTTGGTCTCGCGACGGAGAGAGCATCGCTCAAGCTTGGGGGATACTGAAGTCCCTGATGCTCAAATGCCCAAACCATGAGCTCCCCAAGGAAATTATACTTACAAATTTTTATGCCAGGCTTTCTCGTCAGGACAGGGAGATGTTGGATGCCTCCTCTAGCGGGGTATTCCAGACCAGAAGTATGGAAGAAAAATGGGATCTTATAGAAAGGATCCAGAAGAACACTGAAGATTGGAAAATTGATAAAGGTATTGAACCCGCTATAAACTATGAGCATGACTACATTGAGAGTTATGTGAAGACTGATTACTTTAATACCTTTTGCTCTAAAATTGGTCTTGATTCCCAGCTAATGGTTGACTTTTTCAAGGACTTTGCTTCTCATATTGATTCTTCTAAGTAGAAGGAGAGTCAACATCATAAACCTTTCAAGGAGTCACCTATTGAGATTAATGTTACTGACCCTGTTTTACCTGCAGTTGTGTATGAACAACCTCCTTATCCCTCAAGGATAAATGAGTACTCTTTTGTTACAGGTATTCTAAACAAAAACGGAAGGACCACTGACGAACCTGAGGACATGATCAAGGTCAAGCCTCAAGTTGCAATGGTCAAGGATCTGGTAACCAGTGATATTGAAGAATCCACTATTAGATTTTGTGTTGTTTCCACTAACATTGTCACAGCCAAGAACAAAGGCCCAATTTCAGGTACACCAGTTGTATCTGTCAAAATAGGAGATCATAATTACTATGGGCTATGTGATTTGGGATATAGCACGTCAGCGCTATTCCCTTCACACTTTATCAAGAGTCATGCACGAGATTCAGCCGTGTGAGATCGAGGACATTGATGTCACGATTCATCTGGCGAATAAACAAACAATCTCTCCAGTTGGGATTGTGAGAGATGTTGAAGTACTCTGCGGGAAGGTAAAATATCCTACTGAATTTCTTGTACTTGGTTCAGTGCAAGATAGTTTTTCCCTATTATCTTTGGTAGGCCCTTACTCAGAACTTGTGGAGCTATAATAGATTGCAAGAAAGGTAAAGTTTCTGTTGAATTCAACGGTGAGACGTATGAATTTATTTTTTCTAAGTTTTCTAAGCAGCCTCGTGGTACTGACTTGTCAAGTAATGACAAAATTATCGAAGAAATTGCTTCTATTTCTATTACTCCTGATGATACTTTGCAGCAATTTATGGAAGACCACGAGAATGACATACATATGAAGGAGAGGGATGAACTAGAAGACATACTTTTAAGACAAACTCCTATCCTGAAGCACAACCTCCCGGTTGAACCTTTAGGAATCCTCTCGCAACCAAAAGAAGACCCAGTGTTTGATCTAAAACCACTACTCGATACGCTCAAGTATGCTTATTTAGATGAAAAGAAAGTATATCCTGTTATTATCAATTCTAACCTTTCAGGGTATGAATAAGAGCGATTATTGGAGACACTCCGCAGACACCGAGGTGCTATTGGCTATACTCTTGATGAAATCAAGGGTATTAGTCCATCCATTTGCCAACATACTATCAATCTTCAGCCCGATGCTAAACTAGTTGTTGATCATCAACGACGGTTGAACCCAACGATGAAGGACGTGGTTAGGACGGAGGTTCTCAAACTTCTAGCCGCAGGTATCATCTATCCTATAGCTGATAGTAAGTGGGTAAGTCTCGTTTATTGTGTTCCTAAGAAAGGAGGTATGACTGTTGTTCCTAATGATAAAAAGGAACTAATACCTCAGAGGACTATTATTGGATATAGAATGTGTATTGATTCCAGGAAGTTGAACAAGGCCACCAGGAAGGACCACTATCCTCTGCCCTTTATTGATTAGATGCTCGAGCGGCTGTCTAAAAACACCCACTTCTGCTATCTTGATGGGTATTCTGGCTTCTCCCAGATTCACGTTAACACCGCAGATCAAGAGAAGACCACCTTTACGTGTCCTTACGGTACTTATGCTTATAGGCGTATGCCTTCTGGTTTGTGTAATGCACCTTCTACTTTTTAGAGGTGTATGTCTGCAATATTTCATGGTTTCTGTGAGGAAATTGTAGAAGTTTTCATGGACGAATTTTCCGTCTATGGAAACTCCTTTGACCACTGTCTCCACAATCTTAATAAAGTTTTGCAGAGATGTGAAGAAACGAATTTGGTGCTCAATTGGGAGAAGTGCCATTTCATGGTTAATGAAGGGATAGTTCTTGGACACAAGATTTCCGAAAGGGGAATTGAAGTGGACAAGGCAAAAATTGAAGCTATTGAAAGGATGCCCTATCCAAGGGACATCAAAGGTATTCTTAGTTTTCTAGGTCATGCTGGTTTCTATAGAAGATTTATCAAGGACTTTTCTAAGACCTCGAGACCCCTTACCAATCTTCTCCAGAAGGATGCTCCTTTTGTATTTGATGAAGATTGTAAGGAAGCTTTTGAAGTTCTTAAGAAAGCCTTGATAACCGCTCCTATAGTACAACCACCTGACTGAAATTTGCCCTTTGAAATTATGTGTGATGCTAGTGATTTTGATGTTGGAGCTGTTTTAGGACAAAGGGTTGACAAGAAGCTGAATGTCATCCACTATGCCAGCAAGACACTTGATAGTGCTCAAAAGAATTATGCTACTACCGAGAAGGAATTCGTGGCAGTGGTGTTTGCTTGTGATAAGTGTAGGCAGTATATTGTTGATTCTAAAGTTATTATTCATACTGACCATGCTGCCATTAAGTATCTTATGCAGAAAAAGGACGCCAAACCAAGACTCATTAGATGGGTACTCCTTCTTCAAGAATTTGATTTGCAGATTGCCGATAGAAAAGGAGAAGACAATCCGGTGGCGGATAATCTTTCAAGGATGGAAGATATCCCGCACGATCCTATTCCAGTCAACGACAGTTTCCAAGATGAACAACTTGCTGTTGTAAAAGTACAATATCATTTCGACCCTTGGTTTACAGATTATGCTAATTTTATCGTTGCAAAGTTTTTGCCTCCAGGTTTTACATTTCAGAAGAGGAAGAAAGTCTTCACGGATTTGAGGCACTACTTTTTGGGATGATCCACATCTTTACAAAGAAGGTGCAGACGGGATCGTAAGAAGGTGTATATAGGAGCACGAGCAGCAGGACATTCTTCGACAATGTCACGATAGTCCCTATGGAGGACATCATGCCGGTGAAAGTACCGCACATAAAGTTTTACAATCAGGTTTTTATTGGCCTACTCTTTTTAAGGATGCCCGAACGTACGTTATATGTTGTGATAAGTGTCAGAGAGTTGGTAACATTAGTAGGAGAAATGAGATGCCTATGAATTACTCACTAGTGATCAAACCTTTCGATTGCTGGGGTTTTGATTTTATGGGTCCTTTTCCTCCTTCACACAAGTACACACACATCTTAGTTGCTGTTGATTATGTAACCAAGTGGGTTGAAGCAATCCCCACCGAGAGTGCTGATCACAAGACATATTTGAAAATGCTCAAGGATGTAATTTTTCCTAGGTTTGGAGTACCAAGGTACCTCATGACAGATGGAGGGTCACACTTCACGCATGGATCTTTTAGGAAAGCTCTAGCCAAGTACGATGTCAATCATAGGATTACATCACCGTACCACCCTCAAACTAGTGGTCAAGTTGAGCTCACCAATAGGGAGATCAAGTTGATCTTACAGAAGACAGTAAACAGTTCTAGAAAGGACTGGTCAAAGAAGTTAGGAGATGCTTTGTGGGCGTATAGAACTGCTTACAAAAACCCCATGGGCATGTCTCCGTATAAAATGGTCTATGGCAAGGCTTGCCATTTACCATTAGAGTTTGAGCACAAGGCTTTCTTGGCTGTCAGAGAGCTAAATGCTGACCCAAAGTTAGCTGATGAAAAGAGTCTCATGAACTTGACTTCTCTAGATGAGTGGAGGAGTGAAGCTTACGAGAGCGCTAAAATGTTCAAGGAAAAGGTAAAGAAGTGGCACGATAAGAGAATTATGAAACGTGAATTTAATGTTGGTGATAAAGTTTTGTTGTTTAGATCTCGTTTCAGGTTTTCTCCAGGTAAACTACTTTCCAGATGGGAAGGACCTTTTCATATCAAAGAAGTATATCGGTCTGGTGCAATCAAGATCAATAATTTCGAAGGCACCAAACCTCAAGTTGTGAATGCACAAAGACTCAAACATTATATGGCAGGTGATCCAATCAATGTGGATGCAAACATGATATATACAAAGACTCACCAAGAACATGTTGCAGCCAGTTTCAGACTCCGGCAGGAGCAGAATAAGAAAAAGGTATGAATTATGGTAAGAAAACACCGCGAACGTCAATAAAAGTTTACTTTTCAAAGTTCTTGCAAAATTAGGAAAATTCCAAGCCCGAGTGGAGCCGGAGAGGAGCTCCAAGGGCCCCAGGAGGCCTCCTGGCGCGGCCCCCCTCCTGGCCGCGCCAGGCACCCTCCTGGGTGCCCTGGACTCCGACTCCGACTCCACCTAGGCTTGAAACCTTCCTTCAGTTGCAGAATTTTTTTCTATATATTTGCCCGGATAGTCCCGGCACAGTATCTCGTGATTTCGTGTTTTTCTTTCTCAGTCTGTTTCTGCCAGGGTGAAAAGCTGTTGCTAGAGATGTCTTCTTGTGACTCGAGCGGAGAAGATTACATGGACCGTCGTCTGCGACAACTCCAGCAAGACTACAATCAAAGGAAGTACGTAGGATGGGCCACTGAAGAATAAATTGCTGCAAGGCAAGAACAGATGGAGCGTTCCGTGAGAAAAGAAGTCAAGATCATCACCGTCCAGCAGGAAGGAGGACCAAGCAACCCCATCATGGTGGGGTTTTTCCAACCTCAGTATGCATTTTCTCTTAATCTTTCAGGAACAACTCCTTCGCTTGAGGATCCACAAAGGTCGTCCAATGTCTCTGAAGCTTATCGCGTCACCAACCAATTCTTTGAAGATTTCCGTGTGCTAAAAGCGCAAGTGGAGATCTTGGAAGCTGAAAATCAATGTCTGCGGCGCATAAGCAGAGTCTTGAAGAACCAGAAGCAGGAAGATTGAGGAGTAAACCTCCTCGGGTAATGGCATCCCCCTAGCTTCTTCCAAGCTTGGGGGAGTGCCCGGTATCTTTATCTTTATCTTTGTCTTTAGGAGTCAAGTAGAGTCGTATCATGTCTAGGGAAGTTACTTTATGAAATAGGTGTTGCTTTGAGGTGTATCACTCCTTTTGTGGAGAGCTTTGTATCCGTGAGTGTGGGGTCGTCTATGAAGGAATATTAATGAGAAGTCTATTGGTTTCTTCGCTGCACTCGCCATTCTCTTCACGCAATCGACATTATGAGCTGATTCTTATGGGGAGTATTGACCTTATATCAGGCATGGCTTCGAAAACTTTATTTAAATCTTGGCAAGTATAGCTTTGGTCATAACAACAAGCATGTTTTTCTCAAAGTAGCGACATAGCCAAAACCTTTGTGTTATTATGCTTGAAGTGTTATGTTGACAAGCAAGACAACTTGATGTTTCATGCTAGTTTTAATGTTTATGCTTTGTATTGCTTGCATCTAAGTTGTCATCAATTGTCTGGTCTCTCAAAGCCTTGCTAGCCAAGACTCTGTACTAAGCGGAATTCTGCTTGTACTTCCATACCCTGAAACCAACATCTTCCACTTGAGTCCACCATACCTTCCTATTTGTGGTATTCCACTACCACTCCTAAAGTATATAATTTATGTGCTATCTCTAGATGTTCAAAATCTTCTGTTTTGTGCCACTGATTCAGCTCATGAGGAAGTGGTGGGTAACCCATGATCTTCTTAATTTGGACAAGTTTTATCTTGGGATTGCATGCCTAATCTGCAAACCCCTAATACGAGAAGGGACTGGCATGAGTGCCCAGCTCGTAAAAGATAAATACTAACGCACGAGTTCCTTCGCTCATTTATGAGTGATAAACAAAGGAATTTAAGGGGATGTGATCGTCACCACATGGGAGCCATTCCTCGAAACTTGTCCAAATCAAGAAGTCAGTGAGTTATCTATCAGCAGTCGTTGACGGATCATGCACCTCCCAAAGGCCTGTTTTATTCTGTTTGATCTAGAGATGGCACATGAGTTTTCCCTGCTTACCCTTTTGCACGGGGTTTATCTTTTATTTTGTGCTAAGTCAGTCCTTCCTACTTCCTTCCTTCTTGAGAGAGAACAGACACTTGATGTTAATAAAGATTCTTGCATACAAAGCTGCATTGAAAGTTAGCATGTTACATCTTTGTTGACATTATCTTTTGATAAGTGAGTTGTTTGAAAAAGCTTATGCTTAGCAAACATCTTCCTTTGTGTTAAACATGTGCACTTATTGACTGATAACATGTTCTTTCCAAAGCTTCAACTGGTTCCATTATAAGTGAAAGAGCAAAAGTAAAAGTTATTAGTTGTTCCTTGACCAAGGCTATGTTTGCCATGATTTGATGAGTTTTCCAGGTCCTACTTTGTTATAATTGTTACTACTTTCTCATAAGGACCTTATGAGTTGAGGGTGCTGTTGAGGATGCTTCAATTTGGTGAAAATCTTGATGCTTCTTGTCCGTATTCTTTTATCGACGCTTCACTCTCTAAACTTGTGGACAGGTTTACCGAGCTCAGCAATCGCGTGGGGACAAGCGAGGTCTAAGCTTGGGGGAGTTGATACGTCCAAAATGCATCACTATTTTATATTGTAATTTCATCCTATTCATTGATATATTCCACTTTAAAGTATTGTTCTGATGTTTTTTTGGCTTGTTTTACAAAGTTTACAACTTTCCGGTGCCGAAGCAGCAGAACCAGAATTCAACGGTGAAAAGTGGACACCAAGTTGCTGAATGAGATCAAGTCAAAATGCGATGAAAATTTACGGGGAGTGTTTTTATGAAGATTGACTGGGGATCACCAAGGATAGAGGTGAGGGGACCCACCAGGCAGCTAGAAGGGTGCCTGGCGCGGCCCCCTCCTGGCCGCGCCAGGCACCCTCCTGGATGCCTGGTGGCCCCCCTCGGTGCCCCCTCTCGCCTATAAGACCCCCCTGGGGTAGAAACCCTAAATACAGAAGATTTTTCGTGTTTCGCCGCCGCCACGAGCAGATTCCACCGGGGAGATCACCTCCCGGAAGGGGAGATCGTCGCCATCATCATCATTGTCATCACGGGCATCATCGAGATCATCATCAACATCATCCCCAACATCAGAACCATCTCCATATCCATCCCATCTCATCTCACAATTGCATCTTGTGTTGTAATCCGTACTATCTATCCTCTCTACTTTGTTGGTGTTGATTACTACTTTGTGGTGAATGCTATTGAGTTTTGTTGGAGGAATATCATTGTGTCCATATTGTTTGCCACCCATCTATCACCTCTGATCATGATCTCTTCTATGTCTTGTGAGTAGTTACTTTAGTTCTTGAGAACATGGGAGAAGTCTAGTTGTTAGTAGTCATATGATGTTGAAGTGTTATGTGTTGTTTGATACTTAAGTTGTGTTGTTATTTATCTAGTGGTGTTATGTGAGTCGAACACTTAACACTTCACCTTTCATGGGCCTAGAGGAATACATTGTGCACAAAGGATGCTTATGGTGGGTTGCCGGAGTGACAGAAACCTGAACCCCAGTTCGCACACTTTTGCACAAGGGAGTTATGGATCCTTGATCGTAATGCTGTGGTTAGGCTTATGCCTTAATTACTACCTTGTATTTGCGGATGCTTGCAAGGTGTGTAATCATAAGAGTACACTTATCTTAGTCTAGAAGGTGTACTAGCATTGATCCACCCACCAACACTTATCAACACAATACATATTACTTGGCGGAGTATGGTGAAAGTAACTTGGCTATCTCTCCCATGTGTTCTCGAGACTGCTTTAGATTTTATAAGTTTAATTCCTAGGCTTATCCTTGTGAAAGGATTGGGCCACTTGCTACTCCTCAGTTACCCTGTTTACTTTGCTTGTCTTTTACTTTTCTGTTGCATAGACCAAAACCCCCTAAATATTTACCTTTGAGTGTGTGCAGCCTTTCCTTATCCAGTGTCGCTTATCAGCACCTTCTGCTCCTCGTTGGGTTCGACACTCTTATTTATCGAAAAGCTACAATTGATCCCCTAGACTTGTGGGTTATCAAGAATCATTTATTGGCGCGGTTAACAGGGGAGGCAATCCCACTAAACCTATTAACTTCACCGCCATCAAAAGCATCTCATGAACTTGAATTCTCTAGATGAGTGGAGAAGTGAAGCTTACGAGAGCGCTAAAATGTTCAAAGAAAAGGTAAAGAAGTGGAACGATAAAAGGATTCTGAAACGTGAATTTAATGTTGGTGATAAAGTTTTGTTGTTTAGATCTCATTTCAGGTTTTCTCCAGGTAAACTACTTTCCAGATGGGAAGGACCTTTTCATATCGAAGAAGTATATCGGTCCGGTGCAATCAAGATTAACAATTTTGAAGGCACCAAACCTCAAGTTGTGAATGGACAAAGACTCAAACATTACATGGCAGGTGATCCTATCAATGTGGATGTGAACATGATATATATAAGAAATCATGAAGAACATGTTGCAGCCCAGTTTCAGACACCGACAGGAGCAGAATAAGAAAAGGTATGTATTACTGTAAGGAAACATCGCGAACGCCAATAAAAGTTTACTTTTCAAAGTTTTTGCAAAATTAGGAAAATTCCAAGCCCAAGTGGATCCGGAGAGGAGCTCCAGGGGGCCAGGAGGCCTCCCGGCGCCCCCCTCCTGGCCGCGCCGGGGACCCTCCTGGGTGCCCCGGACTCTGACTCCAACCCCACTTTTTCTTGAAACCTACCTTCTGTTGCAGAAATTTTCGCAATATATTTGCCTGGATAGTCCCGGCACCGTATCTCTCGATTTCACGTGTTTTATTTCTCGGTCTGTTTCTGCCAGGGTAAAAAAGCTGTTGTTGGAGATGTCTTCTTGTGATTCGAGCGGAGAAGATTTCATGGGCCGTCGTCTACATCAACTCCAGCAAGACTACAATCAAAGGAAGTACGTCGGATGGGCCACTGAAGAAGAAATTGCTGCAAGGCAAGCGAAGATGGAGCGCTCCGTGAGGAAAGAAGTCAAGATCGTTACCACTTAGTAGGAAGGAGGTCCAAGCAACCCCATCATGGTGGGGTTTGTCCAACCTCTGTATGACTTTTCTCTTAAGCTTTCAGGAACAACTCCTTCGCTTGAGGATCCACAAAAGGCCGTCCACCATTTCTGAAGCTTATCGCGTCACCAACCAATTTTGTGAAGACTTCCGTGTGCTATCAAGTGGAGATCTTGGAAGCTGAAAATCAATGTCTGTGACGCATAATCAGAGACTTGAAGAACCAGAAGGAACAAGAATGAGGAGTAAATCTCCTCGGGTAATGGCACCCGCTCAGCTTGTTCCAAGCTTGGGGGAGTGCCCGGTATCTTTATCTTTATCTTTGTCTTTAGGAGTCAAGTAGATTCGTATCATGTCTAGGGAAGTTACTTTATGAAATAGGTGTTGCATTGAGGTCAATCACTCCTTTTGTGGAGAGTTTTGTATCCATGAGTGTGGAGTCGTCTATGAAGGAATATCAATGAGAAGTCTATTGGTTTCTTTGCTGCACTCGGTATTCTCTTCACGCAATCGACATTATGAGCTGATTCTTATGGGGAGTATTGACCTTATATCTGGTATGGCTTCGAAAACTTTATTTAATCTTGGCAAGTATAGCTTTGGTCATAACAACAAGCATGTTTTTCTCAAAGTAGCGACATAGCCAAAACCTTTGTGTTATTATGCTTGAAGTGTTATGTTGACAAGGAAGACAACTTGATGTGCCATGCTAGTTTTAATGTTTATGCTTTATATTGCGTGAATCCAAGTCATCATCAATTGTCTCGTCTCTCAAAGCCTTGCTAGCCAAAACTCTGTACCAAGTGGAATTCTGCTTGTACTTCCATACCCTGAAACCAACATCTTCCACTTGAGTCCACCATACCTTTCTATTCGTGGTATTCCACTTCCACTCCTAAAGTATATAATTTATGTGCTATCTTTAGATGTTCAAAATCTTCTATTTTGTGCCTCTGATTCAGCTCATGAGGAAGTGGTAGGTAACCCATGATCTTCTTAATTTGGAAAAGTTTTATCTTGGGATTGCATGTCTAATCTGCAAACCCCTACTACGAGAAGGCACTGGCATGAGTGCCCAGCTCGTAAAAGATAAATACTAACACACAAGTTCCTTCGCCCATTTATGAGTGATAAACAAAGGAATTTAAGGGGATGTGATCGTCCCCACATGGGAGCCGTTCCTCGAAACTTGTCTAAATCATGAAGTGAGTGAGTTATCTATCAGCATTCGTTGACGGATCATGCACCTTCCAAAGTCTATTTTTATTCTGTTTGATCTAGAGATGGCACATGAGTTTTCCCTGCTTACCCTTTTGCACGGGGTTTATCCTTTATTTTGTGCTGAGTCGGTCCTTCCTACTTCCTTCCTTCCTGAGAGAGAACAGACACTTGATGTTGATAAAGATTCTTGCATATAAAGCTGCATTGAGAGTTAGCATGTTACATCTTTGTTGACATTATCTTTTGATAAGTGAATTTTTTGCAAGGCTTATGCTAAGTAAACATCTTCCTTTGTGTTAACATGTGCACTTCTTGACTAATAACATGTTCTTTCAAAAGCTTCAACTGGTTCCATTATAAGTGAAAGAGCAAAAGTAAAAGTTATTAGTTGTTCCTTGACCAAGGCTATGTTTGCTATGATTTGATGAGTTTTCTTGGTCCTACTTTGTTATAATTGTTACTAGTTTCTCATAAGGACCTTATGAGTTGAGGTTGCTGTTGAGGATGCTTCAGTTCGGCGAGAAATCTTGATGCTTCTTGTCTGTGTTCTTTTATCGACACTTCACTCTCTAAACTTGTGAACAGGTTTGCCGAACTCAGTAATCGCTTGGGGACAAGCGAGGTCTAAGCTTGGGGGAGTTGATACGTCCAAAATGCATCACTATTTTATATTGTAATTTAACCCTATTCATGGATATATTCCACTTTAAAGTATCGTTCTTATGTTGTTTTGGCTTGTTTTACACAATTTGCAACTTTCCGGTGCCGAAGCAGCAGAAGCAGAATTCAGCGGTGAAAAGTGGACGTCAAGTTGCTGAATCAGATCAACTCCAAATTCGATGAAATTAGAAGGAGATCATTTTTATGAAGATTCACTGGAGTTCACCGAAGAGGGACCCGAGGGGACCCTCCAGGCAACCAGAAGGGTCCCTGCCCCCTAGGGCGTGCCAGGCACCCTCCTGGATGCCTGGTGGCCCTCCTCGGTGCCCCCTCTGGCCTATATTACCCCCCTGGGGTAAAAGACCTAGAACAAGAGTAGTTTCGGAGTTTCGCCGCCGCCTCGTGGAGGAAACCTACAGAGAAGAAAAAGCCATCTCCGGCGGGCAGATTCCGCCGGGGAGATCGCCTCCCGGAAGGGGAGATCATCTCCATTGTCATCATCATCGTCACGAGCATCATCGAGATCATAATCAACATCATCCCCAACATCAGCACCATCTCCACCTCCATCCCATCTCATCGCACAATTGCAACTTTTGTTGTAATCTGTACTATCTATCCTCTCTACTCTGTTGGTGTTGATTACTACTTTGTGGTGAATGCTATTGAGTTTTGTTGGAGAAATATTATTGTGTCCGGATTGTTTGCCACCCATCTATCACCTCTGATCATGATCTCTTTTATGTCTTGTGAGTAGTTACTTTAGTTCTTGAGGACATGGGAGAAGTCTAGTTGTTAGTAGTCATATGAAGTTTAAGTATTATGTGTTGTTTGATACTTAAGTTGTGTTGTTATTTCTCTAGTGGTGTTATGTGAGTCGAACACTTACACTTCACCTTTAATGGGCCTAGAGGAATACATTGTGCACAAAGGATGCTTATGGTGGGTTGCTGGAGTGACTGAAACCTGAAACCCAGTTCGCACACTTTTGCACAAGGGAGTTATGGATCCTCGATCGTAATGCCGTGGTTAGGCTTATGCCTTAATTACTACCTTGTATTTGCGGATGCTTGCAAGGTGTGTAATCATAAGAGTGCACTTATCTTAGTCTAGAAGGTGTACTAGCATTGATCCACCCACCAACACTTATCAACACAATACATATTACTTGGCGGAGTATGGTGAAAGTAACTTGGCTATCTCTCCCATGTGTTCTCGAGAACGCTTTAGCTTTTATAAGTTTAGTTCCTAGGCTTATCCTTGTGAAAGGATTGGGCCACTTGCTACTCCTCAGTTACCCTGTTTACTTTGCTTGTCTTTTACCTTTCTATTGCTTAAACCAAAAACCACTAAATATTTACCTTTCAGTGTGTGTAGCCTTTTCCTTATCCACAGTCACTTGTCAATACCTTCTGCTCCTCGTTGGGATCGACATCCTTATTTATCGAAAAGCTACAATTGATCCCCTAGACTTGTGGGTTATCAAGAATCGTTTATTGGCGCGGTTGACAGGGAAGGCAACCCAACTAAACCTATCAACTTCTCCGCCATCACTCGCTCATGAAGACCTAGAGCTCTTTTGAGGAGACTAATCCTTGGAATATGCAAGACAAGTTCTATAGTGTGAAGGTCCCCACATAGCTATATGCATGATCATCTCTATGGAGTACAAGGATAAGAGGGAGTACTAGTGTGGATCTTTCAAAAGGATAGTAGTGTTGCCCCTTTCAATCTTTTTATTTATTTTTCTCTTTTTTCTATTTTTTTCTATTTTTTGGTGGCCTCAATGGCTCTTTCTATTTAACTCTCATTTGTCCTCTTTGGGATCTTTTATTTTGTCCACTTTGGGATCTTTTTCCTCACTTAAGGGCAACACTCTAATTTACAAGAGGGTATAGAAGATCTTTCACACTTTACAAGGTACTCAAATCATAAAGAAGATGTAGCTATCATGATGTATGCAATGTATGCCGCTGCAAGTGTAGCAGGAACATGTATGACATGAAGATCAAGTCATGAAGAGGTGGAAGTTGCATGGCAATATATCTCGGAAAGGCTATGGAAATGCCTTGATAGGTTGGAATGGTGGCTGTTTTGAGGAAAGATATAAGGAGGTTTATGATGACAGAGCGTATCATGCAAAGGGTTTGGATGTACCGACGAAGGTGGACGCCAACTCTCGGAGTGAGAAGGAGGCAATGCACGACACATGAGAGGCTAGCAAATATGAGGGGGTGGAAGTGTCAACTTTCAATACTTACATTAGTCCAAAAAACTCATGCACTTATTATCGGTAACTCTCAATCTAATAAGGAGGTTCACAAAGAGACAAGTACCCCGAGGAGGAGTGTATGGGGGTTTGGTTATCCTTGCGCATCCTCGACTCATGGTACGTGAGTGTACTCTAATATTAGACATCTCAGAAGAGTAGTGATCCATCTAGTAGCTAGAGTTCTCAACTAGTTTTGTAGGTTTTTGAAAAATAACACACGGATTTCCCAAAATACAACACCTATCACTAATAGGCTAGAGCTCTTGACACCAAAATTTCAAACATTACTCACATCAATACCTCAAAACTATTGCAAGTTACTACTGAAATTAAATAGCAACCTCAATTACCTACTTCTCAAAAACAAGACATAACTCAGTGCAAAAACCAACTCTCTTAACAAGATAAACATGAAAACTAAAGAGAGTTCCAGCGACAAACTAAAAAAAAGCCAAGGCTCTTGCTAAGACAAACTAAGGCTAAGACTAGACAGGGCAGTAGCTATGAAAAGATAAAGAACACACAACAACAAAAAGATATGCATGAAGAATCCTATGATGTGTTCTAGATTTTCAAAGTGGATCATGTTTCTCTCACACACAAAGTAAGGCGGGATCTAACTTGTTATGAACATCAAGCAAAGCTAAAGAAAACTAAAAATAAAACCTAAGAGCGAGACACTCCAAGCATAGCACATAACGCATGAAGTGATAAAAATATAGTGAGACGAAGGACAAACTGATGATTGTTGATGGAGAAGGGGATGCTTGGGGGCATCCCCAAGCTTAGATACTTGAGGATTTTTTAAGGTTTGCAAAAGTTAGGAGAGACAAAACGTGGCAGAACCTGTAAAAAACTAAACATCAGGTAGTAAAGAATTTTTTAAGGGTACTTCTGCAAATCGAATCAAAAAACTCAGAACGTACGAAAGTTCCGTGATTGTATAAAGCACACTGTGTAAAAAATTCATCTGAAAAAGATGAACTGGTGGTTTATTCTGATTTTTCCCATCACGAGGACATAATCTGTTTTCTGGGCAGCATGTCACAACTTTCACTTCCCTTGTCATATGAGGCTATACTTGGCACAAAGCTTGAAAATAAAGATACAATGATGTTGCTACAGTAGTAACAATCATCAAGACCACTAAAAACATAAGTAGAAACATCTTGGGTTTCCTCCCAAAAAGCGCTTTCTTTTACGCCTTTAAGCTAGGCATAAGGCAAAAGAGAATCAAGTTTTATCAAGAGAGAGAGAATAGCTAGCCCGTGTAACGGACTCAAAAGGTAACTTGACTTTCTTTCTAGGTAAGTGTTACTTCCCCTTTTTGAAAGGGAATTGGAATTTTATATTCCCCTCTTTCATGTCAATAAAAGCACCAACGGTGCGGAGAAAAGGACGTCCCAAAATAATTTGACATAGGTTCACACTCTATATCCATAATAATAAAATCAACGGGAACATAGTTATCATTGACAATGATAAGAACATCGTCGATCTTCCCCAAAGGTTTCTTTACGGAAGAGTCGACAAGGCAAACACCAAAAGAACATGAATCAAAAGGTTTCAATTCAAACATATCATACATTCTTTTGGGCATGACGGAGGTACTAGCTCCAACGTCACATAAAGCATAGCAAGAGAAGTTATTTAATTTGATTTTTATCATAGGGTACCAACCATCATCTAGCTTCCTAGGTATGGAGGCTTCTATCCGAAGCTTCTCCTCCCTATCTTTGATAAGAGCATTTGTGATATGCTTTGTAAAGGCAATATTAAGTGTGCTAGTGTGGGGGTCTCTAGACATTTTGTGTAATAAGTTGATAACTTCTGAGAGGGTGCAACTATCAAAATCAATATCACTGCTATCAAAGGTGGTAGAAGTATCATCTAGGCTCACTTGTTTGAAACCCTCTATGTTCATAGGAGTATCTTCTTCTACGGTTGAGGTCTTAGCATCACCATTAATAGGTCCAATGGGATCAGGAGTGCATTGGGTGCTAATAGTTTCAGTGTCCTCAACAATTTGGATAGTGGCCACTGTGTGGTGTGTAGGAAGGCTCTTAATTCTATCATCTTCCTCTTTTTCTCTAGCCCATCTTTCTTTAAGTTTATCCATCATCATAATATTTTCATTGATTTGTAACTGGATAGCATTAATAGGAGTGGCCTTGCTCTCCTCAAGGGGAGAGGTTCTATTTTTTAACATCTCAACATCAAGGGCTAAGCTGTCTACCTTCAAACAAAGATCGTCTAATTTAGCTAGTTTTGCTTCCACATTCTTGTTGAAGGCTTTTTGGGTAGTGATGAAGTCTCTAAGCATACTCTCTAGTTCATAAGTGGGGTTCTTGTTGCTAGGGTAGGTGTTGTTGTTCCCATAAGTGGATGGAAACGGTCTAGGATTACTAGCAAAGTTGCCACTATAAGCATTATTATTAAAGTTGTTTCTAGCAATGAAGTTCACATGAACTTGTTCCTGAGCAACCAAAGAATTTAAAGAAATATCATGAGGATCAATAGAGGGTTTCTTGGCAAGTAGAGACATAACTAAATTAACTTTATCATTTAGGGAGGTAATTTCCTCGACAGAATTTACCTTCCTACCTGTTGGAGCTCGTTCGGTGTGCCATTGGGAATAGTTGTTCATCATCTCATCGAGAAGTTTTGTGGCAGCACCAAGTGTAGTTGACATAAAGGTTCCTCCCACGGCCGAATCTTACAGGTTCCGCGAGGTAAAGTTCAAGCCTGCATAAAAAGTATGGATAACGATCCAGGTAGTCAAACCATGTGTAGGGCATTTCTTAACAAGAGATTTCATATGTTCCCAAGCTTGGGCAACATGTTCATTATCCAATTGCCTAAAATTCATAATGTTACTCCTAAATTGGATAATTTTTGCAGGTGGGTAGTACTTCCCAATAAAAGCATCCTTCCATTTATCCCAAGAATCTATGTTATTCCTAGGCAAAGATTGAAACCAGATTTTAGCTCCATCCCTCAAAGATAAAGGAAAAAGCTTGAGCTTAACAACATCACCTTCTATTTTTTATACTTCTGCATATCACATAATTCAACAAAATTATTCAAGTGTAAAGCAACATCATCTCCAGCACCAGAGAATTGATCTCTCATAACAAGAATTAGTAAAGCAGGTTTAGTTTCATAAGAGGTAGCTGAAGTGGCAGGTGTGGCAATAGGAGTGCAGATAAAGTCTTTGTTGTTGTGACTGGTGAAGTCACACAACTTGGTGTTTTCAGTGGAACCCATAGTAGCAGCAAGTGTGGCAGATTTTTTTGTAATTTTCGATATAAGACACAAAGATAAAAACAGAAAGGTAAACAAACAAGACTAAAAAGTAAAGGTAAAGGATAGTGGGCAACCCCCCTATATTATCACTCGGAGTCCCCGGCAACGGCGCCAAAAATTTTGTTGATGCCGTAGAAGTGATAATGGCTTCTCTCCCTTCGTTGGTTACCCTAAGTGGAAGGTGAGATGCAGCGTACCGGCAAATTTCCCTCGGTGAAGATACCGAGGTTGAGATCGACTAGTAGGACTCGGGCAATGGCGCCGTTCACAACTCAGGGTTGCTTACTTCACCTGGACCTTCACACAATACAATTAACTTTGCTCCCAACGAAGTTCAGAGAGGTTTTCAATCTCTCCGGTCTTGTTGTTTATAAAGGGTCAAACACACAAGGGATAATGATAGTGATAATGGTAGCAACTGAAAGTAAATACTAAAAAGGAAATAGGCTTGTAAACAATGATGAGAATATGGACCGGGATCCCATGATGTTCACTAGTGATGTCTCTCTCCCAAAAGACGATAAAACTGCTATGCGAGGTAAACAAATTACAGATGGGCAATTGACAGGATTATAAACGCACCGCAAAGCTAACTATCCTACAAAAGAAAGGAAGAGGCTCATAAGCATGGGCAGTACGCCAAAATAAGTAGACCGAAATCCATCTACATCTACTACTAATCATCCACCTTGAGATATCTATCCAGAACATCTCGCTGGTATTAAGTTGCGAGTCCCACCCAAAGTGTAAACCCAAAGAAACAAACAACTGCAATAAAAGAACTTTGCGTAAAGTAAACAATCCTTGCAACCGCGGTTACAAGCACCGTTGTTTTCCCCCCTTGTGGCCACAACACATCCCCTAGACTCATGTTTCTGTCACTCAAGTGTGTCATTAGGGGGCATGTACCCACAATCGAGCATAACGTTCCCTCTTTGAGTTACTATCCACCACTTGGCCAAAGCAATAAACAGCAACGGAGAACATGCAAGAATTACTTAGGAACAAAAATATAAGAGATCAAAACCAAATATATTACTCTAACAGGATATGAACATAATCTCATAATCCATCGGATCCCATCAAACTCAACATACAAACAACACAAAAATTACATATGTGCCTCGATCATGTAGGCCAGCTCACGAGGTCTAAACCATGAAGAACAAAGAGGGCAGGAGAACATCACATAACTACTGATCACAGACCCATGGTCCAAGGTAGACTACTCACGGCACATCCGGGAAGCGTCCATGTTGGAGGAGAAGCTCCCGGAGGTCGATCCTCCCTCCGGCAGGGTGCCGGGAAGGGTCCTGACGGTGCTCCCGATCTTGGAAGCGTGGCGGTGGCGGAACAGAGGCGACATCGCGAAATAGGGTTCTGTCTTCGGAGTTTCCCCGTCACGAGAAATAAATAGGAAAAGGTGGGCAACCAGGGGGGCCACCAGGGGTCCAGGCGTCCCCCTGGCGCGGCCAGGCCTCTGGCCGCGCCAGGTGGCCGCGTGGGACCCTGGTGGTGGCCCTCAGGCCCCACTTGGGTGCTACTAGAAGACTCCGTTACGCTGATTTTTTATCCGATTTTTCCCGAATTTTTGGAGCACTTTTAATATGGGGGAAACCTGGAATAGAAAAATAGCAGAAAACAGAAACTAGCACTGGGGTGCACTGAGTTAGTAGGTTAGTCCAAATATGATCAAAAGTATATGAAAGTGATCATAGCAATATCACACAAAACATGCATGGAGCGACCAGAAATTATCGATACGTTTGAGACGTATCAGAGCTCCACAACGATGTGTTCAAGATGATCATGGCGTCCGTAAGGATAACTGTCGTCCGCGACAAAGTGCGGAGCTTTTGCCCGACAACTCCCCTGTACCATTACAAGATCTCCAAGGCAAGCACGATGAACTTGGTACACCAGATCCAGTTCGGGGCACCGACACTATCAGAGATAGATAGCGCACCCGAACCACCCACTGCCTAGCTCTCTTCGCCCACACGAGGAAGAGGGAAGGACATCCCTACCGCCATGGTACCCGCCAAAGAGAAAACCATCTGACCCGCCATCTGGTGCCGCCACCTAGGCATCCATGTTAGCGACACCAGCACCTGCCCACATCACGGTGCACCAGCACGAAAAGGAGTGAAAATCGTTTCCTTTCACTCCTAGCCTGGTGATACATCCAAAACGTATCTATAATTTTTTCTTGCTCCATGCATGTTTTGTGTGATATTGCTATGATATTGATACACTTTCATCCACTTTTGATCATATTTGGACTAACCTATTAACTCAGTGCAACCCAGTGCCAGTTCCTGTTTTCTGCTGTTTTTCTATTTCAGGTTTCCCCCATATTAAAAGTGCTCCACAAAATCGGGAAAATCAGATAAAAAATGAGCGTTCCGGAAGCTTCCGGATTCACCGAAGAAGGGCCAGAGGGGACCCACCTGGTGCCTAGGCGGCCAGTGGGCGCGGCCCAGGGCTTGGGCACGCCGGGAGGCTGCCTAGGCGACTGGTGGCCCCCCTGGTGCCCCCCTTTGGCTCCTATTTATTCTCCCGTCGCGAAAACCCTGATTCCAGACCCCTTTTCTCCAGAAGCAATTCCGATCTCCGCCACCATCACCGACAAGCTTCGGGGGACTAGAATTCTTGTGGCGGCACACTATCTGGACGGGGAAGTGCCCCCGGATTCATCTCCATCGATGTTGCTTCCTCCTTCCATGATGCGGGAGTAGTTCCTCCTCGGGGCTGAGGTTTCTACCAGTAGCTGATACGTCCAAAATGTATCTATAATTTTTGGTTGCTCCATGCATGTTTTGTGTGATACTGCTATGATATTGATACACTTTCATACACTTTTGATCATATTTGGACTAACCTATTAACTCAGTGCACCCCAGTGCTAGTTCCTGTTTTCTGCTGTTTTTCTATTTTAGGTTTCCCCCATATTAAAAGTTCTCCAAAAAATCGGGAAAAATCAGATAAAAAATCAGCGTTCCGGAAGCTTCCGGATTCACCGAAGAAGGTCCAGAAGGGCCCCACCTGGTGCCTAGGCAGCCAGTGGGCGCGACCCAGGGCATGGCCGCGCCGGGAGGCCGCCTAGGCGACTGGTGGCCCCCCGGGTGCCCCCTTTGGCTCCTATTTATTCTCCCGTCGTGAAAACCCTGATTCCGGACCCCTTTTCTCCAGAAGCAATTCCGATCTCCGCCGCCATCGCCGACAAGCTTCGGGGGACCAGAATTCCTGTGCCGGCACCCTGCCGAGACGGGGAAGGGCCCCCTGATTCATCACCATCGACGTTGCTTCCTCCCTCCATGATGCGGGAGTAGTTCCTCCTCGGGGCTGAGGTTTCTACCAGTAGCTATGTGGTCTTCTCTCTCTCTCATGATGTGATCTTGATTGTGATCATAGGCTATGTTAATCTAGGATGATCCCATGATGTTTCCCCTTCTTCTATGTATTGGATTGATGTACTCACTAGATCTTATCTAGTATAATCCCCGAGACCATGGTGACAGCGGTCTATTGTAAATGGGTTAGAAGAATATTTTCATGAGTGATTTCCTCTTTTGTGTGTGGATTGAAGATTGAGAGTCTCTTGGTTCTTGTCTTTGACTATCCTTTAGATATGTTGTGGTGATTGTGGTACTCTCTTTGCATGGCCGCGGTGACATTGGAAAATCCATAGATGAGAACTACGAACTCTGAGGTGTGCTTTTGTAGCCCTACACAATTCTCGTCCTCTCTTGACCACAAAGGAATGACCTCCGAGTACGTCTTCATTGCATGTTTTATGAGGAATATCATGTGATTAGACTATGTTAATGTTGTTGAGAGTTGCCACTAGTGAAAGTATGAAGCCTAGGCCTTGTTTCCACCATTGCAATACCGTTTGCGCTCATGTTTACTACTTGTTTTCTTTCTGCACTTTTTATTACAGATTTATATTACCTTGCTTTGCTACACTTATCACCCATATTTTACCATCTCTTCGCCGAACTAGTGCACCTATACAACTCCTAGTTGTATTAGGTGTGTTGGGGACACAAGAGACTTCTTGTATCTTAATTGCAGGGTTGCTTGAGAGAGACCATATTCAACCTCTACTTACCAGAGTTCGATAAACCTTAGGTCATCCACTTGAGGGAAATTGCTGCTGTCGTACAAACCTCTGCGCTTGGAGGCCCAACATAGTCTACAAGAATAGAAGCGTGCGTAGACATCAAGTTATTTCTGGCGCCGTTGCCGGGGAGGTGAGTACTTGAAGGTATATGTTTAGATCTTGCAATTAAATCTTTTCGTTTCTTGTTTTTATTTTCACTAGTTAGGCTTTATGGAAAACAACAACAAAATTATGAGAGAGCTTTATGAGCTCTATCTTGAGTTAGGACATGAAGTGTTTGAGGAGGAGATCAAAAAGCCTATGGAGCTTTATTATTTTCACAACACTCATGATAGTAGTAATGTTATTTGCATGTCTTCTTTGAATACTTTTGATGCTAATGATATGCAAAGCTATAAGCTTGGGGATGCTACGTTTGATGAAGATGATCTTTTTAGCCCCCCAAGTTTTGATGAGGAAATTTATTTTGATGATACTTTGCCTCCTATATATGATGATTATTGTGATGACACTTATGCTATAAAGAATAAATGTTTGCAAGTGTATCATGATAAGAATGATTCATGTGATAGCTATTTTCTTGAGTTTGCTCCCACTATTACTAATGAGAAGGATTTTGCTTATGTGGAGAGTAACACATTTTCTATGCTTGTGGATCATGATAAGAAAGTTTTATGTGATACTTATATTGTTGAGTTTATTCATAATCCCACTGAAAATTATTATGAGAGGGGAACACATGCTTATAGATATTTCAATAATATCAAGTTCCCTCTCTTTATGATGAAATTTTTGAAGTTGCACTTGTTTTGCCTTCCTATGCTTATTGCTTTGTGCTTCAATGAATTATTCAATTGCAATATTCCTATGCATAGGAAGCATGTTAGGCTTAAATGTGTTTCGTATTTTCTTCTTCATGCTCTCTTTTGTTCTTCAACTCCTATTCCTGCGAGAGCATCATTAAAATCTTAAGCCTAGCTAATGGCTTTAAAGAAGCGCTTTCGGGAGGCAGCCCGCAACGAATTTAGGATTTCCTTTTTGTTTTTCTTCTGTTTTTAGTGGTCTTGATGATTGTTACTACTGTAGCAACATCATTGTATCTTTACTTTTCAAGCTTTGTGCCATTTATAGCCTCATATGACAAGGGAAGTGAAAGTTGTGACATGCTGTCTAGAAAACAGATTCTATCCTCGTGACTAGAAAAATCACAGAAAAATCCCAGTTCATCTTCTTGAGCTGAAATTTTTACACAGCATGCTCTATAAAAATTACGAAACTTTCGTATGTTATTAGTTTTTTTATTTGAGTTTCAGAAGTATCCCTAGAAAATTCTTTACAAACTGCTGGTCTGTTTTTAACAGATTCTGTCCTGTTTTGCATTTTCTTCGTTTTGCAAACCATAAGCTTTCTTTTTCTTTGCAAAAACTTTTTGGCAATCTTGAGAAATAGTAGCTCTTCAAGAATATCCTTATTTCCAGTAGAGAAAAAATTATTTTATTATGGGTACTAACCTCGCTAATTAGATTATGATGAGTTATGTATGAAGGGAGTTTTTTCAAGTGTGCGAGGGAAGATGATGAAAGAAGATTCAGGAGTGTCAAATGCTCAAGCTTGGGGATGCCCCCATGCATCCCCAAGTAATATTCAAGGAGACTCAATCATCTAAGCTTGGGGATGCCCCCGTGCATCCCCTTATCCATCAACAATTATCAGTTTGTCTTTTGTTCCACTATATTTTTATCACTTCATGCGTTTTGTGCTATGCTTGGAGCGTCTCGCTCTTAGGTTTTATTTTTAATTTCCTTTGGCATTGATTGCTGTTCATAACAAGTTAGATCCCGTCTTACTTTGTGTGGGAGAGAAACATGCTCCACTTTCAAAATCGAGAACACATCATAGGATTCTTCATGCCTATGTCTTTGCTGTGTGTGTTCTTTATCTTTCCATAGCTACTGCCATGTTTAGCTCTTAGTTTTCATGCTTATCTTTATAAGAGCTTTTGTTTAGTTTGATGCTAGAACTCTCTTGAGTTTTCATGTTTATCTTGTTTAGATAGTTTTTCCTGTTGCACTGAGTTTTGTGTCTTGACTTGAAGTAGGTAATTGAGGTTGCTATTCTTTTGTAGTAGTAACTTGAAATAGTTTTGAGGTATTGTTTTGAGTAATGTTTGGAATTTTCGTGTCAAGAGCTTTAGCCTATTAGTGATAGATGTCGTATTTTGGGCGTGTTTATTTTCAAAACTTACAAAAATAGTTGAGAACTTTAGCTACTAGATGGATCACTACTCTTCTGAGGGGTCGAATATTAGAGTACACTCACGTACCATGAGTCGAGGATGCGCAAGGATAACCAAACCCCCATACACTCCTCCTCGGGGTACTTGTCTCTTCGTGAACCTCGTAATTAGATTGAGAGTTACCGATAATAAGTGCATGAGTTCTTCGGACTAATGTGAGTATTCGAAAGTTGGCACTTCCACCTTCCCATATTTTTCTAGCCTCTCATGTGCCGTGCATTGCCTTCGTATCACTCCGAGAGTTGGCGTCCACCTTCGCAGGTACATCCAAACCCTTGGCATGATACACTTTGTCATCATAAACCTCCTTATATCTTTCCTCAAAACAGCCACCATACCTACCTATCAAGGCATTTCCATAGCCTTTCCGAGATACATTGCCATGCAACATCCATCTTCTCATGACTTGATCTTCATGTCATACATGCTACTTGCTTGATCGATGAGCCACATGCTAGTTGGGCCTTGCCCTAATCATTGCTACATGATGCACTAGTATCATTGCATATCCTGCTACACTGGCAGAGGCATACATTTGCATACATCATGATAGTTACATCTTCTTTATGATTAGAGTACTTTGTAAAGTGTGAAAGATCTTCTATACTTCTTGTAATATATAGAGTGTTTCCCCTAAAGTGAGGAAAATATCCCAAAGGGGACAAAATCAAAAGATCCCAAAGTGGACAAAATCAAAAGATCCCAAAGAGGAAAAAATTAAAAGATCCCAAAGAATACAAAAGAGAGAAGTAGAAAGAGCCATCGAGGCCACCAAAAAATAAAAAAAATAGAAAAAAGGAGAAAAAGAAATAAAAAGAGTGAAGGGGCACACTACTATTCCTTTTGAGAGATCCGCACTCGTACTCCCTCTTATATCTTGTACTGCATAGAGATTATCATTCATGCATATAGCTATGTGGGGACCTTCACACTTTAGAACTTGGCTTGTATATTCCAATGATGAGCCTCCTCAAATGAGCTCTAGGTCTTCTTGAGCAAGCAAGTTGGATGCACCCCCCACTAGTTCCATTGGATAGCTTACCTTAGCTCATATGTGCATCCGTTTCATGGCAATCCCTACTCCTCACATCATATCTATCATTTGGCTTTCTCTCGCCTATGGTTGTCCTCATTGATGTGATCCTTTCACACCCTTTTTGTCTTCCTCCTCCACCATATTATCTCTTTTCCATCCTAAGTGTCAACTTTCTTGCTTACGCTCATCCATTGCATGAGTGCTCAAAATGTCGAAAAGGAGTGGATCATTTTGACTTGTACCTGGCTAGTGGTCTGGGGATGAGTCAAGATAAGATTCCAAAGAAGACCAAGTGTGAAACATTAGTAGATTGAGTTCTCAACAAAAAAATATTTTTTCTCGTATATCCCTATCCCCTTTCTTGCACGCAAACACCATTTGGAGACATTCGAGTCACGGACAGCGAGAGCTCTTGCACCTTTATGTTCTTATGTTGTTTGTTTCAATGCTAAATATAGACTCTTGCCTGTTATGACTTGAATTTAAT
This sequence comes from Bromus sterilis, assembly GCA_950022295.1. Lineage (NCBI taxonomy): Eukaryota > Viridiplantae > Streptophyta > Magnoliopsida > Poales > Poaceae > Bromus > Bromus sterilis. The sequence continues at coordinate 136,968,049 of OX465601.1, read as the reverse complement.
TACATGCCTTGATTGCTTTACTTAAAATTTCTTTTATGGTTGTTAGCATGTCACCACAGAAATTATGCTTTTATCATTTACCTACTCGACGACGAGCAGGAATTAAGCTTGGGGATGTTGATACGTCCAAAACGTATATATAATTTCTGCTTGCTCCATGCATGTTTTGTGTGATATTGCTATGATATTGATACACTTTCATACACTTTTGATGATATTTGGACTAACCTATTAAATCAGTGCACCCAGTGCTAGTTCCTGTTTTCTGCTGTTTTTCTATTTCAGGTTTCCCCCATATTAAAAGTGCTCCAAAAAATCGGGAAAAATCAGATAAAAATTAGCGTTCTGGAAGCTTCCGGATTCACCGAAGAAGGGCCAGAGGGGCCCCACCTGGTTCCTGGGCGGCCAGTGGGAAGCCGCCTAGGCGACTGGTGGCCCCCCTGGTGCCCCCCTTTGGCTCCAATTTATTCTCCCATCGCGAAAACCCTGATTCCAGACCCCTTTCCTCCAGAAGCAATTCCGATCTCCGCCATCATCGCCGACAAGCTTTGGGGGACCAGAATTCCTGTGCCGGCACCCTGCCGGGACGGGGAAGTGCCCCCGGATTCATCTCCATCGACGTTGCTTCCTCCTTCCATGATGCGGGAGTAGTTCCTCCTTGGGGCTGAGGTTTCTACCAGTAGCTATGTGGTATTCTCTCTCTCCCATGATGTGATCTTGATTGTGATCATAGGCTATGTTAATCTAGGATGATCCTATGATGTTTCCCCTTCTTCTATGTATTGGATTGATGTACTCACTTGATTTTATCTAGTATAATCCCCGAGTCCATGGTGACAGCGGTCTATTGGACATGGGTTAGAAGAATATTTTCATGAGTGATTTCCTCTTTTTTGTGTGGATTGAAGATTGAGAGTCTCTTGGTGCTTGTCTTTGACTATCCTTTAGATATGTTGTGGTGATTGTGGTACTCTCTTTGGATGGCCGCGGTGACATTGGGAAATCCATAGATGAGAACTACGAACTCTGAGGTGTGATTTTGTAGCCCTACACAATTCTCGTCCTCTCTTGACCACAAAGGAATGACCGCCGAGTACGTCTCCATTGCATGTTTTATGAGGAATATCATGTGATTAGACTATGTTAATGTTGTTGAGAGTTGCCACTAGTGAAAGTATGAAGCCTAGGCCTTGTTTCCACCATTGTAATACCGTTTACGCTCACGTTTACTACTTGTTTGCTTTCTGCACTTTTTATTACAGATTTATATTACCTTGCTTTGCTACACCTATCACCCATATTTTACCATCTCTTCGCCGAACTAGTGCACCTATACAACTCCTAGATGTATTAGGTGTGTTGGGGACACAAGAGACTTCTTGTATCTTAATTGCAGGGTTGCTTGAGAGAGACCATCTTCAACCTCTACTTCCCTGAGTTCGATAAACCTTAGGTCATCCACTTGAGGGAAATTGCTGCTGTCCTACAAACCTCTGCGCTTGGAGGCCCAACAAAGTCTACAAGAATAGAAGCGTGCGTAGACATCACCTGGCAATTACCGTGGGGATTGGGTCAACACCTGATGTGCGAGGTGATGATAGTGATTTCTCGCCCTTCGTTGGTAAACCCCAAGTGGAAGGTGTGATGTAGCACAGAAGCAAATTTACCTCAGTAAAGATACCAAGGTTTGTCTCCAGTAGGACTCCGGAGATGATAAGTAGGTGTCAGCGGCGCAACTGACGCGGACCTGCACACAGACACAAATAACTTTGTTCCCAACGAAGTTCAGAGAGGTTGTCAATCTCTCCGGTCTTGTTGTTCACAAAGGATCAAACACAAGGGATAATGATAGCAACTGAAAGTAAAAGCAGAGAAGTAAATGAGCGTGGAAACAGTAATGAGGATATGGACCGGGATACGTGATGTTCACTAGTGATGTCTCTCTCCCAAAAGATGATAAAACTGCTATGCGAGGTGAACAAATTACAGAAGGGCAATTGACAGGATTATGAACACACCGCAATGCTAACTATGCTACAAATGAAAGGAAGAGGCTCAAAAGCATGGGCAGAACGCCAAAATAAGTAGACTGAAATCCAACTACATCTACTACTAATCATCCACCTTGAGATATCTATCCAGAACATCTTGCTGGCATGATGTTGCGAGCCCCACCCAAAGTGTAAACCCAAAGCAACAGACAACTGCATTAAAAAAACACTTTGCGTCAAGTAAACAATCCTTGCAACCGCGGTTACAAGCACCGTTGTTTTCCCCCTTGTGGCAACATCACATCCCCTAGACTCATGTTTCTGTCACTCAAGCGTGTCATCAGGGGGCATGAACCCACAATCGAGCATAACGTTCCCTCTTGGGGTTACTACCTACTACTTGGCCAAAGCAATAAACAGCAACGGAGAACATGCAAGAATTACTTAAGAACAAAAATATAAAAGATAAGAACCAAATATATTACTCAATCACAATCTGAACATAATCTCATAATCCATCAGATCCCATCAAACTCAGCATAGCAACAGCTGAAATATTACAAAAGTGCCTCGATCATGTAGGGCAGCTCACGAGGTCTAAACCATGAAGAACAAAGAGGGGAGGAGAACATCACATAGCTACTGATCACGGACCCATGGTCCAAATAAAACTACTCACGAGACATCCGGGAAGCATCCATTGTGGAGAGGAGACTCCCGGAGGTCGGCCCTCCCTCCGGCAGGGTGCCGGGAAGAGGTCTGCTGGTGCTCCCGATCTCGAAAGCGCGGCGGCGGCGGAACAGAGGCGATATCGTGAAAAAGGGTTCTGTCCTCGAGGGTTTCTCGTCACGGAGAATATATAGGCGAAAGGGGGGCAGCCAGGGGGCCACCAGGGGTCCAGGCGCCCCCCTGGCGCGACCAGCCCTTGGGGCGCGCCACCAGGGCGCCTGGGCCCCTGGTGGTGTCCCTCTGGCCCCACTTAGGTTTTTCCGGAAGGTTCTTCTGTGCTGATTTTTTATCTGATTTTTCCCGAATTTTTGGAGCACTTTTTATATGGGGGAAAACTGAAATAGAAAATCAGCAGAAAACAAGAACTGGCACTGTGGTGCACTGAGTTAATAGGTTAGTCCAAATATGATAAAAAATGTATGAAAGTGTATCTAGATCATAGCAATATCACACAAAACATGCATGGAGCAAGCAGAAATTATCGATACGTTTTGGACGTATCAACATCCCCAAGCTTAATTCCTGCTCGTCCTCGAGTAGGTAAATGATAACAGCATAATTTCTGTGGTGACATGCTAGCAAAAATATAAGAACTTTGAAAAGTAAAACAATCAAGGGTAGAGATTCAATTCAAGTCATAACATGCAAGAGTCTATATTAGCATTGAAACAAGTAACAAAAGAACATTAGGTGCAAGAGCTCTCGCTGTCCGTGACTCGAATGTCTCCAAATGGTGTTTGCGTGCAAGAAGGGGGATAGGGAATACGAGAAAAAATATTTATTTGTTAAGAACTCAATCTACTAAAGTTTCAGACTTTGTCTTTTTCTGTAATCTTATCTTGACTCGTGCCCAGACCACTAGCCAGGTACAAGTCAATTTGATCCACTCCTTTTTCAATATTTTGAGTACTCATGCAATGGATGAGCGTATGCACGAGAGTTGATACTTAGGATGGCAAAGAGAGGAGTACGGAGGAGGAGGACAAAAAAGAATGAGAAAGGCTCACATCAATGAGGACAATCATAGGAAAGAGATGCCAAATGATAGATATGATGTGAGGAGTAGGGATTGGCATGCAACGGATGCACATATGAGCTAGGAAGCTCTCCAATGGAACTAGTGGGGGTGCATCTAACTTGCTCTCTCATGAAGACCTAGAGCTCGTTTGAGGAGGCTCATCCTTGGAATATGCAAGCCAAGTTCTATAGTGTGAAGGTCCCCACAAACCTATATGCATAATGATCATCTCTATGGAGTACAAGGATATAAAGGGGGTACTAGTGTGGATCTCTCAAAAGGATAGTAGTGTTTCCCCTTTCTCTCTTTTTATTTCTTTTTTCTCTCTTTTCTATATTTTTTTTATTTTTTGTGGCCTCAATGGCTCTTTCTATTTAACTCTCATTTGTCCTCTTTGGGATCTTTTATTGTGTCCACTTTGGGATCTTTTCCTCACTTAAGGGCAACACTCTATTTTACAAGAAGGTAAAGGAGATCTTTCACACTTTACAAGGTACTCAAAATCATAAATAAGATGTAGCTATCATGATGTATGCAATGTATGTCGCTGCCAGTGTAGCAGGAACATGTATGACATGAAGATCAAGTCATGAAGAGGTGGATGTTGCATGGCAATATATCTCGGAAAGGCTATGGAAATGCCTTGATAGGTAGGTATGGTGGCTGTTTTGAGGAAAGATATAAGGAGGTTCATGATGACAGAGTGTATCATGCCAAGGGTTTGGATGTGCCGGCGAAGGTGGACACCAACTCTCGGAGTGAGAAGAAGGAAATGCATGGCACGGGAGAGGCTAGCAAAATATGGGAAGGTGGAAGTGTCAACTTTCAATACTTACATTAGTCCGAAGAACTAATGCACTTATTATCGGTAACTCTCAATCTAATAAGGAGGTTCACAAAGAGACAAGTACCCCGAGGAGGAGTGTATGGGGGTTTGGTTATCCTTGCGCATCCTCGACTCATGGTACGTGAGTGTACTCTAATATTCGACCCCTCCAAACATTAGTGATCCATCTAGTAGCTAGAGTTCTCAACTAGTTTTGTAGGTTTTGAAAATACACACGGATTGCCCAGAATACGACACCTATCACTAATAGGATAAAGCTCTTGACACCAAAAGTTCAGACATTACTCACATCAATACTTCAAAACCATTGCAAGTTACTACTAGAATTAAATAGCAACCTCAATTACCTACTTTCAAGACAAGACACTAATCAGTGCAACAACCAACTCTCTTTAACAAGATAACATGAAAACTCAAAAGAGTTCCAGCAACAAACTAAACAAAAGCCAAGGCTCTTGCTAAAGACAAACTAAGACTAAAAGTAAACATGGCAGCAGCTACGAAAAGATAAAGAACACACAACAGCAAAAAGATAAGCAGGAAAAATCCTATGATGTGTTCTAGATTAGAGTGGAGCGTGTTTCTCTCCCACACAAAGCAAGATGGGGTCTAACATGTTATGACCAGCAAGAAAAACTAAAGAAAACTAAAAATAAAACCTAAGAGCGAGATGCTCCAAGCATAGCGCATAACGCATGAAGTGATAAAAATATAGTGAGATGAAGGACGAACTGATGATTGTTGATGGAGAAGGGGATGTACGGGGCATACCCAAGCTTAGACGCTTGAGTCTCCTTGAATATTTATTGGGGATGCATGGGGGCATCCCCAAGCTTGAGCGCTTGACACTCCTGGATCTTCTTTCATCATCTTCCATCGCACACTTGAAAACTCCCTTCATACATAACTCATCATAAGCTGATTAGAGAGGTTAGTACCCTTAATAAAATAAATTTTCCCCACTGGATATAAAGATATTCTTGAAGACCTACTGTTTCTCAAGAGTGCACAAAAGTTTTTGCAAAGAAAAAGCAAGCTTAAGGTTTGCAAAAGTGAAGAGAGGCAAAACGTGGCAGAATCTGTGAAAAACAGAACAGCAGGTAGTAGAGAATTTTTTCGGGGAACTTCTGCAACTCAACTCAAAAAACTCAAAACATACGAAAGTTTCACAATTATATAGAGCATGCTGTCAAAAAAATTCAGCTCAAAAAGATGATCTGGTGATTTTATTCGAATTTTTCTGTCAAGGGACAGAATCTGTTTTCTAGACAACATGTCAGAACTTTTGCTTCCCTTATCATAAGAGGCTATAACTTGGCACAAAGCTGAAAAATAAAGATACAATGATGTTGCTACAGTAGTAACAAACATCAAGAAACAACTGATGACGGCTTCTCGCCCTTCGTTGGTAGGCCCCAAGTGGAAGGCGTGATGCGGTACAGCAGCGAGTTTTCCCTCAGTAAAGATACCAAGGTTTGTCTCCAGTAGGACTCCAGAGATGATAAGTAGGTGCCAGCGGCGCACCTGACGCGGACCTGCACACAGACACAGATAACTTTGTTCCCAACGAAGTTCAGAGAGGTTGTCAATCTCTTCGGTCTTGTTGTTCACAAATGATAAAACGCAAGGGGATAATGATATCAACTTGAAAGTAAATGCAGAAAAGTAAATATAGCTTGGAAACAATAATGAGGATATGGACCGGGATACGTGATGTTCTCTAGTGATGTCTCTCTCCCAAAAGACGATAAAAATTTCTATGCGAGGTAAACAAATTACAGAAAGGCAATTGATAGGATTATGAACGCCCCGCAATGCTAACTATGCTACAAAAGAATGGAAGAGGTTCAAAAGCACGGGCAGTACGCCAAAGTAAGTAGACCGAAATCCATCTGCATCTACTACTAATCATCCACCTTGAGATATCTATCCAGAACATCTCGCTGGTATTAAGTTGCGAGCCCCACCCAAAGTGTAAACCCAAAGCAGCAGACAAATGCATTAAAAAGAACTTTTCGTAAAGTAAACAATCCTTGTAACCGAGGTTACAAGCACCGTTGTTTTCCCCCTTGTGGCAACAGCACATCCCCTAGACTCATGTTTCTGTCACTCAAGCATGTCATCAGGGAGGCATGAACCCACAATCTAGCACAACGCTCCCTCTTGGAGTCACTACCTATTACTTGGCCAAAGCAATAAACAGCAATGGAGACGATGCAAGAATTACTTAGGAAAAAAAATACAAGAGATAAGAACCAAATATATTACTCTATCACAATCTGAACATAATCTCATAATCCATCAGATCCGATCAAACTCAACATAGCAATAGCAGAAATATTACAAAGGTGCCTCGATCATGTAGGGCAGCTCACGAGGTCTAAACAATGAAGATCAAAGAGGGGAGGACAACATCACATAGCTAATGATCACGGACCCATGGTCCAAGGAAAACTACTCACGAGACATCCGGGGAGCATCCATGGTGGAGAGGAGACTCCCAGAGGTCAATCCTCCCTCCGTCAGGGTGCCGGGAAGAGGTCTTCTGGTGCTCCCGATCTTGGAAGCGCGGCGGCGGCGGAACAAAGGCGAGTTCGCGGAATAGGGTTCTCCTTCTGGAGTTTTCCCATGACGGGGGATAAATAGGCGAAAGGGGGCAGCCAGAGGTGGGCCAGGGGCCCCAGGGCCCCCCTGGCGCGGCCAGGGGTGGGGCCGCGCCAGGTGGCTGCCTGGCCCCCCCTTGGCCCCCTCTGGCCCCTCCCGGGCTCTTCTGGAAGCTTCCTGTACGCTGATTTTTTCTGTATTTTTCCCGGAATTTTTCTGGCATTTTTTATATGGGGGAGAACTGAAATAGAAAAACAACAGAAAACAAGAACTGGCACTGGGGTGCACTGAGTTAATAGGTTAGTCCAAATATGATCAAAAATGTATGAAAGTGTATCTAGATCATAGCAATATCACACAAAACATGCATGGAGCAAGCAACAATTATTGATACGTTTTGGACGTATCAACATCCCCAAGCTTAATTCCTGCTCGTCCTCGAGTAGGTAAATGATAACAAGCATAATTTCTGTGGTTACATGCTAGCAACCATAAAAGAACTTTGAAAAGTAAAGCAATCAAGGTTAGAGATTCAATTCAAGTCATAACAGGCAAGAGTCTATATTAGCATTGAAACAAGTAACAAAAGAACAAAAGGTGCAAAGCTCTCGCTGTCCGTGACTCGAATGTCTCCAAATGGTGTTTGCGTGCAAGAAAGGAGGGTAGGGAATACGAGAGAAAAAAGTATTTTTGTTGAGAACTCAATCTACTAAAGTTTCACACTTGGTCCTCTTTGGAATCTTATCTTGACTCGTCCCCAGACCACTAGCCAGGTACAAGTCAAGTTGATCCACTCCTTTTCGATATTTTGAGCACTCATGCAATGGATGAGCGTAGCACGAGAGTTGACACTTAGGATGGCAAAGAGAGAAATATGGTGGAGGAGGAAGACAAAAAAGGATTAGAAAGGCTCACATCAATGAGGACAATCATAGGCAAGAGATGTCAAATGATAGATATGATGTGAGGAATAGAATTTCCATGCAATGGATGCACATACGAGCTAAGAAGCTCTCCAATGGAACTAGTGGGGGTGCATCTAACTTGCTCGCTCATGAAGACCTAGAGCTCGTTTGAGGAGGCTCATCCTTGGAATATGCAAGCCATGTTCTATAGTGTGAAGGTACCCACATAGCTATATGCATGAAGATCATCTCTATGGAGTACAAGGATATAAAGGGAGTACTAGTGTGGATCTCTCAAAAGGATAGTAGTGTTTCCCCTTTCTCTCTTTTTATTTCTTTTTCTCTTTTTTCTATTTTTTTGTATTTTTTTGTGGCCTCATTGGCTCTTTCTATTTAACTCTCATTTGTCGTCTTTGGGATCTTTTTATTATGTTCACTTTGGGATCTTTTGCTCACTTAAGGGCAACACTCTATTTTACAAGAAGGTAAAGGAGATCTTTCACACTTTACAAGGTACTCAAAATCATAAAGAAGATGTAGCTATCATGATGTATGCAATGTATGTCGCTGCCAGTGTAGCAGGAACATGTATGACATGAAGATCAAGTCATGAAGAGGTGGAAGTTGCATGGCAATGTAACTCGGAAAGGCTATGGAAATGCCTTGATAGGTAGGGATGGTGGCTGTTTTGAGGAAAGATAAAGGGAGGCTTATGATGACAGAGCGTATCATGCCAAGGGTTTGGATGTACCGGCGAAGGTGGACACCAACTCTCGGAGTGAGAAGAAGGCAATGCACGGCACATGAGAGGCTAGCGAAAATGGGAAGGTGGAAGTGCCAACTTTCAATACTTACATTAGTCCGAAGAACTCATGCACTTATTATCGGTAACTCTCAATCTAATAAGGAGGTTCAGAAAGAGACAAGTACCCCGAGGAGGAGTGTATGGGGGTTTGGTTATCCTTGCGCATCCTCGACTCATGGTACGTGAGTGTTCTCTGATATTCGACCCCTCAGAAGAGTAGTGATCCATCTAGTAGCTAGAGTTCTCAACTAGTTTTGTAGGTTTTGAAAATAAACACGGATTGCCCAAAATACGACACCTATCACTAATAGGCAAGATCTCTTGACACCAAAAGTTCAAACATTACTCACATCAATACTTCAAAACTATTGCAAGCTACTACTAAAATTAAATAGCAACCTCAATTACCTACTTTCAAGACAAGACACAACTTAGTGAAACAACCAACTCTCTTTAACAAGATAAAAATGAAAACTAAAAAGAGTTCCAGCAACAAACTAAACAAAATCCAAGGCTCTTGCTAAAGACAAACTAAGACTAAAACTAAACATGGTTATAGCTATGAAAAGATAAAGAACACACAACAGCAAAAAGATAGGCATGAAGAATCCTATGATGTGTTCTAAATTTTGAAAGTGGAGCGTGTTTCTCTCCCACACAAAGTAAGACGGGATCTAAATTGTTATGAACAGCAAGCAAAGCTAAAGAAAACTAGAAACAAAACCTAAGAGCGAGACGCTCCAAGCATAGCACATAACGCATGAAGTGATAAAAATATAGTGAGATGAAGGACGAACTGATGATTGTCGATGGAGTAGGGGATGCACGGGGGCATCCCCAAGCTTAGACGCTTGAGTCTCCTTGAATATTTATTGGGGATGCATGGGGGCATCCCCAAGCTTGAGCGCTTGACACTCCTGGATCTTCTTTCATCATCTTCCATCGCACACTTGAAAACTCCCTTCATACATAACTCATCATAAGCTGATTAGAGAGGTTAGTACCCTTAATAAAATAATTTTTCTCCACTGGATATACAGATATTCTTTAAGAGCTACTGTTTCTCAACAGTGTCAAAAAGTTTTTGCAAAGAAAAAGCAAGCTTAAGGTTTGCAAAAGTTAGGAGTGACAAAATGTGGCAGAATCTGTGAAAAGCAGAAGAGCAGATAGTAAAGAATTTTTTAGGGGCACTTCTGCAACTCAAATAAAAAAACTCAGAACATACGGAAGTTTCATAATTGTATAGAGCATACTGTGTAAAAATTTCAGCTCAAAAAGATGAACTGGGATTTTTTTGGAATTTCCTGGTCACGAGTACAGAATCTTTTTTCTGGACAGCATGTCACAACTTTTACTTCCCTTGCCGTAAGAGGCTATAACTTGGCACAAAGTTGAAAAATAAAGATACAATGATGTTGCTACAGTAGTAACAAACAACAAGACAAAACAAAAGCAAAAAGAAAAACCTAAATTCGTTGCGGGCTGCCTCCAGAAAGCGCTTTCTTTTATGCCTTTTAGCTAGGCATGATGCAAAAGAAGAATCAAGTTTTATCAAGAGAAAGAGAATAACTAGCCCGAGTAACAGACTCAAAAGGTAACTTGATTTTCTTTCTAGGGAAGTGTTCCATCCCCTTTTGGAATGGGAATTGGAATTTTATATTCCCCTCTTTCATGTCAATAACCGCACCAACGGTGCGAAGAAAAGGACGTCCCAAAATAATTGGACACAAAGGTTCACACTCTATATCCATAACAATAAAATCAACGGGAACATAGTTGTCATTGACAATGATAAGAACATCGTTGATCTTCCCCAAAGGTTTATTTACGGAAGAATCAACAAGACGAACACCAAAAGAACAAGGCTCAAAGGGTTTCAATTCAAACATATCAAATATTCTTTTGGGCATAACGGAGGTACTAGCTCCAACATCACATAAAGCATAGCAAGAGAAGTTATTTAATTTAATTTTGATCATAGGATCCCAACCATCATCTAGCTTCCTAGGTATGGAGGCTTCTACTCTAAGTTTCTCCTCCCTAGCTTTGATGAGAGCATTTGTGATATGCTCCGTGAAGGCAAAATTAAGTGTGCTAGTGTGGGGGTCTCTAGACATTTTGTGTAACAAGCTAATAACTTCTGAGAGGGTGCAACTATCAAAATCAATATCACTACTATCAAAGGTGGTAGTAGTGTCATCTAGGCTCACTTGTTTGAAACCCTCTATGTTCATAGGAGTTTCTTCATCTACGGTTGAGGTATTAGCATCACCATTAATAGGTCCAATGGGACTAGGAGTGCATTGGGTGCTAATAGTTTGGGTGTCCTCAACAATTTGGATAGTGGCAACTGTGTGGTGTGTAGGAAGGCTCTTAATTCTATCCTCTTCCATAGGGATAACTTCCAACTTGGCTGCCATTTGATTTATCAAAGCAGATTGGGTGTGGGACATATTCGAAACATGGGTTTCGGTGGCGGTAAGTCTAGCCTGGAGATTAGAAATCTCACTGTTCAGGCTATCAAGATGTTCACTAATATTTTGCAGAATGGCAGTATGCTCACCTATTTGCTTCGAAAAAGCTTTGTTTTGTTCAAACTGGGCGTGCATATAGTTCTTAGTAGCTTTCTCTATTTCTACCAACTTCTCATAGCTAGGTAGGTCTCTTTTCGTATAAGCAGGATTATAGGAGTTGTTGCTAGGGTAGGTGTTGTTGTTCCCATAGTTGGATGGAAACGGTCTAGGATTGCTAGCAAAATTTCCCCTATAAGCATTGTTGTTGAAGTTGTTTCTAGCAATAAAGTTCACATCTACTTGTTCTTGAGCAACCAAAGAATTTAAAGGGACATCATGAGGATCAATAGAGGGTGCTTGGTAAGTAGAGACATAATTAAGTCAACTTTTTCATTGAGGGAGGTAATTTCCTCGACAGAGTTTACCTTCCTACATGTTGGAGCGCGTTCGGTGTGCCATTGGGAATAATTGGTCTTCATTTCATCGAGAAGCTTCGTGGCAGCACCAAGTGTAGTTGACATAAAGGTTCCTCCTGCGGCCGAATCTAACAGGATCCGCGAGGTAAAGTTCAAGCCTGCATAAAAAGTCTGGATAACCATCCAGGTAGTCAAACCATGTGTAGGGCATTTCTTAACAAGAGATTTCATTCATTCCCAAGCTTGGGCAACGTGTTCATTATCCAATTGCTTAAAATTCATAATATTACTCCTCAATTGGATAATCTTAGCAGGAGGGTAGTACTTCCCTATAAAAGCATCTTTGCACTTGTCCCAAGAATCTATGCTATTACTAGGCAAAGATTGAAACCAGATTTTAGCATCTCCCCTTAAAGAGAAAGGAAAGATCTTGAGCTTAACAACATCACCTTCTACTGCTTTATACTTTTGCATATCACATAATTCAACAAAATTATTCAAGTGTAAAGCAGCATCATCTCCAGCACCAGAGAATTGATCTCTCATAACAAGGTTTAGCAAAGCAGGTTTAATTTCATAAGACGTAGCTGAAGTGGCAGGTGTGGCAATGGGAGTGCAGATAAAGTCTTGGTTGTTGTGACTAGTGAAGTCACACAACTTGGTGTTTTCAGTGGAACCCATAGTAGCAGCAAGTGTGGCAGTTTTTTTTTGTAATTTTTGATAAAAGACACAAAGATAAAAACTGAAAGGTAAACTAACAAGACTAAAAAACAAAGGTAAATGGTAGTGTGCAACTCCCCTATCTTAGCACTCGGAGTCCCCGGAAACGGTGCCAGAAAACTTGCTTGATGGCTTCTCGCCCCTTCGTTGGTTACCCCAAGTGGAAGGTTGAGATGTAGTGCAGCAGCAGTTTTCCCTCGGTGAAGATACCAAGGTTTGTCTCCAGCAGGAATCCAGAGATGATAAGTAGGTGTCAGCGGCACAACTGACGCGGACCTGCGCACACACACAACTAACTTTGTTCCCAACGAAGTTGAGAGAGGTTGTCAATCTCTCTGGTCTTGTTGTTCACAAAGGATCAAACACAAGGGATAATGATAGTAATTGAAATTAAATGCAGAAAAGTAAATGAGTGTGTAAACAGTTATGAGGATATGGACCGGGATACGTGATGTTCACTAGTGATGTCTCTCTCCCAAAAGACGATAAAATTGGTATGCGATGTAAAAAATTTACAGAAAGGCAATTGACAGGATTATGAACGCACCGCAATGCTAACTATGCTAAAAAAGAAAGGACGAGACTGAAAAGCATGGGCAGTACGCCAAAATAAGTAGACCGAAATCCAACTGCATCTACTACTAATCATCCACCTTGAGATATCTATCCAGAACATCTCGCTGGTATTAAGTTGCGAGCCCCACCCAAAGTGTAAACCCAAAGCAACATACAACTGCATTAAAAAGAACTTTGCGTAAAGTAAACAATCCTTGCAACCGCGGTTACAAGCACCGTTGTTTTCCCCCTTGTGGCAACAGCACATCCCCTAGACTCATGTTTCTGTCACTCAAGCGTGTCATCGGGGGGCATGAACCCACAATCGAGCAGAATGTTCCCTCTTGGAGTCACTACCTACTACTTGGCCAAAGCAATAAACAACAACGGAGAACATGCAAGAATTACTTAGGAACAAAAATATAAGAGTGAAAGTGCAATATATCGACCAGAGGGGGGGTGAATGGGAGGTTTTCAATTTTACTACCAGATTTTGGTTTTCTTCAGGACTGAAGCAATCATGAAGCTGAAGAAAATCATGAAGCTGAAGAAGTAACCAAAATCATGAAGAAATAAAACTTCACAGAATGTAATCATTAGGGCAGCTCATCATAATGCAACAGAAATAAATCAATTCAGATAAGCAGAAGTGCGTCAGATGCATAGTATGAAGACAAAGAGTAGAGGGAGAGCTGAAGCATATCATATCAAATACTGAAGCTTAAGAGGTTGAAGAGATAGCACCAGAGATTGAAGACATTGGTTTGGTAGACCAGTTCAAGTTGTTGTGACAACTCTACGTCTGGTTGGAGAGGCTGAGATTCAACTCAGAAGACAGAGTCTTCACCTTGTTCTCCTTGAACTAAAGTCCTCAGACTCCGTCCAATAACTCAGGTGAGTCTTCAAGGTAGACTCCCGAAACCTTCACAGACTCAGTCACTCCGGGAAGTCACAATTGCATCTTGACTTCCTCAGACTGAAGACTTCTACACCGGCTGGAAGATCACAGTCTTCAAGAGTAAAAAGCTTCGGATCACTCGAACCGACTTCCTCAGAAATGCTCAACTACTCAGGCTGGTGGTTTTTCCTCACATAGGTTCTTCAGTCTCCTCAGAGGTGGGTTGCTCTCAGATGACAAGTGTCAGTTTTTCTGTCGGAGCAGCCAACCCACAAATGGGACTGGGGGTGGCTATTTATAGCCGCGGAGCAACCCGAGGTGAAAGGACATAAATGCCCATGCATGCAATTACTCTCATGCCCTCGGAAATGACCGTTGCTAGACAAGTTCTAGCCTCTCACCACGCAACACGTGGCACGGTCAAAGTATTCTCTCTCCAGACTCCTCAACCGAAGTTAGTTACCTCAGTGTCCTTAAGAACAACGTCTCAGACACATGAGGACTGAACTTCTACTGCAGGAGATCTCACTCTCTTCAGGAGAACTGCACTCGCAGTCTCTAGACTCCTCAACCGAAGACAAATTCCTCAGTGTCCTAAAGAACAACGTCTCAGACACCCAAGGAACTGAACTTCTACTGCAGGAGATTTCTCTCTCTTCAGGAGAACTGCACTTGCAGTCTCCAGACTCCTCAACCGAAGACAGATTCCTCAGTGTCCTGAAGAACAATGTCTCAGACACCCGAGGAACTGAACTTCTACTACAAGAGATTTCCTCAGGGTTTTTCTTCAGGATTCCTAAGTGAGCACTTCCTCAGACCTTCGAAACTCGTTTTCTTCAACCCCTCCAACAGTGCGGTGTTTTCCTATGACTCAAGAAGTATAAAAAGTCTTAGCGAAGACTACGCTTCATCTTCGTCTTCAGCCCGAACTTCCTCAGGATCGTCTTCAGCTTCAGCTTCAACCGAACGCTTCAGGATCCTACTTCCTCAGGATTTCGTGCAACTTCATTACTCAAGAAGTATAAAAAGTCTTAGCGAAGACTACGCTTCAACTTCCTCTTCAGCGCGAACTTCCTCAGGATCGTCTTCAGCTTCAGCTTCAACCGAACGCTTCAGGATCCTACTTCCTCAGGATTTCGCGCAACTTCATTCTTCAGGAAACACACCGATTTCTCCAATGTTCCTCAACATTTTGGGGGGTCGACATTGGTGGTTAAACACCTCATCAGGGACTGTTCTCCTATGTATACTCACAAACACATCAGTCCCTTAACCGTTTTGTCATCGAACTCCAAAACCTCAAGGGGAGAGCACTTGATGCACTTACAATCTCCCCCTTTTTTGTGATTTGATGACAATCAGGTTAAGCTTCAACGGGGATAAAATTATGAGTTTGAAAAAAAAAACTTTGAAGAATATTTTTAACATTAAGCTGAATATAGTGAAGCTCCCCCTGAGGATATGCATATAAGTTGAAGAATGTTTAATATCTAAAGCATTTTGAGGTATATGAGGAGCTCCCCCTATATTCAGGCATTTCTGAAGCAGTGCATGTTATGAAGTGTTTGAGGAATTTAAACAACGCACTGAGAGAGGTGTTTGCAGAGATAATCACATGCATATATGATAAACGTGAGGAAATAGCATGAGGTAACTGAGGAATAGTATCAGGAAAACACCAAAATTACAGATTACAACTCGTTACAAAAAAATCTGAAGAACGAGAGTTGTAACTGAAGAACCCCATAACTAAAACCCGCTTGAAGACTAACAGATTTCTCCCCCTTTGTCATAAAATGACCAAAAAAGGGAAAAACTGAAGCTAACGCCCCTTTGAAGTTGCTTCAAGGCTGAGGTGAGTTACGCCTGAGGCAATCCGTTGCAGTGTGAGGACATCCAGCAGTGTCTTCAGCTTCTTCAGCAGTCATCTCCTGGTTTGAAGAATAAGAATCCATGGCCGGAGGAGGAGTTGTGCAGCGTCTGAATTGTCTTGGGGGTCTGATGGTAGGAATCGGAGGCTGTTGAAGCTCCAACTTGGCAAGGTCTTCAGGGGTGATTACTTCTCTCATCAGGGCATCAAGATGTTGATATGTATGATGAGCATACTGATGCACTTTCTTCACAGAAGAATGCGTGTGAGCCATATAGCTGAGAATCTCAGAAAACTGACGCTTTACCCAGTCATGATTTCTATCAACTTTCTGATGAAGACTAATCAGAAGCTCTCGATCAGTCATCACTCGAGCCTGAGTTGTATCCTCAGTTGAGGCATGAGTTCTTGTTTCATCAGTTGTGCGAGACTGAGGATGACGAATATTTCCACCGAGGGAATTGGTCGGGAGAACTTCTTCATAGAAGATGCCTTTGCCTTTGTCATTTGAAGCAATAGTATGCTGAAGCACTTCGACAGGCGGCAGATAAGTCCTGTGATTCGGGTGATCAGGTTGGAAACCAATTCCAGTCACTGCTCGGATTAGCTTCATGATCCAAGGCGCGTATGGCTTCAGGATATGACGATTCTGTGCAGCATCAACTAGAGTTCTGAAGAAGAAGTCAGGAACATTGATTGGCCCAGACATGCAGAGGTTGTGAAGTATGTTCTTCATGACACCAATGACTTCTTCAGCAGTGGATTCATAGCCTTTGATGGGGCAGAAGGTCTTCGCCAGAATCCGATACATTGTACTCGGCAGATACTGAAGCTCAGAGACTGGAAACTTTGTGCGAGCTGGGGCTTCAGGGGCCTGAGGCTTCATGAGCATGTTCATCAGGTCATCTCGAAGTATTTGAGACCCATAGGAGCAGGCAGCAGGGGAAGTGCACTGAGGCAACTCAAGAATGTCAATTGCTTCAGGAACAGTGATGGTGTAGTGATGATGCTCAGTCATCCACTCGAGGACCCAGGTGTTGATATCCAGAGGATTTCCTGAAACATACAACGTGGCATAAAACTGAAGCACAAGCTCTTCATTCCAGTGTATGCATTCAGAGCAGAACTGAAGCAGCTTGGCATGATGCAGATCCTGAAGCACATTGTTGAAGCAAGGAAGGGCTTCCATATCCATCAGAGGGATGTGCTTGTGAGGAAACAGTTTGTTTTGCTTGTAGAGCACTGAAGCATAGTAGTTCTTCTGAGTGGCAGTCCAGAACCTCAACAGCTTTTGAGGTGGAGCAGAGTGATACGGATTTTGAATCCCCTCTTGAAAGAAACTCATGGCGTTGAAGAAATCAGTAGCATCAAAGCTTGGAGTATCATCAGCTTCAAGGTCACGAAAGAATGGTCGCTTCTGCATCGGACATAAGGACCGAGCTTGAACAGGGCCTTGAGGTGGGGAAGGCGCTTGAGGCACTTCAATCTGAAGAGTAGCTTGAGGCTGAGGCTGAGTCGCTGCAGATGCATCAGGCACAGATGTGTTGATGTCCTTGGGGAGACGAGGCGATGTGGCATGTTTATCTTCAGAGCCATCCTTTGAAGCTTCAGCATTTGTACTGGTTTCTGCTTCAGGAGGGGCAGTTGTGCTTTGGTCGGCTTCAGCTTCAGTTTCAGCAGCAGGTGGGTCTGGCTGAGGATCAACAGTTGTAGTGTCAGCTGCATCAGTATCAGTGGTGGTGTTTGCTGCAGCATCAGTATTAGCAGCAGAATTTGTTGGAGCACTGGAGGCTTTGGGGTCATCAGCATCAGACGCTGAGGACGATGCACCAACAGAGTCTTCAGATTGCAGAGAAGTGTCAGGAAGCACCTCGGTTACGGTGTCGGAGTGAGGCTCAGGTGAGAAGACGGTATGAGTGGGTGAGTGTGTCAGCCCATAGTCATCATCATGGACACGAGGAGTTCCATCATCCATAATGTCGACGTCCATGTCTTCAACTTCAGTGATAGTTGGTGGCGGTGGGGACGGTGAAGTTGGAACAATGGGTGTTGCAGCAGGGGGTGAAGTGAAGACGATTAAGCTGCGCTGAGTATTTTGAGGTGGAGTTGAGGCAGCAGTAATATGAACGGTGGTATCACCGGCCTGTTTGGTCGGAGGAGCTGAGGAAAGTAGTGTAGCATCAATGGGTTCTTCAACAGTAGGCTTCTTCGCAGCAGGTGGAGTAGAGGGTTGGGCTTCAGGCAGACGCTTGAGGCTTTTAGCAGTGGCATCAGTGGGTACTGAGGAAGCAGGCTATCGAAGCTTCATCAACTTTGCCACCTGTTGAGAGATCCGTTCTTTGGATTTGCCAATATAAGTACGGTTGGCAGCGAACTCAATGTTGAGGCGTTGAACTTCACATTGATGCTCTATAAACTCCTGAGGAGTAACATCAGTGATAGGTTTCTTTTTGAAGTCACTGAGGACTTTCTTCAGTTTGGCCTTCAACTGTTTCTGAAGATCTCGTTGATGAATCTCGTTTATGAGGAATTGTTGAACATAGAATTTGATGTCTTTCGGGATGTCCAAATCATCAAGCGGAGTGTCAGGCTTAACAGACCAAATTTCAATGTACTCCAAGATCTTCTTGGGATCAAGGAGAAGCGGGATTTCTGAACCCGTTGCTTCAGCTTTGCGTCTGGCCGCAGCACGCACGTATTCAATCTTATCAGCTTCAGTGGCGACGAAGCTGGCCAAATCCTCAAATTCATCTTCATCATCAGAAGATTGAGGAGTATGATGAACGGCACCACGCATAGCAGTTTTCTTTGGTGAGGGGCGAGGGCCGCGTTGAAGAACAGTTTTGGTCTTCAGCTGAGGCTGAGGCATTGTGATTGAGGCCTCAGGAGCACCAGATTCATCAGTGCGTATCCTTGAGGAGGGGGCAGCACCATCTGTGCGTTGACATGAGGAGCCAACAACTTGAGGTTTCATGCCAGGAGCCTTTTTGCGGTGCTGAGGCGGAGGTTGTTGTCTGGGTTGAGACTGATCTTGAGGCGGAATCTGTATTGAAGCAGTCATGTCACGGACCAGATTCTTGACACGGCTGCGAGAGCGCTTGAGGTACTGCTCATATGCCGCAGGAAAGTCTTCAGGAGTGCGCATTGTTGTGGGATCAGGAATGACGCCTGGTGCAGGTGGAGGTCGAGCCTTGATACCCAATGTCTTCAGTGGCGGATTAACGACAAACATTTCCTCATGTTGAGGATTAAGCCATTGATAGGCCACCCAATGCTTGGCCCATTCTCTTGTGATCTTCTGGACCCTTTTCTTACGATCATCAGTAGTTTCACGTTCTGGAGTCTTCAGTTTCTCATAGAGCTCAGGAGGTAAGTCTTTAGCAGTATCAGTGTGCTTGCGCCAAGGAGGCATTTTCTTCAGCTGAGGAGACTGAGGAATTGTACGTTCGAGCTGAGATGCAAATGAAGTGAGACTATGAGAACCATACGATTCCTCAGCAGACATGTACCTGTGACAGAATTAAGTTGCGAGGGAAGTGTGGTACGGTTATATGCGTTCATGAGGAATAGGCTGAGGAAAACAAAGGAATGAGGCATAGGTATAGGTTTCAGAAAGCTAGCAGTACAGTGGAGGATTAACTGGGTTGAGGACACAACAGTACTGAGGAATAAGATGCTGAGGAATAAACCACTGAAGAATAAGCATACCAGACTTGAGGCGAATGCTGAGGAACAATGAGTCTTCGTCCCCGGCGACGGCGAACTCCGGTGACAGTAGTGCTCGAGCTTGAGGAGCTCAAGGGCGGCGGCGCGAGAGTGAGGGAGGCGTTGGGGGGTAAATGACCGTTGGAGGGGGTAGAGGGCTATTTATAGAGGGGTAAAAACTGAGGGGTTGCGAAATTTGTGGACCAGATTGCCCCTGATTGTTGGGATCCTCAGTGGATATCTTGATGGTGGATAATCACGACGTGCGGTAAAATCGCAACAAATTGAAGACAGTTGTAACAGTAAATCCGTGATTTGAGGAACTTGAGGACAAAGGCTGAGGATGAAGACAACTGGTCTCAGGCTGATGATGATGACTAATGGTCTCAGCCTGAGGAATACAAGATTTCCGGATGAACGCATATGAGATAGACAGATTAGATAAGTGAGCACAGAGGGACGGGTCCGATCACGTTCACCTAGATGAAGAAGCAAAAAAAAAACTGAAGATTAATAACTATAGGTGAACGCTGTTGAGGACAAAACTTGGTAATTATCAGAAATGAAAACTTCGAATCTTGAGGAAGCTGAATCAAATCCTGAGGAAGTTGAGGAACACCAAATCCTGAGGTGTTTGGGCGGTGGCGCTACCCACCTTATAGGGAATGAGACACTTGATACCATACAATTGTCGTATGGATCTTGAGTCAATTCCACGTTAATTTATTCACACTTAGCAAGGTAGTTCCTCATGATTTGAGGAGTACGACGCATCGTGTGTTGTGCTTCAGGAGTCAGATCTTGAAGCACATAAGTATAGCAGAGAACCAATCATGGAGCGGTATAACTTCTGATCGTAGTCCTTGCCATTTTCATCAGGACCGAGGCGTCCGTTTTAAGGCATCGGGGTCTTGATACCTTTGCAGTCTTGCATCTCGGATTTTCTGAGGCATTCCTTGAGGTACTTCTCTTGAGAGATGAAGGTGCCATTGCGTTGCTGACGAATTTGAAGCCCTTGCTGATGAGGAAGTCACGCAATGTGTCATACCAAGCCCATGGGGCTTGCTTCAGTCCATATAGAGCTTTCTTCAATCTGTACACCACATCAGGCTTCTTTGCGTCTTCAAAACCTGGAGGTTGAGCAACATATACTTCTTCCTCGACATTACCATTGAGGAATGCACTTTTCACATCCATTTGATATAGCTTGTGATTATGATGGTTAGCGAATGCATTTGTTTTCTTCGATGAAGGACTCAGAGAAGATTCCATGAGAAGATTTATGTCACCAGTCATATGATTCGTGCATCCACTATCCATAATCCATTCAGTTCTCCCCGAAGAATTTTCCTACAGAAGAGTTAGTATCTCACACTACAAGTTATGAGCCAGCATCAGTTTGAAGAATTCGTGAATTCTTCAGGACTGTATTCCTCAGGATTTTAAGTCTCAGGATTTCAGTATAACGATATTCTTCAGCTGACACATAATTTTCGTCCTGCGCATAGGATCTACAATATGGTTAGTTTGCCTCAGGATGCGTTCCTATAGAAGAGATTAGTTCTTCTTAACCACCCACATTCGCACGGGTGGTTTTGAAGCATTTGAGGAACGACGAGGAGAGTATTGCCTCACGGGTGAGGTATCAGGATAATCATATGAGTAAGCATTCTTGTTCTGAGCTTCCCTGTGAACAAAGTGATTAGATGAAACATGCTCATATTCATGACTTTTTGAAGAATTGTCCACTGAGGACATCCTCAACTCATTTGCATCTGCATTCACAAGAAGGTTAGTGATGAGGTCCTTCTGAACCCAGATCTGCTTGACTGGAGGACCGTTCCTGCAGTTAGTTCCGATGTATCTGGCGAATACCTCACCATTACCATTCTTAAACAGTTTATAGTTTGAGTCAAAAGACTCATTCATCACAACTGAAGAAACAGTATCATAACCAGATAAAGTATCGGGATCAGGAGGAGGCGTCTTTGCCCGAACCCAAGTGGTCTCTGGATATTGTTCAGGTTTCCAGTAAGACCCATTAGGGTTGAGTTTCCGAGTGAATGCGACACCTTCTTTCCTCGGGTTCCTGTTGAGGACCTGTTTCTTGAGGATGTCACAAAGGGTCTGATGTCCTTTCAGACTCTTGAACATGCCGGTTTCTAGTAGACTCTTCAACCTAGCATTTTCTTCAGCAATGTCTATGGTATCCTCAGATGAGGGGTTAGATACCACAGAAGCAATAGAAATAACAGAGTCTGAAGACATTGAGTAACTAGGCACAGCGATGATACGATCATGTTCAATGCATTTTAAACAGGGAGGATTAAATCCTTCTTGTGGCATGATGATCTGTTGGGAGAGGAGTGAATCATTTTCTTTCCTCAGATCGTCATGAGACATCCTTACGCGTTCAAGTTCTTGTTTCCTCATGAGGAACTCATGAGCCAGCTTTTCATGATCGGTAAGGAGTGCCTCATGACGATTGAACAAGTCATCAAACTTTGACTGAAGAATTTTTGATTCATTAGTCAACTTTTGAGTCTTCGTCATTTCCTCAACCAACATATCATCACTCTTGTTTAGTGAGATCTGAATCTTTTCAAGTGCACGTTGTTGCTTAGATGCAAGTTTAGAAAGTTTAGCATAGTTTTCATTAGGTTCTTCATCAGAGGGATCATCTGATGATGAGTAAGAAGATACCTTGGAGGACTTGGCCATGAAGCAGAAGGAAGGGGTTGTGTCTTCAGCTTCATCATCAACATGTGATAGACCAGATTCCTCAGTGCTGAAGATTGACTTTGAGACAAGCGTCATGGCAAGAGCCAGACCGGCCACACCCTCAGATTCTTCAGATTCTTCTTCCTCATCATCAGGGTTGGAACCAGATTCTTCCGAGTCCAATTCTTTTCCGAGATATGCGCGAGCCTTACGTGAACTACTATTCCTGTATCCAACAGGCTTTGAGGATCTTGAGGATTTCTTCTTAGTCGTTTCATCAGAACTGTCATCTTTCCCTTTCTTCTTCTTCTTCAGTCTAGCTTCCTTTTCCCATAGAGGACACTCAGCGATGTAATGCCCAAGTTTCTTGCACTTGTGGCAGACTCTCTTTCTTGCTTCGACAGAGTCATCATCTTTGCTTTTTCTTGAGGACGATCTTGAGGAATTTCCGAAGCGATTCTTCTTCGTGAATCTTTGAAACTTTCTGGTGAGGAGAGAAAGTTCACGGCTGAGGGTTTCAGGATCATCAGTATCAGCCTCAGACTCTTCAGCAGAGGACACTCTTCGTGCTCTAGCTTTTAGCGCGCGGACCTTAGGCGTGGAGCTGTATAAATCTCGTTTTTCAGAGAGCTTCAGTTCATGAGCATTGAGGCGCTCGAGAATGTCCGCTGGATCCAGAGTCTTGAAGTCAGGCCTTTCTTGAATCATCAGTGATAGGAACTCAAATGATTCATCCAGTGACCTCAGTAGTTTCTTCACAACTTCATGATCTGTGATATCAGCGGCACCCAGTGCTTGAAGTTCATTGGATATGTCAGTGAGTCTATCAAAGGTTTGTTGCACGTGCTCATTGTCCAGCCTCTTGAACCTGTTGAAGAGACTGCGGAGTGTATCAACCCGAGAGTCTCGTTGAGCAGAGACTCCTTCATTGACTTTAGACAGTCTTGTCCATATCTTCTTTGCAGTATCCAGACCACTGATACGGTTGAACTGAGCCTTGTTGAGATGACCACCAATGATGCTTCGAGCTTTTGCATCAAGCTGCCAGTTCCTCTTGACAACTTCAGGAGCAGTCATCAGATTTGCTTCAGGAATGCCTTGATCAACAATATCCCACAGATCCTTGTCAATGGCTTCAAGATGCATCCTCATCTTGTTCTTCCAATATGGATAGTCTGTCCCGTCGAAGATGGGGCAGTTTGAGGCAACGCTCATTGTACCTGAGGTCGACATAACTAAAACTCCAGGTGGTTAAACCGAATCACACAGAACAAGGGAGTACCTAGCTCTGATACCAATTGAAAGTGCAATATATCGACCAGAGGGGGGGTGAATGGGAGGTTTTCAATTTTACTACCAGATTTTGGTTTTCTTCAGGACTGAAGCAATCATGAAGCTGAAGAAAATCATGAAGCTGAAGAAGTAACCAAAATCATGAAGAAATAAAACTTCACAGAATGTAATCATTAGGGCAGCTCATCATAATGCAACAAAAATAAATCAATTCAGATAAGCAGAAGTGCTTCAGATGCATAGTATGAAGACAAAGAGCAGAGGGAGAGCTGAAGCATATCATATCAAATACTGAAGCTTAAGAGGTTGAAGAGATAGCACCAGAGATTGAAGACATTGGTTTGGTAGACCAGTTCAAGTTGCTGTGACAACTCTACGTCTGGTTGGAGAGGCTGAGATTCAACTCAAAAGACATAGTCTTCACCTTGTTCTCCTTGAACTAAAGTCCTCAGACTCCGTCCAATAACTCAGGTGAGTCTTCAAGGTAGACTCCCGAAACCTTCACAGACTCAGTCACTCCGGGAAGTCACAATTGCATCTTGACTTCCTCAGACTGAAGACTTCTACACCGGCTGGAAGATCACAGTCTACAAGAGTAAAAAGCCTCGGATCACTCGATTCGACTTCCTCAGAAATGCTCAACTACTCAGGCTGGTGGTTTTTCCTCACATAGGTTCTTCAGTTTCCTCAGAGGTGGGTTGCTCTCAGATGACAAGTGTCAGTTTTTCTGTCGGAGCAGCCAACCCACAAATGGGACTGGGGGTGGCTATTTATAGCCGCGGAGCAACCCGAGGTGAAAGGACATAAATGCCCATGCATGCAATTACTCTCATGCCCTCGGAAATGACCGTTGCTAGACAAGTTCTAGCCTCTCACCACACAACACGTGGCACGGTCAAAGTATTCTCTCTCCAGACTCCTCAACCGAAGTTAGTTACCTCAGTGTCCTTAAGAACAACGTCTCAGACACATGAGGAGTGAGCTTCTACTGTAGGAGATCTCACTCTCTTCAGGAGAAATGCACTCGCAGTCTCTAGACTCCTCAACCGAAGACAAATTCCTCAGTGTCCTGAAGAACAACGTCTCAGACACCCGAGGAACTGAACTTCTACTGCAGGAGATTTCTCTCTCTTCAGGAGAACTGCACTCGCAGTCTCCAGACTCCTCAACCGAAGACAAATTCCTCAGTGTCCTGAAGAACAACGTCTCAGACACCCGAGGAACTGAACTTCTACTGCAGGAGATTTCCTCAGGGTTTTTCTTCAGGATTCCTAACTGAGCACTTCCTCAGACCTTCGGAACTCGTTTTCTTCAACCCCTCCAACAGTGCGGTGTTTTCCTATGACTCAAGAAGTATATAAAGTCTTAGCGAAGACTACACTTCAACTTCGTCTTCAGCGCGAACTTCCTCAGGATCGTCTTCAGCTTCAGCATCAACCGAACGCTTCAGGATCCTACTTCCTCAGGATTTCGCGCAACTTCATTACTCAAGAAGTATAAAAAGTCTTAGCGAAGACTACGCTTCAACTTCGTCTTCAGCGCGAACTTCCTCAGGATCGTCTTCAGCTTCAGCTTCAACCGAACGCTTCAGGATCCTACTTCCTCAGGATTTCGCGCAACTTCATTCTTCAGGAAACACACCGATTTCTCCAATGTTCCTCAACATTTTGGGGGGTCGACATTGGTGGTTAAACACCTCATCAGGGACTATTCTCCTGTGTATACTCACAAACACATCAGTCCCTTAACCGTTTTGTCATCGAACTCCAAAACCTCAAGGGGAGAGCACTTGATGCACTTACAAAGAGATAATAACCAAATATATTACTCAATCACAATCTGAACATAATCTCATAATCCATCAGATCCTATCAAACTCAACATAGCAATAGCAGAAAATATTACAAAAGTGCCTCGATCATGTAGGGCAGCTCACGAGGTCTAAACCATGAAGATCAAAGAGGGGAGGAGAACATCACATAGCTACTGATCACGGACCCATGGTCCAAGGAAAACTACTCACAAGACATCCGGGGAGCATCCATGGTGGAGAGGAGACTCCCGGAGGTCAATCCTCCCTCCGGCAGGGTGCCGGGAAGAGGTATTCTGGTGCTCCCGATCTTGGAAGTGCGGCGGCGGCGGAACAGAGGCGAGTTCGCAGAATAGGGTTCTTCTTCTGGAGTTTTTCCGTGACGGGGGATAAATAGGCGAAGGGGGGGCATCCAGAGATGGACTAGGGGCCCCAGGCACCCCCCTGGCGCGGCCAGGGGTGGGGCCGCGCCGAGTGGCCGCCTGGGCCCCCCTGGCTCCCCTCTTGCCCCTCCCAGGCTCTTCTCGAAGCTTCCTGTACGCTGATGTTTCCTGTATTTTTCCCGGCATTTTCCTGGCACTTTTTATATGGGGGAAAACTGAAATAGAAAAACATCAGAAAACAGGAACTGGCACTGGGGTGCACTGAGTTAATAGGTTAGTCCAAATATGATCAAAAGTGTATGAAAGTGTATCTAGATCATAGCAATATCACACAAAACATGCATGGAGCAAGTAGAAATTATAGATACGTTTTGTAATATTTTCTGCTATTGCTATGTTGAGTTTGAAAGGATCTGATGGATTATGAGATTATGTTCAGATTGTGATAGAGTAATATATTTGGTTTTTATCTCTTATATTTTTGTTCCTAAGTAATTCTTGCATGTTCTCCGTTGCTGTTTATTGCTTTGGCCAAGTAGTAGGTAGTGACTCCAAGAGGGAACGTTGTGCTAGATTGTGGGTTCATGCCCCCCCCCGATGACATGCTTGAGTGACAGAAACATGAGTCTAGGGGATGTGCTGTTTCCACAAGGGGGAAAACAACGGTGCTTGTAACCGCGGTTACAAGGATTATGTACTTTACGCAAAGTTCTTTTTAATGCAGTTGTCTTTTGCTTTGGGTTTACACTTTGGGTGGGGCTCGCAACTTAATACCAGCGAGATGTTCTGGATAGATATCTCAAGGTGGATGATTAGTAGTAGATGAAGATGTATTTCGGTCTACTTATTTTGGCGTACTGCCCGTGCTTTTGAACCTCTTCCTTTCTTTTTTAGCATAGTTAGCATTGCGGTGCGTTCATAATCCTGTCAATTGCCTTTCTGTAATTTGTTTACCTCGCATAGCAATTTTATCGTCTTTTGGGAGAGAGACATCACTAGCGAACATCACGTATCCCGGTCCATATCCTTATCACTATTTCCATGCTACATTTACTTTACTGCTTTTATTTGCTATCATTATCCCTTGTGTTTATCCTTTGTAAACAACAAGACCGGAGAGATTGACAACCTCTCTGAACTTCGTTGGGAACAAAGTTATCTGTGTCTGTGTGCAGGTCCGCGTCAGTTGCGCCGCTGACACCTACTTATCATCTCTGGAGTCCTGCTGGAGACAAACCTTGGTATCTTCACCGAGGGAAAACTGCTGCTGCACTACATCTCAACCTTCCACTTGGGGTAACCAACGAAGGGGCGAGAAGCCATCAAGCAAGTTTTCTGGCACCATTTCCGGGGACTCCGAGTGCTAAGATAGGGGAGTTGCACACTACCCTTTACCTTTGTTTTTTAGTCTTGTTAGTTTATCTTTCAGTTTTTATCTTTGTGTCTTTTATCAAAAATTACAAAGAAATCTGCCACACTTGCTGCTACTATGGGTTCCACTGAAAACACCAAGTTGTGACTTCACTAGTCACAACAACCAAGACTTTATCTGCACTCCCATTGCCACACCTGCCACTTCAGCTACCTCTTATGAAATTAAACCTGCTTTGCTAAACCTTGTTATGAGAGATCAATTCTCTGGTGCTGGAGATGATGCTGCTTTACACTTGAATAATTTTGTTGAATTATGTGATATGCAAAAGTATAAAGAAGTAGAAGGTGATGTTGTTAAGCTCAAGCTCATTCCTTTCTCTTTAAGGGGAGATGCTAAATTATGGTTTCAATCTTTGCCTAGAAATAGCATAGATTCTTGGGATAAGTGCAAAGATGCTTTTATAGGGAAGTACTACCCTCCTGCTAAGATTATCCAATTGAGGAGTAATATTATGAATTTTAAGCAATTGGATAATGAACACGTTGCCCAAGCTTGGGAACAAATGAAATCTCTTATTAAGAAATGCCCTACACATGGTTTGACTACTTGGATGGTTATCCAGACTTTTTATGTAGGCTTGAACTTTACCTCGCGGAACCTGTTAGATTCGGCCGCGGGAGGAACCTTTATTTCAACTACACTTGGTGCTGCCACAAAGCTTCTCGATGAGATGATGACCAATTATTCCCAATGGCACACCGAACGAGCTCCAACAGGTAGGAAGGTAAATTATGTCGAGGAAATTACCTCCCTCAATGAAAAAGTTGACTTAATTATGTCTCTACTTACCAAGCAACCCTCTATTGATCCTCATGATGTTCCTTTGAATTCTTTGGTTGCTCAAGAACAAGTAGATGTGAACTTTATTGCTAGAAACAACTTCAACAACAATGCTTATAGGGGAAATTTTGCTAGCAATCCTAGACCGTTTCCATCCAACTATGGGAACAACAACACCTACCCTAGCAATAAGAACCCCTCTTCTGAATTAGAAAGTATGCTTAGAGACTTTATCACTACCCAAAAAGCCTTCAACAAAAATGTAGAGGACAAATTAGCTAAAATAGATAATCTCTCTTGGAAGGTAGAAAGCTTAGCCCTTGATATTGAGATGCTTAAAATTAGAACCTCCCCCCTTGAGGAGAATAAGGCCACTCCTATTAATGCTATCCAGTTACAAATCAATGAAAATATTAGGATGATGGCTAAACTTAAAGAAAGATGGGCTAGAGAAAAAGAGGAAGAGGATAGAATTAAGAGCCTTCCTCCACACCACACAGTTGCCACTATCCAAATTGTTGAGGACACCCAAACTATTAGCACCCAATGCACTCCTAGTCCCGTTGGACCTATTAATGGTGATGCTAATACCTCAACCGTAGAAAAAGAAACTCCTATGAACATAGAGGGTTTCAAACAAGTGAGCCTAGATGACACTACTACCACCTTTTATAGTAGTGATTTTTATTTTGATAGTTGCACCCTCTAAGATGTTATTAGCTTGTTACACAAAATGTCTAGGGACCCCCACACTAGCACACTTAATCTTGCCTTCACGGAGCATATCACAAATGTTGTCATCAAAGCTAGGGAGGATAAGCTTAGAGTAGAAGCCTCCATACCTAGGAAGCTAGATGATGGTTGGGACCCTATGATCAAAATTAAATTAAATAACTTCTCTTGGTATGCTTTATGTGATGTTGGAGCTAGTACCTCCGTTATGCCCAAAAGAATATTTGATATGTTTGAATTGAAGCCTTTTGAGCCTTGTTCTTTTGGTGTTCGTCTTGTTGATTCTTCCATAAAGAAACCTTTGGGGAAGATCAACGATGTTCTTATCATTGTCAATGACAACTATGTTCCCGTTGATTTTATTGTTATGGATATAGAGTGTGAACCTTTGTGTCCAACTATTTTGGGACGTCCTTTTCTTCGCACCGTTGGTGCGGTTATTGACATGAAAGAGGGGAATATAAAATTCCAATTACCATTCCAAAAGGGGATGTAACACTTCCCTAGAAAGAAAATCAAGTTACCTTTTGAGTCCGTTACACGGGCTAGTTATTCT
Source organism: Bromus sterilis (assembly GCA_950022295.1). Taxonomy (NCBI): domain Eukaryota; kingdom Viridiplantae; phylum Streptophyta; class Magnoliopsida; order Poales; family Poaceae; genus Bromus; species Bromus sterilis. The sequence goes on along the minus strand of OX465601.1, from coordinate 136,938,763 downwards.
CTTTCTCTTGATAAAACTTGATTCTTCTTTTGCATCATGCCTAGCTAATGGCTTTAAAGAAGCGCTTTCGGGAGGCAGCCCGCAACGAATTTAGGTTTTTCTTTTTGCCTTTTGTTGTGTCTTGATGTTTGTTACTACTGTAGCAACATCATTGTATCTTTATTTTTCAACTTTGTGCCAAGTTATAGCCTCTTACGGCAAGGGAAGTAAAAGTTGTGACATGCTGTCCAGAAAACAGATTCTGTCCTCGTGACCAGAAAATTTCCAGAAAATTCCCAGTTCATCTTTTTGAGCTGAATGTTTTACACGGTATGCTCTATACAATTATGAAACTTCCTTATGTTCTGAGTTTTGTTATTTGAGTTGCAGAAGTGCCCCTAAAAAATGCTTTACTATCTGCTGTTCTGTTTTTCACAGATTCTGCCAGGTTTTGTCTCTCCTAAATTTTGCAAACCTTAAGCTTGCTTTTTATTTGCAAAACATTTTTGGCACTCTTGAGAAACAGTAGATATTCAAGAATATCTTTATATCCAGTGGAGAAAAATTATTTATTAAGGGTACTAACCTCTCTAATCAGCTTATGATGAGTTATGTATGAAGGGAGTTTTCAAGTGTGCGATGGAAGATGATGAAAGAAGATCCAGGAGTGTCAAGCGCTCAAGCTTGGGGATGCCCCCATGCCTCCCCAATAAATATTCAAGGAGACTCAAGAATCTAAGCTTGGGGATTCCCCCGTGCATCCCCTTCTCCATCAACAATCATCAGTTCGTCCTTCGTCTCACTATATTTTTATCACTTCATGTGTTATGTGCTATGCTTGGAGCGTCTCGCTCTTAGGTTTTGTTTTTAGTTTTCTTTAGCTTTGCTTGCTGTTCATAACAAGTTAGATCCTGTCTTACTTTGTGTGGGAGAGAAACACGCTCCGCTTTCGAAATTTAGAACACAACATAGGATTTTTCCTGCCTATCTTTTTGCTGTTGTGTGTTCTTTATCTTTTCGTAGCTATTGCCTTGTTTAGTTTTAGTCTTAGTTTGTATTTAGCAAGAGCCTTGGCTTTTGTTTATTTTATTGCTGGAACTCTTTTTAGTTTTCACGTTTATCTTGTTAAAGAGAGTTGGTTGTTGCACTGAGTCGCGTCTTGTTTTGAGAAGTAGGTGATTGAGGTTGCTATTTAATTCTAGTAGTAGCTTGCAATAGTTTTGAGGTATTGTTGTGAGTAATGTTTGGACTTTCGGTGTCAAGAGCTCTTGCCTATTAGTGATAGGTGTCGTATTTTGGGCAATCCGTGTGTATTTTCAAAACCTACAAAACTAGTTGAGAACTCTAGCTACTAGATGGATCACTAATCTTTGGAGGGATCGAATATCAGAGAACACTCACGTACCATGAGTCGAGGATGCGCAAGGATAACCAAACCCCCATACACTCCTCCTCGGGGTACTTGTCTCTTTGTGAACCTCCTTATTAGATTGAGAGTTACCGATAATAAGTGCATGAGTTCTTCTGAGTAATGTAAGTATTGAGAGTTGACACTTCCACCTTCCCATATTTTTCTAGCCTTTCCTGTGCCGTGCATTGCCTTCTTCTCACTCCGAGAGTTGGTGTCCACCTTCGCCGGTACATCCAAACCCTTGGATTGATACGCTCTGTCATCATAAGCCTCCTTATATCTTTCCTCAAAATAGCCACCATACCTACCTATCAAGGCATTTCCATAGCCTTTCCGAGTTATATTGCCATGCAACATCCACCTCTTCATGACTTGATCTTCATGTCATACATGTTCCTGCTACACTGGCAGAGGCATACATTGCATACATCATGATAGTTACATCTTCTTTATGTTTTGAGTACCTTGTAAAGTGTGAAAGATCTCCTTTACCTTCTTGTAAAATAGAGTGTTGCCCTTAAGTGACGAAAAGATCCCAAAGTGGACACATTAAAAGATCCCGAAGAGGACAAATGAGAGTTCAATAGAAAGAGCCATTGAGGCCACAAAAAAATACAAAAAAATAGAAGAAAGAGAAAAATAAATAAAAAGAGAGAAAGGGGCAACACTACTATCCTTTTGAGAGATCCACACTAGTACTCCCTTTATATCCTTGTACTCCATAGAGATGATCATTTTGCATATAGAGCTTCTTAGCTCGTATGTGCATCCTTTGCATGGCAATCCCTACTCCTCACATCATATCTATCATTTGGCATCTCTTTCCTATGATTGTCCTCATTGATGTGAGCCTTTCTCATCTTTTTTATCTTCCTCCTCCACCTTATTTCTCTCTTTGCCATCCTAAGTGTCAACTCTCGTCTTACGCTCATCCATTGCATGAGTGCTCAAAATATCGAGAAGGAGTGGATCAAATTGACTTGTACCTGGCTAGTGGTCTGGGGACGAGTCAAGATAAGATTCCAAAGAAGACCGAGTGTGAAACTTTAGTAGATTGAGTTCTCAACACAAAAATACTTTTTCTCGTATTCCCTATCCCCCTTCTAGCACGCAAACACCATTTGGAGACATTCGAGTCACGGACAGCGAGAGCTCTTGCACCTATTGTTCTTTTGTTACTTGTTTCAATGCTAATATAGACTCTTGCATGTTATGACTTGATTTGAATCTCTAACCTTGATTGCTTTACTTTTCAAAGTTCTTTTATGGTTCCTAGCATGTCACCACAGAAATTATGTTGTTATGATTTACCTACTCGAGGACGAGCAGGAATTAAGCTTGGGGATGTTGATACGTCCAAAACGTATCTATAATTTATGCTTGCTCCATGCATGTTTTGTGTGATATTGCTATGATCTAGATACACTTTTATACACTTTTGATCATAATTGGACTAACTTATTAACTCAGTGCACCCCAATGCCAGTTCCTGTTTTCTGTTGTTTTTCTATTTCAGTTTTCCCCCATATAAAAAGTGCCAGAAAAATTCTGGGAAAAATACAGGAAAAATCAGCGTACAGGAAGCTTCGAGAAGAGCCCGGGAGGGGCCAGAGGGGAGCCAGGGGGCCCAGGCGGACACCTGGCGGGGCGCCACCCCTGGCCATGCCAGGGGGGCGCCTGGGGCCCCTGGTCCACCTCTTGCTGCCCCCCTTCGCCTATTTATCCCCCGTCACGGGAAAACTCCAGAAGTAGAACCCTATTCCGCGAACTCGCCTCTGTTCCGCCGCCGCCGCGCTTCCAAGATCGGGAGAACCAGAAGACCTCTTCCCGGCACCCTGCCGGAGGGAGGATTGACCTCCTGGAGTCTCCTCTCCACCATGGATGCTCCCCAGATGTCTCGTGAGTAGTTTTCCTTGGACCATGGGTCCGTGATCAGTAGCTATGTGATGTTCTCCTCCCCTCTTTGATCTTCATTGTTTAGACCTCGTGAGCTGCCCTACATGATCGAGGCACTTTTTTAATATTTTCTGCTATTGCTATGTTGAGTTTGATAGGATCTGATGGATTATGAGATTATGTTCAGATTGTGATAGAGTAATATATTTGGTTTTTATCTCTTATATTTTTGTTCCTAAGTAATTCTTGCATGTTCCCCATTGCTGATTATTGCTTTGGCCAAGTAGTAGGTAGTGACTACAAGAGGGAGCGTTGTGCTAGATTGTGGGTTCATGCCCCCCCCCCGATGACATGCTTGAGTGACAGAAACATGAGTCTAGGGGACGTGTTGTTGCCACAAGGGGGAAAACAACGGTGCTTGTAACCGCGGTTACAAGGATTGTTTACTTTACGCAGAGTTCTTTTTAATGCAGTTGTCTGTTGCTTTGGGTTTACACTTTGGGTGGGGCTCACAACTTAATACCAGCGAGATGTTCTGGATAGATATCTCAAGGTGAATGATTAGTAGTAGATGCAGATGGATTTCGGTCTACTTATTTTGGTGTACTGCCCGTGCTTTTGAACCTCTTCCTTTCTTTTGTAGCATAGTTAGCATTGCGGTGCATTCATAATCCTGTCAATTGCCTTTCTGTAAGTTGTTTACCTCGCATAGCAATTTTATCGTCTTTTGGGAGAGAGACATCACTAGCGAACATCACGTATCCCGGTCCATATCCTTATCACTGTTTCCATGCTACATTTACTTTACTGCTTTTATTTGCTATCATTATCCCTTGCGTTTATCCTTTGTAAACAACAAGACTAGAGAGATTGACAACCTCTCTGAACTTCATTGGGAACAAAGTTATATGTGTCTGTGTGCAGGTCCGCTCAGTTGCGCCGCTGACACCTACCTATCATCTCTGGAGTCCTGCTGGAGACAAACCTTGGTATCTTCACCGAGGGAAAACTGCTGCTGCACTACATCTCAACCTTCCACTTGGGGTAACCAACGAAGGGGCGAGAAGCCATCACACACACGCCCATCTCTCTCAGTTGCTACCCATCATAGGCAACCATTTTATGATTTAGTTCCAAGATATCCCAAACGACAGGCCCCTCTAGCTAACAACGAACAAATACGGGTGGCCCCCGGGGAGTCGACACCCAATCCTAAAGCCGGCCACGCTCTCGGATCGGACTCTTCCGTATGACGCAGGTCTGATTGCCGGTTAATCACACATGGGAAACTGGGTCCTAGCTGATCGGGTGGACCAACAGCGAAAACATGTCTCCACTGGCCCAAGTTGTTTTTAAAACAGCTGGGGCCCAACCAAGCACACACACGGTTTTCAAATGGTAAATCAGCTTGGGCCACCACTAGAAATGTTTTAAGCTAGGTAGGTAAGAAAAGGGGGCCCCATAAAATCCCACATGCGGTTAGGCACGCTCAGTCTTAAAACCAATACCCGGAACTCGGATCCTAGGTGACTCGAATGGAACAAAGCGTCGGGGAGGGATAGCCTAGACCTTCCATCCCTCGTCGAATATAGTCAAAATTATAATAATCATATCATCAACAACAATATAATTATGTGATAGCCCAAACCAAGGAGTAACAGGGTAACATCGTAGCATCCTAAGCATGCATACTAAGCAGGGGCTGAGCAACGAGCAATAGTAACATAGCAGTACAAGGTTTGCTGGGAGGGGACATGGCTGTATCGGTTTGAAAGAAGCTTTAAACATGTGGTAGGATCAAACATCGAACCTAACCTAGACTAGCATGCAAACCGCTGGTTGAAATAGAATGGATCATAAGTAATGCATAGTCCTTGCATGTTGATAAGTCGGGTTCCGAAGGTGTAGTTGATCGCAAGCTCGCATCGTCTCCGAAGGTACCCGCGGAAGCACACAAGAGGGTAAAAACTGTAAAGCAATCAACGAGCAAGCATCTATTACTACGAAGCAAACACGAGCAAGCATCAACAAGAAGGCAACATGAGACATCGCACCTACCGTTGAGAGCGGTTACTAACAGGTTAAGTGGAGTACTCGTCACACACGACGATACCGAACATTTAAAAAGGTTCAAGTTGTTTAGCTACAGGTGATCAACCAACGGTTATTAACATGGCAACTCAAGCAAGCATGGCATAGCACACAAACATGGCAAAAGGTGAAGCAAAAATAATCTACCTATACTAGTCAAGTTAAGCGGGTAAAATTCCTACACATGGCATATCGCTATTTACCCCGCAAAATAAATATGTTTGGTACTGTTTTCCCCTAAACAATATTTTGTTATTTTATTTAGCAAGAAAGAACAGCATAAACACAATCTACATGCAACTCTAGTCAAGTTACATATAAGAAACATTTTAAACAGAGCAACGGTTAAAAAGTTATGGCAGTTACAATTTACAGTGGCAAGCAGTGTAATTAGCAGTCAAACAACATGTAAACAAAGTCAAACATGGCAACAAGCAACATTTTAATAATCTACAAAAAAATCTAAGCAATTTTCATATTTAACGTGTTGCGATCCGAGCTACGGTTGAAAAGTTACGGGCACCGCAAAATATAACAATAATCTGCAATTTTATTTATAAACCAGAGAAAAAAAAGTCTACTGGGCCGAAATCTACTGGGCCTAAACAGGAAAAAAAGGGGGGCGCTCACCTCTTGGGTCGAGGCCCAACTCAGCCTGGAGGCTGGCGGCCTAGACTGGGCCACTGGGGCCTTGCGGGCTGGATCTGGCAGGCCGCTGGAGGCTGCCGGCCTATGGCGATGGAGGTGGCCGGCTCAGCTCCTCCCGATCCTGTCGGCCGACGGCTGCGCACGACAACGCCGGCGAGGGAGCACGGCGAGAGGGGTTAGGACAAGGCGGCGGAGCGGATCCGGCCTGCGGCGAGGCGTGTCGGGCGAAGGGGGACGGCGCGCGGCGGCGGGCTAGACGACGCCGGTGACCGCGTCGGTGGGACACGGCGAGGCGCTCGAGCTCGCCTATCCATGGTGTACGGCGGCGCGGAGCCCTGCGGGGAGAGGAGAGAGGCGGTCAGGAGAAGAAGAGGGAGGAGAGGGAAGGGAGGAGGAGAGGTGGCGGCCCAGGTTGCTCCGGTGGCTGGGACGGGCGGCGTCGGCAGCTTCACGGGCGGCGCGGTGGAGAGAAGAAGAGGAGGTGCGGTTGGTGGGGCTGGGATGCGATCTGGGCCGTTGGATCGGCCGATCCGACGGTCCAGATCCGCTGGGGTTAGTGTTTGGGCGAAAATAGGGGTATTAGGCAGATTTTTGGGGCAAAGTGGAGGGGGTGGCTGCAATTTTTTCATAGGGAAACCCTAAGTGGGGGTGGGAGAGTGGTGGTCTTTATATAGCCCAGGTGGCTGGCAGTTTGCAAAAACATCCCCGGTTTTTCTCTCGCGCGCACGGTGTCTACTTTTCTGACCACCGGGGGTCCGCAGGACCTCCGATTCGGGTAAAACTTCGAACTGCGCGATCAACGCGTGGAGCCGGCGGCGTTCACCTAGTGTTGGAACCATTCCGAGAACACTTTCCGGCGCGCTATAAAAATATCCCGTTTAATTATTAAACTGGGTTTTTCGTTCCGTTGGCTGCGGCTGGTCTCGTGCGGTTTTTGCGACGATGATCGGGTGAAACCCGGTGTCGCAAGGTCGAGTGTCAGGGTGGCAAGGGTCGGTCTCCGTCCGATACGAGATAAGAGGGGGGGAAATAATCGCCGATCGATAAATCGGGGGTGCAAACACCGCAAACAAATCAGACAATCAAACAATTCACACCGAAACTAAAATTTTTAATTTGTGTCAAATCTGGGCTGTTACAATACAACACCACCAACAAGGGATCTTGTCCCGAGATCCAAGACGATCCGGGGGAGAGGAGGAGAGAAAAGAGAGTCGACGATCTTCAACACCACCAACAAGGAACTCTGCTCCATGTCGACGTCGAACTTCTGTCGAGATAAATTTCCGCAGAGAGACGACATCGTCGGAAAAATGAAACCGTCAGTGACAAGAGAAAGAACGATCGCGAAAACCAGATCAAGGGATAGTGATTTTCGACGCAAGTCGTAAAAACACCGAAAAAAGGATGGATGGCAATGGATGACCCAGATGTACACCAGAGTTGGAAGTCCAAAGGTACTATAGGATTTCCCAAACCAAAGGTCGGAATCGAGACAATACGCTGCAAGCAAGGCATTGTAACGGTTCCGATACTCCACACACTCGAGATCCTAGAGTTTGAAAGGGGATAAGTCAAGATTATAACACTTACGACACTTGTCCTGACCAGAGAAAAGGTAAGGAGTAAAAGATCCTACTCTCCGACAACTAACTTAGTAACTACAAAATAGTTTTTGTCTAGACTCGACTTCGGCCAGTAAAGAAATCCTACGGTCGGTAAGGCTCTGATACCAAGTTGTAAGGCCCGATATGCGGTACTGTTCCAGATCTAGATGTTTCCATCCAGATCCAGGGATGAAGCACATATCGGTCCCACCGCGACATATGACATAGCCATATGCCCCGAATTTCCAACATGATATCACAACATTACAGATACAAGGATACAACATCTCATACAATCGGCATACAACTGCCTTAATACAATACAACAGAGGAAGATATACGTCTGAGTACAGACTACAATCAAATGCCTACTGGCAAAGAGAAAAACATCGATCCCCATAACCACACGGGTCCAGGCCCTCCGCCGGGATCCGCCTAACTAGTCGTTGTTGAGTCTCCACGTGAAACATCGATCACCATACCTGTTGTCGATCAAGAACCCTGAAAAGAGTTTGGGGGTAGTATCATGAGTACAGAAGTACTCAGCATCCAACTGTAGTGGTCATCTGACCCAGCAAGGACGTCATCACTCGTCATTCTAGGACAACTAGTAGTTTACGGTAAGGATGGGGTAAGTGGTGAGGTTGCTGCCGCACTAGCATTATGAAGTGGCTAACGATCTAGATAGTAAGATAAGAAGCCAAGCATTCGATGAGGAATCGCCTCCAACAAGTCTTGCTATCAACTACTTACGCAAACATAACACCTATCTTATCCTTGTCCTCCTCTCCGCATCCCGACGAAGAAGAAGCAGACAAGGCACACACACGTTGATCAAGTTTATTAAGATTATCTCAGTTGTTGTTGTCTATGAACAAGGAGTAGGTCTCAATTCGTCCATAACCGTGGACACGGCTTCTCGAAAAGATTTAACCCTGCAGGGGTGTACCAACTGCCCATTACAAGGCTCCGCACGCACGCCCATCTCTCTCAGTTGTTACCTATCATAGGCAACCATTTTAAGATTTAGTTCCAAGAGATCCGAAACGACAGGTCCCTCTAGCTAACAACGAACAAATCCGGGTGGCCCCCGGGGAGTCGACACCCAATCCAAAAGCAGGCCACGCTCTCGGATCGGACTCTTCCGTATGACGCAGGTCGGATTGCCGGTTAATCACACATGGGAAACTGGGTCCTAGCTGATCGGGTGGACCAACAGAGAAACCATGTCTCCACTGGCCCAAGTTGTTTTTAAAACATCTGGGGGGCCAACCAAGCAAACACACGGTTTTCAAATGGTAAATCAGCTTGGGCCACCACTAGAAATGTTTGAAGCTAGGTAGGTAAGAAAAGGGGACCCCAAAAAATCCCACACGCGGTTAGGCACACTCAGTATTAAAACCAATACCCGGAACTCGGAACCTAGGTGACTCGAATGGAACAAAGCGTCGGGGCGGGATAGCCTAGACCTTCCATCCTTTGTCAAATATAGTCAACATTATAATAATCATATCATCAACAACAATATAATAATGTGATAGCCCAAACCAAGGAGTAACAGGGTAACATCGTAGCATCCTAAGCATGCATACTAAGCAGGGGCTGAGCAACGAGCAATAGTAACATAGCAGTACAAGGTTTGCTGGGAGGGGACATGGCTGTATTGGTTTGAAAGAGGATATAAACATGTGGTAGGATCAAACATCGAACCTAAACTAGACTAGCATGCAAACCGCTGGTTGAAATATATTGGATCATAAGTAATGCATAGTCCTTGCCTGTTGATAAGTCGGGTTCCGAAGGTGTAGTTGATCGCAAGCTCGCATCGTCTCCGAAGGTACCCGCGGAAGCACACAAGAGGGTAAACACTGGAAAGCAATCAACGAGAAAGCATCTATTACTACGAAGCAAACATGAGCAAGCATCAACAAGAAGGCAACACGAGACACCGCACCTACCGTCGAGAGCGGTTACTAACAGGTTAAGTGGAGTACTCGTCACACACGACGATACCGCACATTTAGAAAGGTTCATGTTGTTTAGCTACAGGTGATCAACCAATGATTATTAACATGGCAACTCAAGCAAGCATGGCATAGCACACAAACATGGCAAGAGGTGAAGCCAAAATAATCTACCTATACTAGTCAAGTTAAGCGGGTAAAATTCCTACACATGGCATATCGCTATTTACCCCGCAAAATAAATATCTTTGGTACTGTTTTCCCCTACACAATATTTTATTATTTTATTTAGCAAGCAAGAACAACATAAACACAATCTACATGCAATTCTAGTCAAGTTACATATAAGTAACATTTTAAACAGAGCAACGGTTAAAAAGTTATGGCAGTTACAATTAACAGTGGAAAGCAGTTTAATTAGCAGTCAAACAACATGTAAACAAAGTCAAACATGGCAACAAGCAACATTTTAATAATCTACACAAAAATCTAAGCAATTTTCATATTTAACGCGTTGCGATCCGAGCTATGGTTGAAAAGTTACGGGCACCGGAAAATATAACAATAATCTGCAATTTTATTTATAAAAAAGAGAAAAAAAAGTCTACTGGGCCTAAAGAGGAAAAAGACAAAAAGAAAAAAAAAGGGGGGGCGCTCACCTCTTGGGTCGAGGCCCAACTCAGCCTGGAGGCTGGCGGCCTGGACTGGGCCACTTGGGCCTTGCGGGCTGGATCTGGCAGACCGCTGGAGGCTGCCGGCCCATGGCGCTAGAGGTGGCCGGCTCGGCTCCTCCCGATCCCGTCGGCCGACGGCTGCGCACGACAACGCCGGCGAGGGAGCACGACGAGAGGGGCTAGGACAAAGCGGCGGAGTGGATCCGGCCTGCAGCGAGGCGTCTCGGGCGAAGGGGAACGACGCGCGGCGGCGGGCTAGACGACGCCGGTGACCGCGTCGGTGGGACACGGCGAGGCGCTCGAGCTCGCCCATCCATGGTGCACGGCGGCGCGGAGCCCTGCGGGGAGAGGAGAGAGCCGGTCAGGGGAAGAAGAGGGAGGAGAGGGAAGGGAGGAGGAGAGGGAGGGGAGGTGGCGGCCCGGGTTGCTCCGGTGGCCGGGACGGGCGGCGTCGGCGGCTTCACGGGTGGCGCGGTGGAGAGAGGAAGAGGAGGTGTGGTTGGTGGGGGCTGGGACGCGATCTGGGCCGTTGGATCTGCCGATCCGTTGGTCCAGATCCGCTGGGGTTAGGGTTTGGGCGAAAATAGGGGTATTGGGCAGATTTTTGGGGCAAAGTGGAGGGGGTGGCTGCAATTTTTGCTTAGGGAAACCCTAAGTGGGGGTGGGAGAGTGGTGGTCTTTATATAGCCCAGGTGGCTGGAAGTTTGCAAAAACATCCCCGGTTTTTCTCTCGTGCGCACGGTGTCTACGTTTCTGACCGCCGGGGGTCCGCAGGACCTCCGATTCGGGTAAAACTTCTAACTTTGCGATCAACGCGTCGAGCCGGCGGCGTTCACCTAGCGCTGGAACCGTTCCGAGAACACTTTCCGGCGCGCTATAAAAATATCCTATTTAATTATTAAACGGGGTTTTTCGTTCCGTTGGCTGCGGCTTGTTCTTAGCGGCTTCCTGCCCTTCGTTGATGAGCCCCAAGTGGAAGGCGTGATGCAGTTTAGCAGTGAGCTTCCCTCGGTGAGGATACCAAGGTTTGTCTCCCGTAGGACTCCGGATATTATAAGTAGGTGTCAGCGGCGCGACTGACGTCGACCTGCACACAAACACAGATAACTTTGTTCCCAACGAAGTTCAGAGAGGTTGTCAATCTCTCCGGTCTTGTTGCTCACAAAGGATAAAAAACAAGTGATAATCATAGCAAGTAAAAGCAGAAAAGTAAAGATAGCTTGGAAACAGTAATAAGGATATGGACCGGGATACGTGATGTTCGCTAGTGTCTCTCTCCCAAAAGACGATAAAACTGCTATGCGAGGTAAACAAATTACAGAAAGGCAATTGACAGGATTATGAACACACCGCAATGCTAACTATGCTACAAAAGAAAGGAAGAGGTTCAAAAGCACGGGAAGTACGCCAAGGTAAGTAGACCGAAATCCATCTGCATCTACTACTAATCATCCACCTTGAGATATCTATCCAGAACATCTCGCTGGTATTAAGTTGCGAGCCCCACCCAAAGTGTAAACTCAAAGCAACAGACAACTGCAATAAAAGTAAACAATCCTTGTGACCGCGGTCACAAGCACCGTTGTTTTCCCCCTTGTGGCAACAGCAGATCCCCTAGACTCATGTTTCTGTCACTTAAGCGTGTCATCAGGGAGGCATGAACCCACAATCTAGCACAACGCTCCCTCTTGGAGTCACTACCTACTACTTGGCCAAAGCAGTAAACAGCAATGGAGAACATGCAAGAATTACTTAGGAACAAAAATGTAAAAGATCAAGACCAAATATATTACTCTATCACAATCTGAACATAATCTCATAATCCATCAGATCCGATCAAACTCAACATAGCAACTGCAGAAATATTAAAAAGGTGCCTCGATCATGTAGGGCAGCTCACGAGGTCTAAACAATGAAGATCAAAGAGGGGAGGAGAACATCACATAGCTACTGATCACGGACCCATGGTCCAAGAAGAACTACTCACGGGACATCCGGGGAGCATCCATGGTGGAGAGGAGACTCCCGGAGGTCAATCCTCCCTCCGGCAGGGTGCCGGGAAGAGGTCTTCTGGTGCTCCCGATCTTGGAAGCGCGGCGGCGGCGGAACAGAGGCGAGTTCGCGGAATAGGGTTCTGCTTCAGGAGTTTTCCCGTGATGGGGGATATATAGGCGAAAGAGGGCAGCCAGAGGTGGGCTAGGGGCCCCAGGCGCCCCCCTGGCGCTGCCAGGGGTGGGGCCGCGCCGGGTGGGCGCCTGGCCCCCCTTTGGCCCCCCCCTCTGGCCCCTCCCGGGCTTTTATCGAAGCTTCCGTCACGCTGATTTTTTATCTAAATTTTCCCGAATTTTTCTAGCACTTTTTATATGGGGGAAAACTGAAATAGAAAAACAACAAAAAACAGGAACTGGCACTGGGGTGCAATGAGTTAGTAGGTTAGTCCAATTATGATCAAAAATGTATGAAAGTGTATCTAGATCATAGCAATATCACATAAAACATGCATGGAACAAGCAGAAATTATAGATATGTTTTGGATGTATCAGCTGGACTCGTGCGGTTTTCGCGACGGTGATCGGGTGAAACCCGGTGTCGCAAGGTCGAGTGTCAGGGTGGCAAGGGTCGGTCTCCGTTCGATACGAGATAAGAGGGGGGGGAATAATCGCCGATCGATAAATTGGGGATGCAAACACCGCAAACAAATCAGACAATCAAACAATTCACACCGAAAATATATTTTTTAATTTTTGTCAAATCTGGGATGTTACATTACCTTGGCGTACTGCCCATTGCTTTTGAGCCCTTCCTTTCTTTGCAGCATAGTTAGCATTGCGGTGCCTTCATAATCCTGTCAATTTCCCAACTGTGATTTGTTTACCTCGCTAGCACTTTTATCGTCTTTTGGGAGAGAGACATCACTAGTGAAAATCACGGGACCCTGGTCCATCTTCATATTATTATTCACACCCTCAATTTACTTTCAGCTTTTACTTTCCTTTGCACCTTTTATCTCTTGCGTTGATCCTTTGTAAACGACAAGGACGGAGGAATTGACAAATCCTCTGTACTCGTTGGGAGCAAAGTTATTTGTTGCTGTGTGCAGGTCCACGACAACACCCTAGTCAGGAAGCAATTTCTGGCGACGTTGCCACCTACTTGTATCTCCTGAGTCATACTGGTTCGATAACCTTGGTATCTTCATCGAGGGAAACTTGTTGTTGCACTGCATCTCAAACCTTCCACTTGGGGTAACCAACGAGGGGCGAGAAGCCATCACTCGACGGGCCCTGCCAGTTTCATGGATACAAAGACGAATGTGGAGAATTTTGATCAGGACATATGTTGCAAAACTGTAGGCGTTTCAACAAGCCCTCTGAAGAACACGGACGGAACGCTCCACCCGCTCCTGAACCACTGGCATACATCCTCCCCCGGGCAGATCGCACACGATGCGCCGTCGGCTCCTCCCATGCCACCGAGACAAGTTGCCGCCATCGAGCAAAGGCGCGAAGTACTTGACGAAGAAGACACATACCCAATTGCACACGGACGAATCTGCAAGATCCAAGAAGGATGCCCCTCGAACAGACAACAGAAATAGGTTTCTCGACAAGTCTACTTGGCAGCCACTTCATACCCTGCAATACCAGAGTTCCTCCGAAGATCGGAATTGACATTAACTTTTCTCGAGAGGATCACCCACCAGCTATCCCTCGACCGGGACACGCCGCATTAGTGCTCGAGGCACGAATTGGAAACTATGACATGTGATACGTCCAAAATGCATCACTATTTTATATCATAATTCGTCCTTATTCATTGATATTTCACATTACAATGATGTTCTTATGTTGTTTTCACTTGTTTTACACAGTTAACAACTTTTTGGTGCCGAAGCAGCAGACACAGGATTCAACGGTAAAAAGTGGACGCTGAGTTGCTGAAGAAGAATACCTCCAAATTACCTGAAAATCGACGGAGGGCATATTTCGAAAGATTAACGAAGACACGCCGAAGAGGGGCCACAGGGTGCCCAGGCGGCCACCTGGCGCGGACCCACCCCTGGCCGCGTCGGGAGGGCGCCTGGATCCCTGGGACCACCCCAGGCTCCCCCCCTCTGGCCTATATACTCTTCGTCACCCGAAAACCCTAGAAAAAGGAGTTTTTATGGAGTTCCTCCACCGCTCCGTGGCGGAAACCTACAGAGAAGAAAAGGGCTCTCCGGCGGGCAGATTCCGTCGAGGAGATCACCTCCTGGAAGGGGAGATCATCGCCATCATCATCACCATCATCACGGGCATCATCGTGATCATCATCAACATCATCTCCAACATCAACACCATCTTCATCTTGATCCAATCTCATCTCACAATTGCAACTTGCGTTGTAACTCGTACTATCTACCCTCTCTACTCTACCGGTGTTGATTACTACTTTGTGGTGAATGCTATTGAGTTTTGTTGGAGGAATATCGTTATGACCAGATTGTTTACCACCTATTTATCACCTCTGATCATGATCTCTTTTATGTCTTGTGAGTAGTTACTTTAGTTCTTGAGGACATGGGAGAAGTCTTGTTGTTAGTAGTCATATGATGTTGAAGTAATATGTGTTGTTTGATATTTAAGTTGTGTTGTTATTTTCCTAGTGGTGTTGTGTGAGTCGAACACTCAACACTTCACCTTATTAAGGACCTAGGAGAATACATTGTGTATAAAGAATGCTTACGGTGGGTTGCCGGAGTGACAGAAACTTGGACCCCATTTTGCATACTTTTGCACAAGGGAACAATGGATCCTTGATCTTATTGATGTGGTTAGGCTTTACCTTAATTTCTATCTTGTATTTGCGGATGCTTGCAAGATGTTTAATCATAAGAGTGCACTTATCTTAGTCTAGAAGGTGTGCTAGCATAGACCCACCCACTCAACACTTATCAACACAAAGCATGTTATCGATGTGGAATATGGCGAAAGCATGTGACTACCTCTCCATGTGCCATCAAGAACGCTTTAGTCTTTATAAGTTCAGTTGCCAGGCCTATCCTTTGCTCAAAAGGATTGGGCCACTTGATGCTCCTCGGCACTATTTACTTTGCTTTCTTTTGTCTTATTGTTGCTTATACCGAAAACCCCTAAAAAGTTATCTTTCAGTGCTTGCAGTTATTCCTTGTCCAAAATCACTTATCAATACCTTTCGCACCTCGTTGGGTTCGACACTCTTACTTATCGAAAACACTGCAATAGATCCCTTACGGTTGTGGGTCATCAACATGTCGCGTGTCTTCATGGACGGAGGCAAGGGCATAAATACCATATTCACCAAAACCTTGGAAGAGATGTTCATCCCAACCTCCATACTCAAGACCTCAAGCACAACCTTCCATGGGATCATACCAGGCAAAGCAGTCTACCCCCTCGGCAAAATCAACCTCAAAGTCGTTTTCGGTAACGAAAGCAACTTTAGAAAGGAGACCTTGGACTTTGAAGTAGTCGACTTGAGGTCACAGAACCACGCGATCCTGGGTCGACCAACTTTTGCATGATTCATGGTTGTCCCTCACTACGCATATCTCAAGCTCAAGATGTCTGGACCAAGAGGAACCATCACCATCAGCGAAAGCTTCATCAGGTCAGACCACTGCGAGAGGGAATTCAGAAAGATCTCCGAGACTTTCGGAGCACACCAAGACCCCGACGCAGTGGACTTGGCGACCTACACGAAGCAACACCACACCAAGCCTTGAAGAACCCGCCACACCACCAGAGCAGCAGCAGCACGATAGAAATCAGTCCTTCATGCTTTTTTCTATTCAATATCTTAGTGGCATTTTTAAATTCCTAGGGCTATTAAGCCATCGATCAAAATAAGGCTACGTAGCAATTAGTGTAAGAACCTTCGGAGGAAAAATCAATAAAGAGATAATCTTTTTCAAGTATCTAACACCCTACCTGGCACTCGGGGGCTTGCGCAACTAAGCCACCCCCAAGGCATTTCTCACACTCGCGACTCAACAGCAGCTCTACCTGGCACTCGGGGGCTTGCGCAACTAAGCCACCCCAGAGGTGTTTCTCGCACCTGCGACTCAACAGCAGCTCTACCTGGCACTCGGGGGCTTGAGAAACTAAGCCACCCCAAGGCATTTCTCGCACCCGTGACTCAATAGTATCTCTACCTGGAACTCGAGGGCTTGCACAACTATGCCACCCCCGAGGCGTTTTTCGCACTCGCGACTCGAACGCAACTCTACCTGGCACTCGAGGGCTTGGGCAACTAAGCCACCCCGAGGCGTTTCTCGCACTCGCGACTCGAAAGCAGCTCTACCTAGCACTCGGGGCTTGTGTAACTAAGCCACCCCGAGGCATTTTTCGCACTCGCGACTCGGAAACAACCCAACCCAACACTCGGGGGCTCGTGCACAGTAAGTCATCACCGATGCGTTATTCGCACCCGCGTCCCAAAAAAATTGCACTCGGGGGCTCTCACCAACAAAAACTCCCCCGAGGTATCAAACTGCAGAAAAACAAGACAAACCGGAGGCCTACTTATAAATCGACAAGCATTAGGCGCCCGAAGACACGATCCACACTCAGATATTGGATTCACATTCACCAGACACTAACTACAATCGGGGTTAAAGCATGTACAACTTTGGAAAGCTCTACAAATCAGGCTCCTCCTTCACCTTGCAACAAGCGTCAAGTATGCGACCAGTCTCCTCGTACACCTTTGATACGTCCCAAACGTATCCATAATTTCTGCTTGCTCCATGCATGTTTTCTGTGATATTTCTATGACCTAGATACACTTTCATACACTTTTGATCATATTTGGACTAACCTATTAACTCAGTGCACCCCCGTGCCAGTTTCTGTTTTCTGCTGTTTTTTTATTTCAGTTATCCCCCGTATTAAAAGTGCTTCAAAAATCCGGAAAAAATCAGATAAAAAATCAGCGCAACGGAAGCTTCCAGAGTCCCGAAGGAGGGCCGGAGGGCCCCCACCTGGTGCCCAGGCGGCCAGGTGGCGCGGCCTAGGGTGCGCCGGGTGGCCGCCTGGACACCTGGTGCCCCCCTGGCTGCCCCCTTCGCCTATATATATTCTCTGTGACGCGAAACCCCCTAGAAGAGAACACTTTTTCGCGATCTCCCCTCTGTTCCTCCGCCGCCGCGCTTCCAAGATTGGGAGCGCCAGCAGACCTCTTCCCGGCACCCTGCCGGAGGGAGGATTGACCTCCGGGAGCTTCCCCTCCACCATGGACGCTCCCCGGATGTGTCGTGAGTAGTTTTCTTTGGACCATGGGTCCGTGATCAGTAGCAATGTGATGTGCTCCTCCCCTCTTTGTTCTTCATGATTTAGACCTTTTGAGCTTCCCTACATGATCGAGGCACATATGCAATCTTTCTGCTTTTGCTATGCTGAGTTTCATGGGATCTGATGGATTATGAGATTATGTTCAGATTGTGATAGAGTAATATATTTGGTTCTTATCTTTTATATTTTTGTTCCTAAGTAATTCTTTCATTTTCTTCGCTGTTGTTTATTTCTTTGGCCAAGTAGTAGGTAGTGACTCCAAGAGGGAACGTTATGCTCGATTGTGGGTTCATGCCCCCCCCATGACACGCTTGAGTGACAGAAACATGAGTCTAGGGGATGTGATGTTGCCACAAAGGGGAAAACAATGGTGCTTGTAACCGCGGTTGCAAGGATTGTTTACTTTACGCAAAGTGCTTTTTAATGCAGTTGTCTCTTGCTTTGGGTTTACACTTTGGGTGGGGCTCGCAACTTAATACCAGTGAGATGTTCTGGATAGATATCTCAAGTTGGATGATTAGTAGTAGATGCAGTTCAATTTCGGTCTACTTATTTTGGCTTATTGCCCATGCTTTTGAGCCTCTTCCTTTCTTTGTATCATAGGTAGCATTGCGGTGCGTTTATAATTCTGTCAATTGCCCATCTATAATTTGTTTAACTAACATAGCAGTTTTATCGTCTTTTGGGAGCGATACATCACTAGTGAACATCACGGGACCCCGGTCCATATTCTCATCACTGTTTACACGCTTATTAACTTTCTTGCTTTTTGCTTTCCAGTTGCTATCATTATCATTATTATCCGTTGCGCTGATCCTTTGTAAACAGCAAGGCCGGATAGATTGACAACCTCTCTGTACTCGTTGGGAGCAAAGTTATTTGTGTTGTGTGCAGGTCCAGGTCAAGGAAGCAACTTTTGTCTCAAACGGTCCCATTGCTTTCTTGCCACCTACTTATCATCTCCGGAGTCCTACGGGAGACAAACCATATCCTCTACATAGGGGAAATTCGCCGTTATCCTACATCACACCTTCCACTTGGGGTAACTGATGCTAGCAAGGAATATAATTCTCTCGCTTCTCGTTGGTTACCCCAAGTGGAAGGTGAGATGTAGCGTAGCAGCAGAATTTCCCCTATGTAGAGGATAGGGTTTGTCTCCCATAGGACTCACAGAAATACAAGAAGGTGGTAAAGTGAACAATGGCGCCGAGGTTGCTAACTTCGCCTGGACCTGCACACACAGCAAATAACTTTGCTCCCAACGAGTACAGAGGAGTTGTCAATTCCTCCGGCCTTGCCGTTTACAAAGGGTCAACGCAAAAGATAATAATAGTGGCAACAGAAAGTAAGAACTGAAAGTAAATTGAAGGTATAAACAATGGTGGAAATATGGACCGGGGTCCCATGACGTTCACTAGTGATGTCTCTCTCCCAAAAGAAGATAAAAGTGCTAGCGAGGTAAACAAATCACAGCTGGGCAATTGACAGGATTATAAATGCGCCGCAATGCTAACTATGCTACAAAAGAAAGGAAGAGTCTCAAAAGCAATGGGCAGTTCGCCAAGGTAAGTAGACCGAAATCCATCTGCATCTACTACGAATCATCCACCTTGAGATATCTATCCAGAACATCTCGCTGGTATTAAGTTGCAAATCCCACCCAAAGTATAAACTCAAAGCAACAGACCACTGCATTAAAAGAACTATGCGTAAAGTAAACAATCCTTGCACCCGCAAGTACAAGCCCTGTTGTTTTATCCCTGGTGGCAACATCACATCCTCTAGTCTCATGTTTCTGTCACTCAAGCTATACATCAAGGTGCTAAACCCACAATCAAGCATAACGCTCCCTCTTGGAGTTGCAACAAATCACTTGGCCAAAGTAAAATACGGCAACGGAAAACATGCAAAATTTACTAAAGAACACAAATATAAAAGAGAACCAAATAGGTCTTCGATAAGAGTGTCTTCTTGTCTGGTCTTGACCAGGATTTCATCCACGTATGCCTCGACATTGCGGTGTAACTGCGGCCCGAGGCCGATGTGTATGGCTCTCTGGAAGGTGGAGCCCGCATTCTTCAAACCGAAGGGCATGCATATGTAGCAATATGTGCCGCAGGGGGTGATGAGCGTGGTCTTTTCTTCATCTTCAATTGCTATCTTGATCTGGTGATATCCGGCGTATGCATCTAGGAAAGATAACTAAGCACACTCTGTCGTTGCGTCCACGATTTGATCAATGCGAGGGAGAGGGAAGGTATCTGTCTGGCAGGCGTCGTTGACGTCGCCGTAGTCGATGCACAACCTCTTGTTTTCGTTCGCCTTGGGGACGACAACTGGGTTGGCTATCCAAGTGGGGTGTCGGATCTCCCGGATGAACCCGGCCTTGATCATCTTCTAGATTTCTTCTGCTATGAATTCTTGACGGTCAGGGGCTTGAAGACGGACCTTTTGCTTCACAGGCCTCGCCCCTGCCTTGACTGCTAGCTTGTGCTCGATCACCTCCCTAGGAACTCCGGGAAGATCGGATGGTTCCCACGCGAAGACGCTGGCGTGCTCGCAGAGTAAGGCGACGAGCATGCTTTCCTATTTCGGGGAGAGGTCATCACCGATGGACATGGTGCGACTTTCATCCTCTGAAATAGGGACCTTCTTCGACACAGCTGGCTGGGCTTCAATTTCTTGGTTAGTTGCCGGACGGGGTCCATGGTGGGGCGTGGACGTCCTCCGGGATGCTTGTTTCCCGTTGGGGCGGCAGGAACCTGGGGTTCCGGTCTTCTGTCTTCGCTGGCAGAGCTTCCGGAAAGAGGGGTGTTGTCCCCGAGAACATGCACGTCGCTCGAAAGCGGTGCCTTCCCGGATGCCCTAGCGGAAGCGTCCTTCTTTGCTTCGCCCTGGATGCAGCGCACGGCTTCTTTCACGTCTCCAGCTAGCGTGATGACACCTCAGGGGCCCGGAATCTTGACGATATTGTACAGCCCGTGATGCACGAAAGCAAACCTCCTGATAAACGGCCGCTCGAGTAATCCGTTGTACAAGAGGGGCAAGTCCGTGACATCAAAGACGAGCATATCTGTTCGGAAATTGGTGGGGTCCCCGAGGGTGACGGGAAGAGAAATATCCCCAAGGGGTTGAACCTCCATACCACTGACTCCGCGAAAGGCGGTGGACGGGAGGAGGTGGCTTCTTGGAATCTGCATCTTCTAGAAGGCACGAGAGGACAGCAGGCTGATGCTGGACCCGGTGTCGTACATCATCTTGCTGACCTTGATGTTGTTGGTCGTCGGGGAGAGGAGCGTGGGCGGCAGGCCGTCGTTGTCATCCAGAAGGGTAGTAGGGTGGTCGCTAACATTCACCACCAGAGGGAAGTTTTCCCAACGAGAGACCCTGGGGCCCTCTGGTGGGGACTGGACCGCGAGGACTTGTCTCACTGCTTTGTGGTATTGGCGGCTGGAGCCGAGCCCAGACACTCCCCCGTGGATGTAACCTACAAAATCCATAGCAGCCTGAAAGTCATCACCCACGCCGCCTCCGGATTCCTCCTCTCCAGAAACATCGTTGCCGTGATGCGGCGTCCTTGGCTTGCCCTTTTTTTGGTAGCCGTCTTGGCCCCCGTGTTGGGAACTTCCGCCTCGCTGAGCCCTTCTTTCGGCGTCCTTCTTGGTGTAGAAGGCCGCCATGTCTTCTTGGATCTTGATGACGGAGCGACACTCAGAGTCTCAGACAGGTCATGGTTGTTGGTCTTGTGTATCTTGCAGTACGGCGATGGGGTGGTGCCTGCGGCGGAAACCACAGCGTCGATGGCGGGTGGTTGCGGAGCGGCCCCATTCCCCTCCGTGGTGAACACGGATTGGTGCACGCGCTTGAGGGGAATGGGCTCTCCGGAAGGGAGGTTCTTCCCAGAAGGAGCTCAAGCCGCAGGACGTCTTCCGGCATCTCGATTAACAGGCAGGACCGCTTCTTCGACGCGGGCGACCTTGTCGGCCAGCTCGAAGAGGGGGCTGATAGTTTTGATGGACCGGGTACTCATCTTCTCCAGCATGCGAGGTTTTTTGACGTCGGCATGAAAGGTGGCATTGATCGCGGCCTCATGCGCGTCGGGGATGCAGTGCTGCATCTGAGTGAATCTTTGGACGAACTTCCAGAGAGGTTCGCCTTCCTTCTGCACTACTCCGCGTAAGTCGCTGACGGTTTTCGGAGGTTGGATTCCTCCGGTAAATGCACCGACAAACTTTTCGCAGAGTTCCGCCCACGAACTGATGGAGTTGGCCGGGAGATGCATCATCCGCCGACAAATTTTGTCCTTGAGCTTCATGGGGAAGTAGTTGGCCTTCGCTTTGACGTCTTCCCCCCCCCCCCCGTGAGCTCCACAGCATTGTTGTACATGCGGATGAACTCGCGGGGGTATGTCTTTCCGTCATACGGAATTGGACCATCTATCCGGAACTTCTTGGGCCACTTGACGCTATGGAGATCTTGGGTGAAGGCTACGCACACGATGCTTTAGTCACTTTCACCGGCAAGGATCCCCTCCCGGAAAACATCGATTCGAGGAACTCGGGCATCGGAACACCGGCGAGTATCCTTTGGCCTAACGATGGTCGTTCGAGCGTCTTCGTGGCGGCACTCCTCCAGGCGAGCACGCTGATCCGAGGATCCACGATGCCCGGAAGATGCCACAGAAGCTGCACCAGAAGATACAGCCCGTCGATGAGTGGTCTGGCGGACAACGGGGTCACGGCAACGCTCATCTCGGGGGTAGTCTTGTCGATGCCCATGTTGGGGGGTGCACAGTGCGCTCCTGCCCTCGGAAGGAATAATTGGGGAGCGCGGTCGGCCCCGTGCGTTGCCGAGATGGCGCGGGGCACGGCGATCGAGCTACTGCTGCTCTGCAAGGCCCACGCAGAGATCAGGGTGATGGTGAGCCTCTAGGTCTCCAACCGATCACCGGAAGGAAGAAACTGGCTGAGAGCTAATTTGTGCCAGCGCCTCCATAGGGGCACGCAACCCGTCCGGAGTGGGGATACGTGCAGTCCCACCGCTCTGTTCAGAGGCCTGGCCCCGACTCGGCTCCGGAAAGGCACCTCCTGCGCGTGCGGGGGAGCGACGAGAGGGTCCGGCGCCGTTGGCCGGTGGATGGCGGACAGGGGGAGCCATTTCTTCGGGTGGTCCGTCGGGCTAGGCCGCACGCTTTTCGACGGCGATCTAAGCGCAACGTGCTTACGAGTCTTCTGGAAGTGGTGGCGATGTCGCGAGGCCGCCTGTCCCGCATTTCTCACCGTTGCGCTCAGGGGGTGAAGGGCCACCTGCGGGCCTCCCTCCTTCCGAGGCGGTTTTGGCTCCTCTCCTCCGCGGGGCGAATGGTCGCTCTGCGCTCGGCAACGGGAGAGCGTCTCCAAGGTGTAAAGCCCCCCATCGATGTTGTGCTGAGGGTGAGCTCGCGTGTTTCATTGGGTCGACATCGCGAGATTGGCTTGATGACGAAGAACCTCAGATGACGTGTGTGCGGCGCCGTCCTTCTAGCGCCAGATGTCGGCGGTCGGATCCCCAGGGTGATATGATTCCGGGACACACATGCGAAACACAATGAGATCCACCGTCGCGGGTACACACTGGGATTTACCCAGGTTCGGACCGTCCGGAGACTAAAAGCCCTACTCCTGCTTGTCTGAATTTCCTGGCGAGAAATTACAAGTGCGGGGAGCTCTTCCGAGATGGATACCAGCTCCTTGTATGGTAGAGGGGTGTTGTTCTGGGGATGATCATTTCTAGAAGCTTGGGCCACCCTTTTATAGTTCAAGGGGGTCAACACATGTGGCCACGGATAGCTTTTTTTTAGCCGTTTATGACAGTGAGGAAAGCCCCCACTGCCTTGTATTAGAGATCAGTCAGTCAAATAATTACATGGGAGTGAGAAAGAGGGGAGGGGGTATGGGTATACACAGGGGGGGGGATAAGGGGGGAGAGGGGTGTGAGTCAGTAGCAAGACAAAAGAAAGGAGTGAGAGGAGGTTACAAAAGAGTCTTTAGAATGTTTGATATGCGGGGACCAGCCCCCTTCCTAGCTCTATGTCTAAGCATATCAAAGTCTTTCACAAATCTTTGTCTCCAGGATTCAATCGACGGAGGCACTCCTCGAAAATGATTATCGTTTCTTTCCTTCTAGAGACTCCAAGAGGCCACAATAAAGACTTCCATGAACAGTCCCTTGGTCCAACCATTTCTGGCTGCATGAAGCATCTCCAGCCTACCTCCTGTCTCCACCCACGAGATCCCTAGTTTGCACCAACATTGTTTGCTAAAGGAGCAATGAAAGAAAAGGTGTTCAACTATCCCCTCGGGGGGCAACTCACACAGAAGGCAACCGTAATCATCATTGTGCAAGGTGCAGTGACGCCGCCGAAGCATATTTCTTGTATTGAGACGATCATTCAGAAGTAACCAGGCAAATACTTTCCACTTATTAGTGCATTTTGTGTCCCAGATCCACTGGAACACCACATCCACCTGTACGCCCCGGAAACAGTGCAGGTAGAATTTGCGTGAGCTAAAACGATCCCCCCAGGCACAAACCCAGGCATCATCTCGCCCAGCCACCAGGTTGGTGTCCGCCGCCAACCTCTGTAGATCGTTTAGTTCTTGTCTAGCCAGATCCGAGAGGGGTAGGTCAAAATTGACCCGAAGAGTGGTGGCCGTGAGTAGATTTTGCACAGATATGTCGGGGGTTTTTGCAAAGGAGAACAGTCTCTGAAATTGTTCCTCCAGCACCTCCCCTAGTCAGGCATCCTTCCAGAACAGTGTGCAACTCCCATCTCCGATCGACACTGAGTTCACAGTCCTGTATGTAGGGGAGAGGTTTAGGAAATCTCTCCACCAGAAAGAGCCGCAAGGGTCCGAAGCGTGCGGGATCGAGTCATTATAGTACGCCCCCCAGATAAACTTCACCCACGGAATGTCAAGTTTGTTATAGAACTTGTGGAGTTGTTTCAGTAGCAGGCCTTGGTTCTGCAGCTTCAAGTCGATGATCCCGAGACCCCCCCTTGCTTTTGGGTTTGCAGACGAGCGACCAAGCAGCTAATGAACTAGTTTTGGTATCCTCTCCACTTTTCCTAGTCCATAGGCACTGCCTACGCAGTTTGTCCAGACGCTCAATCACCGCGGAGGGTAGCTTAACCGAGCACATCGCATAAATGGAGATGGATGTGATCACTGAGTTGACATGGGTGAGTTTCGAACCATAGTCCAACAGGGAGGCAGGCGTGGATAGGCGACGCTCAACCGAGGAGATCATCGGCATGAGGTCAGTTACAGTAGGACGCGTCGTCCCCATGGGCATTCCCAGATAGGTGAATGGCATGGCCCCGACTGCACATCCCAGTTTGTGAGCTAAGATTTGGGTTTTGTCGGCAGCCGTGTTGATGGGAACAAGGGTGGATTTCTGAAAGTTGATTTTCAGGCCGACCGACACTGCATAGTCCTGAAGTATTTGTTTCATGCGGGTAACCTGATCCAGATTAGCCGGCATGATGACAATCGTGTCGTCGGCGTACTGGATCACAGGGAAGTATCCATCCACCATTGGAATCGGCAGTTGTAGGTTACCTCTTCTGAACTCATCGTTAATGGCGGCTTGGAGCAGGTCAGCCGCCAACACGAAGATTAGCGGCGACAGAGGCTCACCTTGACGCACCCCACGTTTGCAGAAGAACTGCCTTCCCGGCAGGCCATTGAGAAGCACCGCGGATTTAGCAGAGGAGAATAGTGAATGTACCCAGCTCAGCCACTTATCCGTGAATCCCATATGCTTCATGATCTCGAGCATAGGACCGTGCTCTATCGTATCAAATGCTTTAGCAAAATCAAGTTTCAGAATCACGCACTCGCTACCAGACGCTTGGCATTGGTGAATGAACTCAAAAGCCCATGCCAGGCAGTCCTGTATTGACCTCTCATGGAGAAATCCATATTGGTTGCGGTGAATTATTCTGAGAATGAGCTTCTGAAGACGGTTGGCTAGGAGTTTTGTGAGGAGTTTGAGACAGCAATTGAGCAATGTGATGGGGCGGTAATCATTGACTATTTATGGAGATTGTACCTTTTGGATCATGGTGATGAAACCCTCATTAACACTCTCTAGATTAAGATCACCTGCATAGAAATCATCACATATACGATAAAAGTCCTCCTTGATGAGAGGCCAGCATGTTTTCAGAAAGCTCCCACTGAACCCGTCAGGGCCAGGTGCTCTATCACCCGGCATATGCTTGACGACCTCATCGATTTCATCCCTGGTGAATGGAACCGTCAGCGCTTCTAGGCCCTCCAATTTTTTGATGATGTTCGGCAGATAAAATCGCATATCCACCTAATTAGATTGACCAAGCCTTTCTTTACAAGCTTGGTACAACAGAGCTTCCTTCCCCCACATGATCAGTGATGGTCACATCATTCACCATTCTAAGAGAAGCAATGGAGTTCCGCCTGAAGCGTTCAGTGGCGACCCGATGAAAGAACTTGGTATTCCCGTCACCAAACTTGAAGTACCGAATCGTGCATCGGCGTTTCCAGTACAGTTTTTTGCATTCTAGCAGTATAAGGAGGTGAGTTTTCAGAATATTCCTCAAGTTTTTCTCAGGAATCGTGAGAGGGCGTAAATTTTCCAACGTATCGAAGTCAGCAAGCACCTGATTGGAGTTGTCAATGTGAAATGTCAGCCTCGAGGATTGACTACTCTAGTGCTTCAGATCACGTCGAAGTGTTTTCAGTTTCTTACAGAGAGCCAGAGCAGAGTTAGGTGCATAACCACGTTTCTTCCAGGACATGTCTACCGTTTCTAAGAACCCAGGAAGATATAGACAGTAATCCTCAAAACGAAAGAGTTCAGACTTAGGTATCTTGGTTTGAATGCTCACGTAGCAAGGGACATGATCAGAGACCGGTTTTCCCAGAGGTAACACAATCGTGTTGGGATATCGGACCGCCCAGTTAATAGAGGTGAAGTGCCAATCTAACTGTACTATAAGCGGGTCCGATTGCATGTTGCTCCACGTATATGATCTACCCTTAATCGGTAATTCTACCAAGGAGTGATAACGGATAAAGTCATTGAAGAGCATCATGTCATTAACGTCGCTACCTCCTCTGTTACGATTATCCGGTGCCCGAGTGAAGTTAAAGTCCCCTAGGATGAGCCAATCCTCATCATGACGGATTTCAAGATCAAAGAACCAATCAGAGAAACTGGTGCGACTCAGACCCGAGCAAGGACCATACACATTAAGTAGTGTCCAGACATCATCAGATTGTGTCGATGAGAATTGCACACCAAGCAAAAACATTTCAGGGAGAACGACCGAGCCCGAAAACATAGAACTCATCCAGATCGTACAAATCCCCCCAGAATTACCAACCGACGGGATATAAGCAAACATATCAAATTTCTTGGGGCATAAAAGTTTGATATAATTCAAATCAAAAGTTTCACGTTTGGTTTCTTGAAGACAAACGATAGAGCATCCACTGGAATCAATGGCATTGCAGATAGCAAGATTTTTCTCAGTAGAGTTAACTCCTCTGATATTCCAACAAAGCATGTTCCATGATTTATTATTACGCATCTTACCAGCGTACTGATTTGCGTTACGAGCACCCGTCAGAAGTTTGCTCGCACTGAGCTCATCCATAGGGATCCCACACAGGTTGGATCCCATCTTCTGCAGAGTCTTGATTGGCGTGGGAGGCGGAGGAGAACCATCAGCAGTAGCAGAGATCACCAAACGCAGCCCCGAAGGGGGGACTGCTCTGCAGAGGAAGAGGCCATCCCAGGAGTTGTAATTATGGGAACTGCTCTAGGCTTGATCTTGGAGGCAGGAGGTTTGGTGTCCGCCATAGAAGGGGCGCGGAAGCCATCATAGCGGGTAGTACGA
Source organism: Bromus sterilis (assembly GCA_950022295.1). Lineage (NCBI taxonomy): Eukaryota > Viridiplantae > Streptophyta > Magnoliopsida > Poales > Poaceae > Bromus > Bromus sterilis. Next base: position 136,911,258 of record OX465601.1, on the reverse strand, counting down.
GTGCTCCTCCTGAGATGAGTGGCGACGATGTGCCTGGTTTCAACAGCAATTTGCTTCCCCAGCGCCTCCTATCCCGAGAGGCAGATGTTGCTGTCTGAAGGTGGCGCAGAACAACTGGCTCCACAATGACTAAATCAGCAGCTTCCGGTAGGAGAGTGTCGGAGTTCATTGCAGTCTCATTCACATTATTGTTCTCAGGATTCATATCTGACCACATCTCCAAAGTAATAACAATGGCCACTGACAAATCAAGGCGCAAGGGAATATGTCTTTGCGCAAGCTGAGATCGTGCTAGATGTGTGACCTCCACCACACGGAGGACAACCGAGGCAGGGCTCAGGGGAAGAAAACTTGGCGTCAGGATATGTTGCGGTTTAGGGTACCATGTGATACGCTTCATGTATTTGCAAAGGAGAATAGAACGCAGCCAAAGCATGTATTCCAGGGGATCAACCACATCCACAATCCCGAAATTCTCTCCGCCCGCCGGAACAAACTGAACATCAGAGTTGTGCGTACCATGTACCAGATCATCCGCAGCTGCAACCACATCAGAGTAAACTGACCACTCATCCTGCGGGTCATCAGAGTCATTGTTTTCCTGTGGTACACCATCCATCAGAGATGGCCCCATGTACTACAGGTACTGACGAAGATCAGTGCCCCTGAAGGCAGGTTGCACTACTGGCCATGCACCCCAACCCTCATTCTGAACATCATGAGCAGGTGCACCACCCTAGTTCCATGATTCATCCACTTGTTGCTACAACATAGCTTGCTGATCGAGCTGCCATTGTTGAGTAGCGGTAAGATATGGAAGTTCAAACGGATGTGGTGAAGCATTCATAGGGGGGCCTCATCCTCAATACCAACCAGGCCAGGCATAGTGTGGCGACCATTAAGAATGTAAAGTGGAACCGACCAGGATATGCCCATACCAGGGAGAATGCCAATCCTACGAACCACGAGACCGTGTGGCACCTGGGCAATGTTGCTAATGATCACTCTTACCAACACCCTCTCCTTCTTGTGACCCAGCCTATGCCACAGATCTAACTTAGCGAATAGCGAGACAGCCTTGTTGATATAATGATCCGTCTGGTAATCCATAGGAAAAGCAAGCATAGCTACCTAGGCGACATACTGAAAGGGACACGGTCTCATGTTGGGACCTTCATCATGGGGGATGAAGGAAAACAATAAGTCGTCCTCATACGGGTCCAATTGATGCGGGCTTTCTCTAATGAACTGATCACGCAACATTACATCCTCAAAAGCAACCATACCCACACCAATAGGATAAAAAAAATGATCTGGGACTTGGAGAAAAAAATCCTCACGCATAATGCGAACTACCTCATCCAAGACCATTTGTTTATGATGATCAGGAATCTCATGGTGAACCACAACCATTGCGTACCTCTCATGGGTCAGTGGAGGGTCGTCGACAACGACCAGACTTCTTGCAAGGCGGTGTGCAGGACCACGCTCAAGCTCCGCCCCCAGTGGAAGGAACTGAAACGGGCGCACCGGGAAGTTCGCCATGGGAGGAGCGTGAAGGCGATGGTGCGTAGCAGGGGAGGCGTCAGAGAAGGATGGGGATTCTGTCAGCTTGGTGGAGCGAAGAGGGCCAATACAGGGAAGCAGAAGAGGCAGCGTATCAGCTGACGATTCAGTTATACTGGGGATTCCTTTTTTAGGACGCCATACCAAGTTACGACGAGAATTATCCTTAGCAACTATCAGGTTGGGTTTCGGCCTCAAACAGGAGCCCAAAGACACTCCAGTACCTGGGCTCTTACGTCGCCTCCAAACAAACCGAGAGGCCAAACGAAAACATGTCCGAGTCACATGTCCCAAAAAATCACATTTTAAACATTTGTATCTGGAAGGACAATGCTGGCGAACGTGATTCGTATTAGCACAAACCTGGCACGTTGGAAGATATACCCTGTCAGCATTGGTGCAACCAGAAGAAAAAGACCGGAAATCTTCAGACTGCACACATCCAGGAGTATGACCGATAGCCTTCAAAATAGTTCTAGAGGAAGGAATGTCCGAGAGATGGAGAATCCCACAAATGTCGGAATCTGAGTAATTAGCTTGTCTCCAATCAATGGTTGCTTCCAAAACCCTTGGGGACAAATCACGCCAGGACTTGACTTCGAATTTCCTTCAAATAAACAATTTATTACTTTCCTCATTAGGAGTAAGATCGGCGAGGCCATTAATGCTTCCAAATTGAATCCCATAATCAGTGGGCTTGCCCAAGGCGCGCCCAATTTCCAAAGATTCAACCGGATTAACTGAGGAACATTGCACTGGCAACTGAGAGTCAGCCCCAACTTCTCGAGCAAATAGATCATCCAGATTGATTTTAAGTTGATCGCAGGGACCAAATCGGCTCAGTGTCACATTATGTGATCTATCTTTATCAGAGCTCTCCTTCAAGAAGTGGAGATCAGAGCACACAGCTACTGGAGAACGGGTGGCGATTTCCTCGATCATCTGGTTGGCAGCCCATCCATAATTACCAGGGGCCAACGAGTAGCAGTGTTTCTTAAAAAGGTTGAAATGACAAATGAAATCCTGCCAAATACGATCCTTAAGACCATAGATAAAATGTCCAACCTTGTTTGAGTCCACAGAAAAACGGTAATTGCGTTTATCCAGATGACACACATTGAACTTCTCCGCAATACCACCAATACAACACTGAAGTGCAAACGAAACCGAAGAACATGAGAGAGGGAAAGAGGCCGAAGAGAAGGAAGCCACCAAAAAGAATTCTTTGGAGGAAGGAGATGAAGAGAAATGAACCGTGGAGTGGAATCGACGACGAACCTGGTTCTCCACTGCGAGACCAGGTTGAAAATCCCAATGGAGAAGGCCTTCCATCGCCACGGATGGCGTCGCTGTCCCTCTGGACCCTGGGGGTGATGGGTGTCGCAGTAATGCTTCTTCCGGGATGTGTTCGTGGCGGGGCGCTGCCGCTCCTCCTGAGCGGACGCGCGAGACCTCGGCACGTACGAGGAATGGAAGGTGGGGGAAGGCGTCGTTGCAGTCCCTGTCTCTCAGACCAGGGGGCGGCGCATTAAATGCTCCTTGGAATGTCTTGCATGTGGTGGGACCGGCTTGTCCCCTCCGCACCGCTTAAGGGAGCAAGCGGTTATGGCTTCTCTGAGAACATGCTGCGTGGAACTCCCTTCTGGCAGCATTTTGGGCGCACTGTGGGATGTTTCCCTTGGCGAGTCGGTGCAGCCTTCCGGGATGTGGAGAAAACTCTTGTTCCCCGACAGAGGGCATCATTTTAGATGAGGTACTTGGGCCTTCCCCTCCCCATTTGGCAACTAAAGAAGGTGGACTTTGAATTTCTTCAAGAAAAAGTTGCCAAAAAGCTCGTCACTTACGAAAGCCAAAACACCACCACCATCGGCGCACAATGCTTGTCAAAGTGACAATCGCCTCATAAGTGGTGTACTTCATTACACCCCTTGAGGATTCTAAAAATGTTCAACGGGGTTCCCTCTGTTGAATTTGTATATAACTTTTCGAGTAGATGATTTTTCATATAAAAAACTTTTTCATCGGATTTCGTATGCAAAAGTTATGCCCATTTTACAAATTCTCGAGAGATTTTGCAAAAAAAGTCGAAATTCCTGTTTGTAAATTTTCCTAACAACTAGGCCACATTTCACATGGGAATCTTATTTTCTTTTAATTTTTGACATTTCTATCATTTTCTGTAATTATTTTTCAAACTGAAAAGGCGGTCCATCGGGGGGTGTATTTGTGTGTTGGGAATTTTCCCTCACATTTTTTGGTTAGTAGTGGCGCATATGCAAAATGCGCCACTAATAAGTATTTATGGGTGGCGCATTTCAATATGCGCCACTAATAATTCCTTAATGGTGGCACATTTTGAAATGCGCAACTAATAATTCCTTAGGGGTGGCGCATTTTGAAATGCGCCACCCATAAGCTCTTATTAGTGGCGCATTTTGACAAATGCGCCACCCCTATGAAAATTAATAGTGGCGCATTATGCAAAATGTGCCATCCATAAGAGGATCCAGGGATGGCCCACTCTTAGGGGTGGCGCATTTTAAAAAATGTGTTTTGAACCAGTGCGCCACCCCTTACAAAATAATGGTGCATTACATATAAAATGCGCCACTATTAAGAATTTCATGTATAGCCTTTTCTCTAGTAGTGCAACAAGCTCAAGAGAGATTTCCTTTGGTCTGGTTCCGACAAGACCATGGGCGATAAATGCAAAGTTGGGAGGTGGTTTGTTGAACCCGCGAGTTTGGTGGGCTTGGGGTGCTCAACACCGACAAGTTCGCTCGGGCCTTGAAGTTATGGCCTTAGCGGGAATGGAAGAACTTGTACAAGATGTGGGTGGGGATGGGCAACCCTTGTGATGAAGTGGACCTTGACCTTCTTCTATGATTCAACTTCCATGATGGTGGGGGATGGCGCCCGAACCACCTTCTGGACATCCCCTTGGATTCTTGGGTCCAAGCTCAAAGACATTGCTCGCCTTATCCATATTTTTAGATTAAAGGCCGTAGCCCGACTTTATAGATAAAGACAAAAGGCGACTGGTTCATAGAGAATAATTCACCAACAAACATAAACCACCAACGGAAAGAAGTACCGATACATACCATCAACAGATAGCCAAATACGGGCACGCAAGTCTCGACCTACTACGCCAAATTGACTAAGGAAGACGATAGAACTAGAAAAATATAGGGTAAATCAGGAGATCTCGATGAGGCGTCTGGCTGTAGCACGTATACACGTGACGATTACGTCCAGGTCCTCATGGAACTCCTCCTTAGTCGTTGATCTCCACTGCAACGGAACCGATAAGATAACATAAAGGAAGTGAGCCGGTTTAACAGGGAACCTAAGCTCAATGGTAAACTTATTATGTGTATTCCAAAGCACCCAGGAAGTTGCGGTCCAACAAATCCAGAAAATACGTTTACCAGAACCAGAGAGAGACCTCGAGATGATGTAGATATCCGAGAAGGAGGTTGGGTTCCACGAAACCGTAAAGCAATCCTGAACACAAGACCACGCCACATGGGTCAAGGAGTAAGAAAAGAGAATATGATTGGTGTCCTCCCTGGAGCCACAGAGGGCTCAATTAGGCGAAGCATTGCCTTTGCATTTAAGGATTTTGTCTAAAACCGTCAACTTGCCCCGGGCCGCTTGCCACAGAAAGGTTTTGATTTTAGGAGGGATCCGAGCCCACCACATATGAGAAAGAAAAGAGACAGCAGACGGAGCACACGAGTGTTTGTAGAGAGACTTAACCGAGAAAGTCCCAGAGGCAGAGAGAGTCCAGGTAACCTCATCATTTGACTCCGAGAACGAAGGGAAATGGGTTGTAAGGTGATGCCACTGTTCCACATCTTCAGGGGTTAAGGAACGACTAAACTAAAGATCCCAACCAATCGACGCAAGTTCCAAGATGGAAATATTAGGTGCACCACAATACGAAAACAATGAGGAAAATTTCGCTAATAAGGGACCTTCCCTCGTCCACCAGTCAAGCCAAAACCTGACCGAAGCTCCGTTACCAACCGAAAACTTAACCAAGGACCGAAATGTGTCCTTGGTTTTCTATTGACTAGCCCAAAATTGAGAAGTGCCCTTGCATTCCATCAGTAGTGGGGAAGAGTTGGGAAATATTTGGCTTTAAGAATCGTGAGCCAAAGAACATTCGGGTCAGCTTTCATGATTTTGCACCACCATTTGGTCATCAAACAGAAGTTCATGATAGAGGTATTGGTGATACCCAGGCCACCCTTCGCCTTGGGATGACAGATGATATCCCATTTTACCATCTGATACTTCTTTTTGTTTTCAGAGGAGTTCCTGAAGAATTTTAGGTGATGTTTATCGAAACCCTCATGAAAATATTTGGGAAGGAAATAGAAGCCCATTGTGTATGTGGGAAGGGAGGAGAGACAAGAATTAATGAGTCACACCTTGCCAGCTTGGGATTTGTATCTGCCTTTCCACGGAAGAAATTCATTGGCTGGAGAAGGAAGTGCGTGGTTGAAAAAGAACTCAAGGAAATTTCCTAGCACACTTTGGCACTCATCGCGATCTCTGGTTCAAGTGTTAATTTTCTTCGTGTGGTCATATGAAAACATTAACCGAAGGTTTCACACAGAACAAAATGCTTGTGTGCAGTTAGATGTTGCTCGGCCGAAAAAACGGTCTCTATCCCACAAGAACCTAACGCTCGACGTCATGGCTAGGGGAGCGAAGGAGCAATGGAGGGGAGGGGGAGAAGAAAGGGAAACTTGTGTGTGTGTGTGTGTGTGTGTGTGTGTGTGTGTGTGTGTGTGTGTGTGTGTGTGTGTGTGTGTGTGTGTGTGTGTGTGTGTGTGTCTATTTAAATAGCGTCGCCGAGAAGGGGGAGCGGAGGAGTTGGTTTGAGTGTGGGGCAATGAAGCGGTTTTCGCCCTCCGGACTGCTTTAATGCCAGCAGTGCGACCGATGGGTAGTCGTCCCGTCACGTCTCTCCGGCATTGAACAGACGTGGAGACCAGGGTTCTCGGATGGCAAGACGTATGTCCCTCCAGTGAGCGGTCGTGTCAGCACTTGCTAGGCATCAATGTCGGCCACAATGCCCAGTCATGCATGCGCTCAACCGTCATCCAATACCAACGATTTTCATGAATGCGCGACGACTGTTTTGCGTGTGGGGAGGATTTCTGGCGCTCAGGGCCTTTGGGTGGGGACAGGTTGTCGGAAGCGGGCGTTTCTGGTGTCTGGACTCCCTCAAAGCCCCCCTTGGTTTGGATTAGATGTACGGGAAAAAGGACAGTGGACTAGCCCACGGATGGATATAGGGTCGCATTGGATGACAAAACTGGTTTGGATAGCCCAGTCCGAACGGATGTGGAGTGTATAAGGATCTGTGTTGGATATGCCCTTAGTACCCCGGCGAACTGCTCCAACTGGTCTAGACCATTGTGGTTGATGTAATGGACCATCCGCGTCCCTCGTTCATCTGATCTCTTTCTTAGTCGGGTAGACATCCCTTCCCATTACTTAGCATAATAAAAATATAGAGTTCGTAACCAGCAGGGAACGGAAAATGAGAGAAGCAAGCCCAAGCATTTCCAGGAAACCCTTTACAAATGATCACACCCAAAACATTTTTTAAGGTGCGAAAACCCGAGAACACCAACCAAAATACTACCCTAACATCGAAGTTCCAAATCCAAACCATCGCTCACAAGCGAGCCATAACATACTCACACAGAAATAGCAAACAAAAGTGAAGCAGAATAAGAAGACATGCAATGTCTAGAGCTTCAGTCCTTCTCAGTCCTCATTATCTTCAACACCAGAAGCACAAATCCTCATTAGGTTGAAAATTTTCTCTTTGAGCATTTCACACCTCAACTCATCATCTCCCGATCCTCAAACTTCAGCAGGCATGCCCAATTGGTAAGGTAAACTATAGAAGTAAAACTACCTCAAAAGAGAGTGAATGCAGTTTAAATTCAAAAATAGCATGATTGTGACAATTCAAAATTTCCCAACTCATCATCGCTAGGCCATAGGTATAATACTTGGCCCCATTAGGAAAATAGATATATCACCGGAAGAAAAAATACTAGAGATTATTAGGAAATTACTCAATACAAAACACCGAGTCAACCGTACGCCAAACCACTCTAGCCATAGGACACTGGAAGAAAAGGTGTTGAGAGGTTTCCAAAACATTACCAAAAGAGCAATTAGGATTACCATCCAATTATGTATATTCAACACATCTCTAGTAAAAACATAGTCTTGAACGAGTTGCCAATAGAACACCTTGATCTTAACTGGGACCCTGGCTTGCCATATCCATCTAAAATCACACCCCGCTATATTTTTCTCCTGGAATTTGTACATTGTTGAAATGTATATGTGAATTGCCTAGCTCTTTCTATAAGTTCGAACTTTTGATTACGTTGGCTACTGCATGAAGCTTAACATAATATCAGAATAATGTCTTGAGTTCAAGTCCTGTCTTTTGCAATTTATCTGAAAAATGTTGTAGTGCTTCCTTTTATCCACGTATGAGCCTCTTGAGCGATATCTGTGAGTTTAAATGCCACCACCCCAGTCGCAAGCCAAATATGGCACTCGCAACTGGCTTTCCTTCTTTCACTTTCATAAATGCCACCACCCCAGTCGCAAATCAACTACGACACTCGCAACTGGGTTTCTTTTTTTCATTTTCATAAAACCCACCACCCCAATCGCAAATCACCCACGGCACTCGCAATTGGGGTTTCTTTTTTTGCACTTTCATAAATGCCACCACCCAGTCGCAAGTCAACTACGGCACTCGCAACTGGGGTTTCCTTTTTTGCACTTTCATCAATTCCACCATCCCAGTCGCAAGTCAACTACGACACTCGCAACTATGGTTTCCTTTTTTAACTTTCATTAATGCCACCGCCCCAATCGCAAGCAAAATACGGCACTCGCAACTGGCTTTCCTTCTTTCACTTTCATAAATGCCACCACCCTAGTCGCAAGTCAACTACGACACTCGCAACTAGGATTAAAAAAAATTCACTTTTCATAAATGCCACCCCCAGTCGCAAGTCAACTACGGCACTCGCAACTAGGGTTTCCTTTTTCACTTTCATTAATGGCACCACCCCAGTCGCAAGTCAACTACGACACTCGCAACTGGGGTTTCCTTTTCGCACTTTCATAACTTCTACCATCCCAGTCGCAAGTCAACTACGACACTCGCAACTGGGATTTCCTTTTTTCAATTTCATAAAAGAGACCACCCCAGTTGCAAGTCAACTACGACACCCGCAACTGGGGTTTCCTCTTTTCACTTTTCATAAATGCTACCACCCTAGTCGCAAGTCAACTACGACACTCGCAACTGGGGTTTCTTTTTTTTCATTTTCATAAAAGCCACCACCCAGTCGCAAGTCAACTACGGCACCCGCAACTGGCTTTCCTTTTTTGCACTTTCATAAATGCCACCACCCTAGTCGCAAGTCAACTACGGCACTCGCAACTGGATTTCCTTCTTTCACGTTCATAAATGCCACCACCCCAGTCACAAGTCAACTACGACACCCGCAACTGTGGTTTCCTTCTTTCACTTTCATAATGGCCACGACCCCAGTCGCAAGTCAACTACGGCACTCGCAACTGGGTTCTTTTTTGCACTTTCAAAAATGCCACCACCCCAATCGCAAGTCAACTACGACACCCACAACTTGGGTTAACATTTTTCTAAGTTTTTGTGTTTTTTTAATATAAATTGCAACACCAACAACTATGTCGCAACTAACCTAACTACGCCCCCCCGTTCCAGTTGCAAGTCAATTATCAAACCCGCAACTGAGTTGTTTTCTCATTTGCAAGTCAATTATCAAACTCGCAACTCAGAGAGGGGGTGGTTTTCACATCCGCCCAGTTGCAAGCCCAACAACTAACTCGGAAATAGCTTAATATTTTTTGTCTTTTTTATATAAATTGCAACACCAACAACTAAGCCGCAACTAACCTACCTACACCACCTCGTCCCAATTGCAAGTCAATTATCGAACCCGCAACTGACTTTTTTTCCTTAGTTCCAAGTCAACTATCAAACTCGCACTTGAGGGGTGTGATTTTTCACATCCGCCCAGTTACAAGCCCGACAACTAAGTCGCAACTACATTAAAAGTTTTTATTTTTTTGTGTTTTTTATATAAATTACAACGCCAACAACTAAGTTGCAACTAACCTAACTACACCATTCTGATCACATTGTGTTTTTGTTGTTAAATTTTTCTACTAAAAATAGTCTAGAAAATGTTAACTAATTGGAGTTTTCTCTGTTTTGATTAGTTTTTGCAAGCAACTTTCTAATTACAGATATAAAAAATTTAGAGAGTATGCAAAGAGCGTACTGTAGCTTTATAGAAGGTAGAAAGTTAGTTACAAGAGAGGATTATGAAAGGGCTCCACACAGTTGGGCCACAACTCCAGGACTCCGAACACACTAAACGCTACTCCTCACACAATCTAGCAGCTCCTCTATCTCTAGCCATCGCCCAAAGTTTGAGCTCAGCCCAGATTCTCCTGAAGATCTCAAGCTCCGTAGCCTTGGTGCCTCTGCCAAACACACAGTCGTTTCATTGTTTCCAGAGGGACCAACACACAAGCACAACGAGCGAGTCGAACCCTTTGCGGTAGAGACGGGGGATAGTTGCGCGTGTGTTATGCCACCAGTCCTCGATGTGGTCATGCACCGTGGGTATGAGCTCCGGTGGGATTCTATCTTTGCAGAAGAGCATGAACCAGACCTGACGGGCATAGACGCATTGCACCAGGATGTGCTCGATGGTGTCCTCCTCCTGATCGCAAAGAAAGCATGTCGAGGTCACCTCCTGAAGCCCATGTCGAACACGCATATCCGAGATTCACACTCTGTGCAGAAGGGCGAGCCACATGAAGAACCTGCAATTTATCAGTGCCCAGCAATCCCAGATGGCCTCCGCACACAGCGATTCAGTGGAGCCAAGTGCTAACATATGGTAAGCTGAAGACGCCGAATAGCAGCCAGAATCGCTCCAGGGCCAGATAGCGTTGTCCTTCTCATCCGGGCGGATCTGGACCGTAATGACGATCTCCCATAGCGTGATGAACTGGGAAAGGTAATCGGTAGCCATCTCTTCGCTGATATCCTGGGTCCAAGCGTGGTTATGGAGCCCCTTCCTAACGGTTCTGCGGTTCACCGTTTGCGTACGGACTTGCGCCCAGACCAGAGGGGCGATCTCGCAGATACGGGTGCCGTTCAGCCATCTATCCCGCCAAAATAGGGCATGCTCACCGTCGCCGATTTTCCAGTGAACCAGACTATCGAAAGCAGCATGACTAGCGGCATCCGATGTAAGGTTCAGACCGTGCTAGTTACGGCCAGGGTTCGTGCGCTTAAGCCACTCCCATCTCAGCCGCAGGGCGATGCCTTGCAGGCGTAAATCAATGGTTTCCAGACCTCCCAGATATTTCGGGCGGCAGACAAGGCATCGGCCACCGGTGATGTCCTCTGCGCCCGCCCAAAAGAACACACAGCAGGCCCGATCGATGCGCTCAATCACCCAGCGCGGGGCGTCCGCGACAATCAGGTGGTGAATCGGCCGCGCACGGACCACATTGTTGATCAACGTTAGTCTCCCCGCTGATACGTCCCAAACGTATCTATAATTTCTGCTTGCTCCATGCATGTTTTGTGTGACTTTGCCATGATTTCCTTGAACTTTCATACACTTTTGAGCATATTTGGACTAATCTATTAACCCAGTGCACCCAGCTGCCAGTTGTTGTTTTCTGCTGTTTTTGTATTTCAGGTTTTCCGGCCATTAAAAGTGCTCCAAAAAATCCGGAAAAATCAGATAAAAAATCTGCGGCCCGGAAGCTTCCGGAATCACCAAGGTAGCGGAGGGGGGCCACCACCAGGAGACCAGGAGGGTCCCTGGCGCAGCCCCACCCTAGGCCACGTCAGGAGGCCTCCTGGCTGCCTAGTGGGTCCCCTCGACACCCCCCTCCACCTATATTTAGCCCTCTGGGTGGAAATCCATAATATCAAAGTACTTTTTCCAGAAGCGATTCCGATCTCCGCCGCCATCGCCAACAAGCTTCGGGAGACCAGAATTCCTGTGCCGGCACCCTGCCGGGACGGGGAAGTGCCCCGGATTCATCTCCATCGATGTTGCTTCCTCCCTCCATGAAGCGGGAGTACTTCTCCCTCCGGGCTGAGGTTTCTACCAGTAGCTATGTGTTCTTCTCTCTCTCCCATGATGTGATCTTCGTTGTGATCATAGGCTATGTTAATCTAGGGTGATCCCATGATATTTCCCCTTCCTCTATGTATTGGATTGATGTACTCAATTGATCTTATCTAGTATAATCCCGCTAGACCAAGGTGACAGCGGTCTATTGGAAATGGGTTAGAAGAATATTATCATGAGTGATTTCCTGTTTTGTGTGTTGATTGAAGATTGAGAGTCTCTTGGTGCTTGTCTTTGACTATCCTTGAGATATGTTGTGGTGATTGTGGTACTCTCTTTGGATGTCCGCGGTGACATTGGGAAATCCATAGATTGAGAACTACGAACTCTGAGGTGTGCTTTTGTAGCCCTACATAATTCTCGTCCTCTCTTGACCACAAAGGAATGACCTCCGAGTACGTCTCCAATGCATGTTTTAGTGGAAATATCATGTGATTAGGCTATGTTAATGTTGTTAGGAGTTGCCACTAGTGAAAGTATGAAGCCTAGGCCTTGTTTCCACCATTGTTACACCGTTTGTGATCACGTTTGTCACATGTTTGCTTGCTGCACTTTTTGTTATAGATTTATATAACCTTGCTTTGCCACACCTATCACTCGTATTTTACCATCTCTTCGCCGAACTAGTGCACCTATACAACTCCTAGTTGTATTAGGTGTGTTGGGGACACAAGAGACTTCTTGTATCTTAATTGCCGGGTTGCTTGAGAGAGACCATCTTCAACCTCTACTTCCCTGAGTTCGATAAACCTTAGGTCATCCACTCGAGGGAAATTGCTGCTGTCCTACAAACCTCTGCGCTTGGAGGCCCAACATAGTCTACAAGAATAGAAGCGTGCGTAGAAATCAAGCTATTTCTGGCGCCGTTGCCGGGGAGGTAAGCGTTGAAGGTATATCTTTAGATCTTGCAATTAAATCTTTTCGTTTCTTGTTTTTACTTTTCACTAGTTATGCTTATGGAAAATTGCACTCTTAGTTCGTTGTTTGGGAAAGGCCGCTTTACCACACCCGTGGTAGAGAAGTCTCCTCCACCTACTGAATGTATCCCGTTCGAAATACCACTTGGGATAGTTGAAATAATTATTAATGATTGTTATGATGGGACAGTCAATCCTAGTATTCATTTGTTGAAACTTACAGAACTTTGTGAGTTATTTAAGATTTCAGGTTTGACAAGAGGTGAAGTCATGAAGAAATTATTTTCCTTGTCACTGAAAGGAAAAGCATTGGAATGGCATAGGCTACTAGATGATTCTCACCTACGGGATTGGGTAGAGATCCAGTCTCTCTTTTACTCCAAGTTTTATCCTCTTCATGAAGTTCATGAGAATAGGAATTATGTTTATAATTTCTACCCTCATGACGGAGAGAGCATATCTCAAGCTTGGGGGAAACTGAAAACTTTAATGCTAAAATGTCCTGACCATGGGCTCCCCAAAGATATAATTATTACTAATTTTTATGCGAGGCTCTCTCGACAGGATAAAGACTTGCTCAATGCTTCCTCTATGGGTTATTTCACAAACGAAAAGATTGATGCTAAATGGGAACTCCTTGAAAGAATTCAACGCAATACTGAAGATTGGGAGATCGACAAAGGTAAAGAGTCAGGTATAAATTATGAGTATGATTGCATTAAGTCCTTTGTTGAAACTACAAGTTTTAATAAGTTTAGTGCTAAGTTTGGGCTTGATCCTCAACTCCTTGTTGATTTCCTCAAATCTTTTGCTTCACATCTTAATATGCCTAAGGAGAATTGGATCAAGCATCATGAACCTTTTAAAGAGATTTGCAAAGAAAATGAGATTGTTCATGATGATTGCAACATGCATGATCCAATTCCTGAAAATTAAGTTTTATATAAGCATGTTAATTTTTGTGGAGTGGATAGACCTTGTGAAAGACCTATGATTTAAGAAGAGAAGTATTGTAAGAAACATAAGCTTGAAAGAACAATCACTTGGGTCAAAGATTTAAATGAAATTGCTAGAGAATTGTGTGACCTTTATCCTTTTACTTGTGAACTTTGCTGCATAGAGGGTCACTTTAATTTTCAATGCATGAACTTTCAAAGCATAACTGTTAATCAGTTGTGTGATAACATGATCACTTCTGATCTTTATGATGAACTTATGTTATTTTTGATGTGTGAAGAGTTATCAGAAAAGACTTCTTGGCTAGATGTTAATGCCTTAGGAATTAGAAACACTTTGCAAAATTTCCATCTCTATTGTGTTGTTAATTGCCATGAAAATGATTACATAAGTAAGATTATAAAGGAGGGAACTTTACCAAAGTATAAAAATGCCTCTTATATCTCTACTAATAAAAAGGAGAGTTTCTCCCAAGTTTCCCCTATTGTTTCTAATGATAAACTAGGATATGTGGAGAAACATCATCTTCAACCACTCCCTCCTAAGGTGAATAAGAAGAAAAAGAAGAGGAGGAGGAAGAGGAGCAAGAAGGAAGAAGAATGGGTATCAACCTGGCCTGAGCATATTCCTCGCATCAATTTTTATCCTAACGGGCAGAAATTTTTGGAGGACGGTGAGCTTGATTGCATTCATTATTATCCTGATGTTAAGTCCATAGGCACTATTGAAGATGATTTTGATTATGATATGCATGTTTCTTTTTGTGATTGGGAAAATGATGATAATGCTACTTATGACCTTGAAAATCTTTTTGGTACCAACTCTGAGAGTGATGATATGGAAAGCTCCAAGCTTGGGGATGATAGGATTGCAAGTCCTTTAACCATTAGTGATGTGGTAATTGATAATTCTTTTTCTAGTAAGAATAAAGACATCATGTTTACAAATATAGTTGCTAGCAATAATAATGCTCTTCGCTACTATGATGATGTTATAACTCCTATCTATAGTGATTTTAAAGGTACCTATGACATAAGGAGAAATTATCCTTATGAAACTTTTCATAATCATGGAGGTAATTACTCCCTTGTTGAACACCATCTTCCTAATACACAATTAATCTATAGTGTTCAAGTTGTTTATGATAGTCCTACTCCCACTATTACCAATGAGAAAGATTATGCTTATGTGGAGAGTAAGAGTACCCTTTTGCATGTGGATCATGGCAACAATGCTTTATGTGATGCTTATATTGTTGAGTTTATTCATGATCCTACTGGAAATTAGTATGAGAAGGGAACATATTCTTATAGATATTTCAATAATATCAAGTTCCCTATCTTTATGTTGAAGGCTTTGAAGTTGCACTTATTTTGCCTTCCTATGCTAATATATTTATGGTTCAATGAGTTTTTCCTCTACAAGATCCCTTTGCATAGGAAACATGTTAGACTTAAATGTGTTTGTTATTTTCTTCTTGATGCTCTCTTTTGTTCTTCAACTCATATTCCTTATTCCTATGAGAGCATCATTAAAATCTTAAGCCTATCTTTATGGCTATACAGAAAGAGCTCTAGGGAGACAACCCTTGTTATCTTTAGTTTGAGTTTTTTACTTTCAGTTTTTATTGGTCTTGATGATTGTTACTACTGTAGCAACATCATTGTATCTTTATTTTCAATCTTTGTGCCAAGTCTAGCCTCCGATTGCAAGAAAGTTCAAAAGTTGTGACATGCTGTCCAGAAAACAGATTTTGTCCTTGGATGGAAAAATTATCCTAAAATCACCAGATCATATTTTTTATCTGAATTTCTTTTGACATCGTGCTCCATACAATTGAATTTCGAGCGTCTGTTCTGAGTTTTTTGATTCGAGTTGCAGAAGTACCCCTAAAAAATTCTTTACTACTTGTTGTTCTGTTTTTCACAGATTCTACCATGTTTTGTCTCTCCTAACTTTTGCAAACCTTAAGCTTGTTTTTTCTTTGAAATTTTTTTTTGGAAATCTTGAGAAACAGTAGCTCTTCAAGAATATCTTTATATCCAGTGGAAAAAATTATTTATTAAGGATACTAACCTCTCTAATCAGCTTATGATGAGTTATGTATGAAGGGAGTTTTCAAGTGTGTGATGGAAGATGATAAAAGAAGATTCGGGAGTGTGAAGCACTCAAGCTTGGGGGTGCCCCCATGCATCCCCAACAAATATTCAAGGAGACTCAAGTGTCTAAGCTTGGGGATGCCCCCGTGCATCCCCTTCTTCATCAACAATTATCAGTTCGTCCCTCGTTGCACTATATTTTTATCACTTCATGCGTTGTGTGCTATGCTTGGAGCGTCTCGCTCTTTACTTTTCTAGGTTTGTTTTTGCTTGGTTTGCTGTAGTAACAAGTTAGACCCCAGCTTACTCTTTTTTATGGGAGAGTTACACGCTCTGCTTGAACTAGAACTCCTCATAGGATTTTCATGCTTATTCTTTTAGCTGTGAGTTGTTCTTTTTCTTTTCTTAGCTGCTGCTCTGTTTAGTTGTAGCGCTTTAGTTTTTCTAGAGATTTTCTTTTGTTTTAGGTTGAACTTTCTATAGGTTGCATGTTTTATCCTGTTAGAGAGTTTGCCTGTTGCACTGAGTTTTGTGTCTTGACTAGGAAGTAGGTAGTTGAAGTTGCTATTCTCTTTGTAGTAGTAACTTGCAATAGTTTTGAGGTATTGACTAGAGTAATGTTTGAACTTTTGGTGTCAAGAGCTCGAGCCTATTAGTGATAGATGTCATATTTTGGGCAATCTGTGTGTTTTTCGAAAACCAGAAACCCCTGTTGAGAACTCTAGCTACTAGATGGATCACTAACCTCTGGAGGGTTCGAATATTAGAGTACACTCACGTACCATGAGTCGAGGATGCGCAAGGATAACCAAACCCCCATACACTCCTCCTTGGGGTACTTGTCTCTTTGTGAACCTCCTGATTAGATTGAGAGTTAACGATAATAAGTGCATGAGTTCTTCGGACTAATGTGAGTATTCGAAAGGTTACACTTTCACCCACCTATACTTTTTCTAGCCTCTTCGGTACCGTGCATTGCCCTTTCTCACCTCGAGAGTTGGCGCATACTTCGCCGGTGCATCCAAACCCTTGGCATGATACGCTCTGTCATCATAAGCCTCCTTATATCTTTCCTCAAAACAGCCACCATACCTACCTACAAGGCATTTCCATAGCCTTTCCGAGATACATTGCCATTCAACATCCACCTTCTCATGACTTGATCCTCATGTCATACATGCTACTTGCTTCATCGATGAGCCGCATGATAGTTGGGCCTTGCCCTAATCATTGCTACATGACGCGCTAGTATCATTGCATATCCTGCTATCCTGGCAGAGGCATACATTTGCATCATGATAGTTATATCTTCTTTATGTGAGTACCTTTGTAAAGTGTGAAAGATCTCCTATATTCTTGTAAAATATAGAGTGTTGCCCCTAAAGTGAGGAAAAGATCCCAAAGAGGAAAAAATCAAAAGATCCCAAAGAGGACAAATGAGAGTTAAATAGAAAGAGCCATTGAGGCCACCAAAAAAATACAAAAAATATAAAAAGAGAAAAATAAAAATAAAAAGAGAGAAGGGTGAACACTACTATTCCTTTTGAGAGATCCACACTAGTACTTCATCCTCTATCCCTTGTACTCCATAGAGATCATCATCATGCATATAGCTATGTGGGGACCTTCACACTATAGAACTTGGCTTGTATATTCCAATGATGAGCCTCCTCAAATGAGCTCACATGTGCACCCGTTGCATGGCAATCCCTACTCCTCACATCATATTTATCATATGGCCTTCTCTCGCCTATAATTGTCCTCATTGATGTGAGCCTTTCACATCTTTTTGTCTTCCTCCTCCACCTTGTTTCTGTTTCGCCTTTTAGGTGTCAACTTTCTTGCTCACGCTCATCCATTGCATGAGTGCACAAAATATCGAAAGGGAGTGGATCAGTTTGACTAGTACCTGGCTAGTGGTCTGGGGACGAGTCAAGATAATAATCCAAAGGAGACCAAGTATGAAATTTTAGTAGATAGTTGTTCTCAACAACCTTTTTTTATCTCTTTTCCCAGTCCCCTGCTTGCACGCAAACAACATCTGGAGACATTCGAGTCACGGACAGCGAGAGCTCTTGCACCTTTTGTTCTTTTGTTGCTTGTGTCAATGCTAATATAGAGTCTTTCTTGTTAAGACTTGAATTGAATTGCGTGCTTTGATTGCTTTACTTAAAAGTCCTTATATGGTTGTGTGGCATGTCACCACAGAAATTATGTTTGTTATCATTTACCTACTCGAGGACGAGCAGGAATTAAGCTTGGGGATGTTGATACGTCCAAAACGTATCTATAATTTCTGCTTGCTCCATGCATGTTTTGTGTGACTTTGCCATGATTTTCTTGAACTTTCATACACTTTTGAGCATATTTGGATTAATCTATTAACCCAGTGCACCCAGCTACCAGTTGTTGTTTTCTGCTGTTTTTGTATTTCGGGTTTTCCGGCCATTAAAAGTGCTCCAAAAAATCGGGAAAATTCAGATAAAAAATCAGCGACCTGGAAGCATCCGGAATCACCAAGGTAGCAGAGGGGGGCCACCACCAGGAGACCAGGAGGGTCCCTGGCGCGGCCCCACCCTAGGCCGCGCCAGGAGGCCTCCTGGCTGCCTAGTGGGTCCCCTCGACACCCCCCCCCTCCACCTATATTTAGCCCTCAGGGTGGAAACCCCTAATATCTAAGTACTTTTTTCAGAAGCGATTCCGATCTCCGACGCCATCGCCAACAAGCTTCGAGGGACCAGAATTCCTGTGCCGGCACCCTGCCGGGACGGGGAAGTGCCCCCGGATTCATCTCCATCGACGTTGCTTCCTCCCTCCATGAAGCGGGAGTAGTTCTCCCTCCGGGCTGAGGTTTCTACCAGTAGCTATGTGTTCTTCTCTCTCTCCCATGATGTGATCTTCGTTGTGATCATTGGATATGTTAATCTAGGGTGATCCCATGATATTTACCCTTCCTCTATGTATTGGATTGATGTAATCAATTGATCTTATCTATTATAATCCCCGAGACCAAGGTGGCAGCGGTCTATTGGACATGGGTTAGAATAATATTATCATGAGTGATTTCCTATTTTGTGTGTTGATTGAAGATTGAGAGTCTCTTGGTGCTTGTCTTTGACTATCCTTGAGATATGTTGTGGTGATTGTGGTACTCTCTTTGGATGTCCGCGGTGACATTGGGAAATCCATAGATTGAGAACTACGAACTCTGAGGTGTGATTTTGTAGCCCTACATAATTCTCGTCCTCTCTTGACCACAAAGGAATGACCTCCGAGTACATCTCCAATGCATGTTTTAGTGGAAATATCATGTGATTAGGCTATGTTAATGTTGTTAGGAGTTGCCACTAGTGAAAGTATGAAGCCTAGGCCTTGTTTCCACCATTGTTACACCGTTTGTGCTCACTTTTGTCACATGTTTGCTTGCTGCACTTTTTATTACAGATTTATATTACCTTGCTTTGCCACACCTATCACTCGTATTTTACCATCTCTTCGCCGAACTAGTGCACCTATACAACTCCTAGTTGTATTAGGTGTGTTGGGGACACAAGAGACTTCTTGTATCTTAATTGCAGGGTTGCTTGAGAGAGACCATCTTCAACCTCTACTTCTCTGAGTTCGATAAACCTTAGGTCATCCACTTGAGCGAAATTGCTGCTGTCCTACAAACCTCTGCGCTTGGAGGCCCAACATAGTCTACAAGAATAGAAGTGTGTGTATACATCACCCGCACGGGTGATGAGGCCTCGACTCCAGCCGGGGAGGAAATTGAGCACCGCATCAAGAACCGGTTGCCACTCCGACCTGGAGAGCTCCTTAATGGACGGTTGCAGGCCAAGGTACTTGCACGGAAAGGTCCCGATCTTCCAGGACAGCATCGCCGCGACCAGCTCCTCATCAACGGCCTCGGAGAGAATGAGGATGGCCTCCGATTTGGCAAAGTTCGTTTGCAGACCCGAGGCAACTCCAAACATCCGGAGTGCCTCACGCACAAAGCTCAGGTCAGAGCGGGAAGGCCTGACGAAAAGGACCACGCCGTCGGCGTAAATCGAGAGACGCTGCAGAGGGGAGCATCCAAGGAGCGGGCTGAGCGCGCCAGTATGCTGGCCGCGGGCGGCCATTGCCGAGAGGGCGTCCATGGCCAGAACAAATAGGAGCGGGGACAGGGGTCGCCCTGACGCAGCCCTCGCCCATGGTCGAATTGTTTCCCCGCTCATTCGTTAATAATCACTTTGGAGCTGGCAGTAGAAAGCAGCGTTCTGATCCAGCCTCGCCATCGCTCCGAGAATCCTTTGGCCTCGAGCACCTCGAACAAGAACTGCCAAAACGGAGTGTAAAATGCGCGGGAAATGTCGAGCTTGAGCAGAACTCCCTTGGCCTTGCGCTTGTGGATCTTCTTGGCAACCGCAACCTTGCGGACGAGAATGAAGTTGTCGTGGATGTGCACCAAATCTCCAATGCGCTTGCTCAACTCGCTGGCCAGCAACTTGGCGGAGAATTTGGGAAAGATGTGTAGTAGGCTGATAGGTCTGTAGTCGCCGGCCGTGCATGCATCAGCTTTCTTAGGGATGAGCGGCGGGGTACATCAGAGAATTCATGCTATAGAACGCCGAGAAGGATTCATTTCTCATGACCTACTCTTCCAAGTAAGTCATTCGCTCGCCGCCGTAGCATATATGCTTTCTTAGCTTTCTGCCATTGTTCTCTTCCAACATTCCTTTTGGATTGTTTTAATTATGCAGTGAGGATCAAGACTGCGTGCTCATCTGTTTTTCACCGCAACACTCGCATGCCGTGTATTTAGACTCGGGGAGTGTGAAGAAGAAAGATTACAAGTATATCATGAGAGTTTTGGACGATGCTCTCGCCGGCTACAAAGAAGCCGGAGGCAAGATTGTGAAGCACAAGTACAGGAAGAATCGGCCCGGCGTGAGCGTGTTCAACCACGTGACGCAATTCCCGTGCGTCAAGCAGCCGGCTGGCAGTGTGAGGGATGCGTACTACGCCCTCCATCACATGCGGGCGATTGTACAGGAAGAGCGAAACCTTACGCTGCCAAGTCATCTGAAAGCGTGGGCCGAAAGGAAGGTGGCAATCGCCGATGAAAATCTTAGGCAGGAGTTCTTTCACATCCAAGGGGAGATGGCGACTATCATCCGTCATGAAGTACAGATGAAGGGGTCGATCTTCCACAACAACATTGCACCATCCAATGGGGAGATAGAAGCCCGCCTAAAGGTCTTGCGTGACACAAGGCCTTTCATGACGAAAGAAGGATGTCGCCCATTCCCTGAGCGGGTCTCAAGTGATGAAGATCGATGTGAATTTCATGCTACATTGTTTAATGCTTAGAGTTGTTAGTTCCGAACAATATTGATGATTTGTGTTCTAAATAACTTTATCTCTATTGCACAAACACTTTTCCATCTTTGTATAAATGTATCATGCATTATTTTGGCTATGCTACTAGTTTAGCTGAACAGTTCTTATTAAAGTTGTGTTGTGTGTATGTATATTCCTATATGCTTAAACGATAAATGTGGTCATTGATGCCATTGTTATTCACACTCACTTGTTTGCTGCAACAGATCGATCAAAATGATCAACATTATCAAGATGGAGTGAAGAAAACAATACTCGAAGATTAGTTTTAGGGTTTTCTTTTATTTCATTTGTAATAACTTGTATTCGATACTTGTAAACAATACTCGAAAACATGTAATGCTTTCTCTAGTTCTGCAATGCTTCTATTTATGTAATAATTTCTGTGATTCCATTTATGTAATTGTTTCTGTATTTTGTTTTCTTTTTCTGTAAATTGATTTTTTTTGTTTTCTGTAATAAATATTTGGTGGCGTGTCTCTTGTACAGTTAGTGGCGCATCTGAAATGCGCCACCCCTAAGGAACCTTATGGGTGGCGCATTTCAAAATGCGCCACCCATAAGGGTCTTAGGGATGGCGCATCCAGAATGCGCCACCCCTAAGCCCTTATTAGTGGCTTGTCCTTAGTGGCGCATCTATAATGCGCCACTAAAGGCTAAAAAAAGGCGCCACCATAAGCCATTTCTCTAGTAGTGAGCGTGATGAGCGCGTTGTTCATCTTGCCTAATCCTCTGTTGTTGCCAAGGAGGAAGCAGTGGATAGCCGCGATGAGATCTCCTTTGATAATGCTCCACGCATGCTTGAAGAAACGGCAAGAGAAGCCGTTGGGCCGGGGCGTTTTATCGGAAGGCATAGCTTTGATGACCTCCCAGATCTCCTGCTCGGTGAGAATGTGGTCAAGCTCCGAGAGATCTAACATGTCCATGCCGAGGATGTCAAGGTCCAGCGTGAACTCACGCGCATAGGGGGCTCCCATCATGTTACGAAACATGTGGTGGAACACCTCTTCCTTTCCAAGTTGGTCAGTGTGAATAGTATCCCCATCCTTGATCGTCACCATATGGTTTCTGGTTTTACGCCCATTAGAAAAAAGGTGAAATAGTTTCGAGCTAGCGTCGTTGTCCTTGAGCCAGCTAATTCTGGAGTGTTGCCTCGCGATTGTTCGCTCCAGCGAGGTGAGGCCGAGTATGGTCCGCTTCATGGAATTCCTGAGCCATCTTTCGCCCTCCGAGAGAGATCGGGTATCCATCGCGCGATCAAAACACTGAATGACAATCCTGGCGATGGCGATCTGCAGCTTAATGTTCCCCACCTTCTTCTGGCTCCACGTCGTAAGGCTTCTGGTCGTATTGATGAGAAGCACATCGAGACGCTTGAGTGTGTTGGCGATGTCCGAGTCGCATTGCCAGGCAGACCTCACCGCTTCCTCAAAGCCCTCGAGTTTGGTGCAGAAGGCCTCGAATCGAAAGCACTTGCGAGTGATCTGCGCCTCCGCCAGGGCCAAGTGCAAGGGGCAGTGATCAGATATAGCGGTCGAGAGCGCATGCAGGAATACATCCGGGTGGTCAAGCTCCCAATCAATCGATACCAGCGCCTTGTCGATTTTGGTTAGCATAGGCGTCTGTCTCTCTCTACTCCATGTGAAGTTGCGCCCGTGGAGGAAGAGTTCCTTAAGACCAAGCTCATCTACGAATCTCCTGAACCGACCCATCATACGAAGGTTGACAGGATTGTTGTTTTTGTCCGTCGCATTGAGTATGAGGTTAAAATCTTCGATCACCAGCCACGGCCCAGGGCAAAGAAGGCGTCGCTCCGTCAAATCCCCCAGGAAGGCAATCTTGTCAGCATCCTCCTGCGAGCCATAAACCACCGAGAGCCACCAAGCTAGGCCTTCGCGAGGAGAAACATAGCCCGTGAGGAAATTAGTGTCACACGCAAGGTTCGAAACGTCTACCAATGAGCTATCCCAGGACACGATAATACCACCTCTGTTCTCACGAGACGGTAAGTAAGCAAACCCATCATACGCTGGGCCGAAACATTGCATAATCACAAACAGGTCAACATCCAAGAGTTTAGACTCCTGCACACAATAGATTACCGTCCGGGTAGCATCCTCCAGCTCCCGTAGGGCACTCCGTTTTGCCGGACTGTTGAGGCCTCTCACATTCTAGCAAATTAACTCCAAATTGACGCTAGACATAGGAGATCGACTGCTCCCATGTCGACCAGGCGATGCCCCGTCATCTCGCTTCCATGGCCTCCGATGTTGTCGCTGCCGAGTCTACGACAATACCCAAATTAAGTGGGATGCCCTTGCCAAAGATAGATGTGACCGCACGCAATTGTGGCTCCTGGAGGGGAGAGTCGAACAAGCCGCATAGCTGCTCAACAGCGTCGTCCGCCGGGGAAAGATCGCCATGGTCGATTCCCAGCGTCTTGAGGAGGACCAGCTCGGCTGTAGAGGCACGGAACTTAGCGGGGCGGCCAGGCGTGATGGCCCTGGTGATGCATCTAGGAGCTCAGTCCTTGGCAGCCTTAAGCGTCTCTACTTCCTTGAGCAACGGGGCTGCCAGCTTCTTGAGCAGCCCAGCACAGAAGGTGCGCAAGTTGCTAACCGCGATGGCCCCACGCGCGGAGAGAACGTCTTCTTCGTTGCTACGGATACTTTAAATTAGTGATTTCCACAAAGACAACGACAAAAAAAAACAAACCGTGCGAGCTGAAAGAAAAAAGTTTATACTGATAACCTCAGTTTTTAGACGTGCTATATCTTAAGACAGATGTGCCTTAGACAGACACTCTCTATGTCAAACGATAGTTCGATACTGGTTTTATCGACTAATTAATCTCCGTCTAAAGGACACACACGGGTAACCTGTCAGTACCCAAGCTGTACTGGAGCGACCTGTGCTTGATTAAGCGATGCCATCTGCCCGACTGATCGCCGGGCTCCACCTCGACGCCGGTGAACATCACGAACATGCACTCGCTGACGGAGTCGTGGCAGCAGCAGCGGTGCATGCAGTCGTCGCGCGCCTCCTTGCGCGCCGTCTCGAAGAACTTGGCCACGCAGAGACGCCTGTCGCCCAGGTGCACCAGGTACCGTGAGAGCTGCAACTCGCAGCTCCCTTCTTCTTCAACCTCACAAACCTCTCTCAAAAACACAACACACGCACGCAAAACCAAGGAATAAGAAGGCTTTGCCGAGACCCTCCATTGGCACACACAAACGCTACATTGTTTTTCTCTACCCGTAGGCTTATTTATGCATGCTGCCAACTAATCAAGCTTTTAGCTAGCCCACTAACTAACCCATGCATGCATTTGACTCGGCCAATCCTACAAAATACTAGCTTGCATGTACACACATGAACACGTCTATGTGTGTGCACAGTCACAACTAATACTACATGCATGACTCATGAAATAAATACTATATAATTCTAGACACTTGATACTAGTAACAAGATTAGTTCCAACAATCACCTCCCTAATCTTGTTATTATGTATTCCTCTCCTGAAGCCATTGTCGTCATGTCGTCGTTGCAACGCGTAGACGGTCGCCATTGCCATCTTGTCACGCCGATTGCCGTCGTCGTCGCTGGCCCCGAAGAGGTACACACCTCGTACGCCTTCACCACGAGCGCGCCGCCATGGCACGCTCATTGCCTCATGTTTTCCACCGGTGCCGCAACTCGCCGGTGACTTGCCTCCGTGTTACCGCCGATGACATACCTTGTCGACGACTCGAACATGTTCTTTACCGGTGCCGCAACTCGCTGGTGACCCATCTCCATGTTCCCGCCGATGACACACCTTGTCGACGACTCTGACATGAACGATGAACTCATGGCAATGGCCTCCGCTCCATGGCCATCACCTCCTTGCCGCCGATGACGCAACTTACCGGACAGCATACCTTTCTCCATCACTCGTGCTGCAGCTCGCGCACCGGCCGCTAGCAGCATCGCATCGCCGGTCTTCATCTCACATGAAGTCCGTCGCGCGCATGCCATCACGCCGACCATGGTCTCCATTCCACGGCCGCCGTGCCACGACCGTCGCGGCCTCTATGTCGCCGTGCAGCCCCGCCACCGTGTCGCACACCTCCATAGGCCGACACACGGCCCGAAGCTTCACCGCACGTCGCCGACGAACGCCGCTACCGTCAGCACGCCTCTGACAAGAGCAATGAATCCCCAAGACAACCAAGCTCATGATACCAAGTGTAGGAGCTGGACTCGCAGCTCTCTTCTTCTTCAACCTCACACAACTCTCTCAAAAACACAACACACGCACGCAAAACCAAGGAATAAGAAGGCTTTGCCGAGACCCTCCCTTGGCACACACAAACGCTACATTGTTTTTCTCTACCCGTAGGCTTATTTATGCATGCTGCCAACTAATCAAGCTTTTAGCTAGCCCACTAACTAACCCATGCATGCATTTGACTCGGCCAATCCAACAAAATACTAGCTTGCATGTACACACATGAACATGTCTATGTGTGTGCACAGCCACAACTAATACTACATGCATGACTTTTTGAAATAAATACTATCTAATTCTAGACACTTGATACTAGTAACAAGATTAGTTCCAACAGGTACGAGTGCGACTCCAGGTCGCGGAACCCCTCGGGCACCGCGAAGACGCTCCACACCTGGTCCACCGCCGGCCGTCGTCCCTCGTTGGCGGCGACGTCCTGGTTGGACGCGCAGATGCTGCCGGCGTTCCAGGCCGAGGCCGACACCCCGAACCAGAGGCCGCGAGCGTACTCTGGGACGGGCACGGCGCGTCCCCGGAAAGGGAGCGCCCAGTCGCCGGCCTTGCTCCACGCGCCGCTCGTCGTGTCCAGACAGTACGTGCCGCGGCCCGCCGTGGAGACCCAGATACGCGCGCCTTCCGCGCCGTGGCAGGTGACCTTGCCGGAGCGGCCTCCTTCGTCGTCACCGTATCCCGGGGCCCGCACGTAGGGCGGTGGCTCGAGCGGTCGCCACATCCAGCCCTCGTCCTCGTCGTCGTTCTCCGCTGGTTTGCGGTCGTACACGAGCGCCTCGATGGATCGCCGGTCCGCGCAGTCAGCCTGGGGGGCGGCCTCGATGACGTACGTGCCGTCCGGCCGTCGACGTCGAGCGAGAGCGTGGGGCACCACTGGGTCGCAGTCATGCGGGGTAGCGGGTGGACGGCGTGGGAGTAGTCATCGTAGAGGACGGCGCGGCCCGTGTGGTCGACGGCGACGACCCTGTCCCTGCCGCGGCCGCCGAGGAGCGCGAACTCCATGCTACCGGCTTCGTGCGCCGAGTGGGGAGGGTAGAAGCTCATGGCGGGTTCAGGCAGGCCCTCGTACTCCGGCGGCGGCGGCGTGGGGGTCGGCGTGCCCCTCGGGTAGAAGAGGCGGGACGGGTCGATGCGGTGCAGCGTATACCAGGCGGAGGGCGCGTGCATGTAGTTGTTGAGGACCATGTACAGGAACCGCCGGCTCATCATCACCGTCGTCCGTCGGTCCGCGGCGTCAACCCTAACTCGGGAGCGATAGGAGGAGTGGTCGAGTGAAGGGGGCGAGTCGTTCGGCAGATTGGATCATTTTTACTTTGGCATTTGATAATTGGCGAGCCCTACGCATTAGCCGGCGGATTTTTTTTAAAAATCAGTCGGGTCGCGAGCCGTTGGAAGTGTTTGATCCACTAGCTAAGGTCATACTTTTTACAACATAGATGATGTTATAAAGCTCCTTTGCAATATAAACGATGTTGCGAAGTATTTTATAATATAAATGGGATTATAAAGTTTATTTTCTTTGTAACACGAGTGATGTTGTGAAGCCATTTGTAACATAAACGATGTTGTGAAACTCCTTTACAAGACGAACAACTTAATTCTTGTTGCGGAAACATTTTTTATTCATAATAGTCAACATCGTTATTTGCAACAGAACAATTAGTGCGAAGCCCCTTTGCAACTGGATCTTTGTTGCAAAGCATTTTTGACTAAGAGTAAAGGGTGCACGAATCTACTTGAAACACGCGTCACGCATTTAAGGCGGGGAACGAGCGAGCAGCGATCTGCTGGGTGTAGAGAATATTTTCCTTTAATAATTTGATCCATTTTATTTGGAATTAGATTATTTGCCTTACTTTTTTTCTTTAGATAATTTACCTTTTAGTTATTATAATCATTCTTTATTTTTTATATCACACGAAATAACTCTATTGCTCTTTGGCTTATTTGCAAGTACATTGGATTGTTGGTCTCTTTTTATGTACTCGTATTACTTAACTATTCTATGAACTACCGAACAAAGCAAGACCAAGGAGTATTTTTTTTGGACAGCTTAAAAAATAAGCCACTTCTCCCCAGCATTTTTCATAAGCCGCATCTTTTCTTCACTAAGGCTTCTAAACTAGTTATCAAATAACTAATTTAGAAATATCAATAAATTTAGAGGATGACTTATATTTTAAGCTTGGGGAGAGGCGGCTTATTTTTAAGCCACCCAAAAGAACTGGTCCGAAGGCACTTTTTCTCCATCTTGTTTGCGGTTTCCGCTGCTATCGGTGGTGCAATGACCCCTTTGCTTCTCGGTGGACCATGGATCATTGTGCATGTCGATACTCTATTGAATGAAATACTTCATTGAGTGATTTCCTCTATATGCTTCAAACTTAAATTGTACAGTATAACTTATTAAAAAATGTCTATATGTTGTGCATCCCGATATGTGCACCCCACTTGAATTTAGTAGCATATAACAACTTGATAGAAAAAATTAAAGTGACAACATATATTCACTTAGTACATGGAATTTATAAAATATATCACATCGAAATAACTTAATGATGTCATAAAAAGGTTGCTCGGTTCAAACGATATGACAAATTAATATGAGTGTACATGAAGCACAATAATATAATTCCAACTCCATATCTCAAAAATTGAAAAAAATCAATACATCTTAGGATTTAAAATACCTACTCAATGAACTATAATTAAAACCAAGAATTATTTAAACTATCTTACCAAACTAGACTTACACAATATAAAAGTACTATACTTCATCTTTAATATTGTTATTAATAATTAGGCATGTCCTACTAAATTTACTAATGTTATTACCTAAAATAATTTATCTCATTCATTCGCATCAAAAAACAGATTTCAGTATTGGCCACTACTCAATGTACTAACTAAGTTCAATAATTTATCACTAAAATTATAGTCTTGCGACAAATTACACTTCTAGTTATAGTCTCACTATACTAATTAAGCACTCGCCTTCTCTACGCAAGCAAGAAACTTTCTGCCGGTATCCACTGATTCAAAGGCCACTAGCTTCTTACAGGGGGTAGGTGTAAACACCTAGAAGGCAGTTTTTCAGCCATGTCGCTTCATTCCGCGCAATAGATGTGGGAGGTAGCTCAAACATAGGGAAATTGGCTTCAATTGAGCTAAAAAAAAAATCCCCATAAACCCTAACCCTTAGGTGTGTGAGAGAGAGGATATAGACTAACATGGATGATCACGTGGTCCTCGTTTGAGGAGCTAGCTAGATCATCCCACGAGACCATTGCGTCACGCAATAGCAAATAGACTATAGCTGCCAGAGCATTGCTGGCGGACGCCAAACGTTGTACGCCAAACAGAGTTAAGTGAACGCCAGGGCAATAGAAGGTACCGCTGGCGTACAGTACTAAATGCACGCCAGAGGCACGGCTTGCCCAGGGCTAGGCATCGGATCCAAGTGCCACTGGCGTACAGAGGCCCTGCCCGCCAGAGCTATTTATGTTTCCGCTGGCGTACTGTTTAGATAGTACGCCAGAGGAAATCTTCCCCCGAAATATTTTAAATTGCAGATGTTTTTGCTGGCGGGACTATGGATTGTACGCCAGCGGTAATTCTGTTACCTATGGCGGACAGATAGTTTGTACGCCAGAGGTATCATGTGCAATTATTGGTGGGCTCGGGCTGCCACCAAATCCCTCCATTATTGCACCTTCATTATTGCTCTTCTCACTAGCTCAAAGTTCCTCCCCTTCCCCATCTTCACCACTCTTTTTAACCAATTAAAACTAGTTTATGTGATAGATCTAACTCCATTACCCTTCAAATGTCCTTTCTACCTAAAGAAATGGCCACAAAAGAACTAAATTTAGCTCCTTTTGGTGAGATCCAAATATATCATCTCTATATAGGTCTAGCTAGATCTATCTACATATCTCTTCTCTCCCACATTGTCTCTCTTAAGGTGAGGGATCAACATATATGTGCTATTTTTGTATTGTGTCGGATATGTAATGATGCATATATATGTGTTATATATTCTTGATGATGATGCATGCATGCATATATAAGATGATGAAATTTTGCCGGATATGTGATTATGCATATATGTGTTATTCTAATTGTGCAGGAAATGATGTCAATATTTTGCCGGAATGTTGATTCATTTCCGTTTCGGCAAATTTTGGCACTCTCTTAGTCCTATTTGTAGGAAGGTCATGCCGAATTTTTTAATGAAAAATAATTGTTTTACTTGTCTTGTGGTTCTATCACGTGCAAGCGATCGATATGGCGCCCGGCCATATGAGTGAACGTGTCGTGAAAAAATATTTGAGATACGCTACAGACGACATCATACAAAATAACTGCAGGGAGATAAGATGTATGTATCGCAAATGCAAAAAAAGGGCTTGCTGAACCCCTTTTCGGGAGAGTTGCTTGAGCATCTGCTCATACATGGTTTCATGGATGGCCACACTCAGTGGCTTGATGAACATGATTTATGATGAAGTCCATGATGGTGCGGTGGATCATGATCAGCATGACAATAAAACGATCACGGGTAAGAAGACGAAGAGCCGCCTGATGATCCTCCCGCACATGATGTTGGAGATCTAGAAGATGCTGAACAACATGTAACCGAAGACGATGTTATGCAAACACTTCTAGCTTCAGCCGTGCGGGACCCTCATCTCAAAGAGCTGCTTCTAAAGAAGACGACTAACTGTAGATCTGCTAGTATAGAGAAAGCTAAGCTGGCACAACTGGAGGTAGACTCGAATACTCCGTTGTATCCAGGTTGCGGATCGGAAGACTCTCGCTTGAAAGTACCGCTCGATGTTCTCAAAATGAAGGCAAAACACAAATGGACTGACATAAGCGTCGACGCTAGCCTGCAATACTGGCAGAGTAAGCTTCCAGAGGGCAACTCGTGTCCTACAAGTTGTGATGAGGCAAAGAAAGTCGTGTGCCCCTTTGATTTACCGCATGAAAAATACCACGTGTGCATCGATGATTGCTACATTTATCAGAAAGAGGACGCAGACATGATCACATGTCCGGTGTGCAATGTCGCTCGATACAAGAAAGGGAAGAAAGAACCTCGGAAAGTTTTGTGGTATTTTCCGCTCATTCCCCGTTTTCAGCGGTATTTCGCGGACTACAAGGAAGCCAAGCTCATGCGGTGGCACGCGGACAAAAAAATTGTAGTATTGAAAGATCCAAAACAGTGTGAAAAGGCAGTTCTGACACACCCTTCGGACGCAAGCCAGTGGAGATCATTAGACGGCGTAGATGCAAGTTTCGCGGCAGATCCGAGGAACCTCAAGTTGGGTGTGAGCACCGACGGAGTGAATCCATACAACAACCAAAGCAGCACACATAGCACTTGGCCCGTGTTCGTATGGATATACAACCTCCCCCCCCCCTGTTATGCATGAAGAGTAAGTACATACACATGTGCATGCTAATTCAATGGCCAAAACAACCTGGCAACGACATCAATCTGTATCTAAAGCTACTAAAAGATGAGCTAGACACGTTATGGGAAGGGGTGAACACATGGGACACCGTCGCAGAATAATATTTCGCTATGAGAGCCGCCTTGCTTTGTACGGTGCACGACTATCTCGACCACGGATATGTCGCAGCCCAGGTTTGCCACGGACATTGAGGATGTATGAGGTGCATGGATGATCCAACGTTTATGCAGCTTAAGAAAGATCCCGGGTCTTCAAAAATTGTCTACACGGGGCACCTAAGGTGGTTACACAAGGATGACCCGTGGAGAAGGCGTGGAGACCTTTTCAATGGTGAAGATGAGCTCCGGGGACCTCCACGTAATAGGTGCGGTGAAGGAATATATGAGTTGCTGAATGATTGGGATAAGTTCCCTAAGCCAGGAAAGAAGCAAAAGGCACCAAAACCGCTCCTGGATGTATGGAAGACGAGGTCCGTGTTTTGGGACTTAAAGTACTGGCCCGTTCTCGATACTCCTCATTGCCTTGATCTAATGCATATCACGAAGAATGTGTTCGAGAGTTTGTTTGCCACTCTGCTCAACATGCCGGAAAAAACCAAAGATGGGCTGAAAGCAAGAAATGACCTGATACATCTAGGTATCAGGGAAGAGCTTCACGGGGGAATTGATTCATCGGATGAGGAGACGAACCGACACAAGGGAAAAAGGTTAAGAAAAATGACTATCACTGCCCCCCATCCTGTTTCACTCTAAGTGAGAACGAGCTTCAAAAATTAATCAAGTGCCTTCTAGGAGTCAAAACCCCTTTCGGTTACTGTGGGCTGATAAGCAGATATCTAGACCAGCAGAAACAAAGGTTCAGCGGGATGAAGTCTCATGACTGTCATGTGATGATGACGCAGATATTTCCGGTTGCGATTCGAGGGATAATGGACAAGCACGTACGTGAAACCCTTTTCGATTTCTATAACTTTTTCGACGTGATCTCTCGAAATTCGATTACACGGAAGCAACTCTCAAGGTTGAAGGAAGAGATCCTTGTGATATTATGCGAACTTGAGATTTACTTTCCACCCGCATTCTTTGACATTTGTGCGCATATGTTGGTCCATATCGTGGAAGATATCATCCACCTCGGACCGGCGTTCCTGCACAACATGATGCCGTTAGAAAGGATGAATGGAGTCATCAAAGGATTCGTTCATAACAGGGCCCGTCCGGAAGGAAGCATCGTTCAGGGATATCTCACCGAAGAGTGCATCTCTTTCTGCACGAATCTCCTGGGCGAAGTCGATGACCCTATTGGCCTGCCCAGAAACAGGCACCTTGGCAGGCTCGACAGAGTAGGCCACAAGAATGGCCGGAGGGAATTGCATGTAGACTTTGAAAAATGACGCGTCAACTTTAACAGGGCAAACTTGGTAGATCTACAACACCTTGAAATGGTCGATCCCTGGTGCAAAGAGCACGAAAACATCATTAGGAAGAAGTACACTGACCAGGGTAGGGAAAGGACATATGGGGAAGTAATCAGAGAGCACAACTCCACTTTCTTGCGTTGGTTCAAAGAACGCCTTATCGCTAATCCACCGATGGATTGTCCAGAAGGCAGACTCTTATATGCTTTGTCACATGGTCCCTCACCTAACCTTGCGACGTTTCAGGCATATGATATAAATGGGTTCACATTCTACACGGAAGAAAAGGATAAAAGTTCTGCTTATCAAAACTCAGGAGTAACGATGGTATCCTCAATCGGTAATGAAAAATTACGATACTACGGAAGGATCGAGGAGATATGGGAGCTTGACTACTCTGGAGAGAAGGTGTCAATGTTTCGTATCAGATGGGCTAGGAGATCAAACGTCATGAAATAAAACAAATACTTCACCACCATGGTTATACCTGAAGCTGGCAGCACTTCATCAAGCGTGAACGTCACTGCGCAAAATGAGCCATGGGTATTGGCTAAGCACGTGTCCCAATGCTTCTTCATAACAGACCTGTAGGCCTAGCCGCGTGGTCGTGAGGAGAGGCAAAAGAAATATCATAGGAATGGCCGACGAAGAAGACTTCGACATGTTCGGCGAATCAAATATCGAAGATGATGAAGATGACGACGATAAGGCAGAATACACCACAAGAAGGAGCAGAACGACGCTACCTACGCCAGGTCGTCCGTTCAAAATAAGTAGTCACGATGTCGGGCTAAATTATGCAACTGCGACAAAAAAAGGCAAGAAAATTACCAAACGCTGAGAAAGACACACAATGTGTGCGAAGAAACCAGTTAGTATTGATTTCAATTTTGTATATATGAGACTACAAACTTGTTGTATCGATGAACTAATATTCGATGACACTTTTCTTATATGTACTCTCTTTTGTAATATATATCTTTGACTACTTGCAATTCTATTATTAAGTCATACATTTTTTGACCATTTTTATATGAAAACAATCCTTTTAATAAAATAGAAAGAAAATCAAATACAAGAATAGAAAAAAAAGCAAATACAAAAAAAACTTCCCTGGCGGCCTGCCCATTTGTACGCCAGTGGTAGAATCACCTCTCGCGGACGCTCCACTTTTGCACCCCAGAGAAAAAAATGTAGCGCTGGCGGACGTGGTTGTCAGTCCGCCAGCGGTAACTTGGGTACCATATGACTATGCTCCCCCGCCTATTTTCTGGATCACATATCTTCTCCTCTTCTCTCTTCAACCGCTCCCAGCCACACCCCGTGCACCTCCATCATCGGCGACAGCCACCGGCCGCCCGCCGCTTGCTGGAACGGCCGCCACCGTCTCCTGACCTCTCCCGTCTGCAGGTACGCCGCCGCCCTCTCCCATCTCTCTCCCCTCCCCTCCCCATCCCCCTCCCTGACGAACCCTAACCCTCCGCTCGTCCGTCCGCAGGTAGAAGGAGGGGCACCAAGACGAGCACCGCCACCTGACGCTAGGAGGGGAGAAGGAGGCCACCTCGACCACAGCCTGCACCAGGAGGAGAAGGAGACCAGGACCACCTGCACCAGGAGCACCTGCACCAGGAGCACCTGCTCCACCTCAGGTTCATCCCCTCCGTGATCCCCTCTCCCCAATGTGCAATGCTTGTGAAAATTGCTCACTGTTTTTTCAATGTAAAAATTGTGTTCACAGAAAATTGAATTGTGTTCACTGAATTTGACACTAATTATCTAAAAATGTTCACTGAATGCTCACTAATTGAATTGTGTTCACTGAATTTATGTATTGTGTTGAATAATTTAAACTGAATGTGAAATGCTTGTCCATGTCCATGTGCTTTTTGCCAAAAGAGCTCACTGTCAGTGAGCATGTTTTACACTTTTTCAATTTTCAGTGCATAGGTTGTCTAAGTTGTGGTTTAATTAATATATTTTATGTTGTAAATTGTGCAATCTTCTATTCTATTAGAATTTATAAATATGTAAGATGTCATGTTATAATTAATATATTTTATTATATAAATCTGTAATATGACATGTAATATTAGCCTATCTTGGGGCAAAGATCAGTGCAATAAGCAAACAAGTGTAGCATCTGTTCTTACCAGTATATATCTTCTTATTATATTGTAGAAAAGCAAGCCGAGTCGCCGCCACAGCCAGGACGCCGTACCACAACCCCCTTGTGCTACTACCTTTGAGGTGATCTCTTCGTCTCCTCCTGTGATGCTCCTTGTTGGTTGTGGTGCATTGGCTTATAGCTGGGTGCTTCTCTATGGCTTCATTTTCCATAGGAGTTTTCTAGCTAGCTCTGGTTTTGGTTCATACATGTGCTGCTATGTCCAGTTTGCTGATCTATGTGCTGCTGGGTGTGAGTTGATTGCTGAGTGCTGCTCTAGCTATATATACATGTGCTGGTTGTGGTCTATATGAGTCTGTGTTGCTGGTTATGTTGTTGTCTTGTAGCTATATATTCTCTGGTCCAGTTTGCAGGTACCCATGAGGCCTTGAGATTGTCGGAATGTTGATTAACTTCCGTTCCGGAAAATTCGGGTACTCCATATGTCCTATTTTTAGCAAGGGTCATGGCAAAATTTTCCGTGAATTTTGGCATGACTTGTGCTAAAAATAGGACATGCTAAAAATACTGAAAATGAGAACTTTAACTCATTTTGCTACTTTTTAGGTAAATGGTTAGCACTATATTTACAAGGTCCGGAGTATAGTTAGTGAAGAATTTTGAACTTTGCTGAACTTAACTGAACATGCTACCCGATGATAATAGATGACTGATGTCGCGAGAGCACGCGGGTAGCTTTGCTTGCGTCCCCGGCAATGACTTCTCGCCCCTCGCTGGTTACCCAAAGTGGAAGGTTTGAGATGTAGACAGCAGCAAATTTCCCTCGGTGAAGATACCAAGGTTTGTCTCCAGTAGGACTCCGGCAACGACAGGAAGGTGAAAACGGCGCTAGGCGGTTGTCGTGGACCTTCACACACAACAGATAACTTTGCTCCAAACGAGTTCAGAGAGGTTGTCAATCCCTCCGGCCTTGTTGTTTACAAATAAAACGTACGCGATAATAATGATAGTGATAGCAACGGGAAAGTAAATAAAGCAGAAAATAAATAGTGGGTGTAAAAAGTATTGGAAATATGGACCGGGGTCCCATGATGTTCACTAGTGATGTCTCTCTCCCAAAAGACGATAAAATATCCATGCGAGGTAAACAAATTACAGTTGGGCAATTGACAGGATTATGTGCGCAAACCAATGCTAACTATGCTATAAAGAAAGGAAGAGGCTCAAAAGCATGGGCGGTACGCCAAGACAAGTAGACCGAAATCCATCTGCATCTACCTACTAATCATCCACCTTGAGATATCTATCCAGAACATATCGCTGGTATTAAGTTGTGAATCCCACCCAAAGTGTAAAATCAAAGCAACAGACAACTGCATTAAAGAACTTTGCGTAAAGTAAACAATCCTTGCACCCGCAAGTACAAGCACCGTTGTTTTCTCCCTTGTGGCAACAGCACATCCCCTACACTCATGTTTTTGTCACTCAAGCTAGTCATCAGGGGGCATGAACCCACAATCATGCATAACGCTCCCTCTTGGAGTCACTACCTACTACTTGGCCAAGGCAATAAACAGCAACGGAGAACATGCAAGAATTACTCAAGAACATAAATATAAAAGAGGAGAATCAAATATATTACTCAATAACAATCTGAACATAGTCTCATAATCCATCGGATCCCAGCAAACTCAGCATAGCAACAACGAAAATATTACATATGTGCCTCGATCATGTAGGGAAGCTCACGAGGTCTAATCCGTGAAGAACAAAGAGGGGAGGAGAACATCACATGGCTACTGATCATAGACCCATGGTCCAAGGTGGACTACTCACGGTTCATCCGGGAAGCATCCATGGTGGTGCAGAAGCTCCCGGAGGTGGTTCCTCCCTCCGGCAGGGTGCCGGAAAGAGGTCTCCTGGTGCTCCCGATCTTGGAAGCGCGGCGGCGGCGGAACAGATGAGAGATCGCGAAAAAGGGTTCTTCTTTTGGGGGTTTCGCGTCACGGAGAATATATGGGCGAAGGGGGGCAGCCAGGGGGGCCACCAGGGGTCCAGGCGGCCCACTGGCACGGCCCCACCCTAAGGCGCGCCGGGAGGGCGTCTGGGGGCCTGGTGGGTCCCATGTGGCCCATCTTCGGTGATTCCCGAAGCTTCCGAAGCGCTGAATTTTTTATTGGATTTTTCCCAAATTTTTGGAGCACTTTGAATATGGGGGAACCTGGAATAGAAAAACAGCAGAAAACAGGAACTGTCACTGGGGTGCACTGAGTTAATAAGTTAGTCCAAATATGATCAAAAGTGTATGGAAGTTCATCAATATCATAGCAATATCACACAAAAGAGGCATGGAGCAAGAAGAAATTATAGATACGTTTTGGACGTATCAACATTCCCAAGCTTAATTCCTGCTCGTCCTCGAGTAGGTAAATGATAACAAACATAATTTATGTGGTGACATGCTAATCCAATTCAAGTCATAACAGGCAAGAGTCTTTATTTAGCATTGAAACAAGCAACATAAGAACATAAAGGTGCAAGAGCTCTCGCTGTCCGTGACTCGAATGTCTCCAAATGGTGTTTGCGTGCAAGAAAGGGGATAGGGATATACGAGAAAAAGGTATTTTTGTGTTGAGAACTCAATCTACTAAAGTTTCACACTTGGTCTTCTTTGGAATCTTATCTTGACTCATCCCCAGACCACTAGCTAGGTACAAGTCAAAATGATCCACTCCTTTTCGATATTTTGAGCACTCATGCAATGGATGAGCGTAAGCAAGGAAAGTCGACACTTAGGATGGCAAAGAGAGAAAGAATGATGGAGGGGGAAGAGAAAAAAGGTGTGAAAGGCTCACATCAATGAGGACAATCATAGGCGAGAGAAAGCCAAATGATAGATATGATGTGAGGAGTAGGGATTGCCATGCAACGGATGCACATATGAGCTAAGGTAAGCTCTCCAATGGAACTAGTGGGGGTGCATCCAACTTGCTTGCTCAAGAAGACCTAGAGCTCATTTGAGGAGGCTCATCATTGGAATATACAAGCCAAGTTCTATAGTGTGAAGGTCCCCACATAGCTATATGCATGAATGATAATCTCTATATAGTTCAAGATATAAGAGGGAGTACGAGTGTGGATCTCTCAAAAGCAATAGTAGTGTGTCCCCTTCTCTATTTTTATTTCTTTTTCTCTTTTTTTCTATTTTTTGTATTTTTCAGTGGCCTCAATGGCTCTTTCTATTTCTCTCATTTTTCCTCTTTGGGATCTTTTGATTTATTCCTCTTTGGGATCTTTTCCTCACTTTAGGGGCAACACTCTATATATTACAAAAATTATAGAAGATCTTTCACACTTTACAAAAGTACTCAAATCATAAAGAAAATGAAACTATCATGAAGTATGCAAATGTATGCCTCTGCCAGTGTAGCAGGATATGAAATGATACTAGCGCGTCATGTAGCAATGATTAGGGCAAGGCCCAACTAGCATGCGGCTCATCGATCAAGCAAGTAGCATGTATGAAATGAAGATCAAGTCATGAGAAGGTGGATGCTGCATGGCAATGTATCTCGGAAAGGCTATGGAAATGCCTTGATAGGTAGGTTTGGTGGCTGTTTTGAGGAAGGATATAATGAGGTTTATGATGACAGAGCGTATCGTGCCAAGGGTTTGGATGTACCGGCGAAGGTGGACGCCAACTCTCGGAGTGAGAAGAAAGCAATGCCCGGCACAGGAGAGGCTAGAAAAATATGGGAAGGTGAAATTGTCAACTTTCGAATACTCACATTAGTCCGAGGAACTCATGCACTTATTATCGATAACTCTCAATCTAATAAGGAAGTTCTCAAAGAGACAAGTACCCCGAGGAGGAGTTTATGGGGGTTTGGTTATCCTTGCGCATCCTCGACTCATGGTACGTGAGTGTACTCTAATATTCGATCCCTCCAAAGAGTAGTGATCCATCTAGTAGCTAAAGTTCTCAACTAATTTTGTAAGTTTTGAAAATAAACACGGATTTCCCAAAATACAACATCTATCACTAATAGGCTAAATCTCTTGACACCAAAAGTCCAAACATTACTCAAGACAATACCTCAAAACTATTGCAAGTTACTACTACCATTGAATAGCAACCTAAATTACCTACTCCAAGTCAAGACACAAAACTCAGTGCAACAGGAAAACTCTCTAAATAAGATAAACATGAAAACTCAAGAGAGTTCAAGCAACAAAATAAACACAAGCTATTTAAGAAAAAGCATGAAAACTAAGAGCTAAACATGACAGCAGCTATGAAAAAGATAAAGAACACACACAGCTAAGGTAAGCATGAAAAATCCAATGTTGTGTTCTAGGGTGAATTGGAGCGTGTTTCTCTCCCACACAAAGAAAGATGGGTTCTAACTTGTTATGAAAATCAAGCAAAGCTAAAGAAAACTAAAAATAAAATGAAGAGCGAGACGCTCCAAGCATAGCACATAACGCATGAAGTGATAAAAATATAGTGGAACGAAAGACGAACTGATAATTGTTGATGGAGAAGGGGATGCATGGGGGCATCCCAAAGATTAGACGCTTGAGTCTACTTGAATATTTCTTGGGGGTGCCTGGGGGCATCCCCAAGCTTGAGCGCTTGACACTCCTGAATCTTCTTTCATCATCTTCCCTCGCACACTTGAAAACTCCCTTCATACATAACTCATCATAATCTGATTAGCGAGGTTAGTACCCATAATAAAATATATTTTTCTCTACTTGAAATAAGGATATTCTTGAAAAGCTACTGTTTCTCAAGATTTCCAAAAAGTTTTTGCAAAGAAAAAGCCATCTTAAGGTTTGCAAAACGAAGAAAAGGCAAAACAGGACAGAATCTGTGAAAAACAGACCAGCAGGTAGTAAAGAATTTTTTAGGGATACTTCTGAAACTCAAATCAAAAAACTCAGAACATACGAAAGTTCCGTGATTGTATAGAGGACACTGTGTAAAAATTTCAGCTCAAACAGATGAACTGAGATTTTTCTGTGATTTTTCCAGTCACGAGGACAGGATCTGTTTTCTGGACAGCATGTCACAACTTTCACTTCCCTTGTCATATGAGGCTATAAATGGCACAAAGCTTGAAAAATAAAGATACAATGATGTTGCTACAGTAGTAACAATCATCAATACCACTAAAAACAGAAGTAAAAACATCTTGGGTTGCCTCCCAACAAGCGCTTTCTTTTACGCCTTTAAGCTAGGCATAAAGATTATAAAAGATGCTCTCACAAGAGAATAGGAATTTTAGCAAAAGAGAGAATCAAGAAGCAAATTTGAAACACATTTAAGCCTAACCCACTTCCTATGCCTAGGAATCTTGTAAGAAAATAAATCAAAGAAGCAAAAAGAGACAAGCATAGGAAGGTGGAACAAGAACATCTTCAAAACTTTCAACATAAAGAGAGGAATTTTAGTAATATGGAAGTTTCTACAACCAAACTTCCCTCTCTCAAAATGATTTTCAGTAGTATCATGAAAAACATCAAGAATATAACTATCACATAAATCATGTTGTTCATGAACTGCAATCACACGTGTATAGTTTTCAACACGGTCTTTAGGATTATAAGATAAATGCAACCCATCACATTGAGCCTTGATAAGAGCAAAGTTCTCCGAAATACGAGTTGGAGATTTCAAAAATATAATAGGACAATCAAGTGTGGGTGCAATAGCAAAAATTTCATGCTTAACATGAGGAACTATAGCAAGTTCATCTCCGTAAGCATCATCCATAGTGGCATCACGGCCATAAGCATAGAAGGCATCAACTTCATCAAAAAGGGATATTTCAAAAGAATCCATAGGATCATAACACTCACATAAGGTAAGAGTCAAAGAGTTACTCTCATTAGAAGGTAGACATGGATGGCTCCATTCTTCCTCCTCTTGTTCGTCACTCTCCTCCTTTTTTACATCCAAGGAGCTTTCAGGTTCAGTAATTTCTTCTTCCATAGAGTCCTGCAAAACATTTGTCTCTTCCTTTGGAAGAGAGATTCTCTCAAGATGATCAGTAATATAGTAATTTGCATCATAATTTTCCAAACAATAGTTAAGTATAGCAAGACTCTCAGATTTGTAAGGGGCATCATCAATATTTTTAAGAAGAGAAGTAATTTCATAGGCA
Organism: Bromus sterilis; assembly: GCA_950022295.1. NCBI lineage: Eukaryota > Viridiplantae > Streptophyta > Magnoliopsida > Poales > Poaceae > Bromus > Bromus sterilis. The sequence goes on along the minus strand of OX465601.1, from coordinate 136,870,589 downwards.
CCTTATAAGCAACAAATTCTTCTATTTCCTCTGCATCATAAAAATCATAGTTTCTCTTAGCATAAGAAGCTAAGGTTTCATCATCATTGTACTCACATTGGAAAGCAAGGTGTTTATGCCTCATAAAGCAACAAGATTCATCCCTGCATAAAGATATATTATATATTGAGCACAAGTTTCTAGCATACTCATACAACTTATGTATTTCTTTCCATAAGTGTATCCCCTTTTGAGACAAGCGGTGTTCCTTGTACCACTTTTGTTGATCCTCAGTGAATCCTCCATGCCAATAAGATCTAGTTTCAAAGAAGTCAGACATTGATTGGCAAGTAAGGAACTAGACATACTATTTTTATTTATTTTTTGATAAGGGACACTAAAGTAAAAACTGAAAGGTAAACTAACAAGACTAAAAAGAAAAGATAAAAGATAGTGTGCACTCCCCAATCTTGAAGTGTGGAGTCCCAGGCAACGGCGCCAGAAATTGCTTTGATGTCGCGAGAACACGCGGGTAGCTTTGCTTGCGTCCCCGGCAATGACTTCTCGCCCCTCGCTGGTTACCCAAAGTGGAAGGTTTGAGATGTAGACAGCAACAAATTTCCCTCGATGAAGATACCAAAGTTTGCCTCCAGTAGGACTCCGGCAACGACAAGAAGGTGAAAACGGCGTTAGGCGGTTGTCGTGGACCTGCACACACAACAGATAACATTGCTCCAAACGAGTTCAGAGAGGTTCTCAATCCCTCCGGCCTTGTTGTTTACAAAGGATAAAACGTACAGGATAATAATGATAGTGATAGAAACGGGAAAGTAAATAAAGCAGAAAATAAATAGTGGGTGTAAACAGTATTGGAAATATGGACCGGGGTCTCATGATGTTCACTAGTGATGTCTCTCTCCCAAAAGACGATAAAATAGCCATGCGAGGTAAACAAATTACAGCTGGGCAATTGACAGGATTATGTGCGCAAACCAATGCTAACTATGCTATAAAGAAAGGAAGAGGCTCAAAAGCATGGGCGGTACGCCAAGACAAGTAGACCAAAATTCATCTGCATCTACCTACTAATCATCCACCTTGAGATATCTATCCAGAACATCTCGCTGGTATTAAGTTGTCAATCCCACCCAAAGTATAAACTCAAAGCAACAGACAACTGCATTAAAGAACTTTGCGTAAAGTAAACAATCCTTGCACCCGCAAGTACAAGCACCGTTGTTTTCTCCCTTGTGGCAACAGCACATCCCCTAGACTCATGTTTCTGTCACTCAAGCTAGTCATCAGGGGGCATGAACCCACAATCATGCATAACGCTCCCTCTTGGAGTCACTACCTACTACTTGGCCAAAGCAATAAACAGCAACGGAGAACATGCAAGAATTACTCAAGAACATAAATATAAAAGAGGAGAATCAAATATATTACTCAAACACAATCTGAACATAGTCTCACAATCCATCGGATCCCAGCAAACTCAGCATAGCAACAGCAGAAATATTACACATTTGCCTCGATCATGTAGGGCATCTCACGAGGTCTAATCCATGAAGAACAAAGAGGGGAGGAGAACATCACATAGCTACTGATCATAGACCCATGGTCCAAGGTGGACTACTCACGGTTCATCCGGGAAGCATCCATGGTGGTGGAGAAGCTCCCGGAGGTGGTTCCTCCCTCCGGCAGGGTGCCGGGAAGAGGTCTCCTGGTGCTCCCGATCTTGGAAGCGCGGCGGCGGCGGAACAGAGGAGAGATCGCGAAAAAAGGGTTCTTCTTTTGGGGGTTTCGCGTCACGGAGAATATATGGGCGAAGGGGGCAGCCAGGGGGGCCACCAGGAGTCCAGGAAGCCCCCTGGCGCGGCCCCACCCTAGGGCGCGCCGGGAGGGCGCCTGGGGCCCTGGTGGGTCCCCTGTGGCCCCTCTTCGGTGATTCCCGAAGCTTCCGAAGCGCTGGTTTTTTATTGTATTTTTCCCGAATTTTTGGAGCCCTTTTAATATGGGGGAAACCTGAAATAGAAAAACAGAAAAAAAATAGGAACTGGCACTGGGGTGCACTGATTCAATAAGTTAGTCCAAATATGATCAAAAGTGCATGGAAGTTCATCAATATCATAGCAATATCACACAAAAGAGGCATGGAGAAAGCAGAAATTATAGATACGTTTTGGACGTATCAATGACCTAGTATACACACATGCTATTTTTTTATAACTCATTTTGCACTAACCTATCCCACTTACTAGTAGTATTTTTAAATGGTGATAATAGATGTCACACGAGGAAGCCGGTTGTTCTCGGGTACCTGTCGATCCCGTAGAGGATCATCCTTATTTCTCAATGCTTGCGGCTCAACAGCTTGACGATCAACATGATGAAGGCGGGGATGCAGGCAACGAGAGCACTACTAGTGGTGCCGAGGATGGCAACGAGACCACTACTAGTGGTGTTGGGGATGGCAACGCGACCACTACTAGTGGTGACGGGGATGGCAACGCGACATCTGGTAGCGAAGCCAAGCGGTAGCGTAAGGAAAGGGGCCCAAACAAGCTCCGCACCATCCGGTAAGAATTTACGGAGGTGGACCCCGCTAGCGGTTTTTCTACACAGCCGACTCATGTTGCAAAAGGGTACGGCATCAGCATTGGATGCATCCTTCGAGAAATCGTCAACATCAGTGAAGAGGACATTAGGGAAAAAAGCAAGGAACCTGTGGCCACCCTCCTCGTTCAGAGGCTGCATGCGCGATACAAGTTCACGGAACCTTGTGATAATCTTGATATCAAGAAAAATCTGGTGAACACATTCGCCCTAGGCAGGTTTAGAAAAGCCTTGTCCAGTTGGAAAGGGTATGTGAGGAAGGAGCTTGATGCGGGTTACGATTTTGATAAGATCCAAAGCCACTGGCCGTCAATTTCGGAAGAGGACTTCAATGTTTTCAAGGCCAACTATGACTTACCTGCAACAAAGGCACTTAGGAAGTGGGGGCAAGATATGCACGAGAAGAACGTAGCTCCCCACAATCTCGGAAGCCGTGGTTACCCCGGAAAGCAACCAGTTTGGGATAAGGAGGACGCTGAAAGGAAAGGGCCGGACCCCTACCCGAAGTTTAAAAACCCGCTCGGAAATTGATTTGTGCGGGCCCGATACAAGGTAAATCCCAAAACCAAGGAGCTATGCACGAACGAGAAGGTCGGGGAGCTTGAGAAAAAAAATCGGGAGGAAGAAGAATTAGCTCAATCTCAAGGATCCTCAACCCAGGTGTCGTATGACGCCTCTTTTGAAAGGGCGCTAAACAAGGTAAAGAAATTTCCGGTGTCAGCGCCGCCGCATCGTGGTCGTGAGGTCGACGCCGGACTCAATCACAAACATTCATTTTACTACCCCGAGACCAAGGAGGCACAAAAGGAGAGGAAGAGGAACGAGGAGAAGAATGTGTGAAAGCTGACATGCCCAACATAATCAATGCGCAAGTGACACAGACTGTCAACAACCTCCTTCCTACCATGATGAAGTCGATCACGGATTGGATCGACGGAGGCCGACAAGGGCCTCTCCCCACGATCACCTTAGGTGCCAGCAACTCGAATAATGAGCCACCTATTGTGGAGATCAATACGACGGCGGCCGACAACACACCACAAGGTGTGAGGGATGAATCGTCGGCCGACACCGCGCCTCGTAGCAGCCCTTCCATCTCTTACATGCCGGCGGCCGTCTGCGGTCCTTCGTCATTAGACGAGCTGAACGCCCTGACGGTAAATAAGTGCCTCAAAAGTCTCTACTAGTTTAATTGTCACTTGCTTGCCCTCTCTAACGCCTTACATGTTTTCGCAGGTTGACGAGGTGGGATGCACATTGCTATTACAAGTCAACAATGAGTTGAAGGACGTGGCAAAGGCACGTATTGTGACACCACTTAACCGTGTGTTCCACACAGTGCCTATGGCCGATACCATGTTTAGGGTTACATTGGACCGGGTGTTCCCGAGTTGCGCAAATTTGGATCCTCCGACTCAACCCCCCGAAGCCGATAGCAAGTTGAACCTCGAACAATGCTTGTCTTGGCCAATGCTATGGCCTAAAGATCTGATTCGTCTGGACCCTTCTTTCATCACCCCAGAGCAAAACGAGGCCTTTGTTGAACCTGCGGATCATCACGACGACGATGATTTTCGCGTCGAAGACTTCCTCGTTGATGACCACGACTTACCTGCTGCCAGCCAGGGTCCTCTTGATGATACACAAGTCGCTGATACGTCCAAAACGTATCTATAATTTCTGCTTGCTCCATGCCTCTTTTGTGTGATATTGCTATGATATTGATGAACTTCCATACACTTTTGATCATATTTGGACTAACCTATTAACTCAGTGCACCCCAGTGCCAATTCCTGTTTTCTGCTGTTTTTCTATTTCAGGTTTCCCCCATATTAAAAGTGCTCCAAAAATTCGGGAAAAATCCAATAAAAAATCAGCGTACAGGAAGCTTCCGGAATCACCGAGGGGGGCCAGAGGGGACCCACCAGGGCCCCAGGCGCCCTCCCGGCGCGCCCTGGGGTGGGGCCGCACCAGGGGGCCGCCTGGACCCCTGGTGGCCCCCCTGGCTTCCCCCCTTCGCCTATTTATTCCCCGTGACGCAAAAAACCCGAGACGGGAACCCTTTTTCGCGATCTCTCCTCTGTTCCTCTGCCGCCGCGCTTCCAAGATCGGGAGCACCAGAAGACCTCTTCCCGGCACCCTGCCGGAGGGAGGAACCACCTCCGGGAGCATCTCAACCACCATGGATGCTTCCCGGATGAACCGTGAGTAGTCTACCTTGGACCATGGGTCTATGATCAGTATCTATGTGATGTTCTCCTCCCCTCTTTGTTCTTCATGGATTAGACCTCGTGAGCTGCCCTACATGATCGAGGCACATATGTAATATTTCTGTTGTTGCTATGCTGAGTTTGCTGGGATCCGATGGATTATGAGATTATGTTCAGATTGTGTTTGAGTAATATATTTGATTCTCCTCTTTTATATTTATGTTCTAAAGTAATTCTTGCATGTTCTCCGTTGTTGTTTATTGCTTTGGTCAAGTAGTAGGTAGTGACTCCAAGAGGGGGAGTTATGCATGATTGTGGGTTCATGCCCCCCAATGACTAGCTTGAGTGAAAGAAACATGAGTCTAGGGGATGTGATGTTGCCACAAGGGGGAAAACAACGGTGCTTGTACTTGCGGGTGCAAGGATTGTTTACTTTACGCAGAGTTCTTTAATGCAGTTGTTTGTTGCTTTGAGTTTACACTTTGGGTAGGATTTGCAACTTAATACGAGCGAGATGTTCTGGATAGATATCTCAAGGTGGATGATTAGTAGGTAGATGCAGATGGATTTCGGTCTACTTGTCTTGGCGTACCGCCCATGCTTTTGAGCCTCTTCCTTTCTTTATAGCATAATTAGCATTGGTTTGCGCACATAATCCTATGAATTGCCCAGCTGTAATTTGTTTACCTCGCATGGCTATTTTATCGTCTTTTGGGAGAGAGACGTCACTAGTGAACATCATAGGACCCCGGTCCATATTTCCAATACTGTTTACACCCACTATCAATTTACTGCTTTATTTACTTTTCCATTGCTATCACTATCATTATTATCCCGTGTGTTTTATCCTTTGTCAACAACAAGGCCGGAGGAATTGACAACTCCTCTGTACTCGTTGGGAAGCAAAGTTATTTGTTGTGTGTGGAGGTCCAGGTGAAGTAAGCAACCTTGAGTTGTGAACGTTCACTTCACCACCTTCTTGTATCTGTTGGAGTCCTATTGGTTCGACATTCAACTTTAGCATCTTCGCTAAGGGAAATTTGCTGCTATGCTACATCTCACCTTCCACTTTGGGTAAACCAACGAGGGGCGAGACGTAAACTCTCGTAACATCAAAGCAATTTCTGGCATCGTTGTCGGGAACTCCGCTCTTCAAGATAGGGGAGTTGCACACTATCTTTTATCTTTGCTTTTTAGTCTTGTTTGTTTACCTTTCAGTTTTTGCTTTAGTGTCCTTTATCAAAAATCAAAAAAATAGTTATCTTGCCAGTTGCTACTATGGGTTCCTCTGAGAACACCAAGTTGTGTGACTTCACTAGTCACAACAACAGTGACTTTATCTGCACTCCTATTGCTACACCTTCTACTTCAGCACCTTTTTATGAGGTTAAACCTGCTTTGCTGAACCTTGTTATGAAAGATCAATTCTCTGGTGCTAGAGATGATGCTTCTTTGCACTTAAATAATTTTATTGAGCTTTGTGATATGCAAAAGTACAAAGAAGTAGATGGTGATATTGTTAAGCTTAAGCTTTTTCCTTTCTCCTTGAGAGATGAAGCTAAAATCTGGTTTCAATCCTTGCCTAGGAATAGCATAGATTCTTGGGATAAGTGCAAGGATGCTTTTATTGGGAAGTACTATCCCCCTACTAAGATTATCCAATTGAGGAGCTTTATTATGAATTTTAAACAATTGGATAATGAACACGTTGCCCAAGCTTGGGAACGCATGAAATCTCTTGTTAAGAATTGCCCTACGCATGGTTTGACTACTTGGATGGTTATCCAAACTTTTTATGCAGGCTTGAACTTTACCTCGCGGAACTTGCTAGATTCGGCCGCGGGAGGAACCTTTATGTCAACTACACTTGGTTCTGCCACAAAAATTCTCGATGAGATGATGACCAACTATTCCCAATGGCACACCGAAAGAGCTCCAACAGGTAGGAAGGTAAACTCTGTCGAGGAGATCTCCTCTCTAAATGAAAAAGTTGACTTGATTATGTCTCTACTTACCAAGCAATCTCCTATTGATCCTCAAGATGTACCTTTAAATTCTTTGATTGCTCAAGATCAAGTAGATGTGAACTTTATCTCTAGAAACAACTTCAACAACAATGCTTATAGGAGTAACTTTGGTAGCAATCCTAGATCGTTCCCCTCCAACAACTATGGGAACAACAACACTTATCCTAGCACCAAAAACTCCACTTCTGAATTAAAGAGTATGCTTAAATACTTTATCAATACCCAAAAAGCCTTCAACAAGAGTGTAGAGGAAAAACTAGACAAACTAGATAACCTCTCGTCGAAGGTAGAAAATTTAGCCCACGAAGTATAATTGCTTAAAATTAGAACTTCTCCCCTTGAGGAGAGGAAGGTCACTCCTATGAATGATATCCAAGTGCAAATTAATGAAAACATTAGGATGATGGCTAAACTTAAAGAGAGATGGGCTAGAGAAAAGGAGGAATAAGATAGAACTAAGAGCCTTCCTACACACCATACCGTTGCTACTATCCAAGTGGTTGAGGATATCCAAACTCTTAGCACCCAATGCACCCCTAGTCCCATAGGACCTATTAATGGTGATGTTATGACCTCAACCGTAGAAGAAGAAATTCCTATGACTATAGAAGCTACCAAAAAAGTGAGCCTAAAGGACACCACTACTACTCTACTTGATAGTAGTGACCTTGATTTTGATAATTGCACCCTTTCTGAAGTTATTCGTTTCCTTCACAAGATGTCTAGAGACCCCCACACTAGCACACTTAATCTTGCCTTCACGGAGCATATCACTAATGCTCTCATCAAAGCTAGGGAGGAGAAGCTTACGGTAGAAGCCTCCATACCTAGAAAGCTAGAAGATGGTTGGGATCATATGATTAAAATTAAGTTGAATAACTTTTCTTGATATGCTTTATGTGATGTTGGAGCTAGTACCTCTGTTATGCCCAAAAGAATGTATGATATATTTGAATTAAAACCTTTTGATCCTTGTTCTTTTGGTTTTCGTCTTGTCGATTCTTCCGTAAAGAAAACTTTGGGGAAGAAAGATGATGTTCTTATCATTGTCAATGACAATTATGTTCCCGTTGATTTTACTATTATGGACATTGATTGTGAACCTTCTTGTCCAATTATTTTGGGACGTCCTTTTCTTCGCACCGTGGGTGCTGTTATTGATATGAAAGAAGGGATTATAAAATTACAATTCCCTCTCAAGAAAGGGATGGAACATTTCCCTAGAAATAAGATTAAGTTGCCTTTTGAGTCCGTACCACGGGCTAGTTATTTTCTTGAAAAGACTTGATCTATTTGCATTAAGCCTATCTAATGGCTTTAAAGAAGCGCTTTCGGGAGGCAGCCCGCAACGAATTTAGGATTTCCTTTTTGTTTTTCTTCTGTTTTTAGTGGTCTTGATTATTGTTACTACTGTAGCAACATCATTGTATCTTTACTTTTCAAGCTTTGTGCCTTTTATAGCCTCATATGACAAGGGAAGTGAAAGTTGTGACATGCTGTCGAGAAAACAGATTCTGTCCTCGTGACTAGAAAAATCACAGAAAAATCCCAGTTCATCTTTTTGAGCTGAATTGTTTACACAGCGTGCTCTATACAATTAAGAAACTTTCGTATGTTCTGAGTTTTTTGATTTGAGTTGCAGAAGTATCCCTAAAAATTCGTTACTACCTGCTGGTCTGTTTTTCACAGATTATGTCCTGTTTTTCCTTTTCTTCATTTTGTGATCCTTAAGCTTGCTTTTTCTTTGCAAAAACTTTTTGGCAATCTTGAGAAACAGTATCCCTTCAATAATATCTTTATTTCCAGTAGAGAAAAATTATTTTATTATGGGTACTAACCTCGCTAATCAGATTATGATGAGTTATGTATGAACGGAGTTTTCAAGTGTGCGAGGGAAGATGATGAAAGAAGATTCAGGAGTGTCAAGCGCTCAAGCTTGGGGATGCCCCCATGCATCCCCAAGAAATATTCAAGGAGACTCAAGCGTCTAAGCTTGGGGATGACCCCGTGCATCCCCTTCTCCATCAACAATTATCAGTTCGTCTCTCGTTTCACTATATTTTATCACTTCATACATTATGTGCTATGCTTGGAGCGTCTCGCTCTTAGGTTTTATTTTTAGTTTTATTTAGCTTTGCTTGCTGTTCATAACAAGTTAGAACCCAGCTTTCTTTGTGTGGGAGAGAAACACGCTTCACTTTCAAAATCTAGAACGCAACATAGGACTTTTCATGCTTATCTTTGCTGTGTGTGTCCTTTATCTTTTCCATAGCTACTGTCATGTTTTGCTCTTAGTTCATGTTTATCTTTTCAAAGAGATTTTGTTTAGTTTGTTGCTGGAACTCTCTTGAGTTTTCATGTTTATCTTGTTTAGAGAGTTTTCCTGTTGCACTGAGTTTTGTGTCTTGACTTGAAGTAGGTAATTGAGGTTGCTATTCTTTTGTAGTAGTAACTTGCAATAGTTTTGAGGTATTGTTTTGAGTAATGTTTGGACTTTTGGTGTCAAGAGCTTTAGCCTATTAGTGATAGATGTCGTATTTTGGGCAATCCGTGTTTATTTTCAAAACTTACAAAATTAGTTGAAAACTTTAGCTACTAGATGGATCACTACTCTTCTGAGGGGTCGAATATTAGACTACACTCACGTACCATGAGTCGAGGATGCGCAAGGATAACCAAACCCCCATACACTCCTCCTCGGGGTACTTGTCTCTTTGTGAAACCTCCTTATTAGATTGAGAGTTACCCATAATAAGTGCATGAGTTCTTCGGACTAATGTGAGTATTCGAAAGTTGACACTTCCACCTTCCCATATTTTTCTAGCCTCTCCTGTGCCTTGCATTGCTTTCTTCTCACTCCGAGAGTTGGCGTCCACCTTCGCCGGTACATCCAAACCCTTGGCACGATACGCTCTGTCATCATAAACCTCCTTATATCCTTCCTCAAAACAGCCACCGTACCTACCTACCAAGGCATTTCCATAGCCTTTCCGAGATATATTGCCATGCAACATCCATCTTCTCATGACTTGATCTTCATGTCATACATGCTACTTGCTTGATCGATGAGACGCATGCTAGTTGGGCCTTGCCCTAATCATTGCTACATGACGCGCTAGTATCATTGCATATCCTGCTACACTGGCAGAGGCATACATTTGCATACTTCATGATAGTTACATCTTCTTTATGATTTGAGTACCTTGTAAAGTGTGAAAGATATTCTATACTTTTTGTAATATATAGAGTGTTACCCCTAAAATGAGGAAAAGATCCCAAAGTGGACAAATTAAAAGATCCCAAAGAGGACAAATTAAAAGATCCCAAAGAGGACAAATGAGAGAAATAGAAAGAGCCATTGAGGCCACCAAAAAATACAAAAAAATACAAAAAAGAGAAAAAGAAATAAAAAGAGAGAAGGGGGCACACTACTATTCGTTTTGAGAGATCCACACTCGTACTCCCCCTTATATATTGTACTCCATAGAGATTAACATTTATGCATATAGCTATGCGGGGACCTTCACATTATAGAACTTGGCTTGCATATTCCAATGATGAGCCTCCTCAAATGAGCTCTAGGTCTTCTTGAGCAAGCAAGTTGGATGCACCCCCCACTAGTTCCATTGGAGAGCTTACCTTAGCTCATATGTGCATCCGTTGCATGGCAATCCCTACTCCTCACATCATATCTATCATTTGGTTTTCTCTCACCTATGATTGTCCTCATTGATGTGAGCCTTTCACACCTTTTTGTCTTCCCCCTCCATCATTCTTTCTCTCTTTGCCATCCTAAGTGTCGACTTTCCTTTCTTACGCTCATCCAGTGCATGAGTGCTCAAAATGTCAAAAAGGAGTGGATCATTTTGACTTGATCCTGGCTAGTGGTCTGGGGATGAGTCAAGATAAGATTCCAAAGAAGACCAAGTGTGAAACTTTAGTAGATTGAGTTCTCAACACAAAAATACTTTTTCTCGCATATCCCTATCCCCTTTCTTGCACGCAAACACCATTTGGAGACATTCAAGTCACGGACAGCGAGAGCCCTTGCACCTTTATGTTCTTATGTTGCTTGTTTCAATACTAAATATAGACTCTTGCCTGTTATGACTTGAATTGAATTACATGCCTTGATTGCTTTACTTAAAAGTTCTTATATGGTTGTTAGCATATCACCACAGAAATTATGCTTTTATCATTTACCTACTCGAGGACGAGCAGGAATTAAGCTTGGGGATTTTGATACGTCCAAAACGTATCTCTAATTTTTGCTTGCTCCATGCCTCTTTTGTGTGATATTGCTATGATATTGATGAACTTCCATACAATTTTGATCATATTTGGACTAACCTATTAACTCAGTGCACCCAAGTGCCAGTTCCTGTTTTCTGTTGTTTTTCTATTTCAGGTTTCCCCCATATTAAAAGTGCTCCAAAAATTCGGGAAAAACCAATAAAAAATCAGCGTACAGGAAGCTTCCGGAATCACCGAGGGGGGGCCAGAGGGGACCCACCAGGGCCCCAGGCGCCCTCCCGGCGCACCCCAGGGTGGGGCCGCGCCAGGGGGCCGCCTGGACCCCTGGTGGCCCCCCTTCGCCTATTTATTTCCCGTGACGCAAAAACCCTGAGACGGGAACCCTTTTTCGCGATCTCTCCTCTGTTTCGCCGCCGCCGCGCTTCCAAGATCGGGAGCACTAGAAGACCTCTTCCCGGCACCCTGCCGAAGGGTGGAACCACCTCCGGGAGCTTCTCCACCACCATGGATGCTTCCCGGATGAACCGTGAGTAGTCTACCTTGGACCATGTGTCCATGATCAGTATCTATGTGATGTTCTCCTCCCCTCTTTGTTCTTCATGGATTAGACCTCGTGAGATGCCCTACATGATCGAGGAACATATGTAATATTTCTGTTGTTGCTATGCTGAGTTTGCTTGGATCCGATGGATTATCAGATTATGTTCAGATTGTGTTTAAGTAATATATTTGATTCTCCTCTTTTATATTTATGTTCTAAAGTAATTCTTGCATGTTCTCCGTTGCTGTTTATTGCTTTGGCCAAGTAGTAGGTAGTGACTCCAAGAGGGAGCGTTATGCATGATTGTGGGTTACTGCCCCCCGATGACTAGCTTGAGTGACAGAAACATGAGTCTAGGGGATGTGAAGTTGACATAAGGGGGAAAACAACGGTGCTTGTACTTGCGGGTGCAAGGATTGTTTACTTTACGCAAAGTTCTTTAATGCAGTTGTCAGTTGCTTTGAGTTTACACTTTGGGTGGGATTCGCAACTTAATACCAGCGAGATGTTCTGGATAGATATCTCAAGGTGGATGATTAGTAGGTAGATGCAGATGGATTTCGGTCTACTTATCTTGGCGTACCGCCCATGATTTTGAGCCTCTTCCTTTCTTTATAGCATAATTAGCATTGGTTTGCGCACATAATCCTGTCAATTTCCCAGCTGTAATTTTTTACCTCGCATGGCTATTTTATCGTCGTTTTGGAGAGAGACATCACTAGTGAACATCATAGGACCCCGGTCCATATTTCCAATACTGTTTACACCCACTATCAATTTACTGATTTATTTACTTTTCCGTTGCTACCACTATCATTATTATCCCGTGCGTTTTATCCTTTGTAAACAACAAGGCCGGAAGAATTGACAACTCCTCTGTACTCGTTGGGAAGCAAAGTTATTTGATGTGTGTGGAGGTCCAGGTGAAGTAAGCAACCTTGAGTTTTGAACGTTCGCTTCACCACCTTCTTGTACCTGTTGGAGTCCTATTGGTTCGACATTCAACCTTAGCATCTTCGCTAAGGGAAATTTGCCGCTACGCTACATCTCACCTTCCACTTTGGGTAAACCAATGAGGGGCGAAACGTAAACTCTCGTAACATCAGTCGTCGGTCCCAGCCAGGGTCCTCCCCGCTCGACGAGGCGTCTATTCTCTTCTCAAGGAGCGCCAGAAGCAGACCTTTCAGCCCTTGTGATCCAACTGGTCTCAGCCAAGACACACTCCAAGAGGAGCTCCATGATTCATTTGTGCAGCCTGCTAGCAGGAAGACGACGGGGCGGAAAAGAGCGAAGAAATGTGCCTTTGACTCCGGCAGCCAGCCGGTGGAGGGGTGTAGGAAGCCGATCCGGGTCCAGGACAAGGTACCCATCATAAACTGGCATGAGATCCATGAGTTGGTTAAACCGATGTTGCCGCCAAAATTGTTAGAAAGCGTCACTTCGGATATGAGGAACCTCCATAATGCTATTCTTTATGTGGAGACAAATATTGCCAAAGATGACAATCCAACATACCCGCTTTACATAGGAAAGGTACCAGAAGGCTTGGGCTTTGTGGATAAATACCCAGGGGACTTGTTCTTCTTGAGATTTAATGACATCTTTGACATGTTCCACATGAATGCGCTCCACCCATCCATGGTCCTCCTGGCTGCGCTAAGCTTGGCTCACCAGCTCATCAAAGAGAATACCCCGAACATCGCTATAATGGACCCTTCTACATGCAAGAAAAGTTCTTGAACAACCCTAAGGGTAAGATAGCGGCAACGAAGTACATCGAAGATTTCTTCGTGGATCATCCTTCCAAGAACATTTTTCTCATGCCTTACTTCCCTAAGTAAGTCATTCTCGCTTGCAGCCATAACATGCTTTCGCTATCGTTAAACTAATCTAAGGTTGATGATCTCTTTGAACTACAAACTATTTTGTGTAGCAACCAATACGGCACCCTCATTACTCTGGAGCCGAAAGACTCGCTTGCCATATATCTCGACTCGCGGAGTCATCAGAAGTACAAAGACTACAAGCTAATCAAGGATGTTCTGGATGATGCTCTCATTGGCTACTCTTATAGGGAGGGCATCATAAAAAGAAAAACCAAAGGCGAGGAAAGTACACATTCATCCATAAAACGTACTTCGCCTGCATCAAGCAGGCGCCAGGCAGTACGCGGGAGGCCTGGTACGTCATCTATCATATGCGCGAGTAAGTAAAGGATGAACAACGACTATAATATATGTCGTCTCTCGCAAAATGGTGCGGAACCTTGGCGGGGTCCTCCGATGCCGAAGTAAGACAAGAGTTCGGCCTAATCCAGCAAATGATCGCGCGAACAATCTCCAGGGATATCATACATAGCGATGGGGTGTTCTTCTACAGTCATCGTCCACTACCTAACGCTGACATAGAAGCCCGCTTACTTCAACACGGTGATGACAGACCATTCAAGTCATTGCAAGGTTATCTCTCGTTCCCTCCATTGAAGCCGAAGCCGAGCAAGAAGTGAGAGGGTGTGTTCTCTATGCATGTAGCTAGTTTTTTTCGAACAATCAATGAACATGTGTTGTAAACTTTATCTCATGTTGAACTTGTGTAAGCTAGTTTTTTTCGAACAATCAATGAACATGTGTTGTAAACTTTATCTCATGTTGAACTTGTGTAATGCATATATTCTATATTTAGGGTTATAAGAATCATGTGCATACTTAACTATTTGCTCTCAAATATTGCGGACATGTGAACTCCTTTTACATTGAACTAAGTCTTCTCTTATAATGCATGAATGTACACACATCTTCCTTTTTTAACTATCTTTGTTAATATTTTTATATGTCTTTGATACTGCAGAGATGAAGAAGTGGTATGTGGTGTACGAAGGTAGCGTTCCAGGAGTCTATGAGCACTGGAAAGATTGCTTCAAGCAAGTCAACAAGTTCAAGGGCAACAACTACAAGAGCTACAAGAGTAAAGCGGAGGCGGAAGCTCGGTACTTGAACTACCGGCAAGGGCAAGAGAGGAAGAACCACCGGATGAAGTCCAACTTCATCGTGATCCCCTTCTTGCTCATCGTCTTTACCATTCTCTTGTATGCGATTGTAGTATAGATGACGGTACATCCTTTCGAAAAACCTTGCGACCTAAACTACTAATTCCATTGAGATGTAGTTTGTGTGTGATACAATGTAGTGATGTAACTCTTAACTTGTCTATTTTTCTGTTTGTGATCTATGTGTGATACAATGATGCCACTACAACTTCTCTATTTTGGTTAGTAATGTGATGTAACAATATTTGATCATTCTTGTATATTTGAACTTATGAATTCTGTGTATTTGTATTGTGTTGGTAAACTGTGAAGATATTTGAGTATTTGTGTTGCTGGAATAACAAGTTTCAGCAGAAAAATAATTTCATAAAATATATTGCTGACGTACATAAGAGTTTCTGCTGGCGGACAGTACCTAATCCAGAAACAATACTGATGGCGTACATTAGTTTGACCACTGACAGACACGTGTGGACACCAGAGGCACTGAAGGACATCTCTAACGGGACATCTCTAACGGGCAGCCAGTCTGTACGCCAGCGATAACAGAAGTTAGCGCTGGCATATAATTTATACGCCAACAATACCTGTTACCACTGGCGTCACATCTTTGTCGTACGTCTGCCCGCCAGCAGTAGCAAAAATATGTACGCCAGCAGTAGGTTGTTTCCTAATAGTGCGTTCACGGGGATGTAACCCGCCTATGCTACGGCTGTGGAGGCGGCGTGAGAGAGGCAAGAGCTCAAGAGCGGCTACGATTGTGGAATGAAATGCATCTCCCACGCGCAGCTAGCTAAACGCGTCCATATGCTCCAAGCCATGTGAATCCGATAGGTGGGCCAGCCTTGTTAGTTTTGTCATTAATCACGGAATAAGGCAAGATCAATGATATTTGTTACTCATTTGCCGCAAAAGTTTCAATCTCTATTCCTAAAAGGAAAGTTGATAGGCTCGTCTCACCGGTCTATTTTTGCCTCACCTTTCATCATACCCTCACACTCGATTTTTTTCCCTTCCATTTAAAAACAAAACCTATTAAAAATCGTACGCTCAGAAAAGGAAGGTGACTTGATTTTCTCTACTTCTAAAGGGGAAGTTGATAGGCTTTCCTCATTGGTTTATTTTTTCCTCATCTCCCACCATACCCTCGCACTCGGTCCCCCCCCCCCCTCCCTTTCTACTAAAAACCCAAAACCATCAAAAATTGTATGCTTAAAAAAGGAAGCTTCCTTGATTTAGATTCTAAAAAACAAAAACGTTTTCATTTATTTCCCAAAAAAACAAGGTGCCTCGATTTGGCTTCAAAAAGCAAAGATGCCTTGATTTGTTTCAAAGAAACGGAAGATAAATTGATATGTTTCGCCTTGATATGAGTATTTGGTTTAGGAAAAAAAGATTTATATAAACTCGCGCTTAGCAAAATTCATATGCCATGATTTAGGTTCCAAACAAATGCCTTGATTTATTTCCAGAAAAATAAGGCGCCTTGATTTACCTTCCAAATGCAAATGTGCCTAAAAAATTCACATAAAAGGGAGACAAATGAATTTGTTTCGCCTTGATACGAGACCTTGATTTAACCAAAAAATGAGGTTGAGATACACTCGCGCTTAGAAAAGGAATATGCCTTGATTTAGCTTCAAAAACAAAAGCTCCTTGATTTATTTCCCAAAAAAGGAGGCATCTTGATTTGTATTACAAAAAACAAAGAAGCCTTGATTTGTTTCCAAGAAAAAGGAGACAAATTGATTTGTTTCGCCTTGATATGAGTACTTGATTTAATAAGTAAAATAAAATCGACCTATAATATACATGTTTTTAAAAAATGTTACTTCTATGTATATTTCTATAGTCGTGAAATATCTTCTACTCCTAAAGGGCTAAAGGGGGAGTTCGCGTCAACTACTACCCCCCCCCCTCGATCGATCCATCGCCTCATCGGTTTTCATTACGTGAGCCCTTCTTCTATCGAGTTTGCAATTCCAGAGCCGGTCGGCCCGCACCACACGATTCTCTCATTTCCTCTCTTCGTCTCACATAGGGTTCCTTCATAGAGAGATTACACTGTTGCCGCTCGACTCCTCCTCCCTCTACCTCTCCCCATCCAGCCCCCAAATCTGATCGGTGGCCGCCATGCAGGCGGGGCCCAATCTGAGCGGCCAAGACTTGATTCGATGGACTCCACGATGAATCCCAGGGATTCGAGGCGGATTTCCGGTGGAGTCAGAATAATGATGGACGTGTTCATGGGGAAGAGGAAGGAGCTGGAGCAGGTGGTCGACGACCTCTCTGACATCTCTCTCCGGCCCCACCGCCAAGAGAAGTCGACTAGTGAGCGCCCACGTCGTCCCCCCTCAACTATGGTTGCTAAATCAAGCCTCCTACATCAAACATATGCGCCTACTTGTGGCTCTACCATGCGAGTGATGACAGCGAAGGTCCATGCATGCTCTATAGCAGCGTGGATGACCAGGCCGCGGTCATGACCAGCCTCGCACTCATGACACTCCGTAGGCGAATTCTGCCCACGAAGGCGATGGTGCCGGTGGGATTTGGTAACAAAGGAACATCATATGCGACGAGGTCAAGTTAGTGTTTGTGAGTCGATGCATCCAGGGACAGCTCCATCAACTGCATCTTCAACGTTCGGCTGCAGATATACACGTCATCTTCGACCTCCACCGTGACACTAGCTTCCTCCCGCACAGCAATCTTGCCATCTTACTCGCCAGTCGATGCCTTTCTCAAGATGATGACATGACAGTCGACGACCTGACGACCGAGCACCACGACATGAAGGTCGACTTAGATATGATTCTTTTAGTCATTAGTTGATTTCCTTAGTGAAATTATGCACTTGCTTTCCATTTCACTCATTGCTTCATTTTATTAGTTAATTTCACGCCTTGTAGTTAGTTGTTTGTAGCTACAGAATTGCAGAATTTTCTATCTAACAGTTTACAAAGAACTGGAAACTTTGTCATGTGGAGAATTCGTATTGTCATTGTTATATTTTGCCATGTCTTATGTGTTTTTTTTCCTGCTCGCCATCTTATTTACAGATTCTTTATTAGTGCTCCTTTATATTGCCATCTTGCGCTTTGGTTGTCAAATTGCCACTGTTTTTGATTTGGTACCAAATTTCTCTGACGTTGCTTAATTTTCCCCTTATTTTTATTTTATTTTCCATATAGATTAATTGGGGTTTACAAGAAGGAACATAAATGTCTGAAGTAAAGAACTGTTTACTTGCTACGACAGTAATGTCGGTGGTATTATTGAACCATGTAACATCCTAACAGACGAAGTGGTTAATCCATGCATTTCAGAAAACCATCATGAAGTTTTTCACAATATGGTATTGTGCTAGTGGAGATGTAACAGATTACGTAGTTCAAGAGTGTCGGGGTAAGGGATATAGATGTTTTGGTATCGAAGATTAAGATGATTGTATTATATTCAATATCTACTTTTTTTAGGGGAAAAGCCACCCGGCTAGCTTTATTCATTAACCATCGCACTTACATCATTTGCTAACAGAAGCGAAATAAAAGCTGGCGGTGTGTTCGTCCACAAGTTCGGAGGATCATCACGCCCCATTTTAGCTAGCTCATGAGCAACCATATTTGATTCCCTGAAACAATGCTAAACGTGGACTTTCCCGAAACTTTGCAAAAGTACCCGACATTCTTCAAGAACTGGAGCTGCAACCATTGAATATCCAGAATCATTTTCCAGTGCGTCCACAATCACCAGGTTGTCCATCTGGACAAGCAGTTTTTGGCACCCAGTCATTTGGCCTAGTTTCAAACCTTCACAAAGGGTTGCAGCTTCAGCAGAAACTACATCTGGGACATGTTCAATTCTCCCCATGTTGGCCTTTATGAACAATCCCCTGCTTTTTTTGGATAAAGGGATTTATTACTTAAATAAAGTAAGTACACCCGGCCTCTGTATAGCTAACATGCACACAGCCAAAAGTCATCAAAAGGGAAAAGAAAAAGTGCATACGATAAGTTACAACTCAAATGAACTATCGCCGCTCAGGGTAGCTCTATACGTAGATCACGCTGCCACCCATGTTGGATAAAAATATCCCTCGCCACCTTTTCCAGTCGTGCACACGCCTCCGTAAAAAGGCCTCGATACTCCACCCATTGTAAGATGGACCACGAACGGAGAATACCTGTGCATCTGTAAAGAACCTGTAAGCAAGAGAAAAATTTATCACAAAAGGTCTTCTCATTTCTACATAGCCAGAGCGACCATATTACGGCGAGCGCTCCTACCCTAAGAATGGTTTTAAGCTTATTATCTATCCCATGAAGCCAATTGCCGAATATATTAGCAACGGATGTGGGTTGATATAAGTTCGAAGCCATTTGGATAGCTGACCAAATAGATCGTGCAACCTTACAAGAGAAGAAAAGATGTTTTATTGTCTCGTCATGAGCACATGAAACACATTTCTTGCTCCCTTGCCAATTGCGCTTGACAAGATTGTCTTTCGTTAGAATGACACATTTTCGAAGATACCATGCAAAGATTTTAATCTTTAGCGGTATCTTCATTTGCCAAATTTTACAATTATTATCGACTGGTATTTCAGGTTGGACAAGTGCCCTATACATGGAATCCGCAGAAAAATTTCCGTTTTTATTCAGATTCCAACGAAACTCATCGTGACCTTGGGACAGCTGCACTGCCGCTAACCGTTCTACCAAGGCATGCCAAGACGCAAGTCTAGGTCCGATTAAGTCTCTCCTGAATGCGACATTGGGGGTGACTCTTGCATGACCGTGGCCAGCGTATCTCCCTTATGTCGCACAATGTTGTATAGGCCGGATATTGATCCCGGAGGGTGGCATTTCCTAGCCATACATCCTCCCAGAATCTTATTTCCGATCCGTCCTTAATGTTGAAAACCCCAAAGCGATAAAAATCTTTCTTTGTCGCCATGAGACCAGCCCAAAAGTGTGAATCGCCAGGCTTCCATACAACCTGAGATAACGCTTTTGTGCCGATGTATTTTTGCTTAAGAAGCGTTTTCCATACCCCGTCCGAAGTGAGTGGCTTATATAGCCACTTACCAAGGAGAGCAGAGTTTTTGACTTGAAGGTCATGTATACCTAGCCCGCCTTGTTCCTTCGGTCGACACACGATATTCCACCTGGTCAGTCGATATTTCTTCTTCTCATTATCCCCTTGCCAAAAGAATCTTGATTGGAAATAATCCAATCTATGTAAGACTCCTTTAGGTAGCTGGAAGAAAGATATCATATACAGCACCATATTGGATAATACTGAATTTATGAGTACCAATCTTCCACCCAGGGACAACAACTTTCCTTTCCAACTAGCTAACCTTTTTTGCAGACGTTCTTCAACGTGCTTCCATTCCGCATTAGTCAGTCACCTATAATGTATGGGTATCCCAAAATACTTGATAGGAAATTGACCTTGCTCGCATCCGAATATGTCGGCATATTGAGCTGCTGCATCCTGGGCCTCGCCAAAAAAAACAATTCGCTTTTATGGAAATTTATCTTCAATCCAGATAGTTGCTCGAATGTTGATAAAATTAATTTCAGATTCACAGCTTTATCTAAATCGTGTTCCACAAAAAGGATTATGTCATCCGCATATTGAAGGATAGATAATCCCCCATCTACTAGATGTGGGACTACTCCCTCAATTTGGTCGTCTAGCTTGGCACGTTCAATCATGATCGCTAACATATTGTAACACCTTCAGTTGTCTGTAATAGTAATCACTTTTACTGTGGACCAATTACTGTTGCTAAATCATGCCATGATCAAATTTGAATCAAATCAAATCCAAAATGCCTTTTGTTGATATTAAAAATAATGTTGCAAATAAAACTTGCCCAAAAATTATACAACCACTTTTATTAAATCACAAATAATCAGTGGGTTATGCCCATGTGGTTATGGTATTTTATTATGCCTCTAAAAAAATCCAAACAATTCAAACACCAGCCAAAACAGCACCAATTGTCATTCGGTTATTTAAAAGAAATACTAAATATATTTCTTTTGACCCCAAACTTTTTGTAGCACTCTAATGATATACAATACTAATTATGGGCCAGGTTACACATTTTGCAAAAATGCAAAAGGCACTAAATTAAAATACAAACAAAAAGGACAGAAAACAAAAAGCAAAAGAAAATACAAAACAACTAAACCTCGCCCTAGGCGAGGCCCACCCCCGGCCCAGCCGCCCACTCCTCTCTTCTCTCTCCCCCACCCCAACCACCCTCACCTGCTCCGTCGCCGTGGAGAGCCCGCTGTGGCTGGCGCCTCTGCCGGCCGCCCCCACCTCCCCTGTGCCTCTGACGCGATAAGGGCACCCCCAGCTACCCCCTGGACACGCCCCTCCTCCATTCCCCCTCCTCCTCTTCTCGCAGTCGTCGGGGAAAGTTCCCACCCGAGCCGCCGTCGCCATGGCCGTGAGCTCACGCGGCCAGTGAGCTCGCGTCGCCAAGCCGCCTTGTCCAAGCCGTTCGCCGACGTCGTCTTCGTCGTCCACCGCAGGGAATCGAGCCGACGCCGTCCACAGCAAGCGCACGCCCAAGTTCCATTTTCCCCGCCGCCGTTGAGTCGCAGTCGCGATTCGCCGCCGTCGATCCTCCATCGAGCACGCCGTCACCTGCACTGCACTCCTTGTGAGCTTCTACGCCTCCCCCAACTCCCCGACGAGCAAGTCGTGCACCGTAGTCCACTTCACCATTAGAGCCGTGGCCGCGCTTCCGCCGGCGAGCTCGTAGCCGTGGCCTAGATCGCACGTTTGGCGCGCCGCCCGCGTCATATTGCTCCCGCACCTCCCAATGGTCGAATGCGCCACCTTGTGCCCGAGTTCCCGCGCTAGTTCGTCGGCTCCGTCATCGCGTTTTCTCGGTCGCCGCCTCCCTCGTCGCCGTCGACGATTCCGTCGACCCCCAGCCACCGCACCGCCACCAAAGTCCTCCCCGTAGTCTGCTGCGTCGAATGGAGCAAGCCGCGCCCCCTCCCGTGGCCTGTGTAGACGGCGCGGTCAACCTCTCCGCCGGCCAGTCGCCGGTGAGCCCCCTGGGTGGCTGCCATGCGGGTCCCCCTCGTCAGAGGTGTGATTAGCGTTAAGCTAATCCCCCCGTGGGCCACTTACATGTGGGTCCCCCGCGGCTAATCCCACTGATTAGCTTGATAGCAAAATTAAACCCCCACTGTCAATGACATGTGGGCCCCTGCCCATTTAAATTAATTTAACTAGTTATTTAGCTTATGTGTCACTGACCACTGGGTCCCGCTGTCAGATTTTTATTTATTATAAAGATTTATAGAAAATCCAGTGACTTACATGTGGGTCCAGAGGTTTTATGATTTATTTAAATGATTTATAAATAAACAGAGGATGACATGTGGGTCCCACATGTCAGGCACTGTTTTGGATAATGTTCTGGATAATGTTGAATAAATAATAAAAGAAATCCAGAAATCATTTAAACGATTTAAAACTTTGAAATTCAATATCTTTTAAACCGTAACTCGGATTCAAAAACTTTATACATGAAAATTGATCAGAAAAATATAACGAATACGAATACGCTATCCGTATGTCTATCACACCCCTCTAACACAACGAACATCGAACCGTCCCCCTCCGGACCGGCGGTCCGATAAACTGTCCGGTACTGTTAGAGTGCCCGGATGAATTTATTCCGAACACGAATGTTTCTCGGAATAGATCAACTAGCACGGATACACCCCCCTTATGTTTGTCCGGTACCCACGACACCTCCGGCTTGATCCTTCCCCCCTCCGGACGCCTTGTCCGATAAACACCCGGAGCCGGTAGTTCATCCTCAGATGAATTTCCGTTCCGAGCAACGTGCATTGCACTGCGTTAGAACCCCGTTAACTTTTCATCTGTCATGTCATGCATCTGTTTGTATATGCTTTCTTTGTATTTAGTGTTTCTCCCCCCCCCCCTTAATCTCCGGTAGACCCCGCTGCTGCCGTCGACTACACCGCTGCTGAGTACGACTACTTCGTCGACGACCCTACCCCTACCGTCGAGCTTCCAGGCAAGCAGAGCCATTCTCTTTCCCAGATATCGCCTATCTTTCCGTACATTTCTTGCACTAGGCATTGTTACTGATGCTGCTACGTTGCTTACCTATTCAATTGCATAACCTGTCATTGTCGCCCCTTGATGTGCCTTCCTTTATCCTATGCTGCCTATTATTATTATTATGCATTATTCAGCAGTGAGCTCTGCGCATTGTTAGCTAGGATTAGATAGAGGGTCGTGATCACTCAGGGGAGTGAACGCGGATACAATTATTATAACTGCACAGGTACGGTACAATGCAGACACCGCCTCAGGCCCCTACCCCGGCTCTGCCGAGCCACCATCAAGTGTGAGCTATCAAGGAGTAATTCTTGTACTCCACTCGCTGTTGACTCTGTATAGCCGCTCTAGGTACCTGAGTAGCGGTTGTCCTAAAGGTAAGAAGTCGGGCGACCCAACGGTGCCCGCGAGAGGTATTGCGATAGGACGACAGGGAGGGTACGACCAGTGTACCGGTGTGCTTGGCCCCTGATCGTTGGCCGCGAGAGTTACCAAAACCCCGGAAGTCGAGCTCCTCCAGGAGCAAACGCGAGACAAGGTAAGGAGACGGTTCACCTTGTTGGTAACCGCAGTGACTTGGTGGGACGACAGGGCAGGCACCGATGTACTGGTGGTCCTGGCTGCTGTCGTTGTCCGCGGGTCAGTTAAGTCGAGGCAACGATAACGGTTGTCACGTAGGTTAATTAAAATGCTAAATTGTTCAGTGAATGTCTTGAGTTGGCTATATGCCATGTACGCACTACCTACCCGTGGGAATTACGAGTTATGGGCTCCTCTGCTTCGTAGTGTCGTCCGAGGACTCTTCAGACGTCAGCAGTACTGCGGGATGATTGCCGGGAAGTGGTGTTGTCTTATTTGCTCGCGCGGTGATGTCTTATTTGGATTTGCTTCAACTTCACCGGCCAGCCACGCACCGTGCAGAAGTACGTTCGGGTTGGGGTCCAAGGCTCGGCGTACTTAGGATTTAGACCGGCGGATGGCCTCTCTGTTGAGTTTGAAAGATGGGTTATGAAGTGTCGGATAGCCTCGGTGGAGCGTTCCCTAACAAGGTTCCTGCCACCCTGGAGATCCGTGCGTGTAGCGTAACACAAGTGCACCCCTGCAGGGAAGATTAATCTATTCGAATAGCCGTGTCCACGGTAACAGGACGCTTTATGCTGAAGCTGGATCTTACCACTAGAAACTATTATTATTAAATTGTATGGTTCCGGGTTTTCTTCCTCGCGGGGATGTCGAGGAGGTGAACTCGGGGGCATTGCTAATTATTACAACTTATTATTATACAATGCTGCAGCAACTTCTGCTGCATTGTTACTTTATGCTTTATATAAACTGTGGGCTGATTCTTACCTCATGCTGCAAGACATCGTCGGAAGATGCTAGTCTTCGATAGGCCTAGCTTCTTACCCTTGCTCTGGATTTCTGTCTTTCAGTCCACTATATACAGCCTCTTCTCTCCGTTGATACAATGCATAATGCTTAGTAGCGGACGTAAGACTCGCGGGTATGCTAGATACTCACCTTTGCTTTATTTCCCCTTTTCGCTTTGCCTGATCGGCTGCTGCAGCCGACGTTGGAGCCCAGGAGCAGGAGTACCCCGGAGGCGCCTACTACGACGTCGAGTTCCCCGTCGACCAGGAGTAGTTCGGTGGATCCCAGGCAGGAGGCCTCGCCTTTTCGATCTGTATCTCTGATGTGATTTGTGCTAGCCTTCTTAAGGCAAAACTTGACTAACTATGTCTGTACTCAGATATTATGGCTTGTATGACTTATGTATTCGGGTCCGCGTGACCCTCCTTTATTGTAATATATTTGTCTATCCTTTTGTGTTTAGTGTTGTGCTGTGATATTCTCACCGTGGCACCCTAATCTCAGCCGTGTACACTGCGTGTATGATTACTGTACACGGATTGATTTTGGGGGCGTCACACATATCAGCCACAATATTAAACAATATTGGAGATAAGGGATCACCTTGCCTTAATCCCTTTTTGGTTTGGAAGAAGCGTCTGATGTCATCAATGACATTAATGGCAACACTTCCTCCCGAAACACAACTATGGATCAAGGCACACCACTCCTCTGAGAAGCCTTTCATTCTCAGAGTTTGTTGGAGGAACGAACATTTCACTTTATCGTATGCCTTTTCAAAGTCAATTTTTAAAATGACTCTGTTAAGCTTTTTAGTATGCATCTCATGAACGGTTTCGTGTAAAACCACGACTCCATCCAGGATATTCCTACCATGCATAAAAGCAGTTTGTGTAGGTTTAACCACATGATCGGCTACTGAGTTTAATCTGATGGTTGCGACCTTGGTGAAAATTTTGAAGCTAACATTAAGGAGGCATATTGGTCTAAACTGTTGTATCCTTTCTGCCCCCAAAACTTTAGGCAACAAAACAATTTCCCCAAAGTTCAGCCTGAACAATTCGAGTTGTCCAACGTGCCAACATTGGAACAATTCAATAAGTTCCGACTTAATTACATCCCAAAATTGTTGATAAAACTCAGCGGGGAAGCCATCCGGTCCAGGAGCCTTATTATGCTCCATTTGGAAAACTGCTTTTTTAATCTCCTCTTAAGTGAAGGGAGCATTCAAAAAGGTTATTTCCTCATAGGAAACCTGGGCTATGTCATCTGTCCGAGTTTCATCCATGGAGAACAAATCATCTGGAGGAGCACCAAACAACCCTTTATAATAGCGTGTGATATACGCCTTGAGTTGTTCTTGACCTTCAATCATACCTTCATCCTAGTTTAGAGTATGTATACGTTTTTTCCGGTGTCTACTATTGGCAACATTCTGGAAATATTTTGTATTTGCATCTCCCTTCAGTATGAAGTTAGATTTTGATCTTTGGTACCATCTGAGCTCTTCCTCCCGCAGCATTCGTGCCACCTCCGCATTTGATTGGCTTTTAAGCTCAATCTCCTGCTGGGTTAGCACTCGCGTCTCTGCAGTTCGGTCCAGCTCATCAATGATGGTACACAGACGCTCCTTTTCTTTTTTTAGAATCCCAGTTGTGTGTCTAGCCCATCCGCGAAGATATTTACGCAGATTACTGATTTTTGCATTCCATCTTCGAATGGGAGTAGTACCTGGGACCGGAGCAGACCACACTCTTTTAACCATCTCATCAAAACCATCACGCAACAACCATCCCAACTCAAATTTGAAGCGGGGGCGTACAAGCGGTTTCAGAGTACCGG
This sequence comes from Bromus sterilis, assembly GCA_950022295.1. NCBI lineage: Eukaryota > Viridiplantae > Streptophyta > Magnoliopsida > Poales > Poaceae > Bromus > Bromus sterilis. The sequence goes on along the minus strand of OX465601.1, from coordinate 136,844,570 downwards.
TTGATAAGAGTAGAGGGGCATGATCCGATAAATCCTCAATACGTTCCAGTGTGCGTACTGTGACTAATGGGTATTTGTCTTCCCAGTCAGTACTCATCAGTACACGGTCCAGTTTTTCGTATGTCGGTTCAGGTAGACTATTCGCCCATGTGAATCGTCTACCTGTCATATGCACCTCTCTCAAATCCAAGCTATCAATGACAGCATTGAACAAGAAAGGCCAATGATTATCGAACATCCCCTTGCTTTCCTCATGCGGGTACCTTAGCATATTAAAGTCTCCACCTATTAGAATAGGATGTGGATCATTATTCGCTAGGTTCACCATCTCCCGGAGAAAAGCCGCCTTACACTCCTCCTGAGCGGCACCATACACGGCAACCAAACTCCATGTGAAGCTATCAGCTTTGTTACGAATGTGAAATTTTATGTGAAATTCCCCACTCGTATAAGCTAAAACTTCCATGGAGTCTGAAAGTACACCGAGAAAAATGCCGCCAGATCTACCGCGAGGAGGGATAGAGTGCCAAGTGAAGTCCATGCCACCAGAAAGGCGATATAGGACACTCACTGGAAAATCCCTCCTCCCAGTCTCGAAAATAGCCAGAAAATCTAATTTATGATCCCAAACAAATTGACCAATATTCAAGTGTTTAGCCAAGTCACCAAGACCTCTGCTATTCATGAAGATGCCGTTCATTGGGAAACAATTGGATATTTTGGTTGTTTCACGAACTTTCTTACTTTTTTATTCTTTTTGTCATTGGCAGTTTTAGATTTTCGGCCGGAGGCATGTAGATCATAAATAGATCATAGCTCGTCCTCATCCAATCCCACCTCCGTCACCTCTCCCACAAGATGAGATAGAAGTTGTCCATGAACAGTGGCATACGCTTCTTCCTCATCTGTGGGTGTGGTAACCGACCGACTAGAGGCAACCGGGTAAGCAGTCATACTCCATATGCTTCAAAGCGTTGGTCGAGACAATAATTTCATTCTCATTTTTACCTAAGTTGACACCTACTTTGGTTAAGTTGGATGATAGCTTAGAAGATGAATAAGATAAAAATGAATTCTTAGCATTAGACATACCCATGGTTGAAGGTTCCAGTAGCTCCGCCTTACGCCGCATCGCCTTGGACAAAGCGTTCTCGTCCGTCGCCGATGAGCCATCCGCTGCCACGGGATGGCGCATGCTACGCCTGGGTGGGGGTTTAGGCTGAACACCTAGCCGAAGCGCCTGAGACGCTGCGGGAGGGGGGGAGGTGTTGGTGAAGAGCCCCCCCCCCCTCGTCCACAACATACGAAGCCGAAACGTCGTCCGCCGCTGCAGTCGCTGGTAGCCTCACCGGAGAAGCCACGTCTGCGTCCTTCTTAGTGGATCCCGGCAGCTGCACGGCGCCCTGTGACGAACGCACCAAGGGGGAAGGCAGAGTCGCTGTAGCAGCCCTCTCCGGCCCTGGCGCATGTCCATCATCGGAATACAGAGCTGGTGGTGAATCCTTGGCTGACGCCTCAGCCAAAGGAGTTGGCAACCTGGCCACGGGTGTGCTCAGCTTGTACTTGTCCATCCATCCGGAACTGGCAGGTGAGCTAGCCCTTGTATGGATGTTCATAGCCCCGGCCACCAGCAAACTTGTAGTAGACGTCGGAATGGTAGACTTCGGTGAGTTAGAAGACAGTGGCATGTCCACCGGCAGAACCACACGCCACACCGGAGCCCTGAAGCTGCAAGGCGCAGCGCATCCATTCACGTCCTTAGGAGGAGACGTTGGTGTGGCCACCATTGTAGGTGCCTCTACTACCGAAGTCGCCAAGTTGCAAGGAACGGGCGACCCACTGCCCGCCTCACCACGCAAACCAAAAGGCTGCTCAGCCGTCAAAGGGTATTGTGCATCAATCCGCCCCGGAAGCGGCTTAGGAACCAAGTATGCACCACTCGGGCCAGTCACACGGTCCTCCCGATCGCTTCAGTTGATTCACAAGTTCTTTGCCTCTAGGGGTCTGTGGATTATGGCTTATTGGCGTGATCACCATACCTTTGAGCAAGTGAACCGCCGAAGCACTTTGGCCGTGTGTCGAGCCTTGTCCAGAATTCGAATCAATAGCCATGTCAGTAGCTCCCAGGTTTTCAGTTGCAATGGATTGTTTTCCTTTGTGTCCAGTTTCATTTCTCCCCTCTAGACCTTTATCTGTCGGATCCTCCTTATCCTTTCGTTCCCAAATGAAAGGGACAAAGTCGGGTTCCGGAATGAACCCCGCAGCCTCAGGACGGAAGGTGAAAGCATAACCTTTCAGCATTAACACACCGGTGGTTTTGATGTACGGCCCCAATGTATCAGTCTTCTTGAAACAGTCTTCCGCAACCATGCCAACTAAGATGCGGACTATACCCCGACGCCGGAGCGCTAGCAAGTCCACATCAATGGTAGTACCGATAAGAGTGCCGACCGCCCAAAGACCCAGGAAGTGTCTCATAGAGACATGGACCCAAGTTTGATGAAGCTCCATGATGGGTTCAACCTCCTCAGGCCGCCATTGACTGAACAGCAACCTAGTATTTTGAGATGGGATTCCAAGAACAATACCATCGCTGCGTAGCAAATCTTCCTTAGACGGGAAACTGAGTGTGAAAGAGTCATCCCCATTAGGCACGGCTTCCCACACCCAAGATGGGTTCGGACATATGCGCGCGACCTGAGCCTCCACTTGCGCAGCAGTAGCAGCTATGCCCTCGACACTCACCAACGCTGTGGGTGCCCCATTGTTATCCAGGTGTGGCTTGTATACACTCGACGGGAACAAACTGAACATCGTCTCGTGATCACCCTGCCCAGCAACAAGAACTGACGGTTTCGGAAGTTTCAAAGTAGGACACTTCTTCAACGGATGTTGAGAGTCATCACAAATATAGCAGTAATGCGCAACTGTACAGTCCTTGGTTGCATGGGTGTCTACTTCGCACTTCCAACATCTCGACTTTGGCTTCTTCACTTCCTGCGTGTTACCCCCGATGTCAGGTTGCACTCCCTCTGTCCCCGGCGCTTGAGCGGCCGGTTGCATGGTAGGGGCGCCTTGAGGTTGTGCCTGGACAGTCCCAGTTTTCTTCTTCTTCTTTTTGCGCTTCTGCCCCGGCTTCGAGGCTTGAGGAGCAGCTGTTCCAAATGCGAATGCCCCCGTAGCAGGTTGAGCTCCCGTGGTTTGGGCTGCCCCGGCCCCGAACACCACCGGAACAGGCGGTCCTGAAGCAGCGCCGAACCCTCCGCCTCCTTGAACAGCGGCCGAGGCAGCAGGAATTTGTCGCCCTCCGCCCGACCCGCTCGCCCCCGGCGGCGCAGCCATAGCTGGCAGCGCAACGATCTCGGCCCAGGTTCTCTGGTTGTTAGGGGCAGGCGGCGGCAACGCGTCAACTCGCAAGGGTTTTGGCTGCGGCGGACGTGTGCAGGTCGATAGAGGATAGGCGTCGGCTCCGTGACGGGCAATATTATCCGCCTGGACCCTCGCTAGACCCTTAAGCCAAAGGCCCAGATGCGCCCATCTCGATCGACAGGTCAAGACAGGTTGGACTGCCCCACTTTGCGATACTTTCAAACTATCCCTGGCAGTAATTGAGGCCGAGATCACCGTAGGATCAGGATCGCAGCCTCCGTCGTCGACCGGCGTAGCGTCGCTGATCACAGCCTCATCCAGGAAGAAGTCCCCCAAGCATGGCGGTGGGGTGATTCTCGAACGAGGAAGGGGCCCTTTCCAGCCTAGACGAACGGTAGATTTTCGGAGCGGCCTCGGCATCAGCTTCTGCACACAACGGCGATTGAGATCCCCTGCTATCTCTGATTATTGCACCAAAGGAGCATGTGTTGTTTTCATCGTTATAGGATGCATCGACGTTGAGAGAGAGGAAACCTGACAAAGGCATCTTCCAGCATTTCTTCCTCTCAGGGATCTTCCCCGAACCCGTTGCTCGCACAAAATTCAGAGACAGGGCTCTTATGGCTGCTGCAGACTCAGAAAAATTCTGCACCTCTTCTCCCCTAGTGATTGATCTTCTCTGCCACCACAGGAACCAGCAACCAATGGAAATAATCTCCGGAATCTTCACAACGTCAAAATATTGAGTATCTAGGTGCGGTTCACATAGAAACTTCTCCAGAATTTGAGCCCCCGAGGTATTAGGAGTAGCTGTTGTGTTTATTATTTCATGTAACCCCAGAAACCTCCATATTTCATGAGCTCTCCCACACCTGAATAGCATATGCGCCACATCTTCCGAGTGAATCGAACATAGTGGGCATTGACTGGAAGTAGAAATATGTCTATTGGCGAGTACACCACAGCAAGGAATGGCATTATGGAGACAGCGCCACATAAATATTTTTACTTTGCTAGGAATCTTTAGTGACCATATTTTCTTCCAGACGGGGTGGGGTCTCGATCCTCCAGTTGCATTATTACCCTGCAAGTAGAGATCCTCCCATTGCTTATAGTACGCCTACTTAACAATAAAGCGACCAGACTTTATTAGATGCCACGCCACAAAATCCTCTGTTTCATATTTGTAGATGGGGACTTGCAGAATCCGGTCAACATCTATTGGCCAGAAAACATCCCGCACAAGGGTTTCATCCCATTCCCCCGTCACTGGGTCAATCAACTCCTGGACTTTGGATAGCATGATATTCCCTCTGTTTGTTACCACTTTCCTTAGCTTAACATGTTGTCAACAAACAATCTATGAAACTGGGACATGTATTATGGTCAAAATCTGCAAAGTAAAATTAAAGTTCCTTTGATCATATACAATTTGATCATTGATATTTTTATATACTTGTCTTCGCGTGGCGCAATAATATTTCAAGTGTTCCAAAAAATATTGTTGTAAAGTGATAATATACCTTATTCCGTATTTTAGTCCTTTTGTTGGTATTTGCAAGCTATATTGCATATAAAGAAATTTTCATGTAGAAATCAAGCAATTTGTAGAAATGAAGCTACCTAATGCATCGAGCTTGCCACAATACGGATGAAGGTGTTTATTGCCTTTGATCTGTAGCAACCGTACGGGTATTTTGCTGTTCATTTACAGTTTTTGAGAAAAACAATGGCAATGCATTACCCTAACCACAAATATCATGATTTTCAGCAATTCACACACCGTCACCAGTATTGGAGAGAAGGGTATATTTTGTCCCGACTCTACAAAAGCATATAAAGCCCGGACGCCCACCACCGAACTTCCCCTGACATAGTAGAACCAACAAGAACCCAAAGAAAGCCAAGAACCCCTCGCGCCGCAGACATGGAGATGGCCCGCGCCTTCTTCCACACCCCGCAGCGGCAGCACCACCTCGCCGAGCTCCGCATTGAGGCTGACCAGTCGCCGGTCGCCTTCTCCGATCCCTGTGCGGCCGGCCGCAAGCGCCGCTGCCTCTTCTCCGCCTTCTCCCCGCGCAAGAAGATGTTGGTCGACCTGCCCCCCTTCTCCTCCGAGCCCGCGTCTTCCCCGCCACCCAGCGCCGGGCGCACCGTCAGCGTTTTCTCCTCGGCGCTGTCGCCTTCCAGCGGAAGCAACGGCAGCTTCGCGTTCTGCGCTTTACCGGAGCAGCCGGCGCCCAAGGGCTCCAACCGCAGCGCCGCCTTCGCGTTCTTGACTTCGCCGGAGCAGTCCCTGACGCCCATGGGTTCCACCGCCACCGGAGGTTTTCGGGTCTTATCTTCTCGTCCCTCGCTATCTCCCGGCCATGGAACCGGCGGCATCGCGTCCTTGGCTTCCCCGACCCGCACGGCATCCAACGGCAACGACGGCCGGGAATCGGCGTTCTTGGCTTCTCCGAACCTGGCGCTCGGGCGGAAAGATTCTTCCAAGGTGTTGTCTCTCGCGGGTCCCAGGATTAGCGGCGGTGGCGACCTCGTCCCCACGGCCTTCCGGGCGTCGGCATCTCCGGAGCGCAAGTCCGAGGGGAGCACCCTCTGGTCACGGCGCCGCGGGAACAAGCGGCAGTTGGAAGAGCAGCTGCAGGTCACGGTGCCGCTGAAGAAGGTCGCCAGGACAGGAGCGTTGGCCATCGGCGAACCTGCCCGTCACGCCGCCGTGTCCGTGTCGTCGACAAGGCCGTGCTGCGCGTTCGTCAATTCGCCGGCGAAGGCAAGCAAGCAGGTATCGCGACGCTTGCGCCTCCCTGTTCGATCTTCCGCCTCTGCCGTTGAGTTATCGATTTCTTGGCCTGTTACTCGCAATTTGCCATTGGCGTCTCTGATTTCGCTGGCTTGGGTGGTCGCTGCAGGAAGCCGACAAGGACATCGTCGCCGCCAGCGGCGCAACCTGCTCATCATCGCCGTACCAGTCGCCGGCAGGAACGATCTGCACGTTCGTCACATCGCCAACGAGGCCGCCGGAGAAGGCGAGCATGCGGGTAAGCCTTTCCCCTTTCCGAGTTGTCCCAGTTCTATTCTCTGTTCATCAGATCACCTGAATCACTCGAAGTTCGCATGATCTGCTGCATCACCGTGATCGTTTTGCGTAGCGATCCTTGGTTTTGGTTAAATGAACGTTTTGTTCAGCGATAAGAATTAAGAAATCACTCGAGAATTCAACAAATCAGGATCATTTTGTTCAGTTCCACCGATGCATTTGATTCAGTTTCCGCGGCGTCTTTCTATCATGTTGGTAATTTGGCATTGTTGGTACAGGAGCGCGACGCGCAAGTATCCGGCCCCGGCGAGGGCGGCGGAGGTGGCCACAGAGCGGCGGCGTGCCCAGGCACCGAGGTGGTGGTGTGCGTGACCTGCTCGTGCGGTGCCCGGAAGGAGTTCTGCTTCGACCACCGCCTGTGAGGACCATCGAATCCTTCACCGCCGGCAATTTTGTCAATGGGTTGGTCGTTGATCGGACCTCCCCAAATGCTTCATTAGTCTGAGCTGAATTCAGGACAAGGATAACTGCGTTGTGCTCGGTAGCAAGGGGACGCTGAATCTCTTCTTCTGTATTTTCCCTGCTGTCTTCTCCTTGATTTGAACTGTCTTGTGTTTCTGGTAAACGTATTCCATCACAAAGATAGACCGGCTAAATCGCCAGCTACACAGTTTACAACGAACTCAGAGAAATGGCCTAGCCAAGTTTCAAACTCGCCATCCCCTAGGCTTACACCATATGTGCTGCTGCTACCCGCTAGGCTAGGCTGTGAGCTGCTACATTACAAGACCTTGGACAAACACTAACCTTTACATCATCAAAAGCCACATTTAACTGAAATTTCATCAGATCTTACTCCTCGCTTGAGATCATCACCACGGAGTCAGTGTCAAATATGACATGATTACATTACACCCCATCTGCGTTATGGAGCTGATTGCATATAACATTGGCCAGATCACTGGATACTGTTAGGTTGATCTTCTCCCGATCGAGCCCAACGGTTCGACGGGCCCTTGACTCGCGCCCTGATCGAAGGCACCCAACCGAACTCTGGTTGGTGGGCCCCTATCGCCGCACTACATAAAGAGGGGGGGGACGCACATGGTACGAGGTTCACCATGCGCCGCAGCCCCCACCAACACCCCTACCGATCTAGGGATAGCGTAGGCCGACGGGAAGCTCCGCCGCCGCCGCCACTGCTCACTTTGCCGCCGTCGCCCTCCACCATGGCCGACACCTCGAGCTCGTCGAGCCAAAGAGAAGGTAACCCTCCCTTCCTCTTCGATCTCTCGCGATATCGATGTGCCACACATAGATAGTACCCAAATTGATCTAGCCTAGAGATCCACAAGTCTATCAATGATATCAGAGCCACTAAGTTGTAGTGATTTTATGGGTACAAAGAAAAGGAAAATGTCCACCCTCCTGAAGAACCCTAATCACAAGGGCAAAGAATTTTTCTCACCGGTAAAGTGTGCTGCCGTTGAGGCCGCGCCATTCCTCTCGATCTCGACGCGCATCGTCTAGATGAGGTGTCAGAAGAAGAATACGGGCAGTGGGGGCACCACGCCTTTGCCACCGCCGAAACGACGGATCCAGCGGGGACAAAGGGTGTCGCCCTCACCGACACGGAGGTCACCGCGGCCAAACCATTCGACGATGTGCACTCGCCGCAAGAGGAACGCACGACCGGCGAAGGGTATGGCGACGGCAACAACAGAGCGGGTGGCGCACGGATGGTGGGAAGGAAAAAAGAGAAACGGCAGGGAAAGCTGGTCGCGCTGGGGGCGTCTTGCCGTCACCAGCTCGCCGGTCGACGGGCGCGCAGCCGCCGCTGTAGACGCGGGGGCGGGACAGAGGAGAGCGGGGGCGAGCAGAGAAAAGCGGCTAAGGTTTTCGGTCGAAGGGGAGTGCACGATTTTGATCCGGCGATACGCACAGACAACCGTTGGATTTCATCCGACAGACAGGTTCCCAACCCTAGCTCTCTGATACGTCCCAAACGTATCTATAATTTCTGCTTGCTCCATGCATGTTTTGTGTGACTTTGTCATAATTTGCTTGAACTTTCATAAACTTTTGAGCATATTTGGACTAATCTATTAACCCAGTGCGCCCAGCTGCCGGTTGTTGTTTTCTGCTGTTTTTGTATTTCAGGTTTTCCGACCATTAAAAATGCTCCAAAAAATCCGGAAAAATCAGATAAAAAATCAGCGACCCGGAAGCTTCCGGAATCACCAAGGTAGCGGAGGGGGCCACCACCAGGAGACCGGGAGGGTCCCTGGCGCGGCCCCACCATAGGCCGCGCCAGGAGGCCTCCTGGCTGCCTGGTGGGTCCCCTCGACACCCCCCCCCCCTCCGCCTATATTGAGCCCTTGGGGTGGAAACCCCTAATAAAGATCTCTTTTCCGCGAATTCTCCTCTATACCGCCGCCGCCGCCGTTTCAAGATCGGGGCTGCCTGGAGAAGCTGCCCCGGCACCCTGCCGGGAGGAGGAACCCCCTCCGGGAGACCATCCATAGCCATGGACGCCTCCCGTATGTACCGTGAGTAGACCCCCTGTTGGGGTTCGCAGCAGAAAACACAAATTTTTCTAACTAGCGTTCCCATAACCCAAGATCTAGCTAGCCGTATTACCGTAACGGAAAGGAGTGCGGAAATAACATACCTCGGGGTGTAGTCCGTTGCGCGGGAAACATTCCCGCAAACATGGTTGATGTAGCCGATCAAGTTTCACAGCCCCCTGGTTGTGTTGAGCACCCGGATGGGTGTAGTGCCACACGTGTAGCACCTCGTAGTACTCGCACACGTACGAGACTCGATGACGACCTCCGTTCTCCGATCCAGCGAAGGTGGCGGAAGCAGACCTCTGTACGGAGCTTCGGCAACACGACGGCCTCCGATTCTAGCAGAGAAGCCTCAATTCCACTATAGGCTCACACTAGGGAGCCCACCGTGAAAGAGACAAGGGAGAGGAGAAGACCGGAGAAAACCGATCTCAATTCGGAGTAAATACTAATTTAATCCGATTTATTGTGTATTTGGCTTAATTAAATATGTGCACCATGGCCCTCTTTATATAGGGGTAGGGGAGGGAGTCAACCCCCGTCCCTTAGCAATGTGGGACTATCCCACATGCTAGGGGGGGGCGCCGGCCAAGGGGGGAGAGGGGGCGCCACCCTCATGGGCCCTAGGGCCCATGGCGCCTCCCCCCACTCCCTTTTTTTTATTTTTCTTTTTCCCTTTTATTTCTTCCCCTAATGGGCCTTTTTCTCCACTAAGGCCCATTCCACATATTAATTAGAAATAAAATGATTTTAATTATTAATTCAATTAATTAATAACTAAAACATAATATTCCATCTCCCGGTGCTCCGGAACACCTTCCGGTTCACTCCGAACTTGTTCGGTTCAACACGATACTTCTCCGATGTTGTTTCCTTTATTCTCTGGTTACTCCGATGGTTCCGAAAAAGGTCTCCGATTTCATCGAGCCCTTAAGTGTGTTACCCTGCGGTCCGAGAACACTCCAGTCATGACCGAGATGAGGCTACGGTCAATGATCATCAGCGGGACCTGGATACCCATAATGACCCCTGTGCATTCCGGATATCAAACACCGATTGGACCTTACGCCGTATAGCATTCCCTTTGTCAGCGATACTGGATTGTTCCGGGATTCGATCAATGACATCCTATGTCTGGTTCAACCTCGTTCTGAACTAATCCTCATTCACTCGTTCCCGTGATATTCATCCCCGTGACCTAGTCACACGCTGCAGCTTTATGGATGGAATCTCACCGAGTGGGCCCCGAGTATATATCCATTATATGGATTGACAAATCCCGCTCTTGTAACAATACTCCTCAACATATCTCCACGGAATACCCAAGATACAACCTTTATGACCCGCATATTTCAGTCAGGTGGTGGGATGTAGGTCAAAGCATCCGGGAAGATAGCAATTATGCACGTACTCACGGTAAAAGGAACGGTCTACCACGTTCTGTAATTACAACACTGAACCTTCACAAGATTTGATCATGATGTAATGCTTACTTTGGGTAATGTTCATCGCGTCACTTAACCAGTGAGGTGAACTCATAGTCAAGAGACTTAATTGTCCATGATCGCGAAACCATGACCATCATGTTGACCATGAACTAGTTATCGATGTAGAGGCTAACTAGGAACTCTGGGGGTTTCTATACCACACCTGCATCATTGTTTCATTGACACGGTTCTAGCACGGTATGAAACTGGTTATGAACTTGCTTAGATATATTGGAATAATCATATATTATTTGCCTCTAGAGCATATATCCAACAGTCTCCCACTTGCACTAGAGTGCTAATAATCTAGCCGCATTTTTCCGATCATAATCATCTTATCACATAAGTGTTCATTGATCATGCATGCTCATGGAAGAGGTTTCGTCAACGAACTGCACCAATTCAGATTCGTATGTTTCCTTTGCAACTGGTACAGGTCAAAAGCTCTTTTGACATACCACTCATTATCATATAATGGTTGGATATAAGTTTCGCGGGAGAGTGAGACTATTATTTCACAGTATCCTCCAATGATCTCTTGGTTCAGTCTTTAGAAGACTCATCCATAGTCATATATACTGGGAAATACACTCAACCAGAAGTCCAATACTTCTAACGCTAAACTTTTATCCATACGTCTATTTTTTTAAGTAGTATTATGTTTGTAGTGCCGTGAATTTTGCTCACATTTCTTTCATGTCTTTGGTGATGTCTCTAATTCCATATAGACCCATAATATGGCTTGCAATTGTAATCTTGCATTACATTCAAGTCTATTATCCTTTCTATATTTTAGAGTATAGTCCTCAGTATTCCTCATATACTGAAATCATGGACTTTATTCAGATTCTGTGTTTTACTCCTAAAGCACATCGGAATATGTTCTTCTTCCAAGAACTTTTGAGTCATTCTGTTGTTGGATTCACAATGCATGTTATATGGTAGAATCATATGTCAAGAACATATAAGATCACATGTCCAGTACATGGTGCATCTCTATTCTTCCATCAAGACATTGCTTGTGATATTTGGATTTCATCCATTATATAATTTCTAGCCACAAGAACATGTTTCTTGTCTTAGAAGATTATTCCAACCTTCACTTCGTTTCATTATCCGTATCTTAATCTACTCATATAGATTTCAACGTGTAATGTGTTGGTATTTCACATAAAAGAAGATTCTTGCAATCTTGTATTTTATTTGCCTTATGCTCTATATATATCATAATGCACATATGTATATAAGACGATTCTCTATATACACAATCAATGCATATCCATATATATATATATGAGATCATTCTTCACACATATCAATGCATATATGTTTGAGACAATGATCATGCTCCCACTCAAATATATCCATCATATACTCATATATTTGTGGTTCAGCTTTCATCAAGTCATTTTATTGTTCACTATGTCTCACATAATGACAATGCTTCCAAAGCTCCCAGTCAGAAAATGCCCTCTGCATTCCAAGTTTCCGGGAAGTCTTCAAAGTTCCCACTCAGTTTCATGAAACTGCAGGCCCACTCAATATTTTAGTCATCACAAAATCACTTGATCAAATCAAGGTTGAGGGTTCCTGTCTTGAGGTACTATAGTCCATCCTTTTAACGAAATAACCTTCGTCATGCCCATTGCAATTCTCTTTCAAATCCCAAATTTGACTGAGATGCAATTTCAGGCTATGGTCCATCGTAGTGTAAATGAAATATTTTATTGATTAAAGCATTCCTACGTTTCCGTAGTCAATCACCATTGAACTTTGGTCATAACCAAATAATGCCTTATGCCCATTACATTATTCTCAATAACTCTCCAGTTTGTCGAGAATATGAAATAACCGATTTATTTCACGGGACGTGAGCCATCCTATATGTAACTCAATATTATTTCATTTCTCCTCGTGTTCTAGGCTACCATCATTCCTTTGTGTCTCAAGCAATGTTATTCTTTATTATTTTATTAAGAAGACTCATGATTATTGTTCTGTACAGAACGTATTCATGACAACCTTCTAAATTCAACAATGGCTTCAATTCATATACCAAGATCAATCATCTATGGCTTATCCTTCCTTATACAGTGTCATTACAGCGGAACATGCTTCCGTTGCAATACTCTGATATTCTGAAGGCAAGGTCCAATACCCCGGTCAAAGTTTCCATTATCTCCCATTGGATCCGTGTCGAGAGACTTCTTCTCGCATTACCAATCAAGCAACACACATTTTGCTATTCGGGGAGAATATGTAATTTCAATTGCTTGTAGTTTTATTACAAAGAAATTCTTTCTTTTAAGAAACCTTATAACACCATCAGTTATGGAGCTATCATGTCTCGTTAGATTTAGGATGGTATCCTATTCATGAAGTGGGTGTTTTAACTTAATGAATTAAACAACCTTATTCGACAATAACTATACTGCTAGGGGAAAGAACGTTTAGACCATACTACGGTTTAGTATGACTACGAATGGTTTAAGTAGTCTAGCACTTTCAACTTCCATCGTAGTTTGTGGTACAACTTCCACAAGTCTCCCATTATGTCAATATCAATACTTATCACTTCGGATCGTAGTGTAGTGATATGTATCCTTGTATTCTAACTTCTCACTGTGATTCCTGAATCTCAGTTTTATGATCTCAATTGAATACAACTTTCAATTAATCATATGAAGTCTTTAATGATAACTCACGTGCCCATTTAGTACATCATTTATGTATAATGATTGGCACAAGTTCTACTTGCTAGAACCTTGTCATGGTTATATTTATTGCAGAGGTTCATAGATCGTGTATCTAATCCATCTCATGCAATCAAGTTATGACTTTCATTCGATAATGAACTCACAAGTTAATAGATCATACATTTAATGAATTCATCAGTTATGAAGTCACCTCATGCAATCAAATCTCTGACTTGTTATAATCAAGACAACTTTATCATTAAACATTGAATATTTCTTGACAATAATATCAGTATTACAAATGCTTTCTATCATATCATAAATCAAGACGTAATCAAAGTATAAGCACACTTTTATTCATAAAGATGGAACAACTCACTTGTCTCATTACATGAATAACTTTGTCTCGCGAGATGCAAGACACACAACTAAGTGTTCATACTATAATGATCACATAATATTTATCTAATACTCTAAGTATCTCCTATGATAGATGTCTCGGCGGAATCGATGCTGGCCATCAATTGACTTGATATCCATCAATCCTCGATTTCACCTCTTCCCGTCCATGCAACGGCAGGTCCTGTTTTCATAAAACAGAATAAGTATCAGATACTCATTTACTGCAAATGCTGTATAAGGGAGTGAGCATTTATAAAGTATATCAAGTATATACCTTCTCCATCCACGACTTCTGCATCCTCGATAGGAGCAATGTCCGCGGCCAAGAGATCAGTCATGAAGTTCTGGAGACTCATATTAGCTCCTCTTCCGACATAGCTATGAACATAATCACCATAACTCGGAGGGAGTGAGTGCAATAACGTGTTTATTGCAAACTCTTATGTGGTGCTTTCGTTCATTGTCCAATATTCATAGTCCTCCACCATGGTCAGGTACATCTCATGCATCTTGTCCAAGTGATCACCAAGGCTTGTGCGTTCTTCCATCTTTGTAGATAGAAACTTGCTTTCTAAATCAAAACTGGCAACTCTGAACTCACATACGAACATTGTCTTTAGCGTGTCCATCATGTCATATGAGCCAGTGTCCTGAAACTGTATGCCCAAAACCTCTGACATGCTGAAGATCATGACATTCCTGACTACGGAGCATTTCTGTCGGCGAGCATAATGATCAAGTATCCCTTGATCGCCAACATGATCGTCCGGATGTTCTTCCACATGCACTTCTATTGTAAACAAGATGTTTGTTCTCTTGAGAGACGTCCTAAGGCGTAAGTACCAGTCAGCAAAGTTTGACCCATTTTCTCTAAGTCTTTCACCTTCCATGAAGAAAGATAGTTCACGTTGCTCTAGTGCATTCATTTTCTACAAACATAATTACAAGGAACACAATTAAGACTAGTTCACAACAATGAGTTCATATAATCATATTATAAATGAGATCGCACTAAAACAATTCATCCCTAGGAAGTTTTAGTGATTACATGATCCAGATTCACTGCCCGACCTCGAATATCACACGGCCGACGGGTCAGTTTCAAAGGTAGACAACAACTTGTGCGATTACATTATCTTATATGTACTGTGACTCATGCTCGATCTTTCGATCTCTAGTATTCCGAGGCCATATCTGCATATGCTAGGCTCGCCAAATTAACCTCCATGTTATATGTTGCTCAGCAAGGCCATATCTGCATATGCCAGGCTTGCCGAACCCAACCTCATGCGAACTCCATTGAATATGTAGGACAACTCCGGTATGTACGGAGCATCAAGCCATATGGGAGAACCTTCCAGGCGGTGCACACTTCGGTAGAATACTTGTGTTTGGCTTTGTTAAGGGATCATCTTATCACATGCTACCGTCGTGTATCCTATACTAGCAAGTTTTAAGATGTCTGAGCTATGGCAACACTAAGTCTACAGTGTCTCCATTTTAGTTTGTTTTATGATGACGATTACTACTTACTAGTAACACATAGCAAAGCTATCGCTACATCACAAACAAACGAATGATAGCCCCCACTTAGCAATACAAGGTTTAGACGGTCTAGTTGTATATTGCAAGTTTCACGTGGCTCCTAGGGCTTTCATAGTTAAACAGGTTTTAGCCTATGAGTCAACCACAACGTCAACCATACGGTTGTCTCTATTACACCCCGCACAGGGCCCTCCGTTGCAAATGCCACATCCGCTAAAGTAGAGAGACAGACACCCCCCAGCCACTTTATACGGTACAAGCCGTATGTCAAGCGTGGAACCAGTCTCGCGTAAGCATACGCGTAAGGTCGGTCGGGGGCCGCTTCATCAAACAATGCCGCAGATGTGAACAAGTACACGTGGGAGGGTAACAATCATACAATCAACGCCCACATCCCCGATATGTTCTATCCGTACAGTAATACTAAGCATAGACCTAGCTCATGATACCACTGTTGGGGTTCGCAGCAGAAAACACAAATTTTTCTAACTAGCGTTCCCATAACCCAAGATCTAGCTAGCCGTATTACCGTAACGGAAAGGAGTGCGGAAATAACATACCTCCGGGTGTAGTCCGTTGCGCGGGAAACATTCCCGCAAACGTGGTTGATGTAGCCGATCAAGTTTCACAGCCCCCTGGCTGTGTTGAGCACCCGGATGGGTCTAGTGCCACACGTGTAGCACCTCGTAGTACTCGCACACGTACGAGACTCGATGACGACCTCCGTTCTCCGATCCAGCGAAGGTGGCGGAAGCAGACCTCCGGACGGAGCTTCGGCAGCACGACGGCCTCCGATTCTAGCAGAGAAGCCTCAATTCCACTATAGGCTCACACTAGGGAGCCCACCGTGAAAGAGACAAGGGAGGGGAGAAGAATGGATAAAACCGATCTCAATTCGGAGTAAATACTAATTTAATCCGATTTATTGTGTATTTGGCTTAATTAAATATGTGCACCATGGCCCTCTTTATATAGGGGTAGGAGGGAGTCAACCCCCCTCCCTTAGCAATGTGGGACTATCCCACATGCTAAGGGGGCGCCGGCCAAGGGGGAGAGGGGGCGCCACCCTCATGGGCCCTAGGGCCCATGGCGCCTCCCCCCACTCCCTTTTTTTCTTTTTCTTTTTCCCTTTTATTTCTTCCCCTAATGGGCCTTTTTCTCCACTAAGGCCCATTGCACATATTAATTAGAAATAAAATGATTTTAATTATTAATTCAATTAATTAATAACTAAAACATAATATTCCATCTCCCGGTGCTCCGGAACACCTTCCGGTTCACTCCAAACTTGTTCGGTTCAACACGATACTTCTCCGATGTTGTTTCCTTTATTCTCTGGTTACTCCGATGGTTCCGAAAAAGGTCTCCGATTTCATCGATCCCTTAAGTGTGTTACCCTACGGTCCGAGAACACTCCAGTCATGACCGAGATGAGGCTACGGTCAATGATCATCAGCGGGACCTGGATGCCCATAATGACCCCTGTGCATTCCGGATATCAAACACCGATTGGACCTTACGCTGTATAGCATTCCCTTTGTCAGCGATACTGGATTGTTTCGAGATTCGATCAATGACATCCTATGTCTGGTTCAACCTCGTTCTGAACTAATCCTCATTCACTCGTTCCCGTGATATTCATCCCCGTTACCTAGTAACACGCTGCAGCTTTATGGATGGAATCTCACCGAGTGGGCCCCGAGTATCTATCCATTATATGGATTGACAAATCCCGCTCTTGTAACAATACTCCTCAACATATCTCCACGGAATACCCAAGATACAACCGTTATGACCTGCATATTTCAGTCAGGTAGTGGGATGTAGGTCAAAGCATCCGGGAAGATAGAAATTATGCACGTACTCACGGTCAAAGGAACGGTCTACCACGTTCTGTAATTACAACACTGAACCTTCACAAGATTTGATCATGTTGTAATGCTTACTTTGGGTAATTTTCATCACGTCACTTAACCAGTGAGGTGACCTCATAGTCAAGAGACTTAATTGTCCATGATCGTGAAACCACGACCATCATGTTGACCATGAACTAGTTATCGATGTAGAGGCTAACTAGGAACTCTGGGGGTTTCTATACCACACCTGCATCATTGTTTCACTGACACAGTTCTAGCACGGTATGAAACTGGTTATGAACTTGCTTAGATATATTGGAATAATCATATATTATTTGCCTCTAGAGCATATATCCAACATCCCCCTTGGACCATGGGTCCGTGACCAGTAGCTATGTGATGTACCTCTCCCCTCTTTGTGCTTCCACTTTCGAGACCTCGTCAGCTGCCTCACATGATCGAGGCACTATTGTAATTTCTGTTGTTGCTATGCTGAGTTTTCTGGGATCTGATGGATTATGAGACTATGTTCAGATTGTGATGAGTAATATATTTGGTTCTTCTCTTTTATATTTTGTTCTTGAGTAAATTCTTGTATGTTCTCCGTTGCAGTATTTTACTTTGGCCAAGTAGTTTGTTGCAATTCCAAGAGGGAGCGTTATGCTTGATTGTGGGTTCAGCCCCTTGATGTCTAGCTTGAGTGACAGAAACATGATACTAGGGGATGTGCTGTTGCCACCAGGGATAACACAACGGTGCTTGTACCCGCGGGTGCAAGGATTGTTTACTTTACACAAAGTTCTTTTAATGCAGTTGTATGTTGCTTTGAGTTTACACTTCGGGTGGGATTCGCAACTTAATACCACCGAGATGTTCTGGATAGATATCTCAAGGTGGATGATTCGTAGTAGATGCAGTTGGATTTCGGTCTACTTACCTTGGCGTACTGCCCATTGCTTTTGAGCCCTTCCTTTCTTTGCAGCATAGTTAGCATTGCGGTGCCTTCATAATTCTGTCAATTGCCCAGCTGTGATTGTTTACCTCGCTAGCACTTTTATCGTCTTTTGGGAGAGAGACATCACTAGTGAAAATCACGGGACCACGGTCCATCTTCATATTATTGTTTACACCCTTAGTTTACTTTCAGTCTTTACTTTCAGTTGCCACTATTATTATCTCTTGCGTTGATCCTTTGTAAACAGCAAGGCCGGAGGAATTGACAACTCCTCTGTACTCGTTGGGAGAAAAGTTATTTGTTTCTGTGTGCAGGTCTTGTCAACTCCCTAGTCAGAAGCTAGCGCAGTTGGCACCTTCTTGTATTTTTGTGAGTCCTACTAGAGACAAACCTTGGTATCTACACCGAGGAAAATTTGTTGCTACGCTACATCTCACCTTCCACTTGGGGTAACCAACGAGGAGTGAGAGAACTATCCTCACCGTATCACTCTCCCCGCGGGCCTTTGGGCCGAAAGGAGGCCGCAGCCTGGCTCGCTGCCGCGAGTGCGCACAAACGGGCCATGAGTTGTTGTCTCGACAGGCCTTCTTTGTTATTTATTTTTCTAGAAGCATGTTTTATCTGTTTTTTGTCCAGTTTTTTGGGCACATTTCATCCAGTTTTTTTCTTCAAAATTATCCAACAAAAATTTTGTGTAGAAATTAGAAAAGTAAAAGAAATGCTTCTGAAAAGTATAAAGTTTATGAATTTTATTCATGTTTTCCGCTGCAAATAGATAAAAATGAACCAAAGTTATAATTACAAAATTAAAAGAGCATGTTAAAGTGATTATTGAAATAATTATGATTCTATTATTTTTATGACAAATGTTGTTAATAACATAATCATGATTGATTGTTGTTATATGTGCATGTATTTCTATTTTCTGCCCAACGGTGATATAGTAATAATAGCACGAACAGTTGTATGTTTTAATTTTGACCCACGTTGGATTATTGCATGAAAGTGTTGTTATGATCTCACTTCATTGTGGTTTTCAGGAGAGTGCCACTTGATGAGCTGCATCAAGGATATTCCAACCCTCAGAGGTGTTAACTACACTGAATGGAGAAAGAAGGTCGACTTGGCTTTCGTTTGTGCTGAGGTGGACTAGGTTGTGGACACTCTGCAGCCGGTCAAACCAACACAACCAGTCAGAAATGCAAAAGACACTGATGCTACTTGGGAGAAAAAGAAGAGGGATCATGCTCCATTGGAGATGGCATGTACCCTCGATAACAAATAGTGGCTCACCGCCAACAAAAATTGCATGGCTTTCATAAAGAACACAGTTGAGAATGCTATTGTGGGCTCAATTGCAAAGTGTGCTTCCGTGGGGGGTATATTGAAAAGATAAAGAGCCAGTTAACTGGTTCTTCCAAGATCTATGCTACCCAGCTGCTAAAGAAACTGGTGACAGAAAAGTACACCGGAGGTGGACATGGCATCAGAGAGCACATCCTCAGGATGAGCAACATGGCTGCAAAGTTGTAGCCCGTGGACGCTGATCTGGAGCTTAAGCCTGCACTTCTTGTTCATCTGTTCATGGATTCACTACTAAAAGATTTTGACACATTTGTTGTCAACTACAACATGCAGCCAGAGCATTGAAAATACAATAGTCATGTGTGTGCAAGAGGAGGATAGAATTAAATCCTCACATGGTGGTTTTCTGAACTATGTGAAGGAAAACAAGAAAAAGACCTACAATGACAGTAGCTATGGTTCCCCTTCAAAGCCACATGGAAAAGCTCCTACGCAATGTCAGCACAAGGAAAATTCTCTTCCAGTGAAAAAAGATACATGTCTCCACTGCAAAAAGAATGTGCATTACAAGAAAGATTTCCCTGATTGGCTAAAGTCATTAATGGCCAAGAGAGGTAACAACATTGTTTCCTTTGTAAATGAATCCTTGTATACATAGTTTTTGAAATCTACTTGGTGGATTTGACCCAGGTGCAACTTTTCATGTTGCAAATTCATTTATAGAGATTCCATTCGACGCGGACTATGCAAAGAACCGAAAGACGCATTGAAGTTGCAAATGGAGTTCAAGCAGACATCTCCCTAGAGTTAGCTAACTGCTTCAAGCTTGTGCTTAGAGATGTGTTATATGTTCCTTCATTACACAGAAACTTGATTGGTGTTTCACGTTTTGAAAAATATAATTATGAATGTTATTTTGGACATGACAAGTGATCCATGTGGTTTAATAATGCTCATGTGGGTGTTGCTTTCCTTCACAATGAGCTTTATTTATTATCCCTACGTGAAAAAATGCATTATGTGTGTAATGTGAATGAGCATGTTTCCGCGTCGGACAAAGAACAAAAGAAAAGAAAGAAAACTCGTGAGTCATCGAAATTACAACACTGTCGTGTGGGCCATATTTAAAGGGAGAGAATAGAAAGACTTGTTAAAAATTAATTTATTCCTCCATTAGAGTTCTCAGACTTAGAACAATGCATAGGGAAGTGTAAGCTTATTTTTTTATACCAATCAAAACTGGGCATTCTCCAAACCAGTCTCTGCCTCATAAATTTGACTAGATTAAACTTTGTCAAGGAGTAAAGCATCTTTAGCATGGAAGATAATGATCTACCCTACCGCTCCATGAGGCTGGAGGACCGCGAGCCCGATCCAAAGGACGACGAGGTCGCTGTCTCCATGCGTCGCGGCACCGTCGCCCACAAAAGGGTGTTGTCGTCGGCGTGCGAGTACTGGTCGCCGAGCGGGGGTTGTTCCCAGAGGCGAGAGCGCGACAGGCTTGGCGTTTGGTATTCCAGCGGAAGCTCGTTGCCTCCCTCGATATGTGCAAGGACGGCGTGGCGCGTCCGGCCGGGCACGCCTCACCATAGGCAGTTGGAGTTTTTCAATCCGGACGGCGGCGGTGGCCCGCTGTTGGTGTCCACCAGCGCGTCGGCGTGGCGACGCGCAAAGTACGCCTTCCAGGTGGCCAGTTTGTCTGTCCCGTACTTAGAGCATCTCCAAAAGATGTTGTATATGCAAAAATAACTAACTTTTGCAACACCGAGGCCCAAAAACGCTACTCCAACAGATGTTGTATATGCAAAAAAAATACAACACCAGCTCCAAGTGTTGTATAATTCTAACCTTGATGTTCCAAATATACAACACCAAGCTCAGGTGTTGTAAGACGACCAGCCGCGCGCCGACCACCTACCGTCACTCCCCTCCCCCTCTTTCCTTCGACCCACCTACCCCCACGCGACTGCCGCCACACTCTAGATCCGCCACCGGTCGGCCGAACGACGCCCGCACAACCGCCCTGCGACAGATCCAGCCCCGACGACGACCCGCCGTTGTTTCCCCCACTTTCTGGTCGTCGCCCGTGGCCCGACGCCACGAATCGGCCGCGAACGCCGCCGCCTTGATTCGCCATTGCGGCCGATTCGCCTCTCCATCGTCGTCGCTTGCCTCTCCATCTCGTCGTCGCCACGGTCGTCATCCGCCGATTTGGCTGTCTACCATCGCCGCTTGCCTCCGTCGTCGCGTCGCCTCGCCGCGGTCGACATCGACCGCTCCACCGCCGCCGATTCAGGTCGTCTTCGCCGCTGCCCGCCACCGCTCCATCGCGTCGTTGTCGCCATGCCGCCGAGAAAGACCCCGAAGAGCAAGATGGGGTTCTTCGGCGTGAAGGAGAAGCCCTCCTCTACCTACCAGGACGAGGTCGGGCCTTCGGTGATCCCTATCGAGTCCTCGGAGGAGGAATGGGAAGATTGGGAGGAAGAGGGGGAGGATGATGACGATCTGAGCAAGGATGCGTTATAGGATCGCCTCCTGAGCGACGATGATTAGAAGTAGATGTAGTTCAAACTAGTAGTAGTCGATGAATTCGAGTATCTCGACCTAGTAGTAGTAGATGAATGAAAAACTATGTTTAATTATGTTTGGAAGGAAGTAGTAGTTCAATTTGTTATGTTTTAAGTATGTGTTTTAAATTAATTAGTAGTTCAAGTTTAGTTTTACAACACCATTTGCATCGTCTATTAAAGTTGGATTTTTTACATCACCGTTTTACAACATCTAATTGAAGTTGGCTATTTTTTGGTGTTGTAAAAACATTTTTTGATGTTGTAAATTATACAACACCTAGTTTTACAACATCAAATATGCATCTATTGGAGATGCTCTTAGGGTTTGGATCACGGTATCCTCCATGGAATTTCCAGTGCTGCCTTGCCATTTTGTGTCGGTACTCTCCTCGCGGCTAAGCCTAGCTGCAACCCTTCTCAATGTAATTTTTTCATATCCAAGAATATGAAATTGGCAGTTCTAAATGGCAATAAAGTGGTACGACTGGGTGCCATCTAGGCTTGGCATCCCGCAACATGAATCAACCAATGCAAAGGCAAGGCAGCGGCGTGAAAGTTATACGGTGAACCCTTAGGCCTTGTTTGGATAAGCAGTATTAACAAAACAAGTTTTCTGTCAACCTGCATAACCTCCTAACTGATGACGCGGAAGTGTAGGGGATCGCGATAGTCTTCGCGCGTAAGATAACCAAATTTATTGATTCGACACAAGGGGAGCCAAAGAATATTTATAAGCTTTGACACTTGAGTTGTCAGTTCAACCGCACCTGAAAGATACTTGCTTGGCAACGAGATATTAGTGGTAAATGTGATATGGAAGTAATGGTGGCAACGGATATAGTTGTGGCAAAGCAACAAAAGTAAAAACAGTAAAAGTAAAGTAACTTGTAACCAGCAGAATTAAAACACTGTAGGCTAGGGGGACGAATGGTTGGGCGCTGCATGGATGAGAGATAACATGTAATTTACTTGGGGCAAGGCACACGGAAAAATAATGATCATCTAGGAAATCATCAAACATTAGGCATGTATCCGAAGGTAGTTGTACGTGCTTGCAATAAGAACTTGCACAACATCTTTTGTCCTACCATCCCGCTACAAACGGGGTCAAAAGGAACTTATGGAGATTAAGGTGCTCCTGTCAAAGAGCACCGGAATAAAGCATTAACAATCAATGGATACATGGAATCCTCAAATTATAGTCCATCCCCTTTGGTGACCCAAGCTGTCACCATTGGGATCGCCGGTCCCGGACTATAACAGGTGCATACAACTCATAGATAGGATCAAGAACACAAATATATTCATGCAACCACATAGGGTTCAGATCTGAAATCATGGCACTCGTCCCCAAAGTGACAAGCAATAAGAACAACAAGTTGTAGCAAAGATGATAAACACCATAGTAGATGGTAGCCAACATGCCCCCAACAATCTGATGAACAATTACATGATCTAACTCATCCAATCCCTACCATCCCCTTTGCCTACAGCAGGGAATTACTAACACATGAAAGGAGAAGTCATGGAAGGGTGATGGAGTGGCGATGGTGATGATGATGGTGATGATTCCCCCTCACCGGAGGCCAAAACAGCCTCCAGATTAGCTCTCCTGGAGAAGAACAGAGGGAGGCGGCAGCTCCGCGACGAGAATTGGAAAAATGACTTCTGTTCTGGGGTTTCTCGGTCTCGGGTAGAAATAGGAGTCGAGGTAGGGCACCAAAGGGAGTGGGACACACCCAGGAGCCACCCTGGCGCGGCCAGGGGCCTGGCCGCGCCGCCTGGGCCACGGGAAGCCTAGCAAGCAAAATACCTCTTAGTACGGGCGAAGGCTAGCAAAAGACGGGGAAGCGACCAACTAGAGAGCAATAATGGTCATAATCATGCAGAGCGACAAAGCAACATTGAATCGGGCATGAAAGTGATATAACTATTCTGAAATAAAAAGATCATCAAGGCTTGAAAGACTTTCAGTCATAAACATGTGTAAGCATGTGCCAAGTCAATCCAAAAATTCTCCGAATGGAAATACCACTTCAATATGCCAAATCATGAACAATGCAATGCATGCAAATCATTTCAATAACACATTATGCACTCCAGCTATTTGAGACTAGTCACAAGAAAGCATGAACTACTGGGAAAGCGTTGTAAACATAGCACTATGTTGCCACAAGCTGGTCTCTGGATCATAAGTAAAGGCATATGTACAAAAGTAGAAACAAAAAGAGTTCATACCGGCTTCCTTGTTGCATCCCTTCCATCGATCTTCGTCATTATTGCATCGTCGCTTGCACGACCGAACGTGGAAAGATATAGTCAAGTGCAAATGCAACCATGGACGTGAGCTGAACTCTGCAAACAAAGCAAACTAGAGACAGAAAGGAAATATTTTTGGGTTTTTCAAAGGTTAATCGAAAGCAAAAGAAAAGAGAAATCTTTTTGTTGTTTTTGCAAATTATGAAAGAACAAAGAAGAACGGGCAAAAACTTTAAAAAGATAAAAGCAAACACAAATGGATGATACAATAGAAAGGGAGAAGGGAACGTACTCCCCCAAGATTAGGCTTTTGGCCTAAGTCGGGCTCGGCTACTTCGGGGCCTAGGAGCTTCCTCTCGCTCCGGGGTAGTACCGGTACGTCCACCCGTCGTATGAGGTCTGGGGTGCGTAAACGGACGTCCTGCTGTCCTCCCAAGAATAAGGCTCCCCACCCCAAGAAGAAGATCCCTCGCCCCACTGGGCAACAGGCTCCTCCTGGGGATGTGGAGTCTCCGGCTCCTCTTCCTCAGGAGCAACCCCCTCCATGGGGTTGTGGAACTGTTGCTGGATCACGAACTCATCCAGCTCGACCGCGGTGAAACACTATCCGTTCCTGCTAGTATAATAATAAAAAATGGTGCAGGTAGACGGATCTCGCGATTAGTAGTCTCGCCAAATCTCATAACATAAACAAGGTTACCAAACTCACAAGTCCTAGTAACAAATGCATGCCTCTTCATAGTAGTAAGGTCAAAGCTTAAGAAAGGAAAAGGCGCATCATCAACACGTGCAGTGAGCTTGAGTCGCTCAAGAATAAGCGTGGCATAAACGCCACCAAAGTGAGGCCCTTTGCCGCTGTTAGCGACAAGCCGGCGAGCGATCAAAGCACCAATATTATACTTGTTGTCTCCTAAGAGGGCGGATTCCAAGATAGCAATATCTGGACCCGAAATGTTGCTAGTGTTTTCACGAGCTAACACCCCTCGATAAATATAGTATGTGGAATACCTGATGTGGGGAAAAATGCTGGAAATATTCCCCCGATGAACGTCCTTCAGATCCTTGTTGTAAAGAGAACTGAAGAGGGCCTTCAACTCATAGGGGTGAGTAGGTATCTTGGTCTTCCCAACATTCCGCACACCTAAAATATCACAAAACTCTGCCAACGGCATGGTGATAAATTTCTCATATATTCTAAATTCAACCATGGAAGTTCTATCATTATATCTGAACCAGTTGACAAAATAATAAGTGAGTTTTGGATATTGTGGCACCTGATCCTTCACAAGGTGTGTCAAACCTGCGGCTGCACAAAGGTTATCGAACTCATCCTTAATACATGTCGCCGTAAGAAAATCCGAACACGGGTACGTCATGGCACGCGCCGTATCCGTCTCGTTGAGCAATTCCGGTGGCACGATATCATCACTGTAACTCATCGTCGCAGAAGAGGATGAACTTGCAGCTCTACTTACTCTATGCGTAGGCTTGGGCCTCTTCTTCCCAAGCCATTCCTTAGTTTTTTCAAATAAACTCATTTCTGAAAATTTTTGACAAGGTACAAAAACGAAGATTTAAGCAAAATGAGTTGAGGAAAACTACTCTACTCACTTCCCCGAGGCATAAACCTGCATCAAAACTTCAAAAATAAATTTCTAAGCATACATGCAAGCTCATATGAACAGCACCAAAAACTTCTAAATACTCATAAATGTGACTACCAAACAAAATTCTAATTGGAGGGGTGAAGGATTCACATACCAGGGAGCAAATGCTCAAAATCTCAATGCAAATGATGGGTTGTAGAGAGAGATCAAAATTCGCCTCCAAGAACAGCAAGAACACGGGTTCCAGCAGCAAAACTCGTGTTTTTGGAGAGAGGGAGAGAGAGAGAGAGAAGGGAGGAAGAAGTGCCTGGAAAGGGCGCCTGGTGGGGACAGGTCACGCCACCTGGCCGCCTGGACCAGGGGTGGCCCCCTGGTCAGCCCTAGGTGCCCTTGTGCTGCTTTTTTGGTGAAAATTTTTAATATAATTTTTCTGGATTTTTTCTGACAATTTCATTTTTGAAAAAAAATTGAGGTAGCGAAAGCTGCAAAAACTTCCGGGAGGCTCAAAACATTGGTTAAACATATGAAGTTTCAAAAGCATAACTTTGGTACAGCAAGATGGATGAAAGCTAAAAAGAAATGCAAGTATAACAAGCTCCCCTTTTTACTTATATAAAACTTGTTTGTTAGCAAGGTTGATCAAGTCTTACTACTAAACAAGTGATATATCGAGCAAAAAGTTTCACCTCTTATAAGGCATTCATGGTACCTTTATTTTGAGGGAGACTGTCCCCACCATAATTGTTTTATATTTGTGGTGCACATGTAGAGAACAATCCCAATCACCAATCTTCATGGTCTCAATATTCTCAATGGAGTTAAGGCCATGTCTTTTATCAATCTTCTTGAAAATATACTGTGTGTTCTTTATCATTGACATTGAAAGTGACCTTTCCTTTATTTCAATCAATGATAGCACCTGCGGTGTTAAGAAAAGGTCTACTAATAATAATGGACATGCTCCCATCTTCGGGCATGTCAAGCACAACGAAGTCAGTAAGAATCAAGCATTAGCAACTTCAACGGGAACATCCTCACAAATACCAATGGGAACAGTTGTTCACTTGTCTGCCATTTGAAGAGGGATATCTGTCGGGATTAGTTTATCTAAGAAAAGTCTTTTGAAGATAGAAAAGCATAACACTCACTCCTGCACCAAGATCACATAAAGTAGTTCTAACATAATTATTCTTTATGGAGCAAGGAATGGTGGGTATACCTAGATCACCGGGCTTCTCAGGAATCTTGCCACTGAAAGAGTAATTAGCAAGCATAGTAGATATTTCTTCATTAGGAACTTTTCTTTTATTAGTCACAATATCTTTCACATACCTCGAATACGGAGGCAACTTAATAGCATCGGTCAAAGGAATTTGAAGAAAAAGAGGCTTCATCCATTCACAAAAATTATTGTCATGCTCTTCTTCTTTAGTTTTGAGAGACTTACCTGGGAAGGGCATTGGTTTTTGTACTCATGGTTCTCGTTCCTTCCCATGCTTCCTTGCAATGAAGTCTTCTCTAGTATATCTCTTGCGTTTATCAGGTGCTTCTTCTTCTCGTACTTCAGGAGGATCATTCTTCTCTTTATCTTTATCAGGTTCAGCACCATCTTCAGTTTCAGCATCGAAAGTAGATATACTTTTAGGATCAACAATAGGTTCTTCATCAACTATGGGATCATTTGAAATGTCAGCTTCCTTATGCTTCTTCTTCTTCTTAGGGGAGCTGGCAATGTCTTCTTCCTGCAATTAGGAATCTTGATCGATCCTCTTAGGATGTCCCTCTGGATAAATAGGATCTCGGGTGTGTGTGCCACCTCGGGTTTTGATTCCAAAAGCCTCCATATCTTGTTTGGCATTGTTAGCAAGAAAATCATTTTGCACATTAGAAAAAATTTCAAGTTGAGTTTGAACCATATGAAAATGCTTAACAAGGCCTTTAACATCATTAACAGTTCTACCTAAGACATCAAGCAAACTTTTGATATCAAGGGAATTATCATGCAACTGACTTTGAATCCTCTCATTAAAGTGATTTTGCTTCATAATAAAATTATCAAGTTCATCTAAACATTGATCAAGAGGCTTACCATGAGGGATGTCACCTGCACCGAAATCTAAAAGAGAGTGTACCTCTACCATAGGAGGGTGAGTGGTAGGCTCACAAAGTTTTTCAATTGGAGGTAGATTCTTCACATCTTCAGCTTTAATACCTCTCTCTTTAATAGATTTGTGTCTTCTTGCATATCTTCGGAGTTCAAGACGAGCATTCCCCGCTTCTTTAGTGGTGGAGGTGGTTCGGAGACGGACCAATCTTTGTGATTTTTGGCTATCTTGCCCATTAGTTCTTCAGCATCGTCCGGTGTTTTTCCCTGAAAACACAACCAGCACAACTATCTAGATAGGTTCTAGATTTATCGGTTAGACCAGCATAAAATATATCAATTAATTCATTCTTAGGGACTCCATGTCCCGGTCTAGCCTTGAGTAAAGTGCAATACCTCCCCCAAGCTTTAAGGAGGTGCTCATCCTGCAACTGTTTGAAATTATAAATTCTTTCTAAAGTAGCATGTTGCATATGAGCAGGAAAATATTTAGCAACAAAAGATTGAGCTAATTCTTGAGGAGTTTTAATAGAACCACATGGGAGTGCATCATACCATGCTTTAGCACCCTCCTTCAAAGAAAAAGGAAGAAGCTTAGTAACATGGTAATTTCTCTTCTTGTCCTCCGTAGCGAATAAGCCACATAAATTAGTGAGTTTAGTAAGGTGTGTAATAGCGTCGTCATTTTCTCTGACATAAAAGGGGTCAGCTTCAACTATAGATATAAGTGAAAGATCAACAGAGAAATCAAAATCGGCATCTTCAATGCAAATAGGAGATGAAGCAAATTTAGGATCAGGAGTAACTTGTTCTTCATAGAGTGCTTTTCAAGAAGCTTCTTAACAGCACGAGGGTCAGAGTCAACACACTTTGTAAGTTCCCTGAATAAATCATCATCAAGTTCAATATAATCGTCATCAAGGATTCTTTCCTTGAGTCTACTCAAGTCTGGGTAACCATAGGATCTGCAAATAGGATAACGTGTAGTAGGAATTTCAATTCCGGACTGTTTTGCAGCCTTAGCAATTTGAGATTCAACAAAGCGACCAAGAGAACCAATCTCATCAAAAGTAGTGGAAGCATCATCAAAAGTATCAGACGTAGTAACAGACTTAGTAGAAGCAGCATGTGGTGGTGGTGAAACAAACTTACTCATAATGGAAGGTGAATCGAGCGTAGCACTAGTGCTAAGGACGGTACCTTTTCTTATAGTGGATGGTAAAATTGGAACCTTAGGGTCTCCTTTCTTACCCATAGCGGATAAATTGCAGCAAGCAAAATAACTTCAAGTAGACTTGTAAATAAAGCTATGCTCCCCGGCAACGGCGCCAGAAAACAGTCTTGATGACCCACAAGTGTAGGGTATCGAGATAGTCCTCGCGGGTAAGATAACTCAATTTATTGATTCGACACAAGGGGGTCCAAAGAAAATTTATAAGCATTGACAGTTGAGTTGTCAGTTCAACCGCACCTGAAATATACTTGCTTCGCAACGAGATATTAGTGGTAACGGTGAATGGAAGTGATGGTGGCAACAGATATAGTGGTGGCAAAGCAACGAAAATAAAAATGGTAAAAGTAAAGTAACTTGTAATCAGCTAAATTAAAACACTGTAGACTAGGGGGCGGATGGTTGGACGCTGCATGGATGAGAGATAACATGTAATTTACTTGGGGCAAGGCAAACGGAAAAATAATGACCATCTAGGCAATTATCAAACATTAGGCATGTATCCCGAAGGTAGTAGTACGTGCTTGCAATAAGAACTTGCACAACATATTTTGTCCTACCATCCCGCTAAAAATGGGGCCAAAAGGAACTTATGGAGATTAAGGTCCTCCTGTCAAAGAGCAGCAGAACAAAGCATTAACAATCAATGGATACATGGAATCCTCAAATTACAGTCCATCCCCTTTGGTGTTCCAAGCTGTCACCATTGAAATCGCCGGTTCCGGACTATAACAGGTGCATACAACTCATAGATAAGATTAAGAACACAAATATATTCATGCAAACACATAGGGTTCAGATCTGAAATCGTGGCACTCGGGCTCAAAGTGACAAGCAATAAGAACAATAAGTTGTAGCAAAGATGATAAACACCATAGTAGATGATAAACAACATGCTCCCAACAATCTGATGAACAATTACATGATCTAACTCATTCAATCCCTACCATCCCTTTGCCTACAGCAGGGAATTACTCACACATGAAAGGAGAAGTCATTGAAGGGTGATGGAGTGGCAATGGTGATGACGATGGCGTTGATTCCCCCTCACCGGAGGCCAAAACAGCCTCCAGATTAGCTCTTCCGGAGAAGAACAGAGGGTGGCGACGGCTCCGCGACGAGAATTGGCAAACCGACTTCTGTTCTGGGGTTTCTCGGTCTCCGGTAAAAATAGGAGTCCAGGTAGGGCACCAGAGAGGGCGGGACCCACCCAGGCGCCCCCTGGCGCGGCCAGGGGCAACCCCCCTCTGGCCCCTCTTCTGACAGTTGGTTCCCCCCGGTGCGTGGATTTTCTCTATTTTTTTATTGGAATTTTCTGGGACACCTAAAAATCAATCTTCCTACACACAAGAAAACCATACAGACAACTCTGCTGAAAACAACGTCAGTCCGGGTTAGTTTCATTCAAATCATGCAAAGATAAGGCTAAAACAATAGCAAAAATGTTTGAAAAGTTGATACGTTTGAGACGTATCACTAACAAACTTAAACCTTGTTTGATTCCCACAGCAAAAATGAGGATTAGTACGACTTGGTTTTCACAAAACCCAAATAATGTGTTTTATGAAAAAATAACTAATAATCGTTTTTGTGAAAACCCGATCACACAAGCTCACAATAAGTCATCTTGGTGGAATCGACGAGTGGAAGCGGCAATCGCCGTGATCGTGAGCGAGCTGACTCGCCGACGGGCGATGAAAACTGATCGCCGCCTTACATGTGTCACCAAGTGGAAATTCGCCGCCGAGCGCACACACCCCGAGTCAATGCGCGAAAGCCATCGCCTCCATCTTCGTGCGTCGAGTCATCCAGGGGAAGCGGTTGCCACCGTGCGAGCACACCGAGTTGTGCAGTGGAAGACGTCGCCCCGTATCCTCGTGTGCTGAGAGCTTGAGACGTCGAGGGAAAACGGCTGTCGCTATGCACACACGGCGATTTGTTGAGTGAAAGCTACTGCCACTTTCCACCCACGCTAAGTTGTCGACATCGTGTCGTGTGATTCGCCGCCCACCCTGGCATGGCCGCCGCCGTGTAACTCATTGCCATAGACGGTACGGTGCATGGCGTCGTGCTTTGTGATACGCCACTGCCTAGATACAAACGTTTCTAGACGTCGTTTGTCGGTGCGCGAGATTCAGCTCCTCTCAAACCGCTTTGATATAGAAGAGAAGATCACGGCATAATACACCTTTCCAAACACAGTTTTTTCTAAGCCGGTTTTCCATAAAATAGTCAGCAAAACTGATTTTGTTAAACACCGGCTAAAAACACGTTCCTTGTGACTTGTCTCCTATCCAAACAACCACTTAGGGTTCAAGACTAGTCCAGTACATGGAACAGAGCAATATCATTGTATAAATTGCAGATTCATACGTACATCTCAAAACAAAATCGCAGTCATGTGAAATATGGTAAAAAAAACATATTCGATCACTAAAACGCAAAATACCGTATACCAGTACCACAGCATGCAAATAAAACATTCTCTAATTTAATCTACAACGAAAATCTGGACTGTCAATGGAATCTACTTTTCTGTTTAGATTTTATGCACCTGATGCACAGTTACTTGTTAATGTTACAAATGACAGACTCACGCCCCCACCTCAATACCTCTCACCACCTACCAAAATGTACCAAGAATCACAAAAAACGACATACCGAACTGAACAGAGAGCAGAACCAGAAAATTACATACGATAATCAAAGGTTATGATGGAATTGCTTGCTCGCACACCCATAGAACAAAGAAAATGGCAGCCAAACATTAACAGTTCAGCTCCAATGAGCACAGCAATGGAACAAACTGGGCCCCCTCAGGCAACAATCAGAACACAATTGAGAAAAAGGTAGACCGCGGAAGTTTCCCCACTTTAGCATCATTTGAGACTGTTGAGGTTGTTGCCTTGTCAATATGCAGTAGGCCCTCACATCAACTTCCACATTCTTCCTGGCAAGCAAAAATGTTTGCACAACTGGACAACTGATAATATCAAATCAGACCCTGCACAGTAAAACTCATAAGTAGTCTTTGCTGTTACTGAAACTGCTGCGAGCCTGCAATGACCTCCACAGGCTAGCCAAAACCTTTACACTTCAACTTCCCAACCAATTTCATCCATATCCAGCCAATTAGGATTGAGACCTGTTAGTGGGAAAGACAGTTCTGGAACAGTTCAGCAAATGAGGTAACTGCAAACATATCATGATTGGTTTTTTCTCAACAAATCATCAATTCTATCAAATCAACGGCAGCCAAATTACCAGGTCACATACATGTTTAGATGAAAAATGAAATAAGCATATGGTACATCAAAACATACTCTGAATCACAATATAAGTAGGTTAGGATATGGACACTTTCAGCATATTTGTTAGAAAAACTGTTGTTTCTAACAAAATATATATAAATTATAGCAATATATTTCGTGACAAATCTACACAAATATTATGAACATATATTTCATGATGCAAAAAACTACTAATATCAATTTGATATGACAGTAATTCTTTCTATGGTCATGGTCAAGCCTACAAAAGTTTAATGGCGGGAGTAATTGTTTGATTGGACTTACTGACCAACCGTACTGGCCCCTATAATGTACTCCCTCTGTAAACTAATATAAGATGTTTTAGGTAACTAAACTAGTGATCTAAAACATCTTATATTAGTTTACGGAGGGAGTACATAAGATAATATGAATGGCGGGAGTAATTGTTTGATTGGACGAACTGACCAACCGTACTGGTCCTATAATGTACACAAGCTTTAGCTTAATAAACATCGAAGGCAGGAAAGACAAAAGGAAGTAAATATTCTCTGGAAAAGCCATTGCATCTGCACCGTTCACCAGCTTATGCAAGAGATAAAATGGAGCAATGTGTTGGCTAGAGGGGGTTTGGGAAGGGGGAGATGCAGCTGGCCACCAAGTTCAAAATCCTCTGTTTGACTACAAGGAAATGCAGTATACTTGACAGCAGTTTTTTGTGTAACCCGCTAAAACACAATTCAGATATGGAACTTAAGAAATTGCCAACATTTATCTCTTAAACTGTAGAAACAACACTGCTGACGTGTATGGTTTGGAATTTTCCAATCATTTTATGATTACAGCGGAATCACAAACCGTTAGATGTGTTTGTTAACCATAGACCATAAATAAATACTGTCACTGAAACAGATGTATCTAGACACATTTCAGTGCTAGATACATCCATTTCAGCGACAGTTGATATGGAACGGAGTACTGCTTAAACAGATATCATGCCTGTTCACGACCAATTACACCCAAGGCCTGACACAATAGATTTGCTTTACCACTTACCATAGCTACCCAGATCCCCACCGTGAGCTCCTCCTCGATCTTATCTGCCTGGATCTCCTCCAACGACCTTCCTGCGAGCAGCATCTTCTACCTCAATCCTCACCGCGAGCTCATTCTCTCCCGATCCCTCTGCCCCCAATCCTCTCCATCAAACCTTCTCCAACGAGGAACAGCATGACGGCCCCACCATGTCAGCAGCAGCCATCAGCCATCTTCTCCACAGCACCATGGCCTCCTAAGGATTTTCATGCATGATGTGTCCTCCACCGCCTACACAGATGTTCAGTCTGGTTTTCTATTCATCTTTGTCCAGTTCCCGGGAGTTTGATTTGTTCTTGATTGGATAACCCATGTGGACTTCAATATATCATTTTTTCAGTAAAATTTGTCCAGATCAGACTAGTTCTTTTCGTGCAGGATTCTACAGAATCAAGATTTTGGAAAACTTCCCCCAAAATCTGCTTCTCACAAAATCTACCATCCAGTTCTTTCCTAAGATTGTAGTTTTAGATTATGGGTTAAGTTGAGTACTGAAATGTCTGTATTGCCCTTAGACAAAAATTACTTGCTGAACTGTGAGCACTATGTTGTTTTGAACAATTTCTAATCAACATGAAAACAAAAATAATTTCTATGGTGGCGCTCCCTAGCGAAGGACCAAAACCAGGGGAGGCAGGGGGCTCACGGCGAGACGGCAGCTCATCCCGGAGGGGCCTCTCACGCTCTTGGTCAGGGGCCTGGCGCTGCTCGGCCGCCGGACGGATCGCCACAGTAGACTTCGGCAGGGGCACGGAGGGTCCGCCCACCGGCAGTGAAGGCCGGAACCAGCCATGGCTGACCAGCAAGCGGCGTCGGGTGTACCAGCTCGGGAGAGGAGGGGCCGGTGGGCGGGGGCGGAGCCGACGGCGGCAGGGGCAGGGAGGAGCCGACGGGGTCTGGGGCAGGGAGGAGCGGCAGGGGCCTGGGCGACGCCGGCGAGGGGTGGTCAGGAGCCGGTGACGACGGGAGGAACCTCACGCTCAGATGCGAACTGGTCCGTTTTTCCTGTACAAGGCGTTGAGGTGGGATGACATTTTTCCTGTAATAATTTGCTCTAATAGGGGAACTCACTTAAAACGAAATGTTTTCTTTTGTTGGACTGCTCAAAATCCTGAGATTCTGGGAAAATCGAAGGCTTTGAGGATTTTGGTATTGCACTAGGATTTTGGAGAAGCTGGCCAAGATTTTAGAAGATCAACCGAGTTCTTTCGCATGCTTGCTTTTCCAGACTTCGATTCTCCATAATCTAACCAAAAGAACTGGGCATAATTCATGACGTTGATTTCAACCTCTTGTGTTCCCAAATTTTCTTAGAAGATTACAGGGTGTTTTTGCCGCGTCCCAGATTTTTTTTAGTACGTACAAGATTCATGAGTATTTTTCAGCATCAGGTCCTATGAACTGACAAACGTTGGACTGGAACTTGGGAGATGTATGTGACTATTAAATGCGAGTATAAGAGAGAATGATGCAATCATTCTATTCTTGGAAGTAGTCTGGTAAAATAATGCTGAAGTACAAATATTAAAATAATCCAAAAATTCTAAATACACGGAATAAAAATTCTGAGACCTTATCAATGTGGGTCTTATGCTGCGGTTTCTTTAAGTCATTAGCCATTTGGATCAAATATGTAAGTTCATTCAGAAAAAGCAGATAGTACTAGTAGCACTCACATGATTCAAAATGGCGCTTCCAGTGACTCATCCCATACATCACCACTTCCATTTGAAGCATCTTCACCATCCTCTTCCATAGACAGCCTGATATATTCCCTATGGGCGAACCGATCCCACTCAGTTAGAGTTGGATTTTCACGCTCCTGAAATTAAAAAACATCCAACATTTTAACTAAATAAAGTCAGTGGATTCAAACACTTTATGGCAAAGCAATGATTACCTGGCGAATGAGGAATGGATCACGAGTTTCAAATGCCATAAATTTGTTGAGATTAAATAGGATATTGAATATATTTCCCGAGAGTTTACACTTCTTCAAGTCCTGCAATGTAAAATAGGTCTCGTTCTGCACAAAGAGAATGAATTGCAGTTTAATGGCATGACTGAATGCGTAAATTTTGAAAGAGAACAATGATATTCCTCCACATTGCCTTTGGATTCCACAGTTCCAAACAGGGGTAAAAGGAATCAAAGTTAAATCCAGGATGATACCTCTGGTCCAATCATATCAATCATTTGGCATAGTATGTCCTCAAAAAGCACAGGTTCCTGTGCCATGCACTCCATTCGATGCAACTGCTCCTCATAAAAAAACTGCATTTCATTGGTAGTTAAGATGCCATTGCCATCAAGATCAATGCACTTAAACCTGTAAAAAGTGTAAGGTGTTTCAATAGATGGAGAAACATATTTCACCACAAAGTGTATATAATATGAGTTGCGGACATGATATAAGAGCCTCATGCCCATAACTTCAACTTCATGTTGGAAATCTGGAGCAGAATTGTGTACAAAGAATTATC
Organism: Bromus sterilis; assembly: GCA_950022295.1. Taxonomy (NCBI): domain Eukaryota; kingdom Viridiplantae; phylum Streptophyta; class Magnoliopsida; order Poales; family Poaceae; genus Bromus; species Bromus sterilis. Next base: position 136,808,727 of record OX465601.1, on the reverse strand, counting down.
ATGCTACTCAGATAACATTTCCATTAAAACCCCATTGTTCGGACTTCATTCACTCGATCGGCATCAATGCTAGAGACCAAATAGGACAGAACAGGGACTGTGCATCTAAATATACATTCGAAGGATGGATTTGCTCTCTTATTAAAGCAACCCTCAGACAATAAAACAGTTACAAACGCAAAGCAGAAGACCAGGAGAACATAATTACCAGTACTCAAGGCTAGGCTCAGATGATTTATCTTCCTCTGACAAGATGAAGTAAACAAAATCCTCATAACCCATCTTTCCTTCGGTCATGCTTGTGAACTTCCTTGGGACCTTAGTTGGAGAAAAAACGATGTAAGTCCACACTAACCAACATTAATGCAATCTAGCAGCATCTCAGTCTCAATATAAACTAGTAACGGACTAACCTGTGAAAACACTCTATCAACTATTCTGTAGGTCAACGAATGATTTCCATATCTGATAAGGTTCTCTTTGTCGATCAAGAAATCATGATCAGTGTCCAGCTCCCAAAACTTGCAGTAGATCACATAAAAATGCTCATATGAGAAATATCTGCATGATATGACAGTCAGAAACTTTTACAAAACCATGTGAAATATTCTTTATTTGCAACATATAGTAGCATCAACTGAAGCCATGGAATTCCTGCGAGCCATCACAAGAACATAATGAAGGAGCAAACGAAAGAACACGATTTTTAAGGAATTAAAGCCATGTGAAATATTACTAGTGTAATGGAAACCATATACTGCTGAGGCTGGTCACAATGGGGAGTAACTTAAGTAGTAACATGCTCATGTTACTAGTCTATGTACCTCTACAATGCAAAATAACTTCAAGGTAGTAACATAGATGACCTTATTTATTGGCTTATAGACTCATTCTATCTTGGGAAGAGTGATGTGATGGTAACTAGCTAAGTTACTCTATCTCCCTCTCTCTCTTCATTAATTAGCTGCCACGTCATCTTTTTTGCTTAGGTGGCATCTCTGTTACTGCTGAAGTTACTCCCACTGTGACCAGCCTGAGAGATCTTGGGAAATATACATGCACAAAATGGCAAGGAATCTGTACATTTCTACTGAGAGGTCTTGGGAAATATACATGCACAAAATGGGCATCAAAGGAATCTGTACAATTCCATAAATGGATTACCTCAGTATTTTGTTTATATCCTCTTCCTCATCCAGTTGCTGCATCGCAGCTACTAAATTCCCACGTTTTAGCTCTCTAAGGGTAAGATGACCATTTCCAGATCTATTTATGGAGTAGAATATTCTGTATATTACAGTCTCAGCTGAAAAACATATTAAAACATAATAAGCAGATGAATGAGATGCAGCAAAGTACTGAACACAAGAAAAAAAAAGATTGTTTCTTGAGTTCTTCAGATAGACAGAAGACAGCCTATATTTTACTAATAGATGTTAATACGAAGAGTTCCATACCAACAGGTCTACTGTAGGACAGACCTAGTATTTCAACATTGATAACAGATGATGATGAGCCTCTTATGAGTTATTAACTACAAAGAGGTCCTAATGCCGATAGGTTTATCGTAGAACAGAATATATATTTTTTATAATCATATCTTGAGATAGCAAACTCATTCAGTTTAAACTTTCTAATACCAAAGTGCAGAGGTGCCAATCTACAATCAGGTACAGGACTTCCCTATTACCATCTCAGACTAAAATTAATTCTCATCAGCTCTACGCAAAGTCACAAACAGAACTATGAAGGAAATGATGCCTTATTTTATTTCAGTATTAGGCCCCACCAATGAATCATATTCCATCTCTCTGGCATACGCAGCTCAAGAGAGTATCTGTCTCAAAAAGAGAACATAACCGAAAAGGTACATAGAGAAAACATGACAAGGATTCGCAAATGGAAACACTTTGCTAGGGATTATTTCTTTTCATCATATAAGCTACTATCGCCATTGGTTTTTGAAAGAACAAATGACTCAAAATGCATATCTGATGCACAGATATACAAATAATACTGGTGGTAGAGCAACTACTAGTCAACTTCGATAACACATGACAGAAATTACCATATCTGTCCTGAAACTCAGGAGTGCCTTGTAAAAACTCTAAACCTGGGTGGGTTGCCAGGAGTTCTTTTAGAACAGGCTTAAAATCCTCCTGCGCAAATTATGGAGAATTAGTGTTCCCTTCAAGAAAACAAACAGTAATACAGAATCATCATCCTGTCAAGTCAGAATCACATATACGTGCCTACCAAGGATAAACAGAGGAAAGAAATGCTGACCTGAGTGAGATAACTGTAACCTGGCTTTCTTAGCACTTCAAATATCTGGCTAGCTGTGTCCATCGTTATCTTATTGTCATTAAACCAGTAATCAATAAATGCATCCCTGAGTTTAAATAAGAGAGTATCCATATCAAAACTGAAATATAAAATGTACTCCCTCCGTTCATTAATATAAGACGTTTCGGCAGTTCAATTTGAATTGCCAAAACGTCTTACATTAGTGAACAGAGGTAGTAGGTGTTAACTAAGAACTGAAATTGGCATCAAAGCTGTGCAGCCAAAAAGCAACTAGCAACTGAGACATGGCATTACGGAACAATTGTTAAATATACATGAGACCATAATTCCATGAAACACAACGGACATGTCAGATTAAATGTTACTCCGTACTATCATACGGGAATGTGATAAATGAAACCTGACATCCTAGTCCAGAAAAATAAGCTTCTGTAAGTTCAAATTTACAAACGCGAGCAAGAAAACAACAGTGCATGAGTATACTATAAAGCAAGGATAACACATTGGTGGGTAACCGCATATGAAGTAGGGCTACAAAAACAAGATGAGCAGTTTCTGCTTGTTTCTGGTCTGTTACTCTGCTTAATTATACTAAACAGTGTACAGTGACTGTTCAACCTTGCACATACAGTAGCTTGTATTATTATATCTCTACAACAGCAGGAAAAATAACTGGAGGGCTTTACCCTCCGACCACCCAGGAAAAGTGAAAACTACCAGGAACCACAGGCTTCCAACACTGGTGCAATCAGAGATGTTAAATTTACTATCAATTCTCAGTATCTCAAAGATTTCTAAGCACTTGAAACAGGTTAATATTCCATAATGAACTCGTGTTCAACCAAATTTTGGCTACAGTTAGTAAATTCATGTGCTGTAGTAACGTGCATGAAGTATGAAGTATTTGTTAGTGCCCTCAAAATATGATGGAACAACTAAGATTCACTATATCAGAATATACACTACTGTAGTCACAGTTGAGGTATTGAACAAACAAAGCACCTTGTTACAGTTCCAGAGCAAGTGGCATCAATCTTCTTGAAAAGAACACCAGAGAGGTACGATGGCAATTTGCATATGTCTTTTATAACTGGTCTGAATTCTGATATGTGCAAATAAAGCATTCAAAGTTAAGAATGCATTTCAATGTGGACAAAACAAATGAAATCCTCAAATATGGTCACCTTGAATCTGGAGTCCCTCCCCGGCAAAAAAAAGGTGATCAAGTCTAGACAAACACTGCTCCTTCAAATCTTTTGGTGGAGGGCGCCCATGTTTGAAGTAAAACTGCAAACATATTGAATACAGAACTAAGTCTAACAAGGAAGACGCTTAAATAATTATAGTAGAAACAAATATTACATGAATAGTAATAACAAGCACAGAGGGGCAGCACCTGAGGTATAACTTCCCTCACAGGTTCACTGACTAATTTTAGAGGCGATCCCAAGGATGATGGTCCAGCACTAGATCCTCGTCTCATAACACGGGGAGAGCCAGCAGTGCTCCTAGGGGAAAGTGGAGGGGCACTACCAGCAGGGAACATTGACGGCAATGAACTACTTGAAGCAGCATTCGTGCTAGCAGAGCTCCCAGCAACATTCAGTGTGGCACCGGCTTTTGCATCTTCAATCAAAGATTTCACCTAGTAGCCAAGAAACCAAATATTATAAGGAAATATGCATCCCACAGAACTATGTTATAACAACAACAACAACAACAACAACAACAACAACAACAACAACAACAACAAAGCTGTCAGTCCCAAACAAGTTGGGGTAGGCTAGAGCTGAAACCCAAAGTATATCGTAACCAAATCACGGTTCTGGCACGTGGATAGCTAACTTCCACGCACCCCTGTCCAGAGCTAGATCTTTGTTGATAGCCCAGTCCTTCAGGTCTCTCTTCACAGACTCCTCCCAGGTCAAGTTTGGCCTCCCCCGACCTCTCTTGACATTATCAGCACGCCTTAACCGCCCGATATGCAGAGGCGCTTCAGAAGGCCTACGCTGGATATGCCCAAACCATCTCAGACGATGTTGGACAAGCTTCTCTTCAATTGGTGCCACCCCAACTCTCTCCCGTATAACATCATTCCGGATCCGATCCTTCCTTGTGTGGCCACATGCCCATCTCAACATGCGCATCTCTGCCCCACCTAGTTGTTGGACATGTCGCCTTTTAGTTGGCCAACATTCAGCACCATACAACATCGCAGGTCGAATCGCCGTTCTATAGAACTTGCTTTTATTATTAATTTTTTGCACAACAATTTTGGATGCTTCTAATTTACAAAAACAGTGGCATCCCACTCCATAGAATCAGTCAATCAGATATATAAAGGATTTTAATGATGGAGAAAGCAAAGTTTATAAAACATCATGCTGTTACTTCAACAGATATCTAAGTATATCAAAAGCTGAAGAGCAGCCAAGCAGCACCATTAAAGGCTTATAATGATACATATATACAGAACCTAATCAGTAAGCACAGATAAATAATACTATACACCAATTACAATGTATTAATAAATTTAACCAACAATGATTAGCGCCTATATGCATCACATAGAAGGTAAACTCAGTGATCATTGAGTTATAATTATAGGTGTACCACCTTAAGAAGCTAAGATATGCAAGATAACGGAGCAACCAAAGCCAAGAAAGGAGCACACAATGAAATTAAATGCTCAAGAGCCTCGGAAGCCTATTGTCACAGTTCCAGGTACAGTAGCACCACCTATTTTGGTTGGACTAGACTGTTTAACAAAAAGTGTTGGACTAATCTGTTCATTGTAGTCTACTCAATATTACACTAGCTGATACAAGCACACGACTGTTGAAATGTAGAACAAACATCAACCGTATGTTCCAAATTCCTAGAAGATTGAGCTATTTCATGCATATTCCATATATGCAGACAGGTTAATGAAGTTTATAACATCTGCTATGTTACTATATATTGTGAAATGCCTGAAATACAAGATGTAAGAAGTTAGCCCATACAGTAGATCTATTGTGTCCTGACTCCAGTCAAATAATCGCACATGAAAAAACAGAAGTACCCCAATACATGCATAGCACTACATAGTTAGCCTAGGGGGCAACGAATCGAGTCAAATAATCACACATGGAAAATCAAGCATATCCCAATACATGTATAGCACTATAATTATCACGGCAGCCTAGGGAGCAAGGAACCCCGCATCAGTGACAACTACTCCGTCCGTTCCATATTAGTTGTCGCTGATTTAGTACAACTTTAGCATAATCAGCACGCAAGAACATATATAACAAGGCAAAATTGGAGAATACATGTCCTACTGGCCACTTGGTCCAAAACATCACCTGAAGACAAAAAACCATCAAGGCATCCGCTCCCTGCTCCCATGCTTGACTACCAACAGGCAGACAGCTTCTCTAACAGAAGGATCAGGCACCATGAGCAGCAAAGCAGATGGCATCAAAGCTAACAGTGAGATGCACAGCAGGCAGCAGAGAAACTCAGCAAGAAAAGGGAACTAGGAAAGCCCATTGTGAGAATTACGTTCGCAAAGCAACGGCGCTGATCAGGGAGGTGACCAATGGTGGTTGCGAACTTAAAAAAGGCCGACAACCAGGGGCATACAGTCACTGTCATCTGGACAGCTGTCAGTCAAGGCGAGCAGTAATGCCATTTGCTGACCTATTAGATAACATGTGATTAACTACTACACTATGTCCACACCAGAACACCACACAATACTCAAGGCAACATTCAACTTATACACAGACAAAACAACGAAATATTAGTAGCATAATTTGGGAGAGCAAGGAACAGTACACAGTGGTAAAGCCTTGAGACCATCGTAACACTACCCCAGGTAACATCATACATGATATTGTCAACATGAGTTCTTTTTTCTCTCTAAGGTTTCATGCGTTCACTAAGTAATATTGCATAGACAGGTTTGGCGTCCGAAGTAGGGATCCCATCAACAAGAACTATATAGTCTATTGTTGCATTATATCTACTTTTCTGCACAGGTATGCATCAAATTAGCAGCCAAAGAACACTCAACGAAATATGCACACAAAGCCACAATGAAGCCACTGACTAATCATCAGAGCAATGGTAAACAGAATGCAACCAGAAAATAGCATATTCAAATTCCACAAGTGCACCAAGGAGTACAGTTAGCACATTTTACTATCAAGATCACTGATGCATAACTATATCATTGCATACAAATCTCAAAAGTCCAAGCAAATGACAGAGCAGCCCTCCATTAAAGTTTATATAGTAATTGCTTGGCAAAAAGAAATATCATCCTCCAAACAAAACGATCTAAAGTAACCGAAAGAGGCAAAAGCAGACAATTCAAGCCAGATAACTAGCACAGTGTACCACTGCAAAAATGCCCTCAGAAGAGTGAACTACCATTTTAAGCATGGGCCCAAAGTACAACAACGATTGTTGCTTTCATAGCACTAGATCTCGGTACAGCATCAGAGTCCACATCTCCTGACATACATCTTTGATTATCAAACTTACATTTTTATCTTTAATAGTTAATATAACGATAAGGCTGATGCATACGGTGAGTGCTCGTCTCAGAAACCACCAGTAAGCAACCAAAATTAGTTCAGATAGTACTTATTCATTGACGACAACTGAGGAGCAGAAACTAAGCACCTCAAAAAAACAGGTCAAGTACATATTTCCACAAAATTTACTGCAACCACAATCTCCCACGCGACCTTATACTACCAGACCCATCGGTTTGTATCCTCGGCATAAGCTAGCAATCGCAATACGAACATGGCAATCTAAACCCATAGAGACGACTGTAGCACGAGGCGCCACCAAGGCAAGCATTCTAATAATAACATTTTTAAGAGTTCCAGCACGAGATCACACTAGCCACGCAAATCAACGGAAAATATAGGAGCAAATCCAAAGGAGCACGCGAGGGCAAGAGGACGCGTGAGAGGTTACCAGCTTGGACGACTCAGGCAGCACGAGCCACTGCAAGTAGAGTGCCTCGGCTATGCTTGAGTTGTCCCGGAGCGCGCCCGGCGCGAGCTCCGGCAGCTGCAGCAGCTCCGGGTCAAACGCCGACGCATCCCTCCTCGCCGCTTCCACCTCCATGCCGTCAAGACGCTAGTGTCCTTCTCATGCACCAAGCAAGGCCTCAAACCCTAGATCTGTCCCCCGTGAGCGCGTCCGGAGGCTGGAGGACGCGGTGGTGTGGCGCGAGGGGAGTGACGACTCGGAACTCGACGGGATCGGCGACGGACGACCGAGGAGGATCGGGGGTCGCCGGCGTCAAGATCTGGGGCGAGGGCCGGGGACGGGTGGAAGCGAAACCCTAGGCCGGGACAAGTGAGCGACAGCAGGTGGAGGAGAGCGGAAGATGGTGGTGCTAGGCTGCCTCCCCTGCTAAAGCTAATGGTGGGCGTCGATATAACAGCGGAGGGCAAGCAAAATGAAATCGTCTTTCCGATGCCACTTTCGTTCGGTGTGGCTGAAATTGCAGCCAAACCCCGTGCATGGAAACGGTTTTGTGTTTTTTTGGTTCTTTTTTCTTTTCCATAACAGTAATAATTGGATGATTTTTTTCTTTAAAAAAAGAATTGGATGATCTTCGATACTTGCAAGTGAAAGTGGTGTGAATATAATATTATTATTGTGTTATACTTTTAAGGACATGTTTGAAATATCCTTGGTTTTTTTAGGAAACATCTTCCATACTTGCAAATGAAGCGGTATGAATATCTACCCACAAAAAAAGTATTAATATCATATTAAAATATGTATGATTATGTAGATGATATTTAAATGAAAATATGTGTTATACAATGGTTATGTGATTATTTTTCATGTCTTGCTTCCTAGTTTGTTGATCTTATGGGTTGCCAAAAAAATCATGTCATAAACATACCTAAACAAATATAAGGAAGAAAAAATAGCAATACACATATGAGTTCATCAACTAGCTATTCACAACATGGGTTGATGCATTACATATTTACATATCTAACAAATTAAAATGTGAATGTTAACACATTAGCTAGTTTCATTAGAGAGGTGTATGAAACAATCCTCTCAAAAAAAGAAAGGGATTATTATTGAGATATTCTCTCTTTTTTACCGTGATACAATCGTTATCTTTGTCATGTTGTTGCTCTTCTTAAAATCATGTGAATGCAATAAATAACATACATGCAGTAATATAAATATAATATTTTTTACTGTAAACTGTAGTAGGTAAGTTGCTTCGTTTCATTATATCTAGCAAACGAATGATATCCACATCCCTCACTCTCACCGGTTTTTCTTCATACCGAATTTTCTGCCCCAAACACCAGCAGCAATAAACTGGTCAAAAGAATTGCATGCCCCGTCCCCACTCTTAATTTCATGCCCCATTGCTCGAAGCATCTGAGAACGACCGCCTCCCCATAACATCTTCCATCGACTGCTCCTACCTAAGCCTCGCACGACATAGCTTGATTCACGTCTGCAGTAGCCGTCACCAGACTCCCTTGTCCTTATTTTGTATTCCTCCCTTCCCTCTCTCTCATGTGCAATTACATAGGGCATGGCCGCTCCACGTGGGACACATTGTTTGCTCGGTGTCGCATCGTCGACACCTTCTCTAGGTATCGAGGTATCCAAGAGCTCAGTTTGATCCATCGTTGTCCGGTTCAGCGTCATGGTCGCCTTCGCCTTTGTCGCAACAGTCATCTCTGCGGTGGTCACCTCACATCTCGTGTGGACCCTCATCGATGTCATTGGCTAGCTGGTCATTGTCATTACTCACCACTTGTCGCTACACCAAGGGCGTCGACGACTTCAGGAAGGTCCTTCTCGCTCAAGCATCCATTGCATGTACCACAATTATGGCCTATCAATTCTCTCGCCCATTATGGGGGGCGTCCTATGATATGTCACGACGTGTTGTATGGATCGTTGTGGCCTATTGGGTCCCGACCATTCTGAGAGCTACTCCACCCTCATGGCCTTCCAGGCTGAGAATGATGGAATAGTTTTTGTGCATTGTAGGCTATAATTTACTAAGCTTAAACAATCAAATATAGACATGTAGTTTTATGTTGCTTGAAATTATTACCAGTCATCTAGTAACTCTGCTCATATTTAGACGTGATGTACGGTGTTGATCCACTGGGTTGCGATGCTACATAACTTGTATTAACTGTTGATGCATGGTTCAGGTCTTAGGTTGGTAATTACTCCAAAATCCTTACACAAGTACATATTGGCCTGTCAAAATTAGGATTAGCTTGGTTAGTGAAACAATTTACCATCTCAATTTCGTGTGTTGGTTTTCCTAGTTATCATTTCCTGCTTCGGAGAATTTTACATACCTATGTGTAGTTGAAAATTGTTATGTCTTACTCTATGTTGATTGAATCAATTATGACATTGGTTTCAAGTGAAAATGGTTAGCTCTGTCACTTCATGAATGTATCTACCATTTGGAGGTTTACTAGATGGTTACTAAAATTGGACTATAATTCAAGCCATAATTTTGCATAGATATTAAAAATAGGCTTAATTCAATATACCTTGCGCATAGGGATATGGTTAAATCGAGATTAATTTGAGCAAAACTTTCCCATAAGTGATATTACATAATTAGGATATCACTTTGTATTTGTTGTTTGCACTATTTATCATCTTATCAAAAGCTAATTATAGTGTTGAATCCTTGCAATTTTTTCCTTTGTGCTTCCGCTGCTAATGTGGCGTTGATGGAGGAGGTCTATGTGTCTTTTGCTGCTTTGAGTGAAATTTATTAATCTTTTCAAACTCATTTTTTTGTTCAAATTCTTTCTCTCAATCCAGACTAGAAGATTATGGTAGAATGAGTTGTTATCATCTATTGCATGTGAAGGTGGGATTTATTATTATTTTGTAGGCATTGTGTTAGAAAATATCAATATTTTACAAAAATAGCATTCAGGTTGTCTTTAATTTATGCCACCAAAAAACTATGTGTATAGTGCCTTTTAAATTTTCATGAAACATGTATTAAACATATGCTAAAAAATGCTTTATGTGATGAGTACAAGAGAGCAAAACCAACAATAGTCGTTGGAAATTAACAGTACTCTCCAAAATCCGAAACACATCATGTTAAGTAGGAACTCAAACACTTTTGCATTATAAATATAGGTAGCACGAAAATATAGAGAATTTAGGAAGGGTGCATTTTGTCATCGTAATGGGACAAATTTACTAAGCTTCTCTCCGATTGTTTGAATATAAACTAAAATTTAGAGTGCAATTCTCCAAGCAATAAGTCAAACTTTCTCTTCGGTTCAATGTTAATAGGAAATCCTTCAGAAAATCAAATAGCTACATGAATTTGCATTTAGGTCAAACCCTCCAAGTGAATTTCTCATAGTATTCCCTCCATATCTTTTGATTTGTTCCATTGTCGTGTTGTTGTTTGGATGCCATCGAATTTGAAGGCGAAGAAAAGGAGGATGCATGAGCTTTGGATCTGACTGAATCTAGTCAGCAGATTGAGACATGAAGGAGCAATTGGCGAAGAATGAAAAGGTTGATAGAATAAGCAAACCAATCAAATGCAGGTAGTTATGTCATTATGCCTTTTTACTCTTTACGCATGCCAAAAAAATTATATCATTCATGTATAATATGGGAAACATGAGTGGAAAACGATGACCATGTATCACCGTGCAACAAAACAAATCGTGCATCCATGTGATATGATAGGAAAGTGGGATAACAAAGCATGCCATTTTATGGGATCTAACACGAGAAGGAGATAGGGGCAGCAACTAAGAGAGCTGACAAGGTGCACACTATTTAAAGTAGATAGTAGGATGAAGGAAAGAGGAAGACAAGAAATTTTCTCCTTGTATGGTGGGTTAGGAATGAGCCAACATGCACATGCAGAGAGGATACCTTAGGAGAAAAGCATCGCAAAGAGCGATGTTGAAGTTTATGGGGAGCTTGATTTCTAAATACACCTAAAACATACCAATCGACAAACGGGGTCGTCCACACCAGCTCGTCACAAGGCTTGCTGCATTTCCAACAAGTACTCCTCGAGGGACTTCGATTCTTGTGTGGTGTTATCCAAGTGGTAGCGAACATGTTCAGAGTATGTGTAAGGCACAAACTCTCGCCACATAGCTTCCTATATCTTGGACCAACTCATGTGTGAGCTCTCCGAAGATTGGTGAAGCCACCATGTTGACGCGTAGTCATGGAAGTGTCTTGTGGTGCGGATCACTTGGCCTCCGGAGAGTACATGTTGATGCATGAAGTAGTCATCCATCCTCCCTTCCCACTCAAGGTACTCTTCGGGGTCATGAGTCCCAAAAAATGGTAACTCAATGTCATTTTGATCTTGCGGACCTTGTCGATGTTGCACTTATCGATGAGTTCGATGATTGCCCTTGTCGTTGCATCATCTCGATGTAGCGGTACGTGACTTGTTGTGTTTGTTGGCAAAGTTGCCATGGCCACTATCATCTTTATTGCTTGTGTGGTATTTCACCAATGATGCACTCTCCTACACATCATCACATGTAACACACTCACTGTCATGTAACAGTAATTATTTTGCTAATGACAGTTACTGTTGTTAAAGCATTCCTTGATCATCATGAATCAAATCAAAATTCAAAACCCATTTGAATTGATAATAAAAACAACATGCAAAATAAAACTTTGTCCAAAAATTATGCAACCAATTTTGTTAAATGCCTAAAAACCAGTGGACCATGTTAGAACAACAATGGAAATTTACTATACCATTTAACTATTTGAAACAATTATAATCAGTAGCAAAAACCACTATATTTAATCCTTTAAAATATAATAAAAATATAAATGATTTTTATTTAATGCCCAAACTTTTGTGGCATCACTATAATGTGGGGCACTAATAAATGTACTGGTTTCCCATTTTACAAAATTCAAATGATAGACAAATAAAATATAAAAAGAAAATAATAAGGGCAAAGAAAACAAAAAACAAAATAAAAAGAAAACACAACCTATCTACCGCATAGGGCGAAGCCCACCCCTCCCAGCCCAACCCCCACCTCCTCCCTCCTCCACTGCTCACGCCATGGCGTGGCAACCATCGCACGGAGCCATGTCCAGCGACATCGCCATCTCGCGCATCGGCGGCTAGCCGGCGGCGATAAGGGAAACCCCCTTGCCCCTCTTGAACCCTAACCCTAGCCCCCCTCGCAGATCTCACTGTCCCCCTCTCTGCCTCACTCCCCGCCCGATCCCGTAGCCACCCGTGGACTCCCCCTCGCCGCCGTTCGTCATCGACGTGGCCAACGGCCACCACAAGCCAAGCCATGCTGTCCAGAAGCGTCGCCGTCGACGTCCACGCCACCTCGCCGCAGGAATCGAGTCGGGAGCCCCTCCACACCGCGCCATGTCGTCGTTCCCCTCTGCAGCCCCGCCGCTCGCCGTCGTCGATCTCGGCCGCCTCGAATCCTCCCCGAGCCCACTCTAACGGCTACAAACCGCGGTGAGCCCCCCGAACGGAACGTTGTTCTCCCCTACCCCTCCCGTGGCCGTAGTCGGCGCCCTTCGTGTGACCGAGCCCGCCGTCGCGCGAGCTCGTTGCCGGCAAGCTTCCGGTGACCAAATGGTCACGCGCTGGAGTCCCTCATCCTCACCCGCGCGCGAGGATCCCCCCTGACCCATCCTTTCATCACGGGTGTGTCTATGTCGCCGTTACCGTCGCCGCCGTGTTCTGACCGCCGCCATCCTCGTCGCCGCCGTCGCTCTGGTGACTCCCCGGTCAAGCCACCGCCCCCATTCGACTCGTGGCGCTCCCAGGAACCCATAGGATTCAGCGACGCCTCAAATGGTGCTCTGTACCGAGCGCATGGCCGAGCTCGCCGTCGGTGGTCGTCGCCGGCGATGGCCTGAGTGGATGACCGGTGCCCCCCCCCCCCCCGTGTCAGACAGTTTAATTAACTGATAATGAGCCCACTAGAGTCTATGACCTGTGGGCCAGGTCCCCTCTAATTACCGTTGTTTAGATTAAGTGGGGATAACCCCTTTTAGAATGACATGTGGGCCCAGGGCCTTTGGTTTAAATAAAAGGCATGTTAATTGTCTTTGTCAATGACATCTGGACCCCAGCTGTGAATTAATAATAATATGACTATATTTACACTAACAGGCAATGCCATGTGGGCCCTGGCAATGTTTAAATAAATTAGATGTTTTATAAATACTGTGAGGCTGACCAGTGGGACCCACTGGTCAGGTTTGACCAGTCAACCCACCGTTATGGATAGTGTTATATTAAATGATTAAAGAAATTCAGAAATTCTTTTAAATTGATTTAAAACTTTGAAATTGAATATCTTTTAAACCGTAAATCGGATGGAAAAACTTTATACATGAAAATTGATCAAAAAATATAACGAATACGAATACGCTACCCGTATGTCAACCCCCCCTCTAACACAAAGAACATGAGACATCCCCCCTCCGGGCCGTCTTTCGATAATCACCCAGAACTGGTAGTTCATCCCCGGATGAATTCCCGCTCCGAGCATAACACTTTGCACTGCATTAGAACACCGTTAACATTGCCTATGTCACGGCATGCATATGTTTGCTTATGATTGCTGTGTATTTACTATTCCCCCCCTTAATCTCCTGTAGACCCCGCGATTGCCGTCGACTACACCGCTGCTGAGTACAACTACTTCATCGACGACCCTACCCCTACCGTCGAGCTTCCAGGCAAGTAAAGCCATTCTCCTCCCCAAATATCACCTATATTTCCATACTTTTCTTGCACTAGGCATTGTTACTGTTGCTTCTACGTTACAATCCTATTCTATTGCATTGCCTGTCATTGTCGCCCTTGATGCACCTTCCTTTATCCTATGTTGCCTATTATTACTTATGCAATATTCAGCAGTGAGCCCTGCGCATTGTTAGTCAACTAGATTAGATAGCGGGCCGTGATCACTTTGGGGAGTGAATGCGGATATAAGGGATATAACTGTCACAGGTACGGTACAATGCAGACACCGCCTCAGGCCCCTACCTCGGCTCTAGCGAGCCACATCAAGTGTGCGCTATCGAGGAGTAATCCTTGTACTCCACTCGTTGCTGACTTTGTATAGCCGCCCTAGGGTGTTGAACCACAGTTGTCCTTAAGGTAAGAAGTCGGGCGAGCCAACGGTGCCCGCAAGCGGTATTGCGAAGGGAATGACAGAGAGGGTACGTACCAAGTACTGGCGTGCTTGGCCCCTGCTCGTATTCCGCGAGAGTTACCAAAACCACGAAATTCGAGCTCTTCCCAGAGCACACGCGAGATAAGGTAAGGACACGGTTCACCTTGTTGGTAATCGCGTGCTCTGACGGGACGACAGGGCAGGCACCAATGTACTAGTGGTCTTGACTGATGTTCGTTCTCCGTTGTGTGAATTAGTCAGGCAACGATAACGGTTGCCTGCGAGAAAATAATAAAATGACTAATGGTTCAGTGGATGACTTGAGTAGCCTTTTGGCTTATACGCGCTGCCTACACGTGGGATAATGAGTTATGGGCTCCTCTGCTTCATAGTCTCGTTCGAGAACTCTTCAGATGTCAGCAGTACCGCAGCCTGCGCCGGAAAGTGGTGTTGTCTTCTTTGCTCGAGCAGTGTGATTTTTATCCACTTTTGCTTCACCGGCCAGCCTCTCACTGTGCAGGAGTACGTCAGGGTTAGGGTCCAAAGCCCAGGGTACATAGGATTTAGTCCGGTGGATGACCTCTTTGTTGAGTTTGAAAGATGGGCTACGGAGTGTCGGATAGCCTCGGTGGGGCATTCCCTAACAAGGTGTACGCCACCCTGGAGATCTGTGTGTTGTAGTGTAACAGAATTGCACCCCTTCGGGGAAGATTAATCTATTCGAATAGCCGTGTCCACGGTAACATGACGCTTTATGCTGAAGCCAGATCCTACTACTACGAACTACTACACTACTAAACTATTGGTTCCGGGTTTTCTTCCTCGCAGGGAATTCGAGGATGTGATCTCGGAGGCATTGATAATTATTACAACTTACTATTATACAATGTTGCAGCAACTTCTGCTGCGTTGTTACTTTATGCTTTGTATAAACTATTGGCTATTCTCTCATCATGCTACAAGACTCGTCGGAAGATGCTAGCCTTCGATAGGCATAGCTTCTCTTCCTTATTCTGGTTTTCTGCAATCCATTCCACTATATATAGCCTCCCCTTTCCATTTGATACAAATGCATAAATGCTTAGTAGCGGACGTAAGACTCGCGGGTATGCTAGATACTCACCTTTGCTTTATTTCCCCCTTTGTTTTGTATACCCGACCGGTTGCTGCCATCAGACGTTGGAGCCCAGGAGCAGGAGTACCCTGGAGGCGCCTACTACAATGTCGAGTTCCCCGTTGACCAGGAGTAGTTCGGTGGATCCCAGGCAGGAGGCCTCGCCTTTTCGGTCTGTATCTCTGATGTTATTTGTGCTAGCCTTCTTAAGGCAAAACTTGACTACTATGTTTGTACTCAGATATTATGGCTTGTATGACTTATGTATTCGAATCCTCGTGATCCCTGGTTTGTAACTTAAAGATTTATCTTATTTGTGTCTAGTGTTGTACTGTGATATTTGATGGCTTCTCGCCCCTCGTTGGTTACCCCAAGTGGAAGGTTTGAGATGCAGTGCAGCAGCAAGTTTCCCTCGGTGAAGATACCAAGGTTATCGAACCAGTAGGACTCAGGAGATACAAGTAGGTGGCAACGTCGCCAGAAATTGCTTCCTGACTAGGGTGTTGTCGTGGACCTGCACACAACAACAAATAACTTTGCTCCCAACGAGTACAGAGGAGTTGTCAATTCCTCCGGTCTTGTCGTTTACAAAGGATCAACGCAAGAGATAAAAGGTGCAAAGGAAAGTAAAAGCTGAAAGTAAATTGAGGGTGTGAACAATAATGTGAAGATGGACCGGGGTCCCGTGATTTTCATTAGTGATGTCTCTCTCCCAAAAGACGATAAAAGTGCTAGCGAGGTAAACAAATCACAGTTGGGCAATTGACAGGATTATGAAGGCGCCGCAATGCTAACTATGCTGCAAAGAAAGGAAGGGCTCAAAAGCAATGGGCAGTACGCCAATGTAAGTAGACCGAAATTCATCTGCATCTACTACGAATCATCCACCTTGAGATATCTATCCAGAACATCTCGCTGGTATTAAGTTGCGAATCACACCCAAAGTGTAAACTCAAAGCAACACACAACTGCATTAAAAGAACTTTGCGTAAAATAAAACAATCCTTGCACCCGCAGGTACAAGCACCGTTGTTTTATCCCTGGTGGCAACAGCACATCCCCTAGTCTCATGTTTCTGTCACTCAAGCTAGACATCAAGGGGCTGAACCCACAATCGAGCATAACGCTCTCTCTTGGAGTTGCAAATAAAATACTTGGCCAAAGCAAATACCACAACGGAGAACATGCAAGAATTTACTCAAGAACAAAATATAAAAGAGAAGAACCAAATATATTACTCATCACAATCTGAACATAGTCTCATAATCCACCATATCCCAACAAACTCAGCATAGCAATAGCAGAAATTACATAGATACCTCGATCATGTGAGGCAGCTCACGAGGACTCGAAAGTGGAAGCACAAAAGGGGGAGATATTCATCACATAGCTACTGGTCACGGACCCATGGTCCAAGGGGGACTACTCACGGTACATCCGGGAGGCATCCATGGCTATGGATGGTCTCCCGGAGGGGGTTCCTCCTTCCGGCAGGGTGCCGGGGCAGCTTCTCCAGGCAGCCCCGATCTTGAAATGGCGGCGGCGGCGGTACAGAGGGGAGTTCACGAGAAAGAGATCGATATTAGGGGTTTCCACCCCGAGGGGTAAATATAGGCGAATGGGGGCATCGAGGGGACCCATGAGGCAGTCAGGAGGGTCCCTGGCGCGGCCCAGGGTGGGGCCGCGCCACCTGCCCTCCTGGCTGCCTGGTGGTGGCCCCCCTTCCCTCTCTTGGTGATTCCGAAAGCTTCTGTTGCGCTGATTTTTTATATATTTTTCCCGGAATTTTTGGAGCACTTTTAATGGTCGGAAAACCTGAAATACAAAACAGCAGAAAACAGAAACTGGCAACTGGGTGCACTGAGTTAATAGGTTAGTACAAATAGGTTCAAAAGTGTATGAAAGTTCAAGCAAAACATGGCAAAGTCACACAAAACATGCATGGAGCAAGCAGAAATTATAGATACGTTTGGGACGTATCAACATCCCCAAGCTTAATTCCTGCTCGTCCTCAAGTAGGTAAATCATAACAAGCATAATTTCTGTGGTGACATGCCACACAACCAAATAAGGACTTTTAAGTAAAGCAATCAAAGCATGCAATTCAATTAAAGTCTTAACAAGCAAGAGTCTATATTAGCATTGACACAAGTAACAAAAGAACAAAGGGTGCAAGAGCTCTCGCTGTCCGTGACTCGAATGTCTCCAATGGTGTTTGCGTGCAAGCAAGGGTCTGGGAAGAAAGAGAAAAAAGTTTGTTGAGAACAACTATCTACTAAAGTTTCACACTTGGTCTCCTTTGGATTCTTATCTGGACTCGTTCCCAGACCACTAGCCAGGTACAAGTCAAACTGATCCACTCCCTTTCGACATTTTGAGCACTCATGCAATGGATGAGCGTGAGCAAGAAAGTTGACACCTAAAAGGCGAAATAGAAAGAAGGTGGAGGAGTAAGACAAAAAGGTGTGAAAGGCTCACATCAATGAGGACAATCATAGGCGAGAGAAGGCCATATGATAGATATGATGTGAGGAGTAGGGATTGCCATACAACGGATGCACATGTGAGTTAAAAGCTCTCCAAGGGAACTAGTGGGGGTGCATCTAACTTGCTTGCTCAAGAAGACCTAGAGCTCGTTTGAGGAGGCTCATCATTGGAATATACAAGCCAAGTTCTATAGTGTGAAGGGTCCCCACATAGCTATATGCATGATGATGATCTCTATGGAGTACAAGGGATAGAAGATGAAGTACTAGTGTGGATCTCTCAAAAGGAATAATAGTATGCCCCCTTCTCTCTTTTTATTTTTTTTCTGGTGGCCTCAATGGCTCTTTATATTAACTCTCATTTGTCCTCTTTGGGATCTTTTGATTTTGTCCTCTTTGGGATCTTTTCCTCGCTTTAGGGGCAATACTCTATATTTTACAAGAATATAGGAGATCTTTCACACTTTACAAGGGTACTCACATAAAGAAAATGTAACTATCATGATGCAAATGTATGTCTCTGCCAGGGTAGCAGGATATGCAATGATACTAGCGCGTCATGTAGCAATGATTAGGGCAAGGCCCAACTCGCATGCGGCTCATCGATCAAGCAAGTAGCATGTATGACATGAAGATCAAGTCATGAGAAGGTGGATGTTGCATGGCAATGTATCTTGGAAAGGCTATGGAAATGCCTTGTAGGTAGGTATGGTGGCTGTTTTGAGGAAAGATATAAGGAGGTTTATGATGACAGAGCGTATCATGCCAAGGGTTTGGGTGCACCGGCGAAGTATGCGCCAACTCTCGAGGTGAGAAAGGGCAATGCACGGTACCGAAGAGGCTAGAAAAAGTATAGGTGGGTGGAAGTGTCAACTTTCGAATACTCACATTAGTCCGAAGAACTCATGCACTTATTATCGGTAACTCTCAATCTAATCAGGAGGTTCACAAAGAGACAGGTACCCCGAGGAGGAGTGTATGGGGGTTTGGTTATCCTTGCGCATCCTCGACTCATGGTACGTGAGGGTACTCTAATATTCGAACCCTCCAGAGGTTAGTGATCCATCTAGTAGCTAGTGTTCTCAATAGGGTTTTTTTTGTTTTCGAAAAACATACGGATTTCCCAAAATACGACATCTATCACTAATAGGCAAGAGCTCTTGACACCAAAAGTTCAAACATTACTCTAATCAATAACTCAAAACTATTGCAAGTTACTACTACAAAGAGAAAAGCAACTTTAACTACCTACTTTCAGTCAAGACACAGAACTCGGTGCAACAGGAAAACTCTCTAACAAGATAAAACATGAAACCTATAGAAAGTTCAACCTAAAACAAAAATAAAATCTCTAGAAAAACTAAAGCACTACAACTAAACAGAACAACAGCTAAGAAAAGAAAAAGAACAGCTCACAGCTAAAAGAATAGGCATGCAAATCCTATGAGGAGTTCTAGTTCAAGTGGAGCGTGAATCTCTCCCACACAAAAGAGTAAGTCGGGGTCTAACTTGTTACTACAGCAAAGAAAGCAAAACAAACCTAGAAAAGTAAAGAGTGAGACGCTCCAAGCAAAGCACATAACGCATGAAGTGATAAAAATATAGTGCAACGAGTGACAAACTGATGATTGTTGATGAAGAAGGGGATGCATCGGGGGCATCCCCAAGCTTAGACGCTTGAGTCTTCTTGAATATTTTTTGGGGGTGCACATGGGCATCCCCAAGCTTGAGCACACTCCTGAATCTTCTTTCATCACCTTCCATCGCGCACTTGAAAACTCCCTTCATACATAACTCATTGTAGGCTGATTAGAGAGGTTAGTACCCTAATAAAATAATTTTACTCTACTGAAAATAAATATAATCTTGAATAGCTACTGTTTCTCAAGATTGCCAAAAAGTTTTTGCAAAGAAAAAGCAAGCTTAAGGTTTGCAAAAGTAAGGAGAGACAAAACGTGGCAGAATCTGTGAAAAACAGAACAACAGATAGAAACGAAATTTTTAGGGGTACTTCTGCAACTCAAATAAAAAAACTCAAAACATACGGAAGTTTCGTAATTTTATAGAGTACGCTGTGTAAAAAATTCAGCTCAAGAAGATGAACTGGGATTTTTCTGTGATTTTTCTAGTCACGAGGACAGAATCTGTTTTCTGGACAGCATGTCACAACTTTCACTTCCCTTGTCGCATGAGGCTAAACTTGGCACAAAACTTGAAAAGTAAAGATACAATGATGTTGCTACAGTAGTAACAATCATAAAGACCACTAAGAACAGAACAAAAGAAAAAAGAAAAACCTAAATTCGTTGCGGGCTCTCTCTCGAAAGCGCTTCTTTAGTGCCATTAGCTAGGCTTAAAGCAGAAGATCAAGTTGCATCTATTGAACCATCATCATGATCATCAAAAAGCTCTTCAATAGTACAACTAGTCTTAATGGGTTTCTCAAATAAAGGACGAATGAAAATGCTTCTTGGAATAAAATCAAAAGGAGGGAAATCAATTGGAGTTTCATTAAAGTTAAAGATAGGTGTCTCCTCCAAAGTTTTCACCGTTTCAACTCTCTTGGCACTGGGTGTGCTAGCTTTATCTCGGGGAACCTTTGGTACGTAAACGGACTTAGGTTCCTTCTTTGCTGGAGTTTCATCCTTTTTGGTTTTGATTGACGAAAATGTAGTTCCTAAAGTTTCAATAACTTCCTCAATCTTTTCTATCCTAGAAGACTTTTCATCAAGGGATTTGATAGTCTCCAAAGTTTTGACAATTTTCTGCATGGAATTATCTAGCCTATTCAAATTCCCTTGAATCTTACGATCCAACTCATTCACCCTATCGATACTTGGCATCTCTAGCTCTATTTTTTCAAGTTTTCTCATAATGTGAGCTAAAGTAATGTCCTCCTTAATAGTAACAATGGGGAGACTTCCAACAAGATTTTCAATAACATTAAGGGCTTCCCAAACTGGGGCCTCTATGAAGTTCCCATTGATAGCAGTGTCTAAAAGAAACCTAATCCAAGAATTAATCCCAACATAAAAATTTCTAAGCAGGATAGTAGTGGATTGCTTCTTGGTGGCTCTTTTTTTGAGAATCATTAATTCTATACCAAGCATCTTTCAAACTTTCACCACCTCTTTGAGTAAAGATAAGCATTTCTGCCTCACCAAAGGCAAAAGGACCAGCCATAGTGGTAACTACTGACAAGGTAACAAGTGTTTCTGGTATTTTTGATTAAGGACACAAAAGTAAAAACTGAAAGGTAAACTAACAAGACTAAAAAGCAAAGGTAAAAGATAGTGTGCAACTCCCCTATCTTGTAGACTTGAGTCCCCGGCAACGGCGCCAGAAATTTGCTTGATGGCTTCTCGCCCCTCGTTGGTTACCCCAAGTGGAAGGTTTGAGATGCAGTGCAGCAGCAAGTTTCCCTCGGTGAAGATACCAAGGTTATCGAACCAGTAGGACTCAGGAGATACATGTAGGTGGCAACGTCGCCAGAAATTGCTTCCTGACTAGGGTGTTGTCGTGGACCTGCACACAACAACAAATAACTTTGCTCCCAACGAGTACAGAGGAGTTGTGAATTCCTCCGGCCTTGTCGTTTACAAAGGATCAACGCAAGAGATAAAAGGTGCAAAGGAAAGTAAAAGCTGAAAGTAAATTGAGGGTGTGAACAACCGGGGTCCCGTGATTTTCACTAGTGATGTCTCTCTCCCAAAAGACGATAAAAGTGCTAGCGAGGTAAACAAATCACAGTTGGGCAATTGACAGGATTATGAAGTCACCGCAATGCTAACTATGTTGCAAAGAAAGGAAGGGCTCAAAAGCAATGGGTAGTACGCCAATGTAAGTAGACCGAAATCCATCTGCATCTACTACGAATCATCCACCTTGAGATATCTATCCAGAACATCTCGCTGGTATTAAGTTGCGAATCCCACCCAAAGTGTAAACTCAAAGCAACATACAACTGCATTAAAAGAACTTTGCGTAAAGTAAACAATCCTTGCACCCGCAAGTACAATCACCGTTGTTTTATCCCTGGTGGCAACAACACATCCCGTAGTCTCATGTTTCTGTCACTCAAGCTAGACATCAAGGGGCTGAACCCACAATCGAGCATAACACTCTCTCTTGGAGTTGCAAATAAAATACTTGGCCAAAGCAAATACCGCAACAGAGAACATGCAAGAATTTACTCAAGAACAAAATATAAAAGAGAAGAACCAAATATATTACTCATCATAATCTGAATATAGTCTCATAATCCATCAGATCCCAACAAACTCAGCATAGCAACAACAGAAATTACATAGATGCCTCGATCATGTGAGGCAACTCACGAGGACTCGAAAGTGGAAGCACAAAAGGGGGAGAGATTCATCACATAGCTACTGGTCACGGACCCATGGTCCAAGGGGGACTACTCACGGTACATCCGGGAGGCGTCCATGGCTATGGATGGTCTCCCGGAGGGG
Organism: Bromus sterilis; assembly: GCA_950022295.1. Taxonomy (NCBI): domain Eukaryota; kingdom Viridiplantae; phylum Streptophyta; class Magnoliopsida; order Poales; family Poaceae; genus Bromus; species Bromus sterilis. Next base: position 136,786,142 of record OX465601.1, on the reverse strand, counting down.
GTTCCTCCTTCCGGCAGGGTGTCGGGGCAGCTTCTCCAGGCAGCCCCGATCTTGAAACGGCGACGGCGGCGGTACAGAGGGGAGTTCGCGAGAAAGAGATCGATATTAGGGGTTTCCACCCCGAGGGGTAAATATAGGCGAAGGGGGGCATCGAGGGGACCCACGAGGCAGTCAGGAGGGTCCCTGGCGCGGCCCAGGGTGGGGCCGCGCCACCTGCCCTCCTGGCTGCCTGGTGGTGGCCCCTTCCCTATCTTGGTGATTCCGAAAGCTTCTGTTGCGCTGATTTTTTATATATTTTCCCCGGAATTTTTGGAGCACTTTTAATGGCCGGAAAAACTGAAATACAAAAACAACAGAAAATAGAAACTGGCAACTGGGTGCACTGAGTTAATAGGTTAGTACAAATAGGTTCAAAAGTGTATGAAAGTTCAAGCAAAACATGGCAAAGTCACACAAAACATGCATGGAGAAAGCAGAAATTATATATACGTTTGGGACGTATCAATATTCTCACCATGGCACCCTGATTTCGGTCGTGTACCCTGCGTGTATGATTACTGTACACAACTTGATTTTGGGGGCATCACAAGTTGGCATCAGAGCCGACTGCCTGTAAGAAGCCACCCACCCACTAGTTGGTCGTAGTTGAGTCTAGTCTTTGAAAAACTATTTTGTTAACTTAATGTTTGGCTTACGGGCCCAGATCGATATCACCTCGTCGTGATATCTATGGTATTAGGATCCTTTTTCTCCGTACCTATTGATATGGGCAGGACGACGGAGGTTGAGATATGCGCTGGACGGAGGAGGCGAAGATGGACAGGATTCTGGACATCGGACGTCCGACCCAATTCGGACGTCCGACATCAGCGACGAGGAAGGCGACCCCCGAGTACAGAACCGATGTCAAAATAGCCGGAAGTCCGACACGATTCCGACGTCCGACACATCGGGCGTCCGAAACTTCCTGCGCGCAGATCTGACGGGCTACGGCCCATGTATCCCTAGTTTTATCCCCTAGCTTATAAATAGAACACCCCCTACGAGTTTTAGGGTTAGCTTAAGTTTAGACAAGAATTTCAGGGTTAAGAGTTGTATCTCTTGGTGAAGCTTCCCTCCGGGGTTGGCGATGCCATTTATCCAATAAAATTGCCGCGGAGGTTCTTGTGTTCATCAAGGATTATCGTGTTTTGGTTTAAGGTGTGGTGATCTCCATCACGTTGCTTGCTGGATTCGTTCCTCTTCTTCAGGTTGCGTTCTTCGCGTGATTGGAAGGATTTATATCCGGGTTGCTCGCTGTGAAAGATCGGGACAAACTCAAGAGGATCTCACCCCGGTGATCGTTTCATCAGGTGTGTCCTTCCTTATCACCTATGCTCTAGGACTCTGCTCTCTTATCCTTGCTGGTAAGGTTTACTAACTCTGACATTAGGATCACGTTCTCATTGATTCCACCCGGCGTTATGCTTCTTAACCCTCTATTAAGTCGTGTCACAGGAGTTCTGACCCAGGTCCCGGACCGCGGATCCCCTTTCTCATTCGGGGCAGGCCGCGTGTTCTCTGGCACAAATTCATGTGGCCAACAATTTTCTTGCGGCGTGATTGACATAGCGTTGGCTATGTCGCGTCGTGTATTCCTTATCGCGGTCTGCGCGCTGCCTAGTGTGTCCTTTTTCCTTAATTTGTACGATGTTATGTTGTCCGATTTTTATTGACTCCGTGTGTGGATGTGTATGTCTTATATGACCACTCCTATATATCTGCGCCCCCTCTTCTTTGTCGCGTTACCTCATGCTTGTTTCCAGTACCTCGCTAAATTGTCATCGCTGAAATACCCCTGTTAAATTCAAGCAGGATGGCTGGTCGTGGTCGTGGTCGTGGTGCCAATGATCCACCTCCACCGCCGGATTACATGGCTGCGATGATGCAGCAGTTCAAGTTGAACCGTCAGTTCATGCAGAATGTCATGGCTCAGTTCCCACAGCAGAACCAACATGGGCACCATCATCAGCATGCCGCAGTGACCCTGCACGACTTCACCCGCCTCAACTCCACTATATTCCGCAACTCTTTTCAGTCGTTGGATGTTGATGACTGGTTTCGCGACATCACTCATGAGTTGGAGTCTTCTAATGTCGATCCAGCAAACTATGTGAACTTTGCGTCATATCACCTGAAAGGCGCCGCTGCTCAGTGGTGGAGCACCCACAAGCGTTCATTACCAGTTGAAGAAGTCATCACCTGGTGTAAGAGCAAAGTTTTGCCCCCATGTGTTTTGGATATTGTTGGACAAGACAGTAGAGGTACTAACAATGTTTTCTAGTGTAAATAGTTGATTAGGTTCCTGAAGGACAAGCCAGGTGATAAAGCTTCAAGGAAGATTTACAAGTTTCTAAAGCACAACTTCAAGAGCGAAGTTTTATCACGGAGGATGACCCCTAAAAATGATGGTTTCCTGAAGCTCAACTCATCGAAGGAAATGAAGAAGACGACGCAAGACTTACATGTTTCTGTGTAGTTCTTTTTCTGTTCTTTGAGTGATAGGAAAAACCGTACTACCAAGAGGGGTTTAGTTTGTGGACACCGAAGCTATTGTGAAATTGCTCAGATCAAATCTAAACCTAGTAAGTAGTCAAAGAAGAAATCTCATGTGCACTGAGTTAAGTTTCGGTAGCAAAGACTTCGTTCTTTGGCTTCCGAAGAAGAACTAAGTCCGTGAGTCAGCTTTACTTGGTCCGCAAGCAAAGTTGCGCATTGATGACTAATCCGACCGTTGCGGACACGCGTTAAGCTGTCGCTTTGGGTCAAATCAGTCATTTCGCACCTCAGGATCGCCACCTATAAATACGCCGCCCCCGCCTCCATTTGCGGGCGGCTGCTCTGAGATTATTCCTGAGAGAAACTGAGGAGAGCATCACAAGAACGCCACTGAAGAAAAACCCAAAAGCCAAACCACCGAATCCTAAGTCCCATTGATCTAAGTAGAATCACAATGACTTAGGTGAAAGCTTGCTAGCCTTTTTTATCTTGAAGAACTGCAGACGGTTAGAGTGTCGTCTTCAGAGAGCGAAGAGTAATTGTTGCCTCGAAGTTCAAGTTTGTCAAAGGTTTTGGAGATTTCCTTGATAATCTACCCCGAGTCAAAACTGGCCGAGCTCAAGGAGATTGGTGCAGTGGAGCAACGGACGGAAAGAGTTTTGCTCCAGGTGTTCAGTCACTAGTCCCTCCAACCAGACGTAGCGCTTTCCAGAGCGTGAACTAGTCGAACAAACATCGCCGAGTCAAGAGTTTGTTTTACTTCAAGCATTTACTTTCTGCATTGCATTTGCTTCCAGTTAAGCTTCAACATGTTTTGATTCGTTGTGTTTAGTTTCGTACTAATTTTTCTTCCCAGTTACTTGTCTCTGTGATCCTTTTCTGCCAAGTTTATGCTTCACTTCATAGCTTCACTCGAAAATTTGAAGTGATCATTCACCCCCTCCCCCTCTGATCACATACTTGGACTTTCGATTGGTATCAGAGCTAGGCACTCCCTACACTCTGTGTGTTTTGGATTAACCTCCTGGAGTGTTTCCAAGTGTACTGGAAGGACAAGATGATGAGGAATATCATTGCTATCAATTCTGCTGCTTGGAAAGTTGTCAATAATGGAGTTCAGCTTAAGGACAAGGATGCTCCCACAGCTGATGAAATCAAAGTTCTAGCACTCGATTCTGAAGTCTGGGTGTTCATCACGAATCATTTGACCCCAGAGAAGTATCATGAAGTGAAGAATATCCCATGTGCCAAAGGTGTCTGGTACTATCTTGAAAAGATTGGAGAAGGAGTTTCCACTCAGAAAGATGCCAGAATTGACACCCTCCGAAGCAAATTCTATCGATTCAAGAGAAACGAGGGAGAGAAAGTCAACTCCATATACAGCAGACTCACTACTCTCGCAAATGAGTTGATTTCCCTCGGTGCAGATGACATCACCCCACACATTGTGGTGAGAACGTTGCTTCACTCGTTGGATGACTCTTTCGATCACATTGTGATGATGATCAAGGAAAGGACTGATTTCAGAAAACTTGTTGCCGCTGATATTCTCGAGAGACTCAATACCTTTGAGATGGAAGAAGAAGAGAAGCGAGATATAAATGGTTCTCAAAGAAGATCTCATGCCCTAAAAGCAAGAGCTTCACGCCACTCTTCACCTGAAGTTACTTCTACTTCCGGTGTTGAATCTGATGATCCTGCAAGCATCGGGAAGGACTTGGCCTTGGTCATGAGACGCTTCAACCGCTTCGAAAGAAAAGGTTTTTTCATCACCGAAGAAGAATTACTCGTCAAGGCACTCAAGCAATTATTCTCACCGTTCATCCTCACGAAGCTCTCCATCGATGGACAACTGCTGCTACAAGTGCAAGAAACCAGGAAATTACATTGCTGACTGCCCATTGTGGGAAACTGAAAACAAATCAAAGCATTCACTCAGAGATTCCTCAAGCAAGTCTCACAGATCTTCCAGAAGCTATGAGTCAAAGAGACATGATTCCAGTTCAAGAAGAGAAAAGAAGAAAGATTCTGATGATGACAAGAAAAAGAAGTATCACAAGAAGCGTGAGAGTTCTTCTTCGAAGACACACTCGTCTCGACGAAGCAATTCTCACCGTGCCAAGGCCTATCTGGGTAAAGAGATGAACTGCGAAGAAGAAGCCTCTGGGTCCGAAGCAGAATCAGGCTCAAGATCAGCATCTGGTTCTGAGTCTGATGGTGTTGCTGGGTTGGCATTTGCTTCGGCTGGTGCTTCGAGCACATTCTTCACCAACAACAGTAGTGAAGATGAAACTCCTGCATACTGCTTCATGGCCAAAGCGAAGGTATCTTCATCCGAAGTCACCTATGATACTTTTGATTGTTCTTCATATGACAGTGACTCAAATATAAGCTATGCTAAACTTGCTAAAATTGCTTCAATCCAACAAGATGAACTTGATTCGCTAAGCAAAACTATTAAGAAATCAGAGACCCTGTTGATCTATGAGATAGAGAAAGGTCAAACTTTAACTAATGAGCATGCTGCTCTGAAGGAGAAGTTTGAAGAACTATCCTCTCGGCATGATCTTCTTTCAGTTGATTATGAGAAGCTCACCTATGAATTTCTTCAGAGGAAATGGCTCTCGAAAAACTGAAAGAGGCTCATGAAGAGTTGGAAAACGTCAATCTCTCTCTCATGGCTCAACAAGGTTCTGAAGCAAATCATAATTCTGATTCACCATGCTTAACTTGTTTGGAACGAAGCAGAACTGATTCTAAAGGCAAAGCACCTACTGTTATTGATGATACTAATGCCTCAGATGAGGAAAACTCTACTGTTACCGAGGAACTCCTCAGGTTGAAAGATTTGTTTGAAACAGGACTATTCAAAAGTGTTCAGGGACACCAGTACCTTTGTGATATCCTGAAGAAGGCACTACTTCACAGGAATCCTAGGAATGAAGGTGTTGGCTTTGAAAGGAAGCTAAACCCCGATGGCACTTACTGGGAACCTGAGCAGTACCCAAAAACTGTATGGGTCCTAACAAAGGATAAGCATATATATATTGCTAATCTTTCAGGTTTCAACTGCAAAATTGACAAGGCTATTGTTGACGAATCACTTGATTCTGACTACAAGCTTGTCATGGACCAGGAAGGAAAGGTTTTGGCCGAATACATTGGTGCCCCTCCAAAGAATGGTTTCTATAAGAGACAAATTTGGGTGCGCAAGTCACTCGTTGAGAAATTGCCTGCTAACCATTCTATGCAGGGAAAGTCTTCGGTACCACCAAAACACTTCTATTCTCTCGAGGAGAGAAATGATTCACTGGTGCCCGAATCAAATGTTCCTCAAAAGGAATACTATCGCACTGGTCGTTACACCTATCGACACCGTGATAATAATGATAAGATTGCATATGCTCATTCATATCCTAAACCTTCGCGGAGGAACTACATTTATGGTGTACTTGATTGTCCCCCTAGGCAATATAACCCTGTGCGCTTTAATGTTGCTTCGACAAGTGCTTCCACCTCTTCTTAGTCACGTGCTCGTTTGTGGGTGGTTAAGAAGAACTAATTCTTCTGCAGGGCTATGTCTCCGGTGGATCCGAATGGGTCATGGACAGTGGTCGCACTAATCATATGACTGGAGACAAGGAATTGTTCACTGAAGAAAAATTATCTCAATCTTCTCAGAAGTGCATTACCTTCGGTGATAACAACAAGGGTAAAGTTTTAGGTTTGGGTAAGGTTACCATATCGAAAGATAAGCATATTGACAAGGTTATGCTAGTTCAATCACTTGGATATAATCTCATGTCTATTTCAAAGCTATGTGATATGGGTATGCTTGTTCTATTTTCTTCTTCGCGATGTGTTGTCTTTTCACAGGATGACTATACATTTGTCTTCGAGGGCTACTAAAAAGGAGATTTATATATCGTTGATTTTTCGTTGGGCCCTGCCGTATCCACATGCTTAATGGCAAAAGCTTCGTCTGGATGGTTATGGCATAGAAGACTTGGTCATGCAGGGATGAGAAATCTTCATACTCTAGTGAAGAAGAAGCATGTTATTGGCCTTAGTGAAGTAAAATTCGATATGGATCGTCTCTGCAGTGCTTGTGAAGCTGGCAAGATTACAAAGAAACATCATTCAGCGAAGACTATCATGACCACTACTTGTCCCCTAGAATTACTTCATATGGATTTGTTCGGTCCTCAAAATTATGCAAGTCTGGGAGGCAAAAAATATGGTCTAGTTATTATTGATGATTTCTCTCGCTATACTTGGGTTTTCTTTCTGGATGACAAGAGCAAAGTTGTTGAAATCTTCAAGTCATTCGCTAAGAGAGCTCAAACTGAATATGAATTATCTCTAAAGCATATCCGAAGTGACAATGGAACTGAATTCAAAAATACTCATATTGAAGATTTTCTTGATGATCATGGCTTTACTCATGAATTCTCAGCTGCTTATACACCTCAACAAAATGGTGTGGTTGAAAGGAAGAATAGAGCTCTTATTGAAATGGCCAGAACAATGCTTGTCGAATACAAGACTCATATCAGGTTCTGGGCTGAAGCAATTAACACTGCCTGTCATATCATCAACAAGGTTTACCTTCACAAATTTTTGAAGAAAACTTCACATGAGCTTATCACTGGTAACAAGCCAAATGTTTCATACCTTAGAGTATTTGGTGCTCCTTGTTTTATTAGAGATATGAATCATAGCTCCAAATTTGCCCCTAAGGCACATGAAGGTTTTCTACTAGGTTATGGCTCAAATTCTCACACTTACAGAGTGTATAACCCCCAGTTTTGGAAGGTTATGGAAACTGTAAATGTGAGGTTTGATGAAACTAATGGCTCTCAAAAGGAGCATTTGCCTCATGATCTAGATGAACCTCCTCTTGATGAAGTGATTAGGTCCATGGCTATTGGAGAGATTCGCCCTGTCGAAGCAAATACTCATCAAGCTAACATGGATGATGATGGTCCAATGTTCCCACAAATAGCCCGGGGCGCTGGAGATCAACATCCTGAAGCTAATGAAGGACATGACAAAGAAGAACCCAGGAACGAAGAGAATGCAGATCCTGAAGGAAATACAAATCCCGAAGGAAATGATCCTGAAGGAAATGCCAATCCCGAAGGAAATGCTGATTCTGAAGAACTAGAGCCACAAGCTAATGAAAATGCAGTGTCACGTGTGCGAAGAAGAGTTGATGCTGATTCGATCCTTGAAGAAATTCAACAACCAGGTCATCCCACAACTCGCTCTCGTACTCGTTTGGATAACTTATGTGGAAACTTTTCATTTGTCTCCATGCTAGAACCTTCAAAGTTTGATGAATCCATGGAGGACCCAGATTGGTTAACTACAATGCTCGAAGAACTCAATCAATTCGAGCGAAACAAAGTCTGGTCCTTAGTTGAAAGGCCTGATCCCACTAAGCACAACATCATTGGTACCAAGTGGATTTTTCGCAACAAGCAAGATGAAGACAATATTGTGGTAAGAAACAAAGAAAGACCGGTAGCCGAAGGTTACTCCAAAATCTAAGGTATCGATTTCGGCAAAACTTATGCTCCAGTTGCTCGTCTCGAATCTATTCGTGTTATGCTTGCTTTTGCAAATTTCAATGGTATCCTGCTTTATCAATTGGATGTGAAAAGTTCTTTTCTTAATGGTAAAATCGAAGAAGAAGTGTATGTTATGCAACCTCCAGGTTTTGAAGACTCGAAGAATCCTGACATGGTGTACAGGCTGCACAAAGCTCTTTATGGGTTAAAGCAAGCACCTCGTGCTTGGTATGACACCCTGAAGGATTTCCTTCTCAAGAAAGGCTTCAAACCAGGAACAACTGATCCCACTCTTTTCACTTGTTCTTATAATGGTGATTTGTTTGTATGCCAAATATATGTAGATGATATTATTTTTGGGTGCACTAACACTGAAATCAGTGAAGAATTTGCCAAAATGATGTCGAAGAAATACGAGATGTCTATGATGGGTGAATTAAAGTTCTTCCTTGGACTTCAAATCCGTCAACAGAAGAATGGCACCTTTATTTCTCAAGAAAAAATCTCAAGGATTGCGTGAAGAAGTTTGGACTCACTGATTGCAAAACGATAAAGACTCCAATGCCTACCAATGGCTTCCTAGATGCAGATGAGAAGGGCAAACCCTTCGATCAAAAGAAATATCGGTCTATGATTGGTTCTCTTCTATATCTTTGTGCATCTAGACCTGACATTATGCTTTCAGTATGTATTTGTGCTCGCTTTCAGGCAAATCCAAAGGAATCACATCATACCGATGTTAAGCGAATTCTTCAATATCTTGCTCACACACACCCTCCTTGGGCTTGTTGTATCCCAAGGGTGCTCAGTTTGACCTTATTGGCTATTCTGATTCAGACTGGGCTGGTGATTGTGTTGATAGGAAATCTACTTCAGGCACTTTTCATTTCCTAGGAAGATCACTTGTGTGTTGGGCTTCCAAGAAGCAAAATTGTGTATCAATATCAACTGCTGAAGCTGAATGCATTGTTGTTGGCTCATGTTCCACTCAGATTCTATGGCTTAAGCAGACGTTGAAGGATTATGGAATTCATGTGAAGAAAATTCCTCTCCTATGTGATAATGAGAGTGCTATCAAAATTGCCCACAATCCTGTGCAACACCCTCGCACGAAGCACATTGACATTCGCCATCCTTTTCTTCGTGACCATGTTCAGCGTGAAGATATTGTAATCAGTCATGTCAGAACTGAAGATCAACTGGCTGATATATTTACGAAACCATTGGATGAGAAAAGGTTCTGTGCGTTGAGATGTGAGCTCAATATTTTGGACTCACGCAATGTTCTGAAAGACCGAACCTTTACTTCCCTGTAAATATTCATTTACTTCGTTCTCGAAATTGGTTTCAATTTTCGTTTTTGCTTCTAGTTATATCTTTTATTTTGATTGGATTTAGTCCTCCATACTTATCACCTTTAGCTTCGTTGTTGTTTTTCTTCGAGGTGATAAGTTTTGGACCCTACCCCCTCTGTTCTTTTTCTCCCTTATTCTATCTGTCTAAAATGGTTGAGCACATTTGAAACGGAAAGTGATATGCTTCGAACATCATTGAGTTCCGAATCATATGCTTCCAACTTTATCGAAGTTTTTACTCAAGACCAAGACATATTCTTCGGTCGTTGAGATCCTGTCAAATCCGGGTCGTTGAGATTCCCTCGCGATTCGCTACCATATCCTGACCACAAAATACGGAGAGACAACTGTTGGGAGCTGTCCAATCTGATCTACCACATTTGCCAGCCCAGCCCTATATAAGGCGTTCCCCCCCAGCGAAACCCAATTCCTCATTCACTTCATCTCTTGGAACCCTATCTCTCCCCCGAGCGCGCCGCAGAGCTCCTCCTCCTCGCCGACGACTGCGCTGCTTCGCTGCCGAACAGCCGCCGCCGTAGACTTCACCGCCGACGACGAGCACCTCTCCTTCGCTCCTCACTGCCGTAGGCGCTCGACGCCACCAAGTTAGGGTACGCCGAGCCCTCGATCCAATCTTCTCCTCTATGTTCTTCTTTCTCTCGATTGGATCCGAGTTCTTAGGGTTTTCTTCTTGATTTTGTTAGGTTTCTTTGATCCGTTGGATCCATTGCCTTGTGGGAATCTTATTTAGCTGTCAAAAGCTTCCCATCTCTTTTCTGGTCAGAATCTAGGGTTTTGTCTGATTTATCTGTTCTGTGCTAGGGATTGTAGATGATAACACTTGCACTCACAAAGTCTAGCTCAGAACAGGCCGAAATCAACACCAAAACCTACCTGAATCTCTTGGCAAAATAGTTTGATTTGGTCGAAACTTTTGCTGGTGCTCAAACCATACCTATGTTTTTCCCTTGTTTCCCCTTTGCTTCTTCACAGGATGTCTGCAGATCTGGGTTATGGTGAAGAGTCACCCGTGTTGGACAATCTTCAAGATGACGTTGTTGAGAAAAAGGTTCAGAAGAGAAAAGGGGGCAGTACGAAGGAAACGAACAATGCTCATGGCATTCCCGAAGCCATTCGCAAAAAGTTCGGATATGACACCCAGTTGAAGAAGACAAAGTTCAGCGCAAGCTTCGCCTTCAAGGGATTCAGAGGTACTGGGCCATCAGATGGTATAAGTACAAGAGTGTGCTGATACGTCCCAAACATATCGATAATTTCTGCTCGTTCCATGCATGTTTTGTGTGATATTGCTACGATCTAGATACACTTTCATACACTTTTGATCATATTTGGACTAACCTACTAACTCAGTGCACCCCAGTGTCAGTTCCTGTTTTCTGTTGTTTTTCTATTTTAGTTTTTCCCCATATAAAAAGTGCTCCCAAAATCTGGGAAAAATCAGATAAAAAATCAGCGTCCCGGAAGCTTCCAGAGCCCTGAAGGAGGGCCAGGGGGCCACCACCAGGTGCCCAGGCGGCCACCTGGCGCGGCCATGGGCCTGGCCTCGCCAGGGGGGCGCCTGGACCCCTGGTGGCCCCCTAGCTGCCCCCTTCGCCTATTTAATATCTGTCATGTGAAACCTCCGAGGACAGAACCCTATTTTGCAAACTCGCCTTTGTTCCGCCGCCGCCGCACTTCCAAGATCGGGAGCACCGTCAAGACCCTTCCCGGCACCCTGCCGGAGGGAGGATCGACCCCCTGGAGCTTCTCCTCCACCATGGACACTTCCTAGATGTGCCGTGAGTAGTCTACCTTGAACCATGGGTCGGTGATCAGTAGCTATGTGATGTTCTCCTCCCCTCTTTGTTCTTCATGGTTTAGACCTCGTGAGTTGCCCTACATGATCGAGGCACATATGTAATTCTTCTGCTGTTGCTATGCTGAGTTTGATGGGATCTGATGGATTATGAGATTATGTTCAGATTGTGATAGAGTAATATATTTGGTTTTTATCTCTTATATTTTTTGTTTCCTAAGTAATTCTTGCATGTTCTCCGTTGTTGTTTATTGCTTTGGCAAAGTAGTAGGCAGTGACTCCAAGAGGGAACATTATGCTCGATTGTGGGTACATGCTCCCTGATGACACACTTGAGTGACAGAAACATGAGTCTAGGGGATGTGTTGTGGCCACAAGGGGAAAACAACGGTGCTTGTAACCGCGGTTGCAAGGATTGTTTACTTTACGCAAAGTTATTTTTAATGCAGTTGTCTGTTGCTTTGGGTTTACACTTTGGGTGGGGCTCACAACTTAATACCAGCAAGATGTTCTGGATAGATATCTCAAGGTGGATGATTCGTAGTAGATGCAGATGGATTTCGGTCTACTTATTTTGGGGTACTGCCCATGCTTATGAGCCTCTTCCTTTCTTTTGTAGCATAGTTAGCATTGTGGTGCGTTTATAATCCCGTCAATTGCCCATCTGTAATTTGTGTACCTCGCATAGCAGTTTTATCGTCTTTTGGGAGAGAGACATCACTAGTGAACATCACGGGACCCCGGACCATATTCTCATCGTTGTTTACAAGCTTATTTACTTTCAGTTGCTATCATTATCATTATCCCTTGTGTTTGATCCTTTGTAAACAACAAGACCAGAGAGAGTGACAACCTCTCTGAACTTCGTTGGGAGCAAAGTTAATTGTGTCGTGTGCAGGTACAGGAGAAGCAAGTGATTCTTTTCAGACGGCGCATCACTTGCCGAACCACCTACTTATCATTGCCGGAGTCCTACGGGAGACAAACCCTATCCTCTACATAGGGGAAATTTGCTGCTATCCTACATCTCACCTTCCACTTGGGGTAACCAACGAAGGGCGAGAAGCAATTATCCTCTCTCGCGTATCAAGCAAATTTCTGGCGCCGTTGCCGGGGACTCTAAGTGATAAGATAGGGGTGTTGCCCACTACCTTTTACCTTTACTTTTTAGTCTTGTTAGTTTACCTTTCAGTTTTTATCTTATTGTCCTTTATCAAAAATCCAAAAAAAAGTATGTATAGTTCCTTACTTGCCAATCATTGTCTTGACTTCTTTGAAACTAGATCTTATTGGAATGGAGGATTCACTGAGGATCAACAAAAGTGGTACAAGGAACACCGCTTGTCTCAAGAGGGGATACACTTATGGAAACAAATACATCAGTTGTATGAGTATGCTAGAAACTTGTGCTCAATATATAATATATCTTTTTGCAGGATGAATCTTGTTGCCTTATGAGGCATAAACACCTTGCTTTCCAATGTGAGTACAATGATGATGAAACCTTACCTTCTTATGCTGAAGGAAGCTATGATTTTTATGATGCAGAGCCAATAGAAGAATTTGTTGCTTATAAGGGTGCCTATGAAATTACTTCTCTTCTTAAAAATATTGATGATTCACCTTACAAATCTGAGAGTCTTGCTATACTTAACCATTGTTTGGAAAATTACGATGCAAACTATTATATTACTGATCATCTTGAGAGAATCTCTCCCCCAAAGGAAGAGACTAATGTTTTGCAGGACTTTATGGAAGAAGAAATTGCTGAACCCGAAAGCCCCTTGGATGAAAAAGAGGAGGAGCGTGACGAAAAAATGGAGGAAGAATGGAGCCATCCATATCTACCTTCAAATGAGAGTAACTCTTTGACTCCTACCTTATATGAATGTTATGATCCTATGGATTCTTTTGAAATATCCCTTTTTGATGAAGTTGATGCCTTCTATAATTTTGGACAAGATGCCACTGAGGATGATGCTTACAAAGATGAACTTGCTATAGTTCCTCATGCTAAGCATGAAATTTTTGATATTGCACCCAAACTTGATTGTCCTATTATTCTTTTGAAATCTCCCACTCATATTCCGGAGAATTGTGCTCTTATCAAGGATCAATGTGATGGGTTGCATTTATCTTATAATCCTAAAGACCGTGTTAAAAACTATACAGGTGTGCTTGTAGGTCATGAACAACATGATTTATGTGATAGTTATATTCTTGATGTTGTTCATGATACTACTGAAAATTATTTTGAGAGAGGGAAGTTTGGTTGTAGAAACTTCCATATTACTAAAACTCCTCTCTTTATGTTGAAAGTTTTGAAGATGTTCTTGTTCCACCTTCCTATGCTGGTTTCTTTTTTCTTATTTGATTTATTTTCTTATAAGATGCCTATGCATAGGAAGTGGGTTAGGATTAAATGTGTCTCATATTTGGTTCTTGATGCTCTCTTTTGCTCCAAATTCTTATTCTTATGTGAGCATCTTCTATAATCTTTATGCCTAGCTGAAAGGCGTAAAAGAAAGCGCTTGTTGGGAGGCAACCCAAGATGTTTTTACTTCTTTTTTAGTGGTCTTGATGATTGTTACTATGGTAGCAACATCATTGTATCTTTATTTTCAAGCTTTGTGCCAAGTTATAGCCTCATATGACAAGGGAAGCGAAAGTTGTGACATGTTGTCCAGAAAAAAGATTCTGTCTTCGTGACGGAAAAAATCGGATCAACTCACCTGTTCATCATTTTGAGCTGAATTTTTTACACTGCGTGCTATATACAATCACGGAACTTTCATATGTTCTGAGTTTTTTTATTTGAGTCGCAGAAGTGCCCCGAAAAAATTCTTTACTACCTGTTGTTCTGTTTTTCACAGATTGTGCCACGTTTTGTCTCTCCTAACTTTTTGCAAACCTTAAGCTTGCTTTTTCTTTGCAAAAATCTTTTGGCAATCTTGAGAAACAGTATCTCTTCAAGAATATCTTTATATCCAGTGGGGAAAATTATTTTATTAAGGGTACTGACCTCTCTAATCAGCTTATGATGAGTTATGTATGAAGGGAGTTTTCAAGTGTGCGATGGAAGATGATGAAATAAGTTCCAGGAGTGTCAAGCGCTCAAGCTTGGGGATTCCCCCATGCATCCCCAACAAATATTCAAGGAGACTCAAGCGTCTAAGCTTGGGGATGCCCTCGTGCATCCCCTTCTCCATCAACAATCATCAGTTCGTCCTTCGTCTCACTATATTTTTATCAATTCATTCGTTATGTTCTATGCTTGGAGCGTCCCGCTCTTAGGTTTTATTTTTAGTTTTCTTTAGCTTTGCTTGCTGTTCATAACAATTTATACCCCGTCTTACTTTGTGTGGGAGAGAAACACACTCCACTTTCAAAATCTAGAACACATCATAGGATTTTTCATGCCTATCTTTTTTACTGTTGTGTGTTCTTTATCTTTTCGTAGCTACTGCCATGTTTAGTTTTAGTTTTAGTTTGTCTTTAGCAAGAGCCTTGGCTTTTGTTTAGTTTTGTTGCTGTAACTCTCTTTGTTTTTCATGTTTATCTTGTTAAGAGAGTTGGTTGTTGCACTGAGTTGTGTCTTGTCTTGAGAGTAGGTAATTGAGGTTGCCATTTAATTTTAGTAGTAACTTGCAATATTCTTGAGGTATTGATGTGAGTAATGCTTGAACTTTTGGTGTCAAGAGCTCTAGCCTATTAGTGATAGGTGTCATATTTTGGGCAATCCGTGTTTATTTTCAGAACTTACAAAACTAGTTGAGAACTCTAGCCACTAGATGGCTACTCTTCTGAGGGGTCGGATATTAGAGTACACTCACGTACCATGAGTCGAGGATGCGCAAGGATAACCAAACCCCCATACACTCCTCCTCGGGGTACTTGTCTCTTTGTGAAACTCCTTATTAGATTGAGAGTTACCGATAATAAGTGCATGAGTTCTTCGGACTAATGTAAGTATTGAAAGTTGACACTTCCACCTCCTCATATTTGCTAGCCTCTCCTGTGCCGTGCATTGCCTCCTTCTCACTCCGAGAGTTGGCATCCACCTTCGCCGGTACATCCAAACCCTAAGCATGATACGCTCTATCATCATAAACCTCCTTATATCCTTCCTCAAAACAACCACCATACCTACCTATCAAGGCATTTCCATAGCCTTTCTGAGATATATTGCCGTGCAACATCCACCTCTTCATGACTTGATTTTCATGTCATACATGTTCCAGCTACACTGGCAGCGACATACGTTGCATACATCATGATAGCTACATATTCTTTATGATTTGAGTACCTTGTAAAGTGTGAAAGATCTTCTATACCCTCCTGTAAATTAGAGTGTTGCCCTTAAGTGAGGAAAAGATCCCAAAGTGGACAAAATAAAAGATCCCAAAGAGGACAAATGAGAGTTCAATAGAAAGAGCCATTGAGGCCACCAAAAAATACAAAAAAATAGAAAAAAGAGAAAAAATAAAATAAAAAGAGAGAAAGGGGCAACACTACTATCCTTTTGAAAGATCCACACTAGTACTCCCTCTTATCCTTGTACTCCATAGAGATGATCATGCATATAGCTATGTGGGGACCTTCACACTATAGAACTTGGCTTGCATATTCCAAGGATGAGCCTCCTCAAAAGAGCTCTAGGTCTTCATGAGCGAGCAAGTTAGATGCACCCCACTAGTTCCATTGGAGAGCTTTTTAGCTCGTGTGTGCATCCGTTGCATGGCAATCCCTACTCCTCAGATCATATCTATCATTTGGCCTTCTCGCCTATGATTATCCTAATTGATGTGAGCCTTTCTCATCCTTTTTGTCTTCCTCCTCCACCTTACTTCTCTCTTTGCCATCCTAAGTGTCAACTCTCGTGCTTACGCTCATCCATAGCATGAGTGCTCAAAATATAAAAATGGAGTGGATCAAATTGACTTGTACCTGGCTAGTGGTTTGGGGACGAGTCAAGATAAGATTCCAAAGAAGACCAAGTGTGAAACTTTAGTAGATTGAGTTCTCAACACAAAAATACCTATTTCTCGTATTCCCTATCCCCCTTCTTGCACGCAAACACCATTTGGAGACATTCGAGTCACGGACAGCAAGAGCTCTTGCACCTAATGTTCTTTTGTTACTTGTTTCAATGCTAATATAGACTCTTGCATGTTATGACTTGAATTGAATCACATACCTTGATTGCTTTACTTTTCAAAGTTCTTATATGGTTGCTAGCATGTAACCACAGAAATTATATCTATTATCATTTACCTACTCGAGGATGAGCAAGAATTAAGCTTGGGGATGTTGATACGTCTTAAACGTATCGATAATTTCTGCTCGTTCCATGCATGTTTTGTGTGATATTGCTATGATCTAGATACACTTTCATACACATTTGATCATATTTGGACTAACCTACTAACTCAGTGCACCCCAGTGCTAGTTCCTGTTTTCTGTTGTTTTTCTATTTTAGTTTTTCCCCATATAAAAAGTGCTCCAAAAATCCGGGAAAAATCAGATAAAAAAAATCAGCGTGCCGGAAGCTTCCAGAGCCCCGAAGGAGGGCCAGGGGGCCACCACCAGGTGCCCAAGCGGCCACCTGGCGCGACTGATACGTCCCAAACGTATCTATAATTTCTGCTTGCTCCATGCATGTTTTGTGTGACTTTGCCATGTTTTGCTTGAACTTTCATACACTTTTGAGCATATTTGGACTAATCTATTAACCCAGTGCACCCAGCTGCTAGTTGCTGTTTTCTGTTGTTTTTGTATTTCAGGTTTTCCGGCCATTAAAAGTGCTCCAAAAAATCCAGGAAAATCAGATAAAAAATCAGCGTCGCGGAAGCTTCCGGAAACACCAAAGAAGCGGAGGGGGGCCACCACAGGGACTCCAGAAGGGTCCCTGGCGCGGCCCCACCCTAGGCCGCGCCAGGGGGCCTCCTGGCTGCCCTGTGGGTCCCCTCGACACCCCCTTCGCCTATATTTACCCCTCGGGGTGGAAACCCCCAATACAGACTCCTCTTTCGCGATCTCGCCTCTGTTCCGCTGCCGCCGCCGTTTCAAGATCGGGGCTGCCTGGAGAAGCTGCTCCGGCACCCTGCCGGGAGAAGCTACCCCCTCTGGGAGACCATCCATAGCCATGGACGCCTCCCGTATGTACCGTGAGTAGTTTCCCTTGGACCTTGGGTCCGTGACCAGTAGCTATGTGATCTATCTCTCCCTTCTTTGTGCCTCCACTTTCGAGTCTCGTGAGCTGCTTCACATGATCGAGGCATCTATGTAATTTCTGCTGTTGCTATGTTGAGTTTGTTGGGATCTGATGGATTATGAGACTATGTTCAGATTGTGATGAGTAATATATTTGGTTCTTCTCTTTTATATTTTGTTCTTTAGTAAATTTTTGCATGTTCTCTGTTGCGGTATTTTCTTTGGCCAAGTATTTTATTTGCAACTCCAAGAGGGAGCGTTATGCTTGATTGTGGGTTCAGCCCCCTGATGTCTAGCTTGAGTGACAGAAACATGAGACTAGGGGATGCGCTGTTGCCACCAGGGATAAAACAACGGTGCTTGTACTTGCAGGTGCAAGGATTGTTTACTTTACGCAAAGTTCTTTTAATGCAGTTGTCTGTTGCTTTGAGTTTACACTTTGGGTGGGATTCGCAACTTAATACCAGCGAGATGTTCTGGATAGATATCTCAAGGTGGATGATTCATAGTAGATGCAGATGGATTTCGGTCTACTTATCTTGGTGTACTGCCCATTGCTTTTGAACCCTTCCTTTCTTTGCAGCATAATTAGCATTGCGGTGCCTTCATAATCCTGTCAATTGCCCAACTGTGATTTGTTTACCTCGCTAGCACTTTTATCGTCTTTTGGGAGAGAGACATCACTAGTGAAAATCACGGGACCCTGGTCCATCTTCATATCATTGTTTGCACCCTCAATTTACTTTCAGTCTTTACTTTCAGTAGCCACTATCATTATCTCTTGCGTTGATCCTTTGTAAACGGCAAGGCCGGAGGAATTGACAACTCCTCTGTACTCGTTGGGAGCAAAGTTATTTGTATCTGTGTGCAGGTCTAGGTGAAGTAGCAACCTCGGCGCCACTGTTCACTTTACCACCTTCTTGTATCCTTCGGAGTCCTACGGGAGACAAACCTTGGTATCTTTGCCAAGGGAAAACTTGCCGCTACTCTACTATATCCAACCCTAAACTTGGGGTAATCAACGAGGGCTTGAAGAGTATAACACTCTCTTGCCACCAGCAAGTCTTCTGGCGCCGTTGCCGGGGACTCAAGTCTACAAGATATGGGAGTTGTACACTATCTTTTATCTTTGCTTTTTAGTCTTGTTAGTTACCTTTCAGTTTTTATCTTCGTGTCCTTTATCAAAAATCAAAAAATAATAATAATAGTATGTCTAGTTCCTTACTTGCCAATCAATGCCTAACTTCTTTGAAACTAGATCTTATTTGCATGGAGGATTTACCGAGGATCAACAAAAGTGGTACAAGGAACACCGCATGTCTCAAAAGGGGATACACTTATGGAAACAAATACACAAGTTGTATGACTATGCTAGAAACTTGTGCTCAACATATAATATATCTTTCTGCAGGGATGAATCTTGTTGCTTTATGAGGCACAAACACCTTGCTTTCCAATGTGTGTACAATGATGATGAAACCTTAGCTTCTTATGCTAAGAGAAACTATGTTTTTTATGATGCAGAGGAAATAGAAGAATTTGTTGCTTATAAGGGTGCCTATGAAATTACTTCTCTTCTTAAAAATATTGATGATGCCCCTTACAAACTTGAGAGTTTTGATATACTTAACTATTGTTTGGAAAATTATGATGCAAATTATTATATTACTGATCATCTTGAGAGGATCTCTCCCCCAAAGGAAGAGACTAATGATTTGCAGGACTCTATGGAAGAAGAAATTGTTGAAACTGAAAGCTCCTTGGATGAAAAAGAGAAGGAGAGTGACGAACAAAAGGAGGAAGAATGGATCCATCCATGTCTACCTTCTAATGAGAGTAACCCTTTTAATCTTACCTTATATGAGTGTTATTATCCTATGGATTCTTTTGAAATATCCCTTTTTGATGAAGTTTATGCCTTCTATGCTTATGGCCGTGATGCCACTATGGATGATGCTTACGGAGATGAACTCTCTATAGTTCCTCATGTTAAGCATGAAATTGATGCTATTGCACCCACACTTGATTTTCCTATTATCCTTTTGAAATATCCAACTTATATTCTAGAGAATTATGCTCTTATTGAGGCTCAATGTGATGGGTTGCATTTATCTTATGTTCCTAAAGACCGTGTTGAAAGCTATACACGTGCGCTTGTAGGTCATGAACAACATGATTTATGTGATAGTTATATTCTTGATGTTGTTCATGATACTACTGAAAATTATTTTGAGAGAGGGAAGTTTGGTTGTAGAAACTTCCATATTACTAAAACTCCTCTCTTTATGTTGAAAGTTTTGAAGTTGTTCTTGTTCCACTTTCCTATGCTTGTCTCTTTGTGCTTCTTTGATTTATTTTCTTACAAGATGCCTATGCATAGGAAGTGGGTTAGGCTTAAATGTGTTTCATATTTGCTTCTTGATGCTCTTTGCTTCAAAATTCTTATTCTTGTGAGAGCATCTTCTATAATCTTTAAGCCTAGCTAATGGCTCTAAAGAACCGCTTTCGGGAGGCAGCACGCAACGAATTTAGGTTTTTCTTTTTTTCTTTTGTTCTGTTCTTAGTGGTCTTGATGATTGTTACTACTGTAGAAACATCATTGTATCTTTACTTTTCAAGCTTTGTGCCAATTTAGTCTCATACGGCAAGGGAAGTAAAAGTTGTGACATGCTGTCCAGAAAACAGATTCTATCCTCGTGACTAGAAAAATCAGAGAAAAATCCCAGTTCATCTTTTTGTGCTGAATTTTTTACACAGCATGCTCTATACAATTACGAAACTTCCGTACATTCTGAGTTTTTTTATTTGAGTTGTAGAAGTATCCCTAAAAAATTCGTTTCTATCTTCTGTTCTGTTTTTCACAGATTCTGCCACGTTTTGTCTCTCCTTACTTTTGCAAACCTTAAGCTTGCTTTTTCTTTGCAAAAACTTTTTGGAAATCTTGGGAAACGATAGATCTTCAAGTTAATCTTTATTTTCAGTAGATAAAAATTATTTTATTAGGGTACTAACCTCTCTAATCAGTCTACAATGAGTTATCTATGAAGGGAGTTTTCAAGTGCGCGATGGAGGATGATGGAAGAAGATTCAGGAGTGTCAAGCGCTCAAGCTTGGGGATGCCCCCATGCATCCCCAACAAATATTCAAGGAGACTCAAGCGTCTAAGCTTGGGGATGCCCCCGGTGCATCCCCTTCTTCATCAACAATTATCAGTTCGTCTCTCGTTGCACTATATTTTTATCACTTCATGTGTTATGTGCTTTTCTTGGAGCGTCTCGCTCTTAGGTTTAGTTTTGTTTTGCTTTCTTTTCTGTAGTAACAAGTTAGATCCCAGATTACTTACTCTTTTGTGTGGGAGAGATACACGCTCCGCTTGAATTAGAACTCCTCATAGGATTTGCATGCTTATTCTTTTAGCTGTGAGCTGTTCCTTTTCTGTTCTTAGCTACTGTTCTGTTTAGTTGTAGTGCTTTAGATTTTCTAGAGCTTTTCTTTTGTCTTAGGTTGAACTTTCTATAGGTTGCATGTTTCATCTTGTTAGAGAGTTTGCCTGTTGCACTGAGTTCTGTGTCTTGACTAGAAGTAGGTAGTTTAAGTTGCTTTTCTCTTTGTAGTAGTAACTTGCAATAGTTTTGAGGTATTGATGTGAGTAATGTTTGAACTTATGGTGTCAAGAGCTCTTGCCTATTAGTGATAGATGTTGTATTTTGTGCAATCCGTGTTTATTTTCAAAAACTACAAAACCCCTGTTGAGAACTCTAGCTACTAGATGGATTACTAACCTCTGGAGGGTTCGAATATTAGAGTACACTCACATACCATGAGTCGAGGATGCGCAAGGATAACCAAACCCCCATACACTCCTCCTCGGGGTACTTGTCTCTTTGTGAACCTCCTTACTAGATTGAGAGTTACCGATAATAAGTGCATGAGTTCTTCGGACTAATGTAAGTATTGAAAGTTGACACTTCCACCTCCTCATATTTGCCAGGCTCTCCTGTGCCGTGCATTGCTTTCTTCTCACTTCGAGAGTTGGCGTCCACCTTCGCCGGTACATCCAAACCCTTGGCATGATATGCTCTGTCATCATAAACCTCCTTATATCTTTCCTCAAAACAGCCACCATACCTACCTATCAAGGCATTTCCATAGCCTTTCCGAGATACATTGCCATGCAACATCCACCTTCTCATGACTTGATCTTCATGTCATACATGCTACTTTCTTGATCGATGAGCCGCATGCTAGTTGGGCCTTGCCCTAATCATTGCTACATGACGCGCTAGTATCATTGCATATCCTGCTACCCTGGAAGAGGCATACATTTGCATCATGATAGTTACATTTTCTTTATGTGAGTACCTTTGTAAAGTGTGAAAGATCTCCTATATTCTTGTAAAATATAGAGTATTGCCCCTAAAGTGAGGAAAAGATCCCAAAGAGGACAAAATCAAAAGATCCCAAAGAGGACAAATGAGAGTTAAATAGAAAGAGCAATTGAGGCCACCAAAAAAATAAAAAAAAGAGAAAAGAAAAATAAAAAGAGAGAAGGGGGAATACTACTATTCCTTTTGAGAGATCCACACTAGTACTTAATCTTCTATCCTTTGTACTCCATAGAGATCATCATCATGCATATAGCTATGTGGGGACCATTCACACTATAGAACTTGGCTTGTATATTCCAATGATGAGCCTCCTCAAAAGAGCTCTAGGTCTTCTTGAGCAAGCAAGTTAGATGCACCCCCACTAGTTCCCTTGGAGAGCTTTTAGCTCGCATGTGCATCCGTTGTATGGCAATCCCTACTCCTCACATCATATCTATCATATGGCCTTCTCTCGCCTATGATTGTCCTCATTGATGTGAGCCTTTCACACCTTTTTTGTCTTCCTCCTCCACCTTCTTTTTGTTTCGCCTTTTAGGTGTCAACTTTCTTACTCACGCTCATCCATTGCATGAGTGCTCAAAATATCGAAAGGGAGTGGATCAGTTTGACTTGTACCTGGCTAGTGGTCTGGGGATGAGTCAAGATAAGAGTCCAAAGGAGACTAAGTGTGAAACTTTAGTAGATAGTTGTTCTCAACAACCTTACTTTTTCTCTCGTATTCCCTATCCCCCTTCTTGCACGCAAACACCATTTGGAGACATTCGAGTCACGGACAGCAAGAGCTCTTGTACCTTTTGTTCTTTTGTTACTTGTGTCAATGCTAATATAGACTCTTGCTTGTTAAGACTTGAATTGAATTTCATGCTTTGATTGCTTTACTAAAAAGTCCTTTTATGGTTGTGTGGCATGTCACCACAGAAATTATGCTTGTTATCATTTAGCTACTCAAGGACGAGCAGGAATTAAGCTTGGAGATATTGATACGTCCCAAACGTATCTATAATTTCTGCTTGCTCCATGCATGTTTTGTGTGACTTTGCCATGTTTTGCTTGAACTTTCATACACTTTTGAGCATATTTGGACTAATCTATTAACCTAGTGCACCCAGCTGCCAGTTGCTGTTTTCTGCTGTTTTTGTATTTCATGTTTTCCGGCCATTAAAAGTTCTCCAAAAAATCCAGGAAAATCAGATAAAAAATCAGCGTCGCGGAAGCTTCCAGAAACATCAAAGAAGCGGAGGGGGGCCACCACAGGGACTCCAGAAGGGTCCTTGGCGCGGACCCACCCTAGGCCGCGCCAGGGGGCCTCCTGGCTGCCCTGTGGGTCCCCTCGACACCCCCCTTCGCCTATATTTACCCCTCGGGGTGGAAACCCCTAATACGGACTCCTCTTTCGCGATCTCGCCTCTGTTCCGCCGCCGCCGTCGTTTCAAGATCGGGGCTGCCTGGAGAAGCTGCTCCGACACCCTGCCGGGAGAAGCTACCCCCTTCGGGAGACCATCCATAGCCATGGACGCCTCCCATATGTACCGTGAGTAGTTTCCCTTGGACCTTGGGTCCGTGACCAGTAGCTATGTGATCTATCTCTCCCTTCTTTGTGCTTGTACTTGCGGGTGCAAGGATTGTTTACTTTACACAAAGTTCTTTTAATGCAGTTGTCTGTTGCTTTGAGTTTACACTTTGGGTGGGATTCGCAACTTAATACCGGCGAGATGTTCTGGATAGATATCTCAAGGTGGATGATTCATAGTAGATGCTGATGGATTTCGGTCTACTTACCTTGGTGTACTGCCCATTGCTTTTGAACCCTTCCTTTCTTTGCAGCATAGTTAGCATTGCGGTGCCTTCATAATCCTGTCAATTGCCCAACTGTGATTTGTTTACCTCGCTAGCACTTTTATCGTCTTTTGGGAGAGAGACATCACTAGTGAAAATCACGGGACCCTGGTCCATCTTCATATCATTGTTTACACCCTCAATTTACTTTCAGTCTTTACTTTCAGTAGCCACTATCATTATCTCTTGCGTTGATCCTTTGTAAACGGCAAGGCCGGAGGAATTGACAACTCCTCTGTACTCGTTGGGAGCAAAGTTATTTGTATCTGTGTGCAGGTCCAGTTGAAGTAGCAACCTCGGCGCCACTGTTCACTTTACCACCTTCTTATATCCTTCGGAGTCCTACGGGAGACAAACCTTGGTATCTTTGCCAAGGGAAAACTTGCCGCTACTCTACTATATCCAACCCTGCACTTGGGGTAATCAACGAGGGCTTGAAGAGTATAACACTCTCTTGCCACCAGCGACCAGGGGCCTGGCCGCGCCAGGGGGGGCGCTTGGACTCTTGGTGGCCCCCCTGGCTGCCCCCTTCGCCTATTTAATCTCCTTCACGGGAAACCTCCAATGATAGAACCCTATTTCGCAAACTCGCCTCTGTTCCGCCGCCGCCGCACTTCCAAGATCGGGAGCACCGGCAGGACCCTTCCCGGCACCCTGCCGGAGGGAAGATCGACCCCCGGGAGCTTCTCCTCCACCATGGACGCTTCCCGGATGTGTTGTGAGTAGTCTACCTTGGACCATGGGCCCGTTATCAGTAGCTATGTGATGTTCTCCTCACCTCTTTGTTCTTGATGGTTTGGACCTCGTGAGCTTCCCTACATGATCGAGGCACATATGTAATTCTTCTGCTGTTGCTATGCTGAGTTGGATGGGATCTGATGGATTATGAGATTATGTTCAGATTGTGATAGAGTAATATATTTGGTTTTTATCTCTTATATTTTTGTTCCTAAGTAATTCTTGCATGTTCTCCGTTGCTATTTATTGCTTTGGCCAAGTAGTAGGTAGTGACTCCAAGAGGGAACGTTATGCTCGATTGTGGTACATGCTCCCTGATGACATGCTTGAGTGACAGAAACATGAGTCTAGGGGATGTGTTGTGGCCACAAGGGGGAAAACAACGGTGCTTGTAACCGCGGTTGCAAGGATTGTTTACTTTACGCAAAATTCTTTTTAATGCAGTTGTCTATTGCTTTGGGTTTACACTTTGGGTGGGGCTCGCAACTTAATACCAGCGATATGTTCTGGATAGATATCTCAAGGTGGATGATTAGTAGTAGATGCAGATGGATTTTGGTCTACTTATTTTGGCGTACTGCCCATGCTTATGAGCCTCTTCCTTTCTTTTGTAGCATAGTTAGCATTGCGGTGCGTTGATAATCCTGTCAATTGCCCATCTGTAATTTGTTTACCTCGCATAGCAGTTTTATCGTCTTTTGGGAGAGAGATATCACTAGTGAACATCACGGGACCCCGATCCATATTCTCATCGTTGTTTACAAGCTTATTTACTTTTCAGTATTTACTTTCATTTGCTATCATTATCATTATCCCTTGTGTTTGATCCTTTGTAAACAACAAGACCGGAGAGATTGACAACCTCTCTGAACTTTGTTGGGAGCAAAGTTAATTGTGTCGTGTGTAGGTTGAGGAGAAGCAAGTGATTCTTTTCAGACGACGCATCACTTGCCGAACCACCTACTTATCATTTCCGGAGTCCTACAGGAGACATACCCTATCCTCTACATAGGAGAAATTTGCTGCTATCCTACATCTCACCTTCCACTTGGGGTAACCAACAAAGGGCGAGAAGCAATTATCCTCTCTCGCGTATCACGTGCCGGATTGGAAGTGGGCAATGCAATTTGCCTTCCACCCACCCTATATTTATACTTCGCACATGTGTGGCAAGTACACCGAAGAAAATCAGCATTTGTACTACCCCGTTCCACCGAAGCTTCCTCATCCCAATTCTCTTAAGACTCCCGATGATTATCCTGACGAACAGAAGCATTTGAGAATTGCCGCTGAAAAGAAGTGCATCAAGGATGAAAAGAAGGCAGCTAAGAAAGCTGTTGCCGAAGCAGCTGGAGAGGGCCAAAGTTCGAAGAAGAAACAGACCAGGAAACTGAGGAAGAAATCTGCTTCACCTCCCCATGCATTCACTAACGATGATGAGCGAGCCAAACTGGAACATGCTGATCTTGAACATTCAATCCATGATGAGTCAAATGCTGAAGCTGATGATGAATCAAATGCTGAAGCAGATGATGAGTGAGCCCGCTCCTCCACCGAAAGAAAATATTCAGATTCCTTTGAAGAAAAAGGCTGGAGAGAAACCCGCTGCAAAAGGGATACGAATTCAAGATCCAACTGACAAGCCCGCAACCATCCCCACCATTGACATGACCAACTTGGTGCTTGCAAAGACATTGGCCTCCAAGCCACCTGCTGAAGTTGTTGCCACTGAGAGGCGGTCGAAGCAGAAGCACGACCCCTCGAAGCAAAAGCAGGCCGAGAAAACAATTGTTCCATCGAAGCCTAAGCCATATGCTGCTCCAAAGCCTTCAACCAAGCGCAAGCTCACGGAAGAAGAGCTAAAACAGAAAGACTTCGAGGAGATATTGGAACGGAACATATTGGCTCATGACTCTGCCGCCAAGCAGAAAGAAGAAAGAGAAGCAACAAAGCAAAGGCAAGAACTTGATGCTACCAATCTTGCTGATGCTCAGGCTGAAACAAAGCGAAAGCTCGCCGAAGCCCAGAAAAACAAAGAAAAAGCTGCTGTTGAAGCCAGACAGTTAGCTGAGAACGAATCCAAGCGCAAGGCAACTATTGCTGTTCTTGCCACCAAGAAAGCTGAGAAAGCAGCTAGAGCTGCTCAGAAGAAAGCCGTGGTGGACATGACTCCACCTGCTGAAGCAAATCCGCCGAAGCAAAAAGGAATTTCACCGCCTGAAGCTCAAGAAGAACAAGATCGCCAAAGTGCGCATCAATTTCCTGATCCCCGTGAAGGAGAACTTTGGGATCACTTGGGCATTCCAGAGACAATTTGGAAGAAGTGCGAGGCAGAAGATCCTGAAGCACTTGATCTTGGTGAAGTGTATATCTCCAGCTCCATCGAAGCAATGATAACCACCATGATTAGGCAACTGAAGTACTTGCACTCTCGTGACAGGGCTGAAACAGCCAAAATTCATAATTACCAACAGCGCACCGAAGCTGAAATTGATGAAGACTTCAAGGCGCATGCTCTGAATATGCTTGAAAAGGTGACTGATGTGAACACTGTCACCAAGGACAACATCAAGATCTTCAAAGGCAAGATCAAAGCTGCTGTCGAAGAAATGGTCAAGAATCACAATGCTTCCATCATGGAAAGGGATTCGAAGAAGCGCAATGCCGCGCTTGAAGCAAAACCCACTGAAGCTCAACCTTCAAATCCCTCACCAAAGAAGAGGACCACCAAGAGGCGCAAGATGACTCTAGCCTCGGCTGCAGATATGGACATAAGTGATGAAACTCCCGTCCAGCAGACGCAAGACCCCACTCCCACTCCCCCTGCCCCTCAGCCGAAGCCTAAGCCATCCAAACAACAAAAGCCTCCAGTTCCACCCACCAAGACTCCCACTCCACCAACACAAGCTCCAACTCCCAAAAGAACCCCTGCTCCCCGCACTCCCGCACCAACTCCACCCATCGCAGAACCAACTCCACCGCATGCTCCCTTCCCCGTACCTCAAAGAGCTCCAACCCCACCTGTTGCAGATAAGCCTCGCTCACCAGCTCCCCAGAACTCCCCCCGGAAGCTCATGAATCACACAAACCCACCCCTTCAAACTCAAGAACGCGTGACTCTCGTGATTATTCTTCCGCCAGATTAGTTCAAGAGTCTGAAGCTAATGTGCCCCAGCCCGAAGCACATGAAGAAGAGGAACAAGTGCAGATCCTAAATCCTTCACAAGAACATGCCTTAATTGTTGCTGAAACTGTTGGCACTTCCCAAGTAGCTCCATCTGCAGCCCAGCAAAGGCTTTGACCTCATTGCCGTCCTAGCCAAGACACCCAGCTTGACTCTAATTACCCCAGCGAAACTTTTCCCATATTCAAGGGTGCTGGATGTTCTTCGCGTCTGATACGTCTCAAACGTATCTACTTTTCCAAACACTTTTGCTATTGTTTTTCCCTCATTCTTGCATGATTTGAACTAAACTAACCCGGACTGACGCTGCTTTCAGCAGAGCTACATGTATGGTTTTATTGTGTGCAGGAAAAATGGATTTTTAGGTATCTCGGAAAATTCCTAGAAATTTCAGGAAAAATCCATGCACCCGAAGCTTCCATGTACCAGAAGTGGCGCCAGAGGGGGGCCACAGGGGCTCCAGGCACCCTGCTGGCGCGGCCCCACCCCTGGTTGCGCCGGCTGGCCGCCTGGGGGCCTCCCCCCTTGACGAGGGGGTGACCCCATGACTCCTACAGATAGGCCTACCCGGTGTCCCTAAAGATAGAAGGCCCATGAAGACCCGCCTGGACCCGCCTTGGCCCGCTAATTGGCACCGACGTAGGAGTCTGCGATTCACAAGGAAGGTGCGAAGACCTGTTGTACGGAGCAAGCTAGGGTTAGGAAAGCTTACCTGTAAACGTAGTTGAACTCCCCGAGACCTAGCCCAGTATATAAGGGCTAGGAGAGGCGACGCCAAAGGCATCCAATATCATCTGTAACCCTAGCCTTGAGCGCTCCAGCCTTGGCATCCACTGTAATCGCATCACCCTCATCAATAATATCGAGCAGGAACGTGTCCTCCTGTTTGCCGATGAGCTATCGTCCAACCTGTGCCTCTCATGACTAACCCAGGGTCCCTGACCATGGGATTTGCCGGGGTTGATCCCCGTCAATTGGCGCCGTCTGTGGGAACTACACAGGTTGGGATCACGATCTCGGCGGTCCCGTCTTCAGCAAGCCACAACTCAAGGGCAAGGACCAGATCTAGCCCACTCGAAGGATTCAAGATCACGGCGAACATCTCTGCCACCCCATCAAGATCGCTCGGGCTACAACTGTGCCAGGACCAATACTACGGTAACGGCCAAGTACAGCGTCAGCAGCGAAGGAATCGACGACCCAGAAGAACGACGAGAGGCCTCTACGAAGGAATTCCACTCGATGAACCACGACGCGCAGCGAAGGACTCACAAATCTTTTGACAACCCACCGCCGCCCGGGGACCCGCCGCACATCAAGATGATGACTACGAGATCGAAACCAGCGATCAGCAGAACCATCGCCAAGGAAGAAGGAATCGACGACCAAAAAGGCGCGCACGGGAGATCTACGGCGAAGCCCCACTAAACGAGCCATGTCACGCAGCCGTGCAACCGACGGCCACTCGACGACACACCGTCGCACGAGCACCTGCCGCCAGCCAGGACAGCGACTCCGAGACACCGGTGGGCGAGTACTATGACCCAGATCGAAGGCTAGATGAATTCGCCAACCTCATCAAGAACCAAGATATGAGTCGAGGAATCGAAACCGACCCTCGCTTCCACGAACACCCGGAGGATCACGAGCAAATCTTCAGAATCTCAAGAAGGAAGAGGCACGCCGGATCTAGCAAACTCACGGTTAGAGAGCAGCTAGCAGGACCCTGCACGATCCAAAGCTTCGAGGATGACTGGGGACGCGTCAGGTCAGGTCACACTTTGGGAGACTGCCACCTGTTCAACGAGCTAGCCGACGACCTCAAGAAGGAGAAGCAGAAAGAAGACAAGCGCAACCGGCGACCCGAACAATCGCCGCCCTCAAGCCCAGAAGGACTTCACAGCTTGCTGCAAGGACAGGTGCTCATGATCCAAGAGGGAAGGGTGCCGCAAGCACAACACGACGCCTACACCCTGCAAGCTAGAGAAGCCGAGAGCATAAATATAGTCGAAGTCTACCAGCTACATGATGCGGAGACCAACATCACGTTCTCACAGGACGACCATCCACCCGCAGTCCCAAGACCGGGGCACGCGCCCCTGGTGCTCGATGCACAAATCAGAGGGTACGACATGGATAGGGTCTTCATGGACGGAGGCAGCAGCATGAATATCATCTTCGCCAGCACCCTGCAAAAGATGCTGATCCCACGATTAGTATGGAAGAAATCGAGCACCGTGTTACACGGGGTAGTCCCAGGAGGAGCAGCCACATCCCTCGGAGTCGTCAAACTTGAAGTAGTCTTCAGCAACCGACGCAACTTCGCAAAGCACGTCCTCGAGTTCGAAGTACTCGACTGGCAATCGCAGTATCACGCCATATTGGGACGGCCAGCATTCGCGCAGTTCATGGCGGTTCCACACTACGCCTACCTCATGCTCAAGATGCCAGGATCAACGGGAGTCCTCACGATCAACGCAAGCTTCATCAAATCAGATCAATGTGACCGTGACTTTCACAAAATCTCTGACACATTCGGAGCCGAACAAGAACTAAGAGAAATAGCCATGGTGACGGACAAGAGTACTTTCCCATTGGTGAGCCGAAGCGAATCTAAGGAGTACGGACGCGACTTCAGCATCGACAGCGACACAGTCATTCACCAAGTGCACCCGACGGACCCGGACAAAACAGTCCGCGTGTACGCCCACCTACCAGAGGAGCAGGCGACAGCTCTCGTCGCTTTCCTTCAAGATGAGTGGGAAATATTCGCCTGGTGCCCAGCCGACATGCCTGGAATACCACGCGAATTCGCGGAGCACGCCCTACGTATCAAGCAAAACACGAAGCCGGTGAAGCAAGCTCTGAGACGATTCCCGGAGCCCAAGCGCAGAGCAATCGAAGAGAAATTCAACCGGTTACTCGACGCCCATTTCATCCGAGAAACGAAGAAAGCCACTTGGGTAGCCAACCCAATGCTGGTGCCCAAGAAAGACACGAACGTGCTGCGCATGTGTGTCGACTACGGACCAGTCAACAAGCATTGCCCGAAGGACCACTTCCCCCTGCCTAGAATCGATCAGATAATCGACTCGACAACAGGGTGCGACCTACTTTCCTTTCTTGATGCCTACTCAGGATACGACCAGATCAGGATGAAGGAAGAAGACGAAGAGCACACATCGTTCATCACCCCCTATGGCGTATTCTGCTACAGGACCATGCCCTTCGGGCTCAAGAACGCAGGCGCCACATACCAGCGAATGATGCATGCCTGCCTAAAAGAGAAAATCGGAAGAAATGTGCAAGTATATGTGGACGACATCGTCATCAAGACCTACAAAGCAGCCACACTACTCGACAACCTGTGTGAAACCTTCGCAACGCTCAACAAATACATAATCAAACTTAACCCAAAGAAGTGCACATTCGGCGTACCGGCGGGGAAGCTGCTCGGCTATATGGTCTCTGCCCGAGGAATCGAGGCAAACCCTGAGAAAGTCCAAGCCATCGCCCGAATGCAAGAACCAACCGACGTCAAAGGAGTACATCAGCTCACTGGAAGACTCACAGCCCTAAGCCGCTTCATCAGCAGGCTGGGAGAACGCACGCTGCCTTTCTATCAGCTGCTCAGGAAAGGAGAGAAATTCGAGTGGACGGAGGAAGCCCGCCAAGCATTCGCGGACCTGAAAAAGACACTCTCGACCCCACCAATCCTGGCGGTACTGTAACACTCTCACTGTCAGTGAACAGTAATCACCATTACTGTTGATCACTACTGTTCAAAATTTTTGTTTGATCAACTTGGTCCAGCTCAAATTCAATACCCCTTTGTTATTGTTGAATGCAATGTGAACCTTGGGCCTTGATCATCATGGGTCAAAACAAAGTCCAACCCATAAAAATTTGAAATCAAATCAAATCTCAAAATGCCTTTGGTGGAATATTAAAACCAATGTGCAAAATAAACTTTCTCCAAAAATTGTGAAACTACTTTTATAAAATCATAAATATTCAGTGGACCAAATCCAAATGGGTTTGGGTATTTATTGAGTTATAGAAAATTCCAAACAATTCTAACAGTAGGTTAAAACCCTTACTTTGGGCATTTAATATTTAAAAGAAATATCTAATGATTTTCTTTTGCTGCAAAAACTTTTGTGGCACTTCTATATACTGTTGTTCTAATTTTGAGGCACCTAACCTATTTTACAAAAATGTTAAACAGATAAAAGAAATGCAAAAGAGAAATTACACAAGAGAAAAGAAATAAAGAAAAAGAAAAACCTATCTAACCCCCTCCCCTTCCCTGGCCCAACCCAACCCCCCTTTCCCCCTGGACCGAATCCAGCCCAACAAGCCCAGCCCAGCCCGGTCGTCCTCTCCACTGCTCACGCCCTTGCGTGGAGGGCATCCCACGGTGCCGTGCCCGACGACCTCGCCGTGGCGGCAATCTGGCGACACGCCGGCGGGGATAAGACCCCGAGGCCGTCCCGTGCGCCCCTGCGCCGTGCCCTAACCCTAGCCTCACCCGCGCCTCAGATCTCACTCAGAGCCCGCCCCCCCTTCGTCTTGCTCCCCTCGGACCCGAGCGCCACCGTGGACGCCGTCGCGCTCCGGCGCGGCCTGTGAGCTCGCGACGCCACGCCACCGTGTCCCTCCGCCTCGCCGTCGTCTACATCGTCTCCGCGCCAGGGGAGTCGGACCGGGAGCACTCCCTTGCCTCGCCCGCGTCATCGTTCCCCATTCCGGCCGCCGCGACCTCGACGACGATTCCGGACGCCACGGGCCTCCTTCGCGCACGCTGCCCTCCCCTACGGCCTCTGGGTGAGCTCCCCGTCCGCCCCTGAACCTTAGCTCCCCCTCTCGTGCCTCGTGGGCATCGCCACCATTGGAGCAGGGGCTCCCCACCGCCGAGGAGTTCCCCGCCGTGTCCTGGAGCACGCCTTTGGCGCACGGTACGCGTCACGCGGGTGCCCGCGCCCCCCTCGTTCGAATGCGCTATGACACACCCCTCGCAGCACCGTAGGTCGTCGTCGTCGTCTTCACCCGGAGGTTTCCGCCGTCGCCGTCGATGTCGCGCTCAGCTCCGGCCACCACCCGACGACCCCGCTACCTCAAATCGAATGCGCAGGTCGCCAGGAACCCGTAGCCACCAGCAGCGCTCCAAACCGTGCTCGGATTCGAGCTCGGGCTCGGCCTCGCCGGAGTCCAGCCGCCGGCGAGCCCCCCACCGTCGCTGACTAGTGGGCCCTCCACGTCAGGGGGTTAACCACCCCTAATCCCACCCCTCAAGCCCCTGACATGCGGGCCCCTAGCCCTTAAGATAATCACTAGATTTATTAACTAGGTTAATTAAAATGTCTCACTTACACGTGGGTCCCACCGTCAGTTTTGGTTAATTAAAATGAATTAGTATCAAATCCAGTGTATGACATGTGGGTCCCCCACTGATTAGTTAAATAAATTAAACTGATTATTAATAGGTGTCACTGACCAGTGGGACCCACTGGTCAGGTTTGACTGGTCAACCCCTTGTGGATAATGTTTATTTAATAAATAAAATAGATTCAGAAAATCATTTAAATTGATTTAAAACTTTAAAATTCAATATCTTTTAAACCGTAAGTCGGATTCAAAAACTTTATACATGAAAATTGATCAGAAAAATACAACGAATACGAATACGCTATCCGTATGTCTACCACACCCCTCTAACACAACAAACATCGAACCGTCCCCCTCCGCACCGTCTGTCCGATAAATTGTCCGGTAATGCTAAAGTACCCGGATGAATTTATTTCGAACACGAGAGTTGTTCGGAATAGATCAACTAAGACGTACACACCACCCACACTTATGTCGGAGGTCCGCGACACCTCCGGCATGATACCTCCCCCCTCCGGACACCCTGTCCGGTAATCACCCGGAGCTGGTAATTCATCCCCGGATGAATTTCCGCTCCGAGCCTGATACATCGTACCGCGTTAGAATACCGATATCGATGCATTTGCCATGTCATTCATATGTTTGCGTATGTTTGCTTTATATTTAATGTTTCTTCCCCCAATTATTCTCTGGTAGACCCCGCTGCTGCCGCCGACTACACCGCCGCTGAGTACGACTACTTCGTCGACGACCCTACCCCTACCGTCGAGCTTCCAGGCAAGCAGAGCCATTCTCTTCCCCAGATATCGCCTACCTTTTCCGTACTTTCTTGCACTAGGCATTGTTACTGCTGCTGCTACCTACAATCCTATTCAATTGCATAGCCTGATTTTGTCGCCCCTTGATGTACCTTTCTTATCCTATGCTGCCTGTTATAATTATGCATATATTCAGCAGTGAGCCCTGCGCATTGTTAGCTAGGACTAGATAGCGGGCCGGGATCACTCAGGGGAGTGAACACGGATACAATATATAACTGTTGCAGGTACATAACAAAACAGACACCGCCAAAGGCCCTATCTGGGTTATGCCTAGTCACCCTCAAGTGTGAGCTATCAAGGAGTAATCCTTGTAATCCACTCGAGGCTGACTTTGTCTTGCCGCCATAGGGTCCTGAGCACGGTTGTCCTTAAAGGTAAGAAGTCGGGCGACCCAACGGTACCCGCGAGAGGTATTGCGACGGGACGACAGGGAGGGTACGACCAGTGTACCTGTGTGCTTGGCCCCTGATTGTTGGCCGCGAGAGTTACCAAACTACGAAAGTCGAGCTCCTCCAGGAGCACACGCGAGACAAGGTAAGGAGTCGGTTCACCTTGTTGGCAACCGCAGAGACTTGGTGGGACGACAGGGCAGGCACCGATGTACTGGTGGTCCTGACTGCTGTCGTTGTCCGCGGGTCAGTTAAGTCGAGGCAACGATAACGATTGTCTCGCAAGTTAATAAAATGCTAAATGGTTCGGTGGATGACTTGAGAGTCCCGTTGGTCTGTACGCACTACCTTCACGTGGGATAAGGAGTTATGGGCTCCCCTGCGTCGTAGTTCATTCGAAAGCTCTTTAGACGTCAGCAGTATCGCGGTCTGATTGCCGGGAAGTTGTGTGTCTTCTTTACTCGCGAGTGGTGTTTGCTTTTGCTTCCCGGCCAGCCTCGCACCGTGCAGGAGCGTGCAAGGGTGAGGGACCTAGACCCCTTGGCGCATAGGATTTAGTCCGGCGGATGGCCTCTCTGATGAGCCTAGGATGGGCTGCGCCATGTCAGATAGCTTTGGTGGAGCGTTCCCTAACAATGTTCCCGCCACCCTGGAGATCCGAGTGTGCAGGCTGAACAGTAGTGCACCCCTGCAGGGAGTTTAATCTATTCGAATAGCCGTGTCCACGGTAACAGGACGCTTTATGCTGAAGCTGGATCTTACCACTACAAACTATTATTATTAAACTGTATGGTTCCGGGTTCTCTTCCTCGCGGGGATGTCGAGGAGGGGATCTCAGAGGCATTGTTAATTGTTACAACTTAATATTATACAATGCTGCAGCAACTTCTGCTGCATTGTCACTTTATGCTTTATATGAACTGTTGGCTATTCTCTCCTCATGCTGCAAGACTCGTCGGAAGATGCTAGTCTTCGTTAGGCCTAGCTTCTTACCCTTATTCTGATTTCTATCTTGCAGTCCACTATATATAGCCTCCCCTTTCCATTTGATACATGCATAAATGCTTAGTAGCGGACCTAAGACTCGCGGGTATGCTAGATACTCACCTTTGCTTTATTTCCCTTTTTCGCTTTGCCTGATCGGCCGCTGCAGTCGACGTTGGAGCCCAGGAGCAGGAGTACCCCGGAGGCGACTACTACGACGTCGAGTTCCCCGTTGACCAGGAGTAGTTCGGTGGATCCCAGGCAGGAGGCCTCGCCTTTTGGATCTGTATCTCTGATATGATTTGTGCTAGCCTTCTTAAGGCAAAACTTGACTAACTATGTCTGTACTCAGATATTATGGCTTGTATAACTTATGTATTCGGATCCTTGTTATCCCTGGTATTGTAACATATTGGTTTATCCTTTTGTGTTTAGTGTTGTGCTGTGATATTCTCACCGTGGCACCCTAATCTCAGCCGTGTACCCTGCGTGTATGATTACTGTACACAGATTGATTTTGGGGGTGTCACAAGTTGGTATCAGAGCCGACTGCCTGTAGGAAGCCACCCCACCACTACTTGGTCGATGTTGAGTCTAGACTTTGAAAAACTATTTTGCTAACTTAATATTTGGCTTACGGGCCCACATCGATGTCACTACGTGTGATATCTATGGTATTAGGATCCTTTTCTCCTTACCTATGCTCTGGGAATCTGCTCTCTTATCCTTGCTGGTAAGGTTTACAAAATCTGACATTAGGATCACGTTCTCTTGATTCCACCTGGCGTTTTTGGTGCTTCCCCCATTGATTGAGTCGTGTCGCATGAGTCATACCCCAGGTCCCGGACCGCGGATCCCATTCTCATTCTGGGCAGGCCGCGCGTCCTCTGGCATTAACTCCTGTGGCCAACAGTTTTCTTGCGGCGTGATTGACATAGTGGAATCTATGTCGCGTCGTGTAATCCTAACTGCGGTCTGCGCGCCGCCTAGTGAGTCCTTTTTCCTTAATTTCTACGACGTTACGCTGCCCGATTTTCGATTGACTCTGTGTGTGAATGTGTTTGTCTTATATGACTACTCCTATATATATCCGTGCCTCCTCTTCGTTGTCGCTTTACTTCATGCTCGATTCCGGTATCTCGTTAAATTTTCATCGCTGAAATACCCCTGTTAAATTCTAGCAGGATGGCTGGTCGTGGTCGTGGTCGTGGTCGTGGTGCCAACGACCCACCCCCGCCGCCGGATTACATGGCCGTGATGATGCAGCAGTTCGAGCTGAACCGTCAGTTCATGGAGAATGTCATGGCTCAATTCCCCCAACCGAATCAGAATGGGCACCACCATCAGCACGCCACCGTGACTCTGCACGACTTCACCCGCCTCAACCCCACTATGTTCCGCAACACTGTTCAGCCGTTGGATGCTGATGACTGGCTTCGCGACATCACTCACGAGCTGGAGTCTGCTAATGTCGATCCAGCCGACTATGTGAACTTTGCGTCCTATCACCTGAAAGGCACCGCTGCTCAGTGGTGGAGCACCCACAAGCGTTCACTGCCAGTCGGAGAAGTCATCACTTGGGATGAATTTCAGTCCGCCTTCCGCGCCCGCTACATTCCTCAGGGGATCATGGACCGTAAGAAGGAAGAATTCCGCAACCTCACTCAGGGCGACATGACTGTTGAAGCCTATCAGCGTGAGTTCCTCAACCTCTCTCGCTATGCGGAAGAAGAGATCACTACTGATGCTCGCAGACAGCAGAAGTTCCGTCGTGGGCTCAATGCAGACCTCAGGCTCGCTCTTGCCGCTCATGATTTTACCAATTTCGCCACCATGGTGAACAAGGTTATCACCATCGAGACTGCCCAGATGGAGTTCAAGGACACGCAGAAATGCTATCGTGACGTTGGCTCATCTTCGGGCGCAACACAGAAGCGTCGCATCTGGCTCCCTCACAGTGTGACCCATTCACCTGCCCCTACTCCGAGGCCGTCTTATGCTGCACCGCGTCTGCCTCCGCCACCGCAGATGCCAAGAGCTCTGCCTCCACCACCTAATGCTGCACCCCTTCGTCCTCAGGATGGATTATGCTTCACGTGCCGCCAGCCTGGTCATTTTTCTAGAGAGTGCCCCCAGAAACAGAAGCAACTGGTAGTTCACCCCGCTGGCCGCGGATATGGTCGTGGCAACAACAGGACCCCCAACTATAATACTGGGTCTGCTGCTCATGCTCGTGGGCATGCCTACAACATCGATCTTGAAGAAGCTCAGGCACAACCCGCTACAGTGATGGGTACTCTCCTCGTTAACTCAATACCTGCTACTGTTTTATTTGATACAGGAGCATCGCATTCATTTATGTCCGGGGCATTTGCATTTAAGCATGGCATACACCACGGAAAGATGCGCACTCCCTTGGCCGTTAGTACCCCCGGTGGCAAGTGTCACGTTGACGTGATGGCTCCCAACATCACCGTCGAGATCGAAAGGATTGAGTTCCTTGTCTCCCCCCATATTCTGAAGACCTCCACTATAGACCTTATCTTGGGAATGGATTGGCCGAAAGCTCATGATGCTGCACTTTATTGTGGCAACAAAGTCGTCCGACTCTTTCACCCCTCCGGCAAGGTTGTGAACCATACTGCCATAGTGTCACTGAATGCCGAAGCTCGTATATATGCTCTGAATGCATTGAACGCTTCGCCACTTGAAGGAATTGAGAACGTTCCAATCGTTCGCGAATTTCCCGACGTCTTCCCAGAAGAACTGCCGGGAATACCCCCGGCTAGGGAGGTCAAATTCGTCATCGACTTGAAGCCAGGCACTGTTCCTATAGCCAAGCGTCCTTACAAGATGCCGCCACATGAACTCCTTGAGCTTAAGGAGGAAATCGACAAGGCACTACAGAAAGGATTCATTCGCCCCAGTTCCTCAGCTTGGGGAGCACCTTCGCTCTTTGTCAAGAAGAGTGATGGCACGAACCGTTTAGTCCAAGATTACCGACCTATCAACCATGCAACAATACAGAACAAGTACCCACTTCCTCGGATCAACGATCTGTATGATCAACTTGCTGGATCTACGGTGTTCTCGAAACTCGACTTGAGGTTGGGTTACCATCAGATCCGGGTCCGTGAAGAGGATGTTCCGAAGACCGCCTTCATTACTCGTTATGGTTCATACGAGTACACCGTCATGTCCTTTGGCTTGACGAATGCCCCAGCCACCTTTTCCCGATTGATGAACTATATATTCATGGAATACCTCGACAAGTTCGTCGTGGTTTATCTGGATGATATCTTGATATACTCCAAGAATGAAGAAGAGCATGCTGAACATCTTCGTCTTATACTGGAAAAGCTTCGAGAACACAAACTCTACGCTAAGTATTCTAAGTGTGAGTTCTGGCTTCCCGAAGTGACCTACCTTGGTCACGTGATTTCCAAGGATGGCATTGCCGTCAACCCAGAACGTATTCAGGCTATCCTGGATTGGACTCCCCCAAGACTGTCAAGCAAGTCAGAAGTTTCCTCGGAATCGCCAGCTATTGCCGCCGTTTTGTCGAGAACTTCTCCAAGATTGCCAAGCCTCTGACCGATCTGCTTCACAAAGGTGTCAAGTTTGAGTGGACAGACAAATGTCAGGAAAGTTTCCAAGCTCTCAAGGACAAGCTCACTTCTCCTCCGGTGCTTGCTCCCCCTGATACCCGGAAGGACTTCGTGATATATTGCGACGCGTCTCGTCAAGGATTAGGCTGTGTCCTAATGCAAGAGCGCAAAGTGATTGCTTATGGTTCTCGTCAGTTGCGTTCTCATGAAGAAAACTATCCAACACATGATATCGAGTTGGCAGCGGTAATTTATGCATTGAAGTTGTGGCGACATTACCTCGTTGGTAATCGTTGCGAAATCTACACCGACCACCAAAGCCTGAAGTACCTATTCACTCAGCCAGATCTGAATCTCCGCCAACAAAGATGGCTCGAGACAATAGCCGATTTCAACATGGATATTCATTACACCCCTGGCAAAGCTAATGTGATGTCCGATGCCTTGAGTCGCAAAGCCTACTGTAGCGAAGTTGAAGTTGAAGTACATCAGCCACTTCTGTATGAAGAGCTACGCAAGCTGAATCTTGAGATTGTTCCACAGGGATATGTGAATAACCTTGTTGTTGAGCCGGACCTCGACAGCACCATCAAGTGGATACAAACCTGTGACTCTGATGTCGAGAAGATCAAGAAGTATATCGCTAGAGGAAAGCCATCTTGCTTCACTGTTGCTGGCGATGGAACGTTGTATTTCAAGAATCGTTTGGTGGTCCCTTGGAGTAAGCCCAATCTAAACTTGACCCCGCGCGTCATGAAAGAAGCTCATGATACTCCTTTGTCGATCCACCCTGGTAGTACCAAGATGTACCAAGACCTTCATCAGCGGTACTGGTGGTCTAACATGAAGCAAGACATCGCTCGATATGTTGACGAGTGTGACGTTTGCCGTCGCGTGAAAGCAGAACATCAAAGACCTGCCGGAACTCTGCAACCACTCTCTATTCCTGAATGGAAGTGGGACAAGATCGAGATGGACTTCGTCACTGGTTTTCCCAGATCGCAGAAAGGCCAGGATGCTATCTTTGTCGTCATCGACCGCTTCTCCAAGGTTGCCCACTTTCTGCCAGTCAAGGAGACGATCTCTGCTAGTCAGTTAGCAGACTTGTATGTTTCCAGAATCGTGTCGCTCCACGGTATTCCGTTGGAGATCAGTTCGGACCGAGGCAGCATTTTCACCTCAAGATTTTCGGATAGTTTCCAAGAAGCTATGGGCACTCACCTGAATTTCAGCATCGCTTAACACCCCCAGTCGCAAGGACAAGTCGAACGAGTCAATCAAGTGCTTGAAGATATGCTCCGGGCTTGTGTAATCTCATTCGGTAAGAAATGGGAGGAATCTCTTCCATTTGCTGAATTCTCTTACAACAATAGCTATCAGGCTAGTCTGAAGATGGCACCCTTTGAAGTTCTTTATGGACGTAAGTGTCGAACCCCTCTGAATTGGTCAGAAACTGGGGAACGAACTCTCGTTGGTCCAGACATTATACAGCATGCTGAAGATCAGGTTCGCGTTATCCGTGAACATCTGAAAGCCGCTCAGTCCCGCCAGAAAAGCAACTATGATCGCAAGCACAAAGAAATGGTCTATCAACCTGGCGAATACGCGTACCTCCGTCTCACTCCCATGAGAGGCATTCACCTCTTTGGGATCAAAGGCAAGTTAGCTCCTCGCTACATCGGCCCGTTCCGTATCCTTTCCAGGAGTGGACCAGTGGCATACCGATTGGAATTACCGCCGAACCTCTCTCAAGTCCACGATGTTTTCCACGTGTCGCAACTCCGTCGTTGCTTCAAGGACCCTATTCGAGAAGTGGAACATGATATGATTGAGCTGCAACAGGACTTGACTTATCAAGAACATCCGAGCCGCATTCTTGATCAGTCTGAACGTCGAACCCGCAACAAGACCGTCAAGTTCCTCAAGGTTCAGTGGTCGAATCATTCTGAAGATGAAGCCACTTGGGAACGCGAAGATCGCCTTCATGATGAATACCCCGATCTTTTCCTCGCTACCACTTAAATTCTCGGGACGAGAATTCTTGTAGTGGGGGAGGTTTGTAACACTCTCACTGTCAGTGAACAGTAATCACCATTACTGTTCAAAATTTTTGTTTGATCAACTTGGTCCAGCTCAAATTCAATACCCCTTTGTTATTGTTGAATGCAATGTGAACCTTGGGCCTTGATCATCATGGGTCAAAACAAAGTCCAACCCATAAACATTTGAAATCAAATCAAATCTCAAAATGCCTTTGGTGGAATATTAAAACCAATGTGCAAAATAAACTTTCTCCAAAAATTGTGAAACTACTTTTATAAAATCACAAATATTCAGTGGACCAAATCCAAATGGGTTTGGGTATTTATTGAGTTATAGAAAATTCCAAACAATTCTAACAGTAGGTTAAAACCCTTACTTTGGGCATTTAATATTTAAAAGAAATATCTAATGATTTTCTTTTGCTGCAAAAACTTTTGTGGCACTGCTATATACTGTTGTTCTAATTTTGAGGCACCTAACCTATTTTACAAAAATGTTAAACAGATAAAAGAAATGCAAAAGAGAAATTACACAAGAGAAAAGAAATAAAGAAAAAGCAAAACCTATCTAACCCCCTCCCCTTCCCTGGCCCAACCCAACCCCCCTTTCCCCCTGGACCGAATCCAGCCCAACAAGCCCAGCCCACCCCGGCCGTCCTCTCCACTGCTCACGCCCTTGCGTGGAGGGCATCCCACGGTGCCGTGCCCGGCGAGCTCGCCGTGGTGGCAATCCGGCGACACGCCGGCGGGGATAAGACCCCGAGGCCGCCCCGTGCGCCCCTGCGCCGTGCCCTAACCCTAGCCTCACCCGCGCCTCAGATCTCACTCAGAGCCCGCCCCCCCTTCGTCTTGCTCCCCTCGGACCCGAGCGCCATCGTGGACGCCGTCGCGCTCCGACGCGGCCTGTGAGCTCGCGACGCCACGCCACCGTGTCCCTCCGCCTCGCCGTCGTCTACATCGTCTCCGCGCTAGGGGAATCGGACCGGGAGCACTCCCTCGCCTTGCCCGCGTCATCGTTCCCCATTCCGGCCGCCGCGACCTCGACGACGATTCCAGACGCCACGGGCCTCCTTCGCGCACGCTGCCCTCCCCTACGGCCTCTGGGTGAGCTCCCCGTCCACCCCTGAACCTTAGCTCCCCCTCTCGTGCCTCGTGGGCATGGCCACCATTGGAGCAGGGGCTCCCCACCGCCGAGGAGTTCCCCGCCGTGTCCTGGAGCACGCCTTTGGCGCACGGTACGCGTCACGCGGGTGCCCGCGCCCCCCTCGTTCGAATGCGCTATGACACACCCCTCGCAGCACCGTAGGTCGTCGTCGTCGTCTTCACCCGGAGGTTTCCGCCGTCGCCGTCGATGTCGCGCTCAGCTCCGGCCACCACCCGACGACCCCGCTACCTCAAATCGAACGCGCAGGTCGCCAGGAACCCGTAGCCACCAGCAGCGCTCCAAAGCGTGCCCGGATTCGAGCTCGGGCTCGGCCTCGCCGGAGTCCAGCCGCCGGCGAGCCCCCCACCGTCGCTGACTAGTGGGCCCTCCACGTCAGGGGGTTAACCACCCCTAATCCCACCCCTCAAGCCACTGACATGCGGGCCCCTAGCCCTTAAGATAATCACTAGATTTATTATCTAGGTTAATTAAAATGTCTCACTGACACGTGGGTCCCACTGTCAGTTTTGGTTAATTAAAATGAATTAGTATCAAATCCAGTGTATGACATGTGGGTCCCCCACTGATTAGTTAAATAAATTAAACTGATTATTAATAGGTGTCACTGACCAGTGGGACCCACTGGTCAGGTTTGACTGGTCAACCCCTTGTGGATAATGTTTATTTAATAAATAAAATAGATTCAGAAAATCATTTAAATTGATTTAAAACTTTAAAATTCAATATCTTTTAAACCGTAAGTCGGATTCAAAAACTTTATACATGAAAATTGATCAGAAAAATACAACGAATACGAATACGCTATCCGTATGTCTACCAGACCCATCTAACACAACAAACATCGAACCGTCCCCCTCCGGACCGTCTGTCCGATAAATTGTCCGGTAATGCTAAAGTACCCGGATGAATTTATTTCGAACACGAGAGTTGTTCGGAATAGATCAACTAAGACGGATACACCACCCACACTTGTGTCGGAGGTCCGCGACACCTCCGGCATGATACCTCCCCCCTCCGGACACCCTGTCCGGTAATCACCCGGAGCTGGTAATTCATCCCCGGATGAATTTCCGCTCCGAGACTGATACATCGTACCGCGTTAGAATACCGACATCGATGCATTTGCCATGTCATTCATATGTTTGCGTATGTTTGCTTTATATTTACTGTTTCTTCCCCCCATTATTCTCCGGTAGACCCCGCTGCTGCCGCCGACTACACCGCCGCTGAGTACGACTACTTCGTCGACGACCCTACCCCTACCGTCGAGCTTCCAGGCAAGCAGAGCCATTCTCTTCCCCAGATATCGCCTACCTTTTCCGTACTTTCTTGCACTAGGCATTGTTACTGCTGCTGCTACGTTACAATCCTATTCAATTGCATAGCCTGATTTTGTCGCCCCTTGATGTACCTTTCTTATCCTATGCTACCTGTTATAATTATGCATATATTCAGCAGTGAGCCCTTTGCATTGTTAGCTAGGACTAGATAGCGGGCCGGGATCACTCAGGGGAGTGAACACGGATACAATATATAACTGTTGCAGGTACGGAACAAAGCAGACACCGCCAAAGGCCCTATCTGGGTTATGCCTAGTCACCCTCAAGTGTGAGCTATCAAGGAGTAATCCTTGTACTCCACTCGAGGATGACTTTTTCTTGCCGCCATAGGGTCCTGAGCACGGTTGTCCTTAAAGGTAAGAAGTCGGGCGACCCAACGGTACCCGCGAGAGGTATTGCGACGGGACGACAGGGAGGGTACGACCAGTGTACCTGTGTGCTTGGCCCCTGATCGTTGGCCGCGAGAGTTACCAAACTACGAAAGTCGAGCTCCTCCAGGAGCACACGCGAGACAAGGTAAGGAGTCGGTTCACCTTGTTGGCAACCGCAGAGACTTGGTGGGACGACAGGGCAGGCACCGATGTACTGGTGGTCCTGACTGCTGTCGTTGTCCGCGGGTCAGTTAAGTCGAGGCAACGATAACGATTGTCTCGCAAGTTAATAAAATGCTAAATGGTTCGGTGGATGACTTGAGAGGCCCGTTGGTCTGTACGCACTAACTTCACGT
This sequence comes from Bromus sterilis, assembly GCA_950022295.1. NCBI lineage: Eukaryota > Viridiplantae > Streptophyta > Magnoliopsida > Poales > Poaceae > Bromus > Bromus sterilis. The sequence continues at coordinate 136,742,037 of OX465601.1, read as the reverse complement.
GGGATAAGGAGTTATGGGCTCCCCTGCGTCGTAGTTCATTCGAAAGCTCTTCAGACATCAGCAGTATCGCGGTCTGATTGCCGGGAAGTTGTGTGTCTTCTTTACTCGCGAGTGGTGTTTGCTTTTGCTTCCCGGCCAGCCTCGCACCGTGCAGGAGCGTGCAAGGGTGAGGGACCTAGACCCCTTGGCGCATAGGATTTAGTCCTGCGGATGGCCTCTCTGCTGAGCCTAGGATGGGCTGCGCCGTGTCGGATAGCTTTGGTGGAGCGTTCCCTAACAAGGTTCCCGCCACCCTGGAGATCCGAGCGTGCAGGCTGAACAGTAGTGCACCCCTGCAGGGAGTTTAATCTATTCGAATAGCCGTGTCCACGGTAACAGGACGCTTTATGCTGAAGCTGGATCTTACCACTAAAAACTATTATTATTAAACTGTATGGTTCCGGGTTCTCTTCCTCGCGGGGATGTCGAGGAGGGGATCTCGGAGGCATTGTTAATTGTTACAACTTAATATTATACAATGCCGCAGCAACTTCTGCTGCATTGTTACTTTATGCTTTGTACGAACTGTTGGCTATTCTCTCCTCATGCTGCAAGACTCGTCGGAAGATGCTAGTCTTCGTTAGGCCTAGCTTCTTACCCTTATTCTGATTTATATCTTGCAGTCCACTATATATAGCCTCCCCTTTCCATTTGATACATGCATAAATGCTTAGTAGCGGACGTAAGACTCGCGGGTATGCTAGATACTCACCTTTGCTTTATTTCCCTTTTTCGCTTTGCCTAATCTGCCGCTGCAGTCGACGTTGGAGCCCAGGAGCAGGAGTAACCCGGAGGCGACTACTACGACGTCGAGTTCCCCGTTAACCAGGAGTAGTTCGGTGGATCCCAGGCAGGAGGCCTCGCCTTTTCGATCTGTATCTCTGATATGATTTGTGCTAGCCTTCTTAAGGCAAAACTTGACTAACTATGTCTGTACTCAGATATTATGGCTTGTATGACTTATGTATTCGGATCCTTGTGATCCCTGGTATTGTAACATATTGGTTTATCCTTTTGTGTTTAGTGTTGTGCTGTGATATTCTCACCGTGGCACCCTAATCTCAGCCGTGTACCCTGCGTGTATGATTACTGTACACGGATTGATTTTGGGGGCGTCACAGGTACCCAAGGAACGAGAGAAGCTATACCTCTACGTGGCAGCACGTAACATTGTAGTAAGCACAACGCTCGTTGTGGAACGCACAGACGAAGGCAAGGTCCAGAGCATCCAGAGACCAATGTACTACCTCAGCATGCTCCTGACCAAATCCCAGCAGCGGTACCCGCATTATCAGAAGCTACTACTGCCGTCATCATGACCTCAAGAAAGGTGTCCCACTACTTCGACGAGCACCCTATCACAATCGTGAGCAGCGCACCACTCGCCGACATACTCAACAACCCTGGAGCGACTGGACGAGTCGCCGAGTGGAACATTGAGCTCAGCCCACGGGACCTGCAGTTCAAGCACCCAACAGCCATCAAAGCCCAAATACTCCCAGATTTCCTGGTCGAGTGGACGGAGGTTCAGACACCAGGCCCCCCAGACCTATCAAATTCATGGTCAATGTTCTTCGATGGGTCCAAGAGACAACAAGGAGCCGGGGCAGGAGTTGTGCTCATCTCCCCTAAAGGAACAAAGCTAAAATATATCCTCCAGATCAACTTCAGTCACGCCTCCAACAACGAAACATAATACGAGGCACTCCTCCATGACATGCACAAGGCCAAAACATGCGGAGCCACTCGCCTCATAATCTACGGGGACTCCAATCTCGTCGTCCAGCAGACGATGAGAAACGGCGACGCAAAATAGCCGACAACATGGCGGCCTACCAGAAGCTCTACAACGCACTCGAAGGAAGTTTCGACGGTTGTGAGCTCAACTACATCACCAGGGCCAACAACACAGAAGCTGGCGAACTCGCGAACATTGGTTCGACCCGAGCACCAATACCACCCGGCGTTGTTCTCGAAAGCATCATCCAGAGATCCATAAAGGTATAGGCAGCAGCACCTGAAGCAGTCGTGGACGGCGAGGACGCAACAGACCTGGCGCAGGTGGCAGCAGCAAGCCCATCAGAAGGCACAAGCACCATGACACCCGACAGCACAACCCCGACAGAGCTCGAAGGACCTGTTTGGGCAAAATCGTTCCTCTGATTCCTAATCGAAGGTACGCTACCGCAAGACGTGGCCGAAGCACGACGCATCAACCGACGATCCAAGGCGTTCACGGTGATCAACAAACAGCTATACAAGCGCAGCATCACCCAGATACTCCAAAGGTGCATCGACGAAGAGGACGGCAAAGCCCTACTGCTCGAAATCCACGAAGGCACCTGCAACCATGCGAGCAGTCGAGTACTCGTGTCCAAAGCATTCCGAGCCGGGTTCTATTGGCCCACAGGCATGAAAAACACAGAGGAAATCGTGCGACGTTGTGTCACCTGCCAGAAATTCGCCAACAGGACACACGCCCCGCCTCAGAGCTCAAGACCATACCACTATCCTGGCCGTTCGCCACCTGGGGACTCGACATGGTGGGCCCACTCAAGAAATCATCAAAGGGCGGAAGGACACACCTGCTCGTCGCAGTCGACAAGTTCACTAAATGGATCGAAGCAGTGCCCATCACCATCTCCACAGCCCTCACGGCTGTCAACTTCATCAAATCGATCATCTTCAGGTTCGGAGTGCCACACAACATCATCACGGACAACGGCACGAACTTCACAGCCGCAGAATTCCAGAACTTTTGCGAAGAACTGGGCATCAAAATTAATTATGCATCAGTCGCGCACCCGCAGTCCAATGGCCAAGTGGAAAAAGCAAATGGCCTTGTATGCGGGGGGATCAAGAAGCGGCTCCTCGCACCACTCGAGCAAGCCGCCGGCAACTGGGTAGAAGAACTCCCCGCGGTACTATGGAGCCTACGAACTACACCAAACACCGCGACCCAGTACACACCCTTCTTCATGGTGTACGGGGCAGAGGAAGTACTACCACATGACCTCAAGTTCGGAGCACCTCGGGTCACCGGGTACGAAGAAGAAGAAGTAGAAGAAGCATTACAAGATGACAAAGATACAGCTGACGAAGCAAGAGATACAGCCCTGGAAAAATCAGAGGGGTACCAGGACAAGCTACGCACCTACCAAAGCAGTCGCTTGCACACTAGAACCTTCAACAAAGGTGACCTAGTCCTACAGCTGATACAAGAGAAGGTCCATAAACTTGCCCCCAATGGGAAGGACCATTTATAGTCTCAGAAGTCATTGGAGGTGGCGCCTACAGGCTGAAGAACCCGAAGACAGACGAGGACGTGGGTAACCCATGGAACGTAGCAAACTTGCGACTGTTCTATCCATAGTCCCCATCGGTCAGACATGACTGGCAACTCATGTAGCCGCTCGACCACAATAAAATAAATGTTGCCCAAATACTGCCATCTCAAAGCACTCGGGGGCTCGAGCACACACTCCCCCCGAGAGACGCTATCATCGCCTACGCGATCTTAACCAAAGCACTCGGGGGCTTAAGAATAAAATCCCCCCGAGAGACGCTATCTCCACTCGAGCGATCTTAACCAAAGCACTCGGGGGCTTAAGAATAAAATCCCCCCGAGAGTCGCTATCGCCACTCAAGCGATCTTAACCAAAGCACTCGGGGGCTTAAGAATAAAATCCCCCCGAGAGACGCTATCGCCACTTACGCGATCTTAACCAAAGCACTCGGGGGCTTAAGAATAAAATCCCCCTGAGAGATGCTATCGCCACTTATGCGATCTTAACCAAAGCACTCGGGGGCTTAAGCATAAAATCACCCCGAGAGACGCTATCGCCACTTACGCGATCTTAACCAAAGCACTCGGGGGCTTAAGCATAAAATCCACCCGAGAGACGCTATCGCCACCTACGCGAGCTCACCTTAAAAACTCGGGGGCTCAGGCATAAGCATTCCCCGAGACACGCTACGGTCCTATTCAAAAACACCAGGCTAGCAATCTTCAAGTCTTCACCCGGGCGACAAACAACCAAGACTCGGGGACTACTCAGAGTTGAACCGCGAGGAAATACGCAAAGTTTTAAAGCCTACGTTTGACTCTACAACTCAAACGTAGCCTCGGGGGCTACTCCCATCGGGAGCGCTGCCGCGCACCCGATAGAACACACTAGAAAGTTGAAATCAGTGCATCACGGGAGGAATCGAAGACATTTCACGCTATTAGATGGAGTCAAAGACATTCTGCGCTATCAGAAGGAGTCAAAGACAATGCATCACAGGAGTCAAAGACAATGCATCACAGGAGTCGAAAACACAGTCTATTGCAAGACCTCAACCACAGCTTGAATTCAACAATAAAGGTATAAAAGGACTCAACTACATTTGGATAGAAGGCAACTCTTGTTACAAGAGGGGATTACCCAAGGAATTAAGACTTCTACATGTGTGCCCATGAGGGGTAATCGACTCTAGTACAAGGGCATCACCACAGACAAAGGAAAAAATGAAGCTAGCAGAGGATGTCAATGACATAACAAAAGGGTGAAGCTCGACTTATTTGTCGATGCTCCACCAGCTTCTTCTCCTGCTCCATCAGCTTCTTCTCAAGCTGTAGCTGCACACCTTCTTCTCCGGCTGCACAGCTTCTTCTCCGAGTTGCCGGCGAAGATGAGGCCGCCTCCAGTTCTACAAGGTCGCTTGGCGCGCCCGCTTGATCGACGGCTTAACGTCGATGTCCTCTTAGGAGCTGATGGAGACGACATCACCATCTGAGGAGTCACCAGAAGACGGAGCGGTAGAAGATGCAGGCGTAGGGCTCCTCGACCTTGTGGAGCTGTCGCTGCTCGACTCCTGCCAGTGCGGATCCATGCTATTGCCGCTCGGGTCGAACGCGCGGACAGTGACAGTGCTTTTGCCGTCAAAACGACAGCCGAGCATATCGCCATCTCGCAAATTCAACGCCGAGCAAACAAACTCCAACCAAAGCCAAGGAAAATCAAGCGGGAGCTATCAACCTCCAAGTCAACATAAGAAGGAGATCGACAGCTCCCTTGAAGATGCAGAAGCAAGCCATCTAAGCCACGTTCAGAGATAATGGCGGAAAAAGCAGAGGGAAGAAGAACGCGATTGGCGCTCTGACCACGAACACGTAAAAGAAAATCATAGCGCCAGAATCCCTCCTCCAAGGGAGAGAAGGAAGGCATTGGCGCCGTACCATGACGACCACCACGGCATGAGCGTGGTGTACGGCCACCACGGCCACGACGAACACGGCCACGGCCAACACCTCGCCTGGGAGCCATGAGAGGAAGAAGAGAAGAAGGAAGAGGCAAAGCAGCAAGCTGGATAGAGGCGAAACGCTGTGGAAGAGAAATGCTTATTTATAGGACAAAAATCCCCTAGCACAAAGAAACCAAGATGACATCAACAATTAATTCAAAGACCAAACGTCGCAGACGTCTCAGATTCCAAGACCAAGATGCTTTCCCACGGGACGCACTGTGCGTGAGACGCGTCAATTCACGCACATTTCCAACGCGCGTATCGGAAACTCAACAAGCGCCTGCCGCACTCCACAGCGATCATCATTATGACCGTCATAAAGACGTGACAGTTCACTGGCGGAGCATCCCTGACAGCCATCAAACAGAGGCATCATTATCCTGACAAGCGGCGAAGAATACCAACAGACATCAAGTATGATTTCTTAAACACATTTTTCAAATATATTTAAACTCCCATCGGGAGCGTACCCACTCAAAACCGAGCCTCAGGTGAGCAGCCGCCTAAAAGTCAGCAATGTGCTCGAGTGACCACTCGCACTCACGAGAATCTCGGGTGCTCCCTCAACCCGGCACAAGACAAACATGCATTCTCCAAGATCATACGACACTAAGAGTCTCAGGTGCTCCCTCACCTCAAGAGCCGAAACGACATTCGAGTGACCACTCGCGAAGAAACCCCTCGCCGGAGCACTCGAAACAGGCCCCGCGGGTGAATAAGTGAACAGCTCGCTTGATGTTTTGTTCCAAGCGGGTGCAATACTATTAGGCTCCGCGCCTCAAAAATACACATTCCTGGAACACGACACACTGTGCCCAGATGCCACGCAAGATTAGCGTGTAGGTAAGACCCCGCTACGAAGTTCGGCCGGGCTGGGACTTGCCGAAGAGCGATTTCACTCCCAACCTTTTCCATGCGCTGCGCATGATAGAAAAAGCCGGGCGGACGCGCCTTAGGCTATGCACATTATTGGAGGCAAATGAACACCGTAAGACCTGAAGCGACAGGACTTTTGCTCGACACCAGTGTTCCAAGCTCACGTCGAGGGACGTGGGTTTGATTGGGCTACTGCGGTATTTGCCACTAGCGCAATTCACCAAGGCTCGACCAGTCGACTCCTTGGGCCCTTTCAGCTTAGCATCCCTCGAAACAGGTATTGTCATGGCCACCAGACTGCCAGTGACCCGCGATTGTACTGCGCATACAAACGACCGACAAATGGATGTACTCAAGTCCCTGCGCGACTCTTCGAGTCCCCCAGGCACTCGGGGGCTACTGACGAGGGGGTGACCCCACGACTCCTACAGATAGGCCTACCCGGTGTCCCTGAAGATAGAAGGCCCATGAAGACCCGCCTGGACCCGCCTTGGCCCGTTAATTGGCACCGACGTAGGAGTCTGCGATTCAAAAGGAAGGTGCGAAGACCTGTCGTACGAAGCAAGCTAGGGTTATGAAAGCTTACCTGTAAACGTAGATGAACTCCCCGAGACCTAGCCCAGTATATAAGGGCCAGGAGGGGCGACGCCAAAGGCATCCAATATCATCTGTAACCCTAGCCTTGAGCGCTCCAGCCTTGACATCCACTGTAATCGCATCTCCCTCATCAATAATATCGAGCAGGAACGTGTCCTCCTGTTTGCCGACGAGCTAGCGTCCAACCTGTGCCTCTCATGACTAACCCAGGGTCCCTGACCATGGGATTTGCCGGGGTTGATCCCCGTCACCCCTCCTCTGGTGCCCTACCGAGGCCCCTATTTATTCTCGTGACGGGAAAACCCCAAAATAGAAGTCACTTTTCCAGTTTCCGTCGCGGAGCCATCGCCACCATCTGTTCTTCTTCGGGAGGGCTAATCTGGAGGCTGATTTGGCCTCCGTAGAGGGGAGATCGTCGCCAAAGTCATCACCATCACCAATCCATCCTCCCTCCATGACTTCTCTTCACATGTGTTAGTAATTCCCTGCTGTAGGCAAAGGGGTGGTAGGGATTGGATGAGTTTGATCATGTAATAGTTCGTCAGATTGTTGGGGGCATGTTGCCTATCATCTACTTTGGTGTTTATCATCCTTGCTACAACTTATTGCTCTTAATACTTGTCACTTTGGGCCCGATTGCAATGTTTTCATATCCGAACCACTTGTGTTTTCATGAGTATATTAATGTTCTTGATCCTATCTATGAGTTGTATGCACCTATTATTGTCCGGAACCGGCGATCCCAAAGGTGACAGCTTGGTACACCAAAGGGGATGGTCCATAATTTTAGGATTTCATGTATCCATTTAGTTTATTGCTTTGTTCCGGTGCTCTTTGACAGGAGCACTTTAATCTCCATAAGTTCCCTTTGGCCCCGTTCTTAGCGGGATGGTAGGACAAAGATATTGTGCAAGTTCTTATTGCAAGCACACACAACTACATATGGGATACATGCCTAATGTTTGATATTTGCCTAGATGATCATTGCTTTTCTGTGTGCCTTGCCCCGTGTTAGAATCTATTACATGTTCACTCTTATCCAAGCAGCGCCCAACCATCCATCTCCCTAGCCTATAGTGTTTCAATCCTGCTGGTTACTAGTAGTTCACTTTTGCTGTTTTACTTTTGCTGTCGCCTCTACCACTATGATATCACCGTTGCTATTAATATTCTGTTGCAAGCAAGTATATTTAAGGTGCGGTTGAATTGAAAACTCAACTGTCAAAGCTTATAAATACTCTTTGGCTCCCCTTGTGTCGAATCAATAAATTGGGTTATCTTGCTCGCGGAGACTATCTCGATCCCCTACAGTTGAGGGTCATCAAGTACTGTTTTCTGGCGCCGTTGCTGGGAGCAGAGCAATATTTACAAGTCTACTTGAAGTATTCTGCCTGCTGCACTTTATCCGCTATGGGTAAGAAAGGAGACCCCAAGGTTCCGATCTTACCATCTACTACAAGAAAAGGTACCATTTTGAGTACCAGTGCTACGCTTGATAGTAAGTTTGCTTCAGCACCACCACCACATGCTACTTCTACTGAGTCTGTTACTATGTCCGATACTTTTGATGATGCTTCCACTACTCTTGATGATACTAGTTTTCTTGGTCACTATATTGAAGCTCAGATTGCTAAGGTTGCAGCAAAGTCTGAGATTGAGACTCCTGCCACCTATACTCCTACTTGCAAAACCTTTGGTTACCCAAACTTAGATGAACTCAAGGAGAGAATCCTTGATGATGATTATGTTACTCTTGATGATGATTATTGCAAGGAACTCGAAGAGTGTGTCAACTCTGACCCTGGTGCTGTTAAGGAGCTGCTTGAAAAGCACTCCATGAAAAACAAGATTATTCCTGATCCTGAATTTGCTACATCTCCTATATGCATCACTGATCCTGATTCCGATTTCTCTGTTGATCTTTCAATTATATCTACAGCTGAAGCTGGCCCCTTTTATGGCAGAGAAAATGATGATGCTATAGCACACCTGACCAAACTCACCGATTGGGCAGTTTATTTACTACTGATGAGAGGATACGAAACTTTTATGTAGCTAAGATTTTTCCTTTTTCTTTAAAGGGAGACGCTAAAGCATGGTATGATGCACTACCCTATGGTTCCATTAAGAGTCCTCGGGACTTAGCTCAATTTTTTGTCGATAAATATTTTCCTGCTCATATGCAACATGCTTCTTTGCAAAGAATCTATAACTTTAAACAGTTGCAGAATAAGCACCTCCCTAAAGCTTGGGGGAGGTATTGTGGTTTAATTAAGGCTAGACCGGGACATGACGTCCCTAAGAATGAATTATTTGATATATTTTATGCTGGTTTAACCGATGAATCTAGATCCTATCTGGATAGTTGTGCTGGTTGTGTTTTCAAGGAAAGAACACCGGTCGATGCTGAAGAACTAATGGGCAAGATTGCCAAGAACCACGAAGATTGGTCCGTCCCTTAACCACCACCACCACCAAAGAAGAGGGGCATGCTTGTCCTAAGCCCCGAAGATATGCAAGAAGCAAGGAAGTCTATAAAGGAGAAAGGCATTAAAGCCGAAGACATGAAGAACCTACCTCCTATTGAGAAGTTGTGTGAGCCTACTACTCACCCTCCCTTGGTAGAGGTACACTCTCTTATAGATTTCAATGAAAGTGACATCCCTAAAGGTAAGCCTCCCTACCAATGTTTAGATGAGCTTGATAATTTTATTATTAAGCATAATCATTTTAATGAGAGGATACAAAGTCAGTTGCATGATAATACTCTTGCTATCAATAGCTTGCTTGATGTTTTTGAAAGAACAGTTAATGATGTTAAATGTCTTGTTAAGCATTTTCATATGGTTCAAACTCAGCTTGAACATATTTCTAATGTGCAAAAAGATTTGCTTGCTAATAATGCCAAACAGGATATCCAAGCCTATGGTATAAAGACTAGAGGTGGTACACACACACACAAGATCCACTCTATCCCGAGTGGCATCCAAAGAGGATCGAGCAAGATTCTCAAATACAGGTAGAAGACGAGATTGTTATCTCCCCAAAGAAGAAAAAGAAGAAGAAGAAACACAAGGAAGCTGACAACTCAAATGATCCTATTACAAGTGAAGAACCCGCTGTTGATCCCAACAACATATCTACCTCCGATGCTGAGACTGAAGACGATGCTGAGCCCGAAAAGGATAAGAAGAAGAATGATCCTCCCGAGGTGGGAGAAGAAGAAGTACCTAATAAGCGCAAGAAATACACAAGATAAGACTTCATCGCAAGAAGACATGGGAAGGAAAGTGAACCATGGGTACAGAAACCCATGCCCTTTCCAGGTAAGTCTCTCAAATCTAAAGAAGAAGAGCATTATAATAAAAAAATTGAATGGATGAAGCCTCTTTTTCTTCAAATTCCCTTGACTGATGCTATTAAGTTACCTCCTTATTCCAAATATATGAAAGGTATTGTTACTAACAAAAGAAAGGTTCCTAATGAGGCAGTATCTACTATGCTTGCTAACTATTTTTCAGTGGCAAGATTCCTGAGAAGCTTGGTGATCCAGGTATACCCACCATTCCTTGCTCCATAAAGAATAATTATGTCAAAACTGCCTTATGTGATCTCGGAGCAGGAGTGAGTGTCATGCCTTTTTCTCTTTATAAGAGGCTAAGTTTAGACAAATTAATCCCTACAGATATCTCTCTTCAGATGGCTGACAAGTCAACAGCCGTCCCGATTGGTATTTGTGAGGATGTTCCCGTTGAAGTTGCTAATTGCTTAATCCTTACAGATTTTGTTGTGCTTGACATGCCCGAGGACGGGAGCATGTCCATTATTCTTGGTAGACCTTTTCTTAACATCGCAGGTGCTATTATTGATTGCAATAAAGGAAAGGTTACCTTCAAATTTGATGATAAAGAACACACGGTGTATTTTTCAAAGAAGATCGACAAAAGGAATGGCCGTAACTCTATAGAGAATATCGAGACCGTAAAGATTGGAGAATGGGATTGTCCTCTACACGTGCACCACAAATACAAAACCATTATGGTGGGGACAATGTCCATTAAAGTAAAGGTGCAATGATCACTTCATAAGAGGTGAGACTTTTTGCTCTATATATCGCCGGTTCGTTGGTAAGACTTGATCAACCTTGCTAGCTAGCATGTTTTATATGAGTAAAAAGTGGAGCTTGTTATGTTTTCATTTGCCTTAGCTTTTGTTCTCCTTGTTATACCAAGTTTATATGTTTTTGAAGCTTCACAACTCTAATCACTGCTTCAATTTTTCAGAAAGTTTCGCAGCTTTTTGAACTCCGAATTTTTTTCAACAGTGAAGTTTTCAGAAAAATTCCAAAAAAAATAAAAAAAAAATTCCACGTCGAGAGTGACACAGAAGCACCTGGGGTTAACCAGGGGGACCACCAGTGGCCTAGGCGGCTAGCTGGCGCGGCCAGCCCCCTGGCCGCGCCCACAGGGCGCTTGGGGCCCACAGGCCCCATCTCCAAGTATGTCTTCTTCCTCCTCCTTCCTCTCTCTCCAAAAACACGAGTTCTGCACTTCTTCTTGCGTTCTTACTGTTCTTGGAGGCGATTTTCGATCTCTCTCTACAGCCCATCGTTTGAGCTGAGATTTTGAGCAAATACTCCCTGGTATGCAATTCCTTCATCCCTCCAATTAGATTTTTGATTGGTGGCTTCATTTGTGAGTATTTAGTAGTTATTGGTGCTCTTCATATGAGCTTGCATGCATGTGTAGAAATTTATTTTCCAAGTTTTGATGCAAGTTTATGCCTTAGGTAAGTGAGTAAAGTAGTTTGCCCCAACTCATGTTGTTTAAATCCTTGTTTTTGTGAATTGTCAAAAATTTCAGAAATGAGTTTGCTAGGAAAAGCAAAGGGGTGGCTTGGGAAGAAGAAGCTCGAGCGCTCCGATCGAGTTACTAGAAGCTGCAGCTTCACCCTCAGCTGCTAGGGTGAGCTACAACGAAGATCATGTGCCCCTAGAGTTGTTGGAAAACACGAGTCCCGCATGTGCAATGATGTACCCATGCGATGATTTTCTTGAAGCTGCAGGAATCAAGGAGGAATTTTATGGCCTTTGCGCCAATGCAGGTTTGACACGACTAGCACTATGCCGTGTGGTATAGTATAAAAAGCTCACCTCCTGTTTTATTAATAGTTTCGGTTACAATCATGATGTTGGAGTTATTGAGTTTAAAATTTAAGCTTATGACCATGTGTTTGGCAAGATTTTGTGATATAATAGGTGTGCCGAACGCTGGTCATACGGCGAGGATGAACTCGCAGCCCACCGAGTTGAGGACTCTCTTCAATTCTCTTTGTAGCCAGGAGGAGAGAGATATTCAGCGTACAAAGATTTCCAGCATCTTATTCCCCCATCTCAGGTATTTTGCGTATTTTATTGCTAGAGGGGTGTTGGCTCGTGACAACACAAGCAACGGTTCTGCACCAGATTTTGCCATCTATGAGAACGCCCTCTCTGGTAGAAGCGATTATAATGTGGGTGCCTTAATTGCTTGTCGCCTTGCTATGAATGGTTACAAGGGTGATTTATTTGGTGGTGTTTACGCCACGCTTATCCTTGAGCATTTTAATGGCACCCCACATCCTGATGATGTTCCCTTTTCTTACACAAGTCTTGATCTTGATGCTATGAAGAGGCATAAGTTTGTTACCACGACTTCCGATTTTGGTAACCTTGTTTATATTTTGAGGTTTGAAAAGACTATTATTCGAGAGATCCGTCTACCTGCACCACTTTTGTTTGATTATACCCGCAGGAACGGATGGTCCTTTAACGACGTCCAACTTGATGAGTTCATGGCTCAGTATCAGTTGCATAACCCCACAGAGGGGGTTGTGCCCGAAGAGGAGGAGCATGGTGAGTTCCCACCTTTCCAGGGGGAGACCTTCACCCACTTTGGTGAGGGATCTTCTTCTTCTTGGAGCGCAGGGCCTTCCTCATGGGAGTACCCGAGGACTTCGGTGTACGCACCGGAGGGCTCGTACGACTCTTGGACTTACCCGTACCACCCCGGAGCAGGAGGATCCTGGGGGCAGTAGCTGTTACCAACTTAGGCCAAAAGCCTAAGCTTGGGGGAGTACGTGCCCTTCTCCTTTTTCCATTGTATTATCCGTTTTTATTTTGTTTGTTTTGCTCTTTTCGAAGTTTTTGCCCGTTCTTCTTTGCTCTTTTAATTTGCAAAAACAACAAAAAGATTTCTCTTTTCTTTTGCTTTCGTTTAAACCTTTGAAAAACCCAAAAAGATTTCCTTTCTCTCTTTAGTTTGCTTTGTTTTCAGAGTTCAGCTCGAGTCCGTGATGGCATTTGATTATATTTCCCACGTTCGGTCATGCAAGTGACAAGGCAGTAATGACGAAGATCGACGGAAGGGAAGCAACAAGGAAAAAGGTATGAACTCTTCTTGTTTCTACTTTTGTAGATATGCCTGTACTTATGATCTAGAGACCAGCTTGTAGAGACATAGTGCTATGTTTACAATGCTTTCCTAGTGTCCATGATTTCTTTGTGGCTGATCTCAAATAGCTAGAGTGCATAATGTGTTGTTGAAATGATTCACATGCATTGCATTGTTCATGGTTTGGCCTATTGAAGTGGTATTTCCCTTCGGAGAATTCTTGGATTGACTTGGCACATGTTCACACATGTTTATGACTAAAATGTCTATCATGCCTCGATGATCTTTTTATTTCAGAATAATTATATCACTTTCATGCCCGATTCAATGTTGCTTTGTCGCTCTGCATGATTATGACAATTACTTCTCTCTAGTTGGTCGCTTCCCAGTCTTTTACTAGCCTTCACTCACACTAAGGGGAATTCTGCTTGTGTATCCAAACTCCTTTTCAAAACAGTTGTTCCACTTGAGTCCACCATACCTTCCTATATAATGGTATTTACCGGCCACCCCTAACTTAGACTTTGTTGTGCCATCTCGAAATTTATTCAAAAGCTTCCCTTTTGTTACTGTACAAGCTCATAGTGCGGTGAGGGAAATCAATATCTACCATGCCAAAAATATTTTGACGGAAGTTTTAACTAGTCAATAAAAAAAAGAGTTACACCTCCCCCATACTTGATGATGGAATGAAGTGGACCAAATGCTGCTAATGATAGATGGAACGAGAAAACTTCCTTCCATACTTGAGGCAAAATAAAAGGAACCATAGACCGTCAAATGATGGATGGATAAGGGAACAAAAGTGTAAGCAAAAAGCATTATTATGTTTGGCATGGGAGATATTGAGAGACCTTTACCGTTAACCGTTGACCGGAAAGTTGCACTTCTCAAAAGGATTCTATCTCTGTTTTCAAAACCAAGAGCTTTAGCACATGTTTAGTCTTTGCTTCCAACCACGGGTTTTCGACCTTGCCATCAAAAGCCACGGTTCGAGAGTCTCCCCTTATTTCTTCAAGGCACCAACTATTGAGAGCATAGTTGTCATTCTTAGTGCAACATGCATTGTCCCAAAGTACCACATTGTCTTCTGCATGATTGTGATATTGCTTGTTCTGAAATTCTTAGTTCTAGTCTCCTTTAAAACTCCGGAGGAGTTTCTGCATTTATGTTTTTCTTCACTCATGGAGGCTACCGAGATACCACTCTAGTATGTTCAAGCTATGTACTTTGTGATCTTGTCTTGATTTTCGGCAGCATATTATTTACTTTTGGTTGTTTGTGATTGATCACTTGAAAGAAGGATTGCTTCGTGCATTGTCCTCACAACATTGTTTTGATACTTGCTAGAGTCTTTTCGTAGTACATGCTTATATACATCTTATGAAGCAAAAGAGTTTGTCAAAGTTTTCTTTGTCGCGTCCAGTTCGTTGAACTGAATTGCTTGAGGACAAGCAATAGGCTAAGCTTGGGGGAGTTGACACGTCTCAAACGTATCTACTTTTCCAAACACTTTTGCTATTGTTTTGCCCTCATTCTTGCATGATTTGAACTAAACTAACCCAGACTGACGCTGTTTTCAGCAGAGCTACCTGTATGGTTTTATTGTGTGCCGGAAAATGGATTTTTAGGTATCTCGGAAAATTCCCAAAAAATTCAGGAAAAATCCACGCACCCGAAGCTTCCACGGACCAGAAGTGGGGCCACAGGGGCTCCAGGCGCCTTACTGGCGCGGCCCCACCCCTGGCCACGCCGGCTGGCCGACTGGGGTCCTCCCCCCTCCTTTGGTTCCCTACCGAGGCCCATATTTATTCTCGTGACAGGAAAACCCCAAAACAGAAGTCGTTTTTCCAGTTTCCGCCGCGGAGTCGCCACCACCCTCTATTCTTCTTCGGGAGGGCTAATATGGAGGCTGATTTGGCCTCCGGAGAGGGGAGATCGTCGCCATCGTCATCACCATCACCAATCCATCCTCCCTCCATGACTTCTCTTCACATGTGTGAGTAATTCCCTGATGTAGGCAAAGGGGATGGTAGGAATTGGATGAGTTCAATCATGTAATAGTTCTTCGGATTGTTGGGGGCATGTTTCCTATCATCTACTTTGGTGTTTATCATCTTTGCTACAACTTGTTGCTCTTAATGCTTGTCACTTTGGGCCCAAGTGCCATGTTTTCATATCTGAACCACTTGTGTTTTCATGAGTATATTTATATTCTTGATCCTATCTATGATTTGTATGCACCTATTATGGTCCGAAACCGGCAATCCCAAAGGTGACAGCTTGGGATACCAAAGGGGATGGTCCATAATTTGAGGATTTCATGTATCCATTGAGTTTATTGCTTTGTTCCGGTGCTCTTTGACAGGAGCACCTTAATCTCCATAAGTTCCCTTTGGCCCCATTCGTAGCGGGATGGTAGGACAAAAGATGTTGCGCAAGTTCTTATTGCAAGCACGCACAACTACCTACAGGATACATGCCTAATGTTTGATATTTGCCTAGATGATCATTGCTTTTCCGTGTGCCTTGCCCCGTGTTAGAATCTATTACATGTTCACTCTTATCCAAGCAACGCCCAACCATCCATCTCCCTAGCCTACAGTGTTTCAACCCTGCTGGTTACTACTAGTTCGCTTTTGCTGTTTTACCTTTGCTGTCGCCTCTACCACTATCATATCACCGTTGCTATTAATATTCTGTTGCAAGCAAGTATAGTTCAGGTGCGGTTGAATTGACAACTCAACTGTCAAAGCTTATAAATATTCTTTGGCTCCCCTTGTGTCTAATCAATAAATTGGGTTATCTTGCCCGCGAAGACTATATCGATCCCCTACAGTTGAGGGTCATCAGCGTCATGGACCAGAATTTAGTCTTGAACAACATCAGAAAAGGCACCGGTTCTTCGGAGTTAGCCCTTATGCTTCCGATCGCACCACAGACGATCTTCGCTTCGGGACAGCAGAACAACAAATTCTATATACCAAAGTCTACTACCAGAAGGGTGTGCTTTTTCGCCACCGATATCTTGGTATGCGAAGTCTTTCCACCGCAACCTACTTCCAGAACATCACCGAAACCATTGAGAATCAGAATCTGACCAGACTGTTTGTCTTGAGCACTCCCTTCAATTCTTAGCTCATCAAGCAATT
The DNA here is from genome assembly GCA_950022295.1 of Bromus sterilis. Classification (NCBI taxonomy): domain Eukaryota; kingdom Viridiplantae; phylum Streptophyta; class Magnoliopsida; order Poales; family Poaceae; genus Bromus; species Bromus sterilis. The sequence continues at coordinate 136,725,653 of OX465601.1, read as the reverse complement.
CTATGCTACACTTTAAGTTTCGGGTGATGCCAATGAGCCTAGCACTTGGTTCCTCAAATGGATGATTCAAGGTCAAATCTTCCGAATGTCTTATGCAGAATTCATGGAGATTGTTAATATTCCAAGGCATACTGGAGAACTTGAAAAGATTCACATGGAGCCAGATCTCACTGAAGAACAATTTGCCACTTTGCTAGACACAGAGATCACGGCTGATTATATCCCTGAAAACAACGACTCCGTCACATCCAAGGACGATGCCGGCCTCGACGACAGCGACGTCGGCATCGACCTCATCACCAAGAAGAACCACGAAGTTCTTCCTTCGCCTGAGTCGGAAGAAGAATCTTCGGGAGACCAATCTTCTTTGGGCGCGTCCGCGTTAAGTTCTGCTTCGTCGGGCTCCAAGGATGCTGATGCCGCGCAGTAGTTCTCTCGATCCACTTCCCAACCTTTTGTCCAATCATTGACAAAAAGGAGGAGAATGTAGGCATCGATGAGTTAGATTTGCATCGGGAAAAGGGCTTCTGTTTTTCATTTGCATTCGCTTTTGGTTAAGTTACAACAAACATTCCATTCCATTCGATTGGGTTGTAACTTAAGTTTACATTCGGTTGTGCTACCTCTGTGCCACACTTAAGTTTTAATAACCCCCTTTTATCGCAAGTATTGTTTCGTATTCTCTACCTTGCAGGTGGTTATTACTTTAAGTCATAGGTCATTGGAAGGAATTGCACATACATCTGGATTTCTATTCTCTAATGCAATTGCCTTCACTAAGATATTTGTTTTGCTCTCCAACGAAGAAATAATCCTCAAGCATTTACTTTGATTATATAAATCTACGATGCTTGTATTCAGGGGGAGTCAAAACTTCATATCTTAGAGTTTGTTCACATCACTTCACAAAAACTTGAACATCTTTTATCGATGCCTATTTTGTCAACAATAGTCCAAAAAGGGGGATATTGTAAGAGCAAAGTTTTGCCCCCATGTGTTTTTGATATTGTTGGACCAGAAACTAGAGGAACTAACAATGTTTTCTAGTGTAAACAATTGATTAGGTTCCTAAAGGACAAGCCAGGTGATAAAGCTTCAAGGAAGATTTACAAGTTTCCGAAGCACAACTTCTAGAGCGAAGTTTTATCACGGAGGATGTCCCCTAAAAATGATGGTTTCCTGAAGCCCAACTCATCGAAGGAAATGAAGAAGACAACGCAAGACTTAGATGTTTTTGTGTAATTATTTTCTGTTCTTTGAGTCATAGGAAAAAATGTACTATAAGGAGGGGTTTAGTTTGTGGACACTGAAGCTATTGTGAAATTGCTCAGATCAAATCTAAACCAATTGAGTAGCTAGAGAGAAGAAATATCATGTGAACTGAGTTAAGTTTCGGCAGCAAAGACTTCGTTCTTTGGCTTCCGAAGCAGAACTAAGTCCGTGAGTCAGCTTTTCTTTGTCCGCAAGTAAAGTTGCGCATTGATGACTAATCCGACCGTTATGGACACGCGTCAAGCTGTCACTTCGGGTCAAATCAGTCATTTTGCACCTCGGAATCGCCACCTATAAATACGCCGCCCCCGCCTCCATTTGCGGGCGGCTTCTCTGAGATTATTCCTGAGAGAAACTGAAGAGAGCATCCCAAGAACGCCACCGAAGAAAAACCCAAAAGCCAAACCACCGAATCCTAAGTCCCATTGATCTGAGTAGAATCACGATGACTTAGGTGAAAGGTTGCTAGCCATTTTATCTTGAAGAACTGCAATTCTTCTAGACGGTTAGAGTGTCGTATTTAGAGAGCGAAGAGTAATGGTTGCCTCGAAGTTCAAGTTTGTCAAAGGTTTCAGAGATTTCCTTGATAATCTACCCCGAGTCAAAACTGGCTGAGTTCAAGGAGATTGGTGCAGTGGAGCAAAGGACGGAGAGAGTTTTGCTCCAGGTGTTCAGTCACCAGTCCCTCCAACCAGACATAGCGCTTTCCAGAGCGTGAACTGGTCGAACAAACATCGCCGAGTCAAGAGTTCGTTTTACTTCAAGCATTTACTTTATGCATTGCATTTGCTTCTAGTTAAGCTTCAACATGTTTTGATTCGTTGTGTTTAGTTTCGCTACTAGTTTTGCTTCCCAGTTACTTGTCTCTATGATCCTTTTCCGCCAAGTTTATGCTTCACTTCAAAGATTCACTCAAAAATTTGAAGTGATCATTCACCCCCTCACCCTCTGATGACATACTTGGACTTTCACCTGGGATGAATTTCAGTCCGCCTTCCGCGCCCGCTACATTCCTTAGGGAATCATGGATCGCAAGAGGGAAGAATTCCAGAACCTCACTCAGGGCAACATGACTGTTGAAGCCTATCAGCACGAGGTCCTCAACCTCACTCGCTATGCGGAAGAAGAGATATGATGCCCGCAAGCAGCAGAAGTTCCGCCGTGGCCTCAATGCAGACCTCACGCTTGCTCTTGCCGTTCATGATTTTGCCAACTTCGCCACCATGGTGAACAAGGCTATCACTGTCGAGACTGCCTAGATGGATCTCAAGGACTCACAAAAACGCTATCGTGACGTTGGCTCATCTTCGAGCGCAACACAGAAGCGTCAAATCTGGCTCCCTAACAGTGTGACCTTGTCACCTGCCCCTGCGCCAAGGCCTTCTTATGCTGCACCCCGTCTGCCTCCGCCACCACAGATGCCAAGAGCTCTACCTCCACCACCCAATGCTGCACCCCTTCGTCCTCAGGATGGATTATGCTTCATGTGCCGCCAACCTGGACATTTTCCAGAGAATGCCCCTAGAAACGCAATCAACTGGTAGTTCACCCTGCTGGCAGCGGAAATGGTCGTGGCAAAAACAGGACCCCAACTATAATAATGGGTCTGCTGCTCATGCTCGTGGACATGCTTACAACATTGATGTTGAAGAAGCTCAGGAACAACCCTCTACCGTGATGGGTACCCTTCTCGTTAATTCAGTACCTGCTACTGTTTTATTTGATTCAGGAGCATCGCATTCATTCACGTCGAAAGCATTTGCATTTTCGCATAACTTCAAGTATGAAACGATGAACCCACCGATGGTTGTTCGCACCCCGATAGGCCAATGCCGAACCACCATGTTAGCGCCAAACACCACCATTGAAATCGAAGGAATTGAATTCTTTGCTCCCCCATCCTTCTGAAGACTTCCACCGTAGACCTCATTCTGGGAATGGATTGGTTGAAAGTTCATGGTGCCGCACTGTACTGTGGCACCAGGTCTGTCCAACTTTTTCACCCCTCCGACAAGATTTTTAACCACACCACCCGAATTACCCGTGATGCTGAAACGCAGATCTTTATCATGAATGCTTTGAATATCTCACCTCTGGAAGGAATTGAGAACGTTCCGATCGTTCGTGATTTTCCCAGCGTCTTTCCAGAAGAACTGCCGGGAATACCCCCGACCAGAGAGGTGGAAATCGTCATCGACTTGAAGCCCGGCACCGTCCCTATTGCAAAGCGTCCTTACAAGATGCCGCCACATGAAATCCTTGAACTTAAGGAGGAAATCGACAAGGCACTTCAGAAAGGATTCATTCGCCCCAGCTCCTTCGCTTGGGGAGCACCTTCGCACTTTGTCAAGAAAAGCGATGGCACGAACCGTTTAGTCCAAGATTACCGATCTATCAACCAGGCAACAATACAGAACAAGTATCCGCTTCCTCGGATCAATGATCTATATGATCAACTTACTTGATCTATGATGTTCTCAAAACTCGACTTGAGGTTGGGTTACCATCAGATCTGTGTCCGTGAAGAGGACATTCCGAAGACTGCCTTCATTACTCGATATGGTTCATACGAGTACACCGTCATGTCCTTTGGTTTAACCAATGCTCCAGCCACTTTCTCCCAATTGATGAACTATATATTCATGGAATATCTCGACAAGTTCATCATGGTTTATCTAGATGATATCTTGGTATACTCCAAGAATAAGGAAGAACATGCTGAACACCTTTGTCTTATACTGAAAAAGCTTTGAGAACACAAACTATATGCTAAGTATTCTAAGTGTGAGTTCTGGCTTCCCGAAGTAACCTACCTTGGTCATGTGATTTCCAAGGATGGCATTGCCTTCAACCCAGAACGTATTCACACTATTCTTGACTGGACTCCTCCCAAGACTGTCAAGCAAGTCAGAAGTTTCCTCGAACTCGCTAGCTATTGCCACCGTTTCGTCGAGAAGTTCTCCAAGATTGCCAAGCCTCTGACTAATCTTCTTCACAAAGGTGTCACGTTCTAGTGGACAGACAAATGTTAGGAAACTTTTCAAGCTCTCAAGGACAAGCTCACTTCTCCCCCAGTGCTTGCTCCCCCTGATACTCAGAAGGACTTCGTGATATACTACGACGTGTCTTGACAAGGATTAGGTTGTGTCCTAATGCAAGAGCGCAAAGTGATTGCTTATGGCTCTCGTCAGTTGCGTTCTCATGAAGATAACTATACAACACATGATCTCAAATTGGCAGCGGTAATTTATGCATTGAAGCTGTGGTGACATTACCTCGTCGGTAATCGTTGTGAGATCTACACCGACCACGAAAGCCTGAAGTACCTATTTACACAGCCAGATCTGAATCTCCGCCAACAAAGATGGCTCGAGACAATAGCCGATTTCAACATGGATATTTATTACACCCCCGGCAAGGCTAATGTGATGGACGATGCCTTGAGCCGTAAAGCCTACTGTAGTGAACTTGAAGTTCAAGTACAACTACCACCTCTATATGAAGAGCTTCGAAAGCTGAACCTCGAGATTGTTCCTCAGGGATATGTGAATAACCTTGTTGTTGAACCAGACCTCGACGGCACCATCAAGTGTATACAAACATGCGACTTTGATGTCGAGAAGATTAAGAAGTATATCGCTAAAGGAAAGCCCTCGTTCTTCACTGTTGCTGATGATGGTACATTGTACTTCAAGAATCGTTTAGTGGTCCCTAGAAGTAAGCCCAATCTAAACTTGACCCCGCGCGTCATGAAAGAAGCTCACGATACCCCTCTGTCAATTCACCCTGGTAGTACCAAGATGTACCAAGGCCTTCGTCAGAGGTACTGGTGGTCTAACATGAAGCAAGACATCGCTCGATATGTTGACGAGTGTGACGTTTGCCGTCGCGTCAAAGCAGAACATCAAAGACTCGCTAGAACTCTGTAACCACTCTCTAATCCTGAATGGAAGTGGGACAAGATCGAGATGGACTTCGTCACTGGTTTTCCCAGATCGCAGAAAGGCCACGATGCTATCTTTGTCATCATTGACCGATTCTCCAAGGTTGCTCACTTTCTTCCAGTCAAGGAGACGATCTCTGCTAGTCAGTTAGCAGACTTGTATGTTTCCAGGATTGTGTCCTTCTGTGGTATTCCGTTGGAGATCAGTTTAGACCGTGGCAGCATTTTCACCTCCAGATTTTGGGATAGTTTCCAAGAAGCTATGGGCACTCACCTAAACTTCAGCACTGCTTATCACCCCCAGTCGCAAGGACAAGTTGAACGAGTCAATAAAGTGCTGGAAGACATGCTTCGAGCTTGTGTCATTTCAGTCTGTAAGAAATGGGAGGAATCTCTTCCGTTTTCTGAATTCTCGTATAACAATAGCTATCAAGCTAGTCTGCAGATGGCACCCATTGAAGTTCTCTATGGACGTAAGTGTCGAACCCCTCTGAATTGGTCAGAAACTGGGGAACGAACCCTCATTGGTTCGGACATTATACATCATGCTGAAGATCAGGTTCGCGTTATCCGTGAACACTTGAAGGCTGCTCAGTCCCGCCAGAAAAGCAATTACGACCACAAGCACAAGGAAATGGTCTATCAACCTGGCGAACAAGCTTACCTTCGTGTCACTCCCATGAGGGGCACACATCATTTTGGGATCAAAGGCATGTTAGCTCCTCGCTACATTGGCCTGTTCCGTATCCTCTCTAGAAGTGGACCAATGGATTACCGATTGGAGTTGCTGTCAAACCTCGCCCAAGTTCATGATGTCTTCCACGTGTCGCAACTTTGTCGCTGCTTCAAGGATCCTATCCGAGTAGTGGATCATGAAATGCTGGAACTGCAACAGGACTTGTCTTATCAAGAACATCCGTGCCGCATTCTTGATTAGTCTGAACGTCGAACCCGCAACAAGACAACCAAGTTCCTCAAAGTTCAGTGGTCGAATCATTCTGAAGATGAAGCCACTTGAGAACGCGAAGATCGTCTTCGTGAAGAATACCCCAATCTTTTCCCCTCTACCGCTTAAATTCTCGGGACGAGAATTCTTGTAGTGGAGGAGATTTGTAACACCCTCACTGTCATGTAACAGTAGTCATTTTGCTAATGACAATTACTTTCGTTAAAGCATTCCTTGATCATCATGAATCAAATCAGAATTCAAAACCCATTTGAATTGATAATAAAAACAAAGTGCAAAATAAAATTTTGTCCAAAAATTGCGCAACCAATTTTTCTAAATGCCTAAAAATCAGTGGAGCATGTTAGAACAACAATGTGAATTTATTATACCATTTAACTATTTGAAACAATTATAATCAGTAGTAAAAACCACCATATTTAATCCTTTAAAATATAATAAAAATCTAAATGATTTTTATTTAATGCCCAAACTATTGTGTCATCACTGTAATGTGGGGCACTAATAAATGTACTGGTTTCCCATTTTACAAAATTCAAATGCTAGACAAATAAAATATAAACAGAAAAGAATAAGGGCAAAGAAAATAGAAAATAAAATAAAAAGAAAACAAAACCTATCTACCGCACAGGGAGAAGCCAACCCCGCTCAGCCCAACCCCCACCTCCTCCCTCCTCCACTGCTCACGCCATGGCGGGGCAGCCATCGCACGGAGCCACGTCCGGCGACGTCGCCGTGTCGCCCATCAATGGCTAGCCGATGGCGATAAGGGCAACCCCCTTGCCCCTCTGGAACCCTAACCCTAGCCCCCTTGCAGATCTCGCTGCCCCCCTCTCTGCCTCACTCCCCGCCCGATCCCTTAGCCACCCGTGGACTCCCCGTCGTCGCCGTTCGTCGTCGACGTGGCCAACGGACACCACAGGCCAAGCCGTGCTATCCAGGAGCGCCGCCGTCGACTTCCACACCACCTCGCCGCAGGAATCGAGCAGGGAGCCCCTCCAGACCGCGCCGCGTCGCCGTTCCCCTTTGCAGCCCCGCCGCTCGCTGTCGTCGACCCCGACCGCCTCGAATCCTCCCCGAGCCCAACGGTTAAAAACCGTGGTAAGCCCCCCCCGAATGTAACACAATTCTCCCCTACCCTCTCCGTGGCCGTAGTCGGCACCCTCCGATTGACCGAGGCTGCCGCCACACGAGCTCGTCGCCGGCAAGCTTCCGGTGACCAAATGGTCACGCGCTGGAGTCCCTCATCCTCACCCGTGCGCGAGGATCCCCCTGACCCATCCTTTCATCACAGGCGTGTCCGTATCTCCGTTACCGCCGCCGCCGTGTTCTGACCTCCGCCATCCTCGCCGCCGGCGTCGCTCCAGGAATTCCCCGCCCAAGCCATTTCCCCCATTTGACTCGCGACGCTCCCAGGAACCCGTAGGATTCAATAGCGCCTCAAATGGTGCTTTGTACCGAGCGCATGGCCGAGCTCGCCGTCGGTGGTCGTCGCCGGCGATGGTCTGAGTCGCTGACCGGTGGTCCCCCATGTCAGACAGTTTAATTAACTAATAATGAGCCTACTGGAGTCTATGACCTATGGGCCAGGTCCCCTCTAATTATCGATGTTTAGATTAAGTGGGGATAACCCCCTGTTAGAATGACATGTGGGCCCTAGGCCTTTGGTTTAAATAAAAATCCTGTTAATTGTCTCTGTCAATGACATCTGGACCCCACCTGTGAATTAAAAATAATATGATTCTATTTACACTAACAGTCAATCACATGTGGGCCCTGGCTGTTTTAATAAATTAGATGTTTTATAAATACTGTGTGGCTGACCAGTGGGACCCACTGGTCAGGTTTGACCGGTCAAGCCACTGTTATGGATAATGTTGAAATTCAGAAATTATTTTAAATTGATTTAAAACTTTGAAATTGAATATATTTTAAACCGTAAATCAGATGGAAAAACTTTATACATGAAAATTGATTCGGAAAATATAACGAATACGAATACTCTACTCGTATTTCAACCACCCCCTCTAACACAACGAAAACGAGACATTCCCCCTCCGGGCCGTTTGTCGATAATCACCCGAAACCGGTAGTTCATCACTGGATGAATTCCCGCTCCGAGCATAACACTTTGCACTGCGTTAGAACACCGTTAACATTGCCTATGTCATGCCATGCATATGTTTGCTTATGATTGATGTGTATTTACTGTTTCTCCCCCCTTAATCTCCGGTAGACCCCGCGATTGCCGCCGACTACACCTCTACTGAATACGACTACTTCGTCGACGACCCTACCCCTACCGTCGAGCTTCCAGGCAAGCAGAGCCATTCTCCTCCCCAGATATCGCCTATATTTCCGTACTTTTCTTGCACTAGGCATTGTTACTGCTGCTGCTACGTACAATCCTATTCTATTGCATTTCCTGTCATTGTCGCCCCTTGATGTACCTTCCTTTTTCCTATGCTGCCTATTATTACTTATGCAATATTCAGCAGCGAGCCCTGCGCATTGTTAGTCAACTAGGATTAGATAGCGGGCCGTGATCACTCTGGGGAGTGAATGCGGATATAAGGGATATAACTGCCACAGGTACGGTGCAATGCAGACACCGCCTCAAGCCCTTACCTCGGCTCTGCCGAGCCATATCAAGTGTGAGCTATCGAGGAGTAATCCTCATACTCCACTCGTTGTTGACTCTATATAGCTGCTCTAGGGTGCTGAACCACGGTTGTCCTTAAGGTAAGAAGTTGAGCGACCCAACGGTGCCCGCGAGCGGTATTGCAACGGGAACTACAGAGAGGGTACGACCGACGTACCGGCGTGCTTGGCCCCTGCTCATATTCCGCAAGAGTTACCAAAACAACGAAAGTCGAGCTCTTCCTAGAGCACACACGAGATAAGGTAAGGAGACAGTTCACCTTGTTGGTAACCGCGTGCTCTGATGGGACGAAAGGGCAGACACTGATGTACTGGTGGTCCTGACTGTTGTTCGTTGTCCATTGTGTGAATTAGTCAGGCAACGATAATGGTTTCCTGTGAGAAAATAATAAAATGACTAATGGTTCGGTGGATGACTTGAGTAGCCTTTTGGCTTATACGCGCTGCCTACACGTGGGATAATGAGTTATGGGCTCCTCTGCTTCATAGTCTCGTTCGAGAACTATTCAGACGTCAGCAGTACCGCGGCCTGCGTCGGGAAGTGGTGTTGTCTTCTTTTCTCGAGCAGTGTGATTTGTATTTGCTTTTGCTTCACTGTCCAGCCTTGCACTATGCAGGAGTACGTCAGGGTTAGGGTCGAAATTCCTGCGTACATAGAATTTAGTCCAGCGGATGACCTCTCTGTTGAGTTTGAAAGATGGGCTACGGAGTGTCGGATAGCCTCGGTGGGGCATTCCCTAACAAGGTGTACGCCACCTTGGAGATCCGTGCGTTGTAGTGTAACAGAAGTGCACCCCTGCAGGGAAGATTAATCTATTCGAATAGCCGTGTCCATGGTAACAGGATGCTTTATGCTGAAGCCATATCATAATACTACGAACTACTACACTACTAAACTGTTGGTTCCGGGTTTTCTTCCTCGCAGGGAAGTCGAGGAAGTGATCTCGGAGGCATTGGTAATTATTACAACTTACTATTATACAATGCTACAACAACTTCTGCTGGATTGTTACTTTATGCTTTATATAAACTGTTGGCTATTCTCTCCTCTTGTTGCAAGACTCGTCGGAAGATGCTAGTCTTCGATAGGCCTAGCTTCTCTTCCTTATTCTAGTTTTCTGCAATCCAATCCACTATATATAGCCCCCCTTTCCATTTGATAATAATGCATAAATGCTTAGTAGCGGACGTAAGACTCGCGGGTATGCTAGATACTCACCTTTGCTTTATTTCTCCCTTTGTTTTATATACCCGACCGGTTGCTGCCATCAGACGTTGGAGCCCATGAGAAGGAGTACGCCGGAGGCGCCTACTACGACGTCGAGTTCCCCATTGACCAGGAATAGTTCGGTGGATCCCAGGCAGGAGGCCTCGCCTTTTCGATCTGTATCTCTGATGTTATTTGTGTTAGCCTTCTTAATGCAGAACTTGACTAACTATTTCTGTACCCAGATATTATGGCTTGTATGACTTATGTATTTGGATCCTCGTGATCCCTCGTTTGTAACTTAAAGATTTATCTTATTTGTGTCTAGTGTTGTGCCGTGATATTCTTACTGTGGCACCATGATTTCGGTTGTGTACCCTTCGTGTATGATTACTGTACACGACTTGATTTTGGGGGGTCACATCACACTAGTGCAAATAGTGAGTGCTAATGTGGAGCTCCATAAAGTTAGTGGCATTAAATCAAGCAATAATTGGATCAAAAAATTTAAAATATTGGGTAAGATCCAAATGAACTTAAAGAAATGGAAGTTGATCTCAAACGTAGAGGTGGAAACAAAAGGAACACAAGCGCAAATATAATGTGGCTTGTGCAACCAATGGAGCGAGCAATGAAATATTTGTCCTAACGAAGACTAAACTCGTGTTGCACAAACGCACGGAGAGACGCTAGCTTGATTGCACATAGAGGGCAACATAATCGTCACTTAGCACCACTCTTCCGATTCACGAACTTGACGTTTTCGTATATGAAGTACCCTTTGCGCTTGCAATTTGCTTGTTCTTTCTCTTTTTGCTTATAAACTTTTCTATATTTTATTTCCTCTTTGTCTCCTCTTCCTTTTCATCTTTCCTTGTGCCAATACCAAGATACACAATGACGTGGGGGTACCACGTCAAATCCCATGGTTAGGAAACTAGGTTTCGTAGAAGAGGAATAGGGCAACGCTGGTGATCTCGTCGGCTAACAGGAAGTAGGGATTTACCCAGGTATGGGGCCCTTGTGGAGGTAAAACCCCTCTCCTGCTTGTCTGATTGTATTACTCGAAAGGTTACAGGGATGTTTCCGACAAGAATAAATCTCGGTAGGGTTTGGTGCCTGCAATATTGTGTGTTGAACTGTTGCCCCTCCTAGCCTTTATATGTAGGCTGGGTCTCGGGGAGTCCGACTCGAGTACAGGTAAAGCTACCCTAAGTTGCTACATACTCCAAGTCTTGGATCTCCTTGTAGGTTTGTCTTGATAGGCTTCATGTGGGTCTCCAGCCTTTGTGCGCACTGGGTAGGGTCATGGTGGGCATCCGCCGGGTATGCCCATGTCACACAATTACCAAGAACGCAATATGTCTAACATGTACACATGATACCAAGTGATGCGCAAAGTAGATATCAAATGATCATACTATATGTGTTGGCTCAAGATAGCATTGATGTATAATATGAAGATGCCACTATCGTGTGCAAGTATATGATGCCCAACAATACTCGATAAGATAGGCACAATAGGTATAAGGTATCGCGAATGGAAGAAATGTCTTGCAAGGGTAATGGGAAGGGAAGTCAAATCTTGTGACAGAATGGATACCTTCATCACACTTAACCTTTCACAAAGTTGGGGATGACCCCCTTGCTTCCTGTTGAAGGTGTTCAAGGATGGATGATCGTCGTCAATGATGAAGCTCGTTGGTTGATGTAGTTGATCATAGAAGTACCATTGCGTTGGTGATAATCCCGGTAGATGAAACTGTCAAACATGCACGTTTTGAGCCGTCCTGCTCGATGGCCTAGGAAAATATGCTCAACATATGATTATTTTATGGAATCAAATGGCAATGGAACCTATATAGTTAGATGGGGGATTAGAATAGCTAGAAAACAAGCTCTCGAACGTAAAAAATGGACTTCAGATGAAGAAATTATAGCTGAATTAGTGAATCAACCGAGGGTGGAACTATAGGTATCGGATGTCCAGTTAAAACGGATGTCTGATGGATGGAATGTGTTTTCCTATGTCTAGGCACCAGATTTCTGGTGCTTGCATGATACGTCTCAAACGTATCTATAATTTTTGCTTGCTCCATGCCTCTTTTGGTGATATTGCAACATGTTTTGATGCATTTTCATATCATAGATAACATATTTGGGGACTAACCTATTAACCTAGTGCCCAGTGCCAATTTCTACCTGTTTTTGTTTTGCAATGCAGAAAATACCTGAAAAATCAAAGTGCTCGAAAAAATCCAGAAAAATCCCAAAATTCCAATTCTTTGGAAGACTCTAGAAGCCCGAAGGGAAGCCAACCCCTGGCCAGGCGACCCTACGGCGCGGCTAGGGGCTGGCCGGGGCGGCCGCGCCGGAGCTCGCTCGCGCCGAAGTGCCCATGGCTGGGGCTCGCGAGGGACTTGATTGCTTTTTTGTTTTTGTTTCCATGGTTATAATTTCTTTTTCTTTTAAAAAAACTGACAAGTGGGCCCGAGCTGTCATAATTGTGATTAAAAATAGCTAACTCAGTCACTTCCTTTGTTTGCAAACACATTACAAAGGTTCCGTAGGTTTTAGGAAAAGTTTGAAATGTGGTAGTTTTTCCATACCGTAGCCCCATTTGTGGTAGTTTTTTTGCTATTGACTCGTCCTCCATACATTTCTCAAGCCTAGGGGGAGTGTAAGTTTATTTTTTTATAAACCAAACAGAACTGGGCATTCTCCAAACCAGCCTCCGCGTCATAAATTTGACTAGAATAAACTTTGTCAAGTAGTAAAATATTTTTAGCATGGAAGATACTGATCACCCGACCGCTTCATGAGCTTGTACGGGTACAAAAGGGAAGTTCATTTGAATAATTTTGAGGTGGTACATGAAAGTATTCGTTAGGATGGCCGGTAAATGCCATATATAGGAAGGTATAGTGGACTCATCTGGCGCATCTAGTTTCAAGGATTTTGGATGCACAAGCAGTCGGTCCGCTTAGTACAAGCATGTTGGGAATGTGGCCTAAAGGCAAATAAAATATGTTTATTAGCATATTCCATCAGTTTATAATAAGTTTTATATTGTGCTATAATTGTATTAAGCGGAGACATTAATACACGTGTGGTATAAAATAACCAGGTTCCTAGTTAACTCTAGTATACTACTCCATTGGAGAATTGGATGATAAAGGTTTCCTGATCATGAGGACATAATCGCCTATTGACAATGGGGTCGTACCATTGGGAGAATGATATGATGGACACACACCCACAAAAAGTGTTGCAATGTGATCGAGTCAATAAGTTCAACATTTCGATAACTATAACGTAGTGACCAGATCCTTTGACCGTAATGATCATACGTAATTACTAACTATTAGGATGCCTTGATTTGCATCCACCGCCTGACTGAAATATGCTGGCCATAAAGGTGTACTTCAAGTATTCTAAAATAGATACGATAATAAGTATGCAAATATATCAAAGCGGGATTTGTCCATCCGAGTGACGGATAGGTACTCTGGGCCCACTCGGTGATATTACACCATAAAGATTGCACTCATGTGACTAGGTCACGGGGTTGTAATATCACGAGAAATAGTAAACATGTTTGTCAGTAACGAGGGTGAACTAGGTATATTGGATACCAACGATCAAGCCTCAGACAAGCAAAGTACCGTAGGACAAAGGGAGCATGACTCAACATTAACGGATCCAACAGCGATAAAGTTCATTCGATGGAAGCGCAGGGGCCATCTAGGATTGTAAACAGGTCCGATCGATGGTCATTGATCAATAGAGTGCCTTGATCATGTCTGTTGTTTTCCGGACCATAGGGTGTCACACTTAAGGGTATTCAACACATTAAGGATAGATTCAGGATCATCAGAGAAATAAGAGAGAACACTGGAATTGTTTCGGGAAGTGCCGGAAGGAGTTCTGGATATTTTGAAAGGTTCAAAATATCATTTAATAATGTTTAAATATGTTTATTATTTAATTAACAGAATTAAATATTAAAATATAATTAAATATAATTAAAATGGAAGAAAAGGCATATGGTCCTAAAGAGGCCCATTAGGGGAGGAGGGAGCCTCCAAGGGAGGGCCCCACCCCCCTAGGGCGCACTCCCCCTTCCCTTTGGTTTAGTACCACATGGCAAGTTGAGGGAGGGTGGCACCCCTCCTTGGCCTATATAAAGAGGGGCACGGTGCCTTTTTTCTTTATAAGATTTATCTCTCTCTTTCTCCTTTCTCCTTCCTTTGAGTGGACTCCCCTTGTTTGGAGTCTGCACTGCGTTGGGGATTTCTCCACCATATGCACGCCATCGTGCTGCTGGAATCGGGATCCGAATCCATCTTCTTTCCGCTGCTTACCTGGTTCGGAGCCCGGAGGGACGTCGGGTATAATGTATGTGTGTAATCCCGCGAGGCTCTACACTTGTGGTGCTCCTTCATCATCATGGCCGTATCGCGAGGTCTTCACCGACATCGTTCTGATGGGGACGTAATCCCATCATCGGTCTACAAGAACCGGGTGGCTTCTAGAGTCATCGTGGATCTGCGCGGCATCGGGGATTGCCGGCACGACTACATCAACCACGTTCATGCAGTAACGTTTCCCGCTTAACGGACTACATACTGGTATGTGACCTATTTTCATCCGTTACTTGCATCAGCATAGCATAGGTCTTGGGTTTGGGTCTCGTAGGTTATGAAAAGTTATTTTTTTCTGCCCCGAACCCCAACAAGGCGAAGGCTAGCAAAAGACGGGGAAACGACCAACTTGAGAGCAATAATAGTCATAGTCATGTAGAGCGACAAAGCAACATTGAATCGGGCATGAAAGATCATCAAGGCTTGATAGAATTCTAGTCATAAACATGTGTAAGCATGTGCCAAGCAATCTAAAAATTCTCCGAAGGGAAATACCACTTCACTATGCCAAACCATGAACAATGCATGAAATCATTTCAATAACACATTATGCACTCTAGCTATTTGAGACTAGTCACAAAGAAAGCATGAACTACTAGGAAAGCATTGCAAACATAGCACTATGTCGCTACAAGCTGGTTTCTAGATCATAAATACATGCATATGTACAAAAGTGAAAACAAACAAAGTTCATACCGGCTTTCCTGGTTGCATCCCTTCCGTCAATCTTCATCATTATTGCCTCGTTACTTGCACGACCAAATGTCGAAAGATATAATCAAGTGCAAGTGCAACCAAGGACGTGAGCCGAACTCTATAAACAAACAAACTAAAGAGAGAAAGGAGATCTTTATGGGGTTTTTCAAAGGTTAATGAAAAAAAGAGAAAAGAAACCTTTTTGTTGTTTTTGCAAGTTAAGAAAGAACAAAGAAGAATAAGAAAAAACTCTGAAAAGATTAAAGTGAAAATACGGATGATACAATGAAAGGGAGAGATGTACATACTCCCACAAGATTAGGCTTTTGGCCTAAGCCGGACTCATCTACCGTGAGCCCCGGGAGCTTCCTCCAGCTCCGGGATAGTAGTGGTGCCCCCATAGATCCTGCTGAGCGTCGTGTCCGGAGAACGACATTCGGCTGTCCTGCCAGGAGGCGGGCACATCGTCCCAAGGAACGACGTGCTCCTCAACTGCAGGTGGAATCGGTGCCGAATCCTCGTCCTCCTATGCTGGGGCGTAGAACTATTGCTGAGCCAAGTACTCGTCTAGCTCAACCTCGGTAAATGACCATTCGTCATGCTAGTAAAATCAAACAAGAGAGTAACAGGAAAACGGAAAGTACGATCTGTTTTCTCATCAAACTTTATCAAATAGTCAAGGGTCTCCAAAGTGGAACCTCTACTAACAAACTCATTCCTTTTCGTAGCATCAAGACCTAAACGTGAGGAGGGTAAAGGCAAGTCATCCTCACGTACTGGTAAGCCAAGGTGCTCAATAACAAGTGAGGCAAATATGCCATCATAATTAGGACCCTTCTCACCGTTCAAGCCGAGACGACGATCAATCAAAGCACCTATGTTATACGTGCAGTTTCCCTCAAGGGCGGCTGCCAGCATAGCAAGGTCCGGAGCACTAATGTTGCTTGTGTTGCCATGAGATAACACTCCTCGGGCAATATAATATGAAAAATACCTGATGTGGGGAAACTGTATGCCTCGTATCTTGCCTCGATGGATGTCTCTCGGGTTACCGCTGCAGAGAGATTTAAAGAGGGCCTTGAGATCGAAGGGTTGCACCTTCATCCTCACCATCTTCCCTACATTCTGCACACCTAAAATTTCAAAAAACTTTGCCAACTTCATAGTCAATGTTTCTTCATAATATCTAAACTCAATGGTGGGAAAATCCCCATCATTAAATTTGAACCAGTTGACAAAGTAATATGTAAGCTTAGGATATTGTGGCCCTTGATGTGTCACGAGATATGTCAAACCTGCATTCTCGCAAAGGTGAGTAAATTGATCTTGCAAACCTACACCGGCAAGAAAGTCTCGGCACGGGTATGACATGGCTTGCACGACCTCCGTCGTCTCGAGCAATGCCGGGTGCTCAACATTACTCACTTCCTAAAGGCCTAAACTTGCATCGAAACAACAAAAATAAATTTAAACATACATGCAAGCTCATATGAACAGCCACCAAGAACTCCAAAATACTCACATATAACTTTACCATTCAAAAATCTATTTGGAGGAGTCACACACCAATGAACAATTGGCCCAAATCTCAACTGAAATGGAGGGTTGTGGAAGGAGATCGAAAATCACAGCAAGGAGGCCAAGAACACGAGCTCAAGCTGGAAAACTCAGATTTTTTGGAAGAGAGAGAGAGAGAGAGAGAGAGAGAGAGAAGGGAGGTGGACTTACCCGTCGGAGTGGCCTTGTGGGCCCAGGCATCCTGGTGGCGCGACTAGGGGGGTGACTGCGCCCTCTGACCGCCTGGACCAGGGGTGGCCCCCTGGTCAGCCTTGGGTGCCCCCGTGTCTCTTTTTTCGCACAAAAGTTGATTTTCATTTTTCCAGAATATTTCTAACAACGTCATTTTTGGATAATTTTTGAGCTAAAGAAAGCCGCAGAACTTCCAGAAACTCAAAACAGTGGTCAATACTTATGAAGTTTCAAAAACAAAGAAAAGACAGGTTACAACAAACAAAATGTGAAAACAAAGGCTAAAAGAATTGCACCCCTTCTGCTTAACATAGACCGGATTTGTTAGTAAGGTTGATCAAGTCTTACTAGCAAACAAATGCTATATCGAACAAAAGATTTTGCTTCTAAAAATTAACCATTATACCTTCACTTTTAAGGACATTGTCCCCACCATGATGGTTTTATATTTATGATGCACATGTAGGGGATGATGACCCACAAGTGTAGGGATCGCGATAGTCTTCGCGGGTAAGATAACCCAATTTATTGATTCCACACAAGGGGAGCCAAAGAATATTTATAAGCTTTGACAGTTGAGTTGTCCATTCAACCGCACATGAAAGATACTTTCTTGGCAACGATATATTACTGGTAACGGTGATATAGTGGTGGCAAAGCAAAAAAAGTAAAAACGGTAAAAAGTAAAGTAACTTGTAACCAGCAGGATTAAAACACTATAGGCTAGGGGGACAGATCGTTGGGCGCTGCATGGATGAGAGATAACCTGTAATTTACTTGGGGCAAGGCACATAGAAAAGTAATGATCATCTAGGTAAATATCAAACATTAGGCATGTATCCCAAGGTAGTTGTACGTGCTTGCAATAAGAACTTGCACAACATCTTTTGTCCTACCATCCCGCTACAAATGGGGCTGATGGCACTGAAGTAGTGCTCCTTGTTGGTTACCCCAAGTGGAAGGTAGAGATGTAGATAGCGGCTAATTTCCCTTACACGAGGACCGTATGGTTTATCGAATCCAGGAGGACTCCAAGAATCGACAAGTAGGTGTCAACGACGCCAGAGATTACTCGATGACGCGAGAGTTGACGTGGACCTGCTGCTTAGCGGCTTCCCGCCCTTCGTTGGTGAGCCCAAAGTGGAAGGCGTGATGCAGTTTAGCAGTGAGTTTCCCTCGGTGAGGATACCAAGGTTTGTCTCCCGTAGGACTCCGGATATGATAAGTAGGTGTCAGCGACGCGACTGACGTGGACCTGCACACAGACACAGATAACTTTGTTCCCAACGAAGTTCAGAGAGGTTGTCAATCTCTCCGGTCTTGTTGTTCACAAAGGGTAAAACACAAGTGATAATGATAGCAAGTAAAAGCAAAAAATAAAGATAGCATGGAAACAGTAATAAGGATATGGACCGGGATACGTGATGTTCGCTAGTGATGTCTCTCTCCCAAAAGACGATAAAACTGCTATGCGAGGTAAACAAATTACAGAAAGGCAATTGACAGGATTATGAACACACCGCAATGGTAACTATGCTACAAAAGAAAGGAAGAGGTTCAAAAGCACGGGCAGTACACCAAGGTAAGTAGACCGAAATCCATCTGCATCTACTACTAATCATCCACCTTGAGATATCTATCCAGAACATCTCGCGGGTATTAAGTTGCGAGCCCCACCCAAAGTGTAAACTCAAAGCAACAGACAACTGCAATAAAAGAACTTTGCGTAAAGTAAACAATCCTTGTGACCGCAGTCACAAGCACCGTTGTTTTCCCCCTTGTGGCAACAACACATCCCCTAGACTCATGTTTCTGTCACTCAAGCGTGTCATCAGGGAGGCATGAACCCACAATCTAGCACAACGCTCCCTCTTGGAGTCACTACCTACTACTTGGCCAAAGCAATAAACAGCAACGGAGAACATGCAAGAATTACTTAGGAACAAAAATATAAAATATCAAGACCAAATATATTACTCTATCACAATCTGAACATAATCTCATAATCCATCAGATCCGATCAAACTCAACATAGAAATTGCAGAAATATTACAAAGGTGCCTCGATCATGTAGGGCAGCTCACGAGGTCTAAACAATGAAGATCAAAGAGGGGAGGAGAACATCACATAGCTACTGATCACGGACCCATGGTCCAAGAAGAACTACTCACGGGACATCCGGGGAGCATCCATGCTGGAGAGGAGACTCCCGGAGGTCAATCCTCCCTCCGGCAGGGTGCCGAGAAGTGGTCTTCTGGTGCTCCCGATCTTGGAAGCGCGGCGGCGGCGGAACAGAGGCGAGTTCGCGGAATAGGGTTCTTCTTCTGGAGTTTTCCCTTGACGGGAGATATATAGGCGAAAGGGGGCAGCCAGAGGTGGGCCAGGGGCCCCAGGCGCCCCCCTGGCGCGGCTAGGGGTGGGGCCTCGCCGGGTGGCCGCCTGGCCCCCCCTTGGCCCCTCTCTGGCCCCTCCCGGGCTTTTCTCGAAGCTTCCGTCACGCTGATTTTTTATCTGAATTTTCCCGAATTTTTCTGGTACTTTTTATATGGGGGAAAACTGAAATAGAAAAACAGCAGAAAACAGGAACTGGCACTGGGGTGCACTGAGTTAGTAGGTTAGTCCAATTATGATAAAAAATGTATGAAACTGTATCTAGATCATAGCAATATCACACAAAACATGCATGGAACGAGCAGAAATTATAGATACGTTTTGGACGTATCAACATCCCCAAGCTTAATTCCTGCTCGTCCTCGAGTAGGTAAATGATAACAAGCATAATTTCTTTGGTGACATGCTAGCAACCATAAAAGAACTTTGAAAAGTAAAGCAATCAAGGTTAGAGATTCAATTCAAGTCATAACAGGCAAGAGTCTATATTAGCATTGAAACAAGTAACAAAAGAACATTAGGTGCAAGAGATCTTGCTGTCCGTGACTCGAATGTCTCCAAATGGTGTTTGCATGCAAGAAAGGGGATAGGGAATACGAGAAAAAGTATTTTTGTGTTGAGAACTCAATCTACTAAAGTATTACACTTGGTCTTCTTTGGAATCTTATCTTGACTCGTCCCCAGACCACTAGCCAGGTACAAGTTAATTTGATCCACTCCTTTTCGATATTTTGAGCACTCATGCAATGGATGAGCGTAAGCACGAAAGTTGACACTTAGGATGGCAAAGAGAGAATATGGTGGAGGAGGAAGAAAAAAGGATGGGAAAGGCTCACATCAATGAGGACAATCATATGCAAGAGATGCCAAATGATAGATATGATGTGAGGAGTAGGGATTGCCATGCAACGGGTGCACATACGAGCTAGGAAGCTCTCCAAACTATATGTAAAAAGATCATCTCTATGGAGTAAAAGGATATAAAGGGAGTACTAGTGTGGATCTCTCAAAAGGATAGTAGTGTTGCCCCTTTCTCTCTTTTTATTTCTTTTTTCTCTTTTTCTATTTTTTTGTATTTTTTTTGTGGCCTCAATGGCTCTTTCTATTTAACTCTCATTTGTCCTCTTTGGGATCTTTTAATGTGTCCTTTTCGGGATCTTTTCCACACTTGAAGATGTAACTAACATGAAGAAGATGTAACTAACATGAAGTATGCACTGTATGCCTCTGCCAGTGTAGTAGGAACATGTATGACATGAAGATCAAGTCATGAAGAGGTGGATGTTGCATGGCAATATAACTCGAAAAGGCTATGGAAATGCCTTGATAGGTAGGTATGGTGGCTGTTTTGAGGAAAGATAAAGGGAGGCTTATGATGACAGAGCGTATCATGCCAAGGGTTTGGATGTACCGGCGAAGGTGGACACCAACTCTCGGAGTGAGAAGAAGGCAATGCACGGCACGGGAAAGGCTAGCAAAATTTGGGAAGGTGGAAGTGTCAACTCTCAATACTTACATTAGTCCGAAGAACTCATGCACTTATTATCGGTAACTCTCAATCTAATCAGGAGGTTCACAAAGAGACAAGTACCCCGAGGAGGAGTGTATGGTGGTTTGGTTATCCTTGCGCATCCTCGACTCATTGTACGTGAGTGTTGTAACGACCCAATTCACTAAGAATCCAAGTCTTTGTGCATTCTGTGCTAGTCCCTGGATCAATAGCTAGCACACATAGTACATGATGTAATATCAAGAATAAACCACATGTCATATATATTACATCGAAGATCCAGTATTACAATAAAGCATACCTGCATAGCACAAGGCTAGCTTACAAATAGAATACAACGGAAAAACAATAAAGAGCTTCGTGGCGTCCATCAAATCCACCGGCAAGTTGAGTATAGACATTGTAACCCTACATCGCATCACTTACTCGTTGTATACAATCCTGCAACACCGAAGGTTACAGCCCGCCAACGGGTCAGTACATCTGATTTGTACGGCAAGTCACACGAAAAAGGATATAACAGACCTACATCTACATGCAAGGTAAGTCAAAGGAAAGGTTTATGGTTTAGTTTTGCAGAAAGCCAGTTTTTCCCTCACATACTACAACTAATCAAATTTTAATTTATCTTGCTAGTCCTAAGTATGGTTGAATCGGGCTACACCAATTCCAACCATCCCGTTATTAAAAGTTCCCACTCAAATTCTTATTAAGGTGAATTATCTGTCAAGACCATCCAACGACAATAATGCCCAGTTTCTCAAAGTTGTCCGTAACCGTGGACACGGCTAATCATGATCATTTTTTACACTCTGCAGAGGTTTGTACATTTTCCCCACTGGACTCAACCCGAAGATTGAGACATAGTCTTTCAGAAGAGGTTGCCTCCACCCTTTGGTAGCCGGTACACCTATCATATCCACATCAGCTAGCTACCAGGGTCAGGTTCCCCACAACTTACTCATCTAAGCCAGAGCCCATATAGCCAGTGGTTGTACATGGAAGCTACTAGTCACACTGTCTGTCCGATCTTTTTGAGCCTGGACGGCGCCCACTGCGTCAGAGGGTACTCGCCATGACGCACCCGGTTCACCACCAAAACAACCATTCGGGAAGCATTTAGCCCTGGTCCCTCCTTATCCAAGGCAAGAGCCCCAGGATGCATTCCCTTCCCGCCCAGAGGTGATTTCTATTTAAGTTTGCTAGTCAAGTCATTAATCCTCACATAGCTCAATGATAACTCAACCAATCCCCGTCTACAAAGCAATAGCAGTATATAACAACCACGATCCTAGGGCGACAATGAAATACAGGGTCAGAACATATGGCTATCCTACTAGGTTTAAATTATAACTAATATATAGTCCTACACATGCATAGAGTGATAATTTACTACATGCATAATAGAAAATATAGGTTGAGGTATGGTCAAAGTGTAACTTGCCTTTTCCATTCGGTGAAGTTCTTCGCTCTCACGGTCCAGTCAACTCTACTCGTCACACTCCGAGAAATCTATCGTCAACGAAAGAGCTCAAATAAGCAATCACATCACAAGGCAAGAAAAAGATCAACAAACAAACACAAAGGGTCATAGCAACAAAACAAAAACTTTGAAGTGCAGAGGTGTGGATGTGCTCGAAGGTGATCGGTGGAACGTGAACTCGAGAGCGTCAACGGATAAATAATTGTCGATACAAGATTATGATCAAGGCATTATGAAATCAAGGTAAAGATCATATCAATATGAATGGTGTGTGGATATTGCCGATAGGATGTCTCATATGATCCAATATGCAAAAAGAATCACGTGAAACGGAATACTACAACACAGGTCATAGCAAGTGCAAAATTGAATTGAATTTGAACTTAAAAAGATCAAGAAACTTGTGAATTTTGTTGTACAAATGCTATGAACAGAAAGTACATGACACGAGTGATCCAACGCAAAAAGAATCACTCGATTTGGATCAACGGTTTAAAAGATACGGCCACCCGAATTTGAATTTGAATTTGAAATAACTTCAAATTCAAAAGTGTGCAAAGTGTGCAAAAAGTTATACCATGCTAAAGTACAGAACAACACGAGCGTGTTGGAAAAAGTTTCACCTCGATCCGATGCACGGTGTGGGAGATATTGCACGTACGACGCCGGGGTGTTTTCTGCCTAAAGGGCTGATCCGCGAATAATGTTTTTCCAGAAAAAGCGATCGGGTCCCTGGGACCAGATCTGACCGGAATCCTGCGAACTCCGGCGAGGTGCGGCGTGCTCCGGCGAGGGCAGCGTGGGGGCGGCACGGGAGGAGGCTGCAGGGCGCGGCACGGGGTGGCCCGGCGAGCTCGCGGGCTCCGGCGCGGTTGAGGCGGCGGCCCGGCCGTGGGCGGCGGCTCGGCCGTGCTCGGCCGTCGGCGGCCCGGCGAAGCGGCGCGGCTTGTATGACCGGCGGGAGGCACGACGCGACGACCAGTTCCAACGGCGGGCGGCGGCGTGGAGCGAGTGAGGCGGCGCGACGTTGGCGGTTGCGCACCCCGGCCGAGGTGGCGCGGCGCGTCTCCGGCGGCGGCGGCTGCGCACTCCGGACGGGGTGGCGCGACGCGTCTCCGGCGGCGGCGGCCCGCGGGTCCCGCTAGGGTTTTTTTTAAATAGGAAAAGAAAAAGAAAAACAAAATAATCAGGATTTCTATTTATAAGCAGAGGAGAGGAAAAAAACGAACTGGGTCCGACTCGGGCTCGCATTGCACTCGCGTGCGGAAATAAGCTATTGGATCGGGCTACGGATTTTTCTTTTTATTTAAACCAGAAATTCAAACAATTGTAGAAAAATAAATACTTATCAGAAAAATATGAAATAAATTTCTAAATTCATCAAATAATATAAAGAAATTTATTTAATGAATACATTTTTCAAAAAAGAAAATAAAAATAAAAACATTTTCTAAATAATTTATTTAAATATGTAATACTTTTCTTAAATCAAATAAAATCCAATAAATTATTAAAAATAGTTTTATTTGGTCAAAAGCATTGACAACCCATTTCTAAATAATAAAATATTATTTTTAAAATTGTCACACCAATAAATAATTTGGTAAAACAAAAATATCCCATTGGAATGCTTTTTCATCTCTTTTGAAATATTTAATAAATTATTTCAATGAAATAAAAACTCACTTAGCATTATAAAATCCGTAAAATAATTTTAGAGTTATTTATAATACTCATAATAAGTTTTAAAAACTTTAAAGTAATACTCTAAATATTTTCCAACTTTATTAAAAAGGGGATAAGTCATGTTATATCCTCTCAAATGAATTTCCTTGAGTTGAAAAATGTTTTGAATATTCAGAAGAATTCCAATAGTGTTTTAAAACATTTTCCAACCTTTTAATATGTTGAAGGAGTCATATTACCTTCTCTCATTTTTGTTTGTTTTGTTTTAAATAATAAATTCCAAAAACACCAATTATGAATATTAGGGAAAGTCCTTTTATTCCCTCTCTTTTTAATATTCAATAAACTCCAAAAAGTTTTAAATCCCAGAGAAAATCGAACACATCAAGCAAACAATCATTATCTATTTAACTTATTAACATTCCAAAATTTGGAAAATTTTGGGATGTTACACACTACCACCCTTAAAAGGAAGGTTAGGGTTTGAGTCTTCATGACAGTCCTCCGATCCACTGATGGTCCAGGGTGCTACCACCCTTAAAAGGAATGCGGCTTAGTCTTCAAAATCTTACCCCATCGATGACCTCCTTCAAGGAGATTCACCTCCTCCTATCAGGTCTTGAATCCTTAGCAAAAGAGGAGTCTTCCGTATACTGAACCTTCCTGGCTGACAAGTCAGACGCCCATACTAAGCAACTATCGATTTTCTCATGGTGGTCATCAAGAATACTTTTACGGGATACCTGCAGGAAACGGTCTTGGTCTATACTCACCGTATAACACAAACGGTAAACTTCTACAAGGGTCACACATCGTACCATTCTATGGTTTAAGCTTTTTAACATCGTCGTCTCTCAAACATAGGTAAGTCACTCAAGATTTACTATCCCGCATAGCAAGAGCGAATAATAAGGGTAGTCGGCATGGTGATCAATCCATTCCGCACCCAAATCATTTCCTTGTATATGGTTTAGCGAATCTCGCAATCTATCACTCGGTCATCCTCACAAGAATTGCAGAAGTCCTCCTTATCTTGAACTGGGTCCAGATAAATCCATGGTTTTGCAAGCCAACCAAAACATCTATCATTTCCTCACAACTCTCAGGTTTTCGCAAACTGTTATAAACGTGTACTGGTGGACTACAACTTTTCAAGGGTTCTTCCTTCAGCAAGATTGTGCTTGCTTGTCGTAAGATCTTGGCACAACGGGTTAACTTTGAACTCAGCATTAAATTGCATCCATCTTTATCCTCATCTTGGCATTAGCAGCCATTGTAGTAGCTTCTTCAATTTAGGGATGAGGATGAGGGGGAATAGAATGTAGATAGCGAGGCAGAGAGAGAGATAGGGAGAGATACCCATACAAACATCACACTAGTTTTGAAACATAAGTTTTTATGTGTAGCTGTCGGTAAAACAAGAAATGACAGCTCATAGAAACAATCTAACGGTAGAAACTTGAATCTTCCAGGTCTTCAAGTCTTCAGGTCTTCAATGACGGTAGCTTTAGTTTCGCGTTGTTGAAGTAATCTTCGTATCGTTGAGTCACTTGCCAATTTATTCTTCTTTTGGTTGTGTCTTCTTCAGTCTCGAAGCATACTAATTAGATAAGGGGTCTAAGGTAACGTAAACTTATTCTACTCGCGAAGAAGAACCACAAATCACAACACATCACATCAAAAAAAGACATAACAGGGTCAAGGCCACAAGCAAAACTTAACAAAACAATCATGACATAAAACATCTAGTTAATCAATATCAAAACATGCATCGATCCACATCTCCAACTAACATTTAGAAGGTACCACCATACACTTAGTGCACACCACGAATATTCTATTCTCCAATTGCAAAACATAAGCTTCTTCAAGCCAGCATCCTTGCTTCCACGTTCACAACTTCTCCTTCCCCTTCAATTCTGGACACATATTGGCGTAATGTCCCATATTCCTGCACCGGAAACACTGAATGTAGCTAATGTCCTTATTTTTCTTCTTCACGGGTGCTTCCTTCAATTCTTGGATAACTTTCTTCATTCCTTCCTTTTGATGTTGAACCACTTGTTGTGTCACGATGAAAAATTGACACTGAGCGGGGTAATGATCAGTTCCTTCACACGTAAAACATGTGACTTGTGCAGTGGGACATTCTTCACCCAAATGAATTTCCTCACAATAGGGACATCCATCTTGGTGTCCTTCATAGGAGTGTCATACTTCCCCACAAATTTTGCAGGCACGAGGCCTCTTACGGGTTATCGTCCTTTGCATCGGGGTGACGAGGCGGGATCCCAACAAAATCCTTGTAAATTCCTTCCAAGTAATCTTTCTTCGTGTTTCGTCAATTGCTTGGTGCATTCTCCACCAAGTAGCAACCTCTTCTACCAAGTACTTAACAGCATAGGGGACCATGTCCTCACTTCCAACTTGGTTTATCTTCATGTGCTCCTCCATACTACGAATCCATTGCTCCACCTTTAGTCTCGACATCGCCCTAGAAAAGGCGAGTCCTACTCCATACTCCATCTATTGAGCCCAAACTATAAGGGTTAGGGCAAAACTATAACACCGACAAGACAACAACTAAAGAATACACCAAGCATATGCACTCAAACAAGAAAGAGGCGAAAACACCTACGTTCAACCGTAACACAAAACAACAATCAATGAAACACAAAAGTCACAACACCCAAACAACACCTAGTGTAAGGTCATATGTGCAAGACATACGATCTCATCATACTTCGCGAAATTCGTTCATCTAACTTCACCTAAAAGGTGGTGGTCTGATTATAAGCTTCATCCATCTCAGCTAAGCTGATCTTAAAGATTCCTCTCGTAGTGTCAAACTTATTGATCACCATAGGGTATTCTTCTGGTTCTTGTGATCATAACTTCAATTGATCCACAAGATTGATGATATACTTCTCAAATGTCTTGTCTTCAGGGGTAAGAAACTCAGAGGGGTATTTACAGTAAAACAAGATGAGGAATTTTAGAAGACGAATAATAGATGAGAGATACTAGTGAAGAAAGTAAGTAATCAAAGAGTGATAAAATAATTTTGTTCCTATGGCTTTTCCTAACCATTTTCTAGGGTCACGACCTACAGTCAACATGGGCTATGATACCATCTGTAACGACCCGATTCACTAAGAATCCAAGTCTTTGTGCATTCTGTGCTAGTCCCTGGATCAATAGCTAGCACACACAATACATGATGTAATATCAAGAATAAACCACATGTCATATATATTACATCGAAGATCCAGTATTACAATAAAGCATACCTGCATAGCACAAGGCTAGCTTAGAAATAGAATACAATGGAAAAACAATAAAGAGCTTCGCGACGTCCATCAAATCCACCGGCAAGTTGAGTATAGACATCGTAACCCTACATCGCATCACTTACTCGTTGCATACAATCCTGCAACACCGAAGGTTACATCCCGACAACGGGTCAGTACATCTGATTTGTACGGCAAGTCACACGAAAAAGGATATAACAGACCTACATCTACATGAAAGGTAAATCAAAGGAAAGGTTTATGGTTTAGTTTTGCAGAAAGCCAGTTTTTCCCTCACATACTACAACTAATCAAATTTTAATTTATCTTGCTAGTCCTAAGTATGGTTGAATCGGGCTACACCAATTCCAACCATCCCTTTATTAAAAGTTCCCACTCAAATTCTTATTAAGGTGAATTATCTGTCAAGACCATCCAACGACAATAATGCCCAGTTTCTCAAAGTTGTCCGTAACCGTGGACACGGCTAATCATGATCATTTTTTACACTCTGCAGAGGTTTGTACACTTTCCCCACTGGACTCAACCCGAGGCATAGTCTTTCAGAAGAGGTTGCCTCCACCCTTTGGTAGCCGGTACACCTATCATATCTACATCAACTAGCTACCAGGGCCAGGTTCCCCACAACTTACTCATCTAAGCCAGAGCCCATATATCCAGTGGTTGTACATGGAAGCTACTAGTCACACTGTCTGCCCGATCTTTTTGAGCCTGGACGGCGCCCACTGCGTCAGAGGGTACTCGCCATGACGCACCCGGTTCACCACCAAAACAACCATTCGGGAAGCATTTAGCCCTGGTCCCTCCTTATCCAAGGCACGAGCCCCAGGATGCATTCCCTGCCCGCCCAGAGGTGATTTCTATTTAAGTTTGCTAGTCAAGTCATTAATCCTCACATAGCTCAATGATAACTCAACCAATCCCCGTCTACAAAGCAATAGCAGTATATAACAACCACGATCCTAGGGCGACAATGAAATACAGGGTCAGAACATATGGCTATCCTACTAGGTTTAAATTATAACTAATATATAGTCCTACACATGCATAGAGTGATAATTTACTACATGCATAATAGAAAATATAGGTTGAGGTATGGTCAAAGTGTAACTTGCCTTTTCCATTCGGTGAAGTTCTTCGCTCTCACGGTCCAGTCAACTCTACTCGTCACACTCCGAGAAATCTATCGTCAACGAAAGATCTCAAATAAGCAATCACATCACAAGGCAAAAAAAAGATCAACAAACAAACACAAAGGGTCTTAGCAACAAAACAAAAACTTTGAAGTGCAGAGGTGTGGATGTGCTCGAAGGTGATCGGTGGAACGTGAACTCGAGAGCGTCAACGGATAAATAATTGTCGATACAAGATTATGATCAAGGCATTATGAAATCAAGGTAAAGATCATATCAATATGAATGGTGTGTGGATATTGCCGATAGGATGTCTCATATGATCCAATATGCAAAAAGAATCACGTGAAACGGAATACTACAACACAGGTCATAGCAAGTGCAAAATTGAATTGAATTTGAACTTAATAAGATCAAGAAACTTGTGAATTTTGTTGTACAAATGCTATGAACAGAAAGTACATGACACGAGTGATCCAACGCAAAAAGAATCACTCGATTTGGATCAACGGTTTAAAAGATACGGCCACCGGAATTTGAATTTGAATTTGAAATAACTTCAAATTCAAAAGTGTGCAAAGTGTGCAAAATTTTATACCATGCTAAAGTACAGAACGACACGAGCGTGTCGGAAAAAGTTTCACCTCGATCCGATGCACGGTGTGGGAGATATTGCACGTACGGCGCCGGGGTGTTTTCTGCCAAAAGGGCTGATCCACGAATAAATATTTTCCAACTTTATTAAAAAGGGGATAAGTCATGTTATATCCTCTCAAATGAATTTCCTTGAGTTGAAAAATGTTTTGAATATTCAGAAGAATTTTAATAATGATTTAAAACATTTTCCAACCTTTTAATATGTTGAAGGAGTCATATTACCTTCTCTCATTTTTTTTGTTTTGTTTTAAATAATAAATTCCAAAAACACCAATTATGAATATTAGGGAAAGTCCTTTTATTCCCTCTCTTTTTAATATTCAATAAAATCCAAAAAGTTTTAAATCCCAGAGAAAATCAAACACATCACGCAAACAATCATTATCTATTTAACTTATTAACATTCCAAAATTTGGAAATTTTTTGGATGTTACAAGTGTACTCTAATATTCGACTCCTCAGAAGAGTAGTGATCTATCTAGTAGCTAGAGTTCTCAATAGTTTTGTAGGTTTTGAAAATAAACACAGATTGCCCAAAATACGACACCTATCACTAATAGGCTAGAGCTCTTGACACCAAAAGTCCAAACATCACTCACAACAATACCTCAAAACTATTGCAAGCTACTACTAAAATTAAATAGCAACCTCAAGTACATACTTCTCAAAACAAGACACAACTCAGTGCAACAACCAACTCTCTTTAACAAGATAAACATGAAAACTAAAAAGAGTTCCAGCAACAAACTAAACAAAAGCCAAGGCTCTTGCTAAAGACAAACTAAGACTAAGACTAAACATGGCAGTAGCTATAAAAAGATAAAGAACACACAACAGCAAAAAGATAGGCATGAAGAATCCTATGATGTGTTCTAGTTTTTGAAAGTGGAGCGTGTTTCTCTCCCACACAAAGAAAGAAAGGATCTAACTTGTTATGAACAGCAAGCAAAGCTAAAGAAAACTAAAAACAAAACCTAAGAGCGAGACGCTCGACGCATAGCACATGACACATGAAGTGATAAAAATATAGTGAGACGAAGGACGAACTGATGATTGTTGATGGAGAAGGGGATGCACAGGGGCATCCCCAAGATTAGACGCTTGAGTCTCCTTGAATATTTAATGGGGATGCATGGGGGCATCCCCAAGCTTGAGCGCTTGACACTCCTGGATCTTCTTTCATCATCTTCCATCGCACACTTGAAAACTCCCTTCATACATAACTCATCATAAGCTGATTAGAGAGGTTAGTACCCTTAATAAATAATTTTTCTCCACTGGATATAAAGATATTCTTGAAGAGATACTGTTTCTTAAGAGTTCCAAAAAGTTTTCGCAAAGAAAAAGAAAGCTTAAGGTTTGCAAAAGTTAGGAGAGACAAAACGTGGCAGAATCTGTGAAAAACAGAACAACAGATAGTAAAGAATTTGTTAGGGGCACTTATGCAACTCAAATAAAAAAACTCAGAACATACGAAAGTTTTGTAATTGTATAGAGCATACTGTGTAAAAAGTTCAGCTCAAAAAGATGAACTGGGATTTTTCTGGAATTTTTCTGGTCACAAGGACAGAATCTGTTTTCTGGACAGCATGTCACAACTTTTACTTCCCTTGCCGTAAGAGGCTATAACTTGGCACAAAGTTGAAAAATAAAGATACAATGATGTTGATACAGAAGTAACAATCATCAAGACACAACAAAAGCAAAAAGGAAAAACCTAAATTCGTTGCGGGCTGCCTCCCAAAAGCGCTTCTTTAAAGCCATTAGCTAGGCATGATGCAAAAAGAAGAATCAAGTTTTATCAAGAGAAAGAGAATAACTAGCCCGTGTAACGGACTCAAAAGGTAACTTGATTTTATTTCTAGGGAAGTGTTCCATCCCCTTTTTAAATGGGAATTGGAATTTTATATTCCCCTCTTTCATGTCAATAACCGCACCAACGGTGCGAAGAAAAGGACGTCCCAAAATAATTGGAAATAGAGGTTCACACTCTATATCCATAACAATAAAATCAACGGGAACATAGTTGTCATTGACAATGATAAGAACATCATTGATCTTCCCCAAAGGTTTCTTTATGGAAGAATCAACAAGACGAACACCAAAAGAACAAGGCTCAAGAGGCTTCAATTCAAACATATCAAATATTCTTTTGGGCATAACGGAGGTACTAGCTCCAACATCACATAAAGCATAGCAAGATAAGTTATTCAATTTAACTTTGATCATAGGATCCCAACCATCATCTAGCTTCCTAGGTATGGAGGCTTCTACTCTAAGCTTCTCCTCCCTAGTTTTGATAAGAGCATTTGTGATATGCTCCGTGAAGGCAAGATTAAGTGTGCTAGTGTGGGGGTCTCTAGACATTTTGTGTATCAAGCTAATAAATTCTGAGAGGGTGCAACTATCAAAATCAATATCACTACTATCAAAGGTGGTAGTAGTGTCATCTAGGCTCACTTGTTTGAAACCCTATATATTCATAGGAGTTTCTTTATCTACGGTTGAGGTATTAGCATCACCATTAATAGGTCCGACGGGACTAGGAGTGCATTGGGTGCTAATAGTTTGAGTGTCCTAACAATTTGGATAGTGGCAACTATGTGGTGTGTAGGAAGGCTCTTAATTCTATCCTCTTCCTCTTTTTCTCTAGCCCATCTTTCTTTGAGTTTAGCCATCATCCTAATGTTTTCATTGATTTGTAACTGGATAGCATTAATAGGAGTGGCCTTATTCTCCTCAAGGGGGGAGGTTCTAATTTTAAGCATCTCAATATCAAGGGCTAAGCTTTCTACCTTCAGAGAGAGATTATCTATTTTAGCTAATTTCTCCTCAACATTTTTGTTGAAGGCTTTTTGGGTAGTGATAAAGTCTCTAAGCATGCTTTCTAATTCAGAAGAGGGGTTCTTGTTGCTAGGGTAAGTGTTGTTGTTCCCATAATTGGATGGAAATGGTCTAGGATTGCTAGCAAAATTTCCCCTATAAGCATTGTTGTTGAAGTTGTTTCTAGCAATAAAGTTCACATCTACTTGTTCTTGAGCAACCAAAGAATTTAAAGGAACATCACGAGGATCAATAGAGGGTTGCTTGGTAAGTAGAGACATAATTAAGTCAACTTTTTCATTGAGGGAGGTAATTCCTCGACAGAATTTACCTTCCTACCTGTTGGAGCGCGCTCGGTGTGCCATTGGGAATAATTGGTCATCATTTCATCGAGAAGCTTCGTGGCAGCACCAAGTGTAGTTGACATAAAGGTTCCTCCCGCGGCCGAATCTAACAGGTTCCGCGAGGTAAAGTTCAAGCCTGCATAAAAAGTCTGGATAACCATCCAAGTAGTCAAACCATGTGTAGGGCATTTCTTAACAAGAGATTTCATTCGTTCCCAAGCTTGGGCAACGTGTTCATTATCCAATTGCTTAAAATTCATAATATTACTCCTCAATTGGATAATCTTAGCAGGAGGGTAGTACTTCCCTATAAAAGCATCTTTGCACTTATCCCAAGAACCTATGCTATTTATAGGCAAAGACTGAAACCAGATTTTAGCATCTCCACTTAAAGAGAAAGGAAAGAGCTTGAGCTTAACAACATCACCTTCTACTTCTTTATACTTTTGCATATCACATAATTCAACAAAATTATTCAAGTGTAAAGCAGCATCATCTCCAGCACCAGAGAATTGATCTCTCATAACAAGGTTTAGCAAAGCAGGTTTAATTTCATAAGAGGTAGTTGAAGTGGCAGGTGTGGCAATGGGAGTGCAGATAAAGTCTTGGTTGTTGTGACTAGTGAAGTCACACAACTTGGTGTTTTCAGTGGAACCCATAGTAGCAGCAAGTGTGGTAGATTTTTTTTGTAAATTTTTGATAAAAGACACAAAGATAAAAACTGAAAGATAAACTAACAAGACTAAAAAACAAAGGTAAAGGGTAATGTGCAACTCCCCTATCTTAGCACTCAGAGTCCCCGGCAACGGTGCCAGAAATTCTCTTTGCTTAGCGGCTTCCCGCCCTTCGTTGGTGAGCCCAAAGTGGAAGGCGTGATGCAGTTTAGCAGTGAGTTTCCCTCGGTGAGGATACCAAGGTTTGTCTCCCGTAGGACTCCGGATATGATAAGTAGGTGTCAGCGGCGCGACTGACGTGGACCTGCACATTGACACAGATAACTTTGTTCCCAACGAAGTTCAGAGAGGTTGTCAATCCCTCCAGTCTTGTTGTTCACAAAGGGTAAAACACAAGTGATAATGATAGCAAGTAAAAGCAAAAAATAAAGATAGCTTGGAAACAGTAATGAGGATATGGACCGGGATACGTGATGTTCGCTAGTGATGTCTCTCTCCCAAAAGACGATAAAACTGCTATGCGAGGTAAACAAATTACAGAAAGGCAATTGACAGGATTATGAACGCACGGCAATGGTAACTATGCTACAAAAGAAAGGAAGAGGTTCAAAAGCACGAGCAGTACGCCAAGGTAAGTAGACCGAAATCCATCTGCATCTACTACTAATCATCCACCTTGAGATATCTATCCAGAACATCTCGCGGGTATTAAGTTGCGAGCCCCACCCAAAGTGTAAACTCAAAGCAACAGACAACTGCAATAAAAGAACTTTGCGTAAAGTAAACAATCCTTGTGACCGCGGTCACAAGCACCGTTGTTTTCCCCCTTGTGGCAACAACACATACCCTAGACTCATGTTTCTGTCACTCAAGCGTGTCATCAGGGAGGCATGAACCCACAATCTAGCACAACGCTCCCTCTTGGAGTCACTACCTACTACTTGGCCAAAGCAATAAACAGCAACAGAGAACATGCAAGAATTACTTAGGAACAAAAATATAAAAGATCAAGACCAAATATATTACTCTATCACAATCTGAACATAATCTCATAATCCATCAGATCCGATCAAACTCAACATAGCAATTGCAGAAATATTACAAAGGTGCCTCGATCATGTAGGGCAGCTCACGAGGTCTAAACAATGAAGATCAAAGAGGGGAGGAGAACATCACATAGCTACTGATCACGGACCCATGGTCCAAGAAGAACTACTCACGGGACATCCGGGGAGCATCCATGGTGGAGAGGAGACTCCCGGAGGTCAATCCTCCCTCCGGCAGGGTGCTGGGAAGAGGTCTTCTGGTGCTCCCGATCTTGGAAGCGCGGCGGCGGCGGAACAGAGGCGAGTTCGCGGAATAGGGTTCTGCTTCTGGAGTTTTCCCGTGACGGGGGATATATAGGCGAAAGTGGGAAACCAGAGGTGGGCCAGGGGCCCCAGGCGCCCCCTTGGCGCGGCCAGGGGTGGGGCCGCGCCGGGTGGCCGCCTGGCCCCCCCTTGGCCCCCCTCTGGCCCCTCCCGGGCTTTTCTCGAAGCTTCCGTCACGCTGATTTTTTATCTGAATTTTCCCGAATTTTTCTGGCACTTTTTATATGGGGGAAAACTGAAATAGAAAAACAGCAGAAAACAGGAACTGGCACTGGGGTGTACTGAGTTAGTAGGTTAGTCCAATTATGATCAAAAATGTATGAAAGTGTATCTAGATCATAGCAATATCACACAAAACATGCATGGAACGAGCAGAAATTATAGATACGTTTTGGACGTATCACCTGCACACAGAAACAAATAACTTTGCTCCCAACGAGTACAGAGGGGTTATCAA
Organism: Bromus sterilis; assembly: GCA_950022295.1. Taxonomy (NCBI): domain Eukaryota; kingdom Viridiplantae; phylum Streptophyta; class Magnoliopsida; order Poales; family Poaceae; genus Bromus; species Bromus sterilis. Next base: position 136,690,895 of record OX465601.1, on the reverse strand, counting down.
TCCCTCCGTCCTTGTCATTTACAAAGGATTAAACACAAGAGGATAATGATAGTGATAAATGCAACGAAAGTAAAAGAAGGAAATAAAGTGGAGGTGTAAACAGTGGTGGAAATGTGGACCGGGGTCCCATGATGTTCACTAGTGATGTCTCTCTCCCAAAAGATGATAAAACAACTAAGTTGGGTAAACAAATTACAGCTAGGCAATTGACAGAATTATAAATGCACCGCAATGCTAATTATGCTACTTGAAAGTAAGAGGCTCAAAAGTATGGGAAGTACGCCAAGACAAGTAGACCGAAATCCACCTGCATCTACTCACTAATCATCCGCCTTGAGATATCTATCCAGAACATCTCGCTGGTATTAAGTTACGAGCCCCACTCAAAGTGTAAACTAAAAGCAACAGACAACTGCATTCACAAACTTTGTGTAAGGTAAACAATCCTTACAACCGCGGTTACAAGCACCGTTGTTTTCTCCCTGGTTGGAACAACACATCTCCTAGTCTCATGTTTCTGTCACTCAAGCTAGACATTGGGGGTGACGAGGGGGTGACTCCACGACTCCTAGGGATGTGGGGTACCTGGTACATATCAAGACAGAAGGCCCGCTGGAAGCCTCGACCGGCCCAAAACTGGCCCACTCGAGGCACCGGCGTAGGAGTCCTCGACGACTATGGAAGCTACGACTTGGCGTCCAAGACTAAAACTAGATTAGGCAATTGACTCTGCAAACCTAAATGGACTCCTTGAGACCCAGCCTAGTATATAAAGGCTGGGAGAGGGGGCGTCTAGGGACATCCAATCTCATAGAAACACCCCGGTCCCGAGCGAACTCGCCTCAACCGCCACTGTAATCGCCTCCATCATAATACAAAAGAGCAGGAAGTAGGGGTTTCACCGATCAAGGACCCTGAACCTGGGTAAATCCCCGTCTCCTGTTAGCCGAAGAGTATCGCCAACCTGCACCTCTCCTCTACGATCTAACCCAGGGTTCCTAACCATGGGATTTGTCCATGTCAATCCTCGTCAATTGGCGCCGACCGTGGGGAGCACGCAGGTTGGAACAACAATCTCGGCGGCCTCTTGTAACACCCTCGGTGTCAGGCTGCAGTGATCCCCTATTGTTAATGATTAATCACAACGATTAGTATTGCCTTGATCATATTAAAAACAAATCATATTAAAAGTCTCCTCGATGGAATTAAAAACCAAAGTGGAAATGAAACCTTGCCCTAAAATTGTGCAACCTATTTTATTAAATGGCTAAAAGTTAGTAGATCAAGATACTATAGCAATGGATATTTAATATCACATTTAAATATTTTAAACAATTTAAACAGTAGCTAAGACATCCCCATTTGATCTTTTATTATTGGAATAAAATTCAAATGATTTTATTAAACCACCAAATCTTTGGTAGCACTGCTATGTAGGGTAATAGAAATAATGAAGCAAGTATCACATTTAACAAAAAATAGTTGATGCCAAAACAAAATAGAAACAGAAAAGAAATTACAAAAGAAAACCCCAAAAAAGGAAAGCCTTATCTAGCGCATAGGGCAAAAATCCCCTGGCCCAGCCCACCTCTGTCCTAGGCGCCCTAGTCAACACGCCCGAGCCGCCCCCCTCCATCTCTCTCTCGCTTGTCTCTCCTCTAGATCCCGATCCCCTTCTCCCTCCTGGAAGCCATGCCGCCACCAACTCCGACGAGCCCCGACCGCCACGGCCATCGCGCTGCACCGCCCCGGCATCCCCATGCGGCGGCGCGCTGGCTCCACCCTGTGGGCCATCGTGAGCCCCTCCTCCCGCGGGCACGGGCGAACCCTAGCCGCCATGGATCGCCGACACTCGGCGCCGCCATGGTGGTCGCCGTGGCCTAGGACACCTTCCGTCGCCGCTCTTGCTTCCCTGCGTGGCCACGCCATCTCCTCACGACCAACGTCGCTGCGGTGCTCGCCGGCCTCGGCCGCCCCATGGTGCCCACTGCCACCGTGACGCGCCGCCTCACCCGCTGCTCCGTCTCCCCTGATGTATGGCCCGATATGTGGTACTGTTCCAGATCTAGATGTTTCCATCCAGATCCTGGGACTAAGCACATATCGGTCCCACCGCGACATATGACATAGCCATATGCCCCGGATTTCCAACATGATATCACAACATTACAGATACAAGGATACAACATCTCATACAATCGGCATACAATTGCCTTAAATACAATACATCAGCGGAAGGTATATGTCTGAGTACAGACTACAATCAAATGCCTAGTGGCAAAGAGAAAATCATCGACCCCCATAACCACACGGGTCCAGGCCCTCCGCCAGGATCCGCCTAACTAGTCGTCGTCGAGTCTCCACGTGAAACGTCGATCACCATACCTGTTGTCGATCAAAAACCCTGAAAAGAGTTTAAGGGTAGTATCATGAGTACAGAGGTACTCAGCATCCAACTGTAGTGGTCATCTGACCCAGCAAGGACTTCATCACTCTTCATTCTAGGACAACTAGTAGTTTACGGTAAGGATGGGGTAAGTGGTGAGGTTGCTGCCGCACTAGCATTTATGAAGTGGCTAACGATCTAGAGAGTAAGGTAAGAAGCCAAACATTCGATGAGGAATCGCCTCCAACAAGTCTTGCTATCAACTACTTACGCAAGCATAACACCTATCCTATCCTTGTCCTCCTCTTCGCATCCCGACGAAGAAGAAGCAGTCAAGGCACAAGCACGTTGATCAAGTTATAGTTATGATTCAGTTGATGTTATCTATGAACAAGACGTAGGTTCCAAGTCATCCATAACCGTGGACACGGCTTCTCGAAAAGATTTAACCCTGCAGGGGTGTACCAACTGCCCATTACAAGGCTCCGCACGCACGCCCATCTCTCTCAGTTGCTACCCATTATAGGCAACCATTTTATGATTTAGTTCCGAGAGATCCGAAACGACAGGTCCCTCTAGCTAAACAACGAACAAATCCGGGTGGCCCCCGGTGAGTCGACACCCAACTCAAAAGCCGGCCGTGCTCTCGAATCGGTCTCTACCGTCTGTCGCAGGTTTTTATAGCCGGTTAATCTCACATGGGAAACCGGGTGCTCAGTCGGACAAGGTGGACCAATAAGGAAACCATGTCCCCGCTGGCCCAGGTTGGTTTGAAAACTACTGGCGGCCGACCAGCACACACACGGTTTCAAATGGTAAATCAGCTTGGGCCACCACTGGAAATGTTTGAAGCTAGGTAGGTAAGAAGAGGGGACCCCATACACGCGGTTAGGCACGCTCAGTCTTAGAACCAATACCGGGAACTCGGATCCTAGGTGACTCGAATGGAACAAAGCGTCGGGGCAGGATAGCCTGGACCTTCCATCCTTCGTCGAATATAGTCAACAATATAATAATCATATCATCAACAACAATATAATAATGTGATAGCCCAAACCAAGGAGTAACAGGGTAACATCGTAGCATTCCTAAGCATGCATACTAAGCAGGGGCTGAGCAACAAGCAATAGTAACATAGCAGTAAAAGGTTTGCTGGGAGGGGACATGGCTGTATCGGTTTGAAAGAGGCTGTAAACATGTGGTAGGATCAAACATCGAACCTATCGTAGACTAGCATGCAAACCGCTAGTTGAAATAGAATGGATCATAAGTAATGCATAGTCCTTGCCTGTTGATAAGTTGGGTTCCGAAGGAGTAGTTGATCGCAAGCTCGCATCGTCTCCGAAGGTACCCGCGGAAGCACACAAGACGGTAAAACACTGGAAAGCAATCAACGAGCAAGCATCTATTACTACGAAGCAAACACGAGAAAGCATCAACAAGAAGGCAACACGAGACATCGCACCTACCGTCGAGAGCGGTTACTAACAGGTTAAGTGGAGTACTCGTCACTGATACGTCCAAAACGTATCTATAATTTCTGCTTGCTCCATGCATGTTTTGTGTGATATTGCTATGATCTAGATACACTTTCATACACTTTTGATCATATTTGGACTAACCTATTAACTCAGTGCACCCCAGTGCCAGTTCCTGTTTTCTGCTGTTTTTCTATTTCAGTTTTCCGCCATATAAAAAGTGCCAGAAAAATTCCGGGAAAAATACAGGAAAAATCAGCGTACATGTAGCTTCGAGAAGAGCCCGGGAGGGGCCAGAGGGGAGCCAGGGGGCCCAGGCGGCCAGCCGGCGCGGCCCCACCCCTGGCCGCGCTAGGGGGGCGCCTGGGGCCCCTGGTCCACCTCTGGCTGCCCCCTTCTCCTATTTATTCTCCGTCACGGGGAAACTCTGAAGACAGAACCCTATTTCGCAAACTTGCCTCTGTTCCGCTGCCGCCACGCTTCCGAGATCGGGAGCACCAGAAGACCTCTTCCCGGCACCCTGCCGGAGGGAGGATTGACCTCCGGGAGTCTCCTCTCCACCATGGATGCTCCCTGGATGTCTTGTGAGTAGTTTTCCTTGGACCATGGGTCTGTGATCAGTAGCTATGTGATGTTCTCCTCCCCTCTTTGATCTTCATGGTTTAGACCTCGTGAGCTGCCCTACATGATCGAGGCACTTTTGTAATATTTCCTGCTATTGCTATGTTGAGTTTGATAGGATCTGATGGATTATGAGATTATGTTCAGATTGTGACTGAGTAATATATTTGGTTCTTATCTCTTATATTTTTGTTCCTAAGTAATTCTTGCATGTTCTCCGTTGCTGTTTATTGCTTTGGCCAAGTAGTAGGTAGTGAATCCAAGAGGGAACGTTCTGCTCGATTGTGGGTTCATGCCCCCCGATGACACGCTTGAGTGACAGAAACATGAGTCTAGGGGATGTGCTGTTGCCAAAAGGGGGAAAACAACGGTGCTTGTAACTGCGGTTGCAAGGATTGTTTACTTTACGCAAAGTTCTTTTTAATGCAGTTTTCTGTTGCTTTGGGTTTACACTTTGGGTGGGGCTCGCAACTTAATACCAGCGAGATGTTCTGGATAGATATCTCAAGGTGGATGATTAGTAGTAGATGCAGTTGGATTTCGGTCTACTTATTTTGGCGTACTGCCCATGCTTTTGAGCCTCATCCTTTCTTTTGTAGCATAGTTAGCATTGCGGTGCATTCATAATCCTGTCAATTGCCTTTCTGTAATTTGTTTACCTCGCATAGCAATTTAATCGTCTTTTGGGAGAGAGACATCACTAGTGAACATCACGTATCCCGGTCCATATCCTCATCACTGTTTACACGCTCATTTAATTTTCTGCATTTACTTTCAAATACTATCATTATCCCTTGTGTTTGATCCTTTGTGAACAACAAGACCGGAGAGATTGACAACCTCTCTGAACTTCGTTGGGAACAAAGTTATCGTGTCTGTGTGCAGGTCCGCGTCAGTTGCGCCGCTGACACCTACTTATCATCTCCGGAGTTTTACTGGAGACAAACCTTGGTATCTTCACCGAGGGAAATTTGCTGCTGTGCTACATCACGCCTTCCACTTGGGGCTCACCAACGAAGGGCGAGAAATCACTATCATTACCTCGCACATCAGTCACACACGATGATACCGCACATTTAGAATGGTTCAAGTTGTTTAGCTACACAAGGTGAGCAAAGGTTGTTAACATGGCATCTCACTCAAGCATGTCAAGAGGTGAAGCATAAGATAAACTATCTATGCTAGTCAATTTAAGTGAGGCACAACCTAAACACGACATACCACTAAGTGCTCCACGACAATTAAAGGATTTGGTACTTTTCTGTCCTAAACCATATTATAGGTTGGTTAACAACAGCAAACAATAGCATAAACACAAAGTACACGAAAAACTAATCAAGTTACATATAAAGAACACCCCAAACGGAGTTACGGTTAAAAAGATACAAGCAAAACAAGTTTGGAACAAAATCCGACAACATCTGGAAGCACACTTTAGAGCATTGCATAAACAGGATAATGAATGCAAACATGCTCTCAAGTGATATGCAACTAAAGTAGACATGACAAGGAAGGCATGGCAAAAAGAATCATGCAAATAGGCATCTTGAACAACTAATTATAGCTCATGCAAAATGCAACAAAACATTACTGGTCTAGGACTTAGTGAAAATCACGAAAACAGGGCAGAAACTGTTATTTTTATGTTGTATAAACAGGGGTATAACTATATGCAAAAGTACAGCAACATGACATAGAAATACATGGGCATGAAGTAGACATGATGAGGATCAGGTACAAACAAGAATCAAGGTCATAGGCATCATAGATCAAAAGATATTAAGCATGCAACATGGCATCGGAACGTTACAGACTTGGAGAAAAACAGAGGTGGCTATCAAAAACAGTGGCATAGCAACTTTAGAGCTCAATAACTAGATGACCAACAAGTATATCATGACAATGCAATACATATAATGGAAGTAGACATGATGCTTAACAGTATGCAAAAAGAATCAATGCAATAGGCCTCATGGATGTGTCACAATCATCATGCAAACTTGCAATAAAATAACAACAGCAGCACATAACAGCAATTTGTAGCAGTGAACGGCCTGATGCCCACTTCAACACATATTTGCACCATCAAGATGGCCTAAAATCAAAATACTCACAAAAGATGGATTGAAGTACACACAATTCTAAGAAATTTTCCTTTTGGGCGCAACGTCATCCGGGCTATGGTTTACTCGCAAACGACAACGGAAAATTGAATCAGCAGCACATTTGTTTCCAGACTTAGAAAAATCGCAGGGTCTAGCAACAAAAAAAAAGTATAAGGGCCTCACCCATCGGGCCGGCCCAACTGCGGCTTGGGCTGCTGTTTCCTTGGGCCTGGAGGAGGAGGTGGGCCGCACTGGGGCGAGTTGGCCCAGCCACGGTGGCGGTTGGTGGTGCTCTGGCCGTGCCATGTCCGTGGCGGCGCTGGCCGTCTCGTCGCCGACGAGGCGAGGCTCGGGGCAGCTCGGCGTGGTCAGGAACGGGGGCGGGTGGAGGAGGCAGGCGACGCGACGACGAAGGGAGGCCGGGAGGCAGGCAACGGTGGTCGAGCGACCGGCTCGGGAGGCGGCTCCGGCCCGAGCTCCTCTCGGGTCCGCCATGGCGCCTCGGCCGGGATCCTGCGAAGGAGGGAGAAGAGGTGAGGAGGGAAGAGAGGGAAGGAGAGGCCGCGGGAGGAGAGAAGGAGGCCGGGGCGGCTCGTGGCTGCCGGCGGCGGCACGTTGGAGCTCTTCACGGGCAGAGGAGAGAGAGGTGGAGGCTGGGCGCGATCTGGACCGTTGGATTGGCCGATCCGACGGTCCAGATCGCAGGGAACTAGGGTTTGGGAAAAAATTGGGGCTATTGTGAGGGGGGTGGCTACAATTTTTAGGCTAGGGATACCTAGAAAGAGGTGGGAGTGTGGTGGTCTTTATATAGCCCAGGTGGTTGGCAGTTTGCAAAAACATCCCCGTTTTTTCTCTCGCGCGCGCGGTGTTTACGTTTCTGACTGCCGGGGGTTCGCAGCACCTCCGATTCGGGTAAAACTTCGAACTGCGTGATAAGCGCGTCGAGCTGGCGACGTTCATCTCGCGCTGGAACAGTTCCGAGAACACTTTCCGGCACGCTATAAAAATATCCCGTTTATTTATTAAACGGGTTTTTTCGTTCCGTTGGCTGCGGCTGGTCTCGTGCGGTTTTCGCGACGGTGATCGGGGGAAACCTGGTGTCGCAAAGGTCGAGTGTCAGGGTGGAAAGGGTCGGTATCCGTCCGATACGAGATAAGAGGGGGAAAAATAATCGCCGATCGATAAATCGGGGATGCAAACACCACAAACAAATCAGACAATCAAACAATTCTCACCGAAAACAAAATTTTTAATTTTTGTGAAATCTGGGCTGTTACACCTGAGCTCCCCTCGACCTCGCTGTGAGTCTCCGGTCGACGTCCCCTTCTCCCCCTAGCTCGTAGGACCTGCTACTGTCGTCGCCTTGGATCTCCGAACCGGCCACCGAAGACGCGCTCACTGCCCCGCGACCGCGCGCCGGCCGACCCTGGCCGCGCCCTGCGTGTGCACGCGCACACCTAGCGCACACCAGGGCCATGCCCCGGCCGATCTTTGCTGTTGTGCGGCTCGCCACTGCTCTACTCGAGCTGCGCCTGCAACTGTTGTGGTCTGCTACTGCTGCTTGTGTTGTTGCTACTGAACCTGAAGAAGAAAATGCTAAGTGCTGAAAACTGCCGCTAGACACCACTATGAACAGCAACAAAAAGCATGCAAATGGAGTTTAACATAGATAAAAATAATATAGACATGTAGTACAAGTATCAAGCTTCACTTTTTGCCATTGGTCCATCTTCAAATATTGCGTGGTTTAAATCCGGCAAAAATCGCAAAAGGCGGATTTATAATATGCGGCAAACGAAGTAAACCCGATAGCCACTTTGTCGTTGTAGATGAACGTGCTATGGGCACCTGTAATATCATCTGAAGTCATGGCATGATGGTGCACGTGATGTAGAACAAAAATTATATAGGTCACAACTCCATTAGAGCTATAGATTTGATACAATCATCGGTCCAAGTTTGCTAAATTTATCAATTTCTGAAATTAACATGACGTAGCACTTTTCATACCCTGTGATAGTTAAGCAGATGAACTATATCGTAGAGGCCATCCGTACCGGATCCGAGATCACTGACAACTGATGAAGATTGGTATAGGACACAAATTTATCGGAGTGGAACCCTAAACTGTAGCCTTCTGAATGTGTGAATGGATGCTTAACACCGCAAAATCCCAGACTTAGTAAAATTTCGGTGAAACCCCAAATGAGACAATGACCAATGGCCCCCACCTTGACACTGTTGACCAGTCAACCTTGACTGGTCAACTGTTGACTGTACCCCACTGGCCCCACATGTCATTGCATGTGGCTGGCTTAGTCTGGATATAAAAATATTTAACCAATTATTTTTGAATTAAAATGACTCTGGAAATAAATAAAATCATTTAAAACTTTAGAAAATAATATAAAATAAACTGTAAGTCAGATGAAAATAATTTATACATGAAACTTGATAAAAATAAACAACGATAAGAATACATCACCAGTATAGCGACCACACCCCTCCAACATACCGAACACGGAACATTTCCCCTTCGGTTCATCTGTTTGTCAGACGATCGGAGCTGGTAAAACCTTCCGGATGAAAATGTTCTGAATATGAAAGTTGCTCAGAATGGATCAACGAGCACAGATAAACTATCAACATGTCTGTCAGATGTCGCTAACACTGTACACATGGAACCTTCCCCCTCCGGATCATCTGTCCGGTAATCAACCGGTACTGATGAGTCATCCCCGAACAAATTCCCGCTCCGCCTAAAATACTTAGCACTGCGTTAGAACATCGTGTAAAATTCAATTACCATGTCCTTTTTCGTGTTTGCTTCGTGTGCATTGTATTTACTGTTTCTCCCCCCTTTATTCTCCGGTAGACCTTGTTGATGTCGCCGATGACACCGTTGCCGAGTACGACTACTACGTCGACGACCGTACCCCTACTGCCAATCTTCCAGGCAAGCATATCCATTCTCCTTCCCCAGATATTGCCTATCTTTTTCGTACATTTCTTGCACTAGGTATTGCTGCTGCTGCTATTACGTTAATTCCTATATATTGCATAGCCTTTCATTGTCGCCCCTTGATGTACCTTCCTTTATCCTATGCAGCCTATATAAATATAATATTCAGCAGTTGGCCTTGCGCATTGTTAGTTATCTAGGTTTAGATAGCGGGCCGTGGTCACTCTGGGAGTGAACGCGGGTATAAATTATTATAAATGCAACAGGTACGGTACAGAGAAGACGCCCAAGGGAACCTACAACGGCGAGACTCTCCGAGTCGCTTCAAGTTTGACTTACGAGTGGATGGACTTGTATTTCACTCTCGTCGTCGGCTCGGTAGCGTAGCAACACCGGGATGGTACGAGGATATTCCTCTTTAGTTCATTCCGCTGATGTCTCGGCCGAACCTCTTCAAGTGTACCATCGAGGGTAATTCCTCATGGTTTCACTTGATGGTAGGCACTCGAATCAACTGGTGTCCTTAAAGGTAAGTAGTCGGGTGACCCAACGGTGCCCGCGAGAGGTATTGTATTAGGACAACATGACAGGCGGATACCATCGTGGGCCTGGTCCTTGTTCGTTGGCCGTGAGATATCAAACCACGAAAGTTGAGCTCCTCCAGGAGCACACGTGAGAGAAGTTAAGGAGACGGTTCAACTTGTTGGTAACCGCACGCTTTGACGGGACGACAAGGCAGGCACCGATGTACTGGTGGTCCTGGCTGCTGTTTGTTCTCCGTTGTGTGAATTAGTCGGGCAACGATAACGGTTGTCCGCGAGATAATAAAATAACTAATGGTTTGATGGATGACTTGAGAGGCTGCAAAGGCCTGTACGCACTACCTTCACGTGGCATAAGGAGTTATGGGCTCCCCTGCGTCGTAGTTCATTCGAAAGCTCTTCAGACGTCAGCAGTACCGCAGTTTGATTGCCGGGAAGCGATGTGTCTTCTTTGCTCGAGCTGTGGTATTTGATTTTGCTTCACCGGCCAGCCTCACACCGTGCATGAGCGTGAAGGGTGAGGGTCCTAGACCCCTGAGCGCATAGGATTTAGTCCGGAGGATGGCCTCTCTGTTGGAAATATGCCCTAGAGGCAATAATAAAATGTTATTATATATATTTCCACGTTCGTAATTAATGTTTATATTTCTGTGCTATAATTGCAATGACCCTGACTATGAGATTCAGAAGAAAACTCACTTGCATGTGTGGAAATGTAAACATCAAGAGTTCCTGGTTTAGCCTCTAAGACCAGCTCATGTGCTAACTGATGATTATGTTTTCTTAATCATGGACATTGTTCTTGTAAAAAGGATGTCAGTAGCAATGGGAACATATTGTTAGCAGAACAATGATGTTGAACCGACCCCAGTATTGAATGATATACTTAGAGATCACATCGTAACAACATTATAAGTCATATCATGAAATGTTATCATATACGTAATTCCTTAGACCATGAGAGTATCGAGTTGCTTCACACAGGAAGACATGCTTTGGTTCTTAGATGAATCCTCCCATAAATGGGAAGTAGTAAAATAAGTTCTGGGTATGTCAGACGGTGTGGCTAGTGACTGTGATAGTTCAAGAATGGGATTTTCTCCTTCACGATGAAGAGATATTGACTTTGGGCCCACTCGGTATGACGGTATTCATTCTAGTCTGGCCAGACGCATTGTGATTTAATCACGGGGATACCGGAATACAATAACGAGAAATAGAGACAAACGAGCAAAGAGGATAACGAGTGGCTTGTGTTCAAAAAGTTGTTACACATGGGTGCCAAACTTCTCTCCTCTAACTTTGTCATATATCGCGAAGCAAAGGGAATGGTGCATGACTAAACATAATGGTTCACTCGAAGTTTCTTCGTGTATGTGCGGGAGTCAACATGGGTGTCCATGGCTCCGCTGTTGATTATTGTCTATTGACAAAAGGCTGTTGACCTATGTCCGGAAGATGTTCTGAGTCATGTTCGCATTATACCGAACCTATTGGTTCACACACTTAACGAGCAGTAGTCTGTTAGAATGCTGGAATGGTAGAAGGTTTAGTGGAAGCAAAGCAGAATAGTTCATACGGGTACCGGAAGTAGTTCTGGATATTTATAAAAAAGTTCATAAGGGCACCAGAAGTAGTTTTGGGTATTTAAGGATATGTTCGGATCACTCTGGAGTAGTCCCAGGTGGTTCCGAAACATATGAGAATGGTACTGGGGAAGTCCTGAATCAACCGGAATAGTTTCCGGATAATCATTGGGCGTCCCGACAACCTTCGCGGTCATCGTGTGGCTTAAAATGTAACTCGGATGGTCTTGGAAACTATTCGGATGGCTCCGGAACGTCCGAGAGCGGTCCCGGAAGGTCCTGGAAGTGCTCCAGAAGGTTCCGGAATGTCCCGAAACGATCCCCGAAGGTCCCGGAAGGTCCTGGAAGGTCCTGGAAGCTTCTGGAAGGTTCCAGAAGTTTCCGGGCAGTACCACCCACTACCCCACGCCCCTATCCTTGGGGTGCAAGCCACCTAGGCTTCCCTGGCCGGCCAGGAGGTGGGGGCGCACCAAGGAAAGGGGAATCCTCCTCCAGGTGGAATTACCAAATCCCATTATGGCAGGTTTCCGGTGGGAAGGTGCGGGAAGGTTTGGAAGGCTTGGGAGTCCAAGTTGGACTCCCAATCCTCCTTGGGCTGCGCCCTAGGCCTCCTGGCCACCTATATAAGGTGAGCCAAGGTGAGGGGGAGATACACACAACTTGTCCCCAAGGCCTATGCGCCACCCTCCCTCCTTTAAACCCCGTTGCTCCACAATTAGACCCCGGTTTAGACGCTGTTCTAGATCGGAATCCGTTAGGGTTTTCTCCCTCTAGTTTTCTGGGGTGGCGTTCATCTCTGGATGGAGGAGCGCTGCTAGATTGCTGCTACGGGATGTGTGGATACTGATGGAGGGGTCGTACCTTCGACCCTTCTTCGAGGAGCTTGTTCGTGGGACTTGTCCGTGGGACTAGATTGCGGGACGGTTCGAGGGATCGATATCCTCGCGGTTGGGAGGTCATTGAAATTCCTAGCTGCGGGGATTTGCACCAACGGTCTTCACCAACTCTACTTCTGCTACATCGGTTGGTGAGCCATGACCTAAAACCTTGTATGCAATCTTCTTGGATGATCTTGGGTTCTTGATTCGTAGGCCGATTTTTTTTGTTTTCTACTACGTTTCCCAACAGTGGTATCAGAGCGATCATTGATTAGATGCATGTTTAGGTCTAGATTATATGTGTGATATGATGCATTGATTTTCTTGTTGCTTCCCTGTCATGTGATTTTTTCTATGCTTGATGGCAAGTTGAGGTTTTGCTACAAGGATTGAGTTTTCCATCGATCCCTCTATGCTGCTTTCAGTATGCTGGTTGCCTTGATCATGGTCTACATCAAACTGCTTGGATCTCATCTTAATCTCGCAATAGAAGATTTAACATGGAGGGGCTTGTGGATTTTATGAACTCAAATCCACACGGGGGTCACGCGTTGAACGAAGTTTGGCTTGTGGCATTAGTTGCTGCACGCACCCCGAACGTTAAACTAGCAACAATGAAGTATCGTGATTGGTTTGTATAGGGAACAACGTTTGCATGTAACCTGCTAATCAACCACGATAAAATTTGCAACAACCCGTGTAGATAGCGATCTAACTTGTTTTTGCAGAGTATGCATGTGATGTGGTATAGCCTTCAAGATTTGCAATATGTTTGTATGAGATGCTATATGATGTAATATTTATTCGCGACCTGCGTGTCGTGGTACGGCATGATGACTGCAGTCATATGATTGTCACTTAATTATGGCCTGCGTGCCAGAACTGTTTATTAGCTCGAGGCAAAGAAATGGATAGATGCAAGGTGATGATCTACGATGCGGAGGTGGACCCCGACGCACATGCCGGAAGCCGTGGTGATGTTCCCGGCGCCAAGGACAAAGTTGGTGGACACGGTGACTTCAACCACGACTACGTAAAGACAATGAAGACTTGACGAAGCAAAGGGCTATACTATATCACATAATTTTATGAACTGCCTGTGATGTTTATCCCTTTGATGCACCCTTGTTTGATGCGCGGTAGTCGTATTTTATTAGGGTGATCTCTCACAAAACAATATCAAGTTGATAGTGTTCTTCCAACTGTAGCACCGTCTATACTATGTTTCACACCGGAGCAGGTCATGTCACATGGGTGCACACGGTGTGACGCATAAAAGGCGGGTGTGTTAAGAACACACTGCAATTACACTTGGTTGTCTTGACGGTTTGGATAAAAGTTTGCTACCGGAACACGCCCATCGAAAGATGAACAAGAATCACCTTTGGCGTGATTGGCAAGTTGGCCTACCGGTCCAGTCTAATTAATCAGTGATGTCACATCAATGGCGGACGATTGGGTTGGATCTTGAATCACTCCAGCATCAATTACGAGAGATATTGATCTGAGTGGGAGCACACTAAGTAATTAAATTGATTAATCACAAGTGCAACTTAATTATGAACAAAGTCTAAGTATTTGCATTATCGTTGTAGAATAATGGCTCGTGTTACCACCTTCCTAATTGATTTTGATTAACTGTATTATCTGGTAAAAACTTTACGATTGGTACCGTATTGTGAGGACTATCCTCAATAGTGCCGAGAAGGACCATGTCCTATCGCAAATTTTTGATGCTCTCCCGCTGATGCTATGGATGATGTGTCTGTCTTCCATCAATCCAAAATGCTAGGAATTCCACCACAACTAAGTGTATTGTCGTAATCACCATGAAACCCGAACTTCGAAACGTTTGGGATAGTTAATTGACATTCATGGAACTGAAAAACTGTTTTCAGTAGTAAGACAATTGATATAGGATATAAGATATCTAGTACAATGTATGATTGTAAGCATTAGTGAAAATGTTCACTGTGCTCTAAACAAACTGGTAAGTGTGGGATCCAGAAGAACACCGATCATATGATGATGAGAATTAAGGGAAAGGAAGTCCAAAGGATGTTAGTAAGACTTACACGCCGGAAATTCCATGGCCTGCGCCATCCTTAATCATGTGTGAGCTTTTGTGAGTAGGAGTGACATTGGAAATAAAACTATGATACGTATAAAGGCAAAACGAAAGAAGACTGGAATAACCAGCTCAGAAATGAAAGTCATACGGAGTTATAGATGAATTCATTAATGGTCAAGAGATTTAATTCTTGGGAATCATGATTAAGCAGTTAATTGTTGATTCTGTATATTGTGATTAAACTGTTGATCACCGGAATATCACATCGATTGCATATTGTTGCAACTCGATGCAAGAAATACTATGGCCTTTATGACTAGCTAATGATGAGTTTTGACACGCTCGGGAACACGGTAAAAGGTTTACTATACCGTGTGTTGACTCTATGATTATCTTCATAATTCATTTTAGAGTTGAGTAAATTGTTACTACACTTTATCCTTGTTGTAAAACGTCATTTTGAATCATGTTTGTTGCAAGAGAGTTGTTCAAAGCTATGAATAACGTAAATGCCATACTTCCATTATGAATAGGTTGTATGTTATGAATCTTGATAATAATACTAAACATCCATAACACTGACGCTAAACGTCGCAAGACTGACAGAAATACCACATAGATGTGGCACTGCCATTTATCACAAGTGACATAACATGCATGAAGAATTTCCATAAGTGATGGACTTTCGAGTCATATGATTAGGAATCACTTGACGCTTGCGATCTTTGTCTCGAAGTAATGTGACTAAAACACCGTTGACAGGCCATACATGAACGGGAAACTAAACCATTAGTAATCATACATGATGATGTGTGTAGTCCAATAAGTGTAGTTGTGTGCAGTGGATTCCCTATCTCCACTCATGAGTTGAAGTAAATATGTGGATATCTGTTCAATAGAGACATACATATGAAATCTTTGAAATGTTCAAGGAATTTTAGAGTGAAATATAAATTCATTGTAACGAGAAAATAAAGCTTCTGCAAATTAGATTGTAGAAAGTAATATTTGAGTTACAAGTTTAGTGAACGTTTGATGAGTTGTGAAGAAGTGTCATAACTTGCGTCTTCCGGAACACCACTATGAGTAAAGTGTTCGAGAGTTGTAATCAATCCATGTATGACACGGTAAGATCAAATATGACGTTTATCAAATTGCCATTATATTTATTAAAGTTATGCGTTAGTGACTACGGCTTTTACACTGAAAAGAGCACCATCAAATCTGTTGAAATGACACCATATTAGATGTGGTATGAACTGTTAAAACCATGTTGTCTTTTCTTAAAATTTGGGTATATGAGGCATATGTTTGACATACTCAAAACCCCAAATCAGATAAGTGCTATTTTGTTAAGGTTATGCCAAAAGTTTTGGTATTCCTCTATCACTACACAAAAGCAAAACTGTTTGTTGTTAAGAACGGTGTGTTTTGAAGAAAAATAGTTTCTTACAAAAGTGTGAGTGGGAGGAAAGTGCAACTTGTTAAAGATTGTTGAATCTTCAAATAAGTACGCAGCTGAACCACACAGGTTAGACAAAACTCGTAAAACATTTTTATGTAAACGAGATATTGTTGTTCGACAACGATAAACCTGTGATATACAAAGAAGCGTTGATGGGCCCTGACTCCGGGATTTGGCTAAATGCCAAATAATCTGAGATAGTATCCATGGAAGTAAGTCAAGTTTTGAACATGGTAGACCCTCCGAAAGACTAAAAGTCTGAAGAATATATATATGGATCTATAATTGATTCGGATGAAATTGTTTTATCCATAAAGCTCAACTAGTTGGAATTTTTTTTTTCTAGCAAGTTCAAAGTTTGACTACGGCGAAATAGTTTCGACCGTAGAGATGCTTTAGTCAGTTCGGGTTATATTAGCAATTACTACATATCTCATTTATAGGATATGGTAGAATGAACGTCAAAACAAAGTTCCTACACGGAAATATAACAAAGGACGTATATGTGATACGACCGGAATGTTTTGTCGATTCAAAGGATGCTAAAATAGATGCAAGCCTTGGATGTCCAGTGATGGACTGAAGTTGGCATAATGGAGTTGGAATTTTCGTTGTGATGAAATTGCCAAAAGAGTTTGTTTTCATCAGGAATAACGAAGATGCTTGAATGTTCAAGAAAGTAAGTGGGAGCTGAATGATATTTCTAAAACCTTATGTAGATGACATATTGTTGATTAGAAATTATGTAAATTTCTTGACACGAATAAGGACTTCATTGGAAATAGTTTTCAATTGAAGAACTTGGGCTAATATAGCATTAGTATTGAGCAAAGTGATCTATGAAGATAGTATGTGCCTGATCATGCTAAAGCCAACACTACATATTGATATGATACTAAAGTAGTTTAGTATGAAACGCCAAGAAGGATGTTCTTGCCGAGGTCATGGTGAAAAAGCTGTTTGCAGAAATCGGTGTTCATGAACACAGATAAGCAAAAGCACGTGAATTGAATTCCACTCGCCTGTGTGTTTGGACAAATCATGTACACCATAGTATGTAAAACAACCAGATATGTCCAATGCTCCAAAAGGTTTTGAGCAAGATACCAAAGTGATCAAGATGTTGATCATTGGACAAACAGTGAAAAGTTAAACTTATAAAAGATAAGATATGTTTCTCAGAAAATGGAGATAATGAAGAGCTCGTTGTAATGAGTTACACCAGCTGGATTTTTGATGTAAAACAGTTACACCAATTCAGTCTTCATACTTACTCCGACCGATTTTCGATTTTAATTGGGATTATGTGTTTCACACGTAAAGGTGGCACAGTATGAAGGAACTGTGTTAAGTTAGATACTGTGGCGAATTCTATAACAGAGGCTAAGTATATTGTTGCTTAAAGAAGTAACAAGGGAAGGTATTTTGAATCATCAGTTCATTTATGAACATGGTATGGTTTCCTAGATGCTTGAAGCTCATGGAACATTGATGAATGATTTCATGACTTATTCTAAGGAACCAAGGTCCTACCAAATGATTCAAACATATACAAAGCTAAACTGATAAAATTAGTGAATTTTATGATATCGTGAAAACGCGAAGATATGCAAGATACAAACGGGCCTGAAACGTCAGATCCGATGATGAAGTCTATACCACAAATGAAGCATATTTTACACCGGTATGCCATAGGTGTAAAGTGCTCAAGCACTGATAATATTATTGACTCTAGTGCAAGTGGGAGACTGTTGGAAATATTCCCTAGAGGCAATAATAAAATGTTATTATA
Organism: Bromus sterilis; assembly: GCA_950022295.1. Lineage (NCBI taxonomy): Eukaryota > Viridiplantae > Streptophyta > Magnoliopsida > Poales > Poaceae > Bromus > Bromus sterilis. The sequence continues at coordinate 136,673,009 of OX465601.1, read as the reverse complement.
TATATTTCCACGTTCGTAATTAATGTTTATATTTCTGTGCTATAATTGCAATGACCCTGACTATGAGATTCAGAAGAAAACTCACTTGCATGTGTGGAAATGTAAACACCAAGAGTTCCTGGTTTAGCCTCTAAGACCAGCTCATGTGCTAACTGATGATTACGTTTTCTTAATCATGGACATTGTTCTTGTAACAAGGATGTCAGTAGCAATGGGAACATATTGTTAGCAGAACAATGATGTTGAACCGACCCTAGTATTGAATGATATACTTAGAGATCACATCATAACAACGTTATAAGTCATATCATGAAATGTTATCATATGCGTAATTCCTTAGACCATGAGAGTATCGAGTTGCTTCACACAGGAAGACATGCTTTGGTTCTTAGATGAATCCTCCCGTAAATGGGAAATAGTAAAATAAGTTCTGGGTATGTCAGATGGTGTGGCTAGTGACTGTGATATTTCAAGAATGGGATTTGCTCCTTCACGATGAAGATATATTGACTTTGGGCCCACTCGGTATGACGGTATCCATTCTAGTTTGGCCAGACGCATTGTGATTTAATCACGGGGATACCGGAATACAATAACGAGAAATAGAGACAAACGAGCAAAGAGGATAATGAGTGGCTTGTGTTCAAAAAGTTGTTACACATGGGTGCCAAACTTCTCTCCTCTAACTTTGTCATATATAGCGAAGCAAAGGGAATGGTGCATGACTAAACATAATGGTTCACTCGAAGTTTCTTCGTGTATGTGCGGGAGTCAACATGGGTGTCCATGGCTCCACTGTTGATTATTGGCTATTGACAAAAGGATGTTGACCTATGTCCGGAAGATGTTCTGAGTCATGTCCGCATTATACCGAACCTATTGGGTCACACACTTAACGAGCAGTAGTCTGTTAGAAATGCTGGAATGGTAGAAGGTTTAGTGGAAGCAAAGCAGAATAGTTCATACGGGTACCGGAAGTAGTTTCGGATATTTATGAAAAAGTTCATAAGGGCACCAAAAATAGTTTTGGGTATTTAAGGATATGTTCGGATCACTCTGGAGTAGTCCCAGGTGGTTCCGGAACATATGAGAATGGTACTGGGGAAGTCCTGAATCAACCGGAATAGTTTCCGGATAATCGCTGGGCGTCCCGACAACCTTCGCGGTCATCGGGTGGCTTAAACTGTAACTCGGATGGTCTTGGAAACTATCCGGATGGCTCCGGAACGTCCGAGAACGGTCCCGGAAGGTCCTGGAAGTGCTCCAGAAGGTTCTGGAATGTCCCGAAACGATCCCCGAAGGTCCTAGAAGGTCCTGGAAGCTTCTGGAAGGTTCCAGAAGTTTCCGGGCAGTACCACCCTCTACCCCACGCCCCTATCCTTGGGGGGCAAGCCACCTAGGCTGCCCTGGCCGGCCAGGAGGTGGGGGCGCACCAAGGAAAGGGGAATCCTCCTCCAGGTGGAATTACCAAATCCCATTATGGCAGGTTTCCGGTGGGAAGGTGTGGGAAGGTTTGGAAGGCTTGGGAGTCCAAGTTGGACTCCCAATCCTCCTTGGGCTGCGCCCTAGGCCTCTTGGCCACCTATATAAGGTGAGCCAAGGGGAGGCGGAGATACACACAACTTGTCCCCAAGGCCTATGCGCCACCCTCCCTCCTCTAAACCCCGTTGCTCCACAATTAGACCCCGGTTTAGACGTTGTTCTAGATCGGAATCCATTAGGGTTTTCTCCCTCTAGTTATCTCAGTGGCGTTCATCTCTGGACGGCGGAGCGCTGCTGGATTGCTGCTATGGGATGTGTGGATACTAATGGAGGGGTCGTACCTTCGACCCTTCTTCGAGGAGCTTGTTCGTGGGACTTGTCCGTGGGACTAGATTGCGGGAGGGTTCGAGGGATCGATATCCTCGCGGTTGGGAGGTCATTGAAATTCCTACCTACGGGGATCTGCACCGACGGTATTCACCAACTCTACTTCCGCTACATCGGTTGGTGAGCCATGACCTAAAACCTTGTATGCAATCTTCTTGGATGATCTTGGGTTCTTGATTCGTAGGCCGAATTTTTTTGTTTTCTACTACGTTTCCCAACACTCTCTGCTGAGTCTAGGATGGGCTGCGACGTGTCGGATAGCCTCGGTGGGGCATTGATACGTCCCAAACGTATCTATAATTTCTGCTTGCTCCATGCATGTTGTGTGACTTTGCCATGTTTTTCTTGAACTTTCTTACAGTTTTGAGCATATTTGGACTAACCTATTAACTCAGTGCACCCAGTTGCCAGTTCATGTTTTCTGTGTATTTCAGGTTTTCCGGCCATTAAAAGTGCTCCAAAAATTCCGGAAGAATTATATAAAAAATCAGCGTCCCGGAAACCTCCGGAATCACCAAGGAAGGAAGGGAGGGCCACCACAGGGACTCCAGAAGGGTCCTTGGCGCGCCCCCACCCTAGGCCGCGCCGGGCACCCTCCTGGCTGCCCTGTGGCCCCTCTCGGTGCCCCCTCTGGCCTATATTTACCCCCGTGACGGAAACCCCTAATATTGATCTGCTATTCCCGTTCTCCTTTCTGTACCGTCGCCGCCGCCGTTTCAAGATCGGGGCTGCCAGGAGAAGCTGCCCCGGCACCCAGCCAGAAGGAGGAATCCCCTCCGGGAGACCATCCATTGCCATGGATGCCTCCCGGATGTGCCTTGAGTAGTACCCCTTGGACCATGGGTCCGTGACCAGTAGCTATGTGATGTAATCCTCCACTCTTTTGTGATTTCACTTTCGAGACCTCATGAGCTGCCTCACATGATCGAGGTACTTTTGTAATTTTCTATGTTGCTATGCTGAGTTTGCTGGGATCTGATGGATTATGAGATTATGTTCAGATTGTGCTGAGTAATATATTTGGTGTTGGATATGTGCCCTAGAGACAAATTAATAAAGATATTTGTCACATATCCGTTTTGTTCATAATACTTTTTATACTGTTCTATAACTGTATTACTTGGAAATACTAATACATGTGTAGTATAAAACATGGTCTGTAGTTTAACTCGGGTAAACAATCTCATTGGGCAATTGATTGATCAAGCTTTCCTGATCATGGCAACACTTAAGTCCATTGACAATGAGGTCATATCGTTAAGGGGAATGATGTGATGGACATACACCCACCTAAAGTATTGCAATGTGATCGAGTCACATAGTTCAGCGTTGCTATGACTTTGTAACGTATGGCTTAGTCCTTAGACCGTAATGATCATACGTAACTGTCATCTATGAGGAGACTTTGATTTGTATCCCACCGCCTGACTGAAATATGCTGGCTATAATGGTGCACTTTGGGTATTCCTAAATAGATGGTTGATGAGTATGTTAATAGATTAGATCAGGATTTGTCAGTCCTTGTGACAGGACAGGTACTCTGGGCCCACTCGGTGATATTGCATCAACACCTTGCAAGGACGTGACTAGGTCACAAGAGATGCAATGATCATGGACGAGAGAAGTTGTTTGTTGTGAACGAGATGTGAACACGGTATGTAGGATATCGACGATCAAACCTCGGACAAACAAAGTACCGCAGCACAAAGGGATTACATCGTATCGTTAACGGTCTCCAAAAGCGATCGAAGTTCAATCAATGGAAGCGCAAGGGCTGTCAAGGATTGTAACCAGGTCCAACTGACTAGTCATTGGTCAATGAGAAGAGTCTCGACCATGTCTGCTGTTTCCCGGACCGTTAGGGTGTTACACTTAAGGGCAATCGAGGCATAGGACAGTTACGGGATCAATCGGTGAAATAGGAGGAATCACCAGAATAGTTCCAGAGGAGGACGGAATGGTTTCCGGACATTTTGAATAGTTCAAAATAAAGTTTAATTGTTTTAATAATGTTTTATTATTTAATTATCTGACTTAAATATTTAAAACATATTAAATAAATTAAAAAATGGGAAAAAGGCTAAATGGGCCCATGGGGCCCATTAAGGGAGGAGGGGGTCTCCCCCCCTTGGGCTTGGCGCCAAGGGTGGGGCCCACCACCGCCCTTGGTCGGCGCACTCCCCCCCCCCTTGGGAGTTTAGTCCCACATGGGGGAGGGGAGGAGGATGGCACCCCCCCTTGGCCTATATAAGGAGGGGTAGACCCCCCCTTGGCCTATATAAGGAGGGGTAGACCCCCCCTTTTTTCCAACACACCAATATCTCCTTCTTCCTCCTTCTCCTTCCCGGAAGTGGACTCCCCTTGTTTGGAGTCTGCACCTGGATTGGAGTTCTCCACCATAAGGCAGGCCGTCGTTCTACTGGAGTCGGGATCCGTAGCCGTCTTTCTTCCGCTGCTCGCCTGGTTCGGGGCCCGGGAGGAACATCGATTGTACCGTACGTGTATAATCTCTTCGAGCCACTACACCTGTGGTGCTACTTCATCGCTGGAGGTTTACCGGGAATCATCCTCGACGGTGGTGGTCTTCTACACGACAGGGAGGTCGTAGTTCCGAGTCTACGCCAGCCACGTTCGCAAGAACGTTTCCCTCTTTCGGTCTTCAAAGGTATGAACACCGATTCCCTCCGTTACTTTACATCGCCATAGCATAGATCTTGGGTTCGGGTACCGTAGGTATGAAAATTTTGTGTTTTCTGCCCCGTATCCCAACAGTGGTATCAGAGCTAGCTATGCGTAGATGTATTGTACGGGTAGAACACATCTAGGATGTGGGCATCGAATCTTCATTCGTTACCCTCCCACGTGTACTCATTTAGCGTTGCGGCAATGTTTAATGAAGCGGCCCTGACCGACCTTACGCGTTTACGCGAGACTGGTTCCACGCTTGACATATGGCTTGTACCATATAAAGTGGCTGGGGGGTGTCTGTCTCTCTGCATTAGCGATGCGAAGATGTTTGCAACGGAGGGCCCCGACAGGGGTGTAATAGAGACGGATGGGAGACGGTGTTGTGGCATGTTTTTCGCAGGATAGAAACGGTTCTCTCTCTCGAAACCCCTAGAAGCCATGTAAAACTTGCACAAGCTAAAGTAGAAAGGCGTTTAACTTTGCTTTGCACGAAGGGGGATCATAGGTTGTATGATTTACAGTTTTACTTCCTGTTTTATGCTAGTATGCTAGATATATCGACGGTAGCACGAAATAGGACCATCTCTCACAATACCAACATTGTGTTCTCCCTTGGTGGGCACCGCCTGGAAGGTTCTCCCATATGGCTTGATGCTCCGTACATACCTGAGTTGTCCTACATATTCAACAGAGTTCGCATGAGGTTGGGTTCGGCAAGCCTGGCATATGCAGATATGGCCTTGCTGAACAGCTAACATCAAGGTTCGATTGGCAGGCTTGACGTATGTAGATGCGGGCCTGGAACACAGGAGACCGAAAGGTCGAGCACGAGTCACATGCCTGATGTGATTGGCTTAGAGGCCTACCTGGTTCGCATACTGATGGCCGTGACGATCGGGGGAGGTATGGGGGCTGGGATTGTGTAATCACTTAGTTAAATTAAGAGGTGTTTATCTAAGTGGGAGCTTTCTAGAATTTTGAGATTAAATTGAAACTCCACATTATGAACAAAAGTCTAAATATGTATCCTTGTGAATCAACCTTGTAGATGACAGCACCCCGCCCCTCGTTCAACTTAGGATCATTCCTAGAGAAAGATAAGCTAAAAACAGATGGGACAAACTTCACCAACTGGTTCTACACCCTGAGGATTCTCCTCGTTCCCCTCAAGATGGCATACGTACTAGAGGGCGCGTTAGGTGACGCACCAGCAGATGATGCCAGTCAGGATGAGAAGAATGTCTATCTCTCGAGGACTGATGATTACAACCTTGTCCAGAGTGGCATGCTCTACTCCATGGAGGCTGAGTTGCAGAAACGCTTTGAGAGAATGGGTGCATATGAGATTATCACCAACCTCAAGGCGGTCTTCGCACCTCAAGCCAGGGCTGAACGGTACGGGGCTTCTGAAGCCTTCTTCTCAGCAAAGATGGACGATCACAGTAGCGTGAGTGAGCACGTAGTCAAAATGTCTGGCTACGTTCAGCGCTTGAATGCTCTGGAATGCCAGATTCCAGATGAACTTGCTGTTGATAGGGTGTTGCAGTCGCTTCCCCCTAGCTACAAAGGCTTTGTGCTGAACTACAACATGCAGGGGATGACCAAAACCCCTTCTGAGTTGTTCGCCATGCTGAAGAGCGCCGAGGTTGAGATCAAGAAGGAGCACGCCGTCTTCATGGTCAACAAGACCACTGACTTCAAGAAGTCAAGCAGGCGGTAGAAGGCCAAGAGAGGTGGCCCCAAGAGGGATGGCAAGTCAGTTGCCGCTCCTCCCAAGGCACCCAAGCCTAAACCCGGAGTGGAGTGCTTCTACTGCAAGGGTGAAGGTCACTGGAAACGCAACTGCCCCAAGTACCTAAAGGACAAGAAGGCTGGCAAGGTCGCCAAGAGAGACGAAGGTATATTTGATATACATATTGTTGATCTTCTCTTGACAAGCGCCGGGAACACATCCTGGATACTTGATACAGGATCTGTCGCTCATATTTCTAATTCCATTCAGGGACTAAGGAATAGGAGACGCTTGCTCAAGGATGAAGTGACGATGTGCGTGGGGAATAGCTGTCAAATTGAAGTCTTGGCGGTCGGCACGAAGCATCTTAGTCTCCCTTCGGGACTGGTTTTAGTTCTGAATAATTGCTACTATGAACCCGCATTGAGTGTGAACATCGTTAGTGGCTCTTGCTTGAAGCGAGACCTCTATTCTTTTAAGTCTGATACAATTGGTTGTTCGATTTATAAGGATGAAATGTTTTATGTTCACGCACCGGAGTTGCATGGTTTATTCGTACTTGATCTCGATGGTGACGTGTGTCACATTAACAATATTGAGGCCAAAAGATTGAAGACTGATGAAGATCACATGAAGATGTGGCATTGCCGACTTGGTCATATTGGTATAAAGCGCATGGAGAAGCTCCATAAGGATGGACTTCTTGAGTCATTGGATTTTGGATCCCTTGATACATGTGAACCATGCCTCATGGGCAAAATGACAAGGACTCCATTCAATGGGATAATGGAGCGTGTGGATGACTTATTGGGGATCATACACACGGATGTATGTGGACCCATGAACGTCCCCACTCGCAATGGTCTTCGTTACTTCGTGACCTTTACTGATGACTTGAGTAGATATGGGTATATTTACTTGATGAAGCACAAGTCTGAAACCTTTGAAAAGTTCAAGGAATTTCAGAATGAGGTCGAAAATCAACTCGGGAAGAAAATCAAGCACCTTCGATCGGATGGAGGTGGCGAGTATTTGAGTCACGAGTTTGGCAATCATCTAAAGTCTTGTCGCATAGTACCACAGCTTATGCCGGCAGGCACACCTCAGATAAACGGTGTGGCTGAGCGACGTAATCGAACCCTATTGGATAGCGTACGATCGATGATGTCTCATACTGATTTGCCTGTGTCATTCTGGGGGTATGCATTAGAAACTGCCGCTCATATTCTTAATAGGGCACCATCCAAATCCGTAAAGACAGCACCATTTGAAGAATGGCATGGCACGAAACCTAAGTTGTCTCACCTGAAGATTTGGGGTTGTGAGGCTTATGTTAGGAAACTACAGCCTAACAAACTTGAATCCAAGGAGGATAAGTGCATCTTTGTGGGCTATCCCAAGGAAACTTGTGGATACACCTTCTACAACAAGTCTGGCAGCAAAACGTTTGTTGCCAAGACGGGACACTTTCTTGAGAAGGAGTTTCTCGCAAAAGAGTTGAGTGGGAGGAAAATAGTCCTCGATGAAGTGACTGACCAATCACTCCAATTGGAAGAAACAGCTACGGAAATTGTTCTGGAACCATCTTCCATAGTGGGAGCTGAAGAGAATGGCCAGAACGACATTCATAACGATCATGACATTGATGATGATCATGATGAGAATGAAGAGGAACCTTTTATGCCCCGTAGGTCATCAAGAGTCCGTCAACCTACTGAGTTTTACGGACAGCTTGTGAATGCAATCTCGGCTGATGAGTCGGATGAACCTACAAGTTACAAAGAAGCAATGGAGGGACCCGAGTCCGAGAAATGGCTTGAAGCCATGAAATCCGAAATAGACTCCATGTACACCAACAAAGTATGGACTTTGGTGGATATTCCCGAGGACCGCAAGGCCGTCGAGAATAAATGGATTTTCAAGAAAAAGACTGACGCAGACAGAAATGTATCTGTCTACAAAGCTCGACTTGTCGCGAAGGGGTTCCGACAAATTCAAGGAGTTGACTACGAGGAGACGTTCTCTCATGTAGCGATGATAAAGTCTATTCGGATCCTACTAGCAATAGCTGCATATCATGATTACGAGATATGTCAGATGGATGTGAAAACTGCATTCCTAAATGGCAACATTGAGGAAGAGTTGTATATGATGCAACCAGAGGGGTTTGTCGATCCAAGGAACGCTGGTAAGGTGTGCAAGCTTCAACGGTCCATCTATGGGTTGAAGCAAGCATCTCGGAGCTGGAATCTTCGATTTGATGAGGTCATTAAAGCTTTTGGATTTGTCCAAAACGTCGAAGAGTTCTGCGTCTATAAGAAACTGAGTGGGATCTCTGTAGCATTCCTTGTGTTATATGTAGATGACATATTACTAATAGGGAACGATAAGAAATTCTTAGAGGAAGTGAAGGAATATCTGAATGGACAATTTTCCATGAAGGACCTAGGTGAAGCTGCGTACATATTGGGGATTAAGATCTATAGAGATAGACCTAATCGACGGTTGGCCTTGAGTCAGAGCACTTATATTGACAAGGTATTGAAAAGGTTCAGTATGGGTAACTCCAAGAGAGGCCTCTTGCTAGTTATAAAAGGTGTCAAATTAAGTGTGACTCAATGCCCAACCACAACAAAAGAGAAGGAGGAGATGTCCTCAAAGCCCAATGCCTCAGCCATAGGTTCTCTCATGTATGCTATGTTATGTACCAGACCGGATTTAGCGCTGGCCATTAGTATGACTAATCGCTACCAGAGTAACCCGGGAATGGCTCACTAGACAATTGGAAAGAACATCCTTAAGTACTTGAGAAGAACCAAGGATCTCTTTCTAGTTTATGGAGGAGTTGATGAGGAGCTCACCGTAAAGGGTTACGTTGACGCAAGCCTCGGCTCAGATCTAGATGACTCGAAATCCCAGACGGGATATGTTTTCATGTTGAACGGTGGCGCAATTAGCTGGAGGAGCGGCAAACAGTCAGTCGTTGCCCAATCTACAATGGAGTCGGAGTATATTGCCGCTTGCGAAGCGTCAAACGAGGCGCTGTGGCTGAAGAAGTTCGTGATCGAGCTTGGCGTCTTTCCCAGCTGCACTGACCCCGTGGGAATCTTCTGCGACAACACGGGTGCCATTGCTAACGCGAAGGAGCCAAGAACTCACTCTACAGCCAAGCACATCCTCTGAAAGTTCCATGTGACGCGAGACTACGTCAGGGATGGACACACGAGGATTCACAAGATACATACGGATCGGAACGCAGCGGACCGGACGACTAAACCTCTTCCACAGGGCAAGTTTGAAGAACACCGAGAGACCATTGGTGTTAGATACATACCTGATGTAAACTAGGGTAATTTGTACTCTAGTGCAAGTGGGAGACTGTTGGATATGTGCCCTAGAGACAAATTAATAAATATATTTGTCACATATCCATTTTGTTCATAATATGTTTTATACTGTGCTATAACTGTATTAATTTGAAATACTAATACAGGTGTAGTATAAAACATGGTCCGTAGTTTAACTCGGGTAAACTATCTCATTGGGCAATTGATTGATTAAGCTTTCCTGTTCATGGCGACACTTAAGTCCATTGACAATGAGGTCATATCATTAAGGGGAATGATGTGATGGACGTACACCCACCTAAAGTATTGCAATGTGATCGAGTCACATAGTTCAGCGTTGCTATGACTTTGTAACGTATGGCTTAGTCCTTAGACCGTAATGATCATACGTAATTGTCATCTATGAGGAGACTTTGATTTGTATCCCACCACCTGACTGAAATATGCTGGCGATAACGGTGCACTTTGGGTATTCCGAAATAGATGGTTGATGAGTATTTTAATAGATCAGAGCGGGATTTGTCAGTCCTTGTGACAGGACAGGTACTCTGGGCCCACTCGATGATATTGCATCAACACCTTGCAAGGACGTGACTAGGTCACAAGAGATGCAATGATCATGGACGAGAGAAGTTGTTTGTTGTGAACGAGATGTGAACACGGTATGTAGGATACCGACGATCAAACCTCGGACAAACAAAGTACCGCAGCACAAAGGGATTACGTCGTATCATTAACGGTTTCCAAAAGCGATCAAAGTTCATTCGATGGAAACGCAGGGGCTGTCAAGGATTGTAACCAGGTCCAACTAACTAGTCATTGGTCAATGAGAAGAGTCTCGACCATGTCTGCCGTTTCCCGGACCGTTAGGGTGTTACACTTAAGGGAAATCGATGCATAGGACAGTTACGAGATCAATCGGTGAAATAGGAGGAATCATCGGAATAGTTCCGGGAGGAGGACGGAATGGTTTCCGGACATTTTGAATAGTTCAAATAAAGTTTAGTTGTTTTAATAATGTTTTATTATTTAATTATCTAAATTAAATATTTAAAACATATTAAAAAAATTAAAAAATGGGAAAAAGGCTAAATGGGCCCATGGGGCCCATTAAGGCATTAAGGGAGGAGGGGGTCTCCCCCCTTGGGCTTGGCGCCAAGGGTGGGGCCCACCACCCCCCTTGGGTGGCGCACTCCCCCCCTTGGGAGTTTAGTCCCACATGGGGGAGGGGAGGAGGATGGCACCCCCCCCCCCCTTGGCCTATATAAGGAGGGGTAGACCCCCCCTTTTTTCCAACACACCAATATCTCCTTCTTCCTCCTCCTTCCCGGAAGTGGACTCCCCTTGTTTGGAGTCTGCAACTGGATTGGAGTTCTCCACCATAAGGCAGGCCGTCTTTCTTCCGCTGCTCGCCTGGTTCGGGGTCCGGGAGGAACATCGATTGTACCATACGTGTATAATCTCTTCGAGGCACTCCACCTGTGGTGCTACTTCGTCGCTGGAGGTTTACCGGGAATCATCCTCGCCGGTGGTGGTCTTCTACACGACAGGGAGGTCGTAGTTCCGAGTCTACGCCAGCCACGTTCGCAAGAACGTTTCCCTCTTTCGGTCTTCAAAGGTATGAACACCGATTCCCTCCATTACTTTACATCGCCATAGCATAGATCTTGGGTTCGGGTACCGTAGGTATGAAAAAATTGTGTTTTCTGCCCCGTATCCCAACATTTGGCTCTCTTTTATATTTGTGTTCTTTAGTAAATTCTTTCATGTTCTCCGTTGCCGTATTTTACTTTGGCCAAGTGATTTGTTGCAACTCCAAGAAGGAGCGTTAGGCTTGATTGTGGGTTCATCCCCTTGATGTCTAGCTTGAGTGACAGAAACATGAGACTAGGGGATGTGTTGTTGCCACCAGGGATAAAACAACAGTGCTTGTACCTACGGGTGCAAGGATTGTTTACTTTACGCAAAGTTCTTTTAATGCAGTTGTCTGTTTCTTTGAGTTTACACTTTGGGTGGGATTCACAACTTAATACCAGCGAGATGTTTTGGATAGATATCTCAAGGTGGATGATTCGTAGTAGATGCAGATGGATTTCGGTCTACTTACCTTGGCGTACTGCCCATTGCTTTTGAGCCTCTTCCTTTCTTTTGTAGCATAGTTAGCATTGCGGTGCGTTTATAATCCTGTCAATTGCCCAGCTGTGATTTGTTTACCTCGCTAGCACTTTTATCGTCTTTTCGGAGAGAGACATCACTAGTGAACATCACGCGACCCTGGTCCATATTCACACCATTGTTTACACCCTCAATTTATTTTCAGTTCTTACTTTCAGTTGCAATATTATCTCTTGTGTTGATCCTTTGTAAACAGCAAGGCCGGAGGAATTGACAACTCCTCTGTACTCGTTGGGAGCAAAGTTATTTGTTTCCGTGTGCAGGTCACGACAACCGCCCAATTTGTGACGCCGTTACCCCGAAGTAATTTCTGGCGCCGTTGTCACCTTCTTGTATTTCTGCGAGTCCTACTGGAGACAAACCTTGGTATCTTCACCGAGGGAAATTTGCTGCTACGCTACATCTCACCTTCCACTTGGGGTAACCAACGAGAAGTGAGAGAACTATCCTCACCGTATCAGGCATTCCCTAACAAGGAGTACGCCACCCTGGATATTCGAGCGTGCATGCTTAACAGTAGTGCACCCCTGCAGGGAGTTTAATCTATTCGAATAGCCGCGTCCACGGTAACAGGACGCTTTATGCTGAAGCCAGATCCTACTACAACAAACTACTACTACTACTACTAAACTGATTGGTTCCCGATTTTCTTCCTCGCAGGGAAGTCGAGGAACGGATCTCGAAGGCATTGCTAATTATTACAACTTACTATTATACAATGATGCATCAACTTCTGCTTCATTGTTACTTTATGCTTTATATAAACTGTTGGCTATTCTCTTCTCATGTTGCAAGAACCGTCGGAAGATGCTAGTCTTTGATAGGCCTAGCTTCTCTTCCTTATTTTGGTTTTCTGCCTTTCAGTCCACTATATATAGCCTCCCCTTTCCATTTGATACAAATGCATAATTGCTTAGTAGCGGACGTAAGACTTGCGGGTATGCTAGATACTCACCTTTGCTTTATTTCCCCCTTTGTTTTATATACCCGACCGGTTGCTGCAATCAGACGCGAGGCGTCTAGGAGCAGGAGATCCCCGATGTCGACCACCGCAACGCGAAGATCCCCGATGCCTTCTACGACATGGAAATCCCTGACGACCAGGAGTAGTTTGGAGGTTCCCAGACAGGAGGCCCCGCCTTTTCGATCGTTGTTGTTTATGTGCTAGCCTTCTTAAGACAAACCATGTGTACCTTGTGTATATACTCAGATACTATTGCTTCCGCTAACTTTGTGCTCTCGAGCTGTGTATTCGAGCCCTCATGGCCCCTTGCTTGTATTAAACAACTTGTATTATTTTATTTGTAGAGTTGTGTTGTGATACCTTACCGTGAGTCCCTGATCTCGATCGTGTACCTTGCGTATATGATTACTGTACACGGTCTGATTTTGGGTGCGTCACAAGTTGGTATCGGAGCCGACAGCCTGTAGGACACCCCCTTCCAACTCCTTGGTCGAAGTCGAGTCTAGTCCTTGCAAAATTACTTTACTAACAGAGTCGTGTGGCTTATGGGCCCACGTCGCAAATTGGATGGTATTAGGATCCTTTTTCTCCGTACCTATGCTCTGGGACTCTGCTCTCTTATCCTTGCTGGTAAGTTTTACTAACTCTAACTTCAGGTTATCGTACCTCCTTCCTTCTGGAGATCCCTGCAATCCTGATGATCGCTTACTTCGCCAGAAGATGTCGAAGATACTCTCCGGTAAATTCCCGAGGCCCTTATGCCCACTGCTTTGCGATTCCCCGCCACCGTTAAGTCTGTATGGATAATTACACCCACCTCCCGATCTGGAAATCATAATCCCCTTGTACTTAAGCATCGAATTATTCCGATGCTTCTATCACCCGATGCCTTTGCATTCTTTCTCCTTCTGGTTGAGTGTCGATACTCACATCAGATTCTTTGCGAACCACCCGACCTTTGGTGGATTATTATCCAACTAATCTTACATGGCATCTTCCATGTGTCTAATGGATACATCGTGTGAAATACCATCCTTGCCCTCGATGATTTGTGTTATAATCGACAACCTGCCTTGACTCTCTGCCAATACAACTTGGTCATGTATGTCTTGCTCTTCTTTCCCTTGGGAAAGAATACACCTGCTACTTGTGTATCATCACAATTTCCTTTCCATTGGTCTGTTTAACCTTTCTTGCGATCATTATAACCTAAGAAGTGATAACCCCCCCTGCTTATGTAAACACCTCGGTGTGCAACCTCGTCAGTAACCCCTTGTTGCCATTGTTGACGACTTTTCGGTAACCACCGGGACGAGAACTTTGCCAATTGGTCTGCCTCGTATTAACGAGCAGGAAAATGGTTCTCTTTGTCCACTGCTCCAGGTACCGATATTGTTGCCGACATACCTGACAAGTTGTTTTCTGACACACCTTGCATTGTGATCGCATACTATGTCACCACCCCTCCTACTCATAATCCACACTATGCCACAGTTCCACAGGATCGAAACCTGACTCTTTTGTACATCCCCGTTCCCAAGGTTATTCTTCGTGCTTGACCTCGTATGCAATTCATGAGTCACCTACCTTGTGATATTCAGTCCGATATCCGACTCAGTGCTTATGCCTGATGCTCTGCACTCCTTTACATCATCCTTCATCGACGTCGAATGCTTGCTTGTCCGCTTGAAACTTCTCATGCCTTCTTTTGTTTCTCTTGATGTATTTCCCTAAGTTTAAACTTGAGAGATACTCCGTACCCCATTCCCTTGGACAACCTCGGTTGATTAACCTTGTACCGATTCGACCCGTTGAATTTACCCTCCTACCCTTGTCGTAAGTACAATGAATACCTTGAAGGAAGAATGACAACTCGTCAAGATGCACCGATACAGAGAAATGAAGACAACCTCATTAGGTACCAGCTTCTTCGAGAAGGGCAACAAGAACGAGAAGATTCATTAGAATTCGAAGCCAACACTTTAACCCTTGCACTACCTTTTAATTCTCGGGACGAGAATTCTTTGTAGTGGGGGAGATTTGTAACACCCTCGGTGTCAGGCTACAGTGATCCCATATTGTTAATGATTAATCACAAAGATTAGTATTTCCTTGATCATCTTTAAAACAAATCATATTAAAAGTCTCCTCGATGGAATTAAAAACCAAAGTGGAAATGAAACCTTGCCCTAAAATTGTGCAACCTATTTTATTAAATGGCTAAAAGTTAGTAGATCAAGATACTATAGCAATGGATATTTAATATCACATTTAAATATTTTAAACAATTGAAACAGTAGCTAAGACAACAACATTTGATCTTTTATTATTGGAATAATATTCAAATGATTTTATTAAACCACCAAACCTTTGGTAGCACTGCTATGTAGGGTAATAGAAATAATGAAGCAAGTATCACATTTAACAAGAAATAGTTGATGCCAAAACAAAATAGAAACATAAAATAAATGAGAAAAGACAACCAAAAAAAAGAAAGCCTTATCTAGCGCATAGGGCAAAAATCCCCTGGCCCAGCCCACCTCAGCTCTAGGTGCCCTAGTCAACACGGCGAGACCCCCCTCCATCTCTCACTCTCGCTTGTCTCTTCTCTCGACCCCGATCCCCTTCTCCCTCCTAGACGCCACGCCACCACCAACTCTGACGAGCCCCGGCCGCCCCGGCCATCGCGCTGCACCGCACCAGCTTCCCCGCGCGGCGGCGCGCTGGCTCCTCCTCGTGGGCCGTCATCAACCCCTCCTCCCCCGGGCACCGGCGAACCCTAGCCGCCATGGCTCACCGGCGCTCGGCGCTGCCATGGTGGTCGTCGTGGCCCATGTCGCCTTCCGACGCCGCTCTTGCTGCCCTGCGTGGCCACGCCATCTCCTCACGCCCAACATCGTTGTGGTGCTCGTCGTCCTCGGTCGCCCCATGGTGCCCACAGCCACAGTGACACGTCGCCACACCCGCTGCTTCGGCAACCGCCCTGTCTCCCCTGAGCTCCCCGCGACCTCGCTGTGAGCCTCCGATTGACCTCCCCTTCTCCCCCTAGCTCGTAGGACCTATTGTTTTCGCCGCCTTGGACGTCTGAACCGGCCACCGAAGACGCGCTCACTGCCCCGCGACCACGCGCCGTCCGACTTTGGCCGCGCCCTACGCGTGCATGCACGCACCCATCGCACACCGTGGCCACGCCCCGTCTGCTCTTTGCTATTGTGCGGCTCGCCGCTGCTCTACTCGAGCTGAGCCTGCAGCTGTTGTGGTCTGCTACTGCTGCTTGTGTTGTTGCTACTGAAACTGAAGAATAAAATGCTAAGTGCTGGAAACTGTTGCTGGACAACACTATGAACAAAAAAAAGCATGCAAATGGAGTTTAACATAGATAAAAATAATATAGATATGTAGTACAAGTAACAAGCTTCACTTTCTGCCATTGTTCCATCTTCAAATATTGTGTGGTTTAAATCCGGCAAAAACCGCAAAAGGCGGATTTATAATATGCGACAGATGAAGTAAAACGGATAGCCACTGTGTCGTTGTGGATGAACGTGCTATGGGAACCTGTAATATCATCTAAAGGCATGGCATGATGGTGCACGTGATGTAGAACAAAACTTATATAGGTCACAACTCCATTAGAGCTATAGATTTGATACAATCATCGGTCCAAGTTTGCTAAATTTAACAATTTCTGAAATTAAGAAACGATAACGGTTGTCCGCGAGATAATAAAATGACTAATGGTTCGGCGGATGACTTGAGAGGCCGCAAAGGCCTGTACGCACTACATTCACGTGGGATAAGGAATTATGGGCTCCCCTGTGTCGTAGTTCATTCGAAAGCTCTTTAGACGTCAGCAGTACCGCGGTCTGATTGCCCGGAAGCGGTGTGTCTGCTTTGCTCGGGCTGTGGTATTTGCTTTTTCTTCACCGGGCAGCCTCGCACCGTGCAGGAGCGTGAAGGGTGAGGGTCCTCGACCCCTGAGCGCATAGGATTTAGTCAGGCGGATGGCCTCTCTGCTGAGCCTAGGATGGGCTGCGGCGTGGAGGATAGCCTCGGTGGGGCATTCCCTAACAAGGTGTACGCCACCCTGGATATTCGAGCGTGCAGGCTTAACAGTAGTGCACCCCTGCAGAGAGTTTAATCTATTCGAATAGTCGTGTCCACAGTAACATGACGCTTTATGCCGAAGCCAGATCCTACTACTACAAACTACTACTACTAAACCGATTGGTTCTAGGTTTTCTTCCTCGTAGGGAAGTCGAGGGAGGGATCTCGGAGGCATTGCTAATTATTACAACTTACTATTATTCAATGTTGCAACAACTTCTCTTGCATTGTTACTTAATGATTTATATAAACTGTTGGCTATTCTCTTCTCATGCTGCAAGAACCGTCGGAAGATGCTAGTCTTTGATATGCCTAGCTTCTCTTCCTTATTCTGGTTTTCTGCCTTTCAGTCCACTATATATCAACTCCCCTTTCCATTTGATACAAATGCATAATTGCTTAGTAGAGGACGTAAGACTCGCAGATATGCTAGATACTCACCTTTGCTTTATTTCCCCCCTTTGTTTTATATACCCGATCGGTTGCTGCAATCAGACGCGAGGCGTCCAGGAGTAGGAGATCCCCGATGTCGACCACCACAACGTGAAGATCCCTGATGCCTTCTACGATATGGAGATCCCCGACGACCAGGAGTAGTTTGGAGGTTCCTAGGCAGGAGGCCTCGCCTTTTCGATCGTTGTTGTTTATGTGCTAGCCTTCTTAAGGCAAACCATGTGTACCTTGTGTCTGTACTCAGATACTATTGCTTCCGCTAACTTTGTGCTCTGGAGCTGTGTATTCGAGCCCTCGTGGCTGGTGACATGCTAGCAACCATAAAAGAACTTTGAAAAGTAAAGCAATCAAGGTCAGAGATTCAATTCAAGTCATAACAGGCAAGAGTCTATATTAGCATTGAAACAAGTAACAAAAGAACAAAAGGTGAAAGAGCTCTTGCTGTCCGTGACTCGAATGTCTCCAAATGGTGTTTGCGTGCAAGAAAGGAGGATAGGGAATACGAGAAAAAAATATTTTTTTGTTGAGAACTCAATCTACTAAAGTTTCACACTTGGTCCTCTTTGGAATCTTATCTTGACTCGTCCCCAGACCACTAGCCAGGTACAAGTCAATTTGATCCACTCCTTTTCGATATTTTGAGCACTCATGCAATGGATGAGCGTAAGCACGAGAGTTGACACTTAGGATGGCAAAGAGAGAAATATAGTGGAGGAGGAAGACAAAAAGGATAAGAAAGGCTCACATCAATGAGGACAATCATAGGCAAGAGATGCCAAATGATAGTTATGATGTGAGGAGTAGGGATTTCCATGCAACGGGTGCACATACGAGCTAGGAAGCTCTCCAAACTATATGAAAAAAGATCATCTCTATGGAGTACAAGGATATAAAGGGAGTACTAGTGTGGATCTCTCAAAAGGAATAGTAGTGTTGCCCCTTTCTCTCTTTTTATTTCTTTTATTCTTTTTTCTATTTTTTGTATTTTTTTGTGGCCTCAATGGCTCTTTCTATTTAAATCTCATTTGTCCTCTTTGGGATCTTTTAATGTGTCCACTTTGGGATCTTTTCCTCACTTAAGGGCAACACTCTATTTTACAAGAAGGTAAAGGAGATCTTTCACACTTTACAAGGTACTCAAAACATAAAGAAGATGTAACTATCATGATGTATGCAATGTATGTCGCAGCCAGTGTAGCAGGAACATGTATGACATGAAAATCAAGTCATGAAGAGGTGGAAGTTGCATGGCAATGTAACTCGGAAAGGCTATGGAAATGCCTTGATAGGTAGGTATGGTGGTTGTTTTAAGGAAGGATAAAGGGAGGCTTATGATGACAAAGTGTATCATGCCAAGGGTTTGGATGTACCGGCAAAGGTGGACACCAACTCTCGGAGTGAGAAGAAGGCAATGCACGGCACGGGAAAGGCTAGAAAAATATGGGAAGGTGGAAGTGTCAACTCTCAATACTTACATTAGTCCGAAGAACTCGTGCACTTATTACCGGTAACTCTCAATCTAATGAGTAGGTTCACAAAGAGACAAGTACCCCGAGGAGGAGCGTATGGGGGTTTGGTTATCCTTGCGCATCCTCGACTCATGGTACGTGAGTGTTCACTGATATTCGACCCCTCAGAAGAGTAGTGATCCATCTAGTAGCTAGAGTTCTCAACTAGTTTTGTAGGTTTTGAAAATAAAGACGGATTGCCCAAAATATGACACCTATCACTAATAGGAAAGATCTCTTGACACCAAAAGTCCAAACATTACTCACAACAATGCCTCAAAACTATTGCAAGCTACTACTAAAATTAAATAGCAACCTCAACTACCTACTTTCAAGACAAGACACAACTCAGTGCAACAACCAACTCTCTTAACAAGATAAACATGAAAACTAAAAAAGAGTTGCAGCAACAAACTAAAAAAAAATCCAAGGCTCTTGCTAAAGACAAACTAAGACTAAAACAAAACATGGCAGTAGCTATGAAAAGATAAAGAACACACAACAGCAAAAAGATAGGCATGAAGAATCCTATGATGTGTTCTAGATTTTGAAAGTGGAGCGTGTTTCTCTCCCACACAAAGTAATAAAGGATCTAACTTGCTATGAACAGCAAGCAAAGCTAAAGAAAACTAAAAACAAAACCTAAGAGCGAGACGCTCCAAGCATAGCACATAACACATGAAGTGATAAAAATATAGTGAGACGAAGGACGAACTGATGATTCTTGATGGAGAAGGGGATGCACGGGGGCATCCCCAAGCTTAGACTCTTGAGTCTCCTTGAATATTTATTGGGTATGCATGGGGGCATCCCCAAGCTTGAGCGCTTGACACTCCTGGATCTTCTTTCATCATCTTCCAACGCACACTTGAAAACTCCCTTCATACATAACTCATCATAAGCTGATTAGAGAGGTTAGTACCCTTAATAAATAATTTTTCCCACTGGATATAAAGATAATCTTGAAGAGATACTGTTTCTCAAGAGTGCCAAAAAGTTTTTTGCAAGGAAAAAGCAAGCTTAAGGTTTGCAAAAGTAAGGAGAGACAAAACGTGGCAGAATCTGTGAAAAACAGAACAACATATAGTAAAGATTTTTTTAGGGGCACTTCTGCAACTCAAATCAAAAAACTCAGAACATACGGAAGTTTCTTAATTGTATAGAGCATACTGTGTAAAAATTTCATCTCAAAAAGATGAACTGGGATTTTTCTGGAATGTTTCTGGTCACGAGGACAGAATCTGTTTTCTGGACAGCATGTCACAACTTTTACTTCACTTGCCGTAAGAGGCTATAACTTGGCACAAAGATGAAAAATAAAGATATAATGATGTTGCTACAGTAGTAACAATCATCAAAACACAACAAAAGCAAAAATAAAAACCTAAATTAGTTGCGGGCTGCCTCCCGAAAGCGCTTTTTTAAAGCCATTAGCTAGGCATAATGCAAAAAGAAGAATCAAGTTTTATCAAGAGAAAGAGAATAACTAGCCCGTGTAACGGACTCAAAAGGTAACTTGATTTTATTTCTAGGGAAGTGTTCCATCCCCTTTTTGTATGGGAATTGGAATTTTATATTCCCCTCTTTCATGTCAATAACCGCACCAACGGCGCGAAGAAAAGGACGTCCCAAAATAATTGGACATAAAGGTTCACACTCTATATCCATAACAATAAAATCAACGGGAACATAGTTGTCATTGAGAATGATAAGAACATCGTTGATCTTCCCAAAGGTTTCTTTATGGAAGAATCAACAAGACGAACACCAAAAGAACAAGGCTCAAAAGGCTTCAATTCAAACATATCAAATATTCTTTTGGGCATAACAGAGGTACTAGCTCCAACATCACATAAAGCATAGAAAGAGAAGTTATTCAATTTAATTTTAATCATAGTGTCCCAACCATCCTCTAGCTTCCTAGGTATGGAGGCTTCTACTCTAAGCTTCTCCTTCCTAGCTTTGATAAGAGCATTTGTGATATGCTCCGTGAAGGCAAGATTAAGTGTGCTAGTGTGGGGGTCTCTAGACATTTTGTGTAACAAGCTAATAACTTCTGAGAGGGTACAACTATCAAAATCAATATCACTACTATCAAAGGTGGTAGTAGTGTCATCTAGGCTCACTTGTTTGAAACCCTCTATGTTCATAGGAGTTTCTTTTTCTACGGTTCAGGTATTAGCATCACCATTAATAAGTCCAACGGGACTAGGAGTGCATTGGGTACTAATAGTTTGAGTGTCCTCAACAATTTGGATAGTGGCAAATGTGTGATGTGTAGGAAGGCTCTTAATTCTATCCTCTTCCTCTTTTTCTCTAGCCCATCTTTCTTTAAGTTTAGCCATCATCCTAATGTTTTCATTGATTTGCAACTGGATAGCATTAATAGGAGTGGCTTTATTCTCCTCAAGGGGAGAGGTTCTAATTTTGAGCATCTCAATATCAAGGGCTAAGCTTTCTACCTTCAAAGAGAGATTATCTATATTAGATAATTTCTCTTCAACATTTTTGTTGAAGGCTTTTTGGGTAGTGATAAAGTCTCTAAGCATGCTTTCTAATTCAGAAGAGGGGTTCTTGTTGCTAGGGTAAGTGTTGTTGTTCCCATAGTTGGATGGGAACGGTCTAGGATTGCTAGCAAAATTTCCCCTATAAGCACTGTTGTTGAAGTTGTTTCTAGCAATAAAGTTCACATCTACTTGTTCTTGAGCAACCAAAGAATTTAAAGGAACATCATGAGGATCAATAGAAGGTTGCTTGGTAAGTAGAGACATAATTAAGTCAACTTTTTCATTGAGGGAGGTAATTTCCTCGACAGAGTTTACCTTCCTACCTGTTGGAGCGCGGTCGGTGTGCCATTGGGAATAATTGGTCATCATTTCATAGAGAAGCTTCGTGGCAGCACCAAGTGTAGTTGACATAAAGGTTCCTCCCGCGGCCGAATCTAACAGGTTCCGCGAGGTAAAGTTCAAGACTGCATAAAAAGTCTGGATAACCATCCAAGTAGTCAAACCATGTGTAGGGCATTTCTTAACAAGAGATTTCATTCGTTCCCAAGCTTGGGCAACGTGTTCATTATCCAATTGCTTAAAATTCATAATATTACACCTCAATTGGATAATCTTAGCAGGAGGGTAGTACTTCCCTATAAAAGCATCTTTGCACTTATCCCAAGAATCTATGCTATTTCTAGGCAAAGATTGAAACCAGATTTTAGCATCTCCCCTTAAAGAGAAAGGAAAGAGCTTGAGATTAACAACATCACCTTCTACTTCTTTATACTTTTGCATATCACATAATTCAACAAAATTATTCAAGTGTAAAGCAGCATCATCTCCAGCACCAGAGAATTGATCTCTCATAACAAGATTTAGCAAAGCAGGTTTAATTTCATAAGAGGTAGCTGAAGTGGCAGGTGTGGAAATGGGAGTGCAGATAAAGTCTTGGTTGTTGTGACTAGTGAAGTCACACAACTTGGTCTTTTCAGTGGAACCCATAGTAGCAGCAAGTGTGGCAGGTATTTTTGGTATTTTTGATAAAAGACACAAAGATAAAAACTGAAAGGTAAACTAACAAGACTGAAAAACAAAGGTAAAGGGTAGTGTGCAACTCCCCTATCTTAACACTTGGAGTCCCCGGCAACGGCGCCAGAAATTACCCTTGATGACAGCTTCTCGCCCTTCGTTTGTAGGCCACAAGTGGAAGGCGTGATGCGGTACAGCAGCGAGTTTTCCCTCAGTAAAGATACCAAGGTTTTTCTCCAGTAGGACTCCAGAGATGATAAGTAGGTGTCAGCGGCGCACCTGACGCGGACCTGCACACAGACACAGATAACTTTGCTCCCAACGAAGTTCAGAGAGGTTTTCAATCTCTCCGGTCTTGTTGTTCACAAATGATAAAACGCAAGGGGATAATGATAGCAACTTGAAAGTAAATGCAGAAAAGTAAATATAGCTTGGAAACAATAATGAGGATATGGACCGGGATACGTGATGTTCGCTAGTGATGTCTCTCTCCCAAAAGACGATAAAAAATGCTATGCGAGGTAAACAAATTATAGAAAGGCAATTGACAGGATTATGAACGCACCGCAATGCTAACTATGCTACAAAAGAAAGGAAGAGGTTCAAAAGCACGGGCAGTACGCCAAAGTAAGTAGTCCAAAATCCAGCTGCATCTACTACTAATCATCCACCTTGAGATATCTATCCAGAGCATCTCGCTGGTATTAAGTTGCGAGCCCCACCCAAAGTGTAAACCCAAAGCACCAGACAACTGCATTAAAAAGAACTTTGCGTAAAGTAAACAATCCTTGTAACCGCGGTTACAAGCACCATTGTTTTCCCCCTTGTGGCAACAGCACATCCCCTAGACTCATGTTTCTGTCACTCAAGCATGTCATCGGGGAGGCATGAACCCACAATCTAGCACAACGCTCCCTCTTGGAGTCACTACCTACTACTTGGCCAAAGCAATAAACAACAACGGAGAGCATGCAAGAATTACTTAGGAACAAAAATACAAGAGATAAAAACCAAATATCTTACTCTATCATAATCTGAACATAATCTCATAATCCATCAGATCCGATCAAACTCAACATAGCAATAGAAGAAATATTACAAAGGTGCCTCGATCATGTAGGGCAGCTCACGAGGTCTAAAAAATGAAGATCAAAGAGGGGAGGAGAACATCACATAGCTACTGATCACGGACCCATGGTTCAAGGAAAACTACTCATGAGACATCCGGGGAGCATCCATGGTGGAGAGGAGACTCCCGGAGGTCAATCCTCCCTCCGGGAGGGTGCCGGGAAGAGGTCTTCTGGTGCTCCCGATCTTGGAAGCGTGGCGGCGGCGGAACAGAGGCGAGTTCGTGGAATAGGGTTCCTCTTCTGGAGTTTTCCCGTGACGGGGGATAAATAGGCAAAGGGGGCAGCCAGAGGTGGACCAGGGGCCCCAGGCGCCCCCCTGGCGCGGCCAGGGGTGGGGCCGCGCGGGGTGGCCGCCTGGGCCCCCCCTGGCCCCCCTCTGGCCACTCCCGGGCTTTTCTCGTAGCTTCCGTCACGCTGATTTTTTATCTGAATTTTCCCGAAATTTTCTGGCACTTTTTATATGGGGGAAAACTGAAATAGAAAAACAGCAGAAAACAGGAACTGGCACTGGGGTGCACTGAGTTAGTGGGTTAGTCCAAATATGATAAAAAATGTATGAAAGTGTATCTAGATCATAGAAATATCACACAAAACATGCATGGAGCAAGCAGAAATTATCGATACGTTTTGGACGTATCAGTGGCCCCTGGCTTGTATTAAACAACTTCTATTATTTTATTTGTAGAGTTGTGTTGTGATAACTTATCGTGAGTCCCTGATCTCGATTGTGTACCTTGCGTGTATGATTACTGTACACGGTCTGATTTTGGGGGCGTCACACCTCTTCACCAGCAATCGACAGCTCGTCGACCACATCTGCACTCAACGCATTTATGAGTGGAGCAGAATCCGATCTATTCGAGTCCCTCGGCTTCATCGCGTATCTTCTCATCCGCGGTCAGCTTTCGCTGATCTCCGCACAGGCGCAGACCTGACGTTCGAGAGGCACAAGATCCACATCAACCACTGGGGCACCTTCCGCCTCACAGATGACGCTCAAGCACCGGCAACGACAACAACACCCAAGGCGGCATCAACCAAAGAAGCAAACACCGCCCACCCGACGACTCTGCGAGTCCTTCATGCAACCCACCTCATCCCAATCCATCGCATCACCCGCGACTATGCGAGTGCGGCACCCGCGTGGAAAATTCATAAGGGAAAAGACAAAGATAGCGACCCGATTGCCGTTCCAAGTATTCATGGCAGACGCCCGCGCACCAACTTCAGATGTCAGGGACAGAGAAGATGACCCAGACAGTCATAGAGAGGCACACACAAACAGCAGAAGCGGCGATCCTCACAACACTGGACGGCTCAATATCACCCTTGGCGAACCATGAACCATACCAAGAAAAGAATCCAGAAGACAGGAGAACAACAACCATAAAGACGACCCACCTGAAATCAGCAGGCGCCAGGCCTCAGAAGCTGCAAGGCAGGCCCAACCCAGTGAAAAAATCTTTCTAGCCAAGAAAGCAATCGCCAGAGAAAAATATGCAGTAAAGCGTGGTAAACTCCTACCAAAGGACACAACTCATGATGAGCTCAGAGCATACAACAAGATGGCGAGTGATGTCACCAAGAAAACAAGACGGATGTGGCTTGAATTGAAAAAACAGAGAAGAATCGAGAACGACTCGAGAACTGCCCATAAAACATCACCCAAGCACTCGAGCAATTCCTCTGGTCACAGCTCTCCCTCTCGGCGCAAATCCAGATTCAACAACCTAAGACACACGGATAAGAAGAAAGTCGCCCGCAAATTGGACGACGACTTCAGACTCGAAGAGGAAGACGAAAAAGAGAAACAACTCACACCAGCAGAAGCCCTTATCACCGCCCAAGCATATCATTATCGCGCTCAAAGTGGCGAAAAAGACAATGCAGATTGCAACACTGCCAGGGTACTCAAGGTAATGAGCGACTCTATCGCCGCTTCGTCACTCAAAAAAGCAAGCACAAGAAGCGCACCTCGCGAGCAGACACCAGACATGGACCCCAGTTCACCTGATGACGACGATGACAGCAACGACGACCATCGAAAGAACCCCGGCAAAAGCAGAGACCGAGACAGGGACGACCGCGGCAATCGACGCTGCAACGATCGACGATGCGGCGCACAGGATGATATCACGCAGAACAAAATCTAAAGAGGAAGACGCAGGCGCGCAGCTCGCGAAGAACAATCGGACGACCCAGTATCCGACAAAGATCTCGAACCCTGCGGAGCATTATGCTTCGCGCGAGCCATACGCGAGACACGGATGCCCAAAGTTTTCAAACTAAACTCCACGACGAACAAGTACGATGGATTGGAAGAACCAGAAGCATGGCTCGACGACTACCTAATAGCCGTCAAGTTCCAGCGGGGAACCGATACCACAGCAATGTAGTACGTACATCTCATGCTCGAGGGATCGGCGCGACACTGGTTGATGAACCTACATCGAGGCTCCATCAGCTCTTGGAAACAGTTTCGCAGCGCTTTCATTGAGAACTTCAATTCAACATACAAACGACCAGCATCACTCGAAGAGCTAAGAGCTTGTAGGAAGGGAACCAGGGAGTCCCTAAGGGCATACATCCAATGATGGACCATACTCAAAAACTCAGCAGAAGACATATCAGAAGAAAGCGCGATCGACGCATTCAGAAGAGGTCTACAACGCATAGACTTCAAAGAACAACTCGGACAGCTTAAGGTCCGAACACTCGCGCAGTTACTGGAACACGCCAACAACTGGGCCGACGGAGAAGACTCCGTGCGCAACGAATCAGACACCTCGATGGCTCGCACAGATCGCGACTACGGCTACTACGCTGT
Source organism: Bromus sterilis (assembly GCA_950022295.1). Lineage (NCBI taxonomy): Eukaryota > Viridiplantae > Streptophyta > Magnoliopsida > Poales > Poaceae > Bromus > Bromus sterilis. The sequence continues at coordinate 136,646,688 of OX465601.1, read as the reverse complement.
AGACAGAGGTTTTAACAGAAGAAGAAAACGGCCCAGGCGCAACTTTTATGATGACAGAGGACCCGACATGGCCGCGACCGGTTTCCCAGAAGACAGAGACGCCAGACATCACGATGATAGCAGAGCGCAATGGCGGGACAACCCAGAAGACCTACCACACACCCAAAAGTGAGACTAGAAATCGACGCAGCCACGAGACTGTTGGGGTTCGCAACAAAAAACAATAATTTTTCTAACTAGCGTTCCCGATTGCCCAAGATCTATCTAGTCGTATTACCGTAACGGAAAGACTTGCGGATAACATACCTCGGGGTGTAGTCCGTTGCGCGGGAAACGTTCCCGCAAACATGGTCGATGTAGTTGATCGAAGTTCATAGCCCCCTGGCTGTGTTAGCACCCTGTCGGGTGGAGTGCCACACGTGTAGAACCTCGTAGTACTCGCACACGTACGAAACTCGATGATGACCTCCGATCTCCGATCCAGCGAAGGTGGCGGAAGTAGACCTCCGAAACTGGAGTTTCAGCAGCACGACGACGTCTGTTTGGTGGAGAAGTGCCAATCCCACTACAGGCTCCAAACAAGGGGAGCACGCCGTGGAAGAGACGAGGGAGTGGAGAAGACTGGAGAAAACCGATCTCAATTCAGATTTATATTTATTTTCTCACGAATTTCTCTGTATTAAATATGTGCACCCTACCATCTATATATAGGTGGAGGGGAGGGACTCAACCCCTCTCCCCTAGCAAGATGGGACTAAAGTACCTTGCTAGGGGGAGGTGGTCAGCCAAGGGAGGAGGAGGGGCGCCTTCCTCTCTCTCTCTCTTTTTCTTTTTTCCCTTGTTTCCTTTTATTTTCCCCTAATGGGCTTCTTTCATAAAGTAGGCCCATTGCACTTTTTAATTATAAATAAATGTTTTTAATTATTAATTCACTTAATCAATAAATAAAACATATTATTTCATCTCCCGGTGATCCGAAACAACTTCCGGCTCACTCCGAACATCCTTCGGACCAACACGGAACTTTTCCGGTATGTCTTCCTTATTCTACGGTAACTTCTATAGTTCCGAAAAGGTCTCCGATAACATCGAGCCCTTAAGTGTGCTACCCTTCGGTCCAAGAACACTCCAGTCATGACCGAGATGAGGCTATGGTCAACGATCATCAGCGGGACCTGGATGCCCATAATGACCCCTGTGCATTCCGGATATTAACACCGATTGGACCTTACGTCGTATAGCATTCCCTTTGCCATCGATACTAGATAAGTCTGAGATTCGATCAATGACATCCTATGTCTGGTTCTATCTCATTATCGAAAAATCTTATTTCACTCGTTCCGTGATATTCATCCCCGTGACCTAGTCACACGCTGCGTCGCTTTATGGATGTAATCTCACCGAGTGGGCCCTTAGTATCTTTCCATTACATGGATTGACAAATCCCGCTCTTGAATCAAAACTCCTCAACATATCTCAACGGAATACCCAAGATACACCTTTATGGCCAGCATATTTCATTCAGGCGGTGGATGTAGATCAAAGCATCCGAGAAGGTAGCAATTATGCATGATCTCGCGGTCTAAGGAATGGTCTACTACGTTCTTTAATTACAGCACTGAACCTTTATGATTTGATCATGTTGAAATCCTTACATTGGGTAATGTTCATCACGTCATTCATCTAATGAGGTGACCTCACAACCAATTGACTTAATTGTCCATGATCGCGAAACCATGATCATCAGTTGACCATGAACTAGTTATATAGAGGCTAACTAGGAACGTTGGTTGTTTCTATACCACACCTGCATCATTGTTTCACTGATACAGTTCTAGCACAGTATGAAATTGGTTATGAACTTGCTTAGATATATTAGAATAATCACATATTATTTGCCTCTAGAGCATATATCCAACAGTCTCCCACTTGCACTAGAGTGCTAATAATCTAGGTGCATTTTGCCGATCATAATCATTTTATCACATAAGTGTTCATTGATCATGCTTGCTCATGGAAGAGGTTTCATCAAGGATCTGTACTAATTCAGATTCGTATGTGTCCTTCGCAACTGGTATTTATCAACAGGCTTGATATACCACTCATTATCATATAATGTTTGGATATAAGTTTCGCGGGAGAGTGAGACTATTATTTCACAGCATTCTCTGATGACATTTTGATTAAGCCTTCAGAAGACTATTCATAGTCACGCATACTGGGAAATACACTCAGCCAGAAGTCTAAACTTCTTACGCTAAACTTTATCCATACATCTACTTCCTTAAGTAGTTTTATGTTTTGTAGTGTTATGTTTTGTGAATCTCTGGCCCACATTTCTTTCATCTCTTTGGTGATGTCTCTAATTTATATAGACCCATAATAAGGCTTGCAATTGTAATCCGGTGTTACATTGAAGTCCATTATCACTTCTATATTTTTAGAGTATCGTCCTCAGTATTCCACATATACTGAATATATGGACTTTATTCAGATTCTGTGGTTTACTCCTAAAGAACATCGGAATCTGTTCTTCTTTCAAGAACTTTTGAGTCGATATGTTGTTGGATTCACAACACATGTTTTATGGTGGAATCTTATATCATATATCATATGCGATCACATGTCTAAAAACATGGTGTATCCCCATTATTCCATTAAAATATTGCTTGTGATATTTGGATTTTCATCCGTAATATAATTTCTAGCCACAAGAACCTGTTTCTTGTCTAGAACATTATTCCAACTCTACTTTGGTTCATCTGATGTATCTTAATCTATCATCATAGATTTCAACGTGTAATGCGTTAGTACTTCGTATAAAAGAAGATTCTTGCAATCTTATGTTTTATCTGCCTTATTCTCTATATACAACAATGCATACTAGTATATGATACAGTTCTCCATATACACATATCAATGCATGTTTATATATTCGAGATCATTCTCAAAACATATCAATGTTCATATGTTTGAGATAATGATTATGCTCCCACTCAAATATATCCATAATATATATTTGTGGTTTGGCTTTCATTAATCTACTCATCTATTTTTATGTCTTACATAACAATATTGCTCCCAAAGCTCCCACTCAGAAAATGCCCTCTGCATTCCAAGTTTCTAGGAAGTCTTCAAAGCTCCCACTCAGTTTCATGAAACTATAGGCCTACTCAATATTTTGATCATCACAAAATCACTTGATCAAATCAAGGTTGAGAGTTCCTAATGCCTTTTGTCTGGTACACCATTCTCGACAATTTTCCTTATTTATCGGGAATATGAAATAACTGATTTATTTCATAGGACGTGAGCCATCCTTTATGAAACTCAACATTATTTCATTTCTCCTCGTGTTTTAGGCTACCATCATTCCTTTGCATTTTGTAAGCAGTTTCATTCATTTTGTTTAATTAAGAAGACTCATGATTGTTGTTCTGTATAGAACGTATACATGATAACCTTCTAAATTCAACAAAGGCTTTAACTCATACACCATGATCATCATTTATGGCATACTTCCTTCTTTTACAGTGTTGTCACATCGGAAAATGTTTCTGTTGCATCACTCTAATAATATGAAGGCAAGGTACAGTACCCTAGTCAAAGTTTCCACTATCTCCGATTAATCTATGTGTCGAGAACCTTCTTCTCGTATTACCAGTCCAGCAATGCTAGTTTTGCTATTCGGGAGAATGTGTTATTTTAATTGCTTGCAATTCTTAATACAAAGAAATTATGTCTTTAGAAACTTTCTAAAACCATCATCGTATGGAGTCATTTGTCTCACTAGGTTCGGGATGGTTTCCTTATTCATGGAGTGGGTGTTTTAACTTAATGAATTAAACAATCTTGTTCGATAATAATATTAGCGCAAGGGAAAAAATTTAGACCATACTATACTTTAGTATGACTAGGAATGGTTTTAAGTGATTGAGCACTTTAAACTTCCATCGTAATTTGTGGCTTTCTTTTCCACAAGTCGCCCATCATGTCAAATTTTATACTTATCACTTAGATCATAGCATAGTGATTTGTATCCTTATATTCTACTTCATGTTGTGATTCCAAAATCTCAGTTTTACGATCTCAATTGAATACAATGTTCAATTAATCATATGAAGTATTTAATGATAATCCATGTGCTTAATTAATACATCATTTATGTATAATGATTAGCACAAGTTCTACATGCTAGAACCTTGTCATTTTAAATGCACAAGTTAATAGATAGTGTATCTAATGACTTCATCAATTATGAATGCATCTTATGCAATTAAGTTATGACTTCCTTGCCATTGACAATCTTATTCGATAATAAATGCACAAGTTAATAGATCGTGTATCTAGTGACTTCATCAATTATGAATTCATCTTATGCAATTAAATCTAATTATGACTTTTAAATTGTTATCATTCAAGACAACTTTATGATTAAACATTGAATATCACTTGACAATAATGGTGCTTTATAAATGCTTCTATCATAACATAAATCAAGACGCAATCAAAGTATAAGCACACTTTCTTCATTAAACTGGAACAACTGATTTGTCTCATACATGAATAACTTTGTCTCGCAGATGCAAGACATACTATTAAGTGTTTATACTAAACCGATTACATAAAATTTATCTAATACTCTAAGTATACTCCTATGATAGATGTCTTGGTGAAATCTTGTTGTCCATCAAATGTCTTGGTTGCCATCAATCCTCGATCGCACATTTTCCCGTCCATGCAACGGCAGGTCCTGTGTTCATAAAACAGAATAAGTATCAGATACTCATTAACTACATGTGTTGTTTAAAGGGAACAAAACATCAAATATATACCTTTTCCATCCACAATCTCTCCTTCCTCGATGGGCACAACCTTTACTGCCAAGAGATTAATCATGAAATTCGTGAGACTCATATTGGCTCCTCTTCCGACATAGCTATGAACATAATCTTGATAGCTTGGTGGAAATGAATGCAGTAACGTGTTTATTGCAAACTCCTCAGTGGTAGATTCGTTCTTTGTCCAATATGCAAGGTCCTCCACTAGGGTCAGGTACATCCCATGCATCGTGTCTAAGTGATCATTCAGGAAAGTGCGTTCTTCTATCTTTGTAGATAGAAACTTTTTTTCTAACTCAAATCTGGCCACTCTGAATGGACTTCTGAACATTGCCTTTAGCATGTCTATCATGTCATAAGAGTCAGTTTTCTGAAACTGAATACTTAAATCTTATGACATGTTATATCCCATGACATTCTTGACTATGGAGTACTTTTGAGTGTAAAAATTTAACACATAATCAATATTGTGATCCAGATGGTCTTCCATACGCATATCTATCGTGAACAAGATGTCGGCTCTCTTGAGCGAATTCCTGAGGCGTAAGTACCAATCAACAAAGTTTGACCCATCTACTCTAGGTCTCTCACCCTCCATGAGAAAATATAATTCACGTTGCTCGAGTTCATTCATTTTCTACAAACATAATTGCAAGGAAAAACAATTAAGACTAGTTCACAACAATGAGTTCAAAATAATCATATTATAAATGAGCTCACACTAAAACAGTCATCCCTAAGAAGTTTTAGTGATTACATGATCCTGATCCAGTATCCACCCTCGAATATCACATGGCCAACGGATTAGTTTCAAAGGTAGACAACTACTTGTGCGATCACATCATGCATGTGACTCATGCTCGATCTTTCGATCTCTAGTATTCCGAGGCCATATCTACATATGCTAGGCTCGCCAATTTACCTCTGTGTTATATGCTGCTCAGCAAGGCCATACCTACATATGCTAGGATTGACAAATCCAACCTCATGTGAACGCCGTTGATTATGTGTGACATCCGCTATGTACGGAATGTCAGCCATAAGGGATAACCTTCCAGGTGGTGCACACTTTGGTAGAATACTTGTGTTTTGTATTTTTTAAGGGATCATATTATATAATGCTACCGTTGTGTATCCTATACTAGAAAGTTTTAGGATGTTTGACCATGGTGGCACTAAGTCTACAATGTCTCCATTTGAGTTTGTTTTATCAAGATGAACGTTTACTACTTTCTAGTAACACATAGCAAAGCTATCACTACATCAAGACCAAACAAACGATAGCCCCCAATAGCAATATAAAGTTAGACGCCTCTATTTTGTATATTGCATGTCTTACGTGGCTACTAGGGCTTTCATGGATAAACTTATTTTAACCTACGAGTCAACCACAACGCTGATTATATGATTGTCTCTATTACACCCCATACGGGGCCCTCCGTTGCAGAGGCCACATCCGCTAAAGTAAGAGAGACAAACACCTCCCAGAGCCACTTTATACGATACAAGCCGCATGCCAAGCGTGGAACCAGTTTCGCGTACGCGTATGTGTAAGGTCGGTCGTGGGCCGCTTCATCAAACAATGCCACATATATGAACAAGTGCACGTGAGAGTACTCGCAATAGTTAGAAAGGAAAGGGGAATCCGAAGTAAAAGAGCAATGGGCCAGGTTTGGAACTCCACCTAATCCTACACCCACCGAACCCTTAGCCCTTGCTTCAATAAAAATATGTGGAATCCGCGATCCTATCCTATTTTTTAAGTAATTTTAGCATTCGAAATTATTTTCTATCGCAAGAGCCTATCCGTACAGTAATACTAAGCATAGACCTAGCTCTGATACCACTGTTGGGGTTCGCAGTAGAAAACAATATTTTTTCTAACTAGCATTCCCGATTGCCCAAGATCTATTACCGTAACGGAAAGACTTGCGGATAAGATACCTCGGGGTGTAGTCCGTTGCGTGGGAAACGTTCCCGCAAACATGGCCGATGTAGTCGATCGAAGTTCACAACCCCTTGGCTGTGTTAGCACCCTGTCGTGTGGAGTGTCACACATGTAGCACCTCGTAGTACTTGCACACGTACGTAACTCGATGATGACCTCCGATCTCTGATCCAGCAAAGGTGGCGGAAGTAGACATCCGGAACCGGAGTTTCAGCAGCACGACGACGTCTGTTTGGTGGAGAAGTGGCAATCCCACTACAGGCTCCAAACAAGCGGAGCCCACCAAGGAAGAGACGAGGGAGTGGAGAAGACCGGAGAAAACCAATCTCAATTTGGAGTTATATTTATTTTCTCACGAATTTCTGTGTATTAAATATGTGCACCCTACCCATCTATATATAGGTGGAGGGGAGTGACTCAACCCCTCTCCCCTAGCAAGGTGGGACTAAAGTCCCTTGCTAGGGGGAGGTGGCCGGCCAAGGGAAGAGGGGGGTGTACCCCTCATGGGCCCTAGTGTAAGGCCCGATATGCGGTACTATTCCAGATCTAGATGTTTCCATCCAGATCCGGGGACGAAGCACATATCGGTCCCACCGCGACATATGACATAGCCATATGCCCCGGATTTCCAACATGATATCACATCATTACAGATACAGGATACAACATCTCATACAACCGGCATACAACTGCCTCAAATACAATACAACAGCGGAAGATACATGTCTGGGTACAGACTACAAGCAAATGCCTAGTGGCAAAGAGAAAATCCTCGATCCCATAACCACACGGTTCCAGGCCCTCCGCCGGGATCGGCCTAACTAGTCATCGTCGAGTCTCCACGCGAAACGTTGATCACCATACCTGTTGTCGATCAAGAACCCCGAAAAGAGTTTGGGGGTAGTATCATGACTACATAAGTACTCAACATCTAACTGTAGTGGTCATCTGACCCAGCAAGGAATTCATCACTCGTCATTCTAGGACAACTAGTAGTTTACGATAAGGAAGGGGTAAGTGGTGAGGTTGCTGCCGCACTAGGATTTATGAAGTGGCTATCGATCTAGAGAGTAAGATAAGAAGCCAAGCATTCGATGAGGAATTGCCTCCAACAAGTCTTGCTATCAACTACTTACGCAAACATAACACCTATCCTATCCTTGTCCTCCTCTTCGCATCCCGACGAAGAAGAAGCAGTCAAGGCACACACACACGTTGATCAAGTTATATTAAGATTATCTCAGTTGTTGTTGTCTATGAACAAGGAGTAGGTCTCAAGTCGTCCATAACCGTGGACACGGCTTCTCGAAAAGATTTAACCCTGCAAGGGTGTACCAACTGCCCATTACAAGGCTCCGCACGCATGTCCATCTCTCTCAGTTGCTACCCATCACAGGCAACCATTTTATGATTTAGTTCCAAGAGATCCGAAACGACAGGTCCCTCTAGCTAACAACGAACAAATCCGGGTGGCCCCCGGTGAGTCGACATCCATCTCAGGAGCCGTCCGCGCTCTCGATCTGGTCTCAACCGGCTGTCGCAGGTTTGGATAGCCGGTTAATCACACATGGGACACCGGGTCCTCATCCGGACAAGGTGGGCCAGCAAGGGAACTATGTCCTCACTGGTCTAGGTTGGTTTGTAAACAACTGGCGGCCGACCAGCACACACACGGTTTCAAATGGTAAATCAGCTTGGGCCACCACTAGAAATGTTTGAAGCTAGGTAGGTAAGAAAAGGGGACCCCATAAAATCCCACACGCGGTTAGGCACGCTCAGTCCTAAAACCAATACCCGGAACTCGGATCCTAGGTGACTCGAACGGAATAAAGCGTCGGGGCGGGATAGCCTAGACCTTCCATCCTTCGTCAAATATAGTCAACATTTATAATAATCATATCATCAACAAAATATAATAATGTGATATCCCAAACCCAGGAGTAACAGGGTAACATCGTAGCATCCTAAGCATGCATACTAAGCAGGGGCTGAGCAACGAGCAATAGTAACATAGCAGTACATGGTTTGCTGGGAGGGGACATGGCTGTATCGGTTTAAGAAAGGCTGTAAACATGTGGTAGGATCAAACATCGAGCCTAACTTAGACTAGCATGAAAACCGCTGGTTGAAATAGAATGGATCATAAGTAATGTATAGTCCTTGCCTATTGATAAGTTGGGTTCCGAAGGTGTAGTTGATCGCAAGCTCGCATCGTCTCCGAGAGTATCCGCGGGAGCACACAAGAAGTAAACACTGGAAAGCAATCAACAGAGATACCACTATCACTACGGAGCAATCACGAGCAAGCAATAAATAAGCAAGCACGATCAAGTATGATGCATGTCATTTTAATATCATGGCATGAACATAAGAACGAGAAAGTTTAAATGAAGCATCGGGAATCATTGTGCAAATTTTCATCCCCAATGGGAAAAATAAAAATGCAAATTTTACTGATTTTTTGTCAGTTTTGGGTTGTTACACCTAGGACCCCTGGCGCCTCCCTCTCTCTCTCTCTCTCTCTCTCTCTCTTTCCCCTAATGGGCTTCTTTCATAAAGTAGGCCCATTGCACTTTTTAATTAAAAATAAAATGTTTTTAATTATTAATTCACTTAATTAATAAATAATACATATTATTTCATCTCCCGGTGATCCGGAACACCTTCCGTCTAACTCCAAACATCCTTCGGACCAACACGGAACTTTTCCGGTATGTATTCCTTATTCTCCGGTAACTCCTATAGTTCCGAAAGGGTCTCCGATAACATCGAGCCCTTAAGTGTGTTACCCTACGGTCCGAGAACACTCCAGTCGTGACCGAGATGAAGCTACGGTTAATGATCATCAGCGGGACTTGGATGCCCATAATGACCCCTATGCATTCCGGATATTAACACCGATTGGACCTTACGTCGTATAGCATTCCCTTTGTCATCGATACTAGATAAGTTCGAGATTCGATCAATGACATTCTATGTCTGGTCACATGCTCATTACCGACAAATCTTATTTTACTCGTTCCGTGATATTCATCCCCGTGACCTAGTCACACGCTGCACAACTTTATGAATGTAATCTCACCGAGTGGGCCATTAGTATCTTTCCTTTACATGGATCGACAAATCCCGCTCTTGAATCAAAACTCTTCAACATATCTCAACGGAATACCCAAGATACACCTTTATGGCCATCATATTTCAGTCAGGCGGTGGATGTAGGTCAAAGCATCCGAGAAGGTGGCAATTATGCATGATCTCACGGTCTAAGGAACGGTCTACTACGTTCTTTAATTACAACACTAAACCTTTATGATTTGATCATGTTGAAATCCTTACATTGGGTAATGTTCATCACGTCATTCATCTCATGAGGTGACCTCACAGCCAATTGACTTAATTGTCCATGATCGCGAAACCACGATCATCAATTGACCATGAACTAGTTATATAGAGGCTAACTACGAACGTTGGTTGTTTCTATACCAGACCCGCATCATTGTTTCAATGATACAGTTCTAGCATAGTATGAAACTGGTTATGAACTTGCTTAGATATATTGGAATAATCACATATTATTTGTCTTTAGAGCATATATCCAACAGGGACGACACTCGAGCACCTCGCTTGGCCAAGGAGCAGCTAGACGGGCCATGCACAATACATGGGTTCAAGAACGAGCGCGGAGAAGTCAGATCAGGGCACGCCCTAATAAATTGTAGCCGCTTGACCGATCTCTTAGAAGAAAATAGTCGGTCCACATCACCAACAACGCAACCACTAGCAAGTGTAGCAGTCAAGCCAATTGCTCACAATGCACCACCGACACCTGCCGCACCAGAAAGGTAGGTAGCATCCATCCAGGAGCGGCGCGCGGTACTCGATGAAGATGAAGAGTACCCAGAGGCACATGGTCGCATCTACATGATCCAAGAAGGAAGACCATCAAACAGTCAGCAGAAGGAAGTCACCAGTTAAGTTTTCCTCGCAGTCTCCTTGCACCAGACCACCCCAGAATACCTCCGCGGGTCCGAGACTGACATCAAATTTTCCCGAGAGGACCACCCCCAGCCATCCCACGTCCAGGACACGCCGCACTGGTGCTCGAAGCAAGAATCGGAAACTACGATATGTCGCGAGTTTTCATGGATGGTGGCAGCGGAATCAACATCATATTCACTAAGACCCTGGAAGAGATGTTCATCCAAAACTCAGCACTCAAAACTTCAGGAACGACCTTCCATGGAATCGTTCTAGGCAAAGCAGTCTACCCCCTTGTAAAAATAAGCTTGGAAGTGGTATTCGGCAACGGAAGCAACTTCAGGAAGGAAACGCTAGACTTCGAAGTGGTCGACTGGAAATCACAGTATCATGCCATCCTCGGCCGGCCAGCCTTCGCGCGCTTCATGGCAGTACCGCACTACGCATATCTCAAACTGCAAATGCCAGGTCCAAGGGGGGTCATCACAGTCAGCAGCAACTTCGTCAGATCCGATCACTGCGACAGAGAATTTCACAAGATATCAGAAACTTTCTAAGCGCAGCACAGTCGCGGAATCACCGCACAACAAGAAGCACTCCCATAAAAGCCAGGGCACCATCAGAAGACCTGACAAACCGACGCCTCACACCAAGACTTCAGTTATCTTAGCAGCAACTTTACATTTCTAGGGCTATCACCATCGATCCAAATAATGGGTTGTTTTTTACAGCCCCCAGGGAAGATTCCAAAAATATTTTCCCAAAATATCTTACGCAAACATCAAACTTGGCACTCGAGGGCTCGCTCGCAGCAGCCAACCTCCGAGGCGTTATTCGCTTACGCTACATCAAACTTGGCACTCGGGGGTTCGCTGGCAGCAGCCACCCTCTGAGGCGTTATTCGCTTACGCGACATCAAACTTGGCACATGGGGGCTCGCACGCAGCAGCCACCCTCCGAGGTGTTATTCGCTTCGCGACATCAAACGTGGTACTTGGGGGCTTGCTCCGAGCAGCCACCCTACGAGGCGTTATTCGCTTACGTGACATCAAACTTGGCACTCGGGGGGCTCGCTCGCAGCAACCATCCTCCGAGGCATTATTCGCTTACGCGACATTAAACTTCGCACTCGGGGCTCGCTCGCAGCAGCCACCCTCTGAGGCGTTATTCGCTTATGCGACATCAAACTTGGCACTCGGGGGCTTCACCCACTGCAGGAACCCCACAAAGAAAATCAACAACGCAAGCACTCGGAGACTCGCGCACAACGGCGACTCACACTAGGACTCCAAACGACTCGCATCAACTCAATTACAACATATGTTGCACAAGGAAGAATTTACAAGGACCAAGCAACTCTGGACTCTAGGCTCCGACTTCACTTTACAAAGAGCGCCCAGAAGGCGGTTGTTTTTCCTCACACACCTTCTACACAACCAGATCCGCGGGTGCGTCCGCCGCTGCATAATGCCCCTCCATCGATTCATCTCGACCATCAGGAGGTCCATGAGCCGACAGCATGAGATTTACCACAGGCCAATGACTATGAACAAAAGAAAAATCACAACGAGCCCCTACGTGAATCTGATGATTTACAAGACGACGAAGCTCCGTAGGTTGAGAGAACACTCGACAAAGCCTCTCAAGAGTCGACGGAACACGATCCAAGGGGTAACATTCAGAGAAGATGACACCAAGTACCCCACAACAGTACTCAAGAGCTCGTGGTACCCTATCAACCAGCCGTCGAAGAACAACAAATACCTATGCACGTGCCCTATCCGTCCAAAAAGGATTGTTAGCCCGCAAGGCCGTGTCGTCCAAGCGCGACAACTCCGACTGCACAACATCCTCTTCCTCGCGAGATTTACCAGCCAGCACTTTGCAGGAAAAGCAAGCACACAACAAGGAATAAATGAGACGCAAGAGAAAGCACTCGAGCAACCGAGCAATCAAGACCGGAAGACTCACCCTTCAGAAGATCAGACAATTTTGACATCCAAGCAACTAAGTTATCTAAGACAGCCTCAGCACATTCACGCTTCGAGCGATGAATCACAACAGCTTCCTTGAGCCGGCTAATCTCGCGCTCCGCATCTTTAAGCCTCAAACTTAAGGATTATTAAGCCCCCTCGCGAGCATCCTGCTTCAACAAATTCCAAGCCCGAGAGACGCCCGAGGCGGCCTACCGCAAGAGAAAAAAAGATTCAAGAAAAGAGGAACAGAACAACACACAAGGACTAAGAAGTTTCACCAGTAAAAGATTCAACATCCCATACTCCAAAGGTGGCTTATTACAAAACTAAAGAAGTCATTCGAACAAAGGACAAACACAAGTTCCCCTTTCGCCTACTCCGCACCCTGGGACTTGCGGATATCGGCCTCCACAACCAACTGCAGCTGACGGGCAAGCTGAGTGGCCCGACTGCTCTGCTCATCCGTATAACTGGGCACGCTGTCCACCATGGAATCGTCAATAGGAACACCGCAACCCAGGAGAACAACAAAAGACGTCGCAAGCCCATTCACCACGGTTTCGCGGACCAAGCCTTCCATGCACTCACCGTCCTGACCAAATGCGGCGACCTGCGAATCAAGACCCTCGGGCCGATCCTCCTTCTCCGGATACATGTGCTCATGTAGAAGCTTCAGGAGGGTCGACGCTCGACCACAAACATCCTTCATGGCACCAACAGCACTCGCCACAACATCAACAGCGCCACGGAGGGTGCCCGAGTCCGCAGGAGCAGCCGTCGCAATCTCAATGCTGACAGAGCCTACATCCCCGGGAAAAAGCAATGATCAGCAGTTCAAGAACCCACACATAAAGAAGAAGCAACAGAGCAAATCTCCTGCATGTCAAAGTACTCACCAGGTCGCGCAGCCGACCACCCTCAATCGTCTCAAGCTGCTGGAACTGCTCCTCCACCCGCCGTAGTCGCTCGAGATCGCCACGTTGCACCTGCAGATCCTTCTCCTTCAACTCCAAAGCGTCCCGGAGCAAGGCGAGTTCCTTTTCCGCAGGATCATCTCGTTTCTCAACATTTCATGGTCAACTGATGATTGTGGTTTCACGATCATGGACAATCAAGTCAATTGACTATGAGGTCACCTCATTAGATGAATGACATGATGAACATTACCCAACATAAGTATTGCAACATGATCAAATCATAAAGGTTTAGTGTTGTAATTAAAGAACGTAGTAGAGCGTTCCTTAGACCGTGAGATCATGCATAATTGCTATCTTCTCGGATTCTTTGACCTACACCCACCGCCTGACTGAAATATGCTAGTCATAAAGGTGTATCTTGGGTATTCCGTTGAGATATGTTGAGAAGTTTTGATTCAAGAGAGGGATTTCTCAATCCATGTAATTGAAAGATACTCATGGCCCACTCGGTGAGATTGCATCCATAAAGCTGCGCAGCGTGTGACTAGGTCACGGGGATGAATATCACGGAACGAGTGAAATAAGAATTGTTGGTAACGAGGTTGAACCAGATATAGGATGTCGATGATCGAATCTCGGACTAATCTAGTATTAATGGAAAACGGAATGCTATACGACGTCACGGTTCAATCGGTTTAATATCCGGAATGCACAGGGCTCATTATGGGCATCCAGGTCCCGCTGATGATCATTGACCGTAGCCTCATCTCGGTCATGACTGGAGTGTTCTCGGGCCGTAGGGTAACACACTTAAGGGCTCAATATTATTGGAGACTTTTTCGGAACTATCGGAGTTACCAGAGAATTAGGGAAGACATACCGGAAATGTTCCGTGTTGGTCCGAAGGATGTTTGGAGTGGTCCGAAAGGTGGTCCGGATCACCGGGAGATGAAATAATATGTTTTATTTATTAATTAAATGAATTAATAATTAAAAATTTTATATTTATAATTAAAAAGTGCAATGTGCCTTATTTGTGAAAGAAGCCCATTAGGGGAAAAGGGGAAAAAGGAGAGGGGGCGACATGGGCCTTGGGCCCATGAGGGGTGCGCCCCCAACCCCTTGGCCTGCCACCTCCACCTAGCAAGGGAGTTTAGTCCCACATTGCTAGGGGAGAGGGGTTGGTGCCTTCCCCCTCATATATAGATGAAGAGGGTGCACTTATTTAATTAAGCAAAAAAACAATAAATTCGTGGAGAAATAAATATTATCCTGAATTGAGATCGGTTTTCTCCGTTCTTCTCCACTCCCTTGTCTCTTCCACGGTGGGCTCCCCTTGTTTGAAGCCTGTAGTGGGATTGAGACTTCTCCACCAAACAGAGGTCGTCGTGCTGCTGAAACTCCGATTCCGGAGGTCTAATTCTGCCACCTTCGCTGGATCATAGATCGGAGGTCGTCATGGAGTTCCGTACGTGTGCGAGTACTAAGAGGTGCTACACGTGTGGCACTCCACCCGACAAGGCGGTAACACAACCAGGGCACTGTGAACTTCGTTCGACTACATCGACCACGTTTGCGGGAACGTTTCGCGTGCAACGGACTACACCCCGAGGTATGTTATCCGCAAGTCTCTCCGTTACAGTGATACGGCTAGATAGGTCTTGGGCAATGGGTAATGCTAGTTATAAAAATTATTGTTTTCTTCCGCAAACCCCAACAAAAATTTCTAAGCACAATTTTATAGGTATCCAAGGCATAATCCTTCTATGTTCATCAAAAATTCTATCCCAAGCCTTCTTCCTATTTTCTCCCTTCTTTTGATGGAAACCTAGAACTGCAGAGTCCCTCGAAGCACCAAATCTTAACATGCTTGACTAAACATAAAGGATAACTAAAAGAAAACTAACTAATTTTTTTGTGTTTTTTGATGTAAGACTTTAAAGCAAAAACTAGAAAGTAAATTAACAAGACTAAAAAGCAAATGTAAAACATAGTGTGCAACTCCCCTATCTTGAAGATTGGAGTCCCCGGTAACGGCGCAAAAAATTAGCTTGATGGCTTCTCTCCCCTCGTTGGTTACCCCAAGTGGAAGGTTGAGATGTAGCCTAGCAGCAAGTTTCCCTCGGTGAAGATACCAAGGTTTATGTCTCCGGCGGACTCCGAATTCTGCAAGTACGTGTCAACGGCGCTAGAGATTAAGTTTCTGGATGGAGATGAGGTTGACGTGGACCTGCACACGGAAACAAATAATTTTTCTCCCAACGAGTACATAGAGGTTGTCAATCTCTCCGGTATTTTTGTTTACAAAGGATAAAAAACAAGGGTGGAAATAGTAGTGGAAATATGGACCGGGGTCCCATGATGTTCACTAGTGATGTTTCTCTTCCGAAATACGATAAAATAGCTAAGCTGGGAGAACAAATTACAGTTGGGCAATTGGCAGAATTATAAACGCACCGCAATGCTAATTATGTTGCAAATAAATTTAGACGCTCAAAAGTATGGGCAGTACGCCAAGACAAGTACACCGAAATCCAACTGCATCTAATCACTAATCATCCACCTTGAGATATCTATCCAGAACATCTCGCTGGTATTAAGTTGCGAGCCCCACCCAAAGTGTAAACTCAAAGCAACAGACAACTGCATTAACAAACTTTGTGTAAGGTAAACAATCCTTGCAACCGCGGTTACAAGCACCGTTGTTTTCTCCCTGGTGGCAAGAGCACATCCCCTAGTGTCATATTTCTGTCACTCAAGCTAGACATCGGGAGGCATGAAATCACAATCAAGCATAACGCTCCCTCTTGGAGTTACTATCTACTACTTGGCCAAAGCAATAGAAGCAACAGAGAACATGCAAGAATTACTCAAGAACAAAATGTAAAAGGAGAACCAAATATATAAATCATCCAATCTGAACATAATCTCATAATCCATCGGGTCCCACAAACACAACATAGCAACAACAGACATAATTACATAGATGCCTTGATCATGTAGGGTAGCTCACAAGGGCTAAGAATTGAAGCACAAGATTGGAGAGAAGACATCACATAGCTACTGGTCATGGACCCATGGTCCAAGGGGGACTACTCACGGCACATCCGGGAAGCACCCATGGTGGTGGAGTAGCTCCCGGAGGTCGATCCTCCCTCTGGAAAAGTGCTGGGAGGAGGTCTTCTGGTGATCCTGATCTTGGAAGCGCGGAGGCGGTGGAACAGAGGTGAAAATCGTGATGCGGGGCTCTCTCTGAGGGTTTACGAAACGAGATATAAATATAGGCCGAAGCGGGACACCAGGAGGTGGCCCCTCCCTCCGGGCGCCCTGGTGGCGCGGCAAGAGGGGGCCTGCGCCACCTGGCCGCCTGGGTGGGGCCTGACACCCCTTCGGCTCTCCTTCGGTGATTTCCGAAGCTTCTGTTGCGCTGATTTTTATATATTTTTCTTGGAATTTTTGGAGCTCTGTAAATATGGTTAAAAACCTGCAATTCACAGACATCAGCGGAAAGAAACTGGCACTGGGTGCACTGAGTTACTAGGTTAGTCAAAATATGTGTAAAAAGGTATGAAAGTGTAGCGAAACACATAGAAATGTCACCTAAAAGATCATGGAACAAGCAGAAATTATAGATACGTTTGGGACGTATCACACGGTACCGAAGAGGCTAGCAAAATATGGAAGTTGGAAGTGCCAACAATCGAATACTCGCATTAGTCCGAAGAACTCATGCACTTATTATCGGTAACTCTCTATCTAATCAGGAGGTTCACAAAGAGACAAGTACCCCCGAGGAGGAGTGTATGGAGGTTTGGTTATCCTTGTGCATCCTCGACCCATGGTACGTGAGGGTACTCTATATATTCCAACCCTCCAGAGGTTAGCGATACATCTAGTAGCTAGAGTTCTCAACTAATTTTTAGTTTTCAAAAATAAACACGGATTGCCCAAAATATGACACCTATCACTAATAGGCTCAAGCTCTTGGCACCAAAATTCCAAATGTTACTCAAATCAATACCTCAAAACTATTGCAAGTTACTACTACACTTATAATAGCAACCTCAATTACCTACTCATGCATGACACACAACTCAGTGCAACGGACCAACTCTCTAAACAAGATAAGCATGATAACTCAAGAGAGTTCCAAAAGCAACAACCTAAATAAAAGCTCTTAAAAACATAATAATGAAAACTAAGAGCTAAGCATGATAGCAACTACGGAAGGATAAAGAACACACAAAAAGAATAAGCATGCAAACCTATGTTGTGTTCTAGGGTGGAGTGGAGCGTGTTTATCTCCCAAACAATGAAGGCTAGGGTCCAACTTGTTATGAATAGCAAGCAAAACTAAAACAAAATAAAAAGTAAAGAGCGAGACGCTCCAAGTTTAGCACATAACATATGAAGTGATAAAAATATAGCATGGAGAAGGACGAACTGATGACTGTTGATGGAGAAGGGGACGCACGGGGGCACCCCCAAGCTTAGACACTCGAGTCTCCTTGTATATTTCTTGGGGGTGCATCGGGGCATCCCCAAGTTTGAGCACTTGACACTCCCGAATCTTCTTTCATCATCCTCCTTCGCATACTTGAAAACTCCCTTCATACGAAACTCATCATAAGCTGATTAGAGTGGTTAGTACCCATGATAAAATATTTTTTCTCCACTGAAAAATAAAGATATTCTTGAAGAACTACTATTTCTCAAAAATTTCAAAAAGTTTTTGCAAAGAAATAGCAATCTTAAGATTTGCAAAACGATGAAAACACAAAACGTGGCAGAATCTGTGAAAAACAGACCAGCAGGTAGAAAATAATTTTTTCGGGGTACTTCTGCAACTCAAATAAAAAAAACTCAGAACAGACGCATGAAAGCTAATTGTATAGAGAATTATGTCAAAAAATCAGATCAAATATATGATCTGGTGATTTATGGCTAATTTTTTCGTCAAGGGGAGAGAATCTGTTTCTAGACAACATGTCACAACTTTTGAACTTTCTTGCAATCGGAGGCTAAAACTTGGCACAAAGCTTGAAAATAAAGATTTGACTCATAAGTTAACTTAATCTTAATCTTCTTTCGAGGGAAGTGGTCCATTCCATTTTTGAGGGGGAATTGGAATCTAATGGTCCCTCCTTTCATGTCAATGATAGCACCAATGGTGCGAAGAAAAGGAAATCCCAAAATAATTGGACATGAGGGATCACACTCAATATCCATAACAAGAAAATCAAAGGGAACATAATTATCATTGACAATAAGAAGAACATCATCATTCCTTCCTAAAGGTTTATTTACGGAAGAATCAACAAGACGAACACCAAAAGAACATGTATCAAAAGGTTTCAAATTGAGCATATATTGCATTCTTTTGGGCATAACAGAGGCACTAGCTCCAACGTCACATAAAGCAAAGCAAGAGAAATTATTTAATTTAATTTTCGCTATGGGATCCCAACCATCTTCTAGCTTCCTAGGGATGGAAGTATCTAGCTTGAGCTTCTCCTCCCTAGCTTTGATAAGATCATTGGTAATATGCTCGGTGAAGACAATGTTGAGTGTGCTAGTGTGGGGGTCTTTAGCCATTCTTTGCAAAAGTGTGATAACTTCAGAAATACTACAATTATCAAAATCAAGATCACTACCATTAATTAAAGTGGTGGTGATATTATCTAAGATCATTCTCTTGGTAGTCTCTAGATTGATGGGACCTTCTTGTCCTAAATTTGAGGTATTAGCATCGCCATTAATAGGTCTAATGGGACTAGGGATGTGTTGGGTGCTAAAAGTTTTGAGATCATCAACATGTATGGTATCAATGGTAGTGTGTGTAGGAAGGCTCTTAATCCTATCTTCCTCTTCCTTTTCTTTAGCCCATCTATCCTTAAGTTTGGCTAGCATTCTAATGTTCTTTAGCCCATTAATTTTCATGGGTGTAGTTTTTCTCACCTCAAGAGGGGAGGTTCTAATTTTAAGCACTTCCACCTCATGAGCTATATTGTCAACCTTCGAAGATAGACTATCTGGTTTTTCTAATTTCTCTTCTACACTCTTGTTGAAGGCTTTTTGAGAAGTGATAAAGTCCTTAAGCATGCTCTCTATTTCAGAAGTGGAGTTTTTGGTGCTAGGATAAGTGTTGTTGTTCCCATAGTTGTGGGATGAGAACGGTCTAGGATTGCTACCAAAATTACTCCTATAAGCATTATTATTAAAGTTGTTCCTAGAGATAAAATTAACACCAACTTGCTTTTGAGAAACCAAAGAATTCAAAGGAACATCATGAGGATCAATAGGAGCTTGCTTAGTAAGTAAAGACATGATCATGTCAACTTTTTCATTTAAAGAGGTGATCTCCTCAACAGAGTTTACCTTGCTACCTGTTGGTGCTCTTTCGGTGTGCCATTGAGAGTAGTTTGTCATCATCTCATCCAATAGCTTTGTGACAGCACCAAGTGTAGTTGACATAAAAGTTCCTCCCGTGGCCGAGTCTAACAGATTCTGCGAGGTAAAGTTCAGACCTGCATAGAAAGTCTAGATAACCATCCAAGTAGTCAAACCATGAAGTGATAAAAATATAGCATTGAGAAGGACAAGTTGATGCTTGTTGATGTAGAAGGGGATGCACGTGCATCCCCCCAAGCTTAGACGCTTGAGCCTCCTTGTATATTTCTTGGGGGTGCATGGGGGCATACCCAAGCTTGAGCTTCTAACACTGCCGGATCTTCTTTCATCATCTTCCTTCGCATACTTGAAAACTCCCTTCATACGAAACTCATCATAAGCTGATTAGAATGGTTAGTGCCCTTTAATAAATAAATTTTCTCCACCAGAAATAAATATTTTCACGAAGAGCTATTGTTTCTCAAGATTGCAAAAAGTTTCTGCAAAGAAAAAGAAAGCTTAAGATTCGCAAAACGGTGAAAACGCAAAACGTGGCAGAATCTGTGAAAAACAGACCAACATGTGCTAAATAATTTTGTCGGGGAACTTCTGCAATTCAAATAAAAAAACTCATAATAGACACTATAAATTCAATTGTATAGAGCATAATGTAAAAAAACAGATCAACAATATGATTGGTGATTTTTGGCGATTTTTTCCGTCAAGCAGATAGAATATGTTTCTGGACAGCATGTCACAACTTTTGAACTTTCTTGCAATCGGAGGCTAAAACCTGGCACAAAGCATGAAATTAAAGATTTGACGATGTTGCTACAGTAGTAACAAGCATCAAGAGCACTAAAAATGAAAGTACAAACATTTTTGGTTGCCTCCCAATAAGCGCTTTCTTTTATGCCTTTGAGCTAGGCATGAAGATTATAAAACATGCTCTCATAAGAATAGCGATTTGAAGGAAAAGAGAGCGTCAAGAAGCAAATATGAAACACATTTAAGCCTAACCCACTTCCTATGCATGGGAAACTTGTAAAGAAATAAATCATGAAAGCACGAAGTAACAAGCATAGGAAGGTACAAGAAGAACAACTTCAAAACTTTCATCATAAAGAGAGGGGTTTTAGTAACATGGAAATTTCTACAACCAATCTTTCCTCTCTCAAAATAATTTTCAGTAGAATCATGAACAACATCAAGAATATAACTATCACATAAATCATGTTCTTCATGACCTACAAGCACACATGTATAGTTTTCAACACGGTCTTTACGAACATAAGATAAATGCAACCCATCACTATGAGCCTTAATAAGAGCAAAATTCTCTGGAATATGAGTTGGAGATGTCAAAAGAATAATAGGAAAATCAAGTGTGGGTGCAATAGTAACAATTTCATGCTTAACATAAGGAACTATAGCAAGTTCATGTTTGTAAGCATCATCCATAGTGGCATCTTGGCCACAAGTATGGAAGGCATCAAATTTTTCAAAAAGGGATATTTCAAAAGAATCCATAGGATCATAACACTCATCAATATAGCATTCATCCTCCTCTGGTAAGAATGGAGGGCAATCATATAAAGTTAGAGTCAAATAGTAACTCTCATTAGAAGGTAGACATGGATGGCCCCATTCTTCCTCCTTTTATTCGTAACTCTCCTCCTCTTTTTCATCCAAGGAGCTTCTAGTTTCAGCAATCTCTTCTTCCATAGAGTCCTGCGAAGCATTAGTCTCTTCCTTTGGGGGAGAGTTTCTCTCAAGATAATCAGTAATATAATAATTTTCAAAGCAATACTGAAGTATAGCAAGGCTCTCAGATTTGTAAGGGGCATCATCAATATTTTCAAGAAAAGAAGTAATTTCATAGGCACCCTTAAAAGAAACAAATTATTCTATTTGTTCTGCATCATAAAAATCATATTTTCCCTTAGCATAAGAAGCTAAGGTTTCATCATCATTGTACTCACATTGGAAAGCAAGGTGTTTATGCCTCATAAAGCAACAAGATTCATCCCTGCAAAAAGATATATTATATATTGAGCACAAGTTTCTAGCATACTCCTAAGATTGATGTATTAGTCTCCGTAAGTGTATCCCTTTTTGAGACAAGCGGTATTCCTTGTAATATTCTTGTTCATCCTCAGTGAATCCTACCTGCCAATAAGATTTGGTTTCAAAGAAGTTAGGCATTGATGGCAAGTAAAAAACTAGGCATATTTTTTGGGGGGTTTTGATATACGACTCAAAAGCAAAAACTAGAAAGTAAACTAACAAGACTAAAAAGCAAAGGTAAAAGATAGTGCAACTCCCCTATCTTGAAGATTAGAGTCCCCGGCAACGGCGCTGGAAATTAGCTTGATTCCAGCGAGTAAGTTGTCTTCTTCTCGCCCCTTGTTGGTTAACCCAAGTGGAAGGTTGAGATGTAGCTAACAGCAAATTTCCCTCCGTGATGATACCAAGGTTATTGTACCAGGAAGACTCTGAATTCATCAAGTAGGTGTCAAAGGCGCCAGAAATTAAGTTGCTGAATTTGTTCGTGGTTGACGTGGACCTACACACAGAAACAAATAACTTTGCTTCCAACGAGTTCGTAGAGGTTATCAATCTCTTCGGCCTTGTTGGGACGAGGTCTTCTGGCGATCCCGATCTCGGGAACGCGGCGGCGGTGGAACAAAGGTGAAAATCGCTATGCGGAGTCTCTTTTCAGGGTTTCTGCATCGGGAAGTAAATATAGGCCGAAGGGGGGCACCGGGGGAGGTGTCCACCTCCCAGGCAGCCTGGGCCCGACCCCACCCAGGTCGCGCTAGGTGGCCGCCTCGGAGGGGGGCTGCCATGAGACCCGTTATATTATTCGTGATCTCGCAACGAATCTCTTGACCTAAAAAAGGCCCCTTAGGCTCTCCTTCGGGCTTCTGTAAGCTTCCGGTACGCTGATTTTTTTTTTCTTGGAATTTTGTGGGCACTGTAAATATGGGTATAAACCTGCAATTCACAGACATGAGCAGACATAAACTGGCACTGGGTGCACTGAGTTAGTAGGTTAGTCCAAATAAGTGTAAAAAGGTATGAAAGTGTAGCAAAACACATAGCAATGACACCCAAATGAGCATGGAACAAGAAGAAATTATAGATACATTTGGTATTTATATCAGGGGCTAGGTATTTATAAGCTAGGGGTTTAAAGTTGGATACATGGGCTGCAACCCTGAAATCTGCGCGCAGGCAGTGTCGGACGTTCGGTGTGCATCGGACGTCCGTCGAACTTCCGATATTATAACGCTGATGCCTTCTGTACTCGATGCACCCTATTCCCGACAGGTGTCAGATATCCGATCCTCCAGATCCGTCGGACGTCCGGTCGGCGTCGAACTTTTGGTAATATGACGCCGAGGCATACTGACCTCAAAGCACCCTATTTCCGACAGGGGACAGACTTACAATTCATCGGACATCCGGTGGTAGTTGGACTTGCGGCGCTGGGAAGAGGTCCTCTGGTTAGCTGATGCCGAGTCTTCTCATGTCCACGCCAACAGCGTCGGATGTCCGACTAGGTTCAGACGTTCGGTTCCTGGAACTTCGTCTTCTTCTTCCGGAACCTCGTCTTCTCCTTCCTGAACCTCGTCTTTGCCATGGTACCTGATCATGCATATATACAAAGACTTAGGCAGTATATAATTTTCATTATATGAAACATCGGAATCTATTAAGAGCAAATTCACCTGTTGTTCTATTAGCTTTGCACGGGCTCTTGTAATAGGTCCAATTCTGATTTCTTTAACTTGTTCTTCATGAAGAAGTGGGGATGTATTGTCAGTAGGGATGTCCTCATCATATCCCCCCCCCCTTCAAAAGGCGTCGACCTCAACGCTCCAAGGTAATCTCCCATGTATGGTGATAAATCAGCAATGTTGAAACTGTTGCTAGCGCCACCAAACTCAGCAATGGTAATATCAATCGAGTAGTCATTGTCACTGATCTTGGCTAACACTTTGTACAGACCAGCACCACGCGGCTTAGACTTGGAATTCCGCAACCCTGGAAATCTATCCTTGCGCAAATGCACCCAAACCATATCTCCAGGCTGAAATATTACTTGCTTTCGTGACTGGTTCCTTGCAGAAGCAACGCTCTTTCCTTGCTTCTCAATAGCCTCTCGAGTCCTCTCATGAATCTTCTCTTTTTGATGCCTCCATATTAAATCTCTCATGCAATGAAAGAGGCAACAAGTCAAGTGGCATGATTGGCTTGAAACCATACACCACCTCAAAAGGACAAAGGTGGGTAGTAGTGTGCACCGCTCTGTTATAAGCAAACTCAACATGTGGCAAACACTCCTCCCATTCACGCAGATTTTTCTTGATCATAGCTCACAGCAACTGTGACAATGTTCTATTCACCACCTCTGTTTGACCATCAGTTTGGGGATGACATGTAGTTCTGAACATCAACTTTGTCCCCAACTTTCCCCAAAGTGTCTTCTAGAAGTAGCTCACAAACTTCACATCTCTGTCAGAAACTATTGTCTTGGTTACTCCATGCAAGCGTACATTCTCCCTGAAAAACAGATTAGCAACATGCGACACATCGTCGCTCTTGTGGCATGCAATAAAATGTGACATCTTATAAAATCTATCCACTACCACAAATATACTATCATGACCATGTTTAGTACGTGGCAATCCTAACACAAAATCCATACTAATATCTTCCCAAGGTGTGGTAGAAGCCAATAGTGGAGTATACAAACCATGAGGCTTCATCTTGGACTTGGATGTATTGCATACAATGCAACGTCTAACAATTTTTTCCACATCACGCATCATCTTGGGCCAATAAAAATTATAAGCAAGCATGAGTATCGTCTTCTCACGCCCAAAGTGGCCCATCAATCCTCGTGCATGTGATTCCTGCAATAAGAGGAAACGCACAAACGATTCTGGAACACAAAGTTTGTTAGCACTAAACAAAAATCTGTCATGGATATGGAACTTGTCCCATGCGTTTCGAAGCACACACAAATGATATGGTTCCGCAAAATCATGATCATTTGCATATAAATCACACAAGCTCTCTAAACCAGGAATCTAAACATCAAGATGTGTCAAATATGTTCTTCCTAGAAAGAGCATCAGCAACAACATTATCTTTCCCTTTCTTATACTTGATTATGTAGGGAAAAGACTCAATGAACTCAACCCACTTAGCTAGGTGTAAGGCCCGATATGCGGTACTGTTTCAGATTCGGACGTTTCCGCCCGAACCCGAGGACGAAGCACATATCGGTCCCACCGCGACATATGACAAAGCCATATGCCCCGGATTTCCAACATGATATCACAACATTACAGATACAAGGATACAACATCTCATACAATCGGCATACAACTGCCTCAAATATAATACAACAGCGGAAGATACATGTCTGAGTACAGACTACAAGCAAATGCCTAGTGGCAAAGAGAAAATCCTCGATCCCATAACCACACGGTTCCAGGCCCTCCGCCGGGATCGGCCTAACTAGTCATCGTCGAGTCTCCACGCGAAACGTTGATCACCATACCTGTTGTCGATCAAGAACCCCGAAAAGAGTTTGGGGGTAGTATCATGACTACATAAGTACTCAACATCTAACTGTAGTGGTCATCTGACCCAGCAAGGAATTCATCACTCGTCATTCTAGGACAACTAGTAGTTTACGATAAGGAAGGGGTAAGTGGTGAGGTTGCTGCCGCACTAGGATTTATGAAGTGGCTATCGATCTAGAGAGTAAGATAAGAAGCCAAGCATTCGATGAGGAATTGCCTCCAACAAGTCTTGCTATCAACTACTTACGCAAACATAACACCTATCCTATCCTTGTCCTCCTCTTCGCATCCCGACGAAGAAGAAGCAGTCAAGGCACACACACACGTTGATCAAGTTATATTAAGATTATCTCAGTTGTTGTTGTCTATGAACAAGGAGTAGGTCTCAAGTCGTCCATAACCGTGGACACGGCTTCTCAAAAAGATTTAACCCTGCAGGGGTGTACCAACTTCCCATTACGAGGCTCCGCACGCACGTCCATCACTCTCAGTTGCTACCCATTATAGGCAACCATTTTATGATTTAGTTCCAAGAGATCCGAAACGACAAGTCCCTCAGCTAACAACGAACAAATCCGGGTGGCCCCCGGGGAGTCGACACCCAATCCAAAAGCTGGCCACGCTCTCGGATCGGACTCTTCCGTCTGGCTAAGGTCGAGGTAACTGGTCCCCTCACATGTGGGCAGGCCTCTAGCTCACCAGGTGTGGACCAACAAAGGAACTATGTCTCCGCTGGCCCGAGTTGTTTTAAAAGATATCTGCTAGGAGCGACCCGACAAGATATATATGCATGTTTTCAAATGGTAAATCAGCTTGGGCCACCTCTAGAAATGTTTGAAGCTAGATAGGTAAGAAAAGGGGACCCCATAAAATCCCACACGCGGTTAGGCACGCTCAGTCTTAAAACCAATACCCGGAACTCGGATCCTAGGTGACTCGAATGGAACAAAGCGTCGGGGCGGAATAGCCTAGACCTTCCATCCTTCGTCGAATATAGTCAACATTTACAATAATCATATCATCAACAATAATATAATAATGTGATATCCCAAACCCAGGAGTAATAGGGTAACATCGTAGCATCCTAAGCATGCATACTAAGCAGGGGCTGAGCAACGAGCAATAGTAACATAGCAGTACAAGGTTTGCTGGGAAGGGACATGGCTGTATCGGTTTAAAAGAGGCTGTAAACATGTGGTAGGATCAAACATCGAACCTAACCTATACTAGCATGCAAACCGCTGGTTGAAATAGAATGGATCATAAGTAATGCAAGTCCTTGCCTGTTGATAAGTCGGGTTCCGAAGGTGTAGTCGATCTCAAGCTCGCAACGTCTCCGAGAGGTACCCGCGGGAGCACACAAGAAGTAAACACTGGAAAGCAATCAACGGTGCACCACTATTACTACGGGGCAAACACAAGCAAGCATCAACAAGAAGCAACACGAGACATCGCACCTACCGTCGAGAGCGGTTACTAACGATTTAAGTGGAGTACTCGTCACACACGACGATACCGCACATTTACGGTGGTTCAAGTTGTAAAGCTACAGGTGATCAAACAACGGTTATTAACATGGCAACTCAAGCAAGCATGGCATAGCACACAAACATGGCAAGAGGTGTAGCAAGAATAAACTATCTGAGCTAGTCAATTTAAGTGGGGTGAAATCCTAGACATGCAAACTATTGCGGACCCCACGATAAATATTGCATTTGGTACTGTTTTGCCCTAAACAATCTTTTATCTTGGTTAACAACAGCAAACAATAGCATAAACACAAAGAACATGAAAAACTAATCAAGTTACATATAAAGAACACCCCAAACGGAGTTACGGTTAAAAAGATATAAGCAAAACAAGTTACGGGCACAAGCTGTATAAACAGGGGTAAATCTATATGCAAAAGTGCAGCAACATGACATAGCAATACATGGGATGAAAGTAGACATCATGCTTAACAATATGCAATTGGAATCACTCAATTCCGATGAACGGTTGCGAGGCAATCGTCATCCGAAGTTGCAACAAAATAACAGTTTCAGCAATAGCAGCACAACAACATCATGATAGCTACTTTGGAGCAAAAAATAAACATGATGCAGCAGGAAAATATGGCATGTGAATGCATGAAACTGAAGTAGAAACATTGCTTAACCCAACGCAAAAGGAATCAATGCAATAGGCCTCATGGATTTCTTACAATCATCATGCAAAGTTGCAACAAAATAATAACAGCAGCACAATAACAGGAATTTAAAGCAATTAACGGCCTGATGCCCTGTTCAGCACACAATTACACAATCAAGATGAGCTCAAATGCAAATACTCACAAAAGATGAATTAAAGTACACGCAATTCTGAGCAACTTTCGTTTTTGGCGCATCGCGATCCGAGCTACGGTTTAATGGGAAATAACGTCGCGAAATTGAATCAGCAGCAATAAAATAAAGACTTAGCAGAAAAAAGAGGTGCTGGAATAATAAAAATAAAAAAAATAACAGAAAAAAAAGGTTGGGCTCCCACCCAACGGGCCGGCCCAGCTCGGCTGGAGAGGTCGGCTCGGCTCGGCTTGGCAGGCCGGCTGGAGTAGGCCGCCTGGGCCGTTCGCTGCTGGGCTGGAGGCGCGGCCCACGTGGGCATCCCTGCTGGTGGAGGCGACCGACCGGGGCTGGCCGGTTCGTCCCGAGCCATGGACGGGCGCGGCGGCGCGGTTGCCCGGTGGCACGCCGGCCACCGGCGTCGAGGAGGCGGCGAGGCAGGCGAGGGGAGGCCGGGAGGAGGCGGTGGAGGACCTGGCGCGGCGGCGGCGGCCAGATCCCGCCGGATCCGTGCGGCCCGTGGCCAGGCAGAGGCGGGGCTGCTCCGGGCGCTCGCGGAGCTCGGCGGCCTCCAATGGCGGGGCGGCGGCCGATCTGCGCAGAGGGAGAGGCGGGTGAGCGGGAGGAGAAGGGGAAGGAGAGAGGGGCGCGGGAGAGGAGGAGGAAAGCCGGCGGCGCGGCGGCTCGCCGGAGCACGGGCGCGGTGGCTCCATGGGAGCTCGGACGGAGGCGGCGCGGAGGCGGGCCCAGATCGGGCCCTGGCGGCGGAGGAGCGGGCCCGCGAGGCCTGGGCGGCTGGGAGGCTTGTGGAGACGGAGGAGCACGGGCGACGTGGCGGCACCCGGAGCGTCGGATCTCAGATCTGACGGCTCCGGAGGGCTAGGGGGCTAGGGTTTCGGGGAGAGTGGTTTTTGGGAGGCAGATTTGGGATTTCTCAGGGGGGTGGCTGCAATTTTCTAGGGGGTAAGCCCTAATTGGCCGTGGGAGGCTGGTGGTCTTTATATAGGCAGGTTGGCTGGTCAGTTGACGCAAACGCCCTCGGTACCCCTCTCGCGTGTCCGGTGAATACGTTCGTGACCGCCGAAGTTGCATACGGACTCCGATTCCGATGAAATCTCGAACCACGCGCTCAGCGCGTCGAGCTCTTCGATCGTACCTCACTGCGGTGACATCCCGACAAAATTTTTCGGCGCCCCATAAAATATCCCGTTTAATTATTAAACGGGGTTTTTCGTTCCGTTGGCTGCGGCTGGTCTCGTGCGGTTTTGCGACGGTGATCGGGCGAAAACCCGGTGCCGCAGAGTCGTGTGCCATTGGGGAAAAGGGTCGGTCACGCATCCGATACGAGAATAAGGGGGGAAATAATCGCCGATCGATAAATCGGGGATGCAAACACCGCAAACAAATCAGACAATCAGACAATTCATGCAGAAAACAAAATTTTTATTTTTTGTGAAATCTGGGCTGTTACACTAGGCGTCCATGTAAATTAGATTGAGCTTTCAGATATTTCAAAGCTTCATGATCAAAATGTATGATAAATTATTTTGGCCACAAATAATGTTGCCAAACCTCAAGAACTCGAACAAGTGCATACAATTCTTTATCATAAACAGGATAATTCATTCTAGCACCAGAAAGTTTCTCACTGAAATAAGAAATAGGTCTACCTTCCTGCATGAACACACCACCAATTCCTATACCACTAGCATCACATTCAATTTCAAATTGTTTAGAAAAATCTGGTAGTGCAAGTAATGGTGAAGAAGTTAGCAAACGTTTCAGCTCATCAAAAGCAAGATCTTGGGCAGCACCCCAAACAAAAGGCACTCCTTCTAGGATAATATAGACGTTTTGTGAAAGAATTTGGTACTATTGTTGCACCGTTAAGACGATACGCATGCTTGCTGATAATTTTTATAGTTAATTCATTCAACGGTGCAACAATAGTACTAAATTCTTTCACAAAACATCTATAAAATCTAGTAAGGCCGTGAAAACTTCGTACTTGACTAACATTCATGGGAGTAGGCCAATCTTGAATGTCCGTAATTTTAGAAGAATCTACTTCTACCCCATGCTTAGATACAACGTATCCCAGGAAGATGACCTTGTCCTTTGCAAAAGTGCACTTCTCAATATTAGCATACAACTTAGCATCACGTAACACTTGCAAAACTTGTCGAATATGGTCACAATGTTCAGTTTCATTGTGGTTGTAAATGAGTATATCATCAAAATAAACAACCATAAAACGACCAATAAACTCTCTCAAAACATGGTTCATCAAACGCATGAAAGTACTAGGGGCATTAGTAATACCACATGGCATAACTAGCCACTCATATAAACCAAATTTTGTTTTGAAAACAGTTTTCCATTCACCCCCTTCTTTCATCTTAATTTGATGGTATCCACTACGCAGATCAATTTTAGAGAAAATAGGAGCACCACTCAATTCATCAAGCATATCCTCTAAACGTGGAATAGGATGACGATATCGAATAGTGATGTTATTAATAGCTCGACAATCTGCGCACATACGCCATGTACCGTCTTTCTTAGGAACCAAAATAATAGGAACAACACAAGGGCTAAGGCTAATACGAATATACCCTTTGTCTAGCAGCACTTGTACTTGGTTGGTCCTGTAAGGCGCTCGGTTGGGGAGTGTGGATCCCGGGATGAGATCAATTTGGTGCTCAATGCCACGAAAAGGTGGCAACCCTGTTGGTACATCCGCCAAAAACACATCATCATAGTCCTGCAAAACATTAGATACACCTGGAGAAACAGGATGGTTATCCTCTCCTTTATACATGAGGACAAGAGGTATGGCGGTAGGATCCTCACTAGATTCTCTCATGTCTTCTTTGGTGGCTAATATAAGCAAACTATTCACTTGCTCACTTTTCGTTATATTACCACTCACAACTATTACATTGTTCTCTCGTGAAGGTGTGGGTCCTACATTCACTTCTACTTTCTGACGAGACTCATTCACAATTTGCTGCGGTGACATAGGCCGAAGATTAACTTTCTTGCCCTTGAACCCCAAGTGATAAGTATTGTCACGGCCATTGTGTTGCACATGGGGATCATATAACGACGGCCGACCCGATAAAAGACGGCAAACTGTCATAGGCACCACATCAAATTCAACCGAATCCTGGTATGGGCCTATCTCAAAATTCACGTGCACCATATGATTCACCTTCATCTCACCCTTGCCACTTAAACATTTCACATAATATGGATTCAGGTGAGGAGAATATTTCAGATTTAGCTTGGCACATAACTCCTTGCTTGCAAGATTGTGGCAGCTACCTCCATCAATGATCAGTTTGCAAGCTTTGTTGGGGGAAACTAATGCTTTGGTTTGGAACAAATTGTAGCGTTATGACTCAGCATGTGGATGCACAGTAAGAGCATGCCGCGAGACAAAGATAGTAGGGGAAGGCGACGCAAAAGCATCCATGTCGTCTTCACTTGTGTATCCCGTGTCATAGGCTTCGGCGGGGTCCTCATCATCACCGGTTTCATACTCGCCGGTTTCTTCATTAAAAAACATGACCTTTCTATTGGGACAATCTATTTTGAACTGACCCGGATTACCGCGAGCATGACAAGTCATCTCTCTATTGCAAGTTGTAGACATATTAGAGCCTGCACTAGGGGCAGGGGCAGCAGGCTTCTTCGCCTGAGAAACATTAGAGGCTGGCTTGGAGTATGACGAAGAAGGATGGTTGTTAGCACCATTGCTCTCCATAGGCACGACAAATGGCGTCCGAGGAGAAAACCTGCTAGATGGTGAATATCTTGATTTCAATTGAGCCTCTTCTGCAAGCTGTGATTCAACCTCCCTTGAAAGATGCAATAGATCCTTCATATTATAGTATTGGTGATGCCGTACAATACTCTTGATGGTAAATTTCAGCCCATGGAGAAAACGTTGCATAGTCATCTCAACTTCTTCTCGAACTCGTGCACGCTGCAGCAACATCTCGATCTCCATGTAGTGTGCATAAACTATCATATTACCTTGCCTCAACTGTTGCAATTTATCAAAAACTGTCTGTAAGTAATTAGTGGGAACAAACCGAGCTTTCATGGTCGCCTTCATCTCGCGCCATGTACGAATAGGCTGACCATTGGTTTCTTGTATCTCGGTCAAAACGCTCTCCCACCAACGCAAGGCATAACCGTCAAATTCTGAGGAAGCAATCTTGATCTTATTATCCTTAGTGTAATCATGCAAACGCCATAATTTCTCCATCTTGAGCTCCCATGTGAGGTACTCTTCCACATCCGTGGATCCTTCAAATTTAGGAATTGTAAACTTGGGCTTGCCCAAGCCATCCTCATCCTGAATTGGTATACGCCGAGCACCAAAACCAACTTGAGGTTGGTGAACCGGCCCTTGAACACCACACCCACGTCCATGATTGCCCCTCAGGTTGTCATTGTCACCATGTACACTACCATCATCTTCATGGCCTTCATGTTGACGTGGGGTCAATAGTAACTTGCAGCCCATTAACTGACGTTGTCAATTCTTCTATGCTTGTTTGTATGGTTGTAAGGGTTGTTTGCATAGTGTTGACTGTAGCTTCAGTGGCATCCACTTTCAATTGGACCGCTTGCATATTAGTATCAATATTGTCGGCGGATTTAGTGATCATCTCCGTCAAATGATCACGAAGTCCTTCATAGGCCTCCCATGTAAGCGGAGCATCCTTAGCCTCTTTCTGCATCACACCAGAACCACTTTGAGACATGACTAGAAGGTTAGTGCACTAAATCAAAATCATTTGGTGGGACACTCAAAACTCACTCAAAACTGACAAGAAAATGTGAATCTTACCGTTCCAAAGTGAATAATAATGCGTACCCGTTCGAATAGAGGACTAGTGCACGGATGTGATGAAGTGAATACCCGAGTAAAAGAGCGATCACACGACAAAGCAGGATATATGTGGTGGAGCTATAGGTATGGTACCCTAACTACAACGAAGCCAAGTCCTAGTGTTGATTTTGTGATACAAACCCAAGGAAAAACTCACACAATTGAGACAAAAATAAGTCAGGCCTCTCAAAAGGTCACCACTTTGATATTTCCCTTGTAGCTCTTGTGTATCTCTTTGCACTCTTGATGGATCTTTTGTATCACTCGTCTCTTTTTTTAATCTCTATCCTCTTTCTCTTTAGGCCATAATATGTCGCACCGCGGAGAATTTTCGGGGAAAGAACACAACGACAGCAAACTAAAACAATGACTTCGATGCAATCTAAGCTATGGCAAAACTAGAAACCCTAATATTTTTGTATGGCTTTTTTTGGATAGGACGAAAAAAAAATCAATCTAAAGGATGGATTTGGTGGATGCTTACCGAGGCAACACTGGAAATCTGATACCAAGATGATATGGGGTGGCCCGATCTTCTCAGTAAGCGTACGGTGGATATGAGGGCGATGATAGATAACTTGTATGTAGCCGATGAACTCTCCTTTCTAGATTCCTGTTGCCAATGCGACAACTCTCTACCCTTTGGATATTCACAACTTCACACACTTGCGCAACATAGTCGTCGACCATGAGACGGTAATTTGCAAACTACTAATTCCCAGTGGAACAACGGATCACAAAGAACTTGAAGTAGCAATAGTTCAGATCGATGCGAATTGAAGTATATGATTCAAGATGAATGCTTGGGAGCAAATCTCTGAATTAGGGTTTATCTAAAACGTGGTCTAACCCTAAAACATGTTGGGGGATAGGTATTTATAAGCTAGGGGGTCTAAAGTTGGATACATGGCCCGCGTCCCTAAAATCTGCGCGCAGACAGTGTCGGACGTCCGGTATGCATCGGACGTCCATCGGACTTCCGATATTATAACGCCGATGCCTTCTGTACTCCGACAGGCGTCGGATGTTCGATCCTCCAGATCCAACGGACGTCCGGTCGGCGTCGGACTTCCGGTAATATGACGCCGAGGCATACTAACCTCAAGGCACCCTATTTCCGACAAGGGTCAGACTTGATTCGTCAAACATCTGGTGGTAGTCGGACTTCCGACGCTGGGAAGAGGTCATATGGTTAGATGATGTCGAGCCTTCTCGTGTCCATGCAATAGCGTCGGACGTCTGACTGGGTTCGGACGTCCAGTTCCTGGAACTTCGTCTTCTCCTTCCTGAACCTCTTCTTTGCCATGGTACCTGATCATGCATATATACAAAGACTTAGGCAGTATATAATTCTCATTATATGAAACATCATAATCTATTAAGGGAAAATTCGCCTGATGTTCTATTAGCTTTGCACGGGCTCTTGTAATAGGTCCAATTATGATTTCATTAGCTTGTTCTTCATGAAGAAGTGGGGATGTATTTTTAGTAGGGATGTCCTCATCACAAGCTCTATTATTTTGAGTTCTATCTTAGCTAACCCTAGATTGAAGGAAGGGGTGGAGGTATACATAGTGCTAAGCAATGAAAGGGTAAGTGTGGGCATAACGGGAAGATATACAAGGCATGAGGCCTAATCCATCTCAAAGGTAGGTACGGTAGCTTCCGGACATCCGGTAGTTACCGAAAGTTCGGTATTTTCCGGGCGTTTCGATATTGATGGTGGCACCGGATTTTCGGTAGCTATCTAATGTTCAGTGTCTCGGGAGAGACAAGACGTCCCACCGTGATGTTCCCCAAACGAGTCTTCTTCTTGGCGCTCGTCTGTACATGCACTGGATGTTCGATCCCTGAACCTCGGTTGCTCCTCCAACATCTTCTCCTCTCTTTCGTCTCCTCTTCCAAGCCCCCCTCTCAGATGGCACAAGCCTTCTCTTGTTCATGACCTCCTCCATTGTATGCATTTCATGTGGCTCAAACCTATAGATGTACAAAGTAGGAGAGTCAAGTAGTATGACATCCTCGAGAATCCCAAATAGACACGTGTAAAAAAAATCACCTTCTATGTAAGATGTGTAAGCTACACGTTATATGTAAGATGGTGCATGCGTTCTCTTGTTCATGACCTCCTCCATTGTATGTGTTTCATGTGGCTCAAACCTATAGATGTACAAAGTAGGAGAGCCAAGTAGTATGCCATACTTGAGAGTCCCAAATAGACATGTGTAAAGAAAAATATTCACCTTTATATGTAAGATGCGTAAGGTGCACGTGTCTCTTGGAGATGGGCAAGTGTCGTATGCCCTGCATCATACAAATTTTACCTCATCATCGTTTTTGGTCCCGGAATCAAACTAGGAAGGCACCCGAGTTTCGCTCGTCGCTGTGATGAAGGGGGAGGGGCCGGGTGCGAACAATGCCTTCTTTTACCTCTTTGTATAGGGTCGTTGTGGCACCCGTTGGTGAAGGCATTGCGGAACCGGCTGGGAAGGTTAGCGCCTACACGTGGCTGCATGGTTTTTTCCACCTTTGCACGTGACTCGTCGCCGGCAGAGTAGACGAGGTACGGGCCTACGCAGTGGCAGACGGGGATCGAAGACGCAACAACGTTGAAGTCACATGATTACCTCATCGTCATTTCAGGTTCCTCAGATCGAACTGGAAAGTGGGACACCATGATTCAACGAACCGAAGGCCCTCATGTTCCATCCAAGAGATCCATGTATTCTGGAACACGACTATAGCTTAGTGCAAAATGACCACAATTTACTAGAGTGCTAATTAATACTCATGGTTAAAGTACAATACTCTTGCTCAGCAAGGTGATACCATAGGATCCGTAGGGCTCGGTTATGGTTCCACGGTCTAGTGGCTAACGACTCAGTAAAGGTGGAGAGGGTATGACAACACGGAAGGAGGGACATTGGTGGGGCTCCACTCCCAAGGGACATTGTTGTGACACAATCTAGCTCTCGCTCTTGACTCCCTCCTACTGAGATTCTCCTACATCTGACATGATAAGCCATGTGAGTACTTTGAATGTACTCGCAAGCTCAAAAACAAATCAAAAGAAAGCAAGCAAGAACAAGGTAAACAAGTATAATTACATCGTAAAGATCTGCATAATTAAATCTAGCATAATTATCACGTAAACTTAGTCTACTCTTTTAACGTTTCATGGACCTTCTTCCATCATGATTATCGGTCATGTAGCTTTCAAGGTAGACTGGATGTCTTGACATAACTATCTCAACCAAAATAAATTATGGGTGCCTGGTCAAATAGTGTGACTTAACATGAACGGTGTCCCATTGTCGGGGACTCGAGTATTCGAATAGTTTGAACACACACAATCTGTAGAGTTTGTATACTTTACCCACACCAGGGACTACCAATCCAACAAATATCACTCATAGCATGGCCCTCTATCCGTGTCTCCGACCTCCCGCTAGCTAGCCCTAAGAGAGGATCTGGGTCCTTGCCACACCGTGGCACAACTTATTCCCCCAAGAATCTATCAACTTTTTCTATGCACATCTACCAACCCAAGCACTTTTGACTAGATGGTAACTTCCTGGCCAGATGAAGTCTGCACATCTCAGTTTCCCTGTTTGGAGGCACACGAAAGAGACATCACTACAAATGAAATAAGGCCCTCCCGTTCGGGTAAATGTGGTTGTGCCGAGGAAGTTCAGTTCCATGGCACTTGGATTGACCGATTATTAAGGTTGGAGTAAGAAGGGTACATTACGACAATCCTAATTCAATCAATCTTAGCTTAAACCATATCACTCTTATCAGCAGGTACATGGAGGAGACCACAATTGTAAGTAAATTCTTTCCCCGAAGAATCTCCTCGTTACCACCGTTTTATTCATTATGGTTCATGTGGTCAAAAGTAATTAGTGATTTCATCACGAATACTAGTTCAAAAATAAGGGGTGAAATTATCTTCAGTATTCTACCACATCTTACCACTTGGTTCTACTAAAGCAAACACTTAAAGCATATAGAGTAAAGCAATACGAAGATGAAAATAATTGATAAAATGCAAGTTGGAACCCATGACCTTGCAAATGCCATCAAGATAATGGATGGAGTGGATTTCCTTGAACAAATGGACTCCTGAATTATGTCTCTCTAGAAATAATTTCAAAGCATTTCCGATAAAGGGGAAAATCAACAAAAATATGTACAGGGATTCTAGACAGACCAAATAAGTCTCAAACTTTGGCAACAGAAATGCAATTTGATAACAAAAGAATGCAAAAATAATCAATTGATTTGGACTTATAGTTTAGGAGATAATCCTGATCAAAGTTGGGTCAATAGAAATTGATTTAAATTGTTTAAATTGAATTTCAGAAAATCCTAGAGAGGGCCACGTCGAAGGCGTATTTTTTGCAATACGCCATCGACAACATACCGCTTTGGGACTTTAAGTGAGTCGCTGACTAGTGGGGGGTCCACCCATCAGGTTTTTCTTTTTAAACATGGTCGGGGAGCAAGGGAATTCTGGCGTGGAGAGTAGACGGTGGCTCGAGTGGGTTGGCCCACTGGAACGGATGCTCTCCAGAGAGTCTTCTCGTACCCGTGGCGTAGCCGAAAGTGGTTGAACGACGACGTTCACTTCCTCGCGGGTGGTGGTGGTCTTTGGGTGTGCTCGAACTTCGACCAGGGGGGGGTCTAACCGATCGATCCCGCTGGCTGGGCGTGCTCAGTAGAGCAAGGTGAGGCCACAAGTGGTGGTGGTTGGGCTCGGGGAGCCGTGGGTGTGGCTAATCGGGCTAGGCTTGCCGGCGATACAGCTTCACCGTGGAGAAGGGAGGGAAGCACGTTAGCACGAGGGTGTCGGTCGGTAATGGTTAGGGAGAGGAGGTGAAGTGGTGCGGGTTGAAATGGAGTCCGCGGGTCTCCTTTTATAGGGTGGGAAGAGGAAGGGGGCCATGGCGCCACCATGATCGGTGCTGACGCCAGCTCGGTCTGCGCCGGCCTACGACTAGGCTTGGCCAGGGCTCGGGTGGTCAGCAGGGGTCTGGGGAAGCCGCCAAGGTCTTCCACACCGGTCTACGCACCGCGACACCACGCAGGTCACGATCGAATAGTGGCCGAAGCCACGGGCTCGCTCCGCGAAGGGGGGTGGTGGCGAGGGTTGGAAGTTGAAGAGGGGGGACACGTGTGCGGGAAGGTGCGCGAGGCGGGCGATTGGGTTGCGGGCGAGTGGCCGGGGCACACGCGCTGCACAGGGAGCGCGCCTTGCGCATGCTAGCTTCGCGGTCACCACCCCGGGTTGGGGCCTGGGTGGGCTTGGTTGTACACGACCACATCTGTGAGTTAGGGCATAGTGAGTAGATGCTAAGTGTGGCTGAAGTTGAGACCCAGTGAAACTATGTTGTTGATTGGGTCTTCTACAAGGTTCTCCTAGCAAGGTGTTTGTTATTTTCAAAATGCAAATAATTCAGAATTGGGATGCAAGCCTTGGTGTGGTTGATTTAGTCACTAAGGTGAGTGTGTATGCAAATGTTCAGAGCGGCTCCTTCTAGCTAGCACTTGCTATAAAACTTGAAAGAAAGGGCAAAAATGCAAAAGGTGGAAGAGGGGCTTAATTTCAAAAGTTCTTGGTGGGGCAAGGAACTTTTTTGAGGTATAGTTGACCCAAAGGAAATGTGATAAAATTCTAGGGATTTTTTTAAGTGTAGAAATGGTAGTTGGTTCACAACTCAAGCTCCTTTGTTACTATTCTATTCTGCAAAAGAATAATTCTCTTAAAAAAGAAACCAAAGAGATGGTCATCTTAGAGAGGGCTAGGTCACTGAGCTAGGCTACTGGATCGGGTTGGTTAAATTTAGTGGATTTAGTTTGCTAAGTCTAAGAGAAACGATTCAGAAAACTTACATGCAGAAAGGCAACTGAAATCCAAATGCAAAACCCAGGAAAAGCAAGGGAGGCAAAACTCAGCGTGTCATAGAAAGACACCCGAGTTCCGCCCGTCGCCGAGGCAAAGGGGCTCGAGCGCGAACAACGCCTTCTTATATCTCTTTGCCGACGATCGTTATGGCATCAGCTGGGAAGACCAACAACTGCATGTGGTGGCATAGGATTTGTCACCACCGCACACGACTCATCATCGATAGGGTGGATGAGGTGCAGGCAGGCAGTGGCGAGCGACGACCGAAGGAGGCACAACAACCATTGAACTCATAGGACCCGACTCCAAACCAATGGACTAGAACGCAAGGATTGAGGCAACGTCCATGGCATCATCAGCAAGTACCAAAGACGGTCGAAAGCGGTAACAAGCGGCGCTACGACGAGGACCACGAGGAGGGGAGGCCGCGGTGCAAACGAGACAAGCAACATAAGGAAATATTACTAGCGTCAAACCATTTTTGGGATTGACTTGGAGCGACGTCCAAAACATTATGCCAATCACGAGTGGGATGTCAACTCTGCTAGACCACCCTTTTTAACCAAAATTGCCATACTAATGATTATTATGGTGACGGCTAGAGTTGCTTCTATTACAGAGTGTGCCCAGGTTATTGAATAGATGAACACAGAAATTTCCCTTCAAAAGAAAAGAAACCGCACCAGTGTGGTAGCATTGGCCACTATCACCACCGCTTCATCTAAGAAACAAAATCCACAACTATATGCATCCAAATTTTAGACATAATAGATCATCATCCTGAGGCCGAAAGATAAAGAGTAACGATTGACCTCCAGACACATCGGTGCGTAAATACTTCACGAACACAGCAATGCCACAGCACCGAACCACGGTCTAAAGTCCTGCTTTAAGTTGCGACGCTGAAAGGGTAAGGGCACACCATTGTGACATCTGGACAATTGGAGCATAATTGCATAGATTTTTGTAGAGAAACATCAAAGAAAGTCACGGTC
Source organism: Bromus sterilis (assembly GCA_950022295.1). Classification (NCBI taxonomy): domain Eukaryota; kingdom Viridiplantae; phylum Streptophyta; class Magnoliopsida; order Poales; family Poaceae; genus Bromus; species Bromus sterilis. The sequence goes on along the minus strand of OX465601.1, from coordinate 136,606,908 downwards.
CTCTCGGTCTCATATGAGCACCTGAAGAAAAATAAAGATAATCTTAAGGAATCATACAAACTCACAGAAATACTATAGATCATTAGCAACTAAATTCTTTACTCTAGAATTATATTAAGATGAAAGTTTGAGGGAGAATTGGTTAAAGCTCCACCTGGTATCATGTCAGATTATGATAACCTTGCTTGTAGTTCTTTCTTGATCAAGCAGCAAAGATAATGGTTGGATAACAGAGTTTATTGTACTTTCGCCCAGATAACTAGAAAGAGTAACACTTTTATTTTCACTACTTATTTTCTATGGTAGCTCCAAGAAGCACAGCACAACACAGCAGAACCAACTGAGCCTAAACCCACTTGTTTAGCTGAAGGGGTGCAGATGCCATCAACTTCTATATCCATCAGTATAAGTGCAACTCAAATACAATACAGAAATGGACCCTTAGTCTCAAAGGAAATTATCTTACCCTATGAACAGAGTGTGTAATAACTGTAATCAGATTGAACAAATCTTAGTAAGAATATGTGCTAGCATTAATAAATAGCAGAACTGCCACCCTAGAATACACAAGGGGTTTTCTTCCCATATCCTGGTGGGTGTGTGTTGGGCTCTTAGCTATGCAGGAATGATGTGGTTTTTGACAAAACGGGATTTCTTCTCCAATGCAGGTTATACACCCGTGTACGCATTGGCTTCATACGTAGTCTTCAATTCAGCAGCCGGAGCACAGGGAGTTTTTGTTATGGTAGCATACACCCAACTGGAGCGAGCAGCCAGTTACCCACGCATGGATGGCAGTTTAGTCTATGGATGGGTCCTCCAGCACCTTAGGCCATGTACAATGCTAGGATTAGAGAGGAGGAGACCGGTGGAGTTTGTCGAGCATGATGGAGAGGATTAGAGAGGGACAGCAGCGCACGCGCAAGGGGAGAATAGGACAGCGGCGTGGACACGGGCCAGTTTAAATCATAAAAACAAGATTAGAATAAAAAAAAGGTTATGTTAGACAAGAAAAGTTTTAACTACCCATGGCCGGATTGGCCAGGTACTCCTGCCTATGCTTGGGGTGTGTGGCAGGGTGCCGTAAAAAGAGAGAGGCCTTTTTTGCTTTGATGCGGCAGAGTCAATAAAATTCCCTTTATCGAAATAAGTAAATATGAGGCAGTTTAAAATACGAAGTGGTCGTGTACTTTGAAGAAAGACGCACTCAACAAAGAACACAACAGAAGAATATGTAACAATCCATCGAACGGATAGAAGTTTTCTCTTTGAAACAACACTAGGGCATTAATAATCTAGAGTCTAGAAAATATTTTTCAAAAGTGATTTCTATATTTAGCTGCAATGGACTGAAAAAGATAGCAGCAATTCACGCTTAAAACTTCATTCATAATATTTGTAACATAAACAGTCATCGAGTGGAATACAAAGTGCCTGGTGCTGTACCTTTGCTTGCCGAGACACTATGCACAACTTCCAGTAGGTATCTGCTAAGTTAGCTGAGTTCGATGTTTCATGACTAGGAAGCATCTTGGAATCACGCTCTAGTGGCTAGCTGCTCAACACAACAGGGGAAATCTTCTTTAACTATCTTGCAGTCAACTAAAACCTGATGCAGCCTTTCTGCTTCTTCAATCCTGCCTGATTTGGCAACTCTTCTGACTATAGATATATAAAATGAATTACTGGTGTTTTTAGTTTCTGATACCATTACTTGCAATATATCAGCAGCAGCTTCTTCGTTTCCATCTCTGCATAATGCCTCGATCACCATGACAAAAGTAGTTATTTTAACCTGAAAACCAAGAGCAAGCATCTGATTCAAGAGCTGCAGGGCCTCATTAGCCATTTTTTTCCTACAGAAGCACATAACAAGTGAACCATAAGTAATGTCATCCGGACTGATCCCATCACTAGCCATCTCATCAAACAGAGCCATGGCTTTGTTCACCTCACCCTTGTTTGCTAAAGCATCTATCAGAGTGTTGTATGTAATACGAACCAACTGCCACCGTTTTCTCTGATGCAATGGGCTATCACAAGAGCTTCTTCCACCATACCCTCTTTAGATATGGCATTTAGGAGTGTGTTGTACGTCACTATATCAGGAAAACATTTATCGCTAACCATCTTCTCCAACACATCAATAGCCTGATCTAGATGACCATACTTACAGAAGTAGTTGATAAAGATATTGTAGGCAGTAACATCAAGCTCACAATGTGCATGGTTCATGTGTGCAAGTAAATCATAAACTTCAGCCCACCATCTCGTATTGCAAAGAGAATGGAGTAAGATGCAATAAGTTGTACTATTTGGCTCAAGGCCTTCAGCAATAAGACGAGTTAAGATGGTCTTTGCGTCCTTCAGCCTGCCTGTTTTACATGATGCACTGATAAGAGCATTGTAGGTGACAACATCTGGTTGACATCCCTCTAGAGCAAGTTCATTCAAGACTTCCATGGCACGCTTAGGACCACAATTTTTGCATACAAGATCAACAAGCAAGGTGCTCGTCATAACATATGGTGACCAACCTATTCTTAATTGCTCTTTCCAAAAGGTGATTGCCCTGCCATACATAAGCTGGTTGCACATGCACCTAATCAAAGTGTTAAAAGTGATGCCATTCGGAGAGATGCCGCCATACCTCATGCCCTCCAATACGTTCATCGCCAAATTCAGCTGCCCTGCGCAGCAAAGTTGCGCAATCAGCATGTTGCAGGTGATAGTATCTGGAATCCCACCTGAGAGCAGCATAACCTCAAGGACTTCCCTGGCCTTATTTGCCTTGCCAGTTTTAACAAGGCCACGGATTAATCTAGTACAGCACTTAGAATCCGGAATTTGGCCATGTAGCACCATCTCATCAATCACGGAGCAAGCTTGAATGAGCTTCCCGTTGTTGCAGTAGCGACGAAGGTTGCCAGCATACAACATACACTTATCTTTCGGCAAATCCACCCCCTCGTTTGACTTCTGACCCAAGTGTTGTTTCCACGGCTTAGCTTGCAGGGACGAAATGGCCCTCTCAACGTCCCCAGCTGCCCTGCCATTTCCAGGGCCTGCAGGATCCACCAAACCATCCCGCATTCTTCGTTCTGGGCGCATTACTACCACATTGCCCGCATTCTTCCGCTTGACGAAATCGTTCCCTGACCGTGGCCGCTGGTAAGGCCTCAGCGCCACTAGATCCTCACTGTTTCTCTGTTCAGTTCTAAGGGGACAATCCAAATGCACCGCGTGTGCTCTTACACGGGAAGGGTGCATCATCCAGACTGTGACAAGGATATTTGAGGCGGATCCACTTGGCCACAAACCACACCGGTGGCAGCCTGCGCCCCCCGAATGCGCCATTTTACTGAACCACCATGGCAATACGATTTTCCCCCGCGCGCGCCACCGTCTCTACACAGATTAGGAAGCGCAAAATTTCGAATCAGCGAAAAGGGAAGAGGTCTTAGTCACAGCGAATTAGCGAAATGGGCGAGCAGACGGGGTTTAGGGTTCTTGCTTAGGGGTTTCCGCCATTGGAGCCCATTTCAAAGAACAAGCTGCGTACGTAAAGGTCTGTAGTACAAAGTCGAGATATATCATACCGGTGGTAAGGGTAACACTGCAGGTAGAGCTGGAGTACGAAGCCTCAACTGGTGCCGGGAATGGAGAACGGACGGCGCGAGGAACTCCGCCTCGACGAGGCGGAAGATCTGAGCGGCGGAGGAGGCTCGGTCGGACTCGCTTCACCTTCGTGTGGCGAGCAAAGCGGTGAGGTGTGGGGAGCTGCGAGACTGCGAGCGGCAGTGGGAGAGAAGTGGTGCACGCCGCCGATGGTGGAAGGGGAGGAAGGAAGGAGGCGTCCACCGATATCACGGGTGCCCACACCTCCCCAATGGGCCGGGCCTCCCTGCCCAATAACCTTACATCTATCTTATTATATTATATTTATCTCAAAAAATCTATCTTATTATATTATTGTTTTTAAATCGTTAAGAAAACATTAAGAAACTATTATCGTTAAAATTTAATTTAGACATAGAATTTTTCCAAAAACTTTATAATAACACTTGCAATTTTCCGTTCATCTTGTGAAAAAATTATCGTTATATATTTGAAATAATATATATCATGATTATAAAAATAAGTCCTTCATGTATTTGAAAATATTTATTATGTGCATTAAAATTCATAGTATTTGAGAAAATGAAAATTTGAAATAATAGACATATATATTAAATAGTAAAAACTAAAAAGGAAATTCAAACCGAGAAGAACTAGAAAATAAAACTAAATGCTTGCAAAATAATCAGGTCATGCACGCATCTGCCCTGTGACAAGGGAAAATCCAGCGGTCGATGGGGATTCCCATGATTCCGGTTGGCTTAGATAAAGGCTCAGGCCCAATAATGCTCGCTCCTAAAAATGTTAAGGTATATCACTTTGAAATAAGGACTCCTATAGAAAAAGTTTAGTCAGATCCAATGACAGATCAACAAACGTGCCATTAAAGAGAATCATTACTATGCAAACCAATATATACTAACTCGAGGAGATGTTACTTTATGTAATAAGTAGACCTAGTAACAACGTACATTCGTTCGATGGTTGTAGATGATTGTTCATGCCAGGTTCACACCCGTGCAGACGGCTGAAAGGTTCTTTGATGAATAACTAGCATTCATCAGGTCATTATTTGTAGTATTAATTTAGTTGTACGTTTAGGCCTTGCCATGTCGGGCCTATATAAGGTATGGCTAGGGCTCCTGGCGAAGGGTTCACATCAATTATGTTAGAGATATGCCATAGAGGCAATCATGAGATGATGTTATTTCTTTATATATTCATGAGCTATTTGTATTGTCTTTGAATATCATCACTAATATATAGCAATAAGTATGTGACTTGTTTGTAAGACTATAAATTGTATGATGATTGTCCTAACGATCCCTAGTTGATAAAAATTTGTAGACACATATCCTTTGATTAGTTTATGATTCGGTTGATGACTATGTTTCACACTCATGGTGATGCGGAGCATCCAACGGACACCACCATGGATACATCCCGTACACGTGGACCACTGATGAGAGCACAAGTGATGGGTGTAGATAACACCTCCTTGTTGGTTACCCAAAGTGGAAGGTTAATATGTAGTAGCAGTAAATTTCTCTCGGTGAAGATACCAAGGTTTGTCTCCAGTAGGATTCCTAGCTCAACAAGAAGGTGACAACGACGCCAGAGATTTAGTTGTTGGCGAGTTGACGTGGACCTGCACACAAGAACGCAAATAACTTTCCTCCCAATGAGTTAAGAGAGGTTGTCAATCTCTCCGGCTTTGCTGTTTACAAAGGATCAAAACACAGGGGGATACTAATTGGTGCAACTGAAAGGAAATAAAAACAGTAAATGAGAACGGTATAAACTATGATGGAAATATGGACCGGGGTGTCATGACTTTCACTAGTGATGTCTCTCTCCCAAAAGACAGTAAACAACTATGTTGGGTGAACAAGTTACAGCTGAACAATTGACAGAATTATAAACACACCGCAATGTTAGTTATACTACTAGAAAGTAAAGAGGCTCAATCGTATGGCATTATACCCAAACAAGTAGATCATTTATTCATCAGCATCTACTCACTAATCATCCACCTTAAAATATCTATCCAGAACATCTCGCTGGTATTAAGTTGCGAACCCCAACCAAATTGTAGGCTCAAAGCAACGAACAACTGCCTTAACACTCTGGGTGTAATATAAGCAATCCTTGCAACACGCGGTCACAAGCACCACTATTTTACCCCTTGGTGGCCACAACAAATCCCTTAGTCTTATGTTTCTGTCACTCAAACTAGACATGGGGGGCATGAACCCACAATCAAGTGTAACGCTCCCTCTTGGAGTTGCAATCTACTACTTGGACAAAGCAACAAACGCAATGGAGAACATGCAAGGATACTCAAGAACAAAAATATAAAGGTAAACAAAATATATTACTCATCACAAACTGAACATAATCTCATAATCCATCGGATCCCAGCAAAAACAGCATAGCAAAGCAGGAATTAATACATAGGTGCCTTGATTATGATAGGCAGCTCACAAGGGCTAAACATTGAAGCACAAGATTGGAGAGAATACATCATCTAACTACTGATCATGGACCCATGGTCCAATAGGGACTACTCACGGCGCATCCCAGAGGTGATCATGGTGATGGAGAATCCTCCGGAGGTCAATCCTCCCTCCGGCAGCGCACCAGAACAAGTTCTTCTGGCGATCCCGAGATCGGAATCGCCGCGGCGGTGGCACAGTAGATGAAATCACGTGACGGGGTTCGCCCTGTAGGTTTTCGGGGCGAGGGCTAAATATATGCCAAAGGGGAGCCTGAGGGGTGCCCCCCTGGCCCAGGCGACCAGGCGGCGCAGCCACCCCCCTGGTCGCGCCAGGAAGGCGCCTAGCCAGGAGGTGGCCCCCCTCGGGGACACCTTTCGGCTTCTGAAGTAAATATCAAACATTAGTCATGTATCCCGTAGGTAGTTGTGCATGCTTGCAATAAGAACCTGCACAACATCTTTTGTCCTACCATCCCGCTACAACGGGGCCTAAGGGAACTTATGGAGATTAAGGTGCTCCTGTCAAAGAGCACCGGAACAAAGCAATAAACTCAATGGATACATGAAATCCTTAAATTATGGACCATTCCCTTTGGTGTCTCAAGCTGACACCTTTGGGGTCGCCAGTTCCGGACCATAATAGGTGCATACAACTCATAGATAGGATCAAGAACATAAATATACTCATGAAAACATAAGTGGTTCAGATCTGAAAAATGGTACTCGGGCCCAAAGTAACAAGCATTAAGAGCAACAAGTTGTAGCAAAGATGATAAACACCAAAGTAGATGATAGTCAACATGCCCTCAACAATCTGACGAACTATTACATGATCAAACTCATCCAATCCCTACCATCCCCTTTGCCTACAGCAGGTAATTACTCACACATGTGAAGAGAATTCATGGAGGGAGGATGTATTGGTGATGGTGATGACGATGGCGAAGATCTCCCCTCTCCAGAGGCCAAATCAGCCTCCAGATTAGCACTCCCGAGGAAGAACAGAGGGTGGTGGAGGCTCCGCGATGAAAACTGGAAAAGCGACTTCTGTTTTGGGGTTTTTGCGTCACGGGAATAAATAGGAGTCGAGGTAGGGGACCAGAGGAGGGGGGAGGCCCCCAGGCGGCCAGCCGGCGCGGCCAGGGGTGGGGCCGTGCCAGCAGGGCGCCTGGAGCCCCTGTGGCCCCCCTCTGGCCCCACTTCTGGCTCGTGGAAGCTTCGGGTGCGTGGATTTTTCCTGAATTTTCTGGGAATTTTCCGAGATACCTAGAGATCCATTTTCCTGCACACAATAAAACCATACAGGCAGCTCTGCTGAAAACAGCGTCAGTCCGGGTTAGTTTAGTTAAAATCATGCAAGAATGAGGGCAAAACAATAGCAAGAGTGTTTGGAAAAGTAGATACGTTTGAGACGTATCAGAGATGAGTCCCCAGTATTGGATCACCTGAACGAAGCCGAACAACAAGTTCTGAATAGGAAAGGAGGCAGAACAAAGACTACGAACAATGCACGGGGCATTCCCGAAGCTATTCGCAAGAAGTTCAGGTATGACACCCCAGATGAAGAAAATAAAGATTAGCACAAGATTCACTTACAAGGGATTCAGAGGTACCGGGCCATCAGATGGTATAAATACAAGAGCGTGCGAGATTGGAAGTGGGCAATGGAGTTTGCCTTCCACCCACCTTTCCTCTATACTACGCACATGTGTGCAAAGTATACCGAAGAAAATCGGCACTTGTACTACCCTATTCCACCGAAGCTTCCACATCCCAACTCTCCCAAGACCCTAGATGACTATCCTGAAGAAAAGGAGCACTTGAGAACCGCTGCCGAAAAAAACGTATCAAGGATGCAAAGAAGGCAACCAAGAAAGCTGCTGTCGAAGAAGCTGGAGAGGGCCAGAGTTCGAAGAAGAAAAGGTCTCGGAAGCTCAGAAAGAAATCTGCTTCACCTCCTCAAGCTTTCACTGATGATGAGTAAATGCTTTTGGAACAAGCAGCTCCTGAAGACTCAATGGGTGAAGACGTCGAAGCTGATGCCGACGATGAATCTGAAGAAGTTGCCCCTACCCCCAAAGAAAATCTTCGCATTCCTTTGAAGAAAAAGGCTAGAGAGAAACCTGCCACAAAATGGCTAAGGATACAAGATCCAACTGACAAGCTGTAAGGCCCGATATGTGGTACTGTTCCAGATCTAGATGTTTCCATCCAGATCCGGGGACGAATCACATATCGGTCCCACCGCGACATACGACAATGTCATATGCCCCGGATTTCCAACATGATATCACAACATTACAGCTACAAGGATACAACATCTCATACAATCGGCATACAGCTGCCTTAAATACAATAGATCAGCGGAAGATACATGTCTGAGTACAGACTATAATCGAATGCCTAGCGGCAAAAGTAAAACACACCATTCTCGTAACCACACGGGTCCAGGCTCTCCGCCGAGATCCGCCTAACTAGTCGTCGTCGAGTATCCACAAAGGCGTCCAGAAGAAGAGTTGAGGTAGTATCAACTGCAGCGGTCGATCAGGCAAAACATAAAAGGGAAAATAAAAGAAAGGGGTGAGAATATATCAAAAGTCTTGTAACTAACTTCTCACGGGTAAGATGGGGGTAGTGGTGAGGTTGCAGACGCACTAGCAATATATGAGGGGCTAACGATCTATTTTAGAGTAAGACGAGAACCAAGCATTCGATGAGAAATCGCCTCCAACAAGTCTTGCTATCAACTACTTACGCAAACATAACACCTATCCTATCCTTGTCCTCCTATTCGTATCCCGACGAAGAAGAAGCAGTCAAGGCACACACACGTTGATCAAATTATTAAGATTATCTTAGTTGTTGTCTATGAACAAGGAGTAGGTCTCAAGTCGTCCATAACCGTGGACACGGCTTCTAGAAAAGATTTAACCCTGCAGGGGTGTACCAACTGCCCATTACAAGGCTCCGCACGCACGCCCATCTCTCTCAGTTTCTACCCATCATAGGCAACTATTTTATGATTTAGTTCTGAGAGATCCGAAACGACACGTCCCTCTAGCTAACAACGAACAAATCCGGGTGGCCCCCGGGGAGTCGACACCCAATCCAAAAGTCGTCCGCACTCTCGGATCGACTCTTCCGGCTGACGCAAGTTGGATTACCGGTAATTCTCACATGAGGTCGGGTCCTAGCTGGTCAGGTGGACCAACAGAGAAACCATGTCTCCACTGGCCCAAGTTGTTTTAAAAGATATCTGCTAGGAGCGACCCGACAGACATATATGCATGGTTTGCAAATGGTAAATCGACTTGGGCCACCTCTAGAAATGTTTGAAGCTAGGTAGGTAAGAAAAGGGGACCCCATAGTATCCCACACACGGTTAGGCACGCTCATCAAGAGACATAGTACCCGGAACTCGGGTCCTAGGTGACTCGAATGGAACAAAGCGTCGGGGCGGGATAGCCTAAACCTTCCATCCTTCGTCGAATATAGTCAACATTATAATAATCATATCATTCACAACAATATAATAATGTGATAGCCCAATCCAAAGATTAACAGGATAACAGTTGATAACATCCTAGCATGCATACTAAGCAGTGGTTGAGCAGCGAGAAATAGTAACATAGTCGAACAAGGTTTGCTGGGATGTGGAGGACATGGCTGTTTGGGTTTATTTGAGAGGCATGAATATGAAGTGGTAGGATCAAGCAATCGTTCTATCCTACACCTAGGCGCGAGTGAGCTGAAAGTTATAAGCATGATATATGATCCCCCTTACCTGATGAGAAGACGAAGTCGAAGGTGTAGCCGATCGCAAGCTCGCAATGTCTCCGAGAGGTACCCGCGGAAGAACACAAGAAGGAAACACTGGAAAAGACAATCGACGAGTAAGCATCTATTACTACGAAGAAATCACGAGCAAACATCAACAAGGAGACAACACGAGACAACGCACCACAATATCACATCTATCGTTGAGAGGGGTTACTAACAGATTAAGTGGAGTACTCGTCACACACGACGATGCCGCACATTTAGAATGGTGCAAGTTATTTAGCTACAGGTGATCAACAAAGGTTGTTAACATGGCAACTCAAGCAAGCATAGCATAGCACACAAACATTACAAGCATAATATAAACTATCTATGCTAGTCAATTTAAGTGAGGCACAACCTAAACATGGCATAACACTAAGTACCCCACGACAATTAAAGGAATTGGTACTGTTCTGCCCTAAACCATATTTTAGGTTGGTTAACAACAGCAAACAATAGCATAAACACAAAGTACACGAAAAACTAATCAAGTTACATGTAAAGAACACTCCAAACGGAGTTACGGTTAAAAAGATACAAGCAAAACAAGTTATGCACACAATCTGCCAACATCAGGTAGCACACTTTAGAGCAATGCATCAACAAGCTACTGAATGCAAACATGCACCAAATGACATGGAATTGCAGTAGGCATGAAAATAAAGGCATGGCAAAAAGAATCATGCAAATAGGCATCATGAACAATTAATTATAGCCCATGCAAAATGCAATAAAACATTACTGGTCTAGGACTTAGTGAAAATCAGGAAATCATGGCAGAAACTGTTATTTTCATGCTGTATAAACAGGAGAAAAACTATATGCAAATGTGCAGCAACATGACATAGAAATAGATGGGCATGAAGTAGGCATGATGGTGATCAGGTACAAACAAGAATCAAGGTCATAGGCATCACAGATCAAAAGATATTAAGCAAGCAACATGGCATCGGAAAGTTACAGACTTAGAGAAAAACAGAGGTGGCTGTCAACAACAGCGGCATAGCAACTTTGGAGCTAAACATATCTATGACCAGGAACTTAAACATGACAATGCAATACATATAATGGAAGTAGACATGGCATAGATCAAAATGACATATTGCAATGCTCAATAGGATGCACGGTAAAAAGGATATAGGGCAGCAAAGTAGCAACTTTATATAAACAGCAGCACATATCATCAGGGTCACCACTTTGGAGCAAGAATTAATATAGCTACAGCATGCAAACATGACAAGTGATTGCATAGGATTGAAGTAGACATGATTCTTAACAGTATGCAACAAGAATCAATGCAATATGCCTCATGGATGTGTCACAATCATCATGCAAACTTGCAATAAAAAAACAACAACAACACACTAGAAGAAAATAATAGCAGTTAGCAGCCTGGTGCCCACTTCAACAGTGATTAAAAACATCAAGATGGCCTCAAATCAAAATGCTCACAAAAGATGGATTGAAGTACACACAAAACTAAACAATTTTCCTTTTGGACGCAACATCATCCGGGCTATGGTTTACTCGCAAATCTATTCGCAAAATCGAATCAGCAGTGATACGTCCCAAACGGTTTTGTGTGACTTTTCATGTTTTGCTTGAACTTTCATACACTTTTTCAAAATCTATTCGCAAAATCTATTCGCAAAATCGAATCAGCAGTGATACGTCCCAAACGGTTTTGTGTGACTTTGCCATGTTTTGCTTGAACTTTCATACACTTTTGAACCTATTTGGACTAACCTATTAACTCAGTGCACCCAGTTGCCAGTTTCTGTTTTCTGCTGTTTTTGTATTTCAGGTTTTCCGGCCATTAAAAGTGCTCCAAAAATTCCGAGAAAAATATATAAAAAATCAGCGCAACAGAAGCTTACGGAATCACCAAGAGAGGGAAGGGGGCCACCACCAGGCATCCAGGAGGGCAGGTGGTGCGGCCCCACCCTAGGCCGCGCCAGGGACCCTCCTGACTGCCTCGTAGGTCCCCTCAACGCCCCCCTTCGCCTATATTTACCCCTCGGGGTGGAAACCCCTGACCCTCCATAGCCATGGACGCCTCCCATATGTACCGTGAGTAGTTTCCCTTGGACCATGGGTCTGTGACCAGTAGCTATGTGATCTATCTCTCCCCCTTTTGTGCTTCCACTTTCGAGTCCTCGTGAGCTGCCTCACATGATCGAGGCTTCTATGTAATTTCTGTTGTTGCTATGCTGAGTTTGTTGGGATCTGATGGATTATGAGACTATGTTCAGATTGTGATGAGTAATGTATTTGGTTCTTCTCTTTTATATTTTGTTCATGATTAAATTCTTACATGTTCTCCGTTGTGGTATTTGCTTTGGCCAAGTATTTTATTTGCAACTCCAAGAGAGAGCGTTATGCTCGATTGTGGGTTCAGCCCCTTGATGTCTAGCTTGAGTGACAGAAACATGAGACTAGGGGATGTGCTGTTGCCACCAGGGATAAAACAACGGTGCTTGTACCTGCGGGTGCAAGGATTGTTTACTTTACGCATAGTTCTTTTAATGCAGTTGTCTGTTGCTTTGAGTTTACACTTTGGGTGGGATTCGCAACTTAATACCAGCGAGATGTTCTGGATAGATATCTCAAGGTGGATGATTCGTAGTAGATGCAGATGGATTTCAATCTACTTACCTTGGCGTACTGCCCATTGCTTTTGAGCCCTTCCTTTCTTTGCAGCATAGTTAGCATTGCGGTGCCTTCATAATCCTGTCAATTGCCCAACTGTGATTTGTTTACCTCGCTAGCACTTTTATCGTCTTTTGGGAGAGAGACATCACTAGTGAAAATCACGGGACCCCGGTCCATCTTCATATCACTGTTTACACCCTTATTACTTTCAGTCTTTACTTTCAATTGCCACTATTATTATCTCTTGCGTTGATCCTTTGTAAACAGCAAGGCCGGAGGAATTGACAACTCCTCTGTACTCGTTGGGAGCAAAGTTATTTGTATTTGTGTGCAGGTCCAGGTGAAGCTAGCAACCTCAGCGCCATTGTTCACTTTACCACCTTCTTGTATCCTTCGGAGTCCTACGGGAGACAAACCTTGGTATCTTTGCAAAGGGAAAACTTGCCGCTGCACTATATCTCACTCTGCACTTGGGGTAACCAACGAGGCTGGAAGAGTATTAACACTCTCTTGCCATCAGCAAGTTTTCTGGCGCCGTTGCCGGGGACTCCAGCCTACAAGATAGGGGAGTTGCACACTATCTTTTATCTTTGCTTTTTAGTCTTGTTAGTTTACCTTTCAGTTTTTACTTTAGTGTCCTTTATCAAAAATCCAAAAAATAATAATATTATGTGTAGTTCCTTACTTGCCAATCAATGTCTGACTTCCTTGAAACCAGAACTTATTGGCATGGAGGATTCACCGAGAATCAACAAAAGTGGTACAACGAACACCGCTTGTCTCAAAAGGGGATACACTTATGGAAACAAATACACCAGCTGTATGACTATGCTAGAAACTTGTGCTCAATATATAATATATCTTTCTGCAGGGATGAATCTTGTTGCTTTATGAGGCATAAACACCTTGCTTTCTAGTGTGAGTACAATGATGATGAAACCTTAGCTTCTTATGCTAAGAGAAACTATGATTTTTATGATGCAGAGGAAATAGAAGAATTTGTTGCTTATAAGGGTGCCTATGAAATTACTTCTCTTCTTAAAAATATTTATGACGCCCCTTACAAATCTTAGAGTCTTGCTATACTTAACTATTGTTTGGAAAATTACGATTCAAATTATTATATTACTGATCATCTTGAGAGAATCTCTCCCCCAAAGGAAGAGACTAATGATTTGCAGGACTCTATGGAAGAAGAAATTGCTGAACCTGAAAGCTCCCTAGATGAAAAAGAGGAGGAGAGTGACGAACAAAAGGAGGAAGAATGGAGCCATCCACGTCTACCTTCTAATGAGAGTAACTCTTTGACTCTTACATTATATGGGTGTTATGATCCCATGGATTCTTTTGAAATATCCCTTTTTGATGAAGTTGATGCCTTCTATGCTTATGGCCGTGATGCCACTATAGATGATGCTTATGGAGATGAACTTGTTGTAGTTCCTCATGTTAAGCATGAAATTTTTGCTATTGCACCCACACTTGATTGTCCTATTATCTTTTTTAAATCTCAAACTCATATTCCGGAGAATTGTGCTCTTATCAAGGCTCAATGTGATGGGTTGCATTTATCTTATAATCCTAAAGACCGTGTTGAAAACTATACACGTGGTCTTGTAGATCATGAACAACATGATTTATGTGGTAGTTATATTATTGATGTTGTTCATGATCCTACTGAAAATTACTTTGAGAGTGGAAAGTTTGGTTGTAGAAACTTCCATGTTACAAAAATACCTCTCTTCTTGTTGAAAGTTTTTAAGTTGTTCTTTCTCCACCTTCCTATGCATGTCACTTTGTGCTTCTTTGATTTATTTTCTTACAAGATGCCTATGCATAGGAAGTGGGCTAGGCTTAAATTCGTTTCATATTTGATTCTTGATGCTCTCTTTTGCTTCAAATTCTTATTCTTATGAGAGCACCTTTTATAATCCTCATGCCTAGCTTAAAGGCATAAAAGAAAGCGCTTTCGGGAGGCAGCCCGCAACGAATTTAGGTTTTCCTTTTTGTTTTCCTTCTGTTCTTAGTGGTCTTGATGATTTTTTACTACTTTAGCAACATCATTGTATCTTTGCTTTTCAAGCTTTGTGGCTTTTATAGCCTCATACGACAAGGGAAGTGAAAGTTGTGACATACTGTCCAGAAAACAGATTTTGTCCTCGTGACTAGAAAAATCATGGAAAAATCCCAGTTCATCTTTTTGAGCTAAATTTTTTACACAGCGTGCTCTATACAATTACGAAACTTGCGTATGTTCTGAGTTTTTTGAGTTGAGTTGCATAAGTACCCATAAAAATTTCTTTTCTATCTATTGTTCTGTTTTTCACAGATTCTGCCACGTTTTGTCTCTCCTTACTTTTGCAAACCTTAAGCTTGCTTTTTCATTGCAAAAACTTTTTTTCAATCTTGGGAAACAGTAGCTCTTCAAGATTATCTTTATTTGCAGTAGAGGAAAATTATTTTATTAGGGTACTAACCTCTCTAATCAGCCTACAATGAGTTATGTATGAAGAGAGTTTTCAAGTGCGCGATGGAAGGTGATGAAAGAAGATTCAGGAGTGTCAAACGCTCAAGCTTGGGGATGCCCATGTGCACCCCCAATAAATATTCAAGAATAATCAAGCGTCTAAGCTTGGGGATGCCCCCGATGCATCCCCTTCTCCATCAACAATCATCAGTTTGTCCCTCGTTGCACTATATTTTTATCAATTCATACGTTATGTGCTATTCTTGGAGCGTCTCGCTCTTAGGTTTTGTTTTTAGTTTTCTTTTTATTTGTTTGTTGTAGTAACAAGTTAGACCCCAACTTACTCTTTTGTGTGGGAGAGATTCACGCTCCGCTTGAACTAGAACTCATCATAGGATTTGCATGATTATTCTTTTAGCTGTGAGCTGTTCTTTTTATTTTCTTAGCTGTTGTTCTGTTTAGTTGTAGTGCTTTAGTTTTTATAGAGCTTTTCTTTTGTCTTAGGTTGAACTTTCTATAGGTTGCATATTTTATCTTGTTAGAGAGTTTGCCTGTTGCACTAAGTTCTGTGTCTTGACTGAAAGTAGGTAGTTAAAGTTGTTGTTCTGTTTGTAGTAGTAACTTGCAATAGTTTTGAGGTATTGACTAGAGTAATGTTTGAACTTATGGTGTCAAGAGCTCTTGCCTATTAGTGATAGATGTCGTATTTTGGGCAATCTGTGTGTTTTTCGAAAACCAAAAACCCCTGTTGAGAACTCTAGCTACTAGATGGATCACTAACCTCTGGAGGGTTCGAATATTAGAGTACACTCACGTACCATGAGTCGAGGATGCGCAAGGATAACCAAACCCCCATACACTCCTCCTCGGGGTACCTGTATCTTTGTGAACCTCCTGATTAGATTGAGAGTTACCGATAATAAGTGCATGAGTTCTTCGGACTAATGTGAGTATTCGAAAGTTGACACTTCCACCCACCTATACTTTTTCTAGCCTCTTCGGTACCGTGCATTGCCCTTTCTCACCTCGAGAATTGGCGCATACTTCGCCAGTGCATCCAAACCCTTGGCACGATACGCTCTATCATCATAAACCTCCTTATATATTTCCTCAAAACAGCCACCATACCTACCTACAAGGCATTTCCATAGCCTTTCCGAGATACATTGCCATGCAACATCCACCTTATCATGACTTGATCTTCATGTCACACATGCTACTTGCTTGATCGATGAGCCTCATGCTAGTTGGGCCTTGCCATAATCATTGCTACATGACGCGCTAGTATCATTGCATATCCTGCTATCCTGGCAGAAGCATACATTTGCATCATGATAGTTATATTTTCTTTATGTGAGTACCTTTGTAAAGTGTGAAAGATCTCATATATTCTTGTAAAATATAGAGTATTGCCCCTAAAGTGAGGAAAAGATCCCAAAGAGGACAAAATCAAAAGATCCCAAAGAGGACAAATGAGAGTTAATTAGAAAGAGCCATTGAGGCCACCAAAAAATACAAAAAAAGAGAAAAAGAGAAAAATAACAAAAAGAGAGAAGGGGGCATACTACTATTCCTTTTGAGAGATCCACACTAGTACTTCATATCCTATCCCTTGTACTCCATAGAGATCATCATCATGCATATAGCTATGTGGGGACCCTTCACACTATGGAACTTGGCTTGTATATTCCAATGATGAGCCTCCTCAAACGAGCTCTAGGTCTTCTTGAGCAAGCAAGTTAGATGCACCCCCACTAGTTCCCTTGGAGAGCTTTTAGCTCACATGTGCATCCGTTGTATGGCAATCCCTACTCCTCACATCATATCTATCATATGGCCTTCTCTCGCCTATGATTGTCCTCATTGATGTGAGCCTTTCACACCTTTTTGTCTTCCTCCTCCACCTTCTTTCTGTTTCGCCTTTTAGGTGTCAACTTTCTTTCTCACGCTCATCCATTGCATGAGTGCTCAAAATATCGAAAGGGAGTGGATCAGTTTGACTTGTACCTGGCTAGTGGTCTGGGGACGAGTCCAGATAAGAATCCAAAGGAGACCAAGTGTGAAACTTTAGTAGATAGTTGTTCTCAACAACCTTATTTTTTCTCTCGTATTTCCCTATCCCTTGCTTGCACGCAAACAACATCTGGAGACATTCGAGTCACGGACAGCGAGAGCTCTTGCACATTTTGTTCTTTTGTTGCTTGTGTCAATGCTAATATAGACTCTTGCTTGTTAAGACTTGAATTGAATTGCATGCTTTGATTGCTTTACTTAAAAGTCCTTTTATGGTTGTGTGTCATGTCACCACAGAAATTATGCTTGTTATCATTTACCTACTCGAGGACGAGCAGGAATTAAGCTTGGGGATGTTGATACGTCCCAAACGTATCTATAATTTCTGCTTGTTCCATGCATGTTTTGTGTGACTTTGCCATGTTTTGCTTGAACCTTCATACACTTTTGAACCTATTTGGACTAACCTATTAACTCAGTGCACCCAGTTGCCAGTTTCTGTTTTCTGCTGTTTTTGTATTTCAGGTTTTCCAGCCATTAAAAGTGCTCCAAAAATTCCGGGAAAAATATATAAAAAATCAGCGCAACAGAAGCTTCCGGAATCACCAAGAGAGGGATGGGGGCCACCACCATGCAGCCAGGAGGGCAGGTGGCGCGGCCCCACCCTAGGCCGCGCCAGGGACCCTCCTGACTGCCTCGTGGGTCCCCTCGACGCCCCTTCGCCTATATTTACCCCTCGGGGGTGGAAACCCCTAAGACGGACTCCTCTTTCGCGATCTCGCCTCTGTTCCGCCGCAGCCGTTTCAAGATCGGGGCTGCCTGGAGAAGCTGCTCCGGCACCCTGCCGGGAGAAGCTACCCCCTCCGGGAGACCCTCCATAGCCATGGACGCCTCCCGTATGTACCGTGAGTAGTTTCCCTTGGACCATGGGTCTGTGACCAGTAGCTATGTGATCTATCTCTCCCCCTTTTGTGCTTCCACTGTCGATTCCTCGTGAGCTGCCTCACATGATCGAGGCTTCTATGTAATTTCTGTTGTTGCTATGCTGAGTTTGTTGGGATCTGATGGATTATGAGACTATGTTCAGATTATGATGAGTAATATATTTGGTTCTTCTCTTTTATATTTTGTTCTTGAGTAAATTCTTGCATGTTCTCCGTTGCGGTATTTGCTTTGGCCAAGTATTTTATTTGCAACTCGAAGAGAGAGCGTTATGCTCGATTGTGGGTTCAGCCCCTTGATGTCTAGCTTGAGTGACAGAAACATGAGACTAGGGGATGTGCTGTTGCCACCAGGGATAAAACAACGGTGCTTGTACCTGCGGGTGCAAGGATTGTTTACTTTACGCATAGTTCTTTTAATGCAGTTGTCTGTTGCTTTGAGTTTACACTTTGGGTGGGATTCGCAACTTAATACCAGCGAGATGTTCTGGATAGATATCTCAAGGTGGATGATTCGTAGTAGATGCAGATGGATTTCGGTCTACTTACCTTGGCGTACTGCCCATTGCTTTTGAGCCCTTCCTTTCTTTGCAGCATAGTTAGCATTGCGGTGCCTTCATAATCCTGTCAATTGCCCAACTGTGATTTGTTTACCTCACTAGCACTTTTTTCGTCTTTTGGGAGAGAGACATCACTAGTGAAAATCACGGGACCCCGGTCCATCTTCATATCACTGTTTACACCCTTATTACTTTCAGTCTTTACTTTCAGTTGCCACTATTATTATCTCTTGCGTTGATCCTTTGTAAACAGCAAGGCCGGAGGAATTGACAACTCCTCTGTACTCGTTGGGAGCAAAGTTATTTGTATCTGCGTGCAGGTCCAGGTGAAGCTAGCAACCTCGGCGCCATTGTTCACTTTACCACCTTCTTGTATCCTTCGGAGTCCTACGGGAGACAAACCCTGGTATTTTTGCCAAGGGAAAACTTGCCGCTGCACTATATCTCACTCTGCACTTGGGGTAACCAACGAGGCTGGAAGAGTATTAATACTCTCTTGCCATCAAGGAGCAACAATCTCAAGACTTGGCAGAATTTTAGAAAAATGAAAAAAATATATTGTGTGAAAAAAATAGAGGGGCTGCTCGGGCCTCACCCTAGTGGGACGAGGCCCAGTTCAGTGGCAGTGGGCTCGCGGGCTGGAGAGGCACTGGTCCGTGGCGTTTCTGGCGGGTCGGGTTAGCTGCAGGCCGGCCCACCCGCGCGGCGGCGGCGGTTCATGCCCGATCCGCCTGGATCGGGGCTTCGGTAGGCGGCGGCCGGCGGCGACCTGACGCCAGCGAGGAGGAGGCAGACGGCATAGGGTGGCGCGACGGAGGCGGCACGGACGGGCGGCCGGAGGGAAGCGTGGAGGCGAGGTCGGCGTGGATCCGTTCGGCACCTTGCTGGATCCGGGGCAACGCGAGCTCGGGGAACCGGCCATGGCCATGGCGGCCGCCGGCGAAGTCCTGCGAGGAGGGGCGCAGAGGTCAGGGGAGAAGAGGGGGATCAAGCCGGCGGGAGCAGGGAGGAGGGCGAGGCGCGGAGGCGACCGACGACGGCGGTGTCTCACCGGGGGCTCGCCGGAGACGGGTGGCCGGCGCAAGGAGTCGGCCCGGATCGGCGCCCTAGCGGGCCTGGTGGCGGCGGTCGAGCCCGACCCGGCCCGGTTTTGGCTGGAAGGCTGGTGGATTCCCTCTGTGTTGACGTGGCCCCATCTGGACGCTCGGATCTGAGATCTGAGGGTCCAGATTAGAGGGGAGGCTAGGGTTTCGGGATTTGGGTGTTTTTGGGCAAAAATTGGAGCAAATCTGGGGGTGTGGCTGCAATTTTTTTTCTAGGGAAACCTTAGAAAGGGGTGGGAGTGTTGTGGTCTTTATATAGCCCAGGTGGCTGGCAGTTTGCAAAAACATCCCCGGTTTTTCTCTCGCGCGCGCGGTGCTTACGTTTCTGACCGCCGGGAGTCCGCGTGACCTCCTATTCGGGTAAAACTTCAAACTTCGCGATCAGCGCGTCGAGCCGGCGGCGTGCACCTCGCGCTAGAACCGTTCCAAGAAAACTTTCCGGCGCGCTATAAAAATATCATGTTTACTTATTAAATGGGGTTTTTCGTTCCGTTGGCTACGGCTGGTCTCGTGCAGTTTTTGCGACGGTGATCGGGTGAAACCCGGTGTCGCAAAGGTCGAGTGTCAGGGTGGAAAGGGTCGGTCTTCGTCCGATACGAGATAAGAGGGGGTAAAATAATTGTCGATTGATAAATCGGGGACGCAAACACCGCAGACAAATCAGACAATCAAACAATTCACACCGAAAACAAAATTTTTATTTTTTGTGAAATCTGGGCCGTTACACAAGCCCGCAGCTCGCCCGGTTATCGACACCACCAACTTTGTGATTGAAAATCCTTTGGCTTCCAAGCCACCTGGAGAGAACCTCAATATTGAGAGGCGGTCGAAGCTGAAGCATGACCCCTCGAAGCAAATGCAGACTGAGCAACCTGCTGCTCCAGTGAAGCCTAAGCCAACTGATGCACCAAAACCTTCTTCGAAGCGCAAGCTCACTGAAGAAGAACTAAAACATAATGACTTCGAGGAAGCATTGGAAAGAAACATCTTGGCTCATGACTCTGCCGCCAAGCAGAAAGCAGAAAGGGAAGCAGCAAAGAAAAAGCAAGAACTTGATGTTGCCAATTGATACGCGAGAGATGATAATTGCTTCTCGCCCTTCGTTGGTTACCCCAAGTGGAAGGTGAGATGCAGCGTAGCGGAAAGTTTCCCTTGGTGAAGATACCAAGGTTGAGTATCGACCAGTAGGACTCCGGTAATGATAAGTAGGTGGCAAGGAAACAATGGCACCGTTTTATACAAAAGTTGCTTCCTTGACCTGGACCTGCACACAGACACAAATAACTTTGCTCCCAACGAAGTTCAGAGAGGTTGTCAATCTCTCCGGTCTTGTTGTTTACAAAGGTTAAAAAACACAAGGGATAATGATAATTATAGCAACTGAAAGTAAAAGCAGAAAAGTAAATAAGCTTGTAAACAATGATGAGAATATGGACCGGGGTCCCGTGATGTTCACTAGTGATGTCTCTCTCCCAAAAGACGATAAAACTGCTATGCGAGGTAAACAAATTACAGATGCGCAATTGACAGGATTATAAACGCACCGCAATGCTAACTATGCTACAAAAGAAAGGAAGAGGCTCATAAGCATGGGCAATACGCCAAAACAAGTAGACCGAAATCCATCTGCATCTACTCACTAATCATCCACCTTGAGATATCTATCCAGAACATCTCGCTGGTATTAAGTTGCGAGCCCCACCCAAAGTGTAAACCCAAAGCAACAGACAACCGTATTAAAAAGGACTTTGCGTAAAGTAAACAATCCTTGCAACCGCGGTTACAAGCAACGTTGTTTTCCCCCTTGTGGCCACAACACATCCTCTAGACTCATGTTTCTATCACTCAAGCATGTCATCAGGGTGCATGTACCCACAATAGAGCATAACTTTCCCTCTTGGAGTTACTACCTACCACTTGGCCAAAGCAATAAACAACAACATAGAACATGCAAGAATTACTTAGGAACAAAAATACAAAAGATAAGAACCAATTATATTACTCTATCACAATGTGAACATAATCTCATAATCCTTCAGATCCCATCAAACTCAACATAGCAACAGCAAAAAGATTACATATGTGCCTCGATCATGTAGGAACCTCACGAGGTCTAAACCATGAAGAACAAAGAGGGGAGGAGAACATCACATAGCTACTGATCACGGACCCATGGTCCAAAGGAAACTACTAACGGCACATCCGGGAAGCATCCATGGTGGAGGGGAAGCTCCCGGAGGTCGATCCTCCCTCCGGCAGGGTGCCGGGAAGGGTCCTGCTGGTGCTCCCGGTCTTGGAAGCGCGACGGCGGCGGAACAGAGGCGAGATCGCGAAAAAGGGTTCTATCTTCGAAAGTTTCACGTCACGGGAGATATATAGGCGAAGGGGAGGCAGCCAGGGGGGCCACCAGGAGTCCAGGAGCCCCCCTGGCGCGGCCAAGCCCTAGGCCGCGCTAGGTGGCCGTCTGGGCCCCTGGTGGTGGCCCTCTAGCCCCACCCAGGCTCTTCCGGAAGCTTCTGTTGCGCTGATTTTTTATCTGATTTTCCCGGATTTTTGGAGCACTTTTAATATGGGGGAAAACTGAAATAGAAAAACAGCAGAAAACAGAAACTGGCACTGGGGTGCACTAAGTTAATAGGTTAGTCCAAATATTATCAAAAGTGTATCAAAGTGTATCTAGATCATAGCAATAACACACAAAACATGCATGGAGCAAGAAGAAATTATTGATACGTTTGGGACGTATCAACATCCCCAAGCTTAATTTATGCTCGTCCTCGAGTAGGTAAATGATAACAAGCATAATTTAAGTGGTGACATGCTAGCAACCATATAAGAACTTTGAAAAGTAAAGCAATCAAGGTATGTGATTCAATTCAAGTCATAAAATGCAAGAGTCTATATTAGCATTGAAACAACTAACAAAAGAACATTTGGTGCAAGAGCTCTCGCTGTCCGTGACCCGAATGTCTCCAAATGGTGTTTGCGTGAAAGAAGAGGGATAGGGAATACGAGAAAAAAAGTATTTTTGTTGAGAACTCAATCTACTAAAGTTTCACACTTGATCTTTTTTGGAATCTTATCTTGACTCGTCCCCATACTACTAGCCAGGTACAAGTCAATTTGATCCACTCCTTTTCGATATTTTGAGAACTCATGCAATGGAAGAGCATAAGAACGAAAGTTGACACTTAGGATGGCAAAGAGAGAAAGATGGTGGAGGAGGAAGACAAAAGGGTGAGAAAGGCTCACATCAATGAGGACAATCATAGGAGAGAAGGCCAAATGATAGATATGATGTGAGGAGTAGGGATTTCCATGCAACGGATGCACATATGAGCTAGGAAAAGCTCTCCAATGGAACTAGTGGGGGTGCATCTAACTTGCTCGCTCATGAAGACCTAAAGCTCTTTTGAGGAGGCTCATCCTTGAAATATGCAAGCCAAGTTCTATAATGTGAAGGTCCCCACATAGCTGTATGCATGAATGATCATCTCTATGGAGTACAAGGATAAGAGGGAGTACTAGTGTGGATCTTTCAAAAGTATAGTAGTGTTGCCCCTTTCTCTCTTTTTATTTTCTTTTTCTGTTTTTTCTATTTTTTGTATTTTTTTGGTGGCCTCAATGACTCTTTCTATTTAACTCTCATTTGTCCTCTTTGGGATCTTTTATTTTGTCCACTTTGGGATATTTTCCTCACTTAAGGGCAACACTCTAATTTACAAGAGGGTATAGAAGATCTTTCACACTTTACAAGGTACTCAAATCATAAAGAAGATGTAGCTATCATGATGTATGCAATGTATGCCGCTGCCAGTGTAGCAGGGACATGTATGACATGAAGATCAAGTCATGAAGAGGTGGATGTTGCATGGTAATATATCTCGGAAAGGCTAGGGAAATGCCTTGATAGGTAGGTATGGTTGCTGTTTTGAGGAAAGATATAAGGAGGTTTATGATGACAGGGCGTATCATGACAAGGGTTTGCATGTACCGGCGAAGGTGGACGCCAACTCTAGGAGTGAAAAGAAGGCAATGCACGACACAGGAGAGGCTAGCAAATATGAGGAGGTGGAAGTGTCAACTTTCAATACTTACATTAGTCTGAAGAACTCATGCACTTATTATCGGTAACTCGCAATCTTATAAGGAGGTTCACAAAGAGACAAGTACCCCGAGGAGGAGTGTATGGGGGTTTGGTTATCCTTGCGCATCCTCGACTCATGGTACGTGGGTGTACTCTAATATTCGATCCCTCCAAAGATTAGTGATCCATCTAGTAGCTAGAGTTCTCAACTAGTTTTGTAGGTTCTAAAAATAAACACGGATTGACCAAAATACGACACCTATCACTAATAGGCTAGAGCTCTTGACACCAAAAGTTCAAACATTACTCACAACAATACCTCAAAACTATTGCAAGTTACTACTAAAATTAAATAGCAACCTCAATTACCTACTTTCAAGACAAGACACTACTCAGTGCAACAACCAACTCTCTTAACAAGATAAACATGAAAACTAAAGAGAGTTCTAGCAAAAAACTAAACAAAAGCCAAGGCTCTTGCTAAAGACAAACTAAAACTAAACATGGCAGTAGCTACGAGAAGATAAAGAACACACAACAGCAAAAAGATGGGCATGAAGAATCCTATGATGTGTTCTAGATTTTGAAAGTGAAGCGTTTTTCTCTCCCAAACAAAGTAAGATGGGGTCTAACTCGTTATGAAAAGCAAGCAAAGCTAAAGAAAAATAAAAATAAAACCTAAGAGTGAGACGCTCCAAGCATAGCACATAACGCATGAAGTGATAAAAATATAGTGAGGCGAAGGACGAACTCATGATTGTTGATGGAGAAGGGGATGCATGGGGACATCCCCAAGCTTAGATGCTTGAGTCTCCTTGAATATTTATTGGGGATGCATGGGGGCAACCCCAAGCTTGAGCGCTTGACACTCCCGGATCTTCTTTCATCATCTTCCATCGCACACTTGAAAACTCCCTTCATACATAACTCATCAGAAGCTGATTAGAGAGGTTAGTACCCTTAATAAAATATTTTTCCCCACTGGATATAAAGATATTCTGAAGAGCTACTGTTTCTCAAGATTGCCAAAAGGTTTTTGAAAATAAAAAGCAATCTTAAGGTTTGCAAAAGTAAGGAGAGACAAAACGTGGCAGAATCTGTGAAAAACAGAACAGCAGGTAGTAGAGAATTTTTTCGAGGCACTTTTTCAACTCAAATAAAAAAACTCAGAACATACGAAAGTTCCATAATTCTATAGAGCATGCTGTGTAAAAAATTCAGCTAAAAAATATGAACTGGTGATTTGATCCGATTTTTTTCGTCAAGAAGACACAATCTGTTTTTTGGACAGCATGTCACAACTTTTGCTTCCCTTGTCATATGAGGCTATAACTTGGCACAAAGCTTGAAAATAAAGATACAATGATGTTGCTACAGTAGTAAAAATCATCAAGACCACTAAAAACAGAGGTAAATACATCTTGGGTTGCCTCCCAACAAGCACTTTCTTTTACGTCTTTAAGCTAGGCATAAGGAAAAAGAAGAATCAAAGATCTCCGAGATCGTCGGAATCATAAAAACCTTCAAATTGATTTTCAATAAGCTCATTCTTCTTCCTAGGAAAGAGGTACTTACCTTTCTCCTTACCGCATAAGTGTATGAACCCGTTACCAATATCAATGAAGCCTTTCATAGCTCGGAGGAAGTCCCTTCCAAGCACATTGTTGCTTTGGTTTGGCTCCATGATGAAGAAATCCATTGGTGCACTCCTATGAAGTAATGCAACTTGGACTTCTTTTACCTTACCCTTAATATCTGAAATATATCCATTAGCATGTTCCTGATAAGATGACAATTTATCCATATGTAGTTTCAAAGAATCATAAACTATTTTTGGCATGGTAGAAACTATGGATCCAATAACACAAAAAGCAAGGAAGTCTTGGTTAGAGATACCAATCCTAACAAAGGGCTCCCAATCATCATCTATCTCCAACCTATCTTTCTTGTTGGACTTAAGTTCTTCTACTTTCCTCAAGTCTAGAGCATCCATCCTCTTTTCAATACTGGCAAGTCTATCTATAACAGTATCAATACTACGATCATAAACAAAATAACTAGATAGACTATGCAAAATATCAAGATCTCTAGCTTCATCACACTCTAAAAAGTCTCCTTTAGCTATAATATCAAGAGAGTGTTTACACCACTTAAAAAGACCATGGTAAAAATTTCTAAGCACAATTTGTATAGGTATCCAAGGCATAATTCTTTTGTGTGCTTCAGAAATTTTGTCCCATGCCTTCTTCATATTTTCTCCATCCCTTTGACGGAAATCGAGAACTTTCGATTCCCGCAAAGCACCAAGTCCTAACATGTTCATCTAAACAAGGAGTACTACTAAAAGCAAGATAAATAAATTTTTTGTGATTTTTGATATGAGACACAAAGATAAAAACTGAAAGGTAAACTAACAAGACTAAAGAGTAAAGGTAAAAGGTAGTGGGCAACTCCCCTATCTTATCACTCGGAGTCCCCGGTAACGGCGCTAGAAATTTGCTTGATACGCGAGAGATGATAGTTGCTTCTCGCCCTTCGTTGGTTACCCCAAGTGGAAGGTGAAATGCAGCGTAGCGGCAAGTTTCCCTTGGTGACAATACCAAGGTTGAGTATGGACCAGTAGGACTCCGGTAATGATAAGTAGGTGGCAAGGAAACAATGGCACCGTTTTAGACAAAAGTTGCTTCCTTGACCTGGACCTGCACACAGACACAAATAACTTTGCTCCCAACGAAGTTCAGAGAGGTTTTCAATCTCTCCGGTCTTGTTGTTTACAAAGGATAAAAAACAAAAGGGATAATGATAATGATAGCAACTGAAAGTAAAAGCAGAAAAGTAAATAAGCTTGTAAACAATGATGAGAATATGGACCGGGGTCCCGTGATGTTCACTAGTGATGTCTCTCTCCCAAAAGACGATAAAACTGCTATGCGAGGTAAACAAGTTACAGATGCGCAATTGACAGGATTATAAACGCACCGCAATGCTAACTATGCTACAAAATAAATGAAGAGGCTCATAAGCATGGGTAGTACGCCAAAATAAGTAGACCGAAATCCAACTGCATCTACTACTAATCATCCACCTTGAGATATCTATCCAGAACATCTCGCTGGTATTAAGTTGCGAGCCCCACCCAAAGTATAAACCCAAAGCAACAGACAACTGCATTAAAAAGAACTTTGCGTAAAGTAAACAATCCTTGCAACCGCGGTTACAAGCAACGTTGTTTTCCCCCTTGTGGCCACAACACATCCCCTAGACTCATGTTTCTGTCACTCAAGCATGTCATCAGGGTGCATGTACCCACAATCGAGCATAACGTTCCCTCTTGGAGTCACTACTTACCACTTGGACAAAGCAATAAACAACAACGGAGAACATGCAAGAATTACTTAGGAACAAAAATACAAAAGATAAGAAACAATTATATTACTCTATCACAATCTGAACATAATCTCATAATCCATCAGATCCCATCAAACTCAGCATAGCAACAGCAGAAAGATTACATATGTGCCTCGATCATGTAGGGCAGCTCACGAGGTCTAAACCATGAAGAACAAAGAGGGGAGGAGAACATCACATAGCTACTGATCATGGACCCATGGTCCAAAGGAAACTACTCACGGCACATCCGGGAAGCGTCCATGGTGGAGGGGAAACTCCCGGAGGTCCATCCTCCCTCCGGCAGGGTGCTGGGAAGGGTCCTGCTGGTGCTCCCGATCTTGGAAGCGCGGTGGAACAAAGGAGAGATCGCGAAAAAGGGTTTTGTCTTCGGAAGTTTCACGTCACGGGAGATATATAGGCGAAGGGGGGCAGCCAGGGGGCCACCAGGGGGCCACCAGGAGTCCAGGCGCCCCCCTGGCGCGGCCAAGCCCTAGACCGCGCCAGGTGGCCGCCTGGGCCCCTGGTGGTGGCCCTCTGGCGCCACCCAGGCTCTTCCGGAAGCTTCCGTTGCGCTGATTTTTTTATCTAATTTTTCCCGATTTTTTGGAGCAGTTTTAATATGGGGGAAAACTGAAATAGAAAAACAGCAGAAAACAGAAACTCGCACTGGGGTGCACTGAGTTAATAGGTTATTCCAAGTATTATCAAAAGTGTATGAAAGTGTATCTAGATCATAGCAATATCACACAAAACATGCATGGAGCAAGCAGAAATTATCGATACGTTTGGGACGTATCACCATTCTAGCTGCTGAGCAAGCTGACACGAAGCGCAAGCTCGCTCAAGCTGAAAAGAATGAAGAGAAGGCTGCTGCTGAAGCCAAGCAGCTGGCGCATAACAAAGCAAAAGCAAGGCAACTATTGCTGCTCTTGCCACCAAGAAGGCTGAGAAAGCAGCTAGAGCTGCTCAGAAGCAAGCTGTGGTTGACATGACTCCTCCTGCTGAAGCAAATCCGCCAAAGCAAAAGGGTATTTCAATGCCCGAAACTCATGAAGAAGGAGATCGCCAAAGTGTGCATAGATTCCTTGATCCCCGTGAAGGAGAACTCTGGGATCATTTCGGCATTGCTGAAGCAATTTTGAAGAAGTGTGAAGCTGAAAATCCCAAAGCACTTGATCTTGGTGACGTGTATATCTCAAGCACCATCGAAGCCATGATTCACACAAGGATCAGTCAGCTGAAGGACCTGCACTCTCGTGACAGGGCTGAAACAGTAAAAATTCATAATTACCAACAATGCGCCGAAGCTGAAACCGATGAGGACTTCAAGGCGCATGCTCTAACTATGCTTCAAAAAGTGACTGACGTGAATTCTGTCACCAAGGACAACATCAAAATCTTCAAAGGCAAGGTCAAAGCTGCAGTTGAAGAAATGGTCAAAAATCATAATGCTTCCATCATGGAAAGAGACTCCAAGAAGCACAAGGTTGCACTTGAAGCTAAACCCACTAAAGGACAACCTTCCAATCCCTCACTAAAGAAGAGGACTACCAAGAGAAGCAAGAGGACTTTAGACTCGGCTGCTGATATGGAAATAAGTGATGAAACTCCCATCCAGCAGAAGCCAAACCTCACTCCTACTCCTCCTGCCCCTCAACCGAAACCAAAGCCATCTAAGCCACAAAAGACTCCAGCTCCACCCACCAAAACTCCCACTCCTCCACCGCCATGCCCCACTCCCAAAAGAACCTCTAGTCCCCGCACTCCCGCGCTAACTCCACCCGCCGCAGAACCATCTCCACCACATGCTCCCTCCCCCGTGCCACAAAGAGTTTCCACCCCACCTGCCGCAGATATGCCTCGCTCCCCAGCTCCCCAGAACTCCCCCCGGAAGCGCATGCATCTCACCACTCCACCCTTTCAAACTCACGGACTCGAGACTCGCCTGATTATTCTTCCACCCGTTCCGTTCAAGAGTCTGAAGCAAATGTGCCCCAGCCGGAAGCACGTGACAAAGAAGAACAAGTTCAAATACCGAATCCTTCACAAGAAATTGCTCTGAAAATTCCTCAATATACTGGTCCCTCTCAAATTGCTCCATCTGCCCGCCAGCAAAGGACTCGACCTCACTGCCGTCCATGCCAAGACACCCAGCTCGACACGAATTACCCCAGGGAGACGTTTCCAATTTTCAAGGGTGCTTGTTGTTCTTCGCGCCATGGTGATACGTCCAAAACGTATCTATAATTTCTGCTTGCTCCATGCATGTTTTGTGTGATATTGCTATGATCTAGATACACTTTCATACACTTTTGATCATATTTGGACTAACCTATTAACTCAGTGCACCCCAGTGCCAGTTCCTGTTTTCTGTTGTTTTTCTATTTCAGTTTTCCCCCATATAAAAAGTGCCAGAAATATTCCGGGAAAAATACAGGAAAAATCAGCGTACAGGAAGCATCGAGAAGAGCCTGGGAGGGGCCAGAGGGGAGCCAGGGGGGCCCAGGCGTCCACCCGGCGCGGCCCCACCCCTGGCCGCACCAGGGGGCGCCTGGGGCCCCTGGTCCACCTCTGGCTGCCCCCTTCGCCTATTTATTCTCCGTCACGGGAAAACTCCGGAAGAAGAACCCTATTCCGCGAACTCGCCTCTGTTCCGCCGCCGCCGCGCTTCCGAGATCGGGAGCACCAGAAGACCTCTTCCCGGCACCCTGCCGGAGGGAGGATTGACCTCCGGGAGTCTCCTCTCCACCATGGATGCTCCCCGGGTGTCCCGTGAGTAGTTTTCCTTGGACCATGGGTCCGTGATCAGTAGCTATGTGATGTTCTCCTCCCCTCTTTGATCTTCATTGTTTAGACCTCGTGAGCTGCCCTACATGATCGAGGCACCTTTGTAATATTTCTGCTATTGCTATGTTGAGTTTGATAGGATCTGATGGATTATGAGATTATGTTCAGCTTGTGATAGAGTAATATATTTAGTTTTTATCTCTTATATTTTTGTTCCTAAGTAATTCTTGCATGTTCTCCGTTGTTGTTTATTGCTTTGGCCAAGTAGTAGGTAGTGACTCCAAGAGGGAACGTTGTGCTAGATTGTGGGTTCATGCCCCCCGATGACAACCTTGAGTGACAGAAACATGAGTCTAGGGGATGTGTTGTTGCCACAAGGGGGAAAACAACGGTGCTTGTGACCGCGGTTACAAGGATTGTTTACTTTACGCAGAGTTCTTTTTAATGCAGTTGTCTGTTGCTTTGGGTTTACACTTTGGGTGGGGCTCGCAACTTAATACCAGCGAGATGTTCTGGATAGATATATCAAGGTGGATGATTAGTAGTAGATGCAGATGGATTTCGGTCTACTTATTTTGGCGTACTGCCCGTGCTTTATAACCTCGTCCTTTGTTTTGTAGCATAGTTAGCATTGCGGTGCGTTCATAATCCTGTCAATTGCCTTTCTGTAATTTGTTTACCTCGCATAGCAATTTTATCGTCTTTTGGGAGAGAGACATCACTAGCGAACATCACGTATTCCGGTCCATATCCTCATTACTGTTTCCATGCTATATTTACTTTACTGCTTTTACTTGCTATCATTATCCCTTGTGTTTTATCCTTTGTGAACAACAAGACCGGAGATATTGACAACCTCTCTGAACTTCGTTGGGAACAAAGTTATCTGTGTCTGTGTGCAGGTCCGCGTCAGTTGCGCCGCTGACACCTACTTATCATCTCTGGAGTCCTAC
Organism: Bromus sterilis; assembly: GCA_950022295.1. Lineage (NCBI taxonomy): Eukaryota > Viridiplantae > Streptophyta > Magnoliopsida > Poales > Poaceae > Bromus > Bromus sterilis. The sequence goes on along the minus strand of OX465601.1, from coordinate 136,576,018 downwards.
TGGAGAAAAACCTTGGTATCTTCACCGAGGGAAAACTGCTGCTGCACTACATCTCAAACCTTCCACTTGGGGTAACCAACGAAGGTCGAGTAGCCATCACATGGCCCGGACTTCAGCCTTGAACAACATCAGAAGAAGCATAGATTCTTTGGAACAAGTCCATATGCTTCGCCCCGCACTGCGGATGATCTTCGCTTCTGGACAGGTGAGCAACAAATTCTCTACCCCAAAGTATTCTGCCAACAGAGTGTGCTGTTTCGACACCGCTATCTTGACTTGCAAAGCTTATCAACAACAACATGCTTTCAGAACATCACCGAAACTATTGAGTCTCAGAACTTGACGCGGTTATTTTCCTTGAGTACTCCCTTCAACTCTGAGCTCATTAAGTAATTCTATGCCACACTCTATGTTTCGGGTGATGCCAATGAGCCTAGTACATGGATTCTGGAATGGATGTTACAAGGAAAAATCTTCAGAATGTCTTTAGAAGAATTCATGGAAATTGTAAACATTCCAAGGCACACTGGAGAACTTGAAAAGATTCACATGGAGCCAGATCTCACTGAAGCTCAATTTGCAACCTTGCTAGACACAGAGATAATCGTGGATCGTATTCCTGAAAACATTCGCCTGAAGCATCTGATATTTCTTTCCAAGACTTGGTTTTATATCTTGTCAAACTCATTGATTCCTTTCAGTACTGCTTCGGAAGAGTCCAACCTTTATCCTGAAACAAGGCATGCCATCATGAATCTCACGCATGGAGTGGTGTTTGACTTTGAAAACCGCTTCCTTCGAAATGTGGTTCATGCTGCAGAACTTCAATTTACACTGAAGTCGTATGCTCCCTGGCTACAAGCCTTATGCAATTATGGTCGTAACGAAGATTTTGTAGCATGCCATCATCCGAAGCTTTTTACCCCTCCAGTGACAGTTTGGAATTGCAGCGGAAGCCCAATGACATATTTTCCACTTATGTTGGTGTACGCCATGAAGTTAATGAGCAAAATGTCTCGAAGAATTTCCAGAAGGATTGTCATCACTTCGAAGTCAATCTTCGACCGCAGCAAATGCTTGAGAACTTCATTGAAGCAAATTAGCGTCAGATGCAATTCCTAGCGGATGAAGTCAATCGTGTTGGCAACATTGCACTGAACAATAATCAATATCTTCGTGTGCTGAAACGCCATTCCTGGAAAGGGCTGAGGAAATTCAACTCCGTAAAAGCTCTTCGCACTGCACGCATATTCAAAGAATACCAACATTTACAGCGAAACATTTCAAGAGACGACACTCTTGACCGCCCAAATCAGAAGATCCCACCCCTGCACAAGATTGACGAAGTTCTTTTCGTCAACGTGCCCGATCCCATCAGGCCCGACACCGTCTCCGACAACGACTCTGTCACATCCAAGGACGTCAGCGACCTCGACATCGACCTCATCGCCCAGAAGAATCTCGAAGCTCTTCCTTCACCTGAGTCGGAAGAAGAATCGTCAAGAGATCAATATTCTTCGGGCGAGTCCTTGTCTAGCTCAGCTTCGTCGGGCTCCAGGGGTGTTGATGCCGCTCAGTAGTTCTCTCGATCCACTTCCCAACCTTTTGTCCAATCATTGACAAAAAGGGGGAGAAATGTTGGCATCGATGAGTTAGATTTGCATCGGGGAAAGGGTTTTTGCATTCGTTTTTGCTTCCCTTGGTTAAGTTACAACAAACATTCATTCCATTTGATTGGGTTGTAACTTAAGTTTAGATTCGAATTGTGCTACTGTTGTGCTACGCTTAAGTATTAATAACCCCCGTGCTTGCAAGTTGCTCTTCATATTATCTATCTTGCAGGTGGTTATTTTCTAAGTCACAGGTCATTGGAAGGAATTGTACATACTTCTGGATTTCTATCTTCTAATGCAATCGCCTTCATTATAATATTTGTTTTGCTCTCCACCGAAGAAATATTCCTCAAGAAATTCTTCGATTATATGAATCTTCGATGCTTGCATTCAGGGGAGTGAAAAACTTTATATCTGAGTTTGTTTGTATCTCTTCACAAAAACTTCAATATATTTATCGATGCATGTTTTGTCAACAATAGTCCAAAAAGGGGGAGATTGTAAGAGCAAAGTTTTGCCCCCGTGTGTTTTGGATATTATTGGACAAGATAGTAGAGGAATTAACAATGTTTTCTAGTGTAAACAGTTGTTCAGGTTCCTGAAGGACAAGCTAGGTGATAAAGCTTCAAGGAATATTTTCAAGTTAACGAAGCACAACTCCTAGAGCGAAGTTTTATCACGGAGGATGACCCCTAAAAATGATGGTTTCCTGAAGCTCAATTCATCGAATGAAATGAAGAAGATGGCGCAAGACTTAGATGTTTTTCTATAGTTCTTTTTCTGTTCTTTGAGTCATAGGAAAAATCGTACTATCAAGAGGGGTTTAGTTTGAGGACATTGAAGCTATTGTGAAATTGCTCAGATCAAATCTAAACGAAGTGAGAAGCCAGAGTGAAGAAATCTCATGTGCACTGAGTTAAGTTTTGATAGCAAAGACTTCGTTCTTTGGTTTCCGAAGCAGAACTAAGTCCGTGAGTCAGCTTTACTTGTTCCGCAAGTAAAGTTGTGCATTGATGACTAATCCGACTGTTGTGGATCAGGGTGTGCATTCGTTTTTTTCAGTTTAATTCGGTTCGGTTTATACGGTTTTCGGTTTGTACGATTTTTATACTTCGGTTTATACGGTTTATTACATAGATACGGTTCGGTTTCGGTAATAACCATTTAATTTTGGTTCGGTTTCGGTAATAACCAAAATAACCAAAGTTGACGCGAATTTTTTAACGAACAACAAATATTTTTGGTCGCATGATTCAGGACTGTGTATGCAGTTTAAAAATTCCTTGTGAGACCTATCTATGTACATTAGATCTTTCTATGATTTGATTTTAGGCCTTAGATGACATACATGATTTGATGCTAGATATTAAATGGCAGCAGATATGTAGTATTAGGATGGTTTGTGATGACGCGAAAAGCAAACAGTGGAAAAAGTAAAGAGCCACGATGTGTTTTTATGTAGCGATTGGATTTCTTCTCAGCGCGCCTCGTGGACTTGTAGTCTGGGACTAGTCCGTTCGTTCGCTGGAGCCATATGGTCTGGGCAAATACAGGCCCAAAAGTACGCCAGATGCACACGCTACCCTCGGTTGAAGCTGCAGCGCGAGTTTAGTACCACCTCGCCCATCGAGTTGCAGCGTGGTGGAGCGAAAGGCTATAAAATGAGGGTGGTGCGTTGCCAAGTGTTCAACTAAATCTTTAAATCATTACACAGTGAAACTAATTTTAGTTATTTCGGTTTAACCAAAAACCGTTCGGTTTTAAACCGAAAAAACCGAACATCAAACAGTTTCTAAAATTAGAAACTAAACTGAAACTGCAAACTAAAAAAACCGAATTTTCGGTTTGGTTTGGTTTTTTCCGGTTCGGTTTCCGGTTCCGGTTCAGTTTTGCACACCCTGAGTTGTGGACACACGTCAGGCTGTCGCTCCTGGTCAAATCAGTCATTTTGCACCTCGGGATCGCCACCTATAAATACGCCGCCCCGCCTCTATTTGCGGTTGGCTGCTCTGAGATTATTCCTGAGAGAGACTGAAGAGAGCATCCCAAGAACGCCACCGAAGAACAACCCAAAAGCCAATCCGCCGAATCCTAAGTCCCATTGATCTGAGTAGATTCAGAACGACTTAGATGAAAGCTTGCTAGCCTTTTTATCTTGGAGAACTGCAATTCTCCTAGACGGCTAGAGTGTCGTCTTCAGAGAGCAAAGAGTAATTGTCGTCTCGAAGTTGAAGTTTGTCAAAGGTTTCTAAGATTTCCTTGATAATCTACTCCGAGTCAAAATTGCCCAAGCTCAAGGAGATTGGTGCAGTGGAGCAACGGACGGAGAGAGTTTTGCTCCAGGTGTTCAATCACCAGTCCCTCCAACCAGACGTAGCACTTTGCAGAGCGTGAACTAGTCAAACAAACATCACCGAGTCAAGAGTTCGTTTTACTTCAAGCAATTACTTTCTGCATTGCATTTGCTTCCCAGTGATGCTTCTACATATTTTGATTCGCTGTGTTCAGTTTGATTACTAGTTTTGCTTCCCTGTTACTTGCTTCTGCAATCCTTTTCTGTTGAGTTTATGCTTCACTTCAAAGCTTCACTCGAAAATTTGAAGTGATCGTTCACCCCCTCCCCCTCTGATCACATACTTGGACTTTCACTTTTCTCTTTTTATTTTTTATTTTTTGGTGGCCTCAATGGCTCTTTCTATTTAACTCTCATTTTTCCTCTTTGGGATCTTTTGATTTGTCCTCTTTGGGATCTTTTCCTCACTTTATCTTTCACACTTTACAAAAGTACTCAGCATAAAGAAGAAGCTATCATGATGTATGCAAATATATGCCTCTGCTAGTGTAGCAGGATATGCAATGATACTAGCGCGTCATATAGCAATGATTAGGGCAAATCCCAACTAGCATGTGATGGCTTCTGGCCCCTTCGTTGGTGAGCCCCAAGTGGAAGGCGTGATGCAGTGCAGCAGCAAATTTCCCTCGGTGAAGATACCAAGGTTTGTCTCCAGTAGGACTCCAGAGATGATAAGTAGGTGTCAGCGGCGCGACTGACGCGGACCTGCACACATACACAAATAACTTTGTTCCCAACGAAGTTCAGAGAGGTTGTCAATCTCTCCGGTCTTGTTGTTCACAAAGGATCAAACACAAGGGATAATGATAGCAACTAAAAGTAAAAGCAGAAAAGTAAATGAGCGTGGAAACAGTAATGAGGATATGGACCGGGATACGTGATGTTCAATAGTGATGTCTCTCTCCCAAAAGACGATAAAACTGATATGCGAGGTAAACAAATTACAGAAGGGCAACTGACAGGATTATGAACGCACCGCAATGCTAACTATGCTACAAAAGAAAAAAAGAGGCTCAAAAGCACGGGCAGTACGCCAAAATAAGTAGACCGAAATCCAACTGCATCTACTACTAATCATCCACCTTGAGATATCTATCCAGAACATCTCGCTGGTATTAAGTTGCGAGCCCCACCCAAAGTGTAAACTCAAAGCAACAGACAACTGCATTAAAAAGCACTTTGCGTAAAGTAAACAATCCTTGCAACCGCGGTTACAAGCACCGTTGTTTTCCCCCTTGTGGCAACATCACATCCCCTAGACTCATGTTTCTGTCACTCAAGCGTGTCATCGGGGGGGGGGCATGAACCCACAATCGAGCATAACATTCCCTCTTGGGGTCACTACCTACTACTTGGCCAAAGCAATAAACAGCAACGGAGAACATGCAAGAATTACTTAGGAACAAAAATATAAGAGATAAAAACCAAATATATTACTCAATCACAATCTGAACATAATCTCATAATCCATCAGATCCCATCAAACTCAGCATAGCAACAGAAGAAAGATTACAAAAGTGCCTCGATCATGTAGGGCAGCTCACGAGGTCTAAACCACGAAGAACAAAGAGGGGAGGATAACATCACATAGCTACTGATCACGGACCCATGGTCCAAGGAAAACTACTCACGAGACATCCGGGGAGCATCCATGGTGGAGAGGAGACTCCCGGAGGTCGGCCCTCCCTCCGGCTGGGTGCCGGGAAGAGGTCTTCTGGTGCTCCCGATCTCGGAAGCGCGGCGGCGGTGGAACAGAGCAGAGATCGCGAAAAAGGGTTCTCTTTTCGAGGGTTTCACGTCACAGGGAATATATAGGCGAAGGGGGGCAGCCAGAGGTGGACCAGGGGCCCCAGGCGCCCCCCTGGCGCGGCCAGGGGTGGGGCCGCGCCGGGTGGCCGCCTGGGCCACCCCTGGCTCCCCTCTGGCCCCACTCGAGCTCTTCGCGAAGCTTCCTGTACGCTGATTTTTCCTATATTTTTCCCGGATTTTTTCTGGCACTTTTTATATGGGGGAAAACTGAAATAGAAAAACAGCAGAAAACAGGAACTGGCACTGTGGTGCACTGAGTTATTAGGTTAGTCCAAATATGATCAAAAGTGTATGAAAGTGTATCTAGATCATAGCAATATCACACAAAACATGCATGGAGCAAGCAGAAATTATAGATACGTTTTGGACGTATCAACATCCCCAAGCTTAATTCCTGCTCGTCCTCGAGTAGGTAAATGATAACAACATAATTTCTGTGGTGACATGCTAGCAACCATATAAGAACATTGAAAAGTAAAGCAATCAAGGTTAGAAATTCAATTCAAGTCATAACATGCAAGAGTCTATATTAGCATTGAAACAAGTAACAAAAGAACATTAGGTGCAAGAGCACTCGCTGTCCGTGACTCGAATGTCTCCAAATGGTGTTTGCGTGCAAGAAGGGGGATAGGGAATACGAGAAAAACATTTACTTGTTGAGAACTAAATCTACTAAAGTTTCACACTTGGTCGTTTTCTGGATTCTTATCTTGACTCGTCCCGAGACCACTAGCCAGGTACAAGTCAATTTGATCCACTCCTTTTTCAATATTTTGAGCACTCATGCAATGGATGAGCGTAAGCACGAGAGTTGACACTTTGGATGGCAAAGAGAGGAGTACGGAGGAGGAAGACAAAAAAGGATGAGAAAGGCTCACATCAATGAGGACAATCATAGGGAAGAGATGCCAAATGATAGATATGATGTGAGGAGTAGGGATTTCCATGCAACGGATGCACATACGAGCTAAGAAGCTCTCCAATGGAACTAGTGGGGGTGCATCTAACTTGCTTGCTCATGAAGACCTAGAGCTAGTTTGAGGAGGCTAATCCTTGGAATATGCAAGCCAAGTTCTATAGTGTGAAGGTCCCCACATAGCTATATGCATAATGATCATCTCTATGGAGTACAAGGATATAAAGGGAGTACTAGTGTGGATCTCTCAAAAGGATAGTAGTGTTGCCCCTTTCTCTCTTTTTATTTCTTTTTCTCTTTTTTCTATTTTTTTGTATTTTTTTGTGGCCTCAATGGCTCTTTCTATTTAACTCTCATTTGTCCTCTTTGGGATCTTTTATTGTGTCCACTTTGGGATATTTTCCTCACTTAAGGGCAACACTATTTTACAAGAAGATAAAGGAGATCTTTCACACTTTACAAGGTACTCAAAATCATAAAGAAGATGTAACTATCATGATGTATGCAATGTATGTCGCTGCCAGTGTAGCAGGAACATGTATGACATGAAGATCAAGTCATGAAGAGGTGGATGTTGCATGGCAATATATCTCGGAAAGGCTATGGAAATGCCATGATAGGTAGGTATGGTGGCTGTTTTGAGGAAAGATATAAGGAGGTTTATGATGACAGAGTGTATCATGCCAAGGGTTTTGATGTACCGGCGAAGGTGGACACCAACTCTCGGAGTGAGAAGAAGGCAATGCACGGCACGGGGGAGGCTAGCAAAATATGGGAAGGTGGAAGTGTCAACTTTCAATACTTACATTAGTCCGAAGAACTCATGCACTTATTATCGGTAACTCTCAATCTAATAAGGAGGTTCACAAAGAGACAAGTACCCCGAGGAGGAGTGTATGGGGGTTTGGTTATCCTTGCGCATCCTCGACTCATGGTACGTGAGTGTACTCTAATATTCGATCCCTCCAAATAGTAGTGATCCATCTAGTAGCTAGAGTTCTCAACTAGTTTTGTAGGTTTTGAAAATACACACGGATTGCCCAAAATACGACGCCTATCACCAATAGGCTAGAGCTCTTGACACCAAAAGTTCAAACATTACTCACAACAATACCTCAAAACTATTGCAAGTTACTACTAGAATTAAATAGCAACCTCAATTACCTACTTTCAAGACAAGACACAACTCAGTGCAACAACCAACTCTCTTTAACAAGATAAACATGAAAAACTAAAAAGAGTTCCAGCAACAAACTAAACAAAATCCAAGGCTCTTGCTAAATACAAACTAAGACTAAAACTAAACATAGGAGCAGCTATGAAAAGATAAAGAACACACAACAGCAAAAAGATAAGCAGGAAAAATCCTATGATGTGTTCTAGATTTTGAAAGTGGATCGTGTTTCTCTCCCACACAAAGTAAGACGGGATCTAACTTGTTATGAACAGCAAAAAAAGCTAAATAAAACTAAAAATAAAACCTAAGAGCGAGACGCTCCAAGTATAGCACATAACGCATGAAGTGATAAAAATATAGTGAGACGAAGGACGAACTGATGATTGTTGATGGAGAAGGGGATGCACGGGAGCATCCCCAAGCTTAGACACTTGAGTCTCCTTGAATATTTATTAGGGATGCATGGGGGCATCCCCAAGCTTGAGCGCTTGACACTCCTGGATCTTCTTTCATCATCTTCCATCACACACTTGAAAACTCCCTTCATACATAACTCACCATAAGCTGATTAGAGAGGTTAGTACCCTTAATAAAATAATTATTCCCCACTGGATATAAAGATATTCTTTAAGAGCTACTGTTTCTCAAGAGTGCCAAAAAGTTTTTGCAAAGAAAAAGCAAGCTTAAGGTTTGCAAAAGTTAGGAAAGACAAAACGTGGCAGAATCTGTGAAGAACAGAACATCAGGTAGTAAAGCATTTTTTAGGGGCACTTTTGCAACTCAAATAAAAAAACTCAGAACATACGAAAGTTTCACAATTGTATAGAGCACGCTGTGTAAAAATTTCAGCTCAAAAAGATGAACTTGGATTTTTCTGGAATTTTTCTAGTCACGAGGACAGAATCCGTTTTCTGGACAGCATGTCACAACTTTTGCTTCCCTTATCATAAGAGGCTATAACTTGGCACAAAGCTGAAAAATAAAGATACAATGATGTTGCTACAGTAGTAACAAACATCAAGACACAACAAAAAGCAAAAAGAAAAACATAAATTCGTTGCGGGCTGCCTCCCGAAAGCGCTTTCTTTTATGCCTTTAAGCTGGGCATGAAACAAAAGATCAAGTTGTATCAATCGAATCATTATCAAGATCATCAAAAAGCTCTTCAATTGTACAACTAGTCTTAAGGGGTCTTTCAAAAAAAGTCCTAATGAAGATACTTCTAGGGAGAAAACAAAAAGGGGGAAAATCAATGGAAGATTCATTTATAAAATTATCAAAGAGAGGTATTTCTTCCAAAGTTTTCACGGTTTCAACTTCTTTAGCAAAGGGTGGCTTATTTTTAGGTCGGGGAACCCTAGGGACATATTTGAACTTAGGTTGCCTTCTTGCTGAAGTCTCTACCTTTTTGGTTTGATAGAGGAAAAAGTAGTTCCTAGAGTGTTAATGATTTCCTCAATCTTATCAATCCTAGAAAGATCCGTATCACGGGATTTGATGACCTCCAAAGTTTTAATAATTTTAAGCATGGAGCTATCAAGCCTATTCAAATTCCCTTGAATCTTGCGATCCAACTCATTTAGCCTAGTTATACTTGGTATTCCTAACTCTATCTTTTCAAGTTTCTTCATAATGTGAGCTAGAGTTATATCTTCTTGTATGCTAGCAATAGGGAGATTTCCAACAAGATTTTCAATAACATTAAGAGACTCCCAAATCGGGGCTTCTAGGAAATTCCCATTGATAGCAGTATCTAATATGAACCTATTCCAAGGAGTAATCCCGACATAAAAATTTCTAAGCAGGATAGTAGTGGATTGCTTCTTGGTGGCTCTTTTTTGAGAATCATTAATTCTATACCAAGCATCTTTTAAACTTTCACCACCTTTTTGTTTAAAGGTGAGAACCTCTGTCTCAACAAAGGCAAAAGAGCCAGACATAATGACAACTACTAGCAAGATAAACAAAAAAATTGTGATTTTTGATATAAGACACAAAGATAAAAACTGAAAGGTAAACTAACAAGACTAAAAAACAAAGGTAAAGGGTAGTGTGCAACTCCCCTATCTTAGCACTCGGAGTCCCCGGCAACGGCGCCAGAAATTTGCTTGATGGCTTCTCTCCCCTTCGTTGGTGAGCCCCAAGTGGAAGGCGTGATGCAGTGCACCAGCAAGTTTCCCTCGGTGAAGATACCAAGGTTTGTCTCCAGTAGGACTCCAGAGATGATAAGTAGGTGTCAGCGGCGCGACTGACGCGGACCTGCACACAGACACAAATAACTTTGTTCCCAACGAAGTTCAGAGAGGTTGTCAATCTCTCCGGTCTTGTTGTTCACAAAGGATCAAACACAAGGGATAATGATAGCAACTAAAAGTAAAAGCAGAAAAGTAAATGAGTGTGGAAACAGTAATGAGGATATGGACCGGGATACGTGATGTTCACTAGTGATGTCTCTCTCCCAAAATACGATAAAACTGCTATGCGAGGTAAACAAATTACAGAAGGGCAACTGACAGGATTATGAACGCACCGCAATGCTAACTATACTACAAAAGAAAGGAAGAGGCTCAAAAGCACGGGCAGTACGCCAAAATAAGTAGACCGAAATCCAACTGCATCTACTACTAATCATCCACCTTGAGATATCTATCCAGAACATCTCGCTGGTATTAAGTTGCGAGCCCCACCCAAAGTGTAAACTCAAAGCAACAGACAACTGCATTAAAAAGCACTTTGCGTAAAGTAAACAATCCTTGCAACCGCGGTTACAAGCACCGTTGTTTTCCCCCTTGTGGCAACAACACATCCCCTAGACTCATGTTTCTGTCACTCAAGAGTGTCATCGGGGGGGGCATGAACCCACAATCGAGCATAACGTTCCCTCTTGGGGTTACTACCTACTACTTGGCCAAAGCAATAAACAGCAACGGAGAACATGCAAGAATTACTTAAGAACAAAAATATAAGAGATAAGAACCAAATATATTACTCAATCGCAATCTGAACATAATCTCATAATCCATCAGATCCCATCAAACTCAGTATAGCAACAACAGAAAGATTACAAAAGTGCCTCGATCATGTAGGGCAGCTCACGAGGTCTAAACCATGAAGAACAAAGAGGGGAGGAGAACATCACATAGCTACTGATCACGGACCCATGGTCCAAGGAAAACTACTCACGAGACATCCGGGGAGCATCCATGGTGGAGAGGAGACTCCCGGAGGTCGGCCCTCCCTCCGGCAGGGTGCCGGGAAGAGGTCTTCTGGTGCTCCCGATCTCGGAAGCGCGGCGGTGGCGGAACAGAGGAGAGATCGCGAAAAAGGGTTCTCTTTTCGAGGGTTTCATGTCACGGGGAATATATAGGTGAAGGGGGCAGCCAGAGGTGGACCAGGGGCCCCAGGCGCCCCCCTGGTGCGGCTAGGGGTGGGGCCGCGCCGGGTGGCCGCCTGGGCCACCCCTGGCTCCCCTCTGGCCCCACTCGGGCTCTTCGCGAAGCTTCCTGTACGCTGATTTTTCCTATATTTTTCCCGGAATTTTTCTGCCACTTTTTATATGGGTGAAACTGAAATAGAAAAACAGCAGAAAATAGGAACTGGCACTGTGGTGCACTGAGTTAATAGGTTAGTCCAAATATGATCAAAAGTGTATGAAAGTGTATCTAGATCATAGCAATACCACACAAAACATGCATGGAGCAAGCATAAATTATAGATACGTTTTGGACGTATCAGCATGCGGCTCATCGGTCAAGCAAAAGCATGTATGACATGAAGATCAAGTCATGATAAGGTGGCTGTTGCATGTCAATATATCTCGGAAAGGCTATGGAAATGCCTTGATAGGTAGGTATGGTGACTGTTTTAAGGAAAGATATAACGAGGTTTATGATGACAGATCATATCATGCCAAGGGTTTGGATGCACCGGCGAGGTAGGAGCCAACTCTCGGAGTGAGAAAAGGCAACGCACGGTACCGAAGAGGCTAGCAAATATGAGGAGGTGGAAGTGTCAACTTTCGAATACTTACATTAGTCCGAAGAACTCATGCACTTATTATCAGTAACTCTCAATCTAATCAGGAGGTTCACAAAGAGACAAGTACCCCGAGGAGGAGTGTATGGGGGTTTGGTTATCATTGCGCATCCTCGACTCATGGTACGTGAGTGTACTGTAATATCCGATCCCTCCAATGATTAGTGATCCATCTAGTAGCTAGACTTCTCAACTAGTTTTTTGTAGTTTTTGAAAATAAACACGGATTGCCCAAAATACGACATCTATCACTAATAGGCTAAATCTCTTGACACCAAAAGTTCAAAGATTACTCAAAACAATACCTCAAAACTATTGCAAGTTACGACTACAATTGAATAGCAACCTTAATTACCTACTTTAAGTCAAGACACACAACTCAGTGCAACAGGCCAACTCTCTAAATAAGATAAACATGAAGACTCAAGAGAGTTCCAGCAACAAACTAAACAAAATCTCTTAAAAGGATAAACATGAAAACTAAGAGCTAAACATGACAGCAGCTACGAAAAGATAAAGAACACACAACAAAAATAAAGATAAGCATGGAAATCCTATGATGTGTTCTAGTTTAAAGCGGAGCGTGTTCCTCTCCCACACAAATAAAGTTGGGTTCTAAATTTTTATGAACAGCAAGCAAAGCTACAGAAAACTAAAAAGTAAAGAGCAAGACGCTCCAATCATAGCACACAACGCATGAAGTGATAAAAATATAGTGGAACGAAGGACGAAGTGATAGTTGTTGATGGAGAAGGGGATTGACGAGGGGGTGACCCCACGACTCCTGCGTATGATACTACCTGGTGCATACGAAGACAGAAGACCCGCAAGGAAGCCACGACTGGCCCAACCAAGCACTGACGTAGGAGTCCGCGACTAGTATGGAAGGCACAACTTGGCGTACAAGGCAAGACTAGAACTAGGAAACTATCTTTGTAACCTAGCAAGGACTCCCTGAGACCTAGCCTAGTATATAAAGGCTGGGAGGGGAGACGTCCAGATGAATCCAATACACATCTACTCATCTGGCCTTGCAAGAACTCACCTTGGCCTCCACTATAATCGCTCCTTTACACAATAATATCGAGCAGGAAATGCTTCTCCTGTTAGCCGACGAGTATCGTCCAGCCTATGCCTTCTCTATGACTAACCCAAGGTCCCTGACCATGGGATTTGCCGGGGTTGATGCCCATCAATTGGCGCCGTCTGTGGGAACTACACAGGTTGGAATCACGATCTCGGCGGTCCTGCCCTCAGCAGATCAAGACTCGAGGACTAGAACCAGATCTAGCCCGCTCGAGGAATTGAAGTTCACCACAAGCATCTACATCGTCTCGTCAAGATCATCTAGCCTGCAGCCGAATCAAATCCAACACCTCGACGACCATCAGATCCATCGCCGACGGAAGAGAACTCGACGACTCAGAAGGCAAGCGTGAGGACTCTACTCGGGGACACCACTCGAAGAGTCGCGGCGCGTAACAGAAGACTCGCCCACCGTCGACGACCCGCCGCCGCCCGAACTCCCACCACACGCCAAGGCAGCGACTCTGAAACCCAGACCGGAGAATACTACGACCCATATCGAAGGCCAGATGAATTCTCCAACTTCATCCGGAGCCAATCACTCAGGGACGGGATAGAACTTGACCCAAGATTCCACAGCCGAGCAGAAGACCACTCGCAGATCTTCCAAATCTCAAGGAGAAGAAGGCACGCCGGCTCCAGTAAACTCACAGCTAAAGAGAAACTGGAAGGACCTTGCGCGATCCACTATTTTGAAGACAGTCGAGGGCATCTCAGAGAAATCCACACCCTAGGAGATTGTCGCCTATTCACCGAACTCTCCAACAGCCTCAAGGAGGAGAAGCAGCGTGAAGCCAAGCGCACTCGAAGAAGCGCGCAGTCACCAGCACCAAGTACAGAAAGGCAATGCCCCACGTCCCATGGACGAATCTGCATGATCCAAGAGGGAAGACCCAAGACACCAACACCTTGCAGGCCGAAGCAGCCGAAGGCCTAAAGATAACTGAAACCTACCAACTGCGCGGCGCTGAGACCAGCATAACCTTCTCACAAAGCGATCACCCGCCCGCAGTCCCAAGGCCAGGGCATGCACCCCTCGTCCTCGAAGCCCATATCGGAGGATATGACATGGACAGAGTCTTCATGGACGGAGGCAACAGTCTAAACATAATCTTCGCCAACACCCTACGCAAGATGTTAATCCCACGATCAGTCTGGAAGAAGTCAGGCACAACAATACATGGTGTAGTTCCGGGTGAAGCAGCCGCCTCCATCGGAACAATCGAGCTTGATGTAATCTTCGGCAACAAGCGCAACTTTGCAAAGCAAGTCCTCGAGTTCGAAGTGCTCGACTGGCAGTCGCAGTACCACGCCATACTCGGGCGACCAGCGTTCGCACAATTCATGGCGGTCCCGCACTATGCATATCTCAAGCTCAAGATGCCGGGACCTGCAGGAATCATCACAGACAAGGGAAGCTTCACCAAATCGTACTAGTGCGACCACGACTTCCACAAAGTCTCCGACACATTTAGAGCCCAACAACAGCTCAAAGAAATAGCCATGGTGACGGACAAAAGCATATTTACGCTGGCAAGCCGAAGCGAGACAAAAGAATTTGGCCGCGATTTCAGCATCGACAGCGGCACAATCACACACCAAGTCCACCCAACAGACCCAGAGAAGACGGTTCGCGTATATGCCCACCTTCCAGAAGAGCAAGCAACCGCCCTCATAACCTTCCTTCGCGAAGAGTGGAAAATTTTCGCCTGGTGCCCAGCCGACATGCCCGGGATACCACGAGAATTTGCAGAACACGCGCTCCACATCAAGCCAAACACCAAACCAGTAAAGCAGGCACTGCGACGATTCTCAGAACCCAAGCGCAGAGCAATCGGAGAAGAAGTCAACCGACTACTCGACGCACAGTTCATCCGAGAGACGAAGAAAGCAACATGGATAACAAACCCAGTCCTAGTCCCTAAAAAGGACACCGAGGTACTGAGGATGTGCATCGACTATAGCCTATCAACAAGCACTGCCCAAAAGACCACTTTCCCCTGCCAAGAATCGATCAAATAATCGACTCCACAGCAGGATGCGACCTCCTCTCCTTCCTCGACGCATACTCAGGATACAATCAGATCAGGATGAAGGAACATGACGAAGAGCACACCTTGTTCATCACCCCCTACAGAGTATTCTGCTATCAAGCAGTGCCCTTTGGCATAAAAAATGCGGGACCACGTACCAGCGGATGATGCAAGCATGCTTGAGAGACCAGATTGGTAGGAACGTCTAGGTCTATGTAGATGACATTGTCATCAAAACCTACAGCGCAAACACGCTACTCGACGACTGATACGTCCAAAACGTATCTATAATTTTTGCTTGCTCCATGCCTCTTTTGTGTGATATTGCTATGTATTGATGAACTTCCATACACTTTTGATCATATTTGTACTAACCTATTAACTCAGTGCACCCCAGTGCCAGTTCCTGTTTTCTGCTATTTTTCTATTTCAGGTTTCCCCCTTATTAAAAGTACCAGAAAAAATCCGGGAAAAATATAGGAAAAATCAGCGTACCGGAAGCTTCGCGAAGAGCCCGAGAGGGGCCAGAGGGGAGCCAGGGGGGCCCAGGCAGCCAGAGGGCGCGGCCCCACCCCTGGCCGTGCCAGGGGGGCGCCTGGAGCCCCTGGCAGACCTCTAGCTGCCCCCTTTCGCCTATTTATTCCCCGTGACGAGAAACCCTCGGGGACGGAACCCTTTTTTGTGATCTCTCCTCTGTTCCGCCGTCGCCGCGCTTCCAAGATCGGGAGAACCAGAAGACCTCTTCCTGGCACCCTTCCGGAGGGAGGAACCACCTCCGGGAGCTTCTCCACCACCATGGATGCTTCCCGGATGAACCATGAGTAGTCCACCTTGGACCATGGGTCTATGATTAGTAGCTATGTGATGTTCTCTCCCCTCTTTGTTCTTCATGGATTAGACCTCGTGAGCTGCCCTACATGATCGAGGCACATATGTAATCTTTCTGCTGTTACTATGCTGAGTTTGCTGGGATCCGATGGATTATGAGATTATGTTCAGATTGTGATTGAGTTATATATTTGATTCTCTTCTTTTATATTTTTGTTCTTGAGTAACTCTTGCATGTTCTCCGTTGTTGTTTATTGCTTTGGCCAAGTAGTAGGTAGTGACTCCAAGAGGGAGCGTTATGCATGATTGTGGGTTCATGCCCCCCGATGACTAGCTTAAGTGACATAAACATGAGTCTAGGTGATGTGATGTTGCCACAAGGGGGAAAAACGGTGCTTGTACTTGCCGGTGCAAGGATTGTTTACTTTACGCAAAGTTCTTTAATGCAGTTGTCTGTTGCTTTGAGTATACACTTTGGGTGGGATTCGCAACTTAATACCAGCGAAATGTTCTGGATAGATATCTCAAGGTGGATGATTAGTAGGTAGATGCAGATGGATTTCGGTCTACTTGTCTTGGCGTACCGCCCGTGCTTTTGAGCCTCTTCCTTTCTGCATAGAATAATTAGCATTGGTTTGCGCACATAATCCTGTCAATTGCCCAGCTATAATTTGTTTACCTCGCATGGCTATTTTATCGTCTTTTGGGAGAGAGACATCAATAGTGAACATCATAGGACCCTAGACCATATTTTGACTACTGTTTACACCTTCAATTTACTTTCAGTATTTACTTTTCCGTAGCTATCACTATCATTATTATCCCGTGCGTTTTATCCTTTGTAAACAACAAGGCCGGAGGAATTGATAACTCCTCTGAACTCGTTGGGAGCAAAGCTATCTGTTGTGTGTGCAGGTCCAGGTGAAGTAAGCAACCTTAGGTTGTAAACGACGCCATTGTTCACTTCACCACCTACTTGCATCTGTTGGAGTCCTACTGGTTCGATACTCAACCTTAGCATCTTTGCTAAGGGAAATTTGCCGCTACGCTACATCTCACCTTCCACTTGGGGTAACCAACGAGGAGCGAGAAGTATCTCGTGTGTCAAGCAAATTTCTGGCGCCGTTGCCGGGGACTCCACTCTTCAAGATAGGGGAGTTGCACACTATCTTTTATCTTTGCTTTTTAGTCTTGTTAGTTTACCTATCAGTTTTTTCTTTAGTGTCTTTTATCTAAGATCAAAAAAATAGTTATCATTATGTTTGGTCCTTTTGCCTTTGGTGAGTCAGAAGTGCTCACCTTTAAACAAAGAGGTGATTAAAGTCTGAAAGATGCCTGGTATAGAATTAATGATTCTCAAAAGAGAGCCACCATGAAGCAATCCACTACTATCCTGCTTAGAAACTTTTATGTTGGAATTAGATTTATTCTAGATACTACTATCAATAGGAATTTCATAGAAGCCCCAGTTTGGGAAGCTCTTAGTGTTATGTAAAATCTTGGTTGAAATCTCCCTGTTGATAGCATTCAAGAGAACATTACCCTAGCTCATATTATGAAAAAACTTGAAAAGATAGAGCTAGAGATGCCAAGCATTAATAAGATAAGTGAGTTGGATCATAAGGTTCAAGGGAATTTGAATAGATTAGATAGCTCCATGCATAAAATTTTCAAAACCTTGGAGACCATCAAATCCCATCACCTGGACCCTTCTAGGATTGATAAGATTGAGGAAATTATTGACACTCTAGGAACTACTTTCTCCTCAATCAAAACCAAAAAGGTGGAAACTCCGGAAAAGAAGGAACCTAGGTTCGTTTACGTTCCAAAGGCTCCTCGTTCCAAAAATAATCTATCCATTGCCAAAGGAGTTGAAACTGTGAAGACTTTGGAAGAGATACCTCTCTTTAAGATAAATGAGACTCCAATTGATTTTCCGCCTTTTGCTTTTATTCCTAGAAGTATCTTTATTAGGCCTTTATTTGAAAGACCTCTTAAGAGTGGTTGTATTATTGAAGAGCTTTTTGATGATCTTGATGATAGTTCAATTGATACAACTTGATCTATTTGCATTAAGCCTAGCTAATGGCTTTAAAGAAGCGCTTTCGAGAGGCAGCCCGCAACGAATTTAGGTTTTCCTTTTTGTTTTTCTTCTGTTTTTAGTGGTATTGATGATTGTTACTACTGTAGCAACATCATTGTATCTTTACTTTTCAAGCTTTGTGCCTTTTATAGCCTCATACGACAAGGGAAGTGAAAGTTGTGACATGCTGTCCAGAAAACAGATTTTGTCCTCGTGACTAGAAAAAACAGAAAAAAAAATCCTAGCTCATCTTTTTGAACTGATTTTTTTACACACGTGATCTATACAATTACGAAACTTTCGTATGTTCTGAGTTTTTTGATTTGAGTTGCAGAAGTATCCCTAAAAAATTCTTTACTACCTGCTGGTCTGTTTTTCACAGATTCTGTCCTGTTTTGACTTTTCTTCGTTTTGTAAACCTTAAGCTTACTTTTTCTTTGCAAAAACTTTTTGGAAATCTTGAGAAACAGTAGCTCTTAAAGATTATCTTTATTTCTAGTAGAGAAAATTTATTTTATTATGGGTACTAACCTCGCTAATTAGATTATGATGAGTTATGTATGAAGGGAGTTTTCAAGTGTGCAAGGGAAGATGATGAAAGAAGATTAAGAAGTGTCAAGCGTTCAAGCTTGGGGATGCCCTCATGCATCACCAAGAAATATTCAAGGAGACTCAAGCGTCTAAGCTTGGGGATTCCCCCGTGCATCCCCTTCTTCATCGACAATTATCAGTTCGTCTCTCGTTTCACTATATTTTTATCACTTCATGCGTTATGTGCTATGCTTGGAGCGTCTCGCTCTTAGGTTTTGTTTTTAGTTTTCTTTAGCTTTGCTTTCTGTTCATAACAAGTTAGAACCCAGCTTTCTTTGTGTGGGAGAGAAACACGCTCCACTTCCAAAATCTAGAACACAACATAGGACTTTTCATGCTTATCTTTGCTGTGTTTGTTCTTTATCTTTCCGTAGATGTTGTCATGTTTAGCTCTTAGTTTTCTTCCTTATCTTTTCAAAGATATTTTGTTTAGTTTGTTGCTGGAACTCTCTTGAGTTTTCATGTTTATCTTGTTTAGAGAGTTTGCCTATTGCACTGAGTTTTGTGTCTTGACTTGAAGTAGGTAATTGAGGTTGCTATCCTTTTGTAGTAGTAACTTGAAATAGTTTTGAGGTGCTGTTTTGAGTAGTGTTTGGACTTTTGGTGTCAAGAGCTTTATCCTATTAGTGATAGATGTCGTATTTTGGGCAATCCGTGTTTATTTTTCACAAACCTACAAATTAGTTGAGAACTCTAGCTACTAGATGGATCACTACTCTTCTGAGGGGTCGAATATTAGAGTACACTCACGTACCATGAGTCGAGGATGCGCAAGGATAACCAAACCCCCATACACTCCTCCTCGGGGTATTTGTCTCTTTGTGAACCTCCTTATTAGATTGAGAGTTACCGATAATAAGTGCATGAGTTCTTCAGACTAATGTGAGTATTCGAAAGTTGACACTTCCACCTTCCCATATTTTGCTAGCCTTTTCTGTGTCGTGCATTACTTTCTTCTCACTCCGCGAGTTAGCGTCCACCTTCGCCGGTACATCCAAACCCTTGGCACGATACGCTCTGTCATCATAAGCCTCCTTATATCCTTCCTCAAAACAGCCACCATACCTACCTATCAAGGCATTTCCATAGCCTTTCCGAGATACATTGCCATGCAACATCCACCCTCTCATGACTTGATCTTCATGTCATACATGCTACTTGCTTGATCGATGAGCCGCATGCTAGTTGGGCCTTGCCCTAATCATTGCTACATGACGCGCTAGTATCATTGCATATCCTGCTACACTGGCAGAGGCATACATTTGCATACATCATGATAGTTACGTCCTCATTATGATTTGAGTACTTTGTAAAGTGTGAAAGATCTTCTATACTTCTTGTAATATATAGAGTGTTGCCCCTAAAGTGAGGAAAATATCCCAAAGAGGACAAAATCAAAAGATCCCAAAGAGGACAAAATCAAAAGATCCCAAAGAGGACAAAATTAAAAGATCCCAAAGAGGAGAAATGAGAGAGAAATAGAAAGAGCCATTAAGGCCACCAAAAAAAGAACAAAAAGAAAAAGATAAAAAGAGAGAAGGGGGCACACTACTATTTCTTTTGAGAGATCCACACTCATACTCCCTCTTATATCTTGTACTACATAGAGATTATCATTTATGCATATAACTATGTGGGGACCTTCACTCTATAGAACTTGGCTTGTATATTCCAATGATGAGCCTCCTCAAATGAGCTCTAGGTCTTATTGAGCAAGCAAGTTGGATGCACCCCCACTAGTTCCATTGGAGAGCTTACCTTAGCTCATATGTGCATCCGTTGCATAGCAATCCCTACTCCTCACATCATATCTATCATTTGGCTTTCTCTCGCCTATGATTGTCCTCATTGATGTGACCTTTCACACCTTTTTGTCTTCCTCCTCCACCATATTCTCTCTTTTCCATCCTAAGTGTCAACTTTCTTGCTTACGCTCATCCATTGCATGAGTGCTCAAAATATCGAAAAGGAGTGGATCATTTTGACTTGTACCTTCCTAGTGGTCTGGGGATGAGTCAAGATAAGATTCCAAAGACGACCAAGTATGACACTTTAGTAGATTGAGTTCTCAACAATAAAAATAATTTTTCTCGTATATCCCTATCCCCTTTCTTGAACGCAAACAACATTTGGAGACATTCGAGTCACAGACAGCGAGAGCTCTTGCACCTTTATGTTCTTATGTTGCTTGTTTCGATACTAAATACAGACTCTTGCCTGTTATGACTAGAATTGAATTGCATGTTTTGATTGCTTTTCTTAAAAGTTCTTATATGGTTGTTAGCATGTCACAACAGAAATTATGCTTCTTTTCATTTACCTACTCGAGGACGAGCAGGAATTAAGCTTGGGGATGTTGATACGTCCAAAACGTATCTATAATTTCTGCTTGCTCCATGCCTCTTTTGTGTGATATTGCTATGATATTGATGAACTTCCATACACTTTTGATCATATTTGGACTAACCTATTAACTCCGTGCACCCCAGTGCCAGTTCCTGTTTTCTGCTGTTTTTCTATTTCAGGTTTCCCCCTTATTAAAAGTACCAGAAAAATTCCGAGAAAAATATAGGAAAAATCAGTGTACCAGAAGCTTCGCGAAGAGCCCGAGAGGGGTCAGAGGGGAGCCAGGGGGCCCAGGCGGCCAGAGGGCGCGGCCCCACCCCTGGCCGCGCCAGGGGGGCGCCTGGAGCCCCTGGCCCACCTCTGGCTGCCCCCTTTCACCTATTTATTCCTCGTGACGAGAAACCCTCGGGGACGGAACCCTTTTTCGCGATCTCTCCTCTGTTCCGCCGCCGCGCTTCCAAGATCGGGAGCACCAGAAGACCTCTTCCCGGCACCCTGCCGGAGGGAGGAACCACCTCCGGGAGCTTCTCCACCACCATGGATGCTTCCCGGATGAACCGTGAGTAGTCCACCCTGGACCATGGGTCTATGATCAGTAGCTATGTGATGTTCTCCTCCCCTCTTTTTTCTTCATGTATTAGACCTTGTGAGCTGCCCTACATGATCGAGTCACATATCTAATCTCTCTGCTGTTGCTATGCTGAGTTTGCTGGGATCCGATGGATTATGAGATTATGTTCAGATTGTGATTGAGTTATATATTTGATTCTATTATTTTATATTTTTGTTCTTGAGTAACTCTTGCATGTTCTCCGTTGTTCTTTATTGATTTGGCCAAGTAGTAGGTAGTGACTCCAAGAGGGAGCGTTATGCATGATTGTGGGTTCATGCCCCCTGACGACTAGCTTGAGTGACAGAAACATGAGTCTAGGGGATGTGCTGTTGCCACAAGGGGGAAAACAACGGTGCTTGTACTTGCGGGTGCAAGGATTGTTTACTTTACGCAAAGTTCTTTAATGCAGTTGTCTGTTGCTTTGAGTTTATACTTTGGGTGGGATTCGCAACTTAATACCAGCGAGATGTTCTGGATAGATATCTCAAGGTGGATGATTAGTAGGTAGATGCAGATGGATTTCGGTCTACTTGTCTTGGCGTACCGCCCGTGCTTTTGACCCTCTTCCTTTCTGCATAGCATAATTAGCATTGGTTTGCGCACATAATCCTGTCAATTGCCCAACTGTAATTTGTTTACCTCGCATGGCTATTTTATCGTCTTTTGGGAGAGAGACATCACTAGTGAACATCATAGGACCCTAGACCATATTTCTACTACTGTTTACACCTTCAATTTACTTTCAGTATTTACTTTTCCGTAGCTATCACTATCATTATTATCCCGTGTGTTTTATCCTTTGTAAACAACAAGGCCGGAGGAATTGACAACTCCTATGAACTCGTTGGGAGCAAAGCTATCTATTGTGTGTGCAGGTCCGGGTGAAGTAAGCAACCTTAGGTTGTAAACGACGTCATTGTTCACTTCACCACCTACTTGTATCTGTTGGAGTCCTACTAGTTCGATACTCAACCTTAGCATCTTTGCTAAGGGAAATTTGTCGCTACGCTACATCTCACCTTCCACTTGGGGTAACCAACGAGGAGCGAGAAGTATCTCGTGTATCAACAACCTCCGCGAGACATTCACGTCCCTCAACAAGTACAGAATCAAGCTCAACCCAAAAATATGTGTTTTCGGCGTCCCAGCTGGAAAATTACTCGGGTACATGGTCTCTGCCCGAGGAATCGAAGCAAACCCCGAAAAGGTTCAAGCAATCGCCAAGATGCAAAGTCCAACCAACATCAGAGGAGTACAACAGCTCACAGGAAAGCTTGCAGCATTGAGCCACTTCATCGGCAGGTTAGGCGAAAGGACCTTACCATTCTACAAACTGTTGAGAAAAGGAGAAAAATTCGAGTGGACCGAGGAAGCCACCAATGCATTCGCAGACTTAAAGAAGACCCTCTCGATCCCACCAATCTTGGTGGTGCCTAAAGAAAGGGAAAAGTTGTATCTCTACATAGCAGCACGCAGCAGTGTCATCAGCACAGTGCTCGTTGTCGAGCGCGTAGAAGAAGGCAAATTCCAGAGCATCCAAAGTCCAATCTACTACCTCAGCACGCTACTCACAAAGCCACAGCAGCGGTACCCACACTACCAGAAGCTCCTGCTCGCCATTATCATGACCTCCAGGAAAGTATCGCACTACTTCGACGAACACTCCATCACAATCGTGAGCAGTGCACCACTCGCGGACATCCTCAACAATCCCGGAGCGACCGGTCGAGTCGCTGAGTGGAGCATGGAGCTTAGCCAGCGAGACCTGCAGTTCAAACACCCAACAACAATCAAAGCCCAAGTACTCCCAGACTTCCTGGTCGAGTGGGCAGAAGTCCAAACACCAGGCCCCCCAGACCTATCCAACTCATGGACGATGTATTTCGACGGATCTAAAAGAAAGCAAGGAGCCGGAGCAGGCGTCGTCCTAGTCTCCCCCAAAGGAACGAAGCTCAAATACATCCTCCAGATCAACTTCAGCAATGCCTCCAACAACGAAGCGGAATACGAGGCACTACTTCACGGCATGCGCATGGCAAAAACTTGCGGTGCCACTCGCCTCTCGATCTATGGCGACTCCAACCTCGTCGTCCAGCAGGCGATGAGAGGCTGTAATGCAGTCGCAGAGAACATGACAACCTACCAGAAGCTCTACAACACACTAGAGGGGGATTCGACGGCTGTGAACTCAACTACACCCCCAGAGCAAACAATACAGAAGCCGACGAACTTGCGAACATCGGATCGACTCGAGGACCAATACCGTGTAAGGCCCCTGATGCGGTACTAACTCTAACTAGTCGCTTTCGCGTCCGGTCGGAGTTAGAAGCGCATCAAACGCCACCGGCGCACGACACTCGCACTCGTGTCGCTGCCGGATTCTCGACAACAGGTTTATATAGCACAACTCTACAAGATAGAAATACATATAGATAGATAAATAGAACAGGGCATACAACGCCACTGTCTAAAATAATACAGCATCATCTGAGTACAACTCATCAATACATCAAGCGGAAGCATAATAGGGACCGAGTACGGTCAAGATCCAAATTGCCCTAGAGAGGGCTACACATAAATATCCACCCACGGGAACGTCTGAACCCAACTATAAGATCCTACTGGTCGAGGTACTCGTACTCGTCGTCATCCTCCGGGGGCACCTCCACGAAGTAACGTCCGGTGCTCGGGTCGAGGTAGTAGTCCACTGCAGCGGCCGATCAGGCAAAGCGGTAAAGACAGAAATGTAAACGGGGGTGAGAACATGTCATTACGGAATAACTAACGCTACAGGAAAGATAAAGACACAGACAGGTTGCAGCCGTACTAGCATATATGGTGGCTACATGTTCTATCAGAATAGAGATGAGATCCAAGAAGTTACGTTGACAACGTGTCATAAGTCGGCTATTCACCTACTTACGCAAACATAACACAACCTCGTTTCTCTCTCGGTCCCCCTGGACGAAGAAAGACAACCAAGGCACGCACACGGTTTGTCAAGTTTTATAGCATGATTATAGTTGATGTTATTCTATGAACAAGGAGTAGGTCTCAAGTCGTCCTTAACCGTGGACACGGCTTTTCGAAAAGATTTACCCTGCAGGGGTGTACCAACTGTCCATTACAGACGTCGCATGTACGCCCGGTTTCCACTTGGCTAGGTAAGCGCCTGAAACTCCAGAACGTCAGAGTCCCTCTAACTAACAACGCACAACTCCGGGTGGCCCCCGGTGAGTCGACACCCAACTCAAAAGCTGGCCACGCTCTCGAATCGGTCTCTACCGTCTGGCTAAGGTCGGTAAGTGACACCTGAATATTCAGGGGACCCCTAGCTCACCAAGTGTGGACCAGCGAGAGAAACTATGTCTCCACTGGCCCGGGTTGTTTCGAAAACAGCTGGGGTACCTACCAACACACACGCAGTTGCAAATATAAATCAGCTCGGGCCACCAGTAGAATTGTACGAAGCTAGGTAGGTAAGACAAGGGGGCCCCATAAAACCCCACACACGATTAGGCACGCTCGTCAAGAAACACAATACCCGGAACTCGGGTCCTATGTGACTCAAATGGAACAAAGCACCAGACGGGAATAGTCCAGCCTTCCACCTTTCGTCGAATATAAATTAACATCATTTAACAATAATAAATATCAACCAACTTCTTTTATAGCATGATATCCCAACCATAAATATATAGGGTAAGCAGCAAGTTTTCTATCCATACTAAGCAATGGCTGTGCAGCGGTAACTTAGCCGTACAATGGTTTGCTGGGATGTGGGGATCATGGCTGTATGGGTTTAAAACATGGCATATAAGGTAGATAGGATCAAGCAACAACGTTCTAGTTCTACAGCTAGGCATGAGCAGAAAGTTATAAAGTAATGACACAGTTTCTCCCCCTTGCCTGGTAAGGTAGTCGAAGCAGCACCCACGGTACCCTCGGGCTCGGTGTCGGACAGCTCCACGTAAGTCTCCTCGTCAGTCTCGGGTGCTAACGTAACACACCGGCAAGGAAAACACACAAGTAAGCAACTGATGCAAACTCAAACAAGGATGACATGATCAAGTTTTTATTGACATGGTATGACCCTGTCTAGTCAAGTTTAAATGAAGGTGATGACGACAAGTCATCAAATTCATATGCATTTATTTACATTGTAATGGCTTTGGTCTAAGCCTTAATTTAGGTGTAAGTAGCATGATAGCATGACATGATCAACAAAACAAATGCAAGAATTTAAACAACGTGAAAGTAAACAACGATTCCGGAGACGGAGTAGTGTCGGTGAAATTGACACATAGGAAGGTGCAACAACTGTTGGAAACCAGCCACAATACATATGACAATATGTTAGGGGCTGAATTGAAGAAGAAGATGACATGGAACAAGATTTGAAAAGATCAGATGAACAACATTTTCAAATGCACTGAAGTAGAAAATGTTGCAGGCAGGAAGATCTGAATGCTCTTGGATCAGGTGACCACACCTTGATTTCATGAGTTGCACAAAACATCATGAGTACATCACTATTGAAATCCTTGCAGAAAAACACCCCAAAAACATATACAACATGTCCCCATTTGAATTTGCAAAAGACAGTTGCAAATCCAATGAGGTTTAGGGGGCTGGGTGCAAAATTGCACTACATGCATTTGAAAAAGGTTCAAATGACTTCATCATCATCACCATGCAACTCCTTGTGCAAAACTACTCAAAATCCATATATGGCATGGGCAATTTAAGTTTTGAACAAAATCGACAAAAAAATCAAGCATTTTTACAGGGGTTAAATTGCATAATGACCAAGCTCCAATTAATAGAGGGGCCAAATGCAAAATGCACCTCACTATGATGCTCAGTAGCTCAAGCTACCCCAAAATCATATATGGGATGCCCCTTTTTGCAAAATGGCCAAACTCAGATTTGAATTTGAATTCAAATTCAAATTTGAACTTAAACCAGAAAAGAAATAAAGGAAAAAAAAGAAAAAGAAAAAGGACTCGGCCACTTGGGCCAGTCTCGGCCGCTCGGGCCCAACTCCTTCTTCACAGCTCAAGCCAGCAGAGCCCACTCGGCTGGATGCAAAGAAAAAAAAGAAAAAAAAGAAAAAGGGGGCTGAGCCCAGAAGCTGGACGGCCCACTCGGCTCTACTCCTCCCGGCCCAGCTCGCTCGTAGCCCCCCTGTTCTCTAAAACCCGCGACAGCGGCGACTGAAGAAAAAGACAGCGCCTTCCTCTGAACCCGACGTGCGCACGACTTCCGGCGAGGCTCCCGTGGCGCTCCGGCCAAACTCCGGCGAACCCTGCTGCGGGATCCCAGGAGGGGACCTCCCTCTACGCCCAGCTCTACTCCACGGGCTCTTAGATCTCTGCACGACGGCAGCAACGCGGGAACAGAGAGGCGGCGACCTGCTCCTGCTAATTCAGAGACACCGCGCATCCGACGGAATTCCGGTGAGCCTAGCGTCGCGTACAGGTCGACTACGGCCACACCATGATGTGCGACACGAAGCTGGCACACTCCTCTTCGCAACCCTACTCCAGATCGGGGTCCTAGGCGCACGACGGCGACGAGATGTCGACCTGAACATCACTGCGGCGAACTGTTCCAGTGCACGATCTTCAGACTCCGAGACCAGTGAACCCCTACACGCGCAAAGGCTCCTACTTGCAGCCACACGCACGCCCTGGACGTGCTTAGTGCACGTCCGCACGCGCCTCGGCATCGCCAGGCCACGGTGAGCACCCGACATGGCCGGGGTCCGTGGCACGGCGGCCGGCAGCTACGACACACGACGACCACACTACTCGCACGCGCGCAAGGGAAGGGGACGGCACCAGAGGCTCACCTCGGGGAGCTCGAAGATGACGCGCACTGCTCGAACAGAAGAAGCCCACGGCACCGTCGTCGGGGAAGATGACTCCGCGGCGGAGCTCCACGGTGCGAGGGCCCAATTCGCGATCCTGGCGAGGAATCCCTGCAAGGGCAAGGTGCAGATGGCTTAGGATTGCCTCTCGCACATCGCAGCTACAGAAAAACAGAATGGCGGCGACGAATTTGAGACATATCTCCGTCGGCTCCGGCGGAACATGGGAGAGGAGAGGAACGCACCCGGCGGCGGCGAGGGGGAGAACGATGGGGGAATGGAACCCTAGGGGCTCCGCGGCGAGGCTCGCGTGCTCAAATAGGGGGGGCACGCTCTCCCTGGCCGGAGGGCTCCACTCCTTTGGCCGGACCTGCGCCGGAGGGGAAAAAGGTGAGGAAGAAGGGGGAAAGGAGAGACTGACCGGGGGGTCCCAGCTGCCAGCGCGAGGTGAGTCCAAACGAGGGCGCGGGGGGGACCTGTCTACGCGGGCTGGCCTGTCTGCGGAGGCCCAGGTGGGCTGGAAAAGAAAGGAATGGAACAAGGCCTCTGTCCATTAAAAAAAATGAACAGCAGTGAAGAAAAAAGAAAAGAAAAGGAAAAGGGGTAATTAAAATATACCACAATATTTTTAAAATACCCCTTAAAACAAACTTGAACATCCAAAATTGGTTTGATCAATTTTGCATGCAGTGAAAAATCACCCAAAGTAAAACAGCACCATTTCCTATTTAAAATTAAATAGAAAAGGCCTTTGGGGAGTTTTTGAGGAGAAAACAGAAGGTTCAAAATTTCATGAGCTTGAAATTCTTAATCCTTGCATTTTTCTAGATTTTTCAAAATTGGTTTGACCAATTTTGGCAACAACAAAAATGTGGCCCCTTTTTGAATTCAAATCCACTTTGAACTAGGGCTACTGTTTTTGAATGTTGTAAAAGGAGTTTGATAAGTTGACAATCATTGCCAAGACAATTGCAATGGCTATGCCAAACATGAGGTTGAGAAGAGATGCCATGTGGCCAGAACAATTCCAAGAACAACTCAAATGCACCACATGGGTCACCCCTTATCATAAAGCAAAAAGGCTCTAATCCCAATGCAACTTAAGATCATCACATGAAATCTCAATAACATCCACCATGACAAGTTACAAGTCCAACAGAGGAAATACAATCACATGGTCGAGATTCACATGAAATCTCTATAAACGCAGCATCTCTCAAGTTCTCCAAAGGTGCATAGACGAAGAAGACGGCAAAGCCCTACTGGTCGAGATTCACGAAGGCACCTGCGGACATCACGCGAGAAGTCGCGCACTTGTGGCCAAGGCCTTTCGAGCAGGTTTCTACTGGCCAACCGCTATGAGAAACGCAGAGGATATCGTACGGTGTTGCATCCCCTGCCAAAAGTTCGCCAGTACCCGCACGCCCCAGCATCGGAGCTCAAAACCATACCGTTGTCATGGCCATTTGCCACATGGGGACTCGACATGGTAGGCCCACTCAAGAAATCCTCAAAAGGAGGATGAACACACCTGCTAGTCGCAGTCAACAAGTTCACCAAATGGATCGAAGCAGTACCAATCACCAGCTCAACAGCCCTCACGGCGGTCAACTTCATCAAATCAATCATCTTCAGATTCGGAGTGCCACAAACCATCATCACAGACAATGGCACAAACTTCACAGCAGCAAAATTCCAATACTTCCGCCAAGAGTTGGGCATCAAAATCAACTACGCATCAGTCGCACACCCGCAGTCCAACGGCCAAGTGGAGAAAGCAAACGGCCTAGTATGCGGAGGAATAAAGAAGCGACTTCTAGCACCACTAGAACAAGTTGCAAGAAACTGGGTAGAGGAACTTCCCGCAGTACTATGGATCCCGCGCACCACTCCAAACATCTCAACCCAGTATACACCTTTTTCCTGGTATACGGGGCACAAGTAGTACTGCCGCACGACTTAAAATTTGGAGCTCCCAGAATCTCAGGGTACGAAGAGGAAGAGGCAGAAGAAGCGCTGCAGAACGACAAAGACATAGCAGACGAAGCACGGGACACAACCATCACAGGATCTGAAGGATACCAGGACAAACTGCGCACATATCAAAGCAGTCGCATGCGGACCAGAACGTTCACCAAAGGAGACCTCGTGTTACGGCTGATAGAGGAAAAAGTGCACAAGCTTGCCCCGCAATGGGAGGGGTCGTTCATCATCTCGGAAGTCATAGGAGGAGGCGCATACAGGTTGAAGAACCCGAAGACCAATGAGGACGTGGGAAACCCATGGAACGTAGCGAACCTACGTCAGTTCTACCCATAGTCCTCTAGGCACCGTCAGAGACATCGGCAGCAGCACCGATTGGCAACCATGTAAAAACTCGAAGAAATAAAATAATGCTGCCCAAAAATCTCACTTAAAATCACTCGGGGGCTCGAGCATAAAACTCCCCCCGAGAGATGCTATCCTCGCTCATGCGACTTTACTTCAAAGCACTCGGGGGCTCGAGCATAAAACTCCCCCCCCCGAGAGATGCTATCTTCGCTCATGTGACTATACTTCAAAGCACTCGGGGGCTCGAGCATAAAACTCCCCCCCCCCCGAGAGACGTTATCTTCGCTCATGCGACTTTACTTCAAAGCACTCGGGGGCTCGAGCATAAAACTCCCCCCGAGAGACGCTATCTTCGCTCATGCGACTTTACTTCAAAGCACTCGGGGGCTCGAGCATAAAACTCCCCCCGAGAGACGCTATCCTCGCTCATGCGACTTTACTTCAAAGCACTCAGGGGCTCGAGCATAAAACTCTGTAACACCCTCAGTTTCTGTAACAGTAATCATCATCACTGTTGACCATCACTGTTTGTTAATCACTGTTATCCCCTGTCCTTAATCAAATTTTACTTCTGCTCTTTTCAAACCATGCTGGTTGGTAATCAAAACCAAGATCCCAATGCATCTTCCTCATCATGCAACTACACCATAGTTGGAACTGCTTTGAATAAAAATTAAAACCAAAGTGTTCAAATAAAGTTGTTCCATAAATCCTGGAACCATTTTTGTAAATTGCCTAAAATCATTATAATCATGTTGGACCAAGTTTGGTAATTTTTGAAGTTATGGAAAATCCCAAACAGTTATAACAGTAGCTTATAAGGCCCTTTTTAATCCTAAAATATTTAAAAGAAATACCCACTGAGTTTTAAAATGCACCAAATCTTTTATGTAACCCTACAGGTGACATACAACTAATTTACAAACCACCAACACGTTTAAATAAAATGCAGAAGTGATTAATTTAATTACAACAGTAAACAAAAGCAAAGGAAAAGAATAAAACAAACCGAAGACTTACCTGTCGCCCCTGGGCAAAGCCCACACCACGGCCCACCCCGGCCTGTCTTCCACCTCCCACCTGGTCCCGTCACGTCGGCCAACTGCTCGACGCCGTGGCACAGCCGTGGCCACGGGCGCCGCTGGAGCCCTCCCCTCCCTCACCTGCTCCCTACGACCGGGGAGGCGATAAGGCCAACCCCAGAAGCTCCCTGGACAACCCCCACCCCTTTTCCCCTTCCCCCTCACCTCGCGCTCGACGAGGAAAGAACCGCCCGAGGCCACCGTCGCATTGCCGCGCCAACTCGCGGCCATCGACGACGACGGGCCACGAAAACGTGTACATCGGGAGCGCAGACGACGACTTCATCACCTCGGAGGAGAAGCCGTGCCCGGAGCCCCTGTACGCAGCGAATCGGCGCCGGCTTCATCTTCGACTCCGGCGTGCCTCCGGCCAAATGCCGGCCGCTACGGACCACCACCGCGCCCGCTGCCCTCCTCTACCGTCTCAGGGTGAGCTGGGTCACCTTCCCCATGTACTCGCGCCCCCTCTCTCCCCCTGTACTGGCCGCCGCCATTGGAGCCGAGCACGTCTCCGCCGAGGATGGACGTGCGCTCGCTCCAGTGAGCTTTAGCTCGCGCCAGCTGCACCATTGTGCTCCACGTAACGCGTAGAATCGATTAGACCCAACGCGCCGCTCGATTTCGTTGTGGGCCATCACCTGCCATTGTTGGCCGCACGCTGTTGCCGCTGTCCTCGTCTCCGGCGAGGCTCCGGTCAACCTCCACCCACCCCGCTGCCTCCTTTCGACGCGGCTTGACGCGCTGCATCCATAGGAGCAGGCGGCGCGTGAAACGGCCCCCTAAAACGAGTGCACGGTCGCCGGCAGTGGACCTCGCCGTCGGCCGCCGTCGCCGGTGACGTGCTGTGTCACTGCCCGGCGGGCCCCCCCTCGTCAAATTTATCATTAGGGGTTAATCCCACCCCTAATGGGCCACTGACGGTGGACCCCCCCCGGCTAACTGCTCTGTTAATTTAACTAAAGAATTAGCGGAATAATAAACCCCCCCCCCAGGCACTTACATGTGGGGCCCCTGGCCATTTAGTTTAAATAAACAGTTTTAGTTAACACTGGAGTCAATGACACCTAGGCCCCCCATGTCAGATTTATTTTTAAAAAGAATTTAAAAGTAATCCAGTGGCTTACATGTGGGCCCAGTGCCTATTTTTGATTTATTAAATTGTTTTATAAATTCACAGAGGCTGACATGTGGGTCCCACATGTCAGCACTGTTTTGGATAATGTTACTAAATAATAAAAGAAATTATTAAAAGGATTTTTAAAATGATTTAAAATGTTTAAACTTTAAAATTCAATATCTTTTAAACCGTAACTTAGATAAAAAAACTTTATACCTGAAAATTGATCAGAAAAATATAATAAATACGAATACGCTATCCATTTGTCTACCACCCCCCTCTAACTTACCGAGCATCGACACTCCCCCTCCGGTGTCGTTTGTCGATAAATTATCCGGTACCGATAAAAGTACCCGGATGAATTTTTTTCGAACACGAAAGTTGTTCGGAATAGATCAACTAACCCGGATACACCACCCATACGTTTGTCGGATGTCCACGACACCTCCGGCATGATATCTCCCCCTCCGGACACCCTGTCCGGTAATCACCCAGAGCTGGCAGTTCATCCCCGGATGAATTCCCGCTCCGAGCAACGTGCACTGCACTGCGTTAGAACACCGTTAACATTTCATCCGTCATGACATGCATCTGTTTGTATATGCTTGCTGCGTATTTACTGTTTCTTCCCCCCCTTAATCTCTGTAGACCCTGCTGCTGCCGTCGACTACACCGCTGCTGAGTACGACTACGTCGTCGACGACCCTACTACTACCGTCGAGCTTCCAGGCAAGCAAAGCCATTCTCTTCCCCAGATATCGCCTATCTTTCCGTACATTTCTTGCACTAGGCATTGTTACTGCTGCTGCTACGATTACAATCCTATTCAATTGCATAGCCTGATTTTGTCGCCCCTTGATGTGCCTTCCTTTATCCTATGTTGCCTATTATTATTATGCATTATTCAGAAGTGAGCCCTGCGCATTGTTAGCTAGGATTAGATAGAGGGCCGTGATCACTCAGGGGAGTGAACGCGGGTACAAATATTATAACTGCACAGGTACGGTACAAAGCATACACCGCCAAAGGCCCCTATCTGGGTTATGCCCAGTCACCTCAAGTGTGAGCTATCAAGGAGTAATCCTTGTACTCCACTCGAGGCTGACTTTGTCTTGCCGCCATAGGGTCCTGTAAACGGTTGTCCTTCAGGTAAGAAGTCGGGCGACCCAGCGGTGCCCGCGAGAGGTATTGCGACGGGACGACAGGGAGGGTACGACCAGTGTACCGGTGTGCTTGGCCCCTGTTCGTTGGCCGCGAGAGTTACCAAACTACGAAATTCGAGCTCCTCCAGGAGCACACGCGAGACAAGGTAAGGAGACGGTTCACCTTGTTGGTAACCGCAGTGACTTGGTGGGACGACGGGGCAGGCACCGATGTACTGGTGGTCCTGGCTGCTGTCGTTGTCCGCGGGTCAGTTAAGTCGAGGCAACGATAACGGTTGTCACGCAGGTTAATAAAATGCTAAATGGTTCAGTGAATGTCTTGAGTTGGCTATATGCCATGTACGCACTACCTACCCGTGGGAATTACGAGTTTATGGGCTCCTCTGCTTCGTAGTGTCGTCCGAGGACTCTTCAGACGTCAGCAGTACCGCGGCCTGCGCCGGGAAGTGGTGTTGTCTTATTTGCTCGCGCGGTGGTGTCTTATTTGGATTTGCTTTAACTTCACCGGCCACCCACGCACCGTGCAGGAGTACGTTCGGGTTGGGTTCCAAGGCCCGGCGTACTTAGGATTTAGACCGGCGGATGGCCTCTCTGTTGAGTTTGAAAGATGGGCTATGAAGTGTCGGATAGCCTCGGTGGAGCATTCCCTAACAAGGTTCCCGCCACCCTGGAGATCCGTGCGTGTAGCGTAACACAAGTGCACCCCTGCAGGGAAGATTAATCTATTCGAATAGCCGTGTCCACGGTAACAGGACGCTTTATGCTGAAGCTGGATCTTACCACTAGAAACTATTATTATTAAAATGTATGGTTCCGGGTTTTCTTCCTCGCGGGGATTTCGAGGAGGTGAACTCGGAGGCATTGCTAATTATTACAACTTATTATTATACAATGCTGCAGCAACTTCTGCTGCATTGTTACTTTATGCTTTATATAAACTGTTGGCTGATTCTTACCTCATGCTGCAAGACAACGTCGGAAGATGCTAGTCTTCGATAGGCCTAGTTTCTTACCCTTGCTCTGGATTTCTGTCTTTTAGTCCACTATATACAGCCTCTTATTTCCGGTGATACAATGCATAATGCTTAGTAGCGGACGTAAGACTCGCGGGTATACTAGATACTCACCTGCTTTATTTCCTTTACTGTTTTGCCTGATCGGCCGCTGCAGCCGACGTTGGAGCCCAGGAGCAGGAGTACCCCGGAGGCGCCTACTACGACGTCGAGTTCCCCGTTGACCAGGAGTAGTTCGGTGGATCCCAGGCAGGAGGCCTCGCCTTTTCGATCTGTATCTCTGATGTGATTTGTGCTAGCCTTATTAAGGCAAAACTTGACTAACTATGTCTGTACTCAGATATTATGGCTTGTATGACTTTTGTATTCGGGTCCGCGTGACCCCCTCTATTGTAACATATTTGTTTACCCTTTTGTGTTTAGTGTTGTGCTGTGATATTATCACCGTGGCACCCTAATCTCAGTCGTGTACCCTATGTGTATGATTACTGTACACGGTCTGATTTTGGGGGCGTCACAAGTTGGTATCAGAGCCGACTGCCTGTAGGAAGCCACCCCACCACTACCTGGTCGAAGTTGAGTCTAGACTTTGAAAAACTATTTTGCTAACTTAATATTTGGCTTACGGGCCCACATCGATGTCACTACGTGTGATATCTATGGTATTAGGATCCTTTTCTCCTTACCTATGCTCTGGGAATCTGCTCTCTTATCCTTGCTGGTAAGTTTTACAAAAACTGACATTAGGATCACGTTCTATTGATTCCACCCGGCGTTTTTGGTGCTTCCCCCTTTGATTGAGTCGTGTCGCAGGCGTCATACCCCAGGTCCCGGACCGCGGATACCATTCTCATTCTGGGCAGGCCGCGCGTCCTCTGGCATTAACTCCTGTGGCCAACAGTTTTCTTGCGGCGTGATTGACATAGTGGAATCTATGTCGCGTCGTGTAATCCTAACCGCGGTCTGCGCGCCGCCTAGTGAGTCCTTTTATTCCTTAATTTCTACGACGTTAGGCTGCCCGATTTTCGATTGACTCTGTGTGTGAATGTGTATGTCTTATATGACTACTCCTATATATATTTGCGCCTCCTTTTCGTTGTCGTTTTACTTCAGGCTTGATTCCGGTATCTCGTTAAATTTTCATCGCTGAAATACCCCTGTTAAATTCTAGTAGGATGGTTGGTCGTGGTGGTCGTGGTCGTGGTCGTGGTGCCAACGACCCACCTCCGCCGCCGGATTATATGGCCGCGATGATGCAGCAGTTCGAGATGAACCGTCAGTTCATGCAGAATATCATGGCTCAGTTCCCCCAGCCGAATCAGAATGGACACCACCATCAGCATGCCACCGTGACTCTGCACGACTTCACCCGCCTCAACCCCACTATGTTCCGCAACACTGTTCAGCCGTTGGATGGTGATGACTGGCTTCGCGACATCACTCACGAGCTGGAGTCTGCTAATGTCGATCCAGCCGACTATGTGAACTTTGCGTCTTATCACCTGAAAGGCGCCGCTGCTTAGTGGTGGAACACCCACAAGCGTTCACTGCCAGTCGGAGAAGTCATCACTTGGGATGAATTTTAGTCTGCCTTCTGCGCCCGCTATATTCCTCAGGGGATCATGGATCGTAAGGCGGAAGAATTCCGCAACCTCACTCAGGGCGACATGACTGTTGTAGCCTATCAGCGCGAGTTCCTCAACCTCTCTCGCTATATGGAAGAAGAGATCGCCACTGATGCTCGCAGGCAGCAGAAGTTCCGTCGTGGCCTCAACCCAGACCGCAGGCTCGCTCTTGCCGTTCATGATTTCGCCAACTTCGCCACCATGGTGAACAAGGCTATCACCGTCGAGACTGCCCAGATGGAGCACAAGAACTCTCTGGAGCGTTATCGTGACATTGGCTCATCTTCGGGCGCAACGCAGAAGCGTCGTATCTGGCTCCCTACCAGTGTGACCCATTCAGCTGTCCCTGCTCCAAGGCCGTCTTATGCTGCACCCCGTCTGCCTCCGCCACCGCAGTTGCCAAGAGCTCTGCCTGCACCACCCAATGATACCCCCCTTCGTCCTCAGGATGGATTATGCTTCACGTGCCGCCAACCTGGGCATTTTTCCAGGGAGTGCCCCCAGAAACAGAAGCAACTGGTAGTTCACCCCGCTGGCCGAGGAAATGGTTAGTGGCAACAACAGGACCCCCAACTATAATACTGGGTCTGCTGCTTATGCTCGTGGACATGCTAACAACATCAATGTTGAAGAAGCTCAGCAACAACCCGCTACCGTGATGGGTACCATTCTCGTTAATTCCGTACCTGCTACTGTTTTATTTGATACAGGAGCATCGCATTCATTCATGTCGGAAGCATTTGCATTGTCGCATAACTTCGCATTGGAAAAGATGAACCCACCGATGGTTGTTCGCACCCCGATAGGCCAATGCCGAACCACCAAGATAGTGCCCGGAACCATCGTTGAAATTGAAGGAATTGAATTCCTTGCTTCCCCCATCATCCTGACGTCTTCCACCATAGACCTCATTCTGGGAATGGATTGGTTGAAATTTCACGATGCCGCACTCTATTGTGGCACCAAGTATGTCCAACTTCTTCACCCCTCCGGCGAGATTGTTAACCATACCACCCGAGTTACCCGTAATGCTGAAACACAGATATTTATGAGGAATGCTTTGAATGCCGCCCCCCTCGAAGGCATCGAGAACGTTCCAGTCGTTCGCGATTTTCCCGACGTCTTTCCAGAAGAACTTCCGGGAATACCCCCGATCAGAGAAGTCAAATTTGTCATCGACTTGAAGCCCGGCACTGTTCCTATTGCCAAGCGTCCTTACAAGATGCCGCCA
Source organism: Bromus sterilis (assembly GCA_950022295.1). Lineage (NCBI taxonomy): Eukaryota > Viridiplantae > Streptophyta > Magnoliopsida > Poales > Poaceae > Bromus > Bromus sterilis. The sequence continues at coordinate 136,539,101 of OX465601.1, read as the reverse complement.
CATGAACTCCTTGAACTTAAGGAGGAAATCGACAAGGCACTTCAGAAAGGATTCATTCGCCCCAGTTCCTCAGCTTGGGGAGCACCTTCGCTTTTTGTCAAGAAGAGCGATGGGACAAACCGATTGGTCCAAGATTATCGGCCCATTAACCAAGCCACCATCCAGAACAAATACCCACTCCCCCGGATCAACGATCTATATGATCAACTTGCCGGATCCAAGGTGTTTTCTAAACTCGACTTGAGGTTGGGTTATCACCAAATTCGAGTCCGTGATGAGGACATTCCGAAGACTGCCTTCATTACTCGCTATGGTTCATACGAGTACACTGTCATGTCCTTTGGATTAACCAATGCTCCAGCCACCTTCTCCAGATTGATGAATTATATTTTCATGGAGTACCTCGACCAGTTCGTCGTGGTTTATTTGGATGATATATTGATATATTCCAAGAATGAAGAAGAACATGATGAACATCTTCGTCTTATACTGGAGAAGCTTCGAGAACACAAACTCTACGCTAAGTATTCTAAGTGTGAGTTCTGGCTTCCCGAAGTAACCTACCTCGGACATGTGATTTCCAAGGATGGCATTGCCGTCACCCCAGAACGTATCCAGACTATTCTTGGCTGGACCCCTCCCAAGACAGTCAAGCAAGTCCGCAGTTTCCTCGGGCTCGCTAGCTATTGCCGCCGTTTCGTCGAGAATTTCTCCAAGATTGTCAGGCCTCTGACTAATCTGCTTCACAAAGGCGTCAAGTTTGAGTGGACAGATAAATGTCAAGAAAGTTTCCAAGCGCTCAAGGACAAGCTAACTTCTCCCCCGGTGCTCGCTCCCCCTGATACTCAGAAGGACTTCGTGATATATTGCGACGCGTCTCGTCAAGGATTAGGCTGTGTCCTAATGCAAGAGCACAAAGTGATTGCTTATGGCTCTCGTCAGTTACGTGCTCACGAAGACAAGTATCCAACACATGATCTCGAATTGGCAGCGGTAATTTATGCATTGAAGCTGTGGCGACATTACCTCGTCGGTAATCGTTGCGAGGTCTACACCGATCACCAAAGTCTGAAGTACCTGTTTACTCAGCCAGATCTGAATCTTCGCCAACAAAGATGGCTCGAGACAATAGCCGATTTCAACATGGATATTCATTACACCCCTGGCAAAGCTAATGTGATGGCCGATGCTTTGAGCCGTAAAGCTTACTGTAGTGAACTTGAGGTTCAACTAGAACAACCACCTCTGTATGAAGAGTTTCAAAAGATGAACCTCGAGATTGTTCCTCAAGGTTATGCAAATAACCTGGTTATCGAACCGGATCTCGTCAAATCCGTCAAGGGTATACAGTTTTATGATGATTTCGTACACAAGATTAAGCGCGATATCGCCAATGGGAGACCCTCAACCTTCACCATTGATAGCAAAGGTGCGGCATTCTACCAGAACCGTTTAGTGGTTACTCACAGCAAGGCCAGGCATGAGAACCTGGATATGACCCCGAAGGTCATGAGAGCGGCTCACGATACCCCGTTGTCCATTCATCCTGGAAGCACAAAGATGTACCAAGACATTCGTCAGCAATTCTGGTGGCCTAACATGAAGCAAGACATTGCCCGATATGTTTCTGAATGTGACGTTTGCCGTCGCGTCAAGGCAGAATATCAAAGACCTGCTGGAACTCTACAACCACTCTCTATTCCTGAATGGAAGTGGGACAAGATCGAGATGGACTTCGTCACCGGTTTTCCCCGATCACAGAAGGGTCATGATGCCATCTTTGTCGTCATCGACCGATTCTCCAAGGTTGCCCACTTTCTGCCAGTCAAGGAGACGATCTCTGCTAGTCAGTTACCCGACTTGTCTGTTTCCAGAATTGTGTCCCTCCATGGTATTCCGCTGGAGATCAGTTCAGACCGTGGCAGCATTTTCACCTCAAGATTTTGGGATAGTTTCCAAGAAGCTATGGGAACTCATCTAAATTTCAGCACCGCTTATCACCCCCAGTCGCAAGGACAGGTCGAACGAGTCAACCAAGTGCTTGAAGATATGCTTCGAGCTTGTGTCATCTCATTCGGTAAGAAATGGGAGGAATCTCTTCCATTTGCTGAATTCTCGTACAAAAATAGCTATCAAGCCAGTCTGAAGATGGCCCCCTTTGAAGTCCTCTATGGACGTAAGTGTCGAACCCCTCTGAATTGGTTAGAAACTGGAGAACGAACTCTCATTGGTCCGGACGTTATTCAGCATGCCGAAGATCAGGTTCGCGTCATCCGTGAACACCTGAAAGCTGCTCAGTCCCGTCAGAAGAGCAACTATGATCGCAAGCACAAGGAAATGGTCTATTAACCTGGCGAATACGCTTACCTCCGTGTCACTCCCATGAGGGGCACTCATCGTTTCGGAATCAAAGGCAAGTTGGCTCCTCGATACATTGGCCCGTTCCGTATCCTTTCCAGGAGTGGACCAGTGGCATACCGATTGGAATTGCCGCCGAACCTCTCTCAAGTCCACGATGTCTTCCACGTGTCGCAACTCCGTCGCTGCTTCAAGGACCCTATCCGCAAAGTGGAGCATGATATGATCGATCTGCAACAGGACTTAACTTATCAAGAACATCCGAGCCGCATTCTCGATCAGTCTGAACGCCGAACCCGCAACAAGACCGTCAAGTTCCTCAAGGTTCAGTGGTCGAATCATTCAGAAGATGAAGCCACCTGGGAACGCGAAGATCGCCTTCGCGATGAATACCCCGACCTTTTCCTCGCTACCACTTAAATTCTCGGAACGAGAATTCTTGTAGTGGGGGAGATTTGTAACACCCTCAGTTTCTGTAACAGTAATCATCATCACTGTTGACCATCACTGTTTGTTAATCACTGTTATCCCCTGTCCTTAATCAAATTTTACTTCTGCTCTTTTCAAACCATGCTGGTTGGTAATCAAAACCAAGATCCCAATGCATCTTCCTCATCATGAACCTACACCATAGTTGGAACTGCTTTGAATAAAAATTAAAACCAAAGTGTTCAAATAAAGTTGTTCCATAAATCCTCGAACCATTTTTGTAAATTTCCTAAAATCATTATAATCATGTTGGACCAAGTTTGGTAATTTTTGAAGTTATGGAAAATCCCAAACAGTTATAACAGTAGCTTATAAGGCCCTTTTTAATCCTAAAATATTTAAAAGAAATACCCACTGAGTTTTAAAATGCACCAAATCTTTTATGTAACCTACAGGTGACATACAACTAATTTACAAACCACCAACACATTTAAATAAAATGCAGAAGTGATTAATTTAATTACAACAGTAAACAAAAGCAAAGGAAAAGAATAAAACAAACCGAAGACTTACCTGTCGCCCCTGGGCAAAGCCCACACCACGGCCCACCCCGGCCCGTCTTCCACCTCCCACCTGGTCCCGTCACGTCGGCCAACTGCTCGACGCCGTGGCACAGCCGTGGCCACGGGCGCCGCTGGAGCCCTCCCCTCCCTCACCTGCTCCCTACGACCGGGGAGGCGATAAGGCCAACCCCAGAAGCTCCCTGGACAACCCCCACCCCTTTTCCCCTTCCCCCTCACCTCGCGCTCGACGAGGAAAGAACCGCCCGAGGCCACCATCGCCATTGTCACGCCAACTCGCGGCCATCGACGACGACGGGCCACGAAAACGTGTCCATCGGGAGCGCAAACGACGACTTCATCACCTCGGAGGAGAAGCCGTGCCCGGAGCCCCTGTACGCAGCGAATCGGCGTCGGCTTCATCTTCGACTCCGGCGTGCCTCCGGCCAAATTCCGGCCGCTACGGACCACCACCGCGCCCGCTGCCCTCCTCTACTGTCTCAGGGTGAGCTGGGTCACCTTCCCCATGTACTCGCGCCCCCTCTCTCCCCCTGTACTGGCCGCCGCCATTGGAGCCGAGCACGTCTCCGCCGAGGATGGACGTGCGCTCGCTCCAGTGAGCTTTAGCTCGCGCCAGCTGCACCAGTGTGCTCCACGTAACGCGTAGAATCGATTAGACCCAACGCGCCGCTCGATTTCGTTGTGGGCCATCACCTGCCATTGTTGGCCGCACGCTGTTGCCGCTGTCCTCGTCTCCGGCGAGGCTCCGGTCAACCTCCACCCACCCCGCTGCCTCCTTTCGACGCGGCTTGACGCGCTGCATCCATAGGAGCAGGCGGCGCGTGAAACGGCCCCCTAAAACGAGTGCACGGTCGCCGGCAGTGGACCTCGCCGTCGGCCGCCGTCGCCGGTGACGTGCTGTGTCACTGCCCGGCGGGCCCCCCCTCGTCAAATTTATCATTAGGGGTTAATCCCACCCCTAATGGGCCACTGACGGTGGACCCCCCCCGGCTAACTGCTCTGTTAATTTAACTAAAGAATTAGCGGAATAATAAACCCCCCCCCCAGGCACTTACATGTGGGGCCCCTGGCCATTTAGTTTAAATAAACAGTTTTAGTTAACACTGGAGTCAATGACACCTAGGCCCCCCATGTCAGATTTATTTTTAAAAAGAATTTAAAAGTAATCCAGTGGCTTACATGTGGGCCCAGTGCCTATTTTTGATTTATTAAATTGTTTTATAAATTCACAGAGGCTGACATGTGGGTCCCACATGTCAGCACTGTTTTGGATAATGTTACTAAATAATAAAAGAAATTATTAAAAGGATTTTTAAAATGATTTAAAATGTTTAAACTTTAAAATTCAATATCTTTTAAACCGTAACTTAGATAAAAAAAACTTTATACCTGAAAATTGATCAGAAAAATATAATAAATACGAATACGCTATCCATTTGTCTACCACCCCCCTCTAACTTACCGAGCATCGACACTCCCCCTCCGGTGTCGTTTGTCGATAAATTATCCGGTACCGATAAAAGTACCCGGATGAATTTTTTTCGAACACGAAAGTTGTTCGGAATAGATCAACTAACCCGGATACACCACCCATACGTTTGTCGGATGTCCACGACACCTCCGGCATGATATCTCCCCCTCCGGACACCCTGTCCGGTAATCACCCAGAGCTGGCAGTTCATCCCCGGATGAATTCCCGCTCCGAGCAACGTGCACTGCACTGCGTTAGAACACCGTTAACATTTCATCCGTCATGACATGCATCTGTTTGTATATGCTTGCTGCGTATTTACTGTTTCTTCCCCCCCTTAATCTCTGTAGACCCTGCTGCTGCCGTCGACTACACCGCTGCTGAGTACGACTACGTCGTCGACGACCCTACTACTACCGTCGAGCTTCCAGGCAAGCAAAGCCATTCTCTTCCCCAGATATCGCCTATCTTTCCGTACATTTCTTGCACTAGGCATTGTTACTGCTGCTGCTACGATTACAATCCTATTCAATTGCATAGCCTGATTTTGTCGCCCCTTGATGTGCCTTCCTTTATCCTATGCTGCCTATTATTATTATGCATTATTCAGCAGTGAGCCCTGCGCATTGGCTAGGATTAGATAGAGGGCCGTGATCACTCAGGGGAGTGAACGCGGGTACAAATATTATAACTGCACAGGTACGGTACAAAGCAGACACCGCCAAAGGCCCCTATCTGGGTTATGCCCAGTCACCTCAAGTGTGAGCTATCAAGGAGTAATCCTTGTACTCCACTCGAGGCTGACTTTGTCTTGCCGCCATAGGGTCCTGTAAACGGTTGTCCTTCAGGTAAGAAGTCGGGCGACCCAGCGGTGCCCGCGAGAGGTATTGCAACGGGACGACAGGGAGGGTACGACCAGTGTACCGGTGTGCTTGGCCCCTGTTCGTTGGCCGCGAGAGTTACCAAACTACGAAAGTCGAGCTCCTCCAGGAGCACACGCGAGACAAGGTAAGGAGATGGTTCACCTTGTTGGTAACCGCAGTGACTTGGTGGGACGACGGGGCAGGCACCGATGTACTGGTGGTCCTGGCTGCTGTCGTTGTCCGCGGGTCAGTTAAGTCGAGGCAACGATAACGGTTGTCACGCAGGTTAATAAAATGCTAAATGGTTAAGTGAATGTCTTGAGTTGGCTATATGCCATGTACGCACTACCTACCCGTGGGAATTACGAGTTTATGGGCTCCTCTGCTTCGTAGTGTCGTCCGAGGACTCTTCAGACGTCAGCAGTACCGCGGCCTGCGCCGGGAAGTGGTGTTGTCTTGTTTGCTCGCGCGGTGGTGTCTTATTTGGATTTGCTTTAACTTCACCGGCCAGCCACGCACCGTGCAGGAGTACGTTCGGGTTGGGGTCCAAGGCCCGGCGTACTTAGGATTTAGACCGGCGGATGGCCTTTCTGTTGAGTTTGAAAGATGGGCTATGAAGTGTCGGATAGCCTCAGTGGAGCGTTCCCTAACAAGGTTCCCGCCACCCTGGAGATCCGTGCGTGTAGCGTAACACAAGTGCACCCCTGCAGGGAATATTAATCTATTCGAATAGCCGTGCCCACGGTAACAGAACGCTTTATGCTGAAGCTGGATCTTACCACTAGAAACTATTATTATTAAACTGTATGGTTCCGGGTTTTCTTCCTCGCGGGGATGTCGAGGAGGTGAACTCGGAGGCATTGCTAATTATTACAACTTATTATTATACAATGCTGCAGCAACTTCTGCTGCATTGTTACTTTATGCTTTATATAAACTGTTGGTTGATTCTTACCTTATGATGCAAGACAACGTCGGAAGATGCTAGTCTTCGATAGGCCTAGTTTCTTACCCTTGCTCTGGATTTCTGTCTTTTAGTCCACTATATACAGCCTCTTATTTCCGGTGATACAATGCATAATGCTTAGTAGCGGACGTAAGACTCACGGGTATACTAGATACTCACCTGCTTTATTTCCTTTACTGTTTTGCCTGATCGGCCGCTGCAGCCGACGTTGGAGCCCAGGAGCAGGAGTACCCCGGAGGCGCCTACTACGACGTCGAGTTCCCCGTTGACCAGGAGTAGTTCGGTGGATCCCAGGCAGGAGGCCTCGCCTTTTCGATCTGTATCTCTGATGTGATTTGTGCTAGCCTTCTTAAGGCAAAACTTGACTAACTATGTCTGTTCTCAGATATTATGGCTTGTATGACTTATGTATTCGGGTCCGCGTGACCCCCTCTATTGTAACATATTTGTTTATCCTTTTGTGTTTAGTGTTGTGCTGGGATATTATCACCGTGGCACCCTAATCTCAGTCGTGTACCCTGTGTGTATGATTACTGTACACGGTCTGATTTTGGGGGCGTCACAAACTCCCCCCCCAAGAGACGCTATCTTCGCTCATGCGACTATACTTCAAAGCACTCGGGGGCTCGAGCATAAAACTCCCCCCCCCCCCCTGAGAGATGCTATCTTCGCTCATGTGACTTTACTTCAAAGCACTCGGGGGCTCGAGCATAAAACTCCCCCCGAGAGACGCTATCTTCGCTCATGCGACTTTACTCCAAAGCACTCGGGGGCTCGAGCATAAAACTCCCCCCCCCCCCGAGAGACGCTATCTTCGCTCATGTGACTTTACTTCAAAGCACTCGGGGGCTCGAGCATAAAACTCCCCCCGAGAGACGCTATCTTCGCTCATGCGACTTTACTTCAAAGCACTCGGGGGCTCGAGCATAAAACTCCCCTCGAGAGACGCTATCTTCGCTCATGCGACTTTACTTCAAAGCACTCGGGGGCTCGAGCATAAAACTCCCCCGAGAGACGCTATCTTAGCTCATGCGACTTTACTTCAAAGCACTCGGGGACTCGAGCATAAAACTCCCCCCCCCCCCCGAGAGACGCTATCTTCGCTCATGCGACTATACTTCAAAGCGCTCGGGGGCTCGAGCATAAAAATCCCCCCGAGAGATGCTATCCTCGCACATACGACTATATGTAAAAGCACTCGGGAGCTCAAGCAAAAATCCCCCCCGAAAGACGCTATCTTCGATGAAACACCCGCAAGTACTGGGAAGCCAGAACTCAAGATCTCCTCCGACGCACCAAGACTCCTCCGCAAAAGAATCATATCAAAGAACACAAAGTTATCTAGTCTTCACCTGATCGCAAGCGATCACCTAAAGACTCGGGGGCTACTCCCATCGGGAGCGTTGCCGCGCACCCGATCAGAAACTCGGAATAAAAAAAGAGCAAGCCCAAGTAGACAACAAAACACAGCCTACGCTCGATTCTACAAATCAAATGTAGCCTCAGGGCTACTCCCATCGGGAGCGCTGCCGCGCACCCGAAGGACAATTTCATTACAAAGGAGTCGAGGACAATTTCATTACAGAGGAGTCAAGGACAATTTCCATTACAAAGAAGTCGAAACGACAGTTGTCGCTACAGAAGGACCCGTGGAACTACAAGACGGGCTACAATCAACTTCTACATGTGTGCTCATGCTAAGATAATTGGCACTTTCGTGCCACGACCTGATGGGCATCACCACAGACAAAGTAGCAACTCAGTCCGTGAAGAAGAAGGTCGCCGTCCTCCAGTTCTACAAGGTGCCTCGCCTACTATCGCAGTCGCTTGACGACCGGCTTGACATCCAGTTCATCCTTAGAACTAGAAGAGCAAGCACCATCAGCCGAAGAGCCAGCCGAAGATGAAGTCACGGGAAAAGCAGGAGAACCGCCACTCGATCCATCAGAATCGCCACTGCTTGCTTCCTCCGAGTATGGATCCAGACGATTGCCACCGGCATCAAATGCACGAACGGTGAGAGCATCTTTGCCATCAAAATGACAGCAAAGACTATATCCGTCGCGCAAATTCAACCGACGAGAAAACGTCCTCCAGCCAGATCTAAGGAAAATCAAGGATGAACTATCTACTTCCAACTCCACCCAAGAAGAAGACCGAGCGCATCCGTGAAGACGGAGCCAGAAACCCCTCAAACCACGCTCGGAGGCAATGGAGGCAAACGAGAAAGGGAGAGGAATCCGGGCAGTGGTCCGGCTAAGAACACGCAAAAGAAAGTCATAGCGCCAAAAGCCCTCCTCCATGGAAGAAGAAGAAGGCGCCGATGCAACACCACCACGCCCACCGCGTGAAGAACGAGGCGTGCAGCCACCACAGCCACGGCCTCGCCCAGTCACACCGTCACCACGCTTAGGCGCCATATGAAGAAGAAGCAGAAGAGAAAGATGCGAAGAATGGATGCCAAGGACATGCAACCACATGAGGTATTTATAGCGCAATCCAAGGGCAAACCAGGAAAAACACGCAGAAGCCCAGGCGGCGCCATCATTGCATCAAAGACCAAATGGGTCGGGCGTTACGAATTCCAAGGCAAGATGCCTTCACACGGTCAGCATTATTTATAGGACATGTCAAATCTCGCCTATTTCCCATACAAGCCTTGGAAACCCAACAGGCAACAGGCAGCTTGACGTTCGAACCATCATTATGACGGTCCAGAAGACGCGACGGATCAAAAAATCAAACATCATCATAGGTCATCAAACAGCGTGACAATGCATATCAGCATGACATTTCAAGAGGGACGGATCAAGATAAAAGCAGTTGCAAAAAAACCAAAAGATTCCAAAAGCCGGCTATTTCTTTATGTCAAAAATTTCTGATTCTAAAAATCTCTTACTCCCATCGGGAGTACCTTTATTTGAGTTCAGGTGCTCCCTCACCCAGAAGGAAAAGACGTGCTCGAGTAATCACTCGCACCAGCAAAAACTACGTACTTTTAGAGTTCGGGTGCTCCCTCACCCTGAAGACAGCATTCGAGTGACTACTCGCAAAAAAAGACTTAGCAACTCAACAATATGACTTACTCGCGCACTCGACGACATTCCGAGTGGGTGATTTCTCATTTTCCTCGCTTGAGTTCATTACAAACTCCGCGAGTGACTGCTAAATAGCTCACTTGATCGTTTGTTCCAAGTGGGTGCATCGCTAACCAGGCTCCGTGCCTGTACAAAAGCAATTATTCCTGGGCTACGACACACTGTACCAGATGCCACACAAGCTTAGCGTGTAGGTAAGACCCTGCTACGCAGAACGGCCGGGCCGGGACTTGCCGCAGAGCAATTTCACTCCCGACCTTTTCCATGCGCTCGCATGATAGAAAGAGTCGAGCGGACGCGCTCAGGCTATTTGCTTAGACTGGCAGCAATTGATCCTATAAGACCTGCAGCGGCATGACTTTGCTTGACACCGGTCGTTCCAAGTTCATGTCGAGGGACGTGAGCTTGATTGGGCTACTGCGGTATTTTCCACTAGCGCAATTCACCAAGGCTCGACCAGTCGACTCCTTGGGCCCTTTCAGCTTAGCAATCCCTCGAAACAGATATTGTCATGGCTCAAAACTGCCAGCGACCCGCGGCGATGCCGCGCTGATACGTCCAAAACGTATCTATAATTTCTGCTTGCTCCATGCATGTTTTGTGTGATATTGCTATGATCTAGATACACTTTCATACACTTTTGATCATATTTGGACTAACCTATTAACTCAGTGCACCACAGTGCTAGTTCCTGTTTTCTGCTGTTTTTCTATTTCAGTTTTCCCCCATATAAAAAGTGCTCCAAAAATTCGGGAAAAAACAGATAAAAAATCAGTGCAGAAGAACCTTCCAGATGAACCTAGGTGGGGCCAGAGGGCCACCACCAGGGGCCCAGGCGCTTTGGTCGCGCGCCCCAGGGGCTGGCCGCGCCAAGGGGGCGCCTGGACCCCTGGTGGCCCCCCTGGCTGCCCCCCTTCTCCTATATATTCTCCGTGACGAGAAACCCTCGAAAGAAGGACCCTTTTTCGCGATCTCGCCTCTATTCCGCCGCCGCCGCGCTTCCGAGATCGGGAGCACCAGCAGACCTCTTCCCTGCACCCTGCCGGAGGGAGGGCCGACCTCCGGGAGTCTCCTCTCCACCATGGATGCTTCCCGGATGTGTCGTGAGTAGTTTCCTTTTGACCATGGGTCCGTGATCAGTAGCTATGTGATGTTCTCCTCCCCTCTTTGTTCTTCATGGTTTAGACCTCGTGAGCTGCCCTACATGATCGAGGCACTTTTGTAATCTTTCTGCTGTTGCTATGCTGAGTTTGATGGGATCTGATGGATTATGAGATTATGTTCAGATTGTGATTGAGTAATATATTTGGTTCTTATCTCTTATATTTTTGTTCTTAAGTAATTCTTGCATGTTCTCCGTTGCTGTTTATTGCTTTGGCCAAGTAGTAGGTAGTAACCCCAAGAGGGAACGTTATGCTCGATTGTGGGTTCATGCCCCCTGATGACACGCTTGAGTGACAGAAACACGAGTCTAGGGGATGTGATGTTGCCACAAGGGGGAAAACAACGGTGCTTGTAACCGCGGTTGCAAGGATTGTTTACTTTACGCAAAGTGCTTTTTAATGCAGTTGTCTGTTGCTTTGGGTTTACACTTTGGGTGGGGCTCGCAACTTAATACCAGCGAGATGTTCTGGATAGATATCTCAAGGTGGATGATTAGTAGTAGATGCAGTTGGATTTCGGTCTACTTATTTTGGCGTTCTGCCCATGCTTTTGAGCCTCTTTCTTTCTTTTGTAGCATAGTTAGCATTGCGGTGCGTTCATAATCCTGTCAATTGCCCTTCTGTAATTTGTTCACCTCGCATAGCAGTTTTATCGTCTTTTGGGAGAGAGACATCACTAGTGAACATCACGTATCCCGGTCCATATCTTCATCATTGTTTCCACGCTCATTTACTTTTCTGCTTTTACTTTCAGTTGCTATCATTATCCCTTGTGTTTGATCCTTTGTAAACAACAAGACCGGAGAGATTGACAACCTCTCTGAACTTTGTTGGGAACAAAGTTATTTGTGTCTGTGTGCAGGTCCGCGTCAGTTGCGCCGCTGACACCTACTTATCATCTCCGGCGCCCTACTGGAGACAAACCTTGGTATCTTTACTGAGGGAAATTTGCTGTTGTGCTACATCACACCTTCCACTTGGGGTTTACCAAAGAAGGGCGAGAAATCACTATCATCACCTCGCACATCACGCGTCTACAAACGATAAAGTGTGGACGAATTCGAGTCCCTGCGTGACTCCTCGAGTCCCCCAGGCACTCGGGGGCTACTGACGAGGGGGTGACCCCACGACTCCTGCGTATGAGACTACCCGGTGCATACGAAGACATAAGGTACGCAAGGAAGCCACGACAGGCCCAAGACTGGCCCAACCAAGCACCGGCGTAGGAGTCCGCGACTAGTATGGAAGGCACAACTTGGCGTACAAGGCAAGACTAGAACTAGGAAACTATCTTTGTAACCTAGCACAGACTCCCTGAGACCTAGCCTAGTATATAAAGGCTGGGAGGGGAGACGTCCAGATGAATCCAATACACATCTACTCATCTGGCCTTGCGAGAACTCACCTTGGCCTCCACTGTAATCGCTCCTTTACGCAATAATATCGAGCAGGAAGTGCTTCTCATGTTAGCCGACGAGTATTGTCCAGCCTGTGCCTTCTCTATGACTAACCCAGGGTCCCTGACCATGGGATTTGCCAGGGCTGATCCCCGTCAGGGATGCACGGGGGCATCCCCAAGCTTAGGCGCTTGCGTCTCCTTGGATATTTCTTGGGGGTGCATGGGGCATCCCCAAGCTTGAGCGTTTGACACTCTCGGGTCTTCTTTCATCATCTTCCCTCGCACACTTGAAAACTCCCTTCATAATAACTCATCATAAGCTGATTAGAGAGGTTAGTACCCATAATAAAACAATTTGCCTCTACTGGAAATAAAGATATTCTTGAAGGGTTACTGTTTCTCAAGACTTCCAAAAAAATTTGCAAAGAAAAAGCTAGCGCAAGACTTGCAAAACCGAGGAAAGGCAAAACATGGCAAAATCTGTGAAAAACAGACCAGCAGGTAGTAAATAATTTTTGTGGGGTACTTCTACAACTCAAATCAAAAAAACTCAGAACGGATGCCCGAAAGCTAATTGTATAGAGCACGCTGTCAAAAAATCAGATAAAAAGAGGATCTGGTGATTTATCATGAATTTTTCCGTCCAAGGACATAATCTATTTTCTGGACAACATGTCACAACTTTTGAACTTTCTTGCAATCGGCGGCTAAAACTTGGCACAAAGCTTGAAAATAAAGATACAATGATGTTTTTACAGTAGTAACAATCATCAAGACCACTAAAAACAGAAGTAAAAACATCTTGGGTTGCCTCCCAACAAGCGCTTTCTTTTACGCCTTTAAGCTAGTCAAGAAGCAAAAAGATCAAGTTTTATCAAGTGAAAGAGAATAGCTAGCCCGTGTAACGGACTCAAAAGGTAACTTAATATTCTTCCTAGGGAAGTGTTACATCCCCTTTTTGAGAGGGAATTGAAATTTTATATTCCCCTCTTTCATATCAATGACAGCACCAATGGTGCGAAGAAAAGGACGTCCCAAAATAATTGGACGTAAGGGTTCACACTCTATGTCCATAATAATAAAATCAACTGGAACATAATTATCATTGACAAGAATAAGAACATCGTCAATCTTCCCCAAATGTTTCTTTACGAAAGAATCAACGAGACGAACACCAAAAGAACAAGGATCAAAAGGTTTCAATTCAAACATATCATACATTCTTTTGGGCATAACGGAGGTACTAGCTCGAACATCACATAAAGCATAGCAAGAGAAGTTATTCAATTTAAATTTTATCATAGGATCCCAACCATCTTCTAGCTTTCTAGGTATGGAGGCTTCCAACATAAGCTTCAGCTCCCTAGATTTAATGAGAGCATTGGTGATATGCTCCGTAAAGGAAAGATTTAGTGTGCTAGTGTCGGGGTCTCTAGCCATTTTGTGTAGTAAGCTAATAACTTTAGAAAGGGTACAACTATCAAAATCAAGGTCACTACTATCAAGTAAGTTGGTAGTGGTGTCATCTAGGCTTACTTGTTTGAAAGCCTCTATGTTCATATGAGTTTCTTCTTATACGGTTGAGGTAATAGTATCACCATTAATAGGTCCAATGGGACTAGGGGTGTGTTGGGTGCTAAAAGTTTGGATATCCTCAACAACTTGGATAGAAGCAACGGTATGGTGTGTAGGAAGACTCTTAATTCTATCTTCTTCCTCCTTTTCTCTAGCCCATCTTTCTTTAGGTTTAGCCATCATCCTAATATTTTCATTAATTTGCACTTGAATAGCATTCATAGGAGTGGGCCTCCTCTCCTCGAGGGGAGAAGTTCTAATTTTAAGCATCTCAACATCAAGGGCTAAGATGTCTACCTTCAAAGAGAGATTATCTAATTTCTTCTACACTCTTGTTGAAGGCTTTTTGGGTAGTGATAAAGTCCTTAAGCATGCTCTCTAATTCAGAAGTGGAGTTCTTTTTGCTAGGATAAGTGTTGTTGTTCCCATAGTTGTTGGATGGGAACGGTCTAGGATTGCTACCAAAGTTACTCCTATAAGCATTGTTGTTGAAGTTGTTTCTAGAAATGAATTTCACATCTACTTGTTCTTGAGCAACCAAAGCATTTAAAGTAACATCACGAGGATCAATAGGAGCTTGCTTGGTAAGTAAAGACATGATCAAGTCAACTTTTTCATTTAGGGAGGAGATCTCCTCGACGGAGTTTACCTTCCTACCTGTTGGATCTATTTTGGTGTGCCATTGAGAATACTTGGTCATCATCTCATCTAGTAGTTTTGTGCCAACACCAAGTGTTGTTGACATAAAGGTTCCTCCCGCGGCCGAATCTAAAAGGTTCCACGAGGTAAAGTTCAAGCCTGCATAAAAAGTCTGGATAACCATCCAAGTAGTCAAACCATACGTGGGGCAATTCTTAACAAGAGATTTCATACGTTCCCAAGCTTGGGCAACATGTTCATTATCCAATTGCTTAAAATTCATAATATTACTCCTCAATTGGATAATCTTAGCAGGTGGGTAGTACTACCCAATAAAAGCATCCTTGCACTTATCCCAATAATCTATCATATTCCTAGGCAAGGATCGAAACCAATTTTTAGCTCCTCCTATCAAGGAGAAAGGAAAAGGCTTAAGCTTAACAATATCACCTTCTACTTCTTTATACTTTTGCATATCACAAAGTTCAACAAAATTATTCAAGTGTAAAGCAGCGGCATCTCTAGCACCGGAGAATTGTTCTTTCATAACAAGAGAAAGCAATGCAGGTTTAATTTCATAAGAAGATGCTGAAGTGGCAGGTGTAGCAATTGGAATGCAGATAAAGTCATTGTTGTTGTGAATAGTGAAGTCACACAACTTGGTGTTTTCAGTGGTACCCATAGTAGTAGCAGCAAGCAGGACAAGCAATTTTTTGTGATTTTTGATAAAGAACACAAAGATAAAAACTGAAAGGTAAACTAACAAGACTAAAAAGCAAAGATAAAAGATAGCGTGCAACTCCCCTATCTTGAATATTGGAGTCCCCGGCAACGGCACCAGCAATTAGCTTGATGGCTTCTCGCCGCTCGTTGGTTTACCCCAAGTGGAAGGTTGATATGCAGTGTAGCGGTAATTTCCCTCGCTGAAGATACCAAGGTTTGTCTCCAGTAGAACTCCGACGACAACAAGTAGGTGACAACGGCGCTAGAAATTACTACCACGAGTGTTGACGTGGACCTCCACACAGATACAAATAACTTTGCTCGCAACGAGTACATCGAGGTTGTCAATCTCTTCGGCCTTTCTGTTTACAAAGGGTCAAACGCAACAGATAAAAGGTAATGATAACTGCAACTAGAAAGTAAAACAGGAAGTAAATTGAGGGTGTAAACAGTGGTGGAAATATGGACCGGGGTCCCATGATGTTCACTAGTGAAGTCTCTCTCCCAAAAGACGATAAACAGCTATGTGAGGTGAACAAATTACAGCTGGGCAATTGACAGGATTAAAAACGCACCGCAATGCTAACTATGCTACAAAAGAAAGGAAGAGGCTCAAAAGCATGGGCAGTACGCCAAAACAAGTAGACCGAAATCCATCTGCATCTACTCACTAATCATCCACCTTGAGATATATATCCAGAACATCTCGCTGGTATTAAGTTGCGAGCCCCACCCAAAGTGTAAACCCAAAGCAACAGACAACTGCATTAAAAGAATTTTGCATAAAGTAAAGAATCCTTGCAACCGTCGTTACAAGCACCGTTGTTTTCCCCCTTGTGGCAACAACACATCCCCTAGACTCATGTTTCTGTCACTCAAGCTAGTCATCAGGGGGCATGAACCCACAATCATGCATAACGCTCCCTCTTGGAGTTATTATCTACTACTTGGCCAAAGCAATAAAAAGCAACGAAGAACATGCAAGAATTGCTAAGAACAAAATATAAAAGGTAAACCAAATATATAACTCATCACGGTCTGAACATAATCTCATAATCCATCGGATCCCAGCAAACACATCATAGCAACAGCAGGAAAATTACATAGGTGCCTTGATCATGTAGGGCAGCTCACAAGGTCTAAACATTGAAGAACAAGGGTGGAGAGAAAACATCACATAGCTATTGATCATGGACCCATGGTCCAAGGTAGACTACTCACGGCACATCCGGGAGGCGTCCATGGTGGTGGAGAGCTCCCCGGAGGTCAATCCTCCCTCCGACAGGGTGTCGGGAAGAGGTCTTCTGGCACTCCCGATCTTGGAAGCGCGACGGCGGCGAAACAGAGAGGTAAATCACGATGTGGGCTTCTCCTCGAGGGTTTCTGCGACGAGGGGTAAAAGTAGGCCGAATGGGGGCACCAGAGGTGGTCCCCACCTCCCAGGCGCCCTGGTGGCACGGCCAGGGGTGGGGCCGTGCCACCTGGCCGCCTGGGAGGGGGGTGGGGCCCCTCCAGCTCTCCTTCGGTGATTCCGGAACCTTCCTTGATGCTGATTTTTCCTGATTTTTTCTGGCATTTTATATTGGGGAAAAATCGTTGCAACAAAAGATATCAACAGACATGAACTAGCACCGGGTGCACTGAGTTAGTAGGTTAGTCCAAATATGTGTAGAATGATATAAAAGTGTAGCAAAAATGTAGCAATGTCACATAAAAGTGCATGGAACAAGCATAAATTATAGATACGTTTGGGACGTATCAATAGGGCCAAAAGGAACTTATGGAGATTAAGGTGCTCCTGTCAAAGAGCACCGGAACAAAACATTAACAATCAATGGATACATGAAATCCTCAAATTATAGTCCATCCCCTTTTGTGTCCCAAGCTGTCACCATTGGGATCGCCGGTACCGGACTATAATAGGTGCATACAACTTTTAGATAGGATCAAGAACGCAAATATATTCATGAAAACATAAAGGGTTCAGATCTAAAATCATGGCACTCGGGCCCAAAGTGACAATCATGAAGAGCAACAAGTAGTAGAAAAGATGATAAACACCATAGTAGATGATAGGCAACATGCCCCCAACAATCTGATGAACTATTACATGATCTAACTCATCCAATCCCTACCATCCCATCACCTACATCAGGGAATTACTCACACATGGATGGGGGAGACATGGAAGGGTGATGGAGTGGTGATGATGATGACGATGGAGACGATTTCCCCTCACCGGAGATGAAAACAACCTCTAGATTAGCTCTCCCGAAGAAGAACAGAGGTGGCGGCGGCTCTGCGACGAGAATTGGAGTATCAACTTCTGATCTAAGGTTTTCTCGTCGGGAGTAAAAATAGGAGTCAAAGTAGGGAACCAGGGGAGGTCCTAATACGTCTCAAACGTATCGATAATTTCTGCTCGCTCCATGCATGTTTTGTGTGATATTGCTATGATCTAGATACACTTTCATGCACTTTTGATCATATTTGGACTAACCTACTAACTCAGTGCACCCCAGTGGCAGTTCCTATTTTCTGCTGTTTTTCTATTTCAGTTTCCCCCTTATAAAAAAGTGCTCCAAAAATCCGGGAAAATCAGATAAAAAATCAGCGTGTTGGAAGACTCCAAAAGCCCGAAGGAGGGCCAGAGGGCCACCACCATGCACCCAAGCGGCCACCTGGCGCGGCCAGGGGCCTGGCCACGCCAGGGGGGCGCCTGGGCCCCTGGTGGCCCCCCTGGCTGCCCCCTTCGCCTATTTATTCTCCGTCACGGGGAAACTTCGAAGACAGAACCCTATTTTGGCCTCTGTTCCGCCGTCGCCGCGCTTCCAAGATCGCGAGCACCGTCAGGACCCTTCCCGGCACCCTGTCGGAGGGAGGATCGACCTCCGGGAGCTTCTCCTCCACCATGGACGCTTCCCGGATGTGCCGTGAGTAGTCTACCTTGGACCATGGGTCCGTGATCAGTAGCTATGTGATGTTATCCTCCCCTCTTTGTTCTTCATGGTTTAGACCTCGTGAGCTGCCCTACATGATTGAGGCACATATGTAATTCTTTCTGCTTTTGCTATGCTGAGTTTGATGGGATCTGATGGATTATGAGATTATGTTCAAATTGTGATAGAGTAATATAATTGGTTCTTATCTTTTGTATTTTGGTTCCGAAGTAATTCTTGAATGTTCTTCGTTGCTATTTATTGCTTTGGCCAAGTGGTAGGTAGTGACTCCAAGAGGGAACGTTATGCTCGATTGTGGGTACATGCCCCCTGATGATACGCTTGAGTGATAGAAACATGAGTCTAGGGGATGTGTTGTGGCCACAAGGGCTAAAACAACGGTGCTTGTAACCGCGGTTACAAGTATTGTTTACTTTACGCAAAGTTCTTTTTAATGTAGTTGTCTGTTGCTTCGGGTTTACACTTTGGGTGGGGCTCGCAACTTAATACCAGCGAGATGTTCTGGATAGATATCTCAAGGTGGATGATTAGTAGTAGATGCAGATGGATTTTGGTATACTTATTTTGGCGTACTGCCCATGATGTTGAGCCTCTTCCTTTATTTTGTAGCATAGTTAGCATTGCGGTGCGTTTATAATCCTGTCAATTGCCCGTCTGTAATTTTTTTACCTCGCACAACAGTCTTATCGTCTTTTGGGAGAGAGACATCACTAGTGAACATCACGGGACCCCGTTCCATATTCTCATCACTGTTTACATGCTCATTTACTTTCTTGCTTTTTACTTTCAGTTGCTATCATTATCATTATCATGTGTTTTTTATCCTTTGTAAACAACAAGACCAGAGAGATTGACAACCTCTTTGAACTTCGTTGGGAGCAAAGTTAATTATGTTGTGTGCAGGTCCGCGTCAGGTGCGCCGCTGACACCTACTTATCATCGCCGGAGTCCTACTGGTCGATACTCAACCTCGGTATCTTCACCAAGGGAAACTTGCTGCTACGCTGCATCTTACCTTCCACTTGGGGTAACCAACGAAGGGCAAGAAGCAATCCTTTCTCGCGTATCAGGTCCCACTGGACCAGACGGGTCCATGGCGCGGCCAGGGGCCATGCCGCGCCACCTGGCCGCCTGGGCCAGGGGAGGCCCCCTTTGGTCCATCTTATGGCTCTAGGGCTCTCCGGGTGCGTGGATTTTCTGTGATTTTTCCTAGAATTTTCTATGGTGTCTAAAATTCCCTTTTCCTGCACACAAAAAGATCATACAGGCAGCTCTGCTGAAAACAATGTCAGTCCCGGTTAGTTCCGTTCAAATCATGCAAGAATGAGGTCAAAGCAATAGAAAAAGTGTTTGGAAAAGTCGATACGTTTGAGATGTATCAATTCCTGTGTTTGCTGTTTCGGCACCGGAAAGTTGTAAACTGTGTAAAACAAGCCAAAACACCATGAGATCAACATCATAATATGAAATATATTGATGAATAGAGGTAAATTATGATACAAAATAGTGATGAATTTTGGATGTATCAGTATGTCATCCCATTCACTAGTGATGTATCTCTCCCAAAAGATGGTAAACTTATGTTGGGTGAACAAATTACAGTTGGGCAATCGACAAAATTATAAACACATCGCAATGCTAATTATGCTCACAAATAACGCAAGGCTCAATCATGTAGGCATTACACCAAAGCAAGTAGACCGTCAACTGATTGTATCTACTACTAAATATTCACCTTGATAAGTCTAATCAAGAACATCTCGTTGGTATATTAAGTTGCGAGCAACACCTATAAGCTAAAAACTTAAAGCAACAGACAAATGCTTTAACACTCAATGCATAATGTAAGCAACATTTGTAACACACAGTCACAAGTACCATTGTTTTATCATTAGTAGCAACAACACATTCCCTAGTCTTATGTTTCTTTCACTCAAAGCTGGACATAGGGAGGCATGAACCTACTATCTAGCATAATACTCCCTCTTAGAGTCACAATCTACTACTTGGCCAAAACAATAAATTACAATGGATAACCTGCAAGAACAATCAAGAACATAATATAAAAGAGAATCAAATATATCACTTCTACAATCTGAACATAATCTCATCATCCATCGAATCTCAGCAAACACAACATAACATCATGCTAATTATGACATAGGTGCCTTGATCATGATAGGCAGCTCACAAGGACTAATCATTTAAGATTAAGATTGGAGAGAGATGGATCATCTAGGTACTTCCATGAACCCTAGGTCCAAGGTGGAACTACTCACGACTCATATGGGAGGCAACCATTGTCGTGGTCATGCCAAGGGGATACCCTTAAGGGACATAAACCATGGGATACCCTTGATACACGGGGTTATGTAATGAAATAACTTAACATGATCCCTAGCAAAGAGTTAACCCAGAATGATAAAGCAGAACCATACTTCCGAGTAGCACCTAGCTCGGGAGTACGCGTTACTCGGAAGGAAGGAAATCAACCGCCAGGAGGAGCAATGAAGCCCAAGGCGTTACCTCCCATTTAAGAGCAGTAATAGGTAGATTAATGAGTAGTCGTTTCCTGTATTTATGATAGGGCATTACTTATAAGATTAAACATCATCAATGTGCCATGACCAGCCTTTACAACTCCCATGACGCACTCTATATAAGCCATGGGAGGACATTGGGCTGGGGGCTGGACTCTCTCTTCTTCTCCCTCCCCCTCACTCTTTCTCTCCCAGGGGAAGAATTCATGTACATCTTGTTCATACAAAGATAAGGAAAAGCTCCTCCGGGAGCACGAGACGTAGGGATTTTATCTCCTCCGCGAGAGTCCCGAACTCGATAAAATCACCTGCGTCCACCCGTTTGCATCTCGATAGATCATGCTCCGTTCATACCCCTCTCTCTATTGTCAGGATCATATCCACGACAACCATGGTTGGTGAACAAGCCTCGGGAGATGAATCCTCCCTCCGGCAGGGTGCCGAGACATGACTTCTGGATCTCCCGATCTGGGAATCACGACGGCGACGCAACATCGACAACTTCTGGAAAATAAACTCCACCCCAAGGATTTTTACATTTCGGGGAATATATAGGCGAAAGAGGGACACCGAGGGAGGTCCCACCTAGCCAGGCGACCAGGGGGCGCGGTCCATCCCTGGTCACGCCACCAGGGCGCCTGACCAGGGGGTGCCCCCTTCTGGACGTGCTTCGGGCTTCTGGAGTTTTCCGGTAAATTATAATTTTTGGAATTTTCTGGAAATATTAATTTTCACCCTTTTCTGCGATGCACAGGCAGTAATAGACATAAACTGGCACTGGGTTAATAGGTTAGCCCCAAATATATTATAAAATGATATGAAAGTGCCTCAAAACATATAGCAAAATCACACAAATAAGCATGGAACAAGCAAAAACATTAGGGACGTATCAGTCGCCCTCCACTTAAATGGCATGACATCCCGGAGGCAGGAACGAAGTTGGATCGAATGGGAAAGATGCCATCGACAACAATGTCAGAGTTGCATAGATAACCCTTGCTTTTGAAGTGGTGCGAGGCAGGGGAGGCCACAGTGACTGTGATGGGACAGGATCACGTGGGGAATTATATATTGGGGCCGGAAGCGGAATCGTTGGGTCACTGAGCAGTGGGGTCGTCGAGATCGGAGGGTTGCCATTTCGGACAACTTCCATATTTGGGTCGATCTCCTTCCTATAATTCACACCCAAATTGAAAGGTGCCCAAGGATTAGTGGGCCCAAAGTGGCAACTAGCAATCACATGGCCCAATCATTTGCTGTCGCGATATCTTATTGAATTTGAACACTTGGGACGCAACTTGGGACACAAATGGTCCGAATCAAGACAACTAGAGCAAAATTGGTCGGAATGCACGTGGTCATCGATTGGTTTTCGCCCGATTTTTGAATATGTTGTGTTCCCGCCTGCCTTAATGACACATTATTGGGGGAGGTTAAGACACCATTATCAAGAGCATTATGAGGTCCATCAATTGGGGATTAACGGGTAGCGATAATCTGGAGAATACCGACCCAGGTTGATTGTGATCGATCTTATCTTGAACACCATTGGAATTTGAAATGCAGGATGTTTTAACCACATTTGCATATGATATTCTATTGGATGAACGATCAACAATGGTCCATTCTTTGTCAATTTCTTGCTGACACAATTGAAATTCCTTTTGATAGTCTGGACCACCTCTGCCCCATAATAAGAATGCCATGCTAAAAAGATCATTAGCAATGTTACCTTCTTTGATCATAGAAAATCTAACTTGTGGAGATGAAACACATAATTTGAAGGACCAATTCTGCAGGCAACAAACTTTGAAGCGTGTTGCATTCCCTCCAAAGCACGACTGCAAGATCAAGCCAAGAAAATCATCATTGATGCAGAGCCTAAATCGGGAGAAATCCACCAAAAGGATGAATTCCTTGTTGCTGCTGCCCTCAAAAGGATTCACATGAACTCCAAAGTTCTTCCATATCATGTTTTCAAACACAAGTCCTTGATCAAACTTGAGATCTGAAAGAGAAATGAATGTCCGTTACCTAAAGAGCGGAAGGCGATGGATGGTGGTGGCCGCCGTGGCGGCGACGCGGAGGAGGTGGTGGCTACGCTAGGATAAGCGGAGGAGGTCTTTTCAATGTCCAATTTTTTACTAGATCTTTCACCCTTGCTGAGTAGCGAAGTGAGCCTTTTTTCCTTTCGATTTTTTTTGCAAGGACATCATGGTGGAATACAGGGAAAGATAACCCTTGTCATTTCTTGATTAAATAACACATGTGTCAATTAGAGTCACATAATTCAGATTTGAACAAGGGAAAAGATCCCCTTCAACCGGCAAATCTTTTGTACGTGTCCGCCGCCTGCGCAACCGTCCGATGCGGTTAGATCTACCAGCGCGCGAACTAGTATATGTGCCAGCTTCCTTTTGCAACAGACCTATTGTTGCAAAGGTCAGTTCGCAACAGCCGTTCTGTTGCAAGACTTGTTACGGTGATGAGAAAATAAAAAATAAAAAATATATTTGCAGGGACCATGTTGCAAAGGTCCGATTGCAACAACGCCTCTGTTGCAAAACCCTGCACAAGAAGATCGTTGAAATTTTTTGTACGGTGTACTAGTATGGTTAAAATAAAAAACCAATCCATGAAAAAAAATCCATTTTAAAAGCTTTGCAACAAAGATTTATTGCAATGGTTCAGACGCAACAGAGGTTTTGTTGCAAAGCTATCGTGATGATTTAACGTAAAAAAAATCTTCGTCAAGGCTTTGCAACAGAAGACATGTTGCAATGACTGATCGCAACGAAAGAGCTGTTGCAAAGCCCATGATGATCCGGGATCGATCGGACAGTCCTACAGGTGGCGGATAACTGGTATACTACGACCAGCGGACGCGTAGCATCGCCCTTTGAACAATTACCTTATTCCTGTGGTGTTGCTTTTCTTTCATTCGATCGTTAGTCTTTGATCGCACGGTCTCTATATCTTCAATGTGATCAATGAGTGCTTAATATTTTTTTAACCCAACCACCGCATAGAACGATGTGATTGTGCATTGTTTTCTTAGATTTTTCCCATCTTAGAAATATACAATCCTGAAAAATCCCATAGAAACACTTTGACCAAACAAAGCCCTAAAAAGCTGTAAACATTTCGATTCGAGTTAAATCGATTAAATATACTCCCAGGGCCACCGAGGCACCTTCGTCGCCTCTGTTCCGCCCCCAAACCCAAGGAAAACCATCAGCCGCTCTCTCCCTCTCTCTCTCTCTCTCTCTCGCCTCTGTTACGCTGTTCCGCCTCCCTCCCACCCCAAATTCCTCCACGCCTGGCGGCCGGAAGCCCTAGGCCGCCGCCGGGACCCAAGAGCACGCATACAGACGCTGCGATCGGAAGCAGCAGTAGCCTCCGCCATGCAGGGCTTCCCCGGCGGCGTCCCCGATCCGCAGCAGCTCCAGGCCACCATGCTCGCCATCGAGCAGGCCTGCTCCCTCATCCAGGTCAGGCCCCTCTCCAGCCCGCTACTGCGGACGCTGACGACGTTATCACCCTACTTAATTCAGTGTCTCCGTCCCTTCCCGCGGTTAGCGCTCTGTATTTCGTCAGTGTACCGGGTGTAGATTTGGTCCGCATGTGCGCAGTGGGCTTCTGCTCAACTTTGTTGTGCTTTGCCGTCATTTGATGGAGGAAGAGGAAGCGCTTGGTTCGTGCAGACGCTGTTTCATTTTTTCTTTCTCCTCCCAAAACCATCGATCAGTGCTTGCTAATTTAGGTGGTTCAGCGCCTCTGAATTATTCAGTCAGGTGAGATATTCTGATGCATCATGGAGTAAAGCAAATGCACGGTTCATTTGGCACCGAAGATTATACCGGTCTTTAGTGATAATTTTTGAAATTGGTATTGGGTCTCCTGATCGGTCTTTCCGTGTTCATCTGGCGAGGGAATCCCTTTTATAGAATTGCCACTTTGGTGAGATTTTTTTTATTGGTATTGCAGATTTTTAGTATGTGATTTATGTGCCAGGTGCATTGAATGAACATAGAGCCATGTTTCTTGCTACAGATGTTTCAATCATTTGCCATGAACTTTAATCAGGAGATAATCTTTTGACGCTTGCATGATTTTACAGGTGCACATGAATCCGTCTGAAGCGGAAAAAGTTCTAAGTTCACTCCATTCATCTCTGATGCCTTATCAAGCATGCAGATTTATTCTTGGTATGTTGTTTAGCTGCACACAACAAATAACCACAATCAATTCTTGATAAGGCTTAAGATATCCTCAGTTTGAATGTGGATTGCTTAGTAGGATCTAGGACTTGTCATATTAGCAGGATTGTCCGACTGTCCTGTACAGTTTCTTTTTCTTATGATTTCAAAACAAGATTCAACTGGAACCAATTTTCAAAATGCTCCTCATCTCATCTTCAAATACAGTTTGTGGATCAACTCATAAATTCATCTGTTAGTTGTTTTTCCTGTGATTAGCTTATGCCAGTTGTACTTGTACTTCACTGTTTGAGTAAATCTAGTGACCATTAAAGCGAAATGATCTAGTGGGAACTAAAATGAACAAGCTGGGGTGTCAATATATTTTAATGCAAAATTGACATTCTCCAATGAAGGTTGTCATATGCATATTGTTGTTTCAATGTTCAAACTAACTAATCTGTTCATGTCTCCAAATCTTTAAGAGGTTTATAGAATTACAGGGGTACATAGCGACATATATTTCTATTATGCCATGCTAAAACCGTGGTGAGCTGAAATCAACAATTTTCTCTCTGATTATCCCAGAGACATCCCTAATGCCAAATGCGAGATTTCAAGCTGCTGGAGCAATTGGTGATGCTGCAATAAGGGAGTGGGGCATTTTAACAGATGACAACAAAAGAAGCCTAATACTGTGAGTTTTTTAAGCTTTTAAATCCGCGATGATTGCAACAAAAAAGCTTCTGCTTAATATAATTCTCCTAATGTTGCAGATATTGCTTGAACTACGTTATGGAGCATGCAGGTTCCCCTGATGGCTACGTGCAATCAAAAGTTTCTGCTGTGGCAGCTAGGTTACTAAAAAGAGGCTGGTTAGTTTTTACTTTTCTCCTTACTATGCCAGTGTCACCGATGTATCTTTTGCTTATGGCACTATGCCTCTTTGTACCAGCATCTTCTTAGCTTGTATTTATCTGTTTATTTGCTGCATAAATATTCATTTGTGCATATTTTTTCATTCATTGGTTGCCAGGTTGGGTATGATTCTTTTTAGAGTGGTGCAGGCTTCGTAAAGAAGAATTGATGCAATAAGGGAATGAATAATTATCTATTCCGGATAGTAAAAAAAACTTAGCTACTCCTATTTAGCTTATGTCTGCACCAATAGTTATGGTATTTGGGTGGTTCCATGATGATTAGATGCAAAAAAAGGTGGCTATGCAAGAGGACGCATACATAGATAATTATTTAATTGCAAATGAATTTTCTGCTCTATATGTGCTTTAAGGTAATTTACTGTTCGAAGATTTGACACTCAAAATTTAGATGTTTTGATATGGAATACATGCTTTGCAGGCTTGAGTTTCCGGATCAAGAAAAAGGTGCTATCTTCTTCGAGGTACAATTTTATCTCAACAGTTAGACAGCTATAGCCTCATCAATGATGTATGGCCTAAGTTTTTTCACTTTCAACGGTCATGGGTATTTCTAAATGGGAGACATCCAAATTTCATCTTTTTATAAATTGGCAATGCTGCAAGAAATCAAAATAGGTCATTTGGTATAACTCATACGTGGGCCAGCTAAATTATATTTTTGAAAGAAAACAGTAAGAGTATCCTACTGTGCATATATTTGGGTCAGCTAAAAGTAGTCAATGATGTAATGCCTGAGCTTTTTGGCGTTGGACAATCATGGATCTCTGTACACTAGAGACATCCAAATTTCATTTTCTCATAAATTGGCAACGCTGGACTAAACTATATGTACAGGAAGAAATCGAAATTGGTATGACTTGTAAGTGGAACGGTTGATGGATGATTGAGATAGTATTTTATTTTTGTGACTCTTTTCCACCCTTATGAGACATACAGTTTCCAATCCCACTAGTATTTATTGGTTGCCGAATCTATGTTTTATTTTCATAACCGTGTTCTGGATTAATTGTTTGTCTAAAAACTTTAATCACTTAAATTTCCCATTCGTTTTGTTTGCGGACCTACTGTTTGACACCATTTTCAGGTTGAACAGTCCATCCGGGGCATGCATGGGCCTAATCGACAGTTTGCTGGGATCAACTTCTTAGAAACCTTGGTATGCGGTTCATGTAGGCTGATGTGCTTGCTTCTCTGAATTTCTGTCCTTTCCCAACTGACTCAGAAACAAATTTCATGTCTGATCCAGGTTTCAGAGTTTTCCCCTTCAACTGCTTCTTCTATGGGCCTCCCTAAGGAGTTCCATGACCAATGCCAATGGTCACTTGAAGTGAAGTTTCTGAAGGTTGAACCATATATATTTTTTTTCACATGAGAATAGTATCGGCTATGCCATGTCATTTAAAACTATTATCATTGTTCTGACGTGCTATTTCGTGTTACAAGGACTTCTATTGCTGGGCACAAGCTGCTGTATTCAATACCGCAGAAAAAATCTTGAATTCAAATGTAACTATACCCGAGGAGAAAGCATGTTCAGCGGCATTGCGCCTCATGCTTCAAATTTTAAGCTGGAGCTTCAAGCCAACTTTGGAACATGAGAATTCAGATGCTAAAATAAAATCTGGTTTGAGGAGCGATGCCATAAATCTGAGGAAATTTGAACGTTCATTGGTGAAGGTACAGTCTTTGAGCTATTTACATCTTTGCTCAGTTCACCTGATAATGGTTACATTTCCTATTGTAGCCAGGGTCTTCGTGGACTGATATCCTAATATCAAGTGCGCATACTTCCTGGGTTTTGAACTTCTATACTACCCTGCGTCAGAAGTACTCGTATGATACACTATGGGGTGACTCTCCTATTGCTGTCTCTTGCAGACAACTCATAGTGCAATTATGCTCCTTGGCAGGCGCTGTTTTTCCTAATGGTATGTGCACATTTCAAACATTACTTGTTAGTTTATGCTCCCATGTTGTACAATTTGATTTTCATGAAAAGCTGCTTAATGTTATCTCAACCAGCAAATGAGCAAAATATGTTGATGATTGTCTATGTGACTTCCTTGTCCTCTGTTTTCAGATAATGGAGATGCACAGATTGAACACTTTATGCACATACTATCCGCTGTTGTCTTGTGGATTGAACCTCCGAATGTCATTGCGGAATCAATTCGAAATGGAGGAAGTGAAAGGTCGTGCAAGAACTACGATCATGATCTTCCTTGAATCTGAGCAAACATTAAGAAATATTGATGGGAATTATGATTTATTCTTTGTGCAGTGAGTTCATAGATGGTTGCCATGCCCTGCTTTCTGTGGCGTCCTTGACTAGTAGCTCACTTTTTGACAACCTCCTGAAATCGATAAGGTTAGTTATTGCACTTCATTTTTTTTTCTTGTTCATTTTATAAGGTAATATCCATCTGTCCCTAAACAGATCGGCGTATACATTCTGTTAAAAGCAATAAAAGGTCAACTTTTTCTAAGTTTGACCAAATATATAGAAGAAACTATCGACGACTACAATACTGAATAAATGCATTAGGAAAATAAATCTAATGCTTGGTCACACTTAAAAAGCATTGACTTTGTGACTTGGTTTATATGCCATATATTTGGGGAGGAGGGTATATATCGTAAGAACAATGATTATCTTTTGTATTAATAAACACATAATAGATTGAAAACTCGCTACTGTTAGTACCTTCAGGCTTCAGGGTTCTGTTCATACCATTTGTTTACCAGCTAAGATTTTACTTACTAATTTCTTGTAATATGGACATGATTGCAGGCAATATGGCACAATTAAC
The DNA here is from genome assembly GCA_950022295.1 of Bromus sterilis. Lineage (NCBI taxonomy): Eukaryota > Viridiplantae > Streptophyta > Magnoliopsida > Poales > Poaceae > Bromus > Bromus sterilis. Next base: position 136,510,385 of record OX465601.1, on the reverse strand, counting down.
CTGCTTTCTGCTTTGACATGTGAAGCTGTCAAGTCTGTTCTAGATAACCAGAATGAAGAAGAAACCTGGGGTTCAGATGCTCTAGATATATTGTTAGAAACGTGGAATGTTATTCTGGGGGTATTTTCATTGATCTGTGCTTCACATTATGCGTATACGTTTTTATGCAACTTCCTTAATCCAGTGCCCATTCCTAATTCCCGACCAATATTTGTTTGTGATAATGGTTGTCGGCTAGTGTCGATATTCTTTCTCTACTTGTTAGCCGCATATATTATTCGAATGAAGTTTATGGCCCCATCTTCTGGGTCTACACAAGTTTTTTTTAATGTTTATTGGGCATCTGTTGGTGCCAAGTCTTTCCCTGATTACACACAAGTTATGCATGTTAAAGTATAGTGTAAATCCTTTTTGTTCAATGTGCACCTTAGAGCAGAGAATTTGATCTCAGTGATTGGTTATCATGTGATCATCACTTAGCAGCACTGAGGTGTTTTTTTTTGTTGGAAAGAGATTAGTGGTAATTGTATTACTCTTATTATTGCTTAATGCTTTGGTATATGCATGTTAACATGCTGATTGCATATGTACTTTTTTGGAAACAGTAACATCCCCTCCCTTAAAAGTTTGGCAATTCTATGTGCTTTGCAATTTACTTGACTTTGTAGAGCATGTACCTGATTATGTATAGGATACAAATCCTCGTCAGAAATGTCATAGCAACATATTCCCTTCCGATAGGTAAATAAAAGCTGCATGATTGTTATCAACAATTTCCTTGGCAGCATGGGACATGGAATTGCTGGGGTTCAGATTTGCTTGCTGATAAAAAAAGCTCATCTTGTTTGGTACATGGAAAACCTAATTAATTATCACATGATTTTGATTGCGCACTGTCTAATATACGTAAAAAGATTAGGTACTTAGGTTGGTTATATAACTCATTCTGCCATTTTATTGTTTATAACTATTAATTACTGCATAGGATTCATTTCAATCCTGTTTATACTCAGGAAGCTTATGCTGATAAAAGTCCTATGTCAGCTGATGGAGCACTTGCAGCTTCAAGTTTGTTTAAGATCATTGTGGAGTCACATTTGAAGGGTACAGACCTTTTCATTGGAAGTTACCCTCGAAGACATTGATACTTATGTATACAGAGTACTTCATCTACTGTTCTCATCTCTGCTGCCTACTGACTGCATTTCTTTTCTTCTGCGTAGCTGCTGCTGATTCTGCATTTGAGGATAGTGACGATGCTGAATACTTTCATGTTTCCGTTTCAAGTATGTTGATTTTTAAATAAATATTTCTTATTCCGAGCACCCTCCTCTTTGGGATTACTTTATACTAATGAAGCACGGCTTGGTCCAGAGCGTGATGAGCAGTTGGCCTTGTATGCTCTGATTGCACGAGCAGCTGCTGACACCACCATACCCTTTCTGGAGCAACTATTTTCTGAGCGATTTGCACGGCTAAGTCAGGTCTCCTTGTTACTCATCTTGTGCCATATCTGTGTTCAAATTTACCTATGCGTCCTTGCTATAATAGCCTTCCTTCCATGATATATGTGTAACACTGTTCTTAGCAGAGAGATGTCGAAAATGATCCCACTCGAACATTGGAGGAGCTGTATTGGCTGTTGCTGATTACCAGTCATGTCCTAACTGATTCAGGCGAAGGAGAAACACTGCTTGTAAATAATTCAAAGCTTCCTTCTTTTTTACCTGTGTTTTCAAAAATTTAATAACTATTTGCTGTTCCATCTGCTTCTCATGGTCCCTGCAATCTTCAAATTCAACTTGTGTTGGTGCTTCAGTTCTTATAACATATGGTGCTCGATTTATCATCACGTATATTGTATAAACATAAAATGCTATACTGAATGGATTGTGCTCTTGCATATTGTTATTGTGTTTATTCCTATCAGCTAAGATAAATATCATAACTCTCAAAGTCTTCACTATCAGTTATTTTTGTACAGATTCCTGAAGCTTTACAGGCTGGATTCACCAATGTACTTGAAGTAGCTCAACATCCTGTAGTTACATTGTCATGGTAATAATCTTTGCCTATTGGTTACCTGACAGAGCTAGCTGTTTGGTAGAATACATTAAACTGCTGATCTTATACCTGTCAATGTATATGTCATCAATGTAAGAATTTCAGAACCAGTTTTGATTTATGAAAAGTGCTAGCTCTGTCATAGTATAGAAATATTTTCATGAGTTATAACGCCAAACTTTCTTTCCTGTTTTCATGAATAGCGCCAAATGCTTTCCCTATTATGCAACTATATATACCATTTAATTAAATATTCAGAAATAAGTTCAAACGCTCGCATGCCCCAAGGTAACACAAGGCGAAACATATTTATCAAGACCTCATATTAAATATCTGCATTTGATAGCTGTAATTTTTATCCACTAAATTGGTAATGTAAATTCAGGCCTATCTGTCCAAGATTTAAGCTACTGGGATTGCGATACAACATGATCTGTTGACTCTTTGTCTATGTAGGTCTATAATAAATTTTTCAAGACAATGTCTAGACCCAGGAATTAGGGGGAGGTACTTCAGTCCCCGGCTCATGGAGGTACCTTTTTGTACTATTACCTGTCACCTTCATCTTATTCTATTTCCTTTTTGCCTTGGAGGAGAGTTATACTATTATCTTTCTATGCACAGTTCATTGGATTTATTATTTTCATTCCCAAATATCGTAAGTGTTTTTATCGTCTTTAACGGATATTATCTAGTTTACTTATTGTACTACAAGTACTAATATATTCCGTCTTGCCCGTCGACTTTGTATTCTTTAGATAGCTGTTCTATACATTTTTAGACTTGTCGTTTTTGAAGACAACTAAATTCCCCTAACTTGTTTGTGGCTGTTGGCAGGCGGTGATTTGGTTCCTGGCCAGATGGGTTGGGACCTATTTAGTACCACTTGATGCGAGTAGGGAAATTGACAGTGTGGCTAAACCTGGATCCCAGCATTCTAGAAAACTGCTAAACAGTTTTGCGTGGGACAATAACCAAGGGGAGCTTGTTCTTGATTTTGTTGTTCTTATGTCAATGGTGACTCTTACTACATATCAGGGTGAAATCGAACTGCAGGTAACCTTCACCTTTACTGATCAACCTGCAAGACTGCATAATTTTGTGTCTGCCTGTGCGTATACACTTGCATACCTATATGTTTTGCCGTTCTAATAACTACCGGTGACAAGCCCGTGCAGAATTTAGAAGTGTATGATGGTTTTGACTTTCATGGTCTCCGAGATGTTAGTTCTATGAAGAAGCACAACTTTGATACTACATAAGTGTAGTAGACTGTTCATTTTTTCATGCATTCAATTCTAAATTCCAAATATTTAGAAATATTTAAGTTGCCAAATGGCAAAAGGTTTACTTTTGAACATGTTTCCAACAGTGAAAAGAATTTGCGAGTAGGGGGTATTTGTTATTGATGGTTCACATGACAAAATGATCTTTCTGCTGTGAAGGATATCCCTAATTTGTTGCTTTGTTTCATGTTATCAGACACTTACATGCCAAAAGCTACTTGCCTCAGTTGTTCGACGGAAACACACATGCGCTTATGTTGTTCAGTTGGTAAGTCCAAAACCCAAGTCAGCAGCTACAACCAATGTTATCATACTAATATTTGCACGTTCTGTAGTACTCCCTCCGTTCCTTTTTATAAGATGTTTGAACAGTTGATCTAACTGTCTAATACGTCTAATAAATGTGAACAGAGGAAGTATTATAATGTGCATTTTACTTTGCACATGGTAAAAATATTTGTAGCATTTCTATCACCATAGGTATAGTGTGCTTGTTTTAGCCAAACATCCCTTGGTGCAGGTTGTAGATTCTTTTCCTCCTTAGCATAACTTATTCATCTTCCTAATCTCTAGGAGTTGAGACCATATATGACACATTAAATACTTCCTCCGTCCAGATACATAGGGCGCCTGGTGAAAACCAGATATTGCAGGAGTATTAGTCGCGGTTGTAATTAATGTCCCCCATGCAGCCCCCTTTAACCTCTCGTCTCTCTTTCCCACACATGCATATCTTTCAATCCTTTAACCTCTCGTCTCTCTTTCCCACACATGCATATCTTTCAATCCTCCAATCCCCATGCATGCAGGATTAAATACCTCTTTCAATTGCGTCTTTTGAGGGCACATGATAGGCTCTTTTCCACGATTCCAAACATAGCGTTGGCCTATCACAGTGCGTCTTGATCGTGGTGCTTCTCCTAAGGCGCCCTATGTACCTGGACGGAGGGAGTAGTAATAGTGAGAGTGGATTTTACGCTCGTATGGGCAGATGCACCTAAAGCTACCTTTGATGTTGTTGGCTTTTGCTGAATCTGTCATGGCTCTAGAAGACTGACAAAACTTGCCAACATAAATTATATATGAACCCCTATGATACCAGTAACAGTTTAACAAACGTTATCAAATATTAATGCAATGGAACAAATATGATTTTCCTTTCACCATCGTCATTTTTTCCCTGTTTTTTCTTCATGTTTCATGACACTATGCACCTTCTTAGGACTCATGGCGTGACCTTACAAGAGCTTTTGCAAGTGGGCGTTCTTTATTTTCATTGAGTGGACGTTTACAGGTAAGTGTTATATGCACTCACCATGCTGTTTTAACTTATGCTTTTATTTGTGAAGACCTTATGCCTTTTTTACCAATTACCACACCTTCACAGAGATCTCTAGCAGAAACACTTGCATGTGCAGCTTCCTGCATCAAAGATCCTGAGGCATCTGTGCAGTAAGACCATTTTCAGCTGCTGTGCGTTATCTTAATGAATAAATATGAGAGATTTAACAGTGCCTGTGTTGGTTTCAACAAAGGTATTTGAGAGACCTCATGGGACCAGTCGCAGGATGCCTAGTAGAAAATGCTAGTAGGAGCGATCTTAAATCGGTTGCACATCAACCAGATGTTATCTACATGGTGAGTATGCATGTTATTTACTTTAAGCTTGTTGAAGCTAGTATAATGGGAAATAGCTGTAGGTCTGTTGCCTATTGGAACGGCTAAGAGGAGCTGCTAGAGCTACTCAACCTCGCACTCAAAAGGTTCTGTTTGAGATGGGTCATACCGTGATGAACTCACTCTTGACTCTTCTGGAGGTGTACAAAAATCAGGTATTGTAGCTCATCTGTCCATGCATCCTATCAATTTTGTTTTAGATAAACTCATATCACGCTTAGACATGTGAACCTTGAAGATCCTACAGTAATGTTTCTTATTTTTTAGTCTGAAGTCATATACATGATACTCAAGTTCGTGGTTGACTTCATTGATGGTCAAGCTGTATTCCTGGATGGTAAGGAGACATCAGTTTTGATGAGCTTTTGCTTACGTCTGCTCCAGATATACTCCTCTCATAATATTGGAAAGGTAAGAGCAGGAATCCTTATTACTGTGTTATTCTGTGCTGGAAATTTTTCTCCACGACGCTGCTGCTAACATTCCTCTTTCTCAAACACACACATGTGCATGTTTAATGAGTTGGTTTGTGTCCACACGCCCGCTCCATACATTTTGCCATGTTTGCATGGTACATGCGGCATGTGCCCATTATCGTGTTGGGTTTATATGCACTGAAGGGCTTTTGCTTCTGAAAAGCGGTAGATAGAGCTCCATCAGAGCTAGCCTATAAAAAGGATGGGCTATAATCCCTATCTATCCAAACAAGCCACTAGGAAGGTTTGGAAGAGGAGAGTTGATTTGGGTTTTCAAATGTAGTTAGATCAAAGTCTAAACAATCATTGTGCTATTGGAGAATAATGAGTTAGGACAGTGAATATTTGCATACGCTCATCAAATTTATGTTACTTAATGCAAATTGACAAAAAAACCCTTGGTGTGGCAGCTGTAATATGTACCAAAGCAAATGAGCTTCTGTTTTTTTTCTTACTTTTGCGGTATATCAGTTTTAGGGAGTAATTTCGCGTCAGTACAGTTGCCATCTTGGGTGAAGTTACAAAGAATGTTCTATAAGACTTGCTTATTGTCTCTTTTGCCTAGGTAATGCTTTCGCTTTCTTCAACACTGCGGAGTGAATCGCAATCTGAAAAGTACAAGGATCTGCGTGCTTTGCTTCGGCTTTTAACAAATATATGCTCAAAGGATTTGGTAACTTCACCCTTACCCCCTGTTGTGTGTTGTCTGTTCGAAGATCCCCCAGATGACTAAGTCACCGTTGGCAAATGCAGGTGGGTTTCCTATCTGATAGCAACATTGACGGCTCCCCAGATATTGCAGAGGTACACTGTTTAATGTTTTTCCAGTATTTTCTGTTTCTTAAGAAAATCAAACTGTACCTACTGTATCTTATTCATCACCCAGGTACACTATTCCTTAATGATCACAAAACCACAGAAAAAATTGGTCAGCTAGGTAATCAATATGCCAATTAACCTTGACTTAATAGTTATGCAATTGGAGCTTTGCGAAGTTTTAAGTGTCGCACCTGTCTATGAGTTTGCATTTGACCAGCAAGAAATGACACAGCTGGGTCATCCTGGACTTGAACCAGAAATATGGCCTTAAGAAATCCTTGTTATATTCACTGCTATGTATTTGTGGCTTAGGGCATGAGCTATGGTAGTGCTGCTCCAGCCCATCCACCCAGGCATGAGTTAATGTATTGATTTTTTTCCTCAATCACAAAACATAAAGCAATGCTCCACCGGGGCCGTCTTCTTCCTTTTCCTCTCTTTCCCATTGTGGTCATCTGCTTCGTCCTTTTCCTCTACCTTTTCCCTCTATCTCTCTTCTCTTTTACTTCTTTTCCTCATGAAGCAGCCGGCTCCTCTTCCCTCCTCTTCAGGAGGTTGTCCGAGCTTCGGTCTGACTCCTGAGCTTAGATGGTATTCGGGGCAGCCGGTTGAAGCCACTCATTAGCCATGCCCTTAGCCCCCAATAAGGCACACAGTTGCCATACGTGAGGTTATTGAAGGAAAATTTCTGGAGGAAAAATACGAAAAACGTTCTGGTTAAAGGACATTTGTGATGCCTTATTTTAATCATTTAACCAGGGCTATTGTCTGTATCCACATCCAGAGTTAACTGTATTTACTAGTTAGTTTGAAGTTAACTCGAATGTTATTTTCACAGGTCATCTATGTTGGTCTTGATATTGTGACTCCCTTGATATCTTTGGATCTTCTTAAGTACCCTAAACTCAGTCGTGATGTAAGGTTTTTCATTATTTTCCATTTTTTCCTCTAGTAATAATATAATGGCAATCAAATGATAATAAGTAATTTGGTTTCTTTGCAGTATTTTGTACTTATGTCACACTTGTTGGAAGTGTACCCAGAGAAGGTTGCTCACTTAAACCGGGATGCTTTTGGAAGAATTACTGGTAGTCTTGAATTTGGCCTGCACAATCAGGCAAGCGGATCTTCACCTAACTGCATTTGCTACTCTGTCGTGTTGTCAGTCAATTGATAGAATTTTGTTTGGGCTATATAAATTTGGGTTTTGTTGAATTAAACTACAGGTTGTCGTATGTTTGCTTAAATTTTCAAATAGCAGCAGTATTCACTGTAGTGAGCTACTGAGTTGGTAGCAACTGGACCTTGCTTGGTTATATGGTGTGCCTACAATACCTTCTGCTACCAAATGGCTCTTGCATTGGGATGCTCTATGAACCTATGCTCAACTTTCTTTATCTTTCTAATTTGATACTGTGAGCACCTAAATGTGTATTCACTCTTGGACTGAATAATCAGATGTATTTTTGCATGTCACTTGTGCTGTCTACAAATATTGCTTGATCTATATAATATTTGTACCAATTGCGATTTTGTGCATTATGTATGTTGAAATACAGTCTATATTCTTCAGCTGATACAGCTAGGTTTGTGTTTTCCATGTTGCAGGATGGCGATGTTGTTGAGAGGTGCCTCACAGCAGTAAATGCCCTTGCCTCGTACCATTTCAAAGAAAGACTTGGAGGCAGAGGAGGACTTGTCTCGCAGGTTATGGAATCTGAAGGACCGAATGGTAAACTTCAGGAAAGCATATCAAGCCACTTCTTGAGGCTTCTCCTGCAACTACTTCTGTTTGAAGACTTCAGGTGAGCTCCGCATGTCGACATCTAGATTATGGATCTTGTAATTTCATTTCCCATATTGTTCCATTTATCCGCATATCTGATATATGTGACTGTTGCAGAATGGAACTAGCAGGTTCTGCTGCAGATGCTTTGCTTCCTTTACTTTTCTGTGAACAGGAGTTATATCAGGTTCTTTCTCATCATTTTTTCTAATAGGCCAATAGTTATCGCATCTAGTAGTACAATAGTAAGGCTTAGTTTCTGTTATTTTGCTACATGTGTTCTCATCATATCTCCCTCTGCAGAGACTGGTCCATGAGATGCTTGAGAAAGAGCAGAATCCGGCGGTGAAATCAAGGCTGGCAGTTGCTTTCCATAATCTTACAAGTTCTAATAATCTGTCAAGCACGCTTGACCGGCCAAACAGGCAGAAATTCCGGAAAAATCTCCGAGTTTTCTTAGGCGAGGTTTCGGGCTTCATGCAGATAAAGTAGATGGGATGACATGAAAGCATTGGTGTCTGGTCGATCCGCTGAAGATTTTTCACCGCTGTGGCAGGCATACTTGGTCGGAGTCATGAGTAAGAATACCGGAGGTTGAAAACACATTGGCCATTGTGTGTTTGAAGGGATAGTCGAACAGAAATGACAGGAACATGTTGACGTGTTCCAGGATCTGTGTCTGTGGCTGCATATGGTGGTGAAGCCCTGGCGCGAGGTCGTCGTGTAAATTTTGTTGGTGGTTGATGTCAAATTGTCAATACAGAAAAGGTGGGCATTTTGTTGCGAGTGCTCAAATTGAGCAGTTATCCCACATGTATGGGAGATACGACTTAGAAGATGTGATTCGGTGGTCTTGTGTACTTGTGAAAACATTAGGTCCTGCTTTTGCACTGCTTGATTTTCCCTAGTTTATCTGTTTTCTTGTAAAACGTGTTGGCCCTGAGCAACTGAACAAGCACATGGTGCTGGGGCTCACTTTGAGAGTCTGAGGCCCTAGGATTCCTGCAAGTACTTATTTTTGGAATGGAGTATATTGTGCTGGCTGGAGTTATTTATATTAAGCGGCCAATTTTCCAAACGTAATTGCTTCATCGACCCGTTCCAATACTTATTTTTGGAATATGGCTCGGAGAAACGCCAAACTGTTTGAAACGACTCGTTCATGATGGTCAGATTTTGAAACAAGTTTTGAAAGGGATTAGTGAAGCAGTTAAAGCTTGAGTAATGCCATTTAGGATAAAAACACTGATGGCTAAAGAAGATAGATCTACTTCCGCACCAAATTTGTAGGTTGATGTTTATGGGCGAGCCATAATGAATGATGCCAAAACGGGCCCGAACGTCGGCGGCCCCATGTGTCGCTGCCTGCCCGCTCCCCAGTGGGGTGGGGTGGCGCTGGCATTGAGCAGTTGCTGGCTGTGTGGATCCCTAGACTTTACTGGTGCTCTGGTCGCCGTCGAGCAGTGCGGCGTGTCGGTGGCTTCATCCCCTGCCCGGGTCTCCTGTACTCAGCCGTAGTAGTAAGCCTCAAAACAAAAACAAAAACAAAAAAGAGAGTTCTCGTGGTAATTTTCGAAAAAAGGACATCTTTCTTTTGCAAAATAAAATAAAATCTCACTCGATTGAGGAAGTGGTGGCAGGAGCAAAGTCTATAGAGAAAAACAAAGGGAAAGGTAAGCAAAAGAAAAGGAAGGAGTCACGTGAGAAAGTTGATTGGCCATACGCGCATCAGCAGCACTGTCACTAGCAGCAGCAGGACAGCGAAGGAAGTGGAAGAAAGAAAAGAAAAAAGTATTATTGGGACGGCGCCGACAGAGATCTTCCCTCTAAATCCAACCCCCAACGCGCTAATCGTCCCCAGTACTAGGACTATAATCACATGACCACATCTAAAAAAAACTAGTAGGACTATAATCACATGATCACATCTAAAAAAAAACTAGGACTATAATCAAAATAGTAATAATTATCCATTTCATCGCGGGGCACGGGACGACATTCCCTCCGCTTGCCGTGGGCTGTTAGTTTAATCCGCCAGTAATGCTAGCAAAGTAGTTAATCCTGCTCGCTAATGATCTCGCTCGCGGATCTTATACCCAGTAATATTAACACGCGCCACCAAGAGTGCAGACCTGCCCCCGTCCGTCTCTCCTCTCCCGTGTTGGCCTGCCCCTGCCCTTGCCCCCCTCCCTCTCTCTCTCCCACGCTTAGCCCCGCAAATCGAGGCCTTCCGCTGGCCCTCCTCCCCCGCCCCGCCCTACCCAGCCCACGGAGGCGACGAGCGCCCGCGGCGGCACTCTCCCGCCCGCGCACGGGATCCGCCACGGTGCGTTGCTTCTCCCCCCCTCGCATTCCCTCCATGTTGCTCTGCGATCTGGTTGATGCATCTTCCCTTCCCGCGGAAGCGCGCGCGGCGTGGGGTTTCCTTGGTTCCACTTCCATTATCGCGTCTGCTCTGGTGGGATTCGCGCTGCGCCTCCTGGGTTTTTGTCCTGGTTCGTTTATTTTGCTCCGTCTGTTAGGATTTTCTTGGCTGCCCTCGTTTTCGGCTGCGATTCTCTTATTAGTCGTCGCAAACCATCCCTCCCTGGTGGGGATTTTTAATCCGCTGCTGCCCTCGCGCCGGACGCACTCAACTCTCTCCTCTACTGCCAACTTGGTACGCCGCACTCCCCGTCGCTGTCTCCTATTGCCCCTGCTGGGGTCAAATTCAAGCTTTTCCTTGTGACTTTAGTACGTATATGCTTGCCTGCCTAATCCAACTGCGCAAACAGCTTGTGTGCTACTAAACCGAATTCCAACCCCCCCCCCCCCCCCCCCCCTTCCTTGGAATTCCACACCACGCCGCAGATCGGAATCTGCTACAAATAGCTTGCCTTTCCTCTTTGTCATCTGCCCCCCAACTTCACGCTGCAAGCATTTAATTTATCCCAAGGATTTCTCTTCTTGGGAGACTCTCCAGCTTAGTTCTCCAGTGCATATCTCTATTTGGTTCGGTTACTTGAACTGTATATATTCTGGCTTGCTGCTACCTACTTATAGCATCTTTGTTCGTCTCATCACTTGTTTTTTGCTTTCTGCAGATCCGTGCGCCCAAGAAAACTATAATTTCTGTGGTCCTTCATGAATCTTGAGGACACTATATACTAGAGGGCAGTAGGGTACTACTACTAGGATTTGGGATTCCTCCGAAATGAGGGGGAGAAATGACGGGGGGCAAAGCAAGAGGCCAGTCGTGCTATTCTTCCTCATGGTTGTGTGCCTCTGCCTCCTCTTCCTCTACTTCTCGGGTTCCAACGGCGGCCAGGCCGGGAGTGCCGCACTAGAGTATGGCACCAAATTTTCACGCTCGCTTGGGTGGGGCAGCGATGGAGATGGCTACGATGGCTCGGAGGAGTCCATTTTCGGGACTGGCGATGCAAACGATGTTAAGCTCAAGAGCTTCCCTGTGAGTTCAGAACCACCAATCAGTTGTTTGTTAACACTCTCTCTCTCTCTATATATATATATGATGATGATAGTTCTAAATGTTTTTCTTTTCCTTTGGTGTGAATGAAGGTATGCGATGATCGGCATTCTGAGCTAATCCCCTGCTTGGATAGGAATTTGATATATCAGACGAGGTTGAAGCTGGATTTAAACCTGATGGAGCATTACGAGCGGCATTGCCCTCCTCCTGAGAGGCGCTTTAATTGCCTGATTCCACCACCACATGGCTATAAGGTCACTAGATTATCCTTTATTTCATTTTTCTTGCCATCTCCTTATTTTGATTATGTCATGAGCTACAAAGTTGCTGGAGTTGGGGTTCCTACACTCACCATCTCAAGATGTATCTTCAATCTGAATCACTTAATTTATTACCGGAGTTTTTTTTTTTGAGGTATTTACTACCGGAGTTGGGTTCCTACACTCACCATCTCAAGATGTATCTTCAATTTGAACCACTTAACTTACTACCGGAGTTGGGTTCCTACACTCACCATCTCAAGATGTATCTTCAAGCTGAACCACTTAATTTATGATTATACATTATGTGGTCAAGACATCTTCTGCATATAGATCTTTCCCTTTTGTTCTCGGATTTGGAGTGGCTGTGTGCATCTCAGTTATGCGGGTGTAATGCTTAAAACTATTAAGTAATAAAGCGCCCTTTATCGAAAAATATAGATTTAGGTTGATCTGGCCACAGGAAAATGGTTAGAATTTTGCCTGCTCTGTTGTGGAGCTGGGCATTCTTGTTACCTATCAAATTTCTAATTATGTTCAGATGGTCCTGTTTAATTCGATTCATGCTAAGCCACATTAGAGTCATGAAACTTACTTTTGCAGGTTCCCATAAAATGGCCAAAAAGTAGGGATATAGTGTGGAAAGCAAATATTCCTCACACTCACCTTGCAAAAGAGAAGTCAGACCAGAACTGGATGATTGATGCAGGCGACAAAATTAAGTTTCCTGGTGGCGGAACACATTTTCATAATGGAGCTGACAAATATATATCAAGCATTGCAAATGTAAGTATGTTCTAGCTTCTTCACAATAATGCTCTGCTAAAGATACGCTGCACATATTTGAGCAACATGCCTTGTCAAGCTTCACTTCTTGTTGACTGTAAGCTTCAATTTTGTGACTCATCTCTTCTACTATCTGACAGATGCTAAACTTCAAAGATAACATCATAAACAATGAGGGAATGCTTCGTACAGTACTTGATGTGGGCTGCGGAGTTGCTAGTTTTGGAGGATATCTTCTTTCATCTAATGTCATAGCCATGTCTTTGGCACCAAACGATGTACATCAGAACCAGATCCAATTTGCTCTTGAAAGGGGGATCCCTGCATATCTTGGTGTTTTGGGAACAAAAAGGCTTCCATACCCCAGTAGATCGTTTGAATTAGCCCACTGTTCTCGTTGCAGGATTGATTGGCTTCAAAGAGATGGGATTCTTATGCTTGAACTAGACAGATTACTCAGGCCTGGAGGTTATTTTGCTTATTCATCTCCTGAGGCATATGCACAGGATGAGGAGGATCGTAGAATCTGGAAAGAAATGAGTTCCCTTGCAGAGAGGATGTGCTGGAAAATTGCAGAGAAAAAAAACCAGACAGTTATTTGGGTCAAGCCTCTGAACAATGATTGCTACAGGAGCCGGCCGCGGGGTACAAATCCACCTCTATGCAAAAGCGGTGATGATCCAGATTCTGTTTGGGGAATGACAATGGAAGCTTGCATTACTCCATATCCAGAACGTGAGTATTCATCCTATTTCATAGATTTTTAACTTTTATTACTTACCTACTGGCTGGATACTTGATATATTGCCATATTTCTGTTCCAGTGCCTTTTGTTACTTCAAACTGGTTGGCTTGTGAATTGTTCAATGGGCGTTGTTTGCTGCACGTTAGATTAATGTTGTTGGAAAAGATCTTTAGAGTGACAGGAACATCAGCTATGATTTATAGTCACTGAGTGCTGCAAGTATGCATCTTCATTTTGTTTTATCTAAAAATCGCGCGCGCACACACACACACACATGCATGAGCAACCACAGTTACTTTTCAATACTGGTAAGCAAAGGATCTTCTGTTTTGCTTGTTTCCCTCTCACCATACTTTCCAGGTAATGTTGGAATTTTGGGAATTAAAGTAAAAGTAATAACCAAGTAGTGTTTGTGATAATTTGTGGTTTCTTGGAGGTTTGGTTATGCTAACAGGTTAATAGGATGGTTTATGATCATTTGTGCGGAAACGATTGTATCCTTCTGATTTTCGCTCCCTGATACTTGTCATCCCTGTGCGCTGTCAGCAGTAGAAATATGGAGATATATACCATTTATTTTCTTCCTTTTTCCTCATGACGTTTTGCAGCTAATTTGCATATAAGAAAAGTAACAGTTGATTTAATATTTTTGCAGAAATGCACAGGGATGGGGGAAGTGGACTGGCTCCTTGGCCTGCTCGATTAACAACCCCACCTCCTCGTCTTGCGGATTTGTATGTTACAGCTGACACATTTGAAAAAGATACAGTAAGTTGATCATAGTATGTCTTGAGAACTTCAATTATGTACTAAAACTCTGCAAGGATCTTTGATAAAATCTCTCTGTGCAGGAAATGTGGCAGCAAAGAGTAGATAATTACTGGAATTTGTTGCGCCCAAAGGTAAAGCCAGAGAGTATTAGAAACATCATGGACATGAAAGCAAACTTTGGATCGTTTGCTGCTGCTCTCAAGGAAAAGGATGTATGGGTGATGAACGCTGTGTCCCATGATGGACCAAGTACTCTAAAGATTATCTATGACAGAGGGCTCATAGGCTCTACACACGACTGGTATGCATCAATTCACCTAAGGAATTTTCATTTGAGATGTATGATATATCTTAGAGCGATGGTCTAGATTTTAGTACATACAAGGAGCTTCTGATCCAAGCTCCTTGTATGTGCAAGGCTTAATAGGTTTTATGATGGAAACAGTACTGCCACTAACCCTTTTCCTCATTGGCCAAGCTTCTCATGCACCATTAGAATAGTAAGAATAAAAAAACATTGTTTTGGCAGGAAATATTCCTTTTATTAGAATTTAACCCCTGGTAGTGTCACCTCAATAAGTTCGAGGAAAGTAAACACTGTAGGTCTATTATGCTACTTGCCAAGCTTCCATCTCAGAATATGTCGTTGCTATCAAAACAAATTGGTTAGGTTGCTGTGATGGTAGCTTGGTCAATTCTGCTGTGATGTTAGGTTTACTACTATCATGACCAACTGACAATGGTGGTTACCCTCTGTCATTTTCCTTTAGTGTCAAGTTTTTTAAGTGGCACCAGTACACATTGTATGCTGCAGTTCAGCAGTTCCATTCGTTGTAGTGTTGTGCACTTACAGTCATATGACAATAAAATCATAGAGCTCGAAGGTGGAAGCCCTTTTCTAGGCCCATGGTTTTTTTGCAAACATTATTTTCAATTGTTGCACTTTTTCCCCTGCAGTGAATTATATGCAGTTTGTAGTGGGTCAGTTTGTTAGACAGTTGTATTCAAGTAGAATAATGTATTTGCAGGTGTGAGGCATTCTCTACTTATCCTCGAACGTATGATCTTCTCCATGCGTGGACAGTCTTCTCTGACCTTGAGAAAAGAGGTTGCAGTGCTGAAGATTTGCTACTTGAAATGGACCGTATACTTAGGCCAGCTGGTTTTATCATCGTGAGAGACAAGGCCCCTATCATTGTATTCATCAAGAAGTACCTGAATGCACTTCACTGGGAGGCAGTAACTGTTGTGGATGGGGAGTCCAGTCCAGAATCTGAGGAGAATGAAATGATACTCATAATCCGAAAGAAATTGTGGCTACCAGAGGGAGGTTCACAGGACTCGACGTAATCTTATTGTGCGAGTTTGATTGGTGCCATCAGCATCAGCAGCTCTGAAGCCAAGAAAGAAGCAAAGGCTCCCTCTGAATACGCTATTCAGTATTGCTGCTCCAGGAATAGAATTTCTAGTCCTAGTATCCACGTGAAGATAGATTATTTCTCAGGGTATGGCAAGTATCCAGAAGTCTCAAGGCTCAAGCCTCTCTCTTTTTGTTGTCTCTACAGATACTGTAATGGTCAGTTGATGTTTGTTCTCTAGCCTGGTTAGGGAATAAACCCTTTTTCTTTCTTGTTGAGCTTCAGTTAGGTGCTTCCCGTCCATTTGTTAAAGTAGTGCTTAGTAAACAGATTTGGTGCTTATTGTAAGAAGATTAAACTGTAAACATATTTTGGGGGAAATGAGGTTTAGCCAGGGATAGCAAAGGCCGGTGGATGTACTGTATCGTCCACCATGGAATGTATACCTGAAGAGTGGTGCTTCTGATGTATACTGTCTGTTCTCTCTCTTTATCTCTTCCTTAACCGGTAGAGATGGCAGCACGCAAATATTCTTTTTTTAATAAAATATAGATCAAGTTACAGGCACATAAAAATGAACCCTATGAGACAAACCAACGCCTATTCCTTTCCTTTGGTACCACCGTAGCAACGATCAAAGATAAGAGAAACATATCACCTCTGCCTATTCCTTTCCTTTGGTACCACCGTAGCAACGATCAAAGATAAGAGAAACATATCACCTCTTCACCTGAGCTCGACGCCGCTCCATCACTGATCAACAGCTTTTTGGACCTTCAAATAGTTTGCCCATACTGTTGAAAGAATCATTCAAATAGTTTGCCCATACTGTTGAAAGAATCAGATCGGGGCAACATGTCCCCTGACACGCCATCGAACTCCACATCCCCACATGACAACGACGTTAGAGGAAACCAGAACTGACAACCTCCAACCACAAACCCATCACAAGATGCATCATCTTTCAGTTGTCACATGCGTAGACAACCGTCTGTGCGTACGACTGAACGACCAAACCTCCCTGCTCCACCATGACGTCGGAGACAACGTCACAGCAACGGAGACAGAGCAGAAGGAGAGACACACCTGATGGGGTTGCCGCCACCGCCTCGTCGACCCCATCCATGAACCTTAACATCACCAATCTATAGGATTGGCAAACACACGAGGCCATCAACTCCGAGACGTTGCCATGAAGGACACCACCGGTATGGGAGTAGAGTTGAGGCAGATTTATTCATCCGAGCGTCGCTCCCACCACCCCAACGACCAGTGGCGGAGCTTGACCCCAAATCATGGGGGGCATGGACTGTAGGGGGGCAAACCTAATTACTTTTAACTATGTTCTAATGAAAAAGAGGTGTAATACAAAGAGTTTTACACATGCGTTCTTGTGACCTAGGGGGGGGGGCATGGCCCAGGTTGGCCCCCAAGAAGTTCCGCCACTGCCAACGACGCACCACGACCTACAAATCCAAACCCTAACTACATAACGGAGGAACGGGTCCCCCCTCCCTCCTGCTGTCGGAGCAGCAGTCGAAGGGAGAGAGGACCAATGCCCTGGCCGGCTGAGATCGGTTGGAAGAGGCGCCCCCCTAGTCGCCTAGCTCCTCCTGGCGGCGGCTAGGGTAGGAAACGCAGATAGTCTCAACTAGCAAATAACACAAATAGAAGCTGAAGAGTGAACAGGAAAGTGCTATTCAGATTTTTCTTTTTCTTTTGAAGGGATAGGATCATTACACGTATAAAATAACTTTTCAGTCGGTTATCTATCCTTAAATTTCTTCAAGTTAAACACACTTAACTTTGAGGTTACTTGAGGATTGATTTTCGAAAAAGAAGATGCTCTTTGATGATTTGATTTGCGTAGTAGGATATCACAAAAAAAATTCAATAAATCACTTTTTTTGTAATTTCTGTTTTGAAGAAAGAGAATGAATAGCTTGGACACACATGAAATAAGTGTACCATGCAACTCAACTCTCGTATTAAGAGTTTGAAAAACAAAACAAAAAACTCTCATATTAAGCTACTGGCGAGTTATGACTTCAGGCAAAAGGGCCATCACCGCATGAATCCTCCTTGCAAAGTTGGCTGATTCCAAGCAAAGCTAAGGCCTCCTTTGATTCATAGGAATATATGATAGAATTATCATAGGAATAGAAAACTTATAGGAAATGAGATAACATGTATCTCAAATCCTGAGTAGGAGAAATAGGAACATAGGAATTTTTTCATTGAGTCTAAGATTAATGTTTATTTTTCTTTGAAATGTGGAGGATAGGAACCAATTCTATGTAGGAATAAGAATCCATTCTTATGAACCAAAGGGCTCTAGAGGAAAAAATCTTATAAAAAACATATCCTATAGAATTCTTATGAAATTCCTCCAAACCAAAGGAGGCCTAAGCATTTCGGCCTTCGCTGCACTAGTCACCGTATTCATAATGGCTAGTACCTACAATTGTATTCAAACAGACAACTGCTTTACATATCAGATACAATCATCAACCTAACCTATTAGCAGTATGAGCCACTCATCAAGTCCATGTACATGCTTTACTGGATATCCTCAGAATAGTGACATATTTGCACTTCCTCTAACATGCACCCCATAATTGCTGCCAACCTTTGCCCCTTGCCCCCTCAGATCTTGGCAAGAGCTCCAGGCTCCCAACCTCTCCTGAAGCACACCATATTTGCAGCCCAGGGCTTAAACATGGCTCCCTTTTTTCTGACAGTCAAGATGGTTGCCTGTACACCCGCATCAGATATTGCTGAAATTTTCCATGATATATGAGCCAGCATTTTTGAGTCCGACCAACTCTCCCTCTACCACATGTCACCACAGCTGCACGAGCCCTCGCTAAAATGGTGGTAGGTGCAACCATCTGAAATTAATATCTCCCGCTTCTTATCCCTTGAGATAAACTTGATTGAGGAATGACATTCCTTGCACATTCGAAAATTCTTCGAGACCCGTATCGGCTCATGAGCACACATGGAAATAAGCCCATAGCACACAGCGATCCGCTCCGTGTGGTGGCATGACAATGGATCAACTTCTACATTGCAATAGGGCTCATTTTCTTGAGGAGCATGCCCAGACTCTGCCATCCTACTAGCTAAGTCCTCCCATGTACTCCAAATATTCTCAAATGAAGGATGGGACATATCTCCAGCCTCAAACGAATCCACACTTGTCCCGAGATATAGCCAGCTACATTGTCTCTCCACGTGCAACCCTTGCTCTGTCATAGCATCTCTCACAGATTCAGTGGAATCCCAAAAGCCGCTGTTTGCATATATATTGGAAAGCAACAAGTAGTTTGACGTATTATTTGGTTCAAGCTCAAAAAGAGCTTTTGCAGCCTTAGCCGCAACCTCCAAGTCTGAGTGAAGCTTACAAGCTTTGAGAACAGTAGACCAAAGGCATGCATCCTGCTCAACTGGCATCTTCTGAATAAGTTCTAGTGACTCCTCCAGTAAACCAGCTGCTCCCATGATGTCAACCATGCAAGTATAATGTTTTAAAGTTGGTTTTATGCCATACAAATCTTCCATAGTATAGAAATAGCTCCGAGCTTCCACCATGGAACCTTCTTGCTTACAAGCTGAAAGAAGTATGATGAAAGTAACAGGATCTGGTTGAATTCTACGTTGTTCAAGTATTTTGAACAATCTTTTAACATCTCTAGGCATCCTATGAAGCAAGTAGCAACCCATCATTGCATTCCATACTGCTACATCCTTTTCAACACAGCGCTCAAAAACCAATCTAGCATCCTCAATCTTACCACATTTCCCATACATATCTATTAGCGCACTTGCAATAGTATCTGGATAACCATCAGGCCAGTTTTTCAGTATGTAACCATGCAGTTCTCTCCCATAGCCCGATGCCATTGTCATACCAGAAGACAAAATCGCTATCTGCACTGTAACAAAGTTAGGAAGTAAATCAGACTCGAGCATTTCACAGAATAGTTTCAAAGCAACTTCTGGCCTCCTGTTATGCTTGTAAGCTGCTAGCAGACTGTTCCATGTGACAACATTCTTATTCCTGATTCCTTGGAAGACATTAGCAGCAGATACTACATCACCAGCTTTACCATAAAGGTCAACCAATTTGCTGGAAACAAATATGTTTGAAGTCAGACCATTCCTTAAAGCATAGCAGTGTACTTCCTTCCCAAGGCGATCTAACTTGAGGTCTGTCAGCAGTGAGAGGACACTAGTAATTGTAGTAGCGTTTGGTTGAATGGGGTTACTATTATCCAGAAATGTCCAGCGTGTTGCATATCCGGTGTTTAGGAGCTGCATGTACTTGAAAACTTGCAGTGCATCAGCACAGAGGCCAAATTGATGCAGACCGGATATTAACGCATTCACTGACACCACATTAGGCTTCAAGTTGACATTCATCATACCTGACAAGAGTTCATTTGCTAGTTCTTTCTGACCTGCTCTAGCATATGCAGCAATGAGATTGTTGTACGTGACAGTGTCAGGTTTGAGTCCATCCCGGTGAATCAAGTTAAAAGCTTCACACGCTTTGTCCATCCCCCCATCATTGATGTATGATTGAATCAACTCATTCCATACAGTGACATTCCTCTCCCCATCAATGGCGGAGAATACGCTTCTCGCATAAGCAAACTCTCCGCACTCGGAGTACATGGCAATCAAAGAAGAAGCAATGTAGACATTTAATTTGATACCACTTCGCACAACGTAAGAATGCAGCTGCTTTCCGACACCCAGCGCCATCAGGGCAGTGCAAGCAGGGAGTACACTAGCAATGGTGACTGCATCAGGCATCTGAGTCTCGCACATCTCCAGGAAGATGCCCAGGGCCTCGCCATAGCGTGCATTCTGCACACAACCAGAGATGACGCAATTCCAAGAAGTGACCCGTGGCTCGACGACACCGCTCAGTCGCATTTCGTCGAACAGATCAAGTGCAGCAGCTATATCTCCATTTCTCGCGAACCCGGAGACGAGGGTGTTCCATGAAATCACATCAGGCCGCACGCCACTGGCTTGCATCGATTCAAACAGCTCGAAAGCCTCATCCAGCTCCCCGGCGTTGGCGTACGCGCCCACGAGAGCGGTCCACGCCACGACGTCGTGTTCGGGGAGTGATGCGAACGCTGCGCGCGCGGCGCGGACGTCCCCGAGCGCCGCGTACATGGCCACGACAGCGTTGCCTACCACGGCGTCGTCAGCGAGCGCGGGCCCGCCCTTTGCGGCGAGCGCGTGCGCGGCGGCGGCGAGGCGGGGCGCGTCCGCCCCAGCGCAGGCTCGGAGCACCTGCGGGAGGAGGAACCTGTCGGGCGCGGCTCCGGCGGCGCGCATGGCCGCGAACGCCTCGCATGCCGCGCCCCAGCGCCGCGCCCGCACGCAGGCGCCAATCTCCCGTGCGTATGCCGCGGCGTCGGGTCGCGCGCGCTGCAGCGGCAGCCGGTGCGAGTCAGTCGGGGGCTTGAGTGAGCAGCGCGGCGATAAGAAGCCACGGGGAGTAGGAGGCAGAGACGGGGACGGCAGCATGGTGGCCGCCATTTTTTTATGGCGTCAGTAGTGTGCTCAGTCCGTCATTTCCAAATGGTAAGGAAGAGAGATAATACGTGCTTGTGGACCATGGGAAACGTTTGTATGGCTGACCATTCTAAAAAATATAAACTGTCTGGGTTAAAAAAACGTTTGTATGGCTGAGCATTCTAAAAAGAATAAACTATATATGGGTTAAAAAAACGTTTGTATGGCTGACCATTCCAAAAAAAATAAACTATCCGAGTTAAAAAAAAGTCGCTAGAAGGAGGGCTTGAACCTCCTTCCTTATGGTTAACAGCCACACGCTCTAGCCAACTGAGCTATTCCAGCTTGATTGTTTTATTTATCTTTGATAATATTGACTAGTTTGTGGACAGGGCTCATGACGGGGAGTGCAACAACGGTCGATTGGATCCTTGCGAGAGGCGCAACAGATTCGAGGATGCAGGTGGTATGCTAGGTTTGATGATGGTGGCGACACCACGACATTGAAGAAGTTCAGAACCAACCTGCTACTGTGATGATATACCCTTCTCGTTAACTCAATATCTGCTACTGTTTTATTTGATTCGGGAGCATCACATTCATTTATGTCCGGAGCATTTGCATTTAAGCATGACATAGCACACGAAAAGATGAATACCCCCTTAGCTGCGAGAACACCCGGAGGCCAATCGTGTTGACATGGTAACACCTAACCTCACTGTTGAGATCGAGGGAATAGAATTCATTGTTTCCCCAAACATTCTGAAAACTTCCATCGTCAACCTTATTCTCAGAATGGATTGGCTGAAAGCTCACAATGTTGCGCTCTATTGTGGAACCAAAGTTTTCCAACTCTTTCACCCCTCCGGCAAGATAGTGAACCACACAGCCCGAATTACCCAAAATACGGAAGCACGGATATATGCGTTGAATGCTTTGAATGCCTCACCTCTTGAAGGAATCGAGAACCTCACAGTCCTTCACGATTTTTCAGACGTCTTTCCAGAAAAACTGCCAGGAGTACCCCCAGTTAGAGCTGTCGAATTCGTCATCGATTTGAAACCCAACACTACCCCTATTGCTAAGTGTCCTTACAAGATGCCGCCTCATGAACTCCTTGAAATTAAGGAGGAAATCGACAAAGCACTTATAAGGGCTTCACGTCCAAGTTCCTCTACTTGGGGAACACCTACTCTCTTTGTTAAGAAGAAGGATGGAACGAACCGTTTGGTCTAAGATTATCGGCCTATTAACCAAGCAACAATCCAGAACAAGTATCCACTTCCCAGGATCAACGATATGTATGATCAACTTGCTGGACCCTTACTGTTCTCTAAACTCGACTTAAGGTTGGGTTACCATCAGATCCGAGTTCGTAAAGAGGATATTCCGAAGACCGCATTCGTTACTCTCTATGGTTCATACGAGTACAACGTCATGTCCTTTGGCTTAACCAATGCTCCAGCCACTTTCTCTCGATTGATGAACTATATTTCATGGAATACCTCGACAAGTTCGTCGTGGTTTACCTGGATGATATCTTGATATACTCCAAGAATGAAGAAGAACATGCTGAACACCTTTGTCTTGTGCTGGAAATGGTTCGAGAACACCAACTCTATGCCAAGTACTCCAAGTGTGAGTTCTGGCTACCCGAAGTAAACTACCTTGGTTATGTGATTTCCAAGGATGGCATTGCTGTTAACCCAGAACGAATTCATGCTATTCTTGACTGGAATCCTCCAAAGACTGTCAAGCAAGTCAGAAGTTTCCTCGGACTCGCTAGCTATTGCCGTCGTTTCGTCGAGAACTTCTCCAAAATTGCTAAGCCTCTGTCAAATCTGCTTCACAAAAGCGTCAAGTTTGAGTGTACGGATAAATTTCAAGAAAGTTTCCAAACTCTCAAGGACAAGTTCACTTCTGCTCTAGTGCTTGCTCGCCCTGATACTCACAAGGACTTTGTGGTATATTGCGACGCATCCCGTCAAGGGTTAGGTTGTGTCCTAATGCAAGAGCGTCGCGTGATTGCTTATGGCTGTCGTCAGCTGCATCCCCATGAAGATAGGTATCAAACACATGATCTTGAGTTAGCAGCGGTTATTTATGCTCTGAAGCTGTGGCGGCATTACCTTCTCGGTAATCTTTGTGAGATCTACACCGATCACCAAAGCCTGAAGTACCTATTTACTCAGCCAGATTTGAACCTCCGCCAGCAACGATGCCTCGAGACAATAGCCGACTACAACATGGATATTTCTTATACCCCTGGCAAGGCTAATGTGATGGCCGATGCCTTGAGCCGTAAAGCCTACTGTTGTGAACTTATGGTTCAACTACAACAACCACCTCTGTATGAAGAGCTTCGAAAGCTGAACCTCGAGATTGTTCCTCAGGGATATGTGAATACCCTGGTTGTTGAACCGGACCTCGACCACTGCATCAAGAAAATACAACAATATGACTCTGACGTCAAGGAGATTAAGCGCAATCTCGCAAGAGGAAAACCCTCATTCTTCACTGTTGTTGATGATGGTACCTTGTTCTTCAAGAATCACTTAGTGGTTCCTAGAAGCAAGGACAACCTGAACTTGACCCCACGCGTCATGAAAAAAGCTCATGATACACCTTTGTCAATTCACCCTAGCAGTACCAAGATGTACCAAGACATTCGTCAGCGGTACTGGTGGCCTAACATGAAGCAAGACATTGCTCGATATGTTGTTGAGTGTGACGTTTGCCGTCGCGTCAAGGCAGAACATGAAAGACCTGCTGGAACTCTGCAACCACTTTCTACTCCTAAATGGAAATGGGACAAAGCCGAAATGGACGTACTTCATTACCTGTTTTCCCAGATCATGTAAAGGTCATGATGCTATCTTTGTCTTCTTCGACCGGTTCTCCAAGGTTGCTCACTTTCTACCAGTCAAGGACACGGTCACTGCTAGTCAATTAGTAGACTTGTATGTTTCCAGAATTGTGTCACCCCACGGTATTCCATAGGAGATTAGTTCAGACTGAGGAAGCCTCATTACCTCAAGATTCTGGGAAAGTTTCCAAGAATCTATGGGAACTCATCTGTCCTTCAGCACCTCTTATCACCCCCAGTCACAAGGGCAGGTAGAACGAGAAATCAAGTGCTTGAAGACATGCTTCGATCTTGTGTCATCACATTCAGTAAGAAATGGGAGGAATCTCTCACGTATGTTGAATTCTCGTACAACAATAAATATCAAGCTAGTTTGAAGATTGCACCCTTTGAAGTTCTTTATGGACGTAAGTGTCAAACCCCTCTAAATTTTTCAGAAACTGGGGAACGACCACTCTTTGGTCCGGACATTATCCAACAGGCCGAAGAACAAGTTCGTATTGTTTGTGAACATTTGAAAGCTGCTCAGTCTCGTCAAAAGAGCAATTATGACCACGAGCACAAGGAAATGGTCTATCAATCTTACCTTTGTGTCACTCCGATGAGGGGCACTCATCGTTCTGGGATTAAGGGCAAGTTAGCTCCTCGCTACATTAGCACGTTCCGTATCCTCGCCAAACGTGGACTAGAGGCATATAAGTTGGAATATCCTCCGAACCTCTCCCAAGTTCATGATGACTTTCATGTGTTGCAACTCCGTCGCTGCTTAAAGGATCCTATCCGAGTCGTGGATCATTGTAAGGCCGATATGCGGTACTGTTCTAGATCTAGATGTTTCCACCCAGATCCAGGGACGAAGCACATATCGGTCCCACTGCGACATATGACAATGCCATATGCCCCGGATTTCCAACATGATATCACAACATTACAGCTACAAGGATACAATATCTCATACAATCGGCATACATTTGCCTTAATACAATACATCATCGGAAGATACATGTCTGAGTACAGACTACATTAAAATGCCTAGTGGCAAAGGTAAAACACACCATTCCCGTAACAGCACGGGTCCAGGCTCTCCGCCGGGATCCACCTAACTAGTCGTCGTCGAGTATCCGCGAAGGCGTCTAGAAGAAGAGTCGAGGTAGTAACCAACTGCAGCGGCCGATCAGGCAAAACATAAAAGGGAAAAGAAAAGAAAGGGGTGAGAATATATCAAAAGTCTTGTAAGTAAATTCTCACGGTAAGATGGGGGTAGTGGTGATTTTGCAGACGCGCTAGCAATATATGAGTGGCTAACGGTCTATTTTAGAGTAATATGAGATCCAAGAATTCGATGAGGAATCGCCTCCAACAAGTCTGCTATCCACCTACTTACGCAAGCATAACACCTATCCTATCCTTGTCCTCCTCTTCGCATCCCGACGAAGAAGAAGCAGTCAAGGCACACACACACGTTGATCAAGTTATAATTATGATTCAGTTGATGTTATCTATGAACAAGACGTAGGTTCCAATTCGTCCATAACCGTGGACACGACTTCTCGAAAAGATTTAACCCTGCAGGGGTGTACCAACTGCCCATTACAAGGCTCCGCACGCACGCCCATCTCTCTCAGCTTCTACCCATCACATGCAACCATTTTATGATTTACTCCCGAGAGATCCGAAACGACAGGTCCCTCTAGCTAACAACGAACAAATCCGGGTGGCCCCCGGTGAGTCGACATCCAACTCAAAAGCCGTCCGCGCTCTCGAATTGGCCTCTACCGTCTGGATGAGGTCGGGTTAGCTACCCAAACTATGTGGGCAGCCCCCTAGCTCCCTGGGGTGTACCAACAAGAGAAACCACGTCTCAGCTGGCCCAAGTTATTTTAAAGAATATCTGCTAGGAGCGACCCGACAGACACACACACGGTTTTCAAATGGTAAATCAGCTTGGGCCATCACTAGAAATGTTTGAAGCTAGATAGGTAAGAAAAGGGGACCCCATAAAATCCCACACGCGGTTAGGCACGCTCAGTCTTAGAACCAATACCCGGAACTCGGATCCTAGGTGACTCGAATGGAACAAAGCGTCGGGGCGGGATAGCCTAGACCTTCCATCCTTCGTCGAATATAGTTAACATTATAATAATCATATCATCAACAACAATATAATAATGTGATAGCCCAAACCAAGGAGTAACAGGATACTAGTTGATAACATCCTAGCATGCATACTAAGCAGTGGCTGAGCAGCGAGCAAAAGTAACATAGCCGAACAGGGTTTGCTGGGATGTGGAGGACATGGCTGTTTGGGTTTATTTGAAAGGCATGAATATAAAGTGGTAGGATCAATCAATCGTTCTATCCTACACCTAGGCGCGAGTGAGCTGAAAGTTATAAGCATGATATATGCTCCCCTTTACCTGATGAGAAGACGAAGCCGAAGGTGAAGTCGATCGCAAGCTCGCATCGTCTCCGAGAGGTACCTGCGGAAGCACACAAGAAGGAAACACTGGAAAAGGCAATCGACGAGCAATCATCTATTACTACGAAGCAATCACGAGCAAGCATCAACAAGAAGGCAACACGAGGCATCGCACCTACCGCCGAGAGCGGTTACTAACAGGTTAAGTGGAGTACTCGTCACACAAGACGATACCGCACATTTAGAATGGTTCAAGTTGTTTAGCTACACAAGGTGAGCAAAGGTTATTAACATGGCATCTCACTCAAGCATGGCATAGCACACAAACATGATAAGAGGTGAAGCACAAGGTAAACTATCTAGGCTAGTCAATTTAAGTGAGGCACAACCTAAACATGGCATTCCACTAAGTACCCCACGACAATTAAAGCATTTGGTATTGTTTTGCCCTAATTTTTTTTTATTATTTTTATTAGCAAGCAAGAGCAGCATAAACAAAATGTACATGCAATTCTAGTCAAGTTACATATAAGAAACATTTTAAACGAAGCAACGGTTAAAAAGTTATGGCAATTACAATTTACAGTGGCATGCGATGTAATTAGCAGTGAAACAACAAGTAACCAAAGTCAAACATGGCAAATGAGCACATTTTATTAATCTACATAAAATTCTAAGCAAGTTTCATGTTTAATAAGTCACGATCCGAGCTACGGTCTAAAAGATATAGCTACCACAAAAATCTATTATAATCTGCCATTTTATAAGCCAGAAAAATAAATAAACAAGCACTGGGCCGAATCTACGCTAACATGCCTAATCCAGAGGGCGTTGGAAAACAAAAAAAACGCCCACGGGGCTACCTAGCTATTGGGCCAGCCCAGCTTGCAGCACAGCAAAATAAAAAAAGAGAAAAAGGGGCCTCACCTTGCTGGGCCAAGGCCCAGGCCGGCGGTGGGCGAAGCTTAGCGGAGGCGCGCCTACAGGCGCGAGAGGGCGAGCGGGCCGGCTGGGAGGCGCTGGCGGGCGGACTTAGCCGCGGCGGCCCAGCCGTGACGAGCAGCTCTGTTAGATATATGCTCTAGGGGCAAATAATATATGATTATTCCAATATATCTAAATAAGTTCATGACCAGTTTCATACTGTGCTGGAACTGTATCAGTGAAACAATGATACAGGTGTGGTATAGAAAAAACCAGAGTTCCTAGTCAGCCTCTCATGATGACTGGTTTATCGTCAACTGATGATTGTGGTTTCACGATCATGGACAATAAAGTCAATTGACGGTAAGGTAACCTCATTGAATGAATGACGTGATGAACATTATCCAATGCAAGCATTGCAACATGATCAAATCGTAAAAGTTTAGTGTTGTAATTATAGAACGTAGTAGCCTGTTCCTTTGACCGTGAGATCACGCATAATTGCTATCTTCTGAGGATGCTTTGAGTGCATTAACCATCACACTGAAACATGGTGAACATAAAGGTGTATCTTGGGCTATCCGATGGGATATGTTGAGGAGTGTTGATTCAAGAGCGGGATTTGTCAATCCATATAATGGAAAGATACTTCATGGCCAACTCGGTGAGATTGCATCCATAAAGCTGCGCAGCGTGTGACTAGGTCACAAGGATGAATATCACAGAACGAGTGAATAAGATTTGTCGGTAACAAGATAGAACTAATGCATTGGATGCAGTTGATCAAAAATTGGACTAATCTAGTATCGCATGACAAAGGGAATGGTATACAACATGTACGGTTCAATCGGTTACTTCCGGAATGCATAGGGGTCATTATGGGCATCCAGGTCCCGCTATTGATCATTGGCCGTAGCCTTTGTCTCGGTCATGACTGGAGTGTTCTCAGACCGTAGGGTTAAGGGCTCGATGAATATCGGAGACCTTTTCGGAACTACCGGAGTTACCGGAGAAGAGAGAAAGACGTACCGGAAAAGTTCCGTGTTGGTCCAAAGGACGTTCGGAGTGAGCTGGAAGGAGTTCCGGATCATCGGGAGATGAAATAATATGTATTATTAATTAATTAAGTGAATTAATAATTAATAATAATTTATTTCAGATTAAAAAGTTCAATGGGCCTTATTTGTGAAAGAAGCCCATTAGGGGAAGGAGGAAAAAAAGGGAAAAGGAAAAGAAAAAAGGGGGGGGCGCCATGGGCCTTGGGGCCCATGTGGGTGGCGCTCCACTTCCCCCCCTCCTCCTAGCCGAACCCTCCCCCCTTGGAAAGGGATTAGTCCCACATTGCCAAGGGAAGGGGGGGTTGACTCCTTCCGTCTGCCTATATAAAGACGGGCAGGGGTGCACTTCTTTAATAGAGAAAAATTCGCAGAGAATTCAATATTACTCCGAATTGAGATCGGTTTTCACCGGTCTTCTCCCCTCTCTCGTCTCTCTCAAGACGGGGTCCCCTTGTCTTGAACCTGTGCTGGGATTGAGGCTTCTCTGCTACGCGGACGCCGTCGTGTTGCCGAAACTCCAGTTCCGGGAGGTATACTTCCGCCACCTTCCCTGGATCGGAGAATGGAGGTCGTCATCGAGTCCGTACGTGTGCGAGTACTACGAGGTGTTGCACGTGCGGCAATACCACCCAACAGGGTGATAACACAACCAGGGGCTGTGAAAGGTTTACGGCTTCATCAACCACGTTTGCAGGAACGTTTCCCGCGCAACGGACTACACCCCGAGGTATGTTTCCGCAAGTCTTTCCGTTACGGCATTACAGCTAGATAGATCTTGGGTTAAGGGCGACGCTAGTTAAATTTTTTATTATTTTCTGCTGCGAGACCCAACAGCAGTATCATGAGCTAGATCTATGCTTCGTATTGCTGTACGGTTAGAACACATCGGGGATGTGGGCGTTGATTCTACGATTGTTACCCTCTCACGTGTACTTGTTATATCTGTGGCATTTTTTGATGAAGCGGCCCCGACCGACCTTACGCGTACGCTTACGCGAGACTGGTTCCACGCTTGACATACGAATTGTACCGTATAAAGTGGCTCTGGGGGTGTATGTCTCTCTTACTTTAGCGGATATGGCATCTGCAACGGAGGGCCCCGTACGGGGTGTAATAGAGACAATCTGTAATCAGCGTTGTGGTTCAATGTTCGTAGAAATGGTTGATCTATGAAAAGCCCTAGAAGCCACGTAAAACATGCAATATAAAAATATAGAGGCGTCTAACTTTATATTGCAGAGGGGGCTATTGTTGTTTGCTTAATCTTGATGTAGTGATAGCTTTTCTATGTGTTACTAGAAAGTAGTAAACGTTCATCATGATGAAACAAACTTAAATGGAGACATTGTAGACTTACTGCCACCATGATTATACATCTTAAAACTTGCTAGTATAGGATACACGGCGGTAGCATTAAATAAGATGATCCCTTATAAAATGCCAAACATAAGTATTCTACCGAAGTGTGCACCATCTGGAAGGTTCTCTTTATGATAGGCAGGCCATGACGATCGGGTGTCATACATACATTAGAGTTCACATGAGGTTGGGCCTGGCAAGCCTAGCATATGTCGATATGGCCTTGCTAAGCAGCATATAACACTAAGGTCAATTTGGCGAGCCTAGCATATGTAGATATGGCCTCGGAATACTAGAGATCGAAAGATCGAGCATGAGTCACATATAGGATGTGATCGCACAAACTAGTTGTCTACCTTTGAAACTAATCCGTTGGCCGTTGTGATATTCGAGGATGGATAGTGAATCTGGATCATGTAATCACTAAAACTTCTTAGGGATGATTGTTTTAGTGTGAGCTCATCTATAATATGATTATTATGAACTCATTGTTATGAACTAGTCTTATTTGTTTTTCTTGCAAATATTTTGTAGAAAATTAAAATGAACATCGTGAATTGCTTTCTTTCATGGGTGGTGATAGACTTAAAGTAAATGGGTCAAACTTCGTTGATTGGTATCTACGCCTTAGGACTTCACTCAAGAGAGTAAACATCTTGTTCATAATAGAAATCCATGTGGGAGTTCCTCCGGATAACAATGGAGATGAACAAGAAATGATGGATTACTATGTTCGTCGACAGAAATACTTTGTGGTGAAGAATGTTATGGAACACTCCATGTCAAATGAGTTGAGCATTCTGTTTAGGGAAACTAGTGCTTATGACATGATAGACACGCTAAAGTCATTGTTTATACGTCAGTTCAGAGCGGCCAGATTTGAGTTAGAAAATGAGTTTCTTACTACAAAGATGGAAGAGAACACTTGTCTGAAAACTCATGTAGCCAAGATGCATGGGATACATCTGAAACTCGTGGAGGACTTTGACTATTGGACCACAGAGGAGTCTGCTATAAACACGGTGCTACACTCGCTTCCACCGAGTTACACAGACTTTGTCCATGACTATGTCGGAAGAGGTGAAAGCCTTCAGTTCTTTGAGTTCATGGTCAACCTCCGATATTTAGAGGTTGAACCCATTGAAGGAGAAATTGTTGATGGAGAAGGTATATGTTTGATATACTCGTTATAAATGTTTGTTCCCTTATACAACATTTGCAGTTTAATAAGTATTTGATACTTGTTCTGTTTTATGAAAACAGGGCCTGCCGTTGCATGGACGAGAAGAGGTGCGATCCAGGATTGATGGCAACCAAGACAGTTGATGGCCACCAAGATTTCACCAAGACATCTATCATAGGATTATACTTAGAGTATTAGATAAATCTTTTGTAATCAATCGAATATGAACACTTAGTGGTACGTCTTGCATCTCGTGAGACAAAGTTATTCATGTTTTGAGACAAGTCAGTTGTTCCAGTTTGATGAATAAAGTGTGCTTATACTATGATTGCAATTGAGTTTATAATATGATAGAATCATTTATAAAACACCATAATTGTCAGGTGATATTCAATGTTTAATGATTATGTTATTATGAATAACAATAAGGTCATGCAACGGTGGGGGCATGGCAGGAAAAATAAAGATAGGCAGGAAAAATCCTATGATGTGTTCTAAATTTTGAAAGTGGAGCGTGTTTCTCTCCCGCACAAAGTAAGAAGGGATATAACTTGTTATGAACAGCAAGCAAAGCTAAAGAAAACTAAAGACAAAACCTAAGAGCGAGACGCTCCAAGCATAGCACATAACGCATGAAGTGATAAAAATATAGTGAGACGAAGGACGAACTGATGATCGTTGATGGAGAAGGGGATGCACGGGGGCATCCCCAAGCTTAGACGCTTGAGTCTCCTTGTATATTTATTGGGGATGCATGGGGGCATCCCCAAGCTTGAGTGCTTGACACTCTTGGATCTTCTTCCATCATCTTCTATCGCACACTTGAAAACTCCCTTCATACATAACTCATCATAAGCTGATTAGAGAGGTTAGTACCCTTAATAAATAATTTTTCCCACTGGATATAAAGATATTCTTGAATACCTACTGTTTCTCAAGAGTGCCAAAATGTTTTTGCAAAGAAAAAGCAAGCTTAAGGTTTGCAAAAGTTAGGAGAGACAAAATGTGGCAGAATCTGTGAAAAACAGAACAGAAGGTAGTAAAGAATTTTTTAGGGGCACTTCTGCAACTCAAATCAAAAAACTCAGAACACACGGAAGTTTCGTAATTGTATAGAGCATACTGTGTAAAAATTTCAGCTCAAAAAGATGAACTGGGATTTTTCTGGAATTTTTCTGGTCACGAGGACAGAATCTGTTTTCTGGACAGCATGTCACAACTTTTACTTCCCTTGCCGTAAGAGGCTATAACTTGGCACAAAGCTGAAAAATAAAGATACAATGATGTTGCTACAGTAGTAACAAACATCAAGACACAACAAAAAGCAAAAATAAAAACCTAAATTCGTTGCGGGTTGCCTCCCGAAAGCGCTTCTTTAAAGCCATTAGCTAGGCTTAAAGATTATAGAAGATGCTCACAAGAGAATAAGAATTGAAGCAAAAGAGAGCAGCAAGAAGCAAATGTGAAACACATTTAAGCCTAACCCACTTCCTATGCATAGGCATCTTGTAATAAAATAAATCAAAGAAGCACAAAGTGACATGCATAGGAAGGTGGAGAAAGAACAACTTAAAAACTTTCAACAAGAAGAGAGGTGTTTTTGTAACATGGAAGTTTCTACAAACAAACTTTCCTCTCTCAAAGTAATTTTCAGTAGCATCATGAACAACATCAAGAATATAACTATCACATAAATCATGTTGTTCATGACCTACAAGCACACGTGTATTGTTTTCAACACGGTTTTTAGGATGATAAGATAGATGCAACCCATCACATTGAGCCTTGATAAGAGCATAGTTCTCTGGAATATGAATTGGAGATTTCAAAAGGATAATAGGACAATAAAGTGTGGGGGCAATAGAAACAATTTCATGCTTAACATGAGGAACTATAGGAAGTTCATCTCCGTAAGCATCATCCATAGTGGCATCACGGCCATAAGCATAGAAGGCGTCAACTTCATCAAAAAGGGATATTTCAAAAGAATCCATAGGATCATAACACTCATATAAGGTAAGAGTCAAAGAGTTACTCTCATTAGAAGGTAGACATGGATGGCTCCATTCTTCCTCCTCTTGTTCGTCACTCTCCTCCTCTTATTCATCCAAGGAGCTTTCAGGTTCAGTAATTTCTTCTTCCATAGAGTCCTGCAAAACATTAGTCTCTTCCTTTGGAGGAGAGATTCTCTCAAGATGATCAGTAATATAATAATTTGCATCATAATTTTCCAAACAATAGTTAAGTATAGCAAGACTCTCAGATTTGTAAGGGGCGTCATCAATATTTTCAAGAAAAGAAGTAATTTCATAGGCACCCTTAAAAGCAACAAATTCTTCTATTTGTTCTGCATCATAAAAATCATAATTTCCCTTAGCATAAGAAGCTAAGGTTTCATCCTCATTGTACTCACATTGGAAAGCAAGGTGTTTGTGCCTCATAAAGCAACAAGATTCATCCCTGCAGAAAGATATATTATATATTGAGCACAAGTTTTTAGCATAATCATACGATTGATGTATGAGTATCCATAAGTGTATCCCTTTTTGAGACAAGCGGTATTCCTTGTAATATTCTTGTTGATCCTCGGTGAATCCTCCATGCCAATAAGATCTAGTTTCAAAGAAGTTAGACATTGATTGGCAAGTAAGGAACTAGACATACTATATATTTTTTTTTGATTTTTGATAAAGGACACAAGGGTAAAAACTGAAAGGTAAACTAACAAGACTAAAAAAAAGGTAAAGGGTAGTGTGCAACTCCCCTATCTTAGCACTCAGAGTCGCCGGCAACGGCGCCAGAAAACTTTCTTGATGGCTTCTCGCCATTCGTTGGTTACCCCAAGTGGAAGGTTTGAGATGTAGTGCAGCATCAGTTTTCCCTCGGTGAAGATACCAAGGTTTGTCTCTAGTAGGACTCCAGAGATGATAAGTAGGTGTCAGCGGCGCAACTGACGCGGACCTGCACACGGACACAGATAACTTTTTTCCAACGAAGTTCAGAGAGGTTGTCAATCTCTCCGGTCTTGTTGTTTACAAAGGATAAAACGCAAGGGATAATGATAGCAAGTAAAAGCAGTAAAGTAAATATAGCTTGGAAACAACAATGAGGATATGGACCGGGATACGTGATGTTCACTAGTGATGTCTCTCTCCCAAAAGACGATAAAACTGCTATACGAGGTAAACAAATTACAGAAGGGCAATTGACAGGATTATGAACGCACCGCAATGCTAACTATGCTACAAAAGAAAGGAAGAGGCTCAAAAGCACGGGCATTACGCCAAAATAAGTAGACCGAAATCCATCTGCATCTACTACTAATCATCCACCTTGAGATATCTATCCAGAACATCTCGCTGGTATTAAGTTGCGAGCCCCACCCAAAGTGTAAACCCAAAGCAACAGACAACTGCAATAAAAAGAACTTTGCGTAAAGTAAACAATCCTTGTAACCGCGGTTACAAGCACCATTGTTTTCCCCCTTGTGGCAACAGCACATCCCCTAGACTCATGTTTCTGTCATTCAAGCGTGTCATCATGGGGCATGAACCCACAATCTAGCACAACGTTCCCTCTTGGAGTCACTACCTACTACTTGGCCAAAGCAATAAACAGCAACGGAGAACATGCAAGAATTACTTAGGAACAAAAATATAAGAGATAAAAACCAAATATATTACTCTATCACAATCTGAACATAATCTCATAATCCATCAGATCCCTCGAAACTCAGCATAGCAACAACAGAAATATTACAAAGGTGCCTCGATCATGTAGGGCAGCTCACGAGGTCTAAACAATGAAGATCAAAGAGGGGAGGAGAACATCACATAGCTACTGATCACGGACCCATGGTCCAAGGAAAACTACTCACGAGACATCCGGGGAGCATCCATGGTGGAGAGGAGACTCCCGGAGGTCAATCCTCCCTCCGGCAGGGTGCCGGGAAGAGGTCTTCTGGTGCTCCCGATCTCGGAAGCGCAGCGGCGGCGGAACAGAGGCGAGTTTGCGGAATAGGGTTCTTCTTCTGGAGTTTTCCCGTGACGGAGAATAAATAGGCGAAGGGGGGGGGGGGCAGCCAGAGGTGGACCAGGGGCCCCAGGCGCCCCCCTGGCGCGGCCAGGGGTGTGGCCGCGCCGGGTGGCCGCCTGGGCTCCCTCTGGCTCCCCTCTGGCCCCTCTCGGGCTCTTCGCGAAGCTTCTGTCACGCTGATTTTTTATCTGAATTTTCCCGAATTTTTCTGGCACTTTTTATATGGGGGGAAACTGAAATAGAAAAATAGCAGAAAACAGGAACTGGCACTGGGGTGCACTGAGTTAATACGTTAGTCCAAATATGATCAAAAGTGTATGAAAGTGTATCTAGATCATAGCAATATCACACAAAACATGCATGGAGCAAGAAGAAATTATAGATACGTTTTGGACGTATCATCAAGCATAACGCTACCTTATCGAGTCACTACCTACTACTTGGCCAAAGCAATAAACAACAACGGAGAACGTGCAATAATTACTCAAGAACAAAAATATAAAGATAAGAACCAAATACATTACTCAATCACAATCTGAGCATAGTCTCATAATCCATCAGATCCCAACAAACTCAACATAGCAACAACAGAAAGAATTACATATGTAGGGCAGCTCACAAGGTCTAATCCATGAAGAACAAATAGGTGAGGAGAACATCACATAGCTACTGATCATGGACCCATGGTCCAAGGTGGAGTACTCACGGATCATCCGGGAAGCGTCCATGGTGGTGGAGAAGCTCCCGGAGGTCAATCCTCCCTCCGGCAGGGTGCCGGGAAGAGGTCTTCTGGTGCTCCCGATCTTGGAAGCGCGGCGGCGGCGGAACAAAGGCGAGATCACGAAAAAGGGTTCTGTCTTCGGGGGTTTCGGGTTGAGAGATAAATATAGGCGAAGAGGGGCAGCCAGGGGCCCACCAGGGGTCCAGGCGCCCCCTGGCGCGGCCCCACCCTAGGGCGCGCCGGGAGGGCGCCTCTGGCCCTGGTGGGTCCCCTCAGGCCCCCCTTCGGGACTCTGGAAGGTCCGAAGCGCTGATTTTTGTTGGATTTTCCCGGAATTTTTGGAGCATTTTAATACGGGGAAACCTGAAATAGAAAAACAACAGAAAACAGAAACTGGCACCGAGGTGCACTGAGTTAATAGGTTAGCCCAAATATGATCAAAAGTGTATGAAAGTTTATCTAAAACATAGCAATATCACACAAAACATGCATGGAGCAAGAAGAAATTATAGATACGTTTGGGACATATCATTAAACTCGCCCCTGTGGCCATATCGCGCGTTTGGCACGCCAAGCGTGCAATCGCGTTTTGCGTGCCCCCAATAACTCAATGCGCTACTACACGCCTGAGCAGGCGCACTGAATCGCCCCCCTCATCAAACCCGTGCACTGGCCGCCGCCTTCCTCGTAATCGTCGACGCTCTGACCACCCCTAGCACCAACCTGCACCACCATCGGTGCGCGACGTCAAGGCACACATGTAGGGGCAAACCGTGCACAAAACGGCTGCCTATGGAGAGCGCACGACCAACGCCAGCGTGGTCTGCCTCACCGCCGACTGTCGTGGCCACTGCCATGTGGGACCCACTTGTTAGATAATTAGTGCTAAGCTAATACTATCGTGTCTGCAACTGATAGTGGGCCCAAGGCCATTAGGGTTAAGTTAAATAATTGTAAGATTAACTGCCTTTGTGAAACTTACAGGTGGACCCCAGCAGCTTATCAGTTATTTAAAAAAATTGTTTAAAACTTCTGTCCATGAAAGGTGGACCCCATCCACTGTTTAATTAAGAAAATGATTTATGTAAATAATTTGTGAATGATTGGTGGGACCCACTGGCCAGTTTGACCAGTCAAAGGCCTCGGCCTATGATAGGGTGACCCCACATGTCAGTGCACTGTTTTGGATAGACTTGTGGATAATGTTGTGTAAGAGCAAAGTTTTGCCCCCATGTATTTTGGATATTGTTGGTAAAAACAATAGAGGAACTAACAATGTTTACGAGTATAAATAGTTGCTTAGGTTCCTCTAGAACAAGATGGTCGGTAGATCTTCAAGGCAACTGTACAAGGTGGCGACACTATTCCTTGGAGTGAAGCTCTATCATGAAGGGTGACCCCTAAAAAGTTACGGTGTCCCGAAGCATAACTCATCGAAGGAAATGGAGAAGACGGCGCAAGACTTCGTAGTTTTTGTGTAGTTCTTTTTCTGTTCTTTGAGTCATAGGAAAAATTGTACTATCAAGAGGGGTTGGTAAGTCGAAGGTGAAGTTATTGTGAAAAAGCCCAGTTCGAAATCAAACCAAGAGAGAGCTTCAAAGGAGAAATCTCATGAGTGCGGAGTAAAGTTTTGATGGCAAAGACTTTGTACTTTCCGCATTTGAAACTAATCTCAGATTGTGAGTCAGTCTTACTTGGTACGCAAGTAAAGTTTTGCATTGATGACAAAGCCGACCATTGTGAACACGCGTCAAGCTATCACATCGGGTCAAATCAGTCATTTCACACCTTGGGAACGCCACCTATAAATACGCTTATAATTCCAATTGCAAATACATCATTTATTTAATTTCCAAGAGCATTTTGGACTTTTAGAAAAATCAGTGAGCATGGAGTGGGACCCACTTCACATGAAATGTGGCCATGCCCATTTATGAGACTTTTCAAAAAGTTCAAAGCATTTTTGGAAAAAGATTTTTGTCTGGCCTTTTATTAAAATTATTTTAGGGCTTTTAACTTCCCCAATTCTTTTATTTTTGCAAAACTTTTCATGATGCAAAGATGCTATCTAATAAAATCACAAACCTAAATTAGGGTTCTGACACCGTCCCCGCCGCCATTTGCGGTCGGCTGCTCCGTGATTATTCTCTGAGAGAGACTGCAGTGAGCATCCCAAGAACCATACCGAAGCCAAACCAAAATCCACCCACAGAAACCAAAGTCCCACTGAACTAAGCTGATTCATAATGACTTAGGTGGAACTTTGCTAGCCTTGTTATCTTGGAAGTATGCAAGCCTCCTAGACGGTTAAAGTGTCGTCTTCAGAGAGCAAAGAGAAATTGTCGCCTCGAAGAACAAGTCTATCAAAGGTTCGGAGATTTCTTCAATAATCTACCACGAGTAAATACTGACCGAACTCAAGGAGTTTCGGGGCAGTGGAGAAATAGAAGAAAAAAGGTAGCTCCTGTGTTCAATCACAAGTCCCTCCAACCAGACGTAGTACTTTGCAGAGTGTGAACTGGTCGACCAAATATTGCTGCGTACCGAGGTTCATTTTCTATCCCGCACTTACATTCAGTACCTTTTGTTTCTATGTTGTGCTTCGATGTGTTTTGTTTCGCTATGTTTAGCTTCGATGTGTTTTGTTTTGGTATGTTTAGTTCTGTATAGATGTTATCCTTTCCTGTTGCCCGTTTTCTGTTGTGTTTAGATTTACTTGAGAGTTTCTGTCAAAAAAATTGAAGTGATCATTCACCCCTCCCATCTGATCACATTCTTAGTCTTTCAATTGGTATCAGAGCTACACATTCCCTACGCTCTGCGTGTTTTGGACTAACCTCCTAGAGTGTTGTCAAGAATGTCGTTTGCAGCAATTCGCTCCGGCGAACCCATTCATGTGTACAATGGATCTAACTATCCATACTGGAAGGACAAGATGATGCGAAACATTATCTCCATTGATCTTGTTGCTTGGAAGGTTGTCAAGGATGGAGTCACTATTGTCAACCTCACTGCTCCCACTGATGAAGAGAAAAAGAAGCAAGCTCTCGACGCTTAAGTATGGTATTCATCACGAACCATTTGACCCCTGAGCAATACAATGAAGTGAAGAATATCCCCTCGGCAAAGGAAGTCTAGGACTATATTTAAAATATTGGAGAAGGTGTCACTACCCAGAAAGATGCTCGAATTGATACTCTCCGAAGCAAATTTCATCGCTTCAAGCGTTGAAAGGGTGAAAATGTGTCTTCCATCTACAAAAGACTCACCGCACTTGCAAATGAGCTGACATCCCTGGGTGCTAAAGATGTTACTGTCATCATGGTTGTGACAACTCTGCTTCGCTCCCTGGACGATTCATTTTCTCACATTGTGCTGATGATCAAGGAGAGACCTGATTTCAGAGATCTTGTTCCCGCTGATGTTATTAAGAGGCTAAAAACTCATGAGAAGTAAGAAGAGGAAAACAAGATGTCAATGGATCTCGAAGAATAACTCATGCTCTCAAATCAAGAGCTTCGCGCCATTCTTCTTCGGATGTTGGTTCTAACTTTGGTGGTGATTCAGATGATCCCTCAAGCCTTGGAAAGGATCTTGCTCTAATTATGAGACGCTTCAATCGTTTTCAGAGAAAGAACTCTTCATTGCTGAATAAGAACTATTCCTCAAGACACTCAAGCAATTCCTCCCATCACCGCTCTTCGTCTCGAATCCAATCAACGAAGGGTAATTCATGTTACAAGTGCAAGAAATCTGGCCACTTCATTGCTCATTGTCCTCTCTAAGAAGTTGAAAACATATCAAAGCACTCTCACAACAATTCCTCTAGCAAATCATACAAGTCTCATAGAAGCTATGAGCCAAAGAGACATGAATCCAAGTCCAGAAGTGACAAGAGAAATGATTCTGATGATGATAAGAAGAAGTATGATAAGAAGCACGAGAGTTCCTCCTCAAAGTGTCACTCGTCTCACCAAAGAAATGAACTCCGAAGATGAAGTCTCTGAGTCTGAAGCTGAATCTCATTCTGGGTCTGGATCTGGATCTGAATCTGATGGCGTTGCTGGTCTCGCATTTGCTTCGACTGGTTCTTCGAGTTCTTTCTTCACCAACCACAACAGTGAAGACATATCGCCTACTGCTTCATGGCCAAGGCCAAGGTATCTTCCTCTAAAGTTATCTATGAAACTTCTGATGGCTCTTCTTATGGAAGTAGCTCTAGAGTTAGGTATGCCAAACTTGCTAAAATTGCTTCCATCCAACAAGATGAACTTGACTCACTAAGCGAAACTATTAAGAAATTTGAAACTCTATTGATCAATGAGATAGAGAAAGGTCAAACTTTAACTAATGAGCATGCTACTCTGAAGGAAAAGTTTGAGGAACTATCCACTCGGCATCATCTTCTTTCGGTGGACTATGAGAAGCTTACCTATGAATTTCTTCAGAGGAAAATGGCTCTTGAGAAACTAAAAGAGGCTCATGAAGAATTGGAAAATGTTAACCTCTCTCTCATAGCTCAATAGGGTTCCAAAGCTAAAACCGATTTAGTTTTGCCATGCTTGACTTGTCTGGAACAAAGAAAAATGGATTCCATTCGTAAAGGAAAAAAACCTATTATTATTGATGATGCTAATCCCTCTGATGAGGGAAATCCTGCCGTTACCAAGGAACTCCTTAAGTTGAAATATTTGTTTGAAACAGGGATGTTCAAAAGTGTTCAGGGTCACCAGTACCTCTGTGATATCCTAAAGAAGGCTCTCCTTCATAGGAATCCTCGAAAGGAAGGTGTTGGTTTCAAAAGGAAACTAAATCTTGGTGGCTCATACTGGTAACCTTAGCATTATGCAAAAATTGTATGGGTTCTAGCGAAGGAAGCAGATTGATATTGCTAACCTTTCAGGTTTCAGCTGCAAGATATATAAGGCCATTGTTGATGAATCACTTGATTCTGACTACAATCTTATCAAAGACCAGGAAGGAAAGGTTTCAGCCGAATATATTGGTACTCCTCCCAAGAATGGTTTCTATAAGAGACAAATCTGGGTGCGCAAATCTCTCGTAGATAAACTGCCTTCTAACCATTCTATGCAGGGAAAGTCGTCCGTACCACCGAAACATTTCTATTCTCTTGAAGAGAGAAATGATCCCTTGGTTCCTGAATCTAATGTTCCTCAAAAGGAATACTTTCGTGTTGATAGTAATGTTTATCATCATCGTGATAACAATGATAAGATTGCTTATGCTCATAAATTTCCTAACCCCTCTGCGAAGAATTATGCTTTGGGTGTGCTTGATGGCTATCCTCGTAGAAATACTTCTACTCGCAATATTTCCGCTGCATCAACAACTGCAACTGCCTCTTCTCAGTCACCTGCTCGTCGGCGGGTTGTTAAGAGGAACTAACTCTTCTGCAGGGCTACGTCTCCGGTGGATCCGAATGGGTCATGGCCAGTGCTTTCACTGATCGTATGACCGAGGACAAAGAGTTGTTCACCGAAGAAAAACTCACTCAATGTTCTCAGAGATACATTACCTTCGGTGACAACAACAAAGGAAAGGTTATTGGTTTGGGTAAGGTTGCCATATGATGGCTTCTCGCCCCTCGTTGGTTACCCCAAGTGGAAGGTTGAGATGTAGCTAGTAGCACATTTCCCTCGGTGAATATACCAAGGTTATCGTACCAGGAGGACTCTGAATTCTTCAAGCAGGTGTCAACGGCGCCAGAGATTAAGTTACCGAATTGGTTCGAGGTTGACGTGGGCATGCACACAAAAAGAAATAACTTTGCTCCCAACGAGTTCAGAGAGGTTGTCAATCTCTCCGGTCTTGTTGTTCACAGAGGATCAAAACACAAGCAGGAAATAGTAGTGGTGATTGCAACGGAAAGGAAATAAAAGCAGTAAAAGAGTGGAGGTGTAAACAATGGTGGAAATATGGACCGGGGTCCCATGATGTTCACTAGTGATGTATCTCTCCCAAAAGACGACAAAACAACTAAGTTGGGTGAACAAATTACAGCTCGGCAATTGACAGAATTATAGATGCATCGCAATGCTAATTATGCCACAAGAAAGTTAGAGGCTCAAAAGTATGGGTTGTTGGGGATCGGCGCAGAAAACAAAATTTTTCCTACCTACGAGTCCCGAACCCAAGATCTATGGTATGCTGATGTATGTAACGGAAGGAATCGGAAACGTTCCTCGAATGTGGTTGGCGTTGACTCTGATCCTACGACCTCCCTGTCGTGTTGAAGAACCTCCGACGATGAAGTAGCACCACACGTGTAGTGCCTCGCGGGATTACACACGTACGGTGCAACCGACGTCCCTGCGGTCTCCGAACCAGAAGAGCAGCGGAAAGAAGATTGATCCGGATCCCAATTTCGGCAGCGCGACGGCGTCCGGATGATGGTGAAACCCCCAACCAGGTGCAAACTCCAAACCAGGGGAGTCCGCTCTAGGTCGGAGAACGAGAGAGAGAGAGAAACTCAATGTTGTGTTGAAAAAGGCACGCCCACCCCTCCTTATACAGGCCAAGGAGGGGCTCCACCCCCTCCCCTTCCCCCATGTGGGACTAAACCCCCAAGGGGGGGGGGGGTGGTGCGGCTAGGAGGGGGGATGGGCCCCTCCCTTGGCGCCAAGCCCAAGGGGGGAGGCTCCCCCTTCCCCTCATGGGACTTTTAAGGCCCAAATACCTTTTCACCTTTTTAATTAATTATTTAAATCATTTTTAATATTTAATGATGTCAATTAAATAATAAAACATATTTAAACACTAATATATATTATTTTGAACCTTTCAAAATATCCAGAACAGCTTCCGGCACCTCCCGGTACATTTCCGGTGTTTTCTCTCTTTTCACCGATGATCCCGAATCAATCCTTAATGCATCGATTGCCCTTAAGTGTGACACCCTACGGTCCGGGAAACAGTAGACATGATCGAGACACTCTCTGACCAATGACCATCATGTGGGATCTTGTTACAATCCTTGATGTGCCCCTACGCTTCCATCGAATAAACTTCATCGATGTTGAACCGTTAACAATATGACTTGATCCCTTTGTGCTTCGGTACTATGTTTGTCCGAGGTATGATCGTCGGTATCCAATACCTAGTTCTTCCTCCTCTCCGACATAACATGTTTACTTGTCTG
This sequence comes from Bromus sterilis, assembly GCA_950022295.1. NCBI lineage: Eukaryota > Viridiplantae > Streptophyta > Magnoliopsida > Poales > Poaceae > Bromus > Bromus sterilis. Next base: position 136,467,626 of record OX465601.1, on the reverse strand, counting down.
TGAATATTACATCTCTTGTGACCTAGTCACTTGCTTGCAAGCTATTGATGCAACACCACCGAGTGGGCCCAGAGTACCTATCCGTCACTCGGATTGACAAATCCCGCTCTGATCTATTTCATACTCCTCAACATATCTACTTCGGAATACCCAAGGTACACCTTTTCAGTTACCATGTTTCAGTGTAACGGTTAATGCACTCAACGCATCCTAATAGATAACAATTATGTATGATCATCACGGTCTAAGGATTCAGTCACTATGTTATTAAGCCATCGCACTGCTGAACTTATGTGACTTGATCACACTGCAATGCTTAAGGTGGGTGTGTGTCCATCACATCATTCTCCCAATGATATGACCTCATTGTCAATAGACTATTATGTTCTCATGATCAGGAAACCTTGATCATCAATTGCCCAATGAGCTAGTATGCCTGAGTTTAACTAGGGACCAGGTTGTTATATATCACATGTGTATTAATGTTTCCGCTTAATACATTTCTAGCACAATATATAACGTATTATGAACAAACAGATATGTGACAAATATCTTTATTAATTTGCCTCTAGGGCACATATCCAACAGTCTCCCACTTGCACTAGAGTACAAATTACACTAGTTTACATCAGGTATGTATCTAACAACAATAGTCTCTCGGTGTTGTTCAAACTTGGCTTGTGGAAGAGGTTTAGTCATTGGGTCTGACGGATTCAGATCCGTATGTATTTTGCAAATCCTAGTATGACCATCTTGACGTAGTCCCGCGTCACATGGAAACGCCGGAGAATATGCTTGGCTGTAGAGTGAGTCCTCGGCTCCCTTGCGTTAGCAATGGCACCCGTATTGTCGCAATAAATGCTAACAGGGTCAGTGCAACTAGGGAATACGCCAAGCTCGATGACGAACTTCTTCAGCCAATGCACTTCGTTTGACGCTTCACAAGCGGCAATATACTCCGACTCCATCGTAGATTGGGCGACGACTGACTGCTTGCTGCTCCTCCAGCTAATCCCACCACCATTCAACATAAACACGTATCTCGTCTGGGATTTTGAGTCATCGGGATCAGTACCAAGACTGGCATCGACGTAACCTGTTACGGCGAGCTCTTCTTCACATCCTCCATATACAAGAACCAGATCCTTAGTTCTTCATAAGTACTTAAGGACGTTCTTCACTGCAATCCAATGATCCATTCCAGGATTACTTTGGAAACGATTAGTCAGACTAACCGCCAGGGCCACATCTGGTCGAGTACACAGCATAGCATACATGATAGAACCTATGGCTGAGGCATAGGGCTTTGAGGACATTTCCTCCCTTTCTTTTGCTGTTGCTGGGCATTGAGTCACACTCAATTTACTTCCTTTCATAACGGGCAAGAGGCCTCTCTTGGCGTTATCCATATTGAACCTCTTCAATATCTTCTCAAGGTAAGTTCTCTGACTCAGTGCTAATAGGCGTCTTGATCTATCTCTATAGATTTTAATGCCTAATATGTATGCAGCTTCACCTAGGTCCTTCATGGAAAATTGTCCATTCAAATATTCCTTTACCCCCTCTAGAAATATCACATCATTCCCTATCAATAGTATGTCGTCCACATATAGTACTAGGAATGCCACAGAGCTCCCACTCGCTTTCTTATAAACACATAATTCTTCTTCATTTTGGACAAATCCAAAAGCTTTGATAACCTCATCAAAACGAAGATTCCAGCTCCGAGATGCTTGCTTCAACCCATAAATGGACCGTTGAAGTTTTCATACCTTACCAGCATCCTTAGGATCAATAAAACCTTCCGGTTGTACCATATACAACTCTTCCTCAATGTTGCCATTTAGGAACGCGGTTTCACATCCATCTACCATATTTCATAATCGTAATAGGAAGCAATTGCTAGCAATATCCGGATAGACTTTAGCATCGCTACGGGAGAGAAAGTCTCTTCGTAGTCAACTCCTTGAATTTGTCGTAAACCTTTTGCGACAAGTCGAGCTTTATAGACAGATACGTTTCCGTCCGCGCCAGTCTTTTTCTTGAATATCCACTTATTCTCGACGGCCTTTCGGTCCTCGGGAATATCCACCAAAGTCCATACTTTGTTGGCATACATGGAGTCTATCTCGGATTTCATGGCTTCCAGCCATTTCTCGGACTCGGGTCCCTCCATTGCTTCTTTGTAGTTCGCAGGTTCGTCGGGTTCATTTAACATGACTGCATTGACAAGTTGGCCATACAACTGAGTTTTTACTCGGGCTCTTGATGACCTGCGGGGTACAATAGGATCCTCTTCATCTTGATCATAATCATCATGTATGTCACGATCGTTATGAATATCATGATGACCGTTCTCTTCAGCTCCCACTACGGAAGATGGTTCCGGAACAACTTCCATTGCCATTTCTTCCACTTGGAGTGATTGGTCAATCATATCGTTGAGATCTATTTTCCTCCCACTCAATTCTTTCGAAAGAAACTCTTTCTCAAGAAAGCATCCAGTCTTGGCGACAAACTTTTTTCCCTCAGACTGGTTGTAGAAGGTGTATCCAATGGTTTCCCTTGGATATCCCACAAAGATGCACTTATTCTCTTTTGATTCGAGTTTGTCGGGCTGAAGTTTCCTAACATAAGCCTCACAACCCCAAATCTTCAAGTGAGACAACTTTGGTTTCTTGCCATGCCATTCCTCAAATGGTGTTGTCTTTACGGATTTGGACGGTGCCCTATTAAGAATGTAAGCCGCAGTTTCTAATGCATACCCCCAGAATGACACAGGTAAGTCGGTATGAGACATCATCGATCGTACGCTATCCAATAGAGTCCGATTACGTCGCTCAGAAACACCATTACGCTGAGGTGTTCCTGCCGGCGTAAGTTGTGGTACGATGCCACAAGTCTTAAGAAGATCGCCAAACTCGTGACTTAAATACTCGCCTCCTCGATCGGATCGAAGGTGCTTGATTTTCTTCCCGAGTTGATTCTCGACCTCACTCTGAAATTCTTTGAACCTTTCAAAGGTTTCAGACTTATGTTTCATTAAGTAGATATACCCATATCTTCTAAAGTCATATGTGAAGGTCACGAAGTAACGAAGACCATTGCGTGTGGGGACGTTCATCGGTCCACATACATCTGAATGTATGATCCCTAACAAGTCTTCCGCACGCTCCATTGTTCCATTGAATGGAGTCCTTGTCATCTTGCCCATAAGGCATGGTTCACATGTGTCAAGGGATCCAAAATCCAATGACTCCAGAAGTCCATCATCATGAAGCTTCTTCATGCGCTTTTCACCAATATGACCAAGTCGACAATGCCACATCGTCATGTGTTCTTCGCCACTAGGTTTTAATCTTTTGGCCTCTACGTTATCAATATGAAGTATATCACAATCGAGGTTAAGAATGAATAAGCCATTTTTCTCCGGTGCGTGAACATAAAACACATCATCCTTTTAAATCGCACAACCAATCGTATCTGACTTAAAAGAATAGTGGTCTCGCTTCAAGCAAGAACCACTAATGATGTTCACACTCAATGCGGTTACATAGTAGCACTTATTCAAAATCAAAACTAATCCCGAAGGGAGACTAAGATGCTTCGTGCCGACCGCCACCACTTCAATCCGGCAGCCGTTTCCCACGCGCATCGTCACTTCATCTTTCATCAAGCGTCGCCTATTCCGTAGCCCCTGAGAGGAGTTAGAAATATGAGCAACAGATCCTTTATCAAATATCCAGGATTTGTTCCCAGCGCTTGTTAAGAAAAGATCAATAACGTGTATATCAAATATACCTTTGTCTCTTCTGACAATCTTGCCAGCCTTCTTATCCTCTAGGTACTTGGGGCAGTTGCGTTTCCAGTGACCATCACCCTTGCAGTAGAAGCACTCAACGCCGGGCTTGGGTCCAGGTTTGGGTGCCTTACGAGGAGTGACAACTGGCTTGTCACCCTTCTTTGGGCTTCCCTTCTTTCCCTTCTCCTTCTTGCCAGACTTCTTGAATTCAACGGTCTTGTTGACCATGAATACAACATGATCCTTCTTGATCTCAACCTCAGCAGTTTTTAGCATGGCGAACAACTCAGAAGGGGTCTTAGTCATCCCCTGCATGTTGTAGTTCAACACAAAGCCTTTGTAGCTAGGGGGCAGCGACTACAGCACCCTATCAACATCACGTTCATCTGGAATCTAACATTCCAGAGCATTCAAGCATTGAACGTAGCCAGACATTTTGACCACGTGCTCACTAACACTGCTAAGTTCATCCATCTTTACTGAGAAGAAAGCTTCAGAAGCCTCATAACATTCAGCCCTGGCTTGGGGTGCAAAGACGGCCATGAGGTCGGTGATTATCTCATATGCACCCATCCTCTCAAAGCGTTTCTGTAGCTCAGCCTCCATGGAGTAAAGCATTCCACTCTGGACAAGGTTGTAATAATCTGTCTTGGAGAGGTAGACGTTCTTCTCATCCTGACTAGCGTCTGCTGGTGGTTCGCCACCTAACGCGGCCTCTAGTATGTATGTCATCTTGAGGGGAACGAGGAGAATCCTCAGAGTGCGGAACCAGTTGGTGAAGTTTGACCCATCGGTTTCAGTTTGTCTTTGTCTAGGAATGACCCTAAGTTGAATGAGGGGCGAGGTGCAGCCATCTACAATGGTTATTTTAAAAACACATATTTAGACTTTGTTCATAATTGGAGTTCAATTTTAATTAATTCTAAAACTCCCACTTAGTTAAACATCTCTCCAAATTTACTAAGTGATTAACATAATCCTAGTTTGAATGATCGTCCTCGAATATCACACGGCCAACGACACATCTCCCTAGGTAGGCCATCATGCCAATCATATCCGTTATATGACTCATGCTTAACCTTTCGGTCATCCGTATCCCAAGCTCATATCTACATATGTCAAGCCTGCAAGTCGAACCTTAGTGTATGGCTGTTCAACAAGGCCATATCTGCATATGCTAGGCTTGCCAAACCGAACCTCATGCGATCGCTAATGTATGTATGACACCCGATCGTCACGGCCTGTCTATCATAAAGAGATCCTTCCAGGCGGTGCCCACTAAGGGAGAATACAATCATGGTATTGAGAGAGATTATCCTATCATGCTACCGTCGCATATCTAGCATATTAGCAAGACAGGAAGTAAAACTGTAAATCATACAAGCTATGATCCCCCCTTACATGCAAATTAAATTTAAAACACCTTCTACTTTATCTTTTGCAAGTTTTACGTGGCTGCTAAGGGGTTTCGAGAGAGAACCGTTTTCTATCCTGCGAAAAACAAGCCACAACACCAAGCCTGCAATCGTCTCTATTACACCCCTGCCGGGGCCCACCGTTGCAAACGTCTTCGCGTCGCTAATGTTAGAGAGACAGACACCCCCAACCACTTATATGGTACAAGCCATATGTCAAGCGTGGAACCAGTCTCGTGTAAACGCGTAAGGTCGGTCGGGGCCGCTTCATCAGGACATTGCCGCAACGCTAAAGGAGTACACGTGGGAGGGTAACAATTGGAGAATTGATGCCCACATCCTAGATGTGTTCTACCCGTACAATACATCTACGCATAACCTGGATCTGATACCACTGTTGGGGATCGGCGCAGAAAACAAAAAATTTCCTACGTACGAGTCCCGAACCCAAGATCTATGCTATGCTGATATATGTAACGGAAGGAATCGGTGTTCATACCTTTGAAGACCGAAAGAGGGAAACGTTCCTCGAACGTGGTTGGCGTAGAATCTGATCCTACCACCTCCCTGTCGTGTTGAAGAACCTCCGACGATGAAGTAGCACCACACGTGTAGTGCCTCGCGGGATTACACACGTACGGTGCAACCGACGTCCCTCCGGGCTCCGAACCAGAAGAGCAGCAGAAAGAAGATTGATCCGGATCCCGATTCCGGCAGCGCGATGGCGTCCGGATGATGGTGAAACCCCCAACTAGGTGCAAACTCCAAACCAGGGGAGTCCGCTCTAGGTCGGAGAAAGAGAGAGAGAAACTAAATGTTGTGTTGAAAAAGGCACCCCACCCCACCTTATATAGGCCAAGGAGGGGCTCCACCCCCTCCCCTTCCCCCATGTGGGACTAAACCCCCAAGGGGGGGGGGAGTGGTGCGGCTAGGAGGGGGGATGGGCCCCTCCCTTGGCGCCAAGCCCAAGGGGGGAGGCTCCCCCTTCTCCTCATGGGCCTTTTAAGGCCCAAATACCTTTTCACTTTTTTAATTAATTATTTAAATCATTTTTAATATTTAATTCTGTCAATTAAATACTAAAACATATTTAAACATTAATATATATTATTTTGAACCTTTCAAAATATCCGGAACAGCTTCCGGCACCTCCCGGTACATTTCTGGTGTTTTCTCTCTTTTCACCGATGATCCCGAATCAATCCTTAATGCATTGATTGCCCTTAAGTGTGACACCCTACGTTCTGGGAAACAGTAGACATGATCAAGACACTCTCTGACCAATGACCATCATGTGGGATCTGGTTACAATCCTTGATGTGCCCCTACGCTTCCATCGAATAAACTTCATCGCTGTTGAACTGTTAACAATATGACTTGATCCCTTTGTGCTTCGGTACTATGTTTGTCCGAGGTATGATCGTCGGTATCCAATACCTAGTTCTTACTCGTCTCCGACATAACATGTTTACTCGTCTGTGAATATTACATGTCTTGTGACCTAGTCACTTGCTTGCAAGCTATTGATGCAACACCACCGAGTGGCCCAGAGTACCTATCCGTCACTCGGATTGACAAATCTCGCTCTGATATATTTCATACTCCTCAACATATCTACTTCGGAATACCCAAGATACACCTTTTCAGTTACCATGTTTCAGTGTAACGGTTAATGCACTCAAAGCATCCTAATAGATAGCAATTATGTATGATCATCACGGTCTAAGGATTCAGTCACTATGTTATTAAGTCATCGCACTGCTGAACTTATGTGACTTGATCACACTGCAATGCTTAAGGTGGGTGTGTGTCCATCACATCATTCTCCCAATGATATGACCTCATTGTCAATAGACTATTATGTTCTCATGGTCAGGAAACCTTGATCATCAATTGCCCAATGAGCTAGTATGCCTGAGTTTAACTAGGGACCAAGTTGTTATATATCACACGTGTATTAATGTTTCCTCTTAATATAGTTCTAGCACAATATATAACGTATGATGAACAAACATATATGTGACAAATATCTTTATTAATTTGCCTCTAGGGCACATATCCAACATGGGCAGTATGCCAAAACAAGTAGACCATTTATTCATCAGCATCTACTCACTAATCATCCACCTTGAGATATCTATCCAGAATATCTCGCTGGTATTAAGTTGCGAGCCCCACCCAAAGGGTAAACCCAAAGCAACAGACAACTACATTAACAAACTTTGCATAAGGTAAACAATCCTTGCAACTGCCATTACAAGCACCGTTGTTTTCTCCCTGGTGGCAACAACACATCCCCTATTCTCATGTTTTTGTCACTCAAGCTAGACATCAGGGGGCATGAACCCAAAATCAAGCATAACGCTCCCTCTTGGAGTTACTATCTACTACTTGGCCAAAGCAATAAACAACAACGGAGATAATGCAAGAATTACTCAAGAACAAAATATAAAAGGAGAACCAAATATATAACTCATCACAATCTGAACATAATCGCATAATCCATCAGATCCCTGCAAACACAACATAGCAACAACAGAAAGATTACATAAGTGCCTTGATCATGTAGGGAAGCTCACAAGGACTAAGAATTGAAGCACAAGATTGGAGAGAAGACATCACATAGCTACTGGTCATGGACCCATGGTCTAAGGGGGACTACTCACGACACATCCGGGAAGTTCTCATGGTGGTGGAGAAGCTCCCGGAGATCAACCCTCCCTCCGGCAGGGTGCCGGGACGAGGTCTTCTGGGCTTCTGGCGATCCCGATGTCGGGATCGCGCCGGCGATGGAACAGAGTAGAATTTCGCGATGCGGGGTCTTTTTTGGGGTTTCTGTCCCGATGGGTAAATATAGGCCAAAGGGGGGCACCAAGGGAGGTGCCCTCCTACCAGGCGGCCATAGGGCGCGACCCCACGTCTGGCCGCGACAGGAGGCTGTCTGGTAGGGGGGGTGGCCCCCGTCCGGCTGCCCTTTGGCCCTTCAGAGTCTTCTGGAATGCTGTTTTTTTATATACTTTTCTTGGTTTTTTTCTTGCACTGGAAATATTGGTAAATACCTGCAATGCACGGACATCAGCAGACAGATATGTTGGATGAGCGCAAGCAAGATATGTTGGCACTTAGTATGGCAAAGAGAAAAATGATTTGGAAGGAAGACAAAAAGGTGTGAAAGGCTCACATCAATGAGGAAAATCATAGGCGAGAGAAAGCCAACTGATAGATATGATGTGCTAATACGTCTCAAACGTATCTACTTTTCCAAACACTTTTGCTATTGTTTTGCCCTCATTCTTGCATGATTTGGAAGAAACTAACCCGGACTAACGTTGTTTTCAGCAGAGCTGCCTGTATGGTTTTATTGTGCGCAAGAAAATTGATTTTTGGACGTCTCAGAAAATTCCCAGAAAAATACCAGAAAATCCACGCACCCGAAGGAGCCAGAAGCCAGAAGTGGGACCAGAGGGGAGCCAAGGGGGACCCAGGAGCCCCCCTGGCGCGGACAGGGGTGGGGCCGCGCCCTGTGGACGCCTGGGGGCCTCTCCCCTTGACGAGGGGGTGACCCCACGACTCCTACGGATGAGCCTACCCGGTGTCCATGAAGGCAGTAGGCCCATGAAGATACGGCCTCGGTCCACTAGTTGGCACCGACGTAGGAGTTCTCGACTCACAAGGAAGGTGCGAGGACCTGCCGTACGGAGCAAGCTAGGGTTAGGAAAGTTTACCTGTACACGTAGATGAACTCCCCGAGACCTAGCCCAGTATATAAGGGCTAGGAGGGGCGACACCAAAGACATCAAATCTCACCTGTAACCCTAGCCTTGAGCACTCCAGCCTTGGACTCCATTGTAATCGCATCTCCCCAATCAATAATATCGAGCAGGAGCGAGCCTCCCGGTTTGCCAACGAGCTATCGTCCAACCTGTGCCTCTCATGACTAACCCAGGTTCCCTGACCATGGGATTTGCCGGGGTTGATCCCCGTCAATTGGCTCCGTCTGTGGGAACTACGCAGGTTGGGATCACGATCTCGGCGGTCCCATTTTCAGCAAGCCACACCTCAAGGGCAAGATCCAGACTTAGCCCACTCGTAGGATTCAAGATCACGGCGGACATCTCCGCCACCCCATCAAGACTACTCGAGCTACAGTCATGCCAGGACCGATACTACAGTAACGGCCAAGTGCAGCACCAGCGCCGAAGGAGTCGACGACCCAGAAGAACGACGAGGGGTCTCTACGAAGGAATCCCACTCGACGAACTGCGAGCGCAGCGGAGGACTCGCAAATCTTTCGACAACCCACCACCGCCCGGGCACCCGCCGCATACCAAGACGACGACTACGAGATTGAATCCAGCGATCAGCAGAACCACCACCAAGGTAGAAGGAATCGACGACCCAAAAGGCGCGCATGGGATAACTACGGCGAGGCCCCAACGAACGAGCCACATCACGCAGTCGCGCAACCGACGACCACTCGACGACACGCCGCCGCACGAGCATTTGCCGCCAACCAAGACAGCGACTCCGAGACACCTGTAGGCGAGTACTACGACCCAGATCGAAGGCCGGATGAATTCGCCAACCTCATCAAGAACCAAGACATGAGTCGAGGAATCAAAACCGATCCTCGCTTCCACGAACATCCGGAGGATCACGAGAAGATCTTCAGAATCTCAAGGAGGAAGAGGCACGCCGGATCTAGCAAACTGACGGCTAGAGAGCAGCTAGCAGGACCCTGCACGATCCACAACTTCGAGGATGACTGGGGACGCGTCAGGTCAGGTCACACTTTGAGAGACTGTCGCCTGTTCAACGAGCTAGCCGACGACCTCAAGAAGGAGAAGCGGAAAGAAGACAGACGCAACCAACGACCCGAGCAAGCGCCGACCTCAAACCCGGAAGGACGTCATAGCCCGTCGCAAGCGCAGGTGCTCATGATCCAAGAAGGAAGGATACCTCAAGCACAACGCGACGCCCAAACCCTGCAGGCCAGAGCAGCTGAGAGCACAAACATAGTCGAAGTCTACCAATTACACGACATGGAGACCAGCATCACGTTCTCACAGGACGATCATCCACCCGCAGTCCCAAGACCGGGGCATGCGCCCCTAGTACTCGATGCACAAATCGGAGGATACGACATGGATCGGGTCTTCATGGATGGAGGCAGCAACATGAACATCATCTTCGCCAGCACCCTGAAAAAGATGCTGATCCCACGATCAGTATGGAAAAAATCAAGCACCGAGTTGCACGGGGTAGTCCCAGGAGAAGCAACCACATCCCTCGGAGTCATCGAACTCGAAGTCGTCTTTGGCAACCAATGTAACTTCGCCAAGCACGTCCTCGAGTTCGAGGTACTCGACTGGCAATCGCAGTATCACGCCATACTAGGACGGCCAGCATTCGCGCAATTCATGGCGGTCCCATACTACGCCTACCTCAAACTCAAGATGCCAGGATCATCAGGAGTCCTCACGATCAACGGAAGCTTCATCAAATCAGATCAATGTGAACGTGACTTCCACAGAATCTCCGACACATTCGGAGCCAAACAAGAACTGAGAGAAATAGCTATGATGACGGACAAGAGTACCTTCCCATTGGTGAACCGAAGCGAATCCAGGGAGTACGGACGCGACTTCAGCATCGACAGCGACACAGTCACTCACCAAGTGCACCCGACGGACCCGGACAAAACAGTCCGCGTGTACGCCCACCTACCAGAGGAGCAGGCAGCGGCCCTCGTCGCCTTCCTTCGAGACGAGTGAGAAATATTCGCCTGGTGCCCAGCCGACATGCCTGGGATACCACGCGAATTCGCGGAACACGCCCTACGCATCAAGCCAAACACGAGGCCAGTGAAGCAAGCGCTGAGACGATTCTCGGAGCCCAAGCGCAGAGCAATCGGAGAGGAAGTCAACTAGCTACTCGACGCTCAGTTCATCCGAGAAACGAAGAAAGCCACCTGGATAGCCAACCCAGTGCTGGTGCCCAAGAAAGACACGACCGTGCTGCGCATGTGTGTCGACTACGGACCAGTCAACAAGCATTTCCCAAAGGATCACTTCCCCCTCCCTAGAATCGATCAGATAATCGACTCAACAGCAGGGTGCGATCTACTCTCTTTTCTTGACGCTTACTCAGGATACAACCAGATCAGGATGAAGGAAGAAGACGAAGAGTACACATCATTCATCACCCCCTATGGAGTCTTCTGCTACAGGACCATGCCCTTCGGGCTCAAAAACGCAGGCGCCACTTACCAACGAATGATGCAGGCCTGCCTAAAGGAGAAAATCGGAAGAAACGTACAAGTCTACGTGGACGACATCGTCATTAAAACCTACAAAGCAGCCACATTACTCGACGACCTGCGCGAAACCTTCGCAGCACTCAACAAATACAGAATCAAACTCAACCCAAAGAAGTGCGCATTCGGCGTACCGGCGGGAAAGCTGCTTGGCTATATGGTCTCTGCCTGCGGAATCAAGGCAAATCCCGAGAAAGTCCAAGCCATCACCCGCATGCAAGAACCAACCGACGTCAAGGGAGTACAACAGCTCACTGGAAAACTTGCAGCCCTAAGCCGCTTCATCAGCAGGCTAGGAGAACACACGCTTCCTTTCTATCAACTTCTCAGGAAAGGAGAGAAATTCGAGTGAACGGAGGGAGCCCGCCAAGCATTCGCGGACCTGAAAAAGACACTCTCGACCCCACCAATCCTGGCGGTCCCCAAGGAACGAGAGAAGCTATACCTCTACGTGGCAGCACGCAGCAGTGTAGTAAGCACAACGCTCGTCGTCGAACGCACAGAAGAAGGCAAGGTCCAGAGCATACAAAGACCAATCTACTACCTCAGCATGCTCCTGACCAAATCCCAGCAGAGGTACCCGCACTATCAGAAGATACTATTGGCCATCGTCATGACCTCAAGGAAGGTGTCCCAATACTTCGGCGAACACCCTATCACAATCGTGAGCAGCGCACCACTCGCTGACATACTCAACAACCCCGGAGCAACCAGGCGAGTCGCCGAGTGGAACATCGAGCTCAGCCCACGAGACCTGCAGTTCAAACACCCAACAGCCATCAAAGCCCAAGTACTCCCAGATTTCTTGGTCTAGTGGACGGAGGTTCAAACACCAGGCCCCCAGACCTATCAACCTCATGGTCAATGTTCTTCGACGGATCCAAAAGGCAACAAGGAGTTGGGGCAGGAGTTGTGCTTATCTCCCCCAAACGAACAAAGCTGAAATACGTCCTCCAGATCAACTTCAGTCACGCCTCCAACAACGAAGCAGAATACGAGGCACTCCTCCATGGCATGCGCATGGCCAAAACATGCGGAGCCAGTCGCCTCATAATTTACGGGGACTCCAATCTCGTCATCCAGCATACAATGAGAAACTGCAACGCAATAGTCGACAACATGGCGGCCTACCAAAAGCTCTACAACGAGCTCGAAGGAAATTTCGACGGTTGCGAGCTCAACTACATCACCAGGGACAACAACACAGAAGCTGACGAGCTCGCGAACATCGGTTCGACCAGGGCACCTGTACCACCCGGCGTTTTTCTCGAAAGCATAAACCGGAGATCCATCAAGGTGCAAGCAACAACACCTGAAGCAGTTATGAACGGCGAGGACGCAACAGAAATAGCGCAGGTGGCAGCAACAACCCTATCAGAAGGCACAAGTACAAGCACATCCGACAGCACATCCCCGACAGAGTTCGAAGGACCTGTCTGGACTAAACCGTTCCTCCGATTCCTAATCAAAGGCACGCTACCACAAGATGTGGCCGAAGCACGACGCATCAGCCGACGATCCAAGGCATTCACGGTGATCAACAGACAACTATATAAGCGCAGCATCACCCAGATACTCCAAAGGTGCATTGACGAAGAAGACGGCAAAGCCCTATTACTCGAAATCCACGAAGGCACCTGCGGGAACCACGCGAGCAGTCGAGTGCTTGTGTCCAAAGCATTTCGAGCAAGGTTCTACTGGCCCACAGCCATGAAAAACGCAGAGGAAATCGTGCGACGTTGTGTCGCCTGTCAAAAATTCGCCAACAGGCCACACGCTCCCGCATCAGAGCTCAAGACCATACCACTATCCTGGCCGTTCGCCACCTGGGGACTCGACATGGTCGGCCCACTAAAGAAATCATCAAAGGGCGGAAGGACGCACCTGCTCATCGCAGTCGACAAGTTCACCAAGTGGATCGAAGAAGTGCCCATCACCAGCTTTACAGCTTTCACGGCTGTCAACTTCATCAAGTCGATCGTCTTCAGATTCGGGGTGCCACACAACATCATCACGGACAACGGCACGAACTTCACAGCCGCATAATTTCAGAACTTCTGCGAAGAACTGGGCATCAAAATCAACTATGCATCAGTCGCGCACCCACAGTCCAACGGCCAGGTAGAAAAAGCAAACGGCCTTGTTTGTGGGGGAATCAAGAAACGGCTCCTTGCACCACTCGAGCAAGCCGCCGACAACTGGGTAGAAGAACTCCCCGCGTTCCCGTGGAGCTTGCGAACCACGCCAAACACTGCAACCCAATACACACCCTTCTTCATGGTGTATGGGGCAGAGGCAGTCCTACCACACGACCTCAAGTTCGGAGCACCCCGGGTCACCAGATACGAGGAAGAAGAAGCAGAAGAATCACTACAAGACGACAAAGGTACGACTGATGAAGCAAGAGACACAGCCCTGGCAAAATCAGATGGGTACCAAGACAAACTACGTACCTACCAAAGCAGTCGACTGCGCACTAGAACCTTCAACAAAGGTGACCTAGTTCTACGGCTAATACAAGAGAAGGTCCACAAACTTGCCCCCCAATGGGAAGGACCATTCATAATCTCAGAATTCATCGGAAGCGGCGCCTACAGGCTGAAGAACCCAAAGACAGACGAGGACGTGGGCAACCCATGGAACGTAGCAAACTTGTGATTGTTCTATCCATAGCCCCTATCGGTCGGACATGACTGGCAACTCATGTAAATCGCCTGACCGCAATAAAATAAATATTGCTCGAATACTGCCATCTTAAAGCACTCGGGGGCTGAAGAGGAAACTCCCCCCGAGCAACTCTATCGCCTACGCGATCTTAATTGAAGCACTCGGGGGCTGAAGAGGAAACTCCCCCCCGAGCAACTCTATCGCCTACGCGATCTTAATCAAAGCACTCGGGGGCTGAAGAGGAAACTCCCCCCGAGAAACTCTATCGCCTACGCGATCTTAATCGAAGCACTTGGGGGCTGAAGAGGAAACTCCCCCCCGAGCAACTCTATCGCCTACGCGATCTCAATCGAAGCACTCGGGGGCTGAAGAGGAAACTCCCCCCCGAGGAACTCTATCGCCTACGCGATCTTAATCAAAGCACTCGGGGGCTTAAGGATAAAATCCCCCCGAGCAAACACTGTCGCCTCCACGATCTTCTTCATAAAGCACTCAGGGTCTCGAGTACAAACCCCACCTGAGCGAGGACAATCAGCATTCCCGTGACATGCAAGCACTTTTGAAGAGACTTCGGAGGAAGCACAAGCTCATTTAGTCTTTACCCGATTGCAAGCGATCACCTAAAAGACTCGGGGGCTACTCCCATCGGGAGCGCTGCCGCGCACCCGGTAAAAGACAACAAGGGAAACAAATCTTAGCCTACGCCTGACCCTTCGACTCAAGCGTAGCCTCGGGGGCTACTCCCATCGGGAGCGCTGTCGCGCACCCGATAGAACCCACAGTACCAAGTATCGGATGGACTCGAAGACAGTTCTCAGCTACAAAAAACTCCAACATAACTCTCAGTTCCAAAAGGATTCGAAGACAGCTCCTGATGGTCAAATACACAGTTTTCGATGGCATAAAGGCCCAAATATAAATTCCATTACAAAGGATAAAGTACAGTTTACATCATAGATATCATCTTCAGTACAAAAAGGACTCAACTACATTTGGATAGAAGGCAGCTCTTGTTACAAGAGGAAATCACTCAAGGA
This sequence comes from Bromus sterilis, assembly GCA_950022295.1. Taxonomy (NCBI): domain Eukaryota; kingdom Viridiplantae; phylum Streptophyta; class Magnoliopsida; order Poales; family Poaceae; genus Bromus; species Bromus sterilis. The sequence goes on along the minus strand of OX465601.1, from coordinate 136,452,389 downwards.
ATTATGACTTCTACATGTGTGCCCCTGAGGGGTAATCGACTCTAGTACAAGAGCATCATAACAGACAAAGTAGGAATGGAAGCAGCAGGCTCATGATGTCAATGACATAACAAAAGGTGAAGCTCGACTTATTTGCGGAGCCATTGGGGACGCTGCTCCACCAGCTTCTTCTCCTGCTCCTCTAGCTTCTTCTCCAGCTCCTCCCAAATTGCCGGCGAAGATGACGCCGTTGCCTCCAGTTCTACAAGGTCGCCTGCCGCGCTCGTTTAACCGGTGGCTTGACATCAATGTCTTCTTCAGAGGCAGAGGAGGAAGCAGTTGAAGACGGCTCACCAACACCACCAGAAGAGTCCCTGGAGGAAGAAGCAGTCGAAGACGCCGGCGATAGACTTCTCGACTTTGTGGAGTTGTCACTGCTCGACTCCTGCCCATGCGGATCCATGCTATTTCCACTCGGATCGAAAGCACGGACAGTGACAGTGCTCTCACCGTCAAAGCAACACCTGAGCATGTCACCATCTCGCAAATTCAACTGACGAGCAAACAAACCCCAACCAGAGCCAAGGAAAATCAGGCGAGAGCTATCAACCTCCAAGTCAACATAAGAAGGAGATCGACAGCTCCCTTGAAGGTGCAGAAGCAAGCCATCCAAGACACGTTCAGAGACAATGGCAGAAAAAGCAGAGGGAAGAAGGATGCGATTGGCACTTTGGCCACGAACATGCAAAATAAAATCATAGCGCCAGAATCCCTCCTCCAAGGGAGAGGAGGAAGGCACTGGCGCCGCACCATGGCGACCACCACGACATGAGCGTGGTGTGCGGCCACCACGGCCACGACGACCACGGCCACGGCCAACACCTCGCCTAGGAACCATGAGCAGAAGAAGAGAGGAAGAAAGAGGTGAAGCAGTGAGTTGGATAGAGGCGCGGAAGAGAAAGGCCTATTTATAGAACAACTATCATCAAGGCACAGAGAAGCCAAAACGGCAGCAACAATTAATTCAAAGACCAATCGCCCCAGCCGTCTCGGACTCCAAGACGAAGATGCTTTCTCACGGGACGCACTGTACGCAAGACGCATCAATTCGCGTGCGATTCCAACGCGCGTATGGGAAACCCAACCGGCGCCTGCCGCACGCCACAACCGCCATCATTATGACCGGTCCAGAAGATGTGACGGTTCAATGGCAGAGCATCCCTGACAGCCATCAAACAGAGGCATCACTGCCCCTGACAAGCAGCAAAGAAAAACCAAACAAACATCAAGGCTCTGATATTCCATCTTTCAGATCTTTTCCCCAAGAAAGAAAAACATCTCACTCCCATCGGGAGCGTACATCATACGAGTCCCGGGTGCTCCCTCACCTAAGGGTTAGCCACGTGCTCGAGTGAAACACTCGCACTTATGAGAGTCTCGGGTGCTCCCTCAACCCGACGTAAGACAAACAAACATTCGCCAAGACCATACAACGCTAAGAGTCTCGGGTGCACCCTCACCTGAAGAGCCGAAATGGCATTCGAGTGACTACTCACGAATAACCCCCCGACTGAGCACTCGAAACAAAGCTCCTCGGGTGAATGAGTGAACAACTCGCTTGATGTTTTGTTCCAAGCAGGTGCAATGCTATAAGGCTCCGGGCCTCAAAAACACACATTCCTGGAACACGATACACTGTGCCCAGATGCCACACAAGATTAGCGTGTAGGTAAGACCCCGCTGCGAAGTACGGCCGGGCTGGGACTTGCCGAAGAGCGATTTCACTCCCAACCTTTCCCATGCGCAGAGCATGATAGAAAAGCCGGGCGGACGCGCCTTAGGCTACACACATTACTGGCGGCAAATGAACACCGTAAGACCTGAAGCGGCCGGACTTTTGCTCGACACCAGTGTTCCAAGCTCACGTCAAGGGATGTGGGTTTGATTGGGCTACTGTGGTATTTTCCCTAGTGCAATTCACCAAGGCTCGATACGTCGACTCCTTGGGCCCTTTCAGCTTAGCATCCCTCGAGACAGGTTTTGTCATGGCCACCAGACTGCAAGCGACTCACGGATGAACCGTGCATATCAATGAACGACGAATGGATGTACTCGAGTCCCTGCGCGACTCTTCGAGTCCCCCAGGCACTCGGGGGCTACTGACGAGGGGGTGACCCCACGACTCCTACGGATGAGCCTACCTGGTGTCCATGAAGGCAGTAGGCCCATGAAGATACGGCCTCGGCCCACTAGTTGGCACCGACGTAGGAGTTCTCGACTCACAAGGAAGGTGCGAAGACCTGCCGTACGGAGCAAGCTAGGGTTAGGAAAGTTTACCTGTACACGTAGATGAACTCCCCGAGACCTAGCCCGGTATATAAGGGCTAGGAGGGGCGAAACCAAAGACATCAAATCTCACCTGTAACCCTAGCCTTGAGCGCTCCAGCCTTGACCTCCATTGTAATCGCATCTCCCCAATCAATAATATCGAGCAGGAGCGAGCCTCCATGTTTGCCGACGAGCTATCGTCCAACCTGTGCCTCTCATGACTAACCCAGGGTCCCTGACCATGGGATTTTCCGGGGTTGATCCCCGTCACCCCTCCTCTGGTGCCCTACTGAAGCTCCTATTTATTCCCATGACGGAGAAACCCCGAAACAGAAGTCGTTTTCCCAATTCTCGTCGCCGAGCCGCTGCCACCCTCTGTTCTTCTCCGGGAGGGCTAATCTGGAGGCTGTTTTGGCCTCCGGAGAGGGGAGATCATCGCCATCGTCATCATCATCGCCACTCCATCCTCCCTCTATGACTTCTCCATCCATGTGTGACTAATTCCCTGCTGTAGGCAAAGGGGATGGTAGGGATTGGATGAGTTAGATCATGTAATAGTTTGTCAGATTGTTGGGGGCATGTTGCCTATCATCTAGATTGGTGTTTATCATCTTTGCTTCAACTTGTTGCTCTTAATGCTTGTCACTTTGTGCCCGAGTGCCATGATTTCAGATCTGAACCCTATGTGTTTTCATGATTATATTTGTGTTCTTGATCCTATCTATGAGTTGTATGCACCTGTTATAGTCCGGAACCGGCGATCCCAAAGGTGACAGCTTGGGACACCAAAGGGGATGGACTATAATTTGAGGATTCCATGTATCCATTGATTGTTAATGCTTTGTTCCAGTGCTCTTTGACAGGAGCACCTTAATCTCCATAAGTTCCTTTTGGCCCCATTCGTAGCGGGATGGTAGGACAAAAGATGTTGTGCAAGTTCTTATTGCAAGCACGTACAACTACCTTTGGGATACATGCCTGATGTTTGATTTATGCCTAGATGATCATTGCTTTTCTGTGTGCCTTGCCCCAAGTTAAATACATGATGTGTCTTATCCATGAAGCGCCCAACCATCCATCTCCCTAGCCTACAGTGTTTTAATTCTGCTGGTTACTAGTTGTTTACTTTCATTGTTTTACTATTACTGTTTCACCACCACTATTTCCGTTGCTATCATCACTTCCATATCGCAGTTACTATTAATATCTTGTTGCAAGTAAGTGTATCTCAAGTGCGGTGGAATTGACAACTCCACTGTTAAAGCTTGTGGATATTCTTTGGCTCCCCTTGAGTCGAATCAATAAATTGGGTTATTCTTACCCGCGAAGACTATCTCGATCCCCTGCAGTTGTGGGTTATCAAGCCTGTTTTCTGGCGCCGTTGCCGGGGAGCATAGCTTTATTCACAAGTCTACTTGAAGTATTTTACCTGCTGCAATTTGTCCTCTATGGGTAAGAAAGAAGACCCCACGGTCCCGATCTTACCATCCCGTACAAGAAAAGGTACCGTTCTGAACACTAGTGCTACACTTGATTCACCTTCAGTTATGAGTAAGTTTGCTTCACCTCCACCACATGATGCCTCTACTAAATCTGTTACTATGTCCGATACTTTTGATGATCCTTCTACTACTCTTGATGATATTGCTTCACTTAGTCACGCTCTTGAGAAACAGATCGATGCTGCTGCAAAAAAATCTGTAATTGAAATTCCTGATACTTGCTATCCTTTTGATGGAACTTACACTTATCCTGATTTGAGTAAACTCAAGGAGAGACTCCTTGATGATGATTATATTATACTTGATGATGATTTATGCAGGGAGCTAATAGAGTTTGACGACTATGACCCTGATGCTATTAAGAAGCTTCTCGAAAAACACTCCCTGAAGATCAAGACCGTTCTGGATCCTAAATTTGCTACGTCTCCTATATGCATCAATGATCCTAAATATAATTTCTCTGTTGATCTTTCAATTATATCTATGGTTGAATCTGACTCCTTTTATGGCAGAGAAAATGATGATGCTATTTCACACCTGAACAAACTCACCGAGTTAGGTGGCTTGTTTACTACAGATGAGAAGATACGAAACTTCTATGCTACTAAGCTTCTTCCTTTCTCTTTGAAGGAAGGTGCTAAAGCATGGTACGATGCACTACCATGTGGTTCTATTAGGAGTCCTCAAGACTTAGCTCACTCTTTTGTTTATAAGTATTTTCCTGCTCATATGCAACATGCTTCTTTATGAAAAATTTATAACTTTACACAGTTGCAGGATGACAACCTCCCTAAAGCTTGTGGGAGCTATTGCAGTCTGATCTAGGCTAGACCGGGACATGGAGTCCCTAAGAATGAATTAATTGATATATTTTATGCTGGTCTAACTGATGAATCTAGATCCTATTTGGACAGTTGTGCTGGTTGTGTTTTCAGGAAAAGAACACCGGACGATGCAGAAGAATTAATGGGCAAGATTGCCAAGAACCACGAAGATTGGTCCGTCCCTGAACCACCTCCACCACCAAAGAAAAGGGGCATGCTTGTCCTAAGCACCGAGGACATGCAAGAAGCAAAGAAGTCTATTAAAGAGAAGGGTATTAAAACTAAAGACGTGAAGAATCTACCCCCTATTGAGAAGTTGTGTGAGCCTACCACTCACCCTCCTATGGTAGAGGTACACTCTCTTTTAGATTTCAATGCAAGTGACATTCCTCATGGTAAGTCTCCTGATCAATGTTTAGATGAGCTTGATAATTTCATTATGAAGCAAAACCACTTTAATGAGAGGATACAAAGCTAGTTGCATGATAATTCCCTTGCTATCAAAAGTTTGCTTGATGTTCTAGGTAGAACAGTTAATGATGTTAAATGTATTGTGAAGCATTTTTATATGGTTCAAACTCAGCTTGATCAAATTTCTAATGTGCAAAAAGATTTTCTTGATAATAATGCCAAACATGATATACAAGCCTTCGGGATTAAAACCGAGGGGGAACTAGCACTCAAGATCCTCTCTATCCGGAGGGGCATCCTAAGAGGATCGAGCAAGATTCTCAAATACAGGAAGAAGAAATTGTTAGCTCTCCGAAGAAGAAGAAGCACAAAGAAGCTAACAATTCCAATGATCCAAATAGTATATCTACTTCCGATGCTGAGACTGAAGACGGTGCTGAGCCTGAAAAGGATGGTGAAAAGAATGATCCACCCGAGGTTCGAGAAGAAGAAGCACCCGACAAACGCAAGAAATACAGTAGAGAAGATTGTATCGCAAGAAGACATGGGAAGGAACGAGAACCATGGATACAGAAACCCATGCCCTTTCCAGGTAAGTCTCTCAAAACTAAAGAAGAAGAGCATTACAATAAGTTTTGTGAGTGGATGAAACCTCTTTTTCTTCAAATTCCTTTGACTGATGCTATTAAGTTACCTCGTTATTCAAAATATATGAAAGATATTCTTAGTAATAAAATAAAAGTTCCTAATGAAGCAATATCTACTATGCTTGCTAACTACTCTTTTAGTGGCAAGATTCCTGAGAAGCTTGGTGATCGAGGTATACCCACCGTTCCTTGTTTTGATGGAAGTTTATGCCTTTGGTAAGTGAGTAGTAGTTTGCCTCAACTCACTTTGTTTAAATCCTTGTTTTTCTGAATTGTTAAAAATTTCAGAAATGAGTTTCTTTGGAAAAGCAAAGGGGTGTCTTGGGAAGAATAATCCCGAGCGCTCCGATCGAGTCACTAGAGCTGCAACTTCACCCTCAACAGTTAGGGTGAGATACAATGAAGATCATGTGCCCCTCGAGTTGTTGGAAGACACAAATCCAGCATGCGCAATGATGTATCCGTGCGATGATTTTCTTACAGCTGCAGGAATTAAGGAGGAATTCTATGGCCTTTGTGCCAATGCAGGTTTGGCACGGCTAGCTCTATGCCGTGTGGTACAATACAAAAATCTTACCTCCTGTTTTGTCAACAGTTTTTGTTATAACCATGATGCTGGAACCGTTGAGTTCAAACTTTATAATATGATCTCATAACCATGTCTTTGGCAAAGTTTTGTGATATAATAGGTGTGCCGAATGTTGGTCAGACAGCTAAGATGACCATGCAGCCTTCCGGGTTGAGGACCCTCTTCAACTCCCTTTGCTGCCAGGAGAAGACCGACATTCGGTGCACAAAGATTTCCAGCATCTTGTTTCTATACCTCAGGTATTTTGCGTATTTTGTTGCTAGAGGGGTGTTAGCTCGTGACAACACAAGCAATGGCTCTGCACCAGACTTCGCTATTTATGCGAACGCCCTCTCTTGTAAGAATGAGTATAATGTGGGTGCCTTGATTGCTCGACGCCTTGTTACGAATAGTAACAAGGGCGATTTATATGGTGGCGTTTACGCCACACTTATCCTCGAGTCTCTTGAGCGCACCCCGCATCCTGATGATGTTCCCTTTTCATACGCGAGTCTCGATCTTGCGGCTATGAAGAGGCATAAGTTTGTTACCATGACTTCTCAGTTTGGTAACCTTGATTATATTTTGAGGTTTGAAAGGACTATTACTCGTGAGATTTGTCTACCTGGACCACTTTTGTTTTATAACACTCGCAGGAACGGATGGTCCTTCAACGAAATTCAGTTCGATGAGTTTATGGCTAATTATCAGCCGCATAACCCCATGGAGGGGGTTGTGCCCGGTGAGGAGGAGCATGGTGAGTTCCCACCTTTCCAGGGAGAGACCTTCACCGAGCATGGAGAGGGATCTTCTTCCGCTTGGAGCGCAGGGCCTTCCTCATGGGAGGATCCGAGGACTTCGGCGTACGCACCGGAGGACTCATACGACTCCTGGACTTACCCTTACCCCGGAGCAGGAGGCTCCTGGGGGCAGTAGATGCTACCAACTTAGGCCAAAAGCCTAAGCTTGGGGGAGTACGTTCCCTTCTCACCTTCCCATTGTATTATCCGTTTTCATTTTGTTTTCTTTGATGTTTTTTAAAGTTTTTGCCCGTTCTTCTTTGTTCTTTTATTTTGCAAAAACAACAAAAAGTTTTTTCTTTTATTTTTCTTTCGTTTAATCTTTGAAAAATCCAAAAAGATTTCTTTTCTCTCTTTAGTTTTCTTTGTTGCAGAGTTCAGCTCGAGTCCGTGATGGCATTTGCACTTGATTATATTTTCCTACGTCCAATCGTGCAAGCGACAAGGCAGTAATGACGAAGATCGACGAAAGGGATGCAACAAGGAAAACTGGTATGAACTCTTCTTGTTTCTACTTTTGTACATATGCTTGTACTTATGATTTAGAGACCAGCTTGTAGCGACATAGTGCTAAGTTTACAATGCTTTCCCAGTGTTCATGCTTTCTTTGTGGCTAGTCCCAAATAGCTAGAGTACGTAATGTGTTGTTGAAATGATTCACATGCATTGCATTGTTCATGGTTTGGCATACTGAAGTGGTATTTCCCTTTGGATAATTCTTGGATTGACTTGGCACATGCTTACACATGTTTATGACTGAAAAGTATACTATGCCTTGATGATCTTTGAATTTCAAAATAGTCATATCATTGTCATGCTCAATTCAATGTTACTTTGTCGCTCTGCATGATTATGACTGTTATTGCTCTCTAGTTGGTCGCTTCCCAGTCTTTTGCTAGCCTTCTCTCGCACTAAGCGGATTTCTGCTTGTGCATCCAAAATCCTTGAAACCAGTTTTTCATATGAGTCCACCATACCTTCCTATGTGGTATTTACCGGCCATGCTAACGCAGACTTTCTTGTACCATCTCGAAATTATTCAAAAGCACTCCTGTTTTGTGCCTCTGTTTTAGCTCATGAGGAAGTAGTAGGTAATTTATGACCGTCTTATGTTAGACATGTTTTATTCCGGGATTGCATGTCTAAACTGCAAACCCCTAATACGAGGAGGGACTGGCATGAGTGTGCCCAGCTCACAAAAGATAATCACAACCAACAAACCCTCCTTCACGCTTTGTCTATGAGAAATCAGAAAACTTTGGCAGTGATAAACAAAGGAGATTAAGGGGATGTGATCGTCTCCATCTTGGGAGCCATTCCTCGAAACATGTCTAGCGTAAGAGGCGATTGAGTTGTCTACTAACATTCATTGACGAAACATGCACTTCCCAAAACACTTTTTATCTCTGTTTTCAAAACCAAGAGCTTTGGTACAAGTTTAGTCTTTGCTTCCAACCACGGGTTTTCAACCTTCCCATCAAACTCCACGGTTCGAGAGTCTCCACCTTCTTTCTTCAAAGCACCAACTAGGAGAGCATAATTTTCATTTTGAGTGTAATGTGCATTGTCCCAAAGTAATACATTGTCTTTTGCATGATTGTGGTATTACTTATTCTGAAGTTCTTAGTTCTAGTCTCCTTTAAAACTCCGGAGGAGTTTCTGCATTTATGTTTTGCTTCACTCATGGAGGCTAGCGAAATACCACTCTAGTATGTTCAAGCCTTGTGCATTGTAATCCTGTATTGATTTTCAGTAGCGCATTATTTACTTTTAGTTGTTTGTGATTGATTACTTAAAAGAAGGATTGCTTCGTGCATTGTCCTCATAGCATTTTTTTGATAGTTGCTAAATTCTTTTCGTAGTACATGCTTATATACAACTATTGAAGGAAAAGAGTTTGTCAAAGTTTTCTTTGTCGCGTTCAGTTCGTTGTACTGAATTGCTTGAGGATAAGCAATATGCTAAGCTTGGGGGAGTTGATACGTCTCAAACGTATCTACTTTTCCAAACACTTTTGCTATTGTTTTGCCGTAATTCTTGCATGATTTGGATGAAACTAACCCGAACTAACGCTGCTTTCAGCAAAGGTGCCTGTATGGTTTTATTGTGCGCAGGAAAATGGATTTTTGGACGTCTCAGAAAATTCCCAGAAAATACCAGAAAATCCACGGGGCCCCCAGGCACCCCCTGGTGCGGCCAGGGGTGGGGCCGCGCCCTCTGGCCGCCTAGGGGCCTCCCCCCTCCTCTGGTGCCCAGTGCTAGTTCTTGTTTTCTGCTGTTTTTCTATTTCAGGTTTCCCCCGTATTAAAAATGCTCCAAAAATTCCGGGAAAATCCAATAAAAAATCAGCACATTGGAAGCTTCTGGAAAGAGCCAAAGTGGGGCCAGAGGGCCACCACTAGGGGCCCAGGCGCCCTGGTGGCGCGCCCTAAGAGGAAGCCGCGCCAGGGGGGCGCCTGGACCCCTGGTGGCCCCCCTTGCTGCCCCCTTTGCCTATATATTCTCCGTCACGAGAAACTTTCGGAGAAAAAACCCTTTTTCGCGATCTCGCCTCTGTTCCGTTGCCGCCGCGCTTCCAAGATCGTGAGCGCCAGCAGACCTCTTTCCGGCACCCTGCCGGAGGGAGGAATCACCTTTGGGAGCTTCTCCTTCACCATGGACGATTCCCAGATGATCCGTGAGTAGTACACCTTGGACAATGGTCCATGATCAGTAGCTATGTGATGGTCTCCTCCCCTCTTTGTTCTTAATGGATTAGACCTTGTGAGCTGCCCTACATGATCAAGGCACATATGTAATTCTCTCTGCTGTTGCTATGCTGGGATCTGATGGATTATGAGACTATGTTCAGGTTGTGATTGAGTAATATATTTGGTTCTTATCTTTTATATTTTTGTTCTTGAGTAATTCTTGCATGTTCTCTGTTGCTGTTTATTGCTTTGGCCAAGTAGTAGGTAGTGAATCCAAGAGGGTGCATTATGCTTGATTGTGGGTTCATGCCCCCTGATGACTTGCTTGAGTAACAGAAACATGAGTCTAGGGGATGTGCTGTTGCCACAAGGGGGAAAACAACGATGCTTGTAACCACGATTGCAAGGACTGTTAACTTTACGCAAAGTTCTTTTAATGCAGTTGTCCGTTTCTTTGGGTTTACACTTTGGGTGGGGCTCACAACTTAATACCAGCGAGATGTTCTAGATAGATATCTCAAGGTGGATGATTAGTAGTAGATGCAGATGGATTTTGGTCTATTTATTTTGGCGTACTGCCCATGCTTTTGAGCCTCTTTCTTTATTTGTAGCATAGTTAGCATTGGTTTGGCGCCCGTAATCCGGTCAATTGCCCAGCTGTAATTTGTTTACCTCGCATAGAAGTTTTATCGTCTTTTGGGAAAGAGACATCACTAGCGAACATCATGGGACCCTGGTCCATATTCTCATCACTGCTTACACGCTCAATTTATTTCTTGCTTTTACTTTCCAGTTGAAATTATCACTACCTATTATCTGTTGCGTTGATCCTTTGTAAATAGCAAAGCCGGAGAGATTGACAACCTCTCTGTACTCGTTGGGAGCAAAGTTACTTGTTGTGTGTGCAGGTCCAAGAAAAGCAAGTGATTCTTTTCAGACGGCGCATCACTTGCCGAACCACCTACTTGAAGTTATTGGAGTCCTACGGGAGACATTCTAAACCTTGTATCTTTGCCAAGGGAAATTTGCCGCTATCCCACATCTAACCTTCCACTTGGGGTAACCAACGTGGAGTTAGTATCACTAGACCTATTTTTTTGGGGTTTTTGATATAAGATAGTAAAGAAAAAACTAGAAAGTAATCTAACAAGACTAAAAAGCAAAGGTAAAAGATAGTGTGCAACTCCCCTATATTGTAGAATGGAGTCCCCGACAACGACGCCAGAAATTAGCTTGAAGACTTCTCGCCCCTCGTTGGTTACCCCAAGTGGAAGGTTGAGATGTAGCTAGTAGAAAATTTCCCTCGGTGAAGATACCAAAATTATTGTACCAAGAGGACTCCGAATTCTTCAAGCAGGTGTCAACGGCGCCAGAGATTAAGTTGCCGAATTGGTTCGAGGTTGTCGTGGACCTGCACACAGAAACAAATAACTTTGCTCCCAACGAGTTCAGAGAGGTTGTCAATCTCTCCGGTCTTGTTGTTCACAAAGGATCAAAACACAAGCGGGAAATGGTAGTTGTGATTGCAACAGAAAGGAAATAAAAGCAGTAAAAGAGGGAGGTGTAAACAATGGTGGAAATATGGACCGGGGTCCCATGATGTTCATTAGTGATGTCTCTCTCCCAAAACAGGATAAAACAACCAAGCTGGGTGAAAAAATTACAGCTGGGCAATTGACAGAATTATAAACGCACCGCAATGCTAATTATGCCACAAGAAAGTTAGAAGCTCAAAAGTGTGGGATGTACGCCAAAAAAAGTAGACCGTTTATTCATGAACATCTACTCACTAATCACCCACGTTGAGATATCTATCTAGAACATCTCGCTGGTATTAATTTGTGAGCCCCACCCAAAGTGTAAAACCAAAGCAACAAACAACTTCATTAACAAACTTTGCGTAAGGTAAACAAGCCTTGCAACCGTGGTTACAAGCATCATTTTTTTCTCCCTGGTGGCAACAACACATCCCCTAGTCTCATGTTTCTGTCACTCAAGCTAGACATCGGGGGCATGAACCCACAATCAAGCATAACGCCCTCTTGGAGTTACTATCTACTAATTGGCCAAAGAAATAAAAAGCAACGAAGAACATGCAAGAATTACTCAAGAACAAATATAAAAGGAGAACCAAATATATAACTTATCACGATCTGAACAGAATCTCATAATCCATCGGATCCCAACAAGCACATTATAGCAATAGCAGAAAGATTACATAAGTGCCTTGATCATGTAGGGCAGCTCACAAGGACTAAGAATTGAAGCACAAGATTGTAGAGAAGACATCACATAGCTACTGGTCATGGACCCATGGTCCAAGGGGGACTACTCATGACACATCCGGTAAGCGTTCGTGGTGGTGGAGAAGCTCCTGGAGATCAATCCTCCCTTCGACACGGTGCCGGGACGAGGTCTTCTTGCGATTTCGATCTCGGGATCGCGGCCAGGGCGGAACAGAGGAGAATTTCACGATGCAAAGTCTTTTTTTGGAGTTTTTATCCGAGGGGTAAATATAGGCCGAAGGGGGACACCAGGGGAGGTTCCCTCCTCCCAGGCGGCTATAGGGCATGATCCCACCCCTGGTCGCGCTAGGAGGCCTCCTGGGAGGGGGGTGTCCCCCCTCCAGCTGCCCTTTGGCCCTTCAGAGTCTTCTGGAACGCTGATTTTTTATATATTGTCCCCGGAATTTTTCTGGCACTGGAAATATTGGTAAATACCTGCAATGCACAGACATCAGTAGACGGTAACTGGCACTGGGTGCACTGAGTTAGTAGGTTAGTCCAAATATGTGTAAAAAGGTATGAAAGTGTAGGAAAACACATAGCAATGTCACCAAAATAAGCATGGAACAAGCAGAAATTATAGATACGTTTGGGACGTATCACCATATCAAAAGATAAACATATTGACAAAGTTATGCTTCTTCAATCCCTTGGATACAATCTCATGTATATATCCAAGCAATGTGATATGGGTATGCTTGTTTTGTTTTCTGCTTCGCGTTGTGTTGTGTTTTCACAGGATGACTACACGTTTGTCTTCGAGGGCTATCATAAAGGAGATCTCTATATTGTAGATTTTTATTTGGGCCCTGCTATCTCCATCTGTTTAATGTCAAAAGCTTCATTTGGGTGGTTATGGCATAGAATACTTGGTCATGCAGGGATGAAAAATATTCAAACTCTTGTGAGGAAGACGCATATGATTGGCCTTAACGAAGTTAAATTTTATAAGGATCGTCTCTGCAGTGCCCATGAAGCTGGGAAGATTACAAAGAAACATCATTCAGCTAAGACAATCATGACCACTACTCGTCCTCTTGAATTACTTCTTATGGATCTTTTTGGTCCCCAAAATTATGCTAGCTCGGAGGTAACAAGTATTTCCTTGTTTTTGTTGATGATTTTTCTCGCTTCACTTGGGTTTCTTTTTAGATGACAAGAGCAAAGTTGTCGAGATCTTCAAGTCATTTGCAAAGAGAGCTCAAAATGAGTATGAACTCACATTGAAGCATATCCGAAGCGACAATGGAACTGGATTCAAGAACACTCATATCGAAGATTTTCTTAATGAATATGGTATCACTCATGAATTCTCTGCTGCTTATACACCACAACAGAATGGTGTTGTAGAGAGAAATAATCATACTCGTATTGATATGGCCAGAACTATGCTTGCTGAATACAAGGCTCCTATCAGGTTCTGGGCCGAAGATATTAATACTGCTTGCCATATCATCAACAAGGTTTATCTTCATAACTTCCTGAAGAAAAATTCTCATGAGCTTATCACGGGTAAGAAGACTAATTTTTCATACCTTAGGGTGTTTGGTGCTCCATGTTTTATTAGAGATATGAATCATAGCTCTAAATTTGCACCTAAGGCCCATGAAGGTTTTCTCTTAGGTTATGGATCGAACTCTCACACTTAAAGAGTGTATAACTCTCAGTTTGGGAAAGTTATGGAAACTGTAAATGTGAGGTTTGATGAAACTAATGGCTCTCAAAAAGAGCCTTTTCCTCATGATCTAAATGAACCTCCTTTGGATGAGGTGATCAGGTCCATGGCTATTGGAGACATTCGCCCCGTCGAAGCCAATGCTCGTTGAAACAATAGGGATGATGATGATCCAATGTTCCCACACATAGCCCGGGGCACTAGAGATAAGAACCCTGAAGATAATGCTCGAAAGGGTGAAGAAAAACCATAGAACGAATAAAATGAAAATCCCGAAGGACATTCTGATACCAAAGGACAGGCTAATCCCAAAGGGAATGCCGGACCACAAGGAAATGGAGTTGTTCTTCAAGAAATGGAGTTGTTCTTCAACGAAGAGTAGATGTTGACATGATCCTGCAAGAAGTCTACCTCTAGCACTTGTCATTTTCTTGGTAGATCTCTTGTGTGTTGGGCTTCTAAGAAATAGAACTGTGTATCTATATCTACTGCTGAAGTCGAATATATTGCTACTGGCTCATGCTGCACTCAAACTCTCTGGGTTAAGCAGACGCTGAAAGATTATGGTATTCATGTGAAGAAAATTTCTCTTTTATGTGATAATGAGAGTGCCATAAAAATTTCCCATAATACAGTACATCACTCTCAAACGAAGCATATTGATGTTTTTCAACATTTTCTTTGAGATCATGTTCAGTGGGAAGATATTGTTATAAGCCATGTACGAACTGAAGATCAATCGACTGATATATTCACAAAATTATTGGATGAGAAAAAGTTCTTTGTGTGGTGTGAGTTAAACATCTTAGACTCACGCAACGTTCTATAAGAATAAGCTACACTTACTTGTATATTTGATACGTCCCAAACGTATCTATAATTTCTGCTTGCTCCATGCATGTTTTGTGTGATATTTTTATGCTTTTGATACACTTTCATATCTTTTTATAACATATTTTGGAACTAGCATATTAATGGTTGCAAGAGTGCACAAGTTCTTTTTTTACTTTATGTGTAGGAATTACTTGGATAAAGGAAAAATCACAAAAAAGAGCCTTGTAGGAGTTGGACTCTAACTCTTCCGAAATTTGTCCCCACGAAAAAGGTTTTAAAGATCGCCTCGGAAACGTTGGAAGACGGCCTCAAACAGAAAAACTTAAAATTACAAAGTTGTAGGGAATTTTTTTCTGGTGGATCTAGACATAAAATTCGGCCCAATCGGAGTTCAGATTCTCCCTAGAGCCCCGAAATACCAAAGACGTAATCTGGATGACGAGGATCCGAGAGTCTATATAAAGAAAGGAAACCTAGGTCAAAGGGCACCACGAAATTTCCTCCCCCTTGGCAGCCATCTTAAGGGGGAGATCAATCTCCACAACAGCACCATCTCCAAGGAAGAAGAAGGGGCCAAGGGCCGTGGCCACCGCCGGCGTGGCCGCCGTCGCCGTCATCTCCTTCACCTCCTCCGGGTCGCACCTCTATCAACATCTCTCTCTTTCTCACCATGTCTATGTATGAGTAGTTCCTCCTCGGGGCTAAGGTTTCTACCAGTAGCTATGTGGTCAATTCTCTTTCCCATGATGTGATCTTCGTTGTGATCATAGGCTATGGTAATCTAGGGTGATCCCATGATATTTCCCTTCCTCTATGTATTAGATTTATGTACTCATTTGATCTTATCTAGTATAATCCCCGAGACCATGGTGACAGCAGTCTATTGGACATGGGTTAGAAGAATATTTTCATGAGTGATTTCCTTTTTTGTGTGTGGATTGAAAATTGAGAGTCTCTTGGTGCTTGTCTTTCACTATCCTTTAGATATGTTGTGGTGATTGTGGTACTCTCTTTGGATGTCCGCGGTGACATTGGGAAATCCATAGATGGGAACTACGAACTTTGAGGTGTGCTTTTGTAGCCCTACACAATTCTCGTCCTCTCTTGACCACAAAGGAATGACCTCCGAGTACGTCTACGTTGCATGTTTTATGGGAAATATCATGTGATTAGATTATGTTAATGTTGTTGGGAGTTGCCAGTAGTGAAAGTATGAAGCCTATGCCTTGTTTCCACCATTGTTACACCGTTTGTGCTCACTTTTGTCACATGTTTGCTTTCTGCACTTTTTATTACAGATTTAGATTACTTTGTTTTTCTACACCTATCACCCATATTTTACCATCTCTTCGCCGAACTAGTGCACCTATACAACTCCTCGTTGTATTAGGTGTGTTGGGGACATAAGAGACTTCTTGTATCTTAATTGCAGGGTTGCTTGAGAGAGAACATCTTCAACCTCTACTTCCCTGAGTTCGATAAACCTTAGGTCATCCACTTGAGGGAAATTGCTGCTGTCCTACAAACCTCTGCGCTTGGAGGCCCAACATAGTCTACAAGAATAGAAGCGTGCGTAGACATCAATATTCAGTCTTCTTTTCCCTTTAGTGTTTAGTTTTGTTTACATGTTTGTGTTCTTTTTGATTCGTTGCTATTTGATTTCTGTCCCCAGTACTTATCACCTTTAGTTTTGGTTGAGTTGTTTGTTTTTTAGGTGATAAGTTTCGGACCCTATCTTATCTATTCTTTTCGTATCCTGTCTATCTAGTCTATATGGTTATGCACATTTGAAACGATTTGTATTGTACTTCGAACGTCCTTGAGTTCCGAAGCAAATGCAATCAAATTTTATCAATGTTTTTACTCACGGCTTGAGAGTTTGGGTTCGACCGTTGAGATCTTTCCGTTTTGATTAGTTGAGATTTTCCCACCAATCGCCACTCAATCCTCACCGTGGAATCTGGAGAGACGCTGGATGGGTGTGGCACCCCGGCTCAGAGGACCGGAACGCCCCGTGCTCCAGCCCAAAGATCAAGTCTTCTGGAACATGACAATGCTTCATATAGAACTGAATAGCTTTCTATTATCAAATATACGGGTAAAATGGGTTTATTACAGCGCTAGCGGAGCGAGACGGACAACAAGCTTGCTCCTCAAGCTCGCCACGGATCTACATCAAGCAGCAAACTAACTCTCTAGCAGCGGAATATACTCGGAAGCAGAACAACGGCGACGGTGATGAACTCCACTCCACAGGGACTCTGGCTGGGACACCTCCTAGCTCGCAAACACCGGGAACGTCATCCTACACGTCCAAAGCATTGCCTGCAAGTCTGGCATGACACGCCAGGTCAGTACATCGAATGTACTTGCAAGCTCACATCAACCAAAGCACCAAGGCAAAACAATAACATGGCAACAGGTTAAAGTGTATTAGTGAGTTAAGCATGTGAGCATCAACATCATGCAAGCAAATAATCATCGAGCATATCATCAACATATTATCAGCATATGATCAACATTAAGATTAAGGCACAATTAATCATCGTTAAGGTCACCTAGACCCCACATGATCACTGCCTGGTCATGCTGCTTACCTCCGAGGCCTTACCGGCTCAAGCACCGGGTCATCCCATGATCATCAACTTATACGGGTCGTCGCACGACCATTCAACGGGTTAGGTGTCCTCCGTTACCACCCAACCAATCCAGTCATCGTATCAACTTACCATGATCATGCAACCGAACTCATGTTGATCTTATGGTGTGACCTACTGTGAACTGTGTCCAATACCGTGGACTCGGCTATTCGAATAGATTTGTGTGACTCTGCAGAGTTTTTGCACTTTACCCACACTATGGAGTCCCTCCTCCATCCAGTACCTTGGAACGTCTCCCATGAGTGGACTAGGATTTCTCCAACGAGACCGTTATACCGGTGTCTCCCCTTACTGTATCACCCACACTTCGCAAGTCATGCTTTGGGTAGCCTCGTTTCCTCCAGACACACCAGCCATCGCATGGTCCATAAACTTTTTCCCAATCGGGGACGGGCCCAAATCATCAACAACCGGCTCTCAAGACTATCGCCGCTTACCGGGCCAGGGTAATCCGCGCGCGCATAGCCTTCCCTCCTTGGTGATACGCATAAGAGAACCCACCGATAGACCGAGCCAAGGCCTTCCCACATAGGCGAGTGTGGCTGCACCAGATAAGCTCAGTTCGGTGGCACCTAATCAACTCAGCACGGAGCATGTCTTCAACAGCAAACACAAACATCAGGTGCAACATGAGCATTCGTATAACCTTATCATGCAATACATGGGGAACCATCCAAGGTACAATTATATTTGTATTATTACAAGGCATGTTCACATGATTACTCAACCAGGTTAAAATGATCAACATGACATCAACATGATATTAACATATAGTATTATCATGAGCATTGTGAATATTGCGATGCATACAAGCATAGCATAGTAATGACATGAACATAACAGGATAAAGGCATATCATGATCATTATGGTTTCAAACATATCATGGGTATAACATGGTGATAGCAATATGATCACGGTATATCAAGAACGTCGTATCACCGAATGTTACGACAACTTTTAAAGAACGTCAAAGCTTTACAAAGGTGCAAAAGAAGGTGTGGCTTGCATTTCACCAACAAGGTGGAGGGGAAGCTTCTGGTCTTCAACAAGAAAACCTGAAAAGCATTTCCAAATAAAGCAAATGGGAGAAGAGGGTAAAATACTCTTTTATTTGATCAGAAAAAATCAGCAGAAGGACATAGCCTCAAACCTATGCCAAATTAAAGAGGATCTCAAGGGCAAACCAGTGCAAAAAGAATCACTTCATTTGGACTTATAAATCAAAATATATTAAGGGTCAAAGTTGGGTCAAAATAAATGATTTAAATTGATTTAAAATCATTTTCTAGAATAAACAGAGGAGCTGACATCGAAGGCGTATTCGTGGAATACACTTCCACTTAGATACCTCTTCGGGTGGAAAACATAGGCTACCAGGTGGGCCATCCCTGTCAGGTGCGAGGGGAAACAAAGGAGGGCCATGGACGGCAAGCTCACCGGCGGCGATTTCACGGCGAGGAGGCCAGGGCTCAGGACGGAGGACTCGGGATTGGATCGGGAGGGCCTCGGCGGTTCTCCCCATACCCACAGCTCGACTGGAGTCCGTCGTACGACGACGCTAGGGTCCTCTCGGCGGCGCAGGGCCACGAGACTCCGGCGAGGTTGAAGATGGCGACGGTTCCGGCAGGGCTTGGACCGGGCAGCGTTTGGGGAGGATCAAGTGGAGCAAGGGTAGTTCGTCAGTGACCTCAACGGGACCTGGGGGTCGCTGGAATGGGCTGGCCATGGAGAGATCGAACGGCGGCCGTGGTGGCAGGAGTTGGGTAAGAACGGCGCGGGAGCTCGATTCCTTCTGCCAGAGGTTGATTGGAGGGGAGGTGGTGCTGCTGGTGTGCTGGAAAGCAAGGGCATCGCCTTTTATAGCCTAGCGGCGCGATGCCGAGCCGGGCAGCGACAAACAGAGGGTTGCGTCGGAGCGGTGAGCTGGAGGGGCTCGTGGGCGCTCAAGGGGGTTCCAGAGGTGGCGTGAAACACGCATGCGAGCACGGGGAGCTAGGTGGAAGCGAGGGCGTCAGGGGCAATGGCGACGGGTCAGGAGCACGCGCTGCGTATGTTTCCTCGCGGCGGCGAGCTGCAGGCGGGATTTCGGCGGGGTTGGGGGTGCTGGAGTGCGACACGTGGAAAGTGGAAGCATGCGGCGCGGGTGGACACGAGCATGACGATGAGAGTGCACTGGAGCGCGAAGGCGAGGACTCGGGTGGCCTCGGGGCGCGGCGGGAACGCGCCATGTGCATGCCGGGGCGCGGCCAGGGGCGTGGCCACCCTGAGTGGGTGCACTCGGGGTAGGTTTCACCGCGGCCAGGCATGTCTGGGGTGTTGTCCTCCTGGTGCTAAGCGTGTAGGTACATCTGGGTGAGCAAATGGGGCACTGAGGTGATCACAACTTCACTGACAAGTTTACTGTTGCAAACTTGGAGCACAATTGGTGATCAACTGGTGATGCTTGGGTTAGACCCAGGTTGTCTCTGGTGTTTGGGGTTGCAAGGACTAGCTGTCTGGAGAGTTTCAGCCCAATTGGCCCAAGAAAATTATACTTCCTTTGTAAAGTGCCAATTGGACCAGAATTTCCTTGATGAAGCTAGCCTCACTTTGGCTTGGTGGATTGGGGTAAAATTTGGTGTACATGGGTTATTTGGAGTGGTGCCAAGGTGTGTAAAGTTTCATGGCCATTGGACAAGCCTAGCTAGCACTTGCTTCACAAGGTTGTCCACTGATCAGAAACTTCCACATGATGGTGCACACACACGGGTGATGGAATTTGGCTATAATTGAGTTTGGTGGAGTACTTTGGTAGTAAGATCATGCTCAAAAAGTTTCAAGGCAAATGGGATCCCCTAGCTGGCACTTGCTTCACAATTTCCCTTTCTGCACCAAAACTTTGGGAATTTATTGTGGGAGTTTGGCTAAGAAAATGATGGTGAAATTTGGTGTAGGCCAATGATATGATCATATGGGATTGCACAAAAGTTTCACCAGCAATGGATCAAGATAAGTGGCACTCCCTTCACAAAGCTCCATTCTGCCCCCACCAACAAATGAATTTTTCTAGAGGCAAAATCCACTTGGGCCATGCAATTCTTTGGGGAATTTGGCAAGATTCGGCATCAACAGAATGTGGGAATTATTTGGGGATTTATGGAGCAATAAAAATATGGGTTTCTTCACAAACCTCAAATGATAGGAATATCCCTTTTATTGGAAAAGGAATACATAGCTTGAATGAAATGGTGGCTTGGATGGGATATATCAATGGAATGGCAACGGAGAGGCTTGAATAATAGGGCTACTTGAGCATGGAAAGAAGATATGCTAAAGTTTCAAGTCCAAAGAGGTGCTCAAAATCAAATCCAATAGCAAATCCAGAAATAAATCAGAAAAGTTTTTTGGAAAATGAAAGTTCCAAAATCCAGGGTGTCACAATGGGAGTCGTCCGATGCAATGTGATAGTTATGTCAGATCAGCCCCTATATATAGCTCTCACCCCCTCAAAACATTTCACGACACTTCGTCTCTCTCCCGCAACCTCTCTGCTCCCGAGTGCACCGTCGTGCAACTCGTCCTCGCCGTCGACAATGCCGCTACACTGCCGGACAACCCTCGCCCAGGACTTTCCCGCCGACAAGGTCACTTTCTGCACCGTCCTCGCCGCCGTTGTTGCTCATCGTCACCAAGTTAGGGTACGTCGAGTTTGGATCCGATCTCTCCTCTCCCGATTTCTTCCTCTTTGAGATTGCATCATATTCTTAGGGGTTTTTGGTTGTTTTTACTAGGCTTGCTAGACCCGTCTGATCATTTGAAGTTTGGGAAACCTGTTCATAGATCTTTCATCAGTTTCCCTTCCAATTCAGATCAGATTTTTTAGGGATTCGAATCCATATTTAGTTCTCTGTTAGATCAGTTCCTTGAATTGATCTAGCTCAGTAGTGAATAAGATTTTGATCGAAGCAAGATCCTATCTGTGTTGTTGTCAAAATCATTTTTGGTGATTGAAACTTTTGCTGGTGCATAATCATTGCCTATCTATTTCTCTTCGTACCCCTTTTCTTTCACAGGATGTCTGAGGAATTCGGCAACGAATCCCCAATTCTTGATCAAGACCCAGCTCCTCAGCAAGTAGTTGCACGGACTCCATCAAAGAAAAAGGGTGGCAGAACAAAGGAAAATAATTTAGCTAGAGGACTTCCACGGGCACTCATTGACAAGTTCAATCTCCTGATGCCTGAACATGAGGATGAACAACAAAGGAAAATACGAATGCAAGTTATTTGAAGATACTAGGCAATGAGCTGATACAAGTTTCGGTCTGTTCCCGAAGAGAAATGGGCCATATAGTTTGCATTCATCCCTCCTTATCAGTACTGCATGTAATGCGACACAAAGTACAATGAAGCAAATCGTCGTATGTACCGCCTAGAGAAACTGCATCCAACCTCTCTCAGAACACCCGATGATTATCCCGATGAGCATAAGAAATTGGAAAATAAGAAAGCCAAAGAAGCAGCCAAGAAGCATGCCGCTGAAGAAGAAGAAGCCACCAGCACCCCGGTCAAGAAGCCGAGGAAATTGAGGAAAAAGGCTTCTTCACCCCCTGTTGCCTTTACCGAGGAAGAACAATAGGCTCTTGTTGTTGCTTTCCTGGAGGAATCCATCGAAGAAGATGATGAAGCACATGGTGATGACGAGTCTGAGCATGTCCCACTCGCTCCATCCTGCAAATAAAAGATTCGCCTGAAATTGAAGAAGATACCTGCCCAGAAGGGCATATCAGTTCGTGAGCCCGAAACCCAAGTTGATCCTCGCCACACTATTGATATGACAAACTTGGTGGTCGCGAAACCTTTGTCTTTTAAGACCCCTCCATCAACTGCTCAGCAATCAACCCAGAAATCTGCTCAGAAGGCGATGCCATCGAAGTAGAGGATTGGCGCCTCAAAGCCAAAGCCACCTGCTCCTAAGGCTCCTGTGGATCCCAAGCCAAACGAAGCTCAACTCTGTCGCACATAGAAGGAAGAAGATGCTGGCGAAGCTGAAAAGATGAAGCATGATAATGCTGCAAGGAAGGCAGCACTCATTACTGTTGCTACAAAGACTGCCGAAAGAAAAGAAAATGCAACATAGAAACAGGCCCAAGTGCCTGAAACCACCGAAGCTGAAGCCTCACGGCCGAAGAAAAATGAACTAACAGAGCCCGAAGCTCAAGATGACATGGATAGTCAAAGCCAACACGTCTTCCCGGATCAACGAGATGCTGAACTCCGGGATGCCTTGGGCATCACCGAAGCCTTATGGAAGAAAGGTGAAGCTTAAGATGCTGACATTGGTGAAGTGTATGTGCCACTCATCATCGAAGAACTTGTTGTGAACTTTCTCTCCAAGTTGAGAGAAATGTTTTCCAAGGACAAGACTGAAACTGAAAAGATTCACAGATTTCAGAAGAGGGCTGAAACCGAAACTGATGAAGATATCAAAGCCGAAGTTTTATCCCTGCTCCAGAAGGTCACAAACACCAATATCGTCACCAAGAGTGACGTTTTGGATTGCAAAGGCAAGATCCGAAGCCTCGTACAAGATCTATGCAAGAGGCATAATGATGCCATCATGGCTGAATCAACAAGGAAGCGATAGGCCTCAAAAAATTCTTCCCCAAAACCTCCACAAAATATGAAGAAGAAGAAGAAGAAGAAGAAAAATCAAAAGAAAGCTCGTGTGACTTTAAGTGGCGCGAATGAGTTTGAAGATGAAGTTGTGCCTAATCCACCCGAAGTTATTCTTCCACCTGCTGCTGCAGCCCCCGAAACTATCCCCCTAGAGCTCCAACTCCTCCTCCTCCTCCTCCTCAACAAGATGCTATTCCCGAAGCTAATGCTCCCTGTACCGCCGCTCCACAGCCAACTCCACCTGCTGAAGCTGATCATGCAGCTCACGAAACAAAGCTTGCTGCTCGAGACTTTTCTCCTGCCAGGACTGCCAACGAGTCTGAAGAAAATGTTGCCGAAACAAATGCTTCACAAGAAGTTGAAGAAGAAGTTCAAATATTGAACCCTTCACAAGAAGTGGCACTTGCTGATGCCCAGATGGCTGGACCATCTACTGTTGTTCCGTCTCCAAGTTGGCCCAGGGCTAGATCTGCTTCAAGGTCTCGTGTAGTTACTACTCCCATCTAGGATACGTAACTCAAAACCAATTACCCCAGGGAAACATATCCTATCTTCTTAGGTGACTGCAACTCCAGACATGGTCCTCAGTTTGATGCCGAGCACCATCGAATAAAATTAAGCTTCTTTGGAGAAAGTCTCTATTCACAGCCAAGAATTGTTGATGATCTTCGCTTCTGGACAACAAAGCAACAAATTTTGTATACCAATGTTTTTCTCCAGAGGGATATATTATGCCATCATAGATACAAGGATTTGTGAAGCCTTTCCACTCCTAATTTCTTACATAACATTATGGAAACTATCAATTCTCAGAACTTGATCAACCCATTTGCTCTTCGATCGACGTTTAACTCAGAGCTGATCAAGCAATTTTATGGTACATTGTATGTGTTTGGTAATGCAAATGATAAAAGTACTTGGACTCTAGAGTGGACGATTCAAGGCCAAGTGTTTCGCATGTCCTCGCGAGATTTCATGGAAATCATCAATATCCCTCGTCACATTGGCCAGCAAGACAAGATCCATTTGCTTCCTGAAATAACAGACGGAGAGTTTACAACTCTGCTTGATCCTGAAGTCACCGAAGATTATATGCCTCCCACTATTCAACCGAAGCATTAGGTATTCATTTCCAAGACTTAGTTTTATATCTTATCGAAGAATTTTCTGCCTTTCAAAAATGCCAATGAAGACTCCAACATTTCCCCCACTGTCCGTCATGCAATATTTAAGCTATCTTACGGCATGGTGTTTGATTTCGAAGATTGATTTCTCAGGACTATGGTTTCTACTTCTGAATTTCCATTCTCCTACAAGCCTTATGCTCCCTGGCTCCAAGAAGTATGCAACTTTGGTCATTCTGAATAATTTGTTGTCCGTCATCATCCAAAGCTTTACACTCCTCCTACCAGAGACACTTTGAATCTTTTGAGGCAGCCCAACAATCCTTTCAGTACCTATGTTGGGCTTCGCTAGGAAGTAAATGAACGCAATCTGTCTCGGCATTTCCGGAAAGACTATCATCACTTTGAGGTATCTCTTCCCTCTCAATAGATGTTTGAAAATTTAATCGAAGTAAATCAGCGCTAGATGCAAAAACTGATGGATGAAATCAATCGTGTTGGTAACATTTCTGTCAACAACAATCAACATCTTCGCATGCTGAGAAGGCACTCTTGGAAAGGATCGAGGAAATTATATTCCCATACTCATCTGACCAAGGAACATTATTTCAAGGACTACCCTCATCTGTTTCAGAATTTCTCTAGAGATGATCGTGTTGACTGCCCGAATCCGAAGCTGCCCCTTTGAACAAGATTGATGAAATTCTTTTCGTCAACGAGCCAGAACCGATCCACCCCGACAACGTCTTCGATGATGATTCAATCACTTCTTATCCTGAAGACGTCAATGATGACAACGACATCGACCTACTCGCTCCCGCTGATGATGACTATATTTTGCCCGATTCCGAAGAAGAATCTTCAAGTGATCAATCTTCATCTGGCGAGTCATCTCTACGCGGTTCTTCTCAGCAGAGTCCCAGGGCTAGTGATAACACATAGGTTCTCTCGGTTATCTTCGCCATCTTTTTGTCCAATCATTGCGAAAAAGGGGGAGAACGATGCATCGATGAGCTTATTTTGCCCACGGGGTTTGGGGTTGTTCTTCGCTACTTGGTTACAACAAACTTTTCAATTGTTTTGATCTAGTTTTAACTTAACTTGGTGACTGTGAACTGTTTGCATTAAGCCTAGCTAATGGCTTTAAAGAAGCGCTTTCGGGAGGCAGCCCGCAACGAATTTAGGATTTACCTTTTGTTTTTCTTCTATTTTTAGTGGTCTTGATGATTGTTACTACTGTAGAAAAATCATTGTATATTTACTTTTCAAGCTTTGTGCCTTTTATAGCCTCATATGACAAGGGAAGTGAAAGTTGTGACATGCTGTCCAGAAAACAGATTTTGTCCTCGTGACTAGAAAAATCCCAGTTCATCTTTTTGAGCTGAATTGTTTACACAGCGTGCTCTATAAAATTACGAAACTTTCGTATTTTCAGAGTTTTTTGATTTGAGTTGCAGAAGTATCCCTACAAAATTCATTACTATCTGCTGGTCTGTTTTTCACAGATTCTGTCCTGTTTTTCCTTTTCTTCGTTTTGCGAACCTTAAGCTTGCTTTTTCTTAGCAAATTTTTTTTGGAAATCTTGAGAAACAGTAGCTCTTCAAGAATATCTTTATTTCCAGTAGAGAAAAATTATTTTATTATGGGTACTAACCTCGCTAATCAGATTATGATGAGTTATGTATGAAGGGATTTTTCAATTGTGCGAGGGAAGATGATGAAAGAAGATTCAGGAGTGTCAAGCGCTCAAGCTTGGGGATTCCCCCATGCATCCCCAAGAAATATTCAAGGAGACTCAAGCTTCTAAGCTTGGGGATGCCCCCGTGCATCCCCTTCTCCATCAACAATTATCAGTTCGTCTCTCGTTTCACTATATTTTTATCATTTCATGCATTATGTGCTATGCTTGGAGCGTCTCGCTCTTAGGTTTTATTTTTAGTTTTATTTAGCTTTTCTTGCTGTTCATAACAAGTTAGAACCCAGCTTTCTTTGTGCGGGAGAGAAACACGCTCCGCTTTCAAAATCTAGAACACAACATAGGACTTTTCTTGCTTACCTTTGCTGTGTGTGTTCTTTATCTTTTTCATAGCTACTGCCATGTTTTGCTCCTAGCTTTCATGCTTATCTTTTCAAAGAGCTTTTGTTTAGTTTGTTGCTGGAATTCTCTTGAGTTTTCATGTTTATCTTGTTTAGAGAGCTTGCTTGTTGCACTGAGTTTTGTGTCTTGACTTGAAGTAAGTAATTGAGGTTGCTATTATTTTGTAGTAGTAACTTGCAATAGTTTTGAGGTATTGTTTTGAGTAATGTTTGGACTTTTGGTGTCAAGAGCTTTAGCCTATTAGTGATAGATGTCGTATTTTGGGCAATTCGTGTTTATTTTCAAAACTTACAAAATTAGTTGAGAACATTAGCTACTAGATGGATCACTACTCTTCTGAGGGGTCGAATATTAGAGTACACTCACGTACCATGAGTCGAGGATGCGCAAGGATAACCAAACCACCATACACTCCTCCTTGGGGCACTTTTCTCTTTGCTAAACCTCTTTATTAGATTGAGAGTTACCGATAATAAGTGCATGAGTTCTTCGGACTAATGTGAGTATTCGAAAGTTGACACTTTCACCTTCCCATATTTTTCTAGCCTTTCCTGTGCCGTGCATTGCTTTCTTCTCACTCCGAGAGTTGGCGTCCACCTTAGCCGGTACATCCAAACCCTTGGCATGATACGCTCTAACATCATAATCCTCCTTATATCCTTCCTCAAAACAACCACCATACCTACCTATCAAGGTATTTCCATATCCTTTCCGAGATATATTGCCATGCAACATCCACCTTCTCATGACTTGATCTTCATGTCATAAATGCTACTTGCTTGATCGATGGTCCGCATGCTAGTTGGGCCTTGCCCTAATCATTGCTACATGACACGCTAGTATCATTGCATATCCTGCTACACTGGCAGAGGCATACATTTGCATACATCATGATCGTTACATCTTCTTTATGATTTGAGTACTTTGTAAAGTGTGAAAGATCTTCTATACTTTTTGTAAAATATAGAGTGTTTCTCCTAAAGTGAGGAAAAGATCCCAAAGTGGATAAATTAAAAGATCCCAAAGAGGACAAATTAATAGATCCCAAAGAGGAAAAATGAGAGAAATAGAAAGAGCCATTGAGGCCACCAAAAAATACAAAAAAAAGAAAAAAAAGAGAAAAAAGAAATAAAAGAGAGAAGGGGGCACACTACTATTCCTTTTGAGAGATCCACACTCGTGCTCCCTCTTATATCTGGTACTCCATAGAGATTATCATTTATGCATATAGCTATGTGGGGACCTTCACACTATAGAACTTGGCTTGTATATTCCAATGATGAGCCTCCTCAAATGAGATCTAGGTCTTCTTGAGCAAGCAAGTTAGATGCACCCCCACTAGTTCTATTGGAGAGCTTCCCTTAGCTCATATATGCATCAGTTGCATGGCAATCCCTACTCCTCACATCATATCTATCATTTGGCTATCTTTCGCCTATGATTGTCCTCATTGATGTGAGCCTTTCACACCCTTTTTGTCTTCCTCCTCCACTATATTCTCTCTTTGCCATCCTAAGTGTCAACTTTCTTGCTTACGCTCATCCATTGCATGAGTGTTCAAAATTTCGAAAAGGAGTGGATCATTTTGACTTGTACCTGGCTAGTGGTCTGGGATGAGTCAAGATAAGATTCCAAAGAAGACCAAGTGTGAAACTTTAGTAGATTGAGTTCTCAACACAAAATACCTTTTCTCGTATATCCCTATCCCCTTTCTTGCACGCAAACACCATTTGGAGACATTCGAGTCACGGACAGCGAGAGCTCTTGCACCTTTATGTTCTTATGTTGCTTGTTTCAATACTAGATATAGACTCTTTCCTGTTATGACTTGAATTGAATTACATGCCTTGATTGCTTTACTTAAAAGTTCTTTTATGGTTGTTAGCATGTCACCACAGAAATTATGCTTGTTATCATTTACCTACTCGAGGACGAGCATGAATTAAGCTTGGGGATGTTGATACGTCCAAAACGTATCTATAATTTCTTCTTGCTCCATTCCTCTTTTGTGTGATATTTCTATGATATTGATGAACTTCCATACACTTTTGATCATATTTTGACTAACCTATTAACTCAGTGCACCCCAGTGCCAGTTCCTGTTTTCTGCTATTTTTCTATTTCAGGTTTCCCCCATATAAAAAGTGCTCCAAAAATTCGGGAAAAATCCAATAAAAAATCAGCGACCAGGAAGCTTCCGGAATCACCGAGGGGGCCCAGAGGGGACCCACCAGGGCCCTAGGCGCCCTCCCTGCGCGCCCCAGGGTGGGGCCGCGCCAGGGGGCCGCCTTGACCCCTGGTGGCCCCCCTGGCTGCCCCCATTCTCCTATTTATTCCCCGTGACGCAAAAACCCCGAGACGGGAACCCTTTTTCGCTCTATCTCCTCTGTTCCGCCGCCGCCGCGCTTCCAAGATTGGGAGCACGAGAAGACCTCTTCCCGGCACCCTGCCGGAGGGAGGAATCACCTCCGGGAGCTTCTCCACCACCATGGACGCTTCCCGGATGAACCGTGAGTAGTCCACCTTGGACGATGGGTCTATTATCAGTAGCTATGTGATGTTCTCCTCCCCTCTTTGTTCTTCATGGATTAGACCTCGTGAGGTGCCCTACATGATCGAGGTACATATGTAATATTTCTGCTGTTGCTATGTTGAGCTTGCTGGGATCCGTTTGATTATGAGATTATGTTCAGATTGTGTTTGAGTAATATATTTGATTCTCCTCTTTTATATTTATGTTCTTGAGTAATTCTGGCATGTTCTCCGTTGCTGTTTATTGCTTTGGCCAAGTAGTAGGTAGTGACTCCAAGAGGGAGCGTTATGCATGATTGTGGGTTCATGCCCTTCGATGACTAGCTTGAGTGACAGAAACATGAGTCTAGGGGATGTGATGTTGCCACAAGGGGGGAAAACAACGGTGCTTGTACTTGCGGGTGCAAGGATTGTTTACTTCACGCAAAGTTCTTTAATGCAGTTGTCTGTTTCTTTGAGTTTACACTTTGGGTGGGATTCGCAACTTAATACCAGCGAGATGTTCTGGATAGATATCTCAAGGTGGATGATTAGTAGGTAGATGCAGATGGATTTCGGTCTACTTGTCTTGGCGTACCGCCCGTGCTTTTGAGCCTCTTCCTTTCTTTATAGCATAATTAGCATTGGTTTGCGCACATAATCCTGTCAATTGCCCAGTTGTAATTTGTTTACCTCGCATGGCTATTTTATCGTCTTTTGGGAGAGAGACATCACTAGTGAACATCATAGGACCCCGGTCCATATTTCCAATACTGTTACACCCACTATCAATTTACTGCTTTATTTACTTTTCCGTTGCTATCACTATCATTACTATCCCGTGCGTTTTATCCTTTGTAAACAACAAGGCCGGAGGGATTGACAACCCCTTTGTACTCGTTGGGAGAAAAGTTATCTGTTGTGTGTGCAGGTCCACGACAACCGCTAATCTCTGGCGCCGTTGTCACCTTCCTGTCGTTGTCGGAGTCCTGCTGGAGACAAACCTTGGTATCTTCACCGAGGGAAATTGCTGCTATCTACATCTCAACCTTCCACTTTGGGTAACCAACGAGGGGCGAGAAGCTATCGTGCTGTTGCCAGGACCATACCTGTCAAATCTCGCGTCATCACTTCCCCTCTCCCATATATCACCTACCTTTTCTGTATTATTCTTGCACTAGGCATTGCTGCTGCTGCTGTTATTCCTATTCTATTGCATAACTTGTTTTTCTTGCCCCTTTTTGTTGTCCCCTACCTTATCCTATGTTTCTTAGTATAAGTGCTTATCAGTTGGCCTTACGCCCTTGTCCGTCTGCTATGCTTAGTTGTCAGGCCGTGATCACTCTGGGGAGTGAACGCGGAAACTTTACATTAATGCAACTTCATCGGTACGCGAGAGAAGGTAAGGAGTCGGGTGACCCAACAGTGACCGCGAGAGGTATTACGATGGGACGACATGGTAGGCACTTACCGGTGTGTAGTGGGCATGGACTCTGTTCGTTGTCCGTGATATCCCCTTTGAACCACGAAAGTCGGGCAACTCCCAGGTCGCTCGCGAGGTAAGGTAAGGAGATAGGCCACCCCTAAGGGTACCCACGAGAAGTGTTGAGACGAAAGGGCAGGTGGATACCTCCTAGTGAGAGGTGGGCCTGGCTCATGTTCGTTGTCCGCAAGTTACCCAGTCAGAGCGACGATAATGGTCGTCTACTGAGATATTAATAATGCACTTAATTGATCGGGTGTTAGTGATCTGATTTGTCCATTAGCCTATACGGTTACGTCCGCACGGGATACTGAGTATGGGCCCCTCGGCATCGTACGTTCTCTATCGAAAGCTCTTTAGACGTGACGACGTATGCAGCCTGTTCATCGGGATCGAATGGTACCGCCTCGCTTTGGTAATGGGGAGGTGGGTCTGCTTCGCCTGCCAGACTCGCAACGTGCAGGAGTACAATGGGAGATGGCCCAAGAACCCGGCGTACTTAGGATTTAGACCGACGTGCTGACCTATTTGTTGAGCCTAGGTAGGTCTACGGCGTGTCGGATAGCCTTGGTCGGCTATTCCCCATAAAGGTGTGCGCATACGGGAGATCCGAGCGTGTAGGGTAACAGTAGTGCATCCCTTGCAGGGAAGTAATCTATTCGAATAGTTGTGTCAACGGTAACAGGATGCTCGATATTTTATCCGGATCTGCAACTACAACTACAAACTATTACTGCTATAATATAAATTTTTATTGCTGTTCCCAAGATTGCTTTCTCGCAGATTTGTCGTGAAATGATCTCAAGGCTTATTGTTATTACTATTATACACTACTATCAAAACAATATTATAAACGGTTATGGCTATTCTCGTCTGAAGTTGCAAGAACACTTGAAGATGCTAGTCTTCGATAGGCCTAGATTCTCCCCCCTTACTCTGGCATTCTGCAGTTCAGTCCACTATATAGCCTCCCCTTTCTGTTTTGGTACAAATGCATATCTGCTTAGAATGCCTGGACGTAAGTCTCGCGAGTATGATAGATACTCACCCCCTTTCTTTTCTATCTTTGTTTTTTTATACCCGTTTGTTGCGATCAGACGTTGGAGTCCAGGAGCAGGAGTACCCCGGAGGTGCCTACGACGACATGGAGATCCCTGACGACCAGGAGTAGTTCAAAGGTTCCCAGGCAGGAGGCCTCGCCTTTTCGATCTGTATCGTGTTTGTGCTAGCCTTCTTCAGACAAAACTTGACTAACTATGTCTGTACTCAGATATTATGGTTGTATGACTTATCTATTCAGGTCCTCGTGGCCCTTGGCATGTAATATAAAGATTTATGATATTTGTGTCTAGTGTCGTGCTGTGATATTCTTACCGTGGGTCCTTGCCCTGAATCGGGGGCGCCCCATGAGAGAAGGCGATTTCTTTGTCCTTGTCCAACGTATCTTAGATGTCTTCGAGTGCTTCATCGGCTTCTCCTTCCTCGTATCTAGTGATGCGCGGGGCATTGAATCGCAGATCGTGTGGCAATACGGCTTCGGCGCCATATAACATGAAGAACGACGTGTACTGCGTCGAGTTGTTGGGCGTAGTGCATAGGCTCCATAACACAACATGTAACTCCTCGACCCAGGCCCCAACAGCTTGTTTGAGCGGTGCATAGAGTCGTTTCTTGATGCCGCCATAGAAAATACCGTTGGAATTTTTGACTTTTCCGTTGGACTGCGGGTGTGCGGCGGACGCGTAATTGATCTTGATGCCAAGCTCCTTGCGGAAATTCTGACATTATTCCATCGCGAAGTTGGTGTTGTTGTCGGTGATGATGTTGTGGGGATGCCTAAACGGAAGATGATGGACTTGATGAAGTTCACATTAGTCGTGGCATCCAATCTTGTGATAGGGACAAATGTCATGGGGAAAACACGCCAGATGTCCTCATAGGAGAACTTAAGCAGGGACTTTATTACGAGTGGACACGATGAGGAAGAGTCGACCGGGGAAGAATCGATCTTCGATGATTCGACACAAGAGAGACACATGGATTTACCCAGGTTCGGCTCCTCGATGAGGTAAAGACCTACTTCCTTCCTTTCTTGTATTATATCTGGAGATCTCGATTACAAGAGCGCTAGAAGTCGCCAATGTCTCAAGAACTCGACTAAGGTGATTCACCCTTAGGACGTCCCCGGACCTTGGCTTATATACACGCCGGGTCCTAGGGTTTACAAAAAGTTCGACTACTACACGAGATGGAGTCCTATTCTATCTTCTTGGCAGTTATTTTGTCCCCCAAGGCGGTTTTGGCTCCTTCCTTGTGCGTCGGTCCTCGTCTTGTAAGACGGCTATTATATATGCCGTATCTTCTTCTGGGCCTTCCCTTCAATGAGCCGGTCCATAAGCTGACTCTCCGTATCTTGAGCAATAAGGCCTCTTGTTATTCTTGCCGGGTGTATGAATTTTACCCCCGACAGTAGCCCCCAAGACTGGCATGAAGCTGGCTTCAAGCCAATCTTCCTTAAGAAGGAAATGTTCTTCGAAAAGTTGATAGAGAAAAGCCGACATTGTTCACATGTGGCCACGTTTCAATGGTCTTATTCATAAAATCTTGCATGCAATATTTTAGGCCACCAATATTGATGCGCCTCCCACTCGTCCAGTCTTTTCATGCCCGGGGATCGAGGAGATAACAATTATTTGCACTGCGGGTTTTGTACTGTAGGTTGAATCTAGGTCCTCATGAAATAGGATCCATTCTCACCTTTCGCAAGCCATCTTATCTCCTTGCTCTTTGTCCTCTTCCTCCCGTTTTCTCCAAGACTCTGGAGGAGGATTTCACACATCAAGTTTTTTGATTTGACGACGCTCTTTCTCGTTTCTAGATCGCGCGGGACTACACCACCCTTCGCGCCCGTAAGTTCCTTTCTACAACCATCCATTTATGTTAATCTGAAGTTTCTAGCTTGCATCTTGAGTTGCCCAAGCCTCCTCAACAAATCCTGTTATTTCAATCGAATGAATTGTGGTTCTTGTCCCTCTTCATCGAAATTTTAGGAAACTCGTGACAGATTTGTAACCCATCTTCGTATTATTTGTAATCGATTTGCAATCTTCCCATTATACTCGGCGCTGCCTTCTTCAGTCGTTTAGACGACTCAACGATGTCATGAGTCGGCACTACCAAAAAGTCCGAGATAGTCAAGAAGACATGAGTAGCCAGTAAAACCAAAGCCAAGTCCAAGACTACTCTAACGACCACTGGGTCGGGTCTTCGGTCAACCACGCCCGGCTCACCGAGCTACATGCTCAAGGATTACTCCCATCCCAGGAATCCATTGGATGGCGCTTTCCTCTCAACGAGGTCCGACCTCAACCTGAAAAAGGTGAGGTCATGGTGTTCGCGGACCATGTAAACATCAGAAACTTCACCACTTTTTGCGAAGTGTATCTTCAGATGGATCCGTCCATTCCTCTATTTCAAGAACTTTTCTATGGAAACAAACAAACGGAGAAGAGTGGAGGGCGTCACGTAGAGTGCGGAGCTGTCTCCATTCAGCGGCGGGCTCGTCGTGATTTCTCCAAGATGAATCTCCCCAACCACGCCAAGGTATGGCAAAAATCCTTCTTCTACTGTAAGGATACAATCACGAAGAGTGATCCATCGTTACTGGGCTTGAATGAGGATCGACTTGTGTATTCCTCAATTCTGAATTCTTGGCCTAGCAAAGAAGACAAGAAGAAACTTAAGCCGGTTCTTCACCGGGTCAGCGCTCTTTTATTTCATGGCCTGACTGTTGTCGATCTGGCAAGGTGCTGGGTTGGATGGCAAGTCCAACCACTGAGCATTCGTCCCGGCTCATGTGTGAATATTCTGGTCCTGGAGATGACATGAGGTTTTCTCAAGTCGTTTTTGGAGCCGGTTGAAGTAATCCGATTGACGAAAAGGCTCCTTGGAGAGTCGATCAACGTGATCAGTCGAGTGGGTTTAAACCCCTTTTGGAAGCGCAATCAGGCTCCTCGGGTATACATTTTTTTTGTCTCTAGCTTTAGTAAGAGTGTGATCTTCTTACTGATTCTCCTATTCTGTAGGTTGGCGATCCTTAGTGGTAAACCGGCCGTTCTTCTACTCTCACCGGGGAAGTTGAAGAGGATGAGGACTTTGATGAAGATGAAGATGAAGAGTCGGAAAAGGTATGTCATTTTATTATTTTTATTTTACCGACTTCTCCTACACCAGAATGACCATGCTCGGTCGACTCTCCAGGAAGATCACGAAACCGGTGGGATGAATCCATCGGTGGATGACGTGGAAGAGTTGAACGTGGTTCCTGTCGGGGGTATTACTCACAGCTAAGACCCAGCCAGAAGACAACACCCAAAAGGAAGACTCAGCCAGAAGACAGGTCCTGGAGACTAGAGTCGGCTGACATGAGTCACCTCCATGAGTCGGCTGACATGAGTCTCCTCCATGAGTCGGCTGACATGAGGCACCTCGATGAGTTGGCTGACGTGAGTCACCTCCATGAGTCGGCCTGATGGGGACTCTCCTCTACAGGAGTCGGCCAGACAGGGGACTCTCCTCTACAGGAGTCGGCCAGACAGGGGACTCTCCTCTACAGGCGTTGGCCAGACAGGGGACTCTCCTCCACAGGAGTCAGCCGGACGAAGGAATCAATATGGAGTCCACCTAACTTGGAAGATACGAAAAGCTACAAGACTTAGAGTAGGACTCGGATTGATATCCGACTTGTAATAGAATAAGAGACTAGTTTGTATCCTACTAGGACTCTACATGTAAAGTCTCCCCCTTCCACCTATATAAGGAGGGGTAGGGCACCCATAGAGGCCAAGTTCCGCCAGAGTAGGCTCTCGATATGAGAGTAGGCTTCCGCCAAAGTAGGCTCTCGATATGAGAGTAGGCTTCCGCCAAAGTAGGCTCTCGATATGAGAGTAGGCTCTCGATATGAGAGTAGGCTTTCTCCACCAGAGTAGGCTTTCACCATCAGAGTAGGCTTTCGCCATGAAAGTAGGCTTTCGCCTGAATACAACTGTAAGAGAGTCGGCGACATGCCGGCGACTCCCCATGAGCAAAGGAATAAGACCTGGCCACAAAACAACATGTAGGGTCTTTACCGGACGATGGTTTCCGGGGCCTGAAGCTGTATAAAATCGCGTTTCTCTTTCTCTGTGATGTTTCTTCTTCCTCGAACACTCATAGCAAAGGCACCATAATCAAGTCCGACTCTACGGACATCTTCCGTGACTTTCCCACGACAGTTGGCGCCCACCGTGGGGCCTACGCACAAGGGTGTTGTCATCTTGGAGGAAGCACTCACAGGGATCGAGAAACTCGTGATCGGCCGGACGAAGAAGAACCAGCACGAACGAATCTAAATCCACAAATCGACGGTCCGCCGACTCTGGCAGGACTCAATCCGAATCGGGTGCATTGCAACCTCGGTTTCTTCAACATCTGCATCAAGATCTACATCAAGCTCATGGAGAAAACAAGAAAAAAATCCAAGCGTGCGACTCGAAACTCGACTTCAACATTGACCCTCACGCACAGCCCGCAGGATAAGAATGTCTGTGTTGTAGAGTCTACAAAATTCCGACTCTCTGAAGAGAAGAGTCTACAAAATTCCGACTCTCCGAAGAGAAGAGTCTACAAAATTCCGACTCTCCGAAGAGAAGAGTCTACAAAATTCCGACTCTTCGAAGAGAAGAGTCTACAAAATTCCGACTCCCGAAAAGAAGAGTCTACAAAATTCCGACTCTCTGAAGAGAAGAGTCTACAAAATTCTGACTCACCAAGGAGATGATTCTACGGAAAAATTCTGACTCACCAAATTAGATGAGTCCATGTCCGACTCCCGCACTACAACACGTTTTCTCATCTACGCAAGATCGCGAATTCCAATCGCGAATTCGGCTCAACTTATCACCGGTCCGCACTTTGGACATTGGACAACTACCTTTTGAGTTCAGGACATATATTATTTTCTGTGGCTACGCCGGTTTTCCACATTTCATGTTGGCTCACAACGCCACAGTCGACGTCAACATACACGTCGTCTTACAACATCATGTTTAATAGACACATATGTGTTGGCTTACAACCTCTTGGCTCTCCCCATTGCCGGCTTGACATGTTGGCTGAACTATCAACCGCTGACTCCTACGAAGCTCAACCACAACCTCACCACGGTTGCCTTCCATGGTTTTCCGGGTTTTCTCTGCATCATCAGATCAATGCTTGTTTATTTATCAAGCCAGATACATGGAGTCCCCAGCCGACTCCTTGAGTCGACTCAAGACTCGGAGGCTACACCTCCTATAGGATCCATCGGAGATTGAGATATATTTCAACGATGGATTATAGTTGACCATCAAAAATTTTGGTCTATTGATTTCGATGGTAAAATCCCGGCTCCTCCATGAGTTCCGGTTCATCAAAAAATTCTGGCTCCTCGATGAGTTCCGGTTCATCGGAAATTCTGGCTTCTTTACGGATCCAGAATCATTACAAATTACCAGCTTCACAAGAAATCTCGGTAAGACTCGACACTTCTAGAAACCCAGAATTTGTCAGCTTATGCATTGCATCCTTATGCATTGCAACTTTTCATATCATGATGCATTACATCTTATGCATCCATAAGTCGATCTTCATCGCACCAGGCCTTCGCCATAAGTCGATCTTCATCGCACCAGGCTATCGCCACACAACCAAAAAGCCGACTTTGGTCGCAACAAACTCCTTCAAAATCAAAACATCACATGCATTACATACATTTATTTACTGATCTTTGCATCATACATATCATACTTTGCATTATTATTATCTCAGAAACTAGGGGGCTCGATCAACTCTCAACTGCTATCTGGGCACTTGTGTGTTTATTTCAGGGAAAGTTCAGGGGGCTTGATGAAACTCATCAACCTTTAACTGAGAAAACCCGGCACATATGTGTAATTACGTGTATATAGCTTATTTCAGGGAAATCTTGGGGGCTCGATTATACTCATCGAGTCTTAACAAAGAAAACTCGGCATATACATGTGGCACTCCACGCCTTATAACTGATTGTATGTTTGATGCTCATACGATCTAAATACGCGAAACCCGGCTAAACATTCTCAAGAAGAAGTTTTAAAGCAAACAGAAAAACGCTGATCAATGTGAGACGACATACAGAGGAGTTCCGACTCATGGATATCCCAAAAATTTTCTCAAAAAAGAGAAGATGAGGAAAAGATGAATCCAGAGCCGACTTCTATATGAGCAACCCATAAATTCACCTTTTTGCATACATCATTATAAGCATGTTTTTCTTTATACACAAAAGTTAAAGTCTCTATGTGATTCAGCAATGTGTCAACACGCACGTGCCGACTCATGGGGACTACAACTTGAAAAATTCCTGTGTGAATCGGCAATGTGCCAACACGCACATACCGACTCATGGGGACTATACCTTCTGCATTGCATCTTCTGCATTCTAAAGTAGACTTCGGTCGCAATGTCTATCGCCATATATAAAGTCGACTTCGGTCGCAACGGCTCTCGCCATATATATAAGTCGACCTCGGCCGCAACGGCTCTCGCCATATATATAAGTCGACCTCGGTCGCAACGGCTCTCTCCATATATAAAGTCGACCTCGGTCGCAACAGCTCTCGCCATATATAAAGTCGACTTCGGTCGCAACGGCTCTCGCCATATATAAAGACGACTTCAGTCGCAACGGCTCTCACCATATATATAAGTTGACACCCGTCGCACTGGCTCTCGCCATATATATATGTCGACACTCGTCGCACTGGCTCTCGCCATATAAAATATATAAGTCGACTTTCGTTGCACCGCCTCCCGCCACATTCAGATGCTCATGCCAACTATAACAACCCAGATTTAACAAAAAAAAAATTTGTTTTCGGTGTGAATTGTTTGATTGTCTAATTTGTTTGCGGTGTTTGCATCCTCGATTTATCGATCGACGATTAATTTCCCCCTCTTATCTCGTACCGGACGGAGACCGACCCTTGCCACCCTGACACTCGACCTTTGCGACATCGGGTTTCACCCGATCACCGTCGCAAAAATCGCACGAGACCAACCGCAGCCAACAGAACGAAAAACCCCGTTTAATAAGTGAACGGGATATATTTTTATAGCGTGCCAGAAAGTGTTCTCGGAACGGTTCCAGCGCGAGGTGAACGCCGCCGGATCGACGCACTGATCGCGCAGTTCGAAGTTTTACCCGAATCGGAGGTCCTACGGAGCCCCGGCGGTCAGAAACGTAAACACCGTGCGCGCGAGAGAAAAACCGGGGATGTTTTTGCAAACTGCCAGCCACCTGGGCTATATAAAGACCACCACACTCCCACCCCTCTCTAGGGTTTCCCTAGCCAAAAATTGCAGCCACCCCCTCAGATCTGCCTCCAATTTTGCCCAATAGTCCCCAAATTCCCGAAACCCTAGATCAAAAATCCTCTCAGCCCTCAGATCTGGGCAACCGCTGGCCCAGATCGCGCCACGTTAGCGCCCTGGACTCCCCACCTCCTCTCTCCTCTCTCCCGAGCCGCCTCCACGCAATGGACGCAGCCGCGCCTCCGGCCAGGCCGCGGCCCGCCGCCGGCTCCCTTCTTCCCGCGCCCCTCCTTCCTTCTCTTCTTCCCTCTCCTCCCTCTCACCCTTCTCCTCTTCCTCTCGCAGGTCCCGCGCCAGGAGCCGGCGGCCGTTGAAGCCTCCATGGCCGTGGTCTCTTGGACCCGAGCTCCCCGCACCCTGATCCGGCTCGCCGCCGGTCACCTGCGCCAGCCGCCGCCGCCTTGCGCCGGATCCGCGGCGTCCCACGCCCCCGCGCCCGTCCTAACCTCGCCGGAGTGCCGCGCCGCTCAACCACGGCCGCCGCCAGCCTCCCGATCGGGAGGAAACCGACGAGGCGCTCGCCTGGCCTGGCCGCCGGTTGTGGGGCGGCCTGGCTAGCCCCTCCACGGCCCAGATCTGCGGCCCAGCCTGGCCGCCTTGGCCCAGGCGCCCCAGCCCAGCCGCCAACCGCCTCCAGGCCGCCAGTGGGCCTCGACCCGGTATATTAATGCTGCTGATTCAATTTCGCGAGTAGATTTGCGATTAAACCGTAGCTCGGATGACGTTGCGCCCAAAAGGAAAATTGCTTAGAATTGTGTGTACTTCAATCCATCTTTTGTGAGCATTTTGATTTGAGGCCATCTTGATGTTGTTAATCTCTGTTGAAGTGGGTATCATGCCGTTAACTGCTACTAATTCCTGTTAAGTGCTGCTGTTATTATTTTATTGCAACTTTGGTTGATGATTGTGACACATCCATGAGGCCTATTGCATTGATTCTTTTTGCATACTGTTAAGCATCATGTCTACTTCCATTATATGTATTTCATTGTCATGATATGCTTGCTGGTCATATAGTTGTTGAGCTCCAAAGTTGCTATGCTGCTATTTTGACAGCCACCTCTGTTTTTCTCTAAGTCTGTAACGTTCCCATGCCATGTTGCATGCTTAATATCTGTTGACCTGTGATGCCTATGACCTTGATTCTTTTTTGTACCTGATCACCATCATGTCTAGTTCATGCTCATATATTGCTATGTTATGTTGCTGCACTTTTTCATATAGCTTTGCTCCTAGACTAGTAATGTTTTATTGCATTTTGCATGAGCTATAATTAGTTGTTCATGATG
This sequence comes from Bromus sterilis, assembly GCA_950022295.1. Classification (NCBI taxonomy): domain Eukaryota; kingdom Viridiplantae; phylum Streptophyta; class Magnoliopsida; order Poales; family Poaceae; genus Bromus; species Bromus sterilis. Next base: position 136,412,593 of record OX465601.1, on the reverse strand, counting down.
CCTATTTGCATGATTATTTTTGCCATGCCTTCCTTGCCATGCCTACTGCAATTCCATGTCATTTGTGAGCATGTTTGCATTCATTATCCTGTTTATGCATTGCTCTAAATGTGCTTCCCGATGTTGGCAGATTGTGTTCCAAACTTGTTTTGCTTGTATCTTTTAAACCGTAACTCCGATTGGAGTGTTCTTTATATGTAACTTGATTAGTTTTTCATGTAATTTTTGTTTATGCTATTTTTTGCTCTTGTTAACCAACCTAAAATATGGTTTATGGAAGAACAGTACCAAATCTTTAAATTGTCGTGGGGCACTTAGTGTTATGCCATTTTTAGGTTGTGCCTCACTTAAATTGACTAGCATAGATAGTTTACTTTGTGCTTCACCTCTTTCCATGTTTGTGTGTTATGCCATGCTTGCTTGAGTTTCCATGTTAACAAACTTTTGCTCACCTTATGTAGCTAAACAACTTGAACCGATTCTAAATGTGCGGTATCGTCGTGTGTGACGAGTACTCCACTTAACCTGTTAGTAACCGCTCTCGACGATAGATGCGATGCCTCGTGTTGCCTTCTTGTTGATGCTTTCTCGTGTTTGCTTCGTAGTAATAGATGCTTGCTCGTTGATTGCTTTCCAGTGTTTACCGTCTAGTGTGCTTCCGCGGGTACCTCTCGGAGACGATGCGAGCTTGCGATCAACTGCACCTTCGGAACCCGACTTATCAACAGGCAAGGACTATGCATTACTTATGATCCATTCTATTTCAACCAGCGGTTTGCATGCTAGTCTAGGTTAGGTTCGACGTTTGATCCTACCAATGTTTACAACCTCTTTCAAACCGATACAGCCATGTCCCCTCCCAGCAAACCATTTACTGCTATGTTACTATTCCTGGTTGCTCAACCCCTGCTTAGTATGCATGCTTAGGATGCTACGATGTTACCCTGTTACTCCTTGGTTTGGGCTATCACATTATTATATTGTTGTTGATGATATGATTATTATAATGTTGACTATATTCGACTAAGGATGGAAGGTCTAGGCTATCCCGCCCCGACGCTTTGTTCCATTCGAGTCAACTAGGACCCGAGTTCCGGGTATTGGTTTTAAGACTGAGCGTGCCTAACCGCGTGTGGGATTTTATGGGGTCCCCTCTTCTTACCTACCTAGCTCCAAACATTTCTAGAGGTGGCCCAAGCTGATTTACCATTTGAAACCGTGTGTGTGCTTGGTTGGGCCCCCAGCAGTTTTAAAACAACTCGGGCCAGCGGAGACAGAGTTCCTCTGTTGGTCCACACTGGTGAGCTAGGGAAGTCCCCTGTTATATAGGTGAGACTAACCCCGACCTTAGCCATACGGAAGAGTCCGATCCGAGGGCGTGGCCGGCTCTTGGATTGGGTGTCGACTCCCCGGGGGCCACCCGAATTTGTTCGTTGTTAGTTAGAGGGACCTGTCGTTTCGGATATCTTGGAACTAAATCATAAAATGGTTGCCTATGATGGGTAGAAACTGAGAGAGATGGGCGTGCGTGCGGAGCCTTGTAATGGGCAGTTGGTACACCCCTGCAGGGTTAAATATTTTCGAGAAGCCGTGTCCACGGTTATGGACGACTTGGGACCTACTCCTTGTTCATAGACAACAACAACTGAGATAATCTAAATATAACTTGATCAACGTGTGTGTGCCTTGACTGCTTCTTCTTCGTCGGGATGCGAAGAGGAGGACAAGGATAGGATAGGTGTTATGTTTGCATAAGTAGTTGATAGCAAGACTTGTTGGAGGCGATTCCTCATCGAATGCTTGGCTTCTTATCTTACTCTCTAGATCGTTAGCCACTTCATAAATGCTAGTGCGGCAGCAACCTCACCACTTACCCCTTCCTTACCGTAAACTATTAGTTGTCCTAGAATGACGAGTGATGAAGTCCTTGCTAGGTCAGTTGACCACTACAGTTGGATGCTGAGTACTTCTGTACTCATGATACTACCCCCAAACTCTTTCAGGGTTCTGATCGACAACAGGTATGGTGACCGACGTTTCGCGTGGAGACTCAACGACGACTAATATGACGCCCCCAAAATCAATCCGTGTACAGTAATCATACACACAGGGTACACGGCTGAGATTAGGGTGCCACGGTGAGAATATCACAGCACAACACTAAACACAAAAGGATAAATAAATATGTTACAATACGAGGGATCACGAGGATCCGAATACATAAGTCATACAAGCCATAATATCTGAGTACAGACATAGTTAGTCAAGTTTTGCCTTAAGAAGGCTAGCACAAATGACATCAGAGATACAGATCGAAAAGGCGAGGCCTCCTGCCTGGGATCCACCTCCTGGTCGACGGGGAACTCGACGTCGTAGTAGTCGCCTCCGGGGTACTCCTTCTCTTGGGCTCCAACGTCGGCTGCAGCGGCCGATCAGGAAAAGCGAAAAAGGGGAAATAAAGCAAAGGTGAGTATCTAGCATACCCGCGAGTCTTACGTCCGCTACTAAGCATTTATGCATTGTATCAAATGGCAAGGGGAGGCTATATTTAGTGGACTGCAAGATAGAAATCAGAATAAGGGTAAGAAGCTAGGCCTATCAAAGACTAGCATCTTCCGACGTGTCTTGCAGCATGAGGAGAGAATAGCCAACAGTTTATATAAAGCATAAAGTAACAATGCAACAGAAGTTGCTGCAGCATTGTATAATAATAAGTTGTAGTAATTAGCAATGCCTCCGAGTTCACCTCCTCGACATCCGAGTGAGGAATAAAACCCGGAACCATACAGTTTAATAATAATAGTTCGTAGTGGTAAGATCCAGCTTCAACATAAAGCGTCCTGTTACCGTGGACACGGCTATTCGAATAGATTAATCTTCCCTGCAGGGGTGCACTTGTGTTACACTACATGCACGGATCTCCAGGGTGGCGTACACCTTGTTATGGAATGCCCCACCGAGGCTATCCGACACTCCGTAGCGCATCTTTCAAACTCAACAGAGAGGCCATCCGCCGGTCTAAATCCTAAGTACGCCGGGCCTTGGACCCCAACCCGAACGTACTCCTGCACGGTGCGTGGCTGGCCGGTGAAGTTAAAGCAAATCCAAATAAGACACCACCGCGCGAGAAAATAAGACAACACCACTTCCCGGCGCAGGCCGCGGTACTGCTGACGTTTGAAGAGTCCTCGGACGACACTACGAAGCAGAGGAGCCCATAACTTGTAATTCCCACGGGTAGGTAGTGCGTACATGGCATATAGCCAACTCAAGACATCCACTGAACCATTAGTCATTTTATTAACTTGCGGGACAACCGTTATCGTTGCCTCGACTTAACTGACCCGTGGACAACGAAAGCAGTCAGGACCACCAGTACATCGGTGCCTGCCCTGTCGTCCCACCAAGTCTTTGCGGTTACCAACAAGGTGAACCATCTCCTTACCTTGTCTCGCGTGTGCTCCTGGAGGAGCTCGACTTTCTTGGTTTGGTAACTCTCGCGGCCAACGATCAGGAGCCAAGCACACCGGTACACTGGTCGTACCCTCCCTGTCGTCCCGTCGCAATACCTCTCGCGGGTACCGTTGGGTCGCCCGACTTCTTACCTTTAAGGACACCAGTTGGTTCGAGTCCCTACCATTAAGTGAAACCAGGAGGTATCACCCTCGATGGCACACTTAAAGAGATTTGATAGAGACATCAGCGGAATGAACAAAAGAGGTAAAGCTCGTATCATCCGGGTGATGCTACGCTACTGAGCCGACGAGAGTGAAATACGAGTCCATTCCACTCGTAAGTCAAACTCGAAGCAACTCGGCAGAGTCTCGCCGTTGTAGGTTCCCTAGGGTGTCTGTATTGATCCGTACCTGTTGCAGTTGTAATATATCGTTTCCGCGATCACTCCCAGAGTGATCACGGCCCTCTATCTAATCCTAGTTGACTAATAATGCGCAGGGCTTATTGCTGAATAACATATACATTATAATAGGCAGCATAGGATAAAGGAAGGTACATCAAGGGGCGACAAAAACAGGCTATGCAATTGAATAGGATTGTAACGTAGCAGCAGCAGTAACAATGCCTAGTGCAAGAAATGTACGGAAAGATAGGCAATATCTGGGGAAGAGAATGGCTCTGCTTGCCTGTAAGCTCGACGGTAGGGGTACAGTCGTCGACGAAGTAGTCGATCACAGGGGCATCGGCAGCAGACGTCGAGACTATCGGACAATAAGAGAGGGGGAAGAAACAATAAATACACAGCAATAATAGCAATACGAATGTAAGACATAGAAGATACAAAGCAACGGGGCTCTAACGCAGTGCGATGCAATATGCTCGGAGCGGGAATTCATTCGAGGATGAACAACTAGCTCCGGGTGATTACCGGACAGGGTGTCCGAAGGGGGAAGGGATCATGCCGAAGCTGTCGTGGACATCAGACAAACATACGAAGGGTGTATCCGTGTTAGTTGATCCATTCTGAACAACTTTCGTGTTCAGAATAAATTCATCCGGCAGGTTTTTACCGGCACCGGGAATTATCGACAAACAGCCTGGAGGGGGGAATGTCGATGATCGGTGCGTTAGGGGGTGGGGTAGACATACGGATAGCGTATATGTGTTCGTTATATTTTTCTGATCAATTTTCATGTATAAACTTTTTCGATCCGAGTTACGGATTAAACAGATATTGATTTTCAAATTTAAATCATTTTAAAAGATTTTCTGGAATTATTTTATTACTAAATCGAACCTTATCCAGAACCTTATCCACAACAGTGCTGACATGTGGGCTCCACATGTCAGCCTCACATTTTAATAATTCCTTTTATTAAATCCAAATAATAAGTGGGACCTACATGTCATTGACACACATGCTAATAAACCTTTTTTTAAAAATGCCAGGAAAAATGTTAAATGGCCTGGGGCCCACTGTAATAGACTGTTAGGCAATATTAACTAACAGATTAATTAATCTAACTTAATTAGTGGTGGGGGCCCCACATGTCATTGACTAGTTAGTTAACCAAATCATTTTTTTAATCTTAACTATCTGGCCTCGGGCCCACTGGACAGAGAGAGAGGGGGTGGTTTGACAGTGGTTAGGGGTTAATCCCCTAGCCGACACAGCCGGGACGGCCGGCGGCAACATCAACCGCAGCACGGCGAGGCCGGACGACTGGTGCTTCCCAGACAACGGCGAGGGAGGGAAGCAGGGCGTGGGGACGATGCGCGACCGAGTGGCCATGGGGCACACCGGGGCAGGGCGCGCGGCCTGGTGAGCACGACCTCTGGCCATGGAGGCCGGAGTACAGGGCGGCCACCACGGCTACGGACCCGACGGGGAAAGGGGAAAAACGGTAGGAGGAGCTCACGTCGAAGGCGTAGGGGGGGCAGTGGGCCTGGAGGAGCTCGGAGCGGTGCGAATCGACCAAGGGCCCGGCGGTGCCGGAGGTTGAAGAAGACGACATTAGCGGTGTTTGAGAGCTCCGGCGCCCGCGTGGATCGATTGAGAGCACGAGGGACTCCTGGTGCACCCCCTGGACAGCAAGACGCGGCTTGGGGACGACCATGGCCATGACGGCGACGAAGCGCGGCGGCGGCCATGGAGGGCTCTGTTGCGCGAGGGAGAAGAAGGCTAGGGGGGAAGGAATTCGATCTAGGGTTTGAGAGGGGGGCAGGGGGCGTTCTTATCCCCCGGAGAGGGGGCGCAAGTGGGGAGGGGGGTCGGGCAGGTGGAGGAGGGGGGGCATTGCGTCCTTTGCTCCCCTGTTCATGGAGAACAGTGGGGTGGGGGGGGAAGGGACCGGGTACAGGGGAGGGGAGGGGAGAGGGGGCTGGGCCCGGGGTGGGCCTCTCCCCCGGCGTAGTATAGGTTTTTCTTTTTTTTAGTTTTCTTTATTCTTTTCTGTAATTAATTGTTTTAGGTATTTTTTTATCTTTGTAAAATATGTAACAAGGCCCATAATTAGTATTGCAAATTGCTAGAATGCCACAAAAAGAATTGGAATTTTATAAACTCATTTAATAATTGCTTGGAATTTACAACTTATTAAATGGGTCTAATTGCTACTGTTTTAAATTATTTAAATTACTTAGCCATTTTTAATAAATTTCCTTTTCTACATTTTCTTGGCCTAATGACTTTCGACAATTTTACAAACACTTTAAAATAATTTGTTATGCAACTTTTATATATCACTTTTATTTAATCTACCCATGGTAATTTAAGAATCCATAGGATATGGTTTTTATTACTTTTATTATTACTAAATCACTTTAATTAAAACAACCATTATTATATTAACATGGCCCACAGGTTATACAACATTAAAAAAAATGCTTTTACCATTCTGATTAAGCTTTAATCTCCACATTTTTCTTTATATAATATCCTAGGGGCAAGTTAGCAACTCGCCATTCTTGGTTTTATACTTACCATGGTTATAACAACATGATCCACGGATTATTCTTCAAGGTTCAGAAATGCCCACAAAGCTTTTGGTTCACTATGCTTTTCATTTTCATTTTAATTCCTATGACAATTTTGATACGCCAACCTTATGGGTTTCATAATTATCATTGACTTGGGATTAACCACATGACTAAGGTGGGCTGGGTTTAACCATGAATAAGGTGATTGACATGCCTCCACAATTGTTGGAGCAAGATTTACAATCCACATTTATTTGAAAATTTTATCAGGGTCGGAATTTGACAGGGCTATGATCAAAGGTGATCATGGCTTGATCATCAACAGTAATGATCACTAACAGTGGAATCACTGTAGTGATTACTGTTACTGATTCTGAGGGTGTTACAAATCTCCCCCACTACAAAGAATTCTCGTCCCGAGAATTAAAGGTAGTGAAAGGGGTAAAGCTTTGGTTTCGTATTCTAACGATTCTTCTGGTGCTTGTTGTCCTTCTCGACGAAGCTCTTCCTTAATGATGTTGTCTTAATTCCTCTGCATCAATGCGTCTCGACGAATTTCCATCCTTCCTTTTGAGGGCTTCATCGTACTTACGAATAGGTTAGGGGGGGAACTTGAGGGGGTCGGATCGGTACAAGCTTAATCAACCGAGATGGTCGAAGGGAATGGGGTACAAAGTATCTCACGAGTTAAACTCGGGGAGATACATCGAGAGAAACAAAATAAGGCATGAGAAGTTTTCAAGCGGATAGGCATGCATTCGATGCCGATGACAGACGATGAAAAAAAGGGGGTCCAGAGTATCAGGCATAAGCACTGAGTCTGATATCGAACTGAATATCACAAGGTAGAGGACTCGTGAGTTGCATACAAGGTCAAGCAAGAGGAATAACCTCGAGAATCGAAAGGTACAAGAGAGTCAGGTTTCGATCCTGTGGACCTGTGGGTTATGGGCCCACAGTGAATAAGAAGGGTGGTGAAAAACAATGCGATCAAGTTGCAAGGTAAGTCAGAGAACAGCTTGTTAGCTATATCGGCAACAATGTCGGTACCAAGGGCGAGGGACGAAGAGAACCATTTTCCTGCTTGTTAAGACGAGGCGGACCAATTGGCAAAGTTCTCGTCCATCGGTGGTCACCGAAAAGTCATCAACAATCTTAACAGGTTGGACGGACAAAGTAGTACACCAAAGTGTTTACATAAGAAGGAAAGTATCACTGCTCAGATAATTTATATTAAAAAGAAGGGTTAAACAGACCAATGGAAAGGAAATTGTGATGATACACACGTATCAGGCGTAATTCTTTCCCAAGGGAAGGTAGAGCAAGATATACATGACCAATTTTGTATTGGTAGGGAGTCAAAAGGGGTTGTCAATGATAACAAAAATCGTCGAGGGGCAAGGATGGTATTTCTCACCATGAATTCAATAGGCACAAGGAAGAAGCAAAAATGCTGGTGATGACCACGACACTTCATGTCGAGAGGTTTCAAGAGAATGCAATCGAGTAGCAACATCACCAAACAAAAGGGGTGGTGGGGCAAAAGGTAAGTGGTGTTCTCGGTTGACGACAACCCAGAACCATGAAATGGCTATGACAGGGATAGACATTGTTTCACCACAATTCAGAAGATGTAGTGCAAAGGCATGATATCCTCGAGATACCAGGGGGTAACACTCGAAGGTAGAATGGTGGATCATAGATGCTGAAGATTTTATACCAAGGTGGTTAATTATCTTTATGAGAAGATGTCATGATAAGTTATACATAGTATCCACGGGCATGAACACAAAGGTTCAAGGTCGACTCCCACTTCTTCAATGCATAACATTTCAATCACTTCTCGCTATCGATGAAGTTGTAGAGTAGGAAATTTATCTGACGTAACACCAGTAGAGTATGACCCGTAGAAGTTTCCGGGGTTCACACAGATGGATGAAGCATAGATACAACCCATAGGGACATTTTACGAAACTATACGACAAACAGTAGGAACAAGTTATACAAGTTTGAAAGCGGAAGGCTGACGACAAGAAGTAGATGATACCGTTAGCGGGAGGCATCTTGTATCAGGGGAAATTCATCAATGACTTAGGACACAAGGAAGCGGTAGGTAGTAATCCACCAAAAGGTCAGGTGGCGTACCGAGAGTCTGGTATGAGTATTGGTACTCAACCATAAGGTGAAAGAATACAAAGGCATCGGACCATAGAAACCTCTGCACAATTCGATGATTGAATACGAAGGAATTACGATGTCTAAAAGACGGACAATCAAGGAAGGTTGGACTTACCAAGATCCATCTCATGTCCGGAATGACGTATGAGCCGGAAGAATGAATTCATAAGGATCAACAGATGATTGTGTGCACTAGCACACACGATGATTCAACAGATCAGAATGGCAGTGCCAAGGGAGGTCATCAAAGTCTACAAGGGAAACGGGATTAATCATAGTGCAAGCAGGTAAGAAGAATCTCCAAAGCAGTAGGATGCCGAGGATTGTCGCGAGATCGAATAGTAGTTCAAAGTATTTTGGGAATCATAGGAACAACTTAGGATGAATGGATCCTCGATAAATGTGAGGAATTATCCGCAGGGTGAAAAGAAGCTGCAAGGCAGTAGGCTCAAAGGATTTCCGAAACAACGAAAAGTATTTCGATGCATCTTCTGAACACAAGAGCAACCGGGATTGAATGGATGAATGAAAGGTGTATGTGGTTATACATACGGACTTACGGGTGGTAGGGAATTGTAAAGGTGATCGGCACATATGGTCTCGGGAGTTTTACCGGAGAGTAATCTTCGGTATCTTCTCGTGAAGCAAGCGATCATCTGTACTGAAGGGCTCTCCGGGAGGAAGTAGTCACGAGATCCTAATGTCAGAGTTAGAAAAATCTTTAACCCTAAAATTGGAGAGAGCAGAGTCCCAGAGTAAAGGTGAGGAGAAAAAGATCCTAATACCACCCAGTTTTGCGACGTGGGCCGATAAGCCACATGACACTGTTAGTAAAGTAGTTTTGCAACGACTAGACTCGACTTCGACCAGGTAGGGGTTGGGTGGCTTCCTACAGGCAGTCGGCTCTGATACCAACTTGTGACGCCCCCAAAATCCATCCGTGTACAGTAATCATACACGCAGGGTACACGGCTGAGATTAGGGTGCCACGGTGAGAATATCACAGCACAACACTAAACACAAAAGGATAAATAAATATGTTACAATACCAGGGATCACGAGGATCCGAATACATAAGTCATACAAGCCATAATATCTGAGTACAGACATAGTTAGTCAAGTTTTGCCTTAAGAAGGCTAACACAAATGACATCAGAGATACATATCGAAAAGGCGAGGCCTCCTTCCTGGGATCCACCGAACTACTCCTGGTCGACGGGGAACTCGACGTCGTAGTAGTCGCCTCCGGGGTACTCCTGCTCCTGGGCTCCAACGTCGGCTGCAGCGGCCGATCAGGCAAAGCGAAAAAGGGGAAATAAAGCAAAGGTGAGTATCTAGCATACCCGCGAGTCTTACGTCCGCTACTAAGCATTTATGCATTGTATCAAATGGAAAGGGGAGGCTATATTTAGTGGACTGCAAGATAGAAATCAGAATAAGGGTAAGAAGCTAGGCCTATCGAAGACTAGCATCTTCCGACGTGTCTTGCAGCATGAGGAGATAGTAGCCAACAGTTTATATAAAGCATAAAGTAACAATGCAACAGAAGTTGCGGCAGCATTGTATAATAATAAGTTGTAGTAATTAGCAATGCCTCCGAGTTCACCTCCTCGACATCCCAGCGAGGAAGAAAACCCGGAACCATATAGTTTAATAATAGTAGTTCGTAGTGGTAAGATCCAGCTTCAGCATAAAGTGTCCTGTTACCGTGGACACGGCTATTCGAATAGATTAATCTTCCCTGGAGAGGTGCACTTGTGTTACACTAAACGCACGGATCTCCAGGGTGGCGTACACCTTGTTAGGGAATGCCCCACCGAGGCTATCCGACACTCCATAGCCCATCTTTCATACTCAACAGAGAGGCCATCCGTCGGTCTAAATCCTAAGTACGCCGGGCCTTGGACCCCAACCCGAACGTACTCCTGCACGGTGCGTGGATGGCCGGTGAAGTTAAAGAAAATCCAAATAAGACACCACCACGCGAGAAAATAAGACAACACCACTTCCCGGCGCAGGCCGCGGTACTGCTGGCGTCTGAAAATTCCTCGGACGACACTACGAAGCAGAGGAGCCCACGGGTAGGTAGTTCGAACATGGCATATAGCCAACTCAACACATCCACTGAACCATTAGTCATTTTATTAACTTGTGGGACAACCGTTATCGTTGCCTCGACTTAACTGACCCGCAGACAACAACATCAGTCAGGACCACCAGTATCGGTGCCTGCCCTGTCGTCCCACCAAGTCTCTGCGGTTACCAACAAGGTGAACCGTCTCCTTACCTTGTCTCGCGTGTGCTCCTGGAGGAGCTCGACTTTCGTGGTTTGGTAACTCTCACGGCCAATGATCAGGGGCCAAACACACCGGTACACTGGTCGTACCCTCCCTGTCGTCCCGTCGCAATACCTCTCGCGGGTACCGTTGGGTCGCCCGACTTCTTACCTTTAAGGATACCAGTTGATTCGAGTCCCTACAATTAAGTGAAACCAGGAGATATCACCCTCGATGGCACACTTAAAGATGTTTGATAGAGATATCAGCGGAATGAACTAAAGAGGTAAACCTCGTATCATCCGGGTGATGCTACCCTACTGAGCCGACGAGAGTGAAATACGAGTCCATTCCACTCGTAAGTCAAACTCGAAGCGACTCGGCAGAGTCTCGCCGTTTTAGGTTCCCTAGGGTGTCTGTATTGATCTGTACCTGTTGCAGTTGTAATATATCGTTTCCGCGGTCACTCCCAGAGTGATCACGGCCCGCTATCTAATCCTAGTTGACTAATAATGCGCAGGGCTTACTGCTGAATACAATATATATTATAATAGGCAGCATAGGATAAAGGAAGGTACATCAAGGGGCGACAAAAACAGACTATGCAATTGAATAGGATTTTAACGTAGCAGCAGTAGTAACAATGCCAAGTGCAAGAAATGTACGGAAAGATAGGCGATATCTGGGGACGAGAATGGCTCTGCTTGCCTGTAAGCTCGACGGTAGGGGTATAGTCGTCGACGAAGTAGTCGATCACAGGGGCATCGACAGCAGACGTCGAGACTATCGGACAATAAGAGTGGGGTAAGAAACAATAAGTACAACAATAATAGCAATACGAATGTAAGACATAGAAGATACAAAGCAACGGGGCTCTAACGCAGTGCGATGCAATATGCTCGGAGCGGGAATTCATCCGGGGATGAACAGCCAGCTCCGGGTGATTACCGGACAGGGTGTCCGAAGGGGGAAGGGATCATGCCGGAGGTGTCGTGGACATCGGACAAACATACGGATGGTGTATCCGTGTTAGTTGAAACATTCTGAACAACTTACGTGTTCAGAATAAATTCATCCCGCAGGTTTTTACCGGCACCGGGAATTATCGACAAACAACCCGTAGGGGGAATGTCGATGATCGGTGCGTTAGGGAGGTGGGGTAGACATACGGATAGCGTATATGTATTCGTTATAATTTTTTGATCAATTTTCATGTATAAACTTTTTCGATCCGAGTTACGGATTAAAAGATATTGATTTTCAAATTTAAATCATTTTAAAAGATTTTCTGGAATTATTTTATTACTAAATCGAACCTTATCCATAACCTTATCCACAACAGTGCTGACATGTGGGATCCACATGTCAGCCTCACATTTTAATAATTCCTTTTATTAAATCCAAATAATCAGTGGGACCTACATGTCATTGACACACATGCTAATAAACCTTTTTTTTAAATGCCAGGAAAAATGTTAAATGGCCTGGGGCCCACTGTCATAGACTGTTAGGCAATATTAACTAATAGATTAATTAATCTAACTTAATTAGTGATGAGGGCCCCACATGTCATTACCTAGTTAGTTAACCAAATAATTTTTTTATCTTAACTATCTGGCCTCGGGCCCACTGGACAGAGAGGGGGGGGGGGGTTTGACAGTGGTTAGGGGTTAATCCCCTAGCCGACACAGCCAGGACGGCCGGCGGCAACATCAAACGCAGCACGGCGAGGCCGGCCGGCTGGTGCTTCCCAGACAGCGGCGAGGGAGGGAAGCAGGGCGTGGGGACGATGCGCGGCCGAGTGGCCATGGGGTGTTACAACTAGTTAGGAGGATCCCGGCGGAGGGCCTGGACCCGTGTGGTTATGGGAATCGATGTTTTTCTCTTTGCCAGTAGGCATTTGATTGTAGTCTGTACTCAGACATGTATCTTCCGTTGTTGTATTGTATTAAGGCAGTTGTATGCCTATTTTATGAGACGTTGCAACCTTGTATCTGTAATGTTGTGATATCATGTTGGAAATCCGGGGCATATGGCTATGTCATATGTCGCGGTGGGACCGAGATGTGCTTTGTCCCCGGATCTGGATGGAAACATCTAGATCTTGAATAGTACCTCATATCGGGCCTTACAACTTGGTATCAGAGCCTTACCGACCGTAGGATCCCTTTTTTGGCCGAAGTCGAGTCTAGACAAAAACTATTTTGTAGCTACTATGTTAGTTATCGGAGAGTAGGATTCTTTTTACTCCTTACCTTTGCTCTGGTCAGGACAAGTGTCGTAAGTGTTTTAATTCTCGTCTTATCCCTTTCAAACTTTAGGATCTTGAGTGTGTGGAGTATCAGAATAGTTACAATGCCTTGCTTGCAGCGTATTGTCTCGATTCCGATCTCAGGTTTGGGAATTCATGTAGTACCTTTAGTTCTTCCGACTCTGGGTAAACATCTTGGTCGTCTGTTGACTTCAATCCTCTTGTCCGGTATCCTCGCGATTGGAGTGAGAATGCTTCCCTTTATCTTCGCTTTCAACTGTCGTTCCTCCTCTTGACACCGACGGATTCGTATTTTCGACGATGTCGTCTCTGTGCGGAAAGTTTCTCGACGGAAGATCCTCGTTCGACATGGAGCAGAGTCCCTTGGTGGTGTTGAAGATCGTTGTCTTTCCTTTCTCTTCCCTCTCCCCCGGATCGTCCTGGATCTCGGGACGAGATCCCTTGTTGGTGGTGTTGTATTGTAACAGTCCAGATTTCACAAAAATTAAAAAAAATTGTTTTCGGTGTGAATTGTTTGATTATCTGATTTGTTTGCGGTGTTTGCATCCTCGATTTATCGATCGTCGATTAATTTCCCCCCTCTTATCTCGTACCGGACGGAGACCGACCCTTACCACCCTGACACTCGACCTTTGCGACACCGGGTTTCACCCGATCACCGTCGCAAAAATCGCACGAGACCAGCCGCAGCCAACAAAACAAAAAAACCCGTTTAAAAAGTGAACGGGATATATTTTTATAGCGCGCCGGAAAGTGTTCTCGGAACGGTTACAGCATGAGGTGAACGCCTCCGGCTCGTCGCGCTGATCGCGCAGTTCGAAGTTTTACCCGAATCGGAGGTCCTGCGGACCCCCGGCGGTCAGAAACGTAAACACCGCGCACGAGAGAGAAAAACCGGGGATGTTTTTGAAAACTGCCAGCCACCTGGGCTATATAAAGACCACCACACTCCCACCCCTCTCTAGGGTTTCCCTAGCCAAAAATTGCAGCCACCCCCTCAGATCTGCATCCAATTTTGCCCAATAGTCCCCAAATTCTCGAAACCTTAGATCAAAAATCCTCTCAGCCCTCAGATCTGGGCAACCGGTAGCCCAGATCGCGCCACGTCAGCGCCCTGGACTCCCCACCTCCTCTCTCCTCTCTCCCCGAGCCGCCTCCACGCCATGGACGAAGCCGTGCCTCCGGCCAGGCCGCAGCCCGCCGCCGGCTCCCTTCTCCCCGCGCCCCTCCTTCCTTCTCTCCTTCCCTCTCCTCCCTCTCACCCTTCTCCTCTTACTCTCGCAGGTCCCGCGCCAGGAGCCGGCCGCCGTTGAAGCCTTCATGGCCGTGGTCTCTTGGACCCGAGCTCCCCGCGCCCTGATCCGGCTCGCCGCCGGTCACCTGCGCCAGCCGCCGCCGCCTTGCGCCGGATCCGCGGCGTCCCGCGCCCCCGCGCCCGTCCTGACCTCGCCGGAGTGCCGCGCCGCTCAGCCACGGCCGCCGCCAGCCTCCCGATCGGGAGGAAACCGACGAGGCGCTCGCCTGGCCTGGCCGCCGGTTGTGGGGCGGCCTGGCTAGCCCCTCCACGGCCCAGATCTGCGGCCCAGCCTGGCCGCCTTGGCCCAGGCGCCCCAGCCCAGCCGCCAACCGCCTCCAGGCCGCCGGTGGGCCTCGGCCCGATAAGGTCCTCCCACTTTTTTTCTCTTTTTTTTTTCTTTTCTCTCTGCCTGTGAAATTTTTCTAAGTCTGATATATTATTGCTGCTGATTCAATTTTGCGAGTAGATTTGCGATTAAACCGTAGCTCGGATGACGTTGCGCCCAAAAGGAAAATTGCTTAGAATTGTGTGTACTTCAATCCATCTTTTGTGAGAATTTTGATTTGAGGCCATCTTGATGTTGTTAATCTCTGTTGAAGTGGGCATCATGCCGTTAACTGCTACTAATTCCTGTTAAGTGTTGCTGTTATTATATTATTGCAACTTTGGTTGATGATTGTGACACATCCATGAGGCCTATTGAATTGATTCTTTTTGCATACTGTTAAGCATCATGTCTACTTCCATTATATGTATTGCATTGTCATGATATGCTTGTTGGTCATATAGTTGTTGAGCTCCAAAGTTGCTATGCTGCTGTTTTGACAGCCACCTCTGTTTTTCTCTAGTTATGTAACGTTCCGATGCCATGTTGCATGGTTAATATCTTTTGATATGTGATGCCTATGACCTTGATTCTTTTTTATACCTGATCACCATCATGTCTAGTTCATGCTCATATATTGCTATGTTATGTTGCTGCACTTTTTCATATAGCTTTGCTCCTATTTATACAGCATAAAAATAACAGTTTATGCCCTGTTTCCTGATTTTCACTAAGTCCTAGACCAATAATGTTTTATTGCATTTTGCATGAGCTATAATTAGTTGTTCATGATGCCTATTTGCATGATTCTTTTTGCCATGCCTTATTTTTCATGCCTAGTGCAATTCCATGTCATTTGTGAGCATGTTTTCGTTCATTATCCTGTTTATGCATTGCTCTAAAGTGTGCTTCCCGATGTTGGAAGATTGTGTTCCAAACTTGTTTTGCTTGTATCTTTTAAACCGTAACTCCGTTTGGAGTGTTCTTTATATGTAACTTGATTAGTTTTTCGTGTACTTTGTGTTTATGCTATTGTTTTCTGTTGTTAACCAACCTAAAATATGGTTTAGGGCAGAACAGTACCAAATCTTTAAATTGTCGTGGGGGCACTTAGTGTTATGCCATTTTTAGGTTGTGCCTCACTTAAATTGACTAGCATAGATAGTTTACTTTGTGCTTCACCTCTTTCCATGTTTGTGGGCTATGCCATGCTTTCTTGAGTTGCCATGTTAACAACCTTTTGCTCACCTTGTGTAGCTAAACAACTTGAACCGATTCTAAATGTGCGGTATCGTCGTGTGTGACGAGTACTCCACTTAACCTGTTAGTAACCGCTCTCGACGGTAGATGCGATGTCTCGTGTTGCCTTGTTGTTGATGCTTGCTCGTGTTTGCTTCGTAGTAATAGATGCTTGCTCGTTGATTGCTTTCCAGTGTTTACCGTGTTGTGTGCTTCCGCGGGTACCTCTCGGAGACGATGCGAGCTTGCGATCAACTGCACCTTCGGAACCCGACTTATCAACATGCAAGGACTATGCATTACTTATGATCCATTCTATTTCAACCAGCGGTTTGCATGCTAGTCTAGGTTAGGTTCGATGTTTGATCCTACCACATTTTACAGCCTCTTTCAAACCGATACAGCCATGTCCCCTCCCAGCAAACCATGTACTGCTATGTTACTATTGCTCGTTGCTCAGCCCCTACTTAGTATGCATGCTTAGGATGCTACGATGTTACCCTGTTACTCCTTGGTTTGGTCTATCACATTATTATATTGTTGTTGATAATATGATTATTATAATGTTGACTATATTCGACGAAGGATGGAAGGTCAAGGCTATCCCTCCACGACGCTTTGTTCCATTCGAGTCAACTAGGACCCGAGTTTCGGGTATTGGTTTTAAGACTGAGCGTGCCTAACCGCGTGTGGAATTTTATGGGGTCAGCTCTTCTTACCTACCTTGCTCCAAACATTTCTAGAGGTGGCCCAAGCTGATTTACCATTTGAAACCGTGTGTGTGCTTGGTTGGGCCACCAGCAACTCGGGCCAGCGGAGACAGAGTTCCTCTGTTGGTCCACACTGGTGAGCTAGGGAAGTCCCCTGTTATATAGGTGAGACTAACCCCGACCTTAGCCATACGGAAGAGTCCGATCCGAGGGCGTGGCCGGCTCTTGGATTGGGTGTCGACTCCCCGGGGGCCACCCGGATTTGTTCGTTGTTAGTTAGAGGGACCTGTCGTTTTGGATCTCTTGGAACTAAATCATAAAATGGTTGCCTGTGATGGGTAGCAACTGAGAGAGATGGGCGTGCGTGCGGAGCCTTGTAATGGGCAGTTGGTACACCCCTGCAGGGTTAAATCTTTTCGAGAATCCGTGTCCACGGTTATGGACGACTTGAGACCTACTCCTTGTTCATAGACAAAAACAACTGAGATAATCTTAATATAACTTGATCAACGTGTGTGTGCCTTGACTGCTTCTTCTTTGTCGGGATGCGAAGAGGAGGACAAGGATAGGATAGGTGTTATTTTTGCGTAAGTAGTTGATAGCAAGACTTGTTGGAGGCGATTCCTCATCGAATGCATGGCTTCTTATCTTACTCTCTAGATCGTTAGCCACTTCATAAATGCTAGTGCGGCAGCAACCTCACCACTTACCCCTTCCTTACCGTAAACTACTAGTTGTCCTAGAATGACGAGTGATGAAGTCCTTACTGGGTCAGTTAACCACTACAGTTGGATGCTGAGTACTTCTGTACGCATGATACTACCCCCAAACTCTTTTCCGGGTTCTGATCGACAACAGGTATGGTGACCGACGTTTCGCGTGGAGACTCGACGACGACTAGTTAGGCGGATCCCGGCGGAGGGCCTGGACCCATGTGGTTATGGGAATCGATGTTTTTCTCTTTGCCAGTAGGCATTTGATTGTAGTCTGTACTCAGACATGTATCTTCCGCTATTGTATTGTATTAAGGCAGTTGTATGCCTATTTTATGAGATGTTGTAACCTTGTATCTGTAATGTTGTGATATCATGTTGGAAATCCGGGGCATATGGCTATGTCATATGTCGCGGTGGGACCGATATGTGCTTCGTCCCCGGATCTGGATGGAAACATCTAGATCCGGAATAGTACCGCATATCGGGCCTTACAATTTGGTATCAGAGCCTTACTGACCGTAGGATCCCTTTTCTGGGTGAAGTCGAGTCTAGACAAAAACTATTTTGTAGCTACTATGTTAGTTATCGGGCCTTACACCAACTTAGAATTGGCACACATTATTCCGGGTTGCTGAAGGAAACATATTCCAGCACTCGAAGGGCCACTCTATTTGGAAGCTGGGAACACAACCCATCATATTTACTGGCTTCAACCAACAAGTATCCGCCAGTTTTTATCAGCAAACAAGTATTTTCTGAATTCTACAAAATTTATTTGGTTTGGCATATAATACTTGTCGGCTTAAAAAAAGCAAGAAATTGAAAGTCCCAAGTTGCTGCAGGCAAGACAACCTGGCACTTGGGGGCTACACTACTTCGAAACAAATTTCACAAGTACAATTCCCAAGTTGCTGCAAGCAAGACAACCCGGCACTTGGGGGCTACACCAGCAAGGCTATTTTATATAAAAAATACTCCAAGTCATCACGAGATGATAAACTCGGAGCTTGGGGGCTACAGGTGATATGGACATAAAGTTGCCCGTAAAAAATTTCCCAAGTCCTTTTGACAAGACACGGAAGAGAAAAAATCAACATTGAACCCAAACATGGAAGAGTTCAAAATTAATCATATCGGGTTCATTGACATGAATCAGTGGAGCAAGTCGGCTTAATGGTTTGGCCTCCAGACCCGGTCTTTATCCTAACTATTCATTATACTGGAAGTTTACCATGGACGCGCACCCAACGTTCTCTTCTACGACAATCTCATTGCCACGAAAAGGCAGAGGAAAAATGAAGCCGACGCCAAGATTGTGTCCAAGCTAAACTTGGGGGCTATTGTCGGGGGGATTAATCACAGCTAAGACCCAGCTAGAAGATAGCACCCAAAAGGAAGATTCAGCCAGAAGACAGATCCTGGAGACTAGAGTCGGCTGACATGAGTCACCTCCATGAGTCGGCTGACATGAGATCCTCCATGAGTCGGCTGACATGAGTCACCTCGATGAGTTGGCTGACGTGAGTCACCTCCATGAGTCGGCCTGATGGGGACTCTCCTCTACAGGAGTCGGCCAGACAGGGGACTCTCCTCTACAGGAGTCGGCCAGACAGGGGACTCTCCTCTACAAGAGTCGGCCAGATAGGGGACTCTCCTCCACAGGAGTCAGCCGGACGAAGGAATCAATATGGAGTCCACCTAACTTGGAAGAAACAAAAAGCTACAAGACTTAGAGTAGGACTCGGATTGATATCCGACTTGTAATAGAATAAGAGACTAGTTTGTATCCTACTAGGACTCTACATGTAAATCCTCCCCCTTCCACCTATATAAGGAGGTGTAGGGCGCCCATAGAGGACAAGTTCCGCCAGAGTAGGCTCTCGATATGAGAATAGGCTTCCGCCAAAGTAGTCTCTCGATATGAGAGTAGGCTTCTGCCAAAGTAGGCTCTTGATATGATAGTAGGCTCTCTCGATATGAGAGTAGGCTTCCGCCAAAGTAGGCTCTCGATATGAGAGTAGGCTTTCTCCACCAGAGTAAGATTTCTCCATCAGAGTAGGCTTTCGCCATGAAAGTAGGATTTCGCCTGAATACAATTGTAAGAGAGTTGGCGACATGTCGGCGACTCCCCGTGAGCAAAGGAATAAGACCTAGCCACAAACAGCATGTAGGGTCTTTACTGGACGATGTTTCCCGGGGCCTGAAGCTGTATAAAATCATGTTTCTCTTTCTCTGTGATGTTTCTTATTCCTCGTACACTCGTAGAAAAGGCCCCATAATCAAGTCCGACTCTATGGACATCTGTCGTGGCTTTCCCACGACAGTTCCCTCAGATAATGCGGTATTATGCTGATGATTGTTTTGTTGATGAACATTTATTTCTCATCTTTTCTTTTCAGCCATGATGCTGGAACCGTCAAGTTCAAACTTTATAATGATCTCATAACTATGTCTTTGGCACAATTTTGTGATATAATAGGTGTGCCGAACGTTGGTCAGACGGCGAAAATGACTTCTCAGCCTTCCGATTTGAGGACCCTTTTCAACTCCCTTTGTTGCCAGGAGGAGACTGACATTCGGCGCACGAAGATTTCCAGCATTCTGTTTCCACACCTCAGGTATTTTGCGTATTTTTTTGCTAGAGGGGTGTTGGCTCGTGACAACACGAGCAGTGGTTCTACACCAGATTTCGCTATTTGTGCGAACGCCCTCTCTGATAAGAATGATTATAATGTGGGTGCCTTAATTGCTCGGCGCCTTGTTACGAACAGTAACAAGGGCGATTTATATCGTGGTGTTTATGCCACACTCATCCCTGAGTCTCTTGAGCGCACCCCACATCCTGATGATGTTCCCTTTTCGTACGCAAGTCTCGATCTTGCTGCTATGAAGAGGCATAAGTTTGTTACCATGACTTCCCAGTTTGGTAACCTTGATTATATTTTGAGGTTTCAAAAGACCATTACTCGTGAGATCCGTCTACCTGCACCACTTTTGTTTGATAACACTCGCAGGAACGGATGGTCCTTCAATGATATCCAGTTTGATGAGTTCATGGCTCATTACTAGCCGCATAACCCCATGGAGGGGGTTGTGCCCGACGAGGAGGAGCATGGTGAGTTCCCACCTTTACAGGGGGAGACCTTCACCGAGCAAGATGAGGGGTCTTCCTCTGCTTGGAGCGCAGGACCTTCCTCATGGGAGGACCCGAGGACTTCGGTGTACGCACCGGAGGGCTCATACGACTCCTGGACTTACCATTACCCCGGAGCAGGAGGCTCCTGGGGGTAGTAGCTGCTACCAACTTAGGCCAAAAGCCTAATCTTGGGGGAGTACGTGCCCTTCTCACCTTTCCATTGTATTATCCGTTTTTATTTTATTTGCTTTTATCTTTTTGAAGTTTTTGCCCGTTCTTCTTTGTTGTTTTATTTTGCAAAAACAACAAAAAGATTTCTATTTTCTTTTTCTTTCGCTAAACCTTTGGAAAACCCAAAAAGATTTCCTTCTCTCTTTAGTTTGCTTTGTTTTCAGAATTCAGCTCAAGTCCGTGATGGCATTTGATTATATATTTCCCACGTTCGGTCGTGCAAGTGACAAGGCAGTAATGACGAAGATCGACGGAAGGGAAGCAACAAGGAAAACCGGTATGAACTCTTCTTGTTTCTACTTTTGTACATATGCCTGTACTTATGATCTAGAGACCAGCTTGTAGCGACATAGTGCTATATTTACAATGCTTTCCCAGTGTTCAGGCTTTCTTTGTGGTTGATCTCAAATAGCTAGGGTGCATAATATGTTGCTGAAATGATTTAGATGCATTGCATTGTTCATGGTTTGGCATATTGAAGTGGTATTTCCCTTCGGAGAATTCTTGGATTGACTTGGCACATGTTCACACATATTTATGACTAAAATTTCTATCATGCCTTGATGACCTTTTTATTTCAGAATAGTCATATCACTTTCATGCCCGATTCAATGTTACTTTGTCGCTTTGCATGATTATGACAATTATTGCTCTCTAGTTGGTCGCCTCCCAGTCTTTTGCTAGCCTTCACTCGCACTAAGCGGAATTCTGCTTGTGCATCCAAACTCCTTTTCAAACCAGTTATTCCATTTGAGTCCACCATACCTACCTATATGTGGTATTTACCGGCCAATCCTAACTTAGACTTTCTTGTGCCATCTCGAAATTTATTCAAAAGCTTCCCCTTTGTAACCGTACATGCTCATGGTGCGGTGAGGGAAAATCAGTATCTACCATGCCAAAAATATTTTGACAGAAGTTTTAACTAGTCAATAAAAAAACAGACAGTTACACCTCCCCATACTTGATGGGATGAAATGGACCAAATGCTGCTAATGATAGGTGGAACGATATCCTCCTTCCATCCTTGAGGCAAAATAAAAGGTTCCATAGACCATCAAAGGATTTATGGATAAGGGAACAAGTGTAAGCAAAAAGCATTAATATAGTTGGCATGGGAGATATTGAGAGACCTTTACCGTTCACTGTTGACTGGAAAGTTGCACTTCTCAAAATAATTTTATCTCTGTTTTCAAAACCAAGAGCTCTAGCACATGTTTAGTCTTTGCTTCCTTTCACGGGTTTTCAATCTTTCCATCAAAAATCCACGGTTCGAGAGTCTCACCTTCTTCCTTCAAAGCATCAACAATTGAGAGCATAATTGTCATTCTTAGTGTAACATGCATTGTCCCAAAGTATTACATTGTCTTCTGCATGCTTGTTATATTGCTAGTCTAAAATTCTTAGTTCTAGTATCCTTTAAAACTCCGGAGGAGTTTCTGCATTTATGTTTTGCTTCACTTGTGGAGGCTAGCGAGATACCACTCTGATATGTTCAGGCTATGTGCATTGTGATCTTGTTTTGATTTTCAGCAGCATATTATTCACTTTAGGTTTCTTGTGATTGATCACTTGAAAGAATGATTGCTCCGTGCATTGTCCTCATAGCATTGTTTTGATACTTGCTAAACTCTTTTCGTAGTACCGGATTATATACATCTTATGAAGAAAAAGTGTTTGTCAAAGTTTTATTTGTCGCGTCTAGTTCGTTGAACTGAATTGCTTGAGGACAAGCAATAGGCTAAGCTTGGGGGAGTTGATACGTCTCAAACGTATCTACTTTTCCAAACACTTTTTCAATTGTTTTGCCCTCATTATTGCATGATTTGAGCTAAACTAACCCGGACTGACGCTGTTTTCGGCAAAGCTGCCTGTATGGTTTTATTGTGCGTAGGAAAATGGATTTTTGGACATCTCAGAAAATTCCCAGAAAAATACCAAAAAATCCACGCACCTGAAGGAGCCCGGATCCAGAAGGGGGACAGAGGGCAGACATGGGGCCCAGGCGCCCTCCTGGCGCGGCCAGGGATGGGGCCGCGCCCACAGGCCGCCTGGGCGACTCCCCCTCCCCTGGTGCCCTACTTTGACTCCTATTTATTCCTGTGACGAGGAAACTCCAAAACAGAAGTCGCTTTTCCAGAACCCGTCGCGGAGCCGCCGCCAACCTCTATTCTTCCTCGGGAGGGATAATCTGGAGGCTGATTTGGCCTCCGGAGGGGGGAGATTGTCGCCATCACCATCACCATCACCATTCCATCCTTCCTCCATGACTTCTCTTCACATGTGTGAGTAATTCCCTATAGTAGGCTAAGGGTATGGTAGGGATTAGATGAGATTGATCATGTAATAGTTCGTCAAATTGTTGGGGGCATGTTGCCTATCATCTACTTTGGTGTTTATCATCTTTGCTACAAATTTTTGTTCTTAATGCTTGTCACTTTTGGCCCGAGTGCCATGTTTTCAGATTTGAACCACTTATGTTTTCATGAGTTTATCTATGTTCAAGATCCTATTTATGAGTTGTATGCACCTATTATGGTCTGGAACCGGCGATCCCAAAGGTGACAGCTTGGGACACCAAAGGGATGGTCCATAATTTGAGGATTCCATCTATCCATTGAGTTTATTTCTTTGTTCCAGTGCTCTTTGACAGGAGCACCTTAATCTCCATAAGTTCCTTTTGGCCCCGTTCATAGCGGGATGGTAGGACAAAAGATGTTGTGCAAGTTCTTATTGCAAGCACGCACAACTACCTTTGGGATACATGCCTAATGTTTGATATTTGCCTAGATGATCATTACTTTTCTGTGTGCCTTGCCCCGTGTTAGAATCTATTACATGTTCATTCTTATTCATGCAGCGCCCAACCATCCATATCCCTAGCCTACAGTGCTTTCATCCTGCTGGTTACTACTAGTTTACTTTTGCCGTTATCATTATCACTATCATATCACAGTTGCTATTAATACTTTGTTGCAAGCAAGCATATTTCAGGTGCGGTTGAATTGAAACCTTAACTGTCAAAGCTTATAAATACTCTTTGTGTCCCCTTGTGTCGAATCAATACATTGGGTTAACTTACCCGCGAGAACACTACAATCGATCCCCTACAGTTGAGGGTCATCATTTGGCAAGTTAGGCAGCGAATCACTTGCCTTGCCTGGACCTGCACACAACACAAATAACTTTGCTCCCTACGAAGTTTAGAGAGGTTGTCAATCTCTCCAGTCTTGTTGTTTACAAAGGATCAAACACAAGGGATAATGATAATGGTGATAGCAACTGAAAGTAAAAGAAGAAAAGTAAATGAGCGTCTAAACAATGATGAGAATATGGACCGGGGTTCCGTGATGTTCACTAGTGATGTCTCTCTCCCAAAACACAATAAAACTGCTATGCGACGTAAACAAATTACAGATGGGCAATGGAGAGGATTATAAACGCTCTGCAATGCTAACTATGCTACAAAGAAAGGAAGAGGCTCAAAAGCATGGTCAGTACGCCAAAATAAGCAGACCGAAATCCAACTGCATCTACTACTAATCATCCACCTTGAGATATCTATCCAGAACATCTTGCTGGTATTAAATTGCGAGACCCACCCAAAGTGTAAACCCAAAGCAATAGACAACTGCATTAAAAAGCACTTTGTGTAAAGTAAACAATCCTTGTAACCGCGGTTACAAGCACCGGTGTTTCCTCCCTTGTGGCAACAACACATCCCCTAGTCTCATGTTTCTGTCACTCAAGCGTGTCATCAGGAGACATGAACCCACAATCGAGCATAACGTTCCCTCTTGGAGTTACTACCTACTACTTGGCCAAAGAAATAAACAGCAACAGAGAACATGCAAGAATTACTTAGGAACAAAAATATAAAAGATAAGAACCAAATATATTACTCTATCACAATTTGAACATAATATCATAATCCATCAGATCCCATCCAACTCAGCATAGCAACAGCAGAAAGATTACATATGTGCCTCGATCATGTAGGGCACCTCACGAGGTCTAAACCATGAAGAACAAAGAGGGGAGGAGAACATCACATAGATACTGATCACGGACCCATGGTCCAAAGGAAACTACTCACGGCATTTCCGGGAAGAGTCCATGGTGCAGGGGAAGCTCCCGGAGGTCGATCCTCCCCCCGACAGGGTGCCGGGAAGAAGTCTGCTGGAGCTCCCGATCTTGGAAGCGCGGCGGCGGCGGAACATAGGTGAGATCGCGAAAAAGGGTTCTTTCCTCGGAAGTTTCACGTCACGGGAAATAAATAGGCAAAGGGGGGCAGCCAGGGGGGCCACCAGGAGTCCAGGCGCCCCCCTGGCGCGGCCAAGCCCTAGGCCGCGCCAGGTGGCCGCCTGGGCATCTGGTGGTGGCCCCCGGCCCTCCTTCGGCGTTTCGGAAGCTTCCGTTGCGCTGATTTTTTATCCGATTTTTCCCAAATTTTTGGAGCACTTTTTATATGGGGGAAACCTGGAATAGAAAAACAGCACAAAACAAAAACTGGCACTTGGGTGCACTGAGTTAATAGGTTAGTCCAAATATGATCAAAAGTGTATGAAAGTGTATCTAGATCATAGCAATATCACACAAAACATGCATGGAGCAAGCAGAAATTATAGATACGTTTGGGACATATCAGCCGTCTTCTACGGTTTTCCATGGAATCGTCCCAGGAAAGTTGGCTCACCCCTTAGGGATAATACACCTTGAAGTGGCATTCAGAAGCACCTCCAACTTCGGATCGAAGATACCGCCCTTCAAGGTTGTGGACTTCAAGAGCCGCTACCACGTATTGTTTGGACGACCGGCCTACGCCAAATTCATGGTAGCCTGTGTTACGTGTACCTCAAGCTCAAGATGCTGGGTCGTTACGGCATAATCACCGTTGATGGAAGCCGGGAAATAGCCGTGTCCTACGAAAAGTAAGACGCACATACGCGGAACAAGCATGCGTGCAACTATGACTTGAAACCTACAAGGAAAGGGTGGACCCAGTTGATCCAACACTGCTCAAAAGCCGACTCCTGAATCCAACCCTAAGTTCGAGTCGGCAGAAGATACCAAGAAAGTCGATTTTGTCCTAGGCGACCCCTCCAAGCAATTCATCATTGGGACAGGGCTACCCGACAAATAAGAAAGCATGCTCATCGAGTTCATCCCTGAGGTCGGGAGTCTCGAGAGAACTCGCTGAGAACCACCTTAACACTGACCCAAAAATGAAGCCGATCAAGCAATTCCTCTGTCGCTTTAACGACGAGAGAAGAGAAGCCATGGGAGAAGAAGTGGTCCGACTCCTAGCTGTCGGGTTCATCGTGGAAGTATTCCATCTGAATTGGCTGGCCAACCCGATTTTAGTCCTCAAGAAAAACGGAACCTGGCGTATGTGTGTCGATTATAAAGACCTCAACAAAGCATGCCCCAAAGATCCTTTCGCCCTGCCGCGAATAGACCAAATCATCGACTCCACGGCGGGGTGTGAGCTCTGATGCTTCCTAGACGCCTACTCCGTCTATCACTAGATAAAGATGGGCGTCGAAGACCAGGAAAAAACATCCTTCATCATGCCCTTCGGGGCCTTCTGTTATACGTCGATGTCGTTCGGCCCGAAAAACACAGGAGCCACGTACCAAGGCACCGTCCAGAACTGCCTAAAAGAACAGATCGGGCGCAACGTACACGCGTACGCCGATGACATAGTAATCAAGACCGAGAAAGCCGACTCGTTGATCAAAGATTTGGAGGAAACATTTGCGGATCTCCGCACTTACTGGATGAAACTGAACCCGGACAAATGCACCTTCGGGGTACCAGCCGGAAAACTTCTAGGGTACATCATATCAGAAAGGGGTATCGAGGCAAACCTAGATAAGATAAACGCAATCATGTCCTTATCGAAACCAACCTCCATTCGGGGCATCCATCAGATCACTGAATGCATCTATTGCCGCCCTCAGCCGGTTCATAAGCCGGCTCGGCGAAAAGGCCATCCCTCTGTACCGGATCCTAAAGAAAACGGACACATTCGTCTGGAATAAGGAAGCCGATGAAGCCCTGGAGGCCCTGAAACTCCAGTTATCCCAAGCACCAGTCCTCGTAGCTCCAAAGCCAAAGGAACCCATGTTGCTCTACATAGCTGCAAACAACAAAACTATCAGTGCCGCCGTGGTGGTCGAACAAAGAGAAGAGGGGAAAGAGCAACTAATCCAATGACCCACCTACTATGTCAGCGAGGAGCTATCCATCTCCAAGCTGAGCTACCCTCATTGGCAGAAACTAGTGTTGGGAGTCTTCATGTCAAGCCGAAAGCTGAAACACTACTTCCATGAGCACTCCATTACGGTCGTTAGCTTAGCACCCCTACGAGACATCATACTGAATAGGGAGGCAACAAGACGGATAGCAAAGTCGGCCATAGAACTAGGGGCCTATGGCATAAAATACGAGCCGCACACAACTATTAAATCCCAAGCTTTTGTCGACATCATCAACGACTAGACAGAGCTACAGATACCACCCGAGAAGCCAACCACCAAATCCTGGACCGTGCACTACGATGGAAGCCGACAACTACAAGGATCCGGAGCCGGGGTGGTAATTACCTCTCCCCAAGGGGATTATTTTTGCTACGTCCTACAGCTACGCTTCCCCTGCACCAACAATGCGGCCGAGTACGAAGCACTATTGCATGGCCTTAGACTCGCCCGGGAGATAAACATAACCAGGATACACTGTCTAGGAGACTCGGATATGGTTGCCCAAGAAGTTTTCGGGACATGGAACTCCAGGGACTCGTTGCTGGAGGGTTACCACCAAGAGGTATCACGACAAGACGGTTTCTTCACAGGATATCGGGTCGAACACATAGAGAGAAAACTCAAAGAGGCGGCCGATGCTTTGTCTCGACTGGGATCACAACAAAATCCGGTGCCCCCCCAATGTTTTCCTGGACATCCTGGAACACCCCTCCATACGGCTCCCAACAAAAGAAGAAATAGCACTACCGGACCCAGAAATGGCCCTGGTAGCGACACTCCACACCACCCCGGTATGGGTCACACCCTACCTGGACTACAAGACACGAGGAATACTTCCAGATGATGAGTTTTTGGACAGAAAAATTTTCAGGCGCATAAAGTCTTTTGTAATCCACAAAGACGAACTACACCGGCTCAGTCCCATAGGCATCTTCCAGCGGTGTGTCTCTCCGGCGGAGGGACGCGAAATAATCAACGAAATACACTCGGGCAATTGCGCTCACCACGCCGTCTCTCGTTCCCTGGTGGCAAAATCCTATAGACACTGTTTCTCATGGCCAACGGCTCACGCCGACCGCCCGACGCAGAGGAGATAGTGAAAAAATGTGATGGATGTCAACGCTATGCTCGACAGGACCATGTTCCGGCTCAAGAATTACGAATGATCCCGATAACTTGGCCCTTTGCAGTATGGGGGTTGGACATGGTGGGGACCTTCAAGCGTTCCTAGAACAAGACCACTCACCTCCTAGTGGCAGTCGACAAATTCAACAAATGGGTGGAAGCGGAGCCGATCATTAAATGCGACGCAAAGACGGCGTTGAAGTTCCTAAAGAAAATCATGTTCCAATTCGTATACCCGCACAACATAATCACTGACAAAGGAAGAAATTTGTTAGAAGGAGTCATGGAAAGATTCTGCCACCAAGAGCACATCCGACTAGACCTGGCCTCCGTGGCGCATCCACAGTCAAATGGACAAGCCGAACGCGCAAACCAGGAACTTCTCCGATGAATCAAACCCCGACTCCTTGTTACATTACATCAGTCCCCGGGTTGCTGGGGAGACGAGCTTCCATCCGTATTATGGAGTATCCAAACATCTCCAAACCGCTCGATAGGGTACACACCTTCCTCGTTTACGGGGCTGAGGCGATCCTACCAAGCGACGTAAGGTAAGACTCACCTCGAGCCATGTCATACGTCGAAGCCGACAACGAGAAAGAAAGACAAGACTCTCTTCTCCTCCTCGATGGAGAACGAGACATCGCCGCCGCAAAGTCTGAAATTTACCAACAAGACCTGAGGCGATACCATAGCCGAAGAATCAAGAGTCGTACTTTCCAAGAAGGAGACTTAGTATTACGTATCATACAAAAGAAGGACAACATGCACAAGCTGTCTGCACCATGGGAAGGACCTTTTGTTGTAAGCAAGAACCTACACAATGGATCACCCTATATGGTGGATATACGAGAGCCATCCAAATCCAAAACGTCGGGAGAAGAAATGCCCCGACCATGGAACATCGCGCAGCTCCGTCCCAACTACACGTAGTCCCATTGGTAAGAAAGCTACAATATTAACCCCTCCTCCTTTTTTTCTCCCTCCCCTTTTGTATGATAAGTATGGAGCCGACTCCTATAGAGACAACTCTGCTTATTACTTTCCCCCGTACCATAAGATCAACTTACTACGCTTTTATTTTTCGCAAGTATTTGTTCTTTTCCTTGGTTCAGTCTATCAAGACAAAATATCGCCTGTAAGCTTGATGCACAATCGCACTTATATGACCTGATGGTATCAGCTTATGATTTACTCCAACGGATCCAAACGAGGCCACTGTGACCCTGAATCTAAGCAAGCATAACAACAGAATAAGTCATGCGACGCTGGCTTACAGAGAAGTTTGACCTACACGCACACCCGTGACCAGTAATTCCTTTTCGTAAGTTACTCAAAGGCATATTATCAGAGAGCCGATCGACCCTGAACTTATTCGATCAAAGGATGCTGACTAAGTCACGCGCATAGTCAACTTCTATGAGCTATTTACTTTCTAGTATTAAAATTCATATACATAAAAACACTTGCACAAAAGAGGCATTTTCCACAGGTTTACTCCCATGAATAAACTAGATGGTTACATATAATCAGGACCCCTTACTAGTTCCCGGGACCGACTCCTTCGATTTTCTGTTTTTTCCCAATCCAGGCTTGGGGGCTACCCCCACAGAAGGAGCCGTCAGATCTACCAGAGGCATTTGGAAACTACTTGGCTTCAAATCCACAGGACTTGGAGCCGCATAGAACACTTCTAGCCCTGCTCATCATAACCAGGCTCAAACCTCTCCACATTGATATCACCCGCAATAATAGACGCCTCTACACGGGTCGTCCTCATGACCTGCTGATAATCTTCTCTCTAAAATAGACGACCATCGGCTCTTCTCGCCGGCATGCCCTCTGCTAGCCGAGTTGGCTCAAATGCAGGGTCATATACCTTTCATAACGCAATAGCTCTCATAGCCCCTTGATGACAAGCAGATCTTTTAGACGCCTGAATTCAAGCCGACACCTTTGAAAGTTCTTCCAACATCTTGGATATAGACCGAGGAATTTCAGGTAAGCCTGAAGTAAATGTAATTTCCCGACACCCACCAGTATGGAGATCTCGGACAACATTCATGACAACCTTTAATTTATTCGTTGGCGACTCACCCATTATCGAGTCCTCTGGACCTAATAAGGATGCATGCAAACACATTAGTACAACACACTAAGAAGGATCTCTTCTTCACATTCAAAATTATGAGCAGATACTTACCAAAGATGGCCCCGACCAACCTCGTAATACTCTGACTTAGGGTGATTTATTTATCATCCCTATGTTTTATCTTGGCTTCCGATTGATTAATACGCTCATCTTTCTTGGAAGAGTTGTCTTGAACAGCCTTTATCTGACTCGCCATCTTTTTATGGCGATCCATTAACAAAGATATCCGCCTCTCAGCTTCTTTTAGCTGCCAGGCTTGATGGATGACCCGTTTCTTCAGAGTTGCAACGAAACTTCAAGAATTACTGGCTATAATCTGTATACAAAAGCACTAAGGGTTACACTCTTATGACTCGACCCAATGATTTGAATCATTATCCCGACTCATGGGGGCTACAGTACTCACAAAATGGTACAGAAAGATACCTCGTATTTCTTTTTCATTAACCCAAACATGTTCCTTTGGTGATCCATCTGTCCCACCACATCGTCATACAGCTCAGAAAAAAGCCGACTCCTCTTCCAGGGGAGTCGGTCCATGACTGCACTCTGGTCTCTTTTCTTCGAAAGAACTAGTCTTAGGTGTTGATGGACCCGAAAAAACTTGGTCCTTATCTTGCATTCTGGAAACAAAAAATATATATTATTTCCTCAAAAAGGCAAAAAGAAAAGTGAGCTATATTTTACCCTTTGAATGCTTCATAATCTGAAGAGTCGTCATCAGACAAATCAAAGACCGGGATCGACTCAGGCAGGTTCACATTTGTTAAAGACAAGTGACCCAGAAAGGTTGTATCATCTTGATGATCTAAGTCTTCAGAGTCGGAAGATTCGATTCTTCATCGTTTTATCGGCTCTTCCCACTGAAAGAACGGAGAATGTAATTAAAACTGACTCAAAATGGGTCAAGACAAAAAAAAGGAAGATGAAAGAATAATACCCCCTCCTCGAAGGAAGATGATAAATAAATCCCTATGTTTTATCTTGGATTCCGATTGATTAATATGCTCATCTTTCTTGGAAATAATACTCTAGTTCTTCATCGTGACAAAAGTCTCGGTCGAATTCAAAATCATCGTCATAACCTAACGTAATGAAAGGTGCGTCTGCTAAAGTCCACGGATCTGGTTCCTATACGAAATATAAGTCCAATCAGTCGACTCCATTGTACAAAGCAAAGGAGGACAAAACGCACGACTTAAGGAAAAAGGATTCCCAATGTATTGATTTCATAAGGGAGTACAAAAAGAAACTTTTTACATCAAAAGAATTGAGAGACCAACATCCCAAGAAATTATGACTTCTACATGTGTGATCATGCTGGGGTGATTGGGACTACTCCATCCAACGTCAGGCATCATCACAGACAAAGGAAACTCCTAAGTCTTCTTGCGAGCACGCCTTGGGATCTACTTGACGTCCTTGATGTCCTACTCATAGATGGAGTAGCTATCACCACCTCCTCGGCCTTGAACTCCTTCATCTGAAGATGAGTCGGAGGAGTCAGATCTGGCGATGAGTTTCTCACTCCTAGGGCTTGTGGAAGGAGAATGAGGAGAGTCGTCTCCTTCACTTGACTCGGCTTCACTGGCGCTCTCCGCACAACAGTCCAGGAGA
Source organism: Bromus sterilis (assembly GCA_950022295.1). Lineage (NCBI taxonomy): Eukaryota > Viridiplantae > Streptophyta > Magnoliopsida > Poales > Poaceae > Bromus > Bromus sterilis. The sequence continues at coordinate 136,380,621 of OX465601.1, read as the reverse complement.
TCAGGATAGATATCGAAACCCCTCACCAATAAGGAGTCTTTTCCATCAAATCTACAGTAGAGGCAATCCCCTTTCTGAAGATTGTACCACTGGGCAAAGGTTTTCTACCCTTTCCTCAAGAACATTGAGCCTTCTTCCTCAAAACTTACCTCCACCCAAATGGGGTCGTGCGGGCGCCCATCAACGCGGAGTAATAAGCCAGGGAGCTCAAGATTCGCCACAACAATACCAAAGGAGAGGGGGATATCGAGATAATTGCGTATGCAGGAGTGGATCTTTACCACGAAATCATGAGCAGGATTTCCTTCATGAACAGCCGGATTGCGGTTGACGGCCGCAACACCTCCACGACCACGTCCTCGACCTCGACGGCCGCGTCCCCTAGACCCCTGGCTGGCGCTAGGACCTGTTTCCTCGGGCTCACGAAGGAGAAGCCTGGGGGGCATGGCGGGGGAGGAAAGAATGCAAGGAGAGCGAAGTCTTGTATGCGAATTGTGCGTATGGCCTAGTTTAAATAGCCTGATTTAGGGGCAAAGCAGTAAATTCATCCAGGGCGGCGGTAAATATTCCCATGTCAGTCTTTAATGCGCGGGGCTCGCCGGTTCCCCATGTTTGAATATGTGGCAGAAAAAACAAAATTTTCATACCTACGATAAGCCGAACCCAAGATCTATGCCATGGCAATGTAAAGTAACGGAGGGAATCGGAGTTCATACCTTTGAAGACCGAAAGAGGGAAACGTTCTTGCGAACGTGGCTGGCGTAGACTCGGAACTACGACCTCCCTGTCGTGTTGAAGACCACCGGCGATGGAGACTCACGGTTGACCTCCTGCAGTGAAGTAGCACCAAAGGTGTAGTGCCTCGAAGAGATTATACACGTACAGTACAATCAATGTTCCCTCCGGGCCCCGAACCAGGCGAGCAGTGGAAGAAAGACGGATTCGGATCCCGACTCCTGCAGAGCGATGGCGTGCAATGGTGGAGAACTCCAAACCAGGTGCAAACTCCAAACAAGGGGAGTCCGGTCTAGGTAGGAGAGGGAGAGGAGGACAGATTTCTGAGTGTTCGAAAAAGGGGGGTGTACCCCTCCTTATATAGGCCAAGGGGGTGCCATCCTCCTCTCTTCCCCCATGTGGGACTAAACCCCCAAGGGGGGAGGTACACCGGCCAAGGGGGGATGGGGCCCACCCTTGGCGCCAAGCCCAATGGGGGAAACTCCCTCCTCCCCTAATGGGCTCATATGGCCCATTAAGCATTTTTCCATTTTTTTAATTAATTTAATTATATTTTAATATTTAATTCAGATAATTAAATAATAATAAATTAATAAATACAATTAAACTTTATTTTTAACCTTTCAAAATATCCGGAACAACTTCCGTTCTCCCCCGGAACTATTCCGGTGATATCTCCTATTCCACCGATGATCCCGAATCTATCCCAATGCATCGATTGCACCTTAAGTGTAACACCCAATGGTCCGAGAAACAGCAGACATGATCAAGACACTCTCTTTGATCAATGACTATTCAGTTGGACCTGGTTACAATCCTTGACAGTCCCTGCGCTTCCATCGAATGAACTTCAATCGCTTTTGGAAACCATTAACGATACGACTTGATCCCTTAGTCTAGCGGTATTTTGTTTGTCCGAGGTTTGATCGTCGGTATACAACATACCGAGTTCACATATCGTTCACAACAAACAAGTTTACTCGTCCGTGCCTATTGCATCTCTTGTGACCTAGTCACTTGCTTGCAAGCTATTGATGCAATATCACCGAGTGGGCCCAGAGTACCTGTCCGTCACTTGGACTGACAAATCCCGCTCTGATCTATTAACATACTCATCAACCATCTATTTCGTAATACCCAAAGTATATCGTTATGGCCAGCATATTTCAGTCAGGCGGTGGATGCAAATCAAAGTCTCCTGATAGATAGAAATTACGTCTGATCATTACGGTCTAAGGACTAAGCCATAAGTTACAAAGTCATCGCAATGCTGAACTATGTGACTCGATCACATTACAATGCTTTAGGTGGGTGTGTGTCCATCACATTATTCTCCCAATGATATGACCTCATTGTCAATGGACTTAAGTGTCTCCATGATCAGGAAACCTTGATCAATCAATTGCCCAATGAGCTAGTATACCTGAGTTAAACTAGGGACTTGCGTTTTATACCACACGTGTATTAGTGTTTCCAAGTAATACAGTTGTAGCATAGTATAAAACGTATCATGAACAAAACGGATATGTGACAAATATCTTTATTAATTTGCCTCTAGGGCACATATCCAACAGTCTCCCACTTGCACTAGAGTACAAATTACATTAGTTTACATAAGGCATGTATCTAACACCAATGGTCTCTCGGTTATCTTCAAACTTGCTCTGTGGAAAAGGTTTAGTCATCGCGTCTGCTGCGTTCAGATGCGTATGTATCTCGTGAATCCTAGTATGACCATACCTGACGTAGTCTCACGTCACATGGAACTCTCGGAGAGTGTGCTTGGATGTAGAGTGAGTTCTTGGTTCCCTCGCGTTTGCAATGGCGCCCGTGTTGTCGAAGAAGATACCCACGGGGTCAGTGCAGCTGGGAAAGACACCAAGATCGATCACGAACTTCTTCAGCCAAAGCGCTTTGTTTGACGCTTCGCAAGAGGCAATATACTCCGATTACATTGAAGATTGAGCGACGACTGACCGTTTGCCGCTCCTCCAGCTAATCGCGCCACCGTTCAACATGAACACATATCCCGTCTGGATCTTGAGTCATCTGTGTCTGATCAGAGGCTAGCATCAACGTAACCTTTTAAAGTGAGCTCCTCATCACATCCTCCATAAACAAGAAAGAGATCCTTCATCCTTCGCAAGTATTTTAGGATGTTCTTTACTGTGGTCCAATGGATCATTCCTGGATTACTCTGGTAGAGATTAGTCATACTAATTGCCAGCGCTAAATAGGTCGGGTACACAGCATAGCATACATGATATAACCTATGGCCGAAGCATAGGGATTTGAGGACATCTCCTCCCTTTCTTTTGTTGTTGCTGGACACTGAGTCACATTTAACTTGATACCTTTTATAACTGTCAAGAGACCTCTCTTGGAGTTATCCATACTAGACCGTTTCAATATTTTATCAATATAAGTTCTTTGACTCAAAGCCAACAGGCGATTAGGTCTATCTCTATAGATCTTAATGCCTAGTATGTACGCAGCTTCACCTAGGTACTTCATGGAAAATTTTCCATTCAAGTATTCCTTCACTCCTTCCAATAATTTTCTATCGTTCCCTATCAGCAATATGTCATTTACATATAACACAAGGAAGGCTATAGAGCTCCCACTCTGCTTCTTATATACACAGAACTCTTCAATGTTTTGGATGAATCCAAGCTCTTTGATGACCTCATCAAATCAAAGGTTCTAGCTCCGAGACGCTTGCTTCAAACCATAGATGGACTGTTGAAGCTTGCACACCTTACCAGCACTCCTTGGATCAATGAAACCTTCCGGTTGCATCATATACAACTCTTCCTCAATGTTGCCATTAAGGAACACGGTTTTCACGTCCATTTGCAATATCTCATAATCATGATAGGAAGCTATTTCTAGTAGGATCCGAATAGACTTGATCATCGCTACAGGAGAGAATGTCTCCTCGTAGTCAACTCCTTGAATTTGTCGGAACCCTTTCACGACAAGTGGAGCCTTGTAGACAGAAACATTTCCGTCTGCGTCAGTCTTTTTCTTGAATATCCATTTATTCTCGACGGCCTTGCGATCCTCGAGAATATCCACTAAAGTCCAAACATTGTTGGTGTACATGGAGTCTATTTCTGATTTCATGGCTTCTAGCCATTTCTCGGACTCGGGTCCTTGCATTGCTTATTTGTAACTCGAAAGTTCATTCGGTTCATCATCCGAGATTGCATTCACAAGTTGTCCGTAAAACTCAGGAGCTTGACGGATTCTTGATGACCTACGTGGCAAAATAGGTTCCTCTTCATTCTCATCATGATCATCATGTATGTCATGATTGTTATGAATGTTGTTCTGGCCATTCTCTTCATCTCCCACCGTGGAAGATGGTTCCAGAACAATTTATGTTGCCGGATCATCCACTTGGAGTGATTGGTCAGTCACTTCATCGAGGTCTATTTTCCTCCCACTCAACTCTTTCAAGAGAAAATCTTTATCAAGAAAGTGCCCAGTCTTGGCGACAAACGTTTTTTTTTCTCTCAGAATGGTTGTAGAAGGTGTATCCACAAGTTTCCTTTGGATAGCCCACAAAGATGCACTTATCCGCCTTTGATTCGAGTTTGTCAGGCTCTAGTTTCCTAACATAAGCCTGACAACCCCAAATCTTTAGGTGAGACAACTTTGGTTTCATGCCATGTCATTCCTCAAGTGGTGTTGTCTTGATGGATTTGGATGGTGCCCTATTAAGAACGTAAGCGGCAGTTTCTAACGCATACCCCCAGAATAACACAGGTAAGTCGGTATGAGACATCATCGATCACACACTATCCAATAGGGTTTGATTATGTCGTTCGGCCACACCATTCCTCTGAGGTGTGCCCACCGACGTAAGCTGTGGCACGATGCCACAAGATTTTTCTTCAGATGATTGCCAAACTCGTGTCTTAAATACTCGCCACCTTGATCGGATCAAAGGTGCTTGATTTTCTTCCCGAGTTGATTCTCGACCTCACTCTGAAATTCCTTGAACTTTTCAAAGCTTTCAGACTTGTGCTTCATCAAGTAAATATACCCATATCTACTCAAGTCATCAGTAAAGGTCACGAAGTAACGAAGACCATTGCGTGTGGAGACGTTCATGGGTCCACATACATCTGTATGTATGATCCCCAATAAGTCTTCCGCATGCTCCATTATTCCATTGAATGGAGTCCTTGTCATTTTTCCCATGAGGCATGGTTCACATGTATCAAGGGATCCAAAATCCAGTGACTCAAGAAGTCCATCTTTATGGAGCTTCTCCGTGCGTTTTATACCAATATGACCAAGTTGACAATGCCACATCGTCATGTGATCTTCGCGACTACGCTTGAATACTTTGGCCTCTATGTTGTTAATGTGACACACCACCATCGAGATTAAGTACGAATAAGCCATTTTGCTCCGGTGCGTGAACATAAAACACATCATCCTTATAAATCGCACAACCAATTGTATCAGACTTAAAAAAATAGTGGTGTCGCTTCAAGCAAGAACCACTAACGATGTTCACACTCAATGCGGGTACATAGTAGCATTTATTCAGCATCAAATTTAATCCTGAAGGGAGACTAAGATGCATCATGCCGACATCCAACACTTCAACTTGACAGTCGTTGCCCATGCGCATCGTCATTTCATCTTTCATCAAGTGTCTCTTATTCCTTAGTCCCTGAATGGAATTAGAAATATGAGCGACAGATCTTGTATCAAGTATCCAGGATGTGTTCCCGATGCTTGTTAAGAAAAGATCAAAAACATGTATATCAAATATACCTTTGTCTCTCTTGGCAACCTTGCCAGCCTTCTTGTCCTTTAGGTACTTGGGGCAGTTGCGCTTCCAGTGACCTTCACCCTTGCAGTAGAAGCACTCAACTCTGGTCTTGGGTTTAGGTTCCTTAGGATGAACGACAACTGACTTGCCATCCTTCTTGGGATGCCTTTCTTTCCCTTATCCCGTCTACTTGACTTCTTGAATTCAGTGGTCTTGTTGACCATGAATACAACGTGCTCCTTCTTGATCTCAACCTCAGCACTTTTCAGCATGGCGAACAACTCAGAAGGGTTCTTAGTCATCCCCTGCATGTTGTAGTTCAGCACAAAGCCTTTGTATCTAGGGGGAAGCGATTGCAACACCCTATCAACTGCAAGTTCATCTGGAATCTGACATTCCAGAGCATTCAAGCGTTGAACGTAGCCAGACATTTTGACCACGTGCTCACTCACGCTGTTGTGCTCGTCCATCTTGTCAGAGAAGAAGGTTTCAGAACCTCATATCGTTCAGCCCTGGCTTGAGGTCCAAAGACGGCCTTGAGGTCGGTGATAATATCATATACATCCATCCTCTCAAAGCGCTTCTACAGCCCAGCCTCCATGAAGTAGAGCATGCCACTCCGGACAAGGTTGTAATCATCAGTCTTGGAGAGATAGACATTCTTCTCATCCTGACTGGCATCTGTTGGTGGTTCGTCACCTAACATGGCCTCTAGTACGTATGCCATTTTGAGGAGAACGAGGAGAATCCTCAGAGTGCAGAACCAGTTTGTCTTTATCTAGGAACGACCCTAAGTTGAACGAGGGGTGTGGTGCTGCCATCTACAATGGTGATTCACAAAGAAACATATTTAGACTTTTGTTCATAATGTGGAGTTTCAATATTTAAACATATTGAGAGATGGTCTGATTTATGCTACCGTCGATATATCTAGCATACTAGCAGAATCAGGAAGTAAAATTGTAAATCATACAAGCTATGATCCCCCTTCATGCAAAGCAAAGTTAAACGCCTTTCTACTTTAGCTTATGCAAGTTTTACGTGGCCGCTAGGGGTTCCGAGAGAGAACCGTTTCTATCCTGCGAAAACATGCCACACCACCGATTCCCCAATCGTATCTATTACACCCCTGTCGGCGCCCTTCGTTGCAAACATCTTCGCATCGCTAATGTTAGAGAGACAGACACCCCCCAGCCACTTATATGGTACAAGCCATATGTCAAGCATGGAACCAGTCTCGCATAAACGCGTAAGGTCGGTCGGGGCCGCTTCATCAGGACATTGCCGCAACGCTAAATGAGTACACGTGGGAGGGTAACGAATGAAGATTCGATGCCCACATCCTAGATATGTTCTACCCGTACAATACATCTACGCATAGCTAGCTCATGATACCACTTTTGGGATACGGGGCAGAAAACACAATTTTTTATACCTACGATAACCCGAACCCAAGATCTATGCTATGGTGATGTAAAGTAACAGAGGGAATCGGAGTTCATACCTTTGAACACCGAAAGAGGGAAACGTTCTTGCGAACGTGGCTGGCGTAGACTCGGAACTACGACCTCCTTGATGTGTTGACGACCACCGGCGATGGAGACTCTCGGTTGACCTCCGGTGATGAAGTAGCACCACAAGTATAGTTCCTCGAAGAGATTATACACGTACAGTACAATCGATGTTCCCTCCGGGCCCCGAACCAGGCGAGCAGTGGAAGAAAGACAGATTCGGATCCCGACTCCGGCAGAGCGACGACTTGCTATGGTGGATAACTCCAAACCAAGTGCAAACTCCAAACAAGGGGAGTCCGCTCTAGGTAGGAGAAGGAGACGGAGGGAGATTTCTGTGTGTTGGAAAAAGGGGGTGCACCCCTCCTTATATAGGCCAAGGGGGTGCCATCTTCCTCCCTTCCCCCATGTGGGACCAAACACCCAAGAGGGGGAGGTGCGCCGGCCAAGGGGTCAATGGGCCCCACCCTTGGCGCCAAGCCCAAGGGGGGAACCCCCTCCTCCCCTAATGAGCCCATATGGCCCATTAAGCCTTTTCCATTTTTTAATTAATTTAATTATATTTTAATATTTTATTCAGATAGTTAAATAATAAAACATTATTAAATACAATTAAACTTTATTTTGAACCTTTCAAAATATACGGAACAACTTCTGTTCTCTCCCGGAACTATTTCGGTGATATCTCCTATTTCACCGATGATCCTGAATCTATCCCAATGCATCGATTGCACCTTAAGTGTAACACCCTACGGTCCGGGAAACAACATACATGATCGAGACACTCTCTTTGATCACTGACTAGTCAGTTGGACTTGGTTATAATCCTTGACAGTCCCTGTGCTTCCATTGAATGAACTTCAATCGCTTTTGGAAACCGTTAACGATACGACTTGATCCCTTAGTCTAGCGGTACTTTGTTTGTCCGAGGTTTGATTGTCTGTATCCAACATACTGATTTCACATCTCATTCACAGCAAACAAGTTTACTCGTTCGTGCCTATTGCATCTCTTGTGACCTAGTCACTTGCTTGCAATATATTGATGCAATATCACCGAGTGGGCCCAGAGTACCTGTCCATCACTTGGACTGACAAATCCCGCTCTGATCTATTAACATACTCATTAACCATCTATTTCGGAATACCCAAAGTACATCGTTATGGACAGCATATTTCAGTCAGGCGGTGGATGCAAATCAAAGTCTCCTGATAGATAGCAATTACGTATGATCACTACGGTCTAAGGACTAAGCCATAAGTTACAAAGTCATCACAGTGCTGAACTATGTGACCCGATCACATTACAATGCTTTAGGTGGGGGTGTGTCCATCACATCATTCTCCCAATGATATGACCTCATTGTCAATGGACTTAAGTGTCGCCATGATCAGGAAACCTTGATCAATCAATTGCCCAATGAGCTAGTATACCTGAGTTAAACTAGGGGTTGTGTTTTATACCACACGTGTATTAGTCTTTCCAAGTAATACAATTCTAGCATAGTATAAAACGTATTATGAACAAAACGGATATGTGACAAATATCTTTATTAATTTGCCTCTAGGGCACATATCCAACACCCCATACGACAGGACTTAACGGCGACGTTGACATGGGAAATTCAGGGCAGATGTCCTCATTGGAGGACTTAGCGTGAGGCCTTTGCTACGAGGTGGATACGAGGAGAGAGTCGGCAAGGTCACGAGACATGAGAGTTTACCCAGGTTTCGGCCTCTCGTAAGGTAAAGACCTACTCCTGCTTTGCTATTATTAGATGTTGACTTCTCGAATACAAGGATGCAGAATCGCTACCTATGCCTCGAGAGGATCTAAGTTGAGTTGTCCCTTTGGTGTCAAGGGCTCCGACTTATATAGGCGTCGGATCCCTAGTTTTACACGAGTCCGACTTCTACACGAGCTGGAGTCCTACTCTAGTTACAGGCAGTTTCCTTGTTTATCAAGGTAAGTCCAATTCCTTCTAGGGTCTTCGGTTTCACGCTTGGCACGACCCGGCTTAAAACCGGGTCTCCTTCTGGGCCTCCTTAGAGTAAATTGGCCCGGGTATTCTATATGTCGGGTTATGGTATTGATCCATCCCCCTGACATTAGCCTTGGCATGATGCTAGCTTCATGGCAATCTTCCTAGATTCTTCTGCAAGTGCTGCCACCGACTCTTCATAACTTCAACTCCATCAGACAAACCCCGATTCCTTCGTCAAGCCAGCTTTTTGTTGATTTGTTCAAAGACACGTTACCACATTTAACTGTCACACCTTCTCAAATGTTTTCAGAAAACGAGGCGTCACCACTGAATGTCTCATTTATGCCATTGTAAAAGTCAAAGAGCCCTTTTCTTTAATGCCGCCTAACATTGGTAATCTGCATGAACATAATGGCGTTGCCTGACATTTCCTTTTTAGACTATCGGTTATATATAGAACCGATCATGGGGTGAGATGAAACACACACTCCCCTCTTCTTCCTTTTGAAAGTCCAAGTATGTGATCAGAGGGGGAGGGGGTGAATGATCACTTCAAATTTTCGCATGAAACTATGAAGTGAAGCATAACTTAGCAGCAGAAGGAATACAACAGAAAGGTAAACAGTGAAGCAGAACTAGATTGAAGCACAACATAGAGAATCAAAAGCATCGAATCAATTGGATTGAATCAAATCACTGAAGCAATTGCAAAACGGAATGTAAGTGCGGAAAGTAAAACGAACTCTTGACTCGGCGATGTTTGTTCGACCAGTTCACACTCTGCAAAGTGCTACGTCTGGTTGGAGGGACTTGTGATTGAACACAGGAGCTAACCTCTCTCCGTCCTTATCACCACTGCACCAATCTCCTTGAGCTTGGTCAGTTCTTCACTCGTGGTTGATTATTGAGGAAATCACCGAAACCTTTGACAAACTGGACTTCGAGGCGACAATAACTCTTCGCTCTCTGAAGAACAACTCTCTAACCGTCTAGGAGAATTTCAGTTCTCCAAGATAAAAAGGCTAGCAAACTTCTTCCTAAGTCATAGTGAATCAACTCAGATCAATAGGACTTATGCTTCAATAGATGGGTTTTTGGTTTGCTTTGGTGGGGTTGCTCTCTCTTTCTTCACTGTTAGAAAATATTCTTGGAGCAGCCGCCCGCCAATGAGAGCGGGGGTGGCCTATTTATAGGTGGTGATCCCAAGGTGCGAAATGACTGAAGTAACCCGATTTGACAGCTTGACACCTGTCCTCAACGGTCGGATTTCTAATAACTGCGCAACTTTACTTGCGGAACAAGTAAAGCTGACTCACGGACTTGGTTATCCTTCAGGAGCCGAAAGAACAAAGTCTTCGATGGTGAAGCATTACCTAGTGCACATGAGATTTCTCATCTCTGTCTTCTCACAGGTTTGGATTCGATCTGAGTCTTTTCACCAAAACCTTCGGAGCACATTTACTAAACCCCTCTTGATAGTACGATTTTTCCTACGACTCAAAGAAGTGAAAAAGAACTATGCAAAAACTACTAAGTCTTGCGCCATTTTGGTCATCTCCTTCGATGAGACGTGCTTCAAAAATCCTTATCTTTTTGGGGGTCGACATCCGTGATGAGTGATACGTCCAAAACGTATCTATAATTTATGATTACTCCATGCATGTTTTGTGTGATATTGCTATGATCTAGATACACTTTCATACACTTTTGATGATAATTGGACTAACCTATTAACTCAGTGCACCCCAGTGCCAGTTCCTGTTTTCTGCTGTTTTTCTATTTCAGTTTTCCCCCATATAAAAAGTGCCAAAAAATTCGGGAAAATTCAGATAAAAAATCAGCGTGACGGAAGCTTCGAGAAGAGCCCGGGAGGGGGCAGAGGGGAGCCAGAGGGGGCCCAGGAGTCCACCCGGCGCGGCCCCACCCCTGGCCGCGCCAGGGGGGGCCTAGGGCCCCTGGTCCACCTCTGGCTGCCCCCCTTCGCCTATTTAATCTACGTCACGGGAAAACTCCAGAGGAGGAACCCTATTCCGCGAACTCGCCTCTGTTCCGCCGCCGCCGCGCTTCCAAGTTCGGGAGCACCAGAAGACCTCTTCCCGGCACCCTGCCGGAGGGAGAATTGACCTCCGGGAGTCTCCTCTCCACCATGGATGCTCCCCGGATGTCTCGTGAGTAGTTTTCCTTGGACCATGGGTCCGTGATCAGTAGCTATGTGATGTTCTCCTCCCATCTTTGATCTTCATTGTTTAGACCTCGTGAGCTGCCCTACATGATCGAGGCACCTTTGTAATATTTCTGTTGTTGCTATGTTGAGTTTTGAGGGATCTGATGGATTATGAGATTATGTTCAGATTGTGATAGAGTAATATATTTGGTTTTTATCTCTTATATTTTTGTTCCTAAGTAATTCTTGCATGTTCTCCGTTGCTATTTATTGCTTTGGCCAAGTAGTAGGTAGTGACTCCAAGAGGGAGCGTTGTGCTAGATTGTGGGTTCATGCCCCCCGATGACACGCTTGAGTGACAGAAACATGAGTCTAGGGGATGTGTTGTTGCCACAAGGGGGAAAAGAAGGGTGCTTGTAACCGCGGTTACAAGGATTGTTTACTTTACGCAAAGTTCTTTTTATTGCAGTTGTCTGTTGCTTTGGGTTTACACTTTGGGTGGGGCTCGCAACTTAATACCAGCGAGATGTTCTGGATAGATATCTCAAGGTGGATGATTAGTAGTAGATGCATATGGATTTTGGTCTACTTATTTTGGCGTACTGCCCGTGCTTTTGAACCTCTTCCTTTCTTTTGTAGCATAGTTAGCATTGCGGTGCGTTCATAATCCTGTCAATTGCCCTTCTGTAATTTTTTTACCTCGCATAGCAGTTTTATCGTCTTTTGGGAGAGACACATCACTAGTGAACATCACGTATCCCGGTCCATATCCTCATTATTGTTTCCAAGCTTTATTTACTTTTCTGCATTTAATTTCAAGTTGCTATCATTATCCCTTTCGTTTTATCATTTGTGAACAACATGACCGGAGAGATTGACAACCTCTCTGAACTTCGTTGGGAACAAAGTTATCTGTGTCTGTGTGCAGGTCCACGTCAGTCGCGCCGCTGACACCTACTTATCATCTCTGGAGTCCTACTGGAGACAAACCTTGGTATCTTCACCGAGGGAAAACTGCTGCTGCACTGCATCACGCCTTCCACTTGGGGCTCACCAACGAAGGGCGAGAAGCCAATAAGCAAGAGTATTTCCGGCGCCGTTGCCGGGGACTCCGAGTGCTAAGATAGGGGAGTTGCACACTACCCTTTACCTTCGTTTTTTTTAGTCTTGTTAGTTTACCTTTCAGTTTTTATCTTTGTGTCCTTTATGAAAAACCACAAAAATAGTTGCTACCTTTTTCCTTTGTCTTGCTTTGCCTATTTATGCTATCCTCACCATGGGTGATGAACCACCCAAATATGGTAGGATGGACATGTTTCACTTGGATTGTCTTCGATCAATTTGTGCTCGCGCTAAAAACCCAACCGACTTGGTTGAAGGAAAATCATTGGATGAGCATGCTCATTATATGCGGCACCGCCTATCTCAGAAAGGGAAACACTTATGGGATCAAATACATGTTTCTTATTGCCATGCTAAACTTTTGTGCCACATTTATGATTTTACTTGTTGTTCTAATATAGATCATAAACACCTCCCTTTCCAATGTGAGTTTAATCAAAGTGAGATCTTATCTTCTTATGCTAAAGGTGTTTATGATTACTTTGATGTTGAAAAGATTGAAGAGTTTGTTGCTTTTAAAGGTGCCTATGAGATTGCTTCTTTGATTGAAAAGTATCACGATACTATTTTCGAGTCTGAAAACTTTGCAGTTCTTGCTTATTGCTTAGAGAATTATACTTCCAATTCTTATATTGAGAATTTTAAAAATAAAATGTTTGCTGCCCAAGAAGAGGCCAATGATTGCTTTGAGGAGGAATCCCATGATTCCGAGGACTCACTTGAAATATCCCTTTCTGAAAATTTTGATACTTGCTTTGTTGATGGACAAGATGCCACTATGGATGATGCTGACAAAAATGAACTCTCTATAGTTCCTTATGTTAAGCATGAAATTGTTTCTATTGCACCCACACTTGATTGTCCTATTATCCTTTTGAAATCTCCAACTCCGGAGAACTTTGCTCTTATCAAGGCTCAATGTGATGGGTTGCATCTATCTTATCATCCTGAAAAACCGTGTTGAAAACAATACACGTGTGCTTGTAGGTCATGAAAAACATGATTTATGTGATAGTTATATTCTTGATGTTGTTCATGATGCTACTGAAAATTACTTTGAGAGAGGAAAGCTTGGTTGTAGAAACTTTCATATTACAAAAACACCTCTCTTTATGATGAAATTTTTGAAGTTGTTCTTGTTCCACCTTCCTATGCATGTCACTTTGTGCTTCTTTGATTTATTTTCTTACAAGATGCCTATGCATAGGAAGTGGGTTAGACTTAAATGTGTTTCATATTTGCTTCTTCATGCTCTCTTCTGCTTCAAAGTCTTACTCTTGTGAGAGCATCTTCTATAATCCTTAAGCCTAGCTAATGGCTTTAAAGAAGAGCTTTCGGGAGGCAGCCCGCAACGAATTTAGGTGTTTCTTTTTTATTTTGTTGTGTCTTGATGATTGTTACTTCTGTAGCAACATCATTGTATCTTTATTTTTCAGCTTTGTGCCAAGTTATAGCCTCTTACGGCAAGGGAAGTAAAAGTTGTGACATGCTGTCCAGAAAATAGATTCTGTCCTCGTGACCAGAAAAATTCCAGAAAAATCCCAGTTCATCTTTTTGAGCTGAATTTGTTACACAGTATGCTCTATACAATTACGAAACTTCCGTATGTTCTGAGTTTTTTTATTTGAGTTGAAGAAGTGCCCCTAAAAAATTCTTTACTATCTGCTGTTCTGTTTTTCACAGATTCTGCCACGTTTTGTCTCTCCTAACTTTTGCAAACCTTAAGCTTTCTTTTTCTTTGCAAAAACTTTTTGGAGAAACAGTAGCTCTTCAAAAATATCTTTATATCCAGTGGGAGAAAAATTATTTATTAACGGTACTAACCTCTCTAATCAGCTTATGATGAGTTATGTATGAAGGGAGTTTTCAAGTGTGCGATAGAAGATGATGAAAGAAGATCCAGGAGTGTCAAGCGCTCAAGCTTGGGGATGCCCCCATGCATCCCCAATAAATATTCAAGGAGACTCAAGCATCTAAGCTTGGGGATTCCCCCATGCATCCCCTTCTCCATCAACAAATCATCAGTTCATCCTTCGTCTCACTATATTTTTATCACTTCATGCGTTATGTGCTATGCTTGGAGCGTCTCGCTCTTAGGTTTTGTTTTTAGTTTTCTTTAGCTTTGCTTGCTGTTCATAACAAGTTAGATCCCGTCTTACTTTGTGTGGGAGAGAAACACGCTCCACTTTCAAAATCTAGAACACATCATAGGATTCTTCATGCCTATTTTTTTGCTGTTGTGTGTTCTTTATATTTTCATAGCTACTCCCTAGTTTAGTTTTAGTCTTAGTTTAACTTTAGCAAGAGCCTTGGATTTTGTTTAGTTTGTTGCTGGAACTCTTTTTAGTTTTCATGTTTATCTTGTTAAAGAGAGTTGGTTGTTGCACTGAGTTGTGTTTTGTCTTGAAAGTAGGTAATTGAGGTTGCTATTTAATTTTAGTAGTAGCTTGCAATAGTTTTGATGTATTGTTGTGAGTAATGTTTGGACTTTTGGTGTCAAGAGCTCTTGCCTATTAGTGATAGGTGTCGTATTTTTGGAATCCGTGTTTATTTTCAAAACCTACAAAACTAGTTGAGAACTCTAGTTACTAGATAGATCACTACTCTTCTGAGGAGTCGAATATTAGAGTACACTCACGTACCATGAGTCGAGGATGCGCAAGCATAACCAAACCCCCATACACTCCTCCTCGGGGTACTTGTCTCTTTGTGAACCTCCTTATTAGATTGAGATTTACCGATAATAAGTGCATGAGTTCTTCGGACTAATGTAAGTATTGAGAGTTGACACTTCCACCTTCCCATATTTTGCTAACCTTTCCCGTGTCGTGCATTGCCTTTTTCTCACTCCGAGAGTTGGTGTCCACCTTCGCCGGTATATCCAAACCCTTGGCATGATACGCTCTGTCATCATAAGCCTCCCTTTATCTTTCCTCAAAACAGCCACCATACCTACCTATCAAGGCATTTCCATAGCCTTTCCGAGATATATTTCCATGCAACATCCACCTCTTCATGACTTGATCTTCATGTCATACATGTTCCTGCTACACTGGCAGCGACATACATTGCATACATCATGATAGTTACATCTTCTTTATGATTTTGAGTACCTTGTAAAGTGTGAAAGATCTCCTTTACCTTCTTGTAAAATAGAGTGTTGCCCTTAAGTGAGGAAAAGATCCCAAAGTGGACACAATAAAAGAGGACAAATGAGAGTTAAATAGAAAGAGCCATTGAGGCCACAAAAAAATAGAAAAAAGAGAAAAATAAATAAAAAGAGAGAAAGGGGCAACACTACTATCCTTTTGAGAGATCCACACTAGTACTCCCTTTATATCCTTGTACTCCATAGAGATGATCTTTATGCATATAGCTATGTGGGGACCTTCACACTATAGAACTTGGCTTGCATATTCCAAGGATGAGCCTCCTCAAACGAGCTCTAGGTCTTCATGAGCGAGCAAGTTAGATGCACCCCCACTAGTTCCATTGGAGATCTTCTTAGCTCGTATGTGCATCTGTTGCATGGCAATCCCTACTCCTCACATCATATCTATCATTTGGCATCTCTTGCCTATGATTGTCCTCATTGATGTGAGCCTTTCTCATCCTTTTTGTCTTCCTCCTCCACCATATTTCTCTCTTTGCCATCCTAAGTGTCAACTCTCGTGCTTACGCTCATCCATTGCATGAGTGCTCGAAATATCGAAAAGGAGTGGATCAAATTGACTTGTACCTGGCTAGTGGTCTGGGGACGAGTCAAGATAAGATTCCAAAGAGGACCAAGTGTGAAACTTTAGTAGATTGATTTCTCAACAAAAATACTTTTTTTCTCGTATTCCCTATCCCCTTTCTTGCACGCAAACACCATTTGGAGACATTCGAGTCACAGACAGCGAGAGCTCTTGCACCTTTTGTTCTTTTGTTACTTGTTTCAATGCTAATATAGACTCTTGCATGTTATGACTTGAATTGAATCTCTAACCTTGATTGCTTTACTTTTCAAAGTTCTTTTATGGTTGCTAGTATGTCACCACAGAAATTATGCTTGTTATCATTTACCTACTCGAGGACGAGCAAGAATTAAGCTTGGGGATGTTGATACGTCCAAAACGTATCTATAATTTCTGCTTGCTCCATGCATGTTTTGTGTGATATTGCTATGATCTAGATACACTTTCATACACTTTTGATCATAATTGGACTAACCTATTAACTCAGTGCACCCCAGTGTCAGTTCCTGTTTTCTGCTGTTTTTCTATTTCAGTTTTCCCCCATATAAAAAGTGCCAGAAAAATTCGGGAAAATTCAGATAAAAAATCAGCGTGACGGAAGCTTCGAGAAGAGCTCGGGAGGGGCCAGAGAGGAGCCAGGGGGGCCCAGGCGGCCACCCGGCGCGGCCCCACCCCTGGTCGAGCCAGGGGGGCGCCTAGGGCCCATGATCCACCTCTGGCTGCCCCCCTTCGCCTATTTAATCTACGTCACGGGAAAACTCCAGAGGAGGAACCCTATTCCACGAACTCGTCTCTGTTCCGCCGCCGCCGCGCTTCCAAGATCGGGAGCACCAGAAGACCTCTTCCCGGCACCCTGCCGGAGGGAGGATTGACCTCTGGGAGTCTCCGCTCCACCATGGATGCTCCCCAGATGTCTCATGAGTAGTTTTCCTTGGACCATGGGTCTGTGATCGGTAGGTATGTGATGTTCTCCTCCCCTCTTTGATCTTCATTTTTTAGACCTCGTGAGTTGCCCTACATGATCGAGGCACCTTTGTAATATTTCTTCTGTTGCTATGTTCAGTTTGGAGGGATCTGATGGATTATGAGATTATGTTCAGATTGTGATAGAGTAATACATTTGGTTTTTATCTCTTATATTTTTTTTCCTAAGTAATTCTTGCATGTTCTCCATTGCCGTTTATTGCTTTGGCCAAGTAGTAGGTAGTGACTCCAAGAGGGAGCGTTGTGCTAGATTGTGGGTTCATGCCCCCCGATGACACGCTTGAGTGACAGAAACATGAGTCTAGGGGATGTGCTGTTGGCACAAGGGGGAAAACAACGGTGCTTGTAACCGCGGTTACAAGGATTGTTTACTTTACGCAAAGTTCTTTTTATTGCAGTTGTCTGTTGCTTTGGGTTTACACTTTGGGTAGGGCTCGCAACTTAATACCAGCGAGATGTTCTGGATAGATATCTCAAGGTGGATGATTAGTAGTAGATGCAGATGGATTTCGGTCTACTTATTTTGGCGTATTGCCCGTGCTTTTGAACCTCTTCCTTTCTTTTGTAGCATAGTTAGCATTGCGGTGCGTTCATAATCCTGTCAATTGCCCTTCTGTAATTTGTTTACCTCGCATAGCAGTTTTATCGTCTTTTGGGAGAGACACATCACTAGTGAACATCACGTATCCCGGTCCATATCCTCATTATTGTTTCCAAGCTTTATTTACTTTTCTGCATTTACTTTCAAGTTGCTATCATTATCCCCTGCGTTTTATCATTTGTGAACAACAAGACCGGAGAGATTGACAACCTATCTGAACTTCGTTGGGAACAAAATTATCTGTGTCTGTGTGCAGGTCCACGTTCAGTCGCGCTGCTGACACCTACTTATCATCTTTGGAGTCCTACTGGAGACAAACCTTGGTATCTTCACCGAGGGAAAACTGTTGTTGCACTGCATCACGCCTTCCACTTGGGGCTCACCAACGAAGGGAGAGAAGCCAATAAGCAATGAGCTTCACTCCAGAGGATATGCTTCAGTAAATATGAAAATCTTTGTTGAAGCTTTATCACCAACCTATAACTTCAGGAACCTAACCATCTGTTTTATACTAGAAAACTTGTTAGTTCCCTACTGTTTTGTCCAACAATATCCAAAACTCATGGGGGCTTAACTTTTCTCTTACAATCCCCTACTTTTTGGACTATTGTTGACAAACAGGCATCGATAAAAAATATGGAATTTTGAGTTGAGTTGAGAGCAAACTCTAAGATATGAAGCATTTGACTCCCCCTGAATGCAAGCATCGAAGATTTATATAATCGAAGTGAATGCTTGATGAAGGATATCTTTGATGGGAAGCCTAACACATATCTTAGTGAATCAATTGCATTTAAAAGATATTAGTTTTGAAGAATATGCAATCATCCAATGACCTGTGAACTTAAAGGGAATAACCACCTGCAAGAAAAACATATACGAGAGCAACTTGCAAGAACGGGGGTTATTAACACATAACATGTAGCAGTTCACAGACGAAGTGAAACTTAAGTTACAGCCCAATCAAAGCGAATGGAAAGTTTGTTGTAACTTAACACACAAAAGATTGAATCGAAACCCTAAACCCCGTAGCGAATCTAAACTCAATCGATGCTACATTCTCCCCCTTTTTGTCAATAATTGGACAAAAGGTTGAGACGTAGTTCAAGAGTATTTACTCGTTTGCTGCAACCCGGGGACCCTGCTGATTGTCTTCGCCCGAAGAAGATGCATCTCCAGAAGTGTCTCCTTCGGTTGAAGCAGGTGACTCCATTTCTTCGATGTCTGGTGGTGCCTGAAGCAAGTCAAGATCACTGTCGTTGAGAGGGTCATCTTCTTGCTTAGATGTGTGGGAGTCTTCATCAGAGAGAGTATCAGGGCGAATCTGTTCAGCTGGATTAACAAATAAAACTTCATCAATCTTGTCCAGTGAAGGGATCTTTGGGTTGGGGCGATCTATCGAATCATTTCTTGAGAAGTGGCGTTGAAGATGTGGATACTCCTTAAAGATCCGAGCAGCTTCAAGCTTCTTGACTGAGTTGAACTTCCTCAAACCTTTCCATGAGTGGCGCTTCAAGACCTTCAGGTACTGATTATTGTTCAAAGCAATATTGCCAACTCTATTGATTTCATCAGAGAGATGTTGCATTTGGCGTTGATTTCCTTCAATGAAGTTTTCCAGCATCTGTTGTGAGCGAATGCCAACTTCAAAATGATAAACTTCCTTCTGGAAATACTTCGACATGTTGCGTTCATTGACATGTTGTCTGACTCCTACATATGTGGAAAATGGATCATTTGGCCTTCTGAAGATATTCATTGTATCACGCACAGGAGGACAAAACAGCTTCGGGTGATGCTTGGCAACATAGTCTTCACTGCGTCCATGGTTGCATATGGCTTGGAGCCAGGGAGCATACGGCTTCAATTGATGGACCAGCTCAGCAGCTTGGACCATATAGCGAAGAAAACAATCCTCGAAGTCAAACACATGGCCATGAGTAAGCTTCAGCACAGCATGACGTGTATGATAGTGAATGTTGGACTCATCATTTACAGTGCTGAGAGGCATCAGAGAGTTAGACAAGATATAAAACCAAGTCTTCGAAATGAATACCAGATGCTTCGGGTGAATATTTTCAGGCATGTGATCTCCAGTGACTTCAGGATCCAGCAGTAAAGCAAATTCAGCTTCAGTAGGATCAGGCATCAAGTGAACCTTTGCAAGTTTACCAGTGTGCCGAGGGATATTCATAATGTCCATGAATTCATCAGAATGCATCCTAAAAACCTTTCCTTGAATCATCCATTCGTGTATCCAAGTGCTTGTGTCATCAGAATTTCCAGAGACGTAGAGTGTGGCATAGAATTTCTTCACTAATTCTGAGTTGAATGGTGTTTCCATAGCAAATAAGCTTGTCAGATTTTGTGCTTCGATGGTTTCAAATACTTGTGCCTGAAAAGAACACCCTTCTGGCAGTATAGCTTCGTGTACAGAATCTGCTGTACAGTAGTCCAGAAGCGAAGGTCATCAGCAGTCCTGGGTGAATCATAAGGACTTGTGCCAAAGAAGCGAAGCTTCTAGCGATGAGTTTCGTGGTCAAACTCTGGACCATGTCTTGAAGAAGAACCATCTCCCAGGAAAATTGAAAATGTTTCACGTGGGTAGATGGAGTCCAGTTGAGTATCTTGGGCAGGAATGCAATGAGGAGCTTTCCTTCGAGCAACTATGGCTCGCTCTTGGGGTTGGGTCATAATGGCCAATTCATTAGCTTCGGCATCTGCATTGGCTTCGGGCTCATCTGGAGCAGTTTGTTCTTTGGCTTCAACTTCTTGTTCTTCGGACTCATCCGCAGAGTGACCGAAGAATAATCTCTGGATGGAACAGGTATGTCTTGAGCTTGAGGTGAAGGCTCTAGCTCAAAGTTGCCGTGGTGCGATGGTTGAGGAGCAGGTTGAGGAGGAGGTGGAGGTGGAGCACGGGGTGGAATGACTTTGGGAGCAGGTGGTTTTGCAGTTGGAGTTGGTAGGGTGATGATCTTGCATCGAGGGGGCGAAGCGTGTCTTGGGATCTTCTTGGTAGGATGAGAGCTAACCTCATCAGCTTCGTCAGCATCTGTGATCAGACGGCGCTTCCTTGGTTGCAGCTGGGGAAGTGGAGAAGATAGTTGCTTGAGCATAGCTTCACGCTTCTTGGAATCAAGAGCCATGACTAAAGCATTATGCGTCTTGCAACATTCTTCAATGGCAGATTTGATCTTGCCTTGAAACACTTGAATATTTTGCTTTGTCTTCTCATTGACATCAGCAATCTTCTTCGAAGCAGCTTCGGCTTCATTCTTGAAGTCTTCATTAGATTCAGCGTCTGCTTTCTTCTTGAACTTCAGAATCTTGGCAGACTCAGATCTGTTCCTAGCATGCAAATCCCTTAGCTGATTGTATAAAGTTTCAATCATTGCAGAGAGTGTTGGTGAAATGTAAACATCCCCAAAATCAATAGCTTCGGGATCAATGGCTTCAGCGAGCTGACAGAACGCCTGATGCAGGCTCAAAAAATCCCATAGTTCACCTTCTCGTGCATCCGGGAAGTTGTGGTGACTATGCTCAGCTTCTTCATGAGCTTCGGGGGCAGGAGCTGCGACTGGCTTCGGAGTAACATCCTTCGGAGTCATATCTACTGCAGCTTCCTTCTGAGCAGATCTAGCAGCCTTCTCTGCTTGCTTCGTTTTAATAATATTCAGTTGAGCCTTGCGTTTGGTTTCGGCTTCACTAAGCTGTTTGGCTTCGGCAACAGCCTTAGCCTCTTGAGATTTTACTTCAGTGAGCTTGCGCTTCGCTTCAGCTTTCTGATTTGCTTCATTGAAATCTTTCCTTTGTTTCTCCAGCAAGGCAGCATCTTTGTCAGCCTTTTCCTTCGCTTTAGCTTCTTTATCAGCCTTAGCTTGGGCTTGTGCTTCAGTGTGAAGACGTTCAGCTTCAGCACGGTCTCTCTTGCGCATTTCAGCTTCAGACAATTTATTGGTGCCGACTTGGGCATAAGATTGGCCAGGCTTGGCAACAGAGGATTTTAGCTTTGAAGCTTTTGCAGTCTCAGGGGCTTTAGCTTCGGGCTGACCAGCAGGCTTCAGCTTCAGGGCATGCCTCTCCTTTGTTCTCTTTTCAGCAGGAACCAGGCGGTGAGGGGGCTTCGAAGCCAATGGAGCCTCAACCACCAAATTGGTCAAATCAATCCTTGGCTTGGGAACTAGAGGATCAGTGGGATCTTGAATTCGTACGCCTCTTGAAGCAGGAAGTTTCTCTCCAGCCTTCTTCTTCAAAGGCTTCCGAAGCTTTGGTTTCTTTGGACTAGGAGCAACTGGGGTGTGCTCGGACTCATCATCTGCATCGTCAGCAGGATCTTCACCAAGTGAGTCCTCAAGCTGTGCAGCAACATCAGCTTGATCGTCATCTGCAGCCTGCTCAGATTCTTCTTCGGAGATAGCAGGAGGAGGTGAAGCACTCATATTTCTAAGCCTTCGCTTCTTAGGCTTCGATGCACCAGCTTCAGCATGGCCTTCAGCAGCTTGTGCTTTGGCCTTCTTCTCTTCTCTGATTCTTTTCTTTTCAGCCAATAGAGCAAGTCTTGCTTGCTCGTCTGGATAGTCATCTGGCGTCTTGATGGAGTTAGGGTGAGGAACAGCGGGAGGCTTCGGGTAGTATTTTCTTCGATTTGCTGCATTGTATTGAGCACACATAGCAGTTGTGTACCGATATGGAGGGCTGAAGGCAAACTGCATTGCCCACTTCCAGTCAGGAATTCTCTTGTATTTATACTACCTTATTGCCCAGTAGCGTCGAATCTTTTGAAGTCGAATCTTTCTATCGTGATCTGATTCGTCAGGTGGAGTGTCATAGCCCATCTTTTTGCGAATGGCTTCGGGAATACCTCGGGCATTATTGACTTCTTTAGTCTTGCCTCCTTTGCCTTTCAGCTTCGGGGGCTCAGGGTAATTCTCAAGCCCTTCAACAATTGGTGAATCATTCCCAATGGCTGCCTCTTCATTAGACATCCTGAGAACAGAAAGGTAGAAAAGAGAGAATAGGAAGGGGAATGAATAAGCACAGGCAAAGGCTTCGACCAAAAACAATTTTGACAAGAACCCAGAGAAAACTAAGATCAGATGCATATCTGTCATTGGATTGGGCTAGAACTAGTTCAAGAACAAGGCCTAACTCAGTCCAAACACAAAATAGATCTAATCTCATCACTGACCTGAGTAGATGGGATACTTTGATGCTACAAACAGGTTTCCCGAAGAGAAAGGATCAACAAGGATCAGAACAACCCTATAAACAGAAATCAAAACCCTAGAACTCAGATCCAACTGCACAGAAGAAAAAACACGGAGGGGAAGTTGGATCGGAGAGCCCAGCGTACCCTAGCTTGGTGACGCGGAGCGGCTACGGCGATGGAGTGCGGAGAAGTGCTCTTCGTCGGCGAGGAACGTCCACGGCGGCGACTATCGGGCAGTGAAGCGGCGCGGTCGACGTCGGAGACGAGAGCTCTGCGGCATGCTTGAGGAGGGAGACGGGGAGCGAAGGAGACACATGAGTGGGGAAGCGGTTCGCAAGGGAAGGGACAACCTTATATAGTGGCCGATCTGAAACGGTTATCAGATCGTATCGAACGGCTCCCTGCGAGTGTCTCTTCCGATTCAACGGTGGGGATGAAGTGGCGGTTCGTGAGCGAATCTCAACGACCCGAGAAAGACGGGGACTCAACGGCCGAAGAATAAGTCTTGACCGAGAGCAAAAACTTCGATAAAGTTGGAAGCATTTGATTCGGAGCTCAATGATGTTCGAAGCAATATGCTTTTTGTTTCAAATGTGCTTAACCATTCAAGACAGAGAAGATTGGGAGCGAATCAGAATGGAGGGGATAGGGTCCGAAACTTATCACTTCGAAGAAAAACAACAACGAAGCTAAAAATGATAAGTACAGGGGACAAACGAAACGACTAAAATAAACACAAAACTGAAAGCAAATGGCAAACGAAGCTAAACACATAAAATTGGACGAAGGAAAACTTAAGCGAAACTAAATAAACAAACACACAACGAAGGTGAATATGTACAGGGGAAAAGTTACGATCTTACTGAACATTGAGTGAGTCTAGGATTTTTAGCTCACATCTCAATGCACAAAACCTTTTCTCGTCCAAAGGCTTCGTGAATATATCTTCCAATTGATCTTCAATTCTAACATGGCTGATCTCAATGTCTTCACATTGAACATGATCTCGAAGAAAATGGTGACGAATATCGATGTGCTTCGTTCAAGAGTGTTGCACAGGATTGTGTGCAATTTTCATAGCACTCACATTATCACAAAGCAAAGGGATTTTCTTCACATAAATACCATAATATTTCAGCGTCTGCTTAAGCCAAAGTATCTGAGTGCAGCATGAGCCAGCAGCAATGTATTCGGCTTCAGCAGTAGATATTGAGACACTGTTTTGTTTCTTTGAAGCCCAACACACCAGGGATCTACCAAGAAAATGACAAGTGCCTGAGGTAGATTTCCTGTCAACTCTATCACCAGCCCAGTCTGAATCAGAATATCCAATCAAATCAAACTGAGTTCCTTTGGGATACCAAAGTCCCAATGAGGGAGTATGTGCTAGATATCGAAGAATTCGCTTTACTGCAGTATGATGTGATTCCTTCGGATTGGCCTGAAAATGAGCACAAATACAAACTGATAGCATAATATCAGGTCTAGATGCACATAAGTATAAGACTGAACCTATCATAGACCGATACGTCTTCTGATCGAAGGGTTTCCCTTTTTCATCAGCATCAAGAAAACCATTGGTTGGCATTGGAGTTCTGATGGTCTTGCATTCAGTAAGATCAAATTTCTTCAGGCAATCCTTCAAATATTTTTCTTGTCAAATAAAGGTGTCATTCTTCTGTTGGAGAATCTGAAGTCCAAGGAAAAACTTCAATTCTCCCATCATGGACATCTCGTATTTCTTCGACATCATCCTTGCAAATTCTTCGCTGATTTCAGTGTTAGTGTAGCCAAAAATAGTATCATCTACATATATCTGACACACAAATAGATCATTGTTATATGATCGAGTGAAAATAGTGGGGTCAGTGGTTCCAGGTTTGAAGCCTTTCTTCAGGAGGAAATCCTTCAATGTTTCATACCAAACACGAGGTGCTTGCTTCAGTCCATACAAGGCTTTGTGAAGCCTGTACACCATGTCAGGATTCTTCGAGTCTTCAAAACCTGGTGGCTGCATAACATACACTTCTTCTATCTCACCATTAAGAAAAGCACTTTTGACATCCATTTGATATAGCAATATATTTTTGTGGCTAGCAAAAGCAAGCATGACACGAATGGATTCGAGACGGGCTACTGGAGCATAGGTTTCACCAAAATCAATGCCTTCGATTTGGGTGTATCCTTGTGCTACCAGTCTAGCCTTATTTCTTACCACAATACCATGTTCATCTTGCTTGTTGCGAAATATCCACTTGGTGCCAATAACATTGTGCTTCGTGGGATCAGGCATGTCAACAAGTGACCAAACTTTGTTTCTTTCAAACTGGTGAAGTTCTTCCATCATAGCTAATAACCATTCTGTATTGTTCATGGCTTCATCAAACTTTGAAGGCTCTAGCATGGAAACAAAAGAAAAACTTACACAAAAGTTAGCCAAACGAGTACGAGATCGAGTAGTGGGACGACCTGGTTGATAAATATCTTCGAGAATCGAATCAACATCAACTCTTCTTCGAACTCGTGATAATGTAATATCATTTGCTTCAGGCTCAACTTCTGCTTCAGCTTCAGGATCTTCTTCACCTTCAGCTTCAGCATTTCCTTCAGGATTAGCATTTTCTTCATTCCCTTGTCCTTCTTCGTCCTGTTCACCATTAGCTTCAGGATGTTGATCTCCAGCGCCCCGGGCTATGTGTGGGAACATTGGACCATCATCATCCCTAACAGCTTGACGAGGATTGGCTTCAACAGGGCGAAACTCACCAATAGCCATGGACCTGATCGTTTCATCAAGTGGGGGTTCATCTAGATCATGAGGCAAATGCTCTTTTTGAGAGCCATTAGTTTCATCAAACCTCACATTTACAGTTTACATAACTTTCCCAAAGTGAGAGTTATACACTCTGTAAGTGTGAGAGTTTGAGACATAACCTAAAACAAAACCTTCAAGTGTCTTAGGGGCAAATTTGGAGCTATGATTCATATCTCTAATAAAGCAAGGAGCACCAAAGACCCTAAGGTATGAAACATTTGGGTTGTTACCAGTGATGAGCTCATGTGAAGTTTTCTTCAGGAATTTGTGAAGGTAAACCTTGTTGATGATATGACATGTTGTGTTAATTGCTTCGGCCCAGAACCTAATAGGAGTCTTGTATTGAGCAAGCATAGTTCTGGCCATTTCAATAAGAGTTCTATTCTTCCTTTCAACTACACCATTCTGTTGAGGTGTATAAGCAACAGAGAACTCATGAGTAAATCCATGATCATCAAGAAAATCTTCAATATGAGTATTTTTGAATTCAGTTCCATTGTCACTTCGGATATGCTTCAGAGATAATTCATATTTTGTTTGAGCTCTCTTAGCAAATGACTTGAAGATTTCAACAACTTTGCTCTTGTCATCCAAAAAAAAACCCAAGTATAACGAGAGAAATCATCAATAATAACAAGACCATATTTGTTTCCTCCTAGGCATGCATAATTTTGAGGACCAAAAAGATCCATATGAATCAATTCAAGAGGACGAGTAGTAGTCATGATAGTCTTCGATGAATGATGTTTCTTTGTGATTTTACCAGCTTCACAAGCACTGCAGAGACGATCCTTATCGAATTTTACTTCGCTAAGGCCAATAACATGCTTCTTCTTCACTAGATTATGAAGATTTCTCATCCCTGCATGACCAAGTCTTCGATGCCATAACCAACCAGATGAAGCTTTTGCCATTAAGCATGTGGATATAGCAGGGCCCGAAGAAAAATCAACAATGTATAAATCTCCTTTCCGGTAACCCTCAAAGACGAACGTATAGTCATCCTGTGAAAAGACAACACAACGCGAAGCAGAAAATAGAACAAGCATACCCATATCGCATAACTTCGAAATAGACATAAGATTATATCCAAGAGATTGGACTAGCATAACCTTGTCAATGTGCTTATCTTTCGATATGGCAACCTTACCCAAGCCTAACACTTTACCCTTGTTGTTATCACCGAAGTTAATGTACTTCTGAGAAGATTGAGATAGTTTTTCTTCGGTGAATAACTCCTTGTCTCCGGTCATATGATTTGTACAGCTACTATCCATGACCCATTCGGATCCACCGGAGACATAGCCCTGCAGAAGAATTAGTTCTTCTTAACCACCCACAACCTAGCATGTGACTGACAAGATGTTGAAGCACTGGTTGAAGCAATATTAAAGCGAACAGGAGTGTATTGCTTCGGTGTACCATCAAGCACACCATAAATGTAAGTCCTCTGCGAATGGTTAGGATAAGAATGAGCATATGCAATCTTAGTATGGTTATCATGAGGACGATAAGTATAACGACCAGTGCGATAGTATTGCTTCTGCGGAACATTTGATTCGGGCACCAGTGAATCATTTATCGTTTCTAGAGAATAGAAATGGTTTGGTGGTACCGAAGGCTTTCCCTGCATAGTATGGTTAGCAGGCAGTTTTTCCGCAAGTGCTTTCTGCACCCATATCTGCCTCTTATAGAAGCCATTCTTCGGAGGAGTTCTTACATACTCAGTTGTAACCTTTCCCTGTTCATCTTTACTGAGTTTGTAGTCTGAATCAAGTGATTCATCCACAATGGCTTTTTTCATCTTGTAGTCGAAACTTGAAAGGTTAGCAATATCAATGGGTTTCTCCTTCGCTAGGACCCAAATAGTCTTAGGATACTGCTCAGGTTCCCAATAGGTGCCATCAGGGTTTATCTTTCTCTCGAAACCAACACCCTCATTTCTGGGGTTCCTATGAAG
Organism: Bromus sterilis; assembly: GCA_950022295.1. Classification (NCBI taxonomy): domain Eukaryota; kingdom Viridiplantae; phylum Streptophyta; class Magnoliopsida; order Poales; family Poaceae; genus Bromus; species Bromus sterilis. The sequence continues at coordinate 136,353,004 of OX465601.1, read as the reverse complement.
GAGAGCCTTCCTCAGGATATCACAAAGATATTGGTGACCTTGCACACTTTTGAACATGCCTGTTTCAAATAAGTTTTCAACCAGAGGAGTTCCTCCGTAACAGCAGGATTTTCCTCGTCAGAGGCATTAGTATCATCAATAACAATAGGAGCTTTGCCTTTGGAATCGATTTTTCTTCGTTCCAGACAAGTTAAGCAAGGTGAATCAGTTTTATGATTTGCTTCAGAACCTTGTTGAGCCATGAGAGAGAGATTGACATTTTCCAATTCTTCATGAGCCTCTTTGAGTTTTTCGAGAGCCATTTTCCTCTGAAGAAATTCATAGGTGAGCTTCTCATAATCAACTGAAAGAAGATCATGCCGAGAGGATAATTCTTCGAACTTTTCTTTCAGAGCAGCATGCTCATTAGTCAAAGTTTGACCTTTCTCTATCTCATCCATCAACAGAGTTTCTGATTTCTTAATGGTTTTGCTTATTGAATCAAGTTCATCTTGTTGTATTGAAGCAATTTTAGAAAGTTTAGCATAGCTTATCTTCGAATCACTATCATATGAGGAACAATCAGAGGTATCATAGTTAGATTTAGATGAAGATACCTTCGCCTTGGCCATGAAGCAATATGCAGGAGTTTCATCTTCACTACTGTTGTTGGTGAAGAATGAGCTCGAAGCTTTTGGTTGAAGCATCTGCCGAAGCGAAAGCCAAACCAGCAACACCATCTGATTCGGATCCAGACCCAGACCTTGAGCCTGATTCAGCTTCGGATCCAGAGGCTTCATCTTCAGAGTTCATCTCCTTTCCCAGATAGGCCTTGGCACGGTGAGAGCTGCTTCGACGAGACGAATGAGTCTTCGATGAAGAACCCTCACGCTTCTTATGATACTTCTTCCTCTTGTCATCATCAGAATCTTTCTTCTTTTCTCTTCTCGAACTGGAATCATGTCTCTTGGACTCATAACTTCTGGAGGATCTGTGGGACTTTGTTGAGGAGTCTCTGAGCGAATGCTTCGATTTGTTCTCAGCTTCCCACAGAGGGCAATCAGCAATGTAGTGACCTGGTTTCTTGCACTTGTAGCAGCAGTTGTCCTTCGATGGAGAACTTCTTGAGGATGAGCGGTGAGATGAGTGACCTGAGCTTCTTGAAGAATAACTCTTCTTAGGAGAAGAAAAACCTTTTCTCTGGAAGCGGTTGAAGCATCTCATGATCAATGCTAAATCTTTCCCAATGCTTGCGTGATCATCTGATTCGACACCTGAAGCAGAACTGGCTTCGGGTGAAGAATGACGCGAAGCCTTTGCTTTCAAAGCATGTGATCTTCTTCGAGAACCATTAATATCACGTTTCTCATCTTCTTCCATTTCAAAAGTATTGAGTCTCTCAAGAATATCAGCGGCAACAAGACGTCTGAAATCAGTCCTTTCCTTGATCATCAGCACGATGTGATCAAACGAATCATCCAATGAGCAAAGCAGAGTTCTTACAACTGAGTGAGGGGTAATGTCATCAGCATCGAGGGAAATCAACTCATTAGCGAGAGCAGTGAGTCTGCTATAAATGGAGTTGACTTTTTCACCCTCGTTTCTCTTGAATCGATAGAACTTACTTCGAAGCGTGTCAATTATGGCTTCTTTCTGGGTTGGAACACCTTCACCAATCTTTTCAAGATAGTCCCAGACGCCTTTGGCAGATGGGATATTCTTCACTTCATGATACTTCTCTGGTGTCAGATGATTGGTGATGAATACCCAGACTTCAGAATCAAGGTCAATCAGCTTCGCTTCTTCAGGAGTGATGGCATTCTTATCGGCGACAGTGACTCCATATAAGACAACTTGCCAGGCAGTCGAGTTGATAGCCATGATATTTCTCTTCATTTTGTCCTTCCAGTATGGGTAGTCCTTTCCATTGAACACGGGTATGGGTTCGTCGGAGCGAATGGCTGCGAAAGACATACTTGAAAAACACTCAAGGAGGTTAATCCAAACAAAGAGTGACTAGCTCTGATACCAATTGAAAGTCCAAGTATGTGATCAGAGGGGAAGGGGTGAATGATCACTTCAAATTTTCGCATGAAACTATGAAGTGAAGCATAACTTAGCAGCAGAAGGAATACAACAGAAAGGTAAACAGTGAAGCAGAACTAGATTGAAGCACAACATAGCGAATCAAAAGCATCGAATCAATTGGATTGAATCAAATCACTGAAGCAATTGCAAAACTGAATGTAAGTGCGAAAAGTAAAACGAACTCTTGACTCAGCGATGTTTGTTCGACCAGTTCACACTCTGCAAAGTGCTACGTCTGGTTGGAGGGACTTGTGATTGAACACCGGAGCTAACCTCTCTCCGTCCTTATCTCCACTGCACCAATCTCCTTGAGCTTGGTCAGTTCTTCACTCGTGGTTGATTATTGAGGAAATCACCGAAACCTTTGACAAACTGGACTTCGAGGCGATAATAACTCTTCGCTCTCTGAAGAACAACTCTCTAACCGTCTAGGAGAATTGCAGTTCTCCAAGATAAAAAGGCTAGCAAACTTCTTCCTAAGTCATAGTGAATCAACTCAGATCAATAGGACTTATGCTTCGGTGGATGGGTTTTTGGTTTGCTTTGGTGGGGTTGCTCTCTCTTTCTTCACTGTTAGAAAATATTCTTGGAGCAGCCGCCCGCCAATGAGGACGGGGGTGGCCTATTTATAGGTGGCAATCCCAAGGTGCGAAATGTCTGAAGTAACCCGATGTGACAGCTTGACACGTGTCCTCAACGGTCGGATTTCTAATCACTGCGCAACTTTACTTGCGGAACAAGTAAAGCTGACTCACGGACTTGGTTATGCTTCGGGAGCCGAAAGAACAAAGTCTTCGCTGGTGAAGCATTACCTAGTGCACATGAGATTTCTCATCTCTGGCTTCTCACAGGTTTGGATTCGATCTGAGTCTTTTCACCAAAACCTTCGGAGTACGTTTACTAAACCCCTCTTGATAGTACGGTTTTTCCTACGACTCAAAGAAGTGAAAAAGAACTATGTAAAAACTACTAAGTCATGCGCCATTTTGGTCATCTCCTTCGATGAGACGTCCTTCAGGAATCCTTATCTTTTTGGGGGTCGACATCCGTGATGAGCTTCACTCCAGAGGATATGCTTCAGTAAATATGAAAATCTTCGTTGAAGCTTTATCACCAACCTATAACTTCAGGAACTTAACCATTTGTTTTACACTAGAAAACTTGTTAGTTCCTCTACTGTTTTGTCCAACTATATCCAAAACTCATGGGGCTTAACTTTGCTCTTACACCTTTTCTGTCGTTCTGCAAGCTTTCTCACTCGTGGCCCCCAAGCTTCGCAACCGTGATCCGGCAGCCAATAATGAGTCGGGTCCCAGCAATCAGGGTGATACTGCTTCTTGTGGTCGTGGTTGCGGTCGAGGTCGAGGTCGGGGAAGTAGAGGTGGTCGCGGTGCGCAAAGGCACGAAGGCCATGAAGTAGCATCTCCTTCTTCTTCTTACATATCTGCACACGAGGGTGTGCTTAGTGATGATTTCCTCGTGAAGCTTTCAAATCTTCGCCGATAGATCAATCTTCCGGATTCCTTTGCTCGGATTATGGCAGACTCCCAACCTCCAGTGTTATGGCTTCGGTCTGATGGATGTCTTCATTGGACTATTTGGGTAACTTTAAGTTTTTCCAACAATGGTTCCATGTTTTTGGAGAAAGGCTGGAAGACTTTTGTCCGCTCTCTCAATCTTAAGAAGGGAGATGATATTATCTTCAGGTATGATGGAGACGAGACTTTATGGGCAAGGTTCTTTGACTCTGATGGAATCGCGTAGGATGTTGTATGGAGAGATCTAGCAGTGATTCCTACAATAATGGTGAAGAAGCCCATAATCTTTCAAATGATGAAGATGATGACTCCAGTGATGATGAAGTTTTAAGTATTCAAGCCATTATCATCTTGAATTAATAGTTTTTCTTTCGAGTACTGTTCATGCATGTAATGTCCTGTCTTATGAAGACATGTTTTTAATAATAAAAAATCTGGGATTTTTGTAAAGCTTCTCTTTGTTCTTGCAATGCTTTAATCAACCGGTTTTTGTATAACCAACTTGCATTAACTAGGGAACAATCTTTTGAGGATTCGGTATCTTGACCATGTGTAGCCCCCATGAATCGGGATGAGTAACTGCGTGTCATGCCGAATCATAATAAAATCAACATGTAGCCCCCATGAGTCGGAAGATACCATTGTATGTCATGCCGAGTCAGAGAAAAATAAACATGTTAGTTATTATTATTATATCTTTTTAAAAAATATCAACATGTTGCCCTCATGAGTCGGTATGAACAATTTATGTTCATGCTGAGTCATAGTAGAGTGAATCCGTAGCCCCCAAGTACAGACTTTTAGTTAATTTGATAATGTTCATGAAACTCAATATTTTGACGGAGGAAAGAATTGGTATGATTGTGTATGTTGAGAAAAGTAAACCGATAAAAGAATGGAAAGTATGCTTATGTATGGAAGAGATGTTAGAGGTCGTATAGAAGGCGCTCGTACGCGTGACTGTCACAACATTCTTCAACGATACAAGGTCAGTAACAACGGACTCCTTAAACGGAGGTTTCTATCTGTGTTGTAGAAAATAATTTTTGGCCACCTGATTGCGCGTAAGTTGAAACTTCTACGTAATCAAGCATCGCATGACTTATTCTAGTGTTCTCTGCAATAGAATCAAACTCAAGAGGCGTCTGATAACGTCGGTTGGTGTTTGAACTAAAACGGGTCATGTAGGTCATAGAAGTGCGAGTTTGCATCTGCTATAGAGGCAAAGATAATGCCATAGTAGGCGAATTTCATGTATATGCCGAGTCCCCATTTGAAGAGTTGAAGTCAAAAGATTTCAAATCCCCGGGGTCCCTAAATAGAGCTATATGCATGCCTGGTAAAAGGGAAAGGGGTGATCAAGCCCTCTAGGTTTCCAAGGATTGAAATGCAAGAATGTAATGTAGTGCAAGATAAAAAAGAAAAATAAAAAATAAAAAAGGAATTCAGCATAAAAAACAAAAGTCGGCTTCTTATTTTACTAATGTCTGTAAACTGGTGTACAAGAATGTTTCTGTCTACTCAAGTATAATAGGGATGGAGCTGAGCTATATTCCATGTCCTGGGAGTCTCTTCCTTGGACGTGCGCGTGGCAGTCGTCTCACGTATATCAACCAGTTAGTAGGATCCATTGTATAAATTCTTGCTTACCACGAACGGTCCTTCCCAAGGCGGGGATAACTTGTGCATTAAAGTCCAGCTTTTGATGCGTCGACCATGATAACGTCGCAGGTCTTGCTGATAGATAGTCGACTTAGAGGCCACTAAATCTCGTTCTTCATCAAGGACATCTAAAGAGTCCTGACTTGCTTCTTCATTTTCGGCCTCAACATAAGAAGTGAATCGGGGTGAATCGTGACGGATGTCACTTGGGAGAACGGCTTTAGCTCCATATACAAGGAAGAAAGGCATATAACCAGTCGACCTGTTGGGCGTAGTCCTGATGCTCCAAAGAACAGAGGGTAGTTCCTCAACCCAACAACCTGGCGTTCGTAGTAAAGGAACACGAAGTCAGGGTTTGATGCCACGTAGTAATTCCTGATTAGCCCTCTCGGCTTGTCCATTGGACTGTGGGTGAGCCACAGACGCATCTGATTAAGTGAGTAGTAGAGGCATACCCCGAATGTGCCAGATAGACCCCATTTTTCATGAGAATAAAGTTTCATGAAAATAAAGATAGTAAATTTGATTGGACTTAAGACTTTATTATATTTTCTGAATCATATTATTTTGATTTCAATTTTTTATTTCAATACAAAAGTATGAAAGAAATATTGTCTTTCTAGAAAGAAAAATCGGGCATTAGAATGCCCCTTAGGACCCTTCTTTGGATACCAAGATTTTTGACATCTTAGCCTCGTATTTTAAAATTCTCAAATCGAATCAATTAAGAACCAATTCAAATTCATATAAAAAAGAATAAGAAACACTACCTCACCCCTATTGATAACCATTTTGGACACTACCGCCAAAACAAACCCTAGTTTGAGGATAGAACTATGGTATGGTGATACGTCCCAAACATATTTATAATTACTGCTTGCTCCATGCATGATTTGTGTGACTTTGCCATGTTTTTCTTGAACTTTCATACATTTTTTTATCATATTTGGACTAACCTATTAACTCAGTGCACCCAGTTGTCAGTTCCTGTTTTCTGCTGTTTTTGTATTTCAGGATTTCCGGCCATTAAAAGTGCCAAATAAATCCCGGAAAAATTATATAAAAAATCAGCGACCCAGAAGCTTCCCGAATCACCAAGGAAGGAAGGGGCTGGACCCACCAGGGCCCTAGGAGGGTCCCTGGCGCGGCCCCACCCTAGGCGGCGCCAGGAGGCCTCCTAGATGCCTTGTGGCCCCTCTCGGTGCCCCCTTTGGCCTATATTTACCCCCCGTGACAGAAACCCCTAATATCGATCTGCTATTCCCGTTCTCCTCTCTGTTCCGCCGCCGCCGCCATTTCAAGATCGGGGCTGCCAAGAGAAGCTGCCCCGTCACCCTGCCGGAAGGAGGAATCCCCTCCGGAGACCATCCATCACCAAGGACGCCTCCCGGATGTCTTGTGAGTAGTCCCCCTTGGACCATGGGTCCATGACGAGTAGCTATGTGATGTTCTCCTCCCCTCTTTGTGCTTCCACTTCCGAGACCTCGTGAGCTGCCTCACATGATCAAGGCACCTTTGTAATATCTGTGTTGCTATGTTGAGTTTGCTGGGATCTGATGGATTATGAGATTATGTTCAGATTGTGATGAGTAATATATTTGGTTCTCTTTTATATTTGTGTTCTTTAGTAAATTCTTGCATGTTCTCCATTGCCGTATTTTACTTTGGCCAAGTGATTTGTTGCAACTCTAAGAGGGAGCGTTATGCTTGATTGTGGGTTCAACTCCCTGATGTCTAGCTTGAGTGACAGAAACATGAGACTAGGGGATGTGCTGTTGCAACCAGGGATAAAACAACGGTCCTTGTACTTGCGGGTGCAAGAATTGTTTACTTTACGCATAGTTCTTTTAATGCAGTTGTCTGTTTCTTTGAGTTTACACTTTGGGTGGGATCCGCAACTTAATACCAGCGAGATGTTCTGGATAGATATCTCAAGGTGGATGATTCGTAGTAGATGCAGATGGATTTCGGACTACTTACCTTGGTGTACTGCCCATTTCTTTTGAGCCTCTTCCTTTCTTTTGTAGCATAGTTAGCATTGAGGTGCGCTTATAATCCTGTCAATTGCCCAGCTGTGATTTTTTTTACCTCGCTAGCACTTTTATCGTCTTTTGGGAGAGAGGCATCACTAGTGAACGTCATGGGACCCCGGTCCATATTTGCACCATTGTTTACATCTTCAATTTACTTTCAGTCCTTACTTTCAGTTGCCACTACTATTATCTCTTTCGTTGATCCTTTGTAAACAGCAAGGCCGGAGGAATTGACAACTCCTCTGTACTCGTTGGGAGCATAGTTATTTGTTGTGTGTGCAGGTCCAGGCGAAGTTAGCAACCACGGCGCCACTGTTCACTTTACCACCTTCTTGTATCTCTGCGAGTCCTACGGGAGACAAACCATATCCTCTACATAGGGGAAATTTGCTGCTATGCTACATCTCACCTTCCACTTGGGGTAACCAATGAGAAGTGATAAGAGCTATCTTCCTCACCGCATCAAGCAAATTTCTGGCGCCGTTGCCGAGGACTCCAGTCTACAAGATAGGGGAGTTGCACACTATCTTTTATCTTTATTTTTTAGTCTTTATAGTTTATCTTTCAGTTTTTACTTTTGTGTCCCTTATAAAAAATACCAAAAATACATGTTACTTTGCTAGTAGTTACCACTATGGCTGGCCCTTTTGCCTTTGGTGAGGCAGAATTACTTACCTTTACTCAGAGAGGTGGTGAAAGACTGAAAGATGCTTGGTATAGAATTAATGATTCTTAAAAAAGGGCCACCAAGAAGCAATCCACTACTATCCTGCTTAGAAATTTTTATGTTGGGATTACTTCTTGGAATAGGTTTGTCTTAGTCACTGCTATCAATGGGAACTTTATAGAGGCTCCAGTTTGGGAAGCCCTTAATATTATTGAAAATCTTGTTGGAAGTCTCCCCGTTGCTAGCATTAAGGAGGACATTACTCTAGCTCACATTATGAGAAAACTTGAAAAAATAGAGTTAGAGATGCCAAGTATCGATAAAGTAAATGAGTTGGATCGTAAGATTCAAGGGAATTTGAATAGGCTAAATAGCTCCATGCAAAAAATTATCAAAAGTTTGGAGACCATCAAATCCCTTGATGAGAAGTCTTCTAGGATAGAAAAGATTGAGGAAGTTATTGAAACTCTAGGAACTACCTTTTCCTCAATCAAAATGAAAAAGGATGAAACTCCGGAAAGAAAGTAACCCAAGTTTGTTTACGTCCCTAAGGCTCCTCGAGCTAAAGCTGACGCACCTATTGCCAAAACAATTGAAACAGTGAAGACTTTGGAGGAGACACCTATCTTTAATTTTAATGAAACTCCAATTGATTTTCCTCCTTTTGACTTTATTCCTAGAAGCATTTTTATTCGGCCTTTATTTGAGAAACCTCTTAAGACTAGTTGTACTATTGAAGAGCTTTTTGATGATCTTGATGATGGTTCAATTGATACAACTTAATCTTTTGCTTTATGCCTAGCTTGAAGGCGTAAAAGAAAGCGCTTGTTGGGGCGCAACCCAATATGTTTTTTTTCTATTTTTAGTGGTCTTGATGATTGTTACTACTGTAGCAACATCATTGTATCTTTAATTTCAAGCTTTGTGCCATTTATAGCCTCATATGACAAGGGAAGTAAAAGTTGTGACATGCTGTCCAGAAAACAGATTCTGTCCTCATGACGGGAAAAATCATAGAAAATCACCAGTTCATCTTTTTGAGCTGAATTGTTTACACAGCGTGATCTATACAATCACGGAACTTTTGTATGTTCTGAGTATTTTTATTTGAGTTGCATAAGTACCCGTAAAAAATTCTTTACTACCTGTTGTTCTGTTTTTCACAGATTCTGCCATGTTTTGTGTCTCCTTACTTTTCCAAACCTTAAGCTTGCTTTTTCTTTGCAAAAACTTTTTGGCAATCTTGAGAAACAGTAGCTCTTCAAGAATATCTTTATTTCCAGTAAGGTAAAAATTATTTTAATAGGGTACTAACCTCTCTAATCAGTTTATGATGAGTTCTGTATGAAGGGAGTTTTCAAGTGTTCGGTGGAAGATGATGAAAGAAGATCCTGGAGTGTCAAACACTCAAGCTTGGGGATGCCCCCATGTATCCCCAATATATATTCAAGGAGACTCAAGCGTCTAAGCTTGGGGATGCCCCCGTGCATCCCCTTCTACATCAACAATTATCAGTTCATCCCTCGTTGCACTATATTTTTATCACTTCATGCGTTATGTGCTATGCTTGGAGCGTCTCGCTCTTTACTTTTCTTAGGTTTGTTTTTGCTTTGTTTGCTGTTCATAACAAGTTAGACCCCAACTTTATTTTGTGTGGGAGAGAAACACGCTCCGCTTGAATTAGAACTCCTCATAGTATTTGTATGCTTATTTCTTTAGCTGTGAGTTGCTCTTTTTCTTTTCTTAGTTGCTGCCTTGTTTATTTATAGTGCTTTAGTTTTCTTCTAGAGTTTTTCTTTTTTCTTAGGTTGAACTTTCTATAAGTTGCATGTTTATCTTGTTTAGAGAGTTTTCCTATTGCACTGAGCTTTGTGTCTTGACTAGAAAGTAGGTAGTTGAAGTTGCTATTCTCTTTGTAGTAGTAACTTGCAATATTTTTGAGGTATTGATTAGAGTAATGTTTGAACTTATGGTGTCAAGAGCTTTAGCCTATTAGTGATAGATGTCTTATTTTTGGAAATCCGTGTGATTTTCGAAAACCAAAACCCCTGTTGAGAACTCTAGCTACTAGATGGATCGCTAACATCTGGAGGGTTCGAATATTAGAGTACACTCACGTACCATGAGTCGAGGATGCGCAAGGATAACCAAACCCCCATACACTCCTCCTCGGGGTACTTGTCTCTTTGAGAACCTTCTGATTAGATTGAGAGTTACCGATAATCAGTGCATGAGTTCTTCGGACTAATGTGAGTATTCGAAAGTTGACACTTCCACCTTCCCATATTTTTCTATCCTCTTTTGTGCCATGCATTGCCTCCTTCTCACTCCGAGAGTTAGCGTCCACCTTCGCCGGTACATCCAAACCCTTGGCATGATACGCTATGTCATCAGAAACCTCCTTATATCCTTCCTCAAAACAGCCACCATACCTACCTATCAAGGCATTTCCATAGCCTTTCTGAGATACATTGCCATGCAACATCCACCTTCTCATGACTTGATCTTCATGTCATACATTCTACTTGCTTGATCGATGAGCCGCATGCTAGTTGGGCCTTTCCGTATTCATTGCTACATGACGCGCTAGTATCATTGCATATCCTGCTATCCTGGCAGAGGCATACATTTGCATCATGATAGTTACATCTTCTTTATGTGAGTACCCTTGTAAAGTGTGAAAGATCTCCTATATTCTTGTAAAATATAGATTGTTGCCCCTAAAGTGAGGAAAAGATCCCAAATAGGACAAAATCAAAAGATCCCAAAGAGAAAAAATGAGAGAAATAGAAAGAGCCATTGAGGCCACCAAAAAAATACAAAAAAAAGAAAAAAGAAAAAAAGAGAAGGGGCACACTACTATTCCTTTTGAGAGATCCACACTAGTACTTCATCCTCCATCCCTTGTACTCCGTAGAGATCATCATACATGCATATAGCTATGTGGGGAACCTTAACACTATAGAACTTGGCTTGTATATTCCAATGATGAGCCTCCTCAAATGATCTCTAGGTCTTCTTAAGCAAGCAACTTGGATGCACCCCCACTAGTTCCCTTGGAGAGCTTTTAGCTCACGTGTGCATCCGTTGCATGACAATCCCTACTCCTCACATCATATCTATCATATGGCCTTCTCTCGCCTATGATTGTCCTCATTGATGTGAGTCTTTCACACATTGTTGTCTTCCTCCTCCACCTTCTTTCAGTTTCGCCTTTTAGGTGTCAACTTTCTTTCTCGCGCTCATCCATTGCATGAGTGCTCAAAATATCGAAAGGGAGTGGATTAGTTTGACTTTTACCTGACTAGTGGTCTGGGGACGAGTCAAGATAAGAATCCAAAGGAGACTAAGTGTGAAACTTTAGTAGATAGTAGTTCTCAACAACTATTTTTTTATCTCGTATTCCCTATCCTCTTTCTTGCACGCAAACACCATTTGGAGTCATTCGAGTCACGGACAGCGAGAGCTCTTGCACCCTTTGTTCTTTTGTTACTTGTGTCACACTAAATATAGACTCTTGTTTGTTAAGACTTGAATTGAATTGCATGCTTTGATTGCTTTACTTAAAAGTCCTTATATGTGTAACATCCCATTTTTTTTAAATTCTGATGTTAATAGATCATCATATGCATGTCATGCTGGAGTTTTGCATTATTTGGATGTTACGAATATTTTAAACATTTTTCAACTTAAGGCAATTTATTGGAGAGGATATAATATGACTTATCCCAATTTTTTAAATGTTGGAAAATAGTTTAAAATATTTTCTGAAGACTTTATAAATTTACTTTGGGGTTATAAATAATTTCTAAAAAAATATTTCGGGAATTTATTTATGCTCCGTGAAATTTTAAAACCCTTTTTGAAGTTTTTCGGTATTTTTAAATTGCCGGAAAAATATTTAAAAGTATTTAAAATAAGTGCAAAAAAAAATTTTTTATTGAATATTTTGGTAATGCCAAAAAATTAATTTTATTATTTTAAAAGTTTTGGTGAAAACGGAAATTAAAAATAATTATCCGTTATTTTTATAAAATTGTTTTGGGCCTAATGGGCCTTTTCTGTTTTATTATGCGCCCATCCGTTTTCGAACCGGTTTTAAAAAAAACTTAACGGGTGCGGGTCCATAAATACCCGCGGACCTGCGGGCGTTAGGGTTTTCGACCGAACCCGCCGCCGCCGCCGGAGCCCGTCTGCCGCCGCCGCCCCAGAGTCCGCCGCCGCCGCCGAGGTGAGCGCCGCCGCCGCCTCCCCGCGCCTCATCGCCACGCCATGGGCCGCCGCCGCCGTAGCGCGTGCCGCGCCGGCCGTCGCGCGTGCGCCTCGCGCGGCCGCGCCGCGGGCTTGTGACGCGCCGGGCTGCTCCCGGCCATCGGATCCCGAGTGGATAGCCCGGATCGGATCTGGAGAAAACTCCAGATCTGGATTTGGTTTTTTTCGGTTTTTTGTTAGGGTTTCGGTTAACCGCGGTTTATTTAGTTAGCGGACGTTCGCCGGATTGTTTGCTGGAGTGGACGTCGTTCGCTCCGTAGCCGAGGACCTGTTCGCGGCAGAAAAGTTATTTTAATTGCGAATAGGCCCTTTTTCGTAGTTTTCACCCTAGAACCGTTTTCGCTATATCTTTTAAACCGTAGCTCCGTTTTAGTTAATTCTTTTTGCGTTGCGACCGATATGAAAAATCCTATCCGGTAGACCTAAGTTTTCAAAAAAATTCAGTTTTCAAATTTGAATTTGTACAGATTTAAATTCAAACTTCCGGTGACCGTATCTTTTATACGGTGTATCCGTTTTCGCCGATTCCAGTTGCGTTGGGATCGTGGTGACTTGTAGTTATCGTTTAGCTACTGTTTAGTTGGTTTTATTGCTGTTCATTTGGTTCTTTTACTGTTGCATTGTTTATGTGTTATATGGTGTATTGAATGCTATATTGTTTGATCGTGTAGACTGTCCGGAGTGCAACGCTTCGTTCTGTGAAGAGTGTGATCGTCAGGAGCAGGATCAAGGCAAGTCATACATTGACCATCTCACAACCTATATTTTTACTTATGCATGTAGAAAATATCACCCTATGCATGTGTAGGAAGTTTTATATTTATTATTGCTGCAAACCTGGTAGGGTAGTCACATGCTCTTATCTTGTTTGCTTAGACAACCTAGCACGTGCTTGCTATATATTTGCTATGCTTGTAGACGTGGATTGGTTTGAGATTATATTGAGCTATGTGAGGATTTAATGACTTGACTAGAAAACCTTTAATTAGAATTCACCTCTGGACGGGCAGGGAGTGCTTCCTGGGGGCTCGTGCCTTATCTAAGGCGAGACCAGGTTGTACCCCTAATGGTTGGTTTTGGTGGTCGACAGTATGTCATGGTATCTACCCTCTGAATGTAAGTGGGCGCCGTCCAGGTTCAAAAATATCAAACATACTTGGTGACTAGGAGCTTCCATGTACAGCCGCTGGCCATATGGGCTCTGGCTTAGTTGAGTACGATGTAGGAAGCCTCCCCCGTGCAAAGCTAGCATATGTAGATGTGATAGGTGGTACCGGCTTGCCGTTGGGTGTAGGTGACCTCTTCTGAAAGACTTCGTCTCAATCTTCGGGTTGAGTCCAGCGGGAAAAGTGTACTAACCTCTGCAGAGTAAAAACTAATCATGATTAGCCGTGTCCCCGGTTATGGACATCCTTGAGCTACTAGACATTATTGTTACTGGAGGATCTTGACAGATTAATCATCATAATAACTTGAGTGGGAAAGATTTAATAAAGGGTGTGGACTGGAACTGGTGTGCCCAGTTCAATCTTAAGTAGTAAGTTAAACTAAAATTTTGACTAGGTAGATTGGGAAAAATCAGCTTTCTGCAAAACAAAACCATCAGCCTTTCCTTTGACTTATTCTTTCATGTAGCGATAGGTCTGTTATATCCTTTTCCGTGTGACTTGCCGTACAAATCAGATGTACTGACCCGTTGTCGGGCTGTAACCTTGGTGTTGCAGGTTTTTCAGACGACCAGTAAGGTGCGTTTAGGGTCGCGGGTCTTCACTCAGCATGTTCTCTTGTGGATGTTGATGGGACTCCTCGTTATTTTCTTTTGCTTCCGCTAAATTTATGTTGATTAAGCTAGCCTTGAGCTATGCAACTTGTTATTTATTTTATTCTGGATCATACGTTGTAATAATGATGCACTTGTACTTTGATATACATCTATGATACTGTGTGTGCCAGCGAGTTCGATCTAGGGACTGGCACTTGATCACAGAGACTTCAATTCTATGTGAATTGGGTCGTTACATATGGTATCAGAGTAGTGTGTTGACTGTAGGACGTGACCCTAGAAAATGGATTAGAAAAGTCATAGGAATGAAAATATTACTTTGCATCACTCTGTCTTGTACTTACTTACCTTCTCTATCTCGTATTCATACATGTTCTAATCTTGTCTTTCCTCTCTTTGATTTTAGATGACCACTTTGTCATACCGCTCTATGGCGTTTGGACCTGAGCTCAGGGGGATTTGCCATCACCTGAACATCTACGCGCCAATCTTTCAGCCGGACATAGTGGAGACAAGGGGAGCTAGTGACTACTGGCAAGTGGAGACATTTCTCCTAGGAAGCATGACGGAAGAAAGGGTGATCACGGAGTCATTCGAGGTTCATGCCCCGAAGAAGGAGCAGTGTTTGCGCATAGCCGCTCACATGGCTCTTGGACGCATCGTCGACCGGTATGCCGGCCAGCTAAAGGGTACAGTGTACGAGAAGATGACCAAGATCCTTCCCTCAGGGAACATATGGCCAAAGAAGTTCAAGTATGTGCCTGGGACCATTTGGCCAGGTACAACTACCTACTTCATCCAGAGCCTGGAGAAGCACATCCACAACCTGGAGAAGAGCACCCAGTCGGATCTCTACACCATCACTGAGTTGCAGAAGAAGAACACCAAGCTCAAGAGGGACACCAACAAGATGAAGAAGGAGAGGATGGAGATGCAAGCGGAGATCCAGAGGCTGAAGGAGAAGCTGAAGGCCAATGGTGTTGAAGAAAAAGAAGAGGAACCAGAACTGGAGACTTCGGCAGAAGAAGATGAACCGAGTCCCAAGAGGCGCAACCGCATTAGTGGGCGCGAATACCGTATGCTGTTTAGCAAAGACAGCGTTCGTAATTACTTCACCGGCAACTAGTTTACTATCGTTATCGTGTTAGTGTATTTGACCATGTCGACTTATTCGGTATGGCAATACTAGGTTGCTTGATATACTCTTATATTCGTGGTTGTGTTGAGGATCTTATATTAGTTATGCAATATATTTTGAGACTATATGGTGCGATTGTATTTGCTTATTGGTATGAGTGCTTTTGCTTGATGATATTGATGATTGATGATTGGTGATAATTGTATGATGATTGTGTGGTATGATATGTTGTATATGTATATGTTGTCTTGATCATAATAAGCATATGGGGTAGGATATATTTCCCTGGCTACTTTCTGTCTATAACTTACCTATTCTTGCCCAACAGATGCCGCCGAGACGTGATCCCACGGGAAATGGGAACAACAACAATGAAGTGCCAGCTTACATGCAGCGGTTACTTCAAGGAAGAGATCTGTTGATCCAGTTGCTCACTCAGAATATGGGCAACAACAACAACAACAATGCGCCACCACCACCACCACCACCTGTGGACACGCTTGTGAGGTTCCTGAGGCTGAATCCTCAGAGGTTCTCTAGCACTCCTGAACCCATAGTGGAGGATGATTGGCTTCGTTGAGTGAGCCGGAACATGGAGACAGTTGGATGTACTGAGGCAGAGAGAGTGAGGTTTGCCTCACATTTTCTGGAGGGTCCTGCCGCTGCATGGTGGGACAACTATTTTGTGACTTATCCCATCGACACCATCGCTTGGGCGCAGTTTCAGGCTGCGTTTCGCGCCGCACATGTCTCTGCAGGCGCTATGGCTTTGAAGAAGAAGGAGTTCTGCAGCTTGCGCCAAGGAGGCCGCACAGTAGCGGAGTATGTGGAGGAATTCAACAAGCTTGCTCGCTATGCTCCAAATGATGTCAACACGGATGCAGCTAGGCAAGAGAAGTTCTTGGAGGGTCTCAACGATGAGTTGGGAGTTCAGTTGACGGTGGCTACTTTCAACAATTGCCAAGGACTCATTGATAAGGCCATTGTACTGGAGGGGAAACATCAGGCTATGGAGTACCGCAAGAGGAAGTTCAGCAACAACAACAACAACAACAACAACAACAAAAACAACAACTCAGGGCCACAGCAGAAGCAGCGCACTTCTTATAATGGGAATGGAGGTCATAACCATCATGGTGGGAATGGACATCACCATCATGGTGGAAATGGACACAATCATAATGGAGGGAATGGACACAACCATAATGGACAAAATCATCACAATGGGCACAAGAATGGCAATGGCAATGGGAAAGGAAATGGAAATGGAAGGAACTATAACCAGAACCGTCAAGTGGTGAATGCTCAGAAGGACCTTAGTCAAGTTCAGTGTTTCAAGTGGGAAGATGGGACACTACTCCAACATGTGCCCGAAGAACAAGGACAACAATGGGAATTCTGTAGTCAGCAAGCCCAATCCTTTCAACAAGGGGCACGTGAACCATGTCAACGTGGAGGAGATTTATGATGAGCCTGATGCTGTGATTGGTAAGTTCCTTATCAATTTAGTACCCGCACTTGTTCTTTTTTATTCTGGTGCATTGCATACATTCATATCGAGGGTATTTGTGGATAAGCATGAGTTACCTACGGTAGTTCTTAAGTCATCTATGCTTATAAGTTCACCGGGAGCGGAGATGTCAGCTAGTTTGGGATGCTATCAGATAAGCCTAGCCATAAGGAACAATGATTTTCCTACAGATTTGATTATATTGAAGTCACAAGGTTTGGATGTGATATTGGGCATGGGTTGGCTAGCCAAGTACCAAGGTGTTATTGATTGTGCCAGTCGGTCCATCACTCTCCGTACACCGACTGTGCAGAAGATCAGATATGTGTCCAAGTATAAGCATCAGCACGCTCAGGTGAATTCTCTTAAGGGGTTAGCCTGGATGATGTGCGTGTTGTGAGGGATTATCCGGATGTGTTTCCAGAGGAGTTGCCATGTATGCCACCGGATAGGGAGATTGAGTTCCTTATTGATTTAATACCAAGCACTGGGCCTATTGCTAAGAGACCGTATAGGATGCCCGCTAATGAACTTGCAGAGTTGAAGGAGCAGATTAGAGAGTTGCAGGCAAAGGGCTTCATTCGCCCAAGCTCGTCACCTTGGGGATCTCCAGTGTTGTTTGTTGAGAAGAAAGATGGAACCCAGAGGATGTGTGTGGATTACCGTTCTCTGAATGATGTTACTATCAAGAACAAGTATCCTCTACCCGTGATTAATGATCTATTTGACCAGTTGGAGGGAGCTTGTGTGTTCTCTAAGATTGATCTTTTTTCTGGTTATCATCAAGTGAAGATTCGGGAGAAGGATATTCCGAAGACTGCTTTTACTACAAGGTATGGATTGTATGAGTATACCGTTATGTCATCTGGATTGACTAATGCTCCTGCATACTTCATGAATATGATGAATAAGGTGTTTATGGAGTTCTTGGATAAATTCGTTGTGGTGTTCATTGATGATATATTGGTGTATTCCAAGAATGAGCAAGAGCATGAGGCACATCTGCGTTTGGTATTGGAGAAGCTCAGGGAGCACAAATTGTATTCCAAGTTCAGCAAGTGTGAGTTTTGGTTGAAGGAGGTAGGACTCCTTGGACATGTTGTGTCAGGAGAAGGAGTAGCTGTGGACCCATCCAAGGTTTCAACAGTTACAGAATGGGAGACACCCACGACAGTTGGAGACATTCGCAGTTTCTTGGGGCTTGCAGAATATTATAGGAGGTTCATTGAGAATTTCTCCAAGATTGCAAAACCAATGACTGAGCTGTTAAAGAAAGAGAATAAGTTTGATTGGAGCGAGGAATGTGAAACCAGCTTTCAAGAGTTGAAGAAACGGTTAGTAACTGCACATGTTTTATGTTTGCCTGGTATACATAAGGATTTCCAAGTATATTGCGATGCATCTCGTCGAGGACTTGGTTGTGTGAGTTGTTGCTTATGCTTCACGTCAGCTTAAGAACCATGAGCAGAACTATCCTACACATGATTTGGATCTAGCTGCAGTTGTTCATGCATTGAAAACATGGATGCAATATCTGTTGGTAATCATTGTGATGTATTTACTGATCATAAGAGTTTGAAGTATATCTTTACTCAGAAGGAGTTGAATCTCAGGCATAGTAGATGGCTGGAGCTTATTAAGGATTATGATTTGAATGTGCAGTATCATCCTGGTAAAGCAAATGTGGTTGCTGATGCATTGAGCCGTAAGAATCATCTCAATGTTGCTAATGTTGAGGATATGCCACTTGAGTTATGTGAGCAGTTCAAGAATCTCAGGTTGGAGATAGTTCCCAAGGGATATGTGGCAACATTGGAGGTGAAGCCAAATTTGTTGGAAAGAATCAGAGAAGCTCAGAAGGGTGATGCAAAAATTGATGAGATAAAGGTGAATATGACCAAACGGAAAGCAGAGGGTTTCCGTGAGTATGAGCATGGAGCCATTTGGTTTGAGAAGTGCATTTGTGTACCGCAAGATGCAGAGATCAGGAAGTTGATTCTTCAGGAGGCACATGATTCACCTTATTCTATCCATCCCGGGAATACCAAGATGTATTTGGACTTGAGGGAGAGATTTCGGTGGCCAAGCCTGAAGCGAGAGATAGCCCAGTATATTGCATTGTGTGATGTTTGCCAGAGAGTCAAAGCTGAGCATCAGAAGCCAGCAGGATTGTTGCAGCCTTTGCCTATACCAGATTGGAAGTGGGATCAGATAGGTATGGACTTTATTACTAGTTTACCCAGGACTCGGTTAGGATATGATTCTATTTGGGTGATTGTTGATCGTTTGACCAAGGTTGCTCACTTCATTCCAGTAAAGACAACTTATACAAGTGCCAAGCTAGCCAAGATTTATATGACCACGATCGTTTGTCTGCATGGAGTTCCAAGCAAGGTAGTGTCTGATAGAGGTACTCAGTTTACATCCAAGTTTTGGCGTCAGTTGCATGAGACCTTGGGCACCAGGCTGGAGTTCAGTACAACTTTTCATCCACAGACAGATGGGCAGACAGAGAGAGTGAATCAGATTCTGGAGGATATGTTGAGAGCTTGCGCATTAGACTATGGGTCTAGTTGGGATGACAATCTACCATACGTGGAGTTCTCATACAACAACAGTTATCAGGCTAGTCTGCAGATGGCACCATTTGAGTTACTGTATGGCAGAAAGTGCAGAACACCGTTGATGTGGGATGAGGTAGGAGAACGCCAGTTGTTTGGACCAGACCTGATCAGAGATGCTGAGGAGAAAGTCAAGTTGATCCGTGATAGACTGAAGATAGCACAGTCCAGGCAGAAGAGTTATGCAGATGCGAAGCGCAAGAAAGTAACCTATGAGGTTGGAGACCGTGCATATCTCAGAGTTTCACCAATTTGTGGGTTCAAGAGGTTTGGAATCAAGGGTAAGTTAGCACCACATTTTGTGGGGCCTTACAAGATCTTGGAGCGCAGAGGAGAGGTAGCTTAGCAGTTGGAGTTGCCAGAAGCCTTGTCAGGAATTCATGATGTGTTTCACGTATCCCAGCTGAAGAAGTGTCATGCAGAGATGGCAGATATTCCTTTGAGAGATACAGTGCCACTTGAGGCAATTCAGTTGGAAAGTGACTTGACTTACGAGGAGAAACCTGTGAAGATTCTGGAGACTGCAGAGAGAGTTACCCGCACCAAGACAATCAAGCTATGCAAAGTTCAGTGGGATCATCATACTGAGGAAGAAGCCACTTGGGAGCGAGAAGAAGATTTGAAGCAAGATCATCCACACCTCTTTGCTAGCCAGCCCGAATCTCGAGGACGAGATTCATCTTAAGGGGGGTAGGTTTGTAACATCCCAATTCTTTTAAATTCGGATGTTAATAGATCATTATATGCATGTCATGGTGGAGTTTTGCATTATTTGGATGTTATGAATATTTTAAACATTTTTTAACTTAAGGCAATTTATTGGAGAGGATATAATATGACTTATCCCCATTTTTAAAATGTTGGAAAATAGTTTAAAATATTTTTTGGAGACTTTTTAAATTTACTTTGGGGTTATAAATAATTTATCAAAAAATATTTTGGGAATTTATTTCTGCTCCGGGAAATTTTAAAACCCTTTTTGAAGTTTTTCGGTATTTTTAAATTGCCGGAAAAATATTTAAAAGTATTTAAAAATAAGTTGCAAAAGTTTTTATTTTTATTGAATATTTTGGTAATGCCAAAAATTCAATTTTATTATTTTAAAAGTTTTGGTGAAAACGGAAATTAAAAATAATTATCCGTTATTTTTATAAAATTGTTTTGGGCCTAATGAGCTATTCTGTTTTATTTCGCGCCTAGCCGTTTTCGAATCGGTTTAAAAAAACTTAACGGGCGCGGGTCCATAAATACCCTCGGACCCGCGGGCGTTAGGGTTTTCGCCCGAACCCGCCGCCGCCGTCCGCCGCCGCTGACGCCGAGGTGAACGTCGCCGCCGCCTCCCCGCGCCCTGCCTCCACGCCATGGGCCGCCGCCGCCGTAGCGCGTGTCGCGCCGGGCTGCTCCCGGCCATCGGATCCCGAGTGGATAGCCCGGATCGGATCTGGAGAAAACTCCAGATCTGGATTTGGTTTTTTTCGGTTTTTTGTTAGGGTTTCGGTTAACCGCGGTTTATTTAGTTAGCGGACGTTCGTCGGATTATTCGCAGGAGTGGACGTCGTTCGCTCTGTAGCCTAGGACCTGTTCGCGGCAGAAAATTTATTTTAATTGCGAATAAGCCCTTTTTCGTAGTTTTCACCCTAGAACCGTTTTAGCTATATCTTTTAAACTGTAGCTCCGTTTTAGTTAATTCTTTTTGCGTTGCGACCTTTACAAAAAATCCTATCCGGTAGACCTAAGTTTTCAAAAGTTTTCAGTTTTCAAATTTGAATTTGTACAGATTTAAATTCAAACTTCCGGTGACCGTATCTTTTATACGGTGTATCCGTTTTCGCCGATTCCAGTTGCGTTGGGATCGTGGTGACTTGTAGTTATCGTTTATCTACTGTTTAGTTGGTTTTCTTGCTGTTCATTTGGTTCTTTTACTGTTGCATTGTTTATGTGTTATATGGTGTATTGAATGCTATATTGTTTGATCGTGTAGACTGTCCGGAGTGCAACGCTTCGTTCTGTGAAGAGTGTGATCGTCAGGAGCAGGATCAAGGCAAGTAATGCATTGACCATCTCACAACCTATATTTTCATTTATGCATGTAGCAAATATCACCCTATGCATGTGTAGGAAGTTTTATATTTATTATTGCTGCAAACCTGGTAGGGTAGCCACATGATCTTATCCTGTTTGCTTAGACAACCTAGCACGTGCTTGCTATATATTTTCTATGCTTGTAGACGTGGATTGGTTTGAGATTACATTGAGCTATGTGAGGATTTAATGACTTGACTAGCAAACCTTTAATTAGAATTCACCTCTGGACGGGCAGGGAGTGCTTCCTGGGGGATTGTGCCTTATCTAAGGCGAGACCAGGTTGTACCCCTAATGGTTGGTTTTGGTGGTCGACAGTACGTCATGGTATCTACCCTCCGAACGTAAGTGGGCGCCGTCCAGGCTCAAAAAGATCAGACATACTTGGTGACTAGGAGCTTCCATGTACAGTCGCTGGCCATATGGGCTCTGGCTTAGTTGAGTACGATGTAGGAAGCCTCTCCCGTGCAAAGCTAGCAGATGTAGATGTGATAGGTGGTACCGGCTTGCCGTTGGGTGTAGGTGACCTCCTCTGAAAGACTTCGTCTCAATCTTCGGGTTGAGTCCAGCGGGAAAAGTGTACTAACTTCTGCAGAGTAAAAACTAATCATGATTAGCTGTGTCCCCGGTTATGGACATCCTTGAGCTACTAGACATTACTGTTACTGGAGGATCTTGACAGATTAATCATCATAATAACTTGAGTGGGAAAGATTTAATAAAGGGTGTGGATTTCAACTGGTGTGCCCAGTTCAATCTTAAGTAGTAAGTTAAACTAAAATTTTGACTAGGTAGATTGGGAAAATCAGCTTTCTGCAAAACAAAACCATAAGCCTTTCCTTTGACTTCTCCTTGCATGTAGCGATAGGTCTGTTATATCCTTTTCCGTGTGACTTGCCGTACAAATCAGATGTACTGACCCGTTGTCGGGCTGTAACCCTCGGTGTTGCAGGTTTTTCAGACGACTAGTAAGGTGCGTTTAGGGTCGCGGGTCTTCACTCAGCATGTTCGCTTGTGGATGTTGATGGGACTCCTCGTTATTTGCTTTTGCCTCCGATAAATTTATGTTGATTAAGCTAGCCTTGAGCTATGCAACTTGTTATTTATTTTATTCTGGATCATACGTTGTAATAATGATGCACTTGTACTTTGATATACATCTATGATACTGTGTGTGCCAGCGAGTTCGATCCGGGGACTAGCACTTGATCACAGAGACTTCAATTATATGTGAATTGGGTCGTTACAATATGGTTGTGTGGCATGTCGCCAAAGAAATTATGCTTGTTATAATTTACCTACTCGAGGACGAGCAGGAATTAAGCTTGGGGATGTTGATACGTCCCAAACGTATCTATAATTCCTGCTTGCTCCATGCATGATTTGTGTGACTTTGCCATGTTTTGCTTGAACTTTCATACACTTTTTACCATATTTGGACTAACCTATTAACTCAGTGCACCCAGTTGCCAGTTCCTATTTTCTCTTGTTTTTGTATTTCAGGTTTTCCGGCCATTAAAAGTGCCAAATAAATCCCCGAAAATTATATAAAAAATCAGCGACCCGGAAGCTTCCCGAATCACCAAGGAAGGAAGGGGGTGGACCCACCAGGGCCCTAGGAGGGTCCCTGGCGCGGCCCCACCCTAGGTCACGCCAGGAAGGCTCCCTGCGTCCTTGTGGCCCCTCTCGATGCCCCCTTTGGCCTATATTTACCCCGCGTGAAGGAAACCCCTAAGATCGATCTACCATTCCCGTTCTCCTCTCTGTTCCGCCGCCGTCGCCGTTTCAAGATCGGGGCTGCCAGGAGAAGCTGCCCCGGCACCCTGCCGGAAGGAGGAATCTCCTCTGGGAGACCATCCATCACCATGGACGCCTCACGGAAGTCTTGTGAGTAGTCCCCCTTGGACCATGGGTCCATGACCAGTAGCTATGTGATGTTCTCCTCCCCTCTTTGTGCTTCCACTTCCGAGACCTCGTGAGCTGCCTCACATGATCGAGGCACCTTTGTCATTTCTGTGTTGCTATGCTCAGTTTGCTGGGATCTGATGGATTATGAGATTATGTTTAGATTGTGATGAGTAATATATTTGGTTATCTTTTATATTTGTGTTCTTTAGTAAATTCTTGCATGTTCTCCGTTGCCGTATTTTACTTTGGCAAAGTGATTTGTTGCAACTCCAAGAGGGAGCGTTATGCTTGATTGTGGGTTTAGCCCCCTGATGTCTAGCTTGAGTGACAGAAACATGATACTAGGGTATGTGCTATTGCCACCAGGTATAAAACAACGGTGCTTGTACTTGCGGGTGCAAGGATTGTTTACTTTACGCATAGTTCTTTTAATGCAGTCTTCTATTGCTTTGAGTTAACACTTTGGGTGGGATTCGCAACTTAATACGAGCGAGATGTTCTGGATAGATATCTCAAGGTGGATGATCCGTAGTAGATGCAGAAGGATTTCGGTCTACTTATCTTGGCGTACTGCCCATTGCTTTTGAGCCTCTTCCTTTCTTTTGTAGCATAGTTAGCATTGCGGTGCGTTTATAATCCTGTCAAATGCCTAGCTGTGATTTGTTTACCTCGCTAGCACTTTTATCGTCTTTTGGGAGAGAGATATCACTAGTGAACGTCATGGGACGTTCCATATTTCCACCATTGTTTACATCTTCAATTTACTTTCAGTCTTTACTTTTAGTTGCCACTACTATTATCTCTTGTGTTGATCCTTTATAAACAACAAGGCCGGAGGAATTGACAACTCCTCTGTACTCGTTGGGAGCAAAGTTATTTGTTGTGTGTGCAGGTCCAGGTGAAATTAGCAACCTCGGCGCCACTGTTCACTTTACCACCTTCTTGTATCTCTACGAGTCCTATGGGAGACAACCCCTATCCTCTACATAGGGGAAATTTGCTGCTACGCTACATCTCACCTTCCACTTGGGGTAACCAACGAGAAGTGAGAAGATCTATCTTCCTCACCACATCATATGGTTTCTCCAATCTCAGTATTGGTAGGCCTAGTTACTCTCTTGCCCGAACTTATGCAAAGTAAAAAATTATAAAATTCGAGAAGTACTATAAAAAACCCTAAGTATTTTATTGATTAGACGGCACCCAGATTTGAACTGGAATCAAAAAAAGTAAAGTCAAAATTATTTAGCTTATTCTCTCAATTTCAATCGACTGCTGCTGTATTTAGATATCTAATATGAATTGGCGATCAGAACACATATGGGTAGAACTTGTAAAAAGGTTCTCAAAAAATGGGTAATTTTTTGGGGCCTGTATTGATGAAACACTCCATTGAAACAATTTTTACTATTCCCCAACTTTTTTTGCAGGTTCTTTCAAAGAAAAACCGAGAACAATGTGTATAAGAAAAATAAAATGCAAAACTGGACAGAAATCTGGGAAAACAGAACAACTGGTGAAACTTAATTAGTTCGAGGAACTTCTGTAGATCAAATAAAAAACTCAACTGGCGAAAGTTTCAAAATTGTACAGAGCATGCTATGTACAAAATTCAGATCAAAAAGATGATCTAGTAATTCTTAACGAATTCTTTCATGGAGAATGATCAAGACCACTAAAAATGAAAGTAAAAACATTTTGGGTTGCCTCCCAATAAGCGCTTTCTTTTATGCCTTTTAGCTAGGAAATAAGCAAAAAAGATCAAGTTTTATCAATATCAAGAGCATAGATAGCCCGTATAACGAACTCAAAAGGTAACTTCATCATCTTTCTAGGAAAAATGTTCCATGCCCTTCTTGATGGGAAATTGGAATCTTATAATCCCTTCTTTCATGTCAATGATTGCACCAACGGTAAAAAAAGGCCTTCCCAAAATAATTGGACATGAGGGATCATACTAAATGTCCATAACAAGAAAACTAACGGGAACATAATTATCATTTCAACAATAAGAACATCATCTATTCTTCCTGAAGGTTTCTTGACGAAAGAATCAACAAATCAAACACCGAAAGAGCAAGGATCAAAAGGTTTCAAATCAAGCATATCACACATTCTCTTTCGCATAACGGAGGCACTAGCTCCAACATCACATAACGCAAAGCAAGATTTTTTTTTTAATCTTGACCATAGGATCCCAACCATCTTCTAGTTTTCTAGGAATATAAACTTCTAATCTAAGTTTTTCTTCCCTAGCTTTGATAAGATCATTAGTGATATGCTCGGTGAAGGCAATGTTAAGTGAAATAGTGTGGGGATCTCTGGCCATCTTTTGTAAGAATTAGATAACTTCAGAGAGACTGTAATTGTCAAATTCAAGTTCACTGCCATTAATTAAAGTGGGAGTGTTATTCATCTTACCTTTTACAATCTCCGAGTTAGTGGGACTTTCCTGTCCTAAAGTTGAGGCTTTAACATTCCTATTGAGAGGTCCATTTGTTGGACTAGGGGTGCGATGGGTGCTGAAAGTTTTCAAATCCTCAACAACATGTAAAGTAGAAAGTGTAGTGTGTGTAGGAAGGCTCTTAGCTCTCTCTCTCTCTCTCTCTCTCTCTCTCTCTCTCTCTCTCTTCCTCTTGTTCCTCCCTAGCCCATCTATCCTTAAGTTTGGCTAGCATTCTACTGTTCTCATTTACTTGCACTTGAGTAGCATTTAAAGGTTTGATCTTCTCTTCCTCTAGGGGAGAGGTCCTAATTTTAAGCATCTCAAAATCATGAGCACTATTATCAACCTTTAGAGAGAGACTATCTAATTTATTTATTTATTTATTCCTCTACATTCTTATTGAAAGCTTTTGAGAGGTAGTAAAGTCCTTAAGCATGCTCTCTAATTCAGAAGTGCAGCTTTTTGTACTAGGATAAGTGTTGTTGTTCCCATAAGAGTTATTGGAAGGGAACGGTCTAGGATTGTTACAAAGTTACTCCTATAAGCATTGTTATTAAAGTTGTTCCTAGAAATAAAATTAACATCAATTTGCTCTTTCTCTTGAGCAACCAAGGAATTTAAAGGAACATCACGAGGATCAACAGGTACTTGCTTAGTAAGCAAACACATAATTAAATCAACCTTTTCATTTAAAGAGGAGATATCCTGAACAAAGTTTACCTTTTTACCTATTGGAGACCGTTTGATGTGCCATTGAGAGTAGTTTGTCGTCATACCATCTAATATCTATGTAGCAACACCAAGTGTGGTTGACATAAAGGTTCCTCCCGCAATCGAGTCTAACAGATTCCGCGAGGCAAAGTTCAATCCTGCATAAAAAGTCTGGATAACCATCCAAGTAGTCAATCCATGAGTAGGGAAATTCTTAACAAGAGATTTAATATGTCCCCATGCTTGAGCAACATGTTCATTATCATTTTTTCTAAAATTCATAATGTTACTCCTCAACTGAATAATCTTAGCAGGGGGGAAGTACTTCCTAATAAAAGCATCCTTACATTTATCCCATGAATCTATGCTATTCCTAGGTAAGGACTGAAGCCGTTCTTTAGCTCTTCCTTTCAAGGAGAAGGGGAAAAGCTTGAGTTTAACAATGTCACCGTCTACTTCTTTGTACTTTTTCATATCACAAAGTTCAACAAAATTATTTAAATGCAAAGCAGCAACATGTCCAACTCCGGAGAATTGTTCTTTCATAACAAGATTAAGTAAATCAGGTTTGATTACATAAGAAGGCGCCGAGGTGACGGGTGGAGCAATAGGAGTGCAAATAAATTCATTATTATTGTGACTTGTAAAGTCACAAAGCTTAGTGTTTTTAGTGCAACCCATTGTAGCAGAGACAAGCAAGAACAAAGTAAATATATTTTTTGGTATTTCTGGTATAAGACACACAATCTAAGATAAAAACTAGAAGGTAAACTAGCAATACTAAAAAGCAAAGGTAAAGGGTAGTGTGCAACTCCCCTATCTTGAAGCTTGGAATCCCCGGCAACGGTGCCAAAAATTTGCTTGATGGGTGCATATAACACCTCCTCGTTGGTTATTCCAAGTGGAAGGTTATGATGTAGATAGCAACAAATTTCCCTCGGTGAACATACCAAAGTTATCAATCTAGTAGGATTCCAGAGACAACAAGTAGGTGGCAACTGCATCAGAAATTTCCTTGAGGCGGGGGATTTGACGGTTGCCGTGGACCTGCACACAAGAACAAAAATAACTTTGCTCTGAACGAGTACAGAGAGTTTGTCAATCTCTCTGGCCTTGCTGTTTACAAAGGGTCAAACACAAAGGGTAAAAAGTAATAATGCGGCTGAAAGGAAAAGTAAAGCAGTAAATGTTCGCGCTTTAAACTATGATGCGAAGATGGACCGGGGTAACATGACGTTCACTAGCAGTGTCTCTCTCCAAAAATACAATAAACAACTATGTTGTGTAAACAAATTACAGTTGGGAAATTGACAGAATTATAAACGCCTCGCAATGCTAATCATGCTACAAGAAAGTAAAAGTCTCAATCGTATGGGCATTACACCAAGACAAGTAGATCGTTTATTCATCAGCATCTGCTCACTAATCATCCACCTTGTGATATCTATCCAAAACATCTCATTGGTATTAAGTTGCGAGCCACAACTAATGATGCAAACTTAAAGCAACGGACAACTGCCTTAACACTATATGTGTAATGTAAGCAATCCTTATAACACGTAGTCATAAGAACCACTGTTTTACCCCTAATGGCAACAACACATTCCCTACTGTCATGTTTCTGTCGCTCAAGCTAGACACCGGGAGGCATGTACCCATCATCTAGCATAACGCTCCCTCTTGGAGTTGCAATCTACAATTTGGCCAAAATAACAAACGCACCAGAGAACATGCAAGAACACTCAAGAACAAAAATATAAAGGTAAACCAAACATAATACTCTCACAAATCTGAACATAATCTCATAATCCATCGGATCCCAACAAACACAACATAGCAAAGAAGGGATCATAACATAGGTGTCTTGATCATGATAGGCAGATCACAAGGCCTAAACATTGAAGCACAAGATTGGAGAGAAGACATCTACTAGCTACTGATCATGGACCCATGGTCCAAGGGGGACTACTCACGGCGCATCCCGGAGGCGATCATGGTGATGGAGGACCTCAGGAGATCAATCCTCCCTCCGTAAGGGTGCCGGGACAAGAACTTCTGCTAATCCCGATCTCAGAATCATGGTGGCGCCAGAATAGTAGGGTATTCGCGAAAATAGGGTTCCTCCTCTGGAGTTTTTGGGGAACGAGGTAAATATATGCCAAAGGAGGGCACTGGGGGTGGCCCCACTGGCTGAGGCGGCTGATGGCTTCTCGCCCCTCGTTGGTTACCCCAAGTGGAAGGTTGAGATGTAGCAAGTAGAAAATTTCCGTCGGGGAAGATACTGAGGGTATCAATCCAGTAGGACTCCAAATTCTACAAGTAGGTGGCAAGAAAACAATGGCACAGTTTTATGACAAAAGTTGCTTTCTTGACCTGGACCTGCACACAAAAGCAAATAACTTTGCTCCCAACGAGTTTAGAGAGGTTGTCAATATCTCTAGTCCTGTTGTTCACAAAGGATCAAAGACAAGCGGGAAATAGTGATGGTGATTGCAACTGAAAGGAAATAAATCAGTAAAGAGTTGAGGTGTAAACAATGGTGGAAATATGGATCGGGGTCCCATGATGTTCACTAATGATGTCTCTCTCCCAAAAAATGATAAAACAGCTAAGTTGGGTGAAAAAATTACTGCTAGGCAATTGAAAGAATTATAAAAGCACCGCAATGTTAATTATGCCACAAGAAAGTTACAGGCTCAAAAGTATGGGCGGTACGCCAAGACAAGTAGACCGTTTATTCATCATCATCTACTCAATAATCATCCACCTTGAGATATCAATCCAGAACATCTCGCTAGTATTAAGTTGCGAGCCCCACCCAAAGTGTAAACCCAAAGCAAGGGACAACTTCATTAACACACTATGCTTAAGGTAAACAATCCTTGCAACCGCGGTTACAAGCACCGTTGTTTTCTCCCCGGTGGCAACAGCACATCCCCTACACTACTGGAAACATGAGTTTTCCCTTCAGCCAAAGCCTTTGCTTTCAGCTTTCTATCGGGGTAGACGACAAAGGATACTATCTCATCGGCCATGGGTCCAGCTGACGGAAAAGCACTGGCAGACGGCGCATGACTGCTTTGTCGTCAGCTCCTCCTAAGCCGTCTGTTGGCTGACGGCGAACATAACAAAGGCTAACGGCAAAGCCTGTGAGACGACCTCCATTGGGCCACGTGTCCCTTATCGGCACGAGGTAATCGTGACCGGCTCTTCCGTCAGCCGGTGGCCGGCAAAGCCTTACGGCAGACGTTGTCCTCAGCCAGCTGACGGCAAAGCGGGCCCTTAACTCCCCGGCCACGGGCCAGACCTGATTCACTCTCACTCTTACTTGTGTCGCGCCCACCTCTCCCCGACCTAGTGTGTCGTCGCCGCCACCACCACCCCGGTCGGCCCAGCCCTCCCCTGTCATCGCTGTCGGTGAGCCGCGACACACTCTCCCCTCCCTTCTCTCATGTCTCCCCTCTTTACAGATCTCCTCTCACGCACCGCTGCCTCCTCTTCAGGACCATGCCGACGCCCCCATGCTCATCGTCGACCATGCCGGCGGCCCCGTGCTTGCCCTCTCCTCCTTGGCTCTAGTGAGCCGCCCACCGCTGCCCCTACACACCGTGGACCACGCCGGGCCTTGCTCCCCATGGACGACGTCGCACCCCCGGTCGTGCTTCCTGTTGAGTACGCTGCCCAGCGGCTGCCCCTCCTCGCCGGCCTCGTCCTCTTCGGAGGCACCCACCCGCCGACCTCCTCCTCACTGGAGTCCCCCCCCTCCCCGCGCAGGTGAGCCCCTGTTCTCCCCCTCTCCCTGTTTTTAATTTTTCATATTAATAGAATTTATTTAGGTATGTTAGTTTACTTTAGGTAGTTTGTTAGAGTAGTTGACAAAATCTTTTAGTTGGTTAGATCAGTTGATAAAATATTTTAATTTGTTAGATTAGTTATTTAGGTTAGTTTGTAAGAAGAAGAAAATAAAATGAAATGAAAAGGAAAAGAAGAATATGAAGAGAAAGAGAAGGTTAGTTTGATTTTTCTGTTAGCAGTTAGCTAGAAGTAGTTAATTTAGTTAGTATCTTGTAGCCCCCTGTTTTTATAATTAGGTTATTAGATAGTTAGGATTAGTTTTTATTTTCTTGATTTTTTGAATCTATTCTTAGTTTGTTAGCTAGAATCTATTAGTTTTTAGATAGGTTAAGAGCATGGTTAATAGTGTAGCCGGTTGTTGGCTATAAGAAGATGCCATGTCATTTAAAGCCATCATACAAAGTACTCATATAATAGGTTGGCTCTAAGAATTTAATATTTACATGAGTAATGCATGAGATTGGATGAGAATTGCATGCATACTACTTTTCCTCGATTCCTAAATATGTCTTGCTCCCCTTTTGTTTGCTCTGTTCGGGCCTTCGTGCCGAGACACTAGCTAGGTAGCTAGGTAGAATTATTATTCAGATGAAAAGTCACGTAACCCATATGTGTCTCCCGTTTGAAAGAGTTCTATTTATAAATATGCATTCATTTGCATATTTATAATTGGATTCTTTAGAATTATCCAACGTTATCCATGGACAGCCCGAGTATGTGTAGATTGGGTTCATTTCCCCATATATGCTCTCCTCCCGATCAGACGCAAGATTTCATCAGTGTCACCTTGTTGTTCTCTGGGTACACATCCTCTCGGTTTATGTCGAGACGTGTATCAGGAGAACAGCGGGGAGGTGCTACCAAAAAATTTCTTCGGATCGGGAGGAGAGCTTGGGGAAATGAACCCAATCTGCACATACTCAGGTGGGATTAGGACCTATATTTACCTATTAGCTAGTAGGTGCATATGTCGTATCACCGTAATTAATTATATGTATTCTTGTGTTTGTAGCTAGCTAGCCAGAATGAATGATCATGTGTGCATGTACACTGGTCATCCTAATTAGAAAGATATGACCGAAGAATGGTTGACTAAGACCGAGGAGTTCCTAGAGGTCGCATTTAGTGTTGGCCAACCAAGAACATGGTGCCCCTGCACTAGATGTAAGAACTATTCACGGAAGATAAAGGATGTAATGGGTAAACACCTGCAGATGCGTGGTTTCATGCCTGATTAGAAGTTGTGGTCATTTCATGGCGAGTCGGCCCAACGTGACAGGCAGGAGGTCGTGCATCAGCGCATCGAGGATTGTGGTACAGGAATCGAAGACATGGTCAATGACTACAACGATGCTCTTCATGAGGACGAAGAACTGGAGGAAAGTGCCAAGGCCTTTTATGCCATGCTAGAGTCTTCAAAACTCCCACTACATGCGCACACCAAGCTTTGTCAGCTAGATTCCATCACAAAAACAATGGATCTTAAGGCCCAGTTCAACTTGGGCAGAGAGTGCTATGATGTGATGATGACCTTTTTCGGCGCTTTCTACCCGACGGTCATATTATGCCTGCAAACCTATACCACTCAAACAAAATACTCGATGCACTGAAGATGCCCATCGAGCGGATGCATGCTTGTGAGAAAGGATGCGTCTTATTTAGGCATGAGTATGCGGATGATAATTATTGTCCATGATGAAAGTCCTCCAGGTATATTGTCGTAGACAACGGTCTTGGTGAGAAGATGCAGAGCAAAATACCCGTAACCATTCTTCGTTACCTACCGATCTTACCAAGACTTCAACGGCTTTACATGCTTCAAGAAACAGCAAAACAGATGACATGGCACAGAGATGGAATTAGACATGCTATAGATGAATACGGGAATTTGATGTTGACCCACCCCTCTGATGGTGAAGCGTGGAAGATGTTCAATGAAATACATAAAGAAGGTAAAGCTAAATACCCAAGGAATATGGCACTCGCCATTAGCCTTGATGGGTTCAATCCTTTCGGTATGACGGCAACCCAGTATAGTTGTTGGCCCGTATTCGTCATGCCCCTCAATCTTCCCCCTAGAGTCCTTATGCAAAGAAAGCACATCTTCTTGACGTTGATAGTTCTGGGGCCCAACTATCCCGACAAAAATATGAATGTGTACTTGCAACCGCTGATGGATGACTTGAAAGAAGCTTGGGATAATGGGATCTGGACATACGACACGGCTAGGAAACCAAACTTTCGAATGCATGCTTGGTTGATGTACTTGATGCATGACCTGCAGGCGTTTGCAATTTTCGTTACCTGGTGTGTGCACGGAAGGTTCCCATGCCCGCAATGCAAGGCTGCTCTTAAGTTTCATTGGCTGCTAGAGGGTCGCAAGTATTCTTGCTTCGACTTTCATAGACAATACCTGCCTCTGGACCATGAATTCAGAAAAGACAAGAAGCATTTCACCAAAGATAAAGTTGTCGAGCACGAGGCACCACCTATGATGACGGGCACACAAATTCTTCATTAGTTGAACTCACTAGTCTGATCCGAAGCGGACAGGGTATTTCATGGGATATAGTACAGAACATGCCTGGACCCACAAGCCATGCTTCTGGGATCTCCCCTATTTCAAAGACCTTGCTCTTCCACACAGCATTGACGTGATGCACACTGAAAAAAATATGGGTGAGGCCCTTTTGGTACATTGTTCAACACTGATAAGGGGAAAGATAATGTTAAGGCTAGAGTCGATCAGGAGAGTCTCTGTAATAGGAAGTCATTGAACATGCGACAACCAAAAGGGAAGAAGAATTGGGAGAAGCCAAAGGTCTGGTTCAATCTTAAAAGGGAACACATGAGGGAAATCCTCATGTGGGTGAAAAAAAGTTGATGTTCTCCGATGGGTATGCAGCGAATCTAACAAGGGGAGCAAGTCTTGAAAAGTTGAAAATCTTTGGGATGAAGAGTCACGATTGGCACACATGGCTTGAGGGGATAATGACAGTAATGTTGCGCGGCTACATCCACGAGAATGAATGGCTAGTAATGGCAGAGCAGAGCTATTTCTTTCGTGTTCTTTGTGCTAAAGAACTATCGCCTATTGTGATAGAAGAGATGGAAAAACTGGCGCTGAAGTTGATATGCAAGTGAGAAAAGATCTTTCCACCGGGTTTCTTTAATCCGATGCAACATATGATTTTGCATCTACCGATGGGGCAATATTGGATGGCCCTCTGAAAAAACGTTGGTGCTATGCAACTGAGAGAATGCAGAAGATGCTTCGAGCAAAATGTAAAAATAAATGGAGAATTGAAGCATCAATGTCTGAAGCATTCGTTGTCGAGGAAGCGGCAAACTTCGTGACAGCACACTATGCTGCCACTAATCACAGCTTGCATAATCCAAAGCCTCGGTACAATACTGGCGACCTCGAGCGACGTGAATCCAAGTTCAAACTCTTTAAAGGGATCCATGCACCTGATATGTCCAAAATGCATCACTATTTTACATCATAATTTGCCTCTATTCATTGATATATTTCATGTTATGATAATGTTTTATAGTGGTTTGGCTTGTTTTACACAATTTACAACTTTCCGGTGCCGAAACAACAAACGCAGGAATCAGCAGAGAAAAGTGAACATCAAGTGGCCATATCAGCACATTCTCCAAATGACCTGAAATTCACGGGGCGTAAATTTCTGAAGAATTGACGAAGACCAACCGAAGGACACCTGGAGGGAGGCCACCAGGCGCCCTGGTGGCGCCCCCCCCCCCCCGCCCCCCTCAGGTCGCGCCAGGTGGCCTCCTGGGAGGTGGGCCCCACTCCCGGATCCCCCTTTGGCTTATATCTTCCTCGTGACCTAAAAACCCCAGAATAGAGAGTTTCCAGAGTCTCGCTGCCGCTTCATGGTGGAAACCTACAGAGAAGAAAAGACCTTTTCGGCGGGCAGATTCCGCCGGGGAGAACTCCTCCCGGAGGGGGAGATCGTCCTCATCGTCATCACCATCGTCAAGGCCATCATCGAGATCATCATCACCATCATCCCCATCACCAGCACCATCTCCATCTTCATCCCATCTCATCTCACTATTGCAATCCAAGTTGTACCTTGCACTATTCATCCCTCATCGTCATCACCATCGTCAAGGCCATCATCGAGATCATCATCACCATCATCCCCATCACCAGCACCATCTCCATCTTCATCCCATCTCATCTCACTATTGCAATCCAAGTTGTACCTTGCACTATTCATCCCCTCTACTCTACCGGTGTTGATTACTCTTTTGTGGTGAATGCTATTGAGTTTTGTTGGAGAAGTATTGTTATGACAAGATTGTTTGTCATATATTTATCACCTCTGATCATGATCTTTTTATGTCTTGTGAGTAGTTCCTTAGTTCTTGAGAGCATGGGAGAAGTCTAGTTGTTAGTAGTCATATGATGTTGAAGTAATATGTGTTGTTTGATATTTAAGTTGTGGTGTTATTCTTCTAGTGGTGTTATGTGAACATTGACTACATAACACTTCGCCTTTTTAAGGACCTAGGGGAATGCATTGTGTATAAAGTATGCTTATGGTGTGTTGCCGGAGTGACAGAAACCTCAACCCCATTTCACACACTTTTGCACGAGGGAGTGTTGGATCCTAAATTTTATTCCTATGGTTAGGCATTGCCTTAATTTCTCTCTTGTATTTGCGAATGTTTGCGAGAGGTTTAATCATAATAGTGTACTTATCTTAGTCTAGAAAGTGCACTAGCATAGGTTCACCCACACAACATTTATCAACACAAAACATAGTACTCGACGGAATATGGCGAAAGCACATGACTATCTCTCATGTGTGTCCTCAAGAACGATTTAGCTTTTATAAGTTTGATCCTTCGGCTTATCCTTTGCACAAAAGGATTGGGCCTTTGCTGCACCTTAGCATAATTTACTTTATTTGCTTTTATCTCCTTGTTGATTATACCAGAAAACCCATAAAAAGTTACCTTTCAGTACTTTCAGTTATTCCTATCCCAAGATCACTCATCAATACCTTCTGCTCCTCGTTGGGTTCGACACTCTTACTTATCAAAAAGGCTACGATAGATCCCCTACACTTGTGGGTCATCAGCACCTTGTGGGGTTATGCAAACAAAGACGTTGACCTTTGAGGAATGGGGCATCATTACATTGTATATCTTGACCAACTTGACAGAAGTGCGGCCGTACATTGAGTAAGTTCTCGGTACATATTAATTGTTCCACAACTTATTGGCGAGTTTTGTGTCTAACTTCTCTTAATTAGTTGATACAATCAATTCGTCGCGCAATTCTCGAATGGAGTGGCGATCAAAAAAGACTCCATCGAAGAGATTAATCTTCTTGAGAAGCGGGGAGGCGGCAATCCCGGTTTCATCTCTTGGTTTACACAAATGGTACCTCTTATATAATATATAGGTCATTTTCATTTCTTCGTCATCTCAGTTCTGACTAATATAACAAGCATTTCCATTTCAACTTGTAGGCTAATTCAGAGTCGATGGACGCTGAATTGAGACAAATCGCAAATGGTTTTGACTTTAAGGTCCATACATATGAAAAATATGACATCAATGTGTATCGCTTTCGTACTGGTAGGAAAGAGCAAACTACGCCCGATCGGAAAACAACAAATTCCGGTGTGTCCTCTATAGATGGAGGTGTCGAGTATTATGGAATAGTTGAAGAAATATACGAGCTGCTATATTATGGTGAAAATCCTCCGAACATCGTTGTCTTCAAATATCATTGGTTCGATCCGAAGGACACTAGACGAACTCATGAGCATGTTGAGCTTGTTGAAATTAAACAGAAGAACCGTTTAAATGTTGTCGATGTTTATATTGTGGCTCAGGCCACACAAGTTTTCTATCTTCCATGGGCCTGCCAAAGTGTAAAGAATTTGGAAGATTGGTATGTCGTGTACGATGTGCCGCCACGTGGTAAACTAACTGCCCCCAATGAAGAGGATTATCAACCTCACATAGACCGAGACACATATGAAGGAGAATTCTTCCAAGAAACACGTGTGGCCAAAAAACATTTCGGAAACACCTCTACATTTGGTCAGAACATCGAAGTAGAGAATGACAATGAAACCGATGATGATGAGGAGGAAGAAGTGGAACACGAAGAGGTTACCGATGCATATGACCTATCATTGCTTGACCGGTTACGAAAAGGATTTCGAAATGTGGTTGCCGCTGAACACGATCCCGGAGAAAAAATCATTCACGACGACACGCGTGATAGTGACGATGATGTTTTTATTGATCCCAGAGAAGATACAGATGATCCCAACTATCATTAGTTGTATGCATCCCAACTTTGTTTTGTTTTTGCATATATTATTGTTTTTTGTATATATGAATTTGTATTATTTATTTCTTCATTGTACTAATTATTCTTTACTCTTTCTAGTAATAGGTGACACATGGCGGGCCGCCGTAGGGTGAGTGAGCCTTCGGTGGAGTCTCCACCACCTCTCCCTCTACGTAGAGAGTTGCTGGCGGATATAGTATCCACCGAGAACGCCGCACGTGTTGAGCAGCCCCGTGGGAGAGGCCGGGGAGGAAAGAGAGCTAGAGTCGATGGTCGACCAGGTTGTCGCGGAGGTGGTCGAGCGATCCGGTCGGCTGATAGGAGCCACTCACCACCACCCCTAGCTGAGTCACCCTCTCACAGAACAAAGGCACCGGAGCAGGAGGCACCGGTGCAATCGGAGGCACTGGAGCAGCGGGAGGAGGTGCCGGAGCAGTGGGAGGAGGTGCCGGAGCAGCGGGAGGAGGCGCCGGAGCCTCCTTGGGATGATCCTTATGATGCTCGCACTCATGATGATGATGGTGAGGATGAGGATAGCGATGATGATAGCGATGACGGGGTGGAGGGTGATGGCGGGGATGAGGGGAGATCCTCTTCCAAGAAGCCGGTGTACCAGCGTGGTATCACACAACTCCCACCTTGACCGGACCCCGCGCAGAGGTCGTTGATTGCGCCAGATGGGGAGAAGTAAGTTGATAATTTTTGTGTTCCTTCTATGTATCATATATATGTTCCAACAACAACTAATGTCTTTGTGTTCTTATTTTGCAGGGCGTGGACTTACCCGGAAGGTGCCTGGAATCTGAACTGCCTCCATGGTGTCGTGCTTAAGGAGCACTTCCCCGGGCTAGTCCAGTTGCCTGGTGAGGGTAGGGTTCCTGAGCCCGGCCTCACTTGGCAGCACTACAAAGCCGCCCCGGCCCTTCCATATGAGCGCATCAACAACGTTGAATGCCATACCAGAGCCGACATGGTGGTGGATGCTTTTTGGGTAAGTATTCTAAGCATTGGAATCATTTATTGGTGTTGGAATCATATCACTCATCTAAGCATGTGTTCGATGCAATTTCAGTGCTACTATAGGGTTGAGGAGGGGATGGAGCCGGCGGCCCAGAATAATCTCGAGAAGGAGATAGTGAATTTACTCATGAACACGAGGCACGAGATACATGTTCAGTGTGTTCGAGATTGGTACGCTAACAAGGGCGTGAAGAAGGCCGAGAAGAAGTGTAGAAAAGTTTTCCTTAAGAAGGATGAATACTTGGAGGTAAATTACATGCATGTTAAGAAGCTCAAAAATGGCATATACTTGGCTTAAAAGGCTCAAACCTGACTTTATAAGCTTATAAAGGTCAAACTTGGCTTTATAAGCTTGTGAAACTCAAAAATGATAATAATAGCTTAGTTAGATAAAACTTGACTTATACTTAGCTTATAAAAGCTCAAAACTGACTTTATAAGCTTGTTAATTCATAGGTGCCCCCGAGATGGTGTGCAAATAAGATGAATGTCTTTGAGGGAATATTGGACAAATGGGTCAGTGATTCTTGGTTGTACATCCACAAAAGTGCCAAGGCTAGGCGTGCACAAATGGTTGGTGTGGCACACCACCAAGGCAATGTCAACGTCCATGAGTACGCCAAAAAATGGGTGGCAAGGGGGTGACCCCACGACTCTTGCGTATGAGGATACCTGGTGCGTATGAAGACAGAAGGCCCGCTAGAGGCCTCGACTGGCCCACTCAAGGCACCGACGTAGGAGTCCGCGACCAACATGGAAGGCAAGACTTGGCGTCCAAGGCAAAAACTAGGTTAGGCAATCGCCCCTGTAATCTGAGACGGACTCCCCGAGACCCGACCTAGTATATAAAGGCTGGGAGGGGTGACGTCTCAGGACATCCAATCTTTAATCACCACCTCCGGTCTTGACCGAACTCGCCTAGATCTCCACTGTAATCATCCCCCGCATAATACAATCGAGCAGGAAGTACTTTCTCCTATTAGCCGACGAGTATCGCCAACCTGTTCCTCTCTATGATCTAACCCAGGGTCCCTGACCATGGGATTTGCCGAGGCTAATCCTCGTCAATTGGCGCCGTCTGTGGGAACTACACAGGTTGGAATCACGATCTCAGTGGTCCAGTCATCAGCAGGTCACAACTCAAGGACTCGAGCAAGATCCAATCCACTCGAAGAACTCAAGTTCATCGCAAACCTCTCCATCGCACCACCAAGATCGCTCGGACCGCGGCTAAGCCAAGTTCAATATTTTGGTGGCTACCAAAGTTGCCATCGGCGAAAAAGAACTCGACGATCCAGAAGGCAAGCGCAAGCCGCGACCATGAAGCCAGCCAAGATGCTGGAACAAGTATAAGAAGTCTGCATAGAAATCCCACTCGAGGAACCACAACGTGTCACGGCAGCCTTGGCCTCCACTCGAGCACCCGCCGCCACCCGGACACCCGCCACGGGACACGACTGCGACTCCGAAAATCAGTCTGGCGAGTACTACGAACCAGACCAAAGACCAGATGAGTTCGCCAAGTTTATTCGGAACCAATTGATCAACGACGGACTAGAGCTCGATCCAAGGATCCACGGCCGTTCAGAATACCACTTGCAGTCATTCCTAGTCGCAAGAAGAAGAAGGCACGCCGGCTCCATCAAGCTCACAACCACAGAACAGCTGGATGGACCCTGCACAATCCACTGTTTCGAAGACGACTGGGGGCACCTTAGAGTAGGCCACACCCTGAGAGATTGTCATCTATTCACCGAACTCTCCAACAGCCTCAAGGAAGAGAAGCAACACGAAGCCAAATGAGATCGAGGAACCGCGCAGCCGCCAGCACCCAATACAGAAGAGCAATACCCTCCGTCTCATGGACGGGTCTTCATGATCCAAGAAGGACGACCCTCAAAAGTAAAACAGGACGCCCACACCCTGCAGACCCGAGCAGCCGAGGACTTAAAAACAGCAGAAACCTACCATCTGTATGGCACAGAGACCAACATTACTTTCTCACAAAGCGATCACCCATCCACAATCCCAAGGCCAGGGCACGCACCACAGGTCCTCGAAGCCCAAATCGGCGGTTACCACATGGACAGAGTTTTCATGGACGGGGGCAGCAGTTTAAACATAATCTTCACCAGCACCTTGTGCAAGATGCTGATCCCACGATCAGTCTGGAAGAAGTGAGGCGTCACACTCTACGGCATAGTCCCAGGTGAATGTAACAGCCCAGTTTTCACAAAAATTAAATTTTTTGTTTTCAGTGTGAATTGTTTGATTGTCTGATTTGTTTGCGGTGTTTGCATCCCCAATTTATCAACCGGCGATTATTTTTCCTCCTCTTATCTCGTACCGGACGGAGACCGACCCTTGCCACCCTGACACTCGACCTTTGCGACATCGGGTTTCACCCGATCACCGTCGCGAAAACCGCACGAGACCAGCCGCAGCCAACGGAACGAAAAACCCCGTTTAATAATTAAACGGGATATTTTTATGGCGCGCCGGAAAGTGTTCTCGGAACAGTTCCAACGCGAGGTGAACGCCGCCGGCTCGACGCGCTGATCGCGCAGTTCGAAGTTTTACCCGAATCGGAGGTCCTGCGGACCCCCGGTGGTCAGAAACCTGAGCACCGCGCGCGCGAGAGAAAAACCAGGGATGTTTTTGCAAACTGCCAGCCACCGGGGCTATATAAAGACCACCACACTCCCACCTCTTTCTAGGGTTTCCCTAGCCACAAATTGCAGCCACCCCCCTGTTTTTGCTCCAGATCTGCCCAATTTAGCCCCCAAATCCTGAAATTTTGCTCTCCCTGCGATCTGAACCGTCAGATCCGGAGATCCAACGGCCCAGATCGCGCCTGGATCCTCCACCAACCTCCGTCTCCCTCCTCTGCCCGTGGAAGCTGCCGCCGCTCCGGCCAGCCGCCACCCGGCGACCACGGCGCAGCCGCGCCCCTCCTCTCCTCCTCCCCTTTCCTCTCCCTCCGTTCCCTCTTCTCCTCCCCTCCTCCAACCTTTCCTCACCGCGCCTCGTCTCTGCTTGCAGCGAAGCCTCCCGCCATTGGAGGCCACCCGAGCTCCGCGCGCCCGGAAGCAACCCCGCCGCCGCCTGGCCACGACCCCGCACGGATCCGGCGGGATCCGGCCGCCGCCGCCGCGCCAGGCCCTCTGCAGCCGCCACGAGCACCGCCTCCCCTTGCTGGTGGCCGGCAAGCCAGCCGTGCCGGCGCCACCGCAGCGCATCCCAGCAGGGACGGCTGCCTCCCCTCCAACGCCTGGACCGCCCAAGTGGGTCGGCCCACCGCAGCCCATCGCCTGGGCCCAGCCGAGCCAGCCGGCCTCCCAGGCCACCAGCTGGGCCGAAGCCCACTAGGGGTAAGGCCCAGGCCGCCCCTCTGTTTTTTTTCTTTCCGTAGGTTTTCTTTCTTTTTTCTGTCAACTGCTGAAACTGTTTGCTGATTCAATTTTGCGACGTATTTTCCCGTTGATTCGTAGCTCCGATGAACGTGCCCCCAAAACGAAAGTTGCTCAGTTTTGCGTGCTCTAGCATTCGTATGTAGAAAGTTTTTGCTTTTGAGGTCATCTTGATTGTGTAATCGTGTGTTAAACAGGGCATCAGGCCGTTAATTGCTAATTTTTTTCCTGTTAAGTGCTGCTGCTATTATTTTATTGCAACTTTGCATGATGATTGTGACTCATCCATGAGGCCTATTGCATTGATTGTTTCTCCTATGTGTTAAGCATCATGTGTACTTCATTTCCATGCTTTAACTTGTCATGTTTGGGTGCTTTAGCTATATTAAATCTTGCTCCAAAGTGGTGATCTTGATGTTAATGTGTTGTTGTTGCTGAAACTGTTATTTTGTTGCAACTTCGGTCGACGAGTGTGTTGCGACCGTTTATCGGAATTGAGTGATTCCAATTGCATCGTGTTAAGCATCATGTCTACTTTCATTACATGTATTGCATATTCATGTTAGAATTCCTGGTCATATAGATTTTCTGCTCTAAAGTTGCTATGCTGCTGTTGTTGACAGCCACCTCTGATTTTCACTAAGTCTGTTACTTTGCGATGCCATGTTGCCTGCTTAATATCTTTTGATCTATGATACCTTTTTGCATGATTCTTTTTGCCATGCCTTCCCTGTCATGTCTACTTTAGTTCCATATCATGTGCGAGCATGTTTGCATTCATTATCCTGTTTATGCATTGCTCTAAAGTGTGCTTCGTGATGTTGGCAGATTGTGCCTGTAACTTGTGTTGCTTGTATCTTTTTAACCGTAACTCCGTTTGGAGTGTTCTTTATATGTAACTTGATTAGTTTTTCGTGTACTTTGTGTTTATGCTATTGTTTGATGTTGTTAACCAACCTAAAATGTGGTTTAGGACAGAACAGTACCAAATCTTTCAATCATCGTGCGGCACTTAGTGTTATGCCATGTTTAGGTTGTGCCTCACTTAAAATGACTAGCCTAGGTAGTTTACTTGGTGCTTAACCTTTTGCCATGTTTGTGTGCTATGCCATGCTTGCTTGAGTTACCATGTTAACAACCTTTATTGATCACTTGTAGCTAAACAACTTGAACCACCGTAAACGTGCGGTATCGTCGTGTGTGACGAGTACTCCACTTAAATTGTTAGTAACCTCTCTCGACGGTAGGTGCGATGTCTCGTGTTGCTTCTTGTTGACGCTTTCTTGTGTTTGCCTCATAGTAATAGATGCTTGCTCGTTGATTGCTTTCCAGTGTTTATCGTCTTGTGTGCTTCCGCGGGTACCTCTCGGAGACGATGCGAGCTTGCGATCAACTACACCTTCGAAACCCGACTTATCAACAGGCAAGGACTATACATTACTTATGATCCATTCTATTTCAACCAGCGGTTTGCATGCTAGTCTAGGTTAGGTTCGATGTTTGATCCTACCACATGTTTACAGCCTCTTTCAAACCGATACAGCCATGTCCCCTCCCAGCAAACCTTGTACTGCTATGTTATTATTGCTCGTTGCTCAACCCCTGCTTAGTATGCATGCTTAGGATGCTACGATGTTACCCTGTTACTCCTTGGTTTG
Organism: Bromus sterilis; assembly: GCA_950022295.1. NCBI lineage: Eukaryota > Viridiplantae > Streptophyta > Magnoliopsida > Poales > Poaceae > Bromus > Bromus sterilis. Next base: position 136,310,274 of record OX465601.1, on the reverse strand, counting down.
GGATATCACATTATTATATTATAGTTCATGATATGATTATTATTAATGTTGACTATATTCGACGAAGGATGGAAGGTCTAGGCTATCCCGCCCCGACGCTTTGTTCCATTCGAGTCACCTAGGATCCGAGTTCCGGGTATTGGTTTTAAGACTGAGCGTGCCTAACCGCGTGTGGGATTTTATGGGGTCCCCTTTTCTTACCTTCCTAGCTTCAAGCATTTCTAGTGGTTTCCCAAGCTGATTTTACCATTTGAAACCGTGTGTGTGCTGGTCGTACGCCAGTAGTTTTTAAACCAACCCGCACCAGTGAGGATATAGTTCCCTTGCTGGCCCATCATGACCGGCTGAGGACCCGGTGTCCCATGTGTGATTAATCGGCAACCCAAACCTGGAGTAATACGGTAGAGACCAGATCGAGAGCGCGGCCGGCTCCTGAGCTGGATGTCGTCTCACCGGGGGCCACCCGGATTTGTTCGTTGTTAGCTAGAGGGACTTGTCGTTTCGGATCTCTTGGAACTAAATCATAAAATGGTTGCCTGTCATGGGTAGAAACTGAGAGAGATGGGCGTGCGTTCGGAGCCTTGTAATGGGCAGTTGGTACACCCCTGCAGGGTCAAATCTTTTCGAGAAGCCGTGTCCACGGTTATGGACAACTTGAGACCTACTCCTTGTTCATAGACAACAACAACTGAGATAATCTTAATATAACTTGATCAACGTGTGTGTGCCTTGACTGCTTCTTCTTCGTCGGGATGCGAAGAGGAGGACCAGGATAGGATAGGTGTTATGATTGCGTAAGTAGTTGATAGCAAGACTTGTTGGAGGCGATTCCTCATCGAATGCTTGGCTTCTTACCTTACTCTCTAGATCGTTATCCACTTCATAAATGCTAGTGCGGCAGCAACCTCACCACTTACCCCTTCCTTACCATAAACTACTAGTTGTCCTAGAATGACGAGTGATGAAGTCCTTGCTGGGTCAGATGAACACTACAGTTGGATGCTGAGTACCTCTATACTCATGATACTACCCCCAAAATCTTTTCAGGGTTCTTAATCGACAACAGGTATGGTGATCGACGTTTCACGTGGAGACTCGGCGACGACTAGTTAGGCGGATCCCGGCGGAGGGCCTGGACCCGTGTGGTTATGGGATCGATGTTTTCTCTTTGCCACTAGGCATTTGCTTGTAGTCTGTACCCAGACATGTATCTTCCGTTGTTGTACTGTATTTAAGGCAGTTGTATGCCGATTGTATGAGGTGTTGTATCCTTGTATCTATAATGTTGTGATATCATGTTGGAAATCCGGGGCATATGACTATGTCATATGTCGCGGTGGGACCGATATGTGCTTCGTCCCCGGATCTGGATGGAAACATCTAGATCTGGAACAGTACCGCATATCGGGCCTTACGGTGAAGCAGCCTCCTCCCTCGGAACAATTGAGCTCGGTGTCGTCTTCGGCGGCAAGGGCAACTTCGCAAGAAAAGTCCTCGAGTTCGAAGTACTCGACTGGCAGTCCCAATACCACGCCATACTCGGGCGGCCCGCATTCGCTCAATTTATGGCGATCCCGCACTACGCGTCTGATACGTCCAAAATGTATCTATAATTTCTGCTTGCTCCATGCCTCTGTTGTGTGATATTGCTATGATATTGATGAACTTCCATATACTTTTGATCATATTTGGACTAACCTATCAACTCAGTGCACCCCAGTGCCAGTTCATGTTTTCTGCTGTTTTTCTATTTCAGGTTTCCCCCATATTAAAAGTGCTCCAAAAATTCGGGAAAAATCCAATAAAAATCAGCGTACAGGAAGCTTCCGGAATCACCGAGGGGGCCAGAGGGGACCCACCAGGGCCCCAGGCGCCCTCCCGGCGCGCACAGGGTGGGGCCACGCCAGGGGGCCGCCTGGACCCCTGGTGGCCCCCCTGGCTGCCCCCCTTCGCCTATTTATTCCCAGTGACGCAAAAACCCCGAGACGGGAACCCGTTTTCGCGATCTCTCCTCTGTTCCGTCGCCGCTGCGCTTCCAAGATCGGGAGCACCAGAAGACCTCTTCCCGGCACCCTGCCGGGGGGAGGAACCACCTCCGGGAGCTTCTCCACCACCATGGACGCTTCCCGGATGAACCGTGAGTAGTCCACCTTGGACCATGGGTCTATGATCAGTAGCTATGTGATGTTCTCCTCCCCTCTTTGTTCTTCATGGATTAGACCTCGTGAGCTGCCCTACATGATCGAGGCACTTATGTAATATTTTCTGCTGTTGCTATGCCGAGTTTGATGGGATCCGATGGATTATGAGATTATGTTCAGATTGTGTTTGAGTTATATATTTGATTCTCCTCTTTTATATTTATGTTCTTGAGTAATTCTTGCATGTTCTCCGTTGTTGTTTATTGCTTTGGCCAAGTAGTAGGTAGTGACTCCAAGAGGGAGCGTTATGCATGATTGTGGGTTCATGCCCCCCCCCCCCCGATGACTAGCTTGAGTGACAGAAACATGAGTCTAGAGGATGTGTTGTTGCCACAAGGGGGAAAACAACGATGCTTCTACTTGCGGGTGCAAGGATTGTTTACTTTACGCATAGTTCTTTAATGCAGTTGTCTGTTGCTTTGAGTTTACACTTTGGGTGGGATTCGCAGCTTAATACCAGCGAGATGTTCTGGATAGATATCTCAAGGTGGATTATTAGTAGGTAGATGCAGATGGATTTCGGTCTACTTTTCTTGGCGTACCTCCCATGCTTTTGAGCCTCTTCCTTTCTTTATAGCATAATTAGCATTGGTTTGCGCACATAATCCTGTCAATTGCCCAGCTGTAGTTTTTTTTGCCTCGCATGGCTATTTTGTCGTCTTTTGGGAGAGAGACATCACTAGTGAACATCATAGGACCCCGGTCCATATTTCCAATACTATTTACACCCAATATCAATTTACTGCTCTATTTACTTTTTTGTTGCTATCACTATCATTATTATCCCGTGCGTTTTATCCTTTGTAAACAACAAGGCCGGAGGAATTGACAACTCCTCTGTACTCATTGGGAAGCAAAGTTATTTGCTGTGTGTGCAGGTCCAGGTGAAGTAAGCAACCTTGTGTTGTGAACGGCGCCATTGTTCACTTCACCACCTTCTTGTATCTATTGGAGTCCTACTGGTTCGATACTAAACCTTAGCATCTTCGCTAAGGGAAACTTGCTGCTGTCTACATCTCAACCTTCCACTTTGGGTAACCAACGAGGGGCGAGAAGTAAACTCTCGTAACATCAGCGTCCCTCAAGCTCAAGATGCCAGGACCCTTAGGGGTCATTACGATCAATCGGAGTTTTATCAAATCAGACCAATGCGACTGAGATTTTCACGAAGTTTCCGACACGTTCGGAGCTCAGCAGCAGCTCGAAGAAATAGCCATGGTGACAGACAAGAGCATTTTTCCACTGGCAAGCAGAAGCGAATCAAAAGAATATACTCGCAACTTCAGCGTCGACAGCGACACAGTCACCCATCATGTGCACCCAACGGACCCGGACAAGACGGTCCGAATCTACGCCCATCTCCCAGAAGAACAAGCAACCGCCCTCATGGTTTTCCTCCACGAGGAGTCCAAAATTTTCTCCTAGTGCCCGGCCGACATGCCCGGAATACCACGAGAGTTCGCAGAGCACGCACTACACATACATCCAAACACCAAACCAGTAAAACAGGCGTTGCACATATTCTCCGAACCCAAGCGCAGAGCCATTGGAGAAGAGGTCAATCGACTACTCGGCGCGCAATTCATCCGGGAGACGAAGAAGGCCACCTGGATCGCAAACCCAGTCTTAGTACCAAAAAAGGATACCGACGTACTACGCATGTCCGTTGACTACGGGCCCGTCAACAAACACTTCCCAAAGGACCACTTCCCTCTGCCAAGGATAGACTGGATAATCGACTCTACCGCAGGATGCGATCTTCTGTCTTTCCTCGACGCCTACTCGGGATACAACCAAATCAGGATGAAGGAAGAAGACGAATAACACACCTCGTTCATCACACCATACGGCGTATTCTGCTATAGGACAATGCCTTTTGGACTGAAAAATGTCGGAGCCACGTACCAACAGATGATGCAAGCATGCTTAAGAGACCAAATCGGCAGAAACGTCCAAGTCTACATCGAGGACATCGTCATCAAAACTTACAGCGCAAACACGCTACTCGACGACCTCCGTGAAACCTTTGCAACACTCAACAAATACAGAATCAAGCTCATCCCAAAAAAGTGCGTGTTCGGCGTCCCAGCCGGAAAACTGCTAGGATACATGGTCTCTGCCCGAGGAGTCGAAGCGAACCCGGAAAAAGTACAAGCAATCGCCAAGATGCAAGATCCGGTGAACATCAAAGGCATACAGCAACTCACAGGAAGACTCGCAGCACTGAGCCGCTTCATCAGCAGGCTGGGAGAAAGGACTCTACCATTCTACTAGTTGCTCAGAAAAGGAGGGAAATTTGAGTGGATTGAAGAAGCCCGAAGCGCATTCGCGAACCTAAAAAAGACCCTCTCGACCCCACCAATCCTAGCGGTGCACAAGGAGCGAGAACCTCTCTACCTCTACATAGCGGCACGCAGCAGCGTAGTCAACACGGCACTCGTCGCCGAGCGCACGGAAGAAGGCAAAGCCCAGAGCATACAAAGGCCAATCTACTACCTCAGCGTGATCCTCACAAAATCTCTGCAGCGGTACCCGCACTACCAGAAGCTCGTATATGCCATTGTCATGACTTCAAGGAAAGTAACACATTACTTCGACGAGCACCTCATCACGGTTGTGAGCAGCACACCACTCGCAGACATCCTTAAAAACCCTGGAGCAACGGGCCGAGTCGCCGAGTGGAACATCGAGCTCAGCCCCCGCGACCTGCAGTTCAAACACCCAACAGCAATCAAAGCCCAAGTACTCCCAGACTTTCTGGTGTGAGTGGACAGAAGTGCAAACACCTGGCCCTCCAGACCTCTCCAACTCATGGACATGTTCTTTGATGGAACAAAAAGACATCAAGGAGCCGGACCAGGCGTCATATTAATCTCGCCCAAAGGTGCTAAACTTAGATACATGCTCCAGATCAACTTCAGCAAGGCCTCAAACAACGAAGCAGAATATGAGGCACTACTCCATGGCATGCGCATGGAAAAAGCTTGCGGCCCCACCCGTCTCTCAATCTATGGCGACTCCAACCTCGTCGTCCAGCAAGCAATGAGGGACTGTGAAGCAGTCGCAGACAACATGATAGCTTACCAGAAGCTCTACAACACTCTAGAAGGAGGATTCGACGGCTGCGAGCTAAACTACGTCACCAGAGCAAATAACACAGAAGTAGACGAGCTCGCAAACATTGGATCAACTCGAGGACCAGTTCCCCCAGGCGTTTTCCTTGAAAGTATCAGCCAGTGATCAATCAAAACCAAGGCTCTCGCTCCAGACGCAGTCGCAGAGGATGACAACACAAGTGAACCAGCACAAGTGGCGGCTGCGAACTCAACCGCTGATGAAGGCAACAAAGTAGTCGAGGAGGCAGAGCCAGCCGCACCCGAAGGCCCAACTTGGAAAAAGCCGTTCCTTAGATTCCTAGTTCAAGGCACCTTGCCGCAAGACGTTGCAGAAGCCCAATGCATCAGTCGGTGATCTAAAGCATTCACAGTAATCAACGGACAGATCTACAAGTCTAGCATTTCTCAGGTCCTCCAAAAGTGCATCGGGGAAGAAGACGGCAAGGCCTTGTTGCTCGAGATCAACGAAGGCACTTGCGGGAACCACGCGAGCAGTCGCGCACTCGTGGCTAAAGCTTTTTGAGCCGGATTCTATTGGCCAACCGCAATGCGAACCACGAAAGACATCGTGCGACGCTGCATCGCCTGTCAAAAATTCACCAGCAGGCCACACACTCCAGCATCTGAACTCAAAACCATACCACTATCCTGGCCTTTCGCCACTTGGGGACTCGACATGGTGGGTCCACTAAAGAAATCCTCAAAAGGAGGTCGAACGCATCTCCTAGTAGCAGTAGACAAGTTCACCAAGTAGATTGAGGCAGTACCAATCATCAGCTCAACAGCCTCACGGCAGTTAACTTCATCAAGTCCATCATCTTCCGATTTGGCGTACCACACAACATCATCACAGATAACGGTACAAACTTCACAGCAGCAGAATTTCAGAACTTCTACCAAGATTTGGGCATCAAGATCAACTACGCATCGGTCGCGCACCCACGGTCCAACGCCCAGGTGGAAAAGGCAAACTGCTTAGTGTGTGGAGGAATAAAAAAGAGACTCCTCGCACCACTCGAACAGGCTGCAGGCAACTGGGTAGAAGAACTCCCTGCAGTCTTGTGGAGCCTGCGCACCACCCCCAACGCCTCAACCCGGTACACACCTTTTTCATGGTATATGGGGCAGAAGCTGTGCTGCAACACGACCTAAAGTTCGGAGCTCCCCAAATCTCGAGATACGAAGTGGAAGAGGCAGAAGAAGCACTCCAGGATGATAAAGACACCGCAGATGAAGCAAGGGACACAGCTATAGCAAGTTCAGAAGGATACCGGGATAAACTACGCACATACCAAAGCAGTCGCCTGCGGACAAGAACTCTCCTCAAAGGAGATCTCGTCCTGCGACTAATACAAGAAAAAGTCCACAAGCTCGCCCCGCAGTGGGAAGGACCGTTCATGGTCTCGGAGGTCATAGGAGGAGGAGCATACAGGCTGAAGAACACAAGGACCGACGAAGATGTGGGAAATCCCTGGAACGTGGAAAACCTACGCCTGTTCTACCCATAAACTACTCATAGACAATTTCGACTAGCAAAGCAATATCGGCAGCAGCACCGATCAGAACTCGTGTAAAAACTCGAAGCAATAAATGAGATGTTGCCCAAATAATACTTAAAGCACTCGGGGGCTTGAGTGCAGACTCCCCCCGAGAGACCCTATTTTTGCTTACGCGATGACTACTTAAAGCACTCGGGGGCTCGAGTGCAGACTCCCCCCGAGAGACGCTATTTTCGCTTACGCGACGACACCTAAAGCACTCGGGGGCTCGAGAAAAGACTCCCCCCGAGAGACGCTATTTTCACTCACGTGATGACACCTAAAGCACTCGGGGGCTCGAGCAAAGACTCCCCCCGAGAGATGTTATTTTGTTTTCACGATGACACCTAAAAACACTCGGGGGCTCGAGCAAAAGACCTCCCCCGAAAGACACTACTTCGCCCGCATCATTTTTAGAATAAGCCTCACTAAAGGTTTCTGCGTCAAACACAATCTATTTCCCAAAGATAAGGATAAAGCAGACATTAGATAGAGCAAATTTTTAAAGTCTTCACCTGATCACAAGTGATCACCTAAAGACTCGGGGGCTACTCCCATCGGGAGCGCTGCCGCGCACCCGATGAAAACTTGGATCAACAGTGCAGTTGTAAGAAGGGCCGGCGTGAAAAGTTCAAAGTCTACGTCCGACTCCGCAAGTCGAACGTCGCCTCGGGGGCTACTCCCATCGGGAGCGCTGCCGCGCACCCGATTGTACTGCAAAAACTCGAAGAAAATTTTCCATTACAAAGGACTCGAAGACAATTTTCCATTACAAAGGACCCGAAGGCAGTCTCCATTACAAAGGACTCAAAGGCAGTCTCCATTACAAAGGACTCGAAAGCAGTCTCCATTACAAAGGACTGGAAGGCAGTTTCCATTAAAAAGGACCCGAAGGCAGCACAAATTACATATCAGAGTGATTTAAGGCCGAGTACCAAAAGACAAAAGCCCTACTACACTTCAGAGGACCACGAAGACCAAAGAACTATGACTTCTACAAGTGTGCACATGCTGAGATAATTGGCGCTTTGGTCCTCGTCTTGAAGAGAATCATCATAGACAAAGTAAAAAACTATGCCTGTGAAGAGTAAACTCACCACCTTTCTGAGCCTGGTGACCTTGCCTACTGGCACACCCGCTTGGCTGGAGGCTTGATGTCTGAGATCTGCCTAGAACTAGAAGAGCAATCACCACCAGCCGAGGAGTCGGCAGATGAAGAAGTTGAAGCCGAAGCACCATTTGACTCTCCATAACCAGTGTTTCTTGAGTCCTCCCAGTACGGATCCAGACGATTGCCACTGACATCAAACGCACGGACGATGAGAGTATCTTCACCATCAAAAAGACAGCAAAGGCTATCTCCATCACGCAAATTCAGCCGTCGAGAAAATGACCTCCAACCAGATCCAAGGAAAATCAGGAACGAATTATCAACCTACAGCTCCACCCATGAGGGAGACCGAGCACACCCTTGAAGCTGAAGCCAGAGACCCCTCAAATTGAGCTCAAAAACAATGGAGGCAAATGAAAACGGAAGAGGGATCCGAGTAGCGGTCCGGCTAAGAACACGCAGAAGAAAATCGTAGTGCCAAACACCCTCCTCCACGAAAGAAGAAGGAGTTGATGTCGTCGCTCCATGACGCCCACCACGCGAAGGACGAGGCATGTGGCCACCACGGCCGCGTCGGCCACGACCCCGGCCAACCACACCGCCACCATGCTTGGGCGCCATTTCACGAAGTAAGAGAAGGAAAAGATGGGAGAAGAGCATATGTCGAGCCCATGTAAATAGCAACAGGTATTTATAGCACAGCCAAGAGGCAAGCAAGGAAAACACGCAGAAACCCAGACGGCATCATCATTAATTCAAAGACCAAACGCGCTTGGCGTTACGAATTCCAAGACTAGATGTCCCTTCACATCAAGCACAATTCAATAAAGGACTCATCAAATCTCGCGTGTTTCCCATACACGCATCGGAAACCCAACGGGCAGCAGTAGCACAGGACTGCAGCGCAACGTCCAAGATGTCATTATGGTTGTTCAGATGATGTGACGATTCGGAGACCAAGCGTTGTCATCACAATGGTCACCAACATCATTATTACGATACTTATCCTCGCGACAGTCCAACAAGGATAATTTCAAGATAAAAACAAGTGGTAAAATCAAGCCCGGTAAAGCTTCCCTGTCTCTCAGTGCCAATTTTTTTTTCTTTGTTCCACAAATCTTACTCCCATCGGGAGCGCCCTGCCTCTACTAAAAACAGAGCAAGTTTCAAACTTCGACATTGTGGGTGACCATTCCCCCTATCAAGATGTGCTCGAGTGACGATACGCACCAACAATAATTGTTGCGTCTACAGAGTTCGGGTGCTCCCTCACCTAGAAGGCAACGGCGTGCTCGAGTGATAACTCGCATTAACAAGAAAACGACACATCTACAGAGTCCGGGTGCTCCCTCACCCAGAAGGTAACTAAGCATTCGAGTGGCTACTCGCAAGACTCGGCTAATACCCAGGAGGACAATCTGCCCACGCACTCGACGACTATCCGAGCGGGTGGATCTTTTATCGACTCCTCGCCTGAGCACGCAAAAGCTTCGCAGGTGACTACTAATAGTCCACTTGATATGTTTATTCCAAGTGGGTGCATCTCTAATTAGGCTCCGCGCCTCTATAAAAATGATGTCTGGGCGGCGACATGCTGCACCCCAGATGTCGCGCAAGCTTAGCGCGTAGGTAAGACCCCGCTGCGCAGTCGTCCGGGCCGGGACTTGCCACAGCGCGACTTCACTCCCGATGTTTTCCATGCACTTGCATGAAGAAGTAGAGTCAATAACGGACGCGTTAAGGTTGTTTGCTGAGACCGGCGGCATTGACCCTGTAAGGCCTGCAGCAGCATGGGCTTTGCTACACACCGGTCGTTTCCAAGTTCGTGTCGAGGGACACGAGCTTGATTGGGCTACTAAGGTATTTTCCACTAGCGCAATTCACCAAGGCTCGACCAGTCGACTACCTTGGGCCCTTTCATCGTATCATCCCTCGAATAAACGTTTGTATGGTTATCAGCCAACGACTCGCAGCTGCGCTGCGCATGAGAAATCAAACAATGATGGATTCGAGTCCATGCGCTACTCTTCGAGTCCCCCAGGCACTCGGGGGCTACTGACGAGGGGGTGACCCCACGACTCATGCGTGTGAGGATACCTGGTACGTATGAAGACAGAAGGTCCACTAGAGGCCTCGACAGGCCCAATACTGGCCCACTCAAGGCACTGACGGAGGAGTCCGCGACCAACATGGAAGGCAAGACTTGGCGTCCAAGGAAAAAACTAGGTTAGGAAATCGCCCCTGTAATCTGAGACGGACTCCCCGAGACCCGGCCTAGTATATAAAGGATGGGAGAGGTGACGGCTCAGGACATCCAATCTTTAATCACCACCTCTGGTCTTGAGCGAACTCACCTAGACCGCCACTGTAATCATCCCCCGCATAATACAATCGAGCAGGAAGTACTTTCTCCTGTTAGCCGACGAGTATCTCCAACCTATTCCTCTCTACGATCTAACCCAGGGTCTCTGACCATGGGATTTGCTGAGGCTAATCCTCGTCAATGGGTATGTGCCTTGTTTTCAGTTTCATGTCCTTTCATCATTACTAGATTGATTTGTTCATAGTTTTTATTGTACTGATTAGATATTTCTCTTTTCATTGTAGGCCAAATACCATAATCAGCCTCTTCCTAGGGTATTTCGCACATTTTCCATGGTCCATAAGGGAAAGTACAAAGATGTGAAAGCATATTCCAAGGGCGATGGGGTTGAGGCGTACACCAGCGCTGCAGTCTACCACAAGATGATGGCCTATTCTGAGGTGGTGAAAGAGTTGCGCGGTCCTGAGTTTGACCCGAGCCAGGAGGAGATTGATCCGGAGGCCTTGATGATTTCTGGTGGCAGTAAGCATCATGGTAGTACCTCCATGTACAATGGCTTCGTACATTGCCCGGAGACTCTACCTTAGATCAAGGCGAGGCAAACGAGCTCCGCTCCTGTTGTACGACCTCGCCGCGGCCAGTTGATCTTGATATCCAGGTATAATGTCTAAATTCTTCCTTTCGTTCTTTAGATTGCGTAGCGATGATGAATTAATTGCTATACTACGGAGTGCTTGCAGGACACCATTTAGAGGGAGAGATAGATGACACAAGAGATGTTGGCAGAGCAGTTGGCGGAGAGGGACCGGCAGTTGGCGAAGAGGGACCGTCTGGCGGAGGAGAGGACCCAGAGGTTGGTGGAGCAGAGGTCGCAGTTGATATTAGAGGAGGAGAGGGCATGCAATAAGGCCCAGACGAAGGCCATCTATGACCTCTTCTCAGTAAGTTACTACTTCTGCATATATATCCGCCAAGAATGTATATGCATGTTTGGTTCACTTGCTAATATGCTTGAGTCCTCAAAAACTAACTCGCAAAGTATGTGGGAGTAGCAAGGTCTTACCCCTCCTCCGATGTCGACACCTATCGTTTCTCCTCCCGGGGCGGTGAGTTTCTTTCAATAATCAATATAGCCCAGTCTTACGCCATTGAGTGTCGTCGTGCTTACCACATTGCAACTCATCCTTTGCTGCAGCGTCATTCCGAAGCTGCATCTCATGACACACAAGAATCTCCTAATGAATCCTCGAGCACCCCACGTGGCGGTGCTTCTCAGCGTTGAAGTGGCCTTCGGTAAGTTACATAAAGCTCATCAATGCCTTTATAAGATCATATAGCTCAAAAATGGTATTAATAGCTTAGTTACATGGCATATACTTGGCGTATAAAGCTTAAACTTGGTTATAAGCTTGTAAACCTCAAAATGGCATATACTTGGCTTATAATAGCTCCTCAATGACTTCATAAGCTCATAAATCTCAAAAATGATATTAATAATTAGTTGGATAAAATTTGACTTATACTTGGCATATAAAAGCCCAATAGTGACTTTATAAGCTTATAAAGCTCAAATTTGGCTTTGTAAGCTTGTAAAGCTCAAACTTGCTTTTATAAGCTTATTAAGGTCAAAAATGACTAATACTTGGCTTATAAAAGCTCAAAAATGAATTTACCAGCTTAGTTAGATAAAAATGACTTTAGTGGCTTAAAAACCTTAAAATGACTTATACTTCGCGTATAAAGCTCATAAATGAATTACTGGCTTTGTTAGATCTAAAATGAGATATATTTAGCTCTTAAGGTCTAAGAAGAAGAAGAAAAAGTAGAAGAAGAGGAAGGATAGGAGGAAAAGGAAGAAGAGAAGAAGAAAGGATCTTCTTATTCTTCCTTTTTCTCTTCTTTCTTTTTCTCCATCTTCTTCTCTTCTTCATCTTATTCTTCTCAAAATTGACTTATACTTGGCATATAAAAGCTCAAAATGAATTTACTAGCTTAGTTTCACCTATAATGACTTTAGTACCTTGTAAACCTCAAAAATGACTTATACTTGGCTTATTCCCTTTCATTTTGCAGATTTGCCAACTCCATAGATGGATGCTTCATAGAGTGCTTCATGGATGGATGCTTCATAGGAGTTAGTGCTCTTTGTGCATATATTGTGATGTAGAACTTTTTAGAAATATTGTCATGCACTTCTATATGTGGCTTTCTAGTTGTGATGTTGAAATGTCCATACTTGTGGCTTTGGAGATGTTGTTTTTGGAACTTGCTATGTGTTGTGATATAAATGTTAGTTCGCTATGATATGTATTGTGTTTGATGGTCGATTGTTGAGATATATATTGTGGATCATATTCTGGATATGAGGGAAATATATATTTGCTGCATATACATGTTATTTTTTAAATGCAGGGAATTAACAGAAAACAAACTAAAAAGAAAGAAGCAGGGGACTTTGTTGTCCGCTTGATGACGACAAAGGCGTTGCCATCGGCAAGCTGACGGCAAAACCGACATGTGGCGATCACCCGTGCTTTCTGGGGCTGTGGGAGTGACCATATGGTCACTGCTTTGCCGTCGGCCATGCTACAAGCTGACGGCAAAGGACTGACAGGGGGCCCAGACAGGCTGGTTGTCATCGGCCTCCCGGTGAGCTGACGGCAAAGCTCGGGCAGACATGCGGGCCCAGAGCTACTTCTTTGCCATCAGCTCCCACCCTGGCTGATGGCAAAGAATCACATGCAGGACCCAGCCAATTGCTTTGCCGTCAGCCGTGTAGACGGCTGACGGCAGTGCACGTCGTTAACCCCCTTACGGGGTTAATGTTGGGATACGAGGCAGAAAACACAAATTTTTCATACCTACGTTACCCGAACCATAGATCTATGCTATGGCGATGTAAAGTAACGGAGGGAATCGGAGTTCATACCTTTGAAGACCGAAAGAGGGAAACGTTCTTACGAATGTGGCTGGCGTAGACTTGGAACTATGATCTCCCTGTCGTGTTGAAGACCACCGGCTACGGAGACTCCCAGTTGACCTCCGGCGATGAAGTAGCGCCACAGGTGTAGCGCCTCGAAGAGATTATGCACGTACAGTATAATCAATGTTCCCTCCGGGCCCCGAACCAGGTGAGCAACGGAAGAAAGACGGATTCAAATCCCGTCTCCGGCAAAGCGACGGCCTGCTATGGTGGAGAACTCCAGGCCAGGTGCAAACTCCAAACAAGGTGAGTCCGCTCTAGGTAGGAGAAGGAGAGGGAGAGAGATTTCTGTGTATTGGAAAAAGGGGGGGTGTACCCCTCCTTATATAGGCCAAGGGGGGTGCCATCCTCCTCCCCTCCCCGAGGTGGGACTAAATACCCAAGGGGGGGAGTGCGCCGGCCAGGGAGGGGCGATGGGGCCCACCCTTGGCGCCAAGCCCAAGGGGGGAAACCCCCTCCTACCCTAATGGGCCCACATGGCCCATTAAGTATTTTTTCCATTTTTTAATTAATTTAATTATATTTTAATATTTAATTAAGATAATTAAATAATAAAACATTATTAAATACAATTAAACTTTAATTTGAACCTTTCAAAATATCCACAACAACTTCCGTTCTCCCCCGGAACTATTCCGGCGATATCTCCTATTTCACCGATGATCCCGAATCTATCCCAATGCATCGATTGCACCTTAAGTGTAACACCCTACGGTCCGGAAAACAGCAGGCATGATCGAGACATTCTCATTGACCAATGACTAGTCAGTTGGACCTGGTTACAATCCTTGACAGCCCCTACGCTTCCATCGAATGAACTTCAATCGCTTTTGGAAACCGTTAACGATACGACATAATCCGTTTGTGTTGCGGTACTTTGTTTGTCCGAGGTTTGATCGTCGATATCCAACATACCGGGTTCACATCTCGTTCACAAAAAACAAGTTTACACGTCCATGCCTATTACATCTCCTATGACCTAGTCGCTTGCTTGCAAGCTATTGATGCAATATCACTGAGTGGGCCCAGAGTACATGTCCGTCACTTGGACTGACAAATACCGCTCTGATCTATTAACATACTCATCAACCATCTATTTTGGAATACTCAAAGTACATTGTTATGGCCAGCATATTTCAGTCAGGCGGTAGATGCAAATCAAAGTCTCTTGATAGATGACAATTATGTATGATCATTACGGTCTAAGGACTAAGCCATATGTTACAAAGTCATCGCAATGCTGAACTATGTGACTCGATCACATTACAATGCTTTAGGTGGGTGTGTGTGTCCATCACATCATTCACCAATGATATGACCTCATTGTCAATGGACTTAAGTGTCACCATGATCAGGAAACCTTGATCAATAAATTGCCCAATGAGCTAGTATACCTGAGTTAAACTAGGGACTTGTGTTTTATACCACACGTGTATTAGTGTTTCCAAGTAATACAGTTCTTAGCACAGTAGAAAACGTATTATGAAAAAAACGGATATGTGACAAATATCTTTATTAATTTGCCTCTAGGGCACATATCCAACAGTCTCCCACTTGCACTAGAGTACAAATTACACTACTTTACATCAGGTATGTATCTAACACCAATAGTCTCTCGGTGTTCTTCAAACTTGCCCTATGGAAGAGGTTTAGTCATCGGGTCTGCTGCGTTTAGATCTGTATGTATTTTGTGAATCCTTGTATGACCATCCCCGACGTAGTCTCGCGTCACATGGAACTTTCGGAGAATGTGCTTGGCTGTAGAGTGAGTTCTTGGTTCTCTCGCGTTAGCAATGGCGCCTGTGTTGTCGCAGAAGATTCCCACGGGGTCAGTGCAGCTGGAAAAGACACCAAGCTCGATCAAGAACTTCTTCAGCCAAAGCGCTTCATTTGACGCTTCGCAAGCGGCAATATACTCCGACTCCATTGAAGATTGGGCGACGACTGGCTGTTTTCCGCTCCTCCCGCTAATTGCGCCACTGTTCAACATGAACACATATCCCCTCTGGGATTTCGAGTCATCTAGATCACAGGCGAGGCTAGCGTCAATGTAACCTTTTACGGTGAGCTCCTCATCAACTCCTTCATAAACAAGAAAGAGATCTTCGTCCTTCATAAGTATTTCAGGATGTTCTTGACTGCGGTCCAATGGATCATTCCTGGACTACTCTGGTAGCGATTAGTCGTACTAATTGCCAGCGCTAAATCCGGCCGGGTACACAGCATAGCATACATGATAGAACCTATGGTTGAGGCATAGGGCTTTGAGGACATCTCCTACTTTTCTTTTGCTGTTGCTGGACATTGAGTCACACTTAATTTGATACCTTTTATCACTGGCAAGAGACCTCCCTTGGCGTTATCCATACTGAACCTTTTCAATATCTTATCAATATAAGTTCTTTGACTCAAAGCCAATAGGCGATTAGGTCTATCTCTATAGATCTTAATCCCTAATATGTATGCAGCTTCACCTAGGTCCTTCATGGAAAATTGTCCATTCAAATATTCCTTCACTCCTTCTACGAATTTTCTATCATTCCCTATCAGTAATTTGTCATCTACATATAACACAAGGAATGCTATAAAGCTCCCACTCTGTTTCTTATAGACGCAAAACTCTTTGACGTTTTGGATACATCCAAAAGCTTTGATGACCTCATCAAATCGAAGGTTCCAGCTCCGAGACGCTTTCTTCAACCCATAGATGGACCGTTGAAGCTTGCACACCTTACCAGCATTCCTTAGATCAATGAAACCTTCTGGTTGCATCATATACAACTCTTCCTCAATGTTGCCATTAAGGAACGCGGTTTTCACGTCCATCTGCCATTTCTCGTAATCATGATATGCAGCTATTGGTAGTAGGATCTGAATAGACTTGATCATCGCTACAGGACAGAATGTCTCCTCGTAGTCAAATCCTTGAATTTGTCGGAACCCCTTCGCGACAAGTCGAGCCTTGTAGACAGAACGTTTCCGTCTGTGTCAGTCTTTTTCTTGAATATCCATTTATTCTCGACGGCCTTGCGGTCCTCGGGAATATCCACCAAAGTCCAAACTTTGTTGGTGTACATGGAGTCTATTTCAGATTTCATGGCTTCTAGCCATTTCTCGGACTCGGGTCCCTCCATTGCTTCTTTGTAACTCGTAGGTTAATCTGGCTCAACAGCCGAGATTGCATTCACATGTTGTCCGTAAAACTCAGGAGCTTGACGAATTTTTGATGACCTACGTGGCAAAATAGGTTCCTCTTCATTCTCATCATGATCATCATGTATGTCATGATGGTTATGAATGTCGTCCTGGCCATTCTCTTCAGCTCCCACCGTGGAAGATGGTTCAAGAACTATTACTGTTGTCGGTTCTTCCATTTGGAGTGATTGGTCAGTCACTTCATCGAGGTCTATTTTCCTCCCACTCAACTCTTTCGAGAGAAACTCTTTCTCAAGAAAGTGCCCAGTCTTGGCGACAAACGTTTTGCCCTCAGACTGATTGTAGAAGGTGTATCCACAAGTTTCCTTTGGATAGCCCACAAAGATGCACTTATCCGCCTTTGATTCGAGTTTGTCAGGCTGTGGTTTCCTAACATAAGCCTCACAACCCCAAATCTTCAAGTGAGACAACTTTGGTTTCGTGTCATGCCATTCCTCAAATGGCGTTGTCTTCACGGATTTGGATGATGCCCTATTAAGAACGTAAGCGGCAGTTTCTAACGCATACCCCCAGAATGACACAGGTAAGTCGGTATGAAACATCATCGATCACACACTATCCAATAGGGTTCGATTAGGTCGTTCGGCTACACCATTCCTTTGAGGCGTGCCTGCTGGCGTAACCTGTGGTACGATGCCACAAGACTTCAAATGATTGCCAAACTCGTGATTTAAATACTCGCCAACTCGATCGGATCGAAGGTGCTTGATTTTCTTCTCGAGTTGATTCTCGACCTCACTCTGGAATTCCTTGAACTTTTCAAAGGTTTCAGACTTGTGCTTCATCAAGTAAATATACCCATATCTACTCAAGTCATCAGTAAAGGTCACGAAGTAACGAAGACCATTTCGTGTGGAGATGTTCATGGCTCCACACACATCAGTATGTATGATCCCCAATAATTCATCTGCATGCTCCGTTATTCCATTGAATGGAGTCCTTATCATTTTGCCCATGAGGCATGGTTCACATGTATCAAGGGATCCAAAATCCAATGACTCAATAAGTCCATATTTATGGAGCTTCTCCATGCGCTTTATACCAATATGACCAAGTCGACAGTGCCACATCGTCATGTGCTCTTCGCCACTACGCTTTAATCTTTTGGCCTCTATATTGTTAACGTGACACACGTCACCATCGAGATCAAGTACGAATAAACCACGATGCTTCGGTGCATGGACATAAAACACATCATCCTTATAAATCAAACAACCAATTGTATCAGACTTAAAAGAATAGTGGTCTCGCTTCAAGCAAGAGCCACTAACAATGTTCACACTCAATGCGGGTACATAGTAGCATTTATTCAAAACCAAGACTAATCTCGAAGGGAGACTAAGATGCATTGTGCCGACCACCAATACTTCAACTTGACAGTCGTTTCCCACTCGCATCATCGCCTCATCTCTCAGCAAGCGTCTCTTATTCCTTAGTCCCTGAATGGAATTAGAAATATGAGCGACAGATCCTGTATCAAGTATCCAGGATGTGTTCCCCGCGCTTGTTAAGAAAAGATCAACAATATGTATATCAAATATACCTTCATCTCTCTTGGCAACCTTGCCAGCCTTCTTGTCCTTTAGGTACTTGGGGCAGTTGCGCTTCCAGTGACCTTCACCCTTGCAGAAGAAGCACTCAACTCCGGGCCTTAGGATGAATGACAACTGACTTGCCATCCTTCTTGGGGCTGCCTTTCTTTCCCTTTTCCCGTCTGCTTGACTTCTTGAATTCATTGGTCTTATTGACCATGAATACAATGTGCTCCTTCTTGATCTCAACCTCAACACTTTTCAGCATGGCGAACAACTCAGAAGGGGTCTTAGTCATCCCATGCATGTTGTAGTTCAGCACAAAGCCTTTGTAGCTAGGGGGAAGCCACTGCAACACCCTATCAACTGCAAGTTCATCTGGAATCTGATGTTCCAGAGCATTCAAGCGTTGAACGTAGCCAGACATTTTGACCACGTGCTCACTCACACTGTTGTGCTCGTCCATCTTGGCAGACAAGAAGGCTTCAGAAGCCTCGTATCGTTCAGCCCTGGCTTGAGGTGCAAAGACTGCCTTGAGGTTGGTGATAATCTCATGTGCACCCATCCTCTCAAAGCGCTTCTGCAGCTCAACCTCCATGGAGTAGAGCATGCCACTCTGGACAAGGTTGTAATCATCAGTCTTGGAGAGATAGACATTCTTCTCATCCTGACTGGCATCATCTGCTGGTGTGTCACCTAACGCAACCTCTAGTACGTATGCCATTTTGAGGGGAACGAGGAGAATCCTTAGAGTGCAGAACCAGTTGGTGAAGTTTGACCCGTCAGTTTTCAGTTTGTCTTTCTCTAGGAACGACCCTAAGTTGAACGAGGGGCGTGGTGCTGCCATCTACAATGGTGATTCACAAAGATACATATTTAGACTTTTGTTCACAATGTGAAGTTTTCAATTTAATCTTTAAAATTGTAGAAAACTACCACTTAGATAAACACCTCACAACTTAACTAAGTGATTACACAATCCCAAACCCCCATACCTCCCCCGATCGTGGCGCCCATCAGTATGTGGTTCAGGTAGTCAACTATGCCAATCACATCAGGTATGTGACTCGTGCTCGATCTTTCGATCTACTGTGTTCCAGGCCCGCATCTACATACGTCAAGCCTGCCAATCCAACCTTGATGTTAGCTGTTCAACAAGGCCATATCTGCATATGCCAGGCTTGCCAAACCCAACCTCATGCGAACGCCATTTAATATGTGTGACACGCAATATGTACGAAATGTCGGCCATATGGGAGATCCTTCTAGGCGGGGCCCACCAAGTTAGAACACAATGTTTGTATTGTGAGAGATGGTCCTATTTATGCTACCGTCGATATATCTAGCATATTAGAACAAACAGGAAGTAAAACTGTAAATCATACAACCCATGTGTAGCAGCCCAGATTTCACAAAAATTAAATTTTTTGTTTTCGGTGTGAATTGTTTGATTGTCTGATTTCTTTGCGGTTTTTGCATTCCCGATTTATCGATCGGCAATTATTTTTCTCCCTCTTATATCGTACCGGACGGAGAACGACCCTTGCCACCCTGACACTCGACCTTTGCCACACCGGGTTTCACCCGATCACCGTCGTGAAGACCGCACGAGACCAGCCGCAGCCAACGGAACGAAAAACCCCGTTTAATAATTAAACGGGATATTTTTATAGCGCGCCGGAAAGTGTTCTCGAAACGGTTCCAGCGCGAGGTGAACGCCTCCGGCTCGACACGATGATCGCGCAGTTCGAAGTTTTACCCGAATCGGAGGTACTGCGGACCCCCGGCGGTCAGAAACGTAAACATCGCGCGCGCGAGAGAAAAACCGGGGATGTTTTTGCAAACTGCCAGCCACCTGGGCTATATAAAGACCACCACACTCCCACCCCTTTCTAGGGTTTCCCTAGTCCAAAAATTGCAGCCACCCCCCTCCAAATTGCTCCAAATTCTGCCCCAAGCCCTCCATTTTCGCAAACCCTAGCCTCAGGGCAATCTGAGCCGTCTGATCTGCAGATCAGTTGCTCTGGACAGGCCACGTAGCCCCCAACCGCAGCTCCAGTCGAACCGGGGCCCGCAGGGCCAAACCGCCGCTGCCGCGGGCCGAATCGGGCCGTGCCGCCCGCGGCGCTCGTTGGAGCCGCCGCCGCGCCTCGACTCCGGCGTGTCGCCGTCCCCGCAGGTCCGCCGTGTCGACCTCCTCTCCTCCTCCCGTGCCTTCCTCACCTTCCCCCTCCTCCTCGCTTGCAGACTGCAGCCGCCGGCGACGCCATGGAAGCGCCCCGACGCCGGCGAGCCCCACAACCGTGGCCTCCATGGGAGCCGCGGACAGGAGCTCCGAACCGCGCCGTCGTCCATGCAGGCGGCCTCGCCCGGCCGGATCCGGTGCTCGCCGCGGACCCCGCGCCTCCCCGTCCTACTTTGCACCCCTGCGCCGCCCTGTGCTCGCCGGAGCACCGCCGAAAGCCCGCCGGCCGCCGCCCCAGCCGGACCCGATCTGGATCGGGATCCAGCTGCCACCGAGTCGTGGTAGGCCGGCCTGCCACGTGGGCCAGCGCGGCCCAAGCCAGCCCAGCGCCCCAGGCCGCCAAGCGCCTCCTCTGCCTCATGGGCTCGAACCAGTTGGGGTGAGAGCCAGCCCGATCCCCTTTTTTTCTCTCGTGTCTTTTTCTTTTTGCGCTGTAGATTGCGGTAAATCTGTAGCCCGGATGACGTTGCGCACAAAAGGAAAATTGTTTAGAATTGTGTGTACTTCAATCCATCTTTTGTGAGTATTTTGATTTGAGGTCATATTTATGGTGCAAATATGTGTTGAAGTGGGCATCAGGCCGTTAATTCCTATTATTTCCTGTTAAGTGCTGCTGTTATTATTTTATTGCAAGTTTGCATGATGATTGTGACACATCCATGAGGCCTATTGCATTGATTCTTTTTCCTATGTGTTAAGCATCATGTGTACTTCATTTCCATGCTTTAACTTGTCATGTTTGGGTGCTTTAGCTATATTAAATCTTGCACCAAAGTAGCTACCCTGTTGTTAGTGTGCTGCTGTTTATATTTTGTTGCAACTTCGGTCGACGAGTGTGTCGCGACCGTTTATCGGAATTGAGTGATTCCAATTGCATATTGTTAAGCGTCATGTCTACTTCCATTATATGTATTGATTTTTCATGTTACCATTCCTAGTCATAGTTATATTTAGCTCCAAAGATGCTATCCTGCTGTTTCTGTCAACCACCTCAGTTTTTCTCTAAGTCGGTAACGTTCCGATGCCATGTTGCATGCTTAATATCTTTTGATCTATGATGCCTTTTTGCATGATTCTTTTTGCCATGCCTTCCTTGTCATGTCTACTTTAGTTTCATATCATTTGTGAGAATGTTTGCATTGATTATCCTGTCTATGCATTGCTCTACAGTGTGCTTCGTGATGTTGGCAGATTGTGCCCGTAACTTGTTTTGCTTATATCTTTTTAACCGTAACTCCGTTTGGGGTGTTCTTTATATGTAACTTGATTAGTTTTTCGTGTACTTTGTGTTTATGCTATTGTTTGCTGCTGTTAAACAACCTAAAATATTGTTTAGGGCAGAGCAGTACCAAATCCTTTAATTGTCGTGCGGCACTTAGTGTATGTCATGTTTAGGTTGTGCCTCACTTAAATTGACTAGCATAGATAGTTTACTTTGTGCTTCACCTCTTGACATGGTTGTGTGCTATGCCATGCTTGCTTGAGATGCCATGTTAACAACCTTTGTTGATCACCTGTAGCTAAGCAACTTGAACCACCGTAAATGTGCGGTATTCGTCGTGTGTGACCGATACCCCACTTAAACTGTTAGTAACCGTTCTCGACGATAGATCCGTATCTCGTTGCCGTGTTGTGTGATGTATTCTTGATCTTGTGTTTCCCCGTAGTAATAGAGTGCTTTCTCGTTGATTGCTTTCCAGTGTTTATCGTCTTGTGTGCTTCCGCGGGTACCTCTCGGAGACGATGCGAGCTTGCGATCCACTACACCTTCGGAACCCGACTTATCAACAGGCAAGGACTATGCATTACTTATGATCCATTCTATTTCAACCAGCGGTTTGCATGCTAGTCTAGGTTAGGTTCGATGTTTGATCCTACCACATGTTACAGCCTCTTTCAAACCGATACAGCCATGTCCCTTCCCAGCAAACCTTGTACTGCTATGTTACTATTGCTTGTTGCTCAGCCCCTGCTTAGTATGCATGCTTAGGATGTTACGATGTTACCCTGTTACTCCTTGGTTATGGGATATCACATTACTATATTGTTGTTCATGATATGATTATCATAATGTTGACTATATTCGACGAAGGATGGAAGGTCTAGGCTATCCCGCCCCAACGCTTTGTTCCATTCGAGTCACCTAGGATCCGAGTTCCGGGTATTGGTTTTAAGATTGAGCGTGCCTAATCGCGTGTGGGATTTTATGGGGTCCCCTCTTCTTACCTACCTAGCTTCAATCATTTCTAGAGGTGGCCCAAGGTGATTTACCATTTGAAACCGTGTGTGTGCTGGTCAGCTGCCAGTAGTTTTCAAACAACTCGGGCCAGCGGAGACAGAGTTCCTCTGTTGGTCCACACTTAGTGAGCTAGGGGTCCCCTGATGTCAGGTGTGATTTCCCGACCTTAGCCGTACGGAAGAGTCCGATCTGAGAGAGCGGCCGGCTTTTGGATTGGGTGTCGACTCCCCGGGGGCCACCCGGATTTGTGCGTTGTTAGATAGAGGGACCTGTCGTTCCGGATCTCTCGGAACTAAATCATAAAATGGTTGCCTCTAACGGGTAGCAACTGAGAGAGATGGGCGAGCATGCGACGCCTCATAATGGGCAGTTGGTACACCCCTGCAGGGTTAAATCTTTTCGAGAAGCCGTGTCCACGGTTATGGACGACTTGAGACCTACTCCTTGTTCATAGACAACAACAACTGAGATAATCTTAATATAACTGGATCAACGTGTGTGTGCCTTGACTGCTTCTTCTTCGTCGGGATGCGAAGAGGAGGACAAGGATAGGATAGGTGTTATGTTTGCGTAGTAGTTGATAGCAAGACTTGTTGGAGGCGATTCCTCATCGAATGCTTGGCTTCTTATGTTACTCTCTAGATCGTTAGCCACTTCATAAATGCTAGTGCGGCAGCAACGTCACCACTTACCCCATCCTTACCGTAAACTACTAGTTGTCCTAGAATGACGAGTGATGAAGTCCTTGCTGGGTCAGTTGACCACTACAGTTGGATGTTGAGTACTTCTGTACTCATGATACTACCCCCAAACTCTTTTCAGGGTTCTTGATTGACAACAGGTATGGTGATCAACGTTTCACGTGGAGACTCGACGACGACTAGTTAGGCGGATCCCGGCGGAGGGCCTGGACCCGTGTGGTTATGGGATCGATGCTTTTCTCTTTGCCACTAGGCATTTGGTTGTAGTTTGTACTCAGACATGTACCTTCCGCTGATGTATTGTATTTAAGGCGGTTGTATGCCGATTGTATGAGATGTCGTATCCTTGTATCTGTAATGTTGTGATATCATGTTGGAAATCCGGGGCATATGACTTCGTCATATGTCGCGGTGGGACCGATATGTGCTTCGTCCCCGGATCTGGATGGAAACATCTAGATCTGGAACAGTACCGCATATCGGGCCTTACAGCGAGCCCCACAACCGTGGCCGCCATGGGAGCCGCGGACAGGAGCTCCGAACCGCGCCGCCGTCCACACAGGCGGCCTCGCCCGGCCGGATCCGGTGCTCGTCGCGGACCCCGCGCCTCCCCGTCCTCCTCTGCACCCCTGCGTCGCCCTGTGCTCGCCGGAGCACCGCCGGAAGCCCGCCGGCCGCCGCCCCAGCCGGACCCAATCTGGATCGGGATCCAGCCGCCACTGAGTCATGGTGGGCCGGCCTGCCATGTGGGCCAGCGCGGCCCAAGCCAGCCCAGCGCCCCAGGCCGCCAACCGCCTCCTCTGCCTCATGGGCTCAGCCCAGTTGGGGTGAGAGCCAGCCCGAGCCCCTTTTTTTCTCTCGTGTCTTTTTCTTTTTTTTCTGTTATTTTGCTAAGTCCTGTGTAAAGTGCTGCTGATTAAATTTTGCGTTGTAGATTGCAGTAAATCTGTAGCTCGGATGACGTTGCGCCCAAAAGGAAAATTGTTTAGAATTGTGTGTACTTCAATCCATCTTTTGTGAGAATTTTGATTTGAGGTCATATTGATGGTGCAAATCTGTGTTGAAGTGGGCATCAGGCCGTTAATTGCTATTATTTCCTGTTAAGTGTTGTTGTTATTATTTTATTGCAAGTTTGCATGATGATTGTGACACATCCATGAGGCCTATTGCTTTGATTCTTTTTCCTATGTGTTAAGCATCATGTGTACTTCATTTCCATGCTTTAACTTGTCATGTTTGGGTGCTTTAGCTATATTAAATCTTGAACCAAAGTAGCTACCCTGTTGTTAGTGTGCTGCTGTTTATATTTTGTTGCAACTTCGGTCGACGAGTGTGTCGCGACCGTTTATCTTAATTGTGTGATTCCAAGTGCATATTGTTAAGCGTCATGTCTACTTACATTATATGTATTGCTTTGTCATGTTAGCATTCCTGGTCATAGTTATATTTAGCTCCAAAGTTGCTATCCTGCTGTTTCTGTCAACCACCTCAGTTTTTCTCTAAGTCGGTAACGTTCCGATGCCATGTTGCATGCTTAATATCTTTTGATCTATGATGCCTTTTGCATGATTATTTTTTCCATGCCTTCCTTGTCATGTCTACTTTAGTTCCATATCATTTGTGAGCATGTTTGCATTGATTATCCTGTTTATGCATTGCTCTAAAGTGTGCTTCGTGATGTTGGCAGATTGTGCCCGTAACTTGTTTTGCTTATATCTTTTTAACCATAACTCCGTTTGGGGTGTTCTTTATATGTAACTTGATTAGTTTTTCATGTACTTTGTGTTTATGCTATTGTTTGCTGCTGTTAACCAACCTAAAATATGGTTTAGGGCAGAACAGTACCAAATCCTTTAATTGTCGTGTGGCACTTAGTGTATGCCATGTTTAGGTTGTGCCTCACTTAAATTGACTAGCATAGATAGTTTACTTTGTGATTCACCTCTTGACATGGTTGTGTGCTATGCCATGCTTGCTTGAGATTCCATGTTAACAACCTTTGTTGATCACCTGTAGCTAAGCAACTTGAACCACCGTAAACGTGCGGTATTCGTCGTGTGTGACCGATACCCCACTTAAACTGTTAGTAACCGTTCTTGATGATAGATCCGTATCGCGTTGCCGTGTCGTGTGATGTCTTCTTGATCTTGTGTAGCCCCGTAGTAATAGAGTGCTTGTTCGTTGATTGCTTTCCAGTGTTTATCGTCTTGTGTGCTTCCGCGGGTACCTCTCGGAGACGATGCGAGCTTGCGATCCACTACACCTTCGGAACCCGACTTATCAACAGGCAAGGACTATGCATTACTTATGATCCATTCTATTTCAACCAGCGGTTTGCATGCTAGTCTAGGTTAGGTTCGATGTTTGATCCTACCACATGTTACAGCCTCTTTCAAACCGATACAACCTTGTCCCTTCCCAGCAAACCTTGTACTGCTATGTTACTATTGCTTGTTGCTCAGCCCCTGCTTAGTATGCATGCTTAGGATGTTACGATGTTACCCTGTTACTCCTTGGTTATGGGATATCACATTACTATATTGTTGTTCATGATATGATTATCATAATGTTGACTATATTCGACGAAGGATGGAAGGTCTAGGCTATCCCGCCCCGACGCTTTGTTCCATTCGAGTCACCTAGGATCCGAGTTCCGGGTATTGGTTTTCAGACTGAGCGTGCCTAATCGCGTGTGGGATTTTATGGGGTCCCCTCTTCTTACCTACCTAGCTTCAAACATTTCTAGAGGTGGCCCAAGCTGATTTACCATTTGAAACCGTGTGTGTGCTGGTCAGCTGCCAGTAGTTTATAAACAACTCGGGCCAGCGGAGACAGAGTTCCTCTGTTGGTCCACGCTTGGTGAGCTAGGGGTCCCCTGATGTCAGGTGTGATTTCGCGACTTTAGCCGTACGGAAGAGTCCGATCCGAGAGCGTGGCCGGCTTTTGGATTGGGTGTCGACTCCCCGGGGGCCACCCGGATTTGTGCGTTGTTAGATAGAGGAACATGTCGTTTCGGATCTCTCGGAACTAAATCATAAAATGGTTGCCTCTAACGGGTAGCAACTGAGAGAGATGGGCGAGCATGCGACGCCTCGTAATGGGCAGTTGGTACACCCCTGCAGGGTTAAATCTTTTCGAGAAGTCGTGTCCGCGGTTATGGACGACTTGAGACCTACTCCTTGTTCATAGACAACAACAACTGAGATAATCTTAATATAACTGGATAAACCTGTGTGTGCCTTGACTGCTTCTTCTTCGTCGGGATACGAAGAGGAGGACAAGGATAGGATAGGTGTTATGTTTGCGTAGTAGTTGATAGCAAGACTTGTTGGAGGCGATTCCTCATTGAATGCTTGGCTTCTTATCGTACTCTCTAGATCGTTAGCCACTTCATAAATGCTAGTGCGGCAGCAACCTCACCACTTACCCCATCCTTACCGTAAACTACTAGTTGTCCTAGAATGACGAGTGATGAAGTCCTTGCTGGGTCAGTTGACCACTACAGTTGGATGTTGAGTACTTCTGTACTCATGATACTACCCCCAAACTATTTTCAGGGTTCTTGATTGACAACAGGTATGGTCATCGACGTTTCATGTGGAGACTCGACGACGACTAGTTAGGTGGATCCCGGCGGAGGGCCTGGACCCGTGTGGTTACGAGAATGGTGTGTTTTACCTTTGCCACTAGGAATTTGGTTGTAGTCTGTACTCAGACATGTACCTTCCGCTGATGTATTGTATTTAAGGCAGTTGTATGCCGATTGTATGAGATGTTGTATCCTTGTATCTGTAATGTTGTGATATCATGTTGGAAATCCGGGGCATATGACTTCATCATATGTCGTTGTGGGACCGATATGTGCTTCGTCCCCGGATCTGGATGGAAACATCTAGATCTGGAACAGTACCGCATATCGGGCCTTACACTATGATCCCCCTTCATGCAAAGCAAAGTTAAACGCCTTTCTACTTTAGCTTATGCAAGTTTTACGTGGCTGCTAGGGGTTTCGAGAGAGAACCGTTTCTATCTTGCGAAAAACATGCCACAACACCGATTCCCCAATCGTCTCTATTACACCCCTGTCGGGGCCCTCCGTTGCAAACATCTTCGCATCGCTAATGTTAGAGAGACAGACACCCCCATCCACTTATATGGTACAAGCCATATGTCAAGCGTGGAACCAGTCTCGCATAAACGCATCAGGTCGGTCGGGGTCGCTTCATCAGGACATTGCCGCAATGCTAAATGAGTTCACATGGGAGGGTAACGAATGATGATTCGATGCCCACATCCTAGATGTGTTCTACCCGTACAATACATCTACGCATAGCTAGCTCATGATACCACTGTTGGGATACGGGGCAGAAAACACAGTTTTTTTCATACCTACGTTACCCGAACCCAAGATCTATGCTATGGCGATGTAAAGTAACGGAGGGAATCAGAGTTCATACCTTTGAAGACCGAAAGAGGGAAACGTTCTTGTGAATGTGGCTGGCGTAGACTCGGAACTACGAACTCCTTGTCGTGTTGAAGACCACCGGCGATGGAAACTCCCGATTGACCTCCGGCGATGAAGTAGCGTCACAGGTGTAGCGCCTCGAAGAGATTATACACGTACAGTACAATCGATTTTCCCTCCAGGCCCCGAATCAGGCGAGCAGCGGAAGAAAGACGGATTCGGATCCCGTCTCCGGTAGAGCGAAGGCCTCATATGGTGGAGAACTCCAGACCAGGTGAAAACTCCAAACAAGGGGAGTCCGCTCTAGGTAGGAGAAGGAGAGGAGATATTGATCCAATACCTAGTTCTTCCTCGTCTCCGACATAACATGTTTACTCGTCCGTGCCTATTACATCTCCTGTGACCTAGTCACTTGCTTGCAAGATATTGATGCAATATCACAAAATGGGCCCAGAGTACCCATCCGTCACTTGGACTGACAAATCCCGCTCTGATCTATTAACATACTCATCAACCATCTATTTTGGACTACACAAAGTACATCGTTATGGCCATCCTATTTCCGTCAGGCGGTAGATGCAAATCAAAGTCTCCTGATAGATGACAATTATGTATGCTCATTATGGTCTAAGGACTAAGCCATATGTTACAAAGTCATCACAATGCTTAACTATGTGACTCGATCACATTACAATGATTTAGGTGGGTGGGTGTCCATCACATCATTCCCCAATGATATGACCTCATTGTCAATGGACTTAAATGTCGCCATGATCAGGAAACCTTGATCAATCAATTGCCCAATGAGCTAGTATACCTGAGTTAAACTAGGGACTTGTGTTTTATACCACATGTGTATTAGTGTTTCCAAGTAAAACAATTCTTAGCACAGTATAAAACGTATTATGAACAAAACGAATATGTGACAAATATCTTTATTAATTTGCCTCTAGGGCACATATCCAACAGTTAAGTCACCGGCTGGCCGTACAAGCCGTGTCGCCGTCTGCCGGTACAGAAAGGCTGAAGGCAAAGCCTTTGTCGTCCATCGATTTTTGGCTGACGACAAAGCTGCCCGCTGTCGACTAAACGGCTGACAAAATGTTTGTCGTCTGGGAGCTGACAGCAAAGGATTTGTCGTCCGCTTTTCATATGCAACACTCCTATTTCCTATAGTGCTAGTCTCATCTGTCACTCAAGCTAGACATTGGGGGGCATGAACGCACAATCAAGCATAAACGCTCCATCTTGGAGTTACTATCTACTACTTGGCCAAAGCAATAAAAAGCAATGGAGAACATGCAAAAATTACTCAAGAACAAAATATAAAAGGAGAACCAAATATATAACTCATCACGATCTGAACATAATCTCATAATCCATCGGATCCCAGCAAAAACAACATAGCAACAACATAAAGATTACATAAGTGCCTTGATCATGTAGGGCAACTCACAAGGTCTAAGAATTGAAGCACAAGATTGGAGAGAAAACATCACATAGCTACTGGTCATGGCCCCATGGTCCAAGGGGGGCTACTCACGGCACATCGGGGAAGTGCTCATGGTGGTGGAGAAGCTCCCGGAGGTCAATCCTCCCTCCGGTAGGGTGTCGTGACGAGGTCTTCTAGCGGTCCCGATCTCGAGATCGCGACAGCGGCGGAACAAGGTGAGAATCGTTATGTAGGGTCTCTTTTCAGGGTTTCTGCATCGGGAAGTAAATATAGGCCGAAGGGGGCACCAGAGGAGGTGCCCACCTCCCAGGCGGCCATTGGGCGCGGCCCCACCCCTAGCCGCGCCAGGAGGCCTCCTGGGAGGGGGTGGCTCCCCTCCGGATCTCCTTCGGGCTTCTGGAGGCTTCCGTCGCATGAATTTTTTATATATTTTTGTTGGAATTTTTTATATATTTTTCTTGGAATTTTTTGGCCAATGTAAATATGGGAAAAACCTGCAATTCATAGACATCAGTAGACAGAAACCGGCACTAGATGCACTAAGTTAGTAGGTCAGTCCAAATATGTGTAAAAGGTATGAAAGTGTAGAAAAACATATAGCAATGTCACCCAAATGAGCATGGAACAAGCAGAAATTATAGATACGTTTGGGACGTATCAGCGGCCAAATGGGACGCCCCCCTAGGCACGCCCTCGAGGCGCCTGGGCCAGGGGTGGCCCCCTCGAAGTGCCCTTATGGCTTCTAGAGTATTCCAGCGTAAAAGATTTGTAGTTTTTTCTGGAATTTTTTGAGCACTTTAATTTTCACCTTTTTCTGCAATGCATGGACAAAAACGGGCACTAGGCACTAGATTGATAGGTTAGTCCCAAATATGTTGTTGTAACAGCCCACATTTCACAAAAATTAAAAAAATTGTTTTCAGTGTGAATTGTTTGGTTGTCTGATTTGTTTGCGGTGTTTGCATCCCCGATTTATCGATCGGCGATTATTTTTTCCCTCTTATCTCGTACCGGACAGAGACCGACCCTTGCCACCCTGACACTCGAACTTTGCGACACCGGGTTTCACCCGATCACCTTCGCGAAAACCCGCACAAGACCAGCCGTAGCCAACAGAACGAAAACCCCGATTAAAAATTCAACGGGTTATTTTTATAGCGCACCAGAAAGTGTTCTCGAAATGGTTCCAGCGCGAGGCGAACGCTGCCGGCTCAATGCGTTGATTGTGCAGTTTGAAGTTTTACCCGAATCGGAGGTCCTGCGGACCCCTGGCGGTCAGGAACGTAAACACCGCGCGCGCGAGAGAAAAACCGGGATGTTTTTGCAAACTGCCAGCCACCTAGGCTATATAAAGGCCACCACTCTCCCACCTCTTTCTAGGGTTTCCCTAACACAAAATTGCAGCCACCCCCCTCACAATTTCCAGATCTGCCCCAGTTTTGCCCCAAATCCCGAAACCCTAGCTCCTAGCTGCTCCCAACCGTCCGATTTGGAGATGGACGCTCCAGAGAAGGCCACGTCGCCCCCACCGCAGCACAGCCACACCAAGGCCGCGCGGGCCCGTCTCCGCCGCCGCCGGGCCCGATCTAGGCCCGGGAAACCGCCGCCGCCCATGGAGCTCTCCACCCGAGGCGGACATCCCCGCCTCCGGCCGCCGCGCACGTCGCTCTGGTGAGCTCCACCGTCGTGTTGCGCCTCCCTTCTCCCCTACCTCACCTCCCTCTCGTCTCCTCCGTCGCAGGCTCGCCGATGGTCGCCGTTCGCCTGCCATGGACGTCGCCCCGCCACCCGATCTCGGCCGCCGCCACCACGTCGCTCTCCCCGCGCCGCCCCGAGGTCACCACCGGCCGGATCCGGCGACCCTGGCCACCGATCCACCTCCTCCGCGCCCGTCTTTGACGTGCCGACCTCCTCGTGCGGCTCCTCCGGCGAGCTCCCGCTCGGGACCGTGTCCCTGCCTGATCCAACCACCCCCGATCGCTGCCTGTGGGCCAGCGCGCCCACAGGCCCAGCGACAGCACACCCCAAGCGGCCCAGCACCAGCAGGTCGGCCCAGCTAGGTGAGGCGCCCCCCATCTTTTTTATTTTTGTTGTGCAAGTCTGTTGGGTTGTGGACCGTTAGCGCTGCTGCTGTACATCACCCATGTGCGACATTTAGTTTTTTCGTGCTATCCCTGTTTAGCCCATGTACGGTAGCTTTGGCCCAGTAGTTTTTCTTTCTTTCTTTTCTGGTTTAATAAAATTTGGCAAATTGTATTATTTTCTTGCGAGTCCCCGTATCTTTTTAACGGTAGCTCGGATCGCGACGCTTTAAACATGAAAGTTGCTTAGAATTTTGTGTAGATTAATAAATTGTGCTCTTTTGCCATGTTTGACTTTGTTTACATGTTGTTTACTTGCTAATTACATCGCATGCCACTAGAACTTGTTTATTTAATATCTTTTTAACCGTAACTCCGTTTGAAGTTTTCTTTATATGTAACTTGATTATAATTTCATGTACTTTGTGTTTACGCTATTGTTTGTTGTTGTTAACCAACCTAAAATATGGTTTAGGACATAACAGTACCAAATTCCATTTTTATCGTGGGGTCTGCAATAGTTTGCTATGTATAGGTTTTACCCCACTTAAATTGACTAGCATAGATAGTTTATGTTATGCTTCACCTCTTTCCATGTTTGTGTGCTATGCCATGCTTGATTGAGATGCCATGTTAACAACCTTTGCTCATGTTGTGTAGCTAAACAACTTGGACCTTTCTAAATGTGCGGTATCGTCGTGTGTGACGAGTACTCCACTTAACCTGTTAGTAACCGCTCTTGACGATAGATGTGATGCCGTAGTGCGTTGTCTCGTGTTGTCTTCTTGTTGATGCTTGCTCGTGATTGCTTCGTAGTAATAGATGCTTGCTCGTCGATTGCCTTTTCCAGTGTTTCCTTCTTGTGTGCTTCCGCGGGTATCTCTCAGAGACGATGCGAGCTTACGATCGGCTACACCTTCGACTCTGTCTTCTCATCAGGTAAGGGGGAGCATATATCATGCTTATAACTTTCAGCTCACTCGCGCCTAGGTGTAGGATAGAATGATTGCTTGATCCTACCACTTCATGTTCATACCTCTCAAATAAACCCAAACAGCCATGTCCTCCACATCCCAGCAAACCTTGTTCGGCTATGTTGCTTTGCTCGCTGCTCAGCCACTACTTAGTATGCATGCTAGGATGTTATCAACTGTTACCTCCTGTTACTCCTTGGATTGGTCTATCACCTTATTATATTGTTGTGGATGATATGATTAGTGTAATGTTGACTATATTCGACGAAGGATGGAAGGTCTAGGCTATCCCACCCCGATGCTTTGTTCCATTCGAGTCACCTAGGACCCGAGTTCCGGGTATTGTGTCTCTTGACGAGCGTGCCTAACCGCGTGTGGGATTTTATGGGGTCCCCTTTTCTTACCTACCTAGCTTCAAACATTTCTAGTGGTGGCCCAAGCTGATTTACCATTTGAAAACCGTGTGTGTGTCTATCGGGTAGCTCCTGGCAGATATTCTTTAAAACAACCTGGGCCAGCGGGAACATGGTTTCCTTGTTGGTCCAACCTGTTCAGCTGAGGACCCGGCCTCATGTGAGAATTACCGGCAATCCAAACCCGCGACAGACGGTAGAGACCAGATCAAGAGCGCGGCCGGCTCCTGAGCTGGATGTCGACTCACCGGGGGCCACCCAGATTTGTTCGTTGTTAGCTAGAGGGACCTGTCGTTTCGGATCTCTCGGGACTAAATCATAAAATGGCTGACTGTGATGGGTAGAAACTGAGAGAGATGGGTGTGCGTGCGGATCCTTGTAATGGGTAGTTGGTACACCCCTGCAGGGTTAAATCTTTTCGAGAAGCCGTGTCCACGGTTATGGACGACTTGAGACCTACTCCTTGTTCATAGACAACAACAACTGATATAATCTTAATATGACTTGATCAATGTGTGTGTGCCTTGACTGCTTCTTCTTCATCGGGATGCGAAGAGGAGGACAAGGATAGGATGGGTGTTATGCTTGCATACGTAGTTGATAGCAAGACTTGTTCGAGGCGATTCCTCATCGAATGCTTGGTTCTCTTCTTACTCTAAAATAGACCGTTAGCCACTCATATATTGCTAGTGCGTCTGCAACCTCACCACTACCCCCATCTTACCCGTGAGAAGTTAGTTACAAGACTTTGATATATTCTCACCCCTTGCTTTTCTTTTCCCTTTTATGTTTTTCTTGATCGGCCGCTGCAGTTGATTACTACCTCGACTCTTCTTCTGGATGCCTTCGTGGAGACTCGACGACGACTAGTTAGGTGGATCCCGGCGGAGAGCCTGGACCCGTGCGGTTACGGGAATGGTGTGTTTTACCTTTGCCACTAGGCATTTGAATATAGTCTGTACTCAGACATGTATCTTCCGCTGATGTATTGTATTTAAGGCAGTTGTATGCCGATTGTATGAGATGTTGTATCCTTGTAGCTGTAATGTTGTGATATCATGTTGGAAATCCGGGGCATATGGCATTGTCATATGTCGCGGTGGAACTGATATGTGCTTCGTCCCTGGATCTGGATGGAAACATCTAGATATGGAACAGTACCGCATATCGGGCCTTACAGTTGTACTCCCTCTGATCCATAATAAGTGTCGCTCATCTAGTACAAAGTTTGTACTAGCTTAGTACAAAATGAGTGACACTTATTATGGATCGGAGGGAGTAAATGATATGAGAATGCATCAAAACATATAGCAATATCACCAAAAGAAGCTTGGAAGAAGCAAAAAATATAGATACGTTTGGGATGTATCAGATGTCTACCCCGCCCTCATCTGTTTCTAATTTGAAGATGTCGTTGAGGTTTCAATTGACCGCATCCCTATCGATGCGGTGCATGTCGTTCAATCTTAATCTGTGCTGGTAGGGAGACTTGAAGCCAGAAGATTCCTCAGAGAGTTCTTGACGTCAAACGCTTGATTCGTCTGTGATTCGGCGTCATTCCTCGAGCTCAGCTCGCAATCTGCGATTGTCCTCGGCGATATCGGTTGACACCTTATGATAGGCCATGAGTTCGTCGCGTGGTAGAGTTTTATCGTTGATGACTACGGTCTGAACTCTGTCCATTGCTTCTCTTGACAAAATGATTTTTCTACTTAGAGGGTTGCTTGGCGGCGAGTGCAGTTGTTGTTACAGGTGCGCTTGGGCTGGCGGATGGTTTGCTTCATCCAGAGTTGGCACTCGCGGGGTTGCTTCCTCCTAGTTTAGTGACTTTCGGTGGAGCAATGGCGGGGTTGCTTCCTCCTATATTGATAGCTTTCTAGGGTGTGCTCCCGGGGGCGCCGAGAGTGATAGTTTTCACGGGTGCGCTCCCGGTGTTGCCGATAGTGATGGTCGCCGGGACAGCACTGGAAGGTTCGTTGTTTCTGCCGATTGTGCTAGTTCTACCGTAATTTTTGGGGTCAATGTTTTCCCTTGTAGGCGGAGATCGGTTCCCCGGGGTTCGTCATGTACACCTAGAACAGTGCGATGTGTCGTGGCGGGGTTTCACTGGTACCGCAACTTTCCGTACTGAGTGTTTCATCGTCGTTATTGTCGAGGTTGCTGATGAAGGTTGTCTTGTGGCGGGTGGCATAGTCGACGCCGTGAGTCATCGAGCGGCTGGATACCTTGATCAACGAAATTTCAGCATCAATTTTGGTCGATGCCGATGTCAAAGTTGATGTCGATCTTGGCCTTGCGGGTGGTAATCGGGCTCGATCCGTGAGACGGATGATGACACCGATTGACGGCTCCTCGTTGGTTACCCCAAGTGGAAGGTTAGGATGTAGTAGCAGAAAATTTCCCTTACATGAGGATTGTAAGGTTTATCGAATCCAGGAGGACTCCAAGCGCAACAAGAAGGTGGCAAGAAAACAATGGCGCCGTTTATAAACCAAAGGTCATTTATTTGACCTGTACCTGCACACAGACGCAAATAACTTTGCTCCCGACGAGTCAGAGAGGTTGTCAATCTCTCCGGTCTTGTTGTTTACAAAGGATCAAACACAAGGGTGGAAATAGTAGTGGCAACTGAAAGGAAAGTAAAAGTAGTAAATTGGAGTGGTGTAAACTGTGATGAAAATATGGACCGGGGTCCCATGATTTTCACTAGTGATGTCTCTCTCCCAAAAGACGATAACAACTATGTTGGGTGAATGAATTACAGCTAGACAATTGACAAAATTATAAATGCATTGCAATGCTAATCATGCTACAAGAAATTTAGAGGCTCAATTATGTGGGCATTACACCAAAACAAGTAGACCTTTTATCCATCAGCATCTACTCACTAATCATCCACCTTGAGATATCTATCCAGAACATCTCGCTCGTATTAAGTTGCGAACCCGAGCCAAACTATAGGCTCAAAGCTACGGATGACTGCCTTAACACTCTATGCGTAATGTAAGCAATCCTCGTAACTGCAGTTACAAGCACCTATGTTTTCTCCCTGGTGCCAACATCACATCCCCTAGTCTCATGTTTCTGTCACTCAAGCTAGACATCGGGGGGCATGAACCCACAATCTACTACTTGGCCAAAGCAACAAACATAACAGGGAACATCCAAGAACACTCAAGAACTAAAATATAAAGGTAAACCAAATATATTACTCATCATAAACTGAACATAATCTCATAATCTATCGGATCCCAGCAAACACAGCATAGCAAAACATGAACTAATACATGGGTGCCTTGATCATGATAGGCAGCTCGCAAGGGTTAAACAATCAAGCACAAGATTGGAGAGAAGACATCACATAGCTACTGGCCATGGACCCATGGTCCAAGGGGGACGACTCACAACACATCCCGGAGGCGATCATGGTGATGGAGAGGCTTCCAAAGGTCAATCCTCCCTCCGTCAGGGTGCCGGGACATCTTCTCCTGGCAATCCCGAGATCGGAATCACGGCGGTGGCGGAACAGTGGACGAAATCACGTAATGGGGTTGCTCTCGAGGGTTTTCGGAGCGAGGACTAAATATAGGTGAAAGGGCACCCTGAGGGGTGCCCCCTGGCCCAAGCGGCCAGAGGGCGCGGCCACCCCCCTGTCTGCACCAAGCAGCCGCCTGGCTGGCCTCGGGGCCCCTTCCGGCATCTGGACTATTTTATCTTGCATATTTTTTATATGATTTTTCTGGAATTTTCCGGGCACTTTGATTTTTGACATTTACCTGCAATGCACAGACAATAGCAGACAGAAACTGGCACTAGGCACTGATTTAATAGGTTAGTCCAAATATGTTGTAAAAGATAAGGAAGTGCAACAAAACATATAGCAATAACACCAAAATAAGCATGGAACAAGAAGATATTATAGATACGTTTGGGACGTATCAACATCCCCAAGCTTAATTCTTGCTCGTCCTCGAGTAGGTAGATGAAAACAAAGATAATGTCTGTGGTGACATGCTAACAACAAAGATTTTAACTTTAAAGTACATCAAGTAAGATATGCAATTCAAGTCAAGACAATAACAAGCAAGAGTCTATATCTAGTATTGAAACTAGCAAAGTAAGAACATAAATGTGCAAGAGCTCTCGCTGACCGTGCTTCGAATGTCTCCAATCGGTGTTCCCGTGCAGAAAGTGGGAGATCGTTCTAGAGCATAAAAATTCTAGTAGTTGTTGAGAACTCAATCTACTAAAACTTCACACTTAGTCTCCTTTGGAATCTTATTGTGGCTCGTCCCCAGACCACTGGCTAGGTACAAGTCAAACTGATCCTCTCCCTTTTGATTTTGAGCACTCATGCAATGAATGAGCGCGAGCAAGATTAGTTGGCACTTAGGATGGAAAAATAGAATAAACAGTGGGGAAGGAACACAAAAAAGGTGTGAAAGGCTCACATCAATGAGGAAAATCATAGGCGAGAGAAAGCCAAATGATAGATATGATATGAGGACTAGGGATTGCCATGCAACAGATGCACATGTGAGCTATGAAAACTCTCCAATGGAACTGGTGGGGGTGCATCTAACTCGCTTGCTGATGGCTTCTCGCCCCTCATTGATTACCCCAAGTGGAAGCTTAAGAAGTAGATAGCAGCAAATTTCCCTCGGTGAAGACACCAAGGTTATCAATCCAGTAGGACTCCAAGTACTACAAGTAGGTGGCAACGGCGCCATAAATTACTTGATGGAGTGTTGACGTGGACCTGAACACAGAAACAAATAACTTTGCTCCCAACGAGTTCAGAGAGGTTGTCAATCTCTCTGTTCTTGTTGTTTACAAAGGATCAAAACATAAGCAAGAATAGTAGTGATGATTGCAACGAAAAGGAAATAAAAGCAGTAAATGATTGAGGTGTAAACAATGGTGGAAATATGGACCGGGGTCCCATGATGTTCACTAGTGATGCCTCTCTCCCAAAAGACGATAAAACAACTATGATGGGTGAACAAATTACAACTAGGCAATTGACAAAATTATAAACGCACTGCAATGCTAATTATGCTACAAGAAAGTTAGAGGCTTAATCGTATGGGCAGTACGCCAAGACAAGTAGACCGTTTATTCATCAACATCTACTCACTAATCATCCACCTTGAGATATCTATCCAGAACATCTCGCTGGTATTAAGTTGCGAGCCCCACCCAAAGTGTAAACTCAAAGCAACAGACAACTTCATCAACAAACCATGTGTAAGGTAAACAATCCTTGCAACCGCAGTTACAAGCACTGTTGTTTTCTCCCTGATGGAAACACCATATCCCCTAGTCTCATGTTTTTGTCACTCAAGCTAGACATCGAGGGCATGAGCCCACAATCATGCATAACGCTCCCTCTTGGAGTCCCAATCTACTACTTGGCCAAAGCAATAAAAAGAAACGAAGAACATGCAAGAATTACTCAAGAACTAATATATAAAAGGAGAACCAAATATATAACTCATCGCAATCTGAACATAATCTCATAATCCATCGGATCCCAGCAAACACAGAATAGCAACACAGAAACTATTACATAGATGCATTGATCATGTAGGGCATCTCATAAGGGCTAAGAATTGAAGCACAAGATTGGAGAGAAAATATCACATAGCTACTGTTCATGGACCCATGGTCCAAGGGGGACTACTGACGGCACATCCGAGAAGCGCTCATGGTGGTGGAGAAGCTCCCGAAGATCAATCGTCCCTTCGGCAGGGTGCTGGGACAAGGTCTTCTGGCGACCCCGATCTCGAGATTGCAGCGGCGGCGGAACAGTGGTGAAATTCGCGATATGGAGTGCCTCCCGAGGGTTTACGGAACTGGGGCTAAATATAGGCCGAAAGGGGGGCTTGAGGGGAGGTCCCAACCTCGGTACGGCCTCCTGGCGCGGCCTAGGGTGGGGCCGCGCCACCTGGCTAGGGTTTAGGGTGACCCCCTCCAGCTCACCTTCGGGCATCCTGAAGCTTCTGAAATGCTGATTTTTTATATATTTTTCCTGCAATGTTCCGAGCACTTTAATAATTGGTATTTTTTTCCTGCAATGCACGGACAACAGCAGACAGAAACTGGCACTGGGCACTGAGTTAGTAAGTCCAAATATGTTGAAAAAGGTATGAAAGTGTAGCAAAACACGTAGCAATATCACCCATATAAGCATGGAACAAGTAGAAATTATAGATACATTTGGGACGTATCAACATCCCCAAGCTTAATTCTTGCTCGTCCTCGAGCAGGTAAATGATAACACAGATAATTTCTGTGGTGACATGCTACCAGCACATATGAACTTCATAGTAAAGTAAGTAAGATATGCAATTCAAGTCAAGACAATAACAAGCAAGAGTCTATATCTAGTATTGAAACTAGCAAAGTAAGAACATAAAGGTGCAAGAGCTCTCGTTGTCCGTGACTCGAATGTATCCAAATGGTGTTTGCGTGCAAGAAGTGGGAGATGGGATTAGAGCATAAAAATACAATATAGTTTAATTGAGAACTCAATCTACTAAAACTTCACACTTGGTCTCCTTCGGAATCTTATTTTGACTCGTCTCCAGATCACTAGTCAGGCACAAGTCAAACCTATCCTCTCCCTTTCGACTTTGAGCACTCATGCAATGAATGAGCGCAAGCAAGATATGTTCGCACTTAGGATGGAAAATAGAATAATGACGGGGAAGGAAGAAAAAAAGGTGTGAAAGGCTCGCATCAATGAGGACAATCATAGGCGAGAGAAAGCCAAATGATAGATATGATGTGAGGAGTAGGGATTGCCATGCAACAGATGCACATATAAGCTATGGAAATGTCTCCAATGGAACTAGTGGGGCTGCATCCAACTTGCTTGCTCACGAAGACCTAGAGCTCATTCTAGGAGGCTCATCCTTGGAATATGCAAGACAAGTTCTATAGTGTAAGGATCCCCGCATAGTTATGCCTGAATGATATGAAAATCTCTATGGAGTATGAATATTACTTTAGAGTACAAGTGTGGATCTTTCGAAAGGAATAGTAGTGTTGCCCCTTCTCTCTTTTTATTTCTTTTTTCTTTCTTTTTTTCCTTTTTTATATTTTTGTGGCCTCATTGTCTCTTTCTATTTATCTCTCATTTGTCCTCTTTGGGATCTTTTAGTTTGTCCTCTTTTGGGATCTTTTATTTTGTCCTCTTTGGGATATTTTCCTCACTTTAAGGGCAACCCTCTATATTTTACAAGAGTATAGAAGATCACACACTTTATAAGAAGTACTCAACGTAAAGAAAACTAAAAACTATCATGATGTATGCAAATGTATGCCTCATCCAGTGTAGCAGGATATGCAATGATACTAGCGCGTCATGTAGTAATGATAAGGGCAGGGCCCAACTAGCATGCGGCTCTACGATCAAGCAAAATCATGTATGACATGAAGATCAAGTCATGAGATGATGGATGTTGCGTGGCAATGTATCTCGGAAAGGCTATGGAAATGCCTTGATAGGTAGGTATGGTGGCTGTTTTGAGAAAGGATATAATGAGGTTTACGATGATATAGCGTATCATGCAAGGGTTTGGATGCATCGGCGAAGTTTGCACCAACTCTCAAGATGAGAAAGGGTAATGCACGGTACCAAAGAGGCTAGAAAAATATGGATGGTGGAAGTGCCAACAATCGAACACTCGCATTAGTCAAAGGAACTCATGCACTTATTATCGGTAACTCTCTATCTAACCAGTAGGTTCACAAAGAGACAAGTACCCTGAGGAGGAGTGTATAGGGGTTTGGTTATCCTTCCGCATCCTCGACCCATGGCACGTGAGGGTACTCTATATATTCCAACCCTTCTAGAGGTTAGCGATCCATCTAGTAGATAGAGTTCTCAACTAATTTCTGTAGTTTTCGAAAATAAACACGGATTTCCCAAAATACGACACGTATCACTAATAGGCTCAAGCTCTTGGCACTAAAAGTCGAAACATTACTCAAATCAATACCTCAAAACTATTCCAAGTTACTAATATACTTATAATAGCGACCTCAATTACCTACTCCAGTCAAGACACACAACTCAGTGCAACAGACCAACTCTCTAAACAAGATAAGCTTGAAAACTAAGAGCTAAGCATGACTGCAGCTATGAAAATATAAAGAACACACAATCAAAGATAAGCATGAAACCTATGTTGTG
Organism: Bromus sterilis; assembly: GCA_950022295.1. Lineage (NCBI taxonomy): Eukaryota > Viridiplantae > Streptophyta > Magnoliopsida > Poales > Poaceae > Bromus > Bromus sterilis. Next base: position 136,269,483 of record OX465601.1, on the reverse strand, counting down.
TTCTAGGGTGGAGTGGAGCGTGTTTCTCTCCCAAACAATGTAGGCTAGGGTCCAACTTGTTATGAACAACAAGCAAAAAGAAAAGTAAATGCAAGACGCTCCAAGCATAGCACATACCATATAAATTGATAAAAATATAGCATGGAGAGGACGAACTGATGATTGTTGATGGAGAAGGGGATGCACGCGGGCATCCCCAAGCTTAGATGCTTGAGTCTCCTTGAATATTTCTTGGGGGTGCATGGGGGCATCCCCAAACTTGATATTTTGACACTCCCGGATCTTCTTTCATCATCTTCCTTCGCACACTTGAAAACTCCCTTCATATGAAACTCATCATAAGCTGATTAGAGTGGTTAGTACCCATAAATAAATAATTTTCCTCTACTGGAAATAAAGTTTTTCATGAAGGGCTACTGTTTCTCAAGATTGCCAAAAAGTTTTTGCAAAGAAAAAGCAAGCTTAAGATTTGCAAAACGATGAAAATGCAAAACATGGCAGAATCTGGGAAAAATAGACCAGCAGGTAGTAAATAATTTTTTAGGGGCACTTATGTAACTCAAATAAAGAAACTCAGAGCAGACCGCCGAAAGTCAATTGTATAGAGCATATTGTCAAAACAATTCAGATAAAAAAGAGGATTTCGTGATTTTAGGGATTTTTTTGCAATGGAGCAAACAATTCTGTTTTCTGGACAACATGTCACAACTTTTGATCTTTCTTGCAATCGGAGGCTAAAACTTGGCACAAAGCTTGAAAATAAAGATACAATGATGTTGTATAGTAGTAACAAGCATCAAGACCACTAAAACTGGAAGTAAAACATTTTGGGTAGCCTCCCAATAAGCGCTTTTTATGCCTTTTAGCTAGGCATGATGCAGATCAAGTTTTATCAACTCCAAAAGAATTACTTGCCCGTGTAATAGACTCATAAGGTTAATTTAATCTTCTTTCGAGGGAAGTGTTCCATGCCCTTTTTGAGGGGGAATTAGTATCTAATAGTCCCTTCTTTCATATCAATGATAGCACCAACGGTGCGGAGAAAAGGACATCCCAAAATAAATACTTGGACATGAGGGATCAGACTCAATGTCCGTGACAAGAAAATCAACAGGAACATAATTATCATTGACAACTATAAGATCCTCCCTAAAGGTTTCTTTATGGAAGAATCAACAAGACGAACACCAAAAGAGTATGGATAAAAAGGTTTCAATTCAAGCATATCATACATTCTTTTTGGTAAAACGGAGGCACTAACTCCAACGTCACATAAAGCAAAGCAAGAAAAAATATTCATTTTGATTTTGACCATAGGATCCCAACCATATTCTAGTTTTCTAGGAATATAAACCTCTAACTTAAGTTTCTCCTCCCTAGCTTTGATAAGAGCATTGGTAATATGCTCGGTGAAGGCAATGTTGAGTGACCTAGTGTGGGGGTCTTTGGCCATTCTTTGCAAAAACGTGATCACTTCATAAAGACTACAATTATCAAAATCAAGTTCACTACCATTAATTAAAGTGGTGGTGATGTCATCTAAGCTCATTCTCTTGGTAGTCTCTAAATTCATGGGACATTCTTGTCCTAAAGTTGAGGAGTTATCATCACCATTGATAGGTCCATTAGGTGGACTAGGGATGTGTTGGGTGCTAAAGGTCTTGAGATCCTCAATAACTTGTATAGTGGCAATAGTAGTGTGTGTAAGAAGGCTCTTAATTCTATCCTCCTATTATTTCTCCCTGGCCCATCTATCCTTAATTTTGGCTAGGATTCTAATGTTCTCGTTAATTTTCACTTGGATAGCATTCATCGGTGTAGTTTTCCTCTCCTCAAGTGGAGAAGTTCTAATTTTGAGCATATCTACATCATGAGCTATGTTGTATACCTTCAAAGAGAGACTATCTAGTTTGTCTAATTTCTCTTCTACACTCTTATTGAAGGCTTTTTGAGAAGTGATAAATTCTTTAAGCATGCTATCTAATTCAGCTTGATGGCTTCTCGCCCCTCGTTGTTTACCCCAAGTGGAAGGTTAAGAAGTAGATAGCAGCAAATTTCCCTCGGTGAAGATACCAAGGTAATCAATCTAGTAGGACTCCAAGTACTGCAAGTAGGTGGAAACAGCGCCATAAAGTACTTGATGGAGTGTTGACGTGGACCTGAACACAGAAACAAATAACTTTGCTCCCAACGAGTTCAGAGAGGTTGTCAATCTCTCCGGACTTGTTGTTTACAAAGGATCAAAACACAAGCGAGAATAATAGTGATGATTGCAACGAAAAGGAAATAAAAGCAGTAAATGATTGAGGTGTAAACAATGGTGGAAATATGGACCGGGGTTCCATGATGTTCACTAGTGATTTCTCTCTCCCAAAAGACGATAAAACAACTATGCTGGGTGAACAAATTACAGCTAGGCAGCTGACAGAATTATAAACGCACCGCAATGCTAATTATGCTACAAGAAAGTTAGAGGCTCAATCGTATGGGCAGTACGCCAAGACAAGTAGACCGTTTATTCATCAGCATTTACTCACTAATCATCCACCTTGAGATATCTATCCAGAACATCTCGCTGGTATTAAGTTGCGAGCCCCACCCAAAGTGTAAACTCAAAGCAACAGACAACTGCATTAACAAACTATGCGTAAGGTAAACAATCCTTGCAACCGCAGTTACAAGCACCGATGTTTTCTCCCTGGTGGCAACAACACATCCCCTAGTCGCATGTTTCTATCACTCAAACTAGACATCGGGGGCATGAACCCACAATCATGCATAACGCTCCCTCTTGGAGTCCCAATCTACTACTTGGCTAAAGCAATAAAAATCAACGGAGAACATGCAAGAATTACTCAAGAACTATTATATAAAATGAGAACCAAATGTATAACTCGTCATAATCTGAACATAATCTCATAATTCATCGGATCCCAGCAAACACAACATAGCAACACAAAAACTATTACATAGATGCCTTGATCATGCAGCTCACAAGGGCTAAGAATTGAAGCACAAGATTGGAGAGAAGACATCACATAGCTACTGGTCATGGACCCATGGTCCAAGGGGGACTACTCAAGGCACATCCGTGAAGCGCTCATGGTGGTGGAGAAGCTCCCGAAGATCGATCATCCCTCTGACAGGGTGTTGGGACAAGGTCTTCTGGCGACCCCGATCTCGGGATCGCGGCGGCAGCGGAACAGTGGTGAAATTTGCGATGCTGAGTGCCTCCCGAGGGTTTACGGAATGGGGGCTAAATATAGGCCGAAGGGGGGCTCGTGGGGAGGTCCCACCCTTCGGGGCGGCCTCCTGGCGCGACCTAGGGTGGGGCCGTGCCACCTGGCCGCCCAGAGGGGGTGGCCCCCTCCGGCTCTCTTTCAGGCATCCAGAAGCTTCTAAACTGTTGATTTTTTAATATATTTTTCCTGGAATTTTCCGAGCACTTTAATAATTGGTATTTTTCCTGCAATGCACAGACAACAGCAGACAGAAACTGGCACTAGGGCACTGAGTTAGTAGGTTAGTCCAAATATGTTGAAGAAGGTATGAAAGTGTAGCAAAACACATAGCAATATCACCCATATAAGCATGGAAAAAGCAGAAATTATAGATATGTTTGGGACGTATCACTTGCTCACGAAGACCTAGAGCTCTTTTGAGGAGGCTCATCATTGGAATATACAAGCCAAGTTCTATAGTGTAAGGGTCCCCACATAGTTAGGCATGAATGATATGAAAACTCTCTATGAAGTACAAATGCTACTTTGAATCACAACTTTGGATCTTTCAAAACGAACAATAGTGTTGCCCCCTTCTCTCTTTTTATTTTTTTTCTTTCTCTTTTTTCTATTTTTGTATTTTTGTGGACTCATTGACTCTTTCTATTTATCTTTCATTTGTCCTCTTTGGGACCTTTCATGTATATATTTTTGGGATCTTTTATTTGTTTCCTCTTTGAAATTTTTTCCTCACTTTAATGGCAACACTCTATATTTTACAAGGATGTAGAAGATCACACACTTTACAAGAAGTACTCAACATAAAGAAAACTGAAACTAAATCATGATGTATGAAAATGTATGCCTCTACTGGTGTAGGAGGTTATGCAATGATACTAGCGCGTCATGTAACAATTATGAGGGCAATTTCCAACTAGCATGTGTCTCTACGATCAAGCAAAAGCATGTATGACTGTAAAGTCATTGTTGTTGTAACTAGTGAAGTCACACAACTTGGTGTTTTTAGAATAACCCATAATAACAGCAAGCAAGAACAAAGTAACTATTTTTTGGTGTTTTTGATAAAAGACTCTAAATAAAAAACTGAAAAGTAATCTAACAAGGCTAAAAAGCAAAGGTAAAGGATAGCATGCAACTTCCCTATCTTGGAGACTGGAGTCCCCAGCAACGGCGCCAGAAATTCACTTGATGACAACGATTGTCGCTCCTCGTTGGTTACCCCAAGTGGAAGGTTAGGATCTAGTAGCATCAAATTTCCCTTACACAATTACTGTAAGGTTTATTGAATCTAGGAGGACTCCAAGCGCAACAATAAGGTGGCAAGAAAACATACTTTATTATTTGCCTCTAGGGCATATTTCCGACATAAACTAACTTGAGCATTTTGTAGTGGTCAGAACAAAATAATATAAGAATGAACAAATAAATTTTCATCACCTATGGATGGAACCTACTGTAAATTTTTGCACAATAATGCCTTTGGGGTAGTTGTATGATATGTGAATTGAGCAGCTAGAATCGTAGTGGAGGCAATATAATGGATAATATCAGAAGGTATTCGTAACACTACAGGTGTTTTTGGGACAAAGATGATCACGAGCTCTTGAATTACATTTAGAAGGAGAGACTTAGTCCGGTTAATGAGGGAAACTTGATCCGAAAAAATACATGATATGGTATCAATAATTGTTTATCTTATTATGGAAAGCAATATGAATCAACTGACCTGGAATTTGATTAGGCTTGCAATCACAAAAAATCCAACACATGATGAGTAGCCCTTTCAAGTACGTATATATCCACCCGTTGCTATTGTGGACACGATAACAGAATACATGATTGCCTGCATGTCGATAGCGCACAAAGCTGATATATGATGTGCGAGTGTACCTTCTTGTCCAGGTGCCTGAGCAAGATAGGATCCACCAAAGGCGCGTCCGAGAAGCCCAAGTTCGAGCTGCTCCAGGGCCTAGTGGCGTAGCGCCGCCACCGATCAGAGGGGCAACTCCTCACCTCCATGAGGAGTCCCTCCCTGGTACATCGCCATGGGGAAAGATAGTGAAGCACAATGAACGTTGTTCCATCTTGAAGGACGACGGTTGCCTGGAACATCGACCGGGCCGAACGAGATGGAGATGTCAGCGGTGCATGTAGGACTATAGGGTTCTTTTCGATCGTTTGCGAGGAGATTTTAGGGGTGGAAAGGGAGAAGTCTGTCCAACGCCAATCGACACCATTCGTACAACATTGAACGATTTGTTTTCTTTTTTGGTTGTGTGCATTTTGGATGTCTTGCGACATCTTGTTGGTGCAGAATCTGAATATAATTAGTATATTTGCGATATTAATATATTCTCTTTTCCGAAAAATAACTGTCAAATAGTCTTTCGATTTTATTTTTTGAGTTGCGTCCCTTCGACATTTGACCTAGGAATGATTCAGGTAGGAGTTAGAGGTATTCGTAACACTACAGGTGTTTTTGGGACAAAGATGATCACGAGCTCTTGAATTACATTTAGAAGGAGAGACTTAGTCCGGTTAATGAGGGAAACTTGATCCGAAAAAATACATGATATGGTATCACAATAATTGTTTATCTTATTATGGAAAGCAATATGAATCAACTGACCTGGAATTTGATTAGGCTTGCAATCACAAAAAATCCAACACATGATGAGTAGCCCTTTCAAGTACGTATATAGCCACCCGTTGCTATTGTGGACACGATAACAGAATACATGATTGCCTGCATGTCGATAGCGCACAAAGCTGATATATGATGTGCGAGTGTACCTTCTTGTCCAGGTGCTTGAGCAAGATAGGATCCACCAAAGGCGCGTCCGAGAAGCCCAAGTTCGAGCTGCTCCAGGGCCTAGTGGCGTAGCGCCGCCACCGATCAGAGGGGCAACTCCTCACCTCCATGAGGAGTCCCTCCCTGGTACATCGCCATGGGGAAAGATAGTGAAGCACAATGAACGTTGTTCCATCTTGAAGGACGACGGTTGCCTGGAACATCGACCGGGCCGAACGAGATGGAGATGTCAGCGGTGCATGTAGGACTATAGGGTTCTTTTCGATCGTTTGCGAGGAGATTTTAGGGGTTGAAAGGGAGAAGTCTGTCCAACGCCAATCGACACCATTCGTACAACATTGAACGATTTGTTTTCTTTTTTGGTTGTGTGCATTTTGGATGTCTTGCGACATCTTGTTGGTGCAGAATCTGAATATAATTATTATATTTGCGATATTAATATATTCTCTTTTCCGAAAAATAACTGTCAAATAGTCTTTCGATTTTATTTTTTGAGTTGCGTCCCTTCGACATTTGACCTAGGAATGATTCAGGTAGGAGTTAGAGACCTATCGTATGGTGAAAATTTGTTAAGACATTAAATCTGATGGTGTGAATTTGCGTGAGGGAGCTTCTAGAATAGTAGCGTCTCTACGACATTTGACATAAGAATTACTCAGGTAGGAGCCAGAGACCTATCGTATGGTGAAAAATTGTTAAGATATTAAATTTGATGGTGCGAATTTGCGTGAGGGAGCTTCTAGAGTGTTGGGTTATAATGTTTCTAAATTATTCTAAATAATTAAAATGATTATAAATGCTAACTTTATATGATATGACAACTTATTTTTTAATCATGCTATAATTTTGATCCGTTGGAATCTGATCAATCGGGCCACACACACAGCTCACAACAATTGTCATCTGCCCAGAAACAAATATACAAAAGAAAATACTATTACCTCCGATCCATATTAATGTACTCAACTTTGTCTAGATTCGTATGTATCTAGTTAAGTATTTAGATTAGATACATGTGTATTTAGACAAACTTAAGTACATCAATATGGATAGGAGGTAATAGTATTTTCTTTTGTATATTTGTTTGCAAACAGTCCCGTCTGTCGCGTCTCCCCCGCTCTCCCTCTCGGCCTCTCTCCGTCCATCGAATGGAATCGAATCCCGCACTCGCGCAAGCCCCTCCATAGCTCCGTTTCAAATTTCTTCTCCAACTCCCTAAAACCCTACCCGCCCCGAATCGCCGGCCGCAGATCCAGTGCGCCGCGGAAATCGTCCACCATCGAGAATTACTTTACGGAAGCGCGCCAGCGGCGGCACAGTCGAGGAGGTAGGGTTCGGCGCCGGCATGGAGGCGCAGGCCACGGCGACGGTGAAGGAGGCGCTCGCGGCGCTGTACCACCACCCCGACGACACCATCCGCACCGCTGCCGACCGCTGGCTGCAGAAGTTTCAGCACACGCTCGACGCGTGGCAGGTGCGTGCGGGCGTCCTCCTCGGCTCGATTCGATTCATGTTCCCCAACCGCGTTCGTTCGCCTACATCCTTCTGGGTTGGTCTTCGTATGGAGATTGTGAATTCAGTGTGGTGCGGGTGGGATGTCGGCGTGTTTGTATGGATTTGTCCAGGCTGGCGCAAAATTTCTGCCATATTGGAGTGGTTCATCTATGTGATTGCTCTAGATTGGTGGTTGGGGCGATGCATTGAGATTTGTTTTTTTTTGAAGCGTGTTTTTCTTCCCCTTCTCTAGTGGCTGGTCGTTTTATTGGATTTCAATTTTGGTCCTGCGGGTGGAACAGCTAATATAGAGCTAGTTTAGTATTTATTGTCGTGTCAAGGCTAGAGTTTTGAAAACGTAGAGCAGACTAGGCTTGGTTTGAGCTAGTGGCTAGATCATGAACTGCTTTAGGTGACTTAAAATTGAATTCTAGTTCTGTGCTGAACTTTGCTGCAAGTTGAATGGGTAAAACCTTTGAATGTGGGTAAATGTTGGTACACTTTGGACATTTTGTAGGCGAACCCTGTGGGGCCTTAGTTCAGTTTTTGCTGGTAGTTTTAGTTGCATTCTGTAGATGTGGGTATTTATCAGCCGAGGAAAATTCCATGAAAGTTTGATGCGCTCACTGCCGAGGTATTTATCATCCGAGGAAAATTCGATGAAAGTTTTATCTTTGATGCGCTCTGCCATCCATTTTCATTCCACCAAGTCATTCTGTTTTTCTTACTGTACACAGATCGAGTTCCTAGCAAATGCAGTTCTTTTTTCCGATTTGGAGACAGTTTTGAATTATGGTGCGAAGTGTTTTATTTTACACTGGACCATCCTAAAGACATCCAGTCATTTCTGTGCTCATTATGCAGGTAGCTGACAGCTTACTTCATGACGAAAACAGCAATTTTGAGACTCTCATCTTTTGTTCTCAGACTCTCAGAAGCAAGGTAAAGCATGCATACATAGATGCATTATGCTATTTCTTACAAACTATCTAGAAACTTGTTAATTAGTGTAACTCTCAGCGATTTATTTGAAATATGCTTGCATTTTAGGTGCAAAGGGATTTTGAGGAGTTACCCTCAGAAGCTTTTCGACCATTGCAAGATTCTCTATATGTAAGCATCAGCTTTTCAAGTTTTTAATTTATAAGAGTATAATTTGTGTAACTCTGGTTTGCACTACTATCATTTAGAAGTCAGCCTTACAATTTTCTTTGCAATATATACAGTTTTCTCCTTTCATGGTCTCCTCAAAATCTGTTCCCTAACTATAAGCTCTGCTTGATCTTGCCATGGGCGTGGTTCCTTTTTGTTTAACTATTTTGCATCTGCAGGGGTTGCTAAAGAAATTTAACAAAGGACCACCAAAAGTTAGAACACAGGTAAATGATTGAATTAAGCAAGCATATTTTATACCAACAAATTTCTAATGAAAACAACAATTGTTCTACCATCTTCAGATTTGTATTGCAATTGCTGCTCTGGCTGTGCATGTACCTGTGGAGGACTGGGGAGGTGGTGGTATCGTGAACTGGCTATGCGATGAAATGAAATCTCAACAAGAGTTCATCCGAAGCTTCCTTGAACTGCTTATTATCTTGCCACAGGTACATAACAATTTTATCTTCATGTGGTTGCCTATCACATTTTCGGACTCTCAAATAATATTAATCCTCAACTCCTCTGTTAATAGAGGAAAAAGGATAAATGCTATTCGTAGCTGAATTAATCATAAATATCATATTGACTTTCATGCCTTTTTTTAAGCTCTCAATAATCTGTTAGTTTTGAGTCAAATAAGCTGAATATGTGATTTTATGCCTTCTAAATTGGGCATTTTTGGCTTCTTTTCATTTCTGTGCAGTAAAGGTAAGTTGGTGAAGCAATAAACTTTGTTCTTCTCTCTTTACCATTTGCATTAAGCTTTCTCATAATAGTGTTCAGTGGAGTGATGTACATCATATGCTCAAAATCTTATGGTCCAGAACTATCACACTCAATGAATTAAGTATCCAGATTGTCCTAATATAATCAATGATGAACTTGTTAGATATCACATTCAGTGTGTATTATATATTTTTCTTGGTGAAATTGTAACCTACTTCTACGCTGTCTTGACAGGAAACTTCTAGTTATAAAATAGCTGCTCGTCCTGAAAGGCGCAATCAGTTTGAGAATGACCTTCGTTCATCAGCCAATGTTGCTCTTAGTCTATTGACTGCTTGCTTGGGTTTTGATGAGCTAAAAGAACAGGTTAATTTCCTCCTCATAAAGATAGCTTAAATGACACAGTCAAACTCATTATGCGCTAAAGTAGCTAGGAAACCTGTTTCATTTGTGTACTAAAATAAGTCCATACCCGCACCTGCCCCAAGCAGAAGAAAAGGAAGGCCACTGAAAAAAGGGGTAACACATTTGCTGAAATAATTCAACGAGCACATAAGATAATGAGAACCCATAGCGTACAAGTGAGCTATTCAGAGTGTTTGGACAGTAAAGCCAATATTTCCGTTCTCTGTTGTTTCATATTTTCCATGCATATGTAAAATCCTTCCATAACTGAGACCTCTGGACTACTTCCCTTTCTTTTGGCCATTAGGATGTACTACCTCCGTTCCAAATTATAAGATCTTTTTAGATGTGTTGAACTGGTATGGGCCTTGCTGCACAGCATCACTTAAGCCCTATGTGGCCCAGCCCATGTCCTTGACCTAGAAGAGGAGGTGCAGCCAGTCAGAGGGGATTCACTCAACACACACACAAGGAACACAACCACCAAGACAGTATGGGACAGAGAGTTGTGCCCCCTTCTCCGGTCAACAAGATATTTCAATGGACTGCATACAGAGTGAAATGAGTGAACAAACACATTAAAACACGACTAGATACATCCAATTCAGAAAAAAGCTAGAACATCTTATACTTAGGAATGGAGTACATTTGAAAGTACTGTACTTGAGAGGCATTTTCTAGTTGCAGTTCTTGTCATTTATTATATTCTTAAACTGAGATAAGGGGTTCAATTAGAAGGTTGGTTATAATGTGCTATCCACTTGCCACGTACAATCAAAATAATTTTGATGCTTGCACATATAATTGAGTGAATAAGGAGAGGCACCCCATATGTAATATGCAAGCTTGTAGCAATTAAGACATCTTATAAAGCTTCCCACTAGTAGTAGCTCGTTGTGTGTGTGAATCACATCTCTTTAGATTGAGTCCTGGGCAACAACTAGAGAGCTAGTGATTTTAGAACTTAACAGCTCTAACAGTTCCTTTCGCAGGTTTTGGAGGGTTTTGCTTCTTGGCTTCGTTTCTGTCATGGGTATGCAGCTTCTAGGATTTTGATATAGCAATACTTTATTCCTTGACAATGTAACTGTTGTGGTACATCTAATACTGCTGCCAAGTAGTATCGGTCTAATGAATTTATGGAAGTTCTCGTTTTCTCTTCTCAGAATTACTGCAGCTACCCTTGCTTCACATCCTTTGGTCCATACAGCACTCTCTTCGTTGAACACAGATAAACTTCTGGAGGCAGCTGTAAATGGTATTGTTTGTTAATGCACATAGTTTCTATCATAATTTAGTTCATCTCTTGCTAGTTTCTCATTTTTTCTTCATCTGTCACCTTAGTCAATCACTTCCTGCTGTGCTCTTGCTACCACAGTGATGTACTACTGTTCACCTTATCTAGTTTATGTGAACATATAAAAGTTGACGTATTGAGTTTGCTCTTATTGTTGATCATCTGCTCTATACATGTTTTTCTATGCACGAGAAACTACAATAGTATTGGTAATTCTTGCTATTTGTGATGTTGAAGTCACGGTAATCAAGTTCAAAGGACGAATTGCAAATCAATTATGAATGTTTGCTCAAAGTCATTAAAAATCTGGGAGTTTCCATGCGAACCCGTATGGATTCGGGACATGTGGTTTTGTTCAAGTTTTGGGCTTCATATATCAACAAGTTATAGTCAAAGCAAAGTGCATGTTTCTGTTTACAAGCAAAATCAATTAACACTTAACAAGATTTCAACAAGTTTCTTTATACAAACAGATTTCTGGTGTAGGTCTCTAGAACTGGATGAGAGTATTCACGCTTGTGTAGGTTTCGACCAGTTTCACTAAAACCCAATTTCTGGTGCTGGTCTCTAGGGGTGTGTTTGGTAGCCTGCACGACTGTCATGCTATTCTGTCTTGAGTCATGCTGAGTGTTGACACGCTGAGTACATACTGTCAAGCTTCATGCACTAGCCAATGCAACCAAAAGTCCGAACTGATGGAAAGGGCTAGGCAATCCACACATACACTTCAACAATCCACATATACAGTTCAACATCCCCTCTCACGTGTGATGTGGAAAGTCAACACGTGGATAGACTCAGCGGCATGCTCAAGTGGGGACTAAACCAATTTTTAGATAAATTGCAAAAGCCAGGATTTGAACTCGAGACCTTAGACTCTGATACCATGTCAAGCTTCATGCATTAGCCAACTCAACCAAAAGACCGAACTGATGGAAAGGGCTAGGCAATCCACATATACACTTCAACACATACAATTGCAATTGTTTGCTAGCATGCATGTGTTGAGATATGCTGAGCTAAGACTTTGCTTGGTAACCTGTATCTAGTGAGACATGATGTGGTGAGACTTTCTTTGGTAGCCTGTATCCGAGGTAGGTGCGGTACCTTTCTCCTTAAGGTGGTGAGTCGAGAAGAGAACTGATGGGTCAAGACAGGAACTGATGGGTTTGGCATGGTGGGTTAGACCTGTGCATGCTGACCAGTGAACCGCTTCTCAGGGGTTCTCTCCACTCAGCATGGCTATGAGGGCAAGTGGGTTGAGATCAGCATAGCTGAGAACACCGCATGCAGTCTACCAAACAGCGAAAAGTGGGTCAAACCAGGAATGCGCAGGCTTATGCAGGACCTAACACACCCTATAGGTCAATGGAACTTTGGCGAGTTTCAGTGCTAGTTTCAGATAAGTGCTGTTTCGCAATACAGATATGGGTCTGCATGTCAGTGATGTTTGCTGCAGTGTGGTGCTGACAGAGATGAAGATGGAAAATGTGTGGCTGCCTTGCCAATATTTTCACTTAGGGCCTCCGCGGCATCTCCTTGACAACATTTTCGCTTGGGGCCTCCTCGGCATCTCTGCTCATCATGAACCCTGACCTCTTGAATGGGATACACATAGTTTCAATTGCAACTTCTTGAGTAACGAGAATCTTATTTTCCAGCTCAAGATTCATTGACCTCTATAAACCAGCCAAATCGAAAAACCGTGTCCCCTGAATGTGACATGTTCTTCCTTTTCTCAGTAGGCCTGTAATGTACCGTGGCTTCTCCTTCAGTTTGTGAAATCAAGATTAAGAATTGCAAATGACAGTTGGATATGAAAATGCCACGGTGGTGCATCTTTTGCATCCATTGATCATCGTCAAGATCAGAGGCTACATACTGCTACTACTTTCGTGTATATCGTTGTTGCCAAGATCTTGGTTCACATGTTGCTCTGCTGCTGCTTCACTGCAGACACTACCATCCAAAGTAAAAAAAAAGCGCTAGGTGTTACTTGTGCGTCTTGCAACTGCCTTCCTTTTTCTGACCAACACACATTCTTAAGCGCAATTAAGTACTAAGCGTTTTCTATCACCAAGCCTAGACGCACCTTCTTGAACTATGCTACTCCTAAGGTCAGCTAATTTATGTTCCTGATGGGTCTACCCATCTCTGGTGCTTGATGATGCATGAGTTTCACTGGATCAGTTTGAAGATATGTTTATGAAATTTGAATTTTTTCTTGATTAGTATAAGGACATATTTTTTTCTGAGTTGTCCTTATAAATTCGTAAGCTCAAAATTGTTCGAAACAGCTTCTCAAGCTTGTCACATGTAACCTGGCCTTCTGACCCTTTAAGCAAAGAAGTCTCCAAACCTGGTTTATTGGATAAGCTATGGTCGACCAAGCCCACTGTAGTAATTGTGAACGGCTGCATTTTGTTATGAACCTAAGATACACCCTATGTTCTCAGGATTTTGTTTGCAGCTTGCTAATACACTTGTCTCTAAATTGACAGTTACCTCTGAGCTGATACATTTTACTGTATCTCGAGATTCTAGTGGCATTACTGAACAGTTTCCGCTTATTCAAATTCTCATCCCTCATGTTATGGGCCTCAAAGAGCAGCTGAAAGACTCATCTAAGGTAAGTAATATCTTGACCATATTCTGCATTAATGATCTATCAATGTGTTTGTTTTGTGCCCACTGCCCAGATCCACCATACCAAATATTTGATCATGCCCAAATTTTTTTGCCCTTTCTTGGGTGGTCACAATTTTTTTTTGCATGCTCATGCTTCTGTATCCGCTGCCAATTTATTTTCTTGGAAAGGTTAGCCAAAGCATGAGCAACCAATACATTCACCAATATCTTAGATTTATATAAGTACTTGTACGGCCCATTCTATCTCTTTTGTGTTACCTCTAGCAAAATTTATAATCAAGGGTGAAGTTGCCTCATGTGTTAGTGCGTTGTTAGACTAGGCTATGTGGGAAGGTGTTCTCTGTATGCTGCTCAAGCTACTCCAACTTGTATTACATAGGGGGTATATATAGGAGTACAAGGTCTGTTTGGACCTCACAGATTTCTACAGCCAGCTTTCTAGAGTTTTCTACAGCTAACCAGAGTTTGCTACTTCTATCTAGCCTAAGATTTACATATAGTACTACTAGTACATTCTACCAGTTTTACCTACAGTACTACTAGTACATTCTAGAACCTACTGACTTAATTCCTAAGCAAGGATTACTCTCACAATTCTCCCCCTAATCCTTGCTCTTCAAGCTTGGCTTGATCTGGATCATCCCAATTCGCGAACGCAGATCCTGAAACTTCACTCGCCCCAACGATTTTGTCAAAATGTCAGCGAGCTGATCTAATGTTTGGATGAAGTTGATGCTGATGCTTCCATCTTCCACGCATCCTCTGATGAAGTGGTACCGAAGATCGATATGTTTGCTGCGTTCGTGGAAGACTGGATTTTTGGCTAATGCTATGGCAGACTTGCTATCCACCTTTAGCTCAACTGTCTCAGCTTTTCTTCCTTGAAGTTCCCCAAGCAGTCGAGCCAGCCAAATTCCTTGGGTTGCTGCGGTTGTGGCTGCCACATACTCTGCCTCGCAGGAAGACATAGCAACGACTCTTTGCTTGAGAGATTGCCAACTTACCAAGCAGTTGCCGAGGAAGAATAGTGAGCCACTCGTGCTCTTCCTGGTGTCAATGTCTCCAGCGAGGTCACTATCGCTATAGCCAATCAGTCCTGCCTCCTTTGTCTTTCGCCTGTAGTGAAGACCATAGTGGGTCGTGCCAGCAACGTAGCGAAGAATTCTCTTCACAGCCATCATGTGCTCCTTCGTGGGTCGTTCCATGAATCGACTGACAAACCCAACAGCGAAGGCCAGGTCTGGCCTGGTGTAGACGAGGTAGCGAAGGCTGCCAACTATCCGTCGATACTCCGTAGGGTCCACCTTTTCTTCTGTACTCTCACGGCTCAGCTTGAGCCGCTCCTCCATTGGAGTGTGTGCAGAATTGCAACCTTCCATTCCTCCCAGCTGAAGGATGCGTGAGGCATAGTGTGCCTGACATAGGCTGATGCCATCACCGTGCTGCTGGACTTCAATTCCGAGATAGAATGACAACAATCCAAGGTCACTCATCTGGAATTTCGTCTTCATCTCGTCCTTGAAACTCTCTATTGCTCCCTTGGATGAACCTGTGATGATCAGATCATCCACATATACTCCAACGAGCAATGTTGTATCACCGTTGGTGCGTCGGTAGAATGCATGCTCGTGCTCGCTCTGTTTGAAGCCCATTTCTTTGAGTGTGCAATCAAGCTTCGCGTTCCATGCCCGTGGTGCCTGTCGCAGGCCATAGAGGGCCTTGCGTAGCCGCAGAACCTTTCCTTCTTCTCCTTGGACGACAAAACCGGGTGGCTGCTTCACATAGACTTCCTCCTTTAGTTCTCCATTGAGAAAGGCTGATTTCACGTCCATGTGGTGGACAGGCCACCCCTCCTGGGCAGCCAGAGCAAGCAGCAGCCGGATTGAATCCATGCGAGCCACGGGAGCAAAGACTTCATCAAAGTCAATGCCGGCTTGTTGGACAAAGCCGCGGGCGACCAACCTCGCTTTATGTTTGATTACTTTGCCAGCTTCATTTCTCTTCAACTTATAGACCCATTTGAGGCCTATTGGTCGATGCCCGTGTGGCAGATCCACGAGCTCCCATGTCCTGTTTCGCTCTACCGCCTCGATTTCCTCGCGCATGGCTGCCTGCCAAGCCTTGTCACGCTCGGCTTCTTCAAATGAGCACGGCTCCCCCGTGCTGGTCAAGTGAAGCTCGGAGTCGAGGTTGCGCGGTGCGAGCCCGGGCACTGGTTCTCCTCCAATCAGATTCTCGACCATGCGATAGCGAACTGGTGTGTAGCCATGTGCAGCATCGAGTCGATCATCATCATCTTCTGGTGGCGTGACAAATTCTGGAGTTGCTGGCGCTGCAGCACTTGCTGGAGCAAATGGAGGTGCGCTGGTTGAGGTGCCTTGATCTGCATGTCTCGATGATGCAGGTTCGTCTTCTCCTGAACTGGGCACCTGGCTGGGCTTCCTGATGATGTACTCTATGTCAAAATGGCTGCCAGAGTATTTGCTGCCTTCTGCTGCCCAATCCCAGCCATGTTCTTCATCAAAGATAACATCACGGGCGATGCGGACACGCCTTGTTGTTGGGTCCAGCAGCCTGTAAGCCTTTACTCCTTCCTCGTAGCCAATGAAGACAGCGGGAGAGCTGCGGTCATCAAGCTTCCGTAGGTTCCCCTGTTCCTTGACATACGCCAAACACCCAAAGGTGCAAAGGTAGTGGACAGCCGGCTTACGTCCATGCCATGCCTCATAAGGCGTCTTTCCGGTGAGAGATTTGGTGGGAGCTCGGTTCAGCAAGAAAACAGCAGTGCTCACCACCTCCCCCCAAAATTCTGCTGGCATACTCTGTTTCAACAAAGCACGCGCCATTGCCACCACCGTCTGATTTCGCCGCTCGACGACACCATTCTGCTGCGGGGCGTACGGAGCGGAGAAGTGGCGCTGGATTCCTTCATCAGCACAGTAGGCGGCAAACTCCGTCGAGGTGAACTCGCCGCCGTTATCGGTACGGAACACACGCAGTTTGCGTCCGCTTTGAGCTTCTGCTGCTGCCTGGACTCTTTTGATGGCTTCCGGTGCGTTGTTCTTGGCTGCCAGGAGCATCACCCACATGTAACGGGTGGCGTCATCCACCAACAACAAAAAATAGCGCCGGCCTCCGGGTGTTGCCGGCGAGATAGGATCGCAGAGGTCCCCGTGGACGAGCTCAAGTAGCTCTAGTGCGCGGTACCTTGCTTGCCGAGGGAATGCGCTGCGACGATGCTTGGTGATGACGCATGTGTCGCAAAACTGCTCCACATGCTCCAACTGTGGCAGCCCACGTGCCATGCCGAGGCGCCCCATTTTCTCCAAAGCATCAAAATTGAGATGCCCAAATCGCTCATGCCAGCGCCAAGCAACATCATCACGATGTGCAGAGACATATTGGTCGGGCAACCTCAGGATAGATGACGTAGAGACGATTCCGGCCGCGCCTAACCCGAACAAGGAGTTGACCTTGCTGGTCCCATATGCGAAGCACACCTCTCCTGATCAGCACACTTGCGTCACTCTCGTCAAGCTGACCAATGCTGATAATCGAGTTCTTCAGGCGTGGAATGTAGTAGACGCCGCTGAGAGCCTTGTGTTCTCCGTTTCTGCCAGCGAAGATGATGGTGCCGACGCCCTTGATTTCGACAACTGAGCCATCGCCGAATCTGACGGTGCCGGTGACTGTTCGGTCAATTTCAGCAAAGGCATCACCACGGCCCGTCATGTGATTTGTGGCGCCGGTGTCAAGGTACCAGCCCTCGAGTCGCTCGTCGTCGCTGCTCGTCCCGAGGTAGGCTTTTGCCTTCGGTTCGTCGATGTGAAGTGGGGCTTGCTCTGGAGGTGTAGACATGTCCTTCAGCACTACGGCTGGGGCTGGAGCGACGCTTTGCTGCACCACCATGGCTGCAGCTGGAGCGTCGCTTTGTTGCACCTTCATGACATGGGCAGGAACTTCACTTTGCTGCACCGTCAAGGCCAGGGCAGGAGTAGTTTCGCTGACCTGTGCCATGAGGAGAGCAGGCTCCTCATCATCTTCCTCTGCTTGGGCCAAGTATGCCCTGTTTCCATTTCTCTTGGGCTTCCAGCAGTCCTTGGCCCAATGCCCACGGCGGCCACAATTGCGGCATGTGTCATCGCACTGGCAGTCCCTAGCTGCTGCACGATCGTTGCCGCCTTCTCCACTCTTCTTACGCGGTGGCCGACGTCGTTGTTGTGCCTTGCCCCGCGCAGGCCTGGAGGAGCTGCCTCCTTGGCGCTCCTTCATCTTTTGTTGCCACTGCTCCTCGGTGAGTAGAAGCTTGCCCTGCTCACGCAGCGGCTCCGGTGACTCAAGACGGTCCTCTGCTGCCTTCAGCCGACCAGTAACCTCCTCCAACGACATATCAGTAGTGTCAAGGAGGGTCTCGATTGCAAGGGCTATCTGCGACAGCCTAGGTGGGACAACTCGCAAGAACTTCTCGACGACTTGAGTTTCATCGATAGGTGCTCCGAGCGTGGCAAGGCTTGTGACGAGGTTGGTGAGGCGCAACGCGAAATCATCAACGGACTCCCCGTCGCGGAACGAGATCATCTCAAATTCCTTCTTCAGCTGCTGCACTTTGCCCTTCCGTACGCGGTCTGGACCAACGCGCATGGCTCGAATCGCCTCCCACGCCTCCTTCGCTGTCCGTTTGACAGCCAAACCAGCAATCATTTCTGGTGGCACCGCTTGCAAGATGGCCTCCAGTGCCATTCGATCTTCGTGGAAGTCATCAGCGCCGAGCTCGATAGCATCCCAAATGCCCCGAGCCTGCAGCTTCACCTTCATGAGGAGGCTCCATTCGGTGTAGTTCGTCCGCGTCAGCATGGGGTAATTGCCGCCGCCGACTTCCTTCACGACGCGCTCGACGACAACCTCGCGCCTTCCAGCGTCACGGTGGCGCGGTCGTCTTGGTGGTGGTGAAGGGGAACGGCGTCGCGACTGCACAGACACACTGCCCGCAACACCCTGCTCAAGTGGAGATGACATCTCTCAGGATCCTCTCCTCTCCTTGCCAGCCAAGCTCTGATACCAAATGTTAGACTAGGCTATGTGGGAAGGTGTTCTCTGTATGCTGCTCAAGCTACTCCAACTTGTATTACATAGGGGGTATATATAGGAGTACAAGGTCTGTTTGGACCTCACAGATTTCTACAGCCAGCTTTCTAGAGTTTTCTACAGCTAACCAGAGTTTGCTACTTCTATCTAGCCTAAGATTTACATATAGTACTACTAGTACATTCTACCAGTTTTACCTACAGTACTACTAGTACATTCTAGAACCTACTGACTTAATTCCTAAGCAAGGATTACTCTCACTTGCGTTACCTTCAGTTTGGTATATGGTACCTAAAATCAGTTCTCTGCTCCATATAGGGACATGTTGTTTAACCAAAACTCTCTGTTCCTGAATTCATCATGTTCTAGAAATGCGAAACTGTTTTTGATTGAAGTATTTTATGTGGAGAATGCGAAAAACTTTTGACTTTTAATATTAATTTAATTTGGTGAACTTCACAACCAACAAGATAAGTTTTTCATGAATTATTGAATATCGTGGAATGATAAAGTTGGTCATATCAATGGTAGACAGTAAACATATCAAATTTGGCTTGTAACTGAATTTACCTTGGTTCTGGCTCTGTGAAAGGCACTTGCTATCATGCAATGTCGCAATGTCAATAAGATCTCCAAATTCTGAAACATCCAATGACAAGTTGTATTTACTCTTTTTGGGAAAAAAGCTTGTCTTGCTATTTGAATCCTCTTATTTTTCCTTAAAATGTTTTGTACCATGAGTGCATGGTAAAAATTATCCATGTGTTTTTCATCATTGTCATTGATAACTCTTTTATTACCAGGATGAAGAAGATGTAAAAGCTATTGCTCGTTTATTTGCAGACATGGGTGATTCCTATGTTGACTTGATTGCAACAGGTAACACTTCATGGATGATGATGATCAAAATGTGAATCTATTATTTCATGTTGTACATGAACCAGATCATCCTGACCATTTAAGCATTACACTTGCATTTGATATTCTGCAGGTTCAGGTGATGCCATGCAAATAGTGAATGCACTACTGGAAGTTACTTCCCATTCAGAATTTGACATTTCCTGCATGACATTTAATTTCTGGCACCATCTTAAGCTTTATCTAACTGGAAGGTAATTTTCCGAAACATTACTAGTTTTACTTGAGAAACAACCTATTCAGTGCTTGCACATTTTAGGGATTCGTATACCTCGTGTGGATCTGAGGTGTCGATTGAAGCTGAAAGAAATAGAAGGATGCAACTATTCCGTCCTCCGTTTGAAGTTCTTGTCTCTCTGGTATGTTTGAGAAAGGGTGGGGTGGGGTGTGGGGTCCTTGTAGTATAACGCTCAAACAAATGTGATGTGCCGCACAATGAAAACATGGGATTTCCTGTTTATTTCATGCTGTTTGATACTGAATCAGGTTAGTTCCCGGGTTGAATACCCTGAGGACTTTCATACTTTCTCGGAGGAAGACCGGAGGGATTTCAGATATGCTAGATATGGTATGTACCTGATTTGTTTTAACTGAGTTAATCTTGCAGTTCATATTGACTATGTCGTGTAACTGCCAACTAATTACAGAACCATTAATTTTTCAGCGGTTAGTGATGTGCTACTTGATGCTACTGATGTCCTTGGAGGTGATTCAACACTAAAAATACTTTTCATGAAGTTAATCCAGGCAAGTCTGTTTGTGCGCTCAACAATTCTCTTTCCTAGTGCCCACTGCTCAGTGCTAGTATCGATACTTTTCCAATCGCACCATTATTTTCATAGTTCTTATTGATGGTCTAGCCGAGTTTCTACTTATCCATCTGTGTTTTTTTGTTGGAATTAAATTATCATTATGGAATACACTGTAGCAAATTCAGTGAAGTGTGTCTGGTCTTTTCACAATCACCTACTTTTGTTGCTCATGCTAGTAATAAAAATTAAATTCTTATTTGAGACAATACAACTTATGCAAACTGAAAAAAAGGGTGGACCCAGTGCTGAAAGCTCCACACAAGGTGGAGTCTGGGGAAGGAAATTTCTAGACAGCCTTACCCTTGCATAATAGTTCTGCAAGGAGGCTGGTTTGAACCCAGGACCTCCAGGTCACAAGTGGAGAGACTGCCACTGCACCAGGCCCGCCCTTCACAGTACAGCTTATGTAAACAGTACAGAATAAATTGATTTGAATTGTTTATCTGCCTCTTGCTTGTGTTTATGTTGTGTACTTAGTATGATGTACCATCATAAGTTCTTGTCTTCATTTTATAACATTTGGTTTCTCTTCTCGTGGAGTTCAATGCTTTGATACTAGGATGTACTCCCTCCGTTCACAATTATAAGATGTTTTAACTATTTTCTGAATCGGATGTATATAGATGCGTTTTAGTGTGCTTGTTCACTGCTTCACTCATTTCAGTCCGTATGTAGTCCATATTGAAATATCCAAAACATCTTATATTTGTGAATGGAGGGAGTAGCTTTTTAATCTCTGCTATCTTTGGCTGATGATTAGTCATGTAGCTTCCTAGTCCTACCAAAAAATTTGTTTACTTTTCTGTAACTAAAGCGGCATGCTTTTGAATTTCAGGCATGTGGAAGCGGTGCCGAACAGAACCAGAATTGGCAACCATTAGAGGCAGCCCTTTTCTGTATACAAGCCATTGCTAAATCGGTTTCGATTGAAGAGAAGGAAATATTACCGCAGGTATGGATGCCAACTTGTCATCTTGAGTATGTCAAATTGTTAACTGATGGTTTTTAAGATCCTTTTGCTGGATGGTTACTTTTGCTGTACCTTACATTACAATCATTGGGACCTGATTTTGTAAAACATAATGTGCTCATGCTATTCTTTGAAGGTTATGCCACTGCTTCCCAGGTTTCCTCACGAAGAGCAGTTGCTACAGACAGGTTTGTTTTGTGTACTCTGTATCTAAGAAGTCCTTGTTCTTAGCTTAGTGTTTTTTTAATCTTATACTGTGACTAGTATTCGTGAATCACATGTTGACAGTAGCTAGTTACTGCCTGTGATGTCTGGTTCAGATGCTAGGGCTTAAAATAAGTCAGGGATGTTTAGGCATAGTTGTTGGGCAGAAACTTGGTGAGATCCAGTTTTCCTAGCTTGATTATGTCGACGACAGGAGTTCATATCCGCTTGAATCTTGCAGTTTGTTCAACCATTGGAGCATTTTCAAAATGGATTGATGCTGCCCCAGCTGAACTGCCCATCCTACCACCTTTGGTTGATATTCTCAACAAGGGTATGAGTACATCAGAGGATACAGCTGCAGCTGCTTCTGTGGCATTTAAGTACATATGTGAAGGTATGACCTCATCATCCACATATTTTTAATGGACCTATCTGTCTGGAATGAACTGATTATTGTTGCCTTCCCACTCTTTCTGTTAGTTGTCCTACACCGTAGGAAAAACATGGGAACTCACGAGGCAAACAGATTTTTGTCAAAAGATTAGACTCAACTATAGGTTGCTTTGAAACCAAGTGCAAAAATTTCTAGTCCTAAAGATTGAAGTTCCACAAAATACCTTTCGATTGAAGAGGCAAGAATGAATTCATATATATTGCGTGCCCCTGCTTTGTCTTCTTGGAAAAAGGCCAAAAATTTCCTTTATATATTATTAAATTGGGAGAGAAAACTGTATAAAGCCAATGGCCAAGGCTGTGGCAAACGACAAAGCAAAAAACTATCAGGTGCTAACGGGTCACAATATGCACAATTTTTGTTAGCTCCTCCATGTAATGTTTTCCATCATTATTTTTTGAGCAGATGGCCTTATTCATAGGTCTTGCCAAAAAAGAACCATAAGCAGTCTTTTTTTTGCTAAAAATGTTTTGTTGTTCCGTTCTTTTCCTAATCTTAGAATGAAAAAAGGTTAAATAGCTTTTCTCGGGTCTGCCCACCATGTGTGCTGCCGAGACCAGAGCATACGGGCAATTTCTGCTAGGCAATAACTGTACTAGAAGCATGGAAGTTGGTTATACATACATTCAGCTCCCTGCCCCACAGAGATATTATCTGTCCATTTCAGACCGGATGTACTAGAGTGCAGATGGCCTGAGAATCAGAAGGCCAGGAGGATGCTTCATTTCGTTTTAACGCTCTTGTATATATAATAGTATATATATGAAGCTGTGATATACTCCCTCTGTAAATTAATATAAGATGTTTTAGATAACTAAACTAGTGATCTAAAACATCTTATATTAGTTTACGGAGGGAGTATATTACAACATCGAATAGCTTACAAAGTACTCCCTCTGTTCTGAAATAAGTGTCTCAGCTCTAGTACAACTTTGTACTTAAGTTAACTTTGTACTTAAGTTAGTACAAAGTTGAGACATTTATTTCAGAACGGAGGGAGTATCTGTTTATGTTTCCATGCTTGTTCGAATTTTACGATAGATTTCTGTTAGTAGCATAACGAATCGACAGTTCAGTTATTTTTTCCTTGTTTTTTTGGTGATATAAGACTGTAGGGGAAAGTTCTCCGGTTCACTGGATGGCCTTTTCCAGATCTATCATGTTGCAATAAGTGGAGTTGGTGGTTACAAAGTTTCTTCAGAGGACTCATTGCATTTGGTTGAAGCCTTAAGGTTCCTTATTTCCCCTTAGCTATTATTACTATTTTGGTTGCATTCAACATGTCACCTTACTTGTTGATTCACCTCTCAAATCAGTGTGGTTATTACAACGCTTCCTCAAGACCATGCTAGAAGAGCTCTGGAGTTAATCTGCATGCCAATAATTAATAGTTTGCAGGTGAGGATCAATCTTTGAAGTTAATTGTTGGTATGATCCTTGCTAATTTTTCATTTTAAAAACTAGGAAATAATCCAGCAAGGTGAAAGTGCTCTTCAACAAGTTCCTGCTCGGCATTTAACCATTCACATAGACCGGTTGTCGAGCATTTTTAGGTGGTGACCTCCCATTTATCTTTTTCCTCGTCCAAAGTTTGGTTTTGTATTAATCCTTGAAACTTTTGCAGCAATGTTAAACTTCCAGAAGTAGTTGCTGAAGCTGTGAATAGATACTGGCCCACACTGAAAATTATCTTCGATCAGTGAGTATTGGAACCAGACAGATTCTGGGAGAAATTTCTACTATGGCATATATACAGCAGATCTCATCCCCTACTTTACTAATAAACTCTTTTGCGCAGTCGGGCATGGGATACGCGGACCATGGAGTCTCTATGCCGATCTTGCAAATTTGCTGTAAGTTGATTAATTTTATTTATTTATGATTGGATTTACTGTTCCACATACTGTTCACACTTTTTGAATGCAATTTACATTCAGATCGAATACAAGACCCGTCAGAAGGGCATAACTGAAACAATTATCTTTTTTAACATACTGTGTTGACCCTTCTGATTCTTCCTTGGTGGGATTAGTATGACTAGCATTTCCAGGTTTAAGAAATGATAAATATGATATTGCGAATGATGCCTTACTTTCTCTTCAGATTTGCGGTTTTTACTTTTATGTAGAGCCTTGAAGTATTTTTCTAGCTGAATCATGAGATCACTTTAGCACAACATGCATGTGGATTCTTTGCCAAACTTTCATGCTTATATTTATCTTTTCTGCGCTGTAGGTAAGGACATGTGGGAGGTCCATGGGAATCACCATTGGTGCAATGCTTCTAGAAATCCAAACACTATATCAGCAACATAATCAGTCTTGCTTCCTTTACTTATCCAGTGAAGTTATTAAGGTTCTTTCTGTTTCAGAAGTCTACTGATATATTTTTAGCTGTATTTTGATTTGTCTGACAGCATTTTATGTATAGATATTTGGGTCTGATCCATCTTGTGCGAGCTATCTTACATGTCTGATACAGACACTCTTCAATCATACAATACAGCTGCTCAGAACTATTCAAGTAACTATTTCTGCTTTCATCCCTTGTGCTGCTGATCTGCTTACGATAACATATTAATAAAGCGATTACTAATTCAGTGGGTTTCATTCCCTACATTGCAGGATTTTACAGCCAGACCCGACATAGCTGATGATTGCTTTCTGCTTGCGTCAAGATGTATTCGTTACTGTCCTGATCTATTTGTACCTACAGAGATTTTTCCAAGATTGGTTGATTGTGCAATGGCTGGTATTACTATACAACACAGGTAGTGCCTTCAAGATTAAGTACTTCCACAATATATATTGTATTGTTTCTCTATTTTGCATGAGTTGTGTATCATTGCATTAAGGAGATAAACTATTTACAAGACCCAACACACGTCACTCAACCCAAAATCTAGAATATAAAAAAACACGCACCCGTAACAAAAACCAAGGACCCAAGAACTTGAAAACACGACTCAAGAACTTCAACCCAAGATGTGCCAAGCCCCTAGCTCTGTCCAAGCAGCAGAGGCGTCCTTCCAGCCAAATCGTACTAAGAACCAGCTGGACACTCGGTGTCGGTGTGGCTCCGTTAAACACACAGTCATTCCGATGCTTTCACAACATCCAGGCCCCCAAAGTGATCCGCGACCAGAGCCCCCTTTTGAAGATACCTGGAGACAAAGAATTGATTCTCAACTACCAATAACGGAACGAATTATCCTCAGTGTGGCGAGAAGTCCGGTAGATCAGAGGACAGAAGAGGATGGATCGAACTTGTCTAGAGAAGACACAATTTTTGAAAATGTGTTGGATTGTCTCTGGCTCTTGATCACACAGGGGCAATGCTCTTCGTGCCAATCTGTTGGCAGTCCAGCATCTACTGTGCGCTGCCAGCCAGAGGAAGAACTGGAACAAGGTCTCGTAGGTTTAACTAGTTGAAAACTGGCCGTACTTTGGACTTTTTAGAGTCTCAATGCAAGGTTTTGACTGTGATTTTAATCACACATGCTATAAAATTAATAAAATTGTAATATGAAATCATTGAAAAAACTTCAATGAGAATATGTTTGTAGTAAGTCTATATTGTTTTGTGCAAACTACTGGCTAAAGTTCAAAAAGGCTGACTGGACACATCCTAAGACATTTCTGAAAACAGGGGAGTATTGAATAGAGTATGAGATACTGGAGTCGAGTCAGAATTTGTAGTATGTGGGCTGCATATGCTTGTGATCCTTGTTTAATGATGCCATCTGATAGCGCGTTGGCTAATTGTTACCTTATTTTTTATGATATGTCACAGGGAGGCGTGCAAATCCATATTGTGTTTCCTATCTGACACCTTTGATCTTGCAAAATCATCCGAGGGGGAAAAGTACCGAGAACTTATGAACACAATTGTACTCCAGCGAGGTGCAACACTTACAAGAATAATGATTGCTTCCTTAACAGGGGCACTACCGTCTGGTCGGTTGGAGGAGGTATGTAGATTGCTAGCAAGAGTGTCCCTGTTTATATACAATCCAGCTTGTGAGCTTTAAGCAAAGATTTGCCTTAAAGACTGTTCTGTTTACTCTTGACTGTAGTGATAGAATAATGAACTTTATATCTTCTGTATGAAACTTTGCAGGTCTCTTATGTTCTGCTGTCCCTTAGCAGAGCTTTTGGTGGGAATATGTTGAATTGGACAAGGGATTGCATTGCCCTTATACCTCCACAAGCCCTAACAGATTCAGAGCGCTCAAGATTCTTGACAATTATATCTGATGCATCATCGGGATTTAGTCTCGGTTCCTTGACGGATAGGTTTGCTGAAATATCAGAGGTTTGCAGACGGAACAAATCGGTGCAGGATATTGTTCAAGCTGCTTTGCAGCCTCATGACTTAACCTTCACGGTTGTTCCACGGAATTCATGATGACTGGACGTTTTTTTATAATACCAGTTGAAAGCCCGTGACGCAGTCAGTGTGCACCATCTTGATTTCCCCCCTTCATACGGTTTGAGTTGCCGCAACGATCATACTGTTCTGATTTCTTGATAGGATAGATAGGCCAGCCAGTAGTTATTGTCATTCATTTGTATTTGTCTCTGTACATGTGTCGTGCATTTATGTATGTGGGAGGAAAATTATGTTGTATTATTATCTAAAAGAAATCAGTGGTATACGTGCTCAACTAGGAGATCACACCGATTGTGATCTGCCTTGGTCCTGAATTTTGTAATGGTTGGCCAGCTTAACTTTGTAAATTGAGGTGGCCACCAATTATTTTCATGTAAACATCTGCCAAATATTTAAAGATATCCTTGATGTCACATTTTAGCCGTCTTATGCTTCCTGTGTGAGTATGAGTCACTTTGGTTCCTAGGCAGAATGTTGGTTAGACATTTCATTCTGCATCATCTAATAAGAAAATCACTCACTGGTTTTGTGTAGAACTACCGCTTTGCCAAAAGAAAAACCTGGAAGGTTGGGAGGCCGTTTCCATCGCAAAAACATGTGCCTTAGGGTCCTGCTCGGATGACCTTAGCTCCTCCAGCGGGTGGTTCACTATTCAATTTTGTGGAGTGGTTAAAACTGTGCTCCATGTTTTTTCAGAATGGAGCTGAGTGGAGGAAAGCTGAACATGTCCTAAGGAAAGAAATACTTCCTTCGTCCCGTAATATAAAATGATTTTACAATCTAACATAGCTTGCAAAATAATTTAAAATTACGGAATGGAGGAAGTTGCTGAACATGCCCTAATTTAAAATTGCGAGAAGGGGTTTCAACACAAATATTAAAAATCACCGGGAGGAGTGTTTTAGCCTTGGGGTTCAAATGATCCCTACATCCTAGGCATCAATTAGGATATGTGCCATCAAATATTCAATGCGATATACGATAGTTGTCAAAATCACATATACTAAAAGGGTAGTATGCACTTTGTCACACCGCTTATGTTTCTTGGATTGCTTAAATCTTACTTTTAGTTATTTTTATTTTGTATTTTTATGTAGTGTTTGCGTGGTTCTTTTTTACCGTGTGACTGAGGCAACTTTTAATGAGTGCACGTATATGAGGGAGTTAACTATGTTGTTGATCACATGTGTTATGATGGTATTAAATGTGACGTAGATGATACTTTCTTCTTGCCAACCAAGACTCACACCATTTAACCATTGATGAGAGGAGCACATCCATCCAAAGATCCCACACAAATCCTAGGACAACGAAATAGTTAAAATCTGTGAAAGAATCGGAATATCGACTAACATTTTTTAACTTCTTTTAACCAAATTAGGCTTGACAATAAAATATGTTGTCTAGATATGCAACTAGTTGAGCAACCTATATAACAAGAAGTCACTAGGACTACCTTATTATCCTCACGCCGTGCAAGGTATCGTGAATCCACTAATGGTGCCCTTGAAGGCGGCAACCGGACCTTTACAAACAAGATTGGGGCAACCTCCAGAACTTAATCGGAGGCCCGAACACCACCATGAAGCTTCACCACAATGGAATGTGGCTTCGTGGTGACCTCTTCCGTCCATGGTACCCAAATCACCCAAGAATAACAAGATCCACAATGGATAGTAAGGGGGGATAAAATATCTTTTGGTGGAAGTGTAGATATGTGATGATTATGACGCCTGTGTGTGGTCTCATTGTGGCACTTTTTATAGTGCGGTGTGTGGAGTTTCTTAGGGTGCCGCTCAACGGATGTGAAGGTTCTCGCTCGGTTTTCCCTAATTAACCGAGCAACTATTATTCTCTCTTAATTAATGGATGTGGCAAAAAAATTTCCACCGTTTAAAAAAACAAGTTTTGATGGATAGGGAAGGAGATCAGGTGAGATTTGAGATTGGGCAACAATGAATCAATGAAAAAAAGAGGCAGCGTTCTTGGAGAAGAAGACTCCCTTATATAGTGTGAGGACAAATTGAACCGTTATGCTCTGCCGGAGCATAAGCGGTACTAACGGTAAGTCTAGAGGCAGCAACTCAGCCCCACATTGGACCAGTGCAGAACGACGGCGGTAATACTGCTGGAATGGTACTACCGCTTCTAGTCCGCTGTACTACCTTAAAATAGGCAAAGGGTAATAGAGAGCTCCACGGAACTACGCGTTGTACTCTAGCGGAAGTTCTACCGCTAGGAGTTAGCGACACTACCGTGATTTACACAAGGGAAATCCGAGAGCTCCCTTGTAGTAGCCGCGGTAGGCCAACGTAAGTACGGTACTACCGCGATATCCAATGGTACTACCGCGACTTATCGGAAGGCAACCCGAGAGCTCCCCGAAAGTAGCCCAACGGAAGTACCACGGAAGCGCTACTATTGTGGGTACCAGCGGTACTATTTGTTGGGAAACGTAGTAGAAAACAAAAATTTTCGTCCTACGAATCAAGAACCCAAGATCATCCAAGAAGATTTCATACAAGGTTTTAGGTCATGCCTCACCAACCGATGTAGCGGAAGTAGAGTTGGTGAAGCTCGTGGACGTAGTGGAAGTAGATCTCGCAAGTTCTCCCACGAACAGTCCCTCGATCAATCCCACGAACAAGTCCCGCGATCTAGTCCCACGGACAAGTCCCATGAACAAGCTCCTCGAAGAAGGGTCGAAGGTACGACCCCTCCATTAGTATCCACACATCCCGTAGCAGCAATCCAGCAGCGCTCCGCCGTCCAGAGATGAACGCCACCGAGAAAACTAGAGGGAGAAAACCCTAACGGATTCCGATCTAGAACAGCGTCTAAATCGGGGTCTAATTGTGGAGCAACGGGGTTTAGAGGAGGCAGGGTGGCGCATAGGCCTTGGGGATTGATTGTCTATGTCTTCCCCCACCCTTGGCTCACCTTATATAGGTGGCCAAGGGGCCTAGGGCGCAGCTCAAGGAGGTTTGGGAGTCCAACTTGGACTCCCAAGCCTTCCAAACCTACACATACCTTCCCACCGGAAACCTTCCATAATGGTATTTGGAAATCCCACCTGGAGGATCTCCCACCCCTTTTTGGTGCGCCCCCACCACCTGGCCGGCCAGGGAAGCCTAGGTGGCTTGCCCCCCAAGGCCAGGGGCGCAGGGCAGTGGGTGGTACTGCCCGGAACCTTCCGGAACCTTCTAGAAGCTTCCAGGACCTTCCGGGACCTACCGGGACTGTTTCGGGACATTCCGGACACTTTTGGAGCACTTCCAATACCTTCCGGAACCTCTAACGAATGTTCCGGAGCCATCTAAATGGGTTTCGGAGCCATCCGAGCAAAGGTTATTATGTCCGGTGAACACAACATATTGTTTAAGCTGTCCACCGATCACCGAAACTATTCCGGTTGATCGTAAACTTTCCCATTACCATTTTCATATGTTCCGGAACCACCTGGGACTACTCCAGAGTGATCCGGACATATCCTTAAATACCCAAAACTACTTTTGGTGCCCTTATGAACTACTTCATAAATCCCCGGAACTACTTCCGGTACCCGTATGAACTATTCTGCTTTGCTTCCACTAAACCTTCTACCATACTAGTATTCTAACAGACTACTGCTCGTTAAGTGTGTGACCCAATAGGTTTGGTATAATGCGGACATGACTCAGAACATCTTCCAGACATAGGTCAACAGCCTTTTGTCAATAGCCAATAATCAACAGCGGAGCCATGGACACCCATGTTGACTCCCGCACATACACGAAGAAACTTCGAGTGAACCATTATGTTTAGTCATGTACCATTCCCTTTGCTTCGCGATATATGACAAAGTTAGAGGAGAGAAGTTTGGCACCCATGTGTAACAACTTTTGAACACAAGCCACTCGTTATCCTCTTTGCTCGTTTGTCCCTTTTCTCGTTATCGTATTCCGGTATCCCCGTGACTGAATCACAATGCGTCTGGCCAGACTATAATGGATACCGTCATACCGAGTGGGCCCAAAGTGAATATGTTCTTCATCGTGAAGGAGCAAATCCCATTCTTGAACTATCACAGTCACTAGCCACACCATCTGACATACCCAGAACTTATTTTACTACTTCCCATTTACGGGAGGATTCATCTAAGAACCAAAGCATGTCTTCCTGTGTGAAGCAACTCGATACTCTCATGGTCTAAGGAATTACGTATATGAAAACATTTCATGATATGACTTATAACGTAGTTACGATGTGATCTCTAAGTATATCATTCAATACTGGGGTCGGTTCAACATCATTGTTCTGCTAACAATATGTTCCCATTGCTACTGACATCCTTGTTACAAGAACAATGTCCATGATTAAGAAAACGTAATCATCAGTTAGCACATGAGCTGGTCTTAGAGGCTAAACCAGGAACTCTTGGTGTTTACATTTCCACACATGCAAATGAGTTTTCTTCTGAATCTCACAGTCAGGGTCATTGCAATTATAGCACAGAAATATAAACATTAATTATGAACGTGGAAATATATATATATAATAACATTTTATTATTGCCTCTAGGGCATATTTCCAACACTATTGCTATTTATCCAATAGTAAAACCTCAGCATAACAGAACTTGCTCGAAAAGTCGAGGAAGGGAAACATGGGTGCATAGAATGTGTGTGTGTGTGATGATGATGATGATGATGATGATGATTCCACCCATACCTTCCAATGAGAATCCTCTCTTAATAGTACATATTTCCTATGAATCAATACAAAAGAAAAGAACCTCCGGAAAGCCCGTCTTCACTGTTTGCAACTCCAAGGGGAACAACTGTCTTGTCCATAGTCATAAGTCTCTAAAAGCTCAATGCACACGGTTAGTCCACAAAGTGCATTGT
Organism: Bromus sterilis; assembly: GCA_950022295.1. NCBI lineage: Eukaryota > Viridiplantae > Streptophyta > Magnoliopsida > Poales > Poaceae > Bromus > Bromus sterilis. The sequence goes on along the minus strand of OX465601.1, from coordinate 136,237,976 downwards.
CATCTATCACCAAAACCTACTAGAGAGAAACATGCCCTTACAATCTCGCCCTTTTTGGTGAATTGATGACAATACAAGATTTGCACAATTGATATAAAAGACATGCAAACGAACAATTTATAAAATATAGATGCACCCCCTAGATGTGTGCACTAATAAGTCTATGCCTTTGGAATGCATAAAACATAAAGCCAATTTTATAAACTACCACATACTTTCCCGCAACAATTGGAGGCCATGTCTTTATGTGCTCAGGAAAACATGAAGTTTTCGGGTGGTAATAACGCATGGACAACGACATAACCTGATGGCCCACAAGTGTAGGGGATCGCAACAGTATTCGCAGGTAAGAATAACCCAATTTATTGATTCGACACAAAGGGAGCCAAAGAATATTTATAAGCTTTGACAGTTGAGTTGTCAATTCAACCGCACCTGAAAGATACTTGCTTGGCAACAATTTATTAGTAGTAATGGTGTGATGGTGACAATGGAAATAGTGGTGTCAAAGCAACGAAAGTAAAAACAACAAAGTAAAGCAACTAGTAACAAGCAGGATTGAAACACTGTAGGCTAGATGAATGGATGGTTGGGCGCTGCATGGATGAGAGATAACATGTAATTAAGATGGGGCAAGGCACACAGAAAAGTAATGATAATCTAGGAAAATATCAAACATTAGGCATGTATCCCAAGGGTAGTTGTGCGTGCTTGCAAGAAGAACTTGCACAACATCTTTTGTCCTACCATCCCGCTACTAACGGGGCCAAAAGGAACTTATGGAGATTAAGGTGCTCCTGTCAAAGAGCACCAGAACAAAGCATTAACAATCAATGGATACATGGAATCCTCAAATTATATTCCATCCCCTTTGGTGTCCCAAGATGTCACCATTGAGTTCGCCGGTTCCGGACTGTAATAGGTGCATACAACTTGTGACCAAGAACACAAATATATTCATGAAAACATATAGGGTTCAGATCTGAAATCATGACACTCGGGCCCAAAGTGAAAAGCATGAAGAGCAACAAGTAGTAGAAAAGATGATAAACACCATAGTAGATGATAGGCAACATGCCCCCAACAATCTGACAAACTATTATATGATCTAACTCATCCAATCCCTACCACCCCCTTCTCCTACAACAGGGAATTACTCACACTTGGACGGGGGAGACTTGGAAGGGTGATGGAGTGGCGATGGTGATGATGACGACGTCGATTTCCCCTCATCGGAGGCCAAAACAGCCTCCAGATTAGCTCTCCCGGAGAAGAACAGAGGCGACGGCGGCTCCGCGACGAGAATTGGAGTATCGACTTCTGTTTCAGGGTTTCCTCGTCGGGAGTAAAAATACCAGTCGAAGGGGGGCCTGGCTGGTGGCCCCACCTGACCAGGCGGGTTGGTGGCGCGGCCAGGGGGGTGGCCGCGCCTGGCCGCCTGGGACAGGGGTGGCCCCCTTTGGCCCATCTTCTGGTTCCGAGACTCTTCTGGTGCGTGGATTTTGATAGGGCATATTTCCCCATGATTGGTTTTAGTGATTGATGACAACACATTTGCGGTTGAACCGTGTGCCTTGAGTATTTCAGATAACTTAAGCCATGGCACAGGACGGTTATCATCCCCTAGGTTGATGGAACGTGAAGACGGAGTTTCCCTCTCGGATTCTTTTTTTGGTGGTTGAGTCGATAGGAAATCCGTACTATTAAGAGGGGATCCGCGGTGATATGATGGGTGGAATCATCACACTACACTTTTCTCTGCACCCACATATCTTCTTGTCGCCTTCGGAGGAGTCAGTATAAGAGGCCATTCCAGCCTGGGTCTGCTGGGGCGGTAGTACCGCTTGGTGTGCGGTAGTACCTCTCACGCGGTAGTACCGTACCATCTGCGGTAGTACCGCAGTACGGTAGTACGGAAGTCTAGTGCCGCAACCACTACCGCAAACTCACTGGACTGAGCGGTAGTGGGCACGGCACTAGAGTGCGGTACTACGGTACCACGGTAGTACCGCACCCAGCGCGGTAGTACCGCAGTACGGTAGTACGGCAGTCTAGTGCTGCAACCACTACCGCAAACTCACTGGACTGAGCGGTAGTGGGTACGACACTAGAGTGCGGTACTACGGTACCACGGTAGTACCACACCCAGCGCGGTAGTACCGCGCTACGGTAGTACGGCAGGCTAGTACCGTAACCACTACCGCAAACTCACTGTCGAAAGCGGTAGTGGGCACGACACTAAGTTGCGGTACTACGGCAGCGCGGTAGTACCGCACCCACTGCGGTAGTACCGCGCCACGGTAGTACCGCTCTAAGAGCGGTAGTACCGTGGTTGGTGGGGGTCCAACGGCTGTTTATTGTGCCCCCTATAAAAGGGGGTCTTCTTCTCCATGGAGAGGTACCTCATTTATCGCTGCTCCTCCATTGACGCCCAAAGCTTATTCTTGCCCGATCTCCCTCCCTAGCCATCAAAACTTGTTGATTCTCTAGGGTTTGGAAGAGGAGGCCCCGATCTACACTTCCACCAAAGGATATTTGATTCCCCCCATTCTCTTGTGGATCTTGTTACTCTTGGGTGCGTTGGTGCCCTAGACGGAAGAGGTCACCTCGGAGCCACATTCCATTGTGGTGAAGCTCCGTGGTTTGTTGGGAGCCTCCAATTAAGTTGTGGAGATTGCCCCAACCTTGTATTGTAAAGGTTTGGTTGCCACCTTCAAGGCCACCGCGTAGTGGTTCACGACATCTTGCATTGGTGAGAGCGTGAGGAGAATAGGGTGGCCCTCGTTCGCCTTCGTGTGAGCATTGTGCTCCACACCCTCTTCAAACGGGGACGTACTTCTCGAGAGAGAAGGAACTCCGGTAACAAATCCTTGTCTCCGTGTTCTCTCTACCTTTACTTTGCAAGTTACTTCTCATTGCTTATATCTTGCTTGTTTTCTTGTTGTAGTTGTCTAGTTGTCATATAGGATCTCACCTAGTTGCATATCTAGACAACTTACTTTTCTTGTTGAGCCTAAACTTATTAAGGAGTCATAAAAATTGTTAGTTGCCTATTCACCCCCCCTCTAGTCGACATTCCGATCCTTTCAATTGGTATCAGAGCCTCGTCTCTTATTAAGGGATTTACCGCCTTAAGAGGATGGCGATGGAGGGGAAAGACAAAGACGGTGAGTTGGTAGGTACTTCGGCCAATCCCTCCTTGGGGGAAAGTCCTAGTACCGCGGGACTCACGAACCCGTCTTTGAGGGATGACACAACCACCGTCTCTAGACATGAGTATAATGACGGCATGTCCGCCATAAAAGCTCAAATGAATGAAATGACCCAATTGCTTAGAGCTCTCATGTCTAAGGCTCCCGAGGGGGGCAACGCCGTCATCACACCCAACACTGAAACGTTGGGAGGAGGAGAGTCGGTCTCTCAATCTCGTGATGAGGGTAGGAATGGCAACCCTTTCATTCCCCTTCACGGGAATGGAGCGGGTGTCAATTCCGCGGTTGCCCCTCCCTCGAGCTATCACCCTTTACCTCTTCCCGAGCCTCATTTTGCACATGCAGGACCAATACCTATCCTTAACAAAGATGAGTATCCTATATGGGCATACCGTATGAAGAGGCACTTGAAGGGGTCATCTGAGGATTTGTGGCGAATTGTCCAAGAAGGCTTTCATCCATATGATCGCCACAACATGACTCCAAGAGAACACCGTGACAACTTCATCAACAGTCATGCTATAGTTGTCATTGGGAATGGCTTGAAGCCCGAGCAAGAAAATCTTGTCAGAAAGTGTGAAACGGCCAAGGAGTGTTGGGATCTTCTTGAAAGGACACTCATGGGAAGTGCAAGTATTAGAAGCTCCAAATTTGACAAGGTCCAAGACCAAGCCGATAACTTTGTCAGAAATGAAGGAGAGTCTTCTGAGGATGTTCATCGAAGGTTGGTTGCTCTTGCCAATGATATGACGGATCATGGAAGCAAGGACACCGATGATGATTGGGTCAAAAGGAAGTTCATCTCGGCTATGCTTCTCTATAAGGAGCATCTCACTCAAGTCATTCGTCAAAGACCGGATTTCCGTGACTTGACTTCCAACCAAGTCTTGGATGAATTTGTGGCCATGGAGATTTTGAATGACACGGCCAAGACGAAGATAACACGCCATGGAGGTCCTAAGATGCAATCCCTCGCCTTGAAGGCAAAGGAAGTTCATTTTGAGGAAGATGTTGATGAAGATGATGTCGGTCCGGAAGACACCAAGTATGCTTACAATGAGCACATGGCTCTTGCATCAAGACAATTTTGGAGCAACAAGAAGAACTTCAAGTCCAACACTAGTAGCTTCAAGCCCAAGGGATAAAGAATAAGAACTTGCTTCAATTGTGGAAATGTGAGTCATTTCGTTGCGGATTGTCCATATGAGAAGAGAGAAGATCATGGTGGCAAGCTCATCCGGAAGGACAAGTCCAAGTCACCGTTGAACAAGAATTTTGTGAAGAAGAAGCCACAACGTGTGTTGGTGGCTCATGAAGAATACTTTTCCGATGATGAGGATGATGAAGAAGGTGGTGAGATTGTGGCAACCGCCACCGTCGCCATCGCCATGGAATCTCCCTCATCGTCTTCGCTCTTCAACTCCCCCAACGAAAATCCTCACATCATCCACAAGTGTCTCATGGCGAAGACCACTTCGGTAACTCCTCCCCTTAAACCATTTACTCCAACTAACCCATCTTTGTTGGATTGTGTGGAGGATAATGAGGAACCCAAGGTTCTATAAGGAAATGAGTTTGAGCTTTTCATGAGCAAACTCAAAGGTGAGGCCAAGAGACACTTGATGGCTCTCTTGGATCAATTAGGTGGAGCTCATGCCCACATTGAGTAACTTGAGGAGTCCATCACCGAGTTGCAAGGTCATAGTCGAGATTATGCGGATGAGATAGGAGAGCTATCTCAATCTCTTGAAGAAGAGCGTGAGCTTAAGTTGTCTCTCAAGGAGACATATGCTAGTGATACTTCTAAGCTCAAAGTTGATCTTAAACATGCTAATGCCATGGCTTGTGACCTAAAGACTAAAAATGATGAACTTGTGGAGGCTCATGAGAGACTTCTTGTGGATCATGAGAAAGTTGAAAAGGACCACAAGTCCTTAAAACACGAACTCATGGTTCTCAAGAAAGCACATGAGGAAACCTCCATTAAACTCACTAAAGAGATTAATACTTTTTCTCCTATTCTTATGATAGAGAAACCTAGTTCCACTAATCCTTGTTGTGAGCATATCCCTCTTATTGAGGAAAACGCTAGGTTGAAGGCACAACTAGAGAAGGGACTTGTTTTGCATCCAAGGAGAAAAGAATCTCAATGATCTCTTGAGTTCCCATAAGGAGGTGATTGGCAAGGAAGGAATTGGGTTTGGTGCTAGTTCATCCAAAAAGAAGAACAAGAAAAGGAAGAACAAGAAGAAGAAAGGAAAAGCTCCCCCTCCCACAAAAGATGTAGCATTCGTGAAGGAAGGGGAGAAGCCTCAAGAGAAAGTGGCAAAGGTCAATGAGGGTGGTGTTGCCAAAAGGGGTGATGCCATTCCCAATGACTTTGCCGGACCAACCAATCCTTCTTATGCTCTTTGTTGCACTAACGATGGACATGTCTATGCCAAATTTATCGGTTCTTATGATGAATATATTGCTTGGTCTATTTGGGTTCCTAAGACCCTTGTTACTAACGCGAGAGGACCCATTCGTGAATGGGTACCTAAAACCAAGCATTGATTCCATGTAGGTGGCGGCTTCTGGTGGTGGCTCATGGATACTTGATAGCGGGGCTACAAGTCATATGACCGGAAGCAAGGACATGTTGGTGGACATTGACTATGGACCATCTCGAACCACCCGTGTCCAATTTGGTGATGCAAACACGTCTAAGGTATTGGGTCTCGGTAAAGTAATCATTTCTCTGGACTCATCCATTGAGAAAGTATTACTCGTTGAGACTTGTGCCTTCAATTTACTCTCCGTTCGTCAACTTGCTATGATGGGTCTTTGTACCTTCTTTGATAAAGACTTGGTCACCTTGATGTGGAGCAAAACTCTTAAAGTAGCCTTTGTTGGACACGTGGAGGACGGTATGTATGTGGTGGACTTCTCCAAAGTTCCCACCAAAACCGCCATGTGTCTAATGGATAAAGTTGATGTGGGATGGCTTTGGCACCGCCGACTAGCCCATGTCAATATGAGATCTTTGCAAACCCTCCTCAACGGTGATCATGTTGTGGGACTAACAAATGTTAGTTTTGCCAAAGATCGTGCTTGTAGGGCTTGTATTGAAGGAAAGCTTCACGAGAAGAAACATCCCGTCAAGAACATCATCTCCACCAAGAGGCCGTTGGAGCTCCTTCACATGGATCTCTTCGGGCCTCCATCCTATGATAGTCTTAGCGGACGGAAGTATTGTTTGGTGATTGTGGATGACTATTCAAGATACACATGGGTTTATTTCTTCAAGAGGAAGAGTGAGACTCAACAAACCGTCATCGAGTTTGCCAATGAAGCTCAACGTCAACATAACTCAAAAATATTGGCTATTAGAAGTGACAACGGCACCGAGTTCAAGAACTATACCTTGGATAGATTTCTTGGTGATGAGGGGATCAAACATCAATATTCCGCTGCTTATACCCCTAAAAAAATGGTGTTGCGGAGAGAAAGAATCGCACTTTAATTGATGCGGCAAGGACAATGATGGCGGAGTTCAAAAGTCCCTACAACTTTTGGGCGGAAGCCATCAACACCGCGTGTCATGCTACCAATCGTCTTTATCTCCGCAAGATCTTGAACAAGACTCCATATGAAATCCTTACCGGGAAGAAGCCCAACATCAAGTACTTCCGGGTCTTCGGGTGTAAGTATTTCATTCTTAAAAAGGGTGCCCGTTTGTCTAAGTTTGAGTCTAAGGCAATTGAGGGCATATTTGTTTGGTATGCTTCAAACTCTCATGCGTATAGAGTCTACAACAAGTCTTCCGGGCTTGTTGAAGAATCTAGCAACGTGGAGTTTGACGAACATAATGGCTCCCAAGTGGGGCAAAGTGATCTTAATGATGTAGGTGATGAAATTCCTCCGGAAGCCATAAGAAGAATGGGTGTGGGATTTTTCCTACCCATTGAGGAACCCCTTGTGGCGGAAGGAGAAGGACAATGCTCTACTCAAGTGGAGCCATCACCTCCTCAAGATCAACAAGCCAACCAAGAACAAGATGAAGGCCCTCTCGTTACCGAACAAGATCAAGGTCAAGATCACATCAATGTTGAGGGTGTCGCACCCAATGATGACCAAGATCAAGTTCAAGTTCAAGGACAAACTCAAGATGTTGAGCAAGTCCTTGTTGATGCTCCCTCTTCCGAAGATGTTCCTCTCGAGCCATCTCAAGAGGCCATGGAGGAAGAAAGAGCACGTCGAGCACTCAAGATTGCATCCCGGTTAAAGTCTCAAGATCTCTCGGTGGATCAACTGCTCGGAAGCATCAAGAAAGGGGTAACAACTCGTAGTCAATTGAGAAACTTTTGTGCCCATAATGCGTTTGTTTCTTGTGTTGAAACCCAAAAGGTTTTTGAGGCGCTTGAAGACCCGGATTGGCTTGAGGCCATGCATGATGAGCTCAAAAACTTCAAGCGCAACAAGGTGTGTTCATTAGTGGAGAGACCCAAAGGTGATCATAATGTTATTGGGACCAAGTGGATCTTCAAGAACAAGCAAGATGCTAATGGTGTTGTCATAAGGAACAAGGCAAGGTTGGTGGCACAAGGTTTTTCCCAAGTCGAAAGTATTGACTACGGTGAAACTTTTGCCCCCGTGGCTCGCCTTGAGTCCATTCGTATAGCTCTTGCTTATGCTTCTCATCATAACTTCAAGCTATATCAAATGGATGTGAAGAGTGCTTTTCTTAATGGTCCCATTAATGAGTTGGTATATGTCAAGCAGCCCCTCGGGTTCGAGGACCCCAATTTCCCTAATCATGTCTATAAACTCGACAAGGCGCTCTATGGCCTAAAATAAGCCCCAAGAGCTTGGTATGATCACCTTACCGAGTTCTTAGTCGATTATGGGTTTCAAATTGGGAAAATCGGTCCCACTCTTTTTACTAAGAGGGTTGGTGGGAAATTTTTCATATGCCAACTATATGTTGATGACATTATCTTTGGTTCGGTTAACCAATCTGTTAATGAAGAATTTGCTAAGCTAATGACCAACAAGTTTGAGATGTCCATGATGGGAGAGTTGGAGTTCTTCCTCGGCTTTGAAGTGAAGCAATTATCTAGGGGAACCTTCATCAACCAAGCCAAATACACTCAAGACATGCTCAAGAGGTTCAAGTATGATGGTCTTAAAGGAGCCAAGACCCCCATGCCACTCAAGTGTCAACTTGACCTCGACCCGAGCGGCAAAGAGGTAGACCAAAGGGAGTATCGTTCCATGATCGGTTCCTTGCTTTACCTTTGTGAATCTAGGCCGGATATCATGTTGAGTGTGGGTATGTGTGCAAGATTTCAAGCCGCACCAAAAGAGAGCCACGTGGTGGCTGCCAAGAGAATCTTTCGATATTTGGTTCATACCCCAAACTTTGGCTTGTGGTATCCTAAAGGCTCAAGCTTCAATCTCATTGGCTACACGGATTCGGATTGGGCGGGAGACAAAGTGGAGAGGAAGTCCACTTCCGGAGGATGTCAATTCCTTGGCAGGTCTTTGGTGAGTTGGTCATCCAAGAAGAAAAATTGTGTATCTCTTTCAACTACCGAAGCCGAGTATATTGCTGCCGCAAGTTGTTGTGCTCAATTATTGTGGATGAGGCAAACTTTAAAGGATTACGGTGTGACTTGTGACAAAGTGCCTCTATTATGTGACAATGAAAGTGCTATCAAGATCGCCTACAACCCCGTTCAACATAGCAAGACGAAGCATATTGAAATTCGACATCATTTCATTCGAGACCATGTGAAGCGGGGTGACATTGATCTTTCATATGTGGGCACCGGAGATCAACTTGCGGATATTTTCACCAAGCCTTTGGATGAAGCAAGATTCCGAGAGTTAAGGCATGAGCTAAATATCATTGATTCGAGTAATGCGGTTTGAAGACTCGGCACACACCCCCCATCTCAACAAGGTATCTAGCTTGGATGTAGGCATGGACATAGGGGGAGTGTTGCTTAATTAATGGGCAAACACTCCACCTATTATGCATAAAGAGAAACAATTCTTTCACTATGGTCACTTTCGGCGGCCTTTCTAGGTCACCCTAGGTGATAACGGTGCTTCAAAGAAGAGCATTGGCCATGAACCCAAGATACATCTTTGTGGTGTCATACCAAATTAGCTCAAACATGGTGGCTTCGGCCACCGCCCCTCTTCGTTGGAGAGTGTTTGTGTTCTTGTGTCCGTTTTTTTTCTCTTTGTTTTGCGTTTTGGTCACTTCAAGATTGCTCTTTTGTTCGTGTGCTCTTTGATCATGAAGTGACCCTTCCCAGTCGTGTTTTTTTTGTCTTGTCTCCATCCTAAGCCTTCCCCCCTTTAACCGTCGCGCAAAAGTCCTCCTCGTTTTCCACCTTGGATGTGCTTTCTGCATCCTGCGGTACTACTGCGCCCAGTGCGGTACTACCGCAGTCTCGGGGAGAGTCAAAACCGAAGGGGTACGGGGAGTTGTCCCCATACCCCAGTCAGTTTCCCCTTCTCTCCTCTCTCGAAGCAGCAAGGCCCTCCCGCGGCGCCCTCCCCGGAGTGCCGCATCCGTGCTCCCCCTCCGTGTTCTCCTCCGGTGGGATCGATCCCCACCTCCCCCGTGTGCCATGGATCCCGGTATTGCCCCGTTTCTCCCTCGTTTTGGCTCGTGTTCTTGAGATTTTGTGTCTAGGGCAATGCTTTTAGATCCACTAGGTTTTCGGCTATTCCTAGGCATTTTGAGGACATGGAAGGATTTCTAGATAGGCATAGAGTAGATTGGTTGGTGTGGTTGTGATTTGTGGAGGCACGGTAGTACCGGATCTCAGATCTGTGGTCTCAGTTGTCTGCACGGTACTACCGCAGTGTTACTGCGGTACTACCGCTCGCGCGGTACTACCGTAGTATTTTACGGTACTACCGTGGAGCGGTAGTACCGCATTAACCACGGTACTACCATACCTCCAGAACCCACAACCTGTATCACCTTCTCTACTCTATTATTCATCTCCTGGACTTTTGCATCTCATTCCCTTGCTCTTTTTGTGTCTGTCTGTTTTGGGTTTGGTCAGGTGGTGGCTCTCGTTCGCACTTGAAGCGTAAGGCTCCAGCCAAGGGCAAAGCACCATACAGTTCATTGAAGAAGATCGCTCACCGAGAGAAGCCGAAGAGGAAGCTAGTGGTCGAGCTCCCTCTGCCAGAGTACCGGGACTACCGTAGGGTCAATCCCTACAGGAAGCCTCGTGATCCATCCTTGATGAAGTCCAAATTCTGGAACAAGGAGCAGCGTGATGTCTTCTACTTGCTCATATCTGACAGGAAGAACAAGTTTGTGCCCAATGTGAAGTCCGTCAGTCTGGCATACATGGAGCAGCATATGGACTACTTTGCTGATGCTCTTGCTCTGGTGGATCAGTTTGGACTTCGCCACATCATTTCCTTCAACAACCCCTTTGACGCTGATCTCGTGGCCCAGTTCTTCGCCACCGTCTTCTTCCATAATGATGAAGATAGGAACATCACCTGGATGTGTGATGATGATGTTCTCACTTGCAAGTGGAAGGTATTCATGGATCTTCTGCAGCTCCCCTACACCACTGCCAATGAGCCGGTGGGGCTGCGTCCTCACACCTCCGCCCCTGCTAAGAAGAAGGGTGAGTTGGCCCCCTATCATACTCCTGTTGTCTACTATGATGCGAAGGGAAACGAGAAATACAAGTTGATGCTCTCCCCGTTTCTGGATATTATGCACCGGATTTTCCGGACCTCTCTGTTCCCTCGGGTTGGAGATCTGGACAAGATCCATAGCTACTTGGTCAACATGATTCTTCTCTGCCAGGAGTACAGGGGGACGACGATGACTCTGGATATCTGCTCGATCATGTATGAGGAGCTCTACACTGCCGTTATGGAGCGCAAGGTCCCTATCTATGGGCCTTACCTTCAGCTGTTGTTTGAGAAGGTCTGGTATGACACTTATGAGGATCCTCTTCGGGTGGGGCATCTTACCAGGCATGAGGTGGTGCAGCTGCGGATTAAGGCCAACTGGGCTGGTGGTGAGGCTACTGCTCAGGGTTCCCCAGTTGCTTCTGATGCGGAGATGGCTGGTGAGGAGGGTGGAGCTGGTGAGGCTGATGAGCCTGTGGCTGGTGGTGGCAGCGTCCGCCGCACTCGCTCTGGTACGAGCTTTGGTGGCAGTGGGAGGTATTGCTCCCAGGACTTGGAGCAGCCGGGTTGGGCTGCTAAGCTCACTCGCAAGGTGAAGAAGCTGTTCTGCATGCAGTCTCACATGCAACACAAGATGTATCTGGCTGACAAGAGGGAGAAGGAAAACCGCCAGCGTCAGAAGCTGTTCTACAGGCACCAAGGCATGGAAGTGCATTCCGAATCTGAAGGGAAGATCACTGAAGAGGATCAATGGATCTACCAGTTCAGCACATGGGAGATTGACGAGGACACTGCCGGCACGTCTGCTTCTGCTCCACCTGCTGATAAGACTGCTGAGGAGCCTGCTGAGGAGTCAGAGGCAGGATCTTCGGATGAGTCTGAAGATGATGATGACGAGTATCAGGCGGAGGATTAGTCCACCACCGTGGGGCGTTACGTCACTCTCTGCCTTTTTGGCGTCTCGATGCCAAAGGGGGAGAGAGTTTAGGACCTCGATTTGCTTTCTTTCAGGGTTGTCGAGTCAAAGTGTGTTTCTGTGTTGCCTTTGCCTCCACTTGTGAACTCCGTGTGTTTGCTTTCGTTGTTCGTTTGCTTTGTGAGACCTTCGTGAAGTATGGTGTGAGACATACGCTACCCTTTGCTTAAAGTACTTTATATGTTGCTTATGCTATGCTTGTGCTAATTCTCGCTCATATAATTGTTGTTGGTAGCTTGTGTGGCATGGTAGATAAAATATAGGGGGAGTGTCCATTCTAATGTGTGTACCATGCAATCCAAAGGTTAATCTCAAAGGGTGCACACATCTAGGGGGAGCTAGCCTATATTTTGTGGCTCCATGCCATATGTTTCATTCCCTATTATCTTTTTGAGCAAATCGGTTGTTGTCATCAATACACCAAAAAGGGGGAGATTGATAGGGCATATTTCCCCATGATTGGTTTTAGTGATTGATGACAACACATTTGCAGTTTAACCGTGTGCCTTGAGTATTTCAGATAACTTAAGCCATGGCACAGGACGGTTATCATCCCCTCGGTTGATGGAACGTGAAGACGGAGTTTCCCTCTCGGATTCTTTTTTTGGTGGTTGAGTCGATAGGAAATCCGTACTATTAAGAGGGGATCCGCGGTGATATGATGGGTGGAATCATCACACTACACTTTTCTCTGCACCCACATATCTTCTTGGCGCCTTCGAAGGAGTCAGTATAAGAGGCCATTCCAGCCTGGGTCTGCTGGGGTGGTAGTACCGCTTGGTGTGCGGTAGTACCGCTCACGTGGTAGTACCGTACCATCTGCGGTAGTACCGCAGTACGTTAGTACGGCAGTCTAGTGCCGCAACCACTACCGCAAACTCACTGGACTGAGCGGTAGTGGGCACGACACTAGAGTGCGGTACTACGGTACCACGGTAGTACCGCACCCAGCGCGGTAGTAGCGCAGTACGGTAGTACGGCAGTCTAGTGCCGCAACCACTACCGCAAACTCACTGGACTGAGCGGTAGTGGGTACGGCACTAGAGTGCGGTACTACGGTACCACGGTAGTACCGCACCCAGCGCGGTAGTACCGCGCTACGGTAGTACGGCAGGCTAGTACCGTAACCACTACCGCAAACTCACTGTCGAAAGCGGTAGTGGGCACGACACTAAGCTGCGGTACTACGGCAGCGCGGTAGTACCGCACCCACTGCGGTAGTACCGCTCTAAGAGCGGTAGTACCGTGGTTGGTGGGGGTCCAACGGCTGTTTATTGTGCCCCCTATAAAAGGGGTCTTCTTCTCCATGGAGAGGTACCTCATTTATCGCTGCTCCTCCATTGACGCCCAAAGCTTATTCTTGCCCGATCTCCCTCCCTAGCCATCAAAACTTGTTGATTCTCTAGGGTTTGGAAGAGGAGGCCCCGATCTACACTTCCACCAAAGGATATTTGATTCCCCCCATTCTCTTGTGGATCTTGTTACTCTTGGGTGCGTTGGTGCCCTAGACGGAAGAGGTCACCTCGGAGCCACATTCCATTGTGGTGAAGCTCCGTGGTTTGTTGGGAGCCTCCAATTAAGTTGTGGAGATTGCCCCAACCTTGTATTGTAAAGGTTTGGTTGCCACCTTCAAGGCCACCGCGTAGTGGTTCACGACATCTTGCATTGGTGAGAGCGCGAGGAGAATAGGGTGGCCCTCGTTGGCCTTCGTGTGAGCATTGTGCTCCACACCCTCTCCAAACGGAGACGTACTTCTCGAGAGAGAAGGAACTCCGGTAACAAATCCTTGTCTCCGTGTTCTCTCTACCTTTACTTTGCAAGTTACTTCTCATTGCTTATATCTTGCTTGTTTTATTGTTGTAGTTGTCTAGTTGTCATATAGGATCTCACCTAGTTGCATATCTAGACAACTTACTTTTCTTGTTGAGCCTAAACTTATTAAGGAGTCATAAAAATTGTTAGTCGCCTATTCACCCCCCCTCTAGTCGACATTCCGATCCTTTCAGATTTTCTGGGAATTTTCTTGGTATTTTCTGAGATGTTTAAATTTCCCTTTTCCTGCACATAAAAAGGTCATAGAGGTAGCTCTGCTGGAAACAACGTCAGTCGGAGTTAGTTTCATTCAAACCATTCAATAATGATGTCAAAAAAATAGCAAAAGTGTTTGGAGAAGTCGATACGTTTGAGATGTATTAACTCCCCCAAGCTTAGAATATTGCTTGTCCTCAAGCAATTTAGTTAAACGAACTAGACGCGACAAAGAAAACTTTGACAAACTCTTTTGCTTCATGATATGTTCATAAGCTTGTACTACGAACAAGTCTAGCAAGTGTTGGAGAAATAGTACAAAGACAATGCACAAAGCAATACTTTACTCTTATGAAAAACTCTCAAACAACTAAGAATAAATAATATGCAACTGAAAATCATGACAGGATCACAATGCACATGACTTAAACATAATAAAGTGGTATCTCTCTTGCCCCCATAAGTGAAGCAAAACATAAATGCAGAAGCACGTTCGGAGTTTTAAAGGAGACCAGAAATAAATATTTTAGAATGAGCACAATCATGCAAAAAACAATGTGGTACTTTGGGACAATGCACATTACACTCAGAATGACAATTAAGTTCTCAATAGTTGGAGATTTGAAGGAGAAGGTGGAGACCTTCGAACCGTGTATTTTTGATGGCAAGGTTGAATACCCTTGGTCGGAAGCAAAGACTAAACAAGTACCAGAGCTCGTGGTTTTGAAAACAGAGATAAATGCTTTTTGAGAGTGCTTTCCAGTCAACGGTAACGGTAAAGGTTTTCAATATCTTCCATACCAACCATATTAATGGAGGTTCCCATGCTTTTTGTGGTAATCCTACACTTGTGTTCCCTATCCACCGATCATAGACGGTCTCTGGCCAGCAATGATTGCTGTGTACCCTTCATTCTGTCTCAAGGATGGAAGGAAAGTATAAGTCTCCTTCCACCAATCATCAACAGTCTTTGGCCAACATAAGTTCCCTTCATTCTGTCTCAAGTATGGAGGGGAAAGTGTAAGTTTTATAAAATTGTGAAACAAATGAGAACTGGGCATTCTCTAGACCGGCCTTTGTCTCATAAATTTGACTAGATTAAACTTTTTCAAGGAGTAAAACAATTTTAGCATGGAAGATATTGACCCCCCTAACGCTCCATGAGCTTATACGGATACAAAAAGGGAAGTTTGTTTGAATAATTTTGAGGTGGTACAAGAAAGTCTTCGTTAGGATGGCCGGTAAATACCATATATAGGAAGGTATGGTGGACTCATATGACACAGCTGGTTTCAAGGATTTTGGATGCACAAGCAGTCAGTCCACTTAGTACAAGCAAAGGTTAGCAAAAGACGGGGAAGCAACCAACTAGAGAGCAATAACGGTCATAATCATGCAGAGCGACAAAGCAACATTGAATCGTGCATGAAAGTGATATGACTACTCAGAAATAAAAAGATCATCAAGACTTGATAGACTTCTAGTCATAAACATGTGCCAAGTTAATCAAAAAATTCTCCGAAGGGAAATACCACTTCACTATGCCAAACCATGAACAATGCAATGCATGCAAATCATTTCAATAACACATTATTCACTCGACCTATTTGAGACTAGTCACAAAGAAAGCATGAACTACTGGGAAAACATTATAAACATAGCACTATGTCGCTAAAAGCTAGTCTCTAAATCATAAGTACAAGCATATGTACAAAAGTAGAAACAAATAGAGTTCATACCGGCTTTCCTTGTTGCATCCCTTCCGTCGATCTTCATCATTATTGCCTCGTCACTTGCATGATCGAACGTATAAATATATAATCAAGTGCAATTGCAACCATGGACCCGAGCTGTACTCTGCAAACAAAGAAAACTAAAGAGAGAAAGGAAATCTTTTTGTTTTTTTCAAAGGTTAATCAAAATAAAAGAAATGATATATCTTTTTGTTGTTTTTGAAAATTAAGAAAGAACAGGCAAAAACTCTGAAAAGATTAAAGAGAAAACCATGGATAATAAAATGAAAGGGGAGAAGTGTACGTACTCCCCCAAGCTTAGGCTTTTGGCCTAAGTTGGGCTCGCCTACTGCGGGCCCCAGGAGCTTCCTCCGGCTCCGGGATAGTATTGGTAGCTCCATGGATCCTGATGTCCATCGTTCACAGAGAACGACATCCTGCTGTCCTCCCAAGAAGAAGGCCCATCGCTCCAAGAAGAAGACACCTCGCCCCAAGGGACAATGGGCTCCTCCGGAGAAGGCGGAATCTGCTGTGGTCCTCTTCTTCGGGAGCATTCCCCTCCATCATGGGGGCGTAGAACTACTGTTGAGCTGAGTTATCCTCTAGCTTAGTCAAGGTGAATGACCATCCGTTCCTGCGAGTAAAGTTAAAGAAAAGTGGTGCAGGCAAACGGATAATACGACTACATTTTTCACTGAACCTAATCATGTAATCAAGGTTCCTTAACTGAGAATTTCTAGTAACAAACTCATGCCTCTTCATAGCATTAAGATCAAAACTTAAAAAGGGAAGAGGCAAATCATCTGCACGTACAACTTGGTGAAGGTTCTCAACAATAATTGTGGCGAAGATGCCACCATAGTTAGTACCCTTCTCGCCATTAGTGTCGAGACGACGAGCAATTAAAGCACCTATGTTGTACGTACGATTCTCCTCGAGGACAGCTGCCAAGATAGCTAGATCTAGAGTGGTAATGTTCCTTGTGTTCTCACGAGCTAACACCCCTCGAGCAATATAATAAGCGAAATACCTGATGTGGGGAAACAAGATGCTGGAAATCTTGCCTCGACGGATCTCCCTCGGGTCTCCGCTGCAAAGAGAGTTGTAGAGGGCCCTAAGCCTGGATGGCTGCGTGTTCATCCTGCCCGTCTTTCCGACATTTCGAACACCTAAAACATCACAAAACTCTGCCAACGACATAGTTATAACATCATCATAAATTCTAAATTCAATGGTGGGATGAACCCCATCGTTAAATTTAAACCATTTGACAAAGTAATAAGTGAGATTAGGATATTGTGGCACTTGGTGTGTCACGAGATACATCAAACCCGCAACTTCACAAAGGCTATTAAATTGATCTCTCAAACCTGCGGAGGCAAGAAAATCCGGGCACGAATATGTCATGGCATGCACCATTTCAGTCTCATCGAGAAGCCCCAGATGCTCAATGTCATCGTTGTAGCTCACCCTCGCACTTGAGGATGATGCCGCAGCTCTATTAACTCTATCCGTAGGTTGTTTTCCCGCAAACCATCCTTTAGTTTTTATCCACATCCCCTAATCTATTTTTTTAGCAATTCACAAAAATTGATAAATAAGAAAAGGGAGTTGAAGCATACTACTACTCACTTCCCGAAGGCATAAACTTGCATCAAAACATCAAAAATAAATTGCTAATTATGCATGCAAGCTCATATGAACAACCACCAAGAACTCCAAAATACTCACATATAAGTTTACCATTCAAAAATCTATTTGGAGGAGTGGAGGAGTCAGATACCAATGAGCAATTGCCCGAAATCTCAGATGAAATGATGGGTTGAGGAAGGAGATCGAAATTTGCAGCCAAGAGCACCAAGAACACGAGTTCCCGCAAGAAACTCGGAATTTTTGAGTGAAGAGAGAGAGAGAGAGGAAGAAGAAATACATGGAGGGGCCCTGTAAGGCCCGATATGCGGTACTGTTCTAGATCTAGATGTTTCCATCCAGATCCGGGGACGAAGCACATATCGGTCCCACTGCGACATATGACAATGCCATATGCCCCGGATTTCCAACATGATATCATAACATTACAACTACATGGATACAACATCTCATACAATTGGCATACAAAAGCCTTAAATACATTACATCAACGGAAGATACATGCCTGAGTACAGACTACAATCAAATGCCTAGTGGAAAAAGTAAAACACACCATTCCCACGTCCACACGGGTCCAGGCTCTCCGCTGGGATCCGCCTAACTGGTCGTCGTCGAGTCTCCACGAAGGCGTCCAGAAGAAGGGTCGTCGAGCTCCTCTGAAGTCCAAGATCATTTGCATAATGTGCGTAAAAGAGAAAAGAAGGGGTGACCTATATCAATAAGTCTTGTAATTAACTTTTCACGGTAAGATGGGGGTAGTGGTGAGGTTGCAGCCACACTAGCAATATATGACGTGGCTAACGATCTATTTAGAGTGAGATAAGAACCAAGCAGTCGATGAGGAATCACCTCCAACAAGTCTTGCTATCAGCTACTTATGCAAACATAACACCTATCCTATCCTTGTCCTCCCCTTCATCACCCGATGTAGAAGAAGCATTCAAGGCACACACACGTTGACCAAGTTATAGTTATGATTCAGTTGATGTTATCTATGAACAAGACATAGGTTCCAAGTCGTCCATAACCATGGACACGGCTTCTCGGAAAGATTTAACCTTGCAGGGATGTACCAACTGCCCATTACAAGGCTCCGCACGCACTCCCATCTCTCTCAGTTGCTACCCATCACAGGCAACCATTTTATGATTTAGTTCTGAGAGATCCGATACGACAGGTCCCTCTAACTAACAACGAACAAATCCAGGTGGCCCCCGAGGAGTCGAAACCCAATCCAAAAGCCGACCGCGCTCTTGGATCGGCCTCTTCCGTCTCAACAGGGTTTGGGTTAATGGGACGCCTCACATGAGGTCCGGGCCCTCGCCGGCCAAGGGTGGACCCACAAGGAAACCATGTACTCGCTGGCCGAGGTTGTTTTAAAGGATATCTTCTAGGAGCGACCCGACAAACATATATGCATGGTTTGCAAATGGTAAATCATCTTGGGATACCACTAGAAATGTTTGAAGCTAGGTAGGTAAGAAAAGGTGACCCCATATCATCCCACACGCGGTTAGGCACGCTCAGTCTTAGAACCAATACCCGGAACTCGGATCCTAGGTGTCTCGAATGGAACAAAGCGTCGGGGCGAGATAGCCTAGACCTTCCATCCTTCGTCGAGTATAGTCAACATTATAATGATCATATCACCCACAACAATATAATAATGTGATAGCCCAATCCAAGGAGTAACATGATAACAGTTGTAGCATCCTAAGAATGCATACTAAGCAGTGGTTAAGCAAGCAAGGTACATGGCCAAACAAAGGTTTGTTAGGATGTGGGGGACATGGCTGTTTGGGTTTATTTGAGAGGCATAAATATGAAGTGGTAGGATCAAGCAATCGTTCTATCTTATACCTAGGCACAAGTGAGCTGAAAGTTATAAGCATGATATATGCTCCCCCTTACCTGATGAGAAGACGGAGCCGAAGGTGTAGTCGATCGCAAACTCGCAATGTCTCCGAGAATACCCGCGGGAGCACACAAGAAGTAAACACTGGAAAGGCAATCAAAGGAGATGCATCTATTTCTACGAAGCAATCACGAGCAAGCAACAACTATAAGGCAACACGAGACAACACACTATGGTATCGCTTCTATCGTCGAGAGCAGTTACTAACAGGTTAAGTGGAGTATTCGTCACACACGACGATACCGCACATTTACAAGGGTTCAAGTTGTTTAGCTACACAACATGAGAAAAGGTTGTTAACATGGCATCTCACTCAAGCATGGCATATCACACAATCATGTCAAGAGGTGAAACATAAAGTAAACTATCTATGCTAGTCAATTTAAATGAGGTAGCACCCTAAACATGGTATAACACTATGGGCCCCACGACAATTAAAGCATTTGGTACTTTTCTTCCCTAAACCATATTTTAGTTTGGTTATCAACAACAAAAAATAGCACAATCACAATCTACATGAAATTCTAGTCAAGTTACATGTAAAGAACACCCCAAACGGAGTTACGATTAAAAAGATACAAGCATCACAAGTTATGGGCACATGCTGTTAACATCCGGTAGCATACTTCAGAGCAATGAACAAATATGCTAAAGGTTGCAAACATGCACCAAAATGACGTGGAATTACATTAGACATGACAAGGAAGGCATGACAACAAAGTGTCATGTATATGAGCATCAGGAACAATTAATTGTAGCTCATGCAAAAAGCTAAATAATACTACTGGTCTAGGGACTTAGTGAAAAACCGAGGCATGAAAAACTGTTATAAACATGCTATATACACAGTAGCAAAGGTGATAGCAGATATACAGAAACATGACCATAGAATATATTAACATGGAGTCTACATGATGCTAATCAGTTCATACATAACACTTATGGTCTTAGGACCCATGGATGAAAAGATGTAAAGCATGGAAGACAACTATATTATATTCCAGACTTGGTGAAATTTCCGGGTATGTGACAGAAAACATCAGGGTTGCACTTTGCAAACTCAATAACTATATGTACAGTAAAGATATCATGGCAAAGCAAAGCATGGCATCAAAGTACACGTAACAAGGAGAATTTCATTACATTGGAGCTAATGCATATGTGTCATGGATAATTAACTATAAGGCATCAAAGTTGCAACTTTATATAAACAACAACACATGTTAACAGGGTCACCACTTTGGAGCAAGAAATAAATTAGCTACAGCAGGCAAACATGACAAGGGGATGCATATAATTGGAGTTCACATGTCGCTTAACACATACAAGAAAGAACCAATAGCATATGCCTCATAGATGTGACATAATCTTCAATCAAACTTTGAATAAAATAACAGCAGCAGCAGTAAACAATATGGTGCCCACTTCGACAGTGGTTTAAATCAACTAGATGGCCTCAAAAAAATTAAGTCACTAAAGAAAAATAGTAGAGCACACAAAACTGAGCACTTTTACTTTTGGGGGCATTGTGATTCGGGTTACGGATCTCTCGCAAATTACACCGCAAAACAGATACAACAACAGTACAGAAAAGACTTAGGAAAACTAGAAAAAGGAAAAAAACGGAGAAAGGAAAAAGGGGCCTCACCCTAACTGGGCCGAGACCATCTGGTGGTGGTGGGTGATGCATAGCCAGGCGCCACCCTGAGCGTTGGATAGGCTGTGGGCCGGCTCGGCGAGGGGGGCCGCTGGGGCTGCGGGCCCACGTGGAGGCGGCGGTTGGACGGCCGATCCCGATCTGGATCGGGCCTTGGCTGGCGGTTGGAGGCGCCGGCAGCGGGCGACCGATGGCTCTCCAGCGAGGCCGCGACGGTGGAGGGCCGAGGTGGCCGGATCGGGGCGCGGGTGCGGGCCAGGCGTCGCGGGAGGTGCCGGATCGGGCCGGGAGGAGGTCGCCGGTGAGCTAGCCTGGGGCGCCGCGGGGTCGGCCTCCGGGGTGGCCATGGAGGCGGCGGAGGCTCCGTCCTCCTGCTGGTGCTGTGGAAGAGAGGAGAGGGACGTGAGGGAGGAGGGACAAGAGGAGAAGGGGCGCGGTACAGGAGGAGCTCACCCGGCGGCGGCGGCGGCCGGCCGGGAGGAGCTCAGGCGGCGGTGCGGGTTTCCCTCGGCCCAGATCGGCCCGGGGCGGGCCACAGCGGCAGAGAGGGCCCCTGCGGGGCCCAAACCGGTTGGGA
The DNA here is from genome assembly GCA_950022295.1 of Bromus sterilis. Classification (NCBI taxonomy): domain Eukaryota; kingdom Viridiplantae; phylum Streptophyta; class Magnoliopsida; order Poales; family Poaceae; genus Bromus; species Bromus sterilis. The sequence goes on along the minus strand of OX465601.1, from coordinate 136,216,563 downwards.
GCTGCGGTGGGGCGACGTGGCAGCTCCTAAGGCCGTAGATCTCACGATCCGATGGCCATATTCGCTTGGGGATTAGGGGTTTTGGATCTGAGGCTGTTTTGGAGAAATTCTGGGAGTTAGGAGGGGGGTGACTGCAATTTTTACAAGGGGGAACCCTAATTGGGTGGGAGAGAGAGGTTGGGAGGTCTATTTATAGGTTGGCCTGGATGGCAGGTTTACGCAAACGCCCTCGGCTTCTCTCTCGCGCGCCCGATACTCCATGTTTCTGACCGCCGGGAGTCCATACGACCTCCGGTTCGAACGAAATCTCGAAACACGCGCTCAACATGTCGAGCCTGTCAGTCCTACTACACTTCGATACCGTTCCGAGAACATTATCCGATGCCCAATAAAATAATCCGTTTATTAAATAAACGGGGTTTTCGTTCCGATGGCGATGGCCGGTCTTGTGTCGGGAGTTGCGACGGTGCTCGGGTGAAACCCGATGTCGCAAAGGTCGTGTGCCATGGTGGTCGGGGTCCGGACACGCATGTCAATACGAGAAGGAGGGGGAAATATAATCACCAATTAATAAATTTTCGAAGCAAATACTACAAAAATTTTTAGCAATCAACAAAATAAAGAGACAAATTTTTTTTTTAATTTGGTGAAAATCCCGGGCTGTTACAGACCCCCTGGTGGGCCCATGCGGGTTGGTGGAGCGACCAAGGGTTGGTCGTGCCACCTGGACTCCTAGTCCAGGGGTGCCCCCCTAGACAGCCTCAGGTGCCCCCGGGTCTCTTTTTGCACATTTTTTTTATTTTTCTAGAATTTTTCTAGAAACTTCATTTTTGAATATTTTTCGAGGTGGCGAAAGCTGCAGAACTTCCAGAAATTCGAAACAGTGGTTAAATTTATGAAGTTTAAAAAATGTAAAGCTCAGGTACAACAAGGAGAAGTGAAAGCAAAATGAAATGAGAGTAAAATAAACTTCCCTTTTTACTTATATAAAACGGATTTGTTAGTAAGGTTGATCAAGTCTTACTACCAAACAAGTTATATATAGAGCAAAAGGTTTCACTTCTTATAAGGTGCTCATGGTACCTTTATTTTAACGGACATTGTCCCCACCATAATGGTTTTGTATTTGTAATTCACATGTAGAGGACAATCCCAATCTTCAATCTTCACGGTTTCTATATTTTCAATGGAATTAAGGCCATGCCTTTTATCAATCTTCTTAGGAAAATAAATCGTTTGCTCCTTGCCATTAACATTGAAAGTGACCTTTCCTTTATTGCAATCAATAATAGCACCTGCTGTGTTAAGAAAAGGTCTTCCAAGAATTATGGACATGCTCCCATCCTCGGGCATGTCTAACACAACAAAGTTTGTAAGAATTAAACATTAGCAACTTCAACAGGAACATCCTCACAAATACCAATTGGAACGGCTGTTGACTTGTCAGCCATTTGAAGAGAGATATCTGTAGGGATTAGTTTGTCTAAACAAAGCCTCTTGTAAAGATAAAAAGGCATAACACTCACTCCTGCACAAAGGTCACATAAAACAGTTCTAACATAATTATTCTTTATGGAGCAATGAATGGTCGGTATACCTGGATCTCCAAGCTTCTCAGGAATCACTGAAAGAGTAATTAGCAAGCACAGTAGATATTGCCTCATTAGGAACTTTTCTTTTGTTAGGAACAATATCTTTCATATACCTCGAGTACGAAGGCAACTTAATAGCATAAGGCAAAGGAATTTGTAGAAAAAGAGGTTTCATCCATTCACAAAATTTATTGTAATGCTCTTCTTCTTTAGTTTTGAGAGACTTACCTGGGAAGGGCATTGATTTCTGTACCTAAGGTTCTTTTTCCTTCCCATGTTTTCTTGCAATAAAGTCTTCTTTAGTATATCTCATGCGCTTGTCGGGTGCTTATTCTTCTTGTATTTAAGGTGGATCATTATTCTCATGATCATTATTAGGTTCAGCACCGTCTTCCGTCTCAACATCGAAAATAGATATACCATTAGGATCAATAATAGGTTCTTCATTAACCGTGGAATCATTGGATTTACCACCTTCCTTATGTTTCTTCTTTTTCTTCTTTGGGGACCTGTCAACATCTTGTTCCTGCAATTGAGAATCTTGATCGACTCTCTTCGAATGCCCCTCTAGATAGAGAGGGTCTTGGGTGAGTGTCCCACCTCGGGTCTTAATACCATAAGCCTGTGTATCAACTTGTTTGGATTTTTAGCAAGAAAATCTTTTTGCACATTAGAGATTTGTTCAAGCTGAGTTTGAACCATATGAAATTGCTTAACAAGACCTTTAACATCATTAATAGTTCTTCCTAGAACATCAAGCAGACTTTTGATAGCAAGCGAACTATCATGCAACTGACTTTGAATCCTCTCATTAAAATGACTTTGCTTAATAATAAAATTATCAAGATCATCTAAACATTGATCAGGAGGCTTACCATGAGGGATGTTACTTGCATTGAAATCTAAAAGAGAGTGTACCTCTACCATAGAGGGTGAGTGGTAGGCTCACACAACTTCTCAATAGGAGGTAGATTCTTCACATCTTCAGCTCTAATACCCCTCTCTTTAATAGACTTCTTAGTTTCTTGCATATAGTCGGGGTTTAATAAAAGCATACCCCTCTTCTTCGGTGTTGGAAGTGGCTCAGGGACAGACCAATCATCATGATTTTTGGCTATATTTCCCATTAGTTTTTCGGCATCGTCCGGAGTTCTTTCCCTGAAAACACAACCAACACAACTATCTAGATATGATCTATACTCATTGGTTAGTCCACCATAAAATATATCAAGTAATTCATTCTTGGGGACTCCATGTCCCGACCTAGCCTTGAGTAAAGTGCAATACCTCCCCCAAGCTTTAGGGAGGTGCTCATCCTGCAACTGTTTAAAGTTATAAATTCTTTGTAAAGCAACATGTTGCATGTGAGCAGGAAAATATTTAGCAACAAAAGATTGAGCTAAATCTTGAGGACTTTTAATAGAACCACATGGTAGTGAATGGTACCATGCTTTAGCACCCTCCTTTAAAGAAAAAGGAAGTATCTTAGTAACATAATAATTTCTCTTCTTGTCCTCATTAGAAAACAAGCCACCCAACTCAGTGAGTTTAGTAAGGTGTGCAATAGCATCTTCATTTTCTCTGCCATAACAGGGCTCACCTTCTACCATAGATATAAGTGAAATATCAACAGAGAAATCAAAATCCGCATCTTTAATGCAAATAGGAGATGTAGCAAATTCAGGATCAGGAGCAAACTTGTTCTTCATAGCATGCTTTTCAAGTAGTTTCTTCATAGCATCTGGATTTGCAGAATCATTACACTTTGCAAGGTCTCTATAAAATTCATCATCAAGTTCAATATAATCCTCATCAAAACATTTACCCTTGAGGTCACTCAGATCAGGGTAATAATATGATCTACCAGTAGGAGAACATGTAGCAGGAATTTCAGTCCTAGACTGTTTTGCAACCTTAGCAATTTGAGACTAATAACATGACCAAGTGAACTAGTCTCATCAAGAATAGTAGAAGCATCATCAAAAGTATCAGAGGTACTACCAGACTCAGTAGAAGTAGTATGTCGTGGTGGTGAAGCAAACTTACTCATAACGGAAGGTGAATCAAGTTTAGCACTAGTGCTGAGAAGAGTAACTTTTCTCGTAGTGGATGGCAAGATCGGAACTCTGGGGTCTCCTTTCTTACCCATAGCGGATAAATCGCAGCAATAAAAATAACTCCAAGTAGGCTTGTAAATAAATCTATGCTCCCCGGCAACGGCTCCAGAAAATAGTCTTGATGACCCACAAGTGTAGGGGATCGCAACAGTCTTCGCTAGCAAGAATAACCCAATTTATTGATTCGACACAAGGGGAACCCAAGAATATTGATACGCTTTGACAGTTGAGTTTTCAATTCAACCGCACCCGAAAGACACTTGCTTGGCAATAATTTATTAGTAGTAACGGTGTGATGGTGACAACGGAATTAGTCGTGGCAAAGCAACGAAAGTAAAAATAGCAAAGTAAAGCAACTAGTAACAAGCATGATTAAAACACTGTAGGCTAGGGGAATGGATGGTTGGGCACTGCATGGATGAGAGATAACATGTAATTAAGATGGGGAAAGGCACACAGAAAAGTAATGATCATCTAGGCAAGTATCAAACATTAGGCATGTATCCCAAGGTTAGTTGTGCGTGCTTGCAATAAGAACTTGCACAACATCTTTTGTCCTACCATCCCGCTACCAACGAGGCCAAAAGGAACTTATGGAGATTAAGGTGCTCCTGTCAAAGAGCACCAGAACAAAGCATTAATAATCAATGGATACATGGAATCCTAAAATTATAGTCCATCCCCTTTGGTGTCCCAAGCTGTCACCATTGAGATCGCCGGTTCCAGACTATAATAGGTGCATACACCTTGTATATAGGACCAGGAACACAAATATATTCATGAAAACATATATGGTTCTGAAAGACCAAGGATGTGATCAGAGGGGGGGGGGGTGAATGATCACTTACAAATTTTCGACAGAATCTTCGAAGTGAAGCAAAAGGCAGCTAAAGGAAGCACAATAGAACAGATAACTAGGAAGAAAAACTAAACAATGAAGCTAAACATAGTGAAGCAGAATATAACAAAGCACAACATCTAAACTAAATGTACTAAATGTAAGTGCAGGAAAGTAGAATGAGCCTTAGTATGCAGCGATGTTTGTTCAACCAATTCATACTCTGCAAAGTGCTACGTCTCATTTGAGGGACTTGTGATTGAACTCATGAGCTAAACTCTCTCCGTACGTTTCTCCAGTGCACTAATCTCCTTGAGCTTGGCCAGTTTTGACTCGTGGTAGATTATTGAGGAAATCTCCGAAACCTTTGACAGACTTGAACTTCGAGGCGACAATTACTCTTTGCTCTCTGAAGATGACCCTCTAACCGTCTAGGAGGCTTGCAGTCCTCCAAGATAAAAAAGGCTAGCAAAGTTCCACCTAAGTCATGGTGAATCAACTTAGATCAATAGGATTTTTGATTCGGTGGGTGGCTTTTTTGTTTTATCTTCGGTATCTTTCTTGGGATGCTCTCTATAATCTCTCGTTGGGAATAATCACTGAGAAGCCAACCACAAATGACGGCGGGGGCGGTGTATTTATAGGTGGTGATTCCAAGGTGCGAAATGACCGATCTGACCCGAAGCGATAGCTTGACGCGTGTCCACACCGGTCAGATTTGTCATCAATGCGGAACCTTACTTGCGGAGAAAGTAGAGCCGACTCACATTCCGAGTTTCGATTCGGAGGTGGAAAGTACGAAGCCTTTGCCACCGAAGCTTAACTCAACACTCATGAGATTTCTTCTCTGAAGCTCTCACTGGGTTTAGATTCGACTGAGCATTTTCACAATGACTTTGGCTTCGACTTACTAACCCCTCTTGATAGTACGGTTTTTCCTATGACTCAAAGAATAGAAAAAGAACTACACAAAAACTACTAAGTCTTGCGCTGTCTTCTTCATTTCCGTCGATGAATTATGCTTCAGGACACCATAACTTTTTAGGGGTCACCCATCGTGATTAAGCTTCGCTCCAAGGAATAAGCTTCGACATCTTGTCCATCTTCCTTGAAGATCTACCACTTGACTTGTTCTCCAAGAACCTAATAAACTGTTTATACTCGAAAATTGTTAGTTCCTCTACTGTCTTGTCCCACAATGTCCAAAACACATGGGGGCAAAATTTTGTTCTTACAATCTCCCCCTTTTTGGACTATTGTTGACAAAACAGACATCGATAAAAGTATTGAAGTTTTTGAGTAGTGATGAGAACAAACTCTATGATGTGAAAATTTTACTCCCCCTGAATGTAGGCATCGAAGATAAATAGAATCGAAGTAGATGCATAGATAATTTTTCTTTGGTGGAGAGCAAAATTAAACATCTTAGCGAGTAGGATTGCAGTTCCAGATAGAATTCCAATGATATGCAATCCTTTCGAATGACCTATGAACTTAGTTATAATAACCACCTGCAAGAGAAGCGATACGAAGCAATACTTGAAAGCACGGGGTTATTAATACAACATTGTAGCATAGCAGTTCACAAACACAACTTAAGTTACAACCCAATCGAAGCGAATGAAAAGTTTGTTGCAACTTAAAATGCAAGGCAAAACCATGATCCCCGTGGAAAACTAGACTCATCGATTCATCATTCTATCCCTTTTTGTCAATGATTGGACAAAAGGTGGCGAAGAGCATGAGGAGTGCCTAGGTGTTGGCACCAGCTTGGGGACTCAGCCGAGCAGAACCATGCAGAGATGAATTGCTCGAAGAAGATTGGTCGCCGGAAGATTCTTCTTCGGATGTGGGCGACATGTATTCTTCAGCATTGGCCGGAGCGATGAGGTCGAGGTTGCTGTCTTCAAGGATGTCTTCAGGATTTTATGTCACGGAATCACCTTCGGAGACAGTACGGATGGGTTCTGTCTCGTTGACGAAAAGAACTTCGTCAATCTTGTGCAATGGGGGAAGCTTCGGATTTGGGCGATCAATCTTGTCATTCCTGGAGAAGTTACGGTTGAGATGCGTGTAATCTTTGTAGAAGATTAAGACTTCTAAAGCCCTTTCCATGAATGACAGTTGAGAACACGAAGATATTGATTGTTGTTCAGTGCTATGTTGCCCACACGATTGATTTCATTTGCAAGGAATTGCATCTGGCGCTGATTGGCTTCGATGAAATTCTCGAGCATCTGCTGTGAGCGAAGGGAACAAAGAAGTGATGACAGTCTTTTTGGAAAGTCTTCTCCAGCTTTCGCTCATTAACCTCTTGACGAATGCCAACATAAGTGCTCATGGGATTGTTGGGCTGACGAAGCATATTCATTGTGTCACTCACAGGAGGAGTGAATAGCTTCGGGTGATGGCGAGCAATGAAATCTTCATCCCAGCCATAATTGCACACTGCCTGAAGCCATGGAGCATAGGGCATAATATGAAGGGTAGCTCAGCAGCAAGGACCATGGTGCGAAGAAAACAATCTTCGAAGTCAAACACCATTCCATGGCATAACTTCAAAATAGCATGCCACACTTGAGGATATATATTTGACTCTTCTAAAGTAGTACTCAACGGCAGCAAGGAGTTTGACAAGATGTAAAACCATGTATTGGAGATGAACACCAAATGCTTCGGGCGAATATTCTCAGGCATATAGTCTTCGGTGATCTCAGGATCCAGTAGTGAAGCAAATTCTCCATCAGTCATGTCTGGAAGCAAATGAATCTTGGCCTGAGTACCAGTGTGGCGCGGAATATTCACAATATCCATGAATTCCTGAGAGGACATGTGAAACACTTGGTCTTGAATCATTCATTATAATGTCCAAGTAATGGGATCATTGGAATTTCCAGAGACATACAACGTGGCATAAAATGTCTTGATCAGCTCTGAGTTGAAAGTGGAGTGAAGAGAAAACAACTTGACCAAGTTCTGACTGTTTATAGTTTCACAGATATTGTGGAAGTTGTGGGTTGTGGCCATGCTTCATAAATCCAGATAGCGATGGATAAACAAAATATCCTTCTTCAGAACACCTTGGTTTAGAGCACTTGTTGTTCAGCTGTCCAGAAGCGAGGGTTATCGGCCGTTCTTGGTCAAGCATACATGCTGTTTCCAAAGAAGCACAATTTTCTTCGGTGACGCTCGAGGTCAAACTCAGGACCATGCCTAGATGAGCTGCTTGCACCCAAAAAGATAGGAAGAGTTTCCCTTGGGTAAATTGAATCCAACTGAGCATCTTGAGAGGGAATGCAGTGTGAAGCAGATTTGATCTGCAGTTGGCGAGGTGATGGAATCACATGGGATGGACCAACCATATGAGCCTTGGCAACATCCAATTATTGGGAGGGATTCATAATTTCAACCTCTTCGTCTGCTGCAGGAGAGGCATTTGCTTCAGGAGCACATGACTCGGATGCAGAACATGCAGGAGAATAATCTCTAGTCATTTGCACTTCAGCAGTAGGGGGAGTTCTGTGCGGCTTCAGCTTCGGGGACATCATCTTGTTGTTGTTGTTGTTGTTGAGGGGGTGGCACCCACTCGGGGTGGAGTTGGGGAATGAGGTGGAGTGGGAGCACGTGGTGGAACATCTTCGGTGGTAGGAGGTGGTGATGGGATTCGACCTGGTGGAGTAGGATTTCTTGGTGGGGTGGGAGCTTTGGGTGGAGGAGTTGGTGTTTTTGCGGGAGGGGTAGGTGCTTTGGGTGGAGGAGTTGGTGTTTTCGAGGGAGGGGTAGGTGCTTTGGGTGGAGTGGGAGTTGGGATTCGGGCAGGTGTGGGGGTTTTGGTTGGAGGCGGCTTGCGTCTTGAAGGTTTTTCTATGGAAGGAATCATAGGAGGACTGGGTTCACCTTCATCTTCCATATCGGCCGCATCGGCCAAAGTCATACGGGACTTTTTTTGCCCTATTTCTTCTTCGAAGTAGGATCAGGTTCTACTGCTTCGGCAGTTTCCTTCCGCTTCCTGGAATCAACAACCAAAGTTGCATCGTTGTGGCTGAGGCAAAGATCTTCAACAACATTCTTAATCTTGCCCTTGTAATTCTCCACATCACTCTTGGTGGCAGAACTCTTATCAATGACTTGCTGGAGGAGAGACAACACAGACTCCTTGATATCATCATCGTCTTTGGTCTCAGCCTTCTTCTGGAATTTGTGAATATTTGCAGATTCAAGTTTGTCTTGAGCATACAACTCTTTCAGCTTTGTCATGAAGTTGACAATTATCTCTTCAATTGTTGGAGGCACATACAGGGTGCCAGGAACAACTTCCTCTTCTGATTCTCTCTTTTTCCATAGAGCTTCGGTGATGCCCAAGGCATCCCACAATTTAGCTTCACGAGGATCCGAAAAATGATTCTGGCTGTAACAGTCCATGCCATCTTGAGCAACTGGCTCATCAACAATGTTCTTCTGGACTGTGGACACTACAACCTTTTTATGAGCCTCTCGGGCTCTTTTTCTCAGCAGTTTTGGTGGCAATCTTTTCTAGAGCTACTTTTCTCTTTGTTTCATTAGCCCTAAGCTGTTGAGCTTCGGCGGCAGATTTATTCTCATTTTCAGCTGCTTCGGCGAGCTTTCGCTTCGCATCAGCTTCAGCAACAGCCTTGTTAGCAGCATCAAGTTTCTGCTTTTCCTTCGCCAATTTCTCCTTGATGCAGATTCTTTTGCCAGCTTGTTGCGTTCAAGGGCTTCTTCCAAGTCCCTTTTCTTTAGTTCAGCTTTAGTGGGTTTTCGGGCAACCTGTGACACTGAAGGAGTTGTCTTGGCAACTGTTGCCTTCGTCTTGTAAGGGGCAACAGGCTTCTCAGCAGTTTTCATCTGCTTCAAAGGGTTGTGCTTTTGCTTCGACCTTGTCTCAGTTGGAGCAGCTTGGGGAGGAGGCTTGGAAGCTAACGGCTTATCGATCACCAAATGTGTGGTGTCAATAGGAATGTCGGTAGGGTCACAAATCTAAATCCTTCTTGAAGCTGGTTTCTCACCTGGATTCTTCTTCTTCTTCTTCTTCAAAATACACATCTTCTCTCTTGGCGGGGGAGCAACTAGAGCCTTCTCAGACTCGTCATCTGCTTGACTTGCAGGGTCATCTTCTTCGAAAGAATCTTTAAGTTCTTCGACATGAATATTAGCTTGCTCTTCATCAATTAAGGCAAGAGGTGGTGAGGCAACCCTCTTCCTTAGCTTCTGAGACTTTTTCTTCGGAGTGCTGGTTTCTTCTCCAGCAATTTCAGCTGCGCGCTTCTTAGCGGCTTCTTTTTCCTTCTTCTTTCGAAGCTTTTCATCCAGAATGGCCAATCACTTATGTTCTTCTGGATAGCCATCTGGAGTTCTGAGTGAAGTGGGGTGCGGTTTCTTCAGGAGCACTGGATAGTATAACTAACGGTTTTCCGGGGTATACTTGCTGGCCATGTGCATACAGTACTGATATGGAGGGGTGAACGCAAATTGCATATCCCATTTATCTTCAGGCACACGCTTGTACTTATACCATCGGATTGCGCAGTAGGGGCGAATCCCTTGCAATTTGATCTTCCTCTCATGCGAAGTTTCTTCTTCAGGCGTAGCGAAGCCTAACTTATCAATTGGAACCTGAGGGATACCGTGAGAATTGTTAAGCTCCTTGGTTCTTCCCACTTTCTTCTTCGTAACAGATTGCTCCACTTCTGTTGGAGCATCATCATCGAGTATTGGGGATTAGTCACCGAATTACAGTTCAACAGACATCCTGTGAAGAAGAAGTAGGAATGAAGGAAAATAGACATATGTATGATCAAGCACAAGCAAAAGTTTCGAAAAAGATTTTGACAAGAGATTCAGTAAGATTAGTTTGGATTTACGTTCTCATCTGTGTTGGGCTAGGTGAATTTAGCAAGAAAGTGATCTAACTCAGAACAAACAGATCGAGAGATCAAACTAAAATCTAACCTGAATCGGAGTGGGAGCTTGAGCTACAAACAATTTTCCCACAGAGCAAAGGATCCACTGGATCTAGAAAACCCTAGAGAATTCAACAATAAAAACCTAAGAACATCGATCCAAACTCCTAAAAGATCAAGAGAGGAAAAGAGATCGGATCGAGCCCGGCGTACCATAATTTGGTGATGGAGGGCGGCTACGACGACAGGAGCGATGAAGACTGAGCTCACGTCAGTGGGGAAATCCACGATGATGGATGTCCGGCAGTGAAGCGACGCAGTCGTCGACGGGGAGGAGATGCATGGCGGCGCGCTCGAGAGACGATAGGGTGCACGAGAGAGATGAAGTGAGGTTAGGTTTCGCTGGGGTTGGACGCCTTATATAGTGGCCGGTCAGACGGATTTGTCAAATCGTATCGAATGGCTCCCAACGATTGTGTCTCCGGATTCTACGGCGAGGATCACGTGGTGGATCGCGAGAAAATCTTAACGTACCGAAATTAACGGATCTCAACAGTAGAATCAGAACACTCGACCTTGAGTAAAAATTTGATAAAAGTTGACAGCATTTGATTCGGAACACAATGACGTTCGAAGCAAAATCCATATCGTTTCAAATATGCTTGACCATTTTAGACTAGACATAATGGAAACGAAGAAGAATATAAGGGATAGGGTCTGAAACTTATCACCTCGAAACCAACAAACAAATCGAAGCTAAAGGTGATAAGCATAGGGGACAAAAATTAAAGCGAATCGAAAGACAGTACTTAAAGACAAACAGGCAAACGAAACTAAACACTCAAACAGTATGAAATGAATATATAGAGGGGAGTGAGTTTTAGTCTTACAGAATATTGTGTGAGTGTAAAATGTTTAGCTCACATCTCAACGCACATAACCTCTTCTCATCCAATGGTTTCGTGAATATATCTGCCAATTGATCTTCAGTTCTGACATGGCTAATCACAATATATTCATGCTGAACATCATCACGAAGAAAATGATGGCGAATGTCAATATTCTTCGTACAAGAGTGCTGCACTGGATTGTGGGCAATTTTTATGGCACTCTCATTATCACATAGAAGGGGAATTTTCTTGACATGAATACCATATTCTTTCAGCCTCTGCTTGAGCCAAAGAATATGAGTGCAGCTTGAGACAACAACAATATATTCGGCTTTAGCAGTAGATATTTATACACGGTTTTGCTTCTTCGAAGCCCAACACACAAGAGATCTACTGAGGAAATGACAAGTGCCTGAGGTGGATTTGCGAACGACTCGATCACCAGCCCAGTCTGAATCAAAATACCCAATAATATCAAACTGAGAACCTTTGGAATACCATTAGCCCAAAGTAGGTGTGTGAGCTAGATATCAAAGGATTCGCTTAACAACAATATGATGTGATTCTTTTGGATTCGCTTGAAATCGAGCACAAATACATACTGAAAGCATAATGTCAGGTCTATATGCACATAGATATAAAAGAGAACCAATCATAGAACGATATTTCTTCTGACCGAAGGGTTTTCCCTTCTCATCTGCATCAAGAAACCCACTGGTTGGCGTAGGGGTCTTCAGGCAATCCTTAAGATATTTCTCCTCAGATATGAATGTCCCATTCTTCTGTTGACGAATCTAAAGTCTGAGGAAGAACTTCAATTCACCCATCATGGACATCTCATATTTCTTTGACATCATTTTGGAAAATTCTTCGCTGATATCAGGGTTAGTACATCCAAAGATAATATCATCTAAATATATATGACACACAAATAGATCACCGTTATAGGATCGAGTGAAAAGAGTTGGGTCAGTTATTCCTGGTTTGAAGCCCTTCTCCAGGAGAAAATATTTGGGACTTTCATACCAAGCACGAGGTGCTTGCTTCAATCCCTAAAGAGCTTTATGAAACTTGTACACCATGTCAGGATTCTTTGGGTCTTCAAAACCTGGTGGCTGCATAACATATACTTCTTCCTCGATTTCACCGTTCAGAAAAGCACTTTTGACATCCATTTGATATATCAAAATACCATTGTAGTTTGCAAAGGCAAGCATAACACGAATGGATTCGAGACAAGCTACTGGAGCATAAGTTTGACCGAAATCAATACCTTTGATTTGGGTGTAACCTTGTGCAACCTGTCGTGTTTTTCTTCTTACCACAATACCATGTTCGTCTTGCTTGTTGCAAAAAATCCACTTTGTACCAATGATATTATGCTTCGTGGGATCATGTCTCTCAACTAGGGACCAAACTTTGTTTATCTCAAACTGGTGAAGTTATTCGATCATAGCAGTTAACCAGTCTGTTTCCATCATGGCTTCATCATTTTTTGATGGTTCTAGCATGGAGACAAACGAGAAATTTCCACAAAAGTAAGCCAAACAAGTACGAGATCGAGTAGTGGGACGACCTGGTTGACGAATGTCTTCGAGGACCGAATCAACATCAACTATTCTTCAAACTCGAGATAATGCTACTTCGTTTGCTTGTGGTTCAGGATCTTCTTCGGGATCAGCTTGTCCTTCAGGATTAGCTTGTCCTTCGGGATCAACATTTTCTTCGGGCATAGGTTCTTCTTCGTCTTGTCCATCATTGTCTTCATGATTTTGATTACCAGCGCCCCAGGCTATGTGTGGGAACAATGGATCATCATCATCCTTGTTGACTTGACGAGGATTTCCTTCAACATGGAGAATATCTCCAATAGCCATGACCTGATCACTTCTTCCAGAGGAGGTTCTTCTAGATCATGAGGCAAATGCTCTTTTTGAGAGCCATTAGTTTCATAAAATCTCACATTTATAGTTTCCATAACTTTCTTAAAGTGGGAATTATACACTCTGTAAGTATGAGAATTTGAGCCATAACCTAAGAGAAAACCTTCATGTGCCTTGCAGGAAAATTTAGAGCTATGATTCATATCTCTAATAAAGCATGGATCACCAAACACCCTAAGGTATGAAACATTAGGCTTGTTACCAGTCATAAGTTGATGTGATGTTTTCTTCAGGAACTTGTGAAGGTAAACCTTGTTGATGATGTGGCATGCAGTGTTAATTGCTTTGGCCCAGAACCTCATAGGAGTCTTGTATTCAGCAAACATAGTTCTAGCCATCTCAGTAAGAGTAAGATTCTTTCTCTCAATAACACCATGTTGAGGTGTGTAAGCAGCAGAGAATTCATGAGTGATACCATAATCATCAAGAAATTCTTCGATATGAGAACTCTTGAATTCAGTTCCATTATCGCTTAGGATGTGCTTCACTTTCAATTCAAATTCATTTTGATCTCTCTTTGCGAATGACTTCAATATCTCAACAACTTTGCTCTTGTCATCTAGAAAGAAAGCCCACGTGAAGCGAGAAAAATCATCAACAATAACGAGACCATACTTGTTACCTCCCAATCTATCATAATTCTGGGGACCAAATAGATCCATATGAAGAAATTCAAGAGGATGAGTAGTAGTCATGATTGTCTTCGCTGAATGATGTTTCTTTGTAAGCTTCCCTGCTTCACAGGCACTGCAGAGATGATTCTTGTCGAATTTTACTTCACTAAGTCCAATGACATGATTCTTCTTCACAAGAGTTTGAAGATTCCTCATTCCTGCGTGACCAAGTCTTCTATGCCATAACCATCCCGACGAAGCTTTTGCCATTAAGCAGGTGGAAACAGCAGGGCCCGAAGAGAAATCCACAATATATAAATCTCCTTTTCGATAGCTCTCGAAGACAAGTGTATAGTCATCCTGTGAAAACACAACACAAAGCGAAGCATAAAACAATACAAGCATACCCATATTGACATGAGATTATATCCTAGAGATTGGACTAGCATAACTTTGTCAATATGCTTATCTTTAGATATAGCAACCTTACCCAAACCAATAACTTTACCCTTGTTGTTGTCACCGAAGGTAATGTACCTTTGAGAGGATTGAGTGAGTTTTTCTTCGGTGAACAACTCTTTGTCTCCGGTCATATGATTAGTGCAACCACTATCCATGACCCATTCGGATCCACCGGAGACATAGCCCTGCAGAAGAATTAGTTCTTCTTAACCACCCACAAATGAGAAGGTGATTGAGAAGGAGTAGGTGCACTAGTTGATGCATCAGAATAAAAACGAGTAGCATTATATCTACAGGGAGGACCATCAAGCACACCATAAATGTAATTCCTCCGCAAAGGGTTAGGATATGTATGAGCATAGGCAATATTATCATTGTTATCACGATGAAGATACACATTATGGTGAACACAATAGTATTCCTTCTGAGGAACATTTGATTCGGGAACCAAAGGATCGTTTTTCTCTTCAAGAGAATAGAATTTTTTCGGTGGTACCGAAGATTTTCCCTGCATATAATAGTTAGCGGGCAGTTTCTCAATGAGTGACTTGCGCACCCAGATTTGTCTCTTATAGAAACCATTCTTTGGAGGGGTACCAACTTATTCGGCCGAAACCTTTCCTTCCTGATATTTGATAAGTTTGTAGTAAGAGTCAAGTGACTCATCAACAATGGCCTTATCAATTTTGAAGTTGAAACCTGAAAGGTCAACAATATCAATGGGCTTTTCCATCGCCAAAACCCACACAGTTTTTGCATACTGCTCAGGTTCCTAATAAGTTCCATCAGGGTTTAGCTTCCTTTCGAACCAAACACCTTTCTTTCTAGGATTCCTGTGAAGAAGAGCCTTTTTCAGGATATCACAGAGATACTGGTGTCCCTGAACACTTTTGAACATAACTGTTTCAAACAAATCTTTCAACCTGAGGAGTTCCTCGGTAACAAGATAATTTTCCTCATCTGAGGGATTAGTATCATCAATAACCATAGGCTCTTTGCCTTTGTTCAGTTTAGAATTAGACTCGGTTTTACTTTAGTCCAAACAAGTTAAGCATGATGAAGCAGAATCAGTTTTAGCTTCAGAACCTTATTGAGCCAGTAACTCTCCACTCCCTCCCTTTTCCTATGTACAACTCACACTAACCCTTTTATCATTAATATAGAAGGCAGTGGGGGGTTCCCCTACTGTCATAAACCCTAAAAAAACCTTATTGAGACATGAGAGAGAGGTTAACATTCTCCAATTCTTCATGAGCCTTTTTCAGTTTCTCGAGAGACATTTTCCTTTGAAGAAATTCATAGGTAAGCTTCTCATAGGCCACTGAAAGAAGATCATGCCGAGTAGATAGTTCCTCAAACTTCTCCTTCAGAGTAGCATGCTCATTAGTTAAAGTTTGACCTTTTTCTATCTCATCGATCAACATGGTTTATGATTTCTTCATAGTTTTGCTAAGTGAATAAATCTCATCTTGTTGGATAGAAGCAATTTTAGCAAGTTTAGCATAATTGATTCTAGAGTCACTATCATATGAGGAGCCATCAGAAGTATCATAGGTAACTTTAGAGGAAGACACCTTGGCCTTGGCCATGAAGTAGTAGGCAGGAGTTTCATCTTCGCTGCTGTGTGAAAGGACGTGGATGTCGCCTAGAGGGGGGGGGGGTGAATAGGCGCTTAAAATAATTACGGTTTAGGCTTGAACAAATGCGGAATAAAACTTAACGTTTAATTTGCCAAGCAAGAAACCTAAATAAGCTAGGCTCAACTATGTGTACAAACAACTTATACTAAGAAAGATATAAAACTATGTGATAGCAAGATATATAACAAGAACACTATGGCTATCACAAAGTAAGTGCACAAGTGATAACCCTCAACTGTAGGGGATCGAGATAGTCTTCGCGGGAAAGATAACCCAATTAATTGATTCGACACTTGGGGACACAAAGAATACGTACAGGCTTTGACAATTGAGTTGTCAATTCAACCGCACCTGAAATAAACACTTGCTTGCACAAAGGTATTAGTAGCAACTGTGATATGGTAGTGGTGGTAATGATAATAGTGGTGATAGTGATAGTTGAACAACAAAGGTAAACAACTAGTAACCAGCAGAAGGAAAACACTGTAGGCTAGGGAGATGGATGGTTGGGCGCTGCTTGGATGAGAACGAACATGTAATAGATTCTAACACGGGCAAGGCTCACAGAAAATAAAGGATCATCTAGGAAAATATCAAACATCAGGCATGTATCCCAAGGTAGTTGTACGTGCTTGCAAAAAGAACTTTGCACAACATCTTTTGTCCTACCCTCCCGCTACAAACAGGGCCAAAA
Organism: Bromus sterilis; assembly: GCA_950022295.1. Taxonomy (NCBI): domain Eukaryota; kingdom Viridiplantae; phylum Streptophyta; class Magnoliopsida; order Poales; family Poaceae; genus Bromus; species Bromus sterilis. Next base: position 136,199,852 of record OX465601.1, on the reverse strand, counting down.
GGAACTTAGGGATATTAAGGTACTCCTGTCAAAGAGCAACGGAACAAAGCATTAACAATTCATGGATACACGAAATCCTCAAATCATAGTCCATCCCCTTTGGTGTCCCAAGCTGTCACCATTGGGATCGCTGGTTCCGGACTATAATAGGTGCATACAACTCATAGATAGGATCAAGAACACCACAAACTCAAGAAACAAAAAGGGTGATCAGATCTGAAATCATGGCACTCGGGCCCAAAGTGACAAGCACTAAGAGCAACAAGTTGTAACAGAGATGATAAACACCAAGTAGATGATAGGCAACATGCCCCCAACAATCTGATTGAACTATTACATGATCTAACTCATCCAATCCCTACCATCCCCTTTGCCTACAGCAGAGAATTACTCACACATGAGAGGAGAAGTCATGGAGGGGTGATGGAGAGGCGATGATGATGACGATGGTGATGATTTCCCCCTCACCGGAGGCCAATTCAGCCTCCAGATTAGATCTCCGGGGAAGAACAGAGGGTTGCGGCGGCTCCGCGACGTAGATTGGAAAAGCGACTTCTGTTTCGGGGTTTCTGCGTTGGGAGAATAAATAGGGGCCAAGGTAGGTCACCAGGGGGTGTGGGACCCAGCCAGGAGGGCAAGTGGCACGGCCAGGGGCTGGGCCACGCCAGGCACCCTCCTGGCTGCTCCCTGCCTGCCCTGTGGCCCCCCTTTGGCCTGGTGGAAGCTTCCGGAACTCTGATTTTTTATATATATTTTTGGGATTTTTCCAGCGTACCTAAATATCCAGAAACCTGCACAAAAGAAAACAACACTGGTAGCTCTGCTGAAAACATCGTCAGTCCGGGTTAGTTTCGTTCAAATCATGCAAGAATGAAGGCAAAACAATAGAAAAAGTGTTTGGAAAAGTAGATACATTTAGGACGTATCAACTCCCCCAAGCTTAGCTATTGCTTGTCCTCAAGCAATTCAGTTCAACGAACTGGACGCGACAAAGAAAACTTTGACAAACTCTTTTGCTTCATTAGATGTATATAAGCATGTACTACGAAAGAGTTTAGCAAGTTTTGACACCATGCTACAAGGACAATGCACGAAGCAATCCTTCTTTCATGTAATCAGTCACAAACAAACAAAAAGTAAACAATATGCTGCTGAAAATCAATCTAAGATCACAATGCACATAGCATGAACATATCAGAGTGGTATCTCGCTAGCCTCCATGAGTGAAGCAAAACATAAATGTAGAAACTCCTCCGGAGTTTTAAAGGAGACTAGAACTTAGAACTCAAAGTAAGAAACATCACAAGCATGCAGAAGACAATGAGGTACTTTGGGACAATGCATGTTACACTAAGAATGACAATTATGCTCTCATAGTTGGTGATTTGGAGAAAGGAAGGTGGAGACTCTCGAACCGTGGCTTTTGATGGCAAGGTTGAAAGCCCGTGAAAGGAAGCAAAGACTAAACATGTGCCAGAGCTCTTGGTTTTGAAGACAAAGATAAAACTCTTTTGAGAGGTGCAACTTTCCAGTCAACGGTGAACGGTAAAGGTCTCTCAATATCTCCCATGCCAACCATATTAATGCCTTTTGCTTACACATGTTCCCTTATCCATAAATCCTTTGATGGTCTACGGAACCTTTTATTTTGCCTCAAGGATGGAAGGAGGATATCGTTCCATCTATCATAAGCAGCATTTGGTCCATTTCACTCCATCATCAAGTATGGGGGAGGTGTAACTCTCATATATATATATTTTTATTGACTAGTTAAAACTTCCGTCAAAAATATTTTTGGCATGAAAGATACTGATTTTCCCTCACCGCACCATGAGCTTGTACGGTTACAAAGGGGAAGCTTTTGAATAAATTTCGAGATGGCACAAGAAAGTCTAAGTTAGGAGTGGCCGGTAAATACCACGTATAGGTAGGTATGATGGACTCAAATGGAACAACTGGTTTTAGAAAGGTGATTGTGGAAGCACAAGCAGAATTCCTCTTGGTGCTGGAGGAAGGCTAGCAAAAGACGGGGAAGCGACCAACTAGAGAGCATAACAGTCATAATCATGCAGAGCGACAAAGCAACATTGAATCGGGCATGAAAGTGATATAACTCACCCTAAAGTAAAAAGATCATCAAGGCAGAACAAACTTTTTAGTCTTAACATGCGTGAACATGTGCCAAGTCAATCCAATAATCCCCCAGAGGGAAATACCAATTCAATATGCCACACCATGAACAATGCAATGCATGTCAATCATCTCAAGCAACACATTATAAACTCTAGCTATTTGAGATTAACCACAAAGAAAGCATGAACCACTGGGAAAGCATTGTAAACATAGCACTATGTCGCTACAAGTTGGTCTCTAATCATAAGTACAAGCATATGTACAAAAGTAGAAACAAAAAAAGTTCATACCGGCTTTCCTTGTTGTATCCCTTCCGCCGATCTTCGTCATTACTGCCTTGTGTAACACCCTCAGTGTCTGTAACAGGTATCACTTTGACTAATGACTATTATTGTTGCTAATCACTGTTACTAGTCTTGCTTGATCACTTGGAATCAAAACAAATCCAAAATCCCTTTTGGTTGATATTATAAATTATATGATAAATAAAACTGTGTCCAAAAATTATGGAACCAATTTTGTTAAATGTCTAAAAATCACTGGACCATGATAATTCAACATTGGGTATTTATTAAAATGATTTAATATAACAAACAATTTAAGCCAGTGCCAATACCGTCCCAAATATCCATTGCATATTCAAAAGAAACTCTAAATGAATTTCTTTTGCACCCAAACCTTTTGTGGCACTGTTATATGTTGTGACATTAATTTAGGAATAGTTGGCACATTTTATAAAATTCATATACTAGCTAAACTAAATAAAATACAAACAAAATAATAAAAGAAAACAAAACAAATTGAAAAGGGCTAACTGTCGACCTGGGCGAGGCCCACCCCCTGGGCCAGGCCCAGCCCACCGTGGCTTTCCCCTTCCTCTCTACAGCGCGGGAGGAAAGCCATGGCGTGGCAGGCATCGCGCGGCCGAGCCGTGCCATGCCGCTGTGGCCACCATCCCACGGTCGCTGCCAGGATAAGAGGGCCTCGAGCCACCCCGAGTATCCCCCTTTGCAAACCCTAGATCGAGCCGCCGTTATCCCTCCCCCCTCTCGTCGTTCGTGGTCTCCCGAACCGCCATGGGCGCACCTTGGAGCGCTCGCGCGGCCACCGAGCCCCTCTCGCCTATCCGAGTTGTCCACCGCTTTCGTCGTCGCCTCGCTGAAGAAGCCGTACCCGGGAGCCACCAAAACGTGCGAATCAAGTCCGTCTTCAACCTCTGCCCGCCGGCGAGCTTCTCCAAATTCCGGCCGCCCCAGCCCTCCGTCGAGCCCTCTGCCACCGTCTTCTCCCTCCTGGTGAGCGTCTCCGCTGTCGCCAACTGGCCGCAGCCTACCCCTGACCCCCTAGCCGTGTATCCCCTTTGGCCATGCACGGGCCGCCGCCATGGCCGACCACCCCCAAGCTCCAGTGTCCCTCCGCGCTGCCCGCGCGCACCAGCACACTCCCAGTGACCCGTGAGTCCAGGTTAGCTAAAGAAATTGCTCAAATTCGTCTCGTGTCGCCGTTTTCCGTTTGTGCCGAACACCGCCGTCGTCGTGGTGCTCCGGTCGCGCCACTGTTTTCCCGTTCTCCGGCCGCGCCCTTCCCTGTGCCAGCCGCCCCGTCCCCTTCGCTGCGGCTGGCTACAGCCATGGCCGGCCATCGCGTGGTGTGTGTTGAGTGCGTAAATGGTGTGTGCAACGTGTATGTGTAAAGTGTGTGTGCGTGCTCTGTATGTGTGTTGTGTGTGTGCGTGCGTGGTGTGCAGCCCTGGCTGCCGGCTAGCTCGCGCCACTGTTTTCCCGTTCTCCGGCCGCGCCCTTCCCTGTGCCAGCCGCCCCGTCCCCTTCGCTGCGGCTGGCTACAGCCATGGCCGGCCATCGCGTGGTGTGTGTTGAGTGCGTAAATGGTGTGTGCAACGTGTATGTGTAAAGTGTGTGTGCGTGCTCTGTATGTGTGTTGTGTGTGTGCGTGCGTGGTGTGCAGCCCTGGTCGCCGGCGCACAGCTGCTACTGGCTGCAGCTGCTGCATGCATGGCTGTTGCTCTGCCAAAGCCGTCCCCGGTTGTTGTTGCTGCTGTACACTGCTGCTCCGCGCTGTCGAATGCACTGAAGAATGTCATTTTTGACAGTGGATAATACTACTAAATATCACTCTAGACGCAGAAAAAATAGTGTTACATGGATTCAAAAGTAGATAAAAATTATGGGAATGAATAGTACACTGGATGTACTCCATTTTATCTCATTGGAGCAAAGTCATTAAATGCACCGATTAATTCGTAGAAAAATAGCAAATATGCAAAAATCTGTGATGAGCTAGTACAATTAAGCCTATGCCGTACGTTGCAAATAAAAAGTTCGCAGATAACTTCCTAAATTTCTGTAATTTGCAAATAGGTCCTCTACCATTAATTAAAGTTTAGATTAAATAAATCTGCTAAATAAATAGCCTATGACATGTGGGCCCTAGCTCTATTTGTATTTAATAAAATGAATTATTAATACTATGAGGTTGACAGGTGGGTCCCCTCTGTCAGTTGACTGGTCAAACTTCACTGTTTTGGATAATATTTGGTTTTATTAATAAAAATAATTCCAGAAATTCTTTTAAATGATTTAAAACTTAAAAATATCAATATCTTTTAAACCGTAAGTCAGATCCGAAAACTTTATACATGTAAATTGATCAGAAAAATATAACGAATACGAATACGCTATCCGTATACCAACCACACCCCTCTAACGCACCGAATATCGAACCTTCCCCCTCCGGACCGTCTGTCCGATGAATTGTCCGGTACTGTCAAAGTATCCGGATGAATTTATTCTGAACACGAAAGTTGTTTGGATTGTTTCAACTAGCACGGTTACACCTTCCAGACGTTTGTCGGATGTCCAAGACACCTCCGACATGAACCCTTGCCCCCTCCGGACACCCTGTCCGGTAATCACCCGAAGCCGGTAGTTCATCCCCGGATGAATTCCCGCTCCGAGCAATACACCTCGCACTGCGTTACAACACCGTTAACTTTGCGTTTGCCATGTCTTGTATTTGTATTTCTATTATTGTTGTGTATTTATTGTTCCTCCCCCCTCTCATATTGTCCGGTAGTCCCGACGATCGCTGCCGATGCCCCTGTGTTCGACTACGTCGTCGACGACCCTACCCCTTTCGCGAGCTTCCAGGCAAGCAGAGCCATTCTCTTCCCCAGATATCGCCTACCTTTTCCGTACATTTCTTGCACTAGGCATTGTTAATGCTGCTGCTACGATTACAATCCTATTCAATTGCATAGCTTTTTTTGTCGGCCCTTGATGTACCTTCCTTTATCCTATGCTGCCTATGATATTTATGCATTATATTCAGCAGTGAGCCCTGCGCATTGTTAGCTAGGATTAGATAGCGGGCCGTGACCACTCAGGGGAGTGAACACGGACACGAATATATATACAACTGCACAGGTACGGTATTATGCAGACACCGCCTAAGGCCCCCTAGCTCGGCTCTGCCGAGCCACATCAAGTGGAGTTACCGAGGAGTAATCCTCGTACTTCACTCGTTGCTGACTCTGTATAGCCGCCCTAGGGACCTGAGCCCTGGTTGTACTTAAGGTAAGAAGTCGGGCGACCCAACGGTGCCCGCGATCGGTATATTGTCGGGAGCGACAGGGAGGGTACGACCGACGTTACTGGCTTGCTTGGCCCCTTCTCGTATCTCGCGAGAGTTACCAAACCACGAAAGTCGAGCTCTACCAAGAGCACACACGAGATAAGGTAAGGAGACGGTTCACCTTGTTGGTAACCGCAGAGACTTGGTGGGACGACAGGGCAGGCACCGATGTACTGGTGGTCCTGACTGCTGTCGTTGACCGCGGGTCAGTTAAGTCGAGGCAACGATAACGGTTGTCTCGCAGGTTAATTAAAATGCTAAATGGTTCGGCGGATGACTTGAGACACCCGTTGGTCTGTACGCACTACCTACACGTGGGATTACGGTGTGGGCCCTCCGCGTCGTAATTCGTCCGAAAGCTCTTCAGAAGTCAGCAGTACTGCGGACTGATCGCCGGGAAGCCGTGTTGTCTTATTTGCTGCAACAGGTGTGTTTGGATTTGCTTTTGCTTCACCGACCAGACTCGCACCGTGCAGGTGCCTGCAAGGGTGAGGGACCTAGACCCCTTGGCGCATAGGATATAGTCCAGCGGATGGCCTCTCTGCTGAGCCTAGGATGGGCTGCGATGTGTCGGATAGCCTCGGTGGAGCGTTCCCTAACAAGGTTCACGCCACCCTGGAGATCCGAGCGTGCATGCTGAACAGTAGTGCACCCCTGCAGGGAGTTTAATCTATTCGAATAGCCGTGTCCACAGTAACATGACGCTTTATGCTGAAGCTGGATCTTACCACTACAAACTATTACTATTAAACTGTATGCTTTCGGGTTTTCTTCCTCGCAGGGAAGTCGAGGAGGGGAACTCGGAGGCATTATTATTATTAATCATTACAACTTATATTATACAATGTTGCAGCAACTTCTGCTTCATTGTTACTTTATGCTTTAAATGAACTGTTGGCCGTTCTCATCTTGTGCTGCAAGACACCGTCAAAAGATGCTAGTCTTCGATAGGCCTAGCTTCTTACCCTTATTCTGATTTCTATCTTGCAGTTCACTATATACAGCCTCCCTTTTCCATTTGATACAATGCATAATGCTTAGTAGCGGACATAAGACTCGCGGGTATGCTAGATACTCACCTTGCTTTATTTCCCCCTTTTTGTTTTGACTGATCGGCCGCTGCAGTCGACGTTGGAGCCTTGGAGTCCAGGAGCAGGAGATCCCCGATGCCGACCACCGCAACGTGAAGATCCCCGAGGCCTTCTACGACGTCGAGTTCCCCGTTGACCAGGAGTAGTTTGGAGGTTCCCAGGCAGGAGACCTCGCCTTTTTGATTTGCTGTTATTTGTGCTAGCCTTCTTAAGGCAACCTTGTATTCTTGTGTCTGTACTCAGATACTATTGCTTTCAAGCTGTTGTATTCGAGCCCTCGTGGCCCCTGGCTTGTATTAAACAGCTTGTATTATTTTATTTGTAGATTTGTGTTGTGATATCTCACCGTGAGTGCCTAATCTCGATCGTGTACCTTGTGTGTATGATTACTGTACACGGTCTGATTTTGGGGGCGTCACAAGTTGGTATCAGAGCCAGGTTACCTGTAGGACACCCCTTCCAACTCCTTGGTCGAAGTCGAGTCTAGTTCTTGGAAAACTACTTTACTAACAGTGTCGTGTGGCTTATCGGCCCACGTCGCCAACTGGGTGGTATTAGGATCCTTTTTCTCCGTACCTTTACTCTGGGACTCTGATCTCTCTTCTCTTTCGGGTTAAAGATTTTGCTAACTCTGAAATTAGGTTCTCGTGACTACTTCCTCCCGGAGAGCCCCTTGTTACAGATGATCGCTTGCTTCACGGGAAGATTCCGAAGATTACTCTCCGATAAAATTCCCGAGACCATTTGTGCCGACCCCTTGACCATTCCCTGCCACTGATAAGTCCGTATGTATAACCACATACACGTTCCGTTCATCCATTCAATCCCAGTTGCTCTTGTGTTCATAAGATGCATCGAAATACTTTCCGTTGTTTCGGGAATCCTTTGAGCCTACTGCCTTGCAGCTTCTTTTCACCCTGTGGATAATTCCTCACATTTATCGAGGATCCGTTCATCCTAAGTTGTTCCTGTGATTCCCAAAATACTTTGAAATACTATTCGATCTCGCGACAATCCTCGACAGCCTACTGCTTTGGAGATTCTTCTTACCTGCTTGCACTATGATTAATCCCGTTTTTCTTGTAGACTTTGATGACCTCCCTTGGCATTGCCATTCTGATCTGTTGAATCATCGTGTGTGCTAGTGCACGCAATCATCTGTTGATCCTTATGAATTCATTCTTCCGGCTCAGACGTCATTCCGGACATGAGCTGGATCTCGGTAAATCAAAACTGAATTGATTGAACGTCAAGCTTATATTCAACTTATCCATGTTTGATCGATGTATCTGAATCTGATACACCGTTATGGAAATCATAATTCCTTTGTACTTAAGCATCGGAATATTCAACCGCTTCTGTCATCTGATGCCTTTGTATTTTTCTCCTTGTGGTTGAGTACCGATACACGCACCAGACTCTCTGTACGCCGCCTGACCTTTTTGGTGGATTACTACATGTTGCCCCCTTGTGTCCAAAATCATTGACGGATTTTCCCCTCATATAAAATGCCCTTGGCAAATGGTATCGTCTTCTCCATGTTGGCAGCCTTCTGCTTTCAAACTTGTATATCTTGTTCCTATTGTTTGTTGTACAGGTCCGTAAAAATGTCCTGTCTGGTTGTATCTATGTTTCAGCCATCTGTGTGAACCCCGAAAACTTCTCCGGTTCATACTCTACTGGTGTTACTCAAGATAAATTTACTACTCTACAACTTCATCGAAAGAGAGAAGTGAATGAAAGGATATGCATTGAAGAAGTGGGAGTCGACCCTGAACCTTTGTGTTCATGCCCATGGATACGATGTAGAACTTATCATGTAAGCTTCTTGTAAGATAATTAACCCCCTTGGCATAAATTTATAATACACCTATGATCCACCATTCTACCTTCGAGTATTACCTCCTGGTACCTCGAGGATATCATACCTTTGCACTACATCTAATGAATTTGATGGAACAATACCTTTCCCTATCGTAACCAACCACTCCATGGGTTTTGGGTTGTTGTCAACCGAGAACAACAAATACTTTTGTTTCACCATTCCTTTTGTTTGATGTCGCCGTTGTTCGATTATATTTTTCTTGAAACCTTTTGACATGATGTGTCGTGTTCATCATCAACATTTTGACTTCTCCCATGTGTCTGTTGAATTCATGGCGAGGAATACCCTCCTTGCTCCTCGATGATTTGTGTTATTATCGACAACCTTCTTTGACCCCCGCCAATACAAACTTTGTCATGTATATTTTTGCTCTGCTTCCCATTTGAAAAGATATACACCTGATACTTGTGTATAATCACATTTTCCCTTCCATTGGACTTTTTTTTACCTTTACTGTTATGTATTTTATCTAAGCAGTGATAATTCCCTGCTTATGTAAACACTTCAGTGTACTACTTTGTCCGTACAACCTGTTACTACCGTTGTTAACATTTCGGTATCCACCGATGGACGAGAACTTTGCCTATTAGTCCACCTCGTCTTAACGAGCAGGAAAATGGTTCTCTTCGTCCCTCGCCCTTGGCACCGACGTTGTTGCCGACATAGCGAACAAGTTGTTCTCTGACTTACCTTGCAACTTGATCGCATTGTTTTTCACCACCCTTCTTATTCAATGTGGGCCCATAACCCACAGTTCCACAGGATCGAAACCTGACTCTTTTGTACATACCCGTTCCCAAGGATTATTCCTCATGCTTGACCTCGTGTACCATTCACGAGTCATTTACCTTGTGATCTTTGGTTCGATATCAGACACAGTGCTTATGCCTGATGCTCTGGACCCCTTTTCATCCTCCATCATCGGCATCGAATGTTTGCCTATCCGCTTGAAACTTCTTGTATCTTCTTTTGTTTCCCTCGGTGTGTTTCCCTTAGTTTAAACTCGTAAGATACTTTGTACCCCATTCCCTTGGACCATCTCGGTTGATTAACCGGGTACCAATCCGACCCCTTTAAAATGTTCACCTAACCTATTCGTAAGTACGATGAAGCCCCTGAAAGAAGGATGACAACTCATCGAGATGCACCGATACAGAGAAATGAAGACGTCGACAAGATGGATCAACTCCTTCGAGAAGGATAAAAGAACCAAAAGAATTGTTAGGATGCGAAACAAAAACCCTACCCCTTGCACTACCTTTGATTCTCGGGACGAGAATTCCTGTAGTGGGGGAGATTTGTAACACCCTCAGTGTCTGTAACAGTAATCACTTTGACAAATGACTATTATTGTTGCTAACCACTGTTACTAGTCTTGCTTGATCACTTGGAAACAAAACAAATCCAAAATCCCTTTTGGTTGATACTATAAATTATGTGATAAATAAAACTGTGTCCAAAAATTATGGAACCAATTTTGTTAAATGTCTAAAAATCACTGGACCATGATAATTCAACATTGGGTATTTATTAAAATGATTTAATATAACAAACAATTTAAACCAGTGCCAATACCGTCCCATCCATTGCATATTCAAAAGAAACTCTAAATGAATTTCTTTTGCACCCAAACCTTTTGTGGCACTGCTATATGTTGTGACCTTAATTTAGGAATAATTGGCACATTTTATAAAAGGGACAATTGCATTTTTGCCCCTAGTTTTGCCAGCCCGTGGGTTTTGCCCTTACTTTTCGGCTCTGCTCAGTTTTGCCCTTAGATTTGTCCCTCGGGTCATCCGAACGCCCTTTGACCGTTTGACCAATACTTAAAAAATGTATAACAAATTCATATGAACTTAGAAAAATGCAAATAAGATATTTAATTATTCAGAAAAGCATTTCCTTTATGTGTGTATCATTTGCACATATGAAAATATTAATTGTTAACCTACCCAAGGTTACTAACGTTCTTAACATTATTAAAAATAAAAATGTGTAAACAATAAAAAAATCATGAATAAAAATGGCATGCAAGTTTAGGTGATGTCTGCTGACCATTCTGATATCTTATTTGAGATTTTTTGAATTCACATGAACTTGTTATGAATTTTATAATTAATGGTCAAAGTCATTTGAAAATGCATAACAACTTCATATATACCCAGAAAAATGCAAATAAGATATCAGAATGTTCAGAAGACATCACCTACATTCACATGTCATTTTTAATCATGAAAATGTATTGTTTATACCCTTTAATGTTTAATAATGTTAATAACATTAATAACCTGAAGTAGTTTAAATATTATTTTGTTCGTGAATGCTAATAACATGCACTTACAGGTAATGCTTTTTTAAACATTTTGATATCTTATTTGCATTTTTCTGAGTTCATATGAATTTGTTATGCATTTTCAAAGTATTGGTCAAACGGTCAAAGGGCGTTCGGATGACCTCAGAGACAAATTTAAGGGCAAAACTGAGCAAAGCCGAAAAGTAAGGGCAAAACCCACGGGCCGGCAGAACTAGGGGAAAAAATGTAATTGTCCCTTTATAAAATTCGTATACTAGCTAAACTAAATAAAATACAAACAAAATAATAAAAGAAAACAAAACAAATTGAAAAGGGCTAACTGTCGACCTGGGCGAGGCCCACCCCCTGGGCCAGGCCCAACCCACCGTGGCTTTCCCCTTCCTCTCTACAGTGCGGGAGGACAGCCATGGCGTGGCAGGCATCGCGCGGCCGAGCCGTGCCATGCCGCCGTGGCAATCATCCCACGGTCGCCGCCAGGATAAGAGGGCCTCAAGCCACCCCGTGTTTCCCCCTTTCCAAACCATAGATCGAGCCGCCGTTATCCCTCCCCCCTCTCGCCGTTCGTGCTCCCCCGAACCGCCATGGGCGCACCTCGGAGCGCTCGCGCGGCCACCGAGACCCTCTCGCCTATCCGAGTTGTCCACCGCGTTCGTCGTCGCCTACTTCGTCGCCTCGCTGAAGAAGCCGTACCCGGGAGCCACCAAAACGTGCGAATCAAGTCCGTTTTCAACCTCTGCCCGCCGGTGAGCTTCTCCAAATTCCGGCCGCCCCAGCCCTCCGTCGAGCCCTCTGCCACCGTCTTCTCCCTCCTGGTGAGCGTCTCCGCTACCGCCAACTGGCCGCAGCCTACCCCTGACCCCCTAGCCGTGTATCCCCTTTGGCCATGCACGGGCCGCCGCCATGGCCGACCACCCCAAAGCTCCAGTGTCCCTCTGCGCTGCCCGCGCGCACCAGCACACTCCCAGTGACCCGTGAGTCCAGGTTAGCTAAAGAAATTGCTCAAATTCGTCTCGTGTCGCCGTTTGCCGTTTGTGCCGAACACCGCCGTCGTCGTGGTGCTCCGGTCGCGCCACTGTTTCCCCGTTCTCTGGCCGCGCCCTGCCCTGTGCCAGCCGCCCCCGTCCCCTTCGCTGCGGCTGGCTACAGCCATGGCCGGCCATCGCGTGGTGTGTGTTGAGTGCGTACATGGTGTGTGCAACGTGTATGTGTGTTGTGTGTGTGCGTGCTCTGTATGTGCGTTGTGTGTGTGTGCGTGCGTGGTGTGCAGCCCTGGCTGCCGGCTAGCTCGTGGCCGCTCTGGTCGCCGGCGCACAGCTGCTACTGGCTGCAGCTGTTGCATGTATGGCTGTTGCTCTGCCGCAGCCGTCCCCGGTTGTTGTTGCTGCTGTACACTGCTGCTCCGTGCTGTTGAATGCACTGAAGAATGTCATTTTTGACAGTGGATAATACTACTAAGTATCACTCTAGAAAGCAGCAAAAATAGTGTCAAATGGATTCAAAATTAGATAAAAATTATGGGAATGAATAGTACACTGGATGTACTCCATTTTATCTCATTGGAGCAAAGTCATTAGATGCATCGATTAATTCGTAGAAAAATAGCAAATATGCAAAAATCTGTGATGAGCTAGTACAATTAAGCCTATGCCGTATGTGCAAATAAAAAGTTCGCAGATAACTTCCTAAATTTCTGTAATTTGCAAATAGGTCCTCTACCATTAATTAGAGTTTAGATTAAATAAATCTGCTAAATAAATAGCCTATGACATGTGGGCCCTGGCTCTATTTGTATTTAATAAAATGAATTATTAATACTATGAGGTTTACAGGTGGGTCCCCTCTGTCAGTTGACTTGTCAAACTTCACTGTTTTGGATAATGTTTGGTTTTATTAATAAAAATAATTCTAGAAATTCTTTTAAATGATTTAAAACTTTAAAAAAAATCAATATCTTTTAAACCGTAAGTCAGATCCGAAAAGTTTATACATGTAAATTGATCAGAAAAATATAATGAATATGAGTAGGCTATCCGTATACCAACCACACCCCTCTAAAGCACCGAACATCGAACCGTCCCCCTCCGGACCGTCAGTCCGATGAATTGTCCGGTACTGTCAAAGTATCCAGATGAATTTATTCTGAACACGAAAGTTGTCCGGATTGTTTCAACTAGCACGGTTACACCTTTCACACATTTTTCGGATGTCCACGACACCTCCGGCATGAACCCTTCCCCCCTCCGGACACCCTGTCCGGTAATCACCCGGAGCCGGTAGTTCATACCCGGATGAATTCCCGCTCCGAGCAATACACCTCGCACTGCGTTACAACACCGTTAACTTTGCGTTTGCCATGTCTTGTATTTGTATTGCTATTATTGTTGTGTATTTATTGTTCCTCCCCCCTCTCTTATTGTCCGGTAGTCCCGACGACCGCTGCCGATGCCCCTGTGTTCGACTACGTCGTCGACGACCCTACCCCTCCCGCGAGCTTCCAGGGAAGTAGAGCCATTCTCTTGCCCAGATATCGCCTACCTTTTCCGTACATTTCTTGCACTAGGCATTGTTACTGCTGCTGCTACGATTACAATCCTATTCAATTGCATAGCTTTTCTTTGTCGCCCCTTGATGTACCTTCCTTTATCCTATGTTGCCTATGATATTTATGCATTATATTCAGCAGTGAGCCCTGCGCATTGTTAGCTAGGATTAGATAGCGGGCCGTGACCACTAAGGGGAGTGAACACTGATACGAATATATATACAACTGCACTTGTACGGTACAATGCAGACCCCGCCTAAGGCCCCCTAGCTCGGCACTGCCGAGCCACATCAAGTGGAGTTACCGAGGAGAAATCCTCGTACTTCACTCGTTGCTGACTCTGTATAGCCGCCCTAGGGACCTGAGCCCCGGTTGTCCTTAAGGTAAGGAGTCGGGCGACCCAACGGTGCCCGCAAGCGGTATATTGTCGAGAGCGACAGGGAGGGTACGACCGACGTTACTGGCGTGCTTGGCCCCTGCTCGTATCTCGCGAGAGTTACCAAACCACGAAAGTCGAGCTCTACCAAGAGCACACGCGATATAAGGTAAGGAGACGGATCACCTTGTTGGTAACCGCAGAGACTTGGTGGGACGACAGGGAAGGCACCGATGTACTGGTGGTCCTGACTGCTGTCGTTGACCGCGGGTCAGTTAAGTCGAGGCAACGATAACGGTTGTCACGCAGGTTAATTAAAATGCTAAATGGTCGGCGGATGACTTGAGAGACCCGTTGGTCTGTACACACTACCTACACGTGGGATTACTGTGTGGGCCCTCCGCGTCGTAGTTCGTCCGAAAGCTCTTCAGACGTCAGCAGTACTGCGGCCTGATCGCCGGGAAGCCGTGTTGTCTTATTTGCTGCAGCAGGTGTGTTTGGATTTGCTTTTGCTTCACCGGCCAGACTCGCACCGTGCAGGAGCGTGCAAGGGTGAGGGACCTAGACCCCTTGGCGCATAGGATATAGTCCGGCGGATGGCCTCTCTGCTGAGCCTAGGATGGGCTGCGATGTGTCGGATAGCCTCGGTGGGGCGTTCCCTAACAAGGTTCACGCCACCCTGGAGATCCGAGCGTGCATGCTGAACAGTAGTGCACCCCTGCAGGGAGTTTAATCTATTCGAATAGCCGTGTCCACGGTAACATGACGCTTTATGCTGAAGCTGGATCTTACCACTACAAACTATTACTATTAAACTGTATGGTTCCGGGTTTTCTTCCTCATAGGGAAGTCGAGGAGGGGAACTCGGAGGCATTATTATTATTAATCATTACAACTTATATTATACAATGTTGCAGCAACTTCTGCTTCATTGTTACTTTATGCTTTATATGAACTGTTGGCTGTTCTCATCTTGTGCTGCAAGACACCGTCAGAAGATGCTAGTCTTCGATAGGCCTAGCTTCTTACCCTTATTCTGATTTCTATCTTGCAGTCCACTATATACAACCTGCCCTTTCCATTTGATACAATGCATAATGCTTAGTAGCGGACGTAAGACTCGCGGGTATGCTAGATACTCACCTTGCTTTATTTCCCCCTTCTTGTTTTGTCTGATCGGCCGCTGCAGTCGACGTTGGAGCCTTGGAATCCAGGAGCAGGAGATCCCCGATGCCGACCACCGCAACGTGAAGATCACCGATGCCTTCTAAGATGTCGAGTTCCCCGTTGACCAGGAGTAGTTTGGAGGTTCCCAGGCAGGAGGCCTCGCCTTTTCGATTTGCTGTTATTTGTCGTAGCCTTCTTAAGGCAACCTTGTATTCTTGTGTCTGTACTCAGATACTATTGCTTCCGCTAACTTTGTGCTTTCGAGCTGTTGTATTCGAGCCCTCGTGGCCCCTGGCTTGTATTAAACAGCTTGTATTATTTTATTTGTAGAGTTGTGTTGTGATATCTCACCGTGAGTCCCTAATCTCGATCGTGTACCTTGTGTGTATGATAACTGTACACGGTCTGATTTTGGGGGCGTCACACCTTGTCTCTTGCACGATCGAACGTAGGAAATTATAATCATCACGGACTCGAGCTGAACTCTGAAAACAAAGCAAACTAAAGAGCAAAGGAAACATATTTTTGGTTTTTTTTAAGTTTAACGAAAGAAAAAGAAAGGAGAAATCTTTTTGGGTTTTTGCAAACGAAAAGAACAAAGAAGAACAGGCAAAAACTTGCAAAAAGATAAAAGCGAACCAACGGTAGATACAAAGGAAAGGGGAGGAGAGCACGTACTCCCCCAAGCTTAGGGTTTTGGCCTAAGTTGGGCTCTTCTACTGCGGTCCCGCGGAGCCTCCTGCTCCGGGGTAGTGGTAATCCCACGGGTTGTATGAGCCCTCCGGTGCGTACACTGAAGTCCTCGGATCCTCCCACGTGGAAGAGGAAGGTCCCGCCCCCCATCCAGAGGAAGACCCTTCACCCCAGGGGGTGACGGTCTCCTCCTGAACTGGTGGATATACCACGTGCTCCTCCTCGTCTGGCTCGACCCTCTCCGTGGGGTCGTGAAACTGGTATCTCCCCGTGATCTCATCAAACTCGGCCACTGAAAAATGAAATCCGTTCCTGCGAGAAAAATCAAACACAAGTGGTGCAGGTAGACGGACAACGCGTTCCACACCGTCTTTAAACCTCAAAACATAATCAAGTGCATAGCGGTCAGAGGCCTTAGTAACAAAGAAATGCCTCTTCATGGCAGCCAAGTCAAGGCTAACAAAAGGAAAGACTTTATCATCTGGGCGCGGTTCTCCTTGGAGAAACTGCAAAAGAAGTGTGGCATAGACGCCACCAAAGAGGTCCCCCTTGTTACTATTAGTAGCAAGGCGTTTCGCGATAAGCGAACCCACATGATACTCGTGCTTCCCTGAGAGGGCATTCGCCATGATAGCAGTATCAGGCGTATAATTGCTGCTTGTGTTGTCTCGAGCCAACACTCCTCTAGCAATATAATAGGCGAAATACCTGAGGTGAGGGAACATAATGTTGGAAATCTTCTGACGGTTGGATGCCCTCACTTCAGTGTTACAGAAAGAGTCGAGGAGGGTGTTGAGTGCAACAGTTTGGACATTTTTCCTCTTCTTCTTTTCGACCAAGCCTGGCAAACCTAAAGCTTCACAAAATGTACTCATAGGCATGGTCAGCAACCTTTCATAAAGTCTAAATACCACAGTATCATTGTCAGTATAAAACCTGAAACTGTTAACAAAAATAGCGGTGAGTGTCTCGTACTGTGGTACACGGCTCGTAACGAGCCGTGTCAAACCTGCATGGGCACACAGAGCATAGAACTCTTCTCGTATGCCGGCATCCTCCATGAAGTCTTCGCATGGAAATTCCATAGCTCTCGCGGGTGACGCGTCCAACATCTCCATGGGTACGATATCTTCATTATAGCTCACCCTCGTGGACGAAGGTGAAGCTTCGGAACACGTAACACGGCTAGAGCGCTCGGGCTTCTTCTTCCCAAGCCACTATCCTAGCCTCTCCATTTCAGAGAATATTTGTCCCAAATTTCAGCTCAAATGAGTGGTTGTAGAGGGAGATCGAAGTTCCGTGCTCAAGAACAGCAAGAACACGAAACCAGAGCAAGAACACGAGTTTTCGGGGTGAAAGAGAGAGAGTGGAAGAAGAGATGCCAGCAGGGGGTGTCTGTGGGCCCCAGGAGGGTGGGTGGCGCGGCCAGGAGCTGGGCCGCGCCACCTGGCCTCCTGGGCCAGGGGTGGACCCCCCTGGTCAGCCACAGGTACTCCCCGATGGCTTTTTACCTGGAAATTTTTATTTTGAATTTTCTGGGAAACTTCACTGTAGAGAATTTTTCAAAATTCAAAAAGATGCAAAAAACTTTCGTGAACTTGAGACAAAAGTTAGAACAAGTGAATTTTTAAACAAAAACTTGGGTAGAGCAAGGAGAATAAAAGCTAAATGAAATGAAAACATAACAAGCTCAACTTTTTACTTATATAAAACTTGCTAGTTAGCAAGGTTGATCAAGTCTTACCAACACGCCGGTGATATATAGCGCAGAAAGTCTCGCCTCTTATGAAGTGATCATTGCACTCTCACTTTAATGGACATTGTCCCCACCATAATTGTTTTGTATTTGTGGTGTACATGTAGTGGACAATCCCATTCTCCAATATTCACGGTCTCGATATTCTCAATGGAGTTAAGGCCATGCCTTTTGTCGATTTTCTTCGCAAAATACACCGTGTGTTCTTTGTCATTTACGTTGAAGGTAACCTTCCCTTTATTGCAATCAATTACGGCACCTGCGGTGTTAAGAAAAGGTCTACCAAGGATAATGGACATGCTCCCATCCTCGGGCATGTCAAGCACAACAAAATCAGTAAGTATTAAGCAATTTGCAATTTCAACTGGAACATCCTCACAAATACCGATCGGGACGACCGTGGACTTGTCGGCCATCCGAAGAGAGATATCTGTAGGAATTAGTTTCTCTAAACAAAGCCTTTTGTAGAGAGAGAAGGGCATAACACTCACTCCTGCACCAAGATCACATAAGGCAGTTCTAACATAATTATTCTTTATGGAGCAAGGAATGGTGGGTATACCTGGATCACCGAGCTTCTCAGGAATCTTGCCACTGAAAGAATAGTTAGAAAGCATAGTAGATATTGCCTCATTAGGGACTTTTCTTTTATTAGTAACAATATCTTTCATATATTTTGAGTAAGGAGGTAATTTAATAGCATCAGTTAAAGGAATTTGAAGAAAGAGAGGTTTCATCCACTCACAAAACTTGTTGTAGTGCTCTTCTTCTTTGGATTTGACGGACTTGCTTGGCAAAGGCATGGGTTTCTGTACCCATAGTTCTCGTTCCTTCCCGTGTATCCTTGCAAGGAAGTCTTCTCTAGTATACTTCTTGCGCTTATCGGGTGCTTCTTCTTCATGAACCTCGGGTGGATCATTCTTTTCAGTATCTTTTTCAGGTTCAGCACCGTCTTCAGTCTCAGCATCAGATATAGATATGCTGTTTGGATCCACAGCTTGTTCTTCTTCTTCTATAGGATCATTGGAATTTTCAGCTTCCTTGTGTTTCTTTTTCTTCTTCTTCTTTTGGGAGCTAACAATTTCTTCTTCCTGCAGTTGAGAATCTTGCTCGATCCTCTTTGGATGCCCCTCTAGATAGAGAGGGTCCTGGGTGTGTGTGCCACCCCGGGTCTTTATACCGTAAGCTTGTAAATTGTCCTGTTTGGCATTATTAGCAAGCAAATCTTTTTGCACATTAGAAATTTGTTCAAGCTGAGTTTGAACCATATGAAAATGCTTCACAAGACATTTAACATCATTAACTGTTCTACCTAGAACATCAAGCAAACTTTTAATAGCAAGAGTATTATCATGCAACTGACCTTGTATCTTCTTATTGAAGTGATTCTGCTTCATAATTAAATTATCAAGCTCATCTAAACATTGATCAGGAGGTTATCCTTTAGGGATGTCACTTGCATTGAAATCTAAAAGAGAGTGTACTTCTATCATATGTGGGTGAGTGGTGGGCTCGCACAACTTCTCAATTGGAGTTAGATTCTTCACGTCATTAGCTTTAATACCTTTCTCTCTTATGGACTTTTTTTCTTTTTGCATATCTTCCGGGCTTAGGACTAGCATGCCCCTCTTCTTTGGTGGTGGAGGTGGTTCAGGCACGGACCAATTTTCATGGTTTTTGGCAATTTTTCCCATCAATTCTTCCGCATCGTCCGGTGTTCTTTGCTTGAAAACACAACCAGCACAACTATCTAGGTAGGATTTAGACCCATCGGTTAGACCATCATAAAATATATCAAGTAATTCATTTTTAGGGATTTCATATCCCGGTCTAGCCTTTAGCAAACTGCAAAATCTCCCCCAAGCTTTAGGGAGATGCTCATCCTGCAACTGTTTAGAGTTATAAATTCTTTGTAAAGCAGCATGTTGCATATGAGCAGGAAAATACTTATCAACGAAAGATATAGCCATATCTTGAGGACTCTGAATGGAACCACATGGTAGTGCATCGTACCATGCTCTAGCATCTCCTTTCAAGGAAAAAGGAAGAAGCTTGGTCACATAAAAGTTCCGGATCCTTTCATCTGTGTTAAACAAGCCGCCTAACTCAGTGAGTTTGGTCAGGTGCCCGATAGCATCATCATTTTCTCTGCCATAAAAGGGTCCAGCTTCAACTGTGGATATAAGTGAAAGGTCAACAGAGAAATCATAATCAGGATCAGTGATGCATATAGGAGACGTAGCAAAAGTAGGATCAGGAGTAAACTTGTTCTTCAGGGAGTGCTTTGCTAGCAGCTTCTTTATAGTAGCAGGGTCGGAACCAGCACATTCATTAAGCTCCCTGCATAAATCATCATCAAGTATAACATAATCGTCCTCAAGGAGTTTCTCCTTAAGGCCAGCAAGGTCATGAATTTTTCCAATAGGTGTTTGGGTAACAGGAATTTCAACACCCGAGAATCGGGCAGCAGCAGTAATCTGTTCTTCTATAAAAGAACCAAGTGAACCTGTAGTCTCAAAAGTAGTATAAGCATCATCAAAAGTATCTGACATATTGCCAGACTCAGTAGAAGTAGCATGTAACTAAGGTGAATTAAACTGACTCATAACCGAAGGTGAATCAAGTTTAGCACTAGTGCTAAGAGCAGTACCTCGTCTCGTACGGGATGGTAAGATCGGAACTTTAGGGTCTCCTTTCTTACCCATAGTGGATAACGTGCAGCAGGTAGGATACTTCGAGTAGAGCTGTAAATAAAGCTATGGTCCCCGGCAACGGCGCGAGAAAACATTACTTGATAACCCTCAACTGTAGGGGATCGAGATAGTCTTCGCGGGCGAGATAACCCAATTTATTGATTCGACACTTGGGGACACAAAGAATACGTACAGGCTTTGAAAATTGAGTTGTCAATTCAACCGCACCTGAAATAAACACTTGCTTGCACAAAGGTATTAGTAGCAACTGTGATATGGTAGTGGTGGTAATGATAATAGTGGTGATAGTGATAGTGGAACAGCAAAGGTAAACAACTAGTAACCAGCAGAAGGAAAACATTGTAGGCTAGGGAGATGGATGGTTGGGCGCTGCTTGGATGAGAACGAACATGTAATAGATTCTAACACTGGCAAGGCTCATAGAAAATAAAGGATCATCTAGGAAAATATCAAACATCAGGCATGTATCCCAAGGTAGTTGTACGTGCTTGCAATAAGAACTTTGCACAACATCTTTTGTCCTACCCTCCCGCTACAAACGGGGCCAAAAGGAACTTAGGGAGATTAAGGTACTCCAGTCAAAGAGCACCGGAACAAAGCATTAACAATTCATGGATACACGAAATCCTCAAATCATAGTCCATCCCCTTTGGTGTCCCAAGCTGTCACCATTGGGATCGCCGGTTCCGGACTATAATAGGTGCATACAACTCATAGATAGGATCAAGAACACCACAAACTCAAGGAACAAAAAAGGGTGATCAGATCTGAAATCATGGCACTCGGGCCCAAAGTGACAAGCATTAAGAGCAACAAGTTGTAACAGAGATGATAAACACCAAGTAGATGATAGGCAACATGCCCCCAACAATCTGATTGAACTATTACATAATCTAACTCATCCAATCCCTACCATCCCCTTTGCCTACAGCAGGGAATTACTAACACATGAGAGGAGAAGTCATAGAGGGGTGATGGAGAGGCGATGATGATGACGATGGTGATGATTTACCCCTCACCGAAGGCCAATTCCGCCTCCAGATTAGCTCTCCGGGGAAGAACAGAGGGTTGCGGCGGCTCCGCGACGTAGATTGGAAAAGCGACTTCTGTTTCGAGGTTTCTGCGTTGGGAGAATAAATAGGGGCCAAGGTAGGCCACCAGGGGGTGTGGGACCCAGCCAGGAGGGCAGGTGGCGCGGGCTGGGCCGCGCCAGGCACCCTCCTGGCTGCCCCCTGGCTGCCCTTTGGCCCCCCTTTGGCCTAGTGGAAGCTTCTGGAACGCTGATTTTTTATATTTTTTTGGGATTTTTCCAGCGTACCTAAATATCCAGAAACCTGCACAAAAGAAAACAACAATGGTAGCTCTGCTGAAAACAGCGTCAGTACGGGTTAGTTTCGTTCAAATCATGCAAGAATGAAGGCAAAACAATAGCAAAAGTGTTTGGAAAAGTAGATACGTTTAGGACGTATCAACAAGTAAATAGGTTGACTAGATATGCAACAAGGTGAACAACCTATGGGACAAGAAATGCGACAACAATATGAGCAAGCACAAGATAAAAAAGGTAATAAGCTTGCTCAAAGTAAAGGTGGAGATAACCGCAAGTGGAGCCGATGGAGACAAGGATTTGTTACCGAAGTTCCTTCTCTTGTGAGAAGTACGTCTCCGTTTGGAGAGGGTGTAGAACACAATGCTCACACAAAGCCAACGAGGGCCACCCTATTTCTCCTCACGCTCTCACCAAGGCAAGATGCCATGATTCCACTATAGGAAACTTGAGGGTGGTCACCGAACCCGTACAAATGGAGAACCTTGGGGCGGTCACCGAACCCGTACAAATGCTCGGGGCTATCTCTACAACTGAATTGGAGGCTCCTATAGCGTCCCGAAGCTTTACACCACAATGATTGAGCTCCACAACAACAAACCTCTAGCGGCCAACGCACCCGAGAGGAACAAGCTCTAGAGTGCCAATGCACGAAAGAGTACAAGCTCTAGATTGCCAATGCACTCAAGAGTAACAATCTTCTCAACTTCACTTACTACAACGAATCCTCAGAGAGAACTCAAACCGATGCGCCAAATGCAATGGCAAGAGCACACAATGTGCCCAAGTCCCTCACTCTCAAATCCCACCAAAGAACAAGGAGAACACCAAAGAACTCCAAGATCTAGATCCACAAGGTTCCCCTCACATTTGGTTCTGTTTCTACTAATAATGACCAATGGATCTACATTTGGGGAAGAAAGCACTTCATCACTGCCAGAGCTTATAGTTCTTTGATTGGAGTTAAGTCAGTCCCTCCACTCTATAATTGGATCTGGACAACTAGCTATCAACCAAATCATACATTCTTATTTTGGTTGCTGATACAAGACATACTAAACACAAGGAACCTCCTCAGAAGGAAAACTTTCCATCTGCAGACTTACAACTGTGCTACACTCAATTGCCAAACTGAGGAAAGACTGCATCACCTGTTCTGGACCTTCCCATTTGCATCCTCTTGTTGGGACTTCATATGCCCAAACAGAATCATCAATTCCTCAGTTCTTGAAGCTATTGCTGATATGAAGCTAAAACTGAATATTCCATTCTCAATGGAAATCATAATCACTGCTGCTTGGTGAATTTGGATGGTAAGGAATGATAGAATCTTCAGAAACAAGGCTCCCTCCATGTTGCACTAGAAGGAACACTACTTCTCTGAGATAAAACTATTGAGATTTAGGATCAAGATCAAATATTCCTTTTCTTTTCTTTTCTTTCTTCAAAGAATGTTGAGAATTTGTAATATAATTTTCCTTTTCTTTCTTGGCTTAGCTCAAGCCATGTAAACTTTTTTTATTTTTAATAAAGTAAAAGCTGCAGTGGGGTATTGCCGTACTGTTTCCCCCCTCACAAGGTTCCCTTCACAAAGAGGAGAGTTGGCTTGGTGGAGAATTTAGATCTAGATCTCCTCTCTCTTTTCCCTTAAAAAGGAGCAAGAATCATGGGAGGGAAAGAGAGCAAGCAAGCTTTTAGAGGTCAACAATGGAGGAAGAAACTTGCTAAGAACGGGTGGGGACAAAGGAGGAAGAAGACCCCCTTTTATATGTCCCCACGAAATCTGACCGTTATGCACAGAAAAACACAGACCAGTACAACCGGCCTGCACACCCGGTACAACTAGTCCACCATGAGCAGCCCACATTCTCCCAAAACCCTAGTTGGTGGTGAGATGGCTAGGGCGGTACATACAACCGCCCATTCGCCCGGCAGTATCGGTAATTAGCAAATTACCGGTACAACCGCGGTACCACTGGGCTAAGTCAGAGGAGAAAGGGCCTTTGCCCGGTAGTGCCAACGGAAGTCGGCCTGGTAGTACCGCACACTGACAAGGGAGGTACAACCGACCACGAGCCCGGTAGTACCGGTAAATATACATTTACTGGTACAACTGCACTACCACCGCAGGGCCACCGGTCCGAGGTCAGGAGAGAAAGGCACTACACCCGGTAGTGGCACCGGTCGTACCACACCCTAACAAGGGGGGTACATCCGGCCCAACCGACCGGTACAACCGCCCGACAGGAATTGCCAACACCAAGAAAACCAGAACGGCCATAACTTCTACAAATGAACTCCGATTGAGGGAAACTCAAGCTTGATGGAAAGCGAACAGATCTGCATATGAAATATTCAGAACAGGCTAGAGAGAAATGCCAAACAGATATAGGTGTGAGACCTCTAACTAAGAAGATCCGGCAAATCTCCCACATCAAAAAACATAAGAGAAGATGCATATGAAATCTGTTTTCAATGAACAAGAGTTTGTCATGAAGAAGACAACAAGCTCCAAAACTCACAGAGAGAAAAACCAAACAAGAACCAATAAAGATGATGCCAAGGATGCAAATGTTTGTGCTCTTCATGAACGACTCAACCTAGCCTACAACCCGGTCTCCTAACTACCACCAAGAGACCGGTAAACTAGATACCTATCTATGTCAAACCTTTGTCTTGCGCATAATCAACTTGAGCTTGATGACGACGATCATGCCCGCCTCAAGTTGGAACATCTTTCTTGATTCCGCCGGCTTGATGAAGACTGGTAGATTGCTCCCCCATACTCCATTATGGGTGAGCCTCTTTTAGGCACATCTTCACAAGACCATTATCATCAAATGGTCGGCAAGCTCCAAGCATATGATATATTCGTGATGCTCCTCTTGACCTTGCACACATTAACCTGACCAATCTTCGGATAACTCCATGAATAATTATTTGGTCAACACATAATCTTCATCATTCAACCTTCAAGCCGTCCTAAGATCTTCAAGCGTTGCCTATGGACAAACCTTAAAGTATAACTCAAGGAAACCGTTAGTACATAAATATTGTCATCAATTACCAAAACCAAACATGAGGTCACATGCCCTTTCACTTTAGTTGGTGAAGAATGAGCTCAAAGCAGATTTCGAAGCAGGAGTCGAAGTGAATGCAATTCCAGCAACACCATCGGATTCTGATCCTGAACCAAATCCTGATCTTGATTCGTCTTCGGATCCAGATGCTTCTTCTTCGGAGTTCATCTCCTTCCCCAGATAAGTTTTGGCCCGGTGAGAGCTGTTTCGATGAGATGAATAAGTATTCGAAGATGAGCCCTCGTGCTTCTAGTGATACTTCTTCTTCTTGTCATCATCGGAATCATTTTTGTTCTCTCTTCTGTGTCTTGATTCATGTTTCTTTGGCTCATAGATTTTGGATGATTTGTGAGACTTGCTAGAGGAGTTTATGTGTGAATGCTTTGATTTGTTTTCAATTTCCCATAGAGGACAATCAACAATGTAATGGCCTGGTTTCTTGCACTTTTAACAACAGTTGTTTTTCACTGGCGAGTTTCTTGAGGACGAGCGGTGAGAGGAATTTCTAGAGTGCCTTGATGAGTAATTCTTGTTCGGTGATGAGGGGCTTGTTCTTTGGAAACGATTGAAGTGCTTCATGATTATAGACAAATCCTTTCCAATGCTAGCAGGATCATCTGATTCACAACCAGAAGCAGAACTGGCATCTGAAGAAGAGTGACGTGAAGCTCTTGCGCCAAGGGAGGTCAACTCATTCGCTAGAGCAATGAGTCTGCTGTAGATAGAACCAACATTTTCACCTTCATGACGCTTGAACAGATGGAATTTGCTTCAGAGAGTGTCAATTCGAGCATCTTTCTGGGTAGAGACACCTTATCCAATCTTCTAAAGATAGTCCCAGACACCTTTTGTAGAGGGGATATTCTTGACTTCATGATATTTTTCAGGAATCAAGTGGTTTGTGATGAACACCCACACTTGCGAATCAAGAGCTAGTTTTTTCATTTCATCAGGAGTAAGAGCATCTTTGTCTATGACTTGAACTCCAGTCTGAACAATTTCCCAGGAAGCTTTATTAATGGAGACAATGTTTCTCATCATCTTGTCCTTGTAGTATGGGTAGTCAGTTCCATTGAACA
Organism: Bromus sterilis; assembly: GCA_950022295.1. NCBI lineage: Eukaryota > Viridiplantae > Streptophyta > Magnoliopsida > Poales > Poaceae > Bromus > Bromus sterilis. The sequence goes on along the minus strand of OX465601.1, from coordinate 136,174,044 downwards.
CAGGAATGGGTTCGCCGGAACTAATAACTGCAAGCGACATACTTGGCAACACTCCAGGAGGTTAGTCCAAAACACGCAGAGCGTAGGGAGTGCCTAGCTCCGATACCAATTGAAAGAACAAGGATGTGATCAGAAGGGGAGGGGGTGAATGATCACTTCCAATTCGAAGTGAAGCAAAAGGAAGCTAAAGGAAGAACAACAGAACAGATAACTAGGAAGAAAAACTACATAATGAAGCTAAACATAGTGAAGCAGAACATAACGAAGCACAACATCTAAACTAAGTGTACTAAATGTAAGTGCAGGAAAGTAGAATGAGCCGGAATCGCTCGGCGCATTTGGCGGACTGAGGAAGAAGACGACCACGATCCGCGCGCCTCGGTGGATCCCAGCTCTTTTTCTTCTGCAAGGAGACACCGACGTCGATGGCGGGGAACTTGGACACGCTAGCTGGGGGTGGGAGGCGTGGCGGGTGGATTCACGAGGCGGCGACCATGGCGTCTCGGGTGTCGCGGGGAAGACGATGGCGATAGAGGGGAGTGAGATCTAGGGCTACAGGGGGGGTGCGGGGGTCGCCCCTTATCGATGGGGAAGGGAAGTACTGTAGCGGCACGGCGCGAGTTGGTTCGACGACGACGAATGGCTCAGTCACCTCGGTCGACATGCCTCACCGCCACTCTCGCGGGAGGAGATGACAGGGGAGAGAGGGGGTGGGCTGGGATGGGCCCAATGGGTTTTCTTGCCCCGAGCGTAGGATAGGCTTCCTCTTTTATTTGCTTTATTTTCTGTCTTCTTTTATGTTTCTGTTTTGTTTAGTCATCTTTAGATTTTTGTAAAATATCAGACTTGCTACAAAACGATTGAGACTTATATAAATTCTTTTGAATTTATCTAAACAACAAATGATTAAATGTGACTGGTTTAGGCACTGTTTTGATTTGTTTAATATATTTAAATATCTTTTTAAAATACCATTGCTATTTTAATATGACCTACTGACTTTTAGGCATTTAATAAAAATGGTTGTACAATTTTTGGTTTTAGTTTTATTTTCGCTTTGTTTATTGAAATGCCAAGGGCAATTTAATAATTCCAAAATATTGATTAAATTCTATAAGTGCCTATGGGTTATTTACAATGTTCATGAGCATTTTTGTTTAACAACCTTAATTTTTTTATCTTAACTTGCCTTTTAAAATGCATTGAAGTGGAATTATTTCCTAGTGAAATTTTTAGTGAGGATGGTTATGATGACAATGCAATCTAATTAGCTTAATGACAGGGCTAAGATCCGGGGGTGTTACATACATGTTCTCCTTTGCAGTTTGTTGCTTTGGCCAAGTAGTAAGTTGTAACTAAAAGAGGGAGTATTGTGCTAGATAATGGGTTCATGCCTCCTGATGTCTGGCTTGAGTGACAGAAACATAGGACTAGGGAATGTGTTGTTGCCATTAGGAATAAAATAACGGTGCTTATGACTGCGTATTATAAGGATTGCTTACATTACACATAGAGTGTTAAAGCAGTTGTCTGTTGCTTTGAGTTTGCATCATTAGTTGCATCTCGCAACTTAATACCAGCGAAATGTTCTGGATTGATATCTTAAGGTGGATGATTAGTAAGTAGATGCTGATGAATAAACGATCTACTTGTCTTGGCGTAATGCCCATACGATTGATCCTTTTACTTTCTTTAGCATAATTAGCATTGCATCGTTCATAATTATGTCAATTGCCTAACTGTAATTTGTTCACCCAACATAACTGTTTAATGTCTTTTGGGAGAAAGACACTATTAGTGAGAACCATGGTACCCCGGTCCATATTCTCATCATAAGTTTACACCGCTTTAATTTACAGTTTTAATTTTCATTTCCATTGCATCATTATTGGTACCCTTTGCGTTTGACCCTTTGTAAATAGCAAGGCTGGAGAGATTGACAACCTCTCTGTACTCGGTGGGAGAAAAGTTACTTGTGTCTTGTGTGCAGGTCCACGACAGCCGTCAACTTACGTTTCATATTTATGACGTTGTTGCCACCTACTTACTGTCTCCGGAATCCTACTTGATTGATAACCTTGATATCTTCACTAAGGGAAATTTACTCCTATCTGCCTCATAACCTTCCACTTGGGGTAACAAACGAGGAGGTGTTATCTGCACCCATCAAGCTAAATTTTTGGCGCCGTTGTCGGCGATTCTGAAGTTCTACATAAGCTTGGTCCCGGAAATGTCATCGTATTGTGACGGTAGGTGCCATGGGGATGGCTAAAGAGGGGGACAAACCGAGGTGAGTGTCGATAGTATCGGAATCGAGAATGGGGACAAGCACAGTGAGACACCGCGATATACCCAGGTTCGAGACTCTCCGTGGAGATAAGACCCATACTCCTGCCGAGTTAACTATGAGCAATAACTCGGGGTACAATGAATGCTCCTTGAGTTGTATCAGAGGAAGGAGAGGAGGCTCTAAGCACTGCTCTCTCCTACATCTCTGTATGGTGGGTGAAGTGGAGTAAATGTGGCTCTCCACTCACGGAGGAGGGATCCCTCGGGATCTTATAGGCCGAGCCCAGGGTACAATAGTAACTACAGGTCGATGTGGAGCCTAGATGTAAGCCTCTGGTAAATTGCTGGAGCCTGCCGACTGCGCCCTTTCCGGGTGTGAGGCGGCGGAAGGCTGTAGGCCTACTTTGTCCGGGGAATCTTGTAGCTTGAAGGTCTAGAAGGCCCTACGGGTAGACTTGCGGCTTCCTCAGAGCTCAGTCTTGTCCGCCGTCTTGTCAGCCCGATATGTCGAGGGAACATCATGCGTATGACAGGTCCACGTGGTACTTTGCTTGTCTGCCATGCAGATCTCTCGAGATCTCCTCTTAATGACCACGGGTGCAGGTCCCACAGTTGGCCGACTGTGGGGCCTGCACAGGTTCCTCCTGAAAAGATCTTGACTCGATGGTTCTCGTGGCCGATTGCTAGCCAACCGGCCGATTGCTCCTCAACCACCTGATTGCGCCTCAATTGGTTGATCGCACGTCGAGCTAACGACTGCTCGCCGATTGCTCCCAACAGTTAATTTGACTGGAACTTGACCGTCCCACGTCGCTCTGAATTCACTGCATGAACAGTTAATGGGCCGCCACCCACTACCCACGCGCGACGGGACGTTGCCTCAGTCCTCGGGCCACGCGCGCACGCCTCAGCTTCTACCCAGGATTCACTGCACCATGTTCCCGTACGTGTATCATCGCGGTTGGTGGATACACGTTTTAATCTGCAGCCACACAAGGCCACATGATAGCCCAGCCGACCCCACTCGCATCCTTGTCCTTTAAATAATGGAGGGGGAGGGGCAAGTAAACCTTCACCTCGCCCATCTCCTTCCTCCTGTCGCTCTCTGCCTCCTTTTCCTCCACCGCCTCCACCATTGCCATGACAGGAAACTCACCGCCGCCGCTTTCCTCCTATTCCATCCATGATTGGTTGCCGCGGTTTGCGCCCTCCTCCGCCAGATTCTTTCTCCGACGCCACACTGGCAGATCTCGAGATGACCTCCACCCGCGGTAGTTAGGCTAGCTCAGAGGTGATGGAGTACGACGTGCTCCGGCTCCGCCACGCGCGCAAGATTCCGGCCGCGGCCGAGACCCGCATCCCCGCCAACGAGCACGTGGAGGCGCTGCAACCCGACAAACACGTCGTCTTCCTCGCCCACTTTGAGCGTGGATTTGGGCTCCAGGTGAGCACTTTCTTTTGCGAGTTCTTGGACTTATACCATTTGCAACCACACCACCTTGGGTCCAACGCCATTAGGCTTATCTCGGTGTTTGTGATGCTATGTGAGGTCTATCTTGGTGTGAAGCCGAGTCTGGGCCTATGGTCCCGGATTTTTCACTTCAAGCCCCAACAGATTTCAACCGGAAGCAAGTTTACGAATCCAAAGAGCGCTCATCTAGACCCCATTTCCAAGAAGGTGATGGTCGCATGTGGGGCAACCACCATCTATCCGATGAAAATTGCCTATCCGAATCCGAAACCAGTGCAATCGGTCAAGATGTGGCATAAAAAATTCTTCTATGTCTGGACTGCGGAGAAATAGCTCGATTGCCTAAATCTTCCCGAGTTCAAGCTAGAACCACCGGTTGACAAGCATAATTGGGGAGCCAATGTCGGCTTCGGAGATGATGATCTGGATGCCTAACTTAGTCGCGTGGCTGAGATGGTTGAAGAAGGTCTATATGCGGCCGACCTGGTTCCTGGATGGATCTATCGCCGAGTGCTTCCTCTTCAACGCCGGTGCCACCGACTGTGTCATATATCAGGACCCCATGATCCAACTCGGATCACTACTCATAACCTGAATCCCGACCAGATACGAGAGCGAGTACACGAGATGATTGACGCCGATTGCGAGGACGACTGGTGGTTCGGCAAGCGACCTTACAGTCGGCGTCACCCACCTCCCCAAGGTACCTTTCCTTCCTTGGCTCTTTCTTTCCTTTTTCTTGTGCCTTTTAATGCCTAGGTCGGCCGTTGCTTGTAGTTGTTCCTTGGCCAGCAGAAGTACGAGGACGGCCACGCCGCGTCCGTTTACTGTCTAGACCGTGCCAAGTCTGATGTTGAGGATCCTGAATTCAACGCGGCCAGCAAGTATGATACTGAGGCTTCGCCCCCGGGATGAGGCTCCGCCTGTTAAGTCAACCAAGCCGACCAAAACGACCAAGAAAAATGTGTCCAAGGGTCCAGTCGGCCAGGAATCAAAACAGGTCAGGCCTACGTCGACTGGTCCTGTTCTGCAAGAGGCAGCTTTGGACATTCCCCCCTCGCACTACGCCATGGCCTCCTTTGCACTCAACGTTCCCGAACTGAAGGGCAAACTTTTGCTCTGTCTCTGCTCGAAATTTTTCTCTGGTATATTGTTGTTTTACTTTTGCCTCCTGATTTTGCAGGGCCACTCGTGATGTAAATGCCGCCGCAGTTGGTGCTTCTTCAGTTGCTCGGCCTGTTGTGTCGGCTAACTCCTCAAGGGTCGATAACACTCGGAAGTGGCCCTTGGTGGTAGATGTTACCGCCAAGTCCGAGCGCACCAAGAAGGCTCAGGCTGATACAATAGGGAAGGCGAAGAAGGTGGCCCCTACTCCGAGCTCTACAGCTATAGTCGATGGATCTGCTGGTGCGCAGTCAGCCATGCCGGCTGCCACGACGACTGCTCCTATTTTGATCGATCTATCTGGCACCGTGCATCAAGACGCACCGACTGCTAGCGTGATTCCTCTGGCTTCCGACTTGGCTAGGACATTCCAGCTCGGCCAACAGGTGACCAGGAGGTGCCTCCCGAGGCTGGCTTCGGGGATGGCACTGCTGCCGCCACCAATTTCGCTGTTGCCGCTGAAGACCCGGAGGCGACTCCTGCGAATGCTCCAACGGTCTCCCGTCAGGTCATCGCTGGCACCTCTCAGCCACCACACGAGCCCGAGCCGAGCCGTGCTCTTGCGCCAAAACCTACTGCTCCCGCCCGCCAGGTTTCTCGATCCGACAAGTTCCGCCTTGAGTACCTTGGTACCAATGTCGATTCGGCCTTTGCCTTCGACTCTGCTCTTGCTAGGTCATTGGATCAGGTTCCCGCCGCCACTCAACGCCGCTTGACCGGCCTGTGCGACCATATCAAGAATTTTTCGACGGGAGCACTTTCCGAGGTCCTTGCCTCTGAGCGTTCCACTGCGGCAAGTTCTTTTACTTGTGGGGGAGCGCCAGCGCCCCCACTGGGTGTAGTCCTCAAGATTCAGGCCGATTGCGCGGAATTGGCTTGGATCTCCACTTGTTCATTCTTCCCTTGCTTTGCTGACTTGCTCTATTTTCCAGGTCATCTGCCAGCGGAGACAACAAATCTTTGACGAAATGCTGGCCGCTTATTCAGCTGACCAGCAAACTCTTGCCGCTCTGAAACACCGATCTAATGTGCAAGCTGCCAAGATCGCCGAGCTGACAGGTAACCCTGGCCGATTGCCCTTTGACCGTTTGCTTTGCTTTTTGGATGTTGCCAATATCTTGACAATGATTCTGGCTCTGCTCAACTCTAGCTGCCACAAGAAATCTACCTGAGATAGAAATGCTAAAAAAGAGGGTGGCCGAGCTAGAGGGTCAGCTCGAAGAGCAGGCCACTCAGCTCAATGCCGCCGTCAAAGAACGCAACTCACTGCAATATGTTGAAGCTGAACTTCAGACAAAAACAAAGCGGTTGACTAGTGATACGTCCCAAACGTATCTATAATTTCTGCTTGCTCCATGCATGTTTTCGGTGATATTGCTATGCTTTTCATACACTTTCATATACTTTTTAACATATTTGGACTAACCTATTAACTCAGTGCACCACAGTGCCAGTTTTCTGTTCTCGGCTGTTTTCGTATTTCAGGTTTTCCCATTATTTAAAGTGCCAAAAAATTCTGGGAAAATATATAAAAAATCAGCATTCCAGAAGACTCCATACGCCCGAAGGAGAGCCGGAGAGGGCTACCTGTCACCTAGGACGCCACCCGGCGCGGCCTAGGGGGAGGTCGCGCCCACAAGCCGCCTAGGCGACTGGGACCACGAAAACCCTGATTCCAGAACCCTTTTCTCCAAAAGCAATTCCGATCTCCGACGCCATCGCCAACAAGCTTCGGGGGACCAGAATTCTTGTGCCGGCACCCTGCCGGGACGAGGAAGTGCCCCCGGATTCATCACCATCGACGTTGCTTCCTCCCTCAATGACGCAGCAGTAGTTCCTCCTCGGGGCTGAGGTTTCTACCAGTAGCTATGTGGTCAATTCTCTCTCCCATGATGTGATCTTCGTTGTGATCATAGGCTATGTTAATCTAGGGTGATCCCATGATATTTCCCCGTACTCTATGTATTGGATTGATGTACTCACTTGATCTTATCTAGTATAATCCCCGAGAACAAGGTGACAGCGGTCTATTGGACATGGATTAGAAGAATATTTTCATGAGTGATTGTGGTACTCTCTTTGGATGACCGCGGTGACATTGGGAAATCCATAGATGAGAACTACGAACTCTGAGGTGTGATTCTGTATCCCGACATAATTCTTGTCCTCTCCTGATCACAAAGGAATGACCTCCGAGTATGTCTCCATTGCATGTTTTAGTGGAAATATCATGTGATTAGACTATGTTAATGTTGTTGGGAGTTGCCACTAGTGAAAGTATGAAGCCTAGGCCTTGTTTCCACCATTGCAATACCATTTGTGCTCACGTTTACTACTTGTTTTCTTGCTGTAATTTTTATTACAAAATAGTATTATCTTGCTTTGCCACCCATATCAATCGTATTTTACCATCTCATTGCCGAACTAGTGCACCTATACAATTTGCCATTGTATTAGGTGTGTTGGGGACACAAGAGACTTCTTGTTTCTTAATTGCAGGGTTTCTTGAGAGAGACCATCTTCAACCTCTACTTCCCTCAATTGGATAAACCTTAGGTCATCCACTTGAGGGAAATTGGTGCTGTCCTATAAACCTCTACGCTTGGAGGCCCAACATAGTCTACAAGAATAGAAGCATGTGTAGACATCAAGCTATTTCTGGCGCCATTACCAGGGAGGTAAGGTTTGAAGGTATATCTTTAGATATTGCAATTAAATCTTTTCGGTTCCTTTTTTTATTTTCACTAGTTATGTTTATGGAAAACTGCACTCTTAGTTCGCTGCTTGGGGAAGGCCACTTTACCACACCCGCGGTAGAGAAGTCTCCTCCACCTACTGAATCTATCCCATTCGAAATACCACTTGGGATAATTGAAATAATTAGGAATGATTGCTATGCAGGGGATGGAACAGTCCATCCTAGTACTCATTTGTTGAAACTTACAGAACTTTGTGAGTTATTTAAGCTTTCAGGTTTGACAAGAGGTGGGGTCATAAGGAAATTATTTGCCTTGTCACTGAAAGGAAAAGCATTAGAATGGTATAGGATACTAGATGATTCTCACCTACGGGATTGGGAAGATATCGAATCTCTCTTTTACTCCAAGTTTTATCCTCTTCATGAAGTCCATGAGAATAGGAATTATGTCTATAATTTCTATCGTCATGATGGAGAGAGCATAACTCAAGCTTGGGGGAGACTGAAAACTATAATGCTAAAATGTCCTAACCATGGGATCCCCAAAGATATAATTATTACTAATTTTTATGCGAGGCTCCCTCGACAGGATAAAGACTTGCTCGATGCTTCCTCTATGGGTTCTTTCACAAAAAAAAAGATTGATGCTAAATGTGAATTCCTTGACAGAATTCAACGCAATACCGAAGATTGGGAGATCGACAAAGGTAAAGAGTTAGGTATAAGTTATGAGTATGATTGCATTAAGTCCTTTGTTGAAACTGCAAGTTTTAATGAGTTTAGTGCTAAGTTTGAGCTTGATTCTCAACTCCTTGTTGATTTCCTCAAATCTCTTGCTTCACATCTTAATATGCCTAAGGAGAATTGGATCAAGCATCATGAACCTTTTAAAGAGATTTGCAAAGAAAATGAAATTGTTCACGATGATTGCAACATGCATGATCCAATTCCTGAAAATGAAGTTTTATATAAGCATGCGAATTTTTCTGGAGTGGATAGACCTTGTGAAAGGCCTATGATTGAAGAAGAGAAGTATTGTAAGCAACATAGGCATGAAAGAACATTCACTTGGGTCAAATATTTAAATGAAATTGCTAGAGAATTGTGTGACCTTTATCCTTTTACTTGTGAACTTTGCTGTCTAGAGGGTCACTTTAATTTTCAATGCATGCACTTTCAAATGAATAAACAACACTTTGCAAAATTTCCATCTCTATTGTGTTGTTAATTTCCATGAAAATGATTACATAAGTAAGATTAGAAAGGAGGGAACTTTACCAAAGTATAAAAATGTCACTTATATTTCTACTAATAAAAAGGAGAGTTTCTCCCAAGTTTCCCCTGTTGTTTCTAATGATAAACCAGGATATATGGAGAAACTTCATCTCCAACCACTCCCTCCTAAGGCGAAGAAGAAGAAAAATAAGAGGAGGAGGAAGAGGAGCAAGAAGGAAGAAGAATGGGTATCAACCTGGCCTGAGCATATTCCTCGCATCAATTTTTATCTTAACGGACATAAATTTTTGGAGGATAATGAGCTTGATTGCATTCATTATTATCCTGATGTTAAGTCCGTAGGCACTATTGAAGATGATTTTGATGATGATATGCATGTTACTTTTTGTGATTGGGAAAATATAATGCTACTTATGATCTTGAAAATATTTTTGGTACCAACTCTGAGAGTGTTGATATATAAATCTCTAAGCTTGAGGATGTTGATAGGATTGCAAGTCCTTTACCCATTAGTGATGTGGTAATTGATAATTCTTTTGCTTGTACGAATAAAGGAAAAATGTTTACAAATATAGTTGCTAGCAATGATAATGCTCTTCTCTACTATGATGATGTTATAACTCCTATCTATAGTGATTGTAAAGGTACCTATGACATAAGGCGAAATTATCCTTATGAAACTTCCATAATAATGGAGGGAATTACTCCCTTGCTGAACACCATCTTGCTAATACACAATTAATCTATAGTGTTCAAGTTGTTTATGATAGTCCTACTCCCACTATTACCAATGACAAAGATTATGCTTATGTGGAGAGTAGCATGTGGATCATGGTAACAATGATTTATGTGATACTTATATTATTGAGTTTATTCATGATCCCACTTAAAATTATTATGAGAAGGGAACGTATGCTTATAGATATTTTAATAATATCATGTTCCCTCTCTTTATGTTGAAGGTTTTGAGCTGCACTTGTTTTGCCTTCCTATGCTTATTGCTTCTTGCTTAAATGAATTATTCTATTAAAATATTTATATGCATAGGAATCATGTTAGACTTAAATGTATTTGGTATTTGCTTCTTGATGCTCTCTTTTGTTCTTCAACTCTTATTCCTACGAAAGCATCATTAAAATCTTAAGCCTATCTTTATGGCTATAAAGAAAGAGCTCTAGGGAGACAACCCTTGTTATCTTTACTTTGAGTTTTTTACTTTCAGTTTTTAGTGGTCTTGATGATTGTTACTAATGTAGAAACATCATTGTATCTTTATTTTCAAGCTTTGTTCCATGTTTAGCTTCTGATTGCAAGAAAGTTCAAAAGTTGTGACATGCTGTGCAGAAAACAGATTCTGTCCTCGGACGGAAAAATTCACGATAAATCTCCAGATCATCTTTTTTATATGAATTGTTTTGACAGAATACTCTATACAATTAGCTTTCGGGAGTCTGTTTTGAGTTTTTTTATTTGAGTTGCAGAAGTACCCCAAAAAAATCATTTACTACCCGCTGTTCTGTTTTTCATAGATTCTGCCACGTTTTGCCTTTCCTCTGTTTTTTCAAGTCTTGCGCTAGCTTTTTCTTTTCAAAAACTTTTTGGCGGTCTTGAGAGACAGTAGCCCTTCAAGAAAATCTTTATTTCTAGTAGAGGTAAATTGTTTTATTGTGGGTACTAACCTCTCTAATCAGCTTATGATAAGTTATGTATGAAGGGAGTTTTCAAGTGTGCGAGGGAAGATGATGAAAGAAGATCCGGGAGTGTCAAACGCTCAAGCTTGGGGATGCTCCCATGCACACCCAAGAAATATTCAAGGAGACTCAAGCTTCTAAGCTTGGGGATGCCCCCGTACATCCCCTTCTTCATCAACAATTATCAGTTCGTCCTTCGTTCCACTATATTTTTATCACTTCATGCCTTATGTGCTATGCTTGGAGCGTCTTGATCTTTACTTTCTTTTTAGTCTTTTTTAGTTTTGTTTGCTGTTTATAACAAGTTAGAACCCAGCTTCCTTTGTGTGGGAGAGAAACACGCTCCACTTTAAACTAGAACACATCCTAGGATTTTCATGCTTATCTTTCTTTTGTTGTGTGTTCTTTATCTTTCCATAGCTGTTTTCATGTTTAGCTCTTAGTTTTCATGCTTATATTTTCAAGAGCTTTTGTTTAGTTTTTTGTTGGAACTCACTTGAGTTTTCATGCTTATCTTGCTTAGAGAGTTGGCTTGTTGCACTGAGTTGTGTGTCTTGACTTGAAGTAGGTAATTTAGGTTGCTATTCAGTTGTAGTAGTAACTTGCAATAGTTTTGAGGTATTGTTTTGAGTAATGTTTGGACTTTTGGTGTCAAGAGATTTAGCCTATTAGTGATAGATGTCGTATTTTGGGCAATCCGTGTTTATTTTCCAAAAACTACAAGAACTAGTTGAGAACTCTAGCTATTAGATGGATCACTAATCTTTGGAGGGGTCGGATATTAGAGTACACTCACGTACCATGAGTCGAGGATGTGCAAGGATAACCAAACCCCCATACACTCCTCCTCGGGGTACTTGTCTCTTTGTGAACCTCTTGATTAGATTGAGAGTTACTGATAATAAGTGCATGAGTTCTTCGGACTAATGTAAGTATTCGAAAGTGACACTTCCACCTTCCATATTTTCTAGCCTCTTCGGTACCGTGCATTGCCCTCTTCTCACTCCGAGAGTTTGCGTCTACCTCGATGGTGCATCCAAACCCTTGGCATGATACGCTCTGTCACCATAAACCTCCTTATATGTTTCCTCAAAATAGCCACTGTACCTACCTATCAAGGCATTTCCATAGCCTTTCCGAGATACATTGCCATGCAACATCCACCTTCTCATGACTTGATCTTCATGTCATACGTGTTCCTGCTACACTAGCAGAGGCAAACATTTGCATACATCATGATAGCTATATCTTCTTTATGTTGAGTACTTTTGTAAAGTGTGAAAGATCTTCTATACTCCTTGTAAAATAGAGTGTTGCCCCTAGTGAGGAAAAGATCCCAAAGAGGACAAATTAAAAGATCCCAAAGAGGACAAATGAGAGTTAAATAGAAAGAGCCATTGAGGCCACCAAAAAATAGAAAAAAGAGAAAAAGAAAATAAAAAGAGAGAAGGGGGAAACACTACTATTCCTTTTGAGAGATCCACACTCGTACTCCCTCTTATATCTTGTACTCCATATAGATGATCATATATGCATATAGCTATGTGGGGACCTTCACACCATAGAACTTGGCTTGTATATTCCAATGATTAGCCTCCGCAAATGAGCTCTAGGTCTTCGTGAGCAAGAAAGTTGGATGCACCCCCACTAGTTCCATTGGAGAGATTTCCATAGCTCACATGTGCATCCGTTGCATGGCAATACCTACTCCTCACATCATATCTATCATTTGGCTCTCTCTCGCCTATGATTGTCCTCATTGATGTGAGCCTGTCACACCTTTTGGTCTTCCTCCTCCACCATCATCTCTCTCTTTGCCATCCTAAGTGTCAATTTTCTTGCTTACGCTCATCCATTGCATGAGTACTCAAAATATCGAAAGGGACTGGATTAGTTTGACTTGTACGTGGCTTGTGTTCTAGGGACGAGTCAAGATAAGATTCCAAAGAAGACCAAGTGTGAAACTTTTGTAGATTAAGTTCTCAACTAAAATAAATAGTATGTTTTTACTCTCTCGTATTCCCATCTCCCACTTCTTGCACGCAAATACCATTTCGAGACATTCGAGTCACGGACAACGAGAGCTCTTGCACCTTTATGTTCTTATGTTGCTTGTTTCAATGCTAATATAGACTCTTGCTTGTTATGACTTGAAATTAATTATATGCCTTGCTTGCCTTACTTAAAAGTTCTTATATGGTTGGTAGCATGTCACCACAGAAATTATGCTTGTTATCATTTACCTACTCGAGGACGAGCAGGAATTAAGCTTGGGGATGTTGATACGTCCTAAACGTATCTATAATTTCTGCTTTCTCCATGCATGTTTTGGGCGATATTGCTATGCTTTTGATACACTTTCATACACTTTTTATCACATTTGGACTAACCTATTTACTGAGTGCACCAAAGTGCCAGTTTCTGTTTTCTGTTGTTTTTGTATTTCAGGTTTTCCCATTACTTAAAGTGCCAGAAAAATTCCGGGAAATATATATAAAAAATTAGCATTCAAGAAGACTCCATACGCCCGAAGGAGAGCCAGAGGGGGGCCACCTGTCACCCAGGTGGCAACCCGGCGCGACCTAGGGGGTGGCCGCGCCCACAGGCCGCCTAGGCGACTGGGACCACCCCGGTGCCCCCCTTTGGCTCCTATTTATTATTCCGTCGCGAAAACCCTGATTCCAGAACCCTTTTCTCCAGAAGCAATTCCGATCTCCGCCGCCATCACCAACAAGTTTCGGGGGACCAGAATTCATGTGCAAGCACCCTGCCGGGACGGGGAAGTTCCCCCGGATTCATCTCCATCGACGTTGCTTCCTCCCTGCATGATGCAGGAGTAGTTCCTCCTCGGGGCTGAGGTTTCTACCAGTAGCTATGTGGTCAATTCTCTCTCCCATGATATGATCTTCGTTGTGATCATAGGCTATGTTAATCTAGGGTGATCCCATTATATTTCCCTTTCCTCTATGTATTGGATTGATGTAATCACTTAATCTTATCTAGTATAATCCCCGAGACCAAGGTGACAACAGTCTATTGGACATGGATTAGAAGAATATTTTCATGAGTGATTTCCTCTTTTGTGAATTGATTGAAGATTTAGAGTCTCTTGGTGCTTGTCTTTGACTATCCTTGAGATATGTTGTGGTGATTGTGGTACTTTCTTTGGATGGCCGCGGTGACATTGGGAAATCCATAGATGAGAACTACGAACTCTGAGGTGTGCTTTTGTAGCCCTACATAATTCTCGTCCTATCTTGATCACAAAGGAATTACCTCCGAGTATGTCTCCATTGCATGTTTTAGTCGACATATCATGTGATTAGACTATGTTAATGTTGTTGGGAGTTGCCACTAGTGAAAGTATGAAGCCTAGGCCTTGTTTCCACCATTGCAATACCATTTGTGCTCACGTTTACTACTTGTTTGCTTGCTGTAATTTTTATTACAGATTTATATTATCTTGCTTTGCCACCCATATCACTCGTATTTTACCATCTCTTCGCAGAACTAGTGCACCTATACAATTTTCCATTGTATTAGGTGTGTTGGGGACACAAGAGACTTCTTGTTTCTTAATTGCAGGGTTGCTTGAGAGAGACCATCTTCAACCTCTACTTCCCTGATTTCGATAAACCTTAGGTCATCCACTTGAGGGAAATTGCTGCTGTCCTACAAACCTCTGCGCTTGGAGGCCCAACATAGTCTACAAGAATAGAAGCGTGCGTAGACATCAAGCTATTTCTGGCGCCGTTGCCGGGGAGGTAAGGTTTGAAGGTATATCTTTAGATCTTGCAATTAAATCTTTTCGTTTTTTTTCACTAGTTATGTTTATGGAAAACTGCACTCTTAGTTCACCGCTTGGGGAAGGCCGCTCTACCACATCCGTGGTAGAGAAGTCTCCTCCACCTACTGAATGTATCCCATTCTAAATACCACTTGGGATAATTGAAATAATTAGGAATGATTGCTATGCAGGGGATGGAACAGTCCATCCTAGTACTCATTTGTTGAATCTTACAGAACTTTGTGATTTATTTAAGATTTCAGGTTTGACAAGAGGTAGAGTCATGAGGAAATTATTTGCCTTGTCACTGAAAGAAAAAAGCATTGGAATAGTATAGGCTACTAGATGATTCTCACCTACGGGATTGGGAAGAGATCCAATCTCTCTTTTACTCCAAGTTTTATCCTCTTCATGAAGTCCATGAGAATAGGAATTATGTTTATAATTTCTATCCTTGTGACGGAGAGAGCATAGCTGAAGGTTGCCGGAGACTGAAAGCTTTAATACTAAAATGTCCTAACCATGGGCTCCCCAAAGATATAATTATTACTAAATTTACGCGAGGCTCTCTCGACAGGATAAAGACTTGCTCGATGCTTCCTCTATGGGTTCTTTCACAAACAAAAAGATTGATGCTAAATGTGAACTCCTTGAAAGAATTCAACGCAATACTGAAGATTGGGAGATCAACAAAGGTAAAGATTCATGTATAAGTTATGAGTATGATTGCATTAAGTCCTTTGTTGAAACTGCAAGTTTTAATAAGTTTAGTGCTAAGTTTGGGCTTGATTCTCAACTCCGAGGTAAACCTTTTTGGGGTAACCGATCGGTCCCCGAGTCCGCTTCTGCCAACCACGGGGCTGAAAAGTATGCAAGATGCTCAGTTTTTTTGGAATCGATCAAATGAAATCTCATGGAGGCATGATGATTTTTACTGATATCTTTGCAAGGATAAAGATACATTTGTACCATTCAACTGTAAAACGGGCATAAAAGCTCGGCGTTCCAGGGATGCTCCGTTTCAACTCCTGAAGTATATGTGTACCGGGTCGGCTTGGTGCAGTCGATGAGGCAATATGCATTCTTCTTCATCGCCAAAATGATGATGAACGGACCTTCCCAAGGAGAGGACAACTTGTGATGGCCTGCCGATTGCTGGATTCAGTGGAGCACCAAGTCACCCTCACGAAAAGCGAGGGGCGGATCTTCTTGCTGTGGTAGTGGCGTAGCTTCTGCTGGTATATTGCTGACCTGGACTAGGACAGTAGGCATGCTTCTTCTTTCAGATCGACGTCATTCTCTCGAGATTCCTTGGATTCAGCCTCCGTGTACAAGGCATGCCGAGGTGAATCAAACTCAATATCAGAGGTGATGATTGCCTCGGCTCCGTACACGAGGAAGAATGGAGTAAATCTAGTTAAATGGTTTGGTGTGGTGCGCAGACTACAGAGCACGGCTGGCAGCTCATCAATCCATGCTCCAGGTGCTCGCTGAAGTGGCTCTACCAGTCGAGGCTTGATGCCTGATAAAATGAGGTCGTTGGCTCGCTCTGCTTAACCATTTTACTGCGGGTAAGCAACGGATGCCACATCCAGCCGAATGCCCTGCTGGAATGCATACCGTGCCAGTGCCCCCATTGTGAAATTTGTGCCATTATCAGTGATGATGCTGTGCAGCAACCCTTATCTGCTTGCAATGTCTGCGAGAAACTTGACTGCAGTCGGCCCATCAAATTTCTTTATCGGCCTTGCTTCAATCCACTTGGTGAACTTGTCGACTGCGACCAGAAGATGTGCCATGCCACATCTGGCCATCTTGAATGGTCCCAACATATACAGTCTCCACACTGCAAAGGGCCATGTGATTGGGATGGTTTTAAGTGTTGAGGCCGGTTGGTGGCTCTTGGATTTGAAACGCTGGCATACGTTGTAATGCTTCACTAGGTTTTCTGCTGCAGCTCGTGTAGCCGGCCAATAGAAACTATGGCGAAAATCCTTGGCTACTATCGCCGTGGCTGATGCGTGATGACCACATTTGCCCTGATGAATATCCCACAGCAGGTCCAGCCCCTTGTCCTCTTCAACACAGCGCTGGAGAACTCCAGTGGTACTGTGGTGCACTAGCTCATTTTTTATGATGGTATATGCGCCAGATCGGCATTGGATTTTCCGAGCCTCTACTTCATCTTGGGGTAGAGTGCCATCTACCAAGAAATCACGGAGAGGTTGTGCCCAAGAAGGAGAAGTTACTACTACCAGCACAGCTGCTACCACTGGTGCGAGTATTGCAGACCCAACTGCGGGCAGCTCAATGGCGTTGGAGCCGATTGTATCTTGCATGACCACATCTGTCCCTGAGATGACGACGACATCCCCTGGTGGGCAATCGGCAGTCCCTGGTGTGGCTGAGTGCTTCATCGGAATCGGCTTCTTTGATGAATCTGCTGCTTCTACATCCGGAACCTTCAAGTTAGACGGAATGAAGATGGACTCTGATTCTGGGGAAGGCTTGATGGATGGCTTCTTGATGTTCTCCAAGAAAACACCTGCTGGTATGGGTTTTCTGGTGGACCCTAACTTAGAGAGAATGTCTGATGCATTATTCCCAGCTTGGAGCACATGATGGAATTCACAACCCTTGAAGAAAACACACAGTTGCTGGACCAGGAACCTATAGCTTTCCATGTTTGCATCCTTTGTATCCCAGCTTCCAGTGCATTGCTGCACCACTAGATCGGAGTCACCATAGCATAGAATCCACCGAATGCCGATTTACTTCGCCATCCAGAAGCCATGGACCAGTGCTTCGTACTCGGCAACATTGTTGGAGGCAGCAAAATGGATTGGTAGTACATATCTGAGCTTGTCGCCTTTTCGAGAAGTGAAAACCATGCCAACTCCCAGGCCGACCTTCATCTTGGAGCCATCAAAATGCATCTGCCAGAAATATGAGTCCGGGCAAGGTGGCTCATACTGAGTTTCAGCCCAATCCACGAGGAAATCGGCCAGTGCCTGAGCCTTGATTGAAGTGCGAGGCTCGTACTTGATACCGTGATATGCAATCTGAGTTTCCCATTTTTCCACTCTCCCAGATGCATCCCGGTTGCCAATGATCTCTGCCAATGGTTCTGAGCTGATCACTGTGATCAGATGCGCCTGGAAATATGGTTTCAGCCTCTTTTCCGCCATGTATACACCATAACACATCTTCTGATAGTGAGGGTAGTTTTGCTTGGAGATTGATAACACTTCAATGACATAGTATACTGGTCTTTGGACTAACTGCGCTCTGTCCTTCTCAGGACGCTCAACCACCATCATAATGCGGATCACACGGGTAGTAGCTGCGATGTACAACATCATTGTCTCTTTTTCAATCGGCGCGACCAACACTGGACCGGTGGAGAGCATGCGCTTGAGCTCCTTGAAAGCTTCATCTGCCTGCGGTGTCCAGGTGAATTTATCTGTTTTCTTCATCAGCTGGTACAACGGGATTTCCTTTTCTCCCATCCGTCCGAGAAATCGGCTAAGTGACACCAGACAACCTATGAACTTCTGGACATCCTTGAGGTTTCTTGGCTTGTCCATCCGCTCGATTGCTGCAATTTTCTCTATGTTGCACTCAATTCCAAGTTCAGACACAAGGAATCCGAGCAGCTTGCCGGCTGGAATGCCAAATACACACTTCTCTGGATTGAGTTTGATCTTGTAAGTGCGCAGATTGGCGAATGTTTCTTGGAGGTCGTCCAGCAATGTTTACCCTTCGACCGACTTGACCACCAGGTCGTCTACATATACGTGGATGGTTCGGCCGAGCTGAGTCGGACACACCGCTGCATGGTGCGCTGATAAGTTGCACTGCCATTTTTTAGACCAAAAGGCATGGTGATATATCAGTAAGCCCCAAAAGGGGTGATGAATGTAGTATTTATTTGATCCTTAATAGTAAGTTTGATCTAGTGATAGCCAGCAGTGGCATCCAGAAATGATAACAACTCACAACCGGCCGTAGAGTCAATGGCTTGGTCGATACGGGGCAGAGCAAAAGGATCCTTGGGGCATGCCTTATTCAGGAAAGTGTAATCGATACACATGCGCCAGGTCCCATTCTTATTCATAACCAGAACTGGGTTTGCCAACTAGTCTGGATAGAACACTTCCATGATGAAGCCGGTTGCGAGCAGCTTGGCGATCTCTTTGACGATGGCTCTTCTCTTGTCTTTCGAAAAACGTCGAAGAGGTTGCTTGAACGACTTGGAGCCTGGCCGAATGTGAAACTTGTGCTCGGCGAGTTCCCTCAGCACTCCAGGCATGTCCTATGGAGACCACACAAATATGTCCCGGTTCTCACGGAGGAACTCGACGAGCTCACTTTCCTATTTGCTGCTTAGTCTGGCTCCGACGATCACAGACTTGGCTGGGTCGGAGGGATCTAGAGCAATCCTCTTATTGTCCTTGGCAGCTTGAAACTGGGTCTCATCGTCCGACCTCTTGCTCTTGCCAGTCGGCAGGGGTGCTTTGATTGTAGCTTGAGCCATTGCCAACACTTTGTCGAGGTGGTGTCGCTTAGCGGCGATAACTAGTGAATCGTCCAGCTTGGAACCGGCAGTTGATCACTCATGGGACTTCTTGTAGTCGCCGTACACAGTGATGATACCATTCGCCCCTGGGAGCTTGCTTTTCATGTACGGGTGGTGAGGATCTATCATGAACTTGGAGAATGCTCGCAGGCCGAGCAGAATGTGATATGGGCTACTCAAATCAGCCACCTCAACCCAAAGGGACTCTCGGCAGAAATTCTCTTCGGTGCCGAATACAACGTCCAATCGGATGCGACCCAGAGGAGTGCATGAGAGGCCGAGCACAATGCCATGGAATGTGGTCCAACTGGGCTGCAACTCACTTTTGTTGATGACGAGCTTGATCATGGTGTCGCAGTAGAGGATGTTGATGGCCCTGCCTCAATCAATCAGGGTCCGGGTGAATCGGCATGCATATCGTGGTGCTGCCACAGTAACATCCACCACCAGTGCATAGCTGACTGGATTCGGCATCAAGCCCGGGTGGTCCTCCCTTCTCCATGTGATGAGGTTGTCCGACCAGTGCATGTACTATGGAAGTGCTGGCGTGGTGGCGTTGACTGCTTGATCGTGGCCTCTCCGACTGGCCTTGTCATCCGAATCGCTGGTGAAGATCATGTACGCCGCATCCTGTCGTAGGTACTGGTTCCGAGATGGAGGTGGAGGTGGGCCTGGAGGTGAAGGTGGTTTTCCGCCCTCGCCCTGCATCAGCGCTTCGTCCAAATGCACTACCGAGTGGTGTGCGTTGCAGGTTTGCCGACTTCGCTATGCATCTTGCACGGTTGGTTCAACATATCTTCAAACATGTATGGGGGGCCAAGCTGTCTGCCGAGCTGGCCATTGCGGCTTCTCGCCGGGCTTCATCCTCCGACTTCCTCCTGTAGCCCCTGGTGCCTCCTGCTCCTCAATAGCAGCTACCTGCCGATTGCCATACTGGGCATTCGACTGCTCATCCTTCCTCTTGTTGTTGTAGTTGTTGTTGTTGTTGTTGTTGTTATTGTTGTTGTTGGGGGTGTTGTTGTTGTTGCGGTTGTTCTCACGCCTCTCGCGCTGAATGGGACCTGAGCCTCCTGCCTCTGCCAATTGCTGCTCAGTTGACTGCCCCTGGATGAGGCCGTTGGCACTCAGCCGAATCGGGCGCATCGCAGAATCAGATGCAACGAAGAAATTTGCGATTTTCATCACCTCAGCTAGTGACTTGATCTCCTTGCGCAGGAGCTTGTGCTTCAGCATTGACCCGTCCAGGCACCCATCAGTGAAGTATTGGATGGCCTGGATCTCATGGACTCCCTCACAAGTGTTCCTCAGATTGATCCACTTCTGAAGGTAATCACGGAGGGGCTCGTCCTTTCCTTGTACACATAGAGCCAAGTGCCTGGCCAAAACCGTCCGCTCATAAGTGCCTGTGAAATTGCACACAAATGCGTCATCAAAATCCGCCCAACAGTAGATGTTGTTGCCGGGAAAGCTGTTCAGCCAGGACCGAGCTGAGCCTTGGAGCATGAGGGGTGCATAGCGAACAACCACACGCCGCTTGGCGCCTGCAATGCCTACTACGGTCATGTAATCAACCAGCCAATCATCCAGCTTGACTGATCCGTTGTACTAGGGGGTGTCACGCAGAAGGGTGAATCCTTTTGGGAATTGCTCTTGCCGAATGCACGACTCAAAGCAGGCCGGGCCGACTGGTCTTTCTTCTTCCTGATGCAGATCTTTATGTAGCAGCTCGATGCGATGCCTTGGATCATTTCCCGCAATCATGCGTGGGCCTAGGCGCAGGCTGACTGCATGCCATGCCGATGTTGTCGGCTGCTCCTCACGCCGACTACTCACTTCTGGCTCATCTATCCATCTCTTGAGCGATCTTCTCAACAGCTCTCAGGATCTTCACTGGAGAGATGTACGCCGGTTGTGGGATGATGGCGGATGCCGCCGGTTGCTGAGTCCCTGCAAGCTCCTCGCCGACAACTCGACCCTTGATGCGGAGTTCCTCCAGCACGGCTGGCTGGATCACGCGCGGCACGATGCTGTGTGTGGCATTGTTTTCTCGAATAGTGGCGTACAGTCGGCACTTTTTAGCGTTCATCATGTCTGCTTGCTCGGCCAGACTCTGGCGAGCCCTCTCCAGCTCGGCGTGGGCCACCGCTGGATCGGCGCTGAAGTCCACGGGTGTGTGCAACACTTCCCACATAGCGCTAGGACCTGCAGCTGCTGCTGCCGCCTCTCTCGCTGCTCGTGCAGTCGTGTTGGTGAAGCTGTGGCGACTAGATGAAGCCCCAACCATCATGACCTCCGCGCGGATGCACAGAGTCGTTATCTCCTACTCCACAGAGCAATCGCTGCGCGGCAGCAGATCTGTGAGGCCAGAGAACACCCATATCTCCCTGGGGTATCCGTCAAGGATGGCCGCGACAAACACGCGGTGGATGCCGAAATACAGAATGATGTCGCGTGGCAGAGCACTCCTGCCCCAAGCCGCGAGGCGTTGTCGATGATGTATTCGAATGCCTCGTGCCTGAGAACCGGGCCGAAAGTGAAGCGGACGCTCGATGAAGAGGATGGTCCCGTCCGGATCAGTACTCCAGTCGACGCCTCAGCCGGCCCCACGGTGGGCGCAAATTGTTGTCGTATTGTGACGGCATATGCCATGGGGATGGATAAAGAGGGGGACAAACTGACGTGAGTGTCAATGGTGCGGGAATCGAGAATTGGGACAAGCATAGTGAGACACTTCGGTATACCCAAATTTGGTGCTCTCCGTAGAGATAACACCCCAACTCCTGCCGAGCTAACTATGAGCAATAACTTGGGATACAATGAATGCTCCTTGAGTTGTATCATAGGAAGGAGAGGAAGGCTTTAAGCACAGCTCTCTCATGCTTCTCTGTATGGTGGGTGAAGTGGAGTAAATTTGGATTTCCCCTCACGCAGGAGGGATCCCTGGGGCTCTAATAGGCCAAACCCAGGGTACAATAGTAACTACATGTCGATGTGGAGCCTAGCTGTAAGCCTCTGGTAACTTGCTGGGGGCCGCCGACTGCGCCCTTTCTGGGTGCCAGGTGGCGGAAGGTTGTAGGCCGACTTTGTCCGGGGAATCTTGTAGCTTGAAGGTCTGGAGGGCCCTACGGGTAGACTTGCGACTTCCTTAGAGCTCTGTCTCGTCCGCCGTCCTGTCAGCCTGATGTGTTGAGGGAACATCATGCGTATGATAGGTCGGCGTGGTACTTTGATTGTCTGCCATGCAGATATCTTGGGATCGCCTCTTAAGGACCTCGAGCCGGGTGCGCCCATCCGGCCCTTGGTCAACTCTTGCCTCTTGGATGAGCTCGGTAAACTCGCTATTACTTGGGACGATTATGCTCGGATGGATGCCGATTGTTCTCAGATGGATGGGAAATCAGCGCCCGGACTGATCAGCTCGACCTTGTTCAGCTCGGCCTTACTTAGATCGGTCTTCCTCTGGTCGGCCGAGCTTTGTCTTGAAAGGTTGTTTTTCCTAGGTGACCCTACCCGAGGGTCATATCCCCGACACTTAGTCACCAGTAACTTTTTGCCGCTGTTGTCGGGGATTCCAAGCTTCAAGATAGGGGAGTTGCACACTACCTTTTATCTTTTCTTTTTAGTCTTGTTAGTTTACCTTCCAATTTTTATCTTTGATTGTGTGTCTTATATCTGAAAAAAGCAAAAAACATATTTACCTTGTTCTTAATTTGTTCCTTTTGTTACTCAGTATGTCTAGTCCTTTTACCTTCGGTGCTGCACCTGAGGAAGAAGTCCTAACCTTCAAACAAAGAGCTGGAGAGAGTTTGAAAGATGCTTGGTATAGAATTAATGATTCCCTAAATAGAACCACCAAGAGGCAATCCACTACTATCCTTCTGAGATACTTTTATGTTGGGATTACTTCTTGGAATAGGTTTATATCTATAATACCTAAATAGTTCATCCCCGCTAACCTATTTCTCTTGACATGCAAGCAATCCACATCATCAAGTAGGTCCACCATGTAAAATCTCTTTTACACTAAATCTTGATGCACATGCTCTCATTACTTCCGCATGTGCATGCAACCAATCACAAATAAATATTAAAAATAAATACGCACTCAACCTCACGACTTATAAGCAATTTTTAATAGTAAAACAAATTATGAGTTATGCAACATTTTTTTATGAATGTACATATATAGTAGTTGTCATTGTCTAAGGGTTAGCTAAGGGTGATGTGTACATTATCTCTACTCATCGTTGTTTTCATATCACCGATATATTATCAAGGTAATAATTAACAAAACAATAATCATGCTCACTTTTACATTTTTTTAAAATTTTATTTATTTTTTTACACTAAATAGTATTTCATTCAAATAGGATTTATAATCAAATTATACTATGTTTCATACATGTATTTTATTCTAAAACATTAAATTATTTATTAAAAATTTCCGCAGCAGCGCGCGGATATTTTCTAGTTAGATAAAGCAATAAGTGGTAACTTCTTGGAAGCCCCCGTTTGGGAGGCTCTTAATGTTATGGAAAATATAGTTGGAATTCCCCCTATTGCTAACACAAATAATGAGATCACTCTAGTGCACATTATGAGTAAACTTGAAAAGTTAGAGAGGGATATGCAAGCATGGTTAAGATAAATGAAGTAGATCATAAAATTCAAGGGAATTTGAATAGGCTTGATATCTCCATAGATAAAGTTAACAAAAGTACAAAACTTTGGAGACCCTTAAATCCAAGTAAGATGATCTTTCTAGGATTGATAAGATTGAGGAAGTAACTGATGCTCTAGGAACAACTTTCTCCTCAATTAAACCTAAAAAGGTAGAGACCCTGGTGAAGAAGGGACCTAAGTTCATTTATGTACCTAAGGTCCCACGACCCAAATTTGATACACCTATTGCTAAGGGGAATGAAACTATGAAAATCATGGAAGAAATTCCTATTTTGAATTATTTGAAGACTAAATCTTCCGTTGGTTACACTACGTTTTCTTTTATACCTAGAAGTGTTATTACTAGGGCTTTATTTGAGAGCCCTCATAAAAGATCTAGTTGCACAATTGAAGAACTTTTTGATGATCTTCATGATGGTTCAACTGATGAGACTTGATCTTTTGCTTTGTGCCTAGCTAAAAGGCGTAAAAGAAAGTGCTTATTGGGAGGCAACCCAAAATGTTTTAACTTTCAGTTTTAGTGGGTCTTGGTGTTTTTACTACTGTAGCAACTCCATTTTATCTTATTTTTCAAGTTTTGTGCCAAGTTTTAGCCTCTAGTGAAGGGGAAAGCAAGAGTTGTGACATGCTGTCCAGAAAACAGATTCTCTTTGCTTCATTTCAAAAATCTTAACGAATCAGCAGGTCATCATTTTGATCTGGATTTTTTACACAACATGCTCTATATTATTTCTAAACTATCGTTAGTTTTGACGTTTTTGATTTGAGATACAGAAGTGCCTCCAATAAATTAAGTTTCACATGCTGTCGTATTTTCCCAGATTTCTATCTTGTTTTGCATTTTTCATCTTTTGGACACTTTTTTATTGGTTTTTATTTGGAATAACCTTCAAAAAAGTTGGGGAACAGTAGCTATTATTGAATTTTATTGTTACAACATTACCAAAGTGAAACTTATTTATTTATTGGCACCAACCGCTCTAATCAGTTTATGAGAAGTTTAGTGTGAAGGAAGTTTTCATGTGTTGCGAAGGGAGATGATGAAAGAATATCCAGAAGTGCCAAAATCTTAAGCTTAGGGATGCCCCCGACACCCCCAATAAATATCCAAGAATACTCAAGCGTCTAAGATTGGGAATGCCCCTGTGCATCCCCTTCTTCATCAACAATTATCAGTTCGTCCTTCTTAGCACTATATTTGTATTTCTTCACATGTTATGTGCTTTGCTTGGAGCGTCTTGCTCTTTACTTTTCAGTTTAGTTTAGTTTAGTTTGCTGGTCATAACAAGTTGGACCCTAGCATGCCTTGTTTCAGAGAGAAACACGCTCCACTTTCACCTAGAATGCTCATAGTTTTCAATTTTACCTTTCTGAGTGTTCAATCTTTATTTATAACTTGCTGCCATGTTTACCTCTTGTTTTTCATGATTATTTCTTTCCAAAGAGCTGAGAATTAGAATTTTTAGAACTCTCTTGACTTTCATGTTTATCTTGTTTAGGGAGTTGGCTTTGTTG
The DNA here is from genome assembly GCA_950022295.1 of Bromus sterilis. Classification (NCBI taxonomy): domain Eukaryota; kingdom Viridiplantae; phylum Streptophyta; class Magnoliopsida; order Poales; family Poaceae; genus Bromus; species Bromus sterilis. The sequence goes on along the minus strand of OX465601.1, from coordinate 136,148,931 downwards.
CACTAGGTGTGTATCTTACGTTGAGTAGGTAATCAAGGTTGCTAAATTGAGTTCAATAGTAAATTGAAATAGTAATCAAGGTAAGACAGTGAAACTTCTCTTATAATAAGCATAAAGTTCGTATCGTGAAACCTGTCACCTAGTCAATAGGCGAGAGCCTGCGACCACGAGCTCATTCGAAAATTGTAAAGAGTCGTGGGGAATGCTCAGCTCCGTCACTATTGTACCTAGATAAGTCAGGAATATCCCCGAACGACTTGTTAACTCGAAAACAATTATTATATGCAGACTCTTACTTTTTTTCATTCTTTGCATTGCATTACATTCTTGCATTTAATTCCATGGAACCTGGAAGGACTGATCATCTCTTCCCTGGAACCTGGCGTGTATACTGTTGTATTCAGAGACCCTTGGGGTTTGAAGGTCTTTTAACTTCAAATCTTCTAGTAGGGACTCGGCATATACATGAATTTAGTGTACCATGGCTTATCTTGCCTGTAAGCTGATGCAAACTCGTACTTATATGACCTACGTGACCCATTCAAGTTCAAACACCAGCCGACTCTATCAGGTACCGGCTGAGTTTGATTCTAGAACAGAGAACACTAGAATAATTCATGTGATGCTTGCTTACAGAGAAGATTCGACTCAAGCGCAATACAGTGACCGACATTTGTTTTCTACGAGACAGACATAATCTTCCTATTCGAGGAGTTGGTTTTGTGTTGAGATCGTATTGCTAAAGGATGTTGAGACAGTCATGCGCACATCCGACTTCTATATGAGCTTCTTACATTTTTTGCATTTTATAAACATACCTATTTTCATTTTTAGTACATACAAATATAGTACGTAGTCTTATCCATCAAAAACTGACTTTACTGAACATTGAAAAGATGAACTAAAAGTCGGTACTTGGGGGCTACGAGTTGATTCCACTATGAATCAGCATACACACAAAATAGTCCATGCCGACTCATGAGGGCTACACCTCGGTTTTTCTTTAATTTTTTGACTTAGCATGAACACATATATAGCCCAGATAAATGCCCCAGCAAGCAAAAGATACACCGACTCCGGTTATAGGACATGATTAAGCTTGTTAGAGAGATCACTGGGAAATAATATGTGACGAGTCGGTTTCCCTGATACACTGACTACATCAAAGTATGGTAACAATAAGTTTATGTCACCATAGGAGTGCACAACCCAACATTTCAAGCCAATGGACGACTTCCACAAAAAATATCATCTGGGGCATCCAAAGACCGCAAAGAAATTTGATTGTATAACAAAGATTCGAGCATGCATCATGCACGAGAGCAGGTAATATTATAATAAGCCAACACTGGCATCCCAAATGTTTTCAGATGACTATTCAAAAGACAAATAAAGTAGACTCGGGCGCAGCAGCATAAACATAATAACGCCCTCCTGGACCGGCTACATCTTCAGGGCCGCACTCTAGCATCACCTGCAGGGTCTACGAGGTTATCATCATCTTCATAAAATACATCTGCAAAATCTTCAACCCTCAGATCGTCCTCCTCCTCACCTGAAGCCAGTTCGGTGGAACTGGCCGGGTCTGCAGTCTTTGTTTTGGAAGGCGGGAGTTCGTAAAACTTTACTGGATCTGGGGGAGTAAGCTTTCGCCTTTTTTTACGCTCGTCATAGCCGGAATCAAAGTTAGACAGGTCGACTCCATCAACAATTTTTGTCGCAAAAATGCGCGTCTCTTTGACAATGTTGACATAGTCGACTTCAGTAAACTCAGACCCGTCGGCCTTGAGCTCAGGAAAACCATCTACCAATAGCTCCGGCTTCATGTCAGGATGATAAGATTTAGAAAGTTCTAAACCACGCATCACTCCCAAACGACATGCCGAGCGCTTTGCCAAATTCACCCAAGCCGGTACAGTCGAGTGGGACTGCATAATCTCGGTCAACTTGGACATAGTAACAGGTTTACCCTGAGATGCAGTAATGGATTTTACAGCCCCCTCGCACAACTATTTGACCAGTGTATACATCGAGGTGAATTTCTTGCCTAGAGACTCCTAAAGAATTGGATGATGCTTGCTTGTACCAGGAACTACCGAGTCAGCAAGTACATACAAACAAATCTGAAAATTTACCCTAACGATACCGACTTACCAAAAACGGATATCGCGAATTGATGAACATTCTTTTTCAGAGTAGTTAACCTTTTGTCCATTTCTTGTAACTGGGACTCATCATCATCAGCAGACTGCTACATGATGACTTGGATGTCGGCATGATGAGACTTTACCATTTTTATTTCTTCTTCTTTCTTCAACAACTCATCCTGAAGCCGGCTAACCTATTTTTCTGCCTGCTGCCGCTTCTCGGATTCAGCTTGCATCTTCTCTTCCAGCAGATGAGGCGCATGGCCGGCTTCCAAAGTCATAGCCTACATAAGACAATAAATTCCTTGGTTATTACAAGTATATAACCAGGCACTTGGGGGCTACACTATTTCAAAACAAAATTTGTATACTATATAAGTTTCGGGTCCCTACACGTATGACAACCCGGTACTTGGGGGCTACATCGATATAGCTATCCCTCATGACAAGACAATACACGTAACTCATAACGTTGCTTGATACAAACAATCAAGTCACATTGTTGGCCGAGGCGACTCATTGATTCAAAGCACAAGTCTTCAACTAGAGCATTTTTAAGACTCGCCATAAAGGGCTGACTCGTGGACTGTTTTTTCTCATCTATTTTCTTTGCCCCCACTGTAGGAGCCGGCTCAACAACATGACTCTCAGTCACAATAACCTCCTCAGCCACAGCTTAGTCAGCTGCAAGAGTAGGATTTTGATCATTACAGTCGGCCGTCTCCTTAGAGTGAGCAGTCTGCTCCTGATACGTCCAAAAAGCATCACTATTTTATATTGTAATTTCACCCTATTCACTGATATATTCCACTTTAAAGTATTGTTCTTATGTTTTTTTGGCTTATTTTACACAGTTTACAACTTTCCGGTGCCGAAGCAGCAGAACCAGAATTCAACGGTAAAAAGTGAATACCAAGTTGCTCAATCAGGTCAAGTCCAAATGCGATGAAATTTTACGGGGAGCAATTTTATGAAGATTGAATGGGGATCACCGAAGGAGGAGGTGAGGGGACCCACCAGGCATCAAGAAGGGTTCCTGGTGGCCCCCCTCGGTGCCCCCTTTCGCCTATATACGCCCCTTGGTGAGGAAACCCCTAAAAGAGAGTTGTTTCCGTGTTTCGCCGCCGCCACGGGGCGGAAACCTACAGAGGAGAAAAGCCATCTCCGGCGGGCAGATTCTGCCGGGCAGATCACCTCCCGGAAGGGGAGATCGTCGCCATCATCATCATCATCGTCACGGGCATCATCGAGATCATCATCAACATCATCCCAACATCAGCACCATCTCCATCTCCATCCCATCTCATCTCACAATTGCAACTTGTGTTGTAATCCGTACTATCTATCCTCTCTACTCTGTTGGTGTTGATTACTACTTTGTGATGAATGCTATTGAGTTTTGTTGGAGAAATATCATTGTGTCCAGATTGTTTATCACCCATCTATCACCTCTGATCATGATCTCTTTTATGTCTTGTGAGTAGTTACTTTAGTTCTTGAGAATATGGGAGAAGTCCAGTTGTTAGTAGTCATACTATGTTGAAGTACTATGTGTTTTTGATACTTAAGTTGTGTTGTTATTTCTCTAGTGGTGTTATGTGAGTCGAACACATAACACTTCACCTTCCATGGGCCTAGAGGAATACATTTTGCACAAAGGATGCTTATGGTGGGTTGCCTGAGTGACAGAAACCTGAACCCCAGTTCGCAGACTTTCGCACAAGGGAGTTATGGATCCTTGATCGTAATGTTGTGGTTAGGCTTATGCCTTAATTACTACCTTGTATTTGCGGATGCTTGCAAGGTGTGTAATCATAAGAGTAACCTTATCTTAGTCTAGAAGGTGTACTAGCATTGATCCACCCACCGACACTTATCAACACGATACATATTGCTTGGCGGAGTATGGTGAAAGTGACTTGACTATCTCTCCCGTGTTGTCTCGAGAACGCTTTAGCTTTTATAAGTTCAGTTCCTAGGCTTATCCTTGTGAAAGGATTGGGCCACTTGCTACTCCTCAGTTACCCTGTTTACTTTGCCTGTCTTTTACTTTTCTGTTGCTTAAACCAAAAAACCCTAAATATTTACCTTTGAGTGTTTGCAACCCTTTCCTTGTCCAGTGTCACTTATCAACACCTTCTGCTCCTCGTGGGATAGATACTCTTATTTATCGAAAAGCTACAATTGATCCCCTAGAATTGTGGGTTATCAAGAATCGTTTATTGGTGCGGTTAACAGGGAAGGCAACCCAACTAAACCTATTAACTTCTCCGCCATCAACGAGCTTTTCTGGCGCCGTTGCCGGGGAGTGTAGCGCTATTGGTAAGTGAGCCGGTAAGGGAACTTTTATTTTCTGTTGTTACTTTCAGTCCTTATGGACTCTTCTGCTGTTGGTTCGTTGCTGGTAAGGAGCCGCCCCACGACTGTGGTGGTCACTCCTACCCCTACTGAAATTGTTCCTTATAAAATACCATCTGGTATTGTTGATTATGTCTTGGCTAATCGTTATACAGGAGAAGGACATCCGGGAGAACACCTGCTATATTTATCACAATTATGTTCTTTATTTAATCTTGCAGGTGTGACGATGGAGTTCGTCATGAAGAAACTATTCTCCATATCACTCAAAGATAAAGCTTCAGATTGGTATAAGCTACTCGATAACTCTGATCTGCTTGAATGGCCAGAGCTTATGTCTCTCTTTTATGCAAAGTTTTATCCTCTTCGTGAAATTCACCAAGACAGGAACTACATCTACAACTTTGGTCTCGCGACGGAGAGAGCATCGCTCAAGCTTGGGGGAGACTGAAGTACATGATGCTCAAATTCCCAAACCATGAGCTCCCCAAGGAAATTATACTTACACAGTTTTATGCCAGGCTTTCTCGTCAGGACAAGGAGATGTTGCATGCCTCCTCTAGTGGGGTATTCTAGACTAGAAGTATGGAAGAAAAATGGGATCTTATAGAAAGGATCCAGAAGAACACTGAAGAATGGGAAATTGATAAAGGTATTGAACCCGCTATAAACTATGAGCATGACTACATTGAGAGTTATGTGAAGACTGATTACTTTAATACCTTTTTCTCTAAAATTGGTCTTGATTCCCAGCTAATGGTTGACTTTTTCAAGGACTTTGCTTCTCATATTGATTCTTCCAGGAAGAAGGAGAGTCAACATCATAAACCTTTCAAGGAGTCACCAATTGAGATTAATGTTACTGATCCTGTTTTACCTGCAGTTGTGTATGAACAACCTCCTTACCCCTCCAGGATAAAGGAGCACTCTTTTGTTACAGGTATTCTAAACAAGAATGGAAGGACCACTGACGAACCTGACGACATGATCAATGTTCAAGGATCTGGTAACCAGTGATATCGAAGAATCCACTATTAGTTTTTGTGCTGTTGCCACTAACATTGTCATAGCCAGGAACAAAAACCCAATTTCAGGTACACCAGTTGTATCTGTCAAAATAGGAGATCATAATTACTATGGGCTATGTGATTTTGGATCTAGCGTCAGCACTATTCCCTTCACACTTTATCAAGAGATCATGCACGAGATTCAGCCGTGTGAGATCGAGGACATAGATGTCACTATCCATCTTGCAAATAAACAAACAATCTCTCCAGTTGGGATTGTAAGAGATGTTGAAGTACTCTGCGGGAAGGTAAAATATCCTACAAACTTTCTTGTACTTGGTTCAGTGCAAGATAGTTTTTGCCCTATTATCTTTGGTAGGCCCTTCCTTAGCACTTGCGGAGCTATAATAGATTGCAAGAAAGGTAAAGTTTCTGTTGAATTCAACAGTGAGCCGTATGAGTTTAATTTTTCTAAGTTTTCTAAGCAGCCTCGTGGTCCTGACCTGTCAAGTAATGACAAAATTATTGAAGAAATTGCTTCCATTGCTATTCGTCCTAATGACACTTTGCAACAATTTATAGAAGACCACGAGAATGATATACATATGCAGGAGAGGGATGAACTAGAAGACATATTTTTAAGACAAACTCCCATCCTGAAGCACAACCTCCCGGTTGAACCTTTAGGAATCCTCTCGCAACCGAAAGAAGACCCAGTGGTATGAAGAAGAGCGATTATTGGAGACACTCCGCAGGCACCGAGGTGTTATTGGCTATACTCTTGATGGTCTCAAGGGTATTAGTCCATCCATTTGCCAACATACTATCAATCTCGAGACCGATGCTAAACCGGTTGTTGATCATCAACGACGGTTGAACCCAAAGATGAAGGACGTGGTTAGGATGGAGGTTCTCAAACTTCTAGCCGCAGGTATCATCTATCCTATAGTTGATAGTAAGTGGGTAAGTCACGTTCATTGTGTTCCTAAGAAAGGAGGTATGACTGTTGTTCCTAATGATAAAAATGAACTAATACCTCAGAGGACTATTATTGGATATAGAATGTGTATTGATTTCAGCAAGTTGAACAAGGCCACCCGGAAGGACCACTATCCTTTTCCCTTTATTGATCAGATGCTCGAGCGGTTGTCTAAAAACACCCGCTTCTTCTATCTTGATGGGTACCCTGGCTTCTCCCAGATTCACGTCAACACCGCGGATCAAGAGAAGACCACTTTCACGTGTCCTTACGGTACTTATGCTTATAGGCGTATGCCTTTCGGTTTGTGTAATGCACCTGCTACTTTTCAGAGGTGTATGTCTGCAATATTTCATGGTTTTTGTGAGGAGATTGTAGAAGTTTTCATGGACGACTTTTCCGTCTATGGAAACTCCTTTGACCATTGTCTCCACAATCTTAATAAAGTTTTGCAGAGATGTGAAGAAACAAATTTGGTGCTCAATTGGGAGAACTGCCATTTCATGGTTAACGAAGCGATAGTTCTTGGACACAAGATTTCCAAAAGGGGAATTGAAGTGGACAAGGCAAAAATTTAAGCTATTGAAAGGATGCCCTGTCCAAGGGACATCAAAGGTATTCGTAGTTTTCTAGGTCATGCTGGTTTCTATAGAAGATTTATCAAGGACTTTTCTAAGACCTCGAGACCCCTTACCAATCTTCTCCAGAAGGATGCTCCTTTTGTATTTGATGAAGATTTTAAGGAAGCTTTTGAAGTTCTTAAGAAATCCTTGATAACCGCTCCTATAGTACAACCACCTGACTGGAATTTTCCCTTTGAAATTATGTGTGATGCTAGTGATTTTGCTGTTGGAGCTGTTAGGAAAAAGGGTTGACAAGAAGTTGAATGTCATCCACTATGCCAGCAAAACACTTGAGTGCTCAAAAGAATTATGCTACTACTGAGAAGGAATTCTTGGCAGTGGTGTTTGCTTGTGATAAGTTTAGGCAGTATATTGTTGATTCTAAAGTTATTATTCATACTGACCATGCTGCCATTAAGTATCTTATGCAGAAAAAGGATGCCAAACCAAGACTCATTAGGTGGCTACGCCTTCTTCAAGAATTTGATTTGAAGATTGTCGATAGAAAAGGAGAAGACAATCCGGTGGCGGATAATCTTTCAAGGATGGAAGATATCCCGCACGATCCTATTCCAGTCAACGACAGTTTCCCAGATGAACAACTTGCTGTTGTAAAAGTACAATCTCATTCCGACCCTTGGTTTGCAGATTATGCTAATTTTATCGTTGCAAAGCTTTTGCCTCCCGGTTTCACATTTCAGCAGAGGAAGAAATTCTTCACGGATTTGAGGCACTACTTTTGGGATGATCCACATCTTTATAAAGAAGGTGTGGACGGGATCGTAAGAAGGTGTATACTGGAGCACGAGCAGCAGGACATTCTTCGACAATGTCACGATAGTCCCTATGGAGGACATCATGCCGGTGAAAGGACCGCACATAAAGTTTTACAATCAGGTTTTTATTGGCCTACTCTCTTTAAGGACGCCCGAAGGTACGTTCTATCTTGTGATAAGTGTCAGAGAGTTTGTAACATTAGCAGGAGAAATGAGATGCCTATGAATTACTCACTAGTGATCGAACCTTTCGATTGCTGGGGTTTTGATTTTATGGGTCCTTTTCCTCCTTCACACAAGTACACACACATCTTAGTTGTTGTTGATTATGTAACCAAGTGGGTTGAAGCAATCCCCACTGAGAGTGCTGATCACAAGACATCTTTGAAAATGCTCAAAGATGTAATTCTTCCTAGGTTTGGAGTACCAAGGTACCTCTTGACAGATGGAGGGTCACACTTCACGCATGGAGCTTTTAGGAAAGCTCTAGCCAAGTACGATGTCAATCATAGGATTGCATCACCGTACCACCCTCAAACTAGTGGGCAAGTTGAGCTCACCAATAGGGAGATCAAGTTGATCTTGCAGAAATCAGTAAACAGTTCTAGAAAGGACTAGTCAAAGAAGTTAGGAGATGCTTTGTGGGCGTATAGAACTGCTTACAAAAACCCCATGGGCATGTCTCCGTATAAGATGGTCTATGGCAAGGCTTTCCATTTACCATTATAGTTAGAGCATACACCTTTTTGGGCTGTCAAAGAGCTGAATGCTGACCCAACGTTAGCTGGTGAAAAGCGTCTCATGAACTTGACTTCTCTAGATGAGTGAAGAAGTGAGGCTTACGAGAGCGCTAAAATGTTCAAGGAAAAGGTAAAGAAGTGGCACGATAAAAGAATTCTGAAACGTGAATTTAATGTTGGTGATAAAGTTTTGTTGTTTAGATCTCGTTTCAGGTTTTCTCCAGGTAAACTACTTTCCAGATGGGAAGGACCTTTTCATATCGAAGAAGTATATCGGTCCGGTGCTATCAAGATCAATAATTTCGAAGGCACCAAACCTCAAGTTGTGAATGGACAAAGACTCAAACATTATATGGCAGGTGATCCAATCAATGTGGATGCAAACATGGTATATACAAGTACTCATGAAGAACATGTTGCAGCCCAGTTTCAGACTCCAGCAGGAGCAGAATTAGAAAAGGAAAACTTTCAGTAGACCTAGGTGCCATGGCTTCCCCAAGTTCCCCCAAGGACAGGTTTGTCGTCAACGTCATCAACCCTTACCTCGCTGAGGTGAGGAAGCACCCCCAGGTCCTTCGTGTGAAGGATGATGTTCTCCACAAGGAAGATCTGAAGGGACCTGTCAAGGAAGGGAGCACCGAGGAGCGGCTGAAGGAGATGGAACATGAGGTCTTCAAGTTCAAGAAGATGGTGTAGCATGGTGTTGAAGCTAACTTTGACATCATGAATGAGATCGAGGCTTCCCACAAGAAGGAGATGAAGGAGATGTGGTCAAGTTTGTCCGCATTAGAAGAAAAAGTTTATGAACTCCAAGCACAGATCTATGATCTGCAGAACCAGAACTGTGAGTATGAACTAAAGTTTCTGTGCATAGGTTTAAGTGCTGAGTGCAGGATCTTGGAGACGGGAATGTCCTTCGAGACTGGAGAACAACTGCCATGGAAGCGCTTCGCCAAGGAGTACCTGACTGAGAAGAACAAGAATGAGGAGTAAATCTCCTCGGGTAATGGCATCCCCTCAGCTTGTTCCAAGATTGGGGGAGTGTCGGGTATCTTTATCTTTATCTTTGTCTTTAGGAGTCAAGTAGAGTCATATCATGTCTAGGGAAGTCACTTTATGAAATAGGTGTTGCTTTGAGGTCTACCACTCCTTTTGTGGAGAGCTTTGTACCCGTGAGTGTGGAGTCGTCTATGAAGGAATATTAATGAGAAGTCTATTGGTTTCTTCGCTGTGCTTGGTATTCTCTTCACGCAATCGACTTTATGAGCTGATTCTTATGAGGAGTATTGACCTTATATCAGGTATGGCTTCAAAAACTTTATTTAATCTTGGCAAGTATAGCTTTGGTCATAACAACAAGCATTTTTTTCTCAAAGTAGCGACATAGCCAAAACCTTTGTGTTATTATGCTTGAAGTGTTATGTTGACAAGGAAGACAACTTGATATTTCATGCTAGTTTTAATGTTTGTGCTTTGTATTGCTTGCATCTAAGTTGTCATCAATTGTCTGCTCTCTCAAAGCCTTGCTAGCCAAAATTCTGTACTAAGCGGAATTCTGCTTGTACTTCCATACCTTGAAACCAACTTCTTCCACTTGAGTCCACCATACCTTCCTACTTGTGGTATTCCACTACCACTCCTAAAGTATATAATTTATGTGCCATCTTTAGATGTTCAAAATCTTCTGTTTTGTGTCGCTGACTCAGCTCATGAGGAAGTGGTGGGTGACCCATGATCTTCTTAATTCGGACAAGTTTTATCTTGGGATTGCATGTCTAATCTGCAAACCCCTAATACGAGTAGGGACTGACATGAGTGCCCAGCTCGTAAAAGATAAATACTAACAGACAAGTTCCTTCTCCCTTTTACGAGTGATAAACAAAGGAATCCAAGGGGATGTGATCGTCCCCACATGGGAGCCGTTCCTCGAAACTTGTCCAAATCATGAAGTGAGTGAGTTACCTATCAGTAGTCGTTGACGGATCATGCACCTCCCAAAAGTTTGTTTTTATTCTGTTTGATCTAGAGATGGCACATATGTTTTCCCTGCTTACCCTTTTGCACGGGGTTTATCTTTATTTTGTGCTGAGTCAGTCCTTCCTACTTCCTTCCTTCTTGAGAGAGAACAGACTTTTGATGTTGATAAAGATGCTTGCATATAAAGTTGCATTGAAATCTAGCATGTTACATCTTTGTTGACATTATCTTTTGATAAGTGAGTTGTTTACAAAAGCTTATGCTTAGTAAACATCTTCCTTTGTGTTGATATGTGCACTTCTTGACTAATAGCATGTTCTTTCAAAAGCTCCAACTGTTCCATTATAAGTGAAAGAACAAAAGTAAAAGTTATTAGTTGTTCCTTGACCAAGGCTATGTTTGTCATGATTTGATGAGTTTTCCAGGTCCTACTTTGTTATAATTGTTACTACTTTCTCATAAGGACCTTATGAGTTGAGGTTGCTGTTGAGGATGCTTAAGTTTGGTGAGGAATCTTGATGCTTCTTGTTCGTATTCTTTTATCGACACTTCACTCTCTAAACTTGTGGACAGGTTTACCGAGCTCAGCAATCGCTTGAGGACAAGCGAGGTCTAAGCTTGGGGGAGTTGATACGTCCAAAAAGCATCACTATTTTATATTGTGATTTCACCCTATTAACTGATATATTCCACTTTAAAGTATTGTTCTTATGTTGTTTTGTCTTATTTTACACAGTTTACAACTTTCCGGTGCCGAAGCAGCAGAACCAGAATTCAGCGGTAAAAAATGGATACCAAGTTGCTGAACCAGATCAAGTCCAAATGCGATGAAATTTTACGGGGAGCATTTTTATGAAGATTGACTGGGGATCACCGAAGGAGGAGGTGAGGGGACCCACCAGGCAGCCATAAGGGTGCCTGGCGCGGCCCCCCTCCTGGCCGCGCCAGGCACCCTCCTGGGTGCCTGGTGGGCCCCCTCGGTGCCCCCTTTCGCCTATATAAGCCCCCTGGGGAGGAAACCCCTAAAAGAGAGTCGTTTTCGTGTTTCGCCGCTGCCACGGGGCGGAAACCTACAGAGGAGAAAAGCCATCTCCGGCGTGCAGATTCCGTCGGAGAGATCACCTCCTGGAAGGGGAGATCGTCGCCATCATCATCATCATCATCGTCACGGGAATCATCGAGATCATCATCAACATCATCCCCAACATCAGCACCATCTCCATCTCCATCCCATCTCATCTCAAAATTGCAACTTGTGTTGTAATCCGTACTATCTATCCTCTCTACTCTGTTGGTGTTGATTACTACTTTGTGGTGAATGCTTTTGAGTTTTGTTGGAGAAATATCATTGTGTCCAGATTGTTTATCACCCATCTATCACCTTTGATCATGATCTCTTTTATGTCTTGTGAGTAGTTACTTTAGTTCTTGAGAACATGGGAGAAGTCTAGTTGTTAGTAGTCATACTATGTTGAAGTACTATGTGTTGTTTGATACTTAAGTTGTGTTGTTATTTCTCTAGTGGTGTTATGTGAGTCGAACACATAACACTTCACCTTTCATGGGCCTAGAGGAATAAATTGTGCACAAAGGATGCTTATGGTGGGTTGCCGGAGTGACAGAAACCTGAACCCCAGTTCGCAGACTTTCCCACAAGGGAGTTATGGATCCTTGATCGTAATGTTGTGGTTAGGCTTATGCCTTAATTACTACCTTGTATTTGCGGATGCTTGCAATGTGTGTAATCATAAGAGTACACTTATCTTAGTCTAGAAGGTGTACTAGCATTGATCCACCCACCGACACTTATCAACACGATACATATTGCTTGGCGGAGTATGGTGAAAGTGACTTGACTATCTCTCCCGTGTTTTCTCGAGAACGCTTTAGTTTTTATAAGTTCAGTTCCTAGGCTTATCCTTGTGAAAGGATTGGGCCACTTGCTACTCCTCAGTTACCCTTTTTACTTTGCCTGTCTTTTACTTTTCTGTTGCTTAAACCAAAAACCCCTAAATATTTACCTTTGAGTGTTTGCAGCCCTTTCCTTATCCAGTGTCACTTATCAACACCTTCTGCTCCTCGTGGGATAGATACTCTTATTTATTGAAAAGCTACAATTGATCCCCTAGACTTGTGGGTTATCAAGAATCATTTATTGGCGCGGTTAACAGGGAAGGCAACCCAACTAAACCTATTAACTTCTCCGCCATCAGCTCCCCAGTCTCACCCCTGGGGGCGTCATATTTGTACATAGCCGATGGGCTTGATTCAATAGGAGCGACACCTTTCATCTGTTTTTCTTCAGAAACTCCAGATGTCTTCTCTACGATAACCGGCTCCTGTACTGGCAAGGGGCCGGGTTGTGCCTTGCTCTTAGCTTGTTTCCTAAAAGAAGAAACAACATGAGATTGCCAAAAATAAAAAAAATACAGAGTATATCATAAGCGCCTATAGCACTTACCCACGGTTGATGGGAATATTGCTAGGAATCCAAACAAACGACTCCCCAGAAGAGGGATCAGTCTCTTCAGTGTTAACAGACCGAGGCTGCCTAATAGGATTTGACTCGGTACCAACTTTTTGACGAAGTCGGCGCGGACAATTAGGAATCCCGGTATCAAGGGGGGCGGAGGACTGAGAGCTACGAGTCCGTCGTTTTCTCTCTTGTTCCTACAACAATATAGATATGAGATGAATGTCCGTACAAAGAAAATTTGGAAAAGTAGTGAATGATACCTTTTTCTTAGGAACTCGGTTTTCCTCTGCTCTGGGGGAGTCGGTTCTTGCAGGAAGATATGCATCCTCATCTTCTTCCTCCGAGACCTCCTGAAATGGATAAAGGCATATAAGAAAGTCATTACACAAAAATGAAAATGATTTATTACTTACGATGCGACTCGGGCTTTGAGCGCCTATCTCTTCATCAACGATGAAGGGTTCTTGGTTAGTAAACCACCATGGATCCTTGGCCTAAGAAGGGAGTGGCAAAAAATGGAGCATTAAAATGACCAAACAAAGAAAAGTCGGTTTTTTTTATATTTAGCAAGTCAACATACCTCTGGAGCCGGGTTGCCAGCACAGAAAAGAGGGATACTGACTATTGCGACATCTTTCCTACTCTCAACGAGATACTTCTTGCAGGCTGACACAAGAGCAGTCGGCTCAAATGGTGTGCGCGCATACCTCATAGTGTCATCTATACCCGAATATTCACACAAAAGCCGGTCTCTCACGCTGAGAGGTTGGATCTCCCAGTCGACCCAACACCGGATAAAATCGATGCCCAGAAGTCCATGGGCAAGTAAAGCTTTCATTCGAGAGAGCAAGGGAGCAAGTTCTTCCCTTTTCTTATCATCTGGATAAGCATTCAGACTCCCGTTATAAACAAGCCGGCTATCACGGAAGCCGGAAAGTGGATACTCGTCCTTTGGGATCTTGACGGAGCAGTAGAAAAAGGATTTCTGCCACCCCTTCACGTGCGTGAATAGCTTCAAAGATGGAAATATACTCCTTCGACGCTTCTGAATAGCAATACCTCCACACTCCATGAGCGGACCCCCGCTATACTCAGTTTGTTTATTACCGTGAAAGAACTCGGCAAATAACGCTAGAGTCGGCTTCGTTTGCATGTACACTTCACAGAAAACTTGGAAGTGACAGATGTTCAGGATGGAGTTAGGTGCCAGATCTTGGGGTGTAAGTCGTAAGCATACAGAAATTCCCTGAAAAACCTGGAACCGGGAGGACGGAATCCCCGGGTTATGTGATCAGCAAAGACGACCATTTCTCCTTCCCGGAGTTGTGGCCGGGTTTCCTTTCCTGGAGCACGCCATTTGATTTCTGAATGGGGGGAAGAACCCCAGCCTTCTCCAACTTCTTCAACTTCAGTTGGGTCATATGAGAACCCATCCAATTGGCTTCCAGTGTTTTGGAAGCCGGATTTTTGAGTTCTTCTTTCCTCCCTTTAGGACCGGTCCGGGCAGTTTTCTTTACCATGGTAGAAGAAAAGGATCTTCTTTATAAAATATGATGAGTCGGTTACAGAATAAGACGACTAACAGAATGGTGTGATTTAAATCTGTGAGTCGGGTTCATCATAAACATGATTTGTACAAAATAATGGAGCAACTAGATCTACGAGAGCTAGAAAAAGATTACAGAAAATGGGGAATTTATCTCGAAACCCGCAAGAGGCAGAGACAATTTTTGATCTATCTACAAACAGATCTGAACGAGACTGTAAAAAGATAAAAACAGCAAGCCTAGGGGTGATCTACGAATGAAATCTAACTGATCTGTATCGTCAATAGAAGCCACCATTGGTTCATATTGTTCGACCGAGCTTGAGCAAGGGGCGACAATGGTGACCGAGGAGAAAATAGATCGGCATATAAAGAGAAAAGATGCAAAGAGAGCTTACTCGCAAGATAAATAGGACTGACAAGGTCTTGTGTGTCTCTTCTGCGCAGTCGGAGTTGAAGGAGACGCATGATGTAATGGCGCAGGAGCTCAACTGTCTCGGCGTCAAAACAAGAGGAAAAAGAAGAAGAGGTTGCGGCTGGAATAGAATAAAGATAGGGGTATCGGAGAGGTCCATTTATAAGGACTCCACCGGCCGAAAATCGAGGCGCCGCAGCATTAAAAGGCCATGTTTGTTAATATGAACGAACGATCTAGGGAATCATTTTTGAATCTCCACAATAAATTGACGACAAGATCTGCTACCATAAATGCGTTGGCGAAGCTCGGTAGAAGTCGGGTGTTTGAGAGTCGGCATATGAAGAAAGTTGGAAAGATCGTCGTGACGCTGAAGCGTCGCACCAATCTTGGGGGCTAATGTTGGGGGGATGGCCCAGCGCCATAACCCGACATACAGAGGAGCGAGGCCGACTCACAAGGTGAATGCCCAGAAGGAGACCCGATTTGGACCGGGACACATCATCGCGAAGATAGAAGATTGTAGAAGGAAATAGACTTACCTTTTGTAATAAGGAAACTATGTAGTAGAATTAGACTAGGACTCCATCTCATATGGAAGTCGGACTCATGTAGACAAGGGACCCGGTACCTATATAAACCGGGCCCCTTGGATCAAACAGGACAACTCAACTTATATCCTCTCGAGGCATAGGCAGCGATCTCGCACCTTTGTATTCGAGAAGTCGACACCCCAAAATAGAAAAGCAGGAGTAGGTCTTTACCTTACGAGGGGCCAAAACTTGGGTAAATCTCTTTTCTTGTATTCTCGTCGACTCACCTCCTCGAAACCACCTCGCAGCAAAGGTCCCACACTAAGTTCTCTAATGAGGACATCTGCCGTGACTTTCCCACGACATAGATGCATATGGATTTTGGTTTACTTGTCTTGGCGTACTGCCCATACTTTTGATCCTCTTACTTTCAAGTAGCATAATTAGCATTGTGCTGCATTTACAATTCTGTCAATATATTTCCCAGCTGTAATTTGTTTACCAGCTAGCTATTTTATCGTCTTTTGGGAGAGAGACATCTCTAGTGAACATCATGGTACCCCGGTCCATATTTTCACCACTGTTAACACCTCCACTTTATTTACTGCTTTTACTTTCCGTTGCAATTATCACTACTATCTACCCTTGCGTTTGATCCTTTATAAACAACAAGGCCGGAGAGATTGACAACCTCTCTGAACTCGTTGGGAGCAAAGTTATTTGTTGTTTGTGCAGGTCCATGTAAAGTAAGCAACCCTCGGTTGTGAACGACACCATTGTTCATTTTACCACCTACTTGTCGATCCTTGGAGTCCTCCTAGATTTGATAAACCTTACACCCATTGTGTAAGGGAAATTTGCTGCTACGTTTTTTCTCAACTTTCCACTTGGGGTAGCCAACGAGGAGCACTACTTCAGTGCCATCAGAATTACACATGATTTTTTCCTTAATCATTGCGAAAACCACAGATCTCTTACTTAGCCCATTTTAACCATGTTTCTGACATGTGGAACCCACATGTAAGGATGTCGTTTGCAAAAAGACCCTTAAAAAAGAAATTGAGTCCTCCTCGCGCCGCCCGTGCTCCGGTCGACCGCCGACGATCCGAGCCGCCGCGTCGCGCCGGTCCACTCCAGCATCTGCGCCGGGATGGAACCGACAACGCATTCTCGTACAGATACACGTTCTACAGGCTGGCCAACTTCCCGAGCTCCGGCGTGATTAGGACGGAGAGCAGTGCCGTGTAGATGGACAGTGTGTCGAGGTTCTTGAGCTGGCCGAGAATCGCCGGGAGGGAACGGGAGATGCTGGTCTCGACGAGGCCGGGCATGGTGAGGTTGGAGCAGTTGCCGATCTCCGACAGGAGCGCGCCGGGGAGGTTCTTGTTGCCGCCACCGTGGATCACCTCGAGGTTGTCCATCCGGCCGATGGAGGCCGGGATGGCGCCCTCGAGCTGGTTGTCATAGATGGCGAGCTTGTGCAGCGCCGTTAGGTTGCCGATGGTGTCCGGGATGGCGCCCTCGAGGTGGTTGGAGTTGAAGGAGAGGCTCTCTAGCTTGCTCCCTGGCCGGCAGAGGCTCGCCGGGATGGGGTTGGTGAGCGTATTGTTGCTAAGGTCGAGGTGCGTGAGCGCCGACAGGTCGCCAACCTGCGGCGGTTCGTGCTAGTGAGCAGCAGCCGCTCCAGCGTGGCGCCCATAGCAGTGGCCAAGTTATCCAGCACACCGCCCAGCAGGTCGACGAACTGGAGGCTGAGCTCCCGAACTTGACTGCTTTTTTATTTTTTTGGAAGTTTTTTTTGAAAAATGCCATCCTTACAGGTGGGTTGCATATGTCAAAAATGTGGTTAAAACGGGCTAAGTACGATCTGTGATTTTTGCAACGATTGAGAAAAAAATCATGTGTAATTCGCAAAGATTAAGAAAACATGTGTTTTCTGCAATCATATCCATTAATGTCGTGGTTTTTTACAATTCACTCCTCTCAAACCCCACACATGACATGCACGACAAAATCAATAGCCGGGATTTTCAGGAGGGGACTTAGTGCTCCGCTTGTTACAGAAAAAAACCTGTATGCACAAGCTATCTCAACCTTGGAAAGGGCCATTTGTTGTTAGTACTAAAAACCTAGCGTTCCGGGAAACTCTCCTACTCCTATTGTATTATCGAGAAGACTTGCGAGGAGGACGAGCCGGTGTTGTTGTAGCCACCCGACGCCCGAAAGCTCCCAGATCCGGAGCGAAAACCACCACGGAAGCCATGGCCTCCCTGTCCGCCACCGCCCCCACCGCCCTGCCCCAGTGGAGGTCGCGACCCAGAGGGGGAGGAGGAGGTGGAGGTGGAAGGGGAGGAGAGGACTGGCGACCCAAAGATTTGGCCACCGCCGCATCCCACGGATCGGGATTGGCCCAAGTCGCATGCCCCGCCCCCGCCGCCGCCTCGCGCTCACGTTTCTCCCTTTCAAAGCGAGCACGAAGTGAGGCCTCCATCTCCAGGTCGTCCACGGCTCCTCGTCCGTCCGGATTGGGGGAGGGAGCTTTGGACGAAGGGTTGGAGCCCACCATAGCCGAGGCCACGGCCACAGCGAAGGATCTAGAGAGGGGCGGAGGAGGGGAAGGAGGGAGGCGAAGCACACGGAGGGGAGCACGGAGCGAGGAGGAGAGAAAGTGGCTCAGATCAGAGGCGGAGGGGAAAAAACTAGGGTTAGGTCACGGGAGCCGCGAGGCACCCATAAGTACCCCTCCCTCGGGCGAACCGCCAGGCCAGTCCTAAGAGAAGGGCCAGAGGCTACGCCAGAAGTAACGCCCAGACGACCCAGCAAGGGGGGGGGAAGTCATCAGGCGAAAAAGAAACCACGACGGGCCCCGCAGAAACTACCGGCCCACCAGCCAGAGTTTCAGGTTCATCAGAACCACCAAGAGTAGAACCACCCAAACGGGCCGGCCCACTAGCCAACCCAGAAGACAACCCCGGGAACGAGGAAGCGGCTACGGTTTCCATCCCCCCCGCCGCCACCGCAACCGGAGAAGCCACCGGGGAAGACAACGTCGAGCCCACCGGGGACAACGCCGCCGCATCTGGGCGAGCACCCAAGATACCAGGGGACGAAAGGGAGCCTAGAGCCTTCCGACCACGTCGCCTGCGCCCCGCAACCGACCAGCCCGGCTCAGGGCAAACCACCAGCGGCCAACGGGACCGCTTGTCCGGAGAGGTAACAGCGGCCACCAGCATGGCGGAGGGTAGCACCACCTCAGGCTCCGATTCATCGTCAGAATCAGAGGCCAGCGCCCAAAACTTACCACTACAAGCTCCTAACGGAAGCGGTTCCATGGAGGAGGAGGCACGGGCCACGGAGATAGGGGAAGGGCGAAGCACGCTCACCGGGGACGAAGGGCCACCAACACCCAAAGCCACAAGAGGACAGGCGCCAGATCTCGCCGGAGAGGACGGAGGAGGGGAGGGGAGAGGGAGCAAAATGGGGATGTGGGAAACAGAGGGGGAGCGGGGGGGAGGGGAGGAGAGAGCCATCGTTGTTCAACTCCACCTCATTTTTTCCATGGTGGCTTTTGGGAAGGTAGGTGCTCGCAAGTACGACAACCGTGATGGATCCAGCGGATCCACCGGAGGCGCTGGTCTCATCCCGTCTCCCTCGAACCCAGTGGCTCCTTGATCTGGTCAGAATCAACTCATCTGCTTTGCTTGTCACCGCCCCAACCACTTTCAAGCTCAGTGCACTGCTCCGCCCTTCTGTTTGATCTGCCGCGCTGAGGGGCATCTGACAGTGGACTGTGTTTTGCGGGCTCCGCCTCCTGTCCTCAAGCACTTCAGCATGGGTTTGCCGGACTGCGGATTCTTTGTTATTGTGTGTGTGGGGGGGATGGTGTGGTGGTGGACACACCTCCTCCTCAGAACGCGGCGGTTATCTCTGTGTTGGACGGGGGCGCTTCCCTGGATACTATGGCTGCGGAACTCAAGGAGTGGGGGATGGAGGTATGGGACTGGCAACTCGAGGCGCTCTCCGAGAAGCAATTTGGGGTGGTGTTCCCATCACATGAGAGCCTTCGCATGGTTGCTAAGAGTGCCAGCTTCATGCTCCCTCTGCACCAAACTGTGGTGTCTGTCAGGGAAGCTGTTGAGATTGATCGATCTTTCGGATCTTTGGTGGATGCTTATGTCTTGCTGGAGGATGTGCCGCCGGAGATGCGGAATGCTACTATGCTTATGGCCTTTGGTGAGCTGATTGGGAAGCCTATCTCTGTGGATGCGGACTCCCTTGGTCGTCGTGGTGCTATTCATATGCTCTTTGGCTTGCGTAACCCGTCCATGGTCCGCGGTTTTGATGAGTTTGTTCCGTATCGGAAGGCCTTTCGCATCAAGGTTCGTTTGGAAGATGCCCCTGCCCCCCCCCCCCGGATGCGGCTATTCCCCCTCCTCCTCCTCCCAATGGTCCGATTCAGGGAGAGAATTTTTTCAGTGAGAGCCAGGGGGCTTCGGGCGAGCCTTTCACCACCAGCGAATGGGATGCGCTTGGTCCCTGTTTCCAAGAGCTCTATCCTAATCGTAGACCTCCGGGCGGCAGCGCATCTCAGGGGAAGAAGGCATGCCCTGAGGCTCATGTGGAATCCGCCAATATTCCTCCTCCGTCTCAAGCACATGTGCAAGACCCGGCTCCCGCTCCTACCATGCCTTCCCCCACACCGCCATCGCCGATGGACTCCCCCAAATGCTTCCGCACTCCTGCTTCTGCGATCTGCTCGAACCACCCGACTCGTGCTGTGTCACCATCCCTCTCTGATGTTCTGGACTCTCCCTCGCGGGTTGCTGAGGACGATGTTCTTAGGCCTTCCAGCTCTCGTCGCTGCAAAACAGTCAAGAAAACCTCTGCAAGGGCTCGGGCGCGTAAGGAGGCCGCTGCTTCCAAGATCTCTGGATCGGGTTTGTTCCGTTCCCTCAACATGGAGGAGGATGGCGAGGATCTCGCTCACGGTCCGCCTTCGCCTTCTCTGTTCCCGTCTCCGGCACCTGCTTCAGCTTCGGTGTCTCTCAAGACACCACTCTCCACGGCTCGCAAGAGCGGGAGGGTGGCGGACGATGGGACTCCGGTTCATCTTCGAGCGGAACGGCGGGCGGCGGCGCGGGACACTGTCGTGATCGGTACGCCTCTCTTCTCCCCTAAGCATACGGTGCTCTCTGATTTCCCAGTTGAACATTTTGTTAATGTGGCGTCCGATTCGGGTCTTTCCTTGGAGGCGGATTTGCATGAGGCTTCGGCCTTGCTTTCGGTTCTTCGGGCTAATGAGCTAGCTCAGGCTAGCCTTGCCAAAGCTGCGGAGGCAGCCCGGGCAAACACTCCGGTTCCTAATCCTTTGGTGTCCCCGGTTTCTCAAAGTCTTGGTAGAGGCCAGACTTTGAGGGGTTCCAGGGCTGGGGCGCGCGCTAAGAAGTAGGTTTCTGCTAATATTCCTAGGCGCTCCAGTCTCCGCATCCGCAACTTATCTGCTAAATGAGGATCCTTTTCTGGAACATTCGTCATTTTGGTGCTCGGGGGCGCCGGAACCAGCTTCGTGACCTCCTGTGTACTAAACACATTGATATTTTATGCCTTCAAGAAACTAAGCGCGAAGAATTTTCTTTGTCGGATTTCAATGGTATTGGGGGTTATGATTTCTCTTGGAACTGGCTGGCGGCTGTAGGTCCCGCGGGAGGCATTCTTATTGGTTCTAGGAACGACCTATTTGATGTTTCGGAGGTACTGGTTACTGAATTTTTTCTGTCCATTCGACTGGCTTACCGTGGTTCCTCTATTTCTTGGGATCTTATTTCTGTTTATGGGCCTTCAGATCACTCTCACTCCTTCCGGTTTTTGGCGGAGCTTGATGCTCGGTTGGCAAATCAATCAACCCCTGTGCTACTGAGGGGAGATTTTTAACCTTCTTCGTTTTCCTGACGAGAAAAGCTCTGATAATTTCTGTGCGGCTAGGGCTGATGCTTTTAACGCCTTCATTGCTGGCCATGCCTTGCGCGAGCTTCAGCGATCCGGGGCCCGTTACACTTGGTCGAATCACCAATCTGACCCTGTCCGATCAGTGTTGGACAAGGCCATTTGCTGCTCGGGCTGGGAGGCGCTATACCCTCGCTGCTCTTTGTTCGCTATTCCTTCGATTGGTTCTGACCATACCCCTCTTGTTCTTGACTCTGGCGGTGGGATGAGGACTATTCCCAGATTTAGGTTTGACTCATCTTGGATTGGGCGTGAAGGTTTTGTTCCGTTGGTCTCCGCTAAGATTCTTGATCTTCTCTCTTCGCCGCACCGCTCTTTTGGTCCTCTGGATGACTAGCGTTTCTGCTCGACGGGCTTGAGGCAATTCCTTAGAGGCTGGTGGGCTAATAAGGTGGTCAGCGATCGTGCGGCTAAGAATGAGTTGATTTCCAAGATCAAAGCCTTAGATGATCTGGCGGATACTGTAGGGCTTGACCCTGCTGGTTGGAACCAGCGCTATATGCTTGTGAACGCGTTGCTCGAGGTTCACTCCACGGAGGAAGAATTCTGGAGACAGAGAGGTCGTATTTCTTGGGTTCTCAATGGTGACTCCCTCACCTCTTATTTTATCGCCATTGCCAACGGGAGGCGGCGCCGTTGTCTTATCTCCAGATTGATAATCGATGGTGCGGTTTGTGAAAACTTGGAGATCATTACTACCCACATTACACAATTCTATTCTTCCCTTCTTGTGGCTCGTCCTGAGGTGGGTGTTCAACTTTGTGCGTCCTTCTGGGCTGAGGAGGCCCGGGTGTCCATTGAGGACAATTACGCTCTTATGCTTCCTTTGTCGGAGGAGGAAATTGACACTGCGGTGTTATCTTCTAATGCCAATTCCGCTTCGGGGCCGGACGGGTTTTCTATCACTTTCTTCCAGAAGTTTTGGAACTCCATTCGGTTTTTGGTTTATGCTATTATTCAAAGTTTTTGCTTGGGTACGGTTGATATCTCGAGGCTCAATTACGCCTCCCTTTCCTTGATCCCTAAGGTTAACGGGGCAGACAACATCAAACTCTTTCGCCCCATTGATCTTATTAATAACATTGCTAAGTTTCCGTCTAAGGCGTTTGCTACTCGGTTGGGGCCGATAGTTTACAAAGTGATTAACCACAATCAATCGGCGTTCATCAAAGGAAGGTTTATTCTTGATAGCATCCTTAGTCTTCATGAGGTGCTTCACGAAATCAAACGGTCTAAGATTAACGTGGTCGTGCTTAAACTTGACTTTGAAAAAGCATATGATTGTGTAAGTTGGCCGTTCCTCCGGGCTGTTCTTTTGGCTAAAGGCTTTGATGGTGCCTATGTTCACCGTGTTATGCAATTGGTTACCGGCGGCCATACGGATGTTTCGATTAATGGGCTAGTGGGCCCTTTCTTCCCTAATGGCAGAGGGCAGGCCACATCACTGCTATTCTTTCTCCCCTTCTTCCTTCGGGAATTACTCACCTCCAATACGCCGACGATACGGTTATTATGGTGGGAAATAATGATATTTGTCTTTCTCATCTTAAGTTTTTGCTTTTATGCTTTGAGGCCTTGTCGGGCCTCAAAATAAACTTCTCGAAAAGTGAGATCTTTGCACCTGGATGCTCTTTGGAGGAGGGCCTAAGGGTTGCTTCTCTTATGAATTGCTCGTTAGGATCCTTCCCTTTTCGTTACCTGGGGATTCCTATCTCCCAGGTCTCGGCCAAAAGCTTGGCCCCGCTAGTGTGTAAAGTTGGTAACAAGGTGTTACCTTGGAGGGGTAGACACCATTCTTCTGCGGCCAAAGTCTGTCTTATTAATGCGTGTCTTTCTTCCCTTCCCACCTATACCATGGGATTCTATAGGCTCCCGGGTACTATTCACGAAGGTTTTGATAAGCATCGTAGCGGGTTCTTCTGGAACGCGGCTGACAATCGAAGGAAGTACCGTTTTGGTAAATGGAAAAATATGTGTCTCCCCAAAGGCATGGGTTGCTTGGGGATCATCAACACTTCGGTTATGAATGATTGTCTCATGGTGAAATGGTGGTGGAAAATTTATACAGAGAGCTCGAGGGCTCTTTGGCTTAAGATTTTGAAGGCAAAGTATTTCCCTAACTCCTCACCTCTTTTAGCCTCGGCTGCGGGGGGTCCCAGTTTTGGCGCTCCCTGTGTAGGCTCCGTGACACCTTTTGTCAATTTGTTCGTTTTGTGGTTAAAGATGGTACTGCGGTGCGGTTCTGGCGGGATCTCTGGTCACCTATGGGTCGCCTTTGTGATGTGTTTCTGATTTTGTTCTCCTTTTGCTCTAAGCCTGACATCTCAATCTCTGAGTTGGCTGCGGCAAATTGGGACTTTGGCTTCCGCAGGGTTCTCTCTCCAGTACAGTTGGAAGACTGGCACCGACTTGTTGCTTGCTTTCCGGTGCTCTTGGAGGGTAGGGATGAGGTGGTTTGGACCCTCTCCAGGTCCGGAGTTTTCTCAGTGAAGTCTCCTTATGCGGCGCTTGTGGATGGGAGACGAACTTCCCGTTTCTCTCCGATCTGAAAAGCTCGCATTCCCCCTAAGATTAAAGTGTTTCTTTGGCAAGCTTTTAAGTCGAAGTTACCGTCGTCCGATCAGATTAATAAGCGAAATTCTGCGAGATCGGCGAACTGTGTGGTCTGTGGAACCAGGGAGGATTCACCCCATATTTTCCTTCAGTGTCCACTTGCCCGGTTCATGTGGAGCTGTTTCAGGGAGTGGCCGGGTAATTCTTGGAATCCTCGATCCTTTGGTGAGGTTCGGGGCCTAGTTCGCCCTTTGTCTCCTCGTTTTCGTCGACTCTTTTGATCGGTTTTTGCTGCGGCTTGTTGGGTGTTGTGGAATATACGTAATAAGCTAACTATTGAACATGTTTTTCCTAAATGCCCGGCGGTCTTTATTTTTAAACTTATTGATTTTCTACAGATCTGGAAGCCATTGTGTAAGAGCGCTGACCTGAAGGACTTGGAGACGATTATCTCAAAAATGAAGGCTACTGCTTCCGTCTGTCTTCCTCCTCGTCGGCAGTGACCCTTTCCTCGGTGGTGGCCTAGTCGGCGCCTGCGCCTTCCTCTTTTACCCTCGTCAGTTGCTTTGTCCGGCCTGCCTGCCGTGTTGGCCTCTGGGCCTGTATAAACTGTCTTTGCCTCTTTTTTAGCTCTAGTTATGGCTGGAACTATTTGGTCTGTCGTTTGTGTTGCTACCTTCTCTCTATGGTTTGTGAACTCGTTGGGACGGTATGATTTTATCTATAAAGTCGAGCAATAGCCTTTTATCTAAAACTGTATTATCAAGAAAAAAGAGCAGGCGGAATGGCATGACCGACCGAACAATCAGCCGGACGAGAGGATCGGACAGGCAGTGTGACCTGTGACAACGCGGCGCTAGAGGCAAGTACGATGCTGTCCTAGGTGTTTCCCGATGCCGACCGACACAGACGGGCAGACGCGCGACACAGAAATTAGCTACAGAACATGACACGAAGGAACGAGAGCCATCAGGGTGTAATCAATCGAGCGGTTCATCAGGTGGCTGGTGGCGCGCGGCAAGCACCTAGTAGTACGTGTACTGCTGGCTGCTGCCGCCATGGCCGGGCCAATCGAAGCACACGCGACAAATAAGGGCCAAAATCACTGTTTTGACCTTTAGAAAAAAGATTAGCACGATATAACCCTACGTATAAAAAATGTTTGGATCTAACCCTTTTTGGTTACGCCATGCATCTTGGCGTTTGCGTTACACGGGAGACGCCATAGACTTTGGCGTTTGCTCCTGGCCCACCACTTAGTCGTTGCTCGTGCTTTATCCGTTGACTGTTCGACGTGGCGAAGGGGGAAACGCCAGGGTCTATGGCGTTTCCCCCCCAGATACTCTTGTTTGATCCCTTATGCCAGTTTTTACTTCTTAAGATGGTCTCAAATGAAAAAATGATCAACATAAATATTCTTCAGATTGATAAGAGGGAGAATATTCATGTTGAAGATGTTATCATTTAAGGTCAATTTAGGGGCTAAAAAGCTAGTTCAATGTATCGGACAATGTTTGGTTCTTTGCGACAGTTTTTATCCTTTAAATTATCTGAAGAAAAAATCTTCAACACAAATACTCTTTTGATTAACAAAAAGAAGACTTATTGTGTGCAATATCTTTTCATTTGAGATAACCTTAGGGACAGGAAAACTGGTGCAATGTATCAGACATGACTGTTTGAGACCGAACGCTACTTGATGGTAATTTATATACACCTTAGATCAATATAAACATCATTTATATCACAGCCAAACCGAATGCATAACACAAGTGTGTAAATTTTTAGGACGAAATACAATCAAATGAGGGTTTTGCAAAAAAGACATATAATACTAAAAGATGGTCATATTCTTCACAACGTACTCTTGAGAATATTGGCTTGATACGCTGATTGTTCCTTCATCAATTATCAACTGTTCTGAGATAGAAAAATTACTATCACATAGACATATTACTAAGTCATCATGTGAAAATTTGGTATGTTCAGTGAGAAAAATAAATATTGAGCTTGTTGTAAAAATGAAGACTTTTTAGTTTGGTTGTCATATAAATAATGCATATCTTGATCTGGGATCGTCGTATACAAACTACTATCAAAGGGCATACAGTTTCAGGCACTAGTCCCTAATATGACTTCAAATGCAAAAACATTGAACATGAGAAGTCTCGCCATATAAATGAAGAATATTCATGTTGAAGACTTTTTTTCATTTGAGGCTATCTTAGGCATAATTGCACTGGTTATTCAATACATAAAATGACCTCAAATAAAAATGTTTTCAACATAAATATTCTTCGTCTTGTTAATTTAAAAAATATTTATGTTGTAGACTTTTTTTATTTAAAATCATCTTACGGACTAATCAAATAGCTTAAGCGATCAAACATGAGTGTTGGGGGGAAACGCCATAGACCGCGGCGTTTCCCCCTTGCCACGTCGGATAGCCAACACTCAAGGCACGGATGACGATTAAATGGTGGGTCAAAGGCAAACGCCAAAGACCATGGCGTTTACCGTGCAACGCAAACGCCACAGTGGATGGCGTGACCAAAAAGGGTTAGATTCGAACATTTTTTACATGTAGGGTTATATCATGCTAATCTTTCTTCGAAAGGTCAAAACAGTGATTTTGGCCACAAATAAGTGGCACTGCACCACATGGCCATTCGCACGCGCGCAGGTGTTGCTCCATGCACGTACGTACGTACCTACGCGCAGCAGACGATCGATCATCCATCGATCGCCAGGTTGCATTGGTTGCCGCGAAGAGCACAGCGGGATAGTACCGGCCGCGGCACGTTGTTTTGGATTTCGGCGCGCGTGCATGTTTGCTCTCTCCGGGTGTGGATGATGCCCCTCATTTGCAGGTCTCGGCGAGCTCTTCCGACAAGGCTCTCTATGGTGAACCGGAGGAAGCTTTGGGCTGACAATGACATAGGTCTGAGATCGCAAAATAGTTGCATGACCTAGCCACGCATAATCGTTTTAACCTTCAAGCAAAGGAAAAAGACCCCCTTCAATCGATTGATTTGATGCATGCATGATGATTGGATGGTTTCCTGATCCAACAACATGGTCTCGTTCAATTGAATTCGAGCGATCACTCTTCTTTGCAACAAACCTGCTATTGCAAAGGCGATAGTGAGACAACATGGATAAATGACGATAGGGGCAACACCGACGATCGCCCCTTTCCCTCCGACGGCTACTTGTAGGCGGAGCGAGTGGGGCGGGCAAGGCGCGCGGCTGTCGTGGCGATGAGCAGTGAAGGCGGGGGCGACGAAGGGCGATCCATGCAGGATCCACGATGTCCTTGAGCGAACGAAGGGAATTCACGAAGGCGACTCCCTACGGCTCGCTGTGGCGACCTCGATGAAATATCAAAAGGTGGCGGCTTGCCATCATCAATCAGGTATGGATCCCTTTTATTCCCTCTACGTGTTTTTAGAGCCGGGCACACCCTTTTCCGTTATATAGAATAACGGAAATACAGTGTTCGAGAGATAAAGGGGGGGAGGATAAGGAATAGATGCAGACATACCTACTTGGAAACCCACAACCTAAAGATCCAGAAAATCGAATCCCAGCCGTGGGGCAAAAACCCAGTAGATATTGTCCATCTAAACCACAAAGTTTTCACATCACCAGAATTACATACAAAACCACGATACCCGCTGTAGCATCAAACATCCATACTCCACGATCAAAAGGGAAACTACGCGAGCACCAGTAAGATGCTAGAAAACCTCCAAGAAGCCTAATTGTTCTCCATCGCCATGCCGCAAAGCCTCATCATCTGGGTACCATTGTTCCTGATCATCTCCGCGCCCATCTTCAGATCATCATCAGCCCCCCGGATCCTTCTGCAAACCTGCCCAATACAAGATATTGGCACAAGCCAAGAAGATGATTTTAAAAGGTGATCTAAGTCTTTGAGCCTCAAAAGTAATACCATTGCGAATATTCCAGACTGCCCAACACATCGAAGCCAAACCTATTGTGTAGAAATTTTCACCACCAGGGAAAATACAATAACACCAAGTAAAGTATTGCCAGATATTATTAGGCCCATAATCAACACCAAACACAGATGCCACCGTCCTCCAAGTCACCCTAGCGACATGACATTTGAAAAACAAATGATTCAAGGATTCATAACCAAAGCAAAATGAACATTTAGTTTTTCCTTGCCAATTTTTCTTTCTCGAAATATCTCTAGTAAGAATATCATTCTGATGCATTTGCCACATGAAGATTTGAATCTTCAATGGTAGTCTTGCATCCCAAATCCATTTATAATTGCAACCATGCAATTGAGATTCCAATATCTCATAAACCGGTTTAGTATTGAAAGATTTCTTTTTACTAAGGCCCCAGAAAACCTCATCGTTCTCTATGCCAAGCCCCAGATCATAAAATTGTTGCTTAAGCATCTCCCACTGGTAAGCCAACACTGGAGTAAGTCTCCTACGAAAGAAGACATTGGGGTCAGCAGCCAAACCTTGCACCATTGTGCATTCAGGTTTAGTACAAATCGTGAACCGATTGTAAGGCCCGATATGCGGTACTGTTCCAGATCTAGATGTTGTCATCCAGATCCGGGGACGAAGCACATATCGGTCCCACCGCGACATATGACATAGCCATATGCCCAGGATTTCATCACAACATTACAGATACAAGGATACAACATCTCATACACTCGGCATACAACTGCCTTAATACAATACATCAGCGGAAGATACATGTCTGAGTACAGACTACAATCAAATACCTAGTGGCAAGAGAAAAAGACATCGCTCCCATAACCATTTGACAGAAAATAACATCATTTAACAGCCTGATGCCCACTTCAACAGAGATTAACAACATCAAGATGGCCTCAACTCAAAATGCTCACAATAGATGGATTGAAGTACACACAATTCTAAACAATTTTCCTTTTGGGCGCATCGTGATCCGGGCTACGGTTTACTCGCTAATCCACTCGCAAAACAGCATCAGCAGCATATTACAGGACTTAGAGTAAATGGAAAAAGAGAAAAAAAAGAGGACCTTACGGGCCGAGGCCCAATTGGCCGGTGAGCGCTGGATAGCGCAGCAGCGCCTAGGGCGAGGGAGGAGAGCGGGCCGGCTCAGGCGTGCTGGGCTGCGGCGCTTGGTGGGCCGCGGAGCTGGCAGGCCGTCCCACTGGCGGCGGTCGTTGGTGCTGTCGGCGGCCCCGTCCCGATTGGATCGGGCGGCGGTGCAAGGCGGCCCGAGGCGGGGCAGGCCGGGAGGCGCGGCGACCCGGCCGGTGCGGTGCGGGAGGAGCCCGTCGGGGCGGATCCGACGTAGGCGGCCTCGGCTTCGTGCTGGGAACCGCCGACGGCGTGGCTCCTTGCTGCGGCCACCCATGGCGCGGCGGCGGCGCGGCCTGGCCCTGGCGGCCGGCTGACCTGCGGGAGAGAGACGACAAGTGGGTGAGGAGGAGGAGACGGGAAGGAGATAGCCGGGGAGGCTCACCGGGGAGGCGCGCGGCGCGGAGCTCCATGGCTCGAGCGTTGACCTCCAAGGGTGAGGCGGCCCGTATCCGGGCTGGGTGACGTGGCGTGCTCTCGGGCCGTCGGATCTCCAGATCTGACGGTCCAGGGCAGATTGGGCTAGGGTTACGAGATTTGGAGGCTGGTTTGGGCAGATCTGAAAATTCAGAGGGGATGGCTGCAATTTTTAGGCTAGGGAAACCCTATAAAGGGGTGGGAGAGTGGTGCTCTTTATATATCCCAGGTGGCTGGTAGTTTGCAAAAACATCCCCGGTTTTTCTCTCGCGCGCGCGGTGTTTACGATTCTGACCGCCGGGGGTCCGCAGGACCTCTGATTCAGGTAAAACCTCAAACTACGCGATCAGCGCGTCGAGCCGGCGGTGTTTACCTCGCGATGGAACCGTTACGAGAACAATTTCCGGCGCTCTATAAAAATATCCCGTTTACTTATTAAACGGGGTTTTTTCGTTCCATTGGTTGCGGCTGGTCTTATGCGGGTTTCGCGACAGTGATCGGGTGAAACCCGGTGTCGCAAGGTCGAGTGTCAGGGTGGCAAGGGTCGGTCTCCGTCCGGTACGAGATAAGAGTGCGAAAAATAATCGTCGATCGATAAATCGGGGATGCAAACACCGCAAACAAAGCAGGCAATCAACCAATTCACACCGAAAACAAAATTTTCAATTTTTGTGAAATCTGGGTTGTTACAATACAACACCACCAACAAGGGATCTCGTCCCGAGATCCTGGATGATCCGGGGAAGAGGGGAGAGAGAAAAGAGAGTCGACGATCTTCAACACCACCAACAAGGGACTTTGCTCCATGTCGACGTCGAACTTCCGTCGAGATAAAAATTTCCGCAGAGAGATGACAACGTCGGAGAATGAAACCATCGGGAGATAAAGAGGAAGAACGATAGTTGAAACGAGGATCAAGGGAAGTATTCTCACTGAAATTGTGAAGATACTGGGCAAGAGAACGGAAGTCAATAGACGACCAAGATGTTTACCCAGAGTCAGAAGAACTAAAGGTACTACAGGATTTCCCAAACCTGAGATCGGAATCGAGACAATGCGCTGCAAGCAAGGCATTGTAACGGTTCCGAAACTCCACACACTCGTGATCCTAAAGTTTGAAAGGGGATAAGTCGAGATTAAAACACTTACGACACTTTTCGTGACCAGAGCAAGGGTAAGGAGTAAAAATATTCCTACTCTCCGACAACTAACTTAGTAACTACAAAATACTTTTTGTCTAGACTCGACTTTGCCCAGAGAAGGGATCCTACGATCGGTAAGGCTCTGATACGAAGTTGTAAGGCCCGATATGCGTTACTGTTCCAGTCTAGATGTTTCCATCCAGATCCGGGGATGAAGCACATATCGGTCCCACCGCGACATATGACATAGCCATATGCCCCGGATTTCCAACATGATGTCACAACATTACAGATACAAGGATAAACCATCTTATACAATCGGCATACAACAGCCTTAATACAATACATCAGCGGAAGATACATGTCTGAGTATAGACTACAATCAAATGCCTAGTTGCAAGAGAAAAAGGCATCGCTCCCATAACCACACGGGTCCAGGCCCTCCGCCGGGATCCACCTAACTAGTCGTCGTCGAGTCTCCGTGAAACATCGATCACCGTACCTATTGTCGATCAAGAATCCTGAAAAGAGTTTGGGGGTAGTATCATCAGTACAGAAGTACTCAGCATCCAACTGTAGTGATCAACTGACCCAGCAAGGACTTCATCACTCGTCATTCTAGGACAACTAGTAGTTTACGGTAAGGATGGGGTAAGTGGTGAGGTTGCTGCTGCCAAGCATTCGATGAGGAATCGCCTCCAACAAGTCTGCTATCCACCTACTTACGCAAGCATAACACCTATCCTATCCTTGTCCTCCTCTTCGCATCCCGACGAAGAAGAAGCAGTCAAGGCACACACACACGTTGATCACGTTATATTAAGATTATCTCAGTTGTTGTTTTTGTTGTCTATGAACAAGGAGTAGGTCTCAAGTCGTCCATAACCGGGGACACGGCTTCTCGAAAAGATTTAACCCTGCAGAGGTGTGCCAACTGCCCATTACAAGGCTCCACACGCACGCCCATCTCTCTCAGTTGCTACACATCATAGGCAACCATTTTATGATTTAGTCCCGAGAGATCCGAAACGACAGGTCCCTCTAGCTAACAACGAACAAATCCGGGTGGACCCCGGGGAGTCGACACCCAATCCAAAAGCCGGTAACGCTCCCGGATCGGACTCTACCGTATGACGCAGGTCGGATTGCTGGTAAATATCACACGAGGCCGGGTCCTAGCTGATCAGGTGGACCAACAAAGAAACCATGTCTCCACTGGCCCAAATTGTTTTAAAAGATATCTGCTAGGAGCGACCCGACAGACACACACACGGTTTTCAAATGGTAAATCAGCTTGGGCCACCACTAGAAATGTTTGAAGCTAGGTAGGTAAGAAGAGGGGACCCCATAGTATCCCACACGCGGTTAAGCACGCTCGTCAAGAGACACAATACGCGGAACTCGGGTCCTGGGTGATTTGAATGGAACAAAGCATCGGGGCGGGATAGCCTAGACCTTCCATCCTTCGTCCAATATAGTCAACATTATAATAATCATATCATCCACAATAATATAATAATGTGATATCCCAAACCAAGGAGTAATAGGGTAACATCGTAGCATCCTAAGCATGCATACTAAGCAGGGGCTGAGCAACGAGCAATAGTAACATAGCAGTACATGGTTTGCTGGGAGGGGACATGGCTGTATCGGTTTGAAAGAGGCTGTAAACATGTGGTAGGATCAAACATCGAACCTAACCTAGACTAGCATGCAAACCGCTGGTTGAAATAGAATGGATCATAAGTAATGTATGGTCTTTGCCTGTTGATAAGTCGGGTTCCGAAGGTGTAGTTGATCGCAAGCTCGCACCGTCTCCGAGAGTAACCGCGGGAGCACACAAGATGGTAAACAGTGGAAAGCAATCAACGAGCAAGCATCTTTTACTACGAAGCAAACACGAGCAAGCATCAACAAGAAGGAAACACGAGACATCGCACCTACCGTTGAGAGCGGTTACTAACAGGTTAAGTGGAGTACTCGTCACACGCGACGATACCTCACGTTTACGATGGTTCAAGTTGTTTAGCTACAGGTTATCAACAAAGGTTGTTAACATGGCATCTCACTCAAGCATGTCATAGCACACAAACATGGCAAGAGGTGAAGCATAAGGTAAACTAGCTATGCTAGTCAATTTATGTGAGGCACAACCTAAACATGGCATACCACTAAGTGCCCCACGACAATTTAAGTAATTGGTACTGTTCTGCCCTAAACCATATTTTAGGTTGGTTAACAGTAGAAAACAATAGCATAAACACAAAGTACATGAAAAACTAATCAAATTACATATAAAGAACACTCCTAACGGAGTTACGGTTAAAAAGATATAAGCAAAACAAGTTTGGAACACAATCTGGCAACATCAAGAAGCACACTTTAGAGCAATGCATAAACAGGATAATGAATGCAAACATGCTCAAAAATGATATGCAACTAAATTAGACATGGCAGGGAAGGCATGGCAAAAGGAATCATGCAAAAAGACATCATGAAAAATTATTTATAGCCCAAGCAAAATGCAATAAAACATTACTGGTCTAGGACTTTGTGAAAATCAGAGAAACATGGCAGAAACTGTTATTTTCATGTTGTATAAACAGGAGTACAACTATATGCAAATGTACAGCAACATGAGATAGCAATATATGAGCATGAACTAGACATGATGGTTATCAGGTACAAACAAGAATCAAGGTAATTGGCATAACAGATCAAAAGATATTAAGCATGCAACATGGCATCGGGACGTTACAGACTTAGAGAAAAATAGAGGAGGCTGTCAACAACAGCGGCATAGCAACTTTGGAGCAGAATATAACTATGACCAAGAATACTAACATGACAATGCAATACATATAATGGAAGTAGACATGATGCATAACAGTATGCAAAAAGAATTAATGCAATAGGCCTCATGGATGTGTCACAATCATCATGCAAACTTGCAATAAAATAACAGCAACAACACTTGACAGAAAATAACATCATTTAACAGCCTGATGCCCACTTCAACAGAGATTAACAACATCAAGATGGCCTCAACTCAAAATGCTCACAATAGATGGATTGAAGTACACACAATTCTAAACAATTTTCCTTTTGGGCGCATCGTGATCTAGGCTACGGTTTACTCGCTAATCCACTCGCAAAACAGCATCCGCAGCATATTACAGGACTTAACAGTAAATGGAAAAAAGAGAAAAAAAAAGAGGACCTTACGGGCCGAGGCCCAATTGGCCGGTGAGCGCTGGATAGCGCAGCACCGCCTAGGGCGAGGGAGGCGAGCGGGACGGCTCGGGCGTGCTGGGCTGCGGCGCTCGGTGGGCCGCGGAGCTGGCAGGCCGGCCCACTGGCGGCGGTCGTTGGTGCTGTCGGTGGCCCCGTCCCGATTGGATCGGGCGGCGGCGGCGCAAGGCGGCCCGAGGCGGGGCAGGCCGGGAGGAGGCCGTCGGGGCGGATCCGGCGTAGGGCGGCCTCGGCTTCGTGCTGGGAACCGCCGACGGCGTGGTTCCTTGCTGCGGCCACCCATGGCGCGGCGGCGGCGTGGCCTGGTCCTGGCGGCCGGCTGACCTGCGGGAGAGAGACGGCAAGGGGGTGAGAAGGAGGAGACGGGGAGGATACAGCCGAGGAGGCTCACCGGGGAGGCGCGCGGCGCGGAGCTCCATGGCTCGGGCGTTGACCTCCACGGGAGAGGCGGCCCAGATCCGGGCTGGGTGACGTGGCGCGCTCTCGGGCCGTCGGATCTCCAGATCTGACGGTCCACGACAGATTGGGCTAGGGTTACGAGATTTGGAGGCTGGTTTGGGCAGATCTGAAAATTCAGAGGGGGGTGGCTGCAATTTTTAGGCTAGGGAAACCCTAGAAAGGGGTGGGAGAGTGGTGGTCTTTATATAGCCCAGGTGGCTGGCAGTTTGCAAAAACATCCCCGTTTTTTCTCTCGCGCGCGCGGTGTTTACGTTTCTGACCGCCGGGGGTCCGCAGGACCTCCGATTCGGGTAAAACTTCGAACTGCGCGATCAGCGCGTCGAGCCGGCGGTGTTTACCTTCCGCTGGAACCGTTACGAGAACAATTTCCGGTGCGCTATAAAAATATGCCGTTTACTTATTAAACGGGGTTTTTTCGTTCCGTTGGCTGCGGCTGGTCTTATGCGGGTTTCGCGACGGTGATCGGGTGAAACCCGGTGTCGCAAGGTCGAGTGTCTGGGTGGCAAGGGTCGGTCTCCGTCCGGTACGAGATAAGAGTGGGAAAAATAATCGTCGATCGATAAATCGGGGATCCAAACACCGCAAACAAAGCAGGTAATCAACCAATTCACACCGAATTGTTTTTAAATTTTTTGTGAAATCTGGGCTGTTACACCGATCTCTATACACCTCCCCTAAAGGAGGTCGACCACCAATCTTATCCAGCCAGAGGCGAGCTATATCTCCACATTTGATCCTAACTCGCATCCTCAACATATAAACATCTTTTACCCGTAAACTTGCTTTCCAACATTTAGAATCATGAAACTTTTCCTTAACAGAGCTATAGACTCTCGCCAAAAATACTTGGCATTCACAACATCTTGCCATAAGCCCTTATACTTCTCCAGTTTCCACCACCATTTGACTAAAAGTCTAACATTTTGGCTGTGGAGATTTTTAACCCCAAGACCTCGTCGTTCTTGGATATACAGACCCTATCCCATTTTACCAAATGGTATATTTTCTTAACACTAGACGATTGCCAGAAGAATATCCTTCTGTGCACGTCTAACCGATTGATAAAAGTTTTAGGGAGCATAAACATAGACATATAGTAATAGGAAATACTGGATAAGTTTGCGTTAAGCAACACCAACCGCCCTCCAGAGGAGGCAGTACTACTCATGTCAGATCCACATTTGTCAGCAAATTTAGATTCTAACATATCCCAGTCCGCTCTGCGTAAAGAAAGATACCCAACAGGCACCCCCAATTATTTCATAGGGAAGTGGTCAATCTGGCAGTTGAAAATATCAGCATAAGTTTGTAAAATATTATCATTACCACCTACACACAGGATCTCACTTTTTGAAAATTGATTTTAAGGCCTGACATAAGCTCAAACAAGTAAAGCAACAACTTCAGATTAAGTGACATTGGTCAAAACACAAGACTGTGTCATCCGCATATTGCAAGATAGCCACCCCATTGTCAATCAGATCAAGGGCCAAACCCACAATTAGTTTATTTTTCTGGGCAGTTAACACCATCTTGCAAATACATTCAACTGCAATATTAAACGGTAAAGGAGACAAAGGATCCCCCTTCCTAATACCCTTATGACTCATAAAATAGGGGCCAACAGTGTTGTTAATTTTCACACACATAATCCCCCCATGAAGAATATTATGCACCCAATCACACCATCTAGGGATAAAGCCTCTCATTTTCAAAACAATCCAAAAGAAAATCCCAAATAACTTTATCATAGGCTTTCTCAAAGACCAACTTAAGTACAATCCCCATTTTTTCCTACCATAGGTATGGTGTAAGATCTCATGGAGAGTCAGCACTCCATCCATAATATTCCTATGTTTGATAAAAGCATTTTGATGTAGACTAAAAAGCTGACACTCTATTATCTAACACTTTAGTGATAAGCTTATATGGGCATCGCAGAAGGCAAATAGGCCTAAATTGTTGTATTTTACGAGCCCCACTTGTCTTAGGAAGTAGAGTAATCACACAAAAGTTCAACCGGTGTAATTCAAGATCACCCTTATGGAAATCACGAAATAAAACCATAATATCATCACTAACAATTTTCTAGCAGTATTGATAAAATTCTGCACGGATATTATCCATCCCCGGAGCCCCATTACTTTTCATCGCAAACAATGTTGTCTTAACCTCTTCAAGAGAAAATTGTGCATCCAGGACACTACGGTCCAAATCAGAGAACTTCTCGCTAGGGTCCTGATACATCCCAAACGTATCTATAATTTTTGCTTATTCCAAGATCATTCGGGTGACATTGCTATGTCTTTTGCTACACTTTCATACTTTTTTACACATATTTGTACTAACCTACTAACTCACTGCACCCAGTGCCAGTTTCTGTCTATTGATGTCTATGAATTGCAGGTTTTTACCCATATTTACAGAGGTCCAAAAATTCCAATAAAAATATATAAAAAATCAGCGCAACGGAAGACTCTAGAAGCCCGAAGTGGTGCCCGAGGGGGGTGAGGCCCCACCCAAGTGACCAGGTGGCGAAGAAACACCCCTGGTCGCGCCAGGAGGGCGCCTGGGCGGGGGCCACCTCCCCCGGTGCCCCCTTCGACCTATATTTACACCCCGTTCTAGAAACCCTCGGGAGGAACCTGACATCGCGATTTTCACCTCTATTCTGCCGCCACCGCGCTTCCAAGATCGGGAGCCCCAGAATCCCCCTTCCCGGCACCCTGCCGGAGGGAGGATTGACATCCGGGAGCTTCTCCACCACTATGAGCGCTTCCCGGATGTGCCGTGAGTAGTCCCCCTTGGACCATGGGTCCGCGACCAGTAGCTATGAGATGTCTTCTCTCCAATCTTGTGCTTCAATTCTTAGCCCCTGTGAGATTCCCTACATGATCAAGGCATCTAAGTAATTTTCCTGTTGTTGCTATGCAATCTATGATCCAATCTTTGGGTTTACGGAAGAATGGCTAAAGACCCCCCACACTAGTACACTTAACATTGCCTTCACCGAGCATATTACCAATGCTCTTATCAAAGCTAGGTAGGAGAAGCTCAAGTTAGAGACTTCTATTCCTAGAAAACTAGAAGATGGTTGGGATCCTATGGTCAAGGTCAAATTGAATATATTTTTTGCTTTGCTTTATGTGATGTTGGAGTTAGTGCCTCCGTTTTACCCAGAAGAATGTATGATATGCTTGAATTGAAACCTTTTGATCCATGTAATTTTGGTGTTCGTCTTGTTGATTCTTCCGTAAAGAAACCTTTAGGGAGGATTGATGATGTTCTTATTGTTGTCAATGATAATTATGTACCCCAAAAAATTATTTACTATCTACTGGTGTGTTTTTCACAGATTTTGCCACGTTTTGCATTTTCACCGTTTCGCAAATCTGAAGCTCGATTTTTCTTTGCAAAAAGTTTTTGGAAATATTGAGAAAGAGGAAATCTTGGAAAAAAATTGGGAGAGAGAAATCACTAGTGAAGATCATGGGACCCCGGTCCATATTTCCACCACTGTTTACACCTCAACTATCTACTATTTTTATTTCCTTTCAATTGCATTCACCATCATTATTTTCACCATGCGTTTGATCCCTTGTAAACGACAAGGCGGGAGAGATTGACAACCTCTCTGAACTCGTTGGGAGAAAAGTTATTTTTTCTGTGTGCAGGTCCACGTCAACCTCATCTCCATCCGGCAACTTAATCTCTGGCTCCGTTGACACCTACTTGAAGAATTCGGAGTCCGCCGGATTGATAACCTTGGAATCCTCATCAAGGGAAAATTGCTACTATCTACATCTCAACCTTCCATTCGGGGTTACCAACGAGGGGTGAGAATCCATCAAGCTAATTTCTGGCGTCGTTGCCGGGGACTCCAATCTTCAAGATAGGGGAGTTGCACACTATCTTTAACCTTTTATTTTTAGTCTTGTTAGTTTACTTTCTAGTTTTTTCTTTAGAGTCTTATACCAAAAACCACAAAAAATTAGTTGCTTTGTTCTTGCTTGCTGCTGTCACTATGGGTACCTACAAAAGTAACAGACCTTGTGACTACACTAGTTATAACGGGGAATTATGCCCATGACATGGTCTCCTGGGGAAAGAACCGGATCTTTGGTTTGAAGTTGCTCCTAAACGTCCTCAAACCTGGGAGGATGTCAAAACTCTTATAATAGAAAGAAAATCAAATGTAGAGGATGACACCGCAGTTTTTCTTAATAGCTAGGAAATTGATTTTGACAACTGCACTCTTCCTGATGTTATCACTTTCTTGCAAAGAATGGCTAAAGACCCCCACACTAGTACACTTAACATTTCCTTCACTGAGCATATTACCAATGCTCTTATCAAAGCTAAGGATGAGAAGCTCAAGTTAGAGACTTCTATTCCAATAAAACTAGAAGAGGGTTGGGATCCTATGGTCAAGGTCAAATTGAATAATTTCTCTTGCTTTGATTTATGTGATGTTCGAGTTAGTGCCTCCGTTTTATCCAAAAGAATGTATGATATATTTCAATTGAAACCTTTTGATCCATGCTCTTTTGGTGTTCGTCTTGTTGATTCTTCCGTAAATAAACCTTTAGGGAGGATTGTTGATGTTCTTATTGTTGTCAATGATAATTATGTTCTCGTTGATTTTCTTGTCATGGAAATTGAGTGTGATCCCTCATGTCCAATTATTTTGGGACACCCTTTTCTCTGCACCGTTGGTGCTATCATTGACATGAATGAAGGGACCATTAGATTCCAATTTCCCCTCAAAAAGGGAATGGATCACTTTGCTCGATAGAAGATTAAGTTACCTTATGAGTCCGTTACACGAGCAAGTTATTCTTTTGGATTTGATAAAACTTGCTCTGCATCATGCCTAGCTAAACGGCATAAAAGAAAGCGCTTATTGGGAGGCAACCAAAAATGTTTTTACTTTCAATTTTAGTGGTCTTGATGCTTATTACTACTATAGAAACATCATTGTATATTTGTTTTCAAGCTTTGTGCCAAGTTTTAGCCTCCGATTGCAAGGAAATTCTAAAGTTGTGACATCATGTCCAGAAACAGATTATGTATGCTTGACGAATGGAACAAAGCGTCGGGGCGGGATAGCCTAGACCTCCCATCCTTCGTCGAATATAGTCAACATTATAATAATCATATCATCAACAACAATATAGTAATGTGATATCCCAAACCAAGGAGTAATTGGGTAACATCGTACCATCCTAAGCATGCATACTAAGCAGGGGCTGAGCAACGAGCAATAGTAACATAGAAGCACATGGTTTGCCGGGAGGGGACATGGTTGTATCGGTTTGAAAGAGCCTGTAAACATGTGGTAGGATCAAACATCGAACCTATCCTAGACTATCATGCAAACCGCTGGTTAAAATAGAATGGATCATAAGTAATGTATAGTCCTTGCCTGTTTATAAGTCGGGTTCCGGAGGTGTAGTTGATCGCAAGTTCGCATCGTCTCCGAAGGTACCCACGGAAGCACACAAGAGGGTAAACACTTGAAAGAAATCAACGAGCAAGCATCTATTACTACGAATAAAAAACGATCAAGCATCAACAAGAAGGAAACACGAGACATCGCACCTACCTTCGAGAGCGGTTACTAACAGGTTAAGTGGAGTACTCGTCACACACGACGATACCGCACATTTATATTGGTT
This sequence comes from Bromus sterilis, assembly GCA_950022295.1. Lineage (NCBI taxonomy): Eukaryota > Viridiplantae > Streptophyta > Magnoliopsida > Poales > Poaceae > Bromus > Bromus sterilis. The sequence continues at coordinate 136,108,727 of OX465601.1, read as the reverse complement.
CAAGTTGTTTAGCTACTCAAGGTGAGCAAGGTTGTTAACATGGCATCTTACTCAAGCATGGCATAGAACACAAACATGACAAAAGGTGAAGCATAAAGTAAACTATCAAATCTAGTTACTTTAAGTGGGGGGTAAAACCTATACATGCCAAACTATTGCGGACCCCACGATAAAATGGAATTTGTTACTATTTTGCCCTAAATAATATTTTATTATTTTTATTAGCAATCAAGAGCAGCATAAACACAATCTATATGAAATTCTAGTCAAGTTACATATAAAGAACACTCCAAACGGAGTTACGGTTAAAAATATATTAAATAAACAAGTTACAGTGGCATGCGATGTAAATAGCAGTAAAACAACATGTAGAAAAGTGCAAACATAGCAAAGAAGCACATTTTATTAATCTACACTTTAACGCGTCGCGATCCGAGCTACCGTTAAAAATATACGGGCACCGCAATAAAAACAATACAATCTTCAAATTAAAACTAACAGGAAAAAAGGGTCTACTGGGCCGAAAATGGCTCTAAACAAGGCCAACAGGGGGCGGCGCTAAGTAACTAAGTGATGCCTACGCGCGCTGCACAACATCCACGGCACTTGGGCCGGCCCAACACTTGCAGAAAAATAAAATAAAATAAAATAAAATAAACAAGGTGAGGGCGCCTCACCTAGTGGGCCACGGCCCAAGAAGGCATGGGCGAGGGTTAGATGAGGCGCGCCCGCGGGCGAGGAGTAGCGCGCGGCTGGGGCCCTTGTGCTGGGCTGGGGCGAGGGGAAGGTGGGCCGTGGCGCGAGGGCATCCCACGATGGCGACGAGCGGGCGAACGGTCGCGGCGTCATCCTCGCTTCGATCCAGCGGGCAACCGGCCGCAGAGGAGGATGGTGGCGCCGGCGTGGGAGACCTCTGGCGAGGTGTGCAGGCGGGGTAGGGCGGAACGGTCGCAGTGGCCTTAGATCGGGTCGTGGGCCGCCGGATCCAGTCCGGAGGAGGTCTTGGCGAGCAGATCGGGGAGGCGGCGGGAGTTTCGTGGTGTGTCCATGGAGGCGGCGGCCTTCTGCGGGAGAGAGAGGTGAGGAGAGGGAGAATGTGAAGAGAGGAAGAGGAGGGAGGCACGGGGACCTGCGGGGGCGCGGCGACCTGGGGCAGGGCGGCGGCCACCGCCGTGGACGTCGGGGTTCGCCGGGGTGGCGCGGCTCGGGAGGGGCTCTTCCATGGGAGGCGACGTCGGTGCGGGCCCGCGGCGGCGGCGAAGGGGCCTGGCGCGGCCCGAATCCAGCTGCAGGCGGTTGGGAGGTGACGTGGATGCACTCCTGGCCCTTGATCTTGCAATCCAGTGGCCAGAACTGGCTGGGAGTTAGGGTTTCGAAGAAAGAGGGGAAACTAGGGCAGATCTGAGTTTTTTGAGGGGTGGGCTGCAATTTTGTGGCTAGGGAAACCCTAGCAAGGGGTGGGAGAGTGGTGGTCTTTATATTGCCCAGGTGGCTGGCAGTGTGCAAAAACATCCCCGGTTTTTGTCTCGCACGCGCGGTGTTTACGTTTTTGACCGCCGAGGGTCCGCAGGACCTCCGATTCGGGTAAAACTTCGAACTGCGCGATCAGCGCGTCGATCCGGCGCCGTTCACCTCGCGCTGGAACCGTTCTGAGAACACTTTCTGACGCGCTATTAAATATCCCGTTTACTTATTAAACGGGGTTTTTCGTTCCGTTGGCTTCGACTGGTCTTGTGCGGGTTTCGCGGCGGTGATCGGGTGAAACCCGGTGTCGCAAAGGTCGAGTGTCAGGGTGGCAAGGGTCGGTCTCCGTCCGGTACGAGGTAAGAGGGGGGAAATAATCGCCGATCGATAAATCGGGGATGCAAACACCGCAAATAAATTAGACAATCAAACAATTCACACCGAAAACAAAAAATTTAATTTTTGTGAAATCTGGGCTGTTACAATACAAAACCACCAACAAGGGATCTCGTCCCGAGATCCTGGACGATCCAGGGGAGAGGAGGGGAGAGAAAAGAGAGACGACAATCTTCAACAGCACCAACAAGGTACTCTGCTCCATGTCGAACGAAGATCTTCCGTCGAGAAACTTTCCGCAGAGAGATGGCGACGTCGAAGAACGAAACCATCGGGAGATCAAGAGGAAGAACGATAGTTGAAAGAAAATATCAATGGAATCATTCTCACTCCAACTATGAGGATGCTAGGCAAGAGGAATGAAGTCAACAGACGACCAAGATGTTTACCAGAGTTAGAGAAACTAAAGGTAATACATGAATTACCAAACCTGAGATCGGAATCGAGACAATACGCTGCAAGAAAGGCATTGTAACGGTTCTGATACTCCACATACTCGAGATCCTAAAGTCTGAAGGCCCGATACCAAGTTGTAAGGCCCGATATGCGGTACTGTTCCACATCTAGATGTTTCCATCCAGATCCGGGGACGAAGCACATATCGGTCCCACCGCGACATATGACAACGCCATATGCCCCGGATTTCCAACATGATATCACAACATTACAGATACAACGATACAACATCTCATACAATCGGCATACAATTGCCTTAATACAATACAACAACGGAAGATACATGTCTGAGTACAGACTACAAATATATGCCTAGTGGAAAAGAGAAAAACATCGATCCCCATAACCACACGGGTCCAGGCCCTCCGTCGGGATCCGCCTAACAAGTCGTCGTCGAGTCTCCACGTGAAACGTTGATCACCATACCTGTTGTCGATAAAGAACCCTGAAAAGAGGGTGGGGTAGTATCATGAGTACAAAAGTACTCAACATCCAACTGTAGTGGTCATCTGACCCAGCAAGGACTTCATCACTCGTCATTCTAGGACAACTAGTAGTTTACGGTGAGGATTGGGTAAGTGGTGAGGTTGCTGCCGCACTAGCATTTATGAAGTGGCTAACGATCTAGAGAGTAAGATAAGGAGCCAAGCATTCGATGAGGAATCGCCTCCAACAAGTCTGCTATCCACCTACTTACGCAAGCATAACACCTATCCTATCCTTGTCCTCCTCTTCGCATCCCGACGAAGAAGAAGCATTCAAGGCACACACACGTTGATCAAGTTATATTAAGGTTAACTCAGTTGTTGTTGTCTATGAACAACGAGTAGATCTCAAGTCGTCCATAACCGTGGACACGGCTTCTGGAAAAGATTTAACCCTGCAGGGGTGTACCAACTGCCCATTACAAGGCTCCGCACGCACGCCCATCACTCTCCGTTTCTACCTATCACAGGCATCTATTTTATGATTTAGTCCCGAGAGATCCGAAACGACAGGTTCCTCTAGCTAACAACGAACAAATCCGGGTGGCCCCCGGGGAGTCGACACCCAATCCAAAAGCCGGCCACGCTCTCGGATCGGACTCTTCCGTATGACGCATGTCGGATTGCCGGTAATTCTCACATGAGGCCGGGTCCTAGCTGATCAGGTGGACCAACAGGAGAACCATGTTCCTACTGACCCGATTTGTTTTAAAGAACATCTGCTAGGAGCGACCCGACAGATACACACACGGTTTTCAAATGGTAAATCAGCTTGGGCCACCACTAGAAATGTTTGAAGCTAGATAGGTAAGAAGAGGGGACCCCATAGTATCCCACATGCGGTTAGGCACACTCGTCGAGAGACACAATACCCGGAACTCGGGTCCTAGGTGACTCGAATGGAACAAAGCGTCGGGGCGGGATATCCTAGACCTTCCATCCTTCGTCGAATATAGTCAACATTATAATAATCATATCATCAACAACAATATAATAATGTGATATCCCAAATCAATGAGTAACAGGGTAACATCGTAGCATCCTAAGCATGCATACTAAGCAGGGGCTGAGCAACGAGCAATAGTAACATAGAAGTACATGGTTTGCTGGGAGGGGACATGGCTGTATCGGTTTGAAAGAGGTTGTAAACATGTGGTAGGATCAAACATCGAACCTATCCTAGACTAGCATGCAAACCGCCGGTTGAAATAGAATGGATCGTAAGTAATGTATAGTTCTTGCCTGTTGATAAGTCGGGTTTCGGAGGTGTAGTTAATCGCAAGCTCGCATCGTCTCCGAAGGTACCCGCGGAAGCACACAAGAGGGAAAACAATGGAAAGCAATCAACGAGAAATCATCTATTACTACGAAGCAAACACGAGAAGCATCAACAAGAAGGCAACACGAGACATCGCACCTACCGTCGAGAGCGGTTACTAACAGGTTAAGTGGAGTACTCGTCACACACGATGATACCGCACATTTATATTGGTTCAAGTTCTTTAGCTACTCAAGGTGAGCAAGGTTGTTAACATGGCATCTCACTCAAGCATGGCATAGAACACAAACATGACAAGAGGTGAAGCATAAAGTAAACTATCTAATCTAGTCACTTTAAGTGGGGGGTAAAACCTATACATGGCAAACTATTGCGGACCCCATGATAAAATGGAATTTGGTACTGTTTTGCCCTCAACAATATTTTATTATTTTTATTAGCAATCAAGAGCAGCATAAACACAATCTACATGCAATTCTAGTCAAGTTACATATAAAGAACACTCCAAACGGAGTTACGGTTAAAAAGTTATTAAATAAACAAGTTACAGTGGCATGCGATGTAATTAGCATTAAAACAACATGTAGACAAGTGCAAAGATAGCAAAGAAGCACATTTTATTAATCTACACGCAAAACTAAGCAAGTTTCATGTTTAACGCGTCGCGATCCGAGCTACCGTTAAAAATATACGGGCACCGCAATAAAAACAATACAATCTGCAAATTAAAACTAACAGGAAAAAAGGGTCTACTGGGCCGAAACTGGCTCTAAACATGTCCAACAGGGGGCGGCGCTAAATAACTAAATGATGCCTACGCGCGCAGCACAACATCCACGGCACTTGAGCCGGCCCAACACTTGCAGAAAAAAAGAAGGTGAGGGCGCCTCACCTAGTGGGCCACGGCCCAAGAAGGCATGGGTGACGGTTAGCTGAGGCGCGCCCGCAGGCGAGGAGCAGTGCGCAGCTGGGGCCCTTGTGCTGGGCTGGGGTGAGGGGAAGGTGGGCCGCGGCGCGAGGGCAGCCCACGGTGGCGACGAGCGGGAGAACGGCCGCGACGTCGTCCTCGCTTCGATCCAGCGGACAACCGGCGGTAGAGGAGGCTGGCGGCGCCGGCGTGGGAGACCTCCGGCGAGGTGTGCAGGTGGGGTGGGGCGGAACGGGTCGCAGTGGCCGTTATCGGGTCGTGGGCCGCCGGATCCAGGCCGGAGGAGGTCTTGGCGAGCATATCGGAGCGGCGGCGGGAGCTTCATGGTGTGTCCATGGCGGCGGCGCCCTTCTGCGGGAGAGAGAGGTGAGGGGAGGGAGAATGTGAAGAGAGGAAGAGGAGGGAGGTACGGGGACCTGCGGGACGCGGCGACCTGGGGCAGGGCGGCGGCCACCGGTGTAGACGTCGGGGTTGGCCGAGGTGGCGCGGCTCGGGAGGGGCTCTTCCATGGGAGGCGGCGTCGGTGCGGGCTCGCGGGCCCGCGGAAGCGGCCGAGGGGCCTGGCGCGGCCCGAATCCAGCTGCATGCGGTTGGGAGGTGACGTGGATGCACTCCTGGCCCTTGATCTTGCTATCCAATGGCCAGAACTGGCTGGGAGTTAGGGTTTCGAAAAAAGAGGGGAAAATAGGACAGATCTGATTTTTGTGAGGGGTGGCTGCAATTTTGTGGCTAGGGAAACCCTAGCAAGGGTTGGAAAGTGGTGGTCTTTATATAACCCAGGTGGCTGGCAGTCTGCAAAAACATCCCCGGTTTTTCTCTCTCGCGCGTGGTGTTTACGTTTCTGACCGACGAGGGTGCGCAGGACCTCTGATTGGGGTAAAACTTCGAACTGCGCGATCAGCGCGTCGAGCCGGCGGCGTTCAACTCGCGCTGGAACCGTTCCGAGAACACTTTCCAACGCGCTATTAAATATCCCGTTTACTTATTAAACGGGGTTTTTCGTTCCGTTGGCTTCGGTTGGTCTTGTGCGGGTTTCACGACGGTGATCGGGTGAAACCCGGTGTGGCAAAGGTCGAGTGTCAGGGTGGCAAGGGTCCGTCTCCGTCTGGTACGAGATAAGAGGGTGAAAATAATCGCCAATCGATAAATCGGGGATGCAAACACCGCAAATAAATCAGACAATCAAACAATTCACATTGAAAACAAAAATTTTAACTTTTGTGAAATCTGGGCTTTTACACATGCCCCGCAATGTCTAGCTTGATTGACAGAAACATGAGACTTGGGGATGTGTTGTTTCCACCAGGGAGAAAACAATGGTGTTTGTAACCGCGGTTGCAAGGATTGTTTACCTTACGCAAAGTTTGTTGATGTAGTTGGTTGTTGCTTCGGGCTTACACTTTGGATGGGGCTCGCAACTTAATACCAGCGAGATGTTCTGGATAGATATCTCAAGGTGGATGATTGGCGAGTAGATGCAGTTGGATTACGATCTACTTGTCTTGGTGTACTGCCCATACTTTTGAGCCTCTAACCTTCTTTGCAGCATAATTAGCATTGCGGTGCATTTATGTAAGGCCCCCGATGCGGTGCTAACTCGAGCTATTCGCTTTCGCGTCCCGCTCAAGTTAGTAGCGCATAAAGAGCCAACGACTCACGACACTCGCACTCGTGTCGCTGCCGGATTCTCAACAACAAGTATAAGAACGAAGAACTTTAACTAAGACGTAAATATAAAGTCCAAGGCATACATCGCCATTGGATAATTATTACATCATCTCAGAGGTCCGTGGACCCAACAGTACATCATGCGACAAGCGGAAGACAAACACGACCGAGTACGGTCAAAAGCCAAATTGCCCTAGAGAGGGCTGCACATAAAAGGTCCACCCATGGATCGTCGATGCCCAACTGAAGGATCTACTGAACAAGGTCGAACTCATCGTCATCCTCCGGAGGCACCTAAACGAAGTATCGTCCAGAGCTCGGGTCAAGAAAGTACTCCACTGCAGCGGCCGATCAGGAAAAACAGTAAAAGCACAAAAGTAAAACGGGGTGAGATTATATCATTACAGGATAACTGACTTCCTACGGTAAGACAAAGTAAAAGCAAAGGTTGCAGCCGCACTAGCATTTTATGGTGGCTATCGTTGAAGTTGGGAGACTTGTGCCCTGGCTCTCTGCACTTGTAGCAGATCACGCCCGGCCTGGGCTGCTGCTGCGGCCTGGGTGGCCTCGTGTGTGGTGGTGTAGAGCGAGGCCCCTGCTGAACTGGGACGGGAGGGCGGGAAAAAGTGCGGACAACTGCCCCCCTCTGCTGGTACTGCTGCCTCTGCGGTGGTGCCTCTGTAACCCAAGTCTTTGCCTTCTTGTGGATCATCACTGCGGAACTGTGCTCACGCTGGCGCTTCCTGTCTACATCCCACTCTGCTCTGGCTGACTCCTGACGGATAGCCTGATCCACGAACTGTGAGAACAGCGTGGGACTACACTGAGTGAGCGCGTACTTGATCTCTGTGCTGAGACTTCCACGGAACCTCGCAATCTTCTTAGCCTCTGTGTTGACCTCCTCTGGAGCGTACCTGGCTAGCCTGACGAAGGACAGGTTGTACTCCTGAACTGACCTGTCACCTTGTCTCAGAGCCAAGAACTCCTCACGCTTCCTGTCCATCAGGCCACTCGGAATATGCGCTGCTCTGAAGTCTGCGACGAAGTCTGCCCACGTGATGATAGCATCGCCCTTGTTGGCCTTGTAGGTGTCGTACCAGCTGGCTGCTGCACCCTGAAGCTAGAAGGAGGCGAAGGTGACGTAGTCGACGGGTCTGACGGTGTTTGCGTTGAAGTGCTTCTTGATCTCTGCGATCCAGTCATCCGCCTCCAGCGGGTCTCGAGCCTCGGAGAACCTGGGGGGGTTGATCGCGAGGAACTGCTGCAGTGTGGTGTACTGTGGTCGATCACTCCTCTGAGCATTCTGGTTCTGCAGCATCTGTAGGATCGCAGCTGTGCCCTGAGCCACTGCGGCTATAGCCTCCCCAAGGATAGGGTTCTCTGGCGGCGGCATGTTCGCTCTTGGCATCCTGTATACAGGAACACTTATGAGAACATGGTTGAAACATTGATGTAACCAGAAGATAAAGCAATATTGTCAACAAAACTTCCTCACGAGGTATGAGAAAGCCGAAGGCTGAAATTCCACCAAGGTTAACCCGGAAAGTCGATAGCTAGGTGCTACTGGAATCCCCAAACCAAGATCATCCGAATCCAAGATAATAATCTGCTAGCGAGCACACAACAATATATACAAGCGGTTGGAGACCTGAACAATGAGACATCTGCCCTGAGCGGTCCGCCAACACGGTCGTCCATAGGGGAAAATACACCACATCCGTATTACCATAGGATGCCCGCCATTCCTGTATGGACGTTTCACCTGGGGTACGCCGTAAGAGAGGTAGAGCAGTCAACCCCAAGTGGCGGCTCAGTGGTCTCAAAGACGCCAACACATCTCGTCGCTAGCAAAAAATTATAGAGGAATCGGAGCCTCATGTAAACGAGAACCTAAATTTGTTTTTGAAAGGGGATAAGTTGCAGAGAGAAAAACAACGTTTCACTTCCTCACGGAAAAGGGTGGGAGGGTGGGGTAAGAAGAAAAAGAAAGAGTTCCTACACTCCGATTTTTCCTTAATATCTACAAAATAGTTTCTAGACTCAACTTCGGCCAGTAAGGGGTCCTACAGTCAGTCCTGCTCTGATACCAAGTTGTAAGGCCCCCGATGCGGTGCTAACTCGAGTTATTCGCTTTCGCGTCCCGCTCAAGTTAGTAGCGCATAAAGAGCCACCGACTCACGACACTCGCACTCGTGTCGCTGCCGGATTCTCAACAACAAGTATAAGAACGAAGAACTTTAACTAAGACGTAAATATAAAGTCCAAGGCATACATCGCCATTGGATAATTATTACATCATCTCAGAGGTCCGTGGACCCAACAGTACATCATGCGACAAGCGGAAGACAAACACGACCGAGTACGGTCAAAAGCCAAATTGCCCTAGAGAGGGCTGCACATAAAAGGTCCACCCATGGATCGTCGATGCCCAACTGAAGGATCTACTGAACAAGGTCGAACTCATCATTATCCTCCGGAGGCACCTCCACGAAGTATCGTCCAAAGCTCGGGTCAAGAAAGTACTCCACTGCAGCGGCCGATCAGGCAAAACAGTAAAAGCACAAAAGTAAAACGGGGTGAGATTATATCATTACAGGATAACTGACTTCCTACTGTAAGACAAAGTAAAGGCAAAGGTTGCAGCCGCACTAGCATTTTATGGTGGCTATCGTTCTATTAGAATAGGGGTAAGATCCAAGAATAGCACGTGACATCGTGTCATAAGTCTGCTATCCACCTACTTACGTCAAGCATAACACAACCTGGATCTCCTCTCGGTCCCCCTGGACGAAGAAAAGCAACCAAGGCACTCACACGGTAGGCAAGTTTTAATTATGATTCAGGTTGATGTTATTCTATGAACAAGGAGTAGGTCTCAAGTCGTCCATAACCGCGGACACGGCTTTTCGAAAAGATTTAACCCTGCAGGGGTGTACCAACTTCCCATCATAGGCTTCGCATGTACGCCCGGTTTCCACTTGGCTAGGTAAACGCCTGAAACTCCAGAACGTCAGAGTCCCTCTAACTAACAACGCACAATTCCGGGTGGCCCCCGGTGAGTCGACACCCAACTCAAAAGACGGCCGCGCTCTTGAATCGGCCTCTACCGTCTGGATGAGGTCGGGTTAGTTGCCCAAACAGATGTGGACAACCCCCTAGCTCCCTGGGGTGGACCAACAAGAGAAACCATGTCTCTGCTGGCCCGGGTTGTTTTCGAAAACAGCTGGGGTACCAACCAAGAACACACACGTTTACAAAAGTAAATCAGCTCGGGCCACCACTAGAACTGTATGAAGCTAGGTAGGTAAGAAAAGGGGACCCCATAGAATCCCACACATGATTAGGCACGCTCGTCAAGAAACACAATACCCGGAACTCGGGACCTAGGTGACTCAAATGGAACAAAACACCTGGCGGGAACAGCCTGGTCTCCCATCTTTTGTCAAGTATAAAATTAACATCATAATTATAAGACATATCAACCAACTTCTGTAAATAGCATGATATCCCAAACCATAGCAATAGGGTAAGCAACAAGTTTTCCTACTCATACTAAGCAATGGCTGAGCAGCGGTAACTTAGCAATACAAAGTTTTGCTGGGATGTGGGGATCATGGCTGTTTGGGTTTTTGAAAGTGGCATACTCAAGTGGATAGGATCAACAAACGTTCTAGGCTACAGCTAAGCAGGTAGGCAGAAAGGTATCAAGTAATGGCATGAATCTTCCCCTTGCCTGGGTAATCGGTCGTCGAAGCATACGCAGCAGGGTCCTCGGGCTCGGTGTCGGAAACCTCCACGTAAGTCTCCTCGGCGGTCTCAGGTGCTAACGTAAGGTACCGGCAAGAAAAAGGCACACAAGTAAGTAACGGGTACAATGCACAGGCAAGGATGATATGAGCAAGTTTAATTTGACATGCTGTGACCCTATCTAGTCAATTTAAATGAAGGTGGTGACGACACGTCAACAACTTCATATGCAATTTATTTACGTGAAGATGGCTTTGGTCTTAGCCTTATTGTAGGTGTAAGTAGCAAGTTAACATGGCATGATCAACAAAGCACAACATGAATAAAACAACGTGAAAAGTAATCATCGATTCCGGAGACGGAGTAGTGTCGGTGAATTTGACACAAGGAAGGTGCAACAATAGTTGGAAACCAGCCCCTTGCATATGACAATATGTTAGGGCTGACTTTGAAGAAAGATGATCGAAGATGACATGAAACAAACCTGAAAAGGACTGATGATCACCATTTCAAAATGCACTGAAGTTGAAATGATGCAAGAAGAAAGACAGATGATTCTGGATCAGGTGGTCACACCTTGTTCACATGATTTGCACAAAACTTCATGAGGACATCACCATTGCAATCCTTGCGGAAAACTACCCCAACCCATATATAATATGGTACCAGTGGAGTTTGCAAACACAGTTGCAGTGTCAGCTAGGGTTCAGGGGCTGGGTGTAAAAGTTACACTACATGCATTTGGGAAAAGCTCAAATGATTGAATCATTATCACCATGCAACTCCTTGGGTGAAACTACCCAAAATTCATATATGGCATGGCCAATTTGAATTTGGGCAAGACTTGGTCAAAACAAAAGAAAAAGGAGGGGGTTATTGCAAAATTACCACACCTCAATTATTAGAGGGGGCAAAGTGCAAAATAGACCTCACCATTGAGATCAGTGGCTCAAAGCACCCCAAAATCATATATAACATGTCCCTACTTGCAAAAGATGTTCAAATCAGATTTGAATTTGAAAACAAATTCAAATTTGAATTAAACCAGAAAAGAAATGAAAAAAAGAAAAGAAGAAAAGAAGAAAAGAAAAAGAGAGGGTCCAGAACCTCTCGGGCTGGCTTCGGGCAACACGGCCCAGGCCGCTGGCTAGCCAAGCTGGCCCAGCTCGGCTCGCCTGCTGCAACACATCAATGGGCTGAGCCCATCACTCCAGCCGGCGAAAACAAAAAGAAAAAGGGGGGAAAAACGCACCCCAGGGGACTCGAACCCCCGATCCACAGGATGAAATCCACCGAGCGCTACCACTCGGCCACGACTAGAACCTTGACAAGGTACAGCTCGCGGGGTACCTAAACTAGCATGAGGGCGGCTCGCTGGAACTGAAATTTAGTATGAACTGAACCCAGATCACAGGTGGCAACAGATGGGAAGAAAGGGGGCGCCTTGCTCTGCCTTGGATCGGTCCCGTGACCCAGGGCCTCGACGCAGCGCCACATCAACTCGAACATGCTACTGGCGTTCATCCTCCTCGCAGATCGATGGAAGGGACTAAGGGGGAGGCGCTATCTGAAGCAAAGACAGTGGCTTGCCCTGAAACCTGAAGAGCTAGAGCCGCTGCACGAAGAAAAACTCCGGCGTCCCTCGCATCCTCCACGGTCCACCGGGAACTCACCGGCGCACTCGTAACCGTAGCCGGGACCAACAAGAACCCATTTTGCCGCTGACCTCGCCTCGCCGCGCTGCCTACGGGGACTACTACTGCTCGGAAAAACACGGCGGCAAACGCCCGCCCGTGGGGAAACAGAGGAAGGGGACGGCGAGTCGTTGCTCACAGCGGGGCGGTCGGAGTCGTGCGAGCTCGGGGAAGGTGGTCGCCGGCGTCCCTGACGAAGACGAGCCGCGCGGGGAAGGCTTCAGGCCATGGACCTCCTGTCCATGGCGGCTTCGGGAAAGAACGGGGAGGAAGGAGGAGAAGATGGGAGAAGGAGGCGGCGGCGCTCGAGGGAGGAAGATGCTAGGGTTCGGGAGAAAGAGAGGGGGAAGATATAGGAGGGGGAAGGAGGGAGACGTGGCTCCAGGAGGTCCTCTCCTCCATGGCCATGCCATGTGCGTGGGGGAAAAAAGGTGAGAGGAGGGGGATGACAGGCGGGCCCGGCTGGCTGAGAGAGAGAGGAAGGAAAAAAAACAAGGGGGCGCTGCCCTTGTTGGGCTAGATTCGGCCGGCCCAAGTGGGCTGGACTGCTTCTCTAGCTCCAGGCAAAAGAAAAGAAAGGAAAAAAAAACAAGGGACTTTCTATTAATCTAATAACAGAAACTTCCAAGAGTTTTTTCCGAGAGAAAGGGGCAAAAGAAAAACTTCAATCCAACACCAAAATTCCTCCCTGAATATTGCTGATTTTTCAAAAATGGTTTGACCATTTTTGGTGCAAGTAAAATCTTGGGAGTTGATTTAAAATTCAAATTGCTTTTGAACTACAACTCCAATTTCCAGGGGGCTAAAAATCAAAGCAAGGCTTTGAAAAAGCTTGGGAGGGAGAGAGATTTGGCTATGCAAAATTTGAGCTTAGGGGAAAAAGATATGAAGCATTGAAAAAATGCAACAATACCCCTCTTGAAGCATAAGGATGGGTTTGAATTCAAATTCAAAATGAACTCCAACATGGACTACACTCAAGATCACCACATCATTTTACACCATCTTGCAACCCAAGAAGTTTGATAGCCATTTGACAAAGCAAAATTACATCACAAATAGTAAAATCACTTTTGGGCTGTTACAGCTCTCCCCCACCAACACAGGATCTCGTCCCGAGATCTAAGCCTGAAACAACTCAGGATACTCAGAACGGAGATGATCTTCACGCTCCCACGTTGCTTCCTTCTCTGAATGATGTGCCCACTGAATTTTCATGAACTTGACGGTCTTGTTGCGCGTCTTGCGCTCGGACGTCTCAAGGACACGGACTGGACGCTCTGAGTAGGAAAGGTCCGCACTCAGCTGGATCTCGCCCAAGTCAATAGCCTGCACTGGCTTCTTGAAGCACTGCTTTAGCTGGGACACATGGAACATGTCATGCACCATAGACAGACTCTCTGGAAGCTCGAGCCGAAAGGCAAGAGATCCTCTAGTCTCAAGGATGCGGAAAGGTCCGACAAATCTTGGAGCGAGCTTTCCTTTGATACCAAAGCGGTGAGTTCCCCTCAACGTAGACACTCTCAGGTACGCCCAATCACCAACCTGAAATGCTACACCACGGTGCCTTTTGTCATAATAGGCCTTCTGCCTAGACTGTGCTGCCTTTAGGTGCTCTCGAACAATCTTCACTCTGTCCTCTGCCTCTTGGATCACATCTGGACCGAACAACTGCCTCTCACCTGTCTCGGACCAGTTCAAAGGTGTCCTGAACTTGCGGCCATACAAGACTTCAAACGGCGCTGCCTGCAAACTTGCCTGATAGCTGTTGTTGTAAGAGAACTCAGCATACGGCAAGCACTCTTCCCACTTCATGCCAAACGAGATGACACATGCCCGAAGCATGTCCTCGAGGATTTGGTTCACGCGCTCGACTTGCCCACTTGTCTGAGGGTGATAAGCGGTACTGAACAACACTGTCGTACCAATCGCCTTTTGAAAGGCCTGCCAGAACTTAGAGGTGAAAAGGCTGCCTCTATCTGAACTGATCTTCTTGGGAATGCCATGCAAAGATACAACTCTTGCGGTGTACAAATCCGCCAACTGAGCTGCTGAAATGGAGTCCTTCACTGGAAAGAAGTGGGCAACTTTGGAGAGATTGTCAATGACAACAAAGATGGCATTGTTCTTCTTCTGCGACAAAGGGAAGCCTGTGATGAAATCCATCTCTATGTGATCCCATTTCCACTCCGGAATCTCAAGTGGCTGAAGCAACCCTGCAAGCTTCTGGTGCTGTGCCTTCACTCTCCTGCACACATCACACTGAGACACATAACGGGCAACATCCCGCTTCATACGAGTCCACCAAAAGTTTTGCTTGAGATCTTGATACATCTTTGTACTGCCAGGGTGAATAGACAACTTTGAGTCATGGGCTTCCTTCATGATGACCTCTCTGAGATCTCCTTCCTTGGGAACAACAACTCGCTCTTCGAACAACACGGTGCCGTCATTATGCACTAAAAAGCAACCGTACTTCGGAACTGAGGCGGCAATACCCTGTTTGATCTTCTGAATCATTGAGCTGCCAGACTGAGCTTCACGAATCTTCTCACGGATAGTGGGCTCTACCACAAGGTTGGCCAGATAGCCTGCTGGAACTAGCTCGAGATTGAGCCTTCGAAAGGACTCACACAAATCAGGGTGGACCTTCTGCACCTGGATATTATTGCAATCGCCCTTGCAGCTCAGCGCATCAGCTATGACATTCGCCTTCCCAGGCGTGTACTGAATATCAAATGTGTACTCATTAATGGTTTCAATCCATCTTCTTTGCCTCAAGTTCAGATTTGGCTGAGTGAACAAGTACTTCAGACTCTTGTGGTCGGTGAACACATCCACCTTCCTCCCTAAGAGGAGGTGTCGCCAAGTGACTAAAGCGTGCACAACTGCTGCAAGCTCCAAGTCGTGCGTAGGATAATTCTTCTCACTTGTCTTCAACTGCCGTGAGGTATACGCCACAATGTTTCTGCCTTGCATCAAAACTCCGCCCAGGCCTTGCAAGGAAGCATCACAAAATACCTGAAAAGGCTGTGACTCATCTGGCGGCGTTAGAATTGGAGCTGTGGTCAGCTTCTCTTTCAACTCCTCGAAGGCTGACTGGCAAGCTGGTGACCAAGTGTACCGCTTGTCCTTGCACAACAATTCAGTCATTGGCTTGGCTATTTTGGAGAAATTCTCCACAAACCTCCTGCAATAGCTGGCGAGGCCGAGAAAACTCCTTAGCTGCTTCACATTCTTCGGTGGAGCCCACTCTTGAATATTGCGGACTCGCTCTGGGTCTACCGCAATTCCCTCAGCGGAGATGACATGGCCCAGAAAATTGACCTTGTCCAGCCAAAACTCACACTTGGAGAACTTGGCGTAATATCGGTGCTCTCTTAACTTCTGCAGCACCAAGCGCAAATGTTCCTCATGCTCAGCCTCTGACTTGGAATAGACAAGAATGTCGTCGAGGTAGAGGATCACAAACACATCAAGCCAATCTTGGAACAAATAGTTCATAGCTCTCATGAATGTCGGAGGGGCATTTGAGAACCCAAAAGTCATGACTGTGAATTCATACAGCCCATAACGTGTGCTGAACGCGGTCTTGGGAATATCCTCCTCACGAACACGGATTTGATGATACCCCATCCTCAAGTCAAGCTTGGAAAACACCTTAGCCCCATTTAACTGTTCGAACAAATCATTGATGCGGGGTAAAGGGTACTTGTTCTTGATGGTCTTCTTGTTGATACCGCGATAGTCCTGGACCAAGCGGCTAGTCCCATCCTTCTTCTGGACAAACAGAGTTGGTGCACCCCAAGGAGAAGTGCTGGCGCGGATAAAACCGCCTGCCTCCAACTCTGTCAACTGCTTCTTGAGCTCAATCAACTCCTTCGAACACATCTTGTACGGATGCCGAGAAATCGGCTGGGTACCAGGCTCTAGGTCAATAACGAACTCAATAGCTCGAACTGGGGGAATTCGTGGGAACTCTTCCGGAAAGACGTCTGGGAACTCACAGACAACTCTGACCTCTTCGAGCAAAGGCGCAACTCCTGCGTTCAACGCGTACAACTGTGATGGTCCTGACATAGAGCCACAAGTGTACAAGACTTCTGCACCTAAATCATGTGTCAACTTCACTGATCTGGTCGGACAATCAATATTGGCCTTGTGCTGCACAAGCCAATCCATGCCCAAGATGACATCAATGTCAGAGCTAGGCAAAACGATGAGCGAAGCCGGGAAATGGCAACCCTGAATAGTGATCCTTACAAATGGAGCACGGATAGAAGAAGTGAACTTGGAACCGGGTGAAACAATAGGCAGGAACTTGGGCAAGTCCTCCAGGGTGAGAACCTGATCGTGAGCGAATCTCTGAGAAACAAACGAGTGGGAAGCTCCGGAATCGAACAACACAGTTGCGGGAACAGAATTAACAAGCAACCTACCAAGCACTATCTCTGGAGACTGCTGAGCATATGTGAGCATCACGTTGTTCACCCGAACTGCACGTGGCTGAGCCTTCACCATCGCGGTGCTCGGAGTAGAGCGAGGTGGAGGCAGTGGAAGCCGAGCAAAGCTCGGATCGGTGCAGTTGGGAGACGTGTGCCCTGGCTCTCTGCACTTGTAGCAGATCACGCCCGGCCTGGGCTGCTGCTGCGGCCTGGGTGGCCTTGCGTGTGGTGGTGTAGAGCGAGGCCCCTGCTGAACTGGGACGGGAGGGCGGGCAAAAGTGCGGACAACTGCCCCCCTCTGCTGGTACTGCTGCCTCTGCGGTGGTGCCTCTGTAACCCAAGTCTTTGCCTTCTTGTGGATCATCACTGCGGAACTGTGCTCACGCTGGCGCTTCCTGTCTGCATCCCACTCTGCTCTGGCTGACTCCTGACGGATAGCCTGATCCACGAACTGTGAGAACAGCGTGGGACTACACTGAGTGAGCGCGTACTTGATCTCTGTGCTGAGACCTCCACGGAACCTCGCAATCTTCTTAGCCTCGGTGCTGACCTCCTCTGGAGCGTACCTGGCTAGCCTGACGAAGGACAGGTTGTACTCCTGAACTGACCTGTCACCTTGTCTCAGAGCCAAGAACTCCTCACGCTTCCTGTCCATCAGGCCACTCGGAATATGCGCTGCTCTGAAGTCTGCGACGAAGTCTGCCCACGTGATGATAGCATCGCCCTTGTTGGCCTTGTAGGTGTCGTACCAGCTGGCTGCTGCACCCTGAAGCTAGAAGGAGGCGAAGGTGACGTAGTCGACGGGTCTGACGGTGTTTGCGTTGAAGTGCTTCTTGATCTCTGCGATCCAGTCATCCGCCTCCAGCGGGTCTCGAGCCTCGGAGAACCTGGGGGGGTTGATCGCGAGGAACTGCTGCAGTGTGGTGTACTGTGGTCGATCACTCCTCTGAGCATTCTGGTTCTGCAGCATCTGTAGGATCGCAGCTGTGCCCTGAGCCACTGCGGCTATAGCCTCCCCAAGGATAGGGTTCTCTGGCGGCGGCATGTTCGCTCTTGGCATCCTGTATACAGGAACACTTATGAGAACATGGTTGAAACATTGATGTAACCAGAAGA
This sequence comes from Bromus sterilis, assembly GCA_950022295.1. Taxonomy (NCBI): domain Eukaryota; kingdom Viridiplantae; phylum Streptophyta; class Magnoliopsida; order Poales; family Poaceae; genus Bromus; species Bromus sterilis. The sequence continues at coordinate 136,091,049 of OX465601.1, read as the reverse complement.
TAAAGCAATATTGTCAACAAAACTTCCTCACGAGGTATGAGAAAGCCGAAGGCTGAAATTCCACCAAGGTTAACCCGGAAAGTCGATAGCTAGGTGCTACTGGAATCCCCAAACCAAGATCATCCGAATCCAAGATAATAATCTGCTAGCGAGCACACAACAATATATACAAGCGGTTGGAGACCTGAACAATGAGACATCTGCCCTGAGCGGTCCGCCAACACGGTCGTCCATAGGGGAAAATACACCACATCCGTATTACCATAGGATGCCCGCCATTCCTGTATGGACGTTTCACCTGGGGTACGCCGTAAGAGAGGTAGAGCAGTCAACCCCAAGTGGCGGCTCAGTGGTCTCAAAGACGCCAACACATCTCGTCGCTAGCAAAAAATTATAGAGGAATCGGAGCCTCATGTAAACAAGAACCTAGATTTGTTTTTGAAAGGGGATAAGTTGCAGAGAGAAAAACAACGTTTCACTTCCTCACGGAAAAGGGTGGGAGGGTGGGGTAAGAAGAAAAAGAAAGAGTTCCTACACTCCGATTTTTCCTTAGTATCTACAAAATAGTTTCTCGACTCAACTTCGGCCAGTAAGGGGTCCTACAGTCAGTCCTGCTCTGATACCAAGTTGTAAGGCCCCCGATGCGGTGCTAACTCGAGTTATTCGCTTTCGCGTCCCGCTCAAGTTAGTAGCGCATAAAGAGCCACCGACTCACGACACTCGCACTCGTGTCGCTGCCGGATTCTCAACAACAAGTATAAGAACGAAGAACTTTAACTAAGACGTAAATATAAAGTCCAAGGCATACATCGCCATTGGATAATTATTACATCATCTCAGAGGTCCGTGGACCCAACAGTACATCATGCGACAAGCGGAAGACAAACACGACCGAGTACGGTCAAAAGCCAAATTGCCCTAGAGAGGGCTGCACATAAAAGGTCCACCCATGGATCGTCGATGCCCAACTGAAGGATCTACTGAACAAGGTCGAACTCATCATAAGGTACCGGCAAGAAAAAGGCACACAAGTAAGTAACAGGTACAATGCACAGGCAAGGATGATATGGGCAAGTTTAATTTGACATGCTGTGACCCTATCTAGTCAATTTAAATGAAGGTGGTGACGACACGTCAACAACTTCATATGCAATTTATTTACGTGAAGATGGCTTTGGTCTTAGCCTTATTGTAGGTGTAAGTAGCAAGTTAACATGGCATGATCAAAAAAGCATAACATGAATAAAACAACGTGAAAAGTAATCATCGATTCCGGAGACGGAGTAGTGTCGGTGAATTTGACACAAGGAAGGTGCAACAATAGTTGGAAACCAGCCCCTTGCATATGACAATATGTTAGGGCTGACTTTGAAGAAAGATGATCGAAGATGACATGAAACAAACCTGAAAAGGACTGATGATCACCATTTCAAAATGCACTGAAGTGGAAATGATGCAAGAAGAAAGACAGATGATTCTGGATCAGGTGGTCACACCTTGTTCACATGAGTTGCACAAAACTTCATGAGGACATCACCATTGCAATCCTTGCGGAAAACTACCCCAACCCATATATAATATGGTACCAGTGGAGTTTGCAAACACAGTTGCAGTGTCAGCTGGGGTTTAGGGGCTGGGTGTAAAAGTTACACTGAGTCGTGCGAGCTCGGGGAAGGTGGTCACCGGCGTCCCTGACGAAGACGAGCCGCGCGGGGAAGGCTTCAGGCCATGGACCTCCTGTCCATGGCTTCTTCGGGACAGAACGGGGAGGAAGGAGGAGAAGATGGGAGAAGGAGGCGGCGGCGCTCGAGGGAGGAAGATGCTAGGGTTAGGGAGAAAGAGAGGGGGAAGATATAGGAGGGGGAAGGAGGGAGACGTGGCTCCAGGAGGTCCTCTCCTCCATGGCCATGCCATGTGCGTGGGGGAAAAAAGGTGAGAAGAGGGGGATGACAGGCGGGCCCGACTGGCTGAGAGAGAGAGGAAGGAAAAAAAAACAAGGGGGCGCCGCCCTTGTTGGGCTGGATTCGGCCGGCCCAAGTGGGCTGGACTGCTTCTCTAGCTCCAGGCAAAAGACAAGAAAGGAAAAAAAACAAGGGACTTTCTATTAATCTAATAACAGAAACTTCCAAGAGTTTTTTCCGAGAGAAATGGGCAAAAGAAAAACTTCAATCCAACACCAAAATTCCTCCCTGAATATTGCTGATTTTTCAAAAATGGTTTGACCATTTTTGGTGCAAGTAAAATCTTGGGAGTTGATTTAAAATTCAAATTGCTTTTGAACTACAACTCCAATTTCCAGGGGGCTAAAAATCAAAGCAAGGCTTTGAAAAAGCTTGGGAGGGAGAGAGATTTGGCTATGCAAAATTTGAGCTTAGGGGAAAAAGATATGAAGCATTGAAAAAATGCAACAATACCCCTCTTGAAGCATAAGGATGGGTTTGAATTCAAATTCAAAATGAGCTCCAACATGGACTACACTCAAGATCACCACATCATTTTACACCATCTTGCAACCCAAGAAGTTTGATAGCCATTTGACAAAGCAAAATTACATCACAAATAGTAAAATCACTTTTGGGCTATTACAATTTATAATTCTTTCAATTGCCCAGCTGTAATTTGTTCACCCAGCTTAGCTATTTATCGTCTTTTGGGAGAGAGACATCACTAGTGACCATCATGGAACCCCAGTCCATATTTCCACCACTGTTTACACCTCAACTATCTACTGTTTTTATTTCCTTTTAGTTGCAATCACCATCATTATTTCCACCATGCGTTTGATCCTTTGTAAACGACAAGGCCAGAGAGATTGACAACCTCTCTGAACTCGTTGGGAGCAAAGTTATTTGTTTCTGTGTGCAGGTCCACGTCAACCTCATCTTCATCTGGCAACTTAATCTCTGGCGCCGTTGACACCTACTTGAAGAATTTTAAGTCCTCTGAATTGATAACCTTGGTATCTTCATCAAGGGAAATTTTCTACTATCTACATCTCAACCTTCCACTTGGGGTAACCAACGAGGGGCGAGAAGCCATCAGGTCCCACATATCAGGTTCCATATGAAACATGTTCCCAGGAGCCGAGCCAAACAATCCTTTATAAAAATCTGTAGCGTGAGCTAGGAGACTATCTGTCCCCTCAATGACACTGTCACCAACACAGGGAATGTATGGTGTGTTTGCGCTTATTACCATTCACAGTTTTATGATAATAAGCACTATTCATATCTCCCTGTGACAGCCATTTATCATGTGAATTTTGTAACAAATACAACTCCTCATTAACAATGATATCATTAAGTTCATGTAACACTTCCACTTTGCGAGAAAACAACTCAGGAGATAGAAAATCAAGCTCCTCAACTTCCTCAACGAAAGTGAACTCATCTCTCAATTTTTTTGCCTATCATGCCCAAATTTACTGGAGCCCCACCCTTTAAAGAAAATTTTAAATCTATTAAGCTTGATATTAATCACATCAACAGGGTTAGAACTATGCACCCTCTTGTTCCAAATTTTCTCCACCAAAGGTAAGAAGTCAGGATTTTTCAACCAGCTCATCTCAAATCTAAACTCTCTCTTTATAGGACTGGAATTACTATATGCCTCAGACTCCATTAAAAGGGCATTATGATCAGACAAATCCCTCACCAATTTTCTAACTGTAACCGAAGGAAAAAGCTGCTCCCAGCTATCTGAGACCAACACTCAACACTCTATCAAGTTTTTCCAAAGTAGGGTGGCCTTGGTTATTCGACCAAGTATACATCCCCCCTCAGTGTGAAGCTCAAAAATATTAAAAGAATTAATCACAACATTAAATATATCCACATGAGGGGAGTTGTGCCAATTCTTATTCTTCTCCCCACAGTGCCTGAGCACATTGAAATCACCACCCACAATATAAGGAACTAAAATACGACTACAAGTGTCAGCCAGCTCCATAAGGAATTCAGATTTAAATTCCTCATGAGCAGCCCCATATACCACACATAAGATCCAACGAGTCTTTTTATAAACATCAAACAAATTCACTTGGAGATTTTTTTAACCCAGGATATAATATCAATTTTGTTGGATCTAATGCCACAAAGAACACCACAATATTTCCCCACAGATGGAATAAATTCCCAAGTAAAACACTTATAAGAATCCAATATTCTCATGAAACTATCCTTATATTTCTTTTTATGAGTTTCCTGTAAACAAATCAAAGCAAGGGAATGGTCTCTAATCATATCAGAGAGGCAGGAAACCATTCCTTTTTTCCTACCCCTCTACAACTTCAAAATAGAGCATTCATCATTTATATCGTTTGTTTACTTTCCCTTTATTCCTGGTAGCCCTGCAAGGAGACTGTGCAGCAGCCTCAGGAATAAGGGGAACTTTGCTACCACCAGCCTGACTCCTAGTCACAGGTCTGGATAAGGAAATCACTTTTTTCTTACCACTTTTCCTTTTTTTACATCTCTCACTGCTAATATTTTCTCCTCATAATTATTATTATTACCCTCCTCAATATCATTTTCAACCCCCCACTTAGAGCTAACAGGAGTGCACTCCCCTAATCCATTGGTAATGAACATGACATTTTTAGATTCTACAGAGAGAAAACTACTCACATGATCCTCATGTCTTCTACTCAACTCTAATTCACGAATCACATCAATAGTAGTAAATTCATCATCAGGGATCACTACCCCCATCTTACTTACTATAAGCATCAAATAACGATCAGACAACACCTCAAATGAATTTTTTCGAGGGGCAGGGAGAGGAAGTACCTTCAAGATTGCGCTTCCTAGTGAGAGCAGCTGCTCTGTCCACCATGTTCTCCCCATTCTTCAGCAGATTGCACCTGCTAAATCTCACATGCTCACATGGTAATGGAGGAGTGGGGATGACATCTCCATATGACCAACATGAGAGCTTGGGAGATGTACCGTGTACAACACAGGTTCATCTGATTCACCACCCATATTTTCTACCTCCTCAACCTGAATATTTTGTCTCAACACATCATCATAAGACGTCGTCCCAACTCTCACAGGATAAAGAAACTGAGATACTATAGGAGCAATTTTCACATTAAACTTCATCACATTTGAAACTACACTGTGAGCAGGCAACAATCCAATTCATAGGGCCCGAAATTTCTTCACACATACCAGCCTCACGTGCCATAGTGTCCAACAACAGAGAGTTACTGACCTCATCAAATTCAGACTCAGAAATCTCAGCATCCAGAGGTTCCACAGAATTTTTCCCATGAGGCTTCCCTGAGCTCTCAACTTTTTCTCACTTTTTTCAGCCGGGTCCATGGAGCCATCAGTTTTTTTTTAACGCCCGAGGGCTGACCATGGTCCCCATCCACACGTACCCCATATTTCAGCCGACCAGGGTCACGAGATACAACCTTATCAATCTCATAAAATAAATCATAAGAATGTGTACCAAGAACAACCTCAGCCACTGGAGGTAGCTCATCCACATTGCGGAAACCCAGACGCACACAGACATATGCAGGACGGTATAGAGTAGAATAATCAATCTCCAAAGGCACTCCCACCAAAGATGTGACGTAGGCAACATTATGTTCACTACGTTTGTCAGTAGGAATATTACTCACTTTGACCCAGACAACTTCCATCTCTCCTTTGGCCCCAATGTTAGACGACCAAGGAGCAAGATGAACAACCACACCACATGATCTCAACGTCATTTGATCACTGTAACAAGCTTTAGCCACATCTCTATAAGATGGGAAACGAATCACATAGGTACCAGGACCAATACCACGTGCAATACATTTCCAACCCGTAGCCAGATATTCATCAAACGCACGCTCAAGTTGTTTTCCAGATGCCTCACCCTCAACAATAGTAACAACAATATGGGATGCTGCTCGTTCTTTCTTCTACTTGGTCGAACAAGAATCATGAATATAATAGAAGCCCTGCCCTCTAGATTGAAATGCGCACATAGGAGCAATACATTCCCAAGGCAAGAAGGTGTTGCATCCAGAAGCCAGATGTCCTAACATACCACATCGCTCACAGTACGCATTAGGACAATTGCTAGGCATATGACCAACACCCTAGCAAATCACACAAACAACAGTAATATGGGTCGAGTTCACCTGATTTGGTGCTGAAGCAGCAGCACGATGAGGGTCAGTGGCTGACGGCTTCACCACCTGCTTCACAGGAGGGGGAACAATGGATTTTGCAACCCAAACTGGTGCCCTCGTCCCTTGCGGCGAGTAATCCGCCGCCGCCGCGTCCCAAGACTCAGATCCGGTGGAGGTCGTGGGATCCGGTAGGTTGGATGAGCTGACCTCAGAATCGCGTCCCCGGTGCCAGCTGTTGTTGCGGCTGCGCCCGCTTCCGCGCTCGAATTGGCCCGCGTCGCACTCGACACGGCCCGATTCGAAGCCATCTCTCCTGTTGCCACGGCCCCCCATCACTGGAGAGGGAGGAGCATCAGGGGGCTCAGGACGAATGGTAGGATCACGTCGCACGTGTCGTCCATCCATGGAGGGCGCCTTCTGACAAGCCGACCCCGCCCCCAGGACCCCATCGCCACGCCCACTAGCCGAACCGGTACCCAGCCGAAGTGGAGTGTTGACCGGCACCGCCTGGGTCCTCACCGTCGGCGATCGCCAAATCCTGCAACCAATGCGAACCAGGAAGCACGGAAACTGCACAATCCCTCCATCTTCAATCCACTCAACAATGCGAACCATGAACCGGCGAATGATTTAACTTCCTCTTAAGCTCTGTACCATTAGCCTTTTTTTATGAAGTCTAACTGAGAGCAACTTAGCAGATGTGTTATCCCACCGCTTGTTTGTATATATACGTTTTATTGGCATACGGGGACTTTTCCGGTCAGAACAAAACCGTCAAATCTCGCTTGATCCGTAAATATTTTACGGACGGTCATCAAAATCGTCTCCCCTGCGCTATATGTACGGGCCGGGGTGGGGGAGATAGGATTGTTGTCTCGCATTCCATCCCCTCCCTGCCGCCGCTTCCTTCTCCCCCTCCCTCCTAAATCCGGTGAGAAATTTCGATGGCAGATGGAGGTTCTAGTTCCCACGGAGAACGGAGCCACTCCTCGCTGACCAAGCGCATCGGCAATGACGATGAGTCCGGCTCCTCTCCCCTCCCCCCGCCTCCTCCTGTTGACTTAGCGAGGTCGCCGCAAGGCCGCGCCCGCGGTGCCCTCTCCCGCATCTGGAGTGGCCCCTGGGCCGGATTCCACGAGGTAGGCGACCTCCTGTGGCCGTCTACCTCGCGCTCCGCGAGTTCTACGCTGCGAAGGCCACCGTCGCCTCGGGCAAGGAGGGCGCCACCGCATGCTTGAAGGCGGCACATGAGGAGTATGAACTCTGCGCTGGAGTACCACCTCCACGACGGCAAGTAGGAGCTCCGACGAGTGGTTCGGCGTAGTTCCGTCGTTTTGAATTGTTATTTTTTTTGTCTGTCTTTCCAAATTCCGACGATGTTTCGACCTTCAATGTAAACACCAAATATTAAGTTTAAAATGTTTAAATTCTAGCGCACAAGATAGCGTTTCTGTTCCCCCAATGAAATTTTGGTACCACATTTCTGTTATAGAGCAAGTGACATATCAGATATGCAGTACGAGATTATAGCGGCTCTACTAGAGTTGCTCTGAGTGGGTTCTGATATTTAATGGATTGTTTCTATGTTGAAACTTTTATGGGAAAGACTTACAATCAACCAGCTGATTACAGTCGGGGGTGTCGACCGCCTCTATGAAACAACACATGTTCCCATGGATCGCATCAATAACTTATTTGTGGGCTTCGCAACAACACCCTTGTTGCTAAGGAGCTTTTGCAACAGCGTTGGATGGCTGCGATTTTCGTTATCCAAAGGAGGCCCTGCCCAATTTTTATAATGATTTACAATAAGAAACTTTTGTTGAGAAGTCCAATTTCTGCATTGACGATCTACTATGCACACGAGAAAGAAATATGCCCTGTTACAAACATACCGTAGTAGTTGTTGTGTAGGTGATGAAAACATCGTGGATGTGTGTATTTCTCATGAATAGATAGGCGACAAAAATCCCTGTTACAAACATACCGTCGTAGTTGTTGTGTAGGTGATGAAAACATCGTGGATGTGTGTATTTCTCATGAATAGATAGGCGACAAAAATATTTATGTGAATTTTTGTGTGACAATGCTAGCTAAACATATGTTTTACATTCATGTTTGTGTTGTTCGCAAAGCCAAATTGGCTAAACATGCTTTTTTGTGCTGTTTTATTTCTAATATGTTGTTCATGTTTAGATTTATAACATTTTTTCTTCTTTTTGCCCTGCAGTATGATATTTCAAACTGTCTGGCCGGCTATGAGATTGCGTAATATCACCGACACCCTTAACAATGACAAGAGAGCTATCTTGAGCAAGTTTAGTTTTGGTAACTTGATGTATATTTCTTCGTTTGTTGTTCCTCCCGAACTTCTCATTGATTTCATAGTGATGAGGGTCGACACCAAGAAAAGAATGTTTATGTAATGCTTTGAACTACCTTTTATCTCATTTTTATGTTCTTTTTCTGTTTTTTAATCCTTCCTTCGTCCTTCCCCACAATCGCCGCAATAATCAAAGAGCAATATGAACCGAAGGATGGCGATGGTGAATGCATGGAACCGGCTTGTATATGTCAGTTAGTGTGTGGATGATGATTCATATCTCTTTCATGCAATTTGCTTAGTATCTTATTCGTCTAAGTGTATGATATTCAAATTAAGGGTTTTTTAATTAAGGAATAGATATAACGATTTTGAGTTTACATGCAGTTAACCTTGAAAAAATTGCAACTGCGTGGCATTTTAACTATGCAGAGGTCAAATGTATTACACAATGTCTTTGCAAATCAACGATTCATTATTACTACTCTGACAGATGTAGCTACCGTACATCTATTTTTTAAAGGTTAGTGGTACGTACCCCCACCACAATTCCTGTAGCCACTTGTAGCCTAGCTCATGACATGCAATGATGCAATGGAGTAGTAACATATGTACCGGAGTAGTACGTCTAGACATGTGAAGCGGCAGCAAGTATGACAGAGGAGTGAGTGAATGCATGGAACACTATGCCCTCCAGCATAGCCTATGGCGAGGGAGCCTCCCATTACCCCATGTACAAATGGTGAACAAAGATGTGCATGGTGCAGCCATTGCTTGATTTGATGTGACCGCAGGAGAGGAGCGAAAGCAGAGAAATTTTTGGCATGTGTGCTGGACAAACATTCCATTATTTTTTGTTTTCCGGCTCAAGTCTTGCACTAGTATTGACCATGAGCCTCAATAAATAAAGAAAGCCATGTGGGAAAGCAATCAGGCTAGCCTGTTTTAAAAAGTTGAGAGTAGAAGTGTGACCTACATTAGAGTAATCTTAGCACAATGTTGTTACACGCACACCCCCAAATTTAGTATGTATTGTATCTCTAACAGATCTATTTAAAAAATGAAATTTTATGGGCACTAGCACCTACGATTTATTGACATAGAAAAAGCATCTCTCATGAGAAACAAGAAATTCGTTCTGAACTTAGATCAAACCCTGGTTGCTGAAAACGCCACTGCGCTCCCTTGCCACTAGGTTCTGTCTAATAGATCTATTAAAAATTATCCTTTAAAATACATTTGCCGGATGCTCTAAATATATTTTAGGGTTCGCCTAGGGCACATCTCGAAGTTGTTGCATGCAAATTTCATAAACACATTTCAAATGTTGAAGATGGTAGTGAATTTTTTAACAGATCCGTGAGATTATCGCATGACTTGACTTGAAAGATGTTTGTCTCCTCATCTTTTATAATTTATGAGGATAAACCATTTTAGGTACAATATTTTTAGTTAAATTGATCTTTACGTAACCAGTTTGCATCTAAGCAGTGCAAGGAGCATGATCTTGGTAGATAATGGTTTGAGATTCGATAAAACCTTTACCACATTATTTTATAACATGGTTTATCATTATACAAAGCCACGCACATTCACGTAATGCCTCTTATAATGTGATTATTTCAGAATTGTTGATGGATGTATCCACTACAATTTGCTTGGAAGATTTCCATGAGATGGTTATCCCATCATATAAGAACACGAAACCGGTTTGTGATCTGACATTGTGGGAGTCAGATAATTGGTAGCATGAGTATACCTAATCATATCAATGTTCATATTTCTCTGGTTTTGAAAGAATAGGCCAAAATCCTTTGTACCTTGGATATATCTAAATATATTATTGACTCCCTCCCAATTACATTTAGTGTGAGTTTATATAGTAAATTCACTACAAATGCAATATCAGACCAAGTGCAATTTACAAGATACATCATCCCTTGGTTTAAATTGATATTAAGAGATCAAACAACCATGAGTTTAAATTGATCTTTCTCTAAATTAAGAGATCAAACAACCATGAGTGTTTTGGATGGATAGAATTTTTCCGTATTTAATTTTTCCAATATTTTCTGGATATAAGTTGTTTGATGAACATATATACCCGAGAAAGTTGCTCAAGTTGTAATCCGAAGAAAAAATTGGTTTTATCCAAATCATTTATCTCAAATTCTATCTTTAGTACTCACTAAGTCAATGATGTTAAGATCATTGATATACAACGAAAAATGTTGTTTTATATAGTATATTGCATGCTTCGTCAATATCCTATGTGTTGCCAATGATGTTAAGATCATCGATATACAATGAAATAATGAAAAATTCATCTGCAGACTTTTGATGGAAACATATATATGGGAAGTCATCATTATTGGAGTACCTTTTTTCCAAAGAAACTCACTAAGTCATTTTTACCACATGTGTCTCAACCGTATAAAGACTTATTTAATTTTACACAATATAATATACGTTACATTTTGTGTAGCGATTTGGAACCTGGACTCCATTAGGAACCTTCATATATATATGTCCGAGTCAAGTGAGTCGTATAGGTAAGCGATCACTACACCCATTAACTGCATGGATAGACAATTTTATACTGCCATAGATTTAGATATGAAAATGTAATATCACTCATTACTCTTGAATATGCTTCAGTAAAATCAAGAGGCCTATAGTCTCTCCATGAAACATTAGTGTGGGGTACAAGCGGTTGTACTCTTGACTAGAACTTTTGTGATCAGATACATGTACAAATTTCAATAAATTTTTAGATATTTCAGTGGGTCCAAAATATCTTTAACCCAAATTGTAAAATGAATTTAAATTAGGTTAAATTTTATATAGATTAAGTGAAAAATATATCAAAAATACAAAATAATTACCTAAATTTGCAAAAAGAAAATCTGTTTTCGAAATTAAAAACCTTGAGGATGACCTTAGTTATCCATAGAGTAGCATAATTTAATTACAACCGGTGCCTCCTTGTTTTCTACTGCTCTTTCTCTTTTTATATAACCTACGTGCTATATCTTTTAATATAAAATACAGAAGGACACTGGGGTGAAACAAAAATAAATCATGTATGCTGTGCATGCAGCTGGTGCTGTAGGCTAGCAAGCTAAGCTTAGCTCAGCTCATTCTCAACCTGACACAAAGCTCCTTGGATCTACTTGTAGACTTCTACCTGCTACCATAAAAGGCATATGGAAAAGGAGGTGCATGGCATGGATTCCTGAGCATCAACAAGTGGAAGCTTTGCAGAGGCAGAAACCTATACTCTCATGTTCAAACAGAGAAACTACATGTACAAGTATGTGTGTATTTATACTAAGGGCTTGTTTGATTCATAGGGTAGAAAAATCATAGGAATAGGAAAAACATAGGATTGCAATGGCATGCCCACTCCAATCCTATAGGATTTTTCTTGTACCAAAGTTTGTTTGATTCTATCAAAGAGATTGTAGAAAAAGGTTAGAGTAAATGTTAGGATTCCTATAGGAAGTAGTACAAAAATTCCTATGGAAAAAATTCCTATAGGAACAATTCCTATGAATCAAATGAGTAACGTAGAAAAAAATCCTATGGGATAAAATCCTACAAGAATCATATCGATTTCCTATGAATAGCCCTAAGTTAAGTAAGTACAGTAACCACTAACCACTGAAAACCCAGTTTTTTCAGTGCTGCATGTACTTCAGTACGATGGGTGCAAAGCTGAAACAAGCCATGTAGGGCTTACCTAGGTAGCTACCATTTCTGTACACATTCCAATTCAGCTCTGTTAGCCTGAGCTAGCTGCTGGCAGAGGGTGGTCAAGATAGCATAGCTACTTGTGGTATTAGCGGTACTATTATTACCATAAAAAGCAATGCAAAAGCGCCCTAAAAGAGGCGTCGTATCATGTCATGTCCATCGCCCGTCCGTCCGTCCGTGACCCCTCCCCTCCCCAGGAAGAACAGTACGTTAGATTCCCCAACTGGCCGACCTGGACGACACACACTGACATGACTCCACGACCACACCTCTCAGAAGACGCAACAGGACATCACATTGCTCATCGATTGCAAAACCAAGAGATGAGATCAATCAACAACAACATGCAAGAGGACTAACTAATTACACCAAATCGATTACATAGAGGTTTACAACGATTCACGGAACTAGCTAAACATATCATCAGTTCATCACAAACAAGCAGGTACAGTAGTAGGATGGGGAAAATACCAGCGAATATATAGTAGGGATCATAGGATCAAAGTTGGGTAATGATCCGGGGCTCCGGGTAGTAGTAGTAGCGGAAGCAAGCATGGATTCATGGAGGAATTTAATCCGTATGCACTTGCGCTAGTACCTATAGCTAGGGATATATAGTAAGCAAGAACTCGTTGGCTAGTTGGAGGGATGGTAGGAATACATAGGATATGAATCATAGGATGCGTAGGGGAAGTCGTTGCAGCTAGCTAGCTCCGGCGGACGGAGGTCACCGCTCACGCGGCGGCGCCGGGAGGGGGCGGGGGCATGTGGTGGTACTGATGGTGGCCGTTGCCGATGCCTTCGAGGGAGGGCATGTCGGGGTGGTGGGGCGGCTTCCTGCGCTTCTTCTTGTCGTAGCTAACGCCGCGTGCGCGTGACTGGTGCTCGCGGACCTCGCGGAGGTAGAGCCGCACGGCGCGAGCGCCGAAGGGGTTGTTCTCCGGCCGCCCGCCGTTCTCCTCATAGGCGGCACGGAGGCGGCCGACGAGCGCGTCGAGGCTTCCCCACGCCTGCCGGAGTGGGCACGGGCACGGTGCCGGCGGCGTGGGGTGGCCGAAGAACGGGCACCCGGCGGCGTGCACCTTGGTCTTGCCGAACTGGTCGAGGTAGCGCAGGAACTCCAGCACGTGCGCGCCGCTGCACCGCGCCAGGGACAGCGGGGGGCGGTGGTTCCTCAGGTACTGCCCGAACGTGTTCCAGTCCCGCCGCTTCTGCGACTCGTACCTGCTTGGCGACGGCGACACCGTGCCCCCCGGGGACACCACCGACGATGCCCCTGACGCCGCGCCGCCGCTGCCGTCCGAGTGCGGGCTGTCCGGCTGCGGCAGTACCAGGTCCATTGAGCTGCCAACCAATCAAACCATGCATCTGGTCAGTATGCACTATGCAGTAAACACCAAACGATCCAGCAAGCGGGAGAAGAGGAATGGGAGATCCATTTAGGAGTTAGCGCGCGTACGCGCACGCACACGCTTCTTGGGGAGCCCTGGCGTGGTGGTCCTTCACCTCTACTACTACTATAAAAAAAATAGTGCGCAAGCAGCTCGCATTCACCTCACCTCACCTCACCTTGCTAGCTGCTCCTGTCTCTGCAGCATGTGAAGAACAGGAGATACGCGGCCAGGGAGGACCGTAGAACGAATCTCGCCCCCAAGAGGATCGATATATCACTATCTATCCTAAACCACAACTGAGATGCCGATGATGGATATGGCCGGGAGATGCAGCTACATGCTTCTGGATCCTGTGACGCCGATGGTTGGGGGGAATGGGAGGGCTAAGAAAGCGAAGCTTAGGGGTGGGTACTAATGGTGGCTAGCTAGCCGGCTCTTGAAGAGAAGGAAGGAGGAGGGGTGGCTGGTGAATGGGCCGGGGGTGCACACTGCAGGAGGTGAAAGGTGATGTGACGGCATGGATAGATGGGGGAAAAGTTTGGGAGAGGGGCGGTGAAATGTCGTCGGTGCAGCTGCGAGAGGGTTTGAATTGAAAAATTTGGGTTGGAGGCCGAGGAGGAATGGCGCAGGAATACAGCCGTTGAAATTATGAATTTTGTTGAATTCTGTATATCTACCTGAAAGAAAGGGAACCCAATATTTCTATTTAACTTCACTAGGACAAGCACCCGTGCGTTACAACGGAAAAGGAAATTAAACTGCATCAAATTTATTTTTTAGGTTGATCGAGTACAAATGTTTGGCCTATCTGGTAATATTATATCGGTAGTCCACTTCGTTTATATTTTTCAAGTCGCTTGAAATAATATGTATTGTCCTTCTTAATTATGCAGTATGTCCTACACTCATGTGATATCTATGATACCTAAAGAGTTCATCCCTACTACCTTATTTATTTTGACATATAAACATGCCACATCATCACATAATTATGGGTAATAAAACTCACCTCAACATGCAATCATGCATGAGACAAGACCCACCATCGCATTCAACCATGCATGAAAAAAAGTTTTCATTCTATTATTATACTTATATTCAATAAATATTTTACAACTATACATAATCGAATATATTAAGTAGTATGTATTTCAAAATTTTGGTTCATGTGTTATTAATCTAAATATTTAGAAGTCACATAATCAAATTTCCTTGAAATATACGGCTACTGATTTCCGTAGTAACGCGCGAGGTATCATCTAGTTGTGCTAATCATTGAACTTTTACAAGGCAACTAATACTCCTACAATAACATCGCCTTTGCTTTTGCCAAAGTTTCTCTTAAGATGTTTTTGCCTCTCAAGATGGCAAGCATGTTTATCATGAAAATATACCAGGCAACCAATCATGATCAAATTGGTTGTGATCACCATCATCGAATTAGTACATGCACGTAATTTATAAACCTAGCCATATTCCTTTGTCAGAGGCGGAATTGGGCCTAGGGCAACTGGAGCTATAGCCCGAGGCCTAGCCCAAATACTGCATATACTCTAATAGTAAAAAATAGAATTTAGAGTTGTAGAAGCCTAGCCCTAGGCCTGTAAGCCCAGCCCCAAGCTCCAGCCCAAGAGGTGCAACTTTCTCGTCCCATTAAGCTTCCCATTTACGACCTCGCAAAAAAAAGCTTTCCATCTACGTACGTAAGTTATAATATGAATCGTTAAAGAATCCGTTCTACCTTTCTAATTGATAGAAATCTCACTCGATCAGAAACAAACCTTGAGTTACATTTGCGTCGCTTTCCCTCTTCAAGGCGGCTTGGCGCTGGGAAATTTCACCGTAGAGCATCCTCTGCTGCACCCTGGCGATCTGATATGCCTGACCACATCGATAGCTCATGTTTTATTCTTAGTCAAGCCACGTCCTACCAAACATAGGTAATTATCTAATGCTTCATTTATTTCTAGTACTATAACATCTAACTTATTTCTACTATGTAATTACCGTTGGACATGTAATTTTTACTATGCATGATCTAAATTATTTAGCCAAAATCGATTATTTTTCATCCTTAAGCAGAAAAGGCTACGGACTTGTTTGGATTGAGCTAAGTTTCGCCCAGCCAACTGCGTGCGTGCCAATTAATTGGCGACCAATACTGTCGCCCATGGCTCGCCCAGATATTGGGGTTAAAATGAACTAGTACACATGAGCAGGGTTGGACGTACCAAATATTTGGTGGTCATCCAAAAACACACGTCACACATGGTCAACGCTAAATTTTTGGCAAGGCAGCTCAGGGCATCAATCCAAACAGCCCCTACTTCCTCTTGTACTTCTTGATAATGGTGTTATTTTCTCATTTTTATAAGTTATGAATAAATATTATAGCCTATGTTTAGCGCCTTGAATTTTAACTTTATAGCTCTTGGTGTATCTATGACTGCTAATGAAGAAATTGTGGGCTCAAAATAATCATCCCGTCATTAATTTGGTACCAAATTTTGTAATGATGCACTTTTTTTATTGCTATTTACATTTATATTTATCAAATTTGCTCTAGTTGTAATAGTGAAGTTTCAATTTCATTTGAATTGTGAATATGTCGTGTACTTAGTTTTAGCTCTAGGATTTAAAAAATTATGGCTCTGCCTCTGCCTTTGTGTACATGAGAATGTGCGATACTATTACATTTTTGTGTCGAGTATAGTAGTCTAGCGAGAGCTAGATAGTATGGCTAGAAGGGCATGGCGTTGGAGAGAAAAACTTTGTGTAGTTGCTGCATTCGCACAACGCAAAGAGATCCCCAATAGGATCCAGCTGCTTATCTCACATAGGACCACAAAAAAGCCATGGCTGCAGTCAGTCGCCAAGCGGCTGATTGTGTCTGTGTCGTTGTGTAGAAGCTCATCATGGAAAGCGTACATGCAAGTTGAATACGAGTGAAAAAAAATTCAAGTTCTTCGGTGAATAGGTTATCCGGGTTAAACTCAAAGACGAAGTAGCCATCGTTGAGATCGTTCACCAGTAGGCAGTAGCATTGCTCGATTGTGCTGATTCTACGCATCGGTCATCTACAAATTCTATTTGAACGGTGGACAATATACACGGTTGAGCGAGTAGGAGACGGTTTGCCAAGGTCAGAAAACCACACAAAAGACGTGGTCGTTGTCATGCGCGAACACGCCAGCGACTCCTATCCAAATCCAAATCAGAAACGAGATGATGCTAGCGACTCGAGCTGGAGGAGCCAGGGAGTTGTTAGTTGAGAGCAAGTGGGTTTGGGAAGGACAGCGACGAACTGTGACGGTGGTGCTGGAAGGTGTCCGAAGAGTAAGAACAACCGCGCATGGTGAAGGAATTCATGGCAGCAGGCGGTAGTGCCGAGCCAGGAGATAATATGCTCGTGCACACGGATTGAGGAGAGGACGACATTCTTTTTCCTTCTTCAATTCTTCCTCCTTTCTCGTTCTGTTTCCACTTGTTACATATAATAACTTTTAAATCTCAACCGTCAATCCTTTTGTCTAATTAACATAAAATTAACAACTATAAAAGGGTAAGGAAAAGAGAATCAATAAACATTTCTCCTTTTAATATTATGTAGAGATATACTATTTTGCCACCTCAATCGGCAACAATGAATGAAAATGGATAATCACAACACACAGTCATACATGTACAAAGATTTATCAGGATAAGCAACCATGCATGTTTTGCACCAATATGGGTCAAAATGATTAATAATATTAACATTTAGCAAATCGTACCCACTTTTTTATACATGATGGATCGCTCGCAATATGTATATATGTTGTACAGGGAGTAGAGCGTCACACAAACCAGCCCACACACACAGCCCCGTCCTAGCCCATCTAATTTTCCTTTTCTTTTATAACCATACAAAATAGGTGTGTGAAGTAGGATTCGAACTTCCAACCTCTTGGTCTACTTCCACCCGTTGTATTCAACTTAGGTAGCTCACTTGTGCCTTATTACTTCTCTTATTCTTTTTGTTGTGCATCTTATCATCCTGAATTTTTCGTTTTTTTCTTTTTTATTCGTTTTTTCTTTCTTTCTTTTTTTACTAATTTTCTATTTTTTATTTCCTTAAATTTGTAAATATTCATTAAAATTCATGAACTTTTTAAAAAATCATTAATTTATTTTTGAATCTATGAACCAAATGAATGAATGTTTTCCAAATTTGTGGACTTTCGCGAATTGATTAAAAAATCAATTTCGCAAAAAAATTCAAACCCATAACTTTTTGTCAAATTCGTGAGCTTTTTCTAAAATTGATGATTTTTTCCATTTTTGGTACTTTTTTGTCACATTCGTGTATTTTTTTCAAATTGATAAATATTTTTAACTTGTGATTTTTTTTAATCCATGAACATTTTTAAAAATTTTAAAAATGGGTAAACCATTTTTCCCAGCTAAAAAATAGTAGTAGAAAAAAAAATATAGTGAGCAGACGAAAACTGGCGATCACAAGCGGTAAATCGCTAGTGAAGGAGCGAGGTACTTGTGACACAACCCACTAAGTTGGGCATGAGCGGCAACTTATCTTTCGGGCGCATAAGAGCATCTCCAGCCGTCCCCCCCCATTTTTCGGCGCTAAAATAGCGCCGCTTGGCGGTCTGGCAGCGCAAAAGTCGCCTTGGGGGCGACCGAACGCCCAGCCGCGGCCCCGGGGTCGCCACCCCCCTAACAAAACAGCAAAATCACATAAAATTCGAAATATGTCTTCCCGCTTTCAAAAAATTGTAAGGTTCGGCGATCAACATGCCAGGGTTCGTTGTTCGCATGCCACAGGCGGCGTGACCTATGCGTGGAACAAAAGTAGGGCGATAGGCCGACCCTTGTTCTCAAATGGGGCCGTCGAGGTCGACGGCAGACGCCATGGAATCGGCGAGCTCGGCGGTCGGTGTGGACGGCGTGGACGGAATGGATGGGGTGGACGGCGTGCTCTGGGGCGACGTTGTTGAGGCGGTTGGCGCGGTGGTAGGCGAGGGTGCTCTTGGCGTGATCTCGGGCGCTGCCATTTGAGTCAAGATCTTGTCACACTCGGACTTGAACCACACCCTAATCGGCGCGTCCATCGCCGTCGTGTCCATCGCCGCCATTTGGGTCAGGAAGGCCAAGTCGGTGTTCCTCTTCTTCGCGACGGCGTTCGTCCTCAGAAGGTCGAGCTTGGCGTCCTACTTCATCAACAGCTTGGACCACCTCGACTGGACCTTCTCCTCCCTGATGACGGTGTTGCTTGCGGCGTCGGTGATGCCCTTCTCGATCACCGACTGCAGACGTTCGGCAGCGGGCGCCGCGCCCTTCGTTGCCTTGGCCTTCTTGTTGCCCTCGGTTGGGCGCTCCTCGGACGCCGCTGGAGGCGCCGCGTCTGTGTCGTAGACGCCGTTCTTGGTCTTGGCGAGCTGGAGGCGCCACTCTGTCCATTTCGCGCACAACTCGAGCTGGGTGAAGAAGTGCAGAAACTTGAACTCGGCGTTGTTGTCCTACCAAAACACGCCGAGCA
Organism: Bromus sterilis; assembly: GCA_950022295.1. Lineage (NCBI taxonomy): Eukaryota > Viridiplantae > Streptophyta > Magnoliopsida > Poales > Poaceae > Bromus > Bromus sterilis. Next base: position 136,071,907 of record OX465601.1, on the reverse strand, counting down.
TGGGCACAAGCTGCACACGGCGAGTTCGCAGCGAGGAAAGGTCGAGGCAAGGGCATACCTTTTGGTCGTTATTTGCGCCGCCCTCGGGCTGAGCTAGCACCTCCTCTTGAATGTCGTGCCACTTGTTTCACGCCGTCTGGAAGGTCGCCCAATGCGTGGCCATGGATTTTGCGCCGCGCTCCATGTAGGTGCCGCTAAAATCAGGGTTGACGAGCTTGCACTCATCGAACGCCGTCTTGACCCTCCTCCAGTACGTGTCGCCGTTTTGGTTCGCGCCGGTGATTGGGTCCAAGCTCACCGTCTTCCACGCTTCGACGAGGCATTCATCTTCTTTGGCCGACGACTTGAAGCGATTGAGTCCACCCTCGCCGGTCTTCCTCTTATTTTTTCCTTTGGCCGCCTGCTGCTCCGGCGCTTCTCGCGTCTCCTCCTCGACGTCCTCCTCTTGTACGTCGCCATCCCCCTCTTAGGTGCCGTCCACGTCCACTGTGGCGTGCGTCTCGATGTAGGCGGCGGAGCCGACAGTGATGGTGTCCTCTATCTCCGTGGCGAAGGGTATGGCTCCGCGGCGTAGGGACGAAGAGAAGGCAGAGGCATAGGCCGGCGAGTAGGTGGCCAAGCTTGGGGCAGCACACGGGAGAGGAGCAGCATGTGGGAAGGCGAGGTTTTGGTCGAAGCCACTCGCCGAGATGTCGCCGTAGTCCAGCGAATGTGCGTACCCTCATGCTGTGGGCGTCGAAGGCGAGAAGTTGCCGACCGGCGATACGACTCTTTGATGGCTAGGTGTGGCGGAACTGCAACTATCGAGCGAGACATGACAAGCGCCGCAGCACGGGCGTCCTGCAGCTCCTGCTTGGCCGTCGCCGCCGCCTCTTGGATGACCGCCAGTTCCTTCGCCGCATTATCTACCGCATCCCAGGCTTTCTGGGAGGTGAGCCGGTTCCGCCGTTCGGTTGTTGACACGGAGCGGCGGTCGCAATCGGTCTTCCACTCGCCGTCCGTCAAGCCCGCCGGCTTGGGTAGCGGCGCTCTTTGCTTCCTCGGCTTGGGTAATGGTTGCTTGGGTAGTGGTGTGTCGTCGGTGCGGCGAGGAGCAACATATTGCTTCTTCGGCGCCATGGTGGGCAGATCTGGAGGAAAATGGCGGGAGTTGCGGCGGGGAAAGAGAGGAAAAGGGGGGAAGAGGGAGGAAAATGGCGGGAGTTGCGGCCTCTCTCGCCGACTTCATGGCCCTACGAGTGGTTTCGTTTCGTCCGGCGCCCCCAGGAGACCCCCAGCGCGCTGGGTTCGGTTTAGGATCACCGGATCCAATTCCGACCCAATCCGGCGCTAACTAGGCTGCTGGGGCGCGACTGAAGGAAATTGATCCGTCCGGCGCAAATAGCGCCGCTCTGGGGGCCTTCTTGAAGGCGCTGCTGGAGATGCTCTAAGACTCCAAGTAGATCGGGGCATTTGGTATAAACTAAAATTTAGTTGTTTTATTTTGGTATTTTTAATTTCGATTAGACAACAACTAAAAATAGCATAGAAATTTGAAAATTTGAAGGTTCAGTTAACCGATACTTTGGTTTCGCTGTTCAATTTTCACCGTATAAGAGTAAATCTAGGATATGGAGAAGCCGGGCCTATATTCATGACTCCTTTCGTGTGACCAGACGTGGTGGGACTAAACCAACGAACGACAAGAGATCAACTAATTCTAGAGTACTTGTTCGCGGTATACGTTGTAGAAAATCGTTCAATCCTGACATTGATTCCTATAGTGGGCATATACACCTGCTTGCAAAAGTTGGGTCACTGAAAAATGTCCAAAAGTAGATAATGTTCAACGGAGGGTGTCGGCGTAGGCCCAGTGTTCACAAATTCGGTTGAGTAGCCAATCAATATGCCGATTAACCGCTACTCGGTGAGCAACCTTGTAGATTATCGTTATTCATTAGTGTTAATCAACCAGGAGATTAATCGGTGATTAATAGGTCTCAAACAGGTTAATCCCCTATATGAATATGAGGCATATTGCAAATTTCCAGACCCCCTCATCTCAACTCAGACCTCATCCATCCCGACCAGGTTTTCCCGAGGCCCCAAGCTTTCTCTCACCCCCATGCCGCCAGCTGACTCATTCTCGCGCCATCGCCGAACCCCTATCGTCGTCCAACCACTCTCCCTCTCACGTCTCTCCTCTATCAGTCGGCAATCTCCATCCCTCCCTGTCCCACTGACGAGGATCGACCTCAGAAAATCCCATGGTAAGGTACCCTGGGTTTAGATCATAGAGAGAGGTGCAGGTTGGCGATGCTCGTCGGCTAAAAGGAGACAGGGATTTACCCAGGTTCAGGGCCCTCGATCGGTGAAACCCCTACTTCCTACTCTTTTGTATTATGATAGAGGCGATTATAGTGGCGGTCAAGGCGAGATCGCTTGGGGCCAGAAGTGTTTCTATGAGATTGGATGCCCTAGACGTCCCTCTCCCAGCCTTTATATACTAGGCTGGGTCGCAAGGAGTCCATCTAGGTTTACAGAGGCATTTGCCTAACCTAGCTTCAGTCTTGGACGCCAAGTCTTGGTTTCCATAACGCCAAGGAATCCTACGTCAGTGCTTCAAGTGGGCCAGTCGTGGGCCGGTCGAAACTTCGAGCGGGCTTCCTGTCTTGAAACGCACTAGGTACCCTCATATGCAGGAGTTGCGGGGACACCCCCTCATCAGTAGCCCCTGAGTTCCTGGGGGACTCAAAGAGTCAAGCAAGGACTCAGACCTGTAATCAGCTCTAGTAGGGTGTGTCGCATTGTTACGAGTTGCCGATTGCCGTCTATTGAGAGATGGTTTTTGGAGGGATGATAATCTAAAAAGGCCCAAGGTGCTCGATTGGTCGAGACTTAGTGAATTGCGCTAGCGGCAAATACCTCAGTAGCCCAATCAAGCTCGTGTCCCTCGACACGAACTTGGATATGACTGGTGTCATGAAACGTCCAGGCCGCTGCAGGGCTTACAGGATCAATGCCACCAGTTGAGTATTGAATAACACTCTAACGCGTCCGTTAGTGGTTAACTTTTCATCATGCACCACACATGGAACCGTCGGGAGTGATGTCGTGTTGTGGAAAGTCCCGGCTCGGCCGTCTACTCAGCGGGGTCTTACCTACGCGCGAGCTTGCACGACATCTGGGGTGCACTGTATCGCAGCACAGGCAATGTTTGTAGAGGCGTGTGCCAAAATAGAGTGCACCCACTCGGAGAACGATCGAGTGGACTAATAGCGGTCACTCGTACAGCGCTCGGGTGCTCAGGAGAGGAATAAGTATGAGATGCACCCACTCGGAAAGTCGTCGACTGGACTAGTAGCGTGAGCACCCGCAGAGCATCCGAGTGCTCGGGTGGGTAGTCCTTCTGCTTGTATTTTGAGTCTTGTATGTTAGTGCGAGTAGTCACTCGAACAACTTCTCGCCTGGGCGAGTGATCACTCGATGCCTGTAAATGTACCGTTCTTTTCAGAGTGGAGAGGCCACTCGCACCCTCGAGGCTTAGTCTGTGCTGTCTTGTGCTCTGCTTTAGTGATGACATGGCGCTTCTGATGGGAGTAAATTTTGATGTAATCAAAAATTGAAAGAGGGCAATTCTGCGGAAAAGCTGGTTGCTTGGTCCGTCAACAAAGAGTGGTCTATGGTCAAAATCATTTGCGCTAGCGTGCGCTCAGCACGCCCTGCTAGGATGGGACACCACGGGAAGTCTTTGACAGCTGTAGACAGTTGCGCGTTGTGGTCAGATGTGATGTGATGTGATGTGTCATGCCGCGGTACTTTAGCGGTGCGTGATGATGGCTCCTTGTTTTGAATGCAAAATGGGCGGCCTGGTTTACTGCACTAGTTGAGATTTCCACACCATATGGGCATCATGGGATCGTGCCACATTGGGTTGGTTCCGAAATCGACGGTGGCTGGATAGCCCGTCTCCACTGGTTATATACGAGAGGCCCGGGGTAATTTTTAGGTTTACCTGGCTCTCACCTTCCGCTTCTTCTTATTCTTCTTCTTTCTCTGCTTCATGCCTCCTCGTTCCTCTGCTCACGCGGTTTGCTGTAGAGACCATGTCCAAGCGCACGGAGGGCACAAGGGTGGCCAAGGGCACGTCGTAGGAGCCATCGTCGGCAAGGATGAGCGGAAGATGGGAGCAGTCATCTTTTGAAGTTGTTGGTCTGGATGCGTTGGTGGCGGATGGGCTCGTCGCTGAAGGCGCTGCTCGGATCCCTGGTGAGGAGGAGGTGCCTGCGCCTCGTGGTGATGAGAGGGAACAGTTTTAGTTGCATGATTTGACACCCAATGGGATACTACACATAGCATGCTTCATCACGCTATGTGAGTGCTTCTTGGGAATCTATCCCCATTGGGGACTCTGGAAAAGCCTCTTCAATGTGAAAAGGACTAATTCTGAATATGCCATTGGTGGCATCGGCATTTACATTAATGACAAAAATTCCAATTTTGATCTGGAGAAACTGGATTTCGTCCATACATGGAGGAAGGGCTGGTTCTACCTGAAGGACCAAACTATTGCCAACCAACAGTTTGGTCTTGCGCCGTTTGATTTGGTTGCGCGAGTGACTAAGCAGTCATCTTGGGGACATGTTCTGCCTGCCGATGAATGGCGGAAGTGGAGCCCTTAGTGCGAGAACTCGCGGATCTGAAAGGAAGGATATCTGGTGGGCACCTCATTGATGTCTTTATGAGAAGGCGCATCCATCCCTTGCAGCATCGAGTGCATCCTATGTGGCAGTACACAGGACTCGAGGACCCAACTAGGTGCTCTACCGTAGATATTTCGGGTAGTGATCTCCTGTTTCGAATCCATCAAATTACCAAGTGTACGAGTACTGGTCTCGAGAGCTCTGTCTTTCCAAATTTCCTGAGGTATTTTCTTTGTGCCTTGGTCATCTTTTGAAGTTGTCCAAAATCTGTTGTTGATGACTTTACTTTGTCTTGCAGGGCCACGTTCCTTTGTTTAGCAACCCACCGCAACGGGAGGAGCCCAATGTGATGTTGGTGGACCCTGCGCCTGCGAAGAGCGACGATGCTGGTCAGCCTTCGCGTGCTGATGCTGGCGAGCCTTCGGGTCCTGGTGCTGGGGGTCAACCTCCGTTTAATGATGATGGTGATGACTTGGTGCCGCTGCGTTTTAGGCGGGGCCGCTCCTCGGCTCCTGCTGGGCAGCCAGCCGGGGGTGGTGGTGGAGTGCCTTCGCCGATGGCGCTAGATGTTGCACCTTGTCCACCTCCGGTTTCTCAAAAAAAGCGGAAATTTGGGTTGCTTCTTCGTTCGGGTGCTGCACCCGTTGGGTTTGTACTTCGTCCCTCTTCTGATTGTCTTTGTTTATGTTATTAGTTCTTGTGCTGAGAACTGGTATGCTGCATCACTCTGCATGTCCCGACTGCCTCTTTGACGAGTGCTTCTGCTGCTGATCTTCATTCGACTCATTCTGGCGTTGGTGCCGAGCAGTCGGGTCTCGCGGCTACTCCTGCAGTCTCGGGTACGGGTACGACTCCTGCGACCGCTCCTTCTGTTGGTTCTGGAGCAGCTACAGAGGGAAATTCTTCTCCAGATGTGAAGCATGTTGCTGTTGAAGGGTACGTCTTGGAAAAGAAGGGTGTCCCCATTGAAGACAAAGCTACGTTCTTTGATCGGATGGCTGAACATATGTTGATCCTTGCTTTCTAAATTTCATTGGGTACGCGGTAGCGCTCCTGATGGGAGTATCCCCCGAGGCTGCGTGCAACCACTTGTGGTTGGGCGCAGTCTTTGATTTTTTTTCTCCTTTGTCTTACCTTGTTCTTTGATTTTCTATTGTTGTAGCCGCTGTTCCGGATGTGCGAGCGCGTGTTGAGTGATGCCGATCGGTCTAGGGGTGCCCATGATGTTGTCCAGGGGAAGTTTACTGTCATGAGGCTTGAGTTACTTTGTTGCCTTATGTGCCCCTGTTGTTTGTTGTTGCTGCTTTGCGTGGTTTATGATGCCTTTGATGCAGGTCGAAAGAATGAGGCCGAGAAGCGAGCTGCTTTGGCGGAGAACGAGCTCGCCTTGCTTCGGGGAACTTTGGAGTCAAAGGAGAAGGAGCTCCAAATGTACCTTGGTGAGGTTGAGCGGCTCCGACGAGTGGAAGAGCAGCTCCGACAAGCCGAAATGACTGAGGTTGGTCGCCTGCGCGCCCTGGCGGGTGCTCTGACAGGTAAGTCATTTACTTATGTATCTTTTCTTGGATTGTGACTTTTGACTTGATTTCTGATTGCCGTTTTTCTGGTGTGCAGACTCTGTAGGTGTTGAGTTTGCGACAACTGCCACTGAGGAGTCGAACACTCTTCGTGTTGCTGTCGATGCTGTGTCGAGCACTGCAGACTCCGTCAAGGCCGTGACTGATCGAGCCGCTGCTGTCCTCAAGCTTCTGCACGAGAACGTGTTTCCAGAGGAAGAGGATCAGCCCGAAGGTCTTGATCTGTTGGTTGCTGCATTTGGCCAAGGTGGTGGACTCATGGAGAGATTCGTCCGCGAAACCGTGGTGAGTGGGCTTGCGACGTCCTTTGTGGTTCTCTTAGGGCGCGGTGCCAATTGAAGATGACATGATGGATGTCTTTCCCAATTATACGGAGGAGCAGAGCATGCGACCCACCGAGCTAGCTCGCCGCTTGCAACTGGTTGTGGAAGCTAATATCTGCAAGTCTCAGGGTGCTAAGTAGATGGGGGAGTCTTTTTTTCCTGGGTGTTGTTCCTTTTAGTGACTCTTCATTTTGTAATAAGTCTCCTTTCTGAGAGAATGTTGACCGATGCTTGCGATGCTTCTCTTCCCCGGGGGCTTTGCTTCGATTCTTGACTTATTTTTCTTTTCTTTTTGCGGTAGGCCGTCCCGGACGTTTCTCGGGCTTGGAATTCTTTGAAGGACGATGCTCACGAGGGTGCGTACGAGTCCCTCCGCCTACGACCTAGAGGTGCGAAGCTCCAGGTTGGTCGGCTCAAGGGTGTTGTTGTTGTTCATCGCTCTAAACGTGAGCGTGCTGAGGCCGCACTGGATGGTTTGGTGGCTTGGATATCGAAACTGTCCGATCTTCTGAAGGGTGAGTGTCGATGTGCGACTGTCCAAGTGCTTATTTTCTTGCTTTGGCTGAAATTTCTCCCTTGTTTTCTTTTTCGTTGAAGATTTGTTTGGCCGTTCTCATGAGGAGGAGGCGGTGCAGCCGGAGTTGTCGCGACTGGACGACCCGACCGTGCAGGCTGAAAATCCACTGTGGATGGATAGGACTCGCACACGAGCTTTTGTTGTTCCTCGCCCGCGAGTTAACAGGGTTCTGAAGGCCCTTGAGTACTGTTGTAGGGTACTTGGCGGTATCTTCTCCGAGTTTTATACCTTGGATCCTGTTCTGACGACTCTCGAGAAGCTTTGTCGCGTCTTTTCTCGTCCTTTGGAGCTTCGTCGTGTTATGAATCATCAGATTCATGCAGGGGTTCGTTGTGCTCTCACCTTCATGCACAGTCACTGGCCTGGGATAGATCTTATGATGGCGGCTCATGGTCCCCCTGGCGGTCGAGATGAGCCGATGGAGGAGAATTATAAGGTAGCGGATGCACCCTTGCACTTGGATGTGAAAAAGGTTTGCGAGGAGAATGACCGCATACTTGGTGATCTTTGTAAGGTTAATGCAGAGCCTGGTGTGTAGGACTTCTTGTAACTTGCAGATGATGTCCCTGTTTGCTGGTAACTTTTATGTCCCGGGTTTAACCTTTGGTCACGCATGTTAGAATGCTTCGAGGGTGGTTTTATCTTCTTGTATTGACGAGTGCTATAGTTGGGCTGCGTAGGTGAATAACACTGCGGAGGGTGGCTATCGCACGCAAACCCCCGAGTGCCAATTTTAAGTCGCTTAAGCGAATAAAACCTCGGAGGGTGGCTGTCGCACGCAAGCCCCTGAGTGCAAATTTTCAGTCGTGTAAGCGAATAACGCCTCGGAGGGTGGCTTTACCGCGCAAGCCCCTGAGTGCCAATTTGGAGTCGCGTAAGCGAATAAAGCCTCGCAGGGTGGCTGTCGCGTGCAAGCCCTGGGTGCCAATTTTGAGCCGCGTAAGCGAATAATGCCTCAGAGGGTGGCTATCGTGCGCAAGCCCCCCAAGTGCCAATTTTGAGTCGCGTAAGCGAATAACGCCTCGGAGGGTGGATGTCGCGCGCAATCCCCGGAGTGCCAATATATAGTCGTTTAAGCGACTAACGCCTCGGAGGGTGGCTGTCGCGCGCAAGCCCCTGAGTGCCAATTTTGAGTCGCGTAAGCGAATAACGCCCCGGAGGGTGGCTGTCGCCCGCAAGCCCCCCGAGTGCCAATTTTGAGTCGCGTAAGAGAATAACGCCTCGGAGTGTGGATGTCTCGCGCAAGCCCCCGAGTGCCAATTTTGAGTCATGCAAGCAAATAACACCTCAGAGGGTGGTTGTCGTGCGCAAACCCCCGAGTGAAAATTTTGAGTCACGTAAGCAAATAACGCCTCGGAGGGTGGCTGTCGCGCGTAAGCCCCTGAGTGCCAATTTTGAGTCGCGTAAGTGTATAACGCCACGGAGGGTGGCTGTCGCGCGCAAGCCTCTGAGTGCCAATTTTGAGTCGCGTAAGCAAATAACGCCTCAGAGGGTGGCTGTCGCGTGCCCGAGTGCCAATTTTGAGTCGCGTAAGCGAATAACGTCTCGAAGGGTGGCTGTCGCGCGCAAGCCCCCGAGTGCCAATTTTGAGTCGCGTAAGCGAATAACGCATTGGAGGGTGGTTGTCGCGCGCAAGCCCTAGAGTGCCAATTTTGTGTCGCGTAAGCGAATAACGCCTCGGAGGGTGGTTGTCGCGTGCAAACCCCGAATGCCAATTTTGAGCTTGTATGCGAATAACGCCTCGGAGGGTGGCTGTCGCGCGCAAGCCCCTGAGTGCCAATTTTGTGTCGTGTAAGCGAATAACGCTTCAAAGGGTGGATGTCGCGCGCAAACCACCGATTTCCAATTTTTAGTCGCGTAAGAGAATAACGCCTCGGAGGGTGGATGTCGCGCGCAAGCCCCCGAGTGCCAATTTTGAGTCGCGTAAGCGAATAACGCCTCAGAGGGTGGCTGTCGCGCGCAAGCCCTTGAGTGCCAATTTTGAGTCGCGTAAGCGAATAACGCCTCAGAGTGTGGCTGTCGCGCGCAAGCCCCTGATTGGCAATTTTGAGTCGCGTAAGCGAATAACGCCTTGGAGGATGGTTGTCCCGCGGGAGCCCCCGAGTGCCAATTTTGAGTCGCGTAAGAGAATAACGCCTCGAAGGGTGGCTGTCGCGCGCAAGCCCTGTGTGCCAATTTTGAGTCGCGTAGGCGAATAACGCCTCGGAGGGTGGCTATCGCTCGCAAGCCTCGGATTTCCAATTTTGAGTCGCGTAAGAGAATAACGCCTCATAGGGTGGTTGTCGCACGCAAGCCCCTGAGTGTCAATTTTGAGTCATGTAAGTGAATGACGCCTTGGAGGGTGGTTGTCGCGCGCAAGTCTCCGAGTGCCAATTTTGAGTTGCGTAAGTGAATAAGGCCTTGAAGGGTAGCTGTCGCGCGCAAGCCCCCGAGTGCCAATTTTGAGTCACATAAGAGAATAACGCCTCGGAGGGTGGATGTCGCGCGCAAGCCCCTGAGTGCCAATTTTGAGTCGCGTAAGGGAATAACGCCTCGAAGGGTGGCTGATACGTCCAAAACGTATCTATAATTTATGCTTGCTCCATGCTTCTTTTGTGTGATATTGCTATGATATTGATGCACTTCCATGCACTTTTGATCATATTTGGACTAACCTATTAACTCAGTGCACCTCAGTGCCAGTTCCTGTTTTCTGCTGTTTTTGTATTTCAGGTTTTCCCATTATTTAAAGTGCCAGAAAAATTCCAGGAAAAATATAGGAAAAATCAGCATACGGGAACCTTCCAGAAGAGCCAAAGTGGGTCTAGGGGTGGCTCAGGCGGCCACCTGGCGCGACCACCCCCTGAGCTACGCCAGGGGGGCGCCTGGGGCCCCTGGTCCACCTCTGGCTGCCCCCCTTCGCCTATTTATTCCCCGTGACGAGAAACCCTCGAGGACAGAAACCTTTTTCGTGATCTCTCCTCTGTTCTGCCGCCGCCGCGCTTCCAAGATCGGGAGCACCAGGAGCCCTCTTTCCAGCACCCTGCCGGAGGGAGGAACCACCTCCGGGAGGTTCTCCACCACCATGGATGCTTGCCGGATGAACCGTGAGTAGTCCACCTTGGACCATGGGTGTATGATCAGTAGCTATGTGATGTTCTCCTCCCCTCTTTGTTCTTCATGGTTTAGACCTCGTGAGCTGCCCTACATGATCGAGGCACATATGTAATCTTTCTGCTGGGATCCGATGGATTATGAGACTATGTTCAGATTGTGTTTGAGTAATATATTTGATTCTCCTCTTTTATATTTATGTTCTTGCGTAATTCTTGCATGTTCTCCGTTGTTGTTTATTGCTTTTGCCAAGTAGTAGGTAGTGACTCCAAGAGGGAGCGTTATGCATGATTGTGGGTTCATGCCCCCTGATGACTAGTTTGAGTGACAGAAACATGATTCTAGGGGATGTGTTGTTGCCACAAGGGAGAAAACAACGGTGCTTGTACTTGCGGGTGCAAGGAGTGTTTACTTTACGCAAAGTTCTTTAATGCAGTTGTCTGTTGCTTTGAGTTTACACTTTGGGTGGGATTCACAACTTAATACCAGCGAGATGTTCTGGATAGATATCCCAAGGTGGATGATTAGTAGGTAGATGCAGATGGATTTCGGTCTAATTGTCTTGGCCTACCGTCCAAGCTTTTGAGCCTCTTCGTTTCTTTATAGCATAGTTAGCATTGGTTTGCGCACATAATCCTATCAATTGCCTAGCTGTAATTTTTTTACCTCGCATGGCTATTTTATCGTCTTTTGCGAGAGAGACATCACTAGTGAACATCATGGGATCCCGGTCCATATTTCCAATACTTTTTACACCCACTATTTATTTTCTGCTTTATTTACCTTTCCGTTGCTATCACTATCATTATTATCCCGTGCGTTTGATCCTTTGTAAACAACAAGGCCGGAGGGATTGACAACCTCTCTGAACTCGTTGGGAGCAAAGTTATCTGCTGTGTGTTTGCAGGTCCATATCAATCGCCTAATTGCTGGCGCCGTTGTCACCTTCCTGTCGTTGTTGGAGTCCTACTCGAGACAAACCTTGGTATCTTCACCGAGGGAAATTTGCTGCTGTCTACATCTCAACCTTCCGCTTTGGGTAACCAACGAGGGGCGAGAAGCCATCAAAGCTAATTTCTGGCGCCGTTGCCGGGGACTCCGCTCTTCAAGATCGGGGAGTTGCACACTATCTTTTATCTTTGCTTTTTAGTCTTGTTAGTTTACCTTTCATTTTTTGCTTTAGTGTCCTTTTTCAAAAATCAAAAAATAGTTACCTTGCTTTTAGTTATCCTTTCTGTTTAGCCAAGCATGTTAGGATTTTGTGCCTTGAGGGAATCGAAGGTCCTAGATTTCCATCAAAGGGATGGAGAAAATATGAAGAAGGCATGGGACAAAATTTCTGATGCACATAGGAGAATTATGCCTTGGATACCTATAAAAATTGTGCTTAGAAATTTTTACCATGGACTTTTTAGATGGTGCAAACACTCTCTTGATATTATAGCCGACGGAGATTTCTTAGATTGTGATGAAGCTAGAGCTCTTGAAATTATACATGGTGACGAGGGGGTGACCCCACGGCTCCTGCATGTGAGGCTACCTGGTGCATATGAAGACAGAAGGCCCGCTGGGAATCCACGACAGGCTCACGACTGGCCCGAACAGGCACCAACATAGGAGTCCGCGACTAGTATGGAAGGCACAACTTGGCGTATAAGGCAAGACTAGAACTAGGAAACTATCTTTGTAACCTAGTACGGACTCCCCGGGACCTAGCCTAGTATATAAAGGCTGGGAGGGGAGACGTCCAGATCAATACAATACACATCTACTCACCTGGTCTTGCGAGAACTCGCCTGGCCTCCTCTGTAATCGCCTCCTCACGCAATAATATCGAGCAGGAAGTGCTTCTCCTGTTAGCCGACGAGTATCGTCCAACCTGTGCCTTCTCTATGACTAACCCAGGGTCCCTGACCATGGGATTTGTCGGGGTTGATCCCCGTCAATTGGCGTCATCTGTGGGAACTACACATGTTGGAATCACGATCTCAGCGGTCCCGCCCTCAGTAGATGAAGACTCGAGGACTAGAACCAGATCTAGCCCGCTCGAGGAATTCAAGATCACCACAAGAACCTCCATCATCTCGTCAAGATCACCTAGCCTACATCCGAATCAAGTACGACACCTCGACGACCATCAGATCAATCGCCGACGTAAGAGAACCCGACGACTCATAAGGCAAACGCTAGGACCCTACTCGGGGACACCACTCGAAGAGTCGTGGTGCGTAACAGAAGGCTCGCCCACCAGTCGACGACCCGCCGCCACCCGGACTCCCACCACACGCCAAGACAACGACTCCGGAACCCATACCGGAGAATACTACGACCCGGATCGAAGGCCAGATGAATTCGCCAACTTCATCCGGAGCCAATCACTCAGCGACGGGATAGAACTTGACCCAAGATTCCACAGTCGAGCAGAAGACCCCTTGCAGATCTTCCAAATCTCAAGGAGAAGAAGGCACGCCGACTCCAGCAAACTCACAGCTAAAGAGCAACTGGAAGGACCTTGCGCGATCCACTGTTTTGAAGACAGTCGGGGACATCTCAGAGCAAGCCACACGCTAGGAGATTGCCGCCTATTCACCGAATTCTCCAACAGCCTCAAGGAGGAGAAGAAGCGTGAAGCCAAGCGCACTCGAAGAAGCGCGCAGTCCCCAACACCAAGTATAGAAGGGAAATACCCCACGTCCCATGGACGAATCTGCATGATCCAAGAAGGAAGACCCCCGAAAGCAAAGCAAGATGCCTACACCTTGCAGGCCGAAGCTGCCGAAGGCCTAAACATAACTGAAACGTACCAACTGAGTGGCGCCGAGACCAGCATCACCTTCTCACAGAGAGACCACCCGCCCGCAGTCCCAAGGCCTGGGCATGCACCCCTGGTCCTCGAAGCTCAGATCGGAGGATACAACATGGACAGAGTCTTCATGGACAGAGGCAGCATTCTAAACATAATCTTCGCCAGTACCCTACGCAAGATGTTAATCCCATGATCAGTCTGGAAGAAGTCAGGCACAACAATACATGGTGTAGTTCCAGGTGAAGCAGCCGCCTCCATCGGAACAATCGAGCTTGATGTAATCTTCGGCAACAAGCACAACTTCGCAAAGCAAGTCTTCGAGTTCGAAGTGCTCGACTGGCAGTCGCAGTACCACGCCATACTCGGGCGACTAGCGTTCGCACAATTCATGGCGGTCCCACACTATGCATATCTCAAGCTCAAAATGTCGGGACCTGTAGGAATCATCACATTCAAGGGAAGCTTCACCAAATTGGACCAGTGCGACCGCGATTTCCACAAAGTCTCCGACACATTTGGAGCCCAACAACAGCTCAAATAAATAGCCATGGTGACGGACAAAAGCATATTTCCGCTGGCAAGCCGAAGCGAGACAAAAGAATTCGGCCGCGACTTCAGCATCGACAGTGACACAATCACACACCAAGTCCACCCGACAGACCCAGAGAAGACGGTTCGCATATATGCCCATCTTCCAAAAGAGCAAGCAACCGCCCTCATAACCTTCCTTCGCGAAGAGTGGAAATTTTTTGCCTGGTGCCCAGCCGACATGCCTGGGATACCACGAGAATTTGCAGAACACGCGCTCCACATCAAGCCAAACACCAAACCAGTAAAGCAGGCACTGCGACGATTCTCAGAACCCAAGCGCAGAGAAATCGGAGAAGAAGTCAACCGACTACTCGACGCACCGTTCATCCGAGAGACGAAGAAAGCAACCAGGATAGCAAACCCGGTCCTAGTCCCTAAAAAGGACACCGAGGTACTGAGGATGTGTGTCGACTATGGGCCTATCAACAAGCACTACCCAAAAGACCACTTCCCCCTGCCAAGAATCGATCAAATAATCGACTCCACAGTAGGATGCGACCTCCTCTCCTTCCTCGACTTATACTCAGGATACAATCAGATCAGGATGAAGGAAGAAGACGAAGAGAACACCTCGTTCATCACCCCCTACGGAGTATTCTGCTACCAAACAATGCCCTTTCACCTAAAAAATGTGGGAGCCACGTACCAGCGGATGATGCAAGCATGCTTGAGAGACCAGATTGACAGGAACGTCCAGGTCTATGTAGACGACATTTTCATCAAAACCTATAGCCCAAACACGCTACTCGACGACCTCCGCGAGACATTCACGACCCTCAACAAATACAGGATCAAGCTCAACCCCAAAAAATGTGTGTTCGTCGTCCCAGCCGGAAAATTACTCGAGTACATGGTCTCTGCCCGAGGAATCGAAGCAAACCCCGAAAAGGTTCAAGCAATCGCTAAGATGCAAAGGCCAACCAACATCAGAGGAGTACAACAACTCATAGGAAAGCTCGCAACATTGAGCCGCTTCATCAGCAGGTTAGGCGAAAGGACCTTACCGTTCTACAAACTGCTGAGAAAAGGAGAAAAATTCGAGTGGACCGAGGAAGCCAGCAATGCATTCGCAGACCTAAAGAAGACCCTCTCGACCCCACCAATCTTGGCGGTGCCTAAAGAAAGGGAAAAGTTGTATCTCTACATAGAAGCACGCAGTAGTGTCGTGAGCACAGTGCTTGCCGTCGAGCGCGCAGAAGAAGGAAAAATCCAGAGCATCCAAAGGCCAATTTACTACCTCAGCACGCTACTCACGAAGCCACAGCAGCGGTACCCACACTACCAGAAGCTCCTGCTCGCCATTATCATGACCTCCAGGAAAGTATCGCACTACTTCGACGATCACTACATCACAATCGTGAGCAATGCACCACTCGCGGACATCCTCAACAATCCCGGAGCAACCGGTCGAGTCGCCGAGTGGAACATGGAGCTCAGCCCGCGAGATCTGTAGTTCAAACACCCGACAGCAATCAAAGCCCAAGAACTCCCAGACTTCCTGGTCGAGTGGGCAGAAGTCCAAACACCAGGTCTCCCAGACCTATCCAACTCATGGATGATGTATTTCGACGGATCTAAAAGACAGCAAGGAGCCGGAGCAGGCGTCGTCCTAGTCTCCCCCTAAGCAACAAAGCTCAAATACATCCTCCAGATCAACTTCAACAACGCCTCCAACAACGAAGCAGAATACGAGGCACTAATTCACGGCATGCGCATGGCAAAAACTTGCGGTGCCACTCGCCTCTCGATCTATGGCGACTCCAACCTCGTCGTCCAGCAGGCGATGAGAGACTGTAACGCAGTCGCAGACAACATGGAAGCCTACCAGAAGCTCTATAACACACTAGAGGGAGGATTCGACGGCTGTGAACTCAACTACATCCCCAGAGCAAATAATATAGAAGCCGACGAACTCGGGAACATCGGATCGACTTGAGGACCAATAGCAACAGGCGTTTTCCTCGAGAGCATCAACCAGAGATCAATAAAATCAAAGACAGCGGAACTCAAGATAGTCGCAGAGGAAGACGACACAAATAAGCCAGCACAGGTGGCAGCAACGAGCGCAGCTGACGGCGCAAACAGCCAAGCAATCGAAGCCGAAGAACCAACAGCACTCGAAGACCCGAACTAGGAAAGACCCTTCCTTCGATTCCTAGTCGAAGTCACCCTACCACAAGACGTCGCAGAAGCCCGACGCATCAGTCGACGATCTAAAGCATTCACAGTAATCAACAGAAAGCTCTACAAGCGCAACATTTCTCAGGTCCTCCAAAAGTGTATAGACGAAGAAGACGGCAAAGCCCCTACTACTCGATATTCACGAAGGCACCTGCGGGCATCACACCAGCAGTCGAGCACTCGTGGCAAAAGCCTTTCGGGCGGGATTCTACTGGCCGACCTCCATGAGAAATACAGAGGACATCGTACGACGTTGCATCGCTTGCCAAAAATTCGCCAGCAGGCCACACACCCCAGCATCGGAACTCAAAACTATATTGTTGTCATGGCCATTCGCCACATGGGGACTCGACATGGTAGGCCCACTCAAGAAATCCTCAAAAGGAGGAATAACACACCTAATGGTCGAAGTCGACAAGTTCACCAAGTGGATCGAGGCAGTACCAATCACCAGCTCAACAGCCCTCATGGCGGTCAACTTCATCAAATCAATCATCCTCAGATTCAGAGTACCACACAACATCATCACAGAAAATGGCACAAACTTCACAGCAGCAGAACTCCAAAACTTCTGTCACGAGCTGGGCATCAAAATCAACTACGCATCAGTCGCACACCCGCAGTCCAACGGCCAAGTAGAGAAAGCTAACAGTCTAGTATGCGGAGGAATAAAAAAGCGACTACTAGCACCACTAGAACAAGCCGCAGGAAATTGGATAGAGAAACTTTCCGCAGTACTATGGAGCCTGCGCACCACCCCAAACAGCTCAACCCAGTATACACCCTTCTTCTTGGTATACGGGGCAGAAGAAGTACTGCCGCACGACTTAAAATTCGGAGCACCCAGAATCTCAGGGTACGAAGAGGAAGAGGCAGAAGAAGCGCTGCAGAACGACAAAGACATAGCAGACGAAGCACGTGACACAACCATCACAAGATCTGAAGGAAATCAAGACAAATTACGCACATATCAAAGCAGTCGCCTGTGGACCAGAACGTTCAACAAAGGAGACCTCGTGCTACGGCTGATACAGGAAAAAGTGCACAAACTCGCCCCACAATGGGAAGGGTCGTTCATCATATCGGAAGTCATAGGAGGAGGAGCATACAGATTGAAGAACTCGAAGACCAATGAGGACGTGGGAAATCCATGGAACGTAGCGAACCTACGCCTGTTCTACCCATAGTCCTCTAGGCGTTATCAAAGACATCGGCAACAGCACCGATCGGCAACTCATGTAAAATTCGAAGGAATAAAATAATGTTGCCCAAAGCACCTTACTCAAAAGCACGCGGGGGTCCGAGCATAAAACTCCCCCCAAGAGACGCTATCTTTGCTCACGCGACCTTTACTTAAAAGCACTCGGTGGCTCGAGCATAAAACTCCCCCCGAGAGACGCTATCTTCGCTCACGCGACCTTTACTTAAAAGCACTCGGGGCTCTAGCATAAAACTCCCCCCCCCCTGAGAGACGCTATCTTCGCTCACGCGACCTTTACTTAAAAAGCACTTGGGGGCTCGAGCATAAAACTCCCCCCGAGAGACGTTATCTTCGCTCACGCGGCCTTTACTTAAAAGCACTCGGAGGCTCGAGCATAAAACTCCCCCCGAGAGACGCTATCTTCGCTCACGCGACCTTTACTTAAAAGCACTCGAGGGCTCGAGCATAAAACTCCCCCCCCCCCGAGAGACGCTATCTTCGCTCACGCGACCTTTACTTAAAAAGCACTCGGGGGCTCGAGCATAACCCCCCCCCTGAGAGACACTATCTTCGCTCACGTGACCTTTACTAAAAAGCACTCGGGGGCTCGAGCATAAAACTCCCCCCGAGAGACGCTATCCTCGCTAAAAAGCGCGACCTTATGTACAACCATCAGGATACCAGAACACAAGACTCCCGCCAAAAACAAAAGCTCCGGCAAAGAAAGTGGCATCAAAAAGTGCACGGTTCTTAAGTCTTCACCCGATCACAAGCGATCACCTAAAGACTCGGGGGCTACTCCCATCGGGAGCGTTGGCGCGCACCCGATCCAAACTTGGAAAAATTAAAAAACAACTACAAACCAATGAGAAAAAAAATAAGCCTACGCTTGATTCTACAAATCAAACGCAGCCTCGGGGGCTACTCCCATCGTGAGCGCTGGCGCGCACCCGCGAATACAACTTCATTACAAAGGAGATGAAGACAATTTCATCACAAAGGAGTCGAAGAAAATTTCATTACAAAGGAGTCGAAGACAATTTCATTAGAAAGGAGTCGAAGACAATATCATTACAAAGGAGTCGAAGACAGTCATTTCATTACAAAGAAGTCAAAACGACAGTTGCCGCTACAGAAGGACCCGCGGAACTACAAGATGGGCTACATTAAACTTCTACATGCGTGCTCATGCTGAGATAATTGGCACTTTCGTGCCACAACCTGACGGGCATCACCACAGACAAAGTAGCAACCCAGCCCGTGAAGAAGAAGGTCGTCGTCCTCCAGTTCTACAAGGTGCCTCGCCTACTGACGCAGCCGCTTGACGACCGGTTTGACGTCCAGTTCATCCTTAGAACTAGAAGAGCAAACACCATCGGCCGAGGAATCAGCCGAAGACGAAGACATGGGAGAAGCAGGCGAACCACCACTCGAGCCGCCGGAATCACCGCTGCTTGTTTCCTCCCAGTATGGATCCAGACGGTTGCCACCAGCATCAAATGCACGGATAATAACAGTATCTTCGCCGTCAAAACGACAGCAAAGACTATCTCCGCCGCGCAGATTCAATTGACGAGAAAATGCCCTCCAGCCAGACCCAAGGAAAATCAAGGATCAATTATCAACTTCCAGCTCCACCCAAGAAGAAGAACGAGCGCATCTGTGAAGACGGATCCAGAAGCCCCTCAAGTTACGCTCAGAAGCAATGGAGGCAAACGAGAATGGAAGAGGAATCCGGGCAGCATTCCGGCTAAGAACACGCAAAAGAAAATCATAGCGCCAAAAACCCTCTTCCATGCAGGAAGAAGAAGAAGGCACCGACGTAGTACCATGACGTCCACCGCGTGAAGAACGAGGTGTGCGGCCACCACGACCACGGCGGCCACGACCTCGCCCAGCCACACCACCACCACGCTTGGGCTCCATATGAAGAAGAAACAGAAGAGAAAGATGAGAAGAATGAATGCCCAGAACAGGCAAACCAAAGGAGGTATTTATAATACAACCCAAGGGCAATCCAAGAAAACACGAAGAAGCCCAGGCGGCACCATCTTTAAATCAAAGACCAAGCGCGCCGGGCGTTACGGTTTCCAAGACAAGATGCTTTCACACAGTCAGCATTATTTAAAAGACGCGTTGATGAGGGGGTGACCCCACGACTCCTACGGATGAGCCTACCTGGTGTCCATGAAGGCAGAAGGCCCATGAAGACACGGCCTCAGCCCGCTAGTTGGTACCGACGTAGGAGTCTGCAACTCGCAAGGAAGGTGCAAAGACCTGCCGTACGGAGCAAGCTAGGGTTAGGAAAGCATACTTGTACACATAGAGGGACTCCCCGAGACCTAGCCCGGTATATAAGGGCTAGGAGGGGTGACGCCTGAGACATCAAATCTTACTTGTAACCCTAGCCTTGAGCGCTCCAGCCCTTGGCCTCCACTGTAATCGCATCTTCCCTATCAATAATATCGAGCAGGAGCAAGCCTCCCTGTTTGCCGACGAGCTATCGTCCAACCTGTGCCTCTCATGACTAACCCAGGGTCCCTGACCATGGGATTTTCCGGGGTTGATCCCCGTCAATTGGCGCCGTCTGTGGGAACCATGCAGGTTGGGATCACGATCTCGGCGGTCCCATCTTCAGCAAGCCACAACTCGAGGGCAAGAACCCGATCTAGCCCACTCGAACGATTCAAGATCACAGCGGACATCTTCGCCACCCCATCAAGACCACTTGAGCTGCAGTCACACCAGGACCGATACTACGACAACGGCCAAGTACAGCGCCAGCACCGAAGGAGTCGACGACCCAGAAGAACGGTGAGGGGCCTTTACGAAGGAATTCCACTCGACGAACTGCGACGCGCAGCGGAGGACTCGCAAATCTTTCGACAACCCTCCACCGCCCGGGCACCCGCCGCACATCAAGACGACGACTACGAGATTGAATCTAACGATCAGCAGAACCACCGCCAAGGCAGAAGGAATCGACGACCCAAAAGGTGCGCTCGGGCACCCGCCGCCAACCAAGACAACGACTCCGAGACACCTGTTGGCGAATACTACGACCCAGATCGAAGGCCGGATGAATTTACCAACCTCATCAAGAACCAAGACATGAGTCGAGGAATCGAAACCGATCCTCGCTTCCACGAGCACCCGGAGGATCACGAGCAGATCTTCAGAATCTCAAGAAGGAAGAGGCACGCCGGATCTAGCAAACTCACGGCCAGAGAACAGCTAGCAGGACCCTGCACGATCCACAGCTTCGAGGATGACTGGGGACGCGTCAGGTCAAGTCACACTTTGAGAGACTGTCGTCTGTTCAACGAGCTAGCCGACGACCTCAAGAAGGAGAAAAAGAAAGAAGACAGACACAACCAACGACCCGAGCAAGCGCCGACCTCAAGCCCGGGAGAACGTCACAACCCATCGCGAGCACAGGTGCTCATGATCCAAGAAGGAAGGATACCGCAAACACAACGCGACGCCCAAACCCTGCAGGCCAGAGCAGCTGAGAGCATAAACACAGTCGACGTCTACCTACTACATGGAACGGAGACCAGCATCACGTTCTCACAGGACGACCATCCACCCGCAGTCCCAAGACTGGGGCATGCACCCTTAGTGCTAGATGCACAAATCGGAGGATACGATATGGACCGGATCTTCATGGACGGAGGCAGCAGCATGAACATCATCTTCGCCAGCACCCTGCAAAATATGCTGATCCCACGATCAGTATGGAGAAAATGAAGCACCAAGTTGCACGGGGTAGTCCCAGGAGAAGCAACCACATCTCTCGGAGTCATCGAATTCGAAGTCGTCTTTGGCAACCGTCGTAACTTCGCAAAGCACGTCCTCGAGTTCGAGGTACTCGACTGGCAATCACAGTATCACGCCATATTGGGACGGCCAGCATTCGCGCAATTCATGGCGGTTCCACACTACGCCTACCTCAAGCTCAAGATGCCAGTATCATCGGGAGTCCTCACGATCAACGGAAGCTTCATCAAATCAGACCAATGTGATCGTGACTTCCACAGGATCTGTAACACCCCGGGTGTCACGCTACAGTAATCACCTACAGTAATCAGGATTACTGTTGCTAATCACTGTTGATAATCTCTCTTGCTCAAAATGGCCTGGATCAAAATTTTGTTTTGATCAACTTGGTTCAGTTCAAATTCAATTTCTCCTTTTAATACTGTTGAATGCAATGTGATCATGGATATTGGTCATCATGAATCAAAACAATTCCAAGCTCAAGTCAATTGCCTTTGAGTTGAATTCAAATCAAATGCTCATATTGCCTTTGGTGGAATATTAAAACCAAAGTGCAAAATAAACTTTGCTCAAAAAAATTTATGAAACCACTTATATAAATTCACTAATATTCAGTGGAGCATGTCACATCAATTTGGGGATTTTATCAATCTCTAAATTAATTGGAACAATAAAAATAGTAGCTTGTTTATTCCATTTTAATCATTTAATATTTAATTAAAATATTAAAGGATTTTATTTGTGCTCAAGACATTTTGTGACAATGGCTTATAGTGCAACAATAATTTTGGAGCATCTTTCATGCTTAACAAAAATGTCTAAGTATTTAAAACAAATACAAAAGAAAATTTAACAGAAAAAGAAATGAAAAAAAGGGGAATCCTAATCTAACGCCCGTGGGCAGGAGCCCACCCCACCCCTCTCCTCTCCCCCCCACTGGGCCAAGCCCAACGCCCAGCCCGCACCCCCTCCCTCCCCTTCCCGGCTCACTCAATGGCGTGGCAGCCATCCGCGGCACCACGGCCGTCGACGTCGTCGTGGCGGCAATCCGGCGAGCCGCCGGCGGGGTCAAGTACCCCGAGGCCACCCCCGAGCCCGCTCCGGAACCCTAGAACCCCCTACCCGCCGCCGTTATCCCCCCTCCCTCTCTCCTGCTTCTTCCTCACCTCGCCCGCGCCCAGGTCGTCGCTGCCGCACGTGCGCCACCGCGGCCATCGACGACGAGGCGACGCACCATCCTGCCCAGAAGACTCCCCGTGATTGACTCCTTCACCCCCTGCAACGAATCGAACTGCGGCGCCCTGTACCCGCGCCATCGGGGTCGTCTTCAACCTCTGCCCCGGCGAGGACGACGGCAAATTCCGGCCAACCGCCCCTTCCCCGAGCCCGCTTTGCTCCTCTACACGACCTCTGTGAGCTCCCACTCCCTCCCCATCTCCCTACGCCTCGGTTGTCCCCTCCGGTCACCAGCCCCGCCGGAGTCGTGGTACGGCCGCCGCCCGCGCTCGCCGTTGCCCCTGTCTCCGGCCACCTCACGACCTCCCATGGCCTCCCCTGGATGCGCGGAGCTCGTCCCGTTCGGTTCCACCCGTCCGCATTCGATTTGGCTGCCGGAGTGCACCGCGAGGGCCTCGCCGTCGCCACTGTTTGCCACCGCCGGCGCGCCACCGTGTTTTCACGTGGGTGTCCCACTGACATATGGGGCCCGCTCGCTGGATTAGGCCCTAATCAGTGATTAGCAAAGTAAACCCCCTGGAGTCCCTGACCAGTGGGCCCCAGGCCATTAACTTAATTCCCTGGTTAATTAAACTGTTTAATAAAGCATGTGTCTCTGACTGGTGGACCCTCACTGTTAGATTATTTATTTAAATGAATTGATATGAGTTGCTGTGTATGACATGTGGGTCCAGTAGTTTTTAGAATAAAATTAAAGATTTAATAAAATGGCTAGAGGCAGACATGTGGGACCCACTAGTCAGTTGACCAGTCAACCTTACAGGTGGGTCCCCTCTGTCAGGTTTGACCAGTCAACCCTCTGTGGATAATGTTGCATTTTTATAATAAAGAAAATCCAAAAAATGATTTAAATTGATTTAAAACTTCAGAAATTAATATCTTTTAAACCGTAAGTCAGATTCAAAAACTTTATACATGAAAATTGATCAGAAAAATATGACGAATATAGATACGCTATCCGTATGTCTACCCCACCCCCCTAACACACCGATCATCGACATTCCCCCCTCCGGGCTGTTTGTCGATAATTCCCGGTGCCGGTAAAAACCTGCCGGATGAATTTATTCCGAACACGAAAGTTGTTCGGAATGGTTCAATTAACACAGATACACCCCCGTTACGTTTGTCGGATGTCCACGACACCTCCGGCTTGATCCTTCGCCCCCTTCGGACACCCTGTCCGGTAATCACCCGGAGCCGGTAGTTCATCCCCGGATGAATTCCCGCTCTGAGTCTGATACATCGTACTGCGTAGCCCATCGTTATCTTTGCATACATCATGCCATGTATTTGTTTGCTATGATTTCTTTGTGTTTACTGTGTTTATTCCCGTTTATTCTCTGGTAGACCCCGCTGCTACCGCCGACTACACTGCTGCCGGGTACGACTACTCCGTCGACGACCCTACCCCTACCGTCGAGCTTCCAGGCAAGCAGAGCCATTCTCTTCCCCAGATATCGCCTACCTTTTCCGTACTTTCTTGCACTAGGCATTGTTACTGCTGCTGCTACGATTACAATCCTATTCAATTGCATAGCCTGATTTTGTCGCCCCTTGATGTACCTTTCTTATCCTATGCTGCCTGTTATAATTATGCATATATTCAGCAGTGAACCCTGTGCATTGTTAGCTAGGACTAGATAGCGGGCCGTGATCACTCAGGGGGGTGAACACGGATACAATATATACAACTGCACAGGTACGGAACAAAGCAGACACCGCCAAAGGCCCCTATCTGGGTTATGCCTAGTCACCTCAAGTGTGAGCTATCAAGGAGTAATCCTTGTACTCCACTCGAGGCTGACTTTGTCTTATCGCCATAGGGTCCTGAACAACGGTTGTCCTTAAGGTAAGAAGTCAGGCGACCCAATTGTGCCCGCGAGCGGTATATTGTCGGGAACGACAGGGAGGGTACGACCGACGTTACTGGCGTGCTTGGCCCCTGCTCGTATCTCGCGAGAGTTACCAAACCACGCAAAAGTCGAGCTCTACCAAGAGCACACGCGAGACAAGGTAAGGAGACGGTTCACCTTGTCGGTAATCGCGCGCTTTGACGGGACGACAGGGAAGGCCCTGACGTTACCGGTGGGCCTTGTTGTTGTTCGTTGTCCGTTGTGTTGTTAGTCAGACAGCGATAACGGTTGTCTGCGAGATAATATTAAAATGCTAAATGGTTCGGCGGATGACTTGAGAGACTCGTTGGTCTGTATGCACTACCTACACGTGGGATTACGGTGTGGGCCCTCCGCGTCGTAGTTCGTCCGAAAGCTCTTTAGACGTCAGCAGTACCACAGGCTGATAGACGGGAAGCGGTCTTGTCTTATTTGCTGCAGCAGGTGTGTTTGGATTTGCTTTTGCTTCACCGGCCAGTCTCGTACCGTGCAGGAGCGTGCAAGGGTGAGGGACCTAGACCCCTTGGCGCATAGGATATAGTCCGGCGGATGGCCTCTCTGCTGAGCCTAGGATGGGCTGCGTCGTGTCGGATAGCCTCGGTGGGGCGTTCCCTAACAAGGTTCATGCCACCCTGGAGATCCGAGCGTGCAGGCTGAACAGTAGTGCACCCCTGCAGGGAGTTTAATCTATTCGAATAGCCGTGTCCACGGTAACAGGACGCTTTATGCTGAAGCTGGATCTTACCACTAGAAACTATTACTATTAAACTGTATGGTTCCGGGTCTTCTTCCTCGCAGGGAGTCAAGGAGGGGAACTCGGAGGCATTATTATTATTAATCATTACAACTTATATTATACAATGCTGCAGCAACTTCTGCTTCATTGTTACTTTATTTCTTTATATAAACTGTTGGCTGATTCTCTCCTTGTGCTGCAAGACACCGTCAGAAGATGCTAGTCTTCGATAGGCCTAGCTTCTTACCCTTATTCTGATTTCTATCTTGCAGTCCACTATATATACAGCCTCCCCTTTCCATTGATACAATGCATAATGCTTAGTAGCGGACGTAAGACTCGCGGGTATACTAGATACTCACCTGCTTTATTTCCTTTACTGTTTTGCCTGATCGGCCGCTGCAGTCGACGTTGGAGCCTTGGAGTCCAGGAGCAGGAGATCCCCGATGCTTACCACCGCAACGTGAAGATCCCCGATGCCTTCTACGACGTCGAGTTCCCCTTTGACCAGGAGTAGTTTGGAGGTTCCCAGGCAGGAGGCCTTGCCTTTTCGATCGTTGTTGATATTTGTGCTAGCCTTCTTAAGGTAACCTTGTATCCTTGTGTCTGTACTCAGATACTATTTGCTTTCGCTGACTTGTGCTCTCGAGCTGTTGTATTCGAGCCCTCGTGGCCCCTGGCTTGTATTAAACAGCTTGTATTATTTTATTTGTAGAGTTGTGTTGTGATATCTCACCGTGAGTCCCTGATCTCGATCGTGTACCTTGCGTGTATGATTACTGTACACGGTCTGATTTTGGGGGCGTCACAGGATCTCCGACACATTCGGAGCCAAACAAGAACTCAGAGAAATAGCCATGGTGACGGACAAGAGTACCTTCCCATTGGTGAACCGAAGCGAATCCAGGGAGTACGGACGCGACTTCAGCATCGACAGCGACACACTCACTTACCAAGTGCACCCGACGGACCCGGACAAAACAGTCCGCGTGTACGCCCACCTACCAGAGGAGCAGGAAGCAGCTCTCGTCGCCTTCCTCCGAGACGAGTGGGAAATATTCGCCTGGTGCCCAGCCGACATGACTGGGATACCATGCGAATTCGCGGAACACGCCCTACGCATCAAGCCAAACACGAGGCCAGTGAAGCAAGCGCTGAGACGATTCTCGGAGCCCAAGCGCAGAGCAATCAGAGAGGAATTCAACCGGTTACTCGACGCTCAGTTCATCCGAGAAACGAAGAAGGCCACCTGGATAGCAAACCCAGTTTTGGTGCCAAAGAAAGACACGACCGTGCTGCGCATGTGCGTCGACTACGGACCAGTCAACAAACATTGCCCGAAGGATCACTCCCCCCTGCCTAGAATCGATCAGATAATCGACTCAACAGCAGGGTGCGACCTACTCTCCTTTCTGGACGCTTACTCAGGATACAACTAGATCAGGATGAAGGAAGAAGACGAAGAGCACTCATCGTTCATCACCCCCTATGGAGTATTTTGCTACAGGACCATGCCCTTCGGGCTAAAAAATGCAGGCTCCACTTACCAACGAATGATGCAGGCCTGCCTAAAGGAGCAAATAGGAAGAAACGTACAAGTCTACGTGGACGACATTGTCATCAAGACCTACAAAGCAGCCACATTACTCGAAACCTTCGCAGCGCTCAACAAATACAGAATCAAACTCAACCCAAAGAAGTGCGCATTCGGCGTACCGGCGGGAAAACTGCTGGGCTACATGGTCTCTTCCCGCGGAATCGAGGCAAATCCCGAGAAAGTCCAAGACATCACCCGCATGCAAGAACCAACCGACGTCAAAGGAGTGCAGCAGCTCATTGGAAAACTCGCAGCTCTCAGCCGCTTCATCAGCAGGCTAGGAGAACGCACGCTGCCTTTCTATCAACTGCTCCGGAAAGGAAAGAAATTCGAGTGGACAGAGGAAGCCCGCCAAGCATTCGCGGACCTAAAAAAGACACTCTCAACTCCACCAATCCTGGAGGTACCCAAGGAACGAGAGAAGCTATACCTCTACGTGGCAGCACGCAGCAGTGTAGTAAGCACGACGCTCGTTGTCGAACGCGCAGAAGAAGGCAAGGTCCAGAGCATTCCGAGACCAATCTACTACCTCAGCATGCTCCTGTCCAAATCCCAGCAGCGGTACCCGCACTATCAGAAGCTACTACTAGCCATCGTCGTAACTTCAAGAAAGGTGTCCCAATACTTCGACGAGCACCCTATAACAATCGTGATCAGCGCACCACTCACTGACATACTAAATAACCCTGGAACAACCGGGCGAGTCGCCGAGTGAAACATCGAGCTCAGCCCACGAGACCTGTAGTACAAGCACCCAACACCCATCAAAGCCCAAGTACTCCCAGATTTTCTGGTTGAGTGGACGGAGGTTCAAACACCAGGCCCCCCAGACCTATCAAGCTCATGGTCAATGTTCTTCGATGGGTCCAAGAGACAACAAGGAGCTGGAGCAGGAGTTGTACTCATCTCCCCCAAAGGAACAAAACTGAAATACGTCCTCCAGATTAATTTCAGTCACGCCTCCAACAACGAAGCAGAATACGAGGCACTCCTACATGGCATGCGCATGGCCAAAACATGCGGAGCCACTCGCCTCATAATTTACGGGGACTCCAATCTCGTCGTCCGGCAGACGATGAGAAACTGCAACGCAATAGACGACAACATGGCAGCCTACCAAAAGCTCTACAACAAACTCGAAGGAAATTTCGACGGTTGCGAGCTCAACTACATCACCAGGGACAACAACACAGAAGCCGACGAGCTCGCGAACATCGGTTCGACCCGGGCGCCTGTCCCACCTGGCATTTTTCTCGAAAGCATCAACAGGAGATCCATCAAGGCGCAGGCAGCAACACCCGAAGCGGTAGTGGACGGCGAAGACGCACCAGAAATAACACAGGTGGCAGCAGCAACACCATCAGAAGAAACAAGCACCAGTGCATCCAACAGCACAGCCCCGACGGAGTTCGAAGGACCTGTCTGGACTAAACCGTTCCTCCGAGTCCTAATCGAAGGCACGCTACCACAAGACGTGGCTGAAGCACGACGCATCAGCCGACGATCCAAGGCATTCACTGTGATCAACATATAACTATACAAGCGCAGTATCACCCAGATACTCCAAAGGTGCATTGACGAAGAGGACGGCAAAGCCCTATTGCTAGAAATCCACGAAGGCACCTACGGGCACCACGCGAGCAGTCGAGTGCTCGTGTCCAAAGCATTCCGAGCTGGATTCTACTGGCCCACATCCATGAAAAACGTAGAGGAAATCGTGCGACGTTGCGTCGCCTGTCAAAAATTCGCCAACAGGCCACACGCTCCCGCATCAGGGCTCAAGACCATACCACTATCCTGGCCGTTCGCCACCTGGGGACTCGACATGGTGGGCCCACTAAAGAAATCATCAAAGGGCGTAAGAACACACCTGCTCGTCGCAGTCGACAAGTTCAATAAGTGGAACGAAGCAGTGCCCATCACCAGCTCTACAGCTCTCACGTCTGTCAACTTCATCAAATCGATCATCTTCAGATTCGGAGTGCCACACAACATCATCACGGACAACGGAACGAACTTCACAGCCGCAGAATTTCAGAACTTCTGCGAAGATCTGGGCATCAAAATCAATTATGCATCAGTCGCGCACCCGCAGTCCAACGGCCAGGTGGAAAAAGCAAACGGCCTTGTCTGTGGAGGAATCAAGAAATGGCTCCTCGCACCACTCGAGCAAGCCGCCGGTAACTGGGTAGAAGAACTCCCC
Organism: Bromus sterilis; assembly: GCA_950022295.1. Lineage (NCBI taxonomy): Eukaryota > Viridiplantae > Streptophyta > Magnoliopsida > Poales > Poaceae > Bromus > Bromus sterilis. The sequence continues at coordinate 136,043,432 of OX465601.1, read as the reverse complement.
GTGGTGCTATGGAGCTTACGAACCACGCCAAACACTGCGACCCAATACACACCGTTCTTCATGGTGTACGGGGCAGAGGCAGTCCTACCGCATGACCTCAAGTTCGGAGCACCCCGGGTCACCGGATACGAGGAAGAAGAAGCAGAAGAAGCATTACAAGACGACAAAGATACGGCTGACGAAGAAAGAGACACAGCCTTGGCAAAATCAGAAGGGTACCAAGACAAATTGCGTACCTACCAAAGCAGTCGACTGCGCACCAGAACCTTCAACAAAGGTGACCTAGTCCTACGACTAATACAAGAGAAGGTCCACAAACTTGCCCCTCAATGGGAAGGACCATTCATAATCTCAGAAGTCATCGGAGGCGGCGCCTACAGACTGAAGAACCCAAAGACAGACGAGGACGTGGGCAACCCATGGAACGTAGCAAACTTGCGACTATTCTATCCATAGCCCCTATCGGTCGGACATGAATGGCAACTCATGTAAATCGCTTGACAGCAATAAAATAAGTGTTGCCCAAATACTGTCATCTCAAAGCACTCGGGGGCTGAAGAGGAAACTCCCCCCTCGAGCAACTGCTATCGCACCCGCGATCTTACTCAAAGCACTCGGGGGCTGAAGAGGAAACTCCCCCCGAGCAACTTCTATCGCACCCGCGATCTTACTCAAAGCACTCGGGGGCTGAAGAGGAAACTCCCCCCAGAGCAACTTCTATCACACTCGCGATCTTAATCAAAAAAACTCCGGGCTGAAGAGGAAATTCCCCCCGAGCAACTGCTATCGCACTCGCGATCTTAATCAAAAGACTTGGGGGCTGAAGAGGAAACTCCCCCCCGAACGACTGCTATCGCACTCGCGATCTTAATCAACATACTCGGGGGTTGAAGAGGAAACTCCCCCCCGAGCAACTTTATCGCCTGCGCGATCTTAATCGAAGCACTCGGGGGCTTAAGAGCAAAAATCCCCCCCAAGCAACACTACCGCCTACGCGATAATCTTCATGAAGCACTCGAGGCCTCGAGTACAAACCACACCCGAGAGACGACTATCAACACTCCAATGGCATCCAAACACTTTTGAAGAGACTTTGGAGGAAGCACAAGTTCTTTTAGTCTTCACCCGATCGCCAACGATCACCTAAAGACTCGGGGGCTACTCCCATCGGGAGCGCTGCCGCGCACCCGATAAAAGACAACAAAGAAAACAAAATCTATCCTACGCTTGACCCTTCGACTCAAGCGTAGCCTCGGGGACTACTCCCATCGGGAGCGCTGTCGCGCACCCGATAGAATCCATAGTTCAAAGTATCGGACGGACTTGAAGACAGTTCTCGGCCGCAAAATACTCAAACACAACTCTCAGTTCCAAAGGAAATCAAGGACAGCTCCTAATCATCAAGGACTTGAACACAGTTTTTTTTCGATGGCAAAGAGGCTCAAACATAAACTCCATTGCAAAGGATAAAGCACAGTTTACATCACAAGGATCATCTTCAGTACAAAAGGACTCAACTACATTTGTATAGAAGGCAGCTCCTGTTACAAGAGGAAATCACCCAAGGAACTATGACTTCTACATGTGTGCCCATGAGGGGTAATCTACTCTAGTACAAGAGCATCATCATAGACAAAGTAGGAGTCGAAGCAGCAGGCTCATGATGTCAATGACATAACAAAAGGTGAAGCTCGACTTATTTGCAGGAGTCATTGGAGACGCTGCTCCACCAGCTTCTTCTACTGCTCCTCTAGTTTCTTCTCCAGCTCCACCCAAGCTGCCGGCGAAGATGAAGCTGGTGCCTCCAGTTCTACAAGGTCGCCTGCCGCGCTCGTTTAACCAGTGGCTTGACATCGAGGTCTTCTTCAAAGGCAGAGGAGGAAGCAGTTGAAGACGGCTCACCACCACCAACAGACGAGTCCCTGGAGGAAGAAGCAGTTGAAGACGCAGGCGAAGGACTCCTCGACTTCATGGAGCCGTCGCTGCTCGACTCCTGCCCATGCGGGTCCATGCTATTTCCATTTGGATCGAACGCGCGGACGATGACAGTGCTCTCACCGTCAAAGCGACAGCTAAGCATATCACCATCTCGCAAATTTAACCGCCGAGCAAATAAACCCCAACCAGAGCCAAGAAAAATCAAGCGAGAGCTATCAACCTCCAACTCAACATAAGAAGGAGATCGACAGCTCCCCTGAAGGTGCAGAAGCAGGCCATCCAAGCCACATTCAGAGACAATGGCAGAAAAAGTAGAGGGAAGAAGGATGCGATTGGCACTTTGGCCACGAACGCGCAAAATAAAATCATAGCGCCAGAATCCCTCCTCCAAGGGAGAGGAGGAAGGCACTGGCACCGCACCATGAAGACCTCCACGACATGAGCGTGGTGTGCGGCCACCACGGCCACGACGACCACGGCCACGGCCAATGCCTCGCCTAGGAACCATGAGCGGAAGGAGAGATGGAGAAAGAGGTGAAGCAGCGAGTTGGATAGAAGCGTAGAAGAGAAAGGCCTATTTATAGAACAAAAATCCTCGAAGCACAGAGAAGCCAAGACGACAGCAGGAATTAATTCAAAGACCAAACGACCCAGCCGTCTCGAACTCCAAGATGAATATGCTTTCCCACGGGAAGCACTGTACGCAGGGCGCGTCAATTTGTGCGTGTTTCCAACGCACGCATGGGAAACCCAACCGGCGCCTGCCGCACGCCACAAACGGCCATAATTATGACCGGTCCACGAGATGTGACGGTTCACTGGCAGCGCATCACCGACAGCCATCAAAACAGAGGCATCACTATCCCTGAGAAATGGCGAAGAAAACCAAATAGCAAGGCGCACTTAGTACGCCATCAAGGCCCAGAGATTCCATCTTTTCAGATCTTTTCCCGAAGGAATAAAAACATCTTACTCCCATCGGGAGCGTACATCATAGGAGTCCCGGGTGCTCCCTCACCTAAAGGCCAACCATGTGCTCGAGTGAACACTCGCACCAATCAGAGTCTCGGGTGCTCCCTCAACCCGACGCAAGAAAAACAAATCACTCGCCAGGACCTTACGGCGCTATGAGTCTCGGGTGCTCCCTCACCTCAAGAGACGAAAATGGCATTCGAGTGATTACTCGCAAAAAAACCCCCCGACTGAGCACTCGAAATAAAGCTCCTCGGGTGAATGAGTGAACAGCTCACTTGATGTTTTGTTCCAAGCGGGTGCAATGCTATAAGGCTCCGCGCCTCAAAAACACACATTCCTGGATCACGATACACTGTGCCCAGAAGCCACGCAAGATTAGCGTGTAGGTAAGACCCCGCTGCGAAGTACGACCGGGTTGGGACTTGCCGAAGAGCGATTTCACTCCCAACTTTTCCCATGCGCAGAGCATGATAGATAAGCCGGGCGGACGCGCCTTAGGCTACATTCATTACTGGCGGCAAATGAACACCGTAAGACCTGAAGCGGCCTGACTTTTTCTCGACACCAGTGTTCCAAGCTCACGTCGAGGGACGTGGGTTTGATTGGGCTACTGTGGTATTCGCCCTAGTGAAATTCACCAAGGCTCAACCCGTCGACCCCTTGGGCCCTTTCAGCTTAGCATCCCTCGAAACAAGTTTTGTCATGGCCACCAGACTGCCAGCGACCCACGGATGAACCGTGCATATCAATAAACGACAAATGAATGTACTCGAGTCCCTGCGCGACTCTTCGAGTCCCCCAGACACTCGGGGGCTACCGACGAGGGGGTGACCCCACGACTCCTATGGATGAGCCTACCTGGTGTCCATGAAGACATAAGGCCCATGAAGACACGGCCTCAGCCCGCTAGTTGGTACCGACGTAGGAGTCTGCAACTCGCAAGGAAGGTGCGAAGACCTAGCCCGGTATATAAGGGCTAGGAGGGGTGACGCCTGAGACATCGAATCTTACTTGTAACCCTAGCCTTGAGCGCTCCAGCCCTTGGCCTCCACTGTAATCGCATCTTCCCTATCAATAATCGCAAGCCTCCCTATTTGCCGACGAGCTATCGTCCAACCTGTGCCTCTCATGACTAACCCAGGGTCCCTGACCATGGGATTTGCCGGGGTTGATCCCCGTCACGCGTCAAATCTCGCCTGTTTCCCATACAAGCCTTGGAAATCCAACAGGCACCAGGCAGCATGGCACCCAAGTCATCATCATGACTGCCCAGAAGACGAGACGGGTCGAAGGCTAAAACGTCATCTTAGGTCATTAAAAATCATGCCAATACTTATCAAAGCATCATATCAAGAAAGGAAGGATCAGGATACAAGGGAAAGGCAAACGCCAACAAAGCTACTTATCTCTTGGGGCAAATTTTCTGATTCCAAAAAACTATTACTCCCATCTGGAGTACCTTTATTCGAGTTCGGGTGCTCCCTCACCCAGAAGGCAAACATGTGCTCGAGTGATCACTCGCATCAGCAAGAAACAACATACTCTCAGAGTTCGGGTGCTCCCTCACCCCGAAGACAGTAAAGCATTCGAGTGACTACTCGCAAAAAAGACTTGCAATTCAACAACATGACTTACTCGCGCACTCGACAACATTCCGAGTGGGTTCTTTCTTATTTTCGTCACCTGAGTTCACTACAAACTCCGCGAGTGACGGCTAAACATCTCACTTGATTTTTTATTCCAAGTGGGTGCATCGCTAACCAGGCTCCGTGCCTCTACAAAAACAATTATGCCTGGGCTACGACACACAGTACCCAGATGCCATGCAATCTTAGCGTGTAGGTAAGACCCCGCTGCGAGAACGGCCGGGCCGGGACTTGACGCAGAGCGATTTCACTCCCGATCTTTTCCATGCGCTCGCATGATAGAAAGAGCCGAGCGAACGCGCTCAGGCTATATGCTTAGACTGGCAGCAATTGATCCTATAAGACCTGCAGCGGCATGACTTTGCTTGACACCGGTCGTTCCAAGTTCATGTCAAGGGACGTGAGCTTGATAGGGCTACGGCGTTATTTGCCACTAGCGCAATTCACCAAGGCTCGACCAGTCGACTCCTTAGGCCCTTTCAGCTTAGCAATCCCTCGAAACAGATATTGTCATGGCTCAAAACTGCCAGCGACCCGCGGCGATGCCACGCCTACAAACAATAAAGCGATAACGAAATTCGAATCCCTGCGCGACTCTTCGAGTCCCCCAGGCACTCGGGGGCTACTAACGAGGGGTGACCCCACGACTCCTGCATGTGAGGCTACCTGGTGCGTATGAAGACAGAAGGCCCGCTGGGAATTCACGACAGGCCCACGACTGGCCCGACTAGGCACCGACATAGGAGTCCGCGACTAGTATGGAAGGCACAACTTGGCGTACAAGGCAAGACTAGAACTAGGAAACTATCTTTGTAACCTAGTACGGACTCCCCGGGACCTAGCCTAGTATATAAAGGATGGGAGGGGAGACGTCCAGATCAATACAATACACATCTACTCACCTGGTCTTGCGAGAACTCGCCTGGCCTCCTCTGTAATCGCCTCCCCACGCAATAATATCGAGCAGGAAGTGCTTCTCCTGTTAGCCGACGAGTATCGTCCAACCTGTGCCTTCTCTATGATTAACCCAGGGTCCCTGACCATGGGATTTGCCGGGGTTGATCCCCGTCACATTGTCTATCTATTTACTTTGTTTATGATCATAGTTTTGATACCGTTATAGATAGACTTGCTACTATTGAAAAGAGATTGGATGCTCTAGACTTGAGAGAAGTAAAGAAACCAAAGCCAAATAAGAAAGATGTTTATGAGTTAGATGGTGACTGGGAACCCTTTGTTAGAATTAGCATCTCTAATCAAGACTTCCTTGCTTTTTGTGACATTGGATCCATGGTTTCTACTATGCCAAAAGTTGTTTATGATTCTTTAAAATTTAACATGGACAAATTGTCATCCTATCATGAACATGCTAATGGAGATATTTCTGAGATCCAGGGAAGGATAAAAGATGTACCAGTTACATTCCTTAAAAGGATTGCAATGGTTGATTTCTTCTTCATGAAGCCAAACCAAGGAAACATAGTGCTTGGAAGGGATTTCCTCCGAGCCATAAAGGGCTTCATTGATATAGGTAAGGGACAAATACGCCTACGTGGGAAGGCAAAAGGTATATACCCCTTTCCTAAAAGAAACAAGGATGAATGTTGAGGAACCATTTGAAGCGATTTACAACTCCGATTATTATGATGACTTTTGATTCCTCCTTTTTACATCAAGCCTAGCTAATGGCTTTAAAGAAGCGCTTTCGGGAGGCAGCCCGCAACGATTTTAGGTTTTCCTTTTTGTTTTCCTTCTGTTTTTAGTGGTCTTGATTATTTTACTACTGTAGCAACATCATTGTATCTTTACTTTTCAAGCTTTGTGCCATTTATAGCCTCATATGACAAGGGAAGTGAAAGTTGTGACATGCTGTCCAGAAAACAGATTTTGTCCTCGTGACGGGAAAAATCATAGAAAAATCCCCGTTCATCCTTTTGAGCTGAAAGTTTTACACATCGTGCTATATAAAATAACAAAACTTTCGTATGTCCTGAGTTTTTTTATTTGAGTTGCTACCTGCTGGTCTGTTTTTCACAGATTCTGTCCCGCTGGTCTGTTTTTCACAGATTCTGTCCTGTTTTTCCTTTTCTTCATTTTGCAAACCTTCAGCTTGCTTTTTCTTTGAAAAAACTTTTTGGCAATCTTGAGAAACAGTAGCTCTTCAAGAATATTCTTATTTCCAGTAGAGAAAAAATTATTTTATTATGGGTACTAACCTCGCTAATCAGATTATGATGAGTTATGTATGAAGGGAGTTTTCAAGTGTGCGAAGGAAGATCATGAAAGAATATTCGTGAGTGTCAAACGCTCAAGCTGGGGGATGCCCCCATGCATCCCCAAGAAATAATGAAGGAGACTCAAGCGTCTAGGCTTAGGGATGCCCCCATGCATCCCCTTCTCCATCAACAATTATCAGTTCGTCTTTCGTTTCACTATATTTTTATCACTTCATGCGTTATTTGCTATGCTTGGAGCGTCTTGCTCTTTATTTCCTTTTTAGTTTTATTTAAGCTTTGCTTGCTGTTCATAAAAAGTTAGAACCTAGCTTTCTTTGGGAGAGAAACACGCTCCACTTTCAAAACCTAGAACACATCATAGGATATTTCATGCTTATCTTTGCTATGTGTGTTCTTTATCTTTTTCATAGCTGCTGTCATGTTTAGCTCTTATTTTTCATGCTTATATTTTTAAAGAGATTTTGTTTAGTTTGTTTCTAGAACTCTCTTGAGTTTTCATGTTTATCTTGTTTAGAGAGTTTGCCTGTTGCACTTAGTTTTGTGTCTTGGCTTGAAGTAGGTAATTGAGGTTGCTATTCAATTGTAGTAGTAACCTGCAATAGTTTTGAGGTATTTCTATGAGTAATGTTTGAACTTTTGGTGTCAAGAGCTTTAGCCTATTAGTGATAGATGTCGTATTTTGGGAAATCCGTGTTTATTTTCAAAACTTACAAAATTAGTTGAGAAATTAGCTACTAGATGGATCACTACTCTTGGGAGGGATCAAATATTAGAGTACACTCATGTACCATGAGACGAGGATGCGCAAGGATAACCAAACCCCCATACACTCCTCCTTGGGGTACTTGTCTCTTTGTGAACATCCTTATTAGATTGAGAGTTACCGATAATAAGTGCATGAGTTCTTCGGACTAATGTGAGTATTCAAAAGTTGACACTTCCACCTACCCATATTTTTCTAGCCTCTCCTGTGCCGTGCATTGCCTCCTTCTCACTCCGAGAGTTGGCGTCCACCTTCGCCGGTACATCCAAATCCTTGGCACGATACACTCTGTCATCATAAACCTAATTATATCCTTCCTCAAAACATCCACCATACCTACCTATCAAGGCATTTCCATAGCCTTTCCGAGATACATTGCCATGCAACATCCACCTTCTCATGACTTTGTCGGGACCCGGAATATGCGTATGTAATTCCAGTCATGATGCAATCACATGGAGAGCCGAGAGCTGTACCCACTTGTCTAGGCAGACAAGGCCAAGCACAGAACACTCTCGGAAAGCATCGAACGTGAGGGGCATCCCATCCAGGCCGGATGATCAACTGAGATGGGTCCTCATCGTCCGCTCACATGTCTAAATGCTTATGGGTGGTGAATCCCATACTCATAGACAAGTCGCCTCAACCATGTTATCGATTGAATCATAACCCTTACATAAACAAACTCCAGCCCGATCACTTAGTCGGGGTCTAGGGCGGGCTCGATCATCCAACAAAGTGTGCACGTGGCAGAGCCACGAGCAATCGCATCACGATGCCCCAAGCTGCGCACATCTAAGGGCCACTTGGTGTATAAAAGACCGCCAGCAAGATCACAACTAAGGTCTCGAAAACCCATACTAAGACATGCATGTTATAAACATACACGCAACACACATGCCTAGTATGAACATCAGGTATCATCACATAACTCTACAAAGTATTCTTTATTGATATACACATAGAGCATACAAAGATCACATATCTGTGATCAACATTACATCATACAACGGAAGCAAATTAGGTCTGAGTACAGACAAGTTTAACAAATGGCTTAGAGAAGCCTTGTAAACATACATGCCCTTCCACGAGGGACCAGACTGCTATCTGGAACTATGCTACCAAGGTCAACGTCGAGCTTCACGAAGGTGACTCCATCGGGGTCCGGGTTCTCATCTAAAACATAGAATAAGCAAACGTGAGTACAAAGTCGTACTCAGCAAGACTTACATCAGATCTATACTACTCATGCTCAAGTATGAAGGTAAAGGAGGTGGGGTTCAACATGCAGAAGTGCCAGCTTTGACTTGGCTAGTCCTGTACTACGAGTACCAGACTTGAGGTAAGAAGCGTACACGAGTCCACTACAATTCTCCAACCAATACACCACTATGGTTACTTCCTCGACTTCCCCACGAGGAGGCACACCATAGCACTCACGCTTATCTTGCGGATTTTATAAGTATCCATTCAAGTTATCTAATGATCAAGTAGAGGTCTCCAAGTAGTCCATAACCGCGGACACGACTATTCGAATAGTTCATTAACCCTGCAGGTGTGTACATCTTCACACGCGTGTCATCACTTATCGCCTCGTTCTCGTCACCCTTCAAGCGGGTGTCGGACGTGTATGAAACCAAGGCACTAACCTCACATCACCTTCTCTAATCCAGGAGTCGACTACCTGAGTTTGGCACCGCTCGAGAGTCCGGACGGTTCCACGAAACAGACTGAGATAATGTAAGGGACCGAGACGCCACCTCTGCCAGATGGTTTCACTGCCTCACAAGTCCACCCACATATCTATATGATGCAACCTTTTCTTCATTATTTTTCTATGCACATGCCAAATGGAAAGCCCGAATCTATTGTGACTCCTGGACCGGATCAGGTACGTAAAGAGGCAAAACGGGGTTCCCATAAAACCCTACATGTGGTCATACTCTTTGTCTTGGATCACAAAACAGGAACTCGGGGCCTAGGGTAGTGTTCAACGAGACAACCCACTGTGTACTCCTACACAGCCTCTCATCGTTCACCTTAGCTTAGGGTGGATTCACCAACACATTATCATCAGCATCACTGTGTTCATTCCATCCCGACTCACAATCATAACATCCTCATTGTATTACTAAGCAGCAAAAGAAGTAACAGTTGTAGGGGCCACATGCTCATCATTCAACTCCTAAATAAGCTAGGATTGTGGTTTGCTTAATACGGTGACAAAATGATAGGTCATGCATCGGAATGGGTTCAACTATGCGAAAGAACGTATCTCGGTGATCTCCTAAACATGCATAAGCGAGACTAAGAGGGAAATAGGATTTTATAGACATGATCAATGGGGTTTGCTTGCCTTGCTGACGATACACGGGGTTTACCGAACTTCTTCTCCTTCGGGGGTGATCACCGTCTCGGAGGCACTGTTACCGGCACAATCATCAACAAAAGGGGGGGGGCAACATTGTAATAGAATTCACAAGCACATGATATAGTTGGCCATGATGTGAATGCTACTGATTTGTGGCACATTTGATTTAAATGAAGTGTATTGCATTTGAAATGCAAATTCAAACTCCACATATGAATTTCAATTTAACCAAATTGCATTTGAAAATGTTTGAACATTTGAAACCATGTGATCATGTGTGTGATATGCTTCTGAAGTTCAGGTGATCATGTTTGCATTGCAATGGTTCAAAGTGAATTAGCATTTGAATTAATTCCAATTAAGCCAAATAGCAAAAGCTACTGGTCCCATTTTAAAATCGACACAAACATGGTTGAAAGTTGCATATTTGGATAGAGAATTTTATGCTGATCATTTTTCATATATTATTTGCCCAATTTGGAGTTAATATGAATTTTCTATGATTTTTCAAAGTTTAGATAATTTTCTGCATTTTCTGGATTATTCTGATTTCTTTTAATTCTTTTTAATTCCTTTTCTTTTTATTGCGTCAGCATGAGGTCGTGCTGACGTGGGGGGGGGCTCTGACCAGTGGGCCAGCCTTGTCAGTGGCTTAGGGGTTAACCCCGTTTTAGTTAATTTAAACAGAGGGGTTAGGGGGCTGTGGGTCCCACTATCAGTGGCTGCTGGGGTGGTTAGTGGGGGTGATTAGCTTTAAGCTAATCGACCCACCGGCGGTTAGCCGGCGTCGACCACGGCGTGCGGCGGAGGTGCGCTGGAGTGGGCTTCCCGGCCACCAGGGGCCTTGCAGAGGGTACCGGTCGGCTCCCCGTGGCCTCGCACATACGATGGACTAGTCCATCGTCGCCGGGGAGGACCACGGCGTCGACGGCTTCAATTTTCGCGGCGGCCGGAGCCACTGGAAGAAGGCGACGACGATTGGGGGCACGGGAGGAGCCGGGGTTAGGGGGAACGAATCGTGAGCTCACCGGGAGGGTAAAGGAGAAGTCAGGGGAGGCGGAGAAGCTTGGACGACGACGAAATTTGAGCTCGAAGCCCACGGTGGCCGGCGGGAGGAAGTTGGAGCTGGCATCCGCTCTGGGGCCTTTGAGCTTGAATTGACAATGCAAAACGACGGAGAAGACGACCGCGGTTCTGATGGACACGTTGGTGCGGCGCCTCGTCGTCGTTGTCCGCGCAGAAGCTCGCCGGCGTCCTCCGGCTGTGCTCGGGCTTGCGCGAGATCCGCGAGGTAGGAGAACAGGGGCGACCAGTGGAAGAGAGGGAAGGTACGGGGGTGCTCTGGGGGCTTGCGTGGCGCGAGAAGGAAGGCAGGGAAGGCCTAGACGGCTCTCGGTGGCCACGGCGGCGTCGGTCGTGCCCTCCCAGCGCGCCACCGAGCAGCTTGGGGTAGACGACAAGCTCGGCTGGGCCTGGGCCGGGGAAGGTTTAGTTGGGCCCGAGGCCTTAGGGGGGGGTGGGCTGCTTAAATTTTTTTCCTTTTCTTTCTGTTTTCTTTCTGTTTTTATTTTTCTTCTATTTGTTTTGCTCTGAAATAAATAGTAGAGAATTTTATAAAATACCCAAATCTTTTATGTGGGCTTAGGATATAAATAGCTAGCCACTCATAACTTTTGGGCATTTTTGAAATTCAAATAATTTGAATTTCAAATCAAATAGGGGTTTATTTAATTTTCCAAGGCATTGTTTGAAATTTAGAAAATTCCATGAGCATGGGATTGCTCCCAAACCACTTTTAAAATGGTCAGCATCATTTCTAGGAATTTTCCAAATGCTCAAATGATTTTTGGAAAAAGATTTTTATCTGGCCAATTGAATTAAATTCTCAGGGCTTTCTTTTCCCCATTTTTGATTTTCTCTTTGAATTTTTCACATGATGCAAAGAGAACTCAAATCCTAGCACTTGCCTAAATTGGGGTTGTGACAACTCGCCCCCACTCAAAAGAATCTCGTCCCGAGATTCAGAAGTCGTCGGGAGGAAGGAGGGGAACTCGACACGGAGGCGGTCTTCTCTTTCCCATGTGGCTTCCTTCTCGGAGTGACGTGACCATTGCACTTTGAGGAACTTGATCTTCTGACGACGAGTGACATGCTCTGCGGAATCAAGAATACGAACAGGCTACTCTCGATAAGAAAGGTCATCTTGGAGATCAAGCGTTTCATGGTCGACTTCGTGGATGGGGTCCTTGAAGCAACGCCTGAGTTGTAACACGTGGAATACATCATGTACTCGGGAAAGGTGCGGGGTAGTTCAAGTTGGTAGGCAACTTCTCCACGTTTAGCAAGAATGCAGAAAGGTCCGATGTAACGTGGGGCCAACTTGCCTTTGATACCGAATCTTTGGGTTCCCTTCAGAGGAGTAACCCGAAGGTAAGCCTTCTCATCCAGATTGTAGCTTTCTTCCCTATGATGGCGATCATAGTAGCTTTTCTGACGAGATTGGGCGGCTTTCAATCGATCACGAACAATGCGAACTTGCTCTTCTGCTTCCTTGATCATATCCGGTCCAAAGAATTTTCTTTCACCGGTTTCTGACCAGTTTAGGGGTGTTCGACATCGTCGTCCAAATAGGAGTTCAAAAGGAGCCATGTTCAGACTAGACAGAAAACTATTGTTATAAGCAAATTCGGCGAATGGAAGAGACTTCTCCCAATTCTTTCCTAATGAGATAACACAAGCTCTTAGCATGTCTTAAAGAATTTGGTTAACCCTTTCAACTTGACCGCTAGATTGAGGGTGGAAAGCTGTACTAAAGGAGAGATGAGTTCCCATAGCATTTTGAAAACTTTCCCAAAATCTAGAGGTGAAAAGGCTACCACGATCAGAATTGATCACCAAAGGAACACCGTGAAGGGACACGATCCTAGAGACGTACAAGTCCGCTAACTGGCTAGCAGTTATAGACTCGCGAACCAGAAGGAAGTGATCAACTTTGAAAAGCCTATCTATGACAACGAAGATGGCATTGTTTCCTTTCTGGGTTCTTGGAAAGCCGGTGATGAAGTCCATACCGACCTTGTCCCATTTCCACTCGGGAATAGACAAAGGTTGAAGTGTACCAGCAGGTCTTTGATGTTCTGCCTTAATGCGACGACAAACATCACATTCGGCAACAAACTGAGCAATGTCTCTCTTCATCCTAGTCCACCAAAATCTCTGGCATAGATCTCGGTACATTTTTGTGCTACCGGGATGAATCGAGAGGGGTGTGTCATGGGCTTCTTTGAGGATGAGTTGCCTTAGTTCCCTATTCTTAGGTACTACTAAACGATTTTCAAAGAATACCGTTCCCTTGCTATCTGTGGAGAAACATTTAGCAACTCCGCTAACAATGTTCTCCTTGATCCGGCGAACACCTCGTGCATGCCTTTGGGCAACTATGATTTGATCCTCAAGAGTTGGTTTCTCCACCAAGGTAGAAAGATAGCCATGAGGAACAATCTCAAGATTGAGCTTGCGAAAGTCCTCATGAAGAAGTGGTTGATACTGTTGTAACATGAGGTTGTTACAATATGACTTACGACTTAGTGCATCAGCCATGACATTGGCTTTGCCTGGGGTGTAAGAAATTCCTACGTCGTAATCTTTTATCAACTCAATCCAGCGTCTTTGCCTGAGATTAAGATCTGGCTGGGTGAAAATGTATTTGAGGCTTTGGTGGTCGGAATAGATTTCGGAACGATTACCAAGGAGGTAATGTCGCCAAGTTGTTAGGGCATGAACTACGGCAGCGAGTTCAAGGTCATGGGTAGGATAGTTCTCTTCATGTGGCCGCAACTGGCGTGAAGCATAAGCTACCACATGTCGATCTTGCAGAAGTATACATCCTAACCCTTGCCGTGATGCGTCACAATAGATCTCGAAATCCTTTTTGGTGTCTGGAGGTGCAAGTACGGGTGCAGAAGTCAACCTTCTTTTTAGCTCTTGAAAGCTTTCCTCGCACTTGGGAGTCCATAGGAATTTCTTATCTTTCTTGAGGAGTTCAGTAAGAGGCTTTGCAACTTTAGAAAAGTTCTCGACGAAGCGGCGGCAATAGCTTGCTAAGCCAAGAAAACTCCTAACTTGCTTAACCGATTCAGGTGGAGTCCAGTCACGGACGACCTGAACTCTCTCGGGATTGACTGCAACACCTTTCGCAGAAATCACGTGGCCTAAGTAGGTCACTTCTGGTAGCCAAAATTCACACTTGGAGAACTTGACAAAAAGGCGGTGCTCTCTAAGTTTCATCAATACCATCCTTAGGTGCTCGGCATGTTCTTCTTCGTTCTTCGAGTATATAAGGATGTCATCGAGGTAAACCACGACGAACTTGTCCAAATACTCCATGAAGATCGAGTTCATCATGCGTGAAAAAGTGGCGGGGCATTGGTCAGACCGAAGGACATGACGGTGAACTCATAAAGACCATAACGAGTAGTAAAAGCCGTCTTTGGAATGTCCTTGTTTCGGATCTTGATTTGATGATAACCTAATCTCAAACCCATCTTGGAGAAGACAGAGGATCCTGCAAGTTGATCATAAAGATCATTGATTCTGGGCAGTGGGTACTTGTTCTTTATCGTCGCTAGATTTAGCGGGCGATAGTCTACGCACATCCTTTCTGTTCCATCTTTCTTCGTTACGAACAGAACGGGGCAACCCATGGCGATGAGCTAGGGCGGACGAAGCCTTTTGCCAACAACACTTCAAATTGGATTTTTAGCTCAGCTAACTCATGTGGGGCCATTCTATATGGGCGTCTGGAAATTGGGGTTGTTCCTGGTATAAGATCCACTATAAATTCTACACATCTGCCGGGTGACTAGGTTTAAGGGGTTGGATCTCTGGATAGCTTTCTAGAGGATGACCAAGGTTTACTAGGGGCTACAACAGATATGTCAGAGTAGCAAAGTACCCCAACACGATGGTTAGTGTGGTTCTGCTTGCTAAAAGACCTCTAAAGTGGGAGGAGAAGCTGGAAATGAATCACTAAAGGTTTCTAGAACAACACCTACAACAAACTCTAGAGAACTGTCGGGCATGCCACCTAAAATTCTTCTGGAAAGACAACCGGAAAGGAGGGAAGGATGTTGCAAATGCATCAGATTATGAAGAAACCTGGAATGACTCGGACAACATAACGGCTGTAATTGCAAGAGAAATGAAAATTCTCACAACATTTCAACAGCACTTACATAGGATGTCTCAATAGGAAGCACAAAGACTCTAGACAACCGAACACAACTTTCCTACGGCTACAATGAAGCAAACAACAAGATGTTCTAGTAAGACATAGATGAGCCTAGTCCTATCATCCCGTAGAAAAGATAAGGGTGACTCAGAACTCAGATTGATGAGGGTAAGGAGAAAAAGAAGCCTTACGTTGTTCCCTTATATACCCAAGTAACTATATAACTATAGAGTGCTAGACTCGACTTCGACCAAGGGTTTGATAATCCTACAGAAAGTCCTGCTCCGATACCAAGTCTGTCGGGACCCGGAATATGCGTATGTAATTCCAGTCACGATGCAATCACATGGAGAGCCGAGAGCCGTACCCACTTGTCTAAGTAGACCAGGCCAAGCACAGAACACTCTCGGAAAGCATCGAACGTGAGGGGCATCCCATCCAGGCCGAATGATCAACTGAGATGGGTCCTCATCGTCCGCTCACAAGTCTAAATGCTTATGGGTGGTGAATCCCATACTCATAGACAAGTCGCCTCAACCATGTTATCGATTGAATCATAACCCTTACATAAACAAACTCCAGCCCGATCACTTAGTCGAGGTCTAGGGCGGGCTCGATCATACAACAAAGTGTGCACGTGGCAGAGCCGCGAGCAATCGCATCGCGATGCCCCAAGCTGCGCACATCTAAGGGCCACTTGGTTTATAAAAGACCGCCAGCCAGATCACAACTAAGGTCTCGAAAACCCATACTAAGACATGCATGTTATAAACATACACGCAACACACATGCCTAGTATGAACAGCAGGTATCATCACATAACTCTACAAAGTATTCTTTATTGATATACACATACAACATACAAAGATCACATATCTGTGATCAACATTACATCATACAACGGAAGAAAATTAGGTCTGAGTACAGACAAGTTTAACAAATGGCTTAGAGAAGCCTTGTAAACATACATGCCCTTCCACGAGGGACCAGACTGCTATCTGGAACTATGCTACCAAGGTCAACGTCGAGCTTCACGAAGGTGACTCCATCGGGGTCCGGGTTCTCATCTAAAACATAGAATAAGCAAACGTGAGTACAAAGTCGTACTCAGCAAGACTTACATCAGATTTATACTACTCATGCTCAAGTATGAAGGTAAAGGAGGTGGGGTTCAACATGTAGAAGTGCCAGCTTTGACTTGGCTAGTCCTGTACTACGAGTACCAGACTTGAGGTAAGAAGCGTACACGAGTCCACTACAATTCTCCAACCAATACACCACTATGGTTACTTCCTCGACTTCCCCACGAGGAGGCACACCATAGCACTCACGCTTATATTGAGGATTTTATAAGTATCCATTCAAGTTATCTAATGATCAAGTAGAGGTCTCCAAGTAGTCCATAACCGCGGACACGGCTATTCGAATAGTTCATTAACCCTGCAGGGGTGTACATCTTCACACGCGTGTCATCACTTATCGCCTCGTTCTCGTCACCCTTCAAGCGGGTGTCGGACGTGGATGAAACCAAGGCACTAACCTCACATCACCTTCTCTAATCCAGGAGTCGACTACCTGAGTTTGGCACCGCTCGAGAGTCCGGCCGGTTCCACGAAACGGACTCAGATAATGTAAGGAACCGAGACGCCACCTCTGCCAGATGGTTTCACTGCCTCACAAGTCCACCCACATATCTATATGATGCAACCTTTTCTTTATTCTTTTTCTATGCACATGCCAAATGGAAAGCCCGAATCTATTGTGACTCCTGGACCGGATCGGGTACGTAAAGAGGCCAAATGGGGTTCCCATAAAACCCTACATGTGGTCATACTCTTTGTCTTGGATCACAAAACAGGAACTCGGGGCCTAGGGCAGTGTTCAACGAGACAACCCACTGTGTACTCCTACACAGCCTCTCATCGTTCACCTTAGCTTAGGGTGGATTCACCAACACATTATCATCAGCATCACTGTGTTCATTCCATCCCGACTCACAATCATAACATCCTAATTGTATCACTAAGCAGCAAAAGCAGTAACAGTTGTAGGGGCCACATGCTCATCATTCAACTCCTAAATCTGCTAGGATTGTGGTTTGCTTAATACGCTGACAAAATGATAGGCCATGCATCGGAATGGGTTCAACTATGCGAAAGAACGTGTCTCGGTGATCTCCTAAACATGCATAAGCGAGACTGAGTGTAACGACCAGATCCGAAGGGACCAAGTCTCTGTGCTTAATGTGCTAGTCCCTGGATCAGTTTGCTAGCACACACCGTACTCGATGAAATAACAGAAGTAAAACATGTCTTTATTACATCGAATGAAGTAAATATTACAATAATAACATGGCTTAAGGCCATCTAATCAAATACTTGCGGAAGCTATAATAGTAGTAGTAGCGAGTCCATCCGACTCCACGGCAAAAGTTGAGTATAAGACAGCGACCTATTCGCACCTTACTCCTCGTCGGAACAATCTGCAACATGAATAAGTTACAGCCCCAAAAGGGGTCAGTACTTTGATCGTACGGCAAGCCATATCACAGAAAGAAGTAAAAGCCCTGTAATACATGCAATTTGGCTGGTGGAGCTTCTACATTTATTTTTGCATAAAGCTAATTTTCCCTATAAAATAATAATAACTAAGTTCTACAATAGCATACGATTGAGATGGGAAACCCCACTCAATCTATCCCAAAGTGATTAACCCAATAAATTAATTAAAGATGATGAGACAAATCAATATTTCCACAACTAGTTGCTCAAATTGTCCATAACCGGGGACACGGCTAATCGATTAGTTTTACACTCTGCAGAGGTTTGCGCACTTTTCCCCACAAGACTCGATCGCCTCCTTTGTAGTTCGTCACACTGCATGGTGTATGACAACTGGAAGATCGAGACATGGTCTTTCAGAAGAGTTTCCCTTACTCCGGTAGCACCCATCCCACCTACTCACAACTACTTTCGTAGCGCTACCTAGTAAGAGTCCCTACCACTGATCAACCAAGCCAGAGCCCATAGTAGCTTGTGGCTGCACACGTAAGCTTCTAGGTATGTCAATACAAACAGTCCCTTTGAGCCTGGGTGGCTTTCCGCAGTCATCACTGGCCACCTCCAGGATGCTCGCAACCATCCCACCCAGGTAGTTCATTAACTTTATCTTGGTCCTAATTACTACTTTATCACTCATACCTCATAATGATTCACTTCCCAATCCACGTCTACTTAGCATAGCAATATCCTATTATACGATGGTGACAAAGATGTAAGGATCAGACCTACCTCAATGAACTACTGGGTGTAATAGCATAGCATAACCTATCATGCAATCTAAAGAAGAAGAACTAATGCATTGAAAACATGGGTAATAGGGAATATGATCAAAGATATGACTTGCCTTGCTGTTGATTGCAGAACTCTAAAGATTGGTGGTACTCTGCTTCGCACTCCGGACAATCTATCGTGAGCAAACAAAGATACACACAATCAATACACAACCAAAAGCAAAACAATGTTCAAGAACTCCAAAATCAAATCCGAATAAAAGATTTTGCAAAACAGATCAAGATTGATTTTTAAAAGTGGGTTGCAAAGTGTCTAAAATATAGGGTTTAGCTAGGGTTTTAGTTTGCAAAAAGAATTAATCAAATCCGAGTTGTAAAACAAAAGTTACGATCAACTAAAGTTGAAAAATAGAATCTGATCAGATCTGAATATTTTCGAAAAATAACAAAACAAACTTTATGGTTGAACTGAAAAGAGGGCTTCGAAAGAAAACCGTGGGCTTTGGAATCACGCAAAACGGATCTACGAGTAAAAAGATATTACAAAAACAGTTTTGCATAGGATCTAGGAAATTTTTTGATCGAACGGAAAAAATAATTTTCTCAAAACTTGGATCTACAGTACACAATATTTAGAGGGTTTCAAAACAACGATTTGGCCGCTTGTTTCATCTAAAACGGAGCAACGGATAAAAAGTTACGGCGCTTTTACTAACCGCGACGTGTAGATTAGACGCGACGAAGACGACAACTCCGGCGATCTTCGGCGTCAACGCGGACGTCTAAGATGTAGGGCTTGATTAGAAGATCACAACGGTGGTGGTGATGATCTCCAACGTCGTCCGTACGAGCGTGGCAACGCGGTGAACCGAGCGCGCTCCGATGAACTCCCGCGGTACGCGTATAATGTGGGGATCAATCTTGCGCAAGAAAAGAAGAGGGAAAAAGATGTCAATTAGAAGCACAGCGAAGAGAAGAGTCGGTCTGCAGAATTTGGGGTCAAGGGGAGGCTCACCGGTGACGAAATTCGTCCAACACTAGAGCTCCGTTGGACCTAGATCTACCCCGAAATTAGCTCGATTTGGAACGGTTTACTGCGAAATTTTTGTGGGGAATCGGTGGAGGGGGTCATGGGGTATTTAAGGGACAAGTTTTCTTGGAAAAAGGGCAACCGGAAGGAGTCCGTAGCGACTACGGCCGCCGGCGCGCGCTGTGCAGAGTCCGTTGCTGTGTTCGTGTTGGAGAAGAACGAGCAGGCACGCACGTGCGTGGCTCGTGGCCACTTCGGCCGCTGCCCGCTCGGCCTGGCCTGGCCCGGCTGGCTAGCTCAGCCGGCCGGCCGGCCCTTTAATTTTTTTTTTTTTGCGAATTTCAGTTTTTTTTAAAAAAAATATAGGGGTATTTTTAATATAATAAAATAGCCCCCAAAAAAATAACATCTTATTTTTTTTTAAAATAATAAAAATACGTAAAACGTAAGTACGTTTATATAAATGTATACGTACTTTTCTTTAAACTTCAAAGAGTTTTATACAATAAAATATAAGTCGGAAAAATACGAAATAAATTTCTAAAATCTTAGAAAAACATACATAATATTTTCAATAAGTTATTTATACAAAATAAAATACTAAAGAAAAACTTTATTCAATAAATTCAAAAAAACTCTCAAATAAGATCCAAAATGCACAAAAAAAAATGATATGCATATGCTCTCTAGTAACTTATCCAAAAATAGATTTGGGATGTTACAAAACCTACCCCCCTTAAGGTGAATCTCGCCCTCGAGATTCGGGTTGGTCAGCAAAAAGGTGTGGGTGATCCTGCTTGAGATCCTCTTCTCGCTCCCAAGTAGCTTCTTCCTCGGTGTGGTGACTCCACTGAACTTTGCAAAATTTAATAACCTTGGTACGAGTGACTCTGTCTGCCGTATCGAGAATCTTCACAGGCTTCTCCTCATATGTCAAATCACCCTCCAGCTGAATTGCCTCCAATGGCACGGTGTCTCTCAGCGGAATATTTGCCATCTCTGCATAACACTTCTTCAACTGGGACACATGAAACACATCGTGAACTCCAAACAAACCTTCGGGAAATTCTAACTTGTAAGCAACCTCTCCTTTGCGTTCCAAGACTTTATATGGCCCCACAAATCGTGGTGCTAACTTTCCTTTAACTCCAAATCTCTTAATGCCACGAAGCGGAGACACTCGAAGGTATGCTCTATCTCCCACTTCATACGTTACTTCCTTTCGTTTAGCATCGGCATAACTTTTCTGTCTTGACTGAGCTATCTTCAGCCTATCACGGATTAACTTGACCTTCTCTTCTGAATCCTTGATCAAATCTGGTCCGAATAGCTTGCGGTCTCCAACTTCATCCCACATTAACGGTGTTCTACACCTTCTTCCATACAACGCTTCAAACGGGGCCATCTTTAAACTGGCTTGATAACTGTTGTTGTACGAGAACTCCGCATAAGGCAAATTATCATCCCAACTGGATCCATAATCCAATGCACAAGCTCTCAACATGTCCTCCAGAATTTGATTCACTCTCTCAGTCTGACCATCTGTATGTGGATGAAAAGCTGTGCTAAACTCCAGCCTAGTTCCCAAGGTTTCATGTAACTGATGCCAAAACTTTGAGGTAAACTGCGTGCCTCTATCTGATACAATCTTCTTCGGAACTCCATGCAGACATACGATCCTGGTCATGTATATCTTAGCCAACTTAGCACTAGTATAGGTGGTTTTCACCGGGATGAAGTGAGCCACTTTGGTCAAACGGTCAACCACTACCCAAATAGAGTCATAGCCTGCTCGTGTCCTGGGTAATCCTGTGATAAAATCCATACCAAGTTTGTCCCATTTCCAATCAGGTATCGGCAAAGGTTGAAGTAATCCGGCCGGTTTCTGATGCTCCGCCTTCACTCTCTGACATACATCACATATAGCCACATACTCAGCAATATCTTTTTTCAACCCTGTCCACCAAAAACTTTCCTTCAAGTCCAAATACATCTTGGTGTTTCCTGGGTGTATTGAGTAAGGAGAATCATGAGCTTCCTGGAGAATCAACTTCCTGATCTCCGGGTCATTGGGCACGTAAATACGCTTCTCAAACCATAATGTTCCGTACTCATCTTCATGAAATCCTTCTGCTTTTCCTTTCTCTATTCTCTCCTTGTTATCTGCAATACCCTTGTCCAACTTCTGAGCTTCTCGGATCTTTCCCAATAACGTGGACTGAATTTCTAGTGTGGCGACATATCCTCGTGGAACAATCTCCATACGAAGATCTCTGAGATCGTCACACAACTCCTGAGGTAAACTTCCTGCTATAAGGGTATTGACATAACTTTTCCGACTCAGGGCATCTGCCACTACATTGGCCTTTCCTGGGTGGTAATGCAATCTCATATCATAATCCTTGATAAGCTCCAACCACCTCCTCTGCCTGAGGTTCAACTCCTTTTGCGTAAAAATATACTTTAAACTCTTATGATCCGTGTATACGTCACACTTGTTCCCAATAAGAAAATGCCTCCAAGTCTTGAGTGCGTGTACTACGACTGCTAACTCCAAATCATGTGTGGCATAGTTCAACTCATGAGGTCGAAGCTGACGCGAGGTGTAACATACAACCTTTCCATCTTGCATGAGAACGCCTCCGAGTCCTTGCCGCGAGGCATCACAATACACTTGAAAATCCTTGCGCACATCGGGAAAAATCAGCACTGGGGCTGTAACCAAACGCTTCTTCAATTCCTAAAAACTGGCTTCACATTCCTCCGTCCAGATGAACTTGGTGTCCTTCTTCAACAATTCTGTCATAGGTTTGGCAATCTTGGAAAAACTCTCGATGAATCTCCTGTAATAACCCGCAAGTCCAAGAAAACTACGGATTTCACCAACGGATGTGGGCGCCTGCCATTCTGTGACTGCTTCAACCTTGGATGGGTCCACTGCGATTCCTTCGCCTGACACAACATGTCCAAGAAATCCCACTTCCTTCAACCAAAACTCACACTTACTAAACTTGGCATAAAGTTGATGTTCCCTAAGTTTCTCCAAGACTAAGCGTAGGTGTTCTTCATGCTCCTCTTCATTCTTGGAATAAATCAAAATATCATCAATGAACACCACAACAAATTTGTCCAAAAACTCCATGAAGACCTTGTTCATCATGTTCATAAAGTATGCAGGGGCATTGGTTAGACCGAAAGACATGACTGTGTACTCATAGAGTCCATATCTCGTGGTGAAGGCTGTCTTGGGTATATCCTTCTCACGGATCTTCAACTGGTGATATCCCGATCGGAGATCGATCTTGGAAAACACACTAGCTCCTTCCAACTGGTCAAACAAATCATTGATCATCGGTAGTGGATACTTGTTCTTGATAGTCACCTCGTTCAACGAGCGATAATCCACGACCATCCTTAGAGATCCATCCTTCTTCTCCACTAAAAGCACTGGGGCTCCCCAACGTGATGAACTCGGGCGAATATACCCTTTCTCCAATAACTCTTTAATTTGCTTCTTAATTTCCTCTAAGTCATTTGCGGGCATTCTATACGGCCTTTTGGATATAGGTCCGGTGCCTGGCAATAACTCGATCAAAAACTCGATATCCCGGTCCGGTGGCATTCCGGGCAATTCCTCCGGGAATACGTCAGGGTACTCCTTGACTATCGGCACTTCCTCCAGGCTAACCCCCTTAAGAGAATATACCTGGGTCCTTCTAAACTTGTGCTTGGTCACATACTTGATCCTCTTCCCCTCGGGTGTGGTGAGAGAGATTGATCTTCCCTCACAGTCAATGTTGCCTTTATACTTCGACATCCAATCCATACCTAGGATTACATCCAAACCTTGGGACTTCAAAATTATCAGGTCTGTGGGGAAATCATGATTGCCAATGGCAAGGCTCAACTGGGGACAACCTAAACCTGCCATCATCTCGGCTCCCGGGGAACTTACTAAAATTGGTACACTAAGGGTCTTGGTAGAAAATCCATACTTATCCACAACTACCCTTGATATGAATGAATGTGATGCACCAGTGTCAAAAAGAACTAGTACTGGTTGAGAGTTTAGCAAAAACTTACCAAACACTGCATCGGGTTGTTCATAGGCTTCCTCCACGTTGACATGGTTCACTTGTCCCTTAGCAAAAGGGTTAGGCTTCTTATTTCCAGAACTCCCATTGCCATTCTTCAGCTCAGGACATTCATTGGAGTAATGCCCTTTGTTGTTGCATTTGAAGCAGGTGATGTGACTTAGGTCCTTCTTCATGGGCGTAGATGGGTTGGACCGCTGTGGATTCCCATTTCCTCCATTGCCATTCCTCTGGTTTCCATGGTTATGTCCATTGCCTCCATGCTGAGAATGACCTCCATGATTATGATGGTTGTGCCCTCCAAATTTATTGGATCCTGTTCCACCATATCCTGATAATGGTGTGGAACGGGGCTTCTGTTGAGTGCCAGATTGATACTTGCCCTCTCCGTACTTCCTCTTGCGATTCTCCATTATCTGATGCTTGCCTTCAAGAATGATAGCCTTATCCACCATCTCCTGGTAGTTAGCAAAGGTTGCCACCGTCAACTGAACTCCAAGCTCATCATTTAGTCCCTCCAGAAATTTCTCCTGCTTGGCAGCATCTGTGGCCACATCTCCTGGAGCATAACGGGACAGCTTGTTGAATTCCTCCACATACTCTGCCACTGAACGGCCTCCCTGGCGTAAGTTGCGAAACTCCCTCTTTTTGAGACTCATAGCTCCAGCTGAAACATGAGCAGTGCGGAACGCCTGCTGGAACTGGTCCCAAGTCACATTCGCCATGGGGTATGTGGTGGTGTAATTATCCCACCATGCGGCTGCAGGTCCATCTAGCTGGTGCGAGGCAAATCTCACTTTCTCCTCATCAGTGCATCCAGCGGTTGCTAGCTTCCTTCCCATATTGCGGAGCCAGTCATCTGCAACAATCGGCTCCGGGCTGCTAGAGAACAAAGGTGGGTTCAACCTTAGGAAACGGGTGAGGCTGTCTCCCAAAGGTGGTGGCGGTGGTGGGGCATTGTTGTTGTTGTTCATGTTCTGCATCAAAAGCTGCATCATCTGATTCTGGGTCTGAAGCAACTGCTCTAAGCCGGGTGGAATTCCATTCCCTGATCCACTAGCAGAAGGGGCACGTCTTGGTGGCATCTGTCGGGTTAGAATAGACGAGGTTATAGAGAGAAAATAGGCCTAAGGGGGATAACACTACCCATATGCAACATGATAGCAAGAAATTTCAATCAATCACTCATTCAAATCAAGATTCACACAATTAACTAAGATAGGCCATGTCACAAGAGTCGACATGGTAACTCTAAGAAAACTCTCAGATCGAAACTCTAAACGTTTAACTAAAAGAAGAAAAAAAATCTATAATGGTGGTCTATGACTAGTTTGAGTCGGAATAAGAATCGATCATCAAGACATCATTTGCATTTTCCTCTTCCTCTGACTGGTAATCCTCATCTTGGCTGACGAGGCATCCATCGGAGTGATCCTCCTGAATGTTTTCTCCTTGGTCAAGTTGTTCTTCTGCTTCCTCCAGCATGAGCTTCAACTCTTCATTCCTTTCTTGTAGTGTGTCGATTTGCTCCTCATACACTTCACGAACTCTCTTAGCTTCCTCCTCCAAACCCTCAATAACGTCCATGAAATGAAGCATTTCTTCCTCCACACGTTGAACATATTCCCCCAAGTCTTGAATGTGGGATGCCATTGATGTATCCTCAACAGTGCGTACTAATTCTCCAGTATGATCTTGGCGTCCATACATCTCGAAGCGGGTTCCTTGAAGATCTGCGTGGTACTCCTGTCGAATGTGTCCTAAGGTCATCAATGCGGCACGACTTCTTCCCACGCTCCAGTTTGGTGCTTTCACCGAGAAGTTAATTGGCTTGATTTTCCTTCCAAAGGTGCGTCCTGGAATGTGAACTTGGACCTTCCAGCTCTTTGCTCCTGGTCCTGTAGTCATGAGTGTCCCGGTGAAACTAGGCAAGGCGATCTTCAAAAACTTCACAATCTCCATCAGGCTTTGTCCAAAAGGTGTGGTCTCATCAGGCTGAGCGAACTTGGTGATCGGCATCTATATTTGTAAGGAGAGAAGAGATTAGAAGTGAATAGGAAAGAGTATGAGAATCATTAGAACTGTAGAGGGTTTTTAAAATAAAGTTTTCATCCTATGGCTTTTCCATTCCTAAGGTCACGTCCTACAGTCAACATGTGCTCTGATACCATCTTGTAACGACCAGATCCGAAGGGACCAAGTCTCTGTGCTTAATGTGCTAGTCCCTGGATCAGTTTGCTAGCACACACAGTACTCGATGAAATAACAGAAGTAAAACATGTCTTTATTACATCGAATGAAGTAAATATTACAATAATAACATGGCTTAAGGCCATCTAATCAAATACTTGCGGAAGCTATAATAGTAGTAGTAGCGAGTCCATCCGACTCCACGGCAAAAGTTGAGTATAAGACAGCGACCTATTCGCACCTTACTCCTCGTCGGAACAATCTGCAACATGAATAAGTTACAGCCCCAAAAGGGGTCAGTACTTTGATCGTACGGCAAGCCATATCACAGAAAGAAGTAAAAGCCCTGTAATACATGCAATTTGGCTGGTGGAGCTTCTACATTTATTTTTGCATAAAGCTAATTTTCCCTATAAAATAATAATAACTAAGTTCTACAATAGCATACGATTGAGATGGGAAACCCCACTCAATCTATCCCAAAGTGATTAACCCAATAAATTAATTAAAGATGATGAGACAAATCAATATTTCCACAACTAGTTGCTCAAATTGTCCATAACCGGGGACACGGCTAATCGATTAGTTTTACACTCTGCAGAGGTTTGCGCACTTTTCCCCACAAGACTCGATCGCCTCCTTTGTAGTTCGTCACACTGCATGGTGTATGACAACTGGAAGATCGAGACATGGTCTTTCAGAAGAGTTTCCCTTACTCCGGTAGCACCCATCCCACCTACTCACAACTACTTTCGTAGCGCTACCTAGTAAGAGTCCCTACCACTGATCAACCAAGCCAGAGCCCATAGTAGCTTGTGGCTGCACACGTAAGCTTCTAGGTATGTCAATACAAACAGTCCCTTTGAGCCTGGGTGGCTTTCCGCAGTCATCACTGGCCACCTCCAGGATGCTCGCAACCATCCCACCCAGGTAGTTCATTAACTTTATCTTGGTCCTAATTACTACTTTATCACTCATACCTCATAATGATTCACTTCCCAATCCACGTCTACTTAGCATAGCAATATCCTATTATACGATGGTGACAAAGATGTAAGGATCAGACCTACCTCAATGAACTACTGGGTGTAATAGCATAGCATAACCTATCATGCAATCTAAAGAAGAAGAACTAATGCATTGAAAACATGGGTAATAGGGAATATGATCAAAGATATGACTTGCCTTGCTGTTGATTGCAGAACTCTAAAGATTGGTGGTACTCTGCTTCGCACTCCGGACAATCTATCGTGAGCAAACAAAGATACACACAATCAATACACAACCAAAAGCAAAACAATGTTCAAGAACTCCAAAATCAAATCCGAATAAAAGATTTTGCAAAACAGATCAAGATTGATTTTTAAAAGTGGGTTGCAAAGTGTCTAAAATATAGGGTTTAGCTAGGGTTTTAGTTTGCAAAAAGAATTAATCAAATCCGAGTTGTAAAACAAAAGTTACGATCAACTAAAGTTGAAAAATAGAATCTGATCAGATCTGAATATTTTCGAAAAATAACAAAACAAACTTTATGGTTGAACTGAAAAGAGGGCTTCGAAAGAAAACCGTGGGCTTTGGAATCACGCAAAACGGATCTACGAGTAAAAAGATATTACAAAAACAGTTTTGCATAGGATCTAGGAAATTTTTTGATCGAACGGAAAAAATAATTTTCTCAAAACTTGGATCTACAGTACACAATATTTAGAGGGTTTCAAAACAACGATTTGGCCGCTTGTTTCATCTAAAACGGAGCAACGGATAAAAAGTTACGGCGCTTTTACTAACCGCGACGTGTAGATTAGACGCGACGAAGACGACAACTCCGGCGATCTTCGGCGTCAACGCGGACGTCTAAGATGTAGGGCTTGATTAGAAGATCACAACGGTGGTGGTGATGATCTCCAACGTCGTCCGTACGAGCGTGGCAACGCGGTGAACCGAGCGCGCTCTGATGAACTCCCGCGGTACGCGTACAATTTGGAGATCAATCTTGCGCAAGAAAAGAAGAGGGAAAAAGATGTCAATTAGAAGCACAACGAAGAGAAGAGTCGGTCTGCAGAATTTGGGGTCAAGGGGAGGCTCACCGGTGACGAAATTCGTCCAACACTAGAGCTCCGTTGGACCTAGATCTACCCCGAAATTAGCTCGATTTGGAACGGTTTACTGCGAAATTTTTGTGGGGAATCGGTGGAGGGGGTCATGGGGTATTTAAGGGACAAGTTTGCTTGGAAAAAGGGCAACCGGAAGGAGTCCGTAGCGACTACGGCGGCCGGCGTGCGCTGTGCAGAGTCCGTTGCTGTGTTCGTGTTGGAGAAGAACGAGCAGGCACGCACGTGCGTGGCTCGTGGCCACTTCGGCCGCTCGGCCTGGCCTGGCCCGGCTGGCTAGCTCAGCCGGCCGGCCGGCCCTTTAATTTTTTTTTTTTTGCGAATTTCAGTTTTTTTTTAAAAAAATATAGGGGTATTTTTAATATAATAAAAATACGTAAAACGTAAGTACGTTTATATAAATGTATACGTACTTTTCTTTAAACTTCAAAGAGTTTTATACAATAAAATATAAATCGGAAAAATACGAAATAAATTTCTAAAATCTTAGAAAAACATACATAATATTTTCAATAAGTTATTTATACAAAATAAAATACTAAAGAAAAACTTTATTCAATAAATTCAAAAAAACTCTCAAATAAGATCCAAAATGCACAAAAAAAATGATATGCATATGCTCTCTAATAACTCATCCAAAAATAGATTTGGGATGTTAAACTGAGAGGGAAATAGGATTTTATAGACATGATCAATGGGGTTTGCTTGCCTTGCTGACGATACACGAGATTTACCGAACTTCTTCTCCTTCGGGGGTGATCACCGTCTCGGAGGTACTGTTACCGGCACAATCATCAACAAGAGGGGGGGGCAACATTGTAATAGAATGCACAAGCACATGATATAGTTGGCCATGATGTGAATGCTACTGATTTGTGGCACATTTGATTTAAATGAAGTGTATTGCATTTGAAATGCAAATTCAAACTCCACATATGAATTTCAATTTAACCAAATTGAATTTGAAAATGTTTGAACATTTGAAACCATGTGATCATGTGTGTGATATGCTTCTGAAGTTCAGGTGATCATGTTTGCATTGCAATGGTTCAAAGTGAATTAGCATTTGAATTAAATTTGAATTAATTCCAATTAAGCCAAATAGCAGAAGCTACTGTTACCATTTTAAAATCAACTCAAACATGGTTGAAATTTGCATATTTGGATAGAGAATTTTATGCTGATCATTTTTCATATATTATTTGCCCAATTTGGAGTTAATATGAATTTTCTATGATTTTTCAAAGTTTAGCTAATTTTTCTGCATTTTCTGCATTATTCTGATTTCTTTTAATTCTTTTTAATTCGTTTTCTTTTTATTGCGTCAGCATGAGGTCGTGCTGACGTGGGGGGGGGGGCTCTGACCAGTGGGCCATCCTTGTCAGTGGCTTAGGATTTAACCCCGTTTTAGTTAATTTAAACAGAGGGGTTAGGGGGCTGTGGGTCCCACTGTCAGTGGCTGCTGGGGTGGTTAGTGGGGGTGATTAGCCTTAAGCTAATCTACCCACCGGCGGTTAGCCGGCGTCGACCACGGCGTGCGGCGGAGGTGCGCCGGAGTGGGCTTCCCGGCCACCAGGGGCCTTGCAGAGGGTACCGGTCGACTCCCCGTGGCCTCGCACATACGATGGACTAGTCCATCGTCGCCGGGGAGGACCACGGCTTCGACGGCTTCAATTTTCGCGGCGGCCGGAGCCACTGGAAGAAGGCGACGACGATTGGGGGCACGGGAGGAGCCGGGGTTAGGGGGGAACGAACCGTGAGCTCACCGGGAGGGTAAAGGAGAAGTCAGGGGAGGCGGAGAAGCTTGGACGATGACGAAATTTGAGCTCGAAGCCCACGGTGGCCGGCGGGAGGAAGTTGGAGCTGGCATCCGCTCTGGGGCCTTTGAGCTCGAATTGACGACGCAAAACGACGGAGAAGACGACCGCGGTTCTGATGGACACGTTGGCGCGGCGCCTCGTCGTCGTTGTCCGCGTAGAAGCTCGTCGGCGTCCTCCGGCTGTGCTCGGGCTTGCGCGAGATCCGCGAGGTAGGAGTACAGGGGCAACCCGTGGAAGAGAGGGAAGGTACGGGGGTGATCTGGGGGCTTGCGTGGCTCGAGAAGGAAGGCAGGGAAGGCCTAGACGGCTCTCGGTGGCCACGGCGGCGTCGGTCGTGCCCTCCCAGCGCGCCACCGAGCAGCTTGGGGTAGACGACAAGCTCGGCTGGGCCTGGGCCGGGGAAGGTTTAGTTGGGCCCGAGGCCTTAGGGGGGGTGGGCTGCTTTGCGTTTTTTCCTTTTCTTTTTGTTTTCTTTCTGTTTTTCTTTTTCTTCTATTTGTTTTGCTCTGAAATAAATAGTAGAGAATTTTATAAAATACCCAAATCTTTTATGTGGGCTTAGGATATAAATAGCTAGCCACTCATAACTTTTGGGCATTTTTGAAATTCAAATAATTTGAATTTCAAATCAAATAGGGGTTTATTTAATTTTCCAAGGTATTGTTTGAAATTTTGAAAATTCCATGAGCATGGGATTGCTCCCAAACCACTTTTAAAATGGTCAGCATCATTTATAGGAATTTTCCAAATGCTCAAATGATTTTTGGAAAAAGATTTTTATCTGGCCAATTGAATTAAATTCTCAGGGCTTTCTTTTCCCCATTTTTGATTCTCTCTTTGAATTTTTCACATGATGCAAAGAGAACTCAAATCCTAGCACTTGCCTAAATTGGGGTTGTGACAGACTTGATCTTCATGTCATACATGCTTTTGCTTGATCGATGAGCCGCATGCTGGTTGGGCCTTGCCCTAATCATTGCTACATGACGCGCTAGTATCATTGCATATCCTGCTACACTGGCAGAGGCATACATTTGCATACTTCATGATAGTTTCATTTTCTTTATGTTGAGTACTTTTGTAAAGTGTGAAAGATCTTCTATACTTCTTTCAATATATAGAGTGTTGCCCCTAAAGTGAGGAAAAGATCCCCAAGAGGACAAAAATCAAAAGAGCCCAAAGAGGACAAATGAGAGTTAAATAGAAAGAGACATTGAGGCCACCAAAAAATAGAAAAAAATAGAAAAAAAGAGAAAAATAAATAAAAAGAGAGAAGGGGGCACACTACTATTCCTTTTGAGAGATCCACTCTCGTACTCTCTCTTATATCTTGTACTCCATAGAGATTATCATTCATGCATATAGCTATGTGGGGACCTTCACACTATAGAACTTGGCTTGTATATTCCAATGATGAGCCTCCTCAAATGAGCTCTAGGTCTTCTTGAGCAAGCAAGTTGGATGCACCCCCACTAGTTCCATTGGAGAGCTTACCTTAGCTCATATGTGCATCCATTGCATGGCAATCCGTACTCCTCACATCATATCTATCATTTGGCTTTCTCTCGCCTATGATTGTCCTCATTGATGTGAGCCTTTCACACCCTTTTTGTCTTCCTCCCCCATCATTTATCTCTCTTTGCCATCCTAAGTGTGAACTTTCTTGCTTACGCTCATCCATTGCATGAGTGCTCAAAATATCGAAAAGGAGTGGATCATTTTGACTTGTACCTAGCTAGTGGTCTGGGGATGAGTCAAGATAAGATTCCAAAGAAGACCAAGTGTGAAACTTTAATAGATTAAGTTCTCAACAATAAAAAACAATGTTTTACTCTCTCGTATATCCCTATCCCCTTTCTTGCACGCAAACACCATTTGGAGACATTCGAGTCACGGAAAGCAAGAGATCTTGCACCTTTATGTTCTTATCTTGCTTGTTTCAATGCTAATATAGACTCTTGCCTGTTATGACTTGAATTGGATTAAATGCCTTTATTGCTTTACTTAAAATTTCTTATATGGTTGGTAGAATGTCACCACAAAAATTATGCTTCTTATCATTTACCTACTCGAGGACGAGCAGGAATTAAGCTTGGGGATGTTGATACGTCCAAAACGTATCTATAATTTTTGCTTGCTCCATGCTTCTTTTGTGTGATATTGCTATGATATTGATGCACTTCCATACACTTTTGATCATATTTGGACTAACCTATTAACTCAGTGCACCTCAGTGCCAGTTCTTGTTTTCTGTTGTTTTTGTATTTCAGGTTTTCCCATTATTTAAAGTGCCAGAAAAATTCCGGATTTTTTTTAGGAAAAATCAGCGTACGGGAATCTTCCAGAAGAGCCAAAGTGGGACCCGAGGGGGGACAGGGGTGGCCCAGGCGGTCACCTGGCACGGACAGCCCCTAGGCCGCGCCAGGGGGCGCCTGGGGCCCCTGCTCCACCTCTGGTTTCCCCCTTCGCCTATTTATTCCACGTGAAGAGAAACCCTCGGGGACAGAACCCTTTTTCGCGATCTCTCCTCTGTTCCGCCACCGCCGCGCTTCCAAGATCGGGAGCACCAGGAATCCTCTACCCGACACCCTGCAGGAGGGAGGAACCACCTCCGGGAGCTTCTCCACCACCATGGATGCTTCCCGGATGAACCGTGAGTAGTCCACCTTGGACCATGGGTCCATGATCAGTAGCTATGTGATGTTCTCCTCCCCTCTTTGTTCTTCATGGTTTAGACCTCGTGAGCTGCCCTACATGATCGAGGCACATATGTAATCTTTTTTCTGTTGCTATTTTGAGTTTGCTAGGATCCGCTGGATTATGAGACTATGTTCAGATTGTGTTTGAGTAATATATTTGATTCTCCTCTTTTATATTTATGTTCTTGAGTAATTCTTGCATGTTCTCCGTTGCTGTTTATTGCTTTGGCCAAGTAGTAGGTAGTGACTCCAAGAGGGAGCGTTATGCATGATTGTGGGTCCATGCCCCCTGATGACTAGCTTGAGTGACAGAAACATGAGTCTAGGGGATGTGCTGTTTCCACAAGGGAGAAAACAACGGTGCTTGTACTTGCTGGTGCAAGAATTGTTTACTTTACGCAAAGTTCTTAATACCAGCGAGATGTTTTGGATAGATATCTCAAGGTGGGTGATTATTAGGTAGATGCAGATGGATTTGAGCCTCTTCCTTTCTTTATAGCAGAGTTAGCATTGGTTTGCGCACTAATCTTGTCAATTGCCCAGCTGTAATTTGTTTACCTCGCATGGCTATTTTATCGTCTTTTGGGAGAGAGACATCACTAGTGAACATCATGGGATCCCGGTCCATATTTCCAATACTGTTTACACCCACTATTTATTTTCTGCTTTATTTACCTTTCCGTTGCTATCACTATCATTATTATCCCGTGCGTTTGATCCTTTGTAAACAACAAGGCCGGAGGGATTGACAAGCTCTCTGAACTCGTTGGGAGCAAAGTTATCTGTTGTGTGTGTGCAGGTCCACGTCAACCGCCTAATTGATGGCGCTGTTGTCACCTTCCTGTCGTTGTTGGAGTCCTACTGGAGACAAACCTTGGTATCTTCACCGAGGGAAATTTGCTGCTGTCTACATCTCAACCTTCCACTTTGGGTAACCAACGAGGGGCGAGAAGCCATCAGTGGCTGTCGCGCGCAAGCCTCTGAGTGCCAATTTTTAGTCGCGTAAGATTTTTTGGGAAAAACTTCCTTATTCTGTTCTTTTCCTGGTGTTCTTACAAGAAATGGCTGAAGAACAACCCTTTATTTGGATCGATGGCTTGGTAGCCCTAGGAATGAAAATTTGCCGCTAGATAGTTGGTAGACGGAGCGTGAAGCGCCAGTTTCTCATTTGTTGTCCTCATTTTGGTGGTGCTTGAGGAATCTTGTGGCCCTCCCTTGGTGCTACTTGAGTTCTTCGGCTTGGTTGGTCGTTTTGCTGCTTTGGTGAGCTCCGAAGGCTTCCGAGATCTTGTGGAATTCTCTGTCATAGCGATCGAACATGAAGAAACTGCCGTTGATGGTGATGACTCACTTTGTCGCTGCCATTTTAAACTTGAGGTATGCGTAGTGGGGGACGTCCATGAAGCGTGTGAAGGCTGGTCAACCAAGGATGGCATGGTACTGTGACTTCCAGGATTATCTTGCCGAGGGGGTAGACTGCTTTGCCTGGTACGATTCCATGGAAGGTCGTTCCTGAGGCTTTGAGTGCTAAGGTTGGGATGAACATTTCTTCTAGGGTCTTGGTGAATATGATGTTGATTCCACTGCCTCCGTCCATGAAAACTCGCGACATATCATAGTTTCGGATTCTTGCTTCGAGTACGAGTGCGGCGTGCCCTGGTCATGGGATGGCTGGCGGGTTGTCCTCTCGGGAGAACGTGATGTCCGTTTCTAACCCGCGGAGGTATTCTGGTATTGCTGGGTAGGAGGAGACTGCCAGGAAGACTTGTCTGGAGACTTGTTTCTGCTGTCTGTTTGACAACCTTCCTTCCTGAATCGTGCAGATGCGTCTGTGTGTTGTCGGGTATTCTTCCTCTTCTTTCGGTGCCGCATGTCTTTGTTGAATGGCGGCTACCTACCTTGATGGTATGGCGGGAGCGGGCGGGGAAGAGTGCGAGATTAGTGCAACAGCTACACTTGCGAGTGGTTGTGTTGCTGGTACTGTGGTCTAGCTTTTTTCTTCTGATAGTTCAGTGAAGCGTCTGCAGTCTCTTAAAGTGTGGCATGGCCTGATTTCTCCATGCTCATCTTTAAACCCATGAAGTGTGCATGGTCTGTCCAGTTGTTCTTTTACCGAGCGGATTGCTCGGGTGTCGTCGCGCGGATGTCGTAGTCGCCACTCACGCTTCTGAATGTGCGGCGAGTCGTCTTGATTGTCTCTCCTTTGCGGTCTGTTTTCATCGCGGCGTATGCCATCTCTGTCTCTTGGGAAACCAGCCGCGACCAAGTCGAGTCCCCTGTCGTCGTAGAAAGTACGCCTGGGTCGCTTTCTCCTTTGGTCAAAATTCCTGTCCCCCCCCCCGTAGTAGTCGTAGTCACGGTCACCACGGGTCGGGGCGTCTGATTCATTGCGTATGGAGTCTTCTCCACCGTCCAGGTTATTGGCGTTCCCCAGTAGTTGCACGAGTGATCATACTTTGAGTTGTCCGAGCTGCTCTTTGAAGTCTATGCGCTGCAATCCTCGTCTGAATGCATCGATTGCACTTTCGTCTGATATGTCCTCGGCCGAGTTTTTGAGTTTGGTCCACCATTGGATGTAGGCTCTCAGAGACTCTCGGGTTCCTTGCTTGCAAGCTCTTAGTTCCTCGAGTGATGTTGGTCGCTTATATGTTGACTTGAATTTCTCGATGAATGCGCTCCAGAACTGCCTCCAGGAACTGATGGAGCCCCGCTGTAGTTTTTTCAGCCAGTGACTTGCTGACCCTTCGAGCATGAGTTTACATACTGCATGGCTGTGGTGTTGGTGCCTCGCTGAAATTTGACGGCTATTAGGTAGTCGTCCAGCCATCCTTCAGGTTCCTCGAGTCCGTCGTACTTGTGTGTTGTTGAGTTCAGCTTGAAGCTCTTGGGCATCCGCGTTTCACGTATTGCTCACACAAAATAGAGTGCTCCGCAAGGTTCTAGCTCTCCGTCGGAGTCTTGCTCGTCTTTGTATTCTTCACGAGCCACGCGTCTGCGTCGTCCTCGGTTGATCTTGTTTTGTGTGATGTCGTCTCGTGCGTCGCGTCGTCGATCATTGTTGCGTCGGTTGCCGCGGTCGTCCCTGTCGCGATCTCTGTTTCGGTCGGGGTAGTTGCGGCGGTCGTTGTTGCTATCGTCGTCGTCATCAGGTGAAATTGGTCCCTATCCGGCAATTGCTTGCGGGTCGCTCACCTTGTGCTTGCTTTTTTGGGTACCGATGCGGCGATCACGTTGTTCATCACTTTGAGTGCTCGCGAAGTGTTAAGGTATGCGTCATCTTTCTCTCCATTGTAGGCGCAGTGTAAGTATGCTTTAGCGGCGATGAGTGCCTCTGCTGGTGTGAGCTGTTCTTCCTCTTCATCCTCGTCTTCAAGTCAGAATGTGTCATCTAGGTTGCGGGCTATGTTCTTTGTGACCATTCGGCGTAAGTTGTTGAATCTGGACCTGCGCTGGTGGGGTGAGCCGTGGTCGGAGGAGTCATCCGAGGGTTCTGGTGGTTCATTGCGATCGGCCCTCGATTCGTCTATGACTCTTCTTTGCTTCTCCAGCTCAAGCCTCAGTCGCCTGGTTTTCTTTGTGACGTCGCTTGCTAACTTGTTGTATGATCTAAGTTCGTCGCGCGTTGTGTCCTCTGGCAGGAGCTTGCCGCGTTTTACTGTGTTTTTCACTCTGGAGATTGCTTCTTTGGATAGGATGATTTTTTTTCTGTGGGTTGCGCTTGTCTTGCGGCTTCTGAGGCGTGGCCCCTTCTCCTCTCGGGTTGACCGCTCCTCTGAGTAGCTCTTTCTTGTCTCCTGAAGACCTTTTTTGGTATGGTTCCTGGTTCACCGAGGGTGACCGTTAGTTGCTCGACATCGTCGGGTTCGCTGCCCCTGATGTTTGCACCCGCTCCTCGGTCTCTGTCGGGGTCATCTATTTTGCCCCTATCGTCTAAAGTAGTTGTGTGGGTGTCATCCATGAACACCTGGAACGGCATCTTGATTGTTGTCCTTGTCGCGCTTCTGTTGTGCCTTTTCCATGCGAGTGCCGCGCTCGAGCAGTCGCGGGCGGTGAAGCGGATCGAGCTGAGGTGGGATGCACGGATGACTCGAGAAGTCGCTGAGCGGGCGGGTGCCTCATCTTTGGTAGTTGTCGTCGTGGTGGTTACTGCCGCGGGTACGCGAGTGCGATCCGTGAGGCGAAGAGTGCCCCCATCGTTTGACATAGATCTGGTACCCACCGAATGTTAGGTCTATGCCTGCTCGCAGATTGGTGAAGTTTGAACACAGGATAGGAAGGTGCGTGATGAATCCGAGGGACTTGAACATGTCAGATTTTGCTCGAGCCATGGATAAGTCGATTGTTGATGTAGTTGTCGATTGCTGGTGTCGGAACTGCTGAGATCGTGATTCCAACCTGCGTCTTCCCCACGTTCGGCGCCAATTAACAAGGATCGGCCTCAGCAAATCCCATGGTAAGGTACCCTGGGTTTAGATCATAGAGATAGAGGTGGAGGTTGGCGATGCTCGTCGGCTAACAGGAGACATGGATTTACCCAAGTTCAGGGCCCTCGATCGGTGAAACCCCTACTTCCTACTCTTTTGTATTATGATGGAGGCGATTACAGTGGCGATCGAGGCGAGATCGCTCGGGACCGGAGATGTTGCTATGAGATTAGATGCCCTAGACATCCCCTCTCCCAGCCTTTATATACTAGGCTGGGTCGAAAGGAGTCCATCTAGGTTTAAAGAGGAAGTTGCCTAACCTAGCTTCAGTCTTGGAGGCCAAGTCTTGGCTTCCATAATGCCAAGGACTCCTACGTCGGTGCTTCGAGTGGGCCAGTGATACGTCCAAAACGTATCTATAATTTCTTCTTGCTCCATGCATCTTTTTTGTGATATTGCTATGATATTGATGCACTTCCATACACTTTTGATCATATTTGGACTAACCTATTAACTCAGTGCACCCCAGTGCTAGTTCCTGTTTTCTGCTGTTTTTGTTTTTCAGGTTTTCCCATTACTTAAAGTGCCAGAAAAATTCCGTAAAAAATATAGGAAAAATCAGCATACAGGAAGCTTCGGGAAGAGCCCAAGTCGGGCCAGAGGGGAGCCAGGGGTGGCCCAGGCGGCCACCTGGCGCGGCCACCCCCTAGGCCGCGCCAAGGGGGCGCCTGGGGCCCCTGGTCCACCTTTGGCTGCCCCCCTTCGCCTATATATCCCTCTCGTCCCGAAACCCTCGAGGACAGAACCCTTTTTGGCGATCTCTCCTCTGTCCGCCGCCGCCGAGCTTCCAACATCGAGAGCACCAGGAGCCCTCTTCCCGGCACCCTGCCGGAGGGAGGAACCACCTCCGGGAGCTTCTCCACCACCATGGATGCTTCCCGGATGAATCGTGACTAGTCCACCTTGGACCATGGATCCATGATAAGTAGCTATGTGATGTTCTCCTTCCCTCTTTGTTCTTCATGGTTTAGACCTCGTGAGCTGCCCTACATGATCGAGGCACATATGTAATCTTTCTGCTGTTGCTATGCTGAGTTTGTTGGGATCTGATGGATTATGAGACTATGTTCAGATTGTGTTTGAGTAATATATTTGATTCTCCTCTTTTATATTTATGTTCTTGAGTAATTCTTGCATGTTCTCCATTGCTGTTTATTTCTTTGGCCAAGTAGTAGGTAGTGACTCCAAGAGGGAGCGTTATGCATGATTGTGGGTTCATGCCCCCGGATGACTAGCTTGAGTGACAGAATCATGAGTCTAGGGGATGTGTTGTTGCCACAAGGGAGAAAACAATAGTGCTTGTACTTGCGGTTGCAAGGATAGTTTACTTTACACAAAGTTCTTTAATGCAGTTGTCTGTTGCTTTGAGTTTACACTTTGGGTGCGATTCACAACTTAATACCAGCGAGATGTTCTGGATAGATATCTCAAGGTGGATGATTAGTAGGTAGATGCAGATGGATTTCGGTCTACTTGTCTTGGCATACCGCCCATGCTTTTGTCCTCTTCCTTTCTTTATAGCATAGTTAGCATTGGTTTGCGCACATAATCATGTCAATTGCCCAGTTGTAATTTATTTACCTCAGATGGCTATTTTATCGTCTTTTGGGAGAGAGACATCACTAGTGAACATCATGGGACCCCGGTCCATATTTCCAACACTGTTTACACTCGTTATTTATTTTCTGCTTAATTTCCTTTTCTGTTGCTATTGCTATCATTATTATCCCGTGCGTTTGATCCTTTGTAAATAACAAGGCCGGAGGGATTGACAACCTTTATGTACTAGTTGGGAGCAAAGTTATTTGTTGTGTGTGCAGGTCCACGTCAACCACCTAATTGCTGGCGCCGTTGTCACCTTCCTGTCGTTGTCAGAGTCCTACTGGAGACAAACCTTGGTATCTTCACCGAGAGAAATTTGCTGCTGTCTACATGTCAACCTTCCACTTTGGGTAACCAACGAGGGGCGAGAAGCCATCAGCCAGTCATGGGCCGGTCGAAGCTTCCAGCAGGCCTCGTGTCTTGACACGCACCAGGTACCCTCATCTGCAGGAGTTGTGGGGACACCCCCCTCGTCACCCACCTGTCCTTGCTACTGGTGACCATCATCAATTTCCAAGGCCCACAGCTGGAAGTGCACGCACTCCCTCTTGATTTGTAGCAACGAGGAGGGCCAACAGTTGATAGCACACACACACACACACTCGAGTAGTCGCATCAGGGGCAACACACAACATGGCAGCAAGGGCACCACGAATAGGGGTAGCACTGACAACAGGGGCGACTAGGAAGAACACGATAACAGGGGTAGCCAAAATAGCGACTTTCCTATTTCAATATTTCGTACATTCATCAAGTTCTTAACATTGTGATTCTTACCATTTGTATGAGATTTTCTATTTGGCAGATCTAGGAAACAGTGTATTGTAATTTCTTTCATATTTCATTGAAGGATACACATAGTTCTATTACATAGAGAGTTCAGATGCTTCATTTTATATACTAGTGGGGGATCTTTACGTTATAGAACTTGGATTGCATACTTCAATAATGAGCTTCCTCAAAACGCTCTAGGTCTTCATGATAAGGAAAGTTGGATGCACCCCTTAGTTAGTCATCTGGAGAGCTTTCATACACTTATAGCTCTAGTGCATGCATTGCATGGAAATCCCTACTCCTTACACCAATATTTCTCATAAGGCTTCCTCTCGTCTAATATCCGAAGACTTTCTCACTTTTTGACTTCCTTTACCACCACCATTATTCTCTTTTCCATTTAAGTGTCGCTAATCTTGCACGCGTTTGTTCATTGCATTAGCTGCTCGAAGCTGAAAGGGGGAGGACCATGCAACTTTGTATCTAACTAACACCCTATGATAGTGTTGTAATAAAGTTGTCGTTAGGATATAAGAAAGGAGAAGGTTGAATAATGAGTTCTCAACATGTATTGAAAGTGCTACATGGATCCCTTGGTGGTTTTGGTAATTAATGTCAACATACATTTGTTGGATTACTGTTTTCCATGAGCCTATTTTCCGTAGTTACAATTTCGGTACACATGGATTGTGGAGAAGGAACCCTTTATGCATTGGTAATATGTTGGACTACCCCAAGACTCCATTCTATTTTTGAGTGATACAAGATCACTTGAGCACTAGTAAATTGCCAATAATATTAAAAGGGGGTGAAGTGGATGAAGAATGATTGGTTGTTCATGTGCTCGATCAATACTATATCCCATGTCATGAAACCATCTCCCATAGATCCAATTTATAGCAAAAATTCCAACTCATTCCCAGCAAATAAAACCCTGTCTGACCCACCAAGCTTATCCAGATATAGTCGTTACCTAAAGTCATGACTCGGTCCCACCAACTCATATCCAATCGTATCCATCGAGTCATCCAGATATAGTCGTTGACTAAACCATAGTGTTTCGGTCCCACTGAGTATGTCAGGCCAGTTCCATCGATTTTCTCTATCACAAGGTTTGTCTCCAACTGACGCCATTTCTGAAATTCTAATATACATGACGTTCCCATCGAAATTCCTCCAGGTTTCAGTGGTGACCAAGTGGACGCGTTTTGTAAATTTCGAGTGGTTTCAGTCGGAGCCACCGATCTATACAGAGTGCACTAGACATTCATATCGAAGACACCAAAGCACTTTGTGTAGGTTGCATTGAAACACCAAAGTTCAGAACTTTACACTGGTCGATCTCTCCTAGTGGTTCCAATTGGACCCACCAAAACGTGCAAAAGGTGTATAATGATTGGAGTTCTGGTGAAGCCTATTTATACCCCACCATTCCCACCAGCTCGAGTGAGAGCAACCAGACTAAACCTACACTTCCCGTATACATTTTTTGAGAGTGGAGATCTCATAAAATTTGTTGAGATCATTGCATACCCATTCAACATCATGAATATTTGAGCTCTCAACCCCTCATATATTTTCACCCAAACCCACTTTACTTCCATAAGAAAAATCTTTGTGAGTTAGTTTGAGTGATGAGGGGTTGATCTTTGGAAGTGATACGTCCAAAACGTATCTATAATTTCTGCTTGCTCATTGCTTCTTTTCTGTGATATTGATATGATATTGATGCACTTCCATACACTTTTGATCATATTTGGACTAACCTATTAACTCAGTGCACCTCAGTGCCAGTTCCTGTTTTCTCTTGTTTTTGTATTTCAGGTTTTCCCATTATTTAAAGTGCCAGAAAAATTCCGGGAAAAATATAGGAAAAATCAGCGTACGGGAACCTTTCAGAAGAGCCAAAGTGGGGCCCGAGGGGGGCCAGGGGTGGCCCAGGCAGCCATCTGGCACGGCCACCCCCTAGGCGGCGCCTGGGGGGCGCCTGGGGCCCCTGGTCCACCTCTGGCTGGCCCCCTTCGCCTATTTATTCCACGTGACGAGAAACCCTCGGGGACAGAACCCTTTTTCGCGATCTCTCCTCTGTTCCGCCACCGCCGCGCTTCCAAGATCGGTAGCACCAGGAACCCTCTACCCGACACCCTGCCGGAGGGAGGAACCACCTCCGGGAGCTTCTCCACCACCATGGATGCTTCCCGGATGAACCGTGAGTAGTCCACCTTGGACCATGGGTCCATGATCAGTAGCTATGTGATGTTCTCCTCCCCTCTTTGTTCTTCATGGTTTAGACCTCGTGAGCTGCCCTACATGATCGAGGCACATATGTAATCTTTTTTCTGTTGCTATTTTGAGTTTGCTAGGATCCGATGGATTATGAGACTATGTTCAGATTGTGTTTGAGTAATATATTTGATTCTCCTCTTTTATATTTATGTTCTTGAGTAATTCTTGCATGTTCTCCGTTGCTGTTTATTGCATTGGCCAAGTAGTAGGTAGTGACTCCAAGAGGGAGCGTTATGCATGATTGTGGGTTCAAGCCCCCTGATGACTAGCTTGACTGACAGAAACATGAGTCTAGGGGATGTGCTGTTGCCACAAGGGAGAAAAAAACGGTGCTTGTACTTGCGGGTGCAAGGATTGTTTACTTTACGCAAAGTTCTTTAATGCAATTGTCTGTTGCTTTGAGTTTACACTTCGGGTGGGATTCGCAACTTAATACCAGCGATATGTTCTGCATAGATATCTCAAGGTGGATGATTAGTAGGTAGATGCAGATGGATTTCGGTCTACTTGTCTTGGCGTACCGCCCAAGCTTTTGAGCCTCTTCCTTTCTTTATAGCATAGTTAGCATTGGTTTGCGCACATAATCCTGTCAATTGCCCAGCTGTAATTTGTTTACCTCGCATGGCTATTTTATCGTCTTTTGGGAGAGAGACATCACTAGTGAACATCATGGGATCCCGGTCCATATTTCCAATACTGTTTACACCCACTATTTATTTCTGCTTTATTTACCTTTCCGTTTCTATCACTATCATTATTATCCCGAGCGTTTGATCCTTTGTAAACAACAAGGCCGAAGGTATTGACAACCTCTCTGAACTCGTTAGGAGCAAAGTTTTCTATTGTGTGTGTGCAGGTCCACGTCAACCGCCTAATTACTGGCGCCGTTGTCACCTTCCTGTCGTTGTTGGAGTCCTATTGGAGACAAACCTTGGTATCTTCACCGAGGCAAATTTGCTGTTGTCTACATCTCAACCTTCCACTTTGGGTAACCAACGAGGGGCGAGAAGCCATCAAAGCTAATTTCTGGCGCCGTTGTCGGGGACTCCGCTCTTCAAGATAGGGGAGTTGCACGCTATCTTTTATCTTTGCTTTTTAGTCTTGTGAGTTTACCTTTCTGTTTTTGCTTTAGTGTCCTTTATCAAAAATCAAAAAATAGTTACCTTGCTTGCTGCTGTTATGGGTTCCTCCGAGAACACCAAGTTGTGTGACTTTACTAGTCATAACAACAGTGACTTTATCTGCACTCCTATTGCGCCACCTGCCACTTCAGCACCTTCTTATGAGATTAAACCTACTTTTCTTAACCTTGTTATGAAAGATCAATTCTCCGGTGCTGGAGATGATGCTGCTTTGCACTTAAATAATTTTGTTGAGCTCTGTGATATGGAAAAGTACAAAGAAGTAGATGGTGATATTGTTAATCTTAAGCTTTTTCTTTTCTCCTTGAGAGGAGGAGCTAAAATCTGGTTTCAATCCTTGCCTAGGAATAGCATAGATTCTTGGGATAAGTGCAAGGATGCTTTTATTGGGAAGTACTACCCCCCAGCTAAGATTATCCAATTGACGAGTAGTATTATGAATTTTAAGCAATTGGATAATGAGCACGTTGCCCAAACTTGGGAACGCATGAAATCTCTTGTTAAGAATTGCCCTACACATGGTTTGACTACTTGGATGGTTATCCAAACTTTTTACGCAGGCTTGAACTTTACCTCGCGGAACTTGCTAGATTCGGCCGAGGGAGGAACCTTTATGTCAACAACGCTTGGTGCTCCCACAAAACTACTCGATGAGATGATGACCAACTATTCCCAATGGCACACCGAAAGAGCTCCAAAAGGTAGGAAGGTAAACTCTGTCAAGGAGATCTCCTCCCTAAATGGAAAAGTTGATTTGATTATGTCTCTACTTACCAAGCAATCTCCTATTGATCCTCATGATGTTCCTTTAAATTCTTTGATTGCTCAAGATCAAGTAGATGTGAACTTTATCTCTAGAAACAACTTCAATAACAATGCTTATAGGAGTATTTTGGTAGCAATCCTAGACCGTTCCCCTCCAACAACTATGGGAACAACAACACTTATCCTAGCACCAAGAACTCCACTTCTGAACTAGAGAGTATGCTTAAAGACTTCATCACCACTCAAAAAGCCTTCAACAAGAGTGTAGAGGAAAAACTAGACAAATTAGATAATTTCTCGTCGAAGGTAGACAATTTAGCCCACGAAGTAGAATTGCTTAAAATTAGAACTTCTCCTCTTGAGGAGAGGAAGGTCAGTCCTATGAACGCTATTCAAGTGCAAATTAATGAAAACATTAGGATGATGGCTAAACTTAAAGAGAGATGGGCTAGAGAAAAGAGTGAAGAAGATAGAATTAAGAGCCTTCCTACACACCATACCATTGCTACTATCCAAGTTGTTGAGGATATCCAAACTCTTAGCACCCAATGCACCCCTAGTCCCGTAGGACCTATTAATGGTGATGCTATGACCTCAACCGTAGAAGAAGAAACTCCTATGACTATAGAAGCTACCAAACAAGTGAGCCTAAAGGACACCACTACCACTTTACTTGATAGTAGTGATCTTGATTTTTATAATTGCACCCTTTCTAAAGTTATTCGTTTCCTTCACAAGATGTCTAGAGAACCCCACACTAGCACACTTAATCTTACTTTCACGGAGCATATCACTAATGCTCTCATTAAAGCTAGGGAGGAGAAGCTTAGGGTAGAAGCCTCCATACCTAGAAAGCTAGAAGATGGTTGGGATCCTATGATTAAAATTAAGTTGAATAACTTCTCTTGCTATGCTTTATGTGATGTTGGAGCTAGTAACTCCGTTATGCCCAAAAGAATGTAAGATACATTTGAATTGAAACCTTTTGATCCTTGTTCTTTTGGTGTTTGTCTTGTTGACTCTTCCGTAAAGAAACCTTTGGGGAAGATCGATGATGTTCTTATCATTGTCAATGAAAATTATGTTCCCGTTGATTTTACTATTATAGACATTGAATGTGAACCTTCTTGTCCAATTATTTTGGCACGTCCTTTTGTTCGCACCGTGGGTGCTGTTATTGACATGAAAGAAGGGATTATAAAATTCCAATTCCCTCTCAAGAAAGGGATGGAACACTTCTAAAAAAATATTAAGTTGCCTTTTGAGTCCGTCACACGGGCTAGTTATTTTCTTGAAAAGACTTGATCTATCGCATCAAG
Source organism: Bromus sterilis (assembly GCA_950022295.1). NCBI lineage: Eukaryota > Viridiplantae > Streptophyta > Magnoliopsida > Poales > Poaceae > Bromus > Bromus sterilis. Next base: position 135,998,664 of record OX465601.1, on the reverse strand, counting down.
CCTAGCTAATGGCTTTAAAGAAGCGCTTTCGGGAGGCAGCCCGCAACGAATTTAGGTTTTCATTTTTGTTTTTCTTCTGTTTTTAGTGGTCTTGATGATTTTTACTACTGTAGCAACATCATTGTATCTTTACTTTTCAAGCTTTGTGCCATTCATAGCCTCATATGACAAGGGAAGTGAAAGTTGTGACATGCTGTCCATAAAACAGATTTTGTCCTCGTGACGGGAAAATCATAGAAAAATCCCAGTTCATCCTTTTGACCTGAAATGTTTACACAACGTGCTCTATACAATCACAAAACTTTCGTATGTTCTGAATTTTTTGATTTGAGTTGCAGAAGTATCCCTACAAAATTCTTTACAACTTGCTGGTCTGTTTTTCACAGATTATGTCCTTATTTGCCTTTTCTTCATTTTGCAAACCTTAAGCATGCTTTTTCTTTGCAAAAACTTTTTAGCAATCTTGAGAAGCAGTAGCTCTTCAAGAATATTCTTATTTCCAATAGAGAAAAATAATTTTTATTATGGGTACTAACCTCGCTAATCAGATTATGATGAGTTATGTATGAAGGGAGTTTTCAAGTGTGCGAGGGAAGAAGGTGAAAGAAGATTCGGGAGTGTCAAACGCTCAAGCTTGGGGATGCCCCCATGCATCCCCAAGAAGTATTCAAGGAGACTCAAGCGTCTAAGCTTGGGGATGCCCCCATGCATCCCCTTCTCCATCAACAACTATCAGTTCGTCTTTCGTTCCACTATATTTTTATCACTTCATGCGTTATGTGCTATGGTTGGAGCGTCTTGCTCTTTATTTCTTTTTTAGTTTTATTTAGCTTTTCTTGCTTTTCATAACAAGTTAGAACCCAGCTTTCTTTGTGTGGGAGAGAAACACGCTCCACTTCACCCTAGAACACATCATAGGATTCTTCATGCTTATCTTTGCTGTGTGTGTTCTTTATATTTTTTATAGCTGTTGTCATGGTTAGCTCTTAGTTTTCATGCTTATATTTTTAAGAGCTTTTGTTTAGTTTGTTTTTGGAACTCTCTTGATTTTTCATGTTTATCTTGTTTAGAGAGTTTGCCTGTTGCGCTGAGTTGTGTGTCTTGAATTGAAGTAGGTAATTGCGGTTGGTATTAAATTGTAGTAGTAATTTGAAATAGTTTTGAGGTATTGCTTTGAGTAATGCTTGGACTTTTGGTGCCAAGAGCTTTAGCCTATTAGTGATAGATGTCGTATTTTGGGCAATCCGTGTTTATTTTCAAAACTTACAAAATTAGTTGAGAACTTTAAGTACTAGATGGATCACTACTCTTTGGAGGGATCGAATATTAGAGTACACTCACGTACCATGAGTCGAGGATGCGCAAGGATAAACAAACCCCCATACACTCCTCCTCGCGGTACTTGTCTCTTTGTGAACCTCCTTATTAGATTGAGAGTTACCGATAATAAGTGCATGAGTTCTTCGGACTAATGTGAGTATTCGAAAGTTGACACTTCCACATACCCATATTTTTCTAGCCTCTCCTGTGCCGTGCATTGCCTCCTTCTCATTCCGAGAGTTGGCGTCCACCTTCGTCGGTACATCCAAATCCTTGGCACGATACACTCTGTCATCATAAACCTCATTATATCCTTCCTCAAAACAGCCACCATACCTACCTATCAAGGCATTTCCATAGCTTTTCCGAGATACATTGCCATGCAACATCCACCTTCTCATGACTTGATCTTCATGTCATACATGCTTTTGCTTGATCGATGAGCCGCATGCTAGTTGGGCCTTTCCCTAATCATTGCTACATGACGCGCTAGTATCATTGCATATCCTGCTACACTGGCAGAGGCATACATTTGCATACTTCATGATAGTTTCATTTTCTTTATGTTGAGTACTTTTGTAAAGTGTGAAAGATCTTGTATACTTCTTGTAATATATAGAGTGTTGCCCCTAAAGTAAGGAAAAAGATCCCAAAGAGGACAAAATCAAAAGATCCCAAAGAGGACAAATGAGAGAAATAGAAAGAGCCATTGAGGCCACCAAAAAATAAAAATAAATAGAAAAAGAGAAAATAAATAAAAAGAGAGAAGTGTTGGGTCTCGCAGCAGAAAACAATAATTTTTCTAACTAGCGTCGCCCTTAACCCAAGTTCTATCTAGCTGTACTGCCGTAACGGAAAGACTTGTGGAAACATACCTCGGGGTGTAGTCTGTTGCGCGGGAAACGTTCCCGCAAACGTGGTTGATGAAGCCGTAAACCTTTCACAGCCCCCTGGCTGTGTTAGCACCCTGTTGGGTGGTAGTGCCGCACGTGCAGCACCTCGTAGTACTCGCACACGTACGTACTCGATGACGACCTCCGTTCTCCGATCCAGCGAAGGTGGCGGAAGTAGACCACCCGGAACCGGAGTTTCGGCAGCACGACGGCGTCCGCGTAGCAGAGAAGCCTCAATCCTAGCACAGGTTACAGACAAGGGGACCCCGGCTTGAGAGAGACGAGAGAGGGGAGAAGACCGGTGAAAACCGATCTCAATTCGGAGTAATATTGAATTCTCTGCGAATTTTTTTGTCTTAAAGAAGTGCACCCCTGCCCATCTTTATATAGGCAGACGGAAGGAGTCAACCCCCCTTCCCTTGGCAATGTGGGACTAATACCTTTCCAAGGGGGGAGGGTGCGGCTAGGAGGAGGGGGGAAGTGGGGCGCCACCCACATGGGCCCCAAGGCCCATGGCACCCCCCATTTTTTCTTTCTTTTCCTTTTCCCTTTTTTTACTCCTTCCCCTAATGAGCTTCTTTCACAAATAAGGCCCATTGCACTTTTTAATCTGAAATAAATTATTATTAATTATTAATTCACTTAATTAATAAATACTACATATTATTTCATCTCCCGATGATCCGGAACTCCTTCCAGCTCACTCCGAACGTCCTTCGGACCAACACAGAACTTTTCCGGTACGTCTTTCTCTCTTCTCCGGTAACTCCGATAGTTCCGAAAAGGTCTCCGATATTCATTGAGCCCTTAAGTGTGTTACCCTACGGTCCGAGAACGCTCCAGTCATGACCGAGACAAAGGCTACGGCCAATGATCAATAACGGGACCTGGATGCCCATAATGACCCCTGTGCATTCCGGAAGTAACCGATTGAACCGTACACGTTGTATACCATTCCCTTTGTCATGAGATACTAGATTAGTCCAAGATTCGATCAACTGTATCCAATGCATTAGTTCTATCTTGTTACTGAGAAATCGTATTCACTCGTTCCGTGATATTCATCCTTGTGACCTAGTCACACACTGCGCAGCTTTATGGATGCAATCTCACCGAGTTGGCCAGGAAGTATCTTTCCATTATATGGATTGACAAATACCTCTCTTGAATCAACACTCCTCAACATATCCCATCGGATAGCCCAAGATAGACCTTTATGGTCACCATGTTTCAGTGTGACGGTTAATGCACTCAAAGCATCCTCAGAAGATAGCAATTATGCGTGATCTCACGGTCAAAGGAACAGGCTACTACGTTCTGTAATTACAACACTGAACTTTTACGATTTGATAATGTTGCAATGCTTGCATTGGGTAATGTTCATCACGTCATTCATTCAATGAGGTGACCTTACCGTCAATTGACTTGATTGTCCATGATCGTGAAACCACAATCATCAGTTGACGATAAACCAGTCATCATGAGAGGCTGGCTAGGAACTCTGGTTGTTTCTATACCACACCTGTATCATTGTTTCACTGATACAGTTCCAGCACAGTATGAAACTGGCCACGAACTTATTTAGATATATTGGAATAATCATATATTATTTGCCTCTAGAGCATATATCCAACAAGAAGGGGGCACACTACTATTCCTTTTGAGAGATGTACACTCGTACTCCCTCTTATATCTTGTACTCCATAGAGATTATCATTCATGCATATAGTGTTGGATATATGCTCTAGAGGTAAATAATATATGATTATTCCAATATATCTAAATAAGTTCATGACCAGTTTCTTACTGTGCTGGAACTGTATCAGTGAAACAATGATACAGGTGTGGTATAGAAACAACCAGAGTTCCTAGTCAGCCTCACATGATGACTGGTTTATCGTCAACTGATGATTGTGGTTTCACGATCATGGAAAATCAAGTCAATTGACGGTAAGGTCACCTCATTGAATGAATGACGTGATGAACATTACCCAATGCAAGCATTGCAACATGATCAAATCGTAAAAGTTCAGTGTTGTAATTACAGAACGTAGTAGCATGTTCCTTTGACCGTGAGATCACGCATAATTGCTATCTTTTGAGGATGCTTTGAGTGCATTAACCGTCACACTGAAACATGGTGACCATAAAGGTGTATCTTGGGCTATCCGATGGGATATGTTGAGAGTGTTGATTCAAGAGCGGGATTTGTCAATCCATATAATGGAAAGATACTTCATGGCCAACTCGGTGAGATTGCATCCATAAAGCTGCGCAGCATGTGACTAGGTCACAAGGATGAATATCACAGAACGAGTGAATAAGATTTGTCGGTAACAAGATAGAACTTATGTATTGGATGTAGTTGATCGAATCTTGGACTAATCTAGTATCGCATGACAAATGGAATGGTATACAACGTGTACGGTTCAATCGGTTACTTCCGAAATGCACAGGGGTCATTATGGGCATCCATGTCCCGCTATTGATCATTGGCCGTAGCCTTTGTCTCGGTCATGACTGGAGTGTTCTCGGACCGTAGGGTAACACACTTAAGGGCTCGATGAAATCGGAGACCTTTTCGGAACTGTCGGAGTTACCGGAGATATGAGAGAACTCCAAAATCGTTTCAGAGAGGAGACGGAAAAGTTCCGTTGTTCTGAATTGTTCGGAAAGTTATTTGAATATGTTTTATTATTTAATTAAATGAATTAAATATTAAAATATAATTTAAATAATTAAATGGAATACAGTTTCTTTTATTTTTCTTTAAGAAAAAAAGAGAAAATGAAAAGAGAAAAAAAGGGAGCAAAGGCTTGGGCGCCATGGGCCTTGGCCCACTTGGGCTACTTGGCCATGTGCCAAGACACGGCCACCACGCCATGGCCTTGCATGGCCGGCCAATTGCGGCCACATGCATGGCGCATGTGTGTGCCACGGCTATGCCATTTGGTACTACTATTAGTACCACATCGCTAGTTGACAGGTATTTGCACCCCGGTTTCCCCTATATATGGATGTGGTGGGTAGCTCTTTTTCAACACAGAAAAATACAGATAAATTATGTAGATCTCTCTCTCTCTCTATTTCTCCCTCCTATGAGCGGACTCCCCTTGTTTGGAGTCTGCACTGGGTTGGGGATTTCTCCACTATACACACGCCGTCGTGCTGCTGCAACTCTGGTTCGGGAGGTTTGCTTCCGCCACCTTCGCTGGATCGAAGAACGGAGGTCGTCATCGAGTCCGTACGTGTGCGAGTACTACGAGGTGATGCACGTGCGGCACTACCACCCAACAGGGTGCGAACACAGCCAGGGGGATGTGAAAGGTTTACGGCTTCATCAACCACGTTTGCGGGAACGTTTCCCGCGTAACGGACTACACCCCGAGGTATGTTTCCGCAAGTCTTTCCGTTACGGCATTACAACTAGATAGATCTTGGGTTAAGGGGACGCTAGTTAGAAAAATTATTGTTTTCTGCTGCGAGACCCAAGAGTGGTATCATGAGCTAGATCTATGCTTCGTTTTGCTGTGAGGATAGAACACATCGGGGATATGGGCGTTGATTCTACGATTGTTACCCTGTCACGTGTACTTGTTATATCTGTGGCATTGTTTGATGAAGCGGCCCCCGACCGACCGTACGCGTAACTGATTCCACGCTTTACATACGGCTTGTACCGTATAAAGTGGCTCTGGGGGTGTCTGTCTCTCTTACTTTAGCGGATATGGCATTTGCAACGGAGGGCCCCGTACGGGGTGTAATAGAGACAATCTATAATCAGCGTTGTGGTTCAATGTTCGTAGAAACGGTTGATCTATGAAAAGCCCTAGCAGCCACGTAAAACATGCAATATACAAATATAGAGGCGTCTAACTTTATATTGCATAGGGGGCTATTGTTGTTTGCTTGATCCTTATGTAGTGATAGCTTTGCTATGTATTACTAGAAAGTAGTAAACGTTCATCATGATGGAACAAAATTAAATGGAGACACTGTAGACTTAGTGCCACCATGATCATACATCTTAAAACTTGCTAGTATAGGATACACGACGGTAGCATTAAATAAGATGATCCCTTATAAAATGCCAAACATAAGTATTCTACCGAAGTGTGCACCACCTGGAAGGTTCTCTTTATGATAGGCAGGCCGTGAAGATCGGGTGTCATACATACATTAGAGTTCGCATGAGGTTGGGCCTGGCAAGCCTGGCATATGTCGATATGGCCTTGCTAAGCAGCATATAACACTAAGGTCAATTTGGCGAGCCTAGCATATGCAGATATGGCCTCGGAATACTAGAGATCGAAAGATCGAGCATGAGTCACATATAGGATGTGATCGCACAAACTAGTTGTCTACCTTTGAAACTAATCCGTCGGCCGTTGTGATATTCGAGGACGGATAGTGAATCTGGATCATGTAATCACTAAAACTTCTTAGGGATGATTGTTTTAGTGTGAGCTCATCTATAATATGATTATTATGAACTCATTGTTATGAACTAGTCTTAATTGTTTTCCTTGCAAATATTTTGTAAAAAATTTAAAATGGGCATGAATCAGTATCATGGATTGGTTACTTTCTTACGTGGTGATAGACTTAAAGATGATGGGTCAAATTTCTTTGATTAGTACTTATACCTTAGGACTGTGCTCAAGAGAGCTAACCTCTTGTTCGTGATACAAGAGCGTATGGGAGACCTTCCAGTAAACAACATGGATGAAAAAGTAATGCTTGATTACCATAATCGTTGAAGGACTTACGCCATGGTTAAAAGTGTCATAGAAACTAGCTTCCCGCAAGATTTACGTGAACAATATGCGGATATGGAAACGTTTGACACAATCGACATGATGAAGTCATTGTTTATACATCAGTTCAGAGTGGCCAGATTTGAGTTTGAAAATGAGTTTCTTACTACAAAGATGGAAGAGAACACTTGTCTGAAAACTCACGTAGCCAAGATGCACGGGATACATCTGAAACTCATGGAGGACTTTAACTATTGGACCACAGAGGATTCTGCTATAAACACGGTGCTACACTCGCTTCCACCGAGTTACACAGACTTTGTCCATGACTATGTCGGAAAAGGTGAAAACCTTCAGTTCTTTGAGTTCATGGTCAACCTCCGAGATTTAGAGGTTGAACCCATTGAAGGAGAAATTGTTGATGCAGAAGGTATATATTAGATATACTCATTATAAATGTTTGTTCCCTTATACAACATTTGCAGTTTAATAAGTATTTGATACTTGTTCTGTTTTATGAAAACAGGGCCTGCCGTTGCATGGAAGGGAAGAGGTGCGATCCAGGATTGATGGCAACCAAGACAGTTGATGGCCACCAAGATTTCACCAAGACAGCTATCATAAAATTATACTTAGAGTATTAGATAAATCTTTTGTAATCGATTAAGTATGAAAACTTAAGTAATATGTCTTGCATCCCGCGAGACAAAGTTATTCATGTTTTGAGACAAGTCAGTTGTTCCAGTTTGATGAATAAAGTGTGCTTATACTATGATTGCAATTGAGTTTATAATATGATAGAAGCATTTATAAAACACCATAATTGTCAAGTGATCTTCAATGTTTAATGATTAAGTTATTATGAATAACAATAAGGTCAAAAGTCATAACTATACTATATGCATGAGATGAATTCATAAATGATGAAGTCATTAGATACTCGATCTATTAACTCATGAATTTATTCTCAACCAAGATGACTAATGACGGAGTTCTAGCGAAGTAGAACTTGCGCCAAACATTGTACATAAATGATGTATTAACCAAGCGCATGAATAATCATTAAAGATGCTTCGCATGGTTGATTGAACAAGCATTCAATTAAGATCATAAATCTGAGATTACGGAATCACAGTGAAGTTGGATATAAGAATACAAATCACCATGATGTGATCAAAGTGATGAGTATTATAGTTGACATAAATGGGAGACTTGTGGAAATAATGCCACAAATTACGATGGAAGTTTAAAGTGCTCAAGCACCTAAAACCATTTGTAGTCATGCTAAAATGTAGTGTGGTCTAAATACATTCCCCTTACTCTAATGCTATTGAATGAACAAAGTTATTATAATTTATTAAGTTAAAACACCCACTTCATGAAATAAGGAAACCATTCTGAATTTAATGAAGCTGATGACTCCATATGATGATGGTGTTAGAAAGTTTCTAGAAGTTTTATATGATATAACTTTCTTTGTATTAGAGTTGTGAGCAATTGTAAAACACACCTTCCCAAAAAGCAAAACTTGTATTGCTTGAATTGGTGAATGAGAAGATGGTTCTCAAGGAATAAACCAATGGGAGAAAAGTGAATTCTTTGACCAGGGTGATTGACCCTGCCTCCAGATAACAGAGTAACGCAACGGAAAACGTTCCGCTGAAATGACTCCATGAAAATAGGAAATATGCTATTGATGATGATCATGGTATATAAGTTAAAGCCCTAGTTTAAAAATAAGAAGATTGTCATGAATACGTTCTGTACAGAACAATAATCATGAGTCTTCTTAAGTGAAACAAAAGGGACAATGCTCATAAATTACGGGGGATGGATGGTTACCTAGGAAACGAGGAGAAATGAAATCATATTGAGTTGCATATGGGATGGCTCACATCCTATGAAATTAAGTAGTTATTTCACATTCCGAATAACTAGGAAGTTATTAAGAATGATGCAACAAATAAAGGCATGATTTGGCACAGAAAAGATGTTATGGCTAAATTCAATAATGATTGACTACGGAAGCGTAGTAATGCTAAATCAATATGGGTATTTTCATTCACGAACACTATGAAGGGACCATAGCTTGAAATTGCATCACATTCAAGTTGAGGAATTTGAAGAGAAGTAGCAATTGGCATAAACGAAAGAATGTTTTGATAAGATGGACCATAGTACCTCAAGGCAGAAACTCTCAAACCTTGATTTGATCAAGTGATTTTGAAGTAATCAAAATATTGAGATGGACTGCAATTTCATGAAACTGAGTGGGAGCTTTGAAGACTTCCTGAAAACTTGGAATGAAGAGAGCATTTTCTGAGTGGGAGCTTTGGGAGCAATATTATTATGTCTCACATAATTAGAATATAAACTTAATAAAAGCTTACTTACAGATTTATGTCGGATATATTTGAGTGGGAGCACAATGTCAATTTCATATATATATATATATACGATGATATATGTGAAAACAATCTCATATATATACGGTGATATAGATGGAGATTAAGGCTAATAAGATGAAAGGATTATGAGAATCTTATATGAACGAAATACAGATGTGTCACACACTAAAATCTATAAGGATAGATTAGGACATGTGTAATGAACATCAAAAGGATTGGAATGATATCCTAAACAAGAAAAGGTTCTTGTGGCTAGGAATTATATAAAGGATGTAAAACCTTAATATCAAAAAATAATGTTTTAATGGAAGAATAGGGATGCACTTTGTCTCAAGACATGTGATCCTATATGATCTTTGACATATGATTCTACCATAAAACGGAAGTTGTGAATTCAATAAAAAAATGACTCAAAAGTTCTTAGAAGAAGAACAGGTTTCGATGTGCTTGGTTGGCAAAACACAGAACCTGAGAAAAGTCCAAGCATTCAGTATCGGAAGAGAAACTGAGGACAATACTCTAAATGATAGAAAAGATAATAGACTTGAATGTAATACTGGATTACGATTGTAAGCCTTATTATGGGTCTATATGAATTAGAGATATCACCAAAAGGAATAGAAAGGAAATGTGAGCTATAATTTCACGAACCAAAACTCTACAAAATATAAATATCTACTCAAGGAAGTAGAAGGTTGAATAAAGTTTAGCGTAAGAACTTTAGACTTCTGCCTGAGTGTATTTTTCAGTATACATGACTATGGGAGTCCTGTGGACTAAAACCATTTTGTCATTAGAGAATACTGTAAAAATAAGAAGTCTCACTCTCCCGCCAAACTTATAATTCAAGCATTATTAGATAATGAAGGGTATATCAAGCAAGTTGACCAATACCTGTTGCAAAGGAACATACGAATCTGAACGGGTACAGATCATTGACGAAACCTCTTTCATGAGCAAGCATGATCAATAAACACTTATATGATAAGATGATTATGATCGAGAAAATATGCAGCTAGATTATTTGCTATCTAGTGCAAGTGGGATACTGTTGGATATATGCTCTAGAGGCAAATAATATATGATTATGCCAATATATCTAAATAAGTTCATGACCAGTTTCATACTGTGCTGGAACTGTATCAGTGAAACAATGATACAGGTGTGGTATAGAAACAATCAGAGTTCCTAGTCAGCCTCTCATGATGACTGGTTTATCGTCAACTAATGATTGTGGTTTCACGATCATGGACAATCAATTCAATTGACGGTAAGGTCACCTCATTGAATGAATGATGTGATGAACATTACCCAATGCAAGCATTGCAACATGATCAAATCGTAAAAGTTCAGTGTTGTAATTACAGAACGTAGTAGCATGTTACTTTGACCGTGAGATCACGCATAATTGCTATCTTAGGAGGATGCTTTGGGTGCATTAACCGTCACACTGAAACATGGTGACCATAAAGGTGTATCTTGGGCTATCCGATGGGATATGTTGCGGAGAGTTGATTCAAGAGAGATATTTGTCAATCCATATAATGGAAAGATACTTCATGGCCAATTCGGTGAGATTAAATCCATAAAGCTGCGCAGCATGTGACTAGGTCACAAGGATGAATATCACGGAACGAGTGAATAAGATTTGTCGGTAACAAGATAGAACTTATGCATTGGATGCAGTTGATCGAATCTTGGACTAATCTAGTATCGCATGACAAAGGGAATGGTATACAACGTGTACGGTTCAATCAGTTACTTCCGGAATGCACATGGGGTCATTATGGGCATTCAGGTCCCGCTATTGATCATTGGCCGTAGCCTTTGTCTCGGTCATGACTGGAGTGTTCTTGGACCGTAGGGTAACACACTTAAGGGCTCAATGAAATCGGAGACCTTTTCGAAACTGTCGGAGTTGCCGGAGATATGAGAGAACTCCGAAGTCGTTTCGGAGGGGAGACGGAAAAGTTCCGTTGTTCTGAATTGTTCGGAAAGTTATTTGAATATGTTTTATTATTTAATTAAATGAATTAAATATTAAAATATAATTTAAATAATTAAATGGAATAAAGTTTCTTTTATTTTTCTTTAAGAAAGAAAGAGAAAAGGAAAAAAGAAAAAAAGGGAGCAAAGGCTTGGGCGCCATGGGCCTTGGCCCACTTGGGCCACTTGGCCATGTGCCAAGCCACGGCCACCACGCCATGGCCTTGCATGGCCGGCCACTTGCGGCCACATGCATGGCGCATGTGTGTGCCACGGCTATGCCATGTGGTACTACTATTAGTAGCACATCAGGTATTTGCACCCCAGTTTCCCCTATATATAGATGTGGTGGGTAACTCTTTTTCAACACAGAAAATTCCAGAAAAATACAGATAAATTATGTAGATCTCTTTCTCCCTATTTCTCCCTCCTATGAGCGGACTCCCCTTGTTTGGAGTCTGCACTGGGTTGGGGATGTCTTCACTATATGAACGCCGTCGTGCGGCTGCAACTCTGGTTTCGGAGGTCTGCTTCCGCCACCTTCGCTGGATCGGAGAACGGAGGTCGTCATCGAGTCTGTACGTGTGCTAGTACTACGAGGTGTTTCACGTGCGGCACTACCACCCAACAGGGTGCTAACACAGCCAGGGGATGTGAAAAGGTTTACGTCTTCATCAACCACATTTACGGGAACGTTTCCCGCGTAACGGACTACACCCCGAGGTATGTTTCCGCAAGTCTTTCCGTTACGACATTACAGCTAGATAGATCTTGGGTTAAGGGCGACGCTAGTTAGAAAAATTATTGTTTTCTGCTGCGAGACCCAACATATAGCTATGTGGGGACCTTCACACTATAGAACTTGGCTTCTATATTCCAATGATGAGCCTCCTCAAATGAGCTCTAGGTCTTCTTGAGAAAGCAAGTTGGATGCACCCCCACTAGTTCCATTGAAGAGCTTACCTTAACTCATATGTGCATCCGTTGCATGGCAATCCCTACTCCTCACATCATATCTATCATTTGTCTTTCTCTCGCCTATGATTGTACTCATTGATGTGAACCTTTCACACCCTTTTTGTCTTCCTCCCCTATCATTTTCTCTCTTTGCCATCCTAAGTGTCAACTTCCTTGCTTACGCTCATCCATTGCATGAGTGCTCAAAATATCGAAAAGGAGTGGATCATTTTGACTTGTACCTGGCTAGTGGTCTGGGGATGAGTCAAGATAAGATTCCAAAGAAGACCAAGTGTGAAACTTTAGTAGATTAAGTTATCAGCAATAATACCTATGTTTTACTCTCTCGTATATCCCTATCCCCTTTCTTGCACACAAACACCATTTGGAGAAATTCCAGTCACGGACAGCAAGAGCTCTTGCACCTTTATGTTCTTATGTTGCTTGCTTCAATGCTAATATAGACTCTTGCCAGTTATGACTTGAAATGGATTACATGCCTTTATTGCTTTACTTAAAAGTTCTTATATGGTTGGTAGCATGTCACCACAGAAATTATGCTTGTTATCATTTACCTACTCGAGGACGAGCGGGAATTAAGCTTGGGGATGTTGATACGTCCAAAACATATCTATAATTTCTGCTTGCTCCATGCTTCTTTTCTGTGATATTGCTATGATATTGATGCACTTCCATACACTTTTGATCATATTTGGACTAACCTATTAACTCAGTGCACCTCAGTGCAAGTTCCTGTTTTCTGTTGTTTTTGTATTTCAGGTTTTCCCATTATTAAAAGTGCCAGAAAAATTCCAGAATTTTTTTAGGAAAAATCAGCGTACGGGAACCTTCCAGAAGAGCCAAAGTGGGCCCGAAGGGGGCCAGGGGTGGCCCAGGCGGCCACTTGGCGCGGCCACCCCCCAGGCCGCGCCAGGGGGGCGCCTTGGGTCCCTGGTCCACCTCTGGCTGCCCCCCTTCGCCTATTTATTCCCCGTGACGAGAAAACTTCGGGGACAGAACCCTTTTTCGCGATCTCTCCTCTTTTCCGCCGCCGACGCGCTTCCAAGATTGGGAGCACCAGGAGCCCTCTTCCCGGCACCCTGCCGGAGGGATGAACCACCTCCGGGAGCTTCTCCACCACCATGGATGCTTCCCGGATGAACCGTGAGTAATCCACCTTGGACCATGGGTCCATGATCAGTAGCTATGTGATGTTCTCCTCCCCTCTTTGTTCTTCACGGTTTAGACCTCGTGAGCTGCCCTACATGATCGAGGCACATATGTAATCTTTCTGTTGTTGCTATGTTGAGTTTGCTGGGATCCGATGGATTATGAGACTATGTTCAGATTGTGTTTGAGTAATATATTTGATTCAACTCTTTTATATTTATGTTCTTGAGTAATTCTTGCATGTTCTCCGTTGCTGTTTATTTCTTTGGCCAAGTAGTAGGTAGCGACTCCAAGAGGGAGCGTTATGCATGATTGTGGGTTCATGCCCCCTGATGACTACCTTAAGTGACAGAAACTTGAGTCTAGGGGATGTGTTGTTGCCACAAGGGAGAAAACAACGGTGCTTGTACTTGCGGGTGCAAGGATTGTTTACTTTACGCAAAGTTCTTTAATGCAGTTGTCTGTTGCTTTGAGTTTACACTTAGGGTGGGATTCGCAACTTAATACCAGCGAGATGTTCTGGATAGATATCTCAAGGTGGATGATTAGTAGGTAGATGCGGATGGATTTAGGTCTACTTGTCTTGGCGTACCGCCCAAGCTTTTGAGCCTCTTCCTTTCTTTATAGCATAGTTAGCATTGTTGGGGATCAGCGCAGAAAACAAAAATTTTCCTACCTACGATTCCCGAACCCAAGATCTATGCTATGTTGATGTATGTAACGGAAGGAATCGCTGTTCATACCTTTGAAGACCGAAAGAGGGAAACGTTCCTCGAACGTGGTTGGCGTAGACTCTGATCCTACGACCTACCTGTCGTGTTGAAGAACCTCCGACAATGAAGTAGCACCACACGTGTAGTGCCTCGCGGGATTACACACGTACGGTTCAACCGACGTCCCTCCGGGCTCCGAACCAGATGAGCAGCGGAAAGAAGATTGATCTGGATCCCGATTCCGGCAGCACGACGACGTCCGGATGATGGTGAAACCCCGAACCAGGTGCATTTTCCAAACCAGGGAGTCCGCTCTAGGTCGAAGAAAGAGAGAGAGAAACTCAATGTTGTGTTGAAAAAGGCACCCCCACCCCTCCTTATATAGGCCAAGGAGGGGCTCCACCCCCTCCCCTTCCTCCATGTGGGACTAAACCCCCAAGGGGGGGGAGTGGTGCGGCTAGGAGGGGGGATGGGCCCCTCCCTTGGCGCCAAGCCCAAGGGGGGAGGCTCCCCCTTCCCCTCATGGGCCTTTTAAGGCCCAAATACCTTTTCACCTTTTTAATTAATTATTTAAATCATTTTTAATATTTAATTCTGTCAATTAAATAATAAAACATATTTAAGCATTAATATATATTATTTTGAACCTTTCAAAATATCCGGAACAGCTTCTGGCACCTCCCGGTACATTTCCGGTGTTTTCTCTCTTTTCACCGATGATCCCGAATCAATCATTAATGCATCGATTGCCCTTAAGTGTGACACCCTACGGTCCGGGAAACAGTCGACATGATCGAGACACTCTCTGACCAATGACCATCATGTGGGATCTGGTTACAATCCTTGATGTGCCCCTACGCTTCCATCGAATAAACTTCATCGCTGTTGAACCGTTAACAATATGACTTGATCCCTTTGTGCTTTGGTACTATGTTTGTCTGAGGTATGATCGTCGGTATCCAATACCTAGTTCTTCCTCGTCTCCGACATAACATGTTTACTCGTCTCTGTATATTACATCTGTTGTGACCTAGTCACTTTCTTGCAAGCTATTGATGCAACACCACCGAGTGGGCCCAGAGTACCTATCCGTCACTCGGATTGACAAATCCCGCTCTGATCTATTTCATACTCCTCAACATATCTATTCGGAATACCCAAGATACACCTTTTCAGTTACCATGTTTCAGTGTAACGGTTAATGCACTCAAAGCATCCTAATAGATAGCAATTATGTATGATCATCACGGTCTAAGGATTCAGCCACTATGTTATTAAGTCATCGCAATGCTGAACTTATGTGACTTGATCACACTGCAATGCTTAAGGTGGGTGTGTGTCCATCACATCATTCTCCTAATGGTATGACCTCATTGTCAATAGACTATTATGTTCTCATGATTAGGAAACCTTGATCATCAATTTCCCAATGAGCTAGTATGCCTGAGTTTAACTAGGGACCAGGTTGTTATATATCACACGTGTATTAATGTTTCCACTTAATACAGTTCTAGCACAATATATAACGTATTATGAACAAACAGATATGTGACAAATATCTTTATTAATTTGCCCCTAGGGCACATATCCAACAGTATCCCACTTGCACTAGAGTACAAATTACACTAGTTTACATCAGGTACGTATCTAACACCAATAGTCTCTCGGTGTTGTTCAAACTTGGCTTGTGGAAGAGGTTTAGTCATTGGGTCTGACGGATTCAGATCCGTATGTATTTTGAAAATCCTAGTATGACCATCCTTGACGTAGTCCCGCGTCACATGGAAATGCCGGCTTGGCTGTAGAGTGAGTCCTAGGCTCCCTTGCGCTAGCAATGGCACCCGTATTGTCGCAATAAATGCTAACAGGGTCAGTGCAACTAGGGAATACGCCAAGCTCGATGACGAACTCTTCAGCCAATGCGCTTCGTTTGACGCTTCGCAAGCGGCAATATACTCCGACTCCATCGTATATTGGGAGACGACTGACTGCTTGCCGCTCTTCCAGCTAATCGCACCACCATTCAACATAAACACGTATCCCGTCTGGGATTTTGAGTCATCGGGATCAGTACCAAGACTAGCATCGACGTAACCTGTTACGGCGAGCTCTTCTTCACATCCTCCATAGACAAGAACCAGATCCTTAGTTCTTCGTAAGTACTTAAGGACGTTCCTCACTGCAATCCAATGATCCATTCCAGGATTACTTTGGAAATGATTAGTCAGACTAACCGCCAGGGCCACATCTGGTCGAGTACACAACATAGCATACATGATAGAACCTATGGCTGAGGAATAGGGCTTTGAGGACATTTCCTCCCTTTCTTTTGTTGTTGATGGGCATTGAGTCGCACTCAATTTACTTCCTTTCATAACGGGCAAGAGGCCTCTCTTTGCGTTATCCATATTGAACCTCTTCAATATATTCTCAAGGTAAGTTCTCTGACTCAGTGCTAATAGGCGTCTTGATCTATCTCTATAGATTTTAATGCCTAATATGTATGCAGCTTCACCTAGGTCCTTCATGGAAAATTTTCCATTCAAATATTCCTTTACCCCCTCTAGAAATTTCATATCATTCTCTATCAATAATATGTCATCCACATATAGTACTAGGAATGCCACAGAGCTCCCACTCGCTTTCTTATAAACACAAAATTCTTCTTCATTTTGGACAAATCCAAAAGCTTTGATCACCTCATCAAAACGAAGATTCCATCTCCGAGATGCTTGCTTCAACCCATAAATGGACCGTTGAAGTTTGCATACCTTACCAGCGTCCTTAGGATCAATAAAACCTTCCGGTTGTACGATATACAACTCTTCCTCAATGTTGCCATTTAGGAACGCGGTTTTCACATCCATCTGCCATATTTAATAATCGTAATAGGAAGAAATTGCTAGCAATATCCGGATAGACTTTAGCATCGCTATGGGAGAGAAAGTCTCTTTGTAGTCAACTCCTTGAATTTGTCGGAAACCTTTTGCGACAAGTCGAGCTTTATAGACAGATACGTTTCCGTCTGCGTCAGTCTTTTTCTTGAATATCCACTTATTCTCGACGGCCTTTCGGTCCTCGGGAATATCCACCAAAGTCCATACTTTGTTGGCATACATGGAGTCTATCTCGGATTTCATGGCTTCCAGCCATTTCTCGGACTCGGGTCCCTCCATTGCTTCTTTGTAGTTCGCAGGTTCGTCAGGTTCATTTAACATGACTGCATTGACAAGTTGCCCATAAAACTGAGTTTTTACTCGGGCTCTTGATGACCTGTGGGGTACAATAGGATCCTCTTCATCTTGATCATGATCATCATGTATGTCACAATCGTTATGAATATCATGATGACCGTTCTCTTCAGCTCCCACTACGGAAGATGGTTCTGGAACAACTTCCATTTCCATTTCTTCCACTTGGAGTAATTGGTCAATCATCTCGTTGAGGTCTATTTTCCTCCCACTCAATTCTTTCGAAAGAAACTTTTTCTCAAGAAAGCATCCAGTCTTGGCGACAAACGTTTTGCCCTCAGACTGGTTGTAGAAGGTGTATCCAACGGTTTCCCTTGGATATCCCACAAAGATGCACTTATCCGCTTTTAATTCGAGTTTGTCAGGCTGAAGTTTCCTAACATAAGCCTCACAACCCCAAATCTTCAAGTGAGACAACTTTGGTTTCTTGCCATGCCATTCCTCAAATGGTGTTGTCTTTACGGATTTGGACGGTGCCCTATTAAGAATGTAAGCGGAAGTTTCTAATGCATACCCCCAGAATGACACAGGTAAGTCGGTATGAGACATCATCGATCGTACGCTATCCAATAGAGTTCGATTACGTCGCTCATAAACACAGTTACGCTGAGGTGTTCCTGCCAGCGTAAGTTGTGGTACGATTCCACAAGTCTTAAGATGATCGCCAAACTCGTGACTTAAATACTCGCCTCCTCGATCGGATCGAAGCTGCTTGATTTTCTTCCCGAGTTGATTCTCGACCTCACTCTGAAATTCCTTGAACCTTTCAAAGGTTTCAGACTTATGTTTCATTAAGTAGATATACCCATATCTGCTTAAGTCATCTGTGAAGGTCACGAAGTAACGAAGACCATTGCGTGTGGGGACGTTCATAGGTCCACATACATCTGAATGTATGATCCCTAACAAGTCTTCCGCACGCTCCATTGTTCCATTGAATGGAGTCCTTGTCATCTTGCCCATAAGGCATGGTTCACATGTGTCAAGGGATCCAAAATCCAATGACTCCAGAAGTCCATCATCATGAATATTCTTCATGCGCTTTTCACCAAGATGACCAAGTCGACAGTGCCACATCGTCATGTGTTCTTCGCCACTAGGTTTTAATCTTTTGGCCTCTACGTTATACATATGAAGTATATCACAATCGAGATTAAGAATGAATAAGCCATTTTTCTCCGGTGCGTGAACATAAAACACATCATCCTTATAAATCGCACAACCAATTGTATCTGACTTAAAACAATAGTGGTCTCACTTCAAGCAAGAACCACTAACGATGTTCACACTCAATGCGGGTACATAGTAGCA
Organism: Bromus sterilis; assembly: GCA_950022295.1. Lineage (NCBI taxonomy): Eukaryota > Viridiplantae > Streptophyta > Magnoliopsida > Poales > Poaceae > Bromus > Bromus sterilis. Next base: position 135,979,898 of record OX465601.1, on the reverse strand, counting down.
CTTATTCAAAATCAAAACTAATCCCGAAGGGAGACTAAGATGCTTCGTGCCGACCGCCACCACTTCAATCCGGCAGCCGTTTCCCACGCGCATCGTCACTTCATCTTTCATCAAGCGTCGCCTATTCCGTAGCCCCTGAGAGGAGTTAGAAATGTGAGCAACAGATCCTGTATAAAATATCCAGGATTTGTTCCCAGCGCTTGTTAAGAAAAGATCAATAACGTGTATATCAAATATAGCTTTGTCTCTTCTGACAATCTTGCCAACGTTCTTATCCTCTAGGTACTTGGGGCAGTTGCGTTTCCAGTGACCATCACCCTTGCAGTAGAAGCACTCAACGCCGGGGGTTGGGTCCAAGTTTGGGTGCCTTACGAGGAGTGACAAATGGCTTGTCACCCTTCTTCGGGCTTCCCTTCTTTCCCTTCTCCTTCTTGCCAGACTTCTTGAATTCAACGGTCTTGTTGACCATGAATACAACATGCTCCTTCTTGATCTCAACCTCAGTAGTTTTTAGCATGGCGAACAACTCAGAAGGGGTCTTAGTCATCCCCTGCATGTTGTAGTTCAACAAAAAGCCTTTGTAGCTAGGGGGCAGCGACTGCAGCACCCTATCAACAACAAGTTCATCTGGAATCTGACATTCCAGAGCATTCAAGCGTTGAACGTAGCCTGACATCTTGACCATGCACTACTAGGGAATAGCCTTATGGTGGCGCATTGTTTTTGAGTTTAGTGGCGCATTAGGGATGCGCCACTAACTACAAGCCACTAATAAGGGCTTAGAGGTGGCACATTCTGGATGCGCCACCCCTAAGGGCCTTAGGCGTGGCACATCTCAGAATGCGCCACCTCTAAGCTCTTAGGGGTGGCGCATTCTGGTATGTGCCACACCTAAGGGCCTTAGGGGTGGCGCATTCACAGTGCGCCACTAAATCCTGAAAATATGCGCCACTAAATAATTACAGAAAACAAAACAAAAAGAATTACATAAAAGAATAAAAGCATTACAGATATTTTTATTATATTACAGAAATGCAAAATACAATATAACAATGAGGCCAACAATTATTGATACAAAATAATTGCAATATAATTTTTATTACACAGGTTTAGAGGCCAACAAGATTCACAAGATTACATCCATCACAAAATTACAACGAGTCCAACAATTATTGAAAACCGAAAGCTACTTTTGTCATCATATCTTGTTTGCTCTTCAACCTGCACAAAACAAAGCTTTAGAGGTCACATCCATATGAATCATACCAAAGGAGAAGAAAGCAATCTAGCATCTATTCTTATCAACAACTTAAAGCAAGTCGATGAATGGTGAAAAGCATGCACATATGCATAAAAAGGCATATGCAGTGACCTTTATACACAAAGAGCACCAAGAGTATTTGACACTACCATCTACTACACAAAGAGTACATCCAAATTACATCCAAATTACACAAAGAGTACATTCAATTTTTCTGACTCGGCTCGGGGAATGGGCGGCATCCTTCTTTCGTCATGAAAGGCCTTGTGTCACGCAGGGCCTTTAGGCAGACTTCTATCTCCCCATTGGATGGTGCAATGTTCGAGTGGAAGATCGACCCCCTCATTTGTACTTCATGACGGATGATAGCGCCATCTGCGCTTGGATGTGAAAGAACTCCTCCTTGAGATTTGCATCGGCGATTTCCGCCTTCCTTTCGGCCCACGCTCTGAGATGACTTGGCAGCGTAAGGTTGCGTTGTTCCTGTACAATCTCTCTCATGTGATGAAGGGCGTAGTACGCATCCCTCACACTGCCAGCCGGCTGCTTGACGCACGGGAACTACATTACGTGGTTGAACACGTTCACGCCAGGCTGATTTTTCCTGAACTTGTGCTTCGTGATCTTGCCTCCGGCTTTTATGTAGCCGACGAGAGCATCATCCAAAACTCTCATGATATACTTGTAATCTTTCTTCTTCACACTCCCCGAGTCTAAATACACGGCATGCGAGTGTTGAGGTGAAAAGCAGATGAGCACGCAGCCTTGATCCTCACTGCATAATTAAAATAATCCAAAAGAATGTTGGAAGAGGACAATGGAAAGCTAAGAAAGCATATATGCTACGGAGGCGAGCGAATGACTTACTTGGGAGAGTATGTCATAAGAAATGAATCCTTGTCGGCGTTCTGTAGCATGAAGTCTGTGATGTACCCGCCGCGAGATCCGCGTCCCCATCGTCCATCAAGATGCTTTCACGCATGTAGAAGGGGTCCAATATCGCGACGCTCGGGGTCTTATCTCTCCTGATACTCATAGAAAGGCTGAGCGAGAACAGACGGATAAGGCTATGGTCCAGCCGCTTGAGATGGTACAAATTGAAGATCTCCGAAATCGCAGGATTATCATATCCGCGGGGATAGTGTTGATGAAGCCCATGTTGAGTGGCACCTTGGCCATGAAAACCGGGTACGAGGGATTCTCTTCTCGAAGAAGAATCTTCTCTAATGCCATAATACTATGATGCACACTCTGCATATCCGAAGTTGCAAGGTCCAGCATGTCCTTAGGTAGCATCGCCCTACCAGCCACATGGATTTCAAACGAGAGATCCTTGGGTCTTGGTGGCCCGTCCTGAGCCCGGATCGGCATCGAAGGTTGGCTACTAGAAGTGATGCTCTTCTTTCTTTTCCGTCCCTTCTTCTTTTCTGATTTTGAGCAGTCACCGGCCTTTGTCTGCTCAGTGGCCGCCTTATGGAGTGTGGACGGGCTGAGAATAGATCTTGTGGCATCTGCTTGAGGCTCGGTGAAGGCGCAAGCTGCTGGAGACATGTCCTGAGAAGCAGTGAAGAGACGCGTGGAGCAAGCAGGCTTCGCCGCAGGATCAGCTGGACCGCGAGCTTCCTCGTCATGCTGATAGGCTCCTTCAGCAGGAGGCATGAATAAGTCATCAGCATCATACAAAGTATGGATGAACTGGTCGGCGCTGATATCATCATCAAGATCATCGTCTTCTTGTTGTGCGCCGATGGGATCATGTGGCGCCGACACGATGACTAGCGGTGTTGTCCTAGGTGTGGTGCCCCTTTCCTTCGTCATTAAACGCATTTGGCTCTTCGGCCATAGGCATATTTGGTTGAAACAGTCACTGAGGACTGCCGGCTCGTCCTCATCGTATCCGGGGGGTTGAATGGGAGGTTCAACTCTCTCGTAGCCCGAAATCACGATAGAGATTTGAACCCTATGCATCTCCGGTGCCATCGGCATATTGTGCATGATTCGATTTTGTGGTTGAATGATTTTACCTTTGGCAAGATCCTTCAACTCGCCGTCCACGACTTGTAATAGAATGCATGGAGTGTCCTCCTGCGAAAGAGATATATATATGCATGTACGACATCAGAGAGATTCCACTAAAAAGGCAAGGAGATGAAGTCCTCTTTTGAGTTCCAGACGCTTATAGTTACCTTGAGGGCGTCGAGGTCGGCTAGTGAAGAGACCCCGCCGATGACGGCGGGCATGCAAGAGACGGAGGGCGCGCTGCCTCCAGTGGCGTCGGTCGCCCTATTTGCGCTACCGCCGGGTGCATTATTATTATGCCCCTGTTGCTCGATCGTGGCCGGAGGAGTTACCATCACGTCCGGCGTCCCCGCCGCGGTGTTGGCGGCCGGAGTCACCAATACGCCGGGAGTCGGTGCGGGAGCCACCACTACAGCCGGAGTCAGGACTGCAGGCGCCGCGGGGCCCGAGTTGCTGCCGACCATGCTGGGGATTGGTATGGGCCCTTGTGCACCACGCGCTTGCCAATTCGCGAGCGACTGCATCATATCTGGAAGGAGAGCATTCATCGTCTTCGCCACTTCGTCCTGGACAAGCTGCGGAAGCATGTTCACCTTCTCCTCCAGTCCACGAACATAAGCGGCATCTTCTTCGGTCCTTCTCGCCTTGCGCCCCCTCGAACAGGACTGCTCCGCCGATTTACCAGAATATTCGGACCAATTTAGGTCCGCACCAAAGCCGACCACACGGACGGCTGACGATGGCTTCGCCGTCACGTCGTCAACCTTCTTGACCTTGTTCAACGCCCTGTTAAAGGCGTTGTCCCACGGGCCGGCCGTCTTAACCGACGACTCCTGCGATGAGGCGATTTGTATTTCCGCTTGCTGCAAAAAGAATGTGAAACGTTAAGAAATTGTGAACTTCACTCGGGAATTCAATCGACAAGGTCGCGTGGTAAACTACTTACCACGGCAGTCTTAAACTCCTGAATCTTAGGATCGATAATTATTTTCGAGGTTGCTTTGTCCTTATAGCTCCGGGCCCTCACAAAGAATTCGGTCTTCGGATCATCTTTGTATTGCTGGAAGGGGTTAGGTATGCCCGCAGAGGCGTACTCGGCATCCTCCTTGTCCCATTTAGGCTTGGAACTTTTGTAACCACCGGCTCCGAGACGGTGGTTACCTATGACCTGCGACCGCATGGCCTTGCCCTTTGCACTCGCGGCCTTGGCTTGCTCGGACTCACACCTAGCCTTGAAAAGGTTGTAGGTAGCTTGGTCGATCAACGGCTCTTTCTCCTTGAGCTCCTCCCAGGTTTTGTTCTTTTCAAAAATTGCCCTCTTCACCCGGGTTTTCCAACTGGACAAGGCCTTTCTCATCTTCCTGAGGGCCCATGTGTTTACTTTGTTCCCTCTGAGTTTGGTGTTATCGTACGGCTCCGGAAACTTGTATCGTCCGTGCAGCTTGTTGATAAGAAGCTGACAATAATGAATATTCTCACGACTCCTGAGGTTAATCGTGGTGATCGGCACGGTGTTGCGGAGGATCGCCGCAACTTGACGGCCGTACCCTTCCAAAAAACGTTCGGGCTCTTTAGGAATCCTGACGGCGGTCACAACAGTAAACTCTTGCCTGATGACGCCAACCTTGGTCGGTTTCCGATTCCTCTTCTTCGACTGGGTACCATCTGTGTTGGAGCCACCGGTCCCATCATCCTCGCCGATGTTCCTCTCGCCGTCTGTCGTACCGGCCTCCTCCTCCAAGTCATCATCCGATGAGTCGGACTCCGACTCTATCTCCTCCTCATACTCCTCCTCGCCCAGAGGTACTTCCTCTTCTCTCTGCTCCTCGACCTCCTCCTGGGAGTATTCCCAAAATTGCTTCCTTTTTTCTCCCGGCTGAGAAGAAGGACCGGCGTCGGCTCCGGTCGACATGTTTGCACTAGTAAAATATTAAGAAATGCAACTACTTAATTAATTAGCACAATAAATAAATGCAAATACTCTCATGTTAAGAAAAATAGCAATGGTCATGCACGAATTCACGGAAAAATTCGGCATGACCTTTGCTCTTTTTCTTAACATGAGAGTGCCCCATTCTCAACCGAAACGGAAGTTAATCAACATTTCGGGAGAAAGGGGATAATGATTTGTACCTGCACAAGAAAATGCCTTGTATGTAGGCACAACAAGCATATTTATAGATATTGAAACAGTATTCAAAAACATAATAGTCAATAAGAAATCTATTAACATCACATAACATAGGCAACCATCTTATCATGTCAAGTTCTGCTGGCAGATTAATGCATTGCAAATTCTGTATACTTGCAAGTTGTACTTTGCAACACCTAAAAACAGAAAATTTGGACCTAGGGCATTGTCAAGAACTCAAAAAATTCAGACAAAGCACCATGGCACCTTTGCTAGTTGAAAATTCAGACAACTTGCTTTTTTCCAGCAGGGGAGGGGGAGCAGGGCACCATTGCTATTTTTCAACTACTACCTCTATTGCTACCACTACAAACCTAATACAGAGTACTACTAGAACTAATTTTTACTTTTGAAATTAGAAGAACAGGGAGCCTACACTTCATTTAAAGCAGATGCAGTCCATGACAAGGTGAAGTGTATATACTTATTATCATTCTAAAAGTAGCTTGTCCTAATATCTTTGTCTATCCAGTGTGGCTACATTACATGGTGATCAAATTACCTAGCTACAAGACACACACACACACACACACATCTAAGCCAAGTATCCAGTATAGCATCTGTTCATCAGTTTATTTTTTTTTTATATCAAATTGGGCTATCAGATTTTATGTGCTGATCAATGGTCTGTAAACAGAACAAAGCACAACATTTTCATATCAATGATCATGTACCATAAGCAATGATCATATCAACATTTGAAGCTACTTTTCTCTTTTTAGATAAAGATTTCACTATGCTAAACTTCACTACCAGAGGAGAGAATGATAGAATTCACTATGGCACAAGGTGCAAGATCACACATGTAAACATGGAGTACTGCTTCCACCTCCTAGGGCTTGCCCAACTCCTCACCATTCTCTGCCTCTCTCTGTTCTCTAGGTTTTGCACTAAAATAAATTGCAATTTAGCATCTCTAACTCCTAAATTGCACTAGCACACTAGGCATCAAATTCCCCAAAGGGATTGCACATCGAGCAATTCTCAAATCCCCTCTGTTCTCTAGGGTTTGAACAAAGGGATTTGAGAAGAGGGGCGAGTGGGGTTTGGGGCTGCAATGGAGGGGAGGGGGAGCAGAGGAGGGGGGTATGGATGTACCTGGAAGGGGCGGGGCCGGCGTCGACAACTCGAACGGCAGGGGCGCGCGGGGCCAGGGTTGAGGTGGCGGCTCCGGCGTCGCCTTGGTCGGGTGGCGCCCGGGGACGTCGGCGGCCGTGGATGGGGGCGCGGGGGCGGCTCCGGTGGCAGTGAGGGCAGCGGCCGGAGAGCGGGGGCACGGCTAGGACTCCGGTGAGGGCGGCGGCCGGAGAGCGAGGTGAGGGAGTGGGGGGGGGGAATGGGTACTGTTCGGGCAAGGAGGGGGCAGTTTTCGATAGGACAAGTCTTAGGGGTGGCGCATTTCGCAGATCTGCGTGGATCCTTATGCGTGGCGCATATCTGCGGAATGCGCCACACATAAGGATCTACTTGGTGGCGCATTTCTGCAAAATGCGCCACCCCTAAGACTTGCCTATTTTTCTGTTGAATTGATTTAACTTTATTTTGCCTACTTATTATTGGAATTTCAATTCTGCCATTTTTTATTCAATTTCCATTTTGCCATATGCAATTGTACTAGTATTTTGTACTAGTATTTTGCGGCGGCGGGCACGGGCGTCGAGTGCGGTGGGTGATGGAGGTTAAGGCTTAGGGGTGGCGCATTTTGCTGAAATGCGCCACGCATAAGAAACCTTATGCGTGGCGCATTTTAGCGAAATGCGCTGCGCATAAGAGAACTTAGTGGCGCATCTGGGCTATATGCGCCACCCCTAAGAATTTTTTAATTTTTATTTTCACATGCCTTGTCACATTCCTTGTCACATTATTATGACATGTTTATTTTTTAATTAAACATGTGTTGTCACATGCCTTGTCACATTATGAATGAACTTAGTGCCGTAACAATTATGATGAAAACACAGACCCCTGATGGTTATAATATGTAGGTGGAGTCATGAAGTGGATGCAAACAAGGAAAATCTTTAACAAAATACTAGGTGTAATGTGAGAGGGGAGAAAGCACAAGCAGCAACACCAACAAACAACAGCAAAGTCATATTAAATCCATGCATACACAAAGTGATCATGAATTACAAAATATTTTTCTTAAATCTAGAGCTAGCTATCTAGCTATCGTTTCCTCACGATCTTCTTCTTGCCCTTCTTTGTCGTGGTTGAATAATTTAGGCCCGGGACGCCTTCACTTTTCCTCTTGAACGGGAGGAGACCTTTCTTCGGTAGGGTTGTGGTGTATGTATCCTGAGCGGCGTAGTCATCCTCCATCTTCGGGTCGCCGTACTTGTCAAAGTCTTGCTCGTTGGCGACTCCATCCATTCCAATGATGTTTCTTTTGCCTCTCCTCACTACAACGCGGCTCGTATTTGATGGGTCGGTAATGAAGAAGCATTGGTCCACTTGGCTAGCCAGTACCCATGGCTCATTTTTCGCGGTGACGTTTGCGCCCGCAGACTTGGACTTGGCTTCGGGTATAACCATGGTGGTGAAGTACCGGTCTTCTTTTACGAAGCTCTTGGCCCATCTCACACGGAACATCGGCACCTTCTCTCCACAGTAGTCGAGCTCCCATATGTCCTCGATCCTTCCATAGAATCTTTCCTTGACGTCATCGGTGTAGAATATCCCCGTTACCCCTGAGTTCTGGTAATCGCAATTATTGTCCTTTTCCTCCGTGTAAAATGTGTAGCCGTTGATATCATACGCTTGATAGGTCATCAGGTTGCGTGCGGCACCCTGTGACAAGGTGAATATCATCTTTTCGTCCTCAGAAGCGTTCCTTCGCGGGGGATTAGCACGAAGCTCGTCCCTAAACCAAGTCATGAAACCGGAGTTGTGCTCTTTGATTAGCCGTGGATCTCGGTCCGTTATCTGCAGGCCCTGGTCACTGTACTTCTTCCTGATTAAATCCTTGTGCTTTACTATCCAAGGATCGACCAGCTGGATGTGTTGTAGCGCGACTAGGCTTGCTCTTTCAAAGTCGATGTCTCGACCGTCAAAGTTGACATGCATTGCGCGGCTTCCCTCGTGCTGACCACACCCATTGGTCCTGCCAAAGTGCTTGTTGACGGCCATACCAACAGGGTTCTCGGTGTTGAGATAATTCGTGCAAAAAGAGATGCACTCTTCGGTTAAAAGCCCTTCGCTATGCTTGCATCTGGACGGGACCTGTTACGAACGTATTTTTTGATGTGCCCATTCATCCTTTCGAACGGCATCATGCTGCGCAGAAACGCAGGCCCGAGTTGGACGATATCCTCCACGACGTGGATCAGCAGATGCACCATAATGTCGAAGAACGCGGGCGGGAAATAGATCTCAAGATCGCATAGTATGAGCACGATATCCTCCTGTAGCCTTTTGAGTTGCGTAGCGCAAATCGACTTCCGGGAGATGACGTCAAAAAAGTTGCAAAGGCCAAACAACGTTTTACGGACGTGCTCGTCCATTATCCCTCGCATCGCAACCGGGAGAATCTACGTCATCAGCACGAAACAGTCGTGAGATTTCATCCCGCTGAAACGCTGCTTCGCCTCGTCTAGGTATTTGCTTATCTTCCCCGCGTATCCGTTCGGAAATTTTACTCCTATGAGGCAGTGGATAAACCGCTTGATCTCCTCCTCGCATAGAGTGAAGCATGCCGGGGGGCAGTGATCAATACCGGTCTTCTGCTTGGTCGTCCTTTTTCGTTTGCGAGAGTTTTGCGTTTCCGTATCCTCTTCCTCCTCCGTCTCATCATCGTCGTCACTAGGGGGGTGAAGTTCCCTCCTGATGCCCATAAATTTCAAGTCATTCCTTACTTTTGGCCCGTCCTTGGTCTTCTCCGGCATGTTGAGCAGCGTGCCAAACAAGCTCTCGCACACGTTCTTTGTGATATGCATTAGATCAAGGCTATGAGGACTGCGGAGTAGACTCCAGTATTGCAAATCCAAGAAAACAGACCTCGCTTTCCATACCCTCATCAACGGCTGAGTCTTCTTTTTTTTCTTTCCCGGCGCGGGGCACTCTTTCCAAGTTTTCAGCAAGTTGTCGATTTCTTTGCCGCTCCTTCGAGCTGGGGGTGCTCGGAGCTCCTCGCTTCCATCGAACAGATGTCCCTGTTTTCTCCACGCATGTTTCTTGGGAAGCCACCTCCGAGACCCCTGGAACACGGTTTTTGAAGATCCGGGATCTTTTGGTAGCTGGCGGTACGTTGTATTATCCATGCACCTAACGCATGCACAGAATCCTTGGACCACCTGCCCTAAGAAATATCCGTATCCGAGATAGTCGTGCACCGTCGTGATCACCGCGGCTTTCATTGGGAAATATTCTTTTGCCGCGGCGTCCCACGTATTGACTCCGTCTTTCCATAACGTTTCTAGCTCCTCTTTCAACAGCTGCAGATATAGATTGAGGTGCGTACCTGGTTGTTTCGGCCCTTGAACTAGCATACACATTGTTATGTACTTTTTCTTCATGCACTTCCAAGGGGGAAGGTTGTATATGCATACAAACACGGGCCAAGTACCGTGTGTGCTGCTCTGGCTGCCAAACGGATTGACTCCATCGGCGCTCACACCAATCCTGAGGTTCCTTGGTTCTTTCCCAAAATCTGGGTATTCGAGGTCCAACGCAGTCCATTGGCTACCATCTGAAGGGTGCCTCAACATGTCCTCCTTTTCCGGATCCGGGTTCGGGTCATCCTCTTTTATCTTCTTTCTATCCGCGTGCCAGGTCATGAGCTTTGCTTCCTCGGGATCTATGAAATACCTCTGCAGACGAGGAGTGATCGGAAAGTACCATACCACTTTTCTAGGAACTTTCTTCCCTCTCTTGTATCGACTAACACCGCACACCGAACATGTGGTTTTATCTTCGTCCTCACCCCGATAGATCATGCAATCATTTATGCAGAGGTGGTATTTAACGTGCGGAAGATCGAGAGGGCAAAGGACTTTCTTGGCCTCAGCGATACTAGTTGGTCACGTGTTGCCCTTCGGAAGACGATCGTGCCAGAATGCCATGTTATCATCGAAGCTTTCGTCGGTCCATTTGTGTTTTGCCTTCATCTCCATAGCCCCAAGTGTTACATTCAATCGGGTATCCCCGTCGTTGCATCCTTCGTACAACTTCGTAATCGCGTCTTTCTCGAGTTGCGCCATCTTGGCTTTCTCTCTAGCTGCACCTCTTGCGTTCAACGCCTCTTTGACAAGCAGCTCTTGAACATGAGGGTCCCGCACCCAGCTTGAATCATCATGTCCGAATTTTTTATCTTCATGTCCGTCATCTTGATCTACATGATCCGCTTCGGCATCTTCTTCATGATCATGTACGGGATGCTCTTCGTCATCTCGCCCGCCGCTGTTTTCTGGTTGCCCTTCCTCATTTACTGGCACCCCACCATTAACGTCCTCCTCCTCACCAGCTTCATCACTTATCCATCGTGTGTAGCCATCCATCAAACCATTACGCTTCAGGTGTCTTTGCAATATTCCGGAATCAGGCTCGGTCACGCACTGCAGTTTGCATCTCCGACACGGACATCTTATATCCGACCTATTATTCCTTAGCATGTCGTTTGTCGCACATTGCATCCACCTAGCCACGGTGATATCGCTCAGCATCTCACGGACCATGTTCGATCACCTGCGTGCACGGAGAGAGCAACACAATTATATATCACAGTCGTCGCCGGAAAAATTCGGCATGACCTTCCCTAATAATGCATGGGAGCATGCGGAGAGTGCGCTAGAAATTTGCCGAAACGGAAATGAATCGACATTTCGGCAAAACATTTGCCACTCAAGATACACATATACATCAAACCACCATAAGCTTCACATATACATCAAACCACCACAAGCTTCACATATACATCAAACCCAAGCTTCACATATACAACAAACCCCAAGCTAATAAAGGCAAGTATATGGGTCATAAATGGAACAAAAGAGTTTGGGAGGATGTCCACTTACTTCAATATGAAACAAAATAGATGTAATGCCAAGTATCGATGGATAAATGGAAGAAATGAGGTGGGGAGGAGGAGAAAACCGAATATATCTAGGGTGAGAAGAGTGGATCTAGTTTGAGAATTGTGTGGAGGGAATGAGAGGTGGTAGGTGGGGTGGAGTAGATAAGGGCAGCTCTAGGAATTTAGTGGCGCATATATAAAGTCAGTGGTGGCGCATTGATGTAATGCGCCACCCATAAGCTCTTATGGGTGGCGCATTAGGTAAATGCGCCACCCCTAAGGACCTTATGGGTGGCGCATTAACAATATGCGCCACCCCTAAGCTCTTAGGGGTGGCGCATTCTGTATATGCGCCACCTATAAGGTTCTTAGGGGTGGCGCATATTGCTAGATGCGCCACGTATAAGATCATCTAGGCTGGCCCACTCTTAGGGGTGGCGCACTGGAAAATAATGCGCCACCCATAAGGTCTTATGGGTGGCGCATTATTTTCCAGTGCGCCACCCCTAACAGATGGTGGCGCATGGCTTTCTATATGCGCCACTAATAAGCTTTCCATGTATAGCTATTTCCCTAGTAGTGACGTGCTCACTAACACTGCTATGTTCATCCATCTTTGCTGAGAAGAAAGCTTCTGAAGCCTCATAACTTTCAGCCCTGGCTTGGGGTGCAAAGACGGACTTGAGGTCGGTGATTATCTCATATGCACCCATCCTCTCAAAGCGTTTCTGCAGCTCAGCCTCCATGGAGTAAAGCATTCCACTCTAGACAAGGTTGTAATCATCTGTCTTGGAGAGGTAGACATTCTTCTCATCCTGATGTGACGCCCCCAAAATCAGACCGTGTACAGTAATCATACACACAGGGTACACGACTGAGATTAGGGTGCCACGGTGATAATATCACAGCACAACACTAAACACGAAAGGATAAACAAATATATTACAATAGAGGGGGTTCACGCGGACCCGAATACATAAGTCATACAAGCCATAATATCTGAGTACAGACATAGTTAGTCAAGTTTTGCCTTAAGAAGGCTAGCACAAATCACATCAGAGATACAGAACGAAAAGGTGAGGCCTCCTGCCTGGGATCCACAGTACTACTCCTGGTCAACGGGGAACTCGACGTCGTAGTAGGCGCCTCCGGGGTACTCCTGCTCCTGGGCTCCAACGTCGGCTGCAGCGGCCGATCAGGCAAAACAGTAAAGGAAATAAAGCAGGTGAGTATCTAGTATACCCGCGAGTCTTACGTCCGCTACTAAGCATTATGCATTGTATCAACGGAATGAAGAGGCTGTATATAGTGGACTGAAGACAGAAATATAGAGCAAGGGTAAGAAGCTAGGCCTAACGAAGACTAGCATCTTCCGACGATGTCTTGCAGCATGGGGTAAGAATCAGCCAACAGTTTATATAAAACAGTAAGGTAACAATGAAGCAGAAGTTGTTGCAACATTGAATAATAATAAGTTGTAATAATTAACAATGCCTCCGAGTTCACCTCCTCGACATCCCCGCGAGGAAGAAAACCCGGAACCACACAGTTTAATAATAATAGTTTCTAGTGGTAAGATCCAGCTTCAGCATAAAGCGTCCTGTTACCGTGGACACGGCTATCGATAGATCAATTCTTCCCTGCAGGGGTGCACTTGTGTTACGCTACACGCACGGATCTCCAGGGTGGCGGGAACCTTGTTAGGGAACGCTCCACCGAGGCTATCCGACACTTCATAGCCCATATTTCAAACTCAACAGAGAGGTCATCCGCCGGACTATATCCTATGTACGCGGGGCTTTGGACCCTAACCCCGGCGTACTCCTGCACGGTGCGTGACTGGCCGGTGAAGTTAAATCAAAGCAAATACAAATCACACGCCGCGGCAAATAAGACAACACCACTTCCCGGAAATCAGCCCGCGGTACTGCTGACGTCTGAAAAGTCCTCGGACGACACTAAGAAGCGGAGGAGCCCATAACTCGTAGTTCCCACGGGTAGGTAGTGCGTACATGGCATCTAGCCAACTCAAGACATTCACTGAACCATTTAGCATTTTAATTAACCTGCGTGACAACCGTTATCGTTGCCTCGACTTAACCGACCCGCGGACAACGACAGCAGCCAGGACCACCAGTACATCGGTGCCTGCTCTGTCGTCCCACCAAGTCACTGCGGTTACCAACAAGGTGAACCGTCTCCTTACCTTGTCTCGCGTGTGCTCCGGGAGGAGCTCGACTTTCGTGGGTTGGTAACTCTCGCGGCCAACGATCAGGGGCCAAGCACACCGGTACACTGGTCGTACCCTCCCTGTCGTCCCGTCGCAATACCTCTCGCGGGCACCGTTGGGTCGCCCGACTCCTTACCTTTAAGGACAACCGTCGTTCGGACCCTATGGCGGTAAGACAAAGTCAGCCTCGAGTGGAGTACAAAGATTACTCCTTGATAGCTCACACTTGAGGTGACTAGGCATAACCCAGATAGGGGCCTTAGACGGAGTCTGCATTGTACCGTACCTGTGCAGCTATAATATTAATATCCGCGTTCACTCCCCTAAGTGATCACGGCCCTCTATCTAATCCTAGCTAACAATGCGCAGGGTTCACTGCTGAATAATGCATAAGTAATAATAGGCGGCATAGGATTAAAGGAAGGTACATCAAGGGGCGACAAAATTCAAGCTATGCAGTTGAATAGGATTGTAATCGTAGCAGCAGCAGTAACAATGCCTAGTGCAAGAAATGTACGGAAAGATAGGCGATATCTGGGGAAGAGAATGGCTCTGCTTGCCTGCAAGATCGACGGTAGTAGTAGGGTCGTCGACGACGTAGTCGTACTCAGCAGCGGTGCAGTCGACGGCAACAGCGGGGTCTACCGGAGATTAAAGGGGGAAGAAACAATAAATACACAACAATAATATACAAACATATGCAAGACATGACAGATGAAAAGTTAACGGTGTTCTAACGCAGTGCAATGGAATAGGCTCGGAGCGGGAATTCATCTGAGGATGAACTGCCGGCTCCGGGTGATTACCGGACAGGGTGTCCGGAGGGGAAAGGATCAAGCCGGAGGTGTCGTGGTTACCGAAACAACATAAGGGGGGGTGTATCCGTGCTATTTGAACCATTCCGGACAACTTTCGTGTTCGGAATAAATTCATCCGGGCACTCTAACAGTACCGGACAGTTTATCGGACAGACGGTCCGGAGGGGGAATGTTCGATGTTCATAGTGTTAGAGGGGGGTGGTAGACATACGGATAGCGTATTTGTATTCGTTGTATTTTTCTGATCAATTTTCATGTATAAAGTTTTTGAATCCGAGTTACGGTTTAAAAGTTATTGAATTTCAAAGTTTAAATCAATTTAAATGATTTTCTGAATTTCTTTTATTATTTATTAAACATTATGCAAAACATTATCCACAACATTATCCAGAACAGTGCTGACATGTGGGACCCACATGTCAGCCTCTGTTATTTATAAAACATATAATTAAATTGGAAAATGCCTCTGGACCCACCTGTCATACACTGATTACTTATAAACTAATTTAATTAATCTAATAATCTATTGGGACCCAACTGTAAGTGACACATGTTTAATTAACAGTTATTTTTATTTAAACAAATGTATGGGTCCACATGTAATAGACTCAAGGGGGGGGTTTATTATCTGTTAATCATCCCTGTTAAGTTAACCAGGGATTAACCGGGGGGGGGGGGGTCCACTGTCATGGAGACAGAGGGGAGTCTCCACGGCGCCACGCCATGCCACGGCGAGGCCAGGGAACGCCGGCGAGGTCCATCAGCCGGCTCCGGCGTACAATCCCAGCGGCGACGGGTGGAATCGAACGGGACGACCTCCCCTGACCCATCTTTGGCATCAACGCAACCCGGAGCTGAACACACCGACGGCGACACGCACATCCGCGGCGGCCGGAGCACGGCATCGACAGGCAGGCGGCTACGGGCATGGGGGAGGAGAGGGGAAAAGTCAGGGGAGACCGCACGCTCACCGGGAGGGCACTGGTGCAGGCGGAATAGCCGGGGGAGGCCGGAGTGGAGCTCCACGGCGTCAATGGCGCGGCCGCCGTGGCAGAGAAAACGGGCTCGATTCGCGAGCCCCGCTGGACACCGACTCGAGCTTGAGGTTGGGGGCGAAGTGGAGCAGCTAGGCGGGCCTCCCGGACGTGTTCGCAGGGTCGGGGAAGGAGGGTGGCCGCGTGGGCGTCGCCGCCGTGCCCACGGCCACGCTCGACGCCGCACGGGAGAGGAGGGCGGTTGCGTTGGGAGGGAGAGAGGAATGGGGTAGAGGGGTGAGCAGAGAGAGGGGGGGGGACGTCCTTATCTCCATGGGGGCAGGTGAGGAGGGGGAGCAGGTGAGGAGGGGGGGGCCATGGCGTGGCCACAGTGCCATGGCCAGGCCCTCGGACGGGGGTGGTTGGGGAGGGGGAAGAAGGAGAGAGAGAGGCTGCGGGTGGGCCAGGTGGGCCATGTGCCCAGGGCGGGTTATAGGGTTTTTTTTTCTTTGTCTTTTCTTTTTTGATTTATCTTTTGGTAATTTATTTTCCAGCTTAGGCATTTTTGTAAAATGTGCTAGGTGTCCCAATATTAGTATAACATTATAAGCCAGTGCCACAAAAGTTTTTGTAACAAAATAAAATCATTAGATATTTATTTTAAATATTAAATGCCCAAAGTAGGGGTTTTAACCTACTGTTTGATTTGTTTGGAATTTTCTGCAACTCCAAAAATTACCAAAGTTGGTCCAAGATGATTGTAATGATTTTAGGTAATTTAAAAAAATATTTCCATGATTTTTGGAACAACTTTATTTGAGCACTTTTGTTTTAATTTCCAATTGAGGTAGTTTCAATTAGGGTTGGTTCCATGATGAGCAAAATGCATTGGGATTTGTGTTTTGATTACCAACCAGCATGGTAAGGATGGAGCAGAAGCAAAGTTTGATTAAGGTCAGGGAATAACAGGGATAAAAAAAAACAGTGACAGTCAACAATGATGATGATTACTGTTACAGGCATCTGAGGGTGTTACAAATCTCCCCCACTACAAGAATTCTCGTCCCGAGAATTTAAGTGGTAGCGAGGAAAAGATCGGGGTATTCATCGCGAAGGCGATCTTCGCGTTCCCAAGTGGCTTCATCTTCAGAATGATTCGACCACTGAACCTTGAGGAACTTGACGGTCTTGTTGCGGGTTCGGCGCTCAGACTGATCGAGAATGCGGCTCGGATGTTCTCGATAAGTCAAGTCTTGTTGCAGCTCGATCATATCATGCTCCACTTCGCGGATAGGATCCTTGAAGCAGCGACGGAGTTGCGACACATGGAAGACATCGTGGACTTGGGAGAGGTTCGGCGGCAATTCCAACCGGTATGCCACGGGTCCACTCCTGGAAAGGATACGGAATGGGCCAATGTAGCGAGGAGCCAACTTGCCCTTGATACCGAAGCGATGAGTGCCCCTCATGGGAGTGACACGGAGGTAAGCGTATTCACCAGGTTGATACTCCATGTCACGGTGTTTGCGGTCATAGTTGCTCTTCTGGCGAGACTGAGCGGCCTTCAAATGTTCACGGATGACGTGAACTTGGTCTTCAGCCTGCTGAATAATATCCGGGCCAATGAGTGCACGCTCCCCAGTTTCTGACCAACTCAGAGGGGTCCGACACTTACGTCCATAGAGAACTTCATAGGGTGCCATCTTCAGACTAGCGTGGTAGCTATTGTTGTACGAGAATTCAGCAAATGGAAGAGATTCCTCCCATTTCTTGCCGAAGGAGATGACACAAGCTCGAAGCATATCTTCAAGTATTTGATTGACGCGTTCGACTTGGCCCTGTGACTGGGGGTGATAAGCGGTGCTGAGGTGCAGAGTAGTCCCCAGAGCTTCTTGGAAACTCCGCCAATATCTTGAGGTGAAAAGGCTGCCACGATCTGAACTAATCTCCAACGGAATACCGTGGAGCGACACGATCTGGTCGATATATAATTCCGCTAACTGAGCCGCCGTGATCTTCTCCTTGACTGGTATAAAGTGAGCAACCTTGGAGAACCGGTCGATGACGACAAAGATAGCATCGTTACCTTTCTGGGATCGGGGAAAACCGGTGACGAAGTCCATCTGAACTTTGTCCCACTTCCATACAGGGATTTCAGGTGGTTGTAGTTTTCCCGAGGGTTTTTGATGTTCCCCCTTGACGCGACGACAAACGTCACATTCAGAAACATATCGGGCAATGTCTTGCTTCATGTTGGGCCACCAGAATTGCTGACGAATGTCTTGGTACATCTTGGTGCTCCCAGGATGAATGGACAACGGGGTATCGTGAGCCGCTTTCATGACCTTCGGGGTCATATCCAGATTCTCATGCCTGCCCTTGCTGTGGGTAACCACTAAACGGTTCTGGTAGAACGCCGCACCATTACTATCAAGGGTGAAGGGTGAGGGTCTCCCATTGGCGATATCGCGCTTAATCTTGTGTACGAAATCATCATAGAACTGTATACACTTGACGGATTTGACGAGATCTGGTTCAATGACCAGGTTATTTGCACAACCTTGAGGAACAATCTCGAGGTTCAACTTTTGAAAGTCTTCATACAGAAGTGGTTGCTGTACCTGAACCTCAAGTTCAGAGCAGTAAGCTTTGCGGCTCAAGGCATCAGCCATCACATTAGCTTTGCCAGGGGTGTAATGAATATCCATATTAAAATCGGCTATTGTCTCGAGCCATCTTTGTTGGCGGAGATTCAGGTCGGGCTGAGTAAACAAGTATTTCAGGCTTTGGTGGTCGGTGTAGATCTCGCAACGATTACCAACGAGGTAATGTCGCCACAGCTTCAATGCATAAATTAGTGCTGCCAATTCGAGATCATGTGTTGGATATTTGTCTTCGTGAGCACGCAACTGACGAGAGCCATAAGCAATCACCTTGCGCTCTTGCAATAGGACACAGCCTAATCCTTGACGAGACGCGTCGCAATATATCACGAAGTCCTTCTGAGTATCAGGGGGAGCAAGCACCGGGGGAGAAGTTAGCTTGTCCTTGAGGGCTTGAAAACTTTCTTGACATTTATCTGTCCACTCAAACTTGACGCCTTTGTGAAGTAGATTAGTCAGAGGCCTGGCAATCTTGGAGAAATTCTCGACGAAACGGCGGCAATAGCTAGCGAGCCCGAGGAAACTGCGGACTTGCTTGACGGTCTTGGGAGGAGTCCAGTCAAGAATAGCCTGGATACGTTCTGGGGTGACGGCAATGCCATCCTTGGAAATCACATGTCCAAGGTAGGTTACTTCGGGAAGCCAGAACTCACACTTAGAAAACTTAGCGTAGAGTTTGTGTTCTCGAAGCTTCTCCAGTATAAGACGAAGATGTTCAGCATGTTCTTCTTCATTCTTGGAATATATCAAGATATCATCCAGATAAACCACGATGAACTGGTCGAGGTACTTCATGAAAATATAATTCATCAATCTGGAGAAGGTGGCTGGAGCATTGGCTAAGCCAAAGGACATGACGGTGTACTCGTACGAACCATAGCGAGTAATGAAGGCAGTCTTCGGAATGTCCTCATCACGGACCCGGATTTGGTGATAACCCAACCTCAAGTCGAGTTTAGAAAACACCTTGGATCCGGCAAGTTGATCATACAGGTCATTGATCCGGGGAAGTGGGTATTTGTTCTGGATGGTGGCTTGGTTAATGGGCCGATAATCTTGGACCAATCGGTTTGTCCCATCGCCCTTCTTGACAAAGAGCGAAGGTGCTCCCCAAGCTGAGGAACTGGGGCGAATGAATCCTTTCTGAAGTGCCTTGTCGATTTCCTCCTTAAGTTCAAGGAGTTCATGTGGCGGCATCTTGTAAGGACGCTTGGCAATAGGAACAGTGCCCGGCTTCAAGTCGATGACGAATTCAACTTCTTTGATCGGGGGTATTCCCGGCAGTTCTTCTGGGAAGACGTCGGGAAAATCGCGAACGACCGGAACGTTCTCGATGTCTTCGAGGGGGGCGACATTCAAGGCGTTCATCATAAATATATGTGTCTCAGCATTACGGTTAACTCGGGCGGTGTGGTTTACAATCCCACCGGAGGGGTGAAAAAGTTGGACAGACTTGGTGCCACAATAAAGTGCGGCATCGTGGAACTTCAACCAATCCATTCCCAGAATGAGGTCTATGGTGGAAGACTTCAGAACGATGGGGGAAGCACGGAAATCAATCCCTTCAATTTCAACAATGGTTCCGGGCACTATCTTGGAGGTGTGGGCATGGCCTATCGGGGTGCGGACAACCATCGGTGGGTTCATATCCTCAAGCGTAAAATTATGCGACAATGCAAATGCTTCCGACAAGAATGAATGCGATGCTCCTGTATCGAATAAAACAGTAGCAGGTACGGAATTAACAAGAAGGGTACCGATCACGGTAGCGGGTTGTTGTTGAGCTTCATCAACACTGATGTTGTTCGCGTGACCACGAGTATGAGCAGCAGACCCAGTATTATAGTTGGGGGTCCGGTTGTTGCCACGACCATTTCCACGGCCAGCTGGGTGAACTACCAGTTGCTTCTGTTTCAGGGGGCACTCTCGAGAATAATGCCCAGGTTGGCGGCACGTGAAGCACAATCCATCCTGAGGACGAAGGGGTGGTGCATTGGGTGGTGCAGGCAGAGCTCTTGGCATCTGCGGTGGCGGAGGCAGACGGGGTGCAGCATAAGACGGCCTTGAAGCAGGGACAGCTGAATGGGTCACACTGGTAGGGAGCCAGATGCGACGCTTCTGCGTTGCGCCCGAAGATGAGCCAACGTCACGGTAGCGCTTCAGAGAGTTCTTGTGCTCCATTTGGGCAGTCTCGACGGTGATAGCCTTGTTCACCATGGTGGCGAAGTTGGCGAAATCATGAACGGCAAGAGCGAGCCTGAGTTCGGGGTTGAGGCCACGACGGAACTTCTGCTGCCTACGAGCATCAGTGGCTATCTCTTCTTCCGCATAGCGAGAGAGGTTAAGGAACTCGCGCTGATAGGCTTCAACAGTCATGTCACCCTGAGTGAGGTTGCGGAATTCTTCCGCCTTACGGTCCATGATCCCCTGAGGAATGTAGCGACCGCGAAAAGCAGACTGAAATTCATCCCAAGTGATGACTTCTCCGACTGGCAGGGAACGCTTGTGGGTGCTCCACCACTGAGCAGCGGCGCCTTTCAGATGATAAGACGCAAAGTTCACATAGTCGGCTGGATCGACATTAGCAGACTCCAGCTCGTGAGTGATGTCGCGAAGCCAGTCATCAGCATCCAGCGGCTGAACAGTGTTGCGGAACATAGTGGGGTTGAGGCGGGTGAAGTCGTGCAGAGTCACGGTGGCATGCTGATGGTGGTGCCCATTCTGATTCGGCTGGGGGAACTGAGCCATGATATTCTGCATGAACTGACGATTCATCTCGAACTGCTGCATCATCGCGGCCATGTAATCCGGCGGCGGAGGTGGGTCGTTGGCAGCACGACCACGACCACGACGACCAGCCATCCTGCTAGAATTTAACAGGGGTATTTCAGCGATGAAAATTTAACGAGATACCGGAATTAAGCCTGAAGTAAAACGACAACGTAAAGGAGGCGCAGATATATAAAGGAGTAGTCATATAAGACATACACATGCGCACACCGAATCAATCAAAAATCGGGCAGCGTAACGTCGTAGAAATTAAAGAAAAAGGACTCTCTAGGCGGCGCGCAGACCGCGGTAAGGATTACACGACGCGACATAGATTCCACTATGTCAATCACGCCGCAAGAAAACTGTTGGCCACAGGAGTTGATGCCAGAGAACGCGCGGCCTGCCCAGAATGAGAATGGGATCCGCGGTCTGGGAGCTGGCGTCCGACGCCTGCAACACGACTCAATCAATGGGGGATGCACAAGAAAGACGCCGGGTGGAACCAAGAGAACGTGATCCTAATGTCAGCTTTTGTACAACTTACCAGCAAGGATAAGAGAGTAGATTCCCAGAGCATAGGTAAGGAGGAAAAGGATCCTAATACCATAGATACCACCGTAGTGACATCGATGTGGGCCCGTAAGCCAAATATTAAGTTAGCAAAATAGTTTTTCCAAAGTCTAGACTCAACTTCGACCAGGTAGTGGTGGGGTGGCTACCTACAGGCAGTCGGCTCTGATACCAACTTGTGACGCCCCCAAAATCAGACCGTGTACAGTAATCATACACACAGGGTACACGACTGAGATTAGGGTGCCACGGTGATAATATCACAGCACAACACTAAACACGAAAGGATAAACAAATATATTACAATAGAGGGGGTTCACGCGGACCCGAATACATAAGTCATACAAGCCATAATATCTGAGTACAGACATAGTTAGTCAAGTTTTGCCTTAAGAAGGCTAGCACAAATCACATCAGAGATACAGAACGAAAAGGTGAGGCCTCCTGCCTGGGATCCACAGTACTACTCCTGGTCAACGGGGAACTCGACGTCGTAGTAGGCGCCTCCGGGGTACTCCTGCTCCTGGGCTCCAACGTCGGCTGCAGCGGCCGATCAGGCAAAACAGTAAAGGAAATAAAGCAGGTGAGTATCTAGTATACCCGCGAGTCTTACGTCCGCTACTAAGCATTATGCATTGTATCAACGGAATGAAGAGGCTGTATATAGTGGACTGAAGACAGAAATATAGAGCAAGGGTAAGAAGCTAGGCCTAACGAAGACTAGCATCTTCCGACGATGTCTTGCAGCATGGGGTAAGAATCAGCCAACAGTTTATATAAAACAGTAAGGTAACAATGAAGCAGAAGTTGTTGCAACATTGAATAATAATAAGTTGTAATAATTAACAATGCCTCCGAGTTCACCTCCTCGACATCCCCGCGAGGAAGAAAACCCGGAACCACACAGTTTAATAATAATAGTTTCTAGTGGTAAGATCCAGCTTCAGCATAAAGCGTCCTGTTACCGTGGACACGGCTATCGATAGATCAATTCTTCCCTGCAGGGGTGCACTTGTGTTACGCTACACGCACGGATCTCCAGGGTGGCGGGAACCTTGTTAGGGAACGCTCCACCAAGGCTATCCGACACTTCATAGCCCATCTTTCAAACTCAACAGAGAGGTCATCCGCCGGACTATATCCTATGTACGCGGGGCTTTGGACCCTAACCCCGGCGTACTCCTGCACGGTGCGTGACTGGCCGGTGAAGTTAAATCAAAGCAAATACAAATCACACGCCGCGGCAAATAAGACAACACCACTTCCCGGCAATCAGCCCGCGGTACTGCTGACGTCTGAAAAGTCCTCGGACGACACTAAGAAGCGGAGGAGCCCATAACTCGTAGTTCCCACGGGTAGGTAGTGCGTACATGGCATCTAGCCAACTCAAGACATTCACTGAACCATTTAGCATTTTAATTAACCTGCGTGACAACCGTTATCGTTGCCTCGACTTAACCGACCCGCGGACAACGACAGCAGCCAGGAACACCAGTACATCGGTGCCTGCTCTGTCGTCCCACCAAGTCACTGCGGTTACCAACAAGGTGAACCGTCTCCTTACCTTGTCTCGCGTGTGCTCCGGGAGGAGCTCGACTTTCGTGGGTTGGTAACTCTCGCGGCCAACGATCAGGGGCCAAGCACACCGGTACACTGGTCGTACCCTCCCTGTCGTCCCGTCGCAATACCTCTCGCGGGCACCGTTGGGTCGCCCGACTCCTTACCTTTAAGGACAACCGTCGTTCGGACCCTATGGCGGTAAGACAAAGTCAGCCTCGAGTGGAGTACAAAGATTACTCCTTGATAGCTCACACTTGAGGTGACTAGGCATAACCCAGATAGGGGCCTTAGACGGAGTCTGCATTGTACCGTACCTGTGCAGCTATAATATTAATATCCGCGTTCACTCCCCTAAGTGATCACGGCCCTCTATCTAATCCTAGCTAACAATGCGCAGGGTTCACTGCTGAATAATGCATAAGTAATAATAGGCGGCATAGGATTAAAGGAAGGTACATCAAGGGGCGACAAAATTCAAGCTATGCAGTTGAATAGGATTGTAATCGTAGCAGCAGCAGTAACAATGCCTAGTGCAAGAAATGTACGGAAAGATAGGCGATATCTGGGGAAGAGAATGGCTCTGCTTGCCTGCAAGATCGACGGTAGTAGTAGGGTCGTCGACGACGTAGTCGTACTCAGCAGCGGTGCAGTCGACGGCAACAGCGGGGTCTACCGGAGATTAAAGGGGGAAGAAACAATAAATACACAACAATAATATACAAACATATGCAAGACATGACAGATGAAAAGTTAACGGTGTTCTAACGCAGTGCAATGGAATAGGCTCGGAGCGGGAATTCATCTGAGGATGAACTGCCGGCTCCGGGTGATTACCGGACAGGGTGTCCGGAGGGGAAAGGATCAAGCCGGAGGTGTCGTGGTTACCGAAACAACATAAGGGGGGGGGTGTATCCGTGCTATTTGAACCATTCCGGACAACTTTCGTGTTCGGAATAAATTCATCCGGGCACTCTAACAGTACCGGACAGTTTATCGGACAGACGGTCCGGAGGGGGAATGTTCGATGTTCATAGTGTTAGAGGGGGGTGGTAGACATACGGATAGCGTATTCGTATTCGTTGTATTTTTCTGATCAATTTTCATGTATAAAGTTTTTGAATCCGAGTTACGGTTTAAAAGTTATTGAATTTCAAAGTTTAAATCAATTTAAATGATTTTCTGAATTTCTTTTATTATTTATTAAACATTATGCAAAACATTATCCACAACATTATCCAGAACAGTGCTGACATGTGGGACCCACATGTCAGCCTCTGTTATTTATAAAACATATAATTAAATTGGAAAATGCCTCTGGACCCACCTGTCATACACTGATTACTTATAAACTAATTTAATTAATCTAATAATCTATTGGGACCCAACTGTAAGTGACACATGTTTAATTAACAGTTATTTTTATTTAAACAAATGTATGGGTCCACATGTAATAGACTCAAGGGGGGGGGTTTATTATCTGTTAATCATCCCTGTTAAGTTAACCAGGGATTAACCGGGGGGGGGGGTCCACTGTCATGGAGACAGAGGGGAGTCTCCACGGCGCCACGCCATGCCACGGCGAGGCCAGGGAACGCCGGCGAGGTCCATCAGCCGGCTCCGGCGTACAATCCCAGCGGCGACGGGTGGAATCGAACGGGACGACCTCCCCTGACCCATCTTTGGCATCAACGCAACCCGGAGCTGAACACACCGACGGCGACACGCACATCCGCGGCGGCCGGAGCACGGCATCGACAGGCAGGCGGCTACGGGCATGGGGGAGGAGAGGGGAAAAGTCAGGGGAGACCGCACGCTCACCGGGAGGGCACTGGTGCAGGCGGAATAGCCGGGGGAGGCCGGAGTGGAGCTCCACGGCGTCAATGGCGCGGCCGCCGTGGCAGAGAAAACGGGCTCGATTCGCGAGCCCCGCTGGACACCGACTCGAGCTTGAGGTTGGGGGCGAAGTGGAGCAGCTAGGCGGGCCTCCCGGACGTGTTCGCAGGGTCGGGGAAGGAGGGTGGCCGCGTGGGCGTCGCCGCCGTGCCCACGGCCACGCTCGACGCCGCACGGGAGAGGAGGGCGGTTGCGTTGGGAGGGAGAGAGGAATGGGGTAGAGGAGTGAGCAGAGAGAGGGGGGGAACGTCCTTATCTCCATGGGGGCAGGTGAGGAGGGGGAGCAGGTGAGGAGGGGGGGGGGGCCATGGCGTGGCCACAGTGCCATGGCCATGCCCTCGGACGGGGGTGGTTGGGGAGGGGGAAGAAGGAGAGAGAGAGGCTGCGGGTGGGCCAGGTGGGCCATGTGCCCAGGGCGGGTTATAGGGTTTTTTTTTTCTTTGTCTTTTCTTTTTTGATTTATCTTTTGGTAATTTATTTTCCAGCTTAGGCATTTTTGTAAAATGTGCTAGGTGTCCCAATATTAGTATAACATTATAAGCCAGTGCCACAAAAGTTTTTGTAACAAAATAAAATCATTAGATATTTATTTTAAATATTAAATGCCCAAAGTAGGGGTTTTAACCTACTGTTTGATTTGTTTGGAATTTTCTGCAACTCCAAAAATTACCAAAGTTGGTCCAAGATGATTGTAATGATTTTAGGTAATTTAAAAAAATATTTCCATGATTTTTGGAACAACTTTATTTGAGCACTTTTGTTTTAATTTCCAATTGAGGTAGTTTCAATTAGGGTTGGTTCCATGATGAGCAAAATGCATTGGGATTTGTGTTTTGATTACCAACCAGCATGGTAAGGATGGAGCAGAAGCAAAGTTTGATTAAGGTCAGGGAATAACAGGGATAAAAAAAAAACAGTGACAGTCAACAGTGATGATGATTACTGTTACAGGCATCTGAGGGTGTTACACCTGACTAGCGTCTGCTGGTGGTTCGTCACCTAACGCGGCCTCTAGTACGTATGCCATCTTGAGGGGAACGAGGAGAATCCTCAGAGTGCGGAACCAGTTGGTGAAGTTTGACCCATCGGTTTTCAGTTTGTCTTTGTCTAGGAATGACCCTAAGTTGATTGAGGGGCGAGGTGCAGCCATCTACAATGGTTATTTGCAAAACACATATTTAGACTTTGTTCATAATTGGAGTTCAATTTTAATTAATTCTAAAACTCCCACTTAGTTAAACATCTCTCCAAATTTACTAAGTGATTAACATAATCCTAGTTTGAATGATCGTCCTCGAATATCACACGGCCGACGACACATCTCCCTAGGTAGGCCATCATGCCAATCATATCCGTTATATGACTCATGCTTAACCTTTCGGTCATCCGTATCCCAAGCTCATATCTACATAAGTCAAGCCTGCCCGTCGAACCTTAGTGTATGTCTGTTCAGCAAGGCCATATCTGCATATGCTAGGCTTGCCAAACCCAACCTCATGTGATCGCTAATGTATGTATGACACCCAATCGTCACAGCCTGCCTATCATAAAGAGATCCTTCCAGGCGGTGCCCACTAAGGGAGAATACAATCATGGTATTGAGAGAGATTATCCTATCATGCTACCGTCGCATATCTAGCATATTAGCAAGACAGGAAGTAAAACTGTAAATCACACAAGCTATGATCCCCCCTTACATGCAAATTAAAGTTAAAATGCCTTCTACTTTATCTTTTGCAAGTTTTACGTGGCTGCTAAGGGGTTTCGAGAGAGAACCGCTTTCTATCCTGCGAAAACAAGCCACAACATCAATCCTGCAATCGTCTCTATTACACCCCTGTCGGGGCCCTCCGTTGCAAACGTTTTCGCGTCGCTAATGTTAGAGAGACAGACACCCCCCAGCCACTTATATGGTACAAGCCATATGTCAAGCGAGGAACCAGTCTCGCGTAAACGCGTAAGGTCGGTCGGGGCGGATTCATCAGTACATTGCCGCAACGCTAAGCGAGTACACTGTAACACCCTCAGTTCCTGTAACAGTAATCCTCATCACTGTTGATCATTACTGTTGGATTATCACTGTTTGATCTCCCTTGTACCTGATAAAACTTTGTGATGCTCATGATCAAACCTTGCTGTGGTTGATCAACACCCCATGCACCATGTACTTGAGCCCTTGGGATCAAATCCCAAAGCCAAATGCACCTTGCTCATCTAACAAACCAAACCCTAGTTGAAACTACTTTAAATGGAAAATAATACAAAAAGTGCTCAGATAAAGTTGTTCCAAAAATCATGGAACTATTTTTGTAAATTGCCTAAAATCATTACAATCATTTTGGACCAACTTTGGTAATTTTTGGAGTTGCAGAAAATTGTAAACAATTCAAACAGTGGGTTAAAACCCCTACTTTGGGCATTTAATATTTAAAATAAATATCAAATGAATTTATTTTGCTGCAAAACTTTTTGTGCACCTCAGTAATATATAAACCTAATTTACAATCACCAATAATATTTTACAAAATACTAGAGCTAATAAATCAATTACAGAAAAGAAGGTGAGCAAACAGAAAAGAAAACAAAATGAAACAAAGGCTAAAACCCGCCCAGGGCGAGGTCCACCGCAGCCCAGCCCAAACCCCCCCCCCCTGTCTTCTTCCTCCTCCTACCACCCCCACCTGCCCCGTACGGCGGCCGTCGTGGGCACGCCGCTGCCAGCCGGCCCCTCCCTCCACCTGCTCCCTGCCGCCGCGGACGCGATAAGCACACCCCGCCCGACCCCCTGGACACCCCCGCACCTCCGTTCCCCTCCTCCTCTGCTCTCGCGCCTCGGGGAAAAACCAGCCGAGGGCCGTCGTCGCCATTGCCATGGCCAACCGTGGCCACTAGCCAAACCAGCCCGCTCCACCTTGCCCACTGGACTCGCCATCGACGACTACACCGAGCTGCTGGAGGAATCGAGCCGTGGTGCCTCTCCGCGACGACTACGACTCCTTCTTCTTCTTCGGCTCCGGCGGGATCCGCGACGAATTCCGGCCACCACCAGCCCCCATCGAGCCCGCTGCCACCTCCGTCGTGCTCCTGGTGAGCTTCCCGTTCGTCGCCAACTGCCCGTTGAGTCCCGCTAGGCCCGTGGCCTTTTTCCCCCTTTGAGCTGCTCCGGCCGCCGTGGGTCGTCGTCGTAGCCGTGCTTCCAAGCCGTTCCAGAGCACGATTTTGGCACTCACGCGTTCGTAGTGTTCCGTAGGTTCACTTCCGCCCCATGGCTCGCTCGATTTCGTCTCGGAACGCAAGACGCCATGAACGCCCGAGCTCGGCCTCCCGCCATTGTTGACCCCGTGCTCGGATGCGTCCACCAAGACCCCCTCCCCCACCGTAGATCGAAGCGGCACGTTCCCCTGAACCCATAGCAACAAGCAGCGCCTCGTTTGGTGCTCGGAATCGAGCGCTAGCCCGAGTTCGCCGGAGTCTGCTCGCCGGCGAGCCGCCGGCGGGTCGCCTGTGCCACTAACGTGTGGCCCCAAATGTCAGATGGGTCATTAGCAATCTGGTTAGGACTTAATCAGTCACTGACATGCGGGCCACCCCCGGGAAATCTTTGTTAGGTAAATAAAATGGATTAAATGGATATGTTAGTATGACAGGTGGGCCTAGCCCCCTTAACCCACTGTTAGTTTAAGCTAATGGTTAAATTAAACCCTGAGACACTTACACCTGGGCCCCCCTTGTGAGGTTTTTATTTATTAAAAGATTTTATTAAATTGAGTCACTGACATGTGGGTCCAGAGGCATTTTCTAATTTAGATAAATGATTTATAAATAACAGAGGGTGACATGCGGGTCCCACATGTCAGCACTGTTCTGGATAATGTTATGGATAATGTTTTGGATAATGTTTAATAAATAATAAAAGAAATCCAGAAAATCATTTAAATTGATTTAAACTTTGAAATTTAATAACTTTTAAACCGTAACTCGGATTCAAAAACTTTATACATGAAAATTGATCAGAAAAATCTAACGAATACGAATACGCTACCCGTATGTCTACCCCACCGCTCTAACACCACGAACGTCGAACATTCCCCCTCCGGACCGTCTGTCCGATAAATTGTCCGGTACTGTTAGAGTGCCCGGATGAATTTATTCCGAACACGAAAGTTGTCCGGAATGGTTCAACTAGCACGGATACACCCCCCTTATGTTGTTCCGGTAACCACGACACCTCCGGCTTGATCTTTCCCCCTCCGGACACCCTGTCCGGTAATCACCCGGAGCCGGTAGTTCATCCTCAGATGAATTTCCGCTCCGAGCAATGTGCATTGCACTGCGTTAGAATACCGTTAACATTTTCATCTGTCTTGTCATGCATATGTTTGTATATTATTGCTGTGTATTTACTGTTTCCTTCCCCCCCCTTAATCTTCGGTAGACCCCGCTGCTGCCGTCGACTACACCGCTGCTGAGTACGACTACGTCGTCGACGACCCTACTACTATCGTCGAGCTTGCAGGCAAGCAGAGCCATTCTCTTCCCCAGATATAGCCTATCTTTCCGTACATTTCTTGCACTAGGCATTGTTACTGCTGCTGCTACGATTACAATCCTATTCAATTGCATAGCCTGACTTTGTCGCCCCTTGATGTGCCCTCCTTTATCCTATGGTGCCTATTATTATTGTTATGCATTATTCAGCAGTGAACCCTGCGCATTGTTAGCTAGGATTAGATAGAGGGCCGTGATCACTCAGGGGAGTGGACGCGGATACTTATATTATAACTGCACAGGTACGGTACAATGCAGACACCGTCAAAGGCCCCTATCTGGGTTATGCCTGGTCACCTCAAGTGTGAGCTATCAAGGAGTAATCCTTGTACTCCACTCGAGGCTGACTTTGTCTTGCCGCCATAGGGTCCTGTAAACGGTTGTCCTTCAGGTAAGAAGTCGGGCGACCCAACGGTGCCCGCGAGAGGTATTGCGACGGGACGACAGGGAGGGTACGACCAGTGTACCGGTGTGCTTGGCCCCTGATCGTTGGCCGCGAGAGTTACCAAAACTACGAAAGTCGAGCTCCTCCCGGAGCACACGTGAGACAAGGTAAGGAGACGGTTCACCTTGTTGGTAACCGCAGTGCCTTGGTGGGACGACAGGGCAGGCACCGATGTACTGGTGGTCCTGGCTGCTGTCGTTGTCCGCGGGTCGGTGAAGTCGAGGAAACGATAATGGTTGTCACGCAGGTTAATTAAAATGCTAAATGGTTCAGTGAATGTCTTGAGTTGGCTATATGCCATGTACGCACTACCTACCCGTGGGAACTACGAGTTATGGGCTCCTCCGCTTCTTAGTGTCGTCCGAGGACTTTTCAGACGTCAGCAGTACCGCGGCCTGCGCCGGGAAGTGGTGTTGTCTTATTTGCTCGAGCGGTGTGTCTTATTTGGATTTGCTTCAACTTCACCGGCCAGCCTCGCACCGTGCAGGAGTACGTCGGGGTTAGGGTCCAAAGCCCCGCGTACATAGGATATAGTCCGGCGGATGACCTCTCTGTTGAGTTTGAAAGATGGGCTATGAAGTGTCGGATAGCCTCGGTGGAGCGTTCCCTAACAAGGTTCCCGCCACCCTGGAGATCCGTGCGTGTAGCGTAACACAAGTGCACCCCTGCAGGGAAGATTAATCTATTGATAGCCGTGTCCACGGTAACAGGACGCTTTATGCTGAAGCTGGATCCTACCACTAGAAACTATTATTAAACTGTATGGTTCCGGGTTCCCTTCCTCGCGGGGATGTCGAGGAGGTGAATTCGGAGGCATTGTTAATTATTACAACTTATTATTATTCAATGTTGCAGCAACTTCTGCTTCATTGTTACTTTACTGCTTTATATCAACTGTTGGCTGATTCTTACCTCATGCTGCAAGACATCGTCGGAAGATGCTAGTCTTCGATAGGCCTAGCTTCTTACCCTTGCTCTGAATTTCTG
Organism: Bromus sterilis; assembly: GCA_950022295.1. Classification (NCBI taxonomy): domain Eukaryota; kingdom Viridiplantae; phylum Streptophyta; class Magnoliopsida; order Poales; family Poaceae; genus Bromus; species Bromus sterilis. The sequence continues at coordinate 135,948,957 of OX465601.1, read as the reverse complement.
TCTTTCAGTCCACTATATACAGCCTCTTCTTTCCGTTGATATCATGCATAATGCTTAGTAGCGGACGTAAGACTCGCGGGTATACTAGATACTGACCTGCTTTATTTCCTTTACTGTTTTGCCTGATCGGCCGCTTCAGCCGACGTTGGAGCCCAGGAGCAGGAGTACCCTGGAGGCGCCTACTACGACGTCGAGTTCCCCGTTGACCAGGAGTAGTACTGTGGATCCCAGGCAGGAGGCCTCGCCTTTTCGTTCTGTATCTCTGATGTGATTTGTGCTAGCCTTCTTAAGGCAAAACTTGACTAACTATGTCTGTACTCAGATATTATGGTTTGTATGACTTATATATTCGGGTCCGCGTGACCCCCTCTATTGTAATATATTTGTTTATCCTTTTGTGTTTAGTGTTGTGCTGTGAATTATCATCGTGGCACCCTAATCTCAGTCGTGTACACTGTGTGTATGATTACTGTACACGGTCTGATTTTGGGGGCGTCACATACACATGGGAGGGTAACAATTGGAGAATTGATGCCCACATCCTAGATGTGTTCTACCCGTACAATACATCTACGCATAGCCTTGCTCATGATACCACTGTTGGGGATCGGCGCAGAAAACAAAATTTTTCCTACCTACGAGTCCCGAACCCAAGATCTATGCTATGCTGATGTATGTAACGGAAGGAATCCGTGTTCATACCTTTGAAGACCGAAAGAGGGAAACGTTCCTCGAATGTGGTTGGCGTAGACTCTGATCCTACGACCTCCCTATCGTGTTGAAGAACCTCCGACAATGAAGTAGCACCACACGTGTAGTGCCTCGCTGGATTACACACGTACGGTGCAACCGACGTCCCTCCGGGCTCCGAACCAGAAGAGCAGCGGAAAGAAGATTGATCCGGATCCGGATTCCGGCAGCGCGACGGCTTCCGGATGATGGTGAAACCCCCAACCAAGTGCAAACTCCAAACCAGGGAGTCCGCTCTAGGTCCGAGAAAGAGAGAGAGAGAGAGAAACTCAATGTTGTGTTGAAAAAGGCACCCCCACCCCTCCTTATATAGGCCAAGGAGGGGCTCCACCCCATCCCCTTCCCCCATGTGGGACTAAACCCCCAAGGGGGGAGTGGTGCGGCTAGGAGGGGGATGGCCCCTCCCTTGGCGCCAAGCCCAAGGGGGGACGCTCCCCCTTCCCCTCATGGGCCTTTTAAGGCCCAAATACCTTTTCACCTTTTTAATTAATTATTTAAATAATTTTTAATATTTAAATCTGTCAATTAAATATTTAAACATTAATATATATTATTTTGAACATTTAAAAATATCCGGAACAGATTCCGGAACCTCCCGGTACATTTCCGGTGTTTTCTCTCTTTTCACCGATGACCCCGAATCAGTCCTTAATGCATCGATTGCCCTTAATTGTGACACCCTACGGTCCGGGAAACAGTAGACATGATCGAGACACTCTCTGACCAATGAGCATCATGTGGGATCTGGTTACAATCCTTGATGTGCCCCTACGCTTCCATCGAATAAACTTCATCGCTGTTACCGTTAACAATATGACTTGCCCCCTTTGTGCTTTGGTACTATGTTTGTCCGAGGTATGATCGTCGGTATCCAATACCTAGTTCTTCCTCGTCTCCGACATAACATGTTTACTCGTCTATGAATATTACATCTCTTGTGACCTAGTCACTTGCTTGCAAGCTATTGATGCAACACCACCGAGTGGGCCCAGAGTACCTATCCGTCCCTCGGATTGACAAATCCTGCTCTGGTATATTTCATACTCCTCAACATATCTACTTCGGAATACCCAAGATACACCTTTTCAGTTACCATGTTTTAGTGTAACGGTTAATGCACTCAAAGCATCCTAATAGATAGCAATTATGTATGATCATCACGGTCTAAGGATTCAGTCACTATGTTATTAAGTCATCGCAATGCTGAACTTATGTGACTTGATCACACTTCAATGCTTAAGGTGGGTGTGTGTCCATCACATCATTATCCTAATGATATGACCTCATTTTCAATAGACTATTATGTTCTCATGATCAGGAAACCTTGATCATCAATTGCCCAATGAGCTAGTATGCCTGAGTTTAACTAGGGACCAGTTTGTTATATATCACACGTGTATTAATGTTTCCGCTTAATACAGTTCTAGCACAATATATAACGTATTATGAACAAACATATATGTGACAAATATCTTTATTAATTTGCCTCTAGGGCACATATCCAACAAGCATTGGTTTGCGCACATAATCCTATCAATTGTCCAACTGTAATTTGTTTACCTCGCATGGCTATTTTATCGTCTTTAGGGAGAGAGACATCACTAGTGAACATCATGGGATCTCGGTCCATATTTCCAATACTATTTACACCCACTATTTATTTTCTGCTTTATCTACCTTTCCGTTGCTATCACTATCATTATTATCCCGTGTGTTTGATCCTTTGTAAACAACAAGGCCGGAGGGATTGACAACCTCTCTGAACTCGTTGGTGTTGGATATGTGCCCTAGAGACAAATTAATAAAGATATTTGTCACATATCCGTTTTGTTCATAATACGTTTTATACTGTGCTATAACTTTATTACTTGGAAATACTAATATAGGTGTAGTATAAAACATGGTCCGTAGTTTAACTCGGGTAAACTATATCATTGGGCAATTGATTGATCAAGCTTTCCTGATCATGGCGACACTTAAGTCCATTGACAATGAGGTCATATCGTTAAGGGGAATGATGTGATCGATGTACACCCACCTAAAGTATTGCAATGTGATCGAGTCACATAGTTCAGCGTTGCTATGAGTTTGTAACGTATGGCTTAGTCCTTAGACCGTAATGATCATACGTAATTTTCATCTATGAGGAGACTTCGATTTGTATCCCACCGCCTGACTGAAATATGTTAGCTATAACGGTGCACTTTGGGTATTCCGAAATAGATGGTTGATGAGTATGTTAATAGATCAGAGCGGGATTTGTCAGTCCTTATGAAAGGACAGGTACTCTGGGCCCACTCGGTGATATTGCATCAACACCTTGAAAGGACGTGACTAGGTCACAAGAGATGCAATGATCACGGACGAGAGAAGTTGTTTGTTGTGAACGAGATGTGAACACGGTATGTAGGATACCGACGATCAAACCTCGGACAAACAAAGTACCGCAGCACAAAGGGATTACGTCGTATCGTTAACGGTTTCCAAAAGCGATCGAAGTTCATTCGATGGAAGCGCAGGGGCTGTCAAGGATTGTAACCAGGTCCAACTGACTAGTCATTGGTCAATGAGAAGAGTCTCGACCATGTCTGTTGTTTCCCGGACCGTTAGGGTGTTACAATTAAGGGCAATCGATGCATAGGACAGTTACAGGATCAATCGGTGAAATAGGAGAAATCACCGGAATAGTTCCGGAGGAGGACGGAATAGTTTCCGGACATTTTGAATAGTTCAAAATAAAGTTTAATTGTTTTAATAATGTTTTATTATTTAATTATCTGAATTAAATATTTAAAACATATTAAATAAATTAAAAAATGGGAAAAAGGCTATATGGGCCCATAGGGCCCATTAGGGGAGGAGGGGGTTTCCCCCCTTGGGCTTGGCGCCAAGGGTGGGGCCCACCTCCCCCCTTGGCCGGCGCACTCCCCCCCCTTGGGAGTTTAGTCCCACATGGGGGAGGGGAGGAGGATAGCACCCCCCTTGGCCTATATAAGGAGGGGTAACCCCCCCCCTCCTTTTTCCAACACACCAATATCTCCTTCTTCCTCCTTCTCCTTCCCGGAGGTGGACTCCCCTTGTTTGGAGTCTACACCAGGATTGGAGTTCTCCGCCATAAGGCAGGCCGTCGTTCTGCTGGAGTCGGGATCCGTAGCCGTCTTTCTTCCGCTGCTCGCCTGGTTCGGGGCCCGGGAGGAACATCGATTGTACCGTACGTGTATAATCTCTTCGAGGCACTACACCTGTGGTGCTACTTCGTCGCTGGAGGTTTACCGGGAGTCATCCTCGCCGGCGGTGGTCATCTACACGACAGGGAGGTCGTAGTTCCGAGTCTACTCCAACCACGTTCGCAAGAACGATTCCCTCTTTCGGTCTTCAAAGGTATGAACATCGATTCCCTCCGTTACTTTACATCGCCATAGCATAGATCTTGGGTTCGGGTACCGTAGGTATGAAAAATTTGTGTTTTCTGCCCCGTATTCCAACAGTGGTATCATGAGCTAGCTATGCGTAGATGTATTGTACCGGTAGAACACATCTAGGATGTGGGCATCGAATCTTCATTCGTTACCCTCTCACGTGTACTCATTTAGCGTTGCGGCAATGTTTGATGAAGCGGCCCCCGACCGACCTTACGCGTTTACGCGAGACTGGTTCCACGCTTGACATATGGCTTGTACCATATAAAGTGGCTGGGGGGTGTCTGTCTCTCTGCATTAGCGATGCGAAGATGTTTGCAACGGAGGGCCCCGACAGGGGTGTAATAGAGACGGATGGGAGACGGTGTTGTGGCATGTTTTTCACAGGATAGAAACGGTTCTCTCTCTCGAAACCCCTTGCAGCCACGTAAAACTTGCACAAGCTAAAGTAGAAAGGCGTTTAACTTTGCTTTGCATGAAGGGGGGTCATAGGTTGTATGATTTACAGTTTTACTTCCTGTTTTATGCTAGTATGCTAGATATATTGACGGTAGCACGAAACAGGACCATCTCTCAGAATACCAACATTGTGTTCTCCCTTGGTGGGTACCGCCTGGAAGGTTCTCCCATATGGCTTGATGCTCCGTACATACCGGAGTTGTCCTACATATTAAACGGAGTTCGCATGAGGTTGGGTTCGGCAAGCCTGGCATATGCAGATATGGCCTTGCTGAACAGCTAACATCAAGGTTCGATTGGCAGGCTTGACGTATGTAGATGCGGGCCCGGAACGCAGGAGACCGAAAGGTCGAGCATGAGTCACCTGCCTGATGTGATTGGCTTAGAGGCCTACCTGGTTCGCATACTGATGGCCGTGACGATCGGGGGAGGTATGGGGGCTGGGATTGTGTAATCACTTAATTAAATTGAGAGGTGTTTATCTAAGTGGGAGCTTTCTAGAATTTCGAGATTAAATTGAAACTCCACATTATGAACAAAAGTCTAATATGTGTCCTTGTGAATCAACCTTGTAGATGGCAGCACCTCTCCCCTCGTTCAACTTAGGATCATTCCTAGAGAAAGATAAGCTAAAAACAGATGGGACAAACTTCACCAACTGGATCCGCACCCTGAGGATTCTCCTCATTCCCATCAAGATGGCAAACGTACTAGAGGGCGCGTTAGGTGACACACCAGCAGATGATGCCAGTCAGGACGAGAAGAATGTCTATCTCTCCAGGACTGATGATTACAACCTTGTCCAGAGTGGCATGATCTACTCCATGGAGGCTGAGCTGCAGAAATGTTTTGAGAGGATGGGTGCATATGAGATTATCACCGACCTCAAGGCGGTCTTCGCACCTCAAGCCAGGGCTGAACGGTACGAGGCATCTGAAGCCTTCTTCTCAGCAAATATGGACGAGAACGACAGCGTGAGTGAACACGTAGTCAAAATGTCTGGCTACGTTCAGCGCTTGAATGCTCTGGAATGCCAGATTCCAAATGAACTTGCTGTTGATAGGGTGTTGCAGTCGCTTCCCCCTAGCTACAAAGGCTTTGTGCTGAACTACAACATGCAGGGGATGACCAAAACCCCTTCTGAGTTGTTCTCCATGCTGAAGAGCGCCGAGGTTGAGATCAAGAAGGAGCACGCCGTCTTCATGGTCAACAAGACCACTGACTTCAAGAAGTCAAGCAGGCGGGAGAAGGCCAAGAGAGGTGGCCCTAAGAGGGATGGCAAGTCAGTTGACGCTCCTCCCAAGGCACCCAAGCCTAAACCCGGAGTGGAGTGCTTCTACTGCAAGGGTGAAGGTCACTGGAAACGCAACTTCCCCAAGTACCTAAAGGACAAGAAGGCTGGCAAGGTCGCCAAGAGAGACGAAGGTATATTTGATATACATATTGTTGATCTTCTCTTGACAAGCGCCGGGAACACATCCTGGATATTTGATACAGGATCTGTCACTCAAATTTCTAATTTCATTCAGGGACTAAGGAATAGGAGACGCTTGCTCAAAGATGAAGTGACGATGCGCGTGGGGAATGGCTTTCAGATTGAAGTCTTGGCGGTCGGCACGAAGCATCTTAGTCTCCCTTCGGGATTGGTTTTACTTCTGAATAATTGCTACTATGTACCCGCGTTGAGTATGAACATCGTTAGTGGCTCTTGCTTGAAGCGAGACCACTATTCTTTTAAGTCTGATACAATTGGTTGTTCGATTTATAAGGATGAAATGTTTTATGTTCACGCACCGGAATTGCATGGTTTATTCGTACTTGATCTCGATGGTGACGTGTGTCACATTAACAATATTGAGGCCAAAAGATTGAAGAATGATGAAGATCACATGAAGATGTGGCATTGCCGACTTGGTCATATTGGTATAAAACGCATGGAGAATATCCATAAGGATGTACTTCTTGAGTCATTGGATTTTGGATCCCTTGATACATGTGAACAATGCCTCATGGGAAAAATGACAAGGACTCCATTCAATGGCATAATGGAGCGTGCGGATGTCTTATTGGGGATCATACACTCGGATGTATGTGGATCCATGAACGTCCCCACTCGCAATGGTCTTCGTTACTTCGTGACCTTTACTGATGACTTGAGTAGATATGGGTATATTTACTTGATGAAGCACAAGTATGAAACCTTTGAAAAGTTTAAGGAATTTCAGAATGAGGTCGAAAATCAACTCGGAAAGAAAATCAAGCACCTTCGATCGATCGAGGTGGCGAGTATTTGAGTCACGAGTTTGGCAATCATCTGAAGTCTTGTGGCATAGTACCACAGCTTACGCCGGCAGGCACACCTCAGAGAAACGGCATGGCTGAGCGACATAATCGAACCCTATTGGATAGCGTACGATCGATGATGTCTCATACTGAGTTGCCTGTGTCATTCTGGGGGTATGCATTAGAAACTGCCGTTCATATTCTTAATAGGGCACCATCCAAATCCGTAAAGACAACACCATTTGAAGAATGGCGTGGCACAAAACCTAAGTTGTCTCACCTGAAGATTTGGGGTTGTGAGGCTTATGTTAGGAAACTACAGCCTGACAAACTTGAGTCCAAGGTGGATAAGTGCATCTTTGTGGGCTATCCCAAGGAAACTTGTGGATACACCTTCTACAACAAGTCTGACAGCAAAACGTTTGTTGCCAAGACGGGACACTTTCTTGAGAAGGAGTTTCTCGCGAAAGAGTTGAGTGGGAGGAAAATAAACCTCGATGAAGTGACTGACCAATCACTGCAATTGGAAGAAACGGCTACGGAAATTGTTCTAGAACCATCTTCCACAGTGGGAGCTGAAGAGAATGGCCAAAACGACATTCATAACGATCATGACATTGTTGATGATCATGATGAGAATGAAGAGGAACCTTTTATGTCCCGTAGGTCATCAAGAGTCCGTCAACCTACTGAGTTTTACGGACAACTTGTGAATGCAATCTCGGCTGATGAGTCGGATGAACCTACAAGTTACAAAGAAGCAATGGAGGGACCCGAGTCCGAGAAATGGCTTGAAGCCATGAAATCCGAAATAGACTCCATGTACACCAACAAAGTATGGACTTTGGTGGATATTCCCGAGGACCGCAAGGCCGTCGAGAATAAATGGATTTTCAAGAAAAAGACTGACGCAGACGGAAACGTATCTGTCTACAAAGCTCGACTTGTCGCGAAGGGTTTCCAAAAAATTCAATGAGTTGACTACGAGGAGACATTCTCTCATGTAGCAATGATAAAGTCTATTCGGATCCTACTAGCAATAGCTGCATATCATGATTACGAGATATGGCAGATGGATGTGAAAACTGCATTCCTAAACGGTAACATTGAGGAAGAGTTGTATATGATGCAACCAGAGGGGTTTGTTGATCCAAGGAACGATGGTAAGGTGTGCAAGTTTCAACGGTCCATCTATGGGTTGAAGCAAGCATCTCGGAGCTGGAATCTTCGATTTGATGAGGTCATTAAAGCTTTTGGATTTGTCCAAAACGTCGAAGAGTTCCGCGTCTATAAGAAACTGAGTGGGAGCTCTGTAGCATTCCTTGTGTTATATGTAGATGACATATTACTAATAGGGAACGATAAGAAATTCTTAGAGGAAGTGAAGGAATATCTGAATGGACAATTTTCCATGAAGGACCTAGGTGAAGCTGCGTACATATTAGGGATTATGATCTATAGAGATAGACCTAATCGACGGTTGGCCTTGAGTCAGAACACTTATATTGACAAGATATTGAAAAGTTTCAGTATGGGTAACTCCAAGAGAGGCCTCTTGCCAGTTATAAAAAGGTGTCAAATTAAGCGTGACTCAATGCCCAACCACAGCAAAAGAGAAGGAGGAAATGTCCTCAAAGCCCTATGCCTCAGCCATAGGTTCTCTCATGTATGCTATGTTATGTACCAGACTGGATTTAGCGCTGGCCATTAGTATGACTAATCGCTACCAGAGTAACCCGGGAATGGCTCACTGGACAGTAGTAAAGAACATCCTTAAGTACTTAAGAAGAACCAAGGATCTCTTTCTCGTTTATGGAGGAGTTGATGAGGAGCTCACCGTAAAGGGTTATGTTGACGCAAGCCTCGGCTTAGATCTAGATGACTCGAAATCCCAGACGGGATATGTTTTCATGTTGAACGGTGGCGAAATTAGCTGGAGGAGCGGCAAACAGTCAGTCGTCGCCCAATCTACAATGGAGTTGGAGTATATTGCCGCTTGCGAAGCGTCAAACGAGGCGCTGTGGCTGAAGAAGTTCGTGATCGAGCTTGGCGTCTTTCCCAGTTGCACTGACCCCGTGGGAATCTTCTGCGACAACACGGGTGCCATTGCTAACGAAAAGGAGCCAAGAACCCACTCTACATCCAAGCACATCCTCCGAAAGTTCCATGTGACGCGAGACTACGTCAGGGATGGACACACTAGGATTCACAAGATACATGCGGATCTGAACGCAGCAGACCCGATGACTAAACCTCTTCCACAGGGCAAGTTTGAAGAACACCGAGAGACCACTGGTGTTAGATACTTACCTGATGTAAACTAGTGTAATTTGTACTCTAGTGCAAGTGGAAGACTGTTGGATATGTGCCCTAGAGACAAATTAATAAAGATATTTGTCACATATACGTTTTGTTCATAATACGTTTTATACTGTGCTATAACTGTATTACTTGGAAATACTAATACAGGTGTAGTATAAAACATGGTCCGTAGTTTAACTCGGGTAAACTATCTCATTGGGAAATTGATTGATCAAGCTTTCCTGATCATGGCGACACTTAAGTCCATTGACAATGAGGTCATATCGTTAAGGGGAATGATGTGATGGACGTACACCCACCTAAAGTATTGCAATGTGATCGAGTCACATAGTTCAGCGTTGCTATGACTTTGTAACGTATGGCTTAGTCCTTAGACCGTAATGATCATACGTAATTTTCATCTATGAGGAGACTTTGATTTGTATCCCACCGCCTGACTGAAATATGTTAGCTATAACGGTGCACTTTGGGTATTCCGAAATAGATGGTTGATGAGTATGTTAATAGATCAGAGCGGGATTTGTCAGTCCTTATGAAAGGACAGGTACTCTGGGCCCACTCGGTGATATTGCATCAACACCTTGAAAGGACGTGACTAGGTCACAAGAGATGCAATGATCACGGACGAGAGAAGTTGTTTGTTGTGAACGAGATGTGAACACGGTATGTAGGATACCGACGATCAAACCTCGGACAAACAAAGTACCGCATCACAAAGGGATTACGTCGTATCGTTAACGGTTTCCAAAAGCGATCGAAGTTCATTTGATGGAAGCGCAGGGGCTGTCAAGGATTGTAACCAGGTCCAACTGAATAACCATTGGTCAATGAGAAGAGTATCGACCATGTCTGTTGTTTCCTGGACCGTTAGGGTTTTACACTTAAGGGAAATCGATGCATAGGACATTTACAGGATCAATCGGTGAAATAGGAGAAATCACCGGAATAGTTCCGGAGGAGGACGGAATAGTTTTCGGACATTTTGAATAGTTCAAAATAAGGTTTAATTGTTTTAACAATGTTTTATTATTTAATTATCTGAATTAAATATTTAAAACATATTAAATAAATTTAAAAATGGGAAAAAGGCTATATGGGCCCATGGGGGCCCATTAGGGGAGGAGGGGGTTTCCCCCTTGGGCTTGGCGCCAAGGGTGGGGCCCACCTCCCCCCTTGGCCGGCGCACTCCCCCCCCTTGGGATTTTAGTCGCACATGGGGGAGGGGAGGAGGATAGCACCCCCCCCGCTTGGCCTATATAAGGAGGGGTAACCCCCCCCCCCCCCCCGCTTTTCCAACACACCAATATCTCCTTCTTCCTCCTTCTCCTTCCCGGAAGTGGACTCCCCTTGTTTGGAGTCTGCACCAGGATTGGAGTTCTCCGCCATAAGGCAGGCCGTCGTTCTGCTGGAGTCGGGATCCGTAGCCGTCTTTCTTCCGCTGCTCGCCTGGTTCGGGGCCCGGGAGGAACATCGATTGTACCATACGTGTATAATCTCTTCGAGGCACTACACCTGTGGTGCTACTTCGTCGCTGGAGGTTTACCGGGAGTCATCCTCGCCGGTGGTGGTCTTCTACACGACAGGGAGGTCGTAGTTCTGAGTCTACGCCAACCACGTTCGCAAGAACGTTTCCCTCTTTCGGTCTTCGAAGGTATGAACACCGATTCCCTCCGTTACTTTACATCGCCATAGCATAGATCTTGGGTTAGGGTACCGTAGGTATGAAAAATTTGTGTTTTCTGCCCCATATTCCAATAGGTTGGAGCAAAGTTATCTGTTGTGTGTGTGCAGGTCCACGTCAACCGCCTAATTGCTGGCGCCGTTGTCACCTTCCTGCCGTTTTTGGAGTCCTACTGGAGACAAACCTTGGTATCTTCACCGAGGGAAATTTGCTGCTATCTACATCTCAACCTTCCACTTTGGGTAACCAACGAGGGCGAGAAGCCATCAGGAAGCACAATGGCAAGGAGTTCTTCCTCAACACTTCACTCGTTACCTTTTGGAGGGTGGACTGTCTCCTAGCTTGGCTAGCGAGTAGCTTGGAAGTCTTCAACATGTGAAGAAGCCAAGGAGTTTGTACGGGCTCGAAGATCGCCTACTTCGTGAAGATGTACCCAAAGTGAGGCTAGTCTTCTGTGGGATTACACCAATGGGATAGGCAAGCTTGATTCTTCGTGGACCCTTCATGGGTAGAGCCTTGTGTGTGCTTGATACGTCTCAAACGTACCTATAACTTTTGATTGTTCCATGATTATTTGATGGCATTGTTAAATGTTTTTGCTACACTTTCATACCGTTAAAAATATTTTTAGGAACTAACCTATTAACCCAGTTCCTACTGCCAGTTTGTTTCAGCTTTCTCTGTGCATTGCAGAAATAGGTCAAAAATCAAAGTGCTCAGAAAAATCTAGAAAAACATCCTAAAATTCTCATTCACCGGAAGACTCCCGGAGCCAGGAGGGCTGGTCAGGGGGAGGAACACAGCCCCCAGGCGACCTGATGGCGCGGCTTGGATCTGGCTGCGCTACCTGGCCGCTTGGGAGGTGTGGCCCACCTCTCGCCCACCTTGGCCTATATATCTCTATAAATACAAAACCTTGGGAATCAGAAAATTTTTCCATAAGAAATTCCAATCTCCGCCACCATTTACATCAAGATTTTGGGGGGGGGGGGCAGAAGTTCCTTTTCGGGCACCCTGCTGGGTTGTGAGACACCTCCAGTTCTATCTCCATCGATGTTGCATGACAACTGCTACGAAAAGATAAAGAACACACAAAAAGGATAGGCATGCAAACCTATGTTGTCTTCTAGGGTGGAGTGGAGCGTGTTTCTCTCCCAAACAATGAAGGCTAGGGTCCAACTTATTATGAAAAACAAGAAAAACTTAAAAAACTGAAAATTAAAGAGCGAGACTCTCCAAGCATAGCACATAACACATGAAGAGATAAAAAATATAGCATGGAGAAGGACGAACTGATGATTGTTGATGGAGAAGGGGATGCACGGGGGAATACCCAAGCTTAGACGCTTGAGTCTCCTTGGATATTTCATGGGGTGCATTGGGGCATCCCCAAGCTTGAGCATTTGACACTCCCAGATCTTCTTTCATCATCTTCCATCGCATACTTGAAAACTCCCTTCATACGAAACTCATCATAAGTTGATTAGCGTGGTTAGTACCCATAAATAAATAATTTTTCTCCACTGTAAATAAAGATTTTCATGAAGATCTAATGTTTCTCATGATCTACAAAAAGTTTTTGCAAAGAAAAAGCAAGCTTAAGATTTGCAAAACGGTGAAAGTGCAAAACGTGGCAGAATCTGTGAAAAACAGACCAACAGGTAGTAAATAATTTTTTTGGGGTACTTCTGCAACTCAAATCAAAAAACTCAGAACAGACGCCAGAAAGCTAATTGTATAGAGCATATTTTCAAAATAATTCACATCAAAAATATGATCTGGTGATTTATCATGAATTTTTCCGTCAAGCAGACAAAATCTGTTTCTGGACAGCATGTCAGAACTTTTGAACTTTCTTGCAATCGGAGGCTAAAATTTGGCACAAATCTTTGAAAATAAAGATACAATAATGTTGCTAAAGTAGTAACAAGCATCAAGACACTAAAACTGAAAGTAAAAACATTTTGGGTTGCCTCCCAATAATCTCTTTCTTTTATGCCTTTTAGCTAGGCATGATGCAAAAAAGATCAAGTTGTAACAATTGAACCATGATCAAGATCATCAAAAAGCTCTTCAATAGTACAACTAGTCTTAAGAGGACTTTCAAATAAAGGCCTAGTGTTAACACTTCTAGGACACTACTGTAAAGATGGGCTAACACGACACCCCTTTCCATGTCCCTTCGCTGAAACTGTTTGCGGTGCTATCAACGCAAACGGTATAAAAAACCGTGTGCCCGAAACTGAATCCTCTGGGAAACGTACCCTAATGGACACAATTCTAAACATTATTGCGTGGGTGATGTATTGCCGACGGGTCTTTGAAAATCGGTCTGGGATGTTTAGGGTGAAAAGCCACAGTTGCAAATAAAGGACCACCAGCCTGTCTACGCAATCGTTCATAGTTATTAAAATGTTTGGAATGTTTGAAACAAGGGCTGACGATTCATTCAAACAACCGTACGCATGAGCAGCCAGAAAACCCATGGTTGCAAAGAATGAACCGCTAGCCCTTCTTCACAATCATTTGTATTTACTGAAATGTGTGGGACGTGTAATCTATCAGGGATGTTTTTTGCAAAACTTAGTGTTGGTCATGCACGACACATAGTTCCTACAATCATGTGTTTGTGATTGCTCCTGAGAAACCTATAGTTGTAAAAAATGAACCGCTACCTTATTAAAGAAACATTCTGAATTAAAACATAGTGTGCGATGTAAAACATATCAGAAACGTTTCTGAAAATCTAAGGGTGGCGATGCCAACAGTTAAATAAAATAAATGAACTGGGGTTGATGTCGATGCCTATCGCTGACAGATTTCTTTTAATAACTGTGGGTTATAATAGTCACCTGGCTCTCTAGGCAACCTACCAATGGTCATGCAGTCATTTTCGTGGTCAACTTCCTTATCTTCTATGCGAGCCGCACATTACTATACTACATAGTACACGTGCAGTTGGCCGCCATCTTGGGGACGCGACCGTGCATTATTGAGCAGTTCCTCGTCTTCCTCCCGTCTTCTACACAAACCGCCCATTGCATAAATAGCAGGGCAAATTGGGTTCCACTTCCACTACTCCATCTCTCACCCCTAGGGCGCGCCAGGCACCCTCCTGGATGCCTGGTGGCCCTCCTCGGTGCCCCCTCTGGCCTATATTACCCCCTGGGGTAAAAACCCTAAAATAGGAGGAGTTTCGGAGTTTCGCTGCCGCCTCGTGGAGAAAACCTACAGAGAAGAAAAAGCCATCTCCGGCGGGCAGATTCGGCCGGGGAGATCACCTCCAGGAAAGGGAGATCATCGCCACCGTCATCATAATCGTCGCGGGCATCATCGAGATCGTCATCAACATCATCCCCAACATCATCACCATCTCCATCTCCATCCCATCTCATCTCACAATTGCATCTTGTGTTGTAATCCATACTATCTATCCTCTCTACTCTGTTGGTGTTGATTACTACTTTTTGGTGAATGCTATTGAGTTTTGTTGGAGAAATATCATCGTGTCCAGATTGTTTTCCACCCATCTATCACCTCTGATCATGATATCTTTTATGTCTTTTGAGTAGTTACTTTAGTTCTTGAGGAGATGGGATAAGTCTAGTTGTTAGTAGTCATATGATGTTGAAGTATTATGTATTGTTTGATACTTAAGCTGTGTTGTTATTTCTCTAGTGGTGTTATGTGAGTCGAACACTTAACACTTCACCATTCATGGGCCTAGATGAATACACTGTGCACAAAGGATGCTTATGGTGGGTTTCCGGAGTGACACAAACCTGAACCCCAGTTCGCACACTTTTACACGAGGGAGTTATGGATCCTCGATCGTAATGATGTGGTTAGGCTTATGCCTTAATTACTACCTTGTATTTGCGGATGCTTGCAAGGTGTGTAATCATAAGAGTACACTTATCTTAGTCTAGAAGGTGTACTAGCATTGATCCACCCACCGACACTTATCGAGACAATACATACTACTTGGCGGAATATGGTGAAAGTAAATTGGCTACCTCTCCCGTGTGCCCTCGAGAACGCTTTAGCCTTTATAAGTTCAGTTCCTAGGCTTATCCTTGCGAAAGGATTGTGCCACTTGCTACTCCTCAGTTACCCTGTTTACTTTGCTTGTCTTTTACCTTTCTGTTGCTTAAACTAAAAATCCCTAAATATTTATCTTTTAGTGTTTGCAGACCTTTCCTTATCCAGGGTCACTCATACGTCCCAAACGTATCTATAATTTCTGCTTGCTCCATGCATATTTTGTGTGATATTGCTATGCTTTTGATACACTTTCATATCTTTTTATAATATATTTTCGAACTAACCTATTAATGGTTGCAAGAGTTCACAAGTTCTTGTTTTGTACTGTATGTGTAGGAATTACTTGGATAAAGGAAAAATCACAAAAAGAAGGCTTGTAGGAGTTGGACTCTAACTCTCTTGAAATCTGTCCCCACCAGATAGGTTTTTAAGATCGTCTCCGAAACTCTAGAATACGTCCTCAAATGAAAAAACCGAAAACTACAAAGTTGTAGGGATTTTTTTCCGGCAGATCTAGACATAAAATTCGGCCCAATCGGAGTTCGGATGCTCCCTGGAGCCCCAAAATACGGAAGACGTAATCTGGATGACGGGAATTCGAGAGTCTATATAAAGAGAGGAAACCTAGGTCAAAGGGCACCACAAAATTTCCTCCACCTTGGCAGCCGTCTTGAGTGGGAGATCAATATCTACAACAGCACCATCTCCAAGGAAGAAGAAGGGGGCCAAGGTCCGCTGCCCCCAAGGTCCGTGGCCACCGCCGTCGCCGCCGCCGTCTCCTTCATCTCCTCCGGGCTGCACCTCTCCATCAACAACTCTCTCTCTCTCTCTCCATGTCCATGTGTGAGTAGTTCCCCTCGGGGCTAAGGTTTTTAACAGTAGCTATGTGGTGAATTATCTCTCCCATGATGTGATCTTCGTTGTGATCATAGGCTATGTTAATCTAGGGTGATCCCATGATATTTCCCCTTCCTCTATGTATTGGATTGATGTACTCACTTGATCTTATCTAGTATAATCACCGAGACCATGGTGACAGCGGTCTATTGGACATGGGTTAGAAGAATATTTTCATGAGTGATTTCCTCTTTTGTGTGTTGATTTAAGATTGGGAGTCTCTTGGTGCTTGTCTTTGACTATCCTTGTGATATGTTGTGGTGATTGTGGTACTCTCTTTGGATGGCCGCCGTGACATTGGGAAATCCATAGATTGAGAACTATGAACTTTGAGGTGTTCTTTTGTATCCCTACATAATTCTCGTCCTCTCTTGACCACAAAGGAATGACATCTGAGTGCGTCTCCATTGCATGTTTTATGCGAAATATCATGTGATTAGACTATGTTAATGTTGTTGGGAGTTACCACTAGTGAAAGTATGAAGCCTAGGCCTTGTTTCCACCATTGCAATACCGTTTGTGCTCACGTTTACCACTTGTTTCCTTGCTGCACTTTTTATTACAGATTTATATTACTTCATTTTGCCACACCTATCACCTATATTTTACCATCTCTTCGCCGAACTAGTGCACCTATACAACTCCTAGTTGTATTAGGTGTGTTGGGGACACAAGAGACTTCTTGTATCTTAATTGTAGGGTTTCTGGAGAGAGTCCATCTTCAACCTCTACTTCCCTGAGTTCGATAAACCTTAGGTCATCCACTTGAGGGAAATTGCTGATGTCCTACAAACCTCTACGCTTGGAGGCCCAACATAGTCTACAAGAATAGAAGCGTGCGTAGAAATCAATCACTTGTCAATACCTTCTGCTCCTCGTTGGGATCGACATCCTTATTTATCGAAAATCTACAATTGATCCCCTAGACTTGTGGGTCATCAAGAATCGTTTATTGGCGTGATTGACAGGGGAGGCAACCCAACTAAACCTATCAAGTTCACCGCCATCAACGAGCTTTTCTGGCGCCGTTGCCGGGGAGTGTAGCGCTATTGGTAAGTGAAGCCGGTAAGGAAACCTTTACTTTGTGTTGCCGGGGAGTGTCACGATTCATCTTGCAAATAAACAAACAATCTCTCTAGTTGGGATTGTGAGAGATGTTGAAGTTCTCTGCGGGAAGGTAAAATATCCTACTGACTTTCTTGTACTTGGTTCAGTGCAAGATAGTTTTTGCCCTGTTATCTTTGGTAGGCCCTTCCTCAGCACTTGTGGAGTGATAATAGATTGCAAGAAAGGTAAAGTTTCAGTTGAATTCGATGGTGATCCGTATGAATTTAACTTCTCTAAGTTTTCTAAGCAGCCTCGTGGTACTGATTTTTCTAGTAATGACAAAATTATTGAAGAAATTGCTTCTATTGCTATTCCTCCTGGTGATACTTAGCACCAATTTATGGAAGACCACGAGAATGACATGCGTATGCAGGAAAGGAATGAGCTAGAAGACATATTTTTAAGACAAACTCCTATACTGAAGCACGACCTCCCGGTTGAAACTTTAGGAATCCTCTCGCAACCAAAAGAAGACCCGATGTTCGATGTCAAACCACTTCCCGATATGCTCAAGTATGCTTATTTAGATGAAAAGAAAATATATATTGTTATTATCAATTCTAACCTTTCAAGATTTGAAGAAGAGCAATTATTGGAGACACTCCACAGACACCGAGGTGCTATTGGCTATACTCTTGACGATCTCAAGGGTATCAGTCCATTCATTTGCCAACATACTATCAATCTCGAGCCCGATGCTAAACCGGTTGTTGATCATCAATGACGGTTGAACCCAATGATGAAGGACGTGGTTAGGACGGAGGTTCTCGAACTTGTAGCCACAAGTATCATCTATCCTATAGCTGATAGTAAGTGGTTAAGTCCAGTTCATTGTGTTCCTAAGAAGGGAGGTATGACTGTTGTTCCTAATGATAAAAATGAACTAATACCTCAGCGGGCTATTATTGGATATAGAATGTGTATTGATTTCAGGAAGTTGAACAAGGCCACCAGGAAGGACCATTATCCTCTGCCCTTTATTTATCAGATGCTTGAGCGGTTTTCTAAAAACACCCACTTTTCTATCTTGATGGGTATTCTGGCTTTTCTCAGATTCATGTCAACACTCGGATTAGGAGAAGACCACTTTCACCTGTCCTTACGGTACTTATGCTTATAGGCGTATGCCTTTTGGTTCATGTAATGCACCTGCTACTTTCCATAGGTGTTCCGTAGCTTATGTTTGGTAGGCCCTTCCTTAGCACTTGTGGAGCGATAATAGATTGCAAGAAAGGTAAAGTTTCAGTTGAATTCGAAGGTGATCCGTATGAATTTAACTTCTCTAAGTTTTCTAAGCAGCCTTGTGGTACTAATTTGTCTAGTAATGACAAAATTATTGAAGAAATTGCTTCTATTTCTATTCCTCCTGGCGATACTTTGCAGAAATTTATGGAAGACCACGAGAATGACATGCGTATGCAGGAAAGGAATGAGCTAGAAGACATATTTTTAAGACAAACTCCTATACTGAAGCACAACCTCCCGGTTGAACCTTTAGGAATCCTCTCGCAACCAAAAGAAGACCCGTTGTTCAATGTCAAACCACTTCCCGATACGCTCAAGTATGCTTATTTAGATGAAAAGAAAATATATCATGTTATTATCAATTCTAACCTTTCAGGATTTGAAGAAGAGAGATTATTGGAGACACTCCGCAGACACCGAGGTGCTATTGGCTATACTCTTGACGATCTCAAGGGTATCAGTCCATCCATTTGCCAACATACTATCAATCTCGAGCCCGATGCTAAACCGATTGTTGATCATCAAGGACGGTTGAACCCAAGGATGAAGGACGTGGTTAGGACGGAGGTTCTCAAACTTCTAGCCGCAAGTATCATCTATCCTATAGCTGATAGTAAGTGGGTAAGTCCAGTTCATTGTGTTCCTAAGAAGGGAGGTATGCCTGTTGTTCCTAATGATAAAAATGAACTAATACCTCAGCGGACTATTATTGGATATAAAATGTGTATTGATTTCAGGAAGTTGAACAAGGGCACCAGGAAGGACCATTATCCTCTGCCCTTTATTTCTCAGATGCCTGAGCGGTTGTCTAAAAACATCCACTTTTGCTATCTTGATGGGTATTCTGGATTTTCTCAGATTCATGTCAACACTGCGGATCAGGAGGAGACCACTTTCGCGTGTCCGTACGGTACATATGCTTATAGGCGTATGCCTTTTGGTTTGTGTAATGCACCTGCTACTTTTCAGAGGTGTATGTTGATAGCTTCTCGCCCCTCGTTGGTTACCCAAAGTGGAAGGTTGAGATGTAGACAGCAGGAAATTTCCCTCGGTGAAGATACCAAGGTTTGTCTCTAGTAGGACTCCAACAACGACAGGAAGGTGACAACGACGCCAACAATTAGGCGGTTGACGTGGACCTGCACACACACAACAGATAACTTTGCTCCCAACGAGTTCAGAGAGGTTGTCAATCCCTCCGGCCTTGTTGTTTACAAAGGATCAAACACACGGGATAATAATGATAGTGATAGCAACAGAAAGGTAAATAAAGCAGGAAATAAATAGTGGGTGTAAACAGTATTGGAAATATGGACAGGGATCCCATGATGTTCACTAGTGATGTCTCTCTCCCAAAAGACGATAAAATAGCCATGCGAGGTAAACAAATTACAGCTGGGCAATTGACAGGATTATGTGCGCAAACCAATGCTAACTATGCTATAAATAACGGAAGAGGCTCAAAATCTTGGGCGGTACGCCAAGACAAGTAGACCGAAATCCATCTGCATCTACCTACTAATCATCCACCTTGATATATCTATCCAGAACATCTCGCTGGTATTAATTTGCGAATCCCACCCAAAGTGTAAACTCAAAGCAACAGACAACTGCATTAAAGAACTTTGCGTAAATTAAACAATCCTTGCACCCGCAAGTACAAGCACCGTTGTTTTCTCCCTTGTGGCAATAGCACATCCCCTAGACTCATGTTTTTGTCACTCAAGCTAGTCATCAAGGGGCATGAACCCACAATCATGCATAACGCTCCCTCTTGGAGTCACTACCTACTACTTGTCCAAAGCAATAAACAGCAACGGAGAACATGCAAGAATTACTCAAGAACATAAATATAAAAGAGGAGAATCAAATATATTACTCAAACACAATCTGAACATAGTCTCATAATCCATCGGATCCCAGCAAACTCAACATAGAAACAACAGAAAGATTACATATGTGCCTCGATCATGTAGGGCAGCTCACGAGGTCTAAACCATGAAGAACAAAGAGGGGAGGAGAACATCAAATATCTAGTGATCATAGACCAATGGTCCAAGGTGGACTACTCACGGTTCATCCGGGAAGCATCCATGGTGGTGGAGAAGCTCCCAGAGGTGGTGCCTCCCTCCGGCAGGGTGCCAGGAAGAGGGCTCCTCGTGCTCCCGATCTTGGAAGCGCGGCAACGGCGGAACAGAGGAGTGATCGCAAAAAATGGTTCTGTCCCCGAGTGTTTCTCGTCACGGGGAATAAATAGGCGAAGGGGGGCAGCCAGAGGTGGACCAGGGGCCCCAGTCCCCCCCCTGGCGCGGCCTAGGGGGTGGCCGCGCCAGGTGGCCGCCTGGGCCACCCCTGGCCCCCCTCGGGCCCCACTTTGGCTCTTCTGGAAGGTTCCCGTACGCTGATTTTTCCTATATTTTCCTGGAATTTTTTTGGCACTTTAAATAATGGGAAAACCTTAAATACAAAAACAGCAGAAAACAGGAACTGGCACTGAAGTGCACTGAGTTAATAGGTTAGTACAAATATGATCAAAAGTGTATGGAAGTGCATCAATATCATAGCAATATCACAGAAAAGAAGCATGGAGCAAGAAGAAATTATAGATACGTTTTGGACGTATCAACATCCCCTAGCTTAATTCTTGCTCGTCCTCGAGTAGGTAAATGATAAGAAGCATAATTTCTGCGGTGACATGCTACCAAACATACAAGAACTTTTAAGTAAAGCAATCAAGGAATGTAATCGAATTCAAGTTATAACAGGCAAGAGTCTATATTAGCATTGAAACAAGCAACATAAGAACATAAAGGTGCAAGAGCTCTCGCTGTCCGTGACTCGAATGTCTCCAAATGGTGTTTGCGTGCAAGAAATGGGATAGGGATATACGAGAGAGTAAAACATAGTTTTTTTTATTGTTGAGAACTTAATCTACTAAAGTTTCACACTTGGTCTTCTTTGGAATCTTATCTTGACTCATCCCCAGACCACTAGCCAGGTACAAGTCAAAATGATCCACTCCTTTTCGATATTTTGAGCACTCATGCAATGGATGAGTGTAAGCTAGAAAGTTGACACTTAGGATGGAAAATATAGAAAAATGATGGGGGAGGAAGACAAAAAGGGTGTGAAAGGCTCACATCAATGAGGACAATCATAGGAGAGAGAAAGCCAAATGATAGATATGATGTGAGGAGTAGGGATTGCCATGCAACGGATGCACATATGAGCTAAGGTAAGCTCTTGTAAGAGCAAAGTTTTGCCCCCGTGTGTTTTGGATATTGTTGGACAAGACAGTAGAGGAACTAACAGTGTTTTCTAGTGTAAACAGTTGCATAGGTTCCTAAAGGACAAGCTAGGTGATAAAGCTTCAGGGAAGGTCTTCAAGTTATCGAAGCATAACCCACGGAGCGAAGCTTAATCACGAAGGATGACCCCCAAAAATTAAGGTGTCCTAAAGCTCTACTCATTGAAGGAAATGAAGAGGACGGTGCAAGACTTAGATGTTTTTGTCTAGTTCTTTTTCGGTTCTTTGAGTCATAGGACAAACCGTACTATCAACAGGGGTATTTAGTTTGTGGACACCGAAGTCATTGACAAGATGCTCAGATCAAATCCAAACCAATTGAGAAGCCTGAGCGAAGAAATCTCATGTGCACTAAGTTAAGTTTCGGTAGCAAAGACTTCATTCTTTGGCTACTGAAGCAGAACTAAGTCCGTGAGTCAGCTTTACTTGTTCCTCAAGTAAAGTTGCGCAGTAATGACAAATCCGACCGTTGTGGACACGTGTCAAGCTGTCACCTTGGGTCAATTTCGTCATTCCGCACCTCGGGATCGCCAACTATAAATACGTCGCCCCCTCCTCCATTTGCGGGTGGCTGCTCCAAGAATATTCCTGAGAGAGATTGAAGAGAGCACCCCAAAGACGTCACCGAAGCAAAACCCAAAATCCAGAATACTGAAGCCTAAGTCCCATTGATCTGAGTAGATTCGAGATGACTTAGGTGAAAGCTTGCTAGCCTTTTTTATCTTGGAGAACTGCAATTCTCCTAGACGGTTAGAGTGTTGTTCTTCAGAGAACGAAGAGTAATTGTCGCCTCGAAGTCCAGTTTGTCAAAGGTTTCGGTGATTTCCTCAATAATCAACCACGAGTGAAGAATTGACCAAGCTCAAGGAGTTTGGTGCAGTGGAGCAACGGACGGAGAGAGATTTGCTCCAGGTGTTCAATCACCAGTCCCTCCAACCAGACGTAGCGCTTTGCAGAGCGTGAACTGGTCGAACAAACATCGCCGACTCCCAGTTCGTTTTACTTCAAGCATTTACCTTCAGTATTGCATTTGCTTCACAGTTATGCTTCAATGTGTTTTGATTCACTGCATTTAGTTTCGCTTCCAGTTTTACTTCGCTATTCCGCACTACTTATGCTTCACTTCAAAAGTTTCAGTCGAAAATTTTGAAGTGATCATTCACCCCCTCCCCCTCTGATCACATACTTGGACTTTCAATTGGTATCAGAGCTAGTCACTCCCTACACTCTGTGTGTTTTGGATTAACCTCCTGGAGTATCTTCAAGTATGTCTTTCGCAGCTATTCGCTCCGGCGAACCTATTCCTGTTTTCAATGGGAAGAACTACCCATACTGGAAGGACAAGATGAACAGAAATATCATGGCTAGCAACTCTATCGCTCGGCAAGTTGTCTTGTATGGTGTTACAGTTGCAGACGAGAACGCCATCACTCCTGAAGAAGCAAAACTGATTGATATTGATTCTGAAGTTTGGGTTTTCATCACCAATCACTTGACACCAGAAAAGTATCATGAAGTGAAGAATATTCCAACTGCCAAAGGTGTCTAGGACTATCTTGAAAAGATTGGTGAAGGCGTTTCTACCCAGAAAGATGCCAGAATTGACACACTCCGAAACAAATTCTATCGCTTCAAGAGAAACGAGGGTGAAAAAGTCAGCTCCATTTACAGCAGACTCACAACTCTTGCTAATGAGTTGATTTCCCTCGGTGCTGATGAATTACTCCTCACTCTGTTGTAAGAACTTTGCTTCGCTCATTGGATGACTCATTTGATCACATTGTGCTGATGATCAAGGAAAGGACTGATTTCAGACGTCTTGTTGCCGCTGATATTCTTGAGAGACTCACTACCTTTGAAATGGAAGAAGATGAGAAACGTGACATAAATGGCTCTCGAAAAAAACTCATGCTTTGAAAGCAAAAGCTTCACGTCATTCTTCACCCGAGGTCAGTTCTGCTTTAGGTGTCGAATCAGATGATCCTGCAAGCATTGGAAAGGATTTGGCATTGATCATGAGACGCTTCAACCGCTTCCAAAGAAAAGGTTTTTCTTCACCGAAAAAGAGTTATTCTTCAAGAATCTCCACTCACTCATCTCACCGCTCATCCTCAAGAAGCTCTCCATCGAAATACAACTGCTGCTACAAGTGCAAGAAACCAGGTCACTACATCGCTGATTGCCCTCTGTGGGAAGTTGAGAACAAAGCAAAGCATTCGCTCAGAGACTCCTCATCCAAGTCCCACAGATCTTCCAGAAGCTATGAATCCAAGAGACATGATTCCAGTTCGAGAAGAGATAAGAAGAAAGATTTTGATGATGAAAAGAGGAAGAACTATCACAAGAAACGTGAGGGTTCTTCATCGAAGACTCACTCGTCTCGTCGAAGCAGCTCTCACCGAGCCAAGGCCTATCTGGGAAAGGAGATGAACTCTGAAGACGAATCCTCTTGGTCCGAAGCTCATTCAGGCTCAAGGTCTGGGTCTGGGTCCGAATTAGATGGTGTTGCTGGTTTGGCATTCGCTTCAGCAGATGCTTCGGCAAAAGCTTCGAGCTCATTCTTCACCAACAACATTAGTGAAGATGAATCTCCTGCATATTGCTTCATGGCCAAGGCGAAGGTATCTTCATCAAAATCTAACTATGATACTTCTAATTGTTCCTCATATGACAGTGATTCCAAGATAAGCTATGCTAAACTTGCTAAAATTTCTTCAATCCAACAAGATGAACTTGATTCACTAAGCAAAACCATTAAGAAATCAGAAACTCTGTTGATCGATGAGATAGAGAAAGTTCAAACTTTAACTAATGAGCATGCTGCTCTGAAGGAGAAGTTTGAAGAGTTATCCTCTCGGCATGATCTTCTTTTAGTTGATTATGAGAAGCTCACCTATGAATTTCTTCAGAGGAAAATGGCTCTCGAAAAACTGAAAGAGGCTCATGAAGAGTTGGAAAATGTCAATCTCTCTCTCATGGCTCAACAAGGTTCTGAAGCAAATCATAAAACTGAATCACCTTGTTTGGATTGTTTGGAACGAAGCAAAACTAATTACAAAGGCAAAGCTCATATTGTTATTGATGATACTAATGCCTCTGATGAGGAAAACACTGTTGTTACTGAGGAACTCCTCAGGTTGAAAAACTTATTTGAAACAGGCATGTTCAAAAGTGTGCAAGGTCATCAGTATCTCTGTGATATCCTGAGGAAGGCTCTCCTTCACAGGAATCCAAGGAATGAAGGTGTTGGTTTCGAGAGAAAGATAAACCCTGATGGCACCTATTGGGAACTTGAGCAGTATCCTAAGACTGTTTGGGTCCTTGCGAAGGGGATCCCCATTGATATAGCTAACCTTTCAGGTTTTGACTGCAAGATGAACAAAGCTATTGTAGACGAATCACTTGATTCAGACTACAAGCTCATCAAAGATGAACAGGGAAAGGTTACAGCTGAGTATGTTGGTACTCCTCCTAAGAATGGCTTCTATAAGAGGAAGATATGGGTGCAGAAAGCACTTGTGGAAAAACTGCCTGCTAACCATACCATGCAGGGAAAGTCTTCGGTATCACCGAATCATTTCTAATCTCTTGAAACGAGAAATGATCCTCTGGTGACCGAATCAAATGTTCCGCAGAAGCAATACTATCGCACTGGTCGTCATACTTATCGTCCTCATAATAATCATACTAAGATTGCATATGCTCATTCTTATGCTAACCATTCGCAGATGACTTATATTTATGGTGTGCTTGATGGTACACCGAAGCAATACACTCCTGTTCGCTTTAATATTGCTTCAACCAGTGCTTCAACATCTTCTCAGTCACCTGCTCGTTTGTGGGTGGTTAAGAAGAACTAATTCTTCTGCAGGGCTATGTCTCCGGTGGATCCGAATGGGTCATGGATAGTGGTTTCACAAATCATATGACCGGAGACAAGGAGTTATTCACCGAAGAAAAACTATCTCACTCTTCTCAGAAACACATTACTTTCTATGATAACAACAAGGGTAAAGTTTTAGGTTTGGGTAAGGTTGCCATATCGAAAGATAAGCACATTGACAAGGTTATGCTAGTCCAATCACTTGGATATAATCTTATGTCTATTTCCAAGTTATGCGATATGGGTATGCTTGTTCTATTTTCTGCTTCGCGTTGTGTTGTCTTTTCACAGGATGACTATACGTTTGTCTTCGAGGGTTACCGAAAAGGAGATTTATACATTGTTGATTTTTCTTCGGGCCCTGTTGTATCCACATGCTTAATGGCAAAAGCTTCATCTGGATGGTTATGGCATCGAAGACTTGGTCATGCAGGGATGAGAAATCTTCATAACTTAGTGAAGAAGAATCATGTTATTGGCCTTAGCGAAGTAAAATTCGATAAGGATCGTCTCTGCAGTGCGTGTGAAGCTGGTAAAATTACGAAGAAACATCATTCAGAGAAGACTATCATGACTACCACTCGTCCTCTTGAATTGCTTCATATGGATCTTTTTGGTCCTCAAAATTATGCAAGCCTGGGAGGAAATAAATATGGTCTAGTTATTGTTGATTATTTCTCTCGTTATACTTGGGTTTTCTTTCTGGATGACAAGAGAAAAGTTGTTGAAATCTTCAAGTCATTCGCCAAGAGAGCTCAAACAGAATATGAATTATCTTTGAAGCATATCCGAAGTGATAATGGAACTGAATTCAAAAATACTCATATTGAAGATTTTCTTGATGATCATGGTTTTACTCATGAGTTCTCTGTTGCTTATACACCTCAACAGAATGGTGTTGTCGAAAGGAAGAATAGAACTCTCATTGAGATGGCCAGAACCATGCTTGCTGAATACAAGACTCCTATTAGGTTCTGGGCCGAAGCAATTAACACAGCTTGTCATATCATCAACAAGGTTTACATTCACAAATTTCTGAAGATTACTTCACATGAGCTTATCACTGGTAACAAACCTAATGTTTCGTACCTTAGGGTATTTGGTGCTCCATGCTTTATTAGAGATATGAATCATAGCTCCAAGTTTGCCCTTAAGGCACATGAAGGTTTTCTTTTAGGTTATGGCTCAAACTCTCATAGTTACAGAGTCTATAACTCTCACTTTGGGAAAGTTATGGAAACTGTGAATGTGAGATTTGATGAAACTAATGGCTCTCAAAAAGAGCATTTGCCTCATGATCTAGATGAACCTCCTCTTGATGAAGTGATCAGGTCCATGGCTATTGGAGAGATTCGCCCTGTTGAAGCCAATGCTCGTCAAGCTAATAGGGATGATGATGGTACAATGTTCCCACACATAGCCCGGGGCGCTGGAGATCAACATCCTGAAGCTAATGATGAACAGGACGAAGAAGATCAAAGGAACGAAGGAAATGCAAATCCCGAAGGAAATGCTGATGCTGAAGGTGAAGCAGATCCTGAAGCTGAAGCAGATCCTGAAGCTAATGCAGATCCTGGCGCAGAAGCTGAGCCTGAAGCAAATGATTCAATCTTATCACGAGTTCGAAGAAGAGTTGATGTTGATTCGATCCTTGAAGAAATTCATCAACCAGGTCTTCCCACAACTCGCTCTCGTACTCGTTTGGCTAACTTCTGTGGAAAATTTTCTTTTGTCTCCATGTTAGAACCGTCAAAGTTTGATGAAGCCATGAAGGATCCAGATTGGTTAACTGCCATGCTCGAAGAACTCAATCAATTCGAGCGAAACAAAGTCTGGTCCTTAGTTGATAGACCCGATCCCACGAAGAAAAACATCATTGGTACAAAGTGGATTTTTCGCAACAAGCAAGATGAAGATGGTATAGTGGTAAGAAACAAAGCACGACTAGTAGCACAAGGATACACCCAAATCGAAGGTATCGATTTCGGTGAAACTTATGCTCCAGTTGCTCGTCTCGAATCCATTCATGTTATGCTTGCTTTTGCAAATTTCCATGGCATTCTACTTTATCAAATGGATGTGAAAAGTGCTTTTCTTAACGGAGAAATCGAGGAAGAAGTGTATGTTATGCAGCCTCCAGGTTTTGAAGACCCGAAGAAACCCAACATGGTGTACAGATTACACAAGGCCCTCTATGGGTTGAAGCAAGCACCTCGTGCTTGGTACGACACTTTGAAGGATTTCCTTCTGAAGAAAGGCTTCAAACCAGGAAAAACTGACCCAACGCTTTTCACTCGATCTTATAATGGTGATTTGTTTGTATGTCAAATATATGTAGATGATATCATTTTTGGATGCACTAACACTGAAATCAGCGAAGAATTTGCCAAAATGATGTCGAAGAAATATGAGATGTCTATGATGGGTGAATTGAAGTTTTTCCTTGGACTTTAAATCCGTCAACAGAAGAATGGCACCTTTATTTCTCAAGAAAAATATCTCAAGGATTGCCTGAAGAAGTTTGGTCTTACTGAATGCAAAACTATTAAGACGCCTATGCCTACCAATGGCTTCTTAGATGCAGATGAGAAGGGCAAAGCCTTCGACTAGAAGAAATATCGGTCTATGATTGGATCCCTTTTATATCTTTGTGCATCTAGACCTGGCATTATGCTTTCAGTATGTATTTGTGCTCGTTTTCAGGCCAATCCAAAGGAATCACATCATACTGCTGTAAAGCGAATTCTTCGTTATCTTGCTCACACACCTACCTTGGGGCTGTGGTATCCCAAGGGAGCTCAGTTTGATCTTATTGGCTATTCAGATTCAGACTGGGCTGGTGATCGTGTGGATAGGAAATCAACTTCAGGGTCTTTTCATTTCCTTGGAAGATCACTTGTGTGTTGGGCTTCAAAGAAGCAAAACTGTGTTTCAATATCTACTGCTGAAGCCGAATACATTGCTGCTGGGTCATGCTGTACTCAGATTCTATGGATGAAGCAAACGCTGAAGGATTATGGTATTCATGTGAAGAAAATTCCACTCCTGTGTGATAATGAGAGTGCAATCAAAATTTCTCACAATCCTGTACAGCACTCTCGCACGAAGCATATTGACATTCGCCATCATTTTCTTCGTGATCATGTTCAGCGTGAAGATATTGTTATTAATCATGTCAGAACTGAAGATCAACGGGCAGACATATTCACGAAACCATTGGATGAGAAAAGGTTCTGTACGTTAAGGTGTGACCTCAATATATTGGACTCACGACATGTTCTGTAAGACCGAACCCTTTTACTTCTGTACATATTCATTTACTTCGTTGCTTATCCATTTAGTTTCATTGTTTGTTATTACTTCGTTTACTTTATTCTATTTCGCCTGGTTTTAGTCCTCTATGCTTATCACCTTTTGCTTCGTTTGGTTTTTCTTCGAGGTGATAAGTTTCGGACCCTACCCCTTCTGTTCTTTTTCTTTCTTATTCTGTCTGTCCAAAATGGTTGAGCACAATTGAAACGGAAAGTATTTTTCTTCGAACATCATTGAGTTCCGAATCAAATGCTTCCAATTTTTATCGAAGTTTTACTCAAGTCGAGGACTTATTCTTCGGTCGTTGAGATCCCGTCAAATCCGGGTCGTTGAGATTTTCTCGCAATTCGCCACGAAATCCTCGCCGTAGAATCCGGAGAGACAGTCGCTGGGGGCCGTTCGATCTGATCTGACAGCTCCTGTCAGACCGGCCTATATAAGGCATCCCACCCCAGAGAATCCATCCCACCTCCTCATTCGCATCTCCCCGGAACCCTCTCTCTCCCGAGCGCCGCCGAGCTCTTCGTCCCCGTCGCCGTTCTCGCCGTTTCACTGCCGAAAGAGCGCCGCCGTGGACTTCACGCCGTCGACGAGCACGTCCTCTCCGTTCATCGCCGCCGTAGAAGCTCGATGCCACCGAGTTAGGGTACGCCGAGCCTCGATCCAATCTCTATCTCTTATGTTCTTCAGTTTCCAGATTGGATCCGAGTTCTTAGTCTGTTTGTTTTTGGATGAATTCCTTAGGTTTCTTTGATCCGTTGGATCGTTGCACTGTTGGGAAATCTGTTTCTGCTAGCCAAAGGTTTCCATCCCGATTCAGGTTAGAAATTAGGGTTAGAATCCATTTGTTCTGTGTTAGGGTTTCAGCTCATCATGCGTGAGGCTAAGTCTAGCTCAGAACAGACCAGAATCTTTACCCATATTCTTCACTGAATCTCTTGTCAAAACTTGTGTTTTTGGATCGAAACTTTTGCAGGTGCTCATTCCATACTCGCCTTTTTCCCTCGCTACCTTTGTGCTTTTCACAGGATGTCTGCTGAGTTAGGCTTCGGAAATGAGTCGCCCAATCTTGACCACATCAATGAAGCAGAACGGTCTGCTCCGAAGAAGAAAGGAGGCAGAACGAAGGAAACCAACAACGCGAGAGGCATCCCCGAATCCATTCGCCTTGCTCTGGGATATGACACGCCTCCTGGAGAAACCAAGGATCAACGCACGAATCGTTTGCATAACATTCGCCGGTACTGGGCTGTTAGATGGTACAAGTACAAAAGAATCCCTACCTGGAAGTGGGCTATGCAGTTTGCCTTTAGTCTACCCTACCAGTATACTTCGGCCATGTGCAGTCAGTACACCGAAGAGAATCGCCACCTATACTACCCAGTTCCACCGAAGCTTCCCCACCCCAACACTCTTAAGACACCAGATAATTATCCAGAAGAGCAAGAACGTTTGAGGATTGCTGCTGAAATAAAGAGACTGAAAGAAGAGAAGAAGGCAGCCAAGATGGCTGAAGCTGAAGCCCATGATGAAGGGCCAAGCACAAAGAAGAAGAAGAAGAAGCTGAAGAAGAAATCTGCTTCTCCTCCCCATGCTACCACAGAAGATGAAGAGCATGTCAGGCTAGAGCAAGCTGCTCTGGAAGATTCAATTATGGACGAATCAAATGCTGCTGACAACGAATCAGAACTCGAAGCAGATGATGAATTTGATGATCCTGCTCCCCCCGAGAAGCAAAGACTTCAGATCCCACTGAAGAAGAATCCAGGAGAGAAACCTGATGCTAAGGGGCATAAGATTCAAGACCCCAAGGAAAAGTCTTCTTCTCGCCCCACCATTGATTTATCAAACTTGGTGGCTGCAAAGCCTTTGGCCTCCAAGCCACCGGATGATGCCCTCAACACTGAGAGGCGAACTAAGCAGAAGCACGACCCCGCCAAGAAACAACCTGCAAAGGCTTCAGCATCAACGAAGCCCAAGCAGTCTGCTGCATCAAACCCTTCAGCCAAGCATAAGCTCACTGAAGAAGAATTGAGACAGAAAGACGTCGAAGAGGCACTTGAGCGCAACATTCTTGCCAGAAGCTCAGCTGAGAAGAAGAAGGCAGATGAGGATGCTGCCATAAAGCAAAAGGAGTTGGACTTTGCCAGGTTGGCTGCAGAGAAGGCTGAGACGAAGCGCAAGCTCGCCGAAGCCACAAAGAATGAAGAGAAATCTGCCGCTGAAGCTAAACAGCTGGCCGAGAATGAAGCTAAACGAAAGGCTACATTAGATGGCCTCAGGACAAAGAAAGCTGAGAAAGATGCTAGGGAAAATCAGAAGAAGTCCATTGTTGATATGACTCCCCCCACTGAAGCTATTCCATCGAAGCATAAAGGCATATCTCTGCCAGAAGCTCAAGCGGAAGCTGATCGTCAGAGTGACCATCAGTTCCCTGACCCACGTGAAGGCGAACTCTGGGATCAGTTGGGCATCACTGAAGCCCTTTGGGAGAAGTGCGCTGCTGAAGATTCTGATGCTGTTGATCTTGGAGAAGTTTACATATCCAGATCTATCGAAGCGATGATCACCACAATGATCAGTCAGCTGAAGGATCTGCATTCAAGAGATAGGGCTGAAATCAAAAAGATTCACAACTATCAGAAGCGAGCTGAATCAGAACCTGATGAAGAATTCAAACAGCATGCCCTGAAGTTGCTTCAACAAGTGACTGATGTCAATTCCACCACCAAGAACAACATCAAAATCTTCAAAGGCAAAATCAAGGCCGCTGTGGATGAAATGGTGAAGACCCATAATGCATCTATTATGGAAAGAGATTCGCGGAAACGCAAGGCTTCGCCCGAAGCTGAACGTGTTGTTGCTCCGGAACCATCTCCTAAGCCTGCTGCATCTAAGGCATCAGGTCCTTCACCCATGAAGAAAACCACGAAGAAACGCAAAGTTACTTTGGCTTCTGCCGTAGACATGGATACCAGTGATGAACAGCCAACGGAAACTCCTGAAGCAGTTCCCACTCCTACACCGAAGCCAAAGCCATCCCAGCCCACACCAAAGCCTTCAGCTCCACCCACCAAGACTCCCACACCTCCTCCTACCAGAACCACCCCCAAGCAACCTCCACCGCAAAGAGCTCCTACTCCAACTCCAACGCCTGCACGAACCCACACACCCATTCCACCCCGTGTTCCCACACCCATCCGTGCTCCAACCCCCGAACCACAAAGGATTCCCTCTCCAACAGTTGCTCTCGCACCTCCTCCATCACCAACCCACTCCAGAACCCATATATCCCAAGATTTTCCCCCAGCCAGAACAGTTCAAGATTCTGAAGCACATGTGCCCCATTTTAAAGCACATGACGACGAAGAAGAACAAGTTCAAATACTGAATCTGTCGCAAGAGCAAGCGCTTATAGTCGCTCAATCTATTGGCCCTTCAAGAGCCAACCCAATTGCTCCTCTGCAAAGGATTCGCGCGCGTTCGCTCCGCTGCCAAGATACCCAGCTTGACTCCAATTACCCTCGTGAAACTTTTCCTATATTCAAGGGTGATGGTTATTCTTCAAGGCATGGACCGGAATTCAACTTGGAACAGCATCGGAAGCGCCATCGGTTCTTTGGTGTCAATCTGTATACTTCAGACCGCACCGCAGATGATCTTTACTTTTGGACTGCAGAGCAACAAGTCTTCTACACCAAAGTCTTCTGTCAGCAAGGAGTTCTGTTTAGGCACAAGTTTCTGGACATGCGAAGTCTTTCCACTGCCACTTGCTTTCAGAACGTCCTCGAAACTATTGAAAATCAGAATTTGACTCGGTTGTTTGCTTTGAGCACTCCCTTCAATTCAGAGCTCATCAAACAATTCTATGCAACTCTATATGTTTCTGGTGATGCAAATGAACCCAGCTCATGGACGCTGGAATGGATGATACAAGGCAAAGTCTTCAGGATGTCCTCTGCTGAATTCATGGAAATTGTCAATATTCCAAGGCATTCTGGAGTTCAAGAAAAGATTCACTTAGAACCCGATCTGACTGAAGAAGAATTTTCTACTCTGTTGGACCCCGAAGTCACTGCAAGCTACATTCCTGAAAACATTCGCCCGAAGCATTTGAACTTCATCTCAAGGACTTGGTTCTACATCTTGTCCAACTCATTGATCCCTTTGAGTACTGCTTCGGAAGAATCGAACATTTATCCAGAGACAAGACATGCTATTATAAAACTCACTCATGGTCTTCTCTTTGATTTTGAAGACTGCTTCATTAGGAACTTGGTTCATGCAGCTGAGCTACCTTTCACTCTAAAACCTTATGCTCCCTGGCTGCAAGTTGTATGTGACTATGGCAGGAACAAAGACTTTGTGGCTCGCCATCACCCGAAGCTTTTCTCGCCACCAGTGCGTGACTCTTTGGCATTATTGAGAAAGCCCAATGATCCTTGTGCCACTTATGTTGGTGTGCGCCATGAAGTCAATGAGCGGAACTTATCAAAGACGTTCCAGAAAGACTGCCATCATTTTGAAGTTAATATTCGATCGCAGAAAATGCTTGAAAACTACATTGAAGCCAATCAGCGCCAAATGCAATTCCTTGCAGATGAGATCAACAGAGTTGGCAACATTGTAGTTAACAACAATCAGTATTTGCGTGTTCTCAAACGCCATTCCTGGAAGGGGCTCCGGAAGTTCAACTCTGTCAAAGGCCTTCGTAAAGATCGCATCTACAAAGAATATGAGCACCTCAATCGACACTTTTCACGTGATGACTCAGTGGACCGCCCGAATCCGAAGATCCCTCCCCTGCACAAGATTGATGAAGTATTCTTCGTCAACGAACCTGAACCCATCCGGCCTGATACCATCTCCGAAAATGACTCCATCACTTCAAAGGACGACGACGGCCTCGACGACAGCGACCTCGACATCCACCTCATCACTCAGACATGCCATGAAACTATTCCGACGTCTTCCTCCGAAGAAGAATCCTCAGGCGATCAGTCTTCGTCGCATGAGTCTTCTTCAAGCACAGCTTCGTCGGGTTCTCAGGGTGCTGATGCCGCGAAATAGATCTCTCGAAACCTTTTCTCAACCTTTTGTCCAATCATTGACAAAAAGGGGGAGAATGAGGGCATCGATGAGTTAGATTTGCATCGGGGAAAGGGTTTGCTATTTCCTTTTGCTTCATTTGATTAAGTTACAACAAACATTCCATTCTTTTCGATTGGGTTGTAACTTAAGTTTAACTTCGGTCATGCTACTCATGTGCTACACTTAAGTTTTAATAACCCCTTTGCTTGCAAGTATTGCTTCGTATCTTCTATCTTGCAGGTGGTTATTATTTTCTAAGTCACAGGTCATTGGAAGCAATTGCATACATTCTAGATATATATCTTCAAATGCAATTGTATTCGCTAAGATATTTTGTTTCGCTCTCCACCGAAGAAAATTATCTCAAGCATTAACTTCGATTATATAAATCTTCGATGCTTGCATTCAGGGGGAGCCAAAAACTTCATATCTTAGAGTTTGTCCCATCACTTCACAAAAACTTCAATATCTTTTATCGATGCCTGTTTTGTCAACAATAGTCCAAAAAGGGGGAGATTGTAAGAGCAAAGTTTTTCCCCCGTGTGTTTTGGATATTGTTGGACAAGACAGTAGAGGAACTAACAGTGTTTTCTAGTGTAAACAGTTGCATAGGTTCCTAAAGGACAAGCTAGGTGATAAAGCTTCAGGGAAGGTCTTCAAGTTATCGACGCATAACCCACGGAGCGAAGCTTAATCACGAAGGATGACCCCCAAAAATTAAGGTGTCCTGAAGCTCTTCTCATTGAAGGAAATGAAGAGGACGGCGCAAGACTTAGATGTTTTTGTGTAGTTCTTTTTCGGTTCTTTGAGTCATAGGACAAACTGTACTATCAAGAGGGGTATTTAGTTTGTGGACACCGAAGTCATTGAGAAGATGCTCAGATCAAATCCAAACCAAGTGAGAAGCCTGAGCGAAGAAATCTCATGTGCACTAAGTTAAGTTTCGGTAGCAAAGACTTCGTTCTTTGGCTACTGAAGCAG
Organism: Bromus sterilis; assembly: GCA_950022295.1. Lineage (NCBI taxonomy): Eukaryota > Viridiplantae > Streptophyta > Magnoliopsida > Poales > Poaceae > Bromus > Bromus sterilis. The sequence goes on along the minus strand of OX465601.1, from coordinate 135,914,176 downwards.
AACTAAGTCCGTGAGTCAGCTTTAGTTGTTCCTCAAGTAAAGTTGCGTAGTAATGACAAATCTGACCGTTGTGGACACGTGTCAAGATGTCACCTTGGGTCAATTTGGTCATTCCGCACCTCGGGATCGCCAACTATAAATACGCCGCCCCCTCCTCCATTTGCGGGTGGCTGCTCCAAGAATATTCCTGAGAGAGATTGAAGAGAGCACCCCAAAGACGTCACCGAAGCAAAACTCAAAATCCAGAATACTGAAGCCTAAGTCCCATTGATCTGAGTAGATTCGAGATGACTTAGGTGAAAGCTTGCTAGCCTTTTTATCTTGGAGAACTGCAATTCTCCTAGACGGTTAGAGTGTTGTTCTTCAGAGAGCGAAGAGTAATTGTCGCCTCGAAGTCCAGTTTGTCAAAGGTTTCGGTGATTTCCTCAATAATCAACCACGAGTGAAGAACTGACCAATCTCAAGGAGTTTGGTGCAGTGGAGCAACGGACGGAGAGAGATTTGCTCCAGGTGTTCAATCACCAGTCCCTCCAACCAGACGTAGCGCTTTGCAGAGCGTGAACTGGTCGAACAAACATCGCCGAGTCCCAGTTCGTTTTACTTCAAGCATTTACCTTCAGTATTGCATTTGCTTCACAGTTATGCTTCAATGTGTTTTGATTCACTGCATTTAGTTTCGCTTCCAGTTTTACTTCGCTATTCTGCACTACTTATGCTTCACTTCAAAAGTTTCAGTCGAAAATTTTGAAGTGATCATTCACCCCCTCCCCCTCTGATCACATACTTGGACTTTGAGCTCTCCAATGGAACTAGTGGGGGTGCATCCAACTTGCTTGCTCAAGAAGACCTAAAGCTCATTTGAGGAGGCTCATCATTGGAATATACAAGCCAAGTGCTATAGTGTGAAGGTCCCCACATAGATATATGCATGAATGATAATCTCTATGGAGTACAAGATATAAGAGGGAGTACGAGTGTGGATCACTCAAAAGGAATAGTAGTGTGCCCCCTTCTCTCTTTTTATTTCCTTTTCTCTTTTTTCTATTTTTTTGTATTTTTTTGGTGGCCTCAATGGCTCTTTCTATTTCTCTCATTTTTCCTCTTTGGGATCTTTTGATTTTGTCCTCTTTGGGATCTTTTGATTTTGTTCTCTTTGGGATATTTTCCTCACTTTAGGGGCAACACTCTATATATTACAAAAAGTATAGAAGATCTTTCACACTTTACAAGAGTACTCAACATAAAGAAAATGAAACTATGATGAAGTATGCAAATGTATGCCTCTGCCAGTGTAGCAGGATATGCAATGATACTAGCGCGTCATGTAACAATGATTAGGGTAAGGCCCAACTAGCATGCGGCTCATCAATCAAGCAAAAGCATGTATGACATGAAGATCAAGTCATGAGAAGGTGGATGTTGCATGGCAATGTATCTCGGAAAGGCTATGGAAATGCCTTGATAGGTAGGTATGGTGGCTGTTTTGAGGAAGGATATAATGAGGTTTATGATGACAGAGCGTATCGTGCCAAGGATTTGGATGTACCGGAAAAGGTGGACACGAACTCTCGGAGTGAGAAGGAGGCAATGCACGGAACAGGAGAGGCTAGAAAAATATGGGTAGGTGGAAGTGTCAACTTTCGAATACTCACATTAGTTCGAAGAACTCATGCACTTATTATCGGTAACTCTCAATCTAATAAGGAGGTTCACAAAGAGACAAGTACCCCGAGGAGGAGTGTATGGGGGTTTGGTTATCCTTGCGCATCCTCGGCCCATGGTACGTGAGTGTACTCTAATATTCAATCCCTTCCAAGAGTAGTGATCCACCTAGTAGCTAAAGTTCTCAACTAATTTTGTAAGTTTTGAAAATAAAAAAGGATTTCCCAAAATACGACATCTATCACTAATAGGCTAAAGCTCTTAGCACCAAAAGTTCAAGCATTACTCATAGCAATACCTCAAAACTATTGCAAATTACTACTACAATTGAATAGCAACCTCAAGTACCTACTTCAAGTCAAGACACAAAACTCAGTGCAACAGGCAAACTCTCTAAACAAGATAAACATGAAAACTCAAGAGAGTTCCAGCAACAAACTATACAAAATCTCTTAAAAAGATAAGCATGAAAACTAAGAGCTAAACATGACAACAGCTATAAAAAAGATAAAGAACACACACAGCAAAGATAAGCATGAAGAATCCTATGATGTGTACTAGGGTGAAATGGAGCGTGTTTCTCTCCCACACAAAGAAAGCTGGTTTCTAACTTGTTATGAGCAGCAAGCAAAGCTTAAAGAACACTAAAATGGAAATAAAGAGTAAGACGCTCCAAGCATAGCACATGACGCATGAAGTGATAAAAATATAGTGGAACGAAAGACGAACTGATAATTGTTGATGGAGAAGGGGATGTATGGGGGCATCCCCAAGCTTGGACGCTTGAGTCTCCTTGAATATTTCTTGGGGATGCATCGGGGCATCCCCAAGCATGAGAGTTTCACACTCCCGAATCTTCTTTCATCATCTTCCCTCGCACACTTGAAAACTCCCTTCATACATAACTCATCATAATCTGATTAGCGAGGTTAGTACCCATAATAAAATAATTTTTTCTCTACTGGAAATAAGGATATTCATGAAGAGCTACTGTTTCTCAAGATCGCCAAAAAGTTTTTGCAAAGAAAAAGCAAGCTTAAGGTTTGCAAAACGAAGGAAAGGAAAAACAGGACAGAATCTGTGAAAAACAGACCAGCAGGTAGTAAAGAACTTTTTAGGGATACTTCTGCAACTCAAATAAAAAAACCAGAACATAAGAAAGTTCAGTGATTGTATAGAGCACAATGTGTAAAAATTTCAGCTCAAAAATATGAACTGGGAATTTTCTATGATTTTTCCCCTCACGAGGACATAATTTGTTTTCTGGACAGCATGTCACAACTTTCACTTCCCTTGTCATATGAGGCTATAAATGGCACAAAGCTTGAAAAGTAAAGATACAATGATGTTGCTACAGTAGTAACAATCATCAAGACCACTAAAAACAGAAGAATAGCAAAAAGGAAAACCTAAATTCGTTGCGGGCTGCCTCCCGAAAGCGCTTCTTTTTACGCCTTTAAGCTAGGCAAAAAGATCATAGAAGATGGTCTCACAAGAATAAGAATTTTATAGCAAAAGAGAGCATCAAGAAGCAAATATGGAACACATTTAAGCCTAACCCACTTCCTATGCATAGGCATCTTGTAAGAAAATAAATCAAAGAAGCACAAAGAAACCAGCATAGGAAGGTGGAACAAGAATAACTTTAAAACTTTCAACATAAAGAGAGGCGTTTTAGTAATATGGAAATTTATACAACCAAACTTCCCTCTCTCAAAGTAATTTTCAGTAGTATCATGAACAACATCAAGAATATAACTATCACATAAATCATGTTGTGCATGACCTACAAGCACACATGTATAATTTTCAACACGGTCTTTAGGATCATAAGATAAATGCAACCCATCACATTGAGCCTTAATAAGAGCACAATTCTCCAGAATATGAGTTGGAGATTTCAAAAGGATAATAGGACAATCAAGTGTGGGTGCAATAGCAACAATTTCATGCTTAACATAAGGAACTATAGAGAGTTCATTTTTGGTAGCATCATCCATAGTGGCATCTTGGCCATCAACAAAGCAAGTATCAAAATTTTCAGAAAGGGCTATTTCAAGTGAGTCCCCGGAATCATGGGATTCCTCCTCAAAGCAATCATTGGCCTCTTCTTGGGCAGAAAACATTTTATTTTTTAAATCCTCAATATAAGAATTGGAAGTATAATTCTCGAAGCAATAAGCAAGAACTGCAAAGTTTTCAGACTCGAAAATAGTATCATGATACTTTTCAATCAAAGAAGCAATCTCAAAGGCACCTTTAAAAGCAACAAACTCTTCACTATTTTCAACATCAAAGTAATCATAAACACCTTTAGCATAAGAAGATAAGATCTCATTTTCATTAAACTCACATTGGAAAGGAAGGTGTTTATGATCTATATTAGAACATCAAGTAAAATCATAAATGTGGCACAAAAGTTTAGCATGGCAATAAGAAACATGTACTTGATCCCATAAGTGTTTCCCTTTCTGAGATAGGCGGTGCAGCGTATAATGAGCATGCTCATCCAATGATTTTCTCTCGACCAAGTCGGTTGGGTTTTTAGCGCGAGCACAAATTGATCGAAGACGATCCAAGTGAAGCATGTCCATCCTACCATATTTGGGAGATTCAGCACCCATGGTAGAGATATCATTAGTAGGCAAACAAAGGCAAAGACAAAAGGTAGCAAATATTTTTTTGGTTTTTCATAAAGACACAAAAGCAAAAACAAAAACTCGAAAGGTAAACTAACAAGGCTAAAAAGCAAAGATAAAAGATAGTGTGCAACTTCCCTATCTTGAAGAGTGGAGTCCCCGGCAACGGCGCCAGAAATTAGCTTTGATGGATTCTCGCCCCTCGTTGGTTACCCAAAGTGGAAGGTTGAGATGTAGACAGCAGCAAATTTCCCTCGGTGAAGATACCAAGGTTTGTCTCCAGTAGGACTCCAACAACGACAGGAAGGTGACAACGATGCAAGAAATTAGGCGGTTGACGTGGACCTGACACACACAACAGATAACTTTGCTCCCAACGAGTTCAGAGAGGTTGTCAATCCCTCCGGCCTTGTTGTTTACTAAGGATCAAACGCATGGGATAATAATGATAGTGATAGCAACGGAAAGGTAAATAAAGCAGGAAATAAATAGTGGGTGTAAACAGTATTGGAAATATGGACCGGGATCCCATGATGTTCACTAGTGATGTCTCTCTCCCAAAAGATGATAAAATAACCATGCGAGGTAAACAAATTACAGCTGGGCAATTGACACGATTATGTGCGCAAACCAATGCTAACTATGCTATAAAGAAAGGAAGAGGCTCAAAAGCTTGGGCGGTACGCCAAGACAAGTAGACCGAAATCCATCTGCATCTACCTACTAATCATCCACCTTGAGATATCTATCCAGAACATCTCGCTGGTATTAAGTTGCGAATCCCACCCAAAGTGTAAACTCAAAACAACAGACAACTGCATTAAAGAACTTTGCGTAAAGTAAACAATCCTTGCACCCGCAAGTACAAGCACCGTTGTTTTCTCCCTTGTGGCAACAGCACATCCCCTAGACTCATGTTTCTGTCACTCAAGCTAGTCATCAGGGGGCATGTGTTGGGGTTCGCAGAAGAAAACACAAATTTTTCTAACTAGCTTTCCCATAACCCAAGATCTAGCTAGCCGTATTACCGTAACGGAAAGGAGTGCGGAAATAACATACCTCGGGGTGTAGTCCGTTGCGCGGGAAACGTTCCCGCAAACGTGGTTGATGTAGCCGATCAAGGTTCACAGCGTAGTACACGTGTAGCACCTCGTAGTACTCGCACACATACGAGACTCGATGACGACCTCCGTTCTCTGATCCAACGGAGGTGGCGGAAGCAGACCTCCGGAACCAGATTTTCAGCTGCACGACGGCGTGCGTATAGTGGAGACATCCCCAACCCAGTGCAGACTCCAAACAAGGGAGTCCGCTCATAGGAGGGGAAAATAGGGAGCGAGAGATCTACAGAATTTATCTCTATTTTTCTGGAATTTTCTGTGTATTAAATAAGTGCACCCTTCCCATCTATATATAGGCAGAGGGGAGGGAGTCAACCCCTCTCCCTTAGCAATGTGGGACTAAAGTCCCTTTGCTAAGGGGAGGTGGCCGGCCAAGGGGGGGAGGGGGCGCACCCCTCATGAGCCCTAGGGCCCATGGCGCCTCCCCCCTCTTTTCTTTTTTTTCTTTTTTCCCTTTTATTTCCCCTAATGGGCCTTTTTCTCCACTAAGGCCCATTGCACATATTAATTAGAAATAAAATGATTTTAATTATTAATTCAATTAATTAATAACTAAAAAATAATATTCCATCTCCCGGTGCTCCGGAACAACTTCCGGTTCACTCCGAACTTGTTTGGTTCAACACGGTACTTCTTCGATGTCGTTTCCTTTATTCTCTGGTTACTCCGATGGTTCCGAAAAGGTCTCCGATTTCATCGAGCCCTTAAGAGTGTTACCGTACGGTCCGAGAACACTCCAGTCATGACCGAGATGAGGCTACGATCAATGATCATCAGTGGGACCTGGATGCCCATAATGACCCCTGTGCATTCCGGATATCAAACACCGATTGGACCTTACGCCGTATAGCATTCCCTTTGTCAGCGATACTGGATTGTTCCGAGATTCGATCAATGACATCCTATGTCTGGTTCAACCTCGTTCTGAACTAATCCTCATTCACTCGTTCCCGTGATATTCATCCCCGTGACCTAGTCACACGCTGCAGCTTTATAAATGGAATCTCACCGAGTGGGCCCCGAGTATCTATCCATTATGTGGATTGACAAATCCCGCTCTTGTAACAATACTCCTCAACATATCTCCACGGAATACCCAAGATACAACCGTTATGACCCGCATATTTCAGTTAGGTGGTGGGATGTAGGTCAAACGATCCGGGAAGATAGCAATTATGCACGTACTCACGGTGAAAGGAACGGTCTACCACGTTCTGTAATTACAACACTGAACCTTCATAAGATTTGATCATGCTGTAATGCTTACTTTGGGTAATGTTCATCACGTCACTTAATCAGTGAGGTGACCTCATAGTCAAGAGACTTAATTGTCCATGATCGCGAAACCACGACCATCATGTTGACCATGAACTAGTTATCGATGTAGAGGCTAACTAGGAACTCTGGGGGTTTCTATACCACACATGTATCATTGTTTCACTGACACAGTTCTAGCATGGTATGAAACTGGTTATGAACTTGCTTAGATATATTGGAATAATCATATATTATTTGCCTCTAGAGCATATATCCAACAGTCTCCCACTTGCACTAGAGTGCTAATAATCCAGCCGCATTTTTCCGATCATAATCATCTTATCACATAAGTGTTCATTGATCATGCATGCTCATGGAAGAGGGTTCGTCAACGAACTGTACCAATTCATATTCGCATGTTTCCTTTGCAACTGGTACATGTCAAAAGCTCTTTTGACATACCACTCATTATCATATAATGGTTGGATATAAGTTTCGCGGGAGAGTGAGACTATTATTTCACAGTATCCTCCAATGATCTCTTGGTTTAGTCTTTAGAAGACTCATCCATAGTCATATATACTGGGAAATACACTCATCCAGAAGTCCAATACTTCTAACGCTAAACTTATATCCATACGTCTACTTTCTTAAGTAGTATTATGTTTGTAGTACCGTGAATTTTGCTCACATTTCTTTCATGTCTTTGGTGATGTCTCTAATTCCATATAGACCCATAATATGTCTTGCAATTGTAATCTAGCATTACATTCAAGTCTATTTATCCTTTCTATATTTTAGAGAATAGTCCTCAGTATTCCTCATATACTGAATGCATGGACTTTATTCAGATTCTGTGTTTTACTCCTAAAGCACATCGGAATCTATTCTTCTTCCAAGAACTTTTGAGTCATTCTGTTGTTGGATTCACAATGCATGTTATATGGTAGAATCATATGTCAAGAACATATAAGATCACATGTCCAGTACATGGTGCATCTCTATTCTTCCATCAAGACATTTCTTGTGATATTTGGATTTCATCCATTATATAATTTCTAGCCACAAGAACCTATTTCTTGTCTTAGAAGATTATTCCAACCTTCACTTTGTTTCATTATCCGTATCTTTAATCTACTCATATAGATTTCAACGTGTAATGTGTTGGTATTTCACATAAAAGAAGATTCTTGCAATCTTGTATTTTATTTGCCTTATGCTCTATATATATCATAATGCACATATGTATATAAGACGATTCTCTATATACACAATCAATGCATATCCATATATATACATATGAGATCATTCTTCACACATATCAATGCATATATGTTTGAGACAATGATCATGCTCCCACTCAACTATATCCATCATATACTCATATATTTGTGGTTCAACCTTCATCAAGTCATTTTATTGTTCACTATGTCTCACATAATGACAAAGCTTCCAAAGCTCCCACTCAGAAAATGCCCTCCGTATTCCAAGTTTCTGGGAAGTCTTCAAAGCTCCCACTCAGTTTCATGAAACTGCAGGCCCACTCAATATTTTGGTCATCACAAAATCACTTGATCAAATCAAGGTTGAGGGTTCCTATCTTGAGGTACTATAGTCCATCCTTTTAACGAAATAACCTTCGTCATGCCCATTGCAATTCTCTTTCAAATCCAAAATTTGACTGAGATGCAATTTCAGGCTATGGTCCATCGTAGTGTAAATGAAATATTTTATTGATTAAAGCATTCCTACGTTTCCGTAGTCAGTCACCATTGAACTTTGGTCTTAACCAAATAATGCCTTATGCCCATTACATTATTCTCAATAACTCTCCAGTTTGTCGAGAATATGAAATAACCGATTTATTTCACAGGACGTGAGCCATCCTATATGTAACTCAATATTATTTCATTTCTCCTCGTGTTCTAGGCTACCATCATTTCTTTGTGTCTTCAAGCAATGTTATTCTTTATTGTTTTATTAAGAAGACTCATGATTATTGTTCTGTACAGAACGTATTCATGACAACCTTCTAAATTCAACAATGGCTTCAACTCATATACCAAGATCAATTATCTTTGGCATATCCTTCCTCATATAGCGTCATTACAGCGGAACACGCTTCCGTTGCAATACTCTGATATTCTGAAGGCAAGGTACAATACCCTGGTCAAAGTTTCCATTATCTCCCATTGGATCCGTGTCGAGAGACTTCTTCTCGCATTACCAATCAAGCAACACACATTTTTCTATTCGGGGAGAATATGTAACTTCAATTGCTCGTAGTTTTATTACAAAGAAATTATTTGTTTTAAGAAACCTTATAACACCATCAATTATGGAGCTATTATGTCTCATTAGATTCAGGATGGTTTCCTATTCATGAAGTGGGTGTTTTAACTTAATGAATTAAACAACCTTATTCGACAATAACTATAGTGCTAGGGGAAAGAACGTTTAGACCATACTACGGTTTAGTATGACTACGAATGGTTTAAGTAGTCTAGCACTTTCAACTTCCATCGTAGTTTGTGGTACAACTTCCACAAGTCCCCTCTTATGTCAATATCAATACTTATCACTTCGGATCGTAGCGCAGTGATATGTATCATTGTATTCTCACTTCTCACTGTGATTCCTGAATCTCAGTTTTATGATCTCAGTTGAATATAGTTTTCAATCAATCATATGAAGTCTTTAATGATAACTCACGTTCCCATTTAATACATCATTTATGTATAATGATTGGCACAAGTTCTACTTGCTAGAACCTTGTCATGGTTATATTTATTTCAGAGGTTCATAGATCGTGTATCTAATCCATCTCATGCAATCAAGTTATGATTTTTCATTCGATAATGAACTCACAAGTTAATAGATCATACATTTAATGAATTCATCAGTTATGAAGTCACCTCATGCAATCAAATCTTTGATTTGTTATAATCAAGACAACTTTATCATTAAACATTGAATATTTCTTAAAAATAATAGCAGTATTATAAATGCTTTCTATCATATCATAAATCAAAACGTAATCAAAGTATAAGCACACTTTTATTCATAAAGATGGAACAACTGACTTGTCTCATTACATGAATAACTTTGTCTCGCTAGATGCGAGACACACAACTAAGTGTTCATACTATAATGATTACATAAGATTTATCTAATACTAAAAGTATCTCCTATGATAGATGTCTCGGCGGAATCCATGCTGGCATCAACCGACTTGATATCCATCAATCCTCGATTTCACCTCTTCCCGTCCATGCAACGGCAGGTCCTGTTTTCATAAAACAGAATAAGTATCAGATACTCATTTACTGCAAATGTTGTATAAGGGAATAAACATTTATAAAGTATATCATGTATATACCTTCTCCATCCACGACTTCTGCATGCTCGATAGGAGCAATGTCCGCGGTCAAGAGATCAGTCATGAAGTTCTGGAGACTCATATTAGCTCCTCTTCCGACATAGCTATGAACATAATCACCATAACTCAGAGGGAGTGAGTGCAATAACGTGTTTATTGCAAACTCTTCCGTGGTGCTTTCGTTCATTGTCCAATATTCATAGTCCTCCACCAGGGTCAGGTACATCTCATGCATCCTATCCAAGTGATCACCAAGGCTTGTGTGTTCTTCCATCTTTGTAGATAGAAACTTGCTTTCTAACTCAAATCTGGCAACTCTGAACTCACGTACGAACATTGTCTTTAGCGTGTCCATCATGTCATATGAGCCAGTGTCCTGAAACTGTATGCCCAAAACCTCTGACATGTTGAAGATCATGACATTCCTGACTACGGAGCATTTCTGTCGGCGAGCATAATGATCAAGTATCTCTTGATCGCCAACATGATCGTCTGGATGTTCTTCCACATGCATTTCTATTGTAAACAAGATGTCTGCTCTCTTGAGCGATGTCCTAAGGTGTGAGTACCAGTCAGCAAAGTTTGACCCATTTTCTCTAAGTCTTTCACCTTCAATGAAGAAAGATAGTTCACGTTGCTCTAGTGCATTCATTTTCTACAAACATAATTGCAAGGAACACAATTAAGACTAGTTCACAACAATGAGTTCATATAATCATATTATAAATGAGCTCGCACTAAAACAATTCATCCCTAGGAAGTTTTAGTGATTACATGATCCAGATTCACTGCCCGACCTCGAATATCAGACGACCGACGGGTCAGTTTCAAAGGTAGACAACAACTTGTGCGATCACATTATCTTATATGTACTGTGACTCATGCTTGATCTTTCGATCTCTAGTATTCCGAGGCCATATCTGCATATGCTAGGATCGCCAAATTAACCTCCATGTTATATGCTGCTCAACAAGGCCATATCTGAATATGCCAGGCTTACTGAACCCAACCTCATGCGAACTCCATTTAATATGTAGGACAACTCCGATATGTACGGAGCATCAAGCCATATGGGAGAACCTTCCATGCGGTGCACACTTCGGTAGAATACTTGTGTTTGGATTTGTTAAGGGATCATCTTATCACATGCTACCGTCGTGTATCCTATACTATCAAGTTTTAAGATGTCTGAGCTATGGCAACACTAAGTCTACAGTGTCTCCATTTTAGTTTGTTTTATGATGACGATTACTACTTACTAGTAACACATAGCAAAGCTATCACTACATCACAAACAAACGAATGATAGCCCCCACTTAGCAATACAAGGTTTAGACGGTCTAGTTGTATATTGCAAGTTTTACGTGGCTGCTAGGGCTTTCATAGTTAAACAAGTTTTAACCTACGAGTCAACCACAACGTCAACCATACGATTGTCTCTATTACACCCCGCACGGGGCCCTCCGTTGCAAATGCCACATCCGCTAAAGTACAGAGACAGACACCCCCCAGCAACTTTATACGATACAAGCCGCATGTCAAGCGTGGAACCAGTCTCGCGTAAGCGTACGCGTAAGGTCGGCCGGGGCCGCTTCATCAAACAATGCCGCAGATGTGAACAAGTACACGTGGGAGGGTAACAATCATACAATCAATGCCCACATCCCCGATGTGTTCTATCCGTACAGTAATACTAAGCATAGACCTAGCTCATGATACCACAGTTGGGGTTCGCAGCAGAAAACACAAATTTTTCTAACTAGCGTTCCCATAACCCAAGATCTAGCTAGCCGTATTACCGTAATGGAAAGGAGTGCGGAAATAACATACCTCGGGGTGTAGTCCGTTGCGCGGGAAACGTTCCCGCAAACGTGGTTGATGTAGCCGATCAAGGTTCACAGCCCCCTGGCTGTGTTGAGCACCCGGATGGGTGTAGTTCCACACGTGTAGCACCTCGTAGTACTCGCACACATACGAGACTCGATGACGACCTCCGTTCTCCGGTCCAGCGGAGGTGGCGGAAGCAGACCTCCGGAACCAGAGTTTCAGCAGCACGACGGCGTGCGTATAGTGGAGACATCCCCAACCCAGTGCAGACTCCAAACAAGGGGAGTCTACTCATAAGAGGGGAAAATAGGGAGAGAGATCTACAGAATTTATCTGTATTATTCTGGAATTTTCTGTGTATTAAATATGTGCACCCTGCCCATCTATATATAGGCAGAGGGGAGGGAGTCAACCCCTCTCCCTTAGCAATGTGGGACTAAAGTCCCTTTGCTAAGGGGAGGTGGCTGGCCAAGGGGGGGAGGGGGCGCACCCCTCATGGGCCCTAGGGCCCATGGCGCCTCCCCCCTCTTTTCTTTTTTTTCTTTTTTCCCTTTTATTTCCCCTAATGGGCATTTTTCTCCACTAAGGCCCATTGCACATATTAATTAGAAATAAAATGATTTTAATTATTAATTCAATTAATTAATAACTAAAACATAATATTCCATCTCCCGGTGCTCCGGAACAACTTCCGGTTCACTCCGAACTTGTTTGGTTCAACACGGTACTTCTCCGATGTCGTTTCCTTTATTCTCTGCTTACTCCGATGGTTCCGAAAAGGTCTCCGATTTCATCGAGCCCTTAAGTGTGTTACCTTACGGTCCGAGAACACTCCAGTCATGACCGAGATGAGGCTACGGTCAATGATCATCAACGGGACCTGGATGCCCATAATGACCCCTGTGCATTCCGGATATCAAACACCGATTGGACCTTACGCTGTATAGCATTCCCTTTGTCAGCGATACTGGATTGTTCCGAGATTCGATCAATGACATCATATGTCTGGTTCAACCTCGTTCTGAACTAATCCTCATTCACTCGTTCCCGTGATATTCATCCCCGTGACCTAGTCACACGCTGCAGCTTTATAGATGGAATCTCACCGAGTGGGCCCCGAGTATCTATCCATTATGTGGATTGACAAATCCCGCTCTTGTAACAATACTCCTCAACATATCTCCACGGAATACCCAAGATACAACCGTTATGACCCGCATATTTCAGTCAGGTGGTGGGATGTAGGTCAAACGATCCGGGAAGATAGCAATTATGCACGTACTCACGGTCAAAGGAACGGTCTACCACGTTCTGTAATTACAACACTGAACCTTCATAAGATTTGATCATGCTGTAATGCTTAATTTTGGTAATGTTCATCACGTCACATAATCAGTGAGGTGACCTCATAGTCAAGAGACTTAATTGTCCATGATCGCGAAACCACGACCATCATGTTGACCATGAACTAGTTATCGATGTAGAGGCTAACTAGGAACTCCGGGGGTTTCTATACCACACCTGTATCATTGTTTCACTGACACAGTTCTAGCATGGTACGAAACTGGTTATGAACTTTCTTAGATATATTGGAATAATCATATATTATTTGCCTCTAGAGAATATATCCAACAACATGAACCCACAATCATGCATAACGCTCCCTCTTGGAGTCACTACCTACTACTTGGCCAAAGCAATACACAGCAACGGAGAACATACAAGAATTACTCAAGAACATAAATATAAAAGAGGATAATCAAATATATTACTCAAACACAATCTGAACATAGTCTCATAATCCATCGGATCCCAGCAAACTCAACATAGCAACAGCAGAAAGATTACATATGTGCCTCGATCATGTAGGGCAGCTCACGAGGTCTAAACCATGAATAACAAAGAGGGGAGGAGAACATCACATAGCTACTGATCACGGACCCATGGTCCAAGGTAGACTACTCACGACACATCCGGGAAGCGTCCATGGTGGAGGAGAAGCTCCCGGAGGTGGTTCCTCCCTCCGGCAGGGTGCCGGGAAGAGGGATCCTGGTGCTCCCGATCTTGGAAGCGCGGCGGCGGTGGAACAGAGGAGAGATCGCCAAAAAAGGGTTCTGTCCCCAAGAGTTTCTTGTCACGGGGAATAAATAGGCGAAGGGGGAAGCCAGAGGTGGACCAGGGGCCCCAGGCGCCCCCCTGGCGCGGCCTAGGGGGTGGCCGCGCCAGGTGGCCGCCTAGGCCACCCCTGTCCCCCTCGGGCCCCACTTTGGCTCTTCTGGAAGGTTCCCGTACGCTGATTTTTCCTATATTTTTCCGGCATTTTTCTGGCACTTTAAATAATGGGAAAACCTGAAATACAAAAACAGCAGAAAACAGGAACTGGCACTGAGGTGCACTGAGTTAGTAGGTTAGTCCAAATATGATCAAAAGTGTATGGAAGTGCATCAATATCATAGCAATATCACACAAAAGAATCATGGAGCAAGGAGAAATTATAGATACGTTTTGGACGTATCATATATCTGCTATATTTCATGGTTTCTGTGAGGAGATTGTGGATGTCTTTATGGATGACTTTTCCGTCTATGGAACCTCCTTTGACCATTGTCTCCACAATCTTAATAAAGTTTTGCAGAGATGTGAAGAAGAAAAATTCGTGCTCAATTGGGAGAAGTTCCATTTCATCGTTAACGAAGGGATAGTTCTTGGTCACAAGATTTCCGAAAGGGGAATTGAAGTGGACAAGGCAAAGATTGAAGCTATTGAAAGGATGCCCTATCCAAGGGACATCAAAGGTATTCGTAGTTTTCTCGGTCATGCTGGTTTCTATAGAAGATTTATCAAAGACTTTTCTAAGACCTCGAGACCCCTCACCAATCTTATCCAGAAGGATGTTCCTTTTGTATTTGATGAATATTGTAAGGAAGCCTTCGAAGTTCTTAAGAAAGCCTTGATAACCGCTCCTATAGTACAACCGCCTTACTGGAATTTTCCCTTTGAAATTATGTGTGATGCTAGTGATTTTGCTGTTGGAGCTGTTTTAGGACAAAGGGTTGATAAGAAGTTGAATGTCATACACTATGCTAGCAAAACCCTTGATAGTGCTCAAAAGAATTATGCTACTACTGAGAAGGAATTCTTGGCGGTTGTGTTTGCTTGTGATAAGTTTAGGCAGTATATTGTTGATTTTAAGGTTATTATTCATACTGACCATGCTGCCATTAAGTATCGTATGCAGAAGAAGGATGCCAAACCAAGGCTCATAAGATGGGTACTCCTTCTTCAAGAATTTGATCTACAGACTGTCGGTAGAAAAGGAGAAGAAAATCCGGTAGTGGATAACCTTTCAAGGATGGAAGATATTCCGCATGATTCTATTCCAGTCAACGAATGTTTTCTAGATGAACAGCTTGCTTTTGTAAAGGTACAATCTCATTCCGACCCTTGGTTTGCAGATTATGGTAATTTTATCGTTGCAAAGTTTTTGCCTCCAAGTTTTACATTTCAGCAGAGGAAGAAATTCTTCACGGATTTGAGGCATTACTTTTGGGATGACCCACATCTTTATAAAGAAGGTGCTGACGGGATCGTAAGAAGGTGTATACCGGAGCACGAGCAGAAGGACATTCTTCGACAATGTCATGATAGCCCCTATGGAGGACATCATGCCTGTGAGAGGACCGCACATAAAGTTCTACAATCAGGTTTTTATTGGCCTACTCTTTTTAAGGACGGCGGAAGGTACGTTCTATCTTGTGATAAGTGTCAGAGAGTTGGTAACATTAGTAGGAGAAATGAGATGCCTATGAATTACTCACTAGTAATCGAACCTTTCGATTGTTGGGGTTTTGATTTTATGGGTCCTTTTCATCCTTCACACAAGTACACACACATCTTAGTTGCAGTTGATTATGTAACCAAGTGGGTTGAAGCAATCCCCACTGGGAGTGCTCATCACAAGACATCTTTGAAAATGCTCAAAGATGTAATTTTCCCAGGTTTGGTGTACCAAGGTACCTCATGACAGATGAAGGGTCACACTTCACGCATGGAGCTTTTCGGAAATCTCTAGCCAAGTACGATGTCAATCATAGAATTGCATCACCGTACCACCCTCAAACTAGTGGGCAAGTTGAGCTCACCAATAGAGAGATCAAGCTGATCTTACAGAAAACAGTGAACAGTTCTAGGAAGGACTAGTCAAAGAAGCTAAGAGTTGCTTTGTTGGCGTATAGAACTGCTTACAAGAACCCCATGGGCATGTCTCCGTATAAGATGGTCTATGGCAAAGCTTGCCATTTTCCATTAGAGTTAGAGCACAAAGCTTCCTGGGCTTTCAGAAAGCTGAATGCTAACCCAAAGTTAGCTGGTGAAACGCGTCTCATGAACTTGACTTCTCTAGATGAGTGGAGAAGTGAAGCTTACGAGAGCGCTAAAATGTTCAAGGAAAAGGTAAAGAAGTGGCATGATAAAAGGATTCTGAAAACGTGAATTTAATGTTGGTGATAAAGTTTTGTTGTTTAGATCTCGTTTCAGGTTTTCTCCAGGTAAACTACTTTCCAGATGGGAAGGACCTTTTCATATCAAAAAAGTATATCGGTCTGGTGCAACCAAGATTAATAATTTTGAAGGCATGAAACCTCAAGTTGTTAATGGACAAAGAATCAAACATTACATGGCAGGTGATCCTATCAATGTGGATGTGAATATGATATACACAACAACTCATGAAGAACATGTTGCAGCCCAGTTTCAGACACCAGCAGGAGCAGAATAAGAAAAGGTATGTATTATGGTAAGGACACATCGCGAACGTCAATAAAAGTTTACTTTTCAAGGTTTTTGCGAAATTAGGAAAATTCCAAACCCAAGTGGAGTCGGAGAGGAGCTCCAGGGGGCCCAGGAAGCCTCCCGGCGCGCCCCCCCCTCATGACCGCGCCGGGCACCCTCCTGGGTGCCCCGAACTCCGACTCCGACCCCACTTTGGCTTGAAACCTTCCTTCTGTTGCAGAAATATTTGCTATATATTTTCCCGGATAGCCCCGACACCGTATCTCTCGATTTCGCGTGTTTTCTTCTCGAGTTTTTTCTGCCAAGACTAAAAGTTGATTAGTAGAGATGTCTTCTTGTGGCTCGAGCGGAGAGGATTTCTTGGGATGGCGTCTACGTCAAGTCCAGAAGGATCTTAATCAAGGGAAGCACGTTGATTGGGCTACCGAAGAAGAAATTGCCTCAAGACAAGCGGAGATGGAGCGCTCCGTGAGAGAGGAAGTCAAGGCTATCATTGCTTAACAACAAGGAGGTCCAAGAAATCCCATCATGGTGGGATCTGTCCAACCTCAATGTGATCTTTCTCTTAACCTTTCAGGGCCCTCCACTTCACTTGAAGATCAACGCACGCTTTCCACCATCTTCGAGGCCTGCCGCATCACCAACCAACTCTGTGAAGATTTCCGTGTACTAATAGTACAGGTGGAAGTCTTAGAGTCAGAGAACCGAACCCTTCACCGTGTCATCAGGGATCTGAAGAAACAACCACAACAAGATGAGGAGTAAATCTCCTCGGGTAATGGCACACCCTCATCTTGTTCCAAGCTTGGGGGAGTGCCCGGTATATTTATCTTTATCTTTGTCTTTAGGAGTCAAGTAGATTTGTATCATGTCTAGGGAAGCTACTTTATGAAATAGGTGTTGCATTGAGGTCTATCACTCCTTTTGTGGAGAGTTTTGTATCCGTGAGTGTGGAGTCGTCTATGAAGGAATATTAATGAGAAGTCTATTGGTCTCTTCGCTGCACTCGGTATTCTCTTCACGCAATCGACATTGTGAGATGATTCTTATGGGGAGTATTGACCTTATATCAGGTATGTCTTAGAAAACTTTATTTAATCTTGGCAAGTATAGCTTTGGTCATAAAACAAGCATGTTTTTCTCAAAGTAGTGACATAGCCAAAACCTTTGTGTTTATGCTTGAAGTGTTCTGTTGACAAGGAAGACAACTTGATGTGCCATGCTAGTTTTAATTTTTATTCTTTGTATTGCCCTCATCTAAGTCATCATCAATTGTGTGGTCTCTCAAAGCCTTGCTAGGCAAAACTCTGTACCAAGCGGAATTCTTCTTGTACTTCCATACCCTGAAACCAACATCTTCCACTTGAGTCCATCATACCTTCCTATTCGTGGTATTCCACTACCACTCCTAAAGTATATAATTTATGTGCTATCTTTAGATGTTCAAAATCTTCTTTTTTGTGCCTCTGATTCAGCTCATGAGGAAGTGGTGGGTAACCCATGATCTTCTTAATTTAGAAAAGTTTATCTTGGGATTGCATGTCTAATCTGCAAACCCCTAATACGAGAAGAGACTGGCATGAGTGCCCATCTCGTAAAAGATAAATACTAACACACAAGTTCCTTCGCCCATTTATGAGTGATAAACAAAGGAATTTAAGGGGATGTGATCGTCCCCACATGGGAGCTGTTCCTCGAAACTTGTCTAAATCATGAAGTGAGTGAGTTATCTATCAGCAGTTGTTGACAGATCATGCACCTCCCAAAATCTGTTTTTATTCTGTTTGATCTAGAGATGGCACATGAGTTTTTGCTGCTTACCCTTTTGCACGGGGTTTATCCTTTATTTTGTGCTGAGTCAGTCCTTCCTACTTCCTTCCTTTCTGAGAGAGAATAAACACTAGATTTTGATAAAGATTCTTGCATATGAAGTTGCATTAAGAGTTAGCATGTTACATCCTTGTTGACATTATCTTTTAATAAGTAAGTTGTTTGCAAAAGCTTATGCCTAGTGAACATCTTCCTTTGTGTTAACATGTGCACTTCTTGACTAATAACATGTTCTTTCAAAAGCTTCAACTTGTTTCATTATAAGTGAAAGAGCAAAAGTAAAAGTTATTAGTTGTTCCTTGACCAAGGTTATGTTTGCCATGATTTGATGAGTTTTTTTGGCCATACTTTGTTATAATTGTTACTACTTTCTCATAAGGTCCTTATGAGTTGAGGTTTCTGTTGAGGATGCTTCAGTTTGGTGAGAAATCTTGATGCTTCTTGTCCGTATTATTTTATTGACACTTCACTCTCTAAACTTGTGGACAGGTTTGCCGAGCTCAGTGATCGCTTGGGGACAAGCGAGGTCTAAGCTTGGGGGAGTTGATACGTCCAAAATGCATCACTATTTTATATTGTAATTTAACCCTATTCATCGATATATTCCACTTTAAATTATTGTTCTTATGTTTTTTTGGCTTGTTTTACACAGTTTGCAACTTTTCGGTGCCGAAGCAGGAGAAGCTGAATTCAGCGGTGAAAAGTGGACATCAAGTTGCTGAATCAGATCAACTCCAAATTTGATGAAATTTGACGTGGATCATTATTTTGGAGATTCACTGGAGGAGACCAGAGATTGGTCAGAGGGGACCCACCAAGGCTCCAGAAGAGTCCCTGGAGCGGCCCCCCTAGGGCGCGCCAGGCACCCTCCTGGATGCCTGGTGGCCCTCCTCGGTGCCCTCTCTGGCCTATATTACCCCCCTGGGGTAAAAACCCTAAAAAGGAGGAGTTTCGGATTTTCGCCGCCGCATCGTGGCGGAAACCTACCGATAAGAAAAGGCCATCTCCGGCGGGCAGATTCGTCCGGGGAGATCACCTCCCGGAAGGGGAGATCATCGCCATCGTCATCATCATCGTCGCGGGCATCATCGAGATCATCATCAACATCATCCCCAACATCAGCACCATCTCCATCTTCATCCCATCTCATCTCACAATTGCAAGTTGTGTTGTAATCCGTACTATCTATCCTCTCTACTCTGTTGGTGTTGATTACTACTTTGTGGTGAATGCTATTGAGTTTTGTTGGAGAAATATCATTGTGTCCAGATTGTTTGCCACCCATCTATCACCTCTGATCATGATCTCTTTTATGTCTTGTGAGTAGTTACTTTAGTTCTTGAGGACATGGGAGAAGTCTAGTTGTTAGTAGTCATATGTTGTTGAAGTATTATGTATTGTTTGATACTTAAGTTGTGTTGTTATTTCTCTAGTGGTGTTATGTGAGTCGAACACTTAACACTTCACCATTCATGGGCCTAGAGGAATACATTGTGCACAAAGTATGCTTATGGTGGGTTGCCGGAGTGACAGAAACCTGAACCCCAGTTCGCACACTTTTACACAAGGGAGTTATGGATCCTCGATCGTAATGTTGTGGTTAGGCTTATGCCTTAATTACTACCTTGTATTTGCAGATGCTTGCAAGGTTTGTAATCATAAGAGTACACTTATCTTAGTCTAGAAGGTGTACTAGCATTGATCCACCCACCGACACTTATCGAGACAATACATACTACTTGGCGGAATATGGTGAAAGTAACTTGGCTACCTCTCCCATGTGTCCTCGAGAACGCTTTATCCTTTATAAGTTCAGTTCCTAGGCTTATCCTTGTGAAAGGATTAGCCCACTTGCTACTCCTACGTTACCCTATTTACTTTGCTTGTCTTTTACCTTTCTGTTGCTTAAACCAAAAATCCCTAAATATTTATGTTTTAGTGTTTGCAGACCTTTCCTTATCCAGGGTCACTTGTCAATACCTTCTGCTCCTCGTTGGGATCGACATCCTTATTTATCGAAAAGCTACAATTGATCCCCTAGACTTGTGGGTCATCAAGAATCGTTTATTGGCGTGGTTGACAGGGGAGGCAACCCAACTAAACCTATCAACTTCACCGCCATCACAGGCAGCTGGATGAAGAAGGGCACATGGACCCTCGCGTACTTGTCGAGGAAGACGCCGAAGGCTGCATGACGTGCCTTATTTACTGGTTTCACTTCATCCAGCTGGGATTTTCCAGCGCTCTTGGAATGCATGATCAGGCGGTCAAAGTCTCTCGCAACCTTCCTCCTAGAACAGAATGGGCATTGGATCTTCCCATACGCCCCGTCATCCCGGTAGCTGATCTCCCCACTCAGCAGCCTGCGGAGGATGTAGTAGCTCTTGTTTTCCATGCTTTCCTTGTTAGAATCGACATCATCGAAACCTACCTGTGAAATATTAAACATATAAGAACACTCATGTTTAGAAGATAACTATCAACAACCTACAAAATAAAGGGCTGGAAAGAAACCATGATAGGTATCATAATTAAGGGCGGATCGACAGTTGGTCATGGCCGATAGAGTACATATATTCACCGACACCCAAATTTTGTGTACAGAAAATTTTCCATCTATATATTGTAGCATGAGTTACACAACTGTCTGCACCTGACACACATGTCATCGGCACCACGTAATTAGCATTCTGCTTGCATGTTATCTTCGGAGGCGGTGTATACTCATGGACTCATGGTTATAACATGTTGAGGCTTGGAGGCAGGCTCCAAGAATATAGTCAATGCTATCAAATTTGAGGAATCAAAACATATCACTGTGGGTGCCCTAATGAAGGGGGTCTAGGGTTTCATCTACATGAACAATTTAGATGTTGCAATGCCAAAAAATGAAATGAAATCCTGAATCCGCCACTGATCGTAATGAGAGTATAAAACTGGAGACAGAGTAAACCGTACCCTATGCTGATTAAAACAACCACCCATCTGGAACTACACCCTGCACCTTGGTAGCACGAAATTACAAGACCAATATTCAAATGACATGCATGGAAAATAATTTTGATTTTTTAACCAACTGGACATATGGTACAGGAAGAAAACCCCAATGTAAAGAAAGAAGCATGTACAATGGAGATATACCTCAGGGCCCTCATCGCCGACCTCCTCAGCAAACTCAACGGCCTCCCGTTCTTTGTCTCTAAACATATCGATGGCGAACTTCGCGTACATTGTGTGTATCTCGGCGAGGATGTCTCTATGGATGTCATCCTGCTTATCCTCTACTTTCTCACAGACGATGGCAGCCGGAGAGGGTATAAAAACCGGCGCAACGTCAGGCGTCGTCCCCGGAAGTGCGATGGCGGTCAGAGAAGGCGCGGAGACCGGCGCAGCGTCGGTGATTCCCGTCATGGAGGAGTGAGCGACAAGTGGGTTGTCAGGAGCAACCGATGCAACGTCGGGATTCATCTTGGGACTTTGGGAGGGGAGTGGGAGCTAGGGAGGGGGTGGGAGGGGAGGGGAGGGGAGGGGGAGCTAGCTAGGGAGGGAGGGGTGGGAGTCGGATGAAAAGATTGAACTGCGCTGGCTATTCCTCTATACTACCCCGGAACCAAATCCTTTGAATTGAGATCACTGACGTGTGGGCCGGGTAGATTGCGGACCCACATGGAAGCCACCCAAGTCAGAGTGTAGTACTGCAGAGAAGACTCGTCCCTATCCCCACGGGTAGAAGTTATGAAGCGTGTGGTAAATTGAAATAGAAAGAAAATGTGGAAGCTAAGTGGCGAGAAATTCAACGGGGTGGCAGGCCGATGGGACGGCTTCCCACCGTAGCATTGAAGCAAGGCGTGCTTGACCGTCCTGCTACCTGACCGTCGCGGTGAACGAGAACCCAACCCATGCCCTCTCTGTAAAACCATGCGTGTCGGGTGGAGAAGTTATTCACTGATGGAGTTGTCACACCGCTGTAAAATCATGAAGTAGAACAACCCTGCTATACACACGACGCCACACACACACACACGATTTGGGTGGGGTGGACAACACCGGATATGAGCCATGAATAAAATGCGGCATGTGGGTCCAACAGGTGGCTGGCCCACATATCACACACCCAATGTTGGCTGCATGTCGTGTGTGCAGTGTCGTCTGCATAGCAATTTCGTACAAAATTGTTATTTTATACGGATGGACGCGTTACAACATCACAACATTGTGTGTGGGATGGCATCTGCTCAGCATTGCCTCACTGAGCACTGCGAGAGGTCTAGTCCTAGTCCTAGCTTGTAAAAATATATTACTAGTTGCTATACCAACGGGCACCATCGCAGACACAACATATTGACTATATATTTGCTTTGATCAGCCCTAGCAACAATTACTACACCCGTTTCATTTCCAGCTTATTATCCAACCTCCATCCCTTGCGCACCAAAATCTTGCTTCTCTCCTTCCCTCTCTCCAAGCCGCCTCCTCCTAGCTCGACCGCAATGTGCGACAGTGGTTCCGACTCGTCGTCGCCCGTTCGGTTGGCCTCGCGGATACTCCGTGAGATGAGAGCGTCTAAAGAGCTAGTGTTGGATGAGGCCATCATGTCAGAAGCGTTCGAGGCCTCGTCCAGGGCGGCACTGTTGACTGCGGCCGCCCAGTCCCTATGGGAAGCGGACGACGTCATAATTGAGCGTTGCATTACCCTTGTCCATGAATCAAAGGAGAAAGTCCTCGATGAACTCCTAGTGGAGAGGTCCATTGCGATTGCCAAGGCCCATGAGGCAACGAGCGTGGCTAGACACGTCGATCTGTCTGTCACACCTTCCTTTCTCGAGCTGCCGAAGAACATTCACCCAGAGCATGCTTCTGGGGAAGGTGCCTATTCATACGTCCCAAACGTATCTATAATTTCTGCTTGTTCCATGCTCTTTTAGGTGACATTGCTATGTCTTTTGCTACACCTTTATATCTTTTTACACATATTTGGACTAGCCTACTAACTGTGTGCACCCAGTGCTAGTTTCTGTCTGCTGATGTCAGTAAGTTGCAGGTTTTTACCCATATTTACATAGCCCAAAAAGTTCTAGAAAAATCATATAAAAAAATCAGCTTACAGGAAGCTTCCAGATGCCTGAAGGAGGGCCAGGGGGACCCCACCAGGCGCCCTGGTGGCGCGGCCACCCCCCTAGTCGCGCCAGGTGGCCGCTTGGACGACCTGGCCCACCTCTGGCGCCCCCTTCGGCCTATTTTTACCCCTCGTTCCGAAAACCCTCGGAGAGACCCCCGCATCACGAATTTCCTCTCTGTTCTGCCGCTGTCGCTCTTTCAAGATCGGGAGCACCAGAAGACCACTTCCCGGCACCCTGCCGGAGGGAGGATTGACCTCCGGGAGCTTCTCCACCACCATGGACGCTTCCCGGATGTGTCGTGAGTAGTCCTCCTTTGACCATGGGTCCATGACCAGTAGCTATGTGATGTCTTCTCTCCAATCTTGTGCTTCAATTCTTAGCCCTTGTGAGCTGCCCTACATGATCAAGGCATCTATGTAATTTTCCTGTTGTTGCTATGTTGTGTTTGGTGGTATCCGATGGATTATGAGATTATGTTCAGATTGTGATCAGTTATATATTTGGTTGACCTTTTATATTTTTTCCTCGAGTAATTCTTGCATGTTCTCCGTTACTTTTTATTGCTTTGGCCAAGTAGTAGATAGTAACTCCAAGAGGGATTGTTTATGCATGATTGTGGGTTCATGCCCCCCGATGTCTAGCTTGAGTGACAGAAACATGAGACTAGGGGATGTGTTGTTGCCACCAGGGAGAAAACAATAGTGCATGTAACCGCGGTTGCAAGGATTGTTTACCTTAAGAAAAGTTCGTTAATGTAGTTGTCTGTTGCTTTGAGTTTACACTTTGGGTGGGGCTCGCAACTTAATACCAGCGAGATGTTATGGATAGATATCTCAAGGTGGATGATTAGTGAGTAGATGCAGATGGATTTCGGTCTACTTGTCTTGGCGTACTACCCATACTTTAGAGCCTCTAGCTTTCCAGTAGCATAATTAGCATTGTGGTGCGTTTATAGTTCTGTCAATTGCCCAGCTATAATTTGTTTACCCAGCGTAGTCATTTTATCTTCTTTGTGGAGAGAGACATCACTAGTGAACATCATGGGACCCCGGTCCATATTTCCACCACTGTTTACACCTCCACTTTACTTTCAGCTTTTACTTTCAGTTTCTATCACCACTATCTTTACTATTTCCTCCCGTGTGTTTGATCCTTTGTAAACGACAAGGTCGGAGAGATTTACAACCTATTTGTAGTCATTGGGAGCAAAGTTACTTGTTGTGTGTGCAGGTCCACGTCAACCTCATATCCATCCGGCAAATTAATGTCTGGCACCGTTGACACCTACTTGCAGAGTTCGGAGTCCTCCTGGTTCGATAAACCTTACAGTCCTCGTGTAAGGGAAATTTTCTGCTACGCTACATATCAACCTTCCACTTGGGGTATCCAACGAGGGGCGAGAAGCTATCAAAGCAATTTCTGACGCCGTTGCTGGGGAAGCAAACAAAACTACACCCGTCAACTCTCGCGCTGACGGGGATTAGCCCCGGAAAATCCCATGGTCAGGGACCCTGGGTTAGTCATAGAGAAGGCACATGTTGGACGATACTTTTCGGCTAACAGGAGAAGTACTTCCTGCTCGATATTATTACGGGAGGGGGCGATTACAGGGGAGGCTAAGGCGAGTTCTCGCAAGACCAGGAGTGTAGATGCGTATTGGATTGATCCGGACGTCTCCCCTCCCAGCCTTTATATACTAGGCTAGGTCTCGGGGAGTACGTACTAGGTTACAAAGATAGTTTCCTAGTAATAGTCTTGCCTTGTACGCCAAGTCGTGCCTTCCATACTAGTCGCGGACTCCTACGTTGGTGCTTGGTTGGGCCTGTCGTGGGTTCCCAGCGGGCCCTCTGTCTTCATATGCACCGGGTATCCTCATACGTAGGAGTCGTGGGGTCACCCCCTTGTCAGTAGTCCCCGAGTACCTCGGGGACTCGAAGAGTCACGCAGGGACTCGAATTCGTCAACGCTTTATTGTTTCTGGCGCGGCACCGCTGCGGGTCGCTGGCAGTTTTGAGCCTTGACAATATCTGTTTCGAGGGATTACTAAGCTGAAAGGGCCCAAGGAGTCGACTGGTCGAGCCTTGGTGAATTGCGCTAGTGTAAAATACCGCAGTAGCCCAATCAAGCTCACGTCCCTCGACGTGAACTTGGAACGACCGGTGTCAAGCAAAGTCATGCCGCTGCAGGTCTTATAGGATCAATTGCTGCCAGTCTAAGCAAATAGCTTGAGCGCGTCCGCTCGGCTCTTTCTATCATGCGAGCGCATGGAAAAGGTCGGGAGTGAAATCGCTCTGCGGGAAGTCCCGGCCCGGCCGTTCTGCGCAGAGGGGTCTTACCTACACGCTAAGCTTGCATGGCATCTGGGTACAGTGTGTCGTAGCCCAGGCATAATTATTTTTTGTAGAGGCACGGAGCCTGGTTAGCGATGCACCCACTTGAAATAAACAATCAAGTGAGATATTTAGCAGTCACTCGCGGAGTTTGTAATGAACTCAGGCGAGTAAAATAAGAAAGCACCCACTCGAAAAGTCGTCGAGTGCGCGAGTAGATCATACTGTCGAATACTTGTTGAGTCTTTTGCGAGTGGTCACTCGAATGCTTTACTGTCTTCAGGGTGAGGGAGCACCCGAACTCTGAAAGTACGTTGTTTTTGCTGGTGCGAGTGATCACTCGAGCACGTCTTTGCCTTCTGGGTGAGGGAGCACCCGAACTCGAATAAAGGTACTCCCAATGGGAGTCAAAGATTTTTGGAATAATATGACAAAAGCTTGTGAGGAGCAGGATGTTGACCGAAGGTGCGTGTTGAAGACGCATTTGCTGAGGTGTGACGTTGCCGGCCCGCCTGACAGGTTGGGTCGCCGTGTCATGTGAAAGTGAAGTGACTCGACGCCTGCTGCCCGAAAATTTCGCGTTGCGCGATAATGGCCCTCGTTTTTCGCACGCAGTGGGCGGTATGGTTAGTGTGCCGGTTAAGTTTTCCATGTTGCTTGGCTATCGTGGGATCGCGCCACGTTTGCTGGATTCCAAGACGAGCGTTGATGATTTGCTTTCTCTGACTGCTGGTTAAATACCAGGGGGTCTAGTTTGTTTAGGTTTTCACCCAGCCATTGCCTTCTCTTGCCTCTCCTTCTTCTTCCTTCTTCGTTCTTTGTCTCCTGCCTGTCTCTTTGTGCGGTTTGCTTGTTAAGATCCATGTCCAAGCATCCTCACAGTGCAGCACAGGAGTCGGCGAGGATGACTGGAAGATGGGAGTGGTCTGATTTTGGAACTGCAGATCTGGATGATTTGGTGGCGGACGGTGTGGTGGCGCATGGTGCCGCCCGGATTCCTGGGGATGAGGAGGTTCCTGCGCCCCGTCCAGATGAACGGGTATGCTTTCAGAGATTCTTCCCTCGTGGTTTTGCGCTTCCCATTCATCCTTTTCTCCGTGGGTTGCTTTGTGCCTATCAATTGCAACTGCATGACTTGACTCCCAATGGGATTCTGCATATTGCCTGTTTCATCACGCTCTGCGTGGGTTTTTTGGGGATCTATCTCCATTGGGGCCTCTGGAAACGTCTTTTAAATGTGAAGAGGACGAACTCTGAATATGCCATTGGGGGCGTGGGTATTTCCATTAAGGAGAAGGCTTCCTATTTTTATCTGGAGAAGCTGTACTTCGTTTTTTCATGGCGGAGGAGTTGGTTTTATCTGAAGGATCAATGCGTTAAAGGTCAGCGGTTTGGTCTTGCCCCTTTCGAGCCTGCTGCGGGGGCGGTTACGCGGTCTTCATGGGCACATCCTTTGTCTCCTCGCGAGGTGTCTCTTGTGGAGCCATTGGTGCAAAATATTACTGCTTTGAAGGATGAATTGACTGGCGGCCAGCTTATCTCCGTGTTTGTCAAGAGACGCGTGCAGCCGCTTTAGCATCGGGTGCGTCCCATGTGGAAATACACTGGGTCTGATGACTCGACCAGGTGTTCGCCCGAGGAGTTCTCTGATGGTGACCTTTTGACCCGGGTTCATCAAGTCACAGAGTGTACGAATATTGGGGAAGAGAGCCTCGTCCGTCCTTACTCTGCTGATTTGCCTCTTCCTTAGGTACTTGTCTTGAATTTTTATTTGTAATTTTGACTCATTTATGTTGATTGCTGATGTTGTTTTGATCTGTAGGATCACATTCCCTTGTTGAACAATCCGTCGCAGCCTGAATATGCGGATATACTTGATGAACCTGGTCAGGATGGAGCTGATCCTGTGCCTGCGAGTGACGTGGGTGCTTCGGGTGTTGATGCTGTCGACTCAGCGGGTGGTCGGCCGTCAGTTGCGGAGGACTCTGATGAGTCGAGTCCTCTATGTGTCAAACGCACTCGCCCTTTGAGCGCGAGTGTTCGTGATGCAGTGGATGACGGTGATGACTTACGAGCGATCGTCAAGCCTGTTGTGCCGTGTCCTCTTTCGGCTGCCCCGAAAAAACGCAAGTTCGGGATATTGCTTCGTCCGGGCGCTGCGCCTGCTGGGTTAGTAAAACTTTCCACTTTGTTGTTCTGGTGTTCATTGTCTTGACTTGTGTTCTGAAGATATTGTAACGACCCAATTCACACCGAATTGCAGTCTCTGTGCTCAAGTGCCAGTCCCTGGATCGAACTCGCTGGCACACACAGTATTATAGATGTATATCAAAGTACAAGTGCATCATTATTACAACGTATGATCCAGAGTAAAATAAATAACAAGTTGCATAGCTCAAGGCTAGCTTATTCAATATAAATATAGCGGAAGCAAAAGCAAGTAACGTGGAGTCCCATCAACAGCCACATGCGAACATGCTGAGTGTAGACTCGCAACCCCTAAACGCTCCTTACTGATCGTCTGAAAAAAACCTGCAACACCGAAGGTTACAGCCCGACATCGGGTCAGTACATCTGATTTGTACGGCAAGTGACATGAAAAAGTTTATATAAAGGACCTACAACTACATGCAAAGTAAGTCAAAGGAAAGGCTTATGGTTTAGTTTTGCAGAAAGCTGATTTTCTCCTGAACTAAAATAGTCAAAATTTTAGTTTAACTTACTACTAAAGATTGAACTGGGCACACCAGTCTCAATCCACACCCTTTATTAAAATCTTGCCCACTCAATTTATTATGGTGATTCATCTGTCAAGATCGTCCAGTAACAGTAATGTCTAGTAGCTCAAGGATGTCCATAACCGGGGACACGGCTAATCATGATTAGTTTATACTCTGCAGAGGTTAGTACACTTTCCCCGCTGGACTCAACCCGAAGATTGAGACGAAGTCTTTCAGAAGAGGTCACCTACACCAACCGGCAAGCCGGTACCACCTATCACATCTACATCTGCTAGCATTGCACGGGAGAGGCTTCCTACATCGTACTCAACTAAGCCAGAGCCCATATGGCCAGCGGCTGTACATGTAAGCTTCTAGTCACCAAGTAAGTCTGATCTTTTTGAGCCTGGACGGCGCCCACCACGTCAGAGGGTACTCGCCATGACGTATTCTCGACCACCAAACCAACCATTAGGGGTACAACCTGGTCTCGACCTTAGATAAGGAACGAGCCCCCAGAAAGCACTCCCTGCCCGTCCAGAGGTGATTTCTATTTATTAAACAGTTGCTACACAAGTTATTAAATAGCTCACATGCACTCCATGAATTGCACAACCCAAACCACGTCTACAAAGCATAGCAATAAAGTGACAACACGGCTAGGTTGATCTACGGTAGACAAGTCAAGTCATATGGCTATCCTAACTGGTTTTGCAGCAACAGTATAATAAACTACCTATCATGCAATAGAGTGGTATTTCCTAACATAATGCATATAGAAAATATAGGTATGAGTATGGTCAAAGTATCACTTTCCTTATACATTCGATGAAGATCTTCGCTCTCACGTTCCAGTCAACTTTACTCGTCACACTCCGAGCAATCTATCGTCAACGAAAGAAATCAATAAGCAATCACACCACAAGGACAAAACATAAGATCAACAAAACAATCACTAAAGTTTTAGCAACAAAACAAAAATGTTTTGAAGTGCAAAGGTGTGGATGTGCCGAAGGTGATCGGTGGAACGTGAACTCGAGAGAGTCAACGGATAAGGAATTGTCGATACAAAAGTATGATCAAGGCATTATGAAATCAAGGTAAAGATCATAGCAATATAAATGGCATGTGGATATTGCCGATAAGATGTCTCATATGATCCAATATACAAAAAGAATCACGTGAAACGGAATACTACAACGCAGGTCATAGCAATTGCAACATGGAATTGAATTTGAATAAAAACAGGTCAATAAACTTGTGAATTTTTGTGCACACATGGTATAAATAGAAAGTACATGGAACGAGTGATCCAACGCAAAAAAAACGGCGCAAACGGGTGCACCGGTAGAAAGTTACGGCTGCCGGAAGTTCAAATTTGGGTCAGCTTGGGATCTAAATTTAAAAACTTCAAACTTCTGTAACACTAGGTCTACTGGCTAGATAATTTCTACACGGTCGCAACGCAACTGGAATCGCCCAATTCCGAGTTACGGTTAAAAAGTAGTCGCGAAAACGGTTTTGGGTGAAAAACGGGGGTACCGGGGGTTCTACTGTAAAAAGGACCCATACATAAATAGAAAAATTACAAAAAACGCGATCGGGTCCCTGGACGGTTTGGATCCAGATCTGAAAAAAAAAATCCGAAACGTTTTTTTTTTCCAAATTTTTTTTTCTCAGCTTCTTCTCCACGGACGCACGGGACAGCATAGGGCCATGGAACCAGGCCATGGAGCTCCGGCTCCGGCCGGCTGCCAGGGGCGCGGCGGCGGCGAGGGCCGGGGGCGGCGGTGGCCAGCCTCGGGAGGCGGCGGGCGGCCGGGGACGCGGGCGCGGGCGTCTCGCGCGGGCGCGCAGGCACGGGCGCGGCTCGGCCAGGAGGCGGCCATGGCGCGGGCGGCGGCCTTCTCGGCCAGCCGGCGAGCGGCGGCGGCGGCGGCGGCCAGGGGACGGCGGCGCGGCGGGCTAGGGCGCGGGGTACTCCGGCGAGGCGCGGGGCGGCGCAGGCGGCGGCGGATCGCAAATTACCTTGAAAAAAAACGCGAAAACGTAGCTCCGACGAAAAATCCGGCGAACTCCGGCGATGACGTCGGCGACGGCGGGTCCCGCGGATTAGTTTAGAGCTAACCCTAAAAACGGTAACGAAAATAAACTTAGCCCTAATCGGGGCTATTTATAGCCAGCCCCTAATCCCTTTTTTTTTGTAAATCCGAAATAAATACAAATTCGGTGTGCTGGAAAAAAACATACCAGGCCCAAAACAATACTAGAAAAATCACGGAAATTTATTTTAAAATTCCGTCTTCACCAATATTTTTAAAATAATAAAATTGAATTTTTGGCTTGACCAAAATAATAAAATAAAATAAAAACTTTGCAACTTATTTTTAAATATTTTTTAAATACTTTTCTGGCATTTTAAAAATACCGTAAACTCCGAAAATTGATTTAAAAACTTTTCCAGAGCATAAATAAAATCCAAAAATAATTTTAGAAAATTTTTATAACTCCAAAGTAAAATTAAAAGGTCTCCCATAAATCTTTTAAACTATTTTCCAACAAATTAAAAATGGGGATAAGTCCTTTTATATCCTCTCCAGGGAACTGCCATGTGTTGAAAAATGTTTAAAAATATTTTAAAAGAATTCCAATAAAGATTTAAAACATTTTCCAAACTTCAATATGTTGAAGGAGTCATATTACCTTCTCTCATTTTATTTTGTTGGTTTTGTTTTTAAATAATAAATTCCAAAACACCAACGGTGAATATTAGGGAAAGTCATTTTATTCCCTCTCTTTTTAATATTCACTTCAACACCAAAAGTTTTAAATCCCAGAGAAAATCAAACACATCAATCAAACAATCATTATCTATTTAATTTTATTAACATTCCAAAATTCGGAGAATTTTGGGATGTTACAGATATGTTGTTTGTAGGACTGCTCCTGCTCCGGCTGCTTCTTCCGCAAGTGACGCTGCTGTTGGTGCTCCTTCGACCGATTCTGGTGCGGTGCCTGATTGGCTGGCTGGTTCTGCTACTCCTGTGGCTTCAGGTGCGGGGACGACCCCTGTGACTGTAGGCGCAGAGGGAACTTCCGCGACTGCTCCATCTAGGTGGTCTGTTGTGGCTGTTGCGGCTCCTGAAGGGGACTTACCTCCGGATGCTAAACCAGTGATCCCTGAGGAGCACTTCTTGGAGAGGCGGGATCTATCTGCTGAAGATAAAGCGAAGTTCTTTGATCGCATGGCAGAGCAGGTATGTGATTTCTTTGTCCTTCTGAGTTTTTCTATAATAGCCTCCGAGGCTGCAAGCAGTCACTTGTGATTGGTTGTAGTCTTTAGTTTGGGCTTCCTTTTGTCGATCTTATGCATATTGGGAGCATGGCAGTACTCCCAGTGGGAGTAGCCCCCGAGGCTGCAAGCAATCATTTGTGATTGGTTGTAGTCTTGAGATTGATTTTCTTCTTTCCTAGGCTTTGACTGGTGCATTTACTTGAATTCATCCTTTGTTCCGGATGTGCGAACGTGTGCTGACTGAAACTGATCGGTGGCGACGTGCTCATGACTCGGTCCAGGGGAGCTTGACCGCTATGACAAGTGAGATCTTGATTCTTGGTCTTTGTTTCTTTTGCTAGTTGATTTTGTATGATTGGTGTCCGTTCCGTAGGCCGCAAGAAAGGTGCTGACAAGCGGGCAGAGGCTGCAAAGAAGGAGCTTGCTGAGCTTCGGGCCGCTCTGGAGTCCAAAGAAAAGGAGCTGCAGGCGCAGCATGGCGAGCTCGAGCGGTTGCGGCAGGTGGAGGAGCAGTTTCTCCAGGTCGAGAAGGCTAAGTGCGGGCGCCTGCAGGACTTAGCGGGCTCTTTGACTGGTTTGTGGACTCTTCCTGTCTTTCGTTTACTGGGGTTTGTTTGTCTCTGAAATTGCTGGATATTTAGTCTTTTCGTTCTTCCATGTTCTGCGGGTATTGGGGCGGTGGAGGTAGTTGCTGCAGGGTCGGGCACTCTCCGTGGCTCTGTAGATGTTGTCTCAGGCGCTGCTGTAGCTGTTGGGGATGTCTGTGCTCGGGCTTCAACTCTCCTGAAGCTTCTTCATGAGCATATGTTCCCAGATGAGGAGAAGCGTCCTGAGGGTCTCGATTCCGTGGTTGCTGCCTTCGGTCCGGATGGTGATCAGCTGGAGGGCTTGGTTCGCGAGAACGTGGTTAGTGGGCTTGCCACGTCTATTGTTGTTCTTCTGGGGCATGGTTTTCCCATGTAGGATTCCATGGTGGATAGTTTGCCTGATTATACGGACGAGCAGAGTACTCGAGCTACTCGGCTGGCCTGCCACCTGCAGCTGGTCGTAGAGGCTGCAAGAAATTCTTCAGCCGAGGAGTAGGGTGAACTTGTTTTTGTTTTGAAAACTTCAGCTGTAATGTGCCTCCTGCAGGATGGTGGATATTTTTTAATTCATGGACCTGCTTTGCTTTTGTGCTGCTTGTTGTCTCGTTTCTTTTGACTTGTTTCTCTTTGCGGTAGGCCATCCCGGGCGTTTCTCGGGCTTGGAATTTGCTGAAGGAGGATGCTCGCGAGGGTGCCTATGATTATGTTTGCTGGAGGCTGAAAGAGGCCGAGCGTGAGATCGTTCGCCTGAATGGTGTTGTGGCGGTGCATCGCTCGAAACATGAGTGTGCTGAGGCCGTCTTGGATGGCTTGGCGGCTTGGATGATGAAGTTGTCTGATCTTCTGAAGGGTGAGTTTGTCTCTCTTCGACCGCTCGACTGCGCGAGTTCCTTTCCTTATGCTTTGCGGCTGATCTTATGTTCTTGAAAAGATGTGGGTCATCCCAAAAGTAATGTCCTTCTACTCGTGTTCCGGTATGCATCTTCTCACGATCCCATCTAGACCTTCTTTGAAAAGATGTGGGTCATCCCAAAAGTAATGCCTCAAATCATGAAAGAACTTCTTCCTTTGCTGAAATGTTAAACCTGGAGGCAAAAACTTTGCAACGATAAAGTTAGCATAATCTGCAAACCAAGGATCGGAGAGAGATTGTACTTTAACAACAGCTAGCTGTTCGTCTGGAAAACTGTCGTTGGCTGGAATGGGATCATGCGGTATATCTTCCATCCTTGAAAGATTATCCGCCACCGGATTGTCTGCTCCTTTCCTATCAATGATCTGCAAATCAAATTCTTGAAGAAGGAGTACCCATCGGATGAGCCTTGGTTTTGCATCCTTCTTCTCCATAAGATACTTAATGGCAGCATGGTCAGTATGAACAATAATCTTAGAATCAACAATATACTGCCTAAACTTATCACAAGCAAACACTACTGCTAAGAATTCCTTCTCTTCTATAGAAACCAGCATGACCGAGAAAATTACGAATACCTTTGATGTCCCTTGGATAGGGCATCCTTTCAATTGCTTCGATCTTGGCCCTGTCCACCTCAATTCCCCTCTCGAAAATCTTGTGGCCAAGAACAAATCCCTCGTTGACCATAAAGTGGCACTTCTCCCAGTTAAGCACCAGATTTATCTCCTCACATCTCTGTAAAACTTTATTAAGGTTGTGGAGACAATGGTCAAAAGAGGTTCCATAGACGGAGAAATCGTCCATTTATATCTCAGTCCTTACAACATCCATCATTTTCGGATTCAACCGTCGTTGATGATCAACAATTGATTTAGCATCAGGTTCAAGGTTGATGGTATGTTGAAAAATAGACCGACTAATCCCCTTAAGGTCATCAAGGGTATAGCCAATTGCACCTCGATATTTGCGAAGTACCTCCAATAGTCGCTCTTCTGCATACCCTGAAAGGTTAGAATTGACAATAACAGGATGTACTTTCTTTTCATCTAAATAAGCATATTTGAGAGAATCGGGAAGAGGTTTAAGATCAAAAACTAGATCTTCTTTTGGTTGCGACAAAATTCCCAAAGGCTCAATTGGAAGGTTGTGCTTTAGGATAGCAGGTTGTCTTAAAAATATTTTGTCCAGCTCATTCCTCTCCTGCATATGCAAATCATTCTCATGGTCTTCCATATATTGCTGCAAATGATCGTTAGGGGGAATAGCAATGGAAGCAATATCTTCAATAATCTTATCATTACTAGGCAAATCAATACCACGAGGCTGCTTAGAGAACTTAGAAAAATTAAATTCATATGGCTCACCATTGAATTCAACAAAAACTTTACCTTTCATTCAATATATTATA
This sequence comes from Bromus sterilis, assembly GCA_950022295.1. Lineage (NCBI taxonomy): Eukaryota > Viridiplantae > Streptophyta > Magnoliopsida > Poales > Poaceae > Bromus > Bromus sterilis. The sequence goes on along the minus strand of OX465601.1, from coordinate 135,879,294 downwards.
GCTCCACGGGTTCTGAGAAAAGGTCTACCGAAAATAATAGGACAAAAATTATCCCTTACTGAACCAAGTACTAGAAAGTCGGTAGGATATTTTACCTTTCCGCGGAAAACTTCAACGTCTCTCACAATTCCAATAGGAGAGATAGTTGCTCTGTTTGCAAGATGAATAGTAACAGCAACTTCTTCAAGTTCACAAGGTGAAATTTCACCCATGATCTCTTGATAAAGTGAATACGGGATAGCACTAGCACTCGATCCCAAATCGCATAGCCATAATAATTGTGATCTCCTATTTTGACAGATACTACTGGAGTACCTGAAATTGGGCCCTTATTCTTGGTTGTGACAAGGTTAGTAGAAACAGCACAAAAAATTATATTGGAATCTAAAGCATCATTAGTAATAAGATCCTTAACCAATGCAACTCGAGGATCGACCTTAATCTGGTCCTCAGGCTCATCAATTATTCTCTCGCTCTTATTCATTATGCCTGTCACAAAAGAGTGCTCCCTTATTCTTACGGGAAAAGGGGGCTTTTCATACATAACTGCAGGCACAATAGGGTCAGCAACATGAATATCAATAGGTAATTCTTTGAAGGGTTTATGATGCCGATTCCTCTTCTTCTTAGAAGAGTCGATATGAGAGGCAAAGTCCTTACAAAAATCAATCATTAGATGGGAATCAAGACCAATCTTAGAGTAAAAGGTATGAAAGTAATCAGTTTTCACATAGCTCTCTATATAATCATGCTCATAATTTATAGTGGGTTCAATACCTTTATCTATTTCCCAATCTTCGGTATTCTTCTGGATCCTTTCAAGAAGATCCCATCTTTATTCAACGCTTTCCGTCTGAAATACCCCACTAGAGGAAGCATCCAACATCTCCTTATCCTGACTTGAAAGTCTAGCATAAAAATTTCTAAGTATAGTTTTCTTGGGGAGCTCATGAATAGGACATTTGAGCATTAGAGATTTCAATCTCCCCCAAGCTTGAGCGATGCTTTCTCCGTCACGAGACCTAAAGTTATAGATATAATTCCTGTCTCGATGAATTTCATGAAGAGGATAAAACTTGGTATAAAAGAGAGACATAAGTTCATGCCAATCAAGCAAATGAGAGTTATCGAGAAGCTTATACCAATTTTAAGCTTTATCTATAAGCGATACGGAGAACAATTTCTTCATGACAAACTCCTTTGATACACCTGCAAGCTTAAATAGTGAACATAGTTGTGATAAATATAGCAAGTGTTCACTGTGATTTCTATCTCCTGCATAACGATTAGCCAAAACACAATCGATAATACCAGCTGGTATTTTATAACGCACAATTTCAGTAGGGGGAGGAACAACCACCATAGATGTGGGGTGTTTCCCCATAAGCAACGATCCAATAGCTAGGTTGTCCATCCGAACAAAGAACAGCAACAGCAAAACAAGATAAAAATTTCCTTACCAGCTTCACTTACCAATAACACTATGCTCCCCGGCAATGGCGCTAGAAAATGTTACTTGATGACCCTCAACGTAAAGGGATCTATTGTAGTGTTATCGATAAGTAAGAGTGTCGAGCCCAACGAGGAGCGAAAGGTATTGATAGGTGATTTTGGACAAGGAATAACTGCAAGCACTGAAAGATAAATTTTTAGGGGTTTTTGATATAAGCAACAATAAGATAAAAGCAAGCAAAGTAAATAGTACTGATGAGAAGCAAGTGGCCCAATCCTTTTGAGCAAAGGATAAGCCTGACAACTGAACTTATAAAGACTAAAGCGTTCTTGAGGACACATGGAGAGGTAGTCACGTGCTTTTGCCATACTCCGTATCGATAACAAGTGTTGTGCTAATAAGTGTTGAGTGGGTGGATCTATGCTAGCACACCTTCTAGACTAAGATAAATGCACTTTTATGATTAAACATCTTGCAAGTATCCGCAAATACAAGATAGAAATTAAGGCAAAACTTAACCACGGCAATAAGATCAAGGATCCAGTATTCCCTTGTGTAAAAGTGTGCAAACTGGGGTTCAGGTTTCTGTCACTCCGGCAACCCACCGTAAGCATTCTTAATACACAATGTATTCCCCTAGGTCCTTAGTAAGGTGAAGTGTTGAGTGTTCGACTCACACAACACCACTAGGAAAATAACAACACAACTTAAATACCAAACAACACAAATTACTTCAACATCATATGACTACTAACAACTAGACTTCTCCCATGTCCTCAAGAACTAAAGTAACTACTCACAAGACATAAAAGAGATCATGATCAGAGGTGATAAATATATGATAAAAAATCTAGACATAATGGTATTTCTCTAACAAAACTCAATAGCATTCACCACAAAGTAGTAATCAACACCGGTAGAGTAGAGAGGATAGATAGTACAGATTACAACACACAAGATAAACTTCTGAGGTGAGATTGGTCGTGGAGATGGTGCTGATGTTGGGGATGATGTTGATGATGATCTCGATGATGCCCGTGACGATGATGATGACGATGGTGATGATCTCCTCTTCCGGGAGGTGATCTCCTCGACGGAATCTACCCGCCGGAGAGCCCTTTTCTTCTCTGTAGGTTTCCGCCACGGAGCGGCGGCGGAACTCCGTGAAATCTTCTTTTTTTTAGGTTTTCGCGTAACGAGGAGTATATAGGCCAGATGGGGGAGCGGGGAGTGGCCCCAGGGCTCCAGGCACCCTCCCGGCGCGGCCAGGGGTGGGGCCGCGCCAGGTGGCCGCCTGGGGCTCCTGTGGCCCCCCTCTGGCCCCTCTTCTACGAGTCTTTGTTAATCTTCTGGAAAATACCCCCCGTCGATTTTCAGGTAATTTGGAGGTATTCTTCTTCAGCAACTCAGCGTCCACTTTTTACCGTTGAATCCTGCGTCTGCTGCTTCGGCACCGAAAAGTTGCAAACTGTGTAAAACAAGCCAAAACAACATAATCACATCATCGTAATATGAAATATATCAATGAATAAGGATTAATTATGATATAAAATAGTGATGAAATTTTGACGTATCAACTCCCCCAATCTTAGACCTCGCTTGTCCCCAAGCGAAAACTAAGCTCGGTAAACCTGTCCACAAGTTTAGAGAGTGAAGTGTCGATAAATAAAATACGGACAAGAAGCATCATGATCTTTTCACCAAACTCAAACATTCTAAACAACAATCTCCAACTCATAAGTCCCTTATGAAAGAGTAATAACAATTATAAACAAAAGTAGGGCTAAGGAAACTCATCAAATCATGGAAAACAAGTCCTTTGGTCAAGGGAAAACTACAAGCTTTTACCTTTGCTCTTTCTCTTTATATTTTGAAGAGATAATTTGGAACTTTTTTGAAAGAACAAGCTATAAGTCATGAAGTGTAAATGCTAACACAAAGGAAGATGTTTGCTTGGAAAATGCTTCTGCAAACAACGTACTTATCAAAAGATAATGTCAACAATGATATGGCATGGAAAAACTTTAATGCAGCATTATATTGATGAATCTTCATCTGCATCAAGTGTCTATTCTCTTTGGGAAAGGAGGAAGTAGGGAAAACTGACTCAACATAAAAGTAAAGGAAGAAGCCTTATTAAAGGCAAGCAGGGAAAACTCAAGTGTTATCCTTAAATCAAACAGAATGAAAACAAGTTTTGAGAGGTGCATGATTTGTCAATGAATGCTAATAGATAACTCAATTGCTTGTCAGATTGGACAAGTTTCGAGGAACGGCTCCCAAACGGGGATGATCACATCCCCGCAATCTCCTTTGTTTATCACTGCCAAAGTTTTCTGATTTCTCATGAACAAAGCGTGAAGGAGGGTTTGTTTGTTGTATTATCTTTTGTGAGCTGGGCGCACTCATGCCAGTTCGTCCTAATATTAGAGGTTTGCAGATTAGACATGAAATCCCTGGGTAAAACTTTTCCAACTTAAGAAGGTCATGAATTAACTACTACTTCCTCATGAGCTAAAACAGGGGCACAAAACAGAAGATTTTGAACATCTAAGGATAACACAAAAAATTCTATGCTTTAGGAGTGGTAGTAGAATACCACGAATAGGAAGGTATGGTGGACTCATATCCAAGATACTGATTTCAGGGTATGGATGCACAAGCAGAATTCCGCTTAGTACAGAGGTTTGGCTAATGAGGAGTATATAGGCCAGAGGGGGGAGCCAGGAGTGGCCCCAGGGCTCCAGGCGCCCTCCCGGCGCGGCCAGGGGTGGGGCCGCGCCAGGTGGCCTCCTGGGGCTCCTATGGCCCCTCTTCGGCGAGTCTTTGTTAATCTTCTGGAAAATAACCCCCGTCGATTTTCAGGTAATTTGGAGGTATTCTTCTTCAGCAACTCAGCGTCCACTTTTTACCGTTGAATCCTGCGTCTGCTGCTTCGGCACCGGAAAGGTGGAAACTGTGTAAAACAAGCCAAAAGGACATAAGAACATCATCGTAATATGAAATATATCAATGAATAAGGATTAATTACGATATAAAATGGTGATGCAATTTTGTTGTATCAACTCCCCCAATCTTAGACCTCGCTTGTCCCTAAGCAAAAACTGAGCTCGGTAAACCTGTCCACAAGTTTAGAGAGTGAAGTGTCGATAAATAAAATACCAACACGAAGCATCATGATCTTTTCACCAAACTCAAACATCCTAAACAGCAATCTCCAACTCATAAGGCCCTTATGAATGAGTAATAACAATTATAAACAAAACTAGGGCTAAGGAAACTCATCAAATCATGGCAAACAAGTCCTTTGGTCAAGGGACAACTAAAAGCTTTTACCTTTGCTCTTTCTCTTTATATTTTGGAGAGATAATTTGGAACTTTTTTGAAAGAACAAGCTATTAGTCATGAAGTGAAAATGCTAACACAAAGGAAGATGTTTGCCTGGCAAATTCTTCTGCAAACAACGTACTTATTAAAAGATAATGTCAACAATGATATGGCATGGCAAAACTTTAATGCAGCATTATATTGATGAATCTTCATCAGCATCAAGTGTCTGTTCTCTTTGGGAAAGGAGGAAGTAGGGAAAACTGACTCAACATAAAAGTAAAGGAAGAAGCCTTGTTAAAGGAAAGCAGGGAAAACTCAAGTACTATCCTTAAATCAAACAGAATGAAAACAAGTTTTCAGAGTTGCATGATTTGTCAACGAATGCTAATAGATAACTCAATTGCTTCTCAGATTGGACAAGTTTCGAGGAACGGCTCCCAAACGGGGACGATCACATCCCCGCAATCTCCTTTGTTTATCATTGCCAAAGTTTTCTGATTTCTCATGAACAAAGCATGAAGGAGGGTTTGTTTGTTGTATTATCTTTTGTGAGCTGAGCGCACTCATGCCAGTTCCTCCTCGTATTAGGGGTTTGAAAATTAGACATGCAATCCCGGGGTAAAACTTGTCCAACTTAAGAAGGTCATGAATTAACTGCTACTTCCTCATGAGCTAAAACAGGGGCACAAAACAGAAGATTTTGAACATCTAAGGATAACACAAAAAATTCTATGCTTTAGGAGTGGTAGTAGAATACCACGAATAGGAAGGTATGGTGGACTCATATCCAAGATACTGATTTCAGGGTATGGATGCACAAGCAGAATTCCGCTTAGTACAGAGGTTTGGCTAGCAAAGGCTTTGAGAGAACAGAAAATTGATGAAGACTTGAATGCAAAGCAATATAAAGCATAAACATTAAAACAAGGATAGCACATCATGTTGTCTTCCTTGTCAACATAACACTACAAGCATAATAACAAAGAGGGTTTGGCCATGTCGCTACTTTGAGAAAAATAACATGCTTGTTGTTATGACCAAAGCTATGTTTGCCAAGATTAAATAATGTTTTCAAAGCCATACCTGATATAAGGTCAATACTACCCATAAGAATCATCATGAGGTCGATTGCGTGAAAAGAATACCGAGTGCAGCGAAGGGATCAATAGACTTCTCATTAATATTCCATCATAAACGACTCCACACTCACGGATACATAACTCTCCAAAAAGGAGTGATAGACCTCAAAGCAAACACCTATTTTATAAGATAACTTCCCTAGACATGATACGACTCTACTTGACTCAAAAAGACATAGATAAAGATAAAAATACTGGGCACTCCCCCAAGCTTGGAACAAGCTAAGGGGATGCCATTACCCAAGGAGATTTACTCCTCATATTTGTTGGTCTTCATGTCCCTGATTATACGTCGAAGGGTTTGGTTTTCAGCTTCCAGGATTTGCACTTGCACTTTCAGTACACGGAAATGTTCACAAAGTTGGTTGGTGATGCGGTAGGCTTCGGAGATGGTGGAAAGCGTGCGATGATCTTCAAGCGAAGTGGAGGTCCCTGAAAGGTTAAGAGAAAGATCATATTGAGGTTGGACAGACCCCACCATGATGGGATTGCTTGGACCTCCTTGTTGTTGGGCAGTGATAGTATTGACTTCCTCTCTCACGGAGCGCTCCATCTCCGCTTGTCTTGCGACAGTTTGTTCTTCGGTAGCCCAATCGACGTGCTTCCCTTGATTAAGATCCTTCTGGACTTGACGTAGACGCCATCCCAAGAAGTCCTATCCGCTCGAGCCACAAGAAGACATCTCTTTCCTTATTCTCCTCCTGCTGGTGTCTGGAACAGGGCTGCAACATGTTCTTCAAATTGTTAATCTTGATTGCACCCGAGCGGTAGACTTCCTCAATATGAAATGGCCCTTCCCACCTGGAAAGTAGTTTACCTGGAGAAAACCTGAAACGGGATCTAAACAACAAAACTTTATCACCAACATTAAATTCACGTTTCTGAATCCTCCTATCGTGTCACTTCTTTACCTTTTCGTTCAACATTTTAGCGCTCTCGTAAGCTTCACTTATCCACTCATCTAGAGAGGTCAAGTTCATAAGACGCTTTTCACCAGCTAATTTCGGGTCAGCATTAAGCTCTCTAATAGCCCAGAAAGCTTTGTGCTCTAATTCTAATGGCAGATGGCAAGCCTTGCCATAGACCATCTTATAGGGAGACATGACCATGGGGTTTTTGTAGGCAGTCCTATACGCCCACAAAGCATCTCCTAACTTATTCGACCAATCTTTTTTATTTCTATTGCCTATCTTCTGTAAGATCAACTTGATCTCTCTATTGGTGAGCTCAACTTGCCCACTAGTTTGAGGGTGGTACGGTGAAGCAATTCTATGATTGACATCGTACTTGGCTAAAGCTTTTCTAAAAGCTCCATGTGTAAAGTGCGAACCCCCATCAGTCATGAGGTACCTGGGTACTCCAAACCTAGGAAAAATTACATCCTTGAGCATTTTCAAAGATGTTTTGTGATCATCACTTTTAGTGGGGATTGCTTCTACCCACTTGGTTACATAATCAACATCAACTAAAAAGTGAGTGTACTTGTGTGAGGAAGGAAAAGGACCCATAAAATCAAAACCCCAGCAATCAAAAGGTTCAATCACCAGAGAGTAATTCATAGGCATCTCATTCCTTCTACTAATATTACCAACTCTTTTGACACTTATCACAAGATAAAACATAATTTCTAGCATCCTTAAAGAGAGTAGGCCAATAAAAACCTGATTGAAGAACCTTATGTGCGGTCCTCTCACCAGCATGATGTCCTCCATATGGACTATCGTGACATTGTTTGAGAATGTCCTTCTGCTCGTGTTCCGGTATGCATCTTCTCACGATCCCATCTAGACCTTCTTTGAAAAGATGTGGGTCATCCCAAAAGTAATGCCTCAAATCATGAAAGAACTTCTTCCTTTGTTGAAATGTTAAACCTGGAGGCAAAAACTTTGCAACGATAAAGTTAGCATAATCTGCAAACCAAGGATCGGAGAGAGATTGTACTTTAACAACAGCTAGTTGTTCTTCTGGAAAATTGTCGTTGACTGGAGTGGGATCATGCGGTATATCTTCCATCCTTGAAAGATTATCCGCCACCGGATTTTCTGCTCCTTTCCTATCAACGATCTGAAAATCAAATTCTTGAAGAATGAGTACCCATGGGATGAGCCTTGGTTTTGCATCCTTCTTCTCCATAAGATACTTAATGGCAGCATGGTCAGTATGAACAATAATCTTAGAATCAACAATATACTGCCTAAACTTTTCACAAGAAAACATTACTGCTAAGAATTCCTTCTCAGTAGTAGCATAATTCTTTTGAGCACTATCAAGGGGATTTCTAGCATAATATATATTATTCAATTTCTTATCAACCATTTGTCCTAAAACAGCTCCAACAGCAAAATCACTAGCATCACACATAATTTCAAAAGGTAAATTCCAATCAGGTGGTTGTACTATAGGAGCAGTTATTAAATCTTTCTTAAGAACTTCGAAGGCTTCCTTACAATCTTCATCGAAAACAAAAGGAACGTCCTTCTGGAGAAGATTAGTGAGGGGTCTCGAAGTCTTAGAAAAGTCTTTAATAAATCTTCTATAGAAACCAGCATGACCGAGAAAACTACGAATACCTTTGATGTCCCTTGGATAGGGCATCCTTTCAATTGCTTCGATCTTGGCCCTGTCCACCTCAATTCCCCTCTCGGAAATCTTGTGGCCAAGAACAATTCCCTCGTTGACCATAAAGTGGCACTTCTCCCAGTTAAGCACCAGATTTGTCTCCTCACATCTTTGCAAAACTTTATTAAGGTTGTGGAGACAATGGTCAAAAGAGGTTCCATAGAAGGAGAAATCGTCCATGAATACCTCCACAATTTCTTCACAAAAACCATGAAAGATAGCAGGCATACACTTTTGAAAATTCGCAGGGGCATTACATAAACCAAAAGGAAAACGTCGGTAAGCATAAGTACCAAAGGGACAAGTAAAAGTGGTCTTCTCTTGATCAGTAGTGTTAACATGAATTTGAGAGAAGCCAGAATAACCATCAAGATAACAAAAATGAGTATTTTTGGATAACCTTTCAAGCATTTGGTCGATGAACGGCAACGGGTAGTGGTCCTTCCTAGTTGCCTTGTTCAGCTTCCTGTAATCAATACACATTCTATATCCAAAAATAATTCTCTGAGGTATTAGTTCATTCTTATCATTAGGAACCACAGTTGTTCCTCCTTTCTTTGGAACACAATTAACCGGGCTTACCCACTTACTATCAGCTATAGGGTAGATAATACCTACGGCTAGAAGCTTGAGGATCTCAGTCCTTACAACATCCATCATTTTCGGATTCAACCGTCGTTGATGATCAACAACTGGTTTAGCATCAGGTTCAATGTTGATGGTATGTTGACAAATAGACGGACTAATCTCCTTAAGGTCATCAAGGGTATAGCCAATTGCACCAAGATGTTTGCGAAGTACCTCCAATATTCGCTCTTCTTCATACCCTGAAAGGTTAGAATTGACAATAACAGGATATACTTTCTTTTCATCTAAATAAGCATATTTGAGCGAATCGAAAAGAGGTTTAAGATCAAACACTGGATCTTCTTTTGGTTGCGACAAAATTCCCAAAGGCTCAACTAGAAGGTTGTGCTATAGGATAGCAGGTTGTCTTAAAAATATTTCGTCCAGCTCATTCCTCTCCTGCATATGCAAATCATTCTCGTGGTCTTCCATATATTGCTACAAAGGATCGTTAGGGGGAATAGGAATGGAAGCAATATCTTCAATAATCTTATCATTACTAGGCAAATCACTACCACGAGGTTGCTTAGAGAACTGAGAAAAATTAAATTCATATGGCTCACCATTGAATTCAACAGAAACTTTACCTTTCTTGCAATCTATTATAGCTCCATAGGTTCTGAGAAAAGGTCTACCGAAAATAATAGGACAAAAATTATCCCTTATTGAACCAAGTACTAGATAGTCGGTAGGATATTTTACCTTTCCGCATAAAACTTCAACGTCTCTCACAATTCCGATAGGAGAGATAGTTGCTTTGTTTGAAAGTTGAATAGTAACATCAACTTCTTCAAGTTCACAAGGTGAAATTTGATGTCTACGCACGCTTCTATTCTTGTAGACTATGTTGGGCCTCCAAGCGCAGAGTTTTGTAGGACAGCAGCAATTTCCCTCAAGTGGATGACCTAAGGTTTATCGAACTTAGGGAAGTAAAGGTTCAAGATGGTCTCTCTCAAGCAACCCTGCAATTAAGATACAACAAGTCTTTTGTGTCCCCAACACACCTAATACAACTAGGAGTTGTATAGGTGCACTAGTTCGGCAAAGAGATGGTAAAATATAGGTGATAGGTGTGGCAAAACGAAGTAATATAAATCCGCAATAATAAGTGCAGCAAGAAAACAAGTGGTAAACGTGAGCACAAATGGTATTGCAATGGTGGAAACAAGGCCTAGGCTTCATACTTTCACTAGTGGCAACTCTCAACGACACTAACATAATCTAATCACATGATATTTCCCGTAAAACATGCAATGGAGACGCACTCGGAGGTCATTCCTTTGTGGTCAAGAGAGGATGGGAATTATGTAGGGCTATAAAATCACACCTCAAAGTTCGTAGTTCTCAATCTATGGATTTCCCAATGTCACCGCGGCCATCCAAAGAGAGTACCACAATCACCAAACATATCTCAAGGATAGTCAAAGACAAGCACCAAGAGACTCTCAATCTTCAATCAACACACAAAAGAGGAAATCACTCATGATAATATTATTCTAACCCATGTCCAATAGACCGCTGTCACCTTGGTCTCGGGGATTATACTAGATAAGATCAATTGAGTACATCAATCCAATACATAGAGGAATGGGAAATATCATGGGATCACCCTAGATTAACATAGCCTATGATCACAACGAAGATCATATCATGGGAGAGAGAGAGAACAACACATAGCTACTGGTAGAAACCTCAGCCCCGAGGGAGAACTACTCCCGCTTCATGGAGGGAGGAAGCAACGTCGATGGAGATGAATCCGGGGGCACTTCCCCGTCCCGGCAGGGTGCCGGCACAGGAATTCTGGTCCCCCGAAGCTTGTCGGCGATGGCGGCGGAGATCGGAATTTCTTCTGGAGAAAAGGGGTCCGGTATCAGGGTTTCCGCGACAGGAGAATAAATAGGAGCGAAAGTAGGGCACCAGGGGGTGTGGGACCCAGCCAGGAGGGCAGGTGGCGCGGCCAGGGGCTGGGCCGCGCCAGGCACCATCCTGGCTGCCCCTGGCTGCCCTGTGGCCCCCCTTTGGACTCGCGGAAGCTTCCGGAACACTGATTTTTATATAAATTTTCAGGGATTTATTGGGCACTTTAATTATTGGAAAAACCTGAAATACAAAAACAGCAGTAAACAGGAACTGGCAACTGGGTGCACTGGGTTAATAGATTAGTCCAAATATGCTCAAAAGTGTATGAAAGTTCAAGCAAATCATGGCAAAGTCACACAAAACATGCATGGAGCAAGCAGAAATTATAGATACGTTTGGGACGTATCAACATCCCCAAGCTTAATTCCTGCTCGTCCTCGAGTAGGGAAATGATAACAAGCATAATTTCTGTGACGAGATTCCACACAACCATATAAGGACTTTTTAAGTAAAGCAATCAAAGCATGCAATTCAATTCAAGTCTTAACAAGCAAGAGTCTATATTAGCATTGACACAGGCAACAAAAGAACAAAAGGTGCAAGAGCTCTCGCTGTCCGTGACTCGAATGTCTCCAAATGGTGTTTGCGTGCAAGAAAGAGGATAGGGAATACGAGATGAAAAAGTATTTTTGTTGAGAACTCAATCTACTAAAGTTTCACACTTGGTCTTCTTTGGGATCTTATCTTGACTCATCCCCAGACCACTAGCCAGGTACAAGTCAAAATGATCCACTCTTGTTCGATATTTTGAGCACTCATGCAATGGATGAGTGTAAGCACAAAAGTTGACACTTAGGATGGCAAAGAGAGGAAAGGTGGATGAGGAAGACAAAAATGGTGTGAAAGGCTCACATCAATGAGGACAATCATAGGCGAGAGAAAGCCAAATGATAGATATGATGTGAGGAGTAGGGATTGCCATGCAACGGATGCACATATGAGCTAAGGTAAGCTCTCCAATGGAACTAGTGGGGGTGCATCCAACTTGCTTGCTCAAGAAGACCTAGAGCTCATTTGAGGAGGCTCATCATTGGAATATACAATCCAAGTTCTATAGTGTGAAGGTCCCCACATAGCTATATGCATGTATGATCATCTCTATGGATTACAAGGATAAGAGGGAGTACTAGTGTGGATCTTTCAAAAGGATAGTAGTGTTGCCCCTTTCTCTCTTTTTATTTTCTTTTTCTATTTTTTCTAAAAAAAAAAATTGTATTTTTTTGGTGGCCTCAATGGCTCTTTATATTTAACTCTCATTTGTCCTCTTTGGGATCTTTTGATTTTGTCCTCTTTGGAATCTTTTCCTCACTTTAGGGGCAATACTCTATATTTTACAAGAATATAGGAGATCTTTCACACTTTACAAAGGTACTCACATAAAGGAAATGTAACTATCATGATGCAAATGTATGCCTCTGCCAGGGTAGCAGGATATGCAATGATACTAGCGCGTCATGTAGCAATGATTAGGGCAAGGCCCAGGTAGCATGCGGCTCATCGATCAAGCGAGTAGCATGTATGACATGAAGATCAAGTCATGAGAAGGTGGATGTTGCATGGCAATGTATCTCGGAAAGGCTATGGAAATTCCTTGTAGGTAGGTATGGTGGCTGTTTTGAGGAAAGATATAAGGAGGTTTATGATGACAGAGCGTATCATGCCAAGGGTTTGGATGTACCGGCGAAGGTGGCCACCAACTCTCGGAGTGAGAAGAAAGCAATGCACGGCATAGGAGAGGCTAGCAAATATGAGGAGGTGGAAGTGTCAACTTTCAATACTTACATTAGTCCGAAGAACTCATGCACTTATTATCATTAACTCTCAATCTTGTAAGGAGGTTCACAAAGAGACAAGTACCCCGAGGGGTAGTGTATGGGGGTTTGGTTATCCTTGCGGATCCTCGACTCATGGTACGTGAGTGTACTCTAATATCCGACCCCTCAGAAGAGTAGTGATCCATCTAGTTGCTAGAGTTCTCAACTAGTTTTGTAGGTTTTGAAAATAAACACGGATTTCCCAAAATACGACACCTATTACTAATAGGCTAGAGCTCTTTACACCAAAAGTTCAAACATTACTCTAGTCAATACCTCAAAACTATTGCAAGTTACTACTACAAAGAGAATAGCAACTTTAACTACCTACTTTCAGTCAAGACACAAAACTCAGTGCAACAGGCAAACTCTCTAACAAGATAAAACATGCAACCTATATAAAGTTCAACCTAAGATAAAAGAAAAGCTCTAGAAAAACTAAAGCACTACAACTAAACAGAACAGTAGCTAAGAAAAGAAAAAGAACAGCTCACAGCTAAAAGAATAAGCATGCAAATCCTATGAGGAGTTCTAGTTCAAGCGGAGCGTGTTTCTCTCCCACAAAAAAGAGTAAGTTGGGGTCTAACTTGTTACTACAGCAAAGAAAGCAAAACAAACCTAGAAAAGTAAAGATCGAGACGCTCCAAGCAAAGCACATGACGCATGAAGTGATAAAAATATAGTGCAACGAGGGACAAACTGATCATTGTTGATGAAGAAGGGGATGCATCGGGGGCATCCCCAAGCTTAGACGCTTGAGTCTCCTTGAATATTTATTGGGGGTGCACATGGGCATTGATACGTCCAAAACGTATCTATAATTTCTGCTTGCTCCATGCATGTTTTGTGTAATATTTCTATGATCTAGATACACTTTCATACACTTTTGATCATATTTGGACTAACCTAGTAACTCAGTGCACCACAGTGCCAGTTCCTGTTTTCTGCTGTTTTTCTATTTAAGTTTTCCCCCATATAAAAAGTGCTCCAAAAATTTGGGAAAAATCAGATAAAAAATCAGCGCAGAAGAACCTTCCGGAAGAGCCTGAGTGGGGCCAGAGGGCCACCACCAGGGGCCCATGCGCCCTGGTGGCGCGCCCCAGGGGCTGGCCACGCCAGGGGGCGCCTGGACCCCTGGTGGCCCCCCTGGCTTCCCCCCTTCGTCTATATATTCTCCGTGATGAGAAACCCTTGGGGACAGAACCCTTTTTCGCGATCTCGCCTCTGTTCCGCCGCCGCCGCGCTTTCGAGATCGGGAGCACCAGCAGACCTCTTCCCGGCACCCTGCCGGAGGGAGGCCGACCTCCTAGAGTCTCCCCTCCACCATGGATGCTTCCCGGATGCCTCGTGAGTAGTTTCCTTTGGACCATGGGTCCGTGATCAGTAGCTATGTAATGTTCTCCTCCCCTCTTTGTTCTTCATGGTTTAGACCTCGTGAGCTTCCCTACATGATCGAGGCACTTTTGTAATCTTTCTGCTGTTGCTATGCTTAGTTTGATGGGATCTGATGGATTATGAGATTATGTTCAGATTGTGATTGAGTAATATATTTGGTTCTTATCTCTTATATTTTTGTTCCTAAGTAATTCTTGCATGTTCTCCGTTGCTGTTTATTGCTTTGGCCAAGTAGTAGGTAGTAACCCCAAGAGGGAACGTTATGATCGATTGTGGGTTCATGCCCCCCGATGACACGCTTGAGTGACAGAAACATGAGTCTAGGGGATGTGTTGTTGCCACAAGGGGGAAAACAACGGTGCTTGTAACCGCAGTTGCAAGGATTGTTTACTTTACGCAAAGTGCTTTTTAATGCAGTTGTCTGTTGCTTTGGGTTTACACTTTGGGTGGGGCTCGCAACTTAATACCAGCGAGATGTTCTGGATAGATATCTCAAGGTGGATGATTAGTAGTAGATGCAGTTGGATTTCGGTCTACTTATTTTGGCGTTCTGCCCATGCTTTTGAGCCTCTTCCTTTCTTTTGTAGCATAGTTAGCATTGCGGTGCGTTCATAATCCTGTCAATTTCCCTTCTGTAATTTGTTCACCTCGCATAGCAGTTTTATCGTCTTTTGGGAGAGAGACATCACTAGTGAACATCACGTATCCCGGTCCATATCCTCATTACTGCTTCCACGCTCATTTACTTTTCTGCTTTTACTTTCAGTTGCTATCATTATCCCTTGTGTTTGATCCTTTGTGAACAACAAGACCGGAGAGATTGACACCCTCTCTGAACTTCGTTGGGAACAAAGTTATTTGTGTCTGTGTGCAGGTCCGCGTCAGTTGCGCCGCTGACACCTACTTATCATCTCCGGAGTCCTACTGGAGACAAACCTTGGTATCTTTACTGAGGGAAATTTGCTTCTGTGCTACATCACACCTTCCACTTGGGGTTTACCAACGAAGGGCGAGAAATCACTATCATCACCTCGCACATCAGGCATCCCCAATCTTGAGCGTTTGACACTCCTGAATCTTCTTTCATCACCTTCCATCGCTCACTTGAAAACTCCCTTCATACATAACTCATCATAAGCTGATTAGAGAGGTTAGTACCCTTAATAAATAAATAAAATCCACTGGATATAAATATATTCTTGAAGAGCTACTGTTTCTCAAGATTGCCAAAAAGTTTTTGCAAAGAAAAAGCAAGCTTAAGGTTTGAAAAAGTTAGGAGAGACAAAACGTGGCAGAATCTGTGAAAAACAGAATAGCAGGTAGTAAAGAATTTTTTAGGGATACTTCTGCAACTCAAATCAAAAACTCAGAACATACGAAAGTTCCGTAATTGTATAGAGCATGATGTGTAAAAAATTCAGCTCAAAAAGATGAACTGGTGATTTATTCTGATTTTTCCCGTCACGAGGACAGAATCTGTTTTCTGGACAACATGTCACAACTTTTACTTCCCTTGTCATATGAGGCTATACTTGGCACAAAGATTGAAAAATAAAGATACAATTATGTTGCTACAGTAGTAACAATCATCAAGACCACTAAAAACAGAAAGTAAAAACTCAAAGTAAAGATAACAAGGGCTGTGTCCCTAGAGCTCTTTCTTTATAGCCATAAAGATAGGCTTAAGATTTTAATGATGCTCTCATAGGAATAAGGAATAAGAGTTGAAGAACAAAAGAGAGCATCAAGAAGAAAATAACAAACACATTTAAGTCTAACATGCTTCCTATGCATAGGAATATTGCAATGAAATAATTTATTGAAGCACAAAGCAATAAGCATAGGAAGGCAAAACAAGTGCAACTTCAAAACCTTCAACATAAAAAGAGGGAACTTGATATTATTGAAATATCTATGAGCATATGTTCCTCTCTCATAATAATATTCAGTGGGATCATGAATAAACTTAACAATATAAGCATCACATAAAGCATTGTTACCATGATCCACATGCAAAAGGGTACTCTTACTCTCCACATAAGCATAATCTTTCTCATTGGTAATAGTGGGAGTAGGACTATCATAAACAACTTGAACATTATAGATTAATTGTGTATTAGGAAGATGGTGTTCAACAAGGGAGTAATTACCTCCATGATTATGACAAGTTTCATAAGGATAATTTCTCCTTATGTCATAGGTACCTTTAAAATCACTATAGATAGGAGTTATAACATCATCATAGTAGAGAAGAGCATTATCATTGCTAGAAACTATATTTGTAAACATGATGTCTTTATTATTACTAGCAAAAGAATTATCAATTACCACATCACTAATGGTTATTGGACTTGCAATCCTATCATCCCCAAGCTTGGAGCTTTCCATATCATCACTCTCAGAGTTGGTACCAAAAATATTTTCAAGGTCATAAGTAGCATTATCATCATTTTCCCAATCACAAAAATTAACATGCATATAATAATAAAAATCATCTTCAATAGTACCTACAGACGTATCTTCAAGATAATAATGAATGCAATCAAGCTCACCATCCTCCATAAATTTCTGTCCGTTAGGATAAAAATCGATGCGAGGAATATGCTCAGGCCAGGTTGTTACCCATTCTTCTTCCTTCTTGTTCCTCTTCCTCCTCCTCTTCTTTTTCTTTTTCTTCGCCTTAGGAAGGAGTGGTTGGAGAGAAAGCTTCTCCAATATCCTGGTTTATCATTAGAAACAATAGGGGAAACTCGGGAGAATTTCTCCTTTTTATTAGTAGAAACATAAGATACATTTTTATACTTTGGTACAGTTGCCTCATTTCTAATATTTTTTATGTAATCATTATCATGGAAATTAACAACACAATAGAGATGGCAATTCTGCAAAGTGTTATTTATTCCCAAAGCATGAACATCTAGCCAAGAAGTCTTTTCTGATAACTCTTCACACATCAAAAATAACATAAGCTCATCATAAAGATCAGGGGTGATCATGTCATCACACAACTGGCTAACAGTTATGTTTTGAAAGTACATGCACTAAAAATTGAAGTGACCCTTTATGCAGCAAAGTTCACAAGTAAAAGGATAAAGGTCACACAATTCTCTAGAAATTTCATTTAAATCTCTAACCCAAGTGATTGTTCTTTCATGCTTATGTTGCTTACAATACTTCTCTTCTTCAATCATAGGCCTTTCACAAGGTCTATCCACTCCACAAAAATTAACATGCTTATATAAAACTTCATTTTCAGGAATTGGATCATGCATGTTGCAATCATCATTAACAATTTCATTTTCTTTGCAAATCTCTTTAAAAGGTTCATGATGCTTGATCCAATTCTCCTTAGGCATATTAAGATGTGAAGCAAAAGATTTGAGGAAATCAATAAGGAGTTGAGAATCAAGCCCAAACTTAGCACTAAACTTATTAAAACTTGTAGTTTCAACAAAGGACTTAATGCAAGCATACTCATAAATTATACCTGACTCTTTACCTTTGTCGATCTCCCAATCTTCAGTATTGTGTTGGATTCTTTCAAGGAGTTCCCATTTAGCATCAATCTTTTCGTTTTTGAAAGAACCCATCGAGGAAGCATCGAGCAAGTCTTTATCCTGTCGAGATAGCCTTGCATAGAAATTAGTAATAATCATATCTTTGGGGAGCCCATGGTTAGGACATTTTAGCATCAAAGTTTTCAGTCTCCCCAAAGCTTGAGCTATTCTCTCTCCGTCATGAGGATAGAACTTATAAACATAATTCCTATTCTCATGAACTTCATCAAGAGGATAAAACTTGCAGTAAAAGAGAGACTGGATCTCTTCCCAATCCAGCAGGTGAGAATCATGTAGTAGCCTATACCACTCCAACGCTTTTCCTTTCAGGGACAAGGAAAATAATTTCCTCATGACTTCATCTCTTGTCAAACCTGAAATCTTAAATAACTCACAAAGTTCTGTAAGTTTCAACAGATGAACACTAGGATGGACTGTTCCATCCCTTGCATAATGATCATTCATAACCTTTTCAATTATCCCAAGTGGTATTTTGAATGGGATACATTCATTAGGTGGAGGAGACTTCGCTACTACGGGTGTGGTAAAGCGGCCTCCCCAAAGCTGCGAACTAAGATTGCAGTTTTCGATAAGCCTAACTAGTGAAAATAAAAACAAGAAACGAAAAGATTTAATTGCAGAATCTAAAGATATACCTTCAAGCCTTAACTCCCCGGAAACGGCGCCAGAAATAGCTTGATGTCTACGCACGCTTCTATTCTTGTACACTATGTTGGGCCTCCAAGCACAGAGGTTTGTAGGACAGCAGCAATTTCCCTCAAGTGGATGACCTAAGGTTTATCGAACTCAGGGAAGTAGAGGTGTAAGATGGTCTCTCTCAAGAAACCCTGCAATTAAGATACAAGAAGTCTCTTGTGTCCCCAATATACCTAATACAACTAGGAGTTGTATAGGTGCACTAGTTCGGCAAAGAGATGGTAAAATATAGGTGATAGGTGTGGCAAAACGAAGTAATATAAATCTGCAATAAAAAGTGCAGCAAGAAAATAAGTGGTAAACGTGAGCACAAATGGTATTGCAATGGTGGAAACAAGGCCTAGGCTTCATACTTTCACTAGTGGCAACTCTCAACGACATTAACATAATCTAATCACATGATATTTCCCATAAAACATGCAATGGAGACGCACTCGGAGGTCATTCCTTTGTGGTCAAGAGAGGATGAGAATTATGTAGGGCTACAAAAGCACACCTCAAAGTTCGTAGTTCTCAATCTATGGATTTCCCAATGTCACCGCGGCCATCCAAAGAGATTACCACAATCACCACAACATATCTCAAGGATAGTCAAAGACAAGCACCAAGAGACTCTCAATCTTCAATCAACACACAAAAGACGAAATCACTCATGATAATATTCTTCTAACCCATGTCCAATAGACCGCTGTCACCTTGGTCTCAGGGATTATACTAGATAAGATCAATTGAGTACATCAATCCAATACATAGAGGAAGGGGAAATATCATGGGATCACCCTAGATTAACATAGCCTATGATCACAACGAAGATCACATCATGGGAGAGAGAGAAGAACAGATAGCTACTGGTAGAAACCTCAGCCCCGAGGGAGAACTACTCCCGCTTCATGGAGGGAGGAAGCAACGTCGATGGAGATGAATCCGGGGGCACTTCCCCGTCCCGGCAGGGTGCCGGCACAGGAATTCTGGTCCCCCGAAGCTTGTCGGCGATGGCGACGGAGATCGGAATTGCTTCTGGAGAAAAGGGGTCCGGTATCAGGGTTTCCGCGACGGGAGAATAAATAGGAGCCAAAGTAGGGCACCAGGGGTGTGGGACCCAGCCAGGAGGGCAGGTGGCGCGGCCAGGGGCTGGGCCGTGCCAGGAACACTCCTGGCTGCCCCCTGGCTGCCCTGTGGCCCCCCTATGGACTCGCGGAAGCTTCCGGAACGCTGATTTTTTATATAATTTTTCTGGGATTTATTGGGCACTTTAATTATTGGAAGAATCTGAAATACAAAAACAGCAGCAAACAGGAACTGGCAACTGGGTGCACGATTAGTCCAAATATGCTCAAAAGTGTATGAAAGTTCAAGCAAATCATGGCAAAGTCACACAAAACATGCATGGAGCAAGCAGAAATTATAGATACGTGTGGGACTTATCAAAATTTCACCCATGAACTCTTGATAAAGTGAATACGGGATAGCACTAGCACTCGGTCCCAAATCGCATAGCCCATAATAATTGTGATCTCCTATTTTGACAGATACTACTGGAGTACCTGAAATTGGGCCCTTATTCTTGGTTGTGACAAGGTTAGTAGAAGAACACAAAAATTTATATTGGAATCTAAAGCATCATTAGTAATAAGATCCTTAACCAATGCAACTCGAGGATCGACCTTAATTTGGTCCTCAGACTCATCAATTCTTCTCTCACTCTTATTAATTATGCATGTCACAAAAGAGTGCTCCATTATTCTTACGGGAAAAGGGGGCTTTTCATACATAACTGCAAGCACAATAGGGTCAGCAACATGAATATCAATAGGTAATTCTTTGAAGGTTTTATGATGTTGATTCCTCTTCTTCTTAGAAGAGTCTATATGAGAGGCAAAGTCCTTACAAAAATCAATCATTAGATGGGAATCAAGACCAATCTTAGAGCAAAAGGTATGAAAGTAATCAGTTTTCACGTAGCTCTCTATATAATCATGCTCATAATTTATAGTGGGTTCAATACCTTTATCTATTTCCCAATCTTCGGTATTATTCTGGATCCTTTCAAGAAGATCCCATCTTTCTTCAAAGCTTTTCATCTGAAATACCCCACTAGAGGAGGCATCCAACATCTCCTTATCCTGACTTGAAAGTCTAGCATAAAAATTTGTAAGTATAGTTTTCTTGGGGAGCTGATGAATAGGACATTTATGCATTAGAGATTCCAATCTCCCCCAAGATTGAGCGATGCTTTCTCTGTCACGAGACCTAAAGTTACAGATATAATTCCTGTCTCGATGAATTTCATGAAGAGGATAAAACTTGGTATAAAAGATAGACATAATTTCATTCCAATCAAGCAAATGAGAGTTATCGAGAAGCTTATACCAATCTGAAGCTTTATCTATAAGCGATACGGAGAACAATTTCTTCATGAAAAACTCCTTTGATACACCTACAAGCTTAAATAGTGAACATAGTTGTGATAAATATAGCAAGTGTTCACTGGATGTCTATCTCCTGCATAACAATTAGCCAAAACACAATCGATAATACCAGCTGGTATTTTATAAGGCACAATTTCAGTAGGGAGAGGAACAACCACCACAGATGTGGGGTGTTTCCCCGTAAGCAACGTTCCAATAGCTAGGTTGTCCATACGGACAAAGAACAGCAACAACAAAAAAAGATAAAAAATTCCTTACCAGCTTCACTTACCAATAGCACTATGCTCCCCGGCAACGGCGCCAGAAAATATTACTTGATGACCCTCAACGTAAAGGGATCTATTGTAGTGTTTTCGATAAGTAAGAGTGTCGAACCCAACGAGGAGCGGAAGGTATTGATAGGTGATTTTGGACAAGGAATAACTGCAAGCACTGAAAGATAACTTTTTAGGGGTTTTCGATATAAGCAACAATAAGATAAAACCAAGCAAAGTAAATAGTAATGAGGAGCAGCAAGTGGCCCAATCCTTTTGAGCAAAGGATAAGCCTGACAACTGAACTTATAAAGACTAAAGCGTTCTTGAGGACACATGGAGAGGTAGTCACGTGCTTTCGCCATACTCCGTATCGATAACAAGTATTGTGCTGATAAGTGTTGACTGGGTGGATCTATGCTAGCACACCTTCTAGACTAAGATAAATGCACTCTTATGATTAAACATCTTGCAAGCTTCCGCAAATACAAGATAAAAATTAAGGCAAAGACTAACCACAACAATAAGATCAAGGATCCAATATTCCCTTGTGTAAAAGTGTGCAAACTGGGGTTCAGGTTTCTGTCACTCCGGCAACCCACCGTAAGCATTCTTAATACACAATATATTCCCCTAGGTCCTTAGTAAGGCGAAGTGTTGAGTGTTCGACTCACACAACACCACTAGGAAAATAACAACAAAACTTAAATACCAAACAATACAAATTACTTCAACATCATATGACTACTAACAACTAGACTTCTCCCATGTCCTCAAGAACTAAAGTAACTACTCACAAGACATAAAAGAGATCATGATCAGAGGTGATAAATATATGATAAATAATCTGGACATAATGGTATTTCTCCAACAAAACTCAATAGCATTCACCACAAAGTAGTAATCAACACCGGTAGAGTAGAGAGGATAGATAGTAAGGATTACAACACAAGATAAACTTGTGAGGTGAGATTGGTGGTGGAGATGGTGATGATGTTGGGGATGATGTTGATGATGATCTCGATGATGCTCGTGATGATGGTGATGACGATGGCGATGATCTCCTCTTCCGGGAGGTGATCTCCTTGATGGAATCTGCCCGCCGGAGAGCCCTTTTCTTCTCTGTAGGTTTCCACCACGGAGCGGCGGCGGAACTCCGTGAAAGCTTCTCTTTTTTAGGTTTTCGCGTAATGAGGAGTATATAGGCCAGAGGGGGGAGCCAGGAGTGGCCCCAGGGCTCCAGGCGCCCTCCCGGCGCGGCCAGGGGTGGGGCCGCGCCAGGTGGCCTCCTGGGGCTCCTATGGCCCCTCTTCGGCGAGTCTTTGTTAATCTTCTGGAAAATAACCCCCGTCGATTTTCAGGTAATTTGGAGGTATTCTTCTTCAGCAACTCAGCGTCCACTTTTTACCGTTGAATCCTGCGTCTGCTGCTTCGGCACCGGAAAGGTGGAAACTGTGTAAAACAAGCCAAAAGGACATAAGAACATCATCGTAATATGAAATATATCAATGAATAAGGATTAATTACGATATAAAATGGTGATGCAATTTTGTTGTATCAACTCCCCCAATCTTAGACCTCGCTTGTCCCTAAGCAAAAACTGAGCTCGGTAAACCTGTCCACAAGTTTAGAGAGTGAAGTGTCGATAAATAAAATACCAACACGAAGCATCATGATCTTTTCACCAAACTCAAACATCCTAAACAGCAATCTCCAACTCATAAGGCCCTTATGAATGAGTAATAACAATTATAAACAAAACTAGGGCTAAGGAAACTCATCAAATCATGGCAAACAAGTCCTTTGGTCAAGGGACAACTAAAAGCTTTTACCTTTGCTCTTTCTCTTTATATTTTGAAGAGATAATTTGGAACTTTTTTGAAAGAACAAGCTATTAGTCATGAAGTGAAAATGCTAACACAAAGGAAGATGTTTGCCTGGCAAATTCTTCTGCAAACAACGTACTTATTAAAAGATAATGTCAACAATGATATGGCATGGCAAAACTTTAATGCAGCATTATATTGATGAATCTTCATCAGCATCAAGTGTCTGTTCTCTTTGGGAAAGGAGGAAGTAGGGAAAACTGACTCAACATAAAAGTAAAGGAAGAAGCCTTGTTAAAGGAAAGCAGGGAAAACTCAAGTACTATCCTTAAATCAAACAGAATGAAAACAAGTTTTCAGAGTTGCATGATTTGTCAACGAATGCTAATAGATAACTCAATTGCTTCTCAGATTGGACAAGTTTCGAGGAACGGCTCCCAAACGGGGACGATCACATCCCCGCAATCTCCTTTGTTTATCACTGCCAAAGTTTTCTGATTTCTCATGAACAAAGCATGAAGGAGGGTTTGTTTGTTGTATTATCTTTTGTGAGCTGAGCGCACTCATGCCAGTTCCTCCTCGTATTAGGGGTTTGAAAATTAGACATGCAATCCCGGGGTAAAACTTGTCCAACTTAAGAAGGTCATGAATTAACTGCTACTTCCTCATGAGCTAAAACAGGGGCACAAAACAGAAGATTTTGAACATCTAAGGATAACACAAAAAATTCTATGCTTTAGGAGTGGTAGTAGAATACCACGAATAGGAAGGTATGGTGGACTCATATCCAAGATACTGATTTCAGGGTATGGATGCACAAGCAGAATTCCGCTTAGTACAGAGGTTTGGCTAGCAAAGGCTTTGAGAGAACAGAAAATTGATGAAGACTTGGATGCAAAGCAATATAAAGCATAAACATTAAAACAAGGATAGCACATCATGTTGTCTTCCTTGTCAACATAACACTACAAGCATAATAACAAAGAGGGTTTGGCCATGTCGCTACTTTGAGAAAAATAACATGCTTGTTGTTATGACCAAAGCTATGTTTGCCAAGATTAAATAATGTTTTCAAAGCCATACCTGATATAAGGTCAATACTACCCATAAGAATCATCATGAGGTCGATTGCGTGAAAAGAATACCGAGTGCAGTGAAGGGATCAATAGACTTCTCATTAATATTCCATCATAAACGACTCCACACTCACGGATACATAACTCTCCAAAAAGGAGTGATAGACCTCAAAGCAAACACCTATTTTATAAGATAACTTCCCTAGACATGATACGACTCTACTTGACTCAAAAAGACATAGATAAAGATAAAAATACTGGGCACTCCCCCAAGCTTGGAACAAGCTAAGGGGATGCCATTACCCAAGGAGATTTACTCCTCATATTTGTTGGTCTTCATGTCCCTGATTATACGTCGAAGGGTTTGGTTTTCAGCTTCCAGGATTTGCACTTGCACTTTCAGTACACGGAAATGTTCACAAAGTTGGTTGGTGATGCGGTAGGCTTCGGAGATGGTGGAAAGCGTGCGATGATCTTCAAGCGAAGTGGAGGTCCCTGAAAGGTTAAGAGAAAGATCATATTGAGGTTGGACAGACCCCACCATGATGGGATTGCTTGGACCTCCTTGTTGTTGGGCAGTGATAGTATTGACTTCCTCTCTCACGGAGCGCTCCATCTCCGCTTGTCTTGCGACAGTTTGTTCTTCGGTAGCCCAATCGACGTGCTTCCCTTGATTAAGATCCTTCTGGACTTGACGTAGACGCCATCCCAAGAAGTCCTATCCGCTCGAGCCACAAGAAGACATCTCTTTCCTTATTCTCCTCCTGCTGGTGTCTGGAACAGGGCTGCAACATGTTCTTCAAATTGTTAATCTTGATTGCACCCGAGCGGTAGACTTCCTCAATATGAAATGGCCCTTCCCACCTGGAAAGTAGTTTACCTGGAGAAAACCTGAAACGGGATCTAAACAACAAAACTTTATCACCAACATTAAATTCACGTTTCTGAATCCTCCTATCGTGTCACTTCTTTACCTTTTCGTTCAACATTTTAGCGCTCTCGTAAGCTTCACTTATCCACTCATCTAGAGAGGTCAAGTTCATAAGACGCTTTTCACCAGCTAATTTCGGGTCAGCATTAAGCTCTCTAATAGCCCAGAAAGCTTTGTGCTCTAATTCTAATGGCAGATGGCAAGCCTTGCCATAGACCATCTTATAGGGAGACATGACCATGGGGTTTTTGTAGGCAGTCCTATACGCCCACAAAGCATCTCCTAACTTATTCGACCAATCTTTTTTATTTCTATTGCCTATCTTCTGTAAGATCAACTTGATCTCTCTATTGGTGAGCTCAACTTGCCCACTAGTTTGAGGGTGGTACGGTGAAGCAATTCTATGATTGACATCGTACTTGGCTAAAGCTTTTCTAAAAGCTCCATGTGTAAAGTGCGAACCCCCATCAGTCATGAGGTACCTGGGTACTCCAAACCTAGGAAAAATTACATCCTTGAGCATTTTCAAAGATGTTTTGTGATCATCACTTTTAGTGGGGATTGCTTCTACCCACTTGGTTACATAATCAACATCAACTAAAAAGTGAGTGTACTTGTGTGAGGAAGGAAAAGGACCCATAAAATCAAAACCCCAGCAATCAAAAGGTTCAATCACCAGAGAGTAATTCATAGGCATCTCATTCCTTCTACTAATATTACCAACTCTTTGACACTTATCACAAGATAAAACATAATTTCTAGCATCCTTAAAGAGAGTAGGCCAATAAAAACCTGATTGAAGAACCTTATGTGCGGTCCTCTCACCAGCATGATGTCCTCCATATGGACTATCGTGACATTGTTTGAGAATGTCCTTCTGCTCGTGTTCCGGTATGCATCTTCTCACGATCCCATCTAGACCTTCTTTGAAAAGATGTGGGTCATCCCAAAAGTAATGCCTCAAATCATGAAAGAACTTCTTCCTTTGTTGAAATGTTAAACCTGGAGGCAAAAACTTTGCAACGATAAAGTTAGCATAATCTGCAAACCAAGGATCGGAGAGAGATTGTACTTTAACAACAGCTAGTTGTTCTTCTGGAAAATTGTCGTTGACTGGAGTGGGATCATGCGGTATATCTTCCATCCTTGAAAGATTATCCGCCACCGGATTTTCTGCTCCTTTCCTATCAACGATCTGAAAATCAAATTCTTGAAGAATGAGTACCCATGGGATGAGCCTTGGTTTTGCATCCTTCTTCTCCATAAGATACTTAATGGCAGCATGGTCAGTATGAACAATAATCTTAGAATCAACAATATACTGCCTAAACTTTTCACAAGAAAACATTACTGCTAAGAATTCCTGTCGCTACTTTGAGAAAAATAACATGCTTGTTGTTATGACCAAAGCTATGTTTGCCAAGATTAAATAATGTTTTCAAAGCCATACCTGATATAAGGTCAATACTACCCATAAGAATCATCATGAGGTCGATTGCGTGAAAAGAATACCGAGTGCAGCGAAGGGATCAATAGACTTCTCATTAATATTCCATCATAAACGACTCCACACTCACGGATACATAACTCTCCAAAAAGGAGTGATAGACCTCAAAGCAAACACCTATTTTATAAGATAACTTCCCTAGACATGATACAACTCTACTTGACTCAAAAAGACATAGATAAAGATAAAAATACCGGGCACTCCCCCAAGCTCGGAACAAGCTAAGGGGATGCCATTACCCAAGGAGATTTACTCCTCATATTTGTTGTTCTTCAGGTCCCTGATTATACGTCGAAGGGTTTGGTTTTCAGCTTCCAGGATTTCCACTTGCACTTTCAGTACACGGAAATGTTCACAAAGTTGGTTGGTGATGCGGTAGGCTTCGGAGATGGTGGAAAGCGTGCGCTGATCTTCAAGCGAAGTGGAGGGCACTGAAAGTTTAAGAGAAATATCATATTGAGGTTGGACAGACCCCACCATGATGGGATTGCTTGGACCTCCTTGCTGTTGGGAAGTGATAGTCTTGACTTCCTCTCTCACGGAGCGCTCCATCTCCGCTTGTCTTGCGACAGTTTCTTCTTCGGTAGCCTAATCGATGTGCTTCCCTTGATTAAGATCCTTCTGGACTTGACGTAGACGCCATCCCAAGAAGTCCTCTCCGCTCGATCCACAGGAAGACATCTCTTTCCTTATTCTCCTCCTGCTGGTGTCTGGAACAGGGCTGCAACATGTTCTTCGTGAGTTGTTGTGTATACAAAATCCACATCAACATTGACAGGATCTCCTGCTATGTAATTCTTAAGTCTTTGCCCATTCACCACTTGAGGTTTGGTGCCTTCGAAATCGTTAATCTTGATTGCACCCGAGCGGTAGACTTCCTCAATATGAAATGGCCCTTCCCACCTGGAAAGTAGTTTACCTGGAGAAAACCTGAAACGAGATCTAAACAACAAAACTTTATCACCAACATTAAATTCACGTTTTAGAATCCTGATATCGTGCCACTTCTTTACCTTTTCCTTGAACATTTTAGCGCTCTCGTAAGCTTCACTTCTCCACTCATCTAGAGAGGTCAAGTTCATGAGACGCTTTTCACCAGCTAATTTCGGGTCAGCATTAAGCTCTCTAATATTCCTGAAAGCTTTGTGCTCTAATTCCAATGGCAGATGGCAAGCCTTGCCATAGACCATCTTATAGGGAGACATGCCCATGGGGTTTTGTAAGCAGTCCTATACGCCCACAAAGTATCTCCTAACTTATTCGACCAATCTTTTCTATTTCTTTTGACTGTCTTCTGTAAGATCAACTTGATCTCTCTATTGGTGAGCTCAACTTGCCCACTAGTTTGAGGGTGGTACAGTGAAGCAATTCTATGATGCTATTGCACACCTGACCAAACTCACCGAGTTATGTGGCTTGTTTACTACAGATGAGAAGATACGAAACTTCTATGTTACTAAGCTTTTTCCTTTCTCTTTGAAGGAAGGTGCTAAAGCATGGTACGATGCACTACCATTTGGTTCCATTAGGATTCCTCAAGACTTATAACTTTACGGAAAATTTATAACTTTACAAAGTTGCAGGATGAGAACCTCCCTAAAGCTTGGGGGAGGTATTGCAGTCTGATCCAGGCTAGACCGGGACATGGAGTCCCTAAAAATGAATTGATTGATAGATTTTATGCTCGTCTAACTACTGAATCTAGATCCTACTTGGATAGTTGTGCTGGTTGTGTTTTCAGGAAAAGAACATCGGACGATGTAGAAGAACTAATGGGCAAGCTTGCAAAGAACCAAGAAGATTGGTCCGTCCCTGAACCACCTCCACCACCAAAGAAGAGGGGAATGCTTGTCCTAAGCCCCGAAGACATGCAAGAAGCTAAGAAGTCTATTAAAGAGAAGGGTATTAAAACTAAAGAAGTGAAGAATCTACCCCCTATTGTGAAGTTGTGTGAGCCTACCACTCACCCTCCTATGGTAGAGTTACACTCTCTTTTGGATTTCAATGCAAGTGACATTCCTCGTGGTAAGCCTCTTGATCAATGTTTAGATGAGCTTGATAATTTTATTATGAAGAAGAATCACTTTAATGAGAGGATACAAAGTCAGTTGCATGATAATTCCCTTGCTATCAAAAGCTTGCTTGATGTTCTAGGTAGAACAGTTAATGATGTTAAATGTCTTGTCAAGCATTTTCATATGGTTCAAACTCAGCTTGATCAAATTTCTAATGTGCAAAAAGATTTGCTTGCTAATAATGCCAAACAGGATATATAGGCCTTCGGGATTAAAACCCGAGGGGGAACCAGCACTCAAGATCCTCTCTATCCGGAGGGTCATCCTAAGAGGATCGAGCAAGATTCTCAAATCCAGGAAGAAGAAATTGTTAGCTCTCCGAAGAAGAAAAGCACAAAGAAGCTGGCAATTCAAATGATCCAAATAGTATATGTAACGACCCAATTCACACAAAATTGAAGTCTCTGTGCTCAAGTGCCAGTCCCTGGATCGAACTCGCTGGCACACACAGTATCATAGATGTATATCAAAGTACAAGTGCATCATTATTACAACGTATGATCCAGAGTAAAATAATTAACAAGTTGCATAGCTCAATGCTAGCTTATTCAATATAAATATAGCGGAAGAAAAAGCAAGTAACGTGGAGTCCCATCAACAGCCACATGCGAACATGCTGAGTGTAGACTCGCAACCCCTAAACGCACCTTACTGATCGTCTGAGAAACCTGCAACACTGAAGGTTACAGCCCGACAACGGGTCAGTGCATCTGATTTGTACGGCAAGTGACACGGAAAAGTTTATATAAAGGACCTACAACTACATGCAAGGTAAGTCAAAGGAAAGGCTTAAGGTTTTGTTTTGCAGAAATCCAATTTTCTCCTGAACTAAACTAGTCAAAATTTTAAGTGGAACTTACTACTTAAGAACGAACTGGGCACACCAGTTCCAACACCACACCCTTATTTAATCTTGCCCACTCAAATTATTATGGTGACTCATATGTCAAGATCATCCAGTAACAGTAATGTCTAGTAGCTCAAGGATGTCCATAACCGGGGGCACGGCTAATCATGATTAGTTTTTACTCTGCAGAGGTTAGTACACTTTCCCCGCTGGACTCAACCCGAAGATTGAGACGAAGTCTTTCATAAGAGGTCACCTACACCCAACGGCAAGCCGGTGCCACCTATCACATCTACATCTGCTAGCTTTGCACGGGAGAGGCTTCCTACATCATACTCAACTAAGCCAGAGCCCATATGGCCAGCGGCTGTACATGGAAGCTCCTAGTCACCAAGTACGTCTGATCTTTTTGAGCCTGGACGGCGCCCACTTACGTTCAGAGGGTAGCACCATGACGTACTGTCAACCACCAAACCAACCATAAGGGGTACAACCTGGTCTGTCCCTTAGGTAAGGCACGAGCCCCGCAGGAAGCACTCCCTGCCCGTCCAGAGGTGATTTCTATTTATGATAAAGTTTCTACACAAATTATTAAATAGCTCACATGCACTCCATGAATTTACACAACCCAAACCACATCTACAAAGCATAGCAATAAGGCAACATCACGGCTAGGTTGATCTACGATAGACAAGTCAAGACATGTGGCTATCCTAACTGGTTTTGCAGCAACAGTAAAATAAACTACCTATCATGCAATAGGGTGATATTTCTTAACATAATGCATATAGAAAATATAGGTATGAGTATGGTCAAAGCATCACTTGCCTTCTTGCTGTTCCTGACGGTCACAATCCTCACAAAATGAGGCGGCACACTACGGACAATCTATACGAGCAAACATAGCACCAATCAACATATATTCAATACAAAAATGCCCAAACAGTAATAAACATTCAAAGAACAGTAGCAAAACTTGCCTAACAGTAGCTAAACTTAAAGTACTTGTCGAAATAAAACCAACGTAAAAAGAAACGGCGCAAACGGGCGCACCGTTAAAAAGTTACGGCTGCTGGAAGTTTAAATTTGGATCTGCTTGGGATTCAAATTTTAAAACTTCAAACTTCTGTAACACTTAGTCTACTGGCTAGAAAATTTCTACACGGTCGCAACGCAACTGGAATCGCCCAATTCCGAGTTACGGTTAAAAATAGCCGCGAAAACGGTACCGGGTGCAAAACGGGGTCTAATCTGTAAACAGGGACCTATCCGTATATAAAATAACATAAAAACACGACCGGGTCCCTGGCGGTTTTGGATCCAGATCTGGACCTTTTTTTTCGAAAACGTAACTAACTCATTTTTTTCCAGAGCTCTCTCTCTCCCGCACGGGACGAAGCCCGTGGCCATGGGGAGGCGGCTCTAGCGGGCTGGGCTGCTCCGGCCGGCGGCCAACTCCGGCCGAGGCCGGCGGGGGCGGCCAGGGGGCGGCGGCGACGGGGCACGCGCCGGGGGCGGCGGCCGTTGGCGCACGGGGCGGCGGGCGGCGGCGGCTCGACCGGCCGGGCGAGCTCGCCGGCGGCGCGGCGGGGACGGCGTCGTGGTGGCGCGGGGCACGGCTAGGCGACGGACTCACCTCGAAACGGCGTCAAAAACGAACTCCGGCGAAAAATTCCGGCGAGATTCCGGCGATGACGTTGTCGATGATGTCGGCGGCGGCGGGTCCCGCGGATCAGTTTAGGGTTAACCTAAAACCGCTAAAAGAAAATAATCTAGCCCTTAACGGGGCTATTTATAGACAGCCTCTAATCCCCTTTTTTTTTAAATCCGAGATAAATACAAAATCGGTCTGCGGGGAAAAAAACAGAACAGGCCCATTAGGCCCAAAACAATATTAGAAAAAACACGGAAAATTATTTTTAAATTCCGTCTTCGCCAATATTTTTCAAATAAGGAAAATGAATTTTTGGCTTTACCAAAGTATTAAATAAAAATAAAAACTTTGCAACCTATTTTTAAATATTTTTAAATACTTTTCTAGCATTTTAAAAATACCGAAAACTCCAAAAATTGATTTAAAAACTTTTCCGGAGCATAAATAAATTACCAAAATATTTTTAGAAATTATTTATAACTCCAAAGTAAATTTAAAAAGTCTCTCAAAAATATTTTAAACTATTTTCCAACAAATTTAAAATGGGGATAAGTCCTTTTATATCCTCTCCAGTGAACTGCCATGTGTTGAAAATTGTTTGAAAATATTTTAAAACTCCAGAAAAATGCGGAAGCAGCATGAGATGCATATGATGATCTATTTACATTCAAATTTAGAAAATTGGGATGTTACAAATCTACCCCCCCTGAAGATGAATCTCGTCCTTGAGATTCGGGCTGGCTAGCAAAGAGATGCGGGTGGTCTTGCTTCAGATCTTCTTCACGCTCCCAAGTTGCCTCCTCTTCGGTATGATGATCCCACTGAACCTTGCATAGTCTGATCGTCTTGCTGCGGGTAACTCTTTCGGCAGTCTCCAGAATCTTCACCGGTTTCTCCTCATAAGTCAAGTCACTCTCCAACTGAATTGCTTCCAGTGGCACTGTATCTCTCAAAGGAATATCTGTCATCTCTGCATGACACTTCTTCAGCTGGGATACGTGAAACACATCATGAACTCCTGACAAAGCTTCTGGCAACTCCAACTGATAAGCTACCTCTCCTCTGCGCTCCAAGATCTTGTAAGGCCCCACAAAACGTGGTGCTAACTTTCCCTTGATTCCAAACCTCTTGATTCCGCGGATTGGTGAAACTCTGAGATATGCACGGTCTCCAACCTCATAGGTTATATCCTTGCGCTTAGCATCTGCATAACTCTTCTGCCTGGACTGTGCTATCTTCAGTCTATCCCGGATCAACTTGACTTTCTCCTCAGCATCCCTGATCAGGTCAGGTCCAAACAACTGACGTTCTCCTACCTCATCCCACATCAACGGAGTCCTGCACTTCCTGCCATACAGTAACTCAAATGGTGCCATCTGAAGACTAGCCTGGTAACTGTTGTTATATGAGAACTCAGCATACGGTAAGTTGTCATCCCAACTCGAACCATAATCCAACGCACAAGCCCTCAACATATCCTCCAAGATCTGATTGACCCTCTCGGTCTGCCCATCTGTCTGAGGATGGAACACTGTACTGAACTCCAGCCTACTGCCCAAGGTCTCATGCAACTGATGCCAAAACTTCGAAGTAAACTGAGTACCTCTGTCTGACACAACCTTTCTTGGAACTCCATGCAAACACACGATCCTGGACATATAAATCTTGGCTAGCTTGGCACTGTTATAAGTTGTCTTCACTGGAATGAAGTGAGCAACCTTGGTCAAACGATCAACAATCACCCAAATTGAATCATATCCTGGACGAGTCCTGGGTAAACCAGTAATAAAGTCCATACCTATCTGATCCCACTTCCGATCTGGTATAGGCAAAGGCTGCAACAATCCTGCTGGCTTCTGATGCTCAGCCTTGACTCTCTGGCAAACATCACACACAGCAATAAACTGAGCTATCTCTCGCTTCAGGCTAGGCCACCAAAATCTCTCCCGCAAATCCAAATACATCTTGGTATTTCCGGGATGAATAGAATAAGGTGAATCATGTGCTTCCTGAAGAATCAACTTCCTGATCTCTGCATCCTGCGGTACACAAATGCGCTTCTCAAACCAAATGGCTCCATGCTCATCCTCACCGAAACCCTCTGCTTTCCCTCTGGTCATATTCATCTTTATCTCATCAATTTCTGCATCACCCTTCTGAGCCTCTCTGATCCTTTCCAACAGATTTGGCTTCACTTCCAATGTTGCCACATATCCCTTAGGAACTATTTTCAACCTGAGATTCTTGAACTGCTCACATAACTCACGTGGCATATCCTCAACATTAGCAACATTGATATGACTCTTACGGCTCAATGCATCAGCAACCACATTCGCTTTACCAGGATGATACTGCACATGCAAATCATAATCCTTAATAAGCTCTAGCCATCTACTCTGCCTGAGATTGAAATCCTTCTGAGTAAAGATATACTTGAAACTCTTATGATCAGTAAAAACATCACAATGATTACCAACAAGATATTGCCTCCATGTTTTCAATGCATGAACAACTGCAGCTAACTCCAAATCATGTGTAGGATAGTTCTGCTGATGGTTCTTAAGCTGACGTGAAGCATAAGCAACAACTCTACCTCCTTGCATCAACACACAACCAAGTCCTCGACGAGATGCATCACATTATACTTGGAAATCCTTATGTATATCAGGCAAACATAAAACAGGTGCAGTTACTAACCGTTTCTTCAACTCCTGAAAGCTGGTTTCACATGCCTCACTCCAAACAAACTTATTCTCTTTCTTCAACAGCTCAGTCATTGGTTTTGCAAGCTTGGAGAAATTCTCAATGAACCTCCTATAATATCCTGCAAGACCCAAGAAACTGCGAATGTCTCCAAATGACGCGGGTGTCTCCCATTCTGTAACTGTTGAAACCTTGGATGGGTCCACAGCTACTCCTTCTCCTGACACAACATGTCCAAGGAATCCGACCTCCTTCAACCAAAACTCACACTTGCTGAACTTGGCATACAACTTGTGCTCCCTAAGCTTCTCCAATACCAAACGCAAATGTGCCTCATGCTCTTTCTCATTCTTAGAATACACCAATATATCATCAATGAACACCACAACGAACTTATCCAAGAACTCCATAAACACCTTGTTCATCATATTCATGAAGTATGCAGGAGCATTAGTCAATCCGAATGACATAACAGTATACTCATACAACCCATACCTTGTAGTAAAAGCAGTCTTCGGAATATCTTTCTCCCGGATCTTCACTTGATGATAACCAGAACGAAGAACAATCTTAGAGAATACACAAGCTCCCTCCAACTGGTCAAATAGATCATTAATCACTGGTAAAGGATACTTGTTCTTGATAGTGACATCATTCAGAGAACGATAATCAACACACATCCTCTGGGTTCCATCCTTCTTCTCAACAAACAACACTGGAGATCCCCAAGGTGACGAGCTTGGGCGAATGAACCCCTTTGCCTGCAACTCTCTTATCTGTTCCTTCAACTCTACAAGTTCATTAGCGGGCATCCTATACGGTCTCTTAGCAATAGGCCCAGTGCCTGGTATTAAATCAATAAGGAACTCAATCTCCCTATCCGGTGGCATACCTGGCAACTCCTCCGGAAACACATCCGGATAATCCCTCACAACACGCACATCATCCAGGCTACCCCCCTTAAGAGAATTCACCTGCGCGTGCTGATGCTTATACTTGGACACATATCTGATCTTCTGTCCCTTTGGTGTACTGAGAGTGATAGACCGACTGGCACAATCAATAACACCTTGGTACTTGGCTAACCAATCCATGCCCAAAATAATATCCAAACCTTGTGACTTCAACACAATCAAATCTGTAGGAAAAACATGCTTCCCTATGGCTAGGCTCAACTGATAGCATCCCAAACTAGCTGAGATCTCCGCTCCCGATGAACTTATGAGCATAGACGACTTAAGAACTACGGTATGTAACTCATGCTTATCCACAAATACCCTCGATATGAAAGAATGCGATGCACCAGAATCAAAAAGAACAAGTGCGGGTACTGAATTGATAAAGAACTTACCAATCACAGCATCAGGCTCATCATAGATCTCCTCCACGTTGACATGGTTCACATGCCCCTTGTTGAAAGGATTGGGCTTGCTGACTCCAGAATTCCCATTGTTGTCCTTGTTCTCCGGGAACATGTTGGAGTAGTGTCCCATCTTCCTGCACTTGAAACACTGAACTCGACTAAGGTCCTTCTGAGCATTCACCACTTGACGGTTCTGGTTGTAGTTCTCTCCATTTCCATTTCCTTTCCCATTGCCATTGCCATTCTTATTACCATTGTGGTGGTTGTGTCCATTATGGTTGTGAGCATTCCCACCATGATGGTTGTGTCCTCCACTGTGAACATGGTCATTCCCACCATTGTGGTTATGTCCATGGTTATGTCCTCCATTGCCAGCATAAGAATTGCGTGGCTTTTGATGCGGTCCAGAGTTATACTTGCCACCATTGTTGTTATTGTACTTCCTCTTGCGGTTCTCAATGGCTTGATGCTTTCCTTCCAACACAATAGCTTTGTCTATGAGCGCCTGGCAGTTAGCAAAAGTAGCCACTGTCAACTGCACTCCCAACTCATCATTCAGTCCAAGAACTTCTCCTGCCTTGCAGCATCATTCCTGACATCATCTGGAGCATATCTGGCAAGCTTGTTGAACACCTCAACATACTCGGCCACTGAACGGCCTCCCTGACGCAAACTGCGAAACTCCTTCTTCAAGCTCATGGCGCCTGCTGAAACATGTGCGGCGCGAAAAGCAGACTGGAACTGCGCCCAAGTGATGGTGTCGATGGGGTAAGTCAGCAAGTAGTTGTCCCACCAAGCAGCGGCAGGACCCTCCAGCAAATGTGAGGCAATCCTCACCCTCTCTGCCTCAGTGCAGCCAACTGTCTCCATATTCCGGCCCACTGGACGAAGCCAGTCATCCGCTACTATGGGCTCAGGAGTGCTAGAGAACCTCTGAGGATTCAACCTCAGGAACCTTGCAAGCGTGTCCACAGGTGGTGGTGGTGGCGCATTGTTGTTGTTGCCCATATTCTGAGTGAGCAACTGGATCAGCTGAGCTTGTCCCTGAAGTAACTGCTGCATGTAAGCTGGCACTCCATTGTTGTTGTTCTCATTCCCCGTGGGATCACGTCTCGGCGGCATCTGTTGGGTAAGAATAGGTAAGATTTAGACAGAAAGTAGCTAGGGAAATATACTCCTACCCATATGCATATTATGATCATGGCAAGCATTATATATATAATACAATACATATATCACCAATCGACTTCACCAACCAATATCACCATAGCATCAAACATATAACAATCAGCAACCAATGCACTCATACGGAAAACCATCACAAATCACACCATATAGTTTAAAATATATTTTATAACTGATATAAGATCCTCAAAACAACCTCGGGTAATATAAGATCCTCAGCACAATCACGAATAACATAATATTATATCAAGCAACCTAGTATCGCCACACCGAATAAGTCGACATGGTCAAATACGCTAACACGATAACGATGGTGCACTAATTTTCGACGAAGTAATTCTTAATGCTGTCTTTGCTAAACAGCACGCGGTAATCGCGCCCGCTAATGCGGTTGCGCCTTTTGGGACTCGGCTCCCTTTCTTCTGTCGAGGTCTCTACTTCTGGCTCCTCTTCTGGTTCTTCAATTCCATTGGCCTTTATCTTCTCATTCAGCCTTGTTATCTCTTCTTGCATCTCCAACTTATCCTTCTTCAGCTTGTTGTTGTCCCTCTAGAGCCTGGTGTTCCTCTGTAACATCCCAAAATTTTCCAAATTTTGGAATGTTAATAAATAATATAATATTGATTGAATTGTTTTGATTTTGGGGTAAATGAAAACTTTTCCCTTGAGTTTTTGTTTCAACCTTTACAAACCATTTAATAAAATTGGATAATCATTTATCCAATAATGAAAATTTTGGTTGTGAACTTTATTCAAAATTTCAAAGAATGATTTTCTTTCTTTTGTCCTTTTGAAGTTTGGTACGAACCACAATTAAATATTTCCGAGTGAGAATAAAATGACTTTCTTAAATTTATTGTGGTCCCATACTCATTCTCGAATTCTTATTTTGGAGTTTATTGGATATTGACGTTTAAGAGATATTTAAATATTTCCAATAATTTAATAAACAAAATGAGAGGAGATAATATGACTTCTCCAAAAACAGTATTTAATTTTTTTAGTAATGTCGTTAATGAGTTTTTTTAATAAAAATCTATTTCTAAAATGTATTCTGAGAGGGAAATATAGTTTTCCTAGACTCTCTATGTTTTATTTGGCCTATACAATTTTATTTGCGAGTGTTTAACCCAAATAATAAAAATAGGATTCCTAAGTCAATTGGACTGAGGTCATCTATCTAATTTTTCCCCTATCTCTCTTTCCTTTTTCTTTATCTTGGGCCAAATTTCCACTAAGGCCCATTGCCCGAGCGAGTTGTCTTCTTCCTCTCGTTCATTCATGTGTACGTGAACACAGAAGCAAATGGCCATGGCAACTGAAGCTCTTTCTCATTTCCTCCCATATACTCTTTTGACTGATTCACTTCAGAACCTACATAAAAATTGTGGACAAGTTCATGAGGAATCCATTCATGGAAACAAACACGCGTTTTAATGCTTTTAATTGTCCATCATTTTCTCCATGAATGCCATTAAATTCATTTCCAAAACCTCGCTTTTAATGCCCATTAGTTCTCCATAAATGCCATTAAATCTATTTCCAAAACATCGCTTTTAATGTTCATTATTTCTCCATGAATGCCATTAACTCCATTCCAAAACCTCACCCACTCTCCTTCTATGGACCTCCCATGACCCTATAAATACCGCCCCTAGGACCCCTTTGAACCACACATCCCAACGCATAAAGTCCCTCTCCAAATCCCTCTCCTTCGTGCGCAATTTCTCGTCGGAGTAAACATGCATCCACACTTCCGGTGAAGATTTTTGTCGCCAAGAAAGGTACCTAGTCCATATTTCTTCCTCTAGTTTCTTCCCCTTGCCGATGCGCACCGTTGTGACATATTTTTCCTCTCGATTGCAAGGCCGGAGCACGCCGTCCGTGTCATTGTGCTCTTTATGCGTTCTTCTCTACTCCGGTGGAACTTCTTCGCTATCCGAGGGCGAACCTAGAGCTATAACCTTGTCCATCGAGTCGCCCAAATCATCCTCTATCCCGTTCGGCTGTTTATTGACGCCTGCGACCTTTTTCCAAAATTCCGGCGAGATCTCCGGTGAGCCTTTCTCCCCTCTTTGTTCATCATTTTATTTTGTAAAAATCGAATGGGTACAGACCTATCAGAACTCGCCATTTTGCATCCTTTTTATTAATCCCGTAATTTCATTTTAGCAAAAATAGTCAAACTTCAGAAATTCATATCTTCTATCCCGTAAGTCGGATTTCGACAAATTTTATATCCCCAGATTCCTTGGAAAATGTACTTTATTATTTTCCAATAATATTCCACTTTTGATAATTCGAAATTTAACTCAAATTTATTTTATTAATTTGAGTATATTTGATATACATCTTATTCTATAATTTATTTGGAATATTTTCTTCATCAAATTTGATCCTTAAAATCAAATCTTTCTGTTTGGACAATTGTCACATTCTTTCCATCATATAAATACACTATTTTGACCTCAAACCTTTGTCTTAGCTTCCCTTTAGTTATATCTCTTTTTTATATAAATTTGGCTACAAAAATTCAATCTTCTCAACAAGATCATCACGATTTCTATCGAATCTTTTTGAATCCAATCCAAGAATCGATTTCCTATTCAAATATGCATATGGAAAAACCAACTGAGTTTGACATAGTCTCCATCCAATTGATTTTATAATCAACCTCGAACATATCCAATTGATTTTACAATCCTCGGATATATGATTGCCATCATATTTCCATCCAATCCAACTTGATCCTATCTCAACCTATCCATGCCATAGTAATTAGTTTATTAATAGTAATAACTAAATATTTATGTTGTAATTGTATCTTATTTGGATCTTCACTTTGGGTTGAGTTGTGTGTTGAAGTGTTTCTCTTTTACCGTTAGATATATTGTAACGAGATGGAGAGATGACTACGAGTAGAATATTTCATCGTCAGGATCCAGGCAAGTTACTCTTTTGATCATGCTCCAGTATTACCTATATTTTTTATATGCATTGTAGTCCAACTTAAATATTATGCATTGATAGGATTATATATTATGCTATGCTATTACACCCAGTAGTTCATTGAGGTAGGTCTGAACCTTATATCATTGTCGCCACCGTGTAGAATTATACTGCTTTGCTAAGTAGACGTGGATTGGGAAGTGATCCATTATGAGGTATGAGTGACTAAGTAGTAAACAGGACCAAGATAATCTTAATGAACCACCTGGGTGGAATGGTTGGGGGCACCCTGGAGGAACCAGTGGATTTTCCTGAGTGACCTGGAGATGGCCAGTAATCACTGCGGAATGCCACCCAGGCTTAAAGGGATCAATCATATTTTTCATAACTAGAAGCTTACGTGTGCAGCCACAAGCTATTATGGGCTCTGGCTTGGTTGATTAGTTGTAGTGACTCTTACTAGGTGGTGCTACGAACGTAGTTATGAGTAGGTGGGATGGGCACCGCCAGAGTGAGGGAAACTCTTCTAAAAGACCATGTCTCGACCTTCCGGTTCTCATACAACATGCAGTGTGACGAACTAAAAAGGTGGTGGTCGAGTCTTGTGGGGAAAAGTGCACAAACCTCTGCAGAGTGTACAAACTGATCATGATTAGCCGTGTCCCCGGTTACGGACAACTTTGAGCATCTAGAAGTGGGAATGTTGACGGATCTCATCATCTTTAATTAATCAATCGGTTTAATCAACTTTGGAAATAGATTGACTTGGAGAAACCAATTCAATCATATTATGACCTTTGTAGTACTGTTATGATAATCTTTGAGTAGGACAAAATCAGCTTTATGCAAACTGAAACTCTTAGAGCTTTTCCACCAGCCAAAATTTCATGTAGAAGATAGGTTTGTTATATATTTTTTTGGGAGTAACTTGCCGTACATTCAAAGTACTGACCCATTTTGGGCTGTAACCTTCGGTGTTGCAGGATTGTATACGACGAGTAAGTGATGCGATGTAGGGTTACGATGTCTACACTCAACTTTGCCGTTGGTGTTGATGGGACTCCACTTATGTATTGTTTATTTCCGCGGTGTATTCTAGCCCAAAGGCTATAAGGTAATAAATACCATGTATTTACGTTACTTTTTGACATGTGATTCATGGTATTTCATCGAGTACTGTGTGTGCTAGCATACTGATCCAGGGATAGCACAGAAGCACAGTAGACTTGGTTCCCTTCGGGACCGGGTTGTTACATCCTCTGCTGCAACTCAGTAATGGTGTAGAGGTATGACTGAGTGCACTTCTCCAGGCAATGAATGTGCTTCTCCAGGCTTTGGATGATGTAGCTGGTTGTACCTGGCCAAATGGCCCCAGGCACATACCTGAACCTCTTTGGTATTATGTTCCCCGATGGGAGAACCTTGGCCATCTCCGCGTGCACCGTACCCTTTAGTCGGGCGGAATACGTCTCCACAATGCGTCCAAGAGCTATGTGAGCGGCCATGCGCACACACCACTCCTTCTCCTGGGCATGCACCTCGAAGGACTCCGTGGTCACCCTTTCCTCATTCTCCATGCTTCCAAGGATGAAAGTCTCCACTTGCCAGTAGTCATCAGCTCCCCTTGTCTCCATGATGTCCGGCTGAAAGACCGGCGCGTAGATGTTCAGGAAGTGGCAAATCCCCCTGAGCTCAGGTCCAAACGCCATAGCGCAGTATGACAAAGTGGTCATCTATAATCAAAGAGAGGTAAGGCAAGATTAGAATAGGTATGAATACGAGATAGAGAAGGTAAGTTAGTACAAGACAGAGTTATATAAAGTAATATTTTGATTCCTAGGGCTTTTCTAGTCCATTTTCTAGGGTCACGTCCTACAGTCAACACACTGCTCTGATACCATCTGTAACGACCCAATTCACACAGAACTGAAGTCTCTGTGCTCAAGTGCCAGTCCCTGGATCGAACTCGCTGGCACACACTGTATCATAGATGTATATCAAAGTACAAGTGCATCATTAATACAACGTATGATCCAGAGTAAAATAAATAACAAGTTGCATAGCTCAAGGCTAGCTTATTCAATATAAATATAGCGGAAGCAAAAGCAAGTAAGGTGGAGTCCCATCAACAGCCACATGCGAACATGCTGAGTGTAGACTCGCAACCCCTAAACGCACCTTACTGATTGTCTGAGAAACCTGCAACACCGAAGGTTACAGCCCGACAACGGGTCAGTACATCTGATTTGTACGGCAAGTGACACAGAAAAGTTTATATAAAGGACCTACAACTACATGCAAGGTAAGTCACAGGAAAGGCTTAAGGTTTTGTTTGTAGAAAGCCAATTTTCTCCTGAACTAAACTAGTCAAAATTTTAAGCGGAAGTTATACTTAAGAACGAACTGGGCACACCAGTTCCAACACCACACCCTTATTTAATCTTTCCCACTCAAATTATTATGGTGACTCATATGTCAAGATCCTCCAGTAACAGTAATGTCTAGTAGCTCAAGGATGTCCATAACCGGGGACACGTCTAATCATGATTAGTTTTTACTCTGCAGAGGTTAGTACACTTTCCCCGCTGGACTCAACCCGAAGATTGAGATGAAGTCTTTCATAAGAGGTCACCTACACCCAACGGCAAGCCGGTGCCACCTATCACATCTACATCTGCTAGCTTTGCACGGGAGAGGCTTCCTACATCATACTCAACTAAGCCAGAGCCCATATGGCCAGCGGCTGTACATGGAAGCTCCTAGTCACCAAGTATGTCTGATCTTTTTGAGCCTGGACGGCGCCCACTTACGTTCAGAGGGTAGCACCATGACGTACTGTCAACCACCAAACCAACCATTAGGGGTACAACCTGGTCTCTCCCTTAGGTAAGGCACGAGCCCCCCAGGAAGCACTCCCTGCCTGTCGAGAGGTGATTTCTATTTATGATAAAGTTGCTACACAAATTATTAAATATCTCACATGAACTCCATGAATTTACACAACTCAAACCACGTCTACAAAGCATAGCAATAAGGCAACAACACGGCTAGGTTGATCTACGTTAGACAAGTCAAGACATGTGGCTATCCTAACTGGTTTTGCAGCAACAGTAAAATAAACTACCTATCATGCAATAGGGTGATATTTCTTAACATAATGCATATAGAAAATATAGGTATGAGTATGGTCAAAGCATCACTTGCCTTCTTGCTGTTCCTGGCAGTCACAATCCTCACAAAACGAGGCGGCACACTCCGGACAATCTATACGAGCAAACATAGCACCAATCAACATATATTCAATACAAAAATGCCCAAACAGTAATAAAAATTCAAATAACGGTAGAAAAACTTGCCTAACAGTAGCTAAACTTAAAGTACTTGTCGAAATAAAACCAACGCAAAAAGAAACGGCGCAAACGGGCGCACCGTTAAAAAGTTACGGCTGCTGGAAGTTTAAATTTGGATCTGCTTGGGATTCAAATTTGAAAACTTCAAAGTCTGTAACACTTGGTCTACTGGCTAGAAAATTTCTACACGGTCGCAACGCAACTGGAATCGCCCAATTCCGAGTTACTGTTAAAAAGTAGCCGGGAAAACGGTACCGGGTGCAAAACGTGGTCTAATCTGTAAACAAGGACCTATCCGTAAATAAAATAACATAAAAACGCGATCGGGTCCCTGGCGGTTTTGGATCCAGATCTGGACCCTTTTTTTTTCTGAAAACGTAACTAACTCATTTTTTTCCAGAGCTCTCTCTCTCCCGCACGGGACGAAGCCCGTGGCCATGGGGAGGCGGCTCCAGCGGGCTGGGCTGCTCCGGCCGCCGGGGGCGGCCAGGGGGCGGCGGCGGCGGGGCACGCGCCGGGGGCGCGCGGAGCGGCGGCCGGGCGCGGGGCGGGCGGCGGCGGCTCGGCGGGGACGGCGGCGTGGTGGCGCGGTGGGGCGATGGGATGGCGCGGGGCACGGCTAGGCGACGGGCTCACCTCGAAACGACGTCAAAAACGAACTCCGGCGAGATTCCGGCGACTCCGGCGAGATTCCGGCGATGACGTCGTCGATGATGTCGGCGGCGGCGGGTCCCGCGGATTAGTTTAGGGTTAACCTAAAAACGCTAAAAGAAAATAATCTAGCCCTAAACGGGGCTATTTATAGACAGCCTGTAATCCCCCTTTTTTTAAATCTGAGATAAATACAAAATTGGTCTGCGGGGAAAAAAAATAGAACAGGCCCATTAGGCCCAAAAAAATATTAGAAAAAACACGGAAATTTATTTTTAAATTTCGTTTTCGCCAATATTTTTAAAATAATGAAAATGAATTTTTGGCATTATCAAAGTATTAAATAAAAATAAAAACTTTGCAACTTGTTTTTAAATATTTTTAAATACTTTTCTGGCATTTTAAAAATACCGAAAACTCCGAAAATTGATTTAAAAACTTTTCCGGAGCATAAATAAATTCCCAAAATATTTTTAGAAATTATTTATAACTCCAAAGTAAATTTAAAAAGTCTCTCAAAAATATTTTAAATTATTTTCCAACAAATTTAATATGGGGATAAGTCCTTTTATATCCTCTCCACCGAACTGCCATGTGTTGAAAAATGTTTAAAAATATTTTAAAACTCCAGAAAAATGCGGAAGCAGCATGAGATGCATATGATGATCTATTAACATTCGAATTTAGAAAATTTGGATGTTACAGTATATCTACGTCCGATGCTGAGACTGAAGACGGTGTGGAGCCTGAAAAAGATGGTGAAAAGAATGATCCACCCGAAGTTCAAGAAGAAGAAGCACCCGACAAACGCAAGAAATGCACTAGAGAAGATTTTATCGCAAGAAGATATGGGAAGGAACGAGACCCATGGGTGCAGAAACCCATGCCCTTTCCAGGTAAATCTATCAAAACCAAAGAAGAAGAGCATTACAATAAGTTTTGTGAGTGGATGAAACCTCTCTTACTTCAAATTCCTTTGACTGATGCTATTAAGTTACCTCCTTATTTGAGATATATGAAAGATATTATACTAATAAAAGAAAAGTTCCTAATGAAGCAATATCTACTATGCTTGCTAAATACTCTTTTAGTGGCAAGATTCCCAAGAAGCTTGGTGATCCAGGTATACCCACCCTTCCCGAGAAGTGGCAAGATTCCCGACAAGTCAACAGCTAT
Source organism: Bromus sterilis (assembly GCA_950022295.1). Taxonomy (NCBI): domain Eukaryota; kingdom Viridiplantae; phylum Streptophyta; class Magnoliopsida; order Poales; family Poaceae; genus Bromus; species Bromus sterilis. The sequence goes on along the minus strand of OX465601.1, from coordinate 135,834,747 downwards.
TCCCATAGGGATTTGCGAGGATGTTCCCGTTGAAGTTGCTAATTGTTTAATCCTTACTGATTTTGTTGTGCTTGACATGCCCAAGGATGGGAGCATGTCTATTATTCTTGGTAGACCCTTTCTTAACACCGCATGTGCTATTATTGATTGCAATAAAGGCAAGGTTACTTTCAACGTAAATGACAAAGAACACATGGTGTATTTTCCGAAGAAAATTGACAAGAGGCATGGCCTCAACTCTATAGAGAATATCGAGACCGTGAAGAATGGAGAATGGGATTGTCCTCTACATGTGCACCACAAATACAAAACCATCATGGTGGGGACGATGTCCATTAAAGTAAAGGTGCAATGATCACTTCATGAGAGGTGAGACTTTTTTTCTCTATATATCGCTGGTTTGTTGGTAAGACTTGATCAACCTTGCTAGTGAGCATGTTTTATATAGGTAAAAAGTGGAGCTTGTTATGTTTTCATTTTCTTTAGCTTTTATTCTCCTTGTTGTACCAAGTTTATATGTTTTTGAAACTTCACAACTCTAATCACTACTTCAAGTTTTCAGAATGTTTCGCAGCTTTTTGGACTTCGAAATTTTTTCAACAGTGAAGTTGTCAGAAAAAATCCAGAAAAAATATTTTAAAAATTTCCATGCCGAGAGTGACCCAGGGGCACCTGGGGCTGGCCAGGGGGCCCACCAGTGGCCTAGGCGGCCAGCTGGCCCGGCCTAGCCCCTAGCCTCGCCCGCAGGGCGCCTGGGGCCCACAGGCCCCACCTCGAGGTATGACTTCTTCCCCCTCCTTCCTCTCTCTCCAAAAACACGAGTTCTGCGTGCCTTGCTGATACGTCTCAAACGTATCTACTTTTCGAAACACTTTTGCTATTGTTTTGCCCTCATTCTTGCATGATTTGGACGAAACTAACCCGGACTAACGGTGTTTTCAGCAGAGCTGACTGTATGGTTTTATTGTGCGCAGGAAAATGGATTTTTGGACGTCCCAGAAAATTCCAATAAAAATACCAGAAAATCCACGCATCCGAAGGAGCCAGATGCCAGAAATGGGACCAGAGGGGAGCCCTGGGGGCCCCAGGCGCCCCCCTGGCGCGGCCAGGGGTGGGGCCGCCTGCGGGCCTCCCCCCTCCTCTGTTGCCCTACCGACGCTCCTATTTACTCCCGTGACGCGAAAACCCCAGAACAGAAGTCGTTTTCCCAATTCTCGTCGCGGAGCCGCCGCCACCCTCTGTTCTTCTCCGGGAGGGCTAATCTGGAGGCTGTTTTGGCCTCCGGAGAGGGGAGATCATCGCCATCGTCATCGCCATCACCACTCCATCATCCCTCCATGACTTCTCCATCCATGTGTGAGTAATTCCCTGCTGTAGGAAAAGGGGATGGTATGGATTGGATGAGTTAGATCATGTAATAGTTTATCAGATTGTTGGGGGCATGTTGCCTATCATCTAGATTGGTGTTTATCATCTTTGCTTCAACTTGTTGCTCTTAATGCTTGTCAATTTGGGCCCGAGTGCCATGATTTTAGATCTGAACCCTTTATGTTTTCATGAATATATTTGTGTTCTTGATCCTATCTATGAGTTGTTTGCACCTGTTATAGTCCGGAACCGGCGATCCCAAAGGTGACAGCTTGGGACACCAAAGGGGATGGACTATAATTTGAGGATTCCGTGTATCCATTGATTGTTAATGCTTTGTTCCTATGCTCTTTGACAGGAGCACCTTAATCTCCATAAGTTCCTTTTGGCCCCGTTCGTAGCGGGATGGTAGGAAAAAAAATATGTTGTGCAAGTTCTTATTGCAAGAACGTACAACTACCCGTGGGATGCAAGCCTGATGTTTGATTTATGCCTAGATGATCTTTGATTTTCTGTGAGCCTTTCCCCAAGTTGGTTACATGATGTGCCTTATCCATGCAGCGCCCAACCATCCATCTCCCTAGCCTACAGTGTTTCTAATTCTGCTGAGTACTAGCTATTTACTTTCGCTGTTTTACTATTACCGTTGCTATCATCACTTCCATATCGTAGTTGCTACTAATATATTGTCGCAAGTAAGTGTATCTCAGGTGCGGTGGAATTGACAAATCCACTGTTAAAGCTTGTGGATATTCTTTGGCTCCCCTTGAGTCGAATCAATAAATTGGGTTATCTTACCCGCGAAGACTATCTCGATCCCCTGCAGTTGTGGGTTATCACTTGCCCCAAGTTAAATACATGATATGTCTTATCCATGCAGCGCCCAACCATCCATCTCCCTAGCCTACAGTGTTTTTAATTCTGCTGGTTACTAGTTGTTTACTTTCGCTATTTTACTATTACTGTTTCATCACTTCATATCGCAGTTGCTATGAATATTTTGTTGCGAGTAAGTGTATCTCAGGTGCGGTGTAATTGACAACTCTATTGTTAAAGCTTGTGGATATTCTTTGGCTCCCCTTGAGTCGAATCTATAAATTGGGTTATCTTACCCGTGAAGACTATCTCGATCCCCTGCAGTTGTGGGTTATCATTGTGCAGGCAAAAAATCCTTTCTGGATGGATAGGGCGCATGCTCGGGTGTTCGTTGTTCTGCGGATGCGGGTTGAGAGGGTACCGCGGGCTCTTGAGTACTGTTGCGGAGTGTTTGGCAGGATCTTTGCTGAGTTGTATCTTTTGGATCCTGTCCCGTCTTCTCTTGAAAAGCTTTGTCGGGTGTTCTCTCAGCCTGCGGATCTTCGGCGTGTAGTTAATCACCAGATATATGCAGGGGCTCGCTGTGCTTTTGCCTTTGTCCATAGTCATTGGCCGGGGGTGGACATTATGCTGGCGGCTCAAGGTCCTCCTGGTGGTCGAGCTCAGCCGATGGACGATCATTACGCCGTGGCGGACAAGCATGCAAGTCAAGTTGTGAAGTGGGTGGTCGAGGATAACGACCGTCGGTTGGGTGCTCTGTGCAAAGTAAAATCAGAGCCTGGAGATTAGTCCTTGCTTGGTGCTGGTTCCTTTGCTACGTCTCCTATATGCATCAATGATCCTGATTATAATTTCTCTGTTGATCTTTCAATTATATCTATGGTTGAAGCTGGCCCCTTTTATGGCAGAGAAAATGATGATGCTATTGCACACCTGACCAAACTCACTGAGTTAGGTGGTTTGTTTACTACTGATGAGAAGATACGAAACTTCTATGTTACTAAGATTTTTCCTTTCTCTTTGAAGGAAGGTGCTAAAGCATGGTACGATGCACTACCATGTGGTTCTATTAGGAGTCTTCAAGACTTCGCTCAGTCTTTTGTTGATAAGTATTTTCCTGCTCATATGCAACATGCTGCTTTACGGAAAATTTATAACTTTACACAGTAGCAGGATGAGAACCTCCCTAAAGCTTGGGGGAGGTATTGCAGTCCGATCCAGGCTAGACCGGGACATGGAGTCCCTAAAAATGAATTGATTGATATATTTTATGTTGGTCTAACTGATGAATCTAGATCCTACTTGGATAGTTGTGCTGGTTGTCTTTTTAGGAAAAGAACACCAGACGATGTAGAAGAACTAATGGGCAAGATTGCCAAGAACCACGAAGATTGGTCCGTCCCTGAACCACCTCCACCATCAAAGAAGAGGGAATGCTTGTCCTAAGCCCCGAAGACATGCAAGAAGCTAAGAAGTCTATTAAAGAGAAGGGTATTAAAACTAAAGACGTGAAGAATCTATCCCCTATTGAGAAGTTGTGTGAGCCTACCGCTTTTAGATTTCAAAGCAAGTGACATTCCTCGTGGTAAGACTCCTGATCAATGTTTAGATGAGCTTGATAATTTTATTATGAAGCAGAATCACTTTAATGAGAGGATACAAAGTCAGTTGCATGATAATTCCCTTGCTATCAAAAGCTTGCTTGATGTTCTAGGTAGAACATTTAATGATGTTAAATGTCTTGTCAAGCATTTTCTTATGGTTCAAACTCAACTTGATTAAATTTCTAATGTGCAAAAAGATTTGCTTGCTAATAATGCCAAACAGGATATACAGGCCTTCGGGATTAAAACCCGAGAGGGAACCAGCACTCAAGATCCTCTCTATCCGGAGGGTCATCCTAAGAGGATCGAGCAAGATTCTCAAATCCACGAAGAAGAAATTGTTAGCTCTCCGAATAAGAAAAAGCACAAAGAAGCTGGCAATTCAAATGATCCAAATAGTATATCTACCTCCGATGTTGAGACTGAATATGGTGTTGAGCCTGAAAAAGATGGTGAAAAGAATGATCCACCCGAAGTTCAAGAAGAAGAAGCACCCGACAAACGCAAGAAATGCACTAGAGAAGATTTTATCGCAAGAATACATGGGAAGGAACGAGAACCATGGGTGCAGAAACCCATGCCCTTTCCAGGTAAGTCTATCAAAACCAAAGAAGAAGAGCATTACAATAAGTTTTGTGAGTGGATGAAACCTCTCTTTCTTCAAATTCCTTTGATTGATTCTATTAAGTTACCTACTTATTCGAGATATATGAAAGATATTGTTACTAATAAAAGAAAAGTTCCTAATGAAGCAATATCTACTATGCTTGCTAAATACTCTTTTAGTGGCAAGATTCCTGAGAAGCTTTGGGATCCAGGTATACCCACCATTCCTTGTTCCATAAAGAATAATTATGTCAGGTCTGCTTTATGTGATCTTGGAGCAGGAGAGAGTGTTATGCCCTTTTCTCTTTACAAGAGATTATGTTTAGAAAAAATAATCCCTACGGACATCTCTCTTCAGATGGCTGACAAGTCAACAGCTGTTCCCATAGGGATTTGCGAGGATGTTCCCGTTGAAGTTCCTAATTGTTTAATCCTTACTAATTTTGTTGTGCTTGACATGCCAGAGGATGGGAGCATGTATATTATTATTGGTAGACCCTTTCTTAACACCACGGGTGCTATTATTGATTGCAATAAAGGCAAGGTTACTTTCAACGTAAATGACAAAGAACACATGGTGTATTTTCCGAATAAAATTGACAAGAGGCATCGCCTCTATAGAGAATATCGAGACCGTGAAGATTGGAGAATGGGATTGTCCTCTACATGTGCACCACAAATAGAAAACCATCATGGTGGGGACGATGTCCATTAAAGTAAAGATGCAATGATCACTTCATGAGAGGTGAGACTTTTTGCTCTATATATCGTTGGTTTGTTGGTAAGACTTGATCAACCTTGCTAGTGAGCATGTTTTATATAGATAAAAAGTGGAGCTTGTTATGTTTTCATTTTCTTTAGCTTTTATTCTCCTTGCTGTACCAAGTTTATATGTTTTTGAAACTTCACAACTCTAATCACTGCTTCAAGTTTTCAGAACGATTCGCAACTTTTTGGACTTCGAAAAAATTTCAACAGTGAAGTTGTCAGAAAAATTCCAGAAAAAATATTTTAAAAATTTCCATGCCGAGAGTGACCCAGGGGAACCTGGGGCTGACCAGGGGGGCCACCAGTGGCCCAGACGGCCATCAGGCGAGGCCTGGCCCCTAGTCGCGCCCACAGGGCGCCTAGGGCCCACAGGCCCCACCTCCAGGTAAGTCTTCTTCCTCCTCCCTTCTCTCTCTCCAAAAACACGAGTTCTGCACTTTGTTCTGGCGTTCTTGCTGCTCTCCATCCAGAATTTCGATCTCTCTCTACGACCCATCATTTGAGATGAAATTTTGGGAAAATACTCCCTGGTATGTAACTCCTACACCCCTCCAATTAGATTTTTGATTGGTGGATTCATTTGTGAGTATTTAGTAGATCTTGGTGCTGTTCTTATGAGCTTGCATGCATGTGTAGAAATTTATTTTCTAAGTTTTCATGCAAGTTTATGCCTTAGGTAAGTGAGTAGAGTGCTTTGCCTCAACTCACTTTGTTTAAATCCTTGTTTTTGTGAATTGTAAAAAAATTCAGAAATGAGTTTCTTTGGAAAAGCAAATGGGTGGCTTGGGAAGAAGAATCCCGAGCGCTCTGATCAAGTCACTAGAGCTGCAGTTTCACCCTCAGCGGTTAGGGTGAGCTACAATGAAGATCATGTGCCCTTGGAGTTGTTGGAAGAAACAAATCCAGCATGCGCAATGATGTATCCGTGCGATGATTTTCTTACAGCTGCCGGAATTAAGGAGGAATTCTATGGCCTTTGTGCCAACGCAGGTTTGAGACAACTAGCTTTATGCCGTGTGGTACAATACAAATAGCTTACCTCTTGTATTGTCAACAGTTTTTATTATAACCATGATGCTGGAACCGTCGAGTTCAAACTTTATAATGATCTCATAACCATGTCTTTAGCAGTTTTTTGATATAATAGGCGTGCCGAACGTTGGTCAGACAGCTAAGATGACTATGCAGCCTTCCTGGTTGAGGACGATCTTCAACTCCCTTTGCTGCCAGGAGGAGACCGATATTCGGCGCACGAAGATTTCCAGCATCTTGTTTCCACACCTCAGGTATTTTGCGTATTTTATTGCTAGAGGGGTGTTGGCTCGTGACAACACGAGCAACGGTTCTGCACCAGACTTCGCCATTTATGCGAACGCCCTCTCTGGTAAGAATGAGTATAATGTGGGTGCCTTAATTTCTCGGCGCCTTGTTACGAAGAGTAACAAGGGATATTTATATGGTGGCGTTTACGCTACACTTATCCTTGAGTCTCTTGAGCGCACCCCGCATCCTGATGATGTTCCCTTTTCATACGCGAGTCTCGATCTTGCGGCTATGAAGACGCATAAGTTTGTTACCATGACTTCTCAGTTTGGTAACCTTGATTATATTTTGAGGTTTGAAAGGACTATTACTCATGAGATCCGTCTACCTGCACCACTTTTGTTTGATAATACTCGTAGGAACGGATGGTCCTTCAACGAAATTCAGTTCGATGAGTTCTTGGCTAATTACCAGCCGCATAACCCCACGGAGGGGGTTGTGCCCGATGAGGAGGAGCATGGTGAGTTCCCAACTTTCCAGGGAGAGACCTTCACCGAGCATGGCGAGGGATCTTTTTCCGCTTGGAGCGCATGACCTTCCTCATGGGAGGATCCCAGGACTTCGGTGTACGCACCGGAGGGCTCATATGACTCCTGGACTTACCCTTACCCCGGAGCAGGAGGCTCCTGGGGGCAGTAGCTGCTACCAACTTAGGCCAAAAGCCTAAGATTGGGGGAGTGGTTTCACTCCTCACCTTTCCATTGTATTATCCGTTTTCATTTTTTTGCTTTGATCTTTTCAAATTTTTTGCCCGTTCTTCTTTGTTCTTTTATTTTTCAAAAACCCAAAAATATTTCTTTTTCTCTCTTTAGTTTTCTTTGTTGCAGAGTTCAGCTCGAGTCTGTGATGGCATTTGCACTTGATTATATTTCCTACGTCCAATCGTGCAAGTGACAAGGCAGTAATGACGAAGATCGACGAAGGGATGCAACAAGGAAAACCGGTATGAACTCTTTTTGTTTCTACTTTTGTACATATGCTTGTACTTACGATTTAGAGACCATCTTGTAGCGACATAGTGCTATGTTTACAATGCTTTCCCATTGTTCATGCTTTCCTTGTGGCTAATCCCAAATAGCTAGAGTACATAATGTGTTGTTGAAATGATTTACATGCATTGCATTGTTCATAGTTTGGCATACTGAAGTGGTATTTCCCTTTGGAGAATTCTTGGATTGACTTGGCACATGCTTACACATGTTTATGATTGAAAAGTCTACTATGCCTTGATGATCTTTGAATTTCAGAATAGTCATATCATTTTGCTGCTCAATTAAATGTTACTTTGTCGCTCTGCATGATTATGACTGTTATTGCTCTCTAGTTGGTCGCTTCCCTGTATTTTTCTAGCCTTCACTCGCACTAAGCGGATTTCTTCTTGTGCATCCAAAATCCTTGAAACCAGTTTTTCCTATGTGGTATTTACCGGCCATCTTAACGAAGACTTTCTTGTACCATCTCGAAATTATTCAAAAGCATTCCTGTTTTGTGCCTCTGTTTTAGCTCATGAGGAAGTAGTATATAATTCATGACCGTCTTATGTTAGACATGTTTTATTCCGGGATTGCATGTCTAATCTGCAAACCCCAATACGAGGAGGGGCTGGCATGAGTGCGCCCAGCTCACAAAAGATAATCACAACCAACAAACCCTCCTTCACGCTTTGTCTATGAGAAATCAGAAAACTTTGGCAGTGATAAACAAAGGAGATTAAGGGGATGTGATCGTCTCCATCTTAGGAGCCGTTCCTCGAAACATGTCTAACGTAAGAGGCGATTGAGTTGTCTACTAGCATTCTTTGACGAAGCATGCATATCCCGAAACACCTTTTTATCTCTGTTTTCAAAACCAAGAGCTCTGGTACAAGTTTAGTCTTTGCTTCCAACCACGGGTTTTCAACCTTTCCATCAAACTCCACGGTTCGAGAGTCTCCACCTTCTTTCTTCAAAGCACCAACTAGGAGAGCATAATTGTCATTCTGAGTGTAATGTGCATTGTCCCAAAGTATTACATTGTCTTTTGCATGATTGTCGTATTATTTAGTCTGAAGCTCTTAGTTCTAGTCTCCTTTAAAACTCCAGAGGAGTTTTTGCATTTATGTTTTGCTTCACTCATGGAGGATAGCGAAATACCACTCTAGTATGTTCGAACTTTGTGCATTGTAATCCTGTCTTCATTTTCAGTAGCATATTATTTGCTTTTAGTTGTTTGAGATTGATCACTTGAAAGAAGCATTGCTTCGTGCATTGTCCTCATAGCATTGTTTTAATACTTGCTAAATTCTTTTCGTAGTACATGCTTATATACATCTATTGAAGCAAAAGAGTTTGTCAAAGTTTTCTTTGTCGCGTTCAGTTCGTTGTACTGAATTTCTTGAGGAAAAGCAATATGCTAAGCTTGGGGGGGTTGATACGTCTCGAACGTATCTACTTTTCCAAACACTTTTGCTATTGGTTTGCCCTCATTCTTGCATGATTTGGACGAAACTAACCCGGACTAACGTTTTTTTTCTGCAGAGCTGTCTGTATGGCTTTATTGTGCGCAGGAAAATGGATTTTTGGACGTCCTAGAAAATTCCCAGAAAAATACCAGAAAATCCACGCACCAGAAGGAGCCAGATGCTAGAAGTGGGACCAGAGGGGAGCCCTAGGGGCCCCAGGCGCCCCCCCTGGCGCGGCCAGGGGTGGGGTCGCGCCCTCTGGCCGCCTGGGGGCCTCCCCCCTCCTCTGGTGCCCTACCGACGCTCCTATTTATTCCCGTGACGCGAAAACCCCAGAACAAAAGTCGTTTTACCAATTCTCGTCGCGTATCCGCCGCCACCCTCTGTTCTTCTCCGGGAGGGCTAATGTGGAGGTTGTTTGGCCTTCGGAGAGGGGAGATCATCGCCATCGTCATCGCCATCACCACTCCATGACTTCTCCATCCATGTGTGAGTAATTCCCTGTTGTAGGTAAAGGGGATGGTAGGGATTGGATGAGTTAGATCATGTAATAGTTTATCAGATTGTTGGGGGCATGTTGCCTATAATCTAGATTGGTGTTTATCATCATTGCTTCAACTTGTTGCTCTTAATGCTTGTCACTTTGGGCCCGAGTGCCATAATTCCAGATCTGAACCCTTTATGTTTTCATGAATATATTTGTGTTCTTGATCCTATCATTGAGTTGTTTGCACCTGTTATAGTCCAGAACCGGCGATCCCAAAGGTGACAGCTTGGGACACCAAAGGGGATGGACTATAATTTGAGGATTCCGTGTATCCATTGATTGTTACTGCTTTGTTCCGATGCTCTTTGACAGGAGCACCTTAATCTCCATAGGTTCCTTTTGGCCCCGTTCGTAGCGGGATGGTAGGACAAAAGATGTTGTGCAAATTCTTATTGCAAGCACGTACAACTACCTGTGGGATGCATGCCTGATGTTTGATTTATGCCTAGATTGTCTTTGCTTTTCTATGTGCCTTGCCCCAAGTTGATTACATGATGTGCCTTATCCATGCAACGCCCAACCATCCATCTCCCTAGCCTACAGTGTTTCTAATTCTGTTGGTTACTAGTTATTTACTTTCGTTGTTTTACTATTATCGTTGCTATCATCACTTCCATATCGCAGTTGCTACTAATATATTGTCGCAACTAAGTGTATATCAGGTGCGGTGGAATTGACAACTCCACTGTTAAAGATTGTGGCTATTCTTTGGCTCCCCTTGAGTCGAATCAATAAATTGGGTTATCTTACCCGCGAAGACTATCTCGATCCCATGCAGTTGTGGGTTATCACTTGCCCCAAGTTAAATACATGATATGTCTTATCCATGCAGCGCCCAACCATCCATCTCCCTAGCCTAAAGTGTTTTTAATTCTGCTGGTTACTAGTTGTTTACTTTCGTTGTTTTACTATTACTGTTTCATCACTTCCATATCGCAGTTGCTATGAATATTTTGTTGCAAGTAAGTGTATCTCAGGTGCGGTGGAATTGACAACTCTACTGTTAAAGCTTTTGGATATTCTTTGGCTCCCCTTGAGTCGAATCTATAAATTGGGTTATCTTACCCGCTAAGACTATCTCGATCCCCTGCAGTTGTGGGTTATCATTGTGCAGGCGAAAAATCCTTTCCGGATGGATAGGGCGCGTGCTCGGGTGTTCGCCGTTCTGCGGATGCGGGTTGAGAGGGTACCGCGGGCTCTTGAGTACTGTTGCGGAGTGTTTGGCAGGATCTTTGCTGAGTTTAATCCTTTGGATCCTGTCCCGTCTTCTCTTGAAAAGCTTTGTCGGGTGTTCTCTCAGCCTGCAGATCTTCGACGTGTAGTTAATCACCAGATATATGCAGAGGCTCGATGTGCTTTTGCCTTTGTCCATAGTCATTGGCCGGGGGTGGACATTATGCTGGCGGCTCAAGGTCCTCCTGGTGGTCGAGCTCAGCCGATGGACGATCATTACGCCGTGGCGGACAAGCCTGCAAGTCAAGTTGTGAAGTGGGTGGTCGAGGATAACGACCGTCGGTTGGGTGCTCTGTGCAAAGTAAAATCAGAGCCTGGAGATTAGTCCTTGCTTGGTGCTGGTTCCTTTGTTGGTCAACGTGTGTTGTTGTTCCCTTTTTTCTTTACTTTGTTCGTCTGTTGTAAATGGATCCTTTGTGGTACAGGTTAGTCTTGTTGGCTGCTAAGTTTTTGTGTGGGGAGCCCCCGAGTGCTGATTTTTAGAGTCACGTAGGCGAAGAACGCCTCGGGGGGTGGCTGCTGCGGCGAGCCCCCAAGTGCCAATTTTAGAGTCGCGTAAGCGAAGAACGCCTCGGGGGGTGGCTGCTGCAGCGAGCCCCCGAGTGCCCATTATTAAGTCACGTAGGCGAAGAACGCCTCGGGGGGTGGCTGCTGCAGCGAGCCCCCGAGTGCCAATTTTAGAGTCGCGTAAGCGAAGAACGCCTCGGGGGGTGGCTGCTGCGGCGAGCCCCGAGTGCCAATTATTAAGTCGTGTAAGCGAAGAACGCCTCGGGGGGTGGCTGCTGCGGCGAGCCCCCGAGTGCAAATTTTAGAGTCGTGTAAGAGAAGAACGCCTCGGGGGGTGGCTTCTGCGGCGAGCCCCCGAGTGCCAATTTTAGAGTCGCGTAAGCAAAGAACGCCTCGGGGGGTGGCTGCTGCGGCGAGCCCCCGAGTGCCAATTATTAAGTCGAGTAAGAGAAGTACGCCTCGGGGGGTGGCTACTACGGCGAGCCCCCGAGTGTCGATTATTAAGTCACGTAAGAGAAGAACGCCTCGGGGGTGGCTGCTGCAGCGAGCCCCTGAGTGCCAATTTTAGAGTCGCGTAAGAGAAGAACGCCTCGGGGGGTGGCTGCTGCGGCGAGCCCCTGAGTGCCAATTTTAGAGTCGCGTAAGCGAAGAACGCCTCGGGGGGTGGCTGCTACGGCGAGCCCCGAGTGCCAATTATTAAGTCGCGTAAGCGAAGAACGCCTCGGGGGATGGCTGCTGCGGCGATCCCCCGAGTGCCAATGAGCAAAAAGAATTTCTTGGGAGGATATTTTCAATATTTTTCCCTTTGTTTCTTACACGAGGGGGGTTGTTTGAAGACAACCCTTTTATTTGGATCGATGGCCTGGTATCCCTAAGAGTGGTAGATTGTTGTGGTGGACCGGTATGGGTTCTTGGTGTGCGAAACCTTGTAGGTCCTCTGGTTACTCCTTTTTGCTTCTATGGTAGGGCCTCTTATTCTGATGCTGCGGCTCTGCTGGCTTGGTGTGCTCCGAAGGTTTCTGATATCTTGTGGAATTCTTTGTCACAGCGGTCAGATCTGCCGAAGCTGCCGCTGACTGTGATCACTCCTCGCGGACCTGGCATTTTCAGCTTGAGGTAGGCGTAGTGTGGGACTGCCATGAAACGCGCGAAGGCTGGGCATCCTAGGATGGCATGGTACTGTGATTTCCAGTTGACCACTTTTAAATCCAATGTCTCTTTGCGGAAGTTGCTCGTGCTGCCAAAAACCACCTCGAGGCTTGTTTTTCTGAGGGGGTAGACTGCCTTCCCTGGCACGATTCCATGGAATGTTGTGCCTGAAGTTTTTAGCGCTGAGTTTTTGATGAGCATTTCTTCCAGGGTTCTGGTGAATATGATGTTGATTCCACTGCCGCCATCCATGAGGACTCATGACATGTCGTAGTTTCCGATTCTTGCTTCGAGTACTAATGAGGCGTGTCCTGGGCGCGGGATGGCTGGCGGGTGGTCGTCTCAGGAGAAGGTGATTTTAGTCTCAGACCCGCGTAAGTATTCTGGGACAGCGGGGTGCAAGGAGACTGCGAGAAAAACTTGTCTGGTGACCTGCTTCTGCTTTCTGTTTGACGGTCTTCCTTCTTGTATCATGTAGATCCGGCCGTGCGCTTCTGGGTACTTTTCTTCTTCCTCGGGTGTCATGCTTCGTTCTTGGATTACTACTACTTGCCTTGCTGATATTGCAGGGGCTAGTGGTGCGTTGTGGGCAATGGTCCCGACTGCTACGCTTGCAAGAGGTTGTGCTGTTGTTGTTGTAGATCGGCTTTTTTCTTCTTAGAGCTCGATGAAGCGCCTGCAGTTTCTGAGGGTGTGTCCTGATCTGAGCTCTCCACGCTCGTTTCTGAACCCGTGTAGTGTACACGGTCCATCGAGCTGCTCTTTGGTCGAGCGATATGCTCGGGCGTCGTCTCGCGGCTGCCTTCTTCTCCAATCCTGTTTTTGAACTTGGGGTGCTTCTTCTTGGTTTTCCCTGTGATGCATTCTTCTGTCGTCGTGGTGTCTGCCTTCTCTGTCGTCTAGGAAGCCGGTCACAACCATATCGGGTCCTCTGTCGTCGTAGAAGTTACACCTCAGGCATTTTCTTCTTCTGTTTGTCGCTGATGTGGTAGTCGTAGTCGCGTTCTGAGCGCGTTGTCTAGATCTCTGATTCATTCCGTACGGACTCTTCTCCGTCTGCCCAGTTGTTGACTTGCTCTAGCAGTCGTGCGGGTGTTCGGACCTTCATCTGCCCGAGTTGCTCCTTGAAGTCGATGCGTTGTAAGCCCCTTCTGAATGTGTCGATTGCGCTTTCGTCTGATATGTCCTCTGCTGAGTTTTTGAGTATGGTCCATCCCTGGATGTATGCTCGCAGGGATTCTCTGGATCCTTGTTTGCAGGCCCTCAGCTCCTCGAGTGATGCCGGTCATTTATAAGTGGACTTGAAGTTCTCGATGAAGGCGCTGAGGAACTGTTTCCAGGAACTGATTGATCCTCGCGGTAGGTTCTTCAGCCAGTGTCATGCCGAACTCTCGAGCATGAGTTGTATGTACTGCATTGTTGTGATGTTGGTTCCACGCTGGAATTTGACGGCTGTGAGGTAGTCGTCGAGCCATGCTTCTAGCTCTTCCAGCCCGTCGTACTTGTCTGTTGTGGATTTTAGCTTGAAACCTTTCGGCATCCGTGTTTCTCGTATGGGTCGCGTGAAGCACAGTGCTCCGCATGGTTCTATGTCCTCGTCGGAAGCTTTCTCGTCTGAGTATTCTTCGCGGGATGCTCGCCTTCTTCTTCCGCGGTTGACTTTGTTCTATGTTATGTCGTCGCGTGCGTCTCGTCGATTGATGTTACGTCTGCTGCCGTTGTCGTCGCTGTCATGGTTTTTTTGTTTGTTTGGGCGTTTGCGCCAGTCGTCGCTGCTGTCATCGTCGTCGGGTGAACCGGGGTCCCTATCCGGAGTCTGTTTGTGGGGGACTCGTCTTGCGCCTGCTCTTTTAGGGGCTGTGGCGGTGATGTCGTCTTTCATTATTTTGAGTGCCATCGTCGTGTTGTGGTATATGCTGCCCTTCTTGCCTTTCTGAGCACAAGATAGGTACTCTTGGGCAGTTATAAGGGCTTCGGCTGGCGTGAGTTGTTCTTCCTCGTCGTCGTCCTCTTCTAGCTTGAAGTCGTCATCTAGCTTGCGGGCTACCTTCTTCTTGTCCATGCGTTTCAGATTGTTGAATCTAGATCTGGCTCATCAAATCTGTTGAAATGACACCATATTAGATGTGGTATGGACTGTTAAAACCATGTTGTCTTTTCTTAAAATTTGGGTATATGAGGCATATGTTTGACATACTCAAAACCCCAAATCAGATAAGTGCTACTTTGTTAAGGTTATGCCAAAAGTTTTGGTATTCCTCTATCACTACACAAAAGCAAAACTGTTTGCTGTTAAGAACAATGTATTATGAAGAAAAATAGTTTCTTCCAAAAGAGTGAGTGGGAGGACAGTGCAAATTGTCAAAGATTGTTGAATCTTCAGAGAAGTGCGCAGCTGAACCACACAGGTTAGACAAAAATCGTACAAACATTCATGATATGTAAAACGAGATATTGTTGTTCGACAATGATAAACCTGTGATATACAAAGAAGCGTTGATGGGCCCTGACTCCGGGATTTGGCTAAATGCCAAATAATCCGAGATAGTATCCATGGAAGTAAGTCAAGTTTTGAACTTGGTAGACCCTCGGAAAGACTAAAAGTCTGAAGAATATATATATGGATCTATAATTGATTCGGATGAAATTGTTTTATCCATAAAGCTCAACTCATTGGAAAATTGTTTTCTAGCAAGTTCAAAGGTTGACTACGGCGAAATAGTGTCGACCGTAGAAATGCTTTAGTCAGTTCGGGTTATACTAGCAATTACTACATATCTCATTTATAGGATATGGTAGAATGAACGTCAAAACAAAGTTCCTACATGGAAATATAACAAAGGACGTATACGTGATACGACCGGAATGTTTTGTCGATTCAAAGGATGCTAAAATAGATGCAAGCCTTGGATATCCAGTGATGGACTGGAGCTAGCATAATGGAGTTGGAATTTTCGTTGTGATGAAATTGCCAAAAGAGTTTGTTTTCATCAGGAATAACGAAGATGCTTGAATATTCAAGAAAGTAAGTGGGAGCTGAATAATATTTCTAAAACCTTATGTAGATGACATATTGTTGATTAGAAATGATATAAATTTCTTGACACGAATAAGGACTTCATTGGAAATAGTTTTCAGTTGAAGAACTTGGGCTGATATAGCATTAGTATTGAGCATAGTGATCTATGAAGATAGTAAGTGCCTGATCATGCTAAAGCCAACACTACATATTGACATGATACTAAAGTAGTTTAGTATGAAATGCCAAGAAACATGTTCTTGCCGAAGTCGTGGTGAAAAGTTGTTTGCGGAAATCGGTGTTCATGAACATAGATAAGCAAAACACATGAATAGAATTTCACTCACATGTGTGTTTGGATTAATCATGTACACCATAATATGTAAAACGACCAGATATGTCCAACGCTCCAAAAGGTTGTGAGCAAGATACCAAAGTGATCAATATGTTGATCATTGGACAAACAATGAAAAGTTAAACTTATGATAGATAAGATATGTTTCTCGGAAAATGGAGATAATGAAGAGCTCGTTGTAACAAGTTACACCAGCTGAATTTTGATGTAAACAGTTACACCAATTTAGTCTTCATACTTACTCCGATCGATTTTCGATTTTAATTGGGATTATGTGTTTCACACGTAAGGGTGGCACAGTATGGAGGAACTATGTCAAGTTCGATACTGTGGCGAATTCTATAACAGAGGCTAAGTATATTGTTGCTTAAAGAAGTAACAAGGAGGGTATTTTGAATCATAAATTCATTTATGAACATGGTATGGTTTCCTAGATGCTTGAAGCTCATGGAACATTGATGAATGATTTCATGACTTATTCTAAGGAACCAAGGTCCTACCAAATGATTCAAACATATACAAAGCTAAACTGATAAAATTAGTGAATTTTATGATAGCGTGAAAACGCAAAGATATGCAAGATACAAACGGGCCTGAAACGTCAGATCCGAAGATGAGGTCTATACCACAAATGAGGCATTTATTACACCGGTATGCCATAGGTGTAAAGTGCTCAAGCACTGACAATATTATTGACTCTAGTGCAAGTGGGAGACTGTTGGAAATATGCCCTAGAGGCAATAATAAAATGTTATTATATATATATTTCCACGTTCGTAATTAATGTTTATATTTCTGTGCTATAATTGCAATGACCCTGACTGTGAGATTCAGAAGAAAACTCATTTGCATGTGTGGAAATGTAAACACCAAGAGTTCCTGGTTTAGCCTCTAAGACCAGCTCATGTGCTAACTGATGATTACGTTTTCTTAATCATGGACATTGTTCTTGTAACAAGGATGTCAGTAGCAATGGGAACATATTGTTAGCAGAACAATGATGTTGAACCGACCCCAGTATTGAATGATATACTTAGAGATCACATCGTAACTACGTTATATGTCATATCATGAAATGTTTTCATATACGTAATTCCTTAGACCATGAGAGTATCAAGTTGCTTCACACAGGAAGACATGCTTTGGTTCTTAGATGAATCCTCCCGTAAATGGGAAGTAGTAAAATAAGTTCTGGGTATGTCAGATGGTGTGGCTAGTGACTGTGATAGTTCAAGAATGGGATTTGCTCCTTCACGATGAAGAAGATATTCACTTCGGGCCCACTCGGTATGACGGTATCCATTATAGTCTGGCCAGACGCATTGTGATTCAGTCACGGGGATACCGGAATACGATAACGAGAAAAGGGACAAACGAGCAAAGAGGATAACGAGTGGCTTGTGTTCAAAAGTTGTTACACATGGGTGCCAAACTTCTCTCCTCTAACTTTGTCATATATCGCGAAGCAAAGGGAATGGTACATGACTAAACATAATGGTTCACTCGAAGTTTCTTCGTGTATGTGCGGGAGTCAACATGGGTGTCCATGGCTCCGCTGTTGATTATTGGCTATTGACAAAAGGTTGTTGACCTATGTCCGGAAGATGTTCTGAGTCATGTCCGCATTATACCGAACCTATTGGGTCACACACTTAACGAGCAGTAGTCTGTTAGAATACTAGTATGGTAGAAGGTTTAGTGGAAGCAAAGCAGAATAGTTCATACGGGTACCGGAAGTAGTTCCGGGGATTTATGAAATAGTTCATAAGGGCACCAAAAGTAGTTTTGGGTATTTAAGGATATGTCCGGATCACTCTGGAGTAGTCCCAGGTGGTTCCGGAACATATGAAAATGGTAATGGGAAAGTTTACGATCAACCGGAATAGTTTCGGTGATCGGTGGACAGCTTAAACAATATGTTGTGTTCACCGGACTAATAACCTTTGCCCGGATGGCTCCGAAACCCATTTAGATGGCTCCGGAACATTCGTTAGAGGTTCCGGAAGGTATTGGAAGTGCTCCAAAAGTGTCCGGAATGTCCCAAAACAGTCCCGGTAGGTCCCGGAAGGTCCTGGAAGCTTCTAGAAGGTTACGGAAGGTTCCGGGCAGTACCACCCACTGCCCTGCGCCCCTGGCCTTGGGGGGCAAGCCACCTAGGCTTCCCTGGCCGGCCAGGTGGTGGGGGCGCACCAAAAAGGGGTGGGAGATCCTCCAGGTGGGATTTCCAAATACCATTATGGAAGGTTTCCGGTGGGAAGGTATGTGTAGGTTTGGAAGGCTTGGGAGTCCAAGTTGGACTCCCAAACCTCCTTGAGCTTCGCCCTAGGACCCTTGGCCACCTATATAAGGTGAGCCAAGGGTGGGGGAAGAGACAGACAATCAATCCCCAAGGCCTATGCGCCACCCTCCCTCCTCTAAACCCCGTTGCTCCACAATTAGACCCCGATTTAGACGCTGTTCTAGATCGGAATCCGTTAGGGTTTTCTCCCTCTAGTTTTCTCGGTGGCGTTCATCTCTGGACGGCGGAGCGCTGCTGGATTGCTGCTACGTGATGTGTGGATACTAATGGAGGGGTCGTACCTTCGACCCTTCTTCGAGGAGCTTGTTCATGGGACTTGTCCGTGGGACTAGATCGCGGGACTTGTTCGTGGGATTGATCGAGGGACTGTTCGTGGGAGAACTTGCGAGATCTAATTCCACTACGTCCACGAGCTTCACCAACTCTACTTCCGCTACATCGGTTGGTGAGCCATGACCTAAAAACCTTGTATGCAATCTTCTTGGATGACCTTGGGTTCTTGATTCGTAGGCCGAATTTTTTTTGTTTTCTACTACGTTTCCCAACAGTGGTATCAGAGCGATCCTTGATTAGATGCATGTTTAGGTAGATCATATGTTGATATGAGGCATTGATTTTCTTGTTTGCTTCCCTATCATGTGATCTTTTCTTTGCTCGACGGCATGATGTGATTTTGCTACAAGGTTTGAGTTTTGCCATGATCCCTCTATGCTGCTCTTAGTATGCTGGTTGCCTTGATCATGGACTACATCAAATTCCTTGGATCTCATCCTAGTCTTGCTATAGAAAATTTTACATGAACGGGCTTGTGGATTTTATGAACTCAAATCCACACGGGGGTCACGCGTTTAACGAAGTTTGGCTTGTGGCATTAGTTGCTACACGCACCCCGTATGTTAAACTAGCAACAAAAGAAGTATCGTGTTTTTGTTTTGTCTAGGGTTTCTCGTTTGCCTTGTAAACCTGCTTAACAACCACGATAAAAGTTGCAACAACCCGTGTAGATGGCGATCTAACTCGTTTTTGCAGAGTATGCATGTGATGTGGTATAGCCTTCAAGATTTGCAATGTGTTTGTATGAGATGCTATATGTTATGTAATATTTATTCGCGACCTGCGTGTCGTGGTACGGCATGATGACTGGAGTCATATGATTGTCACTTAATTATGGCCTGCGTGCCAGAACTGTTTATTAGCTCGAGGCAAAGCAATAGATAGATGCAAGGTGATGATCTACGATGCGGAGATGGACCCCGACGCACATGCCGGAAGCCGTGGTGTTGGTCCCGGCACCAAGGACAAAGTTGGTGGACACGGTGACTTCAACCACGACGACGTGAAGATAATGAAGACTTCACGAAGCAAAGGGCTATATCATATCACATAATTTTATGAACTGCCTGTGATGTTTATCCCTTTGATGCACCCTTGTTTGATGCGCGGTAGTCGTATTTTATTAGGGTGATCTCTCGCAAAACAATATCAAGTTGATAGTGTTCTCCCAACTGTAGAAACGTCTATACTATGTTTCACACCGGAGCAGGTCATGTCACATGGGTGCACACGTGTGTGACGCATAAAAGGCGGGTGTGTTAAAAGAACACACAGCGCATTACACTTGGTTGTCTTGACGGTTTGGATAAAAGTTTGCTACCGGAACACGCCCATCGAAAGATGAACAAGAATCACCTTTGGTGTGATTGGCAAGTTGGCCTACCGGTCCAGTCTAAGTCATCAGTGATGTCACATCAATGGCGGACGATTGGGTTGGATCTTGAATCACTCCAGCATCAATTACGAGAGATATTGATCTGAGTGGGAGTGCACTTAGTAATTAAATTGATTAATCACAAGTGCAACTTAATTATGAACAAAGTCTTAGTATTTGCATTATCGTTGTAGAATAATGGCTCGCGTTACCACCTTCCCAATTGATTTTGATTAACTATATTATCTGGTAAAAACTTTACGATTGGTACCGTATTGTGAGGACTATCCTCAATAGTGCCGAGAAGGACCATGTCCTATCGCAAATTTTTGATGCTCTCCCGCTGATGCTATGGATGATGTGACTTACGTCCATAATCCAAAAATGCTAGAATTCCACCACAGCTAAGTGCATTGTCTTCACCACCATGAAACCCGAACTTCGAAAAGTTTGGGATAGTTATGTTATATTCATGGAACTGGAAAATTGTTTTCAGTGGTAAGACAATTAATGTTGGATATAAGATATCTAGTACAATGTATGATTGTAAGCATTAGTGAAAATATTCACTGTGCTCTTAACGAAACGGATAAGTGTGGGATCCAGAAGAACACTGGTCATATGATGATGAGGATTAAGGGAAAGGAAGTTCCATAGTGTGTTAGTAAGACTTACATGCCGGAAAGTCCATGGCCTGCGCCACCCTTGATCATGTGTGATCTTCTGTGAGTAGGAGTGACATTGGAAATAGAACTATGATACGTATAAAGGCAAAACGAAAGAAGACTGGAATAACCAGCTCAGAAATGAAAGTCATACGGAGTTATAGATGAATTCATTGCTGGTCAAGAGATGTAATTCTTGGGAATCATGATTAAGCAGTTAATTGTGGATTCTGTATATTGTGATTAAACTGTTGATCACCGGAATATCACATCGATTGCATATTGTTGCAACTGGATGCAAGAAATACTATGGCCTTTATGACTAGCTAATGATGAGTTTTTGACACGCTCAGGAACACGGTAAAAGGTTTACTATACCGTGTGTTGACTCTATGATTATCTTTATAATTCATTTTAGAGTTGAGTAAATTGTTACTACACTTTAGCCTTGTTGCAAAACATCATTTTGAATCATGTTTGTTGCAAGAGAGTTGTTCAAAGCTATGAATAACGTAAAGGCCATACTTCCATTATGAATAGGGTGTATGTTATGAATCTTGATAATAATACTAAACATTCATAACACTGACGCTAAACGTCGCAAGACTAACAAAAATACCACATAGATGTGGCACTGCCGTTTATCACAAGTGACATAACATGCATGAAGAATTTCCATAAGTGATGGACTTTCGAGTCATATGATTATGAATCACTTGACGCTTGCGATCTTTGTCTCGAATTAATGTGACTAAAACACCGTTAATAGGCCATACATGAACGGGCAACTAAACCATTGGTAATCATACATGATGATGTGTGTAGTCCAATAAGTGTAGTTGTGTGCAGTGGATTCCCTATCTTCACTCATGAGTTGAAGTAGATATGTGGATATCTGTTCAATAGAGACATCTGTCTGAAATCTTTGAAATGTTCAAGGAATTTTAGAGTGAAATAGAAATTCATTGTAACAAGAAAATAAAGCTTCTGCAAATTAGATTGTAGAAAGTAATATTTGAGTTACAAGTTTAGCGAACGTCTGATGAGTTGTGAAGAAGTGTCATAACTTGCGTCTCCCGGAACACCACTATGAGTAAAGTGTTCGAGAGATGTAATCAATCCATGTATGACACGGTAAGATCAAATATGACGTTTATCAATTTTCCATTATACTTATTAAAGTTATGCGTTAGTGACTACAGCTTTTACACTGAAAAGAGCACCATCAAATCTGTTGAAATGACACCATATTAGATGTGGTATGGACTGTTAAAACCATGTTGTCTTTTCTTAAAATTTGGGTATATGAGGCATATGTTTGACATACTCAAAACCCCAAATCAGATAAGTGCTACTTTGTTAAGGTTATGCCAAAAGTTTTGGTATTCCTCTATCACTACACAAAAGCAAAACTGTTTGCTGTTAAGAACAATGTATTATGAAGAAAAATAGTTTCTTACAAAAGAGTGAGTGGGAGGACAGTGCAAATTGTCAAAGATTGTTGAATCTTCAGAGAAGTGCGCAGCTGAACCACACAGGTTAGACAAAAATCGTACAAACATTCATGATATGTAAAACGAGATATTGTTGTTCGACAATGATAAACCTGTGATATACAAAGAAGCGTTGATGGGCCCTGACTCCGGGATTTGGCTAAATGCCAAATAATCCGAGATAGTATCCATGGAAGTAAGTCAAGTTTTGAACTTGGTAGACCCTCGGAAAGACTAAAAGTCTGAAGAATATATATATGGATCTATAATTGATTCGGATGAAATTGTTTTATCCATAAAGCTCAACTCATTGGAAAATTGTTTTCTAGCAAGTTCAAAGGTTGACTACGTCGAAATAGTGTCGACCGTAGAAATGCTTTAGTCAGTTCGGGTTATACTAGCAATTACTACATATCTCATTTATAGGATATGGTAGAATGAACGTCAAAACAAAGTTCCTACATGGAAATATAACAAAGGACGTATACGTGATACGACCGGAATGTTTTGTCGATTCAAAGGATGCTAAAATAGATGCAAGCCTTGGATATCCAGTGATGGACTGGAGCTAGCATAATGGAGTTGGAATTTTCGTTGTGATGAAATTGCCAAAAGAGTTTGTTTTCATCAGGAATAACGAAGATGCTTGAATATTCAAGAAAGTAAGTGGGAGCTGAATAATATTTCTAAAACCTTATGTAGATGACATATTGTTGATTAGAAATGATATAAATTTCTTGACACAAATAAGGACTTCATTGGAAATAGTTTTCAGTTGAAGAACTTGGGCTGATATAGCATTAGTATTGAGCATAGTGATCTATGAAGATAGTAAGTGCCTGATCATGCTAAAGCCAACACTACATATTGACATGATACTAAAGTAGTTTAGTATGAAATGCCAAGAAACATGTTCTTGCCGAAGTCGTGGTGAAAAGTTGTTTGCGGAAATCGGTGTTCATGAACATAGATAAGCAAAACACATGAATAGAATTTCACTCACATGTGTGTTTGGATTAATCATGTACACCATAATATGTAAAACGACCAGATATGTCCAACGCTCCAAAAGGTTGTGAGCAAGATACCAAAGTGATCAATATGTTGATCATTGGACAAACAATGAAAAGTTAAACTTATGATAGATAAGATATGTTTCTCGGAAAATGGAGATAATGAAGAGCTCGTTGTAACAAGTTACACCAGCTGAATTTTGATGTAAACAGTTACACCAATTTAGTCTTCATACTTACTCCGATCGATTTTCGATTTTAATTGGGATTATGTGTTTCACACGTAAGGGTGGCACAGTATGGAGGAACTATGTCAAGTTCGATACTGTGGCGAATTCTATAACAGAGGCTAAGTATATTGTTGCTTAAAGAAGTAACAAGGAGGGTATTTTGAATCATAAATTCATTTATGAACATGGTATGGTTTCCTAGATGCTTGAAGCTCATGGAACATTGATGAATGATTTCATGACTTATTCTAAGGAACCAAGGTCCTACCAAATGATTCAAACATATACAAAGCTAAACTGATAAAATTAGTGAATTTTATGATAGCGTGAAAACGCAAAGATATGCAAGATACAAACGGGCCTGAAACGTCAGATCCGAAGATGAGGTCTATACCACAAATGAGGCATTTATTATACCGGTATGCCATAGGTGTAAAGTGCTCAAGCACTGACAATATTATTGACTCTAGTGCAAGTGGGAGACTGTTGGAAATATGCCCTAGAGGCAATAATAAAATGTTATTATATATATATTTCCACGTTCGTAATTAATGTTTATATTTCTGTGCTATAATTGCAATGACCCTGACTGTGAGATTCAGAAGAAAACTCATTTGCATGTGTGGAAATGTAAACACCAAGAGTTCCTGGTTTAGCCTCTAAGACCAGCTCATGTGCTAACTGATGATTACGTTTTCTTAATCATGGACATTGTTCTTGTAACAAGGATGTCAGTAGCAATGGGAACATATTGTTAGCAGAACAATGATGTTGAACCGACCCCAGTATTGAATGATATACTTAGAGATCACATCGTAACTACGTTATATGTCATATCATGAAATGTTTTCATATACGTAATTCCTTAGACCATGAGAGTATCAAGTTGCTTCACACAGGAAGACATGCTTTGGTTCTTAGATGAATCCTCCCGTAAATGGGAAGTAGTAAAATAAGTTCTGGGTATGTCAGATGGTGTGGCTAGTGACTGTGATAGTTCAAGAATGGGATTTGCTCCTTCACGATGAAGAAGATATTCACTTCGGGCCCACTCGGTATGACGGTATCCATTATAGTCTGGCCAGACGCATTGTGATTCAGTCACGGGGATACCGGAATACGATAACGAGAAAAGGGACAAACGAGCAAAGAGGATAACGAGTGGCTTGTGTTCAAAAGTTGTTACACATGGGTGCCAAACTTCTCTCCTCTAACTTTGTCATATATCGCGAAGCAAAGGGAATGGTACATGACTAAACATAATGGTTCACTCGAAGTTTCTTCGTGTATGTGCGGGAGTCAACATGGGTGTCCATGGCTCCGCTGTTGATTATTGGCTATTGACAAAAGGTTGTTGACCTATGTCCGGAAGATGTTCTGAGTCATGTCCGCATTATACCGAACCTATTGGGTCACACACTTAACGAGCAGTAGTCTGTTAGAATACTAGTATGGTAGAAGGTTTAGTGGAAGCAAAGCAGAATAGTTCATACGGGTACCGGAAGTAGTTCCGGGGATTTATGAAATAGTTCATAAGGGCACCAAAAGTAGTTTTGGGTATTTAAGGATATGTCCGGATCACTCTGGAGTAGTCCCAGGTGGTTCCGGAACATATGAAAATGGTAATGGGAAAGTTTACGATCAACCGGAATAGTTTCGGTGATCGGTGGACAGCTTAAACAATATGTTGTGTTCACCGGACATAATAACCTTTGCCCGGATGGCTCCGAAACCCATTTAGATGGCTCCGGAACATTCGTTAGAGGTTCCGGAAGGTATTGGAAGTGCTCCAAAAGTGTCCGGAATGTCCCAAAACAGTCCCGGTAGGTCCCGGAAGGTCCTGGAAGCTTCTAGAAGGTTCCGGAAGGTTCCGGGCAGTACCACCCACTGCCCTGCGCCCCTGGCCTTGGGGGGCAAGCCACCTAGGCTGCCCTGGCCGGCCAGGTGGTGGGGGCGCACCAAAAAGGGGTGGGAGATCCTCCAGGTGGGATTTCCAAATACCATTATGGAAGGTTTCCGGTGAACTTGCGATATCTAATTCCACTACGTCCACGAGCTTCACCAACTCTACTTCCGCTACATCGGTTGGTGAGCCATGACCTAAAAACCTTGTATGCAATCTTCTTGGATGATCTTGGGTTCTTGATTCGTAGGCCGAAATTTTTTGTTTTCTACTACGTTTCCCAACACTCACAGACGGCGCCAATTGACGGGGATCAGCCCCGGCAAATCCCATGGTCAGGGACCCTGGGTTAGTCATAGAAAAGGCACAGGTTAGACGATAATCGTTGGCTAATAGGAGAAGCACTTCCTGCTCAATATTATTACGTGAGGGGGCGATTACAGGGGAGGCTAAGGCGAGCTCTCGCAAGACCAGGAGTGTAGATGCGTATTGGATTGATCCGGACGTCTCGCCTCCCAGCCTTTATATACTAGGCTAGGTCTCGGGGAGTTCATACTAGGTTACAAAGATAGTTTCCTAGTTCTAGTCTTTCCTTGTACGCCAAGTCGTGCCTTCCATACTAGTCGCGGACTCCTACGTCGGTGCTTGGTTGGGCCAGTCGTGGGCCTGTCATGGCTTCCCAGCGGGCCCTCTGTCTTCATATGCACCGGGTATCCTCATACGGAGGAGTCGTGGGGTCACCCCCTCGTCACACGCCATCAAACAATTTCTGGCGCCATTTCCGGTGACTCCAATCTTCAAGATACGGCAGTTGCACACTATCTTTTATCTTTTCTTTTTAGTCTTGTTAGTTTACCTTTTAGTTTTTATCTTAGTGTCTTTTATCTAAAACCACAAAAAATTAGGTACCTTGCTTCTAATTGTCCTTTCTGTTTAGTCAAGCATGTTAGGACTTGGTGCTTTGAGGGAATTGGAAGTTCTAGATTTCCATTAAAAGAATGGATAAAATATGAAAAATGCTTGGGACAGAATTTCTGATGCACATAGAAGGATTATGCCTTGGATACCTATAAAAATTGTGCTTAGAAATTTTTACCATGGTTTTTTTAGATGGTGCAAACATTATCTTGATATTATAGCTGAAGGAGATTTCTTAGAGTGTGATGAAGCTAGAGCTCTTGATATTACAGATGGTCCATCTAGTTACTTTGTTTCTGATCATAGTATTGATATTGTTCTAGATAGACTTGCTACTATTGAAAAAATGGATGCTCTAGACTTGAGGAAAGAAGAGAAACCCAAGCCCAATAAGAATGATATTTTGGAGATAGATAATGATTGGGAGCCTTTAGTTAACATTAGCATCTTTAACCAAGATTTCCTTGCTTATTGTGATATTGGATCCATAGTTTCTACAATGCCAAAAATTGTTTATGATTCTTTAAACCTTTTAAACATGGAAAATTTTTCATCCTATCGTGAACATGCTAATGGAGATGTTTCTGAGATCCAGGGAAAGGTAAAAGATTTCCAAGTTACATTCTTTAAAAGGAGTGAAACAGTTGATTTCTTCATCATGGAGCCAAACCAAGGAAACATAGTGCTTGGAAAAGACCTCCTCCGAGCCGCAAAAGGCTTCATTGATGTAGGTAAAGGACACTACGCTTACGTGGGAAGGCAAAAGGTACGTATCCCTTCCCTAAAATAAATAAGGATGAACTTCTTGAGGAACCATTTGAAGGTTTTTATAAATCCGATAACTATGACGACTTTTGATTCCTCTTTTTGTATCATGGCTAGCTAAAAGGTATAAAAGAAAGCGCTTGTTGGGAGGCAACCCAAGATGTTTTTACTTTCGGTTTTAGTGGTCTTGATGCTTGTTACTACTATAGCAACATCATTGTATCTTTATTTTAAAGCTTTGTCCAAGTTTTAGCCTCCGATTGCAAGAAAGTTCAAAAGTTGTGACATGATGTGCAGAAACAGATTTTGTGCCCTTGACATAAAAATTAGCCAAAAATCACCAGATCATCTTTTTCGTCTGAATGTTTTTGACAGCAAGCTCTATACAATTAGCTTTCATGCGTCTGTTCTAGTTTTTTGATTTGAGTGGCAGAAGTCCCCCGAAAAAATTATTTACTACCTGCTAGTCTGTTTTTCACAGATTCTGCCACGTTTTGCGTTTTTAGCGTTTTTCAAATCTTAAACTTGCTTTTTCTTTGCAAAATGTTTTGGGAAATCTTGAGAAAAATTATATCTTCATTAAAATCTTTATTTCGAGTGGAGAAAAATTATTTTATTATGGGTACTAACCACTCTAATCAGCTTATGATGAGTTTCGTATGAAGGGAGTTTTCAAATATGCGAAGGAAGATGATGAAAGAAGATTCGAGAGTGTCAAGCGCTCAAGCTTGGGGATGCCCCCGTGCACCCCCAAGAAATATCCAAGGAGACTCAAGCATCTAAGCTTGGGTATGCCCCGTGCATCCCCTTCTCCATCAACAATCATCAGTTCGTTCTTCTCCATGCTATATTTTTATCACTTCATATGTTATGTGCCAAACTTGGAGCATCCCGCTCTTTACTTTTTAGTTTGTTTAGTTTTTCTTGCTTTTCATAACAAGTTGGATCCTAGCCATCATTGTTTGAGAGAGAAACACGCTCCACTCCACCTTAGAACACAACATAGGCTTGCATGCTTATCTTTCTTTTTGTGTGTGTTCTTTTTCTTTTCATAGCTACTGTCATGCTTATCTCTTAGTTTTCATGTTTATCTTTTTAAGAGCTTTTATTTAGGTTGACTTAGGAAATCTCTTGAGTTTTCATGCTTATCTTGTTTAGAGAGTGGTCTCATTGCACTGAGTTGTGTGTCTTGCATGAGTAGGTAATTAAGGTTGCTATTACAAGTGTAGTAGTAGCATGCAATAGTTTTGAGGAATTGATTTGAGTAATGTTTGGACTTTTGGTGCCAAGAGCTTGAGCCTATTAGTGATAGGTGTCGTGTTTTGGGCAATCCGTGCTTATTTTCGAAAACTACACAAAATTAGTTGAGAGCTCTAGCTACTAGATGGATCGCTAACCTCTGGAGGGGTTGGAATATATAGAGTATCGTCACGTACCATGGGTCGAGGATGCGCAAGGATAACCAAACCCCCATACACTCCTCCTCAGGGTACTTGTTTCTTTGTGAACCTTCTGACTAGATAGAGAGTTACCGATAATAAGTGCATGCGTTCTTCGGAGTAATGCGAGTATTCGATTGTTGGCACTTCCACATTCCATATTTTGCTAGCCTCTTCGGTACCATGCATTGCCCTTTCTCATCATGAGAGTTGGTGCATACTTCGCCGGTGCATCCAAACCCTTGGCATGATACGCTTTGTCATCATAAACCTCCTTATATCTTCCTCAAAATAGCCACCATACCTACCTATCAAGGCATTTCCATAGCCTTTCTGAGATACATTGCCATGCAACATCCACCATCTCATGACTTGATCTTCATGTCGTACATGTGTTTGCTTGATCAAGGAGATGTATGATAGTTGGGCTTTTCCCTTATTATTTCTAGAAGACGCGCTAGTGTCATTGCATATCCCGCTACACTGGCAGAAGCATACATTTGCATACATCATGATAGTATTCATCTTTCTTTATGTTGAGTACTTCTTGTAAAGTGTGAAGATCTTCTATATTCTTGTAAAATATAGAGTGTTGACCTTAAGTGAGGAAAAGATCCCAAAGAGGACAAATTAAAAGATCCCAAAGAGGACAAATGAAAGATAAATAGAAAGAGCCAAAGAGGCCACAAAAATATAAAAAAGGAAAAAAAGAGAGAAGGGGGCAACACTACTATTCCTTTAGAAAGATCACACTCGTACTCCATTATCATATTTGTACTCCATAGAGATTATCATTCATGCATAAGTATGTGCGGATCATTACACTATATAATTTGGTTTGCATATTCCAAGAATGAGCCTCCTCAAATGAGCTCTAGGTCTTCATGAGAAAGCAAGTTGGATGCACCCGCACCAGTTCCATTGGAGAGCTTATCTTAGCTCATATGTGCATCCGTTGGATGGCAATCCCTACTCCTCACATCATATCTAT
The DNA here is from genome assembly GCA_950022295.1 of Bromus sterilis. NCBI lineage: Eukaryota > Viridiplantae > Streptophyta > Magnoliopsida > Poales > Poaceae > Bromus > Bromus sterilis. The sequence goes on along the minus strand of OX465601.1, from coordinate 135,805,588 downwards.
CATTTGGCTTTCTCTCGCCTATGAATGTGCTCATTGATGTGAGCCTTTCACACCGTTTTTGTCTTCCTTCCCCGTCATTTCTCTCTTTCCCATCCTAAGTGCCAACATATCTTGCTCGCGCTCATCCATTGCATGAGTGCTCAAAGTCGAAAGGGAGAGGATCAGTTTTACTTGTACCTGACTAGTGGTCTGGGGAAGAGTAAAAATAAGATCCCGAAGGAGACCAAGTGTGAAACTTTAGTAGATTGAGTTCTCAATTAAACTATGTAGTATTTTATGCTCTAAACCCATCTCCCACTTCTTGCACGCAAACACCATTTGGAGACATTCGAGTCACGGACAGCAAGAGCTCTTGCACCTTTATGTTCATACTTTGCTAGTTTTAACACTAGATATAGACTCTTGCTTCTTATTGTCCTGACTTGAATTGCACATCTTACTTGCTTTACTTTGAAGTTCTTATATGTGTGTTAGCCTGTCGCCGCGGAAATTATCTATGTTATCATTTTACCTACTCGAGGACGAGCAGGAATTAAGCTTGGGGATGTTGATAAGTCCCAAACGTATCTATAATTCGCTTGTTCCATGCTCTTTTAGGTGACATTGCTATGTGTTTTGCTACACTTTTATATCTTTTTACACATATTTGGACTAACCTACTAACTCAGTGCACCCAGTGCCAGTTTCTGTCTGTTGATGTCTGTAAGTTGCAGGTTTTCACTCATATTTACAAAGCCCCAAAAATTCCAAAAAAATCATATAAAAAATCAGCGTACAGGAAGCTTCTAGATGCCCGAAGGAGGGCCAGGGGGGCCCCACCAGGCACCCAGGCGTCCTGGTGGTGCGACCACCCCCTGGTCGTGCCAGGTGGCCGCCTGGGCGACCTGCCCCACCTCTGGCGCCCCCTTCGGCCTATTTTTACCCATCGTTATGAAACCCTCGGAGAGACCCCCGCATCGTGAATTTCCTCTTTGTTTTGCCGCCGCCTCACTTCCAAGATCGGGAGCACCAGAAGACCTCTTCCCGACACCCTGTCGGAGGGAGGATTGACCTCCGGGAGATTCTTCACCACCATGGACGCTTCCCAGTAGATATGTGATGTCTTCTCTCCAATCTTTTGCTTCAATTCTTAGCCCTTGTGAGTAGCCCTACATGATCAAGGCATCTATGTAATTTTCCTGCTATTTCTATGCTGTGTTTGCTAGGATCCGATGGATTATGAGATTATGTTCAGATTGTGATGAGTTATATATTTGGTTTACCTTTTATATTTTGTTCTTAAGTAATTCTTGCATGTTCTCTGTTACTTTTTATTGCTTTGTCCAGGTAGTAGATAGTAACTCCAAGAGGGAGCATTTATGCATGATTGTGGGTTCATGCCCCTCGATATCTAGCTTGAGTGACAGAAACATGAGACTAGGGGATGTGTTGTTGCCACCAGGGAGAAAAAACGATGATCTTTACCGCGATTGCAAGGATTGTTTACCTTACGCAAAGTTTGTTAACGCAATTGTCTGTTGCTTTGAGTTTACACTTTGGGTGGAGCTTGAAACTTAATACCAGCGAGATGTTCTGGATAGATATCTTAAGGTGGATGATTAGTGAGTAGATGTAGATGGATTTCAGTCTACTTCTCTTGGCGTACTACCCATACTTTTGAGCCTCTAGCTTTCGAGTAGAAAAATTAGCATTGCGGTGCGTTTATAATTCTGTCAATTGCCGAGTTGTAATTTGTTTACCCAGCTTAGCCATTTTATCGTCTTTTGGGAGAGAGACATCACTAGTGAACATCATGAGACACCGGTACATATTTCCACCACTTTTTACACCTCCACTTTACTTGCAGCTTTTACTTTCAGTTGCTATCACCACTATCATTACAGTTTCCTCCTGTGTGTTTGATCCTTTGTAAACGACAAGGTCGGATAGATTGACAACCTCTCTGTACTCATTGGGAGCAAAGTTACTTGTTGTGTGTGCAGGTCCACGTCAACCTCATTCCATCCGGCAACTTAATATCTGGCGCCGTTGACACCTACTTGCAGAGTTCGGAGTCCTCCTGGTTCGATAAACCTTACAGTCCTCGTGTAAGGGAAATTTCCTGCTACGCTACATCTCAACCTTCCACTTGGGGTAACCAACGAGGGGCGAGAAGCCATCAAAGCTATTTATGGCGCCGTTGCCGGGGAAGCAAACAAAACTACACGCGTCAACTCTCGCGCCATCACCTATGCATTATTCAAGGAGAATGTGGACAAATCCCAAGATCCAGATCCCGCCATCTGAGAGATGATGTTGAAGCGGTGCCGGGATTATTACGTTCCGCAATAAGTAGTAGCTCCATTGTTCTAGCTAGCTAGTTAATTTATTATCCTTTCAAGTTGATCAGTCTGATCAGTATCTCCCTTGACATGTAATTTTCAAATTTGCAACAAGTATTGGTGAGCGATGTTATTTCCATTAATGCACGAAATATTCTTATATTATATAAGACTTACATGCATGCATGCATATGCATTATATTATCTTACAAACTACTGCAGCCGTAAAAAGAAAATCAAATGCAACATAAAATATTTTCCACTCCTCCTTGCTTCGCGGTGGCCTTCCAATGCTTTGGGAGAGGGCCTCCTCCGCCACCTCGGCATCCGTGAAATGTGAATCAGCAACGCGCGGGCGCTCCTTGGCCACAAGCTTATCGGACTGGGTTGGAGCATAGTCAATCTCACTCTCCGTGGCACTGCACACCTTTGCTTGGTACCTCCATGCGGTGGCAATGCGGCTGGCTCCTTTGGCCTTCTTGTGGAGAATCATGGCCTCCTCCTCCACCCGCACAGAACGCTCGACGGCCTTCCGCCACTGCACTTCCTCCCAGCGCGCCACTCTAGCCTGATGCTTTCCTTCCTTTGCCTCTGCCTGCTCCTTCTCGGCAAGCTGCTTGGATTTTAAATTCGGCGGCACCATCTCTTCGAGGTGTCGATCCTACTCCGCCCACAACTCCTAAATGGTTAGGGGTGCGGCGACGGGAGGCACGTCTGAACGTGGGCTGACCGGCGGCGCCATTCTGGCAGGTTGGAGCTTGTGCGTGCGGTGAGGGGTGGGCGTGGGGGAGAGATCTAATGAAGCATTTTCGCATTGGCAGGTGCAGTAGTTATAGGAGGCTAGCCGGAATCAGGGGCGCAATCTACTCAACTCCGCATTTGTAGCATGCATTATTCGTTCCGCGCAAAAGATCTGAGACGGCGAATAGATTCGAAAATAAACATTAAAGATAGTTCTAGACTACAAGATACGTCACATCCATCGGAGTTCATCGGATTACATCATCCACTTCCACTACATTTTTATTTTTGCCACAAACTAGCATAAAACTACAAGGCTGATATGCGGCGGGCGTCTGCAGCGGCTTCTCACGGCTTGTGGATGAACTGCTTGGACGCCGCCTTGTACTCATCCTACGCGAGGTCATACGCCGCCTTGGCCTCGGTGTAGAGAAAGCCTTCCCCACTTCAATGATTGATACCTCCGCGTTGGAGGCTTGGAGAGTCGTCTCGGTGGCACGAAGCTTGGAGGTGGCAGGCGCAAGGTGCTCGCTCAGTTGGAAGAATACCAGCCACGAGCGGTCCCCACAGTCGCCGTCGCCGCCGATGGGGATGAATAGCGACCGGGTGGAACTACTTGCCCGAGCATCGGGCAGGCCTCCGCAGATGGCCCCGTTTTGTCGAGGGCTCCCAACACCGCCCGCACCAGTTGCCATGGAAATAGCTCGCTGGAGATGGACGAAATAAAAACAAAGAAGGGTTTGAAGATAATGCTCCTGGCGAAGTACATATAGGCTGTTGGAATGTATTCCACACGATTCAACACAAACAACCATTGGAAATACAAAGAATAAAGTAATCCATGCAAAACATTATGTGCATTTCCTAGGCAGTAACTGGATTAAAATTCAGATTAGCATTGTGAGTGACTAAAAAAATGCACGAAAATGGTTTGAAAAATCAACATGTGGTTCCTCAGTGCATTGGTAAGTGTTGTGCAACGAATGGGATGACATTCAAAGATCTAAGCAGCGGTATCCAACCGTGAACGCAACATTCATTCGTTTAAAAGTTCCAGAAAAAAATATTAGGTCCGAAAAATATGAAACTTGTCAGGGTGTCATCATAACACTTCGGTATGCCGGGAAAAAATATGAGATGATTGTACAACTTGTATGATGTACACCCATTTGAAACCTAACTATTCCCGAAGAAGAGTTGTGGTTTCAAGGTGGAATGAATCGTATTCGAATGTATGTTCTCATTTGCTTCATCTTTTCACCTCGAGTTTTTTTCTACAGTGAACATAGACCAAACCATCTCACGCGCTACAATGTGAATTTTTTGCTGGATAGTTTGCTATTTTGAACGCATTACGTGCATTTCTAGGCATTAAATGGATTAACATTCAGATTAGCATTGCGAGCGACTAAAACAGTTGACGAGGATTGACCTCAGCAAATCCCATGGTTTGGAACCCTGGGTTAGATCGTACAGAGAAGGTGCAGGTTGGCGATACTCGCCGGCTAACAGGAGACAGGGATTTGCCACGGTTCAGGGCCCTCGATCGGTGAAACCCCTACTTCTTGCTCTTTTGTATTACGATGGAGGCGATTACAGTGGCGGTTGAGGCGGGTTTGCTCGGGACCGGAGGTGTTTCTATGAGATTGGATGCCCTAGACGTCCCATCTCCCAGCCTTTATATACTAGGCTGGGGCGGAAGGAGTCCATTGAGGTTTATAGAGACAGTTGCCTAATCTAGTTTTAGTCTTGGACGCCAAGTCGCAGCTTCCATAGTCGTCGAGGACTCCTACGTCGGTGCCTCAAGTGGGCCAGTCGTGGGCCTGTCGAGGCTTTTAGCGAGCCTTTTGTCTTGATGTGCGCCAGGTACCCTCATCTGTAAGAGTCGTGGGGACACCCCCACGTCAGTATCCTCCGAGTGCGTGGGGGACTCTAAGTGTCACGTAGGGACTCGAATCCATAATCGCCTGTATCTATGCTTGTCACGTCTTTGCGAGTCGTCGGCTGTTAGCCACAAAGAGATAATTTATTCGAGGGATGCTAAGCTGAAAGGGCCCAAGGTACTCGACTGGTTGAGCCTTGGTGAATTGCGCTAGAAGCAAATACCTCAGTGGCTCAATCAAGCCCGTGCCCGTCGACACGATCTTGGATACAACCGGTGTCTAGGAAGGTCCATGCCGCAACAGGGCTTACAGGATCAATGCCGCCGGACTCAGCAAATATAGCCTTAACGCGTTCGTTATCAGTTCAATTCTCTTCATGCATCGTGCATGGATAACATCGGGAGTGAATTCGCGCTGTGGCAAGTCCCGGCCCGGCCGACTGCGCAACGCGGTATTACCTACGCGCGAGCTTGCGCGGCATCTAGGGTATAGTGTGTCGCAACCCAAGCATTGTTTTGTATAGAGGCGTGGAGCCTGATTAGAAATGCACCCACTTGGAGAAACAAATCATGTGGACTAATAGCAGTCACTCGCAGAGCGTTTGTGAGCTCAGGCGAGGACTTGATAAGAGATGTACCCACTCAGATAGTCGTCGAGTGGGCTAACAGCGTAGGCACCTGTGGTGCACTTGAGTGCTAGGGCGGATTGTCCTTCTGGATATTAATCGGGTCTTGCTGGTTAGTGCGAGTAGCCACTCGAGCACTTCGCCATCTGCGTTAGGGAGTATCCGAACTTTATAGATGCATTTGTTCTTGTTGGAGAGGAGTTCCCACTCGCGTCCTCAAGGCTTGGTCCGTGCTATCTGTGCTTTTTTGCTGTGATAACTGGGCGCTCCCGATGGGAGTTTAAATTTTTCGGGCGATTTGAAGATTTGAAATGAGAAATCTGAAAAGGAGGGAATCTTTCCAGTGATGGATTTTGGCAATGACTTGTCTTGTGTCATCCTTTCTGTGCTGCCGTGATGACAGGGGTCGTAATGATGCACTTGGTGACGTGCTTGATGACGTTGGCTGGTTTGTGAACCGTCACTTCTTCTGTTTTTCCATAATGACATCTTGGATACTGCGTGGCAACCCTGCATTGTTGTTGCCCGTTGGGTTTCCGAGGCGGGTGTGGAAACACGCAAGATTTTATATCTCCTTTACTGAGTATTTGTTGATGTGAAAAGGCATCTTTTCTTGGACTCCATAGCTTCAAGCGCATAGGTCTTGATTTAATGATGGCCCCTTTTGGATTTCTTGACATTTTCCTTGCTTGCCCCTGGCTTGGACTATATATATCTGCTGCTGTTTGTTTGTGTGCAGCATCTACATCCCTTTCTCCTCTGCTTGCTCTACATGGATCCAAAGCGTCGCGGCCGTGTAGCTTCTGCTAGTTCTTCTTGTGGCATGGTTGGCCGAGGTCGAGGGCTCCGTGGTTGTGGTCGTGGTACTCGCGCTCTTCGTCCCTCCGGACGGGGATGTGGTGGTGCGGTAATGGAGCCTATCCCTGCTGCTGCAGGGGAGGGCCTCTGGCGCTATGACTTCCTTTTGTGAATTCTTAGCCGGACAACCAGCCGGATTCCTGTTCCTTTTTCTTTTTCTCCCATTGTTTCTGAGCTCGGTTTGAAAGGTCTTTGGCTTCAGCTTCAAGGATGTTGTCGATCTCCTTTATGGATAGAGCTTGAGATTGGTAGCTCGTTCTTGATTTTCTTGGGGTCTGGATGGAGATCGTTTTCTCGCCGGCTGAATTTGCGCGACGGTGATAGTCTTTGCTTTCGTTTCGATGGTGAAGATACTCTCACTGTTCGTGCTTTTGATGCTGGTGGTAATCGTCTGGACCCGTACTGGGGGGACTCAAGCAGCGACAGTTCTGGAGGATTGAGGGTTACTTTGGCTTCTCTTCCTTCTTCTGCTGGTGGTTCATCTGTGGCTTCATCTTCTGCCGACTCCTCGGCTGGTGGTGCTTGCTCTTCTAGTTCTAAGGAGGACTCAGATGTCAAGTCGCCAATCAAACAGGCGCGCCGGTAGGTCAAGGTTACCAGGCTCGGGAAGGAGGCGCGATGTTCCTTGCATACTTAGTGTTACTCTTTGTCTTTGATGATGCTCGTCAAGATGTGGGGCAAAGTGCAAATTAACTCAACATGAGCACACATGTAGAAGTCATGATTCCTTGTAATGCTTGGCCTTGTACTCTCTTTGATATGTAGTAGAAATTGTCCTCAAGTGCATGGTCTTGTAATCTCTTTGATGTATAGCAGAAAGTTGTCTTCGAGTGCTTGACCTTGTATCCCTTTGATATGAAATGGAAACTGTCTTCGAGTGCTTGACCTTGCAATGATAACGGGTGCGCGGCAGCGCTCCCAATTCTCGTCGCGGAGCCGCCGCCACCCTCTGTTCTTCTCCGGGAGGGCTAATCTGGAGGCTGTTTTGGCCTCCGGTGAGGGGAGATCATCGCCATCGTCATCATCATCACCACTCCATCCTCCCTCCATGACTTCTCCTTTCATGTGTGAGTAATTCCCTGCTGTAGGCAAAGGGGATGGTAGGGATTGGATGAGTTAGATCATGTAATAGTTTATCAGATTGTTGGGGCCATGTTGCCTATCATCTAGATTGGTGTTTATCATCTTTGCTTCAACTTGTTGCTCTTAATGCTTGTCACTTTGGGCCCAAGTGCCATGTTTTCAGATCTGAACCCTATGTGTTTGCATGAATATATTTGTGTTCTTGATCCATTCTATGAGTTGTATGCACCTGTTATAGTCCGGAACCGGCGATCCCAAAGGTGACAGCTTGGGACACCAAAGGGGATGGACTATAGTTTGAGGATTCCGTGTATCCATTGATTGTTAATGCTTTGTTCCGGTGCTCTTTGACAGGAGCACCTTAATCTCCATAAGTTCCTTTTGGCCACGTTCATAACGGGATGGTAGGACAAAAGATGGTGTGCAAGTTCTTATTGCAAGCACGTACAACTACCTGTGGGGTACATGCCTAATGTTTGATTTATGCCTAGATGATTATTTCTTTTCTGTGTGCCTTGCCCCAAGTTAATACATGATGTATCTTATCCATGTAGCACACAACCATCCATCTCCCTAGCCTACAGTGTTTTTAATTCTGCTGGTTACTAGTTGTTTGATTTCGCTGTTTTACTGTCGCTGTTTCACCACCACTATTTCCGTTGCCATCATCACTTCCATATCGCAGTTACTATTAATATCTTGTTGCAAGTAAGTGTATCTCAGGTGCGGTGTAATTGACAACTCCACTGTCAAAGCTTGTGGGTATTCTTTGGCTCCCCTTGAGTCGAATCTATAAATTGGGTTATTCTTACCCGCGAAGACTATCTCGATCCCCTGCAGTTGTGGGTTATCAAGGCTGTTTTCTGGCGCCGTTGCCGGGGAGCATAGCTTTATTTACATGTCTACCTGAAGTATTTTACCTGCTGCAATTTATCCGCTATGGGTAATAAAGAAGACCCAAGGTCCCGATCTTGCCATCCCGTACAAGAAAAGGTATTGTTCTGAACACTAGTGCTACACTTGATTCACCTTCAGTTATGAGTAAGTTTGCTTCACCTCCACCACATGATGCTTCTACTGAATCTGTTACTATGTCCGATACTTTTGATGATGCTTCTACTACTCTTGATGATATTGGTTCACTTAGTTACGCTCTTGAGAAACAGATCGCTGCTGCAAAAAAATCTGGAATTGAAATTCCTTCTACTTGCTACCCTTTTGGTGGAACTTACAATTATTCTGATTTGAGTGAACTCAAGGAGAGACTCCTTGAGGATGATTATATTATGCTTCATGATGATTTATGCAGGGAGCTAACAGAGTTTCTCGACTCTGACCCTGGTGCTATTAAGAAGCTTCTCGAAAAACACTCCCTGAAGAACAAAACCGTTCCGGATCCTGAATTTTCTACGTCTCCTATATGCATCAATGATCCTGATTATAATTTCTCTATCGATCTTTCACTTATATCTATGGTAGAAGCTGACCCCTTTTATGGCAGAGAAAATGATGATGCTATTGCACACCTGACCAAACTCACTGAGTTGGGTGGCATGTTTACTACGGATGAAAAGATACGAAATTTTTGTGTTACTAAACTTCTTCCTTTTTCTTTGAAGGAAGGTGCTAAAGCATGGTATGATGCACTACCATGTGGTTTCATTAAGAGTCCTCAAGATATAGCTCACTCTTTTGTTGATAAGTACTTTCCTGCTCATATGCAACATGCTGCTTTACAAAGAATTTATAACTTTAAACAGTTGCAGGATGAACACCTCCCTAAAGCTTGGGGGAGGTATTGCAGTCTGATCCAGGATAGACTGGGACAAGGAGTCCCTAAGAATGAATTAATTGATATATTCTACGCTGGTCTAACTGATGAATCCATATCCTATTTGGACAGTTGTGCTGGTTGTGTTTTCAGGAAAAGAACATCGGACGATGCAGAAGAATTAATGGGCAAGATTGCCAAGAACCACGAAGATTGGTCCGTCCCTGAACCACCTCCTCCACCAAAAAAGAGGGGCATGCTCGTCCTAAGCCCCGAAGATATGCAAGAAGCAAAGAAGTCTATTAAAGAGAAGGGTATTAGAACTCAAAACGTGATGAATCTACCCCCTATTGAGAAGTTGTGTGAGCCTACCACTCACCCTCCTATGGTAGAGGTACACTCTCTTTTAGATTTCAATGCAAATGACATCCCTCATGGTAAGCCTCCAGATCAATGTTTAGATGAGCTTGATAATTTTATTATGAAGAAAAGTCACTTTAATGAGAGGATACAAAGTCAGTTGCATGATAATTCCCTTGCTATCAAAAGCTTTCTTGATGTTCTAGGTAGAACAATTAATGATGTTAAATGTCTTGTGAAGCATTTTCATATGGTTCAAACTCAGCTTGAACAAATTTCTAATGTGCAAAAATATTTGCTTGCTAACAATGCAAAACAGGATATACAGGCCTTCGGGATTAAAACCCGAGGAGGAACTAGCACTCAAGATCCTCTCTATCAAGAGGGGCATCCGAAGAGAATCGAGCAAGATTCTCAAATGCAGGAAGAAGAAATTGTTAGTTCTCCGAAGAAGAAGCACAAAGAAGCTGATAAATCCAATGATCCAATTGCAAATGAAGAGCTTGTTATTGATCCAAATAGTATATCTACCTCCGATTCTGAGACTGAAGACGGTGCTGAGCCTGAGAAGGATGGTGAAAAGAATGATCCACCCGAAGGTCGAGAAGAAGAAGCACCCGACAAACGCAAGAAATATACTAGAGAAGACTTCATCGCGAGAAGACATGGGAAGGAAAGAGAACCATGGGTACAGAAACCCATGCCCTTTCCAGGTAAGTCTCTCAAAACTAAAGAAGAAGAGCATTACAATAAGTTTTGTGAGTGGATGAAACCTCTTTTTCTTCAAATTCCTTTGACTGATGCTATTAAGTTACCTCCCTATTCGAGATATATGAAAGATATTGTTACTAACAAAAGAAAAGTTCCTAATGAAGCAATATCTACTATGCTTGCTAACTACTCTTTTAGTGGCAAGATTCCTGAGAAGCTTGGTGATCCAGGTATACCCACCATTCCTTGCTCCATAAAAAATAATTATGTCAAGACTGCTTTATGTGATCTTGGAGCAGGAGTGAGTGTTATGCCTTTCTCTCTTTACGGGAGGCTTTGTTTAGAAAAACTAATCCCTATAGATATGTCTCTTCAGATGGCTGACAAGTCAACAACCGTACCCATTGGTATTTGTGAGGATGTTCCCGTTGAAGTTGCTAATTGTTTGATCCTTACTGATTTTGTTGTGCTTAACATGCCCGAGGATGGGAGCATGTCTATTGTTATTGGTAGACCTTTTCTTAACACCGAAGGTGCTATTATTGATTGCAATAAAGGAAAGGTTACTTTTAATGTGAATGATAAAGAACACATGGTGTATTTTCCGAAGAAGATTGACAAAAGGCACGGCCTCAACTTTATAGAGAATATCGAGACCGTGAAGATTGGTGATTTGGATTGTCCTCTACATGTGCACCACAAATACAAAACCATTATGGTGGGGACAATATCCATTAAAGTAAAGGTACCACGAATGCTTCATAGTAAGTGAAACTTTTTTGCTCTATGTATTGCTAGTTTGGTAGTAGGACTTGATCAACCTTGCTATTAAATGAGTTTTATATAAGTTAAAAGTAGAGGTTGTTATGTTTGCATTTCTTTTAGCTTTATCTTTCTTGCTGGTCCAAAGTTTTATATTTTTAAGCTTCACGTAGCTAACCACTATTGCAAGTTTTCAAAAAGTTTCGCAGCTTTTTGAACCTCGAAAAATTTTCAACAGTGAAGTTGTCAGAAAAATTCCAGAAAAATAAAAACAAAAATTTCCATGCCGGGAGTGACCCAGAGGCACCTGGGGCTGACCAGAGGGGCCACCAGTGGCCCAGGCGGCCAGCTGGCGCGGCCTGCCCCCTGGTCGCGCCCACAGGGCGCGTGGGGCCCACAGGCCCCACCTACAGGTATTTCTTCTTCCTCTCTCTCTCTCTTTCTCTCCAAAAACACGAGTTATACACTTGTTCTTGCGTTCTTGCTGTTCTTGGAGGCGATTTTCGATCTCTCTCTACAGCCCATCATTCGAGCTTTGATTTTGAGCAAATACTCCCTGGTATGTAACTCCTCCACCCCTCCAATTAGATATTTGATTGGTGGCTTCATTAGTGAGTATTTAGTAGCTCTTGGTACTGTTCATATGAGCTTGCAAGCATGTGTAGAAATTTATTTTCCCAGTTTTGATGCAAATTTATGACTTAGGGAAGTGAGTAGAGTAGTTTGCCCCAACTCATTTTTCTTAAATTCTTATTTTTGTGAATTGTCAAAAATTTCAGAAATGAGTTTCTTTGGAAAAGCAAAAGGATGGATTGGGAAGAAGAAGCCCGAGCATACCGATAGAGTAACTAGAGTTGCAGCTTCATCGTCAGCTGCTAGGGTGAGCTACAATGAAGATGTGGTGCCCCTGGAGTTGCTGGAAGATACAAGTCCAGCACAGGCAGTGACGTTTCTGTGCAACGATTTTCTTGAAGCGCCAGGTATTAAGGAGGAGTTTGATAACCTTTGTGGTAATGCAGGTTTGACACGGCTTGCAACATGCCGTGTTACTCAATACCGTAAACTCACCTCCTGTTTTATTAACAGTTTTGGATAAAACCATGATGCTAGTCTTATTGAGTTTAAAATTTACAATGACCCTTTGACCATGTCTTTGCAAAGATTTTTTGAAATAATAGGTGTGCCGAACTTTGGACGGACGGCAAAGATGAACACTCAGCCCACCGATCTGAGAACGCTCTTCAACTCTCTTTGCAGTCAGGATACAAGGGATATCCGACGTTCAAAAATTTCCATCATCTTGTTTCCCCAGCTCAGGTATTTTGCATATTATAATGCTAGAGGGGTATTAGCTCGTGACAACACGAGCAACATTTCTGCGCCGGATATTGCTATCCTGGCAAATGCCCTCTCAGGGGAAACTTTGTATAATGTGGGTGCCTTGATTGCTCACCGACTTGCCCTTAATGGAAACAATGGAGATCTCTTTGGTGGCGTTTACGCCACACTTATTCTTGAGTCTCTTGAGCGTACCCCGCATCCTGATGATGAGCCTTTTCCTTTTATAAGCTTTGACCTTGCTGCTATGAAGAGGCATGAGTTTGTTACCAGGACTTCCGAGTTTGGTAACCTTATTTATATTCTGAGGTTTGGACTAATCGATATTCTGGAGATCCGTCTACCTGCTCCTTTTTGGTTTGATTCTACTCGCAGGAACGGATTGTCCTTCAACGTCATCCAGTTCGATGAGTTCATGGCCCAGCAGCAGTTCCATAACCCCATGGAGGGGGTTGTGAATGATGAGGAGGAGGAGCCCGTTAACCAGTGGGGTAAAGGGTCTTCTTCCGCTTGGAGTGCGGAGCCTTCTTAGTGGGAGGATCCCAGGACTTCGGTCTATGCACCTGAGTACTACCCTGGAGCTGGAGGCTCCTGGGGACCACAGTAGCAGATACCAACTTAGGCCAAAAGCCTAAGCTTGGGGGAGTACGTGTCCTTCTCCATTTTTTTCCATTGTATTATCCGTTTTATGTTTTTGTTCGTTTTGATCTTTTCGAAGTTTTTGCCTATTCTTCTTTGATTCTTTCTTTGCAAAAACAACAAAAAGATTTTCTCTTTCTTTTTCTTTTGTTTAACATTTGAAAAATCCAAAAAGATTTCTTTTCTCTCTTTAGTTTGCTTTGTTGCAGAGTTCAGCTCGAGTCCGTGATGGCATTTGCACTTGATTATATTTCCCTACGTTCAATCGTGCAAGCGACAAGGCAGTGATGACGAAGATCGACGAAAGGGATGCAACAAGGAAACCCGGTATGAACTCTTTTTGTTTCTACTTTTGTACATTATAGAAGTGCAGCCCTGCCTAATCTGGACAAACCCTAGCCCTACTCCCCTCCATTTTCGTGCCTACCCTCTCCCCCTCCGCCACATGTCTAGCCTCCCAGATCTGGAGAGCAGCTCCCCCTGATCTGCACAGTTGGATCGACAGATCCAACGGCCAAGGACACCTGGATTCTCTCCCCTGTTGCAGCCCCGAGCCCAAGCGCTCTCGATCCAGCGCCCGAGCCACCCGACTCCTCGCTTCGGTCGTCGCCGACGAACCGCTGCGACCAGGTCTGGCGACCACCCCGCGCGCCACTCCTCTCCTTCCCTTCCCATCTCCCTCTAATCTCTCTTTTCTCTCTCTGTGTTGCGAGCCAACACCATGGCTGCCCCGAGGAACACCAACGCCGCCCGCCATGGAGTTGCCAGGGCCGCCCCGACCTCGCCCACTGTTGGATCCGGCCACCGCACTCCTGGATCTGCCCGTTCCCACCTCCAAGTCGTCCGTCGGACCTCCTCCTCGCCGGAATTGCAGCGTCGCCGCCAACGCGCCGGGCAGCCACGATCCAGTCGAGATCGGGCGCTGGTAAGTGCCAGGGACGCCCGCGTGGGCCAGCGAGCGCCCCAGCGGCCCAGCCAGCCCAACACCACGCACGGCCCACGACCTTCCTCCGCCCGGTGCGAGCCGCACCTTTCCAACGCCCACGCCTTCTTGGGCCGAGGCCCAATGGTGAGGCGCCTCCGGATTTTTTTTCTTTTGTTGGGATTGGCCTATTTGTTGATACTGTGTAACGCCTCGAGCGCAGGATAGTTAGGCTGCGCCCGCCCATATTTAGGCTTATTAGCTGCTGTCTCGGCCCAGTAGATGTGTTAGCCTTTTTTATTGGCAGTTTGTAATAGATTTTTGCGATGCTCGTATCTTTTCATGGGTAGCTCGGATGGAGAAGCTTTCTACATGAAAGTCGCTCCATTTTTCGCGTAGATTAATATAATGTGCTTCTTTGCCATGTTTGAACTTGTCTACATGTTGTGTCACTGCTAATTACAACCTTGCCACTGTAAACTGTAATAGGCCGTAACTTTTTAACCGTTGCTCCGATTAAAATGTTCTTTATATGTAACTTGACTAGAATTTCGTGTAGATAGTGTGTATGCTACTCTTGCTTGCTAATTACAATAATCAAATTATGTTTAGGAAAAAACAGTATCAAAAGTTATTATTTTCGTGGGGTACTTAGTATATGCCATGCTTAGGAATTTTACCCCATTTAACTTGACTAGCATAGGTAGTTTATTTATGCTTCACCTCTTACCATGTTTGTGTGATATGCCGTGCTTGAGTGAGATTCCATGTTAACAAACTTTTCTCATGTAGTGTAGCTAAATAACTTGAACCTTTGTAAATGTGCGGTATCGTCGTGTGTGAGTAGTACTCCACTTAACCTGTTAGTAACCGCTCTCGACGATAGATGTGATATCGTAGTGTGTTGTCTCGTGTTGCTTTCTTGTTGATGCTTGCTCGTGATTGCTTCATAGTAATAGATGCTTGCTCGTCGATTGCCTTTTCCAGTGTTTACTTCTTGTGTGCTCCCGCGGATACTCTCGGAGACAGTGCAAGCTCGCGATCTCCTAGACCTTCGGAACCCGACTTATCAACAGGCAAGGACTATACATTACTTATGATCCATTCTATTATAACCAACGGTTTGCATGCTAGTCTAGGTTAGGTTCGATGTTTGATCCTACCACATGTTTACAGCCTCTCTTAAACCAATACAGCCATGCCCCCTCCCAGCAAACCATGTACTGCTATGTTACTATTTCTCTTTGCTCAGCCCCTGCTTAGTATGCATGCTTAGGATGCTACGATGTTACCCTGTTACTCCTTGGTTTGGGCTATCACCATTATTATATTGATGTGAATGATATGATTATTGTAATGTTGACTATATTCGACGAAGGATGGAAGGTCTAGGCTATCCCGCCCCGATGCTTTGTTCCATTCGAGTCACCTAGGACCCGAGTTCCGGGTATTGTGTCGCTTGACGAGCGTGCCTAACCGCGTGTGGGATACTATGGGGTCCCCTTTTCTTACCTACCTAGCTTCAAACATTTCTCGAGGTGGCCCAAGCCGATTTACCATTTGCAAACCATGCATATATGTCTGTCGGGTCGCTCCTAGCAGATATCTTTTAAAACAACTTGGGCCAGTGGAGACATGGTTTCTCTGTTGTTCCACCCGATCAGCTAGGACCCGGCCCCATGTGAGGTGACCTGGTAATCCGACCTGTGTCAGTCAGAAGAGTCTGATCCGAGAGTGCGGACGGCTTTTGGATTGGTTGTCGACTCCCCGGGGGCCACCCGGATTTGTTCGTTGTTAGCTAGAGGGACCTGTCGTTTCGGATCTCCCGGAACTAAATCATAAAATGGTTGCCTATGATGGGTAGCAACTGAGAGAGATGGGCGTGCGTGTGGAGCCTTGTAATGGGCAGTTGGTACACCCCTGCAGGGTTAAATCTTTTCGAGAAGCCGTGTCCACGGTTATGGACGACTTGAGACCTACTCCGTGTTCATAGACAACAACAACTGAGATAATCTTAATAACTTGATCAACGTGTGTGTGCCTTGACTACTTCTTCTTCGTCGGGATGCGAAGGGGAGGACAAGGATAGGATAGGTGTTATGTTAGCGTAAGTAGCTGATAGCAAGACTTGTTGAAGGCGATTCCTCATCGAATGCTTGGCTTCTTATCTTACTCTCTAGATCGTTAGCCACTTCATAAATGCTACTGCGACAGCAACCTCACCACTTACCCCATCCTTACCGTGAACTACTAGTTATCCTAGAATGACGAGTGATGAAGTCCTTGCTGGGTCAGTTGACCACTACAGTTGGATGCTGAGTACTTCTGTACTCATGATACTACCCCAAACTCTTTTCAGGGTTCTTGATCGACAACAGGTATGGTGATCGACGTTTCATGTGGAGACTCGACGACGGCTAGTTAGGCGGATCCCGGCGGAGAGCCTGGACTCGTGTGGTTATGGGAGCGATGTATTTTTCTCTTTGCCACTAGGCATTTGATTGTAGTCTGTACTCAGACATGTATCTTCCGCTGATGTAATGTATTAAGGCAGTTGTATGCCGATTGTATGAGATGTTGTATCCTTGTAGTTGTAATGTTGTGGTATCATGTTGGAAATCCGGGGCATATGGCAGTGTCATATGTCGCGGTGGGGCCGATATGTGCTTCGTCCCAGAATCTGGATGGAAACATCTAGATCTGGAATAATACCGCATATCGGGCCTTACAACTTGGTATCAGAGCCTTACCGACTGTAGGATCCCTTTTCTGGCGAAGTCGAGTCTAGACAAAAAATGTTTTGTAGTTACTAAGATAGTTATCGGAGAGTAGGATTCTTTTACTCCTTACCCTTGCTCTCGTTAAGACAAGTGTCGTAAGTGTTTTAATTCTCTTCTTATCCCCTTCAAAACTATAGGATCTCGAGTCTGTGGAGTTTCTGAACTATTACAATGCCTTGCTTGCAGCGTATTGTCTCGATTCCGATCTCAGGTTTGGGAAATCCTGTAGTACCTTTAGCTTCTCCGACTCGGGTGCACATTCTGGTCAGTCTTTGCTCTCCATCCTTTTGCCTGGTGTCTTCATGATTTTGAGTAGGAACACTATCCTTTTGATCTGGTTCTCACCTTCGTTCTTACTCTTGATCACTCGATGGTTTCGTTCTTCGACGTCGCCATCTCTCTGCGGAATGTTTTCTCAACAAAAATTCGTCTTCAACATGGAGAAGAGTCCCTTGTTGGTGGTCTTGAGGATTGTCGTCTCTCTTTTCTCTCCCCCCCCCTCTCCCCCGGATCGTCCAGGATCTCGGGACGAGATCCCTTGTTGGTGTTGTTGTATTGTAACAGCCAGAAATTTCCACCCTAATTAAAAAAATTGTTTGTTGCATTATTTTGTTGATTGCCAGCATTGTTTGTAGTGTTTTCTTCGCCGAATTATTAATCGGTGAATATTCTCCCCCTCTTTCTCGTATCGGATGCGGGACCGAACCTTTTTCCCAAATGGCACATGACCTTTGCGACACCAGGTTCACCTGAGCACCATTGCAATTTTCCGGACAGGACCATCCATCACCATCGGTGCAAAAAACCCCCATTTATATTTAAATGGGTTATTACTTTATCTGGCGGTGTTTCAAATTTCGTGCGATTCCGACTTCGTCGGGTAGGTGAACGTTCGGATGTGCTAGGCATAGTAGCCGATGTAATTCGAGGGCGTATTTATCAAATGCCACGCGCGCTATTAGCTGGACCCCCGGATTCCCCTCTTATCTTCAAATTATAACCCACCCGAAAAATCGGACCCGAAACGTGCCATTTTGTGGCCCGAAACACCCCATAATAGCCACCTGCTATATATAGCAGTGCAACCCTGCCTAATCTGGACAAACCCTAGCCCTACTCCCCTCCATTGACGCATGGATTCTCTCCCCTGTTGCAGCCCCGAGCCCAAGCGCTCTCGATCCAGCGCCCGAGCCACCTGACTCCTCGCTCTGGTCGTCGCCGACGAGCCGCTGCGACCAGGTCCGGGGACCACCCCGCGCGCCTCTCCTCTCCTTCCCTCCCCATCTCCCTCTAATCTCTCTTTTCTCTCTCTGTGTTGCGAGCCAAGGCCATGGCTGCCCCGAGGAACACCAACGCCGCCCGCCATGGAGTTGCCAGGGACGCCCCTACCTCGCCCACTATTGGATCCGGCCACCGCGCTCCTGGATCTGCCCGTTCCCACCTCCAAGTCAGCCGTCGGACCTCCTCCTCGCCGAAATTAAAGCGCCTCCGCCACCGCGCCGGGCAGCCACGATCCAGTCGAGATCGGGCGCCGGTTGCTGCCAGGGGAGCTCGCGTGGGCCAGCGAGCGCCCAAGCGGCCCAGCTCCCTCGCGTCCACGCCCAGCCGGCCCAACACCACGCACGGCCCATGGCCTTCCTCCGCCCGGTGCGAGCCGCACCTATCCAACGCCCACGCCTTCTTGGGCCGAGGCCCAATGGTGAGGCGCCTCCCGATTATTATTTTTTTATTTTTCTTCTTCTATTGGGCTTGGCCCATTTGCTGATACTGTGTAATGCCTCGAGCGCAGGATAGTTAGGCTGCGCCCGCCCCTATTTAGCTTATGAGCTGTTGTTTTGGCACAATAGATGCGTTAGCCTTTTTTTATTGGCAGTTTGTAATATATTTTTGCGATGCCCGTATCTTTTCACCGGTAGCTCGGATGGAGACGCTTTCTACATGAAAGTTGCTCCATTTTTCGTGTAGATTAATAAAATGTGCTTCTTTGCCATTTTTGAACTTGTCTACATGCTATTTCACTGCTAATTACAACCTTGCCACTGTAAACTGTAATAGGCCATAACTTTTTAACCGTTGCTCCGATTAAAATGTTCTTTATATGTAACTTGACTAGAATTTCGTGTAGATTGTGTTTATGCTAATCTTGCTTGATAATTACAATAATAAAATTATGTTTAGGTAAAAACAGTATCAAAATTTATTGTTTTCGTGGGGTACTTAGCATATGCCATGCTTAGGAATTTTACCCCATTTAACTTGACTAGCATTGGTAGTTTATTTATGCTTCACCTCTTGCCATGTTTGTGTGATATGCCGTGCTTGAGTAAGATGCCATGTTAAAAACCTTTGCTCATGTAGTGTTGCTAAACAACTTTAACCATCGTAAAACGTGAAGTACCGTCGTGTGCGACGAATACTCCACTTAACCTATTAGTAACCGCTCTCAACGATAGATGCGATACCGTAGTGCGTTGTCTCGTGTTGCCTTTTTGTTGATGCTTGCTCGTGATTGCTTCGTACTAATAGATGATTGATCGTCGATTGCCTTTTCCAGTGTTTCCTTCTTGTGTGCTTCCGCGGGTACCTCTCGGAGACGTTGCGAGCTCGCGATCGCCTACACCTTCGGAACCCGACTTATCAACATGCAAGGACTATACATTACATATGATCCATTCTATTATAATCAGCGGTTTGCGTGCTAGTCTAGGATAGGTTCGATGTTTGATCCTACCACATGTTTACAGCCTCTCTCAAACCGATACAGCCATGTCCCCTCCCAGCAAACCATGTACTGCTATGTTACTATTGCTCGTTGCTCAGCCCCTGCTTACTATGCATGCTTACGATGCTACGGTGTTACCCTGTTACTCCTTGGTTTGGGATATCACCATTATTATATTGATGTGAATGATATGATTATTATAATGTTGACTATATTCGACGAAGGATGGAAGGTCTAGGCTATCCCGCCCCGATGCTTAGTTCCATTTGAGTCACCTAGGACCCGAGTTCCGGGTATTGTGTCTCTTGACGAGCGTGCCTAACCACGTGTGGGATACTATGGGGTCCCCTTTTCTTACCTACCTAGCTTCAAACATTTCTCGAGGTGGCCCAAGCCGATTTACCATTTGCAAACCATGCATATATGTCTATCGGGTCGCTCCTAGCAGAAATCTTTTAAAACAACTTGGGATAGTGCAGACATGGTTTCTCTGTTGGTCCACCCAATCAGCTAGGACCCGGCCCCATGTGAGGTGACCCGGTAATCCGACCTGCGTCAGCCGGAAGAGTCCGATCCGAGAGTGCAGACGGCTTTTGGATTTGGTGTCGACTCCCCGGGGGCCACCCGGATTTATTCGTTGTTAGCTAAAGGGACCTGTCGTTTTGGATCTCTCGGAACTAAATCATAAAATGGTTGCCTATGATGGGTAGCAACTAAGAGAGATGGGCGTGCGTGCGGAGCCTTGTAATGGGCAGTTGGTACACCTCTGCAGGGTTAAATCTGTTCGAGAAGTCGTGTCCACGGGTATGGACGACTTGAGACCTACTCCTTGTTCATAGACAACAACAACTGAGATAATCTTAATAACTTGATCAACGTGTCTGTGCCTTGACTGCTTCTTCTTCGTCGGGATGCGAAGGGGAGGACAAGGATAGGATAGGTGTTATGTTTGCGTAAGTAGCTGATAGAAAGACTTGTTGGAGGCGATTCCTCATCGAATGCTTGGCTTCTTATCTTACTCTCTATATCGTTAGTCACTTCATAAATGCTAGTGCGGCAGCAACCTCACCACTTACCCCATCCTTACCGTGAACTACTAGTTATCCTAGAATGACGAGTGATGAAGTCCTTGCTGGGTCAGTTGACCACTACAGTTGGATGCTGAGTACTTCTGTACTCATGATACTACCCCAAACTCTTTTCAGGGTTCTTGATCGACAACAGGTATGGTGATCGACGTTTCATGTGGAGACTCGACGACGACTAGTTAGGCAGATCCCGGCGGAGAGCCTGGACCTGTGTGGTTATGGGAGCGATGCCTTTTTCTCTTGGCCACTAGGCATTTGATTGTAGTCTGTACCCAGACATGTATCTTCCGCTGATGTAATGTATTAAGGCAATTGTCTGCCGATTGTATGAGATGTTGTATCCTTGTAGCTGTAATGTTGTGGTATCATGTTGGTAATCCGAGGCATATGGCAGTGTCATATGTCGCGGTGGGACCGATATGTGCTTCGTCCCCGGATCTGGATGGAGACATCTAGATCTGGAATAGTACCGCATATCGAACCTTACACAGATGTTGCTCTTCAAAATTTCAGATACGTGGGTCTCCCGTCAGTGTAGGTATGCTCCTGTTCCTCGATGCACAAACGCGCCTCTTCACCTCGTTTCTCAGCTATCCCTTGAATTAAATTACAGTTCCCCCATAACAACTTAACAAAAAAATGAATTCAGCTACAGACAATGTAAAAAAACAGAGGGGGTTATGTGTAACACCCTCAGTGTTATGGAACAGTAACCCTTTTGATAATGAAGATTACTGTTGCTAATCACTATTGCTAATCATACTTTGATCACCTTGGATCAACTCAAACTCAAAATGCCTTTTTATGAATATTAAAAATAAGTGATGAATAAAACTTTGTCTAATAATTGTGCAACCACATTTGTTAAATCACAAATAATCAGTGGGCCATGCCAATATGATTATGGTATTTTATTAAGCTTTAGAATAAATCAAACAATTCACAACAGTAGCAAAACAGTGGCATTTAGTACCTTTTTATATAAAACAAAATACAAATGGTTTTATAAAAGTCTCAAACTTTTTGTGTCATCTTAGTATTGTGCCATGCTAATTATGGAACCTATTAATTATTTTACAAAATGGCTAAAGCAACTAAAACAAATATAATCAGAAAAAAAATATAGAAAAGAATAACAGAAAGGGGAGCCCATACCCACTGTTCCCCTTGGGCCCAGCCCAACTAAACCCCCCCACCGGCCCATCTCCCCTCCCCATCCCATTCCTGTTCACGATGGAGGCGTGGCGGCCATCCCGTGGCGCCACGGTCACCGTCGTCGCCGTGGAGGGCATCGAGCCACTCGCCGCCGGAGATAAGAGGGTCATCGACCCCCTGCCCCCCTCCCCTAACCCTAGCCCCCTGCAAGTTTCTCCCTCGCGCCCCTTCCTCCCTCACGCCGCTCGGACCAAGCGTTGCGTCGCCGCTCATCCGTGCTCGCCGCGGCCAACGGCGACGGCTGGACGAACCGCCATGTCCGGTCGGCTCCTCGGGCTCGGCTTCGTCTTCCCGCTCTCTCAATCGACGCCAAACGCCTGGGAGTTGACGCCAGCTTCGTCGTCTTCCTCCGGCCACCGCGAGTTCCCGGCGAGGAATTCGTCGCCGTCGCGCCCCCATTCACCTCGTCGCCTCCTCTGCCGTTGACGGGGATGTACCTCGGAAAATCCCATGGTCAGGGACCCTGGGTTGATCATGAGAGGCACAGGTTGGACGATAGCTCGTCGGTTAATAGGAGGATACGTTCCTGCTCGATATTATTGATTGGAGATGGCGATTACAGAGAAGCCAAGGCTAGTGCGCACAAGGCTAGGGTTACAGATTGTGTACCGGATGATCTCGACGTCTCCCCTCCTAGCCCTTATATACTAGGCTAGGTCTCGTGGAGTCCATCCTGGATTACACATAGTATTTCCTAACTCCGAACTTGTACCGCACGGCAGGTTTGCACCTTCCTTATGAGTCACGGACTCCTACGTCGGTGCCACTAGTGGGCCAAGGCTGGGCCCATGCGGCATCTTTGTGGGCCTTCTGTCTTCGGGTACACCGGGAGGCCCATCCATAGGAGTCGTGGGGTCACCCCCTCGTCAGTAGCCCCCGAGTGCCTGGGGGACTCGAAGAGTCGCGCAGGGACTCGAGTCCATTCTTGCGTCGTTTTTATGTATGCACGGTTCAACCGCGGGTCGCTGGCAGTCTGGGGCCATGACAAAACCTGTTTCGAGGGAATGCTAAGCTGAAAGGGCCCAAGGAGTCGACTGGTCGAGCCTTGGTGAATTGCACTAGTGGCAAAGACCGCAGTAGCCCAATCAAACTCACATCCCTCGACATGAGCTTGGAACACTGGTGTCGAGCAAAAGTCATTCCGCTCTAGTTCTTACAGTGATCAATTGCCGCCAGTAAAGTCCATAGCCTAGGCGCGTCCGCCCGGCTTTTTCTATCATGCAAGCGCATGGGAAAGATTAGGAGTGAAATCGCTCTGCAGCAAGTCCCAGCCCAGCCGATCTGCACAGCGGGGTCTTACCTACACGCTAAGCTTGCGTGGCATCTGGGCACGGTGTGTCGTGTTCCAGGAATATGTATTTTTTATTGATGCACGGAGCCTAGTTGATAATGCACCCACTTGGAATAAACAATCAAGTGAGTTGTTTTAGCGGTCACTCGAGGAGCTTTGTCGAGCGCTCGGGCGAGGAGTAATGTAGAGGAATACTGGCTCGTTTGGTCTTCGAGTGTTCGGGTACTCGGAGTTGTGCGAGTAATCACTCGAGCATCTCCTTTGCTCTCGGGGTGAGGGAGCACCCGATACTCTGGGACCGTTCGATCTGGCGACTACAAGTCTGCTTATCTTGTGTCGTGGTGAGGGAGCGCCCGAAACTCTCATGGGTGCGAGTAATCACTCGAGCACATTTTTACTTCTAGGTGAGGGAGCACCCGAAACTCTCATGGGTGGATACGCTCCCGATGGGAGTTAAATATATTTGAAAAATGTATTTAAGTCATTTAAAAATGGTGCTTGTAGGCTGCATTTTCTGTTCGCCTCTTTTAATTTACCTCTTGTTGGATAGGATAACTATCTCCTTGTTGGAGGACCGTCAAAGATGCTCTGTCTGCGAACCTTCATGTCTTTATGACCGGTCGTAATGATGGCCTTTGACGAGTGTTGCCGCCTTCTGTTGAGTTACCGATGCGTGCATTGAAAACACGTGAGATTTGATGCGTCCAGCGCACAGTGCCGCCCGTGTGAAGGCATCTTTGTCTCCGAATTCGAACTGCCTGGCATGCTTGGTCTTTGAATTAATTGTTGTCGTCGTCTGGGCTTCTGTGTGTGATGTGCGAGATGATGATAGTGATTTCTCGCCCTTCGTTGGTAAACCCCAAGTGGAAGGCGTGATGTAGCACAGCAGCAAATTTCCCTCGGTGAAGATACCAAGGTTTGTCTCCAGTAGGACTCCAGAGATGATAAGTAGGTGTCAGCGGTGCAACTGACGCGGACCTGCACACAGACACGATAACTTTGTTCCCAACGAAGTTCAGAGAGGTTGTCAATCTCTCCGGTCTTGTTGTTCACAAAGGATCAAACACAGGGGATAATGATAATAATTGAAAGTAAAAGCAGAAAAGTAAATGAGCGTGTAAACAGTGATGAGGATATGGATCGGGATACGTGATGTTCACTAGTGATGTCTCTCTCCCAAAAGACGATAAAATTGCTATGCGAGGTAAACAAATTACAGAAAGGCAATTGACAGGATTATGAACGGACCGCAATGCTAACTATGCTACAAAAGAAAGGACGAGGATCAAAAGCATGGGCAGTGCGCCAAAATAAGTAGACCCAAATCCAACTGCATCTACTACTAATCATCCACCTTGAGATATATATCCAGAACATCTCGCTGGTATTAAGTTGCGAGCCCCACCCAAAGTGTAAACCCAAAGCAACAGACAACTGCATTAAAAAGAACTTTGCGTAAAGTAAACAATCCTTGTAACCGCGGTTACAAGCACCGTTGTTTTCCCCCTTGTGGCAACAGCACATCCCCTAGACTCATGTTTCTGTCACTCAAGCGTGTCATCGGGGGGCATGAACCCACAATCGAGCAAAACGTTCCCTCTTGGAGTCACTACCTACTACTTGGCCAAAGCAATAAACAGCAACGGAGAACATGCAAGAATTACTTAGGAACAAAAATATAAGAGATAAGAACCAAATATATTACTCAATCACAATCTGAACATAATCTCATAATCCATCAGATCCTATCAAACTCAACATAGCAATAGCAGAAATATTACAAAAGTGCCTCGATCATGTAGGGCAGCTCACGAGGTCTAAACAATGAAGAACAAAGAGGGAAGGAGAACATCACATAGCTACTGATCACGGACCCATGGTCCAAGGAAATCTACTCACGAGACATCCGGGGAGCATCCATGGTGGAGAGGAGACTCCCGGAGGTCAATCCTCCCTCCGGCAGGGTGCCGGGAAGAGGTCTTCTGGTGCTCCCGATCTCGGAAGCGCGGCGGCGGCGGAACAGAGGCGAGTTTGCGAAATAGGGTTCTGTCTTCGGAGTTTCCCCGTGACGGAGAATAAATAGGAGAAGGGGGCAGCCAGAGGTGGACGAGGGGCCCCAGGCGCCCCCTGGCTCCCCTCTGGCCCCTCCCGGGCTCTTCTCGAAGCTTCCTGTACGCTGATTTTTCCTGTATTTTTCCCGGAATTTTTCTTGCACTTTTTATATGGGGGAAAACTGAAATAGAAAAGCAGCAGAAAACAGGAACTGGCACTGGGGTGCACTGAGTTAATAGGTTAGTCCAAATATGATCAAAAGTGTATGAAAGTGTATCTAGATCATAGCAATATCACACAAAACATGCATGGAGCAAGCAGAAATTATAGATACGTTTTGAACGTATCAACATCCCCAAGCTTAATTCCTGCTCGTCCTCGAGTAGGTAAATGATAACAGCATAATTTTTGTGGTGACATGCTAGCAACCATAAAAGAACTTTGAAAAGTAAAGCAATCAAGGTTAGAGATTCAATTCAAGTCATAACATGCAAGAGTCTATATTAGCATTGAAACAAGTAACAAAAGAAATTAGGTGCAAGAGCTCTCGCTGTCCATGACTCGAATGTCTCCAAATGGTGTTTGCGTGCAAGAAATGGGATAGGGAATACGAGAAAAAAGTATTTTTGTGTTGAGAACTCAATCTACTAAAGTTTCACACTTGGTCTTCTTTGGAATCTTATCTTGACTCGTCCCCAGACCGCTAGCCAGGTACAAGTCAATTTGATCCACTCCTTTTCGATATTTTGAGCACTCATGCAATGGATGAGCGTAAGCACGAGAGTTGACACTTAGGATGGCAAAGAGAGAAATATGGTGGAGGAGGAAGACAAAAAGGATGAGAAAGGCTCACATCAATGAGGACAATCATAGGCAAGAGATGCCAAATGATAGATATGATGTGAGGAGTAGGGATTGCCATGCAACGGATGCACATAAGAGCTAAGAAGCTCTCCAATGGAACTAGTGGGGGTGCATCTAACTTGCTCGCTCATGAAGACCTAGAGCTCGCTTGAGGAGGCTCATCCTTGGAATATGCAAGCCAAGTTCTAAAGTGTGAAGGTCCCCACATAGCTATATGCATAATGATCATCTCTATGGAGTACAAGGATATAGAGGGAGTACTAGTGTGGATCTCTCAAAAGGATAGTAGTGTTGCCCCTTTCTCTCTCTTTTTTTCTTTTTTTTCTTTTTCTATGTTTTTGTATTTTTGTGTGGCCTCAATAGCTCTTTCTATTTAACTCTCATTTGTCCTCTTTGGGATCTTTTATTGTGTCCACTTTGGGATATTTTCCTCACTTAAGGGCAACACTCTATTTTACAAGAAGATAAAGGAGATCTTTCACACTTTACAAGGTACTCAAAATCATAAAGAAGATGTAACTAACATGATGTATGCAATGTATGTTGCTGCCAGTTTAGCAAGAACATGTATGACATGAAGATCAAGTCATGAAGAGGTGGATGTTGCATGGCAATGTAACTCGGAAAGACTATGGAAATGCCTTGATAGGTAGGTATGGTGGCTGTTTTGAGGAAAGATATAAGGAGGCTTATGATGACAGAGCGTATCATGCCAAGGGTTTGGATGTACCGGTGAAGGTGGACACCAACTCTCGGAATGAGCACAAGGCAATGCACGGCACGGGAGAGGCTAGCAAAATATGGGAAGGTGGAAGTGTCAACTTTCAATACTTACATTAGTCAGAAGAACTCATGCACTTATTATCGGTAACTCTCAATCTAATAAGGAGGTTCACAAAGAGACAAGTACCCCGAGGAGGAGTGTATGGGGGTTTGGTTATCCTTGCGCATCCTCGACTCATGGTAAATGAGTGTACTCTAATATTCGACTCCTCAGAAGAGTAGTGATCCATCTAGTAGCTAGAGTTCTCAACTAGTTTTGTAGGTTTTGAAAATAAACACGGATTGCCCAAAATACGACACCTATCACTAACAGGATAGAGCTCTTGACACCAAAAGTTCAAACATTACTCACATCAATACTTCAAAACTATTGCAGGCTACTACTAAAATTAAATAGCAACCTCAATTACCTACTTCTCAAAACAAGACACAACTCAGTGCAACAACCAACTCTCTTTTAACAAGATAAACATGAAAACTAAAAAGAGTTCCAGCAACAAACTAAAAAAAAGCCAAGGCTCTTGCTAAAGACAAACTAAGACTAAAACTAACCATGGCAGTAGCTATGAAAAGATAAAGAACACACAACAGCAAAAAGATAAGCAGGAAAAATCCTATGATGTGTTCTAAATTTTGAAAGTGGAGCGTGTTTCTCTCCCACATAAAGTAAGACGGGATCTAACTTGTTATTAACAGCAAGCAAAGCTAAATAAAACAAAACCTAAGAGCGAGACGCTCCAAGCATAGCACATAACGCATGAAGTGATAAAAATATAGTGAGACGAAGGACGAACTGATGATTGTTGATGGAGAAGGGGATGCACGGGGGCATCCCCAAGCTTAGACGCTTGAGTCTCCTTGAATATTTATTGGGGATGCATGGGGGCATCCCCAAGCTTGAGCGCTTGACACTCCTGGATCTTCTTTCATCATCTTCCATCGCACACTTGAAAACTCCCTTCATACATAACTCATCATAAGCTGATTAGAGAGGTTAGTACCCTTAATAAATAAAAAAATTCCACTGGATATAAACATATTCTTGAAGAGCTACTGTTTCTCAAGAGTGTCAAAAAGTTTTTGCAAAGAAAAAGCAAGCTTAAGGTTTGCAAAAGTTAGGAGAGACAAAACGTGGCAGAATCTGTGAAAAACAGAACAGAAGATAGTAAAGAATTTTTTAGGGGTACTTCTGCAACTCAAATCAAAAAACTCAGAACATACGGAAGTTTCGTAATTGTATAGAGCATACTGTGTAATAATGTCAGCTCAAAAAGATGAACTGGGATTTTTCTGGAATTTTTCTGGTCACGAGGACAGAATCTGTTTTCTGGACAGCATGTCACAACTTTTACTTCCCTTGCCGTAAGAGGCTATAACTTGGCACAAAGCTGAAAAATAAAGATACAATGATGTTGCTACAGTAGTAAGAAACATAAAGACACAAAAAAATCAAAAATAAAAACCTAAATTCGTTGCGGGCTGCCTCTCGAAAGCGCTTTCTTTTATGCCTTTTAGCTAGGCATGATGCAAAAAGAAGAATCAAGGGTATCCAAGATCTGAATCATAAAAACCTTCAAGTTGATTTTTAATAAGCTCATTCTTCTTCTTACTAGGAAAGAGATACTTACCTTTCGCCATACCGCGTAAGCGTATGTGCCTATTACCAATATCAATGAAGCCTTTCATAGCACGGAGGAAGTCTCTTCCGAGCACAATGTTACTTTGGTTTGGCTCCATGATGAAGAAATCCATTGGTGCAGTCCTATGAAGGAATGCAACTTGGACTTCTTTTACCTTTCATTTAATCTCTGAAATATCTCCATTAGAATGTTCATGATAAGATGATAATTTATCCATATCTAGCTTCAAAGAATCATAAACTATTTTTGGCATAGTAGAAACTGTGGATCCAATATCACAAAGAGCAAGGAAGCCTTGGTTAGAGATGCTAATCCTAACAAAGGGCTCCCAATCATCATCTATCTCTAACATTTCTTTCTTGTTGGACTTAAATTCCTCTAATTTCCCCAAATCTAGAGCATCCAGTCATTTTTCAATAGTGGCAAGTCTATCTATGACAGTATCAATACTACGATCATAAACAAAAATAACTAGATAGACTATGCAAAATCTCAAGAGAACTATCTTCATCACACTCTAGAAAATCTCATTCAGCTATAATGTCAAGAGAGTGTTTACACCACTTAAAAACGCCATGGTAAAAATTTCTAAGCACAATTTTTATAGATATCCAAGGCGTAATTATTTTATGTGCTTCAGAAATTCTGTCCCATGCCTTCTTCATATTTTCTCCATCCCTTTGATGGAAATCGAGAACTTCCAATTCCCGCAAAGCACATAGCCCTAGCATGTTCATCTAAAAAAGGAGGACTACTAACAGCAAGATAAATAATTTTTTTGTAATTTTTGATAAAAGACACAAAGATAAAAACTGAAAGGTAAACTAACAAGACTAAAAAAACAAAGGTAAAGGGTAGTGTGCAACTCCCCTATCTTAGCACTCGGAGTCCCCGGCAACGGCGCCAGAAATTTGGCTTGATGTGCGAGATGATGATAGTGATTTCTCGCCCTTCGTTGGTAAACCCCAAGTGGAAGGCGTGATGTAGCACAACAGCAAATTTCCCTCGGTGAAGATACCAAGGTTTGACTCCAGTAGGACTCCGGAGATGATAAGTAGGTGTCAGCGGCGCAACTGACGTGGACCTGCACACAGACACAATAACTTTGTTCCCAACGAAGTTCAGAGAGGTTGTCAATCTCTCCGGTCTTGTTGTTCACAAAGGATCAAACACAGGGGATAATGATAATAATTGAAAGTAAAAGCAGAAAAGTCAATGAGCGTGTAAACAGTGATGAGGATATGGACCGGGATACGTGATGTTCACTAGTGATGTCTCTCTCCCAAAAGACGATAAAATTGCTATGCGAGGTAAACAAATTACAGAAAGGCAATTGACAGGATTATGAACGCACCGCAATGCTAACTATGCTACAAAAGAAAGGACGAGGCTCAAAAGCATGGGCAGTACGCCAAAATAAGTAGACCGAAATCCAACTGCATCTACTACTAATCATCCACCTTGAGATATCTATCCAGAACATCTCGCTGGTATTAAGTTGTGAGCCCCACCCAAAGTGTAAACCCAAAGCAACAGACAACTGCATTAAAAAGAACTTTGCGTAAAGTAAACAATCCTTGTAACCGCGGTTACAAGCACCGTTGTTTTCCCCCTTGTGGCAACAGCACATCCCCTAGACTCATGTTTCTGTCACTCAAGCGTGTCATCGGGGGGCATGAACCCACAATCGAGCAAAACGTTCCCTCTTGGAGTCACTACCTACTACTTGGCCAAAGCAATAAACAGCAACGGAAAACATGCAAGAATTACTTAGGAACAAAAATATAAGAGATAAGAACCAAATATATTACTCAATCACAATTTTAACATAATCTCATAATCCATCAGATCCTATCAAACTCAACATAGCAATAGCAGAAATATTACAAAAGTGCCTCGATCATGTAGGGCAGCTCACGAGGTCTAAACCATGAAGAACAAAGAGGGGAGGAGAACATCACATAGCTACTGATCACGGACCCATGGTCCAAGGAAAACTACTCACGAGACATCCGGGGAGCATCCGTGGTGGAGAGGAGACTCCCGGAGGTCAATCCTCCCTCCGGCAGGGTGCCGGGAAGAGGTCTTCTGGTGCTCCCGATCTCGGAAGCGCGGCGGCGGCGAAACAGAGGCGAGTTTGCGAAATAGGGTTCTGTCTTCGGAGTTTCCCCTTGACGGAGAATAAATAGGAGAAGGGGGGCAGCCAGAGGTGGACCAGGGGCCCCAGGCGCCCCCCTGGCGCGGCCAGGGGTGGGGCCGCGCCGGGTGGCCGCCTGGGCCCCCCTGGCTCCCCTCTGGCCCCTCCCGGGCTCTTCTCGAAGCTTCCTGTACGCTGATTTTTCCTGTATTTTTCCCGGAATTTTTCTGGTACTTTTTATATGGGGGAAAACTGAAATAGAAAAACAGCAGAAAACAGGAACTGGCACTGGGGTGCACTGAGTTAATAGGTTAGTCCAAATATGATCAAAAGTGTATGAAAGTGTATCCAGATCATAGCAATATCACACAAAACATGCATGGAGCAAGCAGAAATTATAGATACGTTTTGGACGTATCAGCGTGCCCTTGGGTTTGTGTTATAAATAGACCCTTCTTCTTTATCCAGCAGCAGTGTTCGACCTCTGCTCATCTTGCTCCTCTTTCTCTTCCTCCTCTCATGGGACCCAAGCGAGGTGCAAGTACGGCTGGCCGCGGCCGTGTTCGCCGTTGCCGCGGTGGTCGTACTCCGCGCTCCTCTCGTGGCGGCTGTCGTGGTGCATCGTCAACGCCTTCCTCCTCGTCTTCAGAGGATGGTTTTTGGCGCTATGATTTTCTCCTAAGCGTCCATGGCCGGAACTCTGCTCGCATTCTTCTTCCTTCTGCATTTTCTTCCATTGTTTCCGAGCGTAGTCTGGATGGCCTGCTTCTTCGTCTTCAAGGGTGTTCTCGGCCTCCTTGTTATGTTGAGTTGGAGACCGACAGTTCCGGCTTGATTTTCCTTGGATTTGGCTGGAAGTTGTTTTCTCGGCGTTTGAACTTGCGTGATGGTGACACTCTTTGTTGCCGTTTTGATGGCGAAGACACTCTTATCATCCGCGCTTTTGACCCGAGCGGCAATCCCATGGATCCGTACTGGCATGAGACAAGCAGCGATGGTTTCGCCAGGTCGAGGAGCCCTACGCCTGCGTCTTCAACTGCTTCCTCCTCCAGCGACTCTTCGGGTGGTGATGTTGTGTCTTCCAGCTCTGGAGAGGACCTCGACGTCAAGCCATCGATCAAGCGGGCACGCCAGGCGACCTTGTAGAACTGGAGGCAGCGGCGTCATCTTCGCCGGCAGCTCGGGTGGAGCTAGAGAAGAAGCTGGTGGAGCATCGGCTTCGGTGCTCCTGCAAATAAGTCGAGCTTCACCTTTTGTTATGTCATTGACATCATGAGCTGGCTGCTTCGACTCCTCCTTTGTCTGTGGTGATGTTCGTCGTATTGGCTCCAATGTCATGAAGACACATGTAGAAGTCATAATTTCTTGGGTGCTTGGTGCTGTAGTCTTGTCAGCTGCTTATGTATTTGTAACTAGGTTGTTTCTCCATGTAATGAGGATTGCCTTCGATTAATCAGAGCTGCCTTCTATCTAATGTATTTCGAGTCTTTTTTGTACTCAGAATGATCTTCGAGTCCTTGTAATGCGAACTGTGCTTGAGTCTTTGTAATGGAGTCTGTCTTCGAGTCCTTTGCAAACGAAAGCTGTCTTCGAGTCCCTTAAATCTTTGCACTGTGGGTTTTATCGGGTGCGCGACAGCGCTCCCGATGGGAGTAGCCCCCGAGGCTACGTTCGAGTCGGAGAGTCGAGCGTAGGCTGAGATTTGTTTTCTTTGTCGTTCTTCCGTTAATTTTTGTCTTTTACCGGGTGCGCGACAGCGCTCCGATGGGAGTAGCCCCCAAGTCTTTAGGTGATCGTTGGCGATCAGGTGAAGACTAAAGGATTGTCTGTATCCTGCGCTCCATCCATATTTCTCCAGAGTACTTGGTGCGCCATGTAGCCGTGTCTTTCCTTTGATTCCGAACAGTTTTTCAGCGGGTGACGCCTTTCAGGGGTTTTTGCTTGGACCCTTTAGGTTGCGGGCTGCATGAGCGACGATAACGTCTCTCGGGGGGAGATGGTGCTCGAGCCCCCGAGTGGTTTTAAGTAAAGAGATCACGTGAGCGACGATAGCGTTTCTCGGGGTTAGTTTTGTACTTGAGCCCCCGAGTGCTTTAAGTAGAGATCGCGTGAGCGACGATAGCGTCTCTCGGCGGGAGTTTTGTACTCGAGCCCCCGAGTGCTTTGAGTAGAGATCGCGTGAGCGACGATAGTGTCTCTCGGGGGGAGTTTTGTACTCGAGCCCCCGAGTGCTTTGAGTAAGAGATCGCGTGAGAGACGATAGCGTCTCTCGGGGGGAGTTTTGTACTTGAGCCCCCGAGTGCTTTAAGTAGAGATCGCGTGAGCGAGAATAGCGTCTCTCGGGGTGGAGTTTTGTACTCGAGCCCCCGAGTGCTTTGAGTAAGAGATCGCGTGAGCGACGATAGCGTCTCTCGGGGGGAGTGTTGTACTCGAGCCCCCGAGTGCTTTGAGGTGGTAGTACTTGGGCAACATCACTTTATTGCGTCGAAGGGTTACATGAGCTACCAGATGAGCATGACTGGTGGAGACTATGGGTAGAACAGGCGTAGGTTCGCTACGTTCCATGGATTTCCCACGTCCTCGTCGGTCTTCGGGTTCTTCAGTCTATAGGCGCCTCCTCCTATGACTTCTGAGATTATGAACGGTCCTTCCCATTGGGGGGAAAGCTTGTGGACTTTCTCTTGTATTAGCCGTAGGACAAGGTCGCCTTTGTTGAAGGTTCTGGTGCGCAGGCGGCTGCTTTGGTAAGTGCGCAGCTTGTCCTGGTACCCCTCTGACCTTGCTAGGGCTGTGTCCCTTGCTTCATCTGTTGTGTCCTTGTCATCTTGCAGTGCTTCTTCTGCTTCCTCTTCTTCGTACCCCGAGATCCGGGGTGCCCCGAATTTGAGGTCATGTGGTAGCACTACCTCCGACCCGTACACCATGAAGAAGGGTGTGTACTGGGTTGCGGTATTTGGGGTGGTGCGCAGGCTCCATAGTACTCCAGGGAGTTCTTCTACCCAGTTCCCCGTGGCCTCCTCGAGTGGTGCAAGGAGGCGCTTTTTGAGTCCTCCGCATACCAGGCCATTTGCTTTTTCCACCTGGCCGTTAGACTGCGGGTGCGCGACTGATGCGTAGTTGATTTTGATGCCCAGCTCTTCGCAGAAGTTCTGGAATTCTTCCACTGTGAAGTTTGTGCCATTGTCCGTGACGATGTTGTGTGGCACCCCGAACCTGAAGATGATTGACATGATAAAGTTCACTGTCATGAGGGCTGTGGAGCTGGTGATGGGCACTTCTTTGATCCACTTGGTGAACTTGTCGATTACTACCAGCAAGTGTGTTCTTCCTCCTTTTGATGAATTCTTGAGTGGGCCTACCATGTCGAGTCCCCAGGTGGCGAACGTCCATGATAGTGGTATGGTCTTGACAGGTGATGCAGCACCGCATGATGTCTTCTGCGTTCCTCATGGGTGTTGGCCAGTAGAGTCCTGCTCGAAAGGATTTTGCCACGAGTGCTCGACTGCTGGCATGATCCCGCAGGTGCCTTCGTGGATCTCCAGTAGTAGGGTTTTGCCGTCCTCCCAGTCTATGCATTTTTGTAGGACCTGGGAAATGTTGCGCTTGTAGAGTTGCCCGTTGATTACTGTGAATGCTTTGGATCGCCGACTGACACGTCTGGCTTCTGCGACGTCATGCGGTAGGGTGCCGTCGATTAGGAATCTGAGGAGCGGTTCTCTCCAGGATGGGTCTTCGGGTGCGGCTGGCTCTGGCTCCTCGACTGCATTGTTGGCTTCTTCGTTAACGATTGGGTTTGCGGCTGCCGCTTGCGCTAGTTCACCTGTGTTGTCGTCCTCTATATCTGCTTCTGGTACGGGTTCTTTGGTTGTGATGATGATCTCGTCTATGTAGACCTAGATGTTTCCACCAATTTGGTTTCTCATGAAAGCTTGCGTCATTCGCTGGTATGTTGTTCCTGCGTTGTTTAGACCGAAGGGCATTTTGGGGCGGCACGGTATGCCGCAAGGGGTGGTGGCCAAGGCGTGCTCTTCGTCTTTTTTCCCCATCCTGGCCTGATTAAGTCCTGAGTAGGCGTCGAGGAACGATAGTAGGTCGCGTCTTGCTGTCGAGTCGATTATTTGATCGATTCTCGGTAGGGTAAAATGATCTTTGGGCAGTGTTTGTTGACTGGCCCGTAGTCGACGCACATCCGCAGCACGTCTGTGTCTTTCTTGGGGACCAGCACAGGGTTGGCGATCCAAGTGGCTTTCTTCGTCTCTCGGATGAATTGGGCGTCGAGTAATCGTTTGACCTCCTCTCCGATTGCTCTGCGCTTGGGTTCTAAGAATCTTCGTAGCACCTGCTTTATTGGTTTAGTGTTTGGCTTGATGCGCAGCGCGTGTTCCGCGAACTCGCGCGGTACTCCTGGCATGTGGGCTGGGCACCAGGCAAATATTTCCCGTTCTTCGCGGAGGAAAGCGATGAGGGCAGCCGCTTGCTCTTCCGGGAGATGGACGTACACGCGGACTGCTTTTTCTGGGTCCGTCGGGTGCACCTGGTGGGTGACCGTGTCGCTGTCGATCCTGAAGTCCCGCCCATATTCTTTTGACTCGCTTCGGCTTACTGGTGGAAAGATGCTTTTGTCTGTCGCCATGGCTATTTCTGTGAGTTCTTGCTCGACTCTTGTAAGTACAAGTATGTGATCAGAGGGGGAGGGGGTGAATGATCACTTCAAATTTTTGCATGAAACTATCAAGTGAAGCATAACTTAGCAGCAGAAGAAATTCAATAGAAAGGTAAACAGTGAAGCAGAACTGGATTGAAGCACAACATAGCGAATCAAAAGCATCGAATCATTTGCACTGAATCAAATCACTGAAGCAATTGCAAAACTGAATGTAAGTGCGGAAAGTAAAACTAACTCTTGACTCGGCGATGTTTGTTCGACCAGTTCACACTATGCAAAGTGCTACGTCTGGTTGGAGGGACTTGTGATTGAACACATGAGCTAACCTCTCTCCGTCCGTATCTCCACTGCACCAATCTCCTTGAGCTTGGTCAGTTCTTCACTTGTGGTTGATTATTGAGGAAATCACTGAAACCTTTGACAAACTGGACTTCGAGGCGACAATAACTCTTCGCTCTCTGAAGAACAACTCTCTAACCGTCTAGGAGAATTGCAGTTCTCCAAGATAAAAAGGCTAGCAAACTTCTTCCTAAGTCATAGTGAATCAACTCAGATCAATAGGACTTATGCTTCGGTGGATGGGTTTTTGGTTTGCTTCGGTGGGGTTGCTCTCTTTTCTTCACTATCAGAAAATATTCTTGGAGCAGCCACCCGCCAATGAGGGCGGGGGTGGCCTATTTATAGGTGGCGATCCCTAGGAGCGAAATGTCTTAAATGACCCGATGCGATAGCTTGACACCTGTCCGCAACGGTCGGATTTCCAATCAAAGCGCAACTTTACTTGAGAAACAAGTAAAGCAGACTCACGGACTTGGTTATGCTTCAGGAGCCGAAAGAACAAAGTCTTCGCTGGTGAAGAATTACCTAGTGCACATGAGATTTCTCATCTCTGGCTTCTCACAGGTTTGGATTCGATCTGAGTCTTTTCACCAAAACCTTCAGAGTAAATTTACTAAACCCCTCTTGATAGTACGGTTTTTCCTACGACTAAAAGAAGTGAAAAAGAACTACGCAGAAACTACTAAGTCTTGCGCCATCTTGGTCATCTCCTTCGATGAGACGTGCTTCAGGAATCCTTATCTTTTTAGGGGTCGACATCCGTGATGAGCTTCACTCCAGGGGATATGCTTCAGTAAATATGTAAATCTTCGTTGAAGCTTTATCACCAACCTAAGACATCAGGAACCTAACCATCTGTTTTACACTAGAAAACTTGTTAGTTCCTCTACTGTTTTGTCCAACAATATCCAAAACTCATGGGGGCATAACTTTGCTCTTACAGCTCCGAAGGTGTCGGAGACTTTGTGGAAATCGAGATCACATTTATCTGATTTGGTGAAGCTCCCGTTGACTATGATGACGTCCGCGGATCCTGGCATCTTGAGTTTGAGGTAGGCGTAGTGCGGAATCGCCATGAATTGTGTGAACGCTGGACGTCCCAATATGGCGTGATACTGTGACTGCCAATCGAGTACTTCGAACTCGAGGGTGTTTCTTGCGAAATTGCGTCTGCTGCCAAAGACGACTTCGAGCTCGATTAATCCAAGGGAAGTGGCCGCTTCTCCTGGGACTACTCCGTATAACACGGTGCTTGATTTCTTCCATACTGATCGTGGGATCAGCATCTTGCGTAGGGTGCTGACGAAGATTATGTTCATGTTGCTGCCTCCGTCCATGAAGATTCTGTCCATGTCGTACCCTCCAATTTGAGCGTCGAGTATCAGGGGTGCGTGCCCCGGCCTTGGGACTACAGGCGGGAGATCGCTCTGGGAGAATGTGATGCTGGTTTCTGCGTTGTGTAGTTGGTAAACTTCGACTGTGTTTAGGTTCTCGGCTGCTCTGGCTTGCAGGGTGTAGGCGTCCTGTTGGGATTGCGATACTCTGCCTTCTTGGATCGTGTACACCTATCCTTGAGTCGGCGACTGCTCGGTTCGTCGGGTGCGCTTGGTTTCTCGCTGTTTTTCTTCCTTGAGGTTGTCGGCAAGTTCGTTGAATAGGCGGCAGGCTCCCAGAGTGTGACTCGATCTGATTTAACCCCAGTTGTCTTCGAAGAAGTGGATCGTGCAGAGTCCTTCTAGTTGTTCCCTGACCGTGAGTTTGCCGGATTCGGCGTGGAGTTTCCGCCTTGAGATTCGGAAGAACAGCGCGTGGTCCGCTGGGTGCTCATGAACTCGCGGATCGATTTCGATCCCCTCGCTTTGATTCCGGTTCCTTATAAGATTGGCGAATTCGTCTGGTCTTCGATCTGGGTCGTAGTGTTCGCCGGTCTGAGTCTCAGAGTCGTTGTCCTGGCGGGCGACAGTTGTCTGTACGGCGGCGGGTCGTCGAGTGGTCGGCGAGCGCGTGGATGTATAGTTCGACTCGTCGAGTGGGGTCTCTTCGTAGAATCCTCGCGCCTGTCTTCTGATTCGTTGATTTCTTCCTCGTTGGCAATGATCTTGGCGATCGCTGATCTCGAGCTCCGAGTCGGTGTCTTGTTGTGCGGCGGGTGCCTCGGTGGCGGTGGGTCGTTGATACGTCCAAAACGTATCTATAATTTCTGTTTCCTCCATGCATGTTTTGTGTGATATTGCTATGATCTAGATACACTTTCATACACTTTTGATCATATTTGGACTAACCTATTAACTCAGTGCACCACAGTGCCAGTTCCTGTTTTCTGCTGTTTTTCTATTTCAGTTTTCCCCCATATAAAAAGTGCTCCAAAAATTCGGGAAAGCTCAGATAAAAAATCAGCGCAGAAGAACCTTCCGGAAGGACCTGAGTGGGGCCAGAGGGCCACCACCAGGGGCCCAGGCGCCCTGGTGGCGCGCCCCAGGGGCTGGCCGCTCCAGGGGGGCGCCTGGACCCCTGGTGGCCCCCCTGGTGCCCTACTTTGCCTCCTATTTATTCTCCCATCGCGGAAACCCTGATTCTAGACCCCTTTTCTCCAGAAGCAATTCCGATCTCCGCCGCCATCGTCATCAAGTTTCGGGGGGACAGAATTCATGTGCCGGCACCCTGCCGGGACGGGGAAGTGCCCCCGGATTCATCTCCATCGACGTTGCTTCCTCCCTCCATGAAGCGGGAGTAGTTCTCCCTCGGGGCTGAGGTTTCTCCCAGTAGCTATGTGTTCTTCTCTCTCTCCCATGATGTGATCTTCGTTGTGATCATAGGCTATGTTAATCTAGGGTGATCCCATGATATTTCCCCTTCCTCTATGTATTGGATTGATGTACTCAATTGATCTTATCTAGTATAATCCCCGAGACCATGGTGACAGCGGTCTATTGGACATGGGTTAGAAGAATATTATCATGAGTGATTTCCTCTTTTGTGTGTGGATTGAAGATTGAGAGTCTCTTGGTGCTTGTCTTTGACTATCCTTGAGATATGTTGTGGTGATTGTGGTACTCTCTTTGGATGGCCGCGGTGACATTGGGAAATCCATAGATTGAGAACTACGAACTCTGAGGTGTGCTTTTGTATCCCTACACAATTCTCGTCCTCTCTTGACCACAAAGGAATGACCCCCGAGTACGTCTCCATTGCATGTTTTATGGGAAATACCATGTGATTGCCACTAGTGAAAGTATGAAGCCTAGGCCTTGTTTCCACCATTGCAATACTGTTTGTGCTCACGTTTACCACTTGTTTCTTTGCTTCACTTTTTATTAAAGATTTATATTACCTTGTTTTTCCACACCTATGACCCATATTTTATCATCTCTTCGCCGAACTAGTGCACCTATACAACTCCTAGTTGTATTTGGTGTGTTGGGGACACAAGAGACTTCTTGTATCTTAATTGCAGGGTTTCTTGAGAGAGACCATCTTCAACCTCTACTTCCCTGAGTTTGATAAACCTTAGGTCATCCACTTGAGAGAAATTGCTGCTGTCCTACAAACCTCTGCGCTTGGAGGCCCAACATAGTCTACAAGAATAGAAGCGTGCGTAGACATCAAGCTATTTCTGGCGCCGTTGCCGGGGAGGTAAGCGTTGAAGGTATATCTTTAGATCTTGCAATTAAATCTTTTTGTTTCTTGTTTTTATTTTCACTAGTTAGGCTTATGGAAAACAACAAAAATATTATGAGAGAGCTTTATGAGCTCTACCTTGAGTTGGGACATGAAGTGTTTGAAGAGAAAATAAAAAATCCTATGGAGCTTTACTATTTGCACAACACTCATGATAGTAGTAATGTTATTTGCATGTCTTCTTTGAATACTTTTGATGCTAATGATATCCAAAGCTATAAGCTTGGGGATGCTACGTTTCATGAAGATGATCTTTTTAGCCCCCCAAGTTTTGATGAGGAAATTTATTTTGATGATACTTTGCCTCCTATCTATGATGATTATTGTGATGACACTTATGCTATAAAGAATAAATGTTTGGAAGTGTATCATGATAAGAAAGATTCATGTGATAGCTATTTTCTTGAGTTTGCTCCCACTATTACTTATGAGAAGGATTTTGCTTATGTGGAGAGTAATAAATTTTCTATGCTTGTGGATCATGATAAGAATTTTTTATGTGATACTTATATTGTTGAGTTTATTCATGATCCCACTGAAAATTATTATGAGAGGGGAACATATACTTATAGATATTTCAATAATATCAAGTTCCCTCTCTTTATGTTGAAGGTTTTGAAGCTGCACTTATTTTGGCTTCCTATGCTAATATCTCTATGCTCCCATGAGTTATTTATCTACAAGATCCCTTTGCATAGGAAGCATGTTAGGCTTAAATGTTTTTGGTATTTGCTTCTTCATGCTCTCTTTTGTTCTTCAACTCTTATTCCTATGAGAGCATCATTAAAAAATTTAAGCCTATCTTTATGACTATAAAGAAAGAGCTCTAGGGAGACAACCCTTGTTATCTTTAGTTTGAGTTTTTAATTTCAGTTTTTCGTGGTCTTGATGATTGTTACTACTGTAGCAACATCATTGTATCTTTATTTTCAATCTTTGTGCCAAGTCTAGCCTCCGATTGCAAGAAAGTTCAAAAGTTGTGACATGCTGCCCAGAAAACAGATTCTGTCCTTGGACGGAAAAATTAGCCTAAAATCACCAGATCATCTTTTTGATCTGATTTTTTTTTGACAGCGTGCTCCATACAATTGACTTCCGAGCATCTGTTCTGAGTTTTTTGATTCGATTTGCAGAAGTACCCCTAAAAAATTCTTTACTACCTGTTGTTCTGTTTTTCACAGATTCTGCCACGTTTTGTGTCTCCTAACTTATTCAAGCCTTAAGCTTGCTTTTTCTTTGCAAAAACTTTTTGGAAATCTTGAGAAACAGTAGCTCTTCAAGAATATCTTTATACCCAGTGGAATTTTTTTATTTATTAAGGGTACTAACCTCTCTAATCAGCTTATGATGAGTTATGTATGAAGGGAGTTTTCAAGTGTGCAATGGAAGATGACGAAAGAAGATTCGGGAGTGTCAAGCGCTCAAGCTTGGGGATGCCCCCATGCATCCCCAATAAATATTCAAGGAGACTCAAGCGTCTAAGCTTGGGGATGCCCCCGTGCATCCCCTTCTCCATCAACAATCATCAGTTCGTCCTTCGTCTCACTATATTTTTATCACTTCATGCGTTATGTGCTATGCTTGGAGCGTCTCGCTCTTAGGTTTTATTTTTAGTTTTATTTAGCTTTGCTTGATGTTCATAACAAGTTAGATCCTGTCTTACTTTGTGTGGGATAGAAACACGCTCCACTTTCAAAATCTAGAACACATCATAGGATTCTTCATGCCTATCTTTTTGCTGTTGTGTGTTCTTTATCTTTTCGTAGCTACTGCCATGTTTAGTTTTAGTTTTAGTTTGTCTTTAGCAAGAGCCTTGGCTTTTGTTTAGTTTTTTTCTGGAACTCTCTTTATTTTTCATGTTTATCTTGTTAAGAGAGTTGGTTGTTGCACTGAGTTGTGTCTTTTCTTGAAAGTAGGTAGTTGAGGTTGCTATTTAATTTTAGTAGTAACTTGCAATAGTTTTGAGGTATTGATGTGAGTAATGTATGAACTTTTGGTGTCAAGAGCTCTAGCCTATTAGTGATAGGTGTCGTATTTTGGGCAATCCGTGTTTATTTTCAAAACCTACAAAACTAGTTGAGAACTCTAGCTACTAGATGGATCACTACTCTTCTGAGGGGTCGGATATTAGAGTACACTCACGTACCATGAGTCGAGGATGCGCAAGGATAACCAAACCCCCATACACTCCTCCTCGGGGTACTTTTCTCTTTGTGAACCTCCTTACTAGATTGAGAGTTACCGATAATAAGTGCATGAGTTCTTCGGACTAATGTAAGTATTGAAAGTTGACACTTCCACCTCCTCATATTTGCTAGCCTCTCCTGTGCCGTGCATTGCTTTCTTCTCACTCCGAGAGTTGGCGTCCAGCTTCGCCGGTACATCCAAACCCTTGGCATGATACGCTCTGTCATCATAAACCTCCTTATATCTTTCCTCAAAACAGCCACCATACCTACCTATCAAGGCATTTCCATAGCCTTTCCGAGATATATTGCCATGCAACATCCACCTCTTCATGACTTGATCTTCATCTCATACATGTTCTTGCTACACTGGCAGTGACATACATTGCATACATCATGATAGCTACATCTTCTTTATGTTTTGAGTACCTTGTAAAGTGTGAAAGATCTTCTATACCCTCTTGTAAATTAGAGTGTTGCCCTTAAGTGAGGAAAAGATCCCAAAGTGGACAAATCAAAAGATCCCAAAGAGGACAAATGAGAGAAATAGAAAGAGCCATTGAGGCCACCAAAAAATACAAAAAATAGATAAAAGAGAAAATGAAATAAAAAGAGAGAAAGGGGCAACACTACTATCCTTTTGAGAGATCCACACTCGTACTCCCTCTTATATCTTGTACTCCATAAAGATCATCATCATGCATATAGCTATGTGGGGACCTTCACACTATAGAACTTGGCTTGCATATTCCAAGGATGAGCCTCCTCAAACGATCTCTAGGTCTTCATGAGCGAGCAAGTTGGATGCACCCCCACTAGTTCCATTGGAGAGCTTTTCTTAGCTCATATGTGCATCCGTTGCATGGCAATCCCTACTCCGCACATCATATCTATCATTTGGCTTTCTCTAGCCTATGATTGTCCTCATTGATGTGAGCCTTTCACACCTTTTTTGTCTTCCTCCTCCATCATTATTCTCTCTTTGCCATCCAAAGTGTCAACTATCGTGCTTACGCTCATCCATTGCATGAGTGCTCAAAATATCGAAAAGGAGTGGATCAAATTGACTTGTACCTGGCTAGTGGTCTGGGGACGAGTCAAGATAAGATTCCAAAGAAGACCGAGTGTGAAACTTTAGTAGATTGAGTTCTCAACAAAAATAGTTTTTTCATCTCGTATTCCCTATCCCCTTTCTTGCACGCAAACACCATTTGGAGACATTCGAGTCACGGACAGCGAGAGCTCTTGCACCTAATGTTCTTTTGTTACTTGTTTCAATGCTAATATAGACTCTTGCATGTTATGACTTGAATTGAATCTCTAACCTTGATTGCTTTAATTTTCAAAGTTCTTATATGGTTGCTAGCATGTCACCACAGAAATTATGCTGTTATCATTTACCTACTCGAGGACGAACAGGATTTAAGCTTGGGGATGTTGATACGTCCAAAACGTATCTATAATTTCTGCTTGCTCCATGCATGTTTTGTGTGATCTGGCTATGATCTAGATACACTTTCATACACTTTTGATCATATTTGGACTAACCTATTAACTCAGTGCACCACAGTGTCAGTTCCTGTTTTCTGCTGTTTTTCTATTTCAGTTTTCCCTCATATAAAAGGTGCTCCAAAAATTCGGGAAAAATCATGATAAAAAATCAGCGCAGAAGAACCTTCCGGAAGGACCTGAGTGGGGCCAGAGGGCCACCACCAGGGGCCCAGGCGCCCTGGTGGCGCGCCCCAGGGGCTGGCCGCACCAGGGGGGCGCCTGGACCCCTGGTGGCCCCCCTGGTGCCCTACTATGGCTCCTATTTATTCTCCCGTCGCGTAAACCCTGATTCCAGACCCCTTTTCTCCAGAAGCAATTCCGATCTCTGCCGCCATCGTCATCAAGTTTCGGGGGGACAGAATTCCTGTGCCGGCACCCTGCCGGGACGGGGAAGTGCCCCCGGATTCATCTCCATCGTCGTTGCTTCCTCCCTCCATGAAGCGGGAGTAGTTCTCCCTCGGGGCTGAGGTTTCTACCAATAGCTATGTGTTCTTCTCTCTCTCCCATGATGTGATCTTCGTTGTGATCATAGGCT
Source organism: Bromus sterilis (assembly GCA_950022295.1). NCBI lineage: Eukaryota > Viridiplantae > Streptophyta > Magnoliopsida > Poales > Poaceae > Bromus > Bromus sterilis. The sequence goes on along the minus strand of OX465601.1, from coordinate 135,762,047 downwards.
ATGTTAATCTAGGGTGATCCCATGATATTTCCCCTTCCTCTATGTATTGGATTGATGTACTCAATTGATCTTATCTAGTATAATCCTCGAGACCATGGTGACAGTGGTCTATTGGACATGGGTTAGAAGAATATTATCATGAGTGATTTCCTCTTTTGTGTGTGGATTGAAGATTGAGAGTCTCTTGGTGCTTGTCTTTGACTATCCTTGAGATATGTTGTGGTGATTGTGGTACTCTCTTTGGATGGCCGCGGTGACATTGGGAAATCCATAGATTGAGAACTACGAACTCTGAGGTGTGCTTTTGTAGCCCTACACAATTCTAGTCCTCTCTTGACCACAAAGGAATGACCCCCGAGTACGTCTCCATTGCATTTTTTATGGGAAATACCATGTGATTAGACTATGTTAATGTTGTTGGGAGTTGCCACTAGTGAAAGTATGAAGCCTAGGCCTTGTTTCCACCATTGCAATACCGTTTGTGCTCACGTTTACCACTTGTTTCTTTGCTGCACTTTTTATTACAGATTTATATTACCTTGTTTTGCCACACCTATCACCCATATTTTATCATCTCTTCGCCGAACTAGTGCACCTATACAACTCCTAGTTGTATTTGGTGTGTTGGGGACACAAGAGACTTCTTGTATCTTAATTGCAGGGTTGCTTGAGAGAGACCATCTTCAACCTCTACTTCCCTGATTTCGATAAACCTTAGGTCATCCACTTCAAGTAAATTGCTGTTGTCCTACAAACCTCTGCGCTTGGAGGCCCAACATAGTCTACAAGAATAGAAGCGTGCGTAGACATCAGTCGTCGAGTGTTCAGCAGGTCCTCTGCTTCGTGTTGTAGCTCGTCGATCAGGATATCCATGTGGAACCCTCGTGCCTTTCTTTTGGGTCGTTGAGTTCTCCTTCGCTGGCGGTGGGCTCGGTTGCTGCCATAGTATTGGTCTTGGCACAGCTGCTTCTTGTCCTCAAGCAATTCAGTTCAACGAACTGGATGCGACAAAGAAAACTTTGACAAACTCTTTTGCTTCATTAGATGTATATAAGCATGTACTACGAAAGAGTTTAGCAAGTTTTGACATCATGCTATAAGGACAATGCACGAAGCAATCCTTCTTTCATGTAATCAGTCACAAACAAACGTAAAGTAAATAATATGCTGCTGAAAATCAATTCAAGATCACAATGCACATAGCATGAACATATCAGAGTGGTATTTCGCTAGCCTCCATGAGTGAAGCAAAACATAAATGCAGAAACTCCTCCGGAGTTTTAGAGGAGACTAGAACTCAGAACTCAGAGTAAGAAACATCACACTCATGCAGAAGACAATGTGGTACTTTGGGACAATGCATGTTACATTAAGAATGACAATTATGCTCTCATAGTTGGTGCTTTGGAGAAAGGAAGGTGGAGACTCTCGAACCGTGGATTTTGATGGCAAGGTTGAAAACCCGTGAAAGGAAGCAAAGACTAAACATGGACCAGAGCTCTTGGTTTTGAAAACAGAGATAAAACTCTTTTGAGAGGTGCAACTTTTCAGTCAACGGTGAACGGTAAAGGTCTCTCAATATCTCCCATGCCAACCATATTAATGCCTTTTGCTTACACATGTTCCCTTATCCATAAATCCTTTGATGGTCTACGGAACCTTTTATTTTGCCTCAAGGATGGAAGGAGGGTATCGTTCCATCTATCATAAGCAGCATTTGGTCCATTTCATTCCATCATCAAATATGGGGGAGGTGTAACTCTCATATTTTTTATTGACCAGTTAAAACTTCCGTCAAAATATTTTTGGCATGAAAGATACTGATTTTCCCTCACCGCACCATGAGCTTGTACAGTTACAAAGGGGAAGCTTTTGAATAAATTTCGAGATGGTACATGAAAGTCTAAGTTAGGAGTGGCGGTAAATACCACATATAGGTAGGTATGGTGGACTCAAATGGAACAACTGGGTTGAAAAAGGAGTTTGGAAGCAGAAGCAGAATTCCGCTTGGTGCTGGAGGAAGGCTAGCAAAAGACGGGGAAGCGACCAACTAGAGAGCATAACAGTCATAATCATGCAGAGCGACAAAGCAACATTGAATCGGGCATGAAAGTGATATAACTACTCTGAAGTAAAAAGATCATCAAGGCAGAACAGACTTTTTAGTCTTAACAGGCGTGAACATGTGCCAAGTCAATCCAAGAATCCCCCGGAGGGAAATACCACTTCAATATGCCATACCATGAACAATGCAATGCATGTCAATCATTTCAAGCAACACATTATAAACTCTAGCTATTTGAAACTAACCACAAAGAAAGCATGAACCACTGGGAAAGCATTGTAAACATAGCACTATGTCGCTACAAGCTGGTCTCTAATCATAAGTACAAGCATATGTACAAAAGTAGAAACAAAAAGAGTTCATACCGGCTTTCCTTGTTGCATCCTTCCGTCAATCTCGTCATTACTGCCTTGTCCATTGCACGATCGAACGTAGGAAATTATAATCATCATGGACTCGAGATGAACTCTGAAAACAAAGCAAACTAAAGAGCAAAGGAAACATATTTTTGGGTTTTTTAAGGTTTAACGAAAGCAAAAGAAAGGAGAAATATTTTTGGGTTTTTTTTTGCAAACTAAAAGAACAAAGAAGAACAGGCAAAAACTTGCAAAAAGATAAAAGTGAACCAATGGTAGATACAACGGAAAGGGGAGGAGAGCACGTACTCCCCCAAGCTTAGGCTTTTGCCCTAAGTTGGGCTCGTCTACTGCGGTCCCGAGGAGCCTCCAGCTACGGGGTAATGGTAATCCCAAGGGTTGTATGAGCCCTCCAGTGCGTACACTAAAGTCCTCGGATCCTCCCACGTGGAAGAGGAAGGTCCAGCCCCCCATCCAGAGGAAGGCCCTTCACCCCAGGGGGTGACGGTCTCCTCCTGAACTGGTGGATATACCACGTGCTCCTCCTCGTCCGGCTTGTCCCCCTCCGTGGGGTCGTGAAACTGGTATCTCCCCGTGATCTCTTCAAACTCGGCAACTGAAAAGTGAAATCCGTTCCTGCGAGAAAAATCAAACACAAGTGGTGCAGGTAGACGAACAGTGCGTTCCACACCGTCTTTAAACCGCAAAATATAATCAAGTGCATAGCGGTCAGAGGCCTTAGTAACAAAGAAATGCATCTTCATGGCAGCCAAGTCAAGGCTAACAAAAGGAAAGACTGTATCATCTTGTCGCGGTTCTCCTTGGAGAAACTGCAAAAGAAGTGTGGCATAGACGCCACCAAAGAGGTCCCCCTTGTTACTATTAGTAGCAAGGCTTTTCACAATAAGCGAACCCACATGATACTCGTGCTTCCCTGAGAGGGCATTCGCCATGATAGCAGTATCAGGCGTAGAAGTGCTGCTCGTGTTGTCTCGAGCCAACACTCCTCTAGCAATATAATAGGCGAAATACCTGAGGTGAGGGAACATAATGTTGGAAATCTTCTGACGGTTGGATGCCCTCACTTCAGTGTTACAGAACGAGTCGAGGAGGGTGTTGAGTGCAACAGTTTGGACATTTTTCCTCTTCTTCTTCTCGACCAAGCCTGGAAAACCTAAAGCTTCACAAAATGTACTCATAGGCATGGTCAGCAATCTTTCATAAAGTCGAAGCACCATAGTATCATTGTCAGGACAAAACCTGAAACTGTTAACAAAAATAGCGGTGAGTGTCTCAAACTGTGGTACACGGCTCGTAACGAGCCGTGTCAAACCTGCATGGGCACACAGAGCATAGAACTCTTCTCGTATGCCGGCATCCTCCATGAAGTCTTCGCATGGAAATGCCATATCTCTTGCAGGTGACGCGTCCAACATCACCATGGGTACGATATCTTCATTATAGCTCACCCTCGTGGCCGAAGGTGAAGCTGCAGAACGCGTAACACAGCTAGAGCGCTCGGGCTTCTTCTTCCCAAGCCACTTCCCTAGTTTCTCCATTTCTGAAATTTTTAACAATTCACAAAAACGAAGATTTAAGCAAAACTAGTTTGGGCATAACAATCTACTTACTTAACCAAGTCTCAAACTAGCAGCAAAACTTGAAAAATAAATTTCTACACAAACATTTAAGCTTAACTAAACAGCACCAAGAACCACTAAATACTCACTAATGAAGCCACCAACTAGAAAACTAATTGGAGGGCTAAGGGAGTCACATACCAGGAGCACTTGTTCCAAATTTCAGCTCAAATGAGTGGTTGTAGAGGGAGATCGAAGTTCCGTGCTCAATAACAGCAAGAACACGAAACCGGAATAAGAACACGAGTTTTTGGGAAGAAGGAGAGAGAATGAGAGGAGAGATGCCACCAGGGGGCATGGGACCCACCCAGGAGGTGGGTGGCGCGGCCAGGACCTGGGCCACGCCACTTAGCCTTCTGGCCTGGTGGTGGCCCCCCCTGGTCAGCCAAAGGTGCCCCTGATGGATTTTTACCTGAAAACTTTGAATATAATAAAAAATTTGGAATTTTCTGGGCAACTTCACTGTAGAGAATTTTTCAAAGTTCAAAAAGCTGCAAAAACTTTTGTGAACTTGAGGCAGAAGTTAGAACAGGTGAAGCTTTAAACACAAAAACTTTGGTACAACAAGGAGAATAAAAACTAAAGGAAATGAAAACATAACAAGCTCAACTTTTTACCCATATCAAACTTGCTAGTTAGCAAGGTTGATCAAGTCTTACCAACACACCGGTGATATATAGCGCAGAAAGTCTCGCCTCTTATGAAGTGATCATTGCACTCTCACTTTAATGGACATTGTCCCCACCATAATTGTTTTGTATTTATGGTATACATGTAGTGGACAATCCCATTCTCCAATCTTCACGGTCTCGATATTCTCAATGGAGTTAAGGCCATGCCTTTTGTCGATTTTCTTCGGAAAATACACCGTGTGTTCTTTGTCATTTACGTTGAAGGTAACCTTCCCTTTATTGCAATCAATAACGGCACCTGCGGTGTTAAGAAAAGGTCTACCAAGGATAATGGACATGCTCCCATCCTCAGGCATGTCAAGCACAACAAAATCAGTAAGTATTAAGCAATTGGCAACTTCAACAGGAACATCCTCACAAATACCGATCGGGACGGCCGTGGACTTGTCGGCCATCTGAAGAGAGATATCTGTAGGAATTAGTTTCTCTAAACAAAGCCTTTTGTAGAGAGAGAAGGGCATAACACTCACTCCTGCACCAAGATCACATAAGGCAGTTCTAACATAATTATTCTTTATGGAGCAAGGAATGGTGGGTATACCTGGATCACCGAGCTTCTCAGGAATCTTGCCACTGAAAGAGTAGTTAGCAAGCATAGTAGATATTGCCTCATTAGGGACTTTTCTTTTATTAGTAACAATATCTTTCATACATTTTGAGTAAGGAGGTAATTTAATAGCATCAGTCAAAGGAATTCAAAGAAAAAGAGGTTTCATCCACTCACAAAACTTGTTGTAGTGCTCTTCTTCTTTGGATTTGACGGACTTGCTTGGGAAAGACATGGGTTTATGTACCCATGGTTCTCGTTCCTTCCCGTGTCTCCTTGCAAGGAAGTCTTCTCTAGTATACTTCTTGCGCTTATCGGGTGCTTCTTCTTCACGAACCTCGGGTGGATCATTATTTTCAGTATCTTTTTCAGGTCAGCACCGTCTTCAGTCTCAGCATCGGATGTAGATATGTTGTTTGGATCCACAGCTTGTTCTTCTTCTATAGGATCATTGGAATTGTCAGCTTCCTTGTGTTTCTTTTTCTTCTTCTTCTTCTTTGGGGAGCTAACAATTTCTTCTTCCTGCGCTTGAGAATCTTGCTCGATCCTCTTTGGATGCCCCTCTGGATGGAGAGGGTCCTGGGTGTGTGTGCCACCCCGGGTCTTTATACCGTAAGCTTGTAAACTGTCCTGTTTGGCATTATTAGCAAGCAAATATTTTTGCACATTAGAAATTTGTTCAAGATGAGTTTGAACCATATGAAAATGCTTCACAAGACATTTAACATCATTAACTGTTCTACCTAGAACATCAAGCAAACTTTTGATAGCAAGAGTATTATCACGCAACTGACCTTGTATCTTCTTATTGAAGTGATTCTGCTTCATAATAAAATTATCAAGCTCATCTAAACATTGGTCAGGAGGTTTACCTTTAGGGATGTCACTTGCATTGAAATCTAAAAGAGAATGTACTTCTACCATAGGTGGGTGAGTGGTAGGCTCACTTAGCTTCTCAATTGGAGGTAGATTCTTCACGTCGTTAGCTTTAATACCTTTCTCTCTTATGGACTTCTTTGCTTCTTGCATATCTTCCGGGATCAGGACTAGCATGCCCCTCTTCTTTGGTGGTGGAGGTGGTTCAGGCACGGACCAATCTTCATGGTTTTTGGCAATTTTGCCCATCAATTCTTTCGCATCGTCCGGTGTTCTTTGCCTGAAAACACAACCAGCACAACTATCCAGGTAGGATTTAGACCCATCGGTTAGACCAGCATAAAATATATCAAGTAATTCATTTTTAGGGATTTCATGTCCCGGTCTAGCCTTTAGCAAACTTCAAAATCTCCCCCAAGCTTTAGGGAGATGCTCATCCTGCAACTGTTTAAAGTTATAAATTCTTTGTAAAGCAGCATGTTGCATATGAGCAGGAAAATACTTATCAACGAACGATATAGCCATATCTTGAGGACTCTGAATGGAACCACATGGTAGTGCATCGTACCATGCTCTAGCATCTCCTTTCAAGGAAAAAGGGAGAAGCTTGGTCACATAAAAGTTCCGGATCCTTTCATCTGTGGTAAACAAGTCGCCTAACTCAGTGAGTTTGGTCAGGTGCCCGATAGCATCATCATTTTCTCTGCCATAAAAGGGATCAGCTTCAACTGTGGTTATAAGTGAAAGGTCAACAGAGAAATCATAATCAGGATCAGTGATGCGTATAGGAGACGTAGCAAAAGTAGGATCAGGAGTAAACTTGTTCTTCAGGGAGTGTTTTGCTAGCAACTTCTTTATAGTAGCAGGGTCGGAATCAGCACATTCATTAAGTTCCCTGCAAAAATCATCATCAAGTGTAATATAATCATCCTCAAGGAGTTTCTCCTTAAGGTCAGCAAAGTTATGAGTTTTCCCAATAGCAGTTTGGATAACAGGAATTTCAACACCCGATAATCGGGCAGCAGCAGCAATCTGTTCTTCAATAAAAGAACCAAGTGAACCTCGTCGCGTACGGGATGGTAAGATCGGAACTTTAGGGTCTCCTTTCTTACCCATAGTGGATAACGTGCAGCAGGTAGGATACTTCGAGTAGACCTGTAAATAAAGCTAGGGTCCCCGGCAACGGCGCCAGAAAACAGTACTTGATAACCCTCAACTGTAGGGGATCGAGATAGTCTTCGCGGGCAAGATAACCCAATTTATTGATTCGACACTTAGGGACACAAAGAATACGTACAGGCTTTGACAATTGATTTGTCAATTCAACCGCACCTGAAATAAACACTTGCTTGCACAAAGGTATTAGTAGCAACTGTGATATGGTGGTGGTAGTGGTTATGATAATAGTGGTGATAGTGATGATGAAACAACAAAAGTAAACAACTAGTAATCAGGAGGAAAGAAAACACTGTAGTCTAGGGAGATGGATGGTTGGGCGTTGCTTGGATGAGAACGAACATGTAACGGATTCTAACTTGGGCAAGGCTCACAGAAAACAAAGGATCATCTAGGCAAATATCAAACATCAGGCATGTATCCCAAGGTAGTTGTACGTGCTTGCAATAAGAACTTTGCACAACATCTTTTGTCCTACCCTCCCGCTACAAACGGGGCCAAAAGGAACTTAGGGAGATTAAGGTACTCCTGTCAAAGAGCACCGTAACAAAGCATTAACAATTCATGGATACACGGAATCCTCAAATTATAGTCCATCCCCTTTGGTGTCCCAAGCTGACACCATTGGGATCGCCGATTCCGGACTATAATAGGTGCATACAACTCATAGATAGGATCAAGAACCCCACAAACTCAAGAAACAAAAGGGTGATCAGATCTGAAATCATGGCACTCAGGCCCAAAGTGACAAGCATTAAGAGCAACAAGTTGTAACAGAGATGATAAACACCAAGTAGATGATAGGCAACATGCCCCCAACAATCTGATTGAACTATTACATGATCTAACTCATCCAATCCCTACCATCCCCTTTGCCTACATCAGGGAATTACTCACACATGAGAGGAGAAGTCATGGAGGGGTGATGGAGAGGCGATGATGATGACGATGGCGATGATTTCCCCCTCACCGGAGGCCAATTCAGCCTCCAGATTAGCTCTCCGAGGAAGAACAGAGGGTTGCGGCGGCTCCGCGGCGTAGATTGGAAAAGCGACTTCTGTTTCGGGGTTTCCTTGACGGGGGAATAAATAGGGGCCAAGGTAGGTCACCAGGGGGTGTGGGACCCAGCCAGGAGGGCAGGTGGCGCGGCCAAGAGCTGGGCCGCGCCAGGCACCCTCCTGGCTGCCCCCCTGGCTACCCTGTGGCCCCCCTTTGGCCTGGTGGAAGCTTCCGAAACGCTGATTTTTTATATATATTTTTGGGATTTTTCCAGCGTACCTAAATATCCAGAAACCTGCACAAAAGAAAACAGCACTGGTAGCTCTGCTGAAAACAACGTCAGTCCGGGTTAGTTTCATTCAAATCATGCAAGAATGAAGCCAAAACAATAGCAAAAGTGTTTGGAAAAGTAGATACGTTTGCGACGTATCAGCTGCAGGCTGAGCGATCTCGCTGGGGCGGCAGAGATGTTTGCTGTGATCTTCAATTCTTCGGGTGGATTGCATCTGGTTCTTGCTCTTGAGTTGTGGATTGCTGAAGACGGAACCGCCGAGATCGTAATTCCAACCTGTGTAGTTTCCACAGACGGCGCCTATTGACGGGGATGTACCCCGGAAAATCCCATGGTCAGGGACCCTCGGTTGATCATGAGAGGCACAGGTTGGACGATAGCTCGTCGATTAACAGGAGGATACGTTCCTGCTCGATATTATTGATTGGAGATGGCGATTACAGGGAAGCCAAGGCTAGTGCGCACAAGGCTAGGGTTACAGATTGTGTACCGGATGATCTCGACGTCTCCCCTCCTAGCCCTTATATACTAGGCTAGGTCTCGGGGAGTCCGTCCTGGATTATAGATAGTATTTCCTAACTCTGAACTTGTACCGCACGACAGGTTTGCACCTTCCTTATGAGTCGCGGACTCCTACGTCGGTGCCACTAGTGGGCCAAGGCTCGGCCCAGGCGGCATCTTTGTGGGCCTTCTGTCTTCGGGTACACCGGGTAGGCCCATCCATAGGAATCATGGGGTCACCCCCTCGTCAGCCGTGTTCACCGTGAGCGCCACCTTCGTTCCCCTCTGTTCCCCCTCTGATTCGTCACCCCTTTATGCCGCCTCACGCCGCCGAAGTCCGGCCCGTGGTCGTGGCCACCACGATCGCGCCATCCCTTGCATCGCGCCCCTGGACACGCCATGGACGCGCCCTGGCCCCGCACCCCGCACCCCTGGACACCCCAGCAGCGCACTTGCCAAGGGCAACTCGTGCCCTCTCGCCCTCCTGGCCATGGCCTGACTCCCCCCCTGTGTGCGTGCCCGTGGCCGCATCCGGCTACGGCGGGCCAAGCCCCGGCCGCCGCCTGCATGCGCGTGGCCACGCCCCCTCCCCCCAGCGCCTCGCCACAACCCACCCTCGCCGGAGCGGCATCGCCGCCGTGCCCCTGGCGGACGGCGTGGTCTCATCGTGGTTAAGGCAGTGGGTTAGCCCACTAACGGGTGGACCCCCCTGCAAATAAAAAAATATTAGATATAAAAACCCCTCCCACTATTTAAGTGTTAAAATGTGTTTGCCTCTATGAGTGGCTTACAGGTGGGCCCTAGGCCTTTTAAATAAATTAAAACTGTTTAATTAGTACTGTGCCACTTACACATGGGTCCCACTGTCAGTTTTGTTAATTAAATGGATTAATAGTTTAGCAGAGTATGACACATGGGCCCATTGCTATTTAAACAAATAAAATGATTTATTATGCCACTATGAGGCTGACATATGGGACCCACTGGTCAGTTGACCAGTCAACCTTACAGGTGGGCCCCCTCTGTCAGGTTTGACCTGGTCAAATGCACTGTTTTGGATAATGTTATTTTAATAATAAAAGAAAATCCAGTAAATGTTTTTAATTGATTAAAACTTTAAAAATCAATATCTTTTAAACCGTAAGTCAGATTCAAAAACTTTATACATCAAAATTGATCAGAAGAATACATAGATTTTGAATAGGCTATCCGTATGTCTACCACACCCCTCTAACATACCGCACACGGGACATTCCCCCTCTGTTTGCACTGTCCGGTAATCACCCGGAGCCGGTAAAAGTTTCCGGATGAAATTGTTCTGAACATGAAAGTTGTTCAGAATGGATCAACTAACACGGATACACCTTTCACATGTTTGTCGGCTGTCCACGACACCTCCGGCATGGTACCTTCCCCCTCCGGACACCCTGTCCGATAATCACCCGGAACTGGCAGTTCATCCCCGGATGAATTCCCGCCCCGAGCATAATACATTGCACTGCGTTAGAACACCGTTAACATTTCATCTGTCAGGTCATGCACATGTTTGTATATGATTGCTTTGTATTTACTGTTCCCCCCCCCTTAATCTCCGGTAGACCCCGCTGCTGCCGCCGACTACACCGCTGCTGAGTACGACTATGTCATCGACGACCGTATCCCTACCGCGAGCTTCCAGGCAAGCAGAGCCATTCTCTTCCCCAGATATCGCCTATCTTTCCGTACATTTCTTGCACTAGGCATGGTTACTGCTGCTGCTACGTTGCTTACCTATTCAATTGCATAGCATGTCATTGTCGCCCCTTGATGTACCTTTCCGTATCCTATGCTGCCTATAAATATATATATATTCTATTCAGCAGTGAACCCTGCGCATTGTTAGCTAGGATTAGATAGCGGACTGTGATCACTCTGGGAGTGATAACGGAAATGATATATTACAACTGCAACAGGTGCGGATTAATGCAGACGCCATAGGGAACCTACAACGGCGAGACTCTGCCGAGTCGCTTCGAGTTTGACTTACGAGTGGACGAACTCATATTTCACTCTCGTAGGCTCAGTAGCGTAGCCTCGCTGGGATGATACGAGGGTATTCCTCTTTAGTTCATTCCGTTGGTGTCTCGGCACCACCGGAGTGCTACGAGAATATTCCTCTTTAGTTCATTCCGCTGATGTCTCTGTCGAACCTCTTGAAGTGTACCATCGAGGGTGATTCCTCCTAGTTTCACTTGATGGTAGGCACTCGAATCAACTGGTGTCCTTACAGGTAAGGAGTCAGGTGACCCAACGGTTCCCGCGTAGGGTATCTTAGCGGAACGACGGGTCGGGTGCATTCCACCGGTGTTCGGCGGGCCTGGTACAGTTCGTAGCCGACAGATATCCTGTTGTACGAAAGTCGAGCTCTTCGGAGCAAACGCGAGACAAGGTAAGGAGACGGTTCACCTTGTTGGTAACCGCACGAGTTGGTGGGACGTCAGGGCAGGCGCCGATGTTACTGGTGGACCTGACTGCTGTCGTTGTCCGCGACTCACCTAAATAAGGACAAACGATAATGGTTGTTCCGACAGAAAATAAATAAATTACTTAATGGTTCGGTGGATGTCTTGAGTTGGCTATATGCCATGTACGCACTACCTACCCACGGGAATTACGAGTTATGGGCTCCCCTGCTTCATAGTCTCGTCCGAGGACTCTTCAGACGTCAGCAGTACCGCGGCCTGCGCCGGGAAGTGGTGTTGTCTTATTTGCTCGCGCGGTGGTGTCTTATTTTGGATTTTCTTTAACTTCACCGGCCAGCCTCGCACCGTGCAGGAGTACGTCGGGGTTAGGGTCCAAAGCCCCGCGTACATAGGATATAGTCCGGCGGATGACCTCTCTGTTGAGTTTGAATATGGGTTGTGGAGTGTCGGATAGCCTTGGTGGAGCGTTCCCTAACAAGGTGCCCGCCACCCTAGAGATCCGTGCGTGTAGTGTAACACAAGTGCACCCCTGCGGGGAAGATTAATCTATTCGAATAGTCGTGTCCACGGTAACAGGACGCTTTATGCTGAAGCTGGATCTTACCACTACAAACTATTATTATTAAACTGTATGGTTCTGGGTTTTCTTCCTCGCTGGGATGTCGAGGAGGTGAACTCGGAGGCATTGTTAATTATTACAACTTATTATTATACATTGCTGCAACAAGTTCTGTTGCATTGTTACTTTATGCTTTATATAAACTGTTGGCTATTCTCTTCTCATGCTGCAAGACTCGTCGGAAGATGCTAGTCTTCGATAGGCCTAGCTTCTTACCCTTATTCTGATTTCTATCTTGCAGTCCACTATATATAGCTTCCCATTTCCATTTGATACAATGCATAAATGCTTAGAAGCGGACGTAAGACTCGCGGGTATACTACATACTCACCTTTGCTTTATTTCCCCCTTTATGTTTTGCCTGATCGTCCGCTGCAGTGGACGTTGGAGTCCAGGAGCAGGAGATCCTCGATGCCGACCACCGCAACATGAAGATCCCCGATGCCTTCTACGACGTCGAGTTCCCCGTTGACCAGGAGTAGTTTGGAGGTTCCCAGGCAGGAGGCCTCGCCTTTTCAATCGTTGTTGATTTTTGTGCTAGCCTTCTTAAGGAAACCTTGTATTCTTGTGTCTGTACTCAGATACCATTGCTTCCGCTAACTTTGTGCTCTCGAGCTGTTGTATTCGAGCCCTCGTGGCCTCTGGCTTGTATTAAACAGCTTGTATTATTTTATTTGTAGAGTTGTGTTCTGATATCTCACCGTGAGTCCCTAATCTCGGTCGTGTACCTTGCGTGTATGATTACTGTACACGGTCTGATTTTGGGGGCGTCACAAGTTGGTATCAGAGCCGACTGCCTGTAGGACACCCCCTTCCAACTCCTTGGTCGAAGTTGAGTCTAGTCTTTGCAAAACTACTTTTCTAACAGTGTCGTGTGGCTTATCGGCTCACGTCGCAAATTGGGTGGTATTAGGATCTTTTTTCTCTGTAGCTTTGCTCTGGGAATCTGCTCTCTTATCCTTTCGGGTTAAAGATTTTACTAACTCTGACTCTAGGATCTCGTGACTACTTCCTCGACCCCTCATTCCAGATGATCGCTTGCTTCACGAGAAGATCCCGAAGATACTTGCCGATAAATTCTCGAGACCCTATGTGCCCATCGCCTTAACAATTCCCTGCCACTGATAAGTCCGTATGCATAACCACATACACCTCCCGTTCGTCCATTCAATTCAAGTTGCTCTTGTTGTTTCAAGTTACGTCGGAATACTCTCCGATGTTTTGAGATTCTTTCGTGTCTGCTTCCTTGCAGGTTCTGTTCACATTGCGGATAATTCCTCACACTTATCGAGGATCCATTCATCCTCAGTTGTTCATGTGATCCTGGAACACTTTGGAATACTATTTGACCCCCGTGAATCCATACGTAGCCTACTTCTTTGGAGATTCTTCTTACCTGCTTGCACTATGATTTATCACGTTTGTCTTGTAGTCTTTGATGACCTCCCTTGGCATTGCCATCCTGATCTGTTGAATCATCGTGTGTGCTAGTGCACGCAATCATCAGTTGATCCCTAGGAATCAATTCTTCTGGCTCAGACGTCATTCCGGACATGAGCTGGTTCTTGGTAAATCAAATCTTAATGGATTAACCGTCAAGCTTCTATTCAACTTATCCATGCTTGATCGATGTATCTGAATCTGATACACCGATATGGAAATCATAATTCCTTTGTACTTAAGCATTGAATTATTCCGATGCTTTTATCATCCGATGCTTTTGCATCCTTTCTTCTTATGGTTGAGTACCGATACTCACACCAGACTTTCTGTACGCCACCTGACCTCTTTGGTGGATTACTACCTGTCGTCTCCTTGTGTCCTAAATCATTGACGAGCTTCCCCTGATATGAAATGCCTTTGGCAAACGATATCATCTGGTCTGTGTCATCAACCTTCTGCTTTCAAACTTGTATCTCTTGTTTCTATTGTTTGTCGTATATATTCGTAAAATGTCCCTATGGGTTGTATCTATGCTTCCTCCATCTGTGTGAACCCATGAACTTCTACGGGTCTTACTCTACTGGTGTTATGCCAGATAAATTTTTGAACGCTACAAATTCATCGATAGCGAGAAGTGAGTGAAAGGTTATGCATTGAAGAAGTGGGAGTCAACCCTAAACATTTGTGTTCATGCCCATGGATACTATGTAGAACTTATCATGAAAGCTTCTAGTAAAGATAATTAACCCCCTTGGTATAAATTCTTCTACACTTATGATCCACCATTCTACCTTCGAGTATTACCCCTGGTATATCGAGGATATCATGCCTTTGCACTACATCTTATGGCTTGTGATGAAACAATGCCTATCCCTGTAATATCCATTTCATGGTTCTGGGTTGTCGTCAAACGAGAACACCGCTTACCTTTTGCTCCACCACCCCTTTTGTTTGGTGATGTTTCTATTCGATTGCATTCTCTTGAAACCTCTCGACATAAAGTGTTGTGGTCATCATCAGCATTTTTTGCTTCCCCCATGTGTCTATTGAATTCATGACGAGAAATACCATCCTTGCCCCCTCGATAAATTATGTTAACATCGACAACATCCTTTAACTCCCTGCCAATACAAACTTGGTCATGTATATCTTGCTCTGCTTTCCCTTGGGAAAGATATACCCCTGATACTTGTGTATCATCACATTTTCCTTTCCATTGGTCTGTTTAACCTTTCTTTGAATATAAATTATCTGAGCAGTGATAATTCCATGCTTATGTAAACATTTCGGTGTACTACTTTGTCCGTACAACCTGTTACTATTGTTGATAACATTTCAGTAACCAGCGATGGACAAGAACTTTGCCTATTGGCACGCCTCATCTTAACGAGCAGGAAAATGGTTCTCTTTGTCCCTCGCCCTTGGCACTGATGTTGTTGCCGACATAGTTGACAAGCTGTTCTCTGGCTTACCTTGCAACTTGATCACATTGTTTGTCACTACCCTCCTTATTCAATGTGGGCCCATAACCCACAGTTCCACAGGATCGAAACCTGACTCTCTTGTACCTTTCTGTTCTCGAGGTTATTCCTCTTACTTAACCTCGTATGCAACTCACGAGTCCTTTATCCTGTGAGATTCAGTTCGATGTCAGACTCAGTGCTTATGCCTCATGCTCTGTAACCCCCATTTTCATCGTTCGTCATTGACATCGAATGCATGTATATCCACTTGAAACTTCTCATACCTCCTTTTGATTCTCTTGATGTATTTCCCTGAGTTTAAACTCGGGAGATACTTTGTGCCCCATTCCCTTGGACAACCCCGGTTGATTAACCTTGTGTCGATTCGACCCCCTAAGTGTCCCCTCCTAGCCTATCCGTAGGTACGATGCAGACCCTGAAGGAAGGATGAAAACTCGTCGAGATGCACCGATGCAGAGAGATGAAGACATCAATGAGAAGGATCAACTCCTTCGAGAAGGGCGACAAGAACCAGAAGATTCGTTAGAGTACGGAACCAAAGCTTACCCCTTCCACTACCTTAAATTCTCGGGACGAGAATTCTTTGTAGTGGGGGAGATTTGTAACACCCTCAGTGTTATGGAACAGTAACCCTTTTGGTAATGAAGATTACTGTTGCTAATCACTGTTGCTGATCATACTTTGATCACCTTGGATCAACTCAAACTCAAAATGCCTTTTTATGAATATTAAAAATAAGTGATGAATAAAACTTTGTCTAAAATTTTTGCAACCACTTTTGTTAAATCACAAATAATCAGTGGGCCATGCCAATATGATTATGGTATTTTATTAAGCTATAGAATAAATCAAACAATTCACAATAGTAGAAAAACAGTGGCATTTAGTACCTTTTTTTATAAAACAAAATACAAATGGTTTTACAAAAGTCTCAAACTTTTTGTGTCATCTTAGTATTGTGCCATGCTAATTATGGAACCTATTAATTATTTTACAAAATGGCTAAAGCAACTAAAACAAATATAATCAGAAAAATAATATAGAAAAGAATAAAAGAAAGGGGAGCCCATACCCCCCTGTTCCCCTTGGGCCCAACCCAACTAAACCCCCACCCCGGCCCATCTCCCCTCCCCATCCCCTTCCTGTTCACGACGGAGGCGTGGCGGCCATCCCGTGGCGCCACGGTCACCGTCGTCACCGTGGAGGGCATCGAGCCACTCGCCGCCGGAGATAAGAGGGTCGTCGACCCCCTGCGCCCCTCCCCTAACCCTAGCCCCCTGCAAGTTTCTCCCTCGCGCCCCCTCTCTCCCTCACGCCGCTCCGACCAAGCGTTGCGTCTCCGCTCATCCGTGCTCGCCGCGGCTAACGGCGACGGTTGGCCGAACCGCCCTGTCCGGTCGCCTCCCCGGGCTCGGCTTCGTCTTCCCTCTCTCTCAATTGACGCCAAACGCCTAGGAGTTGACGCCAGCTTCGTCGTCTTCCTCCGACCACCGCGAGTTCCCGCCGAGGAATTCATCGCCGTCGCGCCCCCATTCACCTCGTCGCCTCCTCTGCCGTGTTCACCATGAGCGGCACCTCCGTTCCCCTCTTTTCCCCCTCCGATTTGTCACCCCTTTACGCCGCCTCACGCCGCTGAAGTCCGGCCCGTGGTCGTGGCCACCACGACCGCGCCATCCCTTGCATCGCGCCCCTGGACACGCCATGGACGCGCCCTGGCCACGCACCCCGCGCCCCTAGACAGCCCAGCCGCGCACTTGCCAAGGGCACCTTATGCCCGCTCGCCCTCCTGGCCATGGCCTGGCTCCCCCTGTGTGCGTGCCCGTGGCCGCATACGGCCACGGCGGGCCAAGCCCCGGCCGCCGCTTGTGTGCGCGTGGCCACGCCCCCCAGGGACTCGCCGCAACCCACCCTCGCCGGAGCGGCATCGCCACCGTGCCCCTGGCGGCCGGCGTGGTCTCATCGTGGTTAAGGCAGTGGGTTAGCCCACTGACGGGTGGACCCCCCTGCAAATAAAAATTCGAGATAAAAACCCCTCCCACTATTTAAGTGTTAAAATGTGTTTGCCTCTATGAGTGGCTTTGATACGTCTCAAACGTATCTACTTTTCCAAACACTTTTGATATTGTTTTGCCCTCATTCTTGCATGATTTGGACGAAACTAACCCGTACTAACGTTGTTTTCAGCAGAGCTGCCTGTATGGTTTATTTGTGCGCAGGAAAATGGATTTTTAGACATCCTGGAAAATTCCCAGAAAATTACCTAAAAATCCACGCACCCGAAGGAGCCAGGAGCCAGAAGTGGGACCAGAGGGGAGCCCTGGGGGCCCCAGGCGCCCCCCTGGCGCGGCCAGGGGTGGGACCGCGCCCTCTGGCCGCCTGGGCTGCTCCCCCCTCCTCTAGTGCCCTACCGAGACTCCTATTTATCCCTGTGACGAGAAAACCCCAGAACAGAAGTCGTTTTCCCAATTTTCGTCGCGGCGCCGCCGCCACCCTCTGTTCTTCTTCGGGAGGGCTAATCTGGAGGCTGATTTGGCCTCCGGAGAGGGGATATCATCGCCATCATCATCGCCACTCCATCCATCCTCCATTACTTCTCTTCACATGTGTGAGTAATTCCCTGCTTTAGGCAAAGGGGATGGTAGGGATTGGATGAGTTTGATCATGTAATAGTTCTTCAGATTGTTGGGGGCATGTTGCCTATCATCTAGATTGGTGTTTATCTTCTTTGCTATAACTTGTTTCTCTTAATGCTTGTCACTTTGGGCCCGAGTGCCATGTTTTCAGATCTGAACCCTATGTGTTTTCATGAATATATTGTGTTCTAGATCCTATCTATGAGTTGTATGCACCTAATATGGTCTGGAACCGGCGATCCCAAAGGTGACAGCTTGGGACACCAAAGGGGATGGTCCATAATTTGAGGATCCCATGTATCCATTGAGTTTATTGCTTTGTTCCGGTGCTCTTTGACAGGGCAACCTTAATCTCCATAAGTTCCTTTTGGCCCCGTTCGTAGCGGGATGGTAGGACAAAAGATGTTGTGCAAGTTCTTATTGCAAGCACGCACAACTACCTACGGGATACATGCCTAATGTTTGATATTTGCCTAGATGGTCATTGCTTTTCTGTGTGCCTTGCCCCGTATTAGGATCTATTATATGTTCACTCTCATCCATGCAGCGCCCGACCATCCATCTCCCTAGCCTACAATGTTTTCAATCCTGCTGGTTATTAGTTGTTACTTTTGTTGTTACTTTTACTGTTGCTATCATCACTATCATATTACCGTTACTACTTATCTATCGTTGCAAGCAAGTATATTTCAGGTGCGGTTGAATTGACAACTCAATTGTCAAAGCTTATAAATATTCTTTGGCTCCCCGTGTTACGAATCAATAAATTGGGTTAACTTACCCGCGAAGACTATCTCGATCCCTTACGCCTGTGGGGCATCAAGCAGCGTTTTCTGGCGCTGTTGCCGGGGAGCATAGCAATATTTACAAGTCTACTTGAAGTATCCTGCCTGCTGCATATCATCCGCTATGGGTAAGAAAGGAGACCCCAAGGTTCCGATCTTACCATCCCGTACTAGAAAAGGTACTGTTCTGAACACTAGTGCTACAGTTGATTCACCTTCTGTTATGAGTAAGTTTACTTCACCACCACTACATGATGCTTCTATTGAGTCTCCTACTATATCCGATACTTTTGATGATGCTTCCACTACTCTTGATGATGCTACTTTTCTTGGTCACCATATTGAAACTCAGACTGCTAAGGCTGCAGCAAAATCCAAGACCGAGACCCCTGATACCTATATTCCTACCTGCAAAACCTTTGGTTACCCGAGCTTAGATGAACTCAGGGAGAGAATCCTTGATGATGATTATGTTACTCTTGATGATGATTTTTGCAGGGAACTCAGAGAGTGTGTCGACTCTGACCCTGGTGCTGTTAAGGAGTTGCTCAAAAAGCACTCCATGAAGAACAAAGTTATTCCTGATCCTCAATTTGCCACGTCTCCTATATGCATCACTGATCCTTATTATGATTTCTCTGTTGATCTTTCACTTATATCTACAGTCGAGGCTGACCCCTTTTATGGCAGAGAAAATGATGATGCTATAGCACACTTGACCAAACTCGCTAAGTTAAGCAACCTATTCACTACCGATGATAAGATACGAAACTTCTATGTGGCCAAGCTTTTTCCTTTTTCTTTGAAGGAAGAAGCTAAAACATGGTACGATGCACTACCTTATGGTTCCATTAAAAGTCCTCAGGACCTAGTTCAATTCTTTGTTGATAAATATTTCCCAGCTCATATGCAACATGCTACTTTGCAAAGAATCTATAACTTTAAACAATTGCAGGATGAGCACCTCCCTAAAGCTTGGGGGAGGTTTTGTGATTTACTTAAGGTTATGCCGGGACATGGAATCCCCAAGAATGAACTGCTTGATATATTTTACGCTGGTTTAACCGATGAGTCCAGATCCTATCTGGATAGTTGTGCTAGTTGTGTTTTCAGGGAAAGAACACCGGACGATGCAGAAGAATTAATGTGCAAAATTGCCAAGAACTATGAAGACTGGTCCGTTCCTGAACCACTTCTACCACCGAAAAAGAGGGGCATGCTTGTTCTGAACCCCGAAGATATGCAAGAAGCAAAGAAGTCTATAAAGGAGAAATGTATTAAAGCCGAAGATGTGAAGAATTTACCGCCTATTGAGAAGTTGTGTGAGCCTACTACTCACCCTCCCTTGGTAGAGGTACACTCTCTATTAGACTTTACTGAAAGTGACGTCCCTAAAGGTAAGCCTCCCGACCAATGTTTAGATGAGCTTGATAATTTTATTGTTAAGCAAGACCATTTTAATAGGAAGCTACAAAGTCAGTTGCATGATAATTCTCTTGCTATCAAAAGTTTATGTGATGTTCTAGAGAGAACAGTTAATGATGTTAAATGTCTCGTTAAGCATTTTCACATGGTTCAAACTCAGCTTGAACAAATTTCTAATGTGCAAAAAGATTTGCTTGCTAATAATGCTAAACAGGACATACAAGCTTATGGAATCAAAACTAGGGGTGGAACACACACCCAGGACCCACTCTATCCTGAGGGGCATCCAAAGAGGATCGAGCAAGATTCTCAAGTACAAGAAGAAGACGAGATTGTTAGCTCTCCGAAGAAGAAAAAGAAGAAGAAGAAACACAAGGAGGCTGACAATCCCGATGATCCTATTACAAGTAAAAAGCCAGCTGTTGATCCTAACAGCATATCTACCTCCGATGCTGAAACAGAAGACGGTGCCGAGCCTGAAGAAAAGGACGTGGAGAAGAATGATTCTCCCAAGATAAGAGAAGAAGAAGCACCCGATAAACGCAAAAGGTACTCTAAAGAAGACTTCATCGCAAGGAGACATGGGAAGGAACGAGAACCATGGTTACAGAAACCCATGCCCTTTCCAGGTAAATCCCTCAAATCCAAAGAAGAAGAGCATTATAATAAATTTTGTGAATGGATGAAGCCTCTTTTTCTTCAAATTCCTTTGACTGATGCTATTAAGTTACCTCCTTATTCCAAATATATGAAAGATATTGTTACTAATAAAAGAAAAGTTCCTAATGAGGCAATATCTACTATGCTTGCTAACTACTCTTTTAGTGGCAAGATTCCTAAGAAGCTCGGTGATCCAGGTATACCCACCATTCCTTGCTCCATAAAGAATAATTATGCAGAACTGCTTTATGTGATCTTGGTGCAGGAGTGAGTGTTATGCCTTTCTTTCTTTACAAAAGGCTTTGTTTAGAGAAACTAATCCCTACATATATCTCCCTTCAGATGGCTGACAAATCAACGGCTGTCCCAATAGGTATTTGTGAGGATGTACCCGTTGAAGTTGCTAACTGTTTGATCCTTACAGATTTTGTTGTGGGCATGTCCATTATTCTTGGTAGACCTTTTCTTAACACCGCAGGTGCTATCATTGATTGCAATAAAGGAAAAGTCACTTTCAACGCTGATGATAAAGAACACACGGTGTATTTTCCAAAGAAGATCGACAAGAGGCATGGCCTTAACTCTATAGAGAATATCGAGACCGTGAAGATTGGAGAATGGGAATGTCCACTACATGTGCACCACAAATACAAAACCATTATGGTGGGGACAATGTCCATCAAAGTAAAGGTGCAATGATCACTTCATAAGAGGGGAGACTTCTTGTCCTATATATCGCCGGTTTGTTGGTAAGACTTGATCAACCTTACTAGTGAAGCTTGTTTTATATAGGTAAAAAGTCAAGCTTGTTATGTTTTCATTTGCTTTAGCTTTCATTCTCTTTGCTGTACCAAGTTTTTATGTTTTTGAAGCTTCACAATACTAGTCACCGCTTTAAGTTTTCAGAAAGTTTTGCAGCTTTTTGAACTCCGAGAAATTTTCAACAGTGAAGTTTTCAGAAAAAATCTAGAAAAATAAAAATAAAAATTTCCATGCCGGGAGTGACCCAGAGGCACCTGGGGCTGACCAGGGGGGCACCAGTGGCCCAGGCGGCCAGCTCGCGTGGCCTGCCCTCTGGCCGCGCCCACAGGGCGCCTGGGGCTCACAGGGCAGCCAGCCAGGTATGTCTTCTTCCTCCTCCTTCCTCTCTCTCTCCAAAAACACGAGTTCTGCTCCAGTTCTTGCGTTCTTGCTGTTCTTGGAGTCGATTTTCGATCTCTCTCTACAGCACACCATTCGAACTGAATTTTTGAGAAAATACTCCCTGGTATGCAACTCCTTCACCCCTCCAATTAGATTTTTGATTGGTGGCTTCATTTGTGAGTATTTAGTAGCTCTTGGTGCTGTTTATGTGAGGTTGCATGCATGTGTAGAATTTTATTTTCCAAGTTTTGATGCAAGTTTATGCCTTAGGTAAGTGAGTTGAGTAGTTTGCCTTAACTCACTTTGTTTAAATCCTTGTTTTTGTAATTTGTCAAAAATTTCAGAAATGAGTTTGCTAGGAAGAGCAAAGGGGTGGCTTGGGAAGAAAAAGCCCGAGCGCTCCGACCGAGTTACGAGAGCTGCAGCTTCACCCTCGACTGCTAGGGTGAGCTACAACGAAGATCATGTGCCCTTAGAGTTGTTGGAGGACACAAATCAAGCGCGTGCAATGACTTTCCCGTGTGATGAATTCCTTGAAGCTGCAAGAATTAGGGAGGAGTTTTATAATCTTTGTGCTAATGCAGGTTTGACGCGGCTCGCAACGTGCCGTGTTGCTCAGTATCAAAAACTCACCTCCTGTTTCATTAACAGTTTTAGATATAACCTTGATGCTGGTTCTGTTGAGTTTAAAATTTATAATGATCTTTTGACCATGCCTTTGGAAAAGTTTTGTGAAATAATAGGTGTGCCGAACATGGGACTGACGGCGAAGATGAGTTCTCAGCCCTCCGAGCTGAGAACCGTCTTCAACTCTCTCTATAGCATGGATACGAGGGATATTCATCGGTCAAAGATCTCCAGCATCTTATTCCCACACCTCAGGTATTTTGCGTATTATATTGCTAGAGGGGTGTTAGCTCGTGACAACACGAGCAACATATCTGCGCCGGATATTGCTATCCTGGCAACCGCCCTTTCAGGGAGGTTTGATTATAATGTGAGTGCCTTAATTGCTCGACGCCTTGCTATGAACGGTAACAAGGAAGATTTATTTGGTGGCGTTTACGCCACACTTATCCTAGAGTCTCTTAATGGCACCCCACACCCCGATGATAAGCCTTTTAATTATTTAAGTTTTGGTCTTGCTGCTATGAAAAGGCATAAGTTTGTTACCATGACTTCCGAGTTTGGTAACCTTGATTATATCTTGCGCTTCGGAGCCACCACGGAACGCAAGATCCGTCTACCTGCACCTCTTTTGTTTGATTTTTCTCGCAGGAACGGATGGTCCTTTGATGTTATCCAGTTCGATGAGTTCGTGGTCCAGCACCAGTTTCATAACCCCATGGAGGGGGTTGTGCCCGACGAGGAGGAGCATGGTGAGTTCCCACCTTTCCAGGGAGAGACTGTCACCCAGTTTGGTGAAGGGTCTTCCTCTGCTTGGAGCGCGGATCCTTCTTCGTGGGAGGATCCGAGGACTTCGGTGTACGCACCGAAAGCCTCATACGACCCTTGGACTCACCCGTACTACCCTGGAGCAGGAGGCTCCTGGGGACATTATCTACTACCAACTTAGGCCAAAAGCCTAAGCTTGGGGGAGTACGTGCCCTTCTCACTTTTCCATTGTATTATCCATTTTATTCGCTTTGATCTTTTCGAAGCTTTTGCCCGTTCTTCCTTCTTTCCTTCTTTGCAAAAACAACAAAAAGATTTTCTCTTTTCTTTTGCTTTCTTTTAACCTTTAAAACCCCAAAAAGATTTCCTTTCTCTCTTTAGTTTGCTTTGTTTTCAGAGTTCAGCTCGAGTCCGTGATGGCATTTGATTATATTTCCTACGTTCGATCGTGCAAGTGACAAGGCAGTAATGACGAAGATCGACGGAAGGGAAGCAACAAGGAAAACCGGTATGAACTCTTCTTGTTTATGCTTTTGTACATATGCCTGTACTTATGATCTAGAGACCAGCTTGTAGCGACATAGTGCTATGTTTACAATGCTTTCCCAGTGTTCATGCTTTCCTTGTGGCTAGTCTCAAATAGCTAGAGTACATAATGTGTTGTTGAAATGATTTACATGCATTGCATTGTTCATGGTTTAGCATATTGGAGTGGTATTTCCCTTCGGAGAATTTTTGGATTGACTTGGCACATGTTCACACATGCTTACGACTACAAAGTCTATTTTTGCCTTGATGATCTTTTTGTTTCAGAATATTATATCACTTTCATGCCCGATTCAATGTTGCTTTGTCGCTCTGCATGATTATGACAGTTATTGCTCTCTAGTTGGTCGCTTCCCAGTCTTTTGCTAGCCTTCGCTCGCACCAAGCGGAATTCTGCTTGTGCTTCCAAACTCCTTTTCAAACCCAGTTGTTCCATTTGAGTCCACCATACCTACCTATATGTGGTATTTACCGGCCACTCCTAACTTAGACTTTCTTGTGACATCTCAAAATTTATTCTAAAGTTTCCCTTTTTGTAACCATACAAGCTCATGGTGCGGTGAGGGGAAATCAGTATCTTTCATGCCAAAAATATCTTGACGGAAGTTTTAACTAGTCAAAATAGAAAAAGAAAAAAATATGAGAGTTACACCTCCCCCATACTTGATGATGGAGTGAAATGGACCAAATGCTGCTTATGATAGGTGGAACGATACCCTCCTTCCATCCTTGAGGCAAAATAAAAGGTTCCGTAGACCATCGAAGGATTTATGGATAAGGGATTATGTGTAAGCAAAAGGCATTATATATGGTTGGCATGGGAGATATTGAGAGACCTTTACCGTTCACCGTTGACTGGAAAGTTGCATTTCTCAAAAATGTTTTATCTCTGTTTTCAAAACCAAGAGCTCTGGCACATGTTTAGTCTCTACTTCCTTTCACGGGTTTTCAACCTTGCCATCAAAAGCCACGGTTCGAGAGTCTCCCCTTCCTTCTTCAAAGCACCAACTATGAGAGCATAATTTTCATTCTTAGTGTAACATGCATTGTCCCAAAGTATTACATTGTCTTTTGCATGCTTGTGTTATTGCTAGTCTGAAATACTGAGTTCTAGTCACCTTTAAAACTCTGGAGGAGTTTCTGCATTTATGTTTTGCTTCACTCATGGAGGCTAGCGAAATGCCACTCAAGTATGTTCAAGTTATGTGCATTATGATCCTGTCTTGATTTTCAGTAGCCTATTATTTACTTTTAGTTGTTTGTGACTGATCACACGAAAGAAGAATTGCTTCGTGCATTGTCCTTAAAGCATTGTTTCAATACTTGCTAAACTCTTTTCGTAGTACATGCTTATATACATCTAATGAAGCAAAAGAGTTTGTCAAAGTTTTCTTTGTCGCGTCCAGTTCGTTGAACTGAATTGCTTGAGGAGAAGCAATATGCTAAGCTTGGGGGAGTTGATACGTCTCAAACGTATCTACTTTTCCAAACACTTTTGCTATTGTTTTGCCCTCATTCTTGCATGATTTGGACGAAACTAACCCGAACTAACGCTCTTTTCAGCAGAGCTGCCTGTATGGTTTATTTGTGCGCACGAAAATGGATTTTTAGACATCCCGGAAAATTCCCAGAAAATTACCTGAAAATCCACGCACCCGAAGGAGCTAGGAGCCAGAAGTGGGACCAGAGGGGAGCTCTGGGGGCCCCAGGCGCCCCCCTGGCGCGGCCAGGGGTGGGGCCGCGCCCTCTGGCCGCCTAGGCCGCTCCCCCCTCCTCTGGTGCCCTACCGAGACTCCTATTTATCCCCGTGACGAGAAAACCCCAGAACAGAAGTCGTTTTCCAGTTTCCGTCGCGGAGCCTCCGCCACCCTCTGTTCTTCTTCGGGAGGGCTAATCTGGAGGCTGATTTGGCCTCCGGAGAGGGGAGATCGTCGCCATCGTCATCACCATCGCCACTCCATCCATCCTCCATTACTTCTCTTCACATGTGTGAGTAATTCCCTGCTGTAGGCAAAGGGGATGGTAGGGATTGGATGAGTTTGATCATGTAATAGTTCGTCAGATTGTTGGGGGCATGTTGCCTATCATCTAGATTGGTGTTTATCTTCTTTGCTACAACTTGTTGCTCTTAATGCTTGTCACTTTGGGCCCGAGTGCCATGTTTTCATATCTGAACCCTATGTTTTTTCATGAATATATTTGTGTTCTAGATCCTATCTATGAGTTGTATGCACCTATTATGGTCCGGAACCGGCGATCCCAAAGGTGACAGCTTGGGAAACCAAAGGGGATGGTCCATAATTTGAGGATCCCATGTATCCATTGAGTTTATTGCTTTGTTCCGGTGCTCTTTGACAGGAGCACCTTAATCTCCATAAGTTCCATTTGGCCCCGTTCGTAGCGGGATGGTAGGACAAAAGATGTTGTGCAAGTTCTTATTGCAAGCACGCACATCTACCTACGGGATACATGCCTAATGTTTGATATTTGCCTAGATGATCATTGCTTTTCTGTGTGCCTTGCTCCGTATTAGAATCTGTTATATGTTCACTCTCATCCATGCAGCGCCCGACCATCCATCTCCCTAGCCTACAGTGTTTTCAATCCTGCTGGTTATTAGTTGTTACTTTTGTTGTTACTTTTACTGTTGCTATCATCACTATCATATTACCGTTACTACTTATCTATCGTTGCAAGCAAGTATATTTCAGGTGCGGTTGAATTGACAACTCAACTGTCAAAGCTTATAAATACTCTTTGGCTCCCCGTGTGTCGAATCAATAAATTGGGTCAACTTACCCGCGAAGACTATCTCGATCCCTTACGCCTGTGGGGCATCAGGCTTACAGGTGGGCCCTAGGCCTTTTAAATAAATTAAAACTGTTTAATTAGTACTGTGCCACTTACATATGGGTCCCACTGTCAGTTTTGTTAATTAAATGGATTAATAGTTTAGCAGAGTATGCCACGTGGGCCCATTGCTATTTAAATAAATAAAATGATTTATTATGCCACTATGAGGCTGACATATGGGACCCACTGGTCAGTTGACCAGTCAACCTTACAGGTGGGTCCCCTCTGTCAGGTTTGACCTGGTCAAATGCAGTGTTTTGGATAATGTTATTTTAATAATAAAAGAAAATCCAGTAAATGTTTTTAATTGATTAAAACTTTGAAAATCAATATCTTTTAAACCGTAAGTCAGATTCAAAAACTTTATACATCAAAATTGATCAGAATAATACATAGAATTTGAATACGCTATCCGTATGTCTACCACACCCCTCTAACATACCGCACACGGGACATTCCCCCTCCGTTTGCACTGTTCGGTAATCACCCGGAGCCCGTAAAAGTTTTCGGATGAAATTGTTCTGAACATGAAAGTTGTTCAGAATGGAGCAACTAACACGGATACACCTTTCACATGTTTGTCGGATGTCCACGACACCTTCGGCATGGTACCTTCCCCCTCCGGACACCTTGTCCGATAATTACCCGCAGCTGGCAGTTCATCCCCGGATGAATTCCCGCCCCGAGCATAATACATTGCACTGCGTTAGAACACCGTTAACATTTCATCTGTCATGTCATGCACCTCTTTGTATATGCTTGCTTTGTATTTACTGTTCCCCCCCCTTAATCTCCGGTAGACCCCGCTGCTGCCGCCGACTACACCGGTGCTGAGTACGACTACGTCATCGACGACCGTACCCCTACCGCGAGCTTCCAGGCAAGCAGAGCCATTCTCTTCCCCAGATATCGCCTATATTTCCGTACGTTTCTTGCACTAGGCATGGTTACTGCTGTTGCTACGTTGCTTACCTATTCAATTGCATAGCCTGTAATTGTCGCCCCTTGATGTACCTTTTCGTATCCTATGCTGCCTATAAATATATATATTCTATTCAGCAGTGAACCCTGCGCATTGTTAGCTAGGATTAGATAGCGGACTGTGATCACTCTGGGAGTGATCGCGGAAATGGTATATTACAACTGCAACAGGTACGGATCAATGCAGACGCCATAGGGAACCTACATCGGCGAGACTCTGCCGAGTCGCTTCGAGTTTGACTTACGAGTGGACGAACTCGTATTTCACTCTCGTAGGCTCAGTAGCGTAGCCTCACTGGGATGATACGAGGGTATTCCTCTTTAGTTCATTCCGCTGGTGTCTCGGCACCACCGGGGTGCTACGAGAATATTCCTCTTTAGTTCATTCCGCTGATGTCTCTGTCGAACCTCTTGAAGTGTATCATCGAGGGTGATTCCTCCTGGTTTCACTTGATGGTAGGCACTCGAATCAACTGGTGTCCTTACAGGTAAGGAGTCAAGTGACCCAACGGTGCCCGCGCAGGGTATCTTAGCGGAACGACAGGTCGGGTGCATTCCACCGGTGTGCGGCGGGCCTGGTACAGTTCGTGGCCGACAGTTATCCTGTTGTACGAAAGTCGAGCTCTTCGGAGCAAACGCGAGACAAGGTAAGGAGACGGTTCACCTTGTTGGTAACCGCACGAGTTGGTGGGACGTCAGGGCAGGCACCGATGTTACTGGTGGACCTGACTGCTGTCGTTGTCCGCGACTCACCAAAATAAGGACAACGATAACGGTTGTTCCGACAGAAAATAAATAAATTGCTTAATGGTTCGGTGGATGTCTTGAGTTGTCTATATGCCATATGCGCACTACCTACCCGCGGGAATTACGAGTTATGGGCTCCCCTGCTTCATAGTCTCGTCCGTGGACTCTTCAGACGTCAGCAGTACCGCGGCCTGCGCCGGGAAGTGGTGTTGTCTTATTTGATCGCGCGGTGGTGTCTTATTTTGGATTTGCTTTAACTTCACCGGCCAGCCTCGCACCGTGCAGGAGTACGTCGGGGTTAGGGTCCAAAGCCCTGCGTACATAGGATATAGTCCGGCGGATGGCCTCTCTGTTGACTTTGAAAGATGGGCTGTGGAGTGTCGGATAGCCTTGGTGGAGCGTTCCCTAACAAGGTGTCCGCCACCCTGGAGTTCCGTGCGTGTAGTGTAACACAAGTGCACCCCTGCAGGGAAGATTAATCTATTCGAATAGTCGTGTCCACGGTAACAGGACGCTTTATGCTGAAGCTGGATCTTACCACTACAAACTATTATTATTAAACTGTATGGTTCCGGGTTTTCTTCCTCGCTGGGATGTCGAGGAGGCGAAGTCGAAGGCATTGTTAATTATTACAACTTATTATTATACAATGCTGCAACAACTTCTGCTGCATTGTTACTTTATGCTTTATATAAATTGTTGGCTATTCTCTTCTCATGCTGCAAGACTCGTCGGAAGATGCTAGTCTTTGATAGGCCTAGCTTCTTACCCTTATTCTGATTTCTATCTTGCAGTCCACTATATATAGCCTCCCATTTCCATTTGATACAATGCATAAATGCTAAGTAGCGGACGTAAGACTCGCGGGTATACTAGATACTCACCTTTGCTTTATTTCCCCCTTTATGTTTTGCCTGATCGGCCGCTGCAGTCGACGTTGGAGTCCAGGAGCAGGAGATCCTCGATGCCGATCACCGCAACATGAAGATCCCCGATGCCTTCTACGACGTCGAGTTCCCCGTTGACCAGGAGTAGTTTGGAGGTTCCCAGGCAGGAGGCCTCGCCTTTTCAATCGTTGTTGATTTTTGTGCTAGCCTTCTTAAGGCAACCTTGTATTCTTGTGTCTGTACTCAGATACCATTGCTTCCGCTAACTTTGTGCTCTCGAGATGTTGTATTCGAGCCCTCGTGGCCCCTAGCTTGTATTAAACAACTTGTATTATTTTATTTGTAGAGTTGTGTTGTGATATCTCACCGTGAGTCCCTAATCTCGATCGTGTACCTTGCGTGTATGATTACTGTACACGTTCTGATTTTGGGGACGTCACATTATGACAGACAACATTTGATTGCCATACTAAACCAATGTACTTCATTATCCACAAAAACTTACAATACACCCCGAAAGAAGATCTGCGTGAGAACACACACCCCTTCTGAGCGACAACCTCCCCCCGTCCTTCCTTCTCGCAACACCCCCGTGTTCCCCTATCGACGAAAACCGGAAGAGCGAGACAACTACTGGTGGAAGATATATACTCACCGGAATTGCCTCCTCCCCCTCCCATGCAAAGCTTGCGACGGTGCTCGCCTCCGCTAGCGAATCGTTCGTTGACATCCTCTTCTCAGAATCACCTGTCCTCGAGCACACGACGCCTTGTGGCCGACCGACGAAATCCCAAGCGCAGGTGAAGAGCACAACGACGACAGAGACTAACGGGGTGTGGGAATTTTTGGGATCCCTCGCCCGTTCGTGCGAGATCCAGCATGCTGGGTGCCTACCCACCTCGTTGCTCGTCCACTCCTGCAACGCTTGTATGCTGGCGCCAAACGGTTGTGGATTTGTCGTCGCCGGCGAACCCTAGGCGGAAGCGGAGGGGGAGGGAGATGAAGAGAAATGGGAAAGTCGGGGAGAAATGCGTCGTTTTGTGTGTCCGCTTGCAACTCAAGTGTGGGATACATGCGTGCGCCTCAGGTGACAACGACATGTTTATCGTCAATGGCGCGATCAATATTGCACGGTGGCGAGGCATGAGCACTATTTAGATAGGATAGTGCCCGGGCAGGAAATAGATTTTGCGAAAAAGTAATACTACCTCCTTTCCGGTTTATAAGGCTTGCGCGTATCTCTAAGTTGACAAATACACCAACGTAATACAAGTTATATATTACAAAAAATACATCATTAGAACTTAAAATCGTATATTTTCTAATGGTATATTTTTAGACTATATAACTCATTTTATGTTGGTTAAATTATAGATCTAGGAATACGGGCAAGCCTTATAAACCGAAAAGGAGGTAGTATGTGCCGGAAATATAATCGAACATATTTGGTTGATAGAGTATTAATTTGCCAACTTGACAAAATGTCAAACGGAAAGGGTCCTACGGTTAGCTTCTCCGTTGCTTTTCCTAAATCTTATCGCCCAAGCCATGGCCGGCGCGCCTACGGCGTCACTTTGCCACGACCCAAGCAACGTCAAGCACATTGACAAATTGGTCCCATCTTATGTTGGACCCACTGTCTGTCAATAACAAGCTTATGGCTATCGTTTGAGCCCGGTAGCAACAGGTTTTGACGATCACGAGTGAGGAGTCCATCTCCATCCCACCAAGCTTAAATAACGGCCACCCATTCGCCTCGTCTCACCATCCTCCCGTTGTCGTCGCCTCCTCCTAAACCACCACTATCCTCAGTTTACCGAAGCTCCGCCCGCCCCTCCCCCTCAGCTCCAATGGCGGCGAAGGAACCGATGCGCGTGCTCGTCACCGGCGCGGCAGGTACAGCGTCAAATCCCCTCCGATCCGTGCAGTTCCCGATGCGATCTCGTCTTTGCCCGATCGGATCTGGCCAAGTCGTCGAGATCCGCTCCAAGTGTGGTTTTGAGTGTGCTTTGCTAGCTAGAACTTCCTTCACATCGCTTGATCTGGTCGGGCGGGGATTGGACTGAAGTGCCAAATAGTAGCGGATCACACAAGCGGGAGAGCTCACTGCTAGCTTGGTCTGTTGGCTGTAATTTCATCCGAGTTGTGGTGTTAGCGTGATTTGATAGGCTGATCTGATGGGCTTTGGTAAGGATTTGTGGGTAGACCTGCTAGTAGTCGCTTGATCTTATATTCTAATATGGCTTAGACGTTAAGGATTTGTTGGTAGACCTGCTGGTAGTCGCTTGATCTTATTGAACTGATTGGCTTGTCATGGTATCCTAACTGCATTGCTTTAGTGCAGATCTCGGATTAGTACTGTTATCTGATTAGGGATCTGAACTGACTGTTGTTGTTAATACGCGAAGTGAGAGTACTGCACCAGACGAGTGGATATTTAAGCTTCACGTTTTGAGAAGAGTTGTCTAGTTTGGTTGGGTTTGGAGGGTCGATTTACTTCTTATTGTCAATATTGTCTGACGAGTTTTAGTAGTGCTACGCGAGTAATTGCGGTTGTGTTTTTGTTTAGGCCGGTTTTACTCATGTATTGGTTTGTTTGGCTTCTCAATGCAACACATCAAGTATATTGGTGTCACAGTATTGTTCATTGTTTTTAAAATAACTTACCACGTGTACCAGATGGTAATGTATCACAGTATTGTAGCCACTTGCAAATACTGGTTGACACCTCTCAAACATTTGGTGCTGGTTGCTCCTACCAGCAGTTTCAGGCTTTGTAGAGGTACTGAGGTGGCTTCGTGCATTGTGTTGATGCCCTAATGGCTATTCCCTCCGTCCCAAATTACTTGTCGGAGATTTTGTCTAGATATGGATTTATATGAGTATTATATAGTGCTAGTATAATTTGTGTTACCCTAGATGAAAGAACAAAATTGTTTACACTATTGAGTATTGACAGTAGTTCTGTTTGGATGGGTTTAGAGACTGGATATACCTTTTCCTTGTTGAATGGCCTGATTAGGATAATTAGTGTGTTAGATGGTATTATATTTAGTTTAGGGTATTATAATTAGTGTGGTTAATTGTTTATTGTTACTACAATCCCTATTATTTGATGTATTAATGCATCAATTGGGAATCGAGAGATCTGGTGTGCTTTAAAGATTAAGGGTAGTGTGAATTTTCCAGAACTGAAAACTGAAACTTTGATCAGTATGTCATCAGAACTTCAGAAAGAGGATGTCTTCATTTAAACTGGCTAGAATCTCACTAAGTTAGGATGAATAACTAATAATTCTTGTGTGCTCCATGTTTCACATTTTATTACCCGTAAACACATTTCTGAAAAATATTACCCCTTGCGTTCAGAGATGGTTTTGAGTTGATTCATCTGTTCGAGGTTACATGGATACATACATTAGCTTGATTTTTGTAGTCTAGGAATTGTATTATTGTATGGAAACGTGTTACATGGATACATACATTAGCTTGATTTTTGC
Source organism: Bromus sterilis (assembly GCA_950022295.1). Lineage (NCBI taxonomy): Eukaryota > Viridiplantae > Streptophyta > Magnoliopsida > Poales > Poaceae > Bromus > Bromus sterilis. Next base: position 135,729,340 of record OX465601.1, on the reverse strand, counting down.
AGTCTAGGAATTGTATTATTGTATGGAAACGTGTTACATGGATACATACATTAGCTTGATTTTTGCAGTCTAGGAATTGTATTATTGTATGGAAACGTGTAAGCTCTCCTGTTTTTTGGTCCTGGGGCAGGCTATCACTGTAACCTGCACCTGAGAAGCTTGGATCATGCGACAAATTAAACTTTCTCTGATAGTGTGGTGATTTAGCAAGTAGCATGAACTGACTTATTCCTTCGTTGGGTAGGACAAATCGGATATGCTCTTGTTCCCATGATTGCCAGGGGAATTATGCTTGGTGCAGACCAGCCTGTTATTCTGCATATGCTAGATATTCCACCAGCTGCTGAAGCTCTTAATGGCGTCAGGATGGAGTTGGTTGATGCTGCATTTCCACTTCTTAAGGGTAAGCTGATTCATTCAATTTGTTTCTTTCTAGACAGCATTACCTCCTTTGGTAAGCTGATTCATTCAATTTCTTTCTTTCTAGACAGCATTACCTCCTTTTGTGTATCATCATCCTTGCTGTTGCTTAAACCTTCTGTTGGTACACTATAGGAGTTGTTGCAACAACTGATGTTGTTGAGGCCTGCACTGGTGTGAATGTTGCGGTTATGGTTGGTGGTTTCCCCAGGAAGGAGGGAATGGAGAGGAAGGATGTTATGTCGAAAAATGTTTCAATCTACAAATCTCAAGCATCTGCTCTTGAAGCTCATGCAGCCCCCAATTGCAAGGTATGAATTATTGGGACTGTAGAGCTCTCGTTTTTCCAATGTTTGCCAGCGGCAACATGCATTCAGTTCGATGGTGATAGATTTTGTACTGAATGTGTGCCATATGACCATGATGCAATTGTAAAATAGAATAGTCACCAAGTTATAACATATCTTTGGACACTTCACCCCTATCTTCATTTGTGCATTTGATGCATTAAGAAGTACCTCAAGAAAATACCTGCTTATTAAAGGGCAAACCTTATCGTGGTGATGCATTTTTTCTGAATGTGGCATATAAGATCATAATGAAATAGACTGACCCTTAAGTTGTAAGATTAGTCGGACACTTATCTTTATTGTTAACATCTGTATATGATGCATTAAGAAGTACTCCCTCCGATCCATAATAAGTGTCGCTCATTTTGTACTAAGCTAAGACAAACTTTGTACTAGATGAGCGACACTTATTATGGATCGGAGGGAGTACCTAAAAAGTGTGGGCTTATTCAAGGACAAACTTGAGCCTCTGTTGGGCTTTCTTAGTTTGCTTGAAGAACCATGCAAAGTTCATTATGTTTCTTTGCAGCTCTTTTGTGTGTAAACTCACAATTTTGCGCTGTATTTCTGTAGGTTCTGGTTGTTGCCAATCCAGCAAACACCAATGCCCTTATCCTGAAGGAGTATGCTCCATCTATCCCTGAGAAGAACATCAGTTGTTTGACCCGCCTAGACCACAACAGGGCACTTGGTCAGATTTCTGAAAGACTTGGTGTCCAAGTTAGTGACGTGAAGAATGCTATTATCTGGGGTAATCACTCATCCAGTCAGTACCCTGATGTTAACCACGCCACTGTGAAGACTCCCAGTGGCGAGAAGCCTGTTCGTGAACTTGTTAAAGATGATGAATGGTAAACGAGAAGCATTGAAAATATGAAGTTGTTGGTGTTAGATCCATTTTCCTTAATAGGATCTAATAATGGTTTTACCCTCTTTCTGCAGGCTAAATACGACGTTTATTGCCACTGTCCAGCAGCGTGGTGCTGCAATCATCAAAGCGAGGAAGTTCTCCAGTGCTCTCTCTGCTGCCAGCTCAGCTTGTGATCACATCCGTGATTGGGTTCTGGGAACCCCTGAGGTCTGCTTCAGTCCTTACTATTTGGCTTATTTATGTGCATATGTTTTTTAAGGGATATTTACGTCCATGTGTTAACACCTTGAGTTCCTTCATCACAGGGAACATTTGTTTCCATGGGTGTGTACTCTGATGGTTCATACGGTGTGCCTGCTGGGCTGATCTACTCCTTCCCAGTAACATGCAGCGCTGGTGAATGGACAATTGTCCAAGGTTAGTATCGGCATGACACTCTCTTACCACATGACATTCTGTTGGCTCACATATTCTTCCTGTGCGTGCATACATATTTGTGACCCGTCATGCATGTAGCTTTCCTGTCTGTTGTAGCCTCGATACCCTGTACATGTAGCCACAGGAACAAGTATTTACTCTATGACATCTTGGCAGGGCTCCCGATCGATGAGTTCTCGAGGAAGAAGATGGATGCGACCGCCCAGGAGCTGTCGGAGGAGAAGGCGCTGGCCTACTCATGCCTTGAGTAAAACCCACATTGGGAGAGCAGTTGCTGCTCTGGTGTTTTGAATAAAAGAAACCTTCCGCTCCTTTAACAGCTGCACTTCGTGGTGCATTCTCTCTTAGCTGGTTTTTCCAGTGTGTATTGTATGAACGAGGCATGTAGCTCCCATTTTGCCTGATGATTTACATGACGGAACATTTGCTGGAAGATTCAAACAATTTAACGCCTCATTGGGATCACCTTGTTTTTATTGAGCATGAAAAGGCAGTACAAAGGAGTTTGGGCACTGGGTATGCCGTAAGCCTGCTTATGCTGCTGCCAACGTACAAAACTTTTCTCCCTTTCGGAAAGCCTTGAAGGCCTTGTTTGGTTACGAGGGAGTAAAATCAAGGGAAAGTAACCCCCGACCGACCCGACCGCCGGTCCCCTTGGCCTCACGCATATACTACTAATACAAACTGGCTAAACACGTATATCTTAATTGGCCTTTTAGATTTACCGCTGAACGAATATCTGGGCCTCGCTCGCCCCTTCCCGATTCTTCTCCGAGAGAAAAAAAAGAGCAAGGCCACTCGCCGCCCGCACCGGTGCCTCTCCGGCCGTGGCCGCCGTTCATGGCCACCATCCTTCTCTCATGTCGCCTCCGTCTCTCCCTCCTCTGCCATCTACTCTCCTCAAATCGCCTCGCGTCTCCATCAACTGCACCGTCCGGCTCCGGTCTAGGGTTTGTTGCCCCTTCTCTTCCCCTTGGCCACGAGAGGAGCGGCCGGCCTCTTCTTTCCCAAGATAATGCCACCGCCGGTGCGGAACACCACGCACCACTCGAGGCTGCCCAGCGGACTCTGTCCCCATCGCCGCGGACTCCGACGAGGATGCTGAAGAAGGGAAGGAGAGCATCGGCGTCCTGGGGAGGATTGCGTCCATGTCTACTTCTCTGACCACAAGACCCAGGAGAATGTGGTATTCATATCAGCCATGAAGCATTATCTGCTGCCATGCTTACTACTACTACTACTACTACTACTATGTATTTCTGCATTATTTGATCAAATGTCTTTGGTTTTCAGTCTATTGTTCTTTGTGAAGAACAATCTACCAGTTTTTGTATCCTTCAATTTTCTGAATGCAATCTTTTACTTTCTAGAAATTGGTGTGCCATGAACTACTACATAATATTTCTCAATTTGCGACATACATTTATTCTGGTATGTTCAGTATAAAGAGTACCTGATTTGGTAGATTATTTTGTATATGTAACATATTTAAACTGGTTAACCTATTGATTTTCTCCATTTTTACAGTGTGTACACAAGTTTGTATGTTGAATATTGGGCCTCACCTGTGAACCAGGTGCTTGCTCTTGCAGAGGACGGTGGCGTATGCATGGTCTGGAAGATTGCGTCCACTCGGGCCTTCACGTCGCCTCCAGTCGTAAGCTGTTCAACGTCATTGACGTCTTCTTGTGGCCTTTGCAGCCATGAACCTTTTCATGCCTGAGCCTACAAGCTAAACCTTCCACTTCCACGGGGTCAGCCCTGGTCCACGCGGTTCTGGAGGAGATCGTCGGATGTGAAAATAAACTGAAAGAGACACTCATATGTATAGCAAAATATTTGTTTTGGAGTTCCGAAAAAAACCATAGTGGATTTTTCATTCATAAAAATAAAAATGAAAATATGGACTAAGAGTTTAAGAGATCATTCTTTACTTTGTTTCACTTATAGAACATGTACTTCTACTCTGTTACCATCTTGATGTGGTAATCTATTCTCTATTTGATTAGCGACTTGGTTAGCTCCTGCTCTAAACTATTTCTGGTTTAGTAACAGATATATCTGTGCTCCATTGGCAACATTGTTTTCATATAAATCATGGTTTATCTTTTTTCTTTACTTCTAGATTTTTTACTATTTCTATCTTGATACCCTTTCACTTCAAAAGTTTACATAACAAACATAATTGGATGTGTAATATGTTCGGCCGATAAGAATGTACCTCATCCTTCTATTACCATTTTAGTCTCATTGGTTGAAGAACTATTGGGTGGAATTACCTTTGCCTGCTATATGTTTCACTATGCATATGTACTCTCTGTTGATTCTGATAAGATGAGGTTAGACATGCATAATCTATATTTCAAGGTAATGCCATCCTGTATTTTTTTTACTTGGGTCCTGCAAGGTTAAGATTTGCTCAATATGGTTTTTTACTTCTACTTGGAGGAACCTTACTTCTAGCACTTCCCACAATTGTCCTTTCCGGATGTGGCCATTCGTCACACACTCACTTGAGTCGTCCTTCGTTCTCTGCCTTGAGATTTGGTACGTTGGCATGAGCACCGTCCTTGCTGTTACCTAATAGGATTCACATGTCGTTCTTGGCTCGCTTCTGATATGCCACTTACTAATACTTAGCTACTGAGATCCAGGGACGAAGCTAGGAAAATACTTGGATGGGGTCATACTTAAGACAGTGGGGTCATCTTCTATAATTGAACTGTGATTAGTGCTAAAATAGTGAAGGATTTTGTGATTTTATTGGGGTCAATTGAACCCAATGCCTATAAGGCAGCTCCGTCCCTGCTGAGATCACCATCAAAATCGCAATGTTAAGAAAACATTCTGAACTAACTGAAGATAGTATGTTCCTCTCGCTGAAAGATTAGCTTGGTTTTGCCGCTTTATGGTTTTAGGCAGCTAGCTAGATATTTGGGTATGCTATGTGCCTTCAGGTTCAAAGATAAAATTCTGCTGGTTCCGAGAGAATTTAGCCACTCAGTATATTTCGTTTCTGGTAACCCGCACTTAGATAATTTTTCCTATGATATATATCTTGGTTTTCCACCTCAAAGTTATCATGAAATTTCTGAATTATTTAAGAGTTCATTTCTTGACGTTCATTGAGTACTGCTTAAAAATGAATTTATTTTTGGTTCATAACGCGTTCCTAGCTTCTTGACTTTCTTTATTTCTATGGTTTTCAGCGGTTATCCTTGCAGACTATATGTGATTATTATACTAGAGGAAACAAACTTGATTATACAGTATGCCCAGGTGAAGTTTGAAGTCATCCTTATTGTTATAGTACTTCGTATAATATGTTTCAGTTACTATTTGATTCCCTGAATTTTTATGCAGAGTTTTGTGCCTTTTATTACCATTGAGACGCCAATATATTGTTATATACAACTACAATTGGAGTATTGAGAGTTACATGATGAATCTGAATGCTATTGGACAGTTCAGATCATTTATATATGGATGTAGAAAATGTAAGTGTAGAATCTATATACATTTCTGAAAATTTATAATTGACAATGCTATATTCTTCTATACAATGTGAAAAAGTCATAGTTATTATATTTGTTTCCATCAACTGGAGAGAGGACTTGATACTTTAGAGATTTATATACTGCAGCGCAAAATCTCATCAAAACCTAGAAATCGAGCAATCTATGTATTCTTTGCCTGCACACAGTATGATCTACTTTCTATACATTACAGGTCATCTTGGAGCTCCATTTAATTGATCTTTGGTATTTATGGTTGATGTTCGAGAAGGCCATCTTTGTGTATTTGGTATTTGCACAGTCAATATATCATATTAATTTGTTTTCCCTGTACAAAAGTATTTTCATTTATACAAGTTTTCGCTGAAGTTTATGTTTTCAAACATTTCTGCGTACGTAGAAATACTTGACTTACAACTACCAATGCAAGAAATGGCATAACAAGATTTGTCTCTTGGCGTAGATAATGGTTCGCATTCTTGAATCATTCTACTTTCTACTTCCCAGCACATGAACTACAAAAGAAGAAAAAGCACAAGTACCTCCCAGGTTTGTTACTAGAAATTACCACGACTCCTATTATATATGTTCTATGCCTACAAGCTTGCAAATTTGCAATAGTCCGGACACGCACAATAAATATGTAGGTTGAATCAAAGCTTTGGTTGAGCTGTTTGTGTGTTTTCCTTATCATCCGGAATCAAATATCAATTTTCATACTTTTGATTTTAAGCCATTCAATTTTGTGCAAATATTTTCTCAATAATTCCTTGATTTGTTCCTTCATTTGTATTCGTTGTTTGGTTCTATTTGGTGCTTCTGTCGACATGGATGTTGTGTTGGTGCAGGTCACAGAGATGAGTTGCAGTGGGAAGACAAAAAAGATCAGCTCTTATGGCTTGGAGAAATAGAACAAGAAATAAAAAACAGTATGAAAATCCTGCAATCTACCTTGCCGAGGCGCTTAAATGAGCGTTCTCTCTTCTTCCGATGAACAAACTTGAGAAAGAAGCATAACCATTCAAAGAAGGCGGACTAAAGCATCAGCAAAAAGCACCCGTTGCTTAACAAACTCTTTTTTCTCTTCTCTTTCGTAGTAACCGCCATCTATCCCAATAGTTTCATTTCCTTATTTGCAGCCATGTATCATCTACTAACACAATGTATACTATCATCTTTTCAATCTTATTCTTAAACATGCAATGTGCATCCGTACACCTATCTACTACATTGTTCCTACCAATATTATCAAAAAACCCGCAACGATCTAAATCAAAACTAAGCTAGAAACACTAACAATCATCTAAATTATAACTAAATAAGAGACAAACATTTTCATTGACACTATCATGGGCACGGCGTGTCCCCGTGCCTTTGCCCAACTAGTTGCTACTAACTCTCTGCAACCCTATCTCTTCCCGTCACTTTCCCTCTATCCTCATCCTCTCTGACAAATAATAGCGCACCGTCGACAGCACACAAAACAAAAGCTGGCTGCGCTGCTCTCTCGAACTCCAACGCGCGCCGATGCAAACGGATACGTGACTTATCTAATTTCTGTTCATTTTGCGTCGACGTGTGATTAATTATTCGTGCGTGTCCATGTCTTTCTGGCAAAGCTAGTACAATACATATAATGTGACCGTGCCGGTATTTTTAACTAAAAATTAAAAAAATTAAACAAACGACAAGCGTGAAAGGAGGAAAAATCCAACCGATTAAATTGGATCTTTACTCCTTTCGCGCTTCAAGGTTACACCATGACCTCTCCTTAGGCTTCCTCCAATGCAAATGTGCTAAGGGAGGTACTAGAAGCATTAAATGTGCTAAGCAATCATAGTCTTCAATGCATTGGTGCTTAGCTTGTTGTTGCTGCTAAGCTTTCCTTATTTAATGATTTAGCAACTAAAGTCTTGCATTCATAGACTAGTTTCCTTCATTTTTAATGTTTTGTCTAGGTTTCCGTGACTAGCACCGTGTCCTCATGGGGTCACCATACTCCTCTCTCTCCTCTTAATTAGGGTGCCACATAGGATTTTTTTGCCTTGTTAGCATGCTTAGCACTCATCCAATCGCGGCCCAACGCGCCGACGCAAAGGGACGCCGGATTTGTTCGATTTGCACGTCTGCGTCCGCGTGTGTGTCTGATTTTGTTCGGCGTCTTGCACGGTCGCCCAACGCGCCGACGCAAACGCATAAATAAACAACATATTAAACAGAAAATAACAAGAAGATAACTAATTAAATACTAATTGAACGTCCATTACAACTAATTTAAACTGAAATAAAAAAACGCGTAAATGACGCTACCCTACGCACCGTCGCCTTCGTCGTCTATGTCGTCGTCCTCGTCGCTCGATGACTGGCGCCGATAGCGGCGCCCAGGGGAAGTCCTGTCGTCGGCGCTCCTCCATGACCGCGCGCTCGACCTGCCGAGCCCTCTTGGCCTCCCTCCTTGCCGTGGCGCCCGTGCGGCGGGTTGACGACGGCCGCACCGTGCGAGGCGACGTACTGCGCGTTCATCAAGCGGTCGGCTCAGCGCGGTCGGTCGCCAGATAGCACGTGTACGCCTCCTCCTCGTCGGTGGCGTCCATTGGCACGATCACGACCGCCATTGGGACGTACACGGGGAAGGCGCTGACGCCCTCCCACTGGTAGCCTTCTCGGAACGGCTGCGGCTCCGGCAGGTGGTGGCGCGGTGGCGAGTCCACCCCAGGACCGTAGGGTGGCGGCGGCGTCGGCGGGTAGGGCCGGCGAAATTGCGGCGCCCACCAATCCCATGACGACGACGGTGGCGGTTTCTGGTCTGGAGGCGGCGCCGGCGCCTGCGGAGGTGGAGGGCAATGCGGCGGCGGCGGTGGTGACGACGCCTGCTCGTCGCGAATGACGAGGGCTCCACCGGCACGCCGAGGAGGCGGATCCAGCCCCAGCCACATCACCTTCTCCTCAGCCTCAGAGATTTCGTTGGCGCGCTGGAGCGCCGCCTCCTCCTCGACGACGGCGAGTTGGAAGGCCACCTCCTCTTCGGGCGCGACGTCGGACGGCGGGGGCACGACGCGCCCGCCCCCAATCGCTGTTCCCGCCGGTTGTGGCTGCGCCACGTTCTGGTCGCGCGGTGAGGCGGCCAGGTTGGGCAGTACGGGGACGCGCTCGCGGCTCAGGCGCCACTGGCCCGGCAGCCCGACGTGCGACCATGGCATCAGACACTTTTGCCGTCAATAGTTGCGACATTGGTGCGCCGGAAGGTAGATCTTTCGGTGCCATTTGGCACTATTTTCATGGGTGATGCACATTTCCACACAAGACTATGTGCCATCTGGCACTATTCACTCATTGTTCTGCCTCTCAGATAGCCTTGCAAATAACTATTATAAATCAAAGATTTAACACAAAGATTCAGCCAATCATTCACAAAATGAGTAAGGAAAAAGTGGTTCTCGCTCTCCTTGATCATTACAAAGCCGTACAACTGTACAAGCATTAAGATATATAGATAAAAGAGACACTATGTATTTGAACGGTGTGGCATGCTCCTTCACAGTTGATCTTTTGCAGTCAAATTAATCTAATAGCGATACTTAGTGATTAAAAGGTTACAGTCTGTATGAAAAGGCTTTGTCTACAAAAATCATTGCAACCATCTTGCTCTCAAGCTCATTATCATTCGTTCTCTCATCTTAATAGTATAAATAACAACACACATGCATGCACAGGCTTCAGCACGGGCACGGGGGCCTGCCGCCGTGCCTTCTTTCTGCTCGTGTATTCCTATGATCCATGGTTCCGGGTTGCTGCAAAGCCTGGTCGGGGACGGAGCTGCTGCTGCTGCAAGGACCAGCCGAAAAAAGCTGTCCTAGCAAGGAAAGAAAATACAATGTTGGTGCTGCAGGCGGCGCTGCTCTGGTTGCCACAAGGCCGACGCGCTTTGGCACTCGCTCCTGCGAGTCAAGCGGGAAGTGGTGACGCTGATGTTCCGAGGCAAGCGATCGATCGAGCGCTGCAAGGACTGGCCGGTAGAGAGGGTCGCTGCCGGCCGTGCTGCTTGCCTCCTTCGGGGGAGTGCCGATGCGCAAGCCAGCGTTTCTGCGAGCCCGCGGGGTGGCTGCATACGAGCCGCCTCGTGATGCTAGGCGACGCAACAAGGCGTTTCTTCTTCGGTAGACCGCTGCACAACAACGTGTGTGTTGCATTGCAACAGACAATTCTTTTACGGAATGCGAGAAGGGCGTTGTACCTCAACGTGCGATGGTGCTTATTCTCCAGCGGCCGGGCTGGGGCGATGTTGCGTTGCAGCAGATGCTTCATCTTCGGGAGCTGGTGTAGCTGTGGGCGAAAATCACTATTTTGACCTTTTGTTTAAACTTCAACACATTTTGACCCTTCGTCAAAATCATTTTAAAATTTAATTCAATAGGGTAACGTCCGTCCGCTATCATAGTGCCATCGTGGCAAAAGGGTCCCACAGGCTCTGGCAAAGAGCACGCAGGCTGATAAGATAGCGCCGTCAACCGTTGCGCTACCCTCTATGAATAGCGCCGAGGGTAGCGTCATTACTGTGGATGCCGTGAGCGGTGGCGAGAGGCGTGAGCAGGCAACTGTAGACGGTAGACGATCCAACCACGCCACGACGGTCGTACTGATGCATGCATGAGAGCGGCGACGACGACAGCCACCCTAGCTAGCGACCACCTGTGTTGTGCATGTGTATGTAGTCGTCGTGTCGTCACTAACTAGCTATGCGTGTGTGCCGGATTGATTGCATTGCCTGGCTCTTACGTGCTGATCGAAGCACTATAAAAAATAGATTTGATGATCGATCGATCTATTGCTACTTGTTTGGTGGATCAATTAAACACAATTTCGTGAAGTTGTCAAGTCACAACTTAAATTTGGTGCACACACAGTTGCTACTAAAGTGCGCGCGTGTGGTAAGATAGCACTACTACAACATAAGATCAATCTATCTAATTATCCAATCCAATAACTAGCGGGGTAAGCTGCACGCTTAGAAAAGGTTGACATGCCTCCCCAAGACCTTTTCTAAGCCTGCACTGCTGCAATAGTCCCCCAAGACCTTTTCGACGCACACCACGCCTGAGAGAAGAGCTTAAATCTAAGGCATCTATAGTATGCAACGCAAAATTAAATGTGTAAAATAATTCATGAGCTAGCGGTGGTGACTCCGCCGCTGCTGACGTGCTCAACAACAACGATGTCGTGGACGCGCTCGACGGCGACGATGATGTTGTCGGCGTCGCCGCTGCTGACGCGCTCGAGGACGACGACGATGTCGTCGCCGCGCTCGACGACGACGATGATGCCGCCGCGCTCGATGACGACGACGATGCCGCCGCCGCGCTCGACGACAATGACGATGCCGCCGCGCTCGACGACGACGACGATGCCGCTGACTCCGCCGCTGCTGACGCACTCGACAACAACGATGTCGCAGACGCGCTCGACGACGACGACGATGCCGATGCCGCGCTCGCCGCCGCCGACGATGCCGTCGCCGCTGACGCGCTCAATGGACGACGATTTCGCCGCCGCGCTACGTGCTAGTGATTTTAAATCCTGCTTGTACAAGTTTTGGTTGTCTAGAAAAATGTCAATACAAGTCTTCTACACAACCTTTTGTCTCTTAAGTTTGTATGGGATACATGTTTTTTACTTGGAACAATGTGAAGCGTTGGATCTAATTGAATGGTTGATATGCAGAGAATACGACTTGCTGTGGGCAAGTCACTGGATATCCATCCTACACTACTCCCCACGATGGCCCTACGTACGACATGCATGGGAGCTGCTAGGCGATGGCCCTACGTACGAACATGCATGGAAGCTGCTAGGCGCTAGCTAGTTGCATGCACTGCACTGCACTGCACGTCTGCACCAAGCCCCAGTAATTGTGGAAGTGCATGCATGATCGATTGTGTGTGTGGTGAGCAGGACGATCAATATACTCCACCAGCTAAAATATACTCCAGAGGAGCGGGTCCTTTGTCAGAGCTTGCGGGACCTCCTTGCCATAATGACACTATTGTAGCGTCATTGTTGACGACGCTACCCCACAGAAGATAGCATCACTTGGACGAGCGTTATTCTATTAGGTTAAATTTTAAAATGATTTCGATGGAGAATCAAAGTATGCTAAAGTTTGAACATAATGTGGTAGTGTGAGGGAAGCGGTGAGACGACAACACCTATGGTGAGCCAGATGGAGGTGCTTCTACGAGAGGGGGCGCACAGGGCTGTGACGTACGGATGGCACTGCAAAGGGAGCACGGGAGAGGAAAAAGATCAACCGGTCCCGCGCGTCAAATCGGATGGCTACGCAGGCGGCTTATTTTTTTAATCTCTTCAGACGAATGACGCCTAGTACTGGTCTAATTTTTTTTGGATAATAAGGTGTTGACTTCGGTTTTTGGCACGACAATGAACCTATGTAAGATGATCTCGAATGAATACGTGCTCTACATGAAAAAGTTGGGTATTGTAGATGCGAACATCTTTGTAGTTCGCAGTGGCGTACCCAGGAAGAAACTAGAGGGTGTGCACACTCTAAAAGAATTTCTACCTAATCCAAGTGTTTGTACAATATAAAAAAATAGCTAGGCATACATCAATTATTATACTACAAATTTCACATGTAAATGCAGATAAAAATACAAATTTCAAAAAATATTGACCTGAAAGTGGATCTGGTAATCTAAGCTAAACAGGGCGCACCGGGCAGGGAGAAGAAGCAGTTGCTCACACCCTCACCAGGCTCACCTTGCTGTGGTCGGCCGGCGGTGGAGACTGGAGAGGGAGACCGGGATTGGCGGCGGGCGGCGGCGGCCGGTAGGGAGCCTTGCAGGCCGCAGACTGGGCGATGGCCGACAAGAGAGGGCGGCGGCCGGCGGGGCTGGAGAGCGGAGAGGGCGGTGGCCGGCAGGGCTGGAGACGGGAGATGGCGATGGCCGGCACCCGGCGGGGCTGGAGACTGGGCGACTTTTATCTGCTAGGTCGCTAGGAGCCTCGCCTCGGAGGGAGCCAGGAGCAAGACGCCCGATCGCAGTGTCTGTCCATCCGTGTGCGCGAGAGAGGCTCGCTCGTGAGATATTGGGCTTCAGTTCAATGGGCCTGTTATACACTAGTAGTAAAAAAACAATTTGTGAAATTTCTGGGTGTGCCACGGCCCACCCGGCCTACCCTCTAGGTATGCCACTGGTAGTTCGAGTCATCGTCATCCGATTCTATTTCAAAGGCCGAAACTATGTTTGAAGCAGTAAGATCCTAGCATTCGAAGCACTATTCTGTCAATTAGGCCTTCAAAACATCATCAAATGGAAAAATATTCTACATGGGGGCGTCTTGGTCTCGTTGAACCGTTCGATTTTGATATTTGAAACGTCCAAATTCGTGTTCGTATGAAGAAGTTATGGCCAAAATGCTGAAGCATTGAAAAGTCATTCCGGACCGTCCGGGCTAGACTCGGACCGTCCGAATAATTAGCACCCGAAAGAGGTCTCGGTTATAATTATCCGAACCGTACGGCCTCGGGGCCGAATCGTCCGACCTTTAGCCGGACCGTCCGAATAATTAAGACCCGAAGCGGGTTTTCGGCCATAAAATCTAGGGTAGGCAACTATAAAAGGTTTATTATCACGTCACAGGCCCTCTCAAAACATGTGGTATTGCAGTCTTCTCCTACAGGTTTCCTACAGTTGTCATATAAGAGGTGTTCAACAGCCAACAAACTTTACCAAAAGTGCGAATCACCAGCTTTGATGCAGATTTCCATGTTGGAAGATTAATTTCAGTATTGATCATATACCCTGATCAGTGATCAACATATGCATGATCACTGAAAATATTGAATAGATATTTCAAAAATAAATAAATAAATAAATATATAGCAACTACTTGATGATAACGATGGATTAACGATCATAACGTATCAGGGTAACGATCGTAGCGCATTAGTTTTAATACATATATGGGGCATCAGTCTTCATCACCAACAACAACCAAAAGACATAACGTATATATAGCCAGGGAGGCAGAGGCAGCGCGCAGGTCCAGCCAAGTAGAGCACATACCGGTCGGTACTTCTTCAACGTCTTAAGGAAGAGGAGCAGGCCGCTGGATGGAGAAGGGAACATGACCCCTCACGTACTTCTCGAGGAAGACGTCGAAGGCTGCATGACGTGCCTTCTTTACCGGGTTCACTTCTTCCCGCTGGGATTTTCCAGCGCTCTTGGAATGCATGATCAGGCTGTCAATGTCTCTCGCAACCTTCCTCCTATGACAGAATGGGCATCGGATCTTCCCATGCGCCCCGTCATCGCGGTAGTTGATTTCCCCACTCGGCAGCTTGCGGAGGATGTAGCGGCTCTTGTTGTCCCTGCTTTCCTTGTCAGAATCGATATTATCAAAACCTACCCGTGAAATATTAAACACATATGAACAATCATGTTTAGAAGATAACTATCAACAATCTACAAAATAAAGGGCTGAGAAGAAACCATGATAGATATCATAATTAAGGGCGGATAGACAGTTGGTCATGGCGGATGGAGTACATATATTCATGGACATCCAAATTTTCAGTATAATTTTTTTCCATCTATATATTGCAGCATGAGTTACACAACTGTCTGCACCTTACACACATGTCATTGGCACCATGTAATTAGCATTTTTCTTGCACATTATCTTCGGAGGCAGTGTATACTCATGGACTCATGGCTATAACATGTTGAGGCTTTGACTAGGGTTTGAGGCCGCAAAACATATCACTGTGGGTGCTCTAATGAAGGGGGACTAGGGTTTCATCTACATGAAAAATTTAGATGTTGCAATGCCAAAAAAATGAAATGAAATCCTGGATCCACCACTGATCGTAATGAGAGTATGAAACCAGAGACAGAGTAAACCGTACCTTATGCCGATTAAAACAAGAACTATCCGGAACTAAACCCTACACCTTGGTAGCACGAGATTAGAAGACCAATCAAATGACATGCATGGAAAATAACTTTGATTTTCGAACCAACTGGCCATATGGTACAGGCAGAAAACCCCAATGTAAAGAAAGAAGCGTGTACAATCGAGATATACCTCAGTGTCCTCGTCGCTGACCTCCTCGACGAACTCGACGGCCTCCCGTTTGTTGTCTCTGAGCCCGTCGATGGCGGCATCCTCGTACATTGCGTCTATCTCGACGAGGATGTCTCTATGGATGGCGCCCAACTTCTCCTACTCTTGCTCGCAGCCGATGGCGGCCAGAGTGGGTATAAAAACTGGCGCAACGTTAGGCGTCGTCCCCGGAGGTGCAATGGCGGTCGAAGAAGGCATGGAGACCGGCGCAGCGCCGGTGGTTCCCGTCATGGAGGAGGAGTGAGACACAAGTGGGCCGTCAGGATTCATCTTGGGACTTTGGGAGGGGAGTGGGAGCTAGGGAGGGGACCCATGGGAGGAAGGGGAGGGGGCTAGGGAGGGAGGGGGTGGGGGTCGGATGAAAGGATTGAACTGCGCTGGCTCTCATTCCTCTATACCCCGGAACCAGCCCACTGAATAGAGATCACTGACGTGTGGGCCATGTTGCTTCCGGACCCAGAAGGCAGCCACCCAAGTCGGAGTGAAGTTCTGCGGAGAAGGCTCATCCCTACCCCACGGGTAGACGTTATGGAAAGTGTGGTAAATTGGAATGGAAACAAAATGTGGAAGCGAAGTGGCGAGAAATTCAATGGGGTGGAAGGCCGACGGGACAACTTCCCACGGCAGCAGTGAAGAAAGGCGTGCTCTTGACCGTCCGGATGCCTGACCGTTGCGGTGAACGAGAAGCCAACCCACGCCCTCTCTGTAAAGCATTAGGTGTCGGGTGGAGAAGTTATTCACTATAAAGTTGTCACATGCATTTCCTATACATTAAATTGATTAAAATTCAGATTAGCATTGAGAACGACTAAAACAGTGCACGGAAATGGTTTGAAAAATCAACATGTGGTTCCTCAGTGCATCGGTAAGTGTTTTACAACGAATGTGATGATGTTTCAAAGATCTAAGTGGCGATATCCAACCGTGAACGCGACATTCATTCGTTTAAAAATTCCAGAATTTTTTAATAGGTCTGAAATTTTTGAAACTTGACAGGGTGTCATCATATCACTTCAGTATGCCGGGGAAAAAATACGATACGATTTTACAACTTGTATGATGTGCACCCTTTAAAAACCAAACTATGCCCAAAGAAGAGTCGTGGTTTAAGGTGGAATGAATCGTATTTGAATATATGTTCTCATTTGCTTCATCTTTTGACCTCTAGTTTTTTTTTCTACAGTGACCATAGACCCAACCATCTCACGTGCTACAATATGAATTTTTTGCTGGATAGTTTGCTATTTTTAACGCATTACGTGCATTTTCTAGGCATTAAATGGATTAAAATTTAGATTAGCATTGCGAACGATTAAAACGGTGCATGAAAATGGTTTGAAAAATCAACATGTGGTTCCTCACTGCATTGGTAAGTGTTTTGCAGTGAATGGGATGACATTTCAAAGATCTAAGCGGCGATATCCAACCGTGAACGCGACATTCATTCATTTAAAAATTCCAGAAAGTTTTGATTAGGTCTGAAAATTTTGAAACTTGACAGGGTGTCATCATATCACTTTAGTATGCCAGGAAAAAATATGATACAATTGTACAACTTGTATGATGTACACCCTTTAGAAACCGAACTATCCCTGAAGAACAGTCGTGGTTTCAAGGTGGAATGAATTGTATTCGAATGTATATTCTCATTTGTTTCATCTTTTGACCTTGAGTTTTTTTTCTACAGTGACCATAGACCCAACCATCTCACGTGCTACAATATGAATTTTTTGCTGAATAGTTTGCTATTTTTAACGCATTATGTGCATTTCTAGGCATTAAATGGATTAAAATTCAGATTAACACTGTGAACGACTAAAAAAGTGCACGATAATGTTTTGAAAAAACAATATGTGGTTCCTCAGTGCATTGGTGCGTATTTCACATCGAATGGGATGACATTTGAAAGATCTAAGCGGCGATATCCAACCGTGAACGCGGCATTCATTCGTTTAAAAATTCCAGAATTTTTTTATTAGGTCTGAAAAATTTGAAACTTGGCAGGGTGTCAAGATGGAACATGATACGATTGTACAAATTGTATGATGTGCACCCTTTAGAATACGAACTATCCCCGAAGAAGAGTCGTAGTTTCCACATGGAATGAATCGTATCAAATGTATGTTTTCATTTGTTTCATCTTTTGACCTTGTGTTTTTTCTACACTGACCATAGACCAAATGATCTCACGTTCTACAATATGAATTTTTTGCTGGATAGTTTGCTATTTTTAACACATTAAGTGCATTTTTAGGCACTAAATGAATTAAAATTAAGATTAGCACTACTAACGACTAAAACAGTGCATAAAAATGGTTTGAAAAAACAACATGTGGTTCCTCAGTGCATTGGTAAGTGTTTTGCAGCGAATGGGATGACATTTCAAAGATCTAAGCGGCGATATCCAACCGTGAACGCGGCATTCAATCGTTTAAAAATTCCAGAATTTTTTTATTAGGTATGAAAAATTTGAAACTTGGCAGGGTGTCATCATATAATTTCAGTATGCCGGGGAAAAATATGATACGATCGTATAACTTGTATGATGTACACCCTTTAGAAACCGAACTATCACCGGAAAGGAGTCGTGGTTTCAAGGTGGAATGAATCGTATTTGAATGTATGTTCTCAACTGCTTTGTCTTTTGACCTTGAGTTTTTCTACAGTGAATATAGACCCAACCATCTCACGTGCTACAATATGAATTTTTGCTGGATAGTTTGCTATTTTTAACGCATTACGTACATTTTTAGGCATTAAATAGATTAAAATTCAGATTAGCATTGCGAATGCCTAAAACAGTACACGAAAATGGTTTGAAAAATCAACATGTGGTTCCTCAGTGCATTGGTAAGTGTTTTGCAACGAATGTGATGGCATTTCAAAGATCCAAGCAGCGATATCCAACCGTGAACGCGACATTCATTCATTTAAAAATTCCAGAAATTTTTTATTAGGTTTGAAAATTTTGAAACTTGGCAAGGTGTCATCATATCACTTCAGTATGCTGGGAAAAAATATGATACGATTGTACAACTTATATGATGTACACCCTTTAGAAACCGAACTATCCCCGAAGAAGAGTTGTGGTTTCAAGAATTGAATGAATCGTTTTCGAATGTATGTTCTCATTTGCTCCATCTTTTGTCCTTGAGTTTTTTCTACAGTGACCATAGACCCAACTATCACACGTGCTACAATATGAATTTTTTCCTGGATAGTTTTCTATTTTTATTGCATTACGTGCATTTCTATGCATTAAATGGATTAAAATTCATATTAGCATTGCGAATGACTAAAAAATTACACGAAAATGGTTTGGAAAATCAACATGTGGTTCCTCAGTGCATTGGTAACTGTTTTGCAGCGAATGAGATGGCATTTCAAAGATCTAAGAGGGGATATCCAACCGTGAACGCGGCATTCATTCGTTGAAAATTTACTGAAATTTTTTATTAAGTCTGAAAAATTTGAAACTTGCCAGGGTGTCATCATATCACTACAGTATGCCGGAGAAAAAAAATGATACGATTGTAAAACTTGTATGATGTACACCCTTTAGAAATCGAACTATCCCCGAAGAAGAGTCGTGGTTTCAATAATGGAATGAATCGTATTCGAATGTATGTTCTCATTTGCTTCATCTTTTGACCTTGAGTTCTTTTCTACAGTGACCATACACCCAACCATCACACGTGCTACAATATAATTTTTTTGCTGGATAGTTTGCTATTTTTATTGCATTACGTGCATTTCTAGGCATTAAATGGATTAAAATTCAGATTAACATTGCGAACGACTAAAACAGTGCACGAAAATGGTTTGAAAAATCAACATGTTGTTCCTTAGTGCATTGGTAAGTGTTTTGCAGCGAATGAGATGTCATTTCAAAGATCTAAGCGTCTATATAGACCAAAACCATCCCAGGCGAGCTATTTTTAGCACAATCTATATAAACCATTCATATTCCCACGGTTTATATGAAGCGATCGTTTGGGTCGTGGAAAATATCCAAGACGGTTCAATTGACTGACCGTGGCGCGCGCACAACTCAGACGTTTTATGGCGTCTAAGGGAAGATTCATTTATACCCCCACTAGGCCCCAGCGCAAACGCCTCATCCCCATTCACATCGACCATGTCCCCACCTAGTAGCTTCGCCAGGAAGGATGATGTGACCGCCTTAGTTGCTAGAGCCATCGACGCCGCCGAGAGCGCGGCCGCATCCACTCAGAGGACGGCGGCAGGTTTACAGACCGCCACAACAGCAGCTGAGACGACGGTTGCAGCTGTCGCTCGTTCTGGAGCAGCCGCCGAGAGAGTGGCCGAAGCCGTCGAGAGTGCGTCGGGGGCTGTCGTCAGGGCGGTGGCGGCTGAGGAGAGGGCGGCGGCATTACAAACCTCTGCGGCAGTATCCGAGACGGCGTATGCACGTGTCATAACTGCTAGAGCAGCTGTCGACGTTGCGGCGACCGTCCTTGCCCAGATCGACCCCGTTGGCGTACATATCAGGACGGTCTCCACGGACTCCAGTCTGCACCCCACGTCCCAAGAGTTGGCCGAAGCGACGACCGAGATGCTCTTCGACGACGCGTCTATGAAATCCATGGTTCCCCTTCCCCAAGAAATCGCTGAGCGCGAGTACGAGCGTGATCTGGAGAAGGAGTAAGACCTCCTATGGTTCATGGAAGAACCGGAAACGGCACACCAAAATGATCTTTGGCACCGCCACTACTTTGAGCATTACTGCGAGCATTACATTGACGAACTGGTCGACCACGATGGATATGGAGACCTCAGCATCGGACCATCGGCGTCCGAGGGCGTTGCCGACACCGACGCCGACGCCGACGACACCGATATGTCGTCCTCACTAGTCGTCAATTTATCCTCCGACGACGATGCGCAGGTCCGCCAGATCCCTGGGCCGCCGGCCGTGGTCTTTGTTTAATCATTGATAGTAGTAAAGCCCATGTCTATTGTTAATGTTAATGCTAGCTCCTTTTAAGGCTGCTTCCAATGCAATGGAGCTAAGTGAGGTGTTAAGTGTATTAACTATTAAATGAGTTAAGCAACTATACTTCACAATTCATTGGTGCTTAGTTTGTTGTTGCTAAGGTTGCATCATTTAATTGTTTATCAACTAAAGTCTTTCATGCATTGGCTAGTTTCCTCCATTTTTTGCGATGATTATTGGATATGCGATGATCACAATCACTTATTAAAGATAGAAGCGTTTGCGATGATTTTGGGATATGCGATGATCACAATCAATTATTAAGATAGAAGCATTTTCTATGATTTTATTTGGCGGCACTTTACCCGCGCATATAGCAAAAATTCTCGCGAGATGCACAAATATAGAGCCTCCCCCCTTCTTTTGCCTCTCTCTTCAGCACACATTCCCCCTGTCTTGTTCAAACACCCCCACCCCTTGCACATTTTCCCGGCCTCCTCGACGACGCCGCCCCTACCCTGTTCTCACCCCAAGATCCAACACAACCCTCTTCGTCCACACCCATGCCACGACTGCCGGCCCGCCATGTCCCATCCAAATCACCACCACCACTTCCCACAAGCCGCATGTCTCTCCGTTTGCCATGGTCCGGGTGCCATGGCCTAGAGCTCAAGGAGCACTTGGCCGTGGAGAGGCAAATCGCGGCCGCACTCGCTGACGATGCCATAGTGACTTTTATGCGCGTGGAACTTAAGATCCTCGAGGAGCACATGGTCGTCAAGGCCACCTTGAACGCGTCGCACATCAACGCTACCTCAAGATTGTCATCTTTGCATAGAAGCTTCTTTCGTCAAAACCAAAATATGATGTTCTTATAATGAAACTTCTACATATGTTCTGTTGTGTCACTTATGAGTTTTTCTTTATTTTTCAAGGAACACACTAAGAGGGGATCACAGGCAGCCAGAATTCTGGCACAATGATATAAACTTTATAGAAGACAATTTTGCTGAAGGTAGAGCACTTCATGCTTCCAGCAGCCCATGAAGTTTAAGCCACCAGGATGAAGAAATTTGCGTTCTCTAAAATCCCCCAGGTGATCTGTTGCATCTTTTCTCACCCCCTGTGGTTAATTATTTGCATCCTATGGCTCATATCTTCGCCTCGGCCGCAGGTTGCAGGGTGGTGTTATGTCTGAAAATTGGTGTAATATGGTGATCTTTTCGTGAATTCCATTATGCCAGAGAGGTAGCAGGACCAAATTTGATAGCTGAGCTCAACAAAATGCCGGATGATACGTGTGAAGATTGATTCTGTATATCAATTCACTGTCACTGTAAGATACAGTACTCCCACATATGTGACATTCTGCAAAAAATAATAGCTGCAAGTTATTCTACTTATCTTAATGCTATGAGCAGAACCTTGGAAAAAGAGGTAGTAACTTTTCTTGTGTTTTGCAGGGCTGTGACACCACATGTCATTGGCGATCCCGTCAATGACGCCATCAATATTCGCCTTTCACTTCAATATATTTGTAGATGAGGTTCATCTGCTATGTTAGTTTTGAAAGGTTTTAGATGTTGGATGCTAAATTTATTGCTCAATTATGTACTATGATGTCAGTTGTAAAATCTTGATGTGTAATGCGGTCCAAGTTATGAAATATTGCGATGGCTTTGAAATATACTGTGTGTGATGGTTGATGTGGACATGCTTTTATTACATTCGTTAAGTGATCTGATTATTGCATAATATTCTCAATTTTTTTATTTCATATTACATTCCAGACGGTTACATAATTAAGTTGTTAATTTATTATTTATATTATTGCACACATTTTTCATATAAATTTGTCACTGATGACTCTGTGCAACTCACAAAGTTCGATCATAATGAGCGTTTGGGATTTAATTTTAATTCCACACCATATTTCATTCACAAACATTTGTAATGTACAACGAAGAGCAAACAGTTCGATCGAGAAGAGGCGTTTGGGATTCAATTCTCAAGCCACACGAGCATTTTTGCACAACTGTTTGTTTAGATCTGAAGAACACAAACGTAGTCTCTGGATTAAACTTATGCTATATGTTCATAATCTTAGACGGAAATTCAAGGATAAATGTTTGTGATGAAAAGGTCAACACAAACGTTCAATTTATCATGTGCGTCTGCACGGACTAGTCCATAGGCCACGGTTTCTGCCTATCGTGTGGAATAGGCCCCCCTATCGCAATCGAGAGCAAGGCGACGGTTCCGATTCCCGTAGGCGATACGGGTCAAAAACCGTTTGGATAGCTATCACACGCACTAGTGTAAGACGATTCGTAAGAATCGTGATGAGGAGATGAAATTTACTTTTGATATATCCAAGTGTGATAGAATATTTGATGCTTTGTTGCAAGATAAGATGGTCAAGATATCACACACCATACCGCCGTTTGAAGAGCTAAAACGGCGCGCTTATTGCAAATATCATAATTCATTTTCTCATGCTACTAACAATTGCAATTTTTTTAGAAGACAGATACAATCGGCCATTAGTGATGGACGATTGAATTTTTTCGAGATGCAGGTGGATAAAAAACCCTTCTCGATGAACACCATGGACTTGGAAGGAAGGAAGATGTTAATTCGGCCTAACTTAGTCGAATTTTCTAATAGAGATAATGTTGTTATTGGTGAATACAGGAAAAGCAAGGAAGGCGACAAGGTCTTGGGATGACAGGTTGTGCTTGACAAGCAACCCGATGACAAAGAAGTAATAAAGATCACAATCAAAAACCCTACGCTCGGGGGAAACCACAAGTGCAAGAAGATGCTCATGTTAACTTTGTCAAACCAAAGAATTCAGAAGTTGGCAAGGGGAAAAGGAATGAAGCTAGGCGCAAGCAAATCAAGCCAAATTTTGATATGTTACTATCCAAGTATGCCAATCAAGAGGCCGGTTTTAGCTCTAATCGACCATCAACTTAAAAGCGTTCAAGATCACCTCCACAAGAAAGTCGACACTATGCAAGGCCATATGGGTCATCACCACCCCCCTATGCGCCATTTTACATGGGCGGTGGTTGGGGGCAGGCGCCAATGGCTCCTTATGCTTTTTATATGGGGTGGGCAGCACCTAAGAGCTCACTCGTGGGAGGTTTTCTTATTCTTCAAAAGGCTGTTTCAATCAAGGTGATAGTCGGCCATCGCAAAGTTTTCCGAGAAAAGTCAATACAAAAGTGTGGCGTGCTAAGTCGCATGGTGCGAAAATTTCAGAATCTGACAAGCGGAAGGAGATTCAACGGCCGATTGTTGATAATCTGGCTAATTCTAATCATGACATTGTTGTTGCTCAGCAGGGTTCCATGGCTAATGATCACGAGGCTAGTACAAGCACGACCAAGTACATGGATCCCAAATATACTCAACCTAAGTGGTGTCCTCCCGGTTTAACTAAGACCATGAAGAGGAAATTGCAACGTATGAGGAACCATGAGAAGGTGGAGCACAAAAAGGAGAAGCAAAAGGATGAATTAATTAATAGAATTCGGCCCATGGTACCTGGAAAACAAATATGGAGGCCTAAACAAAAATAAAACACAAGTGCTTCTACGTTAACTACAACAACACCTACACCACCAAAAAAGGATGATGTTGTCCCTATTACATCATCCATGCCACTTGTTACATCTTCTTCAACCGAGGAGACTTTAAGTCCAGTATACACCTTAGGAGACGAAGATGATATGAGGATTATGAATCTGCACCGGCTCGGGAAGGTATGGATATTAATATGGTGTATTACTTAACTGCAGAATTTCCTGCTATAGATGAACAAGGAGATGTGTCTCAGCTAGATTTTGATCGTAAAAATGCATCTTCGAGAAACCAAAAGAACCGGTGAAACCACTTGAAGCCATTGTACATTAAAGGTCATATTATTGGATCACCGGTTGCAAAGATGATGGTTGATGGTGGTGTCGTGGTAAATCTTATGCCCTATTCGGTCTTCAAGAAATTGGGATTATATGATTATGCATTAATGAAGACCAATATGGTGCTTAACGGATTTGATGGGAAAGAAAATACAAAGGCCAAAGGTGTGATGTGCATGGAGCTCACTGTGGGAAACAAAACTTTGTCCACCACATTCTTCATCGCTAAGGTGCAAGGTAATTATAATGTTATATTGGGTCGTGATTGGGTTCATGCTAATCAATATGTGCCATCTACCATGCATCAATTATTAATACAACGGGTCGATGATGAAGTGGAAGTTATTCATGCGGATAATTCGGCTTGTGTTGCTTTGGCCGATGCTTCGGTGGATTGGAATCATCCCAAGATCACTTGCTTAACTGGACGTGATCTCTCGGAGGTTGATTTCATTAGTGCTTCAAGGAACGGGTTTGTACCCGTCTCTTTAAAATCGTTTGATGGTAATCGGATTCAGGATTATACTTGTCATCTTAAGAAAATACCATGGCCGATATATGTTTATCGCCCTAAGAATATGTACGGACGATGAAGTGTTGACATCGTCCTTAGACCCTATGTGGCAAGTATTTTTCTGCACACAAGTTTTGCCGAAAAACAGGGGGCATGTGTTGACACCAGTTTTTGGCACGACAATGAACCTATATAAGTTGACCTCAAATGAATAAGTTCTCTACATGAAAAATTTGGGTATTGTCGATGTGAACATCTTTGTAGTTCGAGCCATCGCCATCCGATTCCATCTCGAAGGCCGAAACTATGTTTGAAGCAGTAAGATCCTGGCATTCAAAGCACTATTCTGCCAATTAGACCTTCAAGACATCATCAAATGGAAAAATCTTCTACGTGGGGCGGCTTGGTCTCGTCGAACCAGTCGATTTTAATGTTTGAAACGTCCAAATCCGAGTTCGTATGAAGAAGTTATGGCCTAAACGACGGAGCATTGAAAAGTTATTTCGGACCGTCCGAGCTAGACCTCGGACCGTCTGAATAATTAGCACCCTAAAGGGGTTTCGGTTATAATTATCCGGACCATCCGGCCTTGGGGTCAGATCGTCCGACCTTTAGCCGGACCGTCCGAATAATTAAGACCTGAAGCGGGTTTTCGGCCATATAATTGTTCGGACCGTCCGGCCTATCGTCCGGACCGTCCGAGACGCAATCCGGACGACCGACATACTCGCGTAGAGTCAGATTTTGCTCGGGATTTTGCTATATTGGACACGAAAGGGACTCGTTTTCTTGCAAGGGAAGCCCAACCACCTCAAAAGTAGATGAGGTGATGGCCGATTGAAACAACATACAATCGAACAAACATATCTACACTTCCAAACCCTAATTTTATCTCTCTCCCTTGTATCTTTCTTCACGTTCTTCATTCGTTCTTGTTCTTGCAGGGCAACAATCCACGAGGCTCTAGGGACGACCAGGTCGACCTAGGTCAGCCCATAGCCGCCATGGTCCCTGACGGGGTCCCTCCCGGGAGCGTGGGGTTTCGGGTCTACAAAAGCGTCCACCGGTTGTCTTGTGTATCGCGCTGCCGGTTGGATCTCCTTCGACGTGAGCTGTGGTGCATCACCCCTGGCATCGAGGGTACACGTGACGTGTTCGTGTGTCAACACACTTTTTGAGGTGCGTGTTAGAATTTGAGGAGAGCATTACGATACTACCTTTCACAACTCATCACAAGAGAATGATGTTCTATTTAATAAATGTCATGTTTTTTAATTCAAATGTGAAACCATGTCACGTTTAATTCAAATGTACGTGAGTATCTATCTAGGTATCTTGTGAAGTGTAAAATGGAGCTTTATGAGTTTTCTAAGCAAATATTTTTTATGCATGAATGCATATATTACTGTCTACAATACAAACTAATTTCAAATCCATTTCCTATTCTATTACAAATTTTAAACCATAATTGTTGTGAGGTAATACCATCATCTATCTACTATCTTCTCAAACGTAACACTGTCAGAGTGGGTTTTCATTTATATATGAACTATTTATACCATTCAAATGTCAAAACCCATACTATGTTGGATTCAAATATATGTGATATGTAAAATGTATACCGTGTAGAATTCATATCTATATGTTTGTCAAACACATCGTACGGTATACTTCTATTTGGATGTGAATTAGAAAAATCATGCACACTTCGTGTGTGATTCAAACTATTAAATAGTACAAGCATAACTATGTTCAAACAATACCACTGACAAGCACAAATTCAAATGAATTTAAGATTTTTTGATATATAGTATAATGTATCCACAAATGCACTATGTTGATCTTCATCATATAGGGATAACATATATCAAGATCTATAATTTAAATATTTAAATTCAGATTATATTGAATTATCATATATAAAAGACTTTTACACTCACACTTCCCCGGTCCTCTACTTTCTTCTCTCTATCTATCATACTCTTTCTCTTGCACACAAAAATTATCTCCATCTTTATTGCACAAACACATATCCCTAGTTAGGTAGGACCGTGTAACAGACCAGATTTCACAAAAATTAAAATTTTTGTTTTCGATGTGAATTGTTTGATTGTCTGATTTGTTTGCGGTGTTTGCATCCCCGATTTATAGATCGGCGACTATTTCCCCCCCTCTTATCTCGTACCGGACGGAGATCGACCCTTGCCACCCTGACACTCGACCTTTGCGACACCGGGTTTCACCCGATCACCGTCGCGAAAAGCCGCACAAGACCAGTGATACGTCCAAAACGTATCGATAATTTCTGCTTGCTCCATGCATGTTTTGTGTGATATTGCTATGATCTAGATACACTTTCATACATTTTTGATCGTATTTGGACTAACCTATTAACTCAGTGCACCCCAGTGCCAGTTCCTGTTTTCTGCTATTTTTCTATTTCAGTTTTCCCCCATCTAAAAAGTGCCAGAAAAATTCGGGAAAATTCAGATAAAAAATCAGCGTGACGGAAGCTTCGAGAAGAGCCCGGGAGGGGCCAGAGGGGAGCCAGGGGGGCCCAGGCGGCCACCCGGCGCGGCCCCACCCCTGGCCGCGCCAGGGGGGTGCCTGGGGGCCCTGGTCCACCTCTGGCTGCCCCCCTTCGCCTATTTATCCCCCGTCACGGGAAAACTCCAGAACGAGAACCCTATTCCGCGAACTCGCCTCTGTTCCGCCGCCGCCGCGCTTCCAAGATCGGGAGCACCAGAAGACCTCTTCCCGGCACCCTGGTGGAGGGAGGATTGACCTCCGGGAGTCTCCTCTCCACCATGGATGCTCCCCGGATGTCTCGTGAGTAGTTTTCCTTGGACCATGGGTCCGTGATCAGTAGCTATGTGATGTTCTCCTCCCCTCTTTGATCTTCATTTTTTAGACCTCGTGAGCTTCCCTACATGATCGAGGCACCTTTGTAATATTTCTGCTATTGCTATGTTGAGTTTGATCGGATCTGATGGATTATGAGATTATGTTCAGATTGTGATAGAGTAATATATTTGGTTCTTATCTCTTGTATTTTTGTTCCTAAGTAATTCTTGCATGCTCTCTGTTGCTGTTTATTGCTTTGGCCAAGTAGTAGGCAGTGACTCCAAGAGGGAGCGTTGTGCTAGATTGTGGGTTCATGCCTCCCCGATGACATGCTTGAGTGACAGAAACATGAGTCTAGGGGATGTGCTGTTGCCACAAGGGGGAAAACAACGGTGCTTGTAACCGCGGTTACAAGGATTGTTTACTTTACGCAAAGTTCTTTTTAATGCAGTTGTCTGTTGCTTTGGGTTTACACTTTGGGTGGGGCTCACAACTTAATACCAGCGAGATGTTCTGGATAGATATCTCAAGGTGGATGATTAGTAGTAGATGCAGATGGATTTCGGTCTACTTATTTTGGCGTACTGCCCGTGCTTTTGAACCTCTTCCTTTCTTTTGTAGCATAGTTAGCATTGCGGTGCGTTCATAATCCTGTCAATTGCCTTTGTGTAATTTGTTTACCTCACATAGAAATTTTTATCGTCTTTTGGGAGAGAGGCATCACTAGCGAACATCACGTATCCCGGTCCATATCCTCATTATTGTTTCCAAGCTATATTTACTTTTCTGCATAGGTGGAAGTTTCATGGCAATGTAACTCGGAAAGGCTATGGAAATGCCTTGATAGGTAGGTATGGTGTCTGTTTTGAGGAAAGATAAAGGGAGGCTTATGATGACAGAGCGTATCATGCCAAGGGTTTCGATGTACCGGCGAAGGTGGACACCAACTCTCGGAGTGAGAAGAAGGTAATGCACGGCACGGGAAAGGCTAGCAAAATATGGGAAGGTGGAAGTGTCAACTCTCAATACTTACATTAGTCCGAAGAACTCATGCACTTATTATCGGTAACTCTCAATCTAATGAGGAGGTTCACAAAGAGACAAGTACCCCGAGGAGGAGTGTATGGGGGTTTGGTTATCCTTGCGCATCCTCGACTCATGGTACGTGAGTGTACTCTAATATTCGACCCCTCAGAAGAGTAGTGATCCATCTAGTAGCTAGAGTTCTCAACTAGTTTTGTAGGTTTTGAAAATAAACACGGATTGCCCAAAATACGACACCTATCACTAATAGGCAAGATCTCTTGACACCAAAAGTCCAAACATTACTCATAACAATACCTCAAAACTATTGCAAGCTACTACTAAAATTAAATAGCAACCTTAATCACCTACTTTCAAGACAAGACACAACTCAGTGCAACAACCAACTCTCTTTAACAAGATAAACATGAAAACTAAAAAGAGTTCCAGCAACAAAATAAACAAAAGCCAAGGCTCTTGCTAAAGACAAACTAAGACTAAAACTAAACATGACAGTAGCTATGAAAAGATAAAGAACACACAACAGCAAAAACATAAGTAGGAAGAATCCTATGATGTGTTCTAGATTTTGAAAGTGGAGCGTGTTTCTCTCCCACACAAAGTAAGAAAGGATCGAACTTGTTATGAACAGAAAGCAAAGCTAAAGAAAACTAAAAACAAAACCTAAGAGCGAGACGCTCCAAGCATAGCACATAACACATGAAGTGATAAAAATATAGTGAGACGAAGGACGAACTGATGATTTGTTGATGGAGAAGGGGATGCACGGGGGCATCCCCAAGCTTAGATGCTTGAGTCTTCATGAATATTTGTTGGGGATGCATGGGGGCATCCCCAAGCTTGAGCGCTTGACACTCCTGGATCTTCTTCCATCATCTTCCATCGCACACTTGAAAACTCCCTTCATACATAACTCATCATAAGCTGATTAGAGAGGTTAGTACCTTTAATAAATATATTTTTTCTCCACTGGATATAAAGATATTCTTGAAGAGCTACTGTTTCTCAAGAGTTCCAAAAAGTTTTTGCAAAGAAAAAGCAAGCTTAAGGTTTGCAAAAGTTAGGAGAGACAAAACGTGGCAGAATCTGTGAAAAACAGAAAAGCAGATAGTAAAGAATTTTTTAGGGGCACTTCTGCAACTCAAATAAAAAAACTCAGAACATACGTAAGTTTCGTAATTTTATAGAGCATACTTTGTAAAAAATTCAGATCAAAAAGATGAACTGGGATTTTTCTGGAATTTTTCTGGTCACGAGGAATGAATCTGTTTTCTGGACAGCATGTCACAACTTTTACTTCCCTTGCCGTAAGAGGATATAACTTGGCACAAAGTTGAAAAATAAAGATACAATGATGTTGCTACACTAGTAAAAATCATCAAGACACAATAAAAGCAAAAATAAAAACCTAAGTTCGTTGCAGGCTGCCTCCCGAAAGCGCTTCTTTAAAGCCATTAGCTAGGCTTAAAGATTATAGAAGATGCTCTCACAAGAATAAGAATTTTGAAGCAAAAGAGAGCATCAAGAAGCAAATATGAAACACATTTAAGCCTAACCCACTTCCTATGCATAGGCGTCTTGTAAGAAAATAAATCAAAGAAGCACAAAGTGACATGCATAGGAAGGTGGAAAAAGGACAACTTCAAAACTTTCAACATGAAGAGAGGTGTTTTAGTAATATGGAAGTTTCTATAACCAAACTTTCCTCTCTCAAAGTAATTTTCAGTAGCATCATGAACAACATCAAGAATATAACTATCACATAAATCATGTTTTTCATGACCTACAAGCACACGTGTATTGTTTCCAGCACGGTTTTTAGGAAGATAAGATAGATGCAACCCATCACATTGAGCCTTGATAAGAGCAAAATTCTCCGGAATAGTTGGAGATTTCAAAAGGATAATAGGGCAATCAAGTGTGGGTGCAACAACAATAATTTCATGCTTAACATAAGGAACTATAGCAAGTTCATCTTCGTCAGCATCATCCATAGTGGCATCACGGCCATAAGCATAGAAGGCATCAACTTCATCAAAAAGGGATATTTCAAAAGAATCCATAGGATCATAACACTCATATAAGGTAAGATTCAAAGAGTTACTCTCGTTAGAAGGTAGACATGGATGGATCCATTCTTCCTCCTTTTGTTCGTCACTCTCCTCCTCTTTTTCATCCAAGGAGCTTTCAGGTTCAGCAATTTCTTCTTCCATAGAGTCCTGCAAAACATTAGTCTCTTCCTTTGGGGGAGAGATTCTCTCAAGATGATCAGTAATATAATAATTTGCATCATAATTTTCCAAAAAATAGTTAAGTATAGAAAGACTCTCAGATTTGTAAGGGGCATCATTAATAATTTCTAAGAAGAGAAGTTATTTCATAGGCACCCTTATAAGCAACAAATTCTTCTATTGGCTCTGCATCATAAAAATCATAGTTTCCCTTAGCATAAGAAGCTAAGGTTTCATCATCATTGTACTCACATTGGAAAGCAAGGTGATTGTGCCTCATAAAGCAACAAGATTCATCCCTGCAGAAAGATATATTATATATTGAGCACAAGTTTCTAGCATAGTCATACAACTGGTGTATTTGTTTCCATAAGTGTATCCCCTTTTGAGACAAGCGGTGTTCCTTGTACCACTTTTGTTGATCCTCGGTGAATCCTCCATGCCAATAAGATCTGGATTCAAAGAAGTCAGACATTGATTGGCAAGTAAGGAACTAGACATACTATTTTTTTTTGGATTTTTGATATAAGACACAAAGATAAAAACTGAAAGGTAAACTAACAAGACTAAAAAACAAAGGTAAAGGGTAGTGTGCAACTCCCCTATCTTAGCACCCGGAGCCCCCGGCAACGGCGCCAGAAATTCTCTTGCTTAGCGGCTTCCCGCCCTTCGTTGGTGAGCCCCAAGTGGAAGGCGTGATGCAGTGCAGCAGCGAGTTTCCCTCGGTGAAGATACCAAGGTTTGTCTCCCGTAGGACTCCGGATATGATAAGTAGGTGTCAGCGGCGCGACTGACGTGGACCTGCACACAGACACAAATAACTTTGTTCCCAACGAAGTTCAGAGAGGTTGTCAATCTCTCCGGTCTTGTTGTTCAAAAAGGGTAAAACACAAGTGATAATGATAGCGAGTAAAAGCAGAAAAGTAAAGATAGCTTGCAAACAGTAATGAGGATATGGACCGGGATAAGTGATGTTCGCTAGTGATGTCTCTCTCCCAAAAGACGATAAAACTGCTATGTGAGGTAAACAAATTACAGAAGGGCAATTGACAGGATTATGAACGCACCACAATGCTAACTGTGCTACAAAAGAAAGGAAGAGGTTCAAAAGCACGGGCAGTACGCCAAAATAAGTAGACCGAAATCCATCTGCATCTACTACTAATCATCCACCTTGAGATATCTATCCAGAACATCTCGCTGGTATTAAGTTGCGAGCCCCACCCAAAGTGTAAACCCAAAGCAACAAACAACTGCAATAAAATAACTTTGCGTAAAGTAAACAATCCTTGTGACCGCGGTCACAAGCACCGTTGTTTTCCCCCTTGTGGCAACAACACACCCCCTAGACTCATGTTTCTGTCACTCAAGCATGTCATCAGGGGGGCATGAACCCACAATCTAGCACAACGCTCCCTCTTGGAGTCACTACCTACTACTTGGCCAAAGCAATAAACAACAACGGAGAACATGCAAGAATTACTTAGGAACAAAAATATAAAAGATAGAAACCAAATATATTACTCTATCACAATCTGAACATAATCTCATAATCCATCAGATCCGATCAAACTCAACATAGCAATTGCATAAATATTACAAAGGTGCCTCGATCATGTAGGGCAGCTCACGAGGTCTAAACAATGAAGATCAAAGAGGGGAGGAGAACATCACATAGCTACTGATCACGGACCCATGGTCCAAGGAAAACTACTCACAAGACATCCGGGGAGCATCCATGGTGGAGAGGAGACTCCCGGAGCTCAATCCTCCCTCCGGCAGGGTGCCGGGAAGAGGTCTTCTGGTGCTCCCGATCTTGGAAGCGCGGCGGCGGCGGAACAGAGGCGAGTTCGCGGAATAGAGTTCTCCTTTTGGAGTTTTCCCGTGACCGGGGATAAATAGGCGAAGGGGGGCAGCCAGAGGTGGGCCAGGGGCCCCCTGGCGCGGCCAGGGGTGGGGTCGCGTCGGGTGGTCGCCTGGGCCCCCTGGCTCCCCTCTGGCTCCTCCCGGGCTCTTCTCGAAGCTTCCGTCACGCTGGTTTTTTATCTGAATTTTCCCAAATTTTTCTGGCACTTTTTATATGGGGGAAAACTGAAATAGAAAAACAGCAGAAAACAGGAACTGGCACTGGGGTGCACTGAGTTAATAGGTTAGTCCAAATATGATCAAAAGTGTATGAAAGTGTATCTAGATCATAGCAATATCACCCAAAACATGCATGGAGCAAGTAGAAATTATAGATACGTTTTGGACGTATCACCAGCCACCTGGGCTATATAAAGACCACCACTCCCCCACCCCTTTCTAGGGTTTCCCCTAAGCCAAAATTGCTTCCACCCCCTCCACTTTGCCCAAATTTGCCTCTCAGATACCCCAAATCCGAAACCCTAGCTTCCAGGGCGTCCAGGACCGCCAGATCTGAGATCTGAGGGTCCTGGAGAGGCCACGTAGCCCCACAGTCGATTCCCATCCAGTCCGGGCCGCACCGGGCCCGCACCGCCGCCGCCAGGCCCGCCGGGCCCATCTGGACGCCGTCTCGTCCGTCCACGTCGGCGCCGTCGTCGGCGAGCCGCCGCCGCGCCGCCTCCTGATGAACCGCGCCGCACGCGCCTGCCTCATCCTCTCCTCTTCCTCCCTAGCCTCACCCCGCCTCTCCTCCGCTGCAGGGACGCCGCCGCGCCGCCATGGAAAGCTTGGGCCGGAGCTCGCCGCGGCCGGCCACCACCTCCCACGACGTAGGCCACCGCCCTAACACCGGATCCGACGGCCCCTCCTCCGCCGGCACGTCCCCAGCCACCGTCCGCCTCGTCTCCTCGCCGCCCTCGCCGGAAGACGGCGCCGCTGCCGCCGGGGTCGGGGCTCCCGATCCAGCCGCCACCTGTTGCCCGCTCCGGTCGGGACAGCGGTCGTGGGCCGGCCTGACTCCCGGACCAGCCAGTCGGCCTGCCACGCGCCCCCTCCGCGGCCTAGGCGCCCAGCCCAGCCGCCAGTGGGCCTCGGCCCAGCAGGTCCACCCTTTTTTTCTCGTTTTTATCTTCTTTTTCAGTTATTTTGGCTAACTCCCTGAGATCTGTTATTTCATTCATTTTTGAGTAGTAATTTGCGAGTAATCCGTAGCCCGAATGACGTTGCGCCCAAAAGGAAAATTGAATAGTTTTGTGTGTACTTCAGTTCATCTTTTGTGAGCATTTTGATTGGAGTCCATCTTGATGTTGTTAATATGTGTTGAAGTGGGCATCAGGCTGTTAACTGCTGTTACTTCCTGTTAAGAGTTGCTGTTATTATTTTATTGCAAGTTTGATTGATGATTGTGACACATCCATGAGGCATATGCTATTAATTCTTGTTACATACTGTTAAGCATCATGTCTGCTTCAATGCTATGCATTCACATGTCATATTTTCCTGCTGCATGATGTTTGTTTCATCACCCAAAGTAGCTATCCTGCTGTTGTTGACAGCCACCTCTGTTTTTCTTTAAGTCTGTAACTTTTCGATGCCATGTTGCATGCTTAATATCTTTTGATCTGTGATGCATGTGACCTTGATTCTTGTTTGTACCTGATCATCATCATGCCTACTCCATGCTCATATATTGCTATGTCATGTTGCTGCACTTTTGCATATAGTTTTGCTGCTATTTATACAGCATGAAAATAACAGTTTCTACCATGTTTTCCTGATTTTCACTAAGTCCTTGACCAGTAATGTTTTATAGCTTTTGTGTTGCTTATAACTAGTGAACCATGATGCCTTTTTGCATGATTCCTTTTTCCATGCCTTCCCTGCCATGTCTAATTTAGTTGCATATCATTTGTGAGTATGTTTGCATTCATTATCATGTTTATGCATTGCTCTAGGGTGTGCTTCCTGATGTTGGCAGATTGTGTTCCAAACTTGTTTTGCTTGTATCTTTTTAACCGTAACTCTGTTTGGAGTGTTCTTTATATGTAACTTGATTAGTTTTTCATGTACTTTGTGTTTATGCTATTGTTTGCTATTGTTAACCAACCTAAAATATGGTTTAGGCAGAACAGTACCAAATCCTTTAATTGTCGTGGGGCACTTAGTGTTATGCCATGTTTAGGTTGTGCCTCACTTAAATTGACTACCTAGATAGTTTATCTTATGATTCACCTCTTGTCATGTTTGTGTGCTATGCCATGCTTGAGTGAGATGCCATGTTAAAAACCTTTTCTCATCTTGTGTAGCTAAACAACTTGAACCTTTGTAAATGTGCGGTACCGTCGTGTGTGACGAGTACTCCACTTAACCTGTTAGTAACCGCTCTCGACGGTAGGTGCGATGTCTCGTGTTGCCTTCTTGTTAATGCTTGCTCGTGTTTGCTTCGTAGTAATAGGTGCTTGCTCGTTGATTGCTTTCCAGTGTTTACCTTCTTGTGTGCTCCCGCGGGTACCTTCGAAGACGATGCGAGCTTGCGATCAACTACACCTTCGGAACCCGACTTATCAACAGGCAAGGACTATACATTACTTATGATCCATTCTATTTCAACCAGCGGTTTGCATGCTAGTATAGATTAGGTTCGATGTTTGATCCTACCACATGTTTACAACCTCTTTCAAACCGATACAGCCATGTCCCCTCCCAGCAAACCTTGTACTGCTATGTTACTATTGCTCGTTGCTCAGCCCCTGCTTAGTATGCATGCTTAGAATGCTACGATGATACCCTGTTACTCCTTGGTTTGGGCTATCACATTATTATATTGTTGTTTATGATATGATTATTATAAATGTTGACTATATTCGACGAAGGATGGAAGGTCTAGGCTATCCCGCCCCGACGCTTTGTTCCATTCGAGTCACCTAGGACCCGAGTTTCGGGTATTGTGTCTCTTGACGAGCGTGCCTAACCGCGTGTGGGATGCTATGGGGTCCCCTCTTCTTACCTACCTAGCTCCAAACATTTCTAGTGGTGGCCCAAGCTGATTTACCATTTGAAACCGTGTGTGTGACTGGTCCGCGGCCAGCAGATTTCAAACAAATCGGGTCAGCAGAGACAGAGTTCCTTTGTTGGTCCACACTGGTGAGCTAGGTAAG
The DNA here is from genome assembly GCA_950022295.1 of Bromus sterilis. Classification (NCBI taxonomy): domain Eukaryota; kingdom Viridiplantae; phylum Streptophyta; class Magnoliopsida; order Poales; family Poaceae; genus Bromus; species Bromus sterilis. The sequence goes on along the minus strand of OX465601.1, from coordinate 135,694,023 downwards.
CCCCTGAGTTTAGGTGAGGCTAACCCCGACCTTAGCCATACGGAAGAGTCCGATCCGAGAGCTTGGCCGGCTTTTGGGTTGGGTGTCGACTCCCCGGGGCCACCCAGATTTGTGCGTTGTTAGTTAGAGGGACATGTCGTTTCAGATCTCTTGGAACTAAATCATAAAATGGTTGCCTGTGATGGGTAGCAACTGAGAGAGAAGGGTGTGCGTGCGGAGCCTTGTAATGGGTAGTTGGTACACCCCTGCAGGGTTAAATCTTTTCGAGAAGCCGTGTCCACGGTTATGGACGACTTGAGACCTACTCCTTGTTCATAGACAACAACAACTGAGATAATCTTAATATAACTTGATCAACGTGTGTTTGCGAAGAAGAGGACAAGGATAGGATAGGTGTTATGTCCACGGTCGGGATGCGAAGAAGAGGACAAGGATAGGATAGGTGTTATGTTTGCGTAAGTAGCGAATAGCATGACTTGTTGGAGGCGATTCCTCATCGAATGCTTGGCTTCTTATCTTACTCTCTAGATCGTTAGCCACTTCACAAATGCTATTGCGGCAGCAACCTCACCACTTACCCCATCCTTACCGTAAACTACTAGTTGTCCTAGAACGACGAGTGATGAAGTCCTTGCTGGCTCAGTTGACCACTACAGTTGGATGCTGAGTACTTCTGTACTCATGATACTACCCCCCAAACTCTTTTCAGGGTTCTGATCGACAACAGGTATGGTGATCGACGTTTCACGTGGAGACTTGACGATGACTAGTTAGGCGGATCCCGGCGGAGGGCCTGGATCCGTGTGGTTATGGGAGCGATGTCTTTTTCTCTTTGCCGCTAGGCATTTGATTGTAGTCTGTACTCATACATGTATCTTCCGCTGATGTAATGTATTTAAGGCAATTGTATGCCGATTGTATGAGATGTTGTATCCTTGTAGCTGTAATGTTGTGATATCATGTTGGAAATCCGGGGCATATGACTTTGTCATATGTCGCGGTGGGACCGATATGTGCTTCGTCCCCGGATCTGGATGGAAACATCTAGATCTGGAATAGTACCGCATATCGGGCCTTACAGACCGCCCCCCTCTCTCTTAAATGCATACGTGCATTGTATTTATGGTTTAAGATCTTTGTGTCTTCTTTGTCTATCTCGCACGCACATCAATACCAATATCCCTTTAGTTTGATCTCTTTAACACGTACGCTTGTGCACACACATATATCCATCTTCATCGATTTGGTTAGATCATACCCCGATCATACACACTCACACTCACAAAAGACTAATAAATCTCCTTCTACCTAGGCTATCACTCTGTTTTTGAATGCGTATTTCTATTCCGGGGCTCTTCTTTCTCACACATCGATCGATTTCCCTATAGTTAGGTCACACGTATTTTTTCGGGGCTCTTCTTTGGCACACACGCCGATCGATTTCCCTCTAGTTAGGTCACACGTATGCACGTAGATAATTTTTCCTCTAGTTAAGTCATACACATACTCACACGCACTGATCAATCTCTCTTTACATATCTCTCTCTGTGTGTGTGTCTCTCTTTCTCTCTCTCTCTCTCTCTCTGGCACACACAGTGGTCTCCCTCTCTCTACTTGGGTCATATACATAGTCACACAACATCAATTTCTCTCTCTACCTAGGCTCCATGCACGTATTCACACATCTGTTGATCTCCCTATAGAGAGCTCTCCCCTGGGACTTTTCTCTTTCGCGAGAACACACACACCAATCGTTCTCCTTTTAGCTAGGTAAGTTCACCACATGGACACGAGGTGAGATTAGTCATCCATGCACACATAACCAAACAACTGACAATTGCATTAGAAAAGAAGAGACATGCAATCACAACCACGCCTCAATTTCGACTCATCCACACTGGAGGGATGTGAATGGCCAAAATTGGAGCGAACATGGACTAAATCCTATATTTACTCGATTAGATTGAGTCGGACCATAGATATGAAAATACCAAAATTGATGCAGGTAATCAAACATACTATAAATTTCCAGGGTTTTAACTCGAACATCATCAATTTATGTTTTTTGAGTTGTAGAGGGTGGGTGCAAGGTATGATTGATTAAAGACCTCCTTGCTTGACACATGCAGCAGATAGGGTATGTTTTCTCTGTTCATGATCGTGAAGCATCTTTGCAATGTAAAATATAATAGAAGTGTATGCACGCTTTGTCACACGACTTTCCTAGGCTCTCCCCTTTCTCTCTCTGGGACTTTTCCTCTCTCTACTTGGGTCATATACACAGTCACACAACATCGATTTCTCTCTCTCTCTACCTAGGCTCCACACACACACGCACACATCTGTTGATCTCCCTCTAGAGAGCTCTTGGACTATTATCTCTCGTGCACACACACACCGGTCCATCTCTCTCTAGTTAGGCATCTATAACACACGCGCACGTGCACACACACACACAGTGGTCTCCCTCTCTCTACTTGGGTCATATACACAATCATACATCATCAATTTCTCTCTCTACCTAGGCTCCACGCACGCACACATTTTTTTTATCTCCCTCTAGAGAGCTCTCCCCTTTATATCTCTGGGACTTTTCTCTTTCGCGCGAACACACACACCAATCATTCTCCTTTTAGCCAGGTAAGTTGACCACATGGACACGAGGTGAGATTAATCATCCATGCACACATAACCAAACAACTGACCATTCCATCAGGAAAGCAGAGACATGCAATGACAACCACGCCTTAATTTCCACTCATCCACGCTGGAGGATGTGAATGACCAAAATTGGTGCGGAACATGGACTAAATCCTATATTTACTCGATCAGGTTGAGCCAGGCCACAGATATGAAAATACAAAAATTGATGCAGGTAATCAAACATACTATAAAGTTTCAGGGTTTTAACCCAAACATCATCAATTTATGTTTTTTGAGTTGTAGAGGGTGGGTGCAAGGTATGATGGATTGAAGACCTCCTGGCTTGACACATGCAACAGATGGGGTATGTTTTTTCTGTTCATGATTGTGAAGCATCTTTGCAATGTAAAATATAATAGAAGCGTATGCACGCTTTGTCACATGACTTTCCTTTGAGAGTTCTTTCAGGTAGTTGCTCGTTTTTATTTGTATAGATAATGATGACTTTCTTTATTGTTTTTAAGTGGAGAGATCGTTCTAAGGACTCCAACCAATAAATTTAGAGCAACAACAACAATAGATAAACCATGAGACACATCCTAATAAAGAGACATATCACACAATACTCACTGGTGCAAGAACAAAGTGTAGCATCCGTGCACCGATGCAACAACCATAACATCAAAAATTCGTCAAATCGAAACGGAAACACATCTTCCAGAATCCATCAACCAAATACCTCATCAACATCGAATCTCCGGAGTCGGATGACACAACCCCATCGATTGAAGTGGGTGTGCTCTTTCCACGAGCTAGAGCCTCTCGTATTGGAGTAGTGTGTGTCCACGTTGAATAGTGTAGACACCATGCTGAGTATGTCGGGCTTGCACTTGGAGAAAGTGACATCTTTAGACTGCAGACCAACGACAACATTCACTTCTCTGAACTTAGTTCTTTCTCTCCTCTTCTAGAGAAAGAAGACCATGGATGAGTGACAAAAAATACTGAATATGCTGGCGGCTGAGTGGTGATGAACAAAAACATATTACGGAGAAGAAAGAGAAGAACAAGAATATGATCCTTCTAGAAAGGTCGTTGGAGATGGTGCGATCAAAACAAATAAATGGGAACTGGATATATTTTAGTTGTCTAGCTGCCATAATTATTGAAGATGCATTAAAAAATAAAAAAATAAATCTTACAAGACATATTATACGTACAAGATCCACACCATAATGACTTTTATCATGGGGATTGATCCATCAAAAAAGCTAATGGCCAAGACAAGTCAAAATCAGGTATCAGATCAAAATCAAATTCTTCAATTGACTTAAAGGTCTCTAATCTTAGAAAGATAGAAGATATAATAAGAAATTCAAGTGCATCCGACATTTGTGCAAACTTGTCACTTCGACATTAACTTACAAGGTGTTTCTGATTTCGGTACCTATCTTAGATTTTTTCACAGTGGTAAGGGCATCTCTAAGAGCTCACAAAAAAACTTCATCAATAACTAATTATTGGGTCTCTCCAATAGCACTTCTCCAATAGCACTTTTCAATAACCAGCCTAACATATATGACTCACTTGTCAACCACATGAGGATCCACCATGAATGGCGGTGTCTCAGTGGAGTGCCGGCGTACGGCCAGCGATGGCAACATGCAGTGCGTGGCAAAGCCGGTGACGTGCGACGGCGACTCGATAGTCCAGCGGAACATGAGGCGGCGACGAGCGACAGGTGGCGGCACGCAGTGGCCGGTAATTACGGTAACTCCAAATATGCGATCCAAATGGGCCGTTATTTGGTCCGCTTTTTGTCTGATTAGGTCATCAAACATATCGATGTTCGGCTCATATCCGTTCTTGTCAGGTCACTTCGCCCAACAGTGCAGGAGCGACCCAAATTTAATCCCACCTCATAGGCGAAGGGACACGTCATGGTGTTTAAAAGGAAGGCGCCGGAGGTCACATTGTAAATTATAGCAAAGCAAAAAATGTAGCTTTCATGGTGAGCTACTTGTGATGATATCTATCTATTCCAGAGAGTTTCTAAGGTGAAAAGTCTTTCGATAATAGATAGATATCATCCTTCATAGGCTACTCACGGGAACTAACATATAAATATTTGCTATAAATTTTTTATAACCATATATTGTAGAACATAAAATTATTGCAAACTAAATAAATTATTTATTGTAGCACATAATATTATTGCAAACCAAATAAACCATTCATTGTATCAATATTTTTATTAAAAAACCATACATTGTAGCATATAAAAAAGAACACATACTACTAATCCCCTATGTGAGCCTACATATGCTCAACTAAATTGTTTTGCAACTGTATGTGAGTTTTTCGATCACGCAAATCACGATGAAACTGAAGAAAGTTTTGGTATGATGTTGGTGGACCATTAGGCGCAACATTGTCACCCTAATACTGCCAGTTCTGGTCATTGAACCTCTCAGAACGGTCAGCCTCCACGATCATGTTGTGCATGTAAAAATATCCTTTTGTTTTTATTTACTCCGCATATTGATTTGACTGAAGTCAAACTTCCTAAAATTTGACCAAGTTTATAGAAAACAATATACACATTTACCACAACTCATAAAGTACCAATTAATTATTAGTTCAGAAAGGCAAGATTGGCAAATAGTTGTTGCTAATACTGTTGCATCTGTTCCAATTTCAAGCTAGATAAGAAAACAAAATGAATGTTGTGACATGGTATTGATTCCTTTTCCCTCGTCAAGAAGGTGAATGCACCTCACTTTTCTCACCGGAAGATGGGGAGAAAAAACTCTAATCTCATAGTAATAGGTACTCCAGTACTATTGTAATAGCTAATTAAGCTAAATTTTCCATTGCTACAAGACTGACAAGTCCCTCATATCTCCGGCCTCGAGCAGTATCTTGAGCCAGAAGTCCATGTCATCGCTCCTCGTCGATGTTGTCAGGCTCAGATCCTCGTCCATGGCACCGAGGTTTATCATTTCCGTCACGTCAGTCGAAGACCAGAAGCTGTCGTCGATGACCGCCTTCGAGCTGAAGCTCTCCTCCTTGACGAGCTGGTCACCGTGGCTCGCACTTGTGATGGCGGCGTTATCGCTCGGCGAGGATGACAGCGCCGCCGTCGACTCCGTCACCGTGGAGCACGTCACGACGCTGCTCGACTGCCCTGGCGACGACGTGTACTGCTCTATGGCATCCACGTTGACCTTCTTAGCCTTGGCCTGCTTGCGTGGCTTCGACCGGCCACTGCCGCCGGCGTCACAGTCGGCGGCGGGTTTCAGGCCATCCTGCAGCCTCTTCTTGAGGTGCGTGTGCCAGACGTTCTTGATCTCATTGTCAGTGCGGCCCGGCAGCTGCGCGGTTATTGCGGACCACCTGTTGAAACAACAAATTCAGAGCTGCAACTGTTTAAAAAAATGATCAACTGCATGCAAGCCTCAGATACTTCACAGATTTGATTCCCAACGCGCAGCGTATCAGATGGTTTAATCCGAAGAACAACTTCTGGACCTATTACTTGTGATAGTTGATTCACAAATGCTTTTAAATTCAGCAACTAGGTACCGATCAATCAGAGCAAGGGTTATGAGATTGCTTACATATTATTAACCTTGTTTTTATGTGTGATTAAATAATGATCAATGGAGGGGCTCAGGATTGCTCCGGTTGCATTTATATATATGTGCACAATTCATACAATAATAGTGTCTGGGCTCTTGGACAGAGTGTGGTCCTGCTGCATCTATATCAAAATGGTCCGGTGTTCATAAGCACCAGCTGCATTCAGCAGCCACTAACACTCCACTGGCAGCCGTTAAAGGCCAAACGAGATGGAATCTATGGCGGCTTTCGAGCTTTGGATTGGTTTATTTGCATCTGGTGCCTTGAGATTGAACTAAGTGGAGGTTTAAAGTAGTCGTGACCGCTTTTGTCTTCTTTGAAGTATAATTAAGCTATTGTTAACTTCGAGTTGGCTATGGCCGTGACCAATCAAATGATAGGATCGGACCAGAAATTTCAGAAAGGCAATGCATGTGAAGTTCTGAGCCAGTGTTTTGATATGGCTGTCCAATAACAGACTTTTCAATGTTGCTTTCTATACATACGTTTTCCTTTATTTTTAGAGTTATATACAGATTAGCCGCACAATGACAGTCACACGGTTAAATGCACACAGCAATTTCTAGGCTGGCTCATTCCTAACAGGATGACCGAAATTGGATAAAAATAAAGGGCAATATATGGAGTACATTTACTGATATTTCGCGTTTCTATACGAGGAGATAAAATCACCAAGTCGTCGCAATTAACCAAGGACATTAATGTAAAACCGAGACTAAAATGGAAATGACAGAAACATGAGAATAATTATTTTACCTGTTGCCGAGGGACTGATGGAGGCGGATGATGAGGTCCTCCTCGTCGGCGGTGAAGTTGCCGCGCTTGATGTCCGGCCGGAGGTAGTTGATCCACCGTAGCCGACAGCTCTTCCCGCACCTCAGAAGCCCTGCAGCAAGAGTAATTATGAGATCAGTGGTCCGCCGCTGATCGTGTGGTAATCACCGACCCGAGAGCGAGAGGGATTCCATCGTCGACGTCGGCAAGACGAAGAAGAACTCACCGGCGTGCTTGGGGAGGGCGCGCCAGTTGGGGTGGCCATGCTGCGCGATGTAGTCGGCCAGCCGCTGGTCCTCCTCGGGGCTCCACGCCCCCCGCTTCAGACCCTCCTTAGCGCAGCACGGCGCTCTCCCCATCAGCCGCGGCCGCCGATGTGATCGACCGGCCCTCCGTCTGTGTGCGAAGAGAACGGGCCGCCGTGGGGGGAGGCGGCCGGGGCTTAGCGAGCGGGACGACCTCGCGGTGGGGTATTTAAGGGCGACGGGAATGAGCCAAACGGGACGCGGCTGCGTGCGCGTGTTGGATTGCTGCCGATTTCGTTCCCCTATTTGGTGGAGCCGCCGATTTTTATATTTATTTTTCTGATGGGATAGGCATTGAGTTATGAGTTATCTTTTTTGAGTTATGAGTTATGAGTTATCTTGGAGTGCCATTTTTTTTGACAAGGTGTAAGGATTTTTCGTAGATGAAAACCATGTGGTACCCCATGCGACTACGACGGTTCCCGCTAAAAAATACTGACAAAAAGTAGGACAGAACAATTTAACCAATCTGAATGTCGATCATCAAGAAGTCTTCATACGCAAGATTTTTAAGAGATGAAGATGGAATAATAAGATGAGATGATGGACGCTGAGAGGAAAGAGGATCACTCTACGATGATTTTGGACGTCAACATATAGTGCGATAAGCTAAACATTACAAACTAGCTGCCAAATAGATTCGCAACAGGACATGGCAACCATATTACCATGTTCCATGAATTTTATAGGAGAGGAGAAGGCAACACGTTTACCAGGCATGCTTGAATGTTGTATGGAAATCATATGAATTTTGAGTTTTGCGTTCTACTTAATTGTGCAAATAGGGCCTGGAAAAATCGAGAAGGTATGCTTGAACTCTCAACACTTTTTGTCATTAGGTTGATTATACTTGGTTTTATTCAAATTCATCAGAAGAATCATACTTATGAGGGTCATTGATGCAATGTGATGCGTCATGGGCGGTGGCGGGACATGATGTCCGGAACCACTCGAAGTGGTGCGTCAGATATCCGAGTGGTGGATACATTGTAGGGATCAAACACACAACGGGAGAAAACATTGATGTGGTAACATACTCGTCGGGAGCAGGACAAGAGCGACTAGGAGTGGAAAATGTTTTTGCGCCTTGTGCATCCTTAGAAAGAGACCAACTTTTCAATCCCTAGGGAAGGAAACGATGGTGTTTTCTCGCTGCCTTCCTCATTTAAGAAGAGTTGTGTTAGAGCCTGGATGTAGCATGTTTTTGTCTTCTACCCCAAAAAATTAATTGGCGGCTTGTTTAGGATTTCTAGTGGACATATGCTTGAATCATTCATTTTCTCTAGACAAATCGTTCATCTCAAAGATAAAATATTTTAATGAAGCAAAGTACAAAGCGAAAATACTTATTTTTGTCGCATGCATAAATAACCTAGCACCTTTCAACAACTAAGCTCTAGGCTGGCTATGAGCCTAACCGATCACATTTCATAATAACTTCATCATACAATAAATTATAAACATGTATGATTCACATGAAAATTTCAAAAATTATTTTTACTATTTTATTTCAAAACAACAATGAAATCAGTATAAAAGAGAGAAATCTATCTTGACCAACTTGAAACAAAAGAAAGAAGGAAAAATATTACGTGCAAAACTACAAGCAAAAAAACCTTGAAAAGTTAGAGAAAACTAGGGATCGGTTTTCTAAGCTTTTGATAGCGACGTTGTTGGACGACTTGCATACTATACTACTTGCTTGTAGGGATGTTGTCATGGCTAGAATAATATTACTGCCCCCTCTTTCACAGTCTACAAGGCGTGTGTGTGTCCCTAGGTTGTTAATTTAACCAAAATAACACAAAATATACATTATAGAAAACATATCATTATAAACTTCAGATGTCATGTTTTCAAATATATAATTTTTATGTTATATATCTTGTATTATCTTGGCTAAATTGACAACCTAAGAGCATGTGCACGCTCTGTATTTGCTTGTAGGGGATTTTGCCATGGCTATATAATTTCACACATGGTTTAATGGAATAATCACACACATTATTTCTTTGAGGTTACGACAAGCATATTTCTAAGAAACAGAAATACATGCAAGACATGAGTATTAAACACATTTTATATATTTATGTTGTCTATGCATGTGGAGTTTTGTTACAGTTATGGGCTCAACTATCTACCCATCAGCAAGTTTTTGTGAGCGTGTTGTCAGATTGAGCAAACATGAATCAATTTATTCAATGAAATGAGCTCTTTGATAAAGGAAGTTTAGGAAATAAAATAGCACTGAGCTACTTCATGAGAGCAAGAATAAAAACCCTACCATATGGTTCGAAATCAAAATGCTATAGAACTGATGTTGCTTGAGACTGAATTTTTTAGGGAAACTCTATTTTTTGTATCCTATGTTGTGTCCAATGCACTCACATGTACTCCCCTAGAAAATGATTCAATAGTGTACGACAACTAATCTTCATAGTAAAACAATTTGCTTGTAGTATCATGGCAATTTCTGAATTCTTGAACACGCGCGAATTTACCCTTTTCGTAGATCCATAATTATGTGTGTTGAAGCATGAAATTTCCCTGGAAATTGTTTCTTATTAGCATAACAAAACGCCTAGTTCTTGCATGCCAAATCTCTCTGTTATATCATCACAACCCTCGAATGTTCAATGAGAGTGGTTCTTTGAGGGAATGCTCTCTAGTGGCGTGGTTCGCTCGAATCAACATCCCTAAGGGAACATGTTTTCGTGCTAGAGTTCTCCTTAAGGGAACGTCGGCCATAATAGGATCCTTAGAAATAAGGGGAACAACCCATTCAATAATTCAAATGGATTAATGTGAGGACATGGTGACTCCATACTTTGAACTTCATAATTATAGTCCTTGGGTCTAGCTTTTTCAATGCATATGATACCCGGATACTAGTAGCACGACATGTGCATTTTTATAGACCTATTGTAGTCATTAATTGAATATTTCAAAGTTGCATCTATGTCATTCTTTTTGTGCGGGGAGCATCTATATCCATCTCTTACAGTTACATTAATTGTAAACTGAACCTACCAAAAAGATAAATCGCTATCCACTGAACGAGAGACATATCATCCTGAACTTCGACTTCCTCTTGTATACATCTTCAACAACATTTTTTTGCAAATAGGCCCAAACTTGTAAATATGGATTATTTTATTCCAAAGTGATAGTGTAGTAATGGTACAAATAAGCACTTTGTTCCATCAAGATAGCCTTAGTTTTCTTTACTTGAAGATCACCTTATGATTTTCCATATTGGGAAAAATCCCACCTTGCCTTGCTCATACACCAGATGTATCTCATACACTGCTATGGTATAGCGTTGGACCAATAATTAAGTTGATATTAGAAGCTCACTTTCAGAAAGACCTTGGATGTCCCATTTAGTTTTGAGGGGGGGCAAATATGCATAATATTACAATCCAGACCAATACTAATCACATAATTTAACTTAGTGGCTTTCAATGACATGAAACTAGGCCCATGTAACACCCTCAGATCCAGTACAGTAATCACTACAGTGATTCCACTGTTTAAGGCTCATTACTGTTGATGATCAAGCCATGATCACCTTTGATCATAGCTTTGTCAGATTCTCACCCTGTTAAAATTTTCAAATAAAAGTGGATGATAAAACTTTGCTCCAAGAGTTGTGGATGCCAGTCAATCAACTTGGTCTTGGTTAAACCAAATCCAACTAGCCATGTGAATAATCACAAGTCAATGATAATTATGAATCCAATGATTTGGGGTTATCAAAATTTATTTTGAAAGTTAATATAAAAAATGGAAATCTTAGTTGAACCAAAATAATGGAATCTATTTATAAAATGCCTAGAAATCTTAAGCCATGATAATATAGCAGTGTTTGTTTTATTAAAATGGTATAGTAATATGAAATAAAATAAATGTTTGAGAATTATTAAATGGCTATGGTAAATTAAATAAACAAGTGGGAATTTTAAATGAACTAAAAAATTTGGAAGCAATTTTGTAAAATGCCTAATAATAAATAGGCCATATTAAAAATGAATTGGGGATTTATCAAAATGTTTTAATACTGTAAATAAATAAAAACAATAGCAAAACAGTAGCATTTGACCCCTCATAAATAAAACAAAAATGCAATTGAATTTACATGTCCATCAAACTTTTTGTAGCACTGTTATAACTTGTAAAAATAATATTAGAGTTTTGTTTCATGTGTTGAAAAATTCAATAGATGGTCAAACAAAGTGTAAACATAATTGGAAAGGTAACAGAAAATAAAAAGGCAAGGAAAAATAGGAAAACGCTAAAGCTCGCATGGGGCGACGGCCCACTTGGCCCACCCTGGGCCCAACCCCTTTCCCCCTCCCCTGTTCCTCCCACCAGCCCCTCCTTCACCCCGTCGACGGCGACAGGCCGCCATGGCCCCCTCACCTGCTCCCTCTTCCCCCACTCCACCTGCCCCCCTCCTCTCTGGAGATAAGGGCGCCCGAGGCCCCTACCTCCTCGCCCATCCTCCAGCCCTCCCCCTCTTTGTTTTCTCCCCTGTCCAGGAGCTCGCCCGAGCTCGTCGTCGCCGGGAGGTCGTCGTCGACGCGGCCAACGGCCTCCCCGTGCCATGGGAGGTTGTCCAGGAGGTCGGCCACGCTCGACTCCTTCCTCTAGTGCTCGCAATCAACGCCGGGACGCACCGCACATCGCGAATCGAGCTCCTCTTCGCCGCCGCGGCCACCGCGCCATTGTTGCCGTGGAGCTCCACACCGGCTTCCCCACACCTGCTACCTCTCCTACTCGCTCCGCTGTAAGCCGCTGCTCATTTTGCCCCATCTCGCACGCAGTTTCATGCACCGTAGCCTCGCCCCCGCCTAACACAGCACCGGCCGCCGCCTGCGCGTCCGCCGCCGTGGCCACGGGCCTCTCCGTGGCCGTGATCTAGCCCCACACGACGCGCGTCGTCGCGCCGGTCCGATCCCCGCCTTCGACGCTCCGTTTGGCCTCTGTAGCACCCACGCCGACCTCGCCGGACCTCCTCTGCCACGGCTCGTTGCCGGCGAGCACGCCCGGTTTGGCCAGGGGCTAACCCCCCGACCCCCAACTCGATGACATGTGGGCCCAAGGCCAAATAATTAAGCCTAAGGAAAACTGTTAGAGGTAATTTTCCATGTTAGACTTACATGTGGGCCCAAGGCCATTAGCTAGATTAAACAGATCTGTTTAATTATATGAGTGTATGACATGTGGGCCACCCCCACCATTTTAATTAATAAAATTGTTTTATTAAAATGGGTCACTGACATGTGGGTCCCTGCTGTCAGGGTTGACCAGTCAAATTCACTATTCTGGATAATGTTGATTTTAATAATAAAAGAAATTCCAGAAATTCCAAAAAAATCATTTAAATATTAGAAATTCAATATCTTTTAAACCGTAACTCGGATCGAAAAACTTTATATATCAAAATTGATCAGAAAAATATAACGAATACAAATACGCTATCCGTATGTCTACCACCCCCCTCTAACGTACCGAACATCGACATTCCCCCCTTCGGGCTGTCTGTCGATAATTCCCGGTACCGATAAAAATTGCCCGGATCAAAATACTTTGTATACGAAAGTTACTCAGAACGGATCAACGATTACAGATACGATACCCATATCCTCACCACACCCCTCTAACTTACCGATCATCGAACTGTTCCCCCCTCCGGTGGCACTGTCCGATGATTGCCCGCTAACCGTTAAACTGTCCGGTACTGTTAAAGTACCCGGAGGAATTTATTCTGAACATGAAAGTTGTTCGGAATAGATCAACTAACCCGGATACACCACCCACACGTGTGTCGGATGTCCACGACACCTCCGGCATGATATCTCCCCCCTCCGGACACCTTGTCCGATAATCACCCAGAGCCGGTATTTCATCCCCGGATGAATTCCCGCTCCGAGCAACGTGTATCGTACTGCGTTAGAACCCCGTTTACAATTCATCTGTTATGTCTTGCATTCTTATTGCTATTATTGTTGTGTATTTATTGTTTCTTCACCCCCTTAATCTCTGGTAGACCCCGCTGCTGCCGTCGACTACACCGATGCTGAGTACGACTACTTCGTCGACGACCATACCGCTACTGTCGAGCTTGCAGGCAAGCAGAGCCATTCTCTTCCCCAGATATCGCCTATCTTTCCGTACATTTCTTGCACTAGGCATTGTTACTGTTGCTGCTACGATTACAATCCTATTCAATTGCATAGCCTGTTTTTGTCGCCCCTTGATGTACCTTCCTTTAATCCTAAGCTGCCTATTATTACTTATGCATTATTCAGCAGTGAGCCCTGCGCATTGTTAGCTAGGATTATATAGCGGGTTGTGATCACTCTGGGAGTGATCACGGAAATGATATATTACAACTGCAACAGGTACGGATCAATGCAGACGCCATAGGGAACCTACAACGGCGAGACTCTGCCGAGTCGCTTCGAGTTTGACTTACGAGGGGAATGGACTCGTATTTCACTCTCGGCGGCTCAGTAGCGTAGCATCACCGGGATGATATGAGGTTTACCTCTTTAGTTCATTCCGCTGATGTCTCTGTCAAACCTCTTAAGTGTGCCATCGAGGGTGATTCCTCCTGGTTTCACTTAACGATAGGTACTCGAACCAACTGGTGTCCTTAAAGGTAAGAAGTCGGGCGACCCAACGGTTCCCGCGAGAGGTATTGCGACGGGACGACAGGGAGGGTACGACCAGTGTACCGGTGTGCTTGGCCCCTGATCGTTGGCCGCGAGAGTTACCAAACTACGAAAGTCGAGCTCCCCCAGGAGCACACGCGAGACAAGGTAAGGAGACGGTTCACCTTGTTGGTAACCGCAGTGACTTGGTGGGACGACGGGGCAGGCACCGATGTACTGGTGGTCCTGGATGCTGTCGTTGTCCGCGGGTCAGTTAAGTCGAGGCAACGATAACGGTTGTCACGCAGGTTAATTAAAATGCTAAATGGTTCAGTGAATGTCTTGAGTTGGCTATATGCCATGTACGCACTACCTACCCGTGGGAATTACGAGTTATGGGCTCCTCTGCTTCGTAGTGTCGTCTGAGGACTCTTCAGACGTCAGCAGTACCGCGGCCTGCGCCGGGAAGTGGTGTTGTCTTATTTTCTCGCGCGGTGGTGTCTTATTTGTATTTTCTTTAACTTCACCGGCCAGCCTCGCACCGTGCAGGAGTACGTTCGGATTGGGGTCCAAGGCCCGGCGTACTTAGGATTTAGACCGGCGGATGGCCTCTCTGTTGAGTTTGAAAGATGGGCTATGAAGTGTCGGATAGGCTCGGTGGAGCGTTCCCTAGCAAGGTTCCCGCCACCCTGGAGATCCGTGCGTGTAGCGTAACACAAGTGCACCCATGCAGGGAAGATTAATCTATTCGAATAGCCGTGTCCACGGTAACATGACGCTTTATGCTGAAGCTGGATCTTACCACTAGAAACTATTATTATTAAACTGTATGGTTCCGGGTTCTCTTCCTCGCGGGGATGTCGAGGAGGTGAAATCGGAGGCATTGTTAATTATTACAACTTATTATTATTCAATGTTGCAGCAACTTCTGCTTCATTGTTACTTTACTGCTTTATATAAACTGTTGGCTGATTCTTACCTCATGTTGCAAGACATCGTCGGAAGATGCTAGTCTTCGTTAGGCCTAGCTTCTTACCCTTGCTCTGGATTTCTGTCTTTCAGTCCACTATATACAACCTCTTCTTTCCGTTGATACAATGCATAATGCTTAGTAGCGGACGTAAGACTCGCGGGTATACTAGATACTCACCTGCTTTATTTCCTTTACTGTTTTTCCTGATCGGCCGCTGCAGTCGACGTTGGAGTCCAGGAGCAGGAGATCCCCGATGTCGACCACCGCAACGTGAAGATCCCCGAGGCCTTCTACGACGTCGTGTTCCCCGTTGACCAGGAGTAGCTTGGAGTTCCCAGGCAGGAGGCCTCGCCTTTTCGATCGTTGTTGATATTTGTGCTAGCCTTCTTAAGGCAACCTTGTATCCTTGTGTCTGTACTCAGATACTATTGCTTCCGCTGACTTTGTGCTCTCGAGCTGTTGTATTCGAGCCCTCGTGGCCCCTGGCCTGTATTAAACAGCTTGTATTATTTTATTTGTAGAGTTGTGTTGTGATATCTCACCGTGAGTCCCTAATCTCGATCGTGTACCTTGCGTGTATGATTACTGTACACGGCCTGATTTTGGGGGCGTCACAAGTTGGTATCAGAGCCGACTGCCTGTAGGAAGCCCCTAACCACTCCTTGGTCGAAGTCGAGTCTAGTATTTGCAAAACTACTTGCTAACTTAATGTTTGGCTTACGGGCCCACATCGATGTCACTACGTGTGATATCTTTGGTATTAGGATCTTTTTCTCCGTACCTATGCTCTGGGACTCTGCTCTCTTATCCTTGCTGGTAAAGTTTTAATAACTCTGACTTAGGTTCACGTACCTCCTTCCTCCCGGAGAGCTCTGCATTCTCGATGATCGCCTGATCCACCTGAAGATTTCGAAGATTACTCTCCGATAAATTCCCGGAACCCTATGTGTTCATCGCCTTTGCAATCACCTGCCACCGATAAGTCCGTATGGATAATTACATCCACCTCTCGAATTGGAAATCATAATTCCCTTGTACTTAAGCATCGAATTATTTCAATGCTTCTATCACCCGATGCCTTTGCATTCTTTCTCCTTCTGGTTGAGTGCCGATACTCACATCAGATTCTTCGCGAACCACCCGACCTTTGGTGGATTATTATCCGACTAATCTTACATGGCCTCTTCCATGTATCGATTGGATTCATCGTGTGAAATACCATCCTTCCCTCGATGATTTGTATTATCATCGACAACCTCCCTTGACTGCCTGCCAATACAACTTGGTCGTGTACATCGTGCTCTGCTTTCCCTTGGGAAATATATACACCTGATACTTGTGTATCATCACATTTTCCTTTCCATTGGTCCGTTTAACCTTTCTTGTAATGTATCTTATCTAAGCAGTGAAATTCACCTGCTGGTGTAAACACCTTGGTGTGCAACCTCGTCAGTAACACCTTGCTGCCATTGTTGATGACATTTCGGTAACCACCGGGACGAGAACTTTGCCAATTGGTCCGCCTCGTATTAACAAGCAGGAAAATGGTTCTCAATATCCACTGCTCCTGGTATCGATGTTGTTTCCGGCATAGCTGACAAGTTGTTCTCTGACAAACCTTGCCTCGTGCTCGCATGGAATGTCGCCACCCTTCTTACCTCCTGTGGGCCCATAACCCGCAGTTCCACAGGACCGAAACTTGACTCTTGTCCTCTACCTTGTGATATTCCGTTCGATATCAGACTCAGTGCTTGTGTTTGATGATCGGGGCCCTTTTCCCATCTTCCGTCATCGGCATCGAATACGTGCCCAACCGCTTGAAACTTCTCACGATGTACTTCCCTGATGTTAAACTCGGAAGGACTTTGTACCCCATAACCTTGAGCAACCCCATTTGATTAACCTTGTATCAATCCGACCCCCTTAAGCTTTACCTCTTAACCTGTTCGTAAGTGCGATGAAGCCCCGAGGAAAGGATGAAAAACCCAACGAGGTGCACCGATGCAGTGCAGTGAAGGCCCCAACGTGAAGGATTAATTTCTTCGAGTACGACAACCAGGACAAGAAGATTTGTTAGAAGGCGAAACCGGAACCTTGCCCCTCACTCTACTTTTAATTCTCGGGACGAGAATTCTTTGTAGTGGTGGAGATTTGTAACACCCTCAGATCCAGTACAGTAATCACTACAGTGATTCCACTGTTTAAGGCTCATTACTGTTGATGATCAAGCCATGATCACCTTTGATCATAGCTTTGTCAGATTCTCACCCTGTTAAAATTTTCAAATAAAAGTGGATGATAAAACTTTGCTCCAAGAGTTGTGGATGCCAGTCAATCAACTTGGTCTTGGTTAAACCAAATCCAACTAGCCATGTGAATAATCACAAGTCAATGATAATTATGAATCCAATGATTTGGGGTTATCAAAATTTATTTTGAAAGTTAATATAAAAAATGGAAATCTTAGTTGAACCAAAATAATGGAATCTATTTATAAAATGCCTAGAAATTTTAAGCCATGATAATATAGCAGTGTTTGTTTTATTAAAATGGTATAGTAATATAAAATAAAATAAATGTTTGGGAATTATTAAATGGCTATGGTAAATTAAATAAACAAGTGGGAATTTTAAATGAACTAAAAAATTTGGAAGCAATTTTGTAAAATGCCTAATAATAAATAGGCCATATTAAAAATGAATTGGGGATTTATCAAAATGTTTTAATACTGTAAATAAATAAAAACAATAGCGAAACAGTAGCATTTGACCCCTCTTAAATAAAACAAAAATGCAATTGAATTTACATGTCCATCAAACTTTTTGTAGCACTGTTATAACTTGTAAAAATAATATTAGAGTTTTGTTTCATGTGTTGAAAAATTCAATAGATGGTCAAACAAAGTGTAAACATAATTGGAAAGGTAACAGAAAAGAAAAAGGCAAGGAAAAATAGGAAAACGCTAAAGCTCGCCTTGGGCGACGGCCCACTTGGCCCACCCTGGGCCCAACCCCTTTCCCCCTCCCCTGTTCCTCCCACCTGCCCCTCCCCCACCCCGTCGACGGCGACAGGCCGCCATGGCCCCCTCACCTGCTCCCTCTTCCCCCACTCCACCTGCTCCCCCTCCTCTCTGGAGATAAGGGCGCCCGAGGCCCCTACCTCCTCGCCCATCCTCCAGCCCTCCCCCTCTTTGTTTTATCCCCTGTCCAGGAGCTCGCCCGAGCTCGTCGTCGCCGGGAGGTCGTCGTCGACGTGGCCAACGGCCTCCCCGTGCCACGGGAGGTTGTCCAGGAGGTCGGCCACGCTCGACTCCTTCCTCTAGTGCTCGCAATCAACGCCGGGACGCACCGCACATCGCGAATCGAGCTCCTCTTCGCCGCCGCGGCCACCGCGCCATTGTTGCCGTGGAGCTCCACACCGGCTTCCCCACACCTGCTACCTCTCCTACTCTCTCCGCTGTAAGCCGCTGCTCATTTTGCCCCATCTCGCACGCAGTTTCATGCACCGTAGCCTCGCCCCCGCCTAACACAGCACCGGCCGCCGCCTGCGCGTCCGCCGCCGTGGCCACGGGCCTCTCCGTGGCCGTGATCTAGCCCCACACGACGCGCGCCGTCGCGCCGGTCCGATCCCCGCCTTCGACGCTCCGTTTGGCCCTCTGTAGCATCCACGCCGACCTCGCCGGACCTCCTCTGCCACGGCTCATTGCAGGCGAGCACGCCCGGTTTGGCCAGGGGCTACCCCCCCCCCCCACCCCCAACTCGATGACATGTGGGCCCAAGGCCAAATAATTAAGCCTAAGGAAAATTGTTAGAGGTAATTGTCCATGTTAGACTTACATGTGGGCCCAAGGCCATTAGCTAGATTAAACAGATCTGTTTAATTATATGAGTGTATGACATGTGGGCCACCCCCACCATTTTAATTAATAAAATTGTTTTATTAAAATGGGTCACTGACATGTGGGTCCCTGCTGTCAGGGTTGACCAGTCAAATTCACTATTCTGGATAATGTTGATTTTAATAATAAAAGAAATTCCAGAAATTCCAAAAAAATCATTTAAATATTAGAAATTCAATATCTTTTAAACCGTAACTCGGATCGAAAAACTTTATATATCAAAATTGATCAGAAAAATATAACGAATATAAATACGCTATCCGTATGTCTACCACCCCCCTCTAACGTACCGAACATCGACATTCCCCCCTTCGGGCTGTCTGTCGATAATTCCCGGTACCGATAAAAATTGCCCGGATCAAAATACTTTGTATACGAAAGTTACTCAGAACGGATCAACGATTACAGATACGATACCCATATCCTCACCACACCCCTCTAACTTACCGATCATCGAACAGTTCCCCCCTCCGGTGGCACTGTCCGATGATTGCCCGCTAACCGTTAAACTGTCCGGTACTGTTAAAGTACCCGGAGGAATTTAGTCTGAACATGAAAGTTGTTCGGAATAGATCAACTAACCCGGATACACCACCCACACGTGTGTCGGATGTCCACGACACCTCCGGCATGATATCTCCCCCCTCCGGACACCTTGTCCGATAATCACCCGGAGCCGGTATTTCATCCCCGGATGAACTCCCGCTCCGAGCAACGTGTATCGTACTGCGTTAGAACCCCGTTTACAATTCATCTGTTATGTCTTGCATTCTTATTGCTATTATTGTTGTGTATTTATTGTTTCTTCACCCCCTTAATCTCCGGTAGACCCCGCTGCTGCCGTCGACTACACCGATGCTGAGTACGACTACTTCGTCGACGACCATACCGCTACTGTCGAGCTTGCAGGCAAGCAGAGCCATTCTCTTCCCCAGATATCGCCTATCTTTCCGTACATTTCTTGCACTAGGCATTGTTACTGTTGCTGCTACGATTACAATCCTATTCAATTGCATAGCCTGTTTTTGTCGCCCCTTGATGTACCTTCCTTTAATCCTAAGCTGCCTATTATTACTTATGCATTATTCAGCAGTGAGCCCTGCGCATTGTTAGCTAGGATTATATAGCGGGCTGTGATCACTCTGGGAGTGATCGCGGAAATGATATATTACAACTGCAACAGGTATGGATCAATGCAGACGCCATAGGGAACCTACAACGGCGAGACTCTGCCGAGTCGCTTCGAGTTTGACTTACGAGTGGAATGGACTCATATTTCACTCTCGTCGGCTCAGTAGCGTAGCATCACTGGGATGATATGAGGTTTACCTCTTTAGTTCATTCCGCTGATGTCTCTGTCAAACCTCTTAAGTGTGCCATCGAGGGTGATTCCTCCTGGTTTCACTTAACGGTAGGGACTCGAACCAACTGGTGTCCTTAAAGGTAAGAAGTCGGGCGACCCAACGGTGCCCGCGAGAGGTATTGCGACGGGACGACAGGGAGGGTACGACCAGTGTACCGGTGTGCTTGGCCCCTGATCGTTGGCCGCGAGAGTTACCAAACTACGAAAGTCGAGCTCCCTCAGGAGCACACGCGAGACAAGGTAAGGAGACGGTTCACCTTGTTGGTAGCCGCAGTGACTTGGTGGGACGACGGGGCAGGCACCGATGTACTGGTGGTCCTGGCTGCTGTCGTTGTCCGCGGGTCAGTTAAGTCGAGGCAACGATAACGGTTGTCACGAAGGTTAATTAAAATTCTAAATGGTTCAGTGAATGTCTTGAGTTGGCTATATGCCATGTACGCACTACCTACCTGTGGGAATTACGAGTTATGGGCTCCTCTGCTTCGTAGTGTCGTCTGAGGACTCTTCAGACGTCAGCAGTACCGCGGCCTGCGCCGGGAAGTGGTGTTGTCTTATTTGCTCGCGCGGTGGTGTCTTATTTGTATTTGCTTTAACTTCACCGGCCAGCCTCGCACCGTGCAGGAGTACTTTCGGGTTGGGGTCCAAGGCCCGGCGTACTTAGGATTTAGACCGGCGGATGGCCTCTCTGTTGAGTTTGAAAGATGGGCTATGAAGTGTCGGATAGCCTCGGTGGAGCGTTCCCTAACAAGGTTCCCGCCACCCTGGAGATCCGTGCGTGTAGCGTAACACAAGTGCACCCCAGCAGGGAAGATTAATCTATTCGAATAGCCGTGTCCACGGTAACAGGACGCTTTATGCTGAAGCTGGATCTTACCACTAGAAACTATTATTATTAAACTGTATGGTTCCGGGTTCTCTTCCTCGCGGGGATGTCGAGGAGGTGAACTCGGAGGCATTGTTAATTATTACAACTTATTATTATTCAATGTTGCAGCAACTTCTGCTTCATTGTTACTTTACTTCTTTATATAAACTGTTGGCTGATTCTTACCTCATGCTGCAAGACATCGTCGGAAGATGCTAGTCTTCGTTAGGCCTAGCTTCTTACCCTTGCTCTGGATTTCTGTCTTTCAGTCCACTATATACAACCTCTTCTTTCCGTTGATACAATGCATAATGCTTAGTAGCGGACGTAAGACTCGCGGGTATACTAGATACTCACCTGCTTTATTTCCTTTACTGTTTTGTCTGATCGGCCGCTGCAGTCGACGTTGGAGTTCAGGAGCAGGAGATCCCCGATGTCGACCACCGCAACGTGAAGATCCCCGAGGCCTTCTACGACGTCGAGTTCCCCGTTGACCAGGAGTAGCTTGGAGTTCCCAGGCAGGAGGCCTCGCCTTTTTGATCGTTGTTGATATTTGTGCTAGCCTTCTTAAGGCAACCTTGTATCCTTGTGTCTATACTCAGATACTATTGCTTCCGCTGACTTTGTGCTCTTGAGCTGTTGTATTCGAGCCCTCGTGGCCCCTGGCTTGTATTAAACAGCTTGTATTATTTTATTTGTAGAGTTGTGTTGTGATATCTCACCGTGAGTCCCTAATCTCGATCGTGTACCTTGCGTGTATGATTACTGTACACGGCCTGATTTTGGGGGCGTCACAGCCCACCAAGTGCATCAACATTCTATGTCGTAAGCAATCATAGGGCGACAAACATGCAAAGCTATCACTAGATAGTTAGTACAATTGGACACATCAATATATTAATTATTAGTAAGTAAAGGATACATGGAACACATATGATGTTTGTTCTCAATGTTTGGTCGTCCATCGATATTGTATGTCTCTACTGAGGAAGCTTGCGGTCATAAAACCCATGGCACAAATACGTGCCTTGCTTCGAAAAAAGATCTAGAACGAATATCACCATGTTTAGTAATAAACACACACCATGGACAACTCGCCCCTTCACCTCAGTTATAGTGAGATCCACAATTGCTGACAACTCATCGAATATCTTCACAATGTTCTCAAAGATATCATCAAGCTCACAAACAAAAAAAACGCCTATGAGGGTGGGTCTCAACAGTACAAGGTTCTATAATTATCCTGAACACAACAAATGTAGACAACTCAAACTAACATTGCTAATACAATGCTAAAAGAAACATAGTGCACGAATATTATTCTCGGGTCCCATTGGTTATTAGTTGGGAGGAGTATCACGAATGAACCAATATTGCTCCTCAAGGATGGCAACCACCTCTCGAAGCCAGCCAACTATAGCCCACCTCGAATAACTAATGGTTAATCGCTTCAAAATAAATATCTTGAAGATTTTGAGTTTAATCTTAAATGTTATGTAGTCAAAGGTAGACTTTCTAGGAGTAAGTGGCTACATCGATGAGGGCAGAAAGGAAACTTGGAGGTATTGATTTCCAATATCAAAGGTTCCAATATTCAGAATACTTAGTTGAATAGAATTCTAGGAGGCACTCTTAGAGGTTCTGTAATAAAACTTTCGTCGATATGTAACGCCAGATGCCATGGGATGGCTAAAGTGAGGGGGAAGACTCGAGGGAGAGGATGTCGATGGTGCCGGAATCGGGTTGGGCACAAGCACGGTGAAGACACCACGATGTACCCAGGTTCGGGGCTCTCCGGAGAGATAACACCCCTACTCCTGCTTGTCTCTTGTATATCAATGATCTGGCTACAATAACTGCTTCTCTATCTTCTCAGGGGAAGGTGAGCTCCGCCGCCGTGGGCAAGGTTCACACCTGCTTCCCTGAGGAGTAACTACGAGCAGTGAATGAACTGGGAGGAAATGAGTTATGGTACTACTAGTGAGGATCGTCCCTCACGCAGGAGGGGTACCCTGGCTCTTATAGTGTGATCCCAGGGTACTTCGGTAACTTCATTGCCGAATGGGCCCAGATGTCATCCTCTAATCGGCCTGGGCCCACCGACTGCTCCTCTCCGGGTGATCCGGAACCTACGAGCGGCGGCCCATGCTGTAGGCTTGTAGGATGTAGGGATGAACAATGGAGCTAGGGAGTATGGTCTTGTTGGCCTGTCCGCGGAATCGGCGGGGAGGTCGACACCGTATCTCCAGCAAATCCTCGACGTGACTTGGCCTTCCTGCCACCCAGATATCTCGGGATATGGTATTTATGACCTCGTAATCATACCCCCGACTGGGTGGTAGGTGGTTCCGATTGCGCCTGGTCCGACTGGTGGTTCCTGGCGAGGTCGATTTCTCTGGGCAATCGGCTTTCTAGGTGTCAACCCCGGACCAGCTGCCGACCAATCGGATGATTGTCTTGGTGAAGGAAAGGGTGGGCCGATTGCGCCTGGGCCGACTGCTGGCATTTGATACGGCTGATTGCCTTGGAGCAATCGGTCGTACATCTGCCCAGCTCGGCCCAGCTGCGGTCCAATCGGCCCATCCTTGTCTTGAAAGGTTACTTCCGCTTGGGTTAGCCTACCCGAGTACCAGTCCCCCGACAGTAGCCCCTAAAGCTGTAAAGGTCCCACGGTCTCTTGACCGCGGGGCCTTTGCAGTTTTTAATCTCTCTCTTGACATCCTCCGACTGCTATGGCCTCATCGGGTGTGTCGTTCCGAGCTCGTCGGCCGACTCGGAGATCACACTCGGCTGACCAAGCTTCTCGTCCGATTGGGTTTGTTTTGTTCCCAGCTTGTGTCTTCTCTTTTCTGGCGGAACATCCTTCGCCGATTTCATTCCAATGGTTACCTCCGATCCTTCCGGGATGTGATCAATGAGCTAGGACCCACGACCCACGCGCGACTTGACATAACTGCAGGGCCTGACCCCCACGTCGCACGCCTCGCCTTTTGCGCCCGGATCCTCTGCGCTGGTTTGCCGGTTGCCCTTCCTGTGCCCTAGGCCACACCGAGCCACACAGCCGCAGACGCATCCCACTTCCCCCCCCGCCGCCCATATAAGCCACAGGGGGGGCCTTCGCCTCTTCCTTCTCCTCAGACGCCGTCTTCAACCTCGAGCTCCCTCTCCTCTGCTCCATTGCTACTCCATGCAAAACTCTCTGCCGCAAACCTCTGTGCCCTGGACCTGCTCCGGCCACGGACTCGTGCTCTTCACCGCCTCCGCAGCCTCCGCGGTGACTCTTCACCGCCGCTTTCGCGCTCCACCTCCCTCTGTTTCTCTCCTTTTCTTCTCGTCTGTGAAAACCATGGCGCCCGGCGAGATGTGTCACAGGCGAGCCGCGGGTGCTGGAGGGGTTCTCAGGCCACCGCCGACGCCGTCCAGTCCCTGATCCGCGCTCTTCAGATGCCCGCAGAGGTCGAGTGGCGCATCCCTGGCAAGGCCGAGGTCGTGCCCAGCGCACGCGCTGGCGAGAGGGTCGTGTTCCTTGCTCACTTCGAGCGTGGATTCGGCCTCCCCGCCAGCTAGTTTCTCCGCGGATTTCTTGACTTCCACCGACTGCAACCCCATCATCTCGCGGCCAACTTCATCATGATCCTCTCGGGGTTCGTGACACTCTGCGAGGGGTACCTCGGCTGCCGTCCGAGCATCGCCCTCTGGAAACGCTTCTTCAACCTCCGAGCTCATAACGCCCGGACAGGAACTGTGGTGCCCTCCACCATCGAAGGCGGCGAGCCAACGTACCCGACTGACATGACCGACTGCGGTAGTTGTCTCATCGCAGCCGGCAAGCAGAGGCATAAAAGTCCCGAGATCGTCCAGTCCTGCAAGAACTGGCAAACCTCGTTCTTCTACGTCAAGTCACCCGACCAAGGCCCCGATCTTCTCAACCTGCCCGAGTTCTCCCTCGCCCGGCCGATTGAGAAGCATCAGTGGTCACTGAAGTACGGCGTCGGAGACCTCGATGTCGATGATCAGGTTGCTAGGGTCGCCCAGCTGGAGCAAGAAGGGCTCCTCCCAACCGACCTGGTAGCCGCTTGGCTTCGAGCTCGGATTCTCCCCCTGGAGCGCCGAGTGCACCGCCTCTGCAACATGTCAGGTCTTCGAGATCCCACTCGGCTCTGCACGTGGCGAGTGAAGACTGAAGATCTCTGCGCCCGAGTGAAGGCTATTACCTCTAGCCCATTGCCAGACCCCTTCCGCTTCGGGCTTGATTACCTCACCCGCCAGCAGAAGTCGCCTGTGGTATGCCCCGAATGCTTTTTCCTCCGATTGCCCTTTCTTCCGATTGCTCTTTCTTCCGATTGCTCTGATCACTTCCATTTTCTTTCCAGCATTTTATTCAGTCCGACCTAATGGAGGACGGCCAGGAAGCTGGCGTATACGCCCCCGACCGCGCGGAGGAAGACCCCGCCGACTTCGAATATAACGGCGAGATACCCTCCGCCGAGTCCGGTGACGATGACGAAGATGATGGCGAGTCTTCCGGAGGATCCTCCGACTCCATGGACGCCGAGGGCGATGATGCCGAGACCGCCGATCCTCCCAGGACCGACACCCGGCTGCCGGCTCAAGGGGGTACGCCTGACCCTTCCCTTGAGCAATTTTTGGCCGAATGGAGTGATGATGAAAGTGTCTCAAAGGCTGATGATTCTGATGCAGCTCCTCGTGCCAAAACTCCAAAGGTGCCGGTAAAGCGCACCTCGACCACTAGCTCCTCCGCTGGTATGGCTCCCAGCAAGGTTGCCAAGGCCGCGTCGACAGCTGGCAAAGGCAAACAGGCCCAGGAGGTGACCACTCGGAGGCCGATTGCTCAGGCGCCGCTGAACGTCGCTTCGCTAAGATGCCGAATGCCCACTGGCGCGCCAAGAACAATCGGGTATGCCCTTGTCTTCTTGCTTAGCACTTCACTGTCTTTTCTTATACTGACTCTCCTCTTTCTTCCTTCAGGGAGCCGATTGGGCTTGACGATGTCGACACTGGCATTCCGGTTCGTGCCAGCGCTATCATCTCTTCTGCCGCTTCTGCCGCCGCCGTTCATAAACGGCCGACTACTTCTCATCGCTCCTCGAAGGACGCCGAGCGCGATGCCAAGAAGGCCCGCCTCGTGACTACTCAGAAAACCTCCTCTTCCACCCTTGCTTCCAAGACCTCCAAGAATGCCGTTGACCGGGTGGCTCCTGGTGACAAGAGGAACGCAATCGGTCGATCCGATTGCCCCGTCTCCGCCACGCCGCTCCTACCCGGTCTCTCCTGCCGCAACTACATCTGCCCCAACTACCACGTCCGAGCCGCCGATGGTGATGACACCGTCGCCGATCGTGGTGTCAGCTCCACCGATTACCACGACCGTGCCGCCGGTTGCCACGACTGTGCCGCCGGTGACGACGACCTTGCCGCCAGTTGTCGTTGTCACTCCTGCTCCAACTCGCCCGGTTGCGCCGCCGCCACAATCGGGTGCCTCTGGCCCTCAGGTGACGCCGACGCCCCCGGCCCTTACTGCCGCTGCTTCCACCGCTACTCAGACTGCAGTGTCGACGCCGACCTCTTCTGCCTCGAAAATTCTTATGCGCTCGGTGGATCAATTCCGGGCCGAGTACTCTCGAGCCCGTCACGTCGGCACCGAGCCTGACGCCTCGCATCGTCCTCAAGACCCTGTGACGACTGCTCTGAGCCGGGTGAATAATTTTGCCGCCGCCCTTGCCCGGGACCTCCAACAGCTCACCTCTCATCACACGGTAACTCTTGGCTTTCTCTTTATATCTTTCTTTTGCTCGTGAGGCTCTTCTTCCAGTGGGTGCGCGCAAGCGCACCCACTGGGTGTAGTCCCCGAGATTCGGGCCGGTTAGTTACAATCGGTTCGGATCTTTAACTAATTTTGCTTTATCGCTTTCCTTCCTCAATCGGGAAACTTTTCTTCCGGTGGGTGCGCGCAAGCGCACCCACTGGGTGTAGTCCCCGAGATTCGGGCCGATTGGCTGCAATCGGTTCGGATCTTTAACTGATTTTGCTTTATCGCTTGCCTTCCTCAATCGGGAACTTTTCTTCCGGTGGGTGTAGTCCCCGAGATTCGGGCCGATTGGCTGCAATCGGTTCGGATCTTTAACATCTTTTGCTGACTGCCGTGTCTCTAACCCCATCTTGCTGTTCCTCTCAGGCTGTTATGGAAGAAAAACGTGAGGTCTTCGAGAAGCTCCTTGATGCATACACTGCCAGCCTCCGAACTCTTGCCCAGGCTCAGCTGCAGGTCAACAACCAGTCGGCTGAGATTGCTAAACTGAAAGGTAACTTCTCTACCCTCTCCGCCTTCTCTCCGATTAAACACTTGCTTTTGTTCTCATATCTTCATGCTCTCTTCTAGCTTCTTCTCCCATGGTAGATGACCTTCAGGGCCGAATTGCTGAATTGACTGCAGAACTTGACCAGTATGGTCCAGCACTCGCCAGAGCCAAGGAAGAAGCGACCCGACTGCAGGGGGTAGAAAACGATCTCAATCGGACTATCCAGGGTCTTCGCTCGGAAATGGCCGCCCTTGAGAGAAAACATTTGGCCGACATCGCTGCCGTGACGGCTGCCGGTGATGGCCTCATCGCCGAGAGAGATGCTGCCGTTGCCGCCCGAGAGGCCTTGCAAGCTGAAAGGTATGAAGCAGTCGCTGCCCGTGACTCCATTCAGCGAGATCGCGATGAACATGTTGCCAAGTTTGAAGAATTGGAGAAACGCAGCTATGAGGAGACCACCCGGCAGCGCCGCCGAGCCAAAGGCTTCTGCGATACAATGATCGAAATGGACGTCCTTCTTAGCGGTGAGTGTTTCTTCCACCTTATGCGCTTTCCGATTGCTCTCCTCTCTTATCTTATTGCTCATACTTCCTTTTCGTGACACAGAAGCTTGGCCCGAGTCCGAAGCAGCTGCCTATGCAGCCGTCGCCAAGTCCCGAGAGGAAACCATTGCCGCCGGAGGGACCTGCGACCGTGAAGATAACGTCTGGACCCGGCATGAATATCTGATTGGCACCGAAGCCCGCATTCCAGTTATCAAGGGCATTGCCCTGTCCTTCAAGCTCGGCATCCTAAAAATTGCTGAATCACTGTGGTCGCCGACTGAGCTTAAGGTCGGACTTCAGAAGATGAAGAACGCTGCTGACTCCTCTGCCGAGATCCACGAGGGGGAAATACAAGATGAAGAAGATTCTGACAAGGGGGAAGCTCCGAATGCTACCACTGAGCAGACTCGGACTCTCCTGAAGGCCATCCCACGTCGAATCGATGTGCTGCTGAACTCTGCCGGTCGGACTGGCGCGGAAACCGCCCTTCAGACCGTGCTGAGCTGGTACCCTCAGGTGAAAACCTCCCAACTTTACAGCCTCCGAGAGAGCGCCTCCGATCTGCTTGAGAATACCTATGCCGAAGTCAATCGGCTAGCCAGCACTATGGTAAACTGGTTCTCTCCATACGAGTATACTCCGTATCTCGACGAGGGAGGGAACCCGCTCCCCGCTCCTACAATCTCTGGCCTGTCCGAAGAGCTCTCCGATAGCGGCTCATCTCAAACATCTCCACGATCCAAGCAGACTGGTGCCACAACTTCTGAAGCGCAATCGGATCCGACTGCTCCGTCTTCTAGCTCAGTGCCTCCGACTGCCTGAGTCATGCTATCAACTGTGTTACTTGTTGTAGCTTGCCGATACTAGATCGGTTTTATCTTATTTTGTAAGACACAATTTTAATTCTGTCGACACCCACTGGGTGTTACTTCGATGTAATGCACTTATTCGGCCTTGGGCCTGCTATTTCTTATTCGATCCGATTGCTTGGATTTTGCTTTTACTTGTGCGATCAACTTTGCGTCTTTGTCGGTTTCCTTTATCGGCTACACTTGGGGGTGTCTACCGTGTCGACCCTGCTGCCGTCATGCGGTCTGCAATCGGATCAACGGTAGACTACCAGCCAAGGTTCGATAAGTTTTTATTTTTTACACAACAAGATTTTAACGCAAAGGATTCTGCAATAGTAGGCGCCGATTGCGCGCTACCGGGCTCGATGTCCTGGTTCGCAGCGCAATCGGTAGCTTTGTCTCATCGAATGTGCCCTTGGTGGCCTGTTTCGGATTGTTTCCCGAGGATTCGTACTGCCGACTGCCCCAATCGCAACCCTTCTCAATGCCACAAACCTTTTAGTGATTTGTGCTCAAGCTAGGTGTCCGATTGAGTGTCAGCCTGCAGTCCCCGTGCCGCGATGGCTTATTTTCTTGACCTCGTGGTCGGCCAGTACCCGGGTGTGTTATACACATCTCGGGTATGACTGAGCGTCGCCGATCGTGGCTAGCTTTTCGAATGACATTATACAAAGACACTCGAATGCTCATTTTCAGAGGCATGATAACTTTTACTGATTGTTTGCCGAATGGCTTACATAAACTTCTGCCGCTCAACTATAGAACGGACATAACAACTCGGCGTTCCACGGCCGCTCCGTCTCTGCTCCTGACGTGTCCTTGTGCCGAGTGCCCTTGGTACAGTCGATCAGATAATAGGAATTGTTCTTGAGCGCTCTGCTGATAACGAATGTCCCTTCCCAAGGTGAGGATAGCTTGTGCTGCCCATCTGACTTCTGGATTTGGCGTAGCACCATGTCTCCTTCTCGGAAAGCGAGAGGACGAATCTTCTTGCTGTGGTAGTGCCGCAACTTCTGCTGATAGACTGCTGCCCTGGACAAGGCCAACAGGCAAGCTTCTTCTTTGAGGTCGACGCCGTCTTCTCGTGCCAATCTGGCTTCTTCTTCGGTGTACAGGGCATGCCGAGGTGAGTCGAACTCGATGTCGGACGGGATGACTGCCTCTGAACCATACACTAGGAAGAAAGGAGTGAATTCAGTCGACCTGTTTGGTGTGGTCCTCAAGCTGAACAGTACTGCGGGAAGCTCTTCAATCCATGCTCCGGCTTCCCTCTCGAGTGGCTCTACCAATCTGGGCCTGATACCCGATAGGATTAGTCCATTTGCTCTTTCGACTTGACCGTTTGATTGCGGGTGCGCCACAGACGCGAGATCAAGCCGAATGCCCTGCTGAGATGCATATCGGGCCAGTGCACCCTTCGCAAAGTTTGTGCCGTTGTCGGTGATGATGCTGTTAGGCACACCATATCTACATACAATGTCGGCCACAAACCTAACTGCAGTCGGCCCATCCATCTTCTTGATCGGTCTAGCTTCAATCCACTTGGTAAACTTGTCCACCGCAACCAGGAGATGTGTCATGCCACTTCGAGCTCTCTTGAATGGTCCGACCATGTCCAAACCCCACACTGCAAATGGCCATGCTATTGGGATTGTCTTTAGTGCCGATGCTGGCTGATGACTTTTTGCCTTGAAACGCTGACAACCCTTGCAGTACTTCACCAGATTTTCAGCCGCTGCAAGGGCAGTCGGCCAGTAGAAACCATGTCGGAATGCTTTGTTGGCAATGGCCTTTGCAGATGCATGATGACCGCATTCACCTTGATGAATGTCTCTGAGCAGCTCCAAACCTCTGTCCTCTTCCACACATCTCTGGAGGATACCAGTCGCACTCTTGCGCATCAGCTCATTGTTGATTATTGTGTATGCCCAAGATCGGCGGCTGATTTGCCTTGACTCTGCTAAATCTTCTGTGAGGACTCCGTCTGCTAGGAAATCTCTAATTGGCTGTGCCCACGATGGCGCGCTGACCACTGCCATTACTACTGCATGCTGGGGTGGGACTTCTTCTTGGACCTCAGTTTCTTGACCACTGGCCTCCGAGATCTCGGCCTCTTGCACTTCTGCCATCTCTATCTCTGCTTCTGAACTGCCGACTGCGGCGCCTGGCACGCATTCGGCAGCCCCTGGAGTCGGAGCTTCATCATTGCACTCGGCAATTTCTGATGTCATTGGTTCTTCGGAGGTTGTGCCTTCTGGCGCAGCCTCTACTCGCTTCCCTCTGGCTTTTCTCTTCTCTTGTTCCTCTGCAGCCCCTGGCCCGCAATCGGCAGCCCCTGGTGCTGTTGCCGAGACACCCTGAGCGCCTGACTGCTTCTTCATGGTTGCTGGCTTGGCCGGTTGAACCTCTTTTGCCTTTCTTAATGCTTCAAGATCGGTCTCCGAGATAAAGATGGACTCCGACTCTGGAGATGGTGTGATGGACGGCTTCTTGATGTGTTCCAACGATACGCCTGGTGGGATTGCTTGTCTTGTTGAGCCGAGCTTGGACAATGCATCTGCTGCTTCGTTGTTTGCTCTTGGCACATGATGGAACTCGCAACCTTCAAAATACCCGCTGATCTGCTGCACCAGGAAGCGATAGCTTGCCATGTTAGCATCCTTTGCATCCCAAGTGCCCGAGCACTGCTGTACCACCAGGTCGGAATCACCAAAGCACTCAATATTTCGAATACCGATTTCCTTGGCAAGCTTGATGCCATGCACCACGGCTTCGTATTCGGCGACATTGTTTGATGCTGCGAAGTGAATCTGGAGCACATATTGCAGTTGATCTCCTCTTGGTGAAGTGAGCACCACACCGGCCCCTAGGCCATTCTTCATCTTGGAGCCGTCGAAATGCATTCGCCAGGAATCCGACATTGGGAGTTGTGGCATGTACTGAGTTTCAGCCCAGTCCACTAGGAAATCGGCCAATGCTTGTGACTTGATTGCCGTTCTCAGCTCATATTGGATGCCATGACTAGCGACTTCGATTGCCCACTTTGCCACTCTTCCGGTTGCATCTCTGCTTCCCATGATGTCGGCCAAAGGAGCCGAACTGACGACGGTGATCAAGTGAGCTTGAAAGTATGGCTTCAACCTCTTGGCTGCCATGTATACTCCATAGCACATCTTCTGATAGTGAGGGTAGTTCTGCTTGGATGCCGAGAGCACTTCGCTGATGTAGTATACTGGACGCTGAATTTGCTGTGCCTTGTCCTTCTCGGGCCGCTCCACCACCATAACTGCACTGATCACCCGATTGGTTGCCGCAATGTATAACATCATTGGTTCCTTTTCAATCGGGGCAGCCAGAATCGGTGTCGTGGAAAGCATGCGCTTGAGCTCTCGGAATGCTTCATTTGCTTGAGGGGTCCAGGTGAACTTCTCCGTCTTCTTCATCAATTGGTAAAATGGGATTGCTTTTTCACCCAGCCGAATGAGGAATCGGCTGAGGGATGCGAGACAACCGGTGAACTTCTGCACTTGCTTCAGGGTTTTGGGCTGCTCCATGCGCTCTATTGCGGCTATCTTCTCAGGGTTGCATTCGATTCCTCTCTCGGAAACGAGAAACCCCAAGAGTTTGCCGGCTTGAACTCCAAATACACACTTCTCCGGGTTGAGCTTGATCTGATAAGTTCTCAGGTTTGCAAATGTTTCCCTCAGATCATCCAACAGTGTGATTCCCTTTGCCGACTTCACCACTAAATCGTCCACGTAAACATGGAGATTTCTGCCGAGCTGAGAGTGTGTGCATCTCTGAATCGTGCGCTGATAAGTGGCACCTCCATTCTTCAGACCAAACGGCATGGTGATATAGCAATAGGCTCCGAAGGGGGTTATGAATGCAGTTTTTATCTGATCTTCCACAGCCAACTTGATCTGGTGATACCCCGCAGTAGCATCCAGAAAGGATAACAGCTCGCAGCCGGCCGTAGAATCAATCACTTGATCAATACGGGGCAGAGCAAACGGATCTTTTGGGCATGCCTTGTTCAGGCAAGTGTAATCTATACACATGCGCCAAGTCTTGTTCTTCTTCATGACGAGGACTGGATTCGCCAGCCACTCGGGGTAAAATACTTCCATGATGAAACCTGCAGCCTGCAGCTTCGCAACCTCTTCGCCGATTGCCCTTCTCTTGTCCTCAGAAAAACGTCTCAAGGGTTGCTTGACCGGCTTCGAGCCTGGCCGAATGTGCAACTTGTGCTCGGCGAGTTCTCTCGGCACACCAGGCATGTCTTGTGGAGACCATGCAAAGATGTCCCGATTCTCACGGAGAAACTCGACGAGCGCGCTTTCCTATTTATCGCTGAGTCCGGCTCCGACTACAACAAACTTGGTTGAGTCGGAGGGATCTAGAGCGATCTTCTTGCTGTCCTTGGCCGACTGAAAAGCCGATTCATCATTTACTCTCTTTGCCGGGCCGACTGGGAGTGGATTCTTGTTCTATGCTTGCGCCATTGCGATCACCTTGCTGAGCTGACGCTTCTCCGTCTCGACCACTAACGAGTCAGCCAAACTGCTGCCAGCGGATGTGCACTCGAGGGACTTCCTGAAGTCCCCGATGACAGTGATGACACCGTTTGGCCATGGGTGTCGGGACCCGGGGTTAGCGTATGTAATTCCAGTCACGATACAATCACATGGAGAGCCGAGAACCGTACCCACTTGTCTAAGCAGACAAGGCCAAGCACAGAACGTTCTCGGTAAGCATCGAACGTGAGGGGCATCCCATTCAGGCCGGATGATCAACTGAGATGGGTCCTCAACGCCCGCTCACAAGTCTAAATGCTTATGGGTGGTGAATCCCATACTCATACACAAGTCGCCTCAACCATGCTATCGATTGGATCCTAACTCTTACATAGACTTACTACAGCCCGATCACTTAGTCGGGGTCTAGGGCGGGCTCGATCATACAACAAAGTGTGCACGTGACAGAGTCACGAACAATCGCATCGCGATGCCCCAAGCTGCGCACATCTAAGGGCCACTTGGTGTATAAAATACCGCCAGCCAGATCACAACTAAGGTCTCGAAAACCCATACTAAGACATGCATGTTATAAATATACACGCAGCACACATGCCTAGTATGAACAGCAGGTATCATCACATAACTCTACAAAGTAATCTTTATTGATATACACATAGAGCATACAAAGATCACATGTCTGTGATCACATTACATCATACAACGGAAGCAAATTAGGTCTGAGTACAGACAAGTTTAACAAATGGCTTAGAGAAGCCTTGTACAACAAACATGCCCTTCCACGAGGGACCAGACTGCTGTCTGGGACTATGCTAACTTAGTCAACGTCGAGCTTCACGAAGGTGACTCCATCGGGGTCCGGTTCTTATCTAAAACATAGAATAAGCAAACGTGAGTACAAAGTCGTACTCAGCAAGACTTACATCAGAACTACACTACTCATGCTCAAGTATCAAGGTAAAGGAGGTGGGGTTTCATCATGCAGAAGTGCCAGCTTTGACTTGGCTAATCCTGTACTACGAGTACCAGACTTTGAGGTAAAAAGCGTACACGAGTCCACTACATCTCCAAACAATACACCACTATGGTTACTTCCTCGACTTCCCCACGAGGAGGCACACCATAGCACTCACGCTTATCTTGCGAGTTTTATAAGTATCCATTCAAGTTATCTATGATCAAGTAGAGGTTTCCAAGTAGTCCATAACCGCGGACACGGCTATTCGAATAGTTCATTAACCCTGCAGGGGTGTACATCTTCACACGCGTGTCATCACTTATCGCCTCGTTCTTGGCATCCTTCAAGCGGATGTCGGACGTGGATGAAACCAAGGCACTAACCTCACATCATCTTCTCTAATCCAGGAGTCGACTACCTGAGTTTGGCACCGCTCGAGAGTCCGGCCGGTTCCACGAAACGGACTCAGATAATGTAAGGGACCGAGACGCCACCTCTGCCAGATGGTTTCACTGCCTCACAAGTCCACCCACATATCTATATGATGCAACCTTTTCTTCATATTTTTTCTATGCACATGCCAAATGGAAATCCCGAATCTATTGTGACTCCTGGACCGGATCGGGTATGTAAAGAGGCCAAACGGGGCTCCCATAAAACCCTACATGTGGTCATACTCTTTGTCTTGGATCACAAAACAGGAACTCGGGGCCTAGGGCAGTGTTCAACGAGACAACCCACTGTGTACTCCTACACAGCCTCTCATCGTTCACCTTTGCTTAGGTGGATTCACCAACACGTTTCACTTTCATCAACACCACTGTGTTCATTCCATCCCGACTCACAATCAAAACATCCTCGTTGTAGCACTAAGCAGCAAAAGCAGTAACAGTTGTAGGGGCCACATGCTCATCATTCAACTCCTAAATCTTCTAGGATTGTGGTTTGCTTAATACGGTGACAAAATGATCGGTCATGCATCGGAATGGGTTCAACTATGCGAAAGAACGTGTCTCGGTGATCTCCTAAACATGCATAAGCGAGACTGAGAGGGAAATAGGATTTTATAGACATGATCAATGGGGTTTGCTTGCCTTGCTGACGAGGTTCGATATCGGTGTCTTCAACGAAGGGGGTGGCCTCCGGTTCCAGTTGCACGTCTATCGGGCAAACAATCAAACAAGGTATAAATTTATTTGCAATGCACCAAACACATGATCAATATTGAAATGGTGATGTTCTTGGTCACAATGTGGGTACAATTCCATTTAAAAGAAGTCAAATGCAAAGTCATTTGCAAATGTGCTTCAAATTTGAATTTGAAATAAAGCCATATGGATGGTTTGCACTGTTCACCCAATTTTAATTGGTCAAACATGAAAACAGAGTCCATATTCATAATCCTTGGATTTTTTTGATATTTTTAGACATATTATTTATTAAATTTGGAGTTAATATGAATTTTCTATGATTTATTGAAGTTTTGGCTAATTTCTGTAATTTCTGGAATTTCTTTAAAAAGGAAAAAGGGATTAATGCGTCACTGTGGTGTCATGCTGGCATCAAGGGGGTTTGACCCGAGTCAAACTGACAAGAGGCCCCACTGGTCAGCCTCTCCGGTTAAATCCTTGTTAGATTAATCTAACAAAGGTATTAAGGGGGCCAGGGACCCACTGGTCAGTGACCTGGGTCAACTAACCCAGAGGGTTAGGACCCTAATCACTGCCACGTCGCCGTGGTCAACTCCGGCGAGTCGCCGGCGAGGTCAGAGAGACCGGCGAGCTCGGGAGGACGATTCCCTTCGCCAAAAAGGAGGCTGTGACCTCCATTCGAACCAGGAAGCTCCCGCGCGTCACCCTGGACCAACAGGCGAGCTCGGGGGTCACCGGAGCGTCGCCGACATCGAGGGAGGCGGAGGCCGTGGCTCTGGAGATGTCGGGAGGACGCTCTGGAGCGCGCTTTTGACCGGGGAGTGGGGCGTTGCGAAGCTGTGGACCTGGGGATCACGATGCGCGTCACGGGCGAAGCAGAAAAGAAGGGGAGCAGCGTCGCCGTCGTCCATGGCGGCGGTTCCTCTCGGCGTTCATGGCAAATCGGGCTAGGTGAAAGGAGGGGCGCCAAAACTTGAGGGGAAAACGGCGCGAGCTTACCGTGATGCGAACGGAGCCGACGGGGAGGCCGGGGAAGGGCTGGAGACGACGAATTCGTCGACGAGCTCCACGGCGGCCGGCGGCGTCTCGTTGAAGATGGCGACAACCTCGGTTCTTCTGGGCTCGATTACGCGCTTGGGGAGACGAAGACGAGCACGGCGAGTCTTCTGGACAGCTTGCGGCGGCGAGTGGGGCACGGTGGCCGCGAGTTCTACGGCGGCGTGCTCCGCCCGGCTACGGATCCGTGCGAAAACTCGACGAGGAGCGACGGGGAGGAAGCAGCGATGGGGGCAAAAGGTGTGGCGGCTCCTGGCGGGTGTGGTGGCGCGAGGAGAAGCCTTGGGGGGGCCTAGAAGGTGCTCGCCGTCGAGGTGGCGGTCGTCGGCCCCCGGCATGCTCGACAGCGAGCTGCTTGGGGTAGACGACAAGCCCCTCGTGGGCTTGGGCCGGGGTTCGGCTAGTTGGGCCTGCGGCCTGGCTGGGGTGGGTTGCTTTGCCCTTTTTCTTTTTCTTTCTGTTTCTCCTTTTCTGTAAATATGTTTTGCCCTGAATAAAATAGCAAGGCATTTTATAAAATCATGAAAACTTTTATGTGGGCTTATAACATAAAAAGCTAGCCACTCATAAGTTTTGGTGACTTTTGAAAATCAAACAATTTGAATTTAAATTCAAATTGGAGTTTAATTTAATTTCCAAGGCACCTTTTGAATTTTTGAATATTCCATGGGCATGGGAAAATCCCCAAACCACTTTTGCAATGATCAGCATCATTTATAGGAGTTTTCCAAATATTCAAATGATTTTTGGAAAAAGATTTTTATCTGGCCATTTATTTAAATTCCTCAGGGCTTTTCTGTTCCCCATTTTTGAATTTATTTTTGAAATTTTGACATGATGCAAAGCACAAACAAACCCTAGCACTTACCCTAGTTGGGGTTCTGACAACTCGCCCCCACTCAAAAGAATCTCGTCCCGAGATTCAGAAGTCGTCGGGAGGAAGGAGGGGTACTCGGCACGGAGGCGGTCTTCTCTTTCCCATGTTGCTTCTTTCTCGAAGTGATGTGACCATTGCACTTTGAGGAACTTGATCTTCTGACGACGAGTGACACGTTCTGCTGAATCAAGAATACGAACAGGGTACTCTCGATAAGAAAGGTCATCTTGGAGATCAAGCATTTCATGGTCAACTTCGCGGATGGGGTCCTTGAAGCAACGCCTGAGTTGTGACACATGGAATACATCATGTACTCGGGAAAGGTGAGGGGGTAGTTCAAGTTGGTAGGCAACTTCTCCACGTTTAGCGAGAATACGGAAAGGTCCGATGTAACGTGGGGCCAACTTGCCTTTGATACCGAATCGTTGGGTTCCCTTCAGAGGAGTAACCCGGAGGTAAGCCTTCTCATCAATATTGTAGCTCTCCTCTCTATGATGACGATCATAGTAGCTCTTTTGACGAGACTTAGCGGCTTTCAAACGATCACGAACAATGCGAACTTGCTCTTCTGCTTCCTTGATCATATCCGGTCCAAAGAGTTGTCTTTCACCGGTTTCTGGCCAGTTAAGGGGTGTTCGACATCGTCGTCCGTAGAGGAGTTCAAAAGGAGCCATGTTCAGACTAGATTGAAAACTGTTGTTATAAGCAAATTCGGCGAAAGGAAGAGATTTCTCCCAATTCTTTCCGAATGAGATAACACAAGCTCTGAGCATGTCTTCCAAAATTTGATTAACCCTTTCAACTTGACCGCTAGACTGAGGATGGAAAGCTGTACTAAAGGATAGATGAGTTCCCATAGTATTTTGAAAGCTTCCCCAGAATCTAGAGGTGAAAAGGCTACCACGATCAGAATTGATCACCAAAGGAACACCGTGAAGAGACACTATTTTAGAGACGTACAAGTCTGCTAACTGGATAGCAGTTATAGACTCGCGAACTGGAAGGAAGTGAGCAACTTTGGAAAGCCTGTCAATGACCACGAAGATGGCATCATTTCCTTTCTGGGTTTTTGGAAAGCCGGTGATGAAGTCCATACCGACCTTGTCCCATTTCCACTCGGGAATAGACAATGGTTGAAGAGTACCAGCAGGTCTTTGGTGTTCTGCCTTAATGCGACGACAAACATCACATTCGGCAACAAATTGTGCAATGTCTCTCTTCATCCGAGTCCACCAAAATCTCTGGCGTAGATCTCGGTACATTTTTGTGCTATCGGGATGAATTGAGAGGGGTGTGTCATGGGCTTCTTTGAGGATGAGTTGCCTTAGATCCTTATTCTTAGGTACTACCAAACGATTTTCAAAGAATACCGTTCCTTTACTATCTGTGGAGAAACATTTAGCAACTCCGCTAGCAATGTTCTCCTTGATCCGGCGAACACCTCGTGCATGCCTTTGGGCAACTCTGATTTGATCCTCAAGGGTTTGTTTTGCCACCAAGTTGAAAAGAGATCCACGAGGAACAATCTCGAGATTGAGTTTTCGAAATTCCTCATGAAGAAGTGGTTGATATTGTTGTAACATGAGGTTGTTACAATACGACTTACGACTTAGTGCATCAGCCATGACATTGGCCTTGCCTGGGGTGTAAGAAATCCCTAAGTCATAATCTTTTATCAACTCTATCCAGCGTCTTTGCCTGAGATTAAGATCTGGCTGGGTGAAAATATATTTGAGGCTTTGGTGGTCGGACTAGATCTCACAACGATTACCAAGGAGGTAATGTCGCCAAGTCTTCAGGGCATGAACTACGGCAGCGAGTTCAAGATCATGGGTAGGATAGTTCTCTTCATGTGGCCGCAATTGGCGTGAAGAATAAGCTACCACATGTCGATCTTGCATAAGTATGCATCCTAACCCTTGCCGTGAAGCATCACAATAGATCTCGAAATCCCTTTTGGTGTCTGGAGGTGCAAGTACGGGTGCAGAAGTCAACCTTCTTTTCAGCTCTTGAAAGCTTTCCTCGCACTTGGGGGTCCATTGGAATTTCTTATCTTTCTTGAGGAGTTCAGTAAGAGGCTTTGCAACTTTAGAAAAGTTCTCGACGAAGCGACGGAAATAGCTTGCTAGGCCAAGAAAACTCCTAACTTGCTTAACCGATTCAGGTGGAGTCCAGTCAAGGACGGCCTGAACTCTCTCGGGATTGACTGCAACACCTTTCGCAGAAATCACGTGGCCTAAGTAGGTCACTTCTGGTAGACAAAATTCACACTTGGAGAACTTGGCAGAACGGCGGTGCTCTCTAAGTTTCATCAATACCAACCTAAGATGTTCTGCGTGCTCTTCTTCGTTCTTCGAGTAGATGAGAATGTCATCAAGATAAACTACAACAAATTTATCTAGGTACTCCATGAAGATCGAATTCATTAAGCGCGAGAATGTGGCGGGGGCATTGGTTAAACCGAAGGACATGACGGTATACTCGTAAAGACCACAACGAGTAGTGAAAGCCGTTTTGGGAATGTCCTCATTTCGGATTTTGATTTGATGATAGCCTAATCTCAAATCCATCTTGGAGAAGACAGAGGATCCTGCAAGTTGATCATAAAGATCATTGATCCTGGGCAGTGGGTACTTGTTCTTTATCGTCGATAGATTTAGCGGGCGATAGTCTACGCACATCCTTTCTGTTCCATCTTTCTTCGTTACGAACAGAACGGGGCATCCCCATGGCGATGAGCTAGGGCGGATGAAGCCTTTTGCCAACGAAGCATCAAGTTGGGTTTTTAGCTCAACTAACTCATGTGGGGCCATTCTATATGGGCGTCTGGAAATTGGGGCTGTGCCTGGTATAAGATCCACTATGAATTCTACACACCTGTCGTGTGGCATTCCCGGCAGCTCTTCAGGAAAGACATCCGGGAAGTCACGAACCACCGGAACATCTTCAAGGTTAGGAAGGGGAAGCACATTCAAAGTATGCATCTGGTTTTTAGAGCTGGGTGATGTGTAGTCAATGATCTGTCCTGAAGGATGGGTGAGTTTGACTGATTTGGCTTTACAATCAAGGAAAGCATTCTGCCTTGATAACCAATCCATTCCTAGGATGACATATATGTCCGAAGACTTAAGGGCTATAAGAGAAGCAAGGAATACTAAACCCTCAATTGCAATTTGATTGCCATGGCTTACCCTATTAGTTTGCCATTTTGAACCAGGAGTTTGAATAATCATTGGAGAAAACATTTCTTCAAAAGAAAATCCATGACGAAGTGCATAACTCTCCGACATGAATGAATGAGAAGCTCCTGGATCGAAAAGAACGGAGGCGGGAACATGATTGACTGGGAGTGTGCCAAGAATGACATCAGAAGCAGCAGTGGTTTCCTCAACTGAGATTTGGTTCACATAACCACTACTTGTGACTGAAAGCTTTGCTGGGAAGGCTTTGGTGACTGATTTCTTTGGAGGTTTGGGTCGAGAATGACGTGGTGCCATCAAGACCTGAGGGCATTGACGATAGTAATGGCCTGGAAGACCACACTTAAAGCATACCATGTCTGAAATGTTAGGAGTGGGATTACTTGGCCGCACACCATCATTCCGGGGTGGAACAAAGTGTTGAGGTGGATGGCATATATTTGGTGGTGGCCTCTGGAGGAGGTTTTGAGGTATGGCTCTGGTTGGAATCCAAATTCGGCGTTTCTGAGGGGTTGAACTTGAAGAAGGAGCAAGCTCAAGAGCATGCTTGCGGGACTCTTCGAAAATTTCATTGCCATGCTCAGCTCTGAAGGATCTGTTGACTAAATCCTCAAAGGTGGAAAATTCGATGAGGTTGAGATCATGACGAAGGATGGGGCTAAGTCCCTTGCGGAACCTTGCCTGCTTTCTGGCATCGGTGGTGATCTCATCTTGGGCATA
Source organism: Bromus sterilis (assembly GCA_950022295.1). Classification (NCBI taxonomy): domain Eukaryota; kingdom Viridiplantae; phylum Streptophyta; class Magnoliopsida; order Poales; family Poaceae; genus Bromus; species Bromus sterilis. Next base: position 135,652,685 of record OX465601.1, on the reverse strand, counting down.
CCGGGAAAGACGGTTGAACTCTCTCACATACTCATGGATGGAAATCTCTCCTTGAGTCAAAATGCAGAACTCTTCTTTCTTGCGCTCCATCAACTCATCCAGAAGGTGGTACCCTCGAAAGGCAACACAGAACTCCTGCCAAGTCACTACGTGACCATCTGGCTGCATAGCAACATAGTTCTCCCACCATTCAGCGGCAGCACCTTCCAGAAAGTATGCCGCGAATATAACTCGATCATCGGGAGCAACATGTGCAGTATCAAGCTTACGCTCGATGGAACGGAGCCAATCATCAGCTTCAATGGGCTCAGAAGAACATCGGAATACCGGTGGCTTGAGGGGGATGAAGTCCTGAATGCTCACAACCACATTGCAATGACGTGAGGTATTCTGCTCGATGAGCTCCAGAAGACGTGTTTGATCGCGTTGATTCTTCTCAGCTTCCATCATGATTTCCGCCGCAGAAGGCGGTGGTAGAGGTTCATCATCATTTCGATTCCGAACACGGTCTCGATTCCGACGAACAGCACTACGTGTTCCACCTGACATCCTGTGTGATAAAAATCAACAATCAGAACAGGTTGAATGATGGATTCAAGGATAACAAGACATGATGAAGGCGGAAAAGATTGTAATGCGGAGGCAAAGATTCAAAGAAACACGGGATAAATCCGGCAGCATAACGGCTACACTGGGATGGAAAACAAGACAACCTCGAGGAGATTGGACAGAACTTCCTCAAGGAACTCAAAACAGGAAGACTCTGGACGACCACAATAATCCTACGGCTAAAAGGAAGCACTCAACGAGATGTTCTAGTAAGACATAGATGAGCCTAGTCCTATCATCCCGTAGAAAAGATAAGGGTGACCCAGAACTCAGATCGATAAGGGTAAGGAGAAAAAGAAGCCTTACATTGTTCCCTTTATACCCAAGTAACTATATAACTATAGAATACTAGACTCGACTTCGACCAAGGGTTGATAAGCCTACAGACAGTCCTGCTCTGATACCAAGTTTGTCGGGACCCGGGGTTAGCGTATGTAATTCCAGTCACGATACAATCACATGGAGAGCCGAGAACCGTACCCACTTGTCTAAGCAGACAAGGCCAAGCACAGAACGTTCTCGGTAAGCATCGAACGTGAGGGGCATCCCATTCAGGCCGGATGATCAACTGAGATGGGTCCTCAACGTCCGCTCACAAGTCTAAATGCTTATGGGTGGTGAATCCCATACTCATAGACAAGTCGCCTCAACCATGCTATCGATTGGATCCTAACTCTTACATAGACTTACTCCAGCCCGATCACTTAGTCGGGGTCTAGGGCGGGCTCGATCATACAACAAAGTGTGCACGTGACAGAGTCACGAACAATCGCATCGCGATGCCCCAAGCTGCGCACATCTAAGGGCCACTTGGTGTATAAAAGACCGCCAGCCAGATCACAACTAAGGTCTCGAAAACCCATACTAAGACATGCATGTTATAAACATACACGCAGCACACATGCCTAGTATGAACAGCAGGTATCATCACATAACTCTACAAAGTAATATTTATTGATATACACATAGAGCATACAAAGATCACATGTCTGTGATCACATTACATCATACAACGAAAGAAAATTAGGTCTGAGTACAGACAAGTTTAACAAATGGCTTAGAGAAGCCTTGTACAACAAACATGCCCTTCCACGAGGGACCAGACTGCTGTCTGGGACTATGCTAACTTAGTCAACGTCGAGCTTCACGAAGGTGACTCCATCGGGGTCCGGTTCTTATCTAAAACATAGAATAAGCAAACGTGAGTACAAAGTCGTACTCAGCAAGACTTACATCAGAACTACACTGCTCATGCTCAAGTATCAAGGTAAAGGAGGTGGGGTTTCATCATGCAGAAGTGCCAGCTTTGACTTGGCTAATCCTGTACTACGAGTACCAGAGTTTGAGGTAAGAAGCGTACACGAGTCCACTACATCTCCAAACAATACACCACTATGGTTACTTCCTCGACTTCCCCACGAGGAGGCACACCATAGCACTCACGCTTATCTTGCGAGTTTTATAAGTATCCATTCAAGTTATCTATGATCAAGTAGAGGTTTCCAAGTAGTCCATAACCGCGGACACGGCTATTCGAATAGTTCATTAACCCTGCAGGGGTGTACATCTTCACACGCGTGTCATCACTTATCGCCTCGTTCTTGGCATCCTTCAAGCGGATGTCGGACGTGGATGAAACCAAGGCACTAACCTCACATCACCTTCTCTAATCCAGAAGTCGACTACCTGAGTTTGGCACCGCTCGAGAGTCCGGCCGGTTCCACGAAACGGACTCAGATAATGTAAGGGACCGAGACGCCACCTCTGCCAGATCGTTTCACTGCCTCACAAGTCCACCCACATATCTATATGATGCAACCTTTTCTTCATATTTTTTTCTATGCACATGCCAAATGGAAAGCCCGAATCTATTGTGACTCCTGGACCGGATCGGGTATGTAAAGAGGCCAAACGGGGCTCCCATAAAACCCTACATGTGGTCATACTCTTTGTCTTGGATCACAAAACAGGAACTCAGGGCCTAGGGAAGTGTTCAACGAGACAACCCACTGTGTACTCCTACACAACCTCTCATCGTTCACCTTTGCTTAGGTGGATTCACCAACACGTTTCACTTTCATCAACACCACTGTGTTCATTCCATCCCGACTCACAATCAAAACATCCTCGTTGTAGCACTAAGCAGCAAAAGCAGTAACAGTTGTAGGGGCCACATGCTCATCATTCAACTCCTAAATCTGCTAGGATTGTGGTTTGCTTAATACGGTGACAAAATGATAGGTCATGCATCGGAATGGGTTCAACTATGCGAAAGAACGTGTCTCGGTGATCTCCTAAACATGCATAAGCGAGACTGAGAGGGAAATAGGATTTTATAGACATGACCAATGGGGTTTGCTTGCCTTGCTGACGAGGTTCGATATCGGTGTCTTCAACGAAAGGGGTGGCCTCCGGTTCCAGTTGCACGTCTATCGGGCAAACAATCAAACAAGGTATAAATTTATTTGCAATGCATCAAACACATGATCAATATTGAAATGGTGATGTTCTTGGTCACAATGTGGGTACAATTCCATTTAAAAGAAGTCAAATGCAAAGTCATTTGCAAATGTGCTTCAAATTTGAATTTGAAATAAAGCCATATGGATGGTTTGCACTGTTCACCCAATTTTAATTGGTCAAACATGAAAACAGAGTCCATATTCATAATCCTTGGATTTTTCTGATATTTTTAGACATATTATTTATTAAATTTGGAGTTAATATGAACTTTCTATGATTTATTGAAGTTTGGGCTAATTTCTGTAATTTCTGGAATTTCTTTAAAAAGGAAAAAGGGATTAATGCGTCACTGTGGTGTCATGCTGGCGTCAGGGGGGTTTGACCCGAGTCAAACTAACAAGGGGCCCCACTGGTCAGCCTCTCCGGTTAAATCTCTGTTAGATTAATCTAATAGAGGTATTAAGGGGGCCAGGGACCCACTGGTCAGTGACCTGGGTCAACTAACCCAGAGGGTTAGGACCCTAATCACTGCCACGTCGCCGTGGTCAACTCCAGCGAGTCGCCGGCGAGGTCAGAGAGACCGGAGAGCTCGGGAGGACGATTCCCTGCGCCAAAAAGGAGGCCGTGAACTCCATTCGAACCAGGAAGCTCCCGCGCGTCACCCTGGACCAACAGGCGAGCTCGGGGGTCACCGGAGCGTCGCCGACGTCGAGGGAGGCGGAGGCCGTGGCTCTGGAGATGTCGGGAGGACGCTCTGGAGCGCGCTTTTGACCGGGGAGTGGGGCGTTGCGAAGCTGTGGACCTGGGGATCACGATGCGCGTCACGGGCGAAGCAGAAAAGAAGGGGAGCAGCGTCGCCGTCGTCCATGGCGGCGGTTCCTCTCGGCGTTCATGGCTGTGTCAGATGGTGTGGCTAGTGACTGTGATAGTTCAAGAATGGGATTTGCTCCTTCACGATGAAGAAGATATTCACTTCGGGCCCACTCGGTATGACGGTATCCATTATAGTCTGGCCAGACGCATTGTGATTCAGTCACGGGGATACCGGAATACGATAACGAGAAAATGGACGAACTAGCAAAGAGGATAACGAGTGGCTTGTGTTCAAGAAGTTGTTACACATGGGTGCCAAACTTCTCTCCTCTAACTTTGTCATATATCGCGAAGCAAAGGGAATGGTACATGACTAAACATAATGGTTCACTCGAAGTTTCTTCGTGTATGTGCGGGAGTCAACATGGGTGTCCATGGCTCCGCTGTTGATTATTGGCTATTGACAAAAGGCTGTTGACCTATGTCCGGAAGATGTTCTGAGTCATGTCCGCATTATACCGAACCTATTGGGTCACACACTTAACGAGCAGTAGTCTGTTAGAATACTAGTATGGTAGAAGGTTTAGTGGAAGCAAAGCAGAATAGTTCATACGGGTACCGGAAGTAGTTCCGGAGATTTATGGAATTGTTCATAAGGGCACCAGAAGTAGTTCTGGGTATTTAAGGTTATGTCCGGATCACTCTGGAGTAGTCCCAGGTGGTTCCGGAACATATGAGAATGGTACTGGGGAAGTCCTGGATCAACCGGAATAGTTTCCGGATAATCGCTGGGCGTCCCGACAACCTTCGCGGTCATCCGGTGGCTTAAACTGTAACTCGGATGGTCTTGGAAACTATCCGGATGGCTCCAGAACGTCCGAGAACGGTCTCGGAAGGTCCTGGAAGTGCTCCAGAAGTGTCCGGAATGTCCCGAAACGGTCCCGGTATGTCCCGGAAGGTCCTGGAAGCTTCTAGAAGGTCATGGAAGGTTCCAGAAGGTTCCGGACAGTACCACCCACTCCCCTGCGCCCCTAGCCTTGGGGGGCAAGCCACCTAGGCTGCCCTGGCCGGCCAAGGGGTGGGGGCACACCAAGGGGAAGGAATCCCCCTCCAGGTGGAAAGTCCAACTCTCCAATATGGCAGGTTTCCGGTGGGAAGGTTTGGGAGGTTTGGGAGTCCAAGTTGGACTCCCCACCCCCCTTATTGCGCCCCAAGGGCCTCTTGGCCACCTATATAATGTGGGGGAGGGGTGGGGGGCGCAGCACAACTTGTCCCCAAGGTCTATGCGCCACCCTCCCTCCTCTAAACCCCGTTGCTCCACAATTAGACCCCGGTTTAGACGCTGTTCTAGATCGGAATCCGTTAGGGTTTTCTCCCTCTAGTTTTCTCGGTGGCGTTCATCTCTGGACAGAGGAGCGCTGCTGGATTTCTGCTACAGGATGTGTGGATACTAATGGAGGGGTCGTACCTTCGACCCTTCTTCGAGGAGCTTGTTCATGGGACTTGTCCGTGGGACTAGATCGCGGGACTTGTTCGTGGGATTGATCGAGGGACTGTTCGTGGGAGAACTTGCGAGATCTACTTCCACTACGTCCACGAGCTTCACCAAATCTACTTCCGCTACATCGGTTGGTGAGCCATGACCTTAAACCTTGTATGCAATCTATCTTGGATGATCTTGGGTTCTTGATTCGTAGGCCGAATTTTTTTGTTTTCTACTACGTTTCCCAACAGTGGTATCAGAGCGATCCTTGATTAGATGCATGTTTAGGTCTAGATCATATGTGTGATATGAGGCATTGATTTTCTTGTTGCTTCCCTGTCATGTGATTTTTTCTATGCTTGATGGCAAGTTGAGGTTTTGCTACAAGGATTGAGTTTTCCATCGATCCCTCTATGCTGCTTTCAGTATGCTGGTTGCCTTGATCATGGTCTACATCAAACTCCTTGGATCTCATCTTAATCTCGCAATAGAAGATTTAACATGGAAGGGCTTGTGGATTTTATGAACTCAAATCCACACGGGGGTCACGCGTTTAACGAAGTTTGGCTTGTGGCATTAGTTGCTACACGCACCCCGAACGTTAAACTAGCAACAATGAAGTATCGTGTTTGGTTTGTATAGGGAACAACGTTTGCCTGTAACCTGCTAATCAACCACGATAAAAGTTGCAACAACCCGTGTAGATGGCGATCTAACTTGTTTTTGCAGAGTATGCATGTGATGTGGTATAGCCTTCAAGATTTGCAATGTGTTTGTATGAGATGCTATATGTTATGTAATATTTATTCGCGACCTGCGTGTCGTGGTACGGCATGATGACTGGAGTCATATGATTGTCACTTAATTATGGCCTGCGTGCCAGAACTGTTTATTAGCTCGAGGCAAAGCAATAGATAGATGCAAAGGTGATGATCTACGATGCGGAGGTGGACCCCGACGCACATGACGGAAGCCGTGGTGATGTTCCCGGCGCCAAGGACAAAGTTGTTGGACACGGTGACTTCAACCACGACGACGTGAAGACAATGAAGACTTCACGAAGCAAAGGGCTATACTATATCACAAAATTTTATGAACTGCCTGTGATGTTTATCCCTTTGATGCACCCTTGTTTGATGCGCGATAGTCGTATTTTATTAGGGTGATCTCTCGCAAAACAATATCAAGTTGATAGTGTTCTTCCAACTGTAGCACCGTCTATACTATGTTTCACATCGGAGCAGGTCATGTCACATGGGTGCACACGGTGTGACGCATAAAAGACAGGTGTGTTAAAAGAACACACAGCACATTACACTTGGTTATCTTGACGGTTTGGATAAAAGTTTGCTACCGGAACACGCCCATCGAAAGATGAACAAGAATCACCTTTGGCGTGATTGGCAAGTTGGCCTACCGGTCCAGTCTAAGTCATCAGTGATGTCACATCAATGGCGGACGATTGGGTTGGATCTTGAATCACTCCAGCATCAATTACGAGAGATATTGATCTGAGTGGGAGCGCACTAAGTAATTAAATTGATTAATCACAAGTGCAACTTAATTATGAACAAAGTCTTAGTATTTTCATTATCGTTGTAGAATAATGGCTCGCGTTACCACCTTCCCAATTGATTTTGATTAACTGTTTTATCTGGTAAAAACTTTACGATTGGTACCGTATTGTGAGGACTATCCTCAATAGTGTCGAGAAGGAGCTTGTCCTATCGCAAATTTTTGATGCTCTCCCGCTGATGCTATGGATGATGTGACTTATGTCCATAATCCAAAATGCTAGAATTCCACGACAGCTAAGTGCATTGTCTTCACCACCATGAAACCCGAACTTCGAAAAGTTTGGGATAGTTATGTTATATTCATGGAACTGAAAAATAAGTTTTCAGTAGTAAGACAATTAATGTTGGATATAAGATATCTAGTACAATGTATGATTGTAAGCATTAGTGAAAATGTTCATTGTGCTCTAAACAAAACTGATAAGTGTGGGATCCAGAAGAACAATGATCATATGATGATGAGGATTAAGGGAAAGGAAGTTCCATAGGGTGTTAGTAAGACTTACACGCCGGAAAGTCCATGGCCTGCGCCACCCTTGATCATGTGTGATCTTCTGTGAGTAGGAGTGACATTGGAAATAGAACTATGATACGTATAAAGGCAAAACGAAAGAAGACTGGAATAACCAGCTCAGAAATGAAAGTCATACGGAGTTATAGATGAATTCATTGCTGGTCAAGAGATGTAATTCTTGGGAATCATGATTAAGAAGTTAATTGTGGATTCTGTATATTGTGATTAAACTGTTGATCACCGGAATATCACATCGATTGCATATTGTTGCAACTCGATGCAAGAAATACTATGGCCTTTATGACTAGCTAATGATGAGTTTTGACACGCTCGGGAACACGGTAAAAGGTTTACTATACCGTGTGTTGACTCTATGATTATCTTCATAATTCATTTTAGAGTTGAGTAAATTGTTACTACACTTTAGCCTTGTTGCAAAACATCATTTTGAATCATGTTTGTTGCAAGAGAGTTGTTCAAAGCTATGAATAACGTAAAGGCCATACTTCCATTATGAATAGGGTGTATGTTATGAATCTTGATAATAATACTAAACATCCATAACACTGACGCTAAACGTCGCAAGACTGACAGAAATACCACATAGATGTGGCACAGCCGTTTATCACAAGTGACATAACATGCATGAAGAATTTCCATAAGTGATGGACTTTCGAGTCATATGATTATGAATCACTTGACGCTTGCGATCTTTGTCTCGAATTAATGTGACTAAAACACCGTTAATAGGCCATACATGAACGGGCAACTAAACCATTGGTAATCATACATGATGATGTGTGTAGTCCAATAAGTGTAGTTGTGTGCAGTGGATTCCCTATCTTCACTCATGAGTTGAAATAGATATGTGGATATCTGTTCAATAGAGACATACGTCTGAAATCTTTGAAATGTTCAAGGAATTTTAGAGTGAAATAGAAATTCATTGTAACAAGAAATAAAGCTTCTGCAAATTAGATTGTAGAAAGTAATATTTGAGTTACAAGTTTAGCGAACGTCTGATGAGTTGTGAAGAAGTGTCATAACTTGCGTCTCCCGGAACACCACTATGAGTAAAGTGTTCGAGAGATGTAATCAAGCCATGTATGACACGGTAAAGATCAAATATGACGTTTATCAATTTTCCATTATACTTATTAAAGTTATGCGTTAGTGACTACGGCTTTTACACTGAAAAGAGCATCATCAAATCTGTTGAAATGACACCATATTAGATGTGGTATGGACTGTTAAAACCATGTTGTCTTTTCTTAAAATTTGGGTATATGAGGCATATGTTTGACATACTCAAAACCCCAAATCAGATAAGTGCTACTTTGTTAAGGTTATGCCAGACGTTTTGGTATTCCTCTATCACTACACAAAAGCAAAACTGTTTGCTGTTAAGAACAATGTGTTTTGAAGAAAAATAGTTTCTTACAAAAGAGTGAGTGGGAGGACAGTGCAACTTGTCAAAGATTGTTGAATCTTCAGAGGATTGCGCAGCTGAACCACACAGGTTAGACAAAAATCGTACAAACATTCATGATATGTAAAACGAGATATTGTTGTTTGACAATGATAAACCTGTGATATACAAAGAAGCGTTGATGGGCCCTGACTCCGGGATTTGGCTAAATGCCAAATAATCCGAGATAGTATCCATGGAAGTAAGTCAAGTTTTGAACTTGGTAGACCCTCGGAAAGACTAAAAGTCTGAAGAATATATATATGGATCTATAATTGATTCGGATGAAATTGTTTTATCCATAAAGCTCAACTCGTTGGAAAATTGTTTTCTAGCAAGTTCAAAGGTTGACTACGGCGAAATAGTGTCGACCGTAGAAATGCTTTAGTCAGTTCGGGTTATACTAGCAATTACTACATATCTCATTTATAGGATATGGTAGAATGAACGTCAAAAGAAAGTTCCTACATGGAAATATAACAAAGGACGTATACGTGATACGACTGGAATGTTTTGTCGATTCAAAGGATGCTAAAATAGATGCAAGCCTTGGATATCCAGTGATGGACTGGAGCTAGCATAATGGAGTTGGAATTTTCGTTGTGATGAAATTGCCAAAAGAGTTTTTTTTCATCAGGAATAACGAAGATGCTTGAATATTCAAGAAAGTAAGTGGGAGCTGAATAATATTTCTAAAAACCTTATGTAGATGACATATTGTTGATTAGAAATGATATAAATTTCTTGACACGAATAAGGACTTCATTGGAAATAGTTTTCAGTTGAAGAACTTGGGCTGATATAGCATTAGTATTGAGCATAGTGATCTATGAAGATAGTAAGTGCCTGATCATGCTAAAGCCAACACTACATATTGACATGATACTAAAGTAGTTTAGTATGAAATTCCAAGAAACATGTTCTTGCCGAAGTCGTGGTGAAAAGTTGTTTGCAGAAATCGGTGTTGATGAACACAGATAAGCAAAAACACGTGAATTGAATTCCACTCACCCGTGTGTTTGGATTAATCATGTACACCATAATATGTAAAACGACCAGATATGTCCAGTGCTTCAAAAGGTTATGAGCAAGATACCAAAGTGATCAATATGTTGATCATTGGACAAACAGTGAAAAGTTAAACTTATGATAGATAAGATATGTTTCTCGGAAAATGGAGATAATGAAGAGCTCGTTGTAACAAGTTACACCAGCTGAATTTTGATGTAAATAGTTACACCAATTCAGTCTTCATACTTACTCCGATCGATTTTCGATTTTAATTGGGATTATGTGTTTCACACATAAGGGTGGCACAGTATGAAGGAACTGTGTTAAAGTTAGATACTGTGGCGAATTCTATAACAGAGGCTAAGTATATTGTTGCTTAAAGAAGTAACAAGGGAGGGTATTTTGAATCATCAGTTCATTTATGAACATGGTATGGTTTCCTAGATGCTTGAAGCTCATGGAACATTGATGAATGATTTCAGGACTTATTCTAAGGAACCAAGGTCCTACCAAATGATTCAAACATATACAAAGCTAAACTGATAAAATTAGTGAATTTTATGATAGCGTGAAAACGCGAAGATATGCAAGATACAAACGGGCCTGAAACGTCAGATCCGAAGATGAGGTCTATACCACAAATGAGGCATTTATTACACCGGTATGCCATAGGTGTAAAGTGCTCAAGCACTGACAATATTATTGACTCTAGTGCAAGTGGGAGACTGTTGGAAATATGCCCTAGAGGCAATAATAAAATGTTATTATATATATATTTCCACGTTCGTAATTAATGTTTATATTTCTGTGCTATAATTGCAATGACCCTGACTATGAGATTCAGAAGAAAACTCATTTTCATGTGTGGAAATGTAAACACCAAGAGTTCCTGGTTTAGCCTCTAAGACCAGCTCATGTGCTAACTGATGATTACGTTTTCTTAATCATGGACATTGTTCTTGTAACAAGGATGTCAGTAGTAATGGGAACATATTGTTAGCAGAACAATGATGTTGAACCGACCCCAGTATTGAATGATATACTTAGAGATCACATCGTAACTACGTTATAAGTCATATCATGAAATGTTATCATATACGTAATTCCTTAGACCATGAGAGTATCTAGTTGCTTCACACAGGAAGACATGCTTTGGTTCTTAGATGAATCCTCCCGTAAATGGGAAGTAGTAAAATAATTTCTGGGTATGTCAGATGGTGTGGCTAGTGACTGTGATAGTTCAAGAATGGGATTTGCTCCTTCACGATGAAGAAGATATTCACTTCGGGCCCACTCGGTATGACGGTATCCATTATAGTCTGGCCAGACGCATTGTGATTCAGTCACGGGGATACCGGAATACGATAACGAGAAAATGGACGAACTAGCAAAGAGGATAACGAGTGGCTTGTGTTCAAGAAGTTGTTACACATGGGTGCCAAACTTCTCTCCTCTAACTTTGTCATATATCGCGAAGCAAAGGGAATGGTACATGACTAAACATAATGGTTCACTCGAAGTTTCTTCGTGTATGTGCGGGAGTCAACATGGGTGTCCATGGCTCCGCTGTTGATTATTGGCTATTGACAAAAGGCTGTTGACCTATGTCCGGAAGATGTTCTGAGTCATGTCCGCATTATACCGAACCTATTGAGTCACACACTTAACGAGCAGTAGTCTGTTAGAATACTAGTATGGTAGAAGGTTTAGTGGAAGCAAAGCAGAATAGTTCATACGGGTACCGGAAGTAGTTCCGGAGATTTATGGAATTGTTCATAAGGGCACCAGAAGTACTTCTGGGTATTTAAGGTTATGTCCGGATCACTCTGGAGTAGTCCCAGGTGGTTCCGGAACATATGAGAATGGTACTGGGGAAGTCCTGGATCAACCGGAATAGTTTCCGGATAATCGCTGGGCGTCCCGACAACCTTCGCGTTCATCCGGTGGCTTAAACTATAACTCGGATGGTCTTGGAAACTATCCGGATGGCTCCGGAACGTCCGAGAACGGTCTCGGAAGGTCCTGGAAGTGCTCCAGAAGTGTCCGGAATGTCCCGAAACGGTCCCGGTATGTCCCGGAAGGTCCTGGAAGCTTCTAGAAGGTCATGGAAGGTTCCAGAAGGTTCCGGACAGTACCACCCACTCCCCTGCGCCCCTAGCCTTGGGGGGCAAGCCACCTAGGCTGCCCTGGCCGGCCAAGGGGTGGGGGCACACCAAGGGGAAGGAATCCCCCTCCAGGTGGAAAGTCCAACTCTCCAATATGGCAGGTTTCCGGTGGGAAGGTTTGGGAGTCCAAGTTGGACTCCCCACCCCCCTTATTGCGCCCCAAGGGCCTCTTGGCCACCTATATAATGTGGGGGAGGGGTGGGGGGCGCAGCACAACTTGTCCCCAAGGTCTATGCGCCAGCCTCCCTCCTCTAAACCCCGTTGCTCCACAATTAGACCCCGGTTTAGACGTTGTTCTAGATCGGAACCCGTTAGGGTTTTCTCCCTCTAGTTTTCTCGGTGGCGTTCATCTCTGGACGGCGGAGCGCTGCTGGATTGCTGCTACGGGATGTGTGGATACTAATGGAGGGGTCGTACCTTCGACCCTTCTTCGAGGAGCTTGTTCATGGGACTTGTCCGTGGGACTAGATCGCGGGACTTGTTCGTGGGATTGATCGAGGGACTGTTCGTGGGAGAACTTGCGAGATCTACTTCCACTACGTCCACGAGCTTCACCAACTCTACTTCCGCTACATCGGTTGGTGAGCCATGACCTTAAACCTTGTATGCAATCTATCTTGGATGATCTTCGGTTCTTGATTCGTAGGCCGAAATTTTTTGTTTTCTACTACGTTTCCCAACAGTTCTCCCTCCTTTCCTTCCGACTGAGGCCTTGGTTCCCTGTGTCCGACTGCGGAGCCCCTGGTGACTGGATCACACCTCCAACTCCGAGTTGGATAGGGCGCATCGCAGAATCGGACATAGCGAACGCATTTGCCACCTTCATGAGCTCGGCGAGCGATGTGAAGTCTTTGCGGAGCAGCTTGTGCTTCAGCATTGAATCAGCTAGGCATCCATCAGTAAAATAATGAATGTCCTGAATCTCGTGGACTCCTTCGCAAGAATTCTTCAGCTTGATCCACCGAGATAAGTAATCTCGGAGGGGTTCGTCCTTGCCTTGCACACACAGAGCTAACTGCCGCGGGAGATTGGGCCTCTCGTATGTGCTCGTGAAGTTGTGGATGAATGCAGTCGTGAAATCTTCCCAGCAGTTCACACTGTCCTTGGGCAAACTGTTCAACCACGTCCGAGCTGACCCCTACAGCATCAAAGGTGCGTAGCGGACTGCTACACGCCGATTACCTCCTGCAATGCGAACTGCTGTCAGGTAATCAGATAACCAGTCTTCGGGCTTCACAGAACCATTGTACTTGGGAGTGTCTCTCGGCAGCGTGAAGCCTTTGGGGAATTTCTCCGTCCGAATGCGATGACCGAAACATGGTGGGCCAGCTTCTCCTTCTTCATCTTCCTGAGCCTCCTTCTCCAGGAGCTCAATGCGATGCCTTGCATCATTTTGGCCGATTTGGCGAGGGCCAAGTCGAGCGCTAATTACTGGTCTTGGCGCCGATTGCTGTGGCATTTCATTGCGCCTGCTGTTGACAGCTGGCTCTTCCATTCTTCTGCTTGCTGCTGAGGGTGGCCGATTGCTTCTAACCTTGCTCTCGTGCCGAGATGGCGCGGGTTGATGCCTGTTCTGGCGCGATGCATTCGGTCGCTGACTAGCTCCCGCATTCGGCCTCAAAGTTCCTCTTGATGCCTCTGGTTCTGCATTTTGATTGCCCATTGCTACGAGCCTCTGCTCCTTTGCGGCTGCTATCAGCTCACGCATTCGGCGCGACTGCTCACGCCGCTCATCTCCTTCCAGGTCTTCTAGCTCAAGCGCTATCTGCTCGGCTGCTCTCAAGTTCTTGTCTGGTGTGTTGTAAGTTGGCCTTTGGATGGATGCCGATTGCGCCGGTTGCTCCGGTTGCACTGGCCTTCTCGGACGCTCCGGTTGCTCGGCTCCCGACAGCTGCTGGTTGACTGCCCTGCCTCGGCTTCTCAGATCTTCCAGGACTGCGGGCTCAATCGGCCGACGCGGTCCTGCATGTGCCGCATTGTACTCCCTTGTGATGGCTCCCAGCCTGCGCTCTTCTGCTAACACTTGCTCAACTCTGCGAGCCAGAGCGAGCCGTGCTGTTTCCAGCTCCGTGTGCACCTGCTCCGGATCACCATTCCTATTCACGGGTGTGTATAACACATCTCGCAACGCACTGGTGCCGATTCGCTCTGCGGCATCAGCTACCTCCTTGGCCTTTCTAGCCGCACTCGCTGGGTCTCGGTTAGTTGATGAAGATGCTCCCGCCATCATGACGGCAACGTGCACTCGGACTCCCTCTCTGCCAGGCGCTGCATTGCAGCCCCTGGTTGAGAGCGGGTCCGTAGCACACGAGAAGACGCGAATATCCCTAGGATACGCCTCGGGGAAGCTACCGATGAAGAGGCGATGACTGCCGACTTGCAGCGACACACCGGGCGGCAAGGGTGCTCTAGCCCTGTACCGCGCCGAGTAGTCCACCACATAGTCAATTGCCCCACGCCTTAGAATCAGGCCAGAGGCGTGGCTCCCGCCCGATGCAGAGGAAAATCCCGTCCGGATCTTTACTCCAGTCGACGCCTCGGTCTGCCCCACGGTGGGCGCCAACTGTCGTCGATATGTAACGCCAGATGCCATGGGATGGCTAAAGTGAGGGGGAAGACTCGAGGGAGAGGATGTCGATGGTGCCGGAATCGGGTTGGGCACAAGCACGGTGAAGACACCACGATGTACCCAGGTTCGGGGCTCTCCGGAGAGATAACACCCCTACTCCTGCTTGTCTCTTGTATATCAATGATCTGGCTACAATAACTGCTTCTCTATCTTCTCAGGGGAAGGTGAGCTCCGCCGCCGTGGGCAAGGTTCTCACCTGCTTCCCTGAGGAGTAACTACGAGAAGTGAATGAACTGGGAGGAAATGAGTTATGGTACTACTAGTGAGGATCGTCCCTCACGCAGGAGGGGTACCCTGGCTCTTATAGTGTGAGCCCAGGGTACTTCGGTAACTTCATTGCCGAATGGGCCCAGATGTCATCCTCTAATCGGCCTGGGCCCACCAACTGCTCCTCTCCGAGTGATCCGGAACCTACGAGCGGCGGCCCATGCTGTAGGCTTGTAGGATGTAGGGATGAACAGTGGAGCTAGGGAGTATGGTCTTGTTGGCCTGTCCGCGGAATCGGCGGGGAGGTCGACACCGTATCTCCAGCAAATCCTCGACGTGACTTGGCCTTCCTGCCACCCAGATATCTCGGGATATGGTATTTATGACCTCGTAATCATACCCCCGACTGGGTGGTAGGTGGTTCCGATTGCGCCTGGTCCGACTGGTGGTTCCTGGCGAGGTCGATTGCTCTGGGCAATCGGCTTGCTAGGTGTCAACCCCGGACCAGCTGCCGACCAATCGGATGATTGTCTTGGTGAAGGAAAGGGTGGGCCGATTGCGCCTGGGCCGACTGCTGGCATTTGATACGGCTGATTGCCTTGGAGCAATCGGTCGTACATCTGCCCAGCTCGGCCCATCCTTGTCTTGAAAGGTTACTTCCGCTTGGGTTAGCCTACCCGGGTACCAGTCCCCCGACAAAAACTCATACATTACGAGGGGAAAACTATAGTCTATATCAATAAGGACCAATAGGATACTCATAAGATGTTTGAGTTGCAATCTCATGGATTCTACCATGAGAAATACTTAGCTTAAATACACTTCTTAAAGGTAAGATTATTTTTTATGACATAAATATCATAAGTTCTAGTAAAACTCAAAGAGCCCAAAACCTAATTTGGGAGATCCTGACTTAAAATTGAAGGTTTGAGATTCAACCACTATGATTTTGTCAACCAAAATTCGATATTACTAAAAATCTTGCACAACAAAAAACATCCTAGGATTCACACATGGGCGACCCATCCTGAGATTTTGTTGGTCCGTACAATAGTGAAATCTTGGTATGAAATACAAAAGATTCAAGCCATGATTTTAAGAAGGTAATGCAAATCATGTAAGTGTTTGAGCACTCACATGTTATACAATAAAGCAACTCGTGTGACAACCCCACAAAATAGCATATATGACTATATCTGCATAATATGGTCTCCCTCAAAGACATAGAGATTAGCTCAACAAGTAATATTTAGCTAGTCAAGATATTTCCTTTTGAAATCAATGAAAACGAACATCCTCGCTTCAAGTTGGATTTTTTCCACCCACCCATTAAACAAGAAATATTTCATCTTGGTTACTTATTCTCTCCCGTACCTACCATTCTTTATGGGACACAAGGCTGAAGTATATGTTTTCCTGTAATGATGGACTTGGCACACCTTCCTATTGTTACCTTTTGGTGTTCATCACATGTGAATTTTCTTTCTTGAGAGCCATGATAACACACAAGTGTAGCAGATCAAGTGTTCCCCTTTAGATAGGTAAAAGTATCCAAATAAAGAGGACCTAAAGGTAGGATTGTATTATATAAGTTTATATGAATCACTGATATAATCCTTCATACATCGACCGCTTGATTTACCTAGAAACCGTAAATAAGTTTACTTTCAGGTATGTGGGATAACTTTGCAAGAAAGTAAAGAACTTGTAAATAAAAGTAGTTGTTGACAAGTAAAGAACAAGAAAGTAAAGTTATGAATTGTGGAGTAGCAATGAAGGTGTTGCAAAATTGTGCCCAAGCAACTGTTAACTAGACGATAATCATCATTGCCCTTTTATATGTGGGAGAGGCCAATACTAACAAATTATGCAAAGTTGAAAATCATACGTACTTATGACTAAAAACCCTAGCAAGAATCTGAAAATACTAAGAATTAATTTATGTAAAAAACCCAACCACACCATTATGATATGTAGCCCCCCTTCATTCCATATGCAACTACTCGCAAACTCACAAGGTAATATCTATCACTTCGACCATCCTTCTAAGTGAAATCATTACATATTGAAGCACCCCATAGTGTGATCCGCATACCTGCACGCTCAGTTGAGGGACACCAAACGACAAAAAATAATAATCATGCAACTCAAATCATCGAGATCATGAATCAACCATACGAAAAAAAGTGTCTACTCAAACATAACAAAGATGCAATAATCTTTGGATAACAATTGATAACATCAAACGCCATGTTCAAGAAAGGGATTATAGCAGGTTATTGGGGAGTGGACCGTTTTATGGAGAATGAGGAAGCTGATGAAGCCGGTGATGAAGCCAGTGGAGTTGATGGTGGTCATGATGGTTCCCTCGGTGAAACGCCAAAGCCACCAGAATAGAGGGGGGAGAGGTTACCCACATTGTTCTTTGGCATCCGTGGCCTCGGGAGGGTTGGCCCCCTCCGAGATTGAATCTCTCTTCTCGTAGTTTCTCCTAGTTTTGCACTTTCCGTGTATTTACTGCTTCCCATCAATATTTCTTCAAAATCCAAAGATTTGTAACTCTGATTGAGATTAAATTTTATGATGGTTCGTAATTTAGGAGTTAATGGCACTAGTCTAGCATGCCAAACAGGGGGGGGGGGGGGTTGGGGTGTGCGTGGCCAACTGGTAAAGCCCCTGGTCACCATCTTCGGGATACGAGAGTCTTTTGGCATGAAATAGTTTTGTTATTTTTTCAGTTGTTTCTTGCTTTGTATGTTTTTGTCCTAAAATAAAAAATAGGATAAAATAAGAAGTTATTCCAAGTAATTATGATAAAATTTGGTGCAAAAAGTATGCCAAATCTATATAAATATTCTACAAAATAATCAAAAATTATAGATACGTTTGAGATGTATCAGGATTCTCAAGATTAATCCCTACCCATCCCGAGTACGTAGATGATAACAAAATAATTTTTGATTGTGAATGCCATGAAGTGTAATCAGTCTAATGTAACATGTTATAACTTTAATGGATAGTGATTTAAAGTTATAATCTATAGTTGATATTAGACAAGTATTAGTTGAACACATTAAGTAAACGAGTTATTGTTTTCTATGAATCAATGTATCTAGTCGTAGTTACCGTGCCAAGTCAAGAAAGAGGAGGAAGAATTATTATGTTGGGAACTCAATTTTACTCTTGTCTTTCTCATAATCTAATGGGAATTCTAACATAACACAAACCCATAGTGTTAGAGAAATAAATTAATCACATGGTATTTGATCTTTTCAACTAATTAACGCTTATGCAATGTATGAGTGTAAGCCTTGATCTTAACACTTAAATGGAAAAGAGAAAAATGATGGAGGTTTATAAGAAGTCAAAAGTGAAAGAAATCTCACACCAAAGCTACTGATCATTAGAAAATGGAAAGGCCTTACAATCTATGTTGATGCAAGGAGATATACAACGAGATATTATCATATGTGAGTCTCAAGTACAATTTATATGCCATGTCCTAGACCCGAGGTACGCGTATGTCCTTCGAATGAGGACCAACTCACTTAGGGTCTATAAAACGCTATTCCGCAACTAGGTAGTTTTTTTTGTGGGACGCAACTAGGTAGTTACAAAGGTAGCTTTCCGTTGAGTCGTGATACATGCCGCAATAAATGGTTGATCAATATGGGGTGTGCCCCCCAACTTGTAGAGATATTCTCTGGTCCCTCTCGGGTGATCAGATTCGAAAAACATGACTATGCGACATGGGTTAAGAGTTAATCCGGTTTAGAAATCTATATCACAGTTTCAATAAGAGAGGTCGAGCTACCAACAAGGGTGACAAGTACTCGCCTTGATCTAGAAACCATGTATCGTGAGGCAAAATGAATATTGCATATAACATGTTACAAAGGTGCAGGTTCATCTTGTAACTTTACAAATGCTAGTAGTCGCTATCGTATGATCGATTTTGATGTGATCCAAGTCGTGTTCATGTGTGCATGAACCTATAGAGTCACACACTTAAGGGGATGAGGTCTAATTCAAATAGGATCCAAATTAGACTGGGTTTATGACTCTAATGGGCCTCTAGCGTAGAATCCCGCTAGGAGGTATATATAAAGGAGAGTGGGGGTGCACAGATTAGGGTTAATCCTTTCCAGAACCCCTCAGATGCAGCCTCCACACGCCACGCCAAAGTTGCTCGTTCAGATCTATAATTCTGTTGAGTGACAGTACTCACCGTATGCGTAGATACTTTGGAGGAATCGCATATGTCCTTGCTAAGGACGAACTATTGGCGGAAACCGTGATGAGCTGTTCGAGGGATCCACGAGGAAGAGACACATATGCACATCACCCACACTTCTTCCACTATCGTGACTCCACGTCTAGTGGTAAACCCTTATCACATGATCTATGTCAGTAGTATAACCATGGTTACACAGTAGAAATTTCAATTTGGCCCTAGTGTAGTGTATCGCGTACCCCAACAAATAGAAGTCGTAGTAGTAGTATTTTACGTAGATTTTATTTACGTTGTATGATTTTTTTGTTAAATTGATACTATGTATATTAGAAGTATAGTTGTGAACTATGAAAGTTTATGATTGTCCGAGCACATACTCGATCACATTCATAAATATTTGGGGACTCAAATTAGCCAATTATAATTATATATACTTTTAAGAGACCCGGTGTAGTGTCGAGGACAGGACCACGATATGTCCATCGGTCGCAGACCCACCGACACCAAAGTTAATTAATTCAACGGGATGAATATATATTTAGCTCAAGAAGACATGGGCGTATCTATCGCAAGTCACGGGATGCAGGTAAGGTCGCAAAATATATGCATGATTATACGCTAATGCACTCACTAGACTACATATGCAAGCATAAAAGGGCTTTTGCGGGCAACATGCAACTGGCCACATCATTTTGTGAAGTATGTTTATGTGGCAGTATTTGCGGGATGACGGGCAACTCGCATCCGCTTGAACCCTGAAAGGGATCGGAGATAAGGTTCAATGCTAGTATGGTCGAACAAGAGAAAAAGGAACCTCGGCGAAAGAGGTATATTTCACGGCTATTTATGTTTCTTTTTTGTTGTTGAGGGAAGGCCCCAGCGAGTGGCACAAGGCGGATCGACCCATGTTACTTTATTTTTAATTTTTCACTTTTCTCCATGTTTCATTTTTTCTATTGCATTTTTCCCTGCTTTCGTTTTTCTTTACTCTTTGAATTTTTAGATTTCCTTTTATAAAATCTTTTCTTAGAACATGTTAAACTTTTAGAAAAGTGAATATTGAACTTTTTGTTATATATGTCAAACAATGTTTTTAATGTACAATTTTTTTTATTATAAATTGATTTTTATACTATTAACATATTTTTAGCATTTTGAAAAAAATTAAATGCATTAAAAATTGTCTTTTAATTAATGTTTATTAGTATGCATCTTTTTATATGGTGAAATTATTTTTAATACGCAATGAAATCTATATCTCTTATAAGACAAAACCCCACTAAAATGCATTTAAGGTGTCTATCTCAACATGCAAGCTATCCACATCACCCACTATTGTATCCAATCATTTGTCCATGTCATCCACTAATAAAACTCAACTAACATGCATTTGTGGTATCTATCTCAACATGCAAGCTATCCACATCACTCACTATTGTATCAAATTATTTAACCATGGCATCCACTAACAAACTCAACTAACATGTATTTGTGGTATCTATCTCAACATACAAGCTATCCATAACACTCATTATCGTATTCAACAATTTATCTATATCATCCACTTTCATTTACATGAATTTTATACCCTTCCAATTTACATTGTAAAGTTTTTATAAAAATTTCCGCTGCAACGCACGGGGTATTCTTCTAGTAGTATTTAATACCGAATAAACTGTTTTAAGATACATTGAACTTTTTAATACGATTAAGATTTTTTATTATAGATGAAATAATTTTGCATATATAGAATAAAAAAACAGGAAAATATACCAAAAACTATAAATGAAAAGGAAAATGAAAAATGAAAAAACGAATAATAGGAGCTGGTCGTAAATGGGCCGGGCCAGTCTGACGATTCCTTCAGCAACCAACAATTGGGCTAAAAGGCTTAGTAGGCTGCACAAGACGGCATGGAGAAGAGTGGGTTTAATTCACTCACACACGTAACCCTCAAAAACAAAATTCACACACGTACACAACCGATGGCGGTTTCTTCATTTCCAATTCCCTCCCAAGTCCCAGCCACAACCACCTCCCGGAGCGAACTCCATGGAACCTCCTCCTGAGCCTGCCGCTGCTGCGCCTCCTCCTCCTCCTCCTCCTCCGCCACCGCCGCAGCCCCATGACACAACACTCACGCTGACGCTGGCGCTTCCCCCTCCTGCGCTCGCGTCCGTGCTGATCTCCCCGAAGCCGCGGGCGCGAAGGCCGAGGTCCGAGGGCGGCGCCAGCCCCAGGCCGCGGTGCTCGCCCATCGGCGACACACCGCCGTGCACAGAGTGCGGAAAGCTGTTCCATTCATGGAAGGCACTCTTCGGACACATGCGATGCCACCCAGAGCGCCAGTGGCGCGGGATCACGCCGCCCCCGGCGCACTTCCGCCAGGGCGCTGCAGGCGCACCGGTCGCCTCGGCCGGACAGTTCACCGTGCAGGAGCGCGAGGTCGCTTCCAGCCTCCTTATGCTCTCTGGTGCGCGTCTCAGCGCTGGCAAGGGCAAGAGGATCGCTAATGCTCCTGCTATTACTCCCGGCAGGATGGAGAGCTGCGGCACGTCGGCGTCCGCGTCGGTGGCGCCGGCCAAGTGCGACGACCACAAGTGCAGCGTATGCGACCGTGGGTTCGCCAGCGGACAGGCGCTCGGCGGGCATAAGCGGTGCCACTGGGATAGGGCCTGCTCAGGGGTGGTGGCGATCGCCGCTGCCGGCAGCAATGGATCCCAAATATCAACCGACGAAACGGCGACGGAGGCGGCCGTTCTAGACCTCAACCTGCCGCCTCCAGGGCCACCTCCGGTGGCGACGAGCGACCAAAGCAGCAGCCTGAATGACATGCTGGATTTGAAGCTTGGGTACAACAGATAGCTGTGTTACAGAGATTCGCCATGCATGCTAGCTAAGCTAAGTTTGAAATATGTAGGTACTACCTTTGTCCCATAATGTAAGATGTGGGACTATGTAAGTAGTGTATATATGTATATCGGCGTTTGCTTGCTTTTCTTTTAGGCATGCTGATTCAGAAAGGACGTTTCCTCTCTTTCTGAATTGGCTTTCTGTTGCTTTGATGTATGTGATGTACTACTAACTACAGCATAACCAGTTGTGTATGTGTGCATATGTATGATGTATATTACATATGTGCTTGTAGCTAATGTGGAGCTAATTACTAATAATGTATGTTTTTCCCTCATCCTTTAGTCTGCATATTATTATTGTTGGTTGCTGTACAAGTTTGATTACACATAAGCTAAGACGATTCCTATTCGAGAACAAACAAAGTAATTGATAGTAAAATCCTTCAAGGTGTATGAGATAATAATAGTAATAGAAACTACTGAACCTACATGTAACTAACTTATATATGTCGGGTGGCTTGAACAATAGCAATATCCTAAAGCCTACACAACAATCAGTGGCGGAGCCAGCCGGAAGCTACGCCCGAGCCAATAGTATAGCTAAAGTGTCAAACAGTGTTAGACACTGTAGATGCTTCTATAATCAGCGAAGGTAGTCAAAAAGGCGCGAGTCCCTGGTTAGGGTTCCGCCCGTCCCTGCCGCCGCGCCCCTAGGCTCGCCGCCGGCCAGCCCCTCCTCCCGGCCGCCTCCTCCCTCCTCCCCCCTCCCCCCTCTCCCCCTACGCCTCCCGGGTCGCACGCGCGTGCGGCCCCGGAGGGCCCCCATCCCTCGCGGCCGAGCTCCAGATCGGGGGCTCCCCCGGCCGCTGCCGGCGCCGGCGCCGGCGGTGGTAGCGGCGCCCGGCCGTCAAAGGCGGTGGGCGGGGTGGCGCGCCCCAACGCACCTCCTTCGCGCGGGGGAGTTGCAATTGACGGGCGACGCGGAGGCTTGACGCGGAGGCGAGCGGTCAAGGCACGGCCGGCGCAGTAGCGCGCGGTCATGGCGCGGCCGGCGCGGTGACGCACGGGCCAGAGGCGGGCGCCGTGCGGGCAAGGCGCCGACGGTTCGGTCTGGTGCGGCGTCCTTCTCGTGGGCGGCATGGCGGCTCGTGGTTGGAGGCAATGCAGGGGCACGGCGAGGGCGCTCGCCGGATCCTGGCGAGGAGCACTGCTGGTTGGCGGTTGCAGGTGGAGCGCCAGCTCCAACAGCGGCGGCGACGTTGGATCTGCCATGGGAGCGGCGGCGGCGAGATGGCCCTGTCAGGAAGGTGTCCTGACGGGCAGCGGGCTTCCGGCCGCCTCCGTGTGAGGGGATCGCGGCGATGCCCAGGTGGAGATGGCGCCGGAGCGAGGTTGTAGGGGCGGGCCAGATCCAATCTGACGGCAGTCTCCCGGTGCAGATGAAGGCCGATGGAGCGGATCTGGCTTTTGCTCCGCTTGGTGGATGTGGTTGCTTCTTGACGGTGATGTTGGTGAAGGTCTGGTCCGTGCTCCCTCGGCAGTGCGGTGGTGTTCGACCACGGCTACGCGGCTTCAGCGATGATTTGCTACGATGACGGCGGGGCGAGGCTTCAGGAGCGGTGTTGCCGGTACCTCGTTGGAGTGGAGATGCGCAACATCACGGATGAAAATCCTGTTCGGTTTTGGCCGGGCCGGCGTCGATGACATCCGCGGATGTCGTTTTCCTCTATGGAGGTGTCGTCGAGTGTGTTGCCATCTCCCTTGTGCTTGGTGTTGGCAGTTGTCTCCGGGCGAAAGCCTTGGTCCTTTGGAGCGGCATGATGGCGGCGTTTGCGACGTCGTTTCTCTGTTAGGAGCATCGTGCGAGGAGATTGAGTTTCCTGTTGGCGCTCCTTCGGTGTTCGTCGTGGCCCTGATCGCTCTCCTTTGGCGCTATGTATGATCGTCGCGGCCGAATCCAAAGGAAGCTGGAGTTGCTGTTCTTCGGAGGTGTTCGGTGTCGATCAAGACGCGGCGAGGTTTTTCGGTTTTGGGCAGGCTTTTCTATGTTGTAGTTGTGTTGTCGTGTGTGGCTGTCCCGAGGATAGCCGGATGTGGTGTTGTGCTACGCTCGTTGTTTGCAGCGAATGTTAGATGTCATGTACTAATTTTCTCTCCTTCTATAAAGCTATGGTACGCAATTTGCGTACTCTCGAAAAAATAATCAGCGAAGGGACAGCCGGTCACGCCCTAGGCTGGTCCTGGCGGCCTGGGGCCTGGCTCCGCCACTGACAACAATGACATAATAATGCATGAACCGCCCTCTTCCTCAAACACACCAGAGGGGAATTGGGGGGGTATCTGTTGTCGCATACCTCCCTCCATTCTAACACATTTCATAATTTTTTAAATTCTGAAATGTGAATAATTAAACTAGGTTGATTATTTAATTATAGTTTTTGCTTTTATTATGGGATTGATTGATCATAGCTATATTTGACAAGGATTTGATGGTTTTGATTGAATTGTTGTTTTTTGCGGCTTACAAGCATTTGGGAAATTATTCAAAACCCTAAAACCATTTTAGGGATTATTTATAATGACCAAAATAGAGCTCATAAAATGAGTGTGACCTTTACATAAATATTTTGGGGTGGAAAGTATTTTTGTATATCCCAAAATATTATTTGAACTCCTAATATTTTATTTGGTTTTTGTAATTTTGTTTGAACCCTACAAAGTATTTAGAGAATAACCATGATATCCTTGGTTAGGGTGACAATATTTTTATTTAAATATTATGGCTGAAATTGTAATTTGGACCCTCTATGATTATTCCCAGAAACGTTGGGGCAAACTTGATCTTTGAATTAAATTCAAATATAAATGGAGCAATTAAAATAATCCAAATAAAGTTACAGATTTTATTAATATCTTGGTAGGAGATTATTTTCCCTAAGCCTAAATATTGTCTTGAGCTCCTATTTTATTCTACCGAAAGATTTTAGGCAAATTTGCTTTTAAAATAAAATTTATAAGAGAAAGAGAAAAAAGATAGAAAATAAAAAAAAAACAAATAACCAAAACTAACCTAAGGTGCCATCCCATCTAACTTTCTCTCTCTCTTCGTGCGTTGGGCGTCGGCATAGGCTCTTCCCAAAGCAGTAAGCCGCATGTTAAGTCGCAGTAGTCGATCTTATGAGATTCAATGTCCAGCAAAACCCGCATCCCTCTCTCTCTCTCTCTCTACCAGCGAGACCAAAGCATCATTTCGTGTTCCCCACAATGCCCACAATCATTCAAACATCTTTCTCGTCACTTTCTTGGCGAAAAATATGCCTGTCCATGTGGTGGACATTTCTCTTGTCGCACCATCACGAGAAATCTAATCCTTCTCCCACTTGTTTACCATCATTTGTCGATTCCTCTATGGGATGGTCGGTTGTATGTCCGCCCCTCCATTTTCCTCTTCTTCACCATCCATTCCAATTCATCTAGTGAAGATTAACCTATTATGAGTATTCGTCTTCTTTGTGCCATTTTAGATGTCATCAAGGAGGTTTATCCACTTTGGTTTCTCATTCAAATTCAATCAACTATGGGAAAATTAACAATTTTTTCTTGGTTTGTTGGTACACATTTGCACCCAAAGTTGGACTATGATGCCACTTCAGTTCCGGCCAACCACTTGTATGTAGTAACCAACAAACTTTCTCGCGTTCTCTTGGATGGAGGACTATCTATGTTGAAGAGTGTCCGCATTGCAATCGATATTGATTGGGTATGGGAGCACATAGTGTTTTTTAAATTTTGCTTCCCATTATTCCACCCCTTTTGTTGGGTTCCACATATTAGATTCATGTTTCTGGTCAACCAAGGTTCAACCAACAACACATATTTAAATTGTGTGAACGAAACTGCTCTGCGTACAATTATTTTTCGTCCGACGATCATACAATCAGACATGAAATCATCTCTAAATGATATGGCCCACAAACTGAATATCTATGGTTGTCTCTAATCGTACAAGTGTTGGACGAGAATTCATCGTACGTATAACAAGTTTCTTGTGGGAATGTCGGACCTCTTGACTTCACTCTCTTATTTATTTTTAATTTTTTAAGTTTTCCCAACTTCAAATAAAGGGGAATTGCTATCCCCTATGTTAAATGCAAAGACTTTTGATCATATTTATTTTTTATTATTTTTGTCCTACAATATGCATCACAATTAAATTATCGTCCTACAAGATTGATTGAACAACATGTGCAACAAATAAATCAACCAATGCAAATAATGTATGGATCAAAGAATGTATTATGTCTTTTCGGGGTACTTCATCGAAAACAAGTGAGCATGCCCTATGTTGGCCGTGTCCAACATAGTCTGCTGCCTTTGGAGTTGTGGTGAGTCGGGCATCGTCTACGTGCCAACGGTGTCTTCCAGAAAGCTATCCGGGATGCCCTCGTCCACTGCCCCATTGAAAAGTGGTCTGACTTTGCCGAAAACGTCATTTTTTTGTGGGGCCGTGAGACCGCTAATCTCCGCAGTCTCTGCATCTATCTTCTTCGCTGCTTCATGCTCACATTGCTACTAGAGACACTCTATGCCGCAACGTTCTTCGCCTTACAACTCATCATCACAGTTGAAATCCCCACAGATTATGCCGAGACATCATCCATGTCGAAGGTGTCAGACGAGGAGGACATCTATGACGGATAACACGAACATCGACGCATACGAAAAGCAAGAGTGGAGGTGGGCGGCGCGGACTTGGAGGTGAACACGGAGGGAGATCGATCTAGTGGATTGATCAATTTGAAGTGGAATTTGGATGGGTCCCATATATTGAATCCGATGTGGCGGGTCTATTTGGGTGCGTACGAGCACCCCCATATTCGCCCCATATATGGGATGCATATAAAGAGGGTCGGCCAGCCCGGAAGTTTCCGTCGGATTTGCCCAGGCTGGTTGGATGTTGTTTTTCTTTGCAAACCTTGATCGGCAGACATATGGGATGTTTGGGGCGGATACGAGGGCTCCCATCAAGTGTTCTAACACGGACAATGCATGATTTTGCACATGACATGCTACAACTATTCACAATTATTTGGACATAAGTAAATAAGAGTGACATAATCATGCAGAAGATTCATGTGAAATTTGAACTCCTTCATATTAAACGTGGGAGAGTGCGCCGCGCGCGCGTGCCTGCGCCAACCGCCCCGGGTCGATGGGAGGACGTGCGAGGACACGGGAACACCCTACCTCGTCGTCGTTCCGTCCCCGCTTGAACGGCGTACCGCGACCGCTAGGTCCCCCGCGTGCCATCGCAATTGCTCGCCAGCGTAAGAACTAGTTGTGGCGGCGAAGGGGGAAGAGAATGCGAGACGACAACCCTATCTCCCCCTCCGCACCGAAGATATAGCGGACGAAAGGCGATTTTGTGGGCCGCCCACATAATTTGTACGAACTGCGCGTGATATGTCGGTTCAGTTCTGACCCGAAAACCCGCCCGTAAGCCAAGAAACCCGTATATATGCGGACCGGCGGCGAGATAACACATCTGCTAGAGTTGCTCTTAGTGTGCTTATTGTGCACTCCCTCTCCAAATATACAAGCCCCCCTTCAATTTTGAGCCTTACATTGACCATGAATTTTACTAACAAAATATTAGCTACTCCGCAAAAGGTATATCAATGTATTTGAATTTGAAAGACGCTTCTAATGGTATAGCTTTTATGACATAATTCATAGTTTGTTTGTGAATTTTATTGTCGAAGTTTGGCTCAAATATATATTTGCACGGAGGGAGTACAAGTTACATCCAAATGATATGCCATCTTAAACATATTAGCAATAAGAAATAGAAGCAAGAGGTAATTTGATAAAATGGCACATTTTACATGGCACCTAGATCTTGTGGCATACGTTTGAATTTCTTTAATAAAATGACACATTTTTTATTGATAGTTAGACAAAATGGCACAAAGTGATTATTCTCCTCTGTTTTCTAGCCAAGGCCCACACGTTAGATTATTTAGGATGATTTTACCCATCATCCTGTTTCCTCTGGCTCAATCGACCTCATCGACCATAAGCAGACACAAGATAGGAGGAGAGGAAGAACACCATCGTCACCTCACTGTCCATCCTCTCCGGCGCGCTGCCCATTCTCCCGCCACCGCCTTGCCGTGCTCCATCCCAAGGCGCACTCATCCACCCTTTCCCTTGCGGCGGCCTCGCCCGCACCTCTCTCCCCATGTCTCCAGCGAACGATTGTTGGCTTTCGCTGCACTCAGCGTCCGTGCACACATCCCTGCACTATCAGGTTTGCCTCCTGCTCTCAAGTTTTCCCATCCTCGCAACCCTACATCCCAACCCTGTGCTGCCACAGTGTGTCATAACCTTATGCATTTTGGTTACATCTCTACACGTTGCCAAAGAATGCAACCCAAACATCCAAATCAACGAGCATTATACCATGTTGTTAACAATAGCTACAACTAAAGCTAGCATCCAATATCAAAATATGGAGGCATGTTTCTTTCTTCGGGCAGTAACAACATCAGTTACACAAATATCATGAACCAATTAAAGCAGCTACGGCTACTCCGGTGACGTGAGCAACCAATGCGGGCGAACGAGCAAACTGGAAAAGGGATGCGCTTCGCCTCCTCCTTCGCAGTAACGAGCAGATAACAGCAAGCTAGCGGCAGGAGAACGGGAAGCACAGCGAGGTGAAAGGCACTGTTCTTCCTCTCCCCCTGTCTCACAGCTGCTTCTGGTAGATAAGATCGACAGGGCTTCGATCGAACCAGAGGAGACATGCTGAAGGGCAAAATCATCCTAAATAATCTGAGATGTGGGCCCAGGCCAGAAAATAGAGGAAAATAATCATTGTGTGCCATTTTGTCCAGCTATCTATCAAAAGTGTGCCATTTTGTCAAAGAAAATCAAAGGTGTGGATCAAAGTAACAAGAAGTGTGTCATTTTATCTAATTCCTCAGTATTCTGAGACGGAGGGTGTGTACACTTTCACACTATAATAATATTGCTGCAGGCAGCCACGCCCAGAAAAGAACTTCAGGACAAGCAAACCATGACCTTCATGCGTCATGAAAGAACAGAATAGCAGCCCGATACATAATGGTTTGCTCTACAATTAGTTTTTCTAAGTTAACTTTATCTTCTGAACTTATGTTGATTAAATGAAAATTAGTCACAAAACAATATTAGAAAATAACCTGTGTCAAAGGACCAGCACATGACAATAAAATCAAGTATTAACCTGAACAAGGTCAAATATCAGCAAAAAAAAGATGTGGGTGGGGGCTATGTTCTGATGAAAATGGTTTCTTATCAACAGAGCCTACCTTACTCTTATGAGTAATCAATCAACTGTACGAACTCAATATATATCAGTGTTCCACTAGCATCATTAACATTTCTAACTAAGTATTTGACTGCATAAAGAGATATAGAGCAGGTGGCATGCAGTGGGTAGGGTTAATAATAAGAAACTGGTCAGTCCAGAAACACGGAGGATACTGGTAGACATTGAATCTTTTCCAATAAATAGATGCTAATGTGATGTTTGCTTATGGGAATGCACCAAAGTTCTGGAAATGTGTTTGTCAAGCATGATAAATGCCTATCACATCAAATGGAGATCCACATTGCCATCCAAAAGAACCAAGGCATAAAAATATCAATCACGAGCCAACTCTCTTGTGTAACAAGCTGTGGTACTGATATGGAGTCAAAGCCCAAAAGATAAAGTAGCCAGCTAATGGAAAAATGTTCAAAACGATGGATATCAACAGAGAATGACCACTGTGCGAACCTACAACATGGCAGCACCGTAGCGCTCATATGAGTGACATACTGTAGTAGACTAGAACATAATCCACACTTCCCAGTTTACATAATTGATAATTTGAATATGAACGGAAAGTTCCATATTAACGGAAACGGAGTTCCACCGGAAAACGCTGTTCCATTTCCGTTTCCATATAAAAAAATTCCGTTTCCACTTTCGTTTTGCAAATTTCCATTTTCACTTTCATTTTTCCTCTCTGTTTTCATTTTTTTCCCAGAAAAGCGGAAAGTTTCCACTCCATTTTCATCCCTACATAGAACTGTATAAAGTCCAGTTGTCATCTTAAAGCTACAAAACCTATCATAAGGCATCTTACCTCCCATGGAAAGGGAACCGAATAACCCTTCTTGTATGCCAAATGGTGTGACTGTACACGGATGCACACAGAGGGCAAATACTGTACATACATGCATTGTCAAGTTCTCTCTCCCTTGTGTAGATCATATATCATCCAAGCACAAATCACACGAGTAAGAGAACTACACAAACCTACTACCCAAGACCAGTTGTGTGGCATGAATGAGCACTAAGAGGTATGAAATATACCTCTATTCATGCATCAACAGGTTGATTTTCCTCCATGTCAAATGGTGATGCGGCCATGTCAACTCACCATTGTATGAATCAACTGAGAGCAGCTGCCACATCCTCTAGCCCAAACTGACGGCCACCCAATCGCGACTCCTTGCACCTTGCTGCAAAGTAGAACATCAGCCACACCACCATGAAGTACACCTCTGCAAAAGAGTGGAGGAACCCGCCAAGAACTTTCCCACCAAATGTAACCATAATGAGCCGCCCCATGCTGCCACACACCACTGTCTCCCAGCACTTGATCAATGTGGCATCAGTTGCCATTAATGACACAAGATAACAGCCTTCCTTCACAGCATTGCGGCCAGGTGGACGCGGATCGCGATCCATCGCAACCACCCATGGCACCACCGTGAACAACACCGATACAACTGCATCAAGAAGAGCCCACGCAATGAAGAAACCATCGAGCTCTGGGCCGGAAATGGCTGCAGCAAGCCATGGGTTTGCAGATGCCGAGAAAGGCATGAGCTTGGCGACCACAAAGAGCCTGAACAGCTGTGCCTGGTCATGCACGTCAGCGAAGAACCAGAGGCAGAGCATCTGCACAACCGCATCCCGAGTCGCCCACCGCAGGAATGCAAACCCAGTCAGCCGCCTAGCACCCATTGCGGCACCGGAAAGGAAGAACCCTCGCCGCCGTTCAGGCAGGTGGCGCCCCCCTACAGACGCGAACACGGTGCCAAGGGCGATGGAGTGCACAGTGATGTACCCGAGGATGGCGAGCACATGAGCAGACGAGAGCAGAGCGAGGAGGTTGATGATGGCCGCAGCGTCTCGCCTGGTCAGGTCGAGCAGCCTGAGCTCACCGCCCCGGGCCGAGGCGGGCTTCGGCGAGGAGGTCTCGTTATGGACGGCAAGGAGGAATGGGGAAACGGATGCGGGGAGCAGCTGGGAGAGGGGTACGGGGTAGGGTTTGGGGGTGGAGAAGGAGGAGAAGAAGATGTTGTGGTAGGAGGCGTTGCGTCGGCTGGAGGGGGCGGAGGAGGCCGGGTCGAAGGGTCCAACGAGGAAGTCATCGTCGGAGAGGGAGGACGCAGAGGAGGTGAAGGGGGACCGGCGGCGGGGGAGGTGGTGCTGCGGAGGCGGCGGAGAGGGCTGGGTGGGAGGGGAGAGGCGGAGTAGGAGGGAGCGTAGGGCGGGATCGCGGTCGGCGAAGGAGGAGAGTCGAAGCGTGCCAGCGAAGAGGGCCGACCGGAAGAGGAGGAGGAGGAGCGCCGCAAGGAGGAGCGGCGGGAGTGAGGTCGGGTGGAGGAGATGCGCCGCTGCTCGGCGCAGCACGCGGCCACCCGTACGCGCGTCCAGGCTCGGCGCGGGCGGCGCGGGCGCGGCGGCTGCCGGCATGGCGGTGGGAGCGCTGGGCTGTGGGGATCGGCGAGGGCGAATGGGGAATCGAGAGGATGCGGAGGTTGACGCGCGGGTGACGAAGGGGGAACTGGAAGACACGGGCTAGGCTTGGGCGGTTGGGCCTGTGCTTGGGCCAGTCTGGATGCTTTGGTTGGGCTCCGTTGGGATGTGGTGAGAAAATTTAAGAGAGTCTCTCAAGCAGACCCGTCGAATGTCCCCTAATCGCGATTAGGGTTTGCTGTCCTCCGGCGATTTTCGTAGAGAGTCTCTTGGTTCCTCCCGACGGGAGTGCTCCTGCGTCCTTTGGTAAGATCGCATTGGCAAGTTTGAGAAGGGCAGATAGTTGTGGTTCCTCTATACCCAAGGCTGTTCGCCGGCTTCTAGGGTTTTCTTACGACCGAGAGTTTTGGAGATCGATCTGATCTGGCATGGCGGAAACGGCTGGATCAAGCTAGCGGCAGGAAAGGCGTGAGCCTGTGGAGGATCTGCTGGGAAGGCTGCACCTTCAAGAGGAAGAAGGAGATAGTTTTGTCTGGGAAGAGGAGGTGACAGAACCTCCAACGGCGGCAAAGTGGCTCGCCATTTCTAAAGTCCATACTACGGCAGGTTTTAGTCCTTCGGCTTTGTATGCTGATATGTGATCTGCATGGAATCCCGCCAAGGAAGTTACGTGGAGGAAGATCGATGATAATCTGTTTACGGCACAGTTTCATTGCTTAGCAGACTGGAACAAAGCAATGAACATGGGTCCATGGTTGTTCAGGTATAAGGCCCTAATTATGGAGAAGTACGATGGTTTTGACAACCTAAAGATGGTGGTGTTGGATAAAATTTCTGTGTGGGCACGGGTGCTAGGTCTACCAGATAATTTCCTACATGAGAGGGTGATTAAGGGTATGTGTCGATCACTGGGAGAAATTACAGAGGTGCAAAAGACACTATCAGCTGGGTACGCGGGAGAATTTGTCCGGGTTAGGGCCAAGATTAATGTGACAAAGAAGCTGGTGAGGTTTCTTTCCATCACTAAGGACCTGAAAAAGAGCTGGTATCAGGTGTAATATGAGAAGTTGCCTACCTTTTTCTATCACTGTGGCCTGTTAGGGCATTGGCATGAAGAGTGTGGAACTGGAGAACACAATGCGTCTACCTTTGAGTGGGGCCCTTTTGTGCTTGCAGAGAGATTCATAGGCGGCAGAGGAAGAGGAAGAGGTAATCCTGGGAAAGATGACCATGGTAATGAAGAGGTACCATATGGGAGAGGACGAGGCCGCGGGCGAGATGTTGGCCTAGGCAGAGGCCGTGGTAGGGATGGGGTGGCTGCATCACTTCCTTGGCGGTCCAATGATGTGTTCCAGAAGCAGGCGCCTCCCCCTCCGGCCAAAGATCTTACCGAAAATTTTGATGCTATGGCTGATGAAGAGGAGCTGCAAAGAGCGAAGAGATTGGTGGATGATTCCGTGGCGGATCCAAATCTTCCACCCTCGGGTGGGCGACAGGTGGTTCCTGTTGAAAAGAAGACGTCAGTTTTGGTGGGGCGAGCGAATCTCATCACGCTCTTACGCCACAAAAAAGCGAGAATAAAAAGAAGCAGAGACAAGATGGAGAAACAATGGATGCTGAGGACTCAAACAACCCCTTTAAAACATCGGCGAAACTCCTCGGGGGTGACCGCCAGGATCAATGAATCTCATCAGTTGGAACTGTCACGGTTTGGGTAACCCCGCGACAGTTCGAGAAGCGCTTGAACTCGCAGCTAAATTTACCCCGGCCGTGTTGTGCTTGTTAGAGACTCAAATTACAAGTGTACGTGCCGAAGCACTGGCAGGAAGTCTGGGTTTTAATAATTGTTATGCAGTCGGAAGTCTCGGAAGAAGTGGAGGTATAGCTATTTACTGGAAAGATGAAGTTGAATTAGAAGTTCTGGGTTTTTCTCGATATCATGTAGATTCATCTCTGAAAGGTTTTGGCCCTATTGATATGAGGACCACTTTTTTGTATGGCGAAGCCCAGTTAGGAATCGGTATAAAACGTGGGACACACTCAAATCAATTGCTGCCAACTCGGGACTACCGTGGCTGGCAATTGGAGATTTTAAGGAAGTTTTGTACCAACATGAACATGTTGGTGTCAACCCTCGATCACAGGCACAAATGGATGGCTTTCGTGATACCCTTGATGTATGTGGTTTGCTAGATCTTGGTGCAACTGGTATTGCATGGACATTTGAGAAGAAAGTGGCGGGGGGTTCCTATACCCGGATCCGTCTAGATAGAGCAGTAGCGGACCCTAACTGGCTCTCCCTTTTCCCAAACTAGCGGGTGGAGAATATTTGGCCGCGTGCTCCGATCACGGTCCTATTATTCTCAACCTCTATGGGGAGGGTGTTCCAAGACCGCAACAATTTCGTTATGAGAAGATGTGGGATAGGCATCTGGAGTTGGCCAGTTTTGTTGCTGGAGAATGGGCTAGCAAGTCTTCAGCTCTATCAGTGCTCGAGATGAAGGAGAAACTGAATTCTATAGCATATGACTTAGCGAGTTGGGTTAGGAATACTTTTGGGCATGTTAAAACGAAGACCCGCAACTTAAAACACGAGCTCAATATCTTACTCAAGGTGCCGGGTCGAACTGGACCTTCGTTCAGAGAAAGGAAAATCAATGAGAGACTAGTTGAGCTGTATAAGAGGGAGGAAATCCTCTACAGGCAGCGGTCCCCTATAGAGTGGCTGAAGGAAGGAGACAGAAATACAAAAAAATCAAATCAGGGCAGCAATTAGACGCAGGAAAAACTTGATCAAAATACTTCAGAGGGAGGACGGGCAAGTTGTTGAAGATGAGGCAGTTCTGGCCAGTATGGCTACTGATTTCTACCAAAACTTGTTCACAGCCGAAGGAACACACAGAATGGATGAGGTTCTGGCCACAGTTCCTATGAAAGTTACTGAGGACATGCGTACATCTTTGGACGCACCGTACTCCATCGAGGAGGTGAAGCGGGCGCTGTTTCAAATGCTTCCCTCAAAAGCCCCCGGCTCGGACGGCCTCCCAGCACACTTTTTTCAAAAACATTGGGTTGTCTGCGGAGAGGAGGTTACAAAGGTGGTCTTAAGTATCTTGGATGGAGCAGAGAACTTGGAGAGTATAAACAAAACCATCCTGGTTTTGATTCCAGAAGTAAAAAACCCTTCCTTACTATCACCGTTTAGACCTATCAGTTTATGTAACGTCCTTTATAAGATTGTGTCTAAAGTTGTTACAAATCGACTAAAAATAATCCTTCTGGATATTATATCTGACGAACAATCATCCTTTGTCCCGGGGAGAATGATCACAGATAACATCATCGTTGCTTATGAGTGCTTGCACTTTATGAAACAGAATAAAGCAATCAAACACCGTCATGCTGCTCTCAAGCTAGATATGAAGAAGGCTTATGACCGCGTGGTGTGGGACTATATTAAAGCAACCATGCTTAAACTGGGTTTTCTGGTGAAGTGGGTTTCTTTGATCATGAGTATGGTGAGCTCACTGTCATACTCAGTTTTGTTTAATGGAAGAAAGCTTGAGGAGTTTAAACCTTCCGCGGGTATTCGGCAGGGAGATCCCATCTCCCCTTATTTGTTCCGTTTGGCGGAAGAGGGCCTTTCGTGCCTCTTAAATCATAGTTCTCAGTCATATCAAAGTAATGGGATACATGTAGCTTCTTCAGCACCACCTGTTAACCATATTCTCTTTGCAGATGACAGCCTGTTGTTCTTCAAGGCGACAAGTGAAGGGGCATCTAGGGTGTCAAACCTACTGAATGTTTACTGTCAAACTTCGGGTCAGCGCATCAATCCTTCGAAATCTGCCATATTCTTTAGCAAGGGATGCTCTGAGACAGCTAGAGGGGAGATTAAAGCTATCCTTAATGTTCCCAATGAGAACCTAAGTGACAAATATCTGGGGCTCGCTTCTGATGTGGGATCATCTAAGAATAATGCTTTTAAATATCTGAAAGAAAGGGTTTGGAGCAAGGTAAAAGGATGGATTGAGCGATTGTTTTCGACTACAGGAAAGGAGGTTCCTATAAAGTCGGTAGCACAATCGGTCCCTGTTTACTCTATGTTAGTCTTTAAGCTACCAAGAGGCCTACTGGAAGAGCTCAATAAAATTGTGAGGCAGTTTTGGTGGGGAAATAAGGATGGAAAAAGGAAGCCGGCATGGGTCTCTTGGAGGGATATGACGCAACCAAAGTATCTTGGAGGATTGGGTTTTAAGGATTCTGAGATGTTCAATCTCTCTCTGCTCGCTAGGTAGGCCTGGAGGATCCCTCTGAACCCGGATACGCTTTGTACTAAGCTTCTCAAAGCTGTGTATTTTCCGGAGATGGATTTCCTAGCTTTGCAGCTCGGATCCCATCCATCCCTTGTATGGCGCTCCATTTGTGAGGGTAGGGAAGTCCTAAAGCACGGGCTAATTCGCCGGATTGGTGATGGGAATTGGACCCTTATTTGGGATCAAAACTGGATCCCGAGGGACTCTAATATGCGCCCTACTGTGCGCATCAATCGGCATGCCCCAAAGTTGGTCTCAGAATTGACTGACGACACTTCATCTGCGTGGCGTCAAGATATGCTGGAATTTTTTTTTATTGCTGTTGATATCAACTACATCAAGGGTATTCCGTTGTGCACAATTCATGAGGAGGACAGATGGGCGTGGAGCTTCGAGCCGAGAGGAAATTTTACTGTCAAGAGATGTTATCGGATGATGCTCGGCATCAGTCAAAGTAGAGAGGACCTGCGTACGGGACGTTCTTCTGTCTCAGACCGGGCCATCGAAGCAAAAGGATGGAAGTCACTGTGGAAGATTCAGGTGCCAGGCAAAATACGACATTTCTTGTGGAGGTTGGGCAAGCAATCTATTCCTACTGAGGATGTTCGGCAGAGACGAAACATGGCTGTTACAGATGCTTGTCAATTGTGTGGCATGACTGACTCTTGGAAACATAGCTTGGTCGAATGCAACGACTCGAGATGTGTGTGGGCTCTGACAGGAGATGAGGTGTTAGATGGTCTTGTTGCAAATCCAGAACTGCACGCGAAGAAGTGGTTGTTTTCTTTGGCGGAATCGGTATCTAATGTGGAGTTGGTCTGAATCACTGTCACACTTTGGGCCATATGGCATGCCAGGAGGAAATTTATCCATGAGGGAATTCACCAAAGTCCTTTTGGCACACATGATTTTGTCCAAAGGTTTATCTCTGAGCTGGGTGATATCCACATAAAATCACAAACATCGGTGCATACACCGGGCACTAGCTACCGGTGGATCCCGCCTCCGGCTGGTTCACATAAAATGCATGTTGATGGTGGAATCAATGTTGAGGAGAATAAGGGGGCAGTAGTTGTGGTTTGCCGAGGCCATGATGGCATATACGCAGGATCTTCGGCGATGGTTTTTGAAGGCGTCACAGACCCTACTTGCTTGGAGGCTTTACCTTGCCGGGAGGCTCTAAGCTTGGCTCTTGATCTTATGCTATCTAATATTGTGATTGCATGTGACTCAAAGGGGGGGGGGTGGAAGACATCCTCAACGGTTCAAATGGAAGGCGTGGAATGATTATCAGGGAGATCCGAACTAGAATGCAACATTTTAATTCTTGTAAGTTTATTTTTGAACGTCGATCTTTCAATAGGGAAGCTCATAGTTTAGTTAAGTTTGCTACTTCCCTTGAACACTGGTAGGCACATGTGGCTTTTTCCAACCACATGATCCGTCTATTATTCCTGTAATTTCGGTCTTAGCGGAATAAAGTTTATTTTCCGGCTCAAAAAAATCTAAGAGAAAATGTCTTATTTGACACTTGTTTAAAATTAGGTTTCCTATTTGGTCCTGGAGACCGCTAAAAAAAATTGGTCCTGTAGAAATTTTTCTGCCCTATTTGACATATGTTTTAAATTTCTTTACCTATATAACACTCTAGTGCATAATGTTCACTAACGGTGTTAAAGATAGACATGAAAAGACTTTTTTACCCTTGATACACAAGGTGAGCAAAAATCTATACTCCCTCGGTCACAGTTTACTCGGTGCGCTGGGGTATTTTTTGTGACCAAGGTAACCACTGACTGAAGAGAAAAATAGCATGGATTATTAATCATTGCGCCTAATTACTGGAGAAATTAATGCTCGATTTAGCCCACGTCTAATAAGGCAATAAACATTGGGTAGCGCAAGCAGCAGGGGGTTAAAACCAGACTACTCCTTCCTTCTTCGCGCCGAGGCGCATGCAACCAATCTACAGGGCGTATACACATGCACCGATGCACGACAACCACTTTATCTTGCGTATGTACTCTCTCCGGTCCTTTTACCTTGCGCATAACTTTTTCTAATTTTTTTCTATATAGTCTGCGCGATCCAGTTTTCTATCGATTCTTTCCTATTCTACCCCCGATTTGCAGCTTCGCATGCAATGAGCAATAAATGCTAGCCTCCTTCAGTACGTGAACTTTTGACCAGGGATGACGGAACGAGGAGACACCGTATTGACGTGACGCAGGGAACGAGGATAAAGGAAGCGAGGAACCAATCAACTGGTGTGCAGCGCATTCATAGCAATCTATTTTTCTACCTACACTCGACGCAACAACAAGGGCAAATTAGTCCAAAAAGTCCTACCAGAAGCTCTCCTTGATATCTGGGTCTGCACTTATACGCAGACTAAATAGAATCGGAGGGAGTACACATGCATGCATCTCTAATAGATTGGTCATTAGACCCGGGTCCACCAACACTTTAATTAAACCAAATGGCGCGTGCTCTAGTTAATTAGGAAATAAAACGTAGTAGTACTGCTCTTTAAAATTGACTGGTCATTTTTGTTTTTAGTAGCTCGATTTATTAAGGGGTCTAATAAAGTCCAACGTCCTCCCTTTGCTCACAGGCCTAATAAATCCAAACGGAGGAAATACGTAATTTTTCTCATCTTATGCACCATAGGTAAAATGGTCTTTTCAGTCTATGTTTAACACAAAATACATTAGAGTGTTATATAGGTTAAGGAATTTAGAGCAGATGTCAAACAAGAAAGAAATTTTTCTCCAATGCCAAATAGAGAACCTAATTTTAAACTAGTGTCAAATAAGGAATTTTCTCTATATCTACTCCCTCCGTCCCGGTTTATTAGGCCCCTAAGCAGCATAAACATGTCCTTTTTATAAGGACTCGTCTTGGAAAGTTGCGTGTATGTATCTTTTTCATTGGTTGCATGAAAAGTTATTGTTGTTAGTCCCATTGCTAGAAAATAAATACACTACATGCAAGTTTTTTCATTGGCTGCATGTGAAAACTAGCATATGAGAAAGTACATTGGGAATGGCATAAAGTAATTAATGTGAGCAAATTACTATGTGCCTTGGTATAAAAAAAATGGTCTTTGGGCCGAATAAACCGGTACGGAGGAAGTAAATAGTAGCCCCCATGTCATATTTCTTTTAACATGCAAGAATGTCACCTCATCATTCAATATGCATAAAAAGAACTCACTTCAATATACCACTATGCATAATAAAAACATATATGCAACATGCATGCATGGTAATTTTAATTATATCATGGTATTCAAATTAGATTCATATATTAGTTCAAAAATTATTGTTTCAAATATACATGTTTCATGTAACACTTCACTGACATAGTTTGCAAAAAAATTCCACAATAACATGGGGATCATCATCTAGTTTGATAAGATTGGGAGCCTAATTGTTGCTAAAAAAATGATTGGAAGCCTAATATTTTTTTATATGATTTGGGATCTCTACATAAGTAAGCGACTATTCAAGGGTATTTTCTTAATTCTTATGGCAGCTCTGCAGGAGACCGTTGGATCTTTGATCCAAGGGCCCAGATGCATACTTAGCATGGGAGCATGTAAGCTTCCATAGCACCAGATATACACTTGTCATGTGGTTTTGGTCTGAATGGAGTATAAGATTATTATCCTTGTGTTGTGATATGGGCATATATATTCTAATAAATTGGCATGTGACTTATCTGATCATCTTAATGTAGTTGTATAAACTCTTTTCCTTAATTTATGTTTGCCAAAATGTAAAAAAGAAGTTGGCATATGAATTAATTGAAGGACCTTAATGTGCGGTGAAGGTTCTATGTTTAGGGACAAATCCGAATGATCTCTTTGCCTTAACAAATGCCCATGCATGCATGTATTAGAGGATAAAAACTGATATTATTTTAAATTTTCGTATGTATCAAATATTTAAAATGTTTTGCACCTTAAAACGTCCGTAAGATGTGAAATACATTTTCATCATTAAATATGTTGCGACGACATATGCTAAAATGTCCCGATGACATTTTCTTGATTTAAGATATACCGGGCTCACAACTAGCAGAGCCGTCTCTACTGCCACCTCGTAACCAAAAACATGTCTCACTTCTATCTATTGGTACCACGGGTGGAGCCATCTCTACTACCACCTCGTAACAAATTACTATCATCTCACATATAAACCATACATTTGTCACCATCTTGATTTTAAAAACACTCGCACACCCACATAATCTAGCCATCAAAAAATGTCCATGCTCCCTCCTACCGCACTTTAAAACAAAATGTACGAGGTAGCTACAATAAAACAGGACGATGTCATACCTGGCTAATCTTTGGAGACTTTAACCTTCCCAGGTTTTCCACTGAGATTTTGTTTTTCTACAATCAGAAGCCGATGCCTTCAACCAAACAATTAACACCTTTACCCTCCTCAAGTTGACACTTCTAGATAGGTGTTACACTTGGTCCAACAACAGATCACATTCCACCCTTGAGCGACTCGATCGAGCCTTCTTCAACCTGCTCTGGGAGAATTTATTCCCAAACACTACTCCCTCTTCTCTGACTAGGTTCACCTGAGATCATGTATCATTATTAGTCCATATAAACACTCAACTCTCGCACAATTAATAGTTCAAATACGAGTCGTGTTGGGCCTCCTACTATGTGGCGATGAATATTATTCATCGCTCTAAAAAATATCGCTCTAGATTAAAACCTTGGCCTGTTCATGTGTTAAAGCCAACCTACATGAAACTAATTGCAACCGTATTATTTCACTCTTAGAACTTAGAGAATAATCATGCCCTCTTTCGGACGCTGAAACTAAAACTAGACTAGGCAGCCGCACTATCCTTCAAAAAATAATTATGGAAAAAATATCTACCTGCCCCTTACATGCTGAAATAAGGTCCACTATCAAGGGCTTGGAAAAATCAAAATATTTTATTTCTTCCGCCTCTCAAAGACTAAGAAATAATTACATCCAATCCTTATCATTTTTATACATAGTTTTCTTTTCGCATGATCAAAAGCCATCCATCCTAAAAGACTTCTTCACTACCACAATTGGTTTCACCTCCTTCACTACTTGCAATTTCAATCTCAACTTACTCTACTATTCCCCCTTCCACATCTACACACCCTAGGCAACCCCTTATCAGGAGAAGAAATCAAAACTTCGTCCTACAATTGAACCCTCTAGCGAGTCCAATCTAGGAGGTTTTGGTCTTGTCTTCTACATAAAATTCAGGCCCACGGTCAAATCCATACTTCTACGTGTCTATTTTGATTTCTTCTCTAGTAACCTTGACTCAGAGCGAATCAACATAGCTTTCATCTCCTTACTCCCCCTAAAAATATGTTGAAGGCACACCTGACTCCTTCTACCCAATCTCCTTGGTGTGGTCCGAGTCTGTAGGACATTAACCACAGGTAGCGGGAGTACCATCTTGGCAATGACTCATTTATGATGGGGTCTATTTATCCCCCCTTCTTCGTCTCAACTTTGAATCTTCATTTGAGCCGCTCTAAACTTCCCCAAACCCTAAAATCTCGATTACTCACTCTTCCTCCACTCTATCACTCTGATCTCTTGGGTATTGCAAGTGCATGGTTCACTCGGTCTACACTTCCATCAAATGGATTTGTGTTTCCCCAATTCATTCTTCACTAATACTTATTACTCTTGGATCTTGGAATCCTAAGCGGTAGAGATTACTTCGAAGCTTGCTTGCTTGTGTTGTGCTATTCTTTGGCTC
The DNA here is from genome assembly GCA_950022295.1 of Bromus sterilis. Classification (NCBI taxonomy): domain Eukaryota; kingdom Viridiplantae; phylum Streptophyta; class Magnoliopsida; order Poales; family Poaceae; genus Bromus; species Bromus sterilis. Next base: position 135,610,755 of record OX465601.1, on the reverse strand, counting down.
CCCTTGTGTTGAATCGATAAATTTGGATTAAAATACTTCCTTTGAAGACTGTTGCGATCCCTAGACTTATGTATGGGTCATCAGCCATCGATCAGGACTCCAACTCAGTAATTACCGAGCCATGTTTCTGGATTGGTATTATCGGCTATGCTTGTCAACTCCATCCGCCATTCAAAACTAGTGTGTTATTTCTGCTTGGCGAATATATCGACCGGAACATGGAAGAACTTGAGGATAATCCCCATCAAGTAACCATGTTCATCTCGATCTCGGATCACTTGACTTTGAGCCAAATGACCCCGAGCATCGTAAGGATGATAATCTATTGGTGGAGTGCCCTAACATCCATCACACCGTTGGGGAGGTGAACATGCCCTATCATCATATCATAGAGGAGGTGAACGGGTTTTAGATCCACGACATGAAAGAGGGGAAACTCGACCTATACGAGACGGAGGAGGGGACACTCATCCTCCATGACACGGATGAGGGGAAACTCAACCTCCATGACATGGAGGAATTTGATCTTGGTGTCGTCGACTTATGATCGGGCTATGAGTTGCCGTTGTCTTTCCGCCCGGGCTACTTTTGAATGAACTCGATTATGATATTGAGAGGCAACCCGATTCTGCTCCATCACGGCCTTGAAAAGTGCTTTGACGTAATCAATAGCATCTTCCACTAAGACAGATGGCTGAATCGAATCAGCGATTCGAAAGGTAGTCGTCAGATTTTGCATGTTTGTATTGAGAACAGGGTAATTCCCTTCATCAGTCATTGGGAATAAACACCTCTGGTTTTGGTTGGGACATGGTATGTCACGAGCTTGAGCCCACAAGGATCGATCCAATTGGGCTAAGAATTCACGCTCGGCTAACATGGCTATTCGGGCTGCCATCAATTAGAGACGTTCAAGTGCAGTTATATCAAACTGAGTATTAAAGATGAACTCTCCTTCCCGACCTAGAGCCGCAATCTCCTTTGGTGAGAGGGCGATAAAGGCACTTACCGTAGCTCCCACTACGCCATAGCCACAAGTAGCATGATGAGCTACAACACTAAGATCTTTTGGGGCGGTGGCATGCTAGCCATGCAGATCTCCTCCGTCGAGGTGAGACTATTCTGACTTTCCTCTTCAGCAGAAATCCCCTCGAAGAGGTTGTGCATCGAATTTACTGGATGCATCATAGTAACTTGCTGGATCATCTGGCGAGAATACTTGTGATGATCGCTTGAGTTGCCTCTGCATCATAAGAGCAACTCCAACGCAGGGACACATTTGGTTCGTTTGCGTCTGATTTCATCCAATTGTGTTCGTGCGAACACGCTTGTACGCACATGGTCGCCTGCCCTTGTCCTCCCCTGTCCTACACGTCGATCCCACATCCATCCCCATTCCCCTTTATCTCCCAAAACCCTCCCACGTCCCCGCCATGGAGGACGACCCAAATCCCACCGCCGGCCCGGACTCCCGCAGATACGTCCCAAATGTATCTATAATTTCTGCTTGTTTCATGCTTATATTGGTGATATTGCTATGTGTTTTGCTACACTTTCATACCTTTTACAACATATTTGGACTAACCTACTAACTCAGTGCCCAGTGCCCGTAATACTTGTGATGTATCTATGGCTTGTCAGATCGCTTGAGATGCTACTGCACCATAAGAGCAACTCCAGCGCAGGGACACATTTGGTTCGTTTGCGTCTGATTTCATCTGATTGTGTCCGTGCGGACAGAAATCGCGGCCCAACGCACTGACACAAATGAACACGCGTCCGTTTTTTGTCCATCACGACCCAAATTTGGGTCGGATTTGCGTCACCGCGCACACTCCTGTGCGTGATGACTTCTCGCCCCTCGTTGGTTACCCAAAGTGGAAGGTATGAGATGCGGCACAACAAGTTTCCCTTAGTGAAGATACCAAGGTTTATGTCTCCAGTAGGACTCCAACATCAGCAAGTAGGTGAAAACGGTGCTAGAAATCTAGCATGTGTTGACGTGGACCTGCACACAGCAACAGATAACTTTTCTCCCAACGAGTACAGAGAGGTTGTCAATCTCTCCGACCTTGTTGTTTACAAAGGGTCAAACACAAGAGATAAAAGATAGTTATAACTGAACTAGAAAGTAAAAGCAAGAAGTAAATTGAGGGTGTAAACAGTGGTGGAAATATGGACCGGGGTCCCATGATGTTCACTAGTGACGTCTCTCTCCCAAAAGACGATAAAAGAGCTATGCAAGGTAAACAAAATACAGCTGGGCAATTGAAAGGATTACGGGCGCAAACCAATGCTAACCATGCTACAAAAGAAAGGAAGAGGCTCAAAAGCATGGGCAGTACGCCAAGATAAGTAGACCGAAATCCATCTGCATCTACTACTAATCATCCACCTTGAGATATCTATCCAGAACATCTCGTTGGTATTAAGTTGCGAGCCCCACCCAAAGTGTACACCCAAAGCAACAGACAACTGCATTAAAAGAACTTTGCGTAAAGTAAACAACCCTTGCAACCACGGTTACAAGTGTTGGGAAACGTAGTAGAAAACAAAAATTTCGGCCTACGAATCAAGAACCCAAGATCATCCAAGAAGATTGCATACAAGGTTTTAGATCATAGCTCACCAACCGATGCAGCGGAAGTAGAGTTGGTGAAGACCGTCGGTGCAGATCCTCGCAGCTAGGAATTTCAATGACCTCCCAACCGCGAGGATATCGATCCCTCGAACCGTCCCGCGATCTAGTCCCACGGATAAGTCCCACGAACAAGCTCCTCGAAGAAGGGTCGAAGCTACGACCCCTCCATTAGTATCCACACATCCCGTAGCAGCAATCCAGCAGCGCTCCGCCGTCTAGAGATGAACGCCACCGAGAAAACTAGAGGGAGAAAACCCTAACGGATTCTGATCTAGAACAGCGTCTAAACCGGGGTCTAATTGTGGAGCAACGGGGTTTAGAGGAGGGAGGGTGGCGCATAGGCCTTGGGGAAAAGTTGTGCTGCGCCCCCACCCCTCCCCCACATTATATAGGTGGCCAAGAGGCCCTTGGGGCGCAATAAGGGGGGTGGGGAGTCCAACTTGGACTCCCAAACCTCCCAAACCTTCCCACACCTTCCCACCGGAAACCTGCCATATTTGGGTTTTGGTATTCCCAACTGGAGGAGGATTCCCTCCCCTTGGTGCGCCCCCACCTCCTTGGACGGCCAGGGCAGCCTAGGAGGCTTGCCCCCCAAGGCTAGGGGCGTGGGGTAGTGGGTGGTACTGCCCAGAAACTTCCGGAACTTTCCAGAAGCTTCCAGGACCTTCCGGGACCTTCCGGGATCGTTTCGGGACATTCCGGAACCTTCTGGAGCACTTCCAGGACCTTCCGGGACTGTTCTCGGACGTTCTGGAGCCATCCGGATAGTTTCCAAGACCATCCGAGTTACAGTTTAAGCCACCCGATGACCGCGAAGGTTGTCGGGACGCCCAACGATTATCCGGAAACTATTCCGGTTGATCCAGGACTTCCCCAGTACCATTCTCATATGTTCCGGAACCACCTGGGACTACTCCAGAGTGATCCGGACATATCCTAAATACCCAGAACTACTTCTGGTGCCCTTACGAACTATTCCATAAATCCCCGGAACTACTTCCGGTACCCGTATGAACTATTCTGCTTTGCTTCCACTAAACCTTCTACCATTCCAGCATTCTAACAGACTACTGCTCGTTAAGTGTGTGACCCAATAGGTTCGGTATAATACGGACATGACTCAGAACATCTTCTGGACATAGGTCAACAACCTTTTGTCAATAGTCAATAATCAATAGCGGAGCCATGGACACCCATGTTGACTCCCGCACATACACGAAGAAACTTCGAGTGAACCATTATGTTTATTCATGTACCATTCCCTTTGCTTCGTGATATATGACAAAGTTAGAGGAGAGATGTTTGGCACCCATGTGTAACAACTTCTTGAACACAAGCCACTCGTTATCATCTTTGCTCGTTTGTCTCTATATCTCGTTATTGTATTCCGGTATCCCCGTGATTAAATCACAATGCGTCTGCCCAGACTAGAATGGATACCGTCATACCGAGTGGGCCCAAAATCAATATCTCTTCATCGTGAAGGAACAAATCCCATTCTCGAACTATCACAGTTACTAGCCACACCATCTGACATACCCAGAACTTATTTTACTACTTCCCATTTACGGGAGGATTCATCTAAGAACCAAAGCATGTCTTCCTGTGTGAAGCAACTCGATACTCTCATGGTCTAAGGAATTACGTATATGATAACATTTCATGATATGACTTATAACGTAGTTACGATGTGATCTCTAAGTATATCATTCAATACTGGGGTCGGTTCAACATCATTGTTCTGCTAACAATATGTTCTCATTTCTACTGACATCCTTTGTTACAAGAACAATGTCCATGATTAAGAAAATGTAATCATCAGTTAGCACATGAGCTGGTCTTAGAGGCTAAACCAGGAACTCTTGGTGTTTACATTTCCACACATGCAAGTGAGTTTTCTTCTGAATCTCATAGTCAGGGTCATTGCAATTATAGCACAGAAATATAAACATTAATTACGAACGTGGAAATATATATAATAACATTTTATTATTGCCTCTAGGGCATATTTCCAACAGTCTCCCACTTGCACTAGAGTCAATAATATTTTCAGTGCTTGAGCACTTTACACCTATGACATACCGGTGTAATACATGCTTCATTTGTGGTATAGACTTCATCATCAGATCTGACGTTTCAGGCCCGTTTGTATCTTGCATATCTTCGCGTTTTCACGCTATCAGAAAATTCACTAATTTTATCAGTTTAGCTTGTATATGTTTGAATCATTGGCAGGACCTTGGTTCCTTTAGAATAAGTCATGAAATCACTCATCAATGTTCCATGAGCTTCAAGCATCTAGGAAACCATACCATGTTCATAAATGAACTGATGATTCAAAATACCCTCCCTTGTTACTTCTTTAAGCAACAATATGCTTAGCCTCTGTTATAGAATTCGCCACAGTATCCAACTTAGCACAGTTCCTTCATACTGTGCCAGCCTTACGTGTGAAACACATAATCCCATTTAATATCGAAAATCGGTCGGAGTAAGTATGAAGACTGAATTGGTGTAACTGTTTACATCAAAAATTCAGCTGGTGTAACTCATTACAACGAGCTCTTCATTCTCTCCATTTTTCCGAGAAACATATCTTATCTTTCATAAGTTTAACTTTTCACTGTTTGTCCAATGATCAACATGTTGATCACTTTGGTATCTTGCTCACAACCTTTTGGAGAACTGGACATATCTGGTCGTTTTACATATTATGGTGTACATGATTAATTCAAACACACAGGTGAGTGGAATTCAATTCACGTGTTTTTGCCTATCTGTGTTCATCAACACCGATTTCTGCAAAGAACTTTTCACCATGACCTCGGCAAGAACATGTTTCTTGGCGTTTTCATACTAAACTACTTTAGTATCATGTCAACATGTTGTAACACCCTCTGTTCGTGTAACAGTAATCATCAGCACTGTTGATCATCACTGTTGGATTATCACTGATTGATCTCCTGACCTTGATAAAACTTTGTGATGCTAATGATCAAACCTTACTGTGGTTGATCAACAACCCATGCACCATGTATTTGGGCCCTTGGGATCAAAACCCAAAGCCAAATGCACCTTGCTCATCTAACCAACCAAACCCTAGTTGAAACTTCTTTGAATGAAAAATAAAACAAAAGTGCTCAGATAAAGTTGTTCCAAAAATCATGAAACTATTTTTGTAAATTGCCTAAAATCATTATAATCATGTTGGACCAACTTTGGTAAATTTTGAAGTTACAGAAAATTCCAAACAATTCAAACAGTAGGTTAAAACCCTTACTTTGGGCATTTAATATTTAAAATAAATATATAATGAATTTCTTTTGCTGCAAAGACTTTTGTGGCACTGCTATATAATGTTATACTAATATTGGGACACCTAACACATTTTACAAAATTGCCTAAGCTTGGAAAATAATTACCAAAAGGGTAGAACAGAATGGAAATAAGAAAATAGGAAAAATGCTAAAGCCCGCCCTGGGCGATGGCCCACCACCCGGCCCACCTCCTTCTCCACCTGCCCCCGTCCCCTCCGTCACCTGCCCCGTCGCCGTGGCCGGGAGCTCTGCCGGCCGCCCCCACCTCCCCTGCGCCTCGGACGTGATAAGAACACCGCCACCCACAACCTGGACACGCCCCACCCCATTCCCCTCCTCCTCCTCTCGCCATCGTCGGGGAAAAGTTCCCGAGCGCCGCCGTCGCCGTTGCCGTGGCCGCACGCGGCCAACGGCCACTACCGCCTACGCCACCGTGTCCAACCTATGCACCGTCGTCGTCTTCATCAAGTCCGGCAAGGAATCGAGCCGGGAGCCCTCCCTCGCCTCGCCCTCGTCTTCGTTCCCCGCTCCGGCCGCCGCGACCTCGACGTCGATTCCGTCCACCTCGCACCTCCGTCGAGCTCGCTGCCAGCCTCAACACGTTCCTGGTGAGCTCCCCTACCACCGGCAACGCTCCGTTCCCCCTCCCGTGCCCCATGGGCCGATCTGCCATTAGGGCAGAAGCGCCTCGCCGCCGGCGAGCCCTCCACCGTGGCCTGGAGCACGCGAATGGCATTTCTTCCGCTTCGTATTCCTCGCAGCGTTCCCAGGTGCTCAACCGTGTACCACATGCTCTAGGCCTCCCTCGAAATCGACGACTCCGACGAGGTCCGTAGCGTAGCCACCGCCTACCTTGTCGCCGACGACGAATCCGGCGAACCCAAGCCACCGCACCGCCACCAAACTCCTCCCCGTGGTCGTCCGCGTCGAATGGTACTAACCGCGCCCTCTCCCGTAGCCTGTAGCGCGTGCGCCGTCGACCTCGCCGGCGACGGGCTCCGGTGACCCTCCGGTGAGGCTGCCATACGGGGCCCCTTCGTCAGAGGTGTGATTAGCGTTAAGCTAATCCCCCGTGAGCCACTGACAGTGGACCCCCCGGTTAATTACTTAGTTAACTTAACAGGAAAGATTAACAAAAAAATAAACCAACCCCTAGACGCTGACAGGTGGGTCCCCTCTAAATAATTAACTTAATGATTTAGATTACTCTAATAATTAAAAATTGAGTCACTGACATGTGGGTCCAGAGGCATTTTCTGATTTAATTAAATGTTTTATAAATAACAGAGGCTGACATGTGGGTCCCACATGTCAGCACTGTTCTGGATAATGTTGTGGATAATGTTTTGGATAATGTTTAATAAATAATAAAAGAAATCCAGAAAATCATTTAAATTGATTTAAACTTTGAAATTCAATAACTTTTAAACCGTAACTCGGATTCAAAAACTTTATACATGAAAATTGATCAGAAAAATATAACGAATACAAATACGCTATCCGTATGTCTACCACACCCCTCTAACACAACGAACATCGAACATTCCCCCTCCGGACCGACTGTCCGATAAATTGTCCGGTACTGTTAGAGTGCCCGGATGAATTTATTCCGAACACGAATGTTTCTCGGAATAGATCAACTAGCACGGATACACCCCCTTATGTTGTTCCGGTAAGCACGACACCTCCGGCTTGATCCTTCCCTTCCGGACACCCTGTCCGGTAATCATTCGGAGCCGGTAGTTCATCCTTAGATGAATTTCCGCTCCGAGCATATTGCATCGTACTGCGTTAGAACACCGTTGACATTTCATCTATCATGTCATGCATCTGTTTGTATATGCTTGCTGTGTATTTACTGTTTCTTCCCCCCTTAATCTCCGGTAGACCCCGCTGCTGCCGTCGACTACACCGCTGCTGAGTACGACTACGTCGTCGACGACCCTACTACTACCGTCGAGCTTGCAGGCAAGCAGAGCCATTCTCTTCCCCAGATATCGCCTATCTTTCCGTACATTTATTGCACTAGGCATTGTTACTGCTGCTGCTACGTTACAATCCTATTCAATTGCATAGCCTGTTTTTGTCGCCCCTTGATGTGCCTTCCTTTATCCTATGCTGCCTATTATTATTATTATGCATTATTCAGCAGTGAGCCCTGCGCATTGTTAGCTAGGATTAGATAGAGGGCCGTGATCACTCAGGGGAGTGAACGCGGATACAAATATTATAACTGCACAGGTACGGTACAATGCAGACACCGTCTAAGGCCCCTATCTGGGTTATGCCTAGTCACCTCAAGTGTGAGCTATCAAGGAGTAATCCTTGTACTCCACTCAAGGCTAACTTTGTCTTGCCGCCATAGGGTCCTGTAAACGGTTGTCCTTCAGGTAAGAAGTCGGGCGACCCAACGGTGCCTGCGAGAGGTATTGCGACGGGACGACAGGGAGGGTACGACCAGTGTACCGGTGTGCTTGGCCCCTGATCGTTGGCCGCGAGAGTTACTAAACTACGAAAGTCGAGATCCTCCCGGAGCGCACGCGAGACAAGGTAAGGAGACGGTTCACCTTGTTGGTAACCGCAGTGACTTGGTGGGACGACAGGGCAGGCACCGATGTACTGGTGGTCCTGGCTGCTGTCGTTGTCCGCGGGTCAGTTAAGTCGAGGCAACGATAACGGTTGTCACGCAGGTTAATTAAAATGCTAAATGGTTCAGTGAATGTCTTGAGTTGGCTATATGCCATGTACGCACTACCTACCCGTGGGAACTACGAGTTATGGGCTCCTCCGCTTCTTAGTGTCGTCCGAGGACTCTTCAGACGTCAGCAGTACCGCGGCCTGCGCCGGGAAGTGGTGTTGTCTTATTTGCCGCGGCAGTGTGATTTGTATTTGCTTTGATTTAACTTCACCGGCCAGCCTCGCACCGTGCAGGAGTACGTCGGGGTTAGGGTCCAAAGCCCCGCGTACATAGGATATAGTCCGGCGGATGACCTCTCTGTTGAGTTTGAAAGATGGGCTATGAAGTGTCGGATAGCCTCGGTGGAGCGTTCCCTAACAAGGTTCCCGCCACCCTGGAGATCCGTGCGTGTAGCGTAACACAAGTGCACCCCTGCAGGGAAGATTAATCTATTCGAATAGCCGTGTCCACGGTAACAGGACGCTTTATGCTGAAGCTGGATCTTACCACTAGAAACTATTAATATTAAACTGTATGGTTCCGGTTTCTCTTCCTCGCGGGGATGTCGAGGAGGTGAACTCGGAGGCATTGTTAATTATTACAACTTATTATTATTCAATGCTGCAGCAACTTCTGCTGCATTGTTACTTTATGCTTTATATAAACTGTTGGCTGATTCTTACCTCATGCTGCAAGACATCGTCGAAAGATGCTAGTCTTCGATAGGCCTAGCTTCTTACCCTTGCTCTGGATTTCTGTCTTTCAGTCCACTATATACAGCCTCTTCTTTCCGTTGATACAATGCATAATGCTTAGTAGCGGACGTAAGACTCGCGGGTATACTAGATACTCACCTGCTTTATTTCCTTTACTGTTTTGCCTGATCGGCCGCTGCAGCCGACGTTGGAGCCCAGGAGCAGGAGTACCCCGGAGGCCCCTACTACGACGTCGAGTTCCCCGTTTACCAGGAGTAGTTCGGTGGATCCCAGACAGGAGGCCTCGCCTTTTCGATCTGTATCTCTGATGTGATTTGTGCTAGCCTTCTTAAGGCAAAACTTGACTAACTATGTCTGTACTCAGATATTATGGCTTGTATGACTTATGTATTTGGGTCTGCGTGACCCCCTCTATTGTAACATATTTTTTTATCCTTTTGTGTTTAGTGTTGTGCTGTGATATTATCACCGTGGCACCCTAATCTCAGTCGTGTACCCTGTGTGTATGATTACTGTACACGGTCTGATTTTGGGGGCGTCACACATGTAATGTTGGCTTTAGCATGATCAGGCACTTACTATCTACATAGATCATTATGATCAATACTAATGCTATATTAGCCCAAGCACTTCAGCTGAAAACTATTTCCAATGAGGTCCTTATTCGTGTCAAGAAATTTATATCATTTCTAGTCAACAATATGTCATCTACATAAGGTTTTAGAAATATCATTCAGGTCCCACTTACTTTCTTGAACATTCAAGCATCTTCGTTTATTCCCGATGAAAACAAACTCTTTTGGCAATTTCATCATAACGAAAATTCCAACTCCATTGTGCTAGCTTCAGTCCATCACTGGATATCCAAGGCTTGCATCTATTTTAGCATCTTTTGAATCGACAAAACATTCCGGTCGTATCACATATACGTCCTTTATTATATTTCCGTGTAGGAACTTTGTTTTGACGTTCATTCTACCATATCCTATAAATGAGATATGTAGTAATTGCTAATATAACCCGAACTGACTAAAGCATCTCTACGGTCGAAACTATTTCGCCGTAGTCAACCTTTGAACTTGCTAGAAAACAATTTTCCAACGAGTTGAGCTTTATGGATAAAACAATTTCATCCGAATCAATTATAGATCCATATATATTTTTCAGACTTTTAGTATTTTGGAGGGTCTACCAAGTTCAAAACTTGACTTACTTCCATGGATACTATCTCGGATTTATTTGGCATTTAGCCAAATCCCGGAGTCAGGGCCCATCAACGCTTCTTTGTATATCACATGTTTATCATTGTCGAACAACAATATCTCGTTTACATAAAAATGTTTGTACAAGTTTTGTCTAACCTGTGTGGTTCAGCTGCGCACTTCTCTGAAGATTCAACAATCTTTGACAAGTTGCATTGTCCTCCCACTCACTCTTTTGTAAGAAACTATTTTTCTTCAAAACACACCGTTCTTAACAACAAACAGTTTTTCTTTTGTGTAGTGATAGAGGAATGCCAAAACTTTTGGCATAACCTTAACAAAGTAGCACTTATCTGATTTGGGGTTTTGAGTATGTCAAACATATGCCTCATATACCCAAATTTTAAGAAAAGACAACATGGTTTTAACAGTCCATACCACATCTAATATGGTGTCATTTCAACAGATTTGATGATGCTCTTTTCAGTGTAAAAGCCGTAGTCACTAACACATAAATTTAATAAGTATAATGGAAAATTGATAAACGTCATATTTGATCTTACCGTGTCATACATGGCTTGATTACATCTCTCGAACACTTTACTCATAGTGGTGTTCCGGGAGACGCAAGTTATGACACTTCTTCACAACTCATTAGACGTTCGCTAAACTTGTAACTCAAATATTACTTTCTACAATCTAATTTGCAGAAGCTTTATTTTCTCGTTACAATGAATTTCTATTTCACTCTAAAATTCCTTGAACATTTCAAATATTTCAGTCGTATGTCTCTATTGAAAAGATATCCACATATCTACTTCAACTCATGAGTGAAGATAGGGAATCCACTGCACACAACTACACTTATTGGACTACACACATCATCATGTATGATTACCAATAGTTTAGTTGCCCGTTCATGTATGGCCTATCAACGGTGTTTTAGTCACATTACTTCGAGACAAAGATCGCAAGCGTCAAGTGATTCATAATCATATGACTCGAAAGTCCATCACTTATGAAAATTCTTCATGCATGTTATGTCACTTGTGATAAACAGCAGTGCCACATCTATGTGGTATTTCTGTCAGTATTGCGACGTTTAGCGTCAGTGTTATGGATGTTTAGTATTATTATCACGATTCATAACATACAACCTATTCATAATGGAAGTATGGCCTTTATGTTATTCATAGCTTTGAACAACTCTCTTGCAACAAACATGATTCAAAATGACGTTTTGCAACAAGGCTAAAGTGTAGTAACAATTTACTCAACTCTAAAATGAATTATGAAGATAATCATAGAGTCAACACACGGTATAGTAAACCTTTTACCGTGTTCCCGAGCGTGTCAAAACTCATCATTAGCTAGTCATAAAGGCCATAGTATTTCTTGCATAGACTTGCAACGATATGCAATTGAAGTGATATTCTAGTGATCAACAGTTTAATCACAATATACACGAATTAATATTAACCGCTTAATCATGATTCCCAAGAATTACATCTTTTGACCAGCAATGAATTCATCTATAACTTCGTATGACTTTAATTTCTGAGCTGGATATTCCAGTCTTCTTGCGCTTTGCCTTTATACGTATCATAGTTCTGTTTCCAATGTCACTCCTACTCACAGAAGATCACATATGATCAAGGGTGGCGCATGCCATGGACTTTCCGGCGTGTGAGTCTTACTAACATCCTTTGGACTTCCTTTCCCTTAATTCTCATCATCATATGATCGGTGTTCTTATGGATCCCACACTTATCAGTTTTGTTTAGAGCACAGTGAAAATTTTCACTAATGCTTACAATCATACATTGTACTAGATATCTTATATCCAACATTAATTGTCTTACTACTGAAAACAATTTTTTAGTTCCATGAATATAACATAACTATCCCAAACGTTTCGAAGTTCGGGTTTCATGGTGGTGAAGACAATGCACTTAGCTATGGTGGAATTCTAGCATTTTGGATTATGGACGTAAGTCACATCATCCATTGCATCAGCGGGAGAGCTTCAAAAATTTGCGATAGGACAAGCTCCTTCTCGACACTATTGAGGATAGTCCTCACAATACGGTACCAATCATAAAGTTTTTACCAGATAATACATTTAATCAAAATCAATTGGGAAGGTGGTAACGCGAGCCATTATTCTACAACGATAATGCAAATACTTTGACTTTGTTCATAATTAAGTTGCACTTGTGATTAATCAATTTAATTACTTAGTGCGCTCCCACTCAGATCAATATCTCTCGTAATTGATGCTGGAGTGATTCAAGATCCGACCCAATCGTCCGCCATTGATGTGACATCACTGATGACTTAGACTGGACCGGTAGGCCAACTTGCCAATCACGCCAAAGGTGATTCTTGTTCATCTTTCGATGGGCGTGTTCCGGTAGCAAACTTTTATCCAAACCTTCAAGTCAACCAAGTGTAATTGCAGTGTGTTCTTAACACACCCGCCTTTTATGCGTCACATCGTGTGCACCCATGTGACATGACGTGCTCCGGTGTGAAACATAGTATAGACGGTGCTACAGTTGGAAGAACACTATCAACTTGATATTGTTTTGCGAGAGATCACCCTAATAAAATACGACTACCACGCATCAAACAAGGGTGCATCAAAGGGATAAACATCACAGGCAGTTCATAAAATTATGTGATATAGTATAGCCCTTTGCTTCGTGAAGTCTTCATTGACGTTCACGTTGTCGTGGTTGAAGTCACCGTGTCCACCAAATTTCTCCTTGGCGCCGGGAACATCACCACGGCTTCCGGCATGTGCGTCGGGGTCCACCTTCGCTTCGTAGATCATCAGCTTGCATCTATCTATTGCTTTGCCTCGAGCTAATAAACAGTTCTGGCACGCATGCCATAATTAAGTGACAATCATATGACTCCAGTCATCATGCCGTACCACGACACACAGGTCGCGAATAAATATTACATCATATAGCATCTCATACAAACACATTGCAAATCTTGAAGGCTATACCACATCACATGCATACTCTGCAAAAACAAGTTAGATCGCCATCTACATGGGTTGTTGCAACTTTTATCGTGGTTGATGAGCAGGTTACATGCAAATGTTGTTCCCTATACAAACCAAACACGATACTTCATTTTTGCTAGTTTAACGTTCGGGGTGCGTGCAACAACTAATGCCACAAAGCAAACTTCGTTCAACGAGTGACCCCCGTGTGGATTTGAGTTCATAAAACCCACAAGCCCCTCCATGTTAAATCTTCTATTGCGAGATTAAGATGAGATCCAAGGAGTTTGATGTAGACCATGATCAAGGCAACCAGCATACTGAAAGCAGCATAGAGGGATCGATGGAAAACTCAATCCTTGTAGCAAAACCTCAACTTGCCATCAAGCACAGAAAAAATCACATGACAGGGAAGCAACAAGAAAATCAATGCTCATATCACACATATGATCTAGACCTAAACATGCATCTAATCAAGGATCGCTCTGATGCCACTGTTGGGAAACGTAGTAGAAAACAAAAATTTCGGCCTACGAATCAAGAACCCAAGATCATCCAAGAAGATTGCATATAGGGTTTTAGGTCATAGCTCACCAACCGATGTAGCGGAAGTAGAGTTGGTGAAGACCGTCGGTGCAGATCCTCGCAGCTAGGAATTTCAATGACCTCCAAACCGCGAGGATATCGATCCCTCGAACCGTCCCGCGATCTAGTCCCACAGACAAGTCCCACGAACAAGCTCCTCTAAGAAGTGTCGAAGGTACGAGCCCTCCATTAGTATCCACACATCCCGTAGCAGCAATCCAGCAGCGCTCCGCCGTCCAGAGATGAACGCCACCGAGAAAACTAGAGGGAGAAAACCCTAACGGATTCCGATCTAGAACTGCGTCTAAACCGGGGTCTAATTGTGGAGCAACGGGGTTTAGAGGAGGGAGGGTGGCGCATAGGCCTTGGGGACAAGTTGTGCTGCGCCCCCACCCCTCCCCCACATTATATAGGTGGCCAAGAGGCCCTTGGGGCGCAATAAGGGGGGTGGGGAGTCCAACTTGGACTCCCAACCTCCCAAACCTTCCCATACCTTCCCACCGGAAACCTGCCATATTTGGGTTTTGGTATTCCCACCTGGAGGAGGATTCCCTCCCCTTGGTGCGCCCCCACTTCCTTGGCCGGACAGGTCAGCCTAGGTGGCTTGCCCCCCAAGGCTAGGGGCGTGGGGTAGTGGGTGGTACTGCCCGGGAACTTCCGGAACCTTCCAGAAGCTTCCAGGACCTTCCGAGACCTTCCGGGATCATTTCGGGACATTCCGGAACCTCCTAGAGCACTTCCAGGACCTTCCGGGGCCGTTCTCGGACGTTCCGGAGCCATCCGGATAGTTTCCAAGACCATCCGAGTTACAGTTTAAGCCACCCGATGACCGCGAAGGTTGTCGGGACGCCCAGGGATTATCCGGAAACTATTCTGGTTGATCCAGGACTTCCCCAGTACCATTCTCATATGTTCCGGAACCACCTGGGACTACTCCAGAGTGATCCGGACATATCCTAAATACGCAGAACAACTTCTGGTGCCCTTATGAACTATTCCATAAATCCCCGGAACTACTTCCGGTACCCGTATGAACTATTCTGCTTTGCTTCCACTAAACCTTCTACCATTCCAGCATTCTAACAGACTACTGCTCCATAAGTGTGTGACCCAATAGGTTCGGTATAATACGGACATGACTCAGAACATCTTCTAGACATAGGTCAACAGCCTGTTGTCAATAGTCAATAATCAACAGCGGAGCCATGGACACCCATGTTGACTCCCGCACATACACGAAGAAACTTCGAGTGAACCATTATGTTTATTCATGTACCATTCCCTTTGCTTCGTGATATATGACAAAGTTAGAGGAGAGATGTTTGACACCCATGTGTAACAACTTCTTGAACACAAGCCACTCGTTATCCTCTTTGCTCGTTTGTCTCTATTTCTCGTTATTGTATTCCGGTATCCCCGTGATTAAATCACAATGCGTCTGGCCAGACTAGAATGGATACCGTCATACCGAGTGGGCCCAAAATCAATATCTCTTCATCGTGAAGGAACAAATCCCATTCTTGAACTATCACAGTTACTAGCCACACCATCTGACATACCCAGAACTTATTTTACTACTTCCCATTTACGGGAGGATTCATCTAAGAACCAAAGCATGTCTTCCTGTGTGAAGCAACTCGATACTCTCATGGTCTAAGGAATTACGTATATGATAACATTTCATGATATGACTTATAACATAGTTACGATGTGATCTCTAAGTATATCATTCAATACTGGGGTTGGTTCAACATCATTGTTCTGCTAACAATATGTTCTCATTGCTACTGACATCCTTGTTACAAGAACAATGTCCATGATTAAGAAAACGTAATCATCAGTTAGCACATGAGCTGGTCTTAGAGGCTAAACCAGGAACTCTTGGTGTTTACATTTCCACACATGCAAGTGAGTTTTCTTCTGAATCTCATAGTCAGGGTCATTGCAATTATAGCACAGAAATATAAACATTAATTACGAACATGGAAATATATATAATAACATTTTATTATTGCCTCTAGGGCATATTTCCAACAACAAGCACCGTTTTCCCCCCTTGTGGCAACAACACATCCCCTAGACTCATGTTTCTCTCACTCAAGCTAGTCATCAGGGGGCATGAACCCACAATCAAGCATAACGCTCCCTCTTGGAGTTACTACCTACCACTTGCCAAAGCAATAAACAGCAACGGAGAACATGCAAGAATTACTCAAGAATACAAATATAAAAGATAAGAACCAATTATATTACTCTATCACAATCTGAACATAGTCTCATAATCCATCAGATCCCAGCAAACTCAACATAGCAACAACAGAAAGAATTACATATGTGCCTTGATCATGTAGGGCAGCTCACAAGGTCTAATCCATGAAGAACAAAGAGGGGAGGAGAACATCACATAGCTACTGATCATGGACCCATGGTCCAAGGTGGACTACTGACGTATCTTCCGGGAAGCGTCCACTAGTGCAGAACAAGCCTTTAGCACCTGTTCGTGAGGGGCTTTAGTACCGGTTATGTGAACCGGTACTTGTAACACCCTCAGACCCAGTACAATAATCACTACAGTGATTCCACTGTTTAAGGCTCATTACTGTTGATGATCAAGCCATGATCACCTTGATCATGGCTCTGTGAGATTCTCACCCTGATAAAATTTTCAGATTATAAGTTTGCTCCAAGAATGGTGGATGCATGTCCATCACCCTGATCTTGGTTAAGCCAAATCCCCCTAGTCATTTGAATGATCCCAAGGCCATGATGATTATGGAACCAATGTTGGGTTATCAAAATTTCTATTGATTTCAAAATGGAAATGAAAGTTATGGTAAACCCTAAGTAATGCAACCACTTTTAATAGTTGCAAATAATCAGTAGGTCACCTTAAGTGTTTAGGGTTTTATTAAAATGGTATAGGAATAATACTTAAAATAAAAACAATAGTTAGGAATTGTTAAATTGACATGGAAATAAAATAAACAAGTGGGAGTTTTAAATGAACTAAAAATTATGAAAACAAGTCCAAGCCATTTGAATTGAAATTCAAACAAACCCTAAATGTCTTTTGATGAATATTAAAAATATAGAGACAATAAAATCTTTTCCAAAAATCTTGGAACCACTTTTATAAAGTCCGAAATAATCATTGGACCATGCCAATGTGGTCATAGGTATTTATAGTACTATGGAAAATTCCAAACAAATAATAACAGTGCTAAAACAACACTATTTGCCTTTTGCAAATTCCAAATAAATATCTAGTGACTTTATAAAGTCCCAACACTTTTTGTAGCCCTCTGCTATGATGTTGTATTAATTATGGTACAAGTGGCATATTTTTCTAAAATATAAAAGACATCAAAAGAAATTCAAAAGAGAAATTACAGAAAAGAAAAAGAAAATAAAAACTAAAGAAACCTATCTACCGCACTGTGCGAGCCCAACCCACCCCTTCCCCCCTGGGCCGGCCACCCCAGCCCAGCCCACCCCGGCCATCCCTAACCTCCCGCTACAGTGGGTGGCCATGGCGTGGAGGGCATCCACGGTGCCATGGCTGCCGTGGCGGCCATCCACGGCGCCGGCGGCACGTATAAGGCCCCCTCGGCCGTGGAGGAACCCTAGCCCACCCCTGTTGCCTCCCTCGTGCGCCAGATCCGGCTCCTCTCCTCGCCCCCCCTTTTTCGCTGCAACCTACGACCGGCGTCGCCATGGCTCACCGTGGCCATGGCCTGGGACCTCGCCGCGCCTCACCTCTGTGTCCGCCCTCTCCGTTGCCGGCCGCCAGCGCGTCTTCGCCCTCAAGATCAAGCCAGGACACCCGCCTCGGCCGAATCGAGCTCTTCCTCGCCGTCGGCCATGGAGCTCCGCCATCGTTGTTTTCCTGCGTCTCGGGCCGCCTCCGGTTTCCTGGTCGCCCTGCTAGCCTCCCCGTGAGCATCATCCCCCCCAATCCCCCTCCCTTCGCCTCTTTCGCCGTAGGTGCCCCGGCGCCCGCAGCTCGCCATGGCCGGGAGCAAGGGTCCCCGTGGTGCTCGCTGTCACCGCCGTTGTGCGGCTCGCCTGGGCCGCGCCCTAGCTGCGCTCCGACCGCGCCCCCTAGCTCGCCCCGCGCACCAGCCGTGCTCCCCCTCCCCAGCTCCGGCTCGCCGCCGTGACGGCTCTGCTCGTCGGCGAGCACGCCTGACTCGGCTGTTAAACTAACCCCCCCTAATTGTTGTTAATTAAGTTGACTAAGCCCTCTAACCCCACTGCCACGTGGGCCCACATGCCTCTAACTAAACTGCTAATAAAATTGTACCAGAGAAACCCTACTGCCTATGACAAGTGGGCCATGCCCCTAGTTAAATTAAGTAAATTAAATTTATTGTACTAAGCCTATGACATGTGGGACCCAGGTTAATTAATCAAATAACTGGATATTCTAGCCTATGACATATGGGACCCACTGGTCAGTTGACTAGTCAAAGGCTCCAGCCTATGACATGTGGGTCCCTTCTGTCAGGTTTGACCTGGTCAACCCTTCTGTGGATAATGTTTCTTTTAATAATAAAAGAAAATATAAAGTGTTTTAAAATTGATTAAACTTATAAAATCAATATCTTTTAGTCCGTATATCGGATCGAAAAACTTTATACATCAAAATTGATCAGAAAAATATAACGAATATGAATACGCTATCCATATGTCTACCACCCCCCTCTAACTTACCGAACATCGACATTCCCCCCCCCTTCGGTCCGTCTGTCGATAATTCCCGGTACCGATATACGTTGTCCGAATGAAAAACTTTCGTATACGAAAGTTGCTCAGAACGGATCACCGAATACGGATACAATACCCATACCCCCACCCCACCCCTCTAACATACCGCACACGAGTTTTCCCCCCTCCGGGTCGTTTGTCCGATAATCACCCGGAGCCGGTATTTCATCCCCGGATGAATTCCCGCTCCGAGCAACGTGCATCGTACTGCGTTAGAACCCCGTTTACAATTCATCTGTTATGTATTGCATTTGTATTGCTATTATTGTTGTGTATTTATTGTTTCTTACCCCCTTAATCTCCGGTAGACCCCGCTGCTGCCGTCGACTACACCGATGCTGAGTACGACTACTTCGTCGACGTCCGTACCGCTACTGTCGAGCTACCAGGCAAGCAGAGCCATTCTCTTCCCCAGATATCGCCTATCTTTCCGTACATTTCTTGCACTAGGCATTGTTACTACTGCTGCTACGATTACAATCCTATTTAATTGCATAGCCTGTTTTTTGTCGCCCCTTGATGTACCTTCCTTTAATCCTATGCTGCCTATTATTACTTATGAATTATTCAGCAGTAAACCCTGACATTGTTAGTTAGGTTTAGAATAGCGGGCCGTGATCACTCTGGGAGTGATCGCGGGAATGATATATTACAACTGCAACAGGTACGGATCAATGCAGACGCCCTAGGGAACCTACAACGGCGAGACTCTGCCGAGCCGCTTCGAGTTTGGCTTACGAGTGGAATGGACTCGTATTCCACTCTCGTCGGCTCAGTAGCGTAGCATCACCGGGATGATATGAGGTTTACCTCTTTAGTTCATTCCGCTGATGCCTCTGTCAAACCTCTTTAAGTGTGCCATCGAGGGTGATACCTCCTGGTTTCACTTAATGGTAGGAACTCGAACCAACTGGTGTCCTTAAAGGTAAGAAGTCGGGCGACCCAACGGTGCCCGCGAGTGGTATTGCGACGGGACGACAGGGAGGGTACGACCAGTGTACCAGTGTGCTTGGCCCCTGATCGTTGGCCGCGAGAGTTACCAAACCACGAAAGTCGAGCTCCTCCAGGAGCACACGCGAGACAAGGTAAGGAGACGGTTCACCTTGTTGGTAACCGCAGTGACTTGGTGGTAAGACGGGGCAGGCACCGATGTACTGGTGGTCCTGGCTGCTGTCGTTGTCCGCGGGTCAGTTAAGTCGAGGCAACGATAACGGTTGTCACGCAGGTTAATTAAAATGCTAAATGGTTCAGTGAATGTCTTGAGTTGGCTATATGCCATGTACGCACTACCTACCCATGGGAATTACGAGTTTATGGGCTCCTCTGCTTCGTAGTGTCGTCCGAGGACTCTTCAGACGTCAGCAGTACCGCGGGCTGATTGCCGGGAAGTGCGCTGTCTTCTTGGCTCGAGCTGTGTTGTTTTTGTTACGACTTCCCGGCCACCCACGCACCGTGCAGGAGTACGTCAGGGTTGGGGTCCAAGGCCCTGAGTACTTAGGATTTAGGCCGGCGGATGGCCTCTCTATTGAGTTTGAAAGATGGGCTATGGAGTGTCGGATAGCCTCGGTGGAGCGTTCCCTAACAAGGTTCCCGCCACCCTGGAGATCCGTGCGTGTAGCGTAACACAAGTGCACCCCAGCAGGGAAGATTAATCTATTCGAATAGCCGTGTCCACGGTAACAGGACGCTTTATGCTGAAGCTGGATCTTACCACTAGAAACTATTATTATTAAACTGTATGGTTCCGAGTTTTCTTCCTCGCGGGGATGTCGAGGAGGTGAACTCGGAGGCATTGCTAATTATTACAACTTATTATTATACAATGCTTCAGCAACTTCTGCTGCATTGTTACTTTATGCTTTGTATAAACTGTTGGCTGATTCTTACCTCATGCTGCAAGACATCGTCGGAAGTTGCTAGTCTTCGATAGGCCTAGCTTCTTACCCTTGCTCTGGATTTCTGTCTTTCAGTCCACTATATACAGCCTCTTCTATCCGTTGATACAATGCATATTGCTTAGTAGCGGACGTAAGACTCGCGGGTATGCTAGATACTCACCTGCTTTATTTCCTTTACTGTTTTGCCTGATCGGCCGCTGCATTCGACGTTGGAGTCCAGGAGCAGGAGATCCCCGATGCCGACCACCGCAACATGAAGATCCCCGCTGCCTTCTACGACGTGGAGTTCCCCTTTGACCAGGAGTAGTTTGGAGGTTCCCAGGCAGGAGGCCTCGCCTTTTCGATCGAGTGTTGATTTTGTGCTAGCCCTCTTAAGGCAACCTTGTATCCTTGTGTCTGTACTCAGATACTATTGCTTCCGCTGACCTTGTGCTCTCGAGCTGTTGTATTCGAGCCCTCGTGGCCCCTGGCTTGTATTAAACAGCTTGTATTAATTTATTTGTAGAGTTGTGTTGTGATATCTCATCGTGAGTCCCTGATCTCGATCTTGTACCTTGCGTGTATGATTACTGTACACGGTCTGATTTTGGGGGCGTCACAGTACTAAAGGTCCAGACCTTTAGTACCGGTTCGCCTAGAACCGGTGCTAAAGTGTCTGCATGTCTGCCACGTGGTGGCGAGGGCTGGGGGGTCTTTAGTACCGGTTTGTGTCACAAACCGGTACTAAAGGTTTAGTGGTTTAAGGGTTTATTTATTCTTTGCTTTTGGGGTTTAATGATTAATTGTTTAATTGGGTTTAGGATTTACTGGTTTATTTTACGCTATTACATATTGTACAATGCATATACATAGTAGAATTTCTCATACCACCAGCATATATATATATAGCATACAGTACACATGTGTATACAATTTGGTATATTAATTACACAGTTTCACCGCAATTGCATATCATATTCTACCCGCGGCCTTATCGGATGTACGAGAATTATCCGTTGGTAGGTATGACTTGCTGAAGAAGGAATCCCTCTAGTTCTTCTTGAAGTGCTTGAATTCTTTGCTCTATTTGGAGATGATCCCGCTTCTCCATTATCTTATTTAAAGAAGAAAGATCAATATATTAATATATAGCGAATGTTAATTCTAAATAGTATTTACATCATGGTGAGGACAAAGTCTAAATAGTATTTACGTACCATCAATGTTCTACTAGTAAGCATTTTGGTCATAAAGCGAATGTTGTGCATCACTATGTAAGCACATGGTTCAACCCCATATTTCTTCCTCATACACTTCAGAAGAATAGAATTCAATCAGATGATAATCAAGCACATGATAATGGTATATTGAAACCAAAATTAAAGATAATGTTTTCGCTCATATTTATCGTAGCACCACATCGGCTTATCCTTCCATAAACCGGGCTCGTCTTTTTTGAACTTTGCCCAAACTCTGTCGTCAAAGAAAATGAATAAAGGAGTTATTACTTACTTGATATATAACAGGAAGTGAACACTAAAGAAGCCTACATGGTGTGATAATGATTAAAATTACATGTCGAACATATCCTTCATGGATTTGTACTCGCTAATATCTTTACGTAGTGAGTCCATTACTATAACTTTTCCTTCGTCAACTTGAATATCTATCAGGATGAAGTGATAGCTGCGCACACATGCACGTATGTAGAAGCGGGTATGCAACTCATCATTATAACAATGCAACATCGAGTAAGCAAAACTATAATTTATAGTACAAAATAATGACACTCACTTAAAGTTGTAAGGAAGTAGTATATGTGCGTTGGTATGAAGTTCCTTCAAATACTTTAGCACGATCATGTCCGTGTCTTTTTGGTTCCATTCTATTGTCCTTTCATGTACGGTATTTGGGTCAATGAACCCAATGCCATAGTATCCATCTCTTCTTATTTCGAAAATCTTCATTCTACGTTACCACACAAAAGAATATTGGTGAGAATAATTAATTACAATCAATGACGAACGAGCTGAGCTAGAGACTTAAAATACGGAGAATGAAATCATTTACAGACAATAGCAACTGACGAGGGATTTGTCGAGTGCTTTTTGATGGAATAAATGAAGTAATTCTTCATTTGCAATCCACATTTCAATTCCATGGTGGAAATATTCTTGCTTGACTCGGAACATGATGCCCTCTAGCTCGAATGGGATAACTTCTCTCTTGTACCACTCATGCAAATTGCGCATTTGCGTTTGTAGAAGCTTATCCTCTTCTTTATTGACCAGAGGCTCCCCTTTTACATATATCCTTGGTTCTATATCTGGCACAGTGGAAAACACCGGCGCATCGCCTGTCTGAATGGCTAGATATTGTTCAACACTGATACCCTCCGCTCTAGCAGCTTCTATTTGTTTTTTGGCAGTTGGTATCATCTCCTCCTTCTCGGTACTCACCTTGAGGGGGGCTATCGATTGCACGGTCTGTTCTCTGAGCTGGGGAACAGTTTTCCCGATTTTTCTACGGCCTGAGGAGGTTGACGACGCCTTTTGAAATGACTTGCAAATAGAGTGATCATAGTCCGTTAGCGGGGTCTTCTTAGGGGGCGGTTTAAGCTGGTTCAAAAAGTGTTCTACTATTACCTCAGGTATTTTCTCCTTCGATGCCGGTGGAGGTTTCGGTGCGAAGTGATCCTCCACTTCTCTATCCGATATGGCCTTGTTTTCGGCGTAACTCCTATCCCAGGGTAACGTTGGCGGACTCTTCTTGGGTTTATCTTCTTTGCTTTCTTCTTCGGTGGAATCTGCTGACGCGAGGAGGTTGACTTGATCGTCGTGTTTGCCTTTGGGGTGGTTGTGTCTTCGGAGGCTCCATCATGGGGGGAGCTGGTGGCGGACTCGGCTGACGCGGCAGAGTCGGTTGTGGTGGACTCGGCTGAGTCGCGCTGTGCTCCATCTCCGGGGTGTGGTGGTGGTGCCATCTCCGGGGGTGGTGGTGGACTCGGCTGACGCAACGGAGTCGCGCTGCGCTCCATCTCGGGGAGGGGTTGTGTTGGACTCGGCTGAGTCCGGTTGCGCTCCATCTCTGGGGGTGGTGGTGGTGGTGGACTCGGCTCAGGCAGCGGAGTCGCGCTACGCTCCATCTCTGGGGGTGGTGGTGGTGAGCTCGACGTCGAACGCGTTGGACTTGACACCTTGTCTGCAAATATGATTCCTTGTTTTCTCCATAGATAGATACCACTTTGTTTGGCTTCTCTGAGGGTCTAGTGCTCTTCACCTCCAGGAATATCAAGGTTTAGTTCTTCATATATCGACACAACTTCATCCACCCCGACACGAGCATAGCCAGTTGGAATCGGATTTCCGTGGTAGGTTGCTTCAGGTGGATTCGGTAAAGCATAGCCGTCCTCCACCTTAATGGATATATTGTTCATTATGAAGACTAGCTCGCAAGTTTTCATCTCTTTGATATCATCCATGGGGTAGTGAACATCATCGACCCCCGTGGAGCCCACGCTGCTTTTCGGCAGAGATGGGACGATACAATCCAATGCTGGATCTATTGGTGGATCTTGAGTGGATGTCCTTAGCTGCAGTTGTTGGCTAAGTGACTCGCACTTCTCCTGCGTCTTCTTGATAGCTTGTTCCATCCTATCAAAACGGTCTGTTACATGCGCCTTCTTTCTTGAACGGCTTCTGTAACTCACATTAAACTCTGCAAACCCCTCATACCACGGAACAACGCCTACGCCTCACGTTCGTCCCGGGTGTTCAGGATTCTTGAGGGCGCGTGTAAGCTCGTCGTTCTCTCTGTCGGGCTTGAAAATCCCCTTTCTAGCATCAGCAATTGCTTCCAGTAACTCTTCATCGGCTCCTTTGAGACTTGCCTTTAGAATTACCTTCCCTGTCTTTGGGTCCAACTTTCCACCATGCCCAAAAAACCAAGTCCTGCACCTGGATGGAAAATACATTGTTACTGGAGTGACGCCTCCATCAAGCAGCTTCTTCTCAAATGCATCCCACTTAGGCGCCGCGGACTTGTAGCCACCTGTCCCCATGGTATGGAAAATCTATTTTTTCTCAGCATTCTTCCTATTTATTTCCGACCGATTTTTAGCCTCTTCTGATTCCTTGTAATCCACAAATTTGTCCCAGTGAGCTTCTATCTCCGCTAGTGCTCTAGTGAAAACTGCAGTCTTCTTATCATTAGCGACATATTTCTCCCATGTCTTTATCTTCCAACTTTGGAATTGCGTGGCCATCTTCCTAAGAGCAGCATGCTTGACTTTGTCCACAACTTCTGGTGTCATGTCATCTGGTAGGGTGAAATATGATATGACCTTATCCTAAAGCTTGCCTTTTGCTCTATCGCTGAAAAAAGTCTTGTTGCCTTCCTTTGGTTGATGCCATTCTTGAATGCTGATCGGGATTTGGTCTCTAACAACTACTCCGCATATAGATATCCATTTCTTCACGTGAGCTAGAGGAGCAGTCGGCTCGCCACTCGAACTGACCTCATCGATGTTCTACTTTACACCATCCCGCGGCAATTTGGCCGGGCCACGTTTTGCCTTGCTTGAAGAAGATTTTCTCAATCCGGGTTGCTAAAAGAAGAAAGATCGATTTGTTAATTGATTGGTGGAAAATAAATTATTAGTATATTTAATGATCACCAGAGGCCTTATATATTTATATATATACCTCAACGGACTTTGTTGTTAATTGAAGATCATTTTCTTCGTCTCTTTCCTCGAACATTCCATCACCGGAATCGTTCAGATATTGTGAGCCGTCATCATGAGCATCGGCGTCGGCGATGATTTCATACATATCGTCTTCCTGCTCTCTGCCGCTATTGAACACGTCGTCCATAGCTTAACTAATATCAACGAGATGCAGAAAAAGATAAAACAATAATATTAGAATAATAATCCAGTTCAACATCTCGAATAATCCAGTTCAACATCTCGAATAAAACAAGATATATATACATATATAAAAGTACATCTCAACTAATCAAGTTCACATGCAACAATAATATTAGAATAATAATCGAGTTTACATGTCGAATAATCCAGTTCACATATGCAACAATAATATATCGATCACTAGCTACTACATATATCTAATACAATAAACGACGTCGGCTCCGACTGGCGGTGGACACCCAAAGAGAAGGAACCATCACCCACTCGTAGCTAGGGTGAGATCCCTGAAGAATCTGCAAAAAACGCCACCATGTAGCGACGGACGTGCTCATCCTCCTCCCTGACACACGCTGGCATACAACCTCATCGGGGGCCAGCTCCCTCCGCACCGACTGTGGCCCACGCGAGCGCCACCAAAGAAGATCCGGGTCGACGACAAGACCCGAATTCCTCACTAAGCGTCGCACCCCGGAAACCACCTCCCAGTGCCAGACCGGCGGAGTCCAGTCCCGGACATTCTGCATCCCGTCAAGAAGCCCGGCGGCGCGACGGTAATGAGGATGTGGGCCCGACACCGTCGCCTAAAACGTACTAACAATATATACAACATTATAAAAACAATATGTACTAACAATACTCACATTATAACAATACATATGTTTTTTTTGTAAAATACATTTTTGGTGCCTAGGATCAAATACTAACAATACTAACAATATAACAATATATATATTGAGCATATGAAACCTATAGCCAAATTGAATATCGCATATATACTTGACTATAAGGGTACAACAAAAACATTCATCTAGCAAAATGTTCATCTAGCAAAAATGTTCATCTAGCAAAATGTTCATCTAGCAAAATTGTCCATCTAGTAAAAATTTGCATAGTGTCATATACATACATGTTCATCTAGCAAAATGTTCATCTAGAAAAATTGTTCATCTAGCAAAAAATTGCATAGTGGAATGTTCATCTAGCAAAAAAATTGCATAGTGACATATACATCTAGCAACATGTTAATCTAGCAAAAATGTCCATCTAGCAAAAAATTGCATAGTGGCATATGTACATCTAGCAACATGTTCATCATCTCGAGAAATTTTTTGGACATGGCAGTCGCGTCTGCCTCGTCGTCGTCGGGCTCCTCGCCGGGGTACTGAAAGGACATGTAGTCCCCATGTGTGGTTTTGGTAATTAATGACAATCCTTATGGACTAATGTTTGCATTGAGATATATATATTTGAAGGAAAGTTACATAGGCAATGCATGAAGAATAGTGTTCATTGATACGTCCAAAACGTATCGATAATTTCTTCTTGCTCCATGCATGTTTTGTGTGATATTGCTATGATCTAGATACACTTTCATACACTTTTGATCATATTTGGACTAACCTATTAACTCAGTGCACCCCAGTGCCAGTTCCTGTTTTCTGCTGTTTTTCTGTTTCAATTTTCCCCCATATAAAAAGTGCCAAAAAAATTCGGGAAAATTCAGATAAAAAATCAGCGTGACAGAAGCTTCGAGAAGAACCCGGGAGGGGCCAGAGGGGAGACAGGGGGGCCCAGGCGGCCACCCGGCGCGGACCCACCCCTGGCCGCGCCAGGGGGGCGCCTGGGGGCCCTGGTCCACCTCTAGCTACCCCCCTTCGCCTATTTATCCCCCGTCAAGGGAAAACTCCAGAACGAGAACCCTATTCCGCGAACTCGCCTCTGTTCCGCCGCCGCCGCGCTTCCAAGATCGGGAGCACCAGAAGACCTCTTCCCAGCACCCTGCCGGAGGGAGGATTGACCTCCGGGAGTCTCCTCTCCACCATGGATGCTCCCCGGATGTCTCGTGAGTAGTTTTCCTTGGACCATGGGTCCGTGATCAGTAGCTATGTGATGTTCTCCTCCCTTCTTTGATCTTCATTGTTTAGACCTCGTGAGCTTCCCTACATGATCAGGCACCTTTGTAATATTTCTTCTATTGCTATGTTGAGTTTGATCGGATCTGATGGATTATGAGATTATGTTCAGATTGTGATAGAGTAATATATTTGGTTTTTATCTCTTATATTTTTGTTCCTACGTAATTCTTGCATGCTCTCCGTTGCTGTTTATTGCTTTGGCCAAGTAGTAGGTAGTGACTCCAAGAGGGAGTGTTGTGCTAGATTGTGGGTTCATTCCTCCCCGATGACATGCTTGAGTGACAGAAACATGAGTCTAGGGGATGTGCTGTTGCCACAAGGGGGAAAACAACGGTGCTTGTAACCGCGGTTACAAGGATTGTTTACTTTACGCAAAGTTCTTTTTATGCAGTTTTCTGTTGCTTTGGGTTTACACTTTGGGTGGGGCTCGCAACTTAATACCAGCGAGATGGTCTGGATAGATATCTCAAGGTGGATGATTAGTAGTAGATGCAGATGGATTTCGGTCTACTTATTTTGGCGTACTGCCCGTGCTTTTGAACCTCTTCCTTTCTTTTGTAGCATAGTTAGCATTGCGGTGCGTTCATAATCCTGTCAATTTCCTTTCTGTATTTTGTTTACCTCGCATAGCAATTTTTATCGTCTTTTGGGAGAGAGACATCACTAGCGAACTTCACGTATCCCGGTCCATATCCACATTATTGTTTCCAAGCTATATTTACTTTTCTGCATTTACTTTCAAGTTGCTATCATTATCCCTTGCATTTTATCATTTGTGAACAACAAGACCGGAGAGATTGACAACCTCTCTGAACTTCGTTGGGAACAAAGTTATCTGTGTCTGTGTGCAGGTCCGCGTCAGTTGCGCCGCTGACACCTACTTATCATCTCTGGAGTCCTACTGGAGACAAACCTTGGTATCTTTACTGAGGGAAAACTCGCTGCTGTACTGCATCATGCCTTCCACTTGGGGCCTACCAACGAAGGGCGAGAAGCCAATAAGCAAGAGTATTTCTGGCGCCGTTGCCGGGGACTCCAAGTGCTAAGATAGGGGAGTTGCACACTACCCTTTACCTTTGTTTTTTAGTCTTGTTATTTTATCTTTCAGTTTTTATCTTTGTGTCTTTTATCAAAATTTACAAAAAAAATTATTTATCTTGCTGGTTGTTATTATGTCTGGCCCTTCTGCCTTTGTTGAGACAGACGTTCTCACCTTTAAACAAAAAGGTGGAGAAATTTTAAAAGATGCTTGGTATAGAATTAATGATTCTCAAATAAGAGCCACCAAGAAGCAATCCACTACTATCTTGCTTAGAAATTTTTATGTTGGGATTACTCCTTGGAATAGGTTTATATTAGATACTGCTATCAATGGGAATTTTCTAGAAGCTCCGACTTGGATAGATAAGATTGATGATATTTCTAGGATAGATAAGATTGAGGAAATCATTAATACTCTTGGAACTACTTTCTCCTCAATCAAACCAAAAAAAGTAGAGACTTCGGCAAGAAGGGAACCTAAGTTCAATTATGTCCCTAAGGTTCCCCGACCTAAAAAGGAACCACCTATTGCCAAAGAAGTTGAAACCGTGAAAACTTTGGAAGAAATACCTCTCTTTGATAATCTTATAAATGAATCTTCCATTGATTTTCCGCCTTTTGGTTTTCTCCCTAGAATTATCTTCATTAGGCCTTTATTTGAAAGACCTCTTAAGACTAGTTGTACAATTGAAGAGCTTTTTGATGATCTTGATAATGATTCGATTGATACAACTTGATCTTTTTGCATCATGCCTAGCTAATGACTTTAAGTAAGCGCTTTCGGGAGGCAGCCCGCAACGAATTTAGGTTTTTATTTTTGCTTTTGTTGTGTCTTGATGTTTGTTACTTCAGTAGAAACATCATTGTATCTTTATTTTTCAGCTTTGTGCCAAATTATAGCCTCTTACGACAAGGGAAGTAAAAGTTGTGACATGCTGTCCAGAAAACAGATTCTGTCCTCGTGACCAGAAAAATTCCAGAAAAACCCCAGTTCATCTTTTTGAGCTGAATTTTTTACACAGTATGCTCTATACAATTACGAAACTTCCGTATGTTCTGAGTTTTTTGATTTGAGTTGTAGAAGTGCCCCTAAAAAATTCTTTACTATATGCTTTTCTGTTTTTCACAGATTCTGCCACGTTTTGTCTGTCCTTACTTTTGCAAACCTTAAGCTTTCTTTTTCTTTGGAAAAACTTTTTGGCACTCTTGAGAAACAGTAGCTATTCAAGATTATCTTTATATCCAGCGGAGAAAAATTATTTATTAAGGGTACTAACCTCTGTAATCAGCTTATGATGAGTTATGTATGAAGGGAGTTTTCAAGTGTGCGATGGAAGATGATGAAAGAAGATCCAGGAGTGTCAAGCGCTCAAGCTTGGGGATGCCCCCATGCATCCCCAATAAATATTCAAGGAGACTCAAGCGTCTAAGCTTGGGGATGCCCCCGTGCATCCCCTTCTCCATCAACAATCATCAGTTCTTCCTTTGTCTCACTATATTTTTATCACTTCGTGCGTTATGTGCTATGCTTGGAGCGTCTCGCTCTTAGGTTTTGTTTTTAGTTTTCTTTAGCTTTGCTGGCTGTTCATAACAAGTTAGATCCTTTCTTACTTTGTGAGGGACAGAGACACGCTCCACTTTCAAAATCTAGAACACATCATAGGATTTTTCCTGCCTATCTTTTTGCTGTTGTGTGTTCTTTATCTTTTCATAACTACTGCCATGTTTAGTTTTAGTCTTAGTTTGTCTTTAGCAAGAGCCTTGGCTTTTGTTTAGTTTGTTGCGGAAACTCTTTTTAGTTTTCATGTTTATCTTGTTAAAGAGAGTTGGTTGTTGCACTGAGTTGTGTTTTGTCTTGAAAGTAGGTAATTGAGGTTGCTATTTAATTTTAGTAGTAGCTTGCATTAGTTTTGAGGCATTGTTGTGAGTAATGTTTGGACTTTTGGTGTCAAGAGCTCTTGCCTATTAGTGATAGGTGTCGTATTTTGGGAAATCCGTGTGTATTTCCAAAACCTACAAAACTAGTTGAGAACTCTAGCTACTAGATGGATCACTACTCTTCTGAGGGGTCGAATATTAGAGTACACTCACGTACCATGAGTCGAGGATGCGCAAGGATAACCAAACCCCCATACACTCCTCCTCGGGGTACTTGTCTCTTTGTGAACCTCCTCATTAGATTGAGAGTTACCGATAATAAGTGCATGAGTTCTTCGGACTAATGTAAGTATTGAAAGTTGAGACTTCCACCTTCCCATATTTTGCTAGTCTTTCCCGTGCCGTGCATTGCCTTCTTCTCACTCCGAGGGTTGGTGTCCACCTTCGCCGGTACATCCAAACCCTTGGCATGATACGCTCTGTCATCATAAGCCTCCCTTTATCCTTCCTCAAAACAGCCACAATAGCTACCTATCAAGGCATTTCCATAGCCTTTCCGAGTTACATTGCCATGAAACTTCCACCTCTTCATGACTTGATCTTCATGTCATACATGTTCCTGCTACACTGGCAGCGGCATACATTGCATACATCATGATAGTTACATCTTCTTTATGATTTTGAGTACCTTGTAAAGTGTGAAAGATCTCCTTTACCTTCTTGTAAAATAGAGTGTTGCCCTTAAGTGAGGAAAAGATCCCAAAGTGGACACATTAAAAGATCCGAAAGAGGACAAATGAGAGTTAAATAGAAAGAGCCATTGAGGCCACAAAAAAATACAAAAAAATAGAAAAAAAGAGAAAAAGAAATAAAAAGAGAGAAAGGGGCAACACTACTATCCTTTTGAGATATCCACACTAGTACTCCCTTTATATCCTTGTACTCCATAGAGATGATCTTTATGCATATAGTTTGGAGAGCTTCTTAGCTCGTATGTGCATCCGTTGCATGGTAATCCCTACTCCTCACATCATATCTATCATTTGGCATCTCTTGCCTATGATTGTCATCATTGATGTGAGCCTTTCTCATCCTTTTTGTCTTCCTCCTCCACCATATTTCTCTCTTTTCCATCCTAAGTGTCAACTCTCGTGCTTACGCTCATCCATTGCATGAGTGCTCAAAATATCGAAAAGGAGTGGATCAAATTGAGTTGTACCTGGCTAGTGGTCTGGGGACGAGTCAAGATAATATTCCAAAGAGGACCAAGTGTGAAACTTTAGTAGATTGAGTTCTCAACAAAAATAGTTTTTTCTCGTATTCCCTATCCTCCTTTCTTGCACGCAAACACCATTTGGAGACATTCGAGTCACGGACAACAAGAGCTCTTGCACCTTTTGTTCTTTTGTTACTTGTTTCAATGCTAATATAGAGTCTTGCATGTTATGACTTGAATTGAATCTCTAACCTTGATTGCTTTACTTTTCAAAGTTCTTTTATGGTTGCTAGCATGTCACCACAGAAATTATGCTTGTTATCATTTACCTACTCGAGGACGAGCAGGAATTAAGCTTGGGGATGTTGATACGTCCAAAACGTATCGATAATTTTTGCTTGCTCCATGCATGTTTTGTGTGATATTGCTATGATCTAGATACACTTTCATACACTTTTGATCATATTTGGACTAACCTATTAACTCAGTGGACCCTAGTGCCAGTTCCTGTTTTCTGCTGTTTTTCTGTTTCAGTTTTCCCCCATATAAAAAGTGCCAGAAAAATTCGGGAAAATTCCGATAAAAAATCAGCGTGACGGAAGCTTAGAGAAGAGCCCGGGAGGGGCCAGAGGGGAGCCAGGGGGGCCTAGGCGGCCACCCGGCACGGCCCCACCCCTGGCCGCGCCAGGGGGGCGCCTGGGGGCCCTGGTCCACCTCTGGCTGCCCCCTTCGCCTATTTATCCCCCGTCAAAGGAAAACTCCAGAACGAGAACCCTATTCCGCGAACTCGGCTCTGTTCCGCCGCCGCCGCGCATCCAAGATCGGGAGCACCAGAAGACCTCTTCCCGGCACCCTGCCGGAGGGAGGATTGACCTCCGGGAGTCTCCTCTCCACCATGGATGCTCCCTGGATGTCTCGTGAGTAGTTTTCTGTCAGAACCCCAACTAGGGTAAGTGCTAGGGCTTGCTTGTGCCCTTTGCATCATGCAAAAATTCAAAAATGGGGAAAAGAAAAGCTCTGAGAATTAATTCAAATGGCCAGATAAAAATCTTTTTCCAAAAATCATTTGAATATTTGGAAAATTCCTATAAATGATGGTGATCATTTTAAAAGTGGTTTGGGTTCATTCCCATGCCCATGGAATATTAAAAAATTCAAAAGGTGCCTTGGAAATTAAATTTGACCCCTATTTGAATTGAAATTCAAATTTATTAAATTTAAAAAATGCTCAAATTATACAAGTGACTTGCTACTGGTCACCTAGGATTTATAAAAATGTTTGGACATTTTATAAAATTGCCTAGCTATTTATTTCTAGGCAAAACAAAACAACAGAAAAACAAAACAGAAGAAAAATAGGAAAAGGAAAGAGAGCCCACCCCACCCACTTACCTGGCCCAGCCTGGCCAGAAGCCGGCCCAGGCCCACCCCCGGCGCCCTTGTCTTCTTCTCCAGGCAGCCAGGCAGCTGCGTGCCTGGTATGCCCGTGGCCGTGGCCACCTCCTCCTAGCCACGCAGCTGCTTGCAGCCCCCTTCCCTATCTTCTCGCCGCCGTGGACGAACGACGACCCCGCATTCCTTGCCCCTACCTCGCACACGCTCTGCCCCTCTCTGTTTCTCCAATCTCGCGCACACCCGAAGCCACGCCGGAGCGCCGGCGTGCCCCAGCGTGGCCACATGCCTCGTCTCGCCTCCGTGCCGTGTCAACTAAGCTTGCCGTGGACGACTACTTCGAGCCCTCATCTAATTTGGAGCGCGAGGCAATGAAGACGACGCAAGCTTCGACACCTCACCGCCGGCCGCCGTGGAGCTCGGGCTCAAATTCGCCGCCACCTCTTCGTCTCCTGCCACCCCGACTTCTCCACTGCACTCAGGGTGAGCCTCCGGTTCGAACGCCACCCTCCGCGCCCCTTTCCGTGCACGCCATCGTCGATCCCCTCCTCGGCCGAGAGCTCACCGCCGCGGGCCTCGGCGACGCCGTGTCCCGAGAGCCTCCCGTGACCCCCTGATGGCCCCTTCGGATGCGCGATGACGAGAGGATCGCCCTAGTGCCCCCCTTCTCCTCTCCCGTGCCCGATTCCCCCTCTCCGGCGAGCTCTCCGGCGTCGTCAGTGAACTCCGGTGACCTAGGCCATTAGAGCCACTAACCCGAGCCCTAACCCCCTTAATCACTCGCTGACAGGTGGGGCCCCCAGCCCTAATAACCCCTGTCAGTTTAATTAACCAGGGGGTTGGCCCCCACTAAGGCTGACAGGAAGGCCCCACTGGCCAGAAGCCCCCCACGTCATGCTGAGGTCAGCATGACGCAATAAAATGATTTTCTTTTTAAAACAATTCCAGAGAAATTACAGAAATTCCAGAAATTCATTTAAACTTCAATAAATCATAGAAAATTGAAATTAACTCCAAATTAAACATATAATATATGAAAAATCATCAGAAAAATGCAAGGATTAAGAATATGCAATTTTTTTTTATGTTTGACCAATTTAAAATGGGTGAACAGAAGCAAATGTGTATATGACTTAATTTGAAATTGAATTTGGAGTTTGAAATTGCATTCCAAATGCAATATACTTCAATTAAATTGAATTTTCCACAAATCAGTACCTTATACTTCATGTCACCACAATATCATGTGCTTGTGCATTTTACTTCCGAAGTTGTCCCCCCTTGTTGATGATTGTTTCCGGTACCAGCTTTTCCGAGACGGTGATCAGCCCCGAAGGAGAAGAAGTTCGGTAAACCCCGTGTATCGTCAGCAAGGCAAGCAAACCCCATTGACCATGTCTATAAAATCCCAATTCCCTGTCAGTCTCGCTTATGCATGTTTAGGAGATCACTTTGTATCGATTCTACCGCATAGTTGAAACCATATCCGATGCATGACCTATCATCTTGTCACAGTAGTAAGCAAACCACAATCCTAGCTGACATAGGAGTTGATTGATATCATGAGGCCCCTGCAACTGTTACAGCTTATTGCATGCTTAGTGTTACAATGAGGTTGCTTTTGATGTGAGTCGGGATGATAGTGAACATGGTGTTGATGAAAGTGTAACTGTGTTGGTGAATCCACCCTAATACAAGGTGAACGATGAGAGGCTGTGTAGGAGTACACAGTGGGTTGTCTCGTTGAACACCGCCTTAAGCACCGAGTTCTTGTATGGTAATCCAAGACAAAGAGTACAACCACACATTGAGCTCACTGACCCCTCTCGGCCTAGTACCTTGATCCGTGTCGACGTCCAGGAGTCACATTAGTTCGGGCTTTCCATTTGGTATCTGCATAGAAAAAGAATGAAGGAATGGTTGCATCATATAGATATGTGGGTGCACCTGTGAGGCAGGAAAACCATCTGCCAGAGGTGGCGTCTCGGTCACTTACATTGTTTGAGTCCGTTTCGTTGATCCGGCCGGGCTCTCGAGCGGAGGCAACTCAGATAGTCGACTCCTGGAATAGACCGGTTGTGAGCGAAGTGTCGTGGTGAACATCCTCCCTGTCACCTATTGAACGGTGGCGAGACCTGGCGGTAACCGATGGTCATGTGTGTGTAGCTTACACCCTTGCACGGTTAACAAAACTATTCGAATAGCCGCGTCCGCGGTTATGGACTACTTGGAACCTGTACCTGATTATTAGACAACTTGAATGGATACTTCTAAAACTCGCAAGATAAGCGTGAGTGCTATGGTGTGCTCCTCGTGGGGAAGTCGAGGAAGTAACCATAGTGGTGTATTGGTTGGAGACTTGGATAGTGGACTCGTGTACGCTTCTTACCTCAAGTCTGGTAATCGTAGTTCAGGACTAGCCAAGTCAAAGCTGGCACTTCTGCATGATGAAACCCCACCTCCCTTTACCTTGATACTTGAGCATGAGTAGTGTAGTTCTGATGTAAGTCTTGCTGAGTACGACTTTGTACTCACGTTTGCTTATTCTATGTTTTAGATGAGAACCCGGACCCCCGATGGAGTCACCAACCCGAAGCTCGACGTTGACCTTGTTAGTATAGTTCCAGACAGCAGTCTGGTCCCTCGTGGAAGGGCATGTATGTTTACAAGGCTTGTCTAAGCCATTTGTTAAACTTGTCTGTACTCAGACCTAATTTGCTTCCGTTGTATGATGTAATGTTGATCACAGACATGTGATCTTTGTATGCTCTATGTATAAGTCAATAAAGATATACTTTGTAGAGTTATGTGATGATACCTGCTGTTCATACTAGGCATGTGTGCTGCGTGTATGTTTATAACATGCATGTCTTAGTATGGGTTTTCGAGATCTTAGTTGTGATCTGGCTGGCGGTCTTTTATACACAAAGTGGCCCTTAGATGTGCGCAGCTTGGGGCATCGCGATGCGATTGCTCGTGACTCTGTCACGTGCACACTTTGTTGTATGATCGAGCCCGCCCTAGATCCCGACTAAGTGATCGGGCTGGAGTAAGTCTATGTAAGAGTTAGGATTCAATCGATAACATGGTTCAGGCGACTTGTCTATGAGTATGGGATTCACCACCCATAAGCATCTAGACTTGTGAGCCGACGATGAGGACCCATCTCAGATGATCATCCGGCCTGAATGGGATGCCCCTCACGTTCGATGCTTAAGGAGAACGTTCTGTGCTTGGCCTTGTCTGCTTAGACAAGTGGGTACGGTTCTCGGCTCTCCATGTGATTGTATCGTGACTGGAATTACATACGCTGACCCCGGGTCCCGACAGACTTGGTATCAGAGCATGACTGTCTGTAGGCTTATCAACCCTTGGTCGAAGTCGAGTCTAGCACTCTATAGTTATATAGTTACTTGGGTATATAAGGGAACAACGTAAGACTTCTTTTTCTCCTTACCCTCATCGATCTGAGTTCTGAGTCACCCTTATCTTTTCTACGGGATGATAGGACTAGGCTCATCTATGTCTTTACTAGAACATCTCGTTGTTTGCCTCCTTGTAGCCGTAGGACAATTGTGGTCGTCCAGACTCATCGTTCTGTTGAGTTCCTTGAAGAAGTTCTGTCCAATTTCTTCGAGGTTGTTTCATTTTCATCCCGGTGTAGCCGTTATGCTGCCCGATTTGTTCCGTGTTCCTATGAGTCATTGCCTTCGCATTATGATCTTTTCTTCCGAAATCATGTCCTCTTGTCTTTGAATCCATCATTCAACTTGTTCTGATTGTTGATTTTTATCACACAGGATGTCAGGTGGAACTCGTAGCGCTGTTCGTCGGAATCGAAACCGTGTTCGGAATCGAAATGATGATGAACCTCTACCACCGCCTTCTGCGGCGGAAATCATGATGGAAGCTGAGAAGAATCGACGTGATCAAACACGCCTTCTGGAGCTCATCGAGCAGAATACCGCTCGTCAGCGTAATGTGGTCGTGAGCATTCAGGATTTCATCCTCCTCAAGCCACCGGTATTTCGATGTTCTTCTGAACCCCTTGAAGCTGATGATTGGCTCCGTTCCATCGAGCGTAAGCTTGATACAGCACATGTTGCTCCCGATGACCGAGTTGTTTTTGCGGTATACTTCCTGGAAGGTGCTGCTCTTCAATGGTGGGAGAACTATGTTACTATGCAGCTAGATGGTCACGTAGTGACTTGGCAGGAGTTCTGTGTTGCCTTTCGAGGGTACCACATTCTGGATGAGTTGATGGAGCGCAAGAAGGAAGAGTTCTGTAATCTGACTCAAGGAGAGATGTCCATTCATGAGTATGTGAGAGAGTTCAACCGTCTTGCTCGGTATGCCCAAGATGAGATCACCACCGATGCCAGAAAGTAGGCAAGGTTCCGCAAGGGACTTAGCCCCATCCTTCCTCATGATCTCAACCTCATCGAATTTTCCACCTTTGAGGATTTAGTCAATAGATCCTTCAGAGCTGAGCATGGCAATGAAGTGTTCGAAGAGTCTCGCAAGCATGCTCTTGAGCATGCCCCTTCTTCAAGTTCAGCCCCTCAGAAACGCCGAATTTGGATTCCAAACCGTGCCATACCTCAAAACCTTCTTCAGAGGCCACCACCAAATATATGCCATCAAACTCATCACGTTATTCCACCCCGGAATGATAGTGTGCAACCAAGTAATCCCACTCCCAGCAATTCAGACAGGGTATGCTTTAAGTGTGGTCTTCTAGGCCATTACTATCGTCAATTCCCTCAGGTCTTGATGGCACCACGTCATTCTCGACCCAAGCCTCCAAAGAAATCAATCACCAAAGCCTTTCCAGCAAAGCCTTCATCCACTAGTAGTGGTTGCGTGAACCAAATCTCCGTTGAGGAAACCACTCCTGCTTCTGACGTCATTCTTGGTACACTCCCAGTCAATCATGTCCCCGCCTCCGTTCTTTTCGATCCAGGAGCTTCTCATTCATTCATGTCGGAGAGTTATGCACTTCGTCATGAGTTCGCCTTTGAAGAAATGTTTTCTCCAATGATCATTCAAGCTCCTGGTTCAAAGTGGCAAACTAATAGAGTAAGCCATGGCAATCAAATTGCAATTGAGGGTTTAGTATTCCTTGCTTCACTTATAGCCCTCAAGTCTTCGGACATTGATGTCATCCTAGGAATGGATTGGTTATCAAGACAACATGCTTTCCTTGATTGTAAAGCCAAGTCAGTTAAACTCACCCATCCTTCAGGCCAGACCATTGACTACACATCACCTAGCTCTAGAATCCAGATGCATACTTTGAATGTGCTTCCCCTTCCAGACCTTGAAGATATTCCGGTGGTTCGTGACTTCCCGGATGTCTTTCCTGAAGAGATGCCGGGAATGCCACCCGACAGATGTGTAGAATTCATAGTGGATCTTATACCAGGCACAGCCCCAATTTCCAGACGTCCATATAGAATGGCCCCACATGAGTTAGCTGAGCTAAAAACCCAACTTGATGCTTCGTTAGCAAAAGGCTTCATCCGCCCTAGCTCATCGCCATGGGGTTGCCCCGTTCTGTTCGTAACGATGAAAGATGGAACAGAAAGGATGTGCGTAGACTATCGCCCGCTAAATCTAGCGACGATAAAGAACAAGTACCCATTGCCCAGGATCAATGATCTTTATGATCAACTTGCTGGATCCTCTGTCTTCTCCAAGATGGATTTGAGATTAGGTTATCATCAAATCAAGATCCGAAATGAGGACATTCCCAAGACGGCTTTCACTACTCGTTATGGTCTTTACGAGTACACAGTCATGTCCTTTGGTTTGACCAATGCCCCCGCCACTTTCTCACGCATGATGAATTCGATCTTCATGGAGTACTTAGATAAATTTGTTGTCGTTTATCTCGATGACATTCTCATCTACTCGAAGAACGAAGGAGAACATGCCGAACACCTAAGGCTGGTATTGATGAAACTTAGAGAGCATCGCCTGTATGCTAAATTCTCCAAGTGTGAATTTTGGCTACCAGAAGTGACCTACTTAGGCCACGTGATTTCTGCAAAAGGCATTGCTGTGAATCCCGAGAGAGTTCAGGCCGTCCTTGACTAGACTCCACTTGAATCGGTTAAGCAAGTTAGGAGTTTTCTTGGCCTAGCCAGCTATTGCCGTCGCTTCGTCGAGAACTTTTCTAAAGTTGCAAAGCCTCTAACTGAACTCCTCAAGAAAGATAAGAAATTCCAATGGACTCCCAAGTGCGAGGAAAGCTTTCAAGAGCTAAAAAGAAGATTGACTTTTGCACCCGTACTTGCACCTCCAGACACCAAAAAGGATTTCGAGATCTTTTGTGACGCCTCACGGCAAGGGTTAGGATGCATACTTATGCAAAATAGACATGTGGTAGCTTATGCTTCACGCAAGTTGCGTCCACATGAAGAGAACTATCCTACCCATTGAACTCGTTGCCGTAGTTCATGCCCTGAAGACTTGGCGACATTACCTCCTTGGTAATCGTTGTGAGATCTATTCTGATCACCAAAGCCTCAAATACACATTCACCCAGCCAGATCTTAATCTCAGGCAAAGACGCTGGATTGAGTTGATAAAATATTACGACGTAGGAATTTCTTACACCCCAGGCAAAGCCAACGTCATGGCTGATGCACTAAGTCGTAAGTCGTATTGTAACAACCTCATGTTACAACAGTATCAACCACTTCTTCATGAGGAATTTTGAAAGCTCAACCTCGAGATTGTTCCTCGTGGATCTCTTTTCAACTTGGTGGCGAAACCACCACTTGAGGATCAAATCATAGTTGCCCAATGGCGTGCACGAGGTGTTCGTCGGATCAAGGAGAACATTGCTAGCGGAGTTGCTAAATGTTTCTCCACCGATAGTAAAGGAACGGTATTCTTTGAAAATCGTTTGGTAGTACCTAAGAATAGGGATCTAAGGCAACTCATCCTCAAAGAAGCCCATGACACACCCCTCTCGATTCATCCCGGTAACACAAAAATGTACCGAGATCTACGCCAGAGATTTTGGTGGACTAGGATGAAGAGAGACATTGCTCGATTTGTTGCTGAATGTGATGTTTGTCGTCGCATTAAGGCAGAACACCAAAGACCTGCTGGTACACTTCAACCTTTGCCTATTCCCGAGTGGAAATGGGACAGAGTCGGTATGGACTTCATCACCGGCTTTCCAAAAACCCAGAAAGGAAATGATGCCATCTTCGTGGTCATTGATAGACTTTCCAAAGTTGCTCACTTCCTTCCCATTCGCGAGTCTATAACTGCTAGTCAGTTGGCGGACTTGTACGTCTCTAGAATTGTGTCTCTTCACGGTGTTCCTTTGGTAATCAATTCTGATTGTGGTAGCCTTTTCACCTCTAGATTTTGGGGAAGCTTTCAGAATGCTATGGGAACTCATCTATCCTTTAGTAAAGCTTTCCATCCTCAGTCTAGCGGTCAAGTTGAAAGGGTTAACCAAATTTTGGAAGACATGCTCAGAGCTTGTGTTATCTCATTCGGAAAGAATTGGGAGAAATCTCTTCCATTTGCCGAATTTTCTTATAACAATAGTTTCCAATCTAGTCTGAACATGGCTCCTTTTGAACTCCTCTACGGACGACGATGTCGAACACCCTTGAACTGGTCAGAAACCGGTGAAATACAATTCTTTGGACCGGATATGATCAAGGAAGCAGAAGAGCAAGTTCGCATTGTTCGTGATCGATTGAAAGCCGCACAGTCTCGTCAGAAAAGCTACTATGATCGTCATCATAGGCAAGAAAGCTACAATCTGGATGAGAAGGCTTACCTTCGGGTTACTCCTCTGAAGGGAACCCAACGATTCGGTATCAAAGGCAAGTTGGCTCCACGTTACATCGGACCTTTCCGCATTCTTGCTAAACATGGAGAAGTTGCCTACCAACTTGAACTACCTCCTCATCTTTCCCGAGTACACGATGTATTCCATGTGTCACAACTCAGGCGTTGCTTCAAGGACCCCATCCGTGAAGTCGACCATGAAACGCTTGATCTCCAAGATGACCTTTCTTATCGAGAGTACCCTGTTCGTATTCTTGATTCCGCAGAGCGTGTCACTCGTCGTCAGCAGATCAAGTTTCTTAAGGTGCAATGGTCACATCACTCCGAGAAAGAAGCAACGTGGGAAAGAGAAGACCGCCTCCGTGCCGAGTACCCCACCTTCCTCCCGACGACTCCTGAATCTCGGGACGAGATTCTTTTGAGTGGGGGCGAGTTGTCAGAACCCCAACTAGGGTAAGTGCTAGGGCTTGCTTGTGCCCTTTGCATCATGCAAAAAATCAAAAGAAAATTCAAAAATGGGGAAAAGAAAAGCCCTGAGAATTAATTCAAATGGCCAGATAAAAATCTTTTTCCAAAAATCATTTGAATATTTGGAAAATTCCTATAAATGATGGTGATCATTTTAAAAGTGGTTTGGGTTCATTCCCATGCCCATGGAATATTCAAAAATTCAAAAGGTGCCTTGGAAATTAAATTTGACCCCTATTTGAATTGAAATTCGAATTTATTGAATTTAAAAAATGCTCAAATTATACAAGTGACTTGCTACTGGTCACCTAGGATTTATAAAAATGTTTGGGAATTTTATAAAATTGCCTAGCTATTTATTTCTATGCAAAACAAAACAACAGAAAAACAAAACAGAAGAAAAATCGGAAAAGAAAAGAGAGCCCACCCCACCCATTTACCTGGCCCAGCCTGGCCAGAAGCCGGCCCAGGCCCACCCCCGGCGCCCTTGTCTTCTTCTCCAGGCAGCCAGGCAGCTGCGTGCCCGGCATGCCCGTGGCCGTGGCCACCTCCTCCTAGCCACACAGCTGCTTGCAGCCCCCTGCCATATCTTCTCGCCGCCGTGGACGACCGACGACCGCGCATTCCTTTCCCCTACCTCGCGCACGCTCTGCCCCTCTCTGTTTCTCCAATCTCGCGCACACCCGAAGCCACGCCGGAGCGCCGGCGTGCCCCAGCGTGGCCACAGGCCTCGTCTCGCCGCCGTGCCGTGTCAACTAAGCTCGCCGTGGACGACTACTTCGACCCCCTCATCTAATTTGGAGCGAGAGGCAACGAAGACGACGCAAGCTTCGACACC
This sequence comes from Bromus sterilis, assembly GCA_950022295.1. Taxonomy (NCBI): domain Eukaryota; kingdom Viridiplantae; phylum Streptophyta; class Magnoliopsida; order Poales; family Poaceae; genus Bromus; species Bromus sterilis. The sequence continues at coordinate 135,568,457 of OX465601.1, read as the reverse complement.
TCACCGCCGGCCGCCGTGGAGCTCGGGCTCAAATTCGCCGCCACCTCTTCATCTCCGGCCACCCCGACTTCTCCACTGCACTCAGGGTGAGCCTCCGGTTCGAACACCACCCTCCGCGCCCCTTTCCGTGCACGCCATCGTCGATCCCCTCCTCGGCCGAGAGCTCACCGCCGCGGGCCTCGGCGACGCCGTGCCCCAAGAGCCTCCCGTGACCCCCTGATGGCCCCTTCGGATGCGCGACGACGAGAGGATCGTCCCAGTTCCCCCTTCTCCTCTCCCGTGCCCGATTCCCCCTCTTCGGCGAGCTCTCTGGCGTCGTTAGTGGACTCCGGCGACCTAGGCCATTAGAGCCACTAACCCGAGCCCTAACCCCCTTAATCACTCGCTGACAAGTGGGCCCCCCAGCCCTAATAACCCCTGTCAGTTTAATTCACCAGGGGGTTGGCCCCCACTGAGGCTGATAGGAAGGCCCCACTGGCCAGAAGCCCCCCACGTCATGCTGAGGTCAGCATGACGCAATAAAAGGGTTTTCTTTTTAAAACAATTCCAGAGAAATTCCAGAAATTCATTTAAACTTCAATAAATCATAGAAAATTGAAATTAACTCCAAATTAAACATATAATATATGAAAAATCATCAGAAAAATGCAAGGATTAAGAATATGCAATTTGTTTTTATGTTTGACCATTTTAAAATGGGTGAACAGAAGCAAATGTGTATATGACTTAATTTGAAATTGAATTTGGAGTTTGAAATTGCATTCCAAATGCAATATACTTCAATTAAATTGAATTTGCCACAAATCAGTACCTTATACTTCATGTCACCACAATATCATGTGCTTGTGCATTTTACTTCCGAAGTTGTCCCCCCTTGTTGATGATTGTTTCCGGTACCAGCTTTTCCGAGACGGTGATCACCCCCGAAGGAGAAGAAGTGCGGTAAACCCCGTGTATCGTCAGCAAGGCAAGCAAACCCTGATGACGGGAAAATGGGGCGGAAATAAATAATACTAACGCGTCCACGTCATAGAGACAGATAGTATAATTTAAATGCGTCAAAGTAAATGAGACAAATATCAAGTATTGCAGGTACTTTATTTCCAGAACTCTTACATATATATAAAAGAACTGTTAATTACATCTCCGTAGAGAAAAAAAACCCCTGATTAAGAATTCCAGCATATCTATTACATAACATTACAACATATGCGCACTACAAAATGTAGAAAACAAAACTACAAAATGTAGAAGTAAAAGTCCTCCTCGCTGTCGTCGGCGTCGGCGTACTCGGGAGAGCATTTGATATCATTTATGTTCAGCATATAAGTCATATTTGCACTTTCACTAGTATAAGAAGCACAAGCAGAATATTTTGTACTTACACTAGTATGAAAAGTACAAGCAAAATGCATGCCTCGGATACATCATTTACTTAACCGGCTTATGGATCGTAAAGCATCTTGATTAATTATAGAGTGAGGTTGTTTTAGCCGACTAAGGGAGTATCAGAATAATGCATATGCGATTTTGGCCATGTACCGTAAACGATGCTTTTCTGCATGCATCATCAGCTATCCTACAGCTAGCTCTTCATATTTTTCCTAGTACCGATGGGAGTAGTATGATTAGTACTAGTGAGTGTAGCGTTGAATCATTGCTACAGGGACAAGCATAGTTTAATCTCTTATCCCTTTCAACATGAGAGTATGTGAGGAATGCAAGCTAACCGATTATATCTTGGACTAACATGCATGCATCTTTGTTTAATTTTGGTCTTGCATACATGTTGAGGTATGTGCAAGAGGATATTACCATGGGGCTGCTAATACATTTTCGGCAATGTTACAGCGACAAAAGTATAAGGATTTTTAGACCTGATTCCAATTTAGAGCATGGCGACTCATATAGAGATATACTAGATTCATCTATTTTAGAGACTCAGCTAGTTATACTTTCTTGTACATTTTACTGTACCATGATTTAATATTTAGTAGTTTAATATTTAAACCAACTAATCATTTAGACAAATATATGATGCGTGTTGTATCTTCTAACATGCAACATGTTTAATTTCTGCTCAACTTACTTTATATTACTAGCATGATGAGTAATTCAAATGCAAGTTGATTTTGGCTAGATACATGAAATTTACCCTAGGTTTCTCATATAGGTAATTTTATCATGCGTATGATTTCTATGTGACACCAAAACAGATTTATATGTTTCCTAGACATGATGCACATTATCAACTTGGTTTAGCTATATGAGGCTAAACAATGTATAGAGTAAGTATATGTATGTATGAGCATTTTGTTTGACATATTTATCAAAGAGTCGAGGTAGATAATATCTACGGTTTGGAACTCCTCATATGCAACGGAGTGCGGGGAATATTGCAGGTGCACCATGCTATATCTAGCGCAGGCTCAATATGGGGCAGCACGTATCACATGACTTAATTTAGATGATGCATGCATTCATATAAAGGCAACCACATATTTATTCGGGTTGACCAATGTGCTTGGTGTTAGCTAAGCTAGATAAGGCATGACTAACTTTCAGATCAAGCAAATATAATTTACATGCAAATTTACTTGCCTTACATGCGTACCACCTAGTAGTATCTGACTAGAGTGCATGAGATATAGAGTATTCTAATCATACATGGCTGAGTGCATTTAGTTTACCAAGTCTTAACCTTATGCCGATTCATGGTTGCGAACTAGGCAAATATGACATGCAAACATTATCTTATTTGATTACACGTCTAGCACAGATTGACTAAGAGGATGACACGAGCATGAAGACAACCCTGGCGATTCTTAGTTCAGTTTAGCTATATGAGACTGAAACAATATGTACTTTTATTTTATTTGTATCCTTGATTCGTATCAACATGGAGGCCGGAGTCGCCAAACGACCAAACCATGAGGAAGTTAATATTTTCATCCTTGATTCGTATCAACATGAGGACCGGAGTCGCCACATGACCAAACCATGAGGAAGTTAATTTGAACATGCAAGTTTATTTGTACCAACTAGTAGTATCTAACTAGCGTACGTGTTATCATAGAATATGCCAAACATGTGTGACCTAGCGTGTGCAAGTCTTAAATCATGTACGATCAAGATCATTAGCTAGGCAGATGGCATGCAATCATTATTCTTATATTTGGCCTTTTCATACCTACAAGGCTAGCACTACAAACATGCATCTGTGGTTTAAGAACTATTTTATAGGAAGAAGACATATCATAACTTCTACCAAGATGGGGAACAAATGAATTTCGTCATTGATTCGTATCAATATGGGGACCGGAGTCACCATACGACCAAACCATGAGGAAGTTTTAATTTGCATCCTTGGTTTGTATCAACATGGAGACCGGAGTCACCAAGCGACCATACCATGAGGAAGTTTTAATTTGAGCATGCTGAAGCGATCATCATATGAACAAGGATATAATCAAGAATAACGGAGGATGATAGAATTTAGCCTCAGTCTCCCTTTTCTCACCTTGACGATGGAGACGAATGGCAGCAACCCTCGCTCGGACGGCGGCGCACGGTCTCGTAGATGTCGAACGGCCGGCCGGCAGCCACTAAACAGCCAACGCGTTTGATAGCGTGAGTGTTGAGAAGCTGGCAGGAGGCACCGCAGACGACGAGCGGCCGGCGGCGTGATGGACAGCGGCAGCGCGTATGTGCGAGTATGGGTGGTGATGGAGCAGCGATGGACCGAAGCTCTGTTTGATTAGCGATTTTGCGATCCTTTGTGCAGCGTGGGGTGCTGATCCTTATATAGGCAAGTAGCGAGGGCCGGAGCGCGCGCACGCCGTGGAGATCGTGGGCAGAACGTGGGCGTCGTGGATGGTTGGGAAATTTGAGCGTCAAGTTTCCTCGCGTAATCTTGATCAGCGTACAGATATTTGGTTCTGGAGCGATCAGAGAAAACCCGAGTATGCTACCCTGTATTCGATCTATGGGCTTGGACCACTAATCAACATGTGTGTTAATTAAGTACTGTGATGGGCTTAATCCTTTGCATGGGCTAATAGCCTAGAGATTTCAGTATAGAACCGCATGCACGTGGGTGATGGGCTAGGTAATTTACTTAATCATCATTAGTTTGGTAATCTGGCCGTCTAATCCATGCATGATGCATGCACGCATTCGGCCACCCTACAAGCTAGCACGTTATGCTCAATTGGTTAGCAAATATGATTTGCCATTTATTTTGGTACGTCGAGACCTTATTTTTTCATGATGTCGGACGCCGACATTTTGTCCTGCGGTTAAATATTTCATAAAATTTGGTATTGCCTCGACACATCTAACATTTGCTTTAATATTAGAGCGCCTTATTTTATCTCGCGGTTGAATTTCCCCCGTGCTCATATTTTATGAAGATCTAGGGTTGCCTACGACGGCGAGCACTTTGTGCTATATCGATGGTTTTCTCTTTGATAAAGTGAGTATCGTGAAGATATCAACTATTGTCGACGATTTATGTGTCGGCTCGACGATTATGCGTCGATTAGTTTATCCCCTTTTTATCATGCGAAAAATCCACTTTTCAACGATGTATTTCATTATTTTATCAAATTTCATAATCATCTTTATATTTGAAGACAAAATCAGTGTCAACAGATGCCCCTCGAGCTCTGGATGTGAATGGGACCACCCTATTTCGGATCCAGAAGTCGAAAATAATTTATGCATGTTTTATTTTTTTACGCAACTCTTTTTTAGTAGTTTTTTTTTGGAAGAGATCCAGCTTTTTAGGATAAGACCTCCTTTTTTAACCGGAATGTTACCCAACTTTCGAATTTGAAAAATCGATAAAGGCTTCGTCCTGATAACAACCCAGGTCCTGAAAAATCTGTCAACGAGTACGGCCGTTAGTATTATGCCACAGCCCAGCTAACAGATATATTTTATCCCATCCTTTCCTATCGTACGTCAGGCAACTTATCTTTCTTTTCTCAACTTCTTCCTAGCGGAGACGTGCGTCAGTCAAGAACTTGGGTCTACTGTTTGCATCGCTTGGTTCTTGAGTACGTATGCCATCAGCTAGTAGATTTGTTTATTTTCTTCCATTCCAGATTCTTGGCGTGGTGATTATTTGATCCAATCTCCTTATTCTCTAGGGATAGGCGGTACCGGCCGGTTTATGAGTAAGATTTGGTAATTTGGAAAAGCAGAAATTCCCTGTCTACCATTCTGGTGAGTTCACACGTCTGTTGCATTCGGGCGCATCATGCACATTGCTTGCGTATTTGGATTTGATTTGCTTTTTTTTCTTTTTCAGGAATGCTCATTAATCAAATCTGAAATATTAGATCGATCTTTGCCTAGTACTTGATTTCGCTTTCTGTCGAAGGTATAACCTTTTTTTTTTGGATTGGTCCTCTCTCTTTTCTTTTGGTTATTTAGAGGTATGGTATGGTATGGTATGCATGTAAAACAACGTACAATATCATGACATGAGTATCTTGGTTTCATGGTTGGCGTGCCGGCAAGCCTTTATACGAGCTTGGTCCGTCGTACAATCATGCAAACTGATACAGTATCTCTGTTTTAGATTTCCTCATAATGTGACAGAAGTTTCTTTGGTTTCATGGTTGGTGTGCCGGAAAGCCTCTATACGAGCTTGGTCCGTCGTACAATCCTGTAGACTGAGGCAATATCTTCGTTTTAGATTTCCCTATGATTGAGTTCTCACTAGTTTTATCTATAGCTGATGCCTAACTCGAGCCTCTCTATGTTTTGCATTACAGGCAAAGTATTGCACGATCGCAATAGTAGCGGCTTATAAATCGAGGTAATATACCATGGCCTTCCTTTTTTTTTTAAGCCGAGCATGCCATCATATTTATCACATGGATCCTTTTTTTTTAGATGGCGCATGATGAAGATTTTGTTCCATCAAATGAATTATCCATCTGCCAACTAGCTGAGCGCCACTTATATGCGCCTGATACTAGTAAAGCGGTCAACCCAGTGATCAAGGATATAGTGCAGACACATGCACATTTGACCGGTCATCCTCGTGGATGGAACCTGAGGACTACTTCTAGTGATCATTCATTTTATCCACTCATACCTCCATTTCCTAGTCCCGATCATAAAGCCTACACCCTAGGAACTAGGATGGTAGAAAAGGGTCTTGGTTGGGATGGTCATGTCGTAGGATATGTTCCTCGTATCGAAGGCTATGCGGATTGGGGCACTCATATCCTGAACCATTATTCATTTTGTTTAAAAGGAGAAGAGGAGAGTACAGACTACATATGTGGAGCCATTTATTGCTCCCTTGGTGAATACAAAGTATCTGATTCGTTGCTAAGGTCACTATTGGAAAGATGGGATCCACATACCAACACTTTTCTTTTTGCTGCTGGTGAACGCACCGTGACCTTATTCGACATGCTTCTAATGTCAGGCCTCCCTTTAGTAGGCGATCCATATGAGGAATATATTCCCTCTGTAGATGATTTAGATACCAACAATCATAAGTTTCCAGACTTTTTCTCTAGCCTCTTGGAAGAATTCTATCAGCTCGAGCGTGAACATAAAAGGGTAACATTTCAAATTTGGTGTGATCATTTCTGCCACCAAAGAGAACACATTTCGTCCTTCACATCCCGTCGGAAACAACACATATACGTTGCAACTTTTATCGCCCTTTGGCTTTGCTGTTACGTGGTTGTTGGTGATGGGTCTTACATCCGCCCCGGCGTTCTTCTTATGGCCTCCTGGATCGTTTCCGGTCGCAAGATTTCTTTGGCCCCGTCAGCTCTTTGTTCATTATACTACTCTCTTAGGAGGATTAGTACCCATCCTGTCGGTCCTGCCTATGAGAAGCGAGCTTGGTCGGTACATTTTATCGCAGGGTGGATGGGTCTTTATCTGAAAAGACCCTTTATAGACAGAGCCAAAGGGTTGCGTCTTCCCAGTGTTAAAAGACTTACGGTGCGTCCGACCATGGTTAACACTATGTTTCGGGAGCCCAAAGTCTTTAGTCCTGCCAAGGCACGGGCTTTTCTTGAGGATCGAGCTAATAGCTATTGGAACCCTTATTATCCATCCCATTTAGTTGGGGTAGCCCAGTTGCAAAGGTCTTTCTCCATTTCCACTCATCGGGGTATGCTTCCATGGAGATGTGCTACTGACGTTGAGGATCTATGCATAGCAGAGCCTTACCATCCAGATCGAGTTGCCCGTCAGTTCACTTTAAGGCAACAGTTGCCCTATGATCCCCTGAGCAGCTTGTATACAAAGGAAGATACTGGAGTCGCATATGCATATTGGTCGCATCTGCTACGGACGGACCAATGTGAGTTCCAGTATACGCTCGATCAGGAGCGTAAGGATCTTTCATCTGCAGACTGGAACTATTGGTGGGTTAGGTTTATGAGGCCCTTTACTGACGTATTCCATGCTCTTTATCCGGGTATCTCGAACGGTCAGAATTATAATTCACGGAAGCGTGATTTTCTGGCGCATAAGGAAAAATTCGTGATCCCTCGTAAGATATCGGACAAGGATTTTGTTGTTGTAAAAAAGGTCTCAGCAACGGGCAAGCAAGAACATATTGCAACCATCAGAGAACAGGAAAAACAAATTATGAACCATTGGACCCCAATACTAGCTGATTTTGTCAAGAACGACAAACCTCCTAGGGTCTTTAACAAGGTAAACTTCATAATTTTTGTTGGCTATCATATTTTAACTTCTCTTCCTCTTCTTTATTTTTAAACCCGTATGTTTTCTTTTGGTAGAAGCGGAAGCTAGATGCCACAGCTGCATGCTCTTCTTCTGCTGTTATGAATCCTATTGGTGGGGAAGTAGGAGCTCAGATGACTGACAATAGCTCGCTGGCTGGTGAGGCAAGGCCTGCTACCAGAAGAAGGACTGATACTGTAGATGTTGAGAGTAATTTGGATCCAATAACATTGGACACATTACCTCTACATGTGGATAATATTGATGGTGCGGTACTAGATGACGTACTTAGTGGAGATTTAGATCATGGTTTAGGTGATCTAGATGATTTAAACATAGACGATTATGGTGGAACGGAAGCATCGGAGCCATTTTTCCCAGGCTTGAGTACAAACGCGTCTCCTGTAACCGACGATCCTACTGTTTCGCCTGCTTCTGCACATGGTAGTTTCATTTAGTTAATTTTATTATGCCATATATATGTTTTTCTTTACTCTTATTTCTTAATTAATCTCTTTGCCCATCTGTAGGTGCTGAAGACGTCCCTGCTGTTATCGAGGAAGTGTCAGTCCCAACTGCAGCGCCAAACATGGACGCTCTCACGAAACATTTCATGAAGGCCACCAAGTCAGCATTGGAAGAAGTTCTTGACGGATTGGACACCACTACTATCGTGGAACCACAACGCCAAGAAAATATGCGAAGGCTTATTCCGATGCTCCCATCTATTCCTTAAGTTGATTCTGTCCGCGAGGCTTTGGGAAGGCTCGTTTCCATCTCTGTTGACATGCAAGAAGCCGGTAAAGGAATTGATGCTGCATCGGTGAAGCAGTCTGAAGTTATTGCGAAAGTGACAAGCGAGACTGCATTAGTTGAGAGTGTCTTGAAAGATACATCAGATAAACTGTTATCCTTGATAACGTCACAGGATGAAAAGAAAAAACTTGTGAACTCCCTTTCTGCCCAGTTGGACGAAGCTACCAGTGCATTACGTGCGACTGAAGCAGAAGTTGCACAGCTGAATTTAAAGCAGTCGGCTAAGCAATCAGAGGCCGAACGGCTCCGCGACAGTCTACAGGAGATTGACTCGCAGACTTCCCAGGAACTAGAGGCGTTCAAGAAAAGGACACTAGCATTAGGGGATGAGGTTGGCTTGATATCCGAGCGTTTGAAGAAATGGCGTTCAGCGCCAAATTAAGAAGAACTATTGCTTCGCCACCATTTCTTTTCCTTCATAAACCAACTTTCCATTTTGCAATAATGGGTGTTTATATACAGTTTATCAGGCTATCAAGTTATGTTCATTCGCATATGTCGTACAATGGTTTTTGTGTGTGTGTGTGTGTGTGTGGGCTCCTGATACTTGGGAGATTTATAGTTCGACGCAATTATTCGAAGATGCACGCTATTATTTTTCTAGTTTTTTTTTATTTTTATTTGACTAGGCTAATATGAACCATTTATTTTATGCTTTGGTCTATACAGACATGGTGCGTACATTTTAACGCCCTATGTTTTTATGATTATCAAGGTACATTTATTGGAGCGAAACCCTTTTTTTTTTTGGTCCAGTTTAAACTCGCAAATTAATGGAGTAAGTTTATTGGAATATATTTTTTAATGCATAGTTTAGACTCGTAAGATATTGGAGTATTTTCTTTTGTATGGCACAGTTTAGACTCGTAAGATATTGGAGTATTTTCTTTTGTATGGCACAGTTTAGACTCGTAAGATATTGGAGTATCATTTTTTTTATGATTTTTGTGCCCCAGTTTATACTCGTGAGGGTATGAGGTAAAAAAAAATGTATCCCAGTTTATACTCATGAGGGTGTGGGGTAATATTTTGATATGTGCCCCAGTTTATACTCGTGAGGGTGTGGAGTAATATTTTGATATGTGCCCCAGTTTATACTCGTGAGGGTGTGAAGTAATATTTTGATATGTGCCCCAGTTTATACTCGTGAGGGTGTGGAGTAATATTTTGATATGTGTCCCAGTTTATACTCGTGAGGGTGTGGAGTAATATTTTGATATGTGCCCCAGTTTATACTCGTGAGGGTGTGGAGTAATATTTTGATATGTGCCCCAGTTTATACTCGTGAGGGTGTGGAGTAATATTTTGATATGTGTCCCAGTTTATACTCGTGAGGGTGTGGAGTAATATTTTGGATATGCGTATTATTTTGCTTAGGCATAGTAACGCTTGAGGAATTTCCCGTTTACCGGTGATGGCGAGTATTTTCCATCTGGTGATATAATTCTGTATGCGCCACTGGAATAAACTTCTTTTACGACGTAGGGACCTTCCCATTTAGGTTCAAATTTTCCTTTCATCCGCCGTGTTATATTCATAGGGCGGATGACGGCGAGTACTAAATCGCCCTGTTTAAATGACCTACGCTTAACACGTTTGTCAAAGGCTCGAGACATCCTGGCTTGATACGCCTCAAGGTTTTGTAAGGCTTGAAGTCGCCTGCCTTCTAATCTTTCTAGTTCATCGAGGCGGAGTTGTGTTGATTTTTCCTCTGATAAATTTTCATGGGTAGCGACCCTCAGCGAAGTAATTTGTACTTCCAAAGGTAAAACCGCTTCTCCGCCGAATACGAGGGAATAAGGCATCATGCTCGTCGGTGTGCGCGTCGTGGTCCTATAAGCCCACAATGCTTCAAGTAGCTTTTCATGCCACTCGCGTTTATTTTTGGATATGACTTTCTTTAGCAATTTGCAGAGAGTTTTATTGAACGCCTCTGCTTGTCCATTAGCAGCCGGATTATATGCTGTAGAATAGGAATGGGCTATCTTAAATTTTGAGCACAACTTATCGACATGTTTATTTTTAAATGGAGTTCCGTTATCGGACATGATCCGAGCAGGAACACCATAGCGATATATGAGTTGTGTTCTTATAAAATGCTCTACATTTTCCGCTTTATCCTCTTTTAATGGTGTAAGTTCAGCCCACTTAGAGAAATAATCGGTAGCGGCTAAAATAAATTTGTGACCTTTGGACGATGGTGGATGAATTGGCCCTACTATATCCATACCCCACATTTCAAAAGGCCAAGATATATTTGTCGCATGGAGTGGTTCATGTGGCAGATGTATAAAATCACCATGCACCTGACATTCATGGCATTTCTTTGAAAATTTGGCGGCGTCTTCAAACATTGTGGGCCAATAGTAACCCAAACGCCTCAATTGGTAATGTAATTTAGGACCAGACTGGTGTGAGCCACATATTCCGGCATGCACCTCATTTAAGGCCTCTATGATTTCATTTCTGGCAAGGCAACGCAATAAGATACCATCATACGAACGCCTATAAAGTATGTCGTTGATGCATGTATAATGAATTGACCTTTTGCGAATTCTAGATCTTTCACTAGCATCCAGAGGTAAATATCCATGAAGTAAATATTCTAGGAATGGTGCACGCCAATCCCCTACTTCAATTTCACATACGTCGGCTGTCATCGCCGAAGATATTACCGTTTCTTCTTCTTCTTCTTCTTCTTCACCAAGTATTGGTAGGATTCTTCTTTCCTCAACATGAACATCCATTGATTGGTGAGAAGTCAGTGCCATGCTGGCAGCTAGACTTGCTAGAGCGTCAGCTTTATCATTTTGGCTTCGAACAATATGTTCAATGTTTATATTTGCCAATGAAGACATGAGAATTTTCGCTCTCCTAAAATATGGCATTAATTCTTCTTTCTTAACCATGTATTTTCCCAATAATTGGTTAATTATTAATTGGGAATCACCATATACGGTGAGCGAGTCTAACCCCATGTTTAGAGCCAACTCGAGCCCAATTATCAAAGCTTCATATTCAGCTGCATTATTTGAGATCGCTGAGGTTAAAGTGAATGAATATGGGATTATCGCTTCGCTTGGTGTTACGAAGACGATTCCAGCGCCTGCCCTTGATTGTCGAGAAGCACTGTCAAAATACATTTTCCATGTCGAGTTTACGACCGTCGTGATAAATACTTCTTCATCTGGCAAATCATCGTCAATTGGGAAATCATCGGGGATTGGATGTGCAGCAAGGAAATTAGCCAAAGCTTGACCTTTTATGGACTTTTGAGGTACGTATGTAATGTCAAATTGTGACAGAAACATCGCCCATTTTGCTAGTCTCCCTGAGAGTACCATTTTACTTAATATATATCTGAGAGGATCTGCCCTCGAGACTAAATGCACTGTGTGTTCTAACATGTAATGTCACAATTTTTGTGCAGCAAAAACCAGTGCAAGACATATTTTTTCCATATCTGGATAGTTGCATTCAGCCCCCACCAAGGTACGACTGAGATAATATAAGGATGTTTCTTTCCCTGCATCATTATTTTGTGCTAATAAGGCACCTAACGAGGTAGGCATGGCTGCTGTATATAGGATTAAAGGTCGATCCTTAACTGGCGCACCTAAAACAGGAGAATTCATCAAGTATTTTTTAATTTCTAAGAATGAGTTTTGGCATGCTTGATTCCATTCAAAAGGGACTCCCTTCTTCATAAGCCGTGAGAAAGGTTTGCATCTCCCGGATAAATTTGAAATAAATCGTCTAATGTATGCTAAGTGCCCTTGGAAACTTTTTAGCTGTTTAAGGTTTGAAGGCGGTGGCATTTTAACAATCGCTTTCACTTTGGAGGGGTCAATTTGAATGCCATTCTTCGTAACTATGAAACCAAGAAATTTACCCGAAGACACACCAAATGCACATTTCATTGGGTTCATTTTTAGATTATGTTGCCTGAGGCGTTCGAACACCAAGGAGAGATGATTTAGATGGTCTCGCTCATGTTTTGATTTTACAACAATGTCATCGATATAGCATTCGACGATTACATACAACAGCCCATCTAAGATAATTGTCATGGCTCGTTGATAAGTTGCCCCCGCATTTTTCAACCCGAAAGGCATAACTCTATAACAGTATATACCTTTAGGCGTGCGGAATGCTGTTAGCTCTTCATCCTCCGGCGCCATTTTTATTTGATTATAACCGGAGTAACCATCCATGAAAGAGAATATTTCGTGTCCCATAGTAGCATCGACTAGTATTTCAGAAATAGGTATTGGAAAGTCATCTTTGGGACACGCTTTATTTAAATCCCTAAAATCTACACATATACGTGTTTGACCATTTTTCTTTTTGACATGGACGATGCACGAGACCCATATGGGATATTTGACTTCTCTAATGAACCCTGCAGCTATGAGTTTGTCTACCTCGGCTTCTATTTTTGGAAGTATTTCAGGTCGGTATTTCCTTTGCGCTTGTTTGACTGGCACAACGTCACTCTGTACGGCAAGGCGATGGACAGCTACTTGGGAATCTAGTCCAGGCATTTCCTCGTATGACCAAGCAAATACATCCTTATTCGCGCATAGGAATTCACGATATTTTTGTTTGTTTTCTACGGATAAATGTTTGCTAATAAAAATTGGACGGGGATCATCGGTCGTACCAATGTTTATTTCTTCTAAATCATCAACAGTACATTGGTTGCCATCTTCCATTTCTTCGGATGCTTCTGCCATGTCCATGTACTCTGCTGAGGCCATACAAACATCGTAACCCAACCCATATTTCTTTGCTTCTAAAAAACGGTCTTCATGTAGAGCTTCAAGTTGTTCCTGGGACAACACCTTTTCGAACGGTGCTAATTGTCCTCGCCCATCGCACAGGGATGGACCAGTGGCGACATCATAACCCATTTGCTGCGTCATATACAAGACTTTGTTATCGTACAAAGAGATGGGTAGTGATTCATCATCTTTATTTATCATAGATATTTGTGTTACATTTTTATTTTTATTTTCAGTGGCACTTGTACCACGTGGGTCTTTTCGAGATTGTTTTATTATATATTGTACCAAAGGAGGCAATGGTGTAGGGAAAGTAGTACCTTTCATGTCACACGATTTATCTATGACACGAAATATTGGGTCGCCTTTCTTTCTTTGGCTGCTTGGTATATATTGGTATGTCTTTTTCCTTGACGAGGACTCTGCGATTTCCTTTTCTACAACATTTGTCTCAGGCACAATCAAAGACTTCGGTTTGTGCACCTTGTCGACAGGCTCGAAGTAGAACTTTGCATCGGCATAGAAAGATTCAGCTGTAGTGAATGGCTTTTTATCGGCAAATATTCTGATTGTATCCCCCGTTTGATCTACATATTTGATACACTGATGTAGGGTGGATGGAACAACTTGGTTCTCATGTAACCATGGACGTCCAATCAATGCGTTGTATGAAGTAGCAGCATCAATTACGTGAAACTTCACATATGTGGACAGGTTATCCAGTTTCAAAACCAACGAAATGGTACCCATAGCTTCTTGTCCAGACTGATTAAAGCCGTGAATAACTACATTAGACTTGCTCAAATCTCTACTGGAATATCCAATCTTTTTGAGAGTGCGCAATGGTAGCAGATTTATAGCCGATCCGCCATCTATCATTATGCGGTTTGTTGGTAATACATCAATTTCACCAAACATGAGAAGAGGTCGGTTGTGCTTCTTGGGGCCCAACAACATATCTTCATCTGTGAATGTCATATTTAGAACTTCAGACTCTTCTGTTTCAGTTTGAGACACCTCTACTCTGTAATCTTCGGGAAATGTAAGTGAAGTAACCAGAGCTTTGCGCATATCAGACGAAAGACACAGAGCATCATACACAGACAACATAGCTGGTATCTTCTTCAAATGTGCGATTACATCATATTTGACAGGCACCCTACATGCAGGGTCCGTCGAATCATTCGGAACCGCATCTTTGCTTTGCGTTTCCTTCCTAAGTGGGGGATGAGGGTCTGCTAAATGACGTCCTGATCTAAGATGAACCTGACCAACTTCTAACGGTTCTTCTTCAGGGAAATGCAGAGACTCTTCATCATCCTCAAACACACCGATAGTGAGAACGTTGAATTCTTCACTTGGAACCTTCATGCGCTTCGTGGTGTGCTGATAGTTCTTTGGTGCGAAGCGCAGAGGAGGAGCATCTTCTATTACTAGGGATAGTACACGGCGTTTTGACCGCCGATGTCCCCAACCTTGGGCTCCTTTAGAAGCTGCCGAGTTGTTCCATGTACCATCGCTGGAGGGAATATGAGCCTCTCTTTTATATTGATCCTGCGTTTTGGCAAGACCTGAAACGATCATAGGAGAAAATCTGTATTTCGGAATCAATGTTGCATCATCATAAGTTGATTTCATGTTTGAAGATTCACAACTCACCGAATCGTCTCGAAGGGTGGCGACATTTGCTGCAGCCGTTTTCTTCCCCTTCGTGATGCTTTTAAGAAGCTCTGTATCAACAGTCCCTTCATCTATCATCTTTTGAATAATGTTTTTCACTACAAAACAATCTTTGAGTGTATGGCCCAAAATGCGATGATAGTGGCAAAAATTAGGTTCATTGAATCTCGAGGCTTCTTCTGGCCTCTTGGATACGGGTAGCTCTATAAGACTCAACTCCTTTAAGCCAACAAAAAGATCATTAATCTCTTCTACAGGGAACGAATACTCCCTGTTTTGGCGCTCGCTCAGAGTCGGCCTCCTGCCAACGTTTGCGCCATTTTGCATTTGGTTCCTGGACGGTGCTCTCCCGGGATGAAAGTGGGGTTTTGTTGCAGTGGTTTCCATTGCTTGTGCTGACCTTGGCTTGTTTGGTGGCTTCTGATCCCGCTGGACACCTTTTTCTGCCGGTCTAGCGAACGTCGTCTTTGTACGACGAGCCATGAGCTGCATGTAATTTTCTATGTCTGTTGCTTTGGAGGCTAAATCTTCAAAAGTTATGGGTCGTACTCCTTGTAACTGTACAGCCACATCGGAGCGCAGATTATTTGTGCACATACGCACTGCCTCTGGCACGCTAATCGGTTGTGAGCAATGAAGACTGAGATTTCTCCATCTATTTATGAAGTCTGCCGCCTTTTCATTCATCCCTTGTTCAGTTTGAGTGAGCTCCGTGATACCTACAATCCTCTGAGTACTGTAGAACCTCTCAAGGAAAGCATTCTGCATTTGCTCCCACGTTTTGATGGAACTTGGTGCTAATTTACTGTACCAAGTGAAGGCAGGTCCGGACAATGTTTGCACAAACTGTCTCAACAGAAGTGCCCCATTATGGGCTGTATCTTGACAAGCTGCGAGGAAGTGGGCTATGTGCTCGTGCGGAGATCCGCTTCCATTGAACTTGCCAAACTGTGGTTGCCGATAGTTGCTTGGAAAAGGCACAAGATCAACATCTGGTGGATAAGGTTTCTCATATCCTGGCCGCATGGAGTAATGATTTTGCATCAGCTGCGCCTTTACCCCTTCGGCGATCATTCTTTGAATCGCCTCAAGGTTAAGTGCAACGCCTCCCTATCGGTTGCTACTACTCTCATCACCATTCCTTTCATTACCCTTGTTCTGATCATCACTCTTCTGATTTCGGAGGGCAGCTAGCTCATCTTCTTTTTGTTGAAGTGTAGCTCTAAGCTCGGATAACTGCTCTTCGACTGAACGAGTTTCATTCGCAGCTAGGACTTGTTCTGTATGATTTGCAAGATGGTTATATGGCTGGTCCATGTCAGGCTCTAGCTCATTCTCAGAAGGACAAGGGGTGCCATCAGATACGGGATTATAAGACCCATCATGGCTTGACCCCAAATCCTCATTTTCTGAACCCTTCTGACTACGGGTCTGACGACGAGGACCTTCTATAACGGTCTTGCGTGCCTTCTTTCTCTTGTAATGTGTTGATGTGGAAGACGTTTCGCTGGTGCTGTTTGCCACTCTACTCACACCAACTGGCATTGCTTGGAACACTTCATATGAGCTACCCTTCGTCTTCCGGCGAGAAGGCCATGGAGCCACATTTGTGACCACCTTGTTTAATGAAGATGATAGCCATTCCTTCACCTTAGCGACGCCGCACTGACTTGATGAAGAGGATTTTTCTCCTTGTACTCTGCTTGCCTCAGATTTTGTCCGTACTACTATTTCCCTCACTCCCTTCCATTCAGGGCAACTCTCTTTCTTTGTTTCCAAGCATTCCCCACCGGATTTATTGACCAGTGAAGGAACAAACTCGGGAGCATCAACTCGGAGTACATTTCGAGCGTGGGTGGGCTTTCCGGTTGAAAACGATGCCGACGGCAATATGACCGCAACATTGTCTCCTTTTCCACGTAGCTTATAGGTGGGTTTCTCCACCATCTTCTCTTTTCCTTTAGAAATGAGTGGTGGAAACTCAGATTTTTCAAACACCACTGTCTTTCCCTTATGCTTGGGGTGTTGGCGGGAGGATTGCCCCACTTCAGCAAAGTTTCTTTTCATATATGGAACCGGAGCTGAAGTCGCGTGGGCGTGAGTATAAACCCCCTTTGCAGAACTTTGAGCGACCTTCTTCCTAGCGGCCCTCAACCTCCTCTTTGCAGATTTGGACAGAACAGGTGTGAACTCCTCCATTGGTGGAGAAGTAACTTCTTCTTCTTTCTTCGCTTGAATGGGTGACGCAGCTACAGTTTTCCAATTCTCGCCCACATAAGTCACGAGTGGAGCGAGCGACACATCAACCCAAAGGTCACCGAAACGGACAGTGATAAACTGCGGGACCTGTCCCTCCATGCCTTCATATAAATGGGGAAAACCATATATTAGTTTTCTTGTGTACATGTATTTTTGACATGTTTATTTTATGAAATTATATATTGCAATCCTATGTTGGAATTCAAAGATGAGGGGAGAAATAGGTCCCACCGGGCGTGCCAGAATCTGATGACGGGAAAATGGGGCGGAAATAAATAATACTAACGCGTCCACGTCATAGAGACAGATAGTATAATTTAAATGCGTCAAAGTAAATGAGACAAATATCAAGTATTGCAGGTACTTTATTTCCAGAACTCTTACATATATATAAAAGAACTGTTAATTACATCTCCGTAGAGAAACAAAAACCCCTGATTAAGAATTCCAGCATATCTATTACATAACATTACAACATATGCGCACTACAAAATGTAGAAAACAAAACTACAAAATGTAGAAGTAAAAGTCCTCCTCGCTGTCGTCGGCGTCGGCGTACTCGGGAGAGCATTTGATATCATTTATGTTCAGCATATAAGTCATATTTGCACTTTCACTAGTATAAGAAGCACAAGCAGAATATTTTGTACTTACACTAGTATGAAAAGTACAAGCAAAATGCATGCCTCGGATACATCATTTACTTAACCGGCTTATGGATCGTAAAGAATCTTGATTAATTATAGAGTGAGGTTGTTTTAGCCGACTAAGGGAGTATCAGAATAATGCATATGCGATTTTGGCCATGTACCGTAAACGATGCTTTTCTGCATGCATCATCAGCTATCCTACAGCTAGCTCTTCATATTTTTCCTAGTACCGATGGGAGTAGTATGATTAGTACTAGTGAGTGTAGCGTTGAATCATTGCTACAGGGACAAGCATAGTTTAATCTCTTATCCCTTTCAACATGAGAGTATGTGAGGAATGCAAGCTAACCGATTATATCTTGGACTAACATGCATGCATCTTTGTTTAATTTTGGTCTTGCATACATGTTGAGGTATGTGCAAGAGGATATTACCATGGGGCTGCTAATACATTTTCGGCAACGTTACAGCGACAAAAGTATAAGGATTTTTAGACCTGATTCCAATTTAGAGCATGGCGACTCATATAGAGATATACTAGATTCATCTATTTTAGAGACTCAGCTAGTTATACTTTCTTGTACATTTTACTGTACCATGATTTAATATTTAGTAGTTTAATATTTAAACCAACTAATCATTTAGACAAATATATGATGCGTGTTGTATCTTCTAACATGCAACATGTTTAATTTCTGCTCAACTTACTTTATATTACTAGCATGATGAGTAATTCAAATGCAAGTTGATTTTGGCTAGATACGTGAAATGTACCCTAGGTTTCTCATATAGGTAATTTTATCATGCGTATGATTTCTATGTGACACCAAAACAGATTTATATGTTTCCTAGACATGATGCACATTATCAACTTGGTTTAGCTATATGAGGCTAAACAATGTATAGAGTAAGTATATGTATGTATGAGCATTTTGTTTGACATATTTATCAAAGAGTCGAGGTAGATAATATCTACGGTTTGGAACTCCTCATATGCAATGGAGTGCGGGGAATATTGCAGGTGCACCATGCTATATCTAGCGCAGGCTCAATATGGGGCAGCACGTATCACATGACTTAATTTAGATGATGCATGCATTCATATAAAGGCAACCACATATTTATTCGGGTTGACCAATGTGCTTGGTGTTAGCTAAGCTAGATAAGGCATGACTAACTTTCAGATCAAGCAAATATAATTTACATGCAAATTTACTTGCCTTACATGCGTACCACCTAGTTACATGCGTACCACCTAGTAGTATCTGACTAGAGTGCATGAGCTATAGAGTATTCTAATCATACATGGCTGAGTGAATTTAGTTTACCAAGTCTTAACCTTATGCCGATTCATGGTTGCGAACTAGGCAAATATGACATGCAAACATTATCTTATTTGATTACACGTCTAGCACAGATCGACTAAGAGGATGACACGAGCATGAAGACAACCCTGGCGATTCTTAGTTCAGTTTAGCTATATGAGACTGAAACAATATGTACTTTTATTTTATTTGTATCCTTGATTCGTATCAACATGGAGGCCGGAGTCGCCAAACGACCAAACCATGAGGAAGTTAATATTTTCATCCTTGATTCGTATCAACATGAGGACCGGAGTCGCCATATGACCAAACCATGAGGAAGTTAATTTGAACATGCAAGTTTATTTGTACCAACTATTAGTATCTAACTAGCGTACGTGTTATCATAGAATATGCCAAACATGTGTGACCTAGCGTGTGCAAGTCTTAAATCATGTACGATCAAGATCATTAGCTAGGCAGATGGCATGCAATCATTATTTTTATATTTGGCCTTTTCATACCTACAAGGCTAGCACTACAAACATGCATCTGTGGTTTAAGAACTATTTTATAGGAAGAAGACATATCATAACTTCTACCAAGATGGGGAACAAATGAATTTCGTCCTTGATTCGTATCAATATGGGGACCGGAGTCACCATACGACCAAACCATGAGGAAGTTTTAATTTGCATCCTTGGTTTGTATCAACATGGAGACCGGAGTCACCAAGCGACCATACCATGAGGAAGTTTTAATTTGAGCATGCTGAAGCGATCATCATATGAACAAGGATATAATCAAGAATAACGGAGGATGAGAGAATTTAGCCTCAGTCTCCCTTTTCTCACCTTGACGATGGAGACGAATGGCAGCAACCCTCGCTCGGACGGCGGCGCACGGTCTCGTAGATGTCGAACGGCCGGCCGGCAGCCACTAAACAGCCAACGCGTTTGATAGCGTGAGTGTTGAGAAGCTGGCAGGAGGCACCGCAGACGACGAGCGGCCGGCGGCGTGATGGACAGCGGCAGCGCGTATGTGCGAGTATGGGTGGTGATGGAGCAGCGATGGACCGAAGCTCTGTTTGATTAGCGATTTTGCGATCCTTTGTGCAGCGTGGGGTGCTGATCCTTATATAGGCAAGTAGCGAGGGCCGGAGCGCGCGCACGCCGTGGAGATTGTGGGCAGAACGTGGGCGTCGTGGATGGTTGGGAAATTTGAGCGTCAAGTTTCCTCGCTTAATCTTGATCAGCGTACAGATATTTGGTTCTGGAGCGATCAGAGAAAACCCGAGTATGCTACCCTGTATTCGATCTATGGGCTTGGACCACTAATCAACATGTGTGTTAATTAAGTACTGTGATGGGCTTAATCCTTTGCATGGGCTAATAGCCTAGAGATTTCAGTATAGAACCGCATGCACGTGGGTGATGGGCTAGGTAATTTACTTAATCATCATTAGTTTGGTAATCTGGCCGTCTAATCCATGCATGATGCATGCACGCATTCGGCCACCCTACAAGCTAGCACGTTATGCTCAATTGGTTAGCAAATATGATTTGCCATTTATTTTGGTACGTCGAGACCTTATTTTGTCATGATGTCGGACGCCGACATTTTGTCCTGCGGTTAAATATTTCATAAAATTTGGTATTGCCTCGACACATCTAACATTTGCTCTAATATTAGAGCGCCTTATTTTATCTCGCGGTTGACTTTCCCCCGTGCTCATATTTTATGAAGATCTAGGGTTGCCTACGACGGCGAGCACTTTGTGCTATATCGATGGTTTTCTCTTTGATAAAGTGAGTATCGTGAAGATATCAACTATTGTCGACGATTTATGTGTCGGCTCGACGATTATGCGTCGATTAGTTTATCCCCTTTTTATCATGCGAAAAATCCACTTTTCAACGATGTATTTCATTATTTTATCAAATTTCATAATCATCTTTATATTTGAAGACAAAATCAGTGTCAACAAACCCCATTGATCATGTCTCTAAAATCCCAATTCCCTCTCAGTCTCGCTTATGCATGTTTAGGAGATCACTTTGTATCGATTCTACCACATAATTGAAACCATATCCGATGCATGACCTATCATCTTGTCACAGTAGTAAGCAAACCACAATCCTAGCTGACATAGGAGTTGATTGATATCATGAGGCCCCTGCAACTGTTACAACTTATTGCATGCTTAGTGTTACAATGAGGTTGCTTTTGATGTGAGTCGGGATGATAGTGAACATGGTGTTGATGAAAGTGAAACTGTGTTGGTGAATCCACCTTAATACAAGGTGAACGATGAGAGGCTGTGTAGGAGTACACAGTGGGTTGTCTCGTTGAACACCACCTTAAGCACCGAGTTCTTGTACGGTAATGCAAGACAAAGAGTACAACCACACATTGGGCTCACTGACCCCTCTTGGCCTAGTACCTTGATCCGTGTCGACGTCCAGGAGTCACATTAGTTCGGGCTTTCCATTTGGCATCTGCATAGAAAAAGAACGAACGAATGGTTGCATCATATAGATATGTGGGTGCACTTGTGAGGCAGGAAAACCATCTGCCAGAGGTGGCGTCTCGGTCACTTACATTGTTTGAGTCCGTTTCGTTGATCCGGCCGGGCTCTCGAGTGGAGGCAACTCAGATAGTCGACTCCTGGAATAGTCCGGTTGTGAGCGAAGTGTCGTGGTGAACATCCTCCCTGTCACCTATTGAACGGTGGCGAGACCTGGCGGTAACCGATGGTCATGTGTGTGTAGCTTACACCCTTGCACGGTTAACAAAACTATTCGAATAGCCGCGTCCGCGGTTATGGACTACTTGGAACCTGTACCTGATTATTAGAAAACTTGAATGGATACTTCTAAAACTCGCAAGATAAGCGTGAGTGCTATGGTGTGCTCCTCGTGGGGAAGTCGAGGAAGTAACCATAGTGGTGTATTGGTTGGAGACTTGGAAAGTGGACTCGTGTACGCTTCTTACCTCAAGTCTGGTAATCGTAGTTCAGGACTAGCCAAGTCAAAGCTGGCACTTCTGCATGATGAAACCCCACCTCCCTTTACCTTGATACTTGAGCATGAGTAGTGTAGTTCTGATGTAAGTCTTGCTGAGTACGACTTTGTACTCACGTTTGCTTATTCTATGTTTTAGATGAGAACCCGGACCCCCGATGGAGTCACCAACCCGAAGCTCGACGTTGACCTTGGTAGTATAGTTCCAGACAGCAGTCTGGTCCCTCATGGAAGGGCATGTATGTTTACAAGGCTTCTCTAAGCCATTTGTTAAACTTGTCTGTACTCAGACCTAATTTGCTTCCGTTGTATGATGTAATGTTGATCACAGACATGTGATCTTTGTATGCTCTATGTATAAGTCAATAAAGATATACTTTGTAGAGTTATGTGATGATACCTTCTGTTCATACTAGGCATGTGTGCTGCGTGTATGTTTATAACATGCATGTCTTAGTATGGGTTTTCAGATATTAGTTGTGATCTGGCTGGCGGTCTTTTATACACCAAGTTGGCCTTAGATGTGCGCAGCTTGGGGCATCGCGATGCGATTGCTCGTGACTCTGTCACGTGCACACTTTGTTGTATGATCGAGCCCGCCCTAGACCCCGACTAAGTGATCGGGCTGGATTAAGTCTATGTAAGAGTTAGGATTCAATCGATAACATGGTTCAGGCGACTTGTCTATGAGTATGGGATTCACCACCCATAAGCATCTAGACTTGTGAGCGGACGATGAGGACCCATCTCAGATGATCATCCGTCCTGAATGGGATGCCCCTCACGTTCGATGCTTACCGAGAACGTTCTGTGCTTGGCCATGTCTGCTTAGACAAGTGGGTACGGTTCTCGGCTCTCCATGTGATTGTATCGTGACTGGAATTACATACGCTGACCCCGGGTCCCGACATTTTCCTTGGACCATGGGTCCGTGATCAGTAGCTATGTGATGTTCTCCTCCCCTCTTTGATCTTCATTGTTTAGACCTCGTGAGCTGCCCTACATGATCGAGGCACCTTTGTAATATTTCTGCTATTGCTATGTTGAGTTTGATCGGATCTGATGGATTATGAGATTATGTTCAGATTGTGATAGAGTAATATATTTGGTTTTTATCTCTTATATTTTTGTTCCTAAGTAATTCTTGCATGCTCTCTGTTGCTGTTTATTGCTTTGGCCAAGTAGTAGGTAGTGACTCCAAGAGGGAGCGTTGTGCTAGATTGTGGGTTCATGCCTCCCCGATGACATGCTTGAGTGACAGAAACATGAGTCTAGGGAATGTGTTGTTGCCACAAGGGGGAAAACAACGGTGCTTGTAACCGCGGTTACAAGGATTGTTTACTTTACGCAAAGTTCTTTTTAATGCATTTGTCTGTTGCTTTGGGTTTACACTTTGGGTGGGGCTCGCAACTTAATACCAGCGAGATGTTCTGGATAGATATCTCAAGGTGGATGATTAGTAGTAGATGCAGATGGATTTCGGTCTACTTATTTTGGTGTACTGCCCGTGCTTTTGAACCTCTTCCTTTCTTTTGTAGCATAGTTAGCATTGCGGTGCATTCATAACCCTGTCAATTGCCTTTCTGTAATTTGTTTACCTCACATAGCAATTTTTATCGTCTTTTGGGAGAGAGACATCACTAGCGAACTTCACGTATCCCGGTCCATATCCACATTATTGTTTCCAAGCTATATTTACTTTTCTGCATTTACTTTCAAGTTGCTATCATTATCCCTTGCGTTTTATCATTTGTGAACAACAAGACCGAAGAGATTGACAACCTCTCTGAACTTCGTTGCACCGCTGACACCTACTTATCATCTCTGGAGTCCTACTGGAGACAAACCTTGGTATCTTTACTGAGGGAAAACTCCCTGCTGTACTGCATCACGCCTTCCACTTGGGGCCTACCAACGAAGGGCGAGAAGCCAATAAGCATTCATCAACACAAATGTATCCGTTGTGGCTTGGTAATGAATGATGATTCCAATAAAGCAACAATGGCATCATGGATCTATGGATGTTTGTCCCATGGATAATGATAAGAAGAATGGATGATGTTGCAATGAATACAATCTATTGAAGATCGGGTTTTGGGTCTCACGTGTTGTATACAACCTCGGACTAAGATGGTTCAAAAACAAAGCCATTTTCCTCAACAAGACTGAGAATATTCATGTTGAACACTTGTCCATTTGAGGTCATCATAAGGACTCAATAATTCGCGCAATATATCTGTTATGTATATTTTGGACTGGACATCACTTGATCATGGAGTAAAGATGAATGTTGACCAAGATAAAGATGCAAGATTGAATTCTTGATGGTCAACACTCTAGCACTACTTATGTACCACATGGGATCTTGTGGCATGGTAAGAAATTGTCAATTGTGCTTTGAGTTCTAACCCATACGATGTTGATGGCTTCTCGCCCTTCGTTGGTTACCAGAAGTGGAAGGTTTGAGATGTAGCGCAGCAGCAAGTTTCCCTTGGTGAAGATACCAAGGTTTGTCTCCCGTAGGACTCCGGATATGATAAGTAGGTGTCAGCGACGCAACTGACATGGACCTGCACACAGACACAGATAACTTTGTTCCCAACGAAGTTCAGATAGGTTGTCAATCTCTCTGGTCTTGTTGTTCACAAAGGGTAAAACATAAGGGATAATGATAGCAATTGAAAGTAAAAAGCAGAAAAGTAAATATAGCGTGGAAACAGTAATAAGGATATGGACCGGGATACGTGATGTTCACTAGTGATGTCTCTCTCCCAAAAGACGATAAAACTGCTATGCGAGGTAAACAAAATACAGAAGGGCAATTGACAGGATTATGAACGCACCGCAATGCTAACTATGCTACAAAAGAAAGGAAGAGGCTCAAAAGCACAGGCAGTACGCCAAAATAAGTAGACCGTAATCCAACTGCATCTACTACTAATCATCCACCTTGAGATATCTATCCAGAACATCTCGCTGGTATTAAGTTGCGAGCCCCACCGAAAGTGTAAACCCAAAGCAATAGACAACTGCATTAAAAAGAACTTTGCGTAAAGTAAACAATCCTTGCAACCGCGGTTACAAGCACCGTTGTTTTCCCCCTTGTGGCAACAACACATCCCCTAGACTCATGTTTCTCTCACTCAAGCGTGTCATCGGGGGGCATGAACCCACAATCGAGCATAACATTCCCTCTTGGAGTCACTACCTACTACTTGGCCAAAGCAATAAACAGAAACGGAGAACAATGCAAGAATTACTTAGGAACAAAAATATAAGAGATAAAAACAAAATATATTACTCTATCACAATCTGAACATAATCTCATAATCCATCAGATCCCATCAAACTCAGCATAGCAATAGCAGAAATATTACAAAAGTGCCTCGATCATGTAGGGCAGCTCACGAGGTCTAAACCATGAAGAACAAAGAGGGGAGGAGAACATCACATAGCTACTGATCACGGACCCATGGTCCAAGGAAAACTACTCACGAGACATCCGGGGAGCATCCATGGTGGAGAGGAGACTCCCAGAGGTCGGAAGCGCGGCGGCATCCAGGGTGCCGGGAAGAGGTCTTCTGGTGCTCCCGATCTCGGAAGCGCGGCGGCGGAGGAACAGAGGAGAGTTTGCGAAATAGGGTTCTATCTTCGGATTTTCCCCGTGACGGAGAATAAATAGGCGAAGGGGGGCAGCCAGAGGTGGACAAGTGGCCCCAGGCGCCCCCCCTGGCGCGGCCAGGGGTGGGGCCTCGCCGGGTGGCTGCCTGGGCCCCCTGGCTCCCCTCTGGCCCCAGTCGGGCTCTTCACGAAGCTTCCTGTACCCTGATTTTTCCTGTATTTTTCCCCGAATTTTTCTGGCACTTTTTATATGGGGGAAAACTGAAATAGAAAAACAGCAGAAAACAGGAACTGGCACTGGGGTGCACTGAGTTAATAGGTTAGTCCAAA
Organism: Bromus sterilis; assembly: GCA_950022295.1. Taxonomy (NCBI): domain Eukaryota; kingdom Viridiplantae; phylum Streptophyta; class Magnoliopsida; order Poales; family Poaceae; genus Bromus; species Bromus sterilis. Next base: position 135,542,259 of record OX465601.1, on the reverse strand, counting down.
TATGATCAAAAGTGTATGAAAGTGTATCTAGATCATAGCAATATCACACAAAACATGCATGGAGCAAGCAGAAATTATAGATACGTTTTGGACGTATCAACATCCCCAAGCTTAATTCCTGCTCGTCCTCGAGTAGGTAAATGATAACAGCATAATTTCTGTTGTGACATGCTAGCAACCATAAAAGAACTTTGAAAAGTAAAGCAATCAAGGTTAAAGATTCAATTCAAGTCATAACATGCAAGAGTCTATATTAGCATTGAAACAAGTAACAAAAGAACATTAGGTGCAAGAGCTCTCGTTGTCCGTGACTCGAATGTCTCCAAATGGTGTTTGCGTGCAAGAAGGGGGATAGGGAATACGAGAAAAAAGTATTTTTGTGTTGAGAACTCAATCTACGAAAGTTTCACACTTGGTCCTCTCTGGAATCTTATCTTGACTCGTCCCCAGACCACTAGCCAGATACAAGTCAATTTGATCCACACCTTTTCGATATTTCGAGCACTCATGGAATGGATGAGCGTAAGCACGAGAGTTGACACTTAGGATGGCAAAGAGAGAAGTACGGAGGAGGAGGAAGACAAAAAATAATGAGAAAGGCTCACATCAATGAGGACAATCATAGGCAAGAGATGCCAAATGATAGATATGATGTGAGGAGTAGGGATTGCCATGCAACGGATGCACATACGAGCTAAGAAGCTCTCCAATGGAACTAGTGGGGGTGCATCTAACTTGCTCGCTCATTAAGACCTAGAGCTCATTTGAGGAGGCTCATCCTTGGAATATGCAAGCCAAGTTCTATAGTGTGAAGGTCCCCACATAGCTATATGCATAATGATCATCTCTATGGAGTACAAGGATATAAAGGGAGTACTAGTGTGGATCTCTCAAAAGGATAGTAGTGTTGCCCCTTTCTCTCTTTTTTTTATTTTTTCTATTTTTTTGTATTTTTTTGTGGCCTCAATGGCTCTTTCTATCTAACTCTCATTTGTCCTCTTTGGGATCTTTTATTGTGTCCACTTTGGGATCTTTTCCTCACTTAAGGGCAACACTCTTTTTTACAAGAAGATAAAGGAGATCTTTCACACTTTACAAGGTACTCAAAATCATAAAGAAGACGTAACTATCATGATGTATGCAATGTATGTCGCCGCCAGTATAGAAGGAACATGTATGACATGAAGATCAAGTCATGAAGAGGTGGATGTTGCATGGCAATATATCTCGGAAAGGCTATGGAAATGCCTTGATAGGTAGGTATGGTGGCTGTTTTGAGGAAAGATATAAGGAGGCTTATGATGACAAAGCGTATCATGCCAAGGGTTTGGATGTACCGGCGAAGGTGGACACCAACTCTCGGAGTGATAAGAAGGCAATGCACGGCACGGGAGAGGCTAGCAAAATATGGGAAGGTGGAAGTGTCAACTTTCAATACTTACATTAGTCCGAAGAACTCATGCACTTATTATCGGTAACTCTCAATCTAATAAGGAGGTCACAAAGAGACAAGTACCCCGAGGAGGAGTATATGGGGGTTTGGTTATCCTTGCGCATCCTCGACTCATGGTACGTGAGTGTACTCTAATATTCCATCCCTCCAAAGATTAGTGATCCATCTAGTAGCTAGAGTTCTCAACTAGTTTTTTAGGTTTTGAAAATAAACACGGATTGCCCAAAATACGAAACCTATCACTAATAGGCTAGAGCTCTTGACACCAAAAGTTCAAACATTACTCACATCAATACCTCAAAACTATTGCAAGCTACTACTAGAATTAAATAGCAACCTCAATTACCTAGTTTCAAGACAAGACACAACTCAGTGCAACAACCAACTCTCTTTAACAAGATAAACATGAAAACTAAAAAAGAGTTCCAGCAACAAACTAAACAAAAGCCAAGGCTCTTGCTGAAGACATACTAAGACTAAAACTAAACATAGCAGTAGCTATGAAAAGATAAAGAACACACAACAGCAAAAAGATAAGCAGGAAAAATCCTATGATGTGTTCTAGATTTTGAAAGTGGAGCGTGTTTCTCTCCCACACAAAGTAAGACGGGATCTAACTTGTTATGAACAGCAAGCAAAGCTAAACAAAACTAAAAATAAAATCTAAGAGCGAGACGCTCCAAGCATAGCACATAACGCATGAAGTGATAAAAATATAGTGAGACGAAGGACGAACTGATGATTGTTGATGGAGAAGGGGATGCACGGGGGCATCCCCAAGCTTAGACGCTTGAGTCTCCTTTAATATTTGTTGGGGATGCATGGGGGCATCCCCAATCTTGAGTGCTTGACACTCCTGGATCTTCTTTTATCATCTTCCATCGCACACTTGAAAACTCCCTTCATACATAACTCATCATAAGTTGATTAGAGAGGTTAGTACCCTTAATAAATAATTTTTCCCACTGGATATAAAGATATTCTTGAATAGCTACTGTTTCTCAAGAGTGCCAAAAAAATTTTGCAAAGAAAAAGAAAGCTTAAGGTTTGCAAAAGTTAGGAGAGACAAAACGTGGCAGAATCTGTGAAAAACAGAACAGAAGATAGTAAAGAATTTTTTAGGGGTACTTCTGCAACTCAAATCAAAAAACTCAGAACATACGGAAGTTTTTTAATTGTATAGATCATGCGATGTAAAAATTTCAGCTCAAAAAGATGAACTGGGATTTTTCTGGAATTTTTCTGGTCACGAGGACAGAATCTGTTTTCTGGACAGCATGTCACAACTTTTACTTCCCTTGCCGCAAGAGGCTATAACTTGGCACAAAGTTGAAAAATAAAGATACAATGATGTTGCTACAGTAGTAACAAATATCAAGACACAACAAAAGAAAAAAATAAAAACCTAAATTCGTTGCGGGCTGCCTCCCGAAAGCGCTTTCTTTTATGCCTTTTAGCTAGGCATGAAGCAAAAGATCAAGTTGTAGCAATCGAATCATTAGCAAGATCATCAAAAAGCTCTTCAATTGTACAACTGGTCTTAAGAGTTCTTTCAAACAAAGGCCTAATGAAGATACTTCTAGGGAGAAAACCAAAAGGCGGAAAATCAATGGAAGATTCATTTATAAAATTATCAAAGAGAGGTATTTCTTCCAAAGTTTTCACGGTTTCAACTTCTTTAGCAATGGGTGGTGTATTTTTAGGTCGGGGAACCCTAGGGACATAATTGAACTTAGGTTCCCTTCTTGCTGAAGTCTCAACCTTTTTTGGTTTGATTGAGGAGAAAGTAGTTCCTAGAGTATTAATGATTTCCTCAATCTTATCAATCCTAGAAAGATCCGTATCACGGGATTTGATGACCTCCAAAGTTTTAATAATTTTTAGCATGGAGCTATCAAGCCTATTCAAATTCCCTTGAATCTTGCGATCCAACTCATTTATCCTATTTATACTTGGTATTTCTAACTCTATCATTTCAAGTTTCTTCATAATGTGAGCTAGAGTTATATCTTCTTGTATGCTAGCAATAGGGAGATTTCCAACAAGATTTTCAATAACATTAAGAGACTCCCAAGTCGGGGCTTCTAGAAAATTCCCATTGATAGCAGTATCTAATATGAACCTATTCCAAGGAGTAATCCCGACATAAAAATTTCTTAGCAGGATAGTAGTGGATTGCTTCTTGGTGGATCTTTTTTGAGAATCATTAATTCTATACCAAGCATCTTTTAAACTTTCTCCACCTTTTTGTTTAAAGGTGAGAACCTCCGTCTCAACAAAGGCAAAAGGGTCGGACATAATGACAACTAGCAAGATAAATATTTTTTTGTAATTTTTGATAAAAGACACAAAGACAAAAACTGAAAGATAAACTAACAAGACTAAAAAACAAAGGTAAAGGTTAGTGTGCAACTCCCCTATCTTAGCACTCGGAGTCCCCGGCAACGGCGCCAGAAATTCGCTTGACGGCTTCTCGCCCTTCGTTGGTTACCCCAAGTGGAAGGTTTGAAATGTAGCGCAGCAGCAAGTTTCCCTTGGTGAAGATACCAAGGTTTGTCTCCCGTAGGACTCCGGATATGACAAGTAGGTGTCAGCGGCGCAAATGACGTGGACCTGCACACAGACACAGATAACTTTGCTCCCAACGAAGTTCAGAGAGGTTGTCAATCTCTCCGGTCTTGTTGTTCAGAAAGGGTAAAACACAAGGGATAATGATAGCAATTGAATGTAAAAAGCAGAAAAGTAAATATAGCGTGGAAACAGTAATAAAGATATGGAACGGGATACGTGATGTTCACTAGTGATGTCTCTCTCCCAAAAGACGATAAAACTGCTATGCGAGGTAAACAAATTACAGAAGGGCAATTGACAGGATTATGAACGCACCGCAATGCTAACTATGCTACAAAAGAAAGGAAGAGGATCAAAAGCACGGGCAGTACGCCAAAATAAGTAGACCATAATCCAACTGCATCTACTACTAATCATCCACCTTGAGATATCTATCCAGAACATCTCGGGTGTATTAAGTTGCGAGCCCCACCCAAAGTGTAAACCCAAAGCAACAGACAACTGCATTAAAAATAACTTTGCGTAAAGTAAACAATCCTTGCAACCGCGGTTACAAGCACCGTTGTTTTCCCCCTTGTGGCAACAACACATCCCCTAGACTCATGTTTCTGTCACTCAAGCGTGTCATCGGGGGGCATGAACCCACAATCGAGCATAACGTTCCCTCTTGGAGTCACTACCTACTACTTGGCCAAAGCAATAAACAGCAACGGAGAACATGCAAGAATTACTTAGGAACAAAAATATAAGAGATAAAAACCAAATATATTACTCTATCACAATCTAAACATAATCTCATAATCCATCAGATCCCATCAAACTAAGCATAGCAATAGCAGAAAGATTACAAAAGTGCCTCGATCATGTAGGGCAGCTCACGAGGTCTAAACCATGAAGAACAAAGAGGGGAGGAGAACATCACATAGCTATTGATCATGGACTGATGGTCCAAGGAAAACTACTCACGAGACATCCGGGGAGCATCCATGGTGGAGAGGAGACTCCCGGAGGTCGGCCCTCCCTTCGGCAGGGTGCCGGGAAGAGGTCTTCTGGTGCTCCCGATCTCGGAAGCGCGGCGGCGGCGGAACAGAGGATAGTTTACGAAATAGGGTTCTGTCTTCGGAGTTTCCCCGTGACGGAGAATAAATAGGCAAAGGGGGGCAGCCAGAGGTGGACCAGGAGCCCCAGGCGCCCCCCTGGCGCGGCCAGGGGTGAGGCCGCACCGGGTGGCCGCCTGGGCCCCCCTAGATCCCCTCTAGCCCCACTCGGGCTCTTCGTGAAGCTTCCTGTACGCTGATATTTCCTGTATTTTTCCCGAAATTTTTCTGGCACTTTTTATATGGGGAAAACTGAAATAGAAAAACAGCAGAAAACAAGAACTGGCACTGGGGTGCACTGAGTTAATAGGTTAGTCCAAATATGATCAAAAGTGTATTAAAGTGTATCTAGATCATAGCAATATCACACAAAACATGCATGAAGCAAGCAGAAATTATAGATACGTTTTGGACATATCAGATGTATTTCTATATCTTTGAGGGATAGATGATTCTCATGGCAATGCATCAAGAGAAAGATCACAAGTGCCCATGAGATAATGACATCAAGTGTAATGGTCATCAAGTTATACAAGGTCAAGTTCAAGATATGCATCTCAGAGGATTACATGCTTGAAGCTTGCGGATGATCACGTGGTGGCACATGTGAAGATGGCATAGAATGCAAAGCTTTCCTCATGTCTTACGAGGATACTAATGAAGTCTTCACCGAGTTATGTGACCAATATTGCATGTACATCTTGAGCCAAGCATGAACCCATCATCAAGCTCAAGTGGAACGCTCAAGTCAAAGGTATTGTGTCGTGGATCATTGACCATCGAAAAGGACACATGCTCAAGAATGGATTTCCGGAAGCTATAGTATAGTTCTTTTATTATTTTTGAGTTATGGGGATCCCACACTATTAAGAGGGGATCAATGGGGTTTGGTAATGGACTTTCTCAAGTCAACAATTCCTAACTCAATTCCACTCCTATCCTTTATACAAAAGGGGGGGTAATCCATAGCCAACTCATTTCTCAAATACTATGGCATATCCTTTTCATACTTTGATCCTTCCATTTTGGCTTATCTTGGGTGGTTCTCTATGTGCGGATCTTGAGCTTTTCAATAGCTTTAAAATAAGCCCAAGATCATCAAAATCGGAGTTCGTATGTAAAAGTTATGCTCGTTTCAGTATTGGGTTCCTGCTGTTCGTTCTCTGGACGGACGTCCGATGAATTTCGGACGTCCGATCCATCGGACGTCCTGTCGGATGTCCTATCCCCACCAAAATTATTGTGTCCAGATGGTCAGTGAGCATGCAAATTTACCAGAAGTCCGACGTGTTTCGGACGTCCGTCCGAACCCTGTCGGACGTCCGACATTTGGACTTTCGGACGTCCGACATCTGACGGACGTCCGACACTTGCACAACTTATTGCCCCAACGGCCATTTCGTCCCTTGGGCTATAAATACCCCCTCACCCCTACTTGTGAGGGTTGAGCACTTCATCCCAAACACACAAGAACCCTAAAAGGCTCCCTCTCCTTTCTCCTACACCAAATCCTAGATCCTGAAGAGATTTGTGAGATTTCTTGAGAGAGATTTCACCCATTGATAGATCCACTCCCTCTCCCTCTTTTTACAAAAGGAGTTCACGATTTGAGCAAGTCTTCAGCATTTCCCCCTTGATCTTGTTACTCTTGGAGGTTGGAGACTCCTAGGCGGTAGGAGTGCTCCGGTGAGGAATCAACTTGTTATTTGCCCCCGGAAAGTTTGTGAAGGTTTGGAGGCCGCCTCAAGGTCTACCACTAGTGGTTTGTAATCTCCTTCGTGGTGATATCTCAAGGAGAATAGGGTGAGCCTTCGTGGCGTTGGTGTGCCTTCGTGGCGTTGGTGTGCCTTCGTGGTAACACCCACTCTCTCAGAATGGTGAGTAGCTTCCCTCAAAAGGAAGTGAACATCGGGATACATCCTCGTCTTCGAGTCTACGGTTATCTCTAACCCTAGCTCACTACTTGTGGTTTACTTTGGTCACTTGACCTTGCATTCACTTTATCTTGTTTTCCTCATTATATTGTGTTAGTTATCATATCGTAGTGATCTTTTTAGGCCAACACATTATACACCGCAATTCATACGTGCTACTATTGTTCCATATTGTTCCTTTTGTGAATTGGTATATTGTATCTCACATATCCACATCTTGTGAAAGTTTGTGTAACTTACTCGTGCCTACTAGTATCATTATTGTGTTCATATTGTTTAAAGTTGTTGTTGCACTTAGTTGAGCCTAGTATATTAAGGTTTTGTGCTTGTTAAGTATCCGCTTAGTTTATTTCCGCATTCGGATTTTAACAAATCCATAAAAGGTTTAAAACGCCTATTCACCCCCTCTAGGCGACATCGTGGTCCTTTCAATTGGTATCAGAGCAAGGTCTCTCCTTATTAGGCTTCATCGCCTGGAGAGTAAGATGTCGACTAGTGGTATAGTGCAAAATAACACCTTTTATTTTGATGGCACAAATTATCACTTGTGGAGAATTCGCATGCTATGTCACTTCCGGACCATGGGTTCAAATGTTTTGCGAATTGTTACTATTGGGGCTCATATTGCAAAGGATTGCCTATCTCCATCTCTTGAGGATATGCATATCGATAGTGATGTTTTGGGAGCCATTCATCAAGCTATAACATTTGATATGTTTGAGTCTATTTTGATGTGTAAGACAGCTCATGAGGCTTGGACCAAACTTGATGATGTATATGGTGGATCATATCTTAATGAAGCCAATATTTTTCCCATGGAGACAATTGGGAAAGTCTCGACAAACTCATGTCATGAAGAGCACCCTATTTCCTCCACCTCCGACTACTTGGTCACATCAACATCTTCCACTTTACCAACATTTAGCTTGTCACAAGGTAATGAAATGGTAAGTGGAGAAATCATGTGTGATGATGATGTAGAGATCATTATAGATGATACTCCATGTAGAAATGCTAGCATTGTAGCTTCCATGGACTTGAGCATATCTTGGACCAACTTTGGCATAGACTCTTTTGTCAATAATCCATGCATGTCATCTAAAGATTCCTTGACATACTCTTGTGATGATATGCTTGCTCTTCCATGTTGCCATGGTAAAAATGCTTCAATTTCCTCTAGTTATTGTATGACTAACCATGTAGAGGAAGCCAAGAAAAATTTGGAACACTTGATTAGCGAAGACCCCTCTTGTCCGGAAAAGTCATCACCGATGCACGTGTGCCTCATGGCAAGAGGCAATCATGAGGTATCCTCTTCTCTTAGTGATGATGATGATGATGATTGTCATGAAAATGATGTTGCCGTGACCCAAAATCTCTATGAGATTGGGAAAACCCTTTGTAGGGTTAACAAGGACACATATAGGATGTTCCAAGATGTTCTTGCCTCCTTTGATAAACGTAATGATTTACTTCATGAAGTGCAAGATAAAAATGAACTACTTGAACATAATATCATTTTGGCTCATCAGTCTTTGAGAGACTTGAAGTGTTCAAAAGAAGAGATTGAAGTTTCTCATTATAAGCTTAAAGAGGATTTTGAGCACCTTGACCTTGGCTACAAGAACGTCAAAGGAGAGCTCACTAAACTCTCTTAGTCTCATGAGGAACTTCAAGCTACTCATGATAAGTCTTTTGGTTCTACCTCTTCCTCTCATATTGTCAATGATGCGTGTACTACTAATACTATTTTTTTGAAGCATCAATATTGAAGGAGAATGTTGAGATAAGTGCTCAACTTGATTTGCTAACTAGCAATTATGGGAAATTGGAAGTAATTCATGAAAATCTCTCGAGCACTCATGAGGAACTTCTAACCTCTCATGATAGGCTAAAGTTAGCCCATGAGGCTATGATCACTAAGGTAAAATCTTATGAGTCTCATGTGGACATTAGCACATATTCTACACAAAATTCCTTGTTGTCATGTGCTAGTCCTTGAAATTCCTCTCTACATGATGTTGCTACATGTTGCGATGATTTGCTCACCATGCCTTGTTTCTCTAATAATTAGGCTTCTATATCCTCTAGCTCTTTTGTCAATACTAACATTGTAGAGGAAAATAAACAGCTCAAGGCCCAAGTCGTTAGTTTGAAGAAAGACCTGGAGAAGTGCTATGATGGGAAATCCAAACTCAACAATATATTGAGTGTAAAAAATTTCCCTCAAGATAGGTGTGAACATAGTTTTATATCCAACAAGAAGAAGTCCAAGAACAATAAGAAGGGACAAGACCAAGTCAAGAATGAGGCCAACATTATTTTCTTCAAATGCAATAAAGTTGGACACCATGTAAGGTCTTGTGCAATGAAGGAGAAGGCCTCAAGTGAGAAGCATCATGGGAAGCAGCCTCAAGAACAATCTCAAGATGAAGAAAGGCCTCTCTCCGTGATTAACCATGATAATGATCCTCATGTTGAGAAGAAAAAGAAGAAGAGAAAGGGAAGCAAAATGTTGCTATAATTATCGTAAGAAGGGACACATATCTTCATCATGTCCAAACGGTAACATCCCTAAGCCTCCAATAATAAATGATCATTATTTACTTAGGAAGGATAATGTTGGCAATGTGTTTGCCAAGTTTGTGGGTACCCAAAGTGGTTCGAAGGTGGATAAGACCATTTGGGTCGCCAAAACTATTGTGACTAATTTCTTAGGACCCAACCTTGTTGGGGACCAACAAGCTCTAACTTGATCAATAGGTGGTTGGAGAGCATTGGAGACTTGGCTACTTCATGAAGAAGAAGAAAGTACTTTCACCACAAGTTATGGTTAATTACTAGTCAAGTGGATTATCATCATATTCATTAATCCAAGTCTCCTCCTTGCGGTAACTTGTAGTTACATTGTTTTACATTGAAAGTTATTAGCACCATGCATGTGTAGGTTTTGTGCCTAGCATGTTTTTGTATGTTGTGCCTCTTATTATGCTTGATTTGTGGTATTTAGCATATGTAGGTTGCAATGCACCTCATACAGTTGTGAGTGTATGTGTGTGTTGTTTCTAGCCTTTATTGCTTCATTAGTTGAATCTTATTTGGCTCTTTCGTGATATCAATGGATCATCACATTATGGGGGAGTGTTATGTTTACACATAACACAAACCTTGAATGTGTATATATGTGGGATATCATCTAGAATTATTTGTACAATATTATCTAGCATATTCTGTACTCACAATGTAAAATGTGCATCGATGCACAACTCCTAGAAATATCTCATAAATTGGGTCTCATTTGACACATGTGGATAATACATGAACTGTCACATTATGGGGGAGCGGTATGCTATGTGCATACCGCAATCCTTAAAGATGTGAATAAATTAAATAATGTCATTTAGAATTCATATTTGAAATTATCTTAGATCTGTGTGGCTTGCATTGTTTTGTTTGAGTATGATATTCTTGGGCGATTTTTCCATTATCTATCATATTAAACGTTGGTGGGAAATTGTTTGATTCAATTCATTCCAATTATGGTTATGCATGGTTATCTATATAATTGGAATATTAAGAATCTCCTCTACATGCATTGTGGTTAATTATAAACTCTCATCATATGCCTTATCTATTGAAGTTGATCTTTCATATCGTTTAAATCTACCACCGAGTATTATTCTAGATACCATTAAACTTGGTATTCCTTCATGTGGTTGAATTAGTAGATCATCTTCGTCTCGGCCTTTACTTCAACTTACATTTTACATCTTGCCAAGAAATCCATTTGTCTCCCAAATGTTCTCCCATGCCTTGATCAAGCTCATATTCTTAGTTTTGTGAAGTTACGGGAGTTGGTTATCTCACTAGTTGTTCTATCTTATATCCATTTGAGTGTGATATAACCTTGAAAATACGTGTAATGTATATCTTATGTGCACTTTGGTTTTGCTTAGTTCATATGTTGAACTATGTGTGTGATCATGTGTTGATTCATCACTTTGATACAATTTGGACAACATAAAGGATGATTGATTTTATTTAAGTGTTCATCGTTTATATATATTATATAGTCTAAATTATATCTTCTTGGTTCTTGATATGCTTGTGCATGCATGCTTAAATGTATGTGTATCTTCATGCCCTGCTTGCTCTATTTGATCCAAGATATGTAGGGGAAACTCCATCAAACCTTGACGTTTAAGACATGCAGTCATATTCATATTCACATACTTAAGTGGAGTTTGCCCTATGTATTGTAGCTATGCTAACCACTTTGGACCCAAGAAGGTTGGGGGCCATATTGTACCTAAATGGTCTTAGGTACATCTGAGGAATGTTGGGTGCTTGGCTTATTCATTGAGAATGCGGTGCTTTCATGAGGAACCAGGAGTCAAGCCATAATATGTTATTGATCTACAAACTTCATTCCAATGCCATCATAGTAACATGAATGTATTGCAATCACACATATATATATATAGTGTAATGTGGTCAACCTTGTGTAGGTTGCATCATGGCATGATTACTTCTTGCTAAAAGTGTGTTTCTTGCATGTTCTTACAAGCAAAGTTTTGTGATATGAGGCATTTGGGAAGTTGCATATAATGGGAAAGTTACCCCAAAATTAGTCATAAGGTAATTTATTGCGTATCAATTCCTCAAATGTGCTCTCATATGCAATATTGATGAAATTATAGAAACACTCTAATTTCTCGAAGTATGTGCTTTCTTGATTAGAAATTCATGGTTATTCAAATGAGATCAATTTGTGCCATGTTCCATGTGTCATGTGTCATGTGTCACGTGTCATGTGTCACGTGTCATGTGTCATGTGCCTTGCTCTTATGATAGGATCAAACTTGTGTATCAATGGGTTCACATATGGATATCATGTCGCTATCAATTGTAACTATCTTTTATATGTGAGTTTCTTTGTGTATTGCCACTTAGGAACTTATATACATAAGAACGTTCATATATTCCCTTGTTATCATCTACCCTTTGTCGACTACTTAGTTTGTTCATTTTTGTCTCTTTGGTGGCTTCGGTAGAAGGGTGTTATGTGAGTGCTTGTATGTCTTGCATATTCCTTTTGCACTCATGTGTGTTAATGTATTCCTCATATGTTGCTACCTTATATTGATCCACACTTAAGGTTGAGCTTCTCCATGCGTTCCTTATAGAATATGTGCATTTAATTTCACTCATAACTTGTAATATGCACAAATTATTGTGGTCTCATACCATATGAGTTTCTCTAGATCTTTCCTTCCATTTTGGCATTTGTTGCCAATGGGGGAGAAGTTTAGAGGGTTTAGTGGGGGTTTAGTGGTTGAGGTCATTCATGCATATCTATCAGTGTTATATATGGTTATGGCATGAATGAGCTATGTATATAGAGTAAACTTCAACATGGTCAACATATGCAATGAAATTCAAGTTCATTCACACATGCATATATTGTGGGGGGAGTTTTCTCTATATATTATGGTTCTACGAACATCAAATTCTTGTGTAGTATTTTGATGCTAGTATAACCGATGCAGATAACATAAAGTAACTTTGTGTTACGTTATGCTATCAAAAGAACTCAAGTATATAATTTATCCTTGGATAAGTTGCATGCTTGTTTGATAAACCCTCTTACCGAGATTGTCATCAACTACCAAAATGGGGGAGATTGAAAGTACATGTAGTCCCCATGTGTGGTTTTGGTAATTAATGACAATCCTTATGGACTAATGTTTGCATTGAGATATATATATTTGAAGGAAATTTACATAGGAAATGCATGAAGATCAGTGTTCATCAACACAAATGTATCCATTGTGGCTTGGTAATGAATGATGATTCCAATAAAGCAACAATGGCATCATGGATCTATGGATGTTTGTCCCATGGATAAAGATAAGAAGAATGGATGATGTTGCAATGAATACAATCTATTGAAGATCGGGTTTTGGGTCTCACGTGTTGTATACAACCTCGGACTAAGATGATTCAAAAGCAAAGCCATTTTCCTCAACAAGACTGAGAATATTCATGTTCAACACTTGTCCATTTGAGGTCATCATAAGGACTCAATAATTCGCGCAATATATATCTGTCATGTGTCTTTTGGACTGGACACCACTTGATCATGGAGTAAAGATGAATGTTGACCAAGATAAATATGAAAGATTGAATTCTTGATGGTCAACACTCTAGCACTACTTATGTACCACATGGGATCTTGTGGCATGGTAAGAAATTGTCAATTGTGCTTTGAGTTCTAACCCATACGATGTATTTCTATATCTTTGAGGGATAGGTGATTCTCATGGGAATGCATCAAGAGAAAGATCACAAGTGCCCATGAGATGATGACATCAAGTGTAATGGTCATCAAGTTATACAAGGTCAAGTTCAAGATATGCATCTCAGAGGGTTACATGCTTGAAGCTTGCGGATGATCACGTGGTGGCACATGTGAAGATGGCATAGAATGCAAAGCTTTCCTCATGTCTTACGAGGATACTAATGAAGTCTTCACCGAGTTATGTGACCAATATTGCATGTACATCTTGAGCCAAGCATGACCCCATCATGAAGCTCAAGTGGAACGCTCAAGTCAAAGGTATTGTGTCGTGGATCATTGACCATCGAAAAGGATACATGCTCAAGAATGGATTTCCGGAAGCTATAGTATAGTTCTTTAATTATTCTTCAGTTATAGGGATCCTGCACTATTAAGAGGGGATCAATGGGGTTTAGTAATGGACTTGCTCAAGTCAACAATTACTAACTCAATTCCACTCCTATCCTTTATACAAAAAGGGGGGGTAATCCAAAGCCAACTCATTTCTCAAATACTATGGAATATCCTTTTCATACTTTGCTCCTTCCATTTAGGCTTATCTTGGGTGGTTCTCTATGTGCGGATCTTGATATTTTCAATAGCTTTAAAATAACCCAAGATCATCAAAATCGGAGTTCGTATGTAAAACTTATGCTCGTTTCAGTATTGGGTTCCTGCTGTTCGTTCTCTGGACGGACGTCCGATGAATTTCGGACGTCCGATTGATGGCGCGAGAGTTGACGGGTGTAGTCTTCTCGCCCTTTGTTGGTGAGCCCCAAGTGGAAGGCGTGATGCAGCACAGCAGCAAATTTCCCTCAGTAAAGATACCAAGGTTTGTCTCCAGTAGGACTCCAGAGATGATAAGTAGGTGTCAGCGGCGCAACTGACGCGGACCTGCACACATACACAAATAACTTTGTTCCCAACGAAGTTCAGAGAGGTTGTCAATCTCTCCGGTCTTGTTGTTCACAAAGGATCAAACACAAGGGATAATGATAGCAACTGAAAGTAAAAGCAGAAAAGTAAATGAGCGTGGAAACAGTAATGAGGATATGGACCGGGATACGTGATGTTCACTAGTGATGTCTCTCTCCCAAAAGACGATAAAACTGCTATGCGAGGTAAACAAATTACAGAAGAGCAATTGACAGGATTATGAACACACCGCAATGCTAACTATGCTACAAAAGAAAGGAAGAGGCTCAAAAGCACGGGAAGTACGCCAAAATAAGTAGACCGAAATCCAACTGCATCTACTACTAATCATCCACCTTGAGATATCTATCCAGAACATCTCGCTGGTATTAAGTTGCGAGCCCCACCCAAAGTGTAAACCCAAAGCAATATACAACTGCATTAAAAAGCACTTTGCGTAAAGTAAACAATCCTTGCAACCGCGGTTACAAGCACCGTATTTTCCCCCTTGTGGCAACAACATATCCCCTAGACTCATGTTTCTGTCATTCAAGCGTGTCATCGGGGGGCATGAACCCACAATCGAGCATAATGTTCCCTCTTGGGGTTACTACCTACTACTTGGCCAAAGCAATAAACAGCAACGGAGAACATGCAAGAATTACTTAGGAACAAAAATATAAGAGATAAAAACCAAATATATTACTCACTCACAATCTGAACATAATCTCATAATCCATCAGATCCCATCAAACTCAGCATAGCAACAGCAGAAAGATTACAAAAGGGCCTCGATCGTGTAGGGCAGCTCACGAGGTCTAAACCATGAAGAACAAAGAGGGGAGGAGAACATCACATAGCTACTGATCACGGACCCATGGTCCGGGGAAAACTACTCACGAGACATCCGGGGAGCATCCATGGTGGAGAGGAGACTCCCAGAGGTTGGCCCTCCCTCCGGCAGGGTGCCGGGAAGAGATCTTCTGGTGCTCCCCATCTCGGAAGCGCGGCGGCGGCGGAACAGAGGCGAGATCGCGAAAAAGGGTTCTGGTTTTGAGGGTTTCACGTCACAGGGGATATATAGGCGAAGGGGGGCAGCCAGAGGTGGACAAGGGGCCCCAGGCACCGCCCTGGCGCGGCCAGGGGTGGGGCCGCGCCGAGTGGCCGCCTGGGCCACCCCTGGCTCCCCTCTGGCCCCACTCGGGCTCTTCTCGAAGCTTCCTGTACGCTGATTTTTCCTATATTTTTCCCGGAATTTTTCTGGAACTTTTTATATGGGGGAAAACTGAAATAGAAAAACAGCAGAAAACAAGAACTGGCACTGGGGTGCACTGAGTTAATAGGTTAGTCCAAATATGATCAAAAGTGTATGAAAGTGTATCTAGATCATAGCAATATCACACAAAACATGCATGGAGCAAGAAGAAATTATAGATACGTTTTGGACGTATCAACATCCCCAAGCTTAATTCCTGCTCGCCCTCGAGTAGGTAAATGATAACGGCATAATTTCTGTGGTGACATGCTAGCAACCATATAAGAACTTTGAAAAATAAAGCAATCAAGGTTAGAGATTCAATTCAAGTCATAACATGCAACAGTCTATATTAGCATTGAAACAAGTAACAAAAGAACATTAGGTGAAAGAGCTCTCGCTGTCCGTGACTCGAATGTCTCCAAATGGTGTTTGCGTGCAAGAAGGGGGATAGGGAATACGAGAAAAACATTTATTTGTTGAGAACTCAATCTACAAAAGTTTCACACTTGGTCTTTTTCTGGAATCTTATCTTGACTCGTCCCCAGACCACTAGCCAGGTACAAGTCAATTTGATCCACTCCTTTTCGATATTTTGAGCACTCATGCAATGGATGAGCATAAGCACGAGAGTTGACACTTAGGATGGCAAAGAGAGAAGTACGGAGGAGGAGGAAGACAAAAAATAATGAGAAAGGCTCACATCAATGAGGACAATCATAGGCAAGAGATGCCAAATGATAGATATGATGTGAGGAGTAGGGATTGTCATGAAATGGATGCACATAAGAGCTAAGAATCTCTCCAATGGAACTAGTGGGGGTGCATCTAACTTGCTCGCTCATGAATACCTAGAGCTCGTTTGAGGAGGCTCATCCTTGGAATATGCAAGCCAAGTTCTATTGTGTTAAGGTCCCCACATAGCTATATGCATTAAGATCATCTCTATGGAGTACAAGGATATAAAGGGAGTACTAGTGTGGATCTCTCAAAAGGATAGTAGTGTTGCCCCTTTCTCTCTTTTTATTTCGTTTTCTCTTTTTTCTATTTTTTTTGTATTTTTTTGTGGCCTCAATGGCTCTTTCTATTTAACTCTCATTTGTCCTCTTTGGGATCTTTTATTGTGTCCACTTTGGGATCTTTTCCTCACTTAAGGGCAACACTCTATTTTACAAGAAGGTAAAGGAGATCTTTCACACTTTACAAGGTACTCAAAATCATAAAGAAGATGTAACTATCATGATGTATGCAATGTATGTCGCTGCCAGTGTAGCAGGAACATGTATGACATGAAGATCAAGTCATGAAGAGATGGATGTTGCATGGCAATATATCTCGGAAAGGCTATGAAAATGCCTTGATAGGTAGGTATGGTGGTTGTTTTGAGGAAAGATATAAGGAGGCTTATGATGACAGAGCGTATCATGCCAAGGGTTTGGATATACCGGCGAAGGTGGACACCAACTCTCGGAGTGAGAAGAAGGCAATGCACGGCACGGGAGAGGCTAGCAAAATATGGGAAGGTGGAAGAGTCAACTTTCAATACTTACATTAGTCCGAAGAACTCATGCACTTATTATCGGCAACTCTCAATCTAGTAAGGAGGTTCACATTGAGACAAGTACCCCGAGGAGGAGTGTATGGGGGTTTGGTTATCCTTGCGCATCCTCGACTCATGGTACGTGAGTGTACTCTAATATTCGATCCCTCCAAAGAGTAGTGATCCATCTAGTAGCTAGAGTTCTCAGCTAGTTTTGTAGGTTTTGAAAATACACACGGATTTCCCAAAATACGACACCTATCACTAAGAGGCTAGAGCTCTTGACACCAAAAGTTCAAACATTACTCACATCAATACCTCAAAACTATTGCAAGTTACTACTAGAATTAAATAGCAACCTCAAGTACCTACTTTCAAGACTAGACACAACTCAGTGCAACAACCAACTCTCTTTAACAAGATAAACATGAAAACTAAAAAGAGTTCCAGCAACAAACTAAAAAAATCCAAGGCTCTTGTTAAAGACAAACTAAGACTAAAACTAAACATGGCAGCAGCTATGAAAAGATAAAGAACACACAACAGCAAAAAGATAAGCAGGAAAAATCTTATGATGTGTTCTAGATTTTGAAAGTGGAGCGTGTTTCTCTCCCACACAAAGTAAGACGGGATCTAACTTGTTATGAACAGCAAGCAAAGCTAAACAAAACTAAAAATAAAATCTAAGAGCGAGACGCTCCAAGCATAGCACATAACGCATGAAGTGATAAAAATATAGTGAGACGAAGGACGAACTGATGATTGTTGATGGAGAAGGGGATGCACGGGGGCATCCCCAAGCTTGGACGCTTGAGTCTCCTTGAATATTTGTTGGGGATGCATGGGGGCATCCCCAATCTTGAGTGCTTGACACTCCTGGATCTTCTTTTATCATCTTCCATCGCACACTTGAAAACTCCCTTCATACATAACTCATCATAAGCTGATTAGAGAGGTTAGTACCCTTAATAAAATAATTTTCCCCACTGGATATAAAGATAATCTTAAAGAGCTACTGTTTCTCAAGAGTGCCAAAAAGTTTTTGCAAAGAAAAAGCAAGCTTAAGGTTTGCAAAAGTTAGGAGAGACAAAACGTGGTAGAATCTGTGAAAAGCAGAACATCAGGTAGTAAAGAATTTTTTTACGGATACTTCTGCAACTCAAATCAAAAAACTCAGAACATACGGAAGTTTCGTAATTGTTTAGAGCACGCTGTCTAAACATTTCAGCTCAAAAAGACGAACTGGGATTTTTCTGGAATTTTTCTAGTCACGAGGACAGAATCTGTTTTCTGGACAGCATGTCACAACTTTTACTTCCCTTGCCGTAAGAGGATATAACTTGGCACAAAGCTGAAAAATAAAGATACAATGATGTTGCTACAGTAGTAACAAACATCAAGACACAACAAAATAAAAAATAAAAACCTAAATTCGTTGCGGGCTGCCTCCCGAAAGCGCTTCTTTAAAGCCATTAGCTAGGCTTAAAGATTATAGAAGATGCTCTCACAAGAATAAGAATTTTGAAGCAAAAGAGAGCATCAAGAAGCAAATGTGAAACACATTTAAGCCTAACCCACTTCCTATGCATAGGCATCTTGTAAGAAAATAAATCAAAGAAGCACAAAGTGACATGCATAGGAAGGTAGAACAAGAACAACTTCAAAACTTTCAACATGAAGAGAGGTGTTTTTGTAACATGGAAGTTTCTACAACCAAACTTTCCTCTCTCAAAGTAATTTTCAGTAGCATCATGAAAAACATAAATAATATAACTATCACATAAATCATGTTGTTCATGACCTACCAGCACACGTGTATTGTTTTCAACACGGTTTTTAGGATGATAAGATAGATGCAACCCATCACATTGAGCCTTGATAAGAGCATAGTTCTCCGGAATATGAATTGGAGTTTTCAAAAGGATAATAGGACAATCAAGTGTGGGTGAAATAGAAACAATTTCATGCTTAACATGAGGAACTATAGCAACTTCATCTCCTTAAGCATCATCCATAGTGGCATCACGTCCATAAGCATAGAAGGCGTCAACTTCATCAAAAAGGGATATTTCAAAAGAATCCATAGGATCATAACACTCATATAAGGTAAGAGTCAAAGAGTTACTCTCATTAGAAGGTAGACATGGATGTCTCCATTCTTCCTCCTCTTGTTCGTCACTCTCCTCCTCTTTTTCATCCAAGGAGCTTTCAGGTTCAGTAATTTCTTCTTCTATAGAGTCCTGCAAAACATTAGCCTCTTCCTTTGGAGGACAGATTCACTCAAGATGATCAGTAATATAATAATTTGCATCATAATTTTCCAAACAATAGTTAAGTATAGCAAGACTCTCAGATTTGTAAGGGGCGTCATCAATATTTTCAAGAAAAGAAGTAATTTCATAGGCACCCTTAAAAGAAACAAATTCTTCTATTTGTTCTGCATCATACAAATCATAATTTCCCTTAGCATAAGAAGCTAAGGTTTCATCCTCATTGTACTCACATTGGAAAGCAAGGTGTTTGTGCCTCATAAAGCAACAAGATTCATCCCTGCAGAAAGAT
This sequence comes from Bromus sterilis, assembly GCA_950022295.1. Lineage (NCBI taxonomy): Eukaryota > Viridiplantae > Streptophyta > Magnoliopsida > Poales > Poaceae > Bromus > Bromus sterilis. The sequence continues at coordinate 135,522,592 of OX465601.1, read as the reverse complement.
ATATTATATATTGAGCACAAGTTTTTAGCATACTCATATGATCGTTGTATGAGTCTCCATAAGTGTATCCCTTTTTGAGACAAGCAGTATTCCTTGTAATATTCTTGTTGATCCTCGGTGAATCCTCCATGCCAATAAGATCTAGTTTCAAAGAAGTTAGACATTGATTTGCAAGTAAGGAACTAGACATACTATATATATATATTTTGATTTTTGATAAAGGACACAAAGATAAAAACTGAAAGGTAAACTAACAAGACTAAAAAAACAAAGGTAAAGGGTAGTGTGAAACTCCCCTATCTTAGCACTCAGAGTCCCCGGCAACGGCGCAAGAAATTTGCTTGATGGTGCGAGAGTTGACGGGTGTAGTCTTCTCGCCCTTCGTTGGTGAGCCCCAAGTGGAAGGCGTGATGCAGCACAACAGCAAATTTCCCTCAGTAAATTTACCAAGGTTTGTCTCAGTAGGACTCCAGAGATGATAAGTAGGTGTCAGCGGCGCAACTGACGCGGACCTGCACACAGACACAAATAACTTTGTTCCCAGCGAAGTTCAGAGAGGTTGTCAATCTCTCCGGTCTTGTTGTTCACAAAGGATCAAACACAAGGGATAATGATAGCAACTGAAAGTAAAAGCAGAAAAGTAAATGAGCGTGGAAACAGTAATGAGGATATGGACCGAGATACGTGATGTTCACTAGTGATGTCTCTCTCCCAAAATACGATAAAACTGCTATGCGAGGTAAACAAATTACAGAAGAGCAATTGACAGGATTATGAATGCACCGCAATTCTAACTATGCTACAAAAGAAAGGAAGAGGCTCAAAAGCACGGGAAGTACGCCAAAATAAGTAGACCGAAATCCAACTGCATCTACTACTAATCATCCACCTTGAGATATCTATCCAGAACATCTCGCTGGTATTAAGTTGCGAGCCCCACCCAAAGTGTAAACCCAAAGCAACAGACAACTGCATTAAAAAGCACTTTGCGTAAAGTAAACAATCCTTTCAACCGCGGTTACAAGCACCGTTGTTTTCCCCCTTGTGGCAACAACATATCCCCTAGACTCATGTTTCTGTCACTCAAGCGTGTCATCGGGGGGCATGAACCCACAATCGAGCATAACGTTCCCTCTTGGGGTTACTACCTACTACTTGGACAAAGCAATAAACAACAACGGAGAACATGCAAGAATTACTTAGGAACAAAAATGTAACACCCTCACTGTCAGTGAACAGTAATCACTATTACTGTTCATCTGTACTGTTCAAAAATTTTGTTGATCAACTTGGAACAGTTCAAATTTCAAATTCCACTTTGATGTTCTTGAATGCATAGTGATCATGGACCTTGATCATCTGGAATCAAAACAAGTACAAGCCATTTGAAATAAAATTCAAACAAACCCTAGAATGCCTTTTGATGAATATTAAAAAATATGGTGAAAATAAATCTTTTCCAAAAATCTTGGAACCACTTTTATAAAATCCCAAATAATCACTAGACCAAATCCATATGGGTTTGGGTATTTATTGTGCTATGGAAAATTCCAAATAAATAATAGCAGTAGCAATTCCAAGGCAATTACTCATTTAATAATAAATTAAAAATGCAAAAGAATTTATAAAACTCCAAATCTTTTTGTGGCATCTCAATATTGTGCTACACTAATTTTGGACTATGTTACAAGTTTTAAAAAAATGATTAGGCAACTAAAAAAAATTCAAAAGAAATTAAACAGAAGAGAAAATACAAAATAATAATAATAAATGAAATGGAGCCCACCCCCTGTCTCCCTGTGGGCCAATCCAGCCCACCCGCACAGCCCACCGGCCCACCCCGGGTCGTCTCCCTCCCCTGTTCCCGTGTGTGCGTGGAGGCCATCCCACGGCCGGCCACGCCGTGGGCACGCCGTGGCGCCCATCGGCGGTTAGCCAGGCGGGATAAGTCCCCCGAGGCCACCCTGCGCCTGGTGGAAACCCTAGCCCCACCCCCAAGAAGATCTCGCTGCCCCTCCCATCTCTGCCTCACTCCTCACGCGAACCCGCTGCCGCCGTCGCCATGGAGCAGTGCGTCGCCGTGGCCACCGTGGCCCCCTTCGCCTGAGACCTTGTCCCCTAGGACCGCCGTGGACGTCTTCGTCACCTCCCGCAAGCAATCGACCCCGGACGCCCTCAGGACGACGTCGACTTCATCGTCTTCGACCCTGGCCCTATTTAAATTGATTAATTGTTTTTATTATCACTGTGAGGCTGACCAGTGGGTCCCACTGGTCAGGTTTGACCAGTCAAACTGTTGTGGATAATGTTACTGTTTTATTAATAAAAATAATTCCAGAAAATCTTTTAAATGATTTAAAACTTTGAAATTCAATAACTTTTAAACCGTAAGTCAGATTCAAAAACTTTATACATCAAAATTGATCAGAAAAATACAACGAATACGGATACGCCATCCGTATGTCTATCCCACCCCCCGTAACACACCGATCATCGACATTCCCCCCCTCCGGGCTGTTTGTCGATAATTCCCGGTACCGATAAAAAGTACCCGGATGAATTTATTCCGAACACGAAAGTTGTTCGGAATAGTTCAACTAACACGGATACACCCCCTTATCTTTGCCGGATGTCCACGACACCTCCGGCATGAACCTTTCCCCCTCCGGACACCCTGTCCGGTAATCACCCGGAGCCGGTAGTTCATCCCCGGATGAATTCCCGCTCCGAGCAACGTGCTTTGCACTGCGTTAGAACACCGTTAACATTTCATCTGTCATGTCATGCATATGTCTGTATATTATTACTGTGTATTTACTGTTTCCTCCCCCCTTAATCTCCGGTAGACCCCGCTGCTACCGCCGACTACACTGCTGCTGGGTACGACTACTTCGTCGACGACCCTGCCCCTACCGTCGAGCTTCCAGGCAAGCAGAGCCATTCTCTTCCCCAGATATCGCCTATCTTTTCCATACATTTCTTGCATTAGGCATGGTTACTGCTGCTGCTACGATTACAATCCTATTCAACTGCATAGCATGTTTTTGTCGCCCCTTGATGTACCTTTCTTTATCCCATGCTGCCCATTATAATTATGCATTATTCAGCAGTGAGCCCTGCGCATTGTTAGCTAGGACTAGATAGCGGAACGTGATCACTCAGGGGAGTGAACACGGATACAATATATACAACTGCACAGGTACGGTACCAAGCAGACACCGCCAAAGGCCCCTATCTTGGTTATGCCTAGTCACCTCAAGTGTGGGCTATCAAGGAGTAATCCTTGTACTCCACTCGAGGCTGACTTTGTCTTGCCGCCATAGGGTCCTGGACCGCGGTGGTCCTTAAAGGTAAGAAGTCGGGCGACCCAACGGTGCCCGCGAGAGGTATATCGTCGGGAACGACAGGGAGGGTACGACCGACGTTACTGGCGTGCTTGGCCCCTGCTCGTATCTCGCGAGAGTTACCAAACCACGAAAGTCGAGCTCTACCAAGAGAAAACGCGAGACAAGGTAAGGAGACGGTTCACCTTGTTGGTAACCGCAGTGACTTGGTGGGACGACAGGGCAGGCACCGATGTACTGGTGGACCTGACTGCTGTCGTTGACCGCGGGTCGGTTAAGTCGAGGCAACGATAACGGTTGTCACGCAGGTTAATTAAAATGTTAAATGGTTCGGCGGATGTCTTGAGTAGCCTTTTGGCTTGTACGCACTACCTACACGTGGGATAAGGAGTGTGGGCTCCCCTGCATCGTAGTCTCGTTCGAGGGTCTTCAAACGTCAGCAGTACCGCGGGCTGATTTCCGGGAAGTGGTGTTGTCTTCTCTTGCTCGAGCGGTGTATTTGTATTTGATTTGATTTTGCTTCACCGGCCAGTCACGCACCGTGCAGGAGTACGTTCGGGTTAGGGTCCAAAGCCCGGCGTACATAGGATATAGTCCGGCGGATGACCTCTCTGTTGATTGCCGAAGGATGGGCTACTTTGTGTCGGATAGCTTTGGTGGAGCGTTCCCTAACAAGGTTCCCGCCACCCTGGAGATCCGAGCGTCTTAGAGTCACGCCAGTGCACCCCTGCAGGGAAGATTAATCTATTCGAATAGCCGTGTCCACGGTAACAGGACGCTTTATGCTGAAGCTGGATCTTACCACTAGAAACTATTACTATTAAACTGTATGGTTCCGGATCTTCTTCCTCGCAGGGATTCGAGGAAGGGAACTCGGAGGCATTATTATTATTGTTAATCATTACAACTTATATTATACAATGTTGCAGCAACTTCTGCTTCGTTGTTACTTTATGCTTTATATGAATTGTTGGCTGATTCTTACCTCATGCTGCAAGACATCGTCGGAAGATGCTAGTCTTCGATAGGCCTAGCTTCTTACCCTTGCTCTGGATTTCTGCCTTTCAGTCCACTATATACAGCCTCCTCTTTCCGTTGATACAATGCATAATGCTTAGTAGCGGACGTAAGACTCGCGGGTATACTAGATACTCACCTGCTTTATTTCCTTTACTGTTTTGCCTGATCGGCCGCTGCAGTCGACGTTGGAGCCCAGGAGCAGGAGTTCCCGATGTCGACCACCGCAACGTGAAGACCCCCGATGACCAAGACCAGGAGTAGCTTGGAGGTTCCCAGGCAGGAGGCCTCGCCTTTTCGATCTGTTGTTATTTGTGCTAGCCTTCTTAAGGCAACCTTGTATCCTTGTGTCTATACTCAGATACTATTGCTTCCGCTGACTTTGTGCTCTCGAGCTGTTGTATTCGAGCCCTCGTGGCCCCTGGCTGGTATTAAACAGCTTGTTTTATTTTATTTGTAGAGTTGTGTTGTGATATCCCACCGTGAGTCCCTGATCTCGATCGTGTACCTTGCGTGTATGATTACTGTACACGGCTTGATTTTGGGGGCGTCACAAAAAATATAAGAGATAAAAACCAAATATATTACTCAATCACAATCTGAACATAATCTCATAATCCATCAGATCCCATCAAACTCAGCATAGCAACACCAGAAAGATTACAAAAGTGCCTCGATCATGTAGGGCATCTCACGAGGTCTAAACCATGAAGAACAAAGAGGGGAGGAGAACATCACATAGCTACTGATCACGGACCCATGGTCCAAGGAAAACTACTCACGAGACATCCGGGGAGCATCCATGGTGGAGAGGAGACTCCCGGAGGTCGGCCCTCCCTCCGGCAGGGTGCCGGGAAGAGGTCTTCTGGTGCTCCCGATCTCGGAAGCGCGGCGGCGGCGGAACAGAGGCGAGATCGCGAAAAAGGGTTCTGTTTTTGAGGGTTTCACATCACGGGGGATATATAGGCGAAGGGGGGCAGCCAGAGGTGGACCAGGTGCCCCAGGCGCCCCCCTGGCGCGGCCAGGGGTGGGGCCGCGCCGGGTGGCCGCCTAGGCCACTCTTGGCTCCCCTCTGGACCCACTCGGGCTCTTCGCGAAGCTTCATGTACGCTGATTTTTCCTATATTTTTCCCGGAATTTTTCGGGCACTTTTTATATGGGGGAAAACTGAAATAGAAAAACAACATAAAACAGGAACTGCCACTGGGGTGCACTGAGTTAATAGGTTAGTCCAAATATGATCAAAAGTGTATGAAAGTGTATCTAGATCATAGCAATATCACACAAAACATGCATGGAGCAAGCAGAAATTATAGATACGTTTTGGACGTATCACCGATCCATCGGACGTCCGAAACCTGTCGGACGTACGATCCCCACCAAAATTATTGTGTCCAGATGGTCAGTGAGCATGCAAATTTATCAGAAGTCCGACGTGTTTCGGACGTCCAACACATCGGACGTCTGAACCCTGTCGGACGTCCGACACTTGCACAGCTTATTGCCCCAACGGCCATTTCGTCCCTTGGGTTATAAATACCCCCTCTCCCCCACTTGTGAGGGTTGAGCACTTCATCCCAAACACACAAGAACCCTAAAAGGCTCCCTCTCCTTTATCCTACACCAAATCCTAGATCCTGAAGAGATTTGTGAGAGTTCTTGAGAGAGATTTCACCCATTGATAGATCCACTCCCTCTCCCTCTTTTGACCAAAGGAATTCGCGATTTGAGCAAGTCTTGAGCATTTCCCCCTTGATCTTGTTACTCTTGGAGGTTGGAGACTCCTAGGAGGTAGGGGTGCTCCGGTGAGGAATCAACTTCTGATTTGCCCCCCGGAAAGTTTGTGAAGGTTTGGAGGCCGCCTCAAGGTCTACCACTAGTGGTTGGGAATCGCCTTCGTGGTGATATCTCAAGGAGAATAGGGTGAGCCTTCGTGGCGTTGGTGTGTCTTCGTGGTAACAGCCACTCTCTCCAAACGGTGAGTAGCTTCCCTCCAAGGAAGTGAACATCGGGATACATCCTCGTCTCTGAGTCTACGGTTATCTCTAACCCTAGGTCACTACTTGTGGTTTAGTTTGGTCACTTGACCTTGCATTCACTTTATCTTGTTGTCCTCATTATATTGTGTTGGTTATCATATCGTAGTGATCTTTTTAGGCCAACATATTATACTCCGCAATTCATACGTGCTACTATTGTTCCATATTGTTCCTTGTGTGAATTGGTATATTGTATCTCACATATCCACATCTTGTGATATATATCTTGTGTAAGTTTGTGTAACTTACTTGTGCCTAGTAGTATCATTATTGTGTTCATATTGTTTAGAATAAAGTTGTTGTTGCACTTAGTTGAGCCTAGTATATTAAGGTTTTTTTCTTGTTAACTATCCGCTTAGTTTATTTCCGCATTCGGATTCTAACAAATCCATAAAAGGTTTAAAACGCCTATTCACCCCCCCCCTCTAGGCGACATCGTGGTCCTTTCAGGTACTACGACAGCGGAGCTCGCCGTGGGACACATGCATGTGGTCAGACAGGGGGAAAGAGGAGATCTCACCAGCTAGCGCGGCGCCGGCGGAGACGAAGGCGAGGAATGGCGATGAGCAGCAGCGTGAGCACGGCCGGACTGGTGGAGAGGGCGCGGAGCACAGCCTGGTGGAGAGGGCGCGGAGGACATCGAAAACGGAGAGGGGGCGGAGACGGCGAGAGGCGCGCGGCACGGCGACGACGAGGAGAAGCAGCCTGGCGGCGTGGGAGTCGATCTGCACCGGTGGGTAAACTGCTGCTCCAAGTGCTACTTATATATCAAGGTACCTTTAGCACCGGTTTGTATCACACCGGTACTAAAGACCCTTTAGCACCGGTTAGTAACACAAACCGGTGCTAAAGGTCTCCAATTTCCTCAATTTTTCGGGAAAATTTTCAGTGGAAAGAGTGGAGACCTTTAGCACCGGTTAGTATAACAAACCGGTACTAAAGCTATATATTTTATATTAGTTGATTATTATTTTTATTTTTTGTCTAGCTATTAGAATAGTTTGATTTCTTTAATGAATCTTTTTCCTTAGATTAAAAAATAATTATAAACATTCTATTAGTCGCAGTGGTTTTCAAATTTAAATAGTTTCAAGTTGAATTTTTTTCAAATACTAGTTTGTGAAATACTTTGTTAAATAGTCAAAATAAATCATTAAATGCATGAAAAATAGCTAATGAATTTAGAAAGTTTTGAAATTTTAGTATGTTGCTTTGAATGATGCGTATTAAACGCAAAAAAAAGTTTTGAGTTGAAATCAGTTTAAAAAAATGAAATGCCTTTAAAACAGATGAGTTTTCGTCTGAAACCCTCGTACTTCGAAAGAGATGGTCCAGTTTGTACACGAAGTGCATCCAGTTTTTGCCGTAACCCTCTAAATTTTTTCACACATGTTATGTGGGTCAAATGATGATACCATGCCAAGTTTCAACCTTTTCTGAGTTCATTTGTATTGCTTTCCAATTTCAGGGTCATTTAGCTCAAAATAAAACATTAAATGCATGAAAAATAGCAAATGAATTTAGAAAGTTTTGAAATTTTAGTATGTGGCTTTGAATGGTGCATATTGAATGCACAAAAAGTCTTGAGTTGAAATAAGTTTAAAAAATGAAATGTCTTTGTAACAGATGAGTTTTCGTGTGAAACCCTCGTACTTCGAAAGAGATGGTTCAGTTTGTACACGAAGTGCATCCAGTTTTTGTCGTAACCCTCTCAACTTTTGCACACGTATTATGTGGGTCAAATGATGATACCATGCCAAGTTTCAACCTTTTATGAGTTCATTTGTATTGCTTTCTAATTTTAGGGTCATTTAGCTCAAAATAAATCATTAAATGCATGAAAAATAGCAAATGAATTTAGAAAGCTTTGAAATTTTAGTATGTGGCTTTGAATGGTGCATATTAAATGCACAAAAAGTCTTGAGTTGAAATAAGTTTTAAAAAATGAAATGCCTTTGTAACAGATGAGTTTTCCTCTAAAACCCTCGTACTTCGAAAGAGATGGTCTAGTTTGTACACGAAGTGCATCCAGTTTTTGCCGTAACCATCTCAAATTTTGCACACATGTTATGTGGGTCAAATGATGATACCATGCCAAGTTTCAACCTTTTATGAGTTCATTTGTATTTCTTTCCAATGTCAGGGTCATTTAGCTCAAAATAAATCATTAAATGCATGAAAAATAGCAAATGAATTTAGAAAGCTTTGAAATTTTAGTATGTGGCTTTGAATGGTGCATATTGAACGCACAAAAAGTCTTGAGTTGAAATAAGTTTAAAAAAATGAAATGTCTTTGTAACAGATGAGTTTTTGTCTGAAACCCTCGTACTTCGAAAGAGATGGTCCAGTTTGTACACGAAGTGCATCCAGTTTTTGCCGTAACCCTCTCAACTTTTGCACACATGCTATGTGGGTCAAATGATGATACCATGCCAGGTTTCAACCTTTTCTGAGTTCATTCTGCGCTGGAAACCTAGAATAACATATGGTGGCATGGTGGCGGCGGCGAGGGAAACCTAGGACATTTTATTTTGAAACATCAAAAAACTACTCCTCGTCGTCATCGGAGAAATCGTCTTTGGTGACGTTGGAGTTGATGTCATCCTCCAGCGCTATCCACCGGGGGTCACCGACGGGCCAGTTGGCGGCGCCTCTCGTCAGTTCCACCTCCGCCATCGCCTTGGCCGCCCCCTGCTCCTCCCGTCATTCATGACGCTCGCACCTCCGCTCCGCGCTCTCAGCCGTCAGCCTTGTCCATTGTTCCGCCTCCTCTGCGGCTTCACGAGGATGGCTCGCGTACCAATCCTACATGGCACGCTAGTCCTGCGCCGAGACGAGGCCGAGCACCGCTCGTCAGCAATGGAGGCGGTGGTCCTCTTCAGTGAGGAGGCGCGGCGCATCTGCCATGTCCGCCGCCTCTTCCGTGTTACGGCAGTTGCGAAAATTCATCTACGCGCGCGGGCGGCCGAGCCTCCACGCCGCAACGTCGTACGCACGTGCGGCTGAAGATGCATGGTAGAACATGCTGAGCGACATGGGCTCGTTGTTGGCGCAGGTGATCACATCCGTGTATGTGCCGTCGAGGCGCCCGCGGACGCCGTTGTAGCCGGGTGGATTCGGCGGAGGGGCGGCATGGTGGCGGTGGCGCGGAAGGGGAAAGAGTGCACGAGAAGAGAACTATTGGCGACTGGCCTTGCGTGGAGTCCTCTTCCACACGCTTTTAACCTTACACGATTCTGAATCCAACCAATCAGGAAGAAGCACACAGATCGCGTGTTTCTTTCAAGCGCTTGTGAGTCATTGGATCAGGCTTGTGAGCCGTTGGATCAGGCTTGTCGTTGCCTATTAAAATAAATCATTAAATACATGGAAAATAGCACATGAATTTAGAAAGGTTTGAAATTTTAGTATGTGACTTTGAATGGCGCATGAATGAAAAAAAAACAAAAAACTATAGCCATTTCATTATAGGACGTCAACGGAAGAATACTCCATATCCTGTACACAATCATGGCAAATTTCAGACGGAGCACGCTTGGTTGGCAGATCTGGCAAGTCTACCGACCAGGCGTGTGATGGCGTGGAAGTGGTAAGGGCTTCTCGCCCTTCGTTGGTTACCCCAAGTGGAAGGTGAGATGTAGGATAGCAGCAAATTTCCCCTCTATAGAGGATATAGTTTGTCTCCCGTAGGACTCCGACAATGATAAGTAAGTGGCAAGAAAACAATGGCACCGTTTACAACAAACATTGCTTCCGTGACCTGGACCTGCACACAATACAATTAACTTTTCCCCCAACGAAGTTCAGAGAGGTCGTCAATCTCTCTGGTCTTGTTATTTACAAAGGGTCAAACACACAAGGGATAATGATAATGATGATAGCAACTGAAAGTAAATACTGGAAAGTAAATAGGCTTGTAAACAGTGATGAGGATATGGACCGGGGTCCCGTGATGTTCACTAGTGATGTCTCTCTCCCAAAAGAGGATAAAACTGCTATGCGAGGTAAACAAATTACAGATGGGCAATTGACAGGATTATAAACGCACCGCAATGCTAACTATGTTACAAAAGAAAGGAAGAGGCTCATAAGCATGGGGGCAGTACGCCAAAATAAGTAGACTGAAATCCATCTACATCTACTACTAATCATCCACCTTGAGATATCTATCCGGAACATCTCGCTGGTATTAAGCTGCGAGTCCCACCCAAAGTGTAAACCCAAAGCAACATACAACTGCATTAAAAGAACTTTGTGTAAAGTAAACAATCCTTGCAACCGCGGTTACAAGCACCGTTGTTTTCCCCCTTGTGGCCACAACACATCCCCTAGACTCATGTTTCTGTCACTCAAGCGTGTCATCAGGGGGCATGTACCCACAATCGAGCATAACGTTCCCTCTTGGAGTTACTATCCACTACTTGGCCAAAGCAATAAACAGCAACGGAGAACATGCAAGAATTGCTTAGGAACAAAAATATAAGAGATCAAAACCAAATATATTACTCTATCACGATCTGAACATAATCTCATAATCCATCGGATCCCATCAAACTCAACATAGCAACAGCAGAAGAATTGCATATGTGCCTCGATCATGTAGGGCAGCCCACGAGGTCTAAACCATGAAGAACAAAGAGGGGAGGAGAACATCACATAGCTACTGATCACGGACCCATGGACCAAGGTAGACTACTCACGTCACATCCGGGAAGCGTCCATGGTGGAGGAGAAGCTCCCGGAGGTCGATCGTCCCTCCGGAAGGATGCCGGGAAGGGTCCTGACGGTGCTCCCGATCTTGGAAGCGCGGCGGCGGCGGAACAGAGGCGAGATTGGAAAATAGGGTTCTGTCTTCGGACTTTCCCCATCACGAGAAAGAAATAGGCAAAGGGGGGAAGCCAGGGGTCCAGGGGTCCAGGCGCCCCCTAGCGCGGCCAGGCCCCTGGCCGCACCAGGTGGCCGCCTGGGCCCCTGGTGGTGGCCCTCTGGCCCCACTTGGGTGCTTCTGGAGGACTCCGTTACGCTGATTTTTTTATCCGATTTTTCCCAAATTTTTGGAGCATTTTTTATATGGGGGAAGCCTGGAATAGAAAAATAGTAGAAAACAGGAACTGGCACTGGGGTGCACTGAGTTAGTAGGTTAGTCCAAATATGATCAAAAGTATATGAAAGTGTATCTAGATCATAGCAATATCACACAAAATATGCATGGAGCGAGCAGAAATTATCGATAGGTTTGAGACGTATCAGCGTGGACCGTCTGAAATACCCGTACAGGATTTTCGTCCCATACGGGTTTTCAGACGGCCCACACCTCGTGGGCACATCTGAAAATCTACCAACCAATCGATCTCCGTCTGAATTTTTTCCGGACAGAGTACAGGATACAGATGAATTTCTCCATTTACGGCCTTTAGTGAACTTGTTATGCTACAATAAGTCCACGTAGACATGTGCTTATAAACAGGTCTAACTCCACTTCGGCTAGCGAGGTGGTACTAATTTTAGCGGTGGAACCGTGGTTACATGGACCTTTGGTACCGGTTCTAGGTACCAACCGGTACTAAAGGGTCACACAACTTAATTAGTGGTTAATTACTGAAGGGAGAGGCCTTTAGTACCGGTTGGAGTCACAAACCGGTACTAAAGGTGCCTACAATTAGTTAGTGAACAACACTCTACAGAGGGCAGTGGAGAATTGTTTCGTTGACGGTCCACAATGAATTTGCTATTTTTTGCATATCTTTATAACCTTTGGCGGTGAAGGTCTCGCGACCAATCAGGAAGAAGCACACAGATCGTGTGTTTATTTCAAGTGCTTGTGAGTTGTTGGATCAGCACTATAACGATGTACTAGCTAGTACCGGCTCATGCTAGCAACCGGGGCTAAAGAGGCACACGACCCCTATATATATGCCACTTCTCGGACATGTTCGACACTCGGTGTGTACGGATTCAAATCATTCGTATACCCTGCATACAGCCCGACGGTGCATTTGATATGCGGGCACACACGAGCCCGAGTCGGGCTGTATGCAGGAGAACCGTGTGTTTTGTTGATGTGTATCTAGAAATCTTTCAGTTCATCGACCGAATACAAATCATTCGGATTCGCCGGGTTGCGGTCCGACGGTGCATTTGATATGCGGGCACTCATGAGCCACACCGTCGGGATGTAAGCTGGCGAAACCGTGTGTTTTGTTGATCTTATAATATATATAGCTAGAAATCTTTCAGTTCACCGACCGAATACAAATCAAGTTGGCGTTGAAACCGGTCACATCCTAGAGAGTGGTATATATAAAACTATTTCTTCGCGTGTTTCCCTTTCTTTTTGCACCGTAACCATGGACAATCTTCATCATTTAACAGGATTCTTCGGTCAGTCTTCACTTTGAAGGGAGGAATTTCATGAAACTTTTCATAATCTTCTGACATGTCTGTCTTGTCCTCCACTCCCATGAGGTTTCTTTTCCCTGAAAAAACTATGTGGCGCTTTGGCTCACCGTATGATGTATTCTCTTCCTTATCTTTCCTTTTTCTTGTTTTGCTAGACATGTCCTTCACATAGAAAATCTGAGCCACATCATTGGCTAGGACGAATGGTTCGTCTCTGTACCCAAGATTGTTGAGATCCACTGTTGTCATTCCGTACTGCGGGTCTACCTTTACCCCTGTCAGATTGAACCATTTGCACCGAAACAAAGGGACCTTAAAATCAGGTCCATAGTCAAGTTCCCATATCTCCTCTATGTAACCATAATATGTGACCTTTTGCTTATTGTTGATTGCATCATCAAAGCGGACACCACTGTTTTGGTTGGTGCTCTTTTCATCTTGGGTGATCGAGAAAAGGTATTGTCAATAAGGCTGTTGGCACATAAACCATTAAGAGAACGCCCAATAACTTATTGGGTACCGTACGGAGTATTTGAAACACGGGAAAGAAATACCACTCGGGTAATATTTCCAGAGGAGTTGCAAACGGATCCTCCGGTTCACCAATCATTGATGGCTCGAGAACCGCTAAACCTACATTACATGCAATAGTACCTAGAATTACTATTGGAAAAATATATAAAAGATCGTTGGGCCATGCTGGTTCCCCGTAATAATTATGCCCCATCCCTTTAGCTAATTTAGCTCTTAATACAGGATCATTTAAGTCTGGTTTCTTTGTTATTGGGATAGGTGAACTCTTTAAGATGCATCCTCCAAAGGAACCGGACATGAGAATTTATCATCATCCGGCTCGAGCAAGAGTGAAAGAAATAAGACCGCGGAAGATCCTTAATAGAATTATTTAAGGTATATAATGACTCAATGACTCTAGGCAAGAAAATCTTTATCCGATTCTCTTTTCCGAAGTTGTAAAATGTATTCCTATTTATTACGTACCCTTTGAAAGTCATTACAGTCAAAGATGGTGTGCCGGACAACAAGTACAACTCCTCTTCAACAGTCTTGTTATCCGTGAGATGATTTTGCAACCAACCGCTGAAAGTCCTCATGTGTTCCTTTTTAATCCAGGCTTCAGACTTCTCCGGGTATTGGAAGCGTAGAATATTCTCGTGTTGAATGATATATGGGGCCACCAAGGAAGAATTATGTAGAACAATATTGTGTGCTTTCTTCCAAGAATCCGCATCCCTACATATTATTGGGTTCCGTCCTAGCATGCCTTTTCCACCCATTCTCCCCTCATGCCGCGATTCAAGAACCCCAATAGGCTTAAGTCCAGGAATAAATTAAACACAAAACTCAATGACTTCCTCTGTTTGATGGCCCATGGAGATGCTTCCTTCTGGCTTAGCACATTTACCAACATATTTCTTTAAGACTCCCATGAACCTCTCAAAGAGGAACATATTGTGTAGAAATACAGGACCCAGAATTGCAATCTCGTCGACTAGGTGAACCAGGACGTGCGTCATAATATTGAAGAAGGATGGTGGGAACACCAACTCAAAACTGACAAGACATTGGACCAAATCATTCTGTAACCTTAGTAGGATTTCTGGATCGATTACCTTCTGTGAAATTGCATTGAGGAATGCGCATAGCTTCACAATCTCTAATCGAACATTTTCTGGTAGAAGCCCCCTCAATGCAACCGCGAGCAGTTGCGTCATAATCACGTGGCAGTCATGAGACTTTAGTTTCTGAAACTTTTTCTCTGCAATATTTATTATTCCCTTTATATTCGACGAGAAGCTAGACGGGACCTTGATACTGAGCAGGCATTCAAAAAAGATTTCCTTCTCTGCTTTGGTAAGAGCATAGCTGGCTTCATGCTCGTATTGCTTTGGATGCATGCCTTCTTTTTCGTTCATATGTTTCTTTTCCTCCCGTGCCTCAAGTGTATCTTTTGTGTTCCCATACACGCCCAAGAAGCCTAGCAGGTTCACGCAAAGATTCTTTGTCACGTGCATCACGTCGATTGCAGAGCGGACCTCTAGGTCTTTCCAATAGGGTAGGTCCAAAAATATAGATTTATTCTTCCACATAGGTGCGTGACCGTCAGCGCCATTCGTAACAGATTTTCCGCCAGAACCCTTTCCAAAGATTACTTGTTCTGGTAAACCCTTGACCATATCAAATATATCAGCACCAGTACGGCGGACAGGCTTCTTCCGGTGATCTGCCTCGCCTTTGAAATGCTTGCCTTTCTTTCTTAAGGGATGATTGGTCGAAAGAAATCGACGATGTCCCAGGTACACATTCTTATTGTAGTTGGGCAAATATATACTTTCAGTCTCATCTAAACAGTGTGTGCATGCCTTGTATCCCTTATTTGTCTGTCCTGAAAGGTTACTAAGAGCAGACCAATCATTGATGGTTACAAACAGAAACACTCGTAGGTCAAATTCCTCCTGTTTGTGCTCATCCCACACACGTACACCTGGTTTAGCCCACAACAGTAAAAGTTCTTTAACTAATGGCCTTAGGTACACATCACTGTCGTTGCCGGGTTGCTTAGGGCCTTGGATGAGCACTGCCATCATAATGAACTTCCACTTCATGCACATCCAAGGAGGAAGGTTGTAGATACATAGAGTCACGGGCCATGTGCAATGATTGCTGCTCTGCTCCCCAAAAGGATTAATGCCATCGGCACTTAAACCAAACCATATGTTCCTAGGGTCCAAAGCAAACTTGTCATTTTCCTTTTCCATTCTCTCGATTTTTCTCCATTATGACCCATCAGCGGGGTGTCTCAAATTCCCGTCTTTCTTACGGTCTTCATTGTGCCATCGCAACAACCTGGCATGCTCTTTGTTTCTAAACAGACGTTTCAGCCATGGTATTATAGAATCATAAAACATCACCTTGGCAGCAACCCTCTTCCTGGGGCGCTCGCCCTCAACATCACCAGTGTCATCTTGTCTGATCTTATAGCGTAATGCACCACATACCGGGCATTCATTCAAATTCTCGTACTCACCCCGGTAGAGGATGCAGTCATTAGGACATGCATGTATCTTCTGCACCTCTAGTCCTAGAGGCAGACAAGCTTCTTTACTTCATAAGAACCGTTAGGCAATTATTTATCCTTTGGAAGCCTCTTCTTAAATATTTTCAGTACCTTTCCAAATCCCTTGTCAGGTATACCATAATCTGCCTTCCATTGCAACAATTCCAGTGCGGCACCGAGCTTTGTGTTTCCCTCTTCGCAATCTTGGTACAAACCTTTTCTGTGATCCTCTAACATGCGATTGAACTTCAACTTCTCCCTTTCACTTTCGCATCCTCTCTGTGCATCAACAATGACACAGTGAAGCTCATCATCGGGCTCATGTGATGCCTTTTCTTCAGCTTCTTGTTCTTCATTCTCTTGTTCTCCATTCTCTTGTTCTCCATTATCTTGTTCTTCATTATCTTCCCCCATTGTACCACCGTATTCAGGGAACCCATTATACCTGTCATCATCCTCATCTTCTTCATTCTCTTCCATCAGAACCCCTCTTTCTCCGTGCTTGGTTCAACAGTTATAGCCGGACATGAAACCATGCTGAAACAGATGGAGGTGAATATCTTTTGAGTCAGAGTAGGTCTTATTATTCTTGCAGACACGACATGGACAAGACATAAAACCACCCCTCTTGTTAGCCTCAGCCACTTCCAGGAAACTATGCAAGCCATTAACGAACTCGCCAGAGCGTCGGTCTTCGTACATCCATTGCTGATTCATCTTCATAATGACACAACACCGAAAAGACAAAATTAATACAAGTTCATATACATAAAATTGATCATACATAAATTTGTTCATTACATAAAGTTGATCATACATAAAGTTCATACACAATTATTCTCATAAAAACATAAAACTATCTATCTAAAGCATTTAAATGCAACAATAAATGCGATCAAAATCGCAAGAAAAGTAATAATTACTCCAACAGCATAATGATACCAAGCCTCTTTACTAACGACATATTTTCTAATTTTCCTAATCTTCATGCGCATTGCATCCATCTTGTTACTAATCGTTTTCAACCGTGCGGAATCGAGCAAGGAGGCCCCATAGATGTCGCCCCTTCATCGTCTTCATCGCCGGCCGCCGTGGATTCCGGCGAGAAATCCCTCTCCTGTGCAGCTCCTTCGGCCTCCCCGTACTCTCCATTGCATCCAGGGTGAGCTCCCCGAGTTTTCCCCTCAAACCCTGGCTTTTCTCGCTCCCCCAGTCATCGTCTCCGTCGCGGCCGCGGGCACGCCGACGTGCACTCCGGCCTCGCCTTTGACCCCTGCTTGCACTGGGTGGAGCGCGACATCGAGGGCTTCCGTTTGGTGCCCTCCTCGTGCCCTCCTGTGGCTAGAATCGCCACCCGGTGAGCCTCCGCCGTGTCCCATGGCCACCGGCAGCTAAACGCCGGCCAACCGGTGTGATTAGGGCCTAATCCCCCCTAATCACCCACTGACAGTGGGGCCCAGCCCCCCCTAACGCCTCTGCTTAATTAAAATAAAATGGGGATTAACCCTAGAGCCACTGACAGGGATGGCCCACTGGTCAGAGCCGCCCCCCACGTCATAGTGACGCAAGCATGACCCAATAAATTGAAATTTTTAATTAAAAGAAAATACAGAAAATCCAGAAATTCAATTAAACTTCAAAAAAATCATAGAAAATTCATACTAACTCCAAATTGGACTAATAATATATGAAAAATTATCAGAAAAATACAAGGATTAGGAATATGCAAAAAAATTCATGTTTGACCATTTTAAAATGGGTCAACATTAGCAAATGTGCATATGGCTTAATTTGAATTTGAATTTGGAGTTTGAATTTGCAAATCCATTGCAATACACTTCAATTAAATTGAATTGTCAACAAACCAGTACCATATACATCATGGACAACCTTATCATGTGCTTGTGCATTTTATTTCAATGTTGCCCCCCCCTTTGTTGATGATTGCTTCGGTAACAGTGTTTCCGAGAAAGAGGTCACCCCCGAAGCAAAAGACCGGTAAACCAGTGTATCGTCAGCAAGGCAAGCAAACCCCATTTATCATGTCTATAAAAACCCATTTCCCTCTCAGTCTCGCTTATGCATGTTTAGGAGATCACCATGATACGTTCTACCGCATAGTTGAACCGATTCCGATGCATGACCTATCATTTTTTCACTGTATTAAGCAAACCACAATCCTAGCATATTTAGGAGTTGTATGTTAATCATGTGGCCCCTGCAACTGGTACTGCTTATTGCTGCTTAGTGTTATGAAGAGGTTACTTTGATGTGATTCGGGATGGTTGTGATCATGTTAATGCTGGTGTTAACGTGTTGGTGAACTTGACCTAAACAAGGTGAACGATGAGTGGGTTGTCTCATTGAACACCGCCTTAAGCCCGAGTTCTTGTATGGTAATCCAAGACAAAGAGTACAACCCCACATTGGGCTCAATGACCCCTCTTGACCTAGTACCTCAATCTGTGTTGACGTCCAAGAGTCACATTAGTTTGGGCTTTCCATTTTGTATATGCATAGAAAGAGAATGGATGAAAGGTTGCAATATATTGATATGTGGGTGGATCTGTGAGATAGTGAAACCATCTTCTCGGATGGCGTCTCGGTTGCCTACATTGTCTGAGTCCGTAACGTTGATCCGGCCGGACTCTCGAGCGGGATCTACCTCAGATAGTCGACTCCTGGAATAGACCGGTTGTGAGCAAAGTGTCGTGGTGAACGTCCTCGCCGGCACCCCTTGAATAGTGACGAGTACTTGGAGGTAACTGATGGTCATGTGTGTGTAGTTTACACCCTTGCAAGGTTAACAAAACTATTCGAATAGCCGCGTCCGTTGTCATGGACTACTTGGAGACCTATGCTTGATTATTAGACAACTTCAACGGTTACTCTAAAACTTGCCAAGATAAGTGTGAGTGCTATGGTTTGCTTTCCCGTGGGAAGTCGAGGAACGATCCATAGTGGTGTATTGTTTGGGAGACTTGGATAGTGGGGCTCGTGTACACTTCTTACCTCAAGTCTGGCACTCGTAGTACAGGACTAGCCAAGTCAAAGCTGGCACTTCTGCATGTTGAAACCCCACCTCCCTTTACCTTGAAACTTGAGCATGAGTAGTATAGTTCTGATGTAAGTCTTGTTGAGTACGACTTTGTACTCACGTTTGATTATTCTATGTTCTAGAGGAGAACCCAGACCCGATGGAGTCACCTTCCTGAAGCTCGACGTTGACTAAGATAGTATAGTTCCAGACAGCAGTCTGGTCCCTCGTGGAAGGGCATGTATGTTGAACAAGGCTTCTCTAAGCCATTTGTTAATCTTTTATGTACTCAGACCTAAGTTGCTTCCGTTGTTTGATGTAATGATGGATCATAGTCGTATGATATTTGTGTACTCTATGTGTAAGTCAATAAAGATATACTTTGTAGAGTTCATGCAGTGAGTAACTGCTGTTACACTAGAAATGTATGTTGCGTGTATGATTATAACGTGCATGTCTTAGTGTGGGGTTCGATAGCTTAGTTGTGTTCTTGTTGGCGGTCTTTTATACACCAAGTGGCCCTTAGATGTGCGCAACTTGGGGCATCGTGATGCGATTGCTCGTGACTCTGTCACGTGGCACACTTTGCTGTATGATTGAGCCCGCCCGAGACCTCGACTAAGTGATCAGGCTGGAGTCTGTTTATGTAAGTGTTATAATTCAATCGATAATATGGTTGAGGTGACTTGTCTATGAGTATGGGATTTCACCACCCCTAATCATTTAGACTTGTGAGCAGGCGATGAGGACCCATATCAGTTGATCATCCGGCCTGGATGGGATGCCCCTCACGTTCGATGCTTTCCGAGAGTGTTCTGTGCTTGGCCTTGTCTGCTTAGACAAGTGGGTACGGCTCTCAGCTCTCCATATGATTGAGTTGTGACTAGAATTACATATGCATATTCCGGGTCCCGACGCTAGTTCCTTACTTGCCATCGATGCCTGACTTCTTTGAAACCAGATCTTATTGGCATGGAGGATTCACTATGGATCAACAAGAGTATTACAAGGAATACGGCTTGTCTCAAAAAGGGATAAACTTATGGAGACTAATACATCAATCGTATGAGTATGCTAGAAACTTGTGCTCGATATATAATATATCTTTCTGCAGGGATGAATCTTGTTGCTTTATGAGGCATAAACACCTTGCTTTCCAATGTGAGTACAATGACGATGAAACCTTAGCTTCTTATGCTAAGGGAAATTATGTCTTTTATGATGTGGAACAAATAGAAGAATTTGTTGCTTTTAAGGGTGCCTATGAAATTACTTCTTTTCTTGAAAATATTGATGATGCCCCTTAATAATTTGAGAGCCTTGCTATACTTCAGTATTGCTATGAAAATTATAATGAAAATTATTATATTTCTGATTATCTTGAGAGAAACTCTCCCCCAAAGGAAGAGACTAATGCTTCGCAGGACTCTATGGAAGAAGAAATTGCTGAAATTGGAAGCTCCTTGGATGAAACAGAGGAGGAGAGTGACGAGCTAAAGGAGGAAGAATGGAGCCATCCATGTCTACCTTCTACTGAGAGTAACTCTTTGACTCTTACTTTATATGATGAATGCTATATTGACGAGTGTTATGATCCTATGGATTCTTTTGAAATATCACTTTTTTTAATTAAGTTGATGCTTTCTATGCTTATGGACGTGATGCCACTATGGATGATGCTTACGGAGACGAACTTGCTATAGTTCCTCATGATAAGCATAAAATTTTGCTATTGCACCCACACTTGATTTTCCTATTATCCTTTTGAAATCTCCAAATCATATTCCAGAGAATTTTGTCCTTATTAAGGGTCATTATGATGGGTTGCATTTATCCTATGATCCTAAAGTTTGTATTGAAAAGAATACACATGTGCTTGTAGGTCATGAACAACATGTTTTATTTGATAGTTATTTTGTTGAGTTTGTTCATGATGCTACTGAAAATTACTTTGAGAGAGGAAAGTTTGGTTGTAGAAACTTCCATGTTACAAAAACACCTCTCTTCATGTTGAAAGTTTTGAAGTTGTTTTTGTTCCACTTTCATATGCTTGTCTCTTTGTGCTTCTTTGGTTTATTTTCTTACAAGATTCCTAGGCATATGAAGTGGGTTATACTTCAACGTGTTTCATATTTTCTTCTTGATGCTCTCTTTTGCTTCAAATCCTTATTTTCATGAGAGCATATTTTATAATCTTCATGCCTAGCTAAAAGGCATAAAAGAAAGCGCTTGTTGGGAGGCAACCGAATTTGTTTTTCCTTCTATTTTTAATGGTCTTGATGATTTTTACTACTGTAGTAACATAATTGTATCTTTATTTTCAAGATTTGTGCCAAGTTTATCCTCTGATCGCAAGAAAGTTCAAAAGTTGTGACGTGCTGTCCAGAAAACAAATTCTGTCCCTTGACGGAAAAATTCGGCTAAATCACCAGATCATCTTTTTTATTCAAATTTTTTTGACAGCGTGCTCTATACAATTAGCTTTCATGCATATGTTCTGAGTCATTTTATTTGAGTTGTAGAATTACCCCAAAAAATTATTTACTACCTGCTGTTTTTTTTTCACAGATTCTGCCCAGTTTTGCGTTTTCCCAGTTTTGCAAATCTTGCGCTAGTTTTTTCTTTGTGAAAACTTTTTGAGAATCTTGATAAATAGTGGTTCTTCAATAATATCTTAATTTCCACTGGACGTAAATTATTTTATTATGGGTACTAACCTCCCTAATCAGCTTATGATGAGTTATGTATGAATGGAGTTTTCAAGTGTGCGAAGGAAGATGATGAAAGAAGATCCGGGAGTGTCAAACGCTCAAGCTTGGGGATGACCCCATGCACCCCAAAGAAATATCCAAGGAGACTCAAGCATCTATGCTTGGGGATGCCCCCGTGCATCCCCTTCTCCATCAACAATTATCAGTTCGTCCTTCGTTCCACTATATTTTTATCACTTCATGCGTTATGTGCTATGCTTGGAGCGTCTTGCTCTTTACTTTTTAGGTTTATTTAGCTTTGTTTTCTGTTCATAACAAGTTAGAACCCATATTTCTTTGTGTGGGAGAGAAACACGCTCCACTTTAAACTAGAACACATCATAGGATTTTCATGCTTATCGTTCTTTTTGTGTGTGTTCTTTATCTTTTCCTAGCTGCTGTCATGCTTCGCTCTTAGTTTTCATGTTTATTTCTTTTTAAGAGCTTTTATTTGGTTTATTGCTGGAACTCTCTTGAGTTTTCATCTTTATCTTGTTTAGAGAGTTGGCCTGTTGCACTGAGTTGTGTGTCTTGACTTAAAGTAGGTAATTGAGATTGCTCTTCAATTGTAGTAGTAACTTGCAATAGTTTTGAGGTATTGTTTGAACTTTTGGTGTCAAGAGCTTTAGCCTGTTAGTGATAGATGTCGTATTTTTGGCAATCCGTGTTTATTTTCGAAAAACTACAAAAACAAGTTGAGATATCTAGGTACTAGATGGATCACTAATCTTTGGAGGGATTGGATATTAGAGTACACTCACATACCATGAGTCGAGGATGCGCAAGGATAACCAAACCCCCATACACTCCTCCTCGGGGTACTTGTTTCTTTGAGAACCTCCTGATTAGATTGAGAGTTACCGATAATAAGTGCACGAGTTCTTCGGACTAATGTAAGTATTCGAAAGTTGACACTTCCACCTCTTCATATTTTTCTAGCCTCTTCAGTACCGAGCATGAACTTTTCTCACCATGAGAGTTGGCGCATACTTCGCCGGTGCATTCAAACCCTTGGCATGATACGCTCTGTCATCATAAACCTCCTTATATCCTTCCTCAAAACAGCCACCATACCTACCTATCAAGGCATTTCCATAGCCTTTCCAAGATATATTGCCATGCAACATCCACCATCTCATGACTTGATCTTCATGTCATACATGATTTTGCTTGATCGATGAGCCGCATGCTAGTTGGGCCTTGCCCTAATCATTGCTACATGATGCGCTAGTATCATTGCATATCCTGCTACATTGGCAGAGGCATACATTTGCATACATCATGATAGCTTCTTCTTTATGTTGAGTACTTTTGTAAAGTGTGAAAGATCTTCTAAAATTTTTGTAATATCGAGTGTTGCCCCTAAAGTGAGGAAAAGATCCCAAAGAGGAAAAATTAAAAGATCCCAAAGAGTACAATAGGGAGTTATATAGAAAGAGCCATTGAGGCCACCAAAAAATACAAAAAATAGAAAAAGGAGAAAAAGAAAATAAAAAGAGATAAGGGGCACACTACTATTCCTTTTGATAGATCCACACTCGTACTCCCTCTTATATCTTGCAATCCATAGATATCATCTTACATGCATATAGCTATGTGGGGACCCTTACACTATAGAACTTGGCTTGTATATTCCAATGATGAGCCTCCTCAAATGAGCTCTAGGTCTTCTTGAGCAAGCAAGTTGGATGCACCCCCACTAGTTCCATTGGAGAGATTTCCATAGCTCACATGTGCATCCGTCGCATGGCAATCCCTACTCCTCACATCATATCTATCATTTGGCTTTCTCTCGCCTATGATTGTACTCAATGATGTGATCCTTTCACACCTTTTTTGTCTTCCTCCTGCACCATCTCTATCTCTCTCTTTGACATCCTAAGTGTCAACTTTCTTGCTTACGCTCATCCATTGCATGAGTGCTCAAAATATCGAAAGGGAGTGGATCAGTTTGACTTGTACCTGGCTAGTGGTCTGGGGACAAGTCAAGATAAGATTCCAAAGAAGACTAAGTGTGAAACATTAGTAGATTGAGTTCTCAACCAAAAAATAGTATGTTTTTACTCTCTCGTATTCCCATCTCCCACTTCTTGCACGCAAACACCATTTGGAGACATTCGAGTCACGGACAGCGAGAGCTCTTGCACCTTTATGTTCTTATGTTGCTTGTTTTAATGATAATATAGACTCTTGCTTGTTATGACTTGAGTTGAATTACATGCCTTGCTTGCTTTACTTAAAAGTTCTTATATGGTTGGTAGCATGTCACCATAGAAATTATGCTTGTTATCATTTACCCAAACGTATCTATAATTACTGCTTGCTCCATGCATGTTTTGGGTGATATTGCTATGCTTTTGATACACTTTCATGCACTTTTGATCATATTTGGAATAACCTGTTAACTCAGTGCACCCCAGTGCCAGTTTCTGTTCTTCCATTTTTGTATTTCAGGTTTTCCCATTACTTAAAGTGCCAGAAAAATTCCAGGAAAATATAAAAAAATCAGCGACCCGGAAGCTTCCAGACGCCCGAAGGTGCCCAGGCGGACAGGGTGTGCGGCCGAGGGTGGGGCCCCGCCGGGAGGCCGCCTGGACTCCCTGTTGGCCCCCTGGCTTTCCCCCTTCGCCTATATATGCCTCTCGTCCCGAAACCCCCAAGGACAGAACCCTTTTCACGATCTCCCCTCTGTTCCGCCGCTGCTGCGATCGGGGCTGCCAGGAGACCCTATCCCGGCACCCTGTCGGAGGGAGGATTGACCTACGGGAGCTTCTCCACCACCATGGACGATTCCCGGATGAGCCGTGAGTAGTCCACCTTGGACCATGGGTCCATGATCACTAGCTATGTGATGTCCTCTCCCCCTCTTTGTTCTTCATTGACTACACCTTGTGAGCTTCCCTACATGATCAAGGCACATATGTAATTCTTCTGCTGTTGCTATGTTGAGTTTACTGGGATCTGATGGATTATGAGATTATGTTCAGATTGTGATGAGTAATATATTTGGTTCTTCTCCTTTTATATTTATGTTCTTGAGTAATTCTTGCATGTTCTTCGTTGCTTTTTATTACTTTGGCCAAGTGATTGATTGCAATTCCAAGATGGGGCTTTATCCATGATTGTGGGTTCATGCCCCCTAATGACTAGCTTGAGTGACAGAAACATAAGTCTAGGGGATGTGGTGTTGCCACAAGGGGGAAAACTACGGTGCTTGTACTTGTGGGTGCAAGGATTGTTTACTTTACGCAAAGTTCTTTTAATGCAGTTGTCTGTTGCTTTGGGTTTACACTTTGGGTGGGGCTCGCAACTTAATACCAGCAAGATGTTCTGGATAGGTATATCAAGGTGTATGATTAGTGAGTAGATGAAGATGGATTTCAGTCTACTTGTCTTGGCGTACTGCCCATGCTTTTGAGCCTCTTCCTTTCTTTTGTAGCATAGTTAGCAATGCGGTGCGTTTTTAATCCTGTCAATTGCCCATATGTAATTTGTTCACCTTCATAGTTGTTTATCGTCTTTTGGGAGAGAGAAATCACTTGTGAACTTCATGGGACCCCGGTCCATATTTCCACCACTGTTTACACCGTCAACTTATTTACTGCTTTACTTTATGTTGCAATTATCACTATCATTATCTCTTGTGTTTGATCCTTGATGCGCGAGAGATGATACTGGCTTCTCGCCCTTCGTTGGTTACCCCAAGTGAAAGGTGAGATGTAGGATAGCAGAAAATTTCGCTTGGAAAAGATGCCAAGGTTTAGAGTGTCTCTCGTAGGACTCCCATAAATACAAGTAGGTGGTTCGGCAAGTGATGTGTCGTCTGAAAAGAATCACTTGCTTCTCCTGGACCTGCACACACAACAAGTAACTTTGATCCCAACGAAATTCAGAGAGGTTGTCAATCTCTCCAGTCTTGTTGTTTACAAAGGATCAAATGCAAGGGATAAAGGATAATAGTGACTACTAGAAAGTAAAAACATGAAATAAATTGAGCTTGTAAATAGTAATAAGAATATGGACCAGGGTCCCATGATGTTCACTAGTGATGTCTCTCTCCCAAAGGACGAAACTGCTACGCTAGGTAAACAAATCACAGCTGGGCAATTGACAGGATTAAAAATGCACCGCAATGCTAACTATGCTACAAAGAAAGGAAGAGGCTCAAAAGCACGGGCATCACGCCAAAATAAGTAGACCAAAATCCAACTGCATCTACTACTAATCATCCACCTTGAGATATTGATATGTCCCAAACGTATCTATAATTTCTGCTTGCTCCATGCATGTTTTGTGTGATATTTCTATGTTTTATATACACTTCATACACTTTTGATCATATTTGGACTAACCTATTAACTCAGTGCACCCCAGTGCCAGTTCCTGTTTTCTGCTGTTTTTCTATTTCAGGTTTCCCCCATATTAAAAATGCTCCAAAAATTCCAAAAAATACAATAAAAATCAGCGACCGGAAGCTTCGGGAATCACCTAGGAGGGGCCAGAGGGGACCCACCAGGGCCCCAGGCGCCCTCCTGACGCGCCCTAGGGTGGGGCCGCGCCAAGGGGCCGCCTGGACCCCTGGTGGCCCCCCTGGCTGCCCCCTTCGCCTATATATTCTCCATCACGGGAAACCTCGGAAGACAGAACCCTTTTTCAGGATCTCGCCTCTGTTCCGCCGTCTCCGCGCTTCCAAAATCGGGAGCGCCAGCAGACCTCTTCCCGGCACCCTGCCGGAGGGAGCATTGACCTCCGGGAGCTTCTCCTCCACCATGGACGCTTCCTGTATGATCCGTGAGTAGTCTACCTTGGACCATGGGTCCATGATCAGTAGCTATGTGATGTTATCCTTCCCTCTTTGTTCTTCATGTATTAGACCTTGTGGGCTGCCATACATGATCAAGGCACATATGTAATTCTTTCTGTTGTTGCTATGCTGAGTTTGCTGGGATCTGATCGATTATGAGACTATGTTCAGATTGTGATTGAGTAATATATTTGGTTCTTATCTTTTTTTTGTTCTTGAGTAATTCTTGCATGTTCTCCGTTGATGTTTATTGCTTTGGCCAAGTAGTAGGTAGTGACTCCAAGAGGGAACGTTATGCTCTATTGTGGGTTCATGCCCCCTGATGACTAGATTGAGTGACAGAAACATGAGTGTAGGGGATGTGTTGTTGCCACAAGGGGGAAAACAACGGTTCTTGTAACCGCGGTTGCAAGGATTGTTTACCTTACGCAAAGTTCTTTTAATGCAGTTAACTGTTTCTTTGGGTTTACACTTTGGGTGGGGCTCGCAACTTAATACTACCGAGATGTTCTGGATAGATACCTCAAGGTGGATGATTAGTAGTAGATGCAGTTGGATTTTGTTCTTTTGAGCCTCTTCCTTTTTTTTGTAGCATACTTAGCATTGCAATGCGTTTTTAATCATGTCAATTGCCCAACTGATATTTGTTTACCTCGCATAGCAGTTTTATCATATTTTGGGAGAGAGACATCACTAGTGAACATCATGGGACCCCGGTCCATATTCTCAGCATTGTTTACACGTTCAATTTACTTCTTGCTTTTACTTTCCAGTTGCAGTCACTATTATCCTTTATCCCTTGTGTTTGATCCTTTGTAAACAACAAGGCCGGAGAGATTGACAACCTCTTTGAACTTCGTTGGGAGCAAAGTTATTTGTTCTGTGTGCAGGTTCGCGTCAATTGCGCTGTTGACACCTACTTGTCGACCTTGGAGACCTACTGGTTTGATAACCTTGGTATCTTCACCGAGGGAAATTTGCTGCTATCCTACATCTCACCTTCCACTTGGCGTAACCAACGAAGGGCGATAGCCATTATCATCTCTCGCGCATGAAGCAAATTTCTGGCACCGTTGCCGGAGATTCCGAGGTGGGACAAAAGATTTTTCCCGTCAACCACCAAATTTCTGGCGCCGTTATCGTCGACTCCAATCTACAAGATAGGTGAGTTGCACACTATCTTTTACCTTTGTTTTTAGTCTTGTTAGTTTACCTTTCAGTTTTTATCTTAGTGTCCTTTATCGAAAACCACAAAAAAATTATTTACCTTGCTCTTAGTAGTCCTTCTTGTTTAGTTAAGCATGTTAGCACTTGGTGCTTTGAGGGAATCGGAAGTTCTAGATTTCCATCAAAGCGATGGAGAAAATATGAAGAAGGCATGGGACAGAATTTCTGAAGCACATAGGAGTGCCTTGGATACCTTTAAAAATTGTGCTTAGAAATTTTTACCATGGCCTTTTTAAGTGGTGTAAACACTCTCTTGATATTATGGATGAAGGAGACTTTTTAGAGTGTGATGAAGCTAGAGCTCTTGATATTTTGCATGGTCTATCTAGTTATTTTGTTTATAATCATAGTTTTGATACTGTTATAGATAGACTTGTCACTATTGAAAAGAGGATGGATGCTCTAGACTTGAGAAAAGTGGAGGAACTTAAGTCCAACAAGAAAGAGATGTTTGAGATAGATGATGATTGGGAGCCTTTTGTTAGGATTAGCATCTCTAATCAAGCCTTCCTTGCTTTTTGTGATATTGGAACCATGCTTTCTACAATGCCAAAAATAGTTTATGATTCTTTGATACTAGACATGGATAATTTCTCATCTTATCATGAACATGCTAATGGAGATATTTCAGAGATTAAGGGAAAGGTAAGAGAAGTCAAAGTTACATTCCTTAAAAGGGTTGCAACGATGGATTTCTTCGTCGTGGAGCCGAATCAAAATAACATCGTGCTTGGAAGGGACTTCCTCCGAGCTATGAAAGGCTTCATTGATATTGGTAAGGGGCACATATGCTTACGTGGGAAAGCGAAAGTTAAGTACCTCTTCCCTAGGAAAAATAAGTATGAACTTGTTGAAAATCAATTTGAAGGTTTTTATGACTCCGATAACCTCGGGGACCTTTGATTCTTCTTTTTTGCTTTGTGCCTAGCTTAAAGGCATAAAAGAAAGCGCTTGTTGGGAGGCAACTGATACGTCCAAAACGTATCTATAATTTTTTCTTGCTCCATGCATGTTTTGTGTGATATTTCTATGATCTAGATACACTTTCATACATTTTTTATCATATTTGGACTAACCTATTAACTCAGTGCACCCCAGTGTCAGTTCCTGTTTTCTGCTGTTTTTCTATTTCAGTTTTCCCCCATATAAAAAGTGCCAGAGAAATTTGGGGAAATTCAGATAAAAAATCAGCGTGACGGAAGCTTCGAGAAGAGCCCGGGAGGGGCCAGAGAGGTGCCAGGGGGGGCCCAGGCGGCCACCCGGCGCGGCCCCACCCCTGGCCGTGCCAGGGGGGCGCCTGGGGCCCCTGCCCACCTCTGGCTGCCCCCTTTCTCCTAGTTATCCCCCGTCACGGGAAAACCCCAGAACAAGAACCCTATTCCGCGAACTCGCCTCTGTTCCGCCGCCGCCGCGCTTCCGAAGATCGGGAGCACCAAAAGACCTCTTCCCGGCACCCTGCCGGAGGGAGGATTGACCTCCGGGAGTCTCATCTCCACCATGGATGCTCCCCGGATGTCTTGTGAGTAGTTTTCCTTGGACCATGGGTCCGTGATCAGTAGCTATGTGATGTTCTCCTCCCCTCTTTGATCTTCATTGTTTAGACCTCGTGAGCTGCCCTACATGATCGAGGCACGTTTGTAATATTCCTGCAATTGCTATGTTGAGTTTGATCGGATCTGATGGATTATGAGATTATGTTCAGATTGTGATAGAGTAATATATTTGGTTTCTATCTTTTGTATTTTTGTTCCTAAGTAATTCTTGCATGTTCTCCGTTGTTGTTTATTGCTTTGGCCAAGTAGTAGGTAGTGACTCCAAGAGGGAGCGTTGTGCTAGATTGTGGGTTCATGCCCCCCCCCCCGATGACATGCTTGAGTGACAGAAACATGAGTCTAGGGGGTGTGATGTTGCCACAAGGGGGAAACAACGGTGCTTGTGACCACGGTCACAAGGATTGTTTACTTTACGCAAAGTTCTTTTATTGCAGTTGTCTGTTGCTTTTGGTTTACACTTTAGGTGGGGCTCGCAATTTAATACCAGCGAGATGTTCTGGATAGATATCTCAAGGTGGATGGTTAGTAGTAGATGCAGATGGATTTCGGTCTACTTATTTTGGCGTACTGCCCGTGCTTTTGAACCTCTTCCTTTCTTTTGTAGCATAGTTAGCATTGCGGTGCGTTCGTAATCCTGTCAATTGCCCTTTTGTAATTTGTTTACCTCGCATAGCAGTTTTATCATCTTTTGGGAGAGAGACATCACTAGCGAACATCACGTATCCCGGTCCATATCCTCATTACTGTTTCCAAGCTATCTTTACTTTTCTGTGTTTTACCTGCTATCATTATCACTTGTGTTTTACCCTTTGTGAACAACAAGACCGGAGAGATTGACAACCTCTCTGAACTTCGTTGGGAACAAAGTTATCTGTGTCTGTGTGCAGGTCCACGTCAGTCGCGCCGTTGACACCTACTTATCATATCTAGAGTCCTACGGGAGACAAACCTTGGTATCTTCACCGAGGGAAACTCGCTGCTACACTGCATCACGCCTTCCACTTGGGGCTCACCAACGAAGGGCGGGAAGCCGCTTAGCAAAGAGAATTTCTGGCGCCGTTGCCGGAGACTCCGAGTGCTAAGATAGGGGAGTTGCACACTACCCTTTACCTTTGTTTTTTAGTCTTGTTAGTTTATCTTTCAGTTTTTATCTTTGTGTCTTTTATCAAAAATACCACAAAAATCTGCCACACTTGCTGCTACTATGGGTTCCACTGAAAACACCAAGTTGTGTGACTTCACTAGTCACAACAACCAGGACTTTATCTGCACTCCCATTGCCACACCTTCCACTTCAGGTACCTCTTATGAAATTAAACCTGCTTTGCTAAACCTTGTTATGAGAGATCAGTTCTCTGGTGCTGGAGATGATGCTACTATACACTTGAATAATTTTGTTGAATTATGTGATATGCAAAAGTATAAAGAAGTAGAAGGTGATGTTGTTAAGCTTAAGCTCTTTCCTTTCTCTTTAAGGGGAGATGCTAAAATCTGGTTTCAATCTTTTCCTAGAAATAGCATAGATTCTTGGGATAAGTGCAAAGATGCTTTTATAGGGAAGTACTACCCTCTTGCTAAGATTATCCAATTGAGGAGTAATATTATGAATTTTAAGCAATTGGATAATGAACACGTTGCACAAGCTTGGGAACGAATGAAATCTCTTGTTAAGAAATGCCCTACACATGGTTTGACTACTTGGATGGTTATCCAGACTTTTTATGCAGGCTTGAACTTTACCTCGCGGAACCTGTTAGATTCGGCCGCGGGAGGAACCTTTATGTCAACTACCAAGCAACCCTCTATTGATCCTCATGATGTTCCATTAAATTCTTTGGTTGCTCAAGAACAAGTAGATGTGAACTTTATTGCTAGAAACAACTTCAACAACAATGCTTATAGGGGAAATTTTGCTAGCAATCCTAGACCGTTTCCATCTAACTATGGGAACAACAACACTTACCCTAGCAACAAGAACCCATCTTCTGAATTAGAAAGCATGCTTAGAGACTTTATCACTACCCAAAAGGCCTTCAACAAAAATGTAGAAGAGAAATTAGCTAAAATAGATAATCTCTCTTTGAAGGTAGAAAGCTTAGCCCTTGATATTGAGATGCTTAAAATTATAACCTCCCCCCTTGAGGAGAATAAAGCCACTCCTATTAATGCTATCCAGTTACAAATCAATGAAAACATTAGGATGATGGCTAAACTTAAAGAAAGATGGGCTAGAGAAAAAGAGGAAGAGGATAGAATTAAGAGCCTTCCTACACACCACACCGTTGCCACTATCCAAATTGTTGAGGACACTCAAACTATTAGCACCCAATGCACTCCTAGTCCTGTTGGACCTATTAATGGTGATGCTAATACCTCAACCGTAGAAAAAGAAACTCCTATGAACATAGAGGGTTTCAAACAAGTGAGCCTAGATGACACTACTACCACCTTTGATAGTAGTGATATTGATTTTGATAGTTGCACCCTCTCAGAAGTTATTAGCTTGTTACACAAAATGTCTAGAGACCCCCACACTAGCACACTTAATCTTGTCTTCACGGAGCATATCACAAATGCTCTTAACAAAGCTAGGGAGGAGAAGCTTAGAGTAGAAGCCTCCATACCTAGGAAGCTAGATGATGGTTGGGATCGTATGATCAAAATTAAATTGAATAACTTCTCTTGCGATGCTTTATATGCTGTTGGAGCTAGTATCTCTGTTATGCCCAAAAGAATATTTGATATGTATGAATTGAAGCCTCTTGAGCCTTGTTCTTTTGGTGTTCTTCTTGTTGATTCTTCCATAAAGAAACCTTTGGGGAAGATCAACGATGTTCTTATCATTGTCAATGACAACTATGTTCCCGTTGATTTTATTGTTATGGATATAGAGTGTGAACCTTTATGTCCAATAATTTTTGGACGTCCTTTTCTTCGCACCGTTGGTGCGGTTATTGACATGAAAGAGGGGAATATAAAATTCCAATTCCCATTCAAAAATGGTATGGAACACTTACCTAGAAAGAAAATCAAGTTACCTTTTGAGTCCGTTACTCGGGCTAGTTATTCTCTTTCTCTTGATAAAACTTGATTCTTCTTTTTGCATCATGCCTAGCTAATGGCTTTAAAGAAGCGCTTTCGGGAGGCAGCCCGCAACGAATTTAGGTTTTTATTTTTTCTTTTGTTGTGTCTTGATGATTGTTACTACTGTAGAAACATCATTGTATCTTTATTTTTCAGCTTTGTGCCAAGTTATAGCCTCTTACGGCAAGGGAAGTAAAAGTTGTGACATGCTGTCCAGAAAACAGATTCTGTCCTCATGACCAGAAAAAATCCAGAAAAATCCCAATTCATCTTTTTGAGCTGAAGTTTTTACACAGTATGCTCTATACAATTACGAAACTTCCGTATGTTCTGAGTTTTTTGATTTGAGTTGCAGAAGTGCCCCTAACAAAATATTTACTATCTGATGTTCTGTTTTTCATAGATTCTTCCACGTTTTGTCTCTCCTTACTTTTGCAAACCTTAAGCTTGATTTTTCTTTGCAAAAACATTTTGGCACTCTTGAAAAACAGTAGCTCTTCAAGAATATCTTTATATCCAGTGGAGAAAAAATATATTTATTAAGGGTACTAACCTCTCTAATCAGCTTATGATGAGTTATGTATGAAGGGAGTTTTCAAGTGTGTGATGGAAGATGATGGAATAAGATCCAGGAGTGTCAAGCGCTCAAGCTTGGGGATTCCCCCATGCATCCCCAACAAATATTCAAGAAGACTCAAGCGTCTAAGCTTGGGGATGCCCCCGTGCATCCCCTTCTCCATCAACAAATCATCAGTTCGTCCTTCGTCTCACTATATTTTTATCACTTCATGTGTTATGTGCTATGCTTGGAGCGTCTTGCTCTTAGGTTTTGTTTTTAGTTTTCTTTAGCTTTTCTTGCTGTTCATAACAAGTTAGATCCTTTCTTACTTTGTGTGGGAGAGAGACATGCTCCACTTTCAAAATCTAGAACACATCATAGGATTTTTCCTGCCTATCTTTTTGCTGGTGTGTGTTCTTTATCTTTTCATAGCTACTGCCATGTTTAGTTTTAGTTTTAGTTTGTCTTTAGCAAGAGCTTTGGATTGTGTTTAGTTTGTTTCTGCAACTCTTTTTAGTTTTCATGTTTATCTTGTTAAGAGAGTTGGTTGTTGCACTGAGTTGTATTTTGTCTTGGAAGTAGGTAATTGAGGTTGCTATTTAATTTTAGTAGTAGCTTGCAATAGTTTTGAGGTATTGTTGTGAGTAATGTTTGGACTTTTGGTGTCAAGAGCTCTTGCCTATTAGTGATAGGTGTCGTATTTTGGGCAATACGTGTTTATTTTCAAAACCTACAAAACTAGTTGAGAACTCTAGCTACAAGATGGATCACTACTCTTCTGAGGGGTCGAATATTAGAGTACACTCACGTACCATGAGTCGAGGATGCGCAAGGATAACCAAACCCCCATACACTCCTCCTCGGGGTACTTGTCTCTTTCTGAACCTCCTCATTAGATTGAGAGTTACCGATAATAAGTGCATGAGTTCTTCGGAGTAATGTAAGTATTGAGAGTTGACACTTCCACCTTCCCATATTTTGCTAGCCTTTCCCGTGCCGTGCATTACCTTCTTCTCACTCCGAGAGTTGGTGTCCACCTTCGCCGGTACATCCAAACCCTTGGTGTGATACGCTCTGTTATCATAAGCCTCCCTTTATCCTTCCTCAAAACAGCCACCATACCTACCTATCAAGGCATTTCCATAGCCTTTCCGAGATACATTGCCATGCAACTTCCACCTCTTCGTGACTTGATCTTCATGTCATACATGTTCCTGCTACAGTGGCAGCGACATACATTGCATACATCATGATAGTTACATCTTCTTTATGTTTTGAGTACCTTGTAAAGTGTGAAATATCTCCTTTACCTTCTTGTAAATTAGAGTGTTGCCCTTAAGTAAGGAAAAGATCCCAAAGTGGACAAATCAAAAGATCCCAAAGAGGACAAATGAGAGTTAAATAGAAAGAGCCATTGAGGCCACAAAAAATACAAAAAAAAGAAAAAAGAAAAAAGGAAATAAAAAGAGAGAAAGGGGCAACACTACTATCCTTTTGAGAGATCCACACTAGTACTCCCTTTATATCCTTGTACTCCATAGAGATGATCTTTATGCATATAGTTTGGAGAGCTTCCTAGCTCGTATGTGCATTCATTGCATGGCAATCCCTACTCCTCACATCATATCTATCATTTGGCATCTCTTGCCTATGATTGTCCTCATTGATGTGAGCCTTTCTCATCCTTTTTGTCTTCCTCCTCCACCATATTTCTCTCTTCGCCATCCTAAGTGTAAACTCTCGTGCTTACGCTCATCCATTGCATGAGTGCTCGAAATATCGAAAAGAAGTGGATCAAATTGACTTGTACCTGACTAGTGGTCTGGGGACGAGTCAAGATAAGATTCCAAAGAAGACCAAGTGTGAAACTTTAGTAGATTGAGTTCTCAACACAAAAATACTTTTTCTCGTATTCCCTACCCCCCTTCTTGCACGCAAACACCATTTGGAGACATTCGAGTCACGGACAGCGAGAGCTCTTGCACCTTTTGTTCTTTTGTTACTTGTTTCAATGCTAATATAGACTCTTGCCTGTTATGACTTGAATTGAATCTCTAACCTTGCTTGCTTTACTTTTCAAAGTTCTTTTATGGTTGCTAGCATGTCACCACAGAAATTATGCTTGTTATCATTTACCTACTCGAGGACGAGCAGGAATTAAGCTTGGGGATGTTGATACGTCCAAAACGTATCTATAATTTTTGCTTGCTCCATGCATGTTTTGTGTGATCTTGCTATGATCTAGATACGCTTTCATACATTTTTTATCATATTTGGACTAACCTATTAACTCAGTGCACCCCAGTGCCAGTTCCTGTTTTCTGCTGTTTTTCTATTTCAGTTTTCCCCCATATAAAAAGTGCCAGAAAAATTTGGGGAAATTCAGATAAAAAATCAGCGTGACGGAAGCTTAGACAAGAGCCCGGGAGGGGCCAGAGGGGTGCCAGGGGGGCCCAGGCGGCCACCCGGCGCGGCCCCACCCCTGGTCGCGCCAGGGGGGCGCCTGGGGCCCCTGGCCCACCTCTGGATGCCCCCTTTCTCCTAGTTATCCCCCGTCACGGGAAAACCCCAGAACAAGAACCCTATTCCGCGAACTCGCCTCTGTTCCGCCGCCGCCGCGCTTCCGAAGATCGGGAGCACCAGAAGACCTCTTCCCGGCACCCTGCCGGAGGGAGGATTGACCTCCGGGAGTCTCATCTCCACCATGGATGCTCCCCGGATGTCTTGTGAGTAGTTTTCCTTGGACCATGGGTCCGTGATCAGTAGCTATGTGATGTTCTCCTCCCCTCTTTGATCTTCATTGTTTAGACCTCGTGAGCTGCCCTACATGATCGAGGCACGTTTGTAATATTTCTGCAATTGCTATGTTGAGTTTGATCGGATCTGATGGATTATGAGATTATGTTCAGATTGTGATAGAGTAATATATTTGGTTTCTATCTTTTATATTTTTGTTCCTAAGTAATTCTTGCATGTTCTCCGTTGCTGTTTATTGCTTTGGCCAAGTAGTAGGTAGTGACTCCAAGAGGGAGCGTTGTGCTAGATTGTGGGTTCATGCCCCCCCCCCCCCGATGACATGCTTGAGTGACAGAAACATGAGTCTAGGGGTGTGATGTTGCCACAAGGGGGAAAACAACGGTGCTTGTGACCACGGTCACAACGATTGTTTACTTTACGCAAAGTTCTTTTATTGCAGTTGTCTGTTGCTTTGGGTTTACACTTTGGGTGGGGCTTTCAACTTAATACCAGCGAGATTTTCTGGATAGATATTTCAAGGTGGATGATTAGTAGTAGATGCAGATGGATTTTGGTCTACTTATTTTGGCGTACTGTCCGTGCTTTTGAACCTCTTCCTTTCTTTTGTAGCATAGTTAGCATTGCGGTGCGTTCATAATCCTGTCAATTGCCCTTCTGTAATTTTTTTACCTCGCATAGCAGTTTTATCGTCTTTTGGGAGAGAGACATCACTAGCGAACATCACGTATCCCGGTCCATATCCTCATTACTGTTTCCAAGCTATCTTTACTTTTCTGTTTTTTACCTGGTATCATTATCACTTTTGTTTTACCCTTTGTGAACAACAAGACCGGAGAGATTGACAACCTCTCTAAACTTCGTTGGGAACAAAGTTATCTGTGTCTGTGTGCAGTTCCACGTCAGTCGCGCCACTGACACCTACTTATCATATCCGGAGTCCTACGGGAGACAAACCTTGGTATCTTCACCGAGGGAAACTCGCTGCTACACTGCATCACGCCTTCCACTTGGGGCTCACCAACGAAGGGCGGGAAGCCGCTTAGCAGCAACCCAAGATGTTTTTACTTATTTTTTTAGGGGCCTTGATGATTGTTACTACTATAGCAACATCATTGTATCTTTAATTTAAAGCTTTGTGCCAAGTTTAGCCTCCGGTTGCAAGAAAGTTCAAAAGTTGTGACGTGCTGTCTAGAAAACACATTCTGTCCTTGGACGGAAAAATTAGCCTAAAATCACCAGAGTATCTGTTTGATCTGATTTTTTTTTAAAGCGTGCTCCATACAATTGAATTTCGAGCGTATGTTCTGAGTTTTTTGATTTGAGTTGCAGAAGTACCCCGAAAAAATTATTAACTACCTGTTGTTCTGTTTTTCACATATTCTGCCACGTTTTGCCTTTCCTCACTTTTGCAAACCTTAAACTTGCTTTTTCTTTGAAAAAACTTTTTGACAATCTTGAGAAACTGTAGCTCCTCAAGAATATCTTTATTTCCAGTAGAGGAAAATTATTTTATTAAGGGTACTAACCTCTCTAATCAGCCTATGATGAGTTATGTATAAAGGAAGTTTTCAAGTGTGCGAGGGAAGATGATGAAAGAAGATGCGGGCGTGTCAAACGCTCAAGCTTGGGGATGCCCCCATGCATCCCCAATAAATATTCAAGGAGACTCAAGCGTCTAAGCTTGGGGATGCCCCCGTGCATCCCCTTCTCCATCAACGATCATCAGTTCGTTCTCCGTCTCACTATAATTTTATCACTTCATGCGTTATGTGCTATGCTTGGAGCGTCTCGCTCTTAGGTTTACTTTTTAGTTTTCTTTAGCTTCGCTTGCTGTTCATAACAAGTTAGAACCCGGCTTACTTTTTGTGGGAGAGAATCACGCTCCACTTCAGACTAGAACACATCATAGGATTTGCATGCCTATCTTTCTTCTGTTGTGTGTTCTTTATCTTTTCGTAGCCGCTGCCATGTTTAGCTCTTAGTTTTCATGTTTATCTTACCCAAGAGCCTTAGCTTTTGTTTAGTTTGTTGCTGGAATTGTCATTAGTTTTCATGTTTATCTTGTTAAGAGAGTTGGTTGTTCACTGAGTTGTGTCTTGTCTTGAAGTAGGTAATTGAGGTTGCTATTCAATTGTAGTAGTAACTTGCAATACTTTTGAGGTATTGTTGTGATAATGTTTGAACTTTTGGTGTCAAGAGCTCTAGCCTATTAGTGATAGGTGTCGTATTTTGGGCAATCCAAGTTTATTTCAAAAACTAAAAAAACTAGTTGAGAACTCTAGCCACTAGATGGATCACTAATCTTTTGAGGGATCGGATATTAGAGTACACTCACGTACCATGAGTCGAGGATGCGCAAGAATAACAACAAACCCATACACTCCTCCTCGGGGTACTTGTCTCTTTGTGAACCTCCTGATTAGATTGAGAGTTACCGATAATAAGTGCATAAGTTCTTTGGAGTAATGTAAGTATTGAAAGTTGACACTTCCACCTCCTCATATTTCCTAGCCTCTTCGGTACCGTGCATTGCCCTCTTCTCACTCCGAGAGTTGGCATCCACCTCGTCGGTGCATCCAAACCCTTGGCATGATACGCTCTGTCATCATAAACCTCCTTATATCTTTCCGCAAAACAACCACCATACCTACCTATCAAGGCATTTCCATAGCCTTTCTGAGATATATTTCCATGCAACATCCACCTTCTCATGACTTGATCTTCATGTCATACATGTTCCAGCTACACTGGCAGAGGCATACATTTGCATACATCATGATATCTACATCTTCTTTAGGTTGAGTACCTTGTAAAGTGTGAAGATCTTCTATACTTTTTGTAAAATAGAGTGTTGCCCTTAAGTGAGGAAAAGATCCCAAAGAGGACATGATTAGCCAAGTCAAAGCTGGCACTTCTGCATGTTGAACCCCACCTCCTTTACCTTGATACTTGAGCATGAGTAGTTTAGATCTGATGTAAGTCTTGCTGAGTACGACTTTGTACTCACGTTTGCTTATTCTATGTTTTAGATAAGAACCGGACCCCGATGGAGTCACCTTCGTGAAGCTCGATGTTGACCTTGGTAGTATAATCCCAGACAGCAGTCTGGCCCCTCGTGGAAGGGCATGTTTTTTATACAAGGCTTCTCTAAGCCATTTGTTAAACTTGTCTGTACTCAGACCTAATTTGCTTCCGTTGTATGATGTGATGTTGATCACAGACATGTGATCTTTGTATGCTCTATGTGTATATCTATAAAGAGTACTTTGTAGAGTTATGTGATGATACCTGCTGTTCATACTAGGCATGTGTGCTGCGTGTATGATTATAACATGCATGTCTTAGTATGGGTTTTCGAGACCTTAGTTGTGATCTGGCTGGCGGTCTTTTATACACCAAGTGGCCCTTAGATGTGCGCAGCTTGGGGCATCGCGATGCGATTGCTCGTGACTCTGTCACGTGCACACTTTGTTGTATGATCGAGCCCGCCCTAGACCCCGACTAAGTGATCGGGCTGGAGTAAGTCTATGTAAGAGTTAGGATCCAATCGATAACATGGTTGAGGCGACTTGTCTATGAGTATGGGATTCACCACCCATAAGCATTTAGACTTGTGAGCGGACGATGAGGACCCATCTCAGATGATCATCCGGCCTGAATGGGGTGCCCCCTCACGTTCGATGCTTACCGAGAACGTTCTGTGCTTGGCCTTGTCTGCTTAGACAAGTGGGTACGGTTCTCGGCTCTCCATGTGATTGTATCGTGACTGGAATTACATACGCTAACCCCGGGTCCCGACAGACTTGGTATCAGAGCAGGACTGTCTGTAGGATTAGAAACCCTTGGTCGAAGTCGAGTCTAGCATTCTATATTTATATAGTTACTATGGGTATATAAGGAAACAACGTAAGGCTTCTTTTTCTCCTTACCCTCATCGATCTGAGTTCTGGGTCACCCTTATCTTTTCTACGGGATGATAGGACTAGGCTCATCTATGTCTGACTAGAACATCTCGTTGAGTGCTTCCTTGTAGCCGTAGGACAGTTGTGGTCGTCCAGACTCATCGTTCTGTTGAGTTCCTTGAAGAAGTTCTGTCTAATTTCTTCGAGGTTGTTCCATTTTCCATTCCGGTGTAGCCGTTATGCTGCCGGAATTATTCCGAGTTTCTGTGGATCATTACCTTCGCATTACAATCTTTTCCTCCTTCATCATGTCTTGTTATCCTTGAATCCATCATTCAACCTGTTCTGATTGTTGTTTTTTATCACACAGGATGTCAGGTGGAACTCGTAGTGCTGTTCGTCGGAATCGAGACCGTGTTCGGAATCGGAATGATGATGAACCTCTACCACCGCCTTCTGCGGCGGAAATCATGATGGAAGCTAAGAAGAATCAACGTGATCAAACACGTCTTCTGGAGCTCATAGAGCAGAATACCTCACGTCATCGTAATGTGGTTGTGAGCATTCAGGACTTCATCCTCCTCAAGCCACCGGTATTCCGATGTTCTTCTGAGCCCCTTGAAGCTGATGATTGGCTCCGTTCCATCGAGCGTAAGCTTGATACTGCACATGTTGCTCCCGATGATCGAGTTATTTTTGCGGTATACTCCTTGGAAGGTGCTGCTCTTCAATGGTGGGAGAACTATGTTGCTATGCAGGCAAATGGTCACCTAGTGACTTGGCAGGAGTTCTGTGTTGCCTTTCGAGGGTACCACCTTTTGGATGAGTTGATGGAGCGCAAGAAGGAAGAGTTCTGCAATCTCACTCAAGGAGAGATGTCCTTGCACGAGTATGTGAGAGAGTTCAACCATCTTGCTCGGTATGCCCAAGATGAGATCACCACCGATGCCAGAAAGCAGGCAAGGTTCCGCAAGGGACTTAGCCCCATCCTTCGTCATGATCTCAACCTCATCGAATTTGCCACCTTTGAGGATTTAGTCAACAGATCCTTCAAAGCTGAGCATGGCAATGAAATTTTCGAGGAGTCCCGCAAGCATGCTCTTGAGCTTGCTCCTTCTTCCAGTTCAGCCCCTCAGAAACGCCGAATTTGGATTCCAACCAGAGCCATACCTCAAAACTTTCTGCAGAGACCAACCTCCAATATATGCCATCCACCCCAACACATTATTCCACCCCGGAATGATGGTGTGCAACCAAGCAATCCCACTCCTAGCATTTCAGACAGGGTATGCTTTAAGTGTGGTCTTCCAGGCCATTACTATCGTCAATGCCCTCAGGTCTTGATGGCACCACGTCATTCTCGACCTAAGCCTCCAAAGAAAGCAACCACCAAAGCCTTCCCATTAAAGCTTTCAGTCACAAGTAGTGGTTGTGTGAACCAAATCTCAGTTGAGGAAACCACTGTTGCTTCCGATGTCATTCTTGGTACACTCCCAGTCAATCATGTTCCCGCCTCCGTTCTTTTCGATCCAGGAGCTTCTCATTCATTCATGTCGGAGAGTTATGCACTTCGTCATGAGTTTCCTTTTGAAGAAATGTTTTCTCCAATGATTATTCAAACTCCTGGTTCAAAGTGGCAGACTAATAGAGTAAGCCATGGCAATCAAATTGCAATTGAGGGTTTAGTATTCCTTGCTTCTCTTATAGCCCTCAAATCTTCGGACATTGATGTCATCCTAGGAATGGATTGGTTATCAAGGAAAAATGCTTTCCTTGATTGTAAAGCCAAATCAGTCAAAATCACCCATCCTTCAGGCCAGATCATTGACTACACATCACCCAGCTCTAAAAACCAGATGCATACTTTGAATATGCTTCCCCTTCCAGACCTTGAAGATGTTCCGGTAGTTCGTGACTTCCCGGATGTCTTTCCTGAAGAGCTGCCGGGAATGCCACCCGACAGGTGTGTAGAATTCATAGTGGACCTTATACCAGGCACAACCCCAATTTCCAGACGCCCATATAGGATGGCCCCACATGAGTTAGCTGAGCTAAAAACCCAACTTGATGCTTCGTTGGCAAAAGGCTTCATCCGCCCTAGCTCATCGCCATGGGGTTGCCCCGTTCTGTTCGTAACGAAGAAAGATGGAACAGAAAGGATGTGCGTAGACTATCGCCCGCTAAATCTAGCGACGATAAAGAACAAGTACCCACTGCCCAGGATCAATGATCTTTATGATCAACTTGCAGGATCCTCTGTCTTCTCCAAGATGGATCTGAGATTAGGCTATCATCAGATCAAAATCCGAAACGAGGACATTCCAAAAACGGCTTTTACTACTCGTTATGGTCTTTACGAGTATACCGTCATGTCCTTTGGTTTGACCAATGCCCCAGCCACTTTCTCACGCTTGATGAATTCGATCTTCATGGAGTACTTAGATAAATTTGTTGTGGTTTATCTTGATGACATTCTCATCTACTCGAAGAACGAAGAAGAGCACGCAAAACACCTAAGGCTGGTATTGATGAAACTTAGAGAGCATCGCCTGTATGCTAAATTCTCCAAGTGTGAATTTTGGCTACCAGAAGTGACCTACTTAGGCCACGTTATTTCTGCGAAAGGTGTTGCAGTCAATCCCGAGAGAGTTCAGGCCGTCCTTGACTGGACTCCACCTGAATCGGTTAAGCAAGTTAGAAGTTTTCTTGGCTTAGCAAGCTATTGCCGCCGCTTCGTCGAGAAATTTTCTAAAGTTGCAAAGCCTCTAAGAAAGATAAGAAATTCCAATGGACTTCCAAGTGCGAGGAAAGCTTTCAAGAGCTAAAAAGAAGATTGA
This sequence comes from Bromus sterilis, assembly GCA_950022295.1. Lineage (NCBI taxonomy): Eukaryota > Viridiplantae > Streptophyta > Magnoliopsida > Poales > Poaceae > Bromus > Bromus sterilis. The sequence goes on along the minus strand of OX465601.1, from coordinate 135,480,207 downwards.
CTTCTGCCCCCGTACTTGCACCTCCAGACACCAAAAGGGATTTCGAGATCTATTGCGATGCTTCACGGCAAGGGTTAGGATGCATACTTATGCAAGATCGACATGTGGTAGCTTATGCTTCACGCCAGTTGCGGCCACATGAAGAGAACTATCCTACCCATGATCTTGAACTCGCTGCCGTAGTTCATGCCCTGAAGACTTGGCGACATTACCTCCTTGGTAATCGTTGTGAGATCTATTCCGACCACCAAAGCCTCAAATACATTTTCACCCAGCCAGATCTTAATCTCAGGCAAAGACGCTGGATAGAGTTGATAAAAGATTATGACTTAGGAATTTCTTACACCCAGGCAAGGCCAATGTCATGGCTGATGCACTAAGTCGTAAGTCGTATTGTAACAACCTCATGTTACAACAGTATCAACCATTTATTCATGAGGAATTTTGCAAGCTCAATCTTGAGATAGTTCCTCATGGATCTCTTTTCAGCTTGGTGGCGAAACCAACCCTTGAGGATCAAATCATAGCTGCCCAGAAACAAGATAGTAGTATTCAAGAGATCAAGCAGAACATTGCTAGCGGAGTTGCTAAATGTTTCTCTGCAAATGATCAAGGAACGATATTCTTTGAAAATCGTTTGGTAGTTCCTGAGAATGAAGACCTAAAGCAGCTGATCCTTAAGGAAGCTCATGACACTCCCCTCTCAATTCATCCCGGTAGCACAAAAATGTACCGAGATCTACGCCAGAGATTTTGGTGGACCCGGATGAAGAGAGACATTGCACAATTTGTTGCCGAATGTGATGTTTGTCGTCGCATTAAGGCAGAACACCAAAGACCTGCTGGTACTCTTCAGCCATTGTCTATTCCCGAGTGGAAATGGGACAAGGTCGGTATGGACTTCATCACCGGCTTTCCAAAAACCCAGAAAGGAAATGATGCCATCTTCGTTGTCATTGATCGACTTTCAAAAGTTGCTCACTTCCTTCCAGTTCGCGAGTCTATAACTGCTAGTCAGTTGGCGGACTTGTATGTCTCTAGAATCGTGTCTCTTCACGGTGTTCCTTTGATGATCAATTCTGATCGTGGTAGCCTTTTCACCTCTAGATTTTGGGAAAGTTTTCAAAATGCTATGGGAACTCATCTATCCTTTAGTACAGCTTTCCACCCTCAGTCTAGCGGTCAAGTTGAAAGGGTAAATCAAATCTTGGAAGACATGCTCAGAGCTTGTGTTATCTCTTTCGGAAAGAATTGGGAGAAATCTCTTCCATTCGCCGAATTTGCTTATAACAATAGCTATCAATCTAGTCTGAACATGGCTCCCTTTGAATTCCTCTATGGCCGACGATGTCGAACACCCCTAAACTGGTCAGAAACCGGTGAAAGACAACTCTTTGGACCGGATATGATCAAGGAAGCAGAAGAGCAAGTTCGCATTGTTCGTGATCGTTTGAAAGCCGCTCAGTCTCGTCAAAAGAGCTACTATGATCGTCATCATAGAGAGGAGAGCTACAATATTGATGAGAAGGCTTACCTTCGGGTTACTCCTCTGAAGGGAACCCAAAGATTCGGTATCAAAGGCAAGTTGGCCCCACGTTACATCGGACCTTTCCGCATTCTCGCTAAACGTGGAGAAGTTGCCTACCAACTTGAACTACCTCCGCACCTTTCCCGAGTACATGATGTATTCCATGTGTCACAACTCAGGCGTTGCTTCAAGGACCCCATCCGCGAAGTCGACCATGAAACGCTTGATCTCCAAGATGACCTTTCTTATCGGGAGTACCCTGTTCGTATTCTTGATTCAGCAGAGCGTGTCACTCGCCGAAAGAAGATCAAGTTTCTGAAAGTTCAATGGTCACATCACGCCGAGAAAGAAGCTACGTGGGAAAGAGAAGACCGCCTCCGTGCCGAGTACCCCACCTTCCTCCCGACGACTTCTGAATCTCGGGACGAGATTCTTTTGAGTGGGGGCGAGTTGTCAGAACCCCAACTAGGGTAAGTGCTAGGGTTGTTTGATTCCTTTGCATCATGCAAAAATTCAAAAGGAAATTCAAAAATGGGGAAGCAGAAAGCCCTAAGAAATTATTTGAAATAGCCAGAGAAAAATCTTTTTCCAAAATTCTTTTGAACATTTGGAAAATTCCTATAAATGTTGCTGATCATTTTAAAAGTGGTTTGGGATCAATCCCATGCACATGGAATTTTCTAATATTCAAACAGTGGCTTTGGAAATTAAAATAACCCTATTTGAATTGAAATTCAAAATATGTTGAATTTCAAAAATGCCCAAATTCCATATGTGACTAGCTACTGGTCACCTAGGATTTATAAAAGTAATTGGGCATTTTTATAAAATGCTTTGGTATTTTTACCAGGGCAAAACAAAAGGGCAGAAAATTTAAACAGAGAAATAAAAGGAAAAGGGACCCCGTGGCTTCTGGCCCAACTGAAGTCCCCCCAGCCCACCAGGCGGCCCAACCCAGCCCGAGGCGTGTCGTCTACCTCCCCTCCCCCCGAAGCAGCTCGGTGGAGGGCAGGGAGGCAACAGCGACGCCACCTCGACGAGCCGGCCTTCTAGGCCTTCCCCAGCCCCCTGCGCACGCCACGCACCCGCCAGAGCTGCCCTCATCGCTTCCCTCCTCCCTCTGCTCCTCTGGCTCCCTCTCCTCCGAGTTTTCGCACACGCCCGAGTGCCTGACCTCGCCGCCGTCTTCGTTTTGCGCGGCCACCGGCCGACTCAAGCATCGCCACCGTGTCCCTGACGTCCGCCGTGGAGCTCCACTTCGCCTCGGCCCCTCAATTCGAGCGTAGCGGCTTCGGAGACGACGGCCACCTCAAGAACTCGCCGCCGGCCGCCAAGCACGTCTCCGACGAATTCGTCGCAACCGCGCACCCCCGGCCTCTCAGACTCCAGCTGCGTGCTCCGGTGAGCTTCCGGCTTCGAATCCCCCTTCTCCCGCTCTCCCCCGTGCCCCGTGCCCGTTTTCCCTCTTCAACCGACGCCGGCAACCCCCATTGTCGTCGTAGCCGTGGCCTCGAAGCTCCTGGAGACCCCCTGGCGGCACAACTCGAAGGGGACGAGCCCGGCGCATCTTCCCGTGGTCTTCCCGTGCCAATTGGTGGCCGGAATCCCACTCCGGCAACCCTCCGCCGCGTCTGCAGGTCGCCGGCGGCTAACCGCCGGCGGGACGGGTTAATTAACCCTAATGACATAGCTTAACCCCCCCTGAGTCCATGACAGGTGGGCCAGCCCCCCCCCCCCTTAACTCTCTGTTAAGTTAAATCAAACCGGTTTAACACCCGCAGAGGCTGACAGGGTGGACCCACTGGTCAGCCCCCCCTGACCTCATCCCCACGCAATGCTGACGCAATAAATCGAATTCCAGAAATAGAAATGGTTTAAAATATTCCAGAAAATGAGTTAAACTTGGGAAATTCATAACTAATTCATATGAACTCCAAATATAGCAAATAATATGTCTAAAAATATCAGAAAAATCCAAGGATTATGAATATGGGCTCTGTTTTCATGTTTGACCAATAAAAATTGGGTGAACAGTGCAAAACACCCATATGGCTTTAATTCAAATTCAAATTTGAAGCACATTTGCAAATGACTTTGCATTTGACTTCTTTTAAATGGAATTGTACCAACATTGTGACCAAGAACATCACCATTACAATATTGATCATGTGTTTGAGCATTGCAAATAAATTTATACCATTGTTTGATTGTTTGCTCGATAGACGTGCAACTGGAATCGGAGGCCACCCCCTTCGTTGAAGACCCCGTTATCGAACCTCGTCAGCAAGGCAAGCAAACCCCATTGATCATGTCTATAAAATCCTATTTTCCCTCTCAAGTCTCGCTTATGCATGTTTAGGAGATCACCGAGACACGTTCTTTTGCATAGTTGAACCCATTCCGATGCATGACCTATCATTTTGCCACAGTATTAAGCAGACCACAATCCTAGCTGACATAGGAGTTGTATGATATCATGAAGCCCCTGCAACTGTTACTGCTTTTGCTGCTTGGTGATACAATGAGGATGTTTTGATTGTGAGTCGGGATGGAATGAACACAGTGGTGTTGATGAAAGTGAAACGTGTTGGTGAATCCACCCTAAGCAAAGGTGAACGATGAGAGGTTGTGTAGGAGTACACAGTGGGTTGTCTCGTTGAACACTGCCCTAGGCCTCGAGTTCCTGTTTTGTGATCCAAGACAAAGAGTATGACCACATGTAGGGTTTTATGGGAGCCCCGTTTGGCCTCTTTACATACCGATCCGGTCCAGGAGTCGCAATAGATTCGGGTTTTCCATTTGGCATATGCATAGAAAAAGAATGAAGAAAAGGTTGCATCATCCTAGATATGTGGTGGACTTGTGAGGCAGTAAAACCATCTGGCAGAGGTGGCGTCTCAGTCCCTTACATTATCTGAGTCCGTTTCGTGGAACCGGCCGGACTCTCGAGCGGTGCCAAACTCAGGTAGTCGACTCCTGGATTAGAGAAGGTGATGTGAGGTTAGTGCCTTGGTTTCATCCACGTCCGACATCCGCTTGAAGGATGCCAAGAACGAGGCGATAAGGGATGATACGCGTGTGAAGATGTACACCCCTGCAGGGTAAATGAACTATTCGAATAGCCGTGTCCGCGGTTATGGACTACTTGGAAACCTCTACTTGATCATAGACAACTTGAATGGATACTTATAAAATCCGCAAGATAAGCGTGAGTGCTATGGTGTGCTTCGTGGGGAAGTCAAGGAAGTAACCATAGTGGTGTATTGTTTGGAGATGTAGTGGACTCTTGTACGCTTCTTACCTCAAAGTCTGGTACTCGTAGTACAGGATTAGCCAAGTCAAAGCTGGCACTTCTGCATGTTGAACCCCACCTCCTTTACCTTGATACTTGAGCATGAGTAGTTTAGATCTGATGTAAGTCTTGCTGAGTACGAATTTGTACTCACGTTTGCTTATTCTATGTTTTAGATAAGAACCGGACCCCGATGGAGTCACCTTCGTGAAGCTCGATGTTGACCTTGGTAGTATAATCCCAGACAGCAGTCTGGCCCCTCGTGGAAGGGCATGTTTGTTATACAAGGCTTCTCTAAGCCATTTGTTAAACTTGTCTGTACTCAGACCTAATTTTCTTCCGTTGTATGATGTGATGTTGATCACAGACATGTGATCTCTGTATGCTCTATGTGTATATCTATAAAGAGTACTTTGTAGAGTTATGTGATGATACCTGCTGTTCATACTAGGCATGTGTGCTGCGTGTATGATTATAACATGCATGTCTTAGTATGGGTTTTCGAGACCTTAGTTGTGATCTGGCTGGCGGTCTTTTATACACCAAGTGGCCCTTAGATGTGCGCAGCTTGGGGCATCGCGATGCGATTGCTCGTGACTCTGTCACGTGCACACTTTGTTGTATGATCGAGCCCGCCCTAGACCCCGACTAAGTGATCGGGCTGGAGTAAGTCTATGTAAGAGTTAGGATCCAATCGATAACATGGTTGAGGCGACTTGTCTATGAGTATGGGATTCACCACCCATAAGCATTTAGACTTGTGAGCGGATGATGAGGACCCATCTCAGATGATCATCCGGCCTGAATGGGATGCCCCCTCATGTTCGATGCTTACCGAGAACGTTCTGTGCTTGGCCTTGTCTGCTTAGACAAGTGGGTACGGTTCTCGGCTCTCCATGTGATTGTATCGTGACTGAAATTACATACGCTAACCCCGGGTCCCGACAGACAGTGAGAAGTAATATGACTAATCAACACTCTCGACTGTAGATCACCTTTCTTTAGGTATGTCCGACCGAGAATCACGTCAGTTGATGTTAAATCGCATTGGAACTTATTACGCTTACTCGGCTTAGGCCCTTTGTAGGACCTTGTGTCTTAGTGGGCCTATCCAGTCAGGAATAACCTCATCAATCTATATATGAGAATACTGCACTTCTCATATAAGGAAAGGGCTCTAACATATGAACTACGGGAAAATACTACTCCCCCCTAAACTTTTATAAGATGGTTTAGGGAATGCGGATTTTGGCTCTAGGGAGCACACATGCTCCCTAATGAACAGTAAAAACAAAATAAATAGTAAAAAAAATTGGAACTTTTTTGTAGATGTTCACATCAGTGCGACAAGTGTGCTTAACAATTTTGATGCCATATGGGATAGTACTGCTTCGTCGGTGAAAAAAACTTAAGTGTGACATTTGGAGGCAGCATTTGGCGTTTGACTTATCTTTTTTACGCAGGTCAAAATGCTTAAGTTCTTCACCTGCAAATTTGCATGTAACATTTGGGTGTGACAATGAACACATCTAAAACTTTTTCTTCTAAATTTTTAACATTTTTAAAATCCATTATTGGTACGCAGGAGCACATGCTCCGTAGAGCCAAATTGAATATCCATGTTTTAGGTTACTACTTTAGTCACCTTAGCGTAGTTCCAACAAAAATCACTTGCAATCATTCTGTACGACAGTGTGAAATGAATTAATTGGGTGATTCTACTTTGGAATTGCAAGATTGTGTCGTATATATGGACTTCACAAAACTTACAGATTCAAATGTGTGTCTGTATAACACTTTCCCTGACAGTTACTACAAGTTAGGATGGGAACACACATCAATATCTAACATTACCTTACAAAAATAGAAAACGGAAGAAAAACAAAAATATCTAACATTGCTATCATCTCTAAATCTTATCAAAATTAACCCAACTCATAATTACACGTGGGCCTGAGACAACAGTTTGGGTTTTGGAGTCCACAAGACGCATACGACCTCAGAATGAAATGACCAAAAAAGTAGAGTTGTTTGCCTCGACGTGAAAAAAAATCATGTTAGATATTTTCTCATTAGATGCCATGCATATTGGCGTCCGAATAAATGAACCCATGTATTAGACATGAGTGTATGAAATCGGGCGTCATATTTTGATCATTACCATGTTGCACTGTTTTGCCTTTAAAATTTGCATTTGACCTCGGGTTGAGATGATTCAAAAGGAAAAATTGTTTGCCTTAACGAGACGAAGAATTCCTATGTTGAACCATTTCCATTTGAAGTCATTTTTAGGGCGTTGTCTTACAAGCCAAATAGTGATATCAACAGTAGCCACTACGTATTGCTCCCCATAGTATGTTCATAATAATATAGAGAACATCTGAATCTTTCTAAGTGAGACACATGTTAGATATTAGAAACGGTTTGTTAAGGAACTAACTGACTTACCTTTCTATATTTGTCCCACTCTTCTAAGACACTGTTCAACAAACAATAGAATTTGTCAGTTAGAAGTATGGTGTGTAAGCCAATCTATGAGCCCGCTAACAAAATCTATTGCTATCAATACTATAGAAAATATAGGCGTGGCAAAGCGCGTCATTGCCTCTAGTTCATTCGAATGCGGGTGAAAATACAATCGACGCCAATCCACCAACACGACTTGACTTTGCCCAGCAACCTGAGAAACATACCGATTGCCGAACATTTATTTGCACTTTGCATTTTTAGAACCTTCAGCTGAACCAAACAAGCAGATGAACACACACACACACACACACACAGGCACAATTGCAAATTAAGCATGCACATGCACACCGATAATCTACTCCATCTTGGAGGACCCAATGATTGCAACTTCAACTTCAATGCAGCACTTCGTTTTCACCAGATAACCATTTGACGAGTTCTTGAAATCTTCCAGCGATATGAATTTGTCCCATCCCCATGTGGTAGAATTTCTTGAGAACTGACACCGGCCTAAAGGTTCCAGAAATTACTACTTCCTCCACGCACAAATATAAAATGTTTTGGATATTTTAACATAAACTACATACATACTGAAATGAGTGAACAAACACAATACTTATGAACCGAGGGAGTTTGTGTCAATGAGGAAATTTGATGATAATAATTTAGCAGTTCAAGTCCGGTTCATTGTACTGAATTTCAGCTAAACAACAAACCTGTTATTTTCCTGTGCTTGCCAGTTTCCTGGTCCTTGATACACATGCTTAATTCTACCAGGATTGCCGACTCCTGATGGAGTGTGTGTGGCATCTTCATCTTCAGGTACAACGATAGGTAGTTCCCATTGTTACCGGATCCAGATGGATATATAGTGATGGACCTGAAAATATGAGAGCATAAATAGTTAAGCCCATGGGAATAAGGTAGAAACATCGGAAATATTTTTTATTTCTATAAACTAGAATGGTAACCTTTGTGTTGAAATTAATAAATCAGAAATTCAATAAAACTCGGTATTAAACTAGTAATTAGAAATTAAAAAGTCAGGCCTGTTAAGGTTTTCATGGTAGGCATCACCATTTCCGTCCACATATTTCAAACTCTGGAGACTTGTCCAGGCTCTTCAGTGCAAAGAAGTCCTCAATGTCCCAGATGTAGACCTCGGGATCATTGAAGGTGTTGTTCATCTTCTGGACAAACAGCGTCTCTGACATATCATTAGCTTTAGAGGTGACAATTTTGATGAACTCGACACCAAAAACACAGCTATTATGGATGATGAATCCAGCGGACTGTTTCTTCAGTGTCCTTAGGGGAATCATGCATGAGGTCCCAGAGCTTGTGCTTGCAGTCTGGAAGTTGTGGGTCACTGCAAGCAAAATATTCAAATGGAAAGCCTAAACAACTTATGTTTTTCTCTAGTAGCCGACTAGTACTCCCTCCGTTCTGAAAAAAAGTGTCTCGACTTTAGTACAATGTTGTACTAAAATTGAGACACTTATTTCAAAACGGGGGGAGTATTTGGGAAGGTTAAAGAAGCCACTTCATTTTTAAATAATTAGCGAAGTTACCTTGTGATTCGTGGTGTTTTCCATATGACTGATCATATATCAAGAAATTGAATGATGCCTCCACCACTGAATCAGATTTCACGGATTTTCGAGCCAGCTCTAGCCTAAGAGAAACATAATCATTTTTATCGCCGCTCTTTCTGTCCATAGGATTCAGTTTCAAGTACCTGTTAAGCAAGTCAAAAGAAAGGAAGGAACAAAAGACTAGTTAGAATTCGTTCATGACATGGAATTTTTTTTTTTGAGGGAAAGTCCATGACATGGATGCATTAAGCTATTCTGAAACTAGTCTTTTGTCAACATAGCTGAACGGAAATAGCAAAGTTATGGGCAGAATTCTGACATGGATGAAAGGGAATAGCATAGTTATGGCCAGAATTCTGACATGGATGAAAGGGAATAGCATAGTTATTGTACCAGTTAAGCCCCATGATCTCAAACACAGTGGAGTAGGTCCATCCTCCATCTTTATCAAGAAGCGATGAGAAACCATCGATCCTCCACTTGAAGGTCGTCTATGCCACGGGAGAAGGCAACACATGTCCTTCTCCCGACCCCTTTGATTTTTGGTTCTGACCCTGGTTTGATCGGCCTGGAAAACAAAATTTGCATCAGTACAAACATGTAAATATGAAAACAGAAGCTTGCACTAGAACTACGGACCGCAAGATGAAGAAGCGCCCATAGCTAATCCGATAGCGCAGTCTTGTCTTTTTGGAAAAGGAGAATATATTAATATCAAGAAGATACCAATTACACCCGGCCTCTGCAACTACGCACTGCTCAAAAGGCAGTACGGATGCACTCAGCCAACCAAAACAAAAAGAGAAGAAATAAAAAGAAAAGTCCCGCTATAGAGTTACAATCCTTGCAGCAGCAGCACAACCACCACCAAGCCAACACCGGATGTCCAATTCTTCAAAAGCACCACCTTCAAGAAGGAGTCAGTGCCAGGCACAACCAAAAGGCTAGACCTTGGGCTTTCACCCTGAAGATAGCTCCCGCTCTCAAAACAATGTCTTCAGCAAGATCATTGCCAGACACAACCAATTAAGGCCAGGCCTTGGATTTTCATCCAGAAAGGTAGGACTTTGAACTTCACCTGTGTTGTCGCCCCCGCTAACATGCTGCTGCCACAATTCCAGAAACTCCGAGCCAGTTCCTCCTCGACGCAAAGACTCCAATCACCATTGCAAATCCTCCAATCTCAGCCTTCATGACTTTCTCACCTCTGACTTCAGCATGGATTTGCCCATGATGGCAACAGAGCAGAGCTTCACGTCACTTTTTGCGTTGCGACCGAATCCCACCCGATCCAGCAATCTCCAGGCATATGCCCAAAGGAAATCACCGGCGGAGCCTTCCGGAACCCGTCACTTCGGCCAGATCCAAGAGGACCTACATCATGCAGATCTTCGTCCTCGCGCTATGGGAACCCTAGGACCACCTCCTTTATTCTGATGTCTCGCAGCCCCGACGCTGTGAAACGACTCCCAGCAGGGACGTTTGCGGGAGGGGAAAGATCTCCTGGTCCGCATCCGCCGCCACCGGGAGCCCTGCCGCCGACGGTCCCTAGCACCACCGCCTCCCGTCGCGGCCGCGCCGCCCGGGAGCCAAGCCGAAGGCGCCACCGCCACCAAGACGTCGAGCCGCCTGCGTAGTCCGCCTCCGAGCTCAAGTGACGAGCCCCGCCGCCTAGCAGCAGGTCATGCCGCCACCAGAGCCTAGCACGCGGACACCCCGCCGCCAACCGCCACCAGCCCCGCGCCCACCATCCTGCGGTACCGCCCCGCACCAGGCCGTCGACGGAGCCGCTCGAGGGGCGCTGCAGGCTTGAGGGAGGGGAGGTGAGAGGGACGGCCTTCGAGGTCTCCGCGCCGGCCGCACCATGGCCGGGCTGCCCCAGATCATCGGCGGCGCCACCCGGAGCCGGACCACGCGCGCGCGCGAGCGCGAGAGCCCCGCCGCCACCGTCCGCCGCACGGGCTTCGCCTGGCGGTTTCCTTCAGCGGCGGCGCGGGCGGGGGAGCAGGGCTGGCGGCGCGGTTAGGGTTAGGTTGGCCTGCGTGTTCTATTCTAAAGCATTTACGATCGGTATTTTCTTTTGTAGATGAAGTTTTTTAGGGTATTGTAGTAGCTTTTGATTAGGGCATTGTCGCGCAGTCTTGTCTATGTCTATGTGCAGTATTGTTGCTCTTTTTGCTTTCTACACAAGATATCTCACTGTGCACTGCATATATACACGTCTGTAGAATGGAAACGGTGTAGGACAATTGCTCGGAAAATGGGGTGAGGTTTCTGGTAGTTTCTTATTGCAAAATTTTGGCAGACGCAACCCCTTTTCTTTGAGGACTGGGGCAAGCTGATGCAAGGAAAGTGTACTATATGTTACTGGGAATTTCCTAGCGTATGTTTAATAATTCTAGAACTCATCTCCATATTGATTAATGTACTTTAAAGGCTCTCTATTTTATTTAGTTGACCTAGACTTTTGGTGCCAGGAAACTTATTTAATTTCAAGTGTCTTTCATTTGTATTGTTCGTGATTAGTTTCAGAACTATCAAATATACACTAGGAAATTCCCAGTAATAACATATAGTACACTTTTTTTACAGCAATAAGACTGTATTTCTCAGATGATAGCCATACCAAAATGATAAGTACCACAAGATTTAGCTAAGTAGTCTGCTATCTGATTTGCTTCCCGGAAACAATGAACAAATGAAGCTTTCACAAATTCTGCAGCCAGGGCATTGCATTCCATCACTATTGCCACTTCTGGGCCATAGTAAGCCTCCTGCTGGTTCACCCCCTCCACCGCAAAGGTACTATCTGATTTATTTATTTATTAGAATGAAAATTGTAGAACAATTGTTCTACAACATTATATTATTAATAATAATACGTACAAGGTATTATTAGTATTACATTCATCCAACCCCAGTTCTAGGAAACATCATACCGATCATATTAACTTAAGTAATATGATATCCAACTCTGTAGCATATCTCTGTGCTTGACTTTAATTCTGTGCATCAGAAGCAGCATATCAGCTCTGAGGCGTCTTCTCCAATTGGATATGGATGGAACTTTATTGTGAATTGTTTTGTTTTTTCTTTGCATTCAGATATTCCAAGTACCCATTATAGTGATTTCCATATCAATCTGCTTAGGAAATGCTCGTTGGTTGAGAACTTCATCATAAATTGAAATGGCTCTTAGTCTATTGGTAATGGAGTCCCACCATCACCGTGCAAATGGACAGTCCCAAAACAAGTGTTGAGATGTTTCCTCAGTTTGATTAGCACATAATTCGCATGCGTATGAGGGAACATGGAATGATTTCTATGCAATAGGTTTCTTGTGTTAATTCTGTCCAGAATGAGCATCCAAAAGAAAATCTTGTATCTCAACATGGCAGCATTTTTCCATAGCAATCTGGGTATAGTATGAAAGTGTCCAATTGGGAATAACTTGTAATGTTTGATAGATGAGAACTTGTTGCCAGAATTGCTGAGACTCCATTCGTCAGGCATGTTGGTGAATTGAACTGTAGTGAGAGCATGTTGAAGCAGTGCCAGCTGTTGAAATGCAACTTCAGAGAGGGGTGTATGAAATTATTCAAGTATATCTTGGAGCTGTGAGCATTCCTGAATGGAGGAAGTTGGGTTGATGACATAAGAGTATAATCTAGGGTGCTTATCTTTGAGAATGACATATCAAGGTACTATCCGATTCAATGATCACATGATTGCATCCAATGTTTGCAGCCACAAAAGACCATTACGCATAGCACTCAATTCTGCAGAAAGGAAGCACCTACATCGACCTTTACACATCCCTGATTAGGCCTTATCCACATATGATCACACTGATATTACTATTTGTTTCAGAAGGTTGTAGCTTTTGAGAGAAACGAGGTGGCAATTTTGTACGAAAGAGGAGCGACCTTTTTCATAGACTCTAGAAAGTGGAAGCAAAACTGAAACACTAATGGAGAAACGAAACCGTAATATTAATGGTTGTTAGATAATCGACACGCAAATAACAACGAAGTAGAACGAAAAGCAACACAGGGGACACGCAGATTTAAAGTGGAAAACCCTTCCGCGAAGAAGGGAAAAACCACGGGCGCCAGCCAACGAACTATTCCTTATTGTGGAGGTGTTACAAACGCGGAGGGATTTACAACTTGAGGAACTATCCCATGCGGCGGCTTACAAGGTATATTTATAGGCGGTAGGAGAGACCTATTGGAGAAAGAAACTAAAGCATGCTATGAGTATATGGATCAAATTGTTCTTGATATATTAATGAATTTCTTATGATTCTAGCTTGTGTTTATTCGTAGTTATGTACGTTTTCCGATGTATCTTTATGCACTGACGATGTATGTGAGATTTATCTTTAAAGAAAGTGGTGTATAGTAATAGGTGCAATCTTGCGATGGAGACAGATAATATTACTCAAACTAATACTAACTCTGAAAACTCCAGTGCACCAGTGGGAGGGGAAGCTTCTGATACTGGAGATGGTCGTCAACATGTGCATGGAGCTGTTCATGATATGTATGTTTAGTTTGGGTCTTTTTCTTATCCGGCACCGGGTGACAGCAGCGTGATAAACAACAAGATTGTTAATGTACAGGTTACGCCTGGAGTTAGAACGGTGGCACAACAGATTTATGCAGCTCAAAAAACTGATGATATTGGTGTTGAAAAGCTGGCTCTAAGCAACGTACATGGAGTCTTGCCTGGCTACTGTACGAGAACCAAGGGAGCATCACCGGGGTTGGGGTCCAAGTGTGTGATGGCAGATCAGCTTCTGTTATTGTACAGAACACGCTGGAGTCCAGTACCAACGAGCTCCTAGCGTCGAGCACTTCCTCGACAATAATGTCCGGTCACGCACGGATAGCTATGCTGGACACTCAGATTAGGGCTCCGCCTAGATCTAGTGTGTTGGATATCACTGCTAGTATATGTGCAGGTGAACCTTCTGTGGTCATCGAGAAACCTGCTGCTGGTTCTTCTGATCTTGTGTCGCCGGCTTTGTCACCAGAGGTGGTGCCAGAAAATACGCCGGTTATATCCAGGCCAGAAGGGTATACACAAGTGAGAGGCATATCAAGGCTGACCATGGAGGAGGTCATTGCTTTTGGGGAAATCCCACGTGCAACTGCGACCGGGGTGCGGTCTAGCTCGCGCATTCGGGACCAACCAAATGCAGATGATACGCAGATGGAGAGGGCGATGCGCAACGCGCAACTTCGTAATGCTTTCGCTGGCTCAAGTACAAAACCAACCTCTCAATTATCTATTCTTTCAATTCCTGATAATGAAATTATAGATAGAGCAACCCGCATTGGTGTTTCTTTAGGCAATTCTTTTGAGGAAACACTCGAGTCTATTAGGGGGATAAAGGTTTTAGAAGAGGGTGGAACCTTAACAATATTACAAAAAAATATAGATGATTCCATAGATGCGAATGATGATCTTTCTAATCTAGTGGTTTCAAAAGTGTCTAATCTGTGTGAAGATTTGGTTGATGAGGATGAGGATAGTGCCGAGTTGGAAGATCATGTGGATCATCCAATTCTGAATTTGCATGTCAAAAAACCTCGCCAAAAGAAGGTTTTTGATATGACCAAGGTTAGAAGAAGCAATAGAAATAAAACTAAAAAGAGATATTAATAATGCAAGGTTTAAAAGGAATGATATGGAACAGCAAGGGGTTTCGGGACCCAGCTAAACATCGTTTTGTAAATGAATCCATTCGGGAGCATCGGTTAGATTTCATTACCTTATTGAAGACAGAAAGATCTAACTTTGCGACCCCTTTCTTAAAACAACTTGCAGCTGGATTTGACTTTACATGGTTTTGTTTACCACCTCATGGTAGATCTGGTGGTATACTTGTTGGCATTAACGCAGAAACTCTTCATGTTCTAGCGGTGAAAACGGGAGATTTTTGTGTCAAAATGCATGTCAAATATAAAAAATATGGTTTTGAGTGGGCTTTAGTGCCAGTCTATGGGGCTGCCCAAGACGCTCACAAGCCGGAATATCTTTCTGAGATAGTACGTATGTGTGAATCAGAACCTCTACCTATGCTGATAGGTGGTGATTTCAACATCATACGCAATAGACATGAGAAAAATAACGATAATTTTAATGCCCGGTGGCCTTTTGTTTTTAATGCAATTATTGAAAGCCTAGACCTTAGAGAAATTGTTCTCTCAGGAAGACAATACACATGGGCTAATCGTAGGGATACCCTACTTATGAGATAGGTTCCTCGCGAGCATCGAGTGGGAATAGAAATTTCCTTTGGTAACAGTGCGTGCACTTACTCGTTCGGGGTTAGATAACACACCTTTGCTAATAGACTCAGAAATCAAGGCTTATTTGGGTAATAATCCTAGATTCTCCTTTGAACTGTTCTGGTTGCGCCAAGAGGGTTTCTATGATATGGTGGCAGCGGAATGGGATGCAATCAATAGTGTAAATACACCTATTGAGCGATGGCAAAACAAGATAAGACATTTACGGAGATTTCTTAAAGGATGGGAGAAAAACCAAAGTGGAAAATATAAAAAGAGAAAGAAAGGCTTCTAGCGATAATTGATGAGTTAGATTTGAAGGTTGAGACTATTTCTCTAAGTCGGACTGAGCGGGATGCATTAAGGGATGCAAATGAACGCATTGATAAACTTATGAGCGATGAGGAAATTAAAGCGGCACAAAGATCCAAAGTTAAAGATGTGCAACAAGGCGGAAATAATACTAAGTATTTTCATCTGATTGTGAATGGTAAACATAGGAAGAAGAAAAAATTCCAGTTAGAGCAAGATGAAGGAACCATTGTGGGAGAAGAAAATCTAAGGGTCTATATTTCAGAATCTTACAAAAAATTATTTGAGGAACCAGCCCCTACAAATATTACGCTTATGGAAGATGTTACCAACGAAATACCGCAGCTCTCTTCAGTGGAGAATGAGATTCTTATCGCACCTTTCTCTGAGAAAGAAGTGCATGATGCTATCTCCCAAATGGAGCATAATAAAGCTCCAGGCCCGGATGGATTCCCGACGGAGTTTTACCAAACTTTTTGGGATGTAATCAAGGACGACTTGATGGCTCTTTTTACTCAATTGCATACCGGGGAATTGCCCTTGTTTCAATTGAACTTTGGAGTTATAACACTACTTCCCAAAAAGGGAAATGCGGTACAAATACAACAATATAGACCAATATGTTTGTTAAATGTAAGCTTTAAAATATTCACCAACGTTTGTGCTAATCGCATTATGGGGATTGCCCCTAAGGTTATTAGACCAACTCAATCAGCTTTCATGCCTAGTCGGCACATCCTGGAAGGTGTGGTTGTTCTGCATGAGACAATACATGAGCTTCATAGGAAAAAGATGGATGGTGTTCTATTCAAGATTGATTTTGAAAAGGCGTATGATAAAGTGAAGTGGCCTTTCCTTCAACAAACTTTGCGTATGAAAGGATTTGCACCTGAGTGGTGTAGATTAATACAACAATTTGTACAAGGAGGTAGTGTCGGGATAAAAGTCAACGAGGACATAGGGCACTATTTTCAAACTAGGAAAGGTCTAAGGTAGGGATATCCGGTATCTCCTATGTTATTTAATATTGTCGCAGACATGTTGGCGATCCTTATTGCGAGGGAAAAACAGGATGGCCAAGTCGGTGGTCTCATTCCACATCTTGTTGAGGGAGGAATCTCCATTCTACAGTATGTGGATGATACCATTCTGTTCATGGAACATGACCTTACGAAGGCTGTAAATATGAAGCTTATATTGTGTATCTTCGAACAGCTCTCAGGCCTCAAAATTAATTTTCACAAAAGTGAAATTTTCTGTTTTGGTAAGGCAAAAGAAGTGGAATATCAGTACACACAAATCTTTGGATGTGAAGCTGGTTCCCTTCCCTTTAGGTACTTAGGAGTACCTATACATTACAGAAAGTTAAAAAATTCTGATTGGTATCCAGTAGAAACTCGATGTGAAGGAAAATTGAGTTGCTGGAAGGGAAAGCTTCTATCTTATGGAGATCGCTTAGTCCTTATCAATTCTGTCTTGACAAGTTTGCCTATGTTTATGTTGTCTTTTCTGGAAATTCCAAAGGGAGTAAGGAAAAGACTTGATTTCTATAGGTCTCGCTTTTTCTGGTATAATGATGATAATAAACGTAAATATAGGTTAACGAAATGGAACATTATTTGTAGACCAAAAGATCAAGGAGGCCTAGGGATTGAGGTACTTGAACTCAAAAATAAGTGTTTGTTAAGAAAATGGCTTTATAAATTACTTAATGAAGAAGGGGCGTGGCAGGAGTTGTTACACAACAAATATCTCAACCAGAAAACACTATCCGAAGTCCAGGAAAAACCAACCGACTCCCCCTTTTGGAAGGGTATTATGTGGGTCAAAAGTGACTTCTTTAGTAGAGGTCATTTTATTGTCGGTGATGGCTCCACTACGAGGTTTTGGGAGGATATTTGGATGGGAGATGAATCATTAGCGCAACAATACCCATCATTATATAACATTGTGCAACAGAAAAATGTAAATATTGCAAATGTGATGGCTCACGTACCACTGCATATTGGATTCAGAAGGGTACTAACTGGTAATAAGTGGACAACATGGCTACACTTATGCCAACGGCTAATGATGGTGCAGTTCAACGATGAACCAGATAGATTTGTGTGAAAACTAACTGCCTCAGGAATATTTTCGGTAAAATATATGTATGAAGACCTTATGAATGATCATACGCCTTTTTTTAGTAAATATTTATGGAAACTAAAAATACCTCTTAAAATCAAAGTTTTTATGTGGTTCCTTAACAACAAAGTTTTACTCACCAAAGATAATTTAGCAAGAATGAATTGGACTAGATGTACTAAATGTTGTTTCTGTGGGGCACAAGAGACGATCGAACATTTATTTATTTCATGTCGTTTTGCTAGATTACTATGGCGCATAGTAAACTTTACATATGACCTTTCTCCCCCAACTAATATTACCAATATGTTTGGAAACTGGTTGAATTGAGTGGATCAAATATCTAAGGCCAGAATTCGCATTGGTGTTTCGGCCTTATGCTGGTCAATATGGAGATGCAGGAATGACATTGTGTTTAATAGAAACAAAACTTTTAACTTCTTGCAGGTTATTCATATGGTGGTGCATTGGGTGCAGCTATGGGCGTTCCTACTACCGCAAGACCAGCGGGATATTATGGTTACTGGATGCAACCGTCTACTGATGGTCGTGCAGGATATCTTCAGCCAGGCTGGCTGGCAGCATACTAGTCGACTACGGGATGCTTACTTGTAAGGCCTGATATGCGGTACTGTTCTAGATCTAGATGTTTCCATCCAGATCCGGGGACGAAGCACATATCGGTCCCACCGCGACATATCACATAGCCATATGCCCCGGATTTCCAACATGATATCACAACATTACAGCTACAAGAATACAACACCTCATACAATCGGCTTACAGTTGCCTTAATACAATACATCAGCGGAAGATACATGTCTGAGTACAGACTACAAGCAAATGCCTACTGGCAAAGAGAAAATCATCGATCCCCATAACCACACGGGTCCAGGCCCTCTGCCGGGATCCGCCTATCTAGTCGTCGTCGAGTCTCCGTGAAACATCGATCACCATACCTGTTGTCGGTCAAGAACCCTGAAAAGAGTTTGGGGGTAGTATCATGAGTACAGAAGTACTCAGCATCCAACTTTAGTGGTCAACTGACCGAGCAAGGACTTCATCACTCGTCATTCTAGGACAACTAGTAGTTTACGGTAAGGATGGGGTAAGTGGTGAGGTTGTAGCCGCACTAGCATTTATGAAGTGGCTAACGATCTAGAGAGTAAGATAAGAAGCCAAGCATTCGATGAGGAATCGCCTCCAACAAGTCTGCTATCCACCTACTTACGCAAGCATAACACCTATCCTATCCTTGTCCACCTCTTCGCATCCCGACGAAGAAGAAGCAGTCAAGGCACACACACGTTGATCAAGTTATATCAAGATTATCTCAGTTGTTGTTGTCTATGAACAAGGAGTAGGTCTCAAGTCGTCCATAACCGTGGACACGGCTTCTCGAAAAGATTTAACCCTGCAGGGGTGTACCAACTGCCCATTACAAGGCTCCGCACGCACGCCCATATCTCTCAGTTGCTACCCATCCCAGTCAACCATTTTATGATTTAGTTCCGAGAGATCCGAAACGACAGGTCCCTCTAATTAACAACGAACAAATCCGGGTGGCCCCCGGGGAGTCGACACCCAATCCAAGAGCCAGCCGCGCCCTCGGACCGGACTCTTCCGTATGGCTAAGGTCGAGGTTAGCCTCACCTGAACTCAGGGGCTTCCCTAGCTCACCAGTGTGGTCCAACAGAGGAACTCTGTCTCCGCTGGCCCGAGTTGTTTTAAAACTGCTGGGGGGCCAACCAAGCACACACACGGTTTCAAATGGTAAATCAGCTTGGGCCAGCTCTAGAAATGTTTGGAGCTAGGTAGGTAAGAAAAGGTGACCCCATAGCATCGCAAACGCGGCTAGGCACGCTCGGTCTTAAAACAAATACCCGGAACTCGGGTCCTAGGTGACTCGAATGGAACAAAGCGTCGGGGCGGGATAGACTAGACCTTCCATCCTTCGTCGAATATAGTCAACATTATAATAATCATAACATCCACCACAATATAATAATGTGATAGCCAAAACCAAGGAGTAACAGGGTAACATCGTAGCATCCTAAGCATGCATACTAAGCAGGGGCTGAGCAACGAGCAATTGTAACATAGCAGTACAAGGTTTGCTGGAGGGGACATGGCTGTATCGGTTTGAAAGAGGCTGTAAACATGTGGTAGGATCAAACATCGAACCTAACCTAGACTAGCATGCAAACCGTTGGTTGAAATAGAATGGATCA
Organism: Bromus sterilis; assembly: GCA_950022295.1. Classification (NCBI taxonomy): domain Eukaryota; kingdom Viridiplantae; phylum Streptophyta; class Magnoliopsida; order Poales; family Poaceae; genus Bromus; species Bromus sterilis. The sequence goes on along the minus strand of OX465601.1, from coordinate 135,460,354 downwards.
TAAGTAATGTATAGTACTTGCCTGTTGATAAGTCGGATTCCGAAGGTGTAGTTGATCGCAAGCTCGCATCGTCTCCGAAGGTACCCGCGGAAGCACACAAGACGGTAAACACTGGAAAGCAATCAACGAGCAAGCATCTATTACTATGAAGCAAACACGAGAAAGCATCAACAAGAAGGCAACACGAGACATCGTACCTACCGTCGAGAGCGGTTACTAACATGTTAAGTGGAGTACTCGTCACACACGACGATACCGCACATTTAGAATGGTTCAAGTTGTTTAGCTACACAAGATGAGCAAAGTTTGTTGACATGGCATATCACTCAAGCATGGCATTGCACACCAACATGACAAGAGGTGAAGCATAAGATAAACTATCTAAGCTAGTCAATTTAAGTGAGGCACAACCTAAACATGGCATTCCACTAAGTGCCCCACGACGATTAAAGCATTTCGTACTGTTATGCCCTAAACCATATTTTAGGTTGGTTAACAACAACAAAAAAACAACATAAACACAAAGTACACGAAAAACTAATCAAGTTACATGTAAAGAACACTCCAAACGGAGTTACGGTTAAAAAGATATAAGCAAAACAAGTTTGGAACACAATTTGCCAACATCAGGAAGCACACTTTAGAGCAATGCATAAAAAGGATAATGAATGCAAACATGCTCACAAAATGATATGCAACTAAAGTAGACATGGCAGGGAAGGCATAGCAAAAGGAATCATGCAAAAAGGCATCATGGTTCACTAGTTATAAGCAACACAAAAAGCTATAAAAATTATTGGTCTAGGACTTAGTGAAAATCAGGAAAACAGGACAGAAACTGTTATTTTCATGTTGTATAAACAGGGGTATAACTATATGTAAAAGTGCAGCATCATGACATAGCAATATATGAGGAAGGAGTAGGCATGATGGTGATCAGGTACAAACAAGAATCATGGTCATAGGCACAACAGATCAAAAGATATTAAGCATGCACCATGGCATCGGAAAGTTACAGACTAGAGAAAAATAGAGGTGGCTGTCAAAAGCAGCGGCATAGAAACTTTGAGCTGAAATATAACTATGACCAGGAATGTAAACATGACAATGCAATACATATAATGGAAGTAGACATGATGATTAACAGTATGCAACAAGAATCAATGTAATAGGCCTCATGTATGTGTCACAATCATCATGCAAAGTTGCAATAAAATAACAGCAGCAGCACATAATAGAAATTAATAGCAGTTAACAGTCTGATGCCCACTTCAACAGTGATTAACAACAAGAAGATGGCCTCAAATCAAAAATCTCACAAAAGATGGATTGAAGTACACACAATTCTAAACAATTTTCCTTTTGGGCGCAACGTCATCCGGGCTACGGTTCACTCGTTAACTACAGCGCAAAATTGAATCAGCAGCACAATTTTTCCAGACTTAGAAAAATTAAAAGCACGGCAGAGAAAATAAAATAAAAGAGAGGGCCTCACTTGGGCCGAGGCCCAGTTGACCGGCGGCGGCCTGGAAGGCTGGCCTAGCCAGATCTAGGCCGCGGGAGCGCCTGGGCTGGACTGGGCCAGGGAGGGGAGGCCGGCCCATGGCAGTTGGAGGTGGCTTAGTCGTGCTCTCGTGACCCCGATCGGGTCTCGCTGGCGACGTCGAGCGGCTCGCCGGCCGGTGACCGGAGGCGGCGCGGCGTGACAGGGAGGAAGGCGGGGTGGCGCGGCATCGTAGGCGGCCGCCGGATCCAGCTCGGTCGACGGTTCCAGGAGGTGCGGGCGGCGAGCTGCTGCCGAGCTCGGCCATGGCGCCATCGGGCGGCGGCCGGCGGCTACCGTACCTGCGAGGGAGAACGGCGGTGAGGGGGAAGGGAGAGGGAAAGAAGGAGAGGGAGGAGGCCGCGAGGGAGAAGAGGAGGTGACCGGGGCACGTAGCCCCGCTGGCCGGCGGCGGCTCCGGACAGGCGGCGGCATGCTGCGGGCTGGTGCGGTGAGGAGGCTGGAGGTGGGAGGAGATGGGCTGACGTGGCGAGATCTGGAGCGTCCAGCTCCAGATCTGACGGCCAAAAACGTCTAGAAGCTAGGGTTTGCGAAAATGGGGTTATTTTGGGGCAGATTTGGGGCAAGTGTAGGGGGGTGGCTGCAATTTTATAGGCTAGGGAAACCCTAGAAAGGGGTGGGAGTGTGGTGGTCTTTATATAGCCCAGGGGCTGGCAGTTTGCAAAAACATCCCCAGTTTTTCTCTTGCGCGCGCGGTGTTTACGTTCCTGACCGCCGGGGGTCCGCAGGACCTCAGATTCGGGTAAAACTTTGAACTGCGCGATCAGCGCGTCGAGCCGGCGGCGTTCACCTCGCACTGGAACCGTTTCGAGAAAACTTTCCGGCGCGCTATAAAAATAGCCCGTTTACTTATTAAATGGGGTTTTCGTTCCGTTGGCTACGGCCGGTCTGGTGCGGATTTTCGCGACGGTGATCGGGTGAAACCCGGTGTCGCAAAGGTCGATTGTCAGGGTGGCAAGGGTCGGTCTCCGTCCGGTACGAGATAAGAGGGGGGGGGTAATCGCCGATCGATAAATCGGGGATGCAAATACCACAAACAAATCAGACAATCAAACAATTCGCACTGGAAAAAAAATATTTTTTGTGAAATCTGGGGTGTTACAATACAACACCACCAACAAGGGATCTCGTCCTGAGATCCTGGACGATCCGGGGGAGAGGAGGGGAGAGAAAAGAGAGTCAACGATTCTTAAACACCACCAAGAAGGGACTCTGCTCCATGTCGATGTCGAACTTCTGTCGAGATAAATTTTCGCAGAGAGACGGCAACGTCGGAAAACGAAACCATCGGGAGATTAAGAGGAAGAACGATAGTTGAAAGCGACGATCAAAGGAAGCATTCTCACTGAAATCGTGAGGATACTGGGCAAGAGAACGGAAGTCAATAGACGACCAAGATGTTTACCCAGAGTCAGAAGAACTAAAGGTACTACAGGATTTCCCAAACCTGAGATCGGAATCGAGACAATACGCTGCAAGCAAGGTATTGTAACGGTTCCAAAACTCCACACACTCGAGATCCTAGAGTTTGAAAGGGGATAAGTCGAGATTAAAACACTTACGACACTTATCCTAACTAGAGCAAGGGTAAGGAGTAAAAGATTTCTACTCTCCGATAACTAACTTAGTAACTACAAAATAGTTTTGTCTAGACTCGACTTCGGCCAGAAAAGGGATCCTACGGTCGGTAAGGCTTTGATACCAAGTTATAAGGCCCGATATGCGGTACTGTTCTAGATCTAGATGTTTCCATCCAGATCCGGGGACGAAGCACATATCGGTCCCACCGCGACATATGACATAACCATATGCCCCGGATTTCCAACATGATATCACAACATTACAGCTACAAGAATACCACATCTCATACAATCGGCTTACAGTTCTCTTAATAAAATACATCAGCGGAAGATAAATGTCTGAGTACAGACTACAAGCAAATGCCTACTGGGAAAGAGAAAACCATCGATCCCCATAACCACACGGGTCCAGGCCCTCCGTCGGGATCCGCCTAACTAGTCGTCGTCGAGTCTCCGTGAAACATCTATCACCATACCTGTTGTCGGTCAAGAACCCTTAAAAGAGTTTGGGGGTAGTATCATGAGTACAGAAGTACTTAGCATCCAACTGTAGTGGTCAACTGACCCAGCAAGGACTTCATCACTCGTCATTCTAGGACAACTAGTAGTTTACGGTAAGGATGGGGTAAGTGGTGAGGTTGCAGCCACACTAGCATTTATGAAGTGACTAACGATCTAGAGAGTAAGATAAGAAGCCAAGCATTCGACGAGGAATCGCCTCCAACAAGTCTGCTATCCACCTACTTACGCAAGCATAAAACCTATCCTATCCTTGTCCACCTCTTCGTATCCGACGAAGAAGAAGCAGTCAAGGCACACACACGTTGATCAAGTTATATCAAGATTATCTCAGTTGTTGTTGTCTATGAACAAGGACTAGGTCTCAAGTCGTCCATAACCGTGGACACGGCTTCTCGAAAAGATTTAACCCTGTAGGGGTGTACCAACTGCCCATTACAAGGCTCCGCACGCACGCCCATCTCTCTCAGTTGCTACCCATCACAGGCAACCATTTTATGATTTAGTTCCGAGAGATCCGAAACGACAGGTCCCTCTAACTAACAACGAACAAATCCGGGTGTCCCCCGGGGAGTCGACACCCAATCCAAGAGCTGGCCGCTCCCTCGGATCGGACTCTTCCGTATGGCTAAGGTCGAGGTTAGCCTCACCTGAACTCAGGGGCTTCCCTAGCTCGCCAGTGTGGACCAACAGAGGAACTCTGTCTCCGCTGGCCCGAGTTGTTTTAAAACTGTTGGGGGACCAACCAAGAAAACACACGGTTTCAAATGGTAAATCATCTTGCGCCACCTCTATAAATGTTTGGATCTAGGTAGGTAAGAAAAGGGGACCCCATAGCATCCCACACGCGGTTAGGCACGCTCAGTCTTAAAACCAATACCCGGAACTCGGGTCCTAGGTGACTCGAATGGAACAAAGCGTCGGGGCGGGATAACCTAGACCTTCCATCCCTCGTCGAATATAGTCAACATTATAATAATCATATCATCCACAACAATATAATAATGTGATAGCCAAAACCAAGGAGTAACAGGGTACCATCATAGCATCCCAAGCATGCATACTAAGCAGGGGCTGAGCAACGAGCAATCGTAACATAGCAGTACAAGGTTTGCTGGGAGGTGACATGGTTGTATCGGTTTGAAAGAGGTTGTAAACATGTGGTAGGATCAAACATCGAACCTAACCTAGACTAGCATGCAAACCGCTGGTTGAAATAGAATGGATCATAAGTAATGTATAGTCCTTGCCTGTTGATAAGTCGAATTCCGAAGGTGTAGTTGATCGCAAGCTTGCATCGTCTCCGAAGGTACCCGCGGAAGCACACAAGACAGTAAACACTAGAAAGCAATCAACGAGCAAGCATCTATTACTACGAAGCAAACACGAGCAAGCATCAACAAGAAGGCAACACGAGACATCGCACCTACCATCGAGAGCGGTTACTAACATGTTAAGTGGAGTACTCGTCACACACGACGATACCGCACATTTAGAATGGTTCAAGTTGTTTAGCTACACAAGACGAGAAAAGGTTGTTAACATGGCATATCACTCAAGCATGGCATGGCACACTAACATGACAAGAGGTGAAGCATAAGATAAACTATCTATGTTAGTCAATTTAAGTGAGGCACAACCTAAACATGGCATTCCACTAAGTGCCCCACGACGATTAAAGCATTTCGTACTGTTCTGCCCTAAACCATATTTTAGGTTGGTTAACAACAGCAAACAACAGCATAAACACAAAGTACACGAAAAAGTAATCAAGTTACAAATCCAAACGGAGTTACGGTTAAAAAGATATAAGCAAAATCAAGTTTGGAACACAATCTGTCAACATCAGCAAGCACACTTTAAAGCAATGCATAAACAGGATAATGAATGCAAACATGCTCACAAAATCATATGCAACTAAAGAAGACATGGCAGGGAAGGCATAGCAAAAGGAATCATGCAAAAAGGCATCATGGTTCACTAGTTATAAGCAACACAAAAAGCTATAAAACATTACTCGTCTAGGACTTAGTGAAAATCAGAAAAACAGGACAGAAACTGTTATTTTCATGCTGTATAAACAGGGGTATAACTATACGTAAAAGTGCAGCATCATTACATAGCAATATATGAGGAAGGAGTAGGCATGATGGTGATCAGGTACAAACAAGAATCATGGTCATAGGCATAACAGATCAAAAGATATTAAGCATGCAACATGGCATCGGAAAGTTACAGACTTAGAGAAAAGCAGAGGTGGCTGTCAAAAACAGCGGCATAGCAACTTTGAGCTGAAATATAACTATGACCAGGAATGTAAACATGACAATGCAATACATATAATGGAAGTAGACATGATGATTAACAGTATGCAACAAGAATCAATGCAATAGGCCTCATGGATGTGTCACAATCATCATGCAAAGTTGCAATAAAATAAAAGAAGCAGCAAATAACAGAAATTAATAGCAGTTAACAGTCTGATGCCCACTTCAACAGTGATTAACAACAAGAAGATGGCCTAAAATCAAAAAGCTCACAAAAGATGGATTGAAGTACACATGATTCTAAACAATTTTCCTTTTGGGCGCAACGTCATCCGGGCTACGGTTCACTCGTTAACTACAACACAAAATTGAATCAGCAGCACAATTTTTCCAGAATTAGAAAAATTAAAAGCAAGGCAGAGAAAAAAATAAAAGAGAGGGCCTCACTTGGGCCGAGGCCCAACTGACCGGCGGCGGCCTGGAAGGCTGGCCTAGCCAGATCTAGGCCGCGGGAGCGCCTGGGCTGGACTGGGCGAAGGAGGAGAGGCCGGCCCATGGCGGTTGGAGGTGGCTTGGCCGTGCTCTCCTGACCCCGATCGGGTCTCGCCGGCGACGGCGAGCGGCTCGCCGGCCGGTGACCGGAGGCGGCGCGGCGTGACAGGGAGGAAGGCGGGGTGGCGCGGCATCGGAGGAGGCCACCGGATCCAGCTCGGTCGATGGTTCTAGGAGGTGCGGGCGGCGAGCTGCTGCCGAGCTCGGCCATGGCGCCATCGGGCGGCGGCTCCCGTACCTGCGATGGAGAACGGCGGTGAGGGGGAAGGGAGAGGGAAAGGAGGAAAGGGAGGAGGCCGCGAGGGAGAGGAGGAGGTGGCGGGGGCGCGCAGCTCGGCTGGCCGGCGGCGGCTCCGGACAGGCGGCGGCGTGCTGCGGGCCGGCGCGGTGAGGAGGCTGGATGTGGGAGGAGATGGGCTGACGTGGCGAGATCTGGAGCGTCCAGCTCCAGATCTGACGGCCAAAAATGTCTAGAAGCTAGGGTTTGCGAAAATGGGGTTATTTTGGGGCAGATTTAGGGCAACTGTAGGGGGGTGGCTGCAATTTTTAGGCTAGGGAAACCCTACAAAGAGGTGGGAGTGTGGTGGTCTTTATATAGCCCAAGGGGCTGGCAGTTTGCAAAAACATCCCCGGTTTTTCTGTCGCGCGCGCGGTGTTTACGTTACTGACCGCCGGGGGTCCGCAGGACCTCCGATTCGGGTAAAACTTCGAACTGCGCGATCAGCGCGTCGAGCCGGCAACGTCCACCTCGCGCTGGAACCGTCCCGAGAGCACTTTTTGGCGCGCTATAAAAATAACCCGTTTACTTATTAAACGGGGTTTTCGTTCCGTTGGCTACGACTGGTCTGGTGCGGGTTTTCGCGACGGTGATCGGGTGAAACCCGGTGTCGCAAAGGTCGAGTGTCAGGGTGGCAAGGGTCGGTCTCCGTCCGATACGAGATAAGAGGGGGAGGAATAATCGCCGATCGATAAATCAGGGATGCAAACACCGCAAACAAATCAGACAATCAAACAATTGGCACTGAAAACAAATTTTTTAATTTTTGTGAAATCTGGGCTGTTACATTACTTGTCATATGCATGCATTTTTTCGCTAGTTGATTCACGTATCAATATTAAGCGATCCTTGAGTTTGTAATAACTTTGAAAGATACTATTCTAATAAAGGGTTGTGTGCATCGACTGATGTAGAGGCCGGGATGTTACCCCTTTTCGGGGAAAAAAGGTGCAATCTTGCGGTGTTCTATATCATAGTATCTTGTTTTGAACAAAAGACATATTTGACCTGACCCACGTTTATTGACCTCAACGGCGTCGATGACGGGGACGTCGATGACGAGTATATGTAGCGAAGAGGACCAACGTCGACCGATGACAAGACCAAAGAGTAGTTAGGATTAGATTAATAGTATTTTAAAATGTATAATTAACTAGATGATGCCCCGCACGTTGTTGCGAAACTTTTTTGTAAAATATTTCAGTAAAAATGTTTGGTTGAAGCATGTATATTTGAAACAATAACTTTTAAAATAATATATTGATTTAATATAAATATCATAATAAAATCAAAATTACTATGCATGCATGTTGCATGTGGGTTTTATTATGCATAGTGGCATATTGAGGTGGGTCTTTCTCATGCATGTTGAATGATGAGATGACATGCTTGCATTTTGAGAAAAATATGCTAGTGGAGGATGATGTGGCATGCATGATGAGGTAGAGTGTGTGCATGTTGAAAGAATTAGAAGTAGTGGAAAACAACTTCTTAAAATTGTAAGATGTAAGATTACTGATGAATTTTGGTTTAAGAAAAAGGAGTCACCACACGTTCGGGCGCTGCACCTATGCCCGATCGAAAAACTTTCGATCGTAGATAAACTTCAACCGAATGAAATCGATCGGTAGCACAACTTTATCACTCCGAACGCCTCTCCAGCTCGCCATGCACGTGCGCAGCTTGTAGCTCGCCTGTACGCGCATCTTTGCAGCCGCCGTTACCGCAGCTCGTCATGCACGCGTAGTTTGCAACCGTCGTCGCCGTCGCTTGCCGCCGTCGTCGCTCGCCGCAACTCACCGCTGTCGTCATTAGCGTAGCACGCGCAATTTACCGCTTTCGTCGTTGTCTTCGCAGCTCGTCACCATAATTGGCGTTGCCGTCAATGGCGTAGCTCGCGTAACTTGTCGCTTTCATCGTTATCTCCGCAGCTCGCCGCCATCGTTGGCACCGTCATCGTCCTATATCGACACTATCGCCGTAGCTTCTAGCCGACGTCATCACCGTAGCTCGCCGTTATCGCCACAACTTGCCGTTGTCGTTGCCGCCGTCGTCGCTCGCCACCTTCATCGTCGTCATCGATGTAGCTCGCCGCCATCGTTGCTCGCTGCAGCTCGTCGTTGTCGTCATTGCCGTAACTCGAGCCACTTGCCGCTTTCGTCATTGTCTCCGCAGCTAGACGATGGCAAAATTCAAAATATCATATCCCGCGTATAAGAATTGTCATATCGTAATTGTCATATCGTACAAATAAGAATTGACATATCCCATATATAAAAGAACGCCATGTTATACATAATATCATGTCCCCGCATATAAGAATTGTCATGCGGTACAAATAAGAATTGCCATGTATCATATATAACGAAATATCATATCAAGTAAAAATAAAGAAAATTGCCATAATCGTCAAACAAGAATAAGAATTTCCATATCCTACCAATAAGAATTGCCATGTCTGATAAATAAGAATTGTCATGTCCTACCAATAAGAATTGCCATATCCTACTAGTAAGAATTGTCATGTGTGATGAATAAGAATGGTCATGTCCTACCAATAAGAATAGCCATGTCTGATGAATAAGAATTGACATGTCCTACCAACAAGAATTGCCATGTCTGATGAATAAGAATTGCCATGTCCATGTCCTACTAGTAAGAATTGTCATGTCTGATGAATAAGAATTGACATGTCCTACCAATAAGATTTGCCATGTCTGAAGAATAAGAAGTGTCATGCCCTACCAATAAGAATTATCATGTCCTACTAGTAAGAATTGTCATGTCTGATGAATAAGAATTGCCATGTCTGATGAATAAGAATTGCCATGTCCTATGAATAAGAATTGCCATGTCCTACGAATAAGAATTGGAATCATGGCAATTTTGCCATGTTCTACTAAAAATTGACATGTCCAACAAAATAAGAATTGTCATGTCCTATACATAAGAGTTACCACGCATCACCCCCCCCCCACACACACCGGATATCTTCTCGGGGTTCACGAGTCGTCATCGCAGCTCTCTAGGATCCTCGATGTATTATTACAAATTGTCGTTGTCGTATGGTAGATTCGCCATCAACGCAACACCACAACACCATCCCTTGCCATCATAGTTAAGGTGCGCCAGAGAATCTCCTCGACGCGTATGTACCCCAAGAACCCGTCATACCGCGCACCGTCACACCGGTCGTTAACGCAACTCTCCGCGGTCCTAGCCGATGAGTAAAAAACAGTTGAAAAAACAATGGAAACCCCGCCATGCCGTCCATCATAACCCCCACACCCCCTCCCGACCGGCGGATATCTACTCTACGCAGCTCTCCGGGGTGCTCGCCGATGAATGAAAAATATCTGAAAAACAATGGCATCTTTAAATCTAGCGAAAAAAACCCAGATGAAACAGATCATGACAAATTTGGTGCAAACACCATGGCAATTTCAGTGTGAATAACATGTCAATTTTTGGTAAAAAAAAGTTATCGAAACATGCCAATATGAGGTCTAGTTTCGAAGATCTCGTCGCGACGGATTTAATGGTACAAACGGAATTTTAAACATATTTTTTATTTAAAAGATAAAACTTTTTAAAAATTTAAAAGGTTAAAAGCTGCCCTTAAAATTTATGTACTAGTGGGCAAAGCAAGCCTTTCGCACGTTCGGGCGTACAGAAGCTGCCCGAACGATGGGATAATGATAACATCGTCACCGGCTGCACGCAGTGATTAGTGCAAAAACATCAACGATGGATGTTACGTTCGGGCGAGGAGAGAACTCCCTGATCGTGTGGTAAGTATCATTATCCAAAAAATTTGCTACTACTAACGTTTACGTTTTTCATGCGCCGTTAGACACCCCACGACCCAAACGAACATAATGTGGACATTGAATCCGTTTGGGTGATCCAAACGAATAAAAAGCGAACACCGTTTGGGTCCAGGGTCCTACCTTGGAGTTGCCCGCCACGCACGGCTGGGACCGTCGCCGGCGATGCCTTCCCTGCGCGCCTGCGCCGCACGACGGCCATTAACGCTCAACGTCGGTAGCACTCCACCGCGCGGGCGTCCTCGTCTCGTCGCGCTATTCGTTTGGTACGCCGTGCTGCACGGCCCGGTTTAGGTGCACCAGGGAGAGAAAAAAAAGGTGTCAGGACAGGTAGTTGGCGCCCCCTCTCCTCTGTCGTCCCATCGCCCGCGCCGCGCCGCGCCGCGCAGGAAACGAACGAAAGTAGATCCCCACCGGTCCGAGTCCGATCCATCCAACCACCGCCTTCCCCATCCCGGCGAGGTGGAGGAGCAGCAGGGGGATCCCCGCAAAAACAGCAGCACCAGCGGGGTTAGAGGAGTCACGCGACTCGCGACCCAGCCAGCCGGAATGGCCTCGAGCACCCCGGCGGTGCCCGACCCCGCGTCACTCAGCCTCCGCCACCCCGGCGCCCTCGCCCGCCGCATAGCCATGGCGCGCGGCGTTGCCGTCGCGCCGGCGCTTCGTCCCTGGCTGCTCTTCGATGCCGTACCCCTCGTCGTCGTCCTCCTCATCGCCGCGCACGTCCTCGCCCTCGTATGCCCCCACTTCCTCCTCTTCGCTCAACTGAAACCCCCCTCTGATTTGACTGGAGACGCTCCTCCGAGTGAGGGCTGGTCGGATTGGGGCTAAACCTGGGTGTGTGATGTGGGCAGGGCTACTGGATCTACAGGCTCGCCACCGACGGGTCCAAACACCCCGCGCGGAGCAAGAAACACTAGCCGGCAGCAGTGTGAGGCTCGGTGTAAGGCTCTTCTTCCCTGCTCTTTCATTCCCTTCCTTTTCCATATCATTGGCTGTGATTGTTATCAGGGATTGTGGTTTCTAAGGATTGCTAGTGAATATCTGTCTGAAAGCCTGGTTACGCCGGTGGTTTGTGCGAAATCTTCAGGATTGTGGCTACTAGGCGAGCTGGCTGAAATGTTGAAATTAACATTGTAATAGTGTCGATATGTAGTAGTATGTAGGATGCTCTTTACCGATCCACACTAATTCAGTAGCCAGTGGGTTTTGGGGCTTCAACCTGATTAACTGTTGGAGAGCTTGCCTGAATAGTGAATACCAATATGTGGGTTCCATCAATGTCTTGTTGGAGTTAGATTTTATTATTTTATATACGATAGTGGATCATGATGAATCTGTGCTGGAAATTTTAGTGTATCTGTATTTTTGTTTCCCAGTAGACCAGCACTACTTTAATATGTAACTGTTGATTCTGACTATATGTGTTTCCTGATTTGTTTGGCCCCTTTGCTTTATCAAAGCACTCTTCTAAACATTATCATGACATAAACCGCTAAACCTCATATTAATTAGGCACCTCTGTGTGACACTCATGTTTTGAGAAAACCCATTTGGGCTTACGAGTATAAATTATCTCACTATCTATTCTTAGTATTTATATTGTTCTGTTGCCAAAAAAGCTTAAAAGTTTTCCAATTAGGTATCGTCTTATATGTTTACCTAACCATGGGCTTCAGTAACACGCAAACAACTGTTTAACATGTCTTCATGCTTTGTCTTTCAGCCCTGCACTTTTGCTTTGCTCTCCTATATTGCCACTGTAGTAATTTAGAAACCTTCTCGTGATCATGGTCTCTTTTAGACTATTGGCCTGAAGTCCTGAAGATAAGTGTTTGACATTGAAATAATTTTAACAAAATATATTTTTTATACCAGTTTCTTGGGTGGTATGCATCTCAAATGTAAAATCTTGTTTAATCCTGATTTCTAAAATATAAATGGACTTAGGGGCTCCAAAATAAAATAGTTGTCTCGAAAAGGATGTTGGTTGTTTCTTTAGCTAATAATTTGCACACAAAAAAAGGGCAGCCCCGTGCATGTAGCTCCCGCTTGCGCAGGGTCCGGGGAAGGGTCCGACCACTTTGGGTCTATTGTACGCGGCCTTTCCCTACATTTCTGCAAGAGGCTGTTTCCAGGACTTGAACCCGTGACCTCATGGTCACAAGGCAGCAGCTTTACCACTGCGCCAAGGCTCCCCTTCTAATAATTTGCACAAAGAAAACAAAAATAAATAAACATTGCTTAGTGTGTACATTAAAGAAAAAACTAGACCAGTAGGGGGAACTTGAACCCAGGTCGGTAGGGCGACACCACAGCGCTCCCACCACTAGGCTATGAGCCCATCCACTAGCGTATACATTATGTAAGATTGTGAATGGCCCTTGCCTTTGATAGGGAAAAGGATGCTGAATGATGTAAATAACTTGATTTTTTCCTCTGCAAAGCTTGACTTTTTGAGGGCAACATTGTATTTTATGAGTAAAATTTTACCGTGAACAAGCATGAAGGATTTTTTTTTAATTTTTTCCAAATGCAAAAGAACGTTCTTCATTAAGAAGTGTTGTGCTGGCATTATACAACAACAACTACAACAACAACAACAACAACAAAGCCTGTCAGTCCCAAACAAGTTGGGGTAGGCTAGAGCTGAAACCCAAAAGAATATCGTAACCAAATCACGGTTCTGGCACGTGAATAGCTAACTTCCACGCACCCCTGTCCAGAGCTAGATCTTTGTTGATAGCCCAGTCCTTCAGGTCTCTCTTCACAGACTCCTCCCAAGTCAAGTTTGGTCTCCCCGACCTCTCTTGACATTATCAGCACGCCTTAACCGCCCGATATGCACAGACGCTTCAGAAGGCCTACGCTGGATATGCCCAAACCATCTCAGACGATGTTGGACAAGCTTCTCTTCAATTGGTGCCACCCCAACTCTCTTCCGTATAACGTCATTCTGGATGGCCACATGCCCATCTCAACATGCGCATCTCTGCCACACCTAGTTGTTAGACATGTCGCCTTTTAGTTGGCCAACATTCAGCACCATACAACATCGCAGGTCGAATCGCCGTTCTATAGAACTTGCCTTTTAGCTTTTGTGGCACTCTCTTATCACAGAGAACACCAGAAGCTTGGCGCCACTTTAGCCATCCAACTTTGATTCGATGGCTAACGTCTTCATCAATATCACCATCCTTCTGCAGCATTGACCCCAAATATCGAAAGGTGTCCTTCTGAGGTACCACTTTCCCATCAAGGCTAACTTCCTCCTCTTCCCTATGGTTAGTAGTACTAAAACCGCACCTCATGTACTCAGTTTTAGTTCTACTAAGCCTAAAACCTTTCGATTCCAAAGTCTGTCTCCGCAGCTCCAGCTTCCTATTAACCCCCGCCCGACTATCGTCGACTAGCACCACATCGTCTGCAAAGAGCATACACCATGGGATGTCCCCTTGTATATCCCGTGTGACCTCATTCATCACCAATGTGAAAAGATAAGGGCTCAAAGCTGACCCCTGGTCTAGTCCTATTTTGATTGGGAAGTCATCAATGTCGCCATCGCTTGTTCGCACACTTGTCACAACATTGTCGTACATATCCTTGATGAGGGTAATGTACTTTGTCGGGACTTTGTGTTTTTCCAACGCCCACCACATGACATTCCGCGGTATCTTATCGTAGGCCTTCTCCAATTCAATGAACACCATATGCAGGTCCTTCTTTTGCTCCTTGTATCTCTCCATAAGTTGTCGTACCAAGAAAATGGCTTCCATGGTCGACCTCCCAGGCATGAAACCAAATTGATTTTTGGTCACGCGTGTCATTCCTCTTACACGGTGCTCAATGACTCTCTCCCATAGCTTCATTGTATGGCTCATTAGCTTAATCCCGCGGTAATTAGTACAACTCTGAACATCCCCTTTGTTCTTGAAGATTGGTACTAATATACTCCGCCTCCATTCTTCAGGCATCTTGTTTGACCGAAAAATGAGATTGAAAAGCTTGGTTAGGCATACTATCGCTTTGTCTCCAGGGCCTCTCCACACCTCGATGGGGATACAGTCAGGGCCCATCGCCTTGCCTCCTTTCATCCTTTTTAAAGCCTCCTTGACCTCGGCCTCCTGAATTCGCCGCACAAAACGTATGTTCATCTCATCAAAGGAGTCATCCAGCTCAATGGTAGAGCTCCCATTCTCCTCATTGAACAACTTGTCGAAGTATTGCCTTCATCTATGCCTGATCTCTTCGTCTATGTGTTGACTTATTTATTCTACTGTGGGCAAGTTGATATTCCATCTGTAAGATGATCTGGAAGAAAATGGCTTGCTGTTTTGCGCTGGAGATACCATGATTCAGTCTGTTGCCTCCTTATGTTAGATATACAAACAAGCATGATCTGTAACCTCTTTAAATTGTGTATTCTTTTAATAGCTACTCCTGTAATGTGCTCTTAGGTGGTTTTCTAACAAAAATGTTTTATTACCCCTGTTCCCATTCTCCCAATTCCTCAAGTCTGTTCTCTTTAAATGTTTTCTTACTCCTGTTCCCATGTAGAAACTCAAATGATGGTGCACAATTGTTCCTTGAAATAACTTCTCTGTGCTATTAATGTTTTTATTTTTTGTTTATTGTGTTTCTGTTACAGTTATGCTGACCTTACATCCATTCTGTTCATTTTTGTTTGTTGTAAACAATGACGTCTAACAAAGTGATAACAAACACACAGGATTTTGATCAGCGCCAGTATGGACATAATTCTTTACTCTTACCAGATGCATAGAAGGAAAACATTCATTTGTTATCAGTAATCTTCGTAACACTTCAAACATTATGGAACTAATCATATTCATTCATTTTGTTGCAGGCTTTTAGCTTGTTAGCCGTCTAGGTTTTTGCATCTCTGCTTGCTAATCTCCAAGGTTTCCCGTGTAAAGCGATGGTGTGACGAAACCCATGAAAGAATTGGAGGTAGGAAACCTGTCACTTGGAGTGATTTGTTCAGTTGTTGGTTTCAAAATGGCGTGAGCTGGTGCGTGGAAAGGGACCTTATATGGTCATAAATAGCTTTAAGTTGTTGAAAAGGTTTGTCATACTCGTAGATGATATTTTCTGTGTAAAGACTAATAGCTAGATTACTGCTCCCATTTTTATTTGATGTGGGCTTGTATAATCTTACAAGAGCATCTTTCTCTTTGCCCCAAATCATGTAAGATTAGCGTAGAAGTTTCTATCCTGTTCGAACAAGTTGGTCATGCCAGTGCAACCTGTTGCTCATGTGCACACCTCCATGGCTATTACTCCTCCTGATTATCTTTGGAGTTCTGGATAAGATTATCCACCATGTATGACTAGTGTACGTCTAGTGTGCAGCCCTACAAAACCAGCTCAGTTATCCAGAAATTTCAATGATGAGTTATACGATTTTCTACTTGTTTTACTGAAGTGAACCAATCCATTTCTGAGCCCTTCACTCTTTCCAAACCTTTTCAGCTCAGACAACAAACTATGGGGACCCTGTCAAGGTATTTGAGTCGACGAGTCGCTTGGCAGGGGCAACTGTAGACTAATCGTGGCTAGTCTAGACTCATGGTCGAAGAGTTGACATGCAACAAATCGAAATGATGGTCGAAGAGTTGACATGCAACAAATCGAAATGAGTTAAGCAGTAGGTCAAAACGAAATGAGTTAAGCACTAGGTAGTAGGAGGAGGGTAGGAGCAGACCAGCAGCAACAGCAACAAGGGGAGGAACAGCAAGCCAGCAACCATGTGAGGTATGGTGGCTGGGATTGTGTAATCACTTAGTTAAATTGAGAGGCGTTTATCTAAGTGGAAGCTTTCTAGAATTTTGAGATTAAATTGAAACTCCACATTATGAACAAAAGTCTAAATATGTATCCTTGTGAATCAACCTTGTAGATGGCAGCACCTCGCCCCTCGTTCAACTTAGGATCATTCCTAGAGAAAGATAAGCTAAAAACAGATGGGACAAACTTCACCAACTGGTTCCGCACCCTGAGGATTTCCTCGTTCCCCTCAAGATGGCATACATACTAGAGGGCGCGTTAGGTGACGCACCAGCAGATGATGCCAGTCAGGACGAGAAGAATGTCTATCTCTTCAGGACTGATGATTACAACCTTGTCCAGAGTGGCATGCTCTATTCCATGGAGGCTGAGCTGCAGAAACGCTTTGAGAGGATGGGTGCATATGAGATTATCACCGACCTCAAGGCGGTCTTCGCACCTCAAGCCAGGGCTGAACGGTACGAGGCTTCTGAAGCCTTCTTCTCAGCAAAGATGGACGAGCACGGCAGCGTGAGTGAGCACGTAGTCAAAATGTCTGGCTACGTTCAGCGCTTGAATGCTCTAAAATGTCAGATTCCAGATGAACTTGCTGTTGATAGGGTGTTGCAGTCGCTTCCCCCTAGCTACAAAGGCTTTGTGCTGAACTACAACATGCAGGGGATGACCAAAACCCCTTCTGAGTTGTTCGCCATGCTGAAGAGCGCCGATGTTGAGATCAAGAAAAAGCACGCCGTCTTCATGGTCAACAAGACCACTGACTTCAAGAAGTCAAGCAGGCGGGAGAAGGCCAAGAGAGGTGGCCCCAAGAGGGATGGCAAGTCAGTTGCCGCTCCTTCCAAGGCACCCAAGCCTAAACCCGGAGTGGAGTGCTTCTACTGCAAGGGTGAAGGTCACTGGAAACGCAACTGCCCCAAGTACCTAAAGGACAAGAAGGCTGGCAAGGTCGCCAAGAGAGACGAAGGTATATTTGATATACATATTGTTGATCTTCTCTTGACAAGCGCCGGAAACACATCTTGGATACTTGATACAGGATCTGTCGCTCATATTTCTAATTCCATTCAGGGACTAAGGAATAGGAGACGCTTGCTCAAGGATGAAGTGACGATGCACGTGGGGAATGGCTGTCAATTTGAAGTCTTGGCGGTCGGCACGAAGCATCTTAGTCTCCCTTCGGGATTGGTTTTAGTTCTGAATAATTGCTACTATGTACCCGTGTTGAGTGTGAACATCGTTAGTGGCTCTTGCTTGAAGCGAGACCGCTATTCTTTTAAGTCTGATACAAGTGGTTGTTCGATTTATAAGGATGAAATGTTTTATGTTCACGCACCGGAGTTGCATGGTTTATTCGTACTTGATCTCGAAGGTGACGTGTGTCACATTAACAATATTGAGGCCAAAAGATTGAAGAATGATGAAGATCACATGAAGATGTGGCATTGCCAACTTGGTCATATTGATATAAAGCGCATGGAGAAGCCCCATAAGGATGGTCTTCTTGAGTCATTGGATTTTGAATCCCTTTGATACATGTGAACCATGCCTCATGGGCAAAATGACAAGGACTCCATTCAATGGGATAATGGAGCGTGCAGATGACTGATTGGGGATCATAAACACGGATGTATGTGGACCCATGAAACGTCCCCACTCGCAATGGTCTTCGTTACTTCGTGACCTTTACTGATGACTTGAGTAGATATGGGTATATTTACTTGATGAAGCACAAGTCTGAAACCTTTGAAAAGTTCAAGGAATTTCAGAATGAGGTCGAAAATCAACTCGGACAGAAAATCAAGCACCTTCGATCGGATCGAGGTGGCGAGTATTTGAGTCACGAGTTTGGCAATCATCTGAAGTATTGTGGCATAGTACCACAGCTTACGCCGGTAGACACACCTCAGAGAAACGGTGTGGCTGAGCGACGTAATCGAACCCTGTTGGATAGCGTACGATCGATGATGTCTCATACTGATTTGCCTTTGTCATTCTGGGGGTATGCATTAGAAACTGCCGCTCATATTCTTAATAGGGCACCATCCAAATCCGTAAAGACAACACCATTTGAAGAATGGCATGGCACGAAACCTAAGTTGTCTCACCTGAAGATTTGGGGTTGTGAGGCTTATGTTAGGAAACTACAGCCTGAAAAACTTGAATCCAAGGCGGATAAGTGCATCTTTGTGGGCTATCCCAAGGAAACTTGTGGATACACCTTCTACAACAAGTCTGACAGCAAAACGTTTGTTGCCAAGACGGGACATTTTCTTGAGAAGGAGTTTCTCGCGAAAGAGTTGAGTGGGAGGAAAATAGACCTCGATGAAGTGACTGACCAATCACTCCAATTGGAAGAAACGGCTACGGAAATTTTTCTGGAACCATCTTCCACAGTGGGAGCTGAAGAGAATGGCCAGAACGACATTCATAACGATCATGACATTGATGATGATCATGATGAGAATGAAGAGGAACCTTTTATGCCCCGTAGGTCATCAAGAGTCCGTCAACCTACTGAGTTTTACGGCCAGCTTGTGAATGCAATCTCGGCTGATGAGTCGGATGAACCTACAAGTTAAAAAGAAGCAACGGAGGGACCCGAGTCCGAGAAATGGCTTGAAGCCATGAAATCCGAAATAGACTCCATGTACACCAACAAAGTATGGACTTTGGTGGATATTCCCGAGGACCGCAAGGCCGTCGAGAATAAATGGATTTTCAAGAAAAAGACTTACGCAGACGGAAACGTATCTGTCTACAAAGCTCGACTTGTCGCGAAGGGGTTCCGACAAATTCAAGGAGTTGACTACGAGGAGACGTTCTCTCCTGTAGCGATGATAAAGTCTATTCGGATCCTACTAGCAATAGCTGCATATCATGATTACGAGATATGGCAGATGGATGTGAAAACTGCAATCCTAAATGGCAACATTGAGGAAGAGTTGTATATGATGCAACCAGAGGGGTTTGTCGATCCAAGGAACGCTGGTAAGGTGTGCAAGCTTCAACGGTCCATCTATGGGTTGAAGCAAGCATCTCAGAGCTGGAATCTTCGATTTGATGAGGTCATTAAATCTTTTGGATTTGTCCAAAACGTCGAAGAGTTCTGCGTCTATAAGAAACTGAGTGGGAGCTCTGTAGCATTCCTTGTGTTATATGTAGATGACATATTACTATTAGGGAACGATAAGAAATTTTTAGAGGAAGTGAAGGAATATCTGAATGGACAATTTTCCATGAAGGACCTAGGTGAAGCTGCGTACATATTAGGGATTAAGATCTATAGAGATAGACCTAATAGACGGTTGGCCTTGAGTCAGAGCACTTATATTGACAAGATATTGAAAAGGTTCAGTATGGGTAACTCCAAGAGAGGCCTCTTGCCAGTTATAAAAGGTGTCAAATTAAGCGTGACTCAATGCCCAACCACAGCAAAAGAGAAGGAGGAGATTTCCTCAAAGCCCTATGCATCAGCCATAGGTTCTCTCATGTATGCTATGTTATGTACCAGACCGGATTTAGCGCTGTTCATTAGTATGACTAATCGCTACCAGAGTAACCCGGGAATGGCTCACTGGACAGCAGTAAAGAACATCCTTAAGTACTTGAGAAGAACCAAGGATCTCTTTCTCGTTTATGGAGGAGTTGATGAGGAGCTCACCGTAAAGGGTTACATTGTCGCAAGCCTTGTCTCATATCTAGATAACTCGAAATCCCAGACGGGATATGTTTTCATGTTGAACGGTGGCGCAATTAGCTGGAGGAGCGGCAAACAGTCAGTCGTCGCCCAATCTACAATGGAGTCGGAGTATATTGCCGCTTGCGAAGCGTCAAACGAGGCGCTGTGGCTGAAGAAGTTCGTGATCGAGCTTGGCGTGTTTCCCAGCTGCACTGACCCCGTGGGAATCTTCTGCGACAACACGGGTGCCATTGCTAACGCGAAGGAGCCAAGAACTCACTCTACAGCCAAGCACATCCTCCGAAAGTTCCATGTGACGCGAGACTACGTCAGGGATGGACACACTAGGATTCACAAGATACATACGGATCTGAACGCAGCAGACCCGATGACTAAACCTCTTCCACAGGGCAAGTTTGAAGAACACCGAGAGACCATAGGTGTTAGATACATACCTGATGTAAACTAGTGTAATTTGTACTCTAGTGCAAGTGGGAGACTGTTGGATATGTGCCCTAGAGACAAATTAATAAAGATATTTGTCACATATCCGTTTTGTTCATAATACGTTTTATACTGTGCTATAACTTTATTACTTGGAAATACTAATACAGGTGTAGTATAAAACATGGTCCGCAGTTTAACTCGGGTAAACTATCTCATTGGGCAATTGATTGATCAAGCTTTCCTGATCATGGCGACACTTAAGTCCATTGACAATGAGGTCATATCGTTAAGGGGAATGATGTGATGGACGTACACCCACCTAAAGTATTGCAATGTGATCGAGTCACATAGTTCAGCGTTGCTATGACTTTGTAACATATGGCTTAGTCCTTAGACCGTAATGATCATACGTAATTGTCATCTATGAGGAGACTTTGCTTTGTATCCCACCGCCTGACTGAAATATGCTGGCTATAACGGTGCACTTTGGGTATTCCGAAATAGATGGTTGATGAGTATGTTAATAGATCAGAGCGGGATTTGTCAGTCCTTGTGACAGGACAGGTACTCTGGGCCCACTCGGTGATATTGCATCAACACCTTGCAAGGACGTGACTAGGTCACAAGAGATGCAATGATCATGGACGAGAGAAGTTGTTTGTTGTGAACGAGATGTGAACACGGTATGTAGGATACCGACGATCAAACCTCGGACAAACAAAGTACCGCAGCACAAAGGGATTACGTCGTATCGTTAACGGTTTCCAAAAGCGATCGAAGTTCATTCAATGGAAGCGCAGGGGCTGTCAAGGATTGTAACCAGGTCAAACTGACTAGTCATTGGTCAATGAGAAGAGTCTCGACCATGTCTGCTGTTTCCCGGACCGTTAGGGTGTTACACTTAAGGGCAATCGATGCATAGGACAGTTACGGGATCAATCGGTGAAATAAGAGGAATCACCGGAATAGTTCCGGAGGAGGATGGAATGGTTTCCGGACATTTTGAATAGTTCAAAATAAAGTTTAATTGTTTTAATAATGTTTTATTATTTAATTATCTGAATTAAATATTTCAAACATATTAAATAAATTAAAAAATGGGAAAAAGGCTAAATGGGCCCAAGGGTCCCATTAAGGGAGGAGGGGGTGTCCCCCCTTGGGCTTGGCGCCAAGGGTGGGGCCCACCACCCCCCTTGGCCGGCGCACTCCCCCCCTTGGGAGTTTAGTCCCACATGGGGGAGGGGAGGATGATGGCATCCCCCCTTGGCCTATATAAGGAGGGGTAGACCCCCCTTTTTCCAACACACCAATATCTCCTTCCTCCTTCTTCTTCCCGGAAGTGGGCTCCCCTTGTTTGGAGTCTGCACCTGGATTGGAGTTCTCCACCATAAGGCAAGCCGTCGTTCTGCTGGAGTCGGGATCCGTAGCCGTCTTTCTTCCGCTGCTCGCCTGGTTCGGGGCCCGGGAGGAACATCGATTGTATCGTACGTGTATAATCTCTTCGAGGCACTACACCTGTGGTGCTACTTTTTCGCTGGAGGTTTACCGGGAGTCATCCTCGCCGGTGGTGGTCTTCTACACGACAGGGAGGTCGTAGTTCCGAGTCTACGCCAGCCACGTTCGCAAGAACGTTTCACTCTTTCGGTCTTCAAAGGTATGAACATCGATTCCCTCCGTTACTTTACATCGCCATAGCATAGATCTTGGGTTCGGGTACCGTAGGTATGAAAAATTTGTATTTTCTGCCCCGTATCCCAACAGTGGTATCAGAGCTAGCTATGCGTAGATGTGTTTTACGGGTAGAACACATCTAGGATGTGGACATCGAATCTTCATTCGTTACCCTCCCACGTGTACTCATTTAGCGTTGCGACAATGTTTGATGAAGCGGCCCCCGAACGACCTTACGCGTTTACGCGAGACTGGTTCCACGCTTGACATATGGCTTGTACCATATAAAGTTGCTAGGGGGTGTCTATCTCTCTGCATTAGCGATGCGAAGATGTTTGCAACGGAGGGCCCCGACAGGGGTGTAATAGAGACGGATGGGAGACGGTGTTGTGGCATGTTTTTCGCAGGATAGAAACGGTTCTCTCTCTCGAAACCCCTAGCAGCCACGTAAAACTTGCACAAGCTAAAGTAGAAAGGCGTTTAACTTTGCTTTGCATGAAGGGGGATCATAGGTTGTATGATTTACAATTTTACTTTCTGTTTTATGCTAGTATGCTAGATATATCGACGGTAGCACGAAACAGGACCATCTCTCACAATACCAACATTGTGTTCTCCCTTAGTGGGCACCGCCTGGAAGGTTCTCCCATATGGCTTGATGCTCCGTACATACCGGAGTTGTCCTACATATTCAACGGAGTTCGCATGAGGTTTGGTTCGGCAAGCCTGGCATATGCAGATATGGCCTTGCTGAACAGCTAACATCAAGGTTCGATTGGCAGGCTTGACGTATGTAGATGCGGGCCTGGAACATAGGAGACCGAAAGGTCGAGCACGAGTCACATGCCTGATGTGATTGGCTTAGAGGCCTACCTGGTTCGCATACTGATGGCCGTGACGATCGGGGGAGGTATGGGGGCTGGGATTGTGTAATCACTTAGTTAAATTGAGAGGTGTTTATCTAAGTGGGAGCTTTCTAGAATTTTGAGATTAAATTGAAACTCCACATTATGAAAAAAAGTCTAAATATGTATCCTTGTGAATCAACCTTGTAGATGGCAGCACCTCGCCCCTCGTTCAACTTAGGATCATTCCTAGAGAAAGATAAGCTAAAAAAAGATGGGACAAACTTCACCAACTGGTTCCGCACCCTGAGGATTCTCCTCGTTCCCCTCAAGATGGCATACGTACTAGAGGGCGTGTTAGGTGACGCACCAGCAGATGATGCCAGTCAGGACGAGAAGAATGTCTATCTCTCCAGGACTGATGATTACAACCATGTCCAGAGTGGCATGCTTTACTCCATGGAGGCTGAGCTGCAGAAACACTTAGAGAGGATGGGTGCATATGAGATTATAACCGACCTCAAGGCGGTCTTCGCACCTCAAGCCAGGGCTGAACGGTACGAGGCTTCTGAAGCCTTCTTCTCAGCAAAGATGGATGAGTACGGCAGCGTGAGTGAGCACGTAGTCAAAATGGCTGGCTACGTTCAGCGCTTGAATGCTCTGGAATGCCAGATTCCAGATGAACTTGCTGTTGATAGGGTGTTGCAGTCGCTTCCCCCTAGCTACAAAGGCTTTGTGCTGAACTACAACATGCAGGGGATGACCAAAACCCCTTATGAGTTGTTCGCCATGCTGAAGAGCGCCGAGGTTGAGATCAAGAAGGAGCACGCCGTCTTCATGGTCAACAAGACCACTGACTTCAAGAAGTCAAGCAGGCGGGAGAAGGCCAAGAGAGGTGGCCCCAAGAGGGATGGCAAGTCAGTTGGCGCTCCTCCCAAGGCACCCAAGCCTAAACCCGGAGTGGAGTGCTTCTACTGCAAGGGTGAAGGTCACTGGAAACGCAACTGCCCCAAGTACCTAAAGGACAAGAAGGCTGGCAAGGTCGCCAAGAGAGACGAAGGTATATTTGATATACATATTGTTGATCTTCTCTTGACAAGCGCCGGGAACACATCGGTCGCTCATATTTCTAATTCCATTCAGGGACTAAGGAATAGGAGACGCTTGCTCAAGGATGAAGTGACGATGCACGTGGGGAATGGCTGTCAAATTGAAGTCTTGGCGGTCGGCACGAAGCATCTTAGTCTCCCTTCGGGATTAGTTTTAGTTCTGAATAATTGCTACTATGTACCCGCGTTGAGTGTGAACATCGTTAGTGGCTCTTGCTTGAAGCGAGACCGCTATTCTTTTAAGTCTGATACAAGTGGTTGTTCGATTTATAAGGATGAAATGTTTTATGTTCACGCACCGGAGTTGCATGGTTTATTCGTACTTGATCTCGAAGGTGACGTGTGTCACATTAACAATATTGAGGCCAAAAGATTGAAGAATGATGAAGATCACATGAAGATGTGGCATTGCCGACTTGGTCATATTAATATAAAGCGCATGGAGAAGCCCCATAAGGATGGACTTCTTGAGTCATTGGATTTTGGATCCCTTTGATACATGTGAACCATGCCTCATGGGCAAAATGACAAGGACTCCATTCAATGGGATAATGGAGCGTGCGGATGACTGATTGGGGATCATAAACACGGATGTATGTGGACCCATGAAACGTCCCCACTCGCAATGGTCTTCGTTACTTCGTGACCTTTACTGATGACTTGAGTAGATATGGGTATATTTACTTGATGAAGCACAAGTCTGAAACCTTTGAAAAGTTCAAGGAATTTCAGAATGAGGTCGAAAATCAACTCGGACAGAAAATCAAGCACCTTCGATCGGATCGAGGTGGCGAGTATTTGAGTCACGAGTTTGGCAATCATCTGAAGTATTGTGGCATAGTACCACAGCTTACGCCGGCAGACACACCTCAGAGAAACGGTGTGGCTGAGCGACGTAATCGAACCCTGTTGGATAGCGTACGATCGATGATGTCTCATACTGATTTGCCTTTGTCATTCTGGGGGTATGCATTAGAAACTGCCGCTCATATTCTTAATAGGGCACCATCCAAATCCGTAAAGACAACACCATTTGAAGAATGGCATGGCACGAAACCTAAGTTGTCTCACCTGAAGATTTGGGGTTGTGAGGCTTATGTTAGGAAACTACAGCCTGAAAAACTTGAATCCAAGGCGGATAAGTGCATCTTTGTGGGCTATCCCAAGGAAACTTGTGGATACACCTTCTACAACAAGTCTGACAGCAAAACGTTTGTTGCCAAGACGGGACATTTTCTTGAGAAGGAGTTTCTCGCGAAAGAGTTGAGTGGGAGGAAAATAGACCTCGATGAAGTGACTGACCAATCACTCCAATTGGAAGAAACGGCTACGGAAATTGTTCTGGAACCATCTTCCACAGTGGGAGCTGAAGAGAATGGCCAGAACGACATTCATAACGATCATGACATTGATGATGATCATGATGAGAATGAAGAGGAACCTTTTATGCCCCGTAGGTCATCAAGAGTCCGTCAACCTACTGAGTTTTACGACCAGCTTGTGAATGCAATCTCGGCTGATGAGTCGGATGAACCTACAAGTTAAAAAGAAGCAACGGAGGGACCCGAGTCCGAGAAATGGCTTGAAGCCATGAAATCCGAAATAGACTCCATGTACACCAACAAAGTATGGACTTTGGTGGATATTCCCGAGGACCGCAAGGCCGTCGAGAATAAATGGATTTTCAAGAAAAAGACTTACGCAGACGGAAACGTATCTGTCTACAAAGCTCGACTTGTCGCGAAGGGGTTCCGACAAATTCAAGGAGTTGACTACGAGGAGACGTTCTCTCCTGTAGCGATGATAAAGTCTATTCGGATCCTACTAGCAATAGCTGCATATCATGATTACGAGATATGGCAGATGGATGTGAAAACTGCAATCCTAAATGGCAACATTGAGGAAGAGTTGTATGTGATGCAACCAGAGGGGTTTGTCGATCCAAGGAACGCTGGTAAGGTGTGCAAGCTTCAACGGTCCATCTATGGGTTGAAGCAAGCATCTCAGAGCTGGAATCTTCGATTTGATGAGGTCATTAAATCTTTTGGATTTGTCCAAAACGTCGAAGAGTTCTGCGTCTATAAGAAACTGAGTGGGAGCTCTGTAGCATTCCTTGTGTTATATGTAGATGACATATTACTATTAGGGAACGATAAGAAATTTTTAGAGGAAGTGAAGGAATATCTGAATGGACAATTTTCCATGAAGGACCTAGGTGAAGCTGCGTACATATTAGGGATTAAGATCTATAGAGATAGACCTAATAGACGGTTGGCCTTGAGTCAGAGCACTTATATTGACAAGATATTGAAAAGGTTCAGTATGGGTAACTCCAAGAGAGGCCTCTTGCCAGTTATAAAAGGTGTCAAATTAAGCGTGACTCAATGCCCAACCACAGCAAAAGAGAAGGAGGAGATTTCCTCAAAGCCCTATGCATCAGCCATAGGTTCTCTCATGTATGCTATGTTATGTACCAGACCGGATTTAGCGCTGTCCATTAGTATGACTAATCGCTACCAGAGTAACCCGGGAATGGCTCACTGGACAGCAGTAAAGAACATCCTTAAGTACTTGAGAAGAACCAAGGATCTCTTTCTCGTTTATGGAGGAGTTGATGAGGAGCTCACCGTAAAGGGTTACATTGTCGCAAGCCTTGTCTCATATCTAGATGACTCGAAATCCCAGACGGGATATGTTTTCATGTTGAACGGTGGCGCAATTAGCTGGAGGAGCGGCAAACAGTCAGTCGTCGCCCAATCTACAATGGAGTCGGAGTATATTGCCGCTTGCGAAGCGTCAAACGAGGCGCTGTGGCTGAAGAAGTTCGTGATCGAGCTTGGCGTGTTTCCCAGCTGCACTGACCCCGTGGGAATCTTCTGCGACAACACGGGTGCCATTGCTAACGCGAAGGAGCCAAGAACTCACTCTACAGCCAAGCACATCCTCCGAAAGTTCCATGTGACGCGAGACTACGTCAGGGATGGACACACTAGGATTCACAAGATACATACGGATCTGAACGCAGCAGACCCGATGACTAAACCTCTTCCACAGGGCAAGTTTGAAGAACACCGAGAGACCATAGGTGTTAGATACATACCTGATGTAAACTAGTGTAATTTGTACTCTAGTGCAAGTGGGAGACTGTTGGATATGTGCCCTAGAGACAAATTAATAAAGATATTTGTCACATATCCGTTTTGTTCATAATACGTTTTATACTGTGCTATAACTTTATTACTTGGAAATACTAATACAGGTGTAGTATAAAACATGGTCCGCAGTTTAACTCGGGTAAACTATCTCATTGGGCAATTGATTGATCAAGCTTTCCTGATCATGGCGACACTTAAGTCCATTGACAATGAGGTCATATCGTTAAGGGGAATGATGTGATGGACGTACACCCACCTAAAGTATTGCAATGTGATCGAGTCACATAGTTCAGCGTTGCTATGACTTTGTAACATATGGCTTAGTCCTTAGACCGTAATGATCATACGTAATTGTCATCTATGAGGAGACTTTGCTTTGTATCCCACCGCCTGACTGAAATATGCTGGCTATAACGGTGCACTTTGGGTATTCCGAAATAGATGGTTGATGAGTATGTTAATAGATCAGAGCGGGATTTGTCAGTCCTTGTGACAGGACAGGTACTCTGGGCCCACTCGGTGATATTGCATCAACACCTTGCAAGGACGTGACTAGGTCACAAGAGATGCAATGATCATGGACGAGAGAAGTTGTTTGTTGTGAATGAGATGTGAACACGGTATGTAGGATACCGACGATCAAACCTCGGACAAACAAAGTACCGCAGCACAAAGGGATTACGTCGTATCGTTAACGGTTTCCAAAAGCGATCGAAGTTCATTCAATGGAAGCGCAGGGGCTGTCAAGGATTGTAACCAGGTCCAACTGACTAGTCATTGGTCAATGAGAAGAGTCTCGACCATGTCTGCTGTTTCCAGGACCGTTAGGGTGTTACACTTAAGGGCAATCGATGCATAGGACAGTTACGGGATCAATCGGTGAAATAAGAGGAATCACCGGAATAGTTCCGGAGGAGGATGGAATGGTTTCCGGACATTTTGAATAGTTCAAAATAAAGTTTAATTGTTTTAATAATGTTTTATTATTTAATTATCTGAATTAAATATTTCAAACATATTAAATAAATTAAAAAATGGGAAAAGGCTAAATGGGCCCAAGGGTCCCATTAAGGGAGGAGGGGGTGTCCCCCCTTGGGCTTGGCGCCAAGGGTGGGGCCCACCACCCCCCTTGGCCGGCGCACTCCCCCCCTTGGGAGTTTAGTCCCACATGGGGGAGGGGAGGATGATGGCATCCCCCCTTGGCCTATATAAGGAGGGGTAGACCCCCCTTTTTCCAACACACCAATATCTCCTTCTTCCTCCTTCTCCTTCCCGGAAGTGGACTCCCCTTGTTTGGAGTCTGCACCTGGATTGGAGTTCTCCACCATAAGGCAAGCCGTCGTTCTGCTGGAGTCGGGATCCGTAGCCGTCTTTCTTCCGCTGCTCGCCTGGTTCGGGTCCCGGGAGGAACATCGATTGTACCGTACGTGTATAATCTCTTCGAGGCACTACACCTGTGGTTCTACTTCGTCGCTGGAGGTTTACCGGGAGTCATCCTCACTGGTGGTGGTCTTCTACACGACAGGGAGGTCGTAGTTCCGAGTCTACGCCAGCCACGTACACAAGAACGTTTCCCTCTTTTGGTCTTCAAAGGTATGAACACCGATTCCCTCCGTTACTTTACATCGCCATAGCATAGATCTTGGGTTCGGGTACCGTAGGTATGAAAAATTTGTATTTTCTGCCCCGTATCCCAACAAAGGAGACTTCTTAGAGTGTGATGAAGCTAGAGCTCTTGATATTTTGCATAGTCTATCTAGTTATTTTGTTTATGATCGTACTATTGATACTGTTATAGATAGACTTGCCACTATTGAAAAGAGGATGGATGCTCTATATTTGAGGGAAATAGAAGAACTTAAGTCCAACAAGAAAGAAATGTTGGAGATAGATGATGATTGGGAGCCCTTTGTTAGAATTAGCATCTCTAACCAAGACTTCCTTGCTTTTTGTGACATTGGATGCATGGTTTCTACTATGCCAAAATTAGTTTATGATTCTTTGAAACTAGATATGGATAAATTGTCATCTTATCATGAACATGCTGATGGAGATATTTCAGAGGTTAAAGGAAAGGTAAAAGAAGTCCAAGTTACATTCCTTCAAAGGATTTCCCCGATGGATTTCTTCATCATGGAGCCAAACCAAAGCAACATTGTGCTTGGAAGGAACTTCCTCCGAGCCATGAAAGACTTCATTGATGTTGGTAACGAGTTCATACGCTTACGCGGTAAGGCGAAAGGTAAGTACCTATTTCCTAGGAAGAAGAAGAATGAGCTTATTGAAAATCAATTTGAAGGTTTTTACGATTCCGACGATCTTGGAGACCTTTGATTCTTCTTTTGCCTTTTTCCTAGCTTAAAGGCGTAAAAGAAAGCTCTTGTTGGGAGGCAACCCAAGATGTTTTTACTTATGTTTTTAGTGGTCTTGATGATTGTTACTACTGTAGCGACATCAGTGTATCTTTATTTTCAAGGTTGGTGCCAAGTTATAGCCTCATATGACAAGGGAAGTGAAAGTTGTGACATGCTATCCAGAAAACATATTCTGTCTTCGTGACGGGAAAAATAGGATCAAATCACCAGTTCATCTTTTTGATCTGATTTTTTACACAGCGTGCTCTATACAATCACGGAACTTTCGTATGTTCTGATTTTTTTGATTTGAGTTGCATAAGTACCCCTAAAAAATTCTTTACTACTTGATGTTCTATTTTTCACTGATTCTTCCACGTTTTGTCTCTCCTAACTTTTGCAAACCTTAAGCTTGCTTTTTCTTTGCAAAAACCTTTTTGCAATCTTGAGAAACAGTAGCTCTTCAAGAATATCTTTATATCCAGTGGGGATTTTCTTATTAAGGGTACTAACCTCTCTAATCAGCTTATGATGAGTTATGTATGAAGGGAGTTTTCAAGTGTGCGATGGAAGATGATGAAAAAAGATTCGGGAGTGTCAAGCGCTCAAGCTTGGGGATGCCCCCATACATCCCCAATAAATATTCAAGGAGACTCAAGCGTCTAAGCTTTGGGATGCCCCGTGCATCCCCTTCTCCATCAACAATCATCAGTTCATCCTTCGTCTCACTATATTTTTATCACTTCATGCGTTATGTGCTATGCTTGGAGCGTCTCGCTCTTAGGTTCTATTTTTAAGTTTTCTTTAGCTTTGCTTGATGTCATAACAAGTTAGACCCCTTCTTATTTTGTGTGGGAGAGAAACACGCTCCACTTTCAAAATCTAGAACACATCATATGATTCTTCATGCCTATCTTTTTGTTGTTCTGTGTTCATTATCTGTTCGTAGCTACCGCCATGTTTAGTTTTAGTCTTAGTTTGGCTTTAGCAAGAGCCTTGGATTTTGTTTAGTTTGTTGCTGGAAGTCTCTTTAGTTTTCATGTTTATCTTGTTAAGAGAGTTGGTTGTTGCACTGAGTTGTGTCTTGTTTTGAGAGTAGGTAATTGATACGTCGCAAACGTATCTATAATTTCTGCTTGCTCCATGCATGATTTGTGTGACTTTGCCATGTTTTTCTTAAACTTTCATACACTTTTGATCATATTTGGACTAACCTATTAACTTAGTGCACCCAGTTTCCAGTTCCTGTTTTCTGCTGTTTTTGTATTTCAGGTTTTCCGGCCATTAAAAGTGCCAAATACATCCCGGAAAAATTATACAAAAAATCAGCGACCCGGAAGCTTCCCGAAGAACTAAATATGAAAGGGGGTGGACCCACCAGGGCCCTAGGAGGGTCCCTGGCGCGGCCCCACCCTAGGCCGCGCCAGGAGGCCTCCTGGATGCCCTGTGGCCCCTCTCGGTGCCCCCTTTGGCCTATATTTAGCCCCCGCGACAGAAACCCCTAATATCGATCTGCTATTCCCGTTCTCCTCTATGTACCGCCGCCGCCGCCGTTTCAAGACCGGGGCTGCCAGGAGAAGCTGCCCAGGCACCCTGCCGGAAAGAGGAATCCCCTCCGGGAGACCATCCATCACCATGGACGCCTCTCGGATGTCTTGTGAGTAGTCCCCCTTGGACCATGGGTCCATGACCAGTAGCTATGTGATGTTCTCGTTCCCTCTTTGTGCTTCCACTTTCGAGACCTCGTGAGCTGCCTCACATGATCGAGGCACCTTTGTAATTTATGTGTTGCTATGCCGAGTTTCCTGGGATCTGATGGATTATGAGATTATGTTCAGATTGTGATGAGTAATATATTTGGTTCTCTTTTATATTTGTGTTCTTTAGTAAATTCTTGCATGTTCTCCGTTGCCGTATTTTACTTTGGCCAGGTGATTTGTTGCAACTCCAAGAGGGAGCTTTATGCTTGATTGTGGATTCATCCCCCTGATGTCTAGCTTGAGTGACAGAAACATGAGACTAGGGGATGTTGATACGTCCAAAACGTATCTATAATTTCTGCTTGCTCCATGCATGTTTTATGTGATATTGCTATGATCTAGATACACTTTCATACACTTTTGATCATATTTGGACTAACCTACTAACTCAGTGCACCACAGTGCTAGTTCCTATTTTCTGCTATTTTTCTATTTCAGTTTTCCCCCATATAAAAAGTGCTCCAAAAATTCGGGAAAAATCAGATAAAAAATCAGCGCAGAAGAACCTTCCGGAAGGACCTGAGTGGGGCCAGAGGGCCACCACCAGGGGCCCAGGCGCCCTGGTGGCGCACCCTAGGGGTTGGCCGTGCCAGGGGCGCCTGGACCCCTGTTGCCCCACTTTGGCCCCTATTTATTCTCCCGTCGCGGAAACCCTGATTCCAGACCCCTTTTCTCCAGAATCAATTCCGATCTCCGCCGCCATCGCCAACAAGCTTCGGGCGACCAGAATTCCTGTGTCGGCACCCTGCCGGGACGGGGAAGTGCCCCGGATTCATCTCCATCGACGTTGCTTCCTCCCTCCATGAAGCGGGAGTAGTTCCCCCTCAGGGCTGAAATTTCTACCAGTAGCTATGTGTTCTTCTCTCTCTCCCATGATGTGATCTTTGTTGTGATCATTGGCTATGTTAATCTAGGGTGATCCCATGATATTTCCCCTTCCTCTATGTATTGGATTTATGTACTCAATTGATCTTATCTAGTATAATCCCCGAGACCATGGTGACAGCTGGTCTATTACACATGGATTAGAAGAATATTTTCATGAGTGATTTCCTCTTTTGTGTGTGGATTGAAGATTGAGAGTCTTTTGGTGCTTGTCTTTGACTATCCTTTAGATATGTTGTGGTGATTGTGGTACTCTCTTTGGATGGCCGCGGTGACACTGGGAAATCCATAGATTGAGAACTACGAACTTTGAGGTGTGCTTTTGTAGCCCTACACAATTCTCGTCCTCTCTTGACCACAAAGGAATGACCTCCGAGTACGTCTCCCTTGCATGTTTTATGGGAAATATCATGTGATTAGACTATGTTAATGTTGTTGGGAGTTGCCACTAGTGAAACTATGAAGCCTAGGCCTTGTTTCCACCATTGTTACACCGTTTGTGCTCACGTTTACCACTTGTTTGCTTGCTGCACTTTTTATTACAGATTTATATTACCTTGTTTTGCTACACCTATCACCCATATTTTACCATCTCTTCGCCGAACTAGTGCACCTATAGAACTCCTAGTTGTATTAGGTGTGTTGGGGACACAAGAGACTTCTTATTTCTTAATTGCAGGGTTGCTTGAGAGAGACCATCTTCAACCTCTACTTCCCTGAGTTCGATAAACCTTAGGTCATCCACTTGAGGGAAATTGCTGCTGTCCTACAAACCTCTGCGCTTGGAGGCCCAACATATTCTACAAGAATAGAAGCGTGCGTAGACATCAGATGTGCCGTTTCCACCAGGGATAAAACAACGGTGCTTGTACTTGCGGGTGCAAGGATTGTTTACTTTACGCATAGTTCTTTTAATGCAGTTGTCTGTTGCTTTGAGTTTACACTTTGGGTGGGATTCGCAAGTTAATATCGGCGAGATGTTCTGGATAGATATCTCAAGGTGGATGATTCATAGTAGATGCAGATGGATTTTGGTCTACTTACGTTGGCGTACTGCCCATTGCTTTTCAACCTCTTCCTTTCTTTTGTAGCATAGTTAGCATTGCGATGCGTTTATAATCCTGTCAATTGCCCAACTGTGATTTGTTTACCTCGCTAGCACTTTTATCGTCTTTTGGGAGAGAGACATCACTACTGAACGTCATGGGACCCCAGTCCATATTTCCACCACTGTTTACATCTTCAATTTACTTTCATTCTTTACTTTCAGTTGCCACTATTATTATCTCTTGCGTTGATCCTTTTTAAACAGCAAGGCCGGAGGATTTGAAAACTCCTCTGTACTCGTTGGGAGCAAAGTTATTTGCTGTGTGTGCAGGTCCAAGAGAAGTTAGCAACCTCGGCGCCAATGTTCACTTTACCATCTTCTTGTATCTCTGCGAGTCCTATGGGAGACAAACACTATCCTCCACATAGGGGAAATCTGCTGCTACGCTACATCTCACCTTCCACTTGGGTTAACCAACGAGAAGTGAGAGAACTATCTTCCTCACCGTATCAAGCAATTTCTGGCACCGTTGCCGGGGACTCCAGTCTACAAGATAGGGGAGTTGCACACTATCTTTTACCTTTAGTCTTGTTAGTTTACCTTTCAGTTTTTTACTTTTGTGTCCCTTATAAAAAATACCAAAAATGCCTGCTTCTACTATGGGTTCCAATGAAAACACCAAGTTGTGTGACTTCAATAGTCACAACAACAGTGACTTTATCTGCACTCCTATTGCTCCACCTGCCAATTCAGCACCTTCTTATGAAATTAAACCTACTTTGCTGAATCTTGTTATGAAAGATCAATTCTCAGGCGCTGGAGAGGATGCTTCCTTGCACTTAAATAATTTTGTTGAGCTTTGTGATATGCAAAAGTACAAGGAAGTAGATGGAGACATCGTCAAGATGAAGCTTTTTTCCATTCTCCTTGAGAGGAAGAGCCAAGGAGTGGCTGCAATCCTTACCTAAGAATAGCATTGATTCTTGGGACAAGTGTAAGGATGCTTTTATTGGGAAGTATTATCCCCCTGCTAGAATTATCCAGTTGAGAAGTAACATTATGAATTTTAGGCAATTGGATAATGAACATGTTTCCCAAGCTTGGGAACACATGAAATCTCTTGTTAAGAACTGCCCTACACATGGTTTGACTACTTGGATGGTTATCCAGACTTTTTATGCAGGCTTAAACTTTACCTCGCGGCATCTGCTATACTCGGCCGCGGGAGGAAATTTTATGTCAACCACACTTGGTGCTGCCACAAAGCTACTTGATGAGATGATGCTGAACTACTCTCAGTGGCACACCGAACGATCTCCAACTGGTAAGAAGGTAAATTCTGTCGAGGAGATCTCCTCTCTTAATGAAAAGGTTGACTTGATCTTGTCTTTACTTACCAAGCAAGCTCCTATTGATCCTCAGGATGTTCCTTTAAATTCTTTGGTTTCTCAAGAACAAGTAGATGTGAACTTTATCTCTAGAAACAACTTCAACAAGAATGCTTATAGGAGTAATTTGGTAGCAACAATCCTAGACCTTTTCCATCCAACAACTATGGGAACAACAACACTTACCCTAGCACCAAAAACTCCACTTCTGAACTAGAGAGTTTGCTTAAAGACTTTATCACTACCCAAAAAGCCTTCAACAAGAGTGTAGAAGAGAAATTAGACAAATTAGACATCCTCTCTTCAAAGGTAGACAACATAGCCCATGATGTTGAGATGCTTAAGATTAGAACTCCCCCCCCCCCGAGGAGAGGCATACTACTCCTATGAATGCTATCCAAGTGCAAATCAATGAAAACATTAGGATGTTGGGCAAACTTAAAGAGAGATGGGCTAGAGAAAAGGAGGAAAAAGAGAGAGTTAAGATCCTTCCTATCTACCACACCGTAGCCACTATCCAAGTTGTTGAGGATGTTCAAACTATTAGCACCCATCGCACCCCTAGTCCGCCTGGACCTATCAATGGTGATGCTACCACCTCAACCATAGATGAAGAAACCTCTATGAACATAGAGACTTTCAAACAAGTGAGCCTTAATGATATCACTACCTCCTTGATAGATAGTAGTGACTTAGACTTTGACAACTGCACCTTACCTAAAGTTATTGGTTACCTACACAAGATGTCTAGAGACCCCCACACTAGCACACTTAATCTTGCCTTCACGGAGCATATCACCAATGCTCTAATCAAAGTTAGGGAGGAGAAGCTTAGACTATAAGCCTCCATACCTAGGAAGCTAGAAGATGGTTGGGATCCTATGATAAAAATCAAATTGAATAACTTCTCTTGCTTTCCTCTTTGTGATGTTGGAGCTAGTACCTCTGTTATGCCCAAAAGAATGTATGACATACTCGAATAGAAACCTTTTGATCCTTGTTATTTTGGTGTTCGTCTTGTCGATTATTCTGTAAAGAAACATTTGGGGAAGATCGATGATGTTCTTATCATTGTCAATGACAATTATGTTCCCGTTGATTTTACTATTATGGACATTGAGTGTGAGCCTTCTTGTCCAATTATTTTGGGACGTCCTTTTCTTCGCACCGTTGGTGCTGTTATTGACATGAAAGAGGGGAATATCAAATTCCAATTCCCTCTCAAGAAAGGGATGGAACACTTCCCTAGGAAAAAGATTAAGTTTCCTTTTGATTCCGTCACACGGGCTAGTTATTTTCTTGATAAAACTTGATCTTTTGCTTTATGCCTAGCTTAAAGGCGTAAAAGAAAGCGCTTGTTGGGAGGCAACCCAAGATGATTTTACTTCTGTTTTAGTGGTCTTGATGATTGTTACTACTGTAGCAACATCATTGTATCTTTATTTTTCAAGCTTTGTGCCAAGTATTGCCTCATATGACAAGGGAAGTGAAAGTTGTGACATGCTGTCCAGAAAACAGATCCTGTCCCCGTGACGGGAAAATCATAGAAAATTACCAGTTCATATTTTTGAGCTGAATTTTTTACACAGCGTGATCTATACAATCACGGAACTTTCATATGTTCTGAGTTTTTTTATTTGAGTTGCAGAAGTATCCATAAAAAATTATTTACTTCCTGCTGTTCTGTTTTTCACAGATTCTGCCACGTTTTGTCTCTCCTTACTTTTGCAAACCTTAAGCTTGCTTTTTCTTTGCGAAAACTTTTTGGAAATCTTGAGAAAAATTAGCTCTTCAAGAATATCTTTATTTCCAGTAAGGAAAAAATTACTTTAATAGGTTACTAACCTCTCTAATCAGCTTATGATGAGTTGTGTATGAAGGGAGTTTTCAAGTGTGCGATGGAAGATGATGAAAGAAGATTCTGGAGTGTCAAACGCTCAAGCTTGGGGATGCCCCCATGCATCCCCAATAAAAATTCAAGGAGAATCAAGAGTCTAAGATTGGGGATGCCCCCGTGCATCCCCTTCTTCATCAACAATTATCAGTTCGTCCCTCGTTGCACTATATTTTTATCACTTCATGCGTTATGTGCTATGCTTGGAGCGTCTCGCTCTTTACCTTTCTTAGGTTTGTTTTTGCTTTGTTTGCTGTTCATAAAAAATTAGACCCCAGCTTTATTTTTTGTGGGAGAGAAACACGCTCCGCTTGAATTAGAACTCCTCATAGGATTTGCATGCTTATTTTCTTAGCTGTGAGTTATTATTTTTCTTTTCTTAGCTGCTGCCCTGTTTAGTTGAAGTGCTTTAGTTTTCTTCTATAGCTTTTCTTTTGTCTTAGGTTGAATTTTCTATAGGTTGCATGTTTTATCTTGTTTAGAGAGTTTTCCTGTTACTTGAGCTTTGTGTCTTGACTAGAGAGTAGGTAGTTGAAGTTGCTATTCTCTTTGTAGTAGTAACTTGCAATAGTTTTGAGGTATTGATTAGAGTAATGTTTGAACTTATGGTGTCAAGAGCTTTAGCCTATTAGTGATAGATGTCGTATTTTGGGAAATCCGTTTGATTTTCGAAAACCACAACCCCTGTTGAGAACTCTAGCTACTAGATGGATCACTAACCTTTGGAGGGTTCGAATATTAGAGTACACTCACGTACCATGAGTCGAGGATGCGCTATGATAACCAAACCCCCATACCCTCCTCTTCGGGTTACTTGTCTCTTTGAGAACCTCCTGATTAGATTGAGAGTTACCGATAATAAGTGCATGAGTTCTTCGGACTAATGTGAGTATTCGAAAGTTGACACTTGCACCTCCCATATTTTTCTAGCCTCTCCTGTGTCGTGCATTGCCTTCTTCTTACTCCGAGAGTTGGCGTCCACCTTCGCCGGTACATCCAAACCCTTGGCATGATACGCTCTGTCATCATAAACCTCCTTATATCCTTCCTCAATACAGGCACCATACCTACCTATCAAGGCATTTCCATAGCCTTTCCGAGATATATTGCCATGCAACATCCACCTTCTCATGACTTGATCTTCATGTCATACATGCTACTTGCTTGATCGATGAGCCGCATGCTAGTTGGCCCCTTCCCTAATCATTGCTACATGACGCTCTAGTATCAGTGCATATCCTTCTACCCTGGCAGAGGCATACATTTGCATCATGATAGTTACATTTTATTTATGTGAGTACCCTTGTAAAGTGTGAAAGATCTCCTATATTCTTGTAAAATATAGAGTGTTGCCCCGAAAGTGAGGCAAAGATCCCAAAGAGGACAAAATCAAAAGATCCCAAAGAGGACAAATGAGAGAAACAAAAAGAGCCATTGAGGCCACCAAAAAAATACAAAAAATAGAAAAAGGAGAAAAAGAAAATAAAAAGAGAGAAGGGGGCACACTAATATTCCTTTTTAGAGATCCACACTAGTAATTCATCCTCTATCCCTTGTACTCCATAGAGATCATCATACATGCATATAGCTATGTGGGGACCCTTCACACTATAGAACTTGGCTTGTATATTCCAATGATGAGCCTCCTCAAACGAGCTCTAGGTCTTCTTGAGAAAGCAAGTTGGATGCACCCCCACTATCCCTTGGAGAGCTTTTTACTCACATGTGCATCCGTTGCATGGCAATCCCTACTCCTCACATCATATCTATCATATGGCCTTCTCTCGACTATGATTGTGCTCATTGATGTGAGCCTTTCACACCTTTTTGTCTTCCTCCTCCACCTTCTTTCTGTTTCGCCTTTTAGGTGTCAACTTTCTTGCTCACGCTCATCCATTGCATGAGTGCTCAAAATATCGAAAGGGAGTGGATCAGTTTGACTTGTACCTGACTAGTGGTCTGGGGACGAGTCAAGATAAGAATCCAAAGGAGACTAAGTGTGAAATTTAGTAGATAGTAGTTCTCAACAACTATTTTTTATCTCGTATTCCCATATCCCCCTTCTTGCACGCCAACACCATCTCGAGACATTCGAGTCATGGACAGAAAGAGCTCTTGCACCTTTTGTTCTTTTGTTACTTGTGTCAATACTAATATAGACTCTTGCTTGTTAAGGCTTGAATTGAATTGCATGCTTTGATTGCTTTACTTAAAAGTCTTTATATGGTTGTGTGGCATGTCGCCACAGAAATTATGCTTGTTATCATTTCCCTACTCGAGGACGAGCAGGAATTAAGCTTGGGGATGTTGATACATCCCAAACGTATCTATAATTTCTGCTTGCTCCATGCATGATTTGTGTGACTTTGCCATGTTTTGCTTAAACTTTCATACACTTTTGATCATATTTGGACTAACCTATTAACTCAGTGCAACCAGTTGCCAGTTCCTGTTTTCTTCTCTTTTTGTATTTCAGGTTTTCCGGCCATTAAAAGTGCCAAATAAATCCCGAAAAAATTATATAAAAAATCAACGACCCTGAAGCTTCCCGAAGAACTAAAGATGAAGGGGGTGGACGCACCAGGGCCCTAGGAGGGTCCCTGGCGCGGCCCCACCCTAGGCCGCGCCAAGAGACCTCTTGGCTGCCCTGTGGCCTATATTTAGCCCCCGCGACGGAAACCCCTAATATCGATCTGCTATTCCCGTTCTCCTCTCTGTACCGCCGTCGCCGTTTCAAGATCGGGCTGCCAAGAGAAGCTGCCCCGGCACCCTGCGGGAAGAGACGAATCCCCTCTGGAGACCATCCATCACCATGGACGCCTCCCGAATGTCTTGTGAGTAGTCCCCCTTGGACCATGGGTCCATGACCAGTAGCTATGTGATGTTCTCCTCCCCTCTTTGTGCTTCCACTTTCGAGACCTCGTGAGTTTCCTCACATGATCGAGGCACCTTTGTAATTTCCGTGTTGCTATGCCGAGTTTGCTGGGATCTGATGGATTATGAGATTCTGTTCAGATTGTGATGAGTAATATATTTGGTTCTCTTTTATATTTGTGTTCTTTAGTAAATTCTTGCATGTTCTCCGTTGCCGTATTTTACTTTGGCCAAGTGACTTGTTGCAACTCCAAGAGGGAGCTTTATGCTTGATTGTGGGTTCATCCCCTTGATGTCTAGCTTGAGTGACAGAAACATGAGACTATGGGATGTGACGTTGCCACCAGGGATAAAACAACGGTGCTTGTACTTGTGGGTGCAAGGATTGTTTACTTTACGCATAGTTCTTTTAATGCAGTTGTTTGTTGCTTTGAGTTTACACTTTGGGTGGGATTCACAACTTAATACCAGTGAGATGTTCTGGATAGATATCTCAAGGTGGATGATTCGAAGTAGATGCAAATGGATTTCTGTCTACTTACCTTGGCGTATTGCGCATTGCTTTTGAGCCTCTTCCTTTCTTTTGTAGCATAGTTAGCATTGCGGTGCGTTTATAATCCTGTCAATTGCCCAGATGTGATTTGTTTACCTCGCTAGCACTTTTATCGTATTTTGGGAGAGAGACATCACTAGTGAACGTCATGGGACCCCGGTCCATATTTCCACCACTGTTTACATCTTCAATTTACTTTCAGTCTGTACTTTCAGTTGCCACTATTATTATCTCTTGCGTTGATCCTTTGTAAACACCAAGGCCGGAGGAATTGACAACTCCTCTGTACTCCTTGGATCTATGCTAGCACACCTTCTAGACTAAGATAAGTGCACTCTTACGATTAAACATCTTGCAAGCATCCGCAAATACAAGATAGAAATTAAGGCAAAGCCTAACCACAGCAATAAGATCAAGGATCCATTACTCCCTTTTGCAAAAGTGTGCAAACTGGGGTTCAGGTTTCTGTCACTCCGGCAACCCACCGTAAGCATTATTAATACACAATGTATTCCACTAGGTCCTTAAGAAGGCGAAGTGTTGAGTGTTCGACTCACACAACACCACTAGGAAAATAACAACACAACTTAAATATCAAACAACACAAATTACTTCAACATCATATGACTACTAACAACTAGACTTCTCCCATGTCCTCAAGAACTAAAGTAACTACTCACAAGACATAAAAGAGATCATGATCAGAGGTGATAAATATATGATAAACAATCTGGACATAATGATATTTCTCCAACAAATCTCAATAGCATTCACCACAAAGTAGTAATCAACACCGGTAGAGTAGAGAGGATAGATAGTACGGATTACAACACAAGATGAACTTGTGAGGTGATATTGGATGGTGGTGGAGATGGTGCTGATGTTGGGGATGATGTTGTTGATGATCTCGATGATGCCCGTGACGATGGTGATGATGATGGTGATGTTCTCCCCTTCCGGGAGGTGATCTCCTCGGCGGAATCTGCCCGCCGGAGAGCTCTTTTCTTCTCTGTAGATTTCCGCCACTGAGCGGCTGCGGAACTCCGTGAAAGCTTCTCCTCTTTAGGGTTTTCGCGTAACGAGGAGTATATAGGCCAGAGGGGGGAGCCGGGAGTGGCCCCAGGGCTCCAGGCGCCCTCCCGGCGCGGCCAAGGGTGGGGCCGCGCCAGGTGGCCGCCTGGGGCCCCTGTGGCCCCCCTCTGGCCCCTCTTCGGCGAGTCTTCGTGAATCCCCTGGAAAATACCCCCCGTTGATTTTCAGGTAATTTGGAGGTATTCTTCTTCAGCAACTCAACGTCCACTTTTTACCGCTGAATCCTGCGTCTGCTGCTTTGGCACCGGAAAGTTGCAAACTGTGTAAAACAAGCCAAAACAACATAAGAACATCATCGTAATGTGAAATATATCAATGAATAAGGATGAATTACGATATAAAATAGTGATGCATTTTGGTCGTATCAACTCCCCCAAGCTTAGACCTCGCTTGTCCCCAAGTGAAAACTGAGCTCGGTAAACCTGTATACAAGTTTAGAGAGTGAAGTGTCGATAAAATAAAATACAGACAAGAAGCATCATGATCTTTTCACCAAACTCAAACATCCTAAACAACAATCTCCAACTCAGAAAGCCCTTATGAAAGAGTAATAACAATTATAATCAAAGTAGGGATAAGGAAACTCATCC
Source organism: Bromus sterilis (assembly GCA_950022295.1). NCBI lineage: Eukaryota > Viridiplantae > Streptophyta > Magnoliopsida > Poales > Poaceae > Bromus > Bromus sterilis. The sequence continues at coordinate 135,418,619 of OX465601.1, read as the reverse complement.
AATCATGGAAAACATGTCCTTTGGTCAAGAACAACTAAAATCTTTTACCTTTGCTCTTTCTCTTTATATTTGGAGAGATAATTTGGAAATTTTTGAAAGAACAAGCTATTAGTCATGAAGTGAAAATGTTAACACAAAGGAAGATGTTTGCTTGACAAGTGCTTTTGCAAACAACTTACTTATCAAAAGATAATGTCAACAATGATATGGCATGGAAAAACTTTAACGCAACATTATATTGATGAATCTTCATCAGCATCAAGTGTCTGTTTTCTTTGGGAAAGGAGGAAGTAGGGAAAACTGACTCAACACAAAAGTAAAGGAACTAACAGCCTTGTTAAAGGCAAGTAGGGAAAACTCAAGTGCTATTCTTAGATCAAACAGAATGAAAGCAAGTTTTGAGAGGTGCATGTTTTGTCAAGGAATGCTAATAGATAACTCAATTGCTTCTCAGGTTGGACAAGTTTCAAGGAACGGCTCCCAAATGGGGACGATCACATTCCCGCAATCTCCTTTGTTTATCAGTGCCAGAGTTTTCTGATTTCTCATGAACAAAGCGTGAAGGAGGGTTTGTTTGTTGTATTATCTTTTGTGAGATGGGCGCACACATGCCAGTTCCTCCTCGTATTAGGGGTTTTCATATTAGACATGCAATCCCGGGGTAAAACTTGTCCAACTTAAGAAGATCATGAGTTAACTACTACTTCCTCATGAGCTAAAACAGGGGCACAAAATAGAAGTTTTTGAACATCTAAGGATAACACAAGAATTCTATGCAATAGGAGTGGTAGTGGAATACCACGAATAGAAAGGTATGGTGGACTCATATGGAATATACTAGTTTCAGGGTATGGATGCACAAGCAGAATTCCGCTTAGTACAGGGGTTTGGCTAGCAAAGGCTTTGAGAGAACAGACAATTGATGATGACTTGGATGCAAGGCAATATAAAGCATAAACATTAAAACAAGCATAACACATCAAGTTGTCTTCCTTGTCAACATAACACTACAAGCATAATAACAAAGAGGGTTTGGCCATGTCGCTACTTTCAGAAAAATAACATGCTTGTTGTTATGACCAAAGCTATGTTTGCCAAGATTTAAATAAAGTTTTCAAAGCCATACCTGATATAAGATCAATACTCTCCATAAGAATCATCATAAGGTCGATTGCGTGAAGAGAATACCGAGTGCAGCGAAGGGATTAATAAACTTCTCATTAATATTCCATCATAGACGACTCCACACTCACGGATACATAAGTCTCCAAAAAGGAGTGATAGACCTCAAAGCAAACACCTATTTTATAAGATAACTTCCCTAGACATGATACGACTCTACTTGACTCTAAAAGACAAAGATAAAGATAAAGATACCGGGAACTCCCCAAGCTTGGAACAAGCTAAGGGGATGCCATTACCCCAGGAGATTTACTCCTCATCCTTGTTCTTGTCGGTCACGTACTCCTTGGCGAAGCGCTTCCATGGCAGCTATTCTCCAGTCTCGAAGGGCATTCCTGTCTCCAAGATCCTGCACTCAGCACCCAAACCCATGCGCAGAAACTTTAGTTCATACTCACAGTTCTGGTTCTGCAGATCATAGATCTGTGCTTGGAGCCCATAAACTTTTTCTTATTCTGCTTCTGCTGGTGTCTGGAACAGGGCTGCAACATGTTCTTCATGAGACTTTGTGTATACCAAATCCACATCAACATTGACATGATCTCCTGCTATGTAATGCTTAAGTCTTTGCCCATTCACCACTTGAGGTTTGGTGCCTTCAAAATTGTTAATCTTGATTGCACCTGAGCGGTAGACTTCCTCAATATGAAATGGCCCTTCCCACCTGGAAAGTAGTTTACCTGGAGAAAACCTGAAACGGGATCTAAACAACAAAACTTTATCACAAACATTAAATTCACGTTTCAGAATCCTCCTATCGTGCCACTTCTTTACCTTTTCTTTGAACATTTTAGCGCTCTCGTAAGCTTCACTTCTTTACTCATCTAGAGAAGTCAATTTCATGAGACGCTTTTCACCAGCTAACTTCGGGTCAGCATTAAGCTCTCTAATAGCCCAGAAAGCTTTGTGCTCTAATTCTAATGGCAAATGGCAAGCCTTGCTATAGACCATCTTATAGGGAGACATGCCCATGGGGTTTTTGTAAGCAGTTCTATACGCCCACAAAGCATCTCCTAACTTGTTTGACCAATCCTTTCTATTTCTATTAACTATCTTCAGTAAGATCAACTTGATCTCTATATTGGTGAGCTCAACTTGCCCACTAGTTTGAGGGTGGTACGGTGAAGCAATTCTATGATTGACATCGTACTTGGCTAAAGCTTTTCTAAAAGCTCCATGTGTAAAGTGTGAACCCTCATCAGTCATGAGGTACCTGGGTACTCCAAACCTAGGAAAAATTACATCTTTGAGCATCTTCAAAGATGTCTTGTGATCAGCACTTTCAGTGGGGATTGCCTCTACCCACTTGGTTACATAATCAACAGCAACTAAAATGTGAGTGTACTTGTGTGAGGAAGGAAAAGGACCCATTAAATCAAAACCCCAGCAATCAAAAGGCTCGATCACTAGAGAGTAATTCATAGGCATCTCATTCCTCCTACTAATATTACCAACTCTCTGACACTTATCACAGGATAAAACACAATTTCTAGCATCTTTAAAGAGAGTATGTCAATAAAAACCTGATTGAAGAACCTTATGTGCGGTCCTCTTACCAGCATGATGTCCTCCATATGGACTGTCGTGACATTGTTTGAGAATGTCCTTCTGTTCGTGTTCCGGTACGCATCTTCTCACGATCCCGTCTGGACCTTCTTTGAAAACATGTGGGTCATCCCAATAGCAATGCCTCAAATCATGAAAGAACTTCTTCCTTTGCTGAAATGTTAAACCTGGAGCCAAAAACTTTGCAACGATAAAGTTAGCATAATCTGCAAACCAAGGATCGGAGAGAAATTGTACTTTAACAACAGGAAGTTGTTCGTCTGGAAACTGTCATTCACTGGAATGGGATTGATGTCTACGCACCCTTCTATTCTTGTAGACTATGTTGGGCCTCCAAGCGCGGAGATTTGTAGGACAACAACAATTTCCCTCAAGTGGATGACCTAAGGTTTATCGAACTCAGGGAAGTAGAGGTTGAAGATGGTATCTCTCCAGCAACCCTGCAATTAAGATACAAGAAGTCTCTTGTGTCCCCAACACACCTAATACAACTAGGAGTTGTATAGGTGCACTAGTTCGGAAAAAAGATGGTAAAATATGGGTGATAGGTGTAGCAAAGCAAGGTAATATAAATCTGTAATAAAAAGTGCAGCAAGCAAAAAAGTAGTAAACGTGAGCGCAAACGGTATTGCAATGGTGGAAACAAGGCCTAGGCTTCATACTTTCACTAGTGGAAACTCCCAACAACATTAACATAGTCTAATCACATGATATTCCTCATAAACATGCAATGGAGACGTACTCGGAGGTCATTCCTTTGTGGTCAAGAGAGGACGAGAATTGTGCAGGGCTTCAAAAGCACACCTCAGAGTTCGTAGTTCTCATCTATGGATTTACCAATGTCATAGCGGCCATCCAAAGAGAGTACCACAATCACCACAACATATCTAAAGGATAGTCAAAGACAAGCACCAAGAGACTCTCAATCTTCAATCCACACACAAAAGAGGAAATCACTCATGAAAATATTCTTCTAACCCATGTCCAATAGACCGCTGTCACCATGGTCTCGGGGATTATACTAGATAAGATCAAGTGAGTACATCAATCCAATACATAGAAAAAGGGGAAACATCACGGGATCATCCTAGATTAACATAGCCTATGATCACAATCAAGATCACATCATGACAGAGAGATAAGACCACATAGCTACTGGTAAAAACCTCAGCCCCGAGGAGGAACTACTCCCACATAATGGAAGGATGAAGCAACGTCGATGGAGATGAATCCGGGGGCACTTCCCCGTCCCGGCAGGGTGCCGGCACAGGAATTCTGGTCCCCCGAAGCTTGTCGGCGATGGCGGCGGAGATCGGAATTGCTTCTAGAGAAAAGGGGTCCGGAATCAGGGTTTTCGCGACGGGAGAATAAATAGGAGCCAAAGGGGGCACCAGGGGGGCCACCAGTCGCCTAGGCGGCCTCCCGGCCCGGCCAAGCCCTGGCCCGCGCCCACTGGCCGCCTAGGCACCAGGTGGGGCCCCTCTGGCCCTTCTTCGGTGAATCCGGAAGCTTCCGGAACGCTAAATTTTTATCTGATTTTCCCGATTTTTGGAGCACTTTTAATATGGGGGAAACCTGAAATAGAAAAACAGAAGAAAACAGGAACTGACACTGGGGTGCACTAAGTTAATAGGTTAGTCCAAATATGATCAAAAGTGTATGGAAGTTCATCAATATCATAGCAATATCACTAAAAATAGGCATGGAGCAAGCAGAAATTATAGATACGTTTTGGAGATATTAACATCCCCAAGCTTAATTCCTGCTCGTCCTCGAGTAGGTAAATGATAAAAGCATAATTTCTGTGGTGACATGCTAACAACCATATAAGAACTTTGTAAGTAAAGCAATCAAAGCATGCAATTCAATTCAAGTCATAACAGGCAAGAGTCTATATCTAGTATTGAAATAAGCAACATAAGAACATAAAGGTGCAAGAGCTCTCGCTGTCCGTGACTCGAATGTCTCCAAATGGTGTTTGCGTGCAAGAAAGGGGATAGGGATATACGAGAAAAAGTATTTTTATGTTGAGAACTCAATCTACTAAAGTGTAACACTTGGTCTTCTTTGGAATCTTATCTTGACTCATCCCCAGACCACTAGCAAGGTACAGGTCAAAAGGATCCACTCCTTTTCGAAGTTTTGAGCACTCATGCAATGGATGAGCGTAAGCAAGAAAGTTGACACTTAGGATGGCAAAGAGAGAATAAGGTGGACGAAGACAAAAAAAGGCGTGAAAGGCTCACATCAATGAGGACAATCATAGGCGAGAGAAATCCAAATGATAGATATGATGTGAGGAGTATGGGTTGCCATGCAACGGATGCACATATGAGCTAAAAGCTCTCCAATGGAACTAATGGGGGTGCATCCAACTTGCTTGCTCAAGAAGTCCTAGAGCTCATTTGAGGAGGCTCATCATTGGAATATAAAAGCCAAGTTCTATAGTGTGAAGGTCCCCACATAGCTATATGCATGAATGATAATCTCTATGGAGTACAAGATATAAGATGGAGTACGAGTGTGGATCTCTCACAAAGGAATAGTAGTGTGCCCCCTTCTCTCTCTTTTTTTCTCTTTTTTTCTATTTTTTGTATTTTTTGTATTTTTTGGTGGCCTCAATGGCTCTTTCTATTTAACTCTCATTTGTCCTCTTTGGGATCTTTTAATTTTTCCACTTTGGGATATTTTAATTTGTCCACTTTGGGATCTTTTCCTCACTTTAGGGGCAACACTCTATATATTACAAAAAGTATAGAATATCTTTCACACTTTACAAAGTACTCAAATCATAAAGAAAATGTAACTATCATGATGTATGCAAATGTATGCCTCTGCCAGTGTAGCAGGATATGCAATGATACTAGCGCGTCATGTAGCAATGATTAGGGCACGACCCAACTAGCATGCGACTCATCGATCACGCAAGTAGCATATATGACATGAAGATCAAGTCATGAGAAGATGGATGTTGCATGGCAATATATCTCGGAAAGGCTATGAAAATGCCTTGATAGGTAGGTATGATGGCTGTTTTGAGGAAGGATATAAGGAGGTTTATGATGACAGAGCGTATCATGCCAAGGGTTTGGATGTACCGGTGATACGTCCCAAACGTATCTATAATTTCTGCTTGCTCCATGCATGTTTTGTGTGACTTTTCCATGATTTTCTTGAACTTTCATACACTTTTGAGCATATTTGGACTAATCTATTAACCCAGTGCACCCAACTGCTAGTTGCTGTTTTCTGTTGTTTTTGTACTTCAGGTTTTCCGGCCATTAAAAGTGCTCCAAAAAATCCGAAAAAATCAGATAAAAAACCAGCTTCCGGAAACACTAAAGGAGCGGAGGAGGGCCACCACCAGGAGGCCAGGAGGGCCCCTGGCGCGGCCCCACCCTAGGCCGCGCCAGGAGGCCTCCTGGCTGGCTAGTGGGTCCCCTCGACACCCCCTTCGCCTATATTTACCCCTCAGGGTGGAAACCCCTAAGAAAGACTCCTCTTTCGCGATCTCTCCTCTGTACCGCCGCCGCCGCCGTTTGAAGATCTGGGCTGCCTGGAGAAGCTGCTCCGACACCCTTCCGGGAGAAACTACCCCCTCCGGGAGACCATCCATAGCCATGGACGCCTCCCGTATGTACCGTGAGTAGTTTCCTTTGGACCATGGGTCCGTGACCAGTAGCTATGTGATCTATCTCTCCCTTCTTTGTGCTTCCACTTTCGAGACCTCGTGAGCTGCCTCACATGATCGAGGCACCTTTGTAATTTTCTGCCATTGCTATGCTGAGTTTGTTGGGATCTGATGGATTATGAGACTATGTGCCGATTGTGATGAGTAATATATTTGGTTCTTCTCTTTTATATTTTGTTCTTGAGTAAATTCTTGCATGTTCTCCGTTGCCGTATTTTACTTTGGCCAAGTGATTTGTTGCAACTCCAAGAGGGAGCGTTATGCTTGATTGTGGGTTCAGCCCCTTGATGTCTAGCTTGAGTGACAGAAACATGAGACTAGGGGATGTGTTGTTGCCACCAGGGATAAAACAACGGTGCTTGTATCCGCGGATGCAAGGATTCTTTACTTTACGCAAAGTTCTTTTAATGCAGTTGTCTGTTGCTTTGGATTTACACTTTGGGTGGGATTCACAACTTAATACCAGCGAGATGTTCTGGATAGATATCTCAAGGTGGATGATTCGTAGTAGATGCAGATGGATTTCGGTCTACTTACTTTGGCGTACTGCCCATTGCTTTTGAGCCCTTCCTTTCTTTGCAGCATAGTTAGCATTGCAGTGTCTTCATAATCCTGTCAATTGCCCAATTGTGATTTGTTTACCTCGCTAGCACTTTTATCGTCTTTTGGGAGAGAGACATCACTAGTGATAATCACGTGACCCCGTTCCATCTTCATATCATTGTTTACACCCTCAATTTATTTTCAGTTGCCATTATCATTATCTCTTGCGTTAATCCTTTGTAAACAGCAAGGCCGGAGGAATTTACAACTCCTTTGTACTCGTTGGGAGCAAAGCTATCTGTATCTGTGTGCAGGTCCACGTCAAGCACCGTGACACCTTGTTGTATCTCTTGGAGTACTACTGGTTCGATAACCTTGGTATCTTCACCGAGGGAAATTTGCTGCTACGCTACATCTCACCTTCCACTTGGGGTAACCAACGAGGAGTGAGAGATCCTCACCGTATCAACCGGCGAAGGTGGACGCCAATTCTCGGAGTGAGAAGAAAGCAATGCACGACACAGGAGAGGCTAGCAAAATATGGGAAGGTGGAAGTGTCAACTTTCGAATACTCACATTAGTCCGAAGAACTCATGCACTTATTATCGGTAACTCTCAATATAATAAGGAGGTTCACAAAGAGACAAGTAACCCGAGGAGGAGTGTATGGGGGTTTGTTTATCCTTGCGCATCCTCGACTCATGGTACGTGAGTGTACTCTAATATTCGACCCCTCAGAAGAGTAGTGATCCATCTAGTAGCTAGAGTTCTCAACTAATTTGTAGGTTTTTGAAAATAAACACGGATTGCCCAAAATACGACATCTATCACTAATAGGCTAAAGCTCTTGACACCGAAAGTCCAAACATTACTCAAAACAATACCTCAAAACTTTTGCAAGTAACTACTACAAAAGAATAGCAACCTCAATTACCTACTTCAAGTCAGGACACAAAACTCAGTGCAACAGGCAAAATCTCTAAACAAGATAAACATGCAAACTCAAGAGAGTTCCAGCAACAAACTAAAAAAAATATCTTTGGAAAGATAAGCATGAAAGCTAAGAGCAAAACATGAGAGTAGCTACGAAAAGATAAAGAACAAACACAACAAGGATAAGCAGGAAAAAGTCCTATGTTGTGTTCTAGATTTTGGAAGAGGAGTGTGTTTCTCTCCCACACAAAGAAATCTGGGATCTAACTTGTTATGAACAGAAAGAAAAGCTAAAGGAAACTAAAAACAAAACTTAAGAGTGAGACGCTCCAAGAATAGCACATAACGCATGAAGTGATAAAAATGTAGTGAAACGAGAGACGAACTGATAATTGTCGATGGAGAAGGGGATGCACGGGGGCATCCCCAAGCTTAGACGCTTGAGTCTCCTTGAATATTTCTTGGGGATGCATGGGGGCATCCCCAAGCTTGAACGCTTGACACTTCTTAATCTTCTTTCATCATCTTCCCTAGAACACTTGAAAATTCCCTTCATACATAACTCATCATAATCTGATTAGCGAGGTTAGTACCCATAATAAAATAATTTTTCTCTACTACCTTGAAGAGATACTTTTTCTCAAGATTGCCAAAAAGTTTTTGCAAAGAAAAAGCAAGCTTAAGGTTTGCAAAACGAGGAAAAGGCAAAACATGACAGAATCTGTGAAAAACAGACCAGCAGGTAGTAAAGAATTTTTTAGGGATACTTCTGCAACTCAAATAAAAAAACTCAGAACATACAAAAGTTTCGTAATTGTGTAGAGCATGCTGTGTAAAAATTCAGCTCAAAAAGATGAACTGGGATTTTTCTCTGATTTTTCTAGTCACGAGGACAAAATCTGTTTTCTGTACAGCATGTCACAACTTTCACTTCCCTTGTCGTATGAGGCTATAAAAGGTACAAAGCTCGAAAAGTAGAGATACAATGATGTTGCTACAGTAGTAAAAATCATCAAGACCACTAAAAACAGAAGAAAAACAAAAAAGGAAAACCTAAATTCGTTGCGGGCTGCCTCCCGAAAGCGCTTATTTAAAGCCATTAGTTAGGCATAAGACTTTAATGATGCTCTCGCAGGAATAAGAGTTGAAGAACAAAAGAGAGAATAAAGAAGCAAATAACAAACACATTTAAGTCTAACATGCTTCCTATGCAAAGGGATCTTGTAGAGGAATAACTCATTGAAGCATAAAGATATTAGCATAGAAAGGCAAAATAAGTGCAACTTCAAAACCTTCAACATAAAGAGAGGGAACTTGATATTATTGAAATATCTATAAGAATATGTTCCCCTATCATAATAATTTTCAGTGGGATCATGAATAAACTCAACAATATAAGTATCACATAATTTTTTTTATCATGATCCACAAGCATAGAAAATTTGTTACTCTCCACATAAGCAAAATCCTTCTCATTAGTAATAGTGGGAGCAAACTCAAGAAAATAGCTATCACATGAATCATTCTTATCATGATACACTTACAAACATTTATTCTTTATAGCATAAGTCTCATCACAATAATCATCATAGATAGGAGGCAAAGTATCATCAAAATAAATTTCTTCATCAAAACTTGGGGGGCTAAAAAGATCATCTTCATAAAACGTAGCATCCCCAAGCTTATAACTTTGCATATCATTAGCATCAAAGGTATTCAAAGAAGACATACTAGTAATATTGCTACTAACATGAGTGTTTTGCAAATAATGAAGCTCCATAGCCTTTTTGATTTTATCTTCAAACACTTCATGTCCCAGCTCAAGGTAGAGCTCATAAAGCTCTCTCATAATATATTTGTTGTTTTCCATAAGGCCTAACTAGTGAAAATAAAACAAGAAACAAAAAGAATTAATTGCAAGATCTAAAAATATACCTTCAATGCTTACCTCTCCGGCAATGGCACCAGAAATAACTTGATGTCTATGCACGCTTCTATTCTTGTAGGCTATGTTGGGCCTCCAAGCGGATAGGTTTGTAGGACAACATCAATTTCCCTCAAGTGGATGACCTAAGGTTTATCGAACTCAGGGAAGTAGAGGTTGAAAATGGTCTCTCTCCAGCAACCCTGCAATTAAGATACAAGAAGTCTCTTGTGTCCCCAACACACCTAATACAACTAGGAGTTGTATAGGTGCACTAGTTCGGTGAAGAGATGGTAAAATATGGGTGATAGGTGTAGCAAAGCAAGGTAATATAAATCTGCAATAAAAAGTGCAGCAAGCAAACAAGTAGTAAACATGAGCGCAAACGGTATTGCAATGGTGGAAACAAGGCCTAGGCTTCATACTTTCACTAGTGGCAACTCCCAACAACATTAACATAGTCTAATCACATGATATTCCTCATAAAACATGCAATGGAGACGTACTCGGAGGTCATTCCTTTGTGGTCAAGAGAGGACGAGAATTGTGTAGGTCTACAAAAGCACACCTCAGAGTTCGTAGTTCTCATCTATTGTTTTCCCAATGTCATCGCGGCCATCCAAAGAGAGTACCACAATCACCAGAACATATCTAAAGGATAGTCAAAGACAAGCACCAAGAGACTCTCAATCTTCAATCCACACACAAAAGAGGAAATCACTCATGAAAATATTCTTCTAACCCATGTCCAATAGACCGCTGTCACCATGGTCTCGGGGATTATACTAGATAAGATCAAGTGAGTACATCAATCCAATACATAGAAGAAGGAAAAACATCACGGGATCATCCTAGATTAACATAGCCTATGATCAAAATCAAGATGACATCATGGGAGAGAGATAAGACCACATAGCTACTGGTAAAAACCTCAGCCCCGAGGAGGAACTACTCCTGCATCATGGAAGGAGGAAGCAACGTCGATGGAGATGAATCTGGGGGCACTTCCCCATCCCGGCAGGGTGCCGACACAGGAATTCTGTTCCCCCGAAGCTTGTCGACGATGGCGGCGGAGATCGGAATTGCTTCTGGAGAAAAGGGGTCCGGAATCAGGGTTTTCACGATGGGAGAATAAATAGGAGCCAAAGGGGGGCACCAGGGGGGCCACCAGCCGCCTAGGCGGCCTCTCGGCGCGGCCAAGCCCTGGCCCGCGCCCACTGGCCGCCTAGGCACCAGGTGGGGCCCCTCTGGCCCTTCTTCGGTGAATCCGGAAGCTTCCGGAACGCTGATGTTTTATCTGATTTTCCCGATTTTTTGGAGCACTTTTAATATGGGGGAAACCTGAAATAGAAAAATAGCAGAAAACAGGAACTGGCACTAGGGTGCACTAAGTTAATAGGTTAGTCCAAATATGATCAAAAGTGTATGGAAGTTCATCAATATCATAGCAATATCACACAAAAGAGGCATGGAGGAAGCAGAAATTATAGATACGTTTTGGACGTATCAGGGATCATGCGGTATATCTTCCATCCTTGAAAGATTATCCGCCACCGGATTGTCTGCTCCTTTCCTATCGACAATTTGCAAATAAAATTCTTGAAGAAGGAGTACCCATCGGATGAGCCTTGGTTTGGCATCCTTCTTCTCCATAAGATACTTAATGGCAGCATGGTCAGTATGAACAATAATCTTAGAATCAACAATATACTGCCTAAACTTATCACAAACAAACACTACTGCTGAGAATTCCTTCTCAGTAGTAGCATAATTCTTTTGAGCACTATCAAGGGTTTTGCTAGCATAAGATATAACATTCAACTTATTATCAACCCTTTGCCCTAGAACAGCTCCAACAGCAAAATCACTAGCATCACACATAATTTCAAAAGGTAAATTCCAATCAGGTGGTTGCACTATAGGAGCACTTATTATAGCTTTCTTAAGAACTTCGAAGGCTTCCTTACAATCTTCATCAAAAGCAAAAGGAACATCCTTCTGGAGAAGATTAGTGAGGGGTTTCGAAGTCTTAGAAAAGTCTTATAATAAATCTTCTATAGAAACCAGCATGACCGAGAAAACTACGAATACCTTTGATGTCCCTAGGATAGGGCATCCTTTCAATTGCTTTGATCTTGGATCTTTCCACCTCAATTCCCCTCTCGGAAATCTTGTGGCCGAGAACAATTCCCTCATTGACCATAAAGTGGCACTTCTCCCAGTTAAGCACCAGGTTCGTCTCCTCACATCTCTGCAAAACTTTATTAAGGTTGTGGAGACAATGGTCAAAAGAGGTTCCATAGACGGAGAAATCGTCCATGAATACCTCCACAATTTCTTCACAAAAACCATGAAAGATAGCAGACATACACCTTTGAAAAGTAGCAGGGGCATTACATAAACCAAAAGGCATATGTCTGTAAGCATAAGTACCATAGGGACAAGTAAAAGTGGTCTTCTCTTGATCAACAGTGTTAACATGAATTTGAGAGAAGCCAGAATAACCATCTAAATAACAAAAATGAGTATTTTTGGATAACCTTTCTAGCATTTGGTCGATGAATGGCAACGGGTACTGATCCTTCCTGGTTGCCTTGTTCAGCTTCCTGTAATCAATACACATTCTATACCCAATAATAATTCTCTGAGGTATTAGTTCATTCTTATCAATAGGAACTACCGTTGTTCCTCCTTTCTTTGGAACACAATGAACCGGGCTTACCCACTTACTATCAGCTATAGGGTAGATAATACCTGCGGCTAGAAGCTTGAGAATCTCAGTCCTTACAACATCCATCATTTTCGGATTCAACCGTCGTTTATGATCGACAACTGTTTTAGCGTCAAGCTCAAGGTTGATGGTATGTTGACAAATAGATGGACTAATCCCCTTAAGGTCATCAAGGGTATAGCCAATTGCACCTCGATGTTTGCGAAGTACTTCCAATAGACGCTCCTCTTCATACCCTGAAAGGTTAGAATTAATAATAACATGATATGCTTTCTTTTCATCTAAATAAGCATATTTGAGCGTATCGGGAAGAGGTTTAAGATCAAACACTGGATCTTCTTTTGGTTGCGACAAAATTCCCAAAGGCTCAACTGGAAGGTTGTGCTTTAGGATAGCAGGTTGTCTTAAGAATATTTCGTCCAGCTCATTCCTCTCCTGCATATGCAAATCATTCTCGTGGTCCTCCATATATTGCTGCAAAGGATCATTAGGAGGAATAGCAATGGAAGAAATATCTTCAATAATCTTATCATTAATAGGAAAATCAGTACCATGAGGCTGCTTAGAGAACTTAGAAAAATTAAATTCATATGGCTCACCATTGAATTCAACAGAAACTTTACCTTTCTTGCAATCTATTATAGCTCCATAGGTTCTGAGAAAGGTCTATCAAAAATAATAGGACAAAAATTATCCCTTACTGAACCAAGTACTAGAAAGTCGGTAGGATACTTTACCTTTCCGCATAAGACTTCAACGTCTCTCAAAATTCCGATAGGAGAGATGGTTTCTCTGTTTGCAAGATGAATAGTAACATCAACTTCTTCAAGTTCACAAGGTGAAATTTCACCCATGATCTCTTGATAAAGTGAATACGGGATAACACTAGCACTCGATCCCAAATCGCATAGCCCATAATAATTATGATCTCCTATTTTAACAGATACTACTGGAGTACCTGAAATTGGGCCCTTATTCTTGGTTGTGACAAGGTTAGTGGAAACAGCACAAAAATTTATATTGGAATCTAAAGCATCATTAGTAATAAGATCCTTAACCAATGCAACTCGAGGATCGACCTTGATCTGGTCCTCAGGCTCATCAATTCTTCTCTCACTCTTATTCATTATGCCTGTGACGAAAGAGTGCTCCTTTATTCTTACGAGAAAAGGGGGCTTTTCATATATAACTGCAGGCACAATAGGGTCAGCAACATGAATATCAATAGGTAATTCTTTGAAGGGTTTATGATGCTGACTCTTCTTCTTCTTAGAAGAATCAATATGACAGGCAAAATCCTTACAAAAATCAATCATTAGATGGGAATCAAGACCAACCTTAGAGCAAAAGGCACTAAAGGAATCAGTTTTCACATAGCTCTCTATACAATCATGCTCATAATTTATACTGGGTTCAATACCTTTATCTATTTCCCAATCTTCGGTATTCTTCTGGATCCTTTCAAGAAGATCCCATCTTTCTTCAATGCTTTTCGTCTGAAATACCCCACTAGAGGAGGCATCCAACATCTCCTTATCCTGACAAGAAAGTCTCGCATAAAAGTTTGTAAATATAGTTTCCTTGGGGAGCTCATGAATAGGACATTTGAGCATTAGCGATTTCAATCTCCCCCAAGCTTGAGCGATGCTTTCTCCGTCACGAGACCAAAAGTTATAGATATAATTCCTGCCTCGATGAATTTCATGAAGAGGATAAAACTTGGTATAAAAGAGAGACCCTAATGCCAATCAAGCAAATGAGAGTTATCGAGAAGCTTATACCAATCTGAATCTTTATCTATAAGCGATACGGAGAACAATTTCTTCATGAAAAACTCCTTTGATACACCTACAAGCTTAAATAATGAACATAGTTGTGATAAATATAGCAAGTGTTCACTGGGGTGACTATCTCCTGCATAACGATTAGCCAAGACACAATCGATAATACCAGCTGGTATTTTATAAGGCACAATTTCAGTAGGGGGAGGTACAACCACCACAGATGTGGGGCGTTTCCCCATAAGCAACGATTGTAACAGCCCAGTTTTCACAAAAATTAAAAAAATTGTTTTCGGTGTGAATTGTTTGATTGCCTGTATTGTTTGCGGTGTTTGCTTCACCGAAATAATAATCGGTGAATATCCCCCCCTTTTATTCTCGTATCGGATGCGTGACCGACCCCTTTCCACCACGGCACACGACTTTGTGACACCGGGATTTCACCCGAGCACCGTCGCAACCGGCACAAGTCCAGCCATCGCCACCGGAACGAAAACCCCGTTTATTTAATAAACGGATTATTTTATTGGGGCACCGAAAAATGTTGTTAGAATGTCACCGCAGTGAGGTACGATCGACGGGCTCGACGCGCTGAGCGCGTGGTTCGAGATTTCGTCAGAATCGGAGTCCGTACGGAGTCTCGGCGGTCACGAACGCGATCACCGGACACGCGAGAGGGGTATCGAGGGTGTTTGCGTAAACTGGCCAGCCAACCTGCCTATATAAAGACCACCATACTCCCACCCATTTCTAGGGTTTCCCTAGTCCAAAATTGCAGCCACCCCCTGTTTCTGCTCCAAATTTTCGTCCAAAAACACCCCAATCTGAAACCCTAGCTCTTCCCCTGATCTGTACCCTCAGATCGGAGATCTGACGGCCCAGATGCGCGCCACGTCGCCCCGCAACAGCCTCCAGCCACGCCCGGACCCGTTCTGCGCCGCCTCGGCCCATCCAAGCCACCGCGCGGCCCCGCCCGCGGAGGAGCCGCCGCCGCACTCCGGCGACCTCGCCGGCAGCAGGCCGCCACGCTTCTCCTCCCTCTCTCCTTTCCTGCCTCTTCCTTCTCACCTACGCCTCACCCCTCTCCCTTCTCCCCTCCAGGAACTGCGCTGCGCGCCGCCGGTCACCTGCAAGCGCCGCGCCATGGCCGCCTCACGTGGAGCTCCGCCGAGCCGCGCCGCCCCTTGAGCCTGCCGGCCACCGGATCCCCTCCGCCGCCGCCTCCTCTCCCCTGGAGTCCTCCGCCTCCTCGCGGCGCTCGCCGTGGCTGGCCGGCGATGGCCGCCGCCGCCGCACGCTCGGAGGAGCCCGAGCGGCTCCATCCATCCAGCCAGCCAGGCCGGCCCGGCCACCTGCCACGTGGGCCCAGGCGCGGCCCACCTCCAGATCTGGCCCAGCCGCCCCAGCCTCTGCCTCCTCTGCCGCCTTGGGCCGGCCCATGGTGAGCAGTGCGGCCCGAATCCTTTTTTTTTCCTGCCTGTAATTTTTTCTAAGTCCCGTAATTTCTGCTGCTGATTCAATTTCGCGGTGACGATTGCGAGTAATCCGTAGCTCCGATGAACGTGCCCCCAAAACGAAAGTTGCTCAGTTTTTCCTGCTCTAGCGTTCGTATGTAGAAAGTTTTTCCGTTTGAGGCCGTCTAGATAATTTATTTCTGCGTCGAAGTGGGTACCAGACCGTTAACTGTGCTGTTGTTGCTGAACTGTTATTTTATTGCAACTTCGGGCGACGATTGCTTCGCAACCGTTCGTCGGAATTGATTGATTCCTTTTGCATCCTGTTAAGCATTGTTTCTACTTCAGTTCCATGACTTCACATGTCATAATTGCTTGCTGCATCATATTTGTATCTTGCTCCAAAGTAGCTATCATGCTGTTAGTGTGCTGCTGTTTATATTTTGTTGCAACTTCGGTCGACGAGTGTGTCGTGACCGTTTATCGGAATGGAGTGATTCCAATTGCATATTGTTAAGCATCATGTCTACTTTCATCCCATGTATTGCTATGTCATGTTGCTGCACTTTCGCATATAGATTTACCCCTGTTTTTACAGCATGTGTGCATAGCTTGTCTTCCTTATATCTTTTTAACCGTAACTCCGTTTGGAGTGTGCCTTATATGTAACTTGACTAGAATTGCATGTAGATTTTGTTTATGCTGCTCTTTATTGCTAATAAAAATAATATAATATGTTTAGGGGCAAAACAGTACCAAATGCAATAAATATTGTGGGGTCCGTAATAGTCGGCATGTATAGGTTTTACCCCCCCCCCCCATTTAAATTGGCTAGCTTAGGTAGTTTATTTATGCTTCACCTCTTGCCATGCTTGTGTGACATGCCATGCTTCTGTGCTTGCCATGTTAACAACCGTTGGTTGATCACTTGTAGCTAAACCACTTGAACCGATTCTAAATGTGCGGTATCGTCGTGTGTGACCGATACCCCACTTAAACTGTTAGTAACCGTTCTCGACGATAGATCCGTATCGCGTTGCCGTGTCGTGCGATGTCTTCTTGATCTTGTATTGCTCCGTAGTAATAGTGGTGCACCGTTGATTGCTTTCCAGTGTTTCCTTCTTGTGTGCTTCCGCGGGTACCTCTCGGAGACGATGCGAGCTTGCGATCAACTACACCTTCGGAACCCGACTTATCAACAGGCAAGGACTATACATTACTTATGATCCATTCTATTTCAACCAGCGGTTTGCATGCTAGTCTAGGATAGGTTCGATGTTTGATCCTACCACATGTTTACAGCCTTTTTCAAACCGATACAGCCATGTCCCCTCCCAGCAAACCTTGTACTGCTATGTTACTATTGCTCGTTGCTCAGCCCCTGCTTAGTATGCATGCTTAGGATGCTACGATGTTACCCTGTTACTTCTGGTTTGGGATATCACATTATTATTGTTGTTATTGATGACATGATTATTATAATGTTGACTATATTCGACGAAGGATGGAAGGTCTAGGCTATCCCGCCCCGACGCTTTGTTCCATTCGAGTCACCTAGGATCCGAGTTCCGGGTATTGGTTTTAAGACTGAGCGTGCCTAACCACGTGTGGGATTTTATGGGGTCCCCTTTCTTACCTACCTAGCTTCAAACATTTCTAGAGGTGGCCCAAGCTGATTTACCATTTGAAACCGCATGCATAACTGGTATGCAGCCAGTGGTTTTAAAACAACTCGGGCCAGCAGAGACATAGTTCCTTTGTTGGTCCACACTGGTGAGCTAGGGAAGTCCCTTGTTATATAGGCGAGACTAACCCCGACCTTAGCCATACGGAAGAGTCCGATCCAAGAGCGTGGCCAGCTTTTGGATTGGGTGTCGACTCCCCGGGGGCCACCCGGATTTGTTCGTTGTTAGTTAGAGGGACCTATCGTTTCGGATCTCTTGGAACTAAATCATAAAATGGTTGCCTGTGATGGGTAGCAACTGAGAGAGATGAGCGTGCGTGCGGAGCCTCGTAATGGGAAGTTGGTACACCCCTGCAGGGTTAAATCTTTTCGAGAAGCCGTGTCCACGGTTATGGACGACTTGAGACCTACTCCTTGTTCATAGACAACAACAACTGAGATAATCTTAATATAACTTGATCAACGTGTGTGTGTGCCTTGACTGCTTCTTCTTCGTCGGGATGCGAAGAGGAGGACAAGGATAGGATAGGTGTTATGTTTGCGTAGTAGTTGATAGCAAGACTTGTTGGAGGCGATTTCTCATCGACTGCTTGGCTTCTTATCTTACTCTCTAGATCGTTAGCCACTTCATAAATGCTAGTGCGGCAGCAACCTCATCACTTACCCTTCCTTACCGTAAACTACTAGTTGTCCTAGAATGACGAGTGATGAAGTCCTTGCTGGGTCAGATGACCACTACAGTTGGATGTTGAGTACTTCTGTACTCATGATACTACCCCCAAACTCTTTTCAGGGTTCTTGATCGACAACAGGTATGGTGATCGACGTTTCACGTGGAGACTCGACGACGACTAGTTAGGCGGATCTCGACGGAGGGCCTGGACTCGTGTGGTTATGGGAATCGATGTTTTCTCTTTGCCAGTAGGCATTTGTTTGTAGTTTGTACTCAGACATGTACCTTCCGCTGTTGTATTGTATTTGAGGCAGTTGTATGCCGATTGTATGAGATGTTGTATCCTTGTATCTGTAATGTTGTGATATCATGTTGGAAATCCGGGGCATATGGCTTTGTCATATGTCGCGGTGGGACCGATATGTGCTTCGTCCCCGGATCTGGGTGGAAACACCTAGATCTGGAACAGTACCGCATATCGGGCCTTACAACTTGGTATCAGAGCCTTACCGACCGTTGGATCCCCTCTCTGGCCGAAGTCGAGTCTAGACAAAAACTATTTTGTAGTTACTAAGTTAGTTATCGGAGAGTAGGAATCTTTTTACTCCTTACCCTTGCTCTGGTCAGGACAAGTGTCGTAAGTGTTTTGTTCTCGTCTTATCCCCTTTAAAACTTTAGGATCTCGAGTGTGTGGAGTATCGGAACCGTTACAATGCCTTGCTTGCAGCGTATTGTCTCGGTTTCGAGCTCAGGTGGGAATTCCTGTAGTACCTTTAGCTTCTCCGGTTTCGGATATCATCTGGGTCGTCCTTTGCCCTCCCTCCTTTTGTCCGGTGTTTTCACGACTTGTGTCGAAAAGCACTATCCCTTTGACCAGGTTTTAGTAGCCGTTCTTCCTCTTGACACCTGATGGTTTCGATCTTCGACGTCGCCATCTCCCTGCGGAAAGTTTCTCGACGGAGATCCTCGTTCGACATGGAGCAGAGTCCCTTGTTGGTGGTGTTGAAGATTGTCGACTCTCTTTTTATCTTCCCCCCCCCTCTCCCCCGGATCATTCAGGATCTCGGGACCCGTGTGGTTATGGGAATCGATGTTTTCTCTTTGCCAGTAGGCATTTTTTTGTAGTCTGTACTCAGACATGTACCTTCCGCTGTTGTATTGTATTTGAGGCAGTTGTATGCCGATTGTATGAGATGTTGTATCCTTGTATCTGTAATGTTGTGATATCATGTTGGAAATCCGGGGCATATGGCTTTGTCAAATATCGCGGTGGGACCGATATGTGCTTCGTCCCCGGATCTGGGTGGAAACACCTAGATCTGGAACAGTACCGCATATCGGGCCTTACAACGATCCAATAGCTAAGTTGTCCATACGGACAAAGAACAGCAAAATAAAATCAACGATATAAAAATTCCTTACCAGCTTCACTTACCAATAGCGCTATGCTCCCCGACAACGGCGCCAGAAAACGTAGCTTGATGAACCTCAACGTAAAGGGATCTATTGTAGCGTTTTCAATAAGTAAGAGTGTCGAACCCATCTAGGAGCGAAAGATATTGATAGGTGATTTTGGACAAGGAATAACTCCAAGCACTAAAAGATAACTTTTTAGGGGTTTTCGATATAAGCAAAGATAAGATAAAAGCAAGCAAGTGGCCCAATCCTTTTGTGCAAAGGATAAGCCCGACAACTGAACTTATAAATACTAAAGCGTTCTTGAGGACACATGGAGAGGTAGTCACGTGCTTTCGCCATACTCCGTGTATCGATAACAAGTGTTGTGCTGAGAAGTGTTGAGTGGGTGGATCTATGCTAGCACACCTTCTAGACTAAGATAAGTGCACTCTTACGATTAAACATCTTGCAAGCATCCACAAATACAAGATAGAAATTAAGGCAAAGCCTAACCACAACAATAAGATCAAGGATCCATTACTCCCTTATGCAAAAGTGTGCAAACTGAGGTTCAGGTTTCTGTCACTCCGGCAACCCACCGTAAGCATTATTAATACACAATGTATTCCCCTAGGTCCTTAAGAAGGCGAAGTGTTGAGTGTTCGACTCACACAACACCACTAGGAAAATAACAACACAACTTAAATATCAAACAACAAAAATTACTTCAACATCATATGACTACTAACAACTAGACTTCTCCCATGTCCTCAAGAACTAAAGTAACTACTCACAAGACATAAAAGAGATCATGATCAGAGGTGATAAATATATGATAAACAATCTGGACATAATGCTATTTCTCCAACAATACTCAATAGCATTCACCACAAAGTCAACACCGGTAGAGTAGAGAGGATAGATCGTACAGATTACAACACAAGATGAACTTCTGAGGTGAGATTGGATGGTGGTGGAGATGGTGCTGATGTTGGGTATGATGTTGATGATGATCTCGATGATGCCCGTGACGATGGTGATGACGATGGCGATGTTCTCCCCTTCCGGGAGGTGGTCTCCTCGGCGGAATCTGCCCGTCGGAGAGCTCTTTTCTTCTCTATAGGTTTCCGCCACTGAGCGGCGGCGAAACTCCGTGAAAGCTTCTCCTCTTTAGGTTTTTCGCGTAACGAGGAGTATATAG
Organism: Bromus sterilis; assembly: GCA_950022295.1. Lineage (NCBI taxonomy): Eukaryota > Viridiplantae > Streptophyta > Magnoliopsida > Poales > Poaceae > Bromus > Bromus sterilis. Next base: position 135,397,858 of record OX465601.1, on the reverse strand, counting down.
GCCAGAGGGGGGAGCCGGGAGTGGCCCCAGGGCTCCAGGCGCCCTCCCGGCGCGGCCAGGGGTGGGGCCGCGCCCGGTGGCCGCCTGGGGGCCCTGTAGCCCCCCTCTGGCCCCTCTTCGGCGAGTCTTCGTGAATCTCCTGGAAAATACCCCCCGTTGATTTTCAGGTAATTTGGAGGTATTCTTCTTCAGCAACTCAGCATCCACTTTTACTGCTGAATCCTGCGTCTGCTGCTTCGGCACCGGAAAGTTGCAAACTGTGTAAAACAAGCCAAAACAACATAAGAACATCATCGTAATGTGAAATATATCAATGAATAAGGATGAATTACGATATAAAATAGTGATGCATTTTGGTCGTATCAGAGGTCTAATCCATGAAGAACAAAGAGGGGAGGAGAACATCACATAGGTACTGATCATAGACCCATGGTCCAAGGTGGACTACTCATGGTTCATCCGGGAAGCATCCATGGCGGTGGAGAAGCTCCCGGAGGTTGTTCCTCCCTCTGGCAGGGTGCCGGGAAGAGGTCTTCTGGTGCTCCCGATCTTGGAAGCGCGGCGGCGGCGGAACAAAGGAGAGATCGCGAAAAAGGGTTCCCCGTCATGGGGGTTTCACGTCACGAGGAATAAATAGGCGAAGGGGGGCAGCCAGGCGGGCCACCAGGGGTCCAGGTGCCCCCCTGGCGCAACCCCACCCTAGGGCGCGCCGGGAGGGCGCCTGGGGCCCAGGTGGGTGCCCCCCCCCTCGATGATTCCAAAAGCTTCTGTATCGCTGATTTTTTATTGGATTTTCCCGAATTTTTGGAGCACTTTTAATATGGGGGAAACCTGAAATAGGAAAATAGCAGAAAACAGGAACTGGCACTGGGGTGCGCTGAGTTAATAGGTTAGTCCAAATATGATCAAAAGTGTATGGAAGTTCATCAATATCATAGCAATATCACACAAAAGAGGCATGGAACAATCAGAAATTATAGATACGTTTTGGACGTATCAACATCCCCAAGCTAACTTTCTGCTCGTCCTCGAGTGGGTAAATGATAAAAGCATAATTTCTGTGGTGACATGCTAACAACCATATAAGAACTTTCAAGTAAAGCAATCAAGGTATGTAATTTGATTCAAGTCATAACAGGAAAGAGTCTATATTTAGCATTGAAACAAGTAACATAAGAACATAAAGGTGCAAGAGATCTCGCTGTCCGTGACTCGAATGTCTCCAAATGGTGTTTGCGTGCAAGAAAGGGGATAGGGATATAGGAGAAAAAGTATTTTTGTGTTGAGAACTCAATCTACTAAAGTTTCACACTTGGTCTTCTTTGGAATCTTATCTTGACTCATCCCCAGACCACTAGCCAGGTACAAGTCAAAATGATCCACTCCTTTTCGACATTTTGAGCACTCATGCAATGGATGAGCATAAACAAGAAAGTTGACACTTAGGATGGCAAAGAGAGAATATGGTGTAGGAGGAAGACAAAAAGGTGTGAAAGACTCACATCAATGAGGAAAATCATAGGCGAGAGAAAGCCAAATGATAGATATGATGTGAGGAGTAGGGATTGCCATGCAACAGATGCACTTATGAGCTAAGGTAAGCTCTCCAATGGAACTAGTGGGGGTGCATCCAACTTGCTTGCTCAAGAAGACCTAGAGCTCATTTGAGGAGGCTCATCATTGGAATATACAAGCCAAGTTCTATAGTGTGAAGGAACCCACATAGCTATATGCATAAATGATAATCTCTATGGAGTACAAGATATAAGAGGGAGTACGAGTGTGGATCTCTCAAAAGGAATAGTAGTGTGCCCCCTTCTCTCTTTTTATTTTCTTTTTCTCTTTTTTTCTATTTTTTGTATTTTTTGGTGGCCTCAATGGATCTTTCTATTTCTCTCATTTTTCCTCTTTGGGATCTTTTAATTTTTCCACTTTGGGATCTTTTCCTCACTTTAGGGGAAACACTCTATATATTACAAGGACTATAGAAGATATTTCACACTTTACAAAAGTACTCAAATCATAAAGAAAATGTAACTATCATGATGTATGCAAATGTATGCCTCTACCAGGGTAGCAGGATATGCAATGATACTAGCGCGTCATGTAGAAATGATTAGGGCAAGGCCCAACTAGCATGCGGCTCGTCGATCAAGCAAGTAGCATGTATGCCATGAAGATCAAGTCATGAGAAGGTGTATGTTGCATGGCAATATATCTCGGAAAGGCTATGGAAATGCCTTGATAGGTAGGTATGGTGGCTGTTTTGAGGAAGGATATAAGGAGGTTTATGATGACAGAGCACATTGTGCCAAGGGTTTGGATGTACCGGCGGAGGTGGACGCCAACTCTCGGAGTGATAAGAAGGAAATGCACGGCACAGGAGAGGCTAGAAAAATATGGGAAGGTGGAAGTGTCAACTTTCGAATACTCACATTAGTCCGAAGAACTCATGCACTTATTATCGGTAACTCTCAATCTAATAAGGAGGTTTCACAAAGAGACAAGTACCCCGAGGAGGAGTGTATGGGGGTTTGGTTATCCTTGCGCATCCTCGACTCATGGTACGTGAGTGTACTCTAATATTCGACCCCTCAGAAGAGTAATGATCCATCTAGTAGCTAAAGTTTTCAACTAATTTTTTAAGTTTTGAAAATAAACACGGATTTCCCAAAATACGACATCTATCACTAATAGGATAAAGCTCTTGACACCAAAAGTCCAAACATTACTCAAAACAATACCTCAAAACTATTGCAAGTTACTACTACAAAAGAATAGCAACCTCAATTACCTACTTCAAGTCAAGAAACAAAACTCAGTGCAATAGGAAAACTCTCTAAAAAAGATAAACACGAAAACTCAAGAGAGTTCCAGCATCAAACTAAACAAAATCTCTTAAAAAGATAAGCATGAAAACTAAGAGCTAAACAGGACAGAATATGTGAAAAACAGACCAGAAGATAGTAAAGAATATTTTAGGGATACTTATGAAACTCAAATAAAAAAACTCAGAACATACGAAAGTTCCGTAATTGTATAGAGCACGCTGTGTAAAAAATTTAGCTCAAAAAGATGAACTGGGATTTTTCTGTGATTTTTCTAGTCACGAGGACAGAATCTGTTTTCCGGACAGCATGTCACAACTTTCACTTCCCTTGTCATATGAGGCTATAAATGGCCCAAATCATGAAAAGTAAAGATACAATGATGTTGATACAGTAGTAAAAATCATCAATACCACTAAAAACAGAAGAAAAACAAAAAGGAAATCCTAAATTCGTTGCGGGCTGCCTCCCGAAAGCGCTTCTTTAAAGCCATTAGCTAGGCTTAATGCAAATAGATCAAGTGTTTTCAAGAAAATAACTAGCCCGTGTGACGGACTCAAAAGGAAACTTAATCTTCTTCCTAGGGAAGTGGCCCATCGCTTTCTTGAGAAGGAATTGGAATTTTATAATCCCTTCTTTCATATCAATAATAGCACCCACGGTGCGAAGTAAAGGACGTCCCAAAATAATTGGACAAGAAGGTTCACATTCAATGTCCATAATAGTAAAATCAACGGGAACATAATTGTCATTGACAATGATAAGAACATCATCGATCTTTCCCAAAGGTTTCTTCACGGAAGAATCGACAAGACGAACACCAAAAGAACAAGGATCAAAAGGTTTTAATTCAAATATATCATACATTCTTTTGGGCATAACGGAGGTACTAGCTCCAACATCACATAAAGCATAGCAAGAAAAGTTATTCAACTTAATTTTAATCATAGGATCCCAACCATCTTCTAGATTTATAGGTATGGAGGCTTCTACCCTAAGCTTCTCCTCCCTAGATTTAATGAGAGCATTAGTGATATGCTCCGTGAAGGCAAGATTAAGTGTGCTAGTGTGGGGGTCTTTAGACATCTTGTGAAGGAAACGAATAACTTCAGAAAGGGTGCAATTATCAAAATCAAGGTCACTACTATCAAGTAAAGTGGTAGTTGTGTCCTTTAGGCTCACTTGTCTGGTAGCTTCTATAGTCATAGGAATTTCTTCTTCTACGGTTGAGGTCATAGCATCACCATTAATAGGTCCTATGGGACTAGGGGTGCATTAGGTGCTAAGAGTTTGGATATCCTCAACCACTTGGATAGTAGCAATGGTATGGTGTGTAGGAAGGCTCTTAATTCTATATTCTTCCTCCTTTACTCTAGCCCCTCTCTCTTTAAGTTTAGCCATCATCCTAATGTTTTCATTAAGCATACTCTCCAATTCAGAAGTGGAGTTTTTGGTGCTAGGATAAGTGTTGTTGTTCCCATAGTTGTTGGAGGGGAACGGTATAGGGTTGCTACCAAAATTACTCCTATAAGCATTGTTATTGAAGTTGTTTCTAGAGATAAAGTTCACATATAATTGATATTGAGCAATCAAAGAATTTAAAGGAACATCATGAGGATCAATAGGAGATTGCTTGGTAAGTAGAGACATAATCAAGTCAACTTTTCCATTTAGGGAGGAGATCTCCTCGAGAGAGTTTACCTTCCTACCTGTTGGAGCTCTTTCGGTGTGCCATTGGGAATAGTTGGTCATCATCTCATCGAGAAGTTTTGTGGCAGCACCAAGTGTAGTTGACATAAAGTTTCCTCCCGCGGCCGAATGTAGCAAGTTCCGCGAGGTAAAGTTCAAGCCTGCATAAAAAGTTTGGATAACCATCCAAGTAGTCAAATCATGCGTAGGGCAATTTTTAACAAGAGATTTCATTCGTTCCCAAGCTTGGGCAACGTGTTCATTATCCAATTGCTTAAAATTAATAATATAGCTCCTCAATTGAATAATCTTAGCAGGGGGTAGTACTTCCCAATAAAAGCATCCTTGCATTTGTCCCAAGAATCTATGCTATTCCTAGGCAAGGATTGAAACCAGATTTTAGCTCCATCTCTCAAGGAGAAAGGAAAAAATCTTAAGCTTAACAATATCACCATCTACTTCTTTGTACTTTTGCATATCACAGAGCTCAATAAAATTATTTAAGTGCAAAGCAGCATCATCTCCAGCACCGGAGAATTGATCTTTCATAACAAGGTTCATCAAAGCAGGTTTAATCTCATAAGAAGGTGCTGAAGTAGCATGTGTAGCAATAGGTGTGCAGATAAATTCACTGTTGTTATGACTAGTGAAGTCACACAATTTGATTTTTGACAAAGGACACTAAAGCAAAAACTTAAAGGTAAACTAACAAGACTAAAAAGCAAAGATAAAAGATAGTGTGCAACTCCCCTATCTTGAAGAGTGGAGTCCCCGGCAACGGCGCCAAAAATTGCTTTTGATGGTACGATTTAACGCACCCTCGTTGGTTACCCAAAGTGGAAGGTTGAGATGTAGATAGCAGCAATTTCCCTTAGCGAATATGCTAAGGTTGAGTGTCGAACCAATAGGACTCCAAGATCGACAAGTAGGTGGCAAGGAAACAATGGCACCATTTTTAAGACAAAAGTTGCTTCCTTGACCTGGACCTGCACACACAGCAAATAACTTTGCTTCCCGACGAGTAAAGAGGAGTTGTCAATTCCTCCAGCCTTGTTGTTTACAAAGAATAAAACGCACGGGATAATAATGATAGTGATAGCAACGGAAAAGTAAATAAAGCAGTACATTGGTAGCGGGTGTAAACAGTATTGGAAATATGGACCGGGGTCCTATGATGTTCACTAGTGATGTCTCTCTCCCAAAAGAAGATAAAATAGCCATGCAAGGTAAACAAATTACAGTTGGGCAATTGACAGGATTATGTGCGCAAACCAATGCTAATTATGCTATAAAGAAAGGGAGAATCTCAAAAGCATGGGCGGTACGCCAAGACAAGTAGACCGAAATCCATCTTCATCTACCTACTAATCATCCACCTTGAGATATCTATCCAGAACATCTCGCTGGTATTAAGTAGCGAATCCCATCCAAAGTGTAAACTCAAAGCAACGGACAACTGCATTAAAGAACTTTGCGTAAAGTAAACAATCCTTGCACCCGCAAGTACAAGCACCGTTGTTTTCTACCTTGTGGCAACATCACATCCCCTAGACTCATGTTTCTGTCACTCAAGCTAGTCATCAGGGGGCATGAACCCACAATCATGCATAACGCTCCCTCTTGGAGTCACTACCTACTACTTGGCCAAAGAAATAAACAGCAACGGAGAACATACAAGAATTACTCTAGAACATAAATATAAAAGAGGAGAATCAAATATATTACTCAAACACAATCTGAACATAATCTCATAATCCATCGGATCCCAGCAAACTCAGCATAGCAACAGCAGAAATATTACATATGTGCCTCGATCATGTAGGGAAGCTCACGAGGTCTAATCCATGAAGAACAAAGATGGGAGGAGAACATCACATATCTACGTATCATAGACCCATGGTCCAAGGTGGACTACTCACGGTTCATCCAGCAATCATCCATGGTGGTCGAGAAGCTCCCGGAGGTGGCTCCTCCCTCTGGTAGGGTGTCGGGAAGAGGTCTTCTGGTGCTCCCGATCTTGGAAGCGCGCCGGCGGCGGAACAGAGGAGAGATCACGAAAAAGGGTTCCCCGTCACGAGGAATAAATAGGCGAAGGGGGGCAGCCAGGGGGGCCACCAGGGGTCCAGGCATCCCCCTGGCGCGGCCCCACCCTAGGGCGCGCCAGGAGGGCGCCTGGGCCCCTGGTGGGTCCCCTCTGGCCCCCCTCGGTGATTCCCGAAGCTTCTGTATCGCTGATTTTTAATTGGATTTCCCCAAATTTTTGGAGCACTTTTAATATGGGGGAAACCCGAAATAGAAAAACAGCAGAAAACAGGAACTGGCACTGGGGTGCGCTGAGTTAATAGGTTAGTCCAAATATGATCAAAAGTGTATGGAAGTTCATCAATATCATAGGAGTATCACACAAAAGAGGCATGGAGCAAGCAGAAATTATAGATACGTTTTGGACGTATCAACGCTATCCTCGCTCACGCGACTTACTTAAAAGCACTCAGGGATTCGAGCATATAATCACCCCGAGAGATGCTATCCTCGCCCATGCGACCTTACCTGAAAACACTCAGGAACCAGAACATAAGATCTCCTCAAAGCACCAAGAGTTTTTTCACAAGAGAATCACATTGGAAAATGCAAAGTTCTTTAGTCTTCACCTGATCGTAAACGATCACCTAAAGACTCGGGGGCTACTCCCATCGGGAGCACTGACGCACACCCGACAAAAACCTGGAATAAATTAAAAACAGCCACAAGAAGGGACAACCCAAGTAGACAAAAGCTCGCAGCCTACGCCTGATTCTACAAATCAAACGTAGCCTCGGGGGCTACTCCCATCGGGAGCGCTGCCGCACACCCGAAGACAGTTTCCATTACAAAGGAGTCGAAGACACTTTCTCATTACAAAAGGAGTCGAAGACAATTTCTCATTACAAAAAGAGTCGAAGACAATTTCTCATTACAAAAGGAGTCGAAGAAAATTTCTCATTACAAAAAGAGTCGAAGACAATTTCTCATTACAAAAGGAGTCGAAGATAATTTCTCCTTACAAAAAGAGTCCAAGACAATTTCTCATTACAAAAGGAGTCGAAGACAATTTCCATTACAAAGGAGTCGAAGACAATTTCTCATTAAAAAGGGAGTCGAGCAGCTACCAGATGGGTTACAATTATCCTAGGGAATTATGACTTCTACATGTGTGCTCATGCTGAGATAATTGGCACTTTCGTCCCACAACTTGACGAGCATCACCACAGACAAAGTAGAACTGAGCCTGCGAAAAAACAAGTCGCCGTCCTCCAGTTCTACAAGGTGCCTCGCCTACTGACACACCCGCTTGACGACCGGCTTGACGTCTAGCTCACCCTTAGAACTAGAAGAGCAAGCACCACCAGCCGGTCAGAAGTCACGGTCTGGGGACGAGTCAAGACAAGATTCCAAAGAAGACCAAGTGTGAAACTTTAGTAGTTTGAGTTCTCAACAACAATACTTTTTTTCTCGTATTCCCTATCCCCCTTCTTGCACGCAAACACCATTTGGAGACATTCGAGTCACGGACAGCGAGAGCTCTTGCACCTAATGTTCTTTCGTTGCTTGTTTTAATGCTAATATAGACTCTTGCATGTTATGACTTGAATTGAACACATACCTTGATTGCTTTACTTTTCAAAGTTCTTATATGGTTGCTAGCATGTCACCACAGAAATTATGTTTATTATCATTTACCTACTCGAGGACGAGCAGGAATTAAGCTTGGGATGTTGACACGTCTCAAACGTATCGAATTTCTGCTCGTTCCATGCATGTTTTGTGTGATATTGCTATGATCTAGATACACTTTTGATCATATTTGGACTAGCCAACTAACTCAGTGCACCCCAGTGCCAGTTCCTGTTTTCTGCTATTTTTCTATTCCAGGTTTCCCCCATATTAAAAATGCTCCAAAAATTCGGGAAAATCAGATAAAAAATCAGCGCAATAGAGTCTTCCAGAATCACCAAAGTGGGGCCGGAGGGCCACCTGGCGCGGCCAGGCCGCGCCAGGGGGGGGGCGCCTGGACCCCTGGTGGCCCCCCTGGCTGCCCCCCTTCACCTATTTATTCTCCGTCACGGGGAAACTCCGAAGACAGAACCCTATTTCTGATACTCGCCTCTATTGCGCCGCCGCCGCGCTTCCAAGATCGGGAGCACCGTCAGGACCCTTCCCGGCACCCTGCCGGAGGGAGGATCGACCTCCGGGAGCTTCTCCTCCACCATGGACGCTTCCCGGATGTGCCGTGAGTAGTTTTCTTTGGACCATGGGTCCGTGATCAGTAGCTATGTGATGTTCTCCTCCCCTCTTTGTTCTTCATGTTTAGACCTCGTGAGCTACCCTACATGATCGAGGCACATATGTATTTCTTCCGCTTTTGCTATGCTGAGTTTGATGGGATCTGATGGATTATGAGATTATGTTCAGATCGTGATAGAGTAATTTATTTGGTTTTTATCTCTTATATTTTTGTTCCTAAGCAATTCTTGCATGTTCTCCGTTGTTGTCTATTGCTTTGGACAAGTAGTAGGTGGTGACTCCAAGAGGGAACGTTATGCTCGATTGTGGGTACATGCCCCCTGATGACACGCTTGAGTGACAGAAACATGAGTCTAGGGGATGTGTTGTGGCCACAAGGGGGAAAACAACGGTGCTTGTAACCGCGGTTGCAAGGATTGTTTACTTTACATAAAGTTCTTTTTAATGCAGTTGTCTGTTGCTTTGGGTTTACACTTTGGGTGGGGCTCGCAACTTAATACCAGCGAGATGTTTTGGATAGATATCTCTAGGTGGATGATTAGTACTAGATGCAAATGGATTTCGGTCTACTTATTTTGGCGTACTTTCCATGCTTATGAGCCTCTTCCTTTCTTTTGTAGCATAGTTAGCATTGTGGTGCGTTTATAATCCTGTCAATTGCCCATCTGTAATTTGTTTACCTCGCACAACAGTTTTATCGTCTTTTGGGAGACATCACTAGTGAACATCACGGGACCCCGGTCCATATTCTCATCATTTTTTACAAACCTATTTACTTTTCAGTATTTACTTTCAGTTGCTATCATTATCATTATCTTGCGTGTTTGATCCTTTGTAAACAACAAGACCGGAGAGATTGACAATCTCTCTGAACTTTTTTGGGAGCAAAGTTAATTGTGTTGTGTGAAGGTCCGCGTCAGGTGCACCGCTGACACCTACTTATCATCGCCGGAGTCCTACAGGAGAAAAACCCTATCCTCTACATAGGGGAAATTTTCTGCTATCCTACATCTCACCTTCCACTTGGGGTAACCAACGAAGTGCGAGAAGCCATTATCACTTTCATGCCATCATATGTATGTTATATGCATATGCATATGTACCGTCTTTCTAAGGGCATCTTCAACACTGAACCTAAAATAGACACCGCAAATGTCCCCGCGGATCGATCCTCGAACATTGATGTGGGAGCAGTTCATACAAACCTTGGCCGCATCCGTTAGCCAATAGTTTAACCAAAATATACCAAATTCACACAAACTCAGACAGATTTCATTCGGATTCAGATATAATTTACATAATCCGAACGTATTTCATGCAAAAGGAGATGAAATACATGAGTTTAACCTAGTTTAAAACTAGCCGGCGGTCAGATAGGTTGCTCTTTCTTTACGCTAGCTCCGGGGATTCCTGTGGCGAAGAAGCTTCAGTGCAGCTGATACCCAGCAAGGTACGCCGGTCGTCTACACCAACGATGCTCATCCGCCAAGCCTTTCGGACCGGCGACACTCCACTCACTCCTTCCACTTATAGATGTGCAAGGGGATCATCGACCAGTGACGGAGCAGGAGACCACCCTCCATGTAAATCCCTCACTGTCAGTGAACAGTAATCACTGTTACTGTTCATCTGTACTGTTCAAAACTTTTGTTTGATCAAATGGTTCAGTTCAAATTCAATTTTCCTTTGATATTGTTGCAAGAAAAGTGAACCTTGGGCATTGATCATCATGGATGAAAACAAAGCCCAATCCATAAACATTTGAAATCAAATCAAATGCTCAATATGCCTTTGATGAAATATTAAAAATAAAGTGGAATATAAACTTTCTCCAAAAATTGTGGAACTACTTTTATAAATTCACAAATATTCAGTGGATCACTTCCATGTGTGGATTGGTATTTATTGTGCTATGGAAAATTCCAAACAATTCAAACAGTAGCCAAAACAGTGGCATTTAGTGCCTTTTTAATAAAACAAAAATGCAAAAGAGTTTATAAAAGTCTAATTCTTTTTGTGGCACTTCTGTATGGTGCTGCAATATTATTGGAGCAAGTTTCATATGTGGCAAAAATCATTTAAAAGCAAAACAAAAATTCCAACATAAAAGAAAAGAACAGATGAAAGAATTAAAGAGATAAAAGGAAAGGGTCTGCTGGCCGGTGCACTAAGTGCATAGTGCGGCCCAAACCAGCCCACTCGGCCCACGCCAGGTCGTCCCCTTCCCCTGTTCCCCCGGCCATGCGTGTCGGGCATCCCACGGTGCCGCGGGCACGGCCGTCGCCGTGGACGCCATCTGCCGGCTAGCCGGCGTCCATAAGGCGCCCCCTGCCACGTTTCCCCCCCCCCCCCGCTTGGAAACCCTAGCCCCACCCCCAAGCAGATCTCGCTGCCCCTCCCATCTCTGCCTCACTCGTCACGCGAACCCGCTGCCGCCGTCGCCATGGAGCAGTGCGTCGCCGTGGCCACCGTGGCCCCCCTCGCCTGAGACCTTGTCCCCTAGGACCGCTGTGGACGTCTTCGTCACCTCCCGCAAGCAATCGACCCCGGACGCCCTCAGGACGACGTCGACTTCATCGTCTTCGACCACGGCAGCCGGCAAGCCCCGACGAATGCCGTCGCCACGAGTCTTCCCCGAGCCCGCGTACACGGCTACAAGCTCCGGTGAGCCCTCCCCCCCTATCACCGACGTGGCCCCGTTAGCTTCCCCTTCCCCGTAGCCTCCCGTGCCATGGGAGCCGTAACTCCTGTGGCCCCCCTTCGTCAGGAATTCCATTAGCCACTAATGGGCCAATGACACCTGGACCCCACCCCCCTGTTAATCACTCTGTAAAAATAACACTGGAAATAAACCCCCAGCCTATGACATGTGGGTCCCATGCCCCTTTAAGCTAATAAAAACTGTTAATTAGTTAATAGCCGAATGACATGTGGGCCCAGGGATATTAAAAAAATTTAATAAATAGAATAAATTTGTTTTAGTCACTGACATGTGGGTCCACTGATTTCTTTTAAAATTAATAAAACCATTTTTATTATCTGTGAGGCTGACCAGTGGGTCCCACTGGTGTCAGGTTTGACCAGTCAACTGTTGTGGATAATGTTAGTATTTAATTAATAAAATAAATTCAGAAAATCTTTTAAAATGATTTAAATTTGGAAATTCAATATCTTTTAAACCGTAACTCGGATCAAAAAACTTTATACATGAAAATTGATCAGAAAAATATAACGAATACAAATAAGCTATCTGTATGTCTATCACACCCCCCTAACACACCGATCATCGACATTCCCCCCCTCCGGGCTGTATGTCGATAATTCCCGGTACCGATAAAAGGTACCCGGATGAATTTATTCCGAACACGAAAGTTGTTCGGAATAGTTCAACTAACACGGATACACCCCCCTTATGCTTGTAGGATGTCCACGACACCTCCGGCATGAACCCTTCCCCCTCCGGACACCCTGTCCGGTAATCACCCGGAGCCGTAGTTCATCCCCGAATGAATTCCCGCTCCGAGCAACGTGTGTTGCACTGCGTTAGAACACCGTTAACATTTCATCTGTCATGTCATGGATAAGTTTGTTTATTATTGCCGTGTATTTACTGTTCCCCCCCCCCCCCTTAATCTCCGGTAGACCCCGCTGCTACCGCCGACTACACTACTGCCGGGTACGACTACTTCGTCGACGACCCTGCCCCTACCGTCGAGCTTCCAGGCAAGCAGAGCCATTCTCTTCCCCAGATATCGCCTATCTTTCCGTACATTTCTTGCACTAGGCATTGTTACTACTGCTGCTACGATTACAATCCTATACAACTGCATAGCATGTTTTTTGTCGCCCCTTGATGTACCTTTCTTATCCTATGCTTCCTATTATAATTATGCATATATTCAGCAGTGAACCCTGCGCATTGTTAGCTAGGACTAGATAGAGGGACGTGATCACTCAGGGGAGTGAACACGGATATAATATTTACAACTGCACAGGTACGGTACAATGCAGACATCGCCAAAGGCCCCTATCTGGGTTATGCCTAGTCACCTCAAGTGTGAGCTATCAAGGAGTAATCCTTGTACTCCACTCGAGGCTGACTTTGTCTTGCCGCCATAGGGTCCTGAACCGCGGTTGTCCTTAAAGGTAAGAAAGTCGGGCGACCCAACGGTGCCCGCGAGAGGTATATCGTCGGGAACGACAGGGAGGGTACGACCGACGTTACTGGCGTGCTTGGCCCCTGCTCGTATCTCGCGAGAGTTACCAAACCACGAAAGTCGAGCTCTACCAAGAGCACACGCGAGACAAGGTAAGGAGACGGTTCACCTTGTTGGTAACCGCAGTGACTTGGTGGGACGACAGGGCAGGCACCGATGTACTGGTGGTCCTGACTGCCGTCGTTGACCGCGGGTCGGTTAAGTCGAGGCAACGATAACGGTTGTCACGCAGGTTAATTAAAATGCTAAATGGTTCGGCGGATGTCTTGAGTAGCCTTTTGGCTTGTACGCACTACCTACACGTGGGATAAGGAGTGTGGGCTCCCCTGCATCGTAGTCTCGTTCGAGGGTCTTCAGACGTCAGCAGTACCGCGGGCTGATTGCCGGGAAGTGGTGTTGTCTTCTCTTGCTCGAGCGGTGTATTTGTATTTGCTTTGATTTTGCTTCACCGGCCAGTCACGCACCGTGCATGAGTACGTTCGGGTTAGGGTCCAAAGCCCAGCGTACATAGGATATAGTCCGGCGAATGACCTCTCTGTTGATTGCCGAAGGATGGGCTACTTTGTGTCGGATAGCTTTGGTGGAGCGTTCCCTGACAAGGTTCCCGCCACCCTGGAGATCCGAGTGTCGTAGAGTCACGCCAGTGCACACCTGCAGGGAAGATTAATCTATTCGAATAGCCGTGTCCACGGTAACAGGACGCTTTATGCTGAAGCTGGATCTTACCACTAGAAACTATTACTATTAAACTGTATGGTTCCGGGTCTTCTTCCTCGCAGGGAGTTGAGGAAGGGAACTCGGAGGCATTGTTATTATTGTTAATCATTACAACTTATATTATACAATGTTGCAGCAACTTCTGCTTCGTTGTTACTTTATGCTTTATATGAACTGTTGGCTGATTCTTACCTCATGCTGCAAGACATCGTCGGAAGATGCTAGTCTTCGATAGGCCTAGCTTCTTACCCTTGCTCTGGATTTCTGTCATTCAGTCCACAATATACAGCCTCTTCTTTCCGTTGATACAATGCATAATGCTTAGTAGCGGACGTAAGACTCGCGGGTATACTAGATACTCACCTGCTTTATTTCCTTTACTGTTTTGCCTGATCGGCCGCTGCAGTCAACGTTGGAGCCCAGGAGCAGGAGTACCCCGGAGGCGGATACTACTACGTCGAGACCCCCGCTGACCAGGACCAGGAGTAGTTTCGGAGACTCCCAGGCAGGAGGCCTTGCCTTTTCGATCTGTATCTCTGATGTTATTTGTGCTAGCCTTCTTAAGGAAAAACTTGACTAACTATGTCTGTACTCAGATATTATGGCTTGTATAACTTATGTATTCGGGTCCGCGTGACCCCCCTTTATTGTAACATATTGGTTTATCCTTTTGTGTTTAGTGTTGTGCTGTGATATTCTCACCGTGGCACCCTAATCTCAGTCGTGTACCCTGCGTGTATGATTACTGTACACGGATTGATTTTAGGGGCGTCACAAGTTGGTATCAGAGCCGACTGCCTTTAGGAGGCCACCCCACCACTACCTGGTCGAAGTTGAGTCTAGACTTTGAAAAACTATTTTGCTAACTTAATATTTGGCTTACGGTCCCACATCGATGTCACTACGTGTGATATCTATGGTATTAGGATCCTTTTCTCCTTACCTATGCTCTGGAATCTGCTCTCTTATCCTTGCTGGTAAGTTTTACAAAATCTGACATTAGGATCATGTTCTCTTGATTCCACCCGGCGTTTTTGGTGCTTCCCCCATTGATTGGGTCGTGTCGCAGGAGTCGTACCCCAGATCCCGGACCGCGGATCCCATTCTCATTCTGGGCAGTCCGCGCGTTCTCTGGCATCAACTCCTGTGGCCAACAGTTTTCTTGCGGCGTGATTAACATAGTGGAATCTATGTCGCGTCGTGTAATCCTTACCGCGGTCTACGCGCCGCCTAGTGTGTGCTTTTTCCTTAATTTCTACGACGTTACGCTGCCCGATTTTCGATTGATTCTATGTGTGGATGTGTATGTCTTATATGACTACTCCTATATATCCGCGCCTCCTCTTTTTTGTCGCTTTACCTCTTACTCGTTTCCGGTATCTCGTTAAAATGTTCATCGCTGAAATACCCCTGTTAAATTCTAGCAGGATGGCTGGTCGTGGTGGTCGTGGTCGTGGTCATGGTGCCAACGATCCACCTCCGCCGCCGGACTACATGGCCGCGATGATGCAGCAGTTTCAGATGAACCAAGTGTTTATGCAAGGAGTCATAGATCAGCTCCAGAATCAGAACCAGAACCAGAACCAGCACCAGCATCAGCCGCCTGTGGTTACTCTGCGGGATTTCATGCGTCTCAATCCCCCTCTCTTCCACCAGCCTGAACAGCCGCTGGATGCTGATGATTGGCTTCGTGACATCACTCGACAGCTGGAGTTCGCTAATGTGAGCGCTGCTGATTACGTCAACTTTGCGTCCTATTTCCTGCGTGGCCCCGCTGCTCAGTGGTGGGACACTTACAAGGGCTCGCTAGTTGAAGGGACTGTCGTCACCTGGAATGACTTCAAGGCTACCTTCCGTGCTCGTTATGTCCCCCAGGAGATTATGAACCGTATGAAGGCCGAGTTCCGCAACCTCGTTCAGGGCAACAAAACTGTCGAGGCATATCAGAGGGAATTCCTCCGCCTCTCCCGCTATGCTGCAAGTGACCTCCCCAATGATGCAAGTAGGCAAGAGAAGTTCCGTGATGGACTCAACGCAGATCTCCAGCTTGCACTGGCTTTGCACGTCTTCCCCGACTTCGCCACCATGGTGAATCAGACTATCACCCTTGAGACCGCTCAGCTTAAGTTCGGTGGTTCGGCGAAGCGCCCCCGTGATGCTGGCTCATCTTCGGGCACAGCACAGAAGCAACGCGTTTGGCTTCCACACAGTGTGTATCGTCCAAATGCCCCTGTACCAAGGTCGTCGTATGTTGCACCTCGTCTGCCTCCGCCCCCACCGAGACAGCCGAAGACTGAGACTGCACCCCTCCGTCCTCAGGATGGCTTGTGCTTCAAGTGCCATCAGCCAGGTCACTTTTCCAGAGACTGCCCCCAGCGACAGAGTCAACTGGTAGTTCACCTTGTTGGCCGTGGAAATGGCCGTGGCAATAACAGGACCCCCAACTATAACACTGGGTCTTCTGCTCACACTCGCGGACATGCTTACAACATTAATATCGAAGAAGCTCAGGAGCAACCTGCAACCGTGATGGGTACCCTTCTTGTTAATTCAGTACCTGCTACTGTTTTATTTGATACAGGAGCATCGCATTCATTCATGTCGGAAGCATTTTCATTGTCGCATAACTTCATGGTAGAAAAGATGGATCCACCGATGGTTGTCCGCACTCCGATAGGTCATTGCCACACCTCCAAGATAGTGCCCAAAACCATCGTCGAAATTGAAGGAGTTGAGTTCCTTGCTTCCCCCATCCTCCTGAAGTCTTCCACTATAGACCTCATTCTGGGCATGGATTGGTTGAAAGTCCATGATGCCGCACTTTATTGTGGCACCAGTTCTGTCCAACTTTTTCACCCCTCCGGCGAGATTGTTAACCACACCACCCGGATTACCCGTGATGCTGAAACGCATATCTATATGATGAATGCTCTGAATGTCTCGCCTCTTGACGGGATTGAGAACGTTCCAGTCGTTCGTGATTTTCCCGACGTCTTTCCAGAAGAACTCCCGGGAATACCCCCGATCCGAGAGGTTGAATTTGTCATCGACTTGAAACCCGGCACCGTCCCTATTGCCAAGCGTCCCTATAAGATGCCACCTCACCACCTCCTTGAACTGAAGAAGGAGATCGACGAAGCACTTCACAAAGGATTCATTCGCCCAAGTTCCTCTTCTTGGGGAGCACCTTCGCTCTTTGTCAAGAAGAGCGATGGAACAAATCGTTTGGTCCAAGATTACCGACCCATCAACCAAGCCACCATCCAGAACAAATATCCGCTTCCCCGGATCAACGATCTGTATGATCAACTTGCTGGATCCACGGTGTTTTCGAAACTCGACTTGAGGTTGGGTTACCATCAGATCTGAGTCCGTGAAGAGGACATTCCGAAGACCGCTTTCATTACTCGCTATGGTTCATACGAGTACACTGTCATGTCCTTTGGCTTGACGAATGCTCCAGCCACTTTCTCCCGATTGATGAACTATATATTCATGGAATACCTCGACAAGTTTGTCGTGGTTTATCTGTATGATATCTTAATATACTCCAAGAATAAAGAGGAGCATGCTGAACATCTTCGCCTTATACTGGAAAAGCTTCGAGAACACAAACTCTACGCTAAGTACTCTAAGTGTGAGTTCTGGCTTCCTGAAGTGACCTACCTTGGTCACGTGATTTCCAAGGATGGCATTGCCGTCAACCCAGAACGTATCCAGGCTATTCTTGAATGGACTCCTCCCAAGACTGTCAAGCAAGTCAGGAGTTCCCTCGAACTCGCCAGCTATTGCCGCCGTTTCGTCGAGAACTTCTCCAAGATTGCCAGGCCTCTGACTAACCTGCTTCACAAAGGCGTCAAGTTTGAGTGGACAGATAAATGTCAGGAAATTTTCCAAGCCCTCAAGGACAAGCTCACTTCACCCCCGGTGCTTGCTCCGCCTGATACTCAGAAGGACTTCGTGATATATTGTGACGCATCTCGTCAAGGATTAGGCTGTGTTCTAATGCAAGAGCGCAAAGTGATTGCTTATGGCTCTCGTCAATTGCGTGCTCACGAAGATAAGTATCCAACTCATGATCTTGAATTGGCAGCGGTAATTTATGCATTGAAGCTGTGGCGACATTACCTCGTCGGTAATCGTTGCGAGATCTACACCGACCACCAAAGCCTGAAGTACTTGTTTACTCAGCCCGACCTGAATCTCCGCCAGCAGAGATGGCTCGAGACAATAGCCGACTACAACATGGGAATTTCTTACACCCCTGGCAAATCTAATGTGGTGGCCGATGCTTTAAGCCGTAAATCTTACTGTAGTGAACTTGAAGTTCAAGTACAACAACCACTTCTGTATGAAGATTTTCAAAAGTTAAACCTCGAGATTGTTCCTCAAGGTTATACAAATAACCTGGTTATCGAACCGGATCTCGTCAAATCCGTCAAGGGTATACAATTTTATGATGATTTCGTACACAAGATTAAGCGTGATATCGCCAATGGGAGACCCTCACCCTTCACCGTTGATAGCAAAGGTGCGGCGTTCTACCAGAACCGTTTAGTGGTTACTCACAGCAAGGGAAGGCATGAGAACCTGGATATGACCCCGAAGGTCATGAGAGCGGCTCACGATACCCCGTTGTCCATTCATCCTGGAAGCACCAAGATGTACCAAGACATTCGTCAGCAATTCTGGTGGCCTAACATGAAGCAAGACATTGCCCGATATGTTTCTGAATGTGACGTTTTGCCGTCGCGTCAAGGCAGAACATCAAAGACCTGCCGGAACTCTGCAACCACTCTCTATTCCTGAATGGAAGTGGGACAAGATCGAGATGGACTTCGTCACTGGTTTTCCCAGATCGCAGAAAGGCCACGATGCTATCTTTGTCGTCATCGACCGCTTCTCCAAGGTTGCCCACTTTCTGCCAGTCAAGGAGACGATCTCTGCTAGTCAGTTGGCAGACTTGTATGTTTCCAGAATTGTGTCCCTCCATGGCATTCCGTTGGAGATCAGTTCAGACCGTGGCAGTATTTTCACCTCAAGATTCTGGGATAGTTTCCAAGAAGCTATGGGCACTCACCTGAATTTCAGCACCGCTTATCACCCTCAGTCGCAAGGACAAGTCGAACGAGTTAATCAAGTGCTTGAAGATATGCTGCGAGCTTGTGTCATCTCATTCGGTAAGAAATGGGAGGAATCTCTTCCATTTGCTGAATTCTCGTACAACAATAGCTATCAGGCTAGTCTGCAGATGGCTCCCTTCGAAGTTCTCTATGGACGTAAGTGCCGAACCCCTCTGAATTGGTCAGAAACTGGGGAACGAACTCTCATTGGTCCGGACATCATACAACATGCTGAAGATCAGGTTCGCGTTATTCGTGAACACTTGAAAGCTGCTCAGTCCCGTCAGAAGAGCAACTATGATCGCAAGCACAAAGAAATGGTCTATCAACCTGGCGAATACGCGTACCTCCGTGTCACCCCGATGCGAGGCACTCATCGTTTCGGAATCAAAGGCAAGTTAGCTCCTCGCTACATTGGCCCGTTCCGTATCCTTTCCAGGAGTGGACCATTGGCATACCGATTGGAATTGCCGTCGAACCTCTCTCAAGTTCACGATGTTTTTCACGTGTCGCAACTCCGACGCTGCTTCAAGGACCCTATTCGCGAAGTGGAACATGATATGATTGAGCTGCAGCAAGACTTGACATATCAAGAACATCCGAGCCGCATTCTCGATCAGTCTGAACGCAAAACCCGGAACAAGACAACCAAGTTCCTCAAAGTTCAGTGGTCAAATCATTCTGAAGATGAAGCCACATGGGAACGCGAAGATCGTCTTCGTGAAGAATACCCTGATCTTTTTCCCGCTACCACTTAAATTCTCGAGACGAGAATTCTTGTAGTGGGGAGATTTGTAACACCCTCACTGTCAGTGAACAGTAATCACTGTTACTGTTCATCTGTACTGTTCAAAACTTTTGTTTGATCAAATGGTTCAGTTCAAATTCAATTTTCCTTTGATATTGTTGCAAGCAAAGTGAACCTTGGGCATTGATCATCATGGATGAAAACAAAGCCCAATCCATAAACATTTGAAATCAAATCAAATGCTCAAAATGCCTTTGATGAAATATTAAAAATAAAGTGGAATATAAACTTTCTCCAAAAGTTGTGGAACTACTTTTATAAATTCACAAATATTCAGTGGATCACTTCCATGTGTGGATTGGTATTTATTGTGCTATGGAAAATTCCAAACAATTCAAACGGTAGCCAAAACAGTGGCATTTAGTGCCTTTTTAATAAAACAAAAATGCAAAAGAGTTTATAAAAGTCTAATTCTTTTTGTGGCACTTCTGTATGGTGCTGCAATATTATTGGAGCAAGTTTCATATGTGGCAAAAATCATTTCAAAGCAAAACAAAAATTCCAACATAAAAGAAAAGAACAGATGAAAGAATTAAAGAGATAAAAGAAAAGGGCCTGCTGGCCGGTGCACTAAGTGCATAGTGCGGCCCAAACCAGCCCACTCGGCCCACGCCAGGTCGTCCCCTTCCCCTGTTCCCCCGGCCATGCGTGTCGGGCATCCCACGGTGCCGCGGGCACGGCCGTCGCCGTGGACGCCATCTGCCGGCTAGCCGGCGTCGATAAGGCGCCCCCTGCCCCGTTTCCCCCCCGCTTGGAAACCCTAGCCCCATCCCAAGCAGATCTCGCTGCCCCTCCCATCTCTGCCTCACTCCTCACGCGAACCCGCTGCCGCCGTCGCCATGGAGCAGTGCGTCGCCGTGGCCACCGTGGCCCCCCTCGCCTGAGACCTTGTCCCCTAGGACCGTCGTGGACGTCTTCGTCACCTCCCGCAAGCAATCGACCCCGGACGCCCTCAGGACGACGTCGACTTCATCGTCTTCGACCACGGCAGCCGGCAAGCCCCGACGAATTCCGTCGCCACGAGTCTTCCCCGAGCCCGCGTACACGGCTACAAGCTCCGGTGAGCCCCCCCCCCCCTATCACCGCCGTGGCCCCGTTAGCTTCCCCTTCCCCGTAGCCTCCCGTGCCATGGGAGCCGTAACTCCTTGCCGCCGGCGAGCTCGCCCTCGCGGCCTGGCTCGCGCATATGGCCGCCAAGCGTGTCCCCTGTACTCCCCACGTTCCCAGGACCCGAGCCATGTAGCGCGCGCTAGACAAATCACTCTGTAACCGCGTCCTCGCCGCCGACCCCTCTCGGACCACCGCCGCGCTCGTCGTAGCCGTTGCTCCGGCGATCCCCCGGCCACCCCGAGCCCACCAGGCGACGCGGCTCGGTCTCCTCTTTCGAACAAGCCCGGGGGTGCCCTCTCCGGCGGCCTGTGGCGAGCACGTAGTTGCCGGCCATGGCACTGCTCGCCGCCGGCGTACGCAGGCAGTGGCTGGTGCCACTGACCTGTGGCCCCCCTTCGTTAGGAATTCCATTAGCCACTAATGGGCCAATGACACCTGGACCCCACCCCCCTGTTAATCACTCTGTTAAATAACACTGGAAATAAACCCCCAGCCTATGACATGTGGGTCCCATGCCCCTTTAAGCTAATAAAAATTGTTAATTAGTTAATAGCCGAATGACATGTGGGCCCAGGGATATTAAATTTTTTTAATAAATAGAATTAATTTGTTTTAGTCACTGACATGTGGGTCCACTGGTTTTTTTTTAAATTAATAAAACCATTTTTATTATCTGTGAGGCTGACCAGTGGGTCCCACTGGTTTGACCAGTCAACTGTTGTGGATAATGTTAGTATTTAATTAATAAAATAAATTCAGAAAATCTTTTAAAATGATTTAAATTTGGAAATTCAATATCTTTTAAACTGTAACTCGGATCAAAAAACTTTATACATGAAAATTGATTAGAAAAATATAATGAATACGGATACGCTATCTATATGTCTATCACACCCCCCTAACACACCGATCATCGACATTCCCCCCCTCCGGGCTGTATGTCGATAATTCCCAGTACCGATAAAAGGTACCCGGATGAATTTATTCCGAAGACGAAAGTTGTTCGGAATAGTTCAACTAACACGGATACACCCCCCTTATGCTTGTCGAATGTCCACGACACCTCTGGCATGAACCCTTACCCCTCCGGACACCCTGTCCGGTAATCACCCGGAGCCGTAGTTCATCCCCGGATGAATTCCCGCTCCGAGCAACGTGTGTTGCACTGCGTTAGAACACCGTTAACATTTCATCTTTCATGTCATGCATATGTTTGTTTATTATTGCCGTGTATTTACTGTCCCCCCCCTTAATCTCCGGTAGACCCCGCTGCTACCGCCGACTACACTACTGCCGGGTACGACTACTTCGTCGACGACCCTGCCCCTACCGTCGAGCTTCCAGGCAAGCAGAGCCATTCTCTTCCCTAGATATCGCCTATCTTTCTGTACATTTCTTGCACTAGGCATTGTTACTGCTGCTGCTATGATTACAATCCTATTCAACTGCATAGCATGTTTTTTGTCGCCCCTTGATGTACCTTTCTTATCCTATGATGCCTATTATAATTATGCATATATTCAGCAGTGAACCCTACGCATTGTTAGCTAGGACTAGATAGCGGGACATGATCACTCAGGGGAGTGAACACGGATATAATATTTACAACTGCACAGGTACGGTACAATGCAGACATCGCCAAAGGCCCCTATCTGGGTTATGCCTAGTCACCTCAAGTGTGAGCTATCAAGGAGTAATCCTTGTACTCCACTCGAGGCTGACTTTGTCTTGCCGCCATAGGGTCCTGAACCGCGGTTGTCCTTAAAGGTAAGAAAGTCGGGCGACCCAACGGTGCCCGCGAGAGGTATATCGTCGGGAACGACAGGGAGGGTACGACCGACGTTACTGGCGTGCTTGGCCCCTGCTCGTATCTCGCGAGAGTTACCAAACCACGAAAGTCGAGCTCTACCAAGAGCACACGCGAGACAAGGTAAGGAGACGGTTCACCTTGTTGGTAACCGCAGTGACTTGGTGGGACGACAGGGCAGGCACCGATGTACTGGTGGTCCTGACTGCTGTCGTTGACCGCGGGTCGGTTAAGTCGAGGCAACGATAACGGTTGTCACGCAGGTTAATTAAAATGCTAAATGGTTCGGCGGATGTCTTGAGTAGCCTTTTGGCTTGTACGCACTACCTACACGTGGGATAAGGAGTGTGGGCTCCCCTGCATCGTAGTCTCGTTCGAGGGTCTTCAGGCGTCAGCAGTACCGCGGGCTGATTGCCGGGAAGTGGTGTTGTCTTCTCTTGCTCGAGCGGTGTATTTGTATTTGCTTTGATTTTGCTTCACCGGCCAGTCACGCACCGTGCAGGAGTACGTTCGGGTTAGGGTCCAAAGCCCGGCGTACATAGGATATAGTCCGGCGGATGACCTCTCTGTTGATTGCCGAAGGATGGGCTACTTTGTGTCGGATAGCTTTGGTGGAGCATTCCCTGACAAGGTTCCCGCCACCCTGGAGATCCGAGCGTCGTAGAGTCACGCCAGTGCACACCTGCAGGGAAGATTAATCTATTCGAATAGCCGTGTCCACGGTAACAGGACGCTTTATGCTGAAGCTGGATCTTACCACTAGAAACTATTACTATTAAACTGTATGGTTCCGGGTCTTCTTCCTCGCAGGGAGTCGAGGAAGGGAACTCGGAGGCATTGTTATTATTGTTAATCATTACAACTTATATTATACAATGTTGCAGCAACTTCTGCTTCGTTGTTACTTTATGCTTTATATGAACTGTTGGCTGATTCTTACCTCATGCTGCAAGACATCGTCGGAAGATGCTAGTCTTCGATAGGCCTAGCTTCTTACCCTTGCTCTGGATTTCTGTCTTTCAGTCCACTATATACAGCCTCTTCTTTCCGTTGATACAATGCATAATGCTTAGTAGCGGACGTAAGACTCGCGGGTATACTAGATACTCACCTGCTTTATTTCCTTTACTGTTTTTCCTGATCGGCCGCTGCAGTCGACGTTGGAGCCCAGGAGCAGGAGTACCTCGGAGGCGGATACTACTACGTCGAGACCCCCGCTGACCAGGACCAGGAGTAGTTTCGGAGACTCCCAGGCAGGAGGCCTTGCCTTTTCGATCTGTATCTCTGATGTTATTTGTGCTAGCCTTCTTAAGGAAAAACTTGACTAACTATGTCTGTACTCAGATATTATGGCTTGTATAACTTATGTATTCGGGTCCGCGTGACCCCCCTTTATTGTAACATATTGGTTTATCCTTTTGTGTTTAGTGTTGTGCTGTGATATTCTCACTGTGGCACCCTAATCTCAGTCGTGTACCCTGCGTGTATGATTACTGTACACGGATTGATTTTAGGGGCGTCACACTCCACCTCCCCGGTTAGCCGGCTCATCACCGATCATCGACCATTCTTGGGAGGCCAAAAGTGGTGGCCTACATAGGATACAAGCCGACGTGCAGCCCTCCCGTGAGGAGAGGCTGCTCGTATCGCAGCCTGCACCATTGCTACGTCCGGCTTGTTGAGGAGAGTTGTTGTTCGCATTCGATGTTGCTCGATGCACCGACCTCTATCCCGCAAGAGCCTAGAGATCGAAGTAATGGCGAAGGTGGAGGAAGAAGAAAGGGGAACAGTAGTGTGTGGTGTGTTCCATGGTCCCGTGAGGGTCCGGAGGAGCCGGTTTGAATGCAGGGCACTGTAATGGGTTTCTCGGCCGCCGCACTGGTTTAATGTGACAGGGCGATGAACGGTTAGCTGCCTCGCTGCATCTCTCTGGCATTGAACATGCGCGAAGACTGAGGCTTTCGGCCGGCGAGTCATACACACTCTAGTGAAGGGTCGCGCCAGCGCTGGCTGGGCATTAGTGCCATCGCAGTGGCCAGTCGCGTATTGTTGAGATAAATATATGGGAATTAACAACCCTTTTCTAAAAATCAATCTTTTGGGTGAATTGGTTGGAGTCTATTGTTCAATATGACATCAAGGTCTTGAGTTCACGTTCTCAGTAACACACTATTAATCTAAAATAATGGTGGTCTTTCATCATTCCACGTAAGATGTTTGTTCGGCTTTTCGTATGCCCCTATCTCGCCTTGACGTGAGGGGGTGTGTAAATAAATATATTACCAGTCTTTCTCTAACAAAACATTTTTATGGATGAATCGGTTGAAGTCTATTGTTCAAAACGTATGCATCAGACCGGCATCCAATGCTCAATCGACATGATTGCGCTGCAACCTTTTCACATGCAGATAGAATTTCCGGCGCAGAGGGCATTTGGGTGGGTGGGCTTGTTAGGATGGGATGTGTTTCGTGTCCTGATTCTTGCAAAGTCTTATAGATTTGAATCAGATTTGTGAAAAAATGAACATGTGGATCAACCCACGGATGAACACAATGCCGCGGTAAATGGTAAAATTGATTTGAACAGTTCAACCCAAACGGATGCGAAACGTTTAAGAATCCGCATTGAAGATACCTTCAAAAAAATAAGTGTAATACTTCCTTCGTTCTGAAATAAGTGTCTCAACTTTATACTAACTTTAGTAATAAGTGTCTCAACATTATACTTATTTGAGAACAGAGGGAGTAGATACAAATAGACAATAACACACACAAAAATGTGTCAAGACAGGGTTGCATTCCACCCTGTCGATTCGGCTGGCTTCGGTTGCGTTTCTTTGCTAAGAAAGCGGCCGTCTTTTCTCGTGGGGCGGCACGACAAATGGAACAAAGTAGAAAGTACGAACGGGAGCACGGCACATAGGAGATTCGAACTGAGCTACGAACTACCAAAGTGTCAGGCCAAATCAGTTTCCTGAACCTGCAAGGCTGCAACATTCCGATCTCGAACAACTCGGAAGAACGAGAAGAAAAAAAGGTAGGAGTATAGAAAAGAAGATGGCACTTTCATGTATCAACGCTCTCGAATCAATTTTTACAGCACATACCATCATATGTATTGCGCATCGACACGCGGGACCAAGAATGCTTTTGTTGCCATCAGTAATAAAGCTAAAAATAAAGCTAGAGGCAGCTAATCACGCCACGATAACAGAAGTGAAAATATAAAAGGTGGAGGAGAAAGCTTTATTTTCAGCGAGTAATAATGATGTAATACTGCGTTACACAGTCACAGCCGACTGATCAGCAGAGACGATCGGCTGATTGTTTTGGCGT
Source organism: Bromus sterilis (assembly GCA_950022295.1). Classification (NCBI taxonomy): domain Eukaryota; kingdom Viridiplantae; phylum Streptophyta; class Magnoliopsida; order Poales; family Poaceae; genus Bromus; species Bromus sterilis. Next base: position 135,371,939 of record OX465601.1, on the reverse strand, counting down.
CGACATCTTGCTAGCGGCAGACGATGCAGAGGACGACGGCGATGATGAGGATGAGAATGAGCAGCGGCAGGGATATGATCAGCACGAACTCCATCCGCTATTCACCTGCATACAGAATCGACCCAAAGTTCAATGTTCCATTCCTGGTTTTCTACGTCGAGCAACAGAAAAGTGCTACTCCCTCCATGCAGGGATATGCCTGAAGTGCTGTTCTACAGACTGTGGATCTGATGCTCCAACAGTAGGTTAGATTATCTAATCGTGCGAAAGTTTCAAACAGGAATTGGTTGATTTTTAAATAACTTGGAATTCAAATTTCCCAAGCCACGCCAAATATTGAACTGATTGGTTGTAACTTGCCAAACATCTGCCTAATCTTGGCTTGTTCAAAGCATGATCGGAACTCGGCTGTTCAGCAAAGGCAAAGTCATACCCTTTGTTAACAAAAGTGAGGGGGGGATCTAATTCCCGTGGATTACCACATCAATTATCAGCGACAAGATTGATTCGATTCCTTGATAGGTGGGGTGTGGCATCCTTTCGCATGGGTCAAACCTACCTAAAGCTGAAGAACAGGTGATAGGTTATAGGTTCATGATCCAATTAGTGAACCTCACTAGGATTTGACTGAATTAGAACAACTGATACTAGTTCGCTTCTGCCATCGAGAAATTAGTCACACTACTAACTGAGTAGTACTAAGCAGCAGCTGGGTGGTCTAATTCCAACTGAACAATTAGTACTCGTACTTTACTTGCTACTGTACTACAGAGCAGTATTGAGTGGATCACTCTAGGAGGCAGTCAACAGAGAAGAGTCACCCGTGCGTCAGTCTTGGACCTCACGGAAGAATCAATCCGTTTTCTTGCGAGAAACACAGAAGAATAAATCCAAGAAAAAAAAAACAAGATTTGACAGGGACATGGTAAGAATTATCTAGTACCTGCCCAATCGAGCCGCTGATCTTGTTGCTGGCCTCCTAGATGAGGGAGACAGAGGGAGCTTAGCGATGGGGAGAAGGGGGCGGAGGAGGAGGAGCAAGTGGTTCTGGTGGTGCGTGGGCTAAACTAATCAGCAGCAGGAGAGCGAGGTGGAGCTGGTGGAGAAGAAAGGAAGAAAGGAGAAGCGGGGAAAAAACGCGTGACGTGAGCCGAGGACTCCGGCGCCACAACTGAACCCAGATGTCAGAGAGTGTGTGCGCTTGGTGGACGGTGTATCACGTGCGCGCGTCTGGTTGGACCGACAGATACGTGAGCGCAAACGAGAGAATACAGTCTGCTGATAATAAAACGCAAGACCAAAATCCGGAGAAATCAGTTCAGTTAAATCTGGAGAAATTCGTCGAAAACTTACATCACATGCTAGTACGTACGTAGTATGTACTAACACACACACACACACACACAGATCAATCAGCGACACATTCCACGTGGAGAAGCCGGAAGGAGAAGAGGGGATGAAGATCACATCATCACACAGAATTGGACACCCGACCCGATACACAACACAGCAACAACACTAGTACGAGGAGACTACATAATATGCAAGAATCCGTTATCCGTTCCGGCGGCGAGCCGCCGCGCGAGAGCTCAACGGCAGACGATGCAGAGGATGATGGCGATGATAATGACCAACGCCACAAGGGGCAGCGATATCACCAGTACCATCTGCATCTTGTTGTTAGTTGATTCTTTGATGCCCCGCGTATATCTATGTGTGTGCGACCTGCAAAAGGAGGAGGGGAAGAAAACACATCTCATTCACGGCCATACATATTAGCTAGCTGTGCCTAGTGGGAAAATGAGCATATCACCGTACGTACCTGAAGCTGTCTGTGGCTCCTGCTGTTGATGGCGTTTGGAAGCTTAAGCAGGAGGATGAGGCAGAGCGAAGCAAACAGAGGGGGTTAAATGGAGATGGGAGGGAGGGGAAAGCCAAGGAATCGATGCAGGAGAATGGTTTGCGCTGGAAGTATCACGGGTTAAGTACACTGTCCAAGGCGAATCAAATGAGCCGACGCGTGCCACAAGCTTTCCGTCGTTTCATTCCCATGTCGGCAGGTTGATTCCCCCGGAAGCACCCAGACCCAGACGCACGCATGCACGATCGCCCTAGTCCACCCGCCAGTTGCTTTTTCCTCCTTTTTTTTTCCTGAATAGGCGCCTTCAGCCTTCTTGGCCTGCCTTACGTTAGTTTAAGTGATGTAATATATTTTGTCAACAAAATACCCAAGAAGGATACAGATGTCACGAAGACAATTATGTTTGTACAAACAAAAGCAATCGACTCAAGTAGATGCAGTAGTTGTGTAATTTTGCATTACTCATGTACATCAAGTCCAGAAATACAGTAAAGATGAAGGAGCCATTTCAAATTCAGCTATGGACACTTCATCCAACCACGAACATCTATACCATTGTATGGTATAGGAATAATTTTAAATATCGGTTGTTGGATGAAGCCGATTCAACGGTTAAGATGTGACAAATCCGAGTAATCTTAGCCATTGGATATTCTCTCCATTACACTAAGATTTTGCCATGTGTACTAATCTAAACCTGAAAACAAAGACATTTCTTCTTCGTTTTAGATTCTTTCATACTTCACTTCTTCAAGTGTTTTTCTGTCAAGGAATAATCATTCATGTTTGTTTTATCATTTACGTTTTTATAATATACACATAACACGTGCATTTTTCATTTGTTCTAGAAACTTTCATAGTTAAGTTCTCCCATGTGTTTTTTTAATAATTGATACTCCCTCCGATCCATAATAAGTGTCGCTCATCTAGTTCAAAGTTTGTACTAGCTTACTATAAAATAGGCGACACTTATTATGGATCGGAGGGAGTATTTATTTTTATTTTGTTAAGTTTTGGTTCAAAGTTAATACACCATCTTTTCAAAGTCTAACTTTCTTCGCAAATAGAATACTCAACTATTTTCATGTATTTCACATGAGGTTTATGTAATATGTACCATAGTTATCAAATATCATGTCATTATATTTTGATTTTTGAATGTCATGGATGATGATCTTAAATTTTATTTTTGTGTGATTCCAAATAATTTTCTTACCCATTATAATGTGGTATGTTGATATCCGGTCACACTTCACTCTCACGTGCAAGGCACGTATATCTTACTAGTAACAATATGTCTTGGAGTTTCAGAGTGGTCTCCCAATTAGAAGGAGTTCACCCCCCCCCCCCCCGAGTCCCCCGCGTCATTCACTTAGGCGACTCCATAGCCGCCGCCCAGCACCCTTCCTCCGTCCGCCTCTTCCCCCGCCGCTGCCGATGCCAGTCGTCGGGCTTGGCCCGCACGGTGCTTGGTGGCGGCGGGGTTTCCCCTCGCGCCGACGCCGGTCTGGGGCCTCGTCGCCCTGAAGCCGACGCCCCGACAACTTGGCCCTCTCCGGTGGCGAATCTCCCTCCCCATCGATACGCCGTAGATCTCGGAGCAGCAGACCACGACGAGCTTCTTCCCTAACCTTTTCTGTCTCTGGCGCTGCTCCTCCCGGCAGATCTGGCGCAGGGCAGATCTAGCCATTCTGGTGGCCTAGAGCCCTACCAGGGTGGTGGCTCTCCGTCGGCTCGGGCCTACTCGTCCCTCCCGTGATGCATGTCTTAGGTGTGGCCGGCCGTCCCCTCTGACTCCGGTCAGAGCTGAGCTTCAAGGGCGTTGTAGGCGCCTCTCTCTTCTTCAGGGTTTGTTCGGTGGTTGCGGTTTCGGTGGTGTGGCTAGGTGGCTGGCTGGCTGCTATCTAGATGTGCGTGATAGTTGGATGTCGAGAAGGCGGTCTTAGACTAGGTGGTTGGCGTCGGCTCTGTAGCGAGCAGCGCTGGATGACTTTGGTCGCGCGGGCGACGAGGTTGCGGGATCTGTGGGGTGTGTTGTGCCGGGCGTCATGGCCCTGTACACCACTCCATCTTAGACCGTCGACCCTCCTCTACAGATGGTGTGGAGAGGGACCGTGGGGAACCCTTGACTATCGGTGGTGTTCACGGCGATGGCGACACCGTGGGCGCTGCCCTCCTCCTTGGAGGCTTTGCCGAGGTCCTGCTCATCTCCTTCCCTCACACCTTGCTGGGTGAAAGCCTGGTTCCCGTTGTGGTCGGCGGCGATGCAACATCGTCGCCTCCCTTCTTGGAGGAGTCCTCAGGGAACGCAGGTGTGAGGTTGCCACTCTTCTGCGGGGATTGGGCGACTGTTGGCGTGCTCGACTCTTACCATCATTGTGATGCTAATACATCCCAAACGTATCTATAATTTCTGCTTGTTCCATGCTATTTTGGTGACATTGCTATGTGCTTTGCTACACTTTCATATCTTTTTACACATATTTAGACTAACCTACTAACTTAGTGCACCCAGTGCCAGTTTATGTCTGCTGATGTCTGAGAATTGCAGGGTTTTTACCCATATTTACAGAGCCCAAAAAATTCCAACAAATATATATAAAAAATCGCCGTGACGGAAGCTTCCAGAGCACCGAAGGAGGGCCAGAGGGGGGACAGGCCCTACCCCTGCACCAGGGCGCCTGGGCGGGGGGCCCACCTCCTCTGGTGCCCCCTTCGGCCTATATTTACACCCCGTTCCAGAAACCCTCGAGAGGAACCCCGCATCGCGATTTTCACCTCTGTTCCGCCGCCGTCTCGCTTCCAAGATCGAGAGCACCAGAAGACCTCTTCCCGGCACCCTATCGGAGTGAGGATTGACCTCCAGGAGCTTGTCCATCATCATGAGCGCTTCCCAGATGTGCCGTGAGTAGTTCCCCTTGGACCATGGGTCCATGACCAGTAGCTATGTGATGTCTTCTCTCCAATCTTGTGCTTCAATTCTTAGCCCTTGTGAGATGCCCTACATGATCAAGGCATTTATGTAATTTTCCTGCTATTGCTATGCTGAGTTTGTTGGGATCCGACGGATTATGAGATTATGTTCAGATTGTGATGAGTTATATACTTGGTTCTCCTTTTATATTTTGTTCTTGAGTAATTATTGCATGTTCTCCGTTGCTTTTTATTGCTTTGGCCAAGTAGTAGATAGTAACTCCAAGAGGGAGTGTTTATGCTTAATTGTGGGTTCATGCCCCCGATGTCTAGCTTGAGTGAAAGAAACATGAAACTAGGGGGTGTGTTGTTTCCACCAGGGAGAAAATAACGGTGCTTGTAACCGCGGTCGCAAGGATTGTTTACCTTATGAAAAGTTTGTTAATGCAGTTGTCTGTTGCTTTGGGTTTACAATTTGGGTGGGGCTCGCAACTTAATACCAGCGAGATGTTTTGGATAGATATCTCAAGGTGGATGATTAGTGAGTAGATGCAGTTGGATTACGGTCTACTTGTCTTGGCGTAATGCCCATACTTTTTAGCATCTATCTTTCTTGCAGCATAATTAGTATTGCGGTGCGTTTATATTTCTGTCGATTGCCCAACTGTAATTTGTTCACCTAGCTTAGCTATTTTATCATCTTTTGGGAGAGAGACATCACTAGTGAACATCATGGGACCCCGGTCCATATTTCCACCATTGTTTACACCTCAATCATTTCCTGCTTTAGTTCCTTTTTAGTTGCAATCACCACTACTATTTTCCCGGTGCGTTTGATCCTTTGTTAACGACAAGGCCGGAAGGATTGACAACCTCTCTGGACTCGTTGGGAGCAAAGTTATTTGTTGTTGTGTGCAGTTCCAGGTCAAGTAAGCAACCTCGGTTGTAAACGGCGCCATTGTTTCCTTGACACCTACTTGAAGAACTTGGAGTCCAACTGGTCGACTTAAACCTTGGTATCTTTGCCAAGGGAAATTTCCTGCTATCTACATCATAACCTTCCACTTGCGGTAAGACGAGGAGGTGTTATCTACACCCATCAAGCGAATTTATGGCGCCGTTGCCGGGGACTCCAATCTTCAAGATAGGGGAGTAGCACACTATCTTTTACCTTTGCATTTTAGTCTTGTCAGTTTACTATCTAGTTTTTTTATTTTGAGTCTTATATGAAAAACCAAAAAAATAGTTGCTACCTTTTGTCTTTGTCTTTCTCTGTTTACTGATGCTATCTTTACCATGGGTGTGGAACCACCCAAATATAGTAGGATGGACGTGTTTCACTCGAATCATCTTCGATCAATTTGTGCTCGTGCTAAAAGCCCAACCGACTTGGTTGAGGGAAAATCATTGGATGAGTGTGCTCAATATACGCGGCACCGCCTATCTCAGAAAGGGAAACACTTGTGGGATCAATACAAGTTTCTTATTGTCATGCCGAATCTTTGTGCCATATTTATGATTTCACTTGTTGTTCTAAAATAGATCATAAACATCTTCCTTTCCAATGTGAGTTTAATGAGAATGAGATCCTATATTTTTATACTAAAGGTGTTTATGATTACTTTGATGTTGAAAAGATTGAAGCGTTTGTTGATTTTAAGGGTGCTTATGAGATTGTTTCTTTGATTGAAAAGTATTACGATACTATTCATAAATTTGAAAACTTTGCAGTCCTTGCTTATTGACTTGAGAATTATATTTGCAATGATTATATTGACGATTTTAAAAACAAAATGTTTGCTGCCCGAGAAGAGGCTAATGATTGCTTTGATGAGGAATCCTATGATTCTGAGAACTCACTTGAAACATCCCTTTCTGAAGATCTTGATACTTGTTGTGTTTTTGGCCAAGATGCCATTATGGATGACGCTTACGAAGATAAACTTGCTATAGTTCCTTATGTTAAGCATGAAATTATTGCTATTGCACCCACAATTGATTGTCCTATTATCCTTTTGAACTCTCCCACTTATATTCCGGAGAATTGTGCTCTTATTAAGGCTCAACGTGATGGGTTGCATTTATCCTATGATCCTAAAAACCGTGTTGAGAACAATACACGTCTGCTTGTAGGTCATGAACAATATGCTTTATGTGATAGTTATATTATTTATCTTGTTGATGATGCTACTGAAAATTATTTTGAGAGAGGAATGTTTGGTTGTAGAAACTTTCATGTTACAAAAACACCTCTCTTTATGATGAAAGTTTTGAAGTTCTTCTTCTTCCACCTTCCTATGCTTGTTACTTTGTGCTTTCATGATCTATTTTTTACAAGGTTCCTAGGCATAGGAAGTGGGTTAGACTTAAATGTGTCTCATATTTGCTTCTTCATGTTCTCTCTTGCTTCAACTCTTATTCTCTTGTGAGAGCATCTTTTAAAATCTTCATGCCTAGCTCAAAGGCATAAAAGAAAGCGCTTATGGGGAGGCAACCCAAAATGTTTTTACTTCCAGTTTTAGTGGTCTTGATGCTTGTTACTATTGTAGCAACATCATTGTATCTTTATTTTCAAGTTTTGAGCCAAGTTTTAGCCTCCGATTGCAAGAAAGTTCAAGAGTTGTAACATGCTGTCCAGAAATAGATTTTGTCAGCTTGACAGAAAAATAAGCCAAAAATCACTAGATCATCTTTTTTATCTGAATTGTTTTGACAATATGCTCTATACAATTACTTTTTGGCGTCTGTTCTGAGTTTTTTGATTTGTGTTGTAGAAGTACCCCAAAAAAGTTTTACTACCTGCTGGTATGTTTCTCACAGATTCTGGGATGTTTTGCGTTTTCACCGTTTTGCAAATCTTAATCTTGATTTTTATATGAAAAACTTTTTGGCATTCATGAGAAATAGTAGATCTTCATGAAAATATTTGTTTCCAGTGGAGAAAACATATTTTATTATGGGTAATAACCACCCTAATCATCTTATGATGAGTTTCGTATGAAGGGAGTTTTCAAGTATGTGGAAGATGATGAAAGAAGATCCGGAAGTTTCAAACGCTCAAGCTTGGGGATTCCCCCATGCACCCCAAGAAATATTCAAGGAGACTCAAGCATCTAAGCTTGGGGATGCCCCCGTGCATCCCCTTCTCCATCAACAATCATCAATTCGTCCTTCTCCATGCTATTTTTTAACTTCATGTGTTATGTGCTAAACTTGGAGCGTCTCGCTCTTTACTTTTTAGTTTGTTTTAGTTTTCCTTGATGTTTATAACAAGTTGGACCCTAGCATTCATTATTTGGGAGAGAAACACGCTCCACTTCACCCTAGAACACAACATAGGTTTGCATGCTTATCTTTTTGTGTGTTCTTTATCTTTTCATAGCTGCTGCCAAGCTTAGCTCTTAGTTTTCATGCTTATCTTTTTAAGAGCTTTTATTTAGGTTGTTGCTTTTGGAACTCTCTTGAGTTATCATGCTTATCTTGTTTAGAGAGTTGGCCTGTTGCATTGAGTTGTGTGTCTTGCATGAGTAGGTAATTAAGGTTGCTATTATAAGTGTAGTAGTAACTTTCAATAGTTTGGAGGTATTGATTTGAGTAATGTTTGGACTTTTGGTGCCAAGAGCTTGAGTCTATTAGTGATAGGTGTCGTATTTTGGGCAATCCGTGTTTATTTTCGAAAACTACAAAAATTAGTTGAGAACTATAGCTACTAGATGGATCGCTAACCTCTGGAGGGATTCAAATATATAGAGTACCCTCTTGTACCATGGGTCGAGGATGCGCAAGGATAAACAAACCCCCATACACTCCTCCTCGGGGTAGTTGTCTCTTTGTGCACCTTCTGATTAGATAGAGAGTTACCGATAATAAGTGCATGAGTTCTTCAGACTAATGCGAGTATTCCATTGTTGGCACTTCTACTTCCATATTTTGCTAGCCTCTTCGGTACCGTGCATTGGCCTTTATCATCTTGAAATTTGGTGCATACTTCGCCGGTGCATCCAAACCCTTGGCATGATACACTCTGTCATCATAAACCTCCGTATATCTTCCTCAAAACAGCCACCTGATACGTCCCAAACGTATCTATAATTTCTGCTTGTTCCATACTCCTTTAGATGACATTGCTACATGTTTTGCAACACTTTTATATATTTTTACACATATTTGGACTAACCTAATAACTCAGTGCACCCAGTGCCAGTTTCTGTCTGTAAGTTGCAGGTTTTTACCCATATTTACAGAGCCCCAAAAATTCCAGAAAAATCATATAAAAAATTAGCGTACAGGAAGCTTCCAGAGTCCCGAAGGAGGGCTAGGGGGGCCACCTGCCACCCAGGCGGCCAGGTGGCGCGGCCCCCTCCCTAGCCACGCCACCAGGGCGCCTGGGAGTGTGGCCCACCTCTGGCGCCCCCTTTGGCCTATATTTACCTCTAGTCCAGAAAACCCTCGGGGAGACCCCCGCATCGCAAAATTCATCTATGTTCCGCCGCCGCCGCGCTTCCAAGATCGGGAGCACCAGAAGACCTCTTCCCGGTACCCTGCTGGAGGGAGGATTGACCTCTGGGAGCTTCTCCACCACCATGGACGCTTCCCGGATGTGCCTTGAGTAGTCCCCCTTAGACCATGGGTCCATGACCAATAGCTATGTGATGTATTCTCTCCAATCTTGTGCTTAAATTCTTAGTCCTTGTGAGCCGCCCTACATGATCAAGGCATCTATGTAATTTTCCAGCTATCGCTATGTTGTGTTTGCTGGGATCCGATGGATTATGAGATTATGTTCAGATTATGATGAGTTATGTATTAGGTTACCTTTTATATTTTGTTCTTGAGTAATTCTTGCATGTTCTCCGTTACTTTTTATTGCTTTGGCCAAGTAGTAGGTAGTAACTCCAAGAGGGAGCATTTATGCATGATTGTCGGTTCATGCCCCCCGATGTCTAGCTTGAGTGACAGAAACATGAGACTAGGGGATGTGCTTGTAACCGCGGTTGCTGATGCCCCACAGGCGTAAGGGATCGAGATAGTCTTCGCGGGTAAGTTAACCCAATTTATTGATTCGACACACGGGGAGCCAAAGAGTATTTATAAGCTTTGACGGTTGAGTTGTCAATTCAACCGCACCTGAAATATACTTGCTTGCAACGATAGATAAGTAGTAACGGTAATATGATAGTGATGATAGCAACAGTAAAAAGTAAACAGCAAAAAATAACAACTAATGACCAGCAGGATTGAAAACACTGTAGGCTGGGGAGATGGATGGTTGGGCGCTGCATGGATGAGAGTGAACATATAATAGATTCTAGCATGGGGCAAGGCACACAGAAAAGAAATGATCATCTAGGCAAATATCAAACAATAGGCATGTATCCCGTAGGTAGTTGTGCGTGCTTGCAATAAGAACTTGCACAACATCTTTTGTCCTACCATCCCGCTACGAACGGGGCCAAAAGGAACTTATGGAGATTAAGGTGCTCATGTCAAAGAGCACCGGAACAAAGCAATAAACTCAATGGATACATGGAATCCTCAAATTATGGACCATCCCCTTTGGTGTCCCAAGCTGTCACCTTTGGGATCGCCGGTTCCGGACCATAATAGGTGCATACAACTCATAGAGAGGATCTAGAACACAAATATATTCATGAGAACACATAGGGTTCAGATCTGAAAACAGGGCACTCGGGCCCAAAGTGACAAGCATTTAGAACAACAAGTTGTAGCACAGAAGATAAACACCAATCTAGATGATAGACAACATGCCCCCAACAATTTGACTAACTATTACATGATCAAATTCATCCAATCCCTACCATCCCCTTTTCCTACAGCAGGGAATTACTCACACATGTGAAGAGAAGTCATGGAGGATGGATGGAGTGGCGATGGTGATGACGATGGCGATGATCTCCCCTCTCCGGAGGCCAAATCAGCCTCCAGATTAGCCCTCCCGAAGAAGAACAGAGGGTGGCGGCGGCTCCGCGACGGAAACTGGGAAAACGACTTCTGTTCTAGGGTTTTCTCGTCACGGGGATAAATAGGAGCATCGGTAGGGCACCAGAGGAGGGGGGAGCAGCCCAGGCGGCCTGAGGGCGCGGCCCCACCCCTGGACGCTCCAGGGGGGGGCCTGGGGCCCCTAGGGCTCCCCTCTGGTCCCACTTCTGACTCCTGGCTCCTTCGGGTGCGTGGATTTTCTGGTATTTTTCTGGGAATTTTCTGGGACGTCTAAAAATCCATTTTCCTGCGCACAAATAAACCATACAGGCAGCTCTGCTGAAAACAGCGTTAGTCCGGGTTAGTTTCGTCCAAATCATGCAAGAATGAGGGCAAAACAATAGAAAAAGTGTTTGGAAAAGTAGATACGTTTGAGACGTATCAACTCCCCCAAGCTTAGCATATTGCTTGTCCTCAAGCAATTCAGTTCAACGAACTGGACGCGACAAAGAAAACTTTGACAAACTCTTTTGCTTCATTAAATGTATATAAGCATGTACTACGAAAAGAGTTTAGAAAGTATTGAAACAATGCTATAAGGACAATGCACGAAGCAATTCTTCTTTCATGTGATCAGTCACAAACAACTAAAAGTAAATAATAAGCTACTGAAAATCAAGACAGGATCAAAATGCACATAGCTTGAACATACTTGAGTGGCATTTCGCTAGCCTCCATGAGTGAAGCAAAACATATTTCAGACTAGCAATAACACAAGCCTGCAGAAGACAATGTAATACTTTGGGCCAATGCATGTTACACTAAGAATGACAATTATGCTCTCATAGTTGGTGCTTTTAAGAAAGAAGGGGAGACTCTCGAACCGTGGATTTTGATGGCAAGGTTGAAAACCCATGAAAGGAAGCAAAGACTAAACAAGTGCCAGAGCTCTTGGTTTTGAAAACAGAGATAAATTTTTTTTGAGAAGTGTAACTTTTCAGTCAACGGTGAACGGTAAAGGTCTCTCAATATCTCCCATGCCAACCATATATAATGCCTTTTGCTTACACATAATCCCCTATCCATAAATCTTCGATGGTCTACGGAACCTTTTTATTTTTCCTCAAGGATGGAAGGAGGGTATCGTTCGACCTATTATAAGCAGCATTTGGTCCATTTCACTCCATCATCAAGTATGGGGGAGGTGTAACTCTCATATTTTTTTCTTTTTCTGTTTTGACTAGTTAAAACTTCCGTCAAAATATTTTTGGCATGAAAGATACTGATTTCCCCTCACCGCACCATGAGCTTGTACGGTTACAAAAGGGAAACTTTTGAATAAATTTCGAGATGGCACAAGAAAGTCTAAGTTAGGAGTGGCCGGTAAATACCACATATAGCTAGGTATGGTGGACTCAAATGGAACAACTGGGTTTGAAAAGGAGTTTGGAAGCACAAGCAGAATTCCGCTTAGTGCGAGCGAAGGCTAGCAAAAGACTGGGAAGCGACCAACTAGAGAGCAATAACTGTCATAATCATGCAGAGCGACAAAGCAACATTGAATCGGGCATGAAAGTGATATAACTATTCTGAAACAAAAAGATCATCAAGGCAAAATAGACTTTTTAGTCGTAAGCATGTGTGAACATGTGCCAAGTCAATCAAAAAATTCTCCGAAGGGAAATACCACTTTAGTATGCCAAACCAGGAACAATGCAATGCATGTAAATCATTTCAACAACACATTATGTACTCTAGCTATTTGAGACTAGCCACAAGGAAAGCATGAACACTGGGAAAGCATTGTAAACATAGCACTATGTCGCTACAGGCTGGTCTCTAGATCATAAGTACAGGCATTTGTACAAAAGTAGAAACAAGAAGAGTTCATACCGGTTTTCCTTGTTGCTTCCCTTCCGTCGATCTTCGTCATTACTGCCTGGTCACTTGCACGATCGAACGTAGGAAATATAATCAAATGCCATCATGGACTCGAGCTGGTCTCTGAAAACAAAGCAAACTAAAGAGAGGAAGGAAATCTTTTTGGGTTTTTCAAAGGTTAAAAGAAAGCAAAAGAAAAGAGGAAATATTTTTGTTGTTTTTGCAAAGTAAGAAAGAAAGAAAAATGGGCAAAAGCTTCGAAAAGATCAAAGTGAATAAAATGGATAATACAATGGAAAAGTGAGAAGGGCACGTACTCCCCCAAGCTTAGGCTTTTGGCCTAAGTTGGTAGTAGCTAATGTCCTCAGGAGCCTCCTGCTCCAGGGTAGTACGGGTGAGTCCAAGGATCGTATGAGGCTTCTGGTGCGTACACCGAAGTCCTCGGGTCCTCCCACGAAGAAGGATCCGCGCTCCAAGCAGAGGAAGACCCTTCACCAAACTGGGTGACGGTCTCTCCCTGGGAAGGTGGGAACTCACCATGCTCCTCCTCGTCGGGCACAACCCCCTCCATGGGGTTATGAAACTGATGCTGGACCACGAACTCATCGAACTGGATAACATCAAAGGACCATCCGTTCCTGCGAGAAAAATCAAACAAAAGAGGTGCAGGTAGACGGATCTTGCGTTCCGTGGTGGCTCCGAAACGCAAGATATAATCAAGGTTACCAAACTCGGAAGTCATGGTAACAAACTTATGCCTTTCATAGCAGCAAGATCAAAACTTAAATAAGTAAAAGGCTTATCATCGGGGTGTGGGGTGCCATTAAGAGACTCTAGGATAAGTGTGGCATAAACGCCACCAAATAAGTCTCCCTTGTTACCATTCATAGCAAGGCGTCGAGCAATTAAGGCACCCACATTATAATCAAACCTCCCTGAGAGGACGGTTGCCAGGATAGCAATATCCGGCGCAGATATGTTGCTCGTGTTGTCACGAGCTAACACCCCTCTAGCAATAAAATACGCAAAATACCTGAGGTGTGGGAATAAGATGCTGGAGATCTTTGACGGATGAATATCCCTCGTATCCATGCTACAGAGAGAGTTGAAGACGGTTCTCAGCTCGGAGGGCTGAGAGCTCATCTTCGCCGTTTGTCCCACATTCGGCACACCTATTATTTCACAAAACTTTTCCAAAGGCATGGTCAAAAGATCATTATAAATTTTAAACTCAATGGAACCAGCATCAAGGTTATATCTAAAACTATTGATAAAACAGGAGGTGAGTTTTTGATACTGGGCAACACGGCACGTAGCGAGCCGCGTCAGACCTGCATTAGCACAAAGATTATAGAACTCCTCCCTAATTCCTGCAGCTTCAAGGAATGCATCGCACGGGAAAGTCATTGCACGTGCTTGATTTGTGTCCTCCAACAACTCCAAGGGCACATGATCTTCATTGTAGCTCACCCTAGCAGTCGAGGGTGAAGCTGCAGCTCTTGTAACTCGATCGGAGCGCTCGGGCCTTTTCTTCCCAAGCCACCCTTTGCTCTTCCTAGCAAACTCATTTCTGAAATTTTTGACAAATTACAAAATCAAGGATTTAAACAAAGTGAGTTAAGTCAAACTACTGAACTCACTTACCTAAGGCATAAACTTGCATCAAACTTGGAAAATAAAATTCTACACATGCAAGCAAGCTCACAAAAAACAGCACCAAGAGCTACTAAATACTCACGAATGAAGTCACCAATCAAAAATCTAATTGGAGGGGTGAGGGAGTTACATACCAGGGAGTATTTGCTCAAAATTTCAGCTTGAATGGTGGGCTGTAGAGAGAGATCGAAAATTGCCTCCAAGAACAGCAAGAACGCAAGAACTGGAGCAGAACTCGTGTTTTTGGAGAGAGAGGAAGGAGGAGGAAGAAGACATACCTGGCTGGCTGCCCTGTGGGCGCGGCCAGGGGGCAGGCCGCGCCAGCTGGCCGCCTGGGCCACTGGTGGCCCCCCTGGTCAGCCCCAGGTGCCTCTGGGTCACACCTGACACGGAAATTTTTATTAAAAAATTTCTGGAATTTTTCTGAAAATTTCACTCTTGAAAATTTCTCGGAGTTCAAAAAGCTGCAAAACTTTCTGAAAACTTAAAGCAGTGATTAGCATTGTGAAGCTTCAAAAACACAAAAACTTGGTATAGAAAAGAGAATAAAAGCTAAAGCAAATGAAAACATAACAAGCTTAACTTTTTACCTATATAAAACAAGATCACTAGTAAGGTTGGTCAAGTCTTACCAACAACCCGGCGATATATAGAGCAAAAAGTCTCACCTCTTATGAAGTGATCATTGCACCTTTACTTTAATGGACATTGTCCCTACCATAATGGTTTTGTATTTGTGGTGCACATGTAGTGGACAGTCCCATTCTCCAATCTTCACGGTCTCGATATTCTCTATAGAGTTAAGGCCATGCCTTTTATCGATCTTCTTTGGAAAATACACCGTGTGTTCTTTATCATCAACGTTGAAAGTGACCTTTCCTTTATTGCAATCAATGATAGCACCTGCGGTGTTAAGAAAAGGTCTACCAAGAATAACGGACATGCTCCTATCCTCGGGCATGTCAAGCACAACAAAATCTGTAAGGATCAAACAATTAGCAACTTCAACGGGTACATCCTCACAAATACCTATTGGGACAACTGTTGATTTTTCAGCCATCTGAAGGGAGATATCTGTAGGGATTAGTTTCTCTAAACAAAGCCTTTTGTAAAGAGAGAAAGGAATAACACTCACTCCTGCACCAAGATCACATAAAGCAGTTCTGACATAATTATTCTTTATGGAGCAAGGAATGGTGGGTATACCTGGATCACCGAGCTTCTTGGGAATCTTGCCACTGAAAGAGTAGTTAGCAAGCATAGTAGATATTGCCTCATTAGGAACTTTTATTTTATTAGTAACAATATCTTTCATATATTTCGAATAAGGAGGCAACTTAATAGCATCAGTCAAAGGAATTTGAAGAAAAATAGATTTCATCCATTCACAAAATTTATTATAATGCTCTTCTTCTTTGGATTTGAGGGACTTACCTGGAAAGGGCATAGGTTTCTGTATCCATGGTTCTCTTTCCTTCCCATGTCTTCTTGCGATGAAATCTTATTTAGAGTACCTCTTGCGTCTATCGGGTGCTTCTTCTTCTTTTCCCTTGGGTGGATCATCCTTCTCGGCGTCTTTTTCTTCAGGCTCGGCATCGTCTTCTGTTTCAGCATCGGAAGTAGATAATTCTCTTGTTAGGATCAACAGCTGGCTTTTCACTTGTAATAGGATCATCAGGATTGTCAGCCTCCTTGTGTTTCTTCTTCTTCTTTTTCTTCTTTGGAGGGCTAATAACCTCGTCTTCTTCTTGCACTTGGGAATCTTGCTCGATCCTCTTCGGGTGCCCTTCAGGATAGAGCGGGTCCTGGGTGTGTGTTCCACCCCTCGTTTTAATTCCATAAGCTTGTATGTCCTGTTTAGCATTATTAGCAAGCAAATCTTTTTGCACATTAGAAATTTGTTCAAGCTGAGTTTGAACCATATGAAAATGCTTAACAAGACATTTAACATCATTAACTGTTCTCTCTAGAACATCACATAAAATTTTGATAGCAAGAGAATTATCATGCAACTGGCTTTGTAACTTCCTATTAAAATGGTCTTGCTTAACAATAAAATTATCAAGCTCATCTAAACACTGATCGGGAGGCTTACCTTTAGGGATGTCACTTTCAGTAAAGTCTAATAGAGAGTGTACCTCTACCAAGGGAGGGTGAGTAGTAGGCTCACACAACTTCTCAATAGGCGGTAAATTCTTCACGTCTTCGGCTTTAATACCTTTCTCCTTTATAGACTTCTTTGCTTCTTGCATATCTTCGGGGTTCAGAACAAGCATGCCCCTCTTTTTCGGTGGTAGAAGTGGTTCAGGAACGGACCAGTCTTCATAGTTCTTGGAAATTTTTCACATTAATTCTTCTGCATCGTCCGGTGTTCTTTCCCTGAAAACACAACTAGCACAACTATCCAGATAGGATCTGGATTCATCGGTTAAACCAGCGCAAAATATATCAAGCAATTCATTCTTGGGAACTCCATGTCCCGGCATAACCTTAAGTAAATCACAAAACCTCCCCCAAGCTTTAGGGAGGTGCTCATCCTGCAATTGTTTAAAGTTATAGATTCTTTGCAAAGCAGCATGTTGCAGATGAGCAGGAAATATTTATCAACAAAGAATTGGACTAAATCCTGAGGACTTTTAATGGAACCATAAGGTAGTGCATTGTACCATGATTTAGCGTCTTCCTTCAAAGAAAAAGGAAAAAAGCTTGGCCACATAGAAGTTTCGTATCTTCTCATCAGTAGTGAATAGGTTGCTTAACTCAGCGAGTTTGGTCAAGTGTGCTATAGCATCATAATTTTCTCTGCCATAAAAGGGGTCAGCCTCGACTGTAGATATAAGTGAAAGATCAACAGAGAAATCATAATCAGGATCTGTGATGCATATAGGAGACGTGGCAAATTTAGGATCAGGAATAACTTTGTTCTTCATGGAGTGCTTTTTGAGCAACTCGTTAACAGCACCAGGGTCGGAGTCGACACACTCTTTGAGTTCCCTGCAAAAATCATCATCAAGAGTAACATAATCATCATCAAGGATTTTTTCCCTGAGTTCATCTAAGCTCGGGTAACCGAAGGTTTTGCAGGTAGGAATATAGGTAGTAGGGGTCTCAGTCTTGGATTTTTCTGCAGCCTCAGTAGTCTGAGTTTCAATATAGCGACCAAGAAAAGTAGCATCATCAAGAGTAGTGTAAGCATCATCAAAAGTATCGGACATAGTAACAGACTCAATAGAAGCATCATGTAGTGGTGGTGAAGTAAACTTACTCATAACAGAAGGTGAATCAAGTGTAGCACTAGTGTTCAGAACAGTACCTTTTCTTGTACGGGATGGTAAGATCGGAACCTTGGGGTCTCCTTTCTTACCCATAGCGGATGATATGCAGCAGGCATGATACTTCAAGTAGACTTGTAAATATTGCTATGCTCCCCGGCAACGGCGCCAGAAAACGCTTCTTGATGCCCCACAGACGTAAGGGATCGAGATAGTCTTCGCGGGTAAGTTAACCCAATTTATTGATTCGACACACGGGGAGCCAAAGAGTATTTATAAGCTTTGATGGTTGAGTTGTCAATTCAACCGCACCTGAAATATACTTGCTTGTAACGATAGATAAGTAGTAACGGTAATATGATAGTGATGATAGCAACAGTAAAAAGTAAACAGCAAAAAATAACAACTAATGACCAGCAGGATTGAAAACACTGTAGGCTGGGGAGATGGATGGTTGGGCGCTGCATGGATGAGAGTGAACATATAATAGATTCTAGCACGGGGCAAGGCACACAGAAAAGCAATGGTCATCTAGGCAAATATCAAACAATAGGCATGTATCCCGTAGGTAGTTGTGCGTGCTTGCAATAAGAA
Source organism: Bromus sterilis (assembly GCA_950022295.1). Taxonomy (NCBI): domain Eukaryota; kingdom Viridiplantae; phylum Streptophyta; class Magnoliopsida; order Poales; family Poaceae; genus Bromus; species Bromus sterilis. The sequence continues at coordinate 135,353,822 of OX465601.1, read as the reverse complement.
CTTGCACAACATCTTTTGTCCTACCATCCTGCTACGAACGGGGAAAAAAGGAACTTATGGAGATTAAGGTGCTCCTGTCAAAGAGCACCGGAACAAAGAAATAAACTCAATGGATTCATGGAATCCTCAAATTATGGACCATCCCCTTTGGTGTCCCAAGCTGTCACCTTTGGGATCGCCGGTTCCGGACCATAATAGGTGCATACAACTCATAGATAGGATCTAGAACACAAATATATTCATGAGAACACATAGGGTTCAGATCTGAAAACATGGCACTCGGGCCCAAAGTGACAAGCATTAAGAACAACAAGTTGTAGCAAAGAAGATAAACACCAATCTAGATGATAGGCAACATGCCCCCAACAATCTGACGAACTATTACATGATCAAACTCATCCAATCCCTACCATCCCCTTTTCCTACAGCAGGGAATTACTCACACATGTGAAGAGAAGTCATGGAGGATGGATGGAGTGGCGATGGTGATGACGATGGCGACGATCTCCCCTCTCCGGAGGCCAAATCATCCTCCAGATTAGCCCTCCCGAAGAAGAACAGAGGGTGGCGGCGGCTCCGCGACGGAAACTGGGAAAACGACTTCTGTTCTGGGGTTTTCTCGTCACGGGGATAAATAGGAGCATCGGTAGGGCACCAGAGGAGGGGGAGCAGCCCAGGCGGCCTGAGGGCGCGGCCCCACCTCTGGCCGCGCCAGGGGGGTGCCTGGGGCCCCCAGGGCTCCCCTCTGGTCCCACTTCTGACTCCTGGCTCCTTCGGGTGCGTGGATTTTCTGGTATTTTTCTGGGAATTTTCTGGGACGTCTAAAAATCCATTTTCCTGCGCACAAATAAACCATACAGGCAGCTCTGCTGAAAACAGCGTTAGTCCGGGTTAGTTTCGTCCAAATCATGCAAGAATGAGGGCAAAACAATAGCAAAAGTGTTTGGAAAAGTAGATACGTTTGAGACGTATCAGTTGCAAGGATTGTTTACCTTACGCAAAGTTTGTTAATGCAGTTGGCTATTGCTTTGGGTTTACACTTTGGGTGGGGCTCGCAACTTAATACCAGCGATATGTTCTGGATAGATATCTCAAGGTGGATGATTAGTGAGTATATGCAGATGGATTACGGTCTACTTGTCTTGACGTACTGCCCATACTTTTGAGCCTCTAGGTTTCCAGTAGCATAATTAGCATTGCGGTGCGTTTATAATTCTGTCAATTGCCCAGCTGTAATTTGATTACCCATCACTAGTGAACATCATGGGACTTGGTCCATATTTCCACCATTGTTTACACCTCCACTTTATTTCCTGATTTTACTTTCCGTTGCAATTATCACTACTATCTACCCTTGCGTTTAATCCTTTGTAAACAACAAGGCCAGAGAGATTGACAACCTCTCTGTACTCGTTGGGAGCAAAGCTATATGTTGTGTGTGCAGGTCCAGATAAACTAAGCAACCTCGGTTGTGAACGGTGCCATTGTTCACTTACCACCTACTTGTCGACCTTGGAATACTACTAGTCGAACTAAACCTTGATATCTTTGCCAAGGGAAATTGGCTGCTAGGCTACATCCAACCTTCCACTTGGGGTAACCAACGAGAAGCGCCATCACACGCTATCACCACCATACCTACCTATCAAGGCAGTTTCATAGCCTTTCCAAGATACATTGCCATGCAACATCCACCATCTCATGACTTGATCTTCATGTCATACATGCTTTTGCTTGATCGAGTAGCCGCATGCTAGTTGGGCCTTGCTCTTATCATTGCTACATGATGCGCTAGTATCATTGCATATCCTGCTACACTGGCAGGTGCATACATTTGCATACATCATGATACATTTTTAGTTTTCTTTATGTTGAGTACTTCTTGTAAAGTGTAAAGATCTTCTTTATATTCTTGAAAAATATAGAGTGTTGCCCTTAAGTGAGGAAAAGATCCCAAAGAGGACAAATTAAAAGATCCCAAAGAGGACAAATGAGAGATAAATAGAAAGAGCCAATGAGGCCACGAAAATAAAAAAATAGAAAAAAGAAACAAAAAAAGAGAAGGGGACAACACTACTATTCCTTTTGAAAGATCCACAGTCGTACTCCATAGTCATATTTGTACTCCATAGAGATATTCATATCATTCATGCATACCTATGTGGGGATCCTTACACTATAGATCTTGGCTTGCATATTCCAAGGATGAGCCTCCTCAAATAAGCTCTAGGTATTCATGAGCAAGCAAGTTCGATGCACCCCACTAGTTCCATTGGTGAGCTTACCTTAGCTCATATGTGCATCCGTTGCATGGCAATCCCTACTCCTCACATCATATCTATCATTTGGCTTTCTCTTGCCTATGATTGTCCTCATTAATGTGAGCCTTTCACACCTTTTTTGTCTTCCTTCCCCGTCATTTTTTCTCTTTGCCATCCTAAGTGCCAACATATCTTGCTCGGGCTCATCCATTGCATGAGTGCTCAAAGTCAAAAGGGAGAGGATCAGTTTGACTTATCCATTGCATGAGTGCTCAAACAATACTCCTCAAAATAAGATACTGAAGGAGACCAAGTGTGAAGTTTTAGTATATTGAGTTCTATATTAAATTATATAGTATGTTTATGCTCTAAACCCGTCTCTCACTTTTGCACGCAAACATCATTTAGAGACATTCGAGTCACGGACAGCGAGAGCTCTGGCACCTTTATGTTCTTACTTTGCTAGTTTAAATACTAGATATAGACTCTTGCTTGTTATTATCTTGACTTGAATTGCATATCTTACTTGCTTTACATTGAATTTCTTATATGTGTGTTAGCATGTCACCACAGAAATTATCTGTGTTATTATTCACCTACTAGAGGACGAGCAGGAATTAAGCTTGGGGATATTGATACGTCTCAAACGTATCTATAATTTCTTCTTGTTCCATGCTCTTTTGGGTGACATTGCTATGTGTTTTGCTACACTTTCATACCTTTTTACAGATATTTGGACTAACCTACTAACTCAGTGCACCCAGTGCCAGTTTCTGTCTGCTGATGTCTGTGAATTGCAGGTTTTGACCCATATTTACAGAGCCCAAAAAATTACAACAAAAGATATAAAAAAATCAGCATGACGGAAGCTTCCAAAACAGCGAAGGAGGGCCAGAGGGGGCCAGGCCCCACCCAGGCGGCCAGGTGGCATGGCCCCACCCCTGCACCAGGGCGCCTGGGCGGGGGCCACCTCCGCTGGTGCCCCCCTTCGGCCTATATTTACACCCCGTTCCAGAAACCCTCGAGAGGAACCCCGCATCGCGATTTTCACCTCTGTTCCGCCGCCGACTCGTTTCCGAGATCGGGAGCACCAGAAGACCTCTTCCCGGCACCCTGCCGGAGGGAAGATTGACCTCCAGGAGCTTCTCCACCACCATGAGCGCTTCCCCGATGTGTCGTGATTAGTTCCCCTTGGACCATGGGTCCATGACCAGTAGCTATGTGATGTCTTCTCTCCAATCTTGTGCTTCAATTCTTAGCACGTGTGAGATGCCCTACATGATCAAGGCATCTATGTAATTTTCCTGTTGTTGCTATACTGAGTTTATTGGGATCCGATGGATTATGAGATTATGTTCAGATTGTGATGAGTTATATACTTGGTTCTCCTTTTATATTTTGTTCTTGAGTAATTCTTGCATGTTCTCTGTTGCTTTTTATTGCTTTGGCCAAGTAGTAGATAGTAACTCCAAGAGGGAGTGTTTATGCTTGATTGTGGGTTCATGCCCCCCGATGTCTAGCTTGAGTGACAAAAACTTGAGACTAGGGGATGAGTTGTTGCCATCAGGGAGAAAACAACGGTGCTTGTAACCGCGGTTGCAAGGATTGTTTACCTAACACAAAGTTTGTTAACAAAGTTGTCTGTTGCTTTGAGTTTACACTTTGGGTGGGGCTCGCAACTTAGTACCTGCGAGATGTTCTGGATAGATATCTCAAGGTGGATGATTAGTGAGTAGATGCAGTTGGATTACGGTCTACTTGTCTTGGCGCACTTCCCATACTTTTGTGTTGGATATATGCTCTAGAGGCAAATAATATATGATTATTCCAATATATCTAAGCAAGTTCATAACCAGTTTCATACCGTGCTAGAAATGTGCCAGTGAAACAATGATACAGGTGTGGTATAGAAACCCCCAGTGTTCTTAGTTAGCCTCTATTTCAATAACTAGTTCATGGTCAACATGATGGTCGTGGTTTCGCGATTATGGACAATTAAGTCTCTTGACTATGAGGTCACATCACTGGATAAGTGAAGTGATGAACATTACCCAACGTAAGAATTACAACATGATCAAACTTATGAAGGTTCAGTGTTGTAATTACAGAACGTAGTAGACCGTTCCTGTGACCGCGAGTACTTGCATAATTGCTATCTTCTCGGATGCTTTGACTTACATCCCACCGCCTGGCTGAAATATGCGAGCCATAACGGTTGTATCTTGGGCAATCCATGGAGATATGTTGAGGAGTATTGTTTCAAGAACGGGATTTGTCAATCCATGTGATGGATAGATACTCAGGGCCCACTCGGTGAGATTCCATCCATAAAGCTGCGCAGCATGTGACTAGGTCATGGGGATGAATATCACGGGAACGAGTGAATAAGGATTTGTAATAACGAGGTTGAACCAGACATAGGATTTCGTTGATTGAATCTCGGAACAATCCAGTATCGCTGACAAAGGGAATGCTATACGACGTAAGGTCCAATCGGTATTGATATCCGGAGTGCACAGGGCTCATTATGGGCATGCAGGTCCCGCTGATGATCATTGATTGTAGCCTCATCTCGGTCTTGACTGGGGTGTTCTCGGACCGTAGGGTAACTCACTTAAGGGCTTTATGAAATCGGAGACCTTTTTCGGAACTATCGGAGTTACCTGAGAATCAAGGAAGCAGCACCGGAAAAGATCCGTGTTGACCCGAAGGAGTTTCGGAGTGAGCCGGAAGGTGTTCCGGATCACCGGGAGATGGAATAATATCTTTTAGTTATTAATTAATTTAATTAATAATTAAAAACATTTTATTTTAATTAAAAAAGTACAATGGGCCTTATTGGAGAAAAGGGCCCATTAGGGGAAATAAAAGGGAAAAAGAAAAATGGAAAGGGGGGCCATGGGCCCTAGGGCCCATGAAGGTGGCGCCATCCCTCCCCCCTTGGCCGGCGTCCTCCCCCTAGCAAGGGACTTTAGTCCCACCTTTCTAGAGGAGATGGGTTGACTCCCTCCCCTCTGCCTATATATAGATGGGCAGGGTGCACATATTTAATACACATAAATTCGTGAGAAAATAAATATTACTCTGAATCGAGATCGGTTTTCTCCATTCTTCTCCCCTTCCTCGTATCTTCCATGGTGGGCCCCCTTGTTTGGGGCCTATAGTGGGATTGAGGCATCTCTGCTACACGGAGGTCGTCGTGCTGCCGAAACTCCGGTTCCGGAGGTCTACTTCCGCCACCTTCACTGGATCGGAGATCGGAGGTCGTCATCGAGTCTCGTACGTGTGCAAGTACTACGAGGTGCTACACATGTGGCACTACACCCATCCGGGTGCTCACACAACCAGGGGTTTGTGAACTTCGTTCGACTACACCAGCCATGTTTGCAGGACCGTTGATGGCATGGAAGTGGTAATGGCTTCTCGCCCTTCGTTGGTTACCCCAAGTGGAAGGTGAGATGTAGGATAGTAGAAAATTTCCCCTATGTAGATTATAGGGTTTGTCTCCCGTAGGACTCCGGCAATGATAAGTAGGTGTCAGCGGCGCACCTGACGCGGACCTGCACACTATACAATTAACTTTGCTCCCAATGAAGTTCAGAGAGGTTGTCAATCTCTCCGGTCTTGTTGTTTACAAAGGGTCAAACACACAAGGGATAATGATAATGATAATGGTAGCAACTGAAAGTAAATGCGATAAAATAAATGAGCTTGTAAACAGTGATGAGAATATGGACCGGGGTCCCGTGATGTTCACTAGTGATGTCTCTCTCCCAAAAGACGATAAAACTAATATGCGAGGTAAATAAACTACAGATGGGCAATTGACAGGATTATAAACGCACCGCAATGCTAACTATTCTACAACAGAAAGGAAGAGGCTCATAAGCATGGGCAGTATGCCAAAATAAGTAGACCGAAATCCATTTGCATCTACTACTAATCATCCACCTTGAGATACCTATCCAGAACATCTCGCTGGTATTAAGTTGCGAGCCCCACCCAAAGTGTAAACCCAATGCAACAGACAATTGCATTAAAAATAACTTTGCATAAAGTAAACAATCCTTGCAACCGCGGTTACAAGCACCGTTGTTTTCCCCCTTGTGGCCACAACACATCCCCTAGACTCATGTTTCTGTCACTCAAGCGTGTCATCAGGGGGCATGTACCCACAATCGAGCATAACGTTCCATCTTGGAGTTACTACCTACCACTTGGCCAAAGCAATAAAAAGCAACGGAGAACATGCAAGAATTACTTAGGAACAAAAATATAAGAGATAAAAACCAAATATATTACTCTATCACGATCTGAACATAATCTCATAATCCATCAGATCCCATCAAACTCAACATAGCAACAACAGAAGAATTACATATGTGCCTCGATCATGTAGGGCGGCTCACGAGGTCTAAACCATGAAGAAAAAAGAGGGGAGGAGAACATCACATAGCTACTGATCACGGACCCATGGTCCAAGGTAGACTACTCATGCCACATCTGGGAAGCGTCCATGGTGGAGGAGAAGCTCCCGGAGGTCGATCCTCCCTCCGGCAGGGTGCCGGGAAGGGTCCTCACGTTGCGCCCGATCTTGGAAGCGCGGGGCGGCGGAACAGAGGCGATATTGCGAAATAGGGTTCTGTCTTCGGAAGTTTCTCGTGACGTTGAATAAATAGGCGAAGGGGGCAGCCAGGGCGGCCACCAGGGGTCCAGGCGCCCCCCTGGCGCGGCCAGGGCCGCGCCAGGTGGCCTCCTGGGCGCCTGGTGGTGGGCCCCTGGCCCTCCTTCGGGCTTCTGGAGACTTCCGACACGCTAATTTTTTATCTGATTTTTTCCAGATTTTTGGAGCAATTTTTATATGGGGGAAAACTGAAATAAAAAAACAGCAGAAAAAAAGAAATGTCACTGGGGTGCACTGAGTTAGCAGGTTAGTCCAAATATGATCAAAAGTGTATGAAAGTGTATCTAGATCATAGCAATATCACACAAAACATGCATGGAGCGAGCAGAAATCATCGATATGTTTGAGATGTATCAACATCCCCAAGCTTAATTCCTGCTCGTCCTCGAGTAGGTAAATGATAACAAGCATAATTTTTGTGGTATGCAACCATATAAGAACTTTGAAAAGTAAAGCAATCAAGGTATGCAATTCAATTCAAGTCATAACATGCAAGAGTCTATATTAGCATTGAAACAAGCAACGAAAGAACATTAGGTGCAAGAGCTCTCGTTGTCCGTGACTCGAATGTCCCCAAATGGTGTTTGCGTGCAACAAGGGGGGTAGGGAATACGAGAAAAAAGTATTTTTGTGTTGAGAACTCAATCTACTAAAGTTTCACACTTGGTCTTCTTTGGAATCTTATCTTGACTCGTCCCCAGACCACTATCCAGGTACAAGTCAATTTGATCCACTCCTTTTCGATATTTTGAGCACTCATGCAATGGATGAGCGTAAGCACGAGAGTTGACACTTAGGATGGCAAAGAGAGAATATGGTGGAGGAGGAAGACAAAAAGGATGAGAAAGACTCACATCAATGAGGACAATCATAGGCGAGAAGGCCAAATGATAGATATGATGTGAGGAGTAGGGATTGCCATGCAACGGATGCACATACGAGCTGAAAAGCTCTCCAATGGAACTAGTGGGGGTGCATCTAACTTTCTCGCTCATGAAGACCTAGAGCTCTTTTGAGGAGGCTCATTCTTGGAATATGCAAGCCAAGTTCTATAGTGTGAAGGTCCCCACATAGCTATATGCATGATCATCTCTATGGAGTACAAGGATAAGAGGGAGTACTAGTGTGGATCTTTCAAAAGGATAGTAGTGTTGCCCCTTTCTCTCTTTTTATTTTATTTTTCTTTTTTTTGTATTTTTCGGTGGCCTCAATGGCTCTTTCTATTCAACTCTCATTTGTCCTCTTTGGGGTCTTTTATTTTGTCCACTTTGGGATATTTTCCTCACTTAAGGGCAACACTCTAATTTACAAGAGGGTATAGAAGATCTTTCACACTTTACAAGGTACTAAAATCATAAAAAAGATGTAGCTATCATGATGTATGTAATGTATGCCGCTGCCAGTGTAGCAGGAACGTGTATGACATGAAGATCAAGTCATGAAGAGGTGGAAGTTGCATGGCAATATATCTCGGAAAGGATATGGAAATGCCTTGATAGATAGGTATGGTGGCTGTTTTGAGGAAAGATATAGGGAGGTTTATGATGACAGAGCGTATCATGCCAAGGGTTTGGATGTACCGGCGAAGGTGGACACCAACTCTCGGAGTGAGAAAAGGCAATGCACGACACAAGAGAGGCTAGCAAAAATGAGGAGGTGGAAGTGTCAACTTTCAATACTTACATTAGTCCAAATAACTCATGCACTTATTATCGGTAACTCTCAATCTAATGAGGAGGTTCACAAAGAGACAAGTACCCCGAGGAGGAGTGTATGGGGGTTTATTTATCCTTGCGCATCCTCGACTCATGGTATGTGAGTGTACTCTAATATCCGATCCCTCAAAAGATTAGCGATCCATCTAGCAGCTAGAGTTCTCAAATAGTTTTGTAGGTTTTTGAAAATAACACGGATTGCCCAAAATACGACACCTATCACGAATAGTCTAGACCTCTTGACACCAAAAGTTCAAACATTACTCACATCAATACCTCAAAACTATTGCAAGTTACTACTAAAATTAAATATCAACCTCAATTACCTAGTTTCAAGACAAGACATAACTCAGTGCAACAACCAACTCTCTTAACAAGATAAACATGAAAACTAAAGAGAGTTCCAGAAATAAACTAAAGAAAAGCCAAGGCTCTTGCTAAAGACAAACTAAGACTAAAACTAAACATGGCAGTAGCTATGAAAAGTTAAAGAACACACAACAGCAAAAAGATAGGCATGAAGAATCCTATGATGTGTTCTAGATTTTGAAAGTGGAGTGTGTTTCTCTCCCACACAAAGTAATACGTGATCTAACTTGTTATGAAAAGCAAGCAAAGCTAAAGAAAACTAAAAATAAAACCTAAGAGCGAGACGCTCCAAGCATAGCACATAACGCATGAAGTGATAAAAATATAGTGAGACGAAGGACGAACTGATGATTGTTGATGGAGAAGGGGATGCACGGGGGAATCCCCAAGCTTAGACGCTTGAGTCTCCTTGAATATTTTTTGGGGATTCATGGGGTCATCACCAAGCTTGAGCGCTTGACACTCCCTAATCTTCTTTCATCATCTTCCATCGCACACTTAAAAACTCCCTTCATACATAACGCATCATAAGCTGATTAGAGAGGTTAGTACCCTTAATAAAATAATTTTTCCCCACTGGATATAAAGATATTATTGAACATCTACTCTTTCTCAAGATTTACAAAAGGTTTTTGAAAAGAAAAAGCAAGCTTAAGGTTCGCAAAAGTTAGGAGAGACAAAACGTGGCAAAATCTGTGAAAAACAGAACATCACGTAGTAAAGAATTTTTTAGGGGTACTTCTGCAACTCAAATAAAAAAACTCAGAACATACGAAAGTTCCTTGATTGTATAGAGAATGATGCGTAAAAAATTGAGCTCAAAAAGATGAACTGGTGATTTGATATGATTTTTCCCGTCACGAGGACAAAATCTGTTTTCTGGACAGCATGTCACAACTTTCACTTCCCTTGTCCTATGAGGCTATAACTTGGCACAAAGCTTGAAAATAAAGATACAATGATGTTGCTACAGTAGTAAAAATCATCAAGACCACTAAAAACATAAGTAAAAACATCTTGGGTTGCCTCCCAACAAGCGCTTTCTTTTACGCCTTTAAGCTAGGCATAAGGCAAAAGAAGAATCAAAGGTCTCCAAGATCGTCGGAATCGTAAAAACCTTCAAATTGATTTTCAATAAGCTCATTCTTCTTCTTCCTAGGAAATAGGTACTTACCTTTCACCTTACTGCGTAAGCGTATGAACCCGTTACCAATATCAATGAAGCCTTTCATGGCTCGGAGGAAATTCCTTCCAAGCACATTGTTGCTTTGGTTTGGCTGCATGACGAAGAAATCCATCGGTGCAATCCTATGAAGGAATGTAACTTGGACTTCTCTCACCTTTCCTTTAACCTCTGAAATATCTCCATTAGCATGTGATGGCGTAGAAGTTAATAGGTTTAGTTGGGTTGCCTTCCCTGTTAACCGCGCCAGTAAACGATTCTTGATAACCCACAAGTCTAGGGGATCAATTGTAGCTTTTCGATAAATAAGGATGTCGATCCCACGAGGAGCAGAAGGTGTTGATAAGTGACACTGGATAAGGAAAGGCTACACACATTCAAAGGTAAATATTTAGGGGGTTTTGGTTTAAGCAACAGGAAAGTAAAAGACAAGCAAAGTAAACAGCGTAACTGAGGAGTAGCAAGTGGCCCAATCCTTTCACAAGGATAAGCCTAGGAACTAAACTTATAAAAGCTAAAGCCTTCTCGAGAACACGTAGGAGTGATAGTCAAGTTACTTTCACCATACTCCGCCAAGTAATATGTATTGTGTTGATAAGTGTTGGTGGGTGGATCAATGCTAGTACACCTTCTAGACTAAGATAAGTGTACTCTTATGATTACACACCTTGCAAGCATCCGCAAATACAAGGTAGTAATTAAGGCATAAGCCTAACCACAGCATTACGATCAAGGATCCATAACTCCCTTGTGCAAAAGTGTGCGAACTGGGGTTCAGGTTTCTGTCACTCCGGCAACCCACCATAAGCATCCTTTGTGCACAATGTATTCCTCTAGGCCCATTAAAGGTGAAGTGTTAAGTGTTCGACTCACATAACACCACTAGAGAAATAACAACACAACTTAAGTATCAAACAACACATAATACTTCAACATCATATGACTACTAATAGCTAGACTTCTCCCATGTTCTCAAGAACTAAAGTAACTACTCACAAGACATAAAAGAGATCATGATCAGAGGTGATAGATGGGTGGCAAACAATCTGGACACAATGATATTTCTCCAACAAAACTCAATAGCTTTCACCACAAGGTAGTAATCAACACCAACAGAGTAGAGAGGATAGATAGTACAGATTACAACACAAGTTACAATTGTGAGATGAGATGGGATGGTGATGGAGATGGTGCTGATGTTGTGGATGATGATGATGATGGCGACGATATCCCCTTCCGGGAGGTGATCTCCCCGGCGGAATCTGCCCGCCGGAGATGGCTTTTCTCCTTTGTAGGTTTCGCTCCGTGGCGGCAGCGAAACACGAAAACTCTTCTGTATTTAGGGTTTTCACCCCAGGGGGGTCTTATAGACGAGAGGGGGCACCGAGGGGGGCCACCAGGCATCCAGGAGGGTGCCTGCCGTGGCCAGGAGGGGGCCGCGCCAGGCACCCTTCTGGCTGCCTGTTGGGTCCCCTCACCTCCTTCCTCGGTGATTCCCAGTCAATTCCCATAAAAACGATCCCCGTAAATTTTCATCGCATTTGGACTTGATCTGATTCAGCAACTTGGTGTCTAGTTTTCACCGTTGAACCCTGGTTCTGTTGCTTCGACATCGGAAAGTTGTAAACTGTGTAAAACAAGCCAAAACAACATAAGAACAATACTTTAAAATGGAATATATCAGTGAATAGGATGAAATTACAATATAAAACAGTGATGCTTTTTGGACGTATCAACTCCCCCAAGCTTAGACCTCGCTTGTCCCCAAGCGATTACTGAGCTCGGTAAACCTGTCCACAAGTTTAGAGTGTGAAGTGTCGATAAAAGAATACGGACAAGAAGCATCAAGATTTCTCACCAAACTGAAGCATCCTCAACAGCAACCTCAACTCATAAGGTCCTTATGAGAAAGTAGTAACAATTATGACAAAGTAGGACCTGTAAAACTCATCAAATCATGGCAAACATAGCCTTGGTCAAGGAACAAGTAATAACTTTTACTTTTGCTCTTTCACTTACAATGGAACTCGTTGAAGCTTTGGAAAGAACATGTTATTAGTCAAGAAGTGCACATGTTAACACAAAGGAAGATGTTTACTCAGCATAAGCTTTTGTAAACAACTCACTTATCAAAAGATAATGTCAACAAAGATGTAACATGCTAACTTTCAATGCAGCTTTGTATGCAAGAATCTTTATAAACATCAAGTGTATGTTCTCTCTCAAGAAGGAAGGAAGTAGGAAGGACTGACTCAACACAAAATAAAGGATAAACCCCGTGCAAAAGGGTAAGCAGGGAAAACTCATGTGCCATCTCTAGATCAGACAGAATAAAAACAGACTTTTGGGAGGTGCATGATCCGTCAACGACTGCTAATAGATAACTCACTCACTTCATGATTTGGACAAGTTTCGAGGAACGGATCCCATGCGGGGACGATCACATCCCCTTAAATTCCTTTGTTTATCACTCATAAATGGGCGAAGGAACTTGTGCGTTTAGTATTTATCGTTTACGAGCTGGGCACTCATGCCAGTCCCTTCTCGTATTATGGGTTTGCAGATTAGGCATGCAATCCCAAGATAAAACTTGTGCAAATTAAGAAGATCATGGGTTACCCACCACTTCCTCATGAGCTGAATCAGTGGCACAAAACAGAAGATTTTGAACATCTAGAGATAGCACACAAATTATATACTTTAGGAGTGGTAGTGGAATACCACAAATAGGAAGGTATGGTGGACTCAAGTGGAAGATGTTGGTTTCAGGGTATGGAAGTACAAGCAGAATTCCTCTTAGTACAGAATTTTGGCTAGAAAGGCTTTGACAGACCAGACAATTGATGACAACTTAGATGCAAGCAATACAAGCATAAACATTAAAACTAGCATGAAACATCAAGTTGTCTTCCTTTTCAACATAACACTTCAAGCAGAATAACACAAAGGTTTTGGCTATGTCGCTACTTTGATAAAAACATGCTTGTTGTTATGACCAAAGCTATTCTTGCCAAGATTTAAATAAAGTTTTCGAAGCCATACCTGATATAAGGTCAATACTCCCCATAAGAATCAGCTCATAATGTCGATTGCGTGAAGAGAATACCGAGTGCAGCGAAGAAACCAATAGACTTCTCATTAATATTCCTTCATAGACGACTCCACACTCACGGATACAAAGCTCTCCACAAAAGGAGTGATAGACCTCAAAGCAACACCTATTTCATAAAGTAACTTCCCTAGAAATGATACGACTCTACTTGACTCCTAAAGACAAAGATAAAGATAAAGATACCCGGCACTCCCCCAAGCTTGGAACAAGCTAAGGGGATGCCATTACCCGAGGAGTTTTACTCCTCATCTTGTTGTGGTTGTTTCTTCAGATCCCTGATGACACGGCGAAGGGTTTGGTTTTCTAACTCCAAGACTTCCACTTGTATTTTTAGTACACGGAAATCTTCAATGAGTTCGTTGGTGATGTGGTAGGCTTCGGAGATGGTGGAAAGCATGCGTTGATCTTCAAGTGAAGTGGTGGTCCCTGAAAGGTTAAGAGAAATATCATATTGAGGTTGGACAGATCCCACCATGATGGGATTGCTTGTACCTCCTTGTTGTTGGGCAGTGATAGTCTTGACTTCCTCTCTCACGGCGCGCTCCATCTCCGCTTGTCTTGCGGCAATTTATTCTTCGGTAGCCCAGTCAACGTGCTTCCCTTGATTAAGATCCTTCTGAACTTGACGCAGACGCCATCCCAAGAAGTCCTCTCCGCTCGAGCCACAAGAAGACATCTCTAGAAATAGCTTTTCACCCTGGCAGAAACAAACCGAGAAAGAAAACACGTGAAATCGAGAGATACGGTGCCGGGACTATCCGGGCAAATATATAGCAAAAATTTGCGCAACAGAAGGAAGGTTTCAAGCCTAGGTGGAGTCGGAGTCGGAGTCCAGGGAACCCAGGAGGGTGCCTGGCGCGGCCAGGAGGGGGGCGCGCCAGGAGGCCTCCTGGCCCCCCTGGATTTCCTCTCCGGCTCCACTCGGGCTTGGAATTTTCCTAATTTTGCAAAAACTTTGAAAAGTAAACTTTTATTGACGTTCGCGATGTTTCCTTACCGTAATACATACCTTTTCTTATTCTGCTCCTGCCGGAGTCTGAAACTGTGCTGCAACATGTTCTTCATGAGTTCTTGTATATATCATGTTTGCATCCACATTGATAGGATCACCTGCCATGTAATGTTTGAGTCTTTGTCCATTCAAAACTTGAGGTTTGGTGCCTTTGAAATTATTGATCTTGATTGCACCAGACCGATATACTTCTTCGATATGAAAAGGTCCTTCCCATCTGGAAAGTAGTTTACCTGGAGAAAACCTAAAACGAGATCTAAACAACAAAACTTTATCACCAACATTAAATTCACGTTTCAGAATTCTTTTATCGTGCCACTTCTTTACCTTTCCTTGAACATTTTAGCGCTCTCATAAGCTTCACTCCTCCACTCATCTAGAGAAGTCAAGTTCATGAGACACTTTTCACCAGCTAACTTTGGGTCAGCATTTAGCTCTCTGACAGCCCAGAATGCCTTGTGTTCTAACTCTAATGGTAAATGGCAAGCCTTGCCATAGACCATTTTATACGGAGACATGCCCATGGGGTTTTTGTAAGCAGTTCTATACGCCCACAAAGCATCTCCTAGCTTCTTTGACCAGTCCTTTCTAGAACTGTTTACTGTCTTTTGTAAGATCAACTTGATCTCCCTATTGGTGAGCTCAACTTGCCCACTAGTTTGAGGGTGGTACGGTGATGCAATCCTATGATTGACATCGTACTTGGCTAGAGCTTTTCTAAAAGCTCCATGCGTGAAGTGTGACCCTCCATCTGTCATGAGGTACCTTGGTACTCCAAACCTAGGAAAAATTACATCCTTGAGCATTTTCAAAG
Source organism: Bromus sterilis (assembly GCA_950022295.1). NCBI lineage: Eukaryota > Viridiplantae > Streptophyta > Magnoliopsida > Poales > Poaceae > Bromus > Bromus sterilis. The sequence goes on along the minus strand of OX465601.1, from coordinate 135,338,672 downwards.
ATGTCTTGTGATCAGCACTCTCAGTGGGGATTGCTTCAACCCACTTGGTTACATAATCAACAACAACTAAGATGTGTGTGTACTTGTGTGAAGGAGGAAAAGGACCCATAAAATCAAAACCCCAGCAATCGAAAGGTTCGATCACTAGTGAGTAATTCATAGGCATCTCATTTCTCCTACTAATGTTACCAACTCTCTGACACTTATCACAAGATAGAACGTACCTTCGGGCGTCCTTAAAAAGAATAGGCCAATAAGAACCTGATTGTAAAACTTTATGTGCGGTCCTTTCACCGCCATGATGTCCTCCATAGGGACTATCGTGACATTGTCGAAGAATTTCCTGCTGCTCGTGCTCCGGTATACATCTTCTCACGATCCCATCTGGACCCTCTTTGAAAAGATGTGGATCATCCCAAAAGTAGTGCCTCAAATCCGTGAAGAATTTCTTCCTCTGCTGAAATTTAAAACCACGAGGCAAAAACTTTGCAACGATAAAATTAGCATAATCTGCAAACCAAGGGTCAGAATGAGATTGTAATTTTACAACAGCAAGTTGTTCATCTGTGAAACTGTCGTTGACTGGAATAGGATCGTGCGGGATATCTTCCATCCTTGAAAGATTATCCGCCACCGGATTGTCTTCTCCTTTTCTATCGACAATCTGTAAATCAAATTCTTGAAGGAGGATCACCCATCTAATGAGTCTTGGTTTGGCGTCCTTTTTCTGCATAAGATACTTAATGGCAGCATGGTCAGTATGAATAATAACTTTAGAATCAACAATATACTGCCTAAACTTATCACAAGAAAACACCACTGCCAAGAATTCCTTCTCGGTAGTAGCATAATTCTTTTGAGCACTATCAAGTGTCATGCTGGCATAGTGGATGACATTCAACTTCTTGTCAACCCTTTGTCCTAAAACAGCTCCTACAGAGAAATCACTAGCATCACACATAATTTCAAAGGGCGAATTCCAGTCAGGTGGTTGTACTATAGGAGCGGTTATCAAGGCTTTCTTAAGAACTTCGAAAGCTTCCTTACAATCTTCATCAAATACAAAAGGAGAATCCTTCTAGAGAAGATGGGTAAGGGGTCTCGAGGTCTTAGAAAAGTCCTTGATAAATCTTCTATAGAAACCAACATGACCTAGAAAACTAAGAATACCTTTGATGTCCCTTGGATAGGGCATCCTTTCAATAGCTTCAATTTTTGCCTTGTCCACTTCAATTCCCCTTTCGTAAATCGTGTGTCCAAAAACTATCCCTTCATTAACCATGAAATGGCACTTCTCCCAATTGATCACCAAATTCGTTTCTTCACATCTCTGCAAAACTTTATTAAGATTGTGGAGACAGTGGTCAAAGGAGTTTCCATAGACGGAAAAGTCGTCCATGAAAACTTGTACAATCTCCTCACAGAAACCATGAAATATTGCAGACATACACCTCTGAAAAGTAGCAGGTGCATTACACAAACCAAAAGGCATACGCCTATAAGCATATGTACCGTAAGGACACGTAAAGGTGGTCTTCTGTTGATCCGCGGTGTTAACGTGAATCTGGGAGAAGCCAGAATACCCATCAAGATAGCAGAAGTGGGTGTTTTTAGACAGCCTCTCGAGCATCTGATCAATAAAGGGCAGAGGATAGTGGTCCTTCCTGGTGGCCTTGTCCAACTTCCTGAAATCAATACACATTCTATATCCAATAATAGTCCTCTGAGGTATTAGTTCATTTTTTTCATTAGGAACAACAGTTATACCTCCTTTCTTAGGAACACAATGAACGGGACTTACCCACTTACTATCAGCTATAGGATAGATGATACCTGCGGCTAGAAGTTTGAGAACCTCCGTCCTAACCACGTCCTTCATCTTTGGGTTCAACCGTCGTTGATGATCAACAACTGGTTTGGCATCGGGCTCGAGATTGATATTATGTTGGCAAATGGATGGACTAATACCCTTGAGATCATCAAGAGTATAGCCAATAGCACCTCGGTGTCTGCGGAGTGTCTCCAATAATCGCTCTTCTTCATACCCTGAAAGGTTAGAATTGATAATAACAGGATATACTTTCTTTTCATCTAAATAAGCATACTTGAGCGTATCGGTTAGTGGTTTTAGATCAAACACCGGGTCTTCTTTTGGTTGCGAGAGGATTCCTAAAGGTTCAAACGGGAGGTTGTGCTTCAGGATAGGAATTTGTCTTAAAAATATGTCTTCTAGTTCATCCCTCTCCTGCATATGTATGTCATTCTCGTGGTCTTCCATAAATTGCTGCAAAGTATCATCAGGAGGAATAGCAATAGAATCAATTTATTCAATAATTTTTTCATTAATTGACAAGTCAGTACCACGAGGATGCTTAGAAAACTTAGAAAAATTAAATTCATACGGCTAACCGTTGAATTCAACAGAAACTTTACCTTTCTTGCAATCTATTATAGCTCCACAGGTGCTGAGGAAGGGCCTACCAAAGATAATAGGGCAAAAACTATCTTGCACTGAACCAAGTACAAGAAAGTCAGTAGGATATTTTACCTTCCCGCAGAGTACTTCAACATCTCTCACAATCCCAACTGGAGAGATTGTTTGTCTATTTGCAAGATGAATCGTGACATCAATGTCCTCGATCTCACACGGCTGAATCTCGTGCATGATCTCTTGATAAAGTGTGAAGGGAATAGCGCTGACGCTAGATCCCAAATCACATAGCCCATAGTAATTATGATTTCCTATTTTGACAGATACAACTGGTGTACCTGAAATTGGGCCTTTGTTCTTGGCTGTGACAATGTTAGTGGAAACAGCACAAAAACTAATAGTGGATTCTTTAATATCACTGGTTACCAGATCCTTGACCATTGCAACTTGAGGCTTGACCTTGATCATGTCCTCAGGTTCGTCAGTGGTCCTTCCGTTTTTGTTTAGAATACCTGTAACAAAAGAGTGCTCCTTTATCCTTGAGGGATAAGGAGGTTGTTCATACACAACTGCAGGTAAAACAGGATCAGTAACATTAATCTCAATAGGTGACTCCTTGAAAGGTTTATGATGTTGACTCTCCTTCTTCTTAGAAGAATCAATATGAGAAGCAAAGTCCTTGCAAAAGTCAACCATTAGCTGGGAATCAAGACCAATTTTAGAGCAAAAGGTATTAAAGTAATCGGTTTTCACATAGCTCTCAATGAATCATGCTCATAGTTTATAGTGGGTTCAATACCTTTATCAATTTCACAATCTTCAGTGTTCTTCTGGATCCTTTCTATAAGATCTCATTTTTTCCATACTTCTGGTCTGGAATACCCCGCTAGAGGAGGCATCCAACATCTCCTTGTCCTGACGAGAAAGCCTGGCATAAAAAAATTTAAGTATAATTTCCTTGGGGAGCTCATGGTTTGGGCATTTGAGCATCAGGGACTACAGTCTTCCCCAAGCTTGAGAGATGCTCTCTCCGTCGCGAGACCAAAAGTTATAGATGTAGTTCCTGTCTTGGTGAATTTCACGAAGAGGATAAAACTTTGCATAAAAGAGAGACATAAGCTCTGGCCATTCGAGCAGATCAGAGTTATCGAGTAGCTTATACCAATCTTAAGCTTTATCTTTGAGTGATATGGAGAATAGTTTCTTCATGACGAACTCCATTGTTACACCTGCAAGCTTAAATAAAGAACATAATTGTGATAAATATAGCAGGTGTTCTCCCGGATGTCCTTCTCCTGTATAACGATTAGACAAGACATGATCAACAATACCAGGCGGTATTTTATAGGGCACAATTTCAGTAAGGGTAGGAGTGACCACCACAGTCATGGGGAGGCTCGTTACCAGCAACGAACCAACAACCAAAGAGTCCATAAGGACTGAAAGTAACATCAGAAAATAAAGGTTTCCTTACCGGCTTCACTTACCAATAGCGCTACACTCCCCGGCAACGGCGCCAGAAAAGCTCGTTGATGGCGGAGAAGTTAATAGGTTTAGTTGGGTTGCCTTCCCTGTTAACCGCGCCAGTAAACGATTCTTGATAACCCACAAGTTTAGGGGATCAATTGTAGCTTCTCGATAAATAAGGATGTCGATCCCACGAGGAGCAGAAGGTGTTGATCAGTGACACTGGATAAGGAAAGGCTGCACACACTCAAAGGTAAATATTTAGGGTTTTTTGGTTTAAGCAACAGGAAAGTAAAAGACAAGAAAAGTAAACAGGGTAACTGAGGAGTAACAAGTGGCCCAATCCTTTCACAAGGATAAGCCTAGGAACTAAACTTATAAAAGCTAAAGCGTTCTCGAGAACACGTGGGAGAGATAGCCAGGTTACTTTCACCATACTCTGCCAAGTAATATGTATTGTGTTGATAAGTGTTGGTGGGTGGATCAATGCTAGTACACCTTCTAGACTAAGATAAGTGTACTCTTATGATTACACAACTTGCAAGCATCCACAAATACAAGGTAGTAATTAAGGCATAAGCCTAACCACAGCATTACGATCAAGGATCCATAACTCCCTTGTGCAAAAGTGTGCGAACTGGGGTTAATGTTTCTGTCACTCCGGCAACCCACCATAAGCATCCTTTGTGCACAATGTATTCCTCGAGGCCCGTTAAAGGTGAAGTGTTAAGTGTTCGACTCACATAACACCACTAGAGAAATAACAACACAACTTAAGTATCAAACAACACATAATACTTCAACATCATATGACTACTAATAACTAGACTTCTCCCATGTTCTCAAGAACTAAAGTAACTACTCACAAGACATAAAAGAGATCATGATCAGAGGTGATAGATGGGTGGCAAACAATCTGTACACAATGATATTTCTCCAACAAAACTCAATAGCATTCACCACAAGGTAGTAATCAACACCAACGGAGTAGAGAGGATAGATAGTACGGATTACAACACAAGTTGCAATTGTGAGATGGGATGGTGATGGAGATGGTGCTGATATTGGGGATGATGTTGATGATGATCTCGATGATGCCTGTGACGATGATGATGATGATGATGGCGACGATCTCCCCTTCCGAGAGGTGATCTCCCCGGCGGAATCTGCCCACCGGAGATGGCTTTTCTCCTCTGTAGGTATCCGCCCCGTGGCGGCGGCGAAACACGTAAACTCTTTTGTATTTAGGGTTTTCACCCTAGGGGGGTCTTATAGGCGAGAGGGGGCACCGAGGGGGGCCACCAGGCATCCAGGAGGGTGCCTGGCGCGGCCAGGAGGGGGGCCGCGCTAGGCATCCAGGAGGGTGCCTGGCGCGGCCAGGAGGGGGGCCGCGCCAGGCACCCTTCTGGCTGCCTGGTGGGTCCCCTCACCTCCTTCCTCAGTGATTCCCAGCCAATTCCCATAAAAACGATCGCCATAAATTTTCATCGCATTTGGACTTGATCTGATTCAGCAACTTGGTGTCAACTTTTCAACGCTGAACCCTGGTTCTGCTGCTTCGGCATCGGAAAGTTGTAAACTGTGTAAAACAAGCCAAAACAACATAAGAAAAATACTTTAAAGTGGAATATATCAATGAATAGGATGAAATTACAATATAAAATAGTGATGCTTTTTGGACGTATCAGCATGTTCATGATAAGATGACAATTTATCCATATCTAGTTTCAAAGAATCATAAACTAATTTTGGCATAGTAGAAACCATGGATCCAATGTCACAAAAAGCAAGGAAGTCTTGGTTAGAGATGCTAATCCTAACAAAGGGCTCCCAATCATCATCTATCTCCAACATTTCTTTTTTGTTGGACTTAAGTTTTTCTACTTCCCTCAAATCTAGAGCATCCATCCTCTTTTCAATGGTGGCAGGTCTACCTATAACAGTATCAATACTACGATCATAAATAAAATAACTAGATAGACTATGCAAAATATCAAGAGATCTAGCTTCATCACACTCTAAGAAGTCTCCTTCAGCTATAATATCAAGAGAGTGTTTACACCACTTAAAGACCATGGTAAAAATTCCTAAGCACAATTTTTATAGGTATCCAAGGCATAATTCTTTTGTTTGCTTCAGAAATTCTGTCCCATGCCTTCTTCATATTTTCTCCATCCCTTTGTCGGAAATCGAGAACTTCCGATTCCCGCAAAGCACCAAGTCCTAACATGTTCATCTAAACAAGGAGGACTACCAACAGCAAGATAAATAATTTTTTTTGTGATTTTTGATATAAGACACAAAGAGAAAAACAGAAAGGTAAAGTAACAAGACTAAAAAGTAAAGGTAAAAGATAGTGGGCAACTTCCCTATCTTATCACTTGGAGTCCCCGGCAACGGTGCCAGAAATTTTCTTGATGGCGTGGAAGTGGTAATGGCTTCTCGCCCTTCGTTGGTTACCCCAAGTGGAAGGTGAGATGTAGGATAGCAGCAAATTTCCCCTATGTAGATGATAGGGTTTGTCTCCCGTAGGACTCCGGCAATGATAAGTAGGTGTCAGCGGCGCACCTGACGCGGACCTGCACACAACACAATTAACTTTGCTCCCAACGAAGTTCAGAGAGGTTGTCAATCTCTCTGGTCTTGTTGTTTACAAAGGGTCAAACACACAAGGGATAATGATAATGATAATGGTAGCAACTGAAAGTAAATGCGAGAAAATAAATGAGCTTGTAAACAGTGATGACAATATGGACCGGGGTCCCGTGATGTTCACTAGTGATGTCTCTCTCCCAAAAGACGATAAAACTGCTATGCGAGGTAAACAAATTACAGATGGGAAATTGACAAGATTATAAACGCACCGCAATGCTAACTATGCTACAAAAGAAAGGAAGAGGCTCATAAGCACGGGCAGTACGCCAAAATAAGTAAACCGAAATCCATCTGCATCTACTACTAATCATCCACCTTGAGATATCTATCCAGCACATCTCGCTGGTATTAAGTTGCGAGCCCCACCCAAAGTGTAAACACAAAGCAACAGACAACTGCATTAAAATGAACTTTGCGTAAAGTAAACAATCCTTGCAACCGTGGTTACAAGCACCGTTGTTTTCCCCCTTGTGGCCACAGCACATTCCCTAGACTCATGTTTATGTCACTCAAGCGTGTCATCAGGGGCATGTACCCACAATCGAGCATAACGTTCACTCTTGGAGTTACTACCTACCACTTGCCAAAGATATAAACAGCAACGGAGAACATGCAAGAATTACTTAGGAAAAAAATATAAGAGATAAAAACCAAATATATTACTCTATCATGATCTGAACATAATCTCATAATCCATCAGATCCCATCAAACTCAACATAGCAACAGCAGAAGAATTAAATATGTGCCTCGATCATGTAGGGCATCTCACGAGGTCTAAACCATGAAGCAAAAAGAGGGGAGGAGAACATCACATAGGTACTGATCAAGGACCCATGGTCCATGGTAGACTACTCACGCCACATTTGGGAAGCGTCCATGGTGGAGGAGAAGCTCCCGGAGGTCGATCCTCCCTCCGGAAGGGTGCCGGGAAGGGTCCTGACGGTGCTCCCGATCTTGGAAGCGCGGCGGCGGCGGAACAGAGGCGAGATTGCGAAATAGGGTTCTGTCTTCGGAAGTTTCCCATGACGGGGAATAAATAGGCGAAGGGGGGCAGCCAGGGGGGCACCAGGGGTCCAGGTGGCTGCCTGGGCGCCTAGTGGTGGGCCCCTGGCCCTCCTTCGGGCTTCTGGAGTCTTTCGACACACTGATTTTTTATCTGATTTTCCCGGATTTTTGGAGCACTTTTTATATGGGGGAAAACTGAAATAAAAAAACAGCAGAAAAACAGGAACTGGCACTGGGGTGCACTGAGTTAATAGGTTAGTCCAAATATGATCAAAAGTGTATGGAAGTTCATCAATGTCATAGAAATATCACACAAAAGAGGCATGGAGCAAGCATAAATTATAGATTTGGACGTATCAACATCCCCAAGCTTAATTCCTGCTCGTCCTCGAGTAGGTAAATGATAAAAGCATAATTTCTTTGGTGGCATGCTAACAACCATATAAGAACTTTTAAGTAAAGCAATCAAGGTATATAATTCAATTCAAGTCATAACAGGCAAGAGTCTATATTAAGCATTGAAACAAGCAACATAAGAACATAAAGGTGCAAGAGCTCTCGCTGTCCGTGACTCGAATGTCTTCAAATGGTGTTTGTGTGCAAGAAAGGGTATAGGGACATACGAGAAAAAGTATTTTTGTGTTGAGAACTTAATCTACTAAATTTTCACACTTGGTCTTCTTTGGAATCATATCTTGACTCATCCCCAGACCACTATCCAGGTACAAGTCAAAATGATCCACTCCTTTTCGACATTTTGAGCACTCATGCAATGGATGAGCATAAGCAAGAAAGTTGACACTTAGGATGGAAAAGAGAGAATATGGTGGAGGAGGAAGACAAAAAGGTGTGAAGGGCTCACATCAATGAGGACAATCATAGGCGAGAGAAAGCCAAATGATAGATATGATGTGAGGTTTAGGGATTGCCATGCAACGGATGCACATATGAGCTAAGGTAAGTGTAAGAGCAAAGTTTTGCGCCCGTGTGTTTTGGATATTGTTGGACAAAACAGTAGAGGAACTAAAAATGTTTTCTAGTATAAACAGTTGAATAGGTTCCTAAAGGACAAGCTAGGTGATAAAGCTTCAGGGAAAGTTTTCAAGTTATCGAAGCATTACCCCCTGAGCGAAGCTTAATCACGGAAGATGACCCCCAAAAATGAAGGTTTCCTGAAGCTCAACTCTTTGAAGGAAATTAAGAAGACGGCGCAAGACTTAGATGTTTTTGTGTAGTTCTTTTTCTGTTCCTTGAGTCATAGGACAAACCGTACTATCAAGAGGGGTCCTTAGTTTGTGGACACCGAAGTCATTGAGAAAATGCTCAGATCAAATCCACACTAAGTGAGAAGCCAGAGAGAAGAAATCTCATGTGCACTAAGTTAAGCTTTAGTAGCAAAGACTTCGCTCTTTGGCTTCTGAAGCAGAACTAAGTCCGTGAGTCAGCTTTACTTGTTCCGCAAGTAAAGTTGCGAAGTGATGACAAATCCGACCGTTGTGGACACGTGTCAAGCTGTCACTTCGGGTCAATTTGGTCATTCCGCACCTCGGGATCGCCAACTATAAATACGCCGCCCCATCCTCCATTTGCGGGTGGCTGCTCTGAGAATATTCCTGAGAGAGATTGAAGAGAGCACCCAAAATACTCAACTGAAGCAAAACCCAAAACCTAGAATACTGAAGCCTAAGTCCCATTGATCTGAGTAGATTCGAGATGACTTAGGTGAAAGCTTACTAGCCTTTTATCTTGGAGAACTGCAATTCTCCTAGACGGTTAGAGTGTTATTCTTCAGAGAGTGAAGAGTAATTGTCGCCTCGAAGTCCGGTTTGTCAAAGGTTTCGGTGATTTCCTCAATAATCAACCACGAGTGAAGAACTGACCAAGCTCAAGGAGTTTGGTGCAGTGGAGCGACGGACGGAGAGAGATTTGCTCCGGGTGTTCAATCACCAGTCCCTCCAACCAGAGGTAGCGCTTTGCAGAGCGTGAACTGGTCAAACAAACATCGACGAGTCCCAGTTCGTTTTACTTCAAGCATTTACCTTTTGTATTGCATCTGCTTCGCAGTTATGCTTCAATGTGTTTTGATTCACTGCATTTAGTTTCGCTTCCAGTTTTTCTTCGATGTTCCTCCCTACTTATGCTTCACTTCAATAGTTTCAGTCGAAAATTTTGAAGTGATCATTCACCCCTTTCTCCTCTGATCACATACTTGGACTTTCAATTGGTATCAGAGCTAGTCACTCCCTACACTCTGTGTGTTTTGGATTAACCTCTTGGAGTGTCTTCAAGTATGTCTTTCGCAGCTATTCGCTCAAGCGAACCTATTCCTGTTTTCAATGGGAAGGACTACCCGTACTGGAAGGACAAAATGAAGATAAATATCATGGCTATCAATTCAGTTGCCCGGCAAGTTGTCTTGTATGGAGTCACAGTTGCCGATGAGAAGGCCATCACTCCTGAAGAAGCAAAACTGATTGATCTTGATTCTGAAGTTTGGGTTTTCATCACCAATCATCTAACACCAGAAAAGTATCATGAAGTGAAGAATATTCCATCTGCCAAAGGTGTCTGGGACTATCTTGAAAAGATTGGTGAAGGTGTTTCTACCCAGAAGGATGCCAGAATTGACACACTCCGAAGCAAATTCTATCGCTTCAAGAGAAACGAGGGCGAAAAAGTCAGCTCCATTTACAGCAGACTCACTGCTCTTGCTAATGAGTTGATTTCCCTCGGTGCTGATGACATTACTCCTCACTCAGTTGTAAGAACTTTGGTTCGCTCATTGGATGATTCGTGTGATCACATTGTGTTGATGATCAAGGAAAGAACTGATTTCAGATGTCTTGTTGCCGCTGATATTCTTGAGAGACTCAATACCTTTGAAATTGAAGAAGATGAGAAACGTGACATAAATGGCTCTCGAAGAAGATCTCATGCTTTGAAAGCAAAAGCTTCGCGTCATTCTTCGCCCGAAGTCAGTTCTGCTTCAGGTGTCGAATCTGATGATCCTGCAAGCATTGGAAAGGATTTAGCATTGATCATGAGACGCTTCAACCGCTTCCAAAGAAAAGGTTTTTCTTCACCGAAAAAGAGTTATTCTTCAAGAAGCTCAAATCAATCATCTCACCGCTCATCCTCAAGAAGCTCTCCATCAAAGGACAACTGCTGCTACAAGTGCAAGAAACCAGGTCACTACATTGCTGATTTCCCTCTGTGGGAAGCTGAAAACAAATCAAAGCATTCGGTCAGAGATTCCTCACCCAAGTCCCACAGATCCTCCAGAAGCTATGAATCCAAGAGACATGATTCCAGCTCGAGAAGAGAAAAGAAAAAAGATTCTGATGATGACAAGAGGAAGAAGTATCATAAGAAGCGTGAGGGTTCTTCATCGAAGACTCACTCGTCTCGACGAAGCAGTTCTCACCGTGCCAAGGCCTATCTGGGAAAGGAGATGAACTCTGAAGACGAAGCCTCTGGGTCCGAAGCTGAATCAGGCTCAAGGTCTGGGTCTGGGTCCCAATCAGATGGTGTTGCTGGTTTGGCATTCGCTTCAGCAGATGCTTCGACCAAAGCTTCGAGCTCATTCTTCACCAACAACAGTAGTGAAGATGAAACTCCTGCATATTGCTTCATGGCCAAGGCGAAGGTATCTTCATCCAAATCTAACTATGATACTTCTGATTGTTCCTCATATGATAGTGATTCGAAGATAAGCTATACTAAAATTGCTTCAATCCAACAAGATGAACTTGATTCGCTAAGCAAAACCATTAAGAAATCAGAAACTCTGTTGATCGATGAGATAGATAAAGGTCAAACTTTAACTAATGAGCATGCAGATCTGAAGGAAAAGTTTGAAGAATTATCCTCTAGGCATGATCTTCTTTCAGTTGATTATGAGAAGCTTACCTATGAATTTCTTCAAAGGAAAATGGCTCTCGAAAGACTGAAAGAGGCTCATGAAGAGTTGGAAAATGTCAATCTCTCTCTCATGGCTCAACAAGGTTCTTAAGCAAATCATAAAACTGATTCACCTTGCTTAACTAGTCTGGAACGAAGCAAAACTGATTCCAAAGGCAAAGCTCCTATTATTATTGATGATACTAATGCCTCGGATGAGGAAAATCCTGCTGTTACCGAGGAACTCCTCAGGTTGAAAAACTTATTTGAAACAGGCATGTTCAAAAGTGTGCAAGGTCACCAGTATCTTTGTGATATCCTGAGGAAGGCTCTCCTTCACAGGAATCCCAGGAATGAAGGTGTTGGTTTCGAGAGAAAGATAAACCCTGATGGAACCAATTGGGAACCTGAGCAGTATCCTAAAACTGTTTGGGTCCTAGAGAAGGAGAAACCCATTGATATAGCTAACCTTTCAGGTTTTGACTGCAAAATGAACAAATCTATTGTGGATGAATCACTTGATTCCGACTACAAGCTCATCAAAGACGAACAGGGAAAGGTTACTGCTGAGTATGTTGGCACTCCTCCTAAGAATGGCTTCTATAAGAGGCAGATATGGGTGCAGAAAGCACTTGTGGAAAAACTGCCTGCTAACCATACTATGCATGGAAATCCTTCGGTACCACCGAATCATTTCTATTCTCTAGAAACAAGAAATGATTCACTGGTGCCCGAATCAAATGTTCCGCCAAAGCAATACTATCGCACTGGTCGTTATACTTATCGTCCTCATGATAACAATACTAAGATTGCATATGCTCATTCTTATCCTAACCATTCACAGAGGACTTACATTTATGGTGTGCTTGATGGTACACCGAAGCAATACACTCTTGTTCGCTTTAATATTGCTTCAACCAGTGCTTCAACATCTTCTCAGTCACCTGCTCGTTTGTGGGTGGTTAAGAAGAACTAATTCTTCTGCAGGGCTATGTCTCCGGTGGATTCAAATGGGTCATGGATAGTGGTTGCACAAATCATATGACCGGAGACAAGGAGTTATTCACCGAAGAAAAACTATCTCAATCTTCTCAGAAGTACATTACCTTCGGTGATAACAACAAGGGTAAAGTTTTAGGTTTGGGTAAGGTTGCCATATCGAAAGATAAGCGCATTAACAAGGTTATGCTAGTCCAATCTCTTGGATATAATCTTATGTCTATTTCAAAGTTATGTGATATGGGTATGCTTGTTCTATTTTCTGCTTCGCGTTGTGTTGTCTTTTCACAGGAAGACTATACGTTTGTCTTTGAGGGATACCGAAAAGGAGATTTATACATTGTTGATTTTTCTTCGGGCCCTGCCGTATCCACATGTTTAATGGAAAAAGCGTCATCTGGTTGGTTATGGCATCGAAGAGTTGGTCATGCAGGGATGAGAAGTCTTCATAATCTAGTGAAGAAGAAGCATGTTATTGGCCTTAGCGAAGTAAAATTCGATAAGGATCGTCTTTGTAGTGCTTGTGAAACTGGTAAAATTACGAAGAAACATCATTCAGCGAAGACTATCATGACTACTACTCGTCCTCTTGAATTTCTTCATATGGATCTTTTCGGTCCTCAGAATTATGCAAGTCTGGGAGGAAACAAATATGGTCTTGTTATTGTTGATGATTTTTCTCGATATACTTGGGTTTTCTTTCTGGATGACAAGAGCAAAGTTGTTGAAATCTTCAAGTCATTCGCTAAGAGAGCTCAAACAGAATATGAATTATCTCTGAAGCATATCCGAAGTGATAATGGAACTGAATTCAAAAATACTCATATTGAATATTTTCTTGATGATCATGGCTTTACTCATGAGTTCTATGCTGCTTATACACCTCAACAGAATGGTGTTGTTGAAAGGAAGAATAGAACTCTTATTGAAATGGCCAGAACCATGCTTGTTGAATACAAGACACCTATCAGGTTCTGGGCCGAAGCAATTAACACAGCTTGTCATATCATCAACAAGGTTTACCTTCACAAATTTCTGAAGAAAACTTCACATGAGCTTATCACTGGTAACAAACCAAATGTTTCGTATCTTAGGGTATTTGGTGCTCCTTGCTTTATTAGAGATATGAATCATAGCTCCAAATTTGCCCCTAAGGCACATGAAGGTTTTATTTTAGGTTATGGCTCAAACTCTCACACTTATAGAGTGTATAACTCTCACTTTGGGAAAGTTATGGAAACTATAAATGTGAGATTTGATGAAACTAATGGCTCTCAAAAAGAGCATTTGCCTCATGATCTAGATGAACCACCTCTTGATGAAGTGATCAGGTCCATGGCTATTGGGGATATTCTCCCTGTTGAAGCCAATGCTCGTCAAGCTAATAGGGATGATGATGGTCCAATGTTCCCACACATAGCCCGGGGCGCTGGAGATCAACATCCTGAAGCTAATGATGAACGGGACGAAGAAGAGCAAGGGAACGAAGGAAATGCTAATCTCGAAGGAAATGCTGAAGCTGAAGGTGAAGCAGATCCTGAAGCTGAAGCTGATCCTGACGCAGAAGATGAGCCTGAAGCAAATGATTCAACTTTATCACGAGTTCGAAGAAGAGTTGATGTTAATTCGATCCTTGAAGAAATTCATCTACCAGGTCGTCCCACAACTCGTTCTCGTACTCGTTTGGCTAACTTTTGTGGAAACTTTTCATTTGTCTCCATGCTAGAACCTTCAGAGTTTGATGAAGCTATGAAGGATCCAGATTGGTTAACTGCTATGCTCGAAGAACTTAACCAGTTCGAGCGAAACAAAGTCTGGTCCTTAGTTGATAGACGTGATCCCACGAAGCACAACATCATTGGTACAAAGTGGATTTTTCGCAATAAGCAAGATGAAGATGGTATAGTGGTAAGAAACAAAGCACGATTGGTAGCACAAGGCTACACCCAAATCGAAGGTATCAATTTCGGCGAAACTTATGCTCCAGTAGCTCGTCTCGAATCAATTCGTGTTATGCTTGCTTTTGCAAATTTCAATGGTATTCTACTTTATCAAATGGATGTGAAAAGTGATTTTCTTAACGGAGAAATCGAGGAAGAAGTGTATGTCATGCAGCCTCCAGGATTTGAAGACCCAAAGAAACCTGACATGGTGTACAGGTTGCACAAGGTCCTCTATGGGTTGAAGCAAGCACCTTGTGCTTTGTAACAGCCCAGATTTTGCAAAAATTAAAAAAATTGTTTTCGGTGTGAATTGTTTGATTGTCTGATTTGTTTGCGGTGCTTGCATCCCCGATTTATCGATCGGCGGTAATTTTCCCCCCTCTTATCTCGTATCGGACGGAGACCGACCCTTGCCACCCTGACACTCGACCTTTACGACACCGGGTTTCACCCGATCACCGTCGCGAAAATCGCACGAGACCAGCCGCAGCCAACGAAACGAAAAACCCCGTTTAATAAGTAAACGGGATATTTTTATAGCGCACCAGAAAGTGTTCTCGGAACGGTTCCAGCGCGAGGTGAACACCGCCGACTCGACGCGCTGATCACGCAGTTTGAAGTTTTACCCGAATCGGAGGTATCGCGGACCCCCGGCGGTCACAAACGTAAACACCGCGCGCGCGAGAGAAAAACCGGGGATGTTTTTGCAAACTGCCAGCCACCTGGGCTATATAATGACCACCACACTCCCACCCATTTCTAGGGTTTACCTATCCACAATTGCAGCCACCATCCCCCAGATCCAGATCTGAGCCCCAATTTTCGCAGCTATTTTTTGCCCCAAATTTGTAACCCTAGCTCCCTGCGATCTGGACCGTCGGATCGGCCGATCCAACGGCCCAGATCGGCTCTGGCCTCCACCTGCCTCCTCCCTCTCTTCTCTCTCCTCAGCCCCGCCTCCAGCCCGAGGGCACAGCCGCCGGAGCTGCGCGCCATGGCTGCCCGAGCCGAGCCGTCCCGAGCGCCGCCGCCACCAGGGCTCCGTCGCGCCGGACGGGAGCTGCTCCGCCGTGCCTCCTCCTCTGGGTCTGCCCCGTCCCGAGCCCCCTGCACCTCACCACCTCGCCGCCGGGAACCGTCGCTGACGGGAGCCTCCTGCTCGGGAGCGAGACGGCCAGGTCGCCGCCGCGAGTGGGCCAGCCTGCGCCCGAGGCCACCAGCGGCCCAAGTCCAGCGTCCCCGGCCTCATGGGCCAAGGCCCAGGGTGAGCCACCTTTTTTTATTTTTTTTATTTTTTTTCTTCCTTGCTGTGCAACGTGTTGGGCCGGCCCAACTGGGTGATCCCTTTTATTTTTTTTCTTTCCCTCTGCCTCTGTAATTTCTGCTAAGTCCTTTTATAACTGCTGCTGATTGTTGTTTTGCGAGTAGTATTGCGATCAAACCGTAGCTCGGATCGCGTTGCGCCCAAAACTAAAATTGCTTAGAATTGTGTGTACTTAAATCCATATTTTGTGAGATTTTGCATCTGAGGTCATCTTGATTGTGTAATTGCTGGTCAAACAGGGCCACAGGTCGTTAATTGCAACTGCTGTTGTTAAACTGTCTGAAAACTGTTGCTTGATTGAAACTTCGGGCGACGGTTGCTTCGCAACCGTACGTCGGAATTGAGTGATTCCTTTTGCGTTGCGTTAAGCATTGTTTCTACTTAAGTTTCATGCATTCACATGCCATAATTTCTTGCTGCATCATGATTGTATCTTGCTCCAAAGTAGCTACCCTGCTGTTAGAGTGCTGCTGTTTATATTATGTTGCAACTTCGGTCGACGGTTGCGTCGCAACCGTTTATCGAAATTGAGTGATTCCAATTGCATATTGTTAAGCATCATGTATACTTTCATTATATGTATTCATTGTCATGATATGCTTGCTGGTCATATAGTTATTGAGCTCCAAAGTGGCTATGCTGTTGTTTTGACAGCCACCTCTGTTTTTCTTTAAGTCTGTAACGTTCCGATGCCATGTTGCATGATTAATATCTTTTGATCTATGATGCATTTTTGCATGATTCTTTTTGCCATGCCTTCCTTGTCATGTCTACTTTAGTTTCATATCATTTACGAGCATGTTTGCATTGATTATCCTGTTTATGCATTGCTCTAAAGTGTGCTTCGTGATGTTGGCAGATTGTGTCCGTAACTTGTTTTGCTTGTATCTTTTTAACCGTAACTCCGTTTGGAGTGTGCCTTATATGTAACTTGATTAGTTTTTCGTGTACTTTGTGTTTATGCTATTGTTTGTTGTTGTTAACCAACCTAAAATATGGTTTAGTACAGAACAGTACCAAATGTTTTAATCATCGTGCGGCACTTAGTGTTATGCCATGTTTAGGTTGTGCCTCACTTAAATTGACTAGCATAGATAGTTTTCTTTATGCTTAACCTCTTGCCATGTTTGTGTGATATGCATGCTTGCTTGAGTTGCCATGTTAACAACCTTTGTTGATCACCTGTAGCTAAGAAACTTGAACCACCGTAAACGTGCGGTATTCGTCGTGTGTGACCGATACCCCACTTAAACTGTTAGTAACCGTTCTCGACGATAGATCCGTATCGCGTTGCCGTGTCGTGTGATGTCTTCTTGATCTTGAGTTGCCCCATAGTAATAGAGTGCTTGCTCGTTGATTGCTTCCGCGGGTACCTTCGGAGACGTTGCGAGCGTGCGATCGACTACACCTTCGGAACCAGACTTATCAACAGGCAAGGACTATACATTACTTATGATCCATTCTATTTCAACCAGCGGTTTGCATGCTAGTCTAGGTTAGGTTCGATGTTTGGTCCTACCACATGTTTACAGCCTCTTTCAAACCGATACAGCCATGTCCCTTCCCAGCAAACCTTGTACTGCTATGTTACTATTGCTCGTTGCTCAGCCCCTGCTTAGTATGCATGCTTAGGATGCGACGATGTTACCCTGTTACTCCTTGGTTTGGGCTATCACATTATTATACTATATTGCTGTTGATGATATGATTATTATAATGTTGACTATATTCGACGAAGGATGGAAGGTCTAGGCTATCGCGCCCCGACGCTTTGTTCCATTCGAGTCACCTAGGACCCGAGTTCCAGGTATTGGTTTTAAGACTGAGCGTGCCTAATCGCGTGTGGGATTTTATGGGGTCCCCTCTTCTTACCTACCTAGCTTCAACCATTTCTAGAGGTGGCCCAAGCCGATTTACCATTTGAAACCGTGTGTGCTGGTCAGCTGCCAGTAGTTTTCAAACAACTCGGGCCAGCGGAGACATAGTTCCTCTGTTGGTCCACACTTGGTGAGCTAGGGGTACCCTGATGTCAGGTGTGATTTCCCGACCGTATCCATACGGAAGAGTCCGATCCGAGAGCGTGGCCGACTTTTGGATTGGGTGTCGACTCCCCGGGGGCCACCCGGATTTGTGCGTTGTTAGATAGAGGGACCTGTCGTTTCGGATCTCTCATAACTAAATCATAAAATGGTTGCCTCTAACGGGTAGCAACTGAGAGAGATGGGAGAGCATGCGACACCTCGTAATGGGCAGTTGGTACACCCCTGCAGGGTTAAATCTTTTTGAGAAGTCGTGTCCACGGTTATGGACGACTTGAGACCTACTCCTTGTTCATAGACAACAACAACTGAGATAATCTTAATATAACTTGATCAACGTGTGTGTGCCTTGACTGCTTCTTCTTCGTCGGGATGCGAAGAGGAGGACAAGGATAGGATAAGTGTTATGCTTGCGTAAGTAGTTGGTAGCAGACTTGTTGGAGGCGATTCCTCATCGAATGCTTGGCTTCTTATCTTACCCTCTAGATCGTTAGCCACTTCATAAATGCTAGTGCGGTAGCAACCTCACCATTTACCCCTTCCTTACCGTAAACTACTAGTTTTCCTAGAATGACGAGTGATGAAGTCCTTGCCGAGTCAAATGACCACTACAGTTGGATGCTGAGTACCTCTGTACTCATGATAGTACCCCCAAACTCTTTTCAGGGTTCATGATCGACAACAGGTATGATGATCGATGTTTCACGGGGAGACTCGACGACGACTAGTTAGGCGGATCCTGGCGGAGGGCCTGGACCCGTGTGGTTATGGCGATCGATGTTTTTCTCTTTTCCAGTAGGCATTTGATTGTAGTCTGTACTCAGACATGTATCTTCCGCCGTTGTATTGTATTGAGGCAGTTTTATGCCGATTGTATGAGATGTTGTATCCTTGTATCTGTAATGTTGTGATATCATGTTGGAAATCCGAGGCATATGACTCCGTCATATGTCGCGGTGGGACCGATATGTGCTTCGTCCCCGGGTCTGGATGGAAACATCTAGATCTGGAACAGTACCGCATATCGGGCCTTACATGCTTGGTATGACACATTGAAGGATTTCCTTCTGAAGAAAGGCTTCAAACCAGGAACAACTGACCCAACGCTTTTCACTCGATCTTATAATGGTGATTTGTTTGTATGTCAAATAGATGTAGATGATATTATTTTTGGCTGCACTAACACTGAAATCAGCGAAGAATTTGCCAAAATGATGTCGAAGAAATATGAGATGTTAATGATGGGTGAATTGAAGTTTTTCCTTGGACTTCAAATCCATCAACAGAAGAATGGCACCTTTATTTCTGAATAAAAATATCTCAAGGATTGCCTGAAGAAGTTTGGTCTTACTGATTGCAAAACTATTAAGACTCCAATGCCTACCAATGGCTTCTTAGATGCAGATGAGAAGGGCAAAGCCTTCGACCAGAAGAAATATCGGTCTATGATTGGATCTCTTTTATATATTTGTGCGTCTAGACCTGACATTATGCTTTCAATATGTATTTGTGCTCTTTTTCAGGCCAATCCCAAGGAATCACATCATACTGCTGTAAAGCGAATTCTTCGGTATCTTGCTCACACACCAACCTTGGGCTTGTGGTATCCCAAGGGAGCTCAGTTTGATCTCATTGGCTATTCTGATTCAGACTGGGCTGGTGATCATGTGGATAGGAAATCAACTTCAGGGACTTGTCATTTCCTTGGAAGATCACTTGTGTGTTGGGCTTCAAAGAAGCAAAACTGTGTCTCAATATCTACTGCTGAAGCTGAATACATTGCTGCTGGGTCATCCTGTACTCAGATCCTTTGGCTAAAGCAAACGCTGAAGGATTATGGTATTCATGTGAAGAAAATTCCCCTTCTATGTGATAATGAGAGTGCAATCAAAATTGCTCACAATCCTGTGCAGCACTCTCGCACGAAGCATATTGACATTCGCCATCATTTTCTTCGTGATCATGTTCAGCGTGAAGATATTGTCATAAGTCATGTCAGGACTGAAGATCAATTGGCTGACATATTCACGAAACCATTGGATGAGAAAAGGTTATGTGCACTAAGGTGTGAGCTCAATATATTGGACTCACGCAATGTACTGTAAGACCGAACCTTTACTTCCTTGTATATATTCATTTACTTCGTTATTTGTCTTTTGGTTTCGTTGTTTGATTTTGCTTCAATTTTATTTCGCTTGGATTTAGTCCTCAATGCTTATCACCTTTTGCTTCGTTTGGTTTTTCTTCGAGGTGATAAGTTTCGGACCCTACCCCTTCTATTCTTCTTCGTTCTTATTCTGTCTGTCCAAAATGCGTGAGCACAATTGAAACAGAAAGTATTTTGCTTCGAACATCATTGAGTTCCGAATCAAATGCTTCCAATTTTTATCGAAGTTTTACTCAAGTCGAAGACATATTCTTCGTTCTTTGAGATCCCATCAAGTCCGGGTCGTTGAGATTTTCTCGCGATTCACCACGAAATCCTCGCCGTAGAATCCGGAGAGACGGTCGCTGGGAGCCGTCCGATCAGATCTGACAACTCCTGTCAGACCTGCCTATATAAAGCAACCCCCCCCCCAGCGAATCCATCTCATCTCCTCATTCTCATCTCTCCGGAACCCTATCGCTCCCGAGCGCGCCACCGAGCTCCTCGTCTCCGTCGCCGTTCTCGCCGCTTCACTGCCGGAAGAGCGCCGCCGTGGACTTCGCGCCGCCGTCGAGCCCCTCCTCTGCTCGTCGTCGTCGTAGCTGCTCGACGCCACCGAGTTAGGGTACGCCGAGCCCTCGATCCAATCTCTGTCTCTCTCAGTTCATCCTATTCAAGATTGGATCCGAGTTCTTAGTCCTTTTGTTGGATGATTTTCTTAGGTTTCTTTGATCCGTCGGATCTTTGCTCCATTGGGAAACTTGTTTCTGCTAGCCAAAGATTCCCATCTCAATTCAGGTTAGAAGCTAGGGTTAGATGTATCTGTTCTGCGTTAGGGCTTGTTATTCAATTGATATTGCAAAGTCTAGCTCAGAACAGATTGAATATCTCTCCCTTATTCGACACTGAATCTCTTGTCAAAACCTTTTGTTTTTGGGTCGAAACTTTTGCTGGTGCTCATTCCATACTTGCCTCTTTCCCTCGCAACCTTATGATTTTCACATGATGTCTGAGGATTTAGGCGTCGGGAATGAGTCCCCAAATCTTGATCACATCAACGAAGCAGAACAGTCGGCTCCGAAGAAGAAAGGTGGCAGAACCAAGGAAACCAACAATGCTCGAGGCATCCCCGAATCCATTCGCATTGATCTTGGATATGATACGCCTCCTGGAGAAACCAAAGATCAGCGCAAGATTCACTTGCAAAACATTCGTCGCTACTGGGCTGTCAGATGGTACAAGTACAAAAGCATCCCTGACTGGAAGAGGGCTATGAAATTTGCCTTCAGTCCACCCTATCAATATACTTCGGCCATGTGCAGTCAGTACACCGAAGAAAATCGTCATTTATACTACCCAGTTCCACCCAAGGTCCCACACCCCAATACTCTCAAAACCCCAGATGATTATCCTGAAGAGCAAGAGCGATTGAGAATTTCTGCTGAGAAGAAGAGACTCAAGGAAGCCAAGAAAGCTGCCAAGTTGGCTGAAGCTGAAGCCCATGATGTTGGGCCTAGCTCAAAGAAGAAGAAGAAACTGAAGAAGAAATCTGCTTCTCCTCCTCATGCTTCCACAGATGATGAAGAGCAAGCCAGACTAGAGCAAGCTGCTCTGGAAGATTCAATGTTGGACGAATCAAATGCTGCTGCCGACAACGAATCTGAATCTGAAGCAGATGATGAATCAGATCCTCCTCCCCCGAAAAAGCAAAGGCTTCGGATTCCATTGAAGAAGAAGCCAGGAGAAAAACCTGCTGCTAAGGGAATTAAGATTCAAGACCCCAAGGATAAGCCCTCTGCTCGCCCCACCATTGACCTATCAAACTTGGTGGTTGTGAAGCCCTTGGCCTCCAAGCCACCGGCTGATGCTCTCAACACTGAGAGGCGATCAAAGCAGAGGCATGACCATGCCAAGCAACAATCTGCAAAGGCTGCTGCACCAGCAAAGCCCAAGCAGTCTGCCCCACCAAACCCTTCAGCGAAGCGAAAGCTCACTGAAGAAGAATTGAAATAGAAAGACCTCGCGGACGCACTTGAGCGAAACATTCTCGCAAGAAACGCTGCAAAAAAGAAGAAAGCAGATGAGGAAGCCGCAAGAAAACAAAAGGAGTTGGACTCCGCTAGACTAGCTGATGAAAAGGCTGAGACGAAGCGCAAGCTCGCCGAAGCTGAAAAGAATGAAGAGAAAGCTGCCGTTGAAGCCAAACAGCTGGCTGAGCATGAAGCAAAACACAAGGCCTCACTAGAAGGCCTCAGGACAAAGAAAGTTGAGAAAGCGGCTAGGGCTAGTCAGAAAAAGCCCGTTGTTGATATGACTCCCCCCACTGAAGCTATTCCATTGAAGCAGAAAGGCATATCTTTGCCTGAAGCACAAACTGAAGGTGATCGCCTTAGTGAACATCAGTTCCCTGACCCTCGTGAAGGCGAACTATGGGATCAATTGAGCATCACTCAAGCCCTTTGGGAGAAGTGTGCTGCTGAAGAGCCTGAAGCTGTTGATCTATGTGAAGTTTATATCTCAAGCTCCATCGAAGCAATGATCTCCACAATGATTAGTCAGCTGAAGGATTTGCATTCAAGGGATAAATCTGAAGTTACAAAGATTCACAACTATCAGAAGCGAGCTGAATCTGAACCAGATGAAGAATTCAAACAACACGCTTTGAAATTGCTTTAGCAAGTGACTGACGTCAACACCACCACCAAGGATAACATCAAAATATTCAGGGGCAAAATTAAATCCGATGTCGATGAAATGGTGATGACCCATAATGCGTCCATTATGGAAAGGGATTCACGGAAGCGCAAGGCTTCGCATGAAGCTGAACCTGCTGTTGCAAAACCAGTTGCTGCCAAGGCTACTGTTTCAAAGGCTTCGGACCCTTCTCCAAAGAAGAAATCTACCAAGAAGAGGAAGATTACTTTGGCTTCAGCTGCTGACATGGACACTAGTGATGAGCAGCCGAAGGAAAATCCTGAAGCAGTTCTCACTGCTGCTTCGAAGCCAAAGCCTGCCCAGCCCATACCTAAACCTTCAGCTCCACCCACCAAAACCCCCACTCCTCCTCCTACCAGATCCACTCCCAAACCAACTCCACCTCAAAGAGCTCCTACCCCAACTCCAACGCCTGCATGAACTCCCGCACCCATTCCACCCCGTGCACCCACACCCATCCGTGCTCCAACCCCCGAACCGCAAAGGATTCCCACACCACCTGCTGCTCCCGCACCACCTCCATCACCTCCCCATGAAACAAATGTACCTTCTCCAACCCACTCCAGAAACCGTGGCACCCGAGACTTTTCCCCTGCCAGAACCGCTCAAGAGTCTGAATCCAATGTGCCTCGCACCGAAACACATGAAGACGAAGACGAAAAAGTTCAGATACTGAATCTTTCTCAAGAGCAAGCGCTCATAGTTGCTCAAACTGCTGGCCCTTCAAGAGCCAATCAATTAGCTCCTCTGCAAAGGTTTCGCGCACATTCGCGCCCCTTCCAAGACACCCAGCTTGAATCAAATTACCCTCGTGAAACTTTTCCTATCTTCAAGGGCGCTGGTTATTCTTCAAGGCATGGTCCGGATTTCAGCTTAGAACAACATCAGAAGTGCCATTGTTTCTTTGATGTCAGTCCTTATGCTTCAGATAGAAATGCAGATGATCTTCGCTTTTGGACTGCAGAGCAACAAATTTTATACACCAAAGTCTTCTGTCAGCAAGGAGTTCTGTTTAGGCACAAATATCTGGATATGCGATGTCTTTCCACTGCCACTTTCTTTCAGAACATCACCGAAACCATTGAGAATCAGAATCTGACTCGACTGTTTGCTTTAAGCACTCCCTTCAATTCTGAACTCATCAAGCAATTTTATGCCACTCTTTATGTTTCGGGTGATGCCAATGAACCCAGCTCATGGACGCTGGAATGGATGATTCAAGGCCAAATCTTCAGAATGTCTTCAGCCGAATTCATGGAGATAGTCAATATTCCAAGGCATTCTGGAGTTCAAGAAAATATTCACTTGGAACCTGATCTGGATGAAGAAGAATTTGCTACCCTGTTGGATACTGAAGTCTCTGCAAGCTACTTTCCTGAAAACATTCGCCCGAAGCATTTGAACTTCATCTCCAGGACTTGGTTTTACATCTTGTCCAACTCTTTGATTCCACTGAGTACTGCTTCGGAAGAATCGAATATTTATCCAGAGACAAGGCATGCAATCATGAAGCTCACTCACGGTCTCATCTTTGACTTTGAAGACTGCTTCATTAGGAACTTGGTTCATGCAGCAGAGCTGCCATTCACCCTGAAGCCTTATGCTCTCTGGCTGCAAGTTGTCTGCAACTATGGCAGGAATGAAGACTTTGTGGCTCGCCATCATCCGAAGCTTTTCCTTCCACCAGTGCGTGACACTTTGGAATTGCTGAGGAAGCCCAATGATCCTTTTGCCACATATGTTGGCATGCGCCATGAAGTCAATGAGCGAAACTTATCCAAGAAATTCCAGAAAGACTGCCACCACTTTGAAGTTAATCTTCGGTCGCAGCAAAAGCTTGAAAACTTCATTGAAGCCAATCAACGCCAAATGCAATTTCTTGCTGATGAAATCAACCCAGTTGGCAACATTGCGCTTAATAACAATCAGTATCTGCGAGTTCTCAAACGACATTCCTGGAAAGGGCTCCGGAAATTCAACTCTGTCAAAGGCCTTCGAAAAGATCGCATCTACAAAGAGTATGAGCACCTCCAGCGAAACTTCTCTCGGGGTGATACTATGGACCGCCCGAATCAAAAGATCCCTCCCCTGCACAAGATTGATGAAGTCTTCTTCGTCAATGAACCAGAACCCATCAGGCCTGACACCGTCTCTGGAAACGACTCCATCACCTCAAAGGACGACGACGTCCTCGACGACAGCGACCTCGACATCAACCTCATCACCCAGTCGCGCCACGAAGCAATTCCCTCGTCTACTTCCGAAGAAGAATCTTCTGGCGATCAATCTTCGTCGGATGAGTCTTCGTCAAGCTCTGCTTCGTCGGGTTCCCAGGGTGCTGATGCCGCGCAATAGATCTCTCGAACCTCTTCCCAACCTTTTGTCCAATCATTGACAAAAAGGGGGAGAATGAGGGCATCGATAAGTTAGATTTGCATCGGGGAAAGGGCTTTTGCTATTTGATTTTGCTTCACTTGGTTAAGTTACAACAAACATTCCATTCTCTTTGATTGGTTTGTAACTTAAGTTTAACTTCGGTCTTGCTACTCATGTGCTACGTTTAAGTTTTAATAACCCATTTTCTTGCAAGTATTGCTTCGTATCTTCTATCTTGCAGGTGGTTATTATTTTCTAAGTCACAGGTCATTGGAAGCAATTGCATACATTCCTGGATATATATCTTCAACTGCAATTGTCTTTGCTAAGATATTTGTTTTGCTCTCCTCCGAAGAAATTTATCTCAAGCATTAACTTCGATTATATAAATCTTCGATGCTTGCATTCAGGGGGAGCCAAAAACTTCATATCTTAGAGTTTGTCCCATCAATTTACAAAAACTTCAATATCTTTTGTCGATGCATGTTTTGTCAACAATAGTCCAAAAAGGGGGAGATTGTAAGAGCAAAGTTTTGCCCCCGTGTGTTTTGGATATTGTTGTACAAAACAGTAGAGGAACTAACAATATTTTCTAGTATAAACAGTTGAATAGGTTCCTAAAGAGCAAGCTAGGTGATAAAGCTTCAGGGAAAGTTTTCAAGTTATCGAAGCATTACCCCCTGAGTGAAGCTTAATCACGGAAGATGACCCCCAAAAATGAAGGTGTCCTGAAGCTCAACTCTTTGAAGGAAATGAAGAAGATGGCGCAAGACTTAGATGTTTTTGTGTAGTTCTTTTTCTGTTCCTTGAGTCATATGACAAACCGTACTATCAAGAGGGGTCCTTAGTTTGTGGACACCGAAGTCATTGAGAAAATTCTCAGATCAAATCCACACTAAGTGAGAAGCCAGAGCGAAGAAATCTCATGTGCACTAAGTTAAGCTTCAGTAGCAAAGACTTCGCTCTTTGGCTTCTGAAGCAAAACTAAGTCCGTGAGTCAGCTTTACTTGTTTCACAAGTAAAGTTGCGCAGTGATGACAAATCCGACCGTTGTCGACACGTGTCAAGCTGTCACTTCGGGTCAATTTGGTCATTCCGCACCTCGGGATCGCCAACTATAAATACGCCGCCCCATCCTCCATTTGCGGGTGGCTGCTCTGAGAATATTCGTGAGAGAGATTGAAGAGAGCACCCCAAAGACTCCACCGAAGGAAAACCCAAAACCCAGAATAATGAAGCCTAAGTCCCATTGATCTGAGTAGATTCGAGATGACTTAGGTGAAAGCTTACTAGCCTTTTTTATCTTGGAGAACTTCAATTCTCCTAGACGGTTAGAGTGTTGTTCTTCAGAGACGAAGAGTAATTGTCGCCTCGAAGTCCAGTTTGTAAAAGGTTTCGGTGATTTCCTCAATAATCAACCACGAGTGAAGAACTGACCAAGCTCAAGGAGTTTGGTGCAGTGGAGCAACGGACGGAGAGAGATTTGCTCCAGGTGTTCAATCACCAGTCCCTCCAACCAGACGTAGCGCTTTGCAGAGCGTGAACTAGTCGAACAAACATCGCCAAGTCCCAGTTCGTTTTACTTCAAGCGTTTACCTTCTGTATTGCATCTGCTTCACAGTTATGCTTCAATGTGTTTTGATTCACTGCATTTAGTTTCGCTTCCAGTTTTTCTTCACTGTTCCGCCCTACTTATGCTTCACTTCAATAGTTTCAGTTGAAAATTTTAAAGTGATCATTCACCCCCTCCCCCTCTGATCACATACTTGGACTTTCAGTAAGCTCTCCAATGGAACTAGTGGGGGTGCATCCAACTTTCTTGCTCAAGAAGACCTAGAGCTCATTTGAGGAGGCTCACCATTGGAATATACAAGCCAAGTTCTATAGTGTGAAGGTCCCCACATAGCTATATGCATAAATGATAATCTCTATGGAGTACAAGATATAAGAGGGAGTACGAGTGTTGATCTCTAAAAAAGGAATAGTAGTGTGCCCCGTTCTCTCTTTTTATTTCTTTTTCTCTTTTTTCTCTTTTATTTTATTTTTGGTGGCCTCAATGGTTCTTTCTATTCCTCTCATTTATCCTCTTTTGGGATCTTTTAATTTGTCCTCTTTGGGATCTTTTAATTTGTCCACTTTGGGATCTTTTCCTCACTTTAGGGGAAACACTCTATATATTACAAAAAGTATAGAAGATCTTTCACACTTTACAAAGTACTCAAATCATAAAGAAGATGTAACTATCATGATGTATGCAAATGTATGCCTCTGCTGGTGTAGCAGGATATGCAATGATACTAGTGTGTCATGTAGCAATGATTAGGGCAAGGCCCAACTAGCATGCGGCTCATCGATCAAGCAAGTAGCATGCATGACATGAAGATCAAGTCATGAGAAGATGGATGTTGCTTGGCAATATATCTCGGAAAGACTATGGAAATCCCTTGGTAGGTAGGTATGGTGGCTGTTTTGAGGAAAGATATAAGGAGGTTTATGATGACAGAGCGTATCATGCCAAGGGTTTGGATGTACCGGCGAAGGTGGATGCCAACTCTCGGAGTGAGAAGAAAGCAATGCACGTCACAGGAGTGGCTAGAAAAATATGGGAAGGTGGAAGTGTCAACTTTCGAATACTCACATTAGTCCGAAGAACTCATGCACTTATTATCGGTAACTCTCAATCTAATAAGGAGGTTTCACAAAGAGACAAGTACCCCGAGGAGGAGTGTATGGGGGTTTGGTTATCCTTGCGCATCCTCGACTCATGGTACGTGAGTGTACCCTAATATTCGACCCCTCAGAAGAGTAGTGATCCATCTAGTAGCTAAAGTTCTCAACTAATTTTGTAAGTTTTGAAAATAAACACGGATGGCCCAAAATACGACATCTATCACTAATAGGCTAAATCTCTTGACACCAAGAGTCCAAACATTACTCAAAACAATACCTCAAAACTATTGCAAGTTACTACTACAACTGAATAGCAACCTCAATTACCTACTTCAAGTCAAGACACAAAACTCAGTGCAACAGGCAAACTCTCTAAACAAGATAAACATGAAAACTCAAGAGAGTTCCAGCAACAAACTAAACAAAAGCTCTTTGAAAAGATAAGCATGAAAATTAAGAGAAAAACATGGCAGTAGCTATGAAAAAGATAAAGAACACACACGGCAAAGATAAGCATGAAAAATCCTATGTTGTGTTCTAAATTTTGGAAGTCGAGCGTGTTTCTCTCCCACACAAAGAAATCTGGGTTCTAACTTGTTATGAATAGCAAGCAAAGATAAAGAAAACTAAAAATAAAACCTAAGAGCGAGACGCTCCAAGCATAGCACATAATGCATGAATTGATAAAAATATAGTGAAACGAGAGACTAACTGATAATTGTTGATGGAGAAGGGGATGCACGGGGGCATCCCCAAGCTTAGACGCTCGAGACTCCTTGAATATTTCTTGGAGATGCATGGGGCATCCCCAAGCTTGAGCGCTTGACACTTCTTAATCTTCTTTCATCATCTTCCCTCGCACACTTGAAAACTCCCTTCATACATAACTCATCATAATCTGATTAGCGAGGTTAGTACCCATAATAAAATATTTTTTCTCTACTGGAAATAAAGATATTCTTGAAGGGCTACTGTTTCTCAAGAATGCCAAAAAGTTTTTGCAAATAAAAAGCAAGCTTAAGGTTTGTAAAACGAAGAAAAGGCAAAACAAGACAGAATATGTGAAAAACAGAACAGCAGGTAGTAAAGAATTTTTTAGGGATACTTCTGCAAATCAAATCAAAAAACTCAGAACATACGAAAGTTCCGTAATTGTATAGAGCACGCTGTGTAAAAAATTCAGCTCAAAATGAACTGGGATTTTTCTGTGATTTTTCTAGTCACGAGGACAGAATCTGTTTTCTTGACAGCATGTCACAACTTTCACTTCCCTTGTCATATGAGGCTATAAATGGCACAAAGCTTGAAAAGTAAAGATACAATGATGTTGCTACAGTAGTAACAATCATCAAGACCACTAAAAACAGAAGAAAAACAAAAGGGAAATCCTAAATTTGCTGCGGGCTGCCTCACGAAAGCGCTTCTTTAAAGCCATTAGCTAGGCTTAATGCAAATAGATCAAGTCTTTTCAAGAAAATAGCTAACCCGTGTGACGGACTCAAAAGGCAACTTAATCTTTTTCCTAGGGAAGTGTTCCATCCCTTTTTTGAGAGGGAATTGGAATTTTATAATCCCTTCTTTCATATCAATAACAGCACCCACGGTGGGAAGAAAAGGACGTCCCAAAATAATTGGACAAGAAGGTTCACATTCAATGTCCATAATAGTAAAATCAACGGGAACATAATTGTCATTGACAATGATAAGAACATCGTCGATCTTCCCCAAAGGTTTCTTTACGGAAGAATCGACAAGACGAACACCAAAAGAATAAGGATCAAAAGGTTTCAATTCAAATACATCATACATTCTTTTGGGCATAACGGAGGTACTAGCTCCAACATCACATAAAGCATAGCAAGAAAAGTTATTCAACTTAATTTTAATCATAGGATCCCGACCATCTTCTAGCTTTCTAGGTATGGAGACTTCTACCCTAAGCTTCTCCTCACTAGCTTTGATGAGAGCATTAGTGATATGCTCCATGAAGGCAAGATTAAGTGTGCTAGTGTGGGGGTCTCTAGACATATTGTGAAGGAAACAAATAACTTCAAAAAGGGTGCAATTATCAAAATCAAGGTCACTACTATCAAGTAAAGTAGTAGTGGTGTCCTTTAGGCTCACTTGTTTGGTAGCTTCTATTGAGGTCATAGCATCACCATTAATAGGTCCTATGGGACTAGGGGTGCATTGGGTGCTAAGAGTTTGGATATCCTCAACCACTTGGATAGTAGCAATGGTATGGTGTGTAGGAAGGCTCTTAATTATATATTCTTCCTCCTTTTCTCTAGCCCATCTCTCTTTAAGTTTAGCCATCATCCTAATGTTTTCATTAATTTGCGCTTGAATAGCATTCATAGGAGTGACCTTCCTCTCCTCAAGGGGAGATGTTATAATTTTAACCAATTCTACTTCATGGGCTAAATTGTCTACCTTCGACGAGAGGTTATCTAATTTGTCTAGTTTTTCCTCTACACTCTTGTTGAAAGCTTTTTGGGTAGTGATAAAGTCTTTAAGCATACTCTCTAATTCATAAGTGGAGTTTTTGGTGCTAGGATAAGTGTTGTTGTTCCCGTAGTTGGAGGGGAACGGTCTAGGATTGCTACCAAAGTTACTCCTATAAGCATTGTTATTGAAGTTGTTTCTAGAGATAAAGTTCACATCTACTTGATCTTGAGCAATCAAAGAATTTAAAGGTACATCACGAGGATCAATAGGAGATTGCTTGGTAAGTAGAGACATAATCAAGTCAACTTTTTCATTTAGGGAGGAGATCTCCTCGACAGAGTTTACCTTCCTACCTGTTGGAGCTCTTTCGGTGTGCCATTAGGAACAGTTTGTCATAATCTCATCAAGAAGTTTTGTGGCAGCACAAAGTGTAGTTGATATAAAGGTTCCTCCCGCGGCTGAATCTAGCAAGTTCCGCGAGGTAAAGTTCAAGCCTGCATAAAAAGTTTGGATAACCATCCAAGTAGTCAAACCATGCGTAGGGAAATTCTTAACAAGAGATTTCATGCATTCCCAAGCTTGGGCAACATGTTCATTATCCAATTGCTTAAAATTCATAATATTACTCCTCAATTGGATAATATTAGCAGGGGTAGTACTTCCCAACAAAAGCATACTTGCACTTATCCCAAGAATCTATGCTATTCCTAGGCAAGGATTGAAACCAGATTTTAGCTCCTCCTCTCAAGGAGAAAGGAAAAAGCTTAAGCTTAACAATATCACCATCTACTTCTTTGTACTTTTGCATATCACAGAGCTCAATAAAATTATTTAAGTGCAAAGCAGCAGCATCTCCAGCACCGGAGAATTGATCTTTCATAACAAGGTTCAGCAAAGCAGTTTTAATCTCATAAGAATGTGCTGAAGTAGCAGGTGTAGCAATAGGAGTGCAGATAAAGTCACTGTTGTTGTGACTAGTGAAGTCACACAACTTGGTGTTCTCAGAGGAATCCATAGTAGCAGCAAGCAATATAACTATTTTTTTTTGATAAAAGACACTAAAGCAAAAACTGAAAGGTAAACAAACAAGACTAAAAATTAAAGGTAAAAGATAGTGTGCAACTCCCCTATCTTGAAAAGTGGAGTCCCCGGCAACGGCGCCAGAAATTGCTTTTGATGGTACGAATTAACGCCCCCTCGTTGGTTAACCAAAGTGGAAGGTTGAGATGTAGACAACGGCAATTTCCCTTGGCGAAGATGCTAAGGTTGAGTGTTGAACCAACAGGACTCCAAGATCGACAAGTAGGTGACAAGGAAACAATGGCACCGTTTTAAGACAAAAGTTGCTTCATTGACCTAGACCTGCACACACATCAAATTACTTTGCTTCCCAACGAGTACAGAGGAGTTGTCAATTCCTCCGGCCTTGTTGTTTACAAAGGATAAAACGCACGGGATAATAATGATAGTGATAGCAACGAAAAAGTAAATACTGAAAGTAAATTGATAGCGGGTGTAAACAGTGTTGGAAATATGGACCGGGGTCCTATGATGTTCACTAGTGATGTCTCTCTCCCAAAAGACGATAAAACAGCCATGCGAGGTAAACAAATTACAGCTGGGCAATTGACAGGATTATGTGCGCAAACCAACGCTAATTATACTATAAAGAAAGGAAGAGACTCAAAAGCATGGGCGGTACGCCAAGACAAGTAGACCAAAATCCATCTGCATCTACCTACTTATCATCCACCTTGAGATATCTATCCAGAACATCTCGCTGGTATTAAGTTCCGAATCCCACCCAAAGTGTAAACTCAAAGCAACGGACAACTGCATTAAAGAACTTTGCGTAAAGTAAACAATCCTTGCACCCGCAAGTACAAGCACCGTTGTTTTCCCCCTGGTGGCAACAACACATCCCCTAGACTCATGTTTCTGTCACTCAAGCTAGTCATCGGGGGGCATGAACCCACAATCATGCATAACGCTCCCTCTTGGAGTCACTACCTACTACTTGGCCAAAGGAATAAACAGCAACGGAGAACATGCAAGAATTACTCTAGAACATAAATATAAAAGAGGAGAATCAAATATATTACTCAAACACAATCTGAACATAATGTCATAATCCATCGGATCCCAGCAAACTCAGCATAGCAACAACAGAAATATTACATATGTGCCTCGATCATGTAGGGCAGCTCACGAGGTCTAATCCATGAAGAACAAAGAGGGGAGGAGAACATCACATAGCTACGGATCATAGACCCATGGTCCAAGGTGGACTACTCCCGGTTCATCCGGGAAGCGTCCATGGTGGTGGAGAAGCTCCCGGAGGTGGTTCCTCCCTCCGGCAGGGTGCCGGGAAGAGGTCTTCTAGTGCTCCCGATCTTGGAAGCGCGACGGCGGCGGAACAGAGGAGAGATCACGAAAAAGGGTTCCCGTCACGGGGGTTTCTTGTCACGAGGAATAAATAGGCGAAGGGGGGCAGCCAGGGGGGCCACCAGGGGTCCAGGCGCCCCCTGTTGCGGCCCACCCTAGGGCGCGCCAGGAGGGTGCCTGGGGCCCTGGTGGGTCCCCTCTGGCCCCCCTCGGTGATTCCCGAAGCTTCTTCTATGCTGATTTTTTATTGGATTTTTCCCGAATTTTTGGAGCACTTTTAATATGGGGGTAACCTGAAATAGAAAAACAGCAGAAAACAGGAACTGGCACTGGGGTGCATTGAGTTAATAGGTTAGTCCAAATATGATCAAAAGTGTATGGAAGTTCATCAATATCATAGCAATATCACACAAAAGAGGCATGGAGCAAGCAGAAATTATAGATATGTTTTGGACGTATCAACGCTAAAGACAATGTTCATACATGAATTCAGAGTGGCCAGATTTGAGTTAGAAATTAAGTTTCTATCTACAAAGATGGAAGAACACACTAGCCTGAATGACCACTTAGACAGGATGCATCAGATGTACCTGACTCTAGTGGAGGACTATGAATATTGGACAATGAACGAATCTACCACAGAAGAGTTTGCGATAAACACGTTATTACACTCACTTCCACCGAGTTATGGTGATTATGTTCATAGCTATGTCGGAAGAGGAGCTAATATGAGTCTCCGTAATTTCATGACTGATCTCTTGGCCACGGACATTGCACCAATCGAGGATGCAGAAGTTGTGGATGGAGAAGGTATATACTTGATATACTTTATAAATGTTTGTTCCCTTTATACAACACTTGTAGTTAATGAGTATCTGATACTTATTCTGTTTTATGAAAACAGGACCTGCTGTTGCATTGACGGGAAGAGGTGGAATCAAGGATTGATGGCAACCAAGACAGTCGATGGCCAACATGGATTCTACCGAGACATCTATCATAGGAAATACTTTTAGTATTAGATAAATCTTACGTAATCATTAAAGTATGAACACTTAGTTGAGTGGCTAGCATCTTGCGAGACAAAGTTATTCATGTAATGAGACAAGTCAGTTGTTCTGGTTAAATGAATAAAGTGTGCTTATACTCTGATTATGTCTTGATTTATATTATGATAGAAAGCATTTATGATACTGCTATTATTGTCAAGTGATATTCAAAGGTTAATGATAAATGTTGTCTTGAATACAACAATTCAAAAGTCATGATTAGATTTAATTGCATAAGGTGATTTCATAATTGATGAAGTCATTAAATATATGATTTGACTTGTGCATTTATTATCGGATGAAAGTCATAACTTAATTGCATGAGATGGATTAGATACACAATCTATGAACCTCTGCATTAAACATGACCATGACAAAGTTCTAGCAAGTAGAACTTATGCCAATCATTATACATAAATGACGTATTAAATGGGCACGTGAGTTATCATTAAATACTTCATGTGATTAATTGAAATTTGTATTCAATTGAGATCATGAAACTGAGATTCAGGAATCGCAGTGTGAAGTAGAATATAAGGATACAAATCACTACGTTGTGATCTAAGTGATAAGTATTAAAATTGACATAATGGAAGACTTGTGGAAATTGTACCACAAATTACGATGGAAGTTTAAAATGCTAGACTATTAAACCATTCGTAGTCATACTAAACTGTAGTATGGTCTAAAGGTTCTTTGCCCTTGCACCAAAACTATTATCGAACAAGGTTGTTTAATTCATTAAGTTAAAAACACCCACTTCATGAAATAGGAAACCATCCCAAATCTAATGAGACAAGATAGCTCCATAAATGATGGTGTTAGAAAGTTTCTAAAGAAAGAATTTCTTTGTGTTAAAATGCAAGCAATTGAAATTACACGTTTTTCCTAAATAGCAAAACTTGTATTGCTTAATTGGTAGTGTGAGAAGTAGTTTCTCTACACGGATCCAATGGAAGATAGTGGAAACTTTGACCGGATTACTGGACCTTGCCTTCGTAATATCAGAGTGATGCAACAGAACCATGTTCCGCTGTAACAACACTGTAAAAGGAGGGAATATGCCATGGATGATAATCATGGTATATGAGTTGAAGCCTTTGTTGAATTTAGAAGGTTGTCATGAATACGTTCTGTACAGAACAATAATCACGAGTCTTCTTAATGAAACAAAAGGAATAAAACTGCTTGAAATGCAAAGGAATGATGGTAGCCTACAACGCGAGGAGAAATGAAATAATATTTAGTTGCATATAGGATGGCTCACATCCTGTGAAATAAATCGGTTATTTGGCTCATAAAACTGTTATGACCAAAGTTCAATATTGATTGACTACAAAAACGTAGGAATACTTTAATCAATAAAATATTTCATTTGCACTACAGTGGACCATAGCCTGGAATTGCGTCTCATTCAAATTGGGATTTGAAAGTGAACTGCAAGAGGCATGGCGAAAGTTTATTTCATTAAAAGGATGGACTATAGTACCTCAAGACAGGAACCCTCAATCTTGATTTGATCAAGTGATTTTGTGATGACCAAAATATTGAGTGGACCTGTAGTTTCATGAAACTGAGTGGAAGCTTCAGAGACTTCTAAGAGACTTGGAATGCAGAGGGCATTTTCTGAGTGGGAGCTTTGAGAGGATTATTGTTATGTCAGACATAAGAATAAAGATGTTAACTTGATAAAAGCCGAACCACAAATATATGAGTATATGCTGGAAATATTTGAGTGGGAGCATGATCATTATCTCAAACATATATGCATTGGTATGTGTGAAGAATGATCTCATAAATATATATATATGGACATGCATTGATTTGTGTATATGGAGAATCGTCTCACATACATATGTGCATTATGATATATATATATATATAAAGCATAAGGCGGATAAAATAGAAAGATTACAAGAATATTCTTTTATGTGAAGTACTAACACGTTACACGGTGAAATCTATAATGATAGATTAAGATACGGATAATGAACCAAAGTAAAGGTTGGAATAATGTTCTAGACAAGAAACATGTTCTTGTAGCTAGAAATTATATAAAGGATGAAAATACAAATATCACAAGCAATGTCTTGATGGAAGAATAGAGATGCACCATGTACTTGGACATGTGATCTTATATGCTCTTTGGCATATGATTCTACCATAAAACATGTGCTGTGAATCCAACAATAGAATGACTCAAAAGTTCTTGAATGAAGAACATATTCCGATGTGCTTTAGGAGTAAAACACAGAATCTTAAATAAAGTCCATGCATTCAGTATATGAGGAATACTGAGGAATATGCTCTAAAATATAGAAAGGATAATAGACTTGAATGTAATGCAAGATTACAATTGCAAGCTATATTATGAGTCTATATAGAATTAGAGACATCACCGAAGATATGAAAGAAATGTGAGCAAGATTCACGACACTACAAACATAATACTACTTCAAGAAAATAGACGTATGGATAAAAGTTTAGCGTAAGAAGTTTGGACTTCTAGCTGAGTGTATTTCCTAGTATATATGACCATGGATAAGTCTTTCTAAAGACTGAACCAAAAGGTCATTGGAGGATGCTGTGAAATATTAGTCTCACTCTCCCGCAAAACTTATATCCAATCATTATATGATAATGAGTGGCATGTCAAACCAGTTGAACAATACCAGTTGCAAAGGAAACATAAGAATCTGAATTGGTGCAGTTCGTTGACGAAACCTCTTCCATAAGCAAGCATGATCAATGAACAGTTATGCGATAAGATGATTATGATCGGGAAAGTGCGGCTAGATTATTAACACTCTAGTGCAAGTGGGAGACTATTGGATATATGCTCTAGAGTCAAATAATATATGATTATTCCAATATATCTAAGCAAGTTCATAACCAGTTTCATACCGTGCTAGAACTATATCAGTGAAACAATGATACATGTGTGGTATAGAAATCCCCAGTGTTCCTAGTTAGCCTCTATTTCAATAACTAGTTCATGGTCAACATGATGGTCGTGGTTTCACGATCATGTACAATTAAGTCTCTTGACTGTGAGGTCACATCACTAGATGAGTGAAGTGATGAACATTGCCCAACGTAAGAATTACATCATGATCAAACTTACGAAGGTTCAGTGTTGTAATTACAGAACATAGTAGACCGTTCCTTTGACCGTGAGTACTTGCATAATTGCTATCTTCTTGGATTCTTTGACTTACATCCCACCTCCTGACTGAAATATGAGGGCCATAACGGTTGTATCTTGGGTAATCCGTGGAGATATGTTGATGAGTTTTGTTACAAGAGCGGGATTTTTCAATCCATGTGATGGATAGATACTCAAGGCCCACTCGGTGAGATTCCATCCATAAAGCTGCGCAGCGTGTGACTAGGTCACGGGGATGAATATCACGGGAACGAGTGAATAAGGATTTGTCATAACAAGGTTGAACCAGACATAGGATGTCGTTGATCAAATCTCGGAACAATCCAGTATCGCTGATAAGGGATTGCTATACGACGTAAGGTCCAATCGGTATTGATATCTGGAATGCACAAGGGTCATTATGGCCATCCAGGTCCCGTTGATGATCATTGACCGTAGCCTCATCTCGGTCATGACTGGAGTTTTCTCGGACCGTAGGTAACACCACTTAAGGGCTCGATGAAATCGGAGCCCTTTTTCGTAACTATGGGAGTTACCGGAGAATAAAGGAAGCAGCACCGGAAAAGTTCCGTGTTGACCCGAAGGAGTTTTGGAGTGAGCCAGAAGGTGTTCCGGATCACGGGGAGTTGGAATAGTATGTTTTAGTTATTAATTAATTTAATTAATAATTAAAAACATTTTATTTTAATTAAAAAAGTGCAATGAGCCTTATTGGAGAAAAGGGCCCATTAGGGGAAATAAAAGGGAAAAGAAAAAGGGAAAAGGGGGGTGCGCCATGGGCCCTAGGGCCCATTGTTGGGAAACGTAGTAGAAAACAAAAAAATTCGGCCTACGAATCAAGAACCCAAGATCATCCAAGAAGATTGCATACAAGGTTTTAGGTCATGGCTCACCAACCGATGTAGCGGAAGTAGAGTTGGTGAAGCTCGTGGACGTAGTGGAAGTAGATCTCGCAAGTTCTCCCACGAACAGTCCCTCGATCAATCCCACGAACAAGTCCCGCGATCTAGTCCCACGGACAAGTCCCATGAACAAGCTCCTCGAAGAAGGGTCGAAGGTACGACCCCTCCATTAGTATCCACACATCCCGTAGCAGCAATCCAGCAGCGCTCCGCCGTCCAGAGATGAACGCCACCGAGAAAACTAGAGGGAGAAAACCCTAACGGATTCCGATCTAGAACAGCGTCTAAACCGGGGTCTAATTGTGGAGCAACGGGGTTTAGAGGAGGGAGGGTGGCGCATAGGCCTTGGGGACAAGTTGTGTTGCGCCCCCCACCCCTCCCCCACATTATATAGGTGGCCAAGAGGCCCTTGGGGCGCAGCTCAAAGGGAATTGGGAGTCCAACTTGGACTCCCAAGCCTTCCAAACCTTACCACACCTTCCCACCGGAAAACTGCCATAATGGGTTTTGGTATTCCCACCTGGAGGAGGTTTCCTTCCCCTTGGTGCGCCCCCACCCCCTTGGCCGGCCAGGGAAGCCTAGGTGGCTTGCCCCCAAGGCTAGGGGCGCAGGGGAGTGGGTGGTACTGCCCGGAACCTTCCGGAACCTTCTAGAAGCTTCCAGGACCTTCCGGGACCTACCGGGACTGTTTCGGGACATTCCGGACACTTTTGGAGCACTTCCAATACCTTCCGGAACCTCTAACGAATGTTCCGGAGCCATCTAAATGGGTTTCGGAGCCATCCGGGCAAAGGTTATTATGTCCGGTGAACACAACATATTGTTTAAGCTGTCCACCGATCACCGAAACTATTCCGGTTGATCGTAAACTTTCCCATTACCATTTTCATATGTTCCGGAACCACCTGGGACTACTCCAGAGTGATCCGGACATATCCTTAAATACCCAAAACTACTTTTGGTGCCCTTATGAACTATTTCATAAATCCCCGGAACTACTTCCGGTACCCGTATGAACTATTCTGCTTTGCTTCCACTAAACCTTCTACCATACTAGTATTCTAACAGACTACTGCTCGTTAAGCGTGTGACCCAATAGGTTCGGTATAATGCGGACATGACTCAGAACATCTTCCGGACATAGGTCAACAGCCTTTTGTCAATAGCCAATAATCAACAGCGGAGCCATGGACACCCATGTTGACTCCCGCACATACACGAAGAAACTTCGAGTGAACCATTATGTTTAGTCATGTACCATTCCCTTTGCTTCGCGATATATGACAAAGTTAAAGGAGAGAAGTTTGGCACCCATGTGTAACAACTTTTGAACACAAGCCACTCGTTATCCTCTTTGCTCGTTTGTCCCTTTTCTCGTTATCGTATTCCGGTATCCCCGTGACTGAATCACAATGCGTCTGGCCAGACTATAATGGATACCGTCATACCGAGTGGGCCCGAAGTGAATATCTTCTTCATCGTGAAGGAGCAAATCCCATTCTTGAACTATCACAGTCACTAGCCACACCATCTGACATACCCAGAACTTATTTTACTACTTCCCATTTACGGGAGGATTCATCTAAGAACCAAAGCATGTCTTCCTGTGTGAAGCAACTCGATACTCTCATGGTCTAAGGAATTACGTATATGAAAACATTTCATGATATGACTTATAACGTAGTTACGATGTGATCTCTAAGTATATCATTCAATACTGGGGTCGGTTCAACATCATTGTTCTGCTAACAATATGTTCCCATTGCTACTGACATCCTTGTTACAAGAACAATGTCCATGATTAAGAAAACGTAATCATTAGTTAGCACATGAGCTGGTCTTAGAGGCTAAACCAGGAACTCTTGGTGTTTACATTTCCACACATGCAAATGAGTTTTCTTCTGAATCTCACAGTCAGGGTCATTGCAATTATAGCACAGAAATATAAACATTAATTACGAACGTGGAAATATATATATAATAACATTTTATATTGCCTCTAGGGCATATTTCCAACAGTCTCCCACTTGCACTAGAGTCAATAATATTGTCAGTGCTTGAGCACTTTACACCTATGGCATACCGGTGTAATAAATGCCTCATTTGTGGTATAGACCTCATCTTCGGATCTGACGTTTCAGGCCCGTTTGTATCTTGCATATCTTTGCGTTTTCACGCTATCATAAAATTCACTAATTTTATCAGTTTAGCTTTGTATATGTTTGAATCATTTGGTAGGACCTTGGTTCCTTAGAATAAGTCATGAAATCATTCATCAATGTTCCATGAGCTTCAAGCATCTAGGAAACCATACCATGTTCATAAATGAATTTATGATTCAAAATACCCTCCTTGTTACTTCTTTAAGCAACAATATACTTAGCCTCTGTTATAGAATTCGCCACAGTATCGAACTTGACATAGTTCCTCCATACTGTGCCACCCTTACGTGTGAAACACATAATCCCAATTAAAATCGAAAATCGATCGGAGTAAGTATGAAGACTAAATTGGTGTAACTGTTTACATCAAAATTCAGCTGGTGTAACTTGTTACAACGAGCTCTTCATTATCTCCATTTTCCGAGAAACATATCTTATCTATCATAAGTTTAACTTTTCATTGTTTGTCCAATGATCAACATATTGATCACTTTGGTA
Organism: Bromus sterilis; assembly: GCA_950022295.1. Lineage (NCBI taxonomy): Eukaryota > Viridiplantae > Streptophyta > Magnoliopsida > Poales > Poaceae > Bromus > Bromus sterilis. The sequence goes on along the minus strand of OX465601.1, from coordinate 135,298,391 downwards.
TCTTGCTCACAACCTTTTGGAGCGTTGGACATATCTGGTCGTTTTACATATTATGGTGTACATGATTAATCCAAACACACATGTGAGTGAAATTCTATTCATGTGTTTTGCTTATCTATGTTCATGAACACCGATTTCCGCAAACAACTTTTCACCACGACTTCGGCAAGAACATGTTTCTTGGCATTTCATACTAAACTACTTTAGTATCATGTCAATATGTAGTGTTGGCTTTAGCATGATCAGGCACTTACTATCTTCATAGATCACTATGCTCAATACTAATGCTATATCAGCCCAAGTTCTTCAACTGAAAACTATTTCCAATGAAGTCCTTATTCGTGTCAAGAAATTTATATCATTTCTAATCAACAATATGTCATCTACATAAGGTTTTAGAAATATTATTCAGCTCCCACTTACTTTCTTGAATATTCAAGCATCTTCGTTATTCCTGATGAAAACAAACTCTTTTGGCAATTTCATCACAACGAAAATTCCAACTCCATTATGCTAGCTCCAGTCCATCACTGGATATCCAAGGCTTGCATCTATTTTAGCATCCTTTGAATCGACAAAACATTCCGGTCGTATCACGTATACGTCCTTTGTTATATTTCCATGTAGGAACTTTGTTTTGACGTTCATTCTACCATATCCTATAAATGAGATATGTAGTAATTGCTAGTATAACCCGAACTGACTAAAGCATTTCTACGGTCGACACTATTTCGCCGTAGTCAACCTTTGAACTTGCTAGAAAACAATTTTCCAATGAGTTGAGCTTTATGGATAAAACAATTTCATCCGAATCAATTATAGATCCATATATATATTCTTCAGACTTTTAGTCTTTCCGAGGGTCTACCAAGTTCAAAACTTGACTTACTTCCATGGATACTATCTCGGATTATTTGGCATTTAGCCAAATCCCGGAGTCAGGGCCCATCAACGCTTCTTTGTATATCACAGGTTTATCATTGTCGAACAACAATATCTCGTTTTACATATCATGAATGTTTGTACGATTTTTGTCTAACCTGTGTGGTTCAGCTGCGCACTCCTCTAAAGATTCAACAATCTTTGACAAGTTGCACTGTCCTCCCACTCACTCTTTTGTAAGAAACTATTTTTCTTCAAAACACATTGTTCTTAACAGCAAACAGTTTTGCTTTTGTGTAGTGATAGAGGAATACCAAAACTTTTGGCATAACCTTAACAAAGTAGCACTTATCTGATTTGGGGTTTTGAGTATGTCAAACATATGCCTCATATACCCAAATTTTAAGAAAAGACAACATGGTTTTAACAGTCCATACCACATCTAATATGGTGTCATTTCATCAGATTTGATGATGCTCTTTTCAGTGTAAAAGCCGTAGTCACTAACGCATAACTTTAATAAGTATAATGGCAAATTGATAAACGTCATATTTGATCTTACCGTGTCATACATGGCTTGATTACATCTCTCGAACACTTTACTCATAGTGGTGTTCCGGGAGACGCAAGTTATGACACTTCTTCACAACTCATCAGACGTTCGCTAAACTTGTAACTCAAATATTACTTTCTACAATCTAATTTGCAGAAGCTTTATTTTCTTGTTACAATGAATTTCTATTTCACTCTAAAATTCCTTAAACATTTCAAAGATTTCAGAAGTATGTCTCTATTGAACAAATATCCACATATCTACTTCAACTCATGAGTGAAGATAGGGAATCCACTGCACACAACTACACTTATTGGACTACACACATCATCATGTATGATTACCAATGGTTTAGTTGCCCGTTCATGTATGGCCTATCAACGGTGTTTTAGTCACATTACTTCGAGACAAAGATCACAAGCGTCAAGTGATTCATAATCATATGACTCGAAAGTCCATCACTTATGGAAATTCTTCATGCATGTTATGTCACTTGTGATAAACGGCAGTGCCACATCTATGTGGTATTTCTGTCAGTCTTGCGACGTTTAGCATCAGTGTTATGGATGTTTAGTATTATTATCAAGATTCATAACATACAACCTATTCATAATGGAAGTATGGCCTTTACGTTATTCATAGCTTTGAACAACTCTCTTGCAACAAACATGATTCAAAATGATGTTTTGCAACAAGGCTAAAGTGTAGTAACAATTTACTCAACTCTAAAATGAATTATGAAGATAATCATAGAGTCAACACACGGCATAGTAAACCTTTTACCGTGTTCCCGAGCGTGTCAAAACTCATCATTAGCTAGTCATAAAGGCCATAGTATTTCTTGCATCGAGTTGCAACAATATGCAATCGATGTGATATTCCGGTGATCAACAGTTTAATCACAATATACATAATCCACAATTAACTGCTTAATCATGATTCCCAAGAATTACATCTCTTGACCAACAATGAATTCATCTATAACTCCGTATGACTTTCATTTCTGAGCTGGTTATTCCAGTCTTCTTTCGTTTTGCCTTTATACGTATCATAGTTCTATTTCCAATGTCACTCCTACTCACAGAAGATCACACATGATCAAGGGTGGCGCATGCCATGGAATTTCCGGCATGTAAGTCTTACTAACACACTATGGAACTTCCTTTCCCTTAATCCTCATCATCATATGACCAGTGTTCTTCTGGATCCCACACTTATCCGTTTCGTTAAGAGCACAGTGAATATTTTCACTAATGCTTACAATCATACATTGTACTAGATATCTTATATCCAACATTAATTGTCTTACCACTGAAAACAATTTTTTAGTTCCATGAATATAACATAACTATCCCAAACTTTTCGAAGTTCGGGTTTCATGGTGGTGAAGACAATGCACTTAGCTGTGGTGGAATTCTAGCATTTTTGGATTATGGACGTAAGTCACATCATCCATAGCATCAGCGGGAGAGCATCAAAAATTTGCGATAGGACATGGTCCTTCTCGGCACTATTGAGGATAGTCCTCACAATACGGTACCAATCGTAAAGTTTTTACCAGATAATACAGTTAATCAAAATCAATTGGGAAGGTGGTAACGCGAGCCATTATTCTACAACGATAATGCAAATACTAAGACTTTGTTCATAATTAAGTTGCACTTGTGATTAATCAATTTAATTACTTAGTGCGCTCCCACTCAGATCAATATCTCTCATAATTGATGCTGGAGTGATTCAAGATCCAACCCAATCGTCCGCCATTGATGTGACATCACTGATGACTTAGACTGGACTGGTAGGCCAACTTGCCAATCACGCCAAAGGTGATTCTTGTTCATCTTTCGATGGGCGTGTTCCGGTAGCAAACTTTTATCCAAACCGTCAAGATAACCAAGTGTAATGTGCTGTGTGTTCTTTTAACACACCCGTCTTTTATGCGTCACACCGTGTGCACCCATGTGACATGACCTGCTCCGATGTGAAACATAGTATAGACGGTGCTACAGTTGGAAGAACACTATCAACTTGATATTGTTTTGCGAGAGATCACCCTAATAAAATACGACTATCGCGCATCAAACAAGGGTGCATCAAAGGGATAAACATCACAGGAAGTTCATAAAATTATGTGATATGATATAGCCCTTTGCTTCGTGAAGTCTTCGTAGTCTTCACGCCGTCGTGGTAGAAGTCACCGCGTTCACCAACTTTCTCCTTGGCGCCGGGAACATCACCACGGCTTCCGGCATGTGCGTCGGGGTCCACCTCCGCATCGTATATCATCACCTTGCATCTATCTATTGCTTTGCCTCGAGCTAATAAACAGTTCTGGCACGCAGGCCATAATTAAGTGACAATCATATGACTCCAGTCATCATGCCGTACCACGACACGCAGGTCGCGAATAAATATTACATAACATGTAGCATCTCATACAAACACATTGCAAATCTTGAAGGCTATACCACATCACATGCATTCTCTGCAAAAACGAGTTAGATCGCTATCTATACGGATTGTTGGGAAACGTAGTAGAAAACAAAAAATTTCGGCCTACGAATCAAGAACCCAAGATCATCCAAGAAGATTGCATACAAGGTTTTAGGTCATGGCTCACCAACCGATGTAGCGGAAGTAGAGTTGGTGAAGCTCGTGGACGTAGTGGAAGTAGATCTCGCAAGTTCTCCCACGAACAGTCCCTCGATCAATCCCACGAACAAGTCCCGCGATCTAGTCCCACGGACAAGTCCCATGAACAAGCTCCTCGAAGAAGGGTCGAAGGTATGACCCCTCCATTAGTATCCACACATCCCATAGCAGAAATCCAGCAGCGCTCCGCCGTCCAGAGATGAACGCCACCGAGAAAACTAGAGGGAGAAAACCCTAACGGATTCCGATCTAGAACAGCGTCTAAACCGGGGTCTAATTGTGGAGCAACGGGGTTTAGAGGAGGGAGGGTGGCGCATAGGCCTTGGGGACAAGTTGTGTTGCGCCCCCCACCCCTCCCCCACATTATATAGGTGGCCAAGAGGCCCTTGGGGCGCAGCTCAAAGGGAATTGGGAGTCCAACTTGGACTCCCAAGCCTTCCAAACCTTACCACACCTTCCCACCGGAAAACTGCCATAATGGGTTTTGGTATTCCCACCTGGAGGAGGTTTCCTTCCCCTTGGTGCGCCCCCACCCCCTTGGCCGGCCAGGGCAGCCTAGGTGGCTTGCCCCCAAGGCTAGGGGCGCAGGGGAGTGGGTGGTACTGCCCGGAACCTTCCGGAACCTTCTAGAAGCTTCCAGGACCTTCCGGGACCTACCGGGACTGTTTCGGGACATTCCGGACACTTTTGGAGCACTTCCAATACCTTCCGGAACCTCTAACGAATGTTCTGGAGCCATCTAAATGGGTTTCGGAGCCATCCGGGCAAAGGTTATTATGTCCGGTGAACACAACATATTGTTTAAGCTGTCCACCGATCACCGAAACTATTCCGGTTGATCGTAAACTTTCCCATTACCATTTTCATATGTTCCGGAACCACCTGGGACTACTCCAGAGTGATCCGGACATATCCTTAAATACCCAAAACTACTTTTGGTGCCCTTATGAACTATTTCATAAATCCCCGGAACTACTTCCGGTACCCGTATGAACTATTCTGCTTTGCTTCCACTAAACCTTCTACCATACTAGTATTCTAACAGACTACTGCTCGTTAAGCGTGTGACCCAATAGGTTCGGTATAATGCGGACATGACTCAGAACATCTTCCGGACATAGGTCAACAGCCTTTTGTCAATAGCCAATAATCAACAGCGGAGCCATGGACACCCATGTTGACTCCCGCACATACACGAAGAAACTTCGAGTGAACCATTATGTTTAGTCATGTACCATTCCCTTTGCTTCGCGATATATGACAAAGTTAAAGGAGAGAAGTTTGGCACCCATGTGTAACAACTTTTGAACACAAGCCACTCGTTATCCTCTTTGCTCGTTTGTCCCTTTTCTCGTTATCGTATTCCGGTATCCCCGTGACTGAATCACAATGCGTCTGGCCAGACTATAATGGATACCGTCATACCGAGTGGGCCCGAAGTGAATATCTTCTTCATCGTGAAGGAGCAAATCCCATTCTTGAACTATCACAGTCACTAGCCACACCATCTGACATACCCAGAACTTATTTTACTACTTCCCATTTACGGGAGGATTCATCTAAGAACCAAAGCATGTCTTCCTGTGTGAAGCAACTCGATACTCTCATGGTCTAAGGAATTACGTATATGAAAACATTTCATGATATGACTTATAACGTAGTTACGATGTGATCTCTAAGTATATCATTCAATACTGGGGTCGGTTCAACATCATTGTTCTGCTAACAATATGTTCCCATTGCTACTGACATCCTTGTTACAAGAACAATGTCCATGATTAAGAAAACGTAATCATCAGTTAGCACATGAGCTGGTCTTAGAGGCTAAACCAGGAACTCTTGGTGTTTACATTTCCACACATGCAAATGATTTTTCTTCTGAATCTCATAGTCAGGGTCATTGCAATTATAGCACAGAAATATAAACATTAATTACGAACGTGGAAATATATATATAATAACATTTTATTATTGCCTCTAGGGCATATTTCCAACACCCATGAGGGTGGCGCCACCCCTCACCCCTAGGCCGACGCCCTCCCCCTAGCAAGGGACTTTAGTCCCACCTTGCTAGGGGAGAGGGGTTGACTCCATCCCCTCTGCCTATATATAGATGGACAGGGTGCACATATTTAATACACAGAGATTCGTGAGAAAATAAATATTACTCCGAATCGAGATCGCTTTTCTCCGGTCTTCTCCCATTCCTCGTCTCTTCCACGTTGGGCGCCCCTTGTTTGGGGCCTATAGTGGAATTGAGGAATCTCTGCTACACGGAGGCCGTCGTGCTGCCGAAACTCCGGTTCCGGAGGTCTACTTGCGCCACCTTTGCTGGATCGGAGATCGGAGGTCGTCATCGAGTCTCGTACGTGTGCGAGTACTACGAGGTGCTACACGTGTGGCACTACACCCATCCGGGTGCTAACACAACCAGGGGGCTGTGAACTTCGTTCGACTACACCAGCCACGTTTGCGGGAACGTTTCCCGCGCAACGGACTACACCCCGAGGTATGTTATTCCGCACTCCTTTCCGTTACAGTAATATGGCTAGCTAGATCTTGGGTTATGGAAAACGCTAGTTAGGAAAATTTTGTGTTTTCTGCTGCGAACCCCAACATTTTGAGCCTCTAACTTTCTTGCAGCATAATTAGTATTGCAGTGCGTTTATAATTCTGTCAATTGCCCAACTGTAATTTGTTCACCCAACTTAGCTATTTTATCGTCTTTTGGGAGAGAGACATCACTAGTGAACATCATGGGACCCCAAGCCATATTTCCACCATTGTTTACACCTCAATCATTTACTGCTTTAGTTCCTTTTCAGTAGCAATCACCACTATTATTTTCCCCGTGCGTTTGATCCTTTGTAAATGACAAGGAGAGAGAGATTGACAACCTCTTTGAACTCGTTCGGAGCAAAGTTATTTGTTGCTGTGTGCAGTTCCAGGTCAAGTAAGCAACCTCGGTTGTAAACGGCGCCATTGTTTCCTTGCCACCTACTTGAAGAACTTGGAGTCCAACTGGTAGACTCAAACCTTGGTATCTTTGCCAAGGGAAATTTGCTGCTATCTACATCATAACCTTCCACTTGGGGTAAACAATGAGGAGGTGTTGTGTACACCCATCAGATGCGTCCTTCTTCGCCGGTCTATGATTTGCGGGTTCCTATTATTTCATGCTATTGGTGCGGTTTGGCGGTGATTGTTGGAGAGGTGGTGGAAGGCAATGCAGATCCTAGCAGTGATCCGGGTCAATCTTCCTTGTTAGCTTCGATGGTGTCGCGCTTCCGAGCTCTAGGTGAGCACTATGCCTGTCGACGGTTCGACGCCCTTCGAGCCAGGACGAGAGGGTTGTGGCCTTCTTCGGAGACATCATCAGAGTGCATGGTGTCCTAGGCTTGACTGTGTGGAGTGGATTGGGATGCTACTTCCGATGTTGGCGACTGCTTCCTCGACTTTCTCCTTTTCGTTGTTGTGTTGTTATGTAGTTAGTTGATCAACACCTTGTATCTTTAGCTGCTTTCTTTCTTCAATTGTATTTCGCTAGCATGTAATCCTGGGCGGTTGATGGCTTTGTTAGTTCAAAGTCGGACTTGGTTCGGGCCCTCCCCGGGCCCGGTTCGAGTATTTTATCTAAAAAGCCAATATGTCCCAAGCCATCACTTGAATAAAGTGCCTTGTTTCTCTAAATAATAAAGCTTTCTTTAGGATTGTGTACACCAACGGTATCAACTCCAAATGAACTTCCTCCTCATTGTTAAACATTGATGATGGTTAGCAATCTGTATTGGCACCGTTGTAACAGTCCACGTTCTTTTAGTTTTGAGGTGGGTAACCACTTTTAAATTTTTTGATTTGCTTGAACATGGCAGATTATACATGGAAACAAATATTATTCTACCATATATTTTTTCTTAGTTAGATACTAAAAATTACAGTTTAATTATAGCCTTGTTTACTCCTCTAAATATGCATACATGCTCCATGAAGTTCGACATTCGTCTTCTATTACCTTTACGTTATATTTATTTACTCAAGATTCATTCATGACATGTCCTAACGCTTCGATGCTACAGGCAAACATATCAAGAAATCACTAACTAAATCGACCAATCAGAAACAAGAGGGAAGAAATCCTAATAATTCACCGGGTTAGCATGAATCATTTGTACATGATAGAAGATCATACGATGGCACACTCAAATATAATAATTTTCATAGAACAATCTGATCACACACAGAGACATGGACATGCATAAGAAAGGGTAATCAACACATATAATTTAACATGAACCTAAACCATAAGGAAGCAGGAGCACTGCCTCCCTCCTACGAGTTATTACTCTTTTTTACCGCGAGCTCCCTAGATTTCTGAAAAGGTCAAATTATTCATGAATATCTAGCTCCTTAGCATCCTCCACCACAAAAAAATGAATTTTTTAAAGCTTTTTCATAAGTCTTTTGAAGAGTTTCTTGTGCAAGAACATATGAGTCTGGGCTCAGGTCCGAATTACTCGTAGGAAGACCTTGTTCACTAGGGCTCTCATACTTTTTTCCACCTGTAGATTTTCTTCCATCACTCACTCTCACTTCCTCAAAGTGAGAGGGATTCTGACTGTCCTCTGCATCTGACATACTGAACCTGTGATATAGATAGATGAAAATGGAGTAGGTAAGCATCACAAAAAGTTGATAGATTTTGAAAAATATGAGTTCAAAATTCACTTTTCAGTTCCACACTGTGCAAATTGGTTTGTCCGGTTGAAATCGGTCGGTGGGTCCGAGATAACTTTTGTGACTAAGGTTGCTCAAATCGATGACTCTGAATAGCAAGCCTTGGTCACACCGAAGTGTCTTGACCACAGAATGAGGAATCGATCTCACCAAGATTTTTTGACCTAGGTCATCTCGAAGATAAGGATGTGTTTTCAGTCGATCAATCCAAAACGGCTTACAACGAAAAATGAAACCTTAAATATTGAAATTGAGAGGCTAAACCTACATAGATGAACGGTAATTGAATCTATTTGAGGTCATTCGGATGACCTATTTGTGCCAGCAAAACAATAAGAAATATTGCAAATCCAGTTTTCCGCCCGACGGTTTGCATCAAGAGGCTTCTCGGATGTTCCCCGAAGGCTCCAAGGTCCAGAGAGTCCACGATACTTTTTCTGCAATCAAGTGTTTTGGATTAAGATGATTCAAAAAGCAAAATCGTTTTTCTTGATGAGAAAATTTGACCTTGGACATTTTTAAATTTGATATTGTTTGAAGGATGTAATTATCCAAGCCAAATTATAGTAGATTTTCAAAGTTCGAGCTCCATGGAGCTCGCTTTTGACTAAAATTAAAAATCATATTTTGATGTTTTAAAAAATATGAAAAAAAACACACATAAACATAGATATATACTACATTTGTGTAAAATTTCATGATAAAAATACACTTTTTTCAAATATATGAAATACACTTATGTCAGGTGTGAAAAATGATCATTTTGTATGATGAACTAGGACAAGGTCCCGTACATTGCTACAGGTATAAATATCGTAGTATGTTAGCTTGTGATTTACCTAATCATAGATGTTTAATAAATCACGCACATGATTTATCTTATGTTTGATGAGAAATTTAATAAATAATTATGAAGTGGCTGCCTCCCACCCGGGATAGGCCCGGTTCGAACCCCCCCTTATTCTCTATTGGGCCTTACAAACCTATTAATAGAAAAAAGTAAAATCATTGATTTTTTTGTCCCATAACAATAATTTTTCCTTTGCCACAATGCAATCAACTTTAAATTAGAAATTGCTATGATAAAAATAAAAATAAAACTATAAAGTTATCATTGGAGTAAATATAAAATTATCATGGCAAATTTATATTAAAAAATTCATCGTAACCTACGTAAAACACAATCTAAAAAAATAAAAGAGGAAAATTTGCTATAGGGTGAAAACACTATTGTAGCACTGTAATCATGACAAATTTGCCATGTTCTACTCAAAATAGTCATTTCCAACAATTTCAAATAGCATGTCCCGCATATAAGAATTCTTATGTCGTACAAATAAGAATTGTCATATTTAATATATATAACGAATGTCATGTTCCACACAATACCATGTCTCGCATATAAGAATTACCATGTCATACAAATAAGAATTGCCATGTCTCATATATAACGAATGTCTTGTCACGCAAAATAAAAAATGTCATATTCGACAAACAAGAATTCCATCTCACACGGACATTTTTTTGCTATGTCCAATAAGCTATATATGAAATAAGAATTGCACTTTCACACGAAAAAGAATTTACCATGGATGATCTAAAAAATAAAATACTATAAGTTTCCCATGTGTAAATATAAGAATTTGCCGTGTGTAAAAGAACCACTGCAATAGTGAGCGATGTGGATAGTTTGCATGTTGAGATAAATACCACAAATACATGTTAGTTGAGTTTTGTTAGTGGCTGACATGGACAAATGATTGGATACAATAGTGGGTGATGCGAATAGTTTGCATGTTGAAATAGATACCTTAAATGCATCTTAGCGGAATTTTACTATATAACAAATATAGATTATCGTGTTTTAATAAATGCGCAACCCCAAGACAACGCATACAAGAATTGCCATGTTACATAAAATAAGAATTGTCACCCCTCATGAAATAATAATTTCCATGTTATAAAATATAATTACCAATACCCATAAGCTACATACAAATAATAATTGCCATATCTCATAAAATAAAACATTTCCATTAGTTACGATTAATTATATATCACAAAATTTATTTACAAAATATTTTATGATTTATAATTAACAGGAAAATATCATGTTTAAAAAATGCAAACATGAAAAAATAAATCAAATTTAATGAAACTAGTCAAAATTCTGAGCAAGTTACATGTAGAACGCGTTTTAATCGGAGCTAACGTTTAGAAATTATAAGCATCACAACAAAATCGTATCTAATGATGCACCGGATACAATGAGCATAAATAGGCTACACAACAAAAAAATTGGTTCCAGCGAAAGATAACAATGTGCGCCCACTGCAAGAAAACCTGGGAAAAAATCGTGAGGGTGAAAATCATACAACCTGCACGTTAAAGAAAATTGACTTAGCGCTTTAAGATTCGTGCGAAGATCTGACGATGGATTGAGTGTTCGGGCGAACAGGTCTTTGACCTGACGTCATTCATGTATGATTTTAACATATTTTGTAAAATTTTAAATACTTTTTGTTTTAAATTAAACGACTTTTATTTATTCACACAATAAAATCTAAATAAATGGAATTCATCTAATTTAAAACGAAGAAAATATAATTTTTGACTTTTTTTAAAAAAACAAACTCCATAAAGCCTGAGCTCTGTTTGCAATTTTCGGTCAGGCCTGCCTCTGGCTCTCTCTCCTCCTCAGTTGGTAAAACCCCATCTTTCTAGAAAAAAGCAAAGCCGTTCTCTTAAGCCCACCACACGCCGCCGCCGCCGGCGATCCTCCTCCCATGTTCTACGCCGCTGTGGCAGCCACCGGGAGGCACAGGGAAGCTCAACGCGAGGAAAGCCCGAGCTCGACGCCCTCCACACAGTAGCCCGCAGCGCGCGCCCCCGCCATGAGACCCTGCCCCTTCGGATGCGCTTCCGACCGCCCATTCCCCTCCGTCTCCTCCTGCCTCACCTCTGCCCCCCTCCTCCACTTCCTCCCGTGCATCTGCTTAGGCCCATATCCTCCTATCCCTCTGCAGCGGCCGTGGCGGCGGGAACGGATTCCGAGGAGGATGCCGTTGTTGCTAGGGATGTACTGCTAGCACCTCCTTTTCTCGGCGGGGTAGGAGGGTTGCCTAGGTTTGGGGAGGGCAAGGCGGAGTTCGAGAGAAAGGCCTCGATTTCCGCACGGTTCAAGCTCTTTTATGAACTGCTGCGACAGAGGAGGTGGCAGGAGATGCGGGGCGGCTTGGCACAGATGGTCAGCGAACAAGGTGAGCTCCCTACGGATTTTGTATTATACTAATTAGCATTTTCTCTTGGGATAGTATGAATTAAAAACACGCTTATTCATCTTTTAAATTTGGATTGATATGACAAACGAGTTTGTATTATTCAAGGGTCATCACCATTTTATCACGTACACCAGAGAAAAAACTGAAATGGTAGTGAAAGCACAAGTGTGTAAAATTGGTACGTTCGGGAATAAATGGATACTGTCATCATGCACGCAAAATTATTTTTCTATATGCCTTTAACAATATAATTGCCATCTGTAATCTTGGTCATAATAATTTTAATACCTGCTGTCTTGACATGTGCAGCAACAGAGAACAGTTAGAGCTCACAATTCTCACATTTTAATTTTATTGCCCTTTCTACTCTAGGATCCGGGTCTGCACCCACTCTCTGCGACATCTTGTGGAGTGACTTCAGAGAGTATGATTCCAGTGGTGTTGTATGGGATGCTCTAGCAAATAGTTATGCAAGAACTCAGATGATTCATGATGCTCTTTACGTTCTCAGTAAAATGAACAGCCTAAATATTCAAATATCAGTTTCCACCTATGATAGTTTATTGTATGGTCTACGGATGACAGATATGGCATTGGAGCTTTTTGATGAAATGGAGGCATATGGTATCTCTCACAGCGAATATTCACATAGCATTATCATTGATGGCCTCTGCAAGCAAGATAAAGTTGGAGAGGCTTTATCTTTCCTTCAGGACGCAAGGGAAGGGGGAACGTTTAAACCATTAGGAATGTCATTTAACACTCTGATGTCTGCGCTGTGTAATTGGGAATTTATTCAGCCTGCAAAATCGGTTTTATGTCTGATGCTGAAGTATGGATTAAACCCTAACAGGTATACCTACTCTACTCTTATACATGGTCTGTGTAAAGTAGGTTACCTAGATGAAGCCGTGGATCTTTTTGAGAGAGTGACCAAAGAAGGAATGAAACTCGAGACTGTCACCTACAACAGCCTTATTAATGGTTACCGATTGCTTGGTTTGACAAGAGAAATTCCGAAAATAATTCAGCTTATGAGATACCAAGGGATCAAACCTGATCTTGTTACTTATACTATACTTATTGCTGGTCACTGTGAAGGTGGCGATGTTGAAGAAGGGATGAAGATAAGAAAGGACATCCTAGACCAAGGGCTGCAATTGAATATTGTCACATACAGTGTCCTTCTCAATGCTCTCTTCAAAAAGGGCTTGGTCTATGAGGCTGAGAACTTACTTGGTGAGATATACAGTATTGGTCTAGACATGGATGTCGTTGCATATTCCATCCTCATCCATGGGTATTGCAAGCTAGGGGAAATTGAAAGGGCACTAGAAGTTTGTGATGTGATGTGCTGTTCTCAGAAGGTAATGCCAACCTCACTGAATCATTTGTCTATTCTTCTAGGACTTTGCAAAAAAGGACTTATAGTTGAAGCAAGATGGTATTTGGATAATGTAGCTAGCAAATATCAGCCAGGTGATGTGGTACTCTATAATGTAGTTATCGATGGTTTTGCAAAGATTGGTGATATTGGTAATGCTGTTCGTCTGTATGATCAGATTGTTGTGCTTGGTATGAATCCAACCATTATCACATGTAATTCTCTTCTGTATGGCTATTGCAAATTTGGGGATTTACAAGCTGCAGAGAGCTATTTTAGGGCTATTAAGATAAGTAATCTGCTGCCAACAGCGGTAACATACACTACCTATATGGATGCCCTCTCTGAAGCTGGAGAAGTTAACACTATGCTGAATCTTTTCTATGAAATGGTTGAAAAAGGGATCAAACCAAATGCTATAACTTACAGTGTTGTTATTAAAGGACTTTGTAAGCAGCTCAGATTCCATGATGCTATCCATTTTATGGACAATATGGACAGAGAAGGTGTTACTGCCGACCCAATAACTTACAATACACTTATACAAGGCTTTTGCGAAGCACAGCACATTCAGATGGCTTTCCGCATACATGACCGTATGTTATGTCGTGGTCTAGTGCCCACACCTGTTACTTATAACTTGCTTATCAATGTGCTGTGCTTGAAGGGGAAAGTTACTCAAGCAGAAATGCTATTGGAATTCCTCAGAGAAAAGGGCATCGAATTAAGAAAATTTGCATACACAACACTAATCAAAGCTCAGTGTGCAAAAGGAATGCCTTATGAGGCCATTTCATTAGTTGGTAAGCTTATAGATGACGGTTTTGAAGCTTCTATCGAAGATTTCAGTGCTGCAATCAATCGACTTTGCAAAAGGAAATTTCCTCAAGAAGCCGTTATGTTCATTCCGATTATGTTGTCTGTTGGTGTTTTCCCGGACACTCAAGTATATTTTGTACTTGTTAGAGCTCTGCGGAAAAGTAACATGCTTTACTATATACCCATATTGCACGCACTTTCTGTCAAAACTGCTATTTAGAACCCTTATCATGTAAGTGAGATGCTTTCTTTCTTCGTGTAGATAACATTGCACTGCATGGCTAATTCTTACTATAATCTCTAATACCCTTTGTATAGATGAGGATTGAGGATAGCATAGGCCATATTTAACCACATGATCAGTGCAGTTGTGCCAAGGCATAAGGTAAGATAAAATCTCTCACACCCAGACTCCAGTGCACGACATTACCAGTATAATTTAACGAAAAATCCTTATGAGACTGATGTCATAACAAAGCAGTTGCACTTACATGGAAGCACCGAAATATGGGTCACACTATGCATGCAGTCCGTGTTTTAAAACTTTGACCACTAGTACGTGCAAAAGTATAGATTAACCATGCAAGAATAAATCGTATTTTTCTTGCAAAATGCTCTTATGTTATATATCTTTTTACTATTTTATAGGCATATTACAACTGAAAGTCAATAAGTCATCATAAAAGTCTTGCATTGGAGATTTTGAAAAGAGAAACACGCCTCATATTCCTGGATAGTGGGCCTAATCAGTTTTGCTGTCCCAGCAATCAACAATAACAACAACAACAACAACAACAACAAAGTCTGTCAGTGCCAAACAAGTTGGTGTACGCTAGAGTTGAAACCCATAAGATAACGAAACCGAGTCATGGTTTTGGCACGTGGATAGCTAACTTCCACGCACCCTTGTCCAGAGCTAAATCTTTGATGATATTCCAGGCCTTCAGATCTGTCTTCACGGGCTCCTCCTAAGTCAAGTTTGGTCTCCCCGACCTCTCTTGACATTATCAGCACACCTTAACCACCCTCTATGCTCCGGCGCTTCAGGAGACCTACACTGAATATGCCCAAACCATCTTAGACGATGTTAGACAAGGTTCTCTTCAATTGGTACCAACCCAACTCTCTCACGTATATCATCTTTTCGGACCCGATCCTTCCTTGTGTGGCCACATGTCCATCTCAACACGCGCATCTATGCTACACCTTGTTGTTGGACATGTCGCTTTTTAGTTCGTCAACATTCAGCGCCATACAACATCGCAAGCTGAATCGTCGCTCTATAGAACCCGCCTTTTAGCTTTTGTGGCACTCCCTTATCACAGAGAATGCCAGAAGCTTGGCTCCACTTCAGCCATCCAACTTTGATTCAATAGTTCACATCCTCATCAATATCACCATCCTTCTGCAGCATTGACCAAATATGGAAAGGTGTCCTTCTGAGGTACCACCTGCCCATCAAGGCTAACTTCCTCCTCTTCCTCATGCCTAGTAGTACTGAAATCGCACCTCATGTACTTTTTTTTTAGTTCTGCTAAGCCTAAAACCTTTCGATTCTAAAGTCGTCTTCATAACTCGTAACTTTCTATTAACCCACGTCAGACTATTGTCGACTAGCACCACATCATCCTCAAAGAGCATACACCATGGGATGCCCCCTTGTATATCTCTTGTGACCTCATCCATCACCAAATCGAAAATATAAGGGCTCAAAGCTGACCGCTGGTGCAGTCCTATTTTAATTGGGAGGTCATCAATGTCATCAACGCTTGTTCGCACACTTGTCACAACATTGTCGTACATGTCCTTGATGTGGGTAATATACTTTGTTGGGACTTTGTGTTTCTCTAACGCCCACCACATGACATTCCGCGGTATCTTATCGTAGGCCTTGTCCAAGTCCATGAACACCATATGTAGGTCCTTCTTTTACTCCCTGTATCTTTCCATAAGTTTTTGTACCAAGAAAATGACTTCCATGCTCGACCTCCCAGGCATGGAACCAAACTGATATTTTATCACGCTTGTTGTTCTTCTTAATCGGTGCTCAATGACTCTCTCCCATAGCTTCATATCATCAAAGGAGTCGTCCATCTCAATGTTAGAACTCCCATTCTCCCCATTGAACAATTTGTCGAAGTACTCTCGCCATCTATGCTTGATCTCCTCGTCCTTCACCAGAACCTGACCTGCTTCGTCCTTGATGCATTTGACTTAGTTGACGTCCATCATCTTCCTCTCTTGGATCTTGGTCATCTTATAGGTGTCCCTTTCACATTCCTTCTTGTTTAAACGCTGGTAGAAGTCCTCATACGCCCGCCTAGCTTCACTCATAGCTTGCTTTGTTTTCTTCTTCGCCACCTTGTACTTCTCTATGTTGTCTGCACTCCTATCCCGGTATAGGCATCTGAAGTAAACTTTCTTCTCCTTAATAGCCTTCTGGACATCATCGTTCAACCACCAGTTTTTCTTTGGCGGGGTATCTTTAGCTTGGACTCTACTACCCCTTGTCACCCCAAACTCCTCTGAAGCTATCCTTCGAACGCAATTCACCATTTTCATCCACATATTGTTTGCATCATCTCCTTCCTCCCAAGGGCCCTCCTTAATAACCTTCTCCTTGAAAGCCTAAGCTGCCTCCCCCTTGAGCTTCCACCACTTCGATCTAGCAACTTTGGCGCACTTATCCCGCTGGGCACGAATACGAAAGCGAAAGTCAACCACCACAAGCTTATGTTGAGCGACAACACTCTCTCCATGTATCACCTTACAATCTAGGCAAGCACACATGTCTTCTCTTCTCGAGGGGACAAAATCAATCTGGCTTGAGTGTTGTCCAGTACTAAAAGTCACTAGATGATATTCTCTCTTTCTGAAGAGGGTGTTAGCCACGATCATGTCGTAGGCTAAAGCAAAGCTTAAGACATTCTCTCCTTGATTCCTGCTTCCATATCCAAAGCCCACATGTACCCCTTAAAAACATGTGTTAGATGTAGCCACGTGGCCATTGAGGTCTCCTATGAAGAACCTCTCACCAATAGGTACACTCCTTATCGTGTCCTCTAGGCCTTCCTAGAACTCCATCTCGGTGCTCTCATTGTGGCCTACTTGCGGGGCATAGATAACATTGGGAACTAAGTCCCCAACCACCAACTTGACTAGGATAATCCGGTCCCCTTGCCTCTTGACGTCTACCACTCCATACTTGAGGCTCTTGTTGATCAAGATGCCTACTCCATTTCTGTTCGTAGTTGCCCCCCGTGTTCAACAGCTCGAAGCCAGTATCCTCTACCTCCTTCGCCTTCTGCCCCTTCCACTTGGTTATGAAATGACCTTTCATCAAGCATCATGTGCAATCATGAAGCTGATTGTTCACTACTCCCTTCATTTCAAAATATAGGACTTTTGATCATAAATTTGTTATACAATGTTTTATTGATGGTTACAAAATCATAAGTATAAGAAAGTAATTTTGAACACAAATCCAACGGTGTTTATTTTGTGTAATATACATCATATATAAGTGGAGCATGGGTTTAGAGTTTTAACAGTCAGGATGTGCCTTATATTGTCAAAGTTGCTTATGTTTTTTTTAATATAATGTAAGAGATCCGTTTCGCATGAGGCTTCACTTAGCTTCATGTTTTTACTTTGTGTAAGGTTTGCTTTGCATTTATTAGCTATGAATATTTGCTTTACATTTAAGTCTCTACGATGTTACGAAAGATATTAGTTTGTTCATCTTTATAAATGTAAGCATATTTTTTTTGGAGATAGACACATTAGTTGATTCTGCTCATAATAAATCAAGTTCCATATGCCTTGTTCACAAATTGTTGTGTATGCAAACAGTATGTAGAGTCATACTAAAAAAATAGGAAAGAATGCTACATCTCACTTGTCTTCTCATTTTGTTGTCATGTGCTGGGGATATCTATCTGCCTTCAGAGTTTCAGTAGACACACCTGCAGGTGTTATGCTGTACTTTTCTGAAGAAAGATTATTCCCTTATTCTTAGATCAAATGACATTAAGGTGGGGCATCACCATTGCCCAGCCCTGCTTCGTCGTTGGCTGGAGTAACAAGATAGGAAACAAACTGTGCGTGAATGCGCTAGTTGTGGGTGTCATGAAGCCAGCCAATTAAGCATCATGGGGAGCTGACCAGAGGTACAAATGTTTTAACTGTTTCATTCTATCCTTATAATGCTGGTACACCATTGAGAAATGACTTACACGTGCTGCAGGTGGAGGAGAATTGTACTTCCAACGGCACACAAAGATGCCACCACTCCAGTGGAACATAAGCCATGTAACAACAATTTTACTTGGCTATTCAGTGGTGACTGTGCGAGCATCCTCACGGAAAACAAAGTTGATCCCAGGAAATCCATGAAGCATGAAAGCACTTGTCGGATGGAAGAGGACATAGGGCATCTGGGCAGGGTGGTCCATGATCTGTAGTCAAAATCCGAAAGATTTCTTCCATGGAGCCAGCATATCCTGAGATCTAGATGAGCAATCTGGTGCATGACCCAAAGCCAAAACTTGAGGGATGTGTACAGGGTGCTGGCCTGTTAACTCAACCCCCACATTCCTATCAGTTTTGGTCCTTGATGTGCTCTAGTCGTTTTCGATCCTTTACCGAGTGAGGGCCTGTTTGGTTCCCAGCCACATTTTACCACACTTTGCCACAACTCATGTTAGGCAACTTTGACCAAGTTAGGTAGGTGTTTGGTTCTAGCCACACTTTGTGGCAAGATTCTCTTATGCCCCATATGTCATACACATAAAAAGTGTGGCAAGATTTCCTTAGGCAAGCCAAAGTGTGGCTAACAATTTGATCACCTCAAGTTAGGCAAGTGTGGCAAAAATATTGTGGCAACATGTGGCAAAGCTAGTTACAAACCAAACAGCCCCTGAGATTCCCGCGTTTTGCTGTCTTTATGCAGTTTTTTTCTCAATTGCACACGTGGCTGTTGATCTTGTATAGTTGTATGTTGTTGATGTTGTAATCAGATCATGCTTACTGGTCAGAGACAACAGTTGTTTGTATTAAGGGTATGAAATCAATGATGTACATTGTTAAACTGTATGTATAGACCCACTGAACAGACGTCACAGCTAGAACTCAAATTTTCTTGTGCCTTGAGGAGAATATATACTATTTTTTTAACGTGAGAACATTGGAAATACCTACTTCTGTGAATCTCGTACCGATATGTAAGATGAGAATAAGTTTATTTCCAACTCTGTTCTTGTTTGCAAACAGGAAAATGGACAAAATTTCTACGCAAAAAACAAACGGTGAAGATCCAGGATTGGAAATCTACATTTAGGGAAAGCAAGGCATGGCGCCAAACTGTCTCATCGGATGCCTAGCGGACAAAGACATCGAAAGTTGATTGTAGGGGACGGACGCTTGACCACGGATGAAAAAAAAATGCTTAATTTGTCCAAATTTTATAATTCGTCGTGTTCACGTACAGATTTGAGGATTCCATTCCGATGTCAACTTACAGCAGTGCTACTTCAAACGAGAAAAAGAAAAGGTTGAGCAGTGTCGCGACACCCATCAATTCGCTTGATGTCAAAGGGAGTTTCTGCCGTGCACATCGCCGCAGTGACGGACTATGACGCCGTGACATTGAAGCCTGCCTTCACGGAGCAGGCCAAGCTACTTCGCACTGGGCTTCATGACTGCATTGCACGAGTTGGGGATGTCTTGGTAAGGGCAGAGGCAGCTCTCGCCAAACTTCAGGTTGTGCCGGTTGTTTCTCTACTGCCTGAGCTTAGGTTGATTTAGAACGGAGGCTCAAAAAGAGCCCGATTTTAAATTAATAAAGCCATAAACCGGCCAGGATTACACATGCCATCACATTGAAGCGATCGAACGATACAAGGGAGCTGTGCAAACAGCTAACAAACACCACACACTACACCACTAAATCTATTACAAGAGATGTCCATCAGTAGTATTGGTGCCCGCTACACATCATAGTTGAAGATAGATGAACTAGCATCTTTAGTGATCATTCATTGGCCTGGGGGGCTTGGAGCACCTGTATCCGGGGCCTAGCAACGTCAGACATCTCGCTCCCAATGCCGAAGAGGAACCCTTTCTGTCCCATCGCAGGCAGCCGTATTCCCGTCACCACGCCGCAAACACTCACCTCATCTGCAAGGTCACCTTCCCTGGACTACCTAGTGTAGGAGGATAGCCATCGGGAGGTCGTCGAAGAAGAGACAGAGCCGAAACATGGAGCTCCTGGATCTGTTGTGACGAAAGGCCTCAACTTCAGCGGCGCAACAACAAGAAGGGGACCTCTATCCTCTTTCGCTCGGCTTGCCGGTACACTACCGGGACAACCGTACCTCCTAAGCCGAGGATATGAACTTCACACAAGCGCATCTTGAGCACGCAGCCGCCGGACATCCACTACCCACGTCACCCCTCTCCTAGACTGAGAGCCCCAGCCTGCGCCTCCAAGGAGGACACGACGCAGAAGAGCCGTCACCGGCCAACCCAAGGGAGAGTTTTGGGTTTTCACCCAAGCTCTGGTCCGGGGGTGGAGAGGAGAGGAGGGACTCGGCAGCGCCTCCAAGAAGGTCCGCGATGCGCAGGCGCGCCGCCGCTGCCGTGGCCGGATAACCGACCAGGGGTTTCCCCCGTCCTAACTCCAAGCCCACCACGCACCCTGCCAGCGCCGATTGGCGATCGAAGACGCCGCCAGGCGGCCGGAAGGGAGGGGGAAGCAGGGGGGAGGGTGCTAACCTTCAGATCAGACTTAGGGAAGACCCGTGCCACGGCCGCCCGCCGTCTCCTTACTGCCCGAGCAACCGAGGGGAAAGCAAGTCTCTATGAACATTTCTCCCCTCGTGCTATATCATGTCCATCGATGCTGGTGTCGATTGGTTCTCGGAGCGAGGTCGTTGTTAAGGTCGTGGCTTCAGTGCTACATGTTATGCTTGAGGTTGTCGTCGAGGATAGTGAGGAGCATGGTTCACCTCTGTCATGTGAGCAACTGAAGGTTTGTCGATGGTACCTGTAGTTGATGACGTTGAGGCAGTCGATATGTTGGCACCTTACCCTTTTGAGCCCTGAGTTAAAAAAAGACCCTTTGGAGCCTAGCCAACTGCTCACCTTTGTGGGTCGTGGAGGTTTTGATGTTGCAGTCACCCACTTGCATGTGGCCATTGGGTAGATGTTTGTGCGTGGCAAGATCGATGGGATTCTCTTCACAATAGAGCTTCGTAGCTTGCTCGCACGTTTGGAAGAGACTAGCTTTGGATCCGGTAAGACGATTGTGGAAGAGGCTCTTAAGAGCAAAAGATAGAAGAGAGACACCATAAAAAAAAGTGCCCACAACTGCTTGATGGATGGTTATCAATCTTTTAGGCTGTTCTTATGGTTTGCCTTATCTTCGTGGATTTGGTGGTGCATATGGTCTTCGAGGAGATACTTTTGCGGGGGATTTCTTTGCAATGTAGCAATGTGAGGGTTGGTGATCGTTGTGTGTTGTATATAGTTGTCGGGCTGATCTACGTTTATGGGATTGCATGGTCTATGAGTAATCGACATGTAATTCGTTTGTATTGATTTTCGCTCTTCTTTTTGTTAATTAAGTTGGCAAATATTATTTTTAATTAATTAATCAATAAGATAAATCTTTTACTCATACTTTCCTTTCGAGAAAAAAAAAGTTTGACGTGTATTTGTTGCTGCATACACACATTTTCTCCGATCTCTTCTTAAGTCAGCAGATGGTGCATGGATAGGATTCCAGCAGAATCATGGGCCAGGTGCTGCGCCGGCAATGACGACCGATGTCCCTCCCGACCGCCATCGTGTGTGTGTAGTGTACACATCATAGGCTGCGATCATTCTGCTGTCTGCCTTCACCAGCGGATGGGTGGAAGCAGCCTGTGCTGGGCGTAAAAGCTGTGGCAAGAAGATGTCAAAAATAGACACAAGTGTATGTATCTACTTAGAGCAACTCTAGCAGATTCATCAAAAATTGATACCGTAAAAACGATATGCAGATCACCGCAAATGTAAAATGACATACGAAACCGGGCACGATAAAACAGACGTGCTAAATTGAACGACATATATTTACAGAATTGGAACTCAAGATCCAACCTACACCGGAACATCACCGAAGTTTACAAAAAATTGAGTAGTACGAACACTCGGAAAGGTCGCCGGCTCACTTCTTCTGCGGGCGGTTCACGTTGTAGTCCAAGGTGGAGCTCTTCAAGACCTCGACGAGCTTCATCTTATTCTCAGCCGCCGCAAGGCAGTCGGATGCGCCCTCCTCGCCGGTGTGGACGGCCTTCTTGGCGGCCACCAGTTCCAGTTCCACCATCTGGTGACGATGTGTTGCTGGCCAGAGAAGGTGGTCAAGCGCATGGAAGCATGCCCACCCGTTCTGACCGCAACGGGATAGAACAGCGCGGCCGCGGGGTTGCGCCACACGGCGAGGATCGACCTGAGCCACCGGAGGAGGGCTGGGCGGCGAACGCTTCCTTCCTTGGTCACCTTAGCCCCACCCTGGCAACCACAATAGCTGCATCCTCCCAGCACCATCGGGATTGCTCGCCGGAGTATTGTCACTACGCGGCGGAGTGGAAATGGGGTGAGGTAGCATGGAGGGGGAACGGATGAGAGACATGAACCCATCCATCCTTCCGCATCGTAGATATACCGCACGCGAGGCGACTATACGGGCCTACCACATAATTTTTATGAACGGCGCGAGATATGGCGATTCTGTTCTGGTCGCAATGCGCACTCGTACACCAAAAAAACCGTATATATGCAAGCCGGCGGCGGGATAGCGCATCTGCTTCTCTTATCTATAGATCGACGTCGAGTTACATACACCGGCCAGCGACTAATGGCAGCACATGCAAATTTCATACTGTAACCGATCAAGCATTCCCATGTCAGTGTCGTTGTCAATCGTCACATACCCAATAGGTCTTTTTACTTCGAAAATAAGCTTTCACATCCTTTACATATAAAAATCTAATAAAATATATACTATCCATAAAGAGCATTAAAAAAAATCTACAAACAACCTCACACTATACCCTAGCACACTTAAGTTCCACGATAACGTTTTCAAAAAGGAAGACGACGCAGAGCGTCACCTTTGGTGAGTTCAGAGGACAAAGATCATCATTTGAGGCCTTGACACGAAGAGAAAAATCATGACGACGTCTTCAGAAAGAATGCAACACCCGCGGAAAGACACAAAGCTTTCGCTCGACAACTCACTCGTATCACCGATGACACCAAGGGGAGCGGAGGAGGTCCAATCCCCAGATCAGGACCTCGTCCATAAAGGGCAAGTTCGGGCTACCCGTCGTTCCACCACTTGTAGCCAACCAACCAGGGGAAGAGCCACCACCACTACACTGGCCTGCCGAAAAGCAACCATGCGGTCCGACATCCAGGGCAGCCGTCCCAATATCCCTGCCCCAAGACACCGCCACCCTCCACCTCGCGACACCACAATCTCGGCAGGAAGAATAGATGACACGCCTTTCACTCCTAGCCCAACATCAATCCCCGAGAATGGGTTAATCCTTCATCATAGGAGGTGTCGACGCTTACAACCCAAGTAATGTTTGTGAAGTGAGGAAACACGATCATAGGACTATCAACAATCGTCTCTAAGGCCTTGTACAATTTTCAACGAGCCCGCACGATGCTAAATCCGCGCGCTTTTGAGAAGGGATATTTTACAATACATCATACTACCGAGGGGGAGGAGTAGTATAGGTGTAATCTAACCGTTGGTTCTATAGGGTATAATTGACAATTTATAATGACCGTTTAGTTTTGGTAAGTGCATTACAATTCGCTGCTTTCCCTTTTTATGGTAGATGCATTAACACTGCTTTTTTCTTTTGGTAAGTGTGTCAATCATTGATTAAAACATAATTTCTTTCTCGTGCATATATTACAAGTACATATGGTCTTGGGTCCATTCATTTCAATATATAGGATTATGGGCACGCCCCTGTTATGCCCACATTATTTCCTTGGTAATTTTTTGTTCACTTATCTGGCCATCTTTATTAATGGTGCGTGCACACTTTGTACCCAAAAAAAAATCGCCCAACACCACTCATGGCTCGCGCCGCATGACGAGGCTGCGGCCCGCCATATTGCTCGAAGCTCCTTTGTCGTCACAACTCCTTCTGCGCGCACCACCACCAACCCCACTGATCGACGCACGAGCGCAGCGCCAACGCCCACCACCGCGCCAACTCGCCCGCCGTGTCGTGGTGCGCCGATCCGGAGGAGTCGTCCCTCGTCAGCTCCTAAGCACGGGGAAGGAGCCCTCACCACCGTGGAATCCATTCGGGCTTTGCCCAGCTGAGCGTTGTGGTGGCGGCGAGAGGAGCGAGGGAGAAAGGAGGGGGTTGGCGGTAAAGGATTTACAGTTTTCCCGGGGTGATTTGAAGGGCTTCTTTTTACACATTGTTATCCCTACGATCATTTCATGATCGGTTCATATGTTCAAACCTATTCTAGGACCAACTCCAAATGCACGATCTAAATGGATGTGCGTTTTTTCGCGTTTTGTCCGTTTTGGTCGGTTGTGCGGACACACGTGTCCATTTTTTGCCTCTCAATGCACCCAACGCGAGCATATGGCAAATTTAAAAAATTAAAACTAATTAAATATGTGGTCAAAGTATATAAACTAACTAAAACAAGATCCAAAGTGCGCAATTAATCTTAAATTAAAAACGTAAAACTAAAACAGTCGCGGCCGACAGATCTAGGCATCGGCGCCACCGTCATGTTTGTCTTCGTCCTCATCGGTGATGTCGATGAAGGCGGGGCCTGCACCCAATGAAGGTGTCGAGACTCGCGAAGGGGCGTGTCGATGGCCAGAGGAAGACGATACTTCGTTGTTGTGGCGGCCACTGCCCCACCACTTCTTCTGAATCTTCTCATCGGCGGCGGCGCTACTATTGGGTGTGGGGAGGAAGTGGGCGAGGAGTGGATAGGGGCCTATGAGACCAACCCACCACGATCGTAGTCGTATTAAAAGGACCATCCGGGTCATTGCCTAGTGGGTCGGGTGTGGACGTGATCGAAGGGTCAGCGGATGGACGCAAGGGACGCGCGCCGCGTCCGCTTGATGTCTGTGCCACCGCATTTTGAGCGTAAATGTCTCGGCGTGGAAACCGGGTGAACGCGCGCAGGTTTTTGCACTTTGATCGTCGCATTGACTGTGATTTTTGGCAGGCGCGACACAAACGAACGCTCGCGGGCGGAATACGCCGCGCTGTTGGAGTTGACCTAAAGAAATTGTTCACAAACTTCACAGCCATACTCCATGATTTTGTAGCCCTAGCGATCGATTACCGCGAATGATAGTCCTAGCTTAGAACGTACTATGTGAACCTAGCTAAAACCATGTTATTTCGCACAACCTCTTTTTCAACATTTATCTTTGAACTGTCAAAATTACTAGTTAACACTAATTAACTCTTTGATACTAATTCCAAGCCATTATTTTTTTAGTATCGTTTGTTGTTGTTATACTATACACCTACGTGATGGTCAGAGTTTCCTTTCTATGATGAAGAAAATTATGGTAAGTAGAATAAGTCAATGCCGACTAGGCTTGATTTGTGTGATTTAATTGTTCCATTCTACCAATACTACCCCTCCAACCCATATACTACTCGTGATACATTTCATATACTACTCAAAAGATTAAGTAGTATAGGTTAATTTCATCCAGTAGATTTGGTAAATAGACGGCTGAAATTCATCAGGTGTACCGTAAAAGGTCTCGAGAAGGCACTGGGTTTTTGATGTTACTAATTCCCACATATTTCTTTTCTAAAACGGAGGATGAGTTCCCAGATGAAGGCGACCGATGATCAACCCTGATTCGTCGGGACGGTGCTAGCATTCCGGACGGCAGTGGCCGGCCAGTCGGCCGGCTCATCACGCACGACGACCAACCAGCCCAGCCCCCTACCT
Source organism: Bromus sterilis (assembly GCA_950022295.1). Lineage (NCBI taxonomy): Eukaryota > Viridiplantae > Streptophyta > Magnoliopsida > Poales > Poaceae > Bromus > Bromus sterilis. Next base: position 135,272,068 of record OX465601.1, on the reverse strand, counting down.
ATCTACACGAGGCATCCATCTAGTGTGTGGAGAGTGAATCGGACGGCGAGGTGGATGGATGGAGTAGGGAGGGGAAGGAAAGGACCTGTCGTCTAAAATGATGCGTCGACGGCAGCGAGGCAGGCAGCGCTGGACTTCCCGCTTTTGTGTCGCGCGGCTGCCGGGGTCTGGCCGGGACTGTGAACGCCGTCGCTGTCCCACCGGTTCGGTCGGTTGCCGCTGTCCCCGGCGCAGCCCCTGAACCTCCTTATCTGCCCTGTCTCGCACTTGGCCCCTGCTGTGCTGTGCTGTGCACTCGAGTGGCAAGTGGCATCATCAGTTGCCTGCCTTTGTTGCTTTGCTAGCCTGAGAATTTGAAGCCAAATGGTTTGGCTTCTCTCTTGGCACCGCGTTTCCGTCACGATTCCTCCTCCTATCGGGTTTTCTGGTCTGGGCATACACAGTAACGACAGTGACTTCGCTGGACCTCTGTAATGAGTGGGATTCCAGGAATAATACGCCGCGAAACGCACAATTCGGCCACTCAATGGACGCAGGCAATGGCACTTACACTTACGTCGAAGCTCCCGGATGATGGCAGGTGCTCGGAATGGAGGCGGTCCAGTGCGCGCGACGGCTCTTCCGGACTCCACAAGTGGACAGAGGTCAGACCTGCACTCGCCTCGGTGCCTCATGCTCACTACACGGCAACAGGGCGGCGGGAAAATGCTCCGCTAGCTAAGAGCAATTTTCGCTTCAAGGTTGGTTTTGAGATACTAGTATTTTTTTTAGAACGAAGATCGCAAGCTGCGTCCGACTTTAAATTAATAAAGCCAAAAACGGCACCAAGGTTCAAAAAATCCGGCAGAGCAAGGTTCGATTACAGAAGCGCTATTAGCTTAGAAAATGCTGAACAACACGTAACCGAAGACGATGTTATGCAAACACTGCTAGCTTCAGCCGTGCGGGACCCTCATCTGAAAGAACCGCTTCTAAAGAAAACGACTAACTGCAGATCTACTAGTATAGAGAAAACTAAGCTAACACAACTGGAGGTAGACTCGAATACTCCGTTGTATCCAGGTTGCGGATCGGAAGACTCTCGCTTGAAAGTAGCGCTCGATGTTCTCAAAATGAAGGCAAAACACAAATGGACTGACATAAGCATCGACGCTAGCCTGCAATACTGGCAGAGTAAGCTTCCGGAGGGCAACTCGTGTCCTACAAGTTGTGATGAGGCCAAGAAAGTCGTGTGCCCCTTTGAATTACCGCATGAAAAATACCACGTGTGCATCGATGATTGCTACATTTATCAGAAAAAGGACGCAGACATGATCACATGTCCGGTGTGCAATGTCGCTCGATACAAGAAAGGAAAGAAAGAACCTCGAAAAGTTGTGTGGTATTTTTCGCTCATTCCCCGTTTGCAGCGATATTTCGCGGACTACAAGGAAGCCAAGCTCATGCGGTGGCACACGGACAGAAAAATTGTAGTATTGAAAGATCCAAAACAGTGTGAAAAGGCAGTTCTGACACACCCTTCGGACGCAAGCCAGTGGAGATCATTACACGGCGTAGATGCAAGTTTCGCGGCAGATCCGAGGAACCTCAAGTTGGGTGTGAGCACCGACGGAGTGAATCCATACAACAACCAGAGCAGCACACATAGCACTTGGCCCGTGTTCGTATGGATATACAACCTCCCCCCTGGTTATGCATGAAGAGTAAGTACATACACATGTGCATGCTAATTCAATGGCCAAAACAACCTGGCAATGACATCAATCTGTATCTAAAGCTACTGAAAGATGAGCTAGACACGTTATGGGAAGGGGTGAACACATGGGACGCCGTCGCAGAAGAATATTTCGCTATGAGAGCCGCCTTGCTTTGTACGGTGCACAACTATCTCGGCCACGGATATGTCGCAGGCCAGGTTTGCCACGGACATTGAGGATGTATGAGGTGCATGGATGATCCAACGTTTATGCAGCTTAAGAAAGATCCCGGGTCTTCAAAAACTGTCTATACGGGGCATCTAAGGTGGTTACACAAGGATGACCCATGGAGAAGGCGTGGAGACCTTTTCAATGGTGAAGATGAGCTCCGGGGACCTCCACGTAAGAGGTGCGGTGAAGGAATATATGAGTTGCTGAATGATTGGGATAAGTGCCCTAAGCCAGGAAAGAAGCAAAAGGCACCAAAACCGCTCCTGGATATATGGAAGACGAGGTCCGTGTTTTGGGACTTGAAGTACTGGCCCGTTCTCGATATGCCTCATTGCCTTGATCTAATGCATATCACGAAGAATGTGTTCGAGAGTTTGTTTGCCACTCTGCTCAACATGCCGGAAAAAACCAAAGATGGGCCGAAAGCAAGAAATGACCTGATACATCTAGGTATCAGGGAAGAGCTTCACGGTGGAATTGAGTCATCGGATGAGGAGACGAACCGATACAAGGGAAAAAAGGTTAAGAAAAATGACTATCACTGCCCCCATCCTGTTTCACTCTAAGTGAGAACGAGCTTCAAAAATTAATCAAGTGCCTTCTAGGAGTCAAAACCCCTTTCGGTTACTGTGGGCTGATAAACAGATATCTAGACCAGCAGAAACAAAGGTTCAGCGGGATGAAGTCTCATCACTGTCATGTGATGATGATGCAGATATTTCCGGTTGCGTTTCGAGGGATAATGGACAAGCACGTACGTGAAACCATTTTCGATTTCTGTAACTTTTTCGACGTGATCTCTCGAAAGTAGATTACACGGAAGCAACTCTCAAGGTTGCAGGAAGAGATCCTTGTGATATTATGCGAACTTGAGATTTACTTTCCACCCGCATTCTTTGACATTTGTGCGCATATGTTGGTCCATATCGTGGAAGATATCATCCACCTCGGACCGGCGTTCCTGCACAACATGATGCCGTTAGAAAAGATGAATGGAGTCATCAAAGGATTCGTTCATAACAGGGCCCGTCCGGAAGGAAGCATCGTTCAGGGATATCTCACCGAAGAGTGCATCTCTTTCTGCACGAATCTCCTGGGCGAAGTCGATGACCCTATTGGCCTGCCCAGAAACAGGCACCTTGGCAGGCTCGACGGAGTAGGCCACAAGAATGGCCGGAGGGAATTGCATGTAGACTTTGAAAAGTGACGCGTCGACTTTAACAGGGCAAACTTGGTAGATCTACAACACCTTGAAATGGTCGATCCCTGGTGCAAAGAGCACGGAAACATCATTAGGAAGAAGTACACTGACCAGGGTAGGGAAAGGACATATGGGGAAGTAATCAGAGAGCACAACTCCACTTTCTTGCGTTGGTTCAAAGAACGCCTTATCGCTAATCCACCGATGGATTGTCCAGAAGGCAGACTCTTATATGCTTTGTCACATGGTCCCTCACCCAACCTTGCGACATTTCAGGCATATGATATAAATGGGTTCACATTCTACACGGAAGAAAAGGATAAAACTTCTGCTTATCAAAACTCAGGAGTAACGATGGTATCCTCAATTGGTAATGAAAAATTAAGATACTACGGAAGGATCGAGGAGATATGGGAGCTTGACTACTCTGGAGAGAAGGTGTCAATGTTTCGTGTCAGATGGGCTAGGAGATCAACCGTCATGAAAGAAAACAAATACTTCACCACCATGGTTATACCTGAAGCTGGCAGCACTTCATCAAGCGTGAACGTCACTGTGCAAAATGAGCCATGGGTATTGGCTAAGCACGTGTCCCCATGCTTCTTCATAACAGACCTGTAGGCCTAGCCGCGTGGTCGTGAGGAGAGGCAAAAGAAATATCATAGGAATGGCCGACGAAGAAGACTTCGACATGTTCGGCGAACCAAATATCGAAGATGATGAAGATGACGACGATAAGGCAAAATACACCACAAGAAGGAGTAGAACGACGCTACCTACGTCAGGTCGTCCGTTCAAAATAAGTAGTCACAATGTCGGGCTAAATTATGCAACTGCGACAAAAAAAGTCAAGAAAATTACCAAACGCTGAGAAAGACACACAATGTGTGCGAAGAAACCAGTTAGTATTGATTTCAATTTTGTATATATGAGACTACAAACTTGTTGTATCGATGAACTAATATTCGATGACACTTTTCTTATATGTACTCTCTTTTGTAATATATATTTTTGACTACTTGCAATTCTATTATTAAGTCATACATTTTTTGACCATTTTTATATGAAAACAATCCTTTTAATAAAATAGAAAGAAAATCAAATACAAGAATAGAAAAAAAAGCAAATGCAAAAAAAAAACTTCCCTGGCGGCCTGCCCATTTGTACGCCAGTGGTAGAGTCACCTCTGGCGGACGCTCCACTTTTGCACGCCAGAGAAAAAATGTAGCGCTGGCGGACGTGGTTGTCTGTCCGCCAGCGGTAACTTGGGTACCATATGACTATGCTCCCCCGCCTATTTTCTGGATCACATCTCTTCTCCTCTTCTCTCTTCAACCGCTCCCAGCCACACCCCGTGCACCTCCATCGTCGGCGACAGCCACCGGCTGCAACGGAACGGCCGCCCGCCGCTTGCTGGAACGGCCGCCACCGCCTCCTGACCTCTCCCGTCTGTAGGTACGCCACCGCCCTCTCCCATCTCTCTCCCCTCCCCTCCCCATCCCCTCCCTGACGAACCCTAACCCGCCGCTCGCCCGTCCGCAGGTAGAAGGAGGGGCACCAGGACGAGCACCGACACCTGACTCTAGGAGGGGAGAATGATGAGAATGAAGAGGAACCTATTTTCCACGTAGTTCATCAAGAGTCCTTCAAGCTACCGAGTTTTACGAACAGCTTGTGAATGCAATCTCGGCTGATGAGTCGGATGAACCTACGAGTTACAAAGAAGCAATGGAGGGACCCGAGTCCGAGAAATGGCTAGAAGCCATGAAATCCGAAATAGACTCCATGTACACCAACAAAGTTTGGACTTTGGTGGATATTCCCGAGGACCGCAAGGCCGTCGAGAATAAATGGATTTTCAAGAAAAAGACTGACGCAGACGGAAACGTATCTGTCTATAAAGCTCGACTTGTCGCGAAAGGGTTCAGACAAGTTCAAGGAGTTGACTACGAAGAGACATTCTCTCCTGTAGCGATGATCAAGTCTATTCGGATCCTACTAGCAATAGCTGCCTATCACGATTACGAGATATGGAAGATGGATGTGAAAACTGCTTTCCTTAATGGCAACATTGAGGAAGAGTTGTATATGATGCAACCAGAGGGGTTTATAGATCCAGGGAATGCTGGTAAGGTGTGCAAGCTTCAACGGTCCATCTATGGGTTGAAGCAAGCATCTCGGAGCTGGAATCTTCGATTTGATGAGGTCATTAAAGCTTTTGGATTTGTCCAAAACGTCGAAGAATTATGCGTCTATAAGAAACTGAGTGGGAGCTCTGTGGCATTTCTTGTGTTATATGTAGATGACATATTACTGATAGGGAACAATAAGAAATTCTTAGAGGAAGTGAAGGAATATCTGAATGGACAATTTTCCATGAAGGACCTAGGTGAAGCTGCGTACATATTAGGGATATTGAAAAGGTTGGACTTGAGTCAGAGCTCTTATATTGACAAGATATTGAAAAGGTTCAAAATGGATAACTCCAAGAGAGGTCTCTTGCCAGTTATAAAAGGTGTCAAGTTAAGTGTGACTCAATGTCCAACCACAACAAAAGAGAGGGAGGAGATGTCCTCAAAGCCCTATGCCTCAGCCATAGGTTCTCTCATGTATGCTATGTTATGTACCAGACCGGATTTAGCGCTGGCCATTAGTATGACTAATCGCTACCAGAGTAATCCGGGAATGGCTCACTGGACAGCAGTAAAGAACATCCTAAAGTACTTGAGAAGAACAAAGGATCTCTTTCTCGTTTATGGAGGAGTTGATGAGGAGCTCACCGTAAAGGGTTACGTTGACGCAAGCCTCGGCTCAGATCTAGATGACTCGCAATCCCAGACGGGATATGTCTTCATCTTGAACGGTGGCGCAATTAGCTGGAGGAGCGGAAAACAGTCAGTCGTCGCCCAATCTACAATGGAGTCGGAGTATATTGCCGCTTGCGAAGCGTCAAACGAGGCGCTGTGGCTGAAGAAGTTCGTGATCGAGCTTGGCGTCTTTCCCAGCCGCACTGACCCCGTGGGAATCTTCTGCGACAACACGGGTGCCATTGCTAACGCGAAGGAGCCAAGAACTCACTCTACAACCAAGCACATCCTCCGAAAGTTCCATGTGACGCGAGACTACGTCAAGGATGGACACACTAGAATTCACAAGATACATACGGATCTGAACGCAACAGACCCGATGACTAAACCTCTTCCACAGGGCAAGTTTGAAGAACACCGAGAGACTATTGGTGTTAGATACATACCTGATGTAAACTAGTGTAATTTGTACTCTAGTGCAAGTGGGAGACTGTTGGATATGTGCCCTAGAGACAAATTAATAAAGATATTTGTCACATATCCGTTTTGTTCATAATACGTTTTATACTGTGCTATAACTGTATTACTTGGAAATACTAATACAGGTGTAGTATAAAACATGGTCCGTAGTTTAACTCGGGTAAACTATCTCATTGGGCAATTGATTGATCAAGATTTCCTGATCATGGCGACACTTAAGTCCATTGACAATGAGGTCATTGAAGGGGTCGTTGCATAGAAAACAAAAATTTTCCTACGGTTGTAACAGCCAAGATCACATCTAGAAGATCACTTGTAACGGTTTGAGAAGGACTCACCCTCGAAGACCAAAAGCTTTAACGAGAACTATTCTCGTGGGTGATGTAGTCGAACACTCGCCGACCTCAAGATCGTGATGAAGATGGGCGCCACAAACGGGCAGCGCCTCCGTAATCGGTCACACGTACGGATCAGTGACGACCTCCGCCCCTTGCTCCAGTTGGGCAGCGGAAGTAGTGGATCCTCGGGAACTCCAGCAGCACTACAACATAGTGGTGGTGGTGGTAGAGAAGATCTTGATCATGGCTTCGCCTAAGCACCGTACTCGTGAAACTGGATCAACTAGCAAGGGGAGGAAGATGCCAACCAAAGGGCATATGAGAGATGGAGGAATGAGTGTGTAGAGGGGTCTCCACCCATCTATATATAGGGAGGGGAGGCAGCCCCCAAGGGGTAGCACGCCCCAAGAGGTGCCCCCACCTCTCCCCTCATCATGTGGGTGGACTCTCCACTCACAAAAACAAAGGGTCACACATTATTCCCATAACTTCCATAATTCTCCACTCAAAATTCCAAGAGTTTATCACATTAAAACACTTTTAATTATCTTGTTTAATGTCACTCAAATTAATGAACACTTCATTTAATGAGTACTTCATTGATGAACACTTCATTCAATGAACACATTAACAATTATCCCCTTGCACTATTTTGATATACCGAAACTATTCCAGCAGTTTTATCAAAACAGTCCATGTGTTGTCCTGTATATTCTCCGGCGTTCCGTATCCACTCAAACGCGTCAACGAATCCTTAAGTGTGTCACCCTACGGTTCGTGAATAAAATGGACATGACAGAGACTCTTCTCCGATCAATAATCATCAGAGGGATCTGGAGATCCATGATGACTCCCACTTACTCAACGATGAACTAGTGATCGTGTGAACCAAAACTCCGTAACCAATTCCTTTTGTCTCGCGATATTTTACTTGTCCGAGATCCGATCATTTGGTATCATCCATACCTAGTTCGATCTCGTTACCGACAAGTACTCTTTACTCGTTCCGTGATATAACATCCTCGTGAGCCAGTCACGTGCTTGCAAGCGATGTCAATGTGATATCACCGAGAGGGCCCAGAGTATATCTCTCCGTCATCTGGATGGACAAATCCCACTCTTGATCCACGAGCCTCAACTAACACTTTCCAAGTACCCAACGACACCTTTATAATCACCCTGTTACGGTGTGACGTTTGATGGAATCAAAGTACTCTTCCGGTGTCAGTGATTGACGTGATCTCATGGTCTAAGGATTAGGGTTACTTCGTGAAAGTTTGATACAGCAATAGAAACTTTGATGACATGATCGTATTGCTATAACTACTGTGGGTGTATGTTCATCACATCATTCTCCAATGATATGACCTTGTTATTAACGACATCCAATGTCAATGATCAGGAAACCTTGATCATCCGTTAATCAACAAGCTAGTATAAAGAGAGACATTACTAGGAACCTTTTCTTTGTTTATTAAACACACATGTATTAACGTTTCCGGTTAACACAATTATAGCATGAAAATAAAAATTTATCATAAACATGGAATAAGATAATAACCACTTTATTATTGCCTCTCGGGCATATTCCCTTCAGTCTCCCACTTGCACTCGAGTCAATAATCTAGTTTGGTACTTGCGCATCCAACACCTATGGCATTCAGTTGTTATCCATACGCATTGCTAGTGGTAAACCTAATCTCCAGATCTGACACTTCAGGTCCGTGTGTATTTGCATTTCTTTGCGTCTCTACGCATCACTCATTCACTAATGAGATGGCATTGCATAAATTTGGTCCTCCGGTGAGACCTTAGTCCCTTGAGCTCAAAACATGTTGAATCTATTGTCATACAATAGATCTTCATAGTATTAGCCCGTTTTGAACTACACCTAGTTTGTCAAACAAACTTCTTGACACAAATGCCCTCCTTTGCTGCTACTAGAGCAGTCATATACTTAGCCTTTCGTTGTAGTATTCGTTATAATGTCTTAACTTTGGAACTCATCCAAATCCATTTGGAACTATTCCAAATCTATCATGGAACTTTCTTCCATTACATTTTGCCACCTTAACATACCGCCAAAATTGAGATAAATTTAGATTGTTTCTTGCGACAAAACTAGTATCAATGTAACACTTTACAATGAACTATTGTCCAACATACATAATATATATTCTTAGTCCTTCCAAAGCATGTAAGGATATCTTTACTATTGTCCAATGATCATCTTATGAATCATTCTGGTATATGCTCATAACATTTAGAGCATAGGACATTCTTGGAATTGTACATATCATGGTGTACATGATTGATCAAATCATTCATGTGATTTTACTCACCAAGTGTCAAAACACTTGAATCTCGCTTCAACCTTTTCCATGCGGCAAGAACTTTTCTCGTCGTTTCCATATTGAACTTATTCAATATTTCATATATGTACTTCGGCCCAACCATATTAGCACCTCAATCTATCTATATAGACCATATTAGCCCAATATACTGCTTTTGCCCAAATCTTCCATTAAAATCAAATTTTCAATGAAACTTCACCCGTGTCAATAAAATATACATCATTTCCAATCAACAATATGTCTTCTACATAATGTATTAGAAATATGTCTCAGCGCTCCCACTTAATTTCTTGCAAAAGCAAGCATCTTCACCGTGTCTGATGAAACTAAACGTTTTAACAATTTCATCATGATGAAGATTCCAACTCCGCGAATGCTTATTTCAACCATTGAAATTTGCATGCTATTTTAGCATCCTTTGAATTAACAGAACCCTTTGGACCGTGTCCTGTACACGTCTTAGGTAACCATTCTATTAGAAGAACGTTGTTCTGTTTGTTCAACTACCATATACCAAAACTAGCATATGTAGTGGTTGCTACAATAATCCGTCCAGACTAAATATCGTTATGAAAGATCAAATCTTGTCATAGCCAACTCTTTGAACATAATCGTAAACCATTTTAACGATATGTCGAATATTTCATAGATGTGAGAACATCCACGTCTGTTTCTTTATAGATCCAAACACGGTATCTAGAGGGTCTTCCAAGTTCAGAAACTTGGTTTCTCGTGTATGGAACTATCACGGATTTTATAGCTTCTAGCCATTTTGACGGAGTCAGGGCCCATCATTGCTTCTTTGCATGTAGTCGGTCCATTATTATCAAATAACAATGATTCAATCTCAAATCTTACTATTTGATCGATTACCCGAACTACGCAGTTCAATAGGAACTTAGATCGCCGTGACCACAACCTTTGGGACACGGGAGCCAAGAGCATTGCGGCCGCTTCCGGGACACTTTCCGGCGCTGCGCCACTTAGCACATAAAGCTTAGGTTCAACAACCTAATCGAAGTTCTACTGTCCTCCCACTTAACTTTTCGCAAAAAATTCCTTCTCAAGAAACTTGATGCACTTAGCCACAAAACACTTTTGTCTTTAGTGTTATGGAGGAATACCCAACGGTTACTTTGGGATAACTTACAAAGACGCATTTTATCCGACTTTGGTTGTAAACATTTTACATATGCCTTGCATACCAAAATTTAAGAAAAGACAAATTGGGTTTTATCCCATTCCACAACTCATATGGTGTCATTTCAACGGATCTCGATGGCGCTCTTTTCAGTGAAAAGCGGTAGTCTCTAAAGCTTAATCCTTAAAATATAATGGCAATTTTATAAATAACACCTTTGATCCTTACCATGTCAAACAAGGTTTGATTACATCTCTCGAACACTCCATACTCCTATGGTGTTTCGGGAAATGCAAGTTTTGGAACGATTCCTAAACTCTCAGGCATTTGCTAAACTTTTAACTCAAAAAATCTTCTTTTATGATCCAATCATAAACTCTTATTTTCTCGTTACAATGATTTTCGCTTCATCTTGAAATTTATTTGAACATTTTCAAACATTTCATACTTCTTCCTTATCAAGTAAATATACACATATATCCACTCAAATCCTTGGTTAAAGTATATGAAGTTATAAGACCCACCACACACGGCTACACATAATGAACTATACACATCAACATGCATAATGTCCAATAAGTTAGTCGTCCGTTCTTCTTTGCCTATGAACGGAGTTTCAATCATTTCTAGGAAATTCTTACAAGCGTCAGTTGATTCAAAATCAAAAGACTCAAAAATTCCATCAAACATGGAGTTTCTTCATGTTTTCTTTCCAATATGATTTAAACGGTGTTTCAATCATCTCTAGAAATTTCTCACAACCGTCAATTGATTCAAAATCAAAAGACTCCAAAATTCCATCACCATGGAGTTTCTTCATGTGTTTCTTTCCAATATGATTCAAACGGTGGTGTCACTCATAAGTGATCTTATAATCATTTGTCTTGCGACATGTTTAGCATCAGTTATTATGGATGTGATTTCTCCAACAAGATTTATAGAGTTCATCCATCTTCTATGAATATGGTGATAATTTGAACAACTATTGTTCGTATAACATCAGAACAGAATAACAATTATTCAAATAAATCTTGAAGGCTAGGTTTAATTCCAACGATAAACATAATAACACTTTATTTTGTTTTTGATGAGAATCATCCCATATTCATTTGCTAGTTACTCAGGCCATTGCAACTCTTGTATTGCGTTGTTCTGTATGACACTTCATACCAACCAATCAGTATCCAATACTCAAGAATCACACTGTTTAACAAGCAATGAATATACCCATAACATGTATATCATCTATATACCCGAGCTGGACATTTCCAGTCTTTTCCTTTTTCTTTTTGCCAAAATATTTTTCAGATCCTCTTTCAGCAATTCCTTTCCTTTTTAGAAGAATTTATCAACATCACTTGTGGCACCATTCATATGACACATAATCCAAAGTGTGTTAGTCAAATACTAACACCCTTTGATTCTCACTTTGATGTAGATCACCGTCATCAAATGTTTGGTGTTCTTCCAAATTCCATTCTTTAGTAATCTTATAGTGTAGTAAACATTTTACCTACATCTTCCATTCATCCTATCATGACAACTTTCATGACAGAACTACCATAGCTCATAGGGACAAACTGTGAGTACAATATTAGTTCCCAAAACCTTTTTGGGAGATTAGGACACATAGTGTCTCCAACCTTCACAAATTCTCATACAATATGAGAACATGTTTCTCACTAAATTTTACTCTATCACATTGCAACTAAACATTGTTTCAGATATCGCTATATCTTCCACACATGATAGTTTCTGAAACAATCCTTTCAGCTCCTAGATAACCTTGATAATAACAAACAACATTTGAATATGAAGGATCATGGAGGCAAGTGTGATACTTAGACACTAACACTGGAATTGTTACTCTCGATTTAATACACATTATTAAACTTCATGGAGCAAGCAAGGTTTGCTAAAGTTTGCAATAAGACTTTAAACTTTAGATTGACACTCAAACAATATGGTACCAGTCCCTAAAGTTAAATATCCAGAATTCTATAGTTCTATTATCTCAATTATAGCTAAGCGCAAAGGTAGTAAAAAATGCCAATGACTACAACGAACTATGCAAATTCACTTTGATTTAGTTCATGATAAAATGAGTTCATCTAACTCCCACTCAAAAACAACATCCCTCGAGTCGTCTTTGGTGATTACACGAACCAAATTCACTACACCACGACCGATCATCACGTGAGGCAGTGTAGCTGCAATGGCGAGCATCTCAATATGGTTCATCATATCATCCATATGACTCGTGCTTAACCTTTCGGTCCATGTTCCGAGGCCATGTCTGTACATGCTAGGCTCGCCAAGTAGAACCTTAGTATTTGCATGTGTTTCAAGGCCATGTCTGTACATGCTAGGCTTGAAAACACCCGTTGTATGCGAACGTAGAGTCTATCACACCCGATCATCACGTGGTGTCTCGAAACGACGAACTTTCTTAACGGTGCATACTAAGGAAGAACATATAATTATCTTGATATTAAGTGAGAGGGATCATCTTATAATGCTACCGCAGCGATCATGATCGTAACTAAGCAAAATAAGATGCATAAAAGGATAAACATCACATGCATGGATAATGTGATATGATATGGTCCTTCTCGCATTAGATCTCCATCTTGTGCGTCTTGGTATGATCTCCATCATGCCACCGGCGCGGCACCAAGGTCCATGGCGCCACCACCATGGTCGTCCTTCTCCATTACAATATATCTCATGGATATATCTACAGCACGCAGGCCTTAAAAAGGAAAAACACAACCATATGGCTCCTGCCGGTTGTTTACAATAAATCTCATTTCATACAACAATTTTGTAACAATGACCATATCACATCACATGCCCTGCAAAAACAAGTTAGACGCTTCTAAATTATCTTTGCAAATTTTACGTGGTTTTGGGCTTCCTAGGAAAGAACCGATCTTACCTACGGACAAGAACCACAACGTTGATTCGCTAGTTGTTTCTTTTCGTCCCTTTCCAGGGCCCTCCGTTGCAAATGCCATATCACTAATGTTAGAGAAACTGACACCCCCAAAGCCACTTTATACGGTACAAGCCGTATGTCAAGCGTGACACGCAATCTGCGCTTAGGGCCGCTTCAATCCAACATTGCCGCAATATGAACAAGTGCACAAAAGAGGGTAACAACTAGAAGATCAATGCCCACATCTCTATGTGTTCTAACCGTACAAAGCATCTACGCATAGACGAGGCTCTGATACCACTGAAGGGGTCGTTGCATAGAAAACAAAAATTTTCCTACGGTTGTAACAGCCAAGATCACATCTAGAAGATCACTTGTAACGGTTTGAGAAGGACTCACCCTCGAAGACCAAAATCTTTAACGAGCACTATTCTCGTGGGTGATGTAGTCGAACACTCGCCGACCTCAAGGTCGTGATGAAGATGGGCGCCACAAACGGGCAGCGCCTCCGTAATCGGTCACACGTACGGATCAGTGACGACCTCCGCCCCTTGCTCCAGTTGGGCAGCGGAAGTAGTGGATCCTCGGGAACTCCAGCAGCACTACAACATAGTGGTGGTGGTGGTAGAGAAGATCTTGATCATGGCTTCGCCTAAGCACCGTACTCGTGAAACTGGATCAACTAGCAAGGGGAGGAAGATGCCAACCAAAGGGCATATGAGAGATGGAGGAATGAGTGTGTAGAGGGGTCTCCACCCATCTATATATAGGGAGGGGAGGCAGCCCCCAAGGGGTAGCACGCCCCAAGAGGTGCCCCCACCTCTCCCCTCATCATGTGGGTGGACTCTCCACTCACAAAAACAAAGGGTCACACATTATTCCCATAACTTCCATAATTCTCCACTCAAAATTCCAAGAGTTTATCACATTAAAACACTTTTAATTATCTTGTTTAATGTCACTCAAATTAATGAACACTTCATTTAATGAGTACTTCATTGATGAACACTTCATTCAATGAACACATTAACAATTATCCCCTTGCACTATTTTGATATACCGAAACTATTCCAGCAGTTTTATCAAAACAGTCCATGTGTTGTCCTGTATATTCTCCGGCGTTCCGTATCCACTCAAACGCGTCAACGAATCCTTAAGTGTGTCACCCTACGGTTCGTGAATAAAATGGACATGACAGAGACTCTTCTCCGATCAATAATCATCAGAGGGATCTGGAGATCCATGATGACTCCCACTTACTCAACGATGAACTAGTGATCGTGTGAACCAAAACTCCGTAACCAATTCCTTTTGTCTCGCGATATTTTACTTGTCCGAGATCCGATCATTTGGTATCATCCATACCTAGTTCGATCTCGTTACCGACAAGTACTCTTTACTCGTTCCGTGATATAACATCCTCGTGAGCCAGTCACGTGCTTGCAAGCGATGTCAATGTGATATCACCGAGAGGGCCCAGAGTATATCTCTCCGTCATCTGGATGGACAAATCCCACTCTTGATCCACGAGCCTCAACTAACACTTTCCAAGTACCCAACGACACCTTTATAATCACCCTGTTACGGTGTGACGTTTGATGGAATCAAAGTACTCTTCCGGTGTCAGTGATTGACGTGATCTCATGGTCTAAGGATTAGGGTTACTTCGTGAAAGTTTGATACAGCAATAGAAACTTTGATGACATGATCGTATTGCTATAACTACTGTGGGTGTATGTTCATCACATCATTCTCCAATGATATGACCTTGTTATTAACGACATCCAATGTCAATGATCAGGAAACCTTGATCATCCGTTAATCAACAAGCTAGTATAAAGAGAGACATTACTAGGAACCTTTTCTTTGTTTATTAAACACACATGTATTAACGTTTCCGGTTAACACAATTATAGCATGAAAATAAACATTTATCATAAACATGGAATAAGATAATAACCACTTTATTATTGCCTCTCGGGCATATTCCCTTCAGTCTCCCACTTGCACTCGAGTCAATAATCTAGTTTGGTACTTGCGCATCCAACACCTATGGCATTCAGTTGTTATCCATACGCATTGCTAGTGGTAAACCTAATCTCCAGATCTGACACTTCAAGTCCGTGTGTATTTGCATTTCTTTGCGTCTCTACGCATCACTCATTCACTAATGAGATGGCATTGCATAAATTTGGTCCTCCGGTGAGACCTTAGTCCCTTGAGCTCAAAACATGTTGAATCTATTGTCATACAATAGATCTTCATCCAGATCTGACACTTCAGGTCCGTGTGTCACACTTAAGGGGCAATCGATGCTAGGACAGATTCGGGATCATCGGTGAAATAGGAGAAAGCACCGGAATAGTTCCGGGAGAGAACGGAAGTTGTTCCGGATATTTTGAAAGGTCAAAATAATTTTTAATTATATTTAATAATGTTTTAGTATTTAATTATCTGAATTAAATATTAAAATATATTTAAATCAATTAATTAAATGGGAAAAAGGCAAATGGGCCCCTTAGGGCCCATTAGGGGAAGGAGGGAGCCTCCCCCCTTGGCCCATGGCGCCAAGGGAGGGGCCCATCCTCCATATGGCGCACCCCTCTCCCATCCCCTTTGGTTTAGTACCATATGGGAAGTTGGAGGAGGGTGGCAACCCCCCTTGGCCTATATAAGGAGGGGTATACCCCCCCTTTTCCCATCATCTCATTGAGTTCTCTCTCTCTCTCTCTTTCTCCTACCTCGAGCGGACCCCCCTTGTTTGGGGTTTGCACTTGGTTGGGAGTTCTCCACCATAAGCAGGCCGTCGCTCTGCCGGAGTCGGGATCCGAATCCGTCTTCTTTCCGCTGCTCGCCTGGTTCGGAGCCCGGAGGGAACATCGGTTGCACTGTACGTGTGTAATCTCCTCGAGGAACTACACCTGTGGTGCTACTTCATCGCCGGAGGTTCACCGGGAGTCTCCATCGCTGGTGGTCTTCTACACGACAGGGAGGTCATAGTTCAGAGTCTACGCCAACCACGTTCGCAAGAACGTTTCCCTCTTTTCGGTCTTCAAAGGTATGAACTCCGATTCCCTCCGTTACATTACATCGCCATAGCATAGATCTTGGGTTCGGGTATTGTAGGTATGAAAAATTTATGTTTTCTGCCCCGTATCCCAACACTTATCCCGACGAGAAAGCCTGGCATAAAAATTTGTAATTATAATATCGTTGGGGAGTTCATGGATAGGACATTTGAACACTAGGGATTTAAGTCTCCCCCAAGCTTGAGCGATGCTCTCTCCGTCACGAGACCATAAGTTGTAGATGTAATTCCTGTCTCGATGAATTTCATGAAGAGGGTAAAACTTTGTGTAAAAGAGAGACATAAGCTCTTCCCAATTAAGTAGGTGTGAGTTATCAATGAGCTTATACCAATCTGAAGCTTTACCTATAAGTGATATGGGGAATAATTTCTTCATAATGAATTCCAGGGACACACCTGCAAGCTTAAATAATGAACATAGTTGTGTTAAATATAGCAAGTGTTCACCTGGATGTCTATCTCCTGCATAACGATTAGCTAAGACATAATTGATAATACTAGATGGTATTTTATAAGGCACAATTTCAGTAGGGGTAGGAGTGACCACCACAGTTGTGAGGCATTTCCCCATAAAAAATGATCCAAGAGTAGAGGTGTCCATAAGGACAAAAGTAGCAACGGCAAAATAAAAACAGAAATATAAAAACTTCCTTAACAGCTTCACTTACTAATAGCGCTAAGCTCCCCGACAACGGCGCCAAAAAATAGTACTTGATGACCCTCAACTGTAGGGATCGTTTGTAGCATTTTCGATAAATAAGAGTGTCGAACCCAACGAGGAGCAGAAGGTATTGGTAAGTGACTTTGATAAAGAAATAACTGTAGGAAATGAAAGATGACTTTTTAGGGGTTTTCAATATAAGAAACAAAAAGGTAAAAGCGAGAAAAGTGAAAGGCACTGAGGAATAACAAGTGGCCCGATCCTTTTGAGCAAAGGATAGGCCTAGCAACTGAACTTATAGAGGCTAAAGCGTTCTCGAGGACACACGGGAGAAATAGTCACGTGCTTTCGCCATATTCCGTATCGATACTATGTGCTGTGTTGATAAGTTTTGAGTGGGTGGATCTATGCTAGTACACCCTCTAGACTAAGATAAGTGCACTCTTATGATTAAACATCTTGCAAGCATCCGCAAATACAAGATAGTAATTAAGGCGAAAGCCTAACCATAGCAATACGATCGGTTATCCATTGTTCCCTTGTGCAAAAGCATGTGAACTGGGGTTTAGGTTTCTGTCACTCCTGCAACCCACCATAAGCATTCTTTATACACAATGCATTCCCCTAGGTACTTAATAAGTCTAAGTGTTGAGTGTTTGACTCACACAATACCACTAGGAAAATAACAACACAACTTAAATATCAAACAACACATATTACTTCAACATCATATGACTACTAACAACTAGACTTCTCCCATGTCCTCAAGAACTAAAGTAACTACTCACAAGACATAAAAGAGATCATGATCAGATGGGATGAATATATGATAAACAATCTAGACACAATGATATTTCTCCAACAAAACTCAATAGCATACATCACACGACAGTAATCAACACCGGTAGAGTAGAGAGGATAGATAGTACAGATTACAACACAAGTTGGACTTGTGAGGTGAGATTGGACGAAGATGGAGATGGTGTTGATGTTGGGGATGATGTTTATGATGATCTCGATGATGCCCGTGACGATGGTGATGACGATGGCGACGATCTCCCCTTCCGGGAGGTGTTCTCCCCGGCGGAATCTTCCCGCCAGAGATGTCTTTTCTCCTCTGTTGGTTTCCGCCACAGAGCGGCGACGGAACTCGCGAACTCTCCTTTTTTAGGGTTTTTGGACGATGTGTGATATATAGGCTAGAGGGGGGAGCCGGGAGTGGCTCCAGGGGTCCAGGCGCCCTCCCGGCGCAGCCAGGGTGGGGTTCGCGCCAGGTGGCCACCTGGGCACCCTGTGGCCCCCCTCTGGACCCTCTTCAACGTGTCTTTTTCATTCTTCTGAAAAAGACCCTCCGTCGATTTTCAGGTAATTTGGAGGTGTTCTTCTTCAGCAAATCAGCGTCCACTTTTTACCGCTGAATCCCGCGTCAGCTGCTTCGGCATCGGAAAGTTGCAAACTGTGTAGATTAGGCCAAAACAACATAAGAACATCGTCATATCATGAAATATATCAATGAATAAGAAATAATTACTATATAAAATAGTGATGCATTTTGGACGTATCAGAAATCTAAAAGATCTCCTAAAGGGTGAACACTTCCTCGGACTAAAAAACGTGTCTTTTGAGAAATATTGTGTGTGTAGTGCATGTATAGCCGGGAAGCAACATCAAGAAAAGCTTAGCCCAAAGAATGTTGTGTCAACTTCAAGGCCTTTAGAGCTCCTTCATGTGGATGTCTTCGAGCCTCCATCATGGGATAGTCTTGGTGGGAAGAAATATGGTCTTGTCATTGTTGATGATTACTCAAGATACACGTGGGTGTTCTTCCTCAAGTACAAGGACGAGACGAAGGACACCTTCATCGACTTTTCCAAGAAAGCCCAAAGGAAATACAACATGGCTATCTTGGCAATAAGAAGCGAAAATGGCTCTGAATTCAAGAACTACACCTTGGAAGAATTCTTGAGTGATGAGGGATTGAGAATCAATATTCCGCACCATACACCCCTCAACAAAATGGTGTAACCAGGATGAAGAACCGTACTCTTGTGGAGATGGCCCGGTCCATGTTGGATGAGTACAAGTCACCATATAGCTTTTGGGCCGAAGCCATCAACACCGCATGTCATGCATCAAACCGTCTCTTCCTCCGCAAGATCTTGATGAAGACCCCCTATGAACTTCTAAGCGGGCACAAGCCAAACGTCAAATACTTCCGAGTATTCGGTTGTAAGTGTTTCCTTCTCAACAAGAAAGATCGGTTAGCTAAGTTTCAATCCAAAACAATTGAGGGCATATTTGTTGGGTATGCTTCAAACTCTCACACCTATAGAGTCTACAACAAATCCACCGGATGTGTTGTGGAAACTTGTGACATGGAGTTTGATGAATTTAATGGATCCCATGGGGAGAAAGTTGATCTAAGTGATGTAGGTAATAATGAAGATTCGTCTCAAGAAATTTTGGTTATGGGCATTGGATATCTCGTGCCCATTGCTCAAGTGCATGGAAATGATGAGGTGGGTGATGGGCCAAGTGTCCCATCACCACAAGCACCTGCTCCTACCACTGAAGATCCAGTTGATCGTGATGATCCCTTTATCCAAAAACAAGAACAAGAACCTCCTCAATCCGATGCGGTTGCACAACCACAAGTTGATGATGCGGTTGAATAACATGATGATAATCATGACCGCATCCGCTTTGGAGAAAATGATGCTATTGATGATGGACCGTCCCTTGATGATGAACCAAATGTATATGATGACCCCGAATGGGTGGAGCATATTGAAACTCCAAAATATACCATGCATTTGGTGGCAAGACATGTTGATGTAGACAAGATTCTCACGGGATTGGGGCAAGGTATAGTTACTCGTCATCAACTTATGAATTTTTTCACTCACTTCTCGTTTGTGTCTAGCATTGAACCTCTTAGGGTTGCCCAAGCACTTTAGGATGCAGATTGGCTCATTGCAATGCAAGATGAGCTTACTAGTTTCACCCGGAACGAGGTATGGTCTCTCGTGGAGAGTCCTTCCGGTCAAGATCATAACATCATTGGAACTAAGTGGATTTTCAAGAACAAACAAGATGAACATGGTAATATCATCCGCAACAAGGCAAGGTTAATGGCTCAAGGGTACTCCCAAGTTGAAGGCTTGGATTTTGATGAGATCTTTGCTCCCGTTGCCCATCTTGAATCTATACGCATGCTTCTTGCTTATGCCACATTCAATGGATTTCCATTATTTCAAATGGATGTGAAAAGTTCTTTCCTTAACGGTGCCCTACAAGTGGATGTATATGTAGCACAACCAGCCGACTTTTATGACCCTCATCACAAGGACCACGTGTACAAACTTCATAAGACATTATATGGTCTTAAGCAAGCCCCTCGGGCTTGGTATGACCATCTTAGGAAGTTTTTACTCGAGGAAGGATTTGTGAGGGGTGTCATTGATGCCACTCTTTTTACCAAGAGAACCAATGGTGAGTTGCTCATATGCCAAATCTATGTAGATGACATAATATTTGGTTCTCCTAATCCATCTTTGCGCAAGTGGTTCTCGGAAACTATGACTAAGAATTTTGAGATGTCCAGGATGGGGAGCTTGAAGTCTTTCTTTGAATTTAAATCGAGAAATTTGTTGAAGGAACCTTCATCTCCCAAACAAAGTACATTCAAGACATGCTCGTGAAGTTCGGTATGAAAGATGCCAAGCCATGCAAGACACCCATGCCAAACAAGGGATATCTAGATCAAGACCTTTCCGGTATTCCATTTGATGCTACTCTTTATCGTTCGATGATAGGGTCATTGCTTTACCTTTGTGCATCTAGACCGGATATTATGCTTAGCGTAGGAATGTGTGCAATATATCAAGCCTGTCCTATGGAGAGTCATCATTTGGCGGTTAATCGCATTCTTAGATACCTTGTTCACACTCCGTTGTTGGGCCTTTGGTACCCCAAGGATGCCAAGTTTGATCTCTTGGGGTACACGAGTGCCGATTGGGCCGGAGACAAGGTGGATCAGAAGTCAACCTCCAGTTCATGCCAATTTCTTGGGCGCTCATTGGTAAGTTGGCACTCCAAGAAGCGAAATTGTGTCTCCCTCTCCACCGCCGAAGCCGAGTATGTTGCCGCCGAAAGTTGTGCTACTCAAATCCTACGGATGAGACAAACTTTGAAGGATTATGGACTCATCTATCAGAAGGTACCCATCTTATGTGAAAATAAAAGTTATATCAAGATTTCCAACAACCCTTGTCAACATCCTTGCACCAAACATATTGAAATTCAACATCACTTCATACGGGATCGTATTCAAAAGGGTAATATTGTTCTTGCACATGTGGGCACTGACAAGCAACTTGCCGATATCTTCACCAAGACATTGGATGAAGAAAGGTTTTCCCAACTAAGAGGTGAACTTGGTATCTTGGAACCTTATAGCTTTACGTCTTAGGGGTATCTTGCTATCATTCATGCACATAGCAAATAACTTTTCTAGATGTACGCATGTATACATGGGTAGAAACTCAATCAATAAGTTCTCAACTCTCTACCTGATGCATAAATGGATCCACACATCAACAATCCACATGCTCACTACGGTAAAATCATGTGTAGCGGTTAACGATGGAGTAGTGACTTTGGACCCAAGGTACATCTTCGCGGTGTCAAAGCACAATATACTCAAACATGGTGGCTCCGGCCACCGCCTTTCCTTTTTTGGAAAGGGTTGTTTGATCATCCTTGTGTGCATATGATTTCATGTGTGCTTCTATATTGTACACTATGGCCCCTATCATATATATGCTCATATGTATCATCCTTGTTAAAAATGTCCAAGCCAAATTTTTCCCAAAATTTCGGACGTCCGATCTTTTTCGAAAACCCGAACATCATTCGAGTGGCCTGTCCATAAAAGGCGGACTTCTGTCAGTTTTCGGACGTCCGACATCCATCGGATTTCTGAAAATTCCTAGTTGCTATTCGCCTGTAGCTCTCAACCTTCCCCTCCCAGCCAAGTTCAAAAATCCGGTACTTTTTGGACGTCCTACACGTCAGACGTCTGAAACTCAACGGACATCCAAACTTCGCTGCACTATATAAACTGGCCATCGGGCCGAGGGGAGCAGTTATATCCCACTCGGCCACCCTCGACCCATCCCCTGTGCGCTGCTAGTTCTCCCTTTGTCGCCGCCGGCTGCCCCGGCCTCCTCAGTGCTCCCGTACTACGGATGCACGCACCCTGGGTACCCCTCCTCCCGATCTACACTTCTATCCAATTAGTTTAGAGAATGGTGCCTGGATTTTTGCCTCATTTTGCATGTCCTTTTTCTGGGGTTTCGTGATGGTGAGGTTGAAACGGTCCGCTCACAAGCATGCCGGTGGCTCGTACTCTCAGGGTATGCACTTCATACTCTGCACTTTCCTTGGTTTCCCTGGTTACTTTGTTTGTGATGGGTCCATTTAGTCATTCACGCTATGTGTTTGTCTAGGAGGATCCGAGGACTCCGCTGAGCATGGCCGTCCTCTTCGCAAGGGTCATAGGGGAAAACAGTCGAAGTATGCCGAGCCCTCATCGAAGAGTGACCCCACACCCAGTGAGGATGACCTCAACTTTGAGGACGAGGTTGAGGAGGCTGACGATGACTATGTTGCTGAGGATCCTCCTGAGATGGATGCTCACCCTGCTGCGACATCCAAGCCTAAGCTTGGTGTTCGTCGCAAGGCTCGGGGCTCCTCCTCGGCTTCCGGGGCTCAAGATGATGAGGCCCCCGATGATGCACATCATGTTCCTCGGGTTCACATCTCCTATGAGCCCGTTGTCTCTACTGGACGCATGGTGATTGACTATTCTAAGATGGCGCTTGATGACTATCGCAAGCTCCGCCGTGAAAACCAGTTTGTGGCCCCTCAAGATTGTCTGGATACCCGGTTTAGGACCAATGTGCGGGAAAATATTTTCACCTTACTGGCTGTTCGTCTGGACCTTGCCAACTCACATGCCTGCATTCCTCTCACCTTCATCCGGAACCACCCGTCCAAGTTTCCGGGTGTGATGGACATTGTTGACTCCATGGGTCTTGCTCCAGTCTTTAGCCTTCAGCGTGACTGGAACACTACTTCTATTCTCCATTTCTACTCCACATGCTATTTTCAGAACAGAGAGGTCACCTGGATGACTGGTGAGCACCAATACACTGCCTCATTCTCTCAGTTTGCACGGGCTCTTGGCTAGCGTCCCTCTGGCCACCGGATTCACGCGAATAACAAGGAAAAGGCTAAGGGCATCAATGATTGTCTCTGTTTTCTTAGGCCTGGCCTTGAGGGAGATGAATGTTTGAGGAAGCCTAATGACAGATCTATCTGGAGGAGCCATATCAGTTCCTTTATCAGTGTGTGCTCCTTACTCTCTATCCCAAGTCTGGGGATAAGACACACTGCAACATCCCCGCTATTTCTCTGATGTGGCTCATGCAGGCGACCCCCACCAAGCGTCTTGATGTGGCTCATTACCTTTGGCATGATATTCATATGGCCAGCTTGCATCTTCGCCGTCACTATCCTCATGCTCCATTTATTATGGCGTTCATTGAGTTGATGGTACCTACACCGTTGGATATTACACAGACCCACCCCATGTGGGTCATTCCTGAGCACATGTATTTCACTGCTCCTATGGTTCAAATGACCAGGCATGTGCCTATTCACACCACTGTTGGAGGTGCACTTCACCGCCGGTCTTTTGAACAGGCTCCTATGCGCAGTTTTTTGGCAAGGCCCAACTGCCATGATGAGGGCCATCTCGTTCAACTGCCACTCCAACCACACGGTGGTCTCCGGCCTGATCCGGTCCAAGAACTCTCTGAAGGCCCGTCTTTGTGCAGCCGGCGAGGCCAATGTCAGTGACGATGAGCGTCTTCCCGATGCCTCTCCTGCTGATCTTGGCTTCGACTTTCCCACGGCCCCAGAGTGGGCTTACTTCTTCCTCGGAGACTCTGGAGCGCGCGGCAGTGGGACTCACTAGTCGGTCTTCGTTGGTGTTGCCCCTTTTTGGTACTTGTTGCCAAAGGGGGAGAGACATATGTATCCAGTTTTATTTATGGTGTCTAGGCGTCGATTATGAGTCTTGAGTTTGTATGGTTTGTTAAGACCTTTTATGTGAACTTGGTGTGTGATTGTACTACTATGTTAGGTCGTTTATGTGAACCTTGTGACCTTTGGTGCTATGCATGGTGTTGTTTTATGTGTCTTGACATAAATCTTATTGACATTTGACTGTGTGGTCATATATGGTTATCTTGTGCTTGCAATTCAGATTGTCATCTTCATAATTAAATATTGCAGCTTCAAATGATATGACCCATTAGTAATCTTGCCTCATAATCATGGTGATGGGACTACTCTCAATTTGTGCATCTTGCTTAAAATCAAGGATCTTATATGCACATATTGACGGGGAGTTCATAATAAAACTTGCTCCTACTAAAGCTAAAATTTGTATATCTTTGGGAGCTATATGTATGTTGTCACCAACTACCAAAAAGGGGGAGACTGAAAGTGCAATCATGCCCTTAATCATAGTTTGATGTTGATGACAATATACATATAGGGGACTAATAATGTTTGCCAAGTATATACCAGGTATTAGTCCTCGGATCGTTGTTTGGGTGGATCATGGACCATTGATATTATCAATATCTCAAGATATGCAACCAATGAAGTTGAAGCGTAAGCTTTTATGGTTATTCTTGAGTATAGGGATCCCCGCACTATTAAGAGGGGATCAGTGGGGTTGTGTTTAAGATTTGCTCAAATCACTTTAAAACAATACAACACAGATTAAATCTACTAAGTTAACCCTGTCCTAACTTTCAGACGTCCGACATGTTTCAGACGTCCGACACTTCACGGTTTCGGACGTCTGTCATGATTCGGACGTCCGACATCCCACTCGCGGAGTTTATTTGGCAAGGTCAGTAGACCTGCAAATATGTCCCGACTTCCGACGTGTTTCAGACATCCGACACACCGGACGTCCGAAACCTTTCGGATGTCTGAAACTTTGCGTTACACATTATGCCTCACAAGGTCAGTAGGCCTCCCAAATTGGACGGATGTCCGACAGATTTCGGACGTCGGACATGTCGGATGTCTGAACCCCGCCGGACGTCCGGTACCTGAGTCACTGGATACTACCTGGCATTCCCCACTGTGTTCATCAAGAACATTTCGGACGTCTGACATATTTTGCACGTCCGACAATTGGAGTTCGAACGTCCGACATTTATTGGACGTCCGACATTTGCACAGCTGAATGCTCCAACGGCCACTTCGACCTTTGGACTATAAATACCCCTTCACACCCACTTGTGAGGGTTGACCACTTCACTCCAATCACTCATAAGAACACAAGTGCTCCCTCTCACTCTCTTTTACACCAAATCTCATATCCCGGAAATATTCGTGAGAGGTCTTGTCGGATCTTTCACCCCGTGATAGATCCGGACCTGCCCCATCTTTAAACCAAAGCAAATCGTGTTTTGATCAAGTCTTGAGCATTTCCCATTGATCTTGTTACTCTTAGAGGTTGGAGAATCCTATGCGGGTAGGAGTTCTTCGGAGAGGAATCGACCATTGGGATTACCCCGTTGAGTTTGTGAGGGTTAGGTGACCACCTATAAGGTCAACCGGTACTGGTTGGGAATCGCCTTCGTGGTGATATCTCAAGGGGAATAGAGTGAGCCTTCGTGGCGTTGTTGTGCCTTCGTGGTTTCACCCACTCTCTCCAAACGGTGAGTAGTTTCCCTCTAAGGAAGTGAACATCGGGATACATCGTTGTCTTCTCGTCATTTGGTTATCCCTACTCTTTCCCCATTTACTTGCACTACCTTGTTTTTACCTTGTTTATCCCTCACTTGCTTCATTATATTGTGCTTGTTGTTTACCTGATCTTGTCTAGTTCATCCTAGCAATTGTTAGCCTCATCTTTATCTTCCGCACCATTGCCTAAAATTGCTAAGTAGTCTTAAAATTTGTAATATAACCTATTCACCCCCCTCTAGGTCTATCTCGATCCTTTCACCAATGACGAAGAGGTTTTCATGTGCAGCTCTGTAATAGCTAGCACATAAGGTGTGGCAGGACAGTTCGATCATCTTCTCAAGGGACCTCATCTCTAGGGCCACTTTAACAACCCGGGATTTCCCCTTAGCTAGAAATTGCTAGTTTTTCTGTTTTGTTTATCATAGTTGCTTGCGTTATAGTAATATATCCCCCCTCTTTCTCGTATAGGCATGCATGTCCAAACCTTTTCCTTAATGGTACACGACCTATTGTGGCATCAAGTATTCACCTGATCACCGTCGCAACTTCCGGCACAAGAACAACCTTTACCATCGGTGCGAATAGCCCCATTTATATTTAAATGGGTTATTTTATCGGGCGGTTATCGTTGTTTTTGGGTTTGGGCGCGAAACGTTGTAGACGACGAGGTTGAAGTGTGGCGATGATGTGTTTTGAACTTCGTGCGATTCCGGCTTCGTTTGGTATGTGAACGATCGGTGGTGCTAGGCATAGTAGCCGGTATATCTCCAGGGGCGTATTTACAAAATGTCTCATGCGCTGTTAGTTGACCTCCCATATTCCCCTCTTATGTTCTAAACCTAGTCCACCCAAACCAGGCCCAAAATCCCTAAAGAGGCCCAAAACAACATGTTTCCTGGATTTCGGGGAAACCCTAGTCAGCCTCCTCTCTTTCTGCGCCAACCCTCTCCCCCGCCGCCACATGACACTCACCCACCGGCTAGCCGACGCCTAAGCCTCCGGATCAATCCAAACCCATGGATCCAGATCTGACAGCTCGAAGGCCGCCACATCCCCGCGTCTGCCCGACCCTGGACCGGTGTGGTATGGGATCGGTGATTTTACCTTTGCCAATAGCAATTTGATTGTAGTCTGTACTCAGACAAGTATCTTCCGCTGATGTATTGTACTAAGGAAGTTGTATGCCGATTGTATGATATGTTGTATCCTTGTAGTTGTAATGTTGTGATATCATGTTGAAATCCGGGACGTGTCATACGTCACGGTGGGTTTGATATGTGCTTCGTCCTCAGATTTGGATGGAAACATCCAAGTCTGAAATAGTACCGCGTATCGGGTCTTACACCACCCTCCATCGTGTATTCCCCATGTACCGCAGGGAAGTGATGCCGTAGCGGGAGGGTAATACCATCCTCTGTCTCCCAGACCAATTGGAATCGGCCGCCGATGAGCGAGCCAAGCTTGACATCAATGGGAAGGGAGGAGTGCTAGCCTTCATGCGATACAAGACGACGTGCAAGCCTCCTGTGAGGGGGTTGCTACCTGTAATGTTCGCATGCGTCTCCGCTGCGCCCAGATTGTTGAGAAGAGTTGATGTCTACAATCATTGTTGTTTGACCTGCGAATAGGCCTTTATCTCACAAAATCCTAGATGTTCCATCATGAAGGAGGTGGAAGAAGAACAAAGTGGAACATGCTTGGTGTGTGTTCCATGGTTCTGCGATGGTCCATCTGAATAGCGGGTGTATGCTAGGGAAGCAAAGCAAGCGATTTAAATGCAAAGCAATGGGATGGGTTTCTCAACGGTCGAGCACGTCTAATGCAGGTATGCGATGAACGGCTAGACATCCTGTTGCGTCTCTCTGATATTGAACAGGCGTAGAGAACGGGGCCCTTGACCGGTGCATCGATCGTCCATCTCTCTAGTGATCGATCATGTACACTCTAGCTGGACATCAATGCCGCTAGCAGTGGCCGATTGTGCATGCGCTCGGCTAGCAACCTCCATGAATTTTCGTTGACCGCTTCGCACACGAAGATATTTTCTGACGTGAAAGGATTTAGTTGGGGCTTGGGTTTCGTGTGAGGACATGTCGGTGATCCGGATTCGGGCAACCCCCGCTCCCGTTTGCGTGAGATTTACATGCGGACTAGTCCTTGGACGGATACAAGTATGCATTTGATGGAAAAGCTGGTCCGGATAGCCCCGCCCGGAAGGGTGGGGAGATTTTAGGGTCGGCATTGGAGATGTCCTAACAAGCATCAATGTTTTATCCTTTTGAGATTAATGTTCATGATATGTAAAAATGGTTTGTAGCCCTCCGCTATTATGGTATCGATGGCAATAATATTTTCGTATAGTACCATGAAGAAATTATAGCTGATCATTACCACACTTCAATATTTGGATAGCATTGTGTAAAACATGATCAACACCGGTTGGCCAGTGGACTCACTAGCAAAGCAAACATCAGTGGAGTTGTCCTGAATCGATTCACATCTCTCCACCATCCAACTATTTACCAATGAGCCCATCAATCGGTAGATTAGTCCATAAGAGTAACATGTGGGCTAGATAAAAAAATGGAACAAATATACTCCCTCCGATCCATAATAAGTGTCGCTCATTTTGTACTAAGCTAGTACAAACTTTGTACTAGATGAGCGACACTTATTATGGATCGGAGGGAGTAAAATTTAAGCTTTCAATTGATTATGGAGCCTTTAAAATTAGTGAGCAAAGTATAATACGTGTACTATGGTAGAATTAGTGAGCCAAATTCAAGGTCTTGATTGACTGTGAGTCCTCTAAAACTAGGATGCTTTAGTGATATACATGATATATTGATCCTCGAAACGTCAACTAGTCGTCTCCAAGTTTAGCGATAGAATATCAAGTTGTTGTGCTTGTCATGATTGAAAGTTTTTGGGAGAACGTCATTTGCATTAGCTGAATCTTCAGATTGTGAAGTCAATAACTCTATATTGTAATAACATATCGATTGTAACCTGATGAAAAATCCTAACTAGCATGGGCGTGCAAATCCTATTAAAATTGACATTCTTTTTTGGAGAAAGTACATGTTGGTGACATTCGTGTGTTGCGCATTCCAACTTAAATAAAAAAGAGATGAGATAAATTTAATAAAAAATAAAGAAAAAATGGTGGTTTACACACATTTCCAAGAGGTATAACCAAATCATAATTGTCAATTCAAATTTGAAGTGTGAGACCTCAATTGAATGGAATGTAAAAGAAAATATAATGATTTACACACATATCTAAGGGCATGATCAAACCAAAACTATCAGTTCAGTTTTAAATGTGAAACCTTAATTAAATGTGAGGGCTCCAAAATTAGAAAGCATAATGATATAAAAGATTGATTAATTATCTTATAGGCACAAAATTTTACTTTTCATGGGAGATTTGTTAAGTAGTTGTTTTGACAGATGATGATGGAAGGGATGTCATTTTCCACACCTAATAAATTTCATAATGTCTCAAAAGGAGCTAGACTTTTGTAGTACTATGCATTTTTCCGAAGTCAAATTATTTTAGAGCAACTCTACCAGTCGTAATATGGCACACTCCCCTCACCCTCATTTTTATATATAAGATTTTGGGCTAATATGAAACCAATTTCTTAAAAATATAAGATGTAAGATTTGTTGCATAACAAATTACACTACAAATTTCTGCCGAAAATGAAATTGATGATTCTCAATCTGTTCTACTCTGTACTTATCAAATGTATTCGTTTGAATTTTTAAATTTCTAAGGAAGAAGATGCTAAACGTTGATGCTACATTTTTATGATGATTTTGTGTTTGCGTGTTGCCTTGAAAACTTTTATATCTATATATAAAATATTTTTTTTGCGGGAATAAATATGTTCTACTATGTGCGATATGAAAGTTGCTTTTAGGGTGTCATATTCTATTATCGGCCTCTACTTTTCACTTCATGGTGTATCCGGAACAGCTGTTACATGCATAACCCACTGTAACAGCCACAATTGAACTGTCGGTGCGTCCACACAAGAATAAATTTTGGAGTAATAATCATTCGGGGGAAAGTAAGACAAAAAGAGAGACGGGAAAAGCTTGACAGAGAGAAAAGGGGACCCGGATGCTTGGAAATTCTTGGATCCTATACAGTATGATTTCACAATATAATAGTGCCGAGCACACAAGGGGGCAAATCATTTCAAGCAGGTGGAGATGTTGGAAATTAGAGGAACATTGCCCGGTCATAAGCCAATAAAATCGATCATTCTACCTGTGGAAATGATCGCGTATAACACAGACAAAAGCACAGATCGGGTTTTATTTTTGGAAATTTGGAAATGTGCATGGGAGCCAAACTCACGGGTTCAGTGATGCATTTGCATGCACGTAAACTCGCTGATACGTTCGCCTGAATAATCGCAATTTATTTAAAATTTATATTCACGCCACGGAAAAGTTCCAGTCTAGAAATTAGTACTGTCCTACAACTTTAATCTGTAAAGATGTTTTCAACGTCTCATCAAAACATATACTCTTTCTGTTCCAAATTAGATAACTTTCATTTATAAATATGTGTAGATAGACATATGTACAAATAAAAGTTATCTAATTTGAAACGGAGGGAGTATTATTTATTTATTAATTGGTTCATATTCGTTTGCGGATCAAATATGAAAGCTTGTCATTCAATCTTGTTCCCTGTCGTTTGTTCTTTAGGTCTTAATTAAATACTTGAATTTTATTAAAATCATTAAAAATCATTCATAAGTAACATGTAAATATCCCTACTACAACCATACTTCAAGTATAAATATTACATCCAAGATAACCGGATTTCAACAAAAAAAAAGAATTCATCAATTTCAATTTCTACGTTACCCAATATTGAACAGAGGGATTTCAATTTCAATTTCAGAATACACAAATGTTATCACGTACTCCCTCCATTCCTAAATATAGAGCATATTTTTTTTGAAAAGTCGAACTTTAAAGAAGTTTGACTTTTCAAAAAAAGTATACACCCTATATTTAGGAACAAAGGGAATACATAAATTGCCCTTAAGCATCATCGAACAATATATGCTCGTAAATTGCTTGCCCTCGATTTTGTGATATAGCACGGCAACATGTTCGAACTATAAAACGTGATAATTATTAAGTTGCAATATTTAATGAATCTATGAATTCATCAAACATGTAGAACATCAAGAAACAAAACTCTCGATCCCCATAATTGACGCATTCGATGATCATTTTATCTTCACGTGTGCAATCACACCGCAATACTTCACAATGTAGTTGAAGATGCCATAACATCGATGGGGTAGCGAATTCACATTGCGTTCATGGATCACATGCAAATTGTAGGATGGGATGTGCTTTTGCTCATGAAACAAAGAATCCACATTTTGCCGAAAGGTCCATCCCCCCTTGCCTCATTTGAACAAACTTCGCATATAGGACCAACCACGCATTGCACAACAACTCATCGTCCTTCACCAAGTTTACCTTATCATGCTAACTCCAAAAAAAGATGAAAAGGTAAAAAAAAATATTATTGACATTTGACTGAACACCTACCGGCGCGTGGTATTAGTCATAGACGACGCCGTCAAAAGGGAAGGATACCTGGTTGTAGCCAAATCCAGGGTGGATAGCAGCGTAGTTCGATACGGTCGAGCGCGTGGTTGAAGGTCGCGGACGTCCGGCAATGCATGAACGATGGTCGAAGAGATATAGCGATAACGTTGGAAGAGGACGGTGCGGATGCAGAGTGAAGGGGGCATGGATGAAATGGAACAAGAGTGACCCGGAAAGGAGATTTGAGTGGGATGGGGTGTCTAAGTCTTACGCAACGATGGTTCAAACGCCCGTAAACTTCCCTCATTTTGCATCGGGTTTAAGAAGATAGATAAACGAATGGGTACGTAAAAAAAAATAGATCCATATTAAATGACAAACTATGTATGAACAACTCGTTCGAACGTTTACGGATCGTTTGACGATTGAAGATCCTTGAAATCAGGATGGTTGGACATTGATTCTTAGACTCATTAAAACTGTGTCTAAGGGCAACTCTAGCAGACTTCTTATCCCGCAAACCCTTAAAACCGAGATAAAGGCCGAGAAATGCGCGGTATAAGGGTCCAAATCGAAAGTGGCAGAACAGTGCCCGTAAATTAACCTGTAAAAAGGAATATCCACCCGAATATTCCCCTGACCATTTTCTTCTTTTTTACCTCAGGCGGGGCGGAACGGACGGGGTCTCTGGCCGGGGAGGGCTGCCAAGTGCAGGCCAGGGGCACATGCTGCCGAAGCAGGCGGCTAGGGTGGGCTGCCGGATTCAGCTCAGGCGACCTGGGTGGGCACGTGCGACAGAGCGGGTAGCAGGCGGGCCGGGCGGCGCGGCTGCGGAGGGCGTGCGTCGCAACGTCCGACGGCGGCCGGGGCGGGCGGCAGCGGACAACGAAGATGGGCGGTTGACTTGAAATTTTCCTCCCGCAAACAGCCTTTTCAGGATACAGGGTACCTTGGTTTCGAGGCAGAAACCATGTTTTGTAGGTCGAGAGGTCTTTTTTTTACCGGGCCCATATCTTTTTCACGGTTTCGGATGTTTTTTTTTTCTCGAATACTTCCATCCCGGTTTCGGATGTTTTAAGACTTTTGTTTGGGGATTCTTTTCGCAGCGATAGTAAACGGACAGTTATTTCCGCAATTTTAAGGGATCATCTAGAGTTGCTCTAAGTTTAAAAGACACATGCAATATAAATAGACTATCCTTATACTTATTTACACTTAAGGCTGTCCTATATGTATTTTTTTAGGGGAATCCCTATATGTGTTGTGCTGCGTGACTCTAGGGTAGGTCTCACTACTTTATTTTTCTCTCAAGAAAGGAATGTTGATGGCAGTTTAATGCTGAAGATCACGCATTCACAGGTGCCCATCAGCCTGTGTTGGACGTTGGGGGCAGTGATCAGGTGTGGGAGGATGCATGGGCGCACGCATAATGCCGGGAGAGTTGCAAGTGGCCTTGCACGCCCACATGAGATGGCATCGCCGTAGGGCGTCGAGGCATTGGTGTGGGCAGCCGTGCCCGCGCATGCATGCTTTGTCTGGCCCGCTGGCCATGGCGGTCGAAACACCAGTGTAGTGCAGAGTGGAGTGTGTGGGGGGTCTAAGAGCAACTCTAGCACATCCTTAAATTGAAATACTACAGGAGTGAAATGTTACTCATCCTAAAATTAATTGACGCTAAAACACACCTTTACACGAAAACGTCATGTGTATCCGCGACGTCGAGGAAGATGCTCCGCAGCTCGCACCGCGGGAGGCCCGCCGAAAGCGCGATACGCAAGACAGTCCGGCGAGCTCTTTTGACACCAGACGCCCCAAGCCCTTGGGAGGGACCCGTCAGAGAACTTAGCGACGATTGTATGCTATAGGTTGTCCTGAAAGCCTCTAAAGCTTTGCGATTCGACTTCCTGCAAGAACAAGATTAGACGAAGAACGAGAAGAAAGATACAAGGGTAGGGATAGATGAACACGAAAAAGATATAGATGTGTTTTGTACGATCGATTGTGTTGTTTTCAATCGGCTGTGACCTCATGTATATATGAGGGGGTTGGTCTTCCCGTGCAAGGCAAGGACTCGGGCCACGCTTCCCGTACAAGATAAGTTGGCATCCTTTCCAAATCGTTACCGCCCAGTCCAACTCGGACACATCTTATTCCTTCCGAGCTGTCCGTGTCTAGGTGCGATCAGCGCTTTCCGCTTCAGAGTCAGAACAACCCGGTACGAGCTTCCGAGTTGAATTACTCGGTACACGCTTCCGAGTTGGCCATTACTCGACAGATGCTTGTCTCCGAGTTAGAAGTAACTCGGTGTGTGCCCTTGTCTCCGAGTTGGAGGTAACTCGGTCACGTCCCTTTCCTTCGAGTAACAAGTAACTCGGTAATCCCTTGTTTCCGAGTAACGAGTAACTCGATACACTATGGCTTCCAAGTAACGAGTAACTCGGTACACTATGGCTTTCGAGTAACGAGTAACTCGGTCACCTCTTACTTCCGAGTAACGAGTAACTCGGTACACTATGGCTTCTGAGTAACTCGGTTCATCTTGGCTTCCGAGTAACAAGTAACTCGGTACACTTATGGCTTCCGAGTAACGAGTAACTGATGTCTATGCACGCTTCTATTCTTGTAGACTATGTTGGGCCTCCAAGCGCAGAGGTTTGTAGGACAACCGCAATTTCCCTCAAGTGGATGACCTAAGGTTTATCTAACTCAGGGAAGTAAAGATTGAAGATGGTCTCTCTCAAGCAACCCTGCAATTAAGATAAAAGAAGTCTCTTGTGTCCCCAACACACCTAATACAACTAGGAGTTGTATAGGTGCACTAGTTCGGCAAAGAGATGGTAAAATATGGGCAATAGGTGTGGAAAAACAAAGTAATATAAATCTGTAATAAAAAGTGCAGCAAGCAAATAAGTAGTAAACGTGAGCGCAAACGGTATTGCAATGGTGGAACAAAGGCCTAGGCTTCATACTTTCACTAGTGGCAACTCCCAACAACATTAATATAGTCTAATCACATGATATTTCCACTAAAACATGCATAGAGACATATTCGGAGGTCATTCCTTTGTGGTCAAGAGAGGACAAGAATTGTGTAGGGATACAAAAGCACACCTTAGAGTTCGTAGTTCTCATATACGGATTTCTCAATGTCACCGCGGCCATCCAAAGAGAGTACCACAATCACCACAACATATCTCAAGGATAGTCAAAGACAAGCACCAAGAGACTCAATTTTCAATCCACACACAAAAGAGGAAATCACTCATGAAAATATTCTTCTAACCCATGTCCAATAGACCGCTGTCACCTTGGTCTCGGGGATTATTCTAGATAAAGATAAGTGAGTACATCAAATCCAATACATAGAAAAAAGGGAAACATCATATGGGATCATCCTAGATTAACAAACGAATGATTACAACAAAGATCACATCATGGGAGAGAGATATAACCACATAGATCAAGATACAAGCCTTAGCCGCGAGGGGGAACTACTCACACATGGACATGGTGAGAGAGAGAGAGAATTGTTGATGGAGAGGTGCAGCCCGGAGGAGGTGAAGGAGACGGAAGCGGCAGTGACGACCACGACCACGACCCTTGGGGGAAGCGGCCCTTGGCCCCTTCTTCTTCCTTGAAGATGGTGCCACTGTAGAGATTGATCTCCCCCTCAAGACGGCTGCCTTGGGGGGAGGAATTTTTGTGGTGCCCTTTGACCTAGGTTTCCTCTCTTTATAAAGACTCCCGGATTCCCGTCATCCAGATTACGTCTTTGGTATTTCGGGGCCTGAGGGAGCATCCGAACTACGATTGGAATGAATTGTTTTTCTGGATCCATTGGAAAAAAATTGTCTACAACTTTGTAATTTTAAGTTTTTCCGTTTGAGATCGTCTTCTGGCATTTCTGACGCAATCTTTAAAACCTGTCTGCTGGGGACAAATTTCGGGAGAGTTAGAGTCCAATTCCTACAAGGCTCCTTTTCTGTGATTTTTCGTTTATCCAAGTAATTCCTACAAATAAAGTAAAAAAACAAAAACTTGTGCACTCTTGCAATCATTAATAGGTTAGTTCCAAAATATGTTATAAAAAGATATGAAAGTGTAGCAAACACATAGCAATAACACCCAAAACATGCATGGAGCAAACATAAATTATAGATACGTTAATTCCTGCTCGTCCTCGAGTAGGTAAATAATAATAAGCATAATTTCTGTGGTGACATGCTACCAACATATAAGAAATTTATAGTAAGGCAAGCAAGATATGCAATTCAAGTCAAGTCATAACAAGCAAGAGTTTATATATAGTATTAAAACAAGCAACATAAGAACATAAAGGTGCAACATCTCTCAATGTCCGTGACTCGAATGTCTTCAAATGGTGTTTGCATGCAAGAAGTGGGAGATGAGTTTAGAGCATAAAAATACTATATAGTTTAATTGAGAAGCCAATCTACTAAAACTTCACACTTGGTCTCCTTCGGAATCTTATTTTGACTCATCCCCAGACCACTAGTCAGGTACAAGTCAAACTGATCCTCTTCCTTTCGACTTTGAGCACTCATGCAATGGATGAGCGCGAGAAAGATACGTTAACACTTAGGATGGAAAATAGAGAAATGATGGGGAAGAAATACAAAAAGGTGTGAAATGCTCACATCAATGAGGACAATCATAGGCGAGAGAAGGGCAAATGATAGATATGATGTGAGGATTATGTATTGCCATGAACGGATGCACATGTGAGCTAAGGTAAGCTCTCTAATGAAACTAGTGGGGGTGCATCCAACTTGCTTGCTCATGAAGACCTAGAACTCATTTGAGGAGGCTCATTCTTGAATATGCAAGCCAAGTTCTATAGTGTAAGGGTTCCCACATAGTTATGCATGAATGATAATCTCTGTGGGGTACAAGTATAGCAATGCCGTACGAGTGTGGATCTTTCAAAAGGAATAGTAGTGTTACCCCCTTCTCTCTTTTTATTTCCTTTTCTCTTTTTTATATTTTTTGTATTTTTGTGGCCTCTTTGGCTCTTTCTATTTATCTCTCATTTGTCCTCTTTGGGATCTTTTCCTCACTTAAGGGCAACACTCTATATTTTACAATAATATAGAAGATCTCCACACTTTACAAAAGTACTCAAACATAAAGAATAATTAAAACTATCATGATGTATGCAAATGTATGCCTCTGCCAGTGTAGCAGGATATGCAATGATACTAGCGCGTCATGTAACAATAATAAGGGCAAGGCCCAACTATCATGCGTCTCCTTGATCAAGCAAAAACATGTATGACATGAAGATCAAGTCATGAGATGGTGGATGTTGCATGACAATGTATCTCGGAAAGGCTATGGGAATGCCTTGATAGGTAGGTATGGTGGATGTTTTGAGGAAGATATAGGAAGGTTTATGATGACAGAGCGTATCGTTCCAAGGGTTTGGATGCACCGGCGAAGTATGCGCCAACTCTCTAGGTGAGAAAGAGCAATGCACGGTACCGAAGAGGCTAGCAAAATATGGGAAGGTGGAAGTGCCAACAATCGAATACTCACATTAGTCCGAAGAACTCATGCACTTATTATCGGTAAGTCTCTATCTAATCATGAGGTTTACAAAGAGACGAGTACCCCGAGGAGGAGTGTATGGGGGTTTGGTTATCCTTGCGCATCCTCAACTCATGGTACGTGAGGGTACTCTATATGTTCCAACCCCTACGTAGGTTAGCGTTCCATCTAGTAGCTAGAGTTCTCAACTATCATTTGTAGTTTTGAAAATAAGCACGGATTGCCCAAAATACGACACATATCACTAATAGGCTAAAGATCTTGGCACCCTAATGTCCAAACATTACTCAAATCAATACCTCAAAACTATTGCATGTTACTACTACACTTATAATATCAACCTTAATTACCTACTCATGCAAGACACACAACTCAGTGCAACAAGCCAACTCTATAAACAAGATAAGCATGAAAACTCAACAGAGTTACTAGAACAACCTAAACAAAAGCTCTTAAAAATATAAGCATGAAAACTAAGAGCTAAGCATGACAACAGCTATGAGAAGATATAGAACACACACAAAAATAAAGATAAGCATGCAAGCCTATGTTGTGTTCTACGGTAGAGTGGATCGTCTTCCTCTCCAAAACAATGAGGGCAGGATCCAACTTGTTATGAACAGAAAACAAAACTAAAACAAACTAAAAATTAAAGAGTGAGACGCTCTAATCTAGCACATAACATATGAAGCGATAAAAATATAGCCAGGAGAAGGACGAACTGATGATTGTTGATGGAGAAGGGGATGCACCGGGGCATCCCCAAGCTTAGATGCTTGAGTCTCCTTGGAAATTTCTTGGGGGTGCATGGAGGCATCCCCAAGCTTGAGCGCTTGACTCTCCCGAATCTTCTTTCATCATATTCCTTCGCATACTTGAAAACTCCCTTCATACGAAACTCATCATAAGCTGATTAGAGTGGTTAGTACCCATGATAAAATAATTTTTATACACTAGAAATAAATATATTCTTGAAGAGCTACTATTTCTCAAGATCGCCAAAAAGTTTTTGCAAATAAAAAGCATGCTTAAGGTTTGCAAAATGATGGAAACGCAAAACGTGGTAGAATCTGTGAAAAACATACCAGCAGGTAGTAAATAACTTTTTCGGGGTACTTCTGCAACTCAAATCAAAAAACTCAAAACAGACGCACAAAAGCTAATTGTATAGAGCATCCTGTCAAAACAATTCAGATAAAAAAGATGATCTGGTGATTTATGGCTAATTATTCCGTGAAGGGGACATAATCTGTTTCTGGACAGCATGTCATAACTTTTGAAATTTCTTGCAATCGGAGGCTAAAACTTGGCACAAAGCTTGAAAAGTAAAGATACAATGATGTTGCTACAACAGTAACAAACATCAAAACCACTAAAATCTGAAAAAACAAACTGAAAGTAAAGATAACAAGGGTTGTCTCCCTAGAGCTCTTTCTTTATAGCCATAAAGATAGACTTAAGACTTTAATGATGCTCTTGTAGGATTAAGAGTTTGAAGAACAAAAGAGAGCATCAAGAAGCAAATACCAAAACATTTAAGTCTAACATGATTCCTATGCATATGAATATTGCAATAGAATAATTCATTAAAGCACAGAGCAATAAGCATAGGAAGGCAAAAAAAGTGCAGCTTCAAAACCTTCAACATAAAGAGAGGGAACTTGTTATTATTGATATATATATAAACATATGTTCCCTTCTCATAATAATTTTCAGTGGGATCATTAATAAACTCAAGAATATAAGTATCACATAAAAAATTCTTATCATGATCCACAGTCACAGAAAATTTATTACTCTCCACATAAGCAAAATCATCAATAGTAGTGGGAGCAAAGTCAACAAAATAGCTATCATATGAATCATTCTTATCATGATCCACTTGATTTTTTTTATTCTTTATAGCATAAGTGTCATCAAAATAATCATCATGGATAGGAGGCAAAGTATCATCAAAATTAATTTTCTTATCAAAACTTGGGGGGCTAAAAAGATCATCTTCATCAAACGTAGCATCCCCAAGCATATAGCTTTGCATATCATTAGCATCAAAGGTATTCAAAGAAGACATACTAGCAACATTGCAATCATGAAGAGTATGCAAATAAAGTTCCATAGGTTTTTTGATTTTCTCTTCAAACACTTCATGTCCCAATTCAGGGTAGAGCTCATAAATCTCTCTTATTTTGTTGTTGTTTTCCATAAGCCTAACTAGTGAAAATAAAAACAAGAAACAAAAAGATGTAATTGCAAGATCTAAAGATATACCTTCAAACTTACCTCCCCGGCAACGGCGCCGGAAATATCTTGATGTCTACGCACGCTTCTATTCTTGTAGACTATGTTGGGCCTCCAAGCGCAGAGGTTTGTAGGACAACAACAATTTCCCTCAAGTGGATGGCCTAAGGTTATCAAACTCAGGTAAGTACAGGTTGAAGATGGTCTCTCTCAAGCAATCCTGCAATTAAGATACAAGAAGTCTCTTGTGTCCCCAACCCACCTAATACAACTAGGAGTTGTATAGGTGCACTAGTTCGGCCAAGAGATGGTAAAATATGGGTGATAGGTGTGGCAAAACGAAGTAATATAAATCTGTAATAAAAAGTGCAGCAAGCAAACAAGTAGTAAACGTGAGCGCAAACAATATTGCAATGGTGGAAACAAGGCCTAGGCTTCATACTTTCACTAGTGGGAACTCCCAACAACATTAATATAGTCTAATCACATGATATTTCGACTAAAACATGCATTGGAGACGTATTCGGAGGTCATTCCTTTGTGGTCAAGAGACGACGAGAATTGTGTAGGGCTACAAAAGCAGACCTTAGAGTTCGTAGTTCTCATCTACGGATTTACCAATGTCACCGCGGCCATCCAAAGAGAGTACCACAATCACCACAACATATCTCAAGGATAGTCAAAGATAAGCACCAAGAGACTCTCAATCTTCAATCCACATACAAAAGAGGAAATCACTCATGAAAATATTCTTCTAACCCATGTCCAATAGACCGCTGTCACCTTGGTCTCTTGGATTATACTAGATAAAGAAAATTGAGTACATCAAATCCAATTCATAGAAAAAGGGGAAACATCATGGGATCATCCTATATTAACATAGCCAATGATCACAACAAAGATCACATCATGGGAGAGAGAGATAACCACATAGATCAAGATACAAGCCTTAGCCCCGAGGGGGAACTACTCACACATGGACATGGTGTGAGAGAGAGAGAGAGCGAGAGAGAGAGAGAGAGAGAGAGAGAGTTGTTGATGGAGAGGTGAAGCCGGAGGAGATGAATGAGACGGAGGCGGTGGCCACGGCCACGGCCACGGCTATGCCGGCGGCCACGGGCCTTGGAGGCAGCGGCCCTTGGCCCCTTATTCTTCCTTGGAGATGGTGCTGATATAGTGATTGATGTTCCCCTCAAGATGGCTGCCTTGGGGGAGGAATTTTCTTGGTGCCCTTTGACCTAGATTTTCCCTCATGCAGATTACGTCTTCGGTATTTCGGGTCCGGAGGGAGCATCCGGACTCCGATTGGGATGAATTTTTTTTCTAGATCCATCAGAATTTTTTTGTCTACAACTTTGTTATTTTAAGTTTTTCCGTTCGAGTCCGTATTTTAGCGTTTCCGACGCAATCTTTAAAACCTGTCTGGTGGGGACAAATTT
The DNA here is from genome assembly GCA_950022295.1 of Bromus sterilis. Taxonomy (NCBI): domain Eukaryota; kingdom Viridiplantae; phylum Streptophyta; class Magnoliopsida; order Poales; family Poaceae; genus Bromus; species Bromus sterilis. The sequence goes on along the minus strand of OX465601.1, from coordinate 135,231,454 downwards.
TGGGAGAGTTAGAGTCCAACTCCTACAAGGCTCATTTTCTGTGATTTATCCTTTTTCCAAGTAATTCCTACACATAAAGTAAAAAACAAGAACTTGTGCACTCTTGCAATCATTAATAGGTTAGTTCCAAAATATGTTATAAAAATATATGAAAGTGTAGCAAACACATAGCAATAACACCCAAAACATGCATGGAGCAAGAAGAAATTATAGATACGTTTGATACGTATCAGTAACTCGGTTCATCTTGGCTATTGAATAACAAGTAACTCGGTTCACTTATGACTTTCGAGTAACGAGTAACTCGGTCCATCTTGGCTTCTGAGTAGCAAGTAACTTGGTTCACTTATGGCTTCCGAGTAGCAAGTAACTCGGTACATCTTGGTTTCCGAGTAAGCGATAGCTCGGTTTTTGCTTCATCTCGATACTGAATGTAACTCAGAAAAACTACTTAGTAAAACCACTTAGTAGCTCCTCCTTTGGGGTTGGCATTGACTCGGAAATATGCAGTTTGGCAATCTTGTATAAGTTTATGGCCGTGCCAAAAACTGGTGTCAACACATGCCCCCCTGTTTTTCGGCAAAGCTTGTGTGCCGAAAAATAACTTGCCCACGTTTGTTCTAAGGACGGTGTCAACACTCCATCGCCCATGTGTTTTCTAAGGGCGATAATTGTATATCGGCCATGTGTTTTCTTAGGGAGATAATTACTTATCAGGCATGTCCGTACTTAGGACGATGAGTATGTACCCTGAAGCCGATTACCACCAATCGGTTTCAGAGAGATGGGTATTAACCCGTTCCTTGTAGCACTAAGGAAATCAAACTCCGATAGATCACATCCTGATAAGCAAGTAACATCGGGATGATTCCAATCTATAGATGCATCGGGCCAAAGCAACACAAGCCGAGTTGTTTGCATGAATAACTTCCACTTCGTCTTCAACCCATTGTATCAAGAATTGGTGCATGGTGGACGTCACACATTGATTAGCATGAACCCAATCATGGCCTAATATGACATTATAGTTACCTTGCACCTCGGCGATGAAGAACAGGGTGGACAAAGTCTTGCTTCCCACAGTGAGTTCCAAGCATATTATGCCTTTGGCCTCTGTCTTTTCTTTACCCTCGAATCCATTAAGCACCATATTGGTCTTCATTAATGTATCATCATGTAATCCAAGCCTCTTGAAAACCGAATATGGTATAAGATTTACCACAGGACCACCATCAACTAGCATCTTTGTAACCTGTGATCCATTAATATGACCTTTAACGTATAACAACTTCAAGTGTTTCACCGGCTCTTTTGGTTTCTCAAATATAGCATTCTTAGGGCCAAAATCTAGTTTATCCACATCCCCTTGTTCATCACGAAAATCGTTAGGTAAATAATACAACATATTCATGCCTATACCTTCATGGTCCGGTGAAGACTCGTAGTCAATCAACTCGTCTTCATCCTCAACTGTTTCCACCGGCTCCTTTGTGTTTCCGAGTGAAGAAGAATCCATGGGTAACTCGGAAGATACCATGGCAGTGGCATCCTCCTACTTTGGTGGTGTGGGCACTGTTGCAATAGATGCAGAAAACATCATGCTTTCTGTTTGCTTCGGATTCCACATCTTCCCTGCAAGCATCATGGGGCATTCTTCATTGAACCACTCGTCCCTTTGCTTCTCCGCTTCTTTTTCCGTTTTCCCGCGGTTCCTCATGCGCTGCAATTTCTTTTTCTGCGTCTTGGTTATATCGAGAGGACACCATCTAGGTTGTGTATACTTGGGATCCTTTGGCTTGACTTTACTTGTACCAGCTTCGTGATTATTAGCCATAGGACTTCGCGGAACATCAATCATATTGTTACTCGGAACAACAATACCATCATTACTCTGAAGAGCAACTACAACATTATTCGGATCAACCGAGTTAACTTTACTTAGTCTAGCCGAGTTATTATTCCTCAGCTCTTTGAGCCTTAGTTCTTCAGTGCCTATCATAACAGTCTAGGAACTAGCACTCTCCTCCTTTTTCTTGGTAGGCTCTGAACTTGGTGACTTGGAACGCCACACTTTCTTGTTGGGCCTTTCCGAGTAACCTTGCACTGGACGGTTTGCAACATTGTTCAAACGGCCTTGTATAGGATGAGAAAGCCTGTCATGGACGGACCTCCTGGGTGCTTCCCACCTTGGATGAAAAGCATAGGGAAACATTGGGGGCTGCTCCCATCCCCTGTCATAACCTCCCGAGTAGTAAGGCGCATAAGGGGACGACATCATCCATGGCGCCGGCATCCAAGCCCCATACGGCCTTGCGTGACACTGGAATTCCTGCTTGGGAGGTAATCTAGAGTGCTTCAAATTTGACGATGACCGGTTAGAGCTAGAACCACCCGTTTGGTTTGCATATTTTGATAGCAACATGTCAAAGGTCGGCTTGAATTTCTTGCGTTGCCCGTGAGCGTCATTCTGTGTCCACTTGCCGACTTCTGGATTTTTGGGCTTAACAAATCTTGCATGAGCACTATCTTGCACTGGTGATTGCCCCCCGAGTAACTCAGAACGTCCTGATCGAGTGGTTTGTAACTCGGAAGACTCCCCTGACCGAGTGCTTTGTAACTCGGAAGACTCTCCTGACCGAGTGCTTTGTAACTCGAAAGACCCTCCTGGCCGAGTAAACTGTAACTCGGGCTGCTTTCCTGACTCGGATTGTTTGCCCTATGATACGTCCAAAATGCATCACTATTTTATATAGTAATTCATCCATATATTCCAAGTTATGATGATATTCTAATGTTGTTTTGGCTTGTTTTACATAGTTTGCAACTTTTCGATGCCGAAGCAGCAGACGCCTGATTCAACGGTAAAAAGTGGACGCAGAGTTGATGAATCAGAAGACCTCCAAATTACCTGAAAATAGACGGAGGTTATTTTTCAGTAAAATGACGGAGGCACGCAAAACGAGAGCCAGAGGGGGGCCACAAACAAAGGGGATTCATGACCCTAAACTGTAGGGGATCGATTGTCGTGTTCTCGCGGGTAAGTTAACCCAATTTATTGATTCGACACAAGGGGAGCCAAAGAGTATTTATAAGCTTTGACAGTTGAGTTGTCAATTCAACCGCACCTGAAATATACTTGCTTGCAACAAAATATTAATAGCCACTATGGTATGATAGTGATAGTGATGGTGGTAACAACAAAAGTAAAACAACAGAAATAGACTATTAGTAACCAGCAGGATTAAAGCACTGTAGGCTAGGTAGATGGATGGTCGGGCGCTGCATGAATAAGAATGAACATGTAATAGATTCTAACACGGGGCAAGGCACACAGAAAAGAAATGATCATCTAGGAAAATATCAAACATTAGGCATATACCCCGTAGGTAGTTGTGCGTGCTTGCAATAAGAACTTGCACAACATCTTTTGTCCTACCATCCCGCTACGAACGGGGCCAAAGGGAACTTATGGAGATTAAGGTGCTCCTGTCAAAGAGCACCAGAACAAAGCAATAAACTCAATGGATACATGGAATCTTCAAACTATGGACCATCCCCTTTGGTGTCCCAAGCTGTCACCTTTGGGATCGCCGGTTCCGGATCATAATAGGTGCATACAACTCATAGATAGGATCAAGAACATAAATATACTCATTGAAACATAAGTGGTTCAGATCTGAAAACATGGCACTCGGGCCCAAAGTGACAAGCATTAAGAGCAACAAGTTGTAGCAAAGATGATAAACACCAAAGTAGATGATAGGCAACATGCCCCCAACAATCTGAACGAACTATTACATGATCAATCTCATCCAATCCCTACCATCCCCTTTGCCTACAACAGGGAATTACTCACACATGTGAAGAGAAGTCATGGAGGGAGGATGGATCTGTGACGGCGATGACGATGGCGATGATCTCCCCTCTTTGAAGGCCAAATCAGCCTCCATATTATCCCTCCCGAGGAAGAACAGAGGGTTGCGGCGGCTCCGCGACGGGTTCTAGAAAATCGACTTCTGTTTTGGAGTTTCCTCGCCACGAGAATAAATAGGGGCCAAGGTAGGTCAGCAGAGGGGGTGGGACCCACCCAGGCGCCCTGTGGGCGCGGCCAGGGGGCTGGCCGCGCCAGCTAGGCGTCTGGGGCCTCCCCTGGCTCCCCTCTGTCCCACCTTCTGGTCCTGAGTCTCTCTGGGTGCGTGAATTTTTTGTATTTATCCTTGTAATTTTCTGAGATGTATAAAAATCCATTTTCCTGCGCACAAAGAAACCATACAGGCAGCTCTGCTGAAAACAACGTCAGTCCGGGTTAGTTTAGCTCAAATCATGCAATAATGAGGGCAAAACAATTGCAAAAGTGTTTGGAAAAGTAGTTACGTTTGAGACGTATCAACTCCCCCAAGCTTAGCCTATTGCTTGTCGTCAAGCAATTTAGTTCAACGAACTGGACGCGACAAAGAAAACTTTGACAAACTCTTTTGCTTCCTAAGATGTATATAAGCCGGTACTACGAAAAGAGTTTTGCAAGTATCAAAACAATGCTATGAGAACAATGCATGAAGCAATTCTTCTTTCATGTGATCAATCACAAACAACCCAAAGTAAAAAATATGCTGCCGAAAATCAAGAAAAGATCTCAATGCACATAGCCTGAACATATCAGAGTGGTATCTCGCTAGCCTCCATGAGTGAAGCAAACATAAATGCAGAAACTCCTCTTGAGTTTTAAAGGAGACTAGAACTAAGAATTTCAGACTAGCAATATCACAAGTATGCAGAAGACAATGTAATACTTTGGGACAATGCATGTTACACTAAGAATGAAAATTATGCTCTCAATTGTTGGTGCTTTGAAGAAATAAGGGGAGACTCTTGAACCATGGCTTTTTGATGGCAAGATTGAAAACCGTGATTGGAAGCAAAGACTAAACATGTGCCAGAGCTCTTGGTTTTGAAAACAGAGACAAAATTCTTTTGAGAAGTGCAACTTTCCAATCAACGGTGAATGGTAAAGGTCTCTCAATATCTCCCATGCCAACCATATTAATGTTTTTTGCTTACACTTTGTTCCCTTATCCATCCATCGTTTGATGGTCTATGGAACCTTTTATTTTGCCTCAAATATGGAAGGAGGATGTCGTTCCATCTATCATTAGCAGCATTTGGTCCATTTCATTCCATCATCAAGTATGGGGGAAGGTGTAACTCTCTATTTTTTTATAAATTTGACTAGTTAAAACTTCCGTCAAGATATTTTTGGCATGGTAGATACTGATTTTCCCTCATCGCACCATGATCTTGTACGGTTACAAAAGGGAAGCTTTTGAATAAATTTTGAGATGGCACAAGAAAGTCTAAGTTAGGAGTGGCCGGTAAATACCACATATAGGAAGGTATGGTGGACTCAAGTGGAATAACTGGTTTTCAAAAGAGTTTGGATACACAAGAAGAATTCTGCTCAGTGTGAGCGAAGGCTAGCAAAAGACTGGGAAGCGACCAACTAGAGAGCAATAATTTTCATAATCATGCAGAGCGACAAAGCAACATTGAATCGGGCATGAAAGTGATATGACTATTCTGAAATAAAAAGGTCATCAAGGCATGATAGACATTTTAGTCATAAACATGTGTGAACATGTGCCATGCCAATCCAAGAATTCTCCGAAGGGAAATACCACTTCTACATGCCAACCCATGAACAATGCAATGCATGTGAATCATTTCAACAACACATTATGCACTCTAGATATTTGAGATTAGCTACAAAGAAAGCATGAACACTGGGAAAGCATTGTAAACATAGCACTATGTCGCTACAAGCTGGTCTCTAGATCATAAGTACAAGCATATGTACAAAATTAGAAACAAGAAGAGTTCATACCGGTTTTCCTTGTTGCTTCCCTTTCGTCGATCTTCGTCATTACTGCCTTGTCACTTGCACGACCGAACGTGGGAAATATAATCAAATGCCATCACGGACTCGAGATGAACTCTCAAAACAAAGCAAACTAAAGAGAGAAAGGAAATATTTTTGGGGTTTTTCAAAGGTTTAACGAAAGCAAAAGAAAAGAGAAATCTTTTTGTTGTTTTTGCAATTTATAAGAATAAAGAAGAACGGGCAAAAACTTCGAAAAGATCAAAGCGAACAAAATAAAAACGACAATACAATGGAAAAGGGAGAAGGGCACGTACTCCCCCAAGCTTAGGCTTTTGGCCTAAGTTGGTAGCAGCTACTTCCCCCAGGAGCCTCCTGCTCCGGGGTAATGGTAAGTCCAAGGATCGTATGATTCCTCCGGCGCGTACACCGAAGTCCTCGAGTCCTCCCATGAGGAAGGTCCCGCGTCCCAAGCAGAAGAAGACCCTCACCCTGCTGGGTGAAGGTCTCCCCCTGGAAAGGTGGGAACTCACCATGCTCCTCCTCGTCGGGCACAACCCCCTCCATGGGGTTATGCAGCTGATACTGGTCCATGAACTCATCAAACTGGACATCATTGAAGGACCATCCGTTCCTGCGAGTGTGATCAAACAAAAGTGGTGCAGGTAGACGGATCTCACGAGTAATGGTTCTTTCAAACCTCAAAATATAAACAAGGTTACCCAACTGGGAAGTCATGGTAACAAACTTATGCCTCTTCATAGTAGCAAGATCAAGACTTGCGTAAGAAAAGGGAACATCATCAGGATGTGGGGTGCCGTTAAGAGACTCAAGGATAAGTGTGGCGTAAACACCACCAAATAAACCACCCTTGTTACTGTTCGTAACAAGGCGTCGAGAAATTAAGGCACCCACATTATAATCATTCCTATCAGAGAGGGCGTTCACATAGATAGCGAAGTCTGGTACAGACCCGTTGCTCGAGTTGTCACGAGCCAACACCCCTCTAGCAATAAAGTACGCAAAATACCTGATGTGGGGGAATAAAATGTTGGAAACCTTTGTACGCCGAATGTCGCTCTCCTCCTGGCTACAAAGGGAGTTGAATAGGGTCCTCAACTCAGAGGGCTGAGTGTTCATCCTCGCCGACTGACCAGCGTTTGACACACCTATTATTTCATAAAACTGTGCCAAAGACATGGTTATGAGATTATTATAAATTTTGAACTCAACGGTTCCAGCAGAATGATTGTAACAAAAACTGTTAACAAAGCAGGAAGTGGGCCTCTTGTATTGTACCACACGGCATAGCGCTAGCCGTGTCAAACCTGCATTGGCGAAAAGGCCATAAAAACCTCCTTAATTCCTGCAGCTGCAAGAAAATCATCGCACAGATACAACATCGAGGATGCTGGACTTGTGCATTCCAGCAACTCCAGGGGCACATGATCTTCATTGTAGCTCACCCTAGCAGGTGAGGGTGAAGCTGCAGCTCTAGTAACTCGATCGGAGCGCTCGGGCTTCTTCTTCCCAAGCCACCCCTTTTCTTTTCCTAGCAAAGTCATTTATGAAATTTTTGAAAATTCACAAAAAACAAGGATTTAAACAAAGTGGGTTGAGGCAAACTACTCTACTCACTTACCTAAGGCATAAACTTGCATCAAAACTTGGAAAATAAATTTCTACACATGCATGCAAGCTCATCTAAACAGCACCAAGAACTACTAAATACTCACAAATGGAGCAACCAATCAAAAATCTAATTGGAGGGGTGAAGGAGTTGCATACCAGGGAGTATTTGCTCAAAATCTCATCTCAAATGGTGGGATGTAGAGAGAGATCAAAAATCGCCTCCAAAGACAGCAAGAACGAAAGAACTGGAGCAGAACTCGTGTTTTTGGAGAGAGAGGAAGGAGGAGGAAGAAGAAATACCTGCAGGTGGGGCCTGTGGGCCCCAGGCGCCCTTTGGGCGCGGCCAGGGGGCTGGCTCCCTGGTCATCCCCAGGTGCCTCTGGGTCACTCCCGGCATGGAATTTTTTATTCTATTTTTTCTGAAAACTTCACTGTTGAAAATTTTCCGGAGTTCAAGAAGCTGCGAAACTTTCTGAAAACTTGAAGCATTGAGTAGTATTGTGAAGCTTCAAAAACATATAAACTTGGTACAGCAAATAGAATAAAATCTAAAGCAAATGAAAACATAACAAGCTCCACTTTTTTCCTATATAAAACATGCTAACTAGCAATGTTGATCAAGTCTTACCAACGAACCGACGATATATAGAACAAAAAGTCTCACCTCTTATGAAGTGATCATTGCACCTTTACTTTAATGGACATTTTCCCCACCATGATGGTTTTGTATTTGTGGTGCACGTGTAGAGGACAATCCCATTCTCCAATCTTCACGGTCTCGATATTCTCTATTGAGTTAAGGCCATGCCTTTTGTCGATCTTCTTCGGAAAATACACCGTGTGTTCTTTATCATCTACGTTGAAGGTGACAATTCCTTTATTGCAATCAATAATGGCACCTGCGGTGCTAAGAAAAGGTCTACCAAGAATAATGGACATGCTCCCATCCTCGGGCATGTCAAGCACAACAAAATCTATAAGAATTAAGCAATTAGCAACTTCAACGGGAACATCCTCACAAATACCTTTCGGGACGGCGGTAGACTTGTCAGCCATCTGAAGAGAGCTATCTGTAGGAATTAGCTTATCTAAACATAGCCATTTATAAGAGAAAAAGGCATAACACTCACCCCTTCTCCAAGATCACATAAGGCGGTTTTGACATAATTATTTTTTATGGAGCAAGGAATGGTGGGTATACCTGGATCACCAAGCTTCTGAGGAATCTTGCCACTGAAAGAGTAGTTAGCAAGCATAGTAGATATTGCCTTATTAGGAACTTTTATTTTGTTAGTAACAATATCTTTCATATATTTTGAAAAAGGAGGTAACTTCATAGCATCAGGCAAAGGAATCTGAAGAAAAAGAGGTTTCATCCATTCACAAATTATTATAATGCTATTCTTCTTTAGATTTGAGAGACTTACCTGGAAAGGGCATGGGTTTTTTTACCCACGGTTCTCTTTCCTTCCCGTGTCTTGTTGCTATGAAGTATTCTCTAGTATGCTTCTTGCGTTTATCGGGTGCTTCTTCCTCTCGCACCTCGGGAGGATCATTCTTCTCCTTATCATTTTCTTCGGGCTCGGCACCGTCTTTTGTTTCAGCATCGGAGGTAGATACGCTGTTAGGATCAACAACAGGTTCTTCACTTGTAATAGGATCATTGGAGTTGTCAGCTTCCTTGCGTTTCTTCTTCTTCTTTTTCTTCTTTGGAGAGCTAACGATATCGTCTTCTATCTGCACTTGAGAATCTTGCTTGATCCTCTTTGGATGCCCCTAAGGATAGAGTGGGTCCTGGGTGTGTGTTCCACCCCTGGTCTTGATGCAATAAGCGTGCATGTCCTGTTTGGCATTGTTAGCGAGCAAATCTTTTTGCACATTAGAAATTTGTTCAAGCCAAGTTTGAACCATATGAAAATGCTTAACAAGACATTTAACATCATTAACTGTTCTTTCTAGAAAACTAAGTAAACTTTTGATAGCAAGAGAATTATCATGCAACTGACTTTGTATCCTCCTATTAAAATTGTCTTGCGTAATAATAAAATTATCAAGCTCATCTAAGCATTGGTCGGGAGGCTTACCTTCAGGGATGTCACTTTCAGTAAATTCTAATAGAGAGTGTACCTCTACCAAGGGAGGGTGAGTAGTAGGCTCACACAACTTCTCGAGAGGCGGTAGATTCTTCACGTCTTTGGCTTTAATGCCTTTCTCCTTAATAGACTTCTTCGCTTCTTGCGTATCTCGTGGCTCAGAACAAGCATGCCCCTCTTCTTTGGTGGTGGAGGTGGTTCAGGAACGGACAAATCTTCATGGTTCTTGGCAGTCTTTCCCATTAGTTCTTCGGCCTCGTCCGATGTTCTTTCCCTGGAAACACAACCAGCACAGCTATCCAGATAGGACCTGGATTCATCGGTTAGACCAGCGTAAAATATATCAGGCAATTCATTCTTTGGGACTTCATGTCCCAGTCTATCCTTGATTAAGTCACAATACCTCCCCCAAGTTTAAGTGATGTGCTCATCCTGCAATTGTTTAAAGTTATAGATTCTTTGCAAAGCAGCATGTTGCATATGAGCAGGAAAATATTTATCAACAAAGAATTGAACTAAGTCCTGAGGACTTTCAATGGAACCATAGGGTAGTGCATCGTACCATGATTTAGCGTCTCCCTTCAAAGAAAAAGGAAAAAGCTTGGCCACGTAGAAGTTTCTTATCTTTTCATCAGTAGTAAATGGGTCACCTAACTCAGCGAGTTTGGTTAGGTCTGGTATAGCATCATCATTTTCTCTGCCATAAAAGGGCCAGCCTCGACTGTAGATATAAGTGAACGATCAACAGGGAAATCATAATCAGGATCATTGATGCATATAGGAGATGTGGCAAATTTAGGATCAAGAGTAATCTTGTTCTTCATGGAGTGCTTTTCAAGCAGCTCCTTAATAGCATCAGGGTCAGAGTCGACACACTCTCTGAGTTCCCTGCAAAGATCATCATCAAGAGTAATATAATCATCATCAAGGACTCTCTCCTTGAGTTCATCTAAGTCTGGGTAACCAATGTTTTGCAAGTAGGAATATAGGTAGCAGTGATACGTCCCAAACGTATCGATAATTTTTGCTTGCTCCATGCATGCTTTGTGTGATATTGCTATGATCTAGATACACTTTTGATCATATTTGGACTAACCTATTAACTCAGTGCACCCCAGTGCTAGTTCTGTTTTCTGCTGTTTTTCTATTTCAGTTTTCCCCCATATTAAAAGTGCTCAAAAAATTCGGGAAAAATCAGATAAAAAATCAGTGTGAAGGAACCTTCCGGAGTTCCGTGCCTAGCTGGCACGGCCAGGGGCCTGGCCGCGCCAGGGGGGCGCCTGGACCCCTGGTGGCCCCACTAGCTACCCCCTTCCCTATTTATTCTCCGCCATGGGAAACTTCCGAAGACAGAACTCTTTTTCGCGATCTCGCCTCTGTTCCGTCGCCGCCGTGCTTCCAAGATCAGGAGCACCACGAGGACCCTTCCCGGCACCCTGCCGGAGGGAGGATCGACTTCTGGGAGGTTCCCTCCACCACGGACGCTTCCGAGATGTGCCATGAGTAGTTTCCTTTGGACCATGGGTCCGTGATAAGTAGATATGTGATGTTATCCTCCCCTCTTTGTTCTTCATGGTTTAGAGCTCGTGAGCTGCCCTACATGATCGAGGCACATATGAAATTTTTCTGCTTTTGCTTTGCTGAGTTTGATGGGATCTGATGGATTATGAGATTATGTGCAGATTGTGATAGAGTAATATATTTGGTTTTTATCTCTTATATTTTCGTTCCTAAGTAATTCTTGCATGTTCTCCATTACTGTTTATTGCTTTGGCCAAGTAGTAGGTAGTGACTCCAAGAGGGAACGTTATGCTCGATTGTGGGTACATGCCCCCTGATGGCACGCTTGAGTGACAGAAACATGAGTCTAGGGGATGTGTTGCGGCCACAAGGGGGAAAACAACGGTGCTTGTGACCGCGGTTGCAAGGATTGTTTACTTTACACAAAGTTCTTTTTAATGCAGTTGTCTGTTGCTCTGGGTTTACACTTTGGGTGGGGATCGCAACTTAATACCAGCGAGATGTTCTGGATAGATATCTCAAGGTGGATGATTAGTAGTAGATGCAGATGGATTTCGGTCTACTTACTTTGGTGTACTGCCCATGCTTATCAGCCTCTTCTTTTCTTTTGTAGCATAGTTAGCATTGCAGTGCGTTTATAATCCTGTCAACTGCCCATCTGTAATTTGTTTACCTCGCATAGCAGTTTTATCGTCTTTTGGGAGAGAGACATCACTAGTGAACATCACGGGACCCCGGTCCATATTCTCATCATTGTTCACACGCTCATTTAATTTTCAGTATTTACTTTCAGTTTCTATCGTCATTATCATTATCCCTTGTGTTTTGATCCTTTGTAAACAACAAGACCGGATAGATTGACAACCTCTCTGAATTTCTTTGGGAGCAAAGTTATTTGTGTCTGTGTGCAGGTCCAGGTGATGTAAGAAACCCAGAGTTGTGAACGGCGCCATTGTTCACTTCACCACCTACTTATCATTATTGGAATCCTACTGGTCGATCTCATCCTTGGTATCTTCACCAAGGGAAACTTGCTGCTACGCTGCATCTCACCTTCCACTTGGGGTAACAAACGAAGAGCGAGAAGCAATTATCATCTCTCGCATATCAAGCAGCAGTCTCGGTCTCGGGTTCTGCTGCAACCTTAGCAGTCTGAGTTTCATTATAGTGACCAAGAAAACTAGTATCATCAAGAGTAGTGGAAGCATCATCAAAAGTATCGAACATAGTAACAGACTCAGTAGAAATAGCATGTGGTGGTAGCGGTGAAGCAAACTTACTTATAACGGAAGGTGAATCAAGCGTAGCACTGGTACTCAGAACGGTACCTTTTCTTGTAGTGGATGGTAGGATCGGAACCTTGGGGTCTCCTTTCTTACCCATAGCGGATGAAATGTGGCAGTCAGGATACTTCAAGTAGACTTGTAAATATTTCTATGCTCCCCGGCAACGGCGCCATAAAACAGTACATGATGACCCTCAACTGTAGGGGATCGATTGTAGTGTTCTCGCGGGTAAGTTAACCCAATTTATTGATTCGACACAAGGGGAGCCAAAGAGTATTTATAAGCTTTGACAGTTGAGTTGTCAATTCAACCGCACTTGAAATATACTTGCTTGCAACAAAATATTAATAGGAACTATGGTATGATGTTGATAGTGATGGTGGTAAAAACAAAAGTAAAACAACAGAAATAAACTAGTAGTAACCAGCAGAATTAAAGCACTGTAGGCTAGGGAGATGGATGGTCGGGCGCTGCATGAATAAGAATGAACATGTAATAGATTCTAACACGGGGCAAGGCACACAGAAAAGAAATGATCATGTAGGCAAATATCAAACATTAGGCATATATCCCGTAGGTAGTTGTGCGTGCTTATAATAAGAACTTGCACAACATCTTTTGTCCTACCATCCCGCTACGAACGGGGCCAAAGGGAACTTATGGAGATTAAGGTGCTCCTGTCAAAGAGCACCGAAACAAAGAAATAAACTCAATGGATACATGGAATCCTCAAACTATGGACCATCCCCTTTGGTGTCCCAAGCTTTCACCTTTGGGATCGCCGGTTCCGGACCATAATAGGTGCATACAACTCATAGATAGGATCAAGAACATAAATATACTCATGAAAACATAAGTGGTTCAGATCTGAAAATATGGCACTCGCGCCCAAAGTGACATGCAATATGAGAAAAAAGTTGTAGCAAAGATGATAAACACCAAAGTAGATGATAGTCAACATGCCCCCAACAATCTGACGAACTATTACATGATCAATCTAATCCAATCCCTACCATCCCCTTTGCCTATAGTAAGGAATTACTCACACATGTGAAGAGAATTCATGGACGGAGGATGGATTGGTTATGGCGATGACGATGGCGATGATCTCCCCTCTCCAGAGGCCAAATCAGCCTCCAGATTAGCCCTCCCGAGGAAGAAGAGAGGGTTACGGCGGCTCCGCGATGGGTTCTGGAAAAACGACTTATGTTCCGGAGTTTCCTCGCCACGAGAATAAATAGAGGGCAAGGTAGGTCACCAGAGGGGGTGGGACCCACCTAGGCGCCCTGTGGGCGCTGCCAGGGGCCCGCCGCGCCAGCTAGGCACCTGGGACCACCCTGGCTCCCCTCTGGCCCACCTTCTGGTCCTAGGTCCCTCCGGGTGCGTGGATTTTCTGTATTTTTTCTGGGAATTTTCCAAGATGTCTAAAAATCCATTTTCCTACGCACAAAAAAACCATACAGGCAGCTCTGTTGAAAACAACGTCACTCCGGGTTAGTTTAGCCCAAATCATGCAATAATGAGGGCAAAACAATAGCAAAAGTGTTTGGAAAAGTAGATACGTTTGAGACGTATCAGGGATTAAGGGGATGTGATCGTCCCCACTTGGGAGCCATTCCTTGAAACTTGTCCAGCTTGAGAAGTAATTGAGCTTCTATTAGCATTCGTTGACAAACTATGCACCTCCCAAAATTTGTTTTCATTCTGTTTGATTTAAGGATAGCACATGAGTTTTCCCTGCTTGCCTATAACAAGGCCTATCTTTCACTTTTATGTTGAGTCAGTTTTTCCCACTTCCTTCTTTTCTTAAAGAGAACATACACCTGATGATTGATGAGGATTCATTCATATAATGCTGCATTAAGACTTGCCATGCCACATCTTTGTTCACATTATCATTTGATAAGTAAGTTGTTTGCGAAAGCTTACGTCAACTGAGCATCTTCCTTTGTGTTAGCATTTTCACTTCAAGACTAATAACATGTTCTTTCAAAATCTTCAAATTGTTTCATTATAAAGTGAAAGAGCAAAAGTAAAAGTTATTAGTTGTCCTTTAACCAAGCTCGGTATTCGCATGGGGACAAGCGAGGTCTAAGCTTGGGGGAGTTGGTACTCCCAAAATGCATCACTATTTAATATAGTAATTCATCCCTATTCATTGATATATTTCATGTTATGATGCTATTCTTATGTTGTTTTGGCTTGTTTTACACAGTTTTCAACTTTCCGATGCCAAAGCAGCACACACAGGATTCAACGGTAAAAAGTGGACGCAGAGTTGCTAAATCAGAAGACCTCCAAATTATCTGAAAATTGACGGAGGTTATTTTCTAGTAAAATGACGGAGGCATGCAAAATGAGAGCCAGTGGCGGGCCACCAAGTGCCCAGGCGGCCACCTAGCGCGGCCCCCACCAGGGGCGCGCCGGGAGGGCACCGGGAGTCGGGAGGGCGCCTGGACCCCTGGGGCCAGTCCCGGCTCGCCCCTCCGACCTATTTATTCATCGTCATCCGAAAACCCTAAAAATAGAGGAGTTTGGCGAGTTCCGCCACCGCTCCGTGGCGGAAACCTACAGATAAGAAAAGAAATCTCTGGCGGGCAGATTCCGCCGGGGAGAACACCTCCCGGAAGGGGAGATCATCACCATCGTCACAAGCATCATCTAGATCATCATCAACATAATCCCCAACATAAGCACCATCTCCACCACCATCCTATCTCATCTCACAATTGTTATCTGTACTATCTATCCTCTCTACTCTATTGGTGTTGATTACTACCTTGTGGTGAATCCTATTGAGTTTTGTTGGAGAAATATTATTATGTCCAGATTATTTATCATCTATTTATCCCCACTGATCATGATCTCTTTTATGTCTTGTGAGTAGTTACTTTAGTTCTTGAGGACATGGGAGAAGTCTAGTTGCTAGTAGTCATATGATGTTGAAGTAATATGTGTTGTTTGATATTTAAGTTGTGTTGTTATTTTCCTAGTGGTGTTGTGCGAGTCGAACAGTGAACACTTCGCATTATTAAGGACCTAGGGGAATGCATTTTGTATAAAGCATGCTTACGGTGGGTTTCCGGAGTGACAGAAACCAGAACCCCAGTTTGCATGCTTTTGCAAAAGGGAATAATGGGTCCCTGATCGTTCTGATGTGGTTAGGCTTTTTCCTTAATTACTATCTTGTATTTGCGGATGCTTGCAAGATGTTTAATCGTAAGATTGCACTTATCTTAGTCTAGAAGGTGTGCTAGCATAGATCCAACCACTCAACACTTGTCAACACAGCACATAGTATCGATACGGAGTATGGAGAAAGCACGTGACTATCTCTCCCATGTGTCCTCAAGAACAATTTAGCCTTTATAAGTTCAGTTGACAGGCTTATCCTTTGCCCAAAAGGATTGGGCCAATTGTTACTCCTCAGTACCTCTTACTTTGCTTGCTTTTACCTTCTCGTTGCTTATACCGAAAACCCCCTAAAAAGCTATATTTCAGTGAGTGCAGTTATTTCTTTACCAAAGTCACATACCAATACCTTCTGCTCCTCATTGGGTTCGACACTCTTATTTATCGAAAATGCTACAATCGATCCACTACATTTGAGGGTCATGAAGCACTGTTTTCTGGCGCCGTTGCCGGGGAGCGTAGCACTATTAGTAAGTGAAGCTGGTAAGGAAGCTTTTATATTTCTGTTTTTATTTTGTTTGTGCTGCTTTTTTCCTTATGGATAGCTCTACTCTTGGTTCGTTTCTTATGGGGAAACACCCCACTACTGTGGTGGTCACTCCCACCTCTACTGATTGTGCCTTACAAAATACAAACTGGTATTATCGATTATGTCTTGGCTAATCGTTATGCAGGAGACAAACATCCAGGTGAACACTTGCTATATTTATCACAATTATGTTCATTATTCAAGCTTGCAGGTGTGTCAATGCAGTTCGTCATGAAGAAATTATTCTCTGTATCACTTATAGATAAAGCTTCAGATTGGTATAAGCTCCTCGATAACTCACATTTGCTTAATAGGCAAGAGCTTATGACTCTCTTTTATACAAAGTTTTATCCTCTTCATGAAATTCACCGAGACTGGAACTACATCTATAACTTTTGGTCTCATGAAGGAGAGAGCATCGCTCAAGCTTTGGGGAGACTGAAGTCCCTAATGCTCAAATGTCCTATTCATGAACTCCCCAAAGATATTATACTTACAAATTTTTATGCTAGGCTTTCTCGTCAGGATAAGGAAATGTTGGATGCCTCATCTAGCAGGGTATTCCAAACAAGAAGCGTTGAAGAAATATGGGATTTCATTGAGAGGATCGGGAAGAATACTAAAGACTGGGAAATCGATAAAGGTATTGAACCCGCTATAAATTATGAGCATGATTATATTGAGGGCTATGTGAAAACTGATTACTTTAATACCTTTTGCTCTAAGATTGGTCTGGATTCCCAGCTTATGATTGATTTTTGTAAGAACTTTGCCTCTCACATTGACTCTTCTAAAGAAGAGAAGGATCAGTATCATAAACCCCTTAAAGAATTACCTGTTGATATAAAAGTTGCTGACCCTATTCTGCCTGCTGTTATGTATGAAAAGCCCCCATTTCCCACAAGGATAAGGGAGTAATCTTTTGTGAAAGGCGTAATAAACAAAAGTGAGAGACGAACTGACGAAACTGACCAGATAAAGTTTGATCCTCAAGTTGCGGTGGTTAAAGATCTAGTTACTAATGATGTTTTAGATTTCAATATAAATTTTTGTTCCCTTTCAACTAACATTGTTACAGCCAAGAATAAGAGCTCAATTTCGGGTAAATCAGTTGTATCTGTTAAAATCGGAGATCACAATTATTACGGGCTATGCGATTTGGGATCAAGTGCTAGCGATATTCCTTATACACTCTATCAGGAGATCATGGGTGAGATTTCACCTTGCGAACTTGAAGAGATTGATGTTACTATTTATCTAGCAAATAAAGAAACTATCTCTCCCATTGGGATTGTGAGAGATGTTGAAGTACTATGTGGAAAGGTGAAGTATCCTACCGACTTTCTAGTACTTGGTTCAGTGCAAGATAGTTTTTGCCCTATTATATTTGGTAGGCCTTTCCTCAACACTTGTGGAGCTATAATAGACTGCAAAAAAGGTAGAGTTTCCGTTGAATTCAATGGTGAACCATATGAAGTTAACTTTTCTAAGTTTTCTAAGGAGCCTCGTGGAACTAATTTACCTAGTGATGATAAAATTATTGAAGACATTTCTTCCATTTATATTCCTCCTAATGACCCTTTGCAGCAATATATGGAAGACCACGAGAATGATATGCATATGCAAGAGAGAAATGAGTTATACGTAATATTCACAAGACAAACTACTATCCTGAATCACAACCAAAAGAAGACCCGGTGTTTGACCTCAAACCACTTCCCGATACGCTCAAGTATGCATATTTAGATGAAAAGAAAATATATCCTATTATTGTCAATGCTAACCTTACAGGATTTGAGGAACAACGATTGTTGGAGACACTTCGCAGACACTGTGGTGCCCTTGGCTATACCCTTGATGATCTTAAGGGGATTATTCCATTGATTTGCCAACACACTATCAATCTCGAGCCCGATGCTAAGCCAGTTGTTGATTATCAACGACGGCTGAACCCAAGGATGAAGGACGTGATTAGGACTGAAATTCTCAAGCTTCTAGCCGCAGGTATCATCTATCCTATAGCTGATAGTAGGTGGGTAAGTCCAGCTCATTGTGTTCCTAAGAAAGGAGGTATGACTATTGTTCCTAATGATAAAAATGAACTAATGCCTCAAAGAGTTATTATTGGATATAGAATGTGTATTGATTACATGAAGTTAAACAAAGCTTCTAGGAAGGATCACTACCCTCTGCCCTTTATCGACCAGATGCTTGAGAGGTCGTCAAAAAACACCCACTTTTTCTATCTTGACGGGTACTCTGGCTTCTCTCAAATTCATGTTAACAGTGCCGATCAAGAGAAGACCACTTTCACGTGTCCTTACGGTACTTATGCTTATAGGCGTATGCATTTTAGTTTATGCAATGCACCTACTACTTTTCAGAGATGCATATCTTCTATTTTTCATGGTTTCTGTGAGGAGATTGTGGAATTCTTCATGGACGATTTCTCCGTCTATGGAACTTCCTTTGACCACTGTCTCCACAATCTTAATAAAGTTTTGCAGAGATGCGAGGACACAAATTTAGTTTTAAACTGGTTGAAGTGCCACTTCATGGTTAACGAAGGGATCGTTCTTGGTCACTAGATTTCCGAGAGGGGAATTGAAGTGGACAAGGCGAAGATTGAAGCTATTGAAAGGATGCCCTATCCAAGGGACATTAAAGATATTCGTAGTTTTCTCTGTCATGGTGGTTTCTATAGAAGATTTATTAAAGACTTTTCTAAGACTTCGAGACCCCTCACTAATCTTCTCCATAAGGATGTTCCTTTTGTATTTGATGAAGATTGTAAGGAGGCTTTCGAAGTTCTTAAGAAAGCTTTGATAACCGCTCCTATAGTACAACCACCTGATTGGAAACTGCCCTTTGAAATTATGTGTGGTGCTAGTGATTTTGCTGTTGGAGCTGTTTTAGGACAAAGCGTTTATAAGAAATTGAATGTTATACATTATGCAAGCAAAACCCTTCATAGTGCTCAAAAGAATTATGCTACTACTGAGAAGGAATTCTTAGCAGTAGTGTTTCCTTGTGATAAGTTTAGACATTATATTGTTGATTCTAAAGTTATTATTCATATTGACCAAGCTGCTCTTAAGTAACTTATGGCGAAGAAGGATGCCAAACCAAGACTCATCCGGTGGGTACTCCTTCTTCAAGAGTTTGATTTACAGATTGTTGATAGGAAAGGAGCAGATAATCCGTAGGGGATAATCTTTCAAGAATGGAAGATATACCGCATGATCCCATTCCAGTCAACAACAGTTTTCCAGACGAACAACTTGCCGTTGTAACAGTACAATCTCTTTCCGACCCTTGGTTTGCAGATTATGCTAATTTTATCATTGCAAAGTATTTGCCTCCAGGTTTAACATTTCAGTAAAGGAAGAAGTTCTTCCACGATTTGAGGCATTACTTTTGGGATGACCCTCATCTTTTCAAAGAAGGTCCGGACGGGATCGTGAGAAGATTCATACTGGAACACGAGCAGAAGGACATTTTCAGACAATGTGTGACGCTCCCAAAATCAGACCGTGTACAGTAATCATACACGCAAGATACACGATCGAGATTAGGGACTCACGATGAGATATCACAACACAACTCTACAAATAAAATAATACAAGCCAGGGGCCACGAGGGCTCGAATACGATAGCTGGAAAGCACAAAGTTAGCGGAAGCAATAGTATCTGAGTACATACACAAGAATACAAGGTTTCCTTAAGAAGGCTAGTACAATAACAACAGATCGAAAAGGCGAGGCCTCCTGCCTGGGAACCTCCAAACTACTCCTAGTCAACGAAGAACTCGACGTCGTAGAAGGCATCGGGGACCTTCACGTTGCGGTGGTCGGCATCGGGGATCTCCTGCTCCTGGGCTCCAAGGCTCCAACGTCGACTGCAGCGGCCGATCAGGCAAAACATAAAGGGGGAAATAAATCAAAGGTGAGTATCTAGCATACCCGCGAGTCTTACGTCCGCTACTAAGCATTTATGCATTGTATCAAATTGAAAGGGAGGCTGTATATAGTGGACTGCAAGGTAGAAATAATAATAAGGGTAAGAAACTAGGCCTATCGAAGACTAGCATCTTCTGACGAGTCTTGCAGCACAAGGTGAGAACAAACAACAGTTTATATAAAGCATAAAGTAACAATGAAGCAGAAGTTGCTGCAGCATTGTATAATATAAGTTGTAATGATTAATAATAATAATGCCTCCGAGTTCCCCTCCTCGACTTGCCTGCGAGGAAGAAAATCCGGAACCATACAGTTTAATCGCAACAAAGAAGACAAGACCGCTTCCTGACAATCAGCCCGTGGTACTGCTGACGTCTGAAGAGCTTTCGGACAAACTACGACGCGGAGGGCCCACACCGTAATCCCACGTGTAGGTAGTGCGTATAGACCAACGGGCCTCTCAAGTCATCCACCGAACTATTTAGAATTTTAATTAACCTGCGTGACAACCGTTATCGTTGCCTCGACTTAACTGACACGCGGTCAACGACAGCAGTCAGGACCACCAGTACATCGGTGCTAGCCCTGTCGTCCCACCAAGTCTCTGCGGTTACCAACAAGGTGAACCGTCTCCTTACCTTATCTCGCGTGTGCTCTTGGTAGAGCTCGACTTACGTGGTTTGGTAACTCTCGCGAGATACGAGCAGGGGCCAAGCACGCCAGTAACGTCGGTCGTACCCTCCCTGTTGTTCCCGATGCAATACCGCTCGCGGGCACCGTTGGGTCGCCCGACTTCTTACCTTAAGGACAAACGTTGCTCAGGTACCTAGAGCGGCTATACAGAGCCAACAACGAGTGGAGGTATGAGGATTACTCCTCGATAGCTCACACGTGATGGTGGCTTGGCAGAGCCGAGATAGGGGCCTTAGGCGGTGTCTTTATTGTACCGTACCTGTAACAATTAATATATAACGTATCCGTGTTCACTCCTCTGAGTGGTCACGGCCCGCTATCTAATCCTAGCTAACAAAGCGCAGGGCTCACTGCTCAATAAGAGATATATATATATATATTTATATATATATATTGATAGGCAGCATAGGATAAAGGAAGGTACATCAAGGGGCGAGAAAAACATGCTATGCAATTGAATAGAATTGTATTCGTAGCAGCAGCAGTAACAATGCCAAGTGCAAGAAATGTACGGAAAAGATAGGCGATATCTGGGGAAGAGAATGGCTCTGCTTGCCTGGAAGCTCGCGGGTAGGGGTACGGTCGTCGACGAAGTAATCGTACCCGGCAGCGGTGTAGTTGGCGGTAGCAGCGGGTTCTACCGGAGAACAAAGGCGGGAAGAAACAGTAAATATAAGGCAAGCATAACAAACAGATGCATGACAAGTCATATGCAATGTTAACGTTGATCTAACGCAATGCAATGCACGTTGCTCGGAGCGGGAATTCATCCGGGGATGAAATCCCAGTTCCGAGTGATTATCGGCTAGGATGTACGAAGGGGGAAGGGTTCATGCCGGAGGTGTCGTGGACATCCGACAAACGTGTGAAAGGTGTAACCGTGCTAGTTGAAACAATCCGAACAACATTCGTGTTCAGAATAAATTCATCTGGATACTTCGACAGTACCGGAAAAATCATCGGACAAACGGTCCGGAGGGGGACGGTTGGATGTTAGGTATGTTAGAGGGGGGTGGTAGACCAACGGACAGCGTATTCGTATTCTACGTATTTTTCTGATCAATTTTGATATATAAATTATTTTCATCTGATTTACGGTTTAAAAGATATTCAATTTTAAAGTTTAAATCAATTTAAATGAATTTCTGATTTCTTTTATTAATAAAATTATCATTATCCAGAATAGTACTGGTTGACTAGTCAACCCTGACATGTGGGGCCTACCTGTCATAGGCTGGGCCTTTGACTGGTCAACTTACCAGTGGGTCCCACATGTCATACACAGTGACAAATAATTATTTAAACTAATCAAAAATAGTAGTGGGCCCACATGTCATAGAGTCACTTATCTAACAGTTTTCTATTTTATTTTAATGACTTATTAAACGGTGGGGTCCATATGTCATACGCAGAGGCTAATTAACTTAGCCTAGTTTAACAGGTGGATTACCTAATAGGGGATTAGCCCCTAACTAAAACGGGGCCGGCCCCACCGGTCAGGGGGTACACCCCCGCCCCTCCAGTGGTTGGGCACGCACGGCTCAGGGCGCCGGCGGCCATGGCCAGCTGAGGGCACGGCGAGGCGGTTTGCAGCAGCCAGAAGGGCGACGAGCAACGAGGGAGTAGGCCGCGCGGGGGTGTGGCGCGCATATGCTGGACCGTGACCGGAGCATGCGGCACGACGGCCATGGCGAGCCTCCACGGTGGCCGAAGTAAGGCAGGACGGGGATGGCTCTTTACGAGACCAAAACGAGAGCCTATTGATCCCACGCGGAGCTGGGCTCGTGGCGCAATAGATGGGAGGCACAGGAGGCCGTGGCGTGGCCAGAGCTGAGCCCCATGCCAACAATGTCGGTGGCTAGGCCACGGCCCGACAGGTTCAAGCGGGGCGCGCGGCTACATGCAAAATGGAGGGGGGAAGAGAGGGAAAAATGTGCGCCTCACAAGGGGGAAGCTGGTGGCGAGCTCGGAGCTGGCCGTGGAGGTCGGAGCCCGGCGGATCGTGGATGAGTTCAACGGCGGCCGGAGACGAGGAAGAAGAGGGGGCGACGTCCGTGGGCTGTCCAGCCTCGATTCCACGCGCACGGAGACGAAGTCGACCCTGAGGAACTCACTGGACACGCCGACTTGGCTCAGGAACTTCGGTGGCCACGCCGGAGCGCGACGACAGTGACGGCGGGAGTTGGGATCGAGTGGGAGGGAGACTAGGGGGAATCATTGGGGATCTGAGGGGCATCTAGGGAAAATGGGGTCAGCTAGGGTTTCGGGGAGGGGCTTGACCTCGCCGGTGAGCCGCCCGATGGCCGCAACCGCGATGGCAGGGGCCACGGCCGGCCTGGATGCCCGACACGCATGGAGAGAGAGGGGGAGGAGGGAGAAGGAGGTGGGGGTGGGTCGGGCCCAGTGGAGGGGAGGGTGGGCTGGCTAGATTGCCCTAGGCGACTTTTAGCGTTTTTGCATTTTTCTCACAGCCAGAAAAGTTGTGGTTCTGTATTAAATAATTTGGCTAGCAAAATAATTTTGCTTGGGGTGAAAATTGTTGGTGCACCTATGTTAAACTTTAAAGCAGTGACACAAAAAGTTTGGGCATTTTTAAATTCCATTTGGTATTTTTTTGGACTGCAACTTAATAAAAGGGGATTTTGGCTGCTGTAAATAATTGTTTGGATTATTTTAAAGCTTAATAAATTCCCATGCACCTATTTACATAATCTACTAATTATTGTGCATTTTATAAAATTGGTTCCAAAATATTTGGGTGAAGTTTATTTTCCACTAATTTTTGGATATTCCATTTGGGTTTGAATTCAATGTAGGCATGATCAAGAATGATTAAGGCTTGCTAATTAATTTTTATTACTCAAACAAAAAGGATTACTGTTGAGTGAAACCCGGGGTGTTACAAATCTCCACCACTACAAAGAATTCTCGTCCCGAGAATTCAAAGTAGTGTAAGGGGTAAACTTTTGGTTTCGTATTCTAATGGTTCTTCTGGTGCTTGTTGTCCTTCGCGAAGAAGTTAATCCTTAATGTTGTTGTCTTCATTTCTCGTATCGGTGCATCTTGACGTGTTTTCACCCTTCCTGCGGGGGCTTCATCGTACTTACGAATGGGCTAGGAGATAAAACATAAGGGGGACGGATCGGTACAAGGTTAATCAACCGAGGTCGTCCGAGGTAATGGATTACAAAGTATCTTCCAAGTTTATACTCAGGGAGATACATCGAGAGAAACAAAATAAGGCATGAGAAGTTTTCATGTGGATATGCAATCATTCGACGGTGATAACGGAGGATAAAAGGGGTCCAGAGCATCAGGCATAAGCACTGAGTCTGATATCGAACTGAATATCACAAGGTAGTGGAACCGTGAGTAGCATATGAGGTCAAGCAAGAGGAATAACCTCGAGAACAGAAAGATACAAGAAAGTCAGGTTTCGATCCTGTGGAACTGTGGGTTATGGGCCCACGTTGAATAGGAAGCGTGGTGACAAACAATGCGATCAAGTTGCAAGGTAAGTCAGAGAACAACTTTTCAACTATGTCGGCAACAACATCAGTGCCAAGGGCGAGGGACGAAGAGAACCATTTTCCTGCACGTTAAGACTAGGCGGACCAATAGGCAAAGTTCCCGTCCATCGGTGGTTACCGAAATGTTATCAACAGTAGTAACAGGTCGTACGGACAAAGTAGTACTCTGAAGTGTTTACATAAGCAGAGAATTATCACTACTCGGATAATTTATATTCAAAGAAAGGTTAAACAGACCAATGGAAAGGAAAATGTGATGATACACAATTATCAGGGGTATATCTTTCCCAAGGAAAAGCAGAGCAAAATATACATGACCAAGTTTGTATTGGCGGGGGTCAAAGAAGGTGGTCGATAATAACACAAATCATTGAGGGGTAAGGAGGGTATTTCACAGGAAGAATCCAGTTAACACTTGGAAGAGGCAAAATGCTGATGATGACCACGACACTTTATGTCGAGAGATTTCAAGAGAATACAATCGAATAGCAACATCACCAAACAAAAGGGGTGGTGGAGCAAAAGGTAAGCGGTGTTCTCGGTTGATGACAACCCAGAACCCAGGGAGTAGCAAAACTCGATGAGAAGTATTCCTTCTGTAAAAATTATTTAAGAGGTGGTGCAATGGCACGATATCCTTGAGATACCAGGGGGTAATACTCGAAGGTAGAACGAAAGATCACAAACGCAAGAAGAAATTCCACCCAGGGGACAATTTAACTTTACAAGAAGCTTTCATGATAAGTTCTACATCATACCCATGGGCATGAACACAAAGGATCAGGGTCGACCCACACTTCTTTAATGCATAGCCTTTCATTCACTTCTCGCTGTCGATGAATTTGTAGCATTCAAAAAATTTATCTGGCATAAGACCAGTAGAGTATGACCCGTAGAAGTTCATGAGTTCACACAGATGGATGAAGCATAGATACAACCCATAGGGACATTTTACGAATCTATACGACAATCAATAGGAACAAGAGATACAAGTTTGAAAGCAGAAGGCTGATGACATGGACCACATGATACCATTCGCCAAAGGCATTTCGTATCAGGGGAAATTCGTCAATGATTTAGGACACAAGGGGACGGCGGGTAGTAATCCACCAAAAAGGCCAGGTGGCGTACAGAGAGTCTGGGGCGAGTATCGGTACCCAACCATAAGAAGAAGGAATGCCAAAGCATTGGATATAGAAGCATCAGAATAATTCGATGCATAAATAGAAAGGAATTATGACTTCCATATCGGTGTATCCGATTCAGATACATCGATCAAACATGGATAAGTTGAATAGGAGCTTGTCGGTTAATCAATTAAGATTTGATTTACCGAGAACCAGCTCATGTCCGGAATGACGTCTGATCCAAAAGAATGAATTCATAGGGTTAACCAATGACTGCGTGCATTCACGCACACGATGATTCAACAGATCGGAATTTGGCAAGGCCAAGGGAGGTCATCAAAGACTACAAGACAAACAAGATTAATCATAGTGCAAGCAGGTAAGAAGAATCTCCAAAGCAGTAGGTTGCCGTGGATTGTCGCGAGATCGAATAGTATTTCAAAGTATTTTGGGAATCACAAACAACTTCGGATGAACGGATCCTCGATAAATGTGAGGAATTATCTGCAGGGTGAAAAGAAGCTGCAAAGTAGTAGGCTCAAAGGATTCCCGAAACAACGGAAAGTATTACGATGCATCTTGTGAACACAAGAGCAACTGGGATTGAATGGATGAACGAAACGTGTATGTGGTTATACATACGAATTTATCGGTGGCAGTGAATTGTAAAGGTGATCGACACATATGGTCTCAGGAATTTATCGGAGAGTAATCTTCGGCATCTTCTCGTGAAGCGAGCGATCATCTATTCTGAAGGGCTCTCCGGGAGGAAGCAGTCACGAGAACCTAATGTCAGAGTTATCAAAATATTTAACCCGAAAGAGAAGAGAGATCAGAGTCCCAGAGTAAAGGTACGAATAAAAAGGATCCTTATACCACCCAGTTTGCGACGTGGGCCGATAAGCCACACGACACTGTTAGTAAAGTAGTTTTGCAAAGACTAGACTCGACTTCGACCAAGGAGTGGGAAGGGGTGTCCTACAGGCAGTCGGCTCTGATACCAACTTGTGACGCCCCCAAAATCAGACTGTTTACAGTAATTATACGTGCAAGATACACGATCGAGATTAGGGACTCACGATGAGATATCACAACACAACTCTACAAATAAAATAATACAAGCTATTTAATACAAGCCAGGGGCCATGAGGGCTCGAATACGGCAGCTCAAAAGTACAAAGTTAGCGGAAGCAATAGTATCTGAGTACAAACACAAGAATACAAGGTTGCCTTAAGAAGGCTAGCACAAATAACAACAGATCGAAAAGGCGAGGTCTCCTGCCTGGGAACCTCCAAACTACTCCTGTTCAACGGGGAACTCGACGTCGTAGAAGGCATCGGGGACCTTCACGTTGCGGTGGTCGGCATCGGGGATCTCTTGCTCCTGGGCTCCAAGGCTCCAACGTCGACTGCAGCGGCCGATCAGGCAAAACATTAAGGGGGAAATAAAGCAAAGGTGAGTATCTAGCATACCCTCGAGTCTTACGTCCGCTACTAAGCATTTATGCATTGTATCAAATTGAAAGGGGAGCCTGTATATAGTGGACTGCAAGGTAGAAATCAGAATAAGGGTAAGAAACTAGGCCTATCGAAGACTAGCATGTTCTAACGAGTCTTGCAGCACAAAGTGAGAACAGCCAACAGTTTATATAAAGCATAAAGTAACAATGAAGCAGAAGTTGATGCAGCATTGTACAATATAAGTTGTAATGATTAATAATAATAATGCCTCCGAGTTCCCCTCCTCGACTTCCCTGCGAGGAAGAAAACCCGGAACCATACAGTTTAATCGTAGTAGTTTGTAGTGATAAGATCCGGCTTCAGCATAAAGCGTCCAAGTACCGTGGACATGGCTATTCGAATAGATTAAACTCCCTGCAGGGGTGCACTACTGCTCAGCCTGCACGCTCGGATATCCAGGGTGGCGTGAACCTTGTTAGGGAACGCCCCACCGAGGCTATCCGACACATCGCAGCCCATCCTAGGCTCAGTAGAGAGGCCATCCGGCGGACTATATCCTATGCGCCAAGGGGTCTAGGTCCCTCACCCTTGCACGCTCCTGCACGGTACGAGACTGGCCGGTGAAGTAAAAGCAAATCCAAAAACTCCTGCTGCAGCAAAGAAGACAAGACCGCTTCCCAGCAATCAGCCCGTGGTACTGCTGACGTCTGAAGAGCTTTCGGACAAAGTACGACGCGGAGGGCCCACACCGTAATCCCACATGTAGGTAGTGCGTACAGACCAACGGGCCTCTCAAGTCATCCACCGAACCATTTAGCATTTTAATTAACCTGTGTGACAACCGTTATCGTTGCCTCGACTTAACTGACCCGCGGTCAACGACAGCAGTAAGGACCACCAGTACATCGGTGCCTGCCCTGTCGTCCCACCAAGTCTCTGCGGTTACCAACAAGGTGAACCGTCTCCTTACCTTATCTCGCGTGTGCTCTTGGTAGAGCTCGACTTACGTGGCTTGGTGTGCTCTTGCGAGATACGAGAAGGGGCCAAGCACGCCAGTAACGCCGGTCGTACCGTCCCTGTCGTTCCCGACGCAATACCGCTCGCGGGCACCTTTGGGTCGCCCGACTTCTTACCTTAAGGACAACCATTGCTCAGGTACCTAGAGCGGCTATACAGAGCCAGCAACGACTGGAGGTACGAGGATTACTCCTCGATAGCTCACACTTGATGGTGGCCCGGCAGAGCCAAGCTAGGGGCCTTAGGCGGTGTCTGCATTGTACCGTACCTGTAACAGTTAATATATAATGTATCCGTGTTCACTCCCCTGAGTGGTAACGGCCCGCTATCTAATCCTAGCTAACAAAGCGCAGGGCTCACTACTGAATAAGACATATATATTTATAGGCAGGATAGGATAAAGGAAGGTACATCAAGGGGCGACAAAAACATGCTATGCAATTGAATAGGATTGTATTCGTAGCAGCAGCAGTTACAATGCCTAGTGCAAGAAATGTACGGAAAAGATAGGCGATATCTGGGGAAGAGAATGGCTCTGCTTGCCTGGAAGCTCGCGGGTAGGGGTACGGTCGTCGATGAAGTAGTCGTACCCGGCAGTGGTGTAGTCGGTGGTAGCAGCGGGGTCTACCGAAGAACAAAGGGGGGGGGGAGAAACAGTAAATATAAAGCAAGCATAACAAAAAGATGCATGACAAGTCATATGCAATGTTAACGGTGATCTAACGCAGTGCAATGCACGTTGCTCGGAGCGGTAATTCATCCGGGGATAAAATCCTAGCTCCGGGTGATTACCGGACAGGGTGTCCGGAGGGGGAAGGGTTCATCCCGGAGGTGTCGTGGACATCCGACAAACGTGTGAAAGGTGTAACCGTGCTAGTTGAAACAATACGAACAACTTTCGTGTTCAGAATAAATTCATCCAGATACTTCGACAGTACCGGAGAAATCATCGGACAGACGGTCCGGAGGGGGACGATTTGATGTTCGGTATGTTAGAGGGGGGTGGTAGACCAACAGACAGCGTATTCGTATTCTACGTATTTCTCTAATCAATTTTGATATATAAATTATTTTCATCTGATTTACTGTTTAAAAGATATTCAATTTTAAAGTTTAAATCAATTTAAATGAATTTCTGATTTCTTTTATTAATAAAATTATCATTATCCAGAATAGTACTGGTTGACTGGTCAACCCTGACATGTGGGGCCTACCTGTCATAGGCTAGGACTTTGACTGGTCAACTGACTAGTGGGTCCCACATGTCATACACAGTGACAAATAATTATTTAAACTAATCAAAAATAGTAGTGAGCCCACATGTCATGGAGTCACTTATCTAACAGTTTTCTATTTTATTTTAATCACTTATTAAACGGTGGGTTCCATATGTCATACGCAGAGGCTAATTAACTTATCCTAGTTTAACAGGTGGATTAACTAATGGGGGATTAGCCCCTAACTAATACGGGGCCGACCCCACCGGTCAGGGGGTACACCCCCGCCCCTCCAGTGGCTGGGCACGCACGGCTCAGGGCGCTGGCGGCCATGGCCAGCTGAGGGCACGGCGAGGCGGTTTGCAGCGGCCAGAAGGGCGACGAGCAACGAGGGAGTAGGTCGCGCGGGGGTGTGGCGCGCATATATTGGACCGTGACCGGAGCACGCGGCACAGCGGCCATGGCGAGCCTCCACGGTGGCCAAAGTAAGGTGGGACGGGGATGGCGCTTTACGAGACCAAAACGAGAGCCTCTTGATCCCACGCGGAGCTGGGCTCGTGGCGCATCCGATGGGAGGCACGGGAGGCCGTGGCGTGGCCGGAGCTGAGCCCCACGCCAACAATGTTGGCGGCTAGGCCACGACCCGACAGGTTCAAGCGGGGGTGCGCGGCTACATGCAAAACGGAGGCGGGGGAGGGAGGGAAAAAGGTGCGGCTCACAAGGGGGAAGCCGGTGGAGAGCTCGAAGCTGGCCAGGGAGGTCGGAGCCCGGCGGATCGTGGAGGAGTTCAACGGCAGCCGGAGACGAGGAAGAAGAGGGGGCGACGTCCGTGGTCCGTCCCGCCTCGATTCCACGCGCACGGAGACGAAGTCAACCCTGAGGAACTCACTGGACACGCCGACTTGGCTCAGGAACTTTGGTGGCCACGCCGGAGCGCGACAACGGCGACGGCGGGAGTTGGGCTCGAGCAGGAGGGAGACTAGGGGGAATCGTTGGGGATCTGAGGGGCATCTAGGGAAAATGGGCTCAGCTAGGGTTTCGGGGAGGGGCTCCAGGTCGTGACCTCGCCGGTGTGCCGCCCGATGGCCGCCACGGTGATGGCAGGGGCCACGACCGGCATGGATGCCCGACACGCACGGAGAGAGAGGGGGAGGAGATAGAAGGAGGTGGGGGTGGGCAAGGCCCAGTGGAGGGGATGGTGGGCTGGCTAGATTGCCCTAGGCGACTTTTAGCGTTTTTGCATTTTTCTCACAGCCAGAAAAGTTGTGGTTCTGTATTAAATAATTTGGCTAGCAAAAGAATTTTGCTTGGGGTGAAAATTTTTGGTGCACCTATGTTAAACTTTAAAGCAGTGACACAAAAAGTTTGGGCATTTTTAAATTCCATTTGGTATTTGTTTTTGGACTGCAACTTAATAAAACGGGATTTTGGCTGCTGTAAATAATTGTTTGGATTATTTTAAAGCTTAATAAATTCCCATGCACCTATTTACACAATCTACTAATTATTGTGCATTTTATAAAATTGGTTGCAAAATATTTGGGTGAAGTTTATTTTCCACTAATTTTTGGAAATTCCATTTGGGTTTGAATTCAATGTAGGCATGATCAAGGTTGATTAAGGCTTGCTAATTAATTTTTATTACTCAAACAAAAAGGATTACTGTTGAGTGACACCCGGGGTGTTACACAATGTCATGATAATCCCTACGGAGGACATCATGCCGGTGAGAGGACCGCACATAAGGTTCTCCAATCAGGTTTTTATTGGCCTACTCTCTTTAAAGATGCTATAAATTATGTTTTATCTTGTGATAATTGTCAGAGAGTTGGTAATATTAGTAGGAGGAATGATATGCCTATGAATTAATCTCTAGGGATTGAGCCTTTTGATTGCTGGGGTTTTGATTTTATGGGTTCTTTTCCTCCCTCACACAAGTACACTCACATTTAATAGATGTTGATTATGTAACCAAGTGGGTTGAAGCAATCCCCACTGAGAGTGCTGATCACAAGACATCTTTGAAAATGCTCAAAGATGTAATTTTCCCTAGGTTTGGTTTACCGAGGTACCTCATGACTGATGGAGGATCACACTTCACGCATGGAGATTTAAAAAAAGCTTTAGCCAAGTACGATGTCAATCATAGAATTGCTTCACCGTAGCATCCTCAAACTAGTGGGCAAGTTGAGCTCACCAATAGAGAGATCAAGTTGATCTTGCAAAAGACAGTTAACGGTTCTAGAAAGGACTGGTCAAAGAATTGAGGAGATGCCTTGTGGCCGTATAGAACTGCTTACAAGAACACCATGGGCATGTCTCCCTATAAGATGGTCTATAGCAAGGCTTGCCATTTGCCATTAGAGTTAGAACACAAAGCTTTCTGGGCTGTTAGAGAGCTTAATGCTGACCCAAAGTTGGCTGGTAAAAAGCGCCTCATGAACTTGACTTCTCTAGATGAGTGGAGAAGTGAAGCTTACGAGAGTGCTAAAATGTTTAAGGAAAAGGTAAAGAAGTGGCATGATAGAAGGGTTTTGAAACATGAATTTAATGTTGGTGATAAAGTTTTGTTGTTTAGATCTCGTTTCAGGTTTTCTCCAGGTAAATTACTTTCCAGATGGGAAGGGCCATTTCATATCTAAGAAGTCTACCGCTCTGGTGCAATCAAGATTAAATTTTTTGATGGCACCAAACCTCAAGTTGTGAATTGGCAAAGACTCAAGCATTACATGGCGGGAGACCCTGTCAATGTTGATGTAAATTTAATACACACAACAACTCATGAAGAATATGTTGCAGCCCGGTTTCAGACACCAGCAGAAGCAGAATAATAAAAGGTATGTATTACGGTAAGGAAACATCGCGAACCGCCACAAAAGTTCCATATTACGAGTTTTTGCAAAATTCGGAAAATTCGAAGCCTAATTGGAGCCGGAGAGGAGCTCCAGGGGGCCCAGGCGCCCCCCCTGGCGCGGCCTACCTCCTGGATGCGCCGGGAGGCCTCCTGGGCACCCTGGAGTCCGTCTGCGACCCCACTTTGGCTCGTTACTTTCCTTCTCTTGCAGAAATTTTTGCTATATATTTTCCCGGATAGTCCTGGCACCATATCTCGCGATTTCGTGTGTTTTCTTCTCGAGCTGTTTCTGCCAGGAAATCTTTTAGCTAGACCTAGGTGCCATGGCTTCCCCATGTTCCCCCAAGGAAACTGTTTGTCGTCAACGTCATCAACCCTTACCCCACTGAGGTGAAGAAGCACCCTCAAACCGTCCGTTTGGAGGATGGTGTTCTCTACCAAGCAGATCTGAAGGAACCTCTCAAGGAGGGGAGCATCAAGGCCAGGCTAGAAGAACTGGATCAAGAAGTCTTCAAGTACAAGAAGATGGTTGAGCGTGGTGTTGAAGCCAACTTCGACCTCATCAACGAACTGAAGACGTTCTACAAGAAGGATATGAAGGAGATGTGGGTGAGCATCAGTGCATCTGAAGAAAGAATTGAGGAGCTCCAAGGGAAGATTTAGGATCTGCACAACCAGAACTGTGAGTATGAACTAAAGTTTCTACGCATGGGTTTAGGTGCTGAAAGCATGATCTTGGAGACTGAAGCTTCTTATGAGACGGGAGAACCACTTCCATGGAAGCGTTTCGCCAAGGACTACGTGATCAACAGGAACGGGAATGAGGAGTGAAATTTCCTTGGGTAATGGCATCCCCTTAGCTTGTTCCAAGCTTGGGGGAGTGCCCGGTATCTTTATCTTTATCTTAGTCTTTTAGAGTCAAGTAGAGTCGTATCATGTCTAGGGAAGTTATTGTATGAAATAGGTGTTTGCATTGAGGTCTATCACTCCTTTGTGGAGAGTTTTTATCCGTGAGTGTGGAGTCGTCTATGATGGAATATTAATGAGAAGTCTATTGGTTACTTCGCTGCACTCGTTATTCTCTTCACGCAATCGACCTTATATGATGATTCTTATGGGGATTATTGACCTTATATCAGGTATGGCGTTGAAAACTTTATTTAATTTTGGCAAACATAGCTTTGGTCATGAAAACATGCATGTTTTCTCAAGTAGCGACATAGCCAAAACCTTTATGTTATTATTCTTGAAGTGTTATGTTGACAAGGAAGACAACTTGATGTGTTATGCTCACCTTAATGTTTATGCTTTATGTGTTTTTAATCTAAGTCATCAACAATTGTCTGTTCTCTGAAAGCCTTTGCTAGCCAAACTCTGTGCCGAGCGGATTTCTGCTTGTTAATACATACCCTGAAACCAATATCTTCCGTAGGAGTCCACCATATCTTCCTATTCGTGGTATTTCCCTATCACTCCTAAAAGTATAGAATTTATGTGTTATCCTTATATGTTCAAAATCTTCTGTTTTGTGCCTCTTCTTTAGCTCATGAGGAAGTAGTAGGTAATTCATGATCTTCTTAAGTTGGACAAGTTTTACCCCGGGATTGCATGTCTAATCTGCAAACCCATAATACGAGGAGGAACTGGCATGAGTGCGCCAGGTCGTAAGATAATACAACAAACAAACCCTCCTTCATGCTTGGTCTATGAGAAATCAGAAACTTTGGCAGTGATAAACACAGGAGATTAAGGGGATGTGATCGTCCCCACTTGGGAGCCGTTCCTCCAAACTTGTCCAGCTTGAGAAGTAATTGAGCTATCTATTAGAATTCGCTGACAAACTATGCACCTCCCAAAATTTGTTTTCATTCTGTTTGATTTAAGGATAGCACAGGAGATTTCCCTGCTTGCCTATAACAAGGCATATCTTTTACTTTTATGTTGAGTCCGTTTTTCCCACTTCCTTCTTTTCTTAAAGAGAACAGACACTTGATGATTGATGAGGATTCATTCATATAATGCCGCATTAAGTTTTTCC
Organism: Bromus sterilis; assembly: GCA_950022295.1. Classification (NCBI taxonomy): domain Eukaryota; kingdom Viridiplantae; phylum Streptophyta; class Magnoliopsida; order Poales; family Poaceae; genus Bromus; species Bromus sterilis. Next base: position 135,197,433 of record OX465601.1, on the reverse strand, counting down.
ATGCCACATCCTTGTTGACATTATCATTTGATAAGTAAGTTGTTTGCGAAAGCTTACGTCAAGCGAGCATCTTCCTTGGTGTTAGCATTTTCGCTTCATTACTAATAACATGTTCTTTCAAAATCTTCAAATTCTTTCATTATAAAGTGAAAGAGCAAAAGTAAAAGTTCTTAGTTGTCCTTTGACCAAGGATATGTTTGCCATAATTTTATGAGTTTTCTCAACCCAACTTTTTATTTTTATTGTTACTAATTTCTCATAAGGGTTTTATGAGTTCAGGTTGTCGTTGAGGATGCTTGATTTTGGTGAAGAAATCATGATGCTTCTTGTCCGTATTCTATTTATCGACACTTCACTCTCTAGACTTGTGGACAGGTTTACCGAGCTCAGTATTAGCTTGGGGACAAGCGAGGTCTAAGCCTGGGGGAGTTGATACGTCCAAAATGCATCACTATCTTATATAGTAATTCATCCCTATTCATTGATATATTTCATGTTATGATGCTATTCTTATGTTGTTTAGGCTTGTTTTACACAGTTTGCAACTTTCCGATGCCGAAGCAGCAGACACATGATTTAGCGGTAAAAAGTGGACGCAGAGTTTCTTAATCATCAGAACTCCAAATTATCTGAAAATTGATGGAGGTTATTTTCCAGTAAAATGATGGAGGCAGGCAAAACGAGAGCCAGAGGGGGGCCACCTGGCACGGTCCCCACCAGGGTCGCGCCGGGAGGGCGCCTGGACCCCTGGGGCCAGTCTCGGCTCCCCCTCCGGCCTATTTATTCATTGTCATCCGAAAACCCTAAAAATAGAGGAGTTTCATGAGTTCCGCCGCCGCTCCGTGGCGGAAAACTACAGAGAAGAAAAGACATCTCCGGCGGGCATATTCCGCCGGGGAGAACACCTCCCAGAAGGAGAGATCATTGCCATCGACATCACCATCGTCACGGGCATCATCGAGATCATCATCAACATCATCCCCAACATCAGCACCATCTCCACCACCATCCTATGTCATCTCACAATTGCAACTTGTGTTGTAATTCGTACTGTCTATCCCCTCTACTCTATTTGTGTTGATTACTACCTTGTGGTGAATGCTATTGAGTTTTGTTGGAGAAATATTATTATGTCTAGATTGTTTATCATCTATTTATCCCATCTGATCATGATCTCTTTTATGTCTTGTGAGTAGTTACTTTAGTTCTTGAGGACATGGGAGAAGTCTAGTTGCTAGTAGTCATATGATGTTGAAGTAATATGTGTTGTTTGATATTTAAGTTGTGTTGTTATTTTCCTAGTGGTGTTGTGTGAGTTGAACACTCAACAGTTCGCCTTATTAAGGACCTAGGGGAATGCATTGTGTATAAATAATGCTTATGGTGGGTCGCGGGAGTGACAGAAACCTAAACCCCAGTTTGCATGCTTTTGCTTAAGGGAATAATGGGTCCCTGATCGTACTGTTGTGGTTAGACTTTTTTGTTAATTACTATCTTGTATTTGCGGATGCTTGCAAGAGGTTTAATCATAAGAGTGCACTTATCTTAGTCTAGAAGGTGTGCTAGCATAGATCCACCCACTCAAGACTTGTCAACATAGCACATAGTATCGATACGGAGTATGGAGAAAGCACGTGACTATCTCTCCCGTGTGTTCTCAAGAACACTTTAGCCTTTATAAGTTCAGTTGCCAGGCTTATCCTGTTCTCAAAAGGATTGGGCCACTTGTTACTCCTCAGTACCTTTTACTTTGTTTTACCTTCTCGTTGCTTATACCGAAAACCCCCTAAAAAGCTATCTTTCAGTGCTGTAGTTATTTCTTTACCAAAGTCACTTACCAATACCTTCTGCTCCTCGTTGGGCTCGACACTCTTATTTATCGAAAATGCTACAATCGATCCCCTATAGTTGAGGGTCATCACCCTGCCGAGCAATAGCTAACTCGGATGCCCTCCTTTTCCGACCTGCATTCAACTCGGCACTTGATTGTAGCGTACCACCCGAACTAGTAGGGTTCCTGTCGGGGGGATGGATCAAGCCCATAACCAGGCATTAGATCACAACCCTTTGGGCCTTCTTATACGTGAAGACCCAAGAACACAAGACCTGACCCAGAAGGAGACGCGCCAAGGAGACAAGCTTGAAGCCCAATAAGGAATTCGACTTACCTTGTATGGCGCATAGCATATTTGTAAAGTAGACATAGAATAGGATTCCACCTCAAGTAGGAAACGGATCCGTGGACTCTTGGACCCGACTCCTTTATAAGCCGGTTCAGGGCGCCAGGATCAACTCTCAACACAACACACAAACCACCAACGCACGGCTCGAAACTTAGCTCTCCCCGAGAACGCAAGTTACGAGCTGGCAACCCCTTGTAATCCAAAAGGCAACTAGTCCTTTCGACTAGTCAGAGACCCATCAATAATAAGAAGTAGGAGTAGGAATTTACCTCGAGAAAAAAGAGGGGCCGAAACCTGGGTAAATCGCCGAGTATCGTGTCTATGTCGACCCTCTCCTTGATACCACCTCGTAGCAAAGGCCTCACTACAAGTTCGATGACTTGGACATCTGCTGTGTTAATCCCACGACAGTTGGCGCCCACCGTGGGGCCTTCGCGAGTAGGTGTTGAGATTCTTGGAGGAGCACAAAAGGGTATGGAAGGATTCTTCTCCGAATGGATCACAAAAAGGCGGAGAGGATAACTCTTAATCAATAGCTCCACATGGGAAACTGGTACCGTGATTACGCCGGGTTATCAAGTCTCAATCGGTTCCATCAACCTCTTCATTAGCAAGCCGGACCCAAAGATTGCACCCAAAGTTCCCTCAAGCAAATCAAGTCGGCAGGAGGATATTCCGCATCACGTCTTTATCGGGTTTACCAGGGAGTCTTCAGAGCAAGAGCATTCCGAAAAGATCCTAGACCATGAAGATATGGAAGATGCCTCTGAACCTGACTCGTACAAAGAAGAGGACACGGATACAGACACCAGATCGATTTGATCCGTTAAATAAGACAAACTAGGATCAAGCCCAAAACGGTGTAATCCGGATTTACCCCACTACCATTCACCTCAGAGGTCGACCTTTTACATGGCTGAAGCCCAAGGACAAAAAAAGTCTCCAAGACACAAGAGTCCAGCCTATGGCTGTCACAAAGCCGATCAAAGTCCATTAGAAATAAAGGACGACTCGGAGGCACGGGCCATGATCCAACGACAACTATCAAATCAGAACAAAGCCGACTTCGATGAAAATTTAAAAGAACATCACGAAAAGGCGACCCTACTACAAAAAGAGATAGCTTGGGAGCACAGGAGCTTCGCGCAGGCACAAAGCCGACTCTCTCATAGGACATACTATGAACAAGACCCCGACATAGATCACCAGCTTTACACCCATAACAAACGTGCTTAGGTGCGTAAAGGAAGTAGCTGAAGATCTTGGGGGGCTAGTGGAGGAAATCATCAGATATGTCGAATCCGATGAAATCCCGTACCGGCAAGGACCAAGCATAAACCAGAGGCAAAACAGAAAACGAAAGCGACCCCCACCAGAGGAGTCACCAGACCCGGGGACAAGATACCGAGACCACACGAGAGCCATACAAGACCCATGCCCAAAGAACTCCAGACCGGGTCTTCCTGCTAGACACACATGGATTCAATGCTACTCCATGCAAGATTACAGACACCTAGTTAAAGAAAAAGCAAGTGGATGAGAAGATAACCTCACCACACCTTGCAAGCACGGGAAGTTCCAAGCACATGGACTCAACAGGTCACTACAAGGGCTCCATCACTTCAACCAGCATTGGAAAAATAATTAACCAGTCGCCGGCTCTGGCCATACACAAGTCGATTTTCATCGCACCGGCTCTCGCCACATAATAAAAAGCCGACTTTCGTCGCAACCGTCTCTCGCCACTTAATAAAAATCGACTTTGTCGTGACCTATTTCTCCGTCATATATCAGAAAACCAACTTTCGTCGCATTGTGCTTTTGCCTAAAAGGTAAAATTTTATGCCACAGTAAGATTCCGCACAAATTGTAAGCCGGCCTGGCTGCTCTTCTTAAGCATTGCATTCATCATTTTTTCTCATAACTCGCATTTATAAAAAATCTCAGAAACCTGGGGCTTGATCAACCTCCAATTGGTAATCTGAGCACTTATGTATTTTATTCATAGAAAGTTCAGCAGAGCTTGATGACAACTCATCAACCTCCAACTGAAAAATCTCGGCACATACGTGAAAATTGCATGTACAAAGCTTGAATTCAGAGAAATCTTGGGGGCTCGACTATACACATCGAGTCTTCAGCCAAGAAACCTCGGCTTATACATGTGGCACTCCACGCCTCCCAAACTGCCTGTATGTTCGATGCTCATACAATCTAAATGCGTGAAATCCATCTAGAAAATTCCCAAGAGGAATTTTTTTGACACAAATGGAGAAACGCTGATCAATGTGAGACGGCATACAAAGAAGTACCGACTCAAGGATAACCCAAAACTCTTCTCGAACGAGAGAAGATGAGGACAAGATGAATCCAGAGCCGGCTTCTTCGAGCAATTCATAAATTACCTTTTTGCATACATAATCATAAGCATGTTTTCCCTTTTCATGTACGCAAAATCCTCGCAAAATAGAGTTGGAACTCATGTGACTTGGTAATACGTCAAGACACGCATACCAACTCATGGGGACTACGACTCGAAAATTTCCCTATGTGATGCGGCTATATGTCAAATACACACATACCGACTCACGGGGATTACAGCTCGAGAAAGTATTTATGCAACTCGGTCCTGTGTCAATACACGCGTACCGACTCATGAGGTCTACAGCATAAAAACATCTTTGTGCGACTCGGTCATGCATCGATAAACGCATACCGACTCATATAGACTATAGTACAAAACACATCTTTATATGACTCGGTCATGTGTCAAGACATACCATCCGACTCATAAAGACCATACATCAAAAAACAAAATTTCTTGTGAAATCTGGCTAAAAACGCAAAAACTTGTTTGTTGGTTCATAAAAAAAATCTTCTAAAAAATCCGGCAAAACGCCAATATATGTTTACCGGCTCATGCTGGAAACAAAAACTGAAAAATCTTTCCAAATTTTTTGGCATAAACATGCCAATTCTTGGAAAGAAACATTCAAAACATGGCTCATACGAGTCATACAGGGTACCAAAAACCTCGGATCACAAAAAATCTCCTCAAAGGGAAAACCATATCATCATTGGCATACCACAAGCCATTTCAAATGCCACACGGCATGAAAGTATTGACCACATGCTGGCCACATGAGACAAGTAACTCAAAATATTACAAACCCGGATTTTTCAAGCCATACGAAATTAACCAAAGAGAGTTTTTTTTCTAAATCCACTCGGACGACTACGCCTTCCCACCAGCTTGACATCGAGAAGAAGACCCGGCCGCACCTGCAGGTGATAGAAGTTTATTACAAACCTCTACCAGGTCTATATCACAGAAGCAGGCCATCCTCAGTTCATCATCTTCCGCACCTGGAGCCGGCTCGGTGCCCGCCGACTTTGATGAGTCGTCCAAAGGAGGGAGAAGAATGAACTTCTCAGAAATAGGGAAGGTGGCTTTGCGCCTCTTGCCTTGATTGTCATAACCGATCTGCAAACGAGAAAGCTCTATATTCTTGGCTATCTGAGAAGCAGCCGGGCGGATCTCTTTCTGCACCTTCAAAAAACCTTCTTTGCCAAAAGGAGTCCCGTCAGCTTTAATTTCAGGAAAGCCGCCAGCTAAAAGGTCAGGCTTTAGCCCAGGGTGATATGCCTTAGCAAGTGCCAAGACACGCATTGCCCCCAGCCGGCAAGCTGATTGCTTTCCTATCTTCACCCATTCAGCAATGACTAAGAAGGGCTCCATGACGTCAGTGATCCTCTTCATGCCATCCGGTACTGGTTGTGTCAAACTTAGAAGTTTACAGGCACCCTCAAACAATTGCTTGACGAGGGAGAAGCTGCTAGATAGCTGCTTGCCGGCCGACTCCTTCACAATTTCATGCTCTTTTCCTGACAAAACAAACACAAAGTCAGCAGCAATAACAGCTGGATAATAAAAGAAGGAAGCACTTTAAACCGGCTTACCAAAGATGGATGACACGAGTCGGCGCACACTACCTCGAAGTGTCATGACCTTCGCCTCAGTAATTTTCTGCTTTTGCTCACCAGCCTCGATGTCATCTAAAGCCTTTGACAAATCATTATTGGCTTCAGTCAGACTAACCTTCATGGCCTCCAACTCGGCATCTTTCTTCTTCAAAATACCCTGAAGACGGCTTGGCTGATTCAGCTGCAAGCTACTCCTTCAGCTGGGAATTCTGTTGGCCGGCTTCCAAAGCAATGGCCTACTAACAAGCAAATTATTATAAGGGTTATAGCTCAAAATTCTAAATACATGACTCGGCAGGCCACTAATTAAGCGTACCGACTCATGGGGGCTACAGCTCCAATTTAAATCGTCAAATTCAGAAGATAACTAATTGCCGACCTTAAGAAGACTACAGTTCAAATAGCTACACTCATGACTCGTCACACCATCAAGTATGGTAAAACGACTCATGGGAGCTACAATACAGAAGATAGTATAGCTCAAGTGTAACCCGCTATGATTCGCAAATAACATGAAGGCTTCAGGAGCTATAAAGGCATATCAATAACATAAAGCCGATTTTGACATACTGAATGAAAGTCAGCAAAGAAAAAATACCTCATATATCCGATAAAGATGGGCGACAATGTTGTGCTGCTCAGTCATATAAATCATGGACTGATTATAGAACTCATTAACGGAAGTCTTCTCATTGATACACCCAAAAGGCCGATTCATAACCTGCCTCTTATCATCTATAACCTTTGCCAAGACATCCTAGGCAGGAGGAGCGCCTTGACGGGTCTCTGTGATAACCACTTCAGCATCATCGGCCTCCTTCCCTTTGGAAGGAGCCGGAGAAACTGTCGGAGCAGCATCAGACACCGGCTTCTCCAAGCCGGCAACAGGAGATGAACCTTTATGCATGGTAGAATGGCCCGACTCATCCAAGTCGGCCTCTTCCAGCGCTTCGGAAATAAGGATCTCAGGCGCCGCCTTTCAAAGCACGGCTTGCCCTTTCGTATCATCCACATCCATGGAATCAAGCCGACTTCTTCCCAAAGAGGATAGTAAAACTTGTCAGATACTATACAAAAGGCAAATTGGCAATCAAGTAAAGAAAGTACATACCCTAGATTGACAACAAAATCAGCTGGGAGTGACGACCCCTCAGAAGATGGAGTACCATCACCAGAGCCGCCGGCGAGCCCACCCTCTTCAGTAAAAACGTCAGATTGACGGGGAGGAGTAGCAAGCCTCGTCCGCTTACTTTTAACATTGAGACGCGGATCTCCCAAACCCACAAAAGGGTCCCCCGAGTCAGAACTTCGGGTATGCCTCTGATGGCTTCTCGCCCCTCGTTGGTTACCCAAAGTGGAAGCTTGAGATGTAGACAACACCAAATTTCCCTCGGTGAAGATACCAAGGTTTGTCTCCATTAGGACTCCGACAACGACAGGAAGGTGACAACGGCGCCAACAATTAGGCGGTTGACGTGGACCTGCACACATACAGATAACTTTGCTCCCAACGAGTTCAGAGAGGTTGTCAATCCCTCCGGCCTTGTTGTTTACAAAGGATCAAACGCACGGGATAATAATGATAGAAATAGCAACAAAAAAGGAAATAAAGCAGAAAATAAATAGTGGGTGTAAACAGTGTTGGAAATATGGGCCGGGGTCCCACGATGTTCACTAGTGATGTCTCTCTCCCAAAAGACGATAAACTAGGCATGCGAGGTAAACAAATTACAGCTAGGCAATTGACAGGATTATGTGCGCAAACCAATGCTAACTATGCTATAAAGAAAGGAAGAGGCTCAAAAGCATGGGCGGTACGCCAAGACAAGTAGACCGAAATCCATCTGCATATACCTACTCATCATCCACTTTGAGATATCTATCCAGAACATCTCGCTGGTATTAAGTTGTGAATCCCACCCAAAGTGTAAACTCAAAGCACCAGACAACTGCATTAAAGAACTTTGCGTAAAGTAAAAAATCCTTGCACCCGCAAGTACAAGCACCGTTGTTTTCTCCTTTGTGGCAACAACACATCCCCTAGACTCATGTTTCTGTCACTCAAACTAGTCATCAGGGGGCATGAACCCACAATCATGCATAACGCTCCCTCTTGGAGTCACTATCTAATACTTGGCCAAAGAAAGAAACAGCAACGGAGAACATGCAAGAATTACTCAAGAACATAAATATAAAAGAGGAGAATCAAATATATTAGTCAAACACAATCTGAACATAGTATCATAATCCATCAGATCCCAGCAAACTCAGCATAGCAACAGCAGAAAGATTACATATGTTCCTCGATCATGTAGGTCAGTGTAACAGCCCAGATTTCACAAAAATTAAAATTTTTGTTTTCGGTGTGAATTGTTTGACTGTCTGATTTGTTAGCGGTGTTTGCATCCCCGATTTATCGATCGACGATTATTTCCCCTCTCTTATCTTGTACCGGACAGAGACCGACCCTTGCCACCCTGACACTCGACCTTTGAGACACCGGGTTTCACGCGATCACCGTCGCGAAAACCGCACGAGACTAGCCGCAGCCAACGGAACGAAAACCCCATTTAATAATTAAACGGGATATTTTTATAGCGCGACGGAAATTTTTCTTGGAACGGTTCCAGCGCGAGGTGAACCCCTCCGGCTCGACGCGTTGATCGCGCAGTTCGAAGTTTTACCCGAATCGGAGGTACTGCGGACCCCCGGCGGTCAGAAACGTGAACACCGGGCGCGTGAGAGAAAAACCGGGGATGTTTTTGCAAACTGCCAGCCACCTGGGCTATATAAAGACCACCACACTCCCACCTCTTCTAGGGTTTCCCTAGCCACAAAATTTTAGCCACCAGCCTCCCAGATCTGGAAAGACCCCAATTTTCGCATCTGTACCAAATTTCTAGCCAAACCCTAGATCCAGACTGCCCAGGACCGTCAGATCTGAGATCCGACGACCCTGGATGTGCCCCCAACCTCCACCAACCTCCGTATCCCTCCTCTTCCCGTGGGCGAGCTGCCGCCGCCGCCTGCGCACTCCGGCCAGCCGGCCATCTCCTCCTCCTCCTCCCTCTCCCTTCTCCCTCTCCCTCCTCTCTTCCTCCTAACCCCTCCTCTCCCGCAGGTCCAGCAGGCCGCCGACCGCCATGGGAGGAGCCCAGCCGGGCCGATGAGGAGCAACAGCCGCCGGCTCCTCCTTCGCCCGCCGCCGCCTGGAGGTTGGCCGACGAGCCCACGCCACCCCGGCGCCCCGCCGCCTTGAAGTTGCTCTCCACCGCGCCCTGCATCGGCCCTGTAGTCGGAGGCCAAGCCGGCCATGGCGCCCCCGCCGCCGCTGACTGGGTGCGCCGCTCGGGAGGAGCAGCTGGCCACCTCCCCTGCCACATCGGCCCGACCAGGCCGCCAGCCCAGCTCCAAGGCCCGGCCACCACTTCAGCCCACGCTAGGAGCCAGCCCGCCAGCCTCCTCGGCCAGATGGGCCCCTGAGGCCCATGGTGAGCAGCCCAAAGCCACCCCCTATTTTTTTTATCCGGGACCTCAATTTTTTGCCAAGTCTTTATTATTTTGCTGCTGATTCAATTTTGCACGGTAATTTGCGAGTAATCTGTAACCCGTATCGCGTTGCGCCCAAAATGAAAGTTGCTCAGAATTGTGTGCACTTCAATTCATCTTTTGTGAGCATTTGCATTTGAGGTCATCTTGATTGTGTAATTGTGTGCTAAACAGGGCATCAGATCGTTAATTGCAACTGCTGCTGTTAAACTGTCTGAAAATTGTTGCTTGATTGAAACTTCGGGCGACGGTTGCGAAGGAATTGAGTGATTCCTTTTGCGTTGCGTTAAGCATTGTTTCTACTTCAGTTTCATGCATTCACATGTCATAATTGCTTGCTGCATCATGATGGTATCTTGCTCCAAAGTAGCTACCCTGCTGTTAGTGTGCTGCTGTTTATATTTTGTTGCAACTACGGTCGACGAGTGTGTCGCGACCGTTTATCGGAATTGAGTGACTCCAATTGCATATTGTTAAGAATCATGTCTACTTACATTATATGTATTGCATTGTCATGATATGCTTGCTGGTCATATAGTTACTGAGCTCCAAAGTTGCTATCCCGCTGTTTTTGACCGCCACCTCTGTTTTTCTCTAAGTCTGTAACGTTCCGATGCCATGTTGTTTTCTTAATGTCTTTTGATCTATGATGCCTATTTGCATGATTCTTTTTGCCATGCCTTCCTTGTCATGCCTACTCTAGTTCCATATCATTTGTGAGCATGTTTGCATTGATTATCATGTTTATGCATTGCTCTAAAGTGTGCTTCGTGATGTTGGTAGATTGTGCCCGTAACTTGTTTTTCTTATATCTTTTTAACCGTAACTCCGTTTGGGGTGTTCTTTATATGTAACTTGATTAGTTTTTTGTGTACTTTGTGTTTATGATATTGTTTGATGTTGTTAACCAACCTAAAATATGGTTTAGTACAGAACAGTACCAAATCCTTTAATAGTCGTGGGGTACTTAGTGGAATGCCATGTTTAGTTTGTGCCTCACTTAAATTGACTAGCATAGATAGTTTACTTTGTGTTTCACCTCTTGTAATGTTTGTGTGCTATGCCATGCTTGCTTGAGTTTCCATGTTAATAACCGTTGGTTGATCACCTGTAGCTAAGCAACTTGAACCACCGTAAACGTGCGGTATTCGTCGTGTGTGACGAGTACTCCACTTAACCTGTTAGTAACTGCTCTCGACGGTAGGTGCGATATCTCGTGTTGCCTTCTTGTTGATGCTTGCTCGTGTTTTCCTCGTAGTAATAGATGCTTGCTCGTTGATTGCTTTCCAGTGTTTACCCTCTTGTGTGCTTCTGCGGGTACCCCTCGGAGACGTTGCGAGCGTGCGATCGACTACACCTTCGGAACCCGACTTATCAACAGGCAAGGACTATACATTACTTATGATCCATTCTATTTCAACCAGCGGTTTGCATGCTAGTCTAGGTTAGGTTCGATGTTTGATCCTACCACATGTTTACAACCTCTTTCAAAACCGATACAGCCATGTCCCTTCCCAGCAAACCTTGTACTGCTATGTTACTATTGCTCGTTGCTCAGCCCCTGCTTAGTATGCATGCTTAGGATGCTACGATGTTACCCTGTTACTCCTTGGTTTGGGATATCACATTATCATTATTATTATTGTTGTTGATGATATGATTATTATAATGTTGACTATATTCGACGAAGGATGGAAGGTCTAGGCTATCCCGCCCCGACGCTTTGTTCCATTCGAGTCACCTAGGACCCAAGTTCCGGGTATTGGTTTTAAGACTGAGCGTGCCTAATCGCGTTTGGGATTTTATGGGGTCCCCTCTTCTTACCTACCTAGCTTCAAACATTTCTAGTGGTGGCCCAAGCTGATTTACCATTTGAAACCGTGTGTGTGCTGGTCAGCTGCCAGTAGTTTTCAAACAACTCGGGCCAGCGGAGACTTAGTTCCTTTGTTGGTCCACACTTGGTGAGCTAGGGATCCCCTGATGTCAGGTGTGATTTCCCGACCTTAGCCATACGGAAGAGTCCGATCCGAGAGCATGGCCGGCTTTTGGATTGGGTGTCGACTCCCCGAAGGCCACCCGGATTTGTGCGTTGTTAGTTAGAGGGACCTGTCGTTTCGGATCTCTTGGAACTAAATCATAAAATGGTTGCCTGTAATGGGTATCAACTGAGAGAGATGGGAGAGCATGCAACGCCTCGTAATGGGCAGTTGGTACACCCCTGCAGGGTAAAATCTTTTCGAGAAGCCGTGTCAGCGGTTATGGACGACTTGAGACCTACTCCTTGTTCATAGACAACAACAACTGAGATAATCTTAATATAACTTGACCAACGTGTGTGTGTGCCTTGACTGCTTCTTCTTCGTCGGGATGTGAAGAGGAGGACAAGGATAGGATAGGTGTTATGTTTGCGTAAGTAGTTGATAGCAAGACTTGTTGGAGGCGATTCCTCATCGAATGCTTGGCTTCTTATCTTACTCTCTAGATCGTTAGCCACTTCATAAATGCTAGTGCGGCAGAAACCTCACCACTTACCCCTTCCTTACCGTAAACTACTAGTTGTCCTAGAATGACGAGTGATGAAGTCCTTGCTGGGTCAGATGACCACTACAGTTGGATGCTGAGTACTTATGTACTCATGATACTACCCCCAAACTCTTTTCAGGGTTCTTGATCGACAGCAGGTATGGTGATTGACATTTCACGTGGAGACTCGACGACGACGACTAGTTAGGCGGATCCCGGCGGAGGGCCTGGACCCGTGTGGTTATGGGGATCGATGATTTTCTTTTTGCCACTAGGCATTTGATTGTAGTCTGTACTCAGACATGTACCTTCCGCTGATGTATTATATTTGAGGCAGTTGTATGCCGATTGTATGAGATGTTGTATCCTGTATCTGTAATGTTGTGACATCATGTTGGAAATCCGGGGCATATGGCTTGTCATATGTCGCGGTGGGACCGATATATGCTTCGTCCCCGGATCTGGGTGGAAATACCTAGATCTGGAACAGTACCGCATATCGGGCCTTACAGTCAGCTCACGAGGTCTAAACCATGAAGAACAAAGAGGGGAGGAGAACATCACATAGCTACTGATCATGGAACCATGGTCCAAGGTGGACTACTCACGGTTCATCTGGGAAGCATCCATGGTGGTGGAGAAGCTCCCGGAGGTGGTTCCTCCCTCCGGCAGGGTGCCGGGAAGAGGGCTCCTGGTGCTCCCGATCTTGGAAGCGCGGCGGAGGCGGAACAGAGGAGAGATCGCGAAAAAGGGTTCTGTCCTCGAGGGTTTTGGGACGAGAGGGATATATAGGTGAAGGGGGCAGCCAAAGGTGGACCAGGGGCCCCAGGCGCCCCCCTGGCGCGACCTAGGGGGTGGCCGCGTCAGGTGGCCGCCTGGGCCACCCCTGGCTCCCCTCTGGCCCCAATTGGGCTCTTCCTGAAGCTTCCTGTACGCTGATTTTTCCTATATTTTCCCGGAATTATTCTGGCACTTTAAGTAATGGGAAAACCTGAAATACAAAAACAACAGAAAATAGGAACTGGCACTGGGGTGCACTGAGTTAATAGATTAGTCCAAATATGATCAAAAGTGTATGGAAGTGCATCAATATCATAGCAATATCACACAAAAGATGCATGGAGCAAGCAGAAATTATAGATACGTTTTGGACGTATCAGCCTCTTCTGGCCTTGCGCCTACAAAAAGTAAGATGTGAGCGGCCGACTTACAATGAAACTATTACAGAAAGCCGGACATAAAGAATACCGACTGATTAGGAACCTTTGCCTTCTTGCCCATATCATCCTTTGAAGGGGAAACTCGGACCTCTTCCTCCTCATTGTCCTCTGAGTCGTTCTATAAGAAGAAAATAAAGTGAAAAGACATAGCCGGGATAAAAAAGAAAACAAAGATATACTTACCGGGTTACTCTCACTTTCCTAAACTTCGTCCTCCTCTTCCTCTTCTTCAGACTCAAGGTCTTGACCGGCAGCCCAAAATTCGGAATCATCCTGAAAAGAAGAAAACGGGAGATGAACATCTTTAGACAATAAGACGGTAAATAAAAGGCCAAAGGGAAAGACGTACTGGGGGAGCCGGGTTGCCTTTAGAAAATGGGGCAAGACCATCTTCTTTAAGGTCTTCAACCTTCTCGGCAACAAACTTCTTACAATAAGTCGCCAGAGTGACAGAGGTCAACGTTTTGTGCAAAGTACATCAGATCTCCTCTCCCATTGTACTTACACATAAGACGGTCTCTGATACTAAGAGGCTGAATCTGCCAACCTACCCAACATCGGACCAGATCATTGCCGACTAGCCCATGGGCTAATAAAGCCTTGAGCCGAGCAATGAGCGGCTTGTTCTTCTTCACCATCTCATCCGTGGGGGAAAGATTCAAACAATCATGAAATACGAGCCGACTTTCACGAAAGCCGGGCAAAGGATGCTCACCGTCAGGCAGCTTCATGATGCAGTAGAAATATAATCTCTGCCAATCCTTAACTTTGCTGGCCGGTCTAGGAGCCGGAAAAATCGTATTGGCACGTTTCTGAATAGTGATGCCTCCGCATTCCAAAGCCTGGCCACCACTCTGTTTAGTCTACTACTTGCAATAATAAAACTCGGCAAAAATACCGAGAGAGGGTCTTCTCTGCAGATAAACCTCGCAGAAGACTTGGAAGTGACAAATATTGAGCAAAGAATTGGCGCTCAAATCTTGTGGATGCAACTTATAATTATGCAACATGCTTCTGAAAAATCTGGACCCAGGAGGCCGAAACCCCCGAGTCACATGATCCGCAAAGACAATGACTTCGCCCTTTTTAGGCGCTGGCCGGCTTTCATTGCCAGGAACACGCCATTTTATTTCCTCTTGAGAAGGAAGGAGACCTTCCTCCTCCAATTCCTTCAACTTCTTTTCGGTGACAAGACTCGGCCCCCAATTGGCCTCTGAGGTGTTCTTCTTAGCGGGGGTCCGACTTCGACCAGCTGTTGCCTTCCCACCCCTAGCTGGGGCGCTGGCTTTAACCATGACAGGTGACTCGGATCTAAACGAGTAAAGAAATTATTAAATGTGGCAATCTATCTATGAACATAGGACAAGAGTCAGCGCCGGCTAAACAACTACAAAGACAGGTGAAAGCCGGCTTATATCAGCACAAACAGATTCCACAATCTACCAGAAAACGAATAGATCTAACAAAACCTAAGAACAGGTTAAAAATAGATCTATAGAAAGGCTGTAAAAAAAGCGGCGGAGAGATACATCGCAGCAAATAGCTCGCGATGTGATTCCGCATCATGTAAAACACCTAGGGTGCAAAGAACTTATCAACGGACATTCACTACGCATCTATCATTCTCAGAAACCGATCCATGGAAAAGCTCGAGGAGCTACGGTAATGGCAATGAGCGAAAAGTTCATAATGCCAAGATGAAGCGAAGCATACCTGGACGGTGCGCGGGAGTGGCACGGCCCCAGAAATTTTGTCGCTGGCTCCAAGGTCCGACGGCTCGAAGAACGGCGGTGAATAACTTCGCGCTCGTACTCTGGCTCGAGGAAGAAGAAGAAGAGAAAGGGGAATGAAATAATGACCCAACGGGCAGGGAGGAGTCCGTATTTATAAGGGAAAACGGCCCGAAACCCGGGGCGCCGTGCATTGATGGCTAACAACAGGAAATCCCTCGATTTTCCGAGCGAATCTAACAAGACATTGATTGCGCCACCTCAATCGGGATAAAACTGTTCGAATAAAAAAATACGATAATATTGGCGATAATGAAAGTCGGATTCAGCCGACTAAACCAAGCAAATCAATATCAGTCAGCATCAGCACCCTGAAGCACAAGCCGGAGTCAGCTCCCCGAAGCACAAGCCGGCATCGGCTCCTCGAAGTATAAAGTCGGGGTCAGCTCTTTCAAAGTGCAAGCCAGCATAAAATTTCTTGAAGACTCAGGACGGTTCGACTATAAGGGCCAACACTGTGAAGATCTATCAAGCAATCGAAGATTGCCATGAAGACTAAAGCATCATGCCAATCCTGGGGGCTAATGTCGGGGGGATGGATCAAGCCCATAACCAGGCATTAGATCACAACCCTTTGGGCCGGCTTATACGTGAAGACCCACGAAGACAACACCTGGCCTAGAAGGAGACGCGCCAAGGAGACAATCTTGAAGCCCAAGAAGGAATTCGACTTACCTTGTATATATCATAGCATATTTGTAAAGTAGACATAGAATAGGATTCCACCTCAAGTAGGAATCGGATCCGTGGACTCTTGGACCCGGCACCTTTATAAGCCGAGGGTTCAGGGCGCCAGGATCAACTCTCAACACAACACCCAAAACACCAACGCACGGCTCGAAACTTAGCTCTCCCCGAGAACAAGTTACGAGCCGACAACCCCTTGTAATCCAAAAGCTAGCTAGTCCTTTCGACTAGTCGGAGACCCCTGTATAATAAGAAGCAGAAGTAGGTCTTTACCTCGAGAACAAAGAGGGGCCGAAACCTGGGTAAATCGCCGAGTACCGTGTCTATGTCGACTCTATCCTTGATACCACCTCGCAGCAAAGGCCTCACTACAAGTTCGATGACTCAGATATCTGCTGTGTTAATCCCACGACAGTTCCTGATGGTGATCTTGATTGTCTCTCCACCTCCAGCTTGCTTGTCAATTGTCACTTGCCTCCCCGAGCTCTTGTTTCCATCTTTGTGTTTCCTGGAGTCACCAATGACCACATTTTCCCTGTTAGCTAATTCGGCTATGTCAGGCGGAATCAAAATATTTTTTCCTTCCAAGTCCAGGGTGTTCATCGAGCAGGGTTGTTTGTCAACCTGCATCTCAGAAAAATTCAATCGTCCTTTGTTGATGGCCGATTGTATATGTCTCCGGAAAACATTCCAGTCATTAGTAGCATGAGAGAATGAATTATGATATTTGCAATAAGCATGCCGTTTCAGCTCTTCAAATGGCGGTAAAGTGTGAGATATTCTAATCATCTTATCTTGCAGCAAAGTATCAAATATCCTGTCACAGTTGGAGACATCAAAAGTATATTTCATCTCATCGTCACGATTCTTGCGAATCGGCTTAAGAGCATTGCACGAGTAAGGTTTTCCCTTAGAGGACCAAACAACCTCAGTAGTATATAAACCAACCTCACCGTTCGACTTGTCATCATTGTAGTCAACCATATTTATTCTAGGACGATCGGTTGGTGACCCATGAACCTCTTTACCTCGGCTCTCTTGAGCCAAAGCTTTCTGCAAGACTTGATTAATAGTCAAGAAATCATGGCCTTCTAGATTTTATCTAATGTAAGTTCTTAAACCATTAAGAATAAGATCAGCCAAGTCTCTTTCTGTTATCACTAAACTATAGCACCGGTTATTTGTTTCTCTAAATCTCTTAATATAATCAGAGACCGATTCATTATTTTTCTGCCTAACCGATGTAAGATGTGATAATTTAAGCTCATTATCGCCGCTATAAAAGTGGTCATGGAACTTTTGCTCTAATCGTGACCATAAGAAAATAGAACCATGCGGCAAAGAAGAAACCCATGAAAATGCGGTACCGGATAATGACAAAGAAAAGAAACACACTTTAAATTCATTAGATGCACCAGCTTCACCGAGTTGTGCCAAGTACTGACTAACATGTTACCATGAGGTTTTTGTACCTTATCCATTGAACTTAATGAAATATGGAAATTTGTATCCTGGAGGGCATGGGATTGCATCAAAGAGCTCGGGATACGGCTTTTGGTAAATCTGATTCCTCGGCAGTTCGACACCAATTTTTTCTCGGAAATTATTAATCATCTCCTCTCTAAAGCTAGGTAAAGCATCGTCTGTGGTAGCCAATGGAGCCTGTGGCAGTGGCATATGAGGGACATGATTGCTGGTTGCAGGCGCTGGAAGTGGCATGCATGCCGAGTTGTAATTCTACTGTGACTGAGTTGGGTCTGCCGAACTGTAACTCGGAAGCAACCGAGTAGTGTCGGCGCCCATGTAAACCGAGTTTTAACTCGACATCGTATGAGTAATGCTTGCACCCACGAGTAAGGCTTGGTTCGGCGTGGCCATCGAACTCGGAACAATAGAATTCATTGGTGTAGGCACAATTTGATTAGTATAACTAGGAGAGTAATGCATCGGCAATGGTGGTGCCGATGATAGAGGCAAAACTGGGCAAGGGTTTCCCATACTAACAAGCATACTACCAATATTAGCATTAGATGATTTAGGCTTATTCTCCCGAGCCTTGTTACTCTCAACGCATGCTTGCTAGACAAGATTGTTCTCCTCAGTAATTCGGCTCTGAATTTCAGCCAATTGCTCAGGATGAAAGGTAGTACTTACAGCGGGTTTAACCGGCTCAACAGGAAGTGGGGGGAGCTTAATTTCTCCAATCGGATTAGCGTTGCCTTGGCGGTCCTTCTTGAAGTTCGAAAGGGAAGCCTGCATATCCTCATACTTGCGCCGCTTGTAATCCTCATCGCGCTGCTTCTCGAACGCTTCATAGACTTGGCGATGTTCTTCCGATAATGCATCAAAGCTGGGCTTGATGATGTTCTCGGTGCTGATCTCGGCTGACTTGGACATGATTGATGATGGTGATTCTTGAACTTTAGGTCCCAAGAGGAGTCTGCTGTTTAAAACGCGCCTTTACACGAACACGTCACTTGTACCTGCGGCGCCGAGGGAGATGCTCCGCAGCTGGCACCGCGGGAGGCCTGCCGGAAGCGTGATACAAAAGACAGTCTGAAAGACTCTTTTGACACCAGACGCCCCAAGCCCTTGGGAGGGACCCCGTCAGACAACTTGGCGACGATTGGCTGCTCTAGGTCGTCCTGGACACCCCTAAAGCTTCGCGATTCGTCTTCCTGCAAGAACAAGAGTAGACGAAGAACGAGAAGAAAGATACAAAGGTAGGGATAGATGAACACGAAAAAAATATAGATGTGTTTTGCTCGATTGATTGTGTTGTTTTCAATCGGCCTTCACCTAATGTATATATGTGGGGGTTGGTCTTCCCGTGCAAGGCAAGGACTCGGGCCATGCTTCCCGTACAAGAAAATAAGTCGGCATCCTTTCCAAATTGTTACCGCCCAGTCCAACTCGAACACATCTTATTCCTTCCGAGCTGTCCGTGTCCAGGTGAGATCAGCGCTTTCCACTTCAGAGTCATAACAACCCGGTACGAGCTTCCGAGTTGGAATTACTCGGTATACGCTTCCGAGTTGGCCATTACTCGGCAGATGCTTGTCTCCGAGTTAGAAGTAACTCGGCGTGTGCCCTTGTCTCCGAGTTAGAGGTAACTCGGTCACGTCCCCTTCCTCCGAGTAACGAGTAACTCGGAAATGCCTTGTTTCTGAGTAACGAGTAACTCGGTACACTATGGCTTCCGAGTAACGAGTAACTCGGTCATCTCTTGCTTCCGAGTAAAGAGTAACTCGATACACTATGGCTTCCGAGTAACTCGGTTCATCTTGGCTTCTGAGTAACAAGTTACTCGGTAAACTTATGGCTTCTGAGTAACGAGTAACTCGGTTCATCTTGGCTTCCGAGTAACAAGTAACTCGGTTCACTTATGACTTCGGAGTAAAGAGTAACTCTGTTCATCTTGGCTTCCGAGTAGCATGAAACTTGGTTCACTTATGGCTTCCGAGTAGCAAGTAACTCGGTACATCTTGGTTTCCGAGTAAGCGGCAGCTCTGTTTTTTCTGCATCTCGGTACTGAATGTAACTCAGAAAAACTACTCGGTAAAGCTACTCGGTAAAACCATTCGGTAGCTCCTCCTTTGGGTTGGCATTGACTAAGAAATCTCCAGTTTGGCAATCTTGTATAAGTTTATAGCCGTGCCAAAAACTGGTGTCAACAATGTGATACGAAATCTAACTCGATAGAACAGATATATCATCGCATACGTTATATTGAAAAAAGGCCAGTACTGGGCGCCGGTTAGACTGCAACCGTCTGATCCCCGCGATCCAACGGATCAAATTCGTGTGTACCGCTTCGTTTTATACGGTTGCAACATTTGCGGTACCGTTGCAATATTTGTGGTACATTTGCAACTTTTTTGAAACACGGATGCAACATTTTTTATTTTTTATTATCTTACAACAAAAAATGGTGGTAGCAAATTTTGATCGCTGGCGATAGTATTTTTTACTATCGGTTGCAACAAAAAATCATAGCGTGTCGTCGATGGCCGGAGGAGGTTGTCGTGCATGAAACCGCGCCCGACGGCTCCTCCGTGTGTTGTAGAGGGTGTCACCGTTCTGGGTATGCTCGGACCTCGCCGGGTCGACGGGAGGAGGGGCGCGTGGGGGCTCGCCTTGACATCGTTTTGCGTCCATTAGGACGCCGGAGAGAGGCTCCGTCCTCCGCGGGAACTAGAACCTCCGCTTGTGTTAGAGAATCGACACGCAAAAGAGAACCGAGAAGACAGAAAAGCAACACAGGGAACACCTATATTTGACGTTGAAAGCCCTTCCAGGAAGAAGGGAAAAACCACAGGCGCCAGGCAGCGAACTATTCCTTATTGTGGAGGTGTTAAAAGCGCCAAGAGATTTACAACTTGATGATCTATCCCATGCGGCGGCTTACAAGATTTATTTATAGGCGGTAGGAGAGACCTAGGCCAACACTGATCCGTACCGCGTGAGCCTACCCCGTGATACGTCCCAAACGTATCTATAATTTCTGCTTGCTCCATGCATGTTTTGTGTGATATTGCTATGTTTTATATAAACTTTCATACACTTTAGATCATATTCGAACTAACCTATTAACTCAGTGCACCCCAGGGCCAGTTCCTTTTTTTTGCTGTTTTTCTATTTCAGGTTTCCCCCGTATTAAAAATGCTCCAACCATTCCGGGAAAATACAATAAAAAATCAGCGCATCGAAAGCTTCTAGAATCACCGAGGAGGGGCCGGAGGGGACCCACCAGGTCCCCAGGCGCCCTCCCGGCGCACCCTAGGAGGAGGCCACGCCAGGGGACGCCTGGACCCCTGGTGGCCCCCTAGCTGCCCCCTTCACCTATTTATTCTCCGTTACAGTATATTTCCGAGGAGAGAACTCTTTTTCGCGATCACGCCTCTGTTCCTCTGCCGCCGCGCTTCTAAGAGCGGGAGCGCCAGCAGACCTCTTCCCGGCACCCTGCCGAAGGGAGGATTGACCTCCGGGAGCTTCTCCTCCACCATGGACGCTTCCCGGATGATCCGTGAGTAGTCCACCTTGGATCATGGGTCTGTGATCAGTAGCTATGTGATGTTCTCCTCCCCTCTTTGTTCTTAATGGATTATACCTTGTGAGATGCCCTACATGATCGAGGCACATATGTAATTCTTTCTGTTGTTGCTATGCTGAGTTTGTTGGGATCTCAAGGATTATGAGACTATGTTTAGATTGTGATTGAGTAATATATTTGGTTCTTATCTTTTATATTTTTGTTCTTGAGTAATTCTTGCATGTCCTCCACTGTTTTTATTGCTTTGGCCAAGTAGTAGGTAGTGACTCCAAGAGGGAGCGTTATGCTTGATTGTGGGTTCATACCCTCTGATGACTAGCTTGAGTGACAGAAATATGAGTCTAGAGGATGTGTTGTTGCCACAAGGAGAAAACAACAGTGCTTGTAACCGCGGTTGCAAGGATTGTTTACTTTACGCAAAGTTCTTTTAATGCAGTTGTCTGTTTTTTTGGGTTTACACTTTGGGTGGGGGGCTCACAACTTAATACCAGCGAGATATTCTGGATAGATATCTCAAGGTGGATGATTAGTAGTAGATGCAGTTGGATTTCGGTCTACTTATTTTGGCGTACCGCCCATGCTTTTGAGCCTCTTCCTTTCTTTGCAGCATTGTTAGCATTGGTTTGCGCCTTTAATTCTGTCAATTGCCCAGCTGTGATTTGTTTACCTCGCATAGAAGTTTTATCGTCTTTTGGGAGAGAGACATCACTAGTGAACATCACGGGACACCAGTCCATATTTTCATCACTATTTACACGCTCAATTTACTTCTTGCTTTTACTTTCTAGTTGCAATTATCACTACCTATTATCAGTTACGTTGATCCTTTGTAAACAACAAGGCAGGTGAGATTGACAACCTCTCTGAACTTCGTTGGGAGCAAAGTTACTTGTTGTCTGTGCAGATCCAGGTTAAGAAAGTGATTCTTTTCAGACGGCGCATCACTTGCCGCACCACCTACTTGTCGACCTTGGAGTCCTACTGGTCGATCTCAACCTTGGTATCTTCACCAAGGGAAATT
The DNA here is from genome assembly GCA_950022295.1 of Bromus sterilis. Lineage (NCBI taxonomy): Eukaryota > Viridiplantae > Streptophyta > Magnoliopsida > Poales > Poaceae > Bromus > Bromus sterilis. The sequence continues at coordinate 135,175,423 of OX465601.1, read as the reverse complement.
TGTTGCTATCCTACATCTCACCTTCCACTTGGGGTAACCAACGAAGGGCGAGAAGCCATTATCATCTCTCGCGCATCAAGAAAATTTCTGGCGTCGTTGCCAGGGACTCCAATTTTCAAGATAAGGGAGTTGCACACTATCTTTTACCTTTGCTTTTTAGTCTTACTAGTTTACCTTTCAGCTTTTATCTTCGTGTCCTTTATCAAAACCAATTTTTTTATTTACCTTGCTTTTAGTAGTCTTTCTTGTTTAGTTAAGCATGTTAGGACTTGGTGCTTTGAGGGAATCGGAAGTTCTAGATTTCCATCAAAGGGATGGAGAAAATATGAAGAAGGCATGGGATAGAATTTCTGAAGCACATAGGAGAATTATGCCTTGGATACCTATAAAAATTGTTCTTAGAATTTTTTACCATGATCTTTTTAAGTGGTGTAAACACTCTATTGATATTCTAGCCGAAGGAGACTTTTTAGAGTGTGATAAAGCTAGAGCTCTTGATATTTTGCATGGTCTATCTAGTTATTTTGTTTATGATCGTAGTTTTGATACTGTTATAGATAGACTTGCTACTATTGAAAAGAGGATGGATGCTCTAGACTTGAGAAAGGAAGAGGAACTAAAGCCCAACAAAAAAGAAATGTTGGAGATAGATGATGATTGGGAGCCTCTTGTTTTTTTTTTGAGAATAGGGAGCCTCTTGTTAGGATTAGTATATCTAACCAAGACTTCCTTGCTTTTTGTGATATTGGATCCATGGTTTCTACAATGCCAAAAATAGTTTATGACTCTTTGAAAGTAAACATGGATAATTTGTCATCTTATCATGAACATGCTAATGGAGATATTTCAGATATTAAGGGAAGGTTAAAATAAGTCCAAGTTACATTCCTTAAAAGGGTTGCAATAATGGATTTCTTCGTCGTGGAGCCAAACCAAAGTAATACCGTGCTTGGAAGGGACTTCCTCCGAGCTATGAAAGGCTTCGTTGATTTTGGTAAGGGGCATATCCGCTTACGTGGAAAAGCGGAAGGTAAGTAACTCTTCCCTAGGAAAAAGAAGGATGAACTTGTTGAAAATCAATTTGAAGGTTTTTATGACTCCGATGATCTCGGGGACCTTTGATTCTTATTTTTGCTTCTTGCCTAGCTTAAAGGCGTAAAAGAAAACGCTTGTTGGGAGGCAACCCAAAATGCTTTTGCTTCTGATTTTAGTGGTCTTGATGGTTTTTAGTACTGTAGCAACATCATTGTATCTTTATTTTCAATCTTTGTGCCAAGTTTAGTCTCCGATTGCAAGAAAGTTCAAAAGTTGTGACATGCTCTCCAGAAAACAGATTCTGTCATTGGATGAAAAAATTAGCCTAAAATCACCAGATCATATTTTTGATCTGATTTTTTTACGGCGTGCTCTATACAATTGGCTTTCGAGCGTCTGTTCTGAGTTTTTTGATTTGAGTTGCAGAAGTACCCCGAAAAAATTATTTACTACCTGCCTAGTCTGTTTTTCCCATATTCTGCCATGTTCTACATTCCTTACTTTTGCAAGACTTGCGCTAGCTTTTTCTTTCCAAATTTATTTTGGCAATCTTAAGAAACAGTAGACCTTCAAGAAAATCTTTATTTACAGTAGAGGAAAATATTTTATTAAGGGTACTAAACTCTCTAATCAGCTTATGATGAGTTATGTATGAAGGGAGTTTTCAAGTGTGCGAGGGAAGATGATGAAAGAAGATCCGGGAGTGTCAAACGCTCAAGCTTTGGGATGCCCCCATGCATCCCCAATAAATATTAAAGGAGACTCAAGCATCTAAGGTTGGGGATGCCCCCGTGCATCCCATTCTCCATCAACAATCATCAGTTCGTCCTCCGTCTCACTATATTTTTATCACTTCATGCGTTATGTGCTATGCTTGGAGCGTCTCGCTCTTAGGTTTACTTTTTAGTTTTCTTTAGCTTTGTTATTTGTTCATAAGAAGTTAGAACCCAGCTTACTTTGTGTGGGATAGAAACACGCTCCACTTCAAACTAGAACACATCATAGGATTTCATGCTTATCTTTCTTTTATTGTGTGTTCTTCATCTTTTCGTAGCCGCTGCATTTTTTAGCTCTTAGTTTTCATGTTTATCTTTTTCAAGAGCTTTAGTTTAGTTTGTTGCTGAAACTCTCTTTAGTTTTCATGTTTATCCTGTTAAGAGAGTTGGATGTTGCACTGAGTTGTGTCTTGACCTTAAGTAGGTAATTGAGGTGGCTATTCAATTATAGTAGTAACTTGCAATAGTTCTGAGATATTGTTGTGAGTAATGTTTGAACTTTTGGTGTCAAGAGCTCTAGCCTATTAGTGATAGGTGTCGTATTTTGGGAAATACATGTTTATTTTCAAAAACTAGTTGAGAACTCTAGCTAATAGATGGATCACTAATCTTTGGAGGGATCGAATATTAGAGTACACTCACGTACCATGAGTCGAGGATGCGCACGGATAACCAAACCCCCATACACTCCTCCTTGGGGTACTTGTCTCTTTCTGACCCTCCTTATTAGATTGAGAGTTACCGATAATAAGTGCATGAGTTCTTCAGACTAATGGAAGTATTGAAAGTTGACACTTCCACCTCCTCATATTTGCTAGCCTCTTCGGTACTGTGCATTGCCCTCTTCTCGCTCTGAGAGTCTTACGTCCGCTACTAAGCAATATGCATTGTATCAACGGAAAGAAGAGGCTGTATATAGTGGACTGAAAGACAGAAATCCAGAGCAAGGATAAGAAGCTAGGCCTAACGAAGACTAGCATCTTCCGACGATGTCTTGCAGCATGAGGTAAGAATCAGCCAACAGTTTATATAAAGCATAAAGTAACAATGCAGCAGAAGTTGCTGCAGCATTGTATAATAATAAGTTGTAATAATTAGCAATGCCTCCGAGTTCACCTCCTCGACATCCCCGCGAGGAAGAGAACCCGGAACCATACAGTTTAATAATAATAGTTTCTAGTGGTAAGATCCAGCTTCAGCATAAAGCTTCCTGTTACCGTGGGCACGGCTATCCGAATAGATTAATCTTCCCTGCAGGGGTGCACTTGTGTTACGCTACACGCACGGATCTCCAAGGTGGCGGGAACCTTGTTAGGGAACGCTCCACCGAGGCTATCCGACACTTCATAGCCCATCTTTCAAACTCGCCGGACTATATCCTATGTACGCGGGGCTTTGGACCCTAACCCCGACGTACTCCTGCACGGTGCGAGGCTGGCCGGTGAAGTTAAATCAAAGCAAATACAAATCACACTGCCACGGCAAATAAGACAACACCACTTCCCGGCGCAGGCCGCGGTACTGCTGACGTCTGAAGAGTCCTCGGACGACACTACGAAGCAGAGGAGCCCATAACTCGTAATTCCCACGGGTAGGTAGTGCGTACATGGCATATAGCCAACTCAAGACATTCACTGAACCATTTAGCATTTTAATTAACCTGCGTGACAACCGTTATCGTTGCCTCGACTTAACTGACCCGCGGACAATGACAACAGCCAGGACCACCAGTACATCGGTGCCTGCCCCGTCGTCCCACCAAGTCACTGCGGTTACCAACAAGGTGAACCGTCTCCTTACCTTGTCTCGCGTGTGCTCCTGGGGGAGCTCGACTTTCGTAGTTTGGTAACTCTCGCGGCCAACGATCAGGGGCCAAGCACACCGGTACACTGGTCGTACCCTCCCTGTCGTCCCGTCGCAATACCTCTCGCGGGCACCGTTGGGTCGCCCGACTTCTTACCTGAAGGACAATCGTTAACAGGACCCTATGGCGGCAAGACAAAGTCAGCCTCGAGTGGAGTACAAGGATTACTCCTTGATAGCTCACACTTGAGGTGACTAGGCATAACCCAGATAGGGGCCTTAGACGGTGTCTGCATTGTACCGTACCTGTGCAGTTATAATATTTGTATCCGCGTTCACTCCCCTGAGTGATCACGGCCCTCTATCTAATCCTAGCTAACAATGCGCAGGGCTCACTGCTGAATAATGCATCATAATAATAATAGGCAGCATAGGCTAAAGGAAGGCACATCAAGGGGCGACAAAATCAGGCTATGCAATTGAATAGGATTGTAATCGTAGCAGCAACAGTAACAATTCCTAGTGCAAGAAATGTACGGAAAGATAGGCGATATCTGGGGAAGAGAATGGCTCTGCTTACCTGGAAGCTCGACGGTAGTAGTAGGGTCGTTGACGAAGTAGTCGTACTCAGCAGCGGTGTAGTCAACGGCAGCAGCGAGGTCTACCGGAGATTGAGGGGGGAAGAAACAGTAAATACACAGCAAGCATATACAAACAGATGCATGACAAGACGGATGAAATATTAACGGTGTTCTAACGCAGTGCAAGGCACGTTGCTCGGAGCGGGAATTCATCCGGGGATGAACGGCCAGCTCCGGGTGATTATCGGACAAGGTGTCCGGAGGGGGAAGGATCAAGCCGGAGGTGTCGTGGGTACCGGACAAACATGAGGGGGGTGTATCCGTGCTAGTTGATCTATTCCGAGAAACATTCGTGTTCGGAATAAATTCATCCGGGCACTCTAACAGTACCGGAAAATTTATCGGACAGACGGTCCGGAGGGGGGATGTTCGATGTTTGGTATGTTAGAGGGGGGTGATAGGCATACGGATAGCGTATTCGTATTCGTTATATTTTTCTGATCAATTTTCATTTATAAAGTTTTTGAATCCGAGTTACGGTTTAAAAGTTATTGAATTTCAAAGTTTTAAATCATTTAAATGATTTTCTGAATTTCTTTTATTATTTATTAAACATTATCCAAAACATTATCCAAAACATTATCCAAAACAGTACCTGACATGTGGGACCCACATGTCAGCCTCTATTTATTTATAAAACATTTTAATAAATCAGAAATGCCTCTGGACCCACATGTCAGCCACTGGAATTTCTTTTAAAATCTTTAAAAATCAAACTGACAAAGGGGGCCCAGGTGTCATTGACTCCAGTGCTAATTGAACTTGGTTAATTAAGTTAAACGGCTAGGGGGTCCACTGGTCAGTGACTGGGGCCAAAGTCATTAGGGCTAATTATCTAGCTGACGTCGAGGGCCCACCGGTCAGTCTCACCGGAGTGCTCACCGGAGCCCGTCGGTTTGGCGGGCGGCGGCGTCGGGCTCCCATGGCGTCTTGCGAACCGTGGCGAATCCGAGCGCACAAAAGGATGGAATCGAGCCTACGATGCACGGGGAGTACAACGGTGCCAAAAGCGCGCGCTAGGAGGGCCTGTGAGCTCGGCATCGTCAACAATGGCGGCTGCCAGAGCTCGACCATTTGGGGCTTTTGTCCACGGGCAATGGCGGTGACCACGGATGTGTGGGGGTGATGCGGGTGCTCACCAGGAACTAGTAGCCGTGAGAGTGGGCTCGGGGGCGAGGTGGAGTAGCCGGAGTCGGTCGCGGATCCCGCCGGAGCCGAGGTTGAAGAAGAAGACGTAGTCGTCGTAGAGAGGCACCACGGCTCGATTCCTCGCGGTGGGTGAGGTAGTTGACGTCGAGGCAGCCTCTGGACAACACGGCGAGGCGGCGTGAGCACGTTAGCCGCGCTTGGCCACGGTAATGGCGACGACGGTCCTCGGTGGCTTTTCCCCGAGGCGTGAGAGAAGAGGAGGAGGGGAAGGAGAGGGGGAGGATGTCTAGGAGGGAGGGGGCGTCGCCCTTATCGCGTCGGCGCCGAGAGGGAGCAGGTGGAGGCGGGGTCGGCCTGGCAGCGGCGTGCCCACGGCGGCCGCCGTACGGGAGCAGGTGGGAGCAGGTGGGGGAAGAAGACAAGGGGTGGGTGGGCTGGGCTGCGGTGGGTCGTTGCCCTGGGCCGGTTATAGTGTTTTTTTGTTTTGTTTTGTTTTGCTGTTTATTCTATTTCTTTTCTGTAATTGATTTATTAACCCTAGCATTTTTGTAAAAGGTTATTGGTGTTTGTAAATTAGGGTTACATATTACTGAGGTGCCACAAAAGATTTTGCAGCAAAATAAAATCATTAGATATTTCTTTTAATTATTAAATGCCCAAAGCAAGGGTTTTAACCTACTGTTTGAATTGTTTGGAATTTTCTGTAACTTCAAAAATTACCAAAGTTGGTCCAACATGACTATAATGATTTTAGGCAATTTACAAAAATAGTTTCATGATTTTTGGAACAACTTTATTTGAGCACCTTTGTTTTATTTTTCATTCAAAGAAGTTTCAACTAGGGTTTGGTTTGTTAGATGAGCAAGGTGCATTTGGCTTTTGGGTTTTGATTACCAACCAGCATGGTTTGAAAAGAGCAGAAGCAAATTTTGATTAAGGACAGGGGATAACAGTGATTAACAAACAGTGATGGTCAAACAGTGATGATGATTACTGTTACAGAAACTGAGGGTGTTACAAATCTCCCCCACTACAAGAATTCTCGTCCCAAGTGGTAGCGAGGAAAAGGTCGGGGTATTCATTGCGAAGGCGATCTTCGCGTTCCCAAGTGGCTTCATCTTCAGAATGATTCGACCACTGAACCTTGAGGAACTTGACGGTCTTGTTGCGGGTTCGGCGTTCAGACTGATCGAGAATGCGGCTCGGATGTTCTTGATAAGTCAAGTCCTGTTGCAGCTCGATCATATCATGCTCCACTTCGCGGATAGGGTCCTTGAAGCAGCGACGGAGTTGAGACACGTGGAAGACAGCGTGGACTTGGGAGAGGTTCGGCGGCAATTCCAACCGGTATGCCACGGGTCCACTCCTGGAAAGGATACGGAACGGGCCAATGTAGCGAGGAGCCAACTTGCCCTTGATACCGAAGCGATGAGTGCCCCTCATGGGAGTGACACGGAGGTAAGCGTATTCACCAGGTTGATACTCCATTTCACGGTGTTTGCGGTCATAGTTGCTCTTCTGACGAGACTGTGCGGCCTTGAGATTTTCTTGCACAATGCGAACTTGTTCTTCAGCTTCTTGGACAAGATCTGGTCCGAAGTAGGGTCGTTCCCCAGTTCCTGACCAATTCAGGGGGGTTCGACATTTACGTCCGTATAGAACTTCGAAGGGGGCCATCTTCAAGCTAGCCTGATAGCTATTGTTGTACGAGAATTCCGCGTACGGGAGGGCATCCTCCCATTTCATGCCGAAATAAAGGACACAAGCGCGGAGCATGTCTTCCAGCACTTGATTAACTCGTTCAACTTGGCCTTGCGACTGGGGGTGATAAGCGGTGCTGAGATTCAGACGAGTCCCGAAAGCATTCCATGAAACTATTCCAGTATCGTGAGGTGAAAATGCTGCCACGGTCTGAACTGATCTCCATCGGAATACCGTGGAGTGACACAATTCGGGAGATATACAAGTGTGCTAACTGACTAGCAGTGATAGTCTCCTTGACCGGCAGGAAGTGTGCAATCTTGGAGAATCGGTCGATGACGACAAAGATGGCATCGTTACCTTTCTGTGACTTAGGAAAACCGGTGACGAAGTCCATCTCGACTTTGTCCCACTTCCAATCAGGAGGAGGGAGTGGTCGCAACCAACCAGCAGGTTTCTGATGTCCGGCTTTGACGCGACTGCAAACGTCACACTGAGAAACATAGCGGGTGATGTCTTGCTTCATGTAAGGCCACCAGTACCGTTGACGAAGGTCTTTATACATCTTGGTACTGCCAGGGTGGATTGAAAAGGGAGAATTATGGGCTTCTTCCATGATATCCGGACCACAGTTAATGAGGACCGGGCTCACAAGAACTACTAAGCGGCCCTTGAAGTACACAGTATCACCATCATTGGCATCAATGGTAAAAGAGGAGGGCTTTCCTTCTGCGATGTCCTGCTTTATCTTCACAATGCCAGGGGCCAGAGATTTTCTACTCTTGATGAGGGCGTCGAGTTTTGACTCGAGAACCAGGTTATTGACGTAACCTTGAGGAACAATCTCGAGGTTCAACTTGCAAAACTCTTAATACAGAAGTGGTTGTTGCACCTGAACCTCAAGTTCAGAACAGTAAGCTTTGCGGCTCAAGGCATCGGCCATCACATTAGCTTTGCCAGGGGTATACGAAATATCCATGTTGAAGTCGGCTATTGTCTCGAGCCATCGTTGTTGACGAAGATTCAGGTCTGGCTGAGTAAACAGGTACTTCAGACTTTGGTGATCGGTGTAGACCTCGCAACGATTACCGACGAGGTAATGTCGCCACAGCTTCAATGCATAAATTATTGCTGTCAATTCGAGATCATGTGTTGGATATTTTTCTTCGTGAGCACGCAACTGACGAGAGCCATAAGCAATCACCTTGCGCTCTTGCAATAGGACACAGCCTAATCCTTGACGAGACGCGTCGCAATATATCACGAAGTCCTTCTGAGTATCAGGGGGAGCGAGCACCGGGGGAGAAGTTAGCTTGTCCTTGAGTGCTTGAAAACTTTCTTGACATTTATCTGTGCACTCAAACTTGACGCCTTTGTGAAGCAGATTAGTCAGAGGCCTGGCAATCTTGGAAAAATTCTCGACGAAACGGCGGCAATAGCTAGCGAGCCCGAGGAAACTGCGGACTTGCTTGACGGTCTTGGGAGGAGTCCAGTCAAGAATAGCCTGGATACGTTTTGGGGTGACGGCAATGCCATCCTTGGAAATCACATGTCCAAGGTAGGTTACTTCGGGAAGCCAGAACTCACACTTAGAATACTTAGCGTAGAGTTTGTGTTCTCGAAGCTTCTCCAGTATAAGACGAAGATGTTCAGCATGTTCTTCTTCATTCTTGGAAGATATCAATATATCATCCAGATAAACCACGACGAACTGGTCGAGGTACTCCATGAAAATATAATTCATCAATCTGGAGAAGGTGGCTGGAGCATTGGTTAAGCCAAAGGACATGACGGTGTACTCGTATGAACCATAGCGAGTAATGAAGGCAGTCTTCGGAATGTCCTCATCACGGACTCGGATTTGGTGATAACCCAACCTCAAGTCGAGTTTAGAAAACACCTTGGATCCGGCAAGTTGATCATACAGGTCGTTGATCCGGGGAAGTGGGTATTTTTTCTGGATGGTGGCTTGGTTAATGGGCCGATAATCTTGGACCAATCGGTTTGTCCCATCGCTCTTCTTGACAAAAAGCGAAGGTGCTCCCCAAGCTGAGGAACTGGGGCGAATGAATCCTTTCTGAAGTGCCTTGTCGATTTCCTCCTTAAGTTCAAGGAGTTCATGTGGCGGCATCTTGTAAGGACGCTTGGCAATAGGAACAGTGCCTGGCTTCAAGTCGATGACGAATTCAACTTCTCTGATCGGGGGTATTCCCAGCAGTTCTTCTGGGAAGACGTCGGGAAAATCGCGAACGACCGGAACGTTCTCGATGCCTTTCAAAGGTGAGATATTCAGAGCATTCATCATAAAGATCTGTGTTTCAGCATTACGGGTAACTCGGGCGGTGTGGTTAACAATCCCACCGGAGGGGTGAAAAAGCTGGACAGACTTGGTGCCACAATACAGTGCGACATCGTGAAATTTCAACCAATCCATTCCAAGAATGAGGTCTATGGTGGAAGACTTCAGGAGGATGGGCGACGCAAAGAATTCAACTCCTTCGATTTCAATGGTGGTGTTTGGCACTAGCATGGTGGTTCGGCATTGGCCTATCGGAGTGCGAACAACCATCGGTGGTTTCATCGTTTCGTACTTGAAGTTATGCAAAAATGCAAATGCTTCCGACATGAATGAATGCGATGCTCCTGTATCAAATAAAACAGTAGCAGGTACGGAATTAACGAGAAGGGTACCCATCACGGTAGCGGGTTGTTGCTAAGCTTCTTCAACATTGACGTTGTTAGCATGTCCACGAGCATAAGCAGCAGACCCAGTATTATAGTTGGGGGTCTTGTTGTTGCCACGACCATTTCCACGGCCAGCGGGGTGAACTACCAGTTGCTTCTGTTTCTGGGGGCACTCTTTGGAAAAATGCCCAGGTTGGCGGCACGTGAAGCATAATCCATCCTGAGGACGAAGTGCGGTAGCATTGGGTGGTGCAGGCAGAGCTCTTGGCAACTGCGGTGGCGGAGGCAGACGGGGTGCAGCATACGACGGCCTTGGAGCAGGGACAGGTGAATGGGTCACACTAGTAGGGAGCCAGATACGACGCTTCTGCGTTGCGCCCGAAGATGAGCCAACGTCACGATAACGCTTCAGAGAGTTCTTGTTCTCCATCTGGGCAGTCTCGACGGTGATAGCCTTGTTCACCATGGTGGCGAAGTTGGCGAAATCATGAACGGCAAGAGCGAGCCTGAGTTCTGGGTTGAGGCCACGACGGAACTTCTGCTGCCTGCGAGCATCAGTGGTGATCTCTCCTTCCGCATAGCGAGAGAGGTTGAGGAACTCGCGCTGATAGGCTTCAACAGTCATGTCACCCTGAGTGAGGTTACGAAATTTTTCCGCCTTACGATCCATGATCCCCTGAGGAATGTAGCGGGCGCGGAAGGCAGACTGAAATTCATCCCAAGTGATGACTTCTTCAACTGGCAGGGAACGCTTGTGGGTGCTCCACCACTGAGCAGCGGCGCCTTTCAGATGATAAGACGCAAAGTTCACATAGTCGGCTGGATCGACATTAGCAGACTCCAGCTCGTGAGTGATGTCGCGAAGCCAGTCATCAGCATCCAACGGCTGAACAGTGTTGCGGAACATAGTGGGGTTGAGGCGGGTGAAGTCGTGCAGAGTCACGGTGGCATGCTGATGGTGGTGCCCATTCTGATTCGGCTGGGGGAACTGAGCCATGATATTCTGCATGAACTGACGGTTCATCTCGAACTGCTGCATCATCGCGGCCATGTAATCCGGCGGCGGAGGTGGGTCGTTGGCAGAACGACCACGACCACGACCACCACGACCAGCCATCCTGCTAGAATTTAACAGGGGTATTTCAGCGATGAAAATTTAACGAGATACCGGAATCAAGCCTGAAGTAAATCGACAACGAAAAGGAGGCGCAGATATATATAGGAGTAGTCATATAAGACATACACATTCGCACACAGAGTCAATCAAAAATCGGGCAGCGTACCATCGTAGAAATTAAGGAAAAAGGACTCACTAGGCGGCACGCAGACCGCGGTAAGGATTACACGACGCGACATAGATTCCACTATGTCAATCACGCCGCAAGAAAACTGTTGGCCACAGGAGTTGATGCTAGAGAACGCGCGGCCTGCCCAGAATGAGAATGGGATCCGCGGTCCGGGACCTGGTGTACGACTCCTGCGACACGACTCAATCAATGGGGGAAGCACCAAAAACGCCAGGTGGAATCAAGAGAACGTGATCCTAATGTCAGATTTTGTAAAACTTACCAGCAAGGATAAGAGAGCAGATTCCTAGAGCATAGGTAAGGAGAAAAGGATCCTAATACCATAGATATCACACGTAGTGACATCGATGTGGGCCCGTAAGCCAAATATTAAGTTAGCAAAATAGTTTTTTCAAAGTCTAGACTCAACTTCGACCAAGTGGTGGTGGGGTGGCTTCCTACAGGCAGTCGGCTCTGATACCAACTTGTGACGCCTCCGAAATCAGACCGTGTACAGTAATCATACACACAGGGTACACGACTGAGATTAGGGTGCCACGGTGATAATATCACAGCACAACACTAAACACAAAAGGATAAACAAATATGTTACAATAGAGGGGGTCACGCGGACCCGAATACATAAGTCATACAAGCCATAATATCTGAGTACAGACATAGTTAGTCAAGTTGTGCCTTAAGAAGGCTAGCACAAATCACATCAGAGATACAGATCGAAAAGGCGAGGCCTCCTTCCTGGGATCCACCGAACTACTCCTGGTCAACGGGGAACTCGACGTCGTAGTAGGCGCCTCCGGGGTACTCCTGCTCCTGGGCTCCAACGTCGGCTGCAGCGGCCGATCAGGCAAAACAGTAAAGGAAATAAAGCAGGTGAGTATCTAGTATACCCGCGAGTCTTACGTCCGCTACTAAGCAATATGCGTTGTATCAACGGAAAGAAGAGGTTGTATATAGTGGACTGAAAGACAGAAATCCAGAGCAAGGATAAGAAGCTAGGCCTAACGAAGACTAGCATCTTCTGACGATGTCTTGCAGCATGAGGTAAGAATCAGCCAACAGTTTATATAAAGCACAAAGTAACAATGCAGCAGAAGTTGCTGCAGCATTGTATAATAATAAGTTGTAATAATTAGCAATGCCTCAGAGTTCACCTCCTCAACATCCCCGCGAGGAAGAGAACCCGGAACCATACAGTTTAATATTAATAGTTTCTAGTGGTAAGATCCAGCTTCAGCATAAAGCGTCCTGTTACCGTGGACACGGCTATCCGAATAGATTAATCTTCCCTGCAGGGGTGCACTTGTGTTACGCTACACGCACGGATCTCCAAGGTGGCGGGAACCTTGTTAGGGAACGCTCCACCGAGGCTATCCGACACTTCATAGCCCATCTTTCAAACTCAATAGAGAGGTCATCCGCTAGACTATATCCTATGTACGCGGGGCTTTGGACCCTAACCCCGACGTACTCCTGCATGGTGCGAGGCTGGCCGGTGAAGTTAAATCAAAGCAAATACAAATCACACTGCCGCGGCAAATAAGACAACACCACTTCCCGGCGCAGGCCGCGGTACTGCTGACGTCTGAAGAGTCCTCGGACGACACTACGAAGCGGAGGAGCCCATAACTCGTAATTCCCATGGGTAGGTAGTGCGTACATGGCATATAGCCAACTCAAGACATTCACTGAACCATTTAGCATTTTAATTAACCTGCGTGACAACCGTTATCGTTGCCTCGACTTAACTGACCCGCGGACAACGACAGCAGCCTGGACCACCAGTACATCGGTGCCTGCCCCGTCGTCCCACCAAGTCACTGCGGTTACCAACAAGGTGAACCGTCTCCTTACCTTGTCTCGCGTGTGCTCCTGGGGGAGCTCGACTTTCGTAGTTTGGTAACTCTCGCGGCCAACGATCAGGGGCCAAGCACACCGGTACACTGGTCGTACCCTCCCTGTCGTCCCGTCGCAATACCTCTCGCGGGCACCGTTGGGTCGCCTGACTTCTTACCTGAAGGACAATCGTTTACAGGACCCTATGGCGGCAAGACAATGTCAGCCTCGAGTGGAGTACAAGGATTACTCCTTGATAGCTCACACTTGAGGTGACTAGGCATAACCCAGATAGGGGCCTTAGACGGTGTCTGCATTGTACCGTACCTGTGCAGTTATAATATTTGTATCCGCGTTCACTCCCCTGAGTGATCACGACCCTCTATCTAATCCTAGCTAACAATGCGCAGGGCTCACTGCTGAATAATGCATCATAATAATAATAGGCAGCATAGGCTAAAGGAAGGCACATCAAGGGGCGACAAAATCAGGCTATGCAATTGAATAGGATTGTAATCGTAGCAGCAACAATAACAATGCCTAGTGCAAGAAATGTACGGAAAGATAGGCGATATCTGGGGAAGAGAATGGCTCTGCTTGCCTGGAAGCTCGATGGTAGTAGTAAGGTCGTCGACGAAGTAGTCGTACTCAGCAGCGGTGTAGTCAACGGCAGCAGCGGGGTCTACCGGAGATTGAGGGGGGAAGAAACAGTAAATACACAGCAAGCATATACAAACAGATGCATGACAAGACGGATGAAATATTAACGGTGTTCTAACGCAGTGCAAGGCACGTTGCACGGAGCGGGAATTCATCCGGGGATGAACGGCCAGCTCCGGGTGATTATCGGACAAGGTGTCCGGAGGGGGAAGGATCAAGCCGGAGGTGTCGTGGGTACCGTACAAACATGAGGGGGGTGTATCCGTGCTAGTTGATCTATTCCGAGAAACATTCGTGTTCGGAATAAATTCATCCGGGCACTCTAACAGTACCGGACAATTTATCGGACACACGGTCCGGAGGGGGGATGTTTGATGTTCGGTATGTTAGAGGGGGGTGATAGGCATACGGATAGCGTATTTGTATTCGTTATATTTTTCTGATCAATTTTCATGTATAAAGTTTTTGAATCCGAGTTACGTTTAAAAGTTATTGAATTTCAAAGTTTTAAATCAATTAAATGATTTTCTGAATTTCTTTTATTATTTATTAAACATTATCCAGAACATTATACAAAACATTATCCAAAACAGTGCCTGACATGTGGGACCCACATGTCAGCCTCTATTTATTTATAAAACATTTTAATAAATCAGAAATGCCTCTGGACCCACAAGTCAGCCACTGGAATTTCTTTTAAAATCTTTAAAAATCAAACTGACAAAGGGGGCCCAGGTGTCATTGACTCCAGTGCTAATTGAACTTGGTTAATTAAGTTAAACGGTCAGGGGGTCCACTGGTCAGTGACTGGGGCCAAAGTCATTAGGGCTAATTATCTAGCTGACGTCGGGGGCCCACCGGTGAGTCTCACCGGAGTGCTCACCGGTGCCCGTCGCCGGCGAGGTTGACGGTGGCGACTCTACAGGGCACGGGGGGGGGGGGGGCGGTTAGTACCATTCGACGCGGACGACCACGGGGAGGAGTTTGGTGGCGGTGCGGTGGCTTGGGGTCGTTGGGAACGAGGCCGGCGACGAGGTTTGGCGGGCGGCGGCGTCGGGCTCCCATGGCGTCTTGCGAACCGTGGCGAATCCGAGCGCGCAAAAGGATGGAATCGAGCCTACGATGCACGGGGAGTACAACGGTGCCAAAAGCGCGCGCTAGGAGGGCCTGTGAGCTCGGCATCGTCAACAATGGCGGCTGCCAGAGCTCGGCCATTTGGGGCTTTTGTCCACGGGCAATGGCGGAAACCACGGATGTGTGGGGGTGATGCGGGTGCTCACCAGGAACTAGTAGCCGTGAGAGTGGGCTCGGGGGCGAGGTGGAGTAGCCGGAGTCGGTCGCGGATCCCGCCGGAGCCGAGGTTGAAGACGAAGACGTAGTCGTCATAGAGAGGCACCACGGCTCGATTCCTCGCAGTGGGTGAGGTAGTTGACGTCGAGGCAGCCCCTGGACAACACGGCGAGGCGGCGTGAGCACGTTGGCCGCGCTTGGCCACGGTAATGGCGACGACGGCCCGTGGTGGCTTTTCCACGAGGCGTGAGAGAAGAGGAGGGGAAGGAGAGGGGGAGGATGTCCAGGAGGGAGGGGGCGTCGCCCTTATCGCGTCGGCGCCGAGAGGGAGCAGGTGGAGGCGGGGTCGGCCTAGCAGCGGCGTGCCCACGGCGGCCGCCGTACGGGAGCAGGTGGGAGCAGGTGGGGGAAGAAGACAAGGGGTGGGGTGGGCTGGGCTGCGGTGGGCCGTTGCCCTGGGGGGGTTATAGTGTTTTTTTGTTTTGTTTTGTTTTGCTGTTTATTCTATTTCTTTTCTGTAATTGATTTATTAACACTAGCATTTTTGTAAAAGGTTATTGGTGTTTGTAAATTAGGGTTATATATTACTGAGGTGCCACAAAAGATTTTGCAGCAAAATAAAATCATTAGATATTTCTTTTAATTATTAAATGCCCAAAGCAAGGGTTTTAACCTACTGTTTGAATTGTTTGGAATTTTCTGTAACTTCAAAAATTACCAAAGTTGGTCCAACATGATTATAATGATTTTAGGCAATTTACAAAAATAGTTTCATGATTTTTGGAACAACTTTATTTGAGCACCTTTGTTTTATTTTTCATTCAAAGAAGTTTCAACTAGGGTTTGGTTTGTTAGATGAGCAAGGTGCATTTGGCTTTTGGGTTTTGATTACCAACCAGCATGGTTTGAAAAGAGCAGAAGCAAATTTTGATTAAGGACAGGGGATAACAGTGATTAACAAACAGTGATGGTCAAACAGTGATGATGATTACTGTTACAGAAACTGAGGGTGTTACATACGTCCCAAACGTATCTATAATTTCTGCTTGCTCCATGCATGTATTGTTTGATTTTGCTATGTTTTATATACACTTTCATACACTTTTGATCAGATTTGAACTAAACTATTAACTCAGTGCACCCCAGTGCCAGTACCTGTTTTCTGTTGTTTTTCTATTTCAGGTTTCCCCTGTATTAAAAATGCTTCAAAAATTCTGGGAAAATACAATAAAAAATCAGCGCATCGGAATCTTCCGAAATCACCGAGGAGGGTCCAAAGGGGACCCATCAGGGCCCCAGGAGCCCTCCCGGCGCGCCTTAGGAGGAGGTCGCTCCTGGGGGGGCGTCTGGACCACTGGTGGCCCCCCTGGCTGCCCTCCCTTCGTGTATTTATTCTTCATCACAGGAAACTTCCGAGGAGATAACCCTTTTTCGCGATCTCGCCTCTGTTTCGTCGCCGCCGCGCTTCCAAGACCGGGAGCGCCAGCAGACCTCTTCCCGGCACCCTGCCGGAGGGAGGATTGACCTCCGAAAGCTTCTCCTCCATCATGGACGCTTCCCGGATGATTCGTGAGTAGTCTACCTTGGACCATGGGTCCGTGATCAGTAGGTATGTGATGTTCTCATCCCCTCTTTGTTCTTCATGGATTACACCTTGTGAGTTGCCCTACATGATCAAGGCACATACGTAATTCTTTCTGCTGTTGCTATGCTGAGTTTGTTGGGATCTGATGGATTATGAGACTATGTTCAGATTGTGATTGAGTAATATATTTGGTTCTTATCTTTTATATTTTTGTTCTTGAGTAATTATTGCATGTTCTCCGTTGCTGTTTATTGCTTTGGACAAGTAGTAGGTAGTGACTACAAGAGGGAGCGTTATGCTTGATTGTGGGTTCATGCCCCTGATAACTAGCTTGAGTGATAGAAACATGAGTCTAGGGGATGTGTTTTTGCCACAAGGGGGAAAACAACGGTGCTTGTAACCGCGGTTGCAAGGATTGTTTACTTTACGCAAAATTCTTTTAATGCAGTTGTATGTTGCTTTGGGTTTACACTTTGGGTGGTGCTCGCAACTTAATACAAGCGAGATGTTCTGGATAGATATCTCAAGGTGGATGATTAGTAGTTGATGTAGTTGGATTTGAGTCTACTTATTTTGGCGTACCGCCCATGCTTTTGAGCCTCTTCCTTTCTTTGTAGCATAGTTAGCATTGGTTTGCGCCCGTAATCCTGTCAATTGCCCAGCTGTGATTTGTTTACCTCGCATAGTAGTTTTATCGTCTTTTGGGAGAAAGACATCACTAGTGAACATCACGGGACCCCGGTCCATATTTTCATCACTGTTTACACGCTCAATTTACTTCTTGCTTTTACTTTCCAGTTGCAATTATCACTACATATTATCTGTTGCGTTGATCCTTTGTAAACAACAAGGCCGGAGAGATTGACAACCTCTCTGAACTTCGTTGGGAGCAAAGTTACTTGTTGTGTGTGCAGGTCCAGGTTAAGCAAGTGATTCTTTTCAGACCGCGCATCACTTGCCGCGTCATCTGTTTGTCGACCTTGGAGTCGTACTGGTCGATGTCAACCTTGTATCTTCATCAAGGTAAATTTGCTGCTATCCTCGCGCACCCCAAGCGTCCTTCGTTGGCGGTGCGAGAGGTACCCGCGACGGGCCTCCACTCCGTTCCGTCAGAAGTTTGCCTTTAGCTTCATACATGAATTTGGATCAACTTCAACCTCATGCCATCGCAATTGATCATCGGGGGAAGGAGGGAGGGGGAGAAGGATGCGACGTGAAGGGGATGAGGTGTGATTTTGCGGACCGTCCGCAAACTATTTACGAACCGAGCGAGATTTAACGGTTTTGTTCTAACCGAAAAAAAATTGTACCTAAAAAATTCGTATATGTATGAATCGATGGTGGGATGACGCTTCTATTAGACTTGCTCTATGTAAGTGGGTGACCCACAAAGGCTTGTGTCTCCTATTCCCTGGGCACGAGGGGGCAGCAGGATGCTATGGCCGGATGGATGGCCTTGATAATTGGAGGCTCGACGTTTTCCTGGCCATCTCTCCATGTTCGATCGACCACATCATCATCTTCCATTCCCTTTCTCAGATGGCTGTCGCCGGAAGCCATCGATCGAAGGCGTATGTACGTGCATGGAGAGGTTATTAGAGAAGAAAAGCTTAAGTTATCTACTCCAAGTAACGCTGGGTAATTAAGTTTTGGCACCTTGTGGCATGCAGTGGGGCAGTGGCAGGGCGTAACGTAACTTGTTGCTTACGGATGGAGGCATGGATCGGTCGGTGAGTGGTTGCTCCGTAGGCACGCAGTAGTAGACCTCTGTGTGCGGGAGCCGGTCAAATGGCAGTCAATTACTGTAATCGTGATGTCAGAATGTGCGCAGCTGCCGTGTCCCAAATGTTCGGACGCGCTCATTGCTAATTATTTAGCACAGGAAACCGTAAGAATGTTTTTTTTATTACAGGTAGGAGTACTAGCTTACATATTATGACATGTCGTGTTGTTAATGTTGGTTTTGGAACTCGTTGTCCTCTTGTTAATGTAAAGGCGCAGTTGATCGATGCGTGTGTCCGGTGCAAGTGCGATAGTGAGCCAGGCTGATCGATTCAAGTGTTAAGCATGAGAATAAATTAAGTTTAGCGCAAATTGGCAGCGTGGGTGTCGCATGGTTAGATAAAGCTCGGCGAAATCGAATCGCAAAAAAAAAGAAAAAAGCTCGGCGAAATCGTGTCTAGCTTTTTCGGTGTATACCTGATATCCCCCCACCTTGGTTTATTTATCTACTTTTTGGGTGATTGGTTAGATCAGATCCTGCAGCGACCATATGAGGCAACAAAGCGGCCGAGGTTGTTGCCGATCGCCCCAATTAATTTCTTGATCATGCGCCGACTCGGGTCCACGGGATTTGCCAACACTTTGTTGCTTGTAAAATGGTTAATTTATACTTTCTCCGTTTCTTTTTACTTCGCATATAAGGTTTGGTTAAAGTCAAACTTTCATAAAATTTGATCAAATTTATATTAAAAAGTATCAACATTTACAACATCAAAGTTATATAATATAAAAATTAATTTCATGATAAATCTAATGATAATTGTTTTAAATTATGGATGTTGATAAATTTTTCTATATAGTTGATCAAACTTTATGAAAATTGACTTTGACCAAATCTTATATGCGAAGTAAAAAGAAACGGAGCAAGCAGTACTCCAGTATAGTACAAAGAATGAAGCTGCACGTAGCGAGAGACCATCTGTCGGAGAGCGAGCTTGGTGCCGGGGCTCGGCGTGCCCGCGGCGGCAGCTATGTGGCCGGCCGGCCGGCCTAGGATGCCACGGTCGAGCGCGCACGCGCAGTGCGCCGGGACGTGCAAGCGACAAGTGAGCAACGGAGGCGGCACGCGCGCACGAGTCCAAACGCCAAAGCTCCAAATCCCCAGAGGCAGAGAGACTAGCTAGTATGCCTAGGCTAGGCGGCAGGCCGGTTGTAGTAGCACGAGTGCCCCTGCTACCTACCACTACTGCTCCGGTAGACGGTAGTAGCACGGAATTCCACTCTCCATCCATCCTGCGGTGCCGGTTGTACGTACTTGCCGCGGGGGCAACTCCCTCGGCGCCAGGGGGTCGTACGGCATAGGTCGGTGTGCCGCCGCGCGACTCATCCCGTGCGGGCAGCCATGCCGATGCGGTAATGCCTTTGCCACATGTTTGTTACCGTGACACTCACACTCGCTGTCCTACGCGACTATGGCTCTCCGTGCAATGGGCGCGTCGCGTGCCCTGATGGCTGGCGATCCCGGCATGGTTGCGCCTTCGCCGTTTCATGCGGCCATATTGTGCGTTCTAGGACACTTGGCGTGCTGGTGTATCACAGATAATTGAGTTGTATCAGCGGACTTCATGATAATTGAGGTGTATCGGCAGACCTCATGACAACTCAGCAGATTCTATAATTCTTGTGGTACAATATGATGCCAACGAAATGTTGAAAGCGGTTAGGATCTGCATTAAATTGAAAATTCCAATCTGATGGCTTCAAAAGGCGGTTCTATGCTTCATGTTTGTCAGGATATGGAACATGAGAGCTAAGCTAAAACAGGGGTGGTGTCTGACACGTTAGACGATACACGGGAGGCGGAGGCAAATCGAGTAATGGTTTCGTTGGCACGTCGCGCTGTTAGAGGTGGTTGTGTTGTGATGGTTGAGGCCTACCGGGTACCCTCTCCTCAATCCTCACCGCTCCCCACCTCATTCCCCCTCTCCTCGTCGTTCCTCGTTTCCCATCAACTCGTGCAGCAGTGAAGGCGAGGAGACGATTTGTGCGACGAGGTTCAGATCAAGATGGTGGAATGAGAAGCAATGCTCGTGCGCCTAGCGGTGGGAGATCAATTGAAGATAGAACACTCGCGGAGAGATCTCGTATTGGTTTCCACACACGTGTGCCCTAGCAACGAAGGAGATGGAGGTGTCGAGATGGATGATGAAGGGGAGATCGAGCGGTTGTTCGATGGACGCGCCTTGGATTGGATCGAGATCCTGCTATAGGCAATAGAGCGGAGGGACTTGCTGGTTCGAGCATAGCGACCATACTTGTGGGAGTTTCATTCGCGCTTGATGGCTTCTCGCCCCTCGTTGGTTACCCAAAGTGGAAGGTTTTAGATGCAGCACAACAAGTTTCCCTTAATGAAGATACCAAGATTTATGTCTCTAGTGAAGGGAGGCAGCCAGGGGCCACCAGGGGTCCAGGCGGCCTCCCGACGTGGCCCCACCCTAGGCCGCGCCCACAGGGCGCATGGAGCCCTGGTGGATCCCTCCGGCCCCCTTCGGAACTCTGGAAGCTTCCGTTGCGCTGAGTTTTTTTATATTTTTCCCGGAATTTTTCTGGCATTTTACGGAATGGGAAAACCTGAAATAAAAAGACAGCAGAAAACAGAAACTGGCACTGGGGTGCACTGAGTTAATAGGTTAGTCCAAATATGATCAAAAGTGTTTGAAAGTGTATCAAAAGCATAGCAATATCACCCAAAACATGCATGAAGCAAGAAGAAATTATAGATACATTTGGGACGTATCAAAATCCCCAAGCTTAATTCGTGCTCGTCCTCGAGTAGGTAAATCATAACAAACATAATTTCTGTTGTGACATGCTACCAACCATATAAGAACTTTTTAAGTAAAGAAATCAAGGCATGTAATTCAATTCAAGTCATAACAAGCAAAAGTCTATATTAGCATTGAAACAAGCAACATAAGAACATAAAGGTGCAAGAGCTCTCGCTGTCCGTGACTAGAATATCTCCTAATGGTGTTTGCGTGCAAGAAATGGGGGATGGTAATACGCGAGAAAAGCAATAATTGTTTTGGTTGAGAACTCAATCTACTAAAGTTTCACACTTAGTCTTCTTTGAAATCTTATATTGACTCGTCCCTAGACCACTAGCCAGGTACAAGTCAAACTGATCCACTCCCTTTCGATATTTTGAGCACTCATGCAATGGATGAGCGTAAGCAAGAAAATTGACACTTAGTATGGCCAAGAGAGAGTTGGTGGAGGACGAAGACAAAAAGGTGTGAAAGGCTCACATCAATGAGGACAATCATAGGTGAGAGAAGGCCAAATGATAGATATGATGTGAGGAGTAGGGATTGCCATGCAACGAATGCACATATGAGCTATGGAAAGCTCTGGAATGGAACTAGTGGGGGTGCATCCAACTTGCTTGCTCAAGAAGACCTAGAGCTCATTTGAGGGGTTCATCATTGGAATATACAAGCCAAGTTCTATAGTGTGAAGGTCCCCACATAGCTATATGCATATATGATCATCTCTATGGAGTACAAGGTATAAGAGGGAGTACGAGTGTGGATCTCTCAAAAGGAATAGAAGTGTTGCCCCCTTCTCTCTTTTTATTTCCTTTTTCTCTTATTTCTATATTTTTTTTGTATTTTTTTGGTGGACTCAATGGTTCTTTCTATTTAACTCTCATTTGTCCTCTTTGGGATCTTTTAAATTTGTCCTCTTTGGGATCTTTTCCTCACTTAGGGGCAACACTCTATTTTACAAGGAGTATAGGAGATCTTTCACACTTTACAAAAGTACTCAAGATAAATAAGATGATGCTATCATGATGTATGCAAATGTATGCCTCTGCCAGTGTAGCAGGAACAGAAATGACATGAAGATCAAGTCATGAGAAGTTGGATGTTGCATGGAAATGTATCTCGGAAAGGCTATGAAAATGCCTTGATAGGTAGGTATGGTGGTTGTTTTGAGGAAAGATATAAGGACGTTTATGATGAAAGAGCGTACCATGCCAAGGGTTCGGATGCACCGGCGAGGTAGACGCCAACTCTCGGAGTGAGAAGAGTGCAATGCACGGTACCGAAGAGGCTAGCAAATATGAGGAGGTGGAAGTGTCAACTTTCGAATACTTACATTAGTCCAAAGAAGTCATGCACTTATTATCGGTAAGTCTCAATCTAATTAGGATGTCCGTAAAGAGACAAGTACCCCCGAGGAGGAGTGTATGGGGGTTTGGTTATCCTTGCGTATACTCGACTCATGGTACGTGAGTGTACTCTAATATCCGATCCCTCCAAAGATTAGTGATCCATCTAGTAGCTAGAGTTCTCAACTAGTTTTTGTAGTTTTTGAAAATAAACACGGATTGCCCTAAATGCGACATCTATCACTAATAGGCTAGAGCTCTTGACATTAAAATTCTACACATTACTCACAACAATACCTCAAAACTATTGCAAGTTACTACTACAATTGAATAGCAACCTCAATTACCTACTTTAAGTCAAGACACAACTCAGTGCAACAAGCCAACTCTCTAAACAAGATAAACATGAAAACTAAAGAGAGTTCCATCAACAAACTAAACAAAAAGCTCTTGAAAAGATAAACATGAAAACTAAGAGCTTAAACATGACAGCAGCTACCAAAAGATAAAGAACACATAACAAAAGAAAGATAAGGATGAAAATCCTATGATGTGTTCTAGTTTAAAGTGGAGCGTGTTTCTCTCCCACACAAAGAAAGTTGGGTTCTAACTTGTTATGAAAATCAAACAAAGCTAATGAGAACTAAAAAGAAAGTAAAGAGCAAGATGCTCGAAGCATATCACATAACGCGTGAAGTGATAAAAATATAGTGGAACGAAGGACGAACTGATAATTGTTGATGAAGAAGGGGATGCACGGGGGCATCCCCAAGCTTAGACGCTTGAGTCTCCTTGAATATTTCTTGGGGGTGCATGGGGGCATCCCCAAGCTTGAGCGTTTGGCACTCCCGGATCTTATTTCATCATCTTCCCTCGCACACTTGAAACTCCCTTCATACATAACTCATCATAAACTGATTAGAGAGGTTAGTACCCACAATAAAAAATCATCTACTAGAAATAAAGATTTTCTTGAAGGGCTACTGTTTCTGAAGACCGCCAAAAAGTTTTTGCAAAGAAAAAGCTAGCACAAGACTTACAAAACTAAGGAAAGGCCAAACGTGGCAGAATCTGTGAAAACAGACCAGCAGGTAGTAAATAATTCTTTTGGGATACTTATGCAACTCAAATCAAAAAACTCATAACAGACGCCCGGAAGCTAATTGTATAGAGCATGCTGTAAAAAAATTAAGATAAAAAAGATGATGTGGTGATTTATCGTGAATTTTTTCGTTCAAGGACATAATCTGTTTTCTGGACAGCATGTCACAACTTTTGAACTTTCTTGCAATCGGAGGCTAAACTTGGCACAAAGCTTGAAAATAAATATACAATGATGTTGCTACAGTAGTAACAATCATCAAGACCACTAAAAACAGAACTAAAAACATCTTGGGCTGCCTCCCAACAAGCGCTTTCTTTTATGCCTTTAAGCTAGGCAAGAAGCAAGAAGAAGAATCACAAGTCACCTAAGTCTCGGAATCATAAAAACCTTCAAATTGACTCTCAACAAGTTCATTCTTCTTTTTCCTAGGAAAGAGGTACGTACCTTCCGCATTTCCAAGTAAGCGTATGTGTCCCTTACCTATATCAATGAAGCCTCTCATGGCTCGGAGGAAGTCCCTTCCAAGCACGATGTTGCCTTGGTTTGGCTCCATGATGAAGAAATCCACCGTTGCAACCCTTTTAAGGAATATGACTTGGACTTCTTTTACCTTTCCTTGGATCTTCTAAATATCTCCATTAGAATGTTCATGAGAATATGAAAAAATTTCTAAGTTTAATTTTAAATAATCATAAACTACTTTTGGCATTGTAGAAACCATGGATCAAATATCACAAAAAGCAAGGAAGTCTTGGTCAGAGATGCTAATTCTAACAAAAGGCTCCCAATCATCATCTATCCCCAAAATATCTTTTCTATTGGGTTTGGGTTTCTCTACTTTTCTCAAATCATGAGCATCCATCCTCTTTTCAATAGTAGCAAACCTATCTATAACAGTATCAAAACTACGATCATAAACAAAATAACTAGATAGACCATGTATAATATCAAGAGCTCTAGCTTCATCACACTCTAAGAAATCTCCTTCAGCTATAATATCAAGAGAGTGTTTACACCACTTAAAATACCATGGTAGAAATTTCTGAGCACAATTTTTATAGGTATCCAAGGCATAATTCTCCTATGTGCTTCAGAAATTTTGTCCCATGCCTTCTTCATATTCTCTCCATCCCTTTGATGGAAATCTAGAACTTCCGATTCCCTCAATGCACAAGGTCCTAACATGCTTGACTAAATAAGAAGGACTACTAAAAGCAAGGTAAATTATTTTGTTGTGATTTTTTGATAAAGGACACTAAAGAAAGAACTGAAAGGTAAACTAACAAAACTAAAAAGCAAAGATAAAACATAACGTGCAACTCCCCTATCTTGAAGATTGGATTCCCCGGCAACGGAGCCAGAAATTGCTTTGATGGCTTCTCGCCCCTCGTTGGTTACCCAAAGTACAAGGTTTGAGATGCAGCACAACAACAAGTTTCCCTCAGTGGAGATACCAAGGTTTATGTCTCCAGTAGGACCCCAACAACAGCAAGTAGGTGACAACTGCGCTAGAAATTACTAGCACGAGTTGACGTGGACCTGCACAGAGCAACAAATAACTTTACTCCCAACGAGTACAGAGAGGTTGTCAATCTCTCCGGTCTTGTTGTGTACAAAGGGTCAAACGCAAGAGATAAAAGATATTGATAACTGCAACTAGAAAGTAAAACAGGAAGTAAATTGAGGGTGTAAACAGTGGTGGAAATTTGGATCGGGTCCCATGATGTTCACTAGTGATGTCTCTCTCCCAAAAGTCGATGAACAACTATGCAGGGTGAACAAATTACAGCTAGGCAATTGACAGGATTACGGGCGCAAACCAATGCTAACTATGCTATAACATAAAGGAAGAGGCTCAAAAGCATGGGAAGTACGCCAAGATAAGTAGACATAAATCCATCTGCATCTACTACTAATCATCCACCTTGAGATATCTATCCAGAACATCTCGCTGGTATTAAGTTGCGAGCCCCACCCAACGTGTAA
The DNA here is from genome assembly GCA_950022295.1 of Bromus sterilis. NCBI lineage: Eukaryota > Viridiplantae > Streptophyta > Magnoliopsida > Poales > Poaceae > Bromus > Bromus sterilis. Next base: position 135,149,971 of record OX465601.1, on the reverse strand, counting down.
ACCCAAAGCAACAGACAACTGCATTAAAAGAACTTTGCGTAAAGTAAACAATCCTTGCAACCGCGGTTACAAGTACCGTTGTTTCTCCCTTGTGGAAACAGCATGTCCCCTAGACTGATGTTTCTGTCACTCAAGCTAGTCATCAGGGGGCATGAACCCACAATCATGCATAACGCTCCCTCTTGGAGTCACTACCTACTACTTGGCCAAAGCTATAAATCACAACGGAGAACATGCAAGAATTACTCAAGAACACAAATATAAAAGAGAAGAACAAAATATATTAATCATCACAATCTGAACATAGTCTCATAATCCATCAGATCCCAACAAACTCAACATAGCAACAGCAGAAATAATTACATATGTGCCTTGATCATGTAGGCCAGCTCACAACGTCTAATCCATGAATAACAAAGAAGGGGAGAGAACATCACATAGCTACTGATCATGGACACATGGTCCAAGGTGGACTACTCACGGATCATCCGGGAAGCGTCCATGGTGGTGGAGAAGCTCTCGAAGTTCAATCCTCCCTCCATCAGGGTGCCGGGAAGAGGTCTTCTGGTGCTCCCGATCTTGGAAGCGCAGTGACGGCGGAACATAGGCGAGATCGCGAAAAAGGGTTCTATCTTCGGGGGTTTCGGGACGAAGGAAATATATAGGCGAAGGGGGGCAGCCAGGGGGGCCACCAGGGGTCCAGTCGGCCTCGCGGCGCGGCCCCACACTAAGCCGCGCCCATAGGGCGCCTGGAGCCCTGGTGGGTCCCCTCCGCCCCCCCCTTCTGAACTCTGTAAACTTTCGTTGCGCTAATTTTTTATATATTTTTCCCGGATTTTTTATGGCATTTTACGTAATGAGAAAACCTGAAATAAAAAGATAGCAGAAAACAGAAACTGGCACTCGGGTGCACTGAGTTAATAGGTTAGTTCAAATATGATCAAAAGTTTATAAAAAGCATAGCAATATCACCCAAAACATACATGGAGCAAGCATAAATTATAGATACGTTTGGGACGTATCAGCGCTCCACGCACGCGAACCACCCGAGGGTCGAGGAGGTATTATTGTCGATCGAGGTGGTGATGGTGAGGTCCATACTCACGACAATCCATATTGAAGTGGTGATGGTGATTCTACCAAACGTCACACGGTAACAGGGTGACTATAAGGGTGTCGTTGGGTACTAGAAAAGTATTAGTTGAGGCTCATGCATCAAGAGTAGGATTTGTCCATCCAGATGACAGAGAGATATACTCTGGGCCCTCTCGATGCTATCGCACATCGATACCGCTTGCAAGCACGTGACCAGGTCACACAGATGTGATACCACATACGAGTAAAGAGTACTTCTCAGTAACGAGATCGAACTAGGTATGGCGGATACCGCTGATCAGATCTCGGACAAGTAAAATATCACGAGACAAAAGGAATTGGTTATAATGTTTATGGTCCACACGATCACTAGTTTCATCGTTCAATATGTGGGAGTCATTATGGATCTCTAGATCCCGCTATTTACTATTGATAGGAGAAGTGTCTCAATCATGTCCACATTTTTCACGAACCATAGGGTGTCACACTTAAGGTTTATCGACGCGTTTGAGTGCATACGGAACACCGGAGAAAAGACCAGACAACGCAAGGACTGTTTTGATAAAACGTTGAAATAGTTTCAGTATATCAAAATAGGACAAGGGACTAAGTGTTAATGTTTGTTCATTAAATGAAGTGTTCATTGAATGACAATCATTAATTAACTCAACTAAAAGTGTGTTTTAATGAGAGAAACCTCTTGTTTTTTTGACTGGAAATTTATGGAGAAGAAAGTGTCCTTTGATGTGTGTGAGTGGAGAGTCCACCACCATCAATAGGGGAGAGGTGGGGGAACCTCCAGGGGGTTCGGCCACCCCTTGGGTGTTTCCCCCCTTATCCGATAAAAGGAGGAGGTGGAGACCATCTCTCATGTTCAATATCTCTCTCCCATTCTCACATGCCATTTGGTTGCCATCTTCCTCCCCTTGCTAGCTTGTCCACCCAAACTCATTTTCTTAGGCAAAGCCTTTCTCAAACTTTTCTTCACAACCATCACCACCATGTGGTAGTGTTGCTCGAGTTCCCGAGGATCTGCTACTTCCGCTGCCCAACTGGAGTAAGAGACAGAGGTCGTCATCGAGTTGTACGTGTGAACGAGTACGGAAGCGATGCCTTTTGCAACACTCTTCTTCACGATCTTGAGATCGACAAGTGATCGTCTACATCACCCACGAGAATTGTTCTCGTTAACGCTTTTTGCCCTTCAAGGGTGAATCCTTCTGAAACCATTACAAGTAATCTACTAGATACGATCTTGGCAGTTTTTGGTGCAATCGTAGGAAATTTTTTGTTTTCTATGCAACGTCACCCTTCATCCTCTATGTGCGACTTGTGACACAGTGAGTTCCAGGAGGATAGGAAGTTCTTCATAGATCTTCCAGATGACTTTCATACTAGGATGATGCATTTTATTTCAACATGTTATAGCTATTTTACTTTTTTCATTTTGTTTAACTAATCATGTTTTTCTTTTGTTCACTTTATCCCTTGTGGGTACAAATATGACATGACAAGTTCATCGAATCCATTGATATACCAGGAAAAATCCATTGCATGTTCATTAAGATGCAAACGGCCGAGACGCTCCTTTATCTTGTCACGATCAAGGCAAACCACACGTATCTCAGATGCGATCCTTGGAGAGCCTTTGCAGATTTATGCATGATGGAATCTCGGGAGAGGGTGACGTTCTACCTCGACTATGATAGTTGGGGTGTCATTGTGTACTGCAATCCAACTGGCAGCTTCAGTATAGTTACTCCGGAGTATGACCCTCAGTCCAACCGTCGTAGAATCGACTGTAGTTAGTTAATTAGTATCATTGTGATCAAGATATAGGAGATCATGGGGTTTGTGATTGTTATTTAGTAGTATGTTTAACTGAAAATAATGTCATTTACCTCTATTTAGTATTGTGACTCTTCCTGTTATCAATAATGAAAGGACATTTCCCACTTTAAGGTTTTGGTGTTGATGTCAATACATTGTTTGCAGTGGAATTGTGTGCCCTAGCTAAATAGGTTCATCTTTAGGACACAATACCGTTCAGAGTCTCTTTGCATGCAAAAGATCAAAGATGGGGAATCCAACACTTTTTTCCTTTGAAGTGTTGGGTCCCGTACATTTCAGAGGGTTCCGTATGAAGACCTGGATGATTGAAGGTCTATGTGCATTCTGCTAAAGTCCAAGGTCTTCACGAAGTCAAGTATGGAGGAGGATCTTCCAATATCCAGGGACCGGTTGTACCGGGTTGCCGGCTAGTTTATACCACCCTTGTTAGGGTGTGGTACTATCGGGAAGCTACCGGTGGATCTACCGGCCGAGGAGCCTTTTCCTTCTAATCTAGGGTCGGTACCAGGGCGGTTGGCATGCCGGTTGTACAAGAAAATGAATTTTTATCGGTACTACCGGGCAGCCAAGCGGGAGTACCGCCCACCCTCTGTTACTATACCTAGGGTTAGGGTTATGGCTTGGTTACCAGCTACCCCGTGCACCTAGCCGGTTGTATCGGTCCAGGCCAGGCGGTTGTATCGGTCAAGGGATGAATTCCCCACTGTCTCGAGCCAGTGGTGCTCTGATTGTACCGGGCTTCGAGCCGGTTGTACCGCCCAGGTCCTCTCAGCGAAGGCTAGGGTTCTTGTTGAAGATGCTTTGCGCTGATGGGTGTAGATAACACCTCCTCGTTGGTTACCCCAAGTGGAATGTTATGATGTAGATAGCAGAAAAATTTCCCTCGGTGAAGATACGGAGGTTTGTCTCCCATAGGACTCTGAAGATCAACAAGAAGGTGGTGAAGCGAGCAACGCGCCGTTTACAACCGTGAGGTTGCTTACTTGACCTGGACCTGCACACGACACAAGTAACTTTGCTCCCTCCCAGGCCAGTTTTTGTCTGCTGATGTCTATGAATTGCAGGTTTTTACCCATATTTACAGAGCTCCAAAAATTCCAACAAAAATATATAAAAAATCAGGGCAACAGAAGCTTCATCAAGCCCGAAGGGGGCCACCTCCCTCCTAGGCGTCCAGGGGGGCGTGGCCCCACCCTAGGCCGCGCCACCAGGGCACCTGGGGGAGGGGCCACCCCCTGGTGCCCCCTTTCGACCTATATTTACACCCCGTCACTAAAACCCTTGTGAGGAACCCCGCATCGCAATTTTCACCTCTGTTCCGCTGCCGCCTCGCTTCCAAGATCAGGAGCACCAAAAGACCTTTTCTCGGCACCCTGCCGGAGGGAGGATTGACCTCCGGGAGCTTCTCCACCACCATGAGCGCTTCCCTGATGTGCCATGAGTAGTCCCCCTTGGACCATGGGTCCATGACCAGTAGCTATGTGATATCTTCTCTCCAATCTTGTGCTTCAATTCTTAGCCCTTGTGAGCTTCCCTACACGACCAAGGCTTCTATGAAATTCTTTCTGCTATTTCTATGGTGTGCTTGCTGAGATCCGATGGATTATGAGATTATGTTCATATTGTGATGAGTTATATATTTGGTTCTCCTTTTATATTTTGTTCTTTAGTAATTCTTTCATTTTCTCCGTTGTGTTTTATTGCTTTGGCCAAGTAGTAGATAGTAACTCCAAGAGGGAGCTTTATGCTTGATTGTTGCTTCATGCCCCCCGATGTCTAGCTTGAGTGACATAAACATGAGACTAGGGGATGTGATGTTGCCACTAGGGAGAAAACAACGGTTCTCAAACATAAAGAAGATGTAGCTATCATGATGTATGCAATGTATGCCTGTGCCAGTGTAGCAGGAACATGTATGACATGAAGATCAAGTCATGAAGAGCTGGATGTTGAATGGAAATATATCTCGGAAAGGCTATGGAAATGCCTTGATAGGTAGGTATGGTGGCTGTTTTGAGGAAAGATATAAGGAGGTTTATGATGACAGAGCGTATCATGCCAAGGGTTTGTATGTACCGACGAAGGTGGACGCCAACTCTCGGAGGGAGAAGAAGGCAATGCACGGCACAGGAAAGGCTAGCAAATATGAGGAGGTGGAAGTGTCAACTTTCAATACTTAGATTAGTCCGAAGAACTCTTGCACTTATTATCGGTAACTCTCAATCTAATAAGGAGGTTCACAAAGAGACAAGTATCCCGAGGAGGAGTGTATGGGGGTTTGGTTATCCTTGCGCATCCTCGATTCATGGTACGTGAGTGTACTCTAATATCCGATCCCTCCAAAGATTAGCGATCCATCTAGTAGCTAGAGTTCTCAACTAGTTTTGTAGGTTTTGAAAATAAACACGGATTGCCCAAAATACGACACCTATCACTAATAGGCTAGAGCTCTTGACACCAAAAGTTCAAACATTACTCACAACAATACCTCAAAACTATTGCAAGTTACTACTAAAATTAAATAGCAACCTCGATTACCTACTTTCAAGACAAGACACAACTCAGTGCAACAACCAACTCTCTTAACAAGGTAAACATGAAAACTAAAGAGAGTTCTAGCAACAAACTAAACAAAATCCAAGGCTCTTGCTAAAGACAAACTAAGACTAAAACTAAACATGGCAGTAGCTACAAAAAGATAAAGAACACACAACAGTAAAAAGATAGGCATGAAAAATCCTATGATGTGTTCTAGATTGGAGTGGAGCGTGTTTCTCTCCCACACAAAATAAGCTGGGGTCTAACTTTTTATGAACAGCAAACAAAGCTAAAGAAAACTAAAAAGTAAACCTAAGAGCGAGATGCTCCAAGCATAGCACATAACGCATGAAGTGATAAAATATAGTGAGACGAAGGACGAACTAATGATTGCTGATGGAGAAGGGGATACATGTGGGCATCCCCAAGCTTAGACGCTTGAGTCTCCTTGAATATTTATTGTGGATGCATGGGGGCATCCCCAAGCTTGAGCGATTTACACTCCCGGATCTTCTTTCATCATCTTCGATCGCACACTTGAAAACTCCCTTCATACATAACTCATCATAAGCTGATTAGAGAGGTTAGTACCCTTAATAAAATAATTTTTCCCACTGGATATAAATATATTCTTGAAGAGCTACTGTTTCTAAAGATTTCCAAAAGGTTTTTGAAAAGAAAAAACAAGCTTAAGGTTTTCAAAAGTAAGGAGAGGAAAAACGTGGCAGAATCTATGAAAAACAGAACAGCAGGTAGTATAGAATTTTTTTGGGGCACTTCTGCAACTCAAATCAAATAACTCAGAACATACGAAAGTTTAACAATTGTATAGACCATGCTGTGTAAAAAATTCAGCTCAAAAAGATGAACTGCTGATTTGTTTCGATTTTTTCCGTAAAGAGGACAGAATCTGTTTTCTGGACAGCATGTCACAACTTTTGTTTCCCTTATCATAAGAGGCTATAACCTGGCACAAAGCTTGAAAATAAGGATACAATGATGTTGCCACAGTAGTAACAATCATCAATACCACTAAAAACATAAGTAAAAACATCTAGGGTTTCCTCCCAACAAGTGCTTTCTTTTACGCCTTTAAGTTAGGCATAAGGGAAAAGAAGAATCAAAGGTCTCCAAGATCATCGGAGTCATAAAAACCTTCAAATTGATTTTCAACAAGCTCATTCTTCTTCTTCCTAGGAAAGAGGTACTTACCTTTCGCCTTAACGCGTAAGCGTATGTGCCCGTTACCAATATCAATGAAGCCTTTCATAGCTCGGAGGAAGTCCCTCCCAAGTATGTTGTTGCTTTGGTTTGACTCCATGATGAAGAAATCCATCGGTGCAATCCTATGCAGGAATGCAACTTGGACTTCTTTTACCTTTCCTTTAACCTCTGAAATATATCCATTAGCATGTTCATGATAAGATGACAATTTATCCATATCTAGTTTCAAAGAATCATAAACTATTTTTGGTATAGTAGAAACCATGGATCCAATATCACAAAAAGCAAGGAAGTCTTGGTTAGAGATGCTAATCCTAACAAAGGGATCCCAATCATCATCTGTCTCCAACATTTCTTTCTTGTTGGACTTAAGTTCCTCTACCTTCCTCAAGTCTAGAGCATCCAACCTCTTTTCAATAGCGGCAAGTCTATCTACAACAGTATCAATACTACGATCATAAACAAAATAACTAGATAGACCATGCAAAATATCAAGACCTCTATCTTCATCACACTCTAAAAAATCTCATTTAGCTATAATATCAAGAGAGTGTTTATACCACTTAAAAAGACCATGGTAACAATTTCTAAGAACAATTTTTATAGGTATTTGATACGTCTCAAACGTATCTACTTTTCCAAACACTTTTTCTATTGTTTTTCCCTCATTCTTGCATTATTTGGACGAAACTAACCCGGACTTACGTTGTTTTCAGCAGAGCTGTCTATATGGTTTTATTGTGCGCAGGAAAATGGATTTTTGGACGTCCTAGAAAATTCCCACAAAATCCACGCACCCGAAGGAGCCAAATGTCAGAAGTGGGACAAGAGGGGAGCCCAGGGGGCCCCAGGCGCCCCCCTGGCGCGGCCAGGGGTGGGGCCGCGCCCTCTGGCCGCCTGGGGGCCTCCCCCCTCCTCTGGGGCCCTACCGATGCTCCTATTAATTCACGTGACGCGAAAACCCTAGAACAGAAGTCGATTTTCCAGTTCTCGCCGCGGAGCCGCCGCCACCCTCTGTTCTTCTCCGGGAGGGCTAATCTAGAGGCTGTTTTGGCCTCCGGAGAGGGGAGATTATCGCCATCGTCATGACCATCACCACTTCATCCTCCCTCCATGACTTCTCCATCCATGTGTGAGTAATTCCCTGCTGTAGGCAAAGGGGATGGTAGGGATTGGATGAGTTAGATCATGTAATAGTTTATCAGATTGTTGGGGGCATGTTGCCTATCATCTAGTTTGGTGTTTATCATCTTTGCTTCAACTTGTTGCTCTTAATGCTTGTCACTTTGGGACCGAATGCCCTGATTTCAGATTTGAACCCTATGTGTTTTCATGAATATATTTGTGTTCTTGATCCTATGTATGAGTTGTTTGCACCTGTTATAGTCCAGAACCGGCGATCCCAAAGGTGACATCTTGGGACACCAAAGGGGATGAACTATAATTTGAGGATTCCATGTATCCATTGATTGTTAATGCTTTGTTCTGGTGCTCTTTGACAGGAGCACCTTAATCTCCATAAGTTCCTTTTGGCCCCGTTCATAGCGGGATGGTAGGACAAAAGATGTTGTGCAAGTTCATATTGCAAGCACGTACAACTACCTGTGGGATACATGCCATATGTTTGATTTATGCCTAGATGATCTTTGCTTTTCTGTGTGCCTTGCCCCAAGTTAAATACATGATGTGTCTTATCCATGCAGCGCCCAACCATCCATCTCCCTAGCCTACAGTGCTTTTAATTCTGTTGGTTACTAGTTATTTACTTTTGCTGTTTTACTATTACCGTTGCTATCATCACTCCCATATCGCAGTTACTACTAATATCTTGTTGCAAGTAAGTGTATCTCAGGTGATGTGGAACTGACAACTCCACTGTTTAAGCTTGTGGATATTCTTTGGCTCCCCTTGAGTCTAATCTATAAATTGGGTTATTATTACCCGCGAAGACTATCTCGATCCCCTGCAGTTGTGGGTTATCAAGCCTGTTTTGTGGCGCCGTTGCCGGGGAGCATAGCTTTATTCGCAAGTCTACTTGAAGTATTTTACCTGCTGCAATTTATCCGCTTTGGGTAAGAAATAAGACCCCAAGGTCCCGATCTTACCATCCCGTACGAGAAAAGGTACAGTTCTGAACACTAGTGCTACACTTGATTCAGCTTCAGTTATGAGTAAGTTTGCTTCACCTCCACCACATGATGCCGCTACTGAATCTGTCACTATGTCCGATACTTTTGATGATGCTTCTACTACTCTTGATGATATTGGTTCACTTAGTCACGCTCTTGAGAAACAGATTGCGGCTGCTGCCAAGAAATCTGGGATTGAAATTCCCGATACTTGCTATCCTTTTGATGGGACTTACACTTATCCCGATTTGAGTAAACTCAAGGAGAGACTCCTTGATGATGATTATATTATACTTGATGATGATTTATGCAGGGAGATAACAGAGTTTGAAGAATCTGACACTGACGCTATTAAGAAGCTTCTCAAAAAACATTCTCTGAAGAACAAGACCGTACCTGATCCTACTTTTGCTACGTCTCCTATATGCATCAATGATCCTGATTATAATTTCTCTGTTGATCTTTCACTTATATCTATGGTTGAATCTGACCCCTTTTATGGCAGAGAAAATGATGATGCTATTGCACACCTGACCAAACTCACTAAGTTAGGTGGCTTGTTTACTACAGATGAGAAGATACGAAACTTCTATGTTACTAAGCTTTTTCCTTTTTCTTTAAAGGAAGGTGCTAAAGCATGGTACGATGCACTACCATGTGGTTCTATTAGGAGTCCTCAAGACTTAGCTCGCTCTTTTGTTGATAAGTATTTTCCTGCTCATATGCAACATGCTGCTTTACGAAAAATTTATAACTTTACACAGTTGCAGGATGAGAACCTCCCTAAAGCTTGGGGGAGGTATTGCAGTCTGATACGGGCTAGACCGGGCCATGGAGTCCCTAAGAATGAATTAATTGATATATTTTATGCTGGTCTAACTGATGAATCTCGATCCTACTTGGATAGTTGTGTTGGTTGTGTTTTCAGGAAAAGAACATCGTACGATGCAGAAGAATTGATGGGCAAGATTGCCAAGAACCACGAAGATTGGTCCGTCCCTGAACTACCTCCACCACCAAAGAAAAGAGGCATGCTTGTCCTAAGCCCAGAAGACATGCAAGAAGCAAAGAAGTCTATTAAAGAGAAGGGTATTAAAACTAAAGACGTGAAGAATCTACCCCCTATTGAGAAGTTGTGTGAGCCTACCACTCACCCTCCTGTGGTAGAGGTACACTCTCTTTTAGATTTCAATGCAAGTGACATTGCTCATGGTAAGCCTCCTGATCAATGTTTAGATGAGCTTGATAATTTTATTATGAAGCAAAATCACTTTAATGAGAGGATACAAAGTCAGTTGCATGATAATTCCCTTGCTATCAAAAGTTTGCTTGATGTTCTAGGAAGAACAGTTAATGATGTTAAATGTCTTGTGAAGCATTTTCATATGGTTCAAACTCAGCTTGATCAAATTTCTAATGTGCAAAAAGATTTGCTTCCTAATAATGCCAAACAGGATATACAGGCCTTCGAGATTAAAACCCGAGGGGGAACTAGAACTGAAGATCCTCTCTACCAGGAGGGGCATCCTAAGAGGATCGAGCAAGATTCTCAAATACAAGAGGAAGAAATTGTTAGCTCTCCGAAGAAGAAGAAGAAGAAGCACAAAGAAGCTGACAATTCCAATGATCCAAATAGTATATCTACCTCCGATGCTGTGACTGAAGACGGTGCTGAGCCTGAAAAGGATAGTGAGAAGAATGATCCACCTGAAGTTCAAGAAGAAGAAACACCCGACAAACGCAAGAAATACACTAGAGAAGATTTTATCGCCAGAAGACATGGGAAGGAACGAGAACCATGGGTGCAGAAACCCATGCCCTTTCTAGGTAAGTCTCTCAAAACTAAAGAAGAAGAGCATTACAATAAGTTTTTGTGAGTGGATGAAACCTCTTTTTCTTCAAATTCCTTTGACTGATGCTATTAAGTTACCTCCTTATTCGAGATATATGAAAGATATTGTTACTAATAAAAGAAAAGTTCCTAATGAAGCAATATCTACTATGCTTGCTAACTAATCTTTTAGTGGCAAGATTCCTCAGAAGCTTGGTGATCCAGGTATACCCACCATTCCTTGCTCCATAAAGAATAATTATGTTAAGACCGCTTTATGTGATCTTGGAGCAGGAGTGAGTGTTATGCCCTTTTCTCTTTACAAGAGATTATGTTTAGAAAAACTAATCCCTACAGATATCTCTCTTCAGATGGCTGACAAGTCGACAGCTATTCCCATAGGTATTTTGAGGATGTTCCCGTTGAAGTTGCTAATTGTTTAATCCTCACCGATTTTGTTGTGCTTGACATGCCCGAGGATGGGAGCATGTCTATTATTCTTGGTAGACCTTTTCTTAACACTGCATGTGCTATTATTGATTGCAATAAAGGAAAGGTTACTTTCAATGTGAATGACAAAAAACACACGGTGTATTTTCCAAAGAAGATTGACAAGAGGCATCGCCTCAACTCTATAGAGAATATTGAGACCTTGAAGATTGGAGAATGGGATTGTCCCCTACATGTGCACCACAAATAAAAAACCATCATGGTGGGGACAATGTCCATTAAATTAAAGGTGCAATGATCACTTCATGAGAGGTGAGGCTTTTTTCTCTATATATCGTCGGTTTGTTGGTAAGACTTGATCAACCTTGCTAGTAAGCATGTTTTATATAGGAAAAAAGGGTAGCTTGTTATGTTTTCATTTGCCTTAGATTTTATTCTCCTTGCTGTACCAAGTTTGTATGTTTTTGAAACTTCACAACTCTAATCACTGTTTCAAGTTTTCAGAAAGTTTCGCAGCTTTTTGAACTTCAAAAAAAATTCAACAGTGAAGTTGTCAGAAAAATTCCAGGAAAATTATATAAAAAATTTCCATGCCGGGAGTGACCCAGGGGCACCTGGGGCTGACCAGGGGGGGCACCAGTGGCCCAGGCGGCCAGCTGGCGCGGCCTGCCCCTTGGCCGCGCCCACAGGGCGCCTGGGGGCCACAGGGCAGCCAGCCAGGTAAGTCTTCTTCCTCCTCCCTTCTCTCTCTCCAAAAACACAAGTTCTGCACTTTGTTCTTGCGTTCTTGCTGCTTTCCGTCCAGAATTTCGATCTCTCTCTACGACCCATCATTTGAGCTGAGATTTTGGGCAAATACTCCCTGGTATGTAACTCCTTCACCCCTCCAATTAGATTTTTGATTGGTGGCTTCATTTGTGAGTATTTAGTAACTCTTGGTCTGTTCTTATGAGCTTGCATGCATGTGTAGAAATTTATTTTCCAAGTTTTGATGCAAGTTTATGCCTTAGGTAAGTGGGTAGAGTAGTTTGCCTCAACTCATTTTGTTTAAATTCTTGTTTTTGTGAATTGTAATTTTTTTTTCAGAAATGAGTTTCTTTGGAAAAGCAAAGGGGTGGATTGGGAAGAAGAAGCCCGAGCGCTCCGACCGAGTCACTAGAGCTGCAGCTTCACCCTCAGCAGTTAGGGTGAACTACAATGAAGATCATGTGCCCCTGGAGCTGTTGGAAGACACAAACCAGCATGTGCAATGATGTATCCGTGCGATGATTTTCTTACAGCTGCAGGAATTAAGGAGGAATTTTATGGCCTTTGTGCCAATGCAGGTTTGACACGGCTAGCTTTATGCCGTGTGGTACAATACAAAAATATTCCCTCTTGTTTTGTCAATAGTTTTTGTTATAACCATGATGCTAGAACCGTCGAGTTCAAACTTTATAATGATCTCATAACCACGTCTTTGGCACAGTTTTGTGATTTAATAGGTGTGCCGAACATTGGTCAGACAGCTAACACGACCATGCAGTCTTCGGGTTGATGACCCTCTTCAACAACCTTTTCTGCCAGGAGGAGACCGAAATTCGGCGCACGAATATTTCTAGCATCTTGTTTCCACACCTCAGGTATTTTGCGTATTTTGTTGCTAGAGGGGTGTTGGCTCGTGACAACACGAGCAATGGTTCTGCACCAGATTTCGCTATTTATGGGAACGCCCTCTTTGGTAAGAATGCGTATAATGTGGGTGCCTTGATTGCTCGGCGTCTTGTTACGAACAGTAACAAGGGTGATTTATATGGTGGCGTTTACCCCACACTTATCCTTGAGTCTCTTGAGTGCACCCCGCATCCTGATGATGTTCCCTTTTCATACGCGAGTCTTGATCTTGCGGCTATGAAGAGGCATAAGTTTGTTACCATGACTTCTCAGTTTGGTAACCTTGATTATATTTTGAGGTTTGAAAGGAATATTGCTCGTGAGATCCGTCTACCTTCACCACTTTTGTTTGATAACACTCGCAGGAACGGATGGTCCTTCAACGAAATTCAGTTCGATGAGTTCATGGCTAATTACCAGCCGCATAACCCCATGGAGGGGGTTGTGCCCGATGAGGAGGAGCATGGTGAGTTCACACCTTTCCAGGGAGAGACCTTCACCGAGCATGGCGAGGGATATTCTTCCGCCTGGAGCGCGGGGCCTTCCTCATGGGAGGTTCCGTGGACTTCGGTGTACGCACCAGAGGGCTCATACGACTCCTGGACTTACCCTTACCCCGGAGCAGGAGGCTCCTGGGGGCAGTAGCTGCTACCAACTTAGGCCAAAAGCCTAAGCTTGGAGGAGTACGTGCCTTTCTCACCTTTCCATTGTACTCCCTCCGTTTCTTTTTACTTCGCATATAAGGTTTGGTCAAAGTCAATCTTCATAAAGTTTGATCAACTATATAGAAAAATCTATCAACATCCACAATTTGAAACAATTATCATTAGATTTATCATGAAATTAATTTTCATATTATATAACTTTGATATTATAAATGTTGATACTTTTTAATATAAACTTGTTCAAATTTTATGAAAGTTGACTTTGACCAAACCTTATATGCGGAGTAAAAAGAAACGGAGGGAGTATTATCCGTTTTTATTTTGTTCTCTCTGATATTTTCGAAATTTTCGCCCGTTCTTCTTTGTTCTTTTATTTCGCAAAAACAACAAAAATATTTCTCTTTTCTTTTTCTTTCGTTTAACCTTTGAAAAATACAAAAATATTTTCTTTTCTCCCTTTAGTTTGCTTTGTTGCAGAGTTCAGCTCGAGTCCGTGATGGCATTTGCACTTGATTATATTTCCTACGTTCGATCGTGCAAGTGACAAGGCAGTAATGACGAAGATCGACAAATGGGATGCAACAAGGAAAACCGGTATGAACTCTTTTTGTTTCTACTTTTGTACATATGCTTGTACTTATGAATTAGAGACCAGCTTGTAGCGACATAGTGCTATGTTTACAATGCTTGCCCAGTGTTCATGCTTTCTTTGTGGCTAATCCCAAATAGCTAGAGTACATAATGTGTTGTTGAAATGATTTACATGCATTGCATTGTTCATGGTTTGGCATACTGAAGTGGTATTTCCCTTTGGAGAATTCTTGGATTGACTTGGCACATGCTTACACATGTTTATAACTGAAAAGTCTACTATGCCTTGATGATCTTTGAAGTTCAGAATGGTCATATCATTTGCATGCCTGATTCAATGTTACTTTGTCGCTCTGCATGACTATGACTGTTATTGCTCTCTAGTTGGTCGCTTCACAGTCTTTTGCTAGCCTTCGCTCGCACTAAGCGGATTTCTGCTTGTGCATCCAAAATCCTTGAAACCAGTTTTTCCATATGAGTCCACCATACCTTCCTATGTGGTATTTACCGGCCATCCTAACGAAGACTTTCTTGTACCATCTCGAAATTATTCAAAAGCACTCCTATTTTGTGCCTCTGTTTTAGCTCATGAGGAAGTAGTAGGTAACTCATGACCGTCTTATGTTAGACATGTTTTATTCCGGGATTGCATGCCTATTTATTCTCCGTCACGGGGAAACTCCGAGGACAGAACCCTATTTCACAAACTCGCCTCTGTTCCGCCGCCGCCGCGCTTCCGAGATCGGGAGCACCCTAAGAAATCTTCCCGGCACCCTGCCGGAGGGAGGATTGACCTCCGGGAGTCTCCTCTCCACCATGGATGCTCCCCGGATGTCTTGTGAGTAGTTTTCCTTGGACCATGGGTCCGTGATCAGTAGCTATGTGATGTTCTCCTCTCCTCTTTGATCTTCATGGTTTAGACCTCGTGAGCTTCCCTAGGGGATGTGATGTTGCCACAAGGGGGGAAACAACGGTGCTTGTAACCGCGGTTGCAAGAATTGTTTACTTTACGGAAAGTTCTTTTTAATGTAGTTGTCTGTTGATTTGGGTTTACACATTGGGTGGGGCTCGCAACTTAATACCAGCGAGATGTTCTGGATAGATATCTCAAGGTGGATGATTAGTAGTAGATGCAGTTGGATTTCGGTCTACTTATTTTGGCGTACTGCCCATGCTTTTGAGCCTCGTCCTTTCTTTTGTAGCATAGTTAGCATTGCGGTGCGTTCATAATCCTGTCAATTGCCTTTCTGTAATTTGTTTACCTCGCATAGCAATTTTATCGTCTTTTGGGAGAGAGACATCACTAGTGAACATCACGTATCCCGGTCCATATCCTCATCACTGTTTACACGCTCATTTACTTTTCTGCATTTACTTTCAATTACTATCATTATCCCTTGTGTTCGATCCTTTGTGAACAACAAGACCGGAGAGATTGACAACCTCTCTGAACTTTGTTAGGAACAAAGTTATCGTGTCTGTGTGCAGGTCCGCCTCAGTTGCGCCGCTGACACCTACTTATCATCTCCGGAGTCCTACTGGAGACAAACCTTGGTATCTTCACCGAGGGAAATTTGCTGTTGTGCTACATCACGCCTTCCACTTGGTGTTTACCAACGAAGGGCGAGAAATCACTATCATCATCTCGAACATCAATGTGTCTTATACATGCAGCGCCCAACCATCCATCTCCCTAGCCTACAATGCTTTTAATTCTACTGGTTAGTAGTTATTTTCTTTCGCTGTTTTACTATTACCGTTGCTATCATCAATCCCATATCGCAGTTACTACTAATATCTTGTTGCAAGTAAGTGTATCTCAGGTGCGGTGGAACTGACAACTCCATTGTTAAAGCTTGTGGATATTCTTTGGCTCCCCTTGAGTTGAATCTATAAATTGGGTTATTCTTACCCGCGAAGACTATCTCAATCCCCTGCAGTTGTGGGTTATCAGTATCTAATTCTTTTATGTGCTTCAGAAATTCTGTCCCATGCCTTCTTCATATTTTCTCCATCCCTTTGAAGGAAATTGAGAACTAACAAGACTAAAAAGCAAATGTAAAAGATAGTTGGTATCTCCCCTATCTTAGCACTCTGAGTCCCCTGCAACGGCGCCAGAAATTCTCTTGATGACAAGAGAGTTGACTAGTGCAACACCTCTCCTCGTTGGTTACCCCAAGTGGAAGGTGTGATGTAGGATAACAACAAATTTCCCTCAGTGAAGATACCAAGGTGATCAATCTAGTATGACTCCGGAGATGATAAGTAGGTGTCAGCGGCGCAACTGGCGCGGACCTGCACACAACACAAGTAACTTTGCTCCCAACGAGTATAGAGAGGTTGTCAATCTCTCCAGCCTTGTTGTTTACAAAGGATCAATGCAACAGATAATGATAATGATAGCAACTGAAAGTATAATCAAGAAAGTAAATGAGCTTTTAAACAATGATGAGAATATGGATCGGGGTCCCGTGATGTTCACTAGTGATGAATCTGTCCCAAAAAACGATAAAACTGCTATGCAAGGTAAACAAATTACAGATGGGCAATTGACAGGATTATAAACGCACCGCAATGCTAACTATGCAACAAAGAAAGGAAGAGGCTCAAAAGCATGGGCAGTATGCCAAAATAAGTAGACCGAAATCCAACTTCATCTACTACTAATCAACCACCTTGAGATATCTATCCAGAACATCTCGCTGGTATTAAGTTGCGAGCCCCACCCAAAGTGTAAACCCAAAGCAACAGACAACTACATTAAAAAGAACTTTGCGTAAAGTAAACAATCCTTTCAACCGCGGTTAGAAGCACATTGTTTTCCCCCTTGTGCCAATAGCACATCCCCTAGACTCATGTTTCTGTCACTCAAGCATGTCATCGGGGGGCATGAACCCACAATCGAGCATAACGTTCCTTCTTGGAGTTACTACCTACTACATGGCCAAAGCCATAAACAGCAATGGAGAACATGCAAGAATTACTTAGGAACAAAAATATAGAAGATAAGAACCAAATATATTACTCTATCACAATCTGAACATAATCTAATAATCCATCAGATCCCATCAAACTCAGCTAGCAACAGCAGAATGATTACATATGTTCCTCGATCATGTAGGGCAGCTCACGAGGACTAAACCATGAAGAACAAAGAG
Source organism: Bromus sterilis (assembly GCA_950022295.1). Classification (NCBI taxonomy): domain Eukaryota; kingdom Viridiplantae; phylum Streptophyta; class Magnoliopsida; order Poales; family Poaceae; genus Bromus; species Bromus sterilis. The sequence goes on along the minus strand of OX465601.1, from coordinate 135,132,786 downwards.
GGGAGGAGAATATCACATAGATACTGATCACGGACCCATGGTCCAAAGGAAACTACTCACGGCACATCCGGGAAGCGTCCATGGTGGAGGGGAAGCTCCCGGAGGTCGATCCTCCCTCCGGCAGGGTGCCGGGAAGAGTGCTGCTGGCGCTACCGATCTTGGAAGCGCGGTGGCGGCGGAACAGAGGCGAGATCGCGAAAAAGGGTTCTGTCTTTGGGGGTTTCGCGTCACGGGGAATAAATAGTCAAAGGGGGCAGCCAGGGGTCCACCAGGAGTCCAGGCGCCCCCCTGGAGCGGCCAGACCCTAGGCCGCGCCAGGTGTCCGCCTGGATCCCTGGTGGTGGCCCCCGGCCCTCCTTCGGGGTTCCGTAAGCTTCCGTTACGCTGATTTTTTATCCAATTTTTCCCGAATTTTTGGAGCACTTTTAATATGGGGCAAACCTAGAATAGAAAAACATCAAAAAACAGGAATTGGCACTGTGGTGCACTGAGTTAATAAGTTGGTCCAAATATGATCATAAGTGTGTGAAAGTGTATCTAGATCATAGAAATATCACACAAAACATGCATGGAGCAAGCAGAAATTATAGATACGTTTGGGACGTATCAGCAATGTCACCCAAAAGAGCATGGAACAAGCAGAAATTATAGAAACGTTTGAGATGTATCATGCGCTCAGCTCCTCAAGCCTGGCCGGTTGTATCGGCTATGGGCATTTCTGCACATAACAATTGGATTTGTGGGGGACTATATAAGAAATTCGTCTTCGTTATGGTCCCGCACCTCTTTTGCTCTTTCTCACCATTGATGACCAAAAGCTTCAACGTGACCGATCTCCTTTTATAGCCACCAAAACTTGTTAAGTTGCTATGGATCGATGGATGAGACCTAGATCTACACTTCCAATCAAAGGAGACATTGTTCCCCATCCATATTGTATTGGATTTTGTTACTCTTGGGACTCAGAGTCCACGAGATCTTGAGGCCACCTCAGAGCCACATTTCATTATGGTGAAGCTTCGTGGTGTTGGTGGAAGTCTCCGGCTTGTTGTGGAGCAATCCCATCCTTGATTGTAAAGATTTTGTGTGCGCCTTCGTACCTTTTCCTATATGTTCGGGTGGACGGCCCGGTCATTAACCGGTCGCAAAAACGTGACCCAAACGGATACCTCATACTGGTCCTATACGCCCGGACTAACTGGCACTCCTCATATCTAGTCCAAATCTATGATTGATATAGGAAGGACGAGATGCGACCGGGCACGTCCATCATGCTGGATCTGGCTCACTCGGAAACCACATATATTTGCCCATATCCGGTCCCCGGACCAAACCCTAAATACTTTCCACTCCACCTACTAGGCCCCCAAGTGCCCCCTCCGCCCCAATCTCCCTTCACGGTGATCTCCAACCTTCTCTGTCATGGCGGGCAGCAGATACTAGTCCTCCCCTGCCAGATATTTCGACCAGGATCTCGTCCCATTCGGATCTAAGTGGAGATGATCGTCCCCCTCGCTTCCTCGCTCTCGATCGCATCGGAGTCGGTGTTGTGCCTCACAATAGAGGCGGGCCAGGCGGAGGCGTATGCCATGATGCTTCTATGGGTGACCGCTCGTGATGGAGGTGTTCGGCGACAACGACGAAGAGTTGGGATCCGAAAAGAAACAATAGGACATGGGAAATGGCGGCGGGGTTCAACCGGTCGTCGGAGTGGGAAAGCTCCTCATTTGAGCGGATTAGGTGTAGTCGAATGTTAAATTGAAAACTTTTGTAATATATGATCTACGTGTATGGATTTGCATGGATTTGAGGTTTCCGTGAGGAGTCAGGTTGTGCAAACAAAAATTTGAGGTTCGATCAATCAATTTTCATGAATGCACCATTTGAGGAGCCGGATTTGGTGTTTTGGTTGTAGATGCTTTAAGAAAGCCATGTAAGCAAAAAAATAATGTGGAAAAAAAAGTAAACGAAAGATAACACTTTGAGGACTATAGAAAAGACGTTGTCAAATGCGAAGACTTATGCAAAATGTATATCAACCAATACATATAGAAGTTTAATACTCCTTCCGACAATTACTGGTCAGGTATATCCATTTGAGTGATAATAGTTTCAACTGAAGGGAATAGCTAAGCTTTGTGTTGTTGATTTTTTTGTGATAGCTAACCGTTCGAACCGAACGGTAAGGGAATAACTAGAATTAATGTGGAAAGATTACTAAGAAACTATATGCATTAAAAAATACTCATTAAACCTTATGATGCACTTAGCACCTTATTTAAGCATGAGTGTATGGAAAGAGGCCTAACAACTTTCTTCTATCTTTTTTTATGAACCGCAGGAGAACTGTGATTTTATTTATCGAAGAACGACGAAAGAATGCCAACTGTACAAGGGCTAGCAAGGCCAGCAAAACAGAAAGAAAGGGAGAGAAAAAAGAAAGAAGGTGGAGCCCCTAGCCCTATTCTTGCGGCATCAGGTGTCTCCCTGGAACCAGGACCTAGAAGAGGTCCTCTTCCTTGGCGGCAAGCAACACGTCCTGGACAGTGCGGTTGGAGTCGTCTAAGATCCTGGCGTTCCGCTCCTTCCAAATGAACCAGAGGAGGAGCAGGGCAGTCGATCGACCCCTCTTGGTGGTGCCTGCGATGCACACAATCCAGTCAGCCAGCGGATACATACATGTCCAAGAGTACAGATGAAGGGAAGGAGAGTCGAACATGGGCGTCACAGCCTTCTAGAATTGGATCAACCAAGCACACTCGATGAAAAGGTGTCGCTCGGTCTCCAAGTTCCGGCTACAAAGGGGGCAGAAGTAGCAGTTCGGCCACTGGCGAGCCATGAGACGGTCTTCCATGAGCAGACGGTTGATGGACAGGAGCCGAGAGAAAAACTTACACTTGTGCGGCGCCCAAGCTTTCCAAACGGTGCCCATGATAGGGGAGGTAATGGATCCCAAGAACTGAAGTCGGTAGGCCGAAGCATCAAAGTAGGAGCAATTTTGTGTGAGCTTCCAGCGGAAGGTGTCAGGTTCGGTCGTGAGCCTCGTGAACGCGTGATTGTAACCCCAAAGCCGGATAAACTCAGGCAGCAGAGGCGTAGTAATCCGACCACACAGGTCAGCAACCCACCTGCTCTGAGTCAAGGCATCGCTCACACATCTACTCTTCCTCCTCGAGAGCAAGAAAACATTGGGCACAAGCAGGAAGGGCACCCCACCGGAAAGCCAGCTGTCAAACCAGAAGGACACAATCTTCCCATCCCCCACGTCGACGGAGGTCATGGAGGCGAAGAGGGCCCTGACGTCGAGCCGGAAAGGTGGTGGAAGGCCAATCCTAGGACGCGACCTATCCATGCACTCCGCCCACAACCATTGCAGCCTCAAAGCAGTCTCAAAATGGTGGATGACAAGGATTGACCTCGGCAAATCCCATGGTTAGGAATCCTGGGTTAGATCGTAGAGGAGATGTGCTAATACGTCCCACACGTATCTATAATTTCTGCTTCTTCCATGCATGTTTTGTGTGATATTTCTATGTTTTATATACACTTTCATACACTTTTGATCATATTTGGACTAACCTATAACTCAGTGCACCCCAGTGCCAGTTCCGGTTTTTCTATTTTAGGTTTCCCCCGTATTAAAAATGCTCCAAAAATTCCGGCAAAATAAAAAAATCAGCGCATCGGAAGCTTCCGGAAGAGCCAAAGTGGGGCCAGAGGGCCACTACCAGGGGCCCAGGCACCCTGGTGGCGCGCCCTAGGAGGAGGCCGCGCCAGGGGGCCGCCTGGACCCCTGGTGGCCCCCTGGATGCCCCCCCTTCGCCTATATATTCTCCGTCACGGGAAACTTCCGAGGGGAGAACCCTTTTACGCGATCTCGCCTCTGTTCCGCCGCCGCCGCACTTCCAAGATCAGGAGCGCCAGCAGACCTCTTCCCGGCACCCTGCCGGAGGAAGGATTGACCTCCGGGAGATTCTCCTCCACCATGGACGCTTCCCGGATGATCCGTGAGTAGTCCACCTTGGACCATGGGTCCATGATCAGTATGTATGTGATGTTCTCCTCCCCTCTTTGTTCTTCATGGATTAGACCTTGTGAGCTGCCCTACATGATCAAGGCACATATGTAATTCTTTCTGCTGTTGCTATGCTGAGTTTGCTGGGATCTGATGGATTATGAGACAATGTTTAGATTGTGATTGAGTAATATATTTGGTTCTTATCTTTTATATTTTTGTCCTTGAGTAATTCTTGCATGTTCTCCGTTGTTGTTTATTGCTTTGGCCAAGTAGTAGGTAGTGACTCCAAGAGGGAGCGTTATGCTTGATTTTGGGTTCATGGCCCCTGATGACTAGCTTGAGTGACAGAAACATCAGTCTAGGGGATGTGCTCTTGCCACAAGGGGGAAAACAATGGTTCTTGTAACCGCGGTTGCAAGGATTGTTTCCTTTACGCAAAGTTCCTTTAATGCAGTTGTCTATTGCTTTGGGTTTAAACTTTGGGTGGCGCTCACAACTTAATACCAGCGAGATGTTCTGGATAGATATCTCAAGGTGGATGATTAGTAGTACATGCAGATGGATTTTGGTCTACTTATTTTGGCGTACTTCCCATGCTTTTGAGCCCCTTCCTTTCTTTGTAGCATAGTTAGCATTGGTTTGCGCCCGTAATCCTTTCAATTGCCTAGCTGTGATTTGTTTACCTCGCATAGCAGTTTTATCGTCTTTTGGGCGAGAGACATCACTAGTGACCATCATGGGACCCTGGTCCATATTCTCATCACTGCTTACACGCTCAATTTATTTCTTACTTTTACTTTCCAGACACAATTATCACTACCTATTATCTGTTGCGTTGATCCTTTGTAACGGCAAGGCCGGAGAGACTGACAACCTCTCTGTACTCGTTGGGAGCAAAGTTATTTGTGTTGTGTGCAGGTCCATGTGAAGTAAGCAATCTTAGATTGTGAACGGCGCCATTGTTCACTTCACCACCTACTTGAAGTTATCGGAGTCCTACGGGAAGACACTCTCAACCTTGGTATCTTTGCCAAGGGAAATTTTCCGCTATCCTATATCTAACCTTCCACTTGGGGTAACCAACGAGGAGTTAGTATCAAGCAAATTTCCGGCGCCGTTGCCGGGAACTCCAATCTTCAAGATAAGGGAGTTGCACACTATCTTTTACCTTTGCTTTTTAGTGTTGGTAGTTTACCTTTCAGTTTTTATCTTTGTGTCCTTTATCAAAAACCATAAAAAAAATTACCTTGCTTTTAGTAGTCCTTCTTGTTTAGTTAAGCATGTTAGGACTTGGTGCTTTGAGGAAATCGGAAGTTCTAGATTTCCATCAAAGGGATGGAGAGAATATGAAGAAGGCATGGGACAGAATTTCTGAAGCACATAGGAGAATTATGCCTTGAATATCTATAAAAATTGTGCTTAGAAATTTTTACCATGGTCTTTTTAAGTGGTGTATTCACTCTCTTGATATTATAGCTGAAGGAGACTTTTTAGAGTGTGATGAAGCTAGAACTCTTGATATTTTGGATTGTATATCTAGTTATTTTGTTTATGATCGTAGTTTTGATACTGGTATAGTTAGACTTGATACTATTGAAAAGAGTATGGATGCTCTAGACTTGAGGAAAGTAGAGGAACTTAAGTCCAACAAGAAAGAAATGTTGGAGATAGATGATGATTGGGAGCCTTTTGTTAGGATTAGCATCTCTAACAAAGACTTCCTTGCTTTTGTGATATTGGCTCCATGGTTTCTACAATGCCAAAAAAAAGTTTATGATTCTTTGAAACTAAACATGGATAATTTGTCATCTTATCATGAACATGCTAATGGAGATATTTCAGAGATTAAGGGAAACGCAAAAGAAGTCCAAGTTACATTCCTTAAAAGGGTTGCAACGATGGATTTCTTCGTCATGGAGCCAAACCAAAATAACATCGTGCTTGGAAGGGATTTCCTCCAAGGTATGAAAGGTTTCATTGATATTGGTAAGGGCCACATACGCTTACGTGGAAAAGCGAAAGGTAAGTACCTATCCCCTAGGAAAAAGAAGAATGAACTTGTTGAAAATCAATTTTAAGGTTTTTATGACTCCGATGACCTCGGGGACCTTTGATTCTTCTTTTTTGCTTCTTGCCTAGCTTAAAGGCGTAAAAGAAAGCACTTGTTGGGAGGCAACCCAAGATGTTTTTACTTTTGTTTCTAGTGGTCTTGATGATTGTTACTACTGTAGCAACATCATTGTATCTTTATTTTCAAGCTTTGTGCCATGCTTAGCCTCCGATTGCAAGAAAGTTCAAAAGTTGTGACATGCTGTCCAGAAAATAGATTCTGTCCTTGGACGGAAAATTCGCCTAAAATCAATAGGTCATCTTTTTTATCTGAATTTTTTTGACAGCGTGCTCCATACAATGGTATTTCGAGCGTCTGTTCTGAGTTTTTTTATTTGAGTTGCAAAAGTACCCAGAAAAAATTATTTACTACCTGTTGTTCTATTTTTCCCAGATTCTGTCGCGTTTCGCCTTTCCTTACTTTTGCAAACTTGCGCTAGATTTTTGTTTGCAATAACTTTTTGGAAATCTTGAGAAACAGTATCCCTTCAAGAAAATCTGTATTTACAGTAGAGGCAAATTATTTAATTAAGGGTACTAAACTCTCTAATCAGCTTATGATGAGTTATGTATGAAGGGAGTTTTCAAGTGTGCGAGGGGAGATGATGAAAAAAAATCCGGGATTGTCAAACGCTCAAGCGTGGGGATGCCCTCACGCATCCCCAATAAATATTCAAGGAGACTCAAGCGTCTAAGCTTGGGGATGCCCTCGTGCATCCCCTTCTCCATCAACAATCACCATTTCGTCCTTCGTCTCACTATAATTTTATCACTTCATGCGTTATGTGCTATGCTTGGAGCGTCTCGCTCTTAGGTTTACTTTTTAGTTTTATTTATCTTTGTTTGCTGTTCATAACAAGTTAGAACCCAGCTTACTTTGTTTGGGAGTGAAACACACTCCACTTAAAACTAGAACACATCATAGGATTTCATGCTTATCTTTCTTTGTTGTGTGTTCTTTATCTTTTCATAGCTGCTGGCATGTTTAGCTCTTAGTTTTCCTGTTTGTCTTTTTCAAGAGCTTTAGTTTAGTTTGTTGCTGGAACTCTCTTTAGTTTTCATGTTTATCTTGTTAAGAGAGTTGGTTGTTGCACTGAGTTGTGTCTTGTCTTTAAGTACGTAATTGACATTGCTATTCAATTGTAGTAGTAACTTGCAATAGTTTTGAGGTATTGTTGTGAGTAATGTTTGAACTTTTGGTGTCAAGAGCTCTAGACTATTAGTGATAGGTGTCGTATTTTGGGCAATCCGTGTTTATTTTCAAAAACTACAAAAACTAGCTCAGAACTCTAGCTACTAGATGGATCATTAATCTTTGGAGGGATCGGATATTAGAGTACACTCACGTACCATGAATCGAGGATGTGCAAGGATAACCAAACCCCCATACACTCCTCCTCGGGGTACTTGTCTCTTTGTGAACCTCCTTATTAGATTGAGAGTTACCGATAATAAGTGCAAGAGTTCTTCGGACTAATCTAAGTATTGAAAGTTGACACTTCCCCCTCCTCATATTTGCTAGCCTCTTCGGTACCATGCACACTACTAGAGAAATAGCTATACATTGAAACCTTATTAGTGGCGCATATATTGTGCAATGCGCCACCATCTGTAAGGGGTGGCGCACTGCTTCAGAATGCGCCACCAATAAGATCTTAGGGGTGGCACATTATTTTCCAGTGCGCCACCCCTAAGAGTGGGCCAGCCTGGATGAGCTTATACGTGGCACATTAGGTGAAATGCGCCACCCCTAAGAGCTTATGGGTGGCACATATTGAGAATGCGCCACCTATAAGGTTCTTAGGGGTGGCGCATTCCCAATATGCTCCACCCATAAGATCTTAGGGGTGGCGCATTTCAGGATGCGCCACCACTGAGATGCAATATGCCCACTAAATACCTGGAGATGCCCTTATCTACTCCACCCCACCTACCACCTCTCATTCACTCCACACACTTCTCAAACTAGATCTACTCTTCTCACCCTAGATCTATTCGGTTTTCTCGTCCTCCCCACCTCATTTCTTCCATTTATCCATCCATACTTGGCATTAAATCTACTTTGTTTCATATTAAAGTAGAAGTGGACCTCCTCCCCAACTCTTTTCTTTTATTTATCACCCATATACTTTCCTTTATGAGCTTGGGGTTTTATCTATATGTGAAGCTTAGGTTTGATGTATATGTGAAGTGTATATTTGAATCTTGTGGTGGTTTGATGTATGTGTGAAGCTTGTGCTGGTTTGATGTATATGTGAAGTGTATATGTGAAGCTTGTGGTGGTTTTGATGTATATGTGAAGCTTGTGGTGGTTTGATGTATCTGTGAAGTGTATATGTGAAGCTTATGGTGGTTTGATGTATATGTGAAGCTTATGGTGGTTTGATGTATATGTGAATCTTGAGTTGCCAATGTTTTGCCGAAATGTTGATTCATTTCCGTTTCGGAAAATTTCTGGCGCACTCTCCGCATGCTCCCATGCATTATTAGGGAAGGTCATGCAGAATTTTTCCGGCGACGACTGTGATATATAATTGTGTTGCTCTCTCTGTGCACCCAGGTGATCATGGTCCGCGATATGCTGAGCGATATCACCGTGGCTAGGTGGATGCAATGTGCGACAAACGACATGCTACAGAATAATAGGACGGATATAAGATGTCCGTGTCGGAGATGCAAACTGCAGTGTGTGACCGAGCCTGATTCCAGAATGTTGCAAAGACACCTGAAGCGTAATGGTTTTATGTATGGCTACACACGGTGGATAAGTGATGAAGCTGGTGAGGAGGAGGACGTCAATGGTGGGGCGTCGGTAAATTAGGAAGGGCAACCAGACAACAACGGCGGGCGAGAAGCCGAAGAGCACCCCGTACATGATCATAAAGAATATCCCGAAGAAGATCATGTAGATCAAGATGCCGGACATGAAGATCAAGATGGACATGAGGATTCAAGCTGGGTGCGGAACCCTCGTGTTCAAGACCTGCTTGTCAAAGAGGCGTTGAACGCAAGAGGTGCAGCTAGAGAGAAAACCACATGCTCGGTGTGCGGTGTTAGTCGATACAAAAGAGGGAAGAAAGTTCCTAGAAAAGTGGTATGGTACTTTCCGATCACTCCTCGTCTTCAGAGGTATTTCATAGATCCCGAGGAAGCAAAGCTCATGACCTGGCACGCAGATAGAAAGAAGCTAAAAGAGGATAACCCAAACCCGGATCCGGAAAAGGAGGACATGCTGAGGCACCCTTCAGATGGTAGCCAATGGATTGCGTTGGACCTCAAATAGCCAGATTTTGGGAAAGACCCAAGGAACCTCAGGATTGGTGTGAGCGCCGATGGAGTCAATCCGTTTGGCGGCCAAAGAAGCACACACAGTACCTGGCCCGTGTTTGTTTGCATATACAACCTTCCCCCCTGGAAGTGCATGAAGAAAAATTACATAACAATGTGTCTGCTAGTTCAAGGGCCGAAATAACCAGGTATGAACCTCAATCTGTATCTGCAGCTTTTGAAAGAGGAGCTAGAAACATTATGGAAAGACAGAGTCAATACGTGGGACGCCGCCGCAAAAGAATATTTCCCAATGAAAGCCGCGGTGATCACGACGGTGCACGACTATCTCGGATACGGATATTTCTCAGGGAAGGTGGTCCAAGGATTGTGTGCATGCGTTAGGTGCATGGATAATACACCGTACCGCCAGCTAGAGAAAGATCCCGGATCTTCAAAAACCGGGGTCCAGGGGTCTCGGAGGTGGCTTCCCAAGAAACATGCGTGGAGAAAATAGGGACATCTGTTCGATGGCAGCGAGAAGCTCCCAGCACCCCCGGCTCGAAGGAGCGGCAAAGAAATCGACGACTTGTTGAAAACTTGGAAAGAGTGCCCCGTGCAGGGAAAGAAAAAAAAGAAGACTCGTCCGTTGATGAGGGTATGGAAAGCGAGGTTTGTTTTCAGGGATTTGGAATACTGGAGTCTCCTCTGCAATTCTCATTGCCTTGATCTCATGCATATCACAAAGAACGTGTTCGAGAGCTTGTTTGGCACGCTGCTCAACATGCCAGAGAAGACCAAGGACGGGCCAAAAGCAAGGAATGACTTGAAATTTATGGGCATCGGGAGGTAACTTCACCCCCCTAGTGACAACGACGATGAGCCGGAGTAGGAGGAGGATATGGAAACGCAAAACTCTCGCAAACAAAAAAGGGCGACCACGAAGAAGACCGGGATTGATCACTACCCCCGGGCATGCTTCACTCTGTGCGAAGAGGATATCAAGCGGTTTATCCAATGCCTCATAGTAGTACAATTTCTAAACGGCTACGCGGGGAAGATAAGCAGATACCTAGACGAGGCGAAGCAGCGTTTCAGCGGGATGAAATCTCACGACCGTGCCGTGCTGATGAAGCAGATTCTCCCGATTGCGATCTGAGGGATAATGGACGAGCACGTCCATAAAATGTTGTTTGGCCTTTGAAAAAAAAAATTACGTCATCTCTCGGAAGTCGATTTGCGCTACGCAACTCAAAATGCTACAGGAGGAGATCGTGCTCATACTATGCGAGCTTGGATCTATTTCCCGCCCGCGTTCTTCGACATTATGGTGCATCTATTGATCCATGTCGTGGAGGATATCGTCCAACTCGGGCCTGCGTTTCTGCACAACATGATGCCGTTCGAAAGGATGAATGGACACATCAAAAAATACGTTCGTAATAGGTCCCGTCCAGATGGAAGCATAGCGAAGGGCTTTCTAAGCGAAGAGTGCATCTCTTTTTGCACGAATTATCTCAACACCGAGAACCCTGTTGGTCTGCCCGTCAACAAGCACTTTGGCAGGACCGATGGGTGTGGTCACCACGAGGGAAGCCGCGCAATGCATGTCAACTTTGAGGGTCGAGACATCGACTTTGAAAGAGAAAGCCTAGTAGCGCTACAACACATCCAGCTGGTCGATCCTTGGATACTAAACCACAAGGATGAAATCAGGAAGAAGTACAGTGACCAGGGCCTGCAGATAACGGACAGAGATCCACAACTAATCAAAGAGCACAACTCCAGTTTCATGACTTGGTTCAGGGACGAGTTCCGTGCTAATCCCCCGCGAAGGAACGCTTCCGAGGACGAAAATATGATCTTCACCTTGTCACAGGGTGCCGCACGCAACCTGATGACCTATCAAGCGTATGATATCAACGGCTACACATTCTACACGGAGGAAAAGGACAATAACTGCGATTACCAGAACTCAGGGGTAACAGAGATATTCTACACCGATGACGTCAAGGAAAGATTCTACGGAAGGATCGAGGACATATGGGAGCTCGACTACTGTGGAGAGAAGGTGCCGATGTTCCGTGTGAGATGGGCCAAGAGCGTCGTAAAATAAGACCGGTACTTCACCACCATGGTTATACCCGAAGCCAAATCCAAGTTTGCGGGAGCAAACGTCACTGCGAAAAATGAGCCATGGGTACTGACTAGCCAAGTGGACCGATGCTTCTTCATTACCGACCCATCAAATCCGAGCCGCGTTGTAGTGAGAGGCAAAAGAAACATCATCGGAATGGATAGAGTCGCCAACGAGCAAGACTTTGACAAGTACGGCGACCCGAAGATGGAAGTTGACTACGCCGCTCAGGATACATACACCACAACCCTATCGAAGAAAGGTCTCCCGTTGAAGAGGAAAAGTGAAGGCGTCGCAGGCCTAAATTATTCAACCACGACAAAGAAGGGCAAGAAGAAGATCGTGAGGAAACGCTAGCTAGATAGCTAGCTCCAAATTTAAGAAAATTATTTTGTAATTCATGATCACTTTGTGTATGCATGGATTTAATCTGCACTTTGTAATTGATGATCACATTCTTATGTTTCCAAATGCCGCTACACCTGGCGTTTGTGGAGCTTGGTTCGGCGACGACACGGTTAAGGCATGGTACGTGGATCGATAGGATGGGTAACACTCCGATGGGAAGGAAGGCCATGGCCTCCCTAAAAAACTAGATATTTAGTAGCGATAATAAAAAACTAGTAGCGATTAAAAAACAGATAGATAGCTAGGACAATTATTTCAACAAAAAAATTAAAAAACTCTTAGGGGTGACACATTATGTACAAATGCGCCACTAAGTGCGCTTAGGAGTGGCGCATTCTGCGAGAATGCGGCACCAAGAGGTCGCTTATGCGTGGCGCATTTTTCCAAGATGTGCCATGCATAAGAAACCTCTTGGTGGCGCATTCTGGCAGAATGCGCCACCCCTAAGACTTAACCTCCACGGCCCCCTCCCCTTGCTCGTGCACAGTACCCTTTCGATCCCCTCTCTAGCAGTGGAGCCCTAGTCGCCACCGTCCTCGCCGTCGACGCTGGAGCCGACCCTCGACGCCGGAGCACTCGCCCTCGACGCCGGAGCATTCACCCCTCGATGCCGGAGCACTCGCCCCTCGACGCCACCAGAGCACTCGCCCCGCGACGCCGGAACCGCCCCTCTATGCCACCGTGGAGGATCCACGAGCTCGACGCCACCGGAGTCGCTCGGCGCCACCAGAGCCGCCACCCCGAGGCCCCTGAGGTGATCCCCCTCGATGCCTCCATCTCCATCCCTGCCCCCTGCTTATCCCCTGTTCTTCAAAGATGTGATTAAATAGCTTGGGGTTTTAACATGATTATGATTAAATAGCTTGGGGTGCCCCCCTCCATTTCTTGTGGATGTGAATGCGTGAGTAAATTATGATTAATTTGGGGTTTGAACATGCTAGTAATACGGCTTGCTAATTGTCTGAATCTGCTTCAAAATAACTTGGGGTTTTTTGCTCAGAGTTGTACAAATGAAATTGATAAGTGTATGCATGATCATTGAAGTATAGCTAACCTTCTATGGTCATCCAACTTAGACAGACTTTGGGTTCTAACTGAAATTTGTACTGAATATGTCTAGAAGAAATGTGCCATCAAAATGAAGCAATTTTGATGGTCAGCATTATAGGTTTATTTAACCTTGTTGTGCTGATTGCCTGCCACACAGCCACACAATACATTGCACAATATCATTGATCTCCTCTGTTCCTAGACTAGGCTATGAGAGCAGTGTATCCGCATCATATATCTGTACCTAACAGATTGGTCATTATTAGTAGTTTCTAGTAAAAAAAGTCAGTTACTTTAGGCTTTAGCCATCTCCCAAGGAAAGTGATAGAAAAAAAGATGTATATGTATCCAATGTGTCAACATTTACTAGTGAAAGGTTTATATACTACTTCAATATCACATGACAATATGACATGTTGTCTCGCTAAATACCATCCTACCATAAAATCTTTCTGGATGCATATAGAGGAATTGATTGGTGTTCACAATAATTACTACTGATTTTTAGAGGAGGGGAAAATTTTGAGAGAAAACATAAGGTCCATAACTTGTAGAGAGAATAAGCCATCATCACAACATAGGTCCAAAGGGAAACAATCTTTCCCGTTGGGGTTTGATTTTGCTTTTGCTATTGTTGCTCTTTGCTGCTTAATAAAAATTGATTCTGCTTTTGCTATTGTTGCTCTTTTCTGCTTGTTGGCTGTTACTACTCTATTGGATTTGGTATTTTTGTTCATGATCAAAATAACTTAAAATATTGGCTTAGTTTAGTCTTGCATGAATGAAGTTAAGCCTTTGACATCTTAGCTTCTGATTATATGCGATCTTAGTAGTTGCTAGCATAGTTGAGTACTAGCATGAGTAGAAAATAGTTTTTTTGCTAAAATGTTTGCTATGTGCTCTAAAAAAATAGTCAGACAAATTTGTGTGGTGCTTGTGTTCTGCATATCACTACTAGTGTAGAATCTGTTCTTAAAAATTTGCAATGCTTTAAGATGCCCTTATCTCAGCATTTTTATTCATAGTTTTTATCTACTGTTTGAATATCTACTATATATATGTTGTGCAGGTGCAAATTATTATCCCCTTTCTCCCGAAATGTTGATTCACTTCCGTTTTGGTTGAGAATGGCGCACTCTCATGTTAAGAAAAATAGCAAAGGTCATGCTGAATTTTTCCGTGAATTCGTGCATGACCTTTGCTATTTTTCTTAACATGAGGGTAGTTGCATTTATTTATTGTGCTAATTAATTAACTAGTTGTATTTCTTAATATTGTACTAGTGCAAACATGCCGACCAGAGCCGACGCCGGTCCTTCTTCTCAGCCGGGAAAAAAGGAAGCAATTTTGGGAATACTCCCAAGAGGAGGTCGATGAGCACAGAGAAGAAGAAGTACGTCCGGGCGAGGAGGAGTATGAGGAGGAGATAGAGTCGGAGTCCGACTCATCGGATGATGAAATGGAGGAGGAGGCCGGTACGACGGACGGCGAGAGGAACACCGGCGAGGATGATGCGACCGGTGGCTCCAACACAGATGGTAGGCAGTCGAAGAAGCGGAATCGGAAACCGACCAAGGTCGGCACCATCAGGCAAGAGTTTACTGCCGTGACCGCCGCTGGAATTCTTACACAGCCCGGACGTTTTTCAGAAGGGTACGGCCGTCAATACCGTGCCGATCACCACGATTAACCTCAGGAGTCATGAGAATAGTCATTATTGTCAGCTTCTTATCAACAAGTTGCACGGACGATACAAGTTCCCGAAGCCGTACAATAACACCAAACTCAAAGGGAACAAAGTAAACACATGGGCCCTCGGGAAGATGAGCAAGGCCTTGTCCAATTGAAAACCCGGGTGAAGGAGGTAATTATTGAAAAGAACAAAACCTGGGAGGAGCTCAAGGAGAAAGAGTCGTTGATCGATGAAGCTACCTACAACCTTTTCAAGGCTAGGTGTGTGTCCGAGGCAGCCAAGGCCGCGAGTGAAAAGGGCAAGGCAATGCAGTCGCAGGTCATAGGTAACCACCGTCTCGGAGCCGGTGGTTACAGAAGTTCCAAGCCTAAATGGGACAAGGAGGATGCCGAGTACGCCGCTGCGGGCATACCTAACCCCTTCGAGCAATACAAAGGTGATCCACAGACCGAATTCTTTGTGAGGGCCCGGATCTATAAGCACAAAGCAACCTCAAAAATAGTTGTCGATCCTAAGATTCATGAGTTTACGACTGCCGTGGTAAGTAGTTTACCACGCCACCTTGTCGATTGAATTCTCTAGTGGAGTTCACAATTTCTTAATGTTTCACATTCTTTCTGCAGCAAGAGGAAATGAAACTCGCCTCATCGCAGGAGTCGTCGGTTAAGCTGGTCGGCCCGTGGGACACTGCCTTTAACAGGGTGTTGAACACGGTCAAGAAGGTTGACAACATGGCGGCGAAGCCATCATCAGCCGGCCGTGTGGTCGGCTTTGGTGTGGACCTAAATTGGTCCGAATTTTATGGGAAACCGGCGGAGCAGTCGGGTTCAAGGGGGCGCAAGGCGAGAAGGACCGAAGAAGATGCCACTTATGTTCGTGGACTGGAGAAGAAGTTGAACATGCTTCCGCATCTTTTCCAGGACGAAGTGGCGAAGACGATGAACGCCCTCCTTCCAGATATGATGTAGTCACTCGTGAATTGGCAAGCGCGTGGTGGACAAGGGCCCATACCGGTCCCCAACATGGTTGGCAGCAACTCGGTCACCGCGGCGCCTGCAGTCCCGACTCCCGCCGTATTAGTGGCTCCCGCACCGACTCCCGGCTTATTGGTGACTCCGGCCACCAACACCGTGGCAACGGCGCCGGACGTGATGGTAACTCCTCCAGCCACGATCGAGCAACCGGGGCATAACAATAATGCACCCGATGGCAGAAAAAATAGGGAGACCGACACCACGGGAGGCAGCGCGCCCTCCGCCTCTTGCATGCCCGCCGTCGTCGGCGGGGTCTCTTCATTGGCCGACCTCGACGCCCTCAAGGTAACTATAAGTGTCTGCAACCAAAACGAGGACTTCATCTCCTTGCCTTTTTTTAGTGGAATGTCTCTGATGCCCTACATGCATATATCTCTTTCGCAGGAGGAAACTCCATGCATTCTATTACAAGTCGTGGAAGGCGAGTTGAAGGATGTTGCCAAAGGTAAAATCCTTCAACCACAAAATCGAATCATGCACAATATGTCGATGGCACCGGCGATGCATAGGGTTCAAATCTCTCTCGTGATTTCGGGCTACGAGAGAGTTGAACCTCCCATTCAACCCCCCGGATACGATGAGGACGAGTCGACAGTCCTCAGTGATTGTTTCGGCCAAATATTCCTATGGCCGAAGACCCAAATGCACTTAATGACGGGGGAAAGGGGCACCACACCTAGGACAACACCGGTAGTCGTCGTGCCGGCGCCATATGATCCCATTGGCGCACAACAAGAAGACGACGATCTTGATGATGATGATATCAACGCCGACGGGTTCATCAACACTCTCTTTGATGAAGGTAATGATGACTTATTCGTGCCTCCTGTTGAAGGAGCCTACCAGCATGACGAGGAAGCTCGCGGTCTAGCTGATCCTGCGGCGAAACCTGCTTGCTCCACACGTCTTAATGCTGCTTCTCAGGAGATGTCTCCAGCAGCTTGCGCCTTCACCGAGCCTCAAGCAGATGCCACAAGGAGATCTTCTCAGCCCGTCCACACTCCATAAGGCGGCCAGTGAGCAGATAAAGGCCGGTGACTACTCGAAATCAGAAAAGAAGAAGGGACCGAAAATAAAGAAGAGCATCACTTCGAGCAGCCAACCTTCGATGCCGATCCAGGCTCAGGACGGGCCACCAAGACCCAAGGATCTCTCGTTTGAAATCCATGTGGCGGGTAGGGCGATGGTACCTAAGGACATGCTCGACCTTGCAACTTCGGATATGCAGAGTTTGCATCATAGTATTATGGCGTTAGAGAAGATGCTTCTTCGAGAACAGAATCCCTCGTACCTGGTTTTCATGGCCAAGGTGCCACTCAACATGGCCTTCATCAACACTATCCCCGCGGGTATGATAATCCTGCGGTTTTAGGAGATCTTCAATTTGTACCATCTAAAGCGGCTGGACCATAGCCTTATCCGTCTGTTCTCGCTCAGCCTTTCTATGACTATCAGGAGAGATAAGACCCCGAGCGTCGCGATATTGGACCACTTCTGCATGCGTGAAAGCATCTTGATGGACGACGGGGACGCGGCTCTCGCGGCGGGGTACATCAGAGACTTCATGCTAGAGAACGCCGGCAAGGATTCATTTCTTATGAGCTACTCTCCCAAGTAAGTCATTCGCTCGCCGCCGTAGCATATATGCTTTCTTAGCTTTCCATTGTCCTCTTCCAACATTCCGTTTGGATTGTTTTAATTATGCAGTGAGGATCAAGACTGCTTTCTCATCTGCTTTTCACTACAACACTCGCATGCCGTGTAATTAGACTTGGGGAGTGTGAAGAAGAAAGATTACAAGTATATCATGAGAGTTTTGGATGATGATCTCGCAACTACAAAAAATCCGGAGCCAAGATCGTGAAGCACAAGTTCAGGAAGAATCACCCTAGCGTGACGTTTTCAACCACGTAATGCAGTTCTCATGGGTCAAGCAGCTGGCTGGTAGTGCAAGGGATGCGTACTACGCCCTCCATCACATGCGGGCGATTGTACAGGAACAACGCAACCTTACGCTGCCAAGTCATCTCAAAGCGTGGGCCAAAAAGAAGGTGGAAATCGCCAATGCAAATCTTAAGGAGGAGTTCTTTCACATCCAAGCGCAGATGGCGACTATCATCCGTCATGAAGTACAAATGAAGGGGTCGATCTTCCACTCCAACATTGCACCATCCAATGGGGAGATAGAAGCCCTCCTAAAGGCCTTGCGTGACACAAGGCCTTTCATGACCAAAGAAGGATGCCGCCCATTCCCTAAGCCGAGTCAGAACAAGTGATCAATTTATGTAATATATGGCATTCGTTTGATGAATATGTTCCCTACATGTAATTTGGATGTACTCTTTGTGTAGTAGATGGTAGTGTCAAATACTCTTGGTGCTCTTTGTGTATAAAGGTCACTGCATATGCATTTTTGTGCATATGTGCATGCTCCTGGCCATTGATCGATTTGCTCTATGTTGTTGATCATAAGAATAGATGTTATATTGTGTTGTTGTCCTTTGCTATGAATTCATATGAATGTGGCCTCTAAATTTTTGTTCTGTGCAGGTTGAAGATCAAACAAGAGATGATGAAGAAAGTAGATTTCAATAATTGTTTGACTCATTGTAATATTGTGATGGATGTAATCTTGTAAATCTTTGTAATAAGAAATGTAATGCAATTCTTTTGTATCAATAATTGTTGGGCTCATTGTAATATTGTCTTTTGAATTTCTGTAATATGATAAAATATATATGTAATGTTTTTAATTATGTAGTATTTTATTGTTTTCTGAAGAAAATATATGTTTTCTGTAATATTTTTAGTGGCACATTATGTCTGGCTTTAGTGGCGCACTAGGAATGCGCCACCCCTAAGGATCCTTAGGCGTGGCGCATTTCAGAAGGCGCCACCCCTAAGAGCCTTAGGGGTAGCGCATCCAGAATGCGCCACCACTAAGCCCTTATTAGTGGCTTGATTTTAGTGGCGCATCCCTAATGCGCCACTAAAGGCCTAAAAAGGATGCCAATAAAATGGTATTCTCTAGTAGTGGCATTGCCCTCTTCTCACTACGAGAGTTGGCGTCCACCTCGCCGGTGAATCCAAACCCTTGGCATGATACGCTCTGTCATCATAAACCTTCTTATATCTTTCCTCAAAACAGTCAGCATACCTACCTATCAAGGAATTTCCATAGCCTTTCCGAGATATATTGCCATGTAACATCCACCTTCTCATGACTTGATCTTCATGTCATACATGTTCCTGTTACACTGGCAGAGGTATACATTTGCATACATCATGATAGCTACATCTTCTTTACGTTGAGTACCTTGTAAAGTGTGAAATATATTCTATACCTCTTGTAAAATAGAGTGTTTCCCTTAAGTGAGGAAAAGATCCCAAAGAGGACAAATTTAAAAGATCCCAAAGAGGACAAATGAGAGTTAAATAGAAAGAGCCATTGAGGACACCAAAAAGATACAAAAAATACAAAAGGAGAAAAAAGACATAAAAAGAGAGAAGGGGGCAACACTACTATTCCTTTTGAAAGATCCACACTCGTACTCCCTCCTATATCTTGTACTCCATAGAGATGATCATTTATACATATAGCTATGTGGGGACCTTCACACTATAGAACTTGGCTTGCATATTCCAAGGATGAGCTTTCTCAAACGAGCTCTAGGTCTTCTTGAGCGAGCAAGTTGGATGCACCCCCACTAGTTCCATTGGAGAGATTTTCTTAGCTCATATGTGCATCCGTTGCATAGCAATCCCTACTCCTCACATCATATCTATCATTTGGCCTTCTCTCTCCTATGATTGTCCTCATTGATGTGAGCCTTTCACACCTTTTGGTCTTCCTCCTCCACCATATCTCTCTCTTTGCCATCCTAAGTGTCAACTCTCATGCTTACGCTCATCCATTGCATGAGTGCTCAAAATATCGAAAGGGAGTGGATCAAATTAACTTTTACCTGGCTAGTGGTCTGGGGACGAGGCAAGATAAGATTCCAAAGAAGACTAAGTGTGAAACTTTAGTAGATTGAGTTCTCAACAAATAAATATTTTTTCTCGTATTCCTATCTCCCACTTCTTGCACGCAAACACCATCTAGAGACATTCGAGTCACGGACAACAAGAGCTTTTGCACCTTTATGTTTTTATGTTGCTTGTTTCAATGCTAATATAGAATCTTGCTTGTTATGACTTGAATGGAATTACATACCTTGATTACTTTACTTACAAAGTTACTATATGGTTGTTAGCATGTCACCACAAAAATTATGCTTGTTATCATTTACCTACTCGAGGACGAGCAGGAATTAAGCTTGGGGATGTTGATACGTCCCAAACGTATCTATAACTTCTTCTTGCTCCATGCATGCTTTGTGTGATATTGATATGTTTTATATACACTTTCATACACTTTTGATCATATTTGGACTAACCTATTAACTCATTGCACCCCAGTCCTAGTTCCTATTTTTTGCTGTTTTTCTACTTCACGTTTCCCCCGTATTAAAAATGCTCCAAAAATTCTTGGAAAATAAAAAAATCAGCGCATCGGAAGCTCCCGGAAGAACCAAAGTGGGGCCAGAGGGCCACCACGAGGGGCCCAGGAGCCCTGGTGGCGTGCCCTAGGAGGAGGCCGCGCCAGGGGGCCGCCTGGAACCTGGTGGCCCCCCGGGCTGCCCCCCTTCGCCTATATATTCTCCGTCACGGGAAACTTTTGAGGGGAGAACCCTTTTTCGCGATCTCGCCTCTGTTCCGCTACCGCCGCGCTTCCAAGATCTGGAGCACCAGCAGACCTCTTCCCGGCACCCTGCCGGAGGGAGGATTGACCTCCGGGAGCTTTTCCTCCACCATGGACGGTTCCTGGATGATCCGTGATTAGTCCAACTTGGACCATGAGTCCATGATCAGTAGCTATGTGATGTTCTCCTCCCCTCTTTGTTCTTCATGGATTAGACCTTGTGAGCTTCCCTACATGATCAAGGTACATATGTAATCTTTCTGCTGTTGCTATGCTGAGTTTTCTAGGATCTGATGGATTATGAGACTATGTTCAGATTGTGATTGAGTAATATATTTGGTTATTATCCATTATATTTTTGTTCTTGAGTAATTCTTGCATGTTCTCCGTTGCTGTTTATTGCTTTGGCCTATTAGTAGGTAGTGACTCCAAGAGGGAGCGTTATGTTGTATTGTGGGTTCATGCCCCCTGATGACTAGCTTGAGTGACAGAAACATGAGTCTAGGGGATGTGTTGTTGCCACAAGAGGGAAACAACAGTGCGTGTAACTGCGGTTGCAAGGATTGTTTACTTTACGCAAAGTTCTTTTAATGCAGTTGTATGTTGCTTTGGGTTTACACTTTGGATGGGTCTCGCAACTTAATACCAGCGAGATGTTCTGGATAGATATCTCAAGGTGGATGATTAGTAGTACATGCAGATGGATTTAGGTCTACTTATTTTGGCGTACTGCCCATGCTTTTGAGCCTCTTCCTTTCTTTGTAGCATAGTTAGCATTGGTTTTGCGCCCATGATCCTGTCAATTGCCCAGCTGTGATTTGTTTACCTCGCATAGCAGTTTTATCGTCTTTTGGGAGCGAGACATCACTAGTGAACATCATGGGACCCCGGTCCATATTCTCATCACTATTTACACGCTCAATTTATTTCTTGCTTTTACTTTCCAGTCGCAATTATCACTAGCTATTATCTGTTGTGTTGATCCTTTGTAAATGGAAAGGCCAGAGAGATTGACAGCCTCTTTGTAATCATTGGGAGCAAAGTTATTTGTTGTGTGTGCAGGTCCAGGTGAAGTAAGCAATCTTAGATTGTGAATGGCGCCATTGTTCACTTCACCACATACTTGAAGTTATCGGAGTCCTACGGGAAGACACTCTCAACCTTGGTATCTTTGGCAAGGGAAATTTGTCGCTATCCTACATCTAACCTTCCACTTGGGGTAACCAACAAGGAGTTAGTATCATGTGCAGGTTGGCGATACACGTGGGCTAAGAGGAGACAGGGATTTCCCCAGGTTCAGGTCCCTACATCAGTGAAACCCCTACTTCCTGGTCGATTGTATTATGATGAGGCGATTACAGTGGATGTCGAGGCGAGTTCACTCGGGACCGGAGGTGTTGCTTGGATATTCTATTCCCTCTCCCAGCCTTTATATATTAGTCTAGGTCGCAAGGACTCCATCTAAGTTTACGGAGAGAGTTTCCTAATCTAGTTTTAGTCTTGGACGCCAAGTCGTAGCTTCCATAATCGTCGAGGACTCCTATGGCGGTGCCTCGAGTGGGCCAGTCGTGTACCGATTGAGGCTTCCAGCGGACCTTCTGTCTTGATACGCACCAGGTAGCCTCATCTGTAGTAGTCGTGGGGTCACCCCCTCGTCAGTATCCCCCGAGTGCCTGGGGGACTCGAAGAGTCGCACAGGGACACGAGTCCATAATCAACTGTCTTCATGTGTGCAGCGCTGCTGCGAGTCGTCGGCTGTTAGACACAAAAGATGATAAGCTAGAAAGGCACAAGGTAGTCGACTAGCCAAGCCTTGGTGAATTTCGCTAGTGGCAAACACCTCAAAAGCCCTAATCAAGTCGCGTCCCTCCACATGGACTTGGAAAACAACCGGTGTCTAGTAAGTCCATGTCGCTGCAGGTCTTATAGGATCAATATCACCGGTCTTAGAAAAATATCCTTAACGCGTCCGTCATTGGCTCAACTTTCTTCATGCATTGCGCATGGAAAACATTGGGAGTGAAGTCGCAGCTTTGGCAAGTCCTGGCCCGGCCGACTGCGCAGCGGGGTCTTACCTACGCGCTAAGCTTGCGCGGCATCTGGGGTGCAGTGTGTCGCCGCCCAGGCATCATTTTTTTAGAGGCGCGGAGCCAAATTAGATGTGCACCCACTTGGAAAAATGAATCAAGTGGACTAATAGTAGTCACTCGCGGAGCATCTGTGATCTTGGGCGAGGAGTTATTAAGAGTTGCACCCAGTCGAATAGTCGTTGAGTGGGTTGATCGTATACGCACACATGTAGCATTCGAGTGCTTGGGCGTATTATTCTCCTGGATATCGATCAGATCTTGCTTTACAGTGAAAGTGATCACTCGAGCACTTCATCATCTTCTGGGTGAGGGAGCACCCGAAGTCAATAGATGCATTAGTCCTTGCTGGTGCAAGTGATAGCTTGAATGCGTCGTAGTCTGCTGGGTGAGGTAGCACACGCACTCTATTGATGCATTTCTTCTTGAAGGAGGAGAGTAACCACTCGCGGCCTCGAGGTTTGGACTTTTGATCTTTTTTTTGTCAAAGGCAAGGCGCTCCCGATGGGAGTAAAATTTTGAAATGTGGTCAAGAGTATGGAGAAGAGAGCTAGGGAATCTTTCCACTATTGTATTTTTGCAGTAACTTGTCCTGAATCAATCTTGTCTGAACTGCCGCAATGTCATGTTTTGTCATGCTCCTCCTGATGACGTGCTTGATGACAGGTGCTGGCTTGTGAACAGTGAAATCTTCTGCGTGGTCATAATGACGTTATGTGTCGTTGCGGCCCTTTGGGTTTCCGATGCGTGCAAGGGAAACGCGCGGGGATTTGATGTCTCCTTTTAAATATCTATAAAATGCGAAGAGGCATCTTCTCTTGGGCTCCGTATCATCACACATTCTGGTCTTGAGTTAAGGATGGTGTCGCTTGGATTTCTACGCGATTTCCTTGCTTGCCCTCGGTCTGAG
Organism: Bromus sterilis; assembly: GCA_950022295.1. Classification (NCBI taxonomy): domain Eukaryota; kingdom Viridiplantae; phylum Streptophyta; class Magnoliopsida; order Poales; family Poaceae; genus Bromus; species Bromus sterilis. Next base: position 135,109,329 of record OX465601.1, on the reverse strand, counting down.
CTATAAGTACATGTTGTTTTTGTTTGCTCGGCACTTGCTCTTCGTTCCTCTTTCTTCTCTTCTCCTTTTTCGACGAAACGCCAGAGCATAGTATTCCTTAGCTGGTCCTTCTTGTGGCATGGCTTGCCGAGGTCGTGGACGGCGTGGTCGTGGTGGTCGCACGCCTCTCTCTTCCCATCGTGGACATGGTGGGGCGGCTGTGGCACCTCCCTCTTCCTCTGAGGAGGAGGGTGTCTGGCGCTATGACTTTCTGCTGAGTGTTCTCAGCCGAACTGCTACCTGAATCCCTCTTCCAACTTATTTTGCTTCTATTGTTTCTGAGCTCAGTCTGGGGGGTATTTGGGTCCGGCTTCAAGGGTGTTCTAGTTCTCCTGTATGGATAGAGCTTGAGTTTGATAGCTCTTTCTTGGTTTTCTTAGGGCCTGATTGGAGGTCTCTTTCCCTCCGGCTGAATTTGCGTGCTGGGGACAACCTTTGCTGTCGGTTTGATGGTGAAGATACTTTCACCGTTTGCGCTTTTAATGTCGGTGCCAATCGTCTGGATCCGTACTGGGAGAATTCAAGAGTGGCAGATCTGACAGGTCGAGGAGTACTTCGGCTTCTTCTCCTGTGGCTTCATCTTCTGCTGACTCCTCGACTGTGGTGCTTGCTCTTCTAGTTGTAAGGAGGATTCGGACGTCAAGCCGCCGAGCAAGCGGGTGCGTCGATAGGCAAGGTCAACAGGCTCAGGAAGGCAGCAAACTACTCCTTGCAGACTTAGTCTTACTTTTTCTGTGATGATGCTCATCAAGATGTTGACCAACGTGCCAATTATCTCAGCATGAGAACACATGTAGAAGTCATAATTCCTTGGGATGATTGATCTTGTAGTCCTTTGATAGATGCTCGAGTGCCTTGACTTGTAATCTTTATGTATAGCGGAGAATTTTGCCTTTTGCATACTAGACCTTATGTCTCTCTGATATGTAATGGGAACTACCTTCGGGTGCTTGACCTTGTAATGAAACTATCTTCGAGTGTTTTACCTCATAATGAAACTGTCTTCGAGTGTTTTGCCTCATAATGAAATTGTCATCAAGTGCTTGACCTTGTAATGAGTCCATCTCCGAGTTCTTGACCTTGATGCAAAACTTATAGTAATATCGGGTGCGCGGAAGCGCTCCAGATGGGAGTAGCCGCCGAGGCTATGTTCGATTTGTTGAGTCGGACATAGGCTTGTAATATACTTCTATGTTGGTCCGCCTTGTATTTTCTCTGTCATTCTGAAACTCCTCGGGTGCGCGGCAGCGCTCCCGATGGGAGTAGCCCCCGAGTCTTTAGGTGATCGCCTGTGATCGGGTGATGACTTTGAAATTATTCTTCTTAGTAGCTAATTTGTCTTGGAGTTTCTTCATGAGCCCGATTTTGTTCTCTGCGTGTTTTAGATGTTGTTGCAGGCGAAATGTCCTTTGGGGGAGTTTGCGCTCGGACCCCCGAGTGCTTAAGTAGTGTCGTCGCGTAACCGAAAAGCATCTCTCGGGGGAAGTCTGTCCTCGAGCCCCCGAGTGCTTAAGTAGTATCGTTGCGTAAGCGAAAAGCGTCTCTCGGTGGGAGTCCGCGCTCGAGCCCCCGAGTGCTTAAGTAGTATCGTCGCGTAAGCGAAAAGCGTCTCTCGGGGGAAGTCCGCTCTCGAGCCCCCGGGTGCTTAAGTAGTATCGTCGCGTAAGCGAAAAGCGTCTCTCAGGGGGAGTCCGCGCTCGAGCCCCTAGTACTTAAGAAGTATCGTCGCGTAAGAGAAAAGCGTCTCTCAGGGGGAGTCCGTGCTTGAGCCCCCGAGTGCTTAAGTAGTATCATCGCGTAAGGGAAAAATCGTCTCTCGGGGGGAGTCCGCTCTCAAGCCCCGAGTGCTTAAGTAGTGTCATCTGGGCAACACATTATTTATTGCTTCAAGTTTTCACATAAGTTGACGGTCAGTGTTACTTCCGATATTTGCGTTGTTGGGGGGGAGTTCCATATGAGTAGTCTATGGGTAGAAGAGGTGTAAGTTTGCCACGTTCCACGGGTTTCCCACGTCTTCATTGGTCTTCGGGTTCTTTAGTCTGTATGCTCCTTGTCCTATGACCTCAGAGAGTATGAATGGTCCTTTCCACTGCGGGGCGAGCTTGTGGACCTTCTCTTGTATTAACCGTAGCACGAGGTCACCTTCTCGGAAAGTTCTTGTTTGCAGGCGGCTGCTTTGGTAAGTGCGCAACTTGTCTTGCTATCCTTCTGGCCTTGCGAGAGTTGTGTCCCTTGCTTCATCTGCGACGTCGTTGTCGTCTTCGAGTGCATCTTCTGCCTCTTCCTCTTCATACTCTATGATTCGAGGAGCTCCGAACCTGGGGTCGTGCGGCAGTACCGCCTCCGCTTAGTATAACAGGAAAAATGGTGTATATTGAGTTGAAGCATTCGGGGTGGTGCGCAAGCTCCATAGGACTGCGGGGAGTTCTTCTATCTAGTTGCCTACGGCCTGCTCGAGTGGTGCAAGGAGCCGTTTTTTTTATTCCACCACATACTAGGCCGTTTTATTTTTCTACTTGGCCGTTGGATTGAGGGTGTGAGAGTGAGGCGTAGTTGATCTTGATGCCTAGTTCTTGGCAGAAGTTCTGGAATTCTGCAGCTGTGAAGTTTGTTCCATTGTCCGCGATGATGTTGTGTGGCACGCCGAAGCGGAAGATGATTGACTTGATGAAGTTGAGTGTTGTGAGGTCAGTCGACCAGGTGATTGGCATTACTTAAATCCACTTGGTGAACTTGTCGACTGCTACTAGAAGATTCTTTCTGCCGCCTTTTGCAGATTTCTTGAGCGGACCTACCAAGTCTAGTCTCCATGTGGCGAAGGGCCAAGATAACGGTATAGTTTTTAGTTCTGATGCTGGGGCGTGGGGTCTGCTGGCAAACTTTTGACAAGCAATGCAGCGTCGCACGATGTCTTCCGCGTTTCGCATTGCGGTTGGCTAGTAGAAACCTGCTCGAAAGGCTTTGGCTACAAGTGTGCGACAACTCGCGTGGTGTCCGCAGGTGCCTTGGTGAATCTCGAGTAGTAAGGCTTTGTCGTCTTCCTCCTCAATGCACTTTTGGAGTACTTGGGAGATGCTGCCTTTGTAGAGTTGTCTGTTGATTATGGTGAACGCCTTGGATCGTCTGTTGATTCGTCGAGCTTCTGCGGCGTCTTGCGGCAGGGTGCCTTGTATCAGAAATATGAGAAAACGTCTTGTCCAAACCGGGCCTTCGGGTACTACTGGTTCGTCCTCCTCGACTGCGTTGTTGTTTTCTTCGTCAGCAGTCGGGTCCGCTGCTGCTACTTGTGCTGGTTCACTTGTGTTGCCGGTTTATTTGGCTTCTCCCGGTACGGGTGTCTTGGTTTTTATCGATCTTTGGCTGATGCTTTCGAGGAAGACTCCTGGAGGGACTGGTCCCCGGGTTGATCCGATGTTTGTGAGCTCGTCTGCCTCTGTGTTATTTGCTCTGGCGATGTAGTTGAGCTCGCATCCATCGAACTCTCCTTCTAGGGTGCTGTAAAGCTTCTGATATGCAGACATGTTGTCTGCGACTGCTTCACAGTCCTTCATTGCTTGCTGGAAGACAAGGTTGGAGTCTCCGTAGATTACGAGGCGAGTGGCACCGCAGGCCTTTGCCATGCGCATGTCGTGCAGTAGTGCCTCATATTATGCTTCGTTTTTTGACGCCTTGCTGAAGTTGATCTGGAGAATTTATATGAGCTTATCTCCTTTGGGTGAGATTACACAACGCCTACTCCAGCCCCTTTGTTCCTTTTAGACCCGTCGAAAAACATTTTCCATGAGTTGGAGAGATCTGGAGGACCGGGTGTTTGAAACTTCCATCCACTCTACCAGAAAGTCTGGATTACTTGAGCTTTGATCGCCGTTGGGTGCTTGAATTGCAGGTCGCGAGGACTGAGCTTGATGTTCCACTCGGCGACTCGACCTGTTTCTCCTGGGTTGTTGAGGATGTCGGCGAGTGGAGCACTGCTCACGACTGTGATGAGGTGCTCTTTGAAGTAATGTGTTACTTTCCGTGATGTCATGACAATGGCATACACGAGCTTATGGTAGTGCGGGTACCGCTGCTGGGATTTTGTTAGGACCTCGCTGAGGTAATAGATTGGTCTTTGTATGCTTTGCACTTTGCCTTCTTCCGCGCGCTCAACGACGAGTGCGGTGCTGACCATGCTGATGTGCGCTTCTATGTAGAGGTATAGAGGTTCCCACTCCTTTGGTACTGCCAAAATGGGCAGGGTTAAGAGGGTCTTTTGGAGGTCCGTGAATGCATTCCGTGCTTATTCAGTCCACTCAAATTTTCCTCCTTTTTTGAGTAGTTGGTAGAATGGCAAGGTTCTTTCTCCCAATCTGCTGATGAAACGGCTCAGAGCTGCGAGTCTTCCGGTGAGTTGCTGGACGCCCTTGACGTCGACCAGTTCTTACATCCTTGCGAGTGCTTGGAATTTTTCTGGGTTAGCTTCGACTCCTCGAGCGGAGACCATGTACCCGAGAAGTTTTCCAGCCGGGACACCGAACACACACTTTTTTGGGTTGGGCTTGATCCTGTATTTATTGAGCGTTGCGAAGGTTTCTCGGAGGTCGTCGAGCAGTGTATCCGTGTTGTATTTTTTGACGACAATGTCGTCAACGTAGACTTGGACGTTCCTGCCGATTTGGTCTCTTAAGCATGCTTGCATCAACCGCTGGTACGTGGCTCCAGCATTTTTCAGCCCGAATGGCATCGTCTTGTAGCAGGATACACCATAGGGTGTGAGAAATGAGGTGTGCTCTTCGTCTTCTTCCTTCATCCTGATTTGGTTGTACCCTGAGTAGGCGTCGAGAAAGGACAGGAGGTGATACGTCCAAAATGCATCACTATTTTATATAGTATTCATCCCTATTCATTGATATATTTCATGTTATGATGTTATTCTTATGTTGTTTTGGCTTGTTTTACACAGTTTGCAACTTTTCAGTGCCGAAGCAGCAGACGCAGGATTCAACGGTAAAAAGTGGACGCAGAGTTGCTGAATCAGAAGACCTCCAAATTACCTGAAAATTAACAGAGGTTATTTTCCAGTAAAATGACGGAGGCATGCAAAACGAGAGCCAAAGGGGCCCACCAGGTGCCCAGGCAGCCACCTGGCGCGGCCCCCACCAGGGGCGCGTCGGGAGGGCGCCTGGACCCATGGGGCCACTCCCGGCTCCCCCCTCTGGCCTATTTATTCATCGTCATACGAAAACCCTAAAAGAGAGGAGTTTCACGAGTTCCGCCGCTGCTCTACCTTCAGAGAAGAAAAGACATCTCCGGTGGGCAGATTTGGGAGAAAACCTCCCGGAAGGGGAGATCATCGCCATCGTCATCACCATCGTCACGGGCATCATCAAGATCATCATCAACATCATCCCCAACATCAGCACCATATCCACCACCATCCTATCTCATCTCACAAGTGCAACTTGTGTTGTAATCCGTACTATCTATCCTCTCTACTCTACCGGTGTTGATTACTACTTTGTGGTGAATGCTATTGAGTTTTGTTGGACAAATATTATTATGTCCAGATTGATTATCATCTATTTATCCCAACTGATCATGATATTTTTTAAGTCTTGTGAGTAGTTACTTTAGTTCTTGAGGACATGGGAGAAGTCTAGTTGCTAGTAGTCATATGATGTTGAAGTAATATGTGTTGTTTGATATTTAAGTTGTGTTGTTATTTTCCTAGTGGTGTTGTGTGAGTCGAACACTCAACACTTCGCCTTATTAAGGACCTAGGGGAATGCATATTGTGTATAAAGAATGCTTAAGGTGTGTTGCCAGAGTGACAGAAACCTGAACCCCAGTTTGCATGCTTTTGCACAAGAGAATAATGGGTCCCTGATCATACTACTGTGGTTAGGCTTTTTCCTTAATTACTATCTTGTATTTGCGGATTATTGCAAGATGTTTAATCATAAGAGTGCACTTATCTTAGTCTAGAAGGTGTACTAGCTTAGATCCATCCACTCAACACTTATGAACACAAAACATAGTATCGATACGGAGTATGACGAAAGCACGTGACTATCTCTCCCGTGTGTCCTCAAGAACGTTTTAGCCATTATAAGTTAAGTTGCCAGGCTTATCCTTTTCTCAAAAGGATTTGGCCACTTTTTACTCCTCGGTACCTTTTACTTTGCTTGTTTTTACCTTCTTGTTGCTTATACCGAAAACCCCTAAAAAGTTATCTTTCAGTGCCTGCAGTTATTTCTTTACCAAAGTCACTTACCAATACCTTCTGCTCCTCGTTGGGTTCGACACTCTTATTTATCGAAAATGCTACAATCGATCCCCTACAGTTGAGGGTCATCAGGAGGTCGCATCCTGCAGTTGAGTCGATGATCTGGTCGATCCTTGGGAGAGGGAAGTGGTCCCTTGGGTAGTGTTTGTTGATGGGCCCATATTCGATGCACATGCATAGTACGTCGGTGTCCTCTTTGTCTCCCAGATGAATTGTATGTCGATTAATCGGTTGACTTCTTCTTCGATGGCTCTGCGCTTTGGTTCAGAGAATCTACGCAACGCCTGCTTCACTGGTTTGGTGTTCGGGTAGATTTGTAGTGTGTTCTCTGTGAACTCCCGCGGTATTCCGTGCATGTCGATCGGCCGGGCAGCAGGCGAAAAATTTCCACTCCTCACGCAGGAAAACCATGAGTGATGTTGCTTGGTCTTCTGGCAGGTGAGCGTAGATTCGGACCGTCTTGGCCGGGTCCGTTGGGTGCACCTGGTGAGTGACTATGTCGCTGTCGACGCTGAAGTCACGAGTAAATTCCTTTGTCTCTCTTATGCTTGCTAGCGGAAAGACACTCTTGTCTACCACCATGGCTATCTCTTCGATCTGCTGTTGTGCTCCAAACGTGTCAGAGACCTGATGAAAGTCTCGGTCACATTGATATGATTTGACGAATTTTCCGTTAACTGTGATGACCCCTAAGGGCCCTGGCATCTTGAGTTTGAGGTATGCATAGTGCGGGACCGCCATGAATTGCGCGAATGCAGGACGGCCGAGTATGGCGTGGTATTGGGACTGCCAGTCGAGTACCTCGAATTCGAGGATTTTTCTTGCGAAGTTACTCTTGCTGCCAAAAATGACATCGAGCTCGATTGATCCCAAGGAAGAGGTTGCTTCGCTTGGTACTACGCCGTAGATCGTGACGCCTGAGTTCTTCTAGACTGATCGTGGGATCAACATCTTGTGCAAGGTGCTAGTGAAGATGATGTTTAGGCTGTTGCCCCCGTCCATGAATACCCTATCCATGTCGTAGCCGCCAATCTGAGCTTCGAGGACCAACGGTGCGTGCCCTGGTCTCGGAATTGCGGGAGGGTGGTCGTCTTGTGAGAAGGTGATGTTGGTTTCTGCACCATATAGGTGATAGAGTTCTTCTGTCAGCGAGTCTTTGGCTGCTCGCGCTAGCAGAGTGTGTGCCTCCTGCTTTACCTTTGATGGTCGTCCCTCTTGGATCATGCAGATTCGTACGTGGGACGACGAGTACTGCTCTTCTGAGTTAGGCGCTGGTGGTTGTGCTGCCTCTCGAGCCCGTTTGACTTTGCGTTGCTTCTCTTTCTTGAGTCTGTCGGAGAGTTCGGTGAACAATCGATAGCTCCTCAGGGTGTGGCATGCTCGAAGGCGTCCCCAGTCGTCTTTAAAACAGTGGATTGTGCAGGGTCCGTCCATTTGTTCTTTGGTCGTGAGCTTACTGGAACCGGCGTGCCTTCTCTTTCTTGCGATGCGGAATGACTGCGAGCGGTCTTCTGCGCGGGAGTGGAACCTTGGGTCGAGTTCGATTCCGTCGTTGATTGAGGAGTTTCGGATCATCTTGGTGAACTCGTCTGGTCTTCTGTCGGGGTCATAGTATTCGCCGGATTGAGTTTCGGAGCGCTCGTCGCGTGTTGCGGCGGTTGCTCGGGTGGTGGCAGGTGCTCGGGTGGTTGTCGGAGCTGCGGTCGGCGGTTCCTCGAGTGAGACTTCAACTTGGATTTCTTGCTCTGGCACTGCGGCTGGCTTTGTGGCTGCAACTTGTGAGTCGTTGAGTTTTTCTTCGTCGGGCGTGGCTTTGGTAGTCGCCGAAAGATTGATCTCTGCGTAGTTGTTCGCCGAGTGATCTTGGAGGTCCGACGGAGAGGCTTGCGATGAACCTGAGTTCTTCGAGTGGATTGGATCTTGTTCGGGTCCTTGAGCTGCGGCTTGCTGATGACGAGACCGCCGAGATCGTGATTCCAACCTGCGTCTTCCCCACGGTCGGCGCCAATTGACGAGGATTGACCTCGGCAAATCTCATGGTTAGGAACCCTGGGTTAGATCGTACAGGAGATGTGCAGGTTGGCGATACTCGTCGGCTAATAGGAGACATGGATTTACCCAGGTTCAGGGCCCTCGATCGGTGAAACCCTTACTTCCTGCTCGATTGTATTATGATGGAGGCGATTGCAGTGGAGGTCGAGGCGAGTTCGCTCGGGACCAGAGGTGTTGCTTGGATATTCTATGCCCTAGACGTCCCCTCTCTCAGCCTTTATATATTAGGCTGGGTCGCAAGGAGTCCATCTAGGTTTACAGAGAGAGTTTCCTAGTCTAGTTTTAGTCTTGGACGCCAAGTCGTAGCTTCCATAATCGTCGAGGAGTCCTATGGCGGTACCTCGAGTGGGCCAGTCATGGGTCGATCGAGGCTTCCAGCGGGGCTTCTGTCTTGATACACACCAGGTAACCTCATTTTTATTAGTCGTGGGGTCACCCCCTCGTCAGTGGAGGTCCATGATTCCAAGCCCACCCAGACCGCCAAGGAGCGCCAGCCTATCCCACGCAACTTTGCAGTGGCCTCCATGACAAGACTCCTAACCTCGCATCAGCCAAGCCCTCCTGGCGCAGTCAATGGCACGCCGTGCCCAAACCGGCAGAGGAAAGACCGACATCCAATAGACCGTGAGGCCCGTGAGCACCGAGTTAAGCAGGACCAACCGGCCCGTCGCATCGAATAACTTCGCCTTCCAGGTCGCGAGACGCCGGAGCGCCTTGTCTAGCAGCGGCTGCAACTCAACTTTGGGCAGCTTGCGAAGGGAGAGAGGCAGCCCAAGGAACTTGCATGGAAGCGAACCACGAGCGGCCTGAAGCGGCACCGGGACGTCGTTGACATTGAACAATTCGGGGTGAATGGGGATGGCCGTACTCTTGCTGAAGTTGACGTGCAACCCCGAAGCTTCGCCAAAGGCGGAGAGCAACTTGTGCACCGCTTCCATATCTCCTCTGTCAGGCTTGACGAATAGAGCAACGTCGGCGGCAGACAAGGAGGTACGGAGCCCGGTCAACCTCCCTCCGAGCGGGTAGGGAAGACCCTCATCCGAGGCAAGCAAGCGTCAGCAGTCGGTGGAGGGGCTCCATAGAGAGAATGAACAAAAAAGGAGATAGCGGGTCGCCCTGCCTGAGGCCACGAAGGTGCCTGAATGGCGCCCTAGGTGTGCCATTGAGGAGAATGCTGGATGAAGACGTGCAAAGGAGCATAGCAATCCACTCACACCACCGAGCCCCGAAGCCCCTAGCCCGGAGCATATCAAGCAGGTAGGTCCAGGAAACGGTGTCGAAGGCCAATGTCCAACTTGAGGAGAATAGCAGTTCGGTTGGTGCAGTGCAGCCGCCGGGCCATGCCTTGAACGAAGTGAAAGTTGTCGTGGATGTTGGAAATAACCACCTGTGCCAACAGTGGATGCACCTCCCTTTGATGAATGCACTCTGAGCGAGCGAGATCAATGACCCTATACGCCTCGCCAAGCGCATGGCCAACACCTTCATGAAGAGGTTTCCAATACAATGCAGTAGGCTGATGGGCCGATAGTCGGACATGGCCATGGGCATCATCCTTCTTAGCGAGAAAGACGACATGCGCCATATTTAGGAGGTGCAGCCCCCCTACGGCTCAGCTTGAAGAGCTGTTGGAAGGCGGCAAGGAGGTCCGGGAGGATGATATCTGCCGCTGCCCTGAGGAAGCCGCCGGTGAAGCCGTCGGGACCGGGGGCCTTGTCAGCATCTTCTATCTTTTTTTGAAGGGTACAGCTTTCTTCTATCTATCAATACGAAGACACGCGGTTCTCTTACGTGTTGTTGAGAAAAAGGTTCTACTCTCCTTGTATGCTTTCCCTAAATTGACCCAGCGAAGATAATCCTGGTTTAGAGCATGGGCGCAGCTACTGCCGGCACAACCGATAAGGTGACTCACCCACCCATCCTGTCCATTTCACGGAAAAGCCCTCGCCATCGTCGCCCCGCCCAGCTGGGTGGATGGATGCATGCTGATGCTGGAGTGTTTTTCCTCCATGTGCGCGCATTTATTTTAGCATCCATCCCTTTCACTTCCCATTCTCTCCCTCCCCACTATTATATAGCCATGGGTGGCGCACTGCAAGTGCAACTCACAGCTCCGTCGACCGCCAAGAACCATCAAAGGCCCCTCCCTTGTGTTTCTTCTAGTGCGCGCGCGTTGCTTTGCTGTGCTTGCACTAGCACCACCAGCACAATCACAAGCGCGAGCACTTCTGCTTGCCTGCTTGCTTGCTAGCTAGGGTGAAAGCATCACGTAGCCAGGTAGCTAGTTAGAAGAGGGGTAGGGAGAGAGAGAGATGAGGCAGTCGAGGTTCAAGAGGATCTGCGTCTTCTGCGGCAGTAGCCAGGGCAAGAAGAGGAGCTACCATGACGCCGCCGTTGAGCTCGGCAACGAGCTGGTAACCAACCTAACCATGCTCTTACTAGCTAGTACCTACTCACCACTCTACCTTGGGCTATTCTGTCCGCGAGTTGGTGTCCACTTCTTTTGCCTACTCACACACGCACACCATATGAATTTGCAATGCAAAGTTTACAAAACCTAGCTTTTGGCAGAATTCGCCCGGTTTCCTTCCGCCCTGCAATTCCACAAAAGTCATGGCACCGCTTTCTTTGCTGCTGTTTTTTTATTTTCGAAAAGGAGGATAACCACCCCGCTTATGGATCCTTACGATGCACACAACTTTTATAGAAAAGTCACGGTACTGCTGTTGCTGTTACTTGAGCAATTTTCTCTGTGTGTGTGTGTGTGTTCGCTTGTCAAGCATCGCCGGCCCTACCGCATTCAGGGCTCCATTAAATCGAAGTTAGAGCTGTAGCTATGTTCTGCCCCCATGCTTTTGACTCGATCGATCGCATTCAGGAAACATGCATGTTTTATCTGTGCCAATCTAGTCGTTAGCGTTCAAGAGTTTAACCGCGCGTTTGTTTACTGACTTTGCAGGTGGCGAGGGGCGTGGACCTGGTGTACGGCGGGGGAAGCATCGGGCTCATGGGAATGGTGTCTCAGGCGGTGCACGACGGCGGCAGACATGTCATAGGGTAACAATTTCAGCTCCCGGTTTATCTATATTCTCATATGGTTTTTGCTAGCTATAGCCTGGTTCAATTCTTGTAGATGCATGTGCTGATCGCTTGTTTTGTCATCTTGTTGTCCATGCGCAGTGTCATTCCCAAGACGCTCATGACCCCTGAGGTATGTCTATGTCTGCTCCCAGCGTGCTCCTATTATACTACTCATGCATGTCTACTTCTAGGAGGGAATATCCTGTGTTGATGCATGTTTTAAAAGTATAAACTGGGGATTCGCAGAATTTATGTCGTACAGTACACAAATCTCCGAAAGAAAGTATCTACTAGCTAGCTGATTTTGAACCTGAAAACCGATTTAGTTTTTTCAAGATAATCAGACAAAATTGACAAGTGCTGGTTGCTGAAACCAGCGTACAAACTTTCACCCGTATCGTACCAAACAGAAGGAAGGAAGTAGCCGAGAGAGTCGCTGACATTCCATGGCCTCCCATGTCATCCGAAAAGATGTTGGACATGCCAGTTTCGTCCCTGTTGTGTTGGTACCTGCAGCTGCAAACGCTTGCTTCCTTGGGAGTAAGCCAATCATAGCAACGTGCTCACGTTTTGGGAGTTGTTTATGTTGCTGTTAGGTCCTAGTAGCAACTGGAGTATAATCAAACAGGCTTTGGGAGTTTGAGCTAAGAAACACTCCTCCTGCCGGTGCTGCAGTCCCGGGGGACAAGGCACTTGGGTGTGCAAAAGAATACCCTCTACTCTCCTGGACTAGTACCTGATGAGCAGTTGTGATCAAGAGCTACTATGCTTTTGGCACAAATCCAGATCTCGGCGTGAGCATAAACTAGTGCAAAAAGCGCAGCTTTACACTATACTAGCAAAAAATCTCTTCCTACCAAAAGCCTTGCCATGGCATATTGGATTATTGGCATCATCTCCTTTCTAATCTGCGTGATACTGCTAGGGAAAAAGAGGGGTTGCCTTCTTCGGCTGCCCGGTCCTCTAATGTTTTCTTCAGAATAATAATGTGTCGCCAAAAGTATAAAATGGTCATGTCATCCATGATACGCACTAGGGTTTTGCCGTGTTGTGGTTATCCTATATTCCACATCACTGATACATGGTGTATTACTGAAAAAATATTAAATGGTGGTTCAGAGGACTTTTTTTTTTTTGAAACTGGGGCAAAAGCTTTGCCTTATGTATTGATTAAGAAGAAGATAGAATTTGTTACAGTAGCCCTACGAATACCACATGATGATTACTCTCGCATTACAATTTCCTTAAGTTTGGATGCACCTGCCACCACCCAAAGCTTTGCCTCCTCGACAATGGTGCCTAATAAGATCATAGGTGGAGCGGATTTGTGTCGAAAGACACGAGCATTGCGTTCATTCCAAATGGTCCATGTTACCAGCAAGGTGAGGGAGGCCATGGCATGTGAGTTGTCCACATCGGTTGTTGATGTCCACCAATCTGTAACGGAGCCCCTCGAATGCCAAATTGAGATGTCCACATTGTCGATGCCAAATTTGTGGATAACCAAACCCCAAAGCCTAAGCGTGAACCGACACTTGTAGAAGAGGTGAGCCCCGCTCTCTTGAACCCGATTGCAAAGCGGGCAAGCCCCACAATTTGGTTGATGTTGATGCATATCCAGAGTCATTCTGGTTGGCACTGGTCCTCCTCTTCCTCTCCTGGTTATCCTTTCACACTTACCCAAGGAGTTAAGGAGTGGCATTTTTGGTCCCCTTTGAGCACAATCATGCCCCATCTTGGGAACGTAGCAGTGTTTGTCTCCGCAAAAATATCACCACACACAATAGACCAAGCATCATGGCATGACAAGGACTCATTTCTACTGTTCCCTTTGCAGCATGGCTTATGAGTAGTAGGTGAGCTGAAACACAATGTTGATGTTTTTTCTTACTTTCTTTGTTTCTTCAGATAAGTGGCCAGACAGTGGGGGAGGTGAGGGCAGTGGCAGACATGCATCAAAGGAAGGCAGAAATGGCAAGGCACTCTGACGCCTTCATAGCCCTGCCTGGTGAGTCTCAGCACCACATTCACATGTACTAGTAAGTTATAGCCTGCATTTTCACCTTACCTCGCCGGGATCAGGTGAATATATAGAACATTCATTGCCCCGCAGAAATCCATGACAGCTTACACAGTCAAGTAGATCGGGCTGTAATAACTTGCAGCATTTTTCACATGTCTATCTAAGAAAATACAGTATGGGAATGAAAGCTAGCTCCAGATCTCATGCATGAACTTGGGGCCGGCTACCAATAATTGGTGCAGCAGTTGTAGTAGCCGACACAGTGAGTAGATTAGATGCATGGAGGTGTCGAGCTGCTGAGAGTTGCTCATATGAGTTGCAGAAAATTATTCACGTGAGTTGCGTGTGTGGACTGTGAATGCAGGAGGGTATGGTACGCTGGAGGAGCTGCTGGAAGTGATTACGTGGGCGCAGCTTGGCATCCATCACAAGCCTGTACGATCCGTGGTCACTCTTATCTGCAACTGTAAATGTGAACGGTCGAAAAATGTGTCAAAAACGTAATGTAACGTCTCCTTCTTCTTCCTCAGGTTGGGTTGCTGAACGTGGACGGATACTACAACTCGCTGCTGACCTTCATCGACAAGGCGGTGGAGGAAGGGTTCATCAACACCAGCGCGCGCCGCATCATCGTCATGGCCCCCACGGCGGAGGAGCTCATGGAGAAGCTCGAGGTACAGACATCAATGTCGTCTCGATCTCGCTCTCTTGATCCATCGATCCAACTATGAAATGCTTCAGCTAGCCTTTTACTGATGCCTGTTTGTTCTTGTTCAGGATTACGTGCCTTACCACGACAGGGTGGCGTCCAAGCTCAACTGGGAGATAGCGGCGGAGATAGGGCACCTAGGGTACTGACGTTGTAGCTGCAGCCAAGGGCGAGCCGGGTTGTCATGTCTCTTAACCTGATGCAGATTTGGAGTGTTGCGGATTAATCAAGGAGTTTGATTGATTGATGGATGTAGTAGCAAATTAAGCGTGCGTGCGTGCGTGCGTGGGCCCGTTCTGTATATGTTTTGCTTCGGTGGTCAGGGACAGCTTAAGGATATTGTAAAACCTGACCGATTTCTAGCTCCCTCTCTTATCGGCGTCCATCTCTACCTGTTTCTTTTGCGGGTTACTACCTGTTTTTTTTGCGGGGTAACTACCTGCTAAATTAGTACTAGTACTACTGGTGTATGTCGATCTGTCAATCAATATAATATAATGTTCAAAAAAAGATCTATCAATCAATATAATGTTAGTTTTTCAAGATTGTGAAATCATTCACCACAACAAGTGCTATAGCAATGTGCAAGTGCAACTGTGCATAACTTCTGGTTAGTCAAACTCAAATTAAACACTGAACCCTGAACGGAGGGTTGTGTGTTACCCTAAGCTATTGTTTATTTTGTGTCTTTCTGGTTTATATTTGTTTTTTTTCTTGCGTTTTTTTTAGTTTATTGAGGGGTGTATCATCTTTGGATCCAGTTTTCCTCATTAACTGGTGCCATCCTTTTTTAAACAAGTAAAAGATCTGTTATTTTTATTGATTAAGAAAAGAAGTTTGCAAGACAAAGCTGCAAAGGCAGCACACGAAGAACAAATTACTCTCGTGCATTACATTACTCAGATGCTTGGCACTGGCAAGAGATCAAAGCAACATCTCCTCAAGTATGCTACGGAGACGCGCATTTTTTTCCCTTCCAAATCCCCCATCCAACTAGAAGGAGCAAGCAAGACATACCCTTCTTCTGTTGCGTGCGGCTGAAGACCCCCTCCCACCAAGAGTTCACAGTGTCAAAACAATGCCCAAGCATCGTATTAACATGGAGACTAAGAGAAGATAACACCTTGTTGAACTCGAGTTGTGAGATCTTGCGCAACTGCCGACATGGGAGGCGATCATCGTAACGCCTTGACCACATCCACTGGTTCTGTCGGGGGGATGGATCAAGCCCATAACCCGGCATTAGATCACAACCCTTTGGGTCGGCTTATACGTGAAGACCCACGAAGACAAGACCTGGCCCGGAAGGAAGCGCGCCAAGGAGACAAGCTTTAAGCCCAAGAAGGAATTTGACTTACCTTGTATAGTGCATAGCATATTTGTAAAGTAAACATAGAATAGGAAACACCTCAAGTAGGAATCGGATCCGTGGACTCTTGGACCCGGCACCTTTATAAGCCGAGGGTTCGGGGCGGCAGGATCAACTCTCAACTCAACACACAAACCACCAACGCACGACTCGTAAACTAGATCTCTACGAGACATAAGTTACGAGCCGGCGAACCCTTGTAATTCAAAGCCGGCTAGTCCTTTCGACAAGCCGGAAACCCCTCAATAATAAGAAGCAGGAGTAGGTCTTTACCTCGAGAACAAAGAGGGGCCGAAACCTGGGTAAATCGTCGTGTACCGTGTCTATGTCGACTCTCTCCTTGATACCACCTCGCAGCAAAGGCCTCACTACAAGTTCGATGACTCGGACATCTAATGTGTTAATCCCACGACAGTTGGCGCCCACCGTGGGGCGTGCGCATGCAGGCGTTGAGATTCTTGGATGAGCTCGTCAAGGCATGGAGGGATTCGTCTCCGGCCGGATCACCAGAAGCCGGCGCGGGAAGCTTTACATTAAGGACTCCCACTGGGGCCCCGAAGCCGATTCCCTGAAATCCGGCTACCGGGTCCCGATCGGGGCGATCCAAATCTTCATCGCCAAGGCCAATTGATCCGAGCCAAAGCCGGATATGGAAGTCCACGCGGAAACATCAAGCCAGCAGCAAGCCGGCTTCAACCACACCTTTGTCGAATTCGTCACCGGGTCTCCAGAGCCTGCACGCTCTGTTGAGTCCCTGACCACTCAGAGGAAATGTCTGATGCAATCTCACGCCCCAGTGATGGAAGCTCAACGTATGCCGGATCAATTCGATCCGTCGGGAGAGGAAGACTCGGTCCCGGCTCAATGGAGTACAACCCGGATTTCCCTTACTTCGAGCCTCCGTATTGCGTCTCTGTCTTCATGAAAAATTCGGAAGCCGGAGTACAGGGAGACCAGGGGGATCAACGTGCACCCCCTAACCCGGATGCGGACCAACCGGCTGGCTCAGCAGCATGAGGCCCCACCGGGGCAGAAGCCCTTAGCCAAGTTGTGGCCGCTTTCGAAGAAGCATTACTCATCCCAGTAACATCAGAAAACCATGAGGAGCGGAAAACCAGGGTTGATCAACTTAGGCATCAGGTGATCAACATACGCAAAGAAATCAACGCCGAGGCTGCCGGGTAGCAGAAAGGGAGAGTCGGCTTGCTCAGGAAGCCGCACGCCTACGGCAAGAGTCGGAACTAATAGAAGCTCAAAAGCTAAGTCTCGCACGCGTCGAAAGACACGCAAGCCGGATTCCAACTGGTATTCCAAGGCGCAACCTGTTCCAAAGCCCTCAGCAATAAACCCCCCCCCCGGAGGGGTTCAACATACCTAATCAGCCGACTCCTCCCTCTTGGTCTGATCGGTTCCACACGCCTCATAATCACTACAACAACCCTACAGCAAACGTGATGGCAGCCACCCGGCTCCTCGCCGCTGCACCAATCTATGGAGATACCCCAGCGGATCAACTTGCTCGGCAGGCGGCAGAGCTGCTAAAGACGGCAATGACTCAGCAAGCCAACTACTCACGAGGACACTCACACCTACATGAGAAACCTTACCACAGTGCAAGCCGGCAAGCTGAATCACCGGGTCCCACAGCGACCGGGAGCCATCGACAATATGAAGCGCCCCAGAGAATGGTGGGAGATGTAGGCCATCCGGCTTATCATCCTTCACCATCCGAAAACGTCGAACCCGTCGGAAGATCGACAGTTAACCGATGCCTAGTACCAGCTCTCAGAAACGCATCTGTACCTGCCGACTTCAAGGCACCACGTAAGCTGGCAAATTATACGGCTGACATGGACCCAGCAGTATGGATGGAGAGTTATGAGCTAGCCATGGATCTCCTGAGAGCATCAGATGGGGTTTGCGCTCGCTACTTCACAATGATGTTGGAAGGGCCGGCTCGCATCTGGTTCAAGAATCTTTCTAAGAATTCTGTCACCTCATGGTCGGATCTTAAAGAGAAATTCATCAAAAATTTCCAAGGCACCTGCAAAAGGTCTACTACGATTGTTGACTTGGAGCACTGCGGTTCAGAAAGAAGGGGAATCGACTCTCAGATGGGCACGACGAGCATCAGATATAATGCACTCCTCAGATACTATCACAGCCCAAACCGCATTAAGCGTCTTGGAAAGGAATTGTAAGTTTGAGCCCTTAGTGCACAAACTCGGCCGGCTCAAGAGAACTGTCAAAGACATGGGTGAACTCATGAACGCAGTGATCAAATACGCCAAGTCTGATAAAACTAAAGATGCTAACTCTGAGGAGGATGAAGCCGGCCAAAATAGAAAGAACGGCGGCAAAGGATCCCAGAACCAGGAGAATAAACGTCGCCATGACCAAAATGCTTCTGACCTAGTAGCTAATACCAGCACCGGCTACCAGCGACAGAATCAAGGGGGCAGCAGCTACCGCAAGACGGAAGGAGGAGGCTTTCGCCCAAACAGTTTTGAAGCAGCAATGCAGGGGGCCTTCCCAACGCATAGCAAACCTGGACGTCCAGCTAATCACACTTGGGAATAGTGCAACTTTATGAAGGAATTTGCACGACGAGAAAACCAGGGACCTCCTGGGTCTGCTGGTGGTGCCGGCCAATGCAACCATAACCAAAATTCAGGTCATCAGGGAGCCGGTACAGCACATCAGGAGCAGGGACCCGGAGGAGGAGGAAAACAAGGGCAATAAGGATCAGTTGGGTTTCAAGCACATCCCAAGCAACTCCAGAATTGCTCCGCCTTTCACGTCTTCACCACTAGCAGTTGTCGAAGAGACCAAAAGCTACAGCAGAGGGCTGCTATGGCCGTGGCTACAGAGCCGGCTTGTCCCAGGTGTCTTAACTAGTTAGAACAACCAATCACCTGGACAAGAGACGATCATCCCCTTGCGGTGGATAACCCGGGGGAACTGGCTCTGGTAGTCTCTCCACAAATCGGAGGATACACACTCGATAAAGTGCTCATGGACGGAGGCAGCAGCATCAACATCCTGTACTACGAGACCTTCCTCCAGATGGGGTTAACTCAGAAGCAGCTGCAACAGTCCCACACCGTCTTCCATAGAATTGTCCCAGGCAAGTCGGGAAGACCAATAGGCAAGATCTGAGACGGCCTTCGGAAGCGCGGAAAACTTTCGCTCTGAGATCATACCTTATGAAGTAGTCGATCTTGAGAGTCCATACCATGCCATTTTAGGCCGGCCGACTTATGCTAAGTTCATGGCACGACCGTGTTATGTCTACCTAAAGCTCAAAATGTCGGGTCCTCATGGCCCAATCACTGTGGAAGGAAGCCGGTCCAGGGCAACAGAGTGCGACCAGCAACACGTCAAGACTGCCGACTCAACATGTGCCAAAGAAGATCTAACAACATATAAAGAGAAAGTGGACCCGGCAGACACCACAATCTTGAAAAACCCAACTCCTGATAACAACCCCAAGTTCCAACCTGCTGAAGACACAAAGAAAGTTGATTTTGTCCCTGGTGATGCTACCCAACATTTCATTATCGGGGTTGGGTTGTCTAACAAATAGGAAAGCGCGCTCATCGAGTTCCTCCGTGAGAATTGAGACATCTTTGCATGGAAACCTTCTGACATGCCGGGTGTCCCGAGGGAACTCGCTGAGCACCACCTAAATACAGACCCAAGACTAAATCCGGTCAAACAATTCCTTCGTCGATTCAATGATGAAAGGAGGAACGCCATTGGGGAAGAAATAGCTCGGCTCCTAGCTGTCGGGTTTATCATGGAAGTATTCTATCCGGAGTGGCTTGCAAACCCAGTCCTCGTCTTAAAAAAGAACGGGACCTGGCGTATGTGCATCGACTACACCGACTTGAACAAGGCCTGCCCAAAGGATCCCTTTGCGCTACCTCGTATCGATCAAATAATAGACTCAACTGTAGGATGTGAGCTTTTGTGCTTCCTTGACGCATACTCCGGCTACCATCAAATCAAGATGGCCCTTGAGGACCAAGAGAAGACGGCTTTCATCACACCCTTTGGCATTTACTGCTATACTTCTATGCCTTTCGGCCTGAAGAATGCAGGAGCCACCTATCAACGATCGGTGCAAAACTGCCTCAAGGAGCAGATTGGATGCAACGTACATGCTTATGTAGACGACATTGTGATCAAATCACAGTTAACCGGCTCACTCATCAGCGACTTGCAGGAGACTTTCAAGAACCTGCGCAAGTACCAGATGAAGTTGAACCCATCCAAGTGCACCTTTGGGGTCCCCGCCGGCAAACTCCTCGGATACATAATATCAGAGAGAGGCATTGAGGCAAACCCGGAAAAAATCAAAGCTATCATGACCCTACAGAAGCCGGCGTCAATTAAAGGAGTTCAACGGATCATAGGATGCGTAGCTGCCCTGAGCCGATTCATCAGCCGACTCGGCGAAACGGCCATACCCCTGTACCGGCTCTTGCGCAAGACGGACAACTTTGCTTGGGACAAAGAAGCTGATGAGGCTCTGGAATCACTCAAGAAACAGCTGACCCAGTCCCCAATCCTGGCGGCTCCTAAGCTAAAGGAACCTATGCTACTCTATATCTCGGCTAACAACCGCGCTGTCAGTGTCGTAGTTGTGGTGGAGCATATGGAAGCCAACAAGGAATACCCCCTACAAAGGTCAGTTTATTATGTCAGTGAGGTGCTAACTCTATCAAAGCAACGTTACCCCCATTGGCAGAAGCTGGTTTTTGGTGTATTCATGGCAAGCCGGAAGCTCAAGCATTACTTCCAAGAGCACCCCATAACCGTGGTCAGCTCAGAACCACTTGCAGATATCATCCAAAACCGGGAGGCCACAGGAAGGATTGCAAAGTGGGCTATAGAGTTGGGGGATTACCATATCAAATATGAGCCGCGCACTGCCATCAAGTCCCAAGAACTGGACGACTTCATCAATGACTGGACAGAAATCCAAGCACCCCAAGATAAGCCGATGACTAAGTATTGGATGATGCACTTTGATGGAAGT
Organism: Bromus sterilis; assembly: GCA_950022295.1. Lineage (NCBI taxonomy): Eukaryota > Viridiplantae > Streptophyta > Magnoliopsida > Poales > Poaceae > Bromus > Bromus sterilis. Next base: position 135,088,747 of record OX465601.1, on the reverse strand, counting down.
CGACAGTTGCAAGGGTCAGGATCCGGCGTGGTTCTCACTTCCCCCACGGGAGAAAAATTCTGCTATGTTTTGCAATTACAATTCATCTGCACCAACAATGCAGCAGAATACGAAGGCCTACTCCACGGACTACGGCTAGCTCGCGAGATGGGCATCAGCCGGATCCAATGTTACGACGACTCGGATCTTGTCTCCCAACAAGTGTCAGGTACATGGGACTCAAAGTACCCCATGATGGCGGCTTATCGCCGAGAGGTAGACAGACAGGCTGGCTTCCTTGTTGATTATCAAGTCGACCACGTGGACCTTAGGCAAAACGAAGCGGCCGACGCCTTATCTAGACTTGGCTCTCAGCGCAAGCCGGTTCCTCCAAACGTGTTCCTTGACATCTTGACAAAGTCGTCTGTACAATTACCAACAAAGCAAGATATAGCAGAACCAGACCCAGAACCCGCTCTGGTCGCAGCAATACATGCCACCCCAGATTGGGCGGTACCATATATGGACTACAAGACCCGGGGAGTACTACCGGCTGATGAACTCATGGCCCGGAAAATCATCAAAATAAGAAAATCCTTCACCGTCATCAATGGCGAGTTACATAGGCGGAGTCCCACGGATGTATTTCAGAGATGTGTTTCACCAGAAGAAGGAAGATCCATCCTCAACGAAATACACTCTGGTGATTGTGGACATCATGTCGGCTCTCATTCACTTGTCGCCAAAGCCTACATACATGGTTTCTATTGGCTTACGGCGCATGTGGATGCAGAGGAAATCTTCAAGAAGTGTGATGGATGTCAACACTATGCAGAGAAAGCTCACGTGCCGACTCAAGAACTCAGGATGATTCCTAGCACTTGGCCCTTTGCAGTATGGGGGCTTGACATAGTAGGACCCTTCAAAAGATCCCCCAACAAGAACACCCACCTCCTTGTGGCAATTGAAAAGTTCACCAAGTGGATAGAAGCTGAGCCGGTTAGCAAATGTGATGCTGAGATGACGCTGAAATTCTTGAAAAAGATAATATACAGATTCTTCTACCCCCATAGCATCATCACTGATAATGGAACTAACTTATCAGAAGGGGTTATGCAGCGATTCTGCCAGAGGGAGCACATCCGACTTGACCTTGCATCAATCGCTCACCCTCAGTCGAATGGACAAGCCGCGAGAGCTAATCAAGAGTTACTTCGAGGCATCAAGCCCCGAATCTGTGTTCCCTTAGAAAGAACACCAGGCAGTTGGGAGGAGGAACTACCCTCAGTACTATGGAGCATACGGACGACTCCTAACAGGTCAACCGGCTACACGCTTTTCTTCCTGGTTTACGGAGCAGAAGCCGTTCTCCCAAATGACATACATCACGACTCACCGAGAGTGACATCATATGTAGAAGCCGAAAATGAGAAAGCAAGGAAAGGCGCTCTAGATGCTCTCGACGAAGAACGAGAGCTAGCAGTAGCCAAGGTGGCTATCTACCAACAAGACCTACGACGCTATCATAGTCGTAGAATCAAGACCCGAACTTTTCAGGAAGGTGACTTGGTGCTCCGACTCATACAAAAGAAAGACGGAATGCACAAGTTATCCTCTCCATGGGAAGGACCCTTTGTGGTCAGCAAGAAACTCTACAATGGATCCTACTACCTATTTGATATGCGAGAGAAGGAGAAGACACGCACCTGTATGGAAGAAACCCTCAGGCCATGGAACATCGCACAACTTCGTCCGTATTATACTTAGGTAGGAAAGGGATGCCATTTTACTCAAGGTTGTAAGACGACTCATGTCGCATCGGCTTTCGTCAAATAAAATATATAAAGGTCGATCATAATCGTACAGGCTTCTTTGCCTTATAAACTTTTCAATTCGATTTTCATCGCACTGGCTTCGGCCACAAACAAGTCGATTTTCATCGCACTGGCTCTGGCCACAAACAAGTCGATTTTCATCGCACTGGCTCCGGCCACAAACAAGTCGATTTTCATCGCACCGGCTCCGGCCACATACAAGTCGATTCTCATCGCACCGGCTCCAGCCACTCACAAGTCGATTCTCATCGCACCGGCTCTTGCCATTAAAAGTCTACTTTTCGTCGCAATCGGCTACAACGCCATACAACAAAACTAGCTTTAACTATAAAAAATGTTTTTTATTCAACATCATCTTAAGCATTGCATACATTTATTTGATTTGCATCATACATGTCATATTTTGCATTTATAAAAAAATCTCAGAAACTTGGGGGTGTGATCAACCTCCAATTGGTAATCTGGGCACTTATGTGTTTCATTCAGAGAAAGTTCAACAGAGCTTGATCACAACTCATCAACCTCCAACTAGAAAATCTCGGCACATATGTGAAACTTGCATGTACAAAGCTCGAATTCAGAGAAATCTTGGGGGATCGACTATAACCATCGAGTCTTCACCCAAGAAACCTCGGCTTATACATGTGGCACTCCATGCCTCCTAAACTGCCTGTATGTTCGATGCTCATACGATCTAGACGCGTGAAATACAGCTAGAAAATTCCCAAAGGAAATTTTTGACGCAAACGGAGAAATGTTGATCAATGTGAGACGGCATACAGAGAAGTATCGACTCAAGGATAACCCAAACTCTTCTCAAACGAGAGAAGATGAGGACCAGATGAATCCAGAGCCGGCTTCTTCGAGCAATGCATGAATTACATTTTTACATACATAATCATAAGCATGTTTTTTCTTTAAACAAAATCTTTGCATGATAGAGTTGGAACTCATGTGACTCGGCAATGCGTGAAGACACGCATGCCGAGTCATGGGGACTACAACTCGATTTTTTCCCTATGTGATGCGGCTGTTTGTCAATACACACATGCCGACTCATGAGGACCACAACTCAAAGCAAGTTCCTATGCGACTCGGTCATATGTCAATACACACATACTGACTCATGGGGACTACAGCTCGAAAAAGTCTTTATGTGACTCGGTTATGTGTCAATACACACATGCCGACTCATGGGGACTACAACTCGAAAATTTTCTCTATGTGACTCGGTCATGCGTCAAAACACGCGTATCGACTCATTGGTACTATAATTCGAAACAAATTTTTATATGATTCGGCAAAAGTTCCAACATATACATATGAACTCATAGGAGCTTGAAAATCTCCTTCTATGACCCGGTAAGAAACAAAGATATTCATACCGGCTCATGGGGACTATAAGTCGACTTTTGTTAGCATGAACATATATTCATGTTAAAATTTTGGGAAATAACCATCCTCTTATAACTTGGCATGACATCACAAGAATTCATAACGACTCATGGGGACTATACCTCCAGTTTTCTCTACAAACTTGGCATGTATTACCACCGAGTTTTTAGCAGCAACATTCACAATTTATTTTATGAGTCGGCACAACATTCTGTTTTCACCGACTCAGGGGGCTACACCTCTTATCCAATAAATGAGTCTCATACACAAGTCAAAAGAAACAAATTTTTACTTACAAGATTCATGAGGAGCAAAATATTTCATCTCAGGTTACAATCCTCTTACATCAGAAGAAAAACTAAAGACAAAAGCCGACAAAAGCTATGCCGGCTTACTAGCCTAGATTACAAGAGAGGAGTCATTGTCAGCTCCTGATGTCAATGACATAACAAAAGGTGAAGCTCGACTTATTTGTGGAGCACCGAAGCCAATGCTCCAACAACTTCTTCTCCAGCTCCACCAGCTTCTTTTCCAGCGCCAGAATCGCAAATACCAATAGTTGGTGACTCGCTTGCACCCTCAACAGCAGACTCTTCAGGAAAAGAAGGAAGAGAAGCTCCACCACCATTCATGACGAGCGCAACGGTGCCCTCCAAAGCAGGATGGAGGCGGTCTCCCCCAACATTATAACCGCGCACGCACATGACTTTGTCACCGTCAAACCTGCAGCAGAGAGTATCCCCTGCGCGAAGATCAAACTCATGAGAAAATTCCCGCCAACCGGAAGCCAAAAACACTAAACCGACGGAATCAACTCGAAGTTCCACCAGCATAAGAGGACGATAACTGGCCTGGAACCCCAGCCAGAGAGCATCCAGCCCAAGTTCGGAAACAACACGAGAAAACATGGGCGGAAGAAAAAAATGAGCCGCAAAAGGACTAGGGATGTTCAAAACAAAATCACGACTGAGATGATCCCCGCCTGCGGACATAACAGCGCAACGTTGCATGCCATAAGAGGCACGGCCGCGAAAACAACGAGTCGCGATTCTGCCGCGGGCGCGGCTTCGGGGAACTATGAGGAAGATGAATAGAAGAAGAAGAGGGTGTGAAAAAATCACCCACCTCAGACGCCTATTTATATAGATAAAAAGAAAGTGGCCAATCAATGCCATAAAAACCTGGGTAGGTTTCCCGCGGTAGGTGGCATTCATGATGACTCCTCGATTTTCACCACGCATTCAATGGTGATGCTTCAGGCAGAACAACAATAAATTTTGCGACACCTTTGTTGACTCAAAGGTCAAACCAAAAGACTTAGGGGGGAAATCAAAAATGGATACACAAGTCGGCATCAGCATAAGCCGGCGTCACCCCTCAAAGCACAAGCTGGCGTCATCTCCTCGAAGCACAAGCCGGTGTCAGAACTTTGAAGACACAGAGACACAAGTCGGTTCGACTATAAGAGCCGGCACTATAAAGATCAATCAAGCAACTTAAGATTTCCATGAAGACTAAAGCATCATACCAATCCTGGGGGCTAATGTCGGGGGGATGGATCAAGCCCATAACCCGGCATTAGATCACAACCCTTTGGGCCGGCTTATACGTGAAGACCCACGAAGACAAGACCTGGCCCAGAAGGAAGCGCGCCAAGGATACAATCTTGAAGCCCAATAAGGAATTTGACCTTCCATGTATTGCGCATAGCATATTTGTAAAGTAAACATAGAATAGGATTCCACCTCAAGTAGGAATCGGATCCGTGGACTCTTGGACCCGACACCTTTATAAGCCAAGGGTTCGGGGCGCCAGGATCAACTCTCAACTCAACACACAAACCACCAACGCACGACTCGTAAACTAGATCTCCCCGAGACATAATGTAACACCCTCACTGTCAGTGAACAGTAATCACTGTTACTGTTCATCTGTACTGTTCAAAACTTTTGTTGATCAACTTGGAACAGTTCAAAATTTCAAATTTCACTTTGATGTTCTTGAATGCATGGTGATCATGGACCTTGATCATCTGGAATCAAAACAAGTACAAGCCATTTGAATTGAAATGCAAACAAACCCTAAAATGCCTTTGATGAATATTAAAAAAATAGGGTGACAATAAATCTTTTCCAAAAATCTTGGAACCACTTTTATAAAATCCCAAATAATCACTGGACCAAATCCATATGGGTTTGGGTATTTATTGAGTTATAGAAAATTCCAAACAAATCGAAACAGTAGCTAAAAACCCCAATTTAATCATTTAATATTTAAATCAAATATTAAATGATTTTATTTTGACCCCAAATCTTTTGTGGCACTAGCCTAGGGTATAAAAACAATTATGGGTCACATGCCAAATTTTATAAAAATGCCAAGGTATATAAAATAATTACAAAAAGAAAATTACAGAATAGAAAAAAAATGAAAACCTAAACCTACGCCTAAGGGCGAAGCCCACCAGGCCAACCCCCCTGTTTCCCCTTGGGCTGAGCCCACCCCAGCCCACCCCGCGCCCCCTTCTTCCTCCGCCGTACGGGGATGCCGTGGCGGCCATCCCGCGGCCGGCCGGCGCGCCGTGGCGCCCATCGGCGGTTAGCCGGCGGGAATAAGGCCGCCCCGAGCCCCCTCGCAGAACCCTAGTTCGCCCCGCCCCCATTCCTCCCCCTCGCGCCGCCTTCCCCTTCCTGGAGCTCCCGCGCCGTGGTCTTCTTCCTCCTCCGGCTGTCACACCATTGATGCCGAGGAGCTTCACCCCGAGCTCCCCTGGCCTCCCCGAGCACGCGCAACAGGTCCCCGTGAGCACCTCCCTCAAACCCCCCTCTCCTTTTCCCCCTAGCTTGGCTCTGCCATGGCCGGTGGCGCCTCTCCCGCGCGCCCTCCCTGCTCGGTCTGCCTGGGGACCCAGCGCCTGGCCGGCCGCCCCTTGGCTGCGGTCTCGCCGCGCCGGTCCGGCCGCCGCCCCCTGGCCGTGTTCATGCCGCGCCGGTCCGGCCGCCACGCCCCTGCCGTGCCACGGCTTCCCGCCGGCGAGCCCGTGTGGGTTGGGCACGGGGCTAACCCCCCCCCCTAACTAAAATTAACTAAAATGTTAGTTGTGTTACTAAGTCAATGACACCTGGGTCGCACCAGTGCTTAGTTTAGTTAAATGGATTTAATTATATTCATTAGAGTATGACATGTGGGCCAACCCCCCTGGTTAATTAGTTAATCAAATTGATTTATTAATTAAGTCACTGACCAGTGGGTCCCACTGGTCAGGGTTGACCAGTCAAACTGCACTGTTCTGGATAATGTTGATTTTAATAATAAAAGAAATTCCAAAAATTCCAAAAATCATTTAAATATTAGAAATTCAATATCTTTTAAACCGTAACTCGGATCGAAAAACTTTATACATGAAAGTTGATCAGAAAAATACAACGAATAAGAATACGCTATCCGTATGTCTACCCACCCCCCTAACACACCGATCATCGACATTCCCCCCTCCGGGTTGTCTGTCGACAATTCCCGGTACCGATAAAAAGTACCCGGATGAATTTATTCCGAACACGAAAGTTGTTCAGAATAGTTTAACTAACCCGGATACACCCCCCTTATGTTTGTCGGATGCCCACGACACCTCCGGCATGAACCCTTCCCCCTCCGGACACCCTGTCCGGTAATCACCCGGAGCCGGTAGTTCATCCCCGGATGAATTCCCGCTCCGAGCAACGTGCATTGCATTGCGTTAGAACACCGTTAACATTTCATCTGTCATGTCATGCTTATGTTTGTATATTATTGCTGTGTATTTACCGTTTCCTCCCCCCCCCCTTAATCTCCGGTAGACCCCGCTGCTACCGCCGACTACACCGCTGCCGGGTACGACTACTTCGTCGACGACCCTACCCCTACCGTCGAGCTTGCAGGCAAGAAGAGCCATTCTCTTCCCCAGATATCGCCTATCTTTCCGTACATTTCTTGCACTAGGCATTGTTACTGCTGCTGCTACGTTATACTCCTATTCAATTGCATAGCCTGATTTTGTCGCCCCTTGATGTACCTTTCCTTTATCCTATGCTGCCTATTATTACTTACGCATTATTCAGCAGTGAGCCCTGCGCATTGTTAGTTAGGATTAGATAGCGGGCCGTGATCACTATGGGAGTGAACACGGATACAATATATACAACTGCACAGGTACGGTACAATGCAGACACCGCCAAAGGCCCCTATCTGGGTTATGCCTAGTCACCTCAAGTGTGAGCTATCAAGGAGTAATCCTTGTACTCCACTCGAGGCTGGCTTTGTCTTGCCGCCATAGGGTCCTGAACAGCGGTTGTCCTTAAAGGTAAGGAAGTCGGGCGACCCAACGGTGCCCGCGAGAGGTATATCGTCGGGAACGACAGGGAGGGTACGACCGACGTTACTGGCGTGCTTGGCCCCTGCTCGTATCTCGCGAGAGTTACCAAACCACGAAAGTCGAGCTCTACCAAGAGCACACGCGAGACAAGGTAAGGAGACGGTTCACCTTGTTGGTAACCGCAGTGACTTGGTGGGACGACAGGGCAGGCACCGATGTACTGGTGGTCCTGACTGCTGTCGTTGACCGCGGGTCGGTTAAGTCGAGGCAACGATAACGGTTGTCACGCAGGTTAATTAAAATGCTAAATGGTTCGGCCGATGACTTGAGAGACCGGTTGGTCTGTTCGCACTACCTACACGTGGGATTACGGTGTGGGCCCTCCGCGTCGTAGTTCGTCCGAAAGCTCTTCAGACGTCAGCAGTACTGCGGCCTGATCGCCGGGAAGTGGTCTTGTCTTTTGCTGCAGCAGGTGTGTTTGGATTTGCTTTTGCTTCACCGGCCAGACTCGCACCGTGCAGGAGCGTGCAAGGGTGAGGGACCTAGACCCCTTGGCGCATAGGATATAGTCCGGCGGATGGCCTCTCTGTTGAGCCTAGGATGGGCTGCGTCATGTCGGATAGCCTCGGTGGGGCGTTCCCTAACAAGGTTCACGCCACCCTGGAGATCCGAGCGTGCAGGCTGAACAGTAGTGCACCCCTGCAGGGAGTTTAATCTATTCGAATAGCCGTGTCCACGGTAACAGGACGCTTTATGCTGAAGCTGGATCTTACCACTAAAACTATCATTATTAAACTGTATGGTTCCGGGTTTTCTTCCTCGCAGGGATGTCGAGGAGGTGAACTCGGAGGCATTATTAATATTGTTAATCATTACCACTTATATTATACAATGTTGCAGCAACTTCTGCTTCATTGTTACTTTATTGCTTTATATAAACTGTTGGCTGATTCTTACCTCATGCTGCAAGACATCGTCGGAAGATGCTAGTCGTCGATAGGCCTAGCTTCTTACCCTTATTCTGATTTCTATCTTGCAGTCCACTATATATACAGCCTCTTCTTTCCGTTGATACAATGCATAATGCTTAGTAGCGGACGTCAGACTCGCGGGTATACTAGATACTCACCTGCTTTATTTCCTTTACTGTTTTGCCTGATCGGCCGCTGCAGTCGACGTTGGAGCCCAGGAGCCGGAGTACCCCGGAGGCGGATACTACTACGTCGAGACCCCCGCTGACCAGGACCAGGAGTAGTTTCGGAGGCTCCCAGGAAGGAGGCCTTGCCTTTTCGATCTGTATCTCTGATGTTATTTGTGCTAGCCTTCTTAAGGCAAAACTTGACTAACTATGTCTGTACTCAGATACTATGGCTTGTATAACTTATGTATTCGGGTCCGCGTGACCCCCTTTATTGTAACATATTGGTTCTTTTGTGTTTAGTGTTGTGCTGTGATATTCTCACCGTGGCACCCTAATCTCAGCCGTGTACCCTGCGTGTATGATTACTGTACACGGATTGATTTTAGGGGCGTCACACATAAGTTATGAGCCTGCGAACCCTTGTAATTCAAAGCCGGCTATTCCTTTCGACAAGCCGGAAACCCCTCCATAATAAGAAGCAGGAGTAGGTCTTTACCTCGAGAACAAAGAGGGGCCGAAACCTGGGTAAATCGTCATGTACCGTGTCTATGTCGACTCTCTCCTTGATACCACCTCGCAGCAAAGGCCTCACTAAAAGTTCGATGACTCGGACATCTGTTGTGTTAATCCCACGACAGGTTCCCCGCTGTTATGCCTAGTGGGATCTAGACTGGCCCCATATATCAACAGTAGTCTTTCATGTGTACTTTGTTGATGCGGAGCATCCGTCCGACATCACCATGAGTACATCTTCCCCTCGTGGCCCTTTGACAAGAGCGCAAGCACGCGCAATCGAGACTAAGGTGAACTCCCTCCTTTTTGAAACACACTTATTTACTTGTGAGACTTGAGTGCTACCTCATGCGGATACTCTATGCACCATCAGGTACCAAGAACAAACCCAAGAGGAAGCCGCGGAACAAGGACGAGTCACGCAAGAAGAAGAAGAACCACAAGAGGCCGAAGAGAAGGACCTTCTGTCGAGGGGATGGATCAGGCCCATAGACTAGGCATTAGAAACCTCTGGGCCGACTTACATATGAAGGCCCACAAGGAAGACCCGACCAGGAGTCTAACGTGCCAAGCGTGAAGATTGAAGCCCTAGAAGGAATTCGACTTACCTTGTATAGCACGTAGCAAACTTGTAAAGTAGAATAGAACTCCACATCGTGCAGGAGTCGGACTCTCGGAATCCCGGGACCCGGCACCTTTATAAGCCGAGGTTCACGGGAGCCAGAGCCAGAACTTACCTCAAGCCAGGACTAGACAACTTGCAATATAACCTATATCTCCACGAGACTGAGGTTCGGAAACATCATCACTGTAATTGATAAGATCGACTCTTCCTATTGAGGAGTCGATCCCACAATAGTCAAGAAGCAGGAGTAGGTCTTCACCGCATCGACGGGGCCGAACCGGGGTAAATCGTCGAGTCCCGTGTCTATGTCGACTCTCTCCTCGAATTCGCCTCGCAGCAAAGGTCCCATGATAAGTCCGACTCTACGGACATCTGTCGTGACTTTCCCATGACAAATGGCGCCCACCGTGGGGCCTGCGCTCGCAGGTGTTGAGATTCTAGGGGGAGCTCTGCAAGGTATGGAAGGATTCGTGACTGGGCGAATCACCAGGAGCCGACGTGGAAAGCTCTGCATCGACGACTCGACTTGGGGCCCTGACGCCGATTCCGTCGAATCCGATTATCGGGTCCCGATCGGGTCTATTCATATCTTCATTGGGAAGACGGACGGATCTGAGCCAGAGCCGGATCCTGAAGTCCCCCTGGAGACCTCGAGTCGGCGACATGCCGGCTCAAGGCACACTTTTGTTGGGTTCATCGCTGGATCGCCAGAGCCGGCGCGCTCTGTCGAGTCCCCAACGCCCGACGACTCAGAAGAAACATCTGACGCTGACTCACATCCGAGTGAACACAAGCTTCTCGGATACCGGCTCCATCCGATCCACCGGGAGCAACAGACTCGGTCCGGGAACGGCAGAATACGACCCCGACTTCCCGCAGTACGAGCCCCCATACTGCGTGACAGTGTTCATGGCAGGCACCGAAGAACAGGGAAGTCAACCGGCTCAGGGCGCGGCGCAGAATCAGAACACAGAGCCGGCCCACAACACGGCCCCTAATCCAGATAGGGAGCAGCCAGAAGTTCTCACGGGAGCAAAAGCCCTAACTGATACCTTAAACGCCCTGGATGAAGCCTTAGCCGCACCAATGACCACGGAAAACCAGGAGGCCTGGAGAACCAGGGTCAACGGACTCAAGGCCCAGGTAATGATCATACGGAGGGAACTTAACTCCCAGAACGCACAAATGGTGGAAAGAGAAACCCAACTCGCCCAAGAAACCAGGCGCTTACGACACGAGTCGGAGTTGATAGAAGCTCAGAAACTTAGTCTCGCCAACGCACGCCCCGCAGGACACGGGAGTCGGATCCCTGCGGATCTCCAGGCACGGAGACTATTCCAGGATACGCATCAGTCGACTCCCCCAGGGTACACGCCACCAAGGCAACATGCCCCATCACCACGGCAGGAACGGTTCCATACACCTCCGAATCATTTCAATAACCCCATGGCAAACGTGGTGGCAGCGACACGGTTCCTCGCTAGCGTGCCTACGCACGGAGACACTCCGGTGGATCAGGGCACTCGAGGGGCAATCGTTCTGCTCAAAACCGCAATCACACAGCAAGCCCAGTACTCACAGGGATTCCAATACTTACACGAGACCCCATATCGGAGTATGAGCCGGCAAGCGGATTCACTGGCTGCGGCCGGCTCGAGCAGCCATTGCCAGCGCAGAGCTCCACCACCGCCAGACCCGCAGGGGGCGATAAGGATCCAAGACATACCGTCCGGCTTCTATCCCTAACGCCGGGTAGAGAAGATAGTCCAACCTCCACACCAAGATCAAGACACCGAGTTTATCAGCAGATCCGTGGGCAACCGATGCCTGGTGCCAACTCTACGAAACACACGCTTACCATCAGATTTAAAGGTGATTCTAGCAAGGAAGATACTTCTCTCGCTTCTCATTGGTTACCCCAAGTGGAAGGTTAAGATGTAGCACAGCAGCAGTTTCCCTCAGTGAAGATACCAAGGTTATCGACCAGTAGGACTCAAGAGATACAAGAAGGTGACAACTACGCCAGAAATTGCTTCGGGCTAGGGAGTTGACATGGACCTGCACACACAACAAGTAACTTTTCTCCCAACGAGTACAGAGAAGTTTTCAATTCCTCCGGCCTTGCTGTTTACAAAGGATCAACGCAAGAGATAATAGTAGTGGTAACTGAAAGTAAAGACCGAAAGTAAACTAAGGGTGTAAACAATTATGTGAAGATGGACCGGGGTCCCGTGATTTTCACTAGTGATGTCTCTCTCCAAAAAGACGATAAAAGTGCTAGCGAGGTAAACAAATCACAGCTGGGCAATTGACAGAATTATGAAGGCACCGCAATGCTAAGTATGTTGCAAGGAAAGGAAGGTCTCAAAAGCAATGGGCAGTACGCCAAGGTAAGTAGACCGAAATCCAACTGCATCTACTACGAATCATCCACCTTGAGATATCTATCCAGAACATCTCGTTGGTATTAAGTTGCGAATCCCACCCAAAGTGTAAACTCAAAGCAACAGACAACTGCATTAAAAGAACTTTGCGTAAAGTAAACAATCCTTGCACCCGCGGGTACAAGCACCGTTGTTTTATCCCTGGTGGCAACAGAACATCCCCTAGTCTCATGTTTCTGTCACTCAAGCTCGACATCAAGGGGCTGAACCCACAATCAAGCATAACGCTCCCTCTTGGAGTTGCAACAAACTACTTGGCCAAAGCAAAATACTGCAACGGAGAACATGCAAGAATTTACTCAAGAAAAAAAAAATAAAAGAGAAGAACCAAATATATTACTCATCACAATCTGAACATAGTCTCATAATCCATCAGATCCCATCAAATTCAGCATAGAAACAGCAGAAATTACAATAGTGCCTCGATCATGTGAGGCAGCTCACGAGGTCTCGAAAGTGGAAGCACAAAGAGGAGAGAAGTACATCACATAGCTACTGGTCACGGACCCATGGTCCAAGGGGGGACTACTCACGGTACATCCGGGAGGCGTCCATGGCTATGGATTGTCTCCAGGAGGGGGTTCCTCCTCCTGGCAGGGTGTCGGGGCAGCTTCTCCAGGCAGCCCCGATCTTCAAACGGCGGCAGCGGCGGTAGAGAGGCGAGTTCGCGGAAAAGAGATCGATATTAGGGGTTTCCACCCCGAGGGATAAATATAGGCGGAGGGGGTGTCGAGGGGACCCACCAGGCAGCCACGAGGCCTCCTGGCGCGGCCTAGGGTGGGGCCGCGCCAGGGACCCTCCTGGTCTCCTGGTGGTGGCCCCCCTCCGCTACCTTGGTGACTCCGGAAGCTTCCGGGTCGCTGATTTTTTATCTGATTTTTCCGGATTTTTTGGAGCACTTTTAATGGCCGGAAAACCTAAAATACAAAAATGGCAGAAAACAGAAACTGGCAGCTGGGTGCACTGGGTTAATATATTAGTCCAAATATTCTCAAAAGTGTATGAAAGTTCAAGAAAAACATGGCAAAGTCACACAAAACATGCATGGAGCAAGCAGAAATTATAGATACGTTTGGGACATATCAACATCCCCAAGCTTAATTCATGCTCGTCCTCGAGTAGGTAAATGATAACAAGCATACTTTCTGTGGTGACATGCCACACAACCATATAAATACTTTTAAGTAAAGAAATCAAAGCATGCAATTCAATTCAAGTCTTAACAAGAAAGAGTCTATATTAGCATTAACACAAGCAACAAAAGAACAAAAGGTGCAAGAGCTCTCGCTGTCCGTGACTCGAATGTCTCCAGATGGTGTTTGCGTGCAAGCAGGGGACTGGGAAAAAGAGAGAAAAAAGGTTGTTGAGAACAACTATCTACTAAAGTTTCACACTTAGTCTCCTTTGGATTCTTATCTTGACTCGTCCCCAGACCACTAGCCAGGTACAAGTCAAATTGATCCACTCCCTTTCGATATTTTGAGCACTCATGCAATGGATGAGCGTGAGCAAGAAAGTTGACACCTAAAAGGCGAAACAGAAAGAAGGTGGAGGAGGAAGACAAAAAAAGGTGTGAAAGGCTCACATCAATGAGGACAATCATAGGCGAGAGAAGGCCATATGATAGATATGATTTGAGGAGTAGGGATTATCATGCAACGGATGCACATGTGAGCTAAAATCTCTCCAAGGGAACTAGTGGGGGTGCATCTAACTTGCTTGCTCAAGAAGACCTAGAGCTCGTTTGAGGAGGCTCATCATTGGAATATACAAGCCAAGTTCTATAGTGTGAAGGTCCCCACATAACTATATGCATGATGATGATCTCTATGGAGTACAAGGGATAGAGGATGAAGTACTAGTGTGGATCTCTCAAAACGAATAGTAGTGTGCCCCCTTCTCTCTTTTTATTTTTATTTTTCTCTTTTTTCTATTTTTTTGTATTTTTTCGGTGGCCTCAATGGATCTTTCTATTTAACTCTCATTTGTCCTCTTTGGGATCTTTTGATTTTGTCCTCTTTGGGATCTTTTCCTCACTTTAGGGGCAACACTCTATATTTTACAAGAATATAGGAGATCTTTCACACTTTACAAAGGTACTCACATAAAGAAGATATAACTATCATGATGCAAATGTATGCCTCTGCCAGGATAGCAGGATATGCAATGATACTAGCGCGTCATGTAGCAATGATTAGGGCAAGGCCCAACCAGCATGCGGCTCATCGATCAAGCAAGTAGCATGTATGACATGAAGATCAAGTCATGAGAAGGTGGATGTTGCATGGCAATGTATCTCGGAAAGGCTATGGAAATGCCTTGTAGGTAGGTATGGTGGCTGTTTTGAGGAAAGATGTAAGGAGTCTTATGATGATAGAGCGTATCGTGCCAAGGGTTTGGATGCACCGGCGAAGTATGCGCCAACTCTCAAGGTGAGAAAGGGCAATGCACGGTACCGAAGAGGCTAGAAAAAGTATAGGTGGGTGGAAGTGTCAACTTTCGAATACTCACATTAGTCCGAAGAACTCATGCACTTATTATCGGTAACTCTCAATCTAATCAGGAGGTTCACAAAGAGACAAGTACCCCGAGGAGGAGTGTATGGGGGTTTGGTTATCCTTGCGCATCCTCGACTCATGGTACGTGAGTGTACTCTAATATTCGAACCCTCCAGAGGTTAGTGATCCATCTAGTAGCTAGAGTTCTCAACTGGGGTTTTTTGGTTTTCGAAAAACACACGGATTGCCCAAAATACGACATCTATTACTAATAGGCTCGAGCTCTTGACACCAAAAGTTCAAACATTACTCTAGTCAATACCTCAAAACTATTGCAAGTTACTACTACAAAGAGAACATCAACTTCAACTACCTACTTCTAGTCAAGACACAAAACTCAGTGCAACAGGCAAACTCTCTAAAAGATAAAACATGCAACCTATAGAAAGTTCAACCTAAAACAAAAGAAAAGCTCTAGAAAAACTAAAGCACTACAACTAAACAGAGCAGCAGCTAAGAAAAGAAAAAGAACAACTCACGGCTAAAAGAATAAGCATGCAAATCCTATGAGGAGTTCTAGTTCAAGCGGAGCGTGTATCTCTCCCACAAAAAAGAGTAAGCTGGGATCTAACTTGTTACTACAGCAAACAAAGCAAAAACAAATCTAGAAAAGTAAAGAGCGAGACACTCCAAGCATAGCACATAACGCATGAAGTGATAAAAATATAGTGCAACGAGGGACGAACTGATAATTGTTGATGGAGAAGGGGATGCACGGGGGCATCCCCAAGCTTAGACGCTTGAGTCTCCTTGAATATTTATTGGGGGTGCACATGGGCATCCCCAAGCTTGAGCGTTTGACACTCCAAGATCTTCTTTCATCATCTTCCATCGCGCACTTGAAAACTCCCTTCATACATAACTCATTGTAGATTGATTAGATAGGTTAGTGACCTACTAAAATAATTTTTCCTCTACTGGAAATAAGGATAATCTTGAAGATCTACTGTTTCTCAAGATTTACAAAAGGTTTTTGCAAAGAAAAATCAAGCTTAAGGTTTGCAAAACGAAGAAAAGGAAAAACAGGACAGAATCTGTGAAAAACAGACCAGCAGGTAGAAACGGATTTTTTAGGGATACTTCTGCAACTCAAATAAAAAAACTCAGAACATACGAAAGTTTCGTAATTGTATAGAGCACGCTGTGTGAAAAAATCAGATCAAAAATATGAACTGGGATTTTTCTCTGATTTTTCTAGTCACGAGGACAGAATCTGTTTTCTGAACAGCATGTCACAACTTTCACTTCCCTTGTCGTATGAGGCTAAACTTGGCACAAAGCTTGAAAAATAAAGATACAATGATGTTGCTACAGTAGTAACAATCATCAAGACCACTAGGAATAGAAAAAAAGCAAAAAGAAAAACCTAAATTCGTTGCGGGATGCCTCCCGAAAGCGCTTCTTTAGAGCCATTAGCTAGGCTTAATGCAAAAGATCAAGTTGTATCCATTGAACCATCATCACGATCAAGAAGCTCTTCAATAGTAAAACTAGTCTTAATAGGTTTCTCAAATAAAGGACGAATGAAAATGCTTCTTGGAATAAAATCAAAAGGAGGGAAATCAATTGGAGTTTCATTAAAGTTAAAGATAGGTGTCTCCTCCAAAGTTTTCACCGTTTCAACTCTCTTGGCAATGGGTGTGTTTGCTTTAGCTCGAGGAACCTTGGGGACGTAAACGAACTTAGGTTCCTTCTTTGCCGGAGTTTCATCCTTTTTGGTTTTGATTGAGGAAAAGGTAGTTCCTAGAGTTTCAATAACTTCCTCAATCTTTTCTATCCTAGAAGACGTCTCATCAAGGGATTTAATAGTCTCCAATGTTTTGACCATTCTCTGCATGGAGTTATCTAGCCTATTCAAATTCTCTTGAATCTTACGATCCAACTCATTCACCCTATCGATACTTGGCATCTCTAGCTCTATTTTTTCAATTTTTCTCATAATGTGAGCTAAAGTAATGTCCTCCTTAATACTAACAACTGGGAGACTTCCAACAAGATTTTCATTAACATTAAAAGCTTCCCAAACTGGGGCCTCTATGAAGTTCCCATTGATAGCAGTGTCTAAAAGAAACCTATTCCAAGAAGTGATCCCAACATAAAAATTTCTAAGCAAGATAGTAGTGGATTGCTTCTTGGTGGCTCTTTTTTGAGAATCATTAATTCTATACCAAGCATCTTTCAAACTTTCACCACCTCTTTGAGTAAAGGTAAGTACTTCTGCCTCACCAAAGGAAAAAGGACCAGCCATAGTGGTAACTACTGACAAGGTAACAGGTATTTTTGGTATTTTTGATAAAGGACACAAAAGTAAAATCTGAAAGGTAAACTAACAAGACTAAAAAGCAAAGATAAAAGATAGTGTGCAACTCCCCTATCTTGTAGACTGGAGTCCCCGGCAACGATGCCAGAAATTGCTTGATTCTAGCAAGGAAGATACTTCTCTCGCTTCTCGTTGGTTACCCAAGTCGAAGGTTGAGATGCAGCACAGCAGCAGTTTCCCTCGGTGAAGATACCAAGGTTATCAACCAGTAGGACTCAAGAGATACAAGAAGGTGACAACTATGCAAGAAATTGCTTCGGGCTAGGGAGTTGACGTGGACCTGCACACACAACAAGTAACTTTGCTCCCAACGAGTACATCAGAGTTGTCAATTCCTCCGGCCTTGTTGTTTACAAAGGATCAACGCAAGAGATAATAGTAGTGGCAACTGAAAGTAAAGACCGAAAGTAAACTAAGGGTGTAAACAATAATGTGAAGATGGACCGGGGTCCCGTGATTTTCACTAGTGATGTCTCTCTCCCAAAAGACGATAAAAGTGCTAGCGAGGTAAACAAATTACAGCTGGGCAATTGACAGAATTATGAAGGCACCGCAATGCTAAGTATGCTGCAAGGAAAGGAAGGGCTCAAAAGCAATGGGCAGTACGCCAAGGTAAGTAGACCGAAATCCAACTGCATCTACTACGAATCATCCACCTTGAGATATCTATCCAGAACATCTCGCTGGTATTAAGTTGTGAATCCCACCCAAAGTGTAAACTCAAAGCAACAGACAACCGCATTAAAAGAACTTTGCGTAAAGTAAACAATCCTTGCACCCGCGGGTACAAGCACCGTTGTTTATCCCTGGTGGCAACAGCACATCCCCTAGTCTCATGTTTCTGTCACTCAAGCTAGACATCAAGGGGCTGAACCCACAATCAAGCATAACACTTCCTCTTGGAGTTGCAACAAACTACTTGGCCAAAGAAAAATACTGCAACGGAGAAAATGCAAGAATTTACTCAAGAACAAAATATAAAAGAGAAGAACCAAATATATTACTCATCACAATCTGAACATAGTCTCATAATCCATCAGATCCCATCAAATTCAGCATAGAAACAGCAGAAATTACAATAGTGCCTCGATCATGTGAGGCAGCTCACGAGGTCTCGAAAGTGGAAGCACAAAGAGGAGAGAAGTACATCACATAGCTACTGGTCACGGACCCATGGTCCAAGGGGGGACTACTCACGGTACATCCGGGAGGCGTCCATGGCTATGGATGGTCTCCCGGAGGGGGTTCCTCCTCCCGGCAGGGTGTCGGGGCAGCTTCTCCAGGCAACCCCGATCTTGAAACGGCGGCGGCGGTACAGAGGCGAGTTCGCGGAAAAGAGATCGATATTAGGGGTTTCCACCCCGAGGGCTAAATATAGGCGGAGGGGGGTGTCGAGGGGACCCACCAGGCAGCCAGGAGGCCTCCTGGCACGGCCTAGGGTGGGGCCGCGCCAGGGACCCTCCTGGTCTCCTGGTGGTGGCCCCCCTCCGTTGCCTTGGTGATTCCGGAAGCTTCCGGGTCGCTGATTTTTTATCTGATTTTTCAGGATTTTCTGGAGCACTTTTAATGGCCAGAAAACCTGAAATACAAAAACAGCAGAAAACAGCAACTGGCAGCTGGGTCCACTGGGTTAATAAATTAGTCCAAATATGCTCAAAAGTGTATGAAAGTTCAAGGAAAACATGGCAAAGTCACACAAAACATGCATGGAGCAAGCAGAAATTATAGATACGTTTGGGACGTATCACAAGCGCCCACGTAAGATCGTGAACTATATAGCTGACATGGACCCGACAGCTTGGATCGAAAGTTATGCCATAGCCATGGACATGTCACAAGCCAGCGAAGGAGTTTGTGCCCGTTACCTCACAATGATGTTGGAAGGGACGGCTCGCACATGGTTCAAAAACCTCCCAGAGGATTCCGTCACCTCCTGGGCGGACCTCAAGGAAAAGTTCATCAAGAATTTCCAAGGCACATGTCGGCGAGCCACCAAAATTGTTGACCTGGAGCATTGTGTCCAGAAGGAAGGAGAGTCGACCCTGAATTGGGCACGACGGGTAGCAGAAATAATCAACTCCTCGGACACTATCACTGCCCAGACAGCCGTCATTGTCTTGGAAAGGAACTGCAAGTTCGAGCCCCTAGTACACAAGCTTGGCCGACTCAAACGTACGGTCAAGGATATAAGAGAACTCATGAACGAGGTTATCAAATATTTCGAGTCTGAAAAAACCAAGGATACTGAACCTCAACAGGATAAAGCCGGCCAGAACAAAAATGGCGGCAAAACATCCCAGAATCAGAGTCAGCAAACCAAGAGGTGACTTGATCAGACTACTTCTGACTTGGTAGCCAACACAAACGTCGGCTCCCAAAGACAGAAGCAGGGGGGCAACAACTACCGCAAACCGGAAGGAAATTTTCGCCAAACAGCTTTGAAGCAGCTATGAAGAGTCCTTGCCCGACCCATAGTAAACCCGGTCGCCGAGCCAATCACACCTGGGAAGATTTCAATTTCATGAAAGAATTCGCACGGCGTGGGAACCAGAGACCTCCCGGGTCAGGTGGGGGAGCGGGCCAGAACGGTAACAACCAAAATCCTAGCTACCAAGGAGCCGGTGCAATGCCTCAACAACAAGGACCCGGTGGAGGGGCCCAGCAAAATCAGTCAGGGCTTGCTAGATTCCAAGCAAACCCGAAACAACTCCATGACCGTGCAACATATCATGTTTTCACCACCAGCAGTTGCAGGAGGGATAGGAAGCTGCAACGGAGAGCCGCTATGGCTGTGACTGCAGAGCCGTCTTGGCCCAGGTGTCTTAATTGGTCAGAACAGCCAATCACTTGGAGAAGGGATGATCACCCCCCCGGTGGTGGATAACCCGGGGGCCCTGGCTCTAGTAGTCTCTCCACAAATTGGAGGATATACACTTGACAAAGTGCTCATGGACGGAGGAAGCAGCATCAACATCCTTGACTACAAAACTTTCCGCAGGATGGGGCTGACCCAAAAACAGCTGCAACCCTCCAACACCGTTTTCCACGGAATAGTTCCGGGCAAGTCAGCACATCCGATAGGCAAGATCTACCTGGAGACGGCTTTTGGAAACGCCGAAAATTTCCGCTCCGAGCTCATACCCTTTGAAGTGGTAAAACTCGAGAGCCCATATCACGCCATTTTAGGCAGACCGGCTTACACCAAATTCATGGCTCGGCCATGTTATGTCTACTTAAAACAAAAGATGTCGGGTCCTAATGGCCCAATCACAGTCGATGGAAGTCGGTCCAGGGCCGTGGAGTGTGACGAACATCACGTCAAATTTGCCGAGTCGACACGTGCCAAAGAGGACTTGTCAGTATACCAAGAAAAGGTAGACCCGGCAAACCCCACAATCCTGAAGAAACCAACTCCCGACAACAACCCCAAGTTCCAGCCGGCATAGGATACAAAGAAAGTCGACTTTGTCCCTGGTGACTCTTCTCAGCAGTTCATCATCGGGACAGAATTATCTGATAAATAGGAAAGCGTGCTCATCGAGTAACTTCATGAGAATCGAGACATATTTGCATGGAAATCCTCTGATATGCCAGGTGTCCCGAGGGAACTCGCTGAGCAGCACCTAAACATAGACCCAAAACTGAAGCCGGTCAAGCAATTCCTTCGCCATTTTAACGACGAAAGGAGAAACGCTATTGGGGAAGAGATAGCCCGGCTCCTTTCCGCCGGGTTAATCATGGAAGTCTACTATCCAGAGTGGCTCGCAAACTCGGTCCTCGTTTTAAAAAAAATGGCACCTGGCGCATGTGCATCGACTACACAGACTTAAACAAGGCATGCCCGAAGGATCCCTTCGCGCTGCCTCGTATTGACCAGATCATAGAATCGACCGCGGGATGTGAGCTCTTATGTTTCCTTGATTCCTACTCTGTTTATCACCAGATCAAGATGGCCCTTGAGGATCAAGAAAAAACGGCTTTCATCACTCCCTTCGGGAACTACTGTTACACTTCTATGCCTTTTGGCCTTAAGAATGCGGGAGCCACATATCAGCGAACGGTGCAGAGTTGCCTCAAAGATCAGGTTGGTCGCAACGTGCATGATTATGTGGATGATATAGTGATCAAATCCCAATTGGCCGACTCACTCATCGGTGACTTTCGGGAAACGTCAAAAATCTGCGCAAGTACCAGATGAAGCTAAACCCGGCCAAATGCACCTTTGGGGTACCCGCAGGTAAGCTCCTTGGATACATAGTATCATAGAGAGGTATCGAGGCAAACCCAGAGAAAATCAACGCTATCATGACTCTTCAGAAGCCGGCCTCAGTAAAGGGAGTCCAACGACTCACAGGATGTGTAGCCGCTATGAGTCGGTTTATAAGACGTCTCGGTGAAAAGGCAATCCCCCTGTATCGACTTCTGAGGAAATCAGAAACATTTGTCTGGGATGACGAAGCCGATCAGGCCCTAGAGTCATTAAAGAAGCAACTATCCCAGGCTCCAATCTTGGCGGCTCCCAAGCCAAAGGAACCTATGTTACTTTATATCGCAGCCAACAATCGAGTAGTCAGCGTTGTGGTTGTTGTTGAGCATATGGAAGCCGACAAAGAGCCCCCCCTGCAAAGGCCAGTTTATTACGTCGGTGAGGTTTTGACTTTATCGAAGCAACGATATCCTCACTGGCAGAAATTGGTTCTTGGTGTATTCATGGCGAGTCGGAAACTTAAGCACTACTTTCAGGAGCACCCCATAACTGTAGCCATCTCAGCACCACTTGTAGACATCATCCAAAACCGGGAAGCCACGGTAAGGATTGAAAAGTGGGCCATAGAGTTGGGGGCTTATCACATCAAATATAAACCTCCCACGGCCATCAAATCCCAGGCGTTAGCTGACTTCATCAATGACTGGACGGAAATCCAAACATCCCCGGAGAAGCCAGTTAACAAATATTAGACGATGCACTTCGATGGAAGCCGGCAGCTCCAAGGGTCAGGAGCCGGCGTGGTCCTTACCTCACCTAAAGGGGAAAATTCTGCTATGTTCTACAGCTGCAGTTCACCTGCACCAACAATGCAGCAGAGTACGAAGCCTTACTTCATGGGCTTCGACTGGCTCGTGAAATGAGCATAAGTTGGATCCAATGCTATGGCAACTCTGATCTCATTTCTCAACAAGTGTCAGGAAAATGGGATTCCAAGAATCCCATAATGGCAGCTTATCGACGAGAAGTACAAAGAAAAGCCGGATTTTTCGTTGGATACCAGGTGGATCATGTAGACCGTAGGGAAAAAGAAGCAGCGGATGCTCTGTCCCGACTCGGCTCTCAGCGAAACCCGGTCCCTCCAAACGTATTCCTGGATGTTCTAACAAAGCCATCTGTCCAACCAACAACAGAGCAAGACATAGCAGAGCCGGATCCAGAGACGGCTTTAGTCGCTGCAATTCATGCTACGCCCTCATGGGTCGTACCTTACTTGGATTACAAAACTCGGGGAATCCTTCCTCAAGATGAGATGTTGGCTAGACAAATCGTCAGGAGAAGCCAATCTTTTGTACTCATCAATGGTAAGTTACATCGGCGGAGTGCCGCAGATGTTTTTCAGAGATGTGTCTCACCAGAAGAAGGTAGAGCCATCCTCAACGAAATACACTTTGGAGATTGCGGACACCATGTCGGCTCTTGTTCGCTTGTAGCTAAAGCCTTTCGACGTGGCTTCTACTGGCTCACAACCCATGCGGATGCAGAGGACATAGTCAAGAAATGTGATGGATGTCAGCGCTACGCAAAACAAGCTCACGTGCCGGCTCAAGAACTCAGGATGATACCCATCACTTGGCCCTTTGCAGTATGGGGGCTTGATATGGTGGGACCTTTCAAAAGGCCAGCCAACAAAAATACCCACATATTAGTGGCAGTGGATAAGTTTACTAAATGGGTCGAGGCTGAGCCGGTCAGCAAATGTGACGCTGCGACAGCACTGAAATTCTTGAAAAATATCATATACAGATTCGGCTATCCCCACAGCATCATCACTGATAATGGTTCTAACCTATCAGAAGGGGTTATGCAACGATTCTGCCAGAACAAGCACATCCGACTCGACCTTGCATCAGTGGCTCACCCACAGTCCAATGGACAAGCCGAGAGAGCCAACCAAGAGTTGCTCCGAGGCATCAAACCCCGACTCGTTGTCCCTTTGAAAAGTACGCCGGGTTGTTGGGAAGAGGAATTACCCTCAGTATTATGGAGCATCAGAACGAATCCCAACTGGTCGACAGGCTATACGCCCTTCTTCATAGTCTATGGAGCGGAAGCCGTCCTCCCAAGTGACATACGTCACGACTCACCACGAGTCACTACTTATATAGAAGCCGAAAACGAGAAAGCAAGACAAGATGCCTTGGATATTCTCGATGAAAAACGAGATTTAGCTGCAGCTCAGTCGGCTATTTACCAACAAGATCTGCGACGCTACCATAGCCGCCGCATCAGAAGTCGGACTTTCCAGGAATGTGATTTAGTGCTCCGACTCATACAGAAAAGAGATGGAATGCACAAGTTATCCTCTCCTTGGGAAGGACCGTTCGTGGTCAGCAAGAACACGTAAAATGGATCCTACTACCTAGTGGATATACGCGAGAAGGCAGACACGCGCACATGCATGGAGGAAACTCCCAGGCCGTGGAACATCGCAAAACTCCGTCCATATTACATTTGAGTAGAACAGGAACATTACTGTACATTTAACTAAGTCGACACACGTCGCACTAGTCCTCGCCACATATAACTAAGTCGACTTTTGTCGCACTGGCCCTCGCCACATATAACTAAGTCGACTTTTGTCGCACTGGCTCTCGCTATATCGACTCCTCTTTACCTTTTTGTTTCATGATATTTATTTTTGCATCATACATTGCATATTTTGCATTATTATATCTCAGAAACCTGGGGGCTTGATCAACCCCTCTATTGGTACTGAGCATGTATATTGCTTATTCAGGGGAATCGGGGAGCTCGATGACAATCATTGACTCTTTATGTGAAAACTCGGCATATATATGTAAAAATCACATGTGTATAAGCTTATTCAGGGGCAGTAGGGGAGCTCGATGTCAGTCATTGACTCTTATCTGAAGAAATACCGGCATATACATGAACTGGCTAAACACGCCTTGGCCTGTATAGCTCAAACTCATACGACCTACGTGTACCTGGCTTAGTCTAAATACATTGGGGGCTTACAGCAATGCCTACCGAGTGTAGTCTTAAGTACAGGGAACGTTAGTCATATGTTGCTGGCTTACAGAGAAGTGCCAATTCACAGATAACCCAGTAATATATCTCAACGAGAAGATAAGGCGTGTTAAAACTGGAGTCGACTTCTATATGAGCCTTTTCACTTTATTTTGTGCATACATCATCATCATAGCATACTCTTTCTTTTACTATTTTCTATGTCATTTAAAAGATGCACCGTGAGCATTAACCTGTGTGACTCGGTATGACACAAAAGATGTTCATACCAACTCACGGGGACTATACCTTAAAAATTATCTATGACTCGGTATGACACAAAGATGCTCACACCGACTCATGGGGACTACAACTCGAAAATTTCTCTATGTGATGCAGCAGTGTGTCAAGACACACATGCCGACTCATGGGGACCATACCTTTTACGTTGCATCTTCTGCATTCTTAAGGTCGACTTCGTCGCAACGGCTCTCGCCATACATAAAGTCGATTTCGGTTGCAACGGCTCTCGCCATACATAAAGTCGATTTCGGTCGCAACGGCTCTCGCCATATATAAAGTCGACTTTGGTCGCAAAGGCTCTCGCCATATAAAATATATAAGTCGACTTTCATCGCACTGGTTCTCACTGAACTAGTTGTCATATCGACTTAAGAGTTGGCACACATTATTCCGGGTTGTTGAAGGAAATATATTCCAGCACTCGAAGGGTCACTCTAGTTGGAAGCTGGGAACACAACCCATCATATCATATCTACCGGATTCAGCAAATTTATATTCATCGGTTTTCATCAAAAAGCAAGTATTTGCCGGCTTCAAAATTGCCGGTATAATACTTGCCGACTTCAGAGAACAAGAAAGAAATTGTAAGTCCCAGGTTGCTACAGGTAAGACAACCCGGCACCTGGGGGCTACGCTATTTCGAAGAGAGAAAAAATTTCTCCCAAACAAAAGACTCGGAAAAGCACCCAGATGCATACACCGACTATTGGGGAGTAGTACTTCGAAACAAATCTTCTTTGATAAATCAGCTCAAACGCCATGATAATTATACCAATTCTTGAGAAACAACACTTCTTCGATGACCCGGTACGGCACGCAAACGTGACCACACCATCTCATGGGGGCTACAAGTCGATCTATCCTATGAGTCGATTACCGATACACAACTATTCTGAATCGACTCAGGGGGCTACAGATACATACATCATCGGCTCTCATACATCTTGAAAAATATTCAAAGTCAAGAATAAAACCGACTCATAGACTCATGGACTCATGGACTCAATGAAATTTCATAATTTTCATTTATCAAACCAACTGGGTCTTACATCAAAGAAGAAACCCTTACAAGCAAAAGCCAAACTCGGCAAAATTCTACTAAAAAGAAAAATCTACAGCTTCAGACATCTTCTTCAGATTCGGCTTCATCTTCCATTGAAGCTTATTCTTCACTAAGGAGTTCTTCCTCGCTGGAGCTCACCATACAACAGCAGGCTCGGTCTCCATCCGAGTCAAAGATCCTAGCCCATAAGGTGCCTTCACCATCAAATCTGAAGACAATGGTGTCTCCTCTTGAGATATTCCTAGATCGAAGAGAAGTTTTCCAACCCTTCCCATAAAACATGGTGCCATGCCTAGAAAATCTAACCGTCACCCAGACAGGCCACTGAGGACATCCATCAGATCGAAGCCAGAGACCCGAAGTTTGATGAGGACATCCGTCAATCACAAGTTGAGTAAAAGACTCAGGAAGTTTGATCCAGCGTTGAATCGTCCGAATATGAACCAAGAACTCACTCCTTTCAGGAGAAGAAGGGGGAGATTCGGAAGGAGAGGCAGCACGAGTACTTCTTCCTCTACCTCTACCACGGCCACGACCTCTACCACGGCCACGACCACGGCCGCGACCTCGAGTACTTGCACGGGGATCGGGCTCGTTGAATGCCAAAGGAGAAGAGGCTTCTAGCTTAGGTGCCATGGGGAAAACAGGAAGAGGAATAAGAAGATGGATGTGCTTGAAATATCAAACTATCCAAGGGATATTTATAGTAGATTCATGGGGGGGATCAATTAATACCATAAATGATACGGGATAACTACCCGTGGTAGATAACATTTATGGAAAGACTCATCGATGCCCATTACAATACAGCAATGCCTCCAACCGGCGTTTCGGGCAGTGTGATCATAAAAACCAAATTGGATCTTTGACCAAAGGTCAAAAGAAAAATCTCCAAGTAAAAGGAGATGTGAAGCTAAAGAGAATTGGCGTCGACTCCTAGTGAGCATCAAATGATAGTTGACTCAACTAGAAGAGTCGACTTCATGAAGATAAAGTAATCAAAGCAAGATTGAAGAAAGACGACTCCGACTCCCAATCAACGCCAAGCATAAAGTCGGCCCTTGATCCATGAAGAGCCGGCGGCAATGAAGAAAATAAATAAGATTGCTGTGAAGACTAAAGCGTCACAACAATCCTGGGGGCTAATGTCGGGGGGATGGATCAGGCCCATAGACTCGGCATTAGAAACCTCTGGGCCCACTTACATATGAAGGCCCACAAGGAAGACCCGACCAGGAGTCTGACGTGCCAACTGTGATGATTGAAGCCCTAGAAGGAATTCGACTTACCTTGTATAGCATGTAGCAAACTTGTAAAGTAGAATAGAACTCCACATCGTGTAGGAGTCGGACTCTCAGAATCCCGGGACCCGGCACCTTTATAAGCCGAGGTTCACGGGAGCCAGAGCCAGAACTTACCTCAAGCCAGGACTACACAACTCGCGATATAACCTAGATATCCACGAGACTAAGGTTGCGAAACATCATCACTCTAATCGATAAGATCGGCTCTTCCTATTGAGGAGTTGATCCCACAATAGTCAAGAAGTAGGAGTAGGTCTTTACCACATTGATGGGGCCGAACCTGGGTAAACCGCCGAGTCCCGTGTCTATGTCGACTCTCTCCTCGAATTCGCCTCTCAGCAAAGGTCCCATGATAAGTCCGACTCTACGAACATCTGTCGTGACTTTCCCACGACACCTTCCCCAAGAGGAGCTGGACTTCCGGGAGCCAGGCCGGACCGTCCGGGGAAAGGCCGGACCGTGTGGGCCAGGGGCCGGACCGTCCGAAGAATTACGGACCCGAAGCATCCTCACGGCCACAATTGTTCGGACGTCTGGGTGCCAGGCCAGACCGTCCGGGACAAGGTCGGACCGTCCAGGCCAGGGGCTGGACCTTCCAAATAATTACAGACCCGAAGACCACCTCGGCCATAATTGTTCGGACCGTCCGGGACTAAGGCCTGACCGTCCGGGCTGAAGACCGGACCGTCCGACTTGGTCAACGCGGCCAGATCTGAAACTGGGTTGCGGCCTGTATACCCCTTCGTTTCGCTTTTAGACTATAAATACTCGTCTCCTACCTCCATTTTAGGGTTAGCTAAGAACATATCTAAAGACGTGAGAGCTTAGCTCCTACTTTCTCCTAGGGAAATAGATCTCTCTTGAGATCCTCTCAAGCTTTCCTCCTACCTCCTCTCCCCACTCATAGACGGAGAGGAACCCAATCCTAGTGATAGAAGGAGAGGGAAAACTACCAAGCTTCCCTCCGATGATGTATGGATCTTGAGATGTGTGGTAATTGTGTGTGGATTTGAGTGTTATTTGTGTTTGATCTTGTTCCCCTTTCTCCTTTGTGTTGCTCCTTTGTGAACCCCCCCTTGTGCTTTGTTCTTGTTGTGGATCTCCACCTCCGAATTGTGAAGATTGGGCCAATCCCTAGGCTTGTCCTACATCATTTGCTATCAAGAGCAACGTTGCCACGATTCGGAGTCCCATCCCCTTGTTTTTCTAGCCAATTTTTGTTTTGTTCTTACCCAATTCGAAAATCCCCACAAAAATAGCATCACCCAAGATTTGTAAACTTGTTGGATTTTGTGAGATTTGGTTGGTTTTGGTCCATGGATGTGATGATTTACTTGTGGATCTAGCCTCACTTTTGCGTCCCTAGCCCTTTTCCCCAAGATTTTACACCGTTTCTCCCCAAAAATTTTCTTTCCCACGTCCTTCATCTCGAGTTCGTCCTCAGATCCGGCGGCATTGACCTAGCCGGACCGTCCGAACCACCGCCGGACCGTTCGGGCCAGAAGCCGGACGTCCGGTCTCGCCTCCATCAACGCGAGTCCCCTTTTTCTCCCATATCCGGAAGCAAGGCCGGTACCACCAACTTCGTGAGCGTAAGTCGACGTGAGGTATCTTTTCCGTCCACCATCCCTCCCCTTGCCACCTTTGATAAACCTATCTTCGTTTGCGGCTACCTTTTTGGTCCTATTGAGCCTAGATCTCTACGTATTGCCGGCTCTCGCATTTTGTGCACCATAGAAGTCCAATATACTCCGTGCTTTTTCACACCTCGTTATACCAAAATTGCTAACGCTCCAAGTAACACGGCCAAGAGAGAGATACAGTTCAAAAAAAAGGAGAGAAGAGAAAAAGAAATATCCAAGCTTCTAAGCAAAAGAGCGCGCAAATAGTGAAACATCACCCACAAGCACGTGTAGAGTTCATACCCACCATTATAGGTTGGTGCACTTGCGTGAATCAAGCGCGTTGAGCAATCGAGCTAGTGACTCTCTTTGTACTTGTGCAACGCGAGCATTAGTCTTCGTTAGGACTCACCTTGCTCAATTTCTTGGTTGCATAAGTCCCACTACCGTTGCGTGTGCGTTTCCTTTTTCCCTCCCTCTCTTTTGATCTACTTGTGTTGCATTGTTTCAATTGGATTTTCACCAACTTTTTCAACATCTTGATCAACTTGTTATATTTCTTTGGCCACTAACCCTACCAAGCTCCACATAAGCCTTGTGAGTAGGTGTGCGTGTGGGGAATGAGATTCAACCAAGGACATTCTCTTCACTACGTGAATCTACACATCCTCGACTCACTACATCTTCGAGAAGGTACCCTTGATCTTGTTCTCTTCCTTTTACTCTCACATCTACCCGCTTGTTGTCATGGCTAGGAAAGAGTCCCCTACTTCACCGGTGAATGGTCCACTTAGCGATACAAGCAATATGGTTACTCAAGAGGCTCATCTACAATTCCAACATGAGATGCGCGACGCGCACGAGAAGTTGAGCAACCGCATCGCCGCGATTGCGGTAGACCTTCATCACGGTCAAGATCTCATGTCCCAGGAAATGGAAGAGATATCCGAGCGCAATGAAGCCAACATGTAACAGAAAATGGAGGAATTCCAACAACAAATGAGCGACCGCGACAAATCCATTATGGACAAGCTCACATCCATGCTCTCTCCTCGGCAACATCATTCTTCATCATCCGCCTCTTCACACCGGTCTTCTCGCCGCTCCAAGTCCAACCATGAGCCCGTCGAGCACACCCGGTCTCGTCCTGGCAAGGAGCCACAAGACCAAGCCACGGAGCGCGAAAAGCGTCTCCACCTTGAGAGACAAGTGCAAGACACCCTCAACTACAACCTTCACCACCAAGGCAGGGACGAAGCCAGAAAAAAAATCCTATGGGGTCATCACAATATTATCTTTGCTACATAGGTGTCAATTTATACAAATATATATTAGTTAATGCTAATTAGTGAAGGATTTGCAAACATTCATTGGGGTCACTTGACCCCAATGCAACTAAAGCAGCTCCGTCCCTGCACCAAGGGGCAACAACTTATAATGCAAGGTCAACAAGACATGAAGGATAAGACCACCATAGGCGCCAAGAACAAGACATCCGCATTCCTCCTCGGGTTAGTCATGGCAAGCCATCTCATTCTCATGTGTCTCGAGATGACCGTCATTAAAGAGCGCCACTTTACCCACGCCAAGACAAAATACCTTTGACGACTCTTCGCACATTGGAGGGGCGTCCAAATGCACCTCACTTACCAAACTTTGATCATCAAGATTACTACAATGCCAACATCCATCACAATGACCGACGAGCTTGAGCACCTCCAGGTTCGTCAACCTCAACACAATGAAGAGCGTTTTGGAAGGTTGAAATTATAATGCCCAAGTTCTCGGGAGGCACAAATCCCGAGGAATACCTCTCATGGGCCCTCAAAGTGGACAAGATATACCGCGTGCACAATTATGATGAGTCCAATAAAGTCGCCATTGCATCTGATGCTAACTCCTCGTTGGCTACCCCAAGCGGAAGGTTGAGATGTAGCGTAGCGTAATTTCCCTCAGTAAAGATACCAAGGTTTGTCTCCCGTAGGACTCCAGCAATGACAAGTAGGTGACAACGTCTCTAGAAATTAGCACGAGTTGACGTGGACCTGCACACAGATACAAATAACTTTGCTCCCAACGAGTACAGAGAGGTTGTCAATCTCTCAGGCCTTGCTGTTTACAAAGGGTCAAACGCAACAGATAAAAGATAGTGATAGCTATAAATAAAAAGTAAAAGCAGGAAGTAAATTAAGGGTGTAACAGTGTGGAAATATGGACCGGGGTCCCATAATGTTCACTAGTGATGTCTCTCTCCCAAAAGACGATAAAACTGCTATGCGAGGTAAAAAATCACATCTGGGCAATTGACAGGATTGCGAGCGCAAACCAATGCTAACTATGCTACAAAGAAAGGAAGAGGCTCAAAAGCATGGGCGGTAGGCCAAAATAAGTAGACCAAAATCCATCTGCATCTACTACTAATCATCGACCTTGAGAGATCTATCCAGAACATCTCGCTGGTATTAAGTTGCGAGCCCCACCCAAAGTGTAAACCCAAAGCAACAGACAACTGCATTAAAAGAACTTTGCGTAAAGTAAACAATCCTTGCAACTGTGGTTACAAGCACCGTTGTTTTCCCCCTTGTGGCAACAACACATCCCCTAGACTCATGTTTCTGTCACTCAAGCAGTCATCAGGGGGCATGAACCCACAATCAAGCATAACGCTCCCTCTTGGAGTCACTACCTACTACTTGGCCAAAGCAATAAACAGCAACGGAGAACATGCAAGAATTACTCAAGAACAAAAATATAAAAGATAAGAACCAAATATATTACTCAATCACAATCTGAACATAGTCTCACAATCCATCAGATCCCAGCAAACTCAGCATAGCAATAGCAGAAAGAATTACATATGTGCCTTAATCATGTAGGGCATCTCACAAGGTCTAATCCATGAAGAACAAAGAGGGGAGGAGAACATCACATAGCTACTAATCATGGACCCATGGTCATAGGTGGACTACTCATGGATCATCCGGGAAGCGTCCATGGTGGTGAAGAAGCTCCCGGAGGTCAATCCTCCCTCCGACAGGGTGCCGGAAAGAGGTCTTCTGGCGCTCCCGATCTTGGAAGTGCGGCGGCGGTGGAACAGAGGCGAGATCGCGAAAAGGGGTTCTATCCTCGGGGGGTTTCGGATTAAGGAGAATAAATAGGCGAAGGGGGAAGCCAGGGGGAACCATGGGTTCAGGAGACCCCCTAGCACGGCCCCACTCCTGGGCCTCGACGGGAGGGCACCTGGGGCCCTGGTGGGTCGCCTCCGCCCCCCTTTCAGGACTCTGGAATCTTCCGAGCGCTGATTTTTTATTGGATTTTCCCGGAATTTTTGGAGCATTTTTAATACGGGGGAAACCTGAAATAGAAAAACAACAGAAAACAGGAACTGGCACTGGGGTGCACTGAGTCAATAGGTTAGTCCAAATATGATCAAAAGTGTATGAAATTGTATCTAAAACATCGCAATATCACACAAAACGTACATGAAGCAAGCAGAAATTATAGAAACATTTGGGACGTATCAACATCCCGAAGCTTAATTCTTGCTCGTCCTCGAGTAGGTAAATGATAACAAGCATTATTTCTATGGTGACATGCTAACAACTATATAAGAACTTTCTAAGCAAACCAATCAAGGTATGTAATTTAATTCAAGTCATAACAAGCATGAGTCTATATTAGCATTGAAACAAGGAACATAAGAACATAAAGGTGCAAGAGCTCTCGCTATCCGTGACTCGAATGTCTCCAGATGGTGTTTGCGTGCAAGAAGTTGGGGATGGGAATACGAGAAAATATATGTATTTGTTGAGAACTCAATCTACTAAAGTTTCGCACTTAGTCTTCTTTGGAGTCTTATCTAGACTCGTCCCCAGACCACTAGCCAGGTACAAGTCAATTTGATCCACTTCCTTTCGGTATTTGAGCACTCATGCAATGGATGAGCGTAAGAATGAGATTTGACACTTAGGATGGCAAAGAGAGAGAGATGTGGTGGAGGAGGAAGACAAAAAGGGTGTGAAAGACTCACATCAATGAGGACAATCATAGGCGAGAGAAAGCCAAAAGATAGATATGATGTGAGGAGTAGGGATTGCCATGCAACGAATGCACATACGAGCTAAGAAAACTCTCCAATGGAACTAGTGGGGGTGCATCCAACTTGCTTGCTCAAGAAGACCTAGAGCTCATTTGAGGAGGCTCATCATTGGAATATACAAGCCAAGTTCTATAGTGTGAAGGTCCCCACATTGCTATATGCATATGTGATCATCTCTATGAAGTACAAGATATAGAGGGAGTTCGAATGTGGATCTTTCAAAAGGAATAGTAGTGTTGCCCCCTTCTCTCTTTTTATTTTCTTTTTTCTCCTTTTTCTATTTTTTGTCTTTTTGGTGGCCTCGATGGCTCTTTCTATTTAACTCTCATTTATCCCCTTTGGATCTTTTAAGTTTGTCCTCTTTGGGATATTTTCCTCACTTAAGGGCAACACTCTATTTTACAAGAAGTATAGAAGATCTTTCACACTTTACGAGGTACTCAACATAAAGAAGATGTAGTTATCATGATGTATGCAAATGTATGCATCTGCCAGTGTAGCAGGAACATGTATGAGATGAAGATCAAGTCATGAGAAGGTGGATGTTGCATGACAATATATCTCGGAAAGGCTATGGAAATGCCTTGATAGGTAGGTATGGTGGCTGTTTTGAGGAAAGATATAAGGAGGTTTATGATGACAGAGCGTATCATGCCAAGCGTTTGGATGCACCGGCGAGGTGGACGCCAACTCTCAGAGTGAGAAGAGGGCAATGCACGGTATCGAAGAGGCTAGCAAATATGAGGAGGTGGAAGTGTCAACTTTCAATACTTACATTAGTCCGAATAACTCATGCACTTATTATCGGTAACTCTCAATCTAATAAGGAGGTCCACAAAGAAACAAGTACCCCGAGGAGGAGTGTATGGGGTTTCGGTTATGCTTGCGCATCCTCAACTCATGGTATGTGAGTGTACTCTAATATCCGATCCCTCCAAAGATTAGTGATCCATCTAGTAGTTAGAGTTCTCAAATAGTTTTTGTAGTTTTTGAAAATAAACACGGATTGCCCAACATACGACACCTATCACTAATAGGCTAGAGCTCTTGACACCAAAAGTTCAAACATTACTCACAACAATACCTCAAAACTATTGTAAGTTACTACTACAATTAAATAGCAACCTCAATTACCTACTTAAAGACAAGACGCAACTCAGTGCAACAACCAACTCTCTTAACAAGATAAACATGAAAACTAAAGAGAGTTCCAGCAACAAACTAAACTAAAGCTCTTGAAAAAGATAAACATGAAAACTAAGAGCTAAACATGAAAGCAGCTACGAAAAGATAAAGAACACACAACAAAAGAAAGATAAGCATGAAAATCCTATGATGTGTTCTAGTTTGAAGTGGAGCATGTTTCTCTCCAACACAAAGAAAGCTGGGTT
Source organism: Bromus sterilis (assembly GCA_950022295.1). NCBI lineage: Eukaryota > Viridiplantae > Streptophyta > Magnoliopsida > Poales > Poaceae > Bromus > Bromus sterilis. The sequence continues at coordinate 135,054,564 of OX465601.1, read as the reverse complement.
CTAACTTGTTATGAACAACAAACAAAGCTAAAGAAAACTAATGAGGGAGACGCTCCAAGCATAGCACATAACGCACGAAGTGATAAAAATATAGTGAGACGAAGGACGAACTAATGATTGTTGATGGAGAAGGGGATGCACGGGGGCATCCCCAAGCTTAGACGTTTGAGTCTCCTTGAATATTTATTGGGAATGCATGGGGGCATCCCCAAGATTGAGCGTTTGACACTCCCGGATCTTCTTTCATCATCTTTCCTCGCACACTTGAAAACTCCCTTCATACATAACTCATCATCAGATGATTAGAGAGGTTAGTACCCTTAATAAAATAATATGCCTCTACTGGAAATAAAGGATTTCTTGAAGGGCTACTGTTTCTCAAGATTTCCAAAAAGTTTTTGCAAAGAAAAAGCTAGCGCAAGACTTGCAAAAGTGAGGAAAGGCAAAACGTGGCAGAATCTGTGAAAAACAGACCATTAGGTAGTAAATAAATTTTTCGTGGTACTTCTGCAACTCAAATAAAAAACTCTGAACAGACGCCCGAAATCCAATTGTATGGAGCATGCTATCAAAAAACTTCAGATCAAAAAGATGATCTGGTGATTTTAGGCGAATTTTTTCGTCCAAGGAAGAATTTGTTTTCTGGACAGCATCTCACAACTTTTGAACTTTCTTGCATTCGGAGGCTAAACTTGGCACAAGGCTTAAAAATAAAGATACAATGATGTTGCTACAGTAGTAATAATCATCAAGACCACTAAAAACAGAAGTAGAAACATCTTGGGTTGCCTCCCAACAAGCGCCTTATTTTACGCCTTTAAGCTAGGCATAAAGCGAAAAGAAGAATCAAAGGTCCCCGAGATCATCGGAGTGATAAAAACCTTCAAATTGATTTTCAACAAGTTCATTCTTCTTTTTCCTAGGGAAGAGGTACTTACCTTTCTCTTTACCATGTTAATGTATGTGCCCCTTACCAATATCAATGAAGCCTTTCATAGCTCGGAGGAAGTACCTTCCAAGCACAATGTTACTTTGGTTTGGCTCCATGATGAAGAAATCCACCGTTGCAACCCTTTTAAGGAATGTAACTTGGACTTCTTTTATTATTTCCTGGATCTCAAAAACATCTCCATTAGCATGTTCATGATAAGATGACAAATTATCCATGTTTAGTTTCAAAGAATCATAAACTATTTTTGGCATTGTAGAAACCATGGATCCAATATCACAAAAAGCAAGGAAGTCTTGGTTAGAGATGTTAATCCTAACAAAAGGCTCCCAATCATCATCTATCTCCAACATTTGTTTTTTCTTGGTCTTACGTTCCTCTACCTTCCTCAAGTCTAGAGCGTCCGTCCTCTTTTCAATAGTAGAAACTCTTATCTTTCACAGAATCAAAACTACGATCATAAACAAAATAACTAGATAGACCATGCAAAATATCAAGAGCTCTAGCTTCATCACACTCTAAAAAGTCTCCTTCAGCTATAATATCAAGAGAGTGTTTACACCACATAAAAATACCATGGTAGAAATTTCTAATCACAATTTTTATAGGTATCAAAGGCATAATTCTTCTATGTGCTTCAGAAATTCTGTCCCATGCCTTCTTTATATTATCTCCATCCCTTTGATGGAAATCTAGAACTTCCGATTCCCTTAAAGCACCAAGTCCTAACATGCTTAACTAAACAAGAAGGACTACTAAAAGCAAGGTAACTAATTTTTTTGTGATTTTTGATAAAGTACACGAAGATAAAAAACTGAAACGTAAACTAACAAGACTAAAAAGCAAAGGTAAAAGATAGTGTGCAACTCCCCTATCTTGAAGATTAGAGTCCCCAGCAACAACGCCAGAAATTACTTGATGCTAACTCCTCGTTATCTAGCCCAAGAGGAAGGTTGAGATGTAGCGTAGCGTAATTTCCCTCAGTAAAGATAACAAGGTTTGTCTCCCGTAGGACTCCAGCAACGACAAGTAGGTGACAACAGCGCTAGAAATTAGCACGAGTTAACGTGGACCAGCACACAGATACAAATAACTTTGCTCCCAACGAGTACGAAGAGGTTGTCAATCTCTCCAGCCTTGCTTTTTACAAAGGGTCAAATGCAACAGATAAAAGATAGTGATAGCTATAACTAGAAAGTAAAAGCAGGAAGTAAATTTAGGGTGTGACAATGTGGAAATCTGGACCGGAGTCCCATGATGTTCACTAGTGATGTCTCTCTCCCAAAAGATGATAAAACTGCTATGCGAGGTAAACAAATCACATCTGGGCAATTGACAGGATTGCGAGCGCAAACCAATGCTAACTATGCTACAAAGAAAGGAAGAGGCTCAAAAGCATGGGTGGTATGCCAAAATAAGTAGACCAAAATCCATCTGCATCTACTACTAATCATCGACTTTGAGATATCTATCCAGAACATCTCGCTGGTATTAAGTTGCGAGCCCCACCCAAAGTGTAAATCCAAAGCAACAGACAACTGCATTAAAAGAACTTTGCGTAAAGTAAACAATCCTTGCAACTGCGGTTACAAGCACCGTTGTTTTCCCCCTTGTTGCAACAGCACATCCCCTAGACTCATGTTTCTATCACTCAAGCAATCAGCAGGGGGCATGAACCCACAATCAAGCATAACGCTCCCTCTTGGAGTCACTACCTACTACTTGGCCAAAGCAATAAACAGCAACGAAGAACATGCAAGAATTACTCAAGAACAATAATATAAAAGATAAGAACCAAATATATTACTCAAACACAATCTGAACATAGTCACATAATCCATCAGATCCTAGCAAACTCAGCATAGCAATAGCAGAAAGAATTACATATGTGCCTTGATCATGTAAGGCAGCTCACAAGGTCTAATCCATGAAGAACAAAGAGGGGAGGAGAACATCACATAGCTACTAATCATGGACCCATGGACACAGGTGGACTACTCACAGATCATACGGGAAGCGTACATTGTGGTGGAGAAGCTCCGGGAGGTCAATCCTCCCTCCGGTAGGGTGCCGGGAAGAGGTCTTCTGGAGCTCCCGATCTTCAAAGCGCGGCGACGGCGGAACAGAGGCGAGATCGCGAAAAGGGGTTCTGTCCTCGAGGGTTTCGGAGGACGGAGAATAAATAGGCGAAGGGGGCAGCCAGGGGTCCAGGCGGCCCCCTGGCACAGCCCCACTCCTGGCCGCGCCGGGAGGGCGCCTGGGGCCCTGGTGGGTCCCCTCTGTCCCCCTTCGGGACTCTGGAAGCTTCCGAAGCGCTGATTTTTTATTGGATTTTCCCGGAATTTTTGGATCATTTTTAATATGGGGGAAACCCGAAATAGAAAAACAGCAGAAAACAGGAACTGACACTGGGGTGCACTGAGTTAATAGGTTAGTCCAAATATGATCGAAAGTGTATGAAAGTGTATCTAGAACATAGCAATATCACACAAAACATGCATGGAGCAAGTAGAAATTTTAGATACGTTTGGGACGTATCAGCATCACTTGAATTTGAAGACTATGCTCTCAATTGGTGGGAGAAAGTACAAGATCTCCGTCTCGAGCAAGGCACTCCACAAGTGAGTACATGGGAAGAAATGAAACAAGTGATGAGAGCCCGTTTCGTGCCACAACACTATACGCGTGACCTCTACCAAAAGCTACAAGCCCTCAAGCAAGGCTACAAGACGGTGGAAGAGTATTACAAGGAGATGGTTGGCCATTATTCGAGCCAATGTGAATGAATCCGCCGAGCTAACCATGGCCTACTTCCTCAACGACCTCAATTACCAAGTGAAGAATATCACCAACTTCCAACCATACAACACTATTGAAGAATTGGTCCATCAAGCCACAAAAGTGGAGCAGCAAGTTCAAGAAGATGTGAAGTACTCCAAATTTGTGTCCTCCAATACACGGAGTACAACATCTACACCTCAAGCGCCTCCAAACACAACATCCTATAACCGAGCTACACCATCAAGCGGTGGTCCTTCCAACACCAAGCCAACGAAAAATTCATCAACGCGCTCTTCGTCCATTACACCAAACTTCAAGCCAAGAGATCCTACCAAGGCTTTTCCACCAAAAGATGAAAAGACAAGATCCATTGCGTGCTTCACTTGCAAGGTCTGTGACCACAAGTCTTTTGAGTGTCCTACCAAACGGACCATAATCATCACCGAAGACGGCGAGTATGATTCTATAAGTGAGGGTGAAATGGATGCTTTGGCTCATTCTATAAGTAAGGGTGAAATGGATGCTTTGGCTCAAGTCTCTCAACACATACAAACAAATGATGATGAAGATGGCCAAGTATATTGTGACAATGATGCAAGTCCCTCCTTAGTGGTGTTCAAGGTGTTGACCCTTCAACAAGAGCTCGATGAGAATAAAAGGTGTCACATATTTCATACCAAGGCGGGCATAAAAGGTAGATCCGTCAAGGTAATCATTGATGGCGGAAGTTGCCACAACTTGGCTAGTGAAGAACTTTGTACCAAGCTCAACCTCATCAAGAAGAAGCACCCTCACCCATGCAAGGTGCAATGGCTTAGTGACTCTGGTTCCATCAAAGTGGATCAGACGGTGGAAGTCTCATTCAAAATCGGCTACGAAGACACATTAGAATGCGACGTGGTGCCAATGAGAGTGTGCCATTTTCTCTTGGGCCGCCCTTGGCAATTTGATAGGAGTGTTCTACACGATGGTCGCACCAACCACTATATCTTCAAGTGGAGGGGCAAAGAGTTAGTCCTTCTTCCCATGACCCCAATTCAAGTGATCGCCTACAAAATCCACACTACCAACCCTCATGGGGACAAAAGTGAGAGAGAGAGCCACAGAAAATTGAGTGAGAGACACAAGCCAAATATGAGTGAACCCATGAGGCGTACCACCAATGACACCATCTTGCTAGCCACCAACGAGAGGTCCAAGAAGTGTGGAATAACCCATCCCATATCCTTCACTTTGTACTCTTGCACAAAGATGAGGTGCTTTTACCTAACGACTCACCCCCCTCTTCCTCGTGCCATAGCTACTATTTTGCAGGAATTTGAGGACGTGTTTCCCGCCGAGCTACCACCGGGTCTTCCACCACTTCGTGGCATTGAGCACCACATCGACCTCATACCCGGTGCTCCTCTCCCCAACCAGACACCCTACCGCACCAACCCCGAGGAGACAAAAGAGATTCAACGTCAAATCGAACAACTACTAGAGAAAGGGTACGTCCGCGAAAGCCTTAGCCCTTGTGCGGTGCCGGTGCTAATTGTGTCCCAAGAAAGTTGGTACGTGGCGTATGTGTTGTGATTGTCGCCCCATTAATATCATTACCGTGCGCTATAGGCACCCCATCCCGCGCTTAGATGACATGCTTGATGAGCTATCCGGTGCTATTATTTTCACCAAAATTGATCTTAAGAGTGGCTATCACCAAATACGTATGCAAGTTGGTGACGAGTGGAAAACCGCCTTCAAGACCAAGAGTGGTCTCTATGAATGGTTGGTTATGCCATTCGGACTTTCCGAAGCCCCTAGCACTTTCATGTGTGCTATGAACTATGTTCTTCGTTATCTCATTGGCAAGTTTGTTGTAGTTTACTTTGATGATATCCTCATTTATAGCAAATCCGTGGAGGACCATGCTAGTCATATTCGTGAAGTGCTCCAAGTCTTGCGTAAGGAATAATTATATGTTAATCTTGAAAAATGTACTTTTTGCACTGACAAACTCATATTCCTTGGCTTTGTGGTTTCCTCCAATGGCATTGAAGTTGATGAAACTAAAGTGAACGCAATTAAAACTTGGCCACAACCTACCACCCTATCCCAAGTCCGGAGTTTCCTTGGACTAGCCAGATTCTACCATCGTTTCGTTAAAGACTTTAGCACAATTGCATCACCTTTGCACGCTTTGAGTAAAAAGAAGACACCTTTTATTTGGTGTCCCTCCCAAGAAAAAGCCTTTAATGAACTCAAGCATCTCCTCACTCATGATGCTTTACTTGTTTTGTAAAACTTTGATAAACCATTTGAATTTCATTGTGACGCTAGTGGGACGGGTATAGGTGGTGTGCTCATGCAAGATCACCGACCGGTAGCTTACTTTAGCGAAAAACTCTCCGGCGCCCAATTGAACTATCCTATCTACGATAAGGAACTCATCCGTTGATTCGTGTCTTGCAAGTTTGGGAACACTACCTTCGCCCTAGGGAATTTGTCATCCACTCGGATCACGAATCTCTAAAATACTTGAAGTCCCAAACTAAATTAAATCGTAGGCATGCTAGATGGAGTGAACTCATTGAATCTTTCCCTTACACCATCATGTATAAAAAGGGCAATGACAACATCGTCGCGGACACCTTGTCAAGACGTTGCATGCTTACGACTAAACTTGAATTGGACATTGTGGGCTTTGAGCACATCAAAGATCTTTATGCACATGACCTTTCTTTGCTACACCTTTTGTCAATTGCAAGCGGCACACAACTTGGGAAAATTATTATATCAATGATGGATATCTCATGCGCGCTAACAAGCTTTGAATTCTCGAGTGTTCCTTGCGTCTTCTCCTTTTGCAGGAATCCCATGGCGGTGGTCTCATCGTACACTTTGGGTGCGACAAGACCTACCCTACACTCTCAGCCAACTTCTTTTGGCCCAAGATGTCCCGTGACGTAGGCCAACTTGTACAACGATGCCACACTTGTCAAAAGGCAAAATCTCTATCCCACGGTTGATACGTCCCAAACGTATCTATAATTTCTGCTTGCTCCATGCATGTTTTGTGTGACTTTGCCATGTTTTGCTTGAACTTTCATACACTTTTGAACCTATTTGGACTAACCTATTAACTCGGTGCACCCAGTTGCCAGTTTTTGTTTTCTGCTGTTTTTGTATTTCAGGTTTTCCGGCCATTAAAAGTGCTCCAAAAATTCCGGGAAAAATATATAAAAAATCAGCGCAACAGAAGCTTACGGAATCACCAAGAGAGGGAAGGGGGGCCACCACCAGGCAGCCAGGAGGGCAGGTGGCGCGGCCCCACCCTGGGCCGAGCCAGGGACCCTCCTGACTGCCTTGTGGGTCCCCTCGACGCCCCCCTTCGCCTATATTTACCCCTCGGGGTGGAAACCCCTAATATCGATCTCTTTCTCGCCAACTCCCCTCTGTACCGCCGCCGCCGCCGTTTCAAGATCGGGGCTGCCTGGAGAAGCTGCCCCGGCACCCTGTCGGGAGGAGTAACCCCCTCTGGGAGACCATCCATAGCCATGGACGCCTCCCGGATGTGCCGTGAGTAGTCCCCCTTGGACCATGGGTCCGTGACCAGTAGCTATGTGATGAATCTCTCCCCCCTTTGTGCTTCCACTTTCGAGTCCTTGTGAGCTACCTCACATGATCGAGGCATCTATGTAATTTCTGCTGTTGCTATGCTGAGTTTGTTGGGATCTGATGGATTATGAGACTATGTTCAGATTGTGATGAGTAATATATTTGGTTCTTCTCTTTTATATTTTGTTCTTGAGTAAATTCTTGCATGTTCTCCGTTGCGGTATTTTCTTTGGCCAAGTACTTTATTTGCTACTCCAAGAGAGAGCGTTATGCTTGATTGTGGGCTCAGCCCCTTGATGTCTAGCTTGAGTGACAGAAACATGAGACTAGGGGATGTGTTGTTGCCACCAGGGATAAAACAACGGTGCTTGTACCTACGGGTGCAAGGATTGTTTACTTTACGCAAAAAAAAATTCATGCAGTTGTCTGTTGCTTTGAGTTTACACTTTGGGTGGGATTCGCAACTTAATACTAGCGAGATGTTTTGGATAGATATCTCAAGGTGGATGATTCGTAGTAGATGCAGATGGATTTCAGTCTACTTACCTTGGCATACTGCCCATTGCTTTTGAGCCCTTCCTTTCTTTGCAGCATAGTTAGCATTGCGGTGCCTTCATAATCCTATCAATTGCCCAACTGTGATTTGTTTACCTCACTAGCACTTTTATCTTCTTTTGGGAGAGAGACATCACTAGTGAAAATCACAGGACCCCGGTCCATCTTCACATTATTGTTCACACCCTCAATTTACTTTCAGATTTTACTTTCCTTTGCACCTTTTATCTCTTGCGTTGATCCTTTGTAAACGACAAGGCCGGAGGAATTGACAACTCCTCTGTACTCGTTGGGAGCAAAGCTATTTGTTGCTGTGTGCAGGTCCACAACAACACCCTAGTCAGGAAGCAATTTCTGGCGACGTTGCCACCTACTTGTATCTCCTGAGTCCTACTGGTTCGATAACCTTGGTATCTTCACCGAGGGAAACTTGTTGCTGCACTGCATCTCAAACCTTCCACTTGGGGTAACCAACGAGGGGCGAGAAGCCATCAATGGTCTCTATATGCCTTTTTCTATTCCTCATGTGCCATGGGAACACATTAGTATGGATTTCGTTCTTGGTTTACCTCGTACAAGGAATGGCAAGGACTCTATATTTGTGGTAGTGGATCGCTTCTCCAGAATGGCACATTTTCTCCCTTGCAATAAAACGGATGATGCCTCGCATATTGCTAACATTTTTTTAGGGAGATCCTTCGACTACATGGTGTGCTTAAGTCCATCGTCTCCGACCGCGACGTCAAGTTCCTAAGCTACTTCTGGAAGACACTATGCACCAAGATCGGCATCAAGCTCCTCTTCTCCACGACGTATCACCCGCAAACGGATGGCCAAACGGAAGTGGTGAACCGGTCCCTATCCACTCTACTCCGCACGCTCATCAAGAAGAACATCAAGGAGTGGGAAGATCACATTCCGGTGGCGGAGTTCGCCTACAAACGCGCCATGCACTCCACCACAAAGCGGTCCCCATTCGAGGTTGTCTATGGGTTCAATCCTTTATGCCCATTGGACATCCTACCTCTCCCACTCCAAGAACGTGCCAACATGAATGCTAGCGCAAGGTCAAGTTTCCTCAAGAGGCTTCATGAAGATACATGGGCAACTATCGAGAAACATGTTCAAGCCCATGCACACAAGATAAACACCCACAAGAAGCCAAGCACGTTCCAATCGGGTGACCTTGTGTGGATACATCTTCGCAAAGACCGGTTCCCGAACTCCCGCAAGTCAAAGATTCTCCCCCGCGCCGACGGACCATTCAAGATCCTCACCAAGGTCAACAACAACGCGTACACGGTGGACATACCAACCGACAAGTACTCGGTGTGCAACACGTTCAACATCTCCGACCTCGCGCATTACCATGGTGATGAAGACTTTGATCCGTGGAAGGATCTTCCCCAAGGGCGGAGATGATGCGGAGCATCCGTACGACATCCCCATGAGTAAATCTTCCCCTCGTGGCCCTTTGACAAGAGTGCAACCACGCGCAATCGATACTAAGGTGAACTCGCTCCTTTTTGAAACACACTTATTTACTTGTGAGACTTGGGTGCTACCTCATGTGGATACTCTATGCACCATCAGGTACCAAGGACACACCCAAGAGGAAGCCGCAGAACAAGGACGAGTCACGCAAGAAGAATAAGAACCACAAGAGGCCGAAGAGAAGGACCTTCCCCAGGAGGAGCGGGATATCCGGGAGGCAGGCCGGACCGTCCGGGGCAAGGCCAGACCATCCAGGCCAGGGGCCGGACCGTCCGAAGAATTACGGACCCGAAGCGTCCTCACAGCCACAATTGTTCGGACGTCCGGGTGCCAGGATGGACCGTTCGGGTGCCAGGCCGGACCGTCCGAATAATTATAAACCCGAAGACCACCTCGTCCATAATTGTTCGGACTGTCCTGGACCGAGGTCGGACTGTCCGGGATGAGGCTGGACCGTCCGGGATGAGGCTGGACCGTCCGGGATGAGGCTGGACCGTCCGGGATGAGGCCGGACCGTCCGGGCTGAACACCGGACCGTCCGAATTGGTCAACGCAGTCAGATCTGAAACTGGGTTGCGGCTTGTGTACCCCTTCGTTTCGCTTCTAGACTATAAATACTGGTCTCCTACCTCCGTTTTTGGGTTAACTAAGAACATATCTAAACACTTGAGAGCTTAGCTCCTACTTTCTCCTAGGGAAATAGATCTCTCTTGATATCCTCTCAAGCTTTCCTCCTACCTCCTCTCCCCACTCATAGACGGAGAGGAACCCAATCCTAGTGATAGAAGGAGAGGGAAAACTACCAAGCTTACCTCCGATGAAGTATGGATCTTGAGATGTGTGGTAATTGTGTGTGGATTTGAGTGTTATTTGTGTTGGATCTTGTTCCCCTTTATCCTTTGTGTTGCTCCTTTGTGAATCCCCCTTGTGCTTTGTTCTTGTTGTGGATCTCTACCTCCGAATTGTGAAGATTGGGCCAATCCCTAGGCTTGTCCTACATCATTTGTGCTCACTTGGGAATAACTTTACAATCGGACACTCATCCTCAAATTTCTCCAAGTCAAGCACGCTTAACTTTAAAGTTCTTTGAAGATGGGCTTCCGAAAAAGAAGGTGCACTTTATTGATATGAGTAGTATATCATTCCAACTAAGCCAGGATGTCACAACCGTGATCCAATTTTTTTATCCTCTCATCTGGTCTTCCTCTCCTCGTTGCTCACAGATGTTGCCACCAGGAAAAGCCTGAGCAGGTGTTGTTAGCATGCAAGACCTGAGCAACCCATGCTGGCAGGGGGCCTTGGGTGCTTCCACGTACGACGGTCATCCTCGACGACGACAAGATGAGAAGAGTTGTAACGGCAAGATCCGAGAGCAGTGATTGGGGAGCCGTCGTACGAATCACGCAACAATAACAGGTAGCGCAACGACATGGAGATGATCTAGGATCACCAGAAGTGTCGCGTCAAACTTTGCAATGATTTTAGGAATCGTCCCTTGTTGACGGCGACTAGGGATGTAAAGGGTACGGATAATTTCCGCTCCGAATCCGCGTCCACATCCATTTTTAACGATATGGTATGCACTTGCACGAATCCGCTGAATATGGATGTGGATATGGACTTTGGTCAAGCGGACATCCGACTAATATGGTACATGATGTGGTATCGATAATATCCGATGGATGTGGATTATCTGGTATTTTTCGTGGATTATCCGAGGTTATCAAATAGGATTATCCGACAATTTAGCCTTGACAAGCCCAAATACCAAATTAGCCCACAAATTAGAACCGCCGCAAATAAATTGTTTCCCTATTGGTATATGTTATGACTTCAAACGCTTGGCCACTCACTAGAGTTATGTGTTTGGATAAAAAATGGTTTGCATATTATATGTGTACTAGAAATAAATTCATTTCTCATTGTAGGTATAACCCGATATTTTTTATCCATATATGCTTCGAGTCCGCACCGTTCCAGCTCCGAATCCGTAACCCGATGAAATCCGCATTCGAATCAGTATCCGGACGTTATTCACTCCGCTCCGCATCCGATAAAAATATGATAAAGGATATGGAAAATGCATTATCCGATCTGATCCGTTTACATCCCTACCGGTTGATGGCGTGGAAGTGGATAATGGATTCTCGCCCTTCGTTGGTTACCCCAAGTGGAAGGTGAGATGTAGGTTATCAACAAATTTCCCCTATGTAGAGGATAGGGTTTGTCTCCCGTAGGATTCCGGAAGTGAGAAGTAGGTGTCAACGGAGCAATTGACGTGGACCCGCACACATATACAAATAATTTTGCTCCCAATGACGTTCAGAGAGGTTGTCAATCTCTCTGGCCTTGTTGTTTACAAAGGATCAAACACAAGGGATAAAGGATAATAGTAATTGCAACTAGCAAGTAAAGCAGGAAATAAATTGAGCGTGTAAACAGTGATGAGAATATGGACCGGGGTCCCGTGATGTTCACTAGTAATGTCTCTCTCCCAAAAGACGATAAAACTGCTATTCGAGGTAAACAAATCACATCTGGGCAATTGACAGGATTAAAAACGCACCGCAATGCTAAGTATGCTACAAAGAAAGGAAGAGGCTCAAAAGCATGGGCGGTACGCGAAAATAAGTAGACCGAAATCCAACTGCATCTACTACTAATCATCCACCTAGAGATATCTATCCATAACATCTCCCTGGTATTAAGTTGCGAGGCCCACCCAAAGTGTAAACCCAAAGCAACAGACAACTGCATTAAAAGAACTCTGCGTAAAGTAAAAAAATTGTAACAGCCCAGTTTTCACAAAAAATTAAAAAATTTGTTTTCGGTGTGGATTGTTCTATTATCTCATTGTTTGCGGTGTTTTCATCCCCGATTTATCGATCGGCGATTATTTTCCCCCCTCTTATCTCGTATCGGACAGAGACCGACCTTTGCCACCTTGACACTCGACCTTTGCGACACCGGGTTTCACCTGATCACGTCGCGAAAACCGCACGAGACCAGCCGCAGCCAACGGAACGAAAAACCCCGTTTAATAATTAAACGGGTTATTTTTATAGCGCGCCGGAAAGTGTTTTTGGAACGGTTCCAGCGCGAGGTGAACGCCTCCGGCTCGACGCACTGATCGCGCAGTTCAAAGTTTTACCCGAATCGGAGGTACTGCGGACCCCCGGCGGTCAGAAACGCGATCACCGGACACGCGAGAGGGGTACCGAGGGCGTTTGCGTCAACCAGCCAGCCAACCTGCCTATATAAAGACCACCAGCCTCCCACCACCCAATTAGTGTTTACCCTACTGGAAATTTGCAGCCACACCCCCAAAACCCCCTCCAAATTCTGCCCCAAGCCCCTCTTGCCCCGAAACCCTAGATCAGGGCGACCCGGAGCCGTCAGATCCCGATCCGGTGGCTCCCAGGCCGCCACGTGGCTCCCCAAGCCTCCCACCGTAGCACAGCCACGTCCCGGGCCGCGCGGGCCCTCCTCAAGCCGCCGCCGAGCCCGATCCGGGCCGACCTCGTCCGTCTCCTCCCGCGGCAGCCGCCGCCAAGCTCCAGCCTCCGGCCAGGCGCCGCCACCGCCCCGGGTCGCCTCTCCTCCACCCGCGCCTCTTCCTCTCCCTCCTCCATCTCACCTCCCTCCCTCTCTCCTTGCAGTGCCCGCCCGAGCCGCCATGGCGCCGCCCGGAGCTCGGCTCGCCGCCGATCCGCGTCCCCGGCCACGGAACTCCGCCGCCGCCCTCCTATCCATCGGATCCGGTTGGATCCGCCTCCAACCGTGCCACCTCGCCCTTCGCCGGAGCGCGCAAGGACGCCGGCCGTCGTCCGCGCCGCCGCGGTCGGGAGCCGCCAGCCGCCCCGATCCGACCGCCTCCACCGCTGGTGGGCCGGCCTACTCCACGTGGCCCAGCGCCAGGCGCCTCCAGCCCAGCCTTCAGGCCAGATGGGCTGAGCCCATCAGGGGTGATCCCTTTTATTTTTTTCTCTCCCTCTACCTCTTTAATTTTTCTAAGTCTGGAAAATATATGTTGCTGATTCAATTTTGCGGTGAAGTTAGCGATCAAACCGTAGCTCCGATGAACGTGCCCCCAAAACGAAAGTTGCTCAGAATTGCGTGTACTTTAATTCATCTTTTGTGAGAATTTGCATTTGAGCTCATCTTGATTGTGTAATTGTGTGCTAAAGTGGGCATCAGGCTGTTAAACTGCTACAAATTCCTGTTAAGTGCTGCTGTTATTATTTTGTTGCAACTTTGCATGATGATTGTAACAAATCCATGAGGCCTATTACATTGATTCCTTTTGCGTTGCGTTAAGCAATGTTCCTACTTCAGTTTCATGCATTCACATGCCATATTTGCTTGCTGCATCATGTTTATATCTTGCTCCAAAGTAGCTATCCTGATGTTATTGTGCTGCTATTGCTGAAACTGTTATTTTGTTGCAACTTCGGTCGACGAGTGTGTCGCGACCGTTTATCGGAATTGAGTGATTCCAATTGCATATTGTTAAGAATCATGTCTACTTTCATCCCATGTATTGCATTGCCATGATACGCTTGCTGGTCATATAGTTGTTGAGCTCCAAAGTTGCTATGCTGCTATTTTTGACAGCCACCTCTGTTTTTCTCTAAGTCTGTTACCTTGCGATGCCATGTTGCATGTTTAATATCTTTTGATCTATGATGCCTTTTTGCATGATTCCTTTTTGCCATGCCTTCTCTGCCATGTCTACTTTAATTTCAAGTCATTTGTGAGCATGTTTGCACTGATTAACCTGTTTATGCATTGCTCTAAACTGTGCTTCGTGATGTTGGCAGTTTGTGCCCGTAAATTGTTTTGCTTATATCTTTATAACCGTAACTCCGTTTGGGGTGTTCTTTATATGTAACTTGATTAGTTTTTCGTGTACTTTGTGTTTATGCTATTGTTTTCTGTTGTTAACCAACCTAAAATATGGTTTAGGGAAGAACAGTACCAAATCTTTTAATCATCGTGCGGCACTTAGTGATATGCCATGTTTAGGTTGTGCCTCACTTAAATTGACTAGCCTAGGTAGTTTACTTTGTGCTTCACCTCTTGACATGTTTGTGTGCTATGCCATCCTTGCTTGAGTTTCCATGTTAACAACCGTTGGTTGGTCACCTGTAGCTAAGAAACTTGAACCACCGTAAACGTGCGGTATTCGTCGTGTGTGACTGATACCCCACTTAAACTGTTAGTAACCGTTCTCGATGATAGATCCGTATCGCGTTGTCGTGTCGTGTGATGTCTTCTTGATCTTGTATTGCTCCGTAGTAATAGTGGTGCACCGTTGATTGCCTTCCAGTGTTTACTTCTTGTGTGCTCCCGCGGGTACCTCTCGGAGACGATGCGAGCTCGCGATCAACTACACCTTCGGAACCCGACTTATCAACAGGCAAGGACTATACATTACTTATGATCCATTCTATTTCAACCAGCGGTTTGCATGCTAGTCTAGGTTAGGTTCGATGTTTGATCCTACCACATGTTTACAGCCCCTTTCAAACCGATACAGCCATGTCCCCTCCCAGCAAACCATGTACTGCTATGTTACTTTTGCTCGTTGCTCAGCCCCTGCTTAGTATGCATGCTTAGGATGCTACGATGTTCCCTGTTACTCCTTGGTTTGGGATATCACATTATTATTATATTGTTGTTGATGATATGATTATTATAATGTTGACTATATTCGACGAAGGATGGAAGGTCTAGGCTATCCCGCCCCGACGCTTTGTTCCATTCGAGTCACCTAGGATCTGAGTTCCAGGTATTGGTTTTAAGACTGAGCGTGCCTAACCGCGTGTGGGATTTTATGGGGTCCCCTTTTCTTACCTATCTAGCTTCAAGAATTTATAGTGGTGGCCCAAGCTGATTTTACCTTTTGAAACCGTGTGTGTGCTGGTCGTACGCCAGTAGTTTACAAACAACCCGGACCAGCGGAGACATGGTTTCCCTGTTGGTCCACCTTTGACCGGCGAGGGCCCGAGGTCTCACGTGAGGCGTCTCGGTAACCCAAACCCTGTTGAGACGGAAGAGTCTGATCCGAGAGCGTGGCCAGCTTTTGGATTGGGTGTCGACTCCCCGGGGGCCACCCGGATTTGTTCGTTGTTAGTTAGAGGGACCTGTCGTTTCGGATCTCTTGGAACTAAATCATAAAATGGTTGCCTGTGATGGGTAGCAACTGAGAGATATGGGTGTGCGTGCGGAGCCTTGTAATGGGCAGTTGGTACACCCCTGCAGGGTTAAATCTTTTCGAGAAGTCGTGTCCACGGTTATGGACGACTTGAGACCTACTCCTTGTTCATAGACAACAACAACTGAGATAATATTAATATAACTTGATCAATGTGTGTGTGTGCCTTGACTGCTTCTTCTTCGTCGGGATGCGAAGAGGAGGACAAGGATAGGATAGGTGTTATGTTTGCGTAGTAGGTGGACAGCAAGACTTGTTGGAGGCGATTCCTCATCGAATGCTTGGCTTCTTATCTTACTCTCTAGATCGTTAGCCACTTCATAAATGCTAGTGCGGCAGCAACCTCACCACTTACCCCTTCCTTACCATAAACTACTAGTTGTCCTAGAATGACGAGTGATGAAGTCCTTGCTGGGTCAGATGACCACTACAGTTGGATGCTGAGTACCTCTGTACTCATGATACTACCCCCAAACTCTTTTCAGGGTTCTTGATCGACAACAGGTATGGTGATCGATGTTTCACGTGGAGACTCGACGACGACTAGTTAGGCGGATCCCGGCGGAGGGCCTGGACCCGTGTGGTTATGGGATCGATGTTTTTCTCTTTGCCACTAGGCATTTGATTGTAGTCTATACTCAGACATGTATCTTCCGTTGTTGTATTGTATTTGAGGCAGTTGTATGCCGATTGTATGAGATGTTGTATCCTGTATCTGTAATGTTGTGATATCATGTTGGAAATCCGGGGCATATGACTTCGTCATATGTCGCGGTGCGACCGATATGTGCTTCGTCCCCGGATCTGGATGGAAACATCTAGATCTGGAACAGTACCGCATATCGGGCCTAACAAAAATCCTTGCAACCGCGGTTACAAGCACCGTTGTTTTCCCCCTTCTGGCAACAGCACATCCCCTAGACTCATGTTTCTGTCACTCAAGCTAGTCATCAAGGGGAATGAACCCACAATCGAGCATAACGTTCCCTCTCAAAGTCACTACCTACTACTTGGCAAAAGCAATAAACAACAACGGAGAATATGCAAGAATTACTCAAGAAAAAATATATAAAAGATAAGAACCAAATATATTACTCAATCACAAACTGAACATAGTCTCATAATCTATCAGATCCCAGCAAACTCAGCATAGCAACAGCAGAAAGAAGTACATATGTGCCTTGATCACGTAGGGCAGCTCACAAGGTCCAATCCATGAAGAACAAAGAGGGGAGGAGAACATCACATAGCTACTGATCACGGACCCATGGTCCAAGGTAGACTACTCACGGATCATCCGGGAAGCGTCCATGGTGGAGGAGAGCCTCCCGGAGGTCAATCCTCCCTCCGGCAGGGTGCCGGGAAGAGGTCTGCTGGCGCTCCCGATCTTGGAAGCGCGGCGGCAGCAGAACAAAGGCGAGATCGTGAAAAAGGGTTCTGCCTCGGAAGAATCTCGTCGCGGAGAATAAATAGGCGAAGGGGGGCAGCCAGGTTGGTCACCAGGTGTCCAAGCGGCCCCCTGGCGCGGCCCCACCCTACGGCGCGCCGGGAGGGCGCCTAGGCATCTGGTGGTGGCCCTCTGGCCCCTCTCGGGCTCTTCCGGAAGCTTCCGGTATGATGATTTTTTATTGGATTTTCCCGAATTTTTGGAGCACTTTTAATACGGGGGAAACCTAAAATAGAAAACAGGAAAAAACAGGAACTGGCACTAGGGTGCACTGAGTTAATAATTTAGTACAAATATGATCAAAACCGTATGAAAGTGTATCTAGATCATAGCAATATCCAACAAAACATGCATGGAGCAAGCAGAAATTATAGATACGTTTGGGACGTATCAACATCCCCAAGCTTAATGCCTGCTCGTCCTCGAGTAGGTAAATGATAACAAGCATAATTTCTGTGGTGCATGCTAACAACCATATAAGAACTTTTTAAGTAAAGCAATCAAGGTATGTAATTCTATTCAAGTAATAACAGGCAAGAGTCTATATTAGCATTGAAACAAGCAACATAAGAACATAAAGGTGCAAGAGCTCTCGCTGTCCGTGACTCGAATGTCTCCAGATGGTGTTTGCGTGCAAGAAGTGGGAGATGTGAATACGAGAAAAAATATATTTGTTAAGAACTCAATCTACTAAAGTTTCACACTTAGTCTTCTTGGGAATCTTATCTTGACTCGTCCCCAGACCACTAGCCAGGTACAAGTCAATTTGATCCACTCCCTTTCGATATTTTGAGCACTCATGCAATGGATGAGCGTTAGCACGAGAGTTGACACTTAGGATGACAAAGAGAAAGATATGGGGGAGGAGGAAGACAAAAAGGGTGTGAAAGGCTCACATCAATGAGGACAATCATAGGAGAGAGAAAGTCAAATGATAGATATGATGTGAGGAGTAGGGATTTCCATGCAACGGATGCACATGTGAGCTATGGAAAGCTCTCCAATTGAACTAGTGGGGGTGCATCCAACTTTCTTGCTCACGAAGACCTAGAGCTCATTTGAGGAGGCTCGTCATTGGAATATACAAGCCAAGTTCTATAGTGTGATGGTCCCCACATAGCTATATGCATATATGATCATCTCTATGGAGTACAAGATATAAGAGGGAGTATGAGTGTGGATCTCTCAAAAGGAATAGTAGTGTTGCCCCCTTCTCTCTTTTTATTTTCTTTTTCTCTTTTTTCTATTTTTTGTGTTTTTTTTGGGCCTCAATGGCTCTTTATATTTAACTCTCCTTTTTCCTCTTTGGGATCTTTTAAATTTCTCCTCTTTGGGATATTTTCCTCACTTAGGGGCAACACTCTATTTTACAAGAAGTATAGAAGATCTTTCGCACTTTACAAAAGTACTCAGCATAAAGAAGGCCAAATGATAGATATGATGTGAGGGGTAGGGATTGCCATGCAACGGATGCACATATGAGCTAAGAAAAGCTCTCTAATGGAACTTGTGGGGGTGCATCCAACTTTCTCGCTCATGAAGACCTAGAGCTTATTTGAGGAAGCTCATCCTTGGAATATGCAAGCCAAGTTCTATAGTGTGAAGGTCCCCACATCAATGATCATCTCTATGGAGTACAAGATATAGAGGGAGTACGAGTGTGGATCTTTCAAAAGGAATAGTAGTGTTGCCCCTTTCTCTCTTTTTATTTATTTTTCTCTTTTTCTATTTTTTTGTATTTTTGGTGGCCTCAATGGATCTTTCTATTTAACTCTCATTTGCCCTCTTTGGGATCTTTGAAGTTTGTCCTCTTTGGGATCTTTTAAATTTGTCCTCTTTGGGATCTTTTCCTCACTTAAGGGCAACACTGTATTTTACAAAAGGTATAGAAGAGCTTCACACTTTACAAGGTACTCAACATAAAGAAGATGTAGCTATCATGATGTATGAAAATGTATGCCTCTGCCAGTGTAGAAGGAACATGTATGACATGAAGATCAAGTCATGAAGAGGTGGATGTTGCATGGCAATATATCTCGGAAAGGCTATGGAAATGCCTTGATAGGTAGGTATGGTGGCTATTTTCAGGAAAGATATAAGAAGGTTTGTGATGACAGAGCGTATCATGCCAAGGGTTTGGATGCACCGGCGAGGTGGACGCCAACTCTCGGAGTGAGAAGAGGGCAATGCACGGTACCGAAGAGGCTAGCAAATATGAGGAGGTGGAAGTGTCAACTTTCAATACTTACATTAGTCTGAAGAACTCATGCACTTATTATCAGTAACTCTCAATCTAATAAGGAGGTTCACAAAGAGACAAGTACACCGAGGAGGAGTGTATGGGGGTTTGGTTATCCTTGTGCATCCTCGACTCATGGTACGTGAGTGTACTCTAATATCCGATCCCTCCAAAGATTAGTGATCCATCTAGTAGCTAGAGTTCTCAACTGGTTTTGTAGTTTTTGAAAATAAACACGGATTGCCCAAAATACGACACCTATCACTAATAGACTAGATCTCTTGACACCAAAAGTTCAAACATTACTCACAACAATACCTCAAAACTATTGCAAGTTACTACTACAATTGAATAGCAACCCCAATTACCTACTTCAAAGACACAACTAAGTGCAACAACCAACTCTCTTAACAAGATAAACATGAAAACTAAAGAGAGTTCCAGCAACAAACTAAAACTAAAGCTCTTGAAAAAGATAAACATGAAAACTAAGAGCTAAACATGGCAGTAGCTACAAAAAGATAAAGAACACACAACAGAAGAAAGATAAGCATGAAAAATCCTATGATGTGTTCTATTTTGAAGTGGAGCGTGTTTCTCTCCCACACAAAGTAAGCTTGGTTCTAACTTGTTATGAACAGCAAACAAAGCTAAAGAAAACTAAAAAGTAAACCTAAGAGCGGGACGCTTCAAGCATAGCACATAACGCATGAAGTGATAAAAATATAATGAGACGAAGGAAGAACTGCTGATTGTTGATGGAGAAGGGGATGCACGGGGGCATCCCCAAGCTTATACGCTTGAGTCTCCTTGAATATTTATTGGGGATGCATGGGGGCATCCCCAAGCTTGAGCGTTTGACACTCCCGGATCTTCTTTCATCATCTTCCCTCGCACACTTGAAAACACCCTTCATACATAACTCATCATAAGCTGATTAGAGAGGTTAGTACCCTTAATAAAATAATTTTCCTCTACTGGAAAATAAGTATATTCTTGAAGATCTACTGTTTCTCAAGATTGCCAAAAAGTTTTTGCAAATAAAAAGAAAACTTAAAGTTTGCAAAAGTGAGGAAAGGCAAAACGTGACAGAATATGTGAAAAACAGAACAACTGGTAGTAAATAATTTTTTTGGGGTACTTCTGCAACTCAAATAAAAAAACTGAGAACAGAAGCTCGAAAAACAACTGTATGGAGCACGCTGTCAAAAAATTCAGATCAAAAAGATGATCTGGTGATTTTAGGCGCTTTTTTTCCGTCCAAGGACAGAATCTGTTTTCTGGACAACATGTCACAACTTTTGAACTTTCTTGCGATCAGAGGCTAAACTTGGCACAAAGTTTGAAAATAAAGATACAATGATGTTGCTACAGTAGTAACAATCACCAAGACCACTAAAAACAGAAGTAAAAATATCTTGGGTTGCCTCCCAACAAGCGCTTTCTTTTACGTTTTAAGCTAGGCATAAAGCAAAAAAGATCAAGTTTTATCAAGAGAGAGAGAATAGCTAGCCCGCGTAACGGACTCAAAAGGTAACATAATCTTCTTTCTAGGGAAGTGTTCCATTCCCTTTTTGAGAGGAAATTGAAATTTTATATTCCCCTCTTTCATGTCAATAACAGCACCAACGGTGCGAAGAAAAGGACGTCCCAAAACAATTGGACATAGAGGTTCACATTCTATGTCCATAATAATAAAATCAACGGGAACATAATTGTCATTGACAATGATAAGAACATCGTCGATCTTCCCAAAGGTTTCTTTACGAAAAAATCGACGAGACGAACACCAAAAGAACAAGGATCAAAAGGTTTCAATTCAAACATATCATACATTCTTTTGGGCATAACGGAGGTACTAGCTCCAACATCACATAAAGCATAGCAAGAGAAGTTATTCAATTTAATTTTAATCATAGGATCCCAACCATCTTCTAACTTCTTAGGTATGGAGGCTTCTATTCTAAGCTTCTCCTCCCTAGCTTTGATGAGAGCATTAGTGATATGCTCCGTGAAGGCAGGATTTAGTGTGCTAGTGTGGGGGTCTCTAGACATTTTGTGTAGTAAGCTAATAACTTCAGAGAGGGGTGCAACTATCAAAATCAATGTCACTACTATAAAAGGTCGTAGTGGTGTCACCTAGGCTCACTTTTTTGAAAGCCTCTATGTTCATAGGAGTTTCTTCTTCTATGGTTGAGGTAGTAGCATCACCATTAATAGGTCCAATGGGACTAGGAGTGTGTTGGGTTCTAATAGTTTGGGTGTCCTCATCAATTTGGATAGTAGCAACAGTGTGGTGTGTAGGAAGGGTCTTAATTCTATCCTCTTACTCTTTTACTCTAGCCAATCTTTCTTTAAGTTTAGCTATCATCCTAATGTTTTCATTAATTTGCAATTGGACATCATTAATAGGAGTGGCCTTCCTCTCCTCGAGGGGAGAGGTTCTAATTTTAAGCATCTCAATATCAAGGGCTAAGTTGTCTACCTTCAAAGAGAGATTATCTAATTTGTCTAAACTTTCCTCTACACTCTTATTGAAGGCTTTTTGAGTAGTGATAAAGTCTTTAAGCATGCTTTATAATTCAAAGGTGGGGTTCTTGTTGCTAGGATAAGTGTTGTTGTTCCCATAGTTGGATGGGAACGGTCTAGGATTGCTAGAAAAATTACCTCTATAAGCATAGTTATTGAAGTTGTTCCTAGAGATAAAGTTCACATCTACTTGTTCCTGAGCAACCAAAGAATTTAAAGGAACATCATGAGGACCAATAGGAGATTGCTTGGTAAGTAGAGACATAATCAAGTCAAAAATTTCATTTAGGGAGGAAATCTCCTCGACAGAGTTTACCTTCCTACCTGTTGGAGCACGTTCGGTGTGCCATTGGGAATAGTTGGTCATCATCTCATCTACAAGTTTTGTGGCAGCACCAAGTGTTGTTGACATAAAGGTTCCTCTCGCGGCCGAATCTAACAGGTTTCGCGAGGTAAAGTTCAAGCCTGCATAAAAATTCTGGATAACCATCCAGATAGTCAATCCATGGGTAGGGCATTTCTTAACAAGATATTTCATTCGTTCCCAGGCTTGGGCAACATGTTCATTATCCAATTGTTTAAAATTCATAATGTTACTCCTCAATTGGATAATTTTAGCAGGTGAGTACTACTTCCCAATAAAAGCATCTTTGCACTTATCTCAAGAATCTATGATATTCCTAGGCAAAGATTGAAACCAGATTTTAGCTCCTTCCCTCAAAGAGAAAGGAATAAGCTTAAGCTTAAAAACATCACCTTCTACTTCTTTATACTTTTGCATATCACATAACTCAACAAAATTATTTAAGTGTAAAGCAGCATCATCTCCAGCACCAGAGAATTGATCTCTCATAATAAGGTTTAGCAAAGCAGGTTTAATTTCATAAGAGGTAGCTGAAGTGGCAGGAGTGGAAATAGGAGTGCAGATAAAATCGTTGTTGTTGTGACTAGTGAAGTCGAACAACTTGGTGTTTTCAGTGGAACCCATAGTCTACTACTAATATAAAAAGCACTAGAGGTGTTGATCCAAATCATCTTCACCGTTAAACAATGTCGATCTAACGATGCAGATTACTTCCATGTTTAGCGGAGCACAACACACCTAATACCCTGAAATTTACTATTAATTACCCAACACTACCATTGCTTATAATCCGCTGAGAGAATAACTATCAACTAATTAATACGATTGTCCGCTAAAAAAGGAAACCTCTCAATTGACATTGGCGTTCAAAGCTAATTCCTTTCGGAGAAAAATTCGGTAGATACCGGATTTAAACTGTGTCCCGTGCATACCTAAATGGATCTGCCGCCACGTGTTGTTCAGATTGATCGCACAACACGCCCTTCCTTTGCTCCTACTACCTCCCTTAGCTCGTTCTTCTCCCCATCGACGTCGGCTCCAAACTCACACACCATGGCTCCAATGAGCCGTTTCCACGACTGCTCTTCCTACCGATCCAATCCTTGTCGGCGGCGGCGTCCCCGCCGTCCTGGCCCACTCAGTCCCCTTCCCTAGGCCAGCGCAGTGGCAGATCCAATCTCAAGCAGATGGTCATGGAGGTGTGCCTTTGTACGGTGGGCGTGCGGCGCGGTGCTCGACCTTTCAATCGGTCCCGCCGCCGGCGAATCCTCCGGCCGGCTGCACCTGTGATCCACACGCTAGCAACGTTGAATCCGCCACAAGAAAGGTCCTTCTAACCAGCTCCGTACATAAATCTTTCTGGCAGTACTCCATCGGAAACAAGCTAGGAACACCGGTACATGAATCTTTCCGCTGCGGGGCTGGAGAATGACGCCAGGGGGCCGAGCCGAGGAAGAAAGTTAGAACTCATGGGTGGGCAAGCGCACGTCGTACGATGCATCGAGAGGACAGGTGGCAACAGATCAACTTGGGTATGCACCGGAGTCAGTTTACATCCGGTATACACCGATTTTTTTTCCTTGTCATCTCAACCCCGCCTATGCAGCCATCGCTCCTCCTTATTTTTCCTTCGTTTAACACAATCTTCTGGAGTCCCTCGCCCTAAGCCACAACTACCTCTACTAAGCACGCGCTCGACGCCACGGCGTCAAGGGAGCGAGAGATGCCGCCAGATACACAGTAACGGCTGCGGAATCCGATTCGATGTGTTGTTGGATGTGGGGAAGACGAATCATATCTCCAAATTTCTGACATAACGTGTGTATTCCTTACTTAAACATTGAGTAATAAAATTCTTTATCCAAAAAAAATAACGTGTGTATTCTGTTTTCATTCTTTAGTTTTTGCATCTTCACGTGTTAGGCGTTGAGTGTTGACACATCTACGATGCTTAAGGTAATGTTGTACTACAATAAAATACCTATTGCTTGTGGTGATAATAGTAGTATAAGTATATGAAATGAAGTGGATTATTTTCTGAAATATGTGCAATAAAGTGAATTATATGATATCCCCTAAGATGTGAAATATCAACTTAAAAAAAGATGTGAAATATCAGTATTGATGTGCATGTTGATTCTATGTTGGCAGAGGGGGAGCTTCAGCTTCGAGTCCCTAGGGGCGCGGCGGGGAGGCGGAGGAGGCGCAGCGACTTGCGGCAGCGGGGCGTTCGTGACTTGCAGTGGCGGTGGTTTTCCAGATCTAGCGCGGCGGGATTCCGGGCGACCATGGGAACGACGGCGGCTGGGCTCAGGCTCGCCGCTGGTGCGGGCTGGCCTTGGCGTCCCTCCTCGGTGACGTCTTCTTCGGGTGGTGGCGATCCTGCCGGCCTCCGGCCAGATATGGATTCAGCTGGCGTCTTGCTCCGATAGGAGCCGCGGGTTGCGGTCGACAGTGTGGCCTTTTCGTGACGATCTCCTGGGGTGGTCGAGTGTGTGTCTTATGGGGCGGCGACGGGTCTTGGTGTGGCCGTCAGTTGGTGGTTGAGTGTGTGTCTTATTTCGCAGGCACGGTGCTCGCAGGTGGTGGTCGTGGTAGCTGTTCATCGGCTCACAAACCGTCACCGGTGACCTCGGACTTGGCATCACAAGAGCCAGCTCAACCGGGTGATATTTATTTCCTAGCAATGGAACTAACAACAATAACTCCTTATTCAACCAATAAAAAGGATGCATGTATGCGATTTTACAAAACGAGGCCTTATAAAAAGAGATATACCCGTGCTGCTTATGGGACTAATAAACCCAGACGGAGGGAGTATGATACATTAGAACAACAAGGTTGCAGGATCTATTTCGTTGTGTTGTATCTTAGTCAATTATGATAATGAAAATGGTTCAACCGGCGTAAGCCCGCCGTGTCGTACCTTCATAACAAAATGAATGGAGCATGGATGATTGCATAGTACTAAGATATTTTGGATATGTCGGAATGCTTTTCTAAAATAGCATCTTCTCTCTTGGTTGGACACATTGTGTGTGCATATATGCTTAATATTGTTGTCGGACATGCAAATTTGAAGTCAAATGATGCAAGATTGAACCTGGTAAGGAGAAGGTCCCTAAACCTGAGACTGGCCATCTTTCTTGTTGTCAGAATATTTTGAGACACCGGCATCAAACCAGGCTCTATAACATCAAACTTTGTATTTGTTTCTCTCACTTAATATATAGGCATCAGAACTTCCAATTCCTCCAAAAGAATTTTTTTATTACTATTATCTCTTTGAAGCTGCAGCAATAATTTGCACAACAATGACATAGTTGGAAAAAAGCAATCTCAAATCATATATGAGTTCATTCATAATTTACGGGACTCCCATGGGAATAACTATGATATGATGAACATGATAATAATCTTTGCTTTCTAAAATGGACCCCAATTCGAATTCATAACTAAGATTTATGGACTCTGTAGTCAAACCAACCTCATAACCGACACTTTGCCAATAAATAGACTCTTAACTGATACTAAGATTATATTAGTATATTAATAGTTTTTTTTAATAATTAGGCAGTGGTACTGCAATTGCATTTCAGAAGGAAGAATACGACGGTTCTTGGGTAGGCAGGAACAAAGAAAGCTAATGTGGCGCAAAGTCCAAAGTTTTTTATTTTATTTTATTTAATATTGTCCTACCAACAGGAATGAATAAAAAAATCTTTAATATTACACGTGTGTTGCACGTGCAAGCATACTAGTAGCAGCAAGTGTGACAGACAATTTTTTTGTGATTTTTTTATAAAGGACACTAAGATAAAAATTGAAAGGTAAAATAACAAGACTAAAAAGCAAAGGTAAAAGATAGTGTGCAACTCCCCTATCTTGTAGATTGGAGTCCGACAACGGAGCCAAAAATTTGGCGGTTGACGGGACCAATCTTTTGTCGCACTCGGAATCCCCGCTAACGGCGCCAGAAATTTGCTTGATGGCGTGGAAGTGGATAATGGCTTCTCGCCCTTCGTTGGTTACCCCAAGTGGAAGGTGAGATGTAGGATAGCAACAAATTTCCCCTATGTAGAGGATAGGGTTTGTCTCCCGTAGGATTCCGGAAGTGAGAAGTAGGTGTCAACGACGCAATTGACGTGGACATGCACATAGATACAAATAACTTTGCTCCCAATGAAGTTCAGAGAGGTTGTCAATCTCTCCGGCCTTGTTGTTTACAAAGGATCAAACGCAAGGGATAAAGGATAATAGTAATTGCAACTAGCAAGTAAAGCAGTAAGTAAATTGAGCGTGTAAACAATGATGAGAATATGGACCGGGGTCCCGTGATGTTCACTAGTGATGTCTCTCTCCCAAAAGACGATAAAATTGCTATGCGAGGTAAACAAATCACAGCTGGGCAATTGACAGGATTAAAAACGCACCGCAATGCTAACTATGCTACAAAGAAAGGAAGAGGCTCAAAAGCATGGGCGGTACGCCAAAATAAGTAGACCGAAATCCAACTGCATCTACTACTAATCATCCACCTTGAGATATCTATCCAGAACATCTCGCTGGTATTAAGTTGCGAGCCCCACCCAAAGTGTAAACCCAAAGCAACAGACAACTGCATTAAAAGAACTTTGCGTAAAGTAAACAATCCTTGCAACCACGGTTACAAGCACCATTGTTTTCCCTCTTGTAGCAACAACACATCCCCTAGGCTCATGTTTTTGTCACTCAAGCTAGTCATCAGGGGGCATGAACCCACAATCGAGCATAACGTTCCCTCTTGGAGTCAGTACCTACTACTTGGCCATAGCAATAAACAATAACGGAGAACATGCAAGAATTACTCAAGAACAAAAATATAAAAGATAATAACCAAATATATTGCTCAATCACAAACTGAACATAGTCTCATAATCCATCAGATCCCAGCAAACTCAGCATAGCAACAGCAGAAAGAATTACATATGTGCCTTGATCATGTAGGGCAGCTCACAAGGTCTAATCCATGAAGAACAAAGAGGGGAGGAGAACATCACATAGCTACTGATCACAGACCCATGGTCCAAGGTAGACTACTCACGGATCATCCAGGAAGCGTCCATGGTGGAGGAGAGGCTCCCAGAGGTCAATCCTCCCTCCGGCAAGGTGCCTGGAAGAGGTCTGCTGGCGCTCCCGTCCTTCTAAGGGCGGCGGCGGCGGAACAGAGGCGAGATCGCGAAAAAGGGTTCTGCCCTCGGAAGAATCCCGTCACAGAGAATAAATAGGCGAAGGGGGGCAGCCAAGGGGCCCACCAGGTGTCCAGGCGGCCCGCTGGCGCGGCCCCACCCTAGGGCGCACCGGGAGGGCACATGGTGGTGGCCCTCTGGCCCCTCTCGGGCTATTCCGGAAGCTTCCGGTACGCTGATTTTTTATCTGATTTTTCCCGAATTTTTGGAGCACTTTTAATATGGGGGAAACCTTAAATAGAAAAATAGCAAAAAACAGGAACCGGCACTAGGGTGCACTGAGTTAATAAGTTAGTCCAAATATGATCAAAAGTGTATGAAAGTGTATCTAGATCATAGCAATATCACACTAAACATGCATGGAGCAAGCATAAATTATAGATACGTTTGAGACGTATCACCGGCAGCGGCACAGTATCACGGACGCTCAGATGCAGTGCTCTACCTTAGAAGAGGCGACTCGGTCGGTTGGGTTGGTGGCTGCAGACTATGTTATAGCAATCTCCTGCGGCTTCCCAAGGGCGATGGTCATCGAAAGATTTTAGGAGAGGGTTCATCTCTTCTGACACGATGATTGACATTAGCGGTGAGATTTGAACAAATACTTGACGTAGAGGGATCATCGTGAAGCAACAACGATCATAGATGGCATGTAGCTGCTGGGATCGCAAAAAAGTGGTGGGGAAAATACATGTGTGAATTTGATGGTGGTGTTAAATGCATCCATTCTTGAGCTTCGGGGTGAATACCTAGGTTTGATCTAAGTTGGTATTACCTTGCAATGGTAATGTTTTCTTTGTTACCTTGTTGAAGCCTTGAAGGCATTGTTCAAATATGCTTAGACTGATTTTCAGGGTGAAAACCTTGATCTGGCTTTATGGTTAGATTCGGTGACGATGGTATGAGCATCACTTCCTTCCTAAAGGCATTGTTGTTGAAGAACTTCATCGTCTGTGTGATGACATGTGATGGTTGGTGCGGATATGGTCATGTCTATGGTTTTCCTATTTTGGATCTGGTCTCTTTGTTTTTTCCTCGCGTATGCATAGCTTTGATCTTGTATGACTTTGCCTTTTGAAACATTTTTATGTGTGTTGATGTTGGTTGTGTGCATATTAGTTGAAAAGATCGGATGTATGCTCATTATGCCCGTATTCCTCTTGATGCTCCATTTTGAGCTAATAAAATCCATCTTTTATCAAAATTAACTTAAGTTGCGAACCGACACTTGAAGAGGAAGGAATTTTCGTTTCTTGCACTTGATTGTAGACGGGGCATCGGTCGCAGATAGGACGTCCTCATCGTTGAAGTATGTACACCGTCCAAATTCTGCTTAGGGTCACAATCCAAGCAAAGAACTTACACTTGGGAGGTGCCCAAACTTTCCAGACCATGGATTGCATGTTGGAGCGGATCCGCCCAACAATTGCTCCATGTAGGCTGACACGACGATGTAGTCCCCCCCCTTTAGTAAGCTTCCATAGAATAGTATCTTGAATGCCCGGTTGCATGGTAACATTAGCCAACTTCTCTCATAGAGTGGCGAATTGTTGAAACCCAAGAATTATTCGCTAAGGCCTTGGCCATCGTGGCATCCCCTTTTTGAGAAAATGTGAAAAAATCTTTGCTGCAATGTCTTTGAGCCTCATCCTCTCCAGCCAGTATGCCCCCCAAAATTTAGTAATGGCACTATCACCAATAGTAACCTTAGTATTTGCCGCAAAAATGTCACGATCCTCCTTATTGCACGGCGTCCCCATACCGCACCATGCTCTTGGCGGATCATCTATTTGTAAGGCACCGTATGCAATACTATTTCAGATATATATATTTTCCATCCCATTTTCAGAACAGAAGCGCATATCTAATCCACCACGACATATAAGTACATATACACACTATCATATGCTCGTATTGCAACAATTGTGGCTTGAGGGGATTGGAGCGATATGACTTAGAAGGAGAAGAGAGAGAGAGAGAGAGAGAGAGAGAGAGATGTTTTGGACTTGGGGCTTGGGGCGAGATATACTCGTATTTCAAATGGGATTGCGGCTTGGGGTGATATGAGTCGCTTATCTCGTGATCCAACAACTGTACATGGCGACTTGGGGGGATTTGATTTTGGATAGAAAACGACTTCGAGGGAGAAGAGAGAGGTTTTGGGGTGGGGTTGGTTGCATATTTACTAAGAAGTACACGCTAGTAATTTTGTGTCTCCATTTGGGAGAGTGGGCTGCATATATATGGTAGGACTGGGTACTAGCTTATTGTTTCCATATTCGATCGTTCGAGTATCAAACAGATCCAAAGCATGCCCCAATAAAAACAAAACATGGAAGTAAGAACAAACCCATGTTATTGGATCCCCTGGTACCCTAGCCGCCGCCGCCCTAGCCACCCCGCTGTCGCCTCCCACCGGCATCGCCATCGGCCCGCTTTATCTTCGATAGCCTTCGGAACATGGTGATGTGGTGGATCTTGGATTTTATCGGTGGGAGGACTCCAATTTTAATTTTTCTAATAAGTCTTGTTAGAGCTTGTGTTTTGCTTCGGAAGACAAGATGGTGGCGGCTCCATGAAGATGAAATAAATGTCTCCCCGCCTAGTCTCCATCCCGATGGTGCGTCTAGCATCATCGGTGGGCGTGTGAAGGTGTGTTTCCGGTGGATCTATTTTGGTGGATTTGCTCAGATCTGGTTGTAGTTTATCTACGTTCGTGTGTCTGAAGGTTCGATACTTCTGATCTACGTTACTCTTCAATGGCGGCAGATGTTGTTTTGATGCGCTGGTTCTATGGGCCTTAGCACAGCGACTTCCCGACTATCTACTACAACAAGTTTTGCCCGGCTCCGGTGAGGGAGGGGCGATAACGGCGACGCGTCCTCGACTCGCTTCAGTGCTTGTAGTCGTCGCTTGATGGTCTATGGATCTGGATGTACTTTTCATTGTTTCTGGTGTTCGTTATACTACTATAGTTAAAGATGAATAGATCCGAAATTTTTACGGAAAAAAGGGTATCAAACAGATCCGGAATTCGATGAAATTAAAACCATAACCTCACTACACCATATTGACATCGTCTACAAGGATTTTGTCCAAGCAGTATATATAACAGGGCGTCATGGGCTGTGCCAGGCCAGTCCCGTTTAGGTGCATGCCGGGCTGGGCCGGCCGGTCATCTTGTGATGCACGGCCTTGGACAGCCCAAGGAAAAGAATAATCCGAAGCCGCACGCACTCCTCCTCTCGAACTCCCGACGTCTCCCTTTCTCCTTCCTCCTCCATCCCGAAGCTGCGAATCTCCTCCGGCGCGGCCTCCTTCCTCATCGCGTCTATTGCGAACGACCAGCCATGGTAAGCGTCCCCTCCCCTTCCCCCTCTCACATCCCCTGTACCCGCCCGATCCTTTCTCTGTTCACGCCGTTCACCTACATGAGTTGGTCTTGTCATTTCTGGTAAGATCTGTAGTTTGTTAGCGCTAATTGATTGTGGTCGAGGTCTGCAGGACTTAGAAGGGTGAGTCATTAGTGAGTTTGTTCATCTGATGCTGAGAACGCTGGAACCACTAAATTCACAGGAGAAATGGATTGCTGGATATGGCGTTTCAGGGAGTAGTATTCAGTCTCACGGGATCTATGTTTACAACCACGGATGACATCCATTTTATATGGGGAACAGATCCCATCCACCCACCCTATGTGGTGCACTTATGTACTAATCCTTCGATTTGGGCATCAAAACCTTATGTTTTTGTTTTTATTTTCAGGTAGATTGTGAAATTCATATGTTGTTTACCCAGGAGGGCAGAACCAATCTCATTGCGTATTTTGGATGTTATATTTTCTGAAAAGGAGGTTTAAACCCCCGGTCTCTGCATCATACAATGCACACAAGCATCTTTATTGAAACAATGTATTATCAAACATCTGAAGCAGTACAAAGAGATATGGCAAGGCCCAAACACAAGTGACCGATGAAAGGATTACATGACTCGTACACATAACCTATTACTAGACCTCATTCCAAACCGGTTGAATGTATCTTGTGCTACCGTTTCTTATGCACCCAATTGCCATAGACGCCTGATCCCCTCCGCACGTTGCAGAGAGCACCACCTATGGATCCATCTCGTAGCTCAGAAGATAGCTTGCATTTTATTTTTTTGAAGTTTTTTCCTGTTAAAGACACAATCATTATGGAAATCCCAAATCGCCACATTAAGGCACAGCCACTCCCACATGGATTTGTTCCTTAAATATGGGTTGAGCCCTAGCCAAGCAGTTTCTGAACAAATTTGTTATGGTACCAGGCGGAGGCAGATTAGGAAACTTTGGATATAAACCGTAAATGTGTGTAGACCTATGTTTTGAGAATATACATGTGCCATAATATCTAGGATGATATTTAGAGTTCCAATCTTTTACCGCTTTCATATGATAAAATTCTCATTTTGAACCCAACCATCATGAGAAACTGCCTTTTTTTTCCTTCTATGATTCAAAATTTATTTTGTCTCTTTTCATGATGTTGGCACCCTTGGCCGAGCTGTTTCTCAATGGATCGGTGTAAACTTCTTAGAGAGCCCACCCGACGATGTGCAATGATGTCATCAATCCCGTCCTGGTATATCTTGCAAAGCAACTCCCAACATATCTTCTCCCTCACCACACATTTTGCTTCTGCTAATCTTTCGAATTTGTCAACTTCAACACTTTCTCAGAGATATGTTGTCTCGCCACATCACACTAGATCCATGACTCTCCAACGATGATGAAATTTTGAACCTTTTGTAATGCAACCCCATCTTCCCAATCCGTGATGCTTTCCTTTTTTTTGTTCAGTCTAGGTTCCTATTGTTCTTAATTCGTGCCATGCTTGTACTATAGTCCCCTGAATCTGTTTGGCCAACCAGTATATTTTTACTCTCATATTCTTCATTGTTGTAACTTGTAAGTTGTGCTTGCTTTTTATTTAGAGTGTAAATTTTCGTATCCTAGTAAGAACAAAGTTGCCTGTACTTTTCACTAACGAATAGTACTGACTACTGTATATCAGTTTTCTCGTGAATGTTAGTTCTTAAAATTAAACCCAAAAAGAGCTGGATTGAACAACTATACACGTGAACACAGTTATAATCTGCATCCACCAAAATAACTAAGCAGTGCAGATCTTTCTCATTTTACTCTGACTAATGGGGGAATTTATGGCATCCTAGAGCGAATGTGATGGTCCTTGAACTCATGGGAATAATATAGTACCCATTCACCATTTGTATGAGCTCAAAATAGATTTTGTAGTTATAATCTATATCAACCGAAATAATTAAGCAGTGCAGATCCTTTTCATTTTACTCCCACTAATGGGAGAACTTATGGCATCTTAGAGCGAATGTGATGGTCGTTTTAACTCGTGTCAGTAATATAGTACTCAAATGAACTCAAAATTGATCTTGCATAATTGCTCCCAAAAGGTTGGCATGTCAGATGCATTCTTGTTTCCTTGATTCGGCAATTGAAACAACTTCGAATTGATCAGCAAGTGTGTGGTGCTAACATAGTTACACCTCAATTTCTCCGCTTGTTTTATAGCATGGTTGAATTTTGAACTTATAGTGCAGTATCATATCCACAGAAACTTAATTAGGGGCATATTGTTGATTTACTGTTGGGTAGATTCTGGATCACATTCCATCTATGATCCAACACTAGGCATATTATCCAAATGCATGACACTCATTTGCATGTTTGTTTTTTCTTGTAATTTCAGGCTGGGAAGCTAATTGCGAACCTTATTGTCATGGGCTCTGGGATTATAGGAAGAGCTATGCTTCAGGCATACCGCAAAGCACTTGAAAGTAAGTTCCGTCCTTATGAGTTTTGTTCTAACCCAAAGCTAAAGATGTCTTGGCCTTCTTCCCCTCCACATAAAAGGATGGGACATTGATGGAAAGCTACAGGATTTTTTAGTCAGTGGTCACTAATTGGAATAACTTTGCTGAAAACAAGTGAAATGAGATGGTAATTTTGTGTTTATGTTTGTAACTTGTGAGGTTTATAAACTAAAATATTTGTCATAACAATCTTATTTAGTTTCAGTTGTGTTGTTTTAGCATTTCTGCAGTAAGATAAGAACGTTTGCATTCTGGTTGTAGCTGTGTGTTATAGCTTATCCTAGCTTTCATCCTTTTGTCATAGTATTACCACTTTTGTTTGTTTATAGACGATTGCATTGGGGATGTAGCTTTTGGTGCATTACGTTTACAAGTTATGTCTCTGTCCCTCACCGCTTGTTTCGATCTGATTCTTGTGGTTGTGGGTGACCCAGATATTTGTATGCATGGGTTTCTAGCTTATAGAATGAGAACTTTAACCTTCTAAAGTAAGTTTGACATTCAGTGCTTATTATTGAACTTAGGTTATCTGCAGGTAAATTGAAGCAGTGAGCTTGTCATGCTGTTCAACTTAGGTTATTGAACTAGTTGTCATGCTGTTCAACTTAAATTGAAGTAGTTTGACATTCAGTGCTTATTATTGAACTTAGGTTATCTGCAGGTAAATTGAAGTAGCGAGCTTGTCATGCTGTTCAACTCATGTTGTACAATTCTAGCAAAATTGGCAAGGAAAAGTAGATTCTTTGTTTTACGGAAAAAAAGGATTGTCTTGATAGCTTTGTTGCCTCAACATTTGGATAGTGTTCACATCCAATACACTAAACCTCTGATTTATAAAAAAATATGATTATAGGTCTGCTTAGAATTTACTCAAAAACAGGCCTACCATTTGCTTACTTTCGTATATGAACATAAAGATTTATGAAGTCGTTTTTGGCAACCTCTTAATGCTTTGTTACTATATAAATAGCCCGTTTCCTTGTTTACTAGCTTAAATATTGCTGATAATGTATGAATTCTGCACATTACATGATTTTTAAGACGAATGCATGACTCCAAGCAAAGGGAGCGGCTAAATAATTATGCATCATGATTTAGTGCTATCTTCCCTTCATTTTTTTGTCCAAATGCATCGTGCTTCTTGTAGTGAACTAGTGGCTGTCAAAGATTGTACTTAAGATATCACTTGTTTATCAGTATGTCATGGTAACAATAGTATAAATAGGTTCTTTGAGCCTCGGCCTTTTGAACATAATATACGTCCTGCTATAATGAGTCTGTGGAAGATGGTTATTACCTGCCAAACTCTGTTCTGCTACTATTTATCTGTAGAGGGTCAGGATATTTGTTATACATATGCACCTCCTTGTGTAGTTTTTTCAGTTCACCTCCTTATGTAGCATTCCTCCATTTTGCTAGATGCAAATAAAACTGGTGTGGCCCATGAAGCAATCAATAATATCCGTAGGGCCAGCAAGACAATGACCGAGCAAGAAGCGAGGCAGATATTGGGTGTGACTGAGCAGTCAACATGGGAAGAGATTGTACAGGTCTTCTCTTATCTTCACTTCGCTCCTCACTATTTGCATGTGCAGTCCTGACTACGACCTCTTATCAACTATGTTCAATGCAGCGGTATGACAAGCTATTCGAGAGAAATGCGACATCTGGGAGCTTTTACCTCCAATCCAAGGTTCACCGGGCCAAGGAGTGCCTAGAAAACGTGTACCAAAAGAACAAGCAAGATGGGACTCCAACTTGAAAGTTGCATCTTTAAAATCAGCTACCTAGACACGGTAACCTATATTCTTTTCTCCTCTTGAGAAATATGTACATACCAACAATGGTAGCTGCTCTGTTATATCATCAATAAAAATCGAGGGCAGCGACCGTGGACTTTGTAGAGAACTAATTTGTAATCTGTCACTGAACTCGTATAACATTCAGTGTGAAATTTTGTTGTTTATATTTGATGACTCCATG
The DNA here is from genome assembly GCA_950022295.1 of Bromus sterilis. Taxonomy (NCBI): domain Eukaryota; kingdom Viridiplantae; phylum Streptophyta; class Magnoliopsida; order Poales; family Poaceae; genus Bromus; species Bromus sterilis. Next base: position 135,019,292 of record OX465601.1, on the reverse strand, counting down.
AGCCTGCAGTGGCCGTGTTCTTGCACTATTGGTCCGTTCGATGGCATCGTTCATATGAAAATGGAACCGTTTCTTCTTACATCATCGGAATATTCTGTTGCCAGGAGCCTGGAACGCAAATTTGTTTTGAAGACTGCAATGGGTATTGTCTGTTGTGCCAATGGTCTGTTCTTCGGCCTTGGGGTTAGGCTGCCGAACGGAGAATATTGTACACATTTTTTGGTCATTCAGCTTCAGAATTCTGCACAACAGCAATAGCAAAGCCGTCAGCAGGCACTATCTCTCGCTGGACCGTGATTTTGACGTGCTAATTGCCTGAATTTTTAAACGTGTTGAGCAGAGATGAGATGAACCAATCCGAGCGATGGGCAAACGGGAAGATGGATGCGTTTAATTTGCATGAGATATTTTCTATAGGCCACGTTCAAAGGGTATCAATCGATACCGCAATGTTGGTGGTGGCATCACTATAAAACTAGTCATAGTGAGAAGTAATTTAATCTACTAGCATGTCATGTGTTACTAATCTATGTTACTTTCTTCATAGTGAATAGTAATATATATTCCTTTGGTTCCTAGCATCTCCATTGTGCTTTTATTTTCAAAATTTCTTTGGTAGTTAAATTTGGATTTTTTTTCCCACAAGCTTCTCAGATGTCATTTGACCACAAAAATTTGCAAGCATCTAAGTATCTGGATGGCTAAAAAAATCAGTTTTTTTTACCTATTGTTCATGGATGAGTGTGGATGGGCATGGGCTTCTAACCGCTGCTCTCCACTCTACTAGACCTTTATTTCTAACAACAAATTACTACTGGGGAGATTTTCCTCCACGTACCGAAATCTTAAGATTAGTCATAGTGGAAGTAACATATATAGCAATATGCGTAGTATTAAAGAAGAAAACAAATCTAAAAAAATGAAAGAAAAAAATGGTGGTAACATATTATGAAAACAGGTGAGCATGTGCTCATTTCTTAATTACCCGTGTAGAATACATGTTTATTGTGTTTTTCTCTTGTGTTTTAAAAATAGGTATTCTATGTTATTACTTATCGTCAATATGTTATCATCATAATAAACATGTATTCTGCACAGGTAATTTAGAAATGAGCACATGCGCAAAATAAATAGTAAGACAATAAAAAAATTACGCATCCAAGATGCTCAATGTGCTGGGAGTGTACAAATTTTCATGGTCAAATGATACTAAAAGCTTAAGACAAAAAAAGGAAGAATATGCATGGTGCATTTTCATTTTTGCCACAAGCTTCTCACATATTATTTGCACGCATCTAAGCATCTTGAGTGCCTATTTTTTTTTTTAAATTTAATTTATTGAGTATTTTGTTGTATTTATTTTCATGGATGGGTGTACATTAGGCTTGTGATTCGAGTAGTTGCTTTCTACTCCAAATCTTTATTTCTAGCAATAAATTACTTATGGGCAGATTATTTTGCACGTACCCAAATCTTAATACTTTTTCAGGATGAATCATAATATTATCCGTAATGAAAGTAACATACTCCTAGATACTCCCTCCGATGTTTTTACTTTGCATATTAAATTTATTTGAAGTCAAACTTCATAAAGTTTAACCAATTTTATAGGAAAAAATATATCAACATTCAGAATACAAAATCAACATCATTTTATGCATCATGAATTTAATTTTCATACTGTGATATTTTAGTATCGTACTCCCTATATTCCTTTTTATAGGCCGTTTTGCACATTTCACACACAGACACAGAATAGTTTAAACTGAATAGTCTAAAACGATTTATAAAAAGGAACGTAGGTAGTTGTTTATATTTTTAATATAAACATGATTAAATTTGTGTAGTTTGACTTCAGACAAATGCTACTATATGCGGAGTAAAAATGATCGAAGAAAGTAGTAACATGCATACCCATGCGATGCCAACTAAGCATATTAGTGACATGTGTAAGTGTTTCTTTCTTTATAAAAATACGATGATTTATGATACTTTATACTCCTAATAAATAATAATAATATAGACTAATATCATATGCATAACAATAATCCTAATAACGTACTGTACTATCCTAAAACCTAGTGAGTAGCCGTCGCACGGAGCCGCCATTTCCCGTGCGTGGGATGCATGTACCCAAGGCCCAGAGGCGAGGCGAGGAGACTAGGATGATCGTGACGGCGCCTGAGTTGTTCACCACCTACTCTCTCTCCCCCGCCCCCGCCCGTCTCTCCAAAGACTTTCCACCCAACCAACATATCACACCAACAGCTAGGCACGAACAAACTCATACTCATAAGAAACACGACGACCCATTTCTTCTTCCCCGGGGAGTGGAGACACCACGCGCGACAAGGACGACTCCCCTCCCCTCTCCACCTCGTCCCCAACTCCCGATCGGACAGTACCGGCGGAATTAAGCGTTGCTTCTTCTCTCTGGGCCTCGCCGGAGAACGAGGACCGGACCGGCACGCCGACTGATCGAGCAAGAAGGTACGTAGTACGTACGTCCGTCTGTTTCCATGGTGGCTTTGCATGCAATCTCATCCGCTGCGGCTCGTACTCGTAGGATTAGCAAATAGCAATATGCATAGCGTAGCCCGTCTACGATCGATCCAAGGGAAGCTACGTTTCTCTTCTTTCGCCGATTCGATTGAATTAAGCTGCTTCGTTTGGCCTCCTCGCCGGCGCAGTGCTCGAACGTACGCCACGAACCGGTGGCTGGCCTGGCCTGGCGGCGCCGCGCTGAACTGACCAGGGATGCCTCCCCCATTTGTCCTGCGCGAAATCTTCGGCAAACACCCAAACCGTCCCGCGCGGCGTCCCAGCGGAAATATCTCCGCCTGTTTCTTCTTCCGGGTCATCAGAATACGTTCGTTTACTTGGCATAATTTATACGAGCATTGGGATTGGATCCCCAGCTCTGCCGCCTCCGATCTCGAGGTTGCACTGCACTGCATGGGTTCCTTCCACTGCTACTACACCTCTCTCTGCTAGGTTTGACTTGTCCATTAAACGTGGTTACTCCTATTTCTTCCCTCGTGCTGGACCATGCCCTTTGCCTCTGCTTCCCGTACCAATTGCCTCCGGCGTGAAGTCGTCGCTCAGGTCATGACCAGTGCAGGAGCTATGAAAAAAAATAAAACAAGCTCGCTTTGTTTCATAGATTAATCATGATCATACAATTCAAGCATACAATTTTAGAAAGGGATAAGTATATTTTGGTCCTTAAACTTTTTTGAAAATATAGAATTGGTTCCTCAACTTTAAAAATATATAATTGGTCCTTTAACTTTTAAAATCGGTTACTTTTAGTTCCTCGTATCGCTTCAAATGATTTTCTACCGGCGCAGATTGTTAAAAATAAAAAAGAGCAACGAGGAAAGGTTATGCGCTACCTACGGCACTCGCCGCCCGCCATCGACAAAGTATGACATTCATATGACGCAGCCAGCACGAACAAACATGCAGTGTTGTTGCTTTGTTGTTCCATCAATGAGACGCTGCCATAAGTGGCGAAGGGGAGTGTGGTGAGGGTCATAGACAGCGCGCAACCTTCGCCCGCTTATCTTTTTTTATTTATAGCATTCCACGTTAATAAAAAATCGAAGCGGCACGAGGGACTAAAAGTAACCGATTTTCAAAGTTGAGGGACCAATTCTATACTTTTTAAAGTTAAGGGACCAATTCTATACTGTCGAAAGAGTTTAGGGACTAAAAATATACTTATCCCTTTTAGAAAACAGACTTAAGCTTCCTTAATAAAGAATACGAACAAGGTACATGACCGATCGATACAGGGTGATGAGGTTGCCCCTTACAAAGCTTATCCTAAGAAAGTTGGCGCACATGCATACACGATCAAAAAAAAGTACTGAAAAATGTACACACACCCACGCAACATCCTAGCATATCTAAGCTCTACGGTAACGCCCTCAAGAGGAGAGACGACGCAGAGCGTCGTCGCTGCCGAGTCTAGCCGAACAAAGGTCTTCACCCAAAGCCTTAGCACGGAGAGTAGAACCACAACGACGTCTTCAGGAAGAGCACGACACTCACGGGTGTCGCCGCCGCCGGTGCAAGGCACGAAGCTTTCGCTCGGCAATTCATCTGTGTCTGCGATGCTGCCAGAGGGTTACACGAAGGTCTAGTCCCAGATCCGGACCAGGAAACAGCCCCCGAGGAGGTAAGTCCAAGCTACCCACTGCTCCACCACCCGTTGCCCATAGAATCCGGGAGAGAGCCACCACCACCGCAATGATGCCTGCACCATCCAGGGCCGTGCACCCCAACATTCGTACCGCCAGGTAGCGCTCGCCAGTCACTTGACAACGCCCTCGACCGCGCTGGGTAGAACGACGACACACCATCACCTCTTCGCCCGACATCAGACCTTGAGTCTGGGTAGGCGCCTCCATCATCGAAAGCACCCATACCGGCATCCTCAGTCCTTGTAAACTGGGGGAACACGACTTCAGGGTTACCGAAGGCCGCCGTAGAGGCAGACATGAACACATGGTCGTGCGAGCTCATGCGGCGCCAAGTTTGAGGCCTTCCGTGCCGATCCACAACCCGATGAGCCGCTACCACGTACGACCACCACCTGCGACAACCGTACCCGCGAGGCGAGGACGCCCACCACCCGCGAGCACTTCCCGAACCACGCCTAACCGCGCCTACTTGAAGTGCATGCTCCGATCCGCCCCGGGCTTCGGGTTGGCCCGCCCAAGCATGAACTCTAGATCTGATCCATCCCCAAAGCGCGTGCGGCGGCGTCTGCCCAGCCCCCCGTCCCGTCGAACCAGATCTAGGAGAAGGTCGACTGCCACCACCACCCCGCGCCACCTCCAACCAAAGTTTTTGCAGCTCCATCGGGAACCCACCTCAGCCTGCGCCGCCCCACAAGGCGGACTGGTAGGGCCACCGCCGCCAGATCTAGCGGCGTTGCCAAATCCGTCGCCGCCCGATCGAGAACACACACCCCACCACGCTGACCAACACCAGAAGCCAAGACCACCGGCGCTATCCGGCCCGCGTCGCCCGAGGGGAAGCAGAACGGAAGAGCAGCCCGACCAGATCGAACTAGCAGTCGCTTCCCGATTCGTCGCCAGGCACGGTCCGACCGCGCATCCGCCCACGCCTCCGCTCTGCCGCCCGATGCCGTCGTCCCGCGTCAGGGTGCACCACGAGGGGGAGAAGAGCCCCGCTGCTGCCTACGTCGGCTAGGCTTTGCCCCACGGCGTGTCCCGGTGGGGACGGGGGTGGGGATAGGGATCTCAGGGTGGTTCGCCCTCCCGCTCGCGCGGGTCGGGATCTCAAGCATACTACTTAACATCACACACCACACGCATCTAAAGTAAGATACAAGTACAACAGTATATAGAAAAACTTCATCGAAATTGCGTTCCATGATCCATGAACTCTAAAATGACATCTTCAAAAAGGGAACGACACCAATGTGACGCCCCCAAAATCAGACCGTGTACAGTAATCATACACACAGGGTACACGACTGAGATTAGGGTGCCACGGTGATAATATCACAGCACAACTCTAAACACAAACGGATAAACAAATATATTACAATAGAGGGGGTCACGCGGACCCGAATATATATAAGTTATACAAGCCATAATATCTGAGTACAGACATAGTTAGTCAAGTTTTGCCTTAAGAAGGCTAGCACAAACCACATCAGAGATACAGAACGAAAAGGCGAGGCCTCCTGCCTGGGATCCACCGAACTACTCCTGGTCGACGGGGAACTCGACGTCGTAGTAGGCGCCTCCGGGGTACTCCTGCTCCTGAGCTCCAACGTCGGCTGCAGCGGCCGATCAGGAAAAACAGTAAAGTAAATAAAGCAGGTGAGTATCTAGTATACCCGCGAGTCTTACGTCCGCTACTAAGCATTATGCATGGTATCAACGGAATGAAGAGGCTGTATATAGTGGACTGATGACATAAATTCAGAGCAAGGGTAAGAAGCTAGGCCTAACGAAGACTAGCATCTTCCAACGATGGCTTGCAGCATGAGGTAAGAATCAGCCAACAGTTTATATAAAACAGTAAAGTAACAATGAAGCAGAAGTTGCTGCAACATTGAATAATAATAAGTTGTAATAATTAACAATGCCTCCGAGTTCACCTCCTCAACATCCCCGCGAGGAAGAGAACCCGGAACCATACAGTTTAATATTAGTTTCTAGTGGTAAGATCCAGCTTCAGCATAAAGCGTCCTGTTACCGTGGACACGGCTATTCGAATAGATTAATCTTCCCTGCAGGGGGGCACTTGTGTTACGCTACACGCACGGATCTCCAGGGTGGCGGGAACCTTGTTAGGGAACGCTCCACCGAGGCTATCCGACACTTCATAGCCCATCTTTCAAACTCAACAGAGAGGTCATCCGCGGGTCTAAATCCTAAGTACGACGGGCCTTGGACCCCAACCCGAACGTACTCCTGCACGGTGCGTGGCTGGCCGGTGAAGTTGAAGCAAATCCAAAGAAGACACCACCGCTCGAGCAAATAAGACAACACCACTTCCCGGTGCAAGCCGCGGTATTGCTGGCGTCTGAAGAGTCCTCGGACGACACTAAGAAGCGGGGGAGCCCATAACTCGTAGTTCCCACGGGTAGGTAGTGCGTACATGGCATATAGCCAACTCAAGACATTCACTGAACCATTTAGCATTTTAATTAACCTGCGTGACAACCGTTATCGTTGCCTCGTCTTAACTGACCCGCGGACAACGACAGCAGCCAGGACCACCAGTACATCGGTGCCTGCCCTGTCGTCCCACCAAGTCACTGCGGTTACCAACAAGGTGAACCGTCTCCTTACCTTGTCTCGCGTGTGCTCCGGGAGGAGCTCGACTTTCGTAGTTTGGTAACTCTCGCGGCCAACGATCAGGGGCCAAGCACACCGGTACACTGGTCGTACCCTCCCTGTCATCCCGTCGCAATACCTCTCGCGGGCACCGTTGGGTCGCCCGACTTCTTACCTAAAGGACAACCGTTTACAGGACCCTATGGCGGCAAGACAAAGTCAGCCTCGAGTGGAGTACAAAGATTACTCCTTGATAGCTCACACTTGAGGTGACTAGGCATAACCCAGATAGGGGCCTTCGACGGTGTCTGCATTGTATCGTACCTGTGCAGTTATAATATTTGTATCCGCGTTCACTCCCCTGAGTGATCACGGCCCGCTATCTAATCCTAGCTAACAATGCGCAGGGCTCACTGCTGAATAAAGCATAATAATAATAATAATAATAATAGGCAGCATAGGATAAAGGAAGGCACATCAAGGGGCGACAAAATCAGGCTATGCAATTGAATAGGATTGTAATCGTAGCAGCAGCAGTGACAATGCCTAGTGCAAGAAATGTACGGAAAGATAGGCGATATTTGGGAAAGAGAATGGCTCTGCTTGCCTGCAAGCTCGACGGTAGTAGTAGGGTCGTCGACGACGTAGTCGTACTCAGCAGCGGTGTAGTCGACGGCAGCAGCGGGGTCTACCGAAAATTAAGGGGGGGAGGAAACAGTAAATACACAACAAGCATAAACAAACAAATGCATGACATGATAAATGAAATGTTAACGGTGTTCTAACGCAGTGTAATGCAATATGCTCGGAGCGGGAATTCATCTGGGGATGAACTACCGGCTCCGGGTGATTACCGGACAGGGTGTCCGGAGGGGGAAGGATCAAGCCGGAGGTGTCGTGGTTACCGGAACAACATAAGAGGGGTGTATCCGGGTTAGTTGAACCATTCCGGACAACATCCGTGTTCGGAATAAATTCATCCGGGCACTCTATCAGTACCGGACAATTTATCGGACAGGCGGTCCAGAGGGGAAATGTTCGATGTTCGTTGTGTTAGAGGGGTGTGGTAGTCATACGGATAGCGTATTCGTATTCGTTATATTTTTCTGATAAATTTTCATGTATAAAGTTTTTGAATCCGAGTTACGGTTTAAAAGTTATTGAATTTCAAAGTTTAAATCAATTTAAATGATTTTCTGGATTTCTTTTATTATTTATTAAACATTATCCAGAACATTATCCAAAACAGTGCTGACATGTGGGACCCACATGTCAACCTCTGTTATTTATAAAACATTTTAATAAAACAAAAATAGGCACTGGGCCCACATGTCAGTGACTGGATTTTTATATAATCTTTTAATAAATAAAAACCTGACATGGGGGGCCCAGGTGTCATTGACTGTTAGTTTATTAAACAGTTTTCTTTTATTAAAAAGAGCCCGTGGCCCACGTGTCAGTGACTAATTAATTAACAGGTTTAGTTAGATTAGCTAAACTAACTAACAGGGGGGTTAGTGGGTAATGGTGGTTAGTTAAGGGGGGGATTAGCTTAGTTGCTAATCAAACCCGGTGGGTCCCACCAGTCAGAGGGCCAGCCCCGGCTGTGCTCGCCGCCGGCGGCCGTGCCATGGCCGGAGTCCTAGCGCTGCACTCAGGGCGCCAATCGCGACGCCGTAACTTCCTACGTGCTCCAGGGGATGCACCGCTTCCATTCCAGCCATTTGCGCGGGCTGGGACGAACTACAGCGACGACAGTGACGTGCTGGGCGGCGGCCGGAGCAAGCAACAATGGTGAGGTCGTTCTAGCGCAACTTATCAAGCCAAGCGTGGGGGAATCGACGAGAAAGCTCACAGGGGGGCGCTCGAAGTCAAGGGGAGGCTGGAGGAGCACGGGAGGCGGCGAACCGGCGTGGCGATCTCGGCGGCTGAGAAACGGGGAGGAAGACGTAGCCGAGGCCGTGGCGCGCACCGGGGGCAATTGGTCGCGCAGTAGGAAGTAGACGTGCACGGCGGCTCGCCTGGACAAGTCGGCTGCGAGTGGGGAGCACGTTGGCCACGAGCTTCACCAGAGGGCGTCCATGGCGGAGCTCGGGCCGAGGTGGGAGAGGGGGAAGATGGGGAGAGTGAGGCGAGGAGGAGGAGGAGGGGAAGAGGAGTGAGCAGAGAGGGGTGGGGGGTCGTCCTTATCTCCGCAGCGGCGAGAGAGGAGCAGGTGAGGAGGGGTCGGCTTGGCAGGCGCGTCCATGGCGTCGACGTGCGGGGGAGGGGGCAGGTGAGGGGAAGAAGACAAGGAGGGAGGGGTGGGCTGGGCCCGGGGTAGCTGGGTGGGCCTGCGCCCACAGGCGTTAGATTAGGTTTTCCTTTTTTTTTCTTTTCTGTTTTAATTTATTCTAAATACTTTTGTATTTTTGTAAAATATGTAATAGGTTCCATAATTAGTTTTATGCTCCATATCAGTGCTACAAAAAGTTTGGGGCATTTATAAACTCATTTACATTTTTTTTATTTAAAAAGGATATTAAATGGTACTGTTATGCTACTGTTTTATTTGTTTAGCATTTTTAAACATGGTAATAAAATCCCATCCCACTTTTAATAAAGCCTACTGATTTTTAGGCATTTTATAAAAATGGTTTCATAAATTTTGGATCAAGTTTATTTTCCACTTGTTTATTATAATTCCATGGTAATTTAATAAACTCTAAGCTTCTGGTTTTATTCCTTAATATTAATAAACCATTTTAATTAAAATAACCAGTACCATAGTAACATGGCTTAATGATTGCTAGGCATTTTATAAATAGATTCCATTATTTTGGTTCAACTAAGATTTCCATTTATATATTAATTTTCAAAACAATTGTGATAACCCCACAACATTGGTTTCATCATTAACATTGGCTTGTGATTATTCACATGGCTAGTTGGATTTGGTTTAACCATGGCCAAGTTGATTGACATGCATCCACAATCCTTGGAGAAAGTTTTATAATTTACCCAATTGGAAATTTTATCCGGGTTGGAAATTGACAGAGCTATGATCAAAGGTGATCATGGCTTGATCATCAACAGTAATGATCACTAACAGTGGAATCACTGTAGTGATTACTGTACTGGATCTGAGGGTGTTACAACCAAGTACCGTTGCCACCTGATCCAAATGAATCACAATTTTCACCAGGAGCACGCCGAATGAGAAAATTAGTTGCGATGACGTCTTCACGAACGGAGCAACGTCCAGGATGACGCCACTGTCGACCTCACCTCATCCAAGCATGCATTACACCCCAGCGGCCCGACTCACCCTCCACCTTCAAGACCATGAAGCCAACGCACACCAACCACCATGCCGTCCACACGTCCAAGGGTTGCCAGCCTGCCTTAGGGCCAGTTCTTTTCGGCGATTCTCCCGGAATCGCCACTTTCCCCAGCTTCTCCCAGAATCGTCCCCATCCTCCATTTCATATTTTTTTGACAATCCTCTCTAATTAAGGTTTAATTAGGTAGAATTGTAAAAAAAATTACAGTGACGATTTTGGGAGAAGCTGGGGAGGAGGGCGATTCTCAACTCCGCCCACAAACCCGCGAGCTCCATCCCATTGCATATCAACAGCTTAATTTTGGGCGATCAATATTTACAACATATCATTTTCATATGAAGCAATGACATGTCAAATTTCAGCTGGACCTACAGTCCCTCGGCAGTCAATGTAATAGGTTGAGTGCTGTCCAACAACACTCATCAATTTTTTTTATAGAATACGCATGAGCATATGCGTATCATCGATTAATAGGAGAATGGGTGAAGGAACCCGTCCACAGTTACATGTCATGTCGCGGGGGACATGACCCTTAGAATAAAACTATCCCTCGCGCCTCGTCCACCTAGCTAGCTTATCAAAACAAAAGTCCAAATCTCTCCTGAAGAAGCCCGCCTGACTCCACTCTCTCGCTCGCGCCACCATTCTACCTAGAGCATCATGCACGGAAGGGGCGGCTCCATCAAACACTATGGAAGAGCATTCATGCGGTACTTTATAGGAGGAGCATCACCATTCATCAGCGCGTAGCATCTCGATGTACAAGTCCGTTCTATGCTGATGTGACCCCCCAACGAATGTGGAGGTTTAACATCAGTACGAAACACTCAAAATCACACTTCTAGCTGTCTTTGCCTTGTTCCGACACCTGCAAAGGACCACTACTATTCTCCCATGTCGTAGTCTATCATAGTGTTGCTAATAACTACTGGTAGCGAAAATCTGTTTCTTAGCCCAGGCTTAGATGCTCTGTATATCTCGGATAGAAAAATAAGCTTTCGCTTCCTTTTATAGATAAAGGATTCACACAGGATACACGGCTGAATAATATAATATGATGAGATATTTTTTTACGGATTTGATCCTAAGATAATCGGCGCACACAAACAACTACGCTACCAATAAAGAGCATCGGAAGAATTAAATACATTCCCACGATACACGCTAGCACACCTAGACTCCACGACAATATCCTCAAGAGGAAAGACGACACAGAGCGTCATCGCTGCAAAATTCAGCCGGACAAAGATCTTCACTCGGGGCCTTGACACGACGTCTTGAAGAAGAGTGCGACATCCACGGGTGTCACCACCGTCAGTGCCAAGGCCCGAAGCTTTCGCTCGGCAACTCATCCGAGCCACCGATGCTGCCAAGGGGAGCACGAGGAGGTCCAATCCCTAGATTCGGATCGGCATATCACCGTTAAGAGAGAGGGCAAGTCCGGGAATACCCGCCACTCCACTACCCGTTTCCCACACAACCCGGAGACAGCCACCACCACCAGAATGATGCCCGCTAGAGAGCAACCATGTAGATCACCATCCAGGGCCACCGCCCCAGAATCCCTGCCCTAAGACACCCTCAACTCCTAGTCCGGCATCGTCCACGGTTCTGGATTGACCCTTCATTATAGAAGGCGTCGACGCCTGCTTTCCCAACCAGACCTCATATTGGATCAAGGGTATCCTAACTGCCCATCTTCGATCGCCGGTTGCCTTCGACGCCACCACACATGCCCACTCTCGTCAATGGGGTTGAACTAACATCAAGACACCCACCCTCATCGTAATGACGCTTGCACAATTAGGGGACACAAGTATCCTGTGACGTCCTGGATTCGAGCCACGACACGGGAATGATCCAACAACATGTACTTTTTTATAAGGGGAATATATTAATATCGCGAGGATGCCAATTACATCCAACCTCTGCACAAAAAAGAAATCCGAAGACATTCAGGATGCACACGACCATGAACAAAAATTAAAAAAGAGAAAAAAAGCCCCGTCGCGGTGTACGACCACTCGCAACAAAAGCACTGTAACCACCACCGAATACAACACATGTACTGTAAATTAGGCTCACCAAAAGCAACGCCTCGAAAAAGGAAACAATATGCAAGCATTGTCGTCGCCCATTCGAGGATCTTGAGTTTTCATCCTGGAGAAAGATCGAGTTTCCAAAACAATGCCTTCAGAAAGGCCATTGCCAGGTACAACCAATGAAGGCCAGACCTTGGGTTTTCACCCTAGAAATCATGGCTCGGTACTCGAGGAGCACCATCGAAAATGCAGTCCACCCGTGTTGCCACCCCCGCTTGCCTAGGCTGCCGCTGCAAGTCGCCGAACACCCGACACATAGGGAGAACCTGTGTTGCATTGTCTTCACCAGAACCAATGCCCTCTCTTCCAAAAATCAACCTCCAATCACAGTCGCCATGTCTTTCTCCATCTTTGTTAGTTCTATGGAAAACTATATGAAGGCATGTTCCATGGTACCGACCATAAGACAAAGCTTCGTGCCTCGCCAAAAAGGATGTGCTCGACCGCTTCAATTCCGCTCTAGATATCCAGTAGCATCTTGTGCAAAACTGCAGACATCTCCGAGAGGAAGAACGAAACTTGATGGCGACCCAATCAAGGAGGTGTACTTGGTGGATCGAGGAATCGGCGTTTGAAGAACAGAAGGGCCAACCGCCATCTTTATTATCACGCCAGCGGCCCCCACGCCGCCGCCGATCCAGCCCGCCGCCGCCTAACTAGTCGTCGGCACCACCACGGTGTCTAGCAGTCGGCGCCGTCAGTCATCATCGCGCCAGCTTGCCGTCGCGGCCTTATGCCACTGGCTTGCTACTCGGAGGCCGCGCCTTCACCGTTGATGTCGCTTGTGCTCGCCATCGGATTCCTACTGCACCTCGCTGCTGGATGTCCGCAGGAACACGCGTTGCCGCCCTTTGGATAGTCCATTCGACGGGAGGGAAGCCTCTCGCTAGCAGCCGGTGTCGTCCACTGCCGGCAAGCCATGAAACGCCGGATCCCGGCGCTCGCCGCAACGAGCACGCTTGCCGACAGCCTGCAGCCGCCTGCTGCCAAGAGGCGAGAGCTGCGACGAGTGGCCGAGTCTCCCCGATCAGGCGAATCTGAGAGGACCCCGCCGCCGCCGTCCGCCGGCCGGGCTTCGCCCGACGGCCTCCTTTGGTGGCGGCGAGGGAGGAAGTTGGGGAGAGAGAGTCAGGGGCGGCAGCGCTAGGGTTCGCCCAAGCCGCCCCAATAGAGCGATGTGGGCGTGACTTTCATCTTTGGAGTTCGTTGGTGATTCACGATCAACTAAAAGTGGATGGTTAATAGTAGAGTCAATTAGTGGCTTTATCTAGTAGCGATGTCGTCGACAGCCAAACTAGAAGTCAACTCATATGATAGTTAGCTATAGATATTTTTTATAGAGGATATTTCGTTCAATTGACATATCGAGGTGATACAACTGCGCCGAAGCAGTGGCAGCGCCAGGTTTCAAAGGACGTGTATTTATTTTGAACGTGGATACTCATTTTAATAAAATCCTCATTGTTTTACTAAAAAAATCGATGTTTTACCAAAAAAGTTCAAGGTTTTGTCAAATCATGGTTATTCACTTGCATACATGGAATACACGTTGACGCCACCTCAGCATAGCATGATGCACACAGTCAACGCGTCCAACAAAATAAAAAATGATAGCTATTTACTTCTTTATCATTACCTGATCCAATGCCTTCTCTCATTATGTATTTTTTGAGCTCGGGCTACATTTGGCTACTAATTTACAGCAGCAATGAACGCCCAGGATATCCGGTGTAGCTGAGCCTGGGTACCAAAACGCCCTCCTGGAAAATCTGTTTCCGAGCCAAGCTAAGATTATTCCCCACCGACGTACAGATTACTCGCCATCAGTGCCATCTGATGTTTTGCAGGATGTATATCCATAGTATTTCAGTTCTCAACGCACATTTGCAGAATGCTTATTATACAGATGAAGTCACGTGAATCTTCGATTTGAATCAATGCTTGAACGTGCCATGGATTTTCTACCGTGCCCATGTCAATGCTCCATTTCCCTAGACGAGCTCACGTGGATCCATGATGGATAAATGCACTTGACAAATTAGTCAACTTAACTAGCCTTTTCCCGCTCCTACTCCAGGGAGTGCTATGCATTGCTGGCTTGTTTCTAAAACGCATAGATATACTTCAGTGTATAGCTTCTGATTCACCAATTGGGCGCTCATCTACCACCAGGGACAGGGAGGAAGCCGTTGAGAAGAGGAGATGTCGTCCGACGGCGGCGGAGGCTCCCAGATGGGCGTCGCCGGCGCGCTGGGCCTCTCGGTCACGTCGTCGGTGGCCATTGTCATTTGCAACAAGTACCTCATGAGCACCCTTAGGTTCTACTTCGGTTAGTTTCTACTTTCAGGGTTTCAGACTTCTCAGCGCTACTGTTGTTTACAAAAATTTCTGATTTGTGTGTGCTTGAAATTTGGATGTGCAGCGACGACATTGACAAGCTGGCACTTGCTGGTGACCTTCTGCACGCTTCACATAGCGCAGCGCCTACGCTTCTTCGAGCCAAAGCCGATCGACGCGCAGACTGTCATCTCCTTTGGGTTTCTTAATGGAATCTCCATTGGCCTCCTCAACCTTTGCCTTGGCTTCAACTCAGTTGGCTTCTACCAGGCAAGGCTGAGAATCCAACTGTTTGCTGAGTCCAAACTCATACCATTTCATTTGTTTTTCTTACTCGTGGATTTGCTATGTTTGCCTTGCAACAGATGACCAAGCTGGCTATTATACCATTCACCATGCTCTTGGAGATCATTTTCCTGGGCAAGAAGTTCAGGTGCTTCTCAGATTCCTTCTCGCATTGCAGAACTTCATTAGGCTCTTTCTTTCCTGAACATTGAACAATGATCATCTTGTAACAAGTTCAGCCGTTCTCATGCTCCACAATCATTAACCGTGCAGCCAGAGCATCAAGGCCTCTCTCATGGTCCTCCTCCTGGGAGTCGGCATCGCATCGGTCACCGATCTCCAGCTCAATCTCCTCGGCTCGATCATTGCTGTGCTTACCATCGCCGCGACCTGTGTCTGCCAGATTGTATCCTTCTGCTCTGCCCCTCCATGAAACTCCAGTTATCTAAGCATGTTAGCCTGTTACAACTCATGTGCAGTTGCACCCTGAATAATTCGTGTTCATGTCATCTTCCTTGACCTTGAACAAAGTTGACCAACCAAATCCAGAGGAGGCTCAAGGTGTCTTCCACTCAGCTGCTGTACCAGTCCTCCTTGTACCAATCCGCCGTGCTGCTCATCACCGGCCCCTTCGTCGACAAGCTCCTGACGAAGCACGACGTCTTCGCGTTCGAGTACACCTTCGAAGTCGTGGTACGTATATGTGCAGCAGCAGCAAGAACTAGACGTGTTTGTTGATGTAAAAGATGAATAAATATGAGCTGCGCTGAACCAAAACTTTTCTGGGCTGCAGGTGTTCATTCTGTTGTCATGCACGATCGCGGTGAGCGTCAACTTCAGCACGTTCCTGGTGATCGGCACGACGTCGCCGGTGACGTACCAGGTTCTGGGTCACCTCAAGACGTGCCTCATCCTCTCCTTCGGCTACGTCCTGCTCAAGGACCCCTTTACGCTCCGCAACCTCGCCGGGATCCTCGTCGCCATCTTCGGCATGGGCCTCTACTCCTTCTTCTCCATCTCCGAGCACAGGAAGAAGACCCAGGAGACCCCGTTGCCCGTCAACACCCAGGTCCGTACTTTTCTGAAAACGCTAGTGTCTGAATCTGGAATGGCATATGAGTGAGAGGAGCGTGTCCCCTTGCAGATGAGCGAGAAGGACTCGGCACCGCTCCTTCCCGTAAAAGCTTCTCCATGGCAGGAGAACGACGGGGTGGAGAGCTTCGACGACGTGCCAAGGACGGCCAAGAGCGCGTTTAGCCGGCAGCTAAACGTATAGCTTAGGATGGAGATGCTTGGCAAGTTTTTTTTTCTTTTTTTCTTTTTGAGAATCGATATGCTTGGCAAGTTGGTACATCAACATCAATATAGTATATTCTTTTCTGGACGTGGGTGCGTTTGATGTGGTATTTGAGCAGATCCATCATATTAAATTATCACCGCACGTTGCATGCACTGTATGATTTATTTTTTAAATAAATAATCCAATCGAAAAACCGTGTTTACTATTAAATCCGTCTCGAAATTAGATCTCATATTGATATGTTCGACAATATTTTTTTTCGGGTTAAAAATTGTCATGTCTATTGCACGTAAATTGCCATGTTGTTTGCACTAAAATTACCATCATTTTCTTCAACTACGTTTTTTTGCAAGTTTCCTTCAACGTTCTAGATAAATTTATCGTAATTCATAAAATAAAACTTTATAAACTTACCTTGGGTAAACACATGTTGTTTTTGCCATGGCAAAAACACATCTTAAATTGTCATGGCGAAAGATATGTTAAATTTGTCATGGACACAAAAAAGAAATAGTTTGTCATTGATAGATACAAAAAATTTGGGCTGCTGATAACTACCACATGTGTGACACGACTACATGGCAATCACTGATGTTTTTTATGACAAGTTTAGTTATGTGAGGGTGAAAACTTCAAGTTATAGACGCTAGTCGTGCGAATAAAAATTGGCATGTCCTATGAATAGAAATTGCCATGTCCCATGAATAAGAATTTCCATGTCCTATGAATAAAATTGACATATATAGGAGGCACTTCCGCCCACACGTTTTTTAAATGCTAATTTTAGGTGTACATGGATGACAATTATTAGCCAAAGTTGCCATGTATTTAGCGAAGTTGCCATGTTTTAGCAGAAGTTGTCGTCTCACATGTGCTAAAGTTGCCACCAAAGCGTGTGGGCTTGCCATCTTTCCATCCACACGTGTTGCACGTTTTGATGGCAATGCTAATAACTACCACATGTGTGACACGAGTAAATGGCAATCGTTGATGTTTTTTATGGCAAGTTTAGTTATGTGAGGGTGGCAACTTCAGGTTGTAGACGCTAGTCCTACGAATAAGAATTGCCATGTCCTATGAATAGAAATTGTCATGGGCACAAAAAAGAGTCGTTGCCAGAGCAGCACCACACCGTCGACAAACTCTGCCCCGATCCATGTCCCCTCTCCCACTATCACGCGTTGAGATGCGTCGAAGGATCTCCTCGACGCATTCGTAACCTAGGAGACCGCCGTGTCGCGCACCCCTCCCCCCGCGCCAGATATCTGCTCGGGGTCCACTGAGCATCACCACAGCTCTCCTGGTCCTCGGCGATGAGTCAAAAGGCGTTAAAATACAATGGTGGCTTTAAATCTAGAAGAAAAAATATACGAAAGAAATCATGACAACTTTAGTGTAAACAAGATGGCAACTTTAGTGTAAACAGCATGACAACTTTTGGTCCAAAAGAAGTAGTGTAAGTTTGTAGTCAGAATCAAGTGATTCATGAACTATGGCCCTATCAATCTTGCAGTTGAAGCCTGAAAGGTTAGCAATATCTATAGGCTTTTCTTTTGCTAAAACCCATACAGTTTTTGGGTACTGCTCAGGTTCCCAGTAAGTGCCATCAGGGTTTAGCTTCCTTTCGAAACCAACGCCTTCCTTCCTAGGATTCCTGTGAAGAAGAGCCTTCTTCAGGATATCACATAGGTACTGGTGTCCCTGGACATTTTTGAACATACCTGTTTCAAACAAATCTTTCAACCTGAGGAATTCCTCGGTAAAAACAGGATTTTCCTAATTGGAGGCTTTAGTATCATCAGAAAACATAGGTGCTTTACCTCTAGACTCAGTTTTGCTTCGTTCCAAACAAGTTAAGCAAGGTGAATTAGAATCAGTTTTAGCTTTAGAACCTTGTTGAGCCATGAGAGAGAGGTTGACATTTTCCAACTCTTCATGAGCCTCTTTTAGTTTTTCGAGAGCCATTTTCCTCTCAAGAAATTCATAGGTGAGCTTCTCATAGTCCACTGAAATAAGATCATGTCGAGAGGACAGTTACTCAAACTTTTCCTTCAAAGCAGCATGCTCATTAGTAAAAGTTTGACCTTTCTCTCTCATCGACCAACAAGGTTTATGATTTCTTAATGGTTTTGCTTAGCGAGTCCAATTCATCTTGTTGGATGGAAGCAATTTTAGCAAGTTTAGCATAGCTTATTTTTGAGTCACTTTCATAGGATGAGCAATCAGAGGTATCATAGGTAACTTTGGATGAAGATACATTTGCCTTGGCCATAAAGCAGTATGCATGAGTTTCGTCTTCACTGTTGTTGTTGATGAAGAATGAGCTCGAAGCACCAGCCGAAGCAAACGCCAATCCAGCAACACCATCAGATTCGGATCCTGACCCAGACCTTGAGGCTGATTCTGCTTCGGACCCACGGCTTCTTCTTTGGAGTTCATTTCTTTACCCAGATAGGCCTTGGCATGGTGATAATTGCTTCGCTGAGACGAGTGTGTCTTCGAAGAAGAACTCTCGCGCTTCTTATGGTACTTCTTCTTCTTGTCATCATCAGAATCTTTCTTCTTATCTCTTCGAGAGCTAGATTCATGCCTCTTTGACTCATAGCTTTTGGAGGATTTGTGGTACTTGCTTGAGGAGTCTATGAGAGAGTGCTTTGATTTGTTTTCAGCTTCCCACAATGTGCAATCAGCAATATAGTGACCTGGTTTCTTGCACTTATAGCAGCAGTTATCTCCAGCTGGAGAACCTCGAGATGAGCGGTGAGAGGAGTAGCTTGAATGTCTCGAGGAGTAATTCTTATTTGGAGATGAAGAAATCTTTCTTTGGAAATGGTTGAAACTTCATTATGAGAGCCAAATGCTTCCCAATGCGTGCAAGATCATTTGATTCACTACCGGAAGCAGAACTGACTTCAGGAGAAGAGTGGCGTGAAGCTTTTGCCTTGAGGGTATGTGATCTCCTTAGAGATCCATTCACATTTCGTTTCTCATATTCTTCCATCTCAAAGGTAGTGAGTCTCTCAAGAATATCAGCAGGGACAAGGGTTCTGAAATCAGTCCTCTCTTTGATCATCAACACAATGTGATCGAAGGAATCATCAAGATAGCGAAGCAAAGTTCTAACCACCATATGACTAGTGACATCAGCAGCACAGAGGGAAATCAACTCATTTGAGAGAGCGGTGACTCTGATGTAGATAGAGGCAACCTTTTCTCCATCGTGTTGCTTGAACTGATGGAATTTGCTTCGGAGTGTGTCAACTCTAGCGTCTTTCTGAGTAGAGACACCTTATCCAATCTTCTCTAGATAATCCCAGACACCTTTGCCAAAGGGAATATTCCTCACTTCATGATATTGTTCTGGAGTCAAATGATTCGTGATGAATACCCAGACTTCATAATCAAGAGACATATTCTTCGTCTCATCAGCAGTGAGAGCATTCTTGTCTTGGATTTGAACTCCATGCATGACAACTTCCCAGTCAGCTGAATTGATAGCAACGATGTTTCTCTTCATCTTGTCCTTCCAGTAAGGATAGTCCTTCCCATTGTAAACAGGAATAGGTTCGCCAGAGCGAACAGCTCCAAAAGACATACTTGGCAACACTCCTGGAGGTTAATACAAAACACGTAGAGCGTAGGGAGTGCCTAGCTCTGATACCAATTGAAAGACCAAGGATGTGATCAGAGGGGGAGGGGGTGAATGATCACTTCAAATTTTCAATAGAAACTTCAAAGTGAAGCAGAATTACAGCAAGGGAAAAAATTGAACAGATAATTAGGAAGAAAAACTAGTAGCAAAGCTAATCATAGCGAGTCAAATCACAGCGAAGCATAACATGGAATCAAAATGGTACATAATGTAAGTGCTGGAAGTAAAACGAACTCAGTACGCGGCGATGTTTGTTCGACCAGTTCACACTCTACAAAGTGCTACGTCTGGTTGGAGGGACTTGTGATTGAACAAAAGAGCTATCCTCTCTTCATCCGTTGCTCCACTGCACCAATCTCCTTGAGCTTGGTCAGTTTTGACTCGTGGTAGATTATTTAGGAAATCTCCGAAACCTCTGAAAAGCTTGAACTTCGAGGCGACAATTTCTCTTTGCTCTATGAAGACGACTCTTTAACCGTCTAGGAGGATTGCAGTCCTCCAAGATAACAAGGCTAGCAAACCTCCACCTAAATCATAGTGGATCAGCTCAGATCAATAGGACTTGTGATTCGGTGGTTGGTTTTGGGTTTTGCTTCGGTGGCGTTCTTGGGATGCTCTCACCAGTCTCTCTCAAGGGATAATATTAGAGCAGCCAACCGCAAATGACGGCGGGGGCGGCGTATTGACCCGAAGCGATAGCTTGACACGTGTCCTGTAACAGCCCGGGATTTTCACCCAAATTAAAAAAAATTGTTTGTTGCGTTGTTTTGTTGCTTGCCCGTAATTGATTGTAGTGTTTTCTTCGCCGGTTTATTAATCAGTGAATATTTCCCCCCTCCTTCTCGTATCGGATGCGTGACCGAACCTTTTTCCCAACGGCACGCGACCTTTGCGACACTGTGTTTCACCCGAGCACCGTCGCGACTTCCGGCACAAGACCACCCTTCACCCTCGGTGCGGAAAACCCCATTTATTAAATAAATGGATTATTTTATTGGGCGGGTGTCACGCTACAGTAACCCAACAGTAATCACTGTTGTTGGAACAGTAATCCTTTTGCTACAGTCAAATCATTGTTGCTAATTTCACTTTGATCACCTTTGCATTGATCCTTTCAATAATCATGTTGGGTGATATTCAAAAGCAATGTGATCTTGGACCTTGTTCATAATGAATCAATAAAAAGTCCAACCCTTTTCATTTGAATTAACATCAAATCTTGAAATGCCTTGGGTGCAATATTAAAACCTAGGTGAAAAATTAAAGTTGTCCAAAAATTGCCCAACCACTTTTATAAATTCACTAATAATCTCTGGACCAGGTTGGTATAGTTTTTGTTATTTATTGTACTATAAAATAATGCAAACAAATAAAACAGTAGATTAAACAGTCCAAATTGAATAATAATTATTTAAATAAAATGATGAATGATTTTATTTACAGTTCAAACTTTAAGTAGCCACTGTATATTACCTAACACTAATATTGGAGCCAGTCCTATATTTTACAAAATTATAATGCTAGCAAAAAGAATTAAATAAAGTAAATAATAAATAATTAAAAGGGAAATTAAAAGAAAAAAGAAACCGGCCCAGGCCAACTGGGCCTAGTGCCCAGCCAACCCAGGCCGGCCCACCCCAGCCCACCCTGGCGCCTAGACCCCAGCCCGAGATGCTAGCCCCGGTCAACCCCCCCTCGATCCCGATCCCGATCCCCTCCTCTCCTTCTAGACGCCGCGGCCATTGCCGATTCCCGCCGCCGCCGGCCCTCTTGGCCGCTGCGCGACACGCCCCTCCGCCCCCTCCCTGGCGCTCGCTCTGGCCGGCCCCGGTGACCCCGACGCCCCGACCGCCGTGGCTCCGGCGCCATCGGCCACCCCCCACGCCGCCTCCTTCCTCCCCAGGAGGTCCGCGCCGCTCCTCCTCCACCGCGCCCTCCGGCCGCCCCGCTCGAGCTCGTCGCCTCGCCCTCCTCAACCGCCTCCTCCTGGAGCTGCCCACCGAACCCTAGCCTCCATGGTCGTCGGTCACGGCGCCGCCGTGACCCCGGCCACCTCCGGCGCCCCGTGCTCACCCCCTGGTGGCCGCGCCACCCCCATGCCCCGCCGCGACGCCCCCCCTACCCAGTGAGCCCCCCTCCGTCTCCCCTCACCTCTGTAGCGAACTTCCGCCGTGGCCGCCGGCCAACCGCTCGCCGGCGTGCCCACCATGCTCATCGCCGCCGTGCTCCCTGGTCACGATGAGCTAACCGCTGACCAGTGGGACCGGCCCTGATTAATTAGAGGGGCTAATCCCCATTAGTGCTAAACCCCCTGATTTAATAAAATGGAGATACCCCCTGCTGTGTGTGACATATGGGCCCATGCACTTAACATTAATTAAGTTGTTTAATTAACACTGTGAGTCAATGACATGTGGGACCCCACTGTCATATAAATATATTTAATGATTTTATTAAACTATGAGGATGACATGTGGGCCCAGTAGATATTTCAGATAATAAAATGATTATTTCTAATTGTCTCACTGACATGTGGGACCCCCATGTAAGTTTGACCAGTCAACTGGTTGTGGATAATGTTGGGATTTTAGTAATAAAATAATTCAGAAAAGGGTTTTAAAATTGATTAAACTTATAAAATCAATATCTTTTAATCCGTATATCGGATCGAAAAACTTTATACATCAAAATTGATCAGAAAAATACAACGAATACGGATACGCTATCCGTATGTCTACCACCCCCTCTAACGTACCGAACATCGACATTCCCCCTTCGGGCTGTCTGTCGATAATTCCCGGTACCGATAAAAAAAATTGCCCGGATCAAAATACTTTGTATACGAAAGTTACTCAGAATGGATCAACGATTACAGATACGATACCCATATCCTCACCACACCCCTCTAACTTACCGAACGTCGAACTGTTCCCCCCTCCGGTGGCACTGTCCGATAATTGCCCGATATCGATAAACCCTCCAGATGAATTTATTCTGAACACAAAAGTTGTTCGGAATAGATCAACTAACCCGGATACACCACCCACACGGGTGTCGGATGTCCACGACACCTCCGACATGAACCCTTCCCCCTCCGGACACCTTGTCCGATAATCACCCGGAGCCGGTATTTCATCCCCGGATGAATTCCCGCTCCGAGCAACGTGCATCGTACTGCGTTAGAACCCCGTTTACAATTCATCTGATATGTATTGCATTTGTATTGCTATTATTGTTGTGTATTTATTGTTTCTTCCCCCCCCTTAATCTTCGGTAGACCCCGCTGCTGCCGTCGACTACACCGATGCTGAGTACGACTACGTCGTCGACGACCCTAGTACTACCGTCGAGCTTGCAGGCAAGCAGAGCCATTTTCTTCCCCAGATATCGCCTACCTTTCCGTACTTTCTTGCACTAGGCATTGTTACTGCTGCTGCTACGATTACATCCCTATTCAATTGCATAGCCTGATTTTGTCGCCCCTTGATGTACCTTCCTTATCCTATGCTGCCTGCTATATCTATATATTATTTTCAGCAGTGAGCCCTGCGCATTGTTAGCTAGGATTAGATAGCGGGCCGTGATCACTCAGGGGAGTGACGCGGATACAAAACATATTCAACTGCAACAGGTACGGATCAATGCAGACACCCTAGGGAACCTACAACGGCGAGACTCTGCCGAGTCGCTTCGAGTTTGACTTACGAGTGGAATGGACTCGTATTTCACTCTCGTCGGCTCAGTAGCGTAGCATCACCAGAATGATACGAGGTTTACCTCTTTAGTTCATTCCGTTGATGTCTCTGTCAAACCTCTTTAAGTGTGCTATCGAGGGTGATACCTCCTGGTTTCACTTAATGGTAGGCACTCGAATCAACTGGTGTCCTTAAAGGTAAGAGTCGGGCGACCCAACGGTGCCCGCGAGAGGTATATTGTCGGGAACGACAGGGAGGGTACGACCGACGTTACTGGCGTGCTTGGCCCCTGCTCGTATCTCGCGAGAGTTACCAAACCACGAAAGTCGAGATCTACCAAGAGCAGACGCGAGACAAGGTAAGGAGACGGTTCACCTTGTTGGTAACCGCAGTGACTTGGTGGGACGACATGGCAGGCAGCGATGTACTGGTGGTCCTGACTGCTGTCGTTGACCGCGGGTCGGTTAAGTCGAGGCAGCGATAACGGTTGTCACGCAGGTTAATTAAAATGCTAAATGGTTCAGTGAATGTCTTGAGTTGGCTATATGTCATGTACGCACTACCTACCCGTGGGAACTACGAGTTATGGGCTCCTCCGCTTCTTAGTGTCGTCCGAAGACTCTTCAGACGTCAGCAGTACCGCGGGCTGATTGCCGGGAAGTGGTGTTGTCTTATTTGCCGCGGCAGTGTGATTTTTATTTGCTTTGATTTAACTTCACCGGCCAGTCACGCACCGTGCAGGAGTACGTCGGGGTTAGGGTCCAAAGCCCCGCGTACATAGGATATAGTCCGGCGGATGACCTCTCTGTTGAGTTGGAAAGATGGGCTATGAAGTGTCGGATAGCCTCGGTGGAGCGTTCCCTAACAAGGTTCCCGCCACCCTGGAGATCCGTGCGTGTAGCGTAACACAAGTGCACCCCTGCAGGGAAGATTGATCTATCGATAGCCGTGTCCACGGTAACAGGACGCTTTATGTTGAAGCTGGATCTTACCACTAGAAACTATTATTATTAAACTGTATGGTTCCGGGTTTTCTTCCTCGCGGGGATGTCGAGGAGGTGAACTCGGAGGCATAGTTAATTATTACAACTTATTATTATACAATGCTGCAGCAACTTCTGCTGCATTGTTACTTTATGCTTTATATAAACTGTTGGCTGATTCTTACCTCCTGCTGCAAGACATCGTCGGAAGATGCTAGTCTTCGTTAGGCCTAGCTTCTTACCCTTGCTCTGGATTTATGTCTTTCAGTCCACTATATACAGCCTCTTCATTCCGTTGATACAATGCATAATGCTTAGTAGCGGACGTAAGACTCGCGGGTATACTAGATACTCACCTGCTTTATTTCCTTTACTGTTTTGCCTGATCGGACGCTGCAGTCGACGTTGGAGCCCAGGAGCAGGAGTACCCCGGAGGCGCCTACTACGACGTCGAGTTCCCCGTTGACCAGGAGTAACTTGGAGGTTCCCAGGCAGGAGGCCTCGCCTTTTCGATCTGTTGTTATTTGTGCTAGCCTTCTTAAGGCAACCTTGTATTCTTGTGTCTGTACCCAGATACTATTGCTTCCGCTGACTTTGTGCTCTCGAGCTGTTGTATTCGAGCCCTCGTGGCCCCTGGCTTGTATTAAACAGCTTGTATTATTTTATTTGTAGAGTTGTGTTGTGATATCTCATCGTGAGTCCCTGATCTCACTCGTGTACCTTGCGTGTATGATTACTGTACACGGATTGATTTTGGGGGCGTGACAGCGGGTTCCGACGATCTCGGTTCTATGCGAAACGATGTAGACGACATCAGTTTAGTGGAGCGAGGCGGTGTTTCGAATTTCGTACGTCTCCGACTTCGTCGGACGGGTAGACGTTCGGATGTGCCAGGCATAGTAGTCGATGTAATCCGAGGGGCGTATTTACAAAATGCCGCGCGCGCTAGCAACTGGACCCCCGGATTCCCCTCTTATCTTCGGATTCTAGCCCACCCGAAAAAACCGGATCCGAAACGGGCCATTTTGTGGCCCAAAACCCCACCTAATAGCCCCCTACTATATATAGTAGGTGCTGCCCTACCAAAATGGACAAACCCTAGACCAGCCTCCTCTCTTTCTGTGCCTAGCCACCCCAGGGTCGCCACCTTGCAGTCAACCACACCCACCTGCCCAGATCTGAAGACCAGCCTTCCTCGATCTGGACCGTTGGATCGGCTGATCCAGGGGCCTCCACGTCGCCCCGTGGAATCGCCCGCATGCCTTTGCGCCCGTGCACCTCCCATGCCCGAGCCGTGCCGCCTCGTCAACCCCGGCGAGCCGATGTTGCGCCGACAAGCCGCGCTCTGCCCCGGTGAGCCCCCTGTGGCTGACCTCCTCTCCTGTCCTCCCTCCTCACCTCTTCTCCCTCTGCTGCAGGCCCGCCGCCGCCACGGAGCGCCATGGAAAGACCTCGCCATGCCGCCCCGTGTGCTTGTCGCCGCGTCGTCCCATGGCTTCTCCGGCGATCGGATCCAGCGAGATCCGGCGCCCCTCAACCTCCTCCACCGCTGTCCCGGCCGTCCCGGCCACCCCGTCGCCCGGTGTATCCCCCTCCTCGCCGGAACCCCTGTCGCGGCGACCTGGAGACGAGGACGAGACGCCCATGTTCGAGCGCGCCTAGCTGGGCTGCCTCCCAGCGCCACGTGGGCCGACCGCGCCCCCACGGCCCATGGCCTCCTCGGCCCAGCACGCGTGATCGCCGCGCCAGATCCTCGCCCTGGGCGAGCAAGTGCAATCCCTCGCCCTGCCTACTGGGCCGCAACCCACTTGGTGAGGACGCCTCCCCTCTTTTATTTTTATTTTTTTATTTTTTCCTGTTGGGCTTGGCCCATTACTGTGTAGCGCCCATGGGCGTTTGCTAGTATTCTGCGCTGCCCCCTGTTAGGCCCGTGTAGTGCTATTTCGGCCCAGGAGACGTTAGTTTTTTTTCTGTTTATATTTTGGCAGATTGTATTGTTTTTTTATGCCCGTATCTTTTAAACGGTAGCTCGGATCGCGACGCGTTAAACATGAAACTTGCTTAGTTTTTCGTGTAGATTAATAAAATGCTGCCATTTGCCATGTTTGACTTTGTTTACATGTTGTTTTACTGCTAATTACAACCTTGCCACTGTAATTTGTAATCTGCCTTAACTTTTTAACCGTTGCTCCGATTAAAATGTTCCTTATATGTAACTTGACTAGAATTGCATGTAGATTGTGTTTATGTTGTTCTTGCTTGCTAATAAAAAAATAAAATATTGTTTAGGGCAAAACATTACCAAACGTTATAATTTTCGTGGGGTAAATAGTGATAAGCAGGTTTAGGAGTTTGCCCCACTTAAACTGACTAGCTTAGATAGCTTACTTATGCTTCACCTCTTGCCATGATTGTGTGAGATGCCATGCTTGAGTGAGATGTCATGTTAACAACCTTTGCTCATGTTGTGTAGCAAAACAACTTTAAGCATCGTAAAATGTGTGGTATCATCGTGTGTGACGAATACTCCACTTAACCTGTTAGTAACCGCTCTCGACGGTAGATGCGATGCCGTAGTGCGTTGTCTCGTGTTGCCTTCTTGATGTTGTTTGTTGTCGATTGCTTCGTAGTAATAGATGCTTCCCCATTGATTGTCTTTTCAGTGTTTCTCTCTTGTGTGCTCCCGCGGGCACTCTCGGAGACGGTGCGATCTCGCGATCGCCTACACCTTCGGAACCCGACTTATCAACAGGCAAGGACTATACATTACTTATGATCCATTCTATTATAACCAGCGGTTTGCAAGCTACTCTAGGTTAGGTTCGATGTTTGATCCTACCACATGTTTACAGCCTCTCTTAAACCGATACAGCCATGTCCCCTCTCAGCAAACCATGTACTGTTATGTTACTATTGCTCGTTGCTCAGCCACTGCTTAGTATGCATGCTTAGGATGCTACGAATATTACCCTGTTACTCCTTGGTTTGGGCAATCACACTATTATATTATTGTGGATGATGTGATTTATTATAATGTTGACTATATTCGACGAAGGATGGAAGGTCTAGGCTATCCCGCCTCGATGCTTTGTTCCATTCGAGTCACCTATGACCCGAGTTTCGGGTACTGTGTCTCTTGGCGAGCGTGCTAACCGCGTGTGGGATACTATGGGGTCCCCTTTTCTTACCTACCTAGCTTCAAACATTTCTAGAGGTGGCCCAAGCCGATTTACCATTTGCAAACCATGCATATATGTTTGTCGGGTCGCTCCTAGCAGACATCCTTTAAACAACTTGGGCCATTGGAGACTTGGTTTCTCTGTTGGTCCACCCGATCAGCTAGGACCCGGCCCCATGTGAGGTGACCCGGTAATCCCACCTGCGTCAGCCGGAAGAGTCGGATCCGAGAGTGCGGACGGCTTTTGGATTGGGTGTCGACTCCCCGGGGGCCACCCGGATTTGTTCGTTGTTAGCTAGAGGGACCTGTCGTTTCGGATCTCTCGGAACTAAATCACCAAATGGTTGTCTGTGATGTGTAGCAACTAAGAGAGATGGGCGTGCGTGCGGAGCCTTGTAATGGGCAGTTGGTACACCCCTGCAGGGTTAAATCTTTTCGAGAAGCCGTGTCCACGGTTATGGACGACTTGAGACCTACTCCTTGTTCATAGACAACAACTGAGATAATCTTAATAACTTGATCAACGTGTGCGTGCCTTGACTGCTTCTTCTTCGTCGGGATGCGAAGGGGAGGACAAGGATAGGATAGGTGTTATGTTTACGTAAGTAGCTGATAGTAAGACTTTTTGGAGGCGATTCCTCATCGAATGCTCGGCTTCTTATCTTACTCTCTAGATCGTTAGCCACTTCATAAATGCTAGTGCGACAGCAACCTCACCACTTACCCCATCCTTACCGTGAACTACTAGTTATCCTAGAATGACGAGTGATGAAGTCCTTGCTGGGTCAGTTGACCACTACAGTTGGATGTTGAGTACTTCTGTACTCATGATACTACCCCAAACTCTTTTCAGGGTTCTTGGTCGACAACAGGTATGGTGATCGACGTTTCACGTGGAGACTCGACGACGACTAGTTAGGTGGATCCCAGCGGAGGGCCTGGACCCGTGTGGTTATGGGAGCGATGTCTTTTTCTCTTTGCCACTAGGCATTTGATTGTAGTCTGTACTCAGACATGTATCTACCGCTGATGTAATGTATTTAAGACAGTTGTATGCCGATTGTATGAGATGTTGTATCCTTGTAGCTATAATGTTGTGATATCATGTTGGAAATCCGGGGCATATGGCATTGTCATATGTCGCGGTGGGACCGATATGTGCTTCGTTCCCGGATCTGGATGGAAACATCTAGATCTGGAACAGTACCGCATATCGGGCCTTACATGTCCACAACAGTCGGATTTATCATCAATGCGCAACTTTACTTGAGGAACAATTAAAGCTGGCTCACGGTCTGAGTTTTGATTCGGAAGCTGAAAGTACGAAGCCATTGCTACCGAAGCTTAACTCAACACACATGAGATTTCTCCTCTGAGGCTTCTCACTCGGTTTTGATTCGAACTGAGCTTTGTCCATAATGACTTAGGTTTTGACTTACTAACCCTTCTAGATAGTACGGTTTCCCCTATGACTCAAAGGATAGATAAAG
Organism: Bromus sterilis; assembly: GCA_950022295.1. Taxonomy (NCBI): domain Eukaryota; kingdom Viridiplantae; phylum Streptophyta; class Magnoliopsida; order Poales; family Poaceae; genus Bromus; species Bromus sterilis. Next base: position 134,990,123 of record OX465601.1, on the reverse strand, counting down.
AACTACACAAAACTACTAAGTCATGCGCCGTCTTCTTCATTTCCTTCGGTGAGTTATGCTTCAGGGAATCATAACCTTTTAGGGGTCACCCTTCGTGATAAAGCTTCGCTCCAAGGAATAAGCTTTGACATCTTGTCCATATTCCTTGAAGATCTTCCACATATCTTTGCTTCGGGAACCTAATTAACTGTTTAAACTCAAAAACATTGTTAGTCCTCTACTGTCTTGTCCAACAATATCCAAAACACATGGGGGCAAAACTTTGCTCTTACAGAATTCCTGTATTACTTGTCTTGTAAGTCACACCATGAACTCCACGTCGGTCTTGGACTCCATGTCGGTTTACTCGTCATTGCCTCGGGTGGGCCCGCCAGGTTGATGTTGGACCCTCGCGAGGCTTCTAGTGGGCCACCAGTCTTGACACGCACCGGGTACCCTCATGGAGGGGACTCATGGGGGGTATTCCCTCGTCAGTAGTGTTGCCTCCTATTTTGTTTTTCTCTCTTTCTTTTTGGTGGCCTCCATGGATCCTTTTTTTCTCATTTGTCCTCTTTGAGATTTTTTTTGATTTGTTCTCTTTGGGATCTTTTCCTCGCTTGTAAGGGCAACACTCTATATAAACTACATCAACAAACTTTTTGGTACTCATAACTCAAACTGAATAAAAATATGATGTATTAACTATATACCTCTGTCAGTGTAGCAGGATGTGCAATGATCTAGCGTGACATGTAGCAAAAAGATGAACAGAGTCAAAGGCCAACTATTATACGACCGTATGATCATGCAAAGAAATATGAAGACATAGAATCACATCAAGTCATGTAATGTAAGATGGATGTTGCATGGAAATGTATCTCAGAATGGCTATGAAAATCCCATAATAGGTAGGCATGGTGGCTGTTTTGAGTAATATATAATGGGGCTTATGTGTGAGAGAGGGGTATCATCTCACGAGATTTGGATGCACCGACGAAATTCGCACCAACTCTCAAGACGAGAAAGGGAAATTTACGGGGATGTACCCCGGCAAATCCCATGGTCAGGGACCCTAGGTTAGTCATGAGAGGCACAGGTTGGACGATAGCTCGTCGGCTAACAGGAGGATACATTCCTACTCGATATTATTGATCGGAGATGGCGATTACAGGGAAGCCGAGGCTAGTGCGCACAAGGCTAGGGTTACAGATTGTGTATTGCTTGATCTCGACGTCTCCCCTCCCAGCCCTTATATACTAGGCTAGGTCTCGGGGAGTCCGTCCTGGATTACAAATGAGGTTTCCTAACCAAGATCTTGTTTCGTACGGCAAGTTTGCACCTTCCTTATGAGTCGCATACTCCTACGTCGGTGCCACTAGTGGGCCAAGGATGGGCCCAGGAGGCATCTTTGTGGGCCTCCTGTCTTCGGGTACACCAGGTAGGCTCATCCATAGGAGTCATGGGGTCACCCCCTCGTCAGTAGCCCCCGAGTGCCTGGGGGACTCGAAGAGGCGCGCAGGGACTCGAATCCATTCTTGCGTCGTTTTTGATGTATGCACGGTTCAACCGCGGGTCGCTAGCAGTCTGGGGCCATGACAAAACCTGTTTCGAGGGATGCTAAGCTGAAAGGGCCCAAGGAGTCGACTGGTCGAGCCTTGGTGAATTGCACTAGTGGCAAATACCACAGTAGCCCAATCAAACTCATGTCCCTAGACATGAGCTTGGAACACTGGTGTCTAGCAAAAGTCATGCCGCTGCAGGTCTTACAATGATCAATTGCCGCCAGTAAAGTTCGTAGCCTAGGCGCGTCCGCCCGGCTTTTTCTATCATGCAAGCGCATGGAAAAGGTTGGGAGTGAAATCGCTCTGCGGCAAGTCCCAGCCCGGCCGATCTGCGCAGCGGGGTCTTACCTACACGCTAAGCTTGCGTGGCATCTGGGCACAGTGTATCGTGTTCCAGGAATATGTATTTTTATTGAGGCGCGGAGCATATTAGATAATGCACCCACTTGGAATAAACAATCAAGTTAGTTGTTTTAGCGGTCACTCGCGGAGCTTCACCGAGTGCTCGGGCGAGGAGTAACATAGAGGAATATTTGCTCGGGAGGTCGTCGAGTGCTTGAGTATATAGAGTTTTGCGAGTAATCACTCGAATATCTCTTTTGCTCTCTGGGTGAGGGAGCACCCGATACTCCGGGGCCACTCGATCTGGCGAGTGCAGGTCTGCTCATTTTGTGCCGTGGTGAGGGAGCACCCGAAACTCTCATGGGTGCGAGTAATCACTCAAGCACGTTTTTACTTCTAGGTGAGGGAGCACCCGAAAACTCTCATGGGTGCGAGTAATTACTCGATCACGTTTTTACTTCTGGGTGAGGGAGCACCCGAAACTCTCATGGGTGGATACGCTCCCGATGGGAGTTAGATATATTTGAAAAAATGTATTTAAACTATGTAAAAAACGGTGCTTGCAAGCTGCCTCTTCTGCTCACTGCCCCTTTGATTTACCTCTTGTTTGGTGAAGATAACTATCTCCTTGCTGGAGGACCGTCAAAGATGCTCTGGCTGCTAACCGTCATGTCTTCATGACCGGTCATAATGATGGCTTTGGTGGCGTGCTGCAGCCGTCTGTTGAGTTATCGATGCATGCATTGAAGATGCGCGAGTTTTGACGCGTCCAGCGCACAGTGCCGCCCGTGTGAAGGCATCTTTGTCTCGGAATTCGAATCGCTTGACTTGCTTGGTCTTTGAATTAATTGTTGCCGTCGTCTGGGCTTCTGCGTGCCCTTGTGGTTTTGCTATAAATAGACCTCTTTTCTTCATCTGGCAGTAGTGTTCGTCCTCTGCCTCTCTAGCTCTTCTTCTTCATCTTTTCATGGGGCCAAAACGAGGTGCAGGTATGACTAGCCGCGGCCGGGTTCGCCGTGGTCGCGGCGGTCGTACTCCGCGCTCTTCTCGTGGTGGCCGTCGTGGTGCACCGTCGACGCCTTCTTCCTCTTCCTCGGAGGAGGATTTTTGGAGCTATGATTTCCTTCTACGCGTCCGTGGCCGGAACGCCGCTCGTATTCTGCTTCCTTCTGCATTTTCTGCCCTTGTTTCTGAACGTGGCCTTGATGGCTTGCTGCTTTGTCTTCAGGGGTGCGCTCGATCTCCTTCTTATGTTAAGTTGGAGATTGATAGTTCCCGCTTGATCTTTCTTGGATTTGGCTGGAAGTCGTTTGCTCGACGCTTGAACTTGCGTGACGGTGACACTCTTTGTTGCCGTTTTGATGGTGAAGATACTCTTATCATCCGCGCCTTTGACCCGAGTGGCAACCGCATGGATCTGTACTGGCCGGAGACAAGCAACGATGGTTCTGACAAGTCGAGGAGTCCTTCGCCTGCGTCTTCAACTGCTTTCTCCTCCAGTGACTCTTAGGGTGATGATGCTGAGCCGTCTTCAACTGCTTCCCCCTCCGGTTCTGAAGAGGATCTCGACGTCAAGCCACCGGTCAAGCGGGCGCGCCAGGCGACCTTGTAGAACTGGAGGCAGCAGCGACATCTTCGCCGGCAGCTCGGGTCGAGCTGGAGAAGAAGCTGGTGGAGCAGGAGAAGAAGCTGGTGGAGCATCGTCTTCGGTGCTCCGCAAATAAGTCGAGCTTCACCTTTTGTTATGTCATTGACATCATGAGCCTGTTGTTTCGACCCCTCCTTTGTCTGTGATGATGCTTAAGTGTCAATCATCCCAGCATGGGCACACATGTAGAAGTCACAATTCCTTGGGTGATTGATGTTGTAGTCTTTTGTAACTAGGTTAGTTCTCCATGTAATGAGGATTGCCTTCGAGTAATCAGAGCTGCCTTCTATCCAATGTACTTTGAATCTTTTTGTGCCGAGAATGGTCTTTCGAGTCCTTTGCAACCAAAAACTGTGTTCAAGTCCTTTGCGTTTCGAGAGTTGTCTTCGAGTCCAAAAAATCTTTGCGTTGTGGGTTCTATCGGGTGCGCGACAGCGCTCCCGATGGGAGTAGCCCCCGAGGTTACGTTTGAGTCGGAGAGTCGAACGTAGGCTGAGATTTGTTTCCCTTATCGTTCTTCTGTTAATTTCTGTCTTTTATCGGGTGCGTGACAGCGCTCCCGATGGGAGTAGCCCCCGAGTCTTTAGGTGATCGTTGGCGATCGGATGAAGACTAAAGGAGTCTGTGTCCTGTGCTCCCTCCAAAGTTTCTTCAGAGTACTTGGTGCTCAATCTGGTTGTAGTCGTGTCTTTCCTTTTGGTTCCGGGCGGAGTTCCACGGGTGGTGCTTGTCAATGGGTTTTTTGGTTGGACCATTTTGAAGTTTCGAGCTGCGTGAGCTATGATGACGTCCTTCGGGGGGAGATTTTGTACTCGAGCCCCCGTGTGCTTTGGTGTAAAGATCGCGTGGGCGATGATAGCGTCTCTCTGGGGGAGTTTGTGCTCGAGCCCTCGAGTGCTTTGATAAAAGATCGCGATTGCGACGATAGCGTCTCTCGGGGGGAGTTTTGTACTCGAGCCCCCGAGTGCTTTTAATAAAAGATCGCGATTGCGACGATAGCGTCTCTCGGGGGGAGTTTGTACTCGAGCCCCCGAGTGCTTTAGTAAAAGATCGCGATTGCGACGATAGCATCTCTCGGGGGGAGTTTGGTACTCGAGCCCCCGAGTGCTTTAGTAAAAGATCGCGATTGCGACGATAGCGTCTCTCGGGGGGAGTTTGGTACTCGAGCCCCCGAGTTCTTTAGTAAAAGATCGCGATTGCGACGATAGCGTCTCTCGGGGGGAGTTTGGTACTCGAGCCCCCGAGTACTTTAGTAAAAGATTGCGATTGCGACGATAACGTCTCTCGGGGGGAGTTTGGTACTCGAGCCCCCGAGTGATTTAGTAAAAGATCGCGATTGCGACGATAGCGTCTCTCGGGGGGAGTTTGGTACTCGAGCCCCCGAGTGCTTTGATGTGGTAGTATTTGGGCAACATCATTTTATTGCGTCGAGGGTTTATATGAGCTGCCAGATGATCATGGCAGGTGGAGACTATGGGTAGAACAGGCGTAGGTTCGCTACGTTCTATGGATTTCCCACGTCCTCGTCAGTCTTCGGGTTATTCAGTCTATAGGCGCCTCCTCCTATGACTTTCGTGATTATGAACGGTCCTTCCCGGGGGGCGAGCTTTTGGACCTTCTCTTGTATGAGCCGTAAGACAAGGTCGCCCTTATTGAAGGTTCTGGTGCGCAGGCGGCTGCTTTGGTAAGCGCGCAGTTTGTCCTGGTACGCCTCTGACCTTGCTAGGGTTGTGTCCCTTGCTTCGTCTACTATGTCCTTGTTGTAAGGCCCGATATGCGATACTGTTCCAGATCTAGATGTTTCCATCCAGATCCGGGGACGAAGCACATATCGGTCCCACCGCGACATATGACGAAGTCATCTGCCCCGGATTTCCAACATGATATCACAACATTACAGATACAGGATACAACATCTCATACAATCGGCATACAACTGCCTTAATACAATATAACAGCGGAAGATACATGTCTGAGTACAGACTACAATCAAATGCCTAGTGGCAAAGAGAAAAACATCGATCCCATAACCACACGGGTCCAGGCCCTCCGCCGGGATCCACCTAACTAGTCGTCGTCGAGTCTCCATGTGAAACGTCGATCACCGTATCTGTTGTCGATCAAGAACCCTGAAAAGAGTTTGGGGGTAGTATCATGAGTACAGAAGTACTCAACATCCAACTGTAGTGGTCAACTGACCCAGCAAGGACTTCATCACTCGTCATTCTAGGACAACTAGTAGTTTACGGTAAGGATGGGGTAAGTGGTGAGGTTGCTGCCGCACTAGCATTTATGAAGTGGCTAACGATCTAGAGAGTAAGGTAAGAAGCCAAGCATTCGATGAGGAATCTCCTCCAACAAGTCTTGCTATCAACTACTTACGCAATCATAACACCTATCCTATCCTTGTCCTCCTCTTCGCATCCCGACGAAGAAGAAGCAGTCAAGGTACACACACACGTTGATCAAATTATATTAAGATTATCTCAGTTGTTGTTGTCTATGAACAAGGAGTAGGTCTCAAGTCGATCCATTTGGTGAACTTGTTGACTGCTACTAGCAGGTGAGTTCTTCCTTCCTTTGATGATTTCTTGAGTGGGCCCACCATGTCTAGTCCCCAGGTGGCGAAGGGCCATGATAGTGGTATGGTCTTGAGTTCTGAGGCTAGGGCGTGCGGTCTGCTGGCGAATTTTTGACAGGCGATGCAACGTCGTACGATGTCTTCTGCGTTTTTCATCGCAGTGGGCCAGTAAAACCTTGCTCGGAACGCTTTGGACACGAGCAATCGACTGCTCGCGTGGTGCCCGCAGGTGCGCTCGTGGATTTTGAGTAGTAGGGCTTTGCCGTCTTCTTCATCGATGCACTTCTGGAGTATCTGGGTGATGCTGCGCTTGTATAACTGTTCGTTGATCACTGTCAATGCTTTTGATCGACGACTGATGCGTCGGGATTCTGCGACATCTTGCGGTAGCGTGCCTTCAATGAGGAATCGGAGGAACGATTTTGTCTACGCGGGTCCTTCGAGTGCTACTGGGTCTGTAAGTTCGACCTTGTGGCTGCTGCTGCCTTCAGATGGGCTCACTGATGCCACCTGTGCTGGCTCTGTGTTGTCGTCATCTACAGCTGCCTCTGGTGCTGCTGTTTTTTCCTTGATGGATCTCTGGCTGATGCTTTCGAGGAAAACGTCGGGTGGTACTGGTCCTAGGGTCGAGCCAATGTTTGCAAGTTCGTCGGCTTCTGTGTTGTTTGATCTCGGGATGTAATTGAGCTCGCATCCGTCGAAACTTCCTTCGAGCGTGTTGTAGAGTTCCGCCAAAATACAATACCTATCACTAATTGGTGCGAGCTCAATCGCAAAAAAGTTCAACAGTGATCAAACAATACCAGAAAACTATTACAACATATACTAAGATTAACATAGCAATCTAGATTACCTACTCAAAGTAAGATACAACAACCAATGCAAGAGAATCAAACTCTCTAAAAATAATAAGTGAAGCAGAGAGTCCTAAAACTTTCTTCAAAAGGAAACTAATAGCTCTTAACAAGATATAAGTGAAGAACACGAGCTAAACAAGCAAGCAACAGCTAGAAACTGAAACTGAATACTGAACAAGTATAAGTGAAGCACAAGAGTATTGTAAGCAAGGGTGGAGTGTCTCTCTCTCCCAAAACAAGCATGCTAGGATCCAACAAGTTATGACCAGAAAACGAAGCAAAAAAAACTAAGAACTAAAAGCTAAAACTAAAAACTAAAACTAAAACTAAACTAAAACTAAAACTAAAAGTAAGGTGCTCCAAGCATAGCACATAATATGTGAAGCAATAAAAATATAGCACTAGGAGAGACTACCTGGTATTTTTGTATGAAGAAGGTGATGCCTCGGGGCATCCTCAAGCTTAACCACTTGGGTCTCCTTGAATATTTCTTGGGGGTGTTGGAGCATCCCCAAGCTTAAGCTTTTTATTACTCCTTGATATTTTTCATCATCTTCTCTCGTAACACTTGAAAACTTCATTCATACAAAACTTCTCATATACTTCATTAGAGCGGTTAGTGCACAATAAATAAAATTTTACTTGGGTATTGTAGCTCAAATCAGAAAACTCAAAACTAATGAAAGGTGGAGAAAAGTGTAATGCTTACTGTGTAACAAATTCGGATAAAAAAGATGATCTGGTGATATTTAAAAATTTATGTACTGCTGTGTACATAATCTTTTTGTGGATAACAAGACATAACTTTACACTTCCCAAACATCAGAGGCTAAACTTGGCACAAAACTTGAAAGTAAAGAATACAATGGAGTTACCACAGAAGTAACACACTCCAAGACACAACAAAAACAAGAAACAAAACTGAAGTAAATGCATTTTGGGTTGCCACCCAATAAGCACTTTCTTTAATGTCTTTTAACTAGGCATGATGTGAAAGAACAAGTCTTATAAATACCAAAAACATAGTTAGCTCGTATAATAGACTCAAAAAGTAACTTCATCTTCTTTCTAGGGAAATGTTTCATGCCTTTCTTGAGGAGAAATTGAAATCTTATAAGAATGGTTAAGGTTAGAAATAGTGGAAAGATGTAGACGATCGACAATACTCACTTATATCGACAACACTACATTCGTCCGCCGCCGATCTCCGGCGCGCACTGCATCCCATAAGATCATGCCCTCCTCCTGGAGCAAGCTCTCCTGGTTCATCTGACACAATCTGGGCGTGAGGCGAAAAGGCGTCGTCTACTACGATGTATGCGTGTGCTTTTGGATCCCACAATTGTTGTGTGAATAATGGTGATGTATGAGAGACTCTGCCTACAATATTATTTTCTTTATGATTCATACATCAGGACCCCTTAATTACCTTTTCCTTTACTACTGCAACTATACATATGATACTTGTACAATTGTACAACGAGAACATAATTATCATTGACAACAATAAGAATATTATTATCAGCTAATGATACTTGTCCAATTGGGCCACCGGCCATACATCAGGGCCCCTTAATTACCTTTTCTTTTACTACTACAACCATACGTATCATTATTAAGCTACCATACACATCATTATTAGGCTTAAGACTAGCCATAGTGGGAGTAACATAAGTACTAACATAGGTGCCACATAGGTAAAAAAGATGATGTGACGAATAATTAATGAAGAAAGAGACAAATAGAGTAATATGTTACCATCACATAGCGGTTGTCAATGCAAAATTAATGTACAAAACAATAAATGAATATCTCTATGTTATTACTCATATGACACTACTCACTATGAGAATAGTAACATAGACTACTAATATGTGCATGTTACTAGTCTAAGTTACTCCCCACTATAAGAAGGCTAATGCATATACAATACATAATTGGGGGCCCTTCCAACATGGGTGCCGGGGGCGCCCCCCCCCTTCAGGGCTGGCCCTATCCAAACGATTGGGACGGACGAAATGGATGTCCGGTTGAATTTAGACCCGGGCATGGACTGCCCGACCCAGATGGCCCGACGGGACCCGACCCGAAAATCTCGGGTCGGGCCGGGCCCGGGCTTTACAATCAGGCTAAATACATAGGTCGAACCGGGCTTGGGCTTATAGGAAATGAATATTAACAAAGGATCGTGCTGGGCTTTGTCGTGTTCGGTCCGGGCTCATGCCCGATTTCTGCAGCCCGATGGTCGGGCCGAGCCGGGGTCGGGCTTGGAGTTTTCTGCATCGAGAAATCCCCGGGTCTAATTGAAGTTGCCCTTAGAGAGCCTTAGAGCCCCTTCTGAAGATTTTTGAGAGAGATATCGTTTATTCGGTAATGACTATGTTCAATTCATTCTCTCTCTTTCTATATTTAGCTTGTTCAGAGGTTTATAAAGTACCCTGTACCCCTTCGATCACTTGTTCGATGCCCATTTTCGTGCTAAATCAATGAAAAGCCAGCGCACAGCTGGATCTTTCAAAGAAAAAAACTCTGGACGAGAGCACACGTCTGGAAATATCACCGGTATCCATCCCTGGCATTCCAGATTCAAGACAGCCTAGATTTGAACCCACGTCATTCCCTTCTTCCACCATCATCCCCTCCTTTTCGTCCAACGGAGACGCGCACACGATAAATGAACGTTGACATGTTTTCTTGTCCCTTGGACTTGCTCTCTCTTCCTTCCTCCATCATCTCGCCCATCCCCATCCCCTCTCCACACTCAAACGCAATCATCAAAGAGAGAGAAAATTGCGGCTAACACCAGACTTTGTGGCATTTGTTGCACAAAACACGGAAACAAAACCTTTGTTGCAGCTAGCACAGTTTAGGCTTAATTTTTTGCACTTGGCCCAAACGAACAACTTTAACCTTGTTAACATGTTATCTAACAGGCTGGGCCCGCTGTTTTACGCGCAACATAACATTTGAAAACATAAATATATATTCATACGTGACCCCTTTTTGACTGCAAATATATAAGCAAAAAGTTATTTTAGTACACAGACACTAGTAATCCTGTTTTAAAAAAATTATATTTTTATTTTTTGTCTAACTTTTTCGAAAACAAACATGCAAGTGCACATGTGTAGTATGTACGGCCAGATTTGCATCAAAATAGATATTCATACTTGACCTACATAAAAAAGACAAATGTTGAAAGAAAAACGAGGTCTTTTTTGCCTATTCAGATACGCGATTTTGTGATTTTTGTGTAGCCTATAATGCAATGTATTATGTAGAAAAACTCCGGATGTATGTAGATATCATATAAATTTTTCATAATATTTTAAATTTAAATTATTTTTGATTTTTTTATAAAATATGGTCTCAGGAGCGAAAACAATGACAATCTCAATGACAACAAACATAGCAAAATAAAAGTACAGTCGCAGTAAAAAAATCTCCTTCTCTCTTCAAAATTTCTCTTTTTGATAAAGGCCTTTATTACTCAAAAGGATTAAGTAAGTACACCGACCTCTGCATAGCTAAGATGCACACAGCCGCAAGTCATCAAAAGAAAAAATAAAAAGAGCGTACGACAAGTTATAAATGAAAGAACTATCGTCACTCAAAATTTCTCTTATCAACATGTCAACGAGTTAAGCTCCTTATTTGGGCCAGGCGCAAAATATTAGGCCAAACTTGTGCTAGCTATGAAAGAATTTTGTTTGTGAGTTTTGTGCAACAAATGCCACAAAAACTGATGTTAGCTGCAATTTTCTCTGAAAAGAGAGGGAGAGGGGGAGAGAACCAAAATCCCAACCACTTGCCCGCCACCCAGGCAGCGGGAGTAGTAGTAAACAGCTCATCCACAACAATAATTAATCCTGATGAAAAGGCAAACGTCCCGGACCCACGTCAGAGAGTGGGACCCATACGACGACCCACCCCCTCCGGCCCTGCGTCCGAATTCAATTCTACTGCAACCAACGAACAAAACGAAACAGGACGGACAAAAGCGGAAAGGTGAGAGAGAGAGAGAGTCCCGAGCCTACAAGCCACCCCACCACCAGATGTGAGAAGAACAGAGCCAAGCTGACGAGCGGAGTTTAAAAACTTGGTGCCGAGAAGAGAAGAGATTCCCGGCGTCGGAAAAAAAGGCAAACCCAACCAATTGGGTAAAATTCTGCGCCGGCGCGGCGGAGTCGGCGAATGGGAGGCGCGGAGGGTCTCGTCGTGGAGACCGTCTCGACTGCCGCGGCGGAGGCCAACGGGGAGGAGGGGCGGATGGAGGGGTGGTTGTACCTGATCCGATCCAACCGCCTAGGGCTGCAGACCTCGCGCAAGAGGTACTTCGTGCTCGAGGACTCGGCGCTCCGCTGCTTCAAGGCCGCCCCGCCGCCTTCCTCCTCCTCCAGCTCCAAGCGCGAGGTGCCACCCCGCATCTCCCTTGTCCTCTTCCCCCCTCGCCTGTCCTCTGATTCTGTCTGGCATTGACGACATTCTGCGGTCCTGTAGCACGATCCTGGGGCGCCTGTCCTGCTAAGTAAGGCCCAAGGGGAATTCGATTGGATTTATAGCGATTTTAATCCCGTGGTGATACGCCGTGTTCGTAGGATCCTCAACTGGATTCGCCGTCAACGCTAGACTAGTACCCTGCGGGAAGTTGCTTTCTACTACTACTCCTGAATATTATTTTAACGACCGGTTGGTGGAGATAAATAGTCATAAATACTGCGGGAAGTTGAATTTTGCGCCTGCTGCAGAGTGACGCGTGATTACCTTTGCGCATGCTTGGGACTAGTACTGCTGTTCCTCAGAATGTTCGGATTTTACTTCTTTCCGTAATAGTTAAGTCACGCATGCTAATCCAGTGTGCTATCCGCGACGATTCTCTCAGTATGGCATGTCGTTGTGTGACCTTTACTTCAAACCCCTCTTATGGAGCATCTGTTTGCTGAAAAAGGAAGGACCACGCAGCTGCACGCGATCCATTAGGAGCAAATCATAATATCACTGTCGCACTATGCAGGAAATAGGAGTAGCGTAGCTTAGAGTCAAAGAGTTGTTTGTCTGAGATGATGTCCCTCTGACTCTCTGAGCAAACTTGTATAGTGACTTCTATTTCTATCAAATGAGATACTAGAAGGACAATGTTTCGGGAACATGATGCGCACATGAACTATCGTACCTTCTCTGTTTGCCTATTTGACTGCATATGTGGTTGCTCCATTGGCTGTCAGTTCAGCATTGTTGATATCACTTTTTGATTGAAAAGGGAAGTAATTTATTATGCGACCGAATTTTGCTTAATAATGCAAGTACACCTGTCTTGGATTGAAAGAAATGTCATATTGATCATGCATAAGCTACTCCATATACTTTCAGTTTCTGCGACAAACTTTTTTTCTCGACTTGTATTTTTTTTATGAAACATGACATTATGTTTTGTGCGCCCCCTCCACCAGGATCCTATTAGAAGTGCAATAATTGACTCCGGTATACGTGTTACAGACAATGGGAGAGAAAGTGTTCATAGAAGTGTAAGCTCATTCATTTCTGATCTTAAAATTTTACCGGCAAATACATGAACTATATCTTGAGTCCATTCGTCATCATTTTGTTGACAGGTTTTTTATATATTCACACTCTACAATGCTTCTAACCACTATGATCAGCTGAAGGTAAGCATTGATGTTAACTATAGAGTCACATGTATGAATCCGGAGCTGATTCTTTCTGCTTGGTTTGTGATAGAAAAATTATTTTGATTGACCGATGCTTTTTTTCAGTTGGGTGCTAGAAGTTCAGAAGAAGCAGCAAGGTGGATCAGGTGCTTAATGGAGGCTGCCTTAAAGGTCCATGATTTGCTTATTTTATTGCTTTCATTATTATTATGTTCACAAAAGCATTAACATAATTCATAACTTCTTTATTGAGAGCAGTCTCCCAGAAAAGATGAGCATGTTGTTGCTTGTTCACATAGAAGATGGCAGGCTTTCAGGTAATAAATGCAGCACAAATTTGTTGATTATCAAGTCTATGGACTGGGGATGCATTCCATGGTTTCCTAGTGATTAACTATAAGGTGTTCTTTTTTTTTTTACTCCAGTATAGCCTTTTCCCCATTGGCTATACATTTCTTTTAATCGGAAAAACTGGCTTTGTCACTGAAATTGACATGAATATTATATAGGGTACTGTCAGATGTTTGTCCTAGCAAACATGTCACCCTTTTTTTTTGTGTAAGTTAGAAATTTCATGTTGCCACTTGAAGATAGCACATGTGTGGTATGTTGGAACGAAATGTCATGGATCTTGTACTAAATTGCAACAGACTGATTATACTGCATTACCTCTTTTGCTAGATTTTTTTTTCAAGAGTTGAAGAAATAAATAATGATGTCTAGCTATACTGTAACTTATCATGATCATATTTTTATATGTAAATTCTCGCATATCAGGACATGCTTTCATGTATTACTCATGTGGTTATACATGGATGCTTTGGTCTGAATTTGGCTTCTGGTCTTTTCAGTTCTATATGCTACATTGCTACATACTATGCTCTTCCAGTTTTTTGGTAGAGAAACATTTTTATAGAATACTTGTGCTGATTGTTCATTGTAATGAGATGGTTTCTATGCATATTCGGTTGACTAATTAGCTATTACATCATTGCAGACTAAGTCGCCGCAGTAACCGCATGCACTCAATAGGTATGTAATGCATCCTTATACTTTGTGACGGACAAGTAGTTTTAGCAAACAATTAAGTACTCCCTCCGATCCATATTAATAGACTTAAGTTTGTCTAGATACACATGTATCTAGTCTAAATACTTAACTAGATACATACGAATCTAGACAAAGTTGAGTCCATTAATATGGATCGGAGGTAATATCTTACTATATGTGGATGCTCTTAAATAGTTTCTTAATATTTTCTACCTGAAATGATTTTAAATAATAAATCTATTTGTGCTCTCTAGTGTTGTTTCACCACTTATTTTCTGCTTTATGTATATTTTTTACCAGATTGGACAATATTGTCATCTTCTCATAATGATCCAATGGCATCTGATGTTATTGCACCTTCTGCATGGACAATATTTGGCTGTACAAACGGTAAAAATACAGATTGTCTTTCCTTCTCTATTAGTATATGATTAAATAAGCTTAGCAGGAGCCACCATGTTCATTCTCAATGGCTAGGATCATTATGTTAATTTGAGGAAAGAAGGAACCTCTACAATGTCGATTGTGATGACTCCATATTATAACAGCAAGATCATGTGATGGGCTAGAAATTATTTAGTAACATCCTAACAGCCTTTAGCTATGGAATTTATAACAATGTATGAGGGAGCCATCCAGACACGTTTGAAACTAATTCGGCAATAAGTTTGGTGTATGCCCAATTTCCCATCTACTTGCATGTCAATATATACAATGTAAATGAGCCAAATTTAACGAAACACGTATTTCATAATTCATATGTGCTTAAAATATGCATGTCCACATGACCACAATAATTGATGTACAAAGAAGAGGAAATTACATGATCAGATTATGTTTGGTTGGTCCGTTTTTAATGGTGCAGCTTAAACGGCACCAGCAAATTTAGAAAAACACCAAATATATTCTCTCATATTAGGAATACCAAATACAAATAGTTTTTGCAATGTAAAGGTAAACTCCAGAATCCATTGCACATACAACCCTCTGTAATAAATACAGTTTGAAGCCAACCCAAGACAACAGACAGGTAGGGAGTTGATGCACTGGGGAAGGGAGCCAAATATTACTGCAGCTGTATAATGTTTGGAACCTTCATCTAGTAGTGATTAGAGGCTATATTTAGGGGGGTTGGTGGTAGGAGGAGACACTTTAGAAAATTACAGATCATTGGCTAACTTTTGCTATGGGAAGATGATTAAGATGGATCAATGGTGAAAATGTGGGGGAAAACATTGTAAAGGATAATATTTTCATAGAAAACGCAAAAACCTTCATCTTGATGCATTGATAGAAAGAAGAGTTTGTACAAGCCCTAAGAAGGGTAACACCCGGTGATTACAACACGACACCCTAGCCGCTAGACACTGGCATCGCCGCAAGGGCAGACCTCTCGCACCCATCGTCCCCTGATATGCAAGCCGCTCGGCGTTCCAACAACGGTTCTGGCATGCAAGCCAGACGAAGAACTTGACTCAAGGGGTTAGCCCAAGACTTTCAGTTTAGCTACTGAAGATATTTAGGAAGCAAAAGATTGAGAGATGATAGAGCGCAACTTCCATCTTCTAATACATGGAGGTGCCTTCTGTCAGATTTAAGGTTTAATCAAGAAAGCAGGATTCTGGCAGGTATCATAGCAAAAATTATATTTCTCTTGCCAGCCTTCCCATTCGACATGACAAATTGTCTTATGTATACCTGGACAGTTGGACTTGAATTTTCAAAATGAGCAGTTTTAACATGGCCCCTCTTACCTCCTGTTTTCACATGGGAGGTAAGAAAGTAAGAGTAGTTCGAAGCAGTTGATTTCATTTAGTGGACCTGATTAACTCTTACCTTCTTACCTCTCATGTGAAAAGAGGGGGTAAGGGGTACCATGTTAAAATTGCTCTTTCAAAATAGCCTCAGCACAAATTTCTTAAGCAGAGGAGCCGAATATTTCTAATAAACAGGTCAGATACCTAGTAGCAGGAAAGAAATATACAAATTTAATTCCTTGATGGTAGGAGTGCATATTTGGTTAGCATGGTATATATGCACAGTTCAATAGTATACTATAGGACTTCTAAGGCGTACACATTAATAACTATACAAGTAACTAAATCTCAGCAGTCATGAGTTGTGACTCCTATTCTTTGTAGGTTGAGAGCATAGCACAGCAGTATAAAATACAGATGCCGTAGTTCAAAGACTACAGATTTTAACTAGTATTGCCTTCCAAATACCGTATGATTAATTAACCACAAGTGGCATAACCTGATCATCTTCTACAACACAGCACAATCATTTTAATTAGTAATTGACTTCTCTCTTGGAAAATTTGAGAAATCTTTATTTCATGTTATGCTGCAATCTTGGATACGTATTTCTTCGTATAAAAAAACAAAGTAGGTTGAAATTGTTCAGCAACAGATTACACAGATGCGCGAATAGAGAAAACCACATCAAGCCGTAAGTGCAATGCGGATGATCTTTCTTAACTTTTTTTTATACATCACGCATTCTTATTTACGTGATCAAACTTAGTTATATGATTGGCATCAATGTATCAGAGAAGTAATACAGATACCACATTATGATACTTAGTTAGCTGCACATTTGTGTGTGCAAACAAGCAAATTATTTATTGCTGAACTTTCTGCTAACTTCCGATTTCCTTTTATTTAGGATTACGTTTGTTTACTGAGGCAAAGGATGGTGGATCACGTGGGAAGGTATTTCTCGCTGTCGAGTGTCGACAATGTATTTTGTGGATGGGTTGTTGAATTCACCATGATTTTGCCTGTTTACCCAGTATTGGGATGATCATCCAGCTATAATGGCAGTTGGTGTCGTTGATGCTAATTCTGAGGATATCTTCCAGACTTTAATGTCTCTTGGTCAATCAAGATCCGAGTAAGATATATGTTTCCTGCTTAACAAAACCACTTTATACTCTGCACTTCATGTCACTAAATGCATAACATTATATACATGAACAGCTATGTGTATGCATTTGTATCTCCACCAATCAACCAGTGAGAGTTTTTATAGGTGGGACTTCTGTCTGCGGGAAGGAAGGGTGGTTGAGCATCTAGATGGACATTCAGACATAATCCACAAGAAACTAAGAGGGGACTGGCTACCATGGTCTGGTGCTGGATCCATCATGTTTTTTGTATGCACACTTTATCGTTAAGTTATAATAGTATATATGATATTTAGTTTTCAGGGGGATGAGAAAGAGAGATCTATTACTTAGAAGATATTGGAGGAGAGAAGATGATGGAACTTATGGTACAGTTGTTGACAGAAAATGATACTCCCTCCGATCCATAATAAGTGTCGCTCATTTTGTACTAAGCTAGTACAAACTTTGTACTAGATGAGCGACACTTATTATGGATCGGAGGGAGTAAATAATTAGCTTGTTGCGATCTTGACCTGACACTTTGTCTCTTGATTTTTCAGTTATCCTGTACCACTCTGTTTTCCACAACAGATGCAGTCCTGAGAAAGGCTACATCCGTGCATGTCTTAAAAGTAACGAATGCTTTATTTTCAGTTATCTCTGGGAGAGGTAAAAACTGATTGTTATTGCTCGTTTATCATGAACTAAGATATGATTTATGAATAATAGGTGGAGGGTATGTAATATCACCAGTTAGTCAAGGAAGACAATCAGTTGTGAAGCATATGCTTTCTATAGACTGGAAATTCTGGAAGTCTTATCTCCTTACTTCATCCGCAAAATACATCACCATGCGTATGCTGGGAAGAGTAGCAGGCATGTCTTGCGAAAGATCGATGAATCATTGCTTGTTGTGGTTATCAACTTTTTCCCAGTGCTCAGTATGCTAACCATTTGTTTGCAGCCCTACGAGAATTTTTCCGAGCAAAAAATGGAAACTGTGCTTGCATGGAGTTCTCATCGGGTGAACTGTCGAGGGATATGGGACTGCCGCAGGGTGGAAACGGGCGGACAAACATAGAAATGCAGTCAGCAAATGAGAGCAAAAGACTTGAAGGTCCTGCAGAAGGACCGCAGGGTGGTTCTAACCGGCACTTAAGCAGTACTGGTTCCCTTATTCAACTTAATGATGCGACAGATGAGTTCTTTGATGTCCCAGATGAATCAGAATATGATCAGAGAGAAGCCATGTGGTCTTCTGATGAGAGCACACATGCTTCGGTGAGTTCTTTAAATAGAACTTTTTTTCTCGAACACACACCTAAATGTGTGCCATTTTGTATAAGAAGAGACATCAAGATGACTGCAAGCTTACAAACGGCAACATAAACCAAAAGAACCTAGGCTAATAAAAGAGAAACAAAACTGGAACTAAAAAATGAAAGCAAAAAGAGCTAAAAAGTTATTACTGTTCTTATTGATTATGATGGTAGTTTATTTCCATCTCATCTCTAGAATTGTTTATTGTAAATTGTTGTGTGGTTGACCGTACTAATATGCTTTACACCCGTGACCTTCATATGTAAAAGGTTAACAACATTGCAATGTCCAGAAAATTGTCGTAGCTTTCACTTATTATTCAGCTGTTGCCTTATCGCAATGAGTGTAACATGTGTAGTTTAGCCCATACTGTGACTTCTCTCTTACCCTTTAGTAACAAAAAAGCAGGAAAGTTTCTCTCACATATGTTGCAAGCCCACGTTCCGCTAGTAACTGAACCTATTTGTGACGCCCTGGGACCGGCATGCAGGGCTAGCGTCTCCTCTAGCCTTCGCATAATATCAATCCTAGGACGCCCACCAACATAACGTGCCCGTCGCAACACCAATGCTACAAGGGTGCAATTAGTCATATCATTAGACAAGTCCACGAAAGAGTTCGCAACAACAATACATTACAATAATTCCGAGGAGTCAAATTTAATGAATACTCCCTCCGTTCCAAATTAGGTGACTTCCATTTATATACATGTGTATCTAGACATGTATACAAATGCAAGTCATCTAATTTGAAACGGAGGGAGTACATTACAAGGGTCATATGACCAAAATAAAACTCATACAATGAAAGCAAATTATACTTTAGACAGGTAAAGAATACCAATGCCTCAAGTAGACTTAAACAAAAGCAAATGACGTCCATGTTCGTGCCTAGGGCACTTGCCAGAGGCATAACCAAGCTAACATCGTCCATCAACAAACCCGTCTTCGTGAATTTCTCCCGACTAGATTGCGGCAACCCAGAGGGAAAAGGTAAATTAAGTGAGGTGAGTACTCAACTGTATAGAAGGATAGAGAGAGGTTTGGTGGAATAGTTGATGTATTGTTGGGCCCCGTTGGGGAGTATATATATAGTGTACAAGTCTTGGAGGACAAAAAGCCCTCGTAGTGGTAAGGTAGGAGAGAGATATGAATCCTATACTACCAAATATTACATGTACCAAATATACTCTAACAAACTGTACTCGCAAGGAAGGGTAAAGGGGTTTAGCGGAAGCAAGCACTAGCTCCTATAGCAACAGACGAGGAAAGATAGCGCATAAGAACCAACTATCCTAACGTCAAACATAACACAACCTTGCTTTCCCCCTCGCATCACCCACGAGGAAGAACCCGGAAGGAACACACACTGTTGGCAAATTTTAATATTACTGTTAAGGTTGTTGTATGATCAAGTTAACAAGATCCAAGTCAACCATAACCACGGACACGATTATTTGAATAGATTTATCCCTGCAGGGTTTGTACTATTGGGCCCACACGTTTGTACTCCTTTATAGGCTAGCCGAGCGCATTATATGCCCAAACAAGGGGGCACAGATGACACATTCCCCTATGCCACATCCAAGTCTAGGAAGCCACCCGATTGGGTCTATCCAAAATGAGAGTCCGGCCATGGCTTCGAGTCAAACCCAACCATAGCGTGTGCAGCCAAGATCGCTGTTGCCCTAGACCAGGAATAACCACTTGGTTATCAGCCACAAATTCAGCCAAAAACCAGCTTGCGGCCCCTTGAAAAATTCTGCCGTTTTTCGGGTACCGATCGAGGGGGTAGCCCATAAGCCGTCCTTACACATGGTTAGTGCTCAGTCTTGAATTAAGTTTACAAGAACTCGGGTCCTAGTCGGCTCGAGTAGAATGAAACACTATGCTCTCAACATGGCCTCCCACCATTACCCTCCTAATACTACCATATCACCACATAGCATAACCATCATCTTCAGATGCTTAAACATGATTAACGGGACCCAACATAAGTATGATGAGGATATAACATGGTAAAGCGTAAGCCCTAAGCATGCATACTACTACAAGGCATGTTAAAAAAGGCTTGTACACAAACAAGGGTCATGCTGGGATCAAGTAATACCAAGGCAATATAGCGGAGTGACAAGAACGGGCTATGCATTAGCATGAGATCAGATATGATCAAGAAGAGTTTGTGAGACTTGCCTGATGTCCACGCTTGGTAGATGATCAGACCTTGCTCGTATCTCACTTCATCTCCGAATCCTATCCACGAAGAAGAAACAACACTGGGAAGTGAACATTGGATGCAAATCTTACTACTACGATAAAGATCCAGCATGTTTATGATATGCAATAACATGACATGGCAAGTATGAGGTGCATGTCATTCAATGCAATTACTAAACAAATTAAGTGAAGCACGAAATGCAACTAGCTTGCATTTCAACTACACTCCACATTAAGGAATGGTTCGATCTCTTTTATTTATACTACAAGTTTAAATGTTGTTTAGCATGGCATAATATGGTGAGGGAGTAAACTACAATATCTAGTCATTTTAAATTGAGTGGGAAGCTCATATATGTTAGGCGTTCCAATTGCCCCATATAAAGAAAGCACTTATTATGGTGTTACTCCTAATTCAATTTTAGTTGATGCAAACATGGATGAGAGTGAGGTAAACAGAATATACACATTTTTCTGGTTCGAATGGACTTATTACACTTAATTATCCAAGTTGGAATTGATTAATTAAGATTAAAGCAATTGAGCAAATCAATTTAATCATTTAATTAAATTGGAAAATTTTATTGGAGGCTGTTATGTAAGAAAATGGCATAATCATGATCTGCACATTTTTATGATCAAGCTCAATATAGGACATGTTGTGATCTGGGCTACAGTTGAATTTACATGATTTATGCAAGTTTATAACATTTTCTATAAAATTTTTTGAATTGTAATGTTTTGTAATTATAAAAGGTGTAATTATAAATGGTGAAGAAATAGGGAAACTCCAAAAGGAGCACGCAGGCATATCCACCCACTAATTCAAAAAACCAAAACAAAATGCAAAGCAATTCAAAAAAACCCGAAATTTTGTGGAACGCAACATACTCATGCAAGTGACATCCGTGCAAAATTTCAGGGTATTTCGACATTTGATTTGTGAAAACCAAGGCAACACGAAATTCTTGATGAATAGTGTCGTTTTTCAAAAACCCTCACAGTCCCAAAATTTGTCATTTTTGAATTGGATTACTCGAATGTTCAAACTTCACGAAACTTGCCATGGACTTCGCACACATGACATCTTGCATCATACAAAAAATCCGAATTTTTTGGTTTTGTTTACTTTTTGAAAAACGCTTTCTACTACTAATAGGTACATATGACCGCGCTGTCAAAAAAGCCGCGTCCGAAGAAATAAGCATTGTTCCAAATATCGTCGTCCAGTTAATCGACATCTCGGTCAATTAATCGCTACTGAGTAAAATGCATCCACGGACCTATTTTGTTTATGAAAGTGTCGATTGGGTTCTGATTCTTTTAAAATGCACGCTTGAGTCCTAAATCTTTTTAAATTGTTCATCCGAGGTCCTAAATCTTTTTAAGTTGATCATTCGAGGTCCTAAATCCGTCTGACCAGCGTTGACCTGCCTGCGTGGCACTTTGACCGTAGCCACGTGAACAACATGGCATAGGAGGCACAATGATCGGCCTTGCATATTTGCAAAACAGCCCTCAAACACTAATTTGTTCACAATCATGGTCCCTTTCCTCTTCCCCACCCCTCTCTGGCGAAATCAAATGCAAGCGATGACGGCGGTGCTGCTCCGGTGAGACGCAGAGGTCATCGACGGTAGTAGTTCGGCAGCTAGGATGGTGGAAGCGAGTTTGACCAGAGAAGGCATTGGTGGCCCACAGGGCGCTTGCACGCGCGATGGGGACAAGTGAGGCTGCAGGGCATTCATCGTCTCCTTTGGCGCGATTGCACCATGACCAGGCGATGGGACTTTTCGGAGTCGAGGAGGAGAAGAGTTTCAGGCGACAGGGATGGGAGGATCAGGGCACGGGGCACCGGACCCCCGGATCTGGCCAACGATGCTAGGGTTTTGACAGACGGCATCCAGATCAGCGGTGGGGGAGCTCGGGCGTTCGTCCATGGAGGTTCTTGTGCCAGGAGAGATTGGGAGATGAGAGACCATGAGTGAGGGCGGAGGCGAGCTCCAGCTAGGGCTGCTCGTGATGGGAGGTGCGCGGGGACTTGGGCGTTGCACCAACGGTAGCATCCCCGATGGTAGCAACGACACAAGAGGAGTTACTACCAACGGTGGAGACGGCGGTGCCAAAGGATGGCAATTTTACCCATGGGTACGGGTACCCTACCCGCATGGGCAGGGTATGGGTACATTTTTATACCCATGTGTAGTACCCATACCCTACCCATCAAATCATGGGTAAGGCACGGGTATAGCTTTGTACCCATGGGTATACCCATATCCTACCCATGTATATCATTGTACCATTTGACCAATCCCATGCGTATCTATACCATATAGTATTTCATCTACTAAGTGGGTACCTGTAGCCTTTATAGATAATTGTCATGTATTCCTCTATCTGCTATTGAGTTGAGATTATTTTCTTGCCAATGTGCTACCACTGAATGTAAAAATATCAACATTTTTGTATTTTGATCTACCCAATGGGTACCGATGGGTACGGGTATCCACCGGGTATGGGTGTAGGTACAGTTTCATACCCACGGATAAGGGTATGGGTAAAATTTTGTACCCATGAACTATAAGGGTATGGGTATGGTATTTCTCTACCCTACCCATTGCCATCCTCGGCTGCACTGAACGACTTCTTTTCATGGAGCTTGACTGCAGACGAGCTTGCGCCAGTAGACATGACGATGGAGCACCGACAGAGAGAAGAGAGTGGGAGAGAAGACCTAGGCTGAGGATTGAGGAGAAATATTACATGGGCCAATTTGCATAAATATCCAACCACTGTTTGACCCCTGTCCACGTGGCCACGGTCACACGCAGGCAGATCAAAGATGGTCAGATAGATTTAGGACCTCGGATGAACAACTTACAAAGATTTAGGATGCAGACGTGCATTTTGAAAGAATTAGGACCCAATCGATACTTTCGTGAAAGAATTAGGACTGCGCATGCATTTTACTCATCGCTACTTGATGGGTCACTGAATAGCCGATTAACCGGAAAATCTGCCTTTTTATCCCTACTCAGCACCCAACCGATATGGCACCCGTTAACGATATCCTGAACATTGGAAATAATAAACTAACTATTGGGCCGAAACTAGGCGAACTGGCACTATATAGCGAACTCGGCACTGCTTCACTAGTTCACTATGCTACGCCCACTGGCCCGATCTTGCAAGAGGCTCGAGGAGGGACCTCCTCGGGTGATTGCGGGATTCGGGGCAGTGGGGCCTTCCCTGGTCCTGGCGGCCCCTGCGGTAGAGTGCCGCTCGGCTGTCGGATCAATTCGATGGCTGAGATTGATAGCGGCTGTGCTCAGATCTGAGGGAGAGGGACTGGTGGCCGCTAGATTTTTGGAGAGAGGGAAAACCCTAATTTGGGGGGGGGGGGGGGAGGGTGTCCAAAAATGGCAGGTGGAGGGCTGCCATATATAGCAGGGGGTTGGGTGGCTGTGTTGAGCTGCTGGGCTAGGAGAGGAGAGACGGAAAAGGCTGACCCAATAGCACATGTTTATTAACGAAAAAATATTTAAATGGCTATAGCGTACTCATATTTAATCGTTGGGGTACCGAATGAACTCCGATTGACGTGTAATTTTAAACGTAGCATCTGTAGACTATAACAAGGATACAAAACATATTTCAAGTCATTCAAAGCTCACTTAATTTTTATTTAGAAAAAAATCCATTTATGAAATAATGGGGTTTTACATGATACGTGAGGCTTGTGCAAACGTTGTGAAATAATTTGGGTAGCTCTCAAATATCACAAAAAGGCCATGTGCAAGTGTGGGGTGAGGTTCGGGCAAGAATACCAAAATAGAGAAGGGGTTTAACTATTCAGCATTTATCAAAATGGCAAATTAAAATATTAAATTAATTAGTTTATTAATGCAATATGAACCATGGAAGTTAGCTATCCACGTGCCATAACCATGACTTGGTTTCGATATCTTATGGGTTTCAACTCTAGCCTACCCCAACTTGTTTGGGACTGATAGGCTTTGTTGTTGTTGTATAATTGTATTAATGCAATATGATGCTTATGCAATGCTTATGAGATGCATATGATGCACAAACAATATCATAGGCGAAAATATCTAAGATATTATTCCCAGGCTGTTACACTATTATTTTCTTCTCTGCCATAGTCGTAGCATGACACATTTTGATCATAGTTGAAAAGGTGAAACAACTTATAGTCAGCTTCAAAAGTGAAACAACTTGCTAGAAATAACAATACATGGTCTTAGCATAACTCAAAAGAACCAGGACGAACTCCAACATATTTTTTCACATTCCATGTGTCTAATATTTGGCAGGACCAACGGCATGCTAAATTATCCAGTGCTGCTGTCTTTGTACGGAAGTTGCATGATCTTGCAGGTGTGTTACGGCTGCTGTACAGTTTTCAGTATTTTTATTTATTTTTGGTTCTAATTATTTGTTTCCCATTTCCAATATTCTAGTGCAAAAGAGAGGATACGTTGATTTACAGGGAGCTACAGATGCTGATAATGGACCATGTTACTATGGACATACTCTCCCAAAAGATTCTACCTGTACAATGCCTTCTAGTTGGTCAATGACAGATCCTACAACATTCTTAATACGGGGAGAATCCTATTTGGTTGATCGACAAAAGGTGGTTTACTGTGATATAATTATATTTCACTTGGCTAGGATGCATGTCTTTGTTCTGCAGGAAAAAAGGGATCCTGTATGTTACAGTGATAGCCATGTTTAATTAATCCGGTCAGCATATTGATACTCATGATTCGTGTGCTTCATTATCCATAATGATGAAATTATATGTAACTTCGACAGATCAAAGCAGAGAATACACTGATGCAAATGGTTGGTGCTGACTGGATAAAATCCGATAAGCGTGAGGATGATCTTGCTGGTCGTCCTGGGGGACTAGTCCAGGTATCTTTTGCTGAAGTCACTATTTTTTCTTTTAAATGAAAAGGAACTAAAATAAAGTTCGCAATGAATTGTATTGCAGAAATATGCAGCACAAGGAGGCAGCAAATTTTTCTTCATTGTAAATATACAGGTGAGATTCGTCGGCTTTATATATGTATGGAGGCTTCATAACTGTGCACTTAGACATGTCCTTTTTACTTATAATCCTGGTCGGTATACAGGTTCCTGGTTCTACCACGTACAGCTTAGCTTTGTATTATCTGATGGATACCCCATTGGAAAAGGTTCCTCTACTTGAAAGATTTGTAAATGGAGATGATACATTCAGAAACTCAAGGTTCAAACTCATCCCTTATATCTCAAAGGTACCTTTCTCCTACATTCCTCGATTGATGTGAAACAGAAAGGTGCTATGGTTTATGATAGAAAATTTGGAATGTGTCAATTCAGGGATCTTGGATTGTGAAGCAGAGTGTGGGCAAGAAAGCTTGTTTGGTTGGTCAAGCACTAGAAATCAACTATTTCCGTGGAAGCAACTATTTGGAGGTAACATCTATGCATGCCAGATGTAGTAATAGTCAGCTTCATTCACTTCATTCTACGATCGATCATCCAGAGATCAGCAAAGCTGGCATATTTAGCTTACTTGTGTGTTCAGGAAACAGTCTATCAGCTCTGTCTTTTAACGGGCGCGGCTGTGTAGTAAGGATTCGTTTAATCTCTGTCAATATTATTTGATCGTTTACTTAGTTTTTCTATTTCATGTTTTCCATAGAACAAAATCAACTGGATAATTCCTGGAAGCTAGCTGTTAATTTGGTTTATTACACTCTGTATTGACCATTACATTGACTGATTGACCGAACGGTCCATTGCAGTTACTAAACACTTAATGGCTTAGATTTATCTTGTAACATTATTGCTTGTGACCTAATGAATATATGCTTACCGCCACGCCAAGACAATTGCGACATTCAGCTCTGAACATTTTGAAATTTAACCTTTTCAGCTTGGAGTTGATATAGGCTCGTCAACGGTGGCACGAGGTGTGGTGAGCCTTGTGCTTGGGTACCTGAACAACCTGGTGATTGAGATGGCCTTCTTGGTACAGGTAATTGTTGTCGGATACCTTTTACCAAATTGTTAATATGTTCTTGTTCTACTCAAGATTGAGAATAGATCTGATCAGCAAGCATGCTTTCTTCCTTTGCCTCATGCAGGGCAACACGCAAGAAGAGCTCCCGGAGTTCCTCCTAGGCACCTGCCGATTGAATTATCTCGACGCCTCCAAAGCTGTATCGCTAGACGAATGCTGATCTCTCAAGGAGGCACCAGCTTGAACCCAATTTTCGTTTAGAAGCGCGAGTACAGCACAAGAAAGCCAAAAAGGCTCAAGCTATCCTTGTGTCCGGCCGTCAAACACTCGTCTGTATTTCTTGCCGCCCACAAAAGCGTGGGGGATTTGCCGCAGCAGTGTACATTCATTTGTCCTCTTGATTGAATTGAGGAGGTATTGCGGTTTACTGATGGCGGCAGTGACTATGATGCAAAGCCTTCCTCCCATTCTTTGACCGACAACTCGTCATCATGTAAAGATTGAGACAAAAGAAAAAGTGTATTCCAACCTGACCCTGTGTCGTTCGTTCATTCTGAATCTAATCTGGGATCAGAGGTTGTCAGATCCAACACCAAAGCAAACCCATTACTGGACGTTGACCCTTAACCTGATAGTGATTACACTGCCATGATTCTATCCGAGGACTGTGCGAGGGGATCGATCTCTCCAGACACGGGTCCAGAATCGAAAGGGACTCGACCCAAGCCCAACACCGGCGACGCAGTGATTGTCATCGGGAATTCCCTTATCATGGTCAGTCACTCGCTCGAGGACCACACACGCTTCGCTTTTGTTATTACTTGAGGCGGAAGGAAGACGCAGGAGTAGTGGAGCTGGCATTTGTTGTTGGGTCCTGACCTGAGAAAGGACATGAGTGGGGAGAGAGAAAATGATGGTGTCATCATCGCAGCAGCTACATCTACATCGTCGTGATCAGGAATCAGTATCACTGTGCCTGCCTAGCTAGCTGAGTTTTTCCTTTTTCCTACTAACCGTGTAGGCCAAACGCTGCATCGCTGCAGCGGACGTGACAGGTGAACGGCCTCTTCCGAGCCTGCGCTTTTCGAGCAGACGATGCTCTGATGATGATGCGTCGCTTGCTTGATACGTAATTCTGTGTCGCTGAAGAGAGAGAGAGAGGGAGAGATTAAAGTATACTACGCGTGGACGCAAGTGTACGCAAGCAAGCGTGGACAGGATGTTAATGCCATTGACCTGGGCAGATCCCTATGGCGCATGGTGCGTCGCCGGCGGCGGCGGCGATCGGGTCGGGTCGGTCGGTCGGTCGCGCGAGGCACGGCTCCGTGCTGGGGGTCAGCTGCTCACGTGAACGCGCAAGCAAGCGAGAGAGGCGATGCTCTGAATTCGATGCCTCTGGATCTGTTCGCCGTTGCACCGCCGCATTTGCTTGTCGCGGGGCATGCGGCCACAGTGTGATACGCATTCAGTTCCCCTGCCTTGTACACCGTCGTAGTTGGGCACACTTGATTATGGCTTGTATGATGGTCGATAAAATAATCTTGCTTTTATATTAAGTGTTTTTTTCATGGTAATACGTGTCTTATTCATATAATAAAGATCAAAGTCACGTATACATCAAACTATTAAATTGAAAAAACAGTAAATTTGATAGCCTTTGCATAAAGGATGCTGAAGAAAACTCTGAGCTCGACATAAACACCCGTCATTCGCCTTCGGCACCAGCACGACAGCAACCAAAGAAAAAAAATGATGGATCCCTCCTCATCCAAGCTTGACGTGGTTCCATCGCTGATATACAACATTGCGAACCTTCAAGGTGGCTCAACTAAGGCGAAATTATTATTGTTGAATGAATCAGACCGGTGCAACACCTCGAACACGCCATCAAACCACAGATATGGCACCTCCGCTCGACAAAGACATCGGGAAGGAAACCATATATGTCAACCACCAGGTGTGATCCCAGCACACAATCTACCGTCTTCCAGATGTCGTCAACACAAACCAAAAGGGTGATGCTAGGTGCCGGTCGACCGACTGAGTTTGGGCTGGTCGCTGCCAGCCGTCCGATCCCAACGATTTGATGGCCCAGATCGCTGCGTACCCCTTCGTGTGTATATGGTTGCAATATTTGCGGAGCGGTTGCAACATTAGCGGTACGGTTGCAACTTTTTTGGTACATGGATGCACCAAAAAATTATTGTGTGCATTTTTTTCAAGTTTTTTCACCGTTGCAGCAAAAAATCTGACAGAATTTGTTGCGTATCATATTTACCATTAATTCGTGGCAACAAATTTGATCACCGGTGCTACTAGCTTTTTTTATAACGGTTGCAACAAAATTCGGGACCCATCATCACCGATCATAATTCATTTTTTTGTTGTAGCAAAAATCATTAGTACCATTTTTATATCATGCTATCAAATGGATGTGCTTAGCACTAAAATACATCTAGATACATCCGTTTAGAAAAAAGTAACATAGATCAACATAGTAGCACTTTAGTATGATAGTTGTACAGATGGTAGCATTCTAATATCATGGTTGCAACATATTTGCGCATTGGATGTAACAAAAATAGCATGGAGTGAAGTCTATGGGCTGATGGGCCTTTGCAGCGAATCACGTGGAATTTGGGCCGACCGGCCGAAGCTTCTTCGGCCGGTCGGCCGGTAGGGATCGTTTCTCAAACCAAAATCTGCATCCGCTCCGTGACTACCTGCCAACCTTCACGCCAGCGCTGGAGGTAACGTCACCGCAACTGTGAAGCCCGAGGACACATGTCCACCATGGGGATGTCCTCGCTGGCACACCATTTTGGCTTGAACATATAGCCACCAAGATCTATCACCAACCACGGAGCTGAACGCTGTATCATCAGAAGATCTAGAGTACTTTTATTCATCGATGCCACCGTCTTCACCGAAGTCAAAACATAGAACAGTCGAAACCCTAAAACTACTGACGTCCTAATCCTCGAGCTAAAAGAAACCGGGCGCGTAAAATCTGGCGACTCTCCTCACCATCGATGATCCACAGGCCATCGACGGAGGAGAGCCGCCGAAAAATGGCACTAGATAGTTGGCCTCCTGGTGGCGGCGGCTAGGGTTGTCCGTGCGGGAAGAAAAGAAAAGAAGCCTAAGGCTATATATTAAGTCTTACTCCCTCAGTATCCAAATATAAGATATTTTTTTGATACACCCTTTATATAAAAAAGTTGGTATTTTACAAAGGGAGTATTAGTTCTTATATATGCATTTTTAATAAATAATACATATTCTAATGGTTTAATATCAATCATGGCTTTTATATATACTTTCATTTAGTATCTTCGCCTTTTCAATTCAATCTCATCACAAGAGATTAATAAAATATTACTAGTTCACTGCATTCACAAAAGAAATAAGTATTACTAAGAACAGAAGCGTAATCATGATATGTATATCCTTCCTACGAATTAAGATTTAATTTGCAAATTAATGAATTCAGAATGGACATAAGTGAAACAATAACAAGCAAATTGAGAAAGGAAACAAGTAGAAAAGAAGAAAAATATGAATTTGGTGTAGAATATTTTAATTACTATGTATTTTTTTAAATAAGTAGAACAAGAAAAACATTGATTTGGAAAGGAAAAACTAACATAAAAATGTAAGCGAGCGAGGATACCAACCCATATATGTTCACAGATATATATATGTGTTAAATTAGACAAATATAAACTTTTTCTCTCCACATATTAGATAAATGTGATTTGATGCTTAGGGCCAGTTTTTTTGGGCGGCTTAAAAAAATAAGCTGCTCCTCCCCAACTTAAAAAATAAGCCGCCCTATAAATATATCGAGACTTCTTAACAAGTTATGTGATAGATAGTTTAGAAGCCCCAACGAATGATATGTGCGGCTTATGGTAGAAGCTAGGGAGAGGTGACTTATTTTTTTAAGCCGCCAAAAGAAATGACCCTTAGTGTGTGAGCATGCCCCTTAAGATAGATGGGTCAAATTAGAAAAAAGTGTACCCATAAAAAAATTAGGCAAATGTGACTAAAGATGCTTTAATATGTACTTGTACTCGTTGGATATGGCAAATAGAAATAAAACGGTTTGTAGTGGGTCGAGTTCAACATGTTGGATTGTTCAAATTCTCCTAGACATTCTCATTTCCTCTTGACATATGGATTGGGTTTGAAGCATTGTTGGTGTAAACAAACGAAAAGGATTTGAATACCTCTATTGAAGGTGTCTTATATAATACTTCCTCCGATCTAAAATAAGTGTTGCAGTTTTAAAATAGGGTTAGTTCGAAACCGCGACACTTATTATGGATCGAAGGTAGTAGATTATCTTGCAAAAAGTAGGTGACTAAAAATATAATACAAGAATATACATTTTTATTTCCATTAAAAGATCAACTTTTAATTAGAAAAACTTTGACATTCGAAGATGACATCGAACCCGATGTTTTTAAATAAGTAGAACAACAAAAACATTGATTTGGAAAGGGAAAACTAACATAGAAATGAAAGCGAGCGAGGATACCAACCCATATATGTTCACAAATATATCTCTACTCCTAAAAGAAGAGTCGGTAGGCTGCCCTCCACGGTTTTTTTCGCCTTCACAGTTTTTCGTCTTCACCTTCCACCACCACACCTTCATGCTGGTTCTTTTACCCTCCCACTAAAAAACAGATCTCTTAATTTAAGGAATGTATACTTACATTCCTTTTAATGTTAATTAATACCGATACTCAATCACACACATATTTTTATATCCTTGTGCATAAAAGTAAAACACATTGATTTGATTTGTAAATACATTAATGTTTTGATGTATTTTCTAGAATGCTTCCTTCTAAGGGGGGAGTATGTCGTTCGCTCGTTTCGTTCCACCTACGATGTCCCCTTCCATCGATCCCATTGATTTTTCTCTCACGATTCCTTTCCTTCCTTCTATTTCAGATTTGGCTGATTTTTTAAACTTGCCTAAAATCTATCTATTCTAAACATCCATGCCTTAACGTCCTTCGATCAAGCTAAAAGAATCCCTTCTTTAGCGTACAAGTCACACAAAGTGAACATAGAATAGCATGTACACATGGGTGCTTTTTTAGGAATTAGTTGGTGATATTGTAAAATAATAAGTGTGTTTTTGTATACATACACTCTAAAAATAACAACATCATTAGCCTCAAAGAAAAATGTTAGATTTAATTGTTACCTTTTCTATCTTAAATGATATTTTTTCTTACAATTTGCATTTTATGTCGTTACCAGATCAAGAATTCATAATATGTCTATACATGTATTGATCATTTTGCGCAATATGTTCTGCAAGACATGACCTAATAAAATTAATAATTTGGCAAATTAGTTCACTATTGTTCAATTCTGTAACATTAGCAATACATTTGCTATACATTATTGCAAAGAATTAGTCGTTTACTTTTTTCCTTACTTTTGATGGTCTATTTTCTATATTTTGGAGGGGGCTAGAAGGAAACACTGTGGCTGCCAGTGAGATAAAGCAATAGCAATATTTGTCGCAACAAAATAAATAAAATACATTGTGGACAACATTCAATTCATATATATAAATAACTTGGTAAACATGGTTGCAAATTTTACGTTATTCCTATAAGCGCAAGTGTATTAACATAAGTACGTTCAGATGTTACTCTTTTTCGAACAACTTTTAGTGAGAATGAAACATCTGTCTTGTATTAACTGTGTACTTTTCCATATGCATGATTTGTGTGGTGTTTACACGTAGTTCGAACCTATGACGAGTCAAAGGAAGAGTGATTTAACGTGAAGAAAGTCACAACGTCATATGATTTGACCTAAAATTATATGTTAATCAAAATTAATATTAAACCATTAGAATAAAATTGTCTATGTTGCAACCCACAGACATTTTGTTAAGAGCAAGAGTTGGCTAAGAGAAGGAGTACTAATCAAATAATTAAATGTGAATTAATCAAATATTTTCGACTAACTAATCTCCAAGAAAGAGATCAAAAGAATCTTTCAAATCAATAAAGTATTATAATCTATAGTGGTACAAGATTTTGAAAAAAGAGTTCAGAGACACAGTGGCGTGAATGAAGGAGGGGATGGAAGGGAAGGGTGAAGATAAAGATATTTTTGTATACTCTTGGAATGATATGGTGTTTAAGGGAACGACACCATGTATTAAGGACGAAAGGAGTGTGAGAGAGACTCAATTCATCACTATATGAATGAAAACATGTCATCATACTAATCACATATTTCTAAATTATTTGATCATAATTTTGTTTGTTATTCCATGGCAACGCACGGGCATTAAGCTAGTATGGGTTAAATTAGACAAATGTTAAAAAAAATCTCCACATATTAGACGAATGTGAATTGATGCTTAGTGTGTGAACATGCCCCTTAGGATATATGGGTCAAATTAGACAAATGTGTACCCATAAGAAAATTAGGAAAATGTGACTAAAGATGCATTAATATGTACTTGTACTCGTTGGATATCGCAAATATTATAGAATGGTTTGGAGTGGGTTGAATTCAACATGTTGGATTGTTCAAATTCACCTAGACATTCTCATTTCCTCCTGACATATGGATTGGGTTTGAAGCATTGTTCGTGCACCCCGAACATATGAAAAGGATTTGAATACCTCTGTCGGAGGTGTCTTATATAATACTCTCTCCGATCTAAAATAAGTGTTGCAGTTTTGAACTAGAGTTAATTCAAAACCGCGACACTTATTATGGATCGAAGGTAGTAGATTACCTTGCAAAAAGTAGGTGACTAAAAAATATAATACAAGAATATAAATTTTCATTCCCATTAAAAGATCAACTTTTAATTAAGAGCAACCTATACGACTTTGCATAAAGCAACTCCAACCCATCCCCAAAACTTAATTCCAAAAAAATACTTTGATATTCTACGATGACATGGAACCCATCCCTTAGAAAGTAACTCCCGATAAAATTTCTGTCATTTCCTCATATTTTGCATCTACAAACCTCATTTCTACTTAATTTCAACAACATATTATTTACACATTGATGTTTCAAATGTAAATATTAAAAAAATCAAATGAAAGTTCTTTAATTGAAATTTAAACAATATTTGCACAAGAATTATCAAAATCAACTCCATGGTACATCCAAAATATTAAAACGTGGCATAGTTCATCATCGCGCTACATAATTGATCCAAAAGCAATCAAACACTAGAAAACATATAATTTGCCATCTGCAATGGAAAAGGCCCCTTTACGATTGGCAAAGGCTTTGCCATCCGTAAAGGCACGACAAAATATGTTGACAATGAATGACCCTACTATTCACTGCTTTGTCATACACTTATAATAGGGCAGACGACAAAGATATTGTCGTCGATCAAAGTGAAGGGGTGGACAACAAAGATGATTGTCGGCAATGAAAAGTATATGACGTTAACTGGAGAGTAACAGTAGGCTTTGCCGCCCACCAGTCGACAACAAAGGACTAATAGTGGGCCCTACAATTAGTTCTTTGTCGTTCGCCTGTTGGATGACAAAGCCTGAGCCTATGGCCACCTCCTAGGCCCTTTGCCATCGGCCGGTTAGAGGTAAAGACTGTCAGGTAGCCCCAGTATTACTTCTTTATCGTCCACTAGTGGACGGTAAAGCACTGAAGCCTGAAGCACATGTGGATGCCATGTGTCATCTTTGTCGTTAGCCTAACATAGGTGGATGATAAAAAAAGCCACTTAGTCACGGTGGGCACCCGTGTTGCACAAGTGCGATACACGTTTCTTCTTTGTCGTTTCGCAACACAATTTTTTATTTCCTTTCAGTTTCAACAATGAAATAATTAAGCATCAATATATATATTCCTTTCTTAGAACCTCCCACGACCGAGCCGCCCTGCTGCTCCCGCGAGCGGTGGCGGCGGCCGTCCCTTCCCCCACCCAACTTCCCCTACCTCCTCCTCCTCCCCCCCGCCTCCGCCGGCGCGCGCCGCCGGGCAAAGCCCGGACGGTGTCGGCGGTGGCGGGACTCTTCTCCCTGCAGCGGAGGTCCGTGGCGGGGGCCATGTCGTCCGGTGGCGGCGGCGTCGCGTCTACAAGGTGCGCCAGCGGCGAGTGGCGGCGGGGTCGTGGTCGCCTGCCCCGCATGGAGGTGCCTCCCCGTGGTGGCGGCTGCGGCCAAATCTGTCTCGGCCAGATCTTGTCCATGGCGGCTGCGGGGGCTGCGAGCCCCTCACCGGCGGTGCTCGACGACCGGGCCGGTGTGAGGCAAAACCCTACCTGGCTTGGTATGGTCTGGCCCGTGAGGGTGCCGTGGTGGCTGCCATGCCGGCGGCGGCCTAGTGCGCGACATCCAGTGAGGGGTGGGGGCGTGGCCACGGTGGCTCTCCGTGCGACCCGGATCTCATCCGGTATGCGGTGATGCGGCTGCGGCATGTGCCTTTGGGGAGGATGGATCTCCTCGCCCAAATCCGGCAGCGGCGGCATGACGGCGACAGATTGGATTGGGACGGCGTGGGGCCCTGCTGCCGTGAATAAAGGCGGTGGTCCTCGGGTTCCAAACTGCGTCAGGAAGAAGATCTGGCTGACGCTTGTCCTCTTTGATATGGCCGGAGTGATGAGTTCCGTAAGCCTCCGTCGGTGATTTCCCTTGGGCATATGCCTGGAGATTGCTGGATCGGGTGGGATTCGGTCGCAATGCAAGGAGCGGCGCGATGCTTTGCTCTGTTTCCATCATGGGCAAATCCATGGTGAAGTCATAGGTGATAATTTCATGAAGGCTGAGATTGGAGGACTTGCAATGGTGATTGGAGTCTTTGCGTCGATGAGGAACTGACTCGGAGTTTCAGGAATCGAGGGGTTGAGGCCCCTAAAGGCATAACATAACAACAATCCCTCGATCATCGTACTCGGTATTATACTCCACCAGAACAAGGATGTGTAGAGTTTTATCTCTTAGGAGAGACTGAACCTAGGTAAATCATCACATCGATCTCCTAGGATTGGACACCCTAATGAAGGATTCATCGGAATCATCTCCTACAGATAATGTGTTCTTCTCACTTCCCTTTGAGTATCTGGATTTTTCAGTGTTGCCTTCCTCCAGTATTTCATTGTACTATTAATATTTGTTGCTTTAGAATGTGATATCACATTAGAGTGGTTTGTTTTTGACATGATTGACTAGTTTTGGATCTGTGCTTTGCTTAGATTGATGTTGGGCATTTCTTTTATCGTGAATCATCAATGCTTGCTCTTATGGTGGTCATTGCTCGCGTGCAATTTTTGGTTGTGTGTGTGGCCCATGATGTTTTGTTGTTGTTTTGCGATGTCATGAAGATAAATCCTTATTTGTTGTTTTTGTTGTTGTTGTTGTTGTGTTGTATTTTGTTGTGCTGATGTGTGGTAATGATCAATTGTAGTTTCACTATGATAATATGTGGGAGCATATTCCATTGATACTTCTATCAAAAAAATAATATTCCATCGATACCTGCGCTGTACAGAGGAGAGGGAAGGGCGGCAGTGAGGACGAGGAGAGGAGAGGGAAGTGCACGCGCGCGGCAGGGGCGGCTCACCGGAGCAAGCACGGCGGCGACGCGCGGTTGGATCGGGTTGGTGGCGGCGGCGACCGGCGGCGCTTCCACGGGCGGCGGAGGTTCTGCGGGCTCCGAGACCCAGATCGGGCCCGGGCGGCGCCGAAGCGGCCTGGAGAGGGCCTTGCGGGGCCCAAACCGGTTGGGAGCTGGCTGGGTTCAATCTGAGCCCCAGATCTGATGATCTGATGGCTTAAATTGCTTAGGAATTAGGGTTTCTGGAAGAGGAGGATGTGGGCAGAATTTTGAGGC
This sequence comes from Bromus sterilis, assembly GCA_950022295.1. Classification (NCBI taxonomy): domain Eukaryota; kingdom Viridiplantae; phylum Streptophyta; class Magnoliopsida; order Poales; family Poaceae; genus Bromus; species Bromus sterilis. The sequence continues at coordinate 134,954,108 of OX465601.1, read as the reverse complement.
AAATCTCAGGGGGGTGGCTGCAAATTTTCCAGAGGGAAACCCTAGACAAGGGGTGGGAGAGTGGTGGTCTTTATATAGTCCAGGTGGCTAGCAGTTTGCAAAAACATCCCCGAGTTTTCTCTCGCGCGCACGGTGTTTACGTTTCTGACCGCCGGGGCTCCGCGGGACCCCCAATTCGGGTGAAACTTCGAACAGCGCGATCAACACGTCGAGACGGCATCGTTTACCTTGCGTTGGACCCGTTTCGAGAACATTTTCTGGCGCCCAAAAAAAATATCCCATTTACTTATTAAACGGGGTTTTTCGTTTCGTTGGCTACGGCTGGTCTCGTGCGGTTTCCGCGACGGTGATCGGGTGAAACCCGATGTCGCAAAGGTCGAGTGTCAGGGTGGAAAGGGTCGGTCTCCGTCCGGTACGAGATAAGAGGGGGTAAAATAATCGCCGATCGATAAATCGGGGATGCAAACACCACAAACAAATCAGACAATCAAACAATTCACACCGATTTTTTTTTTAATTTTTGTGAAATCTGGGCTGTTACAGTTTTCCTTCTTCCTGATATTCATTCCTTCTTGGCCTCTATCTTCAACCCGTCCTCCTCGATAACAAGCATATGCCCTTAGAGCATCTACAATCGAGATCCTCATACTAGCCCGATACGATCGGGCGGATGTCCAGTCACTTGTAGCTTGAAAGAAGATCATGCAAATGGGCACCTCAAGACGACCTGAAATGTCCGGATTGTCTGTCGCCCCTCATATCCAACTCAAATCATGGAGGGGTATGAGGAGGCACGAACGCGATTGGGCACGTCCTCCACGTTGTCTCGAGTCACGATGGCCTGCAAAGACTCCACAAATATCCCCAATTCATATGAACCCTAACGCAATCCACTCCGATTCCACTCTCTTTGTCCCCTCCCATTCCAATCACAAAATGTCAAGGTCATGTAGCAGCGTGGGATCCGGCGACGAGGACTGGGAGATCATGCTCTGAGATGCAGAGCCGAGCGATGTGGAGGAGATCACCCTCCTCATCGCGCTACGTTGGTCGTGTTTGGATCGGGACGTCAGTAGCGGGATGTCTTGCTTCAACGCGACAACGCCATCGACCAACGTCCAGTGAGTGCGACGTAGTCGGCCCCTCACATTCGGCACACAACTCCGCCGCTCTGTGCCGATCCTGGTACGCCGCCTATGCACCCCATTTGTAGCACCTCCGGAGAGCATCCACGACCACTCCTAGGTGCTTGGAGTTGTCACCGGTGCAGATGAGAATGAAGATGCCCGAGTCATTGGCACGGGCCGCATGCCGCGAGTGGCAACTAACACGGGAGAGGGCGTCCTTCGGGGAGGCATTGGCTAGGCGTCGGGTCGCATGGCCGTGGATCCGAATGACGCGCTGCGACTATCCTCTGCCGCTCACTAACGACGACGAAGATAGATGCGCACCGTCTTCGCCGAAATAACGCCAAAGTGCTCTGGCTCGCCATCGAGCTGTCAAAGCGCATGGCTATGACAAAAGCGAAGGTGGTCAAGCACGCCAAGGACCATGCGTGTTTTCTCCATCCTTTGGACCTCGGACGACGACGGATCCAACTCCGTCGTTGCCTACATGAAGGATGAAGGTAGCACCGCCGATCCCAAGGGGAAGGGGCCGACGTGGAAATGGTGATTTCCTCCACCCATTTTCATAGGATTTAGTTTATTTTGCGTTTAATCAGTGGCGGAGACAGGACCCAGGCCGGGGGGGCTGGGCCTGCGGTGTGGGATTTGTTTTCTTTGTTAACTTTAGCGCTTTTGGCACTGTTTTGTATCGTAGATTACTGTAGCTATGTAGAGGGCCCAGGGCCTAGTGGTAGTCTGCCTCCGCCCCTACGTTTAATTACTATCCGATTGATGAAAACTACTATTTTGGTTGTCCGGTGATCCAAATTGAATGTGAATTATGTTTGATTTGATGTTCTTTTGTTACTTGTTTAATGATCTGCAAAGTTTGTTCTTGCATGTGGCGCATGGATATGAGAAGCCGGATATGAAGAGCACGACTATGGGACTTGCTTAATGCGGGATAATCGGTCATCATCCGTGGATAAGCGCGAACGTTTGAGGCACCTGATTAGATGTATCCGGGTGTATATCAGTAGATGCTCTTAGCCTCGTCTTAATCTCTAGAGTATGTGCCTATATATTTATCAAGACATAATTTATATATTTATCTGAACAATCCAAATATCTCTTTGTATATCTATTACATGACATTAAAACCAGGCACTATCCCAGTCCTTTCACACCTGTGCCAATTCCACTTGAAGAACACCATGGTTGTGCTAAACCCTGAAACTGAGATGCTAATCCCGAGAGTGATGTTCCCTAGGTTTTGTTCAAAAATTACACTAACCGATGATCTGCATGACATCACCATATGCCACAATACAGGTAGTTTTGTGAACATCGATGGTATTGCTTAGGATTAATTGGCCCGTTGAACAACACCATGTTGTTCGGTCAAGATTACAAATCCCTAGATCTCTTTTTTTTTAGGGGACCTAGATCCTCTTCTTTAGACCTCCCGCAATGGTAGTATCATAAGGTTAGTATCATGCACATGATACTAGTGTATGATACTACCTTCACAACGCATAGTATCATAGTTTAGTATCATAAGTAGTAGTATTTATTATCATGCAAGACACATACTAAGTTAGCATTTATTATGATACGGTATCATAATATGATACTCAATTTTCTCTTTCTTCATTTAATTTTATGCCACATCACCAAATTTGCTTAAGTGGCATGCATGATACTAGCTATGATACTTTCATTGCGAGAGCTCTTTAAGCACTCGTAGAAACTCTGTCCGGAGTACTGACCAAAGATGATCAGGATCCCAAGAAGCCATCTGTACCTTCTAGCTACAGACAAGATGGTACTGTAATGATAGCATAATCCCTTCACGAAAATAAATTAACAAACAAGATCGTTGCACTCTCTCCATCCATCAGACCTCCCACAATGTGGTCTCCTAAATGTAAATTTGACTCTTAATATTTTCTACAATATAACCAACTTAAGAAAAATTGTTGTATTATGAAACATTTTAAAAGAAAATTCTATAGTTACAATTTTCATACATAACTTTTTAAGTTTAGTTATTGAAGTATTAATTGTTTGACATAATTTGAATTTGATTTCATAGTTTTTTGAAAAGGGGTTTTTTAACCTTTAAATTTAAAACCGATGATAATCAATTTGATAAAATCCACATAACCATATATATCATGAGATAGAGGATAACGAGCGGAGAAACAATGGAGGTCGATGCGGGTGGGGACGGTATGGATGAATTTTTTTGTATGTGCTTCTTTGAAACTAAAAGTTGGGTTGGAACGCCATGAAATCTTTGCGGTAAACTGCAGAATTACTCGATCCATTTCAAAATACTTGAATTTTAGGTTTGTCCTAAGATAAAACAAATAAATTTGATCAACTATGCTAAAAAAATATATCATCTTTACAATACTAAATATGATTGAGCTAATTTAATGTTCTAGATAAGGTCGAGCTTATAGAAGTTTTGCGTATGACAAATCTAGAACTTCAAATATTTAAAAATGATGGAAACAACTCATTAGATGGTCCGCTCGTACTTTGCAATCTACAGAGAAGGTTTATGCAAGACAAACAAACAACGTATCTCTAAACTTCACGATAGTGAGATCTGATATGTTCGCTCATGGGGAAAAAACGTGAATCACCCTTTAAGATCCTTCCTCGTTGTTTTGTAAGGATGTGGTGAGAGTAATGGGGGTGTTTAAAGATCTGATGGCAAAATACAAGTAGTAGGTTCGGGTTATCCCCTGCTGTTAGGGTTTTGAGTGGCCCGACACTTCGACGATGCTTGCGGGGGAGACGAGGCTTCATGTGACGCCCCCAAAATCAGATCGTGTACAGTAATCATACACGCAAGGTACACGATCGAGATCAGGGTGCCACGGTGAGATATCACAACACAACTCTACAAATAAAATAATACAAGCTGTTTAATACAAGCCAAGGGCCACGAGGGCTCGAATACCACAGCTCGAGAGCACAAGTCAGCGGAAGCAAATAGTATCTGAGTACAGACACAAGGATACAAGGTTGCCTTAAGAAGGCTAGCACAAATATCAACAACGATCGAAAAGGCGAGGCCTCCTGCCTGGGAACCTCCAAACTACTCCTGGTCAAAGGGGAACTCGACGTCGTAGAAAGCATCGGGGATCTTCATGTTGTGGTGGTCGGCATCGGGGATCTCCTGCTCCTGGACTCCAAGGCTCCAACGTCGACTGCAGCGGCCGATCAGGCAAAACAATAAAAGGGGAAAAATAAAGCAGGTGAGTATCTAGCATACCCGCGAGTCTTACGTCCGCTACTAAGCATTATGCATTGTATCAACGGAAAGAAGAGGCTGTATATAGTGGACTGAAAGACAGAAAACCAGAGCAAGGGTAAGAAGCTAGGCCTAACGAAGACTAGCATCTTCCGACGATGTCTTGCAGCATGAGGTAAGAATCAGCCAACCGTTTATATAAAGCATAAAGTAACAATGCAGCATAAGTTGCTGCAGCATTGTATAATAATAAGTTGTAATAATTAACAATGCCTCCGAGTTCACCTCCTCGACATCCTCGCGAGGAAGAAAACCCGAAACCATACAGTTTAATAATAATAGTTTGTAGTGGTAAGATCCAGCTTCAACATAAAGCGTCCTGTTACCGTGGACACGGCTATTCGAATAGATTAATCTTCCCTGCAGGGGTGCACTGGCGTGACTCTACGACGCTCGGATCTCCAGGGTGGCGGGAACCTTGTTAGGGAACGCTCCACCAAAGTTATCCGACACAAAGTAGCCCATCCTTCGGCAATCAACAAAGAGGTCATCCGCCGGACTATATCCTATGTACGCCGGGCTTTGGACCCTAACCCGAACGTACTCCTGCACGGTGCGTGACTGGCCGGTGAAGCAAAATCAAAGAAAATGCAAATACACCGCTCGAGCAAGAGAAGACAACACCACTTCCCGGCAATCAGCCCGCGGTACTGCTGACGTCTGAAGACCCTCGAACGAGACTACGATGCAGGGGAGCCCACACTCCTCATCCCACGTGTAGGTAGTGCGTACAAGCCAAAAGGCTACTCAAGACATCCGCCGAACCATTTAGCATTTTAATTAACCTGCGTGACAACCGTTATCGTTGCCTCGACTTAACCGACCCGCGGTCAACGACAGCAGTCAGGTCCACTAGTACATCGGTGCCTACCCTGTCGTCCCACCAAGTCACTGCGATTACCAACAAGGTGAACCGTCTCCTTACCTTGTCTCGCGTGTGCTCTTGGTAGAGCTCGACTTTCGTGGTTTGGTAACTCTCGCGAGATACGAGCAGGGGCCAAGCACGCCAGTAACGTCGGTCGTACCCTCCCTGTCGTTCCCGACAATATACCTCTCGCGGGCACCGTTGGGTCGCCCGACTCTTACCTTTAAGGACACCAGTTGGTTCAAGTGCCTACCATTAAGTGAAACCAGGAGGTATCACCCTCGATGGCACACTTAAAGAGGTTTGACAGAGACATCAGCGGAATGAACTAAAGAGGTAAACCTCGTATCATCCCGGTGATGCTACGCTACTGAGCCGACGAGAGTGAAATACGAGTCCATTCCACTCGTAAGTCAAACTTGAAGCGACTCGGCAGAGTCTCGCCGTTGTAGGTTCCCTAGGGCGTCTGCATTGATCCGTACCTCTTGCAGTTATAATATTTTGTAATCCGCGTTCACTCACCAGAGTGATCACAGCCCGCTATCTAATCCTAGCTAACAATGCGCAGGGTTCACTGCTGAATATTATATATATAATTATAAGGCAGCATAGGACAAGGAAATGTACATCAAGGGGCGACAAAAACAGGCTATGCAAGTGAATAGGATTGTAACGTAGCAACAGCAGTAAACATGCCTAGTGCAAGAAATATACGGAAAGATAGGCGATATCTGGGGAAGAGAATGGCTCTGCTTGCCTGGAAGCTTGACGGTAGGGGTACGGTCGTCGACGAGGTAGTCGTACTCGGCAACGGTGTAGTCGGTGGGAGCAGCGGGGTCTATCGGAGAATAAAAGGGGGGAAGAAACAGTAAATACAAAGCAAGCATAAAAAAACAGATGAATGACATGACAAATGCAATGCTAACGGTGTTCTAACGCAGTACAATGTGTTATGCTCGGAGCGGGAATTCATCTGGGGATGAAATACCGGCTCCAGGCGATTATCGGACAAGGTGTCCGGAGGGGGGAGATACCATGTCGGAGGTGTCGTGGACATCCGACACATGTGTGGGTGGTGTATCCGGGTTAGTTGAACCATTCCGGACAACTTTCGTGCTCGGAATAAATTCATCCGACAGGTTTTTACCGGCACCGGGAATTATCGACATACAACCCGGAGGGGGGGGGGGAATGTCGATGATCGGTGTGTTAGGGGGGTGGGGTAGACATACGGATAGCGTATCCGTATTCGTTATATTTTTCTGATCAATTTTGATGTATAAAGTTTTTCGATCCAAGTTACGGTTTAAAAGATATTGAATTTCTAATATTTAAATGATTTTTGGAATTTCTTTTATTATTAAAATCAAGATTATCCAAAAGATTATCCAGAACAGGGGGTTGACTGGTCAACTGACAGAGGGGACCCACCTGTCAGTCTCACAGTATAATAAAAACATTTTAATAATTTAAATAGCCACTGGGCCCACATGTCATACTAACAATTTTAAATTTCTTTTAATAAAACAAATATCCAGTGGGTCCCACTTGTCATTGTAACAATTTTAATAAAATTATTTATTAAGTAAAAAGGCGAGGGGGCCCTCCTGTAAGTGGTAGGGGTTATTTCCAATTTAGTAAACACATGCAATTAGGAGGGGCTGGCCCACTGTAAGTGACTAGGGGGGTCTCTAGTTAAGGTTGCTTAGCCGTGAGACAGAGGGGGTCAACCCCGAGCGCACGCCGGCGAGAGGAACACGGGAAACCGGCGGCGGCGAGGTGAGGGGCGGGGGGGGGGGGGGGGGGGGATGGCGAACGGCGGGGAGCAGGGGGGCGCGGCGAAGGCCAGAGAGGCGAGGCGGAGCGGCCGAGTAGCGCGACGGGAGGAGGCTTCCGCGGCGAGCGCGGTGAGGGCGACGCGGCCATGGGTCAGCCGGCGGCAGCGACGCCGCCCGTGGGAGCGCGCGTATGGGGCAGGGGCGCGGCTGGCCCGCGGCCTGCGTATGAGCGCGCTCGGGGAACCCAATGGGGCGGCCATGCGGTTGGGCACACAAGGTCTCAAGGTACAGGCGGCCATGGCCATCTTGTCGACGGGGGAAGGTCTACGGCGGCGGATCGAGACCGGGAAGGGGTGGAACGGGTGCGGCGGCTCACCTTGAGGGCAAGGAAGAGGTCAGGGGGGGGGCGGGGGTGGTGCGGCGGCGGCGAATTCCACGCCGGGATGCAGCGGCCGTGCCAGTGAAGATGTGAAGGGGGCGGCGCCCGTGGGGCTCCCCGGTTCAATTCAGTGCGCGGGGCGACCTAGAGGAGCCTGGCGGAGCTCCTAGACGTGGGCGCGCAGCTTGAGAACGATGATGGTCGCGGTGTCCACGGCGGCGAGGCCATGGCTGCGCCACTGAACCAGAGGAGAGGAGGGGGTTATGGTGGTGCGAGGCAGACAACAGGGGTGGCTAGGGTTAGGGTTCACAGGGGAAGAGGGGCGCGGGGGGTGGTCTTATCCCCTCGCCGGCAAGCCGGGATGGGTGACACGGCGACCATGGCAGCCGTGGGATGGCTGCCACGCCATGGCCAACCTCCCTGTAGCAAGAGGAAGGGGAAAAGAAAGATGGGCCGGGGGGAGGGGAGGGAGTGGGCTGGGGGTTGGGCTACGCCCAGGGACATTAGATAGGTTCCCCTGTTTCGTTATTTAGGTTTGTATTTCTTTTCTGTTTCAATTTAATTTTAACTATCAAATGCTTTTAGCAAAAGGTGGCAACTATCCCAATAATTGTGTTACACCAAATTACAGTGCTACAAAAAGTTTGGTGCCCAACAAAAATCATTTGCATTTAGGTTTTATTTAAATTGGATTAAATGCCACTGATTTGACATTGTTTTGATTTGATTAAATTAGTAAAACATTTTAATAAACTCCCATTATAGTTTTAATATGATCTACTGGTTATTAGAGATTTTATAAAAGTGGTTGCAAAATTTTTGGACAAGTTTTATTTGCCACTTTTATTTAATTCCTAAGGGCAATTTAATATCCAACCATTATGGGTTTCACTATTTATTATTGACTTGGGGTCTTTCAAAATGCCAAGAATAATCTGTCCAATTATTTGCAAAGGTTTTATCTCGACCTGCCTTTTGAAAAGGACTTGGAGTGGAATTATTTCCCAATGCAATTTTTTAATGAGGGTGATCATGATGACACGACATTTAACAAGGTGATCACTGTAGCGTGACACCGAGGGTGTTACACTTCACTACTAGGGGAAAGGCTAGCAATAGCGCCTGTTTTAGGCTCATCAGTAGCGGGGTACCCCGCGCTACTGATAAGGCGCTACAACTAATTTATAGCAGCAGCGCGTGTACACACCCGCTATTGCTATACATCGTTAGCAGTAGCGCCTCCTACTAATAGCGGCAGTGCCTGTCTCTCTCCGGCGCTACTGGTAGATATGCACTACTACTAGATGGAAGAGGCGCCACTAGTAATTTTTTTTTCATTTTTTGTTCCTTTTTCCCAGCGTATTTTCTTTGTATTTATACAGGTTTTATACAATATAGTTTCATACATATACACATACACATACACATGTTTTGTACATAATATAAATGTCATCATATCATGCACATACAATAATCTGATCATCATATATATATCTATATATCATCATGATCTCATATCCAACACAAATGATGTCTTTTTGTCATCTCATATCTAAAATAGCGATAGAAATTGTCACAGTATCTTAAATACATGCAACTACAAGCAAGTTTCATCATCCATCTAAACTATGATATAGAATAGAAGAGTGGTCACTATGAGAAAGAGTGGAATTATGTAGTAGCTCATGAAGCGCCGCCTCTGATCTTCCTCTTGCGCTATTAGTTGCATGCGCACTCTCTAGTATTGAACCTCTTTGGATGCCTCCCGGGAACCGGTGCACTTGGGCCTGACACTCTGGCCACTCATTGTACACTCCTGGAACCTTCCCTATGTACACGACAAAGGACTTCTTCGCCATCGACGATCTATGTATCTGTTAGAGATGCATATTCATCATGGGAATTCAACAATAGTAAACAACTGACGAGGGAGTGTTCCCATGACTCCTACAGATGAGGGTACCTGGTGTGCGTCAAGACAAAATGCCCACTGAAAGTCTCGATTGGCCCACGACTTCCCCACTCGAGGCACCGACGTAGGAGTCCTTGGCGATTATGGAAGCTGCGACTTGGCGTCCAAGACTAAAATTAGATTAGGCAAATGTCTCTATAAACCTAGATGGACTCCTTGCGACCCAGCCTAGTATATAAAGGCTGGAAGAGGGGACGTCTAGGGTATCCAATCTCATAGCAACACCTCCGGTCCCGAGAAAACTCGCCTCGACCGCCACTGTAATCGCCTCCATCATAATACAAAAGAGCAGGAAGTAGGGGTTTCACCGATCGAGGGCCCTGAACCTAGGCAAATCTCTATCTCCGGTTAGCCGATGAGTATCGCCAACCTGCACCTTCTCTCTACGATCTAACCCAGGGTTCCTAACCATGGGATTTGCCGATGCCGTTCCTCGTCAATTGGCGCCGACCGTGGGGAAGACGCATGTTGGAATAGAGATCTCGGTGGTCCCGTCATCAGCAACCGGCAAATCGGCGGCTCGAGCAAGATCCAACCCACTCGAAGAGCTCAAGTTCATCGCAAGCCTCTCCGTCACGCCACCAAGTTCGCTCGGCCAGCAACTGGGCCAAGATCAATTTTTCGGTGATTACCAAAGTCGCACTCGACGACCCCGAAGACAAAGTCAAGCCATAGTCATGAGATCAGCTACATCACCAGATCAAGTGCAAGAAGTCCACATGGAAATTTCGCTCAAGCAACCATCACATGCCACAACAATTCCAGCCGCCAACCGAGCAACCGCCGCCACCCGGACACCCGCCGCGACCTGCGACAGGGACTTTGAGACTCACCCCGGCGAATAATACGACCCTGACCAAAGACCAGACGAGTTCGCCAAGATGATCCGGAACTACTCGATCAACGACGGAATCGAGCTCAACCCAATATTTCACTCCCGTACCGAAGATCACTCGCAGTCGTTCCGCATCGCAAGAAGAAGAAGACACGCTGGCTCGAGCAATCTCACACCCAAAGAGCAGCTGGACGGGCCCTGCACAATCCACTACTTCGAAGACGACTGGGGACGCCTCAGAGCAGGCCACACCTTGAGGAGCTTCCGCCTGTTCACCGAACTCTCCGATAGGCTAAAAGAAGAGAAGAAGTGCAAAGCCAAGCAGTCTCGAGGAGCAGCGCAACCATCAGCGCCTAACATAGAAGAGCAATACCCGTTGTCTCACGGACGAGTTTGCATGATCTAAGAAGGACGACCCTCAAAAGCAAAGCAGGAGGCGAACACCCTGCAAGCCCGAGCAGCCTAAGACATGTTGGCAGTGTTGGGAATGTGCCCTAGAGGCAAATAAAATATGTTTTATCAAGCATATTCCATTAGTTCATAATACGTTTGATACTATGCTATAACTGTATTAAACGGAAACATTAATACAGGTGTGGTATACAAACAACCAGGTCCCTAGTAAACCCTAGTATACTAGTCCATTGGGCGATTGATGATCAAGGTTTCCTGATCATGAGACAATGGCGTCTGTTGACAATGGAGTCGTATCATTGGATAATGATATGATGGACATACACCCACCAGAAGTGTTGCGATGTGATCAAGTCACATAGTTCGACATTGCGATAACTATAACGTAGTGACCAGATCCTTTGACCGTAATGATCATACGTAATTGTCATCTATGAGGAGACTTTGATTTGTATCCCACCGCCTGACTGAAATATGCTGGCTATAACGGTGCACTTTGGGTATTCCGAAATAGATGGTTGATGAGTATGCAAATAGATCAAAGCGGGATTTGTCCATCCGTGTGACAGATAGGTACTCTGGGCCCACTCGGTGATGTTACATCATAAAGTTTGCAAACGTGTGACTAGGTCACGGAGTTGTAATATCACGGAAACGAGTAAACTTGTTTGCTGAGAACGAGGACGAACTAGGTATAATGGATACCGATGATCAAACCTCGGACAAGCAAAGTACCACAGGACAAAGGGAACAGGCACACGGTTAACGGATCCAACAACGATTGAAGTTCATTCGATGGAAGCGCAGGGGCTATCAAGGATTGTAACCAGGTCCAATTGATTAGTCATTGATCAATGAGATTGTCTCGATCATGTCTTCTGTTTCCCGTACCGTAGGGTGTTACACTTAAGGGTACTCGACGCAGTAAGGATTGATTCGGGATCACCGGAGAAATTGGAGAGAACACCGGAATTGTTCCGGTGATGACCGGAATTGTTCCGATGAAGGCCGGAAGTTGTTCCGGGTATTTTGAAAGGTTAAAAATATATTTAATAATGTTTAATATATGTTTTATTATTTAATTATCTGAATTAAATATTAAAATGTATTTAAATATAATTAAAAATGAATTAAAAGGCATATGGGCCTCATAGGGCCCATTAGGGGGAGAGGGAGTCCTCCCCCATGGGCCATGGCGCCATAGAGGGGCCCACCCCCTTTATTCATGGCGCACCCCCCTCCCCTTGGGATTAGTCCCACCCCGGAAGTGGAGGGGGGTGGCACCCCTCCTTGGCCTATATAAGGAGGGGTAGAGGTGCCCTTTTAATCATCATATTTTTGAGATAAATTCTCATCTCTCTCTCCCTCCTTTCTCCTTCCTCGAGTGGACTCCCCTTGTTTGGAGTCTACACTTGGTTGGGGATTTCTCCACTATACGCACGCCGTCGTGCTACTGGAATCGGGATCCGAATCCATCTTCTTTCCGCTGCTCTACTGGTTCGTAGCCCAGAGGGACGTCGGGTATACTGTATGTGTATAATCCCGTGAGGCACTACACTTGTGGTGCTACTTCGTCGTCGTGGCCGTATCGCGAGGTCTTCATCAGCAACGTTCCGACGGGGACATAATCCCGTCATCGGTCCACAAGGATCTGGTGGCTACAGGAGTCATCGTGGATCTGCGCGGCATCGGGGATTGCCGGTACGACTACACCAACCACGTTCATGCGGGAACGTTTCCCGCTTAACGGACTACATACTGGTATGTGACCTATCTCTGTCTGCTACTTGCATCACCATAGCATAGGTCTTGGGTATGGGTCTCGTAGGTTTTGAAAAAATTGTGTTTTCTGCCCCGAACCCCAACAGTGGTATCAGAGCAAGGCTATGCGTAGATGTATTGTACGGATAGAACACATCTAGTATGTGGGCATCAATTATCCAACTGTTACCCTCTCACGTGTACTCATTTAGCGTTGCGTCAATGTTTGATGAAGCGGCCTCCGACCGACCTTACGCGTTTACGCGAGACTGGTTCCACGCTTGACATATGGCTTGTACCATATAAAGTGGCTGGGGGGTGTCTGTCTCTCTGCATTAGCGATGCGAAGATGTTTGCAACGGAGGGCCCCGACAGGGGTGTAATAGAGACAATTGTGGATTGGTGTTGTGGCTTGTTTTTGTAGGATAGAAACGGTTCTTTTCTCGAAACCCCTAGCAGCCACGTAAAACTTGCAAAAGATAGAGTAGAAAGGCGTTTTCAACTTTAATTTGCATGTCGGGGGGAATCATAGCATGTATGATTTATACTGTTGCATCCTGTTTTGCTAATATGTTAGATATACGACGGTAGCATAATAGGATGATCCCTCACTAATCCAACAAAGTGTCCTTCCTTAGTGAAGCACCATCTGGAAAGTTCTTCATTATGGAGGCATCACGTGTCACACGGGTGTCAAACATTTTTACGTTCACAAGAGATGGGTGGAGAAAGCCTAGCATGTCCATAAACATGGCCTTGCATACGCGGCATATACTCACTAAGGTTATTGTGGCGAGCCTGGCATGTGCAGACATGGCCTCGGGACACAAGAGACCGAAAGGTCGAGCATGAGTCACATGGATGATGTGATTGGCATGATGGCCTACCTTGAACAACATACTGATGGTCGTGTCACACGGGGGAGGTATGTTCTTCAAGGATCGTGTAATCACTTAGAATAAACTATGAGGGATGTTTGTCTGAGTTTGAGTTCCAGAATTGTTTTTGAAACATGAACTCCATATTATGAACTTAATCTTCATGTCTTAGAAAATATCATTGTAGATAACGTCATACCAATTTTTAGAACTATGGCTCTTTTATTATGATAGAACTTAAGGTAAATGGGTCTTACTTCATTGATGTGTACCAACACCATTAGAGACATACTCATTAGTAATGACTTGCTAAACATAATACGAAGAACTGCTAGGAGATACACCTGACAACTCCGTAATCAAGGAAGATGATGATGAGTATCGCACTCACCGTCACTTATGAATGACTGTCCAATACACCATAATTCATTCTATGGAATCTGAATTGTGAATGCATGTTAACCAACACGTATGACGTGCTAGGTGAACTTGAAAGCACTTGGTCACAAATCAGAGTAATGGAAAATGAGTATATGGACGGGGTTTCTTTCAACTATGGTGGAAGGAACAACCTGCTGAGAAAGTCACTTGGAAAATGTATAAGATACACGGAACACCTTGTGTATAACTTGGACTACTGAATGACTGGTTACTTTGCGATAACTAGGGAGTTGCATCCGCTTCCTCCCAGCTACAAAGACCATGTATGGACTATGTCATGAAGGAGAATCGTTCACCTGTCATGAGGTCATGGTTAAAGTTAAGAACTTTAAGAGTAGAACCAATGCAGGAATGGTCATTGACGGAGAAGGTATATTTGATATACGAGTTATAAATGTCTTTCCCACGAAACACTAATTGTGGTTGATTAAGTATTCGATGCTTGAACTTACTGCTTGAGAGTGACTTGGAAGGGATGAGGTGACAATGTGTGCTGACGGCAATCAAGATAGTTGATGGTCGACAACACTCTCCCTCTACATCTATCAATTGATTAATATATGAATAAATTTTATGATCGTTTGAATGAGGACTTTATTAGTGTGTCTTGCATCTCGCGAAGAAAATTATTCATATTAGTGAGAAACAAGTCAGTTGTTCTCCTTTTATGAATGATATCTCTTATGGTCACATTACGATTATGAATGAGTTATTCTTATATTGATGATAGTTGTTTGATCATTTATAAGAAATATTGTAATGCAAAGAAATATCCAGGCTTAATAATGACACTACAGTTTAATTCATGAATGGTATGATGATGTCTTAAGATACTTGATCTCTTGACACATACAAACCATGCCTTTTAGGTGAGATGACTAAAACCTCGCATTCTGGTAAACAGAATGTGTACTGATTGTTGAATATCATACATTGTGATGTATCGTATGTCAGCATGTGGTGAATTTCATTATTTCGTGAACTTCGTATGTGGACTTAGATGAATATTTGTATTCACTAATGAAACATGATTCTGAAATAATTTGATATGATCAAAAGGGATTTCAGAGTAAAGATGGATACTAAATTAACAAGAAAGACAAGTCTCTACGATTTGATCAAAGTGACAAATGTTTTGAGTTAGTCTTGGGCATAAAGACTTGTGTGATAGTTGTTCCACAAATTGCATGTCTTGAGACACTTCAATATGATTGACGTGCCTGAACATTGTGATCATATTCTATCGAAAAGTGTATGGTCTAAGTTATCTCTTACTAAGTTACGTTATTATTGTTTAGAGTTATTAATTTAATATGCAAACACTCATTTCAGCATAGGGAACCATCTGAGTTCGTGGAAACCAACACTATATATGTCATGGTGTGTTGTGGTTTCTAGGAAGCTTGATTTATGTAAGATAAATTATCTTTGTAGTGTATCCTTAGACAACTATGGATGCATCTTCCACAACTAGAACCAAAAGGAGAAAAATTTGTATTGCTGTGTTTCGGTGTTTGTCAAGAATTGTTCTTGATAAATGTGGTAAAGGAAGAAAAGTGAAAGTTCAACCAAGGTAATTGACCTTGCCTCCAAATGTCAGAGTAGTGCAACGGAATATGTTCTGGAAGCAAAGCTCTACAATAAAAGGAGAAACTAATGATAATGATCATGATCTTCTGATGGGAGCTTTTACTGAGAAAGGTAGGATTCAAGAATATATATTTTCCCCTGGTGCAAAATGATATTCATGATTCACTTGTCATGTTAATGGAACAAGACATTCCTACGAACTACAAATAAGCGATGGTGGACCTAAGTACGAGATATGACTACGAGTCATGAAATCCTATGTTGAGTTACATTTAAGATTGCTTGAATCTTATCAAGTAAGGAGGTTACTTGATATTCACAATAACTTCAGAGTTATGAGGAATAAATGTGAACATCAAAGGGACGTCAAGATTGGTTTGTCACAAAGATTGTTTCTGACAAATTCAATGGGTTGACTACAATGTGTAGCAATGCTTGAGTCAAAGGGATATTCACTACGATTGATCCAGGATTGTTATCAATACCGTGACTTCCCCAAATCCTGTATTTGAAGAAGTGTTGTAATTGGTACAACAAGAAGGTTTTGGAAAAACATATGGATACTAGTGTCTCGTAAACTGAATTCTCATTTTGATGGATGATCAAAGGATTTTGGACTTAACCAAAATATCGAGGAAACATGCATTTGCATGAAACTGAGTGGGAGCTGAATAGTTTCCTGAAACTTAATATGTAGACGACATATTTTGAGCGGGAGCTATGGGAGTATTATCCTAGCCTTATATGTAAATGACATATTTGAGTAGGAGCCATGTGGTTAGTATCCTGAACTTAATATGTGTCTGACATATCTAAGTGGGAGCCGTGTGGATGTTATCCTTGTCTTATATGTGGCTGACATATTTGAGTGGGAGCAATATGAGTGTTATCCAAAGACGTAAGATGTGCATGACATATTTGAGTGGGAGCATGATAACATTCTCATATATGGATAACATATTATGAATTGTGCAGTTGGTGTTAATGATTATTTGAATCTTTCATAAATGAAGATGAATAAGTATTAAGCATTGAAGATCTATTAAGATAGATATGTGTTTAATAACATTGAGTCATAATACTTTCCTGGATAAGATTCTGAAGGAGTTCAGAATGGGACAAGTCAAGAAGTGGTCCTTACTTGTATATCCAAGAGAAGTGTTGATTTAATCTCTGTACAAGAACAATGGTTAATGGTTAATGAAAGAAATGGATGTGTTGGATCCTCTATGCCTTTGTCATAGGTTCTTTCATATAAAACCAGAGTTATGTACTCGACGTAATGTGACCCAAGTTCTTAGTAGTAAGAACATGTTGTGATATGATTTATGAGTAAATCATTAAACATAGAGTTAAGTTTATCCTTCAGTGTCTGAAGAGAACTGGGGATACATCTCAAATTTGTAAAGGATAGTGGACTTGACCATAAATGTTATGCTGGTTCAAGTTTTGACACTAACCTAGAAAATTGAGATATCATACTAATGAATGCCTAAAGTTGAAAGAAACATGGTTAGACATCAAAGTTGCATACAATGCACTAAGGATTGAATCTACATTGATGTAGCTGCTTTAGAAGTAGCAGGAGTTATATTATGGCTTAAGAAGTTCGACTTCTGATTGAGTGAGCTTCAAGTGTGCATGACTATGGGAAAGTCCGCGTGACCCACCGGATGTCATTGCTATGACACAGCAAACGAAGTCTCACTTCACCGCCAAATATATATACCTCATCATTATAGTGGATAATGAAGGAATGTCAAATTAGGTGACATTATGATTTGCAAAAAGGACATACGGTTCTGAATGGTACCCAGACCGTTGATACAACCTCTTCCACGGGCAAGCATGATCAATAAGGAGTTATGATCCAGAGAAAATGCAACTAGATTATTTGTACTCTAGTGCAAGTGGGAGACTGTTGGGAATGTGCCCTAGAGGCAAATAAAATATGTTTTATCAAGCATATTCCATTAGTTCATAATACGTTTGATACTATGCTATAACTGTATTAAGCGGAAACATTAATACAGGTGTGGTATACAAACAACCAGGTCCCTAGTAAACCCTAGTATACTAGTCCATTGGGCGATGGATGATCAAAGTTTCCTGATCATGAGACAATGGCGTCTGTTGACAATGGAGTCGTATCATTGGATAATGATTTGATGGACATACACCCACCAGAAGTGTTGCGATGTGATCAAGTCACATAGTTCGACATTGCGATAACTATAACGTAGTGACCACATCCTTTGACCGTAATGATCATACGTAATTGTCATCTATGAGGAGACTTTGATTTGTATCCCACCGCCTGACTGAAATATGCTGGCTATAACGGTGCACTTTGGGTATTCCGAAATAGATGGTTGATGAGTATGCAAATAGATCAAAGCGGGATTTTTCCATCCGTGTGACGGATAGGTACTCTGGGCCCACTCGGTGATGTTACATCATAAAGTTTGCAAACGTGTGACTAGGTCACGGAGTTGTAATATCACGGGAATGAGTAAACTTGTTTGTTGAGAACGAGGACGAACTAGGTATATTGGATACCGATGATCAAACCTCGGACAAGCAAAGTACCACAGGAAAAAGGGAACAGGCACACGGTTAACGGATCCAACAGCGATTGAAGTTCATTCGATGGAAGCGCAGGGGCTATTAAGGATTGTAACCAGGTCCAATTGATTAGTCATGGATCAATGAGATTGTCTCGATCATGTCTGCTGTTTCCCGGACCGTAGGGTGTTACACTTAAGGGTACTCGACACAGTAAGGATTGATTCGGGATCACCGGAGAAATTGGAGAGAACACCGGAATTGTTCCGGTGATGACCGGAATTGTTCCGATGAAGGCCGGAAGTTGTTCCGGGTATTTTGAAAGGTTAAAAATATATTTAATAATGTTTAATATATGTTTTATTATTTAATTATCTGAATTAAATATTAAAATGTATTTAAATATAATTAAAAATGAATTAAAAGGCATATGGGCCTCATAGGGCCCATTAGGGGGAGAGGGAGTCCTCCCCCATGGGCCATGGCGCCATAGAGGGGCCCACCCCCTTTATTCATGGCGCACCCCCTCCCCTTGGGATTAGTACCACCCCGGAAGTGGAGGGGGGTGTTGGAAATATGCCCTAGAGGCAATAATAAAATGTTATTATATATATATTTCCACGTTCGTAATTAATGTTTATATTTCTGTGCTATAATTGCAATGACCCTGACTATGAGATTCAGAAGAAAACTCATTTGCATGTGTGGAAATGTAAACACCAAGAGTTCCTGGTTTAGCCTCTAAGACCAGCTCATGTGCTAACTGATGATTACGTTTTCTTAATCATGGACATTGTTCTTGTAACAAGGATGTCAGTAGCAATGGGAACATATTGTTAGCAGAACAATGATGTTGAACCGACCCCAGTATTGAATGATATACTTAGAGATCACATCGTAACTACGTTATAAGTCATATCATGAAATGTTTTCATATACGTAATTCCTTAGACCATGAGAGTATCGAGTTGCTTCACACAGGAAGACATGCTTTGGTTCTTAGATGAATCCTCCCGTAAATGGGAAGTAGTAAAATAAGTTCTGGGTATGTCAGATGGTGTGGCTAGTGACTGTGATAGTTCAAGAATGGGATTTTCTCCTTCACGATGAAGAAGATATTTACTTCGGGCCCACTCGGTATGACGGTATCCATTATAGTCTGGCCAGACGCATTGTGATTCAGTCACGGGGATACCGGAATACGATAACGAGAATAGGGACAAACGAGCAAAGAGGATAACGAGTGGCTTGTGTTCAAAATTTGTTACACATGGGTGCCAAACTTCTCTCCTCTAACTTTGTCATATATCGCGAAGCAAAGGGAATGGTACATGACTAAACATAATGGTTCACTCGAAGTTTCTTCGTGTATGTGCGGGAGTCAACATGGGTGTCCATGGCTCCGCTATTGATTATTGGCTATTGACGAAAGGCTGTTGACCTATGTCCGGAAGATGTTCTGAGTCATGTCCGCATTATACCGAACCTATTGGGTCACACACTTAACGAGCAATAGTCTGTTAGAGTACTAGTATGGTAGAAGGTTTAGTGGAAGCAAAGCAGAATAGTTTATACGGGTACCGGAAGTAGTTCCGGAGATTTATGGAATTGTTCATAAGGGCACCAGAAGTAGTTCTGGGTATTTAAGGATATGTCCGGATCACTCTGGAGTAGTCCCAGGTGGTTTCGAATCATATGAGAATGGTACTGGGGAAGTCCTGGATCAACCGGAATAGTTTCTGGATAATCGCTGGGCGTCCCGACAACCTTCGCGGTCATCGGGTGGCTTAAACTGTAACTCGGATGGTCTTGGAAACTATCCGGATGGCTCCGGAACATCCGAGAACGGTCTCGGAAGGTCCTGGAAGTGCTCCAGAAGTGTCCGGAATGTCCCGAAACGGTCCCGGTATGTCCCGGAAGGTCCCGGAAGCTTCTAGAAAGTCATGGAAGGTTCCGGAAGGTTCCGGGCAGTACCACCCACTCCCCTGCGCCCCTAGCCTTGGGGGGCAAGCCACCTAGGCTTCCCTAGCCGGCCAAGGGGTGGGGGGCGCACCAAGGGGAAGGAATCCTCCTCCAGGTGGAAAGTCCAACTCTCCAATATGGCAGGTTTCCGGTGGGAAGGTTTGAGAGGTTTTGGGAGTCCAAGTTGGACTCCCCACCCCCCTTATTGCGCCCCAAGGGCCTCTTGGCCACCTATATAATGTGGGGGAGGGGTGGGGGGCGCAACACAACTTGTCCCCAAGGCCTATGCGCCACCCTCCCTCCTCTAAACCCCGTTGCTCCACAATTAGACCCCGGTTTAGACGCTGTTCTAGATCGGAATCCGTTAGGGTTTTCTCCCTCTAGTTTTCTCGGTGGCGTTCATCTCTGGACGGCGGAGCGCTGCTGGATTGCTGCTACGGGATGTGTGGATACTAATGGAGGGGTTGTACCTTCGACCCTTCTTCGAGGAGCTTGTTCATGGGACTTGTCCGTGGGACTAGATCGCGGGACTTGTTCGTGGGATTGATCGAGGGACTGTTCGTGGGAGAACTTGCGAGATCTACTTCCACTACGTCCACGAGCTTCACCAACTCTACTTCCGCTACATAGGTTGGTGAGCCATGACCTAAAACCTTGTATGCAATCTTCTTGGATGATCTTGGGTTCTTGATTCGTAGGCCGAATTTTTTTGTTTTCTACTACGTTTCTCAACAGGGGGTGGCACCCCTCCTTGGCCTATATAAGGAGGGGTAGAGGTGCCCTTTTAATCATCATGTTTTTGAGATAAATTCTCATCTCTCTCTCCCTCCTTTCTCCTTCCTCGAGTGGACTCCCCTTGTTTGGAGTGTACACTTGGTTGAGGATTTCTCCATTATATGCACGCCGTCGTGCTACTGGAATCGGGATCCGAATCCATCTTCTTTCCGCTGCTCTACTGGTTCGGAGCCCGGAGGGACGTCGGGTATACTGTATGTGTATAATCCCGCGAGGCACTACACTTGTGGTGCTACTTCGTCGTCGTGGCCGTATCGCGAGGTCTTCATCAGCAACGTTCCGACGGGGACATAATCCCGTCATCGGTCCACAAGGATCGGGTGGCTACAGGAGTCATCGTGGATCTGCGCGGCATCGGGGATTGCCGGTACGACTACACCAACCACGTTCATGCGGGAACGTTTCCCGCTTAACGGACTACATACTGGTATGTGACCTATCTCTGTCCGTTACTTGCATCGCCATAGCATAGGTCTTGGGTATGGGTCTCGTAGGTTATGAAAAAATTGTGTTTTCTGCCCCGAACCCCAACAGGCAGAAGAACCCTACCACTTATACGGTTCAGAAACCAACATCACTTTCTCGCAAGACGATCATCCACCCGCAGTTCCAAGGACAGAGCACGCACCGCTGGCCCTCGAAGCACATATTGGCGGGTACGACATGGACCAAGTATTCATGGACGGGGAAAGCAACATGCACATCATTTTCACCGACACTTTGCGCAAGATCTTGATCCCACGATCGGTCTGGAAAAACTCATGTGTCACGCTCTACGGCATAGTACCTGAAGAGGCAGCCTCCTCCCTGGGAACAATCGAGCTCAACGTAGTTTTTGGCAGCAAAGGCAACTTCGTAAGAAAAACCCTGGAGTTCGAAGTACTCGACTGGCAGTCCCATTACCACGCCATACTTGGCCGGACAGCATTTGCACAATTCATGGCAGTCCCACACTACGCATACCTCAAGCTCAAGATGCCAGGGACTTCAGGGATCATCATGGTCAACGGAAGCTTCACCAAGTCAAATCAATGCGACCGAGATTTTCATCAAGTCTCCGATACATTCGGAGCGCAACAACAGCTCGAAGAAATAGCTATGGTTGTAGACAGGAGTGTCTTTCCACTACCCAACAAAAGCGAAATAAAGGAAATCACTCGAGACTTCAGCGTCGACAGCGACACTTTCACCCACCAGGTGCATCCAACAGACCCAGACAAGACAGTCTGAATCTGTGCTCGTCTTCAAGAAGAACAAGAAACAACTCTTTTGACCTTCCTCCGCGAGGAGTGGAAATTTTTCGCCTGGTGCCCGACCGACATGCCCAGAATACCACGAGAGTTTGCGGAGCACACACTGCGAATCTATCCAAACACCAAACCAGTGAAGCAAGCACTACGCAGATTCTCCGAATCCAAGTGCAGTGCCATCGGAGAAGAAATCAATCGATTAGTCGACGCACAATTCATCCGGGAGACGAAGAAGGCCACATGGGTCGCAAACCCTGTCTTGGTGCCGAAAAAAGACATCGACGTACTACTGATACGTCCAAAACGTATCTATAATTTCTGCTTGATCCATGCATGTTTTGTGTGACTTTGCCATGTTTTGCTTGAACTTTCATACACTTTTGAACATATTTGGACTAATATATTAACCCAGTGCACCCAGTTGCCAGTTCCTGTTTTCTGCTGTTTTTGTATTTCAGGTTTTTCCAATAATTAAATTGCCCAATAAATCCCAGAAAAATTATATAAAAAATCAGCGTTCCAGAAGTTTCCGCGAGTCCAAAGGGGGGCCACAGGGCAGCCAGGGGGCAGCCAGGAGGGTGCCTGGCGCGGCCCAGCCCCTGGCCGCGCCACCTACCCTCCTGGCTGGGTCCCACACCCCCTCGTGCCCTACTTTGGCTCCTATTTATTCTCCCGTCGCGGAAACCCTGATTCCAGACCGCTTTTCTCCAGAAGCAATTCCGATCTCCGCCGCCATCGCCGACAAGCTTCGGGGGACCAGAATTCCTGTGCCGGCACCCTGCCGGGATGGGGAACTGCCCCCGGATTCATCTCCATCGCCGTTGCTTCCCTCCTCCATGAGGCGGGAGTAGTTCTCCCTTGGGGCTGAGGTTTCTACCAGTAGTTATGTGTTCTTCTCTCTCTCCCATGATGTGATCTTCGTTGTGATCATAGGCTATGTTAATCTAGGGTGATCCCATGATATTTCCCCTTCCTCTATGTATTGGATTGATGTACTCAATTGATCTTATGTAGTATAATCCCCGAGACCAAGGTGACAGCGGTCTATTGGACATGGGTTAGAAGAATATTATCATGAGTGATTTCCTCTTTTGTGTGTTGACTGAAGATTGAGAGTCTCTTGGTGCTTGTCTTTGACTATCCTTGAGATATGTTGTGGTGATTGTGGTACTCTCTTTGGATGGCCGCGGTGACATTGGGAAATCCATAGATTGAGAACTACGAACTTTGAGGTGTGCTTTTGTAGCCCTACATAATTCTCGTCCTCTCTTGACCACAAAGGAATGACCTTCGAGTGTGTCTCCATTGCATGTTTTATGGGAAATATCATGTGATTAGGCTATGTTAATGTTGTTGGGAGTTGCCACTAGTGAAAGTATGAATCCTAGGCCTTGTTTCCACCATTGTTACACTGTTTTCACTCACTTTTGTGACATGTTTGCTTGCTGCACATTTTATTACAGATTTATATTACTTTGTTTTGCCACACCTATCACCCATATTTTATCATCTCTTCGCCGAACTAGTGCACCTATACAACTCCTAGTTTTATTAGTTGTGTTGGGGACACAAGAGACTTCTTGTATCTTAATTGCAGGATTGCTTGAGAGAGACCATCTTCAACCTCTACTTCCCTGAGTTCGATAAACCTTAGGTCATCCACTTGAGGGAAATTGCTGCTGTCCGACAAACCTCTGCGCTTGGAGGCCCAACATAGTCTACAAGAATAGAAGCGTGCGTAGACATCAAGCTATTTCTGGCGCCGTTGCCGGGGAGGTAAACGTTGAAGGTATATCTTTAGATCTTGCAATTAAATCTTTTCGTTTCTTGTTTTTACTTTTCACTAGTTCTGCTTATGGAAAACTGCACTCTTAGTTCGCTGTTTGGGGAAGGCTGCTTTACCACACCCGTGGTAGAGAAGTCTCCTCCACCTACTGAATGTATCCGTTCAAAATACCACTTGGGATAGTTGAAATAATTATTAATGATTGTTATGATGGGACAGTCAATCCTAGTATTCATTTGTTGAAACTTACAAAACTTTGTGAGTTATTTAAGATTTCAGGTTTGACAAGAGGTGAAGTCATGAAGAAATTGTTTGCCTTGTCACTGAAAGGAAAAGCATTGGAATGGTATAGGATACTAGATGATTCTCACCTACGGGATTGGGAAGAGATCCAGTCTCTCTTTTAGTCCAAGTTTTATCCTCTTCATGAAGTTCATGAGAATAGGAATTATATTTATAATTTCTATCCTCACGACGGAGAGAGCATAGCTGAAGCTTGGGGGAGACTGAAAACTTTAATGCTAAAATGTCCTAACCATGGGCTCCCCAAAGATATAATTATTACTAATTTTTATGCGAGGCTCTCTCGACAGGATAAAGACTTGCTCAATGCTTCCTCTATGGGTTCTTTCACAAACGAAAAGATTGATGCTAAATGGGAACTCCTTGAAAGAATTCAACGCAATAATGAAGATTGGGAGATCGACAAAGGTAAAGAGTCAGGTATAAATTATGAGTATGATTGCATTAAGTCCTTTGTTGAAACTGCAAGTTTTAATAAGTTTAGTGCTAAGTTTGGGCTTGATTCTCAACTCCTTGTTGATTTCCTCAAATCTTTTGCTTCACATCTTAATATGCCTAAGGAGAATTGGATCAAGCATCATGAACCTTTTAAAGAGATTTGCAAAGAAAATGAAATTGTTCATGATGATTGCAACGTGCATGATCCAATTCCTGAAAATGAAGTTTTATATAAGCATGTTAATTTTTGTGGAGTGGATAGACCTTGTGAAAGGCCTATGATTGAAGAAGAGAAGTATTGTAAGCAACATAAGCATGAAAGAACAATCATTTGGGTCAAAGATTTAAATGAAATTGCTAGAGAATTGTGTGACCTTTATCCTATTACTTGTGAACTTTGCTGCATAGAGTGTCACTTTAATTTTCAATGCATGAACTTTCAAAGCATAACTGTTAATCAGTTGTGTGATAACATGATCACTTCTGATCTTTATGATGAACTTATGTTATTTTTGATGTGTGAAGAGTTATCAGAAAAGACTTCTTAGCTAGATGTTAATGCCTTAGGAATTAGCAACACTTTGCAAAATCGCCATCTCTATTGTGTTGTTAATTGCCGTGAAAATGATTACATAAGTAAGATTAGAAAGGAGGGAACTTTACCAAAGTATAAAAATGTCTCTTATATCTCTACTAATAAAAAGGAGAGTTTGTCCCAAGTTTCCCCTATTGTTTCTAATGATAAACCAGGATATGTGGAGAAACATCATCTCCAACCACTCCCTCCTAAGTTGAAGAAGAAGAAAAAGAAGAGGAGGAGGAAGAGGAGCAAGAAGGAAGAAGAATGGGTATCAACCTTGCCTGAGCATATCCCTCGCATCAATTTTTATCCTAACGGACATAAATTTTTGGAGGATGGTGAGCTTGATTGCATTCATTATTATCCTGATGTTAAGTCCGTAGGCACTATTGAAGATGATTTTGATTATTATATGCATGTTACTTTTTGTGATTGGGAAAATGATGATAATGCTACTTATGATATTGAAAATCTTTTTGGCACCAACTCTGAGAGTGATGATATGGAAAACTCTAAGCTTGGGGATGATAGGATTGCAAGTACTTTACCCATTAGTGATGTGGTAATTGATAATTCTTTTGCTAGTAAGAATGAAGACAACATGTTTACAAATATAGTTGCTAGCAATGATAATGCTCTTCTCTACTACGATGATGTTATAACTCCTATCTTTAGTGATTATAAAGGTACCTACGACATAAGGAGAAATTATCCTTATGAAACTTATCATAGTCATGGAGGGAATTACTCCCTTGTTGAACACCATGTTCCTAATACACAATTAATCTATAGTGTTCAAGTTGTTTATGATAGTCCTACTCCCACTATTACCAATGAGAAAGATTATGTTTATGTGGAGAGTAAGAGTACCCTTTTGCATGTGGATCATGGTAACAATGCTTTATGTGATACTTATATTGTTGAGTTTATTCATGATCCCACTGAAAATTATTATAGAGGGGAACATATGCTTATAGATATTTCAATAATATCAAGTTCCCTCTCTTTATGTTGAAGGTTTTGAAGTTGCACTTGTTTTGCCTTCCCATGCTAGTATCTTTATGCTTCAATGAGTTATTTCTCTACAAGATCCCTTTGCATAGGAAGCATGTTAGACTTAAATGTGTTTGGTATTTTCTTCTTTATGCTCTCTTTTGTGCTTCAACTCTTATTCCTATGAGGGCATCACTAAAATCTTAAGCCCATCTTTATGGCTATAAAGAAAGAGCTCTAGGGAGACAACCCTTGTTATCTTTACTTTGAGTTTTTACTTTCTGTTTTTAGTGGTCTTGATGATTGTTACTACTGTAGAAACATAATTGTATCTTTATTTTCAAGCTTTGTGCCAAGTTATAGCCTCATATGACAAGGTAAGTGAAAGTTGTGACATGCTGTCCAGAAAACAGACTCTGTCCTCGTGATGGGAAAAATCATAGAAAAATCGCAGTTCATCTTTTTGAGCTGAATTGTTTACACAACGTGCTCTATACAATCACGGAACTTTCGTATGTTCTGAGTTTTTTTATTTGAGTTGCAGAAGTACCCCTAAAAAATTCTTTACTACCTGCTGTTCTGTTTTTCACAGATTCTGCCACGTTTTGTCTCTCCTAACTTTTGCAAACCTTAAGCTTGCTTTTTCTTTGCAAAAACCTTTTGGCAATCTTGAGAAACAGTATCTCTTCAATAATATCTTTATATACAGTGGGGAAAAATTATTTATTAAGGGTACTAACCTCTCTAATCAGCTTATGATGAGTTATGTATGAAGGGAGTTTTCAAGTGTGCGATGGAAGATGATGAAAGAAGATCCAGGAGTGTCAAACGCTCAAGCTTGGGGATGCCCCCATGCATCCCCAATAAATATTCAAGGATACTCAAGCGTCTAAGCTTGGGGATGCCCGCGTGCATCCCCTTCTCCATCAACAATCATCAGTTCGTCCTTCGTCTCACTATATTTTTATCACTTCATGCGTTATGTGCTATGCTTGGAGCGTCTCGCTCTTTGGTTTTATTTTTAGTTTTCTTTAGCTTTGCTTGATGTTCATAACAATTAGATCCCTACTTACTTTGTGTGGGAGAGAAACACGCTCCACTTTCAAAATCTAGAACACATAATAGGATTCTTCATGCCTATCTTTTTGCTGTTGTGTGTTCTTTATCTTTTCGTAGCTACTGCCATGTTTAGTTTTAGTCTTAGTTTGTCTTTAGCAAGAGCCTTGGCTTTTGTTTAGTTTGTTGCTGGAACTCTCTTTAGTTTTCATGTTTATCTTGTTAAGAGAGTTGGTTGTTGCACTGAGTTATGTCTTGTCTTGAAAGTAGGTAATTGAGGTTGCTATTTAATTTTAGTAGTAACATGCTATAGTTTCGAGGTATTGATGTGAGTAATGTTTGAACTTTTGGTGTCAAGAGCTCTAGCCTATTAGTGATGGGTGTCGTATTTTGGGCAATCCGTGTTTATTTTCAAAAGCCTACAAAACTAGTTGAGAACTCTAGCTACTAGATGGATCGCTAATCTTTGGAGGGATCGAATATTAGATTACACTCACGTACAATGAGTCGAGGATGCGCAAGGATAACCAAACCCCCATACACTCCTCCTCGGGGTACTTTTCTCTTTGAGAACTTCCTTATTACATTGAGAGTTACCGATAATAAGTGCATGAGTTCTTCGGACTAATGTAAGTATTGAAAGTTGACACTTCCACCTCCTCATATTTGCTAGCCTCTCCCGTGCCGTGCATTGCCTTCTTCTCATTCCGAGAGTTGGCGTCCACCTTCGCCGGTACATCCAAACCCTTGGCATGATACACTCTGTCATCATAAACCTCCTTATATCTTTCCTCAAAACAGCCACCATACCTACCTATCAAGGCATTTCCATAGCCTTTCCGAGATATATTGCCATGCAACATCCACCTCTTCATGACTTGATCTTCATGTCATACTTGTTCCTGCTACACTGGCAGCGACATACATTGCATACATCATGATAGCTACATCTTCTTTATGTTTTGAGTACCTTGTAAAGAGTGAAAGATCTCCTATATTCTTGTAAAATATAGAGTGTTGCCCCTAAAGTGAGGAAAAGATCCCAAAGAGGACAAATGAGAGTTAAATAGAAAGAGCCATTGAGGCCACTAAAAAAATAGAAAAAGAGAAAAAGAAAAATAAAAAGAGAGAAGGGGCACACTACTATTCCTTTTGAGAGATCCACACTAGTACTTCATCCTCTATCCCTTGTACTCCATAGAGATCATCATCATGCATATATCTATGTGGGGACCTTCACACTATAGAACTTGGCTTGCATATTCCACGGATGAGCCTCCTCAAACGAGCTCTAGGTCTTCATGAGCGAGCAAGTTGGATGCACCCCCACTAGTTCCATTGGAGAGATTTTCTTAGCTCATATGTGCATCCGTTGCATGGCAATCCCTACTCCTCACATCATATCTATCATTTGGCTTTCTCTCGCCTATGATTGTCCTCATTGATGTGAGCCTTTCACACCTTTTTTGTCTTCCTCCTCCATCATTATTCTCTCTTTGCCATCCAAAGTGTCAACTCTCGTGCTTACGCTCATCCATTGCATGAGTGCTCAAAATATCGAAAAGGAGTGGGTCAAATGGACTTGTACCTGGCTAGTGGTCTGGGGACGAGTCAAGATAAGATTCCAAAGAAGTCCGAGTGTGAAACTTTAGTAGATTGAGTTCTCAACAAAAAATACTTTTTCATCTCGTATTACCTATCCCCTTTCTTGCACGCAAACACCATTTGGAGACATTCGAGTCACGGACAGCGAGAGCTCTTGCACCCTTTGTTCTTTTGTTCCTTGTGTCAATGCTAATATAGACTCTTGCTTGTTAAGACTTGAATTGAATTGCATGCTTTAATTGCTTTACTTAAAAGTCCTTATATGGTTGTGTGGCATGTCACCACAGAAATTATGCTTGTTATCATTTACCTACTCGAGGACGAGCAGGAATTAAGCTTGGGGATGTTGATACGTCCAAAACGTATCTATAATTTGTGCTTGCTCCATGCATGTTTTGTGTGACTTTGCCATGTTTTTCTTGAACTTTCATACACTTTTGAGCATATTTGGACTAATATATTAACCCAGTGCACCCAGTTGCCAGTTCCTGTTTTCTGCTGTTTTTGTATTTCAGGTTTTTCCAATAATTAAATTGCCCAATAAATCCCGGAAAAATTATATAAAAAATCAGCGTTCCGGAAGCTTCCGCGAGTCCAAAGGGGGTCCACAGGGCAGCCAGGGGGCAGCCAGGAGGGTGCCTGGCGCGGCCCAGCCCCTGGCCGCTCCACCTGCCCTCCTGGCTGGGTCCCACACCCCCTCGTGCCCTACTTTGGCTCCTATTTATTCTCCCGTCGCGGAAACCCCGATTCCAGACCCCTTTTCTCCAGAAGCAATTCCGATCTCCGCCGCCATCACCGACAAGCTTCGGGGGACCAGAATTCCTGTGCCGGCACCCTGCCGGGACGGGGAAGTGCCCCCGGATTCATCTCCATCGCTGTTGCTTCCCTCCTCCATGAAGCGGGAGTAGTTCTCCCTCGGGGCTGAGGTTTCTACCAGTAGTTATGTGTTCTTCTCTCACTCCCATGATGTGATCTTCGTTGTGATCATAGGCTATGTTAATCTAGGGTGATCCCATGATATTTCCCCTTCCTCTATGTATTGGATTGTTGTACTCAATTGATCTTATGTAGTATAATCCCCGAGACCAAGGTGACAGCGGTCTATTGGACATGGGTTAGAAGAATATTATCATGAGTGATTTCCTCTTTTGTGTGTTGATTGAAGATTGAGAGTCTCTTGGTGCTTGTCTTTGACTATCCTTGAGATATGTTGTTGTGATTGTGGTACTCTCTTTGGATGGCCGCGGTGACATTGGGAAATCCATAGATTGAGAACTACGAACTTTGAGGTGTGCTTTTGTAGCCCTACATAATTCTCGTCCTCTCTTGACCACAAAGGAATGACCTTCGAGTGCGTCTCCATTGCATGTTTTATGGGAAATATCATGTGATTAGGCTATGTTAATGTTGTTGGGAGTTTCCACTAGTGAAAGTATGAAGCCTAGGCCTTGTTTCCACCATTGTTACACCGTTTGCACTCACTTTTGTTACATGTTTGCTTTCTGCATGTTTTATTACAGATTTATATTACTTTGTTTTTCCACACCTATCACCCATATTTTATCATCTCTTCGCCGAACTAGTGCACCTATACAACTCCTAGTTGTATTAGTTGTGTTGGGGACACAAGAGACTTCTTGTATCTTAATTACAGGATTGCTTGAGAGAGACCATCTTCAACCTCTACTTCCCTGAGTTCGATAAACCTTAGGTCATCCACTTGAGGGAAATTGCTGCTGTCCTACAAACCTCTGCGCTTGGAGGCCCAACATAGTATACAAGAATAGAAGCGTGCGTAGACATCAACTACGCATGTGCGTCGACTATGGACCCATCAATAAGAACTGCCCAAAGGACCACTTCCCTCTCCCAAGGATCGACCAAATAATATACTCCACTGCAGGATGCGACCTCCTGTCTTTCCTCGACACATACTCAGGGTACAACCAAATCAGGATGAAGGAAGAGGACGAGGAGCACACCTCAGTCATCACCCCTTACGGTGTATTCTGCTACATGACAATGCCATTTGGGTTAAAAACGTTGGAGCCACGTACCAGCGGATGATGCAAGCATGCCTAAGGGATCAAATCGGCTGAAACGTCCAAGTCTACGTAGACGATATCGTCATCAAAACATACAACGCGGGCATCGTCATGGGAAAGTCACGGTATATCTCCTCATGAGAGAACTTGATTACGGGGCCTTTGCTAACGAGTGTACAAGGAAGAACATTACATATAAAAAGAAACACGATTTTATACAACTTCAGGCCCCGGGAAACATTGTCCGGTAAAGACCCTACATGTTGTTTGTGGCTAGGTCTTATTCCTTTGCTCACAGGGAGTCGCCGGTGTGTCGTCGGCTCTCTTACAGTTACGTCTAGTTGCTCCGAGTTTAGATCACCCGGGAGTAATCTAGAGTCTTCTTTGGTCTCCGCAGGAAGCCTACTTTGGTCGCTTCAGAAAGCCTACTCTGGTGAAAGCCTAGTCTGGCGAAAGCCTACTATGGTGGAAGCCTACTTTGGCGGAAGTATACTCTGGCGGAAGCCTACTCCGGCGGAAGCCTACTCTGGCGAAAGCCTACTCTGGCGAAAGCCTACTTTTGCGGAAGCCTACTTTGGCGAACTTGGCCTCTATGGGCGCTTTACCCCTCCTTATATAGGTGGAAGGGGGAGGCTTACATCTACAGTCCTATCCTGATACAGACTAGTCTCATCTTGTATTACAAGTCGGATATCAATACGAGTCCTACTCTAAGTCTTGTAATTATAAAATTCAAAAAAAGTCTTGTAATTTTCCAAGTTAAGCAGACTCCTGTAGAGGAGTCTCCGTCTGGCCGACTCATGTAAAGGAGTCTCCGTCAGGCCGACTCATGGAGAGGAGTCTACGTCAGGCCGA
The DNA here is from genome assembly GCA_950022295.1 of Bromus sterilis. Taxonomy (NCBI): domain Eukaryota; kingdom Viridiplantae; phylum Streptophyta; class Magnoliopsida; order Poales; family Poaceae; genus Bromus; species Bromus sterilis. The sequence continues at coordinate 134,922,528 of OX465601.1, read as the reverse complement.
CTCATGGAGAGGAGTTTCCGTCAGGCCGGCTCATGGAGAGGAGTCTCCGTCAGGCCGACTCATGGAGAGGAGTTTCCGTCAGGCCGGCTCATGGAGAGGAGTTTCCGTCAGGCCGACTCATGGAGAGGAGTCTCCGTCAGGCCGACTCATGTGTGCACTGTAACAATCCGGGTATTCTTTTCAGGAAATGTCTTCTCGATTAGTCTTCCTTTTGGGTGCTTCCTTCTGGCCGGATCTTAGCTGTGAGTAATCTCCCCGAAAGTAGCCTCCATGTTTAGCTTGGACGGAATCTTGGCGTGGGATTCATTTTTTCTTTGCTTGTCCTTAGCAATGAAGATTGTCGCAGAAGAGAATGCTAGGTGCGCGTCCATGGTAAACTTCCAGTATAATGAATAGTTAGGATAAAGATCGGGTCTGGAGGCCAAACCATTAGGTCGGATTGCTCCACTGATTCATGTCAATGAACCCGATATGATTCAATTTTGAGGGCTTCCACGTTTGAGTTCAATGTTGCTTTTTGCTCTTCCGTGTCTTGTCGAAAGGACTCTGGAATTTTTTTACGGGAAATTTTATGTCCATATCACCTGTAGCCCCCAAGCTCCGAGCTTATCATCTCGTGATGACTTGGAGTTTTGTATATAAAATAGCCATGCTGGTGTAGCCCCCAAGTGCCAGGTTATCTTGCCTGCAGCAACCTGAGACTTGTACTTGTGAAATTTGCTTCGAAGTAGTATAGCCCCCAAGTGCTGGGTTTTCTTGCCTGCAGCAACCTGGGACTTACAAGTTCTTGCTTGTTTTTTGAAGTCGGCAAGTATTATATGACAAAAGCCGGCAAATTTTTGCTTGTTGATTAAAACCAATGAATGCGAATTTGCTGAATCCGGTAGATATGATATGATTGGTTGTGTTCCGAGCTTTCAAATAGAGTGGCCCTTCGAGTGCTGGAATATATTTCCTTCATCAACCCGGAATAATGTGTGCCAACTCCAAGTCGATATGAGCATCTTTGTGTCATGCCGAGTCTTAGAAAAGTTCGAGGTATAGTCCCCATGAATCGGTATGAGCATCTTTGTGTCATGTTGAGTCACAGAGAAATTCGAGCTATAGTCCCCATGAGTCGGTATGAGCATCTTTGTGTCATACCGAGTCACACAGGTTAATGCTCATATTGTATGAAAAAAATTATGCATGGTTTTATGACATATGAAATGATAGAAAAGAAAGTATGTTATGATGTTGATGTATGTATTGGAAAAAAACATAAAGGCTCGTATAGAAGCCGACTCATGCCTCATCTTCTCGCGTTGAGAGAGATTATTGTTTCAAGAGTCGAAACTTCTCTGTAAGCCGGCAACATATGACTAGCGTTCCTGGTGCTTAGGACCTAACTTGATGGGCTTTTTTGTAAGCCCCAAGGTTTAGACTAAGTTGGGTTCGCGTTGGTCGTATGAGCTTGAGCTATATAGGCCAAGATGTAAGCCGTGGTTGGCCAATTCATGTATATGCCGAGTTCTCAGATAAGAGTCGATGGACAACATCGAGCTCCCCGATTCCCCTGAATAAGCAAATACATGTTGAGTACCAATAGAGGGTTGATCAAGCCCCTAGGTCTCTGAGATATAAACTGAAAAAATATGCAATGTATGATGCAAGATGAAAATATGAAAATGATAAAGTAAAGAGGAGCCAGTATGAAAACTAAATGTGGCGAGAGCCGGTGCAACGAAAGTCGACTTATATATTTTATATGGCGAGAGCCAGTGCGACGAGTATCGACTTATATATTTTATATGGCGAGAGCCAGTGCGACGAGTGTCGACTTATATATATGGCGAAAGCCGGTGCGACGGAAGTCAACTTATATATATGGCGAGAGCCGGCGCGACGGAAGTCGACTTATATATATGGCGAGAGCCGGTGCGACGGAAGTCGACTTAAGAATGCAGAAGATGCAATGCATCATGATATGAAAACAAAGGTGCAATGCATAAAATGACAAATTATGGGTTCCAGAAGTGCCAAGTCTTACCGAGATTTCTTGTGAAGCCGGTATTTTGTAATAATCCTGGATTCATAAAGGAGCCAGAATTCTTGATGAACTGGAACTCATCGAGGAGCCGGAATTTTTGATGAGCCGGGAATCATTGAGGATCCGGAATTTTAAATGAGCCGGAACTCGTCAAGGAGCCGGAATTTTGGATGAATCGGAATATCATTGTGGATCCGAGATTTTCCAATAAACCCGAACTCGAGAAGGGAGTCGGGATTTTCCAATAAACCGTAACTCGATGAAAGAGCCAGAATTTTTCTAATGAACCGAATCTGAGCTGGGATTTTACTGTTTATTCGGAACTCAATGAAAGAGCCGGAATTTTCCAATGAACCGGAATCTGAGCCGGGATTTTACCGATGATCCAGAACTCATCGAAAGAGCCGGAATTTTTCCAATAAATCGGAATCTAAGCCGGGATTTTACCGATGATCCGGAACTCAATGAAAGAGCCGGAATTTTCCGTATGCGGTCGGTCTTTTTTTTGCCATGGACTCATCTAATTTGGTGAGTCAAAAAATTTCCATAGACTCATCTCTTTGGTGAGTCGGATTTTTTCCGTGGACTCAGCTCTTTTGGTGAGTCGGAATTTTTTCCGTAGACTCATCTCTTTTGGTGAGTCGGAATTTTTTCCGTAGACTTATCTCTTTTTGTGAGTTGAAATTTTTTCTGTAGACTCACATCTTTTGGTGAGTCGGAATTTTTTCCATAGACTCTTCAACACATACATTCTTCCTATCCTGCAGGCTGCGCATGTGGGTCAATGTTGAAGTCGAGTTTCGAGGCGCGCGCTCAAATTTTTTTCTTGTTTTCTCCATGATCTTGATGTGGATCTTGATGTAGATGTTCAAGAAGCCGAGGTTGCAATGCACCCGAGTCAGATCGAGTCCTGCCAGAGTCGGTGGATCATTGACTTGTTGATGTAGATTTGTTCGTGCCGGATCTTCTTCGTCCGGCCGATCACAAGTTTCTCGATTCGTGTGAGGACTTCCTCCAAGATGTCAACACCCTTGTGCGTAGGCCCCACGGCGGGCGCCAACTGTCGTGGGAAATTCACGGCAGATGTCCACATGAGAGAACTTGATTACTGGGCCTTTTCTATGAGTGTACGAGGAAGAAGAACATCACAGAGAAAGAGAAACGCGATTTTATACAGCTTCAGGCCCCGGGAAACATCGTCCGGTAAAGACCCTACATGTTGTTTGTGGCTAGGTCGTATTCCTTTGCTCACAGGGAGTCGCGGCGTGTCTCCGGCTCTCTTACAGTTATGTCTAGTTACTCAAAGTTTAGATCACCCAGGAGTAATCTAGAGTCTTCTTTGGTTTCCGCAAGAAGCCTACTTTGGTCTCTGAAGAAATCCTACTCTAGAGAAAGCCTACTTTGGCGAAAGCCTACTTTGGAAAAAGCCTACTCTGGCGAAAGCTTACTTTGGCGGAAGCCTACTTTGGCGAACTTGGCCTTTATGGGCGCCTTACCCCTCCTTATATAGGTGGAAGGGGGAGGCTTACATGTAGAGTCCTATCCTGATACAGACTAGTCTCATCTTGTATTACAAGTCATATATCAATCCGAGTCCTACTCTAAGTCTTGTAATCTTCCAAGTTAAGTGGACTCCTGTAGAGGAGTCTCCGTCAGGCCGACTCATGTAAAGTAGTCTCCGTCAGGACGAATCATGGAGAGGAGTCTCCTTCAGGCTGACTCATGTAAAGGAGTCTCCGTTAGGCCGACTCATGGAGAGGAGTCTCCCCCAGGCCGACTCATGGAGAGGAGTATCCGTCAGGCCGACTCATGGAGAGGAGTCTCCGTCAGGCCGACTCATGGAGAGGAGTCCCCCTCAGGCCGACTCATGGAGAGGAGTCTCTGTCAGACCTACTCATGGAGAGGAGTCTCCGTCAGGCCGACTCATGGAGAGGAGTCTCCCTTAGGACGACTCATGGAGAGGAGTTTCCGTCAGGCCGACTCATGTGTGCAGTGTAACAATTCGGGTCTTCTCTTCAGGACATGTCTTCTAGCTGAGTCTTCCTTTTGGGTGCTGCCTTCTGGCCGGGTATTAGCTATGAGTAATCCCCCCTATAGGCACACTACTCGACGACCTTCGAGAGACTTTCAAAACACTCAACATATACAAAATAAAGATCAATCCAAAAAAGTGCGTATTCGGCGTCCCAGACGGAAAACTGCTCGGGTACATGGTCTCTGCCCGAGGAGTCGAAGATAACCCAGAGAAAGTCCAAGCACACGTCAGGATGAAGGAACTAGTCAACATAAAGGGCGTACAACAACTCACCGGAAGACTCGCAGCCTTGAACCGCTTCATTAGTAGGCTAGGAGAAAGGACACTTCCATTCTAACAACTACTCAGGAAAGGAGGAAAGTTCGAGTGGACCGAAGAGGCCCGAAATGCATTCGCTGACCTCAAGAAGACCCTCTCGACTCCACCAATCTTGGAAGTACTCAAGGAACGAGAACCTCTATATATTTACACAGCGGCTAGAATCAACATTGTCAGCACCACACTTTTTGTCGAGCGCATAGAAGAAGGCAAATTACAAGGCATGCAAAGGCCAATCTACTAACTCAGTGAGGTCCTCACGAAATCTTAGTAGAGGTACCTGTCGAGGGGATGGAACAAGCCCTTAACCCGGCATTAGATCTATGGGCCGACTCACTTAAGAAAGGCCCACAAAAGAAGACCCGGCCACGAGCCGGACGCATCAAGCACGAAGATCGAAGCCGTAGAAGGAAATCGACTTACCTTGTATAGCACGTAGCATATTTGTAAAGTAGAATAGGAATCCACCTCGTGTAGGAGTCGGACTCGCGAAATATCGGAACCCGACACCTTTATAAGTCGAGGTCCATGGGATCCAGAGCCAGGACTCAATCTCAATTCAAGATTGGACTAGACACTTTCTGCGTAACCAAGATCTCCTCGAGAATAAGGTTGCGATCCGACTATCTTGTAATCAATCCCTCGACTCCTTTATTCGAGGAGTCGGCCCTCGCAATAATAAGAAGCAGGAGTAGGTATTTACCTCGAGACAAAGAGGGGCCGAAACTTGGGTGAATCACCGAGTCTCTTGTCCATGTCGACTCTCTCCTCGTATCCACCTTGCAACAAAGGTCCCATGTCAAGTTTGAATCTTTGAACATCTGCCGTGACTTTCCCATGACAGTTGGCGCCCACCGTGGGGCCTGCGCGTGCAAGTGTTGAAATTCTAGAGGGAGCTCTGCAAGGCATGGAAGGATTCATCGCCGGACGGATCACAAGAAGCCGACGCGGGAAGCTCTGCATCGACGACTAAACTTGGGGCCCTGAAGCCGATTCCGTCGAATCTGGGTATCGGGTCCCGATCGGGTCTATTCACATCTTCATCGACAAGATGGACGGATCTGATCCAAAGCCAGATCCTGAAGTCCCCATCGAAACCTCGAGTCGGCGACACACCGGCTCCAAACATAATTTCGTCGGATTCATTGATGGGTCTCCAGAGCCGGAGCGTTCTATTGAGTCCCCAATGCATGATGCCTCGGAAGAAGCGACTAATGCCGACTCATACCCCAGTGAAGGAAGCTTCTCAGATGATGGGTCCATCCGATTTGTTGGGAGCAACAGACTCGGCACCGGTGCGGCAGAATACAACCCGGGTTACCCTCACTTTGAGCTTCCATACTGTGTCACGGTGTTTATGGCTGACACCGGAGGACAGGGGAGTAAGGCAACCCAGAATTAGGGTGCAGATCCGGCTGCCAACACAGTCCCTAATTCAAATAGGGAGCTAGCAGCACGCTCGTCAGAACAAGTCCTCAGAGGAGCATAATCCCTCACTGATGCATTGAATTCTCTTGATAAGGCTTTGGCCGTACCAATGACAACGGAAAATCAGAAGGGCTGGAGGACAATAGTCGATGGACTCAAGGCACGGGTGATGATCATTCGGAGGGAGATCAACGCCGAAAAGGAGCAAATGGCGGAGAGAGAATCCCTTCTCGTCCAAGAAGCCAGACGACTTTTGGAAGAGTCAGAGCTGATAGAGGCTTAGCGACTAAGCCTCGCCCATACGCGTCCCCAGGGACCTGCAAGTCGGATCCCCCCTGATTACCAAGGGCGAGCGCTATTCCACATCCCTCACCAGTCGACTCCCCCAGGATTCACGCCACCCAGACAGTCGGGTCCTCCGCCACGCCCACATCGGTTCCATACACCTCCCCATCACTTTAATAACCCCATGGAAAATGTCGTGGCGGCAACTCGGTTCCTCACCAATGCGCCAATTCATGGAGACACTCCAGCGGATCGCGCCGCTCAAGAAGCTGTCGACTTACTCAAGACTGAGATCACGCAGCAAGCCCAATATTCACAAGGACTTTCATACTTACATGGGACTCCGTACAACAGTATGAGCCGACAAGCAGAATCACCGGCTCCCGCAGCCTCAAGTAGTCATCGCCAGCACGAAGCGCCACCACCTCCAAACCCTCAGGGGGCAGCGACAGTTCTGGACCTACCGTCTCCTAACCCCGAGCGTCGTAGAGAACCGATGAACCAATTTCCCCCCCAAGATAAAAATACCGAGTTCGTCAGCAGATCCGTGGGTAACCGGTGTCTGGTATCGGCTTTGAGGAACACACGCTTGCCCCCAGATTTCAAGGGACCGCGTAAGATTCCAAACTATACAGCTGACATGGACCCAACGACTTGGATCGAAAGCTACGACCTCACCATGGATATGCTGCAAGCCATCGAAGAGGTTTGCGCCCGTTACATCACAATGATGTTGCAAGGGCCGGCTCGTACATGGTTCAAAAACCTCCTAGAGAACTCCATCACCTCTTGGGCGGATCTCAAGGAAAAGTTCATCAAGAATTTCCAAGGCACTTGCCGGCGAGCCACCACAATCGTCGACTTGGAGCATTGTGTCCAGAAGGAAGGAGAGTCGGCCCTGAGATGGGCACGACGAGTCACATAAATAGTTCATTCCTCAGACACTATTACTGCCCATACAACAGTGATTTTTTTGGAAAGAAACTGCAAGTTTGAGCCTTTGGTACTAATACGCCCAAAACGTATCTATAATTTCTGCTTGCTCCGTGCTTCTTTTGTGTGATATTTCATGGTATTGATAGACTTTCATACACTTTTGATCATATTTGGACTAACTTATTAACTCAGTGCACCCCAGTGCCAGTTCCTGTTTTCTGCTGTTTTCCTATTTCAGGTTTCCCCCATATTAAAAGTGCTCAAAAAATTCGGGAAAATTCCAATAAAAAATCAGCGCTTCTGAAGCTTCGGGAATCACCAAGGAGTGGCCAGAGGGGACCCACCAGGGCCCCAGGCGGCCTCTCGGCGCACCCTAGGGTGGGGCCGCGCCAGGGGGCCGCCTGGACCCCTGGTGGCCCCCCTAGCTGCCCCCCTTCGCCCATATATTCTCCGTGACGCAAAACCCCCGAAACGAGAACCCTTTTTCGCGATCTCTCCTCTGTTCCGCCGCCGCCGCGCTTCCAAGATTGGGAGCACCAGGAGACCTCTTCCCGGCACCCTGCCGGAGGGAGGAACCACCTCCGGGAGCTTCTCCACCACCATGGATGCTTCCCGGATGAACCATGAGTAGTCCACCTTGGACCATGGGTCTATGATCAGTAGCTATGTGATGTTCTCCTCCCCTCTTTGTTCTTCATGGTTCAGACCTCGTGAGCTGCCCTACATGATCGAGTCACATATGTAATCTTTCTGCTGTTGCTATGCTGAGTTTGCTGGGATCTGATGGATTATGAGACTATGTTCAGATTGTGTTTGAGTAATATATTTGATTCTCCTATTTTATATTTATGTTCTTGAGTAATTATTGCATGTTCTCCGTTGTTGTTTATTGCTTTGGCCAAGTAGTAGGTAGTGACTCCAAGAGGGAGCGTTATGCATGATTGTGGGTTCATTCCCCCTGATGACTAGCTTGAGTGACAGAAACATGAGTCTAGGGGATGTGATGTTGCCACAAGGGAGAAAACAACGGTGCTTGTACTTGCGGGTGCAAGGATTGTTTACTTTACGCAAAGTTCGTTAATGCAGTTGTCTGTTGCTTTGAGTTTACACTTTGGGTGGGATTCGTAACTGAATACCAGCGAGATGTTCTGGATAGATATCTCAAGGTGGATGATTAGTAGGTAGATGCAGATGGATTTCGGTCTACTTGTCTTGGCGTACCGCCCATGCTTTTGAGCCTCTTCTTTTCTTTATAGCATAGTTACCATTGGTTTGCGCACATAATCCTGTCAATTGCCCAGCTGTAATTTTTTTTACCTCGCATGGCTATTTTGTCGTCTTTTGGGAGAGAGACATCACTAGTGAACATCATGGGACCCCGGTCCATATTTCCAATACCGTTTACACCCACTATTTATTTCCTGCTTTATTTACTTTTCCGTTGCTATCACTATCATTATTATCCCGTGTGTTTTATCCTTTGTAAACAACAAGGCCGGAGGGATTGACAACCTCTCTGAACTCGTCGGGAGCAAAGTTATCTGTTTTGTGTGCAGGTCCACGTCAACCACCTAGCGCTGTTGTCACCTTCCTGTCATTGCCGGAGTCCTACTGGAGACAAACCTTGGTATCTTCACCGAGGGAAGTTTGCTGTTGTCTACATCTCAAAACCTTCCACTTTGGGTAACTAGCGAGGGGCGAGAAGCCATTGCCGGGGACGCAAACAAAGCTATACCCGCAAACTCTCGTACCATCAAAGAAATTTCTGGCGCCATTTCCGGGGACTCCGCACTTCAAGACAGGGGAGTTGCACACTATCTTTTATCTTTGCTTTTTAGTCTTTTTTGTTTACCTTTCAGTTCTTGCTTTAGTGTCCTTTATATATAAAAAATAGTTACCTTGCTTTTAGTTATCCTTTCTGTTTAGTCAAGCATGTTAGGATTTGGTGCCTTGAGGGAATCGGAGGTCCTAGATTTCCATCAAAGAGATGGAGAAAATATGAAGAAGGCTTGGGACAGAATTTCTGATGCACATAGGAGAATTATGCCTTCGATACCTATAAAAATAGTGCTTAGAAATTTTTACCAAGGTCTTTTTAGATGGTGCAAACACCCTCATGATATTATAGCCGAAGGAGATTTCTTAGATTGTGATGAAGCTAGAGCTCTCGAAATTATACATGGTCTATCTAGTTACTTTGTTTATGATCATAGTTTTGATACTGTTATAGATAGACTTGCTACTATTGAAAAGAGATTGGATGCTCTAGACTTGAGAGAAGTAAATAAATCAAAGCCAAATAAGAAAGATGTTTATGAGTTAGATGGTGACTGGGAGCTCTTTGTTAGAATTAGCATCTCTAATCAAGACTTCCTTGCTTTTTGTGACATTGGATCCATGGTTTCAACTATGCCAAAAGTTGTTTGTGATTCTTGAAAATTTAACATGGACAAATTATCAGCCTATCATGAACATGATAATGGAGATATTTCTGAGATCCAGGGAAGGATAAAAGATGTAACAGTTACATTCCTTAAAAGGATTGCAATGGTTGATTTCTTCGTCATGAAGCCAAACCAAGGAAACGTAGTGCTTGGAAGGGACTTCCTTCGAGCCGTAAAGGGCTTCATTGATATAGGTAAGGGACAAATACGCTTACGCGGGAAGGAAAATGTATATACTCCTTTCCTAAAAGAAACAAGGATGAACTTGTTGAGGAACCTTTTGAATCGATTTACAACTCCGATTATTATGATGACTTTTGATTCCTCTTTTTTGCATTATGCCTAGCTAATGGCTTTAAAGAAGCGCTTTCGGGAGGCAGCCCGCAATGAATTTAGGATTTCCTTTTTGTTTTTCTTCTGTTTTCAGTGGTCTTGATGATTGTTACTACTGTAGCAACATCATTGTATCTTTACTTTTCAAGCTTTGTGCGAATTATAGCCTCATATGACAAGGGAAGTGCAAGTTGTGACATGCTGTCCAGAAAACAGATTCTGTCCTCGTGACGGGAAAAATCATAGAAAAATCCCAGTTCATCTTTTTGAGCTGAACTTTTTACACAGCGTGATTTATACAATCACAGAACTTTCTTATGTTCTGAGTTTTTTGATTTGAGTTGCAGAAGTATCCCTAAAAAATTCTTTACTACCTGCTGGTCTGTTTTTCACATATTCTGTCCTGTTTTGCCTTTTCTTCGTTTTGCAAACCTTAAGCTTGAGTTTTTCTTTGCAAAAACTATTTGGAAATCTTGAGAAACAATAGCTCTTCAAGAATATCCTTATTTCCAGTAGAGGAAAAATTATTTTATTATGGGTACTAGCCTCGCTAATCAGATTATGATGAGTTATGTATGAAGGGAGTTTTCAAGTGTGCGAGGGAAGATGATGAAAGAAGATTCAGGAGTGTCAAACGCTCAAGCTTGGGGATGCCCCCGTGGACCCCCAAGAAATATTCAAGGAGACTCAAGCGTCTAAGCTTGGGGATGCCCCCGTGCATCCCCTTCTCCATCAACAATTATCAGTTCATCTTTCGTTCCACTATATTTTTATCACTTCATGTGTTATGTTCTATGCTTGGAGCGTCTTGTTCTTTATTTCCTTTTTAGTTTTCTTTAGCTTTGCTTGTTGTTCATAAAAAGTTAGAACCCAGCTTTCTTTGTGTGGGAGAGAAACACGCTCCACTTCACCCTAGAACACAACATAGGATTTTCTTGCTTATCTTTGTTGTGTGTGTTCTTTATCTTTTTCATAGCTGCTGTCATGTTTAGCTCTTAATTTTCATGCTTATCTTTTTAAAGAGATTTTGTTTAGTTTGTTGCTTGAACTCTCTTGAGTTTTCATGTTTATCTTGTTTAGAGAGTTTGCCTGTTGCACTGAGTTTTGTGTCTTGACTTGGGTAGGTAATTGAGGTTTCTATTCAATTATAGTAGTAACTTGCAATAGTTTTGAGGTATTGCCTTGAGTAATGTTTGGACTTTTGGTGTCAAGAGCTTTAGCCTATTAGTGATAGATGTCGTATTTTGGGAAATCCGTGTTTATTTTCAAAATTTATAAAATTAGTTGAGAACTTTAGCTACTAGATGGATCACTACTCTTTGGAGGGATCGAATATTAGAGTACACTCACGTACCATGAGTCGAGGATGCGCAAGGATAACCAAACCCCCATATACTCCTCCTCGGGGTACTTGTCTCTTTGAGAACCTCCTATTAGATTGAGAGTTACCGATAATAAGTGCACGAGTTCCTCAGACTAATGTGAGTATTCGAAAGTTGACACTTCCACCTTCCCATATTTTACTAGCCTCTCCTGTGCCGTGCATTGCTTTCTTATCACTCCGAGATTTGGCGTCCACCTTCGCCAGTACATCCAAATTCTTGGCACGATACGCTCTGTCATCATAAGCCTCATTATATCCTTCCTCAAAACAGCCACCATACCTACCTATCAAGGCATTTCCATAGCCTTTTCGAGATACATTGCCATGCATCATCCATATTATCATGACTTGATCTTCATGTCATACATGCTACTTGCTTGATCGATGAGCCGCATGCTAGTTGGGCCCTGCCCTAATCATTTCTACATGAAGCACTAGTATCATTGCATATCCTTCTACACTTGCAGAGGCATACATTTGCATACTTCATGATAGTTCATTTTCTTTATGTTGAGTACTTTTGTAAAGTGTGAAAGATCTTCTATACTTCTTGTAATATATAGAGTGTTGCCCCTAAAGTGAGGAAAAGATCCAAAATAGGAAAAAATCAAAAGATCCCAAAGAGGACAAATGAGAGAACTAGAAAGAGCCATTGAGGCCACCAAAAAATACAAAAAATAGAAAAAAAGAGAAAAAGAAATAAAAAGAGAGAAGGGGGCACACTACTATTCCTTTTGAGAGATCCACACTCGTACTCCATCTTATTTCTTGTACTCCATAGAGATTATCATTCATGCATATAGCTATGTGGGGACCTTCACACTATAGAACTTGGCTTGTATATTCCAATGACGAGCCTCCTCAAATGAGCTCTAGGTCTTCGGGGGCACACTACTATTCCTTTTTGCTGTTTTTATATTTCATGTTTCCCCCATATTAAAAGTGCTCCAAAAATTCGGGAAAATTCCAATAAAAAGCAGCGCTTCAGAAACTTCTGGAATCACCGACGAGGGGCCAGAGGAGACCCACCAGGGCCCCAGGCGCCCTCCCGGCGCGCCCTAGGGTGGGGCCGCAGCAGGGGGCCGCCTGGACCCCTGGTGGCCCCCCTGGCTTCCCCCTTCGCCCATATATTCTCCGTGACGCGAAACCCCCGAAAGTAGAACCCTTTTTCGCGATCTCTCCTCTGTTCCGCCGCCGCCGCGCTTCCAAGATCGGGAGCACCAGGAGACCTCTTCCTGGCACCCTGCCGGAGGGAGGAACCACCTCCGGGAGCTTCTCCACCACCATGGATGCTTCCCAGATGAACCGTGAGTAGTCCACCTTGGACCATGGGTCTATGATCAGTAGCTATGTGATGTTCTCATCCCCTCTTTGTTCTTCATGGTTTAGACCTCATGAGCTGCCCTACATGATCGAGGCACATATGTAATATTTCTGCTGTTGCTATGCTGAGTTTGCTGGGATCTGATAGATTATGAGACTATGTTTAGATTGTGTTTGAGTAATATATTTGATTCTCCTCTTTTATATTTATGTTCTTGAGTAATTCTTGCATGTTCTCCGTTTTTTTACTGCTTTGGCTATGGTTGTGGCCACAGAGCCGGCTTGTCCCAGGTGGCTTAATTGGTCTGAACAACCGATCACTTGGACAAGGGATGATCACCCCCCAGTGGTAGAGAACCCGGGCACTCTGGCCCTGGTAGTTTCTCCACAAATCGGATGCTACACACTCGACAAAGTGCTCATGGATGGAGGAAGCAGCATCAACATCCTTTACTACGAGACTTTCCGCAGGATGGGATTGACTAAAAAAAACTGCAACCCTCCAACACCGTTTTCCATGGAATAGTCCGAGGAAAGTCGGCATGCCCGATAGGCAAGATCTACCTGGAGACAGCTTTTGGAAATGCTGAAAATTTTCTCTCTGAGATCATATCCTACGAGGTGGTAAAACTTGAGAGCCCATATCATGCCATCTTGGGCAGACCGGCTTATGCCAGGTTCATGTTTCGACCATGCTATGTCTATCTAAAGCTGAAAATGTTGGGTCCTTACGGCCCAATTACGGTAGATGGGAGCCGGTCCAGGGCCTCGGAGTGTGATGAGCAACACGTCAAGTTTGCTGATTCGGCATGCGCCAAAGAGGACTTGTCAGCATACCAGGAGAAGGTAGACCAAGCAAACTCCACTATCCTGAAGAAACCGACTCCTGATAACAACCCCAAGTTCCAACCGGCTCAGGATACAAATAAAGTTGACTTTGTCCCTGGTGACGCTTCCCATCAGTTTATCATAGGGACAGGGTTATCTGATAAATAGAAAAGCGCGCTCATCGAGTTCCTCCGTGAGAATCGGGACATTTTCACATGGAAACCTTCTGACATGCCAGGTGTCCCGAGGGAACTCGCTGAGCACCACCTAAATATTGATCCAAAATTGAAGCCGATCAAGCAATTCCTTCGTCGTTTCAATGACGAAATGAGAAACGCCATTGGGGAAGAGATAGCTCGGCTCCTTGCCGCCGGGTTCATCATGGAAGTTTTTTATCCGGAGTGGCTCGCAAACCTGGTGCTCGTTTTGTAAAAGAATGGGACTCAGTGTATGTGAATTGACTACACCGACTTAAATAAGGCTTGCCCAAAGGATCCCTTTGGGCTGCCCCGTATTGACCAGATCATAGACTCAACTGCGGCATGCGAGCTCCTGCCTTTTCTCGATGCCTACTCTGGCTACCACCAAATCAAGATGGCTCTTGAGGACCAGGAGAAAACGGCTTTCATCACTCCTTTTGGGATATACTGCTATACATCTATGCCTTTCCGCTTGAAGAATGCGGGAGCCACATATCAATGAACAATATAAAGTTGCCTCAAAGATCGAATTGGGCGCAACGTACACACTTACGTGGACGATATAGTGATCAAATATCAGCTGTCCGACTCACTCATCAGTGACCTCAAAGAAACATTAAAGAATCTGCGCAAGTACCAGATGAAGTTAAACCCGGCCAAATACACCTTTGGGGTCCCTTCGGGAAAGCTCCTCGGATACATAGTATCAGAGAGAGGCAACGAGGCGAACCCGGAGAAAATCAATGCTATCATGGCCCTTCAGAAGCCGGCCTCAGTAAAAGGAGTCCAACGAGTCACAGGGTGTGTAGCTGCCTGAAGTCGGTTTATAAGCCGACTTGGAGAAAAAGCAATCCCCCTATACCGACTCTTATGAAAGTAGGAAAATTTTGTTTGGGATGATGAGGCTGATCAGGCCCTGGAATCGCTGAAGAAACAGTTGTCCCAGACTCCAATCCTGGCGTCTCCTAAGCCAAAGGAACCGATGCTACTCTATATCTCATCCAACAAACGACCATTCAACGTTGTGGTTGTGGTTGAGCGTATGGAAGCCGATAAAGAGCACCCCTTGCAGAGACTAGTCTATTATGTTAGTGAGGTCATAGCTTCATCAAAGCAACGTTATCCTCACTGGAAGAAATTGGTCCTTGGTGTATTCATGGCAAGTCGAAAGCTCAAACACTATTTCCAGGAGCACCCCATAACTGTAGTTAGCTCAGCACCACTTGCAGATATCATCCAGAACCGGGAAGCCACGGTAATGATTGCAAAGTGAGCTATAGATTTGGGGGCTTATCATATCAAATATGAGCCACGCACGACCATCAAGTCCCAGGCGTTGGTCGACTTCATCAATGACTGGACAGAGATCCAATCACTTCCAGAGAAGCCGATTACCAAATACTGTACAATGCACTTTGATGGGAGTCGGCAGCTCCAAGGATCAGGAGTCGGCGTGGTCCTTACCTCACCTAAAGGAGAGAAATTCTGCTATGTCTTGCAATTGCAGTTCACTTGCACCAACAATGCAGCAAAATATGAGGCCCTGCTTCATGGGCTGCGGCTGGCTCGTGAGATGAACATAAGCCGGATTCAATGCTACGGCGACTCTGACCTTGTTTCTCAACAAGTGTCAGGGAAATGGAACTCCAAAGATGCCACCATGGTAGCTTACCGGCGAGAAGTAGAAAGACAAGCCGGTTTCTTTGTTGGATACCAGGTAGATTATGTGGAGCGCAATCTAAACGAAGCAGCAGATGCTTTATCCCAGCTCGGCTCTCAGCGAAAGTCGGTTCCACCAAATGTATTCCTGTACAACCTAACAAAGCCGTAAGTGCAAGTACCAACCGAGCAAGACATATCAGAGTTGGATCCAGAACCGGATCTGGTGGCTGCAATACACGCCACCCCTCATGGGTTGAACCTTATTTGGATTACAAGACCCGGGGAATCCTACCCTGAGATGAAATACTAGCTAGACAAATCGTCAGGAGGAGCAAATCCTTTGTACTCATCAACGGTGAGTTACATCGGCGAAGTCCCGCGGACGTTTTTCAGAGATATGTTTCACCAGAAGAAGGCAGAGAAATCCTCAATGAAATACACTCTGGAGATTGCGGACATCCCGCCGGCTCTCGTTCACTGGTGGCTAAAGCTTATAGACACGGATTCTACTTGCTCACGGCACATGCGAACGCATAGGATATAGTCAAGAAGTGTGATGGATGTCAGCGTTATGCAAAGCAAGCTTACGTTCCGGCTCAAGAACTCAGGATGATCCCTATCACTTGACCCTTTGCAGTGTGGGGGCTGGATATGGTGGGACACTTCAAGAGGTCGGCCAACAAGAATACACACTATTATTGGCAGTGGATAAATACACCGAATGGATTGAGGCAGAGCCGGTTAGTAAATGTGACGGTACAACAACACTAAAATTCTTGAAAACCATAATATACAGATTCGGCTACCCCATAGCGTCATCACCGATAATGGATCTAACCTATTAGAAGGGCTTATGCAGCGATTCTGCCAGAACGAGCACATCCGACTCGACCTTGCATCGGTAGCTCACCGCAGTCCAATGGACAAGCCGAGAGAGCCAACCAAGAGTTGCTTCAAGGCATCAAACCCCGACTTTATGTCCCCTTAGAAAGGACGCCGGGTTGCTAGGATGAAGAATTACCCTCAGTATTGTGGAGTATCAGGACGACTCCTAACAGGTCGACGGGCTACACACCCTTCTTTCTGGTCTATGGAGCGGAAGCCGTTCTCCCAAGTGACATCCGTCACAACTCACCAAGGGTCACAACATATGTGGAAGTCGACAATGAGAAAGCAAGGCAGGACGCCTTGGACGTTCTCGACAAAAAAATGAGAATTGGTAGAAACTCAGTGGGCTATCTACCAATAAGATCTGCGACGATATCATAGCCGTCGCATCAGAAGTCAAACTTTCTAGGAAGGTGATTTAGTGCTCCGCCTCATACAGAAAAAGGATGGAATGCACAAATTATCCTCTCCATGGGAAGGACCGTTTGTGGTTAGCAAGAACCTGTACAATGGATCCTACTACCTGGTTGATATACGCTAGAAGGAAAAATCACGCACATCTATGGAGGAGACTCCCAGGCTGTGGAACGTCTCACAACTCCGTCCATATCATACTTGAGTAGAACAGGAACATTATTGTACATCTATGTAAGTCGACACTCGTCGCACCGGCTCTCGCCATATAATATAATATAAGTAGGCTCTCTCCATATAATATAATATAAGTCGACTTTCGTCGCACTAGGCTCTCACCATATATTATATATGTAAGTCGTCACTCGTCGCACCGGCTCTTGCCATATAATATAATACAAGTCGACTTTCGTCGCACTAGGTTTTCGCCACATCTAAATATCTAAGTCGACTTTCGTCGCACCGGCTCTCGCCAATCTAGTTGTCATACCGACTTTTTCTTTACTTTATTATCTTCATGTTTTCATTTTGCATCATACATTGAATATTTTTTACATTCTTCTCAGAGGAATGGGGGCTTGATCAACCCTCTATCGGCTCTGAGCATGTATATTGCTTATTCAGGGGAAATAGGGGAGTTCGATGGCATCCATCGACTCTTATCCGAAGAAAACCTGGCATACATACATACATACATATATATATATATATATATATATGTGTGTGTGTGTGTGTGTGTGTGTAAAACTCCACATGTGTATGGCCTATTCAGGGGAAATAGGGGAGCTCGATGACGTCCATCGACTCTTATCCGAAGAAAACCCAGCATACACATGAATTGGCCAACCACGCCTTAAAATTTGGCCTGTATAGCTCAAGCTCATACGACCAACGCGAACCCGACTTTAATCTAAACTTTGGGGGCTTACAAAAACGCCTATCGAGTTTGGTTCTAGGCACCGGGAACGCTAGTCATATGTGTCGGCTTACAGAGAAGTTTCGACTCTTGAACCAACAATCTCTCTCAATGCGAGAAGATGAGGCATGAGTCGGCTTATATCTGAGCCTTCAAATTTTCTTTATTGCATACAAATATCATATCATACTTCATCATCAATAATGCATAACAATTCTTTATTTTTTAGAAAAAAATAGAGTTAGACCTATATGACTCGGCATAGAACCAAGATGCATACACCGACTCATGGGGACTATACTTCAAAACTTCTTATCAAGATTCGGCACGACGCCATAATGTTCGTAATAACTCTTGGGGAGTATCACTTCGAATATTTTACATGATCTGGTTCGGCACAGAAGGAGACCATACCAAATCATGGGGGCTAAAAGTCGATCTATCCTATGAGTTGACCAAGACATAAGTTCGTTTTGAATCGACTCAGGGGGCTACAGATATAGATACTATCAAGAATATCGTCTCCCATGCATAAAAATATCCAAATTCAGGCGTACAATCGACTTACAAGATTTGATGGGAAATTAAAATTTTCATTCATTAGTGGCCGAGTTTTACATCAAAAGAAGAGCCTTACATCAAAACAAAACAAGACCTAAGTCTATAAATACTACTAGATAAAAATTACAGCTTCAGTGGACCTCCTCAAAGTCGGCCCCGTCATCAGATGAGGAGACTCAGGCCTCCTCTTCATTGTTGTAGAATTCTTCATCACTACTGCTGGAACTCTCCATACAACAGCCAGCTCGATCGCCATTCGAGTAAAAAAATTTGGCCCACAGGGTCTCATCACCATCATAACTAAAGACAATGGTATCTCGTCTTGAGATGTTCCTGGAACGAAGAAAGGTTTTCCAACCCTTCTCCAGTGACATGGAATCATCACCAGAAAAACTAGTGGCCACCTGCTTATCGGCTTCTCGCCCTTCGTTGGTAGGCCCCAAGTGGAAGGCGTGATGCAGTATAGCAGCGAGTTTTCCCTCAGTAAAGACACCAAGGTTTGTCTCCAGTAGGACTCCAAAGATGATAAGTAGGTGTCAGCGGCGCAACTGACGCGGACCTGCACACAGACACAGATAACTTTGTTCCCAACGAAGTTTAGACAGGTTGTCAATCTCTCCGGTCTTGTTGTTCACAAATGATAAAACGCAAGGGATAATGATAGCAACTTGAAAGTAAATGCAGAAAAGTAAATATAGCTTGGAAACAATAATGAGGATATGGACTGGGATACGTGATGTTCGCTAGTGATGTCTCTCTCTCCCAAAAGACGATAAAAATTGCTATGCGAGGTAAAAAAATTACAGAAAGGCAATTGACAGGATTATGAACGCACCGCAATGCTAACTATGCTACAAAAGAAAGGAAGAGGTTCAAAAGCACGGGTAGTACGCAAAAATAAGTAGACCGAAATCCATCTGCATCTACTACTAATCATCCACCTTGAGATATCTATCCAGAACATCTCGCTGGTATTAAGTTGCGAGCCCCACCCAAAGTGTAAACCCAAAGCAATAGACAACTGCATTAAAAAGAACTTTGCGTAAAGTAAACAATCCTTGTAACCGCGGTTACAAGCACCGTTGTTTTCCCCCTTGTGGCAACAGCACATCCCCTAGACTCATGTTTCTGTCACTCAAGCATGTCATCGGGGAGGCATGAACCCACAATCTAGCACAACGCTCCCTCTTGGAGTCACTACCTACTACTTGGCCAAAGCAATAAACAGCAACGGAGAGCATGCAAGAATTACTTAGGAACAAAAATACAAGAGATAAGAGCCAAATATATTACTCTATCACAATCTGAACATAATCTCATAATCCATCAGATCCGATCAAACTCAACATAGCAATAGCAGAAATATTACAAAGGTGCCTCGATCGTGTAGGGCAGCTCACGAGGTCTAAACAATGAAGATCAAAGAGGGAAGGAGAACATCACATAGCTACTGATCACGGACCCATGGTCCAAAGAAAACTACTCACGAGACATCCGTTGAGCATCCATGGTGGAGAGGAGACTCCCGGAGGTCAATCCTCCCTCCGGCAGGGTGCCGGGAAGAGGTCTTCTGATGCTCCCGAGTTCGCGGAATAGGGTTCTCGTTCTGGAGTTTTCCCATGACGGGGGATAAATAGGCGAAGGGGGGCAGCCAGAGGTGGACCAGGGGCCCCAGGCGCCCCCCTGGCGCGGCCAGGGGTGGGGCCGCGCCGAGTGGCCGCCTGGGCCCCCTGGCTCCCCTCTGGCCCCTCCCGGGCTCTTCTCGAAGCTTCCGTCACGCTGATTTTTTATCTGAATTTTCCCGAATTTTTCTGGAACTTTTTATATGGGGGAAAATGAAATAGAAAAACAGTAGAAAACAGGAACTGGCGCTGGGGTGCACTGAGTTAATAGGTTAGTCCAAATATGATCAAAAATGTATGAAAGTGTATCTAGATCATAGCAATATCACACAAAACATCCATGGAGCAAGCAGAAATTATCGATACGTTTTGGACGTATCAACATCCCCAAGCTTAATTCCTGCTCGTCCTCGAGTAGGTAAATGATAACAAGCATAATTTCTGTGGTGACATGCTAGCAACCATAAGAGAACTTTGAAAAGTAAAGCAATCAAGGTTAGAGATTCAATTCAAGTCATAACAGGAAAGAGTCTATATTAGCATTGAAACAAGTAACAAAAGTACAAAAGGTGCAAGAACTCTCGCTGTCCGTGACTCGAATGTCTCCAAATGGTGTTTGCGTGCAAGAAAGGAGGATAGTGAATACGAGAGAAAAAGTATTTTTGTTGAGAACTCAATCTACTAAAGTTTCACACTTGGTCGTTGGTCCTCTTTGGAATCTTATCTTGACTCGTCCCCAGACCACTAGCCAGGTAAGTGTCAATTTGATCCCCTCCTTTTCGATATTTTGAGCACTCATGCAATGGATGAGCGTAAGCACGAGAGTTGACACTTAGGATGGCAAAGAGAGAAATATGGTGGAGGAGGAAGACAAAAAGGATGAGAAAGGCTCACATCAATGAGGACAATCATAGGCAAGAGATGCCAAATGATAGATATGATGTGAGGAGTAGGGATTTCCATGCAACGGATGCACATACGAGCTAAGAAGCTCTCCAAAGGAACTAGTGGGGGTGCATCTAACTTGCTCGCTCATGAAGACCTAGAGCTCGTTTGAGGAGGCTCATCCTTGGAATATGCAAGCCAAGTTCTATAGTGTGAAGGTCCCCACATAGCTATATGCAAAAAGATCATCTCTATGGAGTACAAGGATATAAAGGGAGTACTAGTGTGGATCTCTCAAAAAGGATAGCAGTGTTGCCCCTCTCTCTCTTTTTATTTCTTTTTCTCTTTTTTTCTATTTTTTTGTATTTTTTTGTGGCCTCAATGGCTCTTTCTATTTAACTCTCATTTGTCCTCTTTGGTATCTTTTAATGTGTCCACTTTGGGATCTTTTCCTCACTTAAGGGCAACACTCTATTTTACAAGAAGGTAAAGGAGATCTTTCACACTTTACAAGGTACTCAAAATCATAAAGAAGATGTAACTATCATGATGTATGCAATGTATGTCGTTGCCAGTGTAGCAGGAACATGTATGACATGAAGATCAAGTCATGAAGAGGTGGAAGTTGCCTGGCAATATATCTCGGAAAGTCTATGGAAATGCCTTGATAGGTAGGTATGCTGGCTGTTTTGAGGAAGGATAAAGGGAGGCTTATGATGACAGAGCGTATCATGCCAAGGGTTTGGATGTACCGGCGAAGGTGGACACCAACTCTCGGAGTGAGAAGAAGGCAATGCACGGCACGGGAAAGGCTAGCAAAATATGGGAAGGTGGAAGTGTCAACTCTCAATACTTACATTAGTCCGAAGAACTCATGCACTTATTATCGGTAACTCTCAATCTAATGAGGAGGTTCACAAAGAGACAAGTACCCCGAGGAGGAGTGTATGGGGTTTTGGTTATCCTTGCGCATCCTCGACTCATGGTACGTGAGTGTACTCTAATATTCGACCCCTCAGAAGAGTAGTGATCCATCTAGTAGCTAGAGTTCTCAACTAGTTTTGTAGGTTTTGAAAATAAACACGGATTGCCCAAAATACGACACCTATCACTAATAGGCAAGAGCTCTTGACACCAAAAGTCCAAACATTACTCACAACAATGCCTCAAAACTATTGCAAGCTATTACTAAAATTAAATAGCAACCTCAATTACCTACTTTCAAGACAAGGCACAACTCAGTGCAACAACCAACTCTCTTAACAAGATAAACATGAAAACTAAAAAGAGTTGCAGCAACAAACTAAGCAAAAGCCAAAGCTCTTGCTAAAGACAAACTAAAACTAAGACTAAACATGGCAGTAGCTATGAAAAGATAAAGAACACACAACAGCAAAAATATAGGCTGGAAAAATCCTATGATGTGTTCTAGATTTAGAAAGTGGAGCGTGTCTCTCTCCCACACAAAGTAAGAAAGGATCTAACTTGTTATGAACAGCAAGCAAAGCTAAAGAAAACTAAAAACAAAACCTAAGAGCGAGACGCTCCAAGCATAGCACATAAAGCATGAAGTGATAAAAATATAGTGAGACAAAGGACGAACTGATGATTGTTGATGGAGAAGGGGATGCACGGGGGCATCCCCAAGCTTAGACGCTTGAGTCTCCTTGAATATTTATTGGGGATGCATGGGGGCATCCCCAAGCTTGAGCGCTTGACACTCCTGGATCTTCTTTCGTCATCTTCCATCGCACACTTGAAAACTCCCTTCATACATAACTCATCATAAGCTGATTAGAGAGGTTAGTACCCTTAATAAGTAATTTTTCTCCACTGGATATAAAGATATTCTTGAAGAGCTACTGTTTCTCAAGAGTGCCAAAAAGTTTTTGCAAAGAAAAAGCAAGCTTAAGGTTTGCAAAAGTTAGGAGAGACAAAACGTGGCAGAATCTGTGAAAAACAGAACAGCAGATAGTAAAGAATTTTTTAGGGGCACTTCGACAACTCAAATCAAAAAACTCAGAACATACGGAAGTTTCATAATTGTATAGATCATACTGTGTAAAAAATTCAGCTCAAAAAGATGAACTGGGATTTTTCTGGAATGTTTCTGGTCACGAGGACAGAATCTGTTTTCTGAACATCATGTCACAACTTTTACTTCCCTTGCCGTAAGAGGCAATAACTTGGCACAAAGCTGAAAAATAAAGATACAATTATGTTGCTACAGAAGTAACAACCATCAATACACAACAAAAGCAAAAATAAAAACCTAAATTCGTTGCGGGCTGCCTCCCGAAAGCGCTTCTTTAAAGCTATTAGCTAGGCATGATGCAAAAAGATCAAGTTGTATCAATCGAATCATTATCAAGATCATCAAAAAGCTCTTCAATTGTACAACTAGTCTTAAGAGGTCTTCCAAATAAAGGCCTAATGAAGATACTTCCAGGGAGAAAACCAAAAGGCGGAAAATCAATGGAAGATTCATTTATAAAATTATCAAAGAGAGGTATTTCTTCCAAAGTTTTCACGGTTTCAACTTTTTTGGCAATAGGTGGTTCCTTTTTAGGTCGGGGAACCTTAGGGACATAATTGAACTTAGGTTCCCTTCTTACCGAAGTCTCTACCTTTTTTGGTTTGATTGAGGAGAAAGTAGTTCCAAGAGTATTAATGATTTCCTCAATCTTATCTATCCTAGAAAGAACCGTATCACGGGATTTGATGACCTCCAAAGTTTTGATAATTTTAAGCATGGAGCTATCAAGCCTATTCAAATTCCCTTGAATCTTGCGATCCAACTCATTACCCTAGTTATACTTGGTATTTCTAACTCTATCTTTTCAAGTTTCTTCATGATGTGAGATAAAGTTATATCTTCTTGTATGCTAGCAATAGGGAGATTTCCAACAAGATTTTCAATAACATTAAGAGACTCCCAAGTCGGAGCTTCTAGAAAATTCCCATTGATAACAGTATCTAATATAAACCTATTCCAAGGAGTAATCCCAACATAAAAATTTCTAAGCAGGATAGTAGTGGATTGCTTCTTGGTGGCTCTTATTTGAGAATCATTAATTCTATACCAAGCATCTTTTAAACTTTCTCCACCTTTTTTTTAAAGGTGAGAACCTCTGTCTCAACAAAGGCAGAAGGGCTAGACATAATAACAACCAGCAAGATAATATATTTTTTGTAATTTTTTTGATAAAAGACACAAAGATAAAAACTGAAAGATAAACTAACAAGACTAAAAAACAAAGGTAAAGGGTAGTGTGCAACTCCCATATGTTAGCACTTGGAGTCCCCGGCAACGGCGCCAGAAATACTCTTGCTTATCGGCTTCTCGCCCTTCGTTGGTAGGCCCCAAGTGGAAGGCGTGATGCAGTACAGCAGCGAGTTTTCTCTCAGTAAAGATACCAAGGTTTGTCTCCAGTAGGACTCTAGAGATGATAAGTAGGTGTCAGCGGCGCAACTGACGCGGACCTGCACACAGACACAGATAATTTTGTTGCCAACGAAGTTCAGAGAGGTTGTCAATATCTCCGGTCTTGTTGTTCACAAATGATAAAACGCAAGGGATAATGATAGCAACTTGAAAGTAAATGCAGAAAAGTAAATATAGCTTGGAAACAATAATGAGGATATGGACCGGGATACGTGATGTTCGCTAGTGATGTCTCTCTCCCAAAAGACGATAAAAATTGCTATGCGAGGTAAACAAATTACAGAAAGGCAATTGACAGGATTATGAACGCACCGCAATGCTAACTATGCTACAAAAGAAAGGAAGAGGTTCAAAAGCACGGGCAGTACGCAAAAATAAGTAGACCGAAATCCATCTGCATCTACTACTAATCATCCACCTTGAGATATCTATCCAGAACATCTCGCTGGTATTAAGTTGCGAGCCCCACCCAAAGTGTAAACCCAAAGCAATAGACAACTGCATTAAAAAGAACTTTGCGTAAAGTAAACAATCCTTGTAACCGCGGTTACAAGCACCGTTGTTTTCCCCCTTGTGGCAACAACACATCCCTTAGACTCATGTTTCTGTCACTCAAGCATGTCATCGGGGAGGCATGAACCCACAATCTAGCACAACGCTCCCTCTTGGAGTCACTACCTACTACTTGGCCAAAGCAATAAACAGCAACGGAGAGCATGCAAGAATTACTTAGGAACATAAATACAAGAGATAAGAACCAAATATATTACTCTATCACAATCTGAACATAATCTCATAATCCATCAGATCCGATCAAACTCAACATAGCAATAGCAGAAATATTACAAAGGTGCCTCGATCATGTAGGGCAGCTCACAAGGTCTAAACAATGAACATCAAAGAGGGGAGGAGAACATCACATAGCTACTGATCACGGACCCATGGTCCAAGGAAAACTACTCACGAGACATCCGGGGAGCATCCATGGTGGAGAGGAGACTCCCGGAG
Organism: Bromus sterilis; assembly: GCA_950022295.1. Lineage (NCBI taxonomy): Eukaryota > Viridiplantae > Streptophyta > Magnoliopsida > Poales > Poaceae > Bromus > Bromus sterilis. The sequence continues at coordinate 134,897,584 of OX465601.1, read as the reverse complement.
GTCAATCCTCCCTCCGGCAGGGTGCCGGGAAGAGGTCTTCTGGTGCTCCCAATCTTGGAAGTGCGGTGGCGGCGGAACAGAGGCGAGTTCACGGAATAGGGTTCTCGTTCTGGAGTTTTCCCGTGACGGGGGATAAATAGGCGAAGGGGGGCAGCCAGAGGTGGACCAGGGGCCCCAGGCGCCCCCTGGCGCGGCCAGGGGTGGGGCCGCGCCGGGTGGCTGCCTGGGCCCCCCTGGCTCCCCTCTGGCCCCTCCCGGGCTCTTCTCGAAGCTTCCGTCACGCTGATTTTTTATCTGAATTTTCCCGAATTTTTCTGGCACTTTTTATATGGGGGAAAACTGAAATAGAAAAACAGCAGAAAACAGGAACTGGCACTGGGGTGCACTGAGTTAATAGGTTAGTCCAAATATGATAAAAAATGTATGAAAGTGTATCTAGATCATAGCAATATCACCCAAAACATGCATGGAGCAAGTAGAAATTATCGATACGTTTTGGACGTATCACCACCCAAATGGGTCAATGAGGACACCCCTCATAACGGAGCCACAACCCTGGAGGCTTGGAATCTATCATTATCATGGTAAAATATTCAGGAAGATTGACCCAATGACGGATCGTCTGAACTTTCACCAAGAACTCTTTCCTTTTAGGAGAAGAAGGTGGAGATTCAAGATCTGGGGATAGTTGAGTGGCACGCGCACCTCTTCCTCTACCCCGGCCGCGGCCTGTTCCACAGCCTCGACGACCGCGAGAACCAGCGCTGGAACCAGGATCGCTGGCGGTCAAAGGAGTACGCCTGCTGAGCTTTGGAGCCATGGAGAAATTTGCAGAAGGGAGAAGAGGAAGAAGAAGATGCGCACGCCCAGAAGATTAGGTTACCAGATGGCTATTTATATAGCCATAAGGAGATGGATAATCAATGTCATAAAGGTAGGGGTAGATTACCCATGGTAGGTGACATTTATGGAAGACTCTTCGATTATCACCACGACATAAATGCCCTCAACAGTGGCGTTTTGAGCAGATAAACCGTAAATGCAGTAACGGATCTTTGAATAAAAATTACAAAGAAATTTTCAAATGGAAGGTGAAACAAAATCTAGACAGAATTGGCTCTGATTCCTTATAAACATCAAAGTATATAGAGTCGGCTTGACCAATTGAAGAGTCGGCAACCATGATGGAATCAAGAATATTACTGTGAATACTGAAGCATCACACCAATATTGGGGCTAATGTCGGGGGGATGGACCAAGCACATAACCCGGCATTAGATCTATGGGCCGACTCACTTAAGAAAGGCCCACAAAAGAAGACCCGACCACGATCCGGACGCATCAAGCACGAAGATCAAAGCCGTATAAAGAATTCGACTTAACTTGTATAGCAGGTAGCATATTTGTAAAGTAGAATATGACTCCACCTCGTGTAGGAGTCAGACTCGCGAAATCTCGGGACCCGACACCTTTATAAGTCGAGGTCCACGGGATCCAGAGTCAGAACTCAATCTCAATCCAAGATAGGACTAGACACTTTCGACGTAACCTAGATCTCCTCGAGAATAAGATTGCGATCCGAATCTCTTGTAATCAATCCCTCGACTCCTCTATTCGAGGAGTCTGCCCCCGCAATAATCAGAAGCAGGAGTAGGTATTTACCTCGAGACAAAGAGGGGCCTAAACCTGGGTTAATCGCCGAGTCTCTTGTCCATGTCGACTCTCTCCTCGTATCCACCTCGCAGCAAAGGTCCCATGTCAAGTTCGACTCTTCGAACATCTGCCGTGACTTTCCCACGACAGTACCCCCACTACTAGAAGCTCGTGTACGGCATTGTCATGATGTCATGAAAAGTAACACACTACTTCGAGGAGCACCCAATCACGGTGGTGAGCAGTGCACCACTCTTGGATATATCCTCAACAACACAGGAGCAACATGCCGCGCCGCCGAGTGGAATATCGAGCTCAGCCCTCCCGACCTGCAATTCAGGCATCCAACAGCGATCAAAGCACGGGTCCTCCCCGACTTCCGGTTCAAGTGGATGGAGGTACAAACACCCGCCCCCCAGACCTCTCCAATTCATGGAAGATGTTCTTCGACAGATCAAAAAGGCACCAAGGAGCTGGAGCAGGCGCCGTGCTAATCTCACCCAAAGGAGATAAGCTCAAATACGTGCCCAAGATCAACTTCGATAAGGCATCAAACAACGAAGAAGAATATGAGGCACTCCTTCACGACATGCACATGGAAAAAGCCTGCGGCGCCACCCGCCTTGTAATCTACGGCGACTCCAATCTCGTCGTCCAACAAGCAATGAGAGACTGCGAAGCAGTCGCAGATAACATGTCAGCATACCAGAATCTCTACAATACCCTAGAAGGGGAGTTCATCGTATGTGAGCTTAACTACGTCACCAGGGCAATAACACAGAAGCAGACGAGCTCAGAAACATCGGATCAACACGAGGACCAGTTCCCCCAGGCATTTTCCTCGAGAGTATCAGCCAGAGATCAATCAAAACCAAGGCACTCGCGCCAGGAGTAGCCTCAGAAGCCGGCAACGCAAGCGAACCGACACAAGTAGCAGCAGCGAACCCAGCCGCTGACGAAGAAGACAACAATGCAATCGAGAAGGAAGAGCCAGCGGCACCCGAAGGCCCAACCTGGATATCTGATACACAACACCTTGCCGCAAGACGTCGCAGAAGCCCGACGCATTTTCCGATGATCCAAGGCATTCACCATAATCAACGGACAGCTCTACAAGCGCAACATTTCTCAAGTACTCCAAAAGTGCATCGAGGAAGAAGACGACAAGGAACTACTACTCGAGATCCACAAAGGCACTTTCGGACACCATGCGAGAAGTTGCGCTCTAGTGGCCAAAGCTTTTCGAGAAGGTTTTTACTGGCCAACCGCGATGCGAAACGCGGAAGACATCGTGCGACGTTGCATCGCCTATCAATTTTTTTCCAGCAGGCCCCACGCGCCAGCATCAGAACTCAAAACCATACCACTATCCAGGCCCTTTGCAACATGGGGACTCGACATGGTTGGTCCACTCAAGAAATTTTCAAAAGGCGGTCGAACACATATCCTTGTAGCAGTCGACAAGTTCACCCAGTGGATTGAAGAAGTACCAATCACCAGCTCGACCGCCCGCACGGCAGTCAACTTCATCAAGTCAATCATCTTTCGATTTGGGGTACCACACAACACCATCACTGATAACAGTAAAAAATTCACATCAGCAAAATTCCAAAACTTCTGCCACGAACTGGGCATCAAGATCAACTACGCTTCAGTCGCGCACCCTGATACGTCCCAAATGTATCTATAATTTCTACTTGTTCCATGCACTTTTATGTGACATTCCTACATGTTTTGCTACACTTTTATATCATTTTACACATATTTGGACTAGCCTACTAACTCAGTGCACCCAGTGCCAGTTCCTGTCTGCTGATGTCTTTAGTTACAGTGATTTTTCGCCAATTTAAGATGCCAGAAAAATTCAGCAAAATCAAAATAAAAATCAGCATGGAGGAAGCTTCCGGAACCACTGAAGGAGAGCCGGAGGGGGGCCACCCCCCTCCCAGGCGGTCAGGTGGTACGGCCCCACCCCTGGTCGTGCCACCAGGGCGCCTGGGAGGTGGGGCCTACTCCCGGTGCCCCTCTTCGGCCTATTTTTACCCCATCGCTCCGAAAACCCTCAGGAGGACCCCCCGCATCACGAATTACCTCTCTGTTCCGCCGCCTCCGCGCTCCGAAGATTGGGAGCACTATAAGACCCCTTCCCGGAACCCTGTCGGAGGTAGGATTGACCTCCGGGAGCCTCTCCACCACCATGGAAGCCTCCCATATGTGCCGTGAGTAGCCCCCCTTGGTACATGGTTCCGTGATCAGTAGCTATGTGATGTCTTCTCTCCACCTTTGTTCTTAAATGTTTTAGACTTTGTGAGCTGCCCTACATGATCAAGGCACCTATGTAATTTTCCTGTTGTTGCTATGTTGTGTTTGCTCGGATCCGATGGATTATGAGATTATGTTCAGATCGTGATGAGTTATATATTTGGTTTAACTTTTATATTTTGTTCTTAGTAATTCTTGCATGTTCTCCTTTCTGTTTGTTGCTTTGTCCAAGTAGTAGATAGTGACTCCAAGAGGGAGCGTTATGCATGATTGTGGGTGCAGCCCTCCCGATGTCTAGCTTGAGTGACAGAAACATGAGACTAGGGGATGTGTTGTTGCCACCAGGAAGAAAACAACGGTGCTTGTAACCGTGGTTGCAAGGATTGTTTACCTTACACATAGATTATTAATGTAATTGTCTGTTGCTTTGAGTTTACACTTTGGGTGGGGTTCACAACTTAATATCAGTGAGATGTTCTGGATAGATATCTCAAGGTGGATGATTAGTAGTAGATGCAGATGGATTTCGGTCTACTTGTCTTGGCGTATTGCACATACTATTGCGCACTCTTACTTTCAAGTAGCATAATTAGCATTGCGGTGCGTTTATAATTCTGTCAATTGCCCAACTGTAATTTGTTCACCCAGCTTAGCTATTTTATCGTCTTTTGGGAGAGAGACATCACTAGGGAACATCACGGGACCCCGGTCCATATTTCCACCATTGTTTACACCTCCACTTTATTTTACCGTTTTTATTTTATTTGCATTTATCACTACTATCTACCCTTGCGTTTGACCCTTTGTAAACAAGAAGGCCGGGGAGATTGACAACCTCTCCGTACGTTGGGAGAAAAGTTATTTGTATCTGTGTGCAGGTCCACGTCAACTCTTGTGCTAGTAAGTAATTTCAAGCGCCGTTGTCACATACTTGTCGTTGTCGGAGTCCGTCGGAGACATAAACCTCGGTATCTTCACTGAAGGAAACTTGCTATTGTGCTACATCTCAACCTTCCACTTGGGGTAACCAACGAGGGGCGAGAAGCCATCACACCCGCAGTCCAACGGACAAGTGGAGAAAGCAAACGGCTTAGTATGCGACAAAATCAAAAAGCGGCTCCTCGCACCACTCGAGCAGGCCGCAGGCAACTGGATAGAAGAGTTGTCCGCCGTCCTCTGGAGCCTGCGCACCACTCCCAACGCCTCAACCCAGTGCACGCCATTCTTCATGGTACCTGGTGCGCGTCAAGTATATTGTGTTATTGACGAGGGGGTGACCCCACGACTCCGACAGATGAGGGTACCTGGTGCGCGTCAAGACAGAAGGCCCACTGGAAGCCTCGACTAGCCCATGATTGGCCCACTCGAGGCACCGACGTAGGAGACCTTGGCGATTATGGAAGCTTTGACTTGGCGTCCAAGACTAAAATTAGATTAGGCAACTGTCTCTGTAAATCCAGATGGACTCCTAACGACCCGGCCTAGTATATAGAGGTTGGGAGAGGGGACATCTAGGGTATCCAATCTCACATCAACACCTCCGGTCCCGAGCGAACTTGTCTCGACCTCCACTGTAATCGCCTCCATCATAATACAAAAGAGCAGGAAGTAGGGGTTTCATCGATCGAGGGCCCTGAACCTGGGTAAATCCTTGTCTCCTGTTAGCCGACGAGTATCTCCAACCTGCACCTTCTCTCTACGATCTAACCCAGGGTTACTAACCATGGGATTTGCCGAGGCCAATCCTTGTCAATTGGCGCAGACCGTGGGGAAGTCACAGGTTGGAATCACGATCTCGGTGGTCCCATCATCAGCAAGCAGCAAATCGGCGGCTCGAGCAAGATCCAACCCACTCGAAGAGCTCAAGTTCATCGCATGCCTCTCCGTCGCGCCACCAAGTTCGCTCGGCCAGCAACTAGGCCAAGATCATTTTTTCGGCGACTACGAAACACTACTAGGATAATGGCCATACAAGAATGAAGTTTAGCAGCCTGGGTAGGATAACCGCGCTGCTGGTATATAGTAACAGCGCGGGGTAACATACTACGCTACATGTATAAAAGCATTAGCAGCGCGGGTATAATAAACCCGCGTTGCTACTATATAGAACCCATCGTATTTTTCAAGATAAACATTAATAGCAGTGTGGGGTTGTAAACCCGCGCTGTAGGTAGCTACAGCGGGGTTGACAGCCAGCGTTGCTACTACTGATAAATGTGGGCTGCCATTTAGCAGCAACGCGGACATCAGACACCGCGCTGTAGCTAATGTACGGTTGATATGTGACTACAAGTAAACCATCATCCGCGTGATTGCTTCCCATTGGTTGAAGCCATATGTAGTACAACCTCCTCTCGGGTCGTACAAGCACACCACACATAGTGCACGGGTAGTACTCCTCCTCCCGCTGGATTGATTCCCATGGAACTCCAACTCAACTTGGTGCTCTGCTTGCGCTCCACCCCGCTGCTTAGCTCGTGCTCCATGCCGGCCCATCCTGGTTCTATGCCATGGTTCTGAAGCTCGACGACCCGGCCATTGTTAGGTCTCCCGGAGCTGGGCGGCTACTCCTCTCCTCCACGCCGACCCCCTCCTCTCCACGCCATGGACCTCTAGCTCGTGCTGCACACCATTCTGCTCTGCTTCTGCTCCATGGACCTCGAACTCGACCACCTAGCCGTCGTCAAGTTCCTTGGAACGGTGCAGCTGCTCGCCTGCTCCTCTCCTCCACGCCGGCCTGCCCTTCTTTCCACACCATTAGACCTCTAGCTCGTTCTTCACGTGGCCCCATCTGCTGCTGTGCCATGAACTTGCAGCTAGTCCCCCAGCTTGTGCGCGGCGACGGTACATCGCGTGGCGGCGAGGAGCTCGCGGTTGAAGGACATGGCCAATGAGTATGCCTGTCTGCAAACGAAACTAATAATCAATAAAAAATATATAAAAGCATCTACAGCGCGGGTCCTAGCCGCCGCGCTTCAAATGACCTTAGACAACTACAGCGCGGGGGCTGCACCCTGCTCCGCTAATGATAATTTATCTACAGCCGCGTTAGCTGCAGCATGTTATCAACAGCGCGGGCACCCCGCACTGTTGATTAACATTTACCCCGGCGTTGTTGATGGCTTTTTTTCTAGTAGTGAAATTCGCACCCGACGAAGAAGGACTCTACGACCCCGAAGACGAAGTCAACCCAGAGTCGTGAGATCAGCTACAACACCAGATCAGGTGCAAGAAGTCCACATGGAAATTTCGCTTTCGCTCGAGCAACCATCACATGACACAACAATTCCAGCCACCAACCGAGCAACCACCACCACTCGGACACCCGCTGTGACCTGCGACAGTGACTCTGAGACTCGCCCGGGCAAATAGTACGACCCCGACCAAAGACCAGACGAGTTTGCCAAGATGATCCAGAACTACTCGATCAACGAGGGAATCGCGCTCGACCCAACATTTCACTCCCGTACCGAAGATCACTGATAGCGTGGAAGTGGTAATGGCTTCTCGCCCTTCGTTGGTTATCCCAAAGTGGAAGGTGAGATGCAGCGTAGCGGCAAATTTCCTCTATGTAGAGGATAGGGTTTGTCTCTCGTAGGACTCCGGCAATGATAAGTAGGTGTCAGCGGCGCACCTGACGCGAACCTGCACACGATACAATTAACTTTGCTCCCAACGAAGTTCAGAAAGGTTGTCAATCTCTCCGGTCTTGTTGTTTACAAAGGTTCAAACATACAAGGGATAATGATAATGATAATAGCTGAAAGTAAATACTTGAAAAGAAATATCTTGTAAACAATAACGAGAATATGGACTGGGGTCCCGTGATGTTCACTAGTGATGCCTCTCTCCCAAAAGACGATAAAAATGTTATGCAAGGTAAACAAATTACAGATGGGAAATTTACAGGATTATGAACGCACCGCAATGCTAACTATGCTGCAAAAAAAGGAAGAGACTCAAAAGCATGGGAAGTATGTCAAAATAAGTAGACCGAAATCCATCTACATCTACTACTAATCATCCACCTTGAGATATCTATCCAGAACATCTCGCTGGTATTAAGTTGCGAGTCCCACCCAAAGTGTAAACCCAAAGCAACAACCAACTGCATTAAAAGAACTTTGCCTAAAGTAAAAAATCCTTGCAACCGCGGTTACAAGCACCGTTGTTTCCCCCTTGTGGCCACAACACATCCCCTAGACTCATGTTTCTGTCACTCAAGCGTGTCATCAGGGGGCATGTACCCACAATCGACCATAACGTTCCCTCTTGGAGTTACTATCCACCACTTGGCCAAAGAAATAAACAGCAACGGAGAACATGCAAGAATTACTTAGGAACAAAAATATAAGAGATCAAAACCAAATTTATTACTCTATCACGATCTGAACATAATCTCATAATCCACCGGATCCCATCAAACTCAACATAGCAAAATCAGAAGAATTACATATGTGCCTCGATCATGTAGGGCAGCTCACGAGGTCTAAACCATAAAGAACAAAGAGGGGAGGAGAACATCAAATAGCTACTGATCACGGACCCATGGTTCAAGGTAGACTACTCACGACACATCCGGGAAGCGTCCATGGTGGAGGACAAGCTCCCGGAGGTCGATCATCCGTCCAGAAGGGTGCTGGGAAGGGTCCTGACGGTGCTCCCGATCTTGGAAGCGTGGCGGTGGCGGAACAGAGGCGAGATTGGAAAATAGGGTTCTGTCCTCGGAGTTTCCTGTGACGGAGGAATAAATAGGCGAAGGGGGGCAGCCAGGGGGGCCACCAGGGGTCCAGGCGCCCCCCTGGCGCGGACAGGCCCCTGGCCGCGCCAGGTGGCCGCCTGGGCCCCTGGTGGTGGCCCTCTGGCCCCACTTGGGTGCTTCTGGAAGACTCCGTTACGCTGATTTTTTATCCGATTTTCCTGAATTTTTGGAGCACTTTTAATATGGGGGAAACCTGGAATAGATAAACAGCAGAAAAAAGAAACTGGCACTCGAGTGCACTAAGTTAGTAGGTTAGTCTAAATATGATCAAAAGTATATGAAAGTGTATCTAGATCATAGCAATATCACATAAAATATGCATGGAGCGAGCAGAAATTATCGATACTTTTGAGACGTATCAACATCCCCAAGCTTAATTCCTGCTCGTCCTCGAGTAGGTAAATGATAACAAGCATAATTTTTGTGGTGACATGCTAACAAGCATATAGGAACTTTGAAAAGTAAAGATTTCAAGGTATGTAATTCAATTCAAGTCATAACATGCCAGAGTCTATATTAGCATTAAAGCAAGCAACGAAAGAACATTAGGTGCAAGAGCTCTCGCTGTCCGTGACTCGAATGTCTCCAGATGGTGTTTGCGTGCAAGAAGGGGGATATGGAATACGAGAAAAATGTATTTTTATGTTCAGAACTCAATCTACTAAAGTTTCACACTTGGTCTTCTTTGGAATCTTATCTTGACTCGTCCCCAGACCACTAGCCAGGTACAAGTCAATTTGATCCACTCCCTTTCGATATTTTGAGCACTCATGCAATGGATGAGCGTAAGCACGAGAGTTGACACTTAGGATGGCAAAGAGAGAATATGGTGGAGGAGGAAGAAAAAAGGATGAGAAAGGCTCACATCAATGAGGACAATCATATGCAAGAAGGCCAAATGATAGATATGACGTGAGGAGTAGGGATTGCCATGCAACGGATGCACATATGAGCTGAAAAGCTCTCGAATGAAACTAGTGGGGGTGCATCTAACTTGACCGCTCATGAAGACCTAGATCTCGTTTGAGGAGGCTCATCCTTGGAATATGCAAGCCAAGTTCTATAATGTGAAGGTCCCCACATAGCTATATGCATGATCACACTCTCTATTGAGTACAAGGATAAGAGGGAGTACTAGTGTGGATCTTTCAAAAGGATAGTAGTGTTGCCCCCTTCTCTCTTTTTATTTCTTTTTTCTCTTTTCTTATTTTTTTGGTGGCCTCAATGGCTCTTTCTATTGAACTCTCATTTGTCCTCTTTGAGATCTTTTATTTTGTCCACTTTGGGATCTTTTCCTCACTTAAGGGCAACACTCTAATTTACAAGAGGGTATAGAAGATCTTTCACACTTTACAAGGTACTCAAATCATAAAGAAGAGGTAGCTATCTTGATGTATGCAATGTATGCCGCTGTCAGTGTTGCAGGAACATTATGACATGAAGATCAAGTCATGAAGAGGTGGAAGTGGCATGGCAATATATCTCAGAAAGGCTATGGAAATGCCTTGACAGGTAGGTATGTTGGCTGTTTTGAGGAAAGATATAAGGAGGTTTATGATGACAGAGCGTATCACGCCAAGCGTTTGGATGTACCGATGAAGGTGGACGCCAACTCTTGGAATGAGAAGGAGGCAATGCACGTCACATGAGAGGCTAGCAAATATGAGGAGGTGGAAGTGTCAACTTTCAATACTCACATTAGTTCGAAGAACTCATGCACTTATTATCGGTAACTCTCATTGTAATAAGGAGGTTCACAAAGAGACGAGTACCCCGAGGAGGACTGTATGGGGGTTTGGTTATCCTTGCGCATCCTCGACTCATGGTACGTGAGTGTACTCTAATATCCGACCCCTCAGAAGAGTAGTGATCCATCTAGTAGCTAGAGTTCTCAACTAGTTTTGTAGCTTTCTGAAAATAACACACGGATTGCCCAAAATTAGACACCTATCACTAATAGGCTAGAGCTCTTGACACCAAAAGTTCAAACATTACTCACATCAATACCTCAAAACTATTGCAGGTTACTACTGAAATTAAATGGCAACCTCAATTACCTACTTCTCAAAAACAAGACATAACTCAGTGCAATAACCAACTCTCTTAACAAGATAAACATGAAAACTAAAGAGAGTTACAGTGACAAACTAAACAAAAGCAAAGGCTCTTGCTAAGACAAACTAAGACTAAAACTAGACAGGGCAGTAGCTATGAAAAGATAAAGAACACACAACGGCAAAAAGATAGGCATGAAGAATCCTATGATGTGTTCTAGATTTTAAAGTGGAGCGTGTTTCTCTCCCACACAAAGTAAGACGGGATCTAACTTGTTATGAACATCAAGCAAAGATAATGAAAACTAAAAATAAAACCTAAGAGCGAGACGCTCCAAGCATAGCACATAACGCATGAAGTGATAAAAAATATAGTGAGACGAAGGACGAACTGATGATTGTTGATGGAGAAGGTGATGCCCGGGGGTATCCCCAAGCTTAGACGCTTGAGTCTCCTTGAATATTTACTGGGGATGCATGGGGGCATCCCCAAGCTTGAGCGCTTGACACTCCCGAATCTTCTTTCATCATCTTCCATCGCACACTTGAAAACTCCCTTCATACACAACTCATCATAAGCTGATTAGAGAGGTTAGTACCCTTAATAAATAAATTTGCCCCACTGGATATAAAGATATTATTGAAGAGCTACTGTTTATTAAGATTGCCAAAAGGTTTTTGCAAAGAAAAAGCAAGCTTAAGGTTTGCAAAAGTTAGGAGAGACAAAACGTGGCAGAATCTGTGAAAAACAGAACATCAGGTAGTAAAGAATTTTTTAGGGGTACTTCTGCAACTCGAATCGAAAAACTCAGAACTTACGAAAGTTCCGCGATTGTATAGAGCACACTTTGTAAAAAATTCATCTCAAAAAGATGAACTGGTGATTTGTTTCAAATTTTTCCGTCACGAGGACAGAATCTGTTTTCTGGACAGCATGTCACAACTTTCACTTCCCTTGTCATATGAGGCTATACTTGGCACAAAGCTTGAAAAATAAAGATACAATGATGTTGCTACAGTAGTAACAATCATCAATACCACAAAAAACAGAAGTAAAAACATATTGGGTTGCCTCCCAACAAGCGCTTTTTTTACGCCTTTAAGCTAGGCATAAGGCAAAAGAAGAATCAAGTTTTATCACGAGAAAGAGAATAGCTAGCCCGTGCAACAGACTCAAAAGGCAACTTGAATTTATTTCTAGGGAAGTGTTCCATCCCATTTTTTAGAGGGAATTGAAATTTTATATTCCCCTCTTTCATGTCAACGATAGCACCAACGGTGCAGAGAAAAGGACGTCCCAAAATAATTGGACATAAAGGTTCACACTCTATATCCATAATAATAAAATCCACGGGAACATAATTGTCATTGACAATGATTAGAACATTGTCGATCTTCCCCAAAGGTTTCTTTACGGAAGAGTCGACAAGGCGAACACCAAAAGAACATGAATCAAAAGGTTTTAATTCAAACATATCATACATTCTTTTGGGCATGACGGAGGTACTAGCTCCAACGTCACATAAAGCATAGCAAGAGAAGTTATTTAATTTGATTTTTATCATAGGGTCCCAACCATCATATAGCTTCCTAGGTATGGAGGCTTCTATCCTAAGCTTCTACTCCCTAGATTTGATAAGAGCATTTGTGATATGCTCCGTGAAGGCAAGATTGAGTGTGCTAGTGTGGGGTCTCTAGACATTTTGTGTAATAAACTGATAACTTCTGAGAGGGTGAAACTATCAAAATCAATATCACTACTATCAAAGGTGGTAGTAGTGTCATCTAAGCTCACTTGTTTGAAACCCTCTATGTTCATAGGAGTTTCTTCTTCTACGGTTGAGGTATTAGAATCACCATTAATAGGTCCAATGGGACCAGGAGTGCATTGGGTGCTAATAGTTTCAGTGTCCTCAAAAATTTGGATAGTTGCAACAGTGTGGTGTGTAGGAAGGCTCTTAATTATATCCTCTTCCTCTTTTTCTCTAGCCCATCTTTCTTTAAGTTTAGCCATCATCCTAATATTTTCATTAATTTGTAACTGGATAGCATTAATAGGAGTGGCCTTGCTCTCCTCAAGGGGAGAGGTTCTAATTTTTAACATCTCAACATCAAGGGCTAAGCTTTCTACCTTCAAACAAAGATTATCTAATTTAGCTAGTTTTTCTTCCACATTCTTGTTGAAGGCTTTTTGGGTAGTGATAAAGTCTCTAAGCATATTCTCCAGTTCAGAGGTGGGGTTCTTGTTGCTAGGGTAGGTGTTGTTGTTCACATAAGTCTAGGATTACTAGCAAAGTTGCCCCTATAAGCATTATTATTAAAGTTGTTTCTAGCAATGAAGTTCACATCTACTTGTTCCTGAGCAACCAAATAATTTAAAGGGACATCATGAGGATCAATAGAGGGTTGCTTGGTAAGTAAAGACATAATTTAGTCAACTTTATCATTGAGAGAGGTAATTTCCTCGACAAAATTTACCTTCCTCCCTGTTGGAGCGCGTTCGGTGTGCCATTGGGAATAGTTGGTCATCATCTCATCCAGGAGTTTGGTGGCAGCACCGAGTGTAGTTGACATAAAGGTTCCTCCCGCGGCCGAATCTAACAGGTTCCGCGAGGTAAAGTTCAAGCCCGCATAAAAAGTCTGGATAACCATCCAGGTAGTCAAACCATGTGTAGGGCATTTCTTAACTAGAGTTTTCATGCGTTCCCAAGCTTGGGCAACGTGTTCATTATCCAATTGCCTAAAATTCATAATGTTACTCCTCAATTGGATAATTTTAGCAGGTGGGTAGTACTTCCCAATAAAATCATCTTTGCACTTATCCCAAGAATCTATGCTATTCCTAGGCAAAGATTGAAAGCAGATTTTAGCTTCTCCTCTCAGAGAGAAAGGAAAAAGCTTGAGCTTAACAACATCACCTTCTACTTGTTTATACTTTTGCATATCACATAAATCAATAAAAGTATTCAAGTGTAAAGCAACATCATCTCCAGCACCGGAGAATTGATCTCTCATAACAAGATTCAGTAAAGCAGGTTTAATTTCTTAAGAGGTAGCTGAAGTGGCAGGTGTGGCAATAGGAGTGAAGATAAAGTCTTTATTGTTGTGACTAGTGAAGTCACACAACTTGGTGTTTTCAGTGGAACCCATAGTAGCAGCAGGTGTGGCAGATTTTTTTGTAATTTTCGATATAAGACACAAAGATAAAAACATAAAGGTAAACTAACAAGACTTAAAAGTAAAGGTAAAGGATAGTGGGCAACTCCCCTATCTTATCACTCGGAGTCCTCGACAACGGTGCCAGAACTTTGCTTGATGGCGTGGAAGTGGTAATGGCTTCTCGTCCTTTGTTGGTTACCCCAAGTGGAAGGTGAGATGCAGCGTAGCGGCAAATTTCCCCTATGTTGAAGATAGAGTTTGTCTCCCGTAGGACTCCTGCAATGATAGGTAGGTATCAGCGGTGCACCTTGACGCGGACCCTGCACACGATACAATTAACTTTTCTCCCAACGAAGTTCAGAGAGGTTGTCAATCTCTCCGGTCTTGTTGTTTACAAAGGGTCAAACACACAAGGGATAATGATAATGATAATAACTGAAAGTAAATACTTGAAAAGGAAATAGCTTGTAAACAATAATGAGAATATGGACCGGGGTCCCGTGATGTTCACTAGTGATGTCTCTCTCCCAAAAGACGATAAAACTGCTATGCGAGGTAAACAAATTACAGATGGGAAATTTACAGGATTATGAACGCACCGCAATGCTAACTATGCTGCAAAAAAAGGAAGAGGCTCAAAAGCATGGGCAGTACGCCAAAATAAGTAGACCGAAATCCATCTACATCTACTACTAATCATCCACCTTGAGATATCTATCCAGAACATCTCGCTGGTATTAAGTTGCGAGTCCCACCCAAAGTGTAAACCCAAAGCAACAAACAGTTGCATTAAAAGAACTTTGCGTAAAGTAAACAATCCTTGCAACCGTGGTTACAAGCACCGTTGTTTTCCCCCTTGTGGCCACAACACATCCCCTAGACTCATGTTTCTGTCACTCAAGCGTGTCATCAGGGGGCATGTACCCACAATCGAGCATAACGTTCCCTCTTGGAGTCGCTACCTACTACTTGGCCAAAGCAATAAAGAGCAACGGAGATCATGAAAGAATTACTTAGGAACAAAAATATAAGAGATACAAACAAAATATATTACTCTCTCACGATCTAAACATAATCACATAATCCATCAGATCCCATCAAACTCAACATAGCAACAGCAGAAGAATTACATATGTGCCTCGATCATGTAGGGCAGCTCACGAGGTCTAAACCATGAAGAACAAAGAGGGGAGGAGAACATCACATAGCTACTGATCACGGACCCATGGTCCAACGAAAACTACTCACGGCACATCCGGGAAGCGTCCATGGTGGAGGAGAAGCTCCCGGAGGTCAATCCTCCCTCCATCAGGGTGCCGTGAAGGGTCCTAACGGTACTCCCGATCTTGGAAGCGCGGCAGCGGCGGGACAGAGGCGAGTTTGCGAAATAGGGTTCTGTCCTCGGAGTTTCTCCGTGACGGAGAATAAATAGGCGAAGGGGGCAGCCAGGGGGGCCACCAGGGGTCCAGGCACCCCCCTTGCGCGGCTAGGCCCCTAGCCGCTTGATATGTCCAAAATGTATCTATAATTTTTGCTTTCTCCATGCATGTTTTGTGTGATATTGCTATGATCTAGATACACTTTCATACACTTTTGATCATATTTGGACTAACCTATTAACTCAGTGCACCCCAGTGCCAGTTCCTTTTTTCTGCTGTTTTTCTATTTCAGTTTTCCCCCATATAAAAAGTGCCAGAAAAATTCCGGGAAACATATAGGAAAAATCAGCGTACAGGAAGCTTCGCGAAGAGCCCGAGTGGGGCCAGAGGGGAGCCAGAGGTGGACCGGTCGGCCACCCGGCGCGGCCCCACCCCTGGACGCGCCAGGGGGGCGCCTGGGGCCCTGTTCACCTCTGGAACCCCCCCTTCGCCTATATATCCCCCGTGACGTGAAACCCTCGGGGACATAACCCTTTTTCGCGATCTCGCCTCTGTTGTCTGTTGCTTTGGGTTTACACTTTGGGTGGGGCTCGCAACTTAATACCAGCGAGATGTTCTGGATAGATATCTCAAGGTGGATGATTAGTAGTAGATGCAGTTGGATTTCGGTCTACTTATTTTGGCGTACTGCCCGTGCTTTTGAGCCTCTTCCTTTCTTTTGTAGCATAGTTAGCATTGCGGTGCGTTTATAATCCTGTCAATTGCCCAGCTGTGATTTGTTTACCTCGCTAGCACTTTTATCGTCTTTTGGGAGAGAGACACCACTAGTGAACGTCATGGGACTCCGGTCCATATTTCCACCATTGTTTACACCTTCAATTTACTTTGAGTCTTTACTTTCCGCTGCCACTATTATTATTATCTCTTGCGTTGATCCTTTGTAAACAACAAGGCCGGAGGAATTGACAACTCCTCTGTACTCGTTGGGAGCAAAGTTATTTGTTGTGTGTGCAGGTCCATGTCAAGGAAGTAACTTTTTTTCTTAAAAACGGTGCCATTGTTTCCTTGCCACCTACTTGTTGATCTTGGAGTCCTACTGGTCGACCCTCAACCTTAGCATCTTTGCTAATGGAAATTTGCTGCTATGCTACATCTCACCTTCCACTTGGGGTAACCAACGAGAAGTGAGAATACTATCTTCCTCACCGTATCAACCTAATTTATGGCGCCGTTGCCGGGGACTCCAGTATATAAGATAGGGGAGTTGCACACTATCTTTTATCTTTGATTTTTTAGTTTTGTTAGTTTACCTTTCAGTTTTTACTTTTGTGTCCCTTATAAAAAAACAAAAATACCTGCTGCTACTATGGGTTCCAATGAAAACACCAAGTTGTGTGACTTCACTAGTCACAACAACAGTTACTTTATCTGCACTCCTATTGCTCCACCTGCCACTTCAGCACCTTCTTATGAAATTAAACCTGCTTTGCTGAATCTTGTTATGAAAGATCAATTCTCAGGTGCTAGAGAGGATGCTTCCTTGCATTTAAATAATTTTTTTGAGCTTTGTGATATGCAAAAGTACAAGGAATTAGATGGAGAAATCGTCAAGCTGAAGCTTTTTCCTTTCTCCTTGAGAGGAAGAGCCAAGGAGTGGCTGCAATCCTTACCTAAGAATAGCATTGATTCTTGGGACAAGTGTAAGGATGCTTTTATTGGGAAGTACTATCCCCCTACTAAAATTATCCAGTTAGAAGTAACATTATAAATTTTAGGCAATTGGATAATGAACACGTTGCCCAAGCTTGGGAACGTTTGAAATCTCTTGTTAAGAACTTCCCTACACATGGTTTGACTACTTGGATGGTTATCTAGACTTTTTATGCAGACTTAAACTTTACCTCGCAGAATCTGTTAGACTTGGCCGCGGGAGGAAATTTTATGTCAACCACACTTGGTGCTGCCACGAAGCTACTTGATGAGATGATGCTGAACTACTCTCAGTGGCACACCGAACTATCTCCAACTGGTAAGAAGGTAAATTCTGTCGAGGATATCTCCTCTCTTAATGAAAATATTGACTTGATCATGTCTCTACTTACCAATCAAGCTCCTATTGATCCTCAGGATGTTCCTTTAAATTCCTTGGTTGCTCAAGAACAAGTAGATGTGAACTTTATCTCTAGAAACAACTTCAACAATAATGCTTATAGGAGTAATTTTGGTAGCAACAATCCTAGACCGTTCCCATCCAACAACTATGGGAACAACAACACTTACCCTAGCACCAAAAATTCCACTTCTTAACTAGAGAGTATGCTTAAAGACTTTATCACTACCCAAAAAGCCTTCAACAAGAGTGTAGAAGAGAAATTAGGCAAATTAGATATCCTCTCTTCGAAGGTAGATAACATGGCCCATGATGTTGAGATGCTTAAGATTAGAACTTCTCCCCCCGAGGAGAGGAAAACCTATCCAAGTGCAAATTAATGAAAACATTAGGATGTTGGGAAAACTTAAAAGAGAGATGGGCTAGAGAAAAGGAGGAAGAAGAGAGAGTTAAGAGCCTTCCTACTTACCACACCGTAGCTACTATCCAAGTTGTTGAGGATGTCCAAACTATTAGCACCCATCACACCCCTAGTCCACCTGGACCTATCAATGGTGATGCTACCACCTCAACCATAGATGAAGAAACCTCTATGAACATAGAGGTTTTCAAACAAGTGAGCCTTAATGATATCACTACCTCCTTGATAAATAGTAGTGATCTAGACTTTGGCAAAAACCGCGCCTTACCTGAAGTTATTGGTTTCCTACACAAGATGTCTAGAGACCCCCACACTAGCACACTTAATCTTGCCTTCACATAGCATATTACCAATGCTCTAACCAAAGTTAGGGAGGAGAAGCTTAGACTAGAAGCCTACATACCTAGGAAGCTAGAAGATGGTTGGGATCCTATGATAAAAATCAAATTGATTAACTTCTTTTGCTTTGCTCTTTGTGATGTTGGAGCTAGTACCTTTGTTATGCCCAAAAGAATGTATGATATGCTTGAATTAAAACCTTTTGATCCTTGTTCTTTTGGTGTTCGTCTTGTCTATTTTTCCATAAAGAAACCTTTGGGGGAAGATCGATGATGTTCTTATCATTGTCAATGACAATTATGTTCCCTTTGATTTTACTATATGGAAATTGAGTGTGAGCCCTCTTGTCCAATTATTTTGGGACGTCCTTTTCTTCGCACCGTTGGTTCTGTTATTGACATGAAAGAGGGGTATATCAAATTCCAATTCGCTCTCAATAAAGGGATGGAACACTTCCATAGGAAAAAGATTAAGTTGCCTTTTGAGTCCGTCACATGGGCTAGTTATTTTCTTGATAAAACTTGATCTTTTGCTTTGTGCCTAGCTTAAGGGCGTAAAAGAAAGCTCTTGTTGGGAGGCAACCCAAGATATTTTTACTTCTGTTTTTAGTGGTCTTGATGATTGTTACTGCTGTAGCAACATCATTGTATCTTTATTTTTTAAGCTTTGTGCCAAATATAGCCTCATATGACAAGGGAAGTGAAAGTTGTGACATGATGTCCACAAAACAGATTCTGTCCTCGTGACGGGAAAAATCATAGTAAATCACCAGTTCATCTTTTTGAGCTGAATGTTTTACACAACAAGATCTATACAATCACGGAACTTTTGTATGTTCTGAGTTTTTTGATTTGAGTTGCACAAGTACCCTAAAAATTTCTTTACTACCTGCTGTTCTGCTTTTCACAGATTCTTCCCCGTTTTGTCTCTCCTAACTTTTGCAAACCTTAAGCTTGATTTTTCTTTGCAAAAACTTTTGGAAATCTTGAGAAACAGTAGCCCTTCCTGAAAATCTTTATTTGCAGTAGAGAAAAATTATTTTAATAGGGTACTAACCTCTCTAATCACCTTATGATGAGTTGTGTATGAAGCGAGTTTTCAAGTGTGCGATGGAAGATGATGATAGAAGATCCTGGAGTGTCAAGCGCTCAAGCTTGGGGATGCCCATGTGCACCCCCAACAAATATTCAAGGAGACTCAAGCGTCTAAGCTTGGGGATGCCCACGTGCATCCCCTTCTTCATCAACAATTATCAGTTCGTCCCTCGTCGCACTATATTTTTATCACTTCATGCATTATGTGTTATGCTAGGACCGTCTCGCTCTTTACTTTTCTTAGGTTTGTTTTTGCTTTGTTTGATGTAGTAACAAGTTAGACCCCAGCTTTCTTTTGTGTGGGAGAGAAACACGCTCCGTTTGAACTAGAACTCCTCATAGGATTTGCATGCTTATTTCCTTAGCTTTAAGTTGTTCTTTTTCTTTTCTTAGCCGCAGCCCTGTTTAGTTGTAGTGCTTTAGTTTTATTCTAGAGCTTTTCTTTTGTCTTAGGTTGAACTTTTTATAGGTTGCATGTTTTATCTTGTTTAAAGAGTTTACCTGTTGCACTGAGTTTTGTGTCTTGACTAGAAAGTAGGTAATTGAAGTTGCTATTCTCCTTGTAGTAGTAACTTGCAATAGTTTTGAGGTATTGACTAGAGTAATGTTTGAACTTATGGTGTCAAGAGCTTTAGCCTATTAGTGATAGATGTCGTATTTTGGGAAATCCGTGTGATTTTCGAAAACCAAAACCCCTGTTGAGAACTCTAGCTATTAGATGGATCACTAACCTCTGGAGGGTTCGAATATTAGAGTACACTCACGTACCATGAGTCAAGGATGCGCAAGGATAACCAAACCCCCATACACTCCTTCTCGGGGTACTTGTCTCTTTGTGAACCTCCTGATTAGATTGAGAGTTACCAATAATAAGTGCATGAGTTCTTCGGACTAATGTGAGTATTCAAAAGTTGACACTTCCAGCTCCTCATATTTGCTAGCCTCTTCTGTGCCATGCATTGCCTTCTTCTCACTCCGAGAGTTGGCATCCACCTTCGCCGGTACATCCAACCCCTTGGCATGATACGCTCTGTCATCATAAACCTCCTTATATCTGTCCTCAAAACAGTCACCATACCTACCTACAAGGCATTTCCATAGCCTTTCCGAGATACATTGCCATGCAACATCCACCTTCTCATGAATTGATCTTCATGTCATACATGCTACTTGCTTGATCGATGAGCCGCATGCTAGTTGGGCCTTGCCCTAATCACTACATGACGCGCTAGTATCATTGCATATCCTGCTATCCTGGCAGAGGCATACATTTGCATCATGATAGTTACATTTTCTTTATGTGAGTACCTTTGTAAAGTGTGAAAGATCTCCTATATTCTTGTAAAATATAGAGTGTTGCCCCTAAAGTGAGGAAAAGATCCCAAAGAGGACAAAATCAAAAGATCCCAAAGAGGACAAATGAGAGTTAAATATAAAGAGCAATTGACGCCACCAAAAAAATAGAAAAAAGAGAAAAGAAAAAAAGAGAAGGGGAAACACTACTATTCCTTTTGAGAGATCCACACTAGTACTTCATCCTCTATCCCTTGTACTCCATAGAGAACTTGGCTTGTATATTCCAATGATGAGCCTCCTCAAACGAGCTCTAGGTCTTCTTGAGCAAGCAAGTTGGATGCACCCCCACTAGTTCCCTTGGAGAGATTTTAGCCCACATGTGCATCCGTTGCATGGCAATCCCTACTCCTCACAGCATATCTATCATATGGCCTTCTATCGCCTATGATTGTCCTCATTGATGTGAGCCTTTCACACCTTTTTTTTGTCTTCCCCCTCCACCTTCTTTCTATTTCGCCTCTTAGGTGTCAACTTTCTTGCTCACGCTCATCCATTGCATGAGTGCTCAAAATATCGAAAGGGAGTGGATCAGTTTGACTTGTACCTGGCTAGTGGTCTGGGGACGAGTCAAGATAAGAATCTAAAGGAGACTAAGTGTGAAACTTTAGTAGATAGTATTTCTAAACAACCTTTTTTCTCTCTTTTTCCCAGTCCCCTGCTTGCACGCAAACACCATCTGGAGTCATGGACGTCGTCTTTTGTTGCTTGTGTCAATGCTAATTTATAATCTTGCTTGTTAAGACTTGAATTGAATTGCATACTTTAATTGCTTTACTTAAAAGTCCTTATATGGTTGTGTGGCATGTCGCCACAGAAGTTATGCTTGTTATCATTTCCCTACACGAGGATGAGCAGGAATTTCTGCTTGCTCCATGCATGATTTGTGTGACTTTGCCATGTTTTGCTTGAACTTTCATACAGTTTTGATCATATTTGGACTAACCTATTAACTCAGTGCACCCAATTGCCAGTTCCTGTTTTCTGATGTTTCTATATTTTAGGTTTCCGGCCATTAAAAGTGCCAAATAAATCCTGGATAAATTATATAAAAAATAAGCGTCCCGGAAGCTTCCTGAAGAACCAAGGAAGGAAGGGAGTGGACCCACCAGGGCCCCAGGAGGGTCCCTAGCACGGCCCAGCCCTAGGGCGGGCCGAGCACCCTCCTGGCTGCCCTGTGGCCCCCCTCGGTGCCCCTTGGCCTATATTTAGTGCCCGCAGAGGAAACCCCTAATATCGATCTGCTATTCCCGTTCTCCTCTCTGTACCGCCGCCGCCGCTGTTTCAAGATCGGGGCTGCCAGGAGAAGCTGCCCCGGCACCCTGCCGGAAGGAGGAACCCCCTCCGGGGGACCGTCCATCGCCATGGACGCCTCCCGGATGTGCTGTGATTAGTCCCTCTTGGACCATGGGTCCATGACCAGTAGCTATGTGGTGTTCTCCTCCCCTCTTTGTGCTTCCACTTTCGAAACCTCGTGAGCTGCCTCACATGATCGAGGCACATTTGTAATTTTCAGTGTTGTTATGCTGAGTTTGCTGAGATCTGATGGATTATGAGACTATATTCAGATTGTGATGAGTAATATATTTGGTTCTCTTTTCTATTTGTGTTCCTTAGTTAATTATTGCATGTTCTCCGTTGTCGTATTTTGCTTTGGCCAAGTGATTTGTTGCAACTCCAAGAGGGAGCGTTATGCTTGATTCTGGGTTCAGCCCCTTGATGTCTAGCTTGAGTGAGAGAAACATGAGAATAGGGGATGTGATGTTGCCACCAGGGATAAAACAACGGTGCTTGTACTTGCGGGTGCAAGGATTGTTTACTTTACGCATAGTTCTTTTAATGCAGTTGTCTGTTGCTTTGATTTTACACTTTGGGTGGGATTCACAACTTAATACCAGCGAGATGTTCTGGATAGATATCTCAAGGTGGATGATTCAGAGTAGATGCAGATGGATTTCGGTCTACTTACCTGGGCGTACTGCCAATTGCTTTTGAGCCTCTTCCTTTCTTTTGTAGCATAGTTACCATTGCGGTGCGTTTATAATCCTGTCAATTGCCCAGCTGTGATTTGTTTACCTCGCTAGCAATTATATCGTCTTTTGGGAGAGAGACATCACTAGTGAACGTCATGGGACTCCGGTCCATATTTCCACCATTTTTTACACCTTAAATTTACTTCCAGTCTTTACTTTCCGTTGCCACTATTATTATCTCTTGCGTTGATCCTGTGTAAACACCAAGGCCGGAGGAATTGACAACTCCTATGTACTCGTTGGGAGCAAAGTTATTTGCTGAGTGTGCAGGTCTAGGTCAAGGAAGTAACTTTTGTCTTAAAAAAGGTGCCATTGTTTCCTTGCTACCTACTTGTCGATCTTGGAGTCCTACTGGTCGATCCTCAACCTTAGCATCTTTGCTAAGGGAAATTTGCTGCTACGCTACATCTCACCTTCCACTTGGGCTAAGCAATGAGAAGTGAGAGAACTATCTTCCTCACTGTATCAACGGGCAGTTTACATGATTATAAACGCACCGCAATGCTAACTATGCTACAAAATAACGGAAGAGGCTCATAAGCATGGGCAGTACGCCAAAATAAGTAGACCGAAATCCATCTGCATCTACTACTAATCATCCACCTTGAGATATCTATCCAGAACAACTCGCTGGTATTAAGTTGCGAGCCCCACCTTAAGTGTAAACCCAAAGCAACAGACAACTGCATTAAAAAGAACTTTGCGTAAAGTAAACAATCCTTTCAACCGCGGTTACAAGAACCGTTGTTTTCCCCCTTGTGGCCACATGACATCCCCTAGATGAATGTTTCTGTCACTCAAGCGTGTTGTGACTCCCCCAAAATACCACCGTGTACAGTAATCATACACGCAAGGTACACGATCGAGATTAGAGACTTACGGTGAGATATCACAACACAAATCTACAAATAAAATAATACAAGCTTTTTAATACAAGACAAGGGCCACGAGGGCTCGAATACAACAGCTCCAGAGCACAAAGTTAGCGGAAGCAATAGTATCTGAGTACAGCCACAAGAATACAAGGTTGCCTTAAGAAGGCTAGCACAAATAACAACAGATCGAAAAGGCGAGGCCTCCTTCCTGGGAACCTCCAAACTACTCCTGGTCAAAGGGGAACTCGACGTCGTAGAAGGCATCAGGGAGCTTCACGTTGCGGTGGTCGACATCGGGGATCTCCTTCTCCTGGACTCCAAGGCTCCAACGTCGACTGCAGCGGCCGATCAGGCAAAACGAAAAAGGGGAAAATAAAGCAAATGTGAGTATCTAGCATACCCGCGAGTCTTACGTCCGCTACTAAGAATTTATGCATTTGTATCAATGGAAAGGGGAGGTTGTATATAGTGTACTGCAAGGTAGAAATCAGAATAAGGGTAAGAAGCTAGGCCTATCGAAGACTAGCATCTTCTGACGGTGTCTTGCAGCACAAGATGAGAACAGCCAACAGTTCATATAAAGCATAAAGGAACAATGAAGCAGAAGTTGCTGCAGCATTGTATAATATAAGTTGTAAGGATTAATAATAATAATGCCTCCGATTTCCCCTCCTCGACTTCCCTGCGAGGAAGAAAACCCGGAACCATACAGTTTAATAGTAGTAGTTTGTAGTGGTAAGATCCAGCTTCAGCATAAAGCGTCATGTTACCGTGGACACGGCTATTCGAATAGATTAAACTCCTTGCAGGGGTGCACTACTGTTCCTCCTGCACGCTCGGATCTCCAGGGTGGCGTACACATTGTTAGGGAATTCCCCACGGAGGCTATCCGACACATCACAGTTCATCCTAGGATCAGCAGAGAGGCCATCCGCCGGACTATATCCTATGCGTCAAGGGGTCTAGGTCCCTCACCCTTGCACGCTCCTGCACGGTACGAGACTGTCTGGCGAAGTAAAAGAAAATGCAAAAACACCTTTTGCAGCAAAGAAGACAAGACCGCTTCCCGGCAATCAGCCCGTGGTACTGCTGACGTCTGAAGAGCTTTCGGACAAACTACGACGCGGAGGGCCCACACCGTAATCCCACATGTAGGTAGTGCGTACAGACCAACGGGTCTCTCAAGTCATCCACCGAACCATTTAGCATTTTAATTAACTTGCGTGAAAACTATTATCATTGCCTCGACTTAACTGACCCGCGTACAACGACAACGGTCAGGACCACCAGTACATAGGTGCCTGCCCTGTCGTCCCACCAAGTCTCTGTGGTTACCAACAAGGTGAACCGTCTCCTTACCTTGTCTCGCGTGTGCTCTGGGGAGAGCTCGACTTTCGTGGTTTTGTAAACTCTCCCGAGATACGAGCAGGGGCCAAGAACGCCAGTAAAGTCGTTCGTACCCTCCCTGTCGTTCCCGACAATATACCGCTCGCGGGCACCGTTGGGTCGCCCGACTTCTTACCTTAAGGACAACCGAGGTTTAGGCCCCTATGGCCTTAGGAGGTGTCTGCATTGTACCGTACCTGTTGCAGTTAAAATAAGACGTATCCGCGTCACTCGCCTGAGTGGTCCCGGCCCTGCTATCTAATCCTAGCTAACAATGCGCAGGGCTCACTGCTGAATAATATATATATTTAAAGGCAGCATAGGATAAAGGAGGTACATCAAGGGGCGACAAAAACAGGCTATGCAATTGAATAGGATTGTAATCGTAGCAGGAGCAGTAACCATGCCTTGTGCAAGAAATGTACGGAAAAGATAGGCGATATCTGGGGAAGAATGGCTCTGCTTGCCTGGAAGCTCGACGGTAGGGGCAGGGTCGTCGACGAAGTAGTCGTACCCGGCAGCGGTGTAGTCGGCGCTAGCAGCGGGGTCTACCGGAGAATAAAGAGGGAGAAACAGTAAATATAAAAGCAATCATAGCACACAGATGAATGGCACGACGTATGCAATGTTAACGGTGTTCTAACGCAGTGGAATGCACGTTGCTCGGAGCGGGAATTCATCCGGGGATGAAATCCGGCTCCGGGTGATTATCGAACGGGGTGTCCCGAGGGGTAATGGATCATGCCGGAGGTGTCGTGGACATCCGACAAACATGTGAAAAGTGCATCCGTGTTAGTTGATCCATTTTGAACAACTTTCGTGTTCAGAATAAATTCATCCGGATAGTTTACCGGTATCGGGCAATCATCGGACAGACGGTCCGGAGGGGCACGGTTTGATGTTCGGTATGTTAGAGGGGTGAGGTGGGTATACGGGTAGCGTATCCGTATTCGTTATATTTTTCTGATCAATTTTGATACATAAAGTTTTTGAATCTGACATACGGTTTAAAAGATATTAATTTCTAAAGTTTAAATCATTCTGGAATTTCTATTATTATTTTAAATCCAACATTATCCACAAGGGGTTGACCAGGTCAAACCTGACTAGTGGGTCCCACTGGTCAGCCTCACCATATTAATAATTCATTTATTAAAATAAAACAAAGCCAGGGCCCACATGTCAGTGACTTATTTTAATAATCCATTTAAATTAAACTAATATGCCAGTGGGGCCCAGGTGACAGTGACTCATGTGTTAATTTAACAGTTAACTTAATCCAGGGGGTTAATTAAAAGATGGACCCACATGTCAGTCTAATAGGATTGTAATCTAACAGTTTTCTTTTTATATTAACTTAAAACTAATGGCCTTGGGCCCACGGATCAGTGTCAAAGGGGGGGTCATTAGCGCCTAATGAATGCCACGTCATCACGCCGGTGGCAAATCGCCGGTGCCATTCAGCACATCGGCGTCCCACGGGGACGGCGATCCCGTCGACCAAAACAAGCGCAGGGACCTGCGTTCGGCCGAGCGTACTACAGCGCCTACGATGGGGAAAACGGGAGGTGGTAGGGTGGTCGGCATCGACGACCACGACGAGCTGGGCGGCGGCCGTGCCACGGCTGTGGTGAACATGGTGATGAGAGCCATGATTTTGAGCGCGGCGAGAGGGGAACCATAGCGAAGCTCACCAGGAGTGCGCGAAAGGGGGCAGTGGGCTCGGGGAGGTCCTGGGGCGGCCGGAATTGAAGCCGGCGCGGCGGCGGCTGTGGTGAGGGAGCGGCCCGATTCGCGGTTAGTGGTGGCTCCCGGCTCGCTTCAGGAGGGGCCGGCGAGGTGAAGGACGACGGCGGTCCTCTTGGACATGCCGGAGCGACGCGAGGAGCACGATGGCCGCGGGCGTTCACGAGCCCGCGTCCGTGGCGGCGTCGGAAGCTCGGGCAGGCAAAGAAAACGAAGGTGGCGAGCAAGGGGCAGAGAGCAGAGGGGTTAGGGTTTGGGGGCCTTCTTATACGCGTTGGCGACCACGGGATGCCCAACAACGAGCCAGGCAGTGGCCATGGGGCTCGGATGTGCGCCACGGCTCCTCCATGAACAGGAGGTAGAAGAAGACATGTGAGGTGGGAGTGGCCGGGTGTTGGGCCTTGCCCTAGGCGGGGAATGACCCCTTTTCCATTTTCTAGTTCTCTGCTATTTGTTTTCCTTTTTCTTTTCTGTTTTGATTTTTTAGCTACTTTAGCAATTTTGTAAAACTTGTAACTTGCTACATAATTGGCATTGCACAAAACTAGAGTGCCACAAAAATATTGGGACTTTTATAAATTCTTTTGCATTTTTGTAACTATTAAAAAGGTATTAAATGCCACTATTTTGCTACTGTTTGAATTGTTTGATTTATTTTATAACTTAATAAATTCCCATACCCACATGGACATGGTCCACTGAATAATGGGCATTTTAAAAAAGTGGTTGCAAGGTTTTTGGTTGAACTTTTATTGGTCACATTGTTTTTAATTTCAATCACAGGGAAATTTGAATTTCAATTGATCCAAAGATGATCAAGGAATGATTTGCAACAGTAAACACCATTAGTAAAAGTGATTACTATTCCCTGACACTGAGGGTGTTACAAATCTCCACCACTACAAAGAATTCTCGTCCCGAGAATTACAAGGTAGTGCTAGGGATAGAGTTCTGGTTTCGTATTCTAACGATTCTTCTGGTGCTTGTTACCCTTCTCGCTTATGTCTTCATTTCTCTGCATTAGTGCATCTCGACAAGTTGTCATCATTTCTTCAGGTTCCTCATCATACCTACGGATAGGGCAGGAGGGCAAACTTACGGGGATCGGAACGATGCAAGGTTAATCAACCGAGGCTGGCCAAGGGAATGGGGTACAGAGTACCTCACGAGATAAACTCAGGGAGATACATCGAGAGAAACAAAAGAAAGCATTAGAAGATTTCAAGCGGATATGCAAGCATTCGACGATGATAACGGGTGATGAAAAGGGGTCCAGAGCATCAGGCATAAGCACTGAGTCCGATGTTGAACTGAATATCACAAGGTAGAGGACTCGTGAGTTGCATACGAGGTCAAGCAAGAGGAATAACCTCGAGAACATAAAGGTACAAGAGAACTGTGGGTTATGGGCCCACATTGAATACGAAGGGTGTTGATATTCCATGCGATCAAGTTGCAAGGTATGACGGAGAACAACTTGTCAACTATGTCGGCAACAACATCAGTGCCAAGGGCGAGGGACAAAGATGACTATTTTACTGCTCGTTAACACGAGGCAGACCAATTGGCAAAGTTCTCATGCATCGGTGGTTACCGAAAAGTCATCAACAATAGTATCAGGGGTACAGACAAAGTAGTACACCAAAGTGTTTACATAAGCAGGGAATTATCACTTCTCGGATAATTTATATTAAAAGAAAATTAAACAGTCCAATGGAAAGGAAATTGTGGTTATACACAAGCATTAGGGGTATATCATTTCCAAGGGAAAACAGAGCATGATATACATGACCAGGTTTGTATTGGCCGGGAGTCAAAGGAGGTTGTCGGTGATAACACAATTCATCGAGGGGCAAGGATGGTATTTCTCGTCATGAATTCAATAGACACATGGGAGAAGACAAAATATTGATGATGACCACGACACATTATGTCGAGTGGTTTCAAGAGAATGCAATCGAATAGCCACATCACCAAACAAAAGGTGTGGTGGAGCAAAAGGTAAGCGGTGTTCTCGGTTGACGACAACCCAGAACCATGAAATGGATATTACAGGGATAGACATTGTTTCATCACAATTCATAAGATCTAGTGTAAAGGCATGATATCCTCGAGATACCAGGGGTAATACTCGAAGGTAGAATGGTGGATCATAGGTGTAGAAGAACTTATACCAAGGTTATAATTATCTCTACGAGAAGCTTTCATGATAAGTTCTACATAGTATCCATGGGCATGAACACAAAGGTTCAGGGTCGACTCCCACTTCTTCAATGCATAGCCTTTAATTCACTTCTCACTGTCGATGAATTTGCAGCGTTCAAAAAATTTCTCTGGCATAACACCAGTAGATTAAGACCGGTAGAAGTTCATGGGTTCACACAGGATGGATGAAGCATGGATACAACCCATAGGGACATTTTACGAATCCATACGACAAACAATAGGAACAAGAGATACAAGTTTGAAAGCAGAAGGATGATGACACGGACCAGATGATACCGTTCTCCAAAGGCATTTTGTATCAGGGGAAGCTCGTCAATGATTTAGCACACAACGAGACGACAGGTAGTAATCCACCAAAAAGGTCAGGCGACGTACAGAGAGTCTGGTGCGAGTATCGGTACTCAACCATAAGAAGAAAGAATGACAAAGCATTGGAGATAGAAGCATCAGAATAAATCGATGCTGGAGTACAAAGGAATTATGACTTCCATACCAGTGTAATAGATTCAGGCACATCAATGAAACACGAATAAGTTGAATAGAAGCTTGACGGTTAATCAATTAAGGTTTGATTTACCGAGAACCAGCTCATGTCCGGAATGACGTCTGAGCCAGAAGAATGGATTCATAGGGATCAACTGATGATTGCGTACACTAGCACACACGATGATTCAACAGATTAGAATGGCAATGCCAAGGGAGGTCATCAAATACTACAAGACAACCGGGATTAATCATAGTGCAAGAAGTTAAGAAGAATCTCCAAAGCAGTAGGCTGCCGAGGATTGTCGCGAGATCAAATAGCATTTCAAAGTATTTTTGTGAACCACAGGAACCACTTAGAATGAACGGATCCTCGATAAATCTGAGGAATTATCCGCGGGGTGAAAATAAGTGGCAAGGTAGTAGTCTTAAAGGATTCCCGAAACAACGGAAAGTATTTTGATGCATCTTGTGAACACAAGGGCAACTGGGATTGAATGGATGAACGAAAGGTGTATGTGGTTATATATACGGACTTATCAGTGGCAGGGAATTGTTAAGGCGATGGGCACATACGGTCTCGAGAATTTATCGGCAAGTATCTTCGGAATCTTCTGTTGAACCAGGTGATCATCTGTAATGAGGGGCTCTCCGGGAGGAAGTAGTCACGAGAACCTAATGTCAGAGTTATAAAAATCTTTAACCCGAAAGAGAAGAGAGATCAGAGTCCCAGGGTAAAGGTACGGAGTAAAAGATCCTAATACCACCCAGTTGGCGACGTGGGCTGATAAGCCACACGACACTGTTAGTAAAGTAGTTTTGCAAAGACTAGACTCGACTTCGACCAAGGAGTTGGAAGGGGGTGTCCTACAGGCAGTCGGCTCTGATACCAACTTGTGACGCCCCCAAAATCAGACCGTGTACAGTAATCATACACGCAAGGTACACGATCGAGATTAGGGACTCACGGTGAGATATCACAACACAACTCTACAAATAAAATAATACAAGTTGTTTAATACAAGCAAAGGGCCACGAGGGCTCGAATACAACAGCTCGAGAGCACAAAGTTAGCGGAAGCAATAGTATCTGAGTACAAACACAAGAATACAAGGTTGCCTTAAGAAGGCTAGCACAAATAACAACAGATCGAAAAGGCGAGGCCTCCTGCCTGGGAACCTCAAAACTACTCCTGGTCAAAGGGGAACTCGACGTTGTAGAAGGCATCGGGGAGCTTCACGTTGCGGTGGTCGACATCGGGGATCTCCTGCTCCTGGACTCCAAGGCTCCAACGTCGACTGCAGCATCCGATCAGGCAAAACGAAAAAGGGGGAAATAAAGCAAAGGTGAGTATCTAGCATACCCTCGAGTCTTACGTCCGCTACTAAGCATTTATGCATTTGTATCAATGTAAAGGGGACGTTGTATATAGTCGACTGCAAGGTAGAAATCAGAATAAGGGTAAGAAGCTAGGCCTATCGAAGACTAGCATCTTCTGACGGTGTCTTGCAGCACAAGATGAGAACAGCCAACAATTCATATAAAGCATAAAGTAACAATGAAGCAGAAGTTGCTGCAGCATTGTATAATATAAGTTGTAAGGATTAATAAGAATAATGCCTCCGAGTTCCCCTCCTCGACTTCCCTGTGAGGAAGAAACCCTGGAACCATACAATTTATTAGTAGTAGTTTGTAGTGGTAAGATCCAGCTTCAGCATAAAGCGTCCTGTTACCGTGGACACGGCTATTCGAATAGATTAAACTCCCTGCAGGGGTGCACTACTGTTCAGCCTGCACACTCGGATCTCCAGGGTGGCGTACACCTTGTTAGGGAATGCCCCACCGAGGCTATCCGACACATCGCAGTTCATCCTAGGCTCAGCAGAGAGGCCATCCGCCGGACTATATCCTATGCGCCAAGGGGTCTAGGTCCCTCACCCTTGCACGCTCCTGCACGGTACGAGACTGGCCGGTGAAGTAAAAGCAAATCCAAAAACACCTGCTGCAGCAAAGAAGACAAGACCGCTTCCCGGCAATCAGCCTGTGGTACTTCTGACGTCTGAAGAGCTTTCAGACAAACTACGACGCGGAGGGCCCACACCGTAATCCCACGTGTAGGTAGTGCGTACAGACCAACGGTTCTCTCAAGTCATCAACCGAACCATTTAGCATTTTAATTAACCTGCGTGACAACCGTTATCGTTGCCTCGACTTAACTGACCTGCGGACAACAACAATAGTCAGGACCACCAGTACATCGGTGCCTGCCCTGTCGTCCCACCAAGTCTCTGTGGTTACCAACAAGGTGAACCGTCTCCTTACCTTGTCTCGCGTGTGCTCTGGGAAGAGCTCGACTTTCGTGGTTTTGGTAACTCTCGCGAGATGCGAGCAGGGGCCAAGCATGCCAGTAACGCCGGTCGTACCCTCCCTGTCTTTCCCGACAATATACCGCTCGCAGGCACCGTTGGGTCGCCCGACTTCTTACCTTAAGGACAACCGAGGTTCAGGCCCCTATGGCCTTAGGCGGTGTCTGCATTGTACCGTACCTGTTTGTAACAGCCCAGATATCACAAAAAATAAAAATTTTGTTTTCGGTATGAATTGTTTGATTGTCTAATTTGTTTGCGGTGTTTTCATCCCCGATTTATCGATCGGCGATTATTTCCCCCCCCCCTCTTATCTCGTACCGGACGGAGACCGACCCTTGCCACCCTGACACTCGACCTTTGCGACACCGGGTTTCACCCGATCACGTCGTGAAAACCGCACGAGACCAGCCGCAGCCAACGGAACGAAGTGTTCTCGGAACGGTTCCAACGTGAGGTGAACGCCGCCGGCTCGACGCGCTGATCGCGCAGTTCGAAGTTTTACCCGAATAGGAGGTCCTGCGGACCCCCGGTGGTCAGGAACGTGAGCACCGCGCGCGCGAGAGAAAAACCGGGGATGTTTTTGCAAACTACTAGCCACCTGGGTTATATAAAGACCACCACACTCCCACCTCTTTCTAGGGTTTCCCTAGCCACAAAATTGCAGCCACCACCTCCACTTTGCCCCAAACTACCCCATTTTCGTCCAAAACCCTAAAATCTGATTATTTTTTCCCTCCAGCGGAGCTGGACCGTCGGATCGGCCGATCCAACGGCCCAGATCGCGCCTTGGCCTCCAGCTCTGTCCTCTCTCTCTCACCTGCCGCCTGCCTGTGGAGACCGCCACCGCCACCCGCCGGCGAGACTCGGGCCGGCAAGCCGGGACCCGCGCGCAGCTACCGGCCTCCTCCTCCTCTCCCGCGCCTGCTCCTCTCCCTCTCCTCCTCCTTCCTCACGCCCCTTCTCCCTCACATGCAGGTCCTCCGCGCCATGGCCGCTCGGGCCTCCGCGCCCAGCCACCACGGCCGCCGCGCCTCCTCCTGCCCGGACCGGCCGCCGCGGCACAAATCCGGCCGCCCTCTAACGCCTCCAACCACATGTCGCTCTCCTGACGGGATCCCTCGTCGCGCCGCCCGTAACCGACATCGCCGCCGGCGCCGCTCGGCCTTGATCCGGATGGGATCGGGCGAGCTTGGCAGCCCACCGCGCCGCTCGGGCCGCCGCTGCCCTGATCCGCGGCCCAGGCGCGTCCAGCCCGTCAGCGGCCTCACCAGCGCCAGGCCAACACCGGCCCGATGGGCCTCGGCCCATGGTGAGCCAGCTAGCCCGTGCCCCTTTTTTTATTTATTTTCCTGTGATTTTTCATTTTTTCCAATTTCTGCTAAGTGTTTAACTGCTGTTGATCCCGTTTTGCAAATCGATTTCCCGTTGACTCGTAGCTCCGAATGAAGTGATTCTTTTTTTTATTGTTGTGCTCTATGTGCTCTAGCATCCACCTTTTGTGAGAATTTGCATTTGAGATCATCTTGAATATGAAATTGTGTGTTGAACAGGGCACCATATCGTTAAGTCGCTAATCTGTTGTTAACTACTGCTGTTGTTATTTTGTTCAAACTTTGGGTGATGCTTGTGTCAAATCCATGAGGCCTATTGCATTGATTCTTTTTCCTATGTGTTAAGCATCATGTCTACTTCCATTATATGTATTGCATCGTCATGATATGCTTGCTGGTCATATAGTTATTGAGCTCCAAAGTTGCTATCCCACTGTTTTTGACAGCCACCTCTGTTTTTCTCTAAGTCTGTAACGTTTCGATGCCATGTTGCATGCTTAATATCTTTTGATCTATGATGTCTTTTTGCATGATTCTTTTTGACATGCCTTACCTGTCATGTCTACTTTAATTGTATATCATTTGTGAGCATTTTTGAATTCATTATCCTGTTTATGCATTGCTCTAAAGTGTGCTTCCCGATGTTGGCAGATTGTGCCCGTAACTTGTTTTGCTTGTATCTTTTTAACCGTAACTCTGTTTGGAGTGTTCTTTATATGTAACTTGATTACTTTTTCGTGTACTTTATGTTTGTGCTATTGTTTTCTCTTGTTAACCAACCTAAAATATGGTTTAGGAAAGAACAGTACCAAATCCTTTAATTGTTGTGCGACACTTAGTGTTATGCCATGTTTAGGTTGTGCCTCACTTAAATTGACTAGCGTAGATAGTTTATCTTATGATTCACCTCTTGACATGTTTGTGTGCTATGCCATGCTTGAGTGAGATGCCATGTTAACAACTTTGTTGATCACCTGTAGCTAAACAACTTGAACCTTTCCAAATGTGCGGTATCGTTGTGTGTGACGAGTAATCCACTTAACCTGTTAGTAACCGCACTCGACGGTAGGTGCGATGTATCGTGTTGCCTTCTTGTTGATGCTAGCCCGTGTTTGCTTCGTAGTAATAGATGCTTGCTCGGTGATTTCTTTCTAGTGTTTATCCTCTTGTGTGCTTCCGCGGGTACCTCTCGGAGACGATGGGAGCTTGCGATCAACTACACCTTCGGAACCCGACTTATCAACAGGCAAGGACTATTCATTACTTATGATCCATTCTATTTCAACCAGCGGTTTGCATGCTAGTCTAGTTTAGGTTCGATGTTTGATCCTACCACATGTTTACAACCTCTTTAAAACCGATACAGCCATGTCCCCTCCCAGCAAACCATGTACTGCTATGTTACTATTGCTCGTTGCTCAACCCCTGCTTAGTATGCATGCTTAGGATGCTACGATGTTACCCTGTTACTCCTGGGTTTGGGATATCACATTATGATATTGTTGTTGATGATATGATTATATAAATGTTGACTATATTCGACGAAGGATGGAAGGTCTAGGCTATCCCGCCCCGACACTTTGTTCCATTCGACTCACCTAGGATCCGAGTTCCGGGTATTGGTTTTAAGACTGAGCGTGCCTAACCGCGTGTGGGATTTTATTGGGTCCCCTCTTCTTACCTACCTAGCTTCAAACATTTCTAGTGGTGGCCCAAGCTGGTTTACCATTTGAAACCGTGTGTGTGCTGGTCAGCTGCCAGTAGTTTTTAAACCAACCCGGACCAGTGAGGACATAGTTCCCTTGCTGGCCCATCATGACCGGCTGAGGACCCGGTTTCCCATGTGTGATTAACCGGCAATCCAAACCCCAGGGATTCTCTTGTTGGTCAAACGTGTGTGTGACTGGTCCGCGGACGGCTGTTTTCAAACAACTTGGGCCAGCGGAGACATGGTTTCTCTTGTTGGTCCACCCCAGGGAGCTAGGGGTTGTCCACATCTGTTTGGGCAACTAACCCGACCTCGTCCAGACGGTAGAGGCCGATTAGAGAGCGCGGCCGGCTTTTTAGTTGGATGTCGACTCACCAGGGGCCACCCGGATTTGTGCGTTGTTAGTTAGAGGGACCCGTCATTCCGGATCTCTCGGGACTAAATCATAAAATGGCTGCCTGTGATGGGTAGAAACTGAGAGAGATGGGCGTGCGTGCGGAGCATTGGAATGGGCAGTTGGTACACCCCTGCAGGGTTAAATCTTTTCGAGAAGCCGTGTCCACGGTTATGGGCGACTTGAGACCTACGTCCTGTTCATAGACAACAACAACTGAGATAATTTTAATATAACTTGATCAACGTGTGTGTGTGCCTTGACTGCTTCTTCTTCGTCGGGATGCGAAGAGGAGGACAAGGATAGGATAGGTGTTATGATTGCGTAAGTAGTTGATAGCAAGACTTGTTGGAGGCGATTCCTCATCGAATGCTTGGCTTCATACCTTACTCTCTAGATCGCTAGCCACTTCATAAATGCTAGTGCGGAAGCAACCTCACCACTTACCCCATCCTTACCGTAAACTACTATTTGTCCTAGAATGACGAGTGATGAAGTCCTTGCTGGGTCAGATGACCACTACAGTTGGATGCTGAGTACTTCTGTACTCATGATACTACCCCCAAACTCTTTTCAGGGTTCTTGATCGATAACGGGTATGGTGATGACGTTTCCCGTGGAGAATCGGCGACGACTAGTTAGGTGGATCCCGACGGAGGGCCTGGACCCGTGTGGTTATGGGGATCGATGATTTTCTCTTTGGCACTAGGCATTTGCTTGTAGTCTGTACCCAGACATGTATTTTCCGCTGTTGTATTGTATTTGAGGCAGTTGTATGCCGATTGTATGAGATGTTGTATCATGTATCTGTAATGCTGTGATATCATGTTGGAAATCCGGGGCATATGGCTTTGTCATATGTCGCGGTGGGACCGATATGTGCTTCGTCCCGGGATCTGGGTGAAAACACCTAGATCTGGAACAGTATCGCATATCGGGCCTTACACTGTTGCAGTTATAATAAGACGTATCTGCGTCACTCCCTTGAGTGGTCATGGCCCTGCTATCTAATCCTAGCTAACAATGCGCAGGGCTCACTGCTGAATAATATATATAGTTAAAGGCAGCATAGGATAAAGGAGGTACATCAAGGGGCGACAAAAATAGGCTATGCAATTGAATAGGATTGTAATCGTAGCAGCAACAGTAACCATGCCTAGTGCAAGAAATGTACGGAAAAGATAGGCGATATCTGGGGAAGAG
This sequence comes from Bromus sterilis, assembly GCA_950022295.1. NCBI lineage: Eukaryota > Viridiplantae > Streptophyta > Magnoliopsida > Poales > Poaceae > Bromus > Bromus sterilis. The sequence goes on along the minus strand of OX465601.1, from coordinate 134,861,244 downwards.
AATGGCTCTGCTTGCCTAGAAGCTCGACGGTAGGGGTACGGTCATCGACGAAGTAGTCGTACCCGACAGCAGTGTAGTCGGCGGTAGCAGCGGGGTCTACCGGAGAATAAAGGGGGAGAAACAGTAAATATAAAGCAATCATAGCAAACAGATGAATGGCACGACGTATGCAATGTTAACGGTGTTCTAACGCGGTGCAATGCACGTTGCACGGAGCGAGAATTCATCCGGGGATGAAATCCGGCTCCGGGTGATTATCGAACGGGGTGTCCCGAGGGGGAATGGATCATGCCGGAGGTGTCGTGGACATCCGACAAACATGTGAAAAGTGCATCTGTGTTAGTTGATCCATTTTGAACAACTTTCGTGTTCAGAATAAATTCATCCGGATAGTTTACCGGTATCGGGCAATCATCGTACAGACGGTCCGGAGGGGCACGGTTCGATGTTCGGTATGTTAGAGGGGTGAGGTGGGTATACGGGTAGCGTATCGGTATTCGTTATATTTTTCTGATCAATTTTGATGCATAAAGTTTTTGAATCTGACATACGGTTTAAAAGGTATTAATTTCTAAAGTTTAAATCAATTGTGGAATTTATTTTATTTTTTTAAATCCAACATTATCCATAAGGGGTTGAACAGGTCAAACCTGACCAGTGGGTCCCACTGGTCAGCCTCACCATATTAATAATTCATTTATTAAATTAAAACAGAGCCAGGGCCCACATGTCAGTGACTCATTTTAATAATCCATTTAAAATAAACTAATAAGCCAGTGGGGCCCAGGTGACAGTGACTCATGTGTCAATTTAACAGTTAACTTAATCGAGGGGGTTAATTAAAAGATGGGCCCACATGTCAGTCTAATAGGATTATAATCTAACAGTTTTCTTTTTATATTAACTTCAAACTAATGGCCTTGGGTCCACGGATCAAAGTCACAGGGGGGGTCATTAGCGCCCTAATGAATGTCACGTCATCACGCCGGTGGCAAATCGCCGGTGCCATTCAGCACGGCGGCGTCCCACGGGGACGACGATCCCGTCGACCAAAACAAGCGCAGGGACCTGCGTTCGGCCGAGCGTACTGCAGCGCATACGATGGGGCAAACGGGAGGTGGTAGGGTGGTCGGCATCGACGGCCAAGACGAGCTGGGCGGCGGCCGTGCCACGGCTGTGGTGAACATGGTGATGAGAGCCATGATTTTGAGCGCGGCGAGAGGGGAACCATAGCGAAGCTCACCAGGAGTGCGCGAAAGGGGGCAGTGGGCTCGGGGAGGTCCTGGGGCGGCCGGAATCGAAGCCGGCGCTGCGGTGGCTGTGGTGATGGCGCGGCCCGATTCGCGGTCAGTGGTGGCTCCCGGCTCGCTTCAGCAGGGGCCGGCGAGGTGGAGGACGACGGCGGTCCTCTTGGACATGCCGGAGCGACGCGAGGAGCAGGATGGCCGCGGGTGTTCACGAGCCCGCGTCCATGGCAGCGTCGGAAGCTCGGGCAGGAAAAGAAAATCGAAGGGGGGCGAGCAAGGGGAGGAGAGCAGAGGGGTTAGGGTTTGGGGGCCTTCTTATACGCGTTGGCGACCACGGGATGCCCGACAGCGAGCCAGGCAGTGGCCATGGGCCTCGGATGTGCGCCACGGCTCCTCCATGAACAGGAGGTAGAAGAAGACACGTGAGGTGGGAGTGGCCGGGTGTTGGGCCTTGCCCTAGGCGGGGAATGACCCCTTTTCCATTTTCTTGTTTTCTGCTATTTGTTTTCCTTTTTCTTTTCCGTTTTGATTTTTTTAGCTACTTTAGCAATTTTGTAAAACTTGTAACTTGCTACATAATTGACATTGCACAAAACTAGAGTGCCACAAAAAGATTGGGACTTTTATAAATTCTTTTGCATTTTTTGTATCTATTAAAAAGGTATTAAATGCCACTGTTTTTCTACTGTTTGAATTGTTTGATTTATTTTCTAACTTAATAAATTCCCATATCCACATGGACATGGTCCACTGAATAATGGGCATTTTACAAAAGTGGTTGCAAAGATTTTGGTTGAACTTTTATTGGTCACATTGTTTTTAATTTCAATCACAGGGAAATTTGAATTTGAATTGATCCAAAGATGATCAAGGAATGATTTGCAACAGTAAACACCATTAGCAAAAGTGATTACTGTTCCCTGACACTGAGGGTGTTACACGTGTCATCAGGGGGCATGTACCCTCAATCGAGCATAACGTTCCCTCTTGGAGTCACTACCTACTACTTGGCCAAAGCAATAAACAGCAACGTAGAACATGCAAGAATTACTTAGGAACAAAAATATAAGAGATAAAAACCAAATATATTACTCTATCACAATCTGAACTTAATCTCATAATCCATCAGATCCCATTAAACTTAGCATATCAACAGCAAAAGAATTACATATGTGCCTCAATCATGTTGGGCAGCTCACGAGGTCTAAACCATGAAGAACAAAGAGGGGAGGAGAACACCACATAGCTACTAATCACGGACCCATGGTCCAAATGAAACTACTCACGACACATCCGGGAAGCATCCATGGTGGAGGAGAAGCTCCCGGAGGTCGATCCTTCCTCCCGCAGGGTTCCGGGAAGGGTCCTGACGGTGCTCCCGATCTTGGAAGCTCGGCGGCGGCGGAACAGAGGGGACTTTGCGAAATAGGGTTATGTCCTCAGTGTTTCCCCGTGACAGAGAATAAATAGGCGAAGGGGAGCAGCCGGGGGGCCACCAGGGGTCGAGGCGACCCCCCTGGCCGCGCCAGGTGGCCGCCTGGACACCTGGTGGTGGCCCTCTGGCCCCACTTTGGTGATTCTAGAAGGCTCCGTTGCGCTGATTTTTTTATCCGATTTTCCCGAATTTTTGGAGCATTTTTAATATGGGGGAAATCTAGAATAGAAAAACAGCAGAAAACAGGAACTGGCACTGGAGTGCACTGAGTTAGTAGATTAGTCCAAATATGATCAGAAGTGTATGAAAGTGTATCTAGATCATAGCAATATCACACAAAACATGCATGGAACGAGCATAAATTATCGATACGTTTGAGACGTATCACTGAATCGACACGAAGAAGACCCTTCGGCCATAGGAAGAAATAGCCCTTGCAGTCTGCAAGGCACCTAGGGGTTTAGTCTTCCTCTCCTCTCGAATCGTACCGGAGGAACCAAATCCTCGTGGCCCGGTTTGACACTCGCCACGGAACCCTTGAAAGTGTTATTGGGAATCTGCATGGTGTATAGTAAGGTGCACGGGGTTCTCTCGGCCCGCAAGACATGTCTGCGGCGTCAGACATCCAAAAGGCAACGAAAAAGGGAGATAATATAGATATGTTGGTGTGACGCGTAATTACCGTGAGGGCGTCGAGCTCAGCCAAAGTCGAAGCAATGTGTAGCACGCCAGAGACGGAGGATGGAATGCTATGAGCGACTGATGGAGCAGGCGTGGGTGTGCGAGCATGTCCGGATGCGAGAGCAGGCATCGCTGGTGTGATGTTCACCGATTTGCTATCGACTAAGCTAGGACGGGGAAAATCCGCTGTTGTTTTGTCTGGATTTTTCTTCATCCACTCGATAACAGACGGGATCAAGGTTGTAACCGAAGCTGCGAAATCATGTCTTCAGGTAGCTAAAGCTGCATTGGCTGCCGATTGGATCATCTCTTCTTTGGTCGCTTGTTCGGTCTCAACTGATTTTTCTCGAGCGCAAGCTTCACCTTCTCGTCGATGTTCACTTCACTAAACTTCCTTCTCTGCCTTTTGGCCTCAGGGTCCTCGTGGTAGTAGTGCTTCCACTGGTCACCTTCTCCGACGCCGTGCACACGTCCATGCTGCATCCGAGTGTCCAAAGGGAGGCCCTTCAGTATGTTCAAGGCCCGGTTGAGAGGGGTGTCCCACTTGGCCCTCACCGACGACTAAGACGATGAGTCACTTTCGGCATCAAGCTTTTGTTGATCTTTCTGCGAAAGAAACGTGAACCATTTACAAATGTTACTACAACGTGTAGTCTGACTTGATGAGAAGCTAATATAAGGTGGAATTTTTTTTTACCAGTAATCTCTTAAATTCCCTCGTGGGCCCGTCCGTGGACCAAACTTTTTTCTTCGAGTCCGACTTGTACCGGTTCCTGATGAAGTCATACTCCTGCGGGTTGGTGAACTCTGCCAAGGGGTATGGGATCCCCACAGCTTCACGTTCCGCGTTCTCCTTATCCCATATGGGCCTTTTGCTAATGTAACCACGGCTTTCGAGGCGGTGTTTCACCGTGTTCCTTTCCTGAAGCCCCTTGAATTTCGTGGACCTAAGCTTGGCTTCGTCGGTAGTGCAAGTGTCCTTGAATTTTAAGAACTCATCTTCCGTAAGTGATGGATTCTCTGCAAAAATCTTGGACAAAGGTTTTTTATTCTCAATCAATCGTTTCACCCTCACTTTCCAGGCGGACAATGTGTTGCTGAACTTGACCATGGCGGCGGCGTTTATGTCAGTCATGTCATAATCATCCCATAGATTTTTGCTCTCATCCCGATCCGGGAACTTGAATCTGTTGTGCAAATTCGTAAGGAGGAAATGCTCCATATTTGGTATACTCCTCAAGCCATAGTCATTGATGCTCATGGTTTCCCGTAGATGCATCCGACTTGGTTGTCGTAGCACTTGAAAGCTTCCGCCGGCGCTATTGTCTCGAATTTGCCAAGATGCACCTCTGTCACTAGCAGTTTTTCGGTGCCAAGCTTGTTTGTTTTTCGAATTTTCCGAAGTTGTTGGTTCGTTAGCGGCTTCGGCGCCGCCGTTGTCAGTGCCATCGGTGCTAGTGCCATCATGAGTGTTGTCGGACTCGATTTCGGCGTCTGTCGCACTAGAGGCATTTGGACCTTCCTCTCCTAGCTGAGAGCACATATGGTCGAGGAAGGCGTGTTCATGATCATGGTAGTCAAAATCTTCATTAGCCCCTACTTCATTGTTGGTCGACATGTTTCCTACGATATATTTTGTCTCCAAATTTAGTTCTCAAACTATAAAAAAAGAGCTAAATACCGTCCCGTCAAATACCGGGCACTCGATATGTCATACTTTGTAGTACAATTCAAGTCGAAATTCACGGTAAATTTCGGCATGACCTTTGCAAAAAAGTGGACATATCGGGAACTTGAAATTTTCTGGAACGGAAATAAATCAATATTTCGGCAAAACATAGGCCCCTCGGATCCCTGCATATGAAAAAAAATAAGAAAATTGCTACCCAATATCATTTCATTTTCATTTTCAACTCCAAAAGTTCATACAAACTCGTACACAATATCATTTCAATTTCCAATGATCATAAACAAGAAATAACTAATGTGCTATGCTCCTAAACAATGCTCGTAAACAACAACAAACTCCTCCACAACAAACATGGCATAAGAATTTTCACAAACATCTATCGTGCAAGCAAAATTAAAAGAGGGGTGAGGGAAAAAGGAGGGAGGAGGAGGGGAGAGGGAGGGCAGAGGTATGAAGAGGGCTACATAGATGGTCGACGGCAGCTGCTTGACAGCGGCGGTGGCGAGGGAGGGAGGAGGGGCGGGGCAGCGTCGGCCGAGGCGGTGAAGAGGAGAAGAATGGGCGGGGCAGCGTCGGCGCGGAGACGACGGTAGGTCAGCCGAGGCACGGACGCGGAGGTACGACGACGACGGCTGGGAGGAGTTCGAGAGGGAGAAGCGGCAGAGAGAGGGACGGAATGAAGAAGAAACCCCGCATCAGCCGGTTTAAGTGAAAATTAGCAGTAGCGGGCAACCATGACACCCGCTATAGCTAACTTAACAGTAGCGGGTGTCCTTATAGCACACGCTAATTTTAAGTTAGCTATATATAGTGCATGTCCAGGGCACCCGCTAATGCTATTTCTAGCATTTTCTTTTACATTTTTTCCCTTTTCATTTCCTTTTTATTTTTCTTTTCTGAACGATGACCGATACAATTTATAGAATGTATATTTAACAGCGGCGGTACATATATATTACAACACATTTAATTTGACCGATGGATAACATTTAAAGTGCAAGTATGCAAAATAGATACATATATATATTACAACGCACATTTAGTTTCTCAGCTTCGAGGATGTTTCTTAGTGATCAGCTTCTTTCCTTTCTTGTTCGTTTCCAAATAATTTAGGCCCTCGTTGTGACTTTTCCTTTTCCATGGAGTACGATCTTTCATAGGTACTGTATTCTTCATTCTTCTTTTGACATATGCTTCCCCCATCAGGTTCCCGTACTGATGATACGTCCCAAACGTATCTATAATTTTTGCTTGCTTCATGCTTATTATGGGTGATATTGATATTTATTTGCTACACTTTTATAACTTTTTCAACATATTTGTACTAACCTACTAACTCAGTGCCCCCAGTGCCAGTTTTTGTCTGCTGATGTCTGTGAATTGCAGGTTTATAACCATATTTACAGTGCCCGAAAAATTCCACAAAAATTATATAAAAAATCGGCGTGAAGGAAGACTCCAGAGGCCCGAATGGGAGTCGGAGGGGGCCCCCCTCCCAGGCGGCCACCTGGAGCGGCCTAAGGGGGAGGCCACACCAACAGGCCGCCTGTGCGAGTGGGAACTCCCCTGGTGCCCCCCTTCGACCCTATTTTTACCCCCGTGGAGGAAACCCTGATTCCGAAACCCTTTTCTCCATAAGCAATTCCAATCTCTGCCACCATCGCCAACAAGCTTCGGCGGACCAGAATTCCTGTGACGGCACCCTGGCGGGACGGGGAAGTGCCCCCGGATTCATCTCCATCGATGTTGCTTCCTCCCTCCATGAAGCGGGAGTAGTTCCTCCTCGGGGCTGAGGTATTCTACAGTAGCTATGTGGTTAATTCTCTCTCAGATGATGTGATCTTGATTGTGATCATAGGCTATGTTAATCTAGGGTGATCCCATGATGTTTTCCCTTCTTCTATGTATTGAATTTGATGTACTCACTTGTCTTTATCTCGTATAATCTCCGAGACCAAGGTGACACCGGTCTATTGGACATAGTTTATAAGCATATTTTCATCAGTGATTTTTCTATTGTGAATTGATTGAATATTGAGAGGCTCTTGGTGCTTGTCTTTGAATATCCTTGAGATATGTTGTGGTGATTGTGGTACTCTCTTTGGATGGCCGCGGTGACATTGGGAAATCCATAGATGACAACTACGAACTCTGAGGTGTGCTTTTGTAGCCCTACATAATTCTCGTCCTCTCTTGATCACAAAGGAATGACCTAAAAGTTACGTCTCCTTTCATGTTTAATGGAAATATCATGTGATTAGACTATGTTAATGTTGTTGGGGGTTGCCACTAGTGAAAGTATGAAGCCTAGGCCTTGTTTCCACCATTGCAATACCATTTGTGCTCACGTTTACTATTTGTTGTCTTACTGCAATTTTTATTACAGATTTATATTACCTTGATTTTCCACACCTATCACACATATTTATCATCTCTTCGCCGAACTAGTGCACCTATACAACTCCTAGTTGTATTAGGTGTGTTGGGGACACACGAGACTTCTCATTTCTTAATTGCAGGATTTCTTGAGAGAGACCCTTTTCAACCTCTACTTCCCTGAGTTCGATAAACCGTAAGTCATCAACTTGAGGCAAATTGTTGTTGTCCTACAAACCTTTGCGCTTGGAGGCCCAACATAGTCTACAAGAATAGAAGAGTGCGTAGACATCAAGCTATTTCTGGCGCCGTTTCCGGGGAGTTAAGCGTTTGAAGGTATATCTTTAGAACTTGCAATTAAATCTTTTCATTTCTTGTTTTTATTTTCACTAGTCAGGCTTATGCAAAACTGCACTCTTAGTTCGCTGCTTGGGGAAGGCCGATTTACCACACCCGTGGTAGGTAAGTCTCCTCGACCTACTGAATGTATCCCATTCGAAATACCACTTGGGATAACTAAAATAATTAGGAATGATTGTTATGCAGGAGATGGAACAGTCAATCCTAGTATTCATTTGTTGAAACTTACAGAACTTTGTCAGTTGTTTAAGATTTCAGGTTTGACAAGAGAGAGTCATGAGGAGATTATTTTCCTTGTCACTGAAAGGAAATGCATTGGAATGGTATAGGCTACTAGATGATTCTCACCTACAGGATTGGGAAGAGATCCAGTCTCTCTTTTACTCCAAGTTTTATCCTCTACATGGAGTCCATGTGAATAGAAATTATGTTTAAAATTTCTATCCTCATGACGGAGAGAGCATAGCTCAAGCTTGGGGATACTGAAAACTTTAATGTTAAAATGTCCTAACCATGGGCTCCCCAAAGATATGATTATTACTAATTTCTATGCGAGGCTCTCTCGACAGGATAAAGACTTGCTCGATGCTTCCTTTATGGGTTTTTTCACAAAAAAAAGATTGATGCTAAATGGGAACTCCTTGAAAGAATTCAACACAATACTGAAGATTGGGAGATCGACAAAGGTAAAGATTCATGTACAAATTATGAGTGTGATTGCATTAAGTCCTTTGTTGAAACTCCAAGTTTTAATAAGCTTAGTGCTAAGTTTGGGCTTGATTCTCAATTCCTTGTTGATTTCCTCAAATCTTTTGCTTCACGTCTTAATATGCCTAACGATAATTGGATCAAGCATCATGAAACTTTTAAAGAGATTTGCAAAGAAAATAAAATTGTTAATGATAATTGCAACATGCATGATCCAATTCCTGAAAATGAAGTTTTATATAAGCATGTTAATTTTTGTGGAGTGGATAGACCTTGTGAAAGGCCTATGATTGAAGAAGATAAGTATTGTAAGCAACACTAGATCATTGATGGCGCGCATTGCCGCGCCCGTCAAATTTTAAATAGAATGCTAAGAAAATAATAAATAAATAAGCAGAGAAGAATAAACTAATTTTTCCAAAATACTAACTATGTATTGAACTCATACCAACCATATTATGATTTTTAGGGAGTACATATTATGAAAAAGTGAAGATAAATCATAGATTGTTGTTTATGAAAATTCAATGTAGATCACCACCTCAGTACTAATAATTGTTCATACCATCAAGAAGAGAAAATCATAGAGAAAACTAAATCTTGAAAATGTGCACCCTATATATTTTTGCAATGAAACAATGTATATCATAATGTGATGACAAATATCAATATTGACAAGGAACCGGACCCATGTATATAATTGCAAGCATTGACAGAAGGAAAGTCATTTATACGTACTGGTCATAAATTGTACTCCGGATATGAAATAACAATATATTTTAACATGTTGATATAGTAGTCTATGAAATAGGAATGTTTGTAATTAATCCTTAGAGCAGCAATGCTTTACTATTCTTGCACATAATACCCTGCATAGTTGTCTTGGTCAAACTCTTTCACTGCCCTATGCTTGCAACATGTATGATCTCACAACATGAAAAAAACATAATCTCCCCAAGCAAATTTCTGAAATAAGAATGTAAAGCAATATGAATTAATCATGCAAAAGGGTTGATATTAGTAAGTACTTTCATGAAATAACACCTTTCATACTATATATTTTTAACACCTTTACGAAAGCGATAACCATAAATAAGATCACCATGCCCTCCTAATGGTCTGAGTTGAAATTACTACTCCCTCCGATCCATAATAAGTGTCGCTCATTTTGTACTAAGCTAGTACAAATTTTGTACTAAGTGACCGACACTTATTATGGATCGGAGGGAGTACATGAAATGGACAAGTGAGAAACAAAACTCATAAATTGCTGCCCTCTAAAAGTTCAAGAGAAAGAACAGTTCAGTAAACATTAGATCAACTACAACATTGTCAATTTTTCAATGCAATAGATAAGAAATTTTAGGAGGCTAAATCAGAAAGGTGTGGATATTGATACTGGCATTGTACAGCTACTAAAAAATTGGATGTTCAATATGCATTCTTATAAAAGAAGTGCATCCTAATGGGGAAACATCAACTACCTATTCTTACGAAGTGAGAAAATAATATGGGTGCTTATTTATAGGCAAGAAAATTATTTGTTTGGTAGCGAAACTTGTTAGTACATATGAGTAATGCACATTAGAGATCGAACAATTCTTTCCGATATAGAATAAGTACATGGAAGAATAAACAGATATCATAAACTCTTATTAGCATAGATTTTCATTCTGTCAAAACACACAATTTATGGGTGTTAAGCAAAGTACCATGGGTCTTATTTCAAACATCAAAGCCGACAATCGATCATGTAGTCAAGTTAATCAAGCATAAAGGTAATTCAAGGATGACATTTGAATGGCATCTGGTTTCAAACCTAAAGCTGAGAAAGTCGTTGACATATACAAAGTTATCTTAACTAAACCGAGATGATAATTCTTTATTTAAACTCTTCAATATATAGTTAACTGGATTTCGAATAGTATATTGAACTATTAAACGTCACATGGCATGTAACATTGCTAACTGAAACTAATATTCAAAAGCATAGAGAATACCTCACATTAGTAAATGAGTTCGTTGTTCCACCTTTTCTAGTTCACCATTGCTAATGACTACTGGCTGACAGAAGTATCAATGAAACTTTATAAACAAAAATCATAGCTTTCAGGGTGTTCCCAGTTTTAGTTAACTTCTCCAAAGAAAAAGCATGGAAATCCTGCAAAAATATCGAATAAAAGTATAAGCATGGACATATGAGCTAAATATAGACAACCTTGTTGTCAATATTGGATATCACAGTACACCATATTTTTGAGCATAACCTTGCTGTCGCGGTTTGGGGTTTCGAAGTAGAGCATAACCTTCATATCAACAGTGAGCTCATTGAATGGCTTGAACAACATTGATGGCCTCTACACTGATTTGCATAAGCTAGCTATCAGATGTACCAATATTTTTTCAATGTGCAGAAGCATCATAGGTACGTGAACAAAACTGCACGGAATAAACCATCAGCAAACTGAATTGGCAAAAACGTCATAGAGCTTGCAGAAGAAGCATCGAGGGTATTCTTCAAGGAGCAATGTTATTTTGGAAATAGACACACATAATATGTTCTTAAATATATGTATGCAACAATGAACTCACCAGCATCAGTTCTGGAGCACCACCGGTGACAAGTGACATTACCTGGAAGACCGAAAGTAAGGCATGAAGATCGAGATCGTGATAGTAGCAATCGTCGGCTTCTCCCTTCCCTTAGGTCCTTTACGCCCTCATTCGGCTCCCTCCCATCCACCTCCAGAAACTCTAGGCGGGGCACCACATCCGCAAGCACAAGCGGCTCAACTCGCACAACACCGGAGATCCCTTAAGGTCTGATCCCAACTCATCGCAGTTGGCAGCGGCAGCAAGTCCGCACCTCTCCTTCGATCACTCCCCGAGATTAGCTAAGACCAAGCCCATCATCGAGCACCTAGTGCCTATGATCAGCGCAAAATTTATGTGCAATGGCTGCAGCAGAAGTAGCCGCCGAAGGAGATCGAGATGCATTCGCGGCCGTGACACAAATTCAAGAACCTGAGAAACTTGATTAACTAATAGAAGGACTGCCCTTGACATGCCAAAAAATACAGATTTCCCTTGATCAAAAAAGAAAAGGAAAAATAAGCAGGTGACCAGTGGTAGTTCTCACCGAAGACTATTGATGGGGTTCATGGTCGCGTTGCCGATGAGCTGCTAGGCGTTGGTGAAGGCTATGCATGACGGCATGGTATGGTTGTCCAGGTTGTTGGCGCAACCTCCAAAGCCGCAAAGCTTCTGAGCCATGGGGAGGTGGGTGTGGCCGTGGCGGATCTGGCCTCCGCCTAACCTGGTCAATATCCATTCTCTCTTCTATTCTCTTCCGGTGAGGTGGAGAGGAGAGGGTGGGAGACGAAGTCGATGTCTTTGCCGGAGAGGATAGGGGTGGAGGCCGACAACGAGGTGGCTTGCGAGAGTCATGGTAGTTGGCGGCGGTGATGCCTGACGGGAGGGGAGGAAGGGGTACCGGTGCGTGCGAGGAGGGGAGGGATGGCGTAGGTGGTCTGCGACTCTCGGCTGGCCTCGGCCGGATCGTAGCGGGTCAATACACGCTCGGACAGTTAAATGGGCCATTGAAGCCCGATTAACCACAGACTTGCGTTTCGGCCTCCAGAGCAGCAGCCCATAGGACAGATGGGCCATATTTGGAACAGTGCGGGATAAATGGTTGTACACATGAGATCCAACGTCCAGCAACTCCAGATCACGAAAACGGAGGGTCAGAAACGCAAATCGCTGAGAGAGCTCGCTTTAGGTCCAGTTATACTGTCCCAAATAAGCATGAAAAAAATATCACTTGGGTTAGAGATTTAAATGTAATAGCTAGATAATTGTGTGATCTTTATCCTTTTAGTTGTGAACTTTGTTGTATAAAGGGTCACTTTAATATTTGAATGCATGTACTTTCAAAAATAACTGTTAACCAGTTGTGTGATAACTTGATCACTTCTAATCTTCATAATGAACTTAAGTTAATTTTGATGTGTGAAGAGCTATCAGAAAAAACTTCTTCGCTAGATGATAATGCCTTAGGAATAAACAATACTTTGCAAAAATTCCATCTCTATTGTGTTGTTAATTGCCATGAAAATGATTACATAAGTAAGGTTAGAAAGGAGGCAACTTTACCAAAGTATAAAAATGTCTCTTATTTTTCCACTAATAAAAAGGAGAGTTTCTCCCAAATTTCCCCTATTGTTTCTAATAATAAACCAGAATATGTGGAGAAGCTTCCTCTCCAAAAAATCCCTCCAAAGGTGAAGAATAAGAAAAATAAGAGGAGCAAGAAGGAAGAAGAATGGGTATGAACCTGGCCTGAGCATATTCCTCTCATCAACGTTTATCCTAACGGTTGTAAATTTAAAGAAGATGGTGAACTTTATTTCCTTCACTATTATCCTGATGTTAAGTCTGCCGGCACTATTGAAGATGATTTTGATTATGATATGCATGTTAATTTTTGTGATTGGGAAAAGGATGATAATGCTACTTATGATCTTGAAAATATTTTTGGTACCAATTCTGAAAATGATGATATGGAAAGCTCTAAGCTTGGGGATGATAGGATTGCAAATCTTTTACCCACTAGTGATGTGATAGTCGATAATTCTTTTGCTAGTAAGAATACCTTTTTTCATGTGGATCATGATGAGAATGCTTTATGTGACAGTTATATTGTTGATTTTATTCATGATGCCACTGAAAATTATTATGAGAGGGGAACTCGTTCTTATAGATATCTCAATTTTATCAAGATTTCTCTCTCTATGTTGAAAGTTTCGAAGTTACACTTATTTTGCCTTCCTATGCTAATATCTTTATGCTTTAATGAGTTATTCCTTTACAAGATCACTTTGCATAGGAAGTGGGGTAGAGTTAAATTTGGTTGGTATTTTCTTCTTGATGCTCTCTTTTTTTCTTCAACTCTTATTCTTACGAGAGCTTCATTAAAAATTTATGCCTACCTTTATGGCTATAAAGAAAGAGCTCTTGGGAGGCACCCCATGTTATCTTTACTTTCAGTTTTTAGTGGTCTTGATGTTTGTTACTACTGTAGAAACATCATTTTATCTTTACTTTTCAAGCCTTGTGCCAAGTTTTAGCCTCCGATTGCCAGAAAGTTCAAAAGTTGTGACATGCTGTCCAGAAACAGTTTTTGTCTGCTTGTCGAAAACATTCACCATCAATCACCAGATTATCTTTTTGACTTGAATTGTTTTGACAGTATGCTCTATACAATTAGGTTTCTGGCGTCTGTTCTGAGTTTTTTTTATTTGAGTTGTAGAAGTACCCCCAAAAAAATTATTTACTACATGTTGGTCTATTTTTCACATATTCTGCCACGTTTTGCGTTTTATCCATTTTGCAAATCTTAAGCTTGCTTTTTTTTTGCAAAATTTTTTTGGCAATCTTGAGAAACATTAGCTCTTCATGAAAATATTTCTTTCCTTATCAGCTTATGATGAGTTTCGTATGAAGGGAGTTTTCAAATATGCGAAGGAAGATGATGAAAGAAGATCCGGGAGTGTAAAAAGCTCAATCTTGGGGATGCCGCCATGCACCCCCAAGAAATATCCAAGGAGACTCAAGCATACAATCTTGGGGATGCCCCCATGCATCCCCTTCTCCATCAACAATCATCAGTTCGTCCTTCTCCATGCTATATTTTTATCGCTTCATATGTTATGTGCTATGCTTGGAGCGTCTCGCTCTTTACTTTTTAGTTTTTTTAGTTTTTCTTGCTGTTCATAAAAAGTTGGACCCTAGCCTTCATTGTTTAGAAGAGAAACACGCTCCACTTCACCCTAGAACACAACAAAGGTTTGCATGCTTATCTTCCTTTTTGTATGTGTTCTTTATCTTTTCGTAGTTGTTGTCATGCTAAGATCTTAGTTTCATGCTTATCTTTTTAAGATCTTTTATTTAGGTCGCTTTTGGAGCTCTCTTGAGTTATCATGCTTATCTTGTTTAGAGTGTTGGCTTGTTGCACTGAGTTGTGTGTCTTGCATGAGTAGATAATTGATGTTGCTATTATAAGTGTAGTAGTAACTTGCAATACTTTTGAGGTATTGATTTGAGTAATGTTTGGACTTTTGGTGCCAAGAGCTTGAGCCTATTAGTGATAGGTGTCGTATTTTGGGCAATCCGTGTTTATTTTTGAAAACTACAAAAAAAGTAGTTGAGAACTCTAGCTACTAGATGGATCACTAACCTCTGGAGGGGTTGGAATATATAGACTACCCTCACGTACCATGGGTCGAGGATCCGCAAGGATAACCAAACCCCCATACACTCCTCTTCGGGGTACTTGTCTATTTCTGAACCTCCTGATTAGATAGAGAGTTCTCGATAATAAGTGCATGAGTTCTTTGGACTAATGCGAGTATTCGATTGTTGGCACTTCCACCTTCCATATTTTGCTAGCCTCTTAGGTACCGTGCATTTCCCTTTCTCATCTTGAGAGTTGGTGCATATTTCGCCGAGGCATCCAGACCCTTGGCATGATACGCTCTGTCATCATAAACCTCCTTATATCTTCCTCAAAACGGACACCATACCTACCGATCAAGGCATTTCCATAGCCTTTCCGAGATACATTTCCATGAAACATCCATCATCTCATGACTTGATCTTCATGGCATACATGATTTTGCTTGATCGAGGAGCCACATGCTAGTTGGGCCTTTCCCAAATCATTGCTACATGACGCGTAGTATCATTGCATATCCTGCTGCACTTGCAGAGGCATACATTTTCATACATCATGATGGTTTTTCAGTTTTCTTTATGTTCAGTACTTCTTGTGAAGTGTGAATATCTTCTTTATATTCTTGTAAAATATAGAGTGTTGCCCTTAAGTGAGGAAAAGATCCCAAAGAGGACAAAATAAAAGATCCCAAAAGATGACAAATGAAAAGATCCCAAAGAGGACAAATGAGAGATAAATAGAAAGAGCCAATGAGGCCACACAAAAAAAGAGACAGAAATATAAATAGAGAAGGGGGAAACACTACTATTCCTTTTGAAAGATCCACACTCGTACTCCATATTCATATTTTTACTCCATAGAGATACATATCATTCATGCATAACTATGTGAGGATCCTTACACTATAGAACTTGGCTTGCATATTCCAAGGATCTGCCTCCTCAAATGAGCTCTAGGTCTTCATGAGCAAGCAAGTTGGATGAACCCCCACTAGTTCCATTGGGGAGCTTACCTTAGCTCATATGTGCATCTGTTGCATGGCAATCCCTACTCCTCACATCATATCTATCATTTAGCTTTCTCTCGCCTATGATTTTCCTCATTGATATGAGCCTTTCACACCTTTTTGTCTTCCTTCCCCATCATTTTTCTCTTTGCCATCCTAAGTGCCAACATATCTTGCTCGTGCTCATCCATTGCATGAGTGCTCAAAGTCGAAAGGGAGAAGATCAGTTTGACTTGTACCTGACTAGTGGTATGCGGACGAGTCAAAATAAGATTCTGAAGGATACCAAGTGTGAAGTTCTCATATGTTGGTAGCATGTCACCACAGAAATTATTCTTGTTATCATTTACCTACTCGAGGACGAGCAAGAACTAACCTTGGGGATGTTGATACATCCCAAACGTATCTATAATTTCTGCTTGCTCCATGCTTATTATGGGTGATATTGCTATGTGTTTTCTACACTTTTATACCTTTTTCAACATATTTGTACTAACCTACTAACTCAGTGCACCTAGTGCTAGTTTCTGTCTGCTGATGTCTGTGAATTGCAGGTTTATATCCATATTTAGAGTGCCCGAAAAATTCCACAAAAAATATATAAAAATCAGCGTGACGGAAGAATAAGTGTTGGGTGCACAAATTACAGTTGGGCAGTTGAAAAAATTGCACTAACTCTAGCCAAAGAACAAACTAGAGCATCCTAGTCTAAGAACCAAACGTAGGCATGTATTCCATATGTAGTTGTACGTGCTTGCAATAAGAACTTCGCACAACATCTTTTGTCCTACCATCCCGCTACCAACAGGGCCAAAGGTGCTCCTGTCAAAGAGCACCGGAACAAAGCATTAACACTCTATGAGCACATGTAATCCTCAAATTATAGCCCATCCCCTTTGGTGTCCTAAGCTGTCACCATTGAGATCGTCGGTTCTGGACTATAACTGGTGCATACAACCATAGATAAGATCTAGAACAAAAATTATAATCATGCAACCATAACGTGCTCACATCTGAAATCATGTTACTCACGCACTAGTAACAAGCATTAAGAACAACAAATTGCAGCAACAATAATTCATAAACTTCTTAGGACTGAATAACAATGTAACAATTCATCGGATCCCAACAAACACAACACTAACTACATCATATAAGTCTCAATCATGTAGGGAAGCTCATGGGAACTTTGTATTGAAGATATAGGGGGACAAGATACCACATAGCTACTGCCAAAAACATGTAGTCCAAGGAGGAACTACTCAAGAAGCATCAAAGAGCGAAGAGGAGTTGATGAAGATGACTCTAGGGTCCAAGGCCCTCTCCGACAGGGTGCCGGAGCAGGATCCTGGTGACCCTTGAAGCTAGGTTTTGATGGCGGTGGAGATCGGGATCTCTTTTGGAAAATATGACTGGATATCTCGGGTTTTTGCGTCGGGGGTTAATATATGCCAAAGGGGAGACTGAGGGGGGGCCCACCTCAACCAGGCGGCCAGGTGGCGCGGGTCCCCCTGGTCGCGCCCATAGGCCGCCTGGGGATGTGGGACACCCCTTGACATCATCCTCCGGCTAGAGGACTCTTCTGATGTAAAAGATTTTATGTAAATTTTTGGGAATTTTCTGAGCAACTTCATTTTTGGACCTTTTCGACATTGTAAAGAAAAAATAGACAGAAACTGGCACTGGGCTCTATATTAGTAGGTTAGTCCAATAAATGATTCAAAAGCATGGCAAAGAGATGTAGAAATGACACAAAAAGGGCATGGAACAGGCAAAAATTGTAGATACGTTTGAGACATATCACTTTGCCACACCTATCACCCATATTTTACCATCTGTTCGCCGAACTAGTGCACCTATACAACTCCTAGTTGTATTAGGTGTGTTGGGGGCACAAAAGACTTCTCGTTTCTTAATTGCAGGATTGCTTGAGAGAGACCATCTTCAACCTCTACTTATCTGAGTTCGATAAACCTTAGGTCATCCCCTTGAGGAAAATTGTTGTTGTCCTACAAACCTCTGCGCTTGGAGGCCCAACATAGTTTACAAGAATAGAAGTGTGCGTAGACATCAACTGGTTGTAGTCTTATATGTTGGCGACTCCATCCATTCCGATGATGTTTCTTTTGCTTCTCCTCACGACAACACGGCTGGGATTGCTCGGGACGGTTATGAAGAAACATTGTGTGATGTGCTTAGCGTGTACCCATGGCTCATTTTTGGCAATGACATTCACGGTAGCGCTCTTGGTGTCGGGTATAGACATAGTAGTGAAATACTGGTTTTCTCTTTCGACATTATTAGCCCGTATGACACGAAACATCGTCGTATTGTGTAGTCCAGAGTAGTTAAGCTCCCGGATCTCTTCGACCTTTCCGTAGAATATTTCAGTTGAGTTGTTGTCGTTAGTCATGAATTCGATCATCACCCCCGAGTTCTAAAAATCACTTTTCATATCTCTAGCCTCCGTATAGAACGTGTATCCGTTTTTATCGTACACCTGATAGGTGAGGAGGTTGACAGCGGGGCCATGTGCTAAGGCGTATATGAGCAATGCGTCTGTAGACCCCTCTTCGGGATTAGCAAGAACATGCTCTTTGAACCAAGGCAAGAAAGTGGAGTTGTGCTCTCTAGTAATTTCGGCGTCCGTCTTGCATAGCCCCTAGTCACGGTACTTCTTGCCGATGGTTTCTTTGTGCAGTGTCACGAAAGAGTCTATCACGTCAAGATGTTGTGGCACTACTAAGTTAGCTCTGGCACATTGCATCGATCTGAGTGGTCGACATGCAGTTCCCTCCGGCCGTTTGTGTGACCTTCTCCTATGAGCCTCCCATGGTGCTTGTTAACGGGCAAACAAACAACAGGGACGTCGTCGTCTCCGTTGCATAGATAATTCTCGCAAAAAGAGATGCACTCTTGGGTCATATAGCCCTGTACGATGCTTCCATCTGGTCGAGACATGTTACGAACGAATCCTTTCATGACCCCATTCATCCTCTCGAACGACATCATGTTGTGCAGGTATGACGGGCCGAGGTCGATGATGTCGTCCACAATGTGACGTCAAAATCGCGGGCGGGAAGTACATCTCGAGCTCACATAGTATGAAAACGATCTCTTAATGTAGCCTTGTGAGCTGCTTTGAAATGCTCGACTTTCGAGAGGTGACATCGTAAAAATTACAGAAACCAATAAGTGTGTCACGGTCGTGCTTGTCCATTATTCCTCTAAGGGAAACCGGGAGTATCTGCATCATCATCGCGTGACATTCATGAGACTTCATCCTGCTGAACCTTTTTTCTGGGTGTCTAAAATCTGCTTATCTTCCCACAGTAACCTATTCCGGTAAGGCGATTGAAAATTTGGTCGATCTCCTTCATATTGAAGGTGAAGCAAGAAGGGGGAAATATTTATCTTCCTTCTTCTTGAATTTTTTTCCCCGCCTGCTGTCCCCCGTCTCTTTGTCGGCCATTTTACAGGGCATGTGGAGATCTGCGCTTATTTCCAAATCTTCCAAGTCTCTTCTTGCCTTCGGCCCATCCTTGGTCTTCTCCGGCATGCTCATATGTGTGCCAAGCAAACTCTCGAGAACATTCTTCGTAATATGCATTTGATCAAGACAATGACGTGTATCGAGTTTGGGCCAGTACTCAAAGTCCCAGAAAACAGACCTTGTTTTCCATACCTTCAGCAGCGGCTCTGGCTTTTTCATCTTTCCAGGCGTGGGGCACTCTTCCCAGTTTTTCAACATCTCGTCAATTTTGGCGCCACTCCTCTTACGTGGAGGTCCTCGATGCTCAGTCTCATCATTGAATAGATCTCCAAAGTTTATCCACGGGTCATTTTTCTCGATCCATCTTCGATGCCCCATGTACACGATTTTCGCAAACCCACTATGTTTCATTAGCTGCTGAGACGTTGTATCATCCATGCACCTCGTGCATCCGCAATATCCATGGTACACCTCTACTGATACATATCCGTAACCGATATAATCGTGCACAGTCGTCAGCCCCGCGGCTTCATATATAAATATTCTCCTTTGAAAGCGTCCCAAATCTTGACTAGTGATTTCCATAACATTTGTAGCTCCTCTTTCAATAGCTCGAGATATAGATTAATATTATTTCCCAGTTGTTTCGGCCCTTGAATCAGAATGCTCATGTGTATGTACTTTGTCTTCCTGCACTTCCACAGAGGAATGTTGTACATCCATACAAACGCAGGCCATGTGTTGTGGTTGGTGTTCTGGTTGCCAAACGGATTCATGCCATTTGAACTCACGCCAAGCACGACGTTCCTTGGATCAAGATGAAATCCATATTCGGCTTTCAACGCTCTCCACTGGTTTCCATCCGCAGGGTGTCACATCTTTGGATCATCTCCATCATTGGGCACCTTCCTGACTGATACGTCCCAAACGTATCTATAATTTCTGCTTGTTCCATGCCCTTTATGTGACATTGCTACATGTTTTGCTACACTTTTATATCATTTTACACATATTTGTACAAACCTACTAACTCAGTGCACCCAGTGCCAGTTTATGTCTACTGATGCTTGTCAGTTGCAGGTATTTTCCTCCAATTTACAATGCTCCAAAAATTCCAGAAAAATCATATAAAAATCCGCGAGACGGAAGCTTCCGGAATCACCAAAGGGTAGCCGGAGGGGGCCACTGTAAGGACCGATATGCGGTACTGTTCTAGATCTAGATGTTTCCATCCAGATCCGGGGACGAAGCACATATCGGTCCCACCGCGACATATGACATAGCCATATGCCCCGGAGTTTCAACATGATATCACAACATTACAGATACAAGGATACAACATCTCATACAATCGGCATACAACTACCTTAATACAATACATCAGCAGAAGATACATGCCTGAGTACAGACTACAATCAAATGCCTAGTGGCAAAGAGAAATCATCGATCCCCATAACCACACGGGTCCAAGCCCTCCGCCGGGATCCGCCTAACTAGTCGTCGTCGAGTCTCCACGTGAAACGTCGATCACCATACTTGTTGTCGATCAAGAACCCTGAAAAGAGTTTGGGGGTAGTACCATGAGTACAGAAGTAGTTAGCATCCAACTGTAGTGGTCAACTGACCCAGCAAGGACTTCATCAATCGTCATTCTAGGACAACTAGTAGTTTACGGTAAGGATGAGATAAGTGGTGAGGTTGCTGCCGCACTAGCATTTATAAAGTGGCTAACGATCTAGAGAGTAAGATAAGAAGCCAAGCATTCGATGAGGAATCGCCTCAAACAAGTCTGCTATCCACCTACTACGCAAACATAACACCTATCCTATCCTTGTCCTCCTCTTCGCATCCCGACGAAGAAGAAGCAGTCAAGGCACACACACATTGATCAAATTATATTAAGATTATCTCAGTTGTTGTTGTCTATGAACAAGGAGTAGGTCTCAAGTCGTCCATAACCGTGGACACGGCTTCTCGAAAAGGTTTAACCCTGCAGGGGTGTACCAACTGCCCATTACAAGGCTCCGCACGCACGCCCATCTCTCTCAGTTGCTACCCATCACAAGCAACCATTTGATGATTTAGTTCCGAGAGATCCGAAACGACAGGTCCCTCTAGCTAACAACAAACAAATCCGGGTGGCCCCCGGTGAGTCGACATCCATCTCAGGAGTCGGCCGCTCTCTTGATCTGGTCTCTACCGTATGACTCGGGTTTGGATAACCGGTGAATTCTCATATGAGTCCGGGTCCTCAGTCGGCCAGGTTGGACCAACAAGGAAACCATGTCCCCGCTGGTCCGGGTTGTTTAAAAAATATCTACCAGGAGCTACCTGACCGACACACACGCAGTTGTCAAATGGTAAAATCATCTTGGGCCACCACTAGAAATGTTTGAAGCTAGGTAGGTAAGAAGAGGGGACCCCATAAAATCCCACACGCAGTTAGGCACGCTTAGTCTTAGAACCAATACACGAAACTCGGATCCTAGGTGACTCGAATGGAACAAAGCGTCGGGGCGGGATAGCCTAGACCTTCCATCCTTCGTCGAATATAGATAACATTATAATAATCATATCATCAACAACAATATAATAATGTGATATCCCAAACCAAGGAGTAACAGGGGTAACATCGTAGCATCCTAAGCATGCATACTAAGCAGGGGCTGAGCAACGAGCAATAGTAACATAGCAGTACATGGTTTGCTGGGAAGGGACATGGTTGTATCGTTTTGAAAGAGGCTGTAAACATGTGGTAGGATCAAACATCGAACCTAGCCTGGACTAGCATGCAAACCGCTGGTTGAAATAGAATGGATCATAAGTAATGTATAGTCCTTGCCTGTTGATAAGTTGGATTCCGAAGGTGTAGTTGATCGCAAGCTCTCATCGTCTCCGAGAGGTACCCACGGAAGCACACAAGACGGTAAACACTGGAAAGCAATCAACGAGCAAGCATCTATTACTACGAAGCAAACACGAGCAAGCATCAACAAGAAGGAAACACGAGACATCGCACCTACTGTCGAGAGCGGTTACTAACAGGTTAAGTGGAGTACTCGTCACACACGACGATACCGCACGTTTACAAGGGTTCAATTTGTTTAGCTACACAAGATGAGCAAGGTTGTTAACATGGCATCTCACTCAAGCATGGCATAGCACACAAGCATGGCAAGAGGTGAAGCATAAATAAACTATCTATTCTAGTCACTTTAAATGGGGGGGTAAAACCTATACATGACAACTATGACGGACCCCACGATAATTAATTGCATTTTGCACTGTTCTTCCCTAAACATAATTTTATTACTTTATTAGCAAGCAAGAGCAGCATAAACACAATCTACATGCAATTCGAGTCAAGTTACATATAAGGAACATTTTTATTGGAGCAACGGTTAAAAAGTTATGACAATTACAGTTTATAGTGGCAAGGGTTGTAATTAGCAGAAAAACAACATGTAAACAAGGTCAAACATGGCAAAGGAGCACATTTTATTAAACTAGACAAAATTCTAAGCAAGTTTCATGTTTACAGCGTCGTGATCCGAGCTACCGTTAAAAAGATACGGGCACCGCAAAAAACTAATACAATCTGCAGTTTAATTAATAAACCAAAAAAAAGAGTCTGTTGGGCCGAAACTCTGCTGGGCCTAAACAGGCGAGCATTGGATAACTAAATAGCGCTCAGGCGTCAGATAGCACATGGGTCGAGCCCAACAACAGCTAAAGGAAAAAAAGGAAAAGAAAGGAGGGGCTCACCCTGTGGGCCGAGCCCAGTTGCAGCGGTGGGCGACGGATTGCAGCGGCTCACCACGGGCAAGGGAGACGTGCGGGTTGGGGCAGAGGAGGCCGTCTTGGGAGTTGGGCCGGCCGGGGCGCTGTTGGGCCTTGGCCCTCATGGCCGTGGCGGCCCACCCGGCGGCGGCGGTGGTGCAGCTGGTCGCGCCCCCGACCAGATCGAGTCGCGGCGTGGCGGCTTCCGGCAACCGGCGGCGAGGGAGCAGGCTTGGGGGCCGGAGGGTGCGGGGGAAGGCGGATCGGCGGCAGCGGCTGCCAGATCCGGTCAGTGGCTGGACCTCGGGGCGGCTCGGCGAGGCGGCTTCGGGATTCAAGGCAACGGCGAGCTCGGGAGGCGCTCCCATGGCGCGGCGGCAGCGTGGATCTCCGGCGGGGACCTGCAGAGAGGGTGGGCGATGGTGAGGAGGAGAAAGGAAGGAGGAGAGGCGTGGGGCGGCCCATCGGAGGTGGCAGCGGCGGCGGCCGGCGTGAAGGCGCATGGCGGCGGAGGCGTCCACGGAAGGCGGCGGTGAGGCGGGCTTCACAGCCCGCGGCGGCGGATCTCGGGCCCGCGGAGCCCAGGGCGCGGGAGGCTGCTGTGGAGGTGGTTAGGGCGAGATCTGAGCCGTTCAGGGCCAGATCGGACGGTTGGAAATTTTTTGGGCTAGAGATTTCGGATTTGGGGGATCTGGGAGGCAAATCTGGGAAAAGTGGAGGGGGTGGCTGCAATTTTGGCTTAGGGGAAACCCTAGAAAGGGGTGGGGGAGTGGTGGTCTTTATATACCCCAAGTGGCTGGCACTTTGCAAAGACATCCCCGGTTTTTCTCTCGCGCACGCGGTGTTTAAGTTTCTGACCGCCAGGGGTCCGCAGGACCTCCGATTCGGGTAAAACTTCAAACTGCGTGATAAGCGCGTCGAGCCGGCGGCGTTCACCTCGCGCTGGAACCGTTCCGAGAACACTTTCCGGCGTGCTATAAAAATATCCCGTTTACTTATTAAACGGGGTTTTTCGTTCTGTTGGCTGCGGCTGGCCTTGTGCGGTTTTCGCGACGGTGATCAGGTGAAACCCGGTGTCGCAAAGGTCGAGTGTCAGGGTGGCAAGGGTCGGTCTCCGTCCGGTACGAGAGAAGAGGGGGGAAAATAATCGCCGATCGATAAATCGGGGATGCAAGCACCGCAAACAAATCAGGCAATCAAAAAATTCACACCGAAAACAAAAATTTTAATTTTTGTGAAATCTGGGTTGTTACAGCCACCCCCTCCCAGGTGGCCAGGTGGCGCGGCCCCACCCCTGGTCGTGCCACCAGGGCGCCTGGGAGGTGGGGACACCCCCTAGTGCCCCCCTTCGGCCTATATTACCTCCTCGTCCCAAAAACCCTCAAGGAGAACCCCGCATCGCGAATTTCCTCTTTGTTTCGTCGCCGCGCTTCCAAGATCGTGAGCACCAGAAGACCTCTTCCGGGCACCCTGCCGGAGGGAGGATTGACCTCCGGGAGCTTCTCCACCAACATGGACGCATCCCGGATGTCACGTGAGTAGTCCCCCTTGGACCATGGGTCCATGACCAGTAGCTATGTGATGTCTTCTCTCCAATCTTGTTCTTCAATTCTTAGTCCTTGTGAGCTACCCTACATTATCAAGGCACCTATGTAATTTTCCTTCTGTTGCTATGTTGTGTTTGCTCAGATCTGATGGATTATGAGATTTTGTTCAGGTTGTGATGAGTTATATATTTGGTTTACCTTTTATATTTTGTTCTTGGGTAATTCATGCATGTTCTCTGTTAATTTTTATTGCTTTGGCAAAGTAGTAGATAGTAACTCCAAGAAGGAGCGTTATGCATGATTGTGGGTTCATGCCCCCCCCCCCCCCCGATGTCTAGCTTGAGTGACAGAAACATGAGACTAGGAGATGTGTTGTTGCCACCAGGGATAAAACAACGGTGCTTGTTGATACGTCCCAAACGTATCTATAATTTCTGCTTGCTCCATGCATGTTTTATGTGATATTGATATGATCAAGATACACTTTCATACAATTTTGATCATCTTTGGACTAACTTATTAACTCAGTGCACCACAGTGGAAGTTCCTGTTTTCTGCTATTTTTCTATTTTAGGTTTCCCCCATATTAAAAGTGCTCAAAAAATTCGGGAAAAACCAGATAAAAAATCAGCGCAACAGAAGCTTTCGAAGTCCCGAAGAAGGGCCATAGGAGCCCCACCTGATGCCCAGGCGGCCAGGTGGCGCGGCCTAGGGCTTGGCCACGCTGGGAGGCTTCCTGGACACCTGGTGCCCCCCTGGCTGCCCACCTTCACCTATTTATTCCTCGTGACGTGAAACTTCCGAAGACAGAACCCTTTTTCGCGATCTCGCCTCTGTTCCGCCGCCGTTGTGCTTCCAAAATCGGGAGCGCCAGCAGACCTCTTCTCGGCACCCTGCCGGAGGGCGGATTGACCTCCGGGAGCCTCCCCTCCACCATGGAAGCTTCCAGGATGATCCGTGAGTAGTCTACCTTGGACCATGGGTCCGTGATCAGTAGCTATGTGATGTTCTCCTCCCCTCTTTGTTCTTCATGGATTAGACCTCATGAGCTGCCCTACTTTATCGAGGCACATATGTAATTCTTTCTGTTGTTACTATGCTGAGTTTTCTGGGATCTGATGGATTATGAGACTATGTTCAGTTTGTGATTGAGTAATATATGTGGTTCTTATCTTTTATATTTATGTTCTTGAGTAATTCTTGCATGTTCAATGTTGCTGATTATTGCTTTGGCTAAGTAGTAGGTAGTGACTCCAAGAGGGAACGTTATGCTCGATTGTGGGTTCATGCCCCCCGATGACACGCTTGAGTGGCAGAAACATGAGTCTAGGGGATGTGTTGTTGCCACAATGGTGAAAACAACGGTGCTCGTAACCGCAGTTGCAAGGATTGTTTACTTTACGCAAAGTGCTTTTTAATGCAGTTGTTTGTTGCTTTGGGTTTACACTTTGGGTGGGGCTCGCAACTTAATACCAGCGAGATGTTCTGGATAGATATCTCAAGGTGGATGATTAGTAGTAGATTCAGTTGGATTTTGGTCTAATTATTTTGGTGTACCGCCCATGGTTTTGAGCCTCATCCTTTCTTTGTAGCATAGTTAGCATTGCGGTTCGTTTTTAATCCTGTCAATTGACCAGCTGTGATTTGTTTACCTTGCATAACAGTTTTATTGTCTTTTGGGAGAGAGACATCGCTAGTTAACATCAGGGACCCCGTCCCATACTCTCATCACTGTTTACACACTTATTTATGTTCTGCTTTTACTTTCTAGTTGTTATCACCATTATCATTATCCCTTGTGTTTGATCCTTTGTAAACAACAAGACCATAGGGATTGACAACCTCTCTGAACTTCGTTGGGAGCAAAGTTATTTGTTGTTTCTGTGCAGGTCCACGTCAACCACTAAATTTCTAGCGTCGTTGTCACCTACTTTGCCGCTTTTGGGTCCTACGGGAGACAAACTCTATCATCTACATAGGGGAAATTTGCTGCTATCCTACATCTCACCTTCCACTTGAGGTAACCAACGAAGGGCGAGAAGCCATTATCATCTCTCGCACATCACTTGTAACCGCGGTTGCAAGGATTGTTTACCTTACGCAAAGTTTGTTCATGCAGTTGTCTGTTGCTTTGAGTTTACGGTGGGGCTCGCAACTTAATACCAACGAGATGTTCCGAATAGATATCTCAAGGTGGATGATTAGTGAGTCGATGCAGATGGATTTCGGTCTACTTTTCTTGGCGCATTGGACACACTTTTGAGCCTCTAACTTGCTAGTAGCATAATTAGCATTGTGGTGCCTTTATAGTTTTGTCAATTGCCGAGCTGTAATTTGTTTACCCAGCTAGCTATTTTATCGTCTTTTGGGAGAGAGACGTCACTAGTGAACATCATGGGACCCCGGTCCATATTTCCACCACTGTTTACACCTCCACTTTATTTACCGCTTTATTTATTTTTGTTGCAATTATCACTGTTATCCTCTTGCGTTTGATCCTTTGTAAACGACAAGGCCAGAGGGATTGACAACCCCTCTGTAGTCGTTGGGTGCAAAGTTATTTGCTTCTGTGTGTAGGTCCACGTCAACTTATTTATCTGGCGTCGTTGACACCTACTTGTCGATCCTTGGAGTCCTCCAGGATTTGATAAACCTTACCGTCCTCGTGTAAGGGAAATTTTCTTCTAGGCTACATTAAAACATTCCACTTGGGGTAACCAACAAGGGGCGAGAATCCATCAAGACAATTTTTGTTGCCGTTGTCGGGGACTCCGATCTTCAAGATAGGGGAGTTGCACACTATCTTTTATCTATGCTTTTTAGTCTTGTTAGTTTACCTTACAGTTTTTATCTTAGTGTCCTTTATCAACAATCACAAAAAAATGTTTGCTTTGTTCTTGATTGATGCTACCACTATGGGTGTCACTGAAAACACTAAGTTGTGTGACTTCACTAGTCACAACAACAATGACTTTATCAGCACTCCTCTTGCTCCACCTGCCACTTCAACACCTTCTTACGAAATTAAACCTGCTTTGCTGAATCTTGTTATGAAAGATCAATTCTTCAGTGCTGGAGATGATGTTGCTTTTTCTCCTTGAGAGGAGGAGCTAAAATATGGCTTCAATCCTTGCCTAGGAATAGCATAGATTCTTGGGATAAGTGCAAGGATGCTTTTATTTGGAAGTACTAACCCCCTGCTAAGATTATCCAGTTGAGAAGTAACATTATGAATTTTAAGCAATTGGGTAATGAACACGTTACCCAAGCTTGGGGACGCATGAAATCTCTTGTTAAGAATTTCCCTACACATGGTTTGACTACTTGAATGGTTATCCATACTTTTTATGTAGGCTTGAACTTTACCTCGCGGAATCTTTTAGACTCGGCCGCGGGAGGAACCTTTATGTCAACTACACTTGGTGCTGCCACGAAGCTTTTGGATGAGGTGATGACAAACTATTCTCAATGGCACACCGAAAGAGATCCAACAGGTAGGAAGGTAAACTCTGTTGAGGAGATCTCCTCTTTCAATGAAAAAGTTGACATGATCATGTCTTTACTTACTAAGCAAGCTCCTATTGGTCCTCATGATGTTCCTTTGAATTCTTTGGTTGCTCAAGAGCAAGTTGATCTTAATTTTGTCTCTAGGAACAACTTCAATAATGATGCCTATAGGAGTAATTTTGATAGCAATCCTAGACCGTTCCCATACAACAACTATGGGAACAACAACACTTATCCTAGCACCAGAAACTCCACTCCTAGAGATAGATACATGCCTAGTTATGAGAAACTTTTAGAAATAGAGAAGGCTACTAAGAATTACATGCACACCCATATGAACAAAATAAGACCTTCTTTAGACAATTAGATGAGCACTCCGCTATCTTGCAAAATATTGGGAGACAACTTGAGAGTCTGAATATTGAGATCTCTAATCTTCAGAATAGGCTCACCACTACCGAAACCCAAGTTTCCAATATGTCTCACACCCAGGCTACTTTGATAAATCAAATGGCATCCAAACCTGAAGTGGTTTCGTCTATAGAGGAGGAAGATAGAATTAAGAGCCTTCCTACACACGCTACTGTCTCCACTATACATGTTGTTGAGGATCTCAAAACTTTTAGCACCCAACACATCCCTAGTCCCATTGGACCTATTAATGGTGATGCTAATTCCTCAACTTTAGGACAAGAAAGTCCCATCAATCTAGAGACTACCAAAAGAATGAGCTTAGACGATATCACCACCACTTTAATTAATGGTAGTGATCTTGATTTTGATAATTGTAGTCTTTCTTAAGTTATCACCTTTTTGCAAAGAATGGATAAAGACCCCCACACTAGCACACTTAGCATTGCCTTCACCGAGCATATTACCAATGCTCTTATCAAAGCTAGTGTAACAGCCCAGTTTTTGCAAAAATTAAAAATTTTGTTTTCGGTGTGGATTGTTTGATTGTCTGATTTGTTTGCGGTGTTTGCATCCCCGATTTATTGATCGACGATTATTTCCCCCCTCTTATCTCGTATCGGACGGAGACCGACCCTTTCCACCCTGACACTCGACCTTTGCGACACCGGGTTTCACCCGAGCACCGTCGCGAAAACCGCACGAGACCAGCCGCAGCCAACGGAACGAAAAAACCCCGTTTAATAATTAAACGGGTTATTTTTATAGCGCGCCGGAAAATGTTGTCGGAATGTCACCGCAGTGAGGTACGATCGACGGGCTCGACGCGCTGAGCGCGTGGTTCGAGATTTCGTCGGAATCGGAGTCCGTATGCACCTTCGGCGGTCACGAACGCGATCACCGGACACGCGAGAGGGGTACCGAGGGCGTTTGCGTCAACTGGCCAGCCAACCTGCCTATATAAAGACCACCAGCCTCCCACATCCAATTAGGGTTTACCCCATGGCATATTTGCAGCCACCCCCCTCCACTTTGCCCCAAATTTGCCCCACAGCCCCAGATCTGCGAAACCCTAACCCTCTCTCAGATCTGGACCATCAGATCTGAGATCTGATGGCCCAGATGAGGCCAAGTCGCCCAAACCGCCTCCCCCAGCAGAACCGGGCCCCGCAGGGCCCGAGATCCGTCACCCCCGCCGCCGCCGGGCCCGCCAGGCCCATCCGGGCAGCCGCCTCACCCGAGCTCCTCCCCGTGCAGCCATGGAGCTCCCCGCCGCCGGCTGCCGGCGAGCAGCCGGGCCACCTCCTCCTCTCCGCGCCCTGTCCCCCTTTCCTCCTCCTCTCCTCTCTCTGAACCGCCCCCTGCTTCGCCTGCAGGTCGTCGCGCTCGCCGGAGTGGACGCCGGCACCGCCTTCCGCCATGGCCAGGGGCCTCCTCGAGCCGGAGAGCTCGCTGGCCGCCGTCGCGTCGCCTCGGCCAGGAACCGGCCGGCTCCGGTGCTGCCCCGCCCCTGCACCGCCTCGCCGCCTCCTCGCCGCCGGTGGCCGGCGTGCCACCGGACTCCGCCGCCGCCGTCGAAGAGCTCGGGAGGAGCTCGGCCTCCCCGAGCCGACCGCCTCGCCCGCTCCAGCGGCCACGTGGGCCGGCCTACCTGCGTGGCCCAGCAGCCAGCCGGCCTCCCAGCCCAGCAGCCTCATGGGCTCAGCCCACTGGGTGAGGCCCAGGCCACCCCCTTTTCTTTTTTTTAATTAATTATGCCTCTGTTATTTTTTTTCCTAGCACTGTAATTTCTGCTAAGTCCTAGGATTTTACTGCTGTGATCTGTTTTGCGATTAGATTTGCGGTAAATCTGTAGCTCGGATCGCGTTGCGCCCAAAAGACGAATTGCTTAGAATTGCGTGTACTTTGATCCGTCTTTTGTGAGTTAATTGTTTTGAGGTTGTTTAGATATAGTTTTTTCTGTTCAAAGTGGGCATCAGGCCGTTAAACTGCTACAATTCCTGTTATTGAGCTGCTGTTATTATTTTGTTGCAACTTTGCATGATGATTGTGAGTAATCCATGAGGCCTATTGCATTGATTCCTTTTGCGTTGTGTTAAGAAATGTTTCTACTTCAGTTACATGCATTCACATGCCATAATTGCTTGCTGCATCATGTTTATATCTTGCTCCAAAGTAGCTATCATGATGTTGTTGTGCTGCTATTGCTGAAACTGTTATTTTGTTGCAACTTCGGATGACGATTGCTTCGCAACCGTTCATCGGAATTGAGTGATTCCAATTGCATACTGTTAAGCATGATGTCTACTTTCATCCCATGTATTGCTATGTCATGTTGCTGCACTTTTTCATATAGATTTACCCCTGTTTATACAGCATGTGTGCATAAATTGTTTTGCTTATATCTTTTTAACCGTAACTCCGTTTGGGGTGTTCTTTATATGTAACTTGATTAGTTTTTCGTGTTCTTTGTGTTTATGCTGTTGTTTGCTGTTGTTAACCAACCTAAAATATGGTTTAGGGCAGAACAGTACCAAATCCTTTAATCGTCGTGCGGCACTTAGTGTTATGCCATGTATAGGATTGTGCCTCACTTAAATTGTCTAGCATAGATAGTTTACTTTGTTCTTCACCTCTTATAATGTTTTTGTGCTATGCCGTGCTTGCTTGAGTTGCCATGTTAATAACCGTTATTTGGTCAACTGTAGCTAAATGACTTGAACCACCGTAAATGTGCGGTATCGTCGTGTGTGACGAGTACTCCACTTAAATCGTTAGTAACCGCTCTCGACGGTAGGTGCGACGTCTCGTGTTACTTCTTGTTGATGCTTGCTCGTGTTTGCTTTGTAGTAATAGTGGTGCACCGTTGATTGCTTTCCAGTGTTTACTTCTTGTGTGCTCCCGCGGGTACCTCTCGGAGACGATGCGAGCTTGCGATCGACTACACCTTCGGAATCCGACTTACCAACAGGCAAGGACTTGCATTACTTATGATCCATTCTATTTCAACCAGCGGTTTGCATGCTAGTATAGGTTAGGCTCGATGTTTGATCCTACCACATGTTTACAACCTCTTTCAAACCGATACAGCCATGTCCCTTCCCAGCAAAACCTTGTACTGCTATGTTACTTTTGCTCGTTGCTCAGCCCCTGCTTAGTATGCATGCTTAGGATGCTACGATGTTACCCTGTTACTCTTTGGGTTGGGATATCACCTGATTATTATATTATTGTTGATGATATGATTGTTATTATAATTATGACTATATTCGACGAAGGATGGAAGGTCTAGGCTATCCCGCCCCGACGCTTTGTTCCATTCGAGTCACCTAGGACCCGAGTTCCGGGTATTGGTTTTAAGACTGAGCGTGCCTAACCGCGTGTGGGATTTTATGGGTTCCCCTCTTCTTACCTACCTAGCTTCAAACATTTCTAGTGGTGGCCCAAGCTGATTTACCATTTGAAACCCGTGTGTGTGTCTGTTGGGTCGCTCCTGGCAGATATTATTTAAAACAACTCGGACCAGTGAGGACATAGTTCCCTTGCTGGCCCATCATGACCGGCTGAGGACCCGGTTATCCCAATGTGCGATGAACCGGCAATCCAAACCTGGAGTCATACGGTAGAGACCAGATCGAGAGCGCGGCCGGCTCCTGAGCTGGATGTCGTCTCACCGGGGGCCACCCGGATTTGTTCGTTGTTAGCTAGAGGGACTTGTCGTTTCGGATCTCTTGGAACTAAATCATAAAATGGTTGCCTATAATGGGTAGCAACTGAGAGTGATGGACGTGCGTGCGGAGCCTCGTAATGGGCAGTTGGTACACCCCTGCAGGGTTAAATCTTTTCGAGAAGCCGTGTCCACGGTTATGGACGACTTGAGACCTACTCCTTGTTCATAGACAACAACAACTGAGATAATCTTAATATAACTTGATCAACGTGTGTGTGCCTTGACTGCTTCTTCTTCGTCGGGATGCGAAGAGGAGGACAAGGATAGGATA
The DNA here is from genome assembly GCA_950022295.1 of Bromus sterilis. Classification (NCBI taxonomy): domain Eukaryota; kingdom Viridiplantae; phylum Streptophyta; class Magnoliopsida; order Poales; family Poaceae; genus Bromus; species Bromus sterilis. The sequence goes on along the minus strand of OX465601.1, from coordinate 134,828,767 downwards.
GGTGTTATGTTTGCGCAAGTAGTTGATAGCAAGACTTGTTGGAGGCGATTCCTCATCGAATGCTTGGCTTCTTACCTTACTCTCTAGATCGTTAGCCACTTCATAATGCTAGTGCGGCAGCAACCTCACCACTTACCCCTTCCTTACCGTAAACTACTAGTTGTCCTAGAATGACGAGTGATGAAGTTCTTGCTGGGTCAGATGACCACTACATTTGGATGCTGAGTACCTCTGTACTCATGATACTACCCCCAAACTCTTTTCAGGGTTCTTGCTCGACAACAGGTATGGTGATCGACGTTTCACGTGGAGACTCGACGACGACTAGTTAGGCGGATCCCGGCGGACGGCCTGGACCCGTGTGGTTATGGGATCGATGCTTTTCTCTTTGCCAGTAGGCATTTGCTTGTAGTCTGTACTCAGACATGTATCTTCCACTGTTGTATTATATTTGAGGCAGTTGTATGCCAATTGTATGAGATGTTGTATCCTGTATCTGTAATGTTGTGATATCATGTTGGAAATCCGGGGCATATGGCTATGTCATATGTCGCGGTGGGACCGATATGTGCTTCGTCCCCGGGTCTGGGTGGAAATACCTAGATCTGGAACAGTACCGCATATCGGGCCTTACAGCTAGGGAGGAGAAGCTCAAGCTAGAGACTTCCATCCCTAGGAATCTAGAAGATGATTGGGATCCCATAGTCAAAATTAAATTGAACAATTTCTCTTGCTTTGGTTTATGTGATGTTGGAGCTAGTGCCTCCGTTATGCCCAAAAGAATGTATGATATGCTCAATTTGAAACCTTTTGATACATGTTCTTTTGGTGTTCGTCTTGTTGATTCTTCCGTAAAGAAACCTTTAAGAAGGATTGATGATCTTCTTATTATTTTCAATGATAATTACGTTCCCATTGATTTTCTTGTTATGGATATTGAGTGTGATCCCTCATGTCCAATTATTTTGGGACGTCCTTCTCTTCGCACCGTTGGTGCAATCATTGACATGAAACAAGGGACCATTAGATTCCAATTCCCCCTCAAAAAGGGAATGGAACACTTCCCTCAAAAGAAGATTAAGTTACATTATGAGTCCGTTACACAGGCAAGCTATTCTTTTGATATTGACAAAACTTGATCTTCTTTGTATCATGCCTAGCTAAAAGGCATTACAAAAGCGCTTGTTAGGAGGCAACACAAGATGTCTTTACTTGCAGTTTTAGTGGTCTTGATGCTTGTTACTACTGTAGCAACATCATTGTATCTTTATTTTCAAGCTTTGTGCCAAGTTTTAGCCTCCAATTGCAAGAAAGTTCAAAAGTTGTGACATGTTGTCCAGAAATAGATTTTGTCCCCTTGACGGAAAAATTAGCCATAAATCACCAGATCATCTTTTTATCTGAATTTTTATGAAAGCATGCTCTATACAATTAGCTTTCATGCATTTGTTCTGATTTTTTTGATTTGAGTTGCAGAAGTACCCTGAAAAAATTATTTACTACCTACTGGTCTTGATTTTGTCACGTTTTGCGTTTTGATCATTTTGCAAACCTTAAGCTTGCTTTTTCTTTGAAAAAACCTTTTTTAAATCTTGAGAAACAGTAGCTCTTCAAGAATATCTTTATTTCCAGTGGATAAAACTTATTTTATCATGGGTACTAACCACTCTAATCGGCTTATAATGAGTTTCGTATGAAGGAGTTTTCAAGTATGAGAAGGAAGATGATGAAAGAAGATTCAGGAGTGTCAAACGCTCAAGATTGGGGATGCCCCCATGCACCCCGAAGAAATATCCAAGGATACTCAAGCGTGTAAGCTTGGGGATGCCACCGTGCATCCCCTTCTCCATCAACAATCATCCGTTTGTCCTTCTCCATGCTATATTTTTATCGCTTCATATGTTATGTGCTAAACTTGGAGCGTCTTGCTCTTTACTTTTTAGTTTGTTTTAATTTTTCTTTCTGTTCATAACAAGTTGGATCCTAGACTTCATTGTTTGGGAGAGAAACACGCTCCACTTCACCCTAGAACACAACATAGGCTTGCATGCTTATCTTTCTTTTTGTGTGTGTTCTTTATCTTTTCATAGTTGTTGTCATGCTTAGCTCTTAGTTTCCATGATTATCTTTTTAAGAGTTTTTGTTTAGGTTGTTCTAGGAACTCTCTTGAGTTTTCATGCTTAACTTGTTTGGATAGTTGGCTTGTTGCACTGAGTGGTGTGCCTTTCATGAGTAGGCAATTAAGGTTGCTATTACAAGTGTTGAAGTAACATGCAATAGTTTTGAGGTATTGATTTGAGTTATGTTTGTACATTAGGGTGCCAAGAGCTTGATCCTATTAGTCATAGTTGTCCTAGTTTGGGCAATCCATGCTTATTTTCAAAAACTACAAAAAAATAGTTGAGAACTCTAGCTACTAGATGGATCGCTAACCTCTGGAGGGGTTGGAATATATAGAGTACCCTCACGTACCATGGGTCGAGGATGCGCAAGGATAACCAAACCCCCATACACTCCTCGGGGTACTCGTCTCTTTGTGAACCTCCCGATTAGATAGATATTTACTGATAATAAGTGCATGACTTCTTCGGACTAATGCGAGTATTCGATTGTTGTCACTTCCACCTTCCCATATTTTTCTAGCCCCTTAGGAACCGTGCATTGCCCTTTCTCATCTTGAGAGTTGGCACATACTTCGCCAGTGCATCCAAACCCTTTGTCTGTTGCTTTGAGTTTACACTTTGGGTGGGGCTCGCAACTTAATACCAGCGAGATGTTCTGGATAGATATCTCAAGGTGGATGATTAGTGAGTATATGCAGATGGATTTCGGTCTACTTTTCTTGGCGTACTGCCCATACTTTTGAGCCTCTGACTTTCCAGTAGCATAACTAGCATTGCGGTGCATTTATAATTATGTCAATTCTTCGGCTGTAATTTGTTTACCCAGCTAGCTATTTTATCTTCTTTTGGGAGAGAGACATTACTAGTGAACATCATGGAACCCCGGTCCATATTTCCACCACTATTTACACCTTCACTTTATTTACCGCTTTATTTCCTTACGATGAAATTATCACTGTTATCCTCTTGTGTTTGATCCTTTGTAAACGACAAGGATGGAGGGATTGGCAACCCCTCTGTACTCGTTGAGAACAAAGTTATTTGTTTCTGTGGGCAGGTCCACGTCAACTTATTTATCTAGCGTCGTTGACACCTACTTGTCGATCCTTGGAGTCCTCCTGGATTCCATAAACCTTGCCGTCCTCGTGTAAGGGAAATTTGCTTCTAGGCTAGATCTCAACCTTCCACTTGGGGTTACCAACGAGGGGCCAGAAGTCATCACTGACCGCGTGCCACCGCATGTGCTCTTCTTCCTTAGGATCTACGAAATAACGCTACAGACGAGGAGTGATCGGAATGTACCATACGACTTTATGAGGAGATTTCTTTTCGGCCTTCTTATATCTATCAGTATTGCACACCGGACACCTTGTTTTTCTGCATTCTCGTTCCGATAAATGATGCAATTGTTGATGCATGCATGGTATCTAATGTGTGGCAGATCAAGAGGGCACACAATCTTCTTGGCATCATCGATCCTAATAGGACACAGGTTCCCTGGGGGAAGAACCAGCTTGTTTAGATACTTGAGATGATCATCGAGGCTTTTTTCGCTCCATTTGGTTTTAGCCTTCGTCTTTAGAAGTTCGAGTGTGAAAATCAAGCGGGTCACCTTAGGAGCGCAACCATAATACAATGGAGTCTTCAAGTCTACCTCCTGTTGCTCCAACTTGGCTTCCTCTCTAGAAGCAGCTCTGTCGCTAGTCGTCTTCTTGTGAAGAAGGTCTCGAACATGAGGTTCCCGCACGATTGAATTTAGTAGCGACGAAGGGTCCGGCATGTCCGCATCTTCTTCGTCATGTTCGGCCTGATCTTCTCAGCAATTACCATGTGTGCCCTCTTCTCTGTCGTCATTTCCAGCGCCCTCTTCGTCTTTGGATCCATCATTCATCTCTTCATCTGCCGCCATGGGGGTTGCACCATCGATATCTTCCTCATCATCTTCAGCTATCCATCGAGTATATCCATCCATGAAACCTTATCTAAGCAGGTGCGCCTTCAAACGTCCACCCTTAATGGAGTCCAGCCAGACTCCTTCTTTACATTTCGGCACGGACATAAAATCTCCTTTTCGTTTTTTTTTCATTCATGTCTTCCACCGCGGATCGCAAGTATCTATCCACCATCCTTCCACAAACCTTTGTGGTCATCTGTGAGTTATATAAACAAAAGATTATAACGACACATGCATGCATATATGATACGTCCCAAACGTATCTATAATTTCTGCTTGCTCCATGCATATTTTGGGTGATATTTCTATGTTTTTGATGCACCTTCATACACTTTTGATCATATTTGGACTAACCTATTAACTCGGTGCACCCCAGTGCCAGTTTCTGTTTTCTGCTGTTTTTGTATTTCTGGTTTTCCCATTACTTAAAGTGCCCAAAAAATTCCGGGGAAAATATATAAAAAATCAGCGATGCGGAAGCTTCTAGATACCCGAAGGGGCCCAGGGGGGGCCACCAGGAGTCCAGGCGCCCTGGGGGCGCGGCCCCACTCTAGGACGCGTCGGGGGGGCGCCTGGACTCCCTGGTGTCCCCTGGCTGTCCCCTTCGCCTATATTTACCTCTCGTACTGAAACCCTCGAGGACAGAACCCTTTTTCGCGATCTCCCCTCTGTTCCGCCGCCGTCGCACTTCCAAGATCGGGGCTGCCAGGAGACCCTGTCCTGGCACCCTGTCGGAGGGAGGATTGACCTCCGGGAGCTTCTCCAACATCATGGACGCTTACCGAATGAGCCGTGAGTAGTCCACCTTGGACCATGGGTCCATGATCAGTAGCTATGTGATGTCTTCTCTCCATCTTTGCTCTTCATTGTTTAGACCTTGTGAGATGCCCTACATGATCAAGGCACAATTGTAAGTTTCCTGTTGTTGCTATGTTGAGTTTGCTGGGATCAGGTGCACTATTAGATTATGTTCAGATTGTGATGAGTAATATATTTGGTTCTTCTCCTATTATATTTATGTTCTTGAGTAATTCTTGCATGCTCTCCATTGATGTTTATTGCTTTGGCCAAGTAGTAGGTAGTAACTCCAAGAGGGAGCGTTATACATGATTGTGGGTTCATGCCCCCCCCAATGACTAGCTTGAGTAACAGAAACATGAGTCTAGGGGATGTGTTGTTCCCACAAGGGGGAAACAACGGTGCTTGTACTTGCGGGTTCAAGGATTGTTTACTTTACGCAAAGTTCTTTTAATGCCGTTGTCTTTTGCTTTGGGTTTACACTTTGGGTGGGGCTCGCGACTTAATACCAGCGAGATGTTCTGGATAGATATCTCAAGGTGGATGATTAGTGAGTAGATGAAGATGGATTTTGGTCTACTTGTCTTGGTGTACTGCCCATGCTTTTGAGCCTCTTCCTTTCTTTTGTAGCATAGTTAGCATTGCGGTGTGTTTTTAATCCTATCAATTTCCCAGCTGTAATTTGTTCACCTCGCATAGCTGTTTATCGTCTTTTGGGAGAGAGACATCACTAGTTAACTTCATGGGACCCCGGTCCATATTTCCATAAATGTTTACACCTTCAATTTACTTCATGTTTTACTTTCTAGTCGCAGTTATCATTACTTTTATCTCTTGCGTCTGACCCTTCGTAAACGACAAGGCCGGAGAGATTGACAACCTCTCTGTACTAGTTGGGAGAAAAGTTATTTGTATTTGTATGCAGGTCCAGGGAAAGAAAGTGATTATCGTAAACGGCACCTCACTTGTCGAACCACCTACTTGTCGTCGTTGAAGTCCTACTGGTTCGACAACCTTGGTATGTTCACCAAGGGAAATTACCGCTACGCTACATCTCAACCTTCCACTTGGGGTAGCCAACGAGGAGCACTACTTCAGTGCCATCAATATCAAAGTCATACAAAATTTCGGAATGACCTTCCTAAAAATAGGACATATAGAGTTTGCCCGAAATTCGCCGAAACGGAAATAAATCGACATTTCGGCAAAACATAGGCAAACTCGCATATCACACACCCATACACACACAAATGTTTCCATTCATGCAAAGCACAATTTTTTTCTCACATCTCATGCACCTAGCTAGCCAGTAATTAAGAGAGAGAGAGAGAGAGAAAGTATGTACCTTTCTTAAAATGTCACACTTGGGAGACGATGACACTAGCTCGTGAGGGGAAGGAGACAAAGGTGAGAAAGAGATATAGCTAGATGCATTTATGGTGGGAATCAAGTGAGATGAGGATGAGAGAGATAGTGCATATGCATTATAGTGGTGAGGAGGAAGCAAAGAAGGAAAGAGAGAGATATTGCATTAATGGAGATGGTGTGTAGTGCATTAATGGAGATGGTGTAGTGCATTAATGGAGATGGGCAAGAGGTAGGAGAAGGAATGAGGTAGAAGAAAGTGAGGGAGAGAGGAGGCGGAGGGTGGGTGAAAAGGTGGTTGTTGCGCCTTAGCAGCAGCGCATGTACCGCGACAGCGCTACTACTACAGTGTTAGTAGTAGCGAGTTGCACGGAAATGCGCTGGTGCTATTTGCGGGCCTTAGGGTTAAGTTGGGTCCACTTTAGCAGCAGCGGCTAATTCTTCTCGCCCCTCATTGGTTACCCCAAGTGGAAGGTTGAGATGTAGATAGTAGCAAATTTCCCTCGGTGAAGATACCAAGGTTTATGTCTCCAGTAGGACTCCAAGTTCTGCAAGAAGGTGGCAAGAAAACAAAGGCTCCGTTTACAACCTAGAGGTTCCTTACTTGACCTGGACCTGCACATAAAAGCAAAAACTTTGCTCCCAACGATTTTAGAGAGGTTGTCAATATTTCCGGTCTTGTTGTTTACAAAGGATCAAAACACAAGCGGGAACAGTAGTGATGATTGCAACGGAAAATAAATAAAAGCAGTAAATGGCTGAGGTGTAAACAGTGGTGGAAATATAAACCGGAGTGCCATGATGTTCACTAGTGATGTCTCTCTCCCAAAAGATGATAAATAACTATGTTGGGTGAACAAATTACAGTTGGGCAATTGACAGAATTATAAACGCACCGCAATTCAAATTATGCTACAATAAAGCTAGAGGCTCAATCTTATGGGAAGTACGCCAAGACAAGTAGAACATTTATTCATTAGCATCTACTCACTAATCATCCACCTTGAGACATCTATCCAGAACATCTCACTGGTATTAAGATGAGAGCCCCACCCAAAGTGTAAACTCAAATCAATAGACGACTGCATTAACAAACTATGTGTAAGGTAAACAATCCTTGCAACCGCAGTCACAAGCACCTTTGTTTTCTCCCTGGTGGCAACAGCACATCCCCGAGTCTCATGTTTCTGTCACTCAACCTAGACATCGGGGGGCCATGAACCCACAATCATGCATAACGCTCCCTCTTGGAGTTCCAATATACTACTTGGCCAAATCAATAAATAGGAACGGAAAACTTACAAGAATACTCAAGAACTAAAACATAAAAGGTAAACCAAATATATTACTCATCACAATGTGAACATAATCTCATAATCCATCAGATCCCAGCAAACACAGCATACATCAGAACTAATACAAAGATGCCTTGATCATGTAGGGTAGCTCATAAGGGCTAAGAATTGAGGCAAGAGATTGGAGAGAAAACATCACATAGCTACTGGTCATGGACCCATGGTCCAAGGTGGACTACTCACAGCACATCCGGGAAGCACTCATGGTGGTGGAGAAGCTCCCGGAGATCAATCCTCCCTCTGGCAGGGTGCCTGGACAGGGTCTTCTGCCGATCCCGATCTAGGGATCGCGGCGGCGTCGGAACAGTGGGGAAAATCGCATAACGGAGGACCTCTCAGGTGTTTTTACCCAGAGAGCTAAATATAGGCGGAAGGAGGGCACCGGGGGAGGCCTGGCCCCACCAGGCAGGTCCCTGGCGCGGCTTCCCCCTGGCCGGACCAGGTGGCCGCCTAGGAGGAGGGACACCCCCCCCTCCGGCTCTCCTTCGGTCTTTCGGAAGATTTTGAACTGCTTATTTTTTATATAATTTTTCTGGATTTTTCCGAGAACTTTAAATATTGGAAAATACCTGCAATGCACAGACAACAGTAGAAAAAAACTGGCACTGGGGCACTGAGTTAGTAGGTTAGTACAAATATGTTTAAAAAGGTGTGAAAGTGTAGCAAAACATGTAGCAAAGTCATCCATATAAGCATTGAACAAGCAGAAATTGCAGATACGTTTGGGACGTATCAGCGGCCCGCACGGAACGTCGCTAGTGATAAGGATTTATTAGTAGCGGACTTTCCTGTTTGACGCTACTACTACAACTTGTCAGCTGGGTTTGGTGGGGACCACCTTACCAGTAGCGGGCTTTCGTGGGAGGCGCTACTACTAAAGGCCAAGCAGTAGCGGGCGCCCAGAAAAGGCGCTCCTGTTAAGTAGCATTAGCGCCCCTCTTGTATAGGCGCTGCTGTTAAACCTCTACCTATAAGCTTTTTCCTAGTAGTGCTTGGGAATAAGCCCCTTCGAGGTCCATATTCGACGCGGATGGTATTCCTCCCGTGGTCGATGACAACTATGGGAGGTAGTTGTAGTTTCCTTGTTGGGGCGGCGGTGATGTCCTAGAGTTAGAATAATATCCTCCTCTCCCTATCCCCTCTTATACAGTGTGCGCGATGGATGGCACATGGATGTGTGTTTCCGATCAATCTTCTTGGGTACGATCAAAGTTTTCTACGACGGAGTTGGTTTGATCTGAACAACGTTGGTATCAGACATATCCGTTTGGATCGGCCGGCTCCCGTTGTCTTGTGTTTGCAGGTATGTCCCATTCGATCTACTATTTTAATTGGTGGTCGTTCATGTTCTTTTGTGCTAGTCCTTTGCCTCTTTAGTATGACAAATTCCTAAGTAATAATTACAACAAGGTTTGTCTGACTTCAATGAGGGATGACGATGACGATGGAGCGCCTTCGGCACATGTTTATTGTCGTTGTAGGTGGTCACTAGAAATGGTTATATTTTTTCAAGAGATCATTGTATTTTTTCGACAAATCACATTTTCATTCAGTTGCTATATCGTGTTGATACACATCAAGAGAATGTTCGACCTTCTGCATGACAATATGCACACAAAGAACACATCCATAAAAAATAAAAGTAAATCACCTTACACGACAAACTATAAAAGGAGAAACAAACTATGACGCATGAGTTCATATTCGAAGACTACATTTCCATTCATGTTTCAAGAAAATCTCCTTGCCTATGAGATTCAATCAGACGAACACCATAAAAAAGGTCTTTGTCCTCCGGTCTTTACATAATATACCTATTATGAAACCAGTGGCTACATGTAGTGGTGGAGGTACAAAGAAAAAATGGACACGCAGTCGGACCAAAACTTAATTATCCACCATAGTACCAATTTCAATAGGCATTAGTCATGGATAGTACACATTAATAGACTGCAGGTGATGGGATAGGCTAATATTCAAAGCATAGTTAAAATACAAGGTTTCGACCCTAAGGTCCCTAACTAAACTTCGCTCTTGTGTGCATGCATGAATAACCTGCATAATAGTTGAAACATTATCATTGTTGAAAATTGGTGAGGTTCGCGGAAGAAAACAATAATTTTTCTAACTAGTGTTCTTGTTTCCCAATATCTATCTAGTCGTATTACCGTAACAGAGAGACTTGCGGATAACATACCTCGAGGTGTAGTCCATTGCGCGGGAAACGTTCCTGCAAGTAAGTTCGATGTAGTCGATCGAAGTTCACAACCCCCTGGCTGTGTTAGCACCATGTCGGGTGGAGTGCCACGCGTGTAGCACCTCGTAGTACTCGCACACGTACGGAACTCAATGACGACCTCCGATCTCCGATCCAGTGAAGGTGGCAGAAGTAGACCTCTAGAACCGGAGTTTCAGCAGCACGACGAGATTTGTTTGGTGGAGAAGTTTCAATCCCACTATAGACTCCAAACAAGGGGAGCCCACCATGGAAGAGACGAGTGAGTGGAGAATACCGGAGAAAACCAATCTCAATTTGGTATAATATTTATTTGTCCACAAATATATGGATTTTTGGCTTAATTAAACAAGTCCACCCACCACATCTATATATATATAGGGGGGAGGGGAGCGAGTCAACCCCCTCCCTTAGCAATGTGGGGCTAAAGTCCCTTTGCCAAGGAGGGTGGCCGTCCAAGGAGGGGAGGGGGGCGCACCCCACATGAGCCCTAGGGCCCATGGGCCTCCTCCCTTTCCTTTTTATTTTTCTTTTCTTTTTCCCTTTTATTTTCCCTAATGGGCTTCTTCCATAAATAAGGCCCATTCAACTTTTTAATTATAAATAAATATTTTTAATTTTTAATTCATTTAATTAATATATAAAACATATTATTTCATCTCCCGGTGATCCGGAACACCTTTTGGCTCACTCCGAACATCCTTCGGCCAACACGGAACATTTTCGGTATGTCTTCCCTTATTCTTCGGTAACTCCGATAGTTCCGAAAAGGTCTCCGATAACATCGAGCCCTTAAGTGTGTTAACCTACTGTCAGAACCCCAACTAGGGTAAGTGCTAGGGTTTGAGTTCACCTTTGCATCATGCAAAAATTCAAAAAGAAATTCAAAAATGGGGAAAAGAAAAGCCCTGATAAATTTAAATCAAATGGCCAGGTAAAAATCTTTTTCCAAAAATCATTTGAACATTTGGAAAATATCTATAAATGGTGCTGATCATTTTAAAAATGGTTTGGGAGCAATCCCATGCTCATCGAATTTTCTAATTTTCAAATAATGCCTTGGAAAATTAAATAAACCCCTATTTGATTTAAAATTCAAATGTTTTGAATTTTAAAAATGCTCAAATTTTATAAGTGGCTAGCTCTCTATTTTATGAGGCCATATAAAAATTGTGGCATTTTATAAAATGCCTAGCTATTTTTATTAGCTAGGTCAACCTACATGCAGAAATAATAAAAAGAAAAGAAAACAACAAAGCTTACCTGGCGCCCTAGGCAAGGCCCACTCGCCTTGGCCTCGGCCCAGCCCAGCCACTCCCGTGTCGTCTTCTTCCCCCGCCGTTCCAAGCAGCTCGCTGGAGCAGATGCACGCGCCGTGGACGCACGGCCTCTTCTAGGCCACCCCCTGCCCTCTCCTGGTGCCACGCAAGCGCCCAAAAGCCTCGCACCTTCTTCCCCCTCTCGCCGCGATCTCTCTGCCTCTCCCTCGCCGAATTCGACGCCACCCGAGAACCCACCGGAGAGCGCCGCCGCGCCCAGTCGTGGCCAACGGCCTCCTCTCGCCGAGCTGAAGTGTCCAGGAGCACCGGAACCATCGGCTTCGTCTTTCCGCGCACCCAATCGAGCTCTTGAAGCTCTGAAGCCGACGCCTTCGTCGCCGAGTCACGCCGGCCGCAGAAGATTCCGGCGAGAAATTGGACGCCGCCGAGTCCCCTCCGGCCTCTCCATGCTCTCCATCGAGCTCTGGTGAGCACCGCGCGTCGTTTTCCTCCTCCCAACACTCTTTCCGCGGCCGCTGTCGTCGTGTTCGTCTAGGTCAGCCGCCGGCAGTCGCGGGCTTCGTCGAGGTCGCGCACCAGAGCGCCCCCTTGACCCCCCCGTTTGCTCCAGAAGATGCGCGCAAGCCCAAGCTACTCGCCAGTACTCTCCACTCCCTCTCTCATGGCCGTTAACCCAAGTCCGGCGAGCACAGTGCTCCGGCCGCCGCCTCCGTTGAAGCTGTCGTCGCCACATCGCCCCCCCTTGACCCCTGCCTGCTCCATCCGTCGCGGACGACCGAGAGCTACACGCCCGTGCACTCCGAATCCTCCCTCGTGCCCTTTCTCACTACTCCGGCGAAGCTCCGGTGGCTCCCCGGCGAGCCCACCATTAGCCCCCCCTAATGACCCTCTTAAACCTAACCCTAGTCAATGACAGGTGGGGCCCCAGCCCCTAATCCCTCTCTGTTAAGTTAATTTAACAGGGGTTAACCCCACTGAGGCTTACAAGTGGGTCCCAGCAGTCAGCCCCCCCCCATGATGTCTCCATGACATCAGGCTGACGCAATAAACAGAAAAGATTTAAAAGAATTAAACAAATTCCAGAAAATGGCAGAAAATAGGACAAACTTTGAAAAATCATAATAAATTCATACTAACTCCAATTATAGAAAATAATATATGAAAAATGATCAGGAGAAAATTATCTATCCAAATATGCAACTTTCAACTTTGTTTGAGTTGAATTTAAATTCTGATCAGTAGCTTTTGCTATTTGATTTAAATGGAATTAATTCAAATTTAATCCAAATTCAATTCCACTTTGAACCTTTGCAATGCACATATGATCACCTACACTTTAGAAGCTTATCACACACATGATCATTTGGATTACAAAATACAAATACTAGCAAATGCAACTTGGACCAATTTAAATACATTTGGAGTTTGAATTTGAATTCACTTTCAAATCAACTTCAATTAACTTGTTGCAAATGGAACCTAGATCACCTCAATACAATTCACATCTTTTGACAACATAATCATGTGCTTGAGCATTGCAACTTATTTATGTTTTGTTTATATTGTTTGCTCGGATAGAAGTGGATTCGGAGCTCGAGATCACCCCCTTCGTTGAAGACCCCGTGACTGAACCTCGTCAGCAAGGCAAGCAAACCCCCATTGATCATGTCGATAAAATCCCACTTCCCTCTCATGTCTCGCTTATGCATTGTTTAGGATGATCACCATGATAACGTTTCTACCGCATAGTTGAACCCATATCCTTTGCATGACCTATTATCTTGTCACAGTAGTAAGCAAACCACAATCCTAGCAGATGTAGGAGTTGGTTGATATCATGTGGCCCCTTCAACTGTTACTGCTTATTGCATGCTTAGTGATACAACGAGGTTGCTTTTGATGTGAGTCGGGATGATGATAAACATGGTGTTGATGAAAGTGAAATGTGTTGGTGAATCTACCCTAATACAAGGTGAACGATGAGAGGTTGTGTAGGCGTACACAGTGGGTTGTCTCGTTGAACACCGCCCTAAGTCCGAGTTCTTGTGTGGTGATCCAAGATGAAGAGTACAACCACACATTGGGCTCACTGACCCCTCTCGACCTAGTACCTCACCCCGTTCGAACCCTAGGAGTCGCATTAGTTCGGAGTTCTGGTAGGGTTGTGGCACGGTCTGCGAAGTGGATGAACGGCTTTTCAAGACCGGCTTGGGACCCTGCACACATCGTTTGAGGCTGTACTGGAACCTCGGCCAGACTTCCATACGGATCCCCCTCAGATAGGCGACTCTCTGGACTAGAACGGAGCTGTGGGCGAAGCGTTGTGGTGGCATCCTCGCTGTCACCTCTTGAACGGTGACATGCAAAAGGCGGTAACTGATGAAACGTGTGTGTAGCGGTACACCCCTGCAGGGTTAACAAAACTATTCGAATAGCCGCGTCCGCGGTCAAGGACTGCTTGGAGAGTTGTGCTCGATTATTAGACAACTTGAACTGGATACTTCTAAAACACACCAAGATAAGCGTGAGTGCTATGGTGTGCTTCTCGTGGGGAAGTCGAGGATGTAACCATAGTGGTGTATTGGTTGAAGAGATGTAGTGGACTCGTGTACGCTTCTTACCTCAAGTCTGGTACTCGTAGTTCAGGACTAGCCAAGTCAAAGCTGGCACTTCTGCAAGTGAAACCCCACCTCCCTTTACCTTGATACCTATGCATGAGTAGTATAGTTCCTACGTAAGTCTTGCTGAGTACGACTTTGTACTCACGTTTGCTTATTCTATGTGTTAGATGAACCACCGACCCCGATGGTGGCTTCTACCTGAAGCTCGAAGATTGAAGACTCAGACCAATACCAAGCTAGTGTAGTCCCAGTCAGACGACTGGTTCCCTCGTGGAGGGCTTGTTTTTAGATAAGGCTTCTCTAAGCCATTTGTTAAACTTGTCTGTACTCAGACCTACTTGCTTCCGCTTGTTTGTTGTAATGTTGGATCACATGCTTGTGATCTCTGTGTGCACTCTGTAAGAGTTATTAATAAAAGATGTATACTTTGTAGAGAATTGCAATGATACCTGCTGTTCATACAAGGCATGTGTGCTGCGTGTATGTTTATAACATGCATGTCTTAGTATGGGTTTTCGAGACCTTAGTTGTGATCTGGCTGTCGGTCTTTTATACACCAAGTGGCCCTTAGATGTGCGTAGCTTGGGGCATCGCGATGCGATTGCTCGAGACTCCGTCTCGTGCACACTTTGATGTATGATCGAGCCCGCCCTAGACCCCGACTAAGTGATCGGGCTGGAGTAAGTCTATGTAAGGGTTATAATACTATCGATAGTATGGTTGAGGCAACTTGTCTATGAGTATGGGAGTTCATCACCCATATCATTTAGACTTGTGTGCGGACGATGAGGACCCATTTCAGTTGATCATCCGGCCTGGATGGGATGCCCTCACATTCGATGCTTTCCGAGAACGTTCTGTGCTTGGCCTTGTCTTCTTAGACAAGTGGGTACGGTTCTCGGCTCTCCATTTGATTGTGTTGTAGCGAGGCTTGCATACGCTAACCCCGGGTCCCGACAGACTTGGTATCAGAGTAGGACTGACTGTAGGATTATCAGCATTGGCCGAAGTCGAGTCTAGCCTTCTATAGTTATATAGTTACTCTGGGTATATAAGGGAACAACGTAAGGCTTCTTTTTCTCCTTACCCTCATCGATCTGAGTTCTGAGTCACCCTTATCTTTTCTACGGGATGATAGGACTAGGCTCATCTATGTCTTACTAGAACATTTTGTTGATTGACTCCTTATAGCCGTAGGATTGTTGTGGTTGTCCAGAGTCTCCGTGTTTTGAGTTCCTTGAAGAAGTTCTGTCCAATTTCTTCGAGGTTGTTTCAATGTCCATCCCAGTGTAGCCGTTATGCTGCCGGATTTGTTCCGTGTTTCTTTGAGTTGTTGCCTTCGCATTATTATCTTTTCCTCCTTAAATCATATCCTTTTATCCTTGCCTCCATCGTACAACCTGTTCTGATTGTTGATTTTTATCACACAGGATGTCAGGTGGAACTCGTAGTGTTGTTCTTCGGAATCGAGACCGTGATCGGAATCGAAATGATGATGAACTTCCACCCCCGCCTTCTGCGGCGGAAATCATGATGGAAGCTGAGCGGAATAGACGTGATCAAACACGCCTTCTGGAGCTCATCGAGCAGAATACCGCCCACCATCGTAATGTGGTGGTCA
Organism: Bromus sterilis; assembly: GCA_950022295.1. Lineage (NCBI taxonomy): Eukaryota > Viridiplantae > Streptophyta > Magnoliopsida > Poales > Poaceae > Bromus > Bromus sterilis. The sequence goes on along the minus strand of OX465601.1, from coordinate 134,813,414 downwards.
GCATTCAGGACTTCATCTTCCTCAAGCCACCGGTATTCCGATGTTCTTCTGAGCCCCTTGAAGCTGATGATTGGCTCCGTTCCATCGAGCGTAAGCTTGATACAGCACATGTTGCTCCCGATGACCGAGTTATTTTCGCGGTATACTTCTTGGAAGGTGCTGCTCTTCAGTGGTGGGAGAACTATGTTGCAATGCAGCCAGATGGTCACGTAGTGACTTGGCAGGAGTTCTGTGTTGCCTTTCGAGGGTACCACATTCTGGATGAGTTGATGGAGCGCAAGAAGGAAGAGTTCTGCAATCTGAATCAAGGAGAGATGTCCATTCATGAGTATGTGAGGGAATTCAACCGTCTTGCTCGTTATGCCCAAGATGAGATCACCACCGATGCCAGAAAGCAGGCAAGGTTCCGTAAGGGACTTAGCCCCATCCTCCGTCATGATCTCAACCTCATCGAATTTGCCACCTTTGAGGATTTAGTCAACAGATCCTTCAGAGCTGAGCATGGCAATGAAGTTTTCGAGAAGTCTCGCAAGCATGCTCTTGAGCTTGCCCCTTCTTCCAGTTCACGCCCTCAGAAACGCATGATCTGGATTCCTAACAGTTTGTTTCCCCAAAACAACCCACCAAGGCCATCACTTGTGCCGCCTCGTCGACCAGCTCCACCAAACAACCCAGCTCCCCTCACTATCTTTGGAGCCTGCTTCAGATGTGGCCAGCCTTGTCACTATTCTCGTGAGTGCCCCGTCAACCAGAATGCTCCACCCCATGCCAAAAGAAACCCCACTGTTCGTGCAAAACCACCCCCGAAGGTTTCTACCGCTAAGCCATCCACCTCAGAAAAGCTTGGACGTGTGAACCAAATCTCAACTGAGGAAACTGATAGTACTTCCGACGTCATTCTTGGTACACTCCCAGTCAATTTTGTTCCCACTTTTTTTCTTTTTGGCCCAGGAGCATCTCACTCATTCATGTCAGAGAGTTATGCACTTCGGCATGATGTATCCTTTGAAGAAATGTTCACCCATATGATCATTCAAACTCCTGGTTCAAAATGGCAAACTAATAGAGTAAGCCATGGTAATCAAATTGCAATTGAGGGTTTAGTATTCCTTGCTTCACTCATAGCCCTCAAGTCTTCAGACATTGATGTCATCCTTGGTATGGATTGGTTATCAAGACAACATGCTTTTCTTGATTGTAAATCCAAGTCAGTTAGACTTACACATCCTTCAGGCCAGACGATAGCTTACTCCTCACCAAGAACAAGAACCCAGGTGCATTCTTTGAATGTGCTTCCCCTTCCTGACCTTGAAGATGTTCCGGTGGTTCGTGACTTCCCGGATGTCTTTCCTGAAGAGCTGCCGGGCATGCCACCCGACAGATGTGTAGAATTCATAGTGGACCTTATACCAGGCACAGCCCCAATTTCCAGACGCCCATACAAAATGGCCCCACGTGAGTTAGCTGAGCTTAAAAATCCAACTTGAAGCTTCGTTGGCAAAAGGCTTCATCCGCCCTAGCTCATCGCCATGGGGTTGCCCCGTTCTGTTCGTAACGAAGAAAGATGGAACAGAAAGGATGTGCGTAGACTATCGCCTGCTAAATTTAGCGACGATAAAGAACAAGTACCCATTGCCCAGGATCAATGATCTTTATGATCAACTTGCAGGATCCTTTGTCTTCTCCAAGATAGATTTGAGATTAGGTTATCATCAAATCAAAATCCGAAATGAGGACATTCCAAAAACGGCTTTCACTACTCGTTATGGTCTTTACGAGTACACCGTCATGTCCTTCGGTTTAACCAATGCCCCCGCCACTTTTTCACGCATGATGAACTCGATCTTCATGGAGTATTTGGACCAGTTCATCGTGGTTTACCTCGATGACATCCTTATATACTCGAAGAACGAAGGAGAACATGCCAAACACCTAAGGCTGGTATTGATGAAACTTAGAGAGCATCGCCTGTATGATAAATTCTCCAAGTGTGAATTTTGGCTACCAGAAGTGACCTACTTAGGCCACGTGATTTCTGCAAAAGGCATTGCTGTGAATCCCGAGAGAGTTCAGGCCGTCCTTGACTGGACTCCACCTGAATCGGTTAAGCAAGTTAGGAGTTTTCTTGGCCTAGCCAGCTATTGCCGTCGCTTCGTCGAGAATTTTTCTAAAGTTGCAAAGCCTCTAACTGAACTCCTCAAGAAAGATAAGAAATTCCTATGGACTCCCAAGTGCGAGGAGAGCTTTCAAGAGCTAAAAAGAAGATTGACTTCTGCACCCGTACTTGCACCTCCAGACACCAAAAAGGATTTCGAAATCTTTTGTGACGCATCACGGCAAGGGTTAGGATGCATACTTCTGCAAGATCGACATGTGGTAGCTTATGCTTCACGCCAGTTGCGGCCACATGAAGAGAACTATCCTACCCATGACCTTGAACTCGCTGCCGTAGTTCATGCCCTAACAACTTGGCGACATTACCTCCTTGGTAATCGTTGTGAGATCTATTCCGACCACCAAAGACTCAAATATATTTTCACCCAGCCAGATCTTAATCTCAGGCAAAGACGCTGGATTGAGTTGATAAAAGATTACGACGTCGGAATTTCTTACACCCTAGGCAAAGCCAATGTCATGGCTGATGCACTAAGTCGTAAGTCGTATTGTAACAACCTCATGTTACAACAGTATCAACCACTTATTCATGAGGAATTTCGAAAGCTCAATCTCGAGATTGTTCCTCGTGGATCTCTTTTCAACTTGGTGGCGAAACCAACCCTTGAGGATCAAATCGTAGTTGCCCAAAGGCGTGCACGAGGTGTTTTCCGGATCAAGGAGAACATTGCTAGCGGAGTTGCTAAATGTTTCTCCACTAATAGCAAAGGAACGGTATTCTTTGGAAATCGTTTGGTAGTACCTAAGAATAGAGAACTAAGGCAACTCATCCTCAAAGAAGCCCATGACACACCCCTCTCAATTCATCCCGGTAGCACAAAAATGTACCGAGATCTACGCCAGAGATTTTGGTGGACTAGGATGAAGAGAGACATTGCTCAATTTGTTGCCGAATGTGATGTTTGTCGTCGCATTAAGGCAGAACATCAAAGGCCTGCTGGCACACTTCAAACTTTCCCTATTCCAGAGTGGAAATGGGACAAATTCGGTATGGACTTCATCACCGGCTTTCCAAAAACCCAGAAAGGAAACGATGCCATCTTCGTTGTCATAGATAGACTTTCCAAAGTTGTTCACTTCCTTCCAGTTCGCGAGTCTATAACTGCTAGCCAGTTAGCGGACTTGTATGTCTCTAGAATTGTATCCCTTCATGGTGTTCCTTTGGAAATCAATTCTGATCGTGGTAGCCTTTTCACCTCTAGATTTTGGGGAAGCTTCCAACATGCTATGGGAACTCATCTCTCCTTTAGTACAGCTTTCCACCCTCAATCTAGTGGTCAAGTCGAAAGGGTTAACCAAATTCTTGAAGACATGCTCAGAGCTTGTGTTATCTCATTTGGAAAGAATTGGGAGAATTCTCTTCCATTCGCCGAATTTGCTTATAATAATAGTTTTCAATCTAGTCTGAACATGGCTCCTTTTGAACTCCTATATGGACGACGATGTCGAACACCCTTAAACTGGTCAGAAACCAGTGAAAGACAATTCTTTGGACCGGACATGATCAAGGAAGCAGAAGAGCAAGTTCGCATTGTTCGTGATCGATTGAAAGCCGCACAGTCTCGTCAGAAAATCTACTATGATCGTCATCATAGGAAAGAAAGCTACAATCTGGATGAGAAGGCTTACCTCCAGGTTACTCCTCTGAAGGGTACCCAACGATTCGGTATCAAAGGCAAGTTGGCCCCACGTTACATCGGACCTTTCCGCATTCTTTCTAAACGTGGAGAAGTTTCCTACCAACTTGAACTACCCCCGCACCTTTCCCGAGTACATGATGTATTCCATGTGTCACAACTCAGGCGTTGCTTCAAGGACCCTATCCGCGAAGTCGACCATGAAACGCTTGATCTTCAAGATGACCTTTCTTATCGAGAATACCCTGTTCGTGTTCTTGATTCAGCAGAGCGTGTCACTCGCCGAAAGAAGATCAAGTTTCTGAAAGTTCAGTGGTCTCATCACTCAGAGAAAGAAGCCACGTGGGAAAGAGAAGACCGTCTCCGTGCCGAGTAACCCTCCTTCCTCCCGCAGACTTCTGAATCTCGGGACGAGATTCTTTTGAGTGGGGGCGAGTTGTCAGAACCCCAACTAGGGTAAGTGCTAGGGTTTGAGTTCACCTTTGCATCATGCAAAAATTCAAAAAGAAATTCAAAAATGGGGAAAAGAAAAGCCCTGAGAAATTTAAATCAAATGGCCAGATAAAAATCTTTTTCCAAAAATCATTTGAACATTTGGAAAATTCCTATAAATGGTGCTGATCATTTTAAAAATGGTTTGGGAGCAATCCCATGCTCATGGAATTTTCTAATTTTCAAATAATGCCTTGGAAAATTAAATAAACCCCTATTTGATTTAAAATTCAAATGTTTTGAATTTTAAAAATGCTCAAATTTTATAAGTGGCTAGCTCTCTATTTTATGAGGCCATATAAAAAATTGTGGCATTTTATAAAATGCCTAGCTATTTTTATTAGCTAGGTCAACCTACATGCAGAAATAATAAAAAGAAAAGAAAACAACAAAGCTTACCTGGCACCCTAGGCAAGGCCCACTCGCCTTGGCCTCGGCCCAGCCCAGCCACTCCCGTGTCGTCTTCTTCCCCCGCCGTTCCAAGCAGCTCGCTGGAGCCGGTGCACGCGCCGTGGACGCCCGGCCTCTTCTAGGCCACCGCCTGCCCTCTCCTGGCGCCACACAAGCGCCCAGAAGCCCCGCACCTTCTTCCCCCTCTCGCCGCGATCTCTCTGCCTCTCCCTCGCCGAATTCGACGCCACCCGAGAACCCACCGGAGAGCGCCGCCGCGCCCAGTCGTGGCCAACGGCCTCCTCTCGCTGAGCTGAAGTGTCCAGGAGCACCGGAACCATCGGCTTCGTCTTCCCGCGCACCCAATCGAGCTCTTGAAGCTCTGGAGCCGACGCCTTCGTTGCCGATTCACCGCCGGCCGCAGAAGATTCCGGCGAGAAATTGGACGCCGCCGAGCCCCCTCCGGCCTCTCCATGCTCTCCATCGAGCTCTGGTGAGCACCGCGCGTCGTTTTCCTCCTCCCAACACTGTTTCCGCGGCCGCTGTCGTCGTGTTCGTCTAGGTCAGCCGCCGGCCGTCGCGGGCTTCGTCGAGGTCGTGCACCAGAGCGCCCCCTTGACCCCCCCGTTTGCTCCAGAAGACGCGCGCAAGCCCAAGCTACTCGCCAGTACTCTCCACTCCCTCTCTCATGGCCGTTAACCCAAGTCCGGCGAGCACAGTGCTCCGGCCGCCGCCTCCGTTGAAGTTGTCGTCGCCACATAGCCCCCCCTTGACCCCTGCCTGCTCCATCCGTCGCGGACGACCGAGAGCTACACGCCTGTGCACTCCTAATCCTCCCCCGTGCCCTTTCTCACTACTCTGGCGAAGCTCCGGCGGCTCCCCGACGAGCCCACCATTAGCCCCCCCCTAATGACCCTCTTAAACCGAACCCTAGTCAATGACAGGTGGGGCCCCAGCCCCTAATCCCTCTCTGTTAAGTTAATTTAACAGGGGTTAACCCCACTGAGGCTTACAAGTGGGTCCCAGCAGTCAGCCCCCCTCCCATGATGTCACCATGACATCAGGCTGACGCAATAAACAGAAAAGATTTAAAAGAATTAAAAAAATTCTAGAAAATGGCAAAAAATAGGACAAACTTTGGAAAATCATAATAACTTCATACTAACTCCAATTATAGCAAATAATATATGAAAAATGATCAGGAGAAAATTATCTATCCAAATATGCAACTTTCAACTTTGTTTGAGTTGAATTTAAATTCTGATCAGTAGCTTTTGCTATTTGATTTAAATGGAATTAATTCAAATTTAATCCAAATGCAATTCCACTTTGAACCTTTGCAATGCACATATGATCACCTACACTTTAGAAGCTTATCACACACATGATCATTTGGATTACAAAATACAAATACTAGCAAATGCAACTTGGACCAATTTAAATACATTTGGAGTTTGAATTTGAATTCACTTTCAAATCAACTTCAATTAACTTGTTGCAAATGGAACCTAGATCACCTCAATACAATTCACATCTTTTGACAACATAATCATGTGCTTGAGCATTGCAACTTATTTATGGTTTGTTTATATTGTTTGCTCGGATAGAAGTGGATCCGGAGCTCGAGATCACCCCCTTCGTTGAAGACCCCGTGACTAAACCTCGTCAGCAAGGCAAGCAAACCCCCATTGATCATGTCGATAAAATCCCACTTCCCTCTCATGTCTCGCTTATGCATTGTTTAGGATGATCGCCATGATAACGTTTCTACCGCATAGTTGAACCCATATCCTTTGCATGACCTATTATCTTGTCACAGTAGTAAGCAAACCACAATCCTAGCAGATGTAGGAGTTGGTTGATATCATGTGGCCCCTGCAACTGTTACTGCTTATTGCATGCTTAGTGATACAACGAGGTTGCTTTTGATGTGAGTCGGGATGATGATAAACATGGTGTTGATGAAAGTGAAATGTGTTGGTGAATCTACCCTAATACAAGGTGAACGATGAGAGGCTGTGTAGGAGTACACAGTGGGTTGTCTCGTTGAACACCGCCCTAAGTCCGAGTTCTTGTGTGGTGATCCAAGATGAAGAGTACAACCACACATTGGGCTCACTGACCCCTCTCGACCTAGTACCTCACCTTGTTCGAACCCCAGGAGTCGCATTAGTTCGGAGTTCTGGTAGGGCTGTGGCACGGTCTGCGAAGTGGATGAACGGCTTTTCAAGACCGGCTTGGGACCCTGCACACATCGTTTGAGGCTGTACTGGAACCTCGGCCAGACTTCCATACGGATCCCCCTCAGATAGGCGACTCTCTGGACTAGAACGGAGCTCTGGGCGAAGCGTTGTGGTGGCATCCTCGCTGTCACCTCTTGAACGGTGACATGCAAAAGGCGGTAACTGATGAAACGTGTGTGTAGCGGTACACCCCTGCAGGGTTAACAAAACTATTCGAATAGCCGCGTCCGCGGTTAAGGACTGCTTGGAGAGCTGTGCTCGATTATTAGACAACTTGAACTGGATACTTCTAAAACACACCAAGATAAGCGTGAGTGCTATGATGTGCTTCTCGTGGGGAAGTCGAGGAAAGAACCATAGTGGTGTATTGGTTGAAGAGATGTAGTGGACTCGTGTACGCTTCTTACCTCAAGTCTAGTACTCGTAGTTCAGGACTAGCCAAGTCAAAGCTGGCACTTCTGCAAGTGAAACCCCACCTCCCTTTACCTTGATACCTATGCATGAGTAGTATAGTTCCTACGTAAGTCTTGCTGAGTACGACTTTGTACTCACGTTTGCTTATTCTATGTTTTAGATGAACCACCGACCCCGATGGTGGCTTCTACCTGAAGCTCGAAGATTGAAGACTCAGACCAATACCAAGCTAGTGTAGTCCCAGTCAGACGACTGGTTCCCTCGTGGAGGGCTTGTTTTTAGATAAGGCTTCTCTAAGCCATTTGTTAAACTTGTCTGTACTCAGACCTACTTGCTTCCGCTTGTTTGTTGTAATGTTGGATCACATGCTTGTGATCTCTGTGTGCACTCTGTAAGAGTTATTAATAAAAGATGTATACTTTGTAGAGAATTGCAATGATACCTGCTGTTCATACAAGGCATGTGTGTTGCGTGTATGGTTATAACATGCATGTCTTAGTATGGGTTTTCGAGACCTTAGTTGTGATCTGGCTGGCGGTCTTTTATACACCAAGTGGCCCTTAGATGTGCGCAGCTTGGGGCATCGCGATGCGATTGCTCGAGACTCCGTCTCGTGCACACTTTGATGTATGATCGAGCCCGCCCTAGACCCCGACTAAGTGATCGGGCTGGAGTAAGTCTATGTAAGGGTTATAATACTATCGATGGTATGGTTGAGGCAACTTGTCTATGGGTATGGGAGTTCATCACCCATATCATTTAGACTTGTGTGCGGACGATGAGGACCCATTTCAGTTGATCATCCGGCCTGGATGGGATGCCCCTCACGTTCGATGCTTTCCGAGAACGTTCTGTGCTTGGCCTTGTCTGCTTAGACAAGTGGGTACGGTTCTCGGCTCTCCAGATGATTGTGTTGTAGCGAGGCTTGCATACGCTAACCCCGGGTCCCGACACCTACCGTCCGAGAACACTCCAGTCATGACCGAGATGAGGCTGCGGTCAATGATCATCAGCGGGACCTGGATGCCCATAATGACCCCTGTGCATTCCGGATATCAAACCGATTGAACCGTCACGTCTTATAGTGTTCCCTTTGTCATCGATACTAGATAAGTCCGAGATTCGATCAATGACATCCCATGTCTGGTTCTATCTCGTTACTGAAAAATATTATTTCACTCGTTCCGTGATGTTCATCCTCGTGACCCAGTCACACGCTGCGCAACTTTATGGATGCAATCTCACCGAGTGGGCCCTTAGTATCTTTCCATTACATGGGTTGAAGAATCCCACCCTTCAATCAAAACTCCTCAACATATCTCAATGGAATACCCAAGATACACCTTTATGGCCAGCATATTTCAATCAGGCGGTGGATGTAGGTCAAAGCATCCGAGAAGATAGCAATTATGCATGATCTCACGGTCTAAGGAACGGTCTACTACGTTCTTTAATTACAACACTGAACCTTCATGATTTGATCATGTTGCAATCCTTATGTTGGGTAATTTTCATCGCGTCATTCATCTAATGAGGTGACCTCATAGTCAATTGACTTGATTGTCCATGATCGCTAAACCACGATCATCAGTTGACCATGAACTAGTTCTATAGAAAGAGGCTAACTAGGAACGTTGGTTGTTTATATATCAAACTTGTATCATTGTTTCACTGATATAGTTCTAGCACCGTATGAAATAGTTTATGAACTTGCTTAGATATATTGTAATAATCACATATTATTTGCCTCTAGAGCATATATCCAACAGTCTTCCACTTGCACTAGAGTGCTAATAATCTAGTTGCATTTTGCCGATCATAATCATCTTATCATATAAGTGTCACTACAAAATCGGTGATATTTTTTGACAAAAACCACGTGACAGAGGGACAAATGTCACTGAAGTATGTTTTTCTTTGACGGGTAGCGTCACCAGGTAATCACCCTCTCGTCCCAGCGCCCGGGCCAATTTCAGTGACATACCCGCTTGATTTTAGAGGACGTATTTGGCTATCACTATGCCTTCTTATTTTCTGCGACAATTGTACGTGTCACAAAACATGGTTTAACTCGTCAACACGATTGTATTTCGATTCTCGGTAAATAAATAAAATAAAAATGTCTTAGCGTTCGAAAATAAGTATGTTCGTCGGGTTGAAGATAGGAAAATTAAATAATAAATAGTAGAAAAATAGCAGTCTGCGAGATTCGAACCCCAGAACCTCACGCTTTCATACGCGTTCCCCTCGGTGATTTACCAGTAGGCTATTGTTCGAATTGTGATACTTTTAAGTAGGATAGTTGTTTTCGAGTGTATGTAACAATCATTTTCGTATGATTTAGCCCAACATCAAATTAAAAACAATGCGTGCTCACATATTAGTACATAACCACCATGCATTTGTACATCAATACAACAATTTGTTTCTACATACAACAATTAAATACGATTACAAACACTTATTGTTCTACAAAATTTAGTAATACAATACGTACAACATGAATGACCTAATACAATCCTAGTAATAACATAGGACGGCTCAATCTAGATTAATCTACAGTGCGTACTACTATATACACTACTTGAACGTAGGCATACACGCACTAGAAATTCGCCACCGGTAGATGTTCCCTTTCTGGCGCTTCTAGTCGCTCGAAGTCCCCTCATCTATTTTCTATCCTAAAATGTAGCAAAATTTGAGAAGTAATCAGTAACATGGTTTCGGATACAAACAAAATCATATGAGCAATAACACTTGTATAGACACAATATTGTAGCTACAGAACAATTGACATTACCGGGATCATCAGCTCGTATTTACATCTATACTTGGTGGAATTGTGTTAGATCACAAACCCAACTCATCTACCACTAACATATACTCCGTAGTTGCAAATATCTAGCATCGTACACATATTGGACAGGAAAGATCGTATGCATAGTAGTTCCAAACTATATATAATCAACTAGCATTTCGTATAAGGTCTAGTTTCGCAATACATTTATTTAAAATCCACAATAATCTAAAATCTCAGTACTGGATTGTTTGGGAAATTAATACTTCAGTTTCTAACATATCAAGCTTTTGCATCATACTTTTATCTAACTTGTTAACAATATATATAGATATACATATATATAGGGTGGGTCTATTCTGCTAACACCCCCTTAAGACCTTATTCTACTAATAGTTGCTTATTCTGCTAACACCTACTAACCGCACAACCCCGTCCCGAAGGAAAAAAACAGGTCAACCCCTGTCTGACAACTACCCCCCTCCTTCCCCACATCCATCGTGCCCGCCCCACCTACCCACGTCCACATCCTCCTCCGCCGCCCCCAGCCACCTTCCTCCGCCGCCCCCAGCCATCTTCCTCTGCCGCAGCCGCACCACCTTCACCCCACGCCGCCGCAACACCCCCGCATGATACGTCCAAAACGTATCTATAATTTCTGCTTGCTCCATGCCTCTTTTGTGTGATATTGCTATGATATTGATGAACTTCCATACAGTTTTGATCATATTTGGACTAACCTATTAACTCAGTGCACCCCAATGCCAGTTCCTGTTTTCTGCTGTTTTTCTATTTCAGGTTTCCCCCATATTAAAAGTGCTCAAAAAATCGGGAAAATCCAATAAAAATCAGCGCAGAAGAAGCTTCGGGAATCACCGAGGGGGGGCAGAGGGGACCCACCAGGGCCCCAGGCGCCCTCCCGGCGCGCCCTAGGGTGGTGCCGCGCCAGGGGGCCGTCTGGACCCCTGGTGGCCCCCCTGGCTGCCCCCCTTTCGTCTATTTATTCCTCGTGACGTGAAACCCCCATGACGGGAACCCTTTTTCGCAATCTCTCCTCTGTTCCGCCGCCGCCGCGCTTCCAAGATTGGGAGCACAAAAGACCTCTTCTCGGCACCCTGCCGGAGGGAGGAACCACCTCCGGGAGTTTATCCACCACCATGGATGCTTCCCGGATGAACCGTGAGTAGTCCACCTTGGACCATGGGTCTATGATCAGTAGCTATGTGATGTTCTCCTCCCCTCTTTTTTCTTCATGGATTAGACCTCGTGAGCTGCCCTACATGATCGAGGCACATATGTAATATTTCTGCTGTTGCTATGCTGAGTTTGCTGGGATCCGATGGATTATGAGATTATGTTCAAATTTTGTTTGAGTAATATATTTGATTCTCCTCTTTTATATTTATGTTCTAGAGTAATTCTTGCATGTTCTCCGTTGCTATTTATTGCTTTGGCCAAGTAGTAGGTAGTGACTCCAAGAGGGAGCGTTATGCATGATTGTGGGTTCGTGCCCCCCGATGACTAGCTTGAGTGACAGAAACATGAGTCTAGGGGATGTGTTGTTGCCACAAGGGGGAAAACAACGGTGCTTGTACTAGCGGGTGCAAGGATTGTTTACTTTATGCAAAGTTCTTTAATGCAGTTGTCCGTTCCTTTGAGTTTACACTTTGGGTGGGATTCGCAACTTAATACCAGCGAAATGTTCTGGATAGATATCTCAAGGTGGATGATTAGTAGGTAGATGCAGATGGATTTCGGTCTACTTGTCTTGGCGTACCGCCCATGCTTATGAGCCTCTTCCTTTCTTTATAGCATAATTAGCATTGGTTTGCGCACATAATCCTGTCAATTGCCCAGCCGTAATTTGTTTACCTCGCATGGCTATTTTATCGTCTTTTGGGAGAAATACATCACTAGTGAACATCATAGGACCCCGGTCCATATTTCCAATATTTTTTACACCCACTATCAATTTACTGCTTTATTTACTTATCCGTTACTATCACTATCATTATTATCCCGTGCGTTTTATCCTTTGTAAACAACAAGGCCGAAGGAATTGACAACTCCTCTGTACTCGTTGGGAAGAAAAGTTATTTGCTGTGTGTGCAGGTCCAGGTGAAGTTAGCAACCTCGGTTGTAAACGGCGTCATTGTTCACTTCGCCACCTTCTTGTATCTGTTGGAGTCCTACTGGTTCGATACTAAACCTTAGCATCTTCGCTAAGGGAAACTTGTTGCTGTCTACATCTCAACCTTCCACTTTGGGTAACCAACGAGGGTGCGTTAATTCGTACCATCAAAAGCAATTTCTGGCGCCGTTGCCGGGGACTCCACTCTTCAAGATAGGGGATTTGCACACTATCTTTTATCTTTGATTTTTAGTCTTGTTAGTTTACCTTTCAGTTTTTTCTTTAGTGTCCTTTATAAAAAATCAAAAAAATAGTTATCTTGCTTTTAGTTATCCTTTCTGTTTAGTCAAGCATGTTAGGATTTGGTGCCTTGAGGGAATCGGAGGTCTTAAATTTCCATCAAAGGGATGGAGAGAATATGAAGAAAGCTTGGGACAGAATTTCTGATGCACATAGGAGAATTATGCATTGGATACCTATAAAAATTGTGCTTAGAAATTTTTACCGTGGTCTTTTTAGATGGTGCAAACACTCTCTTGATATTATAGCCGAAGGGGATTTCCTAGCTTGTGATGAATCTAGAGCTCTTGAAATTATACATGGTCTATTTAGTTACTTTGTTTATGATCATAGTTTTGATACTGTTATAGATAGACTTGCTACTATTGAAAAGAGATTGGATGCTCTAGACTTAAGAAAAGTAAAGAAACCCCAGTCAAATAAGAAAGATGTTTATGAGATAGATCGTGACCAGGAACACTTTGTTAGAATTAGCATATCTAACCAAGACTTCCTTGCCTTCTGTGACATTGGGTCCATGGTTTCTACTATGCCAAAAGTTGTTTATAATTCTTTAAAATTTAACATGCACAAATTTTCATCCTATTGTAACACCCTCAGATCCAGTACAGTAATCACTACAGTGATTCCACTGTTTAAGGCTCATTACTGTTGATGATCAAGCCTTGAGCACCTTTGATCACAGCTCATTGAAATTCCAACCCTGATAAAATTTTCAAATAAATGTGGATAGTAAATCTTGCTCCAAGCATTGTGGATGCATGTCAATCAACTTGGCCATGGTTAAACCAAATCCAACTAGCCATGTGAATAATCACAAGTTAATGTTAATGATGGAACCAATGTTGTGGGGTTATCACAATTATTTTGAAAATTAATATATAAATGGAAATCATAGTTAAACCAAAGTTAATGAAACATATTAAATAAAATGCCTAGCAATCTTAGGCCATGATAGTATAACAATGGTTATTTTATTAAAAGTGCTTTAGGAACAATATGAAATAAAAATAGTTGCTTGGAAATTATTAATTGCCATGGAATAATAATAAACAAGTGCAAATTTTACTTGAACTAAAATTTGTGGAACCAATTTTATTAATTGCCTAAAAATCAGTAGGTCTTATAAATATTGGAATGGGAATTTATTAAGTTATTTAAATAATGAAAATTAAATAAAAACAGTAGCAAAACAATGCCATTTAATACCTATTTAAATAAAACAAAATGCAAATGAATTTATAAATGCCCCAAACTTTTTGTAGCACTGAAATGGAGCATAACACTAATTGTGGAACCTATTACATATTTTACAAAAATACGAAAGTATTTAAAATAAATAAACAGTAAGGAAAGAAAATAGAAAACAAAAAGAAAGGAAAAATTAAAAAACCCCTAAAACCCGCCTAGGGCGCAGGCCCACCCCGGGCCCAGCACCCTCTCTCTCTCCCCTCCCCTCCCCTGTCTGTTCCCCACGTAACCCCTCCCCCACCCCGACGCGCCATGGCAGAGGCCATGCCGCCATGGCCCCCTCCACCTGCTCCCTCGCCCCCACTCCCTACCTGCTCTCCCACCTGCCCATGGAGATAAGGCCGAAGGCCCCCTTCCCCTCCCCTACCTCTCTCCCTCCCTTTGCTTCCCCCCCCCCCCCGATCTGGAGAGAAGGAGCCGGTCTCTGTCGCCACCGTCGCCATGCTCTTGCCACCGCGCAGCCCCAGGCCTCTCCTCGCCGAGCCACTGCTCCCATCGGACTGGCGCACTCCTCCACGCCGGCTGCACCCCAAGCCAAGGCCAGGAACCCCCCCCCCTCGAGTTCCCCTCACCCCGCCTTGCATCCCGCGGCCGTCGCGGCATCGCCGTCACCTCCGGCACCTCCCCCGAGCCCGCTGCCACCCCTTCCGCCCTTCGTGAGCTCTCCCCTCGATTCCCTCTCTCTCCCTCTCTTTTCGTCGCCGTAGGGCGCCGTCTATGTCTCGACGAGCTCCTGTCGCCGCCGTGCCCGCCATGGGCGCTGGCCGTGCGCCCTTGCTGGCCGCCGCACCGCCCATGGTCGGGCCGCAGTGCTGGCCGCCGCCCGGCCGCCTCCCCTGGCCCTGCCCTCCTACTCGCCGAATAGCCGCCGCCGGCCACAGCCACGGCCATGGTTGTGCGCTGTGGCCTGATGTGTGTGGCCTAATTGGCCACTGACCTGTGGGCCAGATGCCCCTAATTACCTGCTAATAAAATTGAAACAAAGAAAAATCCCTGTTAGTTATTAGAGCAAATGACATGTGGGCCCTGGCAAATTATTTAGTTAAATAACTGCTAACTAACACATGTGCCACTTACAGATGGGCCCCACGTTGTTTAATTAATTAAAATGCTTTTATTGAAATGTGAGTATGACATGTAGGCCCCACTGGGTAATTAGATTTAATTAATTAAATTATTAACATGTGTGGCTGACATGTGGAGCCCACATGTCAACACTGTTCTGGATAGACTTGTGGATAATGTTTCTATTTTAATAATAAAAGAATTCCAAAAATCATTTAAATGATTTAAAACTTTGAAATTCAATAACTTTTAAACCGTAACTCAGATTCAAAAACTTTATACATGAAAATTGATCAGAAAAATATACCGAATACGAATACGCCTTCCATATACCAACCACCCCCCTCTAACTTGCCGGACATCGACATTCCCCCCTTCGGGCCATCTGCCGATAATTCCCGGTACCGATATATGTTGCCCGGATGTAAAACTTTTGTATACGAAAGTTGCTCAGAACGGATCCTCGAGTTCGGATATGATACCCATACCCCCACCACACCCCTCTAACATGCCGAACATCGAACCGTCCCCCTCTGGTACCGTTAGTCCGATAATTGCCCGACACCGATAAACCCTCCGGATGAATTTATTTCGAACACGAATGTTTCTCAGAATAGATCAACTAGCACGGATACACCCCCCCCCCTTATGTTTGTCCGGTGTCCACGACACCTCCGGCATGATATCTCCCCCTCCGGACACCCTGTCTGGTAATCATCCGGAGCCGGTAGTTCATCCTCAGATGAATTTCCGTTCCGAGCAACGTGCATTGCACTGCGTTAGAACACCGTTAACATTTCATCTGTCATGTCATGCATCTGTTTGTATAAGCTTGCTGTGTATTTACTGTTTCTTCCCCCCTTAATCTCCGGTAGACCCCGCTGCTGCCGTCGACTACACCGCTGCTGAGTACGACTACTTCGCCGACGACCCTACCCCTACCGTCGAGCTTCCAAGCAAGCAGAGCCATTCTCTTCCCCAGATATCGCCTATCTTTCCGTACATTTCTTCCACTAGGCATTGTTACTTCTGCTGCTACGTTACAATCCTATTCAATTGCATAACCTGTCATTGTCACCCCTTGATGTGCCTTCCTTTATCCTATGCTGCCTATTATTATTATGCATTATTCCGCAGTGAGGCATTGTTAGCTAGGATTAGATAGAGGGCCGTGTTCACTCAGGGGAGTGAACGTGGATACAAATATTATAACTGCACAGGTACGGTACAAAGCAGACACCGCCAAAGGCCCCTATCTGGGTTATGCCTAGTCACCTCAAGTGTGAGCTATCAAGGAGTAATCCTTGTACTCCACTCGAGGCTGACTTTGTCTTACCGCCTTAGGGTCCTGAACAACGGTTGTCCTTCAGGTAAGAAGTCGGGCGACCCAACGGTGCCCGCGAGAGGTATTGCGACGGGAGACAGGGAGGGTACGACCAGTGTACCGGTGTGCTTGGCCCCTGATCGTTGGCCGCGAGAGTTACCAAACCACGAAAGTCGAGCTCCTTTGGGAGCACACGCGGGACAAGGTAAGGAGACGGTTCACCTTGTTGGTAACCGCAGTGACTTGGTGGGACGACAGGGCAGGCACCGATGTACTGGTGGTCCTGGCTGCTGTCGTTGTCCGCGGGTCAGATAAGTCGAGGCAACGATAACGGTTGTCACGCAGGTTAATTAAAATGCTAAATGGTTCAGTGAATGTCTTGAGTTGGCTATATGCCATGTACGCACTACCTACCCGTGGGAATTACGAGTTATGGGCTCCTCTGCTTCGTAGTGTCGTCCGAGGACTCTTCAGACGTCAGCAGTACCGCGGCCTGCGCCGGGAAGTGGTGTTGTCTTATTTGCTCGCGCGGTGGTGTCTTATTTGGATTTTCTTTAACTTCACCGGCCAGCCACGCACCTTGCAGGAGTACGTTCGGGTTGGGGTCCAAGGCCCGGCGTACTTAGGATTTAGACCGGCGGATGGCCTCTCTGTTGAGTTTGAAAGATGGGCTATGAAGTGTCGGATAGCCTCGGTGGAGCGTTCCCTAACAAGGTTCCCGCCACCCTGGAGATCCGTGCGTGTAGCGTAACACAAGTGCACCCCTGCAGGGAAGATTAATCTATTCGAATAGCCGTGTCCACGGTAACCGGACGCTTTATGCTGAAGCTGGATCTTACCACTAGAAACTATTATTATTAAACTGTATGGTTCCGGGTTTTCTTCCTCGCGGGGATGTCGAGGAGGTGAACTCGGAGGCATTGCTAATTATTACAACTTATTATTATACAATGTTGCAGCAACTTTTGCTGCATTGTTACTTTATGCTTTATATAAACTGTTGGCTGATTCTTACCTCATGCTGCAAGATATCGTCGGAAGATGCTAGTCTTCGATAGGCCTAGCTTCTTACCCTTGCTCTGGATTTCTGTCTTTCAGTTCACTATATACAGCTTCTTCTTTCCGTTGATACAATGCATAATGCTTAGTAGTGGACGTATGACTCGCGGGTATACTAGATACTCACCTGCTTTATTTCCTTTACTGTTTTGCCTGATCGGCCGCGGCAGCCGATGTTGGAGCCCAGGAGCAGGAGTACCCCGGAGGCGCCTACTACGACGTCGAGTTCCCCGTTGACCAGGAGTAGTTCGGTGGATCCCAGGCAGGAGGCCTCGCCTTTTCGATCTGTATCTCTGATGTGATTTGTGCTAGCCTTCTTAAGGCAAAACTTGACTAACTATGTCTGTACTCAGATATTATGGCTTGTATGACTTATGTATTCGGGTCCGCGTGACCCCCTCTATTGTAACATATTTGTTTATCCTTTTGTGTTTAGTGTTGTGCTGTGATATTATCACCGTGGCACCCTAATCTCAGTCGTGTACCCTGTGTGTATGATTACTGTACACGGTCTGATTTTGGGGGCGTCACAAGTTGGTATCAAAGCCGACTGCCTGTAGGAAGCGACCCCACCACTACCTGGTCGAAGTTGAGTCTAGACTTTGCAAAACTACTTTGCTAACTTAATGTTTGGCTTACGGGCCCACATTGTTATCACCACGTGTGATATCTTTGGTATTAGGATCTTTTTCTCCGTACCTATACTCTGGGACTCTGATCTCTTATCCTTGCTGGTAAGTTTTATTAACACTGACTTTAGGTTCTCGTACCTCCTTCCTTCCGGAGAGCACTGCCTTCCCGATGATCGCTTGCTTCACCTGAAGATTCCGACGATATTCTTTGATAAATTCTTGAGAACCTACGTGTTCATCGCCTTTGCAATCCCCTGCCACCGATAAGTCCGTATGGATAATTACATCCACCTCCCGATCTGTAAGTCATAATTCCTTTGTACTAAAGCATCGGATTATTCTGATGCTTCTATCACCCGATGCCTTTGCATTCTTTCTCCTTCTGGTTGAGTGCCTATACTCACGTCAGATTCTTTGCGAACCACCCGACCTTTGGTGGATTATTATCCGACTAATCTTTCATGGCTTCTTCCATGTGTCAATTGGGTTCATCGTGTGCAATACCATCCTTGCCCTCGATGATTTGTGTTATCATCGAAAACCTCCCTTGACTCCTTGCCAATACAACTTAGTCGTGTATATTGTGTTCTGCTTTCCTTGGGAAAGCCATACACCTGATACTTGTGTATCATCACATTTTCCTTTCCATTGGTTTGTTTAACCTTTCTTGTAATGTATCTTATCTAAGCAGTGAAATTCTCCTGCTTGTGTAAACACCTTGGTGTGCAACCTTGTCAGTAACACCTTGTTGCCATTGTTGATGACATTTCGGTAACGACCGGGACGAGAACTTTGCCAATTGGTCCGCCTCGTATTAACGAGCAGGAAATGGTTCTCAATGTCCACTGCCCCTGGTACCGACGTTGTTGCCGATATAGCTGACAAGATGTTCTCTGACTTACCTTGCAACTTGATCGCATTGTTTGTCACCATACTTCTGATTCTTCTGTGGGCCCATAAACCACAGTTCCACAGGACCGAAACCTGACTCTTGTCATCAACCTTGTGATATTCCGTCCGATATCAGACTCAGTGATTGTGTCTGATGATCGGGGCCCCTTTCCCATCTTCCGTCATCGGCATCGAATACGTGCCTATCCGCTTAAAACTTCTCTCGACGTACTTCCCTGAGCTTAAACTCGGAAGGACTTTGTACCCCATACCCTTGAGCAACCCCATTTGATTAACCTTGTATCGATCCTACCCCCTTAAGCCTTACCTCTTACCCTGTTCGTAAGTGCGATGAAGCCCCCGACGAAAGGATGAAACCCCATCGAGAAGCACCGATACAGTCCAGTGAAGGCCTCAACGTGAAGGATTAATTTCTTCGAGTAGGACAACAGGAACCAGAAGATTTCTTAGGAGGCAAAACCGAAACTCTACCCCTTACACTACTTTTAATTCTCGGGACGAGAATTCTTTGTAGTGGTGGAGATTTGTAACACACTCAGATCCAGTACAGTAATCACTACAGTGATTCCACTGTTTAAGGCTCATTACTGGTTATGATCAATCCTTGAGCACCTTTGATCACAGCTCATTGAAATTCCAACCCTGATAAAATTTTCAAATAAATGTGGATAGTAAATCTTGCTCCAAGCATTGTGGATGCATGTCAATCAACTTGGCCATGGTTAAACCAAATCCAACTAGCCATGTGAATAATCACAAGTCAATGTTAATGATGGAACCAATGTTGTGGGGTTATCACAATTGTTTTGAAAATTAATATATAAATGGAAATCATAGTTAAACCAAAGTTAATGAAACATATTAAATAAAATGCCTAGCAATCTTAGGCCATGATAGTATAACAATGGTTATTTTATTAAAAGTGCTTTAGGAATAATATGAAATAAAAATAGTTGCTTGGAAATTATTAATTGCCATGGAATAATAATAAACAAGTGCAAATTTTACTTGAACTAAAATTTGTGGAACCAATTTTATTAAATGCCTAAAAATCAGTAGGTCTTATAAATATTGGAATGGGAATTTATTAAGTTATTTAAATAATGAAAATTAAATAAAAACAGTAGCAAAACAATGCCATTTAATACCTTTTTAAATAAAACAAAATGCAAATGAATTTATAAATGCCCCAAACTTTTTGTAGCACTGAAATGGAGCATAACACTAATTGTGGAACCTGTTACATATTTTACAAAAATACAAAAGTATTTAAAATAAATAAACAGTAAGGAAAGAAAATAGAAAACAAAAATAAAGGAAAAATTAAAAAACCCCTAAAACCCGCCGAGGGCGCAGGCCCACCCCGGGCCCAGCACCCTCTCTCTCTCTCCCCTCCCCTCCCCTGTCTGTTCCCCACGTAACCCCTCCCCCACCCCGACGCGCCATGGCAGAGGCCATGCCGCCATGGCCCCCTCCACCTGCTCCCTCGCCCCCACTCCCTACCTGCTCTCCCACCTGCCCATGGAGATAAGGCCGAAGGCCCCCTTCCCCTCCCCTACCTCTCTCCCTCCCTCTGCTTCCCCCCCCCCCCCCCCGATCTGGAGAGAAGGAGCCGGTCTCTATCGCCACCGCCGCCATGCTCTTGCCACCGCGCAGCCCCAGGCCTCTCCTCGCCGAGCCACTGCTCCCATCGGACTGGCGCACTCCTCCACGCCGGCTGCACCCCAAGCCAAGGCCAGGAACCCCCCCCCTCGAGTTCCCCTGACCCCGCCTTGCATCCCGCGGCCGTCGCGGCATCGCCGTCACCTCCGGCACCTCCCCCGAGCCCGCTGCCACCCCTTCCGCCCTTCGTGAGATCTCCCCTCGATTCCCTCTCTCTCCCTCTCTTTTCGTCGCCGTAGGGCGCCGTCTATGTCGTGAGGAGCTCATGTCGCCGCCGTGCCCGCCATGGGCGCTGGCCGTGCGCCCTTGCTGGCCGCCGCACCGCCCATGGTCGGGCCGCAGTGCTGGCCGCCGCCCGGCCGCCTCCCCTGGCCCTGCCCTCCTACTCGCCGAACAGCCGCCGCCGGCCACAGCCACGGCCATGGTTGTGCGCTGTGGCCTGATGTGTGTGGCCTAATTGGCCACTGACCTGTGGGCCAGATGCCCCTAATTACCTGCTAATAAAATTGAAACAAAGAAAAATCCCTGTTAGTTATTAGAGCAAATGACATGTGGGCCCTGGCAAATTATTTAGTTAAATAACTGCTAACTAACACATGTGTCACTTACAGATGGGCCCCACGTTGTTTAATTAATTAAAATGCTTTTATTGAAATGCGAGTATGACATGTAGGCCCCACTGGGTAATTAGATTTAATTAATTAAATTATTAACATGTGTGGATGACATGTGGAGCCCACATGTCAGCACTGTTCTGGATAGACTTGTGGATAATGTTTCTATTTTAATAATAAAAGAATTCCAAAAATCATTTAAATGATTTAAAACTTTGAAATTCAATAACTTTTAAACCGTAACTCAGATTCAAAAACTTTATACATGAAAATTGATCAAAAAAATATACCGAATACGAATACGCCATCCATATACCAACCACCCCCCTCTAACTTACCGGACATTGACATTCCCCCCTTCGGGCCGTTTGCCGATAATTCCCGGTACCGATATACGTTGCCCGGATGTAAAACATTTGTATACGAAAGTTGCTTAGAACGGATCCTCGAGTTCGGATATGATACCCATACCCCCACCACACCCCTCTAACATGCCGAACATCGAACCGTCCCCCTCTGGTACCGTTAGTCCGATAATTGGCCGACATCGATAAACCCTCCGGATGAATTTATTTCGAACACAAATGTTTCTCGGAATAGATCAACTAGCACGGATACACCCCCCTTATGTTTGTCCGGTGTCCACGACACCTCCGGCATGATATCTCCCCCTCCGGACACCCTGTCCGGTAATCATCCGGAGCCGGTAGTTCATCCTCAGATGAATTTCCGTTCCGAGCAACGTGCATTGCACTGCGTTAGAACACCATTAACATTTCATCTGTCATGTCATGCATCTGTTTGTATAAGCTTGCTGTGTATTTACTGTTTCTTCCCCCCCCCCCTTAATCTCCGGTAGACCCCGCTTCTGCCGTTGACTACACCGATGCTGAGTACGACTACTTCGCCGAAAACCCTACCCCTACCGTCGAGCTTCCAGGCAAGAAGAGCCATTTTCTTCCCCAGATATCGCCTATCTTTCCGTACATTTCTTGCACTAGGCATTGTTACTGTTGCTGCTACGTTACAATCATATTCAATTGCATAACCTGTCATTGTCACCCCTTGATGTGCCTTCGTTTATCCTATGCTGCCTATTATTATTATGCATTATTCAGCAGTGAGCCCTGCGCATTGTTAGCTAGGATTAGATAGAGGGCCGTGTTCACTCAGGGGAGTGAACGTGGATACAAATATTATAACTGCACAGGTACGGTACAAAGCAGACACCGCCAAAGGCCCCTATCTGGGTTATGCCTAGTCACCTCAAGTGTGAGCTATCAAGGAGTAATCCTTGTACTCCACTCGAGGATGACTTTGTCTTACCGCCTTAGGGTCCTGAACAACGGTTGTCCTTCAGGTAAGAAGTCGGGCGACCCAACGGTGCCCGTGAGAGGTATTGCGACGGGACGACAGGGAGGGTACGACCAGTGTACCGGTGTGCTTGGCCCCTGATCGTTGGCCGCGAGAGTTACCAAACCACGAAAGTCGAGCTCCTTTGGGAGCACACGCGAGACAAGGTAAGGAGACGGTTCACCTTGTTGGTAACCGCAGTGACTTGGTGGGACGACAGGGCAGGCACCGATGTACTGGTGGTCCTCGCTGTTGTAGTTGTCCGCGGGTCAGTTAAGTCGAGGCAACGATAACGGTTGTCACGCAGGTTAATTAAAATGCTAAATGCTTCAGTGAATGTCTTGAGTTGGCTATATGCCATGTACGCACTACCTACCCGTGGGAATTACGAGTTATGGGCTCCTCTGCTTCGTAGTGTCGTCCGAGGACTCTTCAGACGTCAGCAGTACCGTGGCCTGCGCCGGGAAGTGGTGTTGTCTTATTTGCTCGCGCGGTGGTGTCTTATTTGGATTTTATTTAACTTCACCGGCCAGCCACGCACCTTGAAGGAGTACGTTCGGGTTGGGGTCCAAGGCCCGGCGTACTTAGGATTTAGACCGACGGATGGCCTCTCTGTTGAGTTTGAAAGATGGGCTATGAAGTGTCGGATAGCCTCGGTGGAGCGTTCCCTAACAAGGTTCCCGCCACTCTGGAGATCCGTGCGTGTAGCGTAACACAAGTGCACCCCTGCAGGGAAGATTAATCTATTCGAATAGCCGTGTCCACGGTAACCGGACGCTTTATGCTGAAGCTGGATCTTACCACTAGAAACTATTATTATTAAACTGTATGGTTCCGGGTTTTCTTCCTCGCGGGGATGTCGAGGAGGTGAACTCGGAGGCATTGCTAATTATTACAACTTATTATTATACAATGTTGCAGCAACTTCTGCTTCATTGTTACTTTATGCTTTATATAAACTGTTGGCTGATTCTTACCTCATGCTGCAAGACATCGTCGGAAGATGCTAGTCTTCGATAGGCCTAGCTTCTTACCCTTGCTCTGGATTTCTGTCTTTCAGTCCACTATATACAGCCTCTTCTTTCCGTTGATACAATGCATAATGCTTAGTAGTGGACGTATGAATCGCGGGTATACTAGATACTCACCTGCTTTATTTCCTTTACTGTTTTGCCTGATCGGCCGCTGCAGCCAATGTTGGAGCCCAGGAGCAGGAGTACCCCGGAGGCGCCTACTATGACGTCGAGTTCCCCGTTGACCAGGAGTAGTTCGGTGGATCCCAGGCAGGAGGCCTCGCCTTTTCGATCTGTATCTCTGATGTGATTTGTGCTAGCCTTCTTAAGGCAAAACTTGACTAACTATGTCTGTACTCAGATATTATGGCTTGTATGACTTATGTATTCGGGTCCGCGTGACCCCCTCTATTGTAACATATTTGTTTATCCTTTTGTGTTTAGTGTTGTGCTGTGATATTATCACCGTGGCACCCTAATCTCAGTCGTGTACCCTGTGTGTATGATTACTGTACACGGTCTGATTTTGGGGGCGTCACACCTATCATGAACATGCTAATGGAGATATTTCTGAGATCCAGGGAAGGATAAAAGATGTACCAGTGACATTCCTTAAAGGGATTGCAATGGTTGATTTCTTCGTCATGAAGCCAAACCAAGGAAACATAGTGCTTGGGAGGGATTTCCTCCCAGCCGTAAAAGGCTTCGTTGACATAGGTAAGGGAAAAATACGCCTACGTGGGAAGGCAAAATGTATTTACCCCTTTTCTAAAATAAACAAGGACGAACTTATTGAGGAACCTTTTGAATCAATTTACAACTCCGATTATTATGATGATCTTTGATTCCTTCTTTTTGCATTAAGCCTAGCTAATGGCTTTAAAGAACCGCTTTCGGGAGGCAGCCCACAACTAATTTAGGATTTCCCTTTTGTTTTTCTTATGTTTTTAGTAGTCTTGATGATTTTTAATACTGTAGCAACATCTTTTTATCTTTACTTTTCAAGCTTTGTGCCATTTATAGCCTCATATGACAAGGGAAGTGAAAGTTGTGACATGCTGCCCAGAAAACAAATTCTATCCTCGTGACTAGAAAAATCACAGAAAAATCCCAATTCATATTTTTGAGCTGAATATTTTACACAGCATGCTCTATAAAATTACGGAACTTTTGTATGTTCTGAGTTTTTCTATTTGAGATGCAGAAGTATCCCTAAAAAATTCTTTACTACCTGCTGGTCTGTTTTTCACAGATTCTGTCCTGTTTTGCCTTTTCTTCGTTTTGCAAACTTAAGCTTGTTTTTTCTTGGCAAAAACTTTTTTGCAATCTTAAGAAACAGTAGCTCTTCAAGAATATCCTTATTTCCAGTAGAGGAAAAATTATTTTATTATGAGTACTAACCTCGCTAATCAGATTACGATGAGTTATGTATGCAGGGAGTTTTCAAGTGTGCGAGGGAAGATGATGAAAGAAGATTCAGGAGTGTCAAGCGCTCAAGCTTGGGGATGCCCCCATGCATCCCCAAGAAATATTCAAGGAGACTCAGGCGTCTAAGCTTGGGGATGCCCCCGTGCATCCCCTTCTCCATCAACAATTATCAGTTCGTCTCTCGTTTCACTATATTCTTATCACTTCATGCGTTATGTGCTATGCTTGGAGCGTCTCGCTCTTAGGTTTTATTTTTAGTTTTATTTAGCTTTGCTTGTTGTTCATAACAAGTTAGAACCCAGATTTCTTTGCGTGGGAGAGAAACACGCTCCACTTCCAAAATCTAGAACACAACATAGGATTTTTCATGCTAATCTTTGTTGTGTTTGTTCTTTATCTTTTTCATAGCTACTGTCATGTTTTGCTCGTAGTTTTCATGTTTATCTTTTCAAAGAGCTTTTGTTTAGTTTGTTGCTGGAACTCTCTTGAGTTTTCATGATTATCTTTTTTAAAGGGTTTGCTTGTTGCACTGAGTTTTGTGTCTTGACTTGAAGTAGGTAATTGAGGTTGCTATTCTTTTGTAGTAGTAACTTCCAATAGTTTTGAGGTATTGTTTTGAGTAATGTTTGGACTTTTGGTGTCAAGAGCTTTAGCCTATTAGTGATAGATGTCGTATTTTGGGAAATCCATGTTTATTTTCAAAACTTACAAAATTAGTTGAGAACTTTAGCTACTAGATGGATCATTACTCTTCTGAGGGGTCGAATATTAGAGTACACTCACGTACCATGAGTCGAGGATGCGCAAGGATAACCAAACCCCCATACACTCCTCCTCGGGGTACTTGTCTCTTTGTGAAACCTCCTTATTAGATTGTGAGTTACCGATAATAAGTGCATGAGTTCTTCGGACTAATGTGAGTATTCGAAAGTTGACACTTCCACCTTCCCATATTTTTCTAGCCTCTCATGTGTCGTGCATTCTTTCTTCTCACTCCGAGAGTTGGTGTCCACCTTAGCCAGTACATCCAAACCCTTGGCATAATACGCTCTGTCATCATAAACCTCCTTATATCCTTCCTCAAAACAGCCACCGTACCTACCTATCAAGGCATTTCCATAGCCTTTCCGAGATATATTGCCATGCAACATCCACCTTCTCATGACTTGATCTTCATGGCATACATGTTACTTGCTTGATCGATGAGCCGCATGCTAGTTGGGCTTTGCCCTAATCATTGCTACGTGACGCGCTAGTATCATTGCATATCCTGCTACACTGGCAGAGGCATACATTTGCATACATCATGATTGTTACATCTTCTTTATGATTTGAGTAATTTGTAAAGTGTGAAAGATCTTCTATACTTTTTGTAATATATAGAGTGTTTCCCCTAAAGTGAGGAAAAGATCCCAAAGTGTACAAATCAAAAGATCCCAAAGAGGACAAAAATAAAAGATCCCAAAGAGGACAAATGAGAGAAATAGAAAGAGCCATTGAGGCCACCAAAAAAATACAAAAAATAGAAAAAAGAGAAAAAAGAAATAAAAAGAGAGAAGGGGGCACACTAATATTCCTTTTGAGAGATCCACACTCGTACTCCCTCTTATATCTTGTACTCCATAGAGATTATCATTTATGCATATAGCTATGTGGGGACCTTCACACTATAGAACTTGGCTTGTATATTCCAATGATGAGCCTCCTCAAATGAGCTCTAGGTCTTCTTGAGCAAGCAAGTTGGATGCACCCCCACTAGTTCCATTGGAGAGCTTACCTTAGCTCATATGTGCATCCGTTGCATGTCAATCCCTACTCCTCGCATCATAACTGTCATTTGGCTTTCTCTCGCCTATGATTGTCCTCATTGATGTGAGCCTTTCACACCCTTTTTGACTTCCTCCTCCACCATATTCTCTCTTTTCCATCCTAAAGTGTCAACTTTCTTGCTTACGCTCATCCATTGCATGCGTGCTCAAAATGTCGAAAAGGAGTGGATCATTTTGACTTGTACCTGTCTAGTGGTCTGGGGATGAGTCAAGATAAGATTCCAAAGAAGACCAAGTGTGAAACTTTAGTAGATTGAGTTCTCAACACAAAAACACTTTTTCTCGTATATCCATATCCCCTTTCTTGCATGCAAACACCATTTGGAGACATTCGAGTCACGGACAGCGAGAGCTCTTGCACCTTTATGTTCTTATGTTGCTTGTTTCAATACTAAATATAGACTCTTGCATGTTATGACTTGAATTGAATTACATGCCTTGGTTGCATTACTCAAAAGTTCTTATATGGTTGTTAGCATGTCACCACAGAAATTATGCTTTCATCATTTACCTACTCAAGGACGAGCAGTAATTAAGCTTGGGGATGTTGATACGTCCAAAACGTATCTATAATTTCTGCTTGCTCCATGCCTATTTTGTGTGATATTGATATGATATTGATGAACTTCCATACACTTTTGATCATATTTGGACTAACCTATTAACTCAGTGCACCCCAGTGCCAGTTCCTGTTTTCTGCTGTTTTTCTATTTCAGGTTTCCCCCATATTAAAAGTGTACCAAAAATTCGGGAAAAATTCAATTAAAAATCAGCGCAGAAGAAGCTTCGTGAATCACCGAGGGGGGCAGAGGGGACCCACCAGGGCCCCAGGCGCCCTCCCGGCGCGCCCTAGGGTGGGGCCGCGCCAGGGGGCCGCCTGGACCCCTGGTGGACCCCCTGGCTGCCCCCCTTCGCCTATTTATTCCTCGTGACGGGAACCCTTTTTCACGATCTCTCCTCTGTTCCGCCGCCGCCGAGCTTCCAAGATTGGGATAACCAGAAGACCTCTTCCCGACACCCTGCCGGAGGGAGGAACCACCTCCGGGAGCTTCTCACCCACCATGGATGCTTCCCGGATGAACCGTGAGTAGTCCACCTTGGACCATGAGTCTATGATAAGTAGCTATGTAATGTTCTCCTCCCCTCTTTGTTCTTCATGGATTAGACCTCGTGAGCTGCCCTACATGATCGAGGCACATATGTAATATTTCTGTTGTTGCTATGCTGAGTTTGCTGGGATCCGATGGATTATGAGATTATGTTTAGATTGTGTTTGAATAATATATTTGATTCTCCTCTTTTATTTTTATGTTCTAGAGTAATTCTTGCATGTTCTCCGTTGCTGTTTATTGCTTTGGCCAAGTAGTGGTAGTGACTCCAAGAGGGAGCGTTATGCATGATTGTGGGTTCATGCCCCCCGATGACTAGCTTGAGTGACAGAAACATGAGTCTAGGGGATGTGTTGTTGCCACAAGGGGGAAAACAACGGTGCTTGTACTTGCGGGTGCAAGGATTGTTTACTTTACGCAAAGTTCTTTAATGCATTTGTCCGTTGCTTTGAGTTTACACTTTGGGTGGGATTCGCAACTTAATACCAGCGAGATGTTCTGGATAGATATCTCAAGGTGGATGATTAGTAGGTAGATGCAGATGGATTTCGGTCTACTTGTCTTGGCGTACCGCCCATGCTTCTGAGCCTCTTCCTTTCTTTATAGCATAATTAGCATTGGTTTGCGCACATAATCCTGTCAATTTCCTAGCTGTAATTTGTTTACCTCGCATGGCTATTTTATCGTCTTTTGGGAGAGAGACATCACTAGTGCACATCATAGGACCCCCGTCCATATTTCCAATACTGTTTACACCCACTGTAAATTTACTGCTTTATTTACTTATCCGTTGCTAGCACTATCATTATTATCCCGTGCGTTTATCCTTTGTAAACAACAAGGCCGGAGGAATTGACAACTCCTCTGTACTCGTTGGGAAGCAAAGTTATTTGTTGTGTGTGCAGGTCCAGGTGAAGTTAGCAACCTCGGTTGTAAACGTCGCCATTGTTCACTTCGCCACCTTCTTGTGTATGTTGGAGTCCTACTGGTTCGATACTAAACCTTAGCATCTTCGCTATGGGAAACTTGCTGCTGTCTACATCTCAACCTTCCACTTTGGGTAACCAACGAGGGGGTGTTAATTCGTACCATCACCGCACTACTGTTGTTCCCCTTCCACCCATGCAGCCCGACCACGACGAGATCATGTCACGGGTGACCACAACCGGCGAGATGTGAAGCGCGCCCGGGCTAGCTCGTCTCTCCAGCGACGGATCCCACCGACAACCTAACAGGCACGCCTCCCTCCCAACAGATCCGGGTTGGCGGCCTCCCTGCTCGGATCCACTCTCACCCCCCCTCCCCTGGTTCCTCCTCGGACCACATGTAGCCGCGTCAGACGGTCCATGTATCCGCCCCCAATCCGTCTTCCCTCTTCGACCATGCCCGTATGGCTGCACTGCCCCTCGCGCCCGTGTCCCCGGTGACGGACCCATCCTGTCGTCATCCTACTGTGTGGGGGCGCTGTAACAAGGCGTGGAGGGGGGCTGGTGAGAATGAGGGTCGCTGGAGGGGTTGTTGCTGGCCCAACGCCATATCTGCCCCTGGTGCATTTCGATGTTGGGCGGACATGGAGTTCGGATCTGCACAGATTTGCTCATTTTTTCAGGTTTCCAGTTGCACGACGAGGTCCCTAGGACCATGATTGATATGTATGTGTAATGTGAAATTGTTCTGTGTGTGTGATTCTACTACGATGTTTGTCGATCTGTTGCTTATTGTTGTTGTAAAACAGTACTGCATGTTGTTGTAAAACAGATGTGCGGTTCTTTTTATTGGAAAAAGTAATTTTTGTGCTTCATTGTAAAATTTATATGTGGAACGAGAAAAAGGTCACTACTTTTAGAAAAATTAATGCAGTTCAAAAAAAATCCTCGTTTGCAGTGCGGTTGCCTGTCGAATGAAATGCACTCGATGTGGTTCGATTGTGGTTCATTTTCTACAAAACAGAATGAAAAGTCATGCAGTTCACTTTGTCTGTGCTCGCGAGTCACTTCCTCCAAAGCGAACTGTGAAATTTTGATAAAATGAATAAAAAACTTATGCAATTCTATCAATAAACAAATGCGGTGCGGCCGCTCAGCGGATGCAGTGCACATCCTCAGTTTCGGGTTCGCGAAAAATACGTGAATTTCTGTTTGGCGATAATGCAATGCGGTTGCACGTATGATGCAATCACATGCAGTTCGCTTCGTCGAGTACAAATCCAAGAAAAACATGTGCATTTATGTTTGTCTATAATGCAGTGCGCTTGCCTGTCAGATGTGGTGTGCTTGCCCGGCGAATGCAGTTCACTTCGTCGATTTCTGTTTCACGAAAAAACATAGTTCCGCGTTTTAGTAAAATCAATGCTACTTTTAAACCGTAAGGAATTAGAGTGTGTGTTTTACATAAAAATGGAGCGTCTCGACGATAGCTATCCAATGGTGTATCAATTGCATCGATCGGATGAACGAATCAAAAGAATTTACGTCAAAACGCCCCGCTGCCCACACGAGGGCAGAACACGGTTTTTGAAATTACTTTAAAACCGCGAAGCATCTCGAAAAGTGTTAATTATATAAATTATTCTACTTATCCATATTAATCCAACGGTGTATCATACGCATCATTCCGAGAAACAGTTTAAGAGAAATCGCAAAAAAACTTCCGTTTTCAAAACTGCTCTTAATCCGTGATAAATTAGAAGAAGTGTTCAACATACAAAAGATTCTCCTTTTTCATATGAATCCAACGGTGTATCATACGCTCAATTACGATGAACGGTTAAAAAGTTAGAGCGAAAATACTGAATGTGGTTCTGTTTTACCCGAGATGCAGCACTTGTAAGTCAACAATGCAGTTCTCGTTAGCGTCCAATGCAGTGCGAAAGTGTTAGCGGGATAGTTATTCTACTAATATTAGCAGAAAAGACGGGTTGTATATATGTATATATCTAGCATCGTACACATATTGGACAGGAAAGATCATATGCATAGTAATTCCGAACTATATATAATCAACTAGCATTTCGTATAAGATCTAGTATGGCAATACATTTATGTCAAATCCACATTAATCTAAAATCACAGTACTGGATTGTTTGGGCAATTAATACTTCAATTTCTAACATATCAAGCTCTTGCATCATACTTTTATCTAACTTGTTAAAACTTAGCCCATGTCAATTGAAGAAATTTATAATTTCTCACTAATTAACTACTACTCACTTGATAGACATATCATATTTGGTACACAGACTAATAACTTATTTATTTTCACAACTAAGAATGCAAACATTTTGGGAAAAAGGGGGGAAACAAGATGAAAACAAAATTATGGAAAATTACCTCCTGTGCTCGGCGGGCTCCGAAAGAACGTAAAAGAAGCCGTGATATTCGAAACGAGGGGGGATTGGCCGGAGATGCCCAAGGCCTCGGTGAATGAGCCATTTGCCGTGGCACCGAAGCCCTTTGCCTCGGCGCCGAAGCTCTTGGCCAAGGTGCAGGAGATGCCCAAGGCCTCGGCGCTGGATCCCTTGGCCGAAGCGTCGGAGCATTTGGCCGGTCCGCTGGATCCCTTGGACGAGCCGCCGAATCCACTCTTCGAGGTGCTGGATCTCTTTGACGAGGAGCCTCCGCACTTGGAGGACGTGGGACTGTTACCCACGGCGACATTTCCTTCAGCGGCATTGCCCTTGCGTCGTTTGGTCCCGGGGGCCATCTTTGTCGAAATAGCCGGTGAGTATTGTTGGGTTGTGTGGGAAGAAAGTGGGGAAGAGGGTGTGGACATCGAAGAGGGGATGCCGCGGAAGGAAGGAGGCAATGGGAACCTGTGGAGACGATGAGGCGTCGGTCGATGGTGAGGGTTTTCGGAAGAAGGCAAGACGAGAGGGGTACGATCGGAAATGGCGGTTTCGAGGTTACCAAGCAATTATTATTTCTGCAAGGGTAGTGGGTGATTTATGGCGCACATCTTTTCGGGGCATACAACACGAACAGACGCCTGGCGAGCGGTGGTGTGGTGTGTACTGCACCCAACTTGAACTTGTGTGAACGCAATCGATCGTGGTTGAGTATGAAAGCAAATACTCAGACATAGCCGATATCGTCCATCGCTCATCCGCCGGTCCAAAGTGCCCACAAGTTCAGAAAATTTATACTCATGTATATAGCGTGAATGGCAATGACACTCTTTCTAACAACCCAAATGTTGCTCGATTCCTAATCGTAGGTCAACAATTATTCACTTTTTGCAAATTTTCATGTTGATTAGTGTGTACTTTTGTAGCAATCTTTCATGTTGAGTAGTGCTTAATTATTTTTGTAAGCTTTCATGTTGAGTAGTGTGCATTCAAAATAATGGTATACTACAACATGATCAAAATAATGTGACACGCCATGGAATGGATGAATCGACATATCGGTTTTCACATCAGAGTACAAACAAACATTTTCCATAAAAAAATTTATTTCTGACTAACATATATATTGTAACATGTTGCCACACAATCATGTTGCCAAATGTACAACCAAACATTCTGTAAATCAAGTGAGGTGTCTTCAACGTGAAGGCATTTACATACATTTGATAAGATATGCCAAGACCTGAGCATGATAGGTTGCTCATGAACAGAGATCACGAGCATCCGCTTGTGCGTAACGCGTGTGCGAGCACACACACACACACGAGTTCGATTAACATTTCCACGTTGAAAGCATGATTCAACAAAGAAGAAAAACAAATGAGGCATCTCTTCACCGTGATTCCATTTACCCTTGCCAAGACATGCCAACATGGTTGAAGCTAGTGACATGCATGCATGGATTTGGGAGCTAAGCAAGTTGTTTTCTCTCATGACCACAAAATTTGAGGATTGAGATATGCTTAGCACACAAAAATCAGATCGATATATACGAATTGAAACCCAGAGTATGCAACCATAACATTCCACCCAATCAAATGAGGCATCTTCGATCACCACCATGCATGATTGCATTTACCATGATGAGACATAACAAGACATAACCATACTTGAACATTAGAACATGAGAATCGTCATCTATGAGTGTGTAATGAGCACATATACAAATCCATTGACCTATTCGACTAAAAACCTAAAGTACAACCAAACATCCCACAAATCAAATGAGAGACGTATTAGGCAAACACTGCAAGTCTCGATTAGACATGTCGGTACTTAAGCATGGCTGAAGTGACATCCATGCATGGATTTGGAAGCGCAAATCGCTTGATCATGACCACGTAAGCTAGCATGAGTATCGACATATATGTGTAACACACACGTATATATACGAGTCGATTGACTTATCTGATTTGAAACCAAAAGTATAACCAAACATTGTACAAGTGAAATGAGCCAGTCATCATTATTTCACTATACCCTTGCTAACAGCCATGACAAGATCGTTTTAAGCATGCTTTTAACTGACATGCATCAATGCATGGGTTTGGCAGCAAGTTTGTCTAAATTTTCCTATGACCTCACAACCGTATTTTCATGTACCGTTGCTATAAGTCGTGCCAGAACTTAAGCATGGTTGAATGATACGCATGGATTTGGCACCATGACCACATAAACAGAGGATCAACGTGTGCGTATGTAAGGCCCGATATGCGGTACTATTCGAGATCTAGATGTTTCCATCCAGATCCGGGGACGAAGCACATATTATCAGGGTTACCACTTTGGAGCAAGATATGAAATAGCTACAGCAGGTCACATGGCAAAGGTTTGCATCTAATTGAAGTACACCTGATGCTTAACACATACAAGAAAGAATTACTGGCATAGGCATCATGGATGTGACACAAGCATCAACCAAACTTGCAAGAAAATAACAGCAGCAACAGTTAACATTTTGCAGCACACTTCAACACAGATTTACAACAACTAGATGACCTCAAATGACTTAACTCACTAAAGCAAAAAAAGTTATAGCACATCACAGAGCACAAATTTCATTTTGGGCGCATCGCTATACGGGCTACGGATCTATCACAAACTACGTCGCAAAATAGTATCAGCACACAGTTACATGACTTAGCAGAAAACTAAAAAAGAAAAGGAAAGGAAAAATACGGTGAAGGGCTCACCATGGGCTCGGCCCAAAAGGCCGGGTGGGCGGTGGCCAGCTAGGCCTCGCCAAGGGCGAGGAAGGCGGTTGGGCTGGAGGAGGGAGTTGGGCCGGGGAGGCGTTAGCCCACGTGGTCGTGGAGGCTCGACCGGATCGGGTCAATCCCGACCGCGGCGGCGGCCGGCGGGCGACTGGCTCCCGGCGGCGAGGCGGCGCCGGCTGGAGGGAGCGGGCGGCGAGGACGGGCGGAGGGGGGCCGGATCCGGCTAGGCCTCGCCGGATCTAGGCGATGGCATGGTGGCGGACGAGCTCTCCTAGCTCGGGCCGGCCATGGCGGGCGGCGCAGGTCGGTGACTCCGGCGACCTGCGAGGCAGTGCGGGGAGGAGGCGAGGGAGGCGCAGATGGGAGGAGGCGGCGGCACGGTGCGGCGGCTGTCGGCGTGGAGCTTGACGACCGGCGAGGTGGCGAGGCCGGAGCGCGGCGGCGGTGGCTCGGGCGGCCAGAGGTGGCGGCGCGTTGGAGCGGGCTGGCCGCGGCCCGGCGGCGAAGGAGCGGGCCCGTCGCGGCCCAGATCCAGCCCTGCGGGGGCCGGGCGGTTGGTGCTGCCTGAGAGGGCCCGACACGATCTGGACCATCCAGGAGCAGATCCAACGGCCGGGATGCGAGGAAGGCCTAAGCTTCCTGGATTTGGGGGCTTTGGGAGGCAGATCTAGGCAAATTGGAGGGGGTGGGTGCAATTTTTACAAGGGGGAAACCCTAGAAGGGCTATGAGAGAGTGGTGATCTATATATAGGCTGGCCTGAATGGCAAGTTTACACAAACGCCCTCGGGTTTTTTTTCTCTCGTGTCCGGTACTCCATGTTCTCACCGCAGGGAGTCCATACGACCTCCGATTCGGACGAAACCCACTAGGATGCATTTATGATGTCTATCTCAACATGCATGATATCCACATCATTCAGTATTGTAGCCAATCATTTATCCATGTCATCCACTAACAAAACTTCACTAAGATACATTTATGGTATATATCTCCACAAGCAAGCTATCCACATCATCTACTATTATAGTCAATCATTTATCCATGTCATTTCATTTACATGCATCTTATACCCTTTCAATTTATATTGTAGAGTTTTATAAAGATTTCTGTTGCAACGCGCGGGGTATTCTTTTAGTTAATATAACACTGTAGAATATTTTGTTCTCATAGCAAGGCCGAAGCCAGTCTGTGGGCTTCCGTCGGTAATCTTGGCTTCGCCAATATCATTTTGGAGTAGTCTCTACATGGATGTTTTGCTCCCCTCCTCCTTTTTTCATCCCTCCTAGAATCACCACGAGTGATAGCGGGCGGACCACTTGTACTCTTGTACTCTCTTCTTCTATCAATGAATGATACGTAAGCTTTTGCGTATTCACGAAAAAAATATTTTGCTCTACAGTCTTTTTAAAAAAAAAATCTTATTTTTACTGGGCAAGGCTAAACCAGACCACAGATGTGTACAAAAAATTGATGCACCCAATCAAGCACGCACTAGATAACTCTACAGCAAAGAGCCAACGAGAAAAATACACAGACGTCGGAGAGCAGTGGCGCATGGCAATTGGCAAGATGAGACAATGCGAAGTACGTACGCTGCGGTCACAACAGACAAGAGGCCAGAGGGGAACAGTGAACAGTGGCGTGTGTTCTCCGGTCCCTACTAGTAGTACTCAGCTAGGTGTAGTGATATGTCGTCGTCCGTTCTAGTGACCACTGACCAGTGCTCGTTACAGGGACGGAGCGGCCGGGCCAGCTGCCGCTTATGATTGGAGAAATGCACCGTGGTATTGAAGCGGGGCACTGTGATTCCACAAAAATAATTATAGTTTAGTTTTTATGTAAACATAATATTGCTGAAAAATGACAAATCTACGGTACTTCATAGCGATATAGGTATCTTCAACCTCAACCTTTAAAATAAACCCATTAAAATAAATATTTTATTCATTTTGCGGTTAAATTGAAATAAAAAATTGAATGAACTCAAAAAAAAAATTTAAATTTAAATATAATTTATATAAACTGGACATATTTCATGTAAATCGAACGATTTACATAAAAACTAAACTATAATTATTTTTACCTAGTCTAAAATTACGTTGGCATCCATGCATGATGAATTGTGAGCTCCATGAATTAAAGCTACTTCAATGTTGCGTTATGGGTTTCCGGCATAGAAGAAGCTTCACCACTCAGTTAGACACTAGACGCGTGTCATCGAAGCAGGCCCACATGGGACACGAGATGCACTCATGTCTGTCTCACATGTTCTATTCTTCCTTGAAGTCGTCGTCCACCGTTCGAACTTTGTCGGTGGAAGTGGTGTTGGTGATCGATGCAAACATGTCGGCATTGTAGTTGCGCAATGCGCATGTCATGCAAGACGTCGAGCTTTCTACGTTGACATCCACGATCGACTGTCCTGCCTTCGCGTCCGCCTCTACCACAGTCGCATTGTAGTTGGCACAAGCGCGTCGCACAGTCCCGTAGAGCGTCGATTGTTGCTCGATGAAGTTCGGGTTCTCCACCATCATCGTCACCAAGGCCTCCGCACACGCGATGTCACCGTAGATTTGACTCTCAGCCACCCGGTGTTGCGCGAGGAGGTCCATGTTGTGGCGTTGGTAGTCCTGTTCCAGCTGGAAAGTCAAAATTGCTCCTCCGCCATGATAGCATCGAAGTGTGTTCGCTCCTGCTCCATGGTGATGTCAGCAAGAACCATCGCGGGCACGGGCGACAGCTCATCGTCGCCTCCTCCATCGCCGGGTTGTCTTCTCTAAAATCCGGCAAGCTTGGCTTCAAGCCAGTCTCAATCCATCACGCGCGGCGGGCCTACCAATTACCCGAGACACCGACCAACTCGTGCTTCCGCTCCATCGAGAGGCTCTTCCACAAGGCTTTAGAGCTCATCGTCATTACGAATGTGTAGCATGGAGGATGAATGGGAGTGGGGCGTGGTGAAGTGCAGATAGTGCACTGAGTGGATACGTTTAAAGCTTTAAATAGCGGGCTCCGGTGGGGCAATCAGTTGAAACCAAGTTTGAATGTGATACGTCCAAGTGGATTTCTTGGCGGTTCGCCTCTTCAATGTCAGCAGGCGGACGGATGTGTAACCGGTTTGAATCTGGCAGATAACCACTTAGTCATGTCTCTGGTATTGAACTGATGCAAAGACAAGAGCCCTCGATCGGCGTGTCTCTTCTGTTCCAGTGAGTGGTCGTGTCATTTTGGGTTAGCATCAATGATTGTTCCAGAAGACCGTGTCTACTCTGGAGCAAACGGATCGACATGAATATGTGGCCATCATTTTATGATTATAGAGAAATTTTCGCACATAAAGATTTGGATGAGGCCTAGATGTCGTATTTGGACACGACGATGAATCAAACGAGTGCAAAGCCCTCGATTTACTAAAAAAACAGGTACACAAACGGATCCGCGGATGAATACAGGTCCACATTGGATTGGATTGATGACGTCCCTCCATCTTGTGCCCATAGAGATCTTCAATGTTCCCATGGAAAATGATTATTTGAACGGAAGGCCATTGCTTTCAGCTCAAGTAATATTTTAACCCCCCCCCCCTCCCCTCCCCTATTCAAGTCTTGCCAAGTTATACACGAATAATGGCTATTAGCATAAAAAAGTGTGCTACTTCTCGCTATGTGTTTTTTTTCGAACAACCCTTCTCCCTGTGTTTAAAGTCTCATTCGAGGTTTGTTTCCACATTGCACTAATTGTCATATTTAATGCGCTGCTTCATCCTAATACATGCATCATATTTCCAAACATTTTCACAATTATATTTTTTTAGAGTACGCCAAGGGTGTACCATAGTTTTATAGAAGGCAGAAGAAAGTTACAAGAAACTACCTCTCACTGCGAACAGCAAGTGTAGCACACAACACAAACAATACAACACAACAAGGAACCTAACACACCCAAGCAACTTATGATTATTCTACTGTTTTAAAACAACTTATGACACCACCACTACATGCACGCACTAATGAATTATAATCTAAAAATTCACATGCTATGGATGATGCTCATGATAAAACTATTTATACTACTGCTACTGAATCTGAAATTACTACTGAATCTCCTTCCTTATGAGAATTACTTGATACTCATCTTTCAGTGTTAAAACAAAAGGAAATACTTGAACCATCAACTTCTACTTTAAGAACGACGCATATTCCAACCACACCTACTAAATTAGAGTTGAGTTTTGCCAGAGATGTTAGAGAATGTGACAATGAAAAAGATCGTGATACTTTGAAAAAAAATCATTTAAGAGAAAAGCTTTAGGAGACTTGTTTTTGCATGATTGTGAATTTGTGACTCTTCTATATATGTTGAAAATGATTTTTTTATAGAACCTAAAGTTACTAAAGCTTATAGAAAATCTTACCTTTCAAGGATCAGATAGTGAACGTGTTTTTGATCATGCTCACAAAGTAGTGATCTTTGCTAGACTTTTAATAAAAGAGGAACTAGTCTCCTCTCTTCATGATTAAATTAGTTTATCCTCGGTTGGAGGCCGGGATGCTAAAATATGGTTAAATAATTTTCTACCTAGAAGCATAAGAAGTTTCAAAGATATGCTTTATGCCTTTAATTATGAGAAAATATTTAGACATCATAAGCGTCAGGCCATAATTAGAGAAATTCATAACTTTTTTCAAAACAAACATGATGATTTCCCTCAAGTTTGGGGGAGGTTTTGTTAGTTACAAAGGAGAAACCATATAATAATATTAAGGATCCGTCTTTGCTTCATATATTTTACAATGATCTAACCCCTAAATCTAGAACACAACTAGATAGTTATGTAGGAAATGTTTTAAGGGTCCTATCCCTAAATGAAGCAAATGATCTCCCTAATGGGATTGCTAACTAACAGTGATAATGATATGAAAAAACTAAGAAATCCTTTTAAAGAGAAGGGCACTCCAACCTCCGAAGTAAAAGAAAGCTACCTCACATGGGTAACACCCTTATATCTCAAGCTATTAGTCATGTTATTGAAGTTAATTCTTTACACAGGTTTGATGAAGATGATCTTCCTTATAATAAGACTCCTAGTCAATGCCATGAGGAATTAGATAATTTCATTTTCAAACAATGTCATTTTTACTTGGAGATTAGTAGAGAAATTTCTGAAAACTCTTCTTGGATTGCAAACATGTCCAACACTATAGAAATAACTATGAATGATATAAGAATTCTTTCTAAACACGAAAATATGATTTAAATATAGAAATTTCAAATTATGCAAACACAAGAATATTATTCTTGTTAGGGCAATGTCCAGTAATAAAATTTGTGGAGAAGGCACTAGTATATGAAATATATTGCTACTAGAGTTGATCTTCCACCCAAGATCATTTATATTAAGAAGGTCACCCCCAATAGAATTATAAAATATATGAAATAGATAAACTTTGCGCCCTCGGCGATCCGAACCCGGGAATTAAGTCTCGTGACCTTTAGCAACACCTTGAAGTTCAACTCGCTCTCCTCTTGCTTACCCAATTCTTATTAAATGATCGGCATCATTATCATTTGAGCATCCACGTTTTTCAAATCCGATGAATCGTCGAACTCTTTGGATAGTAATTCATCAAGTTTCCTGTTTGCATATTCATCATGTGATGACGAATCCATCATTTGTCTATAACTGAGCAAAATAATAAAAATATTGCTCATGCATTTCATCGAACACATAGACCGCTAGGTTTATCTCTTCAGGACTTGCTCATAACGGGGTTGGGCCGATGGCTGTGGCCTAGTTAGGTGGGTGTAGATCAACGACATTGTGGGTTGGGGCCTCCAGTAACAACATTGTCAGTGGGGAACGATGGCAGAGCTAGGGTTGCAATAGAACTGCGGTGGCGGATGTGTGGTGAGGCACAAAAAATGAGAGGAAGATGGTAGGTTGGGCTAGGTCGAGGATGTTTTGAAGAGATTTGGGATGGACCCCTACCATCAGTCTAACACGGTGAACAATGTTCGGGCATTTTCATATCCGCCTCATTCATGGACGGTGTATAAGGGTGCAAATGACCTAGAATTATAGGGTTAATTCGAGAGGTTCGATTGGATTGAAAAAAATGACCAGACAGTAACTGAACCACCCTTTTGAACTTATAGAAAAAATTAAGGGGCATGATTGCAGATGCTTTTAACGCCCATGTGAGTGCATCTCCAATGTGGATCCTAAAATCATCCGCAAACGTTCATATCAATTTGTTCAACAACGTTTTGACATGCAATGCGATCCTGCTTTTCCTACTAATCTGGCGCAGATATGGGGGCTTTGCAGGTGTTTGGACCATTGCTGCGTACGCATGCGACACCCTGGTCTCACCCAGAACCCTCTCTGCACAAAAAACAATCTTCGCACAGGGCGATTGCCACGGATTCATGCAGTTCATCCCACTCCAAATCGAATGTGCCAGTCAATTTAGCAGGCATTGATGTCGGCCTAGAGTAGATACAACTGGTCAATGGAGCCGCAATGACACGCCGACCGAGAGTTTCAGTTTCCACGCATATTCAACGGCGAAGAGACGCGAGCTATCTACGATGTTCAAACACGCTTCCCGTCCGACTGCCTGTCGGCATTCAACTGAAGTGGCGATAGTGAAATCCACTCTATCTCCCCGCATTCAAACCAGCTGGCCGCTCTCCTAGTCGAACCCTTTATTTATACTTGTTCGCGCAGGATACTATCCGCATCGCACCACGTACGCTCCCTCTTCTCCTCCGTGCTCCACCTTCGTCATGACGTCGAGTTGTAAAGCATTGTGGGACAATCTTTCTAGGGATCAGAAGCACATTTTGGACGATGTAGCGGCCAGCGGGTAACTGGCAGGCTCGTCGTGCATGATAAATAGAGGTTGGCTTGTTGTCGAGCTCGCTGGAGGTGAGCAACAACGACCCGGCGATGTAGGGGGCGTCCTACGATGATCTGACTCTCGCGCCCGTGCGGATCCATGTTGGCATCACCTTGGAGAGGGCGAGGGCACACTTTTCAACGTCATCATGGTGGAGACGGAGCAGTCGCCGCTGCCGCCACTGTCAGCATTTCGGCTAGGTAAGAGGACCAACGCGAAAACCTCTCACTCTCCCCGCGCAACATTGGTCGGTAGAGAGACAAACCTAGGCAAGTTCACGCGCGAGGAGGCCATGGTCGCGAAGTATGTGAATTTTGTCAAGCACCAGCGGGTGCTCTACGAGATCATGTGCTGCGATTGCGCCGGTTACAGAGCTATCATGGCGGAGGTGTAGGCATGCAAGCAATCGCGGATGGTAACATGGGCATTTTCGCGGCGTGCGTATCGTCATGGAGTCGACACGTTCATGTCGCTCGGGGGCCTCACCTCGACTGGCGACGTGCACACGACGAACTCCGATGAGGGAGAGTAAGACGACAAACATAGGAGACTGACATATGCACTCCCTCCATGCTTCACGCCTGCCGACCGACTTCCCACAACTTCACATTCGACGGCCGATCTCTTACAATTTTTAGCGGATGAAAGTGAGGCAATTTTAATTTCAAAAGCTCACGGTCCATCGGGCATAGGCGTCAACGTAGTTTTGGACTAGATTAAATTTTGTTAATGAAATATATCAAAATTTTCATCTATTTGATCTGGTTTAAATGGAAATCGTCCAGCTTGTTCAAATTTCATTCAAAATATGTTCATACGTTTGAGGTGAGGTGTACGGTTGAATGACGGCTTCTATATTCCTATCGACGGACAAGTCTAAACCAACACACAAATAAATACTCCATTGACACTGAAAATGCCCTTAGGAGTCCGCGTGTGAGATAGCCTAAAATGTGCCACGCCAAAAAAATGCGGCTTTATGAGCCATGAAAAATCAATGGAAATGGACCAGTTATACGACCCAGATTTGTTAGGTGAAGTGAAGGTCGGCACGGCTGTGCAGACGTTGATCTGCTGGCTTAATCACAGTACTACAGTACAACTAACAATTGCGCGAATGTCGTATAGTCCAACAATGCCCGACGACACATCACGGAAAATACACAACAGTGCTTCGCTCAAAAATAATCGAAAAAAAGGTCGATGTCTTGGTCCAGTTCTAGTACGGCGCCTACATCAAAAGAAATCCCAACCGCCCCTTAAAATCGACGTGACATTCAAATGCTCGCCAATTCTCTCTTCTTCAAGCGAGGAACAGGAGCTGGAGACCACGACGGTCATTCATTCGAAGCGGAAACTGGATCCAAAACCGTGGCCGGAGTAGAGTAGAGACGTCGTAGGAGGACGTGTCCGCTAGGAAGGAGATGGGATCACGGGGAGGACTTTTCTTTGGGCGGTCGGTCGGCCAGTGGCGCACGGCCGGCCTCGGGGCCGCGGAGTCATCGCCGGAACCCCGCGCACGGCGCTCTCCTCTTGGTGTTGGATCCAACGGCGTTCTATATTTTTTGTAGGAGGGTCTCACTCACCGAGAGAGTTGGCCCGTCACAAAACCTCGACGTATTCCCTTCACTTCACACTACATATTTATGACCTGACTACGGTCCAGCCAGCAGCAGCCTTTCAATATCGTAATCGCACAGTTAGAAATAAGGGAAATTAAAGGTTGGAAAGAAATTGTGAGTGATCACTCATTACGGCATCTACGACCGGGCTTGTAGCATCTTAGATACATCAAATTGATTTCTTAAACGTTCACGGATAATAATCGATTGAACCTCAAATTTACATTTTCCCAATCGTATCGATTTATCACAATAATTTAAATCTATATAATTACAGGCAACGTAGAATCTAAGTCAAATTTTCGACGACGATGCTTCAACTTTACTGTTGTATTCATGTCTGGAGATCGGTTAAGCTCTAACAGTGTTCTTCCCATCTTCGGCGAGGCAGAATAGAACATGGGACACACGTCGGCTTAGGGGACACAAGGCGTCATCATCTCCCATGTCGTACTCTTCCTCGCCTGAGCCCATGGGCTGCACATCGCTGGTCGATGTAAGATTCACGATGGATCCATCGTGGTCGGAGCTCCACACCTCCATCACAATGTGGTTATGGCGGCTCGGGTTGTCGGTCACATGTAGCGGCGCTTGCGGTGTGCAACTCCGCCTCAGTCACATCCGCCGTAAGGGCTACCGCGGCCTCCGCCTCGCACACCGCGCCATGACATCCCCATCGCTAGGTCGTATGTGTGGGCTTCCAACCCCGTGCGTCAACGAAGTGGCTAGCCTCCGCCACGGCATGCGGACACCAGATGGACCGCACCGCCTTCAGCGAGGCAGTGGCAGTGCGCCTCACATGGGATCTTGGTTCAGTACATGCTTTATTTTTTCCCAATTATTCCTGTATGCTTGTATCAGCCCAGATTTTCACAAAAATTTAAAAATTTGTTTTCTGCGTGAATTGGTTGATTATCTGAGTTGTTTGCGGTGTTTGCGTCCCCAATTTATCGATCGGTGATTATTTTCCCCCTCTTATCTCGTACCGGACGGAGACTGACCCTTGCCACCCTGACACTCGACCTTGCAACACCGGGATTCACCCGATCACCGTCGCAAAAACCGGCACAAGACCAACCAACGCCAACGGAATTAAAACCCCGTTTAATAATTAAACGTGTTATTTTTATAGCGCACCGGAAAGTGTTCTCAGAACGATTTCAGCGCGAGCTGAACGCCGCCGACTCGACACGCTGATCGCGCAGTTCGAAGTTTTACCCGAACCAGAGGTCCTGCGGACCCCTGGCGGTCAGAAACGTAAACCCCGCGCACGAGAGAGAAAAACCGGGGATGTTTTTGCAAACTGCTAGCCACCTGGGATATAAATAGACCACCATCCCACTTAGGGTTTCCCCTAAGCCAAATAGGCATCCACAAGCCCCAGATCTGGAAAAATAGCCCCAATTTTCGTAATTTAGCCTATTTTTGCAGCAAACCCTAGCCATCTTGTCCATCCAGGACCGTCGGATTGCGCGATTGACGTCCCAGGTGCATCCACGTCGCCCCCGAGCCTTGTCGTGCTGCAGCCCGAAGCCCCGACCCCACCGCCTCGCGCCACCTCGTCGGGCTCCGATCAGTCGTCCGCCGCCAGGTCGCCCTCGCGCCCATCTCCTCTTCCCTCTCTCCCTCCTTTCTCCATCTCCTCTCTAATCACTCTTCTCTCCATGTTCTGCACGCCG
Source organism: Bromus sterilis (assembly GCA_950022295.1). NCBI lineage: Eukaryota > Viridiplantae > Streptophyta > Magnoliopsida > Poales > Poaceae > Bromus > Bromus sterilis. The sequence goes on along the minus strand of OX465601.1, from coordinate 134,769,260 downwards.
AGCTCCATGGACGCACGCCAAGCCCGAAGCTCCACTCCAAGCCGCCATGGAAACCTCAACGAGCTCGCCTTGCGCCGCCCTCTCCACCGGATCTGACCGGACCTGGCCGCCTCGGCCTCGACCCGCCTCCTCCATGCGTCCCCTGATACGTCCAAAACGTATCGATAATTTTTGCTTGCTCCATGCATGTTTTATGTGATATTGCTATGATCTAGATACACTTTTATACATTTTTTTATCATATTTGGACTAACCTATTAACTCAGTGCACCCCAGTGCCAGTTCCTGTGTTCTGCTGTTTTTCTATTTCAGTTTTCCCCCATATAAAAAGTGCCAGAAAAAATCGGGAAAATTCAGATAAAAAATCAGCGTGACGGAAGCTTCGAGAAGAGCCCGGGAGGGGCCAAAGGGGTGCCAGGGGGGCCCAGGCGGCCACCCGGCGCGGCCCCAACCCTGGCCGTGCCAGGGGGGGCGCCTGGGGCCCCTGGTCCACCTTTGGCTGCCCCCCTTCGCCTATTTATCCCCCGTCACGGGAAAACTCCAGAAGCAGAACCCTATTCCGCGAACTCGCCTCTGTTCCTCCGCCGCCGCGCTTCCAAGACCGGGAGCACCAGAAGACCTCTTCCCGGCACCCTGCCGGAGGGAGGATTGACCTCTGGGAGTCTCCTCTCCACCATGGATGCTCCCCGGATGTCTCGTGAGTAGTTTTCCTTGGACCATGGGTCCATGATCAGTAGCTATGTGATGTTCTCCTCCCCTCTTTGATCTTCATTGTTTAGACCTCGTGAACTTCCCTACATGATCGAGGCACCTTTGTAATATTTCTGCTATTGCTATGTTGAGTTTGATCGGATCTGATGGATTATGAGATTATGTTCAGATTGTGATAGAGTAATATATTTGGTTTTTATCTCTTGTATTTTTGTTCATAAGTAATTCTTGCATGCTCTCCGTTGCTGTTTATTGTTTTGGCCAAGTAGTAGGTAGTGACTCCAAGAGGGAGCGTTGTGCCAGATTGTGGGTTCATGCCTCCCCGATGACATGCTTGAGTGAAAGAAACATGAGTCTAGGGGATGTGCTGTTGCCACAAGGGGGAAAACAACGGTGCTTGTAACCGCAGTTACAAGGATTGTTTACTTTACGCAAAGTTCTTTTTAATGCAGTTGTCTGTTGCTTTGGGTTTACACTTTGGGTGGGGCTCGCAACTTAATACCAGCAAGATGTTCTGGATAGATATCTCAAGGTGGATGATTAGTAGTAGATGCAGATGGATTTCGGTCTACTTACTTTGGCGTACCGCCCGTGCTTTTGAACCTCTTCCTTTCTTTTGTAGCATAGTTAGCATTGCGGTGCGTTCATAATCCTGTCAATCGCCTTTCTGTAATTTTTTTACCTCGCATAGCATTTTTATCGTCTTTTGGGAGAGAGACATCACTAGCGAACATCACGTATCCCGGTCCACATCCTCATTATTGTTTCCAAGCTTTATTTACTTTTCTGCATTTACTTTCAAGTTGCTATCATTATCCCCTTGCGTTTTATCATTTGTGAACAACAAGACCGGAGAGATTGACAACCTCTCTGAACTTTGTTGGGAGCAAAGTCTGTGTCTGTGTGCAGGTCCGCGTCAGGTGTGCCGCTGACACCTACTTATCATCTCTGGAGTCCTACTGGAGACAAACCTTGGTATCTTTACTGAGGGAAAACTCGCTGCTGTACCGCATCACGCCTTCCACTTGGGGCCTACCAACGAAGGGCGAGAAGCTGTCATCAAGGGTAATTTCTAGCGCCGTTGTCGAGGACTCCAAGTGTTAAGATAGGGGGAGTTGCACACTACCCTTTACCTTTGTTTTTTAGTCTTGTTAGTTTATCTTTCAGTTTTTATCTTTGTGTCTTTTATCAAAAATACCAAAAATACCTGCCACACTTGGTGCTACTATGGGTTCCACTGAAAACACCAAGTTGTGTGACTTCACTAGTCACAACAACCAAGACTTTTATCTACACTCCCATTGCCACACCTGCCACTTCAGCTACCTCTTATGAAATTAAACCTGCTTTGCTAAATCTTGTTATGAGAGATCAATTCTCTGGTGCTAGAGATGATGATGCTTTACACTTGAATAATTTTGTTGAATTATGTGATATGCAAAAGCATAAAGAAGTAGAAGGTGATGTTGTTAAGCTCAAGCTCTTTCCTTTCTCTTTAAGGGGAGATGCTAAAATCTGGTTTCAATCTTTGCCTAGAAATAGCATAGATTCTTGGGATAAGTGCAAAGATGCTTTTATAGGGAAGTACTACCCTCCTGCTAAGATTATCCAATTGGGGAGTAATATTATGAATTTTAAGCAATTGGATAATGAACACGTTGCCCAAGCTTGGGAACGAATGAAATCTCTTGTTAAGAAATGCCTTACACATGGTTTGACTACTTGGATGGTTATCCAGACTTTTTATGCAGGCTTGAACTTTACCTCGCGGAACCTGTTAGATTCGGCCGCGGGAGGAACCTTTATGTCAACTACACTTGGTGCTGCCACGAAGCTTCTCGATGAAATGATGACCAATTATTCCCAATGGCACACCGAGCGCGCTCCAACAGGTAGGAAGGTAAACTCTGTCGAGGAAATTACCTCCCTCAATGAAAAAGTTGACTTAATTATGTCTCTACTTACCAAGCAACCTTCTAATGATCCTCGTGATGTTCCTTTAAATTCTTTGGTTGCTCAAGAACAAGTAGATGTGAACTTTATTGCTAGAAACAACTTCAACAACAGTGCTTATAGGGGAAATTTTGCTAGCAATCATAGACCGTTCCCATCTAACTATGGGAACAACAACACTTACCCTAGCAACAAGAACCCCTCTTCTGAATTAGAAAGCATGCTTAGAGACTTTATCACTATCCAAAAAGCCTTCAACAAAAATGTAGAAGAGAAATTATCCAAAATAGATAATCTCTCTTTGAAGGTAGAAAGCTTAGCCCTTGATATTGAGATGCTCAAAATTAGAACCTCTCCCCTTGAGGAGAATAAAGCCATTCCTATTAATACTATCCAGTTGCAAATCAATGAAAACATTAGGATGATGGCTAAACTTAAAGAAAGATGGGCTAGAGAAAAGAGGAAGAGGATAGAATTAAGAGCCTTCCTACACACCACACAGTTGCCACTATCCAAATTGTTGAGGACACCCAAACTATTAGCACCCAATGCACTCCTAGTCCCGTTGGACCTATTAATGGTGATGCTAATACCTCAACCGTAGAAAAAGAAACTCCTATGAACATAGAGGGTTTCAAACAAGTGAGCCTAGATGACACTACTACCACCTTCGATAGTAGTGATATAGATTTTGATAGTTGTACCCTCTCATAAGTTATTAACTTGTTACACAAAATGTCTAGAGACCCCCACACTAGCACACTTAATCTTGCCTTCACGGAGCATATCACAAATGCTCTTATCAAAGCTAGGGAGGAGAAGCTTGGAGTAGAAGCCTCCATACCTAGGAAGCTAGAGGATGGTTGGGACCCTATGATCAAAATTAAATTGAATAACTTCTCTTGCTATGCTTTATGTGATGTTGGAGCTAGTACCTCTGTTATGCCCAAAAGAATATTTGATATGTTTGAATTGAAGCCTTTTGAGCCTTGTTCTTTTGGTGTTCGTCTTTTGGTGTTCGTCTTGTTGATTCTTCCATAAAGAAACCTTTGGGGAAGATCAACGATGTTCTTATCATTGTCAATGACAACTATGTTCCCGTTGATTTTATTGTTATGGATATAGAGTGTGAACCTTTATGTCCAATTATTTTGGGACGTCCTTTTCTTCGCACCGTTGGTGCGGTTATTGACATGAAAGAGGGGAATATAAAATTCCAATTCCCATTCAAAAAGGGGACGGAACACTTCCCTAGAAAGAAAATCAAGTTACCTTTTGAGTCTGTTACACGGGCTAGTTATTCTCTTTCTCTTGATAAAACTTGATTCTTCTTTTTGCATCATGCCTAGCTAATGGCTTTAAAGAAGCGCTTTCGGGAGGCAGCCCGCAACGAATTTAGGTTTTTCTTTTTGCTTTTGTTGTGTCTTGATGCTTGTTACTTCTGTAGAAACATCATTGTATCTTTATTTTTCAGCTTTGTGCCAAGTTATAGCCTCTTACGGCAAGGGAAGTAAAAGTTGTGACATGCTGTCCAGAAAACATATTCTGTCCTCGTGACCAGAAAAATTCCAGAAAAATCCCAGTTCATATTTTTTAGCTGAAATTTTTACACAGTATGCTATATACACTTACGAAACTTCCGTATGTTCTGAGTGTTTTGATTTGAGTTGCACAAGTACCCCTAAAAAAATCTTTACTATCTGTTGTTCTGTTTTTCACAGATTCTGCCACGTTTTGTCTCTCCTTACTTTTGCAAACCTTAAGCTTGCTTTTTCTTTGCAAAAACTTTTTGGCACTCTTGATAAACAGTAGCTCTTCAAGTTTATCTTTATATGCAGTGGAGAAAAATTATTTATTAAGGGTACTAACCTCTCTAATCAGCTTATGATGAGTTATGTATGAAGGGAGTTTTCAAGTGTGCGTTGGAAGATGATGAAAGAAGATCCAGGAGTGTCAAGCGCTCAAGCTTGGAGATTCCCCCATGCATCCCCAATAAATATTCAAGGAGACTCAAGCGTCTAAGCTTGGGGATGCCCCCGTGCATCCCCTTCTCCATCAACAATCATCAGTTCGTCCTTCGTCTCACTATATTTTTATCACTTCATGTGTTATGTGCTATGCTTGGAGCGTCTCGCTTTTAGGTTTTGTTTTTAGTTTTCTTTAGCTTTGCTTGCTGTTCATAACAAGTTAGATCCTTTATTACTTTGTGTGGGAGAGAAACACGCTCCACTTTCAAAATCTAGAACACATCATAGGATTTTTCCTGCCTATCTTTTTGCTGTTGTGTGTTCTTTATCTTTTCATAGCTACTGCCATGTTTAGTTTTAGTCTTAGTTTGTCTTTAGCAAGAGCTTTGGATTTTGTTTAGTTTGTTGCTGCAACTCTTTTTAGTTTTCATGTTTATCTTGTTAAGAGAGTTGGTATTGTTGTGAGTAATGTTTGGACTTTTGGTGTCAAGAGCTCTTGCCTATTAGTGATAGGTGTCGTATTTTGGGCAATCCGTGTTTATTTTCAAAAACCTACAAAACTAGTTGATAACTCTAGCTACTAGATGGATCACTACTCTTCTGAGGGGTCAAATATCAGAGAACACTCACGTACCATGAGTCGAGGATGCGCAAGGATAACCAAACCCCCATACACTCCTCCTCGGGGTACTTGTCTCTTTGTGAACCTCCTCATTAGATTGAGAGTTACCGATAATAAGTGCATGAGTTCTTCGGACTAATATAAGTATTGAGAGTTGCTATTTCCACCTTCCCATATTTTGCTAGCCTTTCCCGTGCCGTGCATTGCCTTCTTCTCACTCCGAGAGTTGGTGTCCACCTTCGCCGGTACATCCAAACCCTTGGCATGATACGCTCTGTCATCATAAGCCTCCCTTTATCCTTCCTCAAAACAGCCACCATACCTACCTATCAAGTCATTTCCATAGCCTTTCCGAGTTACATTGCCATGCAACTTGCACCTCTTCATGACTTGATTTTTATGTCATACATGTTCCTGCGACACTGGCAGCGACATACATTGCATACATCATGATAGCTACATCTTCTTTATGTTTTGAGTACCTTGTAAAGTGTGAAAGATCTCCTTTACCTTCTTGTAAAATAGAGTGTTGTCCTTAAGTGAGGAAAAGATCCCAAAGTGGACACAATAAAAGATCCCAAAGAGGACAAATGAGAGTTAAATAGAAAGAGCCATTGAGGCCACAAAAAATAGAAAAAAAATAGAAAAATAGAAAAAATAAATAAAAAGAGAGAAAGGGGAAACACTACTATTTCTTTTGAGAGATCCACACTAGTACTCCCTTTATATCCTTGTACTCCATAGAGATGATCTTTTTGCATATAGTTTGGAGAGCTTCCTAGCTCGTATGTGCACCCTTTGCATGGCAATCCCTACTCCTCACATCATATCTATCATTTGGCATCTCTTGCCTATGATTATCCTCATTGATGTGAGCCTTTCTCATCCTTTTTGCCTTCCTCCTCCACCATATTTCTCTCTTTGCTATCCTAAGTGTCAACTTTCGTGCTTACGCTCATCCATTGCATGAGTGCTCAAAATATCGAAAAGGAGTGGATCAAATTGACTTGTACCTGGCTAGTGGTCTGGGGATGAGTCAAGATAAGATTCTAAAGAGGACCAAGTGTAAAACTTTAGTAGATTGAGTTCTCAACAAAAAAAAATACTTTTTTCTCGTATTCCATATCCTCCTTTCTTGCACGCAAACACCATTTGGAGACATTCGAGGCACGGACAGCAAGAGCTCTTGCACCTTTTATTCTTTTGTTACTTGTTTCAATGCTAATATAGACTCTTGCCTGTTATGACTTGAATTGAATCTCTGACCTTGATTGCTTTACTTTTCAAATTTCTTATATGGTTTCTAGCATGTCACCACAGAAATTATGCTTGTTATCATTTACCTACTCGAGGACGAGCAGGAATTAAACTTGGGGATGTTGATACGTCCAAAACGTATCGATAATTTCTGCTTGCTCCATGCATGTTTTGTGTGATATTGCTATGATCTAGAGACACTTTTATACATTTTTGATCATATTTGGACTAACCTATTAACTCAGTGCACCCCAGTGCCAGTTCCTGTTTTCTGCTGTTTTTCTATTTCAGTTTTCCCCATATAAAAAGTACCAGAAAAATTCGGGAAAATTCAGATAAAAAATCAGCGTGACGGAAGCTTTGAGAAGAGCACAGGAGGGGCCAGAGGGGTGCCAGGGGGGCTCAGGCGGCCACCCGGCGCGGCCCCACCCCTGGCCGCGCCAGGGGGGCGCCTGGGGCCTCTGGTCCACCTCTGGCTGCCCCCCTTCGCCTATTTATCCCCCGTCACGGGAAAACTCCAGAAGCAGAACCCTATTCCGTGAACTCGCCTCTGTTCCGCCGCCGCCGCGCTTCCAAGATCGGGAGCACCAGAAGACCTCTTCCCGGCACCCTGCCGAAGGGAGGATTGACCTCCCGGGGTCTCCTCTCCACCATGGATGCTCCCCGGATGTCTCGTGAGTAGTTTTCCTTGGACCATGGGTCCGTGATCAGTAGCTATGTGATGTTCTCCTCCCCTCTTTGATCTTCATTGTTTAGACCTCGTGAGCTTCCCTACATGATCGAGGCACCTTTGTAATATTTCTGCTATTGCTATGTTGAGTTTGATCGGATCTGATGGATTATGAGATTATGTTCAGATTGTGATAGAGTAATATATTTGGTTTTTATCTCTTGTATTTTTGTTCCTAAGTAATTCTTGCATGCTCTCCGTTGCTGTTTATTGCTTTGGCCAAGTAGTAGGTAGTGACTGCTTAGCGGCTTCCCGCCCTTCGTTGGTGAGCCCCAAGTGGAAGGCGTGATGCAGTTTAGCAGTGAGTTTCCCTCGGTGAGGATACCAAGGTTTGTCTCCCGTAGGACTCCGGATATGATAAGTAGGTGTCAGCGGTGCGACTGACGTGGACCTGCACGCAGACACAAATAACTTTGTTCCCAACAAAGTTCAGAGAGGTTGTCAATCTCTCCGGTCTTGTTGTTCACAAAGGGTAAAACACAAGTGATAATGATAGCAAGTAAAAGCAGAAAAGTAAAGATAGCTTGGAAACAATAATAAGGATATGGACCGGGATACGTGATGTTCGCTAGTGATGTCTCTCTCCCAAAAGACGATAAAACTACTATGCGAGGTAACCAAATTACAGAAAGGCAATTGACAGGATTATGAACGCACCGCAATGCTAACTATGCTACAAGAGAAAGGAAGAGGTTCAAAAGCACGGGCAGTACGCCAAGGTAAGTAGACCGAAATCCATCTGCATCTACTACTAATCATCCACCTTGAGATATCTATCCAGAACATCTCGCTGGTATTAAGTTGCGAGCCCACCCAAAGTGTAAACCCAAAGCAACAGACAACCGCAATAAAAGAACTTTGGGTAAAGTAAATAATCCTTGTGACCGCGGTCACAAGCACCGTTGTTTTCCCCCTTGTGGCAACAGCACATCCCCTAGACTCATGTTTCTGTCACTCAAGCGTGTCATCAGGGAGGCATGAACCCACAATCTAGCACAACGCTCTCTCTTGGAGTCACTACCTACTACTTGGCCAAAGCAATAAATAGCAACGGAGAACATGCAAGAATTACTTAGGAACAAAAATATAAAAGATCAAAACCAAATATATTACTCTATCACAATCTGAACATAATCTCAAAATCCATCAGATCCGATCAAACTCAACATAGCAATTCCAGAAATATTACAAAGGTGCCTCGATCATGTAGGGCATCTCACGAGGTCTAAACAATGAAGATCAAAGAGGGGAGGAGAACATCACATAGCTACTGGTCACGGACCCATGGTCCAAGAAGAACTACTCACGGGACATCCGGGGAGCATCCATGGTGGAGAGGAGACTCCCGGAGGTCAATCCTCCCTCCGGCTGGGTGCCGGGAAGAGGTCTTCTGGTGCTCCCGATCTTGGAAGCGCGGCGGCGGCGGAAAAGAGGCGAGTTCGCGGAATAGGGTTCTTGTTTTGGAGTTTTCCCGTGATGGGGGATATATAGGAGAAAGGGGGCAGCCAGAGGTGGGCCAGGGGCCCCAGGCGCCCCCCCCTGGCGCGTCCAGGGGTGGGGCCGCGCCGGGTGGCCGCCTGGCCCCCCCTTGGCCCCCCTCTGGCCCCTCCCGGGCTTTTCTCGAAGCTTCCGTCACGCTGATTTTTTATCTGAATTTTCCCGAATTTTTCTGGCACTTTTTATATGGGGGAAAACTGAAATAGAAAAACACCAGAAAACAGGAACTGGCACTGGGGTTCACTGAGTTAGTAGGTTAGTCCAATTATGATAAAAAAATGTATGAAAGTGAATCTAGATCATAGCAATATCATACAAACACATGCATGGAACGAGCAGAAATTATAGATACGTTTTGGACGTATCAACATCCCCAAGCTTAATTCCTGCTCGTCCTCGAGTAGGTAAATGATAACAAGCATAATTTCTGTGGTGACATGCTAGCAACCATAAAAGAACTTTGAAAAGTAAAGCAATCAAGGTTAGAGATTCAATTCAAGTCATAACATGCAAAAGTCTATATTAGCATTGAAACAAGTAACAAAAGAACATTAGCTGCAAGAGCTCTCGTTGTCCGTGACTCGAATGTCTCCAAATGGTGTTTGCGTGCAAGAAAGAGGATAGGGAATACGAGAAAAAAGTATTTTTGTTGAGAACTCAATCTACTAAAGTGTCACACTTGGTCTTCTTTGGAATCTTATCTTGACTCGTCCCCAGACCACTAGCTAGGTACAAGTCAATTTGATCCACTCCTTTTCGATATTTTGAGCACTCATGCAATGGATGAGCGTAAGCACGAAAGTTGACACTTAGGATGGCAAAGAGAGAATATGGTGGAGGAGGAAGACAAAAAGGATGAGAAAGGCTCACATCAATGAGGACAATCATAGGCAAGAGATGCCATAGCATAGATATGATGTGAGGAGTAGGGATTGCCATGCAACGGGTGCACATACGAGCTAGGAAGCTCTCTAAACTATATGTAAAAAGATCATCTCTATGGAGTACTAGGATATAAGGGGAGTACTAGTGTGGATCTCTCAAAAGGATAGTAGTGTTGCTCCTTTCTCTCTTTTTTATTTCTTTTTCTCTTTTTCTATTTTTTTGTATTTTTTTGTGGCCTCAATGGCTCTTTCTATTTAACTCTCATTTTCCTCTTTGGGATCTTTTAATGTGTCCTCTTCGGGATCTTTTCCTCACTTAAGGGCAACACTCTATTTTACAAGAAGGTAGAGGAAATCTTTCACACTTTACAAGGTACTCAAAATCATAAAGAAGATGTAACTAGCATGATGTATGCAATGTATGCTTCTGCCAGTGTAGCAGGAACATGTATGAAATGAAGATCAAGTCATGAAGAGGTGGATGTTGCATGGCAATGTAACTCGGAAAGGCTATGGAAATGCCTTGATAGGTAGGTATGGTGGCTGTTTTGAGGAAAGATATAAGGAGGCTTATGATGACAACGCGTATCATGCCAAGGGTTTGGATGTACCGGCGAAGGTGGACACCAACTCTCGGAGTGAGAAGAAGGCAATGCACGGCACGTGAAAGGCTAGCAAAATATGGGAAGGTGGAAGTGTCAACTCTCAATACTTACATTAGTCCGAAGAACTCATGCACTTATTATCGGTAACTCTCAATCTAATGAGGAGGTTCACAAAGAGACAAGTACCCCGAGGAGGAGTGTATGGGGGTTTGGTTATCCTTGCGCATCCTCGACTCATGGTACGTGAGTGTACTCTAATATTCGACTCCTCAGAAGAGTAGTGAACTATCTAGTAGCTAGAGTTCTCAACTAGTTTTGTAGGTTTTGAAAATAAACACGGATTGCCCAAAATACGACACCTATCACTAATAGGCAAGAGCTCTTGACACCAAAAGTTCAAACATTACTCATGGCAATACCTCAAAACTATTGCAAGCTACTACTAAAATTAAATAGCAACCTTAAGTACCTACTTCTGAAAACAGGGCACAACTCAGTGCAACAACCAACTCTCTTTATCAAGATAAACATGAAAACTAAAAAGAGTTCCAGCAACAAACTAAACAAAAGCCAAGGCTCTTGCTAAAGACAAACTAAGACTAAGACTAAACATGGCAGTAGCTATGAAAAGATAAAGAACACACAACAGCAAAAAGATAGGCATGAAGAATCCTATGATGTGTTCTAGATTTTGAAAGTGGAGCGTGTTTCTCTCCCACACAAAACAAGAAGGGATCTAACTTGTTATGAACAGCAAGCAAAGCTAAAGAAAACTAAAAACAAAACCTAAGAGTGAGACGCTCCAAGCATAGCACATAACACATGAAGTGATAAAAATATAGTGAGACGAAGGACGAACTGATGATTGTTGATGGAGAAGGGGATGCATGGGGGCATCCCCAAGCTTAGACGCTTGAGTCTCCTTGAATATTTAATGGGGATGCATGGGGGCATCCCCAAGCTTGAGCGCTTGACACTCCTGGATCTTCTTTCATCATCTTCCATCGCACACTTGAAAACTCCCTTCATACATAACTCATCATAAGCTGATTAGAGAGGTTAGTACCCTTAATAAATAATTTTCCTCCACTGGATATAAAGATATTCTTGAATATCTACTGTTTCTCAAGAGTGCCAAAAAGTTTTTGCAAGGAAAAAGCAAGCTTAAGGTTTGCAAAAGTTAGGAGAGACAAAACATGGCAGAATCTGTGAAAAACAGAACAGCAGATAGTAAAGAATTTTTTAGGGGCACTTCTGCAACTCAAACAAAAAAACTCAGAACATACGGAAGTTTCGTAATGGTATAGAGCATAATGTGTAAAAAAGTCATCTCAAAAAGATGAACTGGGAATTTTCTGGAATTTTTCTGGTCACGAGGACAGAATCTGATTTCTGGACAGCATGTCACAAATTTTACTTCCCTTGCCGTAAGAGGCTATAACTTGGCACAAAGTTGAAAAACAAAGATACAATGATGTTGCTACAGAAGTAACAATCATCAAGACACAACAAAAGCAAAAATAACAACCTAAATTCGTTGCGGGCTGCCTCCCGAAAGCGCTTCTTTAAAGCCATTAGCTAGGCATAATGCAAAAGAAGAATCAAGTTTTATCAAGAGAATAACTAGCCCGAGTAACAGACTCAAAAGGTAACTTGATTTTCTTTCTAGGGAAGTGTTCCATCCCCTTTTTGAATGGGAATTGGAACTTTATATTCCCCTCTTTCATGTCAATAACCGCACCAACGGTGCGAAGAAAAGGACGTCCCAAAATAATTGGACATAAAGGTTCACACTCTATGTCCATAACAATAAAATCAACGGGAACATAGTTGTCATTGACAATGATAAGAACATCGTCGATCTTCCCCAAAGGTTTCTTTACGGAAGAATCAACAAGACGAATACCAAACGAACAAGGCTCAAAAGGTTTCAATTCAAACATATCAAATATTCTTTTGGGCATAACAGAGGTACTAGCTCCAACATCACATAAAGCATAGCAAGAGAAGTTATTTAATTTAATTTTGATCATAGGATCCCAACCATCATCTAGCTTCCTAGGTATGGAGGCTTCTACTCTAAGCTTCTCCGCCCTAGCTTTGATAAGAGCATTTGTGATATGCTCCGTGAAGTCAAGATTAAGTGTGCTAGTGTGGGGGTCTCTAGACATTTTGTGTAGTAAGCTAATAACTTCTGAGAGGGTACAACTATCAAAATCAATATCACTACTATCAAAGGTGGTAGTAGTGTCATCTAGGCTCACTTGTTTGAAACCCTCTATGTTCATAGGAGTTTCTTTGTCTACGGTTGAGGTATTAGCATCACCATTAATAGGTCCAACGGGACTAGGAGTGCATTGGGTGCTAATAGTTTGAGTGTCCTCAACAATTTGGATAGTGGCAACTGTGTGGTGTGTAGGAAGGCTCTTAACTCTGTCCTCTTCCTCCTTTTCTCTAGCCCATCTTTCTTTGAGTTTAGCCATCATCCTAATGTTTTCATTGATTTGTAACTGGATAGCATTAATAGGAGTGGCCTTATTCTCCTCAAGGGGGGAGGTTCTAATTTTAAGCATCTCAATATCAAGGGCTAAGATTTCTACCTTCAAAGAGAGATTATCTATTTTAGCTAATTTCTCCTCAACATTTTTGTTGAAGGCTTTTTGGGTAGTGATAAAGTCTCTAAGCATGCTTTCTAATTCAGAAGAGGGGTTCTTGTTGCTAGGGTAAGTGTTGTTGTTCCCATAATTGTATGGAAACGGTCTAGGATTGCTAGCAAAATTTCCCCTATAAGCATTGTTGTTGAAGTTGTTTCTAGCAATAAAGTTCACATCTACTTGTTCTTGAGCAACCAAAGAATTTAAAGGAACATCATGAGGATCAATAGAGGGTTGCTTGGTAAGTAGAGACATAATTAAGTCAACTTTTTCATTGAGGGAGGTAATTTCCTCGACATAATTTACCTTCCTACCTGTTGGAGCGCGTTCGGTGTGCCATTGGGAATAATTGGTCATCATCTCATCGAGAAGCTTTGTGTCGTTGCTGTTTATTGCTTTGGCCAAGTAGTAGGTAGTGACTGCTTAGCGGCTTCCCGCCCTTCGTTGGTGAGCCCCAAGTGGAAGGCGTGATGCAGTTTAGCAGTGAGTTTCCCTCGGTGAGGATACCAAGGTTTGTCTCCCGTAGGACTCCGGATATGATAAGTAGGTGTCAGCGGCGCGACTGACGTGGACCTGCACACAGACACAGATAACTTTGTTCCCAACGAAGTTCAGAGAGGTTGTCAATCTCTCCGGTCTTGTTGTTCACAAAGGGAAAAACACAAGTGATAATGATAGCAAGTAAAAGCAGAAAAGTAAAGATAGCTTGGAAACAATAATAAGGATATGGACCGGGATACGTGATGTTCGCTAGTGATGTCTCTCTCCCAAAAGACGATAAAACTGCTATGCGAGGTAAACAAATTACAGAAAGGCAATTGACAGGATTATGAACGCACCGCAATGCTAACTATGCTACAAGAGAAAGGAAGAGGTTCAAAAGCACGGACAGTACGCCAAGGTAAGTAGACCGAAATCCATCTGCATCTACTACTAATCATCCACCTTGAGATATCTATCCAGAACATCTCGCTGGTATTAAGTTGCGAGCCCCACCCAAAGTGTAAACCCAAAGCAACAGACAACTGTAATAAAAGAACTTTGCGTAAAGTAAACAATCCTTGTGACCGCGGTCACAAGCACCGTTGTTTTCCCCCTTGTGGCAATAACACATCCCCTAGACTCATGTTTCTGTCACTCAAGCGTGTCATCAGGGAGGCATGAACCCACAATCTAGCACAACGCTCCCTCTTGGTGAGATTCCATGTTAACAAACTTTGCTCATGTTGTGTAGCTAAACAACTTTAACCATCGTAAAACGTGAAGTACCGTCGTGTGCGACGAATACTCCACTTAACCTATTAGTAACCGCTCTCAACGATAGATGCGATACCGTAGTGCGTTGTCTCGTGTTGCCTTTTTGTTGATGCTTGCTCGTGATTGCTTCGTACTAATAGATGATTGATCGTCGATTGCCTTTTCCAGTGTTTCCTTCTTGTGTGCTTCCGCGGGTACCTCTCGGAGACGTTGCGAGCTCGCGATCGCCTACACCTTCGGAACCCGACTTATCAACATGCAAGGACTATACATTACATATGATCCATTCTATTATAATCAGCGGTTTGCGTGCTAGTCTAGGATAGGTTCGATGTTTGATCCTACCACATGTTTACAGCCTCTCTCAAACCGATACAGCCATGTCCCCTCCCAGCAAACCATGTACTGCTATGTTACTATTGCTCGTTGCTCAGCCCCTTCTTAGTATGCATGCTTAGGATGCTACAAATGTTACCCTGTTACTCCTTGGATTGGGTTATCACACTATTATATTATTGTGGATGATGTGATTATTATAATGTTGACTATATTCGACGAAGGATGGAAGGTCTAGGCTATCCCGCCCCGACGCTTTGTTCCATTCGAGTCACCTAGGACCCGAGTTCCGGGTATTGTGTCTCTTGACGAGTGTGCCTAACCGCGTGTGGGATACTATGGGCCCCCCTTTTCTTAACTATCTAGCTTCAAACATTTCTAGAGGTGGCCCAAGCTGATTTTACCATTTGAAAACCATGCATGTATGTCTGTCGGGTAGCTCCTGGCAGATATTCTTTAAAAGAACCTGGGCCAGCGAGGACATGGTTTCCTTGTTGGTCCAACCTGTCCGGCTGAGGACCCAGACTCATGTGAGAATTCACCGGCAATCCAAACCCGAGGCATACGGTAGAGACCAGATCGAGAGCGCGGTTGGCTCCTGAGCTGGATGTCGACTCACCGGGGGCCACCCGGATTTGTTCGTTGTTAGCTAGAGGGACCTGTCGTTTCGGATCTCTCGGAACTAAATCATAAAATGGTTGCCTATGATGGGTAGCAACTGAGAGAGATGGGCGTTCGTGCGGAGCCTTGTAATGGGCAGTTGGTACACCCCCGCAGGGTTAAATCTTTTCGAAAAGCCATGTCCACGGTTATGGACGACTTGAGACCTACTCCTTGTTCATAGACAACAACAACTGAGATAATCTTAATAACTTGATCAACGTGTGTGTGCCTTGACTGCTTCTTCTTCGTCGGGATGCGAAGGGGAGGACAAGGATAGGATAGGTGTTATGTTTGCGTAAGTAGATGATAGCAGACTTGTTGGAGGCGATTCCTCATCGAATGCTTGGCTTCTCATCTTACTCTCTAGATCGTTAGCCACCTCATAAATGCTAGTGCGGCAACAACCTCACCACTTACCCCATCGTTACCGTGAACTACTAGTTATCCTAGAATGACGAGTGATGAAGTCCTTGCTGGGTCAGTTGACCACTACAGTTGGATGCTGAGTACTTATGTACTCATGATACTACCCCAAACTCTTTTCAGGATTCTTGATCGACAACAGGTATGGTGATCGACGTTTCACGTGGAGACTCGACGACGACTAGTTAGGAGGATCCCGGCGGAGAGCCTGGACCCGTGTGGTTATGGGGATCGATGATTTTCTCTTTGCCACTAGGCATTTGATTGTAGTCTGTACTCAGACATGTATCTTCCGCTGATGTAATGTATTTAAGGCAGTTGTATGCCGATTGTATGAGATGTTATATATCCTTGTAGCTGTAATGTTGTGATATCATGTTGGAAATCCGGGGCATATGACATTGTCATATGTCGCGGTGGGACCGATATGTGCTTCGTCCCCGGATCTAGATGGAAACATCTAGATATGGAACAGTACCGCATATCGGGCCTTACAATGCTCATCATCATCATCATCATCACTCATCATCTTTTTTTTGCAAAATATCACTCAGCATCTTGGTCGTTTGAATATGATGAATCGATGAACTCATTGTAAATAAATTTATCAAGGTCATCATTTCCATGCAGATCATACAACGAGGAATTCATCGATGACTTATAAATAACCACAAAAGAATAACTAAACTGTTACATTTCATCGAACATATAAAGTACGAGCTTTATGTTTGCAGGAGTTGCACGTACAGATGCGGTGGACAATGGAGAAACTTGTTTGGTGGCGGCAGGGCGGTGGCATTGTAGGATGGGGTCTCTAGCGCCGACGGTATGGGTTGAGAATGCCTCAGATCAAAGATGAAGCGGACAACGATAGTGGTTGTACGTATAGGTGAAAAATAAAGGAGGAAGACGGTGGGTCGGACGATGATGATGTTGTAGTCACCAAATTTGCGGTGTGCTCCTTTCATCATCTTGACGTGTCGACGATGTTCGGACGCATTCGAACGTCTCCATATCCGTGTAACATATGGGCTGAATATGTGGGTTACCGATCAATTCAAACGTTTGGATTGAACTATTCTGACCTGTTTGAACGACAACAAAATGTTCGAACAACGATCAAAAAGGTCAATTGAATGTTTGAGGCAGGTATGAGATGCTCGAACTTACGGAGATGTGTTCGTGCCCTCCTTCACCTCTATCGATGGAGCATGTGAAGGTGGACTCGATGGTGTCCTCGTGTGAGGGATATACGATTCACCTCGGCCAGGTTACTAACTAGAGGTGAACTTGCATGGGTGCTCGAATGTGGCTTTGCGCCCACTCCGCCCCTCGCATTTGCATTATCCTGATGCTCTCTTCGCAAAAGATCTTTGCGATGTGCTCTCTAGATACGAGGTTTGTGAGCCCTTGATTGGAAAGGCGGTTGCTTGTATTCTAACTAGAACAACAATGATGGACAAGTGCAAGAATATGGCCGATAAACACTTGGACCGGCAAGATGAAGGATCATTTAAGTTCAAAGGGAAGAAGAGTGGCGCGGTAGGAAAGGCGCCCGTAGCTAATTGATGGAAAATCTTCGGTTTCTCGGCTCGTCATTGCGGCTTGGGTCGTTGTTATGGTTTTGTTGCTGCAGGTTTTCCTTGTTGAGGTGTTCTCGTCTAGAGTCATGTTGTGTTGTATAAGTATCGGGGGTTGCAGTTGTTGTGTATTGAGAGCGTTTGATACGGCCGTGAAAGGTTATGCTTTATTATCAGTTCGCTTACGATTTGTTTGTATCGGATTTTGGTTTGTTTTCCATAAATTAACTGAACAATTCACTCCGTTTACAAAGAAAACTATTAGGGTCATAAAATAAGTGAGAGACAGTGTGTGTCAAGTAAAAAAACAGAGAGTAGTACTAGTCCACTAGTAGGAGTAAGTGAGAGTAGGTATCTTTCTCAAAAAAAGAAAGAAAGAGAGATGCAGTCCGTGTGCCAGCTACAGTGGCGCAAAAGAGGAGAGCGAGAGGCTGCTGCGGCGACATGTCCGCATCGGTGTTCCGTCAGTTTGTTGCAACTTGCAAGGCCTGGCTCCGAATTCCCGGCGATGGGTTCGCCCCTGCGCCGGAAGTGAAGGGAGTTGAGACGAACAAGGCACAAGATTCGCCCATTTCCGGATCATGCAATCAGTTTGCTGCCAACTTACGGCCGCACACCACCAGCAATGCTTTGTCTTCTTTCCCCCAAATAAAATTTGACAATATGATACCAGAGGATATGCATCGCATCGCACCGCACCGCACGCGTGACGGAAATAGTGACGGGGATTTTTGTTTTCTCTTGGGTCCCATATCCCACTATGTTTTGGCTTCAACAAGAAATCTCTTCTCTCCACCAACAACAAGAAAACATATGGGAATTTTGCAAGAGCGGCGAGACGGAATCGGCGGTTGAGATCTGAGATAGATGATCCAGCAGTTTGTTTGTGCTGGTGGCGATCAGCACGGGACGGTACAGACACAACTGGGTTTTAAAAACATTTTCAGATTCATCATCAGAAATAAGTGAAAAAAAACAACAACACTGGAGTAGAGTACTTCCTAGTCCAAGCCATCATAGCCACGGCCCACCACCGACAGCAGAAAAAGCAGACACACGGCCCTACTTCCTTTATCACCGACATCCCGGGCCCACCATCCTGGGACCCACCGGTCATCTACCTACGAGCGATGGTTGGTCGGGCGTTGCTGTTTGCTGTTGGAACCGGCGCATGCGATCCGTCCGGTGGGGCCGCGTCTCCACTGGGCTACTGCAGCAGCGAAGCGAGCGCCCCCTATCTAATGGCCGAGAAGACATCCAAGAACTCGCCATAATTCCAAACCACTGTGCCGCTGTAGCACCACTCCTCCCTCCTCGTCCTCTCCCTCCTCTAGTCTCACCAGCACGGCAAAAGATCGGGGGCTTTTGGGTTCCGGACACCACCAAAGATTGGAATTTTATTTCGTTTCCACCGGCAGCGGTTCTTCTTGGATGAAGTTGCAAGGGCCGTGGGGGAGGAGGGGAGGCGGCATCACCACAGCCTGATGTAGATTGTTTTTTCTTTCTCTCTCACTTTATCTGGGTGTTCACATCTCTAGCAGAGCTGCGTTGCAGACTTTCTGGAGTTCCTTGATCTGCCAATCGGAGGCCATGCGCGCGGCCCGAACAGGTGCTTGCCTTTGTTGCTTTTCATCCATGATTCAATCCACTTGCTTTGCTTTTTTTTTTCGTTCTCTTCCATGCTTGTGTTCGTCCTGGATTTGATTGCGTGTGGAGTTGGGTTTTCTGTCTGCGAATTTGACGGAAGGCTTGGCAGGTTTGCTGCGTGGGAAGTGATCGCATTTCGCGGCGGTGGTTTTCGGTGGAGATGAAGGAGGTGGGTGAGGAAAGGTGCCTGGACCCGCAGCTGTGGCACGCCTGCGCGGGCGGCATGGTGCAGATGCCGCTGGCGCGCTCCCGCGTCTACTACTTCCCCCAGGGCCACGCCGAGCACGCCAACGGAGGCGGCGCCGCGGAGCTCGCGGCGGCGGTCGGTCAGCGCCCGCTCCCCGCGCTCGTGCTCTGCTCCGTCGCAGGGGTGCGCTTCTTGGCTGATCCGGAGACTGACGAGGTGTTCGCCAAGATCCGGCTGGTGCCGGTTGTCCCCGCCGAGGCGGGGTTCCGGGAGCCGGAGGGGCTTGGTCCGCTCGGACCGGAGCCGCGCGACAAGCTCGCCTCCTTCGCCAAGACGCTCACGCAGTCCGACGCCAACAACGGCGGCGGTTTCTCGGTGCCGCGCTACTGCGCCGAGACCATCTTCCCCAAGCTGGACTACAGGGCTGACCCGCCGGTGCAGACGGTGCTCGCCAAGGACGTGCACGGGGAGGTCTGGAAGTTCCGGCACATCTACCGGGGCACTCCGCGCCGGCATTTGCTCACCACGGGCTGGAGCACCTTCGTGAACCAGAAGAAGCTCGTCGCGGGGGACTCCATCGTCTTCCTCCGCACCGAGCACGGGGAGCTCTGCGTCGGGATACGCCGGGCAAAGAGGGTCACCTGCGGGGGAATGGAGTGCATATCCGGCTGGAACGCCCCAGGGTATGGGGGGTTTTCGTCCTTCCTCAAGGACGGGGAGAACAACACCATGAATGGCCCCTCTGGATACGTCAAGGGCAGGGGGAAGGTGAAGATCGCCGATGTCGTTGAGGCATCCACCCTTGCGGCCAACAGTCAGCCATTTGAGGTGGTGTACTACCCGAGAGCTAGCACGCCCGAGTTCGTCGTCAAGGCCGCGGCGATGCAGGCTGCCATGAGGATCCACTGGTGCCCTGGCATGAGATTCAAGATGGCCTTTGAGACTGAGGATTCCTCAAGAATTAGCTGGTTTATGGGGACAATATCTTCAGTTCAGGTTGCTGATCCACTCAGATGGCCCAATTCACCGTGGAGACTTCTTCAGGTTTGCTTTGCTCCATCTGATGATATTCTTAGTTGCACCCCATTCTTTTTCGAAAATGCGTAATTAAGGCCTTTCGTTACACAACATTAGTATGAAGGCCTCTCATTGAGATGCCTTGAATGTGGAGCAGTACAAGTTAAGGTAGTACTAGCATGCAAAACATGACCGGCAGGCAGTATTTTGCTTCCCGCACAATGTTGCCAGTAAAATAGTACAGTACCTTGGTAATAATGATTCCCAAACCCCTGATGTCCACATATTAACCGATTAATTAATTCAACAACTGGATTAGATTTCCTGGAGTAAATCGTCACATCTTTCTTCGATATTTTCTGACTTGGCATGAATTGGTGGAACAATCAAATAAGCTGTTGGAATGTGGTCCTTTAATAGTTTTATATATTGGTTGCCAAATTTGGATTATCAATTTACTTGCTTTCTAAGTATGTTTCCTTTTTTGGCAACAGTGGCCTTTTAAACTTCCGTATTCTTTTTATTAATATCCAAATTTCTTGTATAATTCACCGATGTTGCTCAAATGTCACAGCTTGATGTGTGCTCTTTAGCACCTGGCATGAAGCATAAAAAATGCATGGATGTGCTTAGCAAACTTTGAACTGGAAATTTAATCGTTTAACACAGTTTGATGTCAGTAATGCAGATGAGAAGCTATTTATCTAACCTAGGATAGGGAAAATTAGTACTAAAAAAATCTAATAAAAAGACCATACATAGTAGAAGGTCAAACTTTTTTCCCAGATTTGTTCAGTTTCTCAATGTAAGTTGTTCTGAACAAATAGTAACTGCAGCAGAGAATTGAGATTAGAGTCTTCATTACCAACTGCTTCATTTCTAGTCATTCATTTGGTCCAAAGCCCATCATTCAGGGATCCATGCTAGTTCTTTCATGTTTTTTCACAGCCAAAATCCTTAAGGCACCTAATAAACAAATGCAGTAAAATTCGCTGTGGAAAATGTATGCTGCATGTTGCTGTAAGAAATACCTGATGCTGGTATTAAGAGTAGTAAACTTCAGTTGTGGGTAGTGGATTAGTACAATGTTCATATACTTTTATGATGATCCATGTATATACTGTAAGTACCAAAGGTATGTATCCTCCCTCTACTTGAAAGGGCTACCTTATATTTGTCTAAATGGTCAGTCACGTAATCTAGCGATAATGTTTCTGTCTGTACGTTAGGAAACAGATACTGAACTAATGAAGCTAGTACATGCGGCAGTTCGACATAACATGCTCGCTCTATTTATCTATGATTAGCTTTCTCTCAGCGCTTAATACATATTGCTACTTCATGGATTCTTACCTCAACGTTTACGTTATCCGCCTACGTCTGATAGTGAAGGGTGTCTTAACTGTACTGAGATATTGGACGTTCATGTTTGCATCATTATCACTAGTTATATCAGATTAGTGTGAAAATGAGTCATCAATTTTAGTTGGTGTCATCCTATTTTGCACATTTTAATTCTGCAAGCTCCAGGGTACTTTTTGTTTACTTGACTGCAGTAAGTTTCTTTATTAACATGGTTCATGGTCGCAAAATTCTTGCAGGTCACATGGGATGAACCAGACTTGTTACAGAATGTGAAATGTGTCAGCCCATGGCTTGTGGAACTTGTATCAAGCATTCCACCAATCCATTTGGGACCATTTTCTCCACCACGAAAGAAGTTACGGGTTCCCCAACATCCTGATTTTCCATTTGATGGTCATCTGTTTAACCCAATTTTCCATGGGAACCCACTTGGTCCTAGCAACAGCCCCCTATGCTGTTACTCGGACAACTCTCCTGCAGGCATACAGGGAGCCAGGCATGCTCAATTTGGTTTACCATTAACAGACCATCAGCTTAATAAGCTGCACCTTGGTCTGTTTCAAGGCGGCGGTTTTAATCGGCTTGACGCTCTAACTCCGTCTTCTCGGATACCTAAGGGCTTTGTGATCAGCAGCGCACCAGCCCATGACAGTGTCTCTTGCGTGTTGACAATCGGTACACCACAGAGCACAGAAAAATCTGAAGACAGAAAGACACCACATATAATGTTGTTTGGAAAGGCTATTCTTACCGAGCAGCAGATAACATCAAGTGGATCAAGAGAGACACTCTCACTCTCCTCTGGGGCAACTGGAAACAGTTCACCTATCAGTAATGCAGTGAAGGCAGGAAATACGTCTGATGGTTCTGGTTCATCAATTTGCATTGGATTCTCATCCCAAGGTCATGAGACGTCTGACCTCGGATTGGAAGCTGGGCACTGCAAGGTATTTATGGAATCGGAGGATGTCGGTCGCACCATTGACCTATCTGTCTTTGGGTCATATGACGAATTGTATGGCCGTCTGGCTGACATGTTTGGGATCGAGAAAGATGAAATAGTAAGCCATCTTCGTTACCGTGATACAGCTGGTGCCGTCATGCATACTGGTGGATTACCATTCAGGTGAGACGTCCCTTACAATATCTGCATTCTTTAACTTGTTCATCTTTCAATGTTGTAGTGACATATATCTAATTCATTCTGTTCATGTAACAGCGACTTTATGAAAGTAGCACGGAGGCTGACGATAATTACTGGTGAAAAGGGTGGACTGCCAAATCCTCTCATCGAATGTATGGTTCAGCGGGTGTGATATCATGAAGAAATATTTAACCTGGAGTGAAGGACAACCTTTTTTATATGCATTTTAGTGTTTGCCCGTGCTGTTAAACAGAACTGCGTCATGAGTACAATCTTGTGGATTGCTTTTTAATATGTATTTGTCTGCCTGTTGAGCGGATCGTTGATTGCCCAAGTTAAGGGTTGTCACCCCGCACCTGTGTTGGAAGTGCTTCTGAACAAACTCTTGGACGGATTTGCTTGAAATAAAGTTTCAGTTCGGTCTTTTGAAATTAAAGCTAGTTTGTGTGTAGATAATATGTTTACTTTAGGACATCGTTATGATGTCATCATCTTATCTTGGCTGTTGTTTTTCATTCCATTGGCATGCGTACATGATGAGTTGTGAACTAAAAGATCGCGGGATGGCAGGAAATTCAGCATCACCCCTTTATTTGCTCGCTCACCACTTGTGTTGGAACAAGTTCATCCTCAGTTCTTGGCATGGTCGACGGGGGTGACTTAGATCTATGATAGAGGCGGCAACGGCGAAGAAGGTGACTTAATCTTCAGCAGCAGGACCTGTTGCCCCCCTTCGTCTCTGAGTCAGTATTGTCCGCCTTGGCCGTTCCATGGGCGGGTTGTCGGCTTCAAAGGGGGTAGGCAACATACAAACCTCCCCTCTATAGTCTTTAGTTACAGTGTAGGATCAATTTCGCCATTGATTGCCACATCATCGATCTCTATATTAGGTTATGGATGAACGAATAAAGTTGATTGTTCACGCAACAACACTAGTAACTAGCATTCATGCCTAGCTCATGTTGATACACAAGAGAGATGTTCATCGGAGTGATAAGTATGACATTCATTATGATCCATGGTCAATGCGAGATAGGTAGAGGATGACAAATCTAAACTACATCTACAACTGCAAATGACATAGAGGTTGTGGACATGCTTCGAACGTGAAAAGCACCTTTTACAAGCTTGTGGGGATCAAGGTGATCATTAGTCGTCGTTCATGCCTTGATATGCTTGTGTTGTTCTTATATAGCCATAATACCATATTTTTTTATGTCGTAACATGATTGCATAGGCGTAATAGATGGCACTCATGTCACTTCTGGAGTGATGAAGTCACAGGTTGTACCCTTCCGGGCTAGTCTGGCACCCCTCGGTTGCACTTTTTTTTGACCTACACCAAATCAACCCTACTTTTTTGGCCACTTGGTACTGGTGTTAAAGGGTTCCATGCGAAGTTTGAACGATTTTCAGTAAATTTTGCAACATTTGTCACGTCTGGCCGTTTTTCGGCTTTTTTATTGAAAAATCCAGAAAATGGAAAATAAGTCGAAACTGAAAACAATCTTGCACGTGTTCTTGGTTTGGTGTAGGTATGCATTGCAAAAAAAATCAGGGTCATTTCAAGTCTTTGAGGATGTACTTGCTTCACAAAATGAACAATGCAGGAGAAAGGTTTTGGGTGTAGGATGCGTGTGCATAGATCCGATGGTACGGTGATGTATCTTTTGTTCAATAAGGGTCCACAATAGTTTGGGGTGTTAATTAAGTGTTCCCTAACACAAAGTAGGTGCAAGCGAGCAAGTGCTAGAACACAGGGTCAATGTCTGGGGGTGTACACCGGCTGAGGCTATTTAACCTTTTTTGTCCAAAAAGTATATTTTTTGTCAAAATACAAAACCATTGGGCATATGTTTGTGTTATTCATCATAGGAATCCATGGGAATTTTTTTGGGGTGCTTTAATGGTGGTCAGAAAAAGGAGGTGCTCCGAGATGTACCCTTCCGGGCTAGCCTAGCACCCCCGGTTTGCACATGATTTGTTGACCTACACCAAATCAGCCCTACTTTTTGTGTCCAGATGGTATGAAAGGGACCCATGCGAAGTTTGAAAGATTTTCAACAAAGTTTGCAACAATTTTCATGTCCGACCATTTTCGGGCTTATTTGCCCGAAAAAATCCAGAAAATGGAAAATAAGTTGAAACCGAAAACAATCTTTCATGCGTTCTTGTTTAGATGTAGGTATGCACTACAAAACAATTGGGGTCATTTCGAGTCTTTAAGCATGTACTTGCTTCACAAAGTGAACATTGAAGAGAAAGGCTCTGGGTGTGGGATGCGTGTGTATAGATTCGATGGAATGGTGATGTATATTTTATTCAACAAGGGTCCACAATGATTCAGGGTGTTAATTAGGTGTTCCCTAACAAAAAGTAGGTGCAAGCCAACAAGTGGTACCACATGTTGGAAATATGCCCTAGAAGCAAATAATAAAACATTTTATTAGCATATTTCATTAGTTTATAATAAGTTTAATACCATGCTATAACTGTATTAAGTGGAAACATTAATACACGTGTGTATGTAAATAAACCAGATCCCTAGTAGCCTCTATTCAATTAATCCATTGGGCAATTGATAATCAAGGTTTCCTGAACATGAAACGTTGCATGTCGGTTGGCAATGAGGTCATACCATTAGGTGAATGATGTGATGGACATTTATCCAACATAAGTATTGAAGATCGATCAAGTCACAAAGTTCAACATTGCAGTGATTATGAAATGTAGTAACCTAATCCTTAGACCGTGAGATCATATTTAATCACTATCTCCGGAGGATGCCTTGATTGCATCCACCGTCACATCGTAAAAGGGTGGCCATAAAGGTGTCCTCAGGTATTCCAAAGGGATACGTTGAGGCGTATGTATCGAGATCGGGATTTTTCCATTCCGTGTGACGGAAAGATACTCTACGCCCACTCGATGAGATTACATCCGAAGTTGCAACACGTGACTAGGTCACGAGGATGGAATATCACAGGAATGAGTTAAGTAGCACTTGTCGGTAACGAGATTGAACTAGGTATAATGATACCGAGATCAGATCTTGGACAAGTCAAGTATCGTGGTGATGGAGGGAATATGACTCGACGTTTAAGGTTCAAGCGATAAAGTTAATCTAGTAAGCACAGAGGTCACTATGGATAATCCAGGTCCCGCTAATGATCATTGATCCGAGAGTCGTCTCGGTTATGTTTTGGAGTGTTCACAGACTGTAGGGTAACACACTTAAGGGTATACACCGCTTAAGGATATATTCAGAGGTCATTGGAATCATCGGAGAAATAAGAGAGAGATTCGGAATTGTTCCGAAGGGGCGTCGGAAAAAGTTCTGAGGTTCTGAAATGTTCAGAAAGTTATTTAAATATGTTTTTGTATTTAATTAATGAACATGTGGGATTAGTACCACTTGGCCCATGTGTAGCCGGCCACCCCTTGCACCTCTGACGGCCACCACATGTGGGATTAGTCCCACATGGGTTGTGGAGGTGGTGTGCACCCCATCTTTGCCCTATATAAAGAGAGGAGGGGTGCATTATTTCCTACATCCAATGTCAAAAAAATAGAGAAAACACTTGCTGATCTCTTTCTTCTCCTTTCTCCCTCTCTCTTCCTCATTGTGTGGTTTCCAAATTTGGGCCTGCACATGGGGTTTGGAGACATGAGACACCGGAGAGGTCTTCAGCATACGCACACCATCGTGCTGCTGGACTCCCGGTCCGGATCTATTTTCTTCCGCTGCTCTGCTAGACCGTAGCCCGGGAGACGTCGTACACACCGTATGTGTGCGAGTACTACAAGGTGATGCACGTGCGGCACTCGTCATCGCTGGAGCATCTACATAGCCATGAGGTTGTCATGAGCGTACGTATTCACCGAGAACATTTCGACGGGGACGTAATCCCGTCATCGTTCAACGAGGATCGAGTGGCTTCTAGAGTCATGCGAGGATCTTCACGACATCGAGGATGGGCGAGTACAACTATATTAACCACGTCCACATGGGAACGTTTCCCGCTTAACGGTCTACATATAGGTATGTCACTGTTTCCTCCCGTTACAGTATTACTCCTAGATAGATCTTGGGAGTTGGGCGTACGCTAGTTAGTAAAAATATATTATTTTCTACCACGACACCCTTCACCACACATGATCAATGTCTAGGGGGTTTACACCGTTCAGGGCCATTTATCGGCTTTTTTGGTCCAGAAAATGTAAAAATATAAAAAATGTGTCAAAATGCAAAACCATTGGGCATATGTTTGTGTTATTCATTATGGGAGGCCATGGAAAAAATTAGGGTGCTTTCAAGATGATCGAAAAAAGGGGGTGCTCGGAGATGTATCCTTCTGAGCTAGTCTGGCATCCCCCTTTTGCACATGAATTTTTTTGACTTACACCAAATCAACCCTACCTTTTGTGGTCACTTGATATTGGTATTAAAGGGTTCCATGCGAAGTTTGAATGATTTTCAACAAAGTTTGCAACATTTGTCATGTCCGACCGTTTTTCACGTTTTTTGTAACAACCCAGATTTCACAAAAATTAAAATTTTTGTTTTCGGTGTGAATTGTTTGATTGTCTGATTTGTTTGTGATGTTTGCATCCCCGATTTATCGATCGGCGATTATTTCCCCTCTTCTTATCTCGTACCGGACGGAGACCGACCCTTGCCACCCGGGCACTCGACCTTTGCGACACCGGGTTTCACCCGATCACCGTCGCAAAACCAGCACAAGACCAGCCAACGCCAACGGAACGAAAAATCCCGTTTAATAATTAATTGGGTTATTTTTATAGCGCGCCGGAAAGTGTTCTCAGAACGGTTCCCGCGCGAGGTGAACGCCGCCGGCTTGACGCGTTGATCGCGTAGTTCGAAGTTTTACCCGAATCGGAGGTCCTGCGGACCCTCGGCAGTCAGAAACGTAAACACCGTGCGCGCTAGAGAAAAACCAGGGATGTTGTTGCAAACCGCCAGCCACCTGGGCTATATAAATACCACCACTCTCCCACCCCTTTCTAGGGTTTCCCCTAAGCCAAAATTGCAGCCACCCCCTCCACTTTGCCCAGATTTTCCTCCCAGATCCCCCAAATCCAAAAACCCTAGCCCTGGCAGCCTCCGGAGCCGTCGGATCGTAGATTGGAGGGCTCCCTAAGAGCCACGTAGCCCCAACCGCAGCTCCCAGCCGATCTGGGCCCCACAGGGCCCAATCCATCCGCCGCCGGGCCTAATGGGCCGCGCCGCCCGTCTCCACCGTGGCCGGCACGCCGCCGACCAGTGTCGCGGCCGCCTCCCGCGAGGGCACGCCGCCGCGCCTCCCTCTTCTCCTTCCCTCCTCCTATTTCCCTCTGCTCACCCCGCTGCGCCTGCCTCCCGTGCAAGTCCGTGGCCGGAGCCGCCGCGCCATGGCCGGCCCTCAGCGCCGCCACCCGCCATGGAGTCCAACGCCCCGCTGATACGTCCAAAACGTATCTATAATTTCTGCTTGTTCCATGCATGTTTTGTGTGACTTTGCCATGTTTTGCTTGAACTTTCATACACTTTTGAACCTATTTGGACTAACCTATTAACTCAGTGCACCCAGTTGCCAGTTTCTGTTTTCTGCTGTTTTTGTATTTCAGGTTTTCCGGCCATTAAAAGTGCTCCAAAAATTCCGGGAAAAATATATAAAAAATCAGCGCAACAGAAGCTTCCGGAATCATCAAGAGAGGGAAGGGGGGCCACCACCAGGAAGCCAGGAGGGCAGGTGGCGCGGCCCCACCCTGGGCCGCGCCAGGGACCCTCCTGACTGCCTCGTGGGTCCCCTCGACTCCCCCCTTCGCCTATATTTACCCCTCGGGGTGGAAACCCCTAATACGGACTCCTCTTTCGCGATCTTTCCTCTGTTCCGCCGCCGCCGCCGTTTCAAGATCGGGGCTGCCTGGAGAAGCTGCTCCGGCACCCTGCCGGGAGAAGCTACCCCCTCCGGGAGACCTTCCATAGCCATGGACGCCCCCCGTATGTACCGTGAGTAGTTTCCCTTGGACCATGGGTCTGTGACCAGTAGCTATGTGATCTATCTCTCCCCCTTTTTTGCTTCCACTTTCGAGTCCTCGTGAGCTGCCTCACATGATTGAGGCATCTATGTAATTTCTGCTGTTGCTATGCTGAGTTTGTTGGGATCTGATGGATTATGAGACTATGTTCAGATTGTGATGAGTAATATATTTGGTTCTTCTCTTTTATATTTTGTTCTTGAGTAAATTCTTGCATGTTCTCCGTTGCGGTATTTTCTTTGGCCAAGTATTTTATTTGCAACTCCAAGAGAGAGCGTTATGCTCGATTGTGGGTTCAGCCCCTTGATGTCTAGCTTGAGTGACAGAAACATGAGACTAGGGGATGTGCTGTTGCCACCAGGGATAAAACAACGGTGCTTGTACCTGCGGGTGCAAGTATTGTTTACTTTACGCAAAGTTCTTTTAATGCAGTTGTCTGTTGCTTTGAGTTTACACTTTGGGTGGGATTCACAACTTAATACCAGCGAGATGTTCTGGATAGATATCTCAAGGTGGATGATTCGTAGTAGATGCAGATGGATTTCGGTCTACTTACCTTGGCGTACTGTCCATTGCTTTTGATCCCTTCCTTTCTTTGCAGCATAGTTAGCATTGCGGTGCCTTCATAATCCTGTCAATTGCCCAACTGTGAATTGTTTACCTCGCTATCACTTTTATCGTCTTTTGGGAGAGAGACATCACTAGTGAAAATCACGGGACCCTTGTCCATCTTCACATTATTGTTCACACCCTCAATTTACTTTCAGCTTTTACTTTCCTTTGCACCTTTTATCTCTTGCGTTGATTCTTTGTAAACGACAAGGCCGGAGGAATTGACAACTCGTCTGTACTCGTTGGGAGCAAATTTATTTGTTGCTGTGTGCAGGTCCACGACAACACCCTAGTCAGGAAGCAATTTCTGGCGACGTTGCCACCTACTTGTATCTCCTGAGTCCTACTAGTTCGATAACCTTGGTATCTTCACCGAGGGAAACTTGCTGCTGCACTGCATCTCAAACCTTCCACTTGGGGTAACCAACGAGGGGCGAGAATCCATCACCCGCGCCCGAGCTTGCCGCGACCACCTCGTCTCCTGGACCGCACGGATCCGGCCTCCTCTCCTCAGACCGAGCCACCGCCGACTGGATCCGGCTCGCCAGAGCCCCGCCGCCCCTTGCCGGCTCCGGTGCCGCCAGCCACGGCTGCCTCGGGAGACGAGGACGAGCCAGGCCGCTGCCGCCGCATGGGCCAGGCGCGCCCCTCCCACGGCCTAGCGCAGCCCAGGCCGCCTACCGCCAGCCGCCTCCACCGCGGCCTGATGGGTCGAGGCCCATGGTGAGGCCGAGCCCATTCTTTTTTTCCTTTTTCCTGTGTGCTATTTATTTATTTTTCCAAATTTCTGCCAAGTCTGAGAAATTGTACTGCTAATGCTATTTTGCGACGACCGTTGCGAGTAATCCGTAGCTCGGATGACGTTGCGCCCAAAAGATGAATTGCTCTGCTTGATGTGCTCTAACTTTTGTATTTAGTGAGTTTATTCATTTGAGGCCATCTTGATGTTGTTAATCACTGTTGAAGTGGGCATCAGGCTGTTAACTGCTATTATTTTCTGCTAGTGTGCTGCTGCTGTTATTTTATTGCAAGTTTGCATGATGATTGTGTCACATCCATGAGGCCTATTGCATTGATTCTTGTTGCATACTGTTAAGCATCATGTCTACTTCAATCCTATGCAATCACTTGTCATGTTTGCTTGCGGTAGCTATATTAATTCTTGCTCCAAAGTGGTGACCCTGATGACATGTGGTGCTGTTTATATAAAGTTGCTACTTTGCTGTCCTATATCTTTTTAACCGTGCATCCTATTGAGCATTGCAATATGTCATTTTGTTCTATGCCATGTCTACTTCCATTATATGTATTGCATTGTCATGTTTACATTTCTGTTCATAGATATGTTTAGCTCCGAAGTTGCTATCCCACTGTTTTTGACAGCCACCTCTGTTTTTCTCTAAGTCTATAACTTTCCAATGCCATGTTGCATGCTTAATATCTTTTGATCTGTGATGCATATGACCTTGATTCTTGTTTGTACCTGATCATCATCATGCCTACTCCATGCTCATATATTGCTATGTCATGTTGCTGTACTTTTGCATATAGTTATACCCCTGTTTATACAACATGAAAATAACAGTTTCTGCCCTGTTTTCCTGATTTTCACTAAGTCCTAGACCAGTAATGTTTTATAGCTTTTGTGTTGCTTATAACTAGTGAACCATGATGCCTATTTGCATGATTCGTTTTTCCATGCCTTCCCTGCCATGTCTACTTTAGTTGCATATCATTTGTGAGCATATTTGCATTAATTATCCTGTTTATGCATTGCTCTAAAGTGTGCTCCCTGATGTTAACATCATGTGTGCATAACTTGTTTTGCTTATATCTTTTTAACCGTAACTTCGTTTGGGGTGTTCTTTATATGTAACTTGATTAGAATTTCATGTACTTTGTGTTTATGCTATTGTTTGCTGCTGTTAACCAACCTAAAATATGGTTTAATTAGGGCAGGACAGTACCAATTACTTTAATTATCGTGGGGCACTTAGTAGAATGACATATTTAGGTTGTGCCTCACTTAAATTGACTAGCATAGATAGTTTCCTTTATGCTTCACCTCTTGCCGTGTTTGTGTGATATGACATGCTTGAGTGAGATGCCATGTTAATAACCTTTGCTCATCTTGTGTAGCTAAACAACTTGAACCGATATAAACGTGCGGTATCGTCGTGTGTGACGAGTACTCCACTTAACCTGTTAGTAACCGCTCTCGACGGTAGGTGCGATGTTTCGTGTTGCCTTCTTATTGATGCTTGCTCGTGTTTGCTTCGTAGTAATAGATGCTTGCTCGTTGATTGCCTTTTCCAGTGTTTCCTTCTTGTGTGCTTCCGCGGGTACCTCTCGGAGACGTTGCGAGCTTGCGATCGACTTCACCTTCGACTTCGTCTTCTCATCAGGTAAGGGGAGCATATATCATTCTTATAACTTTCAGCTCACTCGCGCCTATGTGTAGGATAAAATGATTGCTTGATCCTACCACTTTATATTCATGCCTCTCAATTAAACCCAAACAACAATGTCCTCCACATCCCAGCAAACCTTGTTCGGCTATGTTACTATTGCTCGCTGCTCAGCCACTGCTTAGTATGCATGCTAGGATGTTATCAACTGTTATCCTGTTACTCCTTGGATTGGGCTATCACATTATTATATTGTTGTTGATGATATGATTATTATAATGTTGACTATATTCGACGAAGGATGGAAGGTCTAGGCTATCCAGCCCCGACGCTTTGTTCCATTCGAGTCACCTAGGATCCGAGTTCCGAGTATTGGTTCTAAGACTGAGCGTGCCTAACCGCGTGTGAGATTTTATGGGGTCCCCTCTTCTTACCTACCTAGCTTCAAACATTTCTAGTGGTGACCCAAGCTGATTTAACATTTGAAAACTGTGTGTGTGTCTGTCGGGTCGCTCCTAGCAGATGTTCTGTAAAACAAACCGGGCCAGTGGGAACATTGTTTTCCTGTTGGTCCACCTGATCAGCTAGGACCCGACCTCATGTGAGAATTACCGGCAATCCGACCTGCGTCATACGGTAGAGTTCGATCCGAGAGCGTGGCCGACTTTTGGATTGGATGTCGACTCCCTGGGAGCCACCCGGATTTGTTCGTTGTTAGCTAGAGGGTCCTGTCGTTTCGGATCTCTCGGGACTAAATCATAAAATGGCTGCCTGTGATGGGTAGAAACTGAGAGAGATGGGCGTGCGAGCGGAGCCTTGTAATGGGCAGTTGGTACACCCCTGCAGGGTTAAATCTTTTCGAGAAGCCGTGTCCACGGTTATGGACAACTTGGAACCTACGTCTTGTTCATAGATAACATCAACTGAATCATATTTAATAACTTATTCAACGTGTGCGTGCCTTGACTGCTTCTTCTTCGTCGGGATGCGAAGAGGAGGACAAGGATAGGATACGTGTTATGTTTGCGTAAGTAGTTGATAGCAAGACTTGTCGGAGGCGATTCCTCATCGAATACTTGGTTCTCATCTTACTCTAAAATAGACCATTAGCCACTTATATATTGCTAGTGCGTCTGCAATCTCACCACTATCCCCTTCTTACCCGTGAGAAGTTAGTTACTCCCTCCAATTCATATTAATTGACGCACACTTAGTACAATTCTAGTACAAAGTTATACTAAGTGTATCTCAATTAATATGGATCGGAGGGAGTACAAGACTTTTGATATATTCTCACCTCTTTCTTTTCTCTTTTCCCTTTTATTGTTTTGCCTGATCGGTCGCTGCAGTTGATTACTACCTCGATTCTTCTTCTGGACGCCTTCGTGGAGACTCGACGACGACTAGTTAGGTGGATCCCGGCGGAGAGCCTGGACCCGTGTGGTTACGGGAATTGTGTGATTTTTCCTTTGCCACTAGGTATTTGCTTGTAGTCTGTACCCAGACATGTATCTTCCTCTGATGTAATGTATTCAGGCAGTTATATGCCGATTGTATGAGATGTTGTATCCTTCTAGTTGTAATGTTGTGATATCATGTTGGAAATCCGGGACATATGGCTTCGTCATATGTCGCGGTGAGACCGATATGTGCTTCGTCCACGGATCTGGATGAAAACATCTAGATCTGGAACAGTACCGCATATCGGTCCTTACACTTTTTGACCCTAAAAAATCCAGAAAATGGAAAATCTCTCGTAACTGAAAACACGATGGAATTAATTTATGTATGCATTAAATTTTTTCTTTAATATTATTTTTATGTATGTATTATAAAAATGGTTTGAAATATTCTAAATGTCTTTTTATTTGTTTACAAAAAATGTGAGGCACGCCCGCACTATGTGCTAGGCGGTTTGGTCGCTGACCTCTCTGAACACTCATGTCATGGTTATGTAGCCTACGTGCGTGCGCCCCGGGAGTAAAAACCCGTGATTAGCGGTAGTGGCCCAAGGTTTCTAACGACGCCATCATGCATGCCCCGAAACTTGTTTGCCCCTCCCCAGCTTCTCGTGCATGTTCGCGGTTAAAGATGGCAATTTTACCCATGTGTACGGGTACCGACGGGTACCGTACCCGTATGGACAGGGTATGAGCACAATTCTATACCCAAGGGTATTACCCGTACCCTACCCATTAATTCATGGGTAGGGTACGGGTGTAGCCTTGTACCCGCGGGTATACCCATACCCTGCCCGCTTGTGAACTTATGTTAAGTTGTCGTCAATTAATCATAAATTTGTCATGGATTCATCTACTCCTATCGACTTATGAGTATGTTATGATCTAAATTTTGATGGTGGTCATTTACTCCTTATCAAATGTGCTATCGATGAGTGTAAAAATGTTATCAACTCGTATACTGTTTGTTCTACCCGCTGGGTACCCAACGGGTATGGGTACGAGTAAAGTTTCATACCCGTGGCTACGGGTATAGGTAGAATTTTGTACCCACTAACCATACGGGCATGGGTATTGTATTGCTCTATCCTGCTTATTGCCATCCTTATCCGCGGTGAATCACCCACAATCGGCACCCTAACCGGATGACGTACTCACATCTCCCATGTCGCCACCCTACATGTCGCTTGTGTCGCCGACCTACCCGCCCGTCAACTGGGCACTCGTCACCCTGCCTCGCCCTTCGCACTGTGCGCCCGCCACATTCCCCTGCATGTCGCATTGTGCAGCCGCCACCCTACCCCCACCCATCACAGAACTCGGCGTAGGTCGCCCACAAACCTAGTATGGTATAATTTTTCATTTTTTAGTTTTTTTATGTTTTTGCTTATAAAATTACAAATATCTAATTAATGTACTCCCTCCGATCCATATTAATTGACCCACACTTAGTATAACTCTAGTACAAAGTTATAATAAGTGTGCGTCAATTAATTTGGATCGGAGGGAGTACTTATTTTTCATACAATATGGATGATGAATATGGAGAAATTTGTTGCTCAATAGAAAACTGGGGCAATGTCGTGGATAAATTGACAATTCAACAACGTTTAGCTTTTATGGTACGGGTTTGGGTGTTATGTTATATACTCCACGCATGTTGTTGCGTAAATTTTTACTTCAAATTACGATTAAAGGATACAATGGAAAAACAAATAAGTTTGTTTTACAACCCGACAATGATGACATATCTATTAGGCGTGATGATGTTAACGTTGTATTCGGGTTAAAGAAAAAATGTCATGATGTTATGGTTAGAATGAGAAAAGTTTCACCTGATAAAAAAACAACTATACCATCTAACTTTATCGATGCAAAATGTGGTCAAATATTGATTAATGACTTGATCAGCAACATTGTTGAAAGTGGCGCCGATGATGATGATTTTGTGCGAACGACTGTGTTGGTTCTTATCGGCACTATTATAGCTCCTTACTCCACCAAGGATGTGCTATGGATATTCTATAAACTAGTAGAAGATGTTGATCTTATTCGTTCATATAATTGGACCAATTTTATGTTACGTGTATGCATGAAGGGGATCAAGACCGCAAATAAAGAGATAATGCATTGGCCGTATGGAAATTTGGCGCTAGTGCAGGTAAAGTTCATCCTTTAAAAATAATATTCAATAATATTATTTTGTACTTAGATTAAGTGTTTAATTAATTCGTATGTTGTTATGAAGTACGTCTACTAGGAAAAGGTGCGACCATTCTATATTGATTCAATTGATATTCGAGGGGTCTTTATCCAGTCATGCATGATTGGGATGAATCAGAAGCAGAAAAGAAAGATCAGTATGACAACTTAAAAGGGCATGGCCATGGCATCGGAAGTATTTAAAACTAGGATACTTCTTTTTTTGTTGCACGTGTTATTGATGTTTGTTTATTTAGTATCTTCTTCAATCACAGATTATCGATTGCATTAATCAAGAGATTGTACACAGTAAAGTAGCACAGAAAATGATTACTCCCGAGATAAAATTAAAATCATCGAAAGGTATAAGAAAACCGGTGCCTACAAGTAGCAACGAGCCTACGATGCAGATTTTGCTGGATTGCATTAAGGATTTGCGTGGAGTTAATTACAGAAAACCACGACAATTCGGGATAGAATTGCATAAAACACACTTCTTTATATTTTGTGCGAAAATCACTAATTTCAAGACTACTTTTTTGTAAATACCACATATCACACGATTTGCTTCATTTAATTACATTTATGATAAGCGAGACCTGCATGTAAGGGTGACGTAGAATCAAACACAAATTTATTGGATAAAGATAGCCACCACACGTTCGATGCATCTTCTTCCGCCTGAACACAATATCAACCATTGGTACAGCGCACACATCCCAAAGCATGGCTGAATTGCACGTCAGCAAAATGTGAGCGTTCGGTACACCCCTGTCTGTCCGCACACTCCCTCTCCAATACCCACTCGAATGTACCAGCTTTTAGTTTTTTCAAACTTTAAAAAGTTTTATCTCTTAAATAAAAAATCTATTTAAAATTCCGATTTCACCATTCAATCCGTCGCGACGAGATCTTCGAAACTAGACCCCATATTGGCATATTTCGACAACTTTTTTTTGACCAAAAATTGCCATGCTATTTACACTGAAATTGCCATGTTGTTTGTACTAAATTTGCCACGGTCTGTTTTATCTATTTTTTTGCTAGATTTAAAGCTATCATTGTTTTCAGATACTTTTCACTCATCAGCGAGCACCCCGGAGAGCTGCCAAGAGTAGATATCCGCCGGTCGGGAGGGTGTGTGTATGTGTGTGCGTGGGTGGGGGGGGGGGGTGGGTGGGTGGGTTAACGACCAGTGTACCCCGGACACCCGGACAGATGTCTGGCGATCAAGAGGGGGGGACTAGGGTGACGGTGCGCGGTACGACGGGTTCTTGGGATACATATGCGTCGGGGAGATTCTCCGGCGCACCTCAACTGTGACGACGAGGGATAAGAATGTGGTTTGGGGTGGAGCAGTTGTCGGTGTTCTGGTGTTGCGGTGACGACGAATCTACCATTCGACGACGACAATTTGTAGTAATGCATCGAGGATCCTACAGAGCTGTGACGACGACTCGTGAACCCCGAGAAGATATCCGACGTTGTGAGGGGGTTGATGCGCGACAACTCTTATTTGTAGTAAATGGCAATTTTTATTTTGTTTGAAATGGAAATTTTTAATAGAACATGGAAAAATCGCCATGGTTCCAATGCTGCAATAGGTTTTCAACCCAATAGGTTGAGATACATGACAATTTTTATTTGCAGGACATGTAAATTTTATGCATAGGACATTACAATTCTTATTCACCAGACATGGAAATTCTTATTCGTAGGACATGTCAATTCTGATACATCAGACATGGAAATTCTTATTCGTCGGACATGGCAATTCTTATTCATCAGACATGACAATTCTTATTCGTAGGACATGACAATTCTTATTCATAGGACATTTCAATTCTTATTCATGAGACATAGCAATTCTTATTCGTAGGACATGGCAATTGTTATTCATCAGTCATGACAATTCTTATTCGTAGGACATGACAATTCTTATTCATTAGACATGGAAATTCTTACTAGTAGGACACGAAAATTCTTATTCATTGGACATGAAAATTATTATTCATAGAACATGGTAATTCATAGTAGTAGGATATGACAATTCTTATTCATACGACACGGCAATTCTTAATAGTAGGACATGACAATTCTTATTGGTAAGACATGACAATTCTTAGTATTAGGACATGACAATTCTTATTGGTAGGACATGCCATTTTTTGTTTGTACGACATGACAATTCTTGTTCGTATAACGAATGCTGTGTCACGTAAATTAAAAAAATGCCATAGCCAACAAACAAGAGTTGCCGCAAATTCTTATTTGTACGACATGACAATTATTATATTGCGGAACATGAGCATGACAAATTTTCCATCGACAATGAAGGCGGAAACGGCAGCGAGCTATGATGATGGAGGCGATGACGGTGACGACATACGACGACGACGACAACGACAAGTTGCGGCGATAACGATGAGCTACGGTGATGACGTCGGCTAGAAGCTACGACGATAGTGTCGAGCTACGACGATGATGACGACGATGACGCCAACGATGGCGGCGAGCTGCGGAGACAACGACGAAAGCGGCAAGTCGCGCGAGCTGCAGTGAGCGACGACGACGGCGAGCTACATCGATGACAACAATGGTGGTGGAGAGCGACAACGGCGGCAAGCTACGACGATAACAGCGAGACGGAGACGACAGCGGTGGCAAGCGACGGCGACGGCAGCAAGCTACGACGATAACGGCGAGACGGCGACGACGGCGGTGGCAAGCGACGGTGACGACGACGGCAAGTGACGGAGACGGCGGCGGCGAGCTGCGCGCGCGCGGCAAGCTGTGCATGCATAGAGCTGTGCGTGCATGGCGTTCGGGAAGCAAGCACATTTACACCGAACGAATTTGTTCGGTGACTGGATGGATTGTACCGACCGTTTTCGTTCGGTACTAGCTCCCTCGCCCACACGTTAGGTATCTATCGACGTCCAATTTATTTTGCAAAAAGACTTCTCAAAATGTCAAAAAAAAAAACAATCGGGGTCCTTCCTTGGCTTCTTCATCTCCCATGGTGGCGGACGTTGGCGGCTGTAACACCCTCAGTATCTATAACCGTAATCACTGTCATTGTGGATCATCACCGTTGCTAATCACTGTTGTTCCCTATCCTTAATCAAACTTTGTTCTCATCATATTCAAATCCATGATGTGTGGTGATCAAAACCCAAGGCCCCATGTGCCTTGATCACTTGGAATCAAACCCAAACCCTACACCTTTTTAAATGAAAATAAAAACAATGTGGAAACTAAACCATGGCCAAAATGATGAAACCTATTTTGTAAATTGCCTAAAATCAATAGAACCATGTTGGGATAACTTTGGTGAATTGTGGAGCCAAAGAAAATTGTGAACAATTAAAACAGTAGCTCATAAAGCCCATTTTAGCCATAATTGATCTAATTAAAATATTCAGTGAATTTACAATGGCACCAAAATTTTTGTGTCACTTACATGTGGCATACATCTAATTTAGAAACCACTAAAACATTTAAATAAAATACAGAAGCTTTTAAACAAATTACTCTAAGAGAAAACAGAATAGAAATAAAAAACGGAAAAAGGAAAATCGTTATTTTTCGCCTAGGGCAACAGGCCCACCCGGCCCAACTCCTCCTTCTCTACTGTTCCACGTGCATTGCGCCATGCCTCCATGGCCGCCACTGCCAGGCCGACCCTTCCTCCTCACCTGCTCCCCTCGCCCCTTGTCGTCGTGGACACGATAAGGAACCCCCCCCCCCCCCCCCCCCGTGAATTGTGGATCGAGATCCCCAGCTCCATTTCCCCTTCCTCCCTCTCTTCTGCCCCTCCCGGAGCTCGCCGCGGCGGACCCGTCGACATCGTCGTGCGTCGACGCGGCCGGAGGCCACCACGGGGCGCGCCAGCTTGTCCAGGAGCTGCGCTGCGCTCGTCCTCGCCACCCCCAGCCGCCAGCTCGAGCCGAAGACCTCAACCTCCCGCGAATCGGGCCAAATTCTCCCGCCGGCGCCGCGTCTTCGCCGACAAATTCCGGCCACACCGCATCACCTCCGAGCCCGCTGCCACTCCCCTGCGCCTCACCGTGAGCTTCGTTCCATTTTACCCCTCTCCCCTCCATCGATCCGCCGCCGTAGCTCATTTTCTCGTCGGGTCGTGCCCTGCCGTGGCCACCGTGGCTGGGCACGCACTGGCCGTGCCTCTGGCCATGCCCATTGCGCTCTGGACGCGACCTAGCGTGCACACACGCACGTGCTCGAGGCCGCTCTTCCCCGCTACTCTTCACTGTGCCTCGCGCGCTCGCCGGCCTGTGACCGCCCCGCTGCCATGGCTGGTGTGGAGCTCGCTCCGGCCGCCGTCGTGGCACCGCGCCCCGCGCCTCCAGTCCATGTCCGCCGTTGCGTGCGCGCCCGCCGTGGCCCCCCTCACTGGAACGACCCGGCGCCGCTGTGTCCTTGCCGTCGGCGGGCACTGGTGTGACACCAGAGATGCCTCGTGTGGTTAACCATGGGCTTAACCCACTGACGATGGGGCCCGGTTCATTAAGTTAGAGATTAATCACAAGTTAAAATAATAAATCCCCTTGTTAGTAAATAGAGTAAATGACATGTGGGCCTAACATCACTTAATCCTTTGTTTAGTAAAACTAACTGTTAGATTAAAACTGTCTCCATGACACCTTGGCCCCACTATTATTTAGAATTAAATAAAATGAATTTTAATTACTGTGAGGCTGACATGTGGATCCCAGATGTCGGTTTGACCAGTAAAACTACACTGTTCTCGATAATGTTAGTTTGATATTAAAAATAATTCCAGAAATGATTTAAAATGATTAAAACTTTAAAATTCAATATCTTTTAAACCGTAAGTCAGATCAAAAACTTTATACATCAAAATTGATCAGAAAAATACATAGAATACGAATATGCTATCCGTATGTCTACCACACCTCTCTAACACAACGAACATCGAACCGTCCCCCTCCGGACCGAATGTCCGATGATTGTCCGATACCGATAAACTACCCGGATGAATTTATTCTGAACACGAAAGTTGTTCAGAATGGATCAACTAACACGGACACACCTTTCACCTGATTGTCGGATGTCCACGACACCTCTGGCATGGTACCTTCCCCCTTCGGACCCCCTGTCCGATAATCACCCGGAGCTGGCAGTTCATCCCCGGATGAATTCCCGCCCCGAGCATAATACATTGCACTGCGTTAGAACACCGTTAACATTGCATCTATCATGTCATGCATTTGTTTGTATATGCTTGTTTTGTATTCACTGTTTCCCTCCCCCTTATCTCCGATAGACCCCGCTGCTGTCGACTACACCGCTGCTGGGTACGACTACTACGTCGACGACCCTGCCTCTACTGCCGAGCTTCCAAGCAAGCAGAGCCATTCTCTTCCCCGTATATCTCCTACCTTTTCCGTACATTTCTTGCACTAGGCATTGTTACTGCTGCTGCTACGTTGCTTACCTATTCAATTGCATAGCCAGTCTTTGTCGCCCCTTGAGTTACCTTCCTTTATCCTATGCTGCCTATAAATATATATTATATTCAGCAGTGAGCCCTAGGCATTGTTAGTCAACTAGGATTAGATAGCGGGCCGTGATCACTCAGGGGAGTGAACGCGGATATAAATATTATAATTGCACAAATACGGTACAATGCAGACACCGCCTCAGCCCCCCATAGCTCGGCTCTGCCGAGCCACCATCAAGTGTGAGCTATGAAGGA
This sequence comes from Bromus sterilis, assembly GCA_950022295.1. Classification (NCBI taxonomy): domain Eukaryota; kingdom Viridiplantae; phylum Streptophyta; class Magnoliopsida; order Poales; family Poaceae; genus Bromus; species Bromus sterilis. The sequence goes on along the minus strand of OX465601.1, from coordinate 134,728,297 downwards.
GTAATCCTTGTACTCCACTCGTTGCTGACTCTGTATAGCCGCTCTAGGTACCTGAGCAACGGTTGTCCGCCAGGTAAGAAGTCGGGCGACCCAACGGTGCCTGTGAGTGGTATTGCAACGAGACGACAGGGAGGGCACGACCAGTGTACCGGTGTGTTTGGCCCCTGATCGTTGGCCGCGAGAGTTACCAAGCCACGAATGTCGAGCTCCTCCAGGAGCACACGCGAGACAAGGTAAGGAGACGGTTCACCTTGTTGGTAACCGCAGAGAATTGGTGGGACGACAGGGCAGGCACCGATGTACTGGTGGTCCTGACTGCTGTCGTTGTCCGCGGGTCAGTTAAGTCGAGGCAACGATAACGGTTGTCCCGCAAGTTATTAAAATGACTAATGGTTCGGCGGATGACTTGAGTAGCCTTTTGGCTTATACGCGCTACCTACATGTGGGAATTACGAGTTATGGGCTCCTCTTCTTCGTAGTGTCGTCCGAGGACTCTTCAGACGTCAGCAGTACTGCGGGCTGATTGCCGGGAAGTGGTGTTGTCTTATTTTCTCGCGCGGTGTTGTCTTATTTGGTTTGCTTATGCTTCACCGGCCAGTCACGCACCGTGCAGGAGTACGTTCGGGTTGGGGTCCAAGGCCCGACGTACTTAGGATTTAGACCGGCGGATGGCCCCTCTGTTGAGTTTGAAAGATGGGCTACGGAGTGTCGGATAGCCTCGGTGGAGCGTTCCCTAACAAGGTGCCCGCCACCCTGGAGATCCGTGCGTGTAGTGTAACACAAGTGCACCCCTGCAGGGAAGATTAATCTATTCGAATAGCCGTGTCCACGGTAACAGGACGCTTTATGCTGAAGCTGAATCTTACCACTACAAATTATTATTATTGAACTATATGGTTCCGGGTTTTCTTCCTCGCTGGGATGTCGAGGAAGGGATCTCGGAGGCATTGTTAATTATTACAACTTATTATTATACAATGCTGCAACAACTTCTGCTTCATTGTTACTTTATGCTTTATATGAACTGTTGGCTATTCTCTCCTCATGCTGCAAGACTCGTTGGAAGATGCTAGTCTTCGATAGGCCTAGCTTCTTACCCTTATTCTGATTTCTATCTTGCAGTCCACTATATATAGCCTCCCCTTTCCATTTGATACAATGCATAATTGCTTAGTAGCGGACGTAAGACTCGCGGGTATGCTAGATACTCACCTTTGCTTTATTCCCCCCTTTTTGTTTTGCCTGATCGGCCGCTGCACTCGACGTTGGAGCCTTGGAGCCCAGGAGAAGGAGATCCCCGATGCCGATCACCGCAACATGAAGATCCCCGATGCCTTCTACGACGTCGAGTTCCCCGTTGACCAGGAGTAGTTTGGAGGTTCCCAGGCAGGAGGCCTCGCCTTTTCGATTGTTGTTGCTTTTGTGCTAGCCTTCTTAAGGCAGATCATGTGTACCCTGTGTTTGTACTCAGATACTATTGCTTCCGCTAACTTTGTGCTTTCGAGCTATTGTATTCGAGCCCTCGTGTCCCCTGGCTTCTATTAAACAACTTGTATTATTTTATTTGTAGAGTTGTGTTGTGATATCTCACCGTGAGTCCCTAATCTCGGTCGTGTACCTTGCGTGTATGATTAATATACACGGTCTGATTTTGGGGGCGCCACAAGTTGGTATTAGAGCCGACTACCTGTAGGTAACCCCTTCCAACTCATTGGTCGAAGTTGAGTCTAGTCTTCGCAAAACTACTTTACTAACAGTGTCGTGTGGCTTATCGGCCCACGTCGCCAACTGGGTGGTATTAGGATCTTTTCTTCGTACCCTTACTCTGGGACTCTGATCTCTCTTCTCCTTCGGGTTAAAGATTTTTGCTAACTCTGATATTAGGTTCTCGTAACTACTTCCTCCCGGAGAGCCCCTCATTCCAGACGATCGCTTTCTTCACGAGAAGATCCCGAAGATACTTGCTGATAAATTTTCGAGACCCTATGTGCCCATCGCCTTAACAATTCACTGCCACCGATAAGTCCGTATGTATAACCACATACACCTTTCGTTCATCTGTTCAATCTCAGTTGCTCTTGTGTTCACAAGATGCATCGAAATACTTTCCGTTGATTCGGGAATTCTTTGAGCCTACTGCCTTGAAACTTCTTTTCATCCTGCGAATAACTCCTCCCATTTATGGAGGATCCGTTATTCCTCAGTGGTTCCCGTGATTCCCAAAATACTTGGAAATACTATTCGATCTCGCGATAATCCTCGGCAGCCTACTGCTTTGGAGATTCTTCTTGCCTTCTTGCACTTTGATTAATCCCGTTTGTCTTGTGGTCTTTGATGACCTCCCTTGGCATTGCCATTCAGATCTGTTGAATCATCGTGTGTGCTAGTGCACGCAATCATCAGTTGATCCCTATGAATCCATTCTTCTGGATCAGACGTCATTCCGGACATTAGCTGGTTCTTGGTAAATCAAACCTTAATTGATTAACCGTCAAGCTTCTATTCAACTTATCCATGTTTGATCGACGTATTTGAATCTGATACACCGATATTGGAAATCATAATTCCTTTGTACTTAAGCATCGAATTATTCCGATGTTACTATAATCCGATGCCTTTGCATTATTTCTCCTTATGGTTGAGTACCGATACTCACACCAGACTCATCTGCTCCGTGTCGTCAGGCTTCTGCTTTCAAACTCGTATCCTTTACTTCTGTTGTTGGTTGTAAAGCTTCGAAAAATGTCTCGTTCGACTGTATCTATGTTTCAGCCATATGTGTGAAACTCGGAAACTTCTGTGGGTCATACTCTATTGGTGTTACGCCAGATAAATTTCCTACTCTACAACTTCGTCGAAAGAGAGAAGTGATTATAATGTTATGCATTGAAGAAGTGGGAGTCGACCCTGAACCTTGTGTTCATGCCCATGGATACTATGTAGAACTTATCATGAGAGCTTCTTGTAAAGGTAATTATCCCCTTGGTATAAATTCTGCTGCACCTATGATCCTCCATTCTACCTTCTAGTATTACCTCCTGGAACCTCGAGGATATCATACCTTTTCACTACATCTAATGAATTTTGATGGAACAATACTTATCCCTGTCGTAACCACTCCATGGGTTCTGGGTTGTTGTCAACCGGGAACACTGAATACCTTTTTGCGTCACCATTCCTTTTGCTTGATGTCGCCGTTGTTCGATTGCATTCTCTTGAAACCTCTCGACATAAAGTGTCGTTGTCAGCATCAACATTTTTGTCTTCTCCCATGTGGTTATTGTATTCATGACGGGAAATACCATCCTTTTCCCCTCGATGATTTGTGTTATCATCGACCAACATCCTTGACTCCCTACCAATACGAACTTGGTCATGTATATCTTGCTCTGCCTTCCCTTGGGAAAGAATTACGCCTGATACGTGTGTATCATCACAATTTCCTTTCCATTGGTCTGTTTAACCTTTCCTTTAATATAAATTATCTGAGCAGTGATAATTCCCTGCTTATGTAAACACTTCGGTGTACTACTTTGTCCGTACAACCTGTTACTACTGTTGATAACATTTCGGTAACCACCGATGGACGAGAACTTTGCCTATTGGTCCGCCTCGTCTTAACGAGCATGAAAATGGTTCTCTTTGTCCCTCGCCCTTGGTATCGACGTTGTTGCTGAGATAGCTACCAAGTTGTTCTCTAACTTACCTTTTGACTTGATCACCTTGTTTTTCACCACCCTTCTTATTTAATGTGGGCCCATAACCCACAGTTCCACATGATCGAAACCTGACTCTCTTGTACCTTTATGTTCTCGAGGTTATTCCTCTTGCTTGACCTCGCATGCAATTCATGAGTCCTCTACCTTGTGATATTCAGTTCAATATCAGACTTGGTTCATATGCCTGATGCTTTGGACCCATTTTTCATCATCCGTCATCGGCATCGAATGCATGCCTATCCGCTTGAAAACTTCTCATGCCTTCTTTTGTTTCTCTCGATGTATCTCCCTAAGTTTAACCCGCGAGATACTTTGTACCCCATCCCATTGGACCATCTCGGTTGAGTAACCTTGTATCAATCCGATCCCCCTGTAAATATTCCTCCTAGCCTAGTTGTAGGTACGATGAAGCCCCCGCAGGAAGGATGACCACTCTCATCGAGATGCACTGATGCAGAGAAATGAAGACATCAACGTGAAGGATTGACTTCTTCGAGAAGGACAACAAGAACCGGAAGATTCGTTAGAATACGAAACCAAAGCTTTACCCCTTTCACTACCTTTAATTCTCGGGACGAGAATTCTTTGTAGTGGTGGAGATTTGTAACACCCTCACTATCTGTAACAGTAATCACTGTCACTGTGGATCATCACTGTTGCTAATCACTGTTGTTCCCTGTCCTTAATCAAACTTTGTTCTGATCATATTCAAATCCATGATGTGTGGTGATCAAAACCCAAGGCCCCATGTGCCTTGATCACATGGAATCAAACCCAAACCTAAACCTTTTTAAATGAAAATAAAAACAATGCGGAAAACTAAACCATGGCCAAAATGATGAAAACTATTTTGTAAATTGCCTAAAATCAATAGCACCATGTTGGAATAACTTTGGTGAATTGTGGAGCCAAAGAAAATTGTGAACAATTAAAACAATAGCTCATAAAGCCCATTTTAGCCATAATTAATCTAATTAAAATATTCAGTGAATTTATAATGGCACCAAACTTTTTGTGTCACTTACTTGTGGCATACATCTCATTTAGAAACCACTAAAACATTTAAATAAAATACAGAAGCTTTTAAACAAATTACTCTAAGAGAAAACAAAATATAAATAAAAAACGGAAAAAGGAAAATCGTTATTTTTCGCCCAGGGCAACAGGCCCACCCGACCCAACTCCTCCTCCTTCTCTACTGTTCCACGTGCATTGTGCCATGCCACCATGGCCGCCACTGCCAGGCCGACCCCTCCTCCTCACCTGCTCCCCTCGCCCCTTGTCGTCGTGTACACGATAAGGAACACCCCCGTGAATTGTGGATCGAGATCCCCAGCTCCATTTCCCCTTCCCCCCTCTCTTCTGTCCCTCCCGGAGCTCGCCGCGGCGGAACCGTCGCCGTCGTTGTGCGTCGACGCGGCCGGAGGCCACCACAGGGTGTGCCAGCTTGTCTAGGAGCTGCGCCGCGCTCGTCCTCGCCACCCCCAGCCGCCAACTCGAGCCGAAGACCTCAACCTCCCGCGAATCGGGCCAAATTCTCCCGCCGGCCGCCGCGTCTTCGCCGACAAATTCTGGCCGCACCGCATCACCTCCGAGCCCGCTGCCGCCCCTTGCGCCTCGCCGTGAGCTTCCTCCCGTTTCCCCCCTCTCCCCTCCATCGATCCGCCACCATAGCTCATTTTCTCGTCGGGTCGTGCCCTGCCGTGGCCACCGTGGCTGGGCACGCACTAGCCGTGCCTCTGGCCATGCCAGTCGCGCTCTGGCCGCGACCTAGCGTGCGCACACGCATGTGCTCGAGGCCGCTCTTCCCCGCTGCTCTTCACCTGTGTCGTCGCCGTCGGCAGGCACTGATGTGACACCAGAGATGCCTCGTGTGGTTAACCATGGGCTTAACCCACTGACGATGGGGCCCGGGTTATTAAGTTAGAGATTAATCACAAGTTAAAATAATAAATCCCCTTGTTAGTAAATAGAGTAAATGACATGTGGGCCTAACATCACTTAATCCTTTGTTTAGTAAAACTAACTGTTAGATTAAAACTGTCTCCATGACACCTGGGCCCCATTGTTATTTAGAATTAAATAAAATGAATTTTAATTACTGTGAGGCTGACATGTGGGTCCCAGATGTCGGATTGACCAGTCAAACTACACTGTTCTGGATAATGTTAGTTTAATATTAAAAATAGTTCAAGAAATGATTTAAAATGATTTAAACTTTAAAATTCAATATCTTTTAAACCGTAAGTCAGATAAAAAACTTCATACATCAAAATTGATCAGAAAAGTACATAGAATACGAATACGATATCCGTATGTCTAACACACCCCTCTAACCCAACAAACATCGAACCGTCCCCCTCCGGACCGATTGTCCGATGATTGCCCAATACCGATAAACTACCCGGATGAATTTATTCTGAACACGAAAGTTGTTCAGAATGGATCAACTAACACGGATACACCTTTCGCCTGTTTGTCGGATGTCCACGACACCTCCGGCATGGTACCTTCCCCCTCTGGACCCCCTGTCCGATAATCACCCGGAGCTGGCAGTTCATCCGCGGATGAATTCCCGCCCCGAGCATAATACATTGCACTGCGTTAGAACACTATTAACATTGCATCTGTCATGTGATGCATTTGTTTGTATATGCTTGTTTTGTATTCACTGTTTCCCTCCCCCCTTATCTCCGATAGACCGCGCTGCTGTCGACTACACCGCTGCTGGGTACGACTACTACGTCGACGACCCTGCCTCTACTGCCGAGCTTCCAGGCAAGCAGAGCCATTCTCTTCCCCAGATATCGCCTACCTTTTCCGTACATTTATTGCACTAGACATTGTTACTGATGCTGCTACGTTGCTTGCCTATTCAATTGCATTGCCTGTCTTTGTCTCCCCTTGATGTACCTTCCTTTATCCTATGCTTCCTATAAATATATATTATATTCAGAAGTGAGGCCTGCGCATTGTTAGTCAACTAGGATTAGATAGCGGGCCGTGATCACTCAGGGGAGTGAACGCGGATATAAATATTATAACTGCACAGGTACGGTACGTTGCAGACACCTCCCCAGCCCTCCCAAGCTCGGCTCTGCCGAGCCACCATCAAGTGTGAGCTATCAAGGAGTAATCCTTGTACTCCACTCGTTGCTGACTGTGTATAGCGCTCTAGGTACATGAGAAACGGTTTTTCATCAGGTAAGAAGTCGGGCGACCCAACGGTGCCCGCGAGTGGTATTCCGACGGGACGACAGGGAGGGTACGACCAGTTGTAAGGCCCGATATGCGGTACTGTTCCAGATCTAGATATTTCCATCCAGATCCGGGGACGAAGCACATATCGGTCCCACCGCGACATATGGCGAAGTCATATGCCCCGGATTTCCAACATGATATGACAACATTACAGATACAAGGATACAACATCTCATACAATCGGGATACAACTGCCTCAAATACAATACAACAGCGGAAGGTACATGTTTGAGTACAGACTACAATCAAATGCCTAGTGGCAAAGAGAAAAACATCGATCCCCATAACCACACGGGTCTAGGCCCTCCACCGGGATCTGCCTAACTAGTCGTCGTCGAGTCTCCACGTGAAACGTCGATCACCATACCTGTTGTCGATCAAGAAATCTGAAAAGAGTTTGGGGGTAGTATCATGAGTACAGAAGTACTCAGCATCCAACTGTAGTGGTCAACTGACCCAGCAAGGACTTCATCACTCGTCATTCTAGGACAACTAGTAGTTTACGGTAAGGAAGGGGTAAGTGGTGAGGTTGCTGCCGCACTAGAATTTATGAAGTGACTAACGATCAAGAGAGTAAGGTAAGAAGCCAAGCATTCGATGAGGAATCGCCTCCAACAAGTCTTGGTATCAACTACTTACGCAAACATAACACCTATCCTATCCTTGTCCTCCTCTTCGCATCCCGACGAAGAAGAAGCAGTCAAGGCACACACACGTTGATCAAGTTATATTAAAATTATCTCAGTTGTTGTTGTCTATGAACAAGGAGTAGATCTCAAGTCGTCCATAACCGTGGACACGGCTTCTCGAAAAGATTTAACCCTGCAGGGGTGTACCAATTTCGCATTACAAGGCTCCGCACGCACGCCCATCTCTCTCAGTTGCTACCCATGACAGGCAACCATTTTATGATTTAGTTCCAAGAGATCCAAAACGAAAGGTCCCTCTAACTAACAACGAACAAATCCGGGTGGCCCCCGGTGAGTCGACATCCAACTCAGGAGCCGGCCGCGCTCTCGAATCGGTCTCTACCGTATGACTCCAGGTTTGGATTGCCGGTTAATCACACATGGGAAACCGGGTCCTCAGCCGGTCATGATGGGCCAGCAAGGGAACTATGTCCTCACTGGTCCGGGTTGGTTTAAAAACTACTGGCAGCTGACCAGCACACACAGGGGTTCAAATGGTAAATCAGCTTGGGCCACCACTAGAAATGTTTGAAGCTAGGTAGGTAATAAAACGGGACCCCATAAAATCCCACACGCGTTTAGGCACGCTCAATCTTAAAACCAATACCCGGAACTCGGATCCTAGGTGACTCGAATGGAACAAAGCGTCGGGGCGGGATAGCCTAGACCTTCCATCCTTCGTCGAATATAGTCAACATTATAATAATCATATCATCAACAACAATATAATAATGTGATATCCCAAACCAAGGAGTAACAGGGTAACATCGTAGAATCCTAAGCATGCATACTAAGCAGGGGATGAGCAACGAGCAATAGTAACATAGCAGTACAAGGTTTGCTGGGAAGGGACATGGCTGTATCGGTTTGAAAGAGGCTGTAAACATGTGGTAGGATCAAACATCGAACCTATCCTAGACTAGCATGCAAAACGCTGGTTGAAATAGAATGGATCATAAGTAATGTATAGTCCTTGCCTGTTGATAAGTCGGATTCCGAAGGTGTAGTTGATCGCAAGCTCGCATCGGCTCCGAAGGTACCCGCGGAAGCACACAAGACGATAAACACTGGAAAGCAATCAACGAGCAAGCATCTATTACTACGAGGCAAACACGAACAAGCATCAACAATAAGGCAACGTGAGACATCGCACCTACCGTCGAGAGCGGTTACTAACAGGTTAAGTGGAGTACTCGTCACACACGACGATACCCCACATTTACAAGGGTTCAAGTTGTTTAGCTACAGGTGATCAACAAAGATAGTTAACACGGCAACTCAAGCAAGCATGGAATAGCACACAAACATGGCAAGAGGTGAAGCATAAAGGAAACTATCTATGCTACTCAATTTAAGTGAGGTACAACCTAAACATGGCATAACACTAAGTACCGCACGACAATTAAAGGATTTGGTACTGTTCTGTCCTAAACCATATTTTAGGTTGGTTAACAACAGAAAACAATAGCATAAACACAAAGTACACGAAAAACTAATCAAGTTACATATAAGCCACACTCCAAACGGAGTTACGGTTAAAAAGATACAAGAAAAACAAGTTACGGGCACAATCTGCCAACATCACGAAACACACTTTAGAGCAATGCATAAACAGGATAATGAATGCAAACATGCTCACAAATGACATGGAACTAAAGTAGATGTGACAGGGAAGGCATGGAAAAAAGAATCATGCAAATAGGCATCATAGATCAAAAGATATTAAGCATGCAACATGACATCGGGACGTTACAGACTTAGAGAAAAACAGAGGTGGCTCTAAAAAACAGTGGCATAGCAACTTTGGAGCTCAATAACTATATGTCCAACAAGCATATCATGACAATGAAATACATATAATGGAAGTAGACATGATTCTTAACAATATGCAATTGGAATCACTCAATTCCGATAAACGGCTGCGACGCAACCGTCACCCGAAGTTGCGACAAATTAATAGTTTTCAACACAGCAACACTTTAACATCAGGATCACCACTTTGGAGCAAGATTTAATATAGCTAAAGCACCCAAACATGACAAGTTAAAGCATGTAAATGAACTTCACATGATGCTTAACACATAGGAAAAAGAATCAATGCAATAGGCCTCATGGATGTGTCACAATCATCAATCAAAGTTGCAACAAAATAACATCAGCAACACTTGACAGAATTTAACAGTAGTTAACAGTCTGATGCCCACTTCAACACAGATTTGGACCATCAATATTACCTCAAAATAAATAACTTCCTAAAGATGAACTCTAGAGCACACAAAGCACAACCAAACAAAAAAAGAATCACTTCATTCGGAGCTACGAGTCAACGGGAAATTACGTTTCAAAACAGTAAACAGATAACAGTTTCTGGGGACTTAGCAGAAATTAGACTAAGGAAGAAAAACAGAGGAGAAAAATAATAAAAAGAAAAAGGGCCTCACCCCTTAACGGGCTCGGCCCAAGGTGGCTGAGGAGGGGTGGCCTGGCGCTGGGCTGGCGTGGTGGGCCTCGGGGCCTGGGCGCCGTGGGCCGGCCTAGCTGGGGGCAGCCGGTCGTCCCGATCCACCAGATCGGATCGAGACCGACAGGCGGGAGGAGCACGGTGGCCGGCGGCCGTTCCTTCCACACCGGCGAGGACGGCTTCGGCGCACGACAGCGGCCGAGAACGGGCGCGGGGCGGCGTGAGGAGGCGGTGCTCGCCGGATCTCGCCGGATCCGGGTGAGGGGCGGCGCGGCATGTTCCGGGGCGGCTGCTCCGAGCTCGGGGTCGAGCCCATCCATGGCGGTGGCGGCCGGCTGACCTGTGGGAGAGAGAAGAGAGGGTGAGGGAGGAGAGGGGAAGGGAGGCATGGGGGAGCGGGCGACCTGGGGCGCGCAGCGGCACGGCTCCGGTGGCCGGAGGACAGCGGCGGAGCGGCGAGGCCCCTCGGGCGCTGGCGGCTGTGGGCTGGAGAGAGAGGAGAGAGAAGGGTGATGTGGCACCACCGTAGCCCTCCGTTCGCGCGATCCGATGGCCGGGAGAGTTTGGGATCTAGGTTTTGACGAAAATGGGGTGTTTTTGGGCCAGATCTGGACAAAGTGGAGGGGGTGGCTGCAATTTTGTGGCTAGGGAAACCCTAGAAATGGGTGGGAGTGTGGTGGTCTTTATATAGCCCAGGTGGCTAGCAGTTTGCAAAAACATCCCCGATTTTTCTCTCGCGCGCGCGGTGTTTACGTTTCTGACCGCCAGGGCCCCGTAGGACCTCTGATTCGGTAAAACTTCGAACCGCGCGATCAACGCGTCGAGCCAGCGGCGTTCACCTCGCGCTGGAACCGTTCCGAGAACACTTTCCGGCGTGCTATAAAATATCCCGTTTAATTATTAAACATGGTTTTCGTTCCGTTGGCTACAGCTGGTCTCGTGCGGTTTTCGCGACGTTGATCGGGTGAAACCCGGTGTCGCAAAGGTCGAGTGTCAGGGTGGCAAGGGTCGGTCTCCGTCCGGTACGAGATAAGAGGGGGAAAAATAATAGCCGATCGATAAATCGGGGATGCAAACACCACAAACAAATCAGATAATCAAACAATTCACACTGAAAACAAAATTTTTAATTTTTGTGAAATCTGGGCTGTTACACCAGTGTACCGGTGTGCTTGGCCCCTGATCGTTGGCCGCGAGAGTTACCTAACCACGAAAGTCGAGCTCCTCCAGGAGCACACGTGAGACAAGGTAAGGAGACGGTTGACCTTATTAGTAACCGCAGAGACTTTGTGGGACGACAGGGCAGACACCGATGTACTGGTGGTCCTGACTGTTGTCGTTGTCCGTGGGTCAGTTAAGTCGAGGCAACGATAACAGTTGTCCTGCAAGTTAATGAAATGACTAATGGTTCGGCGGATGACTTGAGTAGCCTTTTGTCTTATACGCGCTGCCTACACGTGGGGATTACGAGTTATGGGCTCCTCTTCCTCGTAGTGTCGTCCGAGGACTCTTCAGACGTCAGCAGTACTACAGGCTGATTGCCGGGAAGTGCTGTTGTCTTATTTGCTCGCGTGGTGTTGTCTTATTTGGTTTTCTTATGCTTCACCGGCAAGTCGCGCACCGTGCAGGAGTACGTTCGGGTTGGGGTCCAAGGCCCGACGTACTTAGGATTTAGACCGGCGGATGGCCTCTCTGTTGAGTTTGAAAGATGGGCTACAGAGTGTCGGATAGCCTCGATGGAGCGTTCCCTAACAAGGTTCCCGCCACCCTGGAGATTCGTACGTGTAGTGTAACACAAGTGCACCCCTTCAGGGAAGATTAATCTATTCGAATAGCCGTGTCCACGATAACAGGACGCTTTATGCTGAAGCTGGATCTTACCACTACAAACTACTATTATTAAACTGTATGGTTCTGGGTTTTCTTCCTCGCTGGGATGTCGAGGAAGGGATCTCAGAGGCATTGTTAATTATTACAACTTATTATTATACAATGCTGCAGCAACTTCTGCTGCATTGTTACTTTATGCTTTATATGAACTGTTGGCTATTCTCTCCTCATGCTGCAAGACTCGTCGGAAGATGCTAGTCTTCGATAGGCCTTGTAGGAGATATGCCCTAGAGGCAATAATAAATGTTATTATTTATCCCCATGTTCCTAATTATGTTTATATTCCATGCTATAACTGCTATGGTTCTCGAGTCTGCAATAACCACGAGGCTCGGAGGAAGACTCATATGCACGTGTGGAATAATAAACGGATAAAATATATATTCCTAGTCTCGCCTCTAAGACTAGCTCAAGTGTTGCATGATGGTTCTGTTTTCCTGATCATGGGCATGACTATGCCGGCAATTTTGAGGGCACAATGTTAGAAGAACATTTGTGTTGAATCGACCCAGATTGATGTTATGCTATGAGATACATTCGTCGCCAGTTAATGGATTATAACACAGAGAAAGTTGTGCGTTTGCATAATTCCTTAGACCATGAGAGTATCGAGTTCCTTCGTACTTGCTTCGTGAACTTTGGGGTTTTGTTAAACGTCATCTGTAAAAGGGTGGCTATTACGGCAGCTTGCGGGTTCACGGAAAAGTATGACAAGGAACTAGGTAGCTCGAGATTGGGATTTGCTCCTCCGTCGTTGGAGAGATATTCTTAGGGCCCTCTCGGTGTTACGGTATCCACCATCGTCTGGCCAGACACAGTGTGATTTGATCACAGGGATGCCGGAACGCGGGAACGAGAAAAGAGAACAATACCAGGAACGAGGTAACTGGCATAGTGGACAAGTTGTTGATTCACGGGGATGCCAATAAGTCTCACCTCGGGTATTTGTAATATATCGCGAAGCAACAGGAATAGCACACAGCAACTAAAGGTTCACTCGAATAATTCTTCGTATGGGTATAGGGATCAATATGGATGTCCTCGGTTCCGCTATTGATCATTGATCGGAAAGTGTTCCGGTCATGTCTATACTTCATCGAACCTACAGGGTCACACGCTTAAGGGTCATCTATCTGTTGAATACTAGACAGGGAGTCTGAGATAAAGTCACCGGAAAGGTTTCGGAGACGGCGGAAAAGTTCCGAGAGAGAAAACCGAAAAGTTGTTTCGGGGTAAACCACTAAGCCGAAAAGGTTTCGGAGAGCACCTGGTAATTTTGGAGAGTGCCAGAATTGTTCTGGTAACTTCTGGAATTTTTCTGGAGAAAAGATTAAAATATTTTTTTCGGAAATATTTCGGAGCTGCCGGAAATGTTCCGGAGCTGCCGGAAATGCTTAGGTTGCTTTTCGCAGATGAAAATCACTAATCCGGAATTGTTTCGGAACGCGCCCAAAATCATTTTAGTGGGTGTTGGAATTATTCTAAGACCCACAGAAATATTTTCGGATTTTTCGGACGCGAAAAAGTGGTGTCATGAATAGTAAAAAGTACTACTTGAGATATTTTTGGAAAGCCTTCTAGAAGGACTTGGGAGCCAAGAAAGCCCCCTTGGGTTTCCTATAAATAGAGGTGTGAGGGCAGCCCCATATCCTTGATCCAAGCTCTCCCTTGAGTTCTATACAAATGCCATGCATGATCTGGCTTTCTCTCACCCTCCCAGCGAAATAGTTTCGTAGAGCCGAAAGGCTGTCTAGGTTCCGGCAGGAACTAGTACTGGACGGCGAAGCCCTGTCGGATAGCTGACACCGTATGTGTGCAACCCCGTAGAGAGGTCGTAGTTTCGATCTTTTGCCCGAGGGACTGTTCGAGGGTCCTCCCGAAGGGCTGTCCGAGTTACCGTTCAAGTTTCGAGGGTCCTCCCGAAGGGCTGTCCGTGACATCGTCCGAGGGACTGTCCGACCGCCTCTCGGAGCGCTGTCCGAGGAGCAGACGAGGGAGAACATCCTCGCGGTTGGGAGGTTGTAAATCCTAGCTGCGGGGGTCTGCACCAACGATCTACATCGACTCTACTTCCGCTGCGCTACGAGTCGGTAACGATCAGATCAAAACCTTGTATGCAGTCTCCATAGTGGTCCTGGGTTGTTCGTAGTGCAGAAAATTTTTGTTTTCTGCCGCGTTCCCCTACAGTGGCATCAGAGTCTTGCTATGCGTAGATGCATGTTGCGATCTAGAATACATAGAGATGTATGGGTATTGCATAATATAATTTTGGAGTAGATCAGATCTATTGCTGAAAATTATTTATGCGGGTGGCAGATGAAATCTGTTACCCGATGTTCTTGTTGCTTCCCTGGAATTTGTGTATTTCTGATCTCAATAACAGTATGGTGGAGTTTCAAAGTTCTGGCAATCTGCGATCCTGATTGATCAAAGAAGTGCTAACAGTTCGTTGAATTCCACCATAGTTAGAGAAAGAAGAAATTCTGCAGACTAAAGGGCAATGCAGATATGATCTGCACGGGGATCACGCGTATGACGAAGTTCAGTATGGGGCTCGAGATTTTATTATCTCATGTTTCATACACCCCGCAAAGTTAATCTAGCGACTTGAATAATCATGCTTGATGATAAACGTTGGTAGCTGCGGTTTAAGTCAAAACCTTAGAAGCCACGTAAAATAAAATTTTGCATAAACCGATTAGAGGCGTCTAACTTGGTTTTGCAGGATGTGCATGTGATGTGGTATAGCAAAGCTCATATTAATTTGATTATGTATGAGATGACTATATAATGTAAATTTATTAACATGACCTGCGTGTCATGATTCGGCATGATGGCTGGAGCCATATGATTGTCACTTTAATGACCTGCGAGTCAACCTTATGTAATGCACTTATTTTATTAGCTATAGAGATAGCAATATTATTTGGTGCATCGACAAGGTGGTGGCAAACTTCGCGAAGGTGAACTCCGACGCAAATGCCAAAGACGAAGAAATACTTGACTTCTCCGTCAGAAGGGGCTATACCATATCATGCAATTATGAATTACCTGAGATGTTTATCCCTTAAGTTGCACCCTTCTTGATTGCGCGGTAGTCGCTTTTTATTAGGGTGATCTCTCACTTAAAATATCAAGTAGTTAGTGTTCTCCCAAATGTAGCACCGTCACAGCATCTATCCTTTCGGGGTGCGCCATGGATGCATGGGTACGAACGATTGGAGAAATGTAAGGCGGGTGAGGTCAGACCTCGCAGCAAGATCACTTGGTTGTCTTGACGTTCATGGCAGGATCGTCCTGAGCTCGGAACACACGCATCGAAAGATGAACAAGAGTCACATAGAGATGTGATCGGCAAGTTGGCCTACCAAATCAAAATCCTCGTCATGAGATGATGATTCTATGGCGTTGTATTGATATTTGGATCTTGAATCACTCATAATCAATTTTGAGAGATATTGATTTGAGTGGGAGCGCATTTTAGAATTAACTTGTTTAATTCTGAGTGCAATTAATTATGAACACTGTCTAAGTATAATTTGCTAATAGTTGTAGAATAATGGCTCGCGTTTCCACCTTCCCTATTAAAATTGAATAAGCTGTTAAATATCTGGTTAAAACTTTACGGTTGGTAACGTAATGCGAGGATTGTCCTCAAGAGTGCCGAGAAGGATTTTGTCCTATCGCATGCTTTCGGTGTCCTCCCGCTAATGCTATGGATGATGTGACTCTCGTCCTTCGATCCAAAAGCTAGAATTCCATTGTGGTCAAGTGCAATACGTTTGCTTCCATAAGACCCGAACTTCACAAGTTTGGGATAGTTATGTAATATTCATGGAACTGAAAATTGTTTTCAGATACAGACAAAGGCTAAAAGATATGAGATATCCAGAGCAATATTTGTTTGCAAAGTATTAGTAAAGTGTTTACTGGGCATTTGACTGATAGGAGAGGGATCCAGAAGAACGCCTGTCATATCATGAAGGTGAATAAAACAAACAACTTAAAGAGAAAGGAAATGTCCAAAGGGTGTTAGTGTGACTCACACGCCTAGGAAGTCCGGGGCTAACGCCGCTCTTAAAGTTGGGTGCTTCTTCTGAGAGTAGGAGAAATATTGAAAGTTAAACTGTTAGAAGTATAAAGGCAAAAAGGAAAGAAGACTGGAATATCCAGCTCATGTATGAATGTCATACAATTTTTTGATGTATAGAAGGCTGGTCAAAAATATAGTTCTTGGGAATTATGGTTAAACATGTTAATCACTAATTCTTGGGTATTGTGAGTTAAATCACAAAGATACCCGCTCGATTGCATTCTGTTGAAACTCGATGTAAGAACTACAACGGCCTAAAAGACTTGCCAGTAATGAGGTTTAGATACGCGCTGGGAACATAGTAAAAGTTACTATACCTTCCATCGGTGTATCACCATCTGTATTTATTTTCATAATTCGTTTTAGAGTTTTATACACTCTAGCCCATTGCATAAAGTATGTTGCAAGAAGGTTGTTCATAAAAGAACAATTGTTGTTCAGTATTATGAATAACATAAAGGGCCATGCTTCCATCGGGGATGGGATGTATGTTACGAATATTGATGGTAATATGATACATCCATAACAATGACGCTAAATGTCGAAAGACTAAAAGAATACCACATATGTGTGGCACTGCATTTGGTCACATTGGAGAAACCCGCATGGAGAAATTCCATAATGATGGATTTTAAAGTCATTTGATTATGAATCATCTGACACTTGCAACCTTCGTCCGAAAGGTCAAGTGACTGAAATACCGTTCACAGGCCATAAGGAACGAGCAACAAACTTATTCGTGATCATACATTTTGATGTATGTAGTCCGATAAATGTTGTTACTAGTAGTGGAAGTTATTGTAACAAGAAAATTATGTTTCTACAATTCGATTGCAGAAAGGAATATTTTGAGTTACAAGTTTAGCGAATGTCTGATGAGTTATGAAAAGAGTTTTCATAACTTACACCTCCCGGAACACCACTGCAAGTGGAAAGTCCGTGAAGAATTAATCGAACCATTCATGACATGGTAAGATCAAAGATGACATAAATAAATTTGCCATTATCCCTTTTAATGTAATGCTTTAGAGACTGCGGCTTTTACACTGAAAAGAGCGCCATCAGGTCTGTTGAAATGACGCCATGGTATGGTACGCCCAACCATGTTTTATCTTTTCTTAACATTTGGAATATGGGGCTTGTGTAAACTGTTTACAAACCTATTCCAAATCAGACAAGTGCTACTTTGTAGGTTATCCCAAATTATTGGGAATTCCTCCACCACTATACCGAGGCAAAAGGTTTTGCCACAAAGAACGGTATGCTTTTAAAGAGAATGGTTCTTGAAAAAAGGTGAGTGGGAGGACAGTGCAACTCGACGAGATAACAGTATCTTCGTCATCAGATCAAAGGAAAGGAACCTTGGAAGTGATTCCAGAGTTTCCTACTGCAACTGATACGGAAGCCTCTACATGAGATGTATGGACTTCGGCCAAACTTGCAACTGAGCCACGTAGGCAAAACTCGTGCAAACCTCCCAGGTGCGCAAACTAGATATTGTTGTTAGACAACAGTATACCTACGATAATCAAGGAAGCGATGATGGGCCCTGACTCCGGAATTGGCTAAATGCCAATACAATCCGAGATAGTTTCCTTATAAATAAGTCAAGATTGTATCTTGATGGACCATTCGGAAGACTTTGAGTCTAACGAATATTAATGGAACTATAAACAGATACGGATAAAAATGTTTTATCCATAAAGCTCGACTTGTTGCTTATAACAAATTCAAGGAATTAACTACAGCGAGATTGTCTCTCCGTAGCGATGCTTAAAGTCGGTTCGGGTTAAACTAGCAATTAATACATATTTCATTCATGAGATATGAAACATGGATGCCAAAAGGATTTCCATAAGATGGAAATACTACCTCGGACTTGCATATGATACATTCCAAGGTATTTTGTCAGTCCAGAGGATGCTAGTGAGTATGCAAACTTCAGAGTTCCTGCGATGGACAAAAGAGAGCATAATGGAGTTGGAATCTTCGATTTTGATGAAATAGTCAAAAGAGTTTGATTTCATCAATGGATAACGAAGATGCTTGTGGCTACAAGAAAGTAAGTGGGAGCATAATAATATTTCTAAAAACCTTGTGTGCCTGACACATTGTTGATCAGAAATAATATAAACTTCTTGACACGAATTAGGACTTCATTGAAAATAGTCTTTCGATGAAGTGCTTGGGCTAAGTAGCCTTGATATTAGGCATAATTATCTAAGAGATAGAATTGCCTAATAGGGCTAAGCCAAAATACATACTGACAAGATGCCAAAACAATTTAGCATTAAAAACGACAAGGAGTGATTCTTGCCAAAGTCACATGGAAAGAGTTTTTGCAAGACTCAGTGTCCCAAAACACTGATGAGCAAATTACATGATGGAGATTCCACACACCTTCGTGTTGGGATTAATCATGTATTCCATGGTATGTAAACAACCAGATATGTCCAATACTCCAAAGTTGTTGCGAGTATAGATACCAAAGTGATCAAAGAACTGATCGTGGGACAACAGTGAAAAATGTCATTGAGTACTAAAGTAGCACTGATGATATGTTTTCTCGCAAGAAGAGATTATGAAGTACTTGTTGTAAGTAATTACATCGATACGGTCTTCATCAATGCTCCATGCGATTTTCGATTTGAGTTAAAGTTTTTTTGTGTGTAATACACAATATGGTGGCACAGTAAGTTGGAATTGTTCATAACAGGTTACTGTGGCGAAATTCTATAACAAATGGCTATGTATGTTGCTTCTTTAGAAGCAACAAAGAAAATGTTGAATCATATAGTTCATTCATGAACTTAGTATGGTTCCAATATGGCTTTGGTCAATGGAACACTATTGAAGATAGTTGCTCCATAGCTCAGTCTGAGGAATCAATGTTCGACCAGTGATTCGCATATATACAAAGCCAAGTCCACACAAAATATGAATTTTGTGAAAGCGTGAAAACGCGAGGATATGCAAAGATACACACGGAGTTGAAGTTGTCAGATTCGTTGGACATCAGGCTATACCACATGTGAAGCATATTTTACACCAGTATGCCATAGGTGTAAAGTGCATTAGCATTGACTAGATTATTGACTCTAGTGCAAGTGGGAGTCTGTAGGAGATATGCCCTAGAGGCAATAATAAATGTTATTATTTATCCCCATGTTCCTAATTATGTTTATATTCCATGCTATAACTGCTATGGTTCTCGAGTCTGCAATAACCACGAGGCTCGGAGGAAGACTCATATGCACGTGTGGAATAATAAACGGATAAAATATATATTCCTAGTCTCGCCTCTAAGACTAGCTCAAGTGTTGCATGATGGTTCTGTTTTCCTGATCATGGGCATGACTATGCCGGCAATTTTGAGGGCACAATGTTAGAAGAACATTTGTGTTGAATCGACCCAGATTGATGTTATGCTATGAGATACATTCGTCGCCAGTTAATGGATTATAACACAGAGAAAGTTGTGCGTTTGCATAATTCCTTAGACCATGAGAGTATCGAGTTCCTTCGTACTTGCTTCGTGAACTTTGGGGTTTTGTTAAACGTCATCTGTAAAAGGGTGGCTATTACGGCAGCTTGCGGGTTCACGGAAAAGTATGACAAGGAACTAGGTAGCTCGAGATTGGGATTTGCTCCTCCGTCGTTGGAGAGATATTCTTAGGGCCCTCTCGGTGTTACGGTATCCACCATCGTCTGGCCAGACACAGTGTGATTTGATCACAGGGATGCCGGAACGCGGGAACGAGAAAAGAGAACAATACCAGGAACGAGGTAACTGGCATAGTGGACAAGTTGTTGATTCACGGGGATGCCAATAAGTCTCACCTCGGGTATTTGTAATATATCGCGAAGCAACAGGAATAGCACACAGCAACTAAAGGTTCACTCGAATAATTCTTCGTATGGGTATAGGGATCAATATGGATGTCCTCGGTTCCGCTATTGATCATTGATCGGAAAGTGTTCCGGTCATGTCTATACTTCATCGAACCTACAGGGTCACACGCTTAAGGGTCATCTATCTGTTGAATACTAGACAGGGAGTCTGAGATAAAGTCACCGGAAAGGTTTCGGAGACGGCGGAAAAGTTCCGAGAGAGAAAACCGAAAAGTTGTTTCGGGGTAAACCACTAAGCCGAAAAGGTTTCGGAGAGCACCTGGTAATTTTGGAGAGTGCCAGAATTGTTCTGGTAACTTCTGGAATTTTTCTGGAGAAAAGATTAAAATATTTTTTTCGGAAATATTTCGGAGCTGCCGGAAATGTTCCGGAGCTGCCGGAAATGCTTAGGTTGCTTTTCGCAGATGAAAATCACTAATCCGGAATTGTTTCGGAACGCGCCCAAAATCATTTTAGTGGGTGTTGGAATTATTCTAAGACCCACAGAAATATTTTCGGATTTTTCGGACGCGAAAAAGTGGTGTCATGAATAGTAAAAAGTACTACTTGAGATATTTTTGGAAAGCCTTCTAGAAGGACTTGGGAGCCAAGAAAGCCCCCTTGGGTTTCCTATAAATAGAGGTGTGAGGGCAGCCCCATATCCTTGATCCAAGCTCTCCCTTGAGTTCTATACAAATGCCATGCATGATCTGGCTTTCTCTCTCCCTCCCAGCGAAATAGTTTCGTAGAGCCGAAAGGCTGTCTAGGTTCCGGCAGGAACTAGTACTGGACGGCGAAGCCCTGTCGGATAGCTGACACCGTATGTGTGCAACCCCGTAGAGAGGTCGTAGTTTCGATCTTTTGCCCGAGGGACTGTTCGAGGGTCCTCCCGAAGGGCTGTCCGAGTTACCGTTCAAGTTTCGAGGGTCCTCCCGAAGGGCTGTCCGTGACATCGTCCGAGGGACTGTCCGACCGCCTCTCGGAGCGCTGTCCGAGGAGCAGACGAGGGAGAACATCCTCGCGGTTGGGAGGTTGTAAATCCTAGCTGCGGGGGTCTGCACCAACGATCTACATCGACTCTACTTCCGCTGCGCTACGAGTCGGTAACGATCAGATCAAAACCTTGTATGCAGTCTCCATAGTGGTCCTGGGTTGTTCGTAGTGCAGAAAATTTTTGTTTTCTGCCGCGTTCCCCTACAGGCCTAGCTTCTCACCCTTATTCTGATTTCTATCTTGCAATCCACTATATATAGCCTCCCCTTTCCATTTGATACAATGCATAATTGCTTAGTAGCGGACGTAAGACTCGCGGGTATGCTAGATACTCACCTTTGCTTTATTTCCCCCTTTTTGTTTTGCCTGATCGGCCGCTGCAGTCGACATTGGAGCCTTGGAGCCCAGGAGTAGGAGATCCCCGATGCCGACCACCGCAACATGAATATCCCCGATGCCTTCTACGACGTCGAGTTCCCCATTGACCAGGAGTAGTTTGGAGGTTCCCAGGCAGGAGGCCTCGCCTTTTCGATCGTTGTTGCTTTTTTGCTAGCCTTCTTAAGGCAGATCATGTGTACCCTGTGTCTGTACTTAGATACTATTGCTTCTGCTAACTTTGTGCTTTCGAGCTGTTGTATTCGAGCCCTCATGGCCCCTGGCTTCTATTAAACAACTTGTATTATTTTATTTGTAGAGTTGTGTTGTGATATCTCACCGTGAGTCCCTAATCTCGGTCGTGTACCTTGCGTGTATGATTACTGTACACGGTCTGATTTTGGGGGCGTCATAGCGGCCGCTGGTGCCCGTGCTGGCCCGTGCGCTGGCAGCGCCACGATGGTATGCCGCTCGCGCCGGCCCGTGAGCCGGCTGCGCCACGATGGTGTGCCGCTAGCGGCACCTAATGGGTGTAGATAACACCGCCTTGTTGGTTACCCCAAATGGAAGGTTATGATGTAGATAGTAGAAATTTTTGCTCACACATGAGAGCATAAGGTTATCGAATCCAGAAGGATTCCGAAGACATCAAGTAGGTGTTTGTGCTTGTCTGGACAAAGGTGGACCTGCACGCAAGAACACAAGAACTTTCTCCCAACGAGTAAGAAAGGGTTGCCAATTCCTCCCGCCTTGCTGTTTACAAAGGTTGAAACACAAGAGGTAATAAATGTACAACGGAAAGGAAAACAGTAAATTGCAGCTGTGTAAATATATGATGGTGATATGGATCGGGGCGTCATGATGCTCACTAGTGACGTCTCTCTCCCAAAAGAAATAAAAACTATGATGGGTGAAAAAATCACAACTGGGCAATAAACAGAAGTATAAACGCATCACAATGCTAATTATGCTAACAAATAGTGTAAGGTTCAATTGTATGGGTATTACGCCAAAACAAGTAGATCGTTTATTCATCAACATCTAATTACTAATCATCCACCTTAAGATACATATCCAGAACATTTCACTTGTATTAAGTTGCGAGCCACAACCATATGTTACGAACTCAAAGCAACGGACAACTGCATTAACACTCTATGCGAATGCAAGCAGTCCTTGTGACACGCAGTCACAACCATCACTCTTTTACACATAGCTTAGACGCTTGAGTCTCCTTGAATATTTCTTAGGAGTGTCGGGGGAATCCCCAAGCTTAAGCTGTTGGCACTCCTCAATCTTCTTTCATCCTCTCCCTTCGTCACGCTTGAAAACTTCCTTCACACGGAACTTTTCATAAACTGATTAGAGCGGTTACTGTCAAATAATAACAAAGTTTCACTTGGGTACTGTTGGAACACATTGGAACACTGATATATCACAAATGTATCTATAATTTTTGCTTGTTCTCATTTGGGTGACAGTGCTATGTGTTTTGCTACACTTTCATACTTTTTTACACATATTTGGACTAACCTACTAACTCAGTGCAACCAGTGCCACTTTCTGTCTACTGATGTCTGTGAATTGCAGATTTTTACCCATATTTACAGTCTCCAAAACATTCCAATAAAAAATATATAAATAATCAGCGCAACGAAAGCTTCTAGAACACCGAAGGGCAGCCGGAGAAGGGCCACCCCCCTCTCAGGCGGCCACCTGGCGCGGCCAGAAGGGGGGCCGCGCCCATAGGCCGCCTGAGAGGTGGGGCCCTCCCCTATATCCCCCTTCATCCTATATTACTTCCTTGATGCAGAAACCCTGAAAAGAGACCCCACATCGGGATTTTCACCGTTGTTCCGCCGCTGCCGTGATCCCGAGATCAGGAATACCAGAAGACCTCGTCCCGACACCCTGCCGGAGGAAGGATTGACCTCCGGGAGCTTCTCCACCACCATGAGCGCTTCTCGGATGTGTCATGAGTATTACCCCTTGGACGATGGTTCCATGACCAATAGCTATGTGATGTATTCTCTCCAATCTTGTGCTTCAGTTCTTAGCCCTTGTGAGTTTCCCTACATGATCAAGGCATCTATGTAATCTTTCTGTTGTTGCTACTGTGTGTGCTGGGAACCGATGGTTTATGTTCAGATCGTGATGAGTTATATATTTGGTTCTTGTTTTATATTTTGTTCTTGAGTAATTCTTGCATGTTCTCCGTTGCTTTTTCTCGCTTTGGCTAAGTAGTAGATAGTAACTCCAAGAGGGAGCGTTATGCTTGATTGTGGGTTCATGCCCCCCGATGTCTAGCTTGAGTGATAGAAACATGAGACTAGGGAATGTGCTGTTGCCACCAGGGAGAAAACAACGGTGCTTGTAACCGCGGTTTCAAGGATTGTTTACCTTATGCAAAAGTTGTTAATGCAGTTGTCTGTTGCTTTGGGTTTACACTTTGGGTGGGGCTCACAACTTAATACCAGCGAGATGATCTGGATAGAAATCTCAAGGTGGATGATTAGTGAGTAGATGCTGATGAATACACGGTCTACTTGTCTTGGCGTACTGCCTATACAATTGAGCCTCTAACTTTCTTGTGGCATAATTATCATTGCGGTGTGTTTATAATTCTGTCAATTGCCCAGCTGTAATTTGTTCACCCGACATAGTTGTTTTATCGTATTTTGGGAGAGAGACAACACTAGTCAACATCATGGGACCCCGGTCCATATTTCCACCATTGTTTACACCTTCAATCTTTACTGCTTTATTTCCTTTCCGTTGCAATCACCATTATTATTCCCCCGGTGTGTTTGATCCTTTTTAAACAACAAGACTGGAGAGATTGAAAACCTCTCTGAACATGTTGGGAGCAAAGTTATTTGTTGTTGTCTGCAGGTCTAGGTCAAGCAAGAAACCTTGGTTATAAACGGCGCCATTGTTTGCTTTACCACCTACTTGAAGAACTTGGAGTCCTACTGGTCGACTCAAACCTTGGTATCTTCACGAAGGGAAACTTGTTGTTGTCTACTTCTTAACCTCCCACTTGGGGTAACCAACGAGGGGCGAGAAGCCATCAAGTGCGCGCCGTGTGTTTTCCCTCCTACCATTGGTGTCGCTACGGGCAACGAAGAGGATCAGAATCGCAACGATGCACATGGCGTCTTGACGTTTTAGTGTCCACCCCAATCACCTGGGTCTGTCATGCATTGCTGCGTTCTCCAAGGTTTGATGGGAGGATCAACGCGATTGTGTATGCAGAAGATCAGTTTGATTCTGGAGGCTCCATCTCGCATCTCAATGTGGTGATCCTAGGGTTCCAAATTGCGCCACGAAGAAGATCTGCCCGATGCTTGTCCTCTTTGATCTGGCCATAGTGACGGGTTCTGAAAGGCTCTGCCGGCGATTTCCCATGGGCATATGCCTGAAGATTGCTGGATCGGGTGGGATTCGGTCGCAACGCAAGGAGTGGCGTCATGGGAAAATCTATGGTGAAGTCAGAGGTGAGAATGTCATGAAGGCTAAGATTGGAGGACTCACAATGGTGATTGGAGCCTTTGTGTCGATGAGGAACTGGCTTGGAGTTTCAGGAATTTTGGCAGTGGTATGTAAGAGGGGGCGGCAGCATAGGTGAAGTTCAAAGCCTTGTCTCCCAGGGTGAAAATCCAAGGTCTGACCTAAATTGGTTGTGCCTGGCAATGGCCTTGTTGAAGGCATTGTTTTGAGAGCGAGGACTATCTCCAGGGTGAAAACCCAAGATCTTTGGTTAGGCAATGACGATGCTTGTGCACTGTTTCCTTCTTGAAGGCGTTGCTTTTGGAAAATTTGGACGCCAGGTGTTGTATTGGTGGTGGTTGTGCGGCTGCTGATAAGGCCTGGAACTTTGTAGCGGGACTTTTACTTTTTTATTTTATTCTTCTCTCTTTTTTCAGTTGTGTGCATCTGTAACACCTTTAAGGTGTTACGTTGGTGCAGAGGCTGGGTGTAATTCGTATCTCCGCGATATCGATATATGCTCCTTTAAAAAAAGGTATTTCCCACATGGTTTCAAGATATTTACATGCCAGAAGTGACTAAATGGATTATCATGGGGGATTTTAACTACATTGGATACCCACATAACAAAAACAGAAATGGAGGTAATTTTCAACATATGTTGGAATTCAATGAAGATATAAGTACATTGGTATTGGTTGAAATTCCACATAAAGGCAGGGAGTTTACATGGAGCAATATTCAGGATGCACCACTTCTTCAGTAATAGGATTGGGTATTTACATTAGAATCTTGGACTAACTTTTATTCCAATACAATGGTGCACCCTTTGGAAAACATATATAAAACCACAGACCATGTTTCATAGATATCACCACAAATATCCCAAAATCAGCTGTCTTAAGGTATGAAAATTATTGGCTGCATATGGAAGGATTTACAGAATATGCTAAACAGAATTGGACAGTTCCAAGGTCAATATAGGGCTAAAAGGATTACTGCTAAATTCAAAAGCTTCACACATGGATTAAATATATGGTCCAAAATTTTATCCAAACTGGGTGACAACATCAAGGAATCTAATGAAGTAAAAAAATTCATGGATAAGATTGAGGAGCTTAGACGAATGTCAGTGGTAGAATGGAATAGAACAGAGATTATAAAGGCTCACTTACTTCAACTACTGAAACTACATATGATTTATTGGAAACAAATATCTACAATCAAATGGGTAAAGTTTGGAGAAGTAAACTCTAAATATTTCCTGGCCAAAGCTACTATCAAACACATGTTTAATTATATTGACACTTTCAGGATGAATTTGGAGTTGTTCACAAAGAGCATAACAATAAAGCTAATATCATGTGGAATGATTTTAAAGAGAGACTCAACACCATCATTCCTAAGTTCATTTACTGCAAGTAGAGGAATTGTTACCTAGACAAGAAAATCTTCTGGACATGGATGCATGGTGGGTGTAGATACACCTCCTCGTTAGTTACCCCAACTGGAAGGTTATGATGTAGATAGCAACAACTTTCCTTCGGTGAAGATACCAAGGTTATCAATCCAGTAGGATTCCAAGAGCTACAAGTAGATGACAACGGCACCAGAAATTAGTTGCTGGCGTGGAGTTGACGTGGACCTAAACACAAGAACACAAATAACTTTTCTCCCAACGAGTTCGGAGAGGTTATTAATCTCTCCGCCCTTGCCGTTTACAAAGGATCAAAACACAGGGGAATAGTAATTGTGCAACTAAAAGGAAATTAAAAGCGGTAAAAGTAAACAGTGTAAACTATGATGGAAATATGGACCGGGGTGTCATTACTTTCACTAGTGATGTCTCTCTCCCAAAAGACGATAACAACTATGTTGGGTGAACAAATTACAGCTAGGAAATTGACAGAATTATAAACGCACCGCAATGCTAATTATGCTACTAGAAAGTAAAGAGGCTCAATCGTACGTGCATTACACCAAAACAAGTAGTCCGCTTATCCATCAACATCTACTCACTAATCATCCACCTTGAGATATCTATCCAGAACATCTCGTTGCTATTAAGGTGCAAGCCCCACCCAAAGTGTAAACTCAAAGGAATAGACAACTGCATTAACAAACTTTGCTTAAGGTAAACAATCCTTGCAACCGCAGTTACAAGCCCCGTTGTTTTCTCCCTGGTGGCAACGACACATCCCCTAGTCTCATGTTTCTGTCACTCAAGCTAGACATCGGGGGGCATGAACCCAAAATCAAGCATAACACTCTCTCTTGGAGTTGCAATCTACTACTTGGCCAAAGCAACAAACGCAACGGAGAACATGCAAGAATACTCAAGAACATAAATAGAAAGGTAAACCAAATATATGACTCATCAAAAACTGAACATAATCTCATAATCCATCGGATCCCAGCAAACACAACATAGAAAAATAGGAACTAATACAAAGGTGCCTTGATCATCATAGGCAGGTCACAAGGGCTAAACATTGAAGCACAAGATTGGAGAGAAGGCATCACATAGCTACTGGTCATCGACCCATGGTCCAAGGGGGACTACTCGCAGGGCATCCCGGAGGCGACCATGGTGATGGAGAGGCCTCCGGAGGTCAAACCACGCTTCGAAAGGGTGTCGGGACAGCTTCTCCTGGCGATCCAGAGATGGACAGCTTCTCCTGGCGACTTAAAAGTGGACGAAATCGCGTAACGGAGAACTCCGCGAGGGTTTCGATCTCGGGAGGCAAATATAGGCCAAAGGGGGGCCCTAAGGGGTGCCCCCTGGCCCAGGCAGCCAGAGGGCGCGACCACCCCCTGGCCGTGCGAGGGAGGGTCTTGTCCAGGGGGTGGCCCCCCTCGGGGCCTCCTTCGGGCTTCTGGAGTCTTCTGTTATGGATATTGTTTTGCTAATTTTTCTGGATTTTTCTGAGCATTTTTATTTTCGACCTTTTTCTACAATGCACGAACAATAACAGACAGAAACTGGCACTGGGCACTGAATTAGTAGGTTAGTACAAAATATGTTGTAACTGATATGAAAGTGCATCAAAACATATAGCAATATCACCAAAATAACCATGGCTACATTCCTGCTTGTCCTCGAGTAGGTAAATGACAACAAATATAATTTTTGTAGTGACATGCTACCAACAAAGATTTGAACTTTAAAGTACAACAAGCAAGATATGCAATTCAAGTCAAGAAAATAACGAGCAAGAGTCTATATCTAGTATTGAAACTAGCAAAGTAAGAACATAGAGGTGCAATAAGCTCTCGCTGTCCGTGACTCGAATGTCTCCAATCGGTGTTTCCGTGCAGAAAGTGGGAGATGGGTTTAGAACATAAAAATATTGAATAGTTGTTGAGAACTCAACATACTAAAACTTCACACTTAGTCTCCTTTGGAATCTTATTATGACTCGTCCCCATACCACTGGCCAGGTACAAGTCAATTCGATCCTCTCCCTTTTGACTTTGAGCACTCCTGCAATGAATGAGCGCGAGCAAGATTAGTTGGCACTTAGGATGGCAAAGAGAATAAATGATGGGGAAGGAAGAAAAAAAGTATGAAAGGCTCACACCAATGAGAACAAACCTTAGGCTAGGGTAGGCCTAATGGTAGATATGGTGTGAGGAGGAGTGATTACCATGCAACAGATGCACATATGAGCTATGAATATGAAAGCTCTCCAATGGAACTAGTGAAGGTGCATCCAACTCGCTTGCTCACAAACACCTGGAGCTCTTTTGAGGAGGCTCGTTATTGGAATATACAAGCCAAGTTTTATAGTGTAAATGTCCCCACATAGTTATGCATGAATGATATGAAAACTCTCTATGAAGTACAAATTCTACTTTTAAGCACGAGTGTGGATCTTTCAAAAGGAATAGTAGTGTTGCCCCCTTCTCTTTTTATTTTTTATTTTTTTTCTTTCTCTTTTTTTCTATTTTTTGTATTTTTGTGGCCTCTTGGCTCTTTCTATTTATCTATCATTTGTCCTCTTTGGGATATGTTCCTCACTTTAATGGCAACACTCTATATTTTACAAGGATAAATAAGATCACACACTTTACAAGAAGTATTCAACACAAAGAAAACTGAAACTAAATCATGATGTATGCAAATGTATGCCTCTGCCAGTGTAGCAGGATGTGCAATGATACTAGCCCGTCATGTAGAAATTACAAGGGCAAGGCCCTACTAGAATGAGGCTCTAGGATCAAGCAAAAGCATGTATGACAATGAAAGTTCAAGTCGTGAGAAAATGTATGTTGAATGGAAATGTATCTCGGAAAGGCTATGGAAATTCCTTGATAGGTAGGTATGGTGGTTGTTTTCAGGAAGGATATAATGATGCTTATGATGAGAGAGCGTATCATGCCAAGGATTTGGATGCACCGACAAAGTTTGCATTGACTCTCAAGAAGAGAAAGGGCAATTCATGGTATTGAAGAGGCTATCAAAATATGGTTTGGTGGAAGTGCCAACAATCGAATACTCGCATTAGTCAAAGTATCTCATCCACTTATTATCGATAACTCTCTATCTAGTCAGGAGATTCCCAAAGAGACAAGTAGCCCTAGGAGGAGTGTATGGGGGCTTGGTTATCCTTGCACATCCTCGACCCGTTGATACGTCCCAAACGTATCTATAATTTCTCCTTGCTCCATGCATGATTTGTGTGACTTTGCCATGTTTTGCTTGAACTTTCATACAATTTTTATCATATTTGGACTAACCTATTAACTCAGTGCACCTAGTTGCCAGTTCTTGTTTTCTGCTGTTTTTGTATTTCAGGTTTTCCGGCCATTAAAAGTGCCAAATAAATCCCGGAAAAATTATATAACAAATCAGCGACCCGGAAGCTTACCGAATCACCAAGGAAGGAAGGGGGTGGACCCACCAGGGCCCCAGGAGGGTCCCTGGCGCGGCCCCACCCAAGGCTGCGCCAGGAGGCCTCTAGGCTTCCCTGTGTCCCCTCTCGGTGCCCCTTTGGCCTATATTTACCCCCCGTGACAGAAACCCCTAAGATCGATCTGCTATTCCCGTTCTCCTCTCTGTACCGCCGCCGCCGCCGTTTCAAGATCGGGGCTGCCAGGAGAAGCTGCCCCGGCACCCTGCCGGAAGGAGGAATCCCCTCCGGGAGACCATCCATCGCCATGGACGCCTCCCGGATGTCTTGTGAGTAGTCCCCCTTGGACCATGGGTCCGTGACCAGTAGCTATGTGATGTACTACTCCCCTCTTTGTGCTTTCACTTTCGAGACCTCGTGAGCTGCCTCACATGATCGAGACACTTTTGTAATTTTCTGTGTTGCTATTCTGAGTTTGCTGGGATCTGATGGATTATGAGATTATGTTCAGAATGTGATGAGTAATATATTTGGTTCTCTTTTATATTTGTGTTCTTTAGTAAATTCTTGCATGTTCTCCGCTGTTGTATTTTACTTTGGCCAAGTGATTTGTTGCAACTCCAAGAGAGAGCGTTATGCTTGATTGTGGGTTCAAGCCCTTGATGTTTAGCTTGAGTGACAGAAACATGAGACTAGGGGATGTGCTGTTTCCACCAGGGATAAAACAACGATGCTTGTACTTGCGGGTGCAAGGATTGTTTTCTTTACGCATAGTTATTTTAATGCAGTTGTCTGTTGCTTTAAGTTTACACTTTGGGTGGGATTCACAACTTAATACCAGCGAGATGTTCTGGATAGATATATCAAGTTGGATGATTCGTAGTAGATGCAGATGGATTTCGGTCTACTTACCTTGGCGTAGTGCCCATTGCTTTTGAGCCTCTTCCTTTCTTTTGTAGCATAGTTAGCATTGTGGTGTGTTTATAATCCTGTCAATTGCCCAGCTGTGATTTGTTTACCTCGCTAGCACTTTTATCGTCTTTTGGGAGAGAGACATCACTAGTGAACATTACGTGACCCCGGTCCATATTCACACCATTGTTTACACCTTCAATTTACTTTCAGTTCTTACTTTCAGTTGCACTATTATCTCTTCCGTTGATCCTTTCTAAATAGCAAGGCCGGAGGAATTGACAACTCCTCTGTACTCGTTGGGAGCAAAGTTATTTATTTCTGTGTGTAGGTGACGACAACCGCCCAATTTCGGACGCCATTAGTGTCGGGGGGATGGATCATGCCCATAGACCCAGCATTAAGAACCTCCGGGACGAGTCATGTATGAAGGCCCATAAAAAAGACCCGACCAGGAGTCTGACGTGCCAAGCGTGAAGATTGAAGCCCTCGAAGGAATTCGACTTACCTTGTATAGCACGTAGAAAACTTGTAAAGTAGAATAGAACTCCATATCGTGTAGGAGTCGGACTCTAGGAATCCCGGGACACTGCACCTTTATAAGCCGAGGACCACGGGAGCCAGGGTCAGAACTTACATGAAGCCAGGTTTAGACAACTCGCTTCAGAGCCTAGATCTCCACGAGACTAAGCCGGCGAAACATCACCACTGTAATCGATACGATCGGCTCTTCCTATTGAGGAGTCGATCCCCATATAGTCATAAAGCAGGAGTAGGTCTTTACCGCACCGTCGGGGCCGAACCTGGGTAACTCGCCGAGTCTTGTGCCAATGTCGACTCTCTCTTTGAATTCTCCTCGCGGAAAAGGTCCCACGATAAGTCCGACTCTACGGACATCTGCCGTGACTTTCCCACGACAGTTGGCACCCATCGTGGGGCCTACGCTCGCAGGTGTTGAGATTCTAAGGGGAGCTCTGCAAGGCATGGAAGGATTCGTGACCGGGCGAATCACCAGAAGCGGGCGCGGAAAGCTCTGCATCGACGACTCAACTTGGGGGCCTGATGCCGATTCCGTCGAATCCGGTTATCGGGTTCCGATCGAAGCTATTCACATCTTCATCGGGAGGACGGACGGATTTGAGCTAGAGCCGGATTCCGAAGTCCCCCTGGAAACCTCGAGTCGACGACATGCCGGCTCAAGGCACACCTTTGTTGGGTTCGTGACTGGATCTCCGGAGCCGGCGTGCTCTGTCGAGCATCTGACACCCAACACCACGGGATAAGCATCTGACGCCGAATCACACCCCAGTGAAACAAGCTTCTCAGATACCGGCTCCATCCGATCCACAGGGAGTAACAGACTCGGCACGGGAACAGCCGAACACAATCCCGACTTTCCACAGTACGAGTCCCCATATTGCGTGACAATGTTCATGGAAGGCACCGAAGAGCAGGGGAACCAGCCGGCTCAAGGTGCAGCGCAGAACCGAAACGTGGAGACGACTCACAACACGGCCTCTAACCCAGATAGGGAACAACCAGAAGTTCTTACGGTAATAGAAGCCCTTTCAGATGCACTAAACGCCTTGGATGAAGCCTTAGCTGCGCCAATAACACCTGAAAACCAGCAAGCTTGGAGGACCAAGGTCAATGGACTCAAGGCCCAGGTGATGAGCATCCGAAGGGAAATTAACAGCCAGAACGCCCAGATGGTGGAGAGAGAAACGCAACTCGCCCAAGAATCCCGGCGCTTGCGACATGAGTCAGAACTGATAGAAGCACAGAGATTGAGTCTCGCCAACACACGCCCTGCAGGGCCCACGAGCCGGATCCCAGCTGACCTCCCGGCTCGGAGGCTATTCCAGGACACAAATGAGTCGACTCCTCCAGGGTACACACCACCAGGGCAACATGTCCCCTCGCCACGGCAGGAACGATTCCATACACCTCCAGATCACTACAATAACCCCATGGCCAACGTGGTGGCAGCAACACGGTACCTCGCTAGCGTACCTGTGCATGGGAACACCCCGGTAGACCAGGCCACTCGAGGGGCAATTGATCTTCTCAAAACCGCAATCACACAGCAAGCATAATATTCACAAGGATTTCAATACCTACACGAGACCCCATATCGCAGTGTGAGCCGGCAAGCGGACTCACCAGCGCCAGCGCCACCGCCAGACCCGCCGGGGGCAATAAGGATCCAAGATATACCTTCTAACCTCTACCCCGAACGCCGGATAGAGCAGATGATTCAACTTCCACCCCAAGACCAAGACGCCGAGTTCATCAGCAGATCCGTGGGCAATCGATTCCTGGTGCGGGCTCTTCGTAATACATGCCTGCCATCAGACTTCAAAGGCCGACGCAAGATTGCAAATTATACAGCTGACATGGACCCGACAGCTTGGACCGAAAGTTATGATCTAGGCATGGACATGCTGCAAGCCAGCGAAGGAGTGTGTGCCCGTTATCTCATAATGATGTTGGAAGGGCCGGCTCGCACATGGTTCAAAAATCTCCCGGAGAATTCCGTCACCTCCTGGACTGATATCAAGGAAAAATTCATCCAGAACTTCCAAGGCACATGCCGGCGAGCCACCACGATCGTCGACTTGGAGCATTGTGTCCAAAAGGAAGGAGAGTCGACCCTGAGCTGGGCGCGACGGGTTACAGAAATAATCCACTCATCGGACACTATCACAGCCCAAACAGCCGTCATCGTCTTGGAGAGGAACTGCAAGTTCGATCCCCTGGTCCACAAACTTGGCCGACTCAAGAGGACGATCAAGGATATAGGAGAGCTCATGAACCCAGTCGTCAAATACGCCTAGTCTGACAAAACCAAGGATGCTGAACCTCAGCAGGACAAAGCCGGACAAAACAAGAATGGTGGCAAAACATCCCAAAATCAGAATCAGCAAACCAAGCGACGGCTTGACCAGACTACTTCTGACTTAGTAGCCAACACAAATGTCGGCTCCCAAAGACAGAAGCAGGGGGGCAACAACTACCGCAAGCCGGAAGGAAACTTTTGCCCGAGCAAATATGAAGGGTCCTTGCCCAACCCATAGTAAACCTGGCCGCCCGGCCAATCACACTTGGGAAGATTGCTTCTTCATGAAGGAATTTGCACGACGTGGAAACCAGGGACCTCCCGGGTCAGGTGGAGGAGCCGGCCAGGGCGGAAACCACCAGAATCCTGGCTACCAAGGAGTCGGCGCAATGCCT
This sequence comes from Bromus sterilis, assembly GCA_950022295.1. Taxonomy (NCBI): domain Eukaryota; kingdom Viridiplantae; phylum Streptophyta; class Magnoliopsida; order Poales; family Poaceae; genus Bromus; species Bromus sterilis. The sequence goes on along the minus strand of OX465601.1, from coordinate 134,694,437 downwards.
CAACACCAAGGACCCGGAGGAGGAGCCCAGCAAAACCAGTCCGGGCTTGCTTGATTCCAAGCAAACCCGAAACAACTCCACGACCGTGCAACATATCACGTCTTCACCACCAGCAGTTGCAGAAGGGATAGGAAGCTGCAACGGAGAGCCGCTATGGATGTAACCACAGAGCCGGCCTGGCCTAAATGGCTAAATTGGTCAGAACAACCAATCACTTGGACAAGAGATGATCACCCCCCAGTAGTAGAAAACCCAGGGTCCCTGGCTCTAGTAGTTTCTCCACAAATTGGAGGATACACACTTGACAAAGTGCTCATGGATGGAGGAAGCAGCATCAACATCCTCTATTACGAAACCTTTCACAGGATGAGGTTGACCCAAAAGCAGCTGCAACCCTCCAACACCGTTTTCCACGGAATAGTCCCAGGCAAGTCGGCACGCCCGATAGGAAAAATCTACCTGGAGACAGCTTTTGGAAATGCCGAGAATTTCCGCTCCGAGCTCATACCCTTTGAAGTGGTAAAACTCAAAAGCCCATATCACCCCATTTTGGGTAGACCGGCTTATGCCAAATTCATGGCTCGGACATGTTACGTCTACCTGAAACTAAATATGCCGGGTCCTAATGGCCCAATTACCGTCGATGGAAGTCGGTCCAGGGTAGTGGAATGTGACGAACAGCATGTCAAGTTTGCCGAGTCGACACGTGCCAAGGAGGACTTGTCAGCATACCAAGAAAAGGTAGACCCGGCCGATCCCACAATCCTGAAAAAACCGACTCCTGACAACAACCCCAAATTTCAACCGGCTCACGATACGAAGAAAGTCGACTTTGTCCCTGGTGACTCCTCCCAGCAGTTCACCATCGGGACAGAGCTATCTGATAAATAGGAAAGAGCGCTCATCGAGTTCCTCCGTGAGAATCGGGACGTCTTCGCCTGGAAACCCTCTGACATGCCAGGCGTCCCGAGGGAACTCGCTGAGCACCACCTAAATATAGATCCAAAGCTGAAGCCGGTCAAGCAATTCCTTCGTCGCTTTAATGACGAAAGAAGAAACGCTATTGGGGAAGAGATAGCCCGACTCCTCGCCGCCGGGCTCATCATGGAAGTCTTTTATCTAGAATGGCTCGCAAACCCGACCCTTGTTTTGAAAAAGAACGGGACCTGGCGCATGTGCATTGATTATACAGATTTAAACAAGGCCTTCCCGAAGGATCCCTTCGCACTGCCTCGTATTGACCAGATCATAGACTTGACTGCGGGATGTGAGCTCCTATGTTTACTTGACGCCTATTCTGGCTATCACAAAATCAAGATGGCCCTTGAGGACCAAGAGAAAACGGCTTTCATTACCCCTTTCAGGATCTACTGTTACACTTCCATGCCCTTCGGCCTTAAGAATGCGGGAGCCACATATCAGCGAACAGTGCAGAGTTGCCTCAAAGATCAGATTGGGTGCAATGTGCATGCTTATGTATATGATATAGTGATCAAGTACCAGTTGGCCGACTCACTCATCAGTGACTTGACAGAAACCTTCAAGAATCTGCGCAAGTACCAGATGAAGTTAAACCCGGCCAAATGCACCTTTGGGGTATCTGCAGGTAAACTCCTTGGATACATAGTATCAGAGAGAGGTATCGAGGCAAACCCAGAGAAAATCAACGCTGTCATGAATCTTCAGAAGCCGGCCTCAATAAAGGGAGTTCAACGACTCACAGGGTGTGTAGCCGCTCTGAGCCGGTTCATAAGCCGACTTGGTGAAAAGGAGATCCCCCTGTATCGACTCCTGAGGAAATCAGAAACGTTTGTCTGGGATGACGAAGCCGATCAGGCCCTGGAATCACTAAAGAAACAACTATCCCAGGCTCCAATACTGGCAGCACCCAAACTTAAAGAACCTATGTTACTTTACATCGCAGCCAACAATCGAGCGGTCAACGCTGTGGTTGTTGTTGAACGTATGGAAGCCGGCAAGGAGCACCCTCTGCGAAGACCAGTTTATTACGTCAGTGAGGTTCTGACTTTATCAAAGCAATGCTATCCTCACTGACAGAAACTGGTTCTTGGTGTATTTATGGCAAGTCGGAAACTTAAACACTACTTCCAGGAGCACCCCATAACTGTGGCCAGCTCAGCACCACTTGCAGATATCATCCAAAACCGGGAAGCAATGGGACGGATTGCAAAATGGGCTATAGAGTTGGGGGCTTACCACATCAAATACAAACCACGAACGACCATCAAGTCCCAGGAACTAGCCGACTTCATCAATGATTGGACAGAAATCCAAACGCCATCGGAGAAGCCAGTCACCAAGTATTGGACGATGCACTTTGATGGAAGCCAGCAGCTCTAAGGGCAAGGAGCCGGCTTGGTTCTTACCTCACCTAAAGGGGAGAAATTCTGCTATGTTCTACAACTGCAGTTCACCTGCACCAATAACGCAGCATAATATGAAGCCTTGCTCCATGGACTTCAGTTGGCTCGAGAGATGAACATAAATTGGATCCAATGCTATGGCGACTCTGATCTCGTTTCTCAACAAGTGTCAGGAACGTGGGATTCCAAAAATCCCATAATGGCAGCTTATCGACGAGAGGTGCAAAGACAAGCCGGATTTTTTGTTGGATACCAAGTGGATCACGTGGACCGCAGGGAAAACAAAGCAGCAGATGCTCTCTCTCGACTCGGCTCTCAACGAAAGCCGGTCCCCCAAACGTATTCCTGGATGTCCTAACAAAGCCGTCTGTACAACCACCAACAGAGCAAGACATAACAGAGCCAGATCCAGAGACGGCTTTGGTTGCTGCAATTCATGCTACGCCCTCTTGGGTTGTACCTTACTTAGACTAGAAGACCCGAGGAATACTTCCTCAAGATGAGATGTTGGCCAGACAGATAGTCAGAAGAAGCCAATCAATGGTGAGTTACATCGATGAAGTGCCGCAGATGTTTTTCAGAGATGTGTCTCACCAGAAGAAGGTAGAGCTATCCTCAACGAAATACACTCCGGAGATTGCGGACACCATGCCGGCTCTCGTTCTCTTGTAGCTAAAGCCTTTCGACACGGTTTCTACTGGCTTACAGCTCATGCTGATGCAGAGGACATAGTCAAGAAATGTGATGATGTCAGCGCTATGCAAAACAAGCTCACGTGCCGGCTCAAGAACTCAGGATGATACCTATCACTTGGCCCTTTGCGGCATGGGGACTTGATATGGTGGGGCCTTTCAAAAGGTCAGCCAACAAAAATACCCACATACTAGTGGCAGTAGACAAATTCACCAAATGGGTGGAAGCAGAGCCAGTCAGCAAATGTGATGCTGCAACAACACTGAAATTTATGAAAAAGATCATATACAGATTCGGCTACCCCCACAACATCACTACTGAGAATGGTTCTAACCTATCAGAGGGGGTTATGCAGCGATTCTGCCAAAACGAGCACATCCGACTCGACCTTGCATCAGTGGCACACCCACAGTCCAATGGACAAGCCGAGAAAGCCAACCAAGAGTTGCTCTGAGGCATCAAACCCGGACTCGTCGTTCCTTTGAAAAGGACGCCGGGTTGCTGGGAAGAGGAGCTACCTTCAGTATTATGGAGCATCCGGACGACTCCCAACAGGTCGACAGCCTATACGCCCTTCTTCCTAGTTTATGGAGCAGAAGCCGTCCTCCCAAGTGACATACGTCACGACTCGCCTTGAGTCACTGCTTATGTGGAATCCGAAAATGAGAAAGCAAGACAAGACGCCTTAGATCTTCTCGATGAAAAACGAGATTTGGCTGCAGCTCAGTCGGCTATCTACCAACAAGATCTTCGATGCTACCATAGCCGTTGCATTAAAAGTCGGACTTTCCAGGAAGGTGATTTGGTGCTCCGACTCATACAGAAAAGAGATGGAATGCACAAGTTATCCTCTCCATGGGAGGGACCGTTTGTGGTCTGCAAGAACCTGTACAACGGATCCTACTACCTAGTGGATATACGAGAGAAAGCGGACATGCGCACAAGCATGGAGGAGACTCCTAGGCCGTGGAACATCGCACAACTCTGTCCATATTACACTTGGGTAGAAACAGGAACATTACTGTACAATTCACCAAGTCGACATATGTCGCACTGGATTTCGCCATAATATACATCTATATGCCGATATTGGTCGTGCCGGCTTTCGCCATCCAGATATACATAACTCGAGTTTTGTCGCGCTGGCTCTCGCCACATACAACTAAGTCGACTTCAGTCGCAACGGCTACTTCCACACCAAACTCTACTTTACTTTTTTGTTTTCATGGCATTTAAATTATGCATCATACATTGGCATACATTGCATTATTATATCTCAGAGACCTGGGGGCTTGATCTACCCCTCTATTGGTACTGAGCATGTATATTGCTTATTAAGGGGAATCGGGCAATTCAATGACAAATCATTGACTCTTTATCCGAAAACTCGGCATATATATGTAAAAATAATTGTGTATAAGCTTATTCAGGGCAGTAGGGGGGCTCGATGTCACTCATCGACTCTTATCCGAAGAAATCCCGGCATATACATGAAATGGCAAAACACGCCTTGGCCTGTATAGCTTATGCTCATACGATCTAAAAACGCGAAACCTGGCTAGAAACTTTCAAGAAGAAGTTTTAATGCAAACGAAAAAAATGCTGATCAATGTGAGACAACATACAGAGGAGTTTCGACTCATGGATAACCCAAAATTCTTCTCAACAAAGAGAAGATGAGGAAAAGATGAATCCAGAGTCGACTTCTATACGAGGCTTTATATTTTTCTGCATACATTTAGCATCATCACATATTATTTTCCCACATAAACATATAACATTAACTCATATGAATCGGCATGGCAAAAAAAAGATGCCCATATCGACTCATGAGAAATACACATTTTTTGCATCTCTGCATATATAAAGCCGACTTCGGTCGCGATGGCTATTGCCATATATAGAGTCGACTTTGGTCGCAACGGCTATTGCCATATGTAAAGTCGACTTCGGTCGCGACGGCTTTTGCCATACATATCCATATCAATATTTGTCAAGCCGGCTCTCGCCGACTTATTTACTGGGAATAAAACCCACCGTGTCATATTTATATAACTTGACAGATTAAAGATAGACCTATGTGACTCGGCATTGCACACAGATGCAAATACCGACTCATGGGGACTACACTTCAAAGTTCCTTCTCAAAGAAGACTTGGTACATCACCCAGTTGAAAATACCGATGCTTGGGGAGTAACACTTCAAAAAATATGCAAGACATTGTAAGTCCCAGGTTGCTGCAAGCAAGACAACCCGAAACTTGGGGGCTACACTACTTTGAAGCAAGTTTCATAATCACAAAATCCTTTTTGATGACCCGGTACGACATATAAACATGACCATACCATCTCATGGGGGCTACAAGTCGATCTATCCTATGAGTCGATTAGTGGATACTATATTATTCAATCGACTCAGGGGGCTACAGATATATACTATCATAAGTGGTCGGCTCCCATAAACTCGAAGAAAACATTTCAAGTCAGGAATAAAAACCGACTCATAAAATCATGTACTCAGCAAAAGTTAATAGATTTCATTCATTAAAACCAGCCGAATTCTTACATCAAAGGAAGCAACCTTACAAGCAAAATCCAAACTCGGCAAACTACTACTGAAAAGAATCTACAGCTTCAAGCATCTTCTTCAGAGTCGGCCTCATCTTCTGTTGAAACATCTTCTTCACTAAGGAGCTCTTCATCACTGGAGCTCTCCACACAACAGCAGGCTCGGTCTCCATCCGAGTCAAAGATCCTAGCTGACAAAGTGTCTACACCATCAAACTTGAAGATAATGGTGTCTCCTCGAGAAATATTCCTGGTGCGAAGAAAAGTTTTCCAACCTTTCTCAAAAAACATGGTGCCTTGGTTAGAAAAGCTAACTTTCACCCAAACAGGCCCATGAGGACATCCCTCAGATTGGAGCCAAATACCCGAAGGCGATGATTCAAACACAAGATTCGAAAAAGACTCAGGAAGTTTGATCCAGCGACGAATCGTCCTGATATGAACCAAGAATTCATTCCTCTCAGGAGAAGAAGGGGGAGATTCAGAAGGAGAGGCAGCACGAGCGTTTCTTCCCCTACCTCTGCCTCGGCCACACCTCTACCACGGCCACGACCACGTCCACGGCCGCGACCTCAGGTACTTGCACGAGGATCAGGCTCATTGGAGGCCAAAGGAAAAGAGGTTTCCAGCTTGGGGGCCATGGAGAAAGCAGGAAGAGGAAAGGAAGAGAAGAATGGGATGTGCTTGAAAGATCAAGCTATCCAAAGGCTATTTATAATAGATTCACGCAGAGGGTCCATTAATGCCACGATAAATGAGGGGTAACTACCCATGGTGGATGGCATTTATTAAAAGACTCCTCGATTCTCACTACAAACATCAATGCCTTCAACCGACGTTTTGGGCAGTGAGATCATAAAAATTGAATCTTTGACCAAAAGTCAAAGGAGAAATCTTCAAGAAAGAGGAAATGGGAGGCTTAAAAGAGTTAGGTGTCAACTTCTAACAAAGCATAAAATGGTAGTTGATTCGACGAAAAGCTGACTCCATGAAGATCAAGGAGTTGAAGAAAAAGAGATGGCTTCGACTCCCAATTAACGTCAAGTATAAAGTCGGCCCTTAACCCATGAGGAGACGGTAACAACAAAAGAAGACAGGAAGAAGATTGCTGTGAAGACTGAAGCATCACAACAATCCTGGGGACTAATGTCTGGGGGATGGATCAGGCCCATAGACCCGGCATTAAGAACCTCCGGGCCGACTCATGTATGAAGGCCCATAAAGAAGACCCGACCAGGAGACTGACGTGCCAAGCGTGAAGATTGAAGCCCTAGAAGGAATTCGACTTACCTTGTATAGCACGTATAAAACTTGTAAAGTAGAATAGAACTCCACATCCTGTAGGAGTCGGACTCTAGGAATCCCGGGACCCGGCATCTTATAAGCCGAGGACCACGGGAGCCAGGGTCAGAACTTATATCAAGCCAGGTTTAGACAACTCGCTTCAGAGCCTAGATCTCCACGAGACTAAGCCGGCGAAACATCACCACTGTAATCGATACGATCGGCTCTTCCTATTGAGGAGTCGATCCCCATATAGTCATAAAGCAGGAGTAGGTCTTTACCGCACCGTCGGGGCTGAACCTGTGTAACTCGCCGAGTCTTGTGCCAATGTTGACTCTCTCCTTGAATTCGCCTCGCAACAAAGGTCCCACGATAAGTCCAACTCTACGGACATCTGCCGTGACTTTCCCACGACAGTTAGCCCGAAGTAATTTCTGGCGCCGTTGTCACCTTCTTGTATTTCTGCGATTCCTAATGGAGACAAACCTTGGTATCTTCACCGAGGGAAATTTGCTGCTACGCTACATCTCACCTTCCACTTGGGGTAACCAACGAGGAGTGAGAGAACTATCCTCACCGTATCAAGCCAATTTCTGGCGCCGTTGCCGGGGACTCCAGTCTACAAGATAGGGGAGTCGCACACTATCTTTTATCTTTGCTTTTTAGTCTTGTTAGTTTACCTTTCTGTCTTTACTTTTGTGTCCCTTATAAAAAATACCAAAAATACCTGCTGCTACTATGGGTTCCAATGAAAACACCAAGTTGTGTGACTTCACTAGTCACAACAACAGTGACTTTATCTGCACTCCTATTGCTCCACCTGCCACTTCAGCACCTTCTTATGAAATTAAACCTCCTTTTCTTAATCTTGTTATGAAAGATCAATTCTCAGGTGCTGGAGAGGATGCTGCCTTGCACTTAAATAACTTTGTTGAGCTTTGTGATATGCAAAAGTACAAGGAAGTAGATGGAGACATCGTCAACCTGAAGCTTTTTCCTTTCTCCTTGAGAGGAAGAGCCAAGGAGTTGCTGCAATCCTTACCTAAGAATAGTATCGATTCTTGGGACAAGTGTAAGGATGCTTTTATTGGGAAGTACTATCCCCCTGCTAAAATTATCCAGTTGAGAAGTAACATTATGAATTTTAGGCTCCATCGGACGCGATGGCGCTCCTCCACCCCCATGTCGCCACCCCTAAACCCTAGCCACCCCACCCAAGATCCTCGTTGATCGGGCCTCTTCATCAACTTTTGGCTCCGATCATCGTCTCCGGCGTCTCCTCCTCTTTGCATTGATAGTCATCTCATGGCGGTCTATGCAGACCTCCAGATGGGTTTGGATCTGGCTCCTGGAAAGGAGTTCTCTGAGGAGGTTCGACGCAGTTTTTTCTCTACGGTGCATCCCACCATGCACTCGGGCCATTTCACCATGGTGGTGGCGTTTGGCCGCACGTCTTTTAAGCTGGATGAAGACTCCGCGGCGGTTGCTCTTGAGTCCATCACGGGTGGCCGATGTGATGCACTCAAGGTTTCTACTATACGTGATCGTGTTTTCACTTTCACGGTTGCTAAAAAACATGTTGGTTTTATGCTCACCAAGCGCAGGAAGTTTGTCTCTCCAAAGTTTATTTGTTATTTTTATCTTTGGAATTATGGAGGGCCTCAATGGATCAATGAGTTCAAGCTATGGCAGAAGCAATGCAAGGAGGAATGGACATTGGTAAGTCCATCCAAGAAACGTGCTCAGGCGGGGATGAACGCACTTCGTGCGGATCCAAAGAAGTCGGCGATGAAAGTTGGGACATCTAAGTCCAAAACCCTACGTTTTTCTACTATAATTGACTATGACGCTTGCAAAAGCTATAATATGCGTGTGCATCCCGAGGCTCGTAAGGATTTGATTCAAGCTGGTTATGATCTTCTCCCGAATGAATGTCCTCCACCGTCGCCGCCTTTGGTTGTTCACCGGACGTTGGCAACGCCGGTGATTCAATTTGGAACAGTTCCGCTTTCCTTGGCGGATCCTGGATCTTCCGCATGTGATAAGGATTCTTTACCTGATATGGTGCAACGGACTCTACTGCCATCTTTAAACAATTTTTCCTCGCGTAGTGTGGGCAATCAGCACGTATCCATATCTGGAGTTTCCCTACAGGAGAAACAAAAAGATTCGGTGCAGGCTTCCTCCTCCACCACGCAGAGCGAGTCTTCTACGGATGCGTTTGAAGCGATGGTGGATGACATGGTGGCCCGGATCATGACCTGCTCTATCTGCAACATTCAGGGCCACCTGTCATTGTCTTGCCCGTCAAAACGCCTCTGCATGGCATGCAACCGCGTGGGCCACCGTAGACGGGACTGCGATGCGATTGCACGTAGAGAGGGACGCGTCTGGAGGCCTATTCACACTCAACATCCCATTGAGTACACACCGGACTCTTCCCCTCATATTGGGACTCGCGCCACCTCTCTTCCCTGCCCAAGCGTCTCCGAGGAGAAAACCCCACCTGCCCCTTGCGCTTCGCCGCCTCCAATCGATCTCGCCGCTCCGCCCTGGTCTCGCTGCACTCCAAGCTTGGCACCCATGGCGGTCAATGAGCTTGACCACCATCGGTACCTCCCCGCTGGCCATCTTATCGTTGACGGCGGGCCCAATCGTCTGCCGCACACCTTTGTCACTTCGGGGGCGAGGCCTGAGAGGCGTCACGAGGACTTCATGGTGGAAGAGATCATGCCGCCACCACCACCTGAAGCTCTGGGGCCAGCCCGTGAAGAGATAGCGGATTTCCTTCAGGCCCACGACATTATGGTGCGCTCGGTGCTGCCATGGTTTCTGGGAGTGGGGATTTTTCAAGTTCGGGATGCGGCTGTTAGGTACACTCTCGCACAGCATCCCCCTTTTGATCTTGGCGGTGATAGATTCATGCGTTTCTACAACCACGACCAAGGTGCTGGCTTCCGTGGTGCGGATGATTTCTGTATGGGCTGGCTCATGCTGGTTGGAGTACCTCTTGACTACCACAACACCAAGAACCTGTTAGAGGCCATTAATACTTTTGGTAAATTTCACTCTTGGAACTCTGATGATCCCTATTTGGTGCGCTCGATTATACATGCGTCTTTCCCTTCCAACGAGCTGGTTCCAAGGGATGTAGTTTTTGGTGATTATGCTGAATGGGGAGGAAACAGAATTAACAGGACGGCTGCCTGCTATATCTTGGGAGAGGATTGGGCGAACCAAATGCCGCAAGACGAGGACCCCATGCCGCTCAATGGAAACCCACATCCTCTACCTGGGGAGCTCGTCCCAGATAACATCCCTTGGGTGCTTCCCCAATTCCCGGCGATTGGCTGGAACGAAGTCCCTGCACCAGCTCCTGACAATGTTCTAGCCCCCAATGACCCCCCGGGTTGGGGAAATGCAGTCTGGGGTGATGCTGCAGACCAACAGCCGGAGCACAAGAATCATCAGGACGCCCCCGATCAAGACCAACAGTCCATGGTTCTAGACCATCCGGAACCCTCTGAATTGGTGGAACAACCGGTGATGGAAGTTGTCAACATTGCAGATGATGAGGATCCTGTGCTTCAGCAGCCAGCTGAGGAGGAGCCCATTTTGGCACTGGTTCCCTATGTCCCACCCCCTATTCCTCCACAACAAGTGTTCATGGGGATGATCGAAATTGTTGCTGGGCCTGAATTGCCCCTTGAGATGCAATGGAGCAGGGCTTTCTCCAGAGTGATGCCTGAACTCTGTTCCCTGCAGATCCACAGAAGCCTGAACGTGTGTCCGGCTCTCCCTCTGGTCTATTCCAAGAGATCTTGGAGCATGGCTTTTGATGAGAGTTCCAGGGAGCTCTCCCTTACTTTTATTGAGGATGATGCAGGGTCACATTCTTCGGCTCCTTCAAGGTCTGCAGTGGAGCTCCCCAAGGAGCTCACCTTTTCCAGCCCACCATTAGCAAAGGTGTGAGCACCAAGACGCAAGAAGAGGGCAACACCTGTTGTTGACACTTATGTCAGGCGCTGCACCAGAAGAGCAATCAAGCGGGATGGTTTCAAGGCGGGAACTTTGGCAGAACTCCCTATGGCTCCAAAATGGAAGAAGCCCAAGGCCAAGCCCATCCACTTGGTGACGGAGGAAGAGCCTCAAGGACAAGCCCAAGGCCCAGCCCAACAGGAGGAACAGGTGGTGCCACCCACTCCGATCAGGGTCATTCAGACCATTGGCGCAGACTTGTAGATCGATCCATCTCTTCTGACGAAGGAGAAGCTTATGGCAGCTCCATCATCTGCATCTCAGGAGGATGATGATGATGTTTAGCTACCATTTTGTTTTCTAGGTTTGGCAAGCCTTTAATTTAGCCATTTGTGATACTGTTACTGGGCAGCTTCATTTTGGCCCGTGGTGTTCTTCATGTGACTGGTTGATAACTGTAATGTTTATAGTTATCCTGCTTTTCCTTTCTACTACTCTACATGAATTATACAACAACTAGAGATTGGAAAGTGCTCTGTTGGAATGTTCTTGGTCTAAATTCATCAGCTCGACAAAGTGCAGTGCGGGAGAAAATTGAGCATAGTCAGTGTGCAGTTATCTGCCTTCAGGAAACCAAATGTGAGATTGTTGACCACAATTTTATTAAATCCTTTTTCCCCAGGAGATTTGACCAATTTGTTGTGGTTCCCTCGAGAGGTGCTTCTGGGGGAATTCTGACCATTTGGAATTCATCTATCTTTCATGGGCAGTTGGTTGATACCAAATCTTTTGGGATGGTGATCCAGTTCACTTCTTCCCATAATGCAGAATCTTGGACTCTGGTGAATGTTTATGGCCCTTGTGAGCAACAGCAAAGAGATAGTTTTGTGGATTGGATTTATCACCTATCTATCCCCTTTGATGCTAATTGGCTTTTGCTTGGAGATTTTAATTTCATCAGGTCTTTGGATAATAGAAATTTGCCTGGTGTAGATGTCAACGACATGTTCATCTTCAATGAGAATAATTGGTCATCTGGGGCTGCTGGAACTCCCTCTGAAAGGTAGAAGATTTACATGGTCCAACATGCAGGACAATCCTTTGCTGGAGTAGCTGGATTGGTTCTTCACCTCTGCTAATTGGATTCTATCTTACCCTGCAACTCAAGTGCTACCCTTAGCTAGGACTGCCTCTGACCATGTCCCTTGTGTAGTATCTATCAACACCTCCATCTCAAAAGCTAACATTTTCAGATTTGAGAACTTTTGGGTAGAGATGCCTGGTTTTCTAGATTGTGTAAAATCTTCTTGGGATGCTGGGTCCTCTAAAGTTCATCCTTTGGCTAGAATTGTGGACAAGTTCAAGAGACTTAGAAGGGCACTCAAACACTGGCAGAAAAATTTCTCTAACTTCAAAGTGCTTATCTCCAAGTGCAACAGGATCCTTTTTCTACTTGACTGTTTGGAAGAGTTCAGGAAACTAACTGTACCTGAATCTAATTTTAGGAAAATTGTCAAGCTGCATCTGGAGAAAATCTTATATTGGCAACATATGTACTGGAAGAAAAGATGCACTCAGAGATATGTCAAAGTGGGGGAGGAGAACTCCAAGTTTTTTCAAGCAATGGCCTCTGAGAGACATAGAATAAATTCAATTGCCTCTCTTCAGCTAGCTGAAGGAACTACTTGCTCCTCACATGATTTACTTGCTAATGCCTTTTGGACTGCGTTTAAAAATAGAATGGGGGTAGCCAAGGGTATTGTAATGACCTGCAACCTGAATGATCTGCTTGATCCTGTGGATGGACTGGAAGCTCTGGTAGCACCTTTTGATAAGAAAGAAATGGATGATACAATCAAGTTCATGCCACCTGATAAATCACATGGACCTTATGGTTTTAATGGCAGATTCTTGAAATCTTGTTGGACTATAATCTGCAAAGACTTTTACAGGTTGGCTGAGGATTTCCATAGTGGTCATGCTGATTTAGAAGGTTTAAATGGCTCTTTCATCACTCTTATCCCCAAGAAACCCATTCCTGAGACAGTGAATGATTTCAGACCTATCTCCCTCACCAGTGTGGGTATTATGTTTATCACCAAGATGTCTGCTAACAGGCTTCAGAAGGACATCAGGAGATGCATTCACAATAACCAATATGGATTTATCAAGGAGAGATCTATCCAGGACTGTATTGCATGGACTTTGGAATATCTGCATCAGTGCCGCCATTCCAAAATACCCCTAATTCTGCTCAAGATTGATTTTGAGAAAGCTTTTGATTCTATAGAGCATGATGCCATCCTAGAAATTTTAAAGCACACGGGTTTTCCATTAAAATGGAGAATCTGGGTGCATCAGATGTTGGATTCTGGGTCTTCATCTGTGCTGTTAAATGGCATCCCAGGTAGACAGTTTAAATGCAAAAGGGGGGTCAGACAGGGTGATCCTTTATCCCCTTTGCTTTTTGTTCTGGCTGCTGATCTGCTACAATCTGTTGTCAATGATCTGCTGAGGAAAGGGCATCTCAGCTTGCCCATTCCATGCCATGATACTGATTTCCCAGTTGTTCAGTATGCTGATGATACAATTCTGGTTATGCTAGCAGAGCCATCACAAGTCCTCAGACTCAAGGAACCACTCCAAAATTTCACCCAATCCACTGGTCTGGATATCAATTACAAAAAATCATCCATGATCCCCATCAACATTGATGAGGTCACTATTAATGAGTTGGCCAGTGTTTTTGGTTGTCAAGTTGGGAAACTTCCTTTCACTTATTTGGGGCTGTCTGTGGGCACTACCAGGCCTAAAATTGTGGATCTGCTTCCCTTAGTGGACTGCATGGAGAGGAGACTTACTGCCAGTTCTTGTTTCTTAACTCAAGGGGGAAAACTGCAGCTACTCAACTCTGTGATATCTTCCATGCCCATCTATTTCCTTCGCTCTTTACACATTTCTGCTGGGATCATCAAGCAATTGGAGAGGATCCAGAGACAATGTCTTTGGAAAAAGTATGGACAGGACTCTGGTAAGTCACTTGCTGCTTGGGAGCTAGTCTGCAGACCAAAGAACAAGGGTGGTCTGGGCATCCTCAATTTACAGCTGCAAAATCAAGCCCTTTTGATGAAACACCTGCATAAGTTTTACAACAAAGAGGATGTGCCTTGGGTCTCTCTTGTATGGGATTCTTATTACCATGAAAGAGTGCCTCATGCTACTGAGATCTGTGGCTCATTTTGGTGGAAAGATGTGGCCAAATTGATGGATACTTTTGTGGCTGTGTCCCAGGTTAAAGTTGGTAATGGTGACTCTGTTTTGCTGTGGAATGATTTTTGGGTCTCCAACACTAATGCCACTTTAGCTCAGAAGTTCCAAAGATTGTTCTCCTTTTCTAAGTATCCTTTTCTATCTGTTAAAGAGGCCATGGAGATGGCTGATCTCACAGAGCTTTTCAATCTGCCTCTATCTGCACAGGCCTTCCAGGAGCTCTCTGAGATGCAGCTAATCCTACCAAGTCAAAGTGGTGATGCAATAAAAGACTGCTAGACATGGAGGTTGAATGGCAAAGGGCAATACTCTGCTAAGAAATTCTACAGGTTGGTGCATGATCCTATACAGGCAAATCCTCTTTTAAATTGGATTTGGAAATCCTGTTGCATCCTATAGACCAAAGTTTTTTCTTGGCTGGTGATCATGGATCGTCTCAATACAAAGGATATGCTTATCAGACGACATTGGATCATCCAGGATGGTCCGGAGTGTGTGCTTTGCCATACCCAACATCTGGAGACCAGAGATCACCTCTTTTTCCAGTGCAATTTCAGTGCTAGAGTATGGGCATACCTTCAAATTGACTGGAACCATGGTTCTGACATGATTCGGATTGCCAAGAGCGCCAAGGAGTCTTTCAATAAACACTTCTTCGCTGAAGTGGTGTTTACTTCCTGGTGGAACATCTGGCTGATAAGGAATGCTAAATGTTTCAAGCATGTCAGGCCCTCTTTTGCTAAGTGGAGAGTTGGTTTCATTCATGATTTAACCTTGCTTAGTTATAGAATTAAGCCTAGATTTAAGGATCTCTTGCTTAGATGGATTGACTTCCTCCCACCTTGAGAGGTGTTTTTTTGAAGTTTTTGCTGTACATTTGTAAATACTGTGTTCCTGGTAATAAAATGCTGGGGGGTGCTTTACCCTTCAGTTTGAAAGCTTCAATTTTTTTTTAGGAAATTGGATAATGAACACGTTGCCCAAGCTTGGGAACGAATGAAATCTCTTGTTAAGAACTTCCCTACACATGGTTTGACTACCTGGATGGTTATCCAGACTTTTTATGAAGGCTTAAACTTTACCTCGCGGAATCTGTTAGACTCGGCCGCGGGAGGAACTTTCATGTCAACCACACTTGGTGCTGCCACGAAGCTACTTGATGAGATTATGCTGAACTACTCTCAATGGCAAACCGAACGATCTCCAACTGGTAAGAAGGTAAATTCTGTCGAGGAGATCTCCTCACTTAATGAAAAGGTTGACTTGATCATGTCTCTACTTACCAAGCAAGCTCCTATTGATCCTCAGGATGTTCCTTTAAATTCCTTGGTTGCTCAAGAACAAGTAGATGTGAACTTTATCTCTAGAAACAACTTCAACGATAATGCTTATTGGAGTAATTTTGGTAGCAACAATCCTAGACCTTTCCCATCCAACAACAATGGGAACAACAACACTTATCCTAGCACCAAAAACTGCACCTCTGAACTAGAGAGCTTGCTCAAAGACTTTATCACTACCCAAAAGGCCTTCAACAAGTGTGTAGAAGAGAAATTAGAAAAAATAGATATTCTCTCTTCGAAGGTAGACAACATAGCCCATGATGTTGAGATGCTTAAGATTAAAACTTCTCCCCCCGAGGAGAGGAAGACCACTCCTATGAATGCTATCCAAGTGCAAATTAATGAAAACATTAGGATGTTGGGCAAACTTAAAGAGAGATGGGATGGAGAAAAGGAGAAAGAAGAGAGAGTTAAGAGCCTTCCTACCTACCACACCATAGCTACTATCCAAGTTGTTGAGGATGTACAAACTGCTAGCACCCATCACACCCCTAGTCCCACTGGACCTATCAATGGTGATGCTACCACCTCAACCATAGATGAAGAAACCTCTATGAACATAGAGGCTTTCAAACAAGTGAGCCTAAATTATATCACTACCTCCTTGATAGATAGTAGTGATCTAGACTTTGACAACTGCACCTTACCTGAAGTTATTGGTTTCCTACACAAAATGTCTAGAGACCCCCACACTAGCACACTTAATCTTGCCTTCACAGAGCATATCACCAATGCTCTAATCAAAGTTAGGGAGGAGAAGCTTAGACTATAAGCCTCCATTACTAGGAAGCTAGAAGATGGTTGGGATCCTATGATAAAAATCAAATTGAATAACTTCTCTTGGTTTGCTCTTTGTGATGTTGGAGCTAGTACCTCCGTTATGCCCAAAAGAATGTATGATATGCTTGAATTGAAACCTTTTGATCCTTGGTCTTTTGGTGTTCGTCTTGTCGATTCTTCCGTAAAGAAACCTTTGGGGAAGATCGACGATCTTCTTATCATTGTCAACGGCAATTATGTTCCCGTTGATTTTACTATTATGGACATTGAGTGTGAGCCCTCTTGTCCAATTATTTTGGGACGTCCTTTTCTACGCACCGTGGGTGCTGTTATAGATATGAAAGAGGGGAATATCAAATTCCAATTCCCTCTCAAGAAAGGGATGGAACATTTCCCGAGGAAAAAGATTAAGTTGCCTTTTGAGTCCGTCACACGGGCTAGTTATTTTCTTGATAAAACTTGATATTTTTCTTTAATCCTAGCTAATGGCTTTAAAGAAGCGCTTTCGGGAGGCAGCCCGCAACGAATTTAGGTTTTCCTTTTTGTTTTTCTTCTGTTCCTAGTGGTCTTGATGATTGTTACTACTGTAGCAACATCACTGTATCTTTACTTTTAAAGCTTTGTGCCAATTATACCCTCATATGACAAAGGAAGTGAAAGTTGTGACATGCTGTCCAGAAAACAGATTTTGTCCTCGTGACGGGAAAAATCACAGAAAATTACTAGTTCATATTTTTGAGCTGAATGTTTTACACAGCGTGCTCTATACAATCACTGAACTTTCATATGTTCTGAGTTTTTTGATTTGAGTTGTAGAAGTACCCCTAAAAAATTCTTTACTACCTGCTGTTATGTTTTTCACAGATTCTGCCTCGTTTTCTCTCTCCTAACTTTTGCAAACCTTAAGCTTGCTTTTTCTTTGCAAAAAATTTCTGGCAATCTTGAGAAACAGTAGCTCTTCAAGAATATCTTTATTTTCAGTAGATGAAAATTATTTTAATAGGGTAATAACTTCTCTAATCAGTTTACAATGAGTTACGTATGAAGGGAGTTTTCAAGTGTGCGATGGAAGATGATGAAAGAAGATCCTGGAGTGTCAAACGCTCAAGCTTGGGGATCCCCCAATGCATCCCAAATAAATATTCAAGGAGATTCAAGCGTCTAAGTTTGGGGATGCCCCCGTGCATCCCCTTCTTCATCAACAATTATCAGTTTGTCCCTCGTTTCACTATATTTTTATCACTTCATGCGTTATGTGCTATGCTTGGAGCGTCTCGCTCTTTACTTTTCTTAGGTTTGTTTTCGTTTTTTTGATGTTCATAACAAGTTAGACCCCAGCCTTCTTTTGTGTGGGAGAGAAACACGCTCCGCTTGAATTAGAACTCCTCATAGGATTTGCATGCTTATTTCTTTAGCTGTGAGTTGTTCTTTTTCTTTTCTTAGCTGCTGCCCTGTTTAGTTGTTGTGCTTTAGTTTTATTCTAGAGCTTTTGTTTTGTCTTAGGTTGAACTTTCTATAGGTTGCATGTTTTATCTTGTTAGAGAGTTTGCCTGTTGCACTGAGTTTTGGGTCTTGACTAGAAAGTAGGTAGTTGAAGTTGCTATTCTCTTTGTAGTAGTAACTTGCAATAGTTTTGAGGTATTAACTAGAGTATTGTTTGAACTTTTGGTGTCAAGAGCTCAAGCCTATTAGTGATAGATGTCATATTTTGGGCAATCTGTGTGATTTTCGAAAACCAAAACCCCTGTTGAGAACTCTAGCTACTAGATGGATCACTAACCTCTGGAGGGTTTGAATATTAGAGTACACTGACGTACCATGAGTCAAGGATGCGCAAGGATAACCAAACCCCAATACACTCCTCCTCGGGGTAGTTGTCTCTTTGTGAACCTCCTGATTAGATTGAGAGTTACTGATAATAAGTGCGTGAGTTCTTCAGACTAATGTGAGTATTCGAAAGTTGACACTTCCACCTTCCCATATTTTTCTAGCCTCTCCTGTGTCGTGCATTGCCTCCTTCTCACTCCGAGAGTTGGCGACCACCTTCGCCGGTACATCCAAACCCTTGGCATGATACGCTCTGTCTTCATAAACCTCCTTATATCCTTCCTCAAAACAGCCTTGTACATGTGCATCTTTTGAGAGATCCACACTAGTACTTCATCCTCTATCCCTTGTACTCCATAGAGATCATCATACATGCATATAGCTATGTGGGGACCCTTCACACTATAGAACTTGGCTTGTATATTCGAATGATGACCCTCCTCAAAAGAGCTCTAGGTCTTCATGAGAAAGCAAGTTAGATGCACCCCCACTAGTTCCCTTGGAGAGCTTTTAGCTCACATGTGCATCCGTTGCATGGCAATCCCTTCTCCGCACATCATATCTATCATATGGCCTTCTCTCGCCTATGATTGTCCTCATTGATGTGAGCCTTTCACACCCTTTTGTATTCCTCCTCCACCTTCTTTCTGTTTTGCCTTTTAGGTGTCAACTTTCTTGCTCACGCTCATCCATTGCATGAGTGCTCAAAATATCGAAAGGGAGTGGATCAATTTGACTTGTACCTAACTAGTGGTCTGGGGACGAGTCTAGATAAGAATCCAAAGGAGACCAAGTGTGAAACTTTAGTAGAGAGTAGTTCTCAAGTACCTATTTTTTTTATCTCGTATTCCCTATCCCCTTTCTTGCATGCAAACACCATTTAGAGACATTCGAGTCACGGACAGCGAGAGCTCTTGCACCTTTTGTTCTTTTGTTGCTTATGTCAATGCTAATATAGACTCTTGCTTGTTAATACTTGAATTGAATTGCATGCTTTGATTGCTTTACTTAAAGGTCCTTATATGGTCGTTTGGCATGTCTCCACAGAAATTATGCTTGTTATCATTTCCCTACTCGAGGACGAGCAGGAATTAAGCTTGGGGATGTTGATACGTCCCAAACGTATCTATAATTTCTGCTTGCTCCATGCATGATTTGTGTGACTTTGCCATGTTTTGCTTGAACTTTCATACACTTTTTTTATCATATTTGGACTAACCTATTTACTCAGTGCACCCAGTTGTCAGTTCTTGTTTTTTGCTGTTTTTGTATTTCAGGTTTTCCGGCCATTAAAAGTGCAAAATAAATCCCGGAAAATTTATATAAAAAAATCAGTGACCCGGAAGCTTCCCAATTCACCAAGGAAGGGGGTGGACCCACCAGGGCCCTAGGAGGGTCCCTGGCGCGGCCCCACCCTAGGCCGCGCCCGGAGGCCTCCTGGCTGCCCTGTGGCCCCTCTCGGTGCCCCCTTTGGCCTATATTTACCCCCCGTGACGGAAACCCCTAAGATCGATCTGCTATTCCCGTTCTCCTCTCTGTACCGCCGCCGCCGTTTCAAGATCGGGGATGCTAGGAGAAGATGCCCCGGCACCCTGCCGGAAGGAGGAATCCCCTCCGAGAGACCATCCAGCGCCATGGAAGCCTCCCGGATGTCTTGTGAGTAGTCCCCCTTTGACCATGGGTCCATGACCAGTAGCTATGTGATGTACTCCTCCCCTCTTTGTGCTTTCACTTTCGAGACCTCGTGAGCTGCCTCACATGATCGAGGCACTTTCGTAATTTTCTGTGTTGCTATGCCGAGTTTGCTGGGATCTGATGGATTATGAGATTATGTTCAGATTGTGATGAGTAATATATTTGGTTCTATTTTAAATTTGTGTTCTTTAGTAAATTCTTGCATGTTCTCCGTTGCCGTATTTTACTTTGACCAAGTGATTTGTTGAAACTCCAAGAGGGAGAGTTATGCTTGATTGTGGGTTCAGCCCCTTGATGTCTAGCTTGACTGACAGAAACATGAGACTAGGGGATGTGATGTTGCCACCAGGGATAAAACAACAGTGCTTGTACTTGCGGGTGCAAGGATTATTTACTTTACGCATAGTTCTTTTAATGCAGTTGTCTGTTGCTTTGAGTTTACACTTTGGGTGGGATTCACAACTTAATACCAGCGAGATGTTCTGGATAGATATCTCAAGGTGGATGGTTCGTAGTAGATGCAGATGGATTTCGATCTACTTACCTTGGCGTACTTCCCATTGCTTTTGAGCCTCTTCCTTTCTTTTGTAGCATAGTTAGCATTGCGGTGCGTTTATAATCATGTCAATTGCCCAGCTGTGATTTGTTTACGGCGCTAGCACTTTTATCGTCTTTTGGGAGAGAGACATCATTGGTGAACATTACGGGACCTCGGTCCATATTCACACCATTGTTTACACCTTCAGTTTACTTTCAGTTCTTACTTTTAGTTGCACTATTATCTCATGCGTTGATGCTTTGTAAACAGCAAGGCCGAAGGAATGGACAACTCCTCTGTACTCGTTGGGAGAAAAGTTATTTGTTTCTGTGTGCAGGTCACGACAACTGCCCAATTTCTGACACCGTTAGCCCGAAGTAATTTCTGGCACCGTTGTCACCTTCTTGTACTTCTGTGAGTCCTACTGGAGACAAACCTTGGTATCTTCACCAAGGGAAATTTTCTGCTACGCTACATCTCACCTTCCACTTGGGGTAACCAACGAGGAGTGAGAGAACTATCCTCACCGTATCACCCATGATAACGTGAGGGTACTCTATATATTACAACCCCTCCAGAGGTTAGTAATCCATCTAGTAGCTAGAGTTCTCAACAATTTTTTGTAGTTTTCTAAAATAATCACATTGAACCAAAATACAACACCTATCACTAATAGGCTTGAACTCTTGACACACATAAGTCCAAACATTACTCGAAACAACATCTCAAAACTATTGCGAGTTACTACTAAACTTATAATATCGACCTCAATTAGCTACTCAAAGCAAGATACACATTCAGTGCAACAAGCCAACTCTCTAAACTAGATAAGCATGAAACTCAAGAGAGTACTAAAAGCAATATCCTAAACAATAGATCCTAAATATAAACATGAAGAAAAAGAGCTAAACATAATAACAGCTAGAAATAATAAAGAACACTCAACAAAGATTGGCATGAAAAATACGAGTATTCTAGGCAAAAGCGGAGCTGTTTCTCTCCCATACAAGGCATGCTAGGTTCCAACTTGTTATGAACAACAAACAAAACAAAACAAAACAAACAAAACTAAAAAGTAAAAGCAAGACACTCCAAGCATAGAACATAACATATGAATTGATAAAAATATAGAGTGGAGAAGGACAACTGATGATTGTCGATGTAGAAGGGGATGCATGGGGGCATCTCCAAGCTTATACACTTGAGTCTCCTTGAATATTTCTTGAGGGTGCCGGAAGAATCCCAAAGCTTGAGCTTTTATGTGGCACCCCGGCTCAGAGGACCAGAACGCCCCGTGCTCCTGCCCAGTGATCAAGTCTTCTGGAACACGACACTGCTTGATATAGAACTGAACAACTTTCTATTACCAAATATACAGGTACAAGGGGGTTTGTTACAGCGCTGTAGGAGCAAGGCGAAGGCCAAGCTTGCTCCTCAAGCTTGCCACGGATCTACATCTTGCATCCGACTAACTCCCTAGCAGCGGAATATAACTCGGAAGCGGAACAACGGTGACGGTGATGAACTCCACTCCATAGGGACACTGGCTAGGGCATCTCCTAGCTCGCAAACACCAGGAACGTCGTCCTGCGCATCCAGAGCATGGCCTGCAAATCTAGCATGACACGCCAGGTCAGTACATAGAATGTACTTGCAAGTTCATAGAAACCAATGCACCAAGGCAAAACGATGACATGGAAAGCAGCTTAAAGTATATTAATGGATTAACCATATGTGTGTCAACAACGTGCAATCAGATAATCATCAAGCATGATATCAACATTAAGACTAATGCACAAACAACCAATCCCCAGATGATCATCGCGTGATCATGTGGCTTACCTCGGAGTCCTTACAGATTCAAGCACCGGGTCATCTCATGACCCAACAGTCTGCACGGGTCATTGCATGACCAAACAGGCCATCGCATGACCAATCCACGAGTTAGGTGTGATCGCGTTGCCACCCAACCACCCAACCAAGCGGGTCCTCACGTGACCAACCACTTAACCAGATCATTCCACCGAACTCATGTTGATCTCATGGTGTGACCTACTATGAACTGTGTCCAATACCGTGGACTCGGCTATTCGAATAGATTCATACCCTCTGCAGAGGTCATGCATTTTACCCACACTATGGATCTTTTCCCCCATCCAGTACCTTGGACTTGTCCCACAGGAACCTTGGAACTCGTACCACAGGAGTGGACTAGGACTTCTCCAACGAGACCGTTCTACCGCGTGCCTCCCTTACCGTATCACCGACATCCCATCTTGGGTAGCCCCGTGTCCTCCCGACACACCTGCCATCGCATGGAAAATGACCACCTTGTGGCAAAACGGCCACCTCCGTGGCAAAACTTGTCACTAACGGGGACTGGATCCATATAAGCAAACCGGCTCTTGAGACTACCGTCGCTTACCAGGCCATGGTAACCGCGCGCGCGTAGACTCCCCTCTTTGGTGATACGCATAAGAGAGCACACCGATAGTCCGAGCCAAGGCCTTCCCATAAAGGTGAGCGTGGATGCACTGATCATTCCGGTTCGGTGGCACCTGATCAACTTGGCACGAGCACGTCTCCAACAGCAAACCCAAGCATCATGTGCAACATGAGTATTTAAATTAATGGCACAACAATATAAGTGGAACAAACCAAGATACGGTCATAGTCACATCATGATTCAACTCATACTTTAGTTGGTTAACTTGGTCATGTTACGAGGATAGCAATACTATGTATGTAGCTAAGCATGACAACACGATCGAAGCATATTGTGATCACGCAATAAATCAACAACATAACATGGTATTAACATGATCAATGATAACTTAGCAATGCAACATCATCAACACGGTCCAAGCATATGAGCATGATAAGGGAATATCGAGAATGTCACATCATCGAAGATTTGGGCAACTTTTCAAGCATGTCAAAGCTTTGCAAAAATGCAAAATAAATTGTGGCTTTCCTTCACCAATGGAGTGGGGGATACTCCTAGGTCTTCAACACCAACACAAGCCCTGAAAAACTTTTCCAGATAAAGAAATGCGAAAAAGGGTCAAATACACTTTGACTTGACCAGGCAAAAACAACAGAGATACATGGCACAAAACTAATGCCCAACTAAAGAGGAGAACAATAGAAATCAAGTGCAAAAAATTTCATCTCATTTGGACTTGTGGTTTAGAAGATATGGGTGGTCAAAGATCTGGTCAAACTAAATGATTTAAATTGATTTTAAATCAATTTTGGAAATTCAACCAGGGGGGCGACGTCGATGGCGGGTTCTGGAGTACGTTTCCACTTACGTACCGATTCGGGTGGATCAGAGAGGCTGACGGGTGGGGTCACCTCGTCACGGGAGAAGAGAAAAGAGAGCGGAGCAGAGCAGAGGCTCACCGGCGGCGAGATTTCCGGCGAGAGGGCTTGGCGGAGGCTGGGACCAGGGGGATCGACGGAGGGGCTCCCGACGGACCTGCTCGTACCCGTAGCACGTGAAATGACCGCCGTTTTCTAGGGGGGAAGTGCGCCGCGGCGGCGCAAGTCTCTACTCCGATGAGGTTGATGACCACGGCGTCGATTCCGACGAGATCTTGAGCGGGGCTTGGTTGCTGGAGCACCAGTGGGATTCCAGGAGTCGAATGGGGGTGTCGGCGGGGTCTGGGAGGCTCTGGAGGAGACGGGCGGCGGTGGGGGCACCACGGCAGCAGTGCCTGCCGGAGCTGGGGAAGAAAGGAGATAGGCTCCGATTCCTTCTGCTAGGAGACGATTGTGAGTGAGGAGGTGCTGCTGGTGAGGCTGGGTGATGCTGGGGCACGCCTTTTATAGCGGGGGTGAGCATCTGGGGTTCGGGCTTCGCCGAGGGGAAACGACCATGGCGGACGGTGAGCTGGCGAGCTCGGGGAGCTTCGGGTGGGTTCTGGGGAAGGCTTGGAGCATGCATGCGAGCCGGGGCATGCTTGGAGCATGGTCCAAGGCAGAGGCGACAACGACGGATTAGGGGCACGCGCGCGTCGTGATCGGGCTGGAGGTGGGCTGTCGGCGGTATTCCGGCGAGGAAAGTCGGGGGAGGGGGAACGCATGGGCAGGAAAGCCGTGCGGCACGGCAGGACATCAGCAAGGCGACGAGGGCGCACTGGAACGTGAGGGAGACGCATCGGGTGGCCTTGGGCGAGGCGAGAGCACGCCGGTTGCAGCCTGAGGGCGTGGCCACCCTGTGCTGGTGCACCTGGGGGAGGTTCTAGCTCGGCCGAGCATGTCTGGGGGATAGTCCTTTTGATGGTGATCACTGTGGTGTGCTTGGCTGGCCAAAGGGGCTACTGTGGTGATCTCTATCTCAAGGGCAAGTTGGATACAGCAAACTTGGACAAGAAGCAGAGCTCGCATGGTGAGGATTAGGACATAGCCAGGTTGTCACATGTCTTTGGGCTTTGAAGGACTAGGTATCTGGATAGTTTCATCCCAAATGGACAAAGGAATCACATGCTTCCTTTGTAAAGCTCTAAATGGGTCAGAAATACATTGTTGAAGCTAGCTTCTTCTTGGCTTGATGGATTGGGCTGAATTTTGGTGTGTCATGGTTATTTGGTGGTGTGCATTAGTGTGCAAAATTTCATGGTCATTGGGTACACCTAGCTGGTACAAGTTTCACAAGGTTTCCCTCTGACCAGGAACTTCCACATGATCATGCACTCACATGGGTGGTGGTATTTAGCTCAAATTTGGTTTGGTGGAGTTATATGGTGGTGGTAGTAGGCACAAAAAGTTTCAGCTCAAATGGGATCCCCTAGCTTGCACTTGCTTCACAATTCCCCTTTGCTGCATCCACACTTTGGGAATTTATTTTGGGAGTTTGGCTAGGCAAATGGTGGTGGAATGTGGTGGAGGCTAGTTATATGATCATATGAGTTGCACAAAAAGTTTCACCAGCAATGGATCAAGATAAATGGCACTCCCTTCACAAAGCTCCATTCTGCCTCCACAGACAATTGAATTTTTCTAGGGGAAAAATTCACTCGGGCCATGCAATGTTTTTGGATAATTGGGCAAGATATAACATCAAGGCTAGGTGGGAATTATTTGGGGATTTATGGAGCAATTAAATATGGGTTTCTTCACAAACCCCAAATAATTGGAATATTCCTTTCACTGGAAAAAGGAATATATGGCTTGAATAAAATGGTGGCTTGGATGGGGTGGTTGTAAGGCCCGATATGCGGTACTGTTCCAGATCTAGATGTTTCCATCCAGATCCGGGGACGAAGCACATATCGGTACCACCACGACATATGACAATGGCATATGCCCCGGATTTCCAACATGATATCACAACATTACATCTACATGGATACAACATCTCATACAATCGGCATATAACTGCCTTATATACATTACATCAGCGGAAGATACATGTCTGAGTACAGACTACAAACAAATGCCTAGCGGCAAAGAGAAAAAGACATCGCTCCCCTAACCACATGGGTCCAGGCCCTCCGTCGGGATCCGCCTAACTAGTCGTCGTCGAGTCTCCACGTGAAACATCGATCACCATACCTGTTGTCGATCAAGAACCCTGAAAAGAGTTTGGGGGTAGTATCATGAGTACAGAAGTACTCAGCATCCAACTGTAGTGGTCAACTGACCCAGCAAGGACTTCATCACTCGTCATTCTAGGATAACTAGTAGTTCACGGTAAGGATGGGGTAAGTGGTGAGGTTGCTGCCACACAAGCATTTATGAAGTGGATAACGATCTAGAGAGTAAGATAAGAAACCAAGCATTAGATTAGGAATCACCTCCAACAAGTCTTGCTATCAGCTACTTACGCAAACTTAACACCTATCCTATCCTTGTCCTCCCCTTCGCATCCCGACGAAGAAGAAGCAGTCAAGGCACGCACACGTTGATCAAGTTATTAAGATTATCTCAGTTGTTGTTGTCTATGAACAAGGAGTAGGTCTCAAGTCGTCCATAACCGTGGACACGGCTTCTCGAAAATATTTAACCCTGCAGGGGTGTACCAACTTCCCATTACAAGGCTCCGCATGCACGCCCATCTCTCTCAGTTGCTACCCATCACAGACAACCATTTTATGATTTAGTTCCAAGAGATCGAAACGACAGGTCCCTCTAACTAACAACGCAGAAATCCGGGTGGCCCCCGGGGAGTCGACACCCAATCCAAAAGCCGTCCGCACTCTTGGATCGGACTCTTCCGGCTGGACGAGGTCGGGGTAACTGATCCCATCACATGTGGGCAGCCCCCTAGCTTCCAGTGTGGACCGACAAGAGAAACCATGTCTCCGCTGGCCCAAGTTACTTTAAAGGATGTCTGCTAGGAGCGACCCGACAGACATATATGCATGGTTTGCAAATGATAAATCGACTTGGGCCACCTCTAGAAATGTTTGAAGCTAGGTAGGTAAGAAAAGGGGACCCCATAAAATCCCACACACGGTTAGGCACGCTCGTCAAAAGACACAATACCCGAAACTCGGACCCTAGGTGACTCGAATGGAACAAAACGTCGGGGCGGGATATCCTAGACCTTCCATCCTTCGTCGAATATAGTCAACAGTATAATAATCATATCATTCACAATAATATAATAATGTGATAGCCCAATCCAAAGAGTAACATGGTAACATTCGTAGCATCCTAAGCATGCATACTAAGCAGGGGCTGAGCAACGAGCAATAGTAACATATCAGTACATGGTTTGCTGGGAGGGGACATGACTGTATCAGTTTAAGAGAGGCTGTAAATATGTGGTAGGATCAAACATCGAGCCTAACCTAGACTAGCATGCAAGCCGCTGGTTATAATAGAATGGATCATAAGTAATGTATAGTCCTTGCCTGTTGATAAGTCGTGTTACGAAGGTGTAGGCGATCGCGAGCTCGCACCGTCTCCGAGAGTAACCGCGGGAGCAGATAGGAAGGAAACACTGGAAAGCAATCGACGAGCAAGCATCTATTACTACGAATCAATCACGAGAAATCAAAAACAAGAAAGCAACACGAGAAAACACACTATGGTATCGCATCTATCGTCGAGAGCGGTTACTAGCAGGTTAAGATGGGTACTCGTCACACACGACGATACCGCACATTTAGAATGGTTCAAGTTATTTAGCTACACAACATGAGCAAAGGTTGTTAACATGGCATCTCACCCAAGCATGGCATATCACACAATCCTGACAAAAGGTGAAGCATAAGTAAGCTATCTAAGCTAGTCAGTTTAAGTGGGGCAAACTCCTAAACATTCTTATCACTATTTACCCCACGAAAATTATAACGTTTGAAACTGTTTCGCCCTAGACAATATTTTATTATTTTTATTAGCAAGCAAGAGCAGCATATTCACAATCTACACACAATTCTAGTCAAGTTACATGTAAGAAACATTTTAATCGGAGCAACGGTTAAAAAGTTATGGCAATTACAGTTTATAGTGGCAAGGGTTGTAATTAGCAGGCAAACAACATGTAGACAAGTGCAAACATGGAAAAAGAGAACATTTTATTAATCTACACGAAATTCTAAGAAAGTTTCATATATTACACGTCGCGATCCGAGCTACTGTTTCAAAGATATAGCTCTCGCAAAATAGCATCTCAATGTGCCAAATTAATAACCTAGAAAAGGAAAAAAAAATCTAACGGACCGAATCTTCCTACATGGCCTAACATGCGAGCGCTAGATAATAAAAAACGCTTAGGGCGCGGAACAACGCTACTGCCTGTGGGCCTTGGCCCAACTACACATGAAAAAAAGGGGAATGGGGCTTCTCACCTCGTGGGCTGAGGCCCAGCTTGGGGTGGCCGAGGAGTAGCGAAACCTCGCCCATGGCGGAGGCGCGGGACGGTGGAGCGCTGGGACGGCACTGGGCCGCGCAAGGGCGAGGCCGGCCCACAGCGGCGCCGTGGCCGTTCGCTCGTCTTCTCCAGGACGCGTCCGACGACGCAAGCGATGCTCGCCGGTGAGCAGGCGGGTGGTGCCAAATGACGAGTGGATCCGAGCGCGGGGTCGTGGGTCGTTCGAAATCCGCGCGGATCCCGTCGGTGGCAAGGTAAAGGGGTCCGACGGCGAGCTTCGGGTGACTCCAATGGCGGGCGTCCTTGGCGGCGGCCGTGCTCCTCCTGGGAAAGAGAGAAAGGTGAGGAGAGGGAAGAGGGAGACGCGGTCTGGCCTGCAGGGGCGACGGTGGCTGGCGGCGGCTCGCCGCCGAAGCGGCATGGCCGCGGGGTGAGGCGCGCCGGAGGAGGACGGCGCTGGCGGAAGAGCTCCTCGGGCTGTGATGGGGATCAACCCCGGCAAATCCCATGGTCAGGGACCCTGGGTTAGTCATGAGAGGCACAGGTTGGACGATAGCTCGTCGGCAAACAGGGAGGCTCGCTCCTGCTCGATATTATTGATTGGGGATATGCGATTACAATGGAGGCCAAGGTTGGAGCGCTCAAGGCTAGGGTTACAGGTGAGATTGGATGTCTTTGGTGTCGCCCCTCCTAGCCCTTATATACCGGGCTAGGTCTCAGGGAGTTCATCTACGTGTACAGGTAAACTTTCCTAACCCTAGCTTGCTCCGTACGGCAGATCTTCGCACCTTCCTTATAAGTCGAGAACTCCTATGTCGGTGCCAACTAGTGGGCCGAGGCCGTATCTTCATGGGCCTACTGCCTTCATGGACACCAGGTAGGGTCATCCGTAGGAGTCGTGGGGTCACCCCCTCGTCAGTAGCCCGCGAGTGCCTGGGGGACTTGAAGAGTCGCGCAGGGACTCGAGTTCATTCCTTCGTCGTTCATTGATATGCACGGTGCATCCGTGAGTCGCTGGCAGTCTGGTGGCCATGAAAAAACCTGTTTCGAGGGATGCTAAGCTGAAATGGCCCAAGGAGTCGACGGATCGAGCCTTGGTGAATTGCACTAGGGAAAATACCATAGTAGCCCAATCAAACCCACGTCCCTCGACGTGAGCTTGGAACACTGGTGTCGAGCAAAAGTCCGGCCGCTTCAGGTCTTACGGTGTTCATTTGCCGCCAGTAATGTGTGTAGCCTAAGGCGCGTCCGCCCGGCTTTTCTATCATGCTCTGCGCATGGGAAAGGTTGGGAGTGAAATCGCTCTTCGGCAAGTCCCAGCCCGTCCGTACTTCACAGCGGGGTCTTACCTACACACTAATCTTGCGTGGCATCTGGGCACAGTGTATCGTGTTCCAGGAATGTGTGTTTTTGAGGCGCGGAGCCTTATAGCATTGCACCCACTTGGAACAAAAGATCAAGCGAGTTGTTCACTCATTCACCCGAGGAGCTTTGTTTCGAGTGCTCATTCGGGGGGTTATTCGCGAGTAGTCACTCGAATGCCGTTTCGGCTCTTCAGGTGAGGGAGCACCCGAGACTCTTAGCGCCGTATGGTCTTGGCGAATGTTTGTTTGTCTTACGTCGGGTTGAGGGAGCACCCGAAACTCTCATAAGTGCGAGTGTTCACTCGAGCACGTGGCTAACCTTTAGGTGAGGGAGCACCCGGGACTCTTATGATGTACGCTCCCGATGGGAGTAAGATGTATTTCTTCCTTTGGGGAAAATATCTGAAAGATGGAATCTCTGGGTCTTGATGGCGTACTGAGTACGCCTTGATGTGATATGACGTTGGCGTGGTCTTCTGCAATTTGTTGACCGCTGCGGTCTGTCGTGTGAAATGACTTGGCATTGTCCCGCCAAAATTTTTGCGTCGCGCGATCATGGTCCTCTTTTTGCGCGCATAATGGGCGGTGTTGTTACTGCGCCGGTTTGGATTTTCCATGCTTTTCGCCCCTGTACGGGATCGTGGCACGTTTTACTGGGCGAAAAAAGGTTGGCCGATGGCCCTTCTTGCCAGGCTCTTTGACTTAAATACCATGCGGTCGGGTAAATTGTAGGTTTTACCCAGCCATTGCCTTCCTCCTCTTTCTCTGTTTTCCTTCGTGTTCCTGAGCCTTCATCTTTTCTTCCCTGCGTGCTGCTGTGAGATCTATGTCCAAGCGCTCCCGTGCTGCCATCAAGTCGGCCAAGATGTCCGGCAAGTGGGAGAGGTCCACGTTCGGGGCTGAAGATCTGGATGCGCTGGTTGCTGATGGCATGGTGGTGGCGGGCGATGCCCGTCTTCCTGGCGATGAGTCAATTCTGGCGCCGGCGGCGAATGAGCGGGTATGCTTCCAGGCTTTTTTCCACCGTGGGTTCGCTCTTCCGCTACGTCCTTTCGTTCGGGGCTTGTTGTATTCCTATCGGCTCCAGTTGCATGACCTTACCCCCAATGGGATTTTGCACTTGCGTGTTTCATCACTCTTTGTGAGGCCTTCCTGGGGATTTACCCTCATTGGGGTCTTTGGAGACGTATTTTTAATGTAAAAAGGACGAACTATGAGTACGCCGTGGGTCGAGTGGGTATCTCCATTGGGGATAAACATTCATATTTTGACTTGGAGAAGATTGATTCCGTTAGTGGCTGGCGGAGAGGTTGGTTTTATCTGAAGGATCGCTTCATTGTTGGTCAGCAATTTGGTCTAGCTTCTTTCAATCCGGGCACACGAGTGGTCAGACAGCCTTCGTGGTCTCATTCTTTGAACGAGGTGGAGTCGTCCGAACTGACTCCGTTTTTGGAGAGAATTTCTGTGTTGAAGGATAACTTGACTGGTGGTCAACTTATCTCTGTTTTTGTGGGGAGGCGAGTTAAACCGTTGTAGCATCGAGCTTTCCCTATGTGGCAGTACAAGGGACTCAGTGACTCGACGAGATGCTCGCCTGAAGAGCTAGAACCTGATGCCTTGCTGGCTCGTATTCAGCATGTGACCAAGTGCTCGAGTATTTCCGAGATGCGCCTTGTCCTACCATATGCTTCTGATCATCCTCCGCCGCCGGTTGGTGCCCATGTTCCTTTATTTGGCTGGACGAGTACTTCGTTTTGTTTTTTTGTTTTGACATTGCTTGCCTTGCAGGGCCATGCTCCAGTGTCGTGTAATCCTCCGCAGCCGGAAGACGCCGATATTCGTGAAGAGCCTGATGCTTCCGCAGCTGAGAATGCTGCGCCGATTGCCAATGCTGAGATCGTGTTAGTGGAGACTGGAGATAGTGAGGACTCGAGTTCCTTCCGTGTGAAGCGGTCGCGCCCCTTGGATGCTGAAGACCATGCTGCGTTAGGTGACGATGTCCCTCCTGCTGCTCCTCTTGCTGGGCCTTCTCCTTCGGCTGGTGCTCCGGCCCCTCCTCCCAAGAGGGCCAGGCTTGGGAGGTTGGGGCGTCCTCGTGCTGCACGTGTTGGGTAAGATTCTGCTGGATTTGTGCTCGTTCCTTTTCCTTGTTCTTGCGACTGATAACGCTTTAATTTGTAGTGTTGCGCCTGCTCCGGCTGCTTCGTGTACCAGCACAGCTGCTACCGATCTGAAGTCGACGAGTTCTGGGACGACAGCCAAGCGTTTTGAGGACCGCTCGACTGCGGCTGGCCAATCTGGGCCAGCGGCGACTCCCGTCGTTTAGACTGCGGGTGTAGCTCCCGGAGCGCCTTCTTCTGGGGCGCCTGGTGCTGTTGCTTCTGAGCCTAGGCCGACTGAACTTGGTCCTCCATATTTTGGTCGTCTTGATCTGGCGATTGAAGAAAAGGCCCGTGCGTTCGACCATGTCTCCAAGCTGGTAAGATGATTCGTTGTCTGTGTTGCTTTAACATCGGGGGCATGGCAGTGCTCCCGATGGGAGTAGCCCCCGAGGCTAGAAGTAACTGTTTGCAGTTGCTTGTAGTCTTGTCTTTATTAAGCACCTGATTGCCTGGTTCTTGCAGCCTGTTTTCCAGCACTGCGAGCGTTTGGTTCTTGATGCTGAACGTTGGCGACGGGCCCATGACTCTGCCCAGGAGTCCTTATCTGCTATGGATGGTGAGTTTTGCGCTGCTGAGCTGTTGGGCGTTTCGTCCTTTGTTCTGAGTACTGTCTTGCCTTGCAGGTCATCGCCAGGCTTCCGAGAAGCAAGCCAAGAAGGCGGAAAA
Source organism: Bromus sterilis (assembly GCA_950022295.1). NCBI lineage: Eukaryota > Viridiplantae > Streptophyta > Magnoliopsida > Poales > Poaceae > Bromus > Bromus sterilis. The sequence continues at coordinate 134,662,060 of OX465601.1, read as the reverse complement.
GACGGTTTCCGTTCTGAAGGCTTCCTTGGCTTCCAAGGAGGCGGAATTGCATGGCCAGCATGAGGAGCTGGTTTGCCCCCGCCAGGCTGAGGATGTGCGTGCGCGGGTGGAGGCAGTCGAGGGAAAGCGTCTTCGCGCCTTGGCAGGCTCACTCGTGTGTAAGTTTGGCATTCAACATTGCTGTTTCTTCTGTCTTCCTGTGATGACGTTTCCTTGCTTTGTGCAGCTGCTGTAGGTGCGAACCCGATGGAGGCTGCTGCGTCAGGGTCTGGGATTCTCGAAGGTGCTGTCGATGCTGTTGCAGATGCTGTTGCGGTGGTCAAGGACGTCTGCGCCCGGGCTTCTAATGTTGTAGGTCTTGCGCACGAGCACCTTATGCCTGAGGGCACGAAGGTGCCTGATGGCCTAGGTGCTCGGTTTGCTGCGTTCGGCCCGGATGGGCAACGTATGGTGGAACTGGTGGCGGAGAGCGTGGTGAGTGGTTCTTCCACGGCCCTTGTCGTCCTTATAGGGCATGGGGTTTCTTTTGATGATTCCTTGGTTGAGACCATCCCGGAGTATTCTGGTAAGCAGGACGACCGAGCCGATAGGCTGGCTCGTCGCCTGCAGCAAGTTGTAGATGCTCAGGGTCCCCCTGTTGTAGATGAGGGTGAGGCGCAGTAGTGTTGTGCCACTTTGAAACTTTTGTCTATAATCCGTGACTCTGTTGTGGTGGTTGATCTTTTTCTGCTTCTATCTGAGTGCCTGCTTGGCTTGTTTTTCTTGCTGTTTTTGAATTGTTTTGTTCATCCTGCGGTAGGCCGCTCCGGGATTTCTTCGTCCGTGGAGTTCGCTGAAGGATGACGCTCGCGAGGGTGCGTACGAGTCCGTTTGCTTGCGGCTGAAGGATGCTGAGCGGGATATTGTCCAACTAAAGGGATCCGTGGCCGTTCAGCGTACTCGGCGCGAGCGTGCTGAGTCCGTGGTCGAGGGCCTTGCTTCGTGGGTGGTGAAGTTGTCCGACCTCCTGCGGGGTGAGTCTTGCCTCTGCCTGGTTGCTTGATTCCGTTTGGTGGGTTTTTGCCATCTGTCTTGATCGTAGTTCTTGACTTTCGAAGTGCTGGCAGGGCGAACTTGGGATGAAGAGAGGGCCGTTCAGTCGGAGATGTCGCGGCTTGATGATCCTAGTGTGCAGGCGAGCAATCCCTTTTGGGCAGATGGGGCTCATGCTCGAGCTTTTGCGTTGTTTCGTCGCCGAGTTGAGTGGGTGCCGAAAGCTCTCAGCTACTGCCAGCGGGTATTGGGTGGTATCCATGCTGAGTTCTATCCATTGGAGGTGGTTCCTTCGTCCCTTGAGAGGCTTTGTCGCATATTTTCTTAGCCTGCCGAGTTGCGTCGAGTGATGGATCACCAGATTCGTGTTGGAGCCCGAGCTGCTTTCGTCTTGGTTCATAGTCATTGGCCAGGGGTGGATTTTGCTCAGGTGGTGGCGGGTCCTCCAGGTGGTAGGGATCATCCGATGAATGAGCACTACGTGGCCGTAGATAGGCATGCGCACCAGGTTGTGAGGCGAGTTTGCGAACAGAACGACCGCCATCTGGGTGCACTTATTATGGCGAAGTTGGAGCCTAAGGATTAGGTGCTTCCCTTCGTTGTATGTGTTTCTTCTTGATTGTGTATATCGTCTGCTTCTGTAGTTGTGTGGGGCGCCTCGGGGGGTGGCTGCTTCGGCGAGCCCCCGAGGGCTAAGTTAATGTGCCGCGATTGCGGAGGACGCCTCGGGGGGTGGCTGCTTCGGCGAGCCCCCGAGTGCCAAGTTAATTTGCAACGATTGCGGAGGACGCCTTGAGGGGTGGCTGCTTCGGCGAGCCCCCGAGTGCCAAGTTAATTTGCCGCGATTGCGGAGGACGCCTCGAGGGGTGGCTGCTTCGGCGAGCCCCCGAGTGCCAAGTTAATTTGCCGCGATTGCGGAGGACGCCTCGGGGGGTGGCTGCTTCGGCGAGCCCCCGAGTGCCAAGTTAATTTGCCGCGATTGCGCAGGACGCCTCGGGGGGTGGCTGCTTCGGCGAGCCCCCGAGTGCCAAGTTAATTTGCCGCGATTGTGGAGCACGCCTCGGGGGGTGGCTGCTTTGGCGAGCCCCCGAGTGCTAGGTTAGTTTGCCGCGTTTGCGGAGGACGCCTCGGGGGGTGGCTGCTTTGGCGAGCCCCCGAGTGCCAAGTTAATTTGCCGCGATTGCGGAGGTCGCCTCGGGGGGTGGCTGCTTTGGCGAGCCCCCGAGTGCTAGGTTAGTTTGCCGCGTTTGCGGAGGACGCCTCGGGGGGTGGCTGCTTTGGCGAGCCCCCGAGTTCCGAGTAATTTTGTGGAAAAATATTTATGTAATATCTTTCCTGTTGTTCCTTACAAAGAGTAGTCGGGCTCTGTTGAGGGTATGTTCCTTTTAGAGCGATGATGTAGTGGCTTTAAGGGCCTAGTAGCTTTGTCTCCCAGTGCTGGGTTTCTTCGGGCGATGTTCCTTTCCTTCTACGTGAGCGCTTCTTCTGCGAGTCCCGTGGTCCTGCTGCCTTGGTGGGCTACGAAGGCTTCTGCTATCTTGTGGAATTCCTTGTCGCAGCGGTCGGATCTGACGAAACTACCGCTGATTGTGATGACCCCGTGTGGGCTTAGCATCTTCAGCTTGAGGTAGGCGTAATGGGGTACGTCCAAGAAGCGAGCGAAAGCTGGTCGCCCGAGGATTGCGTGGTATTGCGACTTCCAGTCGACCACTTCAAAGTCAAGCGTTTCCTTGCGGAAGTTCGTTGCATCCCCGAAGACTACCTCCAGGCTTATCCTTCCGAGGGGGTAGACTGCTTTTCCTGGTACGATCCCGTGGAAGGTTGTGCCTGAGGACTTGAGTGTGTTGTTTTGGATGAGCATGTCGTCGAGTGTTCGGGTGAAGATGATGTTGATCCCGCTGCCGCCATCCATGAATACTCGCGACATGTCGTAATTTCCGATTCTGGCCTCGAGTACCAGCGCGGCGTGCCCTGGTTGGGGGACGACTGGCGGGTGGTCGTCCTGGGAGAAGGAGATTTCTGTCTCCGACCCGCGCAGGCACTCTGGCATGGCCGGGTGTGTGGAGGTTGCCAGGAAGACTTGTCTGGTGACTTGTTTCTGGTGCCCGTTGGAAGGTCTTCCTTCTTGTATCATGTAGATCCTCTCGTGGGCTTCTGGGTATTGGTTTTCTTCTTCTGGCGTCCTTTGTCGTTCCTGGATGGCAGCCACCTTTCTTGTTGGCAGAGGGGGGGCTGGTGGCGCACCGTGGGCGACTGGCCCAACTGCTATGCTTGCGAGCGGTCGTGCTGCTACGATCGCGGAGCGGCTTTTCTCCTCGGCCAAATCGTTGAAGCTACGACAATTCCTGAGGGTGTGGGATGACTTGAGCTCTCCTCGCTCGTTTCTGAATCTGTGTAAAGAGCATGGTCCGTCGAGTTGTTCTTTGGCGGAGCGGAATGTGCGAGTGTCGTCGCATGGCTGTCTTGTCCTGCATTCTCGTCTCTGAGCCTGGGGCTCGTCTTCTGGGTTGTCTCGGCGCTGTGGTCTGTTGTCATCACGGTGCCTGCCGTTCCGTTCGTCTGAGAAACCGGCGGCGACCATGTCAGGTCCTCTGTCGTTGTAGAAGTTCCGTCTGGGTCGTTTCCTTCTTCTGTCGTCTCCTCTATCTCCGTTGTAGTCGTAGTCGTACTCTGATCGTGCAGTGTGGGTTTCTGTTTCATTACGAACGGAGTCTTCTCCGTCCGCCCAGCTGTTGGCTAGTTCTAGCAGTCGTGCGAGTGTTCGGACTTTCATCTGTCCGAGCTGCTCCTTGAATTCAACACGCTGAAGACCTCGCCTGAATGCGTCGATCGCACTTTCTTCCGAGATGTTTTCCGCTGAATTCTTGAGTATCGTCCATCGCTGGATGTATGCTCGCAAGGCCTCCCTCGTTCCTTGTTTGCATGCCCGCAGCTCCTCGAGTGAGGCTGGTCGCTTGTATGTTGATTTGAAGTGTTCTATGAAGGCTCCTCGGAATTGGCTCCAGGAGCTGATGGATCCGCGCCGAAGATTTTTCAGCCAATGTCGAGCGGAGCTCTCGAGCATGAGCTGTACGTACTGCATTGCCGTGACATTGGTTCCTCTTTGGAATTTGACCGCTGTTAGGTAGTCGTCGAGCCATGCCTCCGGCTCCTCGAGTCCGTTGTACTTTAGTGCCGCGGAGTTCAGTTTGAACCCGTTGGGCATACGCGTCTCACGTATGGCACGTGTGAAGCAGAGTGCTCCACATGGCTCGATTTCCTCGTCGAAAGCCTCTTCCTCCGAGTACTCCTCGCATGCTGCGCGTCTTCGCCTGTTGCAGTTGACTCTGTTCTGCGTGATGTCGTCTCGCGCGTCTCGCCGAGTGCTGCGGCGCCTGCCGTTGTCGTCGCTGTCGCGTTTCTTGTGCTTGTCGGGGCGCCTGCGTCTGTCGTCGTTACTGTCGTCGTCGTCGTCTGGTGAACTGGGGTCCCTGTCCGGTGTCCGCTCGCGAGTCTGCCGCTTTGCGCTGGATTTCTTAGGTACCGAGGCGTCGATAGCGTCCTTCATTATCTGCAGAGCTATGGAGGTGTAGCGATCCGTTTTGCCCTTTCTGCTTTTCTGGGCACGGGACAGGTAGTCTTGGGCGCTTATGAGTGCTTCTGCTGGAGTGAGGGGCTCTTCTTCGTCGTCGTCCTCTTCTGACCTGAAGTCGTCTTCCAGTTTCCAAACTACCCTCGCCCTTTCTGTTTTCCGCAGGTTGTTGAGTTTCAATCTATTGCGGATGGGGGAGTCGTGGCCTGGCGAGTCACTTCTGGGAGATTGTCTGCGACTGCTTTTCCTTTCGGGTTCCGTTTTTGCTTGCTTCTCCATGGCTAGGCGCCACTGTCTCGTCTGCTTGGTTAGCTCTCCCGCTAGCTTGTTGTATGCCCTTAGCTCGTCTCTTGAGGCATCTGATGGTAGTAACCCACCGCGGGCGACTGCTTCCTTTACCATTGCCATTGATTCCTTGGACAAGTATATTTTTTCTTTGGGTGGTTCGCCCGCCGCTGCAACCGGGGTTTGCTGTCTGCTGCGTGATGGCTGGCTACCTTGGCCAGGTGCTTGTTGTTTGTTTCTTAGCGGCTGACTGCTTTTTTGATTGCTTGGTCCTTGCTCCACCGGGACTTTCTTTGGTATGGTTCCCGGCTCTCCTAGCTGTACGACCATCTGACTGTTGTGGCCGGGGCCAGCCGCCCTGTTGGTGGTTGGAGTGTCTCCTCGAGTGTCTGGGTCGTCGGCTCGTCCGTTGTTACCTGACATTGATGTGCCAACTTCTGCCATGAACACCTGTGAAGGTGCCCTTGCCGTTTCCTTGATGATGCGTGCGATCGTGCTTCTCCATGCTGGGGCTTCACTCGAGCGGTCGTAAGTAGCGTGGAGCCGTGAGTTGGGTGCGTAACTACAACCGCCAGAGAGGTTGTCCGTGCAGGCGGCGTCTGCTATGGTCGTTGCTGCAGGTGTTGCCGTGGGCGCACGGGTGTCGTCGATGAGGCGAAGGGTACCCCAATGGTTGATGTAGATCTGATATGCTCCGAAGATCAGATTGACGCCAGAGTGTAGGTCGGTGAAGGCTGGTTTGAGGGCCGGGAGGTGGGCCGTGAATCCGAGGGACTCGAACTGGTTGGATCTTGCTGGAACCGTCGAGTCGATGAGTGATGATGAGGCCGCCGAGATCGCGTTCCCAACCTGCACGGTTCCCACAGACGGCGCCAATTGACGGGGATCAACCCCGGAAATTCCCATGGTCAGGGACCCTGGGTTAGTCATGAGAGGCACAGGTTGGACGATAGCTCGTTGGCAAATAGGGAGGCTCGCTCCTGCTCGATATTATTGATTGGGGAGATGCGATTACAATGGAGGCCAAGGCTGGAGCGCTCAAGGCTTGGGTTACAGGTGAGATTGGATGTCTTTGGTGTCGCCCCTCCTAGCCCTTATATACCGGGCTAGGTCTCGGGGAGTTCATCTACGTGTACAGGTAAACTTTCCTAACCCTAGCTTGCTCCGTACGGCAGATCTTCGCACCTTCCTTGTAAGTCGAGAACTCCTACGTCGGTGCCAACTAGTGGGCCGAGGCCGTATCTTCATGGGCCTACTGCCTTCATGGACACCAGGTAGGCTCATCCGTAGGAGTCGTGGGGTCACCCCCTCGTCAGGCTGGGGAGAGCTTCCACGGGCTGTTGGGGCGTCTGGTGACGTGGCGGCCTCTGGGCCATCCGTTCCGGATCGGACGTTCCAGATCCTCTGATCTGGATTGGATGTGGTTGGTTGGCTGCTAACTTCGAGGTGGAGATGTTTAGGGATGGCGGCTGGGTAAGGAAAACCCTATCTGGGTAGGTCTGCTGATACGTCTGAAACGTATCTACTTTTCCAAACACTTTTGCTACTGTTTTTCCCTCATTCTTGCATGATTTGGATGAAACTAACCCGGTTAACGCTGTTTTGAGCAGAGCTGCCTGTATGGTTTTATTGTGCGCAGGAAAATGGATTTTTGGACGTCTCAGAAAATTCCTAGAAAAAACACAGAAAATCCATGCACCCGAGGGGCCATTGTGCCAGAAGTGGGGCCAGAGGGCAGACAAGGGGGCCCCAAGAGCCCCCTTGGGGCGGCCAGGGGTGGGGCCGCGCCCTCTGGCCGCCTGGGGACCTCCCCCCTCCTCTGGTGCCCTACCAAGGCTCCTATTTATTCCCGTGATGGAGAAACCCCGAAACATAAGTCGTTTTCCCAATTCACATCGCGGAGCCGCCGCCACCCTCTGTTCTTCTCCGGGAGGGCTAATCTGGAGGCTGTTTTGGCCTCCGGTGAGGGGAGATCATCGCCATCGTCATCATCATCACCACACCATCCTCTCTCCATGACTTCTCCATCCATGTGTGAGTAATTCCCTGCTGTATGCAAAGGGGATGGTAGGGATTGGATGATTTAGATCATGTAATAGTTTATCAGATTGTTGGGGGCATGTTACCTATCATCTAGATTGTTGTTTATCATCTTTGCTTCAACTTGTTGCTCTTAATGCTTGTCACTTTGGGCCCGAGTGCCATGATTTCAGATTTGAACCCTATGTGTTTGCATGAATATATTTGTGTTCTTGATCCTATCTATGAGTTGTATGCACCTGTTATAGTCTGGAACCGGCGATCCCAAAGGTGACAGCTTGGGACACCAAAGGGGATGGACTATAATTTGAGGATTCCATGTATCCATTGATTGTTAATGCTTTGTTCCGGTGCTCTTTGATAGGAGCACCTTAATCACCATAAGTTCCTTTTGGCCCCGTTCGTAGCGGGATGGTAGGACAAAGATGTTGTGCAAGTTCTTATTGCAAGCACGTACAACTACCTATGGGATACATGCCTAATGTTTGATTTATGCCTAGATGATCATTGCTTTTCTATGTGCCTTTCCCCAAGTTAAATAGATGATGTGACTTATCCATGCAGCGCCCAACCATCCATCTCCCTAGCCTACAGTGTTTTTAATTCTGTTGGTTACGAGTTGTTTACTTTCGCTGTTTTACTATTACTGTTTCACCACCACTATTTTTGTTGTTATCACCACTTCCATACCACAGTTACTATTAATATCTTGGTGCAAGTAAGTGTATCTCAGGTGCGGTGTAATTGACAACTCCACTGTTAAAGCTTGTGTATATTATTTGGCTCCCCTTGAATCGAATCTATAAATTGGGTTATTCTTACCCGCGAAGACTATCTCGATCCCCTGCAGTTGTGGGTTATCAAGCCTGTTTTCTGGTGCTGTTGCCGGGGAGCATAGCTTTATTCACAAGTCTACTTGAAGTATTTTACCTGCTGCATTTTATCCACTATAGGTAAGAAAGAAGACCCCAAGGTCCCGATCTTGCCATCCTGTACAAGAAAAGGTACTGTTCTGAACACTAGTGCTACACTTGATTCACCTTCAGTTATGAGTAAGTTTGCTTCACCTTCACCACATGATGCCTCTACTGAATCTGTTACTATGTCCGATACTTTTGATGATGCTTCTACTACTCTTGATGATATTGGTTCACTTAGTCACGCTCTTGAGAAACAGATCGCTGCTGCAAAAAAAAATCTGGAATTGAAATTCCTGATACTTGCTATCCTTTTGATGGAACTTACACTTATCCCGATTTGAGTAAACTCAAGGAAAGACTCCTTGATGATGAATATATTATACTTGATGATGATTTATGCAGGGAGCTAACAGAGTTTGTCGACTCTGACCCTGATGCTATTAAGAAGCTTCTCGAAAAACACTCCCTGAAGAACAAGACCGTTCCTGATCCTAAATTTGCTATGTCTCCTATATGCATCAATGATCCTGATTATAATTTCTCTGTTGATCTTTCACTTATATCTATGGTTGAATCTGACCCCTTTTATGGCAGAGAAAATGATGATGCTATTTCACACCTGACCAAACTCACTGAGCTAGGTGGCTTGTTTACTACAGATGAGAAGATACAAAAATTTTATGTTACTAAGCTTTTTTCTTTCTCTTTAAAGGAAGGTGCTAAAGCGTGGTACGATGCACTACCATGTGGTTCCATTAGGAGTCCTCAAGACTTAGCTCACTCTTTTGTTGATAAGTATTTTCCTGCTCATATGCAACATGCTGCTTTACGAAGAATTTATAACTTTAAAAAGTTGCATGATGAGAACCTCCCTAAAGCTTGGGGGAGGTATTGCAGTCTGATCCAGGCTAGACCGGGACATGGAGTCCCTAAGAATGAATTAATTGTTATATTTCATGCTGGTCTAACTGATGAATCTAGATCCTATTTGGACAGTTGTGCTGGGTGTGTTTTCAGGAAAAGAACACCGGACGATGCAGAAGAATTAATGGGCAAGAATGCCAAGAAACACGAAGATTGGTCCATCCCTGAACCACCTCCACCACCAAAGAAAAGGGGCATGCTTGTCCTAAGCCCCGAAGATATGCAAGAAGCAAAGAAGTCTATTAAGGAGAAGGGTATTAAAACTGAAGACGTGAAGAATCTACCCCCCATTGAGAAGTTGTGTGAGCCGACCACTCACCCTCCAATGGTAGAGGTACACTCTCTTTTAGATTTCCATGCAAGTGACATTCCTCATGGTAAGCCTCCTGATCAATGTTTAGATGAGCTTGATGATTTTATTATGAAGCAAAATCACTTTAATGAGAGGATACAAAGTCAGTTGCATGATAATTCCCTTGCTATCAAAAGTTTGCTTGATGTTCTAGGTAGAACAGTTAATGATGCTAAATGTGTTGTGAAGCATTTTCATATGGTTCAAACTCAGCTCGATCAAATTTCTAATGTGCAAAAAAATTTGCTTGCTAATAATGCCAAACAGGATATACAGGCCTTCGGTATTACAACCCGAGGAGGAACTAGCACTCAAGATCCTCTCTATCCGGAGGGGCATCCTAAGAGGATCGAGCAAGATTATCAAATGCGGGAGGAAGAAATTGTTAGCTCTTCGAAGTAGAAGAAGAAGCACAAAGAAGCTGACAATTCCAATGATCCAAATAGTATATCTACCTCCGATGCTGAGACTGAAGACGGTGCTGAGCCTGAAAAGGATGGTGAAAATAATGATCTACCCGAAGTTCGAGAATAAGAAGCACCCGACAAACGCAAGAAATACACTAGAGAAGATTTTATCTCAAAAAGACATGGGAAGGAACGAGAACCATGGGTACAGAAACCCATGCCCTTTCCAGGTAAGTCTCTCAAAACTAAAGAAGAAGATCATTACAATAAGTTTTGTGAGTGGATAAAACCTCTTTTTCTTCAAATTCCTTTGACTGATGCTATTAAGTTACCTCCTTGTTCGAAATAATGAAAGATATTGTTACTAATAAGAGAAAAGTTCCTAATGAAGCAATATATACTATGCTTGCTTTATGTGGCAAGATTCCTGAGAAGCTTGGTGATCCAGGTATACCCACCATTCCTTGCTCCATAAAGAATAATTATGTCAAGCCTGCTTTATGTGATCTTCGAGCAGGAGTGAGTGTTATGCCCTTTTCTCTTTACAAGATATTATGTTTAGAAAAACTAATCCCTACAGATATCTCTATTCAGATGGCTGACAAGTCAACAGCTGTTCCCATAGGTATTTGTGAGGATGTTCCCGTTGAAGTTGCTAATTGTTTAATCCTTACCGATCTTGTTGTGCTTGACATGCCCGAGGATGGGAGCATGTCTATTATTCTTGGTAGAACTTTTCTTAACACCGCAGGTGCTATTATTGATTGCAATAAAGGAAAGGTTACTTTCAATGTGAACGATAAAGAACACACGGTATATTTTCCGAACAAGATCGACAAAAGGCATGGCCTTAACTCAATAGAGAATATCGAGACCGTGAAGATTGGAGAATGGGATTGTCCTCTACATGTGCACCACAAATACATAACCATTATGTGAAGTTGCCAGAAAAATTCCAGAAAAATTATATTAAAAATTTCCATGCCGGGAGTGACACAGGGGCATCTGGGGATAACCACGGGGGACCACTAGTGGCCCAGGCAGCCAGCTGGCGCGACCTGGCCCCTGGCCGCGCCCAAAGGGCGCCTGGGGCCCACAAGCCCCACCTCCAAATATGTCTTCTTCCTCCTCCTTCCTCTCTCTCCAAAAACACGAGTTCTGCTCCAGTTCTTGCGTTCTTGCTGTTCTTGGAGGAGATTTTCGATCTCTCTCTACAGCCCACCGTTCGAGCTGAGATTTTGAGCAAATACTCCCTGGTATGTAACTCCTTCACCCCTCCAATTAGATTTTTGATTGGTGGCCTCATTTGTGAGTATTTAGTAACTCTTGGTGCTGTTCATATGAGCTTGCATGCATGTTTAGAAATTTATTTTCCAAGTTTTGATGCAAGTTTATGCCTTAGGTAAGTGAGTAGAGTAGTTTGCCTCAACTCACTTTGTTTAAATCCTTGTTTTTGTGAATTGTCAAAAATTTCAGAAATGAGTTTCTTTGGAAAAGCAAAGGGGTGGCTTGGGAAGAAGAAGCCCGAGCGCTCCGATCGAGTCACTAGAGCTGCAGCTACACCCTCAGCAGTTAGGGTGACCTACAATGAAGATCATGTGCCCCTTGAGTTGTTGGAAGACACAAATCCAGCATGCGCAATGATGTATCCGTGTGATGATTTTATTACAGCTGCAGGAAGGAGGAATTTTATGGCCTTTGTGCCAATGCAGGTTTGACACGGCTAGCTTTATGCCGTGTGGTACAATACAAAAATCTTACCTCCTGCTTTGTTAACAGTTTTTGTTATAACCATGATGCTGGAACCGTTGAGTTCAAACTTTATAATGATCTCATAACCATGTCTTTGGCACAGTTTTATGATATAATAGGTGTGTCGAACGTTGGTCAGACAACTAAGATGTCCATGCAACCTTCCAGGTTGAGGACCCTCTTCAACTCCCTTTTCTTCCAGGAGGAGACCGACATTCGGCGCACGAAGATTTCTAGCATTCTGTTTCCACACCTCAGGTATTTTGCGTATTTTGTTGCTAGAGGGGTGTTAGCTCGTGATAGAACGAGCAATGGTTCTGCACAAGATTTCGCTATTTATGCGAACGCCCTCTCTGATAAGAATGAGTATAATGTGGGTGCCTTGATTGCTCGGCGCCTTGTTACGAACAGTAACAAGGGCGATTTATATGGTGGCGTTTACGCCACACTTATCGTTGAGTCTCTTGAGCGCACCCCGCATCCTGATGATGTTCCCTTTTCATACGCGAGTCTCGATCTTGCGGCTATGAAGAGGCATAAGTTTGTTACCATGACTTCTTAGTTTGGTAACCTTGATTATATTTTGAGGTTTGAAAGGGCCATTACTCGTGAGATCCATCTACCTGCACCACTTTTGTTTAATAACACTCGCAAGAACGGATGGTCCTTCAACGAGATTCAGTTCGATGAGTTCATGGCTAATTACCAGCCACATAACCCCGTGGAGGGGGTTGTGCCCGATGAGGAGGAGCATGGTGAGTTCCCACCTTTCCAGGGAGAGACCTTCACCTAGCATGGCGAGGGATCTTCTTCCGCTTGGAGTGCAGGGCCTTCCTCATGGGAGGATCCAAGGACTTCAGTGTACGCATTGGAGGGCTCATACGACTCCTGGACTTACCATCACCCCGGAGCAGGAGGCTCTTGTGGGCAGTAGCTTCTACCAACTTAGGCCAAAAGCCTAAGGTTGGGGGAGTACGTTCCCTTCTTACCTTTCCATTGTGTTACCCGTTTTCATTTTGTTCTCTTTGATCTTTTCAAAGTTTTTGCCTGTTCTTCTTTGTTCTCTTATTTTGCAAAAACACCAAAAAGATTTCTCTTTTCTTTTTCTTTCGTTAAATCTTTGAAAAATCCAAAAATATTTTCTTTTCTCTCTTTAGTTTGCTTTGTTGCAGAGTTCAGCTCGAGTCCGTAATGGCATTTGCACTTGATTATATTTTCCTACGTCCAACCGTGCAAGTGACAAGGCAGTGATGACGAAGATCGACGAAAGGGATGCAACAAGGAAAACCGGTATGAACTCTTCTTGTTTCTACTTTTGTACATATGCTTGTACTTATGATTTAGAGACCAGCTTGTAGCGACATAGTGCTATGTTTACAATGCTTTCCCAGTGTTCATGCTTTCCTTGTGGCTAATCTCAAATAGCTAGAGTACATAATGTGTTGTTGAAATGATTTACATGCATTGCATTGTTCATAGTTTAGCATACTGAAGTGGTATTTCCCTTTGGAGAATTCTTGGATTGACTTGGCACATGCTTACACATGTTTTTGACTGAAAAGTCTACTTTGCCTTGATGATCTTTGAATTTCAGAATAGTTGTATCATCTTCATGCCCAATTCAATGTTACTTTGTCGCTCTGCATGACTATGACTGTTATTGCTCTCTAGTTGGTCGCTTCCCAGTCTTTTGCTAGCCTTCGCTTGCACTAAGCGGATTTCTGCTTGTGCATCCAAAATCCTTGAAACCATTTTTTCCATATGAGTCCACCATACCTTCCTATGTGGTATTTACCGGCCATCCTAACGAAGACTTTCTTGTACCATCTTGAAATTATTCAAAAGCACTCATGTGTTGTGCCTCTGTTTTAGCTCATGAGGAAGTAGTAGGTAATTCATGACCGTCTTATGTTAGACATGTTTTATTCCGGGATTGCATGTCTAATCTGCAAACCCCTAATACGAGGAGGGACTGGCATGAGTGCGCCCAGCTCACAAAAGATAATCACAACCAACAAACCCTCCTTCACTCTTTGTCTATGAGAAATCAGAAAACTTTGGCAGTGATAAACAAAGGAGATTAAGGGGATGTGATCGTCTCCATCTTGGGAGTCGTTCCTCGAAACATTCCTAGCGTAAGAGGCGATTGAGTTGTCTACTAGCATTCGTTGACAAATCATGCACCTCCCAAAGAACTTTTTATCTCTATTTTCAAAACCAAGAGCTCTGGTACAAGTTTAGTTTTTTCTTCCAACCACGGGTTTTCAACCTTTCCATCAAACTCCACGGTTCGAGAGTCTCCACCTTCTTTCTTCAAAGTACCAACTAGGAGAACATAATTGTCATTCTGAGTGTAATGTGCATTGTACCAAAGTATTACATTGTCTTTTGCATGATTGTGGTATTACTTATTCTGAAGTTCTTAGTTCTAGTCTCCTTCAAAACTCCAGAGGAGTTTCTGCATTTATTTTTTGCTTCACTCATGGAGGCTAGCGAAATACCACTCTAGTATGTTCAAGCTTTGTGCATTGTAATCCTATCTTGATTTTCAGTAGCGTATTATTTACTTTTAGTAGTTTGTGATTGATCAATTGAAAGAAGGATTGCTTCGTGCATTGTCCTCATAGCATTGTTTTGATACTTGCTAAATTCTTTTCATAATGCATGCTTATATACATCTATTGAAGCAAAAGAGTTTGTCAAAGTTTTCTTTGTCGTATTCAGTTCGTTGTACTGAATTGCTTGAGGACAAGCAATATGCTAAGCTTGGGGGAGTTGATACGTCTCAAACGTATATACTTTTCCAAACACTTTTTCTATTGTTTTTCCCTCATTCTTGCATGATTTGAATGAAACTAACCCGGACTAACGCTGTTTTAAGCAGAGCTGCCTGTATGGTTTTATTGTGCGCAGGTAAATGGATTTTTGGACGTCTCAGAAAATTCCTAGAAAAAACACAGAAAATCCACGCACCCGAGGAGCCATTGTGCCAGAAGTGGGGCCAGAGGGCAGCCAAGGGGGCCCCAGGCGCCCCTCTGGCGCGGCCAGGGGTGGGGTCGCGCCCTTTGGCCGCCTGGGGGCCTCCCCCTCCTCTGGTGCCCTACTGAGGCTCCTATTTATTCCAGTGATGGAGAAACCCTGAAACAGAAGTCGTTTTCCCAATTCACGTTGCGGATCCGCCGCCACCCTCTGTTATTCTCCGGGAGGGCTAATCTGGAGGCTGTTTTGGCCTCCGGTGAGGGGAGATCATCGCCATCGTCATCATCATCACCACTTCGTCCTCTCTCCATGACTTCTCCATCCATGTGTGAGTAATTCCCTGTTGTAGGCAAAGGGGATGGTAGGGATTGGATGAGTTAGATCATGTAATAGTTTATCAGATTGTTGGGGGCATGTTGCCTATCATCTAGATTGTTGTTTATCATCTTTGCTTCAACTTGTTGCTCTTAATGCTTGTCACTTTGGGCCCGAGTGCCATGATTTCAGATTTGAAACCTATGTGTTTGCATGAATATATTTGTGTTCTTGATCCTATCTATGAGTTGTATGCGCCTGTTATAGTCTGGAACCGCCGATCCCAAAGGTGACAGCTTGGGACACCAAAGGGGATGGACTATAATTTGAGGATTCCATGTATCCATTGATTGTTAATGCTTTGTTCCGGTGGTCTTTGACAGGAGCACCTTAATCTCCATAAGTTCCTTTTGGCCCCGTTCGTAGCGGGATGGTAGGACAAAAGATGTTGTGCAAGTTCTTATTGCAAGCACGTACAACTACCTATGGGGTACATGCCTGATGTTTGATTTATGCCTAGATGATCATTTCTTTTCTGTGTGCCTTGCCCCAAGTTAAATACATGATGTGACTTTGATGTGACGAGAGTTTACTTCTCGCCCCTCGTTGGTTACCCAAAGTGCAAGGTTGAGATGTAGCGTAGCAGCAATTTCACTTAGAGAAGATGCTAAGGTAGATATCGAACCAGTAGGACTCCAACAGATACAAGTAGGTGGTGAAGTGAACAATGGCGCCGTTCACAACTCAAGGTTGCTTACTTCACCTGGACCTGCACACACACCAAATAAGTTTGCTTCTCAATGAGTACAGAGGAGTTGTCAATTCCTCCGGCCTTGTTGTTTACAAAGGATAAAACGCACGGGATAATAATGATAGTGATAGCAACGAAAAAATAAATAAAGCAGTAAATTGATAGAGGGGTAAACAGTATTGGAAATATGGACCGGGGTCCTATGATGTTCACTAGTGATGTCTCTCTCCCAAAAGACGATAAAAGAACCATGCGAGGTAAACAAATTACAGCTGGGCAATTGACAGGATTATGTGCGCAAACCAATGCTAATTATGCTATAAAGAAAGGAAGAGGCTCAAAAGCTTGGGCGGTACGCCAAATCAAGTAGAGCGAAATCCATCTGCATCTACCTACTAATCATCCACCTTGAGATATCTATCCAGAACATCTCGCTGGTATTAAGTTGAGAATCCCACCCAAAGTGTAAACTCAAAGCAACGGACAACTGCATTAAAGAACTTTGCGTAAAGTAAACAATCCTTGCACCCGCAAGTACAAGCACCGTTGTTTTCCCCCTTGTGGCAACATCACATCCCCTAGACTCATGTTTCTGTCACTCAAGCTAGTCATCAGGGGGCATGAACCCACAATCATGCATAACACTCCCTCTTGGAGTCACTACCTACTGCTTGGCCAAAGCAATAAACAGCAATGGAGAACATGCAAGAATTACTCAAGAACATAAATATAAAAGAGGAGAATCAAATATATTACTCAAACACAATCTGAACATAATCTCATAATCCATCGGATCCCAGCAAACTCAGCATAGGAACAGCAGAAATATTACATAAGTGCCTCGATCATGTAGGGCAGCTCACAAGGTCTAATCCATGAAGAACAAAGAGCGGAGGAGAAAATCACATAGCTACTGATCATAGAGCCATGGTCCAAGGTGGACTACTCACGGTTCATCCGAGAATCATACATGGTGGTGGAGAAGCTCCCCGAGGTGGTTCCTCCCTCCGGCAGGGTGCCGGGAAGAGGTCTTCTGGTGCTCCCGACCTTGGAAGCACGGCGGCGGTGGAACAGAGGAGAGATCGCGAAAAAGGGTTCCCGTCTCGGGGTTTTTGCGTCACGGGGAATAAATAGGCAAAGGGGGGAAGCCAGGGGGGCCACCTGTTGGAAATATTCCCTAGAGGCAATAATAAAATGTTATTATATATATATTTCCACGTTCATAATTAATGTTTATATTTCTGTGCTATAATTGCAATGACCCTGACTGTGAGATTCAGAAGAAAACTCATTTTCATGTGTGGAAATGTAAACACAAAGAGTTCCTGGTTTAGCCTCTAAGACCAGCTCACGTGCTAACTGATGATTACGTTTTCTTAATCATGGACATTGTTCTTGTAACAAGGATGTCAGTAGCAATGGGAACATATTGTTAGCAGAACAATGATGTTGAACCGACCCCAGTATTGAATGATATACTTAGAGATCACATCGTAACTACGTTATAAGTCATATCATGAAAAAATTTCATATACGTAATTCCTTAGACCATGAGAGTATCGAGTTGCTTCACACAGGAAGACATTCTTTGGTTCTTAGATGAATCCTCCCGTAAATGGGAAGTAGTAAAATAAGTTCTGGGTATGTCAGATGGTGTGGCTAGTGACTGTGATAGTTCAAGAATGGGATTTGCTCCTTCACGATGAAGAAGATATTCACTTCGGGCCCACTCGGTATGACGGTATCCATTATAGTCTGGCCAGACGCATTGTGATTCAGTCACGGGGATACCGGAATACGATAACGAGAAAAGGGACAAACGAGCAAAGAGGATAACGAGTGGCTTGTGTTCAAAAGTTGTTACACATGGGTGCCAAACTTCTCTCCTCTAACTTTGTCATATATCGCGAAGCAAAGGGAATGGTACATGACTAAACATAATGGTTCACTCGAAGTTTCTTCGTGTATGTGCGGGAGTCAACATGGGTGTCCATGGCTCCGCTGTTGATTATTGGCTATTGACAAAAGGCTGTTGACCTATGTCCGGAAGATGTTCTGAGTCATGTCCGCATTATACCGAACCTATTGGGTCACACACTTAACGAGCAGTAGTCTGTTAGAATACTAGTATGGTAGAAGGTTTAGTGGAAGCAAAGCAGAATAGTTCATACGGGTACCGGAAGTAGTTCCGAAGATTTATGGAATTGTTCATAAGGGCACCAGAAGTAGTTCTGGGTATTTAAGGTTATGTCCGGATCACTCTGGAGTAGTCCCAGGTGGTTCCGGAACATATGAGAATGGTACTGGGGAAGTCCTGGATCAACCGGAATAGTTTCCGGATAATCGCTGGGCGTCCCGACAACCTTCGCGGTCATCGGGTGGATTAAACTGTAACTCGGATGGTCTTGGAAACTATCCGGATGGCTCCGGAACGTCCGAGAACGGTCTCGGAAGGTCCTGGAAGTGCTCCAGAAGTGTCCGGAATGTCCCGAAACGGTCCCGGTATGTCCCGGAAGGTCCCGGAAGCTTCTAGAAGGTCATGGAAGGTTCCGGAAGGTTCCGGGCTGTACCACCCACTCCCCTGCGCCCCTAGCCTTGGGGGGCAAGCCACCTAGGCTGCCCTGGCCGGCCAAGGGGTGGGGGGCGCACCAAGGGGAAGGAATCCTCCTCCAGGTGGAAAGTCCAACTCTCCAATATGGCAGGTTTCCGGTGGGAAGGTTTGGGAGGTTTTGGGAGTCCAAGTTGGACTCCCCACCCCCCTTATTGCGCCCCAAGGGCCTCTTGGCCACCTATATAATGTGGGGGAGGGGTGGGGGGCGCAACACAACTTGTCCCCAAGGCCTATGCGCCACCCTCCCTCCTCTAAACCCCGTTGCTCCACTTTTAGACCCCGGTTTAGACGCTGTTCTAGATCGGAATCCGTTAGGGTTTTCTCCCTCTAGTTTTCTCGGTGGCGTTCATCTCTGGACGGCGGAGCGCTGCTGGATTGCTGCTACGGGATGTGTGGATACGAATGGTGGGGTCGTACCTTCGACCCTTCTTCGAGGAGCTTGTTCATGGGACTTGTCCGTGGGACTAGATCGCGGGACTTGTTCGTGGGATTGAATAAGGGACTGTTCGTGGGAGAACTTGCGAGATCTAATTCCACTACGTCCACGAGCTTCACCAACTCTACTTCCGCTACATCGGTTGGTGAGCCATGACCTAAAACCTTGTATGCAATCTTCTTGGATGATCTTGGGTTCTTGATTCGTAGGCCGAATATTTTTGTTTTCTACTACGTTTCCCAACAGTGGTATCATGAGCGATCCTTGATTAGATGCATGTTTAGGTCTAGATCATATCTGTGATATGAGGCATTGATTTTCTTGTTGCTTCCCTGTCATGTGATTTTTTCTATGCTTGATGGCAAGTTGAGGTTTTGCTACAAGGATTGAGTTTTCCATCGATCCCTCTATGCTGCTTTCAGTATGCTGGTTGCCTTGATCATGGTCTACATCAAACTCCTTGTATCTCATCTTAATCTCGCAATAGAAGATTTAACATGGAGGGGCTTGTGGATTTTATGAACTCAAATCCACACGGGGGTCACGCGTTTAACGAAGTTTGGCTTGTGGCATTAGTTGCTGCACGCACCCCGTATGTTAAACTAGCAACAAAAGAAGTATCGTGTTTTGTTTTATCTAGGGTTTCTCGTTTGCCTTGTAAACCTGCTTAACAACCACGATAAAAGTTGCAACAACCCGTGTAGATGGCGATCTAACTCGTTTTTGCAGAGTATGCATGTGATGTGGTATAGCCTTCAAGATTTGCAATGTGTTTGTATGAGATGCTATATGATGTAATATTTATTCGCGACCTGCGTGTCGTGGTACGGCATGATGACTGGAGTCATATGATTGTCACTTAATTATGGCATGCGTGCCAGAACTGTTTATTAGCTCAAGGCAAAGCAATAGATAGATTCAAGGTGATGATCCACGATGCGGAGGTGGACCCCGACGCACATGCCGGAAGCCGTGGTGATGTTCCCGACGCCAAGGACAAAGTTGGTGGACACGGTGACTTCAACCACGACGACATGAAGACAATGAAGACTTCACGAAGCAAAGGGCTATACTATATCACATAATTTTATGAACTGCCTGTGATGTTTATCCCTTTGATGCACCCTTGTTTGATGCGCGGTAGTCGTGTTTTATTAGGGTGATCTCTCGCAAAACAATATCAAGTTGATAGTGTTCTTCCAACTGTAGCACCGTCTATACTATGTTTCACATCGGAGCAGGTCATGTCACATGGGTGCACACGGTGTGACGCATAAAAGACGGGTGTGTTAAAAGAACACACAGCACATTACACTTGGTTATCTTGACGGTTTGGATAAAAGTTTGCTACCGGAACACGCCCATCGAAAGATGAACAAGAATCACCTTTGGCGTGATTGGCAAGTTGGCCTACCGGTCCAGTCTAAGTCATCAGTGATGTCACATCAATGGCGGACGATTGGGTTGGATCTTGAATCACTCCAGCATTAATTACGAGAGATATTGATCTGAGTGGGAGCGCACTAAGTAATTAAATTGATTAATCACAAGTGCAACTTAATTATGAACAAAGTCTTAGTATTTGCATTATCGTTGTAGAATAATGGCTCGCGTTACCACCTTCCCAATTGATTTTGATTAACTGTTTTATCTGGTAAAAACTTTACGATTGGTACCGTATTGTGAGGACTATCCTCAAGAGTGTCGAGAAGGAGCTTGTCCTATCGCAAATTTTTGATGCTCTCCCGCTAATGCTATGGATGATGTGACTTATGTCCATAATCCAAAATGCTAGAATTCCACGACAGCTAAGTGCATTGTCTTCACCACCATGAAACCCGAACTTCGAAAAGTTTGGGATAGTTATGTTATATTCATGGAACTGAAAAATAAGTTTTCAGTAGTAAGACAATTAATGTTGGATATAAGATATCTAGTACAATGTATGATTGTAAGCATTAGTGAAAATGTTCATTGTGCTCTAAACAAAACCGATAAGTGTGGGATCCAGAAGAACAATGATCATATGATGATGAGGATTAAGGGAAAGGAAGTTCCATAGGGTGTTAGTAAGACTTACACGCCGGAAAGTCCATGGCCTGCGCCACCCTTGATCATGTGTGATCTTTTGTGAGTAGGAGTGACATTGGAAATAGAACTATGATACGTATAAAGGCAAAACGAAAGAAGACTGGAATAACCATCTCAGAAATGAAAGTCATACGGAGGTATAGATGAATTCATTGCTGGTCAAGAGATGTAATTCTTGGGAATCATGATTAAGCAGTTAATTGTGGATTCTGCATATTGTGATTAAACTGTTGATCACCGGAATATCACATCGATTGCATATTGTTGCAACTCGATGCAAGAAATACTATGGCCTTTATGACTAGCTAATGATGAGTTTTGACACGCTCGGGAACACGGTAAAAGGTTTACTATACCGTGTGTTGACTCTATGATTATCTTCATAATTCATTTTAGAGTTGAGTAAATTGTTACTACACTTTAGCCTTGTTGCAAAACATCATTTTGAATCATGCTTGTTGCAAGAGAGTTGTTCAAAGCTAAGAATAACGTAAAGGCCATACTTCCATTATGAATAGGGTGTATGTTATGAATCTTGATAATAAATACTAAACATCCATAACACTGACGCTAAACGTCGCAAGACTGACAGAAATACCACATAGATGTGGCACTGCCGTTTATCACAAGTGACATAACATGCATGAAGAATTTCCATAAGTGATGGACTTTCGAGTCATATGATTATGAATCACTTGACGCTTGCGATCTTTGTCTCGAAGTAATGTGACTAAAACACCGTTAATAGGCCATACATGAACGGGCAACTAAACCATTGGTAATCATACATGATGATGTGTGTAGTCCAATAAGTGTAGTTGTGTGCAGTGGATTCCCTATCTTCACTCATGAGTTGAAGTAGATATGTGGATATCTGTTCAATAGAGACATACGTCTGAAATCTTTGAAATGTTCAAGGAATTTTAGAGTGAAATAGAAATTCATTGTAACAAGAAAATAAAGCTTCTGCAAATTAGATTGTAGAAAGTAATATTTGAGTTACAAGTTTAGCGAACGTCTGATGAGTTGTGAAGAAGTGTCATAACTTGCGTCTCCCGGAACACCACTATGAGTAAAGTGTTCGAGAGATGTAATCAATCCATGTATGACACGGTAAGATCAAATATGACGTTTATCAATTTGCCATTATACTTATTAAAGTTATGCGTTAGTGACTACAGCTTTTACACTGAAAAGAGCACCATCAAATCTGTTGAAATGACACCATATTAGATGTGGTATGGACTGTTAAAACCATGTTGTCTTTTCTTAAAATTTGGGTATATGAGGCATATGCTTGACATACTCAAAACCCCAAATCAGATAAGTGCTACTTTGTTAAGGTTATGCCAAAAGTTTTTGTATTCCTCTATCACTACACAAAAGCAAAACTGTTTGCTGTTAAGAACAATGTGTTTTGAAGAAAAATAGTTTCTTACAAAAGAGTGAGTGGGAGGACAGTGCAACTTGTCAAAGATTGTTGAATCTTCAGAGGAGTGCGCAGCTGAACCACACAGGTTAGACAAAAATCGTACAAACATTCATGATATGTAAAACGAGATATTGTTGTTCGACAATGATAAACCTGTGATATACAAAGAAGCGTTGATGGGCCCTGACTCCGGGATTTGGCTAAATGACAAATAATCCGAGATAGTATCCATGGAAGTAAGTCAAGTTTTGAACTTGGTAGACCCTCGGAAAGACTAAAAGTCTGAAGAATATATATATGGATCTATAATTGATTCGGATGAAATTGTTTTATCCATAAAGCTCAACTCGTTGGAAAATTGTTTTCTAGCAAGTTCAAAGGTTGACTACGGCGAAATAGTGTCGACCGTAGAAATGCTTTAGTCAGTTCGGGTTATACTAGCAATTACTACATATCTCATTTATAGGATATGGTAGAATGAACGTCAAAACAAAGTTCCTACATGGAAATATAACAAAGGACATATACGTGATACGACCGGAATGTTTTGTCGATTCAAAGGATGCTAAAATAGATGCAAGCCTTGGATATCCAGTGATGGACTGGAGCTAGCATAATGGAGTTGGAATTTTCGTTGTGATGAAATTGCCAAAAGAGTTTGTTTTCATCAGGAATAACGAAGATGCTTGAATATTCAAGAAAGTAAGTGGGAGCTGAATAATATTTCTAAAACCTTATGTATATGACATATTGTTGATTAGAAATGATATAAATTTCTTGACACAAATAAGGACTTTATTGAAAATAGTTTTCAGCTGAAGTACCTGGGCTAATATAGCATTAGTATTGAGCGCAGTGATCTATGAAGATAGTAAGTGCCTGATCATGCTAAAGCCAACACTGCATATTGACATGATACTCAAGTAGTTTAGTATGAAAACGCCAGGAAGGATGTTCTTGCCGAGGTCACGGTGAAAAGTTGTTTGCGGAAATCGGTGTTCATGAACATTGATAAGCAAAACACATGAATTGAATTTCACTCACATGTGTGTTTGGATTAATCATGTACACCATAATATGTAAAACGACCAGATATGTCCAACGCTCCAAAAGGTTGTGAGCAAGATACCAAAGTGATCAATATGTTGATCATTGGACAAGCAGTGAAAAGTTAAACTTATGATAGATAAGATATGTTTCTCAGAAAATGGAGATAATGAAGAGCTCGTTGTAACAAGTTACACCAGCTGAATTTTGATGTAAACAGTTACACCAATTCAGTCTTCATACTTACTCCGATCGATTTTCGATTTTAATTGGGATTATGTGTTTCACACGTAAGGGTGGCACAGTATGGAGGAACTATGTCAAGTTCGATACTGTGGCGAATTCTATAACAGAGGCTAAGTATATTGTTGCTTAAAGAAGTAACAAGGAGGGTATTTTGAATCATAAATTCATTTATGAACATGGTATGGTTTCCTAGATGCTTGAAGCTCATGGAACATTGACGAATGATTTCATGACTTATTCTAAAGGAACCAAGGTCCTGCCAAATGATTCAAACATATACAAAGCTAAACTGATAAAATTAGTGAATTTTATGATAGCGTGAAAACGCGAAGATATGCAAGATACAAACGGGCCTGAAACGTCAGATCCGAAGATGAGGTCTATACCACAAATGAAGCATTTCTTACACCGGTATGCCATAGGTGTAAAGTGCTCAAGCACTGACAATATTATTGACTCTAGTGCAAGTGGGAGACTGTTGGAAATATGCCCTAGAGGCAATAATAAAATGTTATTATATATATATTTCCACGTTCATAATTAATGTTTATATTTCTGTGCTATAATTGCAATGACCCTGACTGTGAGATTCAGAAGAAAACTCATTTGCATGTGTGGAAATGTAAACACCAAGAGTTCCTGGTTTAGCCTCTAAGACCAGCTCATGTGCTAACTGATGATTACGTTTTCTTAATCATGGACATTGTTCTTGTAACAAGGATGTCAGTAGCAATGGGAACATATTGTTAGCAGAACAATGATGTTGAACCGACCCCAGTATTGAATGATATACTTAGAGATCACATCGTAACTACGTTATAAGTCATATCATGAAATGTTTTCATATACGTAATTCCTTAGACCATGAGAGTATCGAGTTGCTTCACACAGGAAGACATGCTTTGGTTCTTAGATGAATCCTCCCGTGAATGGGAAGTAGTAAAATAAGTTCTGGGTATGTCAGATGGTGTGGCTAGTGACTGTGATAGTTCAAGAATGGGATTTGCTCCTTCACGATGAAGAAGATATTCACTTCGGGCCCACTCGGTATGACGGTATCCATTATAGTCTGGCCAGACGCATTGTGATTCAGTCACGGGGATACCGGAATACGATAACGAGAAAAGGGACAAACGAGCAAAGAGGATAACGAGTGGCTTGTGTTCAAAAGTTGTTACACATGGGTGCCAAACTTCTCTCCTCTAACTTTGTCATATATCGCGAAGCAAAGGGAATGGTACATGACTAAACATAATGGTTCACTCGAAGTTTCTTCGTGTATGTGCGGGAGTCAACATGGGTGTCCATGGCTCCGCTGTTGATTATTGGCTATTGACAAAAGGCTGTTGACCTATGTCCGGAAGATGTTCTGAGTCATGTCCGCATTATACCGAACCTATTGGGTCACACACTTAACGAGCAGTAGTCTGTTAGAATACTAGTATGGTAGAAGGTTTAGTGGAAGCAAAGCAGAATAGTTCATACGGGTACCGGAAGTAGTTTCGGAGATTTATGGAATTGTTCATAAGGGCACCAGAAGTAGTTCTGGGTATTTAAGGTTATGTCCGGATCAGTCTGGAGTAGTCCCAGGTGGTTCCGGAACATATGAGAATGGTACTGGGGAAGTCCTGGATCAACCGGAATAGTTTCCGGATAATCGCTGGGCGTCCCGAAAACCTTCGCGGTCATCGGGTGGCTTAAACTGTAACTCGGATGGTCTTGGAAACTATCCGGATGGCTCCGGAACGTCCGAGAACGGTCTCGGAAGGTCCTGGAAGTGGTCCAGAAGTGTCCGGAATGTCCCGAAACGGTCCCGGTATGTCCCGGAAGGTCCCGGAAGCTTCTAGAAGGTCATGGAAGGTTCCGGAAGGTTCCGGGCTGTACCACCCACTCCCCTGCGCCCCTAGCCTTGGGGGGCAAGCCACCTAGGCTGCCCTGGCCGGCCAAGGGGTGGGGGGCGCACCAAGGGGAAGGAATCCTCCTCCAGGTGGAAAGTCCAACTCTCCAATATGGCAGGTTTCCGGTGGGAAGGTTTGGGAGGTTTTGGGAGTCCAAGTTGGACTCCCCACCCCCCTTATTGCGCCCCAAGGGCCTCTTGGCCACCTATATAATGTGGGGGAGGGGTGGGGGGCGGAACACAACTTGTCCCCAAGGCCTATGCGCCACCCTCCCTCCTCTAAACCCCGTTGCTCCACTTTTAGACCCCGGTTTAGACGTTGTTCTAGATCGGAATCCGTTAGGGTTTTCTCCCTCTAGTTTTCTCGGTGGCGTTCATCTCTGGACGGCGGAGCGCTGCTGGATTGCTGCTACGGGATGTGTGGATACTAATGGAGGGGTCGTACCTTCGACCCTTCTTCGAGGAGCTTGTTCATGGGACTTGTCCGTGGGACTAGATCGCGGGACTTGTTCATGGGATTGATCAAGGGACTGTTCGTGGGAGAACTTGCGAGATCTAATTCCACTACGTCCACGAGCTTCACCAACTCTACTTCCGCTACATCGGTTGGTGAGCCATGACCTAAAACCTTGTATGCAATCTTCTTGGATGATCTTGGGTTCTTGATTCGTAGGCCGAATATGTTTGTTTTCTACTACGTTTCCCAACACCACCAGGGGTCCAGGCGGCCCCCTGGCGCGGCCCCACCCTGGGGCGCGCCGGGAGGGAGCCTAGGGCCCTGGTGGGTCCCCTCTGGCCCCCCCTCGGTGATTCCGGAAGCTTCCTGATCGCTGATTTTTATTGGATTTTTCCCGAATTTTTGTAGCACTTTTAATATGGGGGAAACCTGAAATAGAAAAACAGCAGAAAACAGGAACTGACACTTGGGTGCACTGAGTTAATTGGTTAGTCCAAATATGATCAAAAGTTTATGGAAGTTCATCAATATCATAGCAATATCACACAAAAGAGGCATGGAGCAAGCAGAAATTATAGATACGTTTTCGACGTATCAACATCCCCAAGCTTAATTCGTGCTCGTCCTCGAGTAGCTAAATGATAAAAGCATAATTTCTGTGGTGACATGCTAACAACCATATAAGAACTTTTAAGTAAGGCAATCAAAGCATGTAATTCAATTCAAGTCATAACATACAAGAGTCTATAATTAGAATTGAAATAAGCAACATAAGAACATAAAGGTGCAAGAGCTATCACTGTCCGTGACTCGAATGTCTCCAAATGGTGTTTGCGTGCAAGAAAGGGGATAGGGATATACGAGAAAAAGTATTTTAGTGTTAGAACTCAATCTACTAAAGTTTCACACTTGGTCTTCTTTGAAATCTTATCTTGACTCATCCCCAGACCACTACTCAGGTACAAGTCAAAATGATCCACTCCTTTTCGACATTTTGAGCACTCATGCAATGGATGAGTGTAAGAAAGAAAGTTGACACTTAGGATGGCAAAGAGAGAATATGGTGGAGGAGGAGGACAATCATAGGCGAGAGAAAGCCAAATGATAGATTTGACGTGAGGAGTAGGGATTGCCATGCAATGGATGCACATATGAGCTAAGGTAAGCTCTCCAATGGAACTAGTGGGGGTGCATCCAACTTGCTTGCTCAAGAAGACCTAGAGATCATTTGAGGAGGCTCATCATTGGAATATACAAGCCAAGTTTTATAGTGTGAAGGTCCCCACATAGCTATATGCATAAATGATAATCTCTATGGAGTACAAGATATAAGGAGTACGATTGTGGATCTCTCAAAAGGAATAGTATTGTGCCCCCTTCTCTCTTTTTATTTTCTTTTTCTCTTTTTCTATTTTTTGTATTTTTTTGGTGGCCTCAATGGCTCTTTCTATTTCTCTCTCATTTGTCCTCTTTGGGATCTTTTAATTTGTCCACTTTTGGGATATTTTCCTCACTTTAGGGGCAACACTCCATAAATTACAAGAAGTATAGAAGATCTTTCACACTTTACAAAGTACTCAAATCATAAAGAAGATGTAACTATCATGATGTATGCAAATGTATGCCTCTGCCAGTGTAGAAGGATATGCAATGATACTAGCGCGTCATGTAGCAACGATTAGGGCAAGGCCCAACTAGCATGCGGCTCATCGATCAAGCAAGTAGCATGTATGACATGAAGATCAAGTCATGAGAAGGTGGATGTTGCATGGCAATATATCTCGGAAAGGCTATGGAAATGCCTTGATAGGTAGGTATGGTGGCTGTTTTGAGGAAGGATATAAGGAGGTTTATGATGACAGAGGGTATCGTGCCAAGGGTTTGGATGTACCGGCGAAGGTGGACGCTAAGTCTCGGAGTTAGAAGAAATCAATGCACGTCACAGGAGAGGCTAGAAAAATATGGGAAGGTGGAAGTGTCAACTTTCGAATACTCACATTAGTACGAAGAACTCATGCACTTATTATCAGTAACTCTCAATCTAATAAGGAGGTTTCACAAAGATACAAGTACCCCGAGGAGGAGTGTATGGGGATTTGGTTATCCTTGTCCATCCTCGACTCATGGTACGTGAGTGTACTCTAATATTCAACCCCTCAGAAGATTAGTGATCCATCTAGTAGCTAAAGTTCTGAAACTAATTTTGTAAGCTTTGAAAATAAACACGGATTGCCCAAAATACGACATCTATCACTAATAGGCTAAAGCTATTGACACCAAAAGTCCAAACATTACTCAAAACAATACCTCAAAACTATTGCAAGTTACTACTACAAAAGAATAGCAACCTCAATTACCTACTCCAAGTCAAGACACAAAACTCAGTGCAACAGGCAAACTCTATAAAAAAGATAAACATGAAAACTCAAGAGAGTTCTAGAAACAAACTAAAAAAATCTCTTTGAAAAGATAAGCAAGAAAACTAAGAGCAAAACATGACAGAAGCTATGAAAAAGATAAAGAACACACACAGCAAAGATAAGCACGAAAAGTCCTATGTTGTGTTATAGATTTTGGAAGTGGAGCGTGTTTCTCTCCCACACAAAGAAAGCTGGTTTCTAACTTTTTATGAACTGCAAGAAAAGCTAAAGAAAACTAAAAACAAAATCTAAGAGCGAGACGCTCCAAGCATAGCACATAACGCATGAAGTGATAAAAATATAGTGAAGCGAGAGACGAACTGATAATTGTTGATGGAGAAGGGGATGCACGGGGGCATCCCCAAGCTTAGACGCTTGTGTCTCCTTGAATATTTCTTGGGGATGCATGGGGGCATCCCCAAGCTTGAGTGTTTCACACTCCTGAATCTTCTTTCATCATCTTCCCTCGCACACTTGAAAACTCCCTTCATACATACCTCATCATAATCTGATTAGCGAGGTTAGTACCCATAAAAAATATGTTTTCTCCACTGGAAATAAAGATATTCTTGAAGAGATACTGTTTCTCAAGATTGCCAAAAAGTTTTTGCAAAGAAAAAGCAAGCTTAAGGTTTGGAAAACGAAGAAAAGGCAAAACAGGACAGAATTTGTGAAAAACAGACCAGCAGGTAGAAAAGAATTTTTTAGGGATACTTCTGCAACTCAAATCAAAAAAATCAGAACATACAAAAGTTCCGTAATTGTATAGAGCACGCTGTGTAAAACTTTCAGCTCAAAAAGATGAACTGGGATTTTTTCTGTGATCTTTCTAGTCACGAGGAAAGAATCTGTTTTCTGGACAGCATGTCACAACTTTCACTTCCCTTGTCATATGAGGCTATAAATGGCACAAAGCTTGAAAATTAAAGATACAATGATGTTGCTACAGTAGTAACAATCATCAAGACCACTAAAAACAGAAGAGAAACAAAAAGGAAAACTAAATTCGTTGCGGGATGCCTCCCGACAGGCGCTTTTTTTTACGCCTTTAAGCTAGGCATGTAGATTATGAAAGATGCTCTCACTAAAGAATAAGAGTTGAAGCAAAAGAGAGCATCAAGAAGCAAATATGAAACACATTTAAGCCTAACCCACTTCCTATGCATGGGAAACTTATAAGAAAATAAATCAAAGAAGCACAAAGAGACAAGCATAAGAAAGTGGAACAAGATTAACTTAAAAACTTTCAACATAAAGAGAGGAGTTTTAGTAATATGGAAGTATCTACAACCAAACTTCCCTCTCTCAAAATAATTTTCAGTAGTATCATGAACAACATCAAGAATATAACTATCACATAAATCATATTGTTCATGACCTACAAGAACACGTGTATTGTTTTCAAAACGGTTTTTAGGATCATAAGATAAATACAACCCATCACATTGAGCTTTGGTAAGAGGAAAATTCTCCGGAGTTGGAGATTTCAAAAGGATAATAGGACAATCAAGTGTGGGTGCAATAGCAACAATTTCAAGCTTAACATAAGGAACTATAGAGAGTTCATTTTTGTCAGCATCATCCATAGTGGCATCTTGGCCATCAACAAAGCAAGTATCAAAATTTTCAGAAAGGGATATTTCAAGTGAGTCCTCGGAATCATGGGATTACTCCTCAAAGCAATCATTGGCCTCTTCTTGGGAAGAAAACATTGTATTTTTAAAATCCTCAATATAAGAATTGGAAGTATAATTCTCGAAGCAATAAGAAAGAACTGCAAAGTTTTCGGACTGGTGAATAGTATTGTGATACCTTTCAATCAAAGAAGCAATCTCATAAGCACCTTTAAAAGCAATAAACTCTTCAATCTTTTCAACATCAAAGTAATCATAAACACCTTTAGCATAAGAAGATAAGATCTCATTTTCATCGAACTCACATTGGAAAGGGAGGTGTTTATGATCTATATTAGAACAACAAGTAAAATCATAATTGTGGCACAAAAGTTTAGCATGGCAATAAGAAACATGTATTTGATCCCATAAGTGTTTCCCTTTCTGAGATAGGCGGTGCCGCGTATAATAAGCATGCTCATCCAATGATTTTCCCTCAACCAAGTCGGTTGAGTTTTTAGCGCGAGCACAAATTGATCGAAGACGATCCAAGTGAAACATGTCAAATATGTCCATCCTACCATATTTGGGTGGTTCAGCACCCATGGTGAGGATAGCATCAGTAGGCAGACAAAGGCAAAGACAAAAGGTAGCAACTATTTTTTTGATTTTTCATAAAGACACAAAAGAAAAAAGAAAAACTCGAAAGGTAAACTAACAAGACTAAAAAGGAAAGATAAAAGATAGTGTGCAACTCCCCTATCTTGAAGAGTAGTGTCCCCGGCAACGGCGCCAGAAATTGCTTTGATGTCACGAGAGTTTACCTCTCGCCCCTCGTTGGTTAGCCAAAGTGGAAGGTTGAGATGTAGCGTAGCGGAAATTTCACTTAGCGAAGATGCTAAGGTAGATATCGAACCAGTGGGACTCCAACAGATACAAGCAGGTGGTGAAGTGAACAATGGCGCCGTTGACAACTCAAGGTTGCTTACTTCACCTGGACCTGCACACAAAGCAAATAACTTTTCTTCCCAACGAGTACAGAGGAATTGTCAATTCCTCCGGCCTTGTTGTTTATAAAGGATAAAATGCACGGGATAATAATGATAGTGATAGCAACAGAAAAGTAAACAAAGCAGTAAATTGATAGAGGGTGTAAACATTATTGGAAATATTGACCGGGGTCCTATGATTTTCACTAGTGATGTCTCTCTCCCAAAAGACGATAAAAGAACCATGCGAGGTAAACAAATTACAGCTGGGCAATTGACAGGATTATGTGCGCAAACCAATGCTAATTATGCTATAAAGAAAGGAAGAGGCTCAAAAGCTTGGGCGGTACGCCAAATCAAGTAGAGCGAAATCCATCTGCATCTACCTACTAATCATCCACCTTGAGATATCTATCTAGAACATCTCGCTGGTATTAAGTTGTGAATCACACCCAAAGTGTAAACTCAAAGCAACGGACAACTGCATTAAAGAACTTTGCGTAAAGTAAACAATCCTTGCACCCGCAAGTACAAGAACCGTTCTTTTCCCCCTTGTGGCAACATCACATCCCCTAGACTCATTTTTCTGTCACTCAAGCTAGTCATCGGGGGGCATGAACCCACAATCATGCATAACACTCCCTCTTGGAGTCACTACCTACTACTTGGCCAAAGAAATAAAGAGCAACGGAGAACATGCAAGAATTACTCTAGAACATAAATATAAAAGAGGAGACTCAAATATATTAATCAAACACAATCTGAACATAATCTCATAATCCATCGGATCCCAGCAAACTCAGCATAGCAACAGCAGAAATATTACATATGTGCCTCGATCATGTAGGGCAGCTCACGAGGTCTAATCCATGAAGAAAAAAGAGGGGAGGAGAACATCACATAGCTACTGATCATAGACCCATGGTCCAAGGTGGACTACTCACGGTTCATCCGGGAAGCATCCATGGTGGTGGAGAAGCTCCCGGAGTTAGTTCCTCCCTCCGGCAGGGTGCCGGGAAGAGATCTTTTGGTGCTCCCGATCTTGGAAGCGCGGCGGCGGCGGAACAGATGAGACATCGCGAAAAAGAGTTCCCGTCTCGGGGTTTTTGCGTCACGGGGAATAAATAGGCGAAGGGGGCCAGCCAGGGGGGGCACCAGGGGTCCAGGCGGCCCCCTGGCGCGACCCCACCCCGGGGCGCGCCGGGAGGGCGCCTGGGGCCCTTGTGGGTCCCCTCTGGCCCCCCCTCGGTGATTCCAGAAGCTTCCTGATCGCTGATTTTTTTTTGATTTTTCCCGAATTTTTGGAGCATTTTTAATATGGGGGAAACCTGAAATAGAAAAACAGCAGAAAACAGGAACTGGCACTGGGTGCACTGAGTTAATAGGTTAGTCCAAATATGATCAAAAGTGTATGGAAGTTCATCAATATCATAGAAATATCACACAAAAGAGGCATGGAGCAAGCAGAAATTATAGATACGTTTTGGACGTATCAGACTTATCCATGCAGCGCCCAACCATCCATCTTCCTAGCCTACAGTGTTTTTAATTCTGCTGGTTACTAGTTGTTTACTTTCGCTGTTTTACTATTGCTGTTTCACCACCACTATTTCCGTTGTTATCACTACTTCCATACCGCAGTTAGTATTAATATCTTGTTGCAAGTAAGTGTATCTCAGGTGCGGTGGAATTGACAACTCCACTGTTAAAGCTTGTGGATATTCTTTGGCTCCCCTTGAGTCGAATCTATAAATTGGGTTATTCTTACCCGCGAAGACTATCTCGATCCCCTGCAGTTGTGGGTTATCATCTGTTGCCCAAAAATGGCAGGGGAGGTGCCTCTATTTATAGACAGGGGGTAGGTGTGATGGCAGACGACGAAAATACCCCTGAGTTGAACCCCATTTTTCTACGTTGCACGTTTATGACCGTCGAGACTTCGTACAGACTCTGATTCGGACGAAATCTTGAACCACATGCTTAGCGCGGGGAGCCCGTCAGTGCTACCTCACTTCGATGACGTTCTGAGAACATTTTCTTGCGCCCAATAAAATAACCCATTTAATTATTAAATGGGGTTTTTTGTTCCGATGGCGAGGGCTGGTCTTGTGCTGGTTGTCGCGACGGTGCTCGAGTGAAACCCGGTGCCGCAAAGGTCGAGTGTCAGGGTGGCAAGGGCCGGTCTCCGTCCGGTACGAGATAAAAGGGGGAAATATAATCACCGATCGATAAATCGGGGGCGCAAACACCGCAAACAAATCAGAAAATCAGCCAATTCACGCAGAAAACAATTTTTTTTATTTTAGTGAAAATCTGGGATGTTACAATACAACACCACCAACAAGGGATCTCGTTCCGAGATCCTGGACGATCCGGGGGAGAGGAGGGGAGAGAAAAGAAAGTCGACGATCTTCAACACTACCAACAAGGGACTCTGCTCCATGCTGATGACGAACTTCCGTCGAGATAAATTTCCGCAGAGAGACGACAACGTCAGAGAACGAGACCATCAGGTGTCACGAGGAAGAACAACAGCGAGATCCGGATCAAAAGGATAGTGTTCCCACTCAAAATCGTGGAGACACCAGGCAAAAGGATGGTGGGCAATGAATGACCAGGATGTGCACCCGAGTCAGAGAAGCTAAAGGTACTACAGGATTTCCCAAACCTGAGATCGTAATCGAGACAATACACTGCTAGCAAGGCATTGTAACTATTCCAAAACTCCACACCCTATAGATCCTAATGTTTGAAAGTGGATAAGGCGAGAGTAAAACAGTTACCACACTTGTCCTGACCAGAGCAAGGGTAAGGAGTAGACAGATTCCTACTCTCCGATAACTAACTTAGTAACTACAAAATAGTTTTTGTCTAGACTCGACTTCGGCCAGGAAAGGGATCCTACGATCGGTAAGGCTCTGATACCAAGTTGTAAGGCCCGATATGCGGTACTTTTCTAGATCTAGATGTTTCCATCCAGATCCGGGGACGAAGCACATATCGGTCCCACCGCGACATATGACAATGCCATATGCCACGGATTTCCAACATGATATTACAACATTACAGCTACATGGATACAACATCTCATACAATCGACATACAACTTCCTTAAATACATTACATCAGAGGAAGATACATGTCTGAGTACATACTACAATCAAATGCCTAGCGGCAAAGAGAAAAATACATCGCTCCCCAAACCACATGGGTCCAGGCCCTCCGCCTGGATCCGCCTAACTAGTCGTCGCCGAGTCTCCACATGAAATGTCGATCACCATACCCGTTGTCGATCAAGAATACTGAAAAGAGTTTGGGGGTAGTATCATGAGTACACAAGTACTCAGCATCCAACTGTAGTGGTCAACTGACCCAGCAAGGACTTCATCACTCGTCATTCTAGGATAACTAGTAGTTCACGGTAAGTATGGGGTAAGTGGTGAGGTTGCTGCCGCACTAGCATCTATTAAGTGGCTAACGATCTAGAGAGTAAGATAAGAAGCCAAGCATTCGATGAGGAGTCGCCTCCAACAAGTCTTGCTACCATCTACTTACGCAAACATAACACCTATCCTATCCTTGTCCTCCCCTTCGCATCCCGACGAAGAAGAAGCAGTCAAGGCACACACACGTTGATCAAGTTATTAAGATTATCTTAGTTGTCGTTGTCTACGAACAAGGATTAGGTCTCAAGTCGTCCATAACCGTGGACACGGCTTCTCGAAAAGATTTAACCCTGAAGGGGTGTACCAACCGCCCATTACAAGGCTCCGCACGCACGCCCATCTCTCTCAGTTTCTACCCATCACAGGCAACCATTTATGATTTAGTTCCAAGAGATCTGAAACGACAGGTCCCTCTAACTAACAACGCACAAATCCGCGTGGCCCCCGAAGAGTCGACACCTAATCCAAAAGCCATCCGCACTCTCGGATCGGACTCTTCCGGCTGGACGAGGTCGGGGTAACTGATAACCTCACATGTGGGAAGCCCCCTAGCTTCCAGTGTGGACCAACAAGAGAAACCATGTCTCCGCTAGCCCAAGTTATTTTAAAGGATGTCTGCTAGGAGCGACCCGACATACATATATGCATGGTTTGCAAATGGTAAATCGGCTTGGGCCACCTCTAGAAATGTTTGAAGCTAGGTAGGTAAGAAAATGGGACCCCATAAAATCCCACACGCGGTTAGGCACGCTCGTCAAGAGACACAATACCCAGAACTCGGGCCCTAGGTGATTCGAATGGAACAAAACATCGGGGCGGGATAGCCTAGACCTTCCATCCTTCTTCGAATATAGTCAACATTATAATAATCATATCATTCACAATAATATAATAACGTGATAGCCCAATCCAAATAGTAACATGGTAACATTCGTATCATGCTAAGAATACATACTAAGCAGGGGCTGAGCAACGAGCAATCGTAACATAGTAGTACATGGTTTGCTGGGAGGGGACATGGTTGTATCGGTTTAAGAGAGGTTGTAAACATGTGGTAGGATCAAACATCGAACCTAACCTAGACTAGCATGCAAACCGCTGGTTATAATAGAATGGATCATATGTAATGTATAGTCCTTGCCTGTAGACAAGTCGGGTTCCGAAGGTGTAGGCGATCGCGAGCTCGCACCGTCTCCGAGAGTAACCGCGGGAGCACACAGGAAGGAAACACTGGAAAGAAATCGACGAGAAAGCATCTATTACTACGAAGCAATCACGAGCAATCAACAACAAGAAAGCAACACGAGACAACACACTACGGTATCGCATCTATCGTCGAGAGCGGTTACTAGCAGGTTAAGATGGGTACTCGTCACAAACGACGATACCGCAAGTTTAGAATGGTTCAAGTTATTTAGCTACACGACATGAGCAAAGGTTGTTAACATGGAATCTCACCCAAGCATGGCATATCACACAATCATCACCCAAGCTAGTCAGTTTAAGTGGGGCAAACTCCTAAACATGCTTATCACTATTTACCCCACGAAAATTATAAGGTTTGGTACTGTTTCTCCCTAAACAATATTTTATTATTTTTATTAGCAAGCAAGAGCATTATATTCACAATCTACACGCAATTCTAGTCAAGTTACATGTAAGAAACATTTTAATCGGAGCAACGGTTAAAAAGTTATGGCAATTACAGTTTACAATGGCAAGGGTTGTAATTAGCAGGCAAACAACATGTAGACAAGTGCAAACATTTCAAAAGAGCATATTTTATTAAACTACACAAAATTCTAAGCAAGTTTCATATATTACATGTCGCAATCCAAGCTACCATTTAAAAGATATGGCTCTCGCAAAATAGCATCTCAATCTGCCAAATTAATAACATAGAAAAGGAAAATAAACTCTAACGGGTCGAATCTTCCTACATGGCCTAACAGGCGAGCGCTAGATAATAAAAAGCGCTTAGGGCGCGGAACAGGGCTACTGCTAGTGGGCCCTGGCCCAACTGCGCATGAAAAAAAAGGGGAATGGGGCTTCTCACCTCGTGGGCTGAGGCCCAGCTTGGGGTGGGCGAGGGGCAGCAAAACCTCGCCTAGGGCGGAGGCGCGGGACGATGGAGCGCTGGGCCGGCGCTGGTGTTGGGATGCGAGCGCGCTGGGCCGCGCAAGGGTGAGGCCGGCCCACAGCGGCGCCGTAGCCATTCGCTCTTCTTCTTCAGGACGCGTCCGGTGGCGCAAGTGATGCTCGCCGGTGAGCAGGCGGGTGGTGCCGGATGACGAGTGGATCTGAGCGCGGGGTCTTGGGTCGCTGCAGATCCACACGGATCCCGTCGGTGGCAAGGTACAGGCGGCCGTCGGCGAGCTTCGGATGACTCCAATGGCGGGCGTCCTTGGCGGCGGCCGTGCTCCTCCTGGGAAAGAGAGAAAGATGAGGAGAGGGAAGTGGGAGAAGGACGAGGGTGACGCGGTCTGGACTGCAGGGGCAACGGTGGCTGGTGGCGTCTCACCGCCGGAGCGGCGTGGCGGCGGGGTGAGGCGCGCCGGAGGAGGAGGGCGCAGGCGGAGGAGCTCCTCGGGCTTGGGAGAGCCTCCACAGGCTGTTGGTGCGTCTGGTGACGTGGCGGCCTCTAGGTCGTCTGTTCCGGATCGGACGGTCCAGATCCTCTGATCTGGATCTGGATGTGCTTGGTTGCCTGCTAACTTCGAGGTGGAGATGTTTAGGGATGGCGGATGGGTAAGGAAAACCCTAATCTGGGTTGGTCTGCTGCCCAAAAAGGGCAGGGGAGATGTCTCTATTTATAGACAGGGGGTAGGTGTGATGACAGATTCTGCCACGTTTTGTCTCTCCTAACTTTTGCAATCCTTAAGCTTGCTTTTTCTTTGCAAAAACTTTTTGGCAATCTTGAGAAACAGTAGCTCTTAAAGAATATCTTTATTTGCAGTAGAGGAAAATTATTTTAATAGCGTACTAACCTCTCTAATCAGTTTACAATGAGTTATGTATGAAGGGAGTTTTCAAGTGTGCGATGGAAGATGATGAAAGAAGATCCAGGAGTGTCAAACTCTCAAGCTTGGGGATGCCCCCATGCATCCGCAATAAATATTCAAGGATACTCAAGCGTCTAAGCTTGGGGATGCCCCCGTGCATCCCCTTCTTCAGCAACAATTATCAGTTCGTCCCTCGTTGCACTATATTTTTATCACTTCATGCGTTATGTGCTATGCTTGGAGCGTCTCGCTCTTTACTTTTCTTAGGTTTGTTTTCGCTTTGTTTTATGTTCATAACAAGTTATGACCCATCTTTCTTTTGTGTGTGAGAGAAGCACGCTCCGCTTGAAATAGAACTCCTCATAGGATTTGCATGCCTATTCTCTTAGCTGTGAGTTGTTCTTTTTCTTTTCTTAGCTTCTACCCTGTTTAGTTATTGTGCTTTAGTTTTCTTCTAGAGATTTTCTTTTATCTTAGGTTGAACTTTCTATAGGTTGCATGTTTTATCTTGTTAGAGAGTTTTCCTATTGCACTAAGTTTTGTGTCTTGACTAGAAAGTAGGTAGTTGAAGTTGCTATTCTCTTTGTAGTAGTAACTTGCAATAGTTTTGAGGTATTGACTAGAGTAATGTTTGAACTTTTGGTGTCAAGAGCTCGAGCCTATTAGTGATAGATGTCGTATTTTGGGAAATCCGTGTGATTTTCGAAAACCAAAACCCCTGTCGAGAACTCTAACTACTAGATGGATCACTAACCTCTGGAGGGTTCGAATATTAGAGTACACTCACGTACCATGAGTCGAGGATGCGCAAGGATAACCAAACCCCCACACACTCCTCCTCGGGGTACTTGTCTCATTTTGAACCTCCTGATTATATTGAGAGTTACCGATAATAAGTGCATGAGTTCTTCGGACCAATGTGAGTATTCGAAAGTTGACACTTCCACCTTCCCATATTTTTCCAGCCTCTCCTTTGTCGTGCATTGCTTTCTTCTCACTCCAAGAGTTGGCGTCCACCTTCGCCGGTACATCCAAACCCTTGGCACGATACGCTCTGTCATCATAAACCTCCTTATATATTTCCCCAAAAAAGCCACCATACCTACCTATCAAGGCATTTCCATAGCCTTTCCGAGATACATTGCCATGCAACATCCACCTTCTCATGACTTGATCGTCATGTCATACTTGCTACTTGCTTGATCGATGAGCCGCATGCTAGTTGGGGCTTGCCCTAATCGTTGCTACATGACGCGCTAGTATCATTGCATATCCTGCTACCCTGGCAGAGGCATACATTTGCATCATGATAGTTACATCTTCTTTATGTGAGTACGTTTGTAAAGTGTGAAAGATCTCCTATATTCTTGTAAAATATAGAGTGTTGCCCCTAAAGTGAGGAAAAGATACCAAAGAGGACAAAATCAAAAGATCCCAAAGAGGACAAATGAGAGAAATAGAAAGAGCCATTGAGGCCACCAAAAAAATAGAAAAAAATAGAAAAAATAGAAAAAGAAAATAAAAAGAGAGAAGGGGCACAGTACTATTCCTTTTGAGAGATCCAAACTAGTACTTCATCCTCTATCTCTTGTACTCTATAGAGATTATCATACATGCATATAGCTATGTGGGGACCCTTCACACTATAGAACTTGGCTTGTATATTCCAATGATGAGCCTCCTCAAACGAGCTCTAGGTCTTCTTGAGCAAGCAAGTTGGATGCACCCCCACTAGTTCCCTTGGAGAGTTTTTAGATCACATGTGCATCTGTTGCATGGCAATCCCTACTCCTCACATCATATCTATCATATGGCCTTCTCTCGCCTATGATTGCCATCATTGATGTGAGCCTTTCACACCTTTTTGTCTTCCTCCTCCACCTTCTTTCTGTTTCGCCTTTTAGGTGTCAACTTTCTTGCTCACGCTCATCCATTGCATGAGTGCTCAAATTATCGAAAAGAAGTGGATCAGTTTGACTTGTACCTGACTAGTGGTCTGGGGAAGAGTCCAGATAAGAATCCAAAGGATACTAAGTGTGAAACTTTAGTAGATAGTAGTTCTCAACAATTATTTTTTATCTCGTATTCCCTATCCCCTTTCTTGCACACAAACACCATCTGGAGACATTCGAGTCACGGATAGCGAGAGCTCTTGCACCTTTTGTTCTTTTATTGCTTGTGTCATTGCTAATATAGACTCTTGCCTGTTAAGACTTGAATTGAATTGCATGCTTTGATTGCCTTACTTAAAAAGTCCTTATATGATTGTGTGGCATGTCGCCACATAAATTATGCTTGTTGTCATTTCCCTACTCGAGGACGAGCAGGAATTAAGCTTGGGATGTTGATACGTCCCAAACGTATCTATAATTTCTGCTTGCTCCATGCATGATTTGTGTGACTTTGCAATGTTTTGTTTGAACTTTCATACACTTTTTATCATATTTGGACTAACCTATTAACTCAGTGCACCGAGTTGCCAGTTCCTGTTTTCTGCTGTTTTTGTATTTCAGGTTTTCCGGCCATTAAAAGAGCCAAATAAATTCTGGAAAAATCCAATAAAAAATCAGCGACCCGGAAGCTTCCCGAATATTAAAGAGAGGAGGGGGGTGGACCCACGAGGGCCCCAGGAGGGTCCCTAGCGCGGCCCCACCCTAGGCCGCGCCAGGAGGCCTCTTGGCTGCCCTGTGGCCCCTCTCGGTGCCCCCTTCTCCTATATTTACCCCCGTGACGGAAAGCCCTAAGCTCAATCTGCTATTCCCGTTCTCCTCCCTGTTCCGCCGCCGCCGTCGTTTCAAGATCGGGGCTGCCAGGAGAAGCTGTCCCGGCACCCTGCCGGAAGGAGGAATCCCCTCCGTGAGACCATCCATCGCCATGGACGCCTCCCGGATGTGCCGTGAGTAGTCACCCTTGGACCATGGGTCCGTGACCAGTAGCTATGTGATGTACTCCTCCCCTCTTTGTGCTTCCACTTTCGAGACCTCATGAGCTGCCTCACATGATCGAGGCACTTTTGTAGTTTTCTATGTTGCTATGCTGAGTTTGCTCTGATTATGAGATTATGTTCATATTGTGATGAGTAATATATTTGGTTCTCTTTTATATTTGTGTTCTTTAGTAAATTCTTGCATGTTCTCTGTTGCCGTATTTTACTTTGGCCAAGTGATTTGTTGCAACTCCAAGAGGGAGCGTTATGCTTGATTGTGGGTTCAGCCCCTTGATGTCTAGCTTGAGTGACAGAAACATGAGACTAGGGGATGTGCTATTGGCACCAGGGATAAAACAACGGTGCTTGTACTTGCGGGGTGCAAGGATTGTTTACTTTATGCATAGTTCTTTTAATGCAGTTGTGTGTTGATTTGAGTTTACACTTTGTGTGGGATTCGCAACTTAATACCAGCGAGATGTTCTGGATAGATATCTCAAGGTCGATGATTCGTAGTAGATGCAGATGGATTTCGGTCTACTTACCTTGGCGTACTTCCCATTGCTTTTGAGCCTCTTCCTTTCTTTTGTAGCATAGTTAGCATTGTGGTGCGTTTATAATCCTGTCAATTGCCCAGATGTGATTTTTTACCTAGCTAGCACTTTTATCGTCTTTTGGGAGAGAGACATCACTAGTGAACATCACGGGCGCCTGGTGGTGGGCCCCTGGCCCTCCTTCAGGCTTCTGGAGGCTTCCGACACACTGATTTTTTTCTCTGATTTTTCCCGGATTTTTGG
The DNA here is from genome assembly GCA_950022295.1 of Bromus sterilis. NCBI lineage: Eukaryota > Viridiplantae > Streptophyta > Magnoliopsida > Poales > Poaceae > Bromus > Bromus sterilis. Next base: position 134,621,322 of record OX465601.1, on the reverse strand, counting down.
AGCACTTTTTATATGGGGGAAAACTAAAATAAAAAAAACAGCAGAAAACAGGAACTGGCACTGGGGTTCACTGAGTTAGTAGGTTAGTCCAAATATGATCAAAAGTGTATCTAGATCATAGCAATATCACACAAAACATGCATGGAGCGAGTAGAAATTATCGATACGTTTGAGACGTATCAGTCCCTTCTTTGTCGGGGTCTCTAAGTTTTTGGTTTTGATTTAGGATAAAGTAGTTCCTAAAGAATCAATGATTTCCTCAATCTTATCTGTCCTAGAAGGATCTTCATCTTGGGATTTAAGGGTCTGCAAAGTTTTGTGAACTTTACTTATGGAGCTATGAAGTCTATTCAAGTTCCCTTGAATCCTACGATCTACTTAATTTATTTTACCCATGCTTGGCATATCTAGCTCTATCTTCTCAAGTTTACTCGTAATGTGAGCTAAATTAATGTCCTCTTTTGTGTTAGAAACGGGGATAACTCCATGATGGCTTCTCACCCTTCGTTGGTTACCCCAAGTGGAAGGTTTGAGATGTAGTGCAGCAGCAGTTTTCCCTCGGTGAAGATACCAAGGTTTGTCTCCAGTAGGACTCCAGAGATGATAAGTAGGTGTCAGCGGCGCAACTGACGTGGACCTGCACACAGACACAGATAACTTTGTTCCCAACGAAGTTCAGAGAGGTTGTCAATCTCTCCGGTCTTGTTGTTCACAAAGGATAAAACGCAAGGGATAATGATAGCAAGTAAAAGCAGTAAAATAAATATAGCGTGGAAATAATAATAAGGATATGGACCGGGATACGTGATGTTCACTAGTGATGTCTCTCTCCCAAAAGATGATAAAACTGCTATGCGAGGTAAACAAATTACAGAAGGGCAATTGACAGGATTCTGAACGCACCGCAATGCTAACTATGCTACAAAAGAAAGGAAGAGGTTCAAAAGCACAGGCAGTACGCCAAAATAAGTAGACCGAAATCCATCTGCATCTAATACTAATCATCCACCTTGAGATATCTATCCAGAACATCTCACTGGTATTAAGTTGCGAGCCCCAACCAAAGTGTAAACCCAAAGCAACAGACAACTGCATTAAAAAGAACTTTGCGTAAAGTAAACAATCCTTGTAACCGCGGTTACAAGCACCGTTGTTTCCCCCTTGTGGCAACAACACATCCCCTAGACTCATGTTTCTGTCACTCAAGCGTGTCATCGGGGGGCATGAACCCACAATCTAGCACAACGTTCCCTCTTGGAGTCACTACCTACTACTTGGCCAAAGCATTAAACAGCAACGGAGAACATGCAAGAATTACTTAGGAACAAAAATATAAGAGATAAAAACCAAATATATTACTCTATCACAATCTGAACATAATCTCATAATCCATCAGATCCCATCAAACTCAGCATAGCAATAGCAGAAATATTACAAAGGTGCCTCGATCATGTAGGGCAGCTCACGAGGTCTAAACAATGAAGATCAAAGAGGGGAGGAGAACATCACATAGCTACTGATCATGGACCCATGGTCCAAGGAAAACTACTCACAAGACATCGGGGGAGCATCCATGGCGGAGAGGAGACTCCCGGAGTTCAATCCTCCCTCCGGCAGGGTGCCGGGAAGAGGTCTTCTGGTGCTCCCGATCTCGGAAGCCCGGCGGCGGCGGAACAGAGGCGAGTTCCCGGAATAGGGTTCCTCCTCTGGAGTTTTCCTGTGACGAAGAATAAATAGGCGAAGGGGGGCAGCCAGAGGTGGACCAGGGGCCCCAGGCGCCCCCCCTGGCGCGGCCAGGGGTGGGGCCGCGTCGGGTGGCCGCCTGGGCCCCCTGGCTCCCCTCTGGCCCCTCCCGGGCTCTTCTCGAAGCTTCCGTCACGCTAATTTTTTATCTGAGTTTTCCCGAATTTTTCTGGCACTTTTTATATGGGGGGAAACTGAAATAGAAAAACAGCAGAAAATAGGAACTGGCACTGGGGTGCACTGAGTTAATAGGTTAGTCCAATTATGATCAAAAGTGTATGAAAGTGTATCTAGATCATAGCAATATCACACAAAACATGCATGGAGCAAGCAGAAATTGTAGATACGTTTTGGACGTATCAACATCCCCAAGCTTAATTCCTGCTCGTCCTTGAGTAGGTAAATGATAACAAGCATAATTTCTGTGGTGACATGCTAGCAACCATAAAATAACTTTGAAAAGTAAAGCAATCAAGGTTAGAGATTCAATTCAAGTCATAACATGCAAGAGTCTATATTAGCATTGAAACAAGTAACAAAAGAACATTAGGTGCAAGAGCTCTCGCTGTCCGTGACTCGAATGTCTCCAAATGGTGTTTGCATGCAAGAAAGGGGATAGGGAATACGAGAAAAAAAGTGTTTTTGTTGAGAACTCAATCTACTAAAGTTTCACACTTGGTCTTCTTTGGAATCTTATCTTGACTCGTCCCCAGACCACTAGCCAGGTACAAGTCAATTTGATCCACTCCTTTTCAATATTTTGAGCACTCATGCAATGGATGAGCGTAAGCACGAAAGTTGACACTTAGGATGGCAAAGAGAGAAGTACGGAGGAGGAAGACAAAAAGGATGAGAAAGGCTCACATCAATGAGGACAATCATAGGCAAGAGATGCCAAATGATAGATATGATGTGAGGAGTAGGGATTGCCATGCAACGGATGCACATACGAGCTAAGAAGCTCTCCAATGGAACTAGTGGGGGTGCATCTAACTTGCTCGCTCATGAAGACCTAGAGCTCGTTTGAGGAGGCTCGTCGTTGGAATATGCAAGCCAAGTTCTATAGTGTGAAGGTCCCCACATAGCTATATGCATAATGATCATCTCTATGGAGTACAAGGATATAAAGGGATTACTAGTGTGGATCTCTCAAAAGGATAGTAGTGTTGCCCCTTTCTCTCTTTTTATTTCTTTTTCTCTTTTTTCTATTTTTTCTATTTTTTTGTGGCCTCAATGGCTCTTTCTATGTAACTCTCATTTGTCCTCTTTGGGATCTTTTATTGTGTCCACTTTGGGATCTTTTCCTCACTTAAGGGCAACACTCTATTTTACAAGAAGGTAAAGGAGATCTTTCACACTTTACAAGGTACTCAAAATCATAAAGAAGATGTAACTATCATGATGTATGCAATGTATGTCGCTGCCAGTGTAGCAGGAACATGTATGACATGAAGATCAAGTCATGAAGAGGTGGATGTTGCATGGCAATATATCTCGGAAAGGCTATGGAAATGCCTTGATAGGTAGGTATGGTGGCTGTTTTGAGGAAAGATATAGGGAGGCTTATGATGACAGAGCGTATCATGCCAAGGGTTTGGATGTACCGACGAACGTGGACACCAACTCTCGGAGTGAGAAGAAGGCAATGCACGGCACGGGAGAGGCTAGCAAATATGGGAAGGTGGAAGTGTCAACTTTCAATACTTACATTAGTCTGAAGAACTCATGCACTTATTATCGGTAACTCTCAATCTAATAAGGAGGTTCACAAAGAGACAAGTACCCCGAGGAGGAGTGTATGGGGGTTTGGTTATCCTTGCGCATCCTCGACTCATGGTACGTGAGTGTACTCTAATATTCGACCCCTCAGAAGAGTAGTGACCCATCTAGTAGCTAGAGTTCTCAACTAGTTTTGTAGGTTTTGAAAATACACATAGATTGCCCAAAATACGACACCTATCACTAATAGGCAAGAGCTCTTGACACCAAAAGTTCAAACATTACTCACATCAATACCTCAAAACTATTGCAAGCTACTACTAGAATTAAATAGCAACCTCAATTACCTACTTTCAAGACAAGACACAACTCATTGCAACAACCAACTCTCTTTAACAAGATAAACATGAAAACTAAAAAGAGTTGCAGCAACAAACTAAACAAAAGCCAAGGCTCTTGCTAAAGAAAAACTAAGACTAAGACTAAACATGGCAGTAGCTATGAAAAGATAAAGAACACACAACAGCAAAAAGATAGGCAGGAAAAATCCTATGATGTGTTCTAAATTTTGAAAGTGGAGCGTGTTTCTCTCCCTCACAAAGTAATACGGGATCTAACTTGTTATGAACAGCAAGCAAAGCTAAATAAAACTAAAAAAAACTAAGAGCGAGACGCTCCAAGCATAGCACATAACGCATGAAGTGATAAAAATATAGTGAGACGAAGGATGAACTGATGATTGTTGATGGAGAAGGGGATGCACGGGGGCATCCCCAAGCTTAGACGCTTGAGTCTCCTTGAATATTTATTGGGGATGCATGGGGGCGTCCCCAAGCTTGAGCGCTTGACACTCCTGGATCTTCTTTCATCATATTCCATCGCACACTTGAAAACTCCCTTCATACATAACTCATCATAAGCTGATTAGAGAGGTTAGTACCCTTAATAAATAATTTTTCCCCACTGGATATAAAGATATTCTTGAAGATCTACTGTTTCTCAAGAGTGCCAAAAAGTTTTTGCAAAGAAAAAGCAAGCTTAAGGTTTGCAAAAGTTAGGAGAGACAAAACGTGGCAGAATCTGTGAAAAACAGAACAGCAGATAGTAAAGAATTTTTAGGGGCACTTCTGCAACTCAAATAAAAAAACTCAGAACATAGGGAAGTTTCGTAATTGTATAGAGCATACTGTGTAAAAATTTCAGCTCAAAAAGATGAAATGGTATTTTTCTGGAATTTTTCTGGTCACGAGGACAGAATCTGTTTTCTGGACAGCATGTCACAACTTTTACTTCCCTTGCCGTAAGAGTCTATAACTTGGCACAAAGATGAAAAATAAAGATACAATGATGTTTCTACAGTAGTAACAATCATCAAGACACAAAAAAAGCAAAAAGAAAAACCTAAATTCGTTGCGGGCTGCCTCCCGAAAGCGCATTCTTTTATGCCTTTAAGCTAGGCTTAAGGATTATAGAAGACGCTCTCACAAGAATAAGACTTTGAAGCAGAAGAGAGCATGAAGAAGCAAATATGAAACACATTTAAGACGAACCCACTTCCTATGCATAGTAATCTTGTAATAAAATAAATCAAAGAAGCACAAAGTGACATGCATAGGAAGGTCGAAAAAGAACAACTCCAAACTTTCAACATGAAGAGAGGTGTTTTAGTAATATGGAAGTTTCTACAACCAAACTTCCCTCTCTCGAAATAATTTTCAGTAGTATCATGAAAAACATCAAGAATATAACTATCACATAAATCACGTTGTTCATGACCAACAAGCACACGTGTATAGTTTTCAACACGGTCTTTAGGATCATAAGATAAATGCAACCCGTCACATTGACGCTTAATTAGGACAAAACTCTCCGGAATATGAGTTGGAGATTTCAACAGGATAATAGGACAATCAAGTGTGGGTGCAATAGCAACAATTTCATGCTTAACATAAGGAACTATAGAGAGTTCATTTTTGTCAGCATCATCCATAGTGGCTTCTTGGCCATCAACAAAGCAAGTATCAAAATTTTCAGAAAAGGATATTTTAAGTGAGTCCTCGGAATCATGGGATTCCTCCTCAAAGCAATCATTGGCCTCTTCTTGGGCAGCAAACATTTTATTTTTAAAATCCTCAATATAAGAATTGGAAGTATAATTCTCGAAGCAATAAGCAAGAACTGCAAAGTTTTCAGACTCGAAAATAGTATCGTGATACTTTTCAATCAAAGAAGCAATCTCATAGGCACCTTTAAAAGCAACAAACTCTTCAATCTTTTCAACATCAAAGTAATCATAAACACCTTTAGCATAAGAAGATAAGATCTAATTTTCATTAAACTCACATTGGAAAGGGAGGTGTTTATGATATATATTAGAACAACAAGTAAAATCATAAATGTGGCACAAAAGTTTAGCATGGCAATAAGAAACATGTATTTGATCCCATAAGTGTTTCCCTTTCTGAGATAGGCGGTGCCGCGTATAATGAGCATGCTCATCCAATGATTTTCCCTCAACCAAGTCGGTTGGGTTTTTAGCGCGAGCACAAATTGATCGAAGACGATCCAAGTGAAACATGTCCATCCTACCATATTTGGGTGGTTCATCACCCATGGTGAGGATAGCATAAATAGGTAAAGCAAGAAAAAGGCAAAAGGTAGCAACTATTTTTGTGGTTTTTGATAAAAGACTCAAAGATAAAAACTGAAAGGTAAACTAACAAGACTGAAAAACAAAGGTAAAGGGTAGTGTGCAACTCCCCTATCTTACCACTCGGAGTCCCCGGCAACGGCGCCAGAAAACTTGCTTGATGGCTTCTCGCCCTTCGTGGGTTACCCCAAGTGGAAGGTTTGAGATGTAGTGCAGCAGCAGTTTTCCCTCGGTGAAGATACCAAGGTTTGTCTCCAGTAGGACTCCAGAGATGATAAGTAGGTGTCAGCGGCGCAACTGACGTGGACCTGCACACAGACACAGATAACTTTGTTCCCAACGAAGTTCAGAGAGGTTGTCAATCTCTCCGGTCTTGTTGTTCACAAAGGATAAAACGCAAGGGATAATGATAGAAAGTAAAAGCAGTAAAATAAATATAGCGTGGAAATAATAATAAGGATATGGACCGGGATACGTGATGTTCACTAGTGATGTCTCTCTCCCAAAAGACGATAAAACTGCTATGCGAGGTAAACAAATTACAGAAGGGCAATTGACAGGATTATGAACGCACCGCAATGCTAACTATGCTACAAAAGAAAGGAAGAGGTTCAAAAGCACGGGCAGTACGCCAAAATAAGTAGACCGAAATCCATCTGCATCTACTACTAATCATCCACCTTGAGATATCTATCCAGAACATCTCACTGGTATTAAGTTGCGAGCCCCACCCAAAGTGTAAACCCAAAGCAACAGACAACTGCATTAAAAAGAACTTTGTGTAAAGTAAACAATCCTTGTAGCCGCGGTTACAAGCACCGTTGTTTTCCCCCTTGTGGAAACAGCACATCCCCTAGACTCACGTTTCTGTCACTCAAGTGTGTCATCGGGGGGCATGAACCCACAATCTAGCACAACGCTCCCTCTTGGAGTCACTACCTACTACTTGGCCAAAGCAATAAACAACAATGGAGAACATGCAAGAATTACTTAGGAAAAAAAATATAAGAGATAAAAACCAAATATATTACTCTATCACAATCTGAACATAATCTCATAATCCATCAGATCCCATCAAACTCAGCATAGCAATAGAAGAAATATTACAAAGGTGCCTCGATCATGTAGGGCATCTCACAAGGTCTAAACAATGAAGATCAAAGAGGGGAGGAGAACATCACATAGCTACTGATCACGGACCCATGGTCCAAGGAAAACTACTCACGAGACATCGGGGGAGCTTCCATGGTGGAGAGGAGACTCCCGGAGGTCAATCCTCCCTCCGGCAGGGTGCCGGGAAGAGGTCTTCTGGTGCTCCCGATCTCGGAAGCGCGGCGGCGGCGGAACAGAGGCGATTTCGCGGAATAGGGTTCCTCCTCTGGAGTTTTCCCGTGACGGAGAATAAATAGGCGAAGGGGCGCCAGAGGTGGACCAGGGGCCCCAGGCGCGCCAGGGGTGGGGCCGCGCCGGGTGGCCGCCTGGGGCCCCCCTGGCTCCCCTCTGGCCCCTCCCGGGCACTTCTCGAAGCTTCCGTCACGCTGATTTTTTATCTGAATTTTCCCGAATTTTTTTGGAACTTTTTATATGGGGGAAAACTGAAATAGAAAACAGCAGAAAACAGGAACTGGCACTGGGGTGCACTGAGTTAATAGGTTAGTCCAAATATGATCAAAAGTGTATGAAAGTGTATCTAGATCATAGCAATATCACACAAAACATGCATGGAGCAAGAAGAAATTATAGATATGTTTTGGACGTATCACTCCAACAAGATTTTCCATAACATTAAGGGCCTCCCAAACGGGGGCTTCCAAGAAATTCACACTTATTGTCGTGTCTAGAATAAACCTATTCCAAGAAGTAAGACCAACATAAAAGTTTCTAAGAAGGATAATGGTCGATTGCTTCTTGGTGGCTCTAACTTGAGAATCATTAATCCTATGCCAAGCATCTTTCAAACTCTCCCCACCTCTTTGTTTGAAGGTGAGGACTTGTGCCTCGGGTGCGACACTGAAGGTAAAAGAACTAGACATAATTACTACTACTTGAAGCATGCTAAGAACAAAGTAACTAATTTTGTTAGGTGTTTTTGATATAAGACTCAGAAGCAAATACTAAAAAATAAACTAACATGACTAAAAAGCAAAGATAAAAGGTAGTGTGCAACTCCCTATCTTGAAGACTGGAATCCCCGGCAACGGCGCCAAATTTTTTCTTGATGGGTGTAGATAACACCTCCTCGTTGGTTACCCAAGTGGAAGGTTATGATGTAGATAGCAGAAATTTTCCCTCGGTGAAGATACGAAGGTTATCAATCCAGTAAGATTCCAAGAGCTACAAGTAGGTGACAACGGCGCCAGAAATTAGTCTGCTGGCGTGGAGTTGACATGGACCTTGCTCCCAATGAGTTCAGAGAGGTTGTCAATCTCTCCGGCCTTTCTGTTTACAAAGGATCAAAACACAGGGGGAATAGTAATTGTGCAACTGAAAGGAAAGTAAAAGCGGTAAAAGTAAACAGTGTAAACTATGATGGAAATATGGACCGGGGTGTCATGACTTTCACTAATGATGTCTCTCTCCCAAAAGACGATAACAACTATGTTGGATGAACAAATTACAGCTAGGCAATTGACAGGAATTATAAACGCACCACAATGCTAATTATTCTACTAGAAAGTAATGAGCCTCAATCGTATGGGCATTACACCAAAACAAGTAGTCTGTTTATCCATCAACATCTACTCACTAATTATCCACCTTGAGATATCTATCCAGAACATCTCGCTGGTATTAAGTTGCGAACCCCAACCAAATTGTAGGCTCAAAGCAACGGAAAATTGCCTTAACACTCTATGCGTAATGTAAGCAATCCTAGCAACCGCAGTTACAAGCACCGTTGTTTTCTACCTGGTGGCAACATCATATCCCCTAGTCTCATGTTTTTGTCACTCAAGCTAGACATCGGGGGTCATGAACCCACAATCAAGCATAACTCTCCCTCTTGGAGTTGCAATCTACTACTTGTCCAAAGCAACAAACGCAACGGATAACATGCAAGAGTACTCAAGAACATAAATATAAAGGTAAGCCAAATATATTACTCATCATAAACTGAACATAATATCATAATCCATCGGATCCCATCAAACACAACATAGCAACAACAAAAAGATTACATAAATGTCGTAATCATGTAGGGCAGCTCACTAGAGCTAAACATTGAATCACAAGATTGGAGAGAAGACATCACATAACTACTTTTCATGGACCCATGGTACAAGGGGGACTACTCACGGCGCATCCCAGAGGCGATCATGGTGATGGAGATGCTTTCAGAGGTCAATCCTCCCTCCGGAAGGGTGTCGGGACAGCTCCATAGATCGGAATCGCTTCGGCGGATCGCGTAACGGGGAACTCCTCGAGGTTTTCTATCTAGGTAAGTAAATATAGGCCAAGGGGGGCCTGAGGGGTGCCCCCCTGGCCCAGGAGGCCAGAAGAGCGCGGCTACCCCCTGGCCGCGCCAGGGAGGCGCCTGGCTAGGGGGGTGGCCCCCTCGGGGCCTCCTTTGGGCTTCTGGAGTCCTCTGTTGTGGATATTTTTTTGGTATTTTTTCTGAAATTTTCCGAGCACTTTTATTTTTGACCTTTTTCTGCAATGCGCAGACAATAACAAACAGAAACTGGCACTGGGCACTGAATTAGTAAGTTAGTCCAAAATATGTTGTAAATAATATGAACGTGCATCAAAACATATAACAATATCACCAAAATAAGCATGGAGCAAGCAATAATTATAGATACGTTTGGGACGTATCAATGCACCATTCACTAAAGAGGAAATTGACAATGTGATTAAGAATTTGCCAATGGACAAATCACCTAGACCTTATGGATTTACCATTAACTTTGTGAAAGCATGTTTGGACTTTTTGGCACATGATTTCTACCATGGAATCATTACACTAGAGAGTATCAATGGGTCTTTTATTGCTCTTGTTCCCAAGAACGATGAACCAATTCTACTCAATGATTTCAGACCCATATCCCTTCTTTATTGCTCTTTTAAGATCGCACCAAATTATCTGCAATCAGACTCCAAAAATTTATACTTAGCATGGTCCATGATAATCAATATGGTTTCCTCAATAATAGATCTATTCAAGACTGCCTAGTATGGGCATATGAATTCATTCATCCATGCAATGCATCCAGGAAAGAGCTAATTATTCTTAAACTTGATTTTGATAAAGCATTTGATGTACTGGAACATCAAGCAATCATTCATATTCTCAGAGCTAGAGGATTTGGACCTAAATGGATTATATGGATTCAGATGATACTCCAAACAGGTCACCCATCCGTGTTATTAAATGGAGTTCCAGGGAAACAATTCTTATGCAAAAGAGGAGTGATACAAGGATACCAACTGTCACCACTATTGTTGGTGTTAGCAGCACATCTCCTGCAAGCTATGCTCAATGAAGTTATGTCTGCTGATTTTATTGGCATCCATTACCCAATCATTCATGTAGTGACTTTTCTTGATTCAATATGCAGATGATAATGTTTTCATTATGCATGCATCTATTTGTCAAGAAAATCAACTTAAGAATCTGTTGATGCACTACAATATGTTGACTGGGCTTAGGATCAACTATGCTAAATTCATGTTGGTACCTATTAATTCCAATGACTCACAGGTTTATGCTTTGGCATCTGCATCTGGATGTACTATTTGTAATTTTCCATTTACATATCTAGGTCTCCCACTAAATGTTGCAAAACCAAATATGGAGGATTTTGCACCCATTCTTAGCAGGGTTGATAAAAGACAGGTTGGTTGCTCTACATTGTTGTCTCAAGGAGAAAAAATGTTATTGATCAAATCAACATTCACTAGTTTACCTGCATACTACATGAGTACATTGATCTTACGATTGGGAATTCTAGAACAAATTAACAAGCATTTGAAGTACTGTTTTTGGAGAAAATATGGTACGGGTGACAAGGGGTCTGCATTGATTAAATGGGAACAAGTATGTAAACCAAAGAATTTTGTGGCTTGGGAGTAATAAATTTGAGGATCCAGAATCAATGCCTTCTGATGAAATTTTTGCACAAATTCATCAATCATGATAATCTTCCATGGGTACATCTGATTTGGGAGTCCTATTACAATGATGGTATTTTTCACAATAGACCCTTGGGGTCTTTCTGGTGAAAGAGCATCCATAATTACCTACCACAATTCAAATTTATGGCACATTGTATGGTGGGTAGAATCAATACTATTTTGATATGGAAAGATAATTGGGGACAAGGAATTATTCAAGACAAATTCCCTGAACTTTTCTCATATGTTAGGAAACCACTCACAACATTCTATCTGTTCAAAAAAATGAAGAGTTAGATGAACCTTCTCATCTCCCCATGTCACTTGAGGAATTTAATTACACGAACTGAATTCACACATTCCAGAGATTCATCTCACAGATCCAACTGACTCTTGGACATATAAATGGAGCAATAAAGGTTTCTCATCAACAAAGTTGTATCAAGCTATATTCCCCAAAGAAGAAACGCCAAAGATATTTAAGAATATTTGGAAGAATGTCACATTACTCAAATATAAGATCTTCTTTTGGTTGCTGCTATATGACAGAGTGAATACAAGAAACCTTCTGGACAGGAAATCATCTCACATGCCATCATACTCATGTGAACTTTGGAATTTACAGATTGAGGAGACTTCATTGCACTTATTTTGGGATTGTCCATTTCCACTCTCATGCTGGCAAACCATTGTGACAAATAAGACCAAAGGCATTTCTATAATGGATGAGATATATCTTTTACTTGATTGTTTGCCAAAGGAAACTGCTATGGAAGTGGCTATCATGGGATGATGACGCATATGGATGCAGAGACATGACAAGATCTTCAGACACATCAATCCTTCCATTCAATCATGGAGAAGAAATCTCAAGAAATGGGCTTTTACTACTTAATTATAGGATAAAAGATAAATACACGGTTAATTTTAACCAATGGATTCACGTAGCACTATAATGAATAACGAAGATACATAGAACTGGGATTGGATGATCATTTACTCATCAACATTGTAATATATATGTACATTATTTTATATTAATATAATGTTGTAGAACAATTGCTCTACGGTTTGACTTTTTTAAAAATGCCGTATGCGAGTGCTCGGTCCAACGCCTCCATTCCTTCCATGCTCGACACCTCAAAGGTAACCCGGGGTCGGCCCTGTCATTATGGAGATCCTAGTACGTATGAATGAGATACATTGAACCAAACAACTAGTATAACATAGTAATCGAAATATTTATAGCTATATATCACAGAGTGCGAATTTTGTACCTACACAAGCGGGTAGATGATATATCTAAACCATCCATCCTACATCAAAATTCGTGCTGTTAGCACAACAACTCATCTCTTCCTTTTGAACTAGGATCCACGTGAAAAGAAATTGATCGAATAAATCTGTGTTGTCGTGGCCCCCGGCCAGAATATGTATCACCCCTGCCTTGTGTGCCTGGCCGGCCTCCATCTCCGTTCTGTATCGAGCGCTCCTGAGCTAGCTTGTAAGTAGATGCCATTTGCCTATTTCATTTAGGATAGTGCGCTATATTTTTCTTCTAACAAGCATATAGCCCATACTAGTACGAGTAGATTTAGCAAGGTGTTTGCATCATGTCTGTATCATGAAATAGCAAAGCTTATATCTTTATGTCATTCAGGCTGCACAGACCTTAAAAAAACATGTCTAGCAATGGACGATGTAAATATAATATGTACCCGCTTGTGTAAGTACATATGCATTTTCCTATATCACATTATAAAATTTTAATAGAAAGGCACAAACACAAAAAATGTAAACTTTATTAAAATCTGAATAAATCATGTATATGTGATTATATGATATGAATAATAATTATAAGATACATGTCTTAATCATAAACAATCATTTAATAAATATAAATAATAAAATTTCAGGAGGTAGGGGGCCAATGCCCCCTATGCACTTGCTTATGATATATTTTATAAATTGCTTTTATTAATATAGTTAGATACAACCATTTAACTCAAAGGTAACCTCGACGTCGGTCTGATGAACAAGTACAAAGACCATTAGACACAACCCAGTAGTGGACTATGCTGTTCTATAATTGGAGGAAGTCATTTGTTGTTTTTTAAAACTAAAAGTAGTAGTATTGTACTTCTGTTGCCAATAAGGTAATAAATTAAACAATCCTAATTACATTTGATCCAGGGTGCATATTAGAAGGTGGCCATTAATTTTTTTTGTGGTAAACATACTAACATGTGTAGTTTCTGTATACAAGTGAGCTCGACGGAGTCTCCTGGCTTGATCACTTGGTCACTGAGACTGGCCAGAGTGGCTCCACCTCCTCGACTGGCCACTGTAACAATTGTTTGCCACCTTGATCAAGCCAGACCTTCCTTGGTATCGCCTGATAATATCACCAATTTAATTAAATGAATTAGGGTTGTTATTTACTATGATGATCACAAGTTATTATTTACCATCATTTGAAAAATGGTCAGCTGGATACTTATTGCTAAACTAAAAGAAATTATTCTAATTCAGCTATAGTTACCTGAGTTCCAGCCCACCCCTTGGCCCCTGCGCCACTTCGAAGGGTAGTACAATGTGTTGGACGCGTAGAAGTTGCCGTAGTCTGCCTAGCAGGGAACCTTGGGTTGCACCAGGGGACCCCCCCCTCCGCGGTATGGATCAGTATTGGCCTAGGTCACCATTGTTATATATATATACCACTTGTAAGCCGCCGCACGGGAAAGCTGATGAAGTTGTAATCCTTAGGTGATTGTAACCTCTCCAAGATTGTGAAAGTTTGTTGGCTGGTGCCCGTAGTTTTTACCCTTCTTCTTGGAGAGGTTTTCCACGTTAAATCCTCGTGCACCTGTGTTTCTTTCCGTTCTTCTCGTTGATATTTGCCTGTCGGATCTCTAACACGTCACGTAAAGCTCAGCTTGCCGGGGTACGCCAGATTCTGTATCTGGTAGTTGTTGTCGTTGACACTCTCGATGATCCCTGTGTACATGATTGCCGGTGTACCGTCAGGCATCATTGTAACCAAACCCTACCAACTATACTTGTCGGCCTTGATGTTGGGAAAGTGCAAGAAAATGATGTGAGAAAAACCCGATGGCTAATTAATGATTTTTTTTAGGAAAAGGCCTATTTATGAAATTAAAACACCATGTGCAAAATTTGAATCAAGGCTAGAAGGTTTTATCCAAAATGGAACATGGGTTGCAAAGAGATCAGAAATATAATATAGCAATATTAATTTTGTTTTGCAAAATTAAATTTGATCACAATTAGCAAGATGAAATCAAATTTATGCAAAGTAATGATGGCATGATGACATAATGGTGCAGTAACAGAAAATAACATGGAAATATTTAGTGTATTAACCCTTCTCCAGTTATAAAAAAAGGCTTGGTTGAGGGGATGCATAGCTCAATCGAGGCATTGAACAACCACATTGTTGATGATAAAATAGATACAAGACATTGTTTGGGAATGATATGAAGGAAAAAAGATAAAGATAATGGGAAACAAGAGAAGGGGAGAGATAACAGGAGAAACATGTGAGCTGAACAATGTGTGGCAGACTGATAACTCTTTTTGTATTTTCTTTTTGAAAAAAATCTAAAATGAATCTTGAACTTGTAGATGAAAGCTAAATCAAACCCTAAACTTACAATCCTGGAAATTAGCACACCGAACTTTCCGATTCCTGTCTATTATAAACCTTGAGCGCATTTCCAAACGGGAATTCACGACCAAGTTTTTTTTTCATCAAGCGCGTTGTAAAAATAACCAAATTTTTTGAAAAGGTATTTTTTTAAATCCCTAACATTTTGAAAGAGTGATTTAAAAAAAAGATTCTTTACAACACAATCAATTTTGAAATAGCGGACTAACATAAAAATGTTCAGTGTAAAATGTGTTCACAAACTCAAAGATTGTTCAAATTTTGAAAGTACAAAAAAAAAGACTGCTGCAAAGAACCGGATGCTACAGTAGCCAGTTGCTACGTCCCGTTTGCTACAGTTACTAGGGGTTTTCCCTATGCTACAGTGGCACTTGTTTCTAATCGGTAAGCTTCAAAATGCGCCGTCGCAATAACATGGCACTCTGTGCGAGTCCTCTCAAACCAGTCGTTCCATACAGTACTTCTCAAACAAAAAAAATGTTCGCTATTCAATGAATCCTCAACATTTCTCTAATGACAATAAACATTTTCTAAATCTACACAAATCCACTTGTCATTTATAACAAGGGATGTAAAAATATTTGAACATAAAAGGGCATACATATATGTAAATATTTTAGATTTTTTTTAAATATTTATTATATAAAATGTGAACAATTTGGAAATGGTGAATATATTTTATTAAATGAAAATAATTTATGAATTCTAATAAAAAAGGAAACAATTTTTAATTTTTGACCAAAATTAGAAATCACGAACGTTTTACATTTTTTTTTACTTTTGAACAATTTATGTAATGCGCCAAAAAATTAAAATTGCGGAACATACTTAAAATTTCTACTTTTTAAGAAAATTCTGAATATATTTTCAAAATAAAAAAAATTTAGAAATTTGTGAACAATTTTTATTTTTATTTTTACATTGCACTTTAGAATAAAAAACAAAAGAAAAAACACACA
The DNA here is from genome assembly GCA_950022295.1 of Bromus sterilis. Classification (NCBI taxonomy): domain Eukaryota; kingdom Viridiplantae; phylum Streptophyta; class Magnoliopsida; order Poales; family Poaceae; genus Bromus; species Bromus sterilis. Next base: position 134,605,451 of record OX465601.1, on the reverse strand, counting down.
GGAAATCCTGCCTGATAATATCACCAATTTATTTATATTAATTAGGGTTGTTATTTACCATCATGATCAGAAGTTATTATTACCATGATTTGACAAATGGTCAGTTGAATGCTTACTGCTAAACTAAAAGAAATTATTCTAATTCAGCTATGGTTACCTAAATTCCAGCCCGCCCCTTGGCCCGTGCGCCGCTTCAAAGGGTAGTAGAATGTCTCGGACGCGTAGAAGTTGTCGTAGTACGCCTACCAAGGAAGCTTGGGGAGCGGGGAGGGGGCTGCACCCCCCCCACCGCGGTATGGATCAGTATCGGCCTAGGTCAAGACTGTTATATATACCACTTGTAACCCGTCGCACGGGAAAGTCGATCAAGTTGTATTCCTTAGGTGATTGTAAACTCTCCAAGATAGTGAAAGTTTGATGCCTGTAACACCCCGGGTGTCACACTACAGTAATCACCTACAGTAATCACTTTTACTGTTGCCAAGTCACTGAGGTTAAGCATGGATGATCACCCTTGATCACAGTGTTCCAGATTCAGTCCAAATAAAAAAAATTCCAAATCTAAGTGGAAATGAAACCTTGCCCTAAAATTGTGCAACCTATTTTATTAAATGGCTAAAAGTTGGTAGATCAAGATACTATAGCAATGGATATTTAATATCACATTTAAATATTTTAAACCATTGAAACAATAGCTAAGACAACCCCATTTGATCTTTTATTATTGGAATAAAATTCAAATGATTTTATTAAACCACCAAACCTTTGGTAGCACTGCTATGTAGGGTAATAGAAATATTGGAGCCAGTCCTATATTTTACAAAATGATAAGGCTAGCTAAAAGGATTAGATAAAAGTAACTAATAAATAAATAAACAATAAAAAAAGAAACCGGCCCAGGCCGCCCCAGCCCACCTCTGCCCCTGGCGCAGTGGATAACAGGCCCAAGCGCCCCCCCCCCGGTCAACGTTCATCTCTCCCCTCACCCCGATCCCCTCCCGTTCCAGATCGAGAACCGGCGCCCCCTTCCCTCCGGCCGTCGTCGGCCCTCCCGCCGCCGGGCAGCCCCACCGCGAGGCGCCCCTACCCCCACGCCGGCTGCTCCCTCGGCCGCGGTCGCCCCTGTCAACCTTGGCCACCCACCTGAAGCCCGCGGCCACCGCGCCGCCGCTCGGTGCCCTCCACCGCGAGCTCCCCGGCAGTCTCCCCGAGCTCCGGCCAACCCTGCTCCCACTGTGAGCCTCCCCCAGTTGCCCTTCTTCCCTCCCTCCATGCGCCGTCCATCATCGCCGTTTCCTGCTCGCTGTGTCCACCATGGCCGGAGCCCGCGTGGATGCCGCGCCAGCCGGGATGCGTCTCTCGTGGCCCCGTTCCTGCTATGACGTGCGCGCCCCCTGGCACGCTGGCCGCGCTCTGGCCATGCCAGCAGCCGCTCCTTGGCCGCGCCCGCTGCTTGTTACTGTCGCCGTTAACCACCGTCGTGGGCACGGCAAGGCCGAACCTGATGCACTGCTTGGTGCTGCTCAAGTTGCTACTTGCAGCTGCTACACTGAATGTTGTTGCTGTTACTTGATGTTGCTACTTAAAACTGACCCTCAAAGCAGCAGCAAAACCAACAAGAAACTAGACCTAATTTGGCCAAAGTTAAAATATGCAGAGGGTACACTTAACCAGCTCCAATATTTACCACTGGACCAACTTTAATTCATGCCTAGATTGAATGCTATAATATTCACAAAATGCCCAATTATGTTAACAGAAATCTGACAGAAAAACCAGTTGGTGGTCATAGATAATTAGAATCAAAACATCTATAGGTTGCAACCCCATTTAAGTTGTAGATCTATGGCAATGATCTAGCAAAGTTGGTAAATTATAACAACTTCTGAAGTTAACCTTGAGTAGCACTTTTCCGGAAAATATTTAATTGCTTAAATGGACTCTAATATGAGTGAACATTGTACCAGGTTGTAGATCATAGAAGAGAGCTCCAAGTTGGTATTGGGTACAAAACCATAGGAGGTATAGAACTCTAGATATTCCCTTTGAGAAACAACAAGAAAGGTTCAAACAAAAATTTCCAGACTTTGCAAATTTCTAGTTAGTCCCCAATATTATATTAACCACTTTTTAAGCTCAAAACTTTGTGCTACTGATTTTAATTAATATTGCAAAAGACATGGGCTTGTTGAATACATAACCAACTTCAGTTTACCCCACTTGACCAAATCCATACGATGCATAGATTAAGTGCTATAAAATTGATCAAATGCAGATTGGTGTTAAAAGCAAAATAGTTTGCATCAGTGTTTAGGCAAGGATTTGGCTAAACAAATGAAATATTTTTAGGTTGTAACTTGTACCACATTAAAGGCCATCTAAAACTAATCAGTTTTGGTATAGGGTACTAGTTCATCGAAATTATAAATCACTAGTTATAACCATTTGAAAACTGCTAAAAGTATTAATAATCCCAGACTTAGCGGAGGATTCCAAACCTAGTGCAAATGACATGTGGGTCCCCCTTGGCAGGTTACTATTCTGGATAAGCTTTGGATATTGTTCTAGTTAAATAATAAAAGAAATAAAAGAAATTCTTTTAAATGATTAAAACTTTAGAAAATAATATAAAATAAACCGTAGCTCAGATCGTAATATTTTATACATCAAAGTTGCCCAGAAAAATATAACGAATACGGATACGCTATCCGTATACCAACCACACCCCTCTAACATACCGAACATCGAACCGTCCCCCTCTGGACCGTCCGTCCAATGATTTGTCCAGTACTGTTAAAGTACCCGGATGAATTTATTCCGAACACGAAAGTTGTCCGGAATGGATCAACTAACACGGATACACCCTCCATACGTTTGTCGGATGTCCACGACACCTCCGGCATGATCCCTTCCCCCTCCGGACACCCTGTTCGGTAATCACCCGGAGCTGGCAGTTCATCCCCGAATGAATTCCCGCTCCGAGCAACGTGCTTTCCACTGCGTTAGAACTACGTTAACTTTGCACACGTCATGCCATGTATTTGTTTGTATATATTGCTTTGTATTTACTGTTTCTCCCCCCCCCTTTTTTCTCCGGTAGACCCCGCTGCTACCACCGACTACACCGCTGCCGGGTACGACTACTTCGTCGACGACCCTGCCCCTACCGTCGAGCTTCCAGGCAAGCAGAGCCATTATCTTCCCCAGATATCGCCTACCTTTCCGTACTTTCTTGCACTAGGCATTGTTACTGCTGCTGCTACGTTACAATCCTATTCAATTGCATAGCCTGTTTTTGTCGCCCCTTGATGTACCTCTTTTATCCTATGCTTCCTATTATTATTATTATGCATTATTCAGCAGTGAGCCCTGCGCATTGTTAGCTAGGATTAGATAGAGGGTCGTGATCACTCAGGGGAGTGAACGCGGATACAAATATTATAACTGCACAGGTACGGTACAAAGCAGACACCGCCAGAGGCCCCTATCTGGGTTATGCCTAGTCACCTCAAGTGTGAGCTATCAAGGAGTAATCCTTGTACTCCACTCGAGGCTGACTTTGTCTTACCGCCATCGGGTCTTGGACAGCGGTTGTCCTTAAAGGTAAGAAACTCGGGCGACCCAACGGTGCCCGCGAGCGGTATATCGTCGGGAACGACAGGGAGGGTACGACCGACGTTACTGGCGTGCTTGGCCCCTGCTCGTATCTCGCGAGAGTTACCAAACCACGAAAGTCGAGCTCTACCAAGAGCAAACGCGAGACAAGGTAAGGAGACGGTTCACCTTGTTGGTAACCGCAGTGACTTGGTGGGACGACAGGGCAGGCACCGATGTACTGGTGGTCCTGACTGCTGTCGTTGACCGCGGGTCGGTTAAGTCGAGGCAACGATAACGGTTGTCACGCAGGTTAATTAAAATGCTAAATGGTTCGGCGGATGTCTTGAGTAGCCTTTTGGCTTGTACGCACTACCTACACGTGGGATAAGGAGTGTGGGCTCCCCTGCATCGTAGTCTCGTTCGAGGGTCTTCAGACGTCAGCAGTACCGCGGGCTGATTGCCGGGAAGTGGTGTTGTCTTCTCTTGCTCGAGCGGTGTATTTGTATTTGCTTTGATTTTGCTTCACCGGCCAGTCACGCACCGTGCAGGAGTACGTTCGGGTTAGGGTCCAAAGCCCGGCGTACATAGGATATAGTCCGACGGATGACCTCTCCATTGATTGCCGAAGGATGGGATACTTTGTGTCGGATAGCTTTGGTGGAGCGTTCCCTAACAAGGTTCCCGCCACCCTGGAGATCCGAGCGTCGTAGAGTCACGCCAGTGCACCCCTGCAGGGAAGATTAATCTATTCGAATAGCCGTGTCCACGGTAACAGGACGCTTTATGATGAAGCTGGATCTTACCACTAGAAACTATTACTATTAAACTATATGGTTCCGGGTCTTCTTCCTCGCAGGGAGTCGAGGAAGGGAACTCGGAGGCATTATTATTATTGTTAATCATTACAACTTATATTATACAATGTTGCAGCAATTTCTGCTTCGTTGTTACTTTATGCTTTATATGAACTGTTGGCTGATTCTTACCTCATGCTGCAAGACATCGTCGGAAGATGCTAGTCTTCGATAGGCCTAGCTTCTTACCCTTGCTCTGGATTTCTGTCTTTCAGTCCACAATATATAGCCTCTTCTTTCCGTTGATACAATGCATAATGCTTAGTACCGGACGTAAGACTCGCGGGTATACTAGATACTCACCTTCTTTATTTCCTTTACTGTTTTGCCTGATCGGCCGCTGCAGTCGACGTTGGAGCCCAGGAGCAGGAGTACCCCGGAGGCGGATACTACTACGTCGAGACCCCCGCTGACCAGGACCAGGAGTAGTTTCGGAGGCTCCCAGGCAGGAGGCCTTGCCTTTTCGATCTGTATCTCTGATGTTATTTGTGCTAGCCTTCTTAAGGCAAAACTTGACTAACTATGTCTGTACTCAGATATTATGGCTTGTATAACTTATGTATTCGGGTCCGCGTGACCCCCTTTATTGTAACATATTGGTTTATCCTTTTTTGTTTAGTGTTGTGCTGTGATATTCTCACCGTGGCACCCTAATCTCAGTCGTGTACCCTGCGTGTATGATTACTGTACACGGATTGATTTTGGGGGCGTCACAAGTTGGTATCAGAGCCGACTGCCTATAGGAAGCCACCCCACCACTACCTGGTCGAAGTTGAGTCTAGACTTTGAAAAACTATTTTGCTAACTTAATATTTGGCTTACGGGCCCACATCGATGTCACTACGTGTGATATCTATGGTATTAGGATCTTTTTCTCCGTACCTATGCTCTGGGACTCTGCTCACTTATCCTTGCTGGTAAGTTTTATTAACCCTAACTTTAGGTTCTCGTACCTCCTTCCTTCCGGAGAGCACTGCATTCCCGATGATCGCCTGATTCACCTGAAGATTCCGAAGGTTACTCTCCGATAAATTCTCGAGCACCTACGTGTTCATCGCCTTTGCAATCGCATGCCACCGATAAGTCTGTGTGGATAATTACTTCCACCTCCCAATCTAGAAATCATAATTCCCTTGTACTTAAGCATCGAATTATTCCGATGCTTCTATCACCCGATGCCTTTGCATTTTTTTCCTTCCGGTTGAGTGTTGATACTCACATCGGATCCTTTGCGAACCATCCGACATTTTTGTGGATTACTATCCGACTATTCTTACATGGCTTATTCCATGTGTCAATTGGATTCATCGTGTGAAATACCCTTCCTGCCCCTCGATGATTTGTGTTATCGTCGACAACCACCCTTGTCTCCGTGCCAATACAACTTGATCATATATATCGTGCTCTGCTTTCCCTTGGGAAGGCTATACACGTGATACTTGTGTATCATCACTTTTTCCCGTCCATTGGTCTGTTGATCAGACAATGAAATTTACCTTTCCGTTGGTCTGTTTGATCAGACAACCATGTTTTACCTTCCATTGGTCTGTTTAATCTTTCTTGTGATATAAATTATCTGAGCAGCGATGATTCCCTGCTTATGTAAACACCTCGGTGTACTACCTCGTCAGTAAACCTTGCTGCCATTGTTGATAACATCTCGGTAACCACCGGGACGAGAACTTTGCCAATTGATCCGCCTCGTATTAACGAGCAGAAAAATGGTTCTCAATGTCCACTGCTCCTGGTACCGAGGTTGTTGCTGACATAGCTGACAAACTATTTTCTGACAACCTTGCGTCGTGATCGCATAACATGTCGCCACCCTCCCTATTCTTGGTGGACCCATAACCCACAGTTCCACAGGATCGAAACCTGACTCTTGTCATCTACCTTGCGATATTCGGCCCGATATCATGCTTATGCCTAATGCTCTGAACCCCTGTCCATCATCCGTCATCGGCATCGAATGCATGCTTATCCGCTTGAGATGCTCATACCTTCCTTTGTTTCTCTTGATGTATTCCTCTGAGTTTAAACTCGGAAGATTACTTTTTACATCGTTCCCTCGGACAACCTCGGTTGATTAACCTGGTACCGATCCGACCCCCCTTGAGTTTACCCCCAACCTATTCGTAAGTACGATGAAGACCCCGAAGAAGGATGACAACTCGTCGAGATGCAATGATGCAAATAAATGAAGACACTAATGAGAAGGATTAACTTCATCGAGAAGGGAAACAACAACCAGAAGACTCGTTAGAATACGAAACCGAAACCTTACCCCTTGCCCTACTTTTAATTCTCGAGATGAGAATTCTTTGTAGTGGTGGAGATTTGTAACACCCCGGGTGTCACACTACAGTAATCACCTACAGTAATCACTTTTACTGTTGCCAAGTCACTGAGGTTAAGCATGGATGATCACCCTTGATCAAGTGTTCCAGATTCAGTCGAAATAAAAAAAATTCCAAATCTAAGTGGAAATGAAACCTTGCCCTAAAATTGTGCAACCTATTTTATTAAATGGCTAAAAGTTGGTAGATCAAGATACTATAGCAATGGATATTTAATATCACATTTAAATATTTTAAACCATTGAAACAATAGCTAAGACAACCCCATTTGATCTTTTATTATTGGAATAAAATTCAAATGATTTTATTAAACCACCAAACCTTTGGTAGCACTGCTATGTAGGGTAATAGAAATATTGGAGCCAGTCCTATATTTTCAAAATTATAAGGCTAGCTAAAAGGATTAGATAAAAGTAACTAATAAATAAATAAACAATAAAAAAAAGAAACCGGCCCAGGCCAGCTGGGCCAGCCAGCCCAGGCCGCCCCAGCCCACCTATGCCCCTGGCGCAGTGGATAAGAGGCCCAAGCGCCCCCCCCGGTCAACGCTCATCTCTCCCCTCACCCCGATCCCCTCCCGTTCCAGATCGAGAACCGGCGCCCCCTTCCCTCCGGCCGTCGTCGGCCCTCCCGCCGCCGGGCAGCCCCACCGCGAGGCGCCCCTACCCCCACGCCGGCTGCTCCCTCGGCCGCGGTCGCCCCTGTCAACCTCGGCCACCCATCTGAAGCCCGCGGCCACCGCGCCGCCGCTCGGTGCCCTCCACTGCGAGCTCCCCGGTAGTCTCCCCGAGCTCCGGCCAACCCCGCTCCCCCTGTGAGCCTCCCCCAGTTGCCCTTCTTCCCTCCCTCCATGCGCCGTCCATCATCGCCGTTTCCTGCTCGCTGTGTCCACCATGGCCGGAGCCCGCGTGGATGCCGCGCCAGCCGGGATGCGTCTCTCGTGGCCCCGTTCCTGCTATGACGTGCGCGCCCCCTGGCACGCTGGCCGCGCTCTGGCCATGCCAGCAGCCGCTCCTTGGCCGCGCCCGCTGCTTGTTACTGTCGCCGTTAACCACCGTCGTGGGCACGGCAAGGCCGAACCTGATGCACTTCTTGGTGCTGCTCAAGTTGCTACTTGCAGCTGCTACACTGAATGTTGTTGCTGTTACTTGATATTGCTACTTAAAACTGACCCTCAAAGCAGCAGCAAAACCAACAAGAAACTAGACCTAATTTGGCCAAAGTTAAAATATGCAGAGGGTACACTTAACCAGCTCCAATATTTACCACTGGACCAACTTTAATTCATGCCTAGATTGAATGCTATAATATTCACAAAATGCCCAATTATGTTAACAGAAATCTGACAGAAAAACCAGTTGGTGGTCATAGATAATTAGAATCAAAACATCTATAGGTTGCAACCCCATTTAAGTTGTAGATCTATGGCAATGATCTAGCAAAGTTGGTAAATTATAACAACTTCTGAAGTTAACCTTGAGTAGCACTTTTCCGGAAAATATTTAATTGCTTAAATGGACTCTAATATGAGTGAACATTGTACCAGGTTGTAGATCATAGAAGAGAGCTCCAAGTTGGTATTGGGTACAAAACCATAGGAGGTATAGAACTCTAGATATTCCCTTTGAGAAACAACAAGAAAGGTTAAAACAAAAATTTCCAGACTTTGCAAATTTCTAGTTAGTCCCCAATATTATATTAACCACTTTTTAAGCTCAAAACTTTGTGCTACTGATTTTAATTAATATTGCAAAAGACATGGGCTTGTTGAATACATAACCAACTTCAGTTTACCCCACTTGACCAAATCCATACGATGCATAGATTAAGTGCTATAAAATTGATAAAATGCAGATTGGTGTTAAAAGCAAAATAGTTTGCATCAGTGTTTAGGCAAGGATTTGGCTAAACAAATTAAATATTTTTAGGTTTTAACTTGTACCACATTAAAGGCCATCTAAAACTAATCAGTTTTGGTATAGGGTACTAGTTCATCGAAATTATAAATCACTAGTTATAACCATTTGAAAACTGCTAAAAGTATTAATAATCCCAGACTTAGCGGAGGATTCCAAACCTAGTGCAAATGACATGTGGGTCCCCCTTGGCAGGTTACTATTCTGGATAAGCTTTGGATATTGTTCTAATTAAATAATAAAAGAAATAAAAGAAATGCTTTTAAATGATTAAAACTTTAGAAAATAATATAAAATAAACCGTAGCTCAGATCGTAATATTTTATACATCAAAGTTGCTCAGAAAAATATAACGAATACGGAAACGCTATCCTTATACCAACCACACCCCTCTAACATACCGAACATCGAACCGTCCCCCTTCGGACCGTCCGTCCGATGATTTGTCCAGTATTGTTAAAGTACCCGGATGAATTTATTCCGAACACGAAAGTTGTCCGGAATGGATGAACTAACACGGATACACCCTCCATACGTTTGTCGGATGTCCACGACACCTCCGGCATGATCCCTTCCCCCTCCGGACACCCTGTTGGGTAATCACCCGGAGCTGGCAGTTCATCCCCGAATGAATTCCCGCTCCGAGCAACGTGCTTTGCACTACGTTAGAACACCGTTAACTTTGCATACGTCATGCCATGTATTTGTTTGTATATATTGCTTTGTATTTACTGTTTCTCCCCCCCCCCTTTATTCTCCGGTAGACCCCGCTGCTACCACCGACTACACCGCTGCCGGGTACGACTTCGTCGACGACCCTGCGCCTACCGTCGAGCTTCCAGGCAAGCAGAGCCATTCTCTTCCCCAGATATCGCCTACCTTTCCGTACTTTCTTGCACTAGGCATTGTTACTGCTGCTGCTACGTTACAATCCTATTCAATTGCATAGCCTGTTTTTGTCGCCCCTTGATGTACCTCTTTTATCCTATGCTGCCTATTATTATTATGCATTATTCAGCAGTGAGCCCTGCGCATTGTTAGCTCGGATTAGATAGAGGGCCGTGATCACTCAGGGGAGTGAACGCGGATACAAATATTATAACTGCACAGGTACGGTACAAAGCAGACACCGCCAGAGGCCCCTATCTGGGTTATGCCTAGTCACCTCAAGTGTGAGCTATCAAGGAGTAATCCTTGTACTCCACTCGAGGCTGACTTTGTCTTACCGCCATCGGGTCCTGGACAGCGGTTGTCCTTAAAGGTAAGAAAGTCGGGCGACCCAACGGTGCCCGCGAGCGGTATATCGTCGGGAACGACAGGGAGGGTACAACCGATGTTACTGGCGTGCTTGGCCCCTGCTCGTATCTCGCGAGAGTTACAAAACCACGAAAGTCGAGCTCTACCAAGAGCAAACGCGAGACAAGGTAAGGAGACGGTTCACCTTGTTGGTAACCGCAGTGACTTGGTGGGACGACAGGGCAGGCACCGATGTACTGGTGGTCCTGACTGCTGTCGTTGACCGCGGGTCGCTTAAGTCGAGGCAACGATAACGGTTGTCACACAGGTTAATTAAAATGCTAAATGGTTCGGCGGATGTCTTGAGTAGCCTTTTGGCTTGTACGCACTACCTACACGTGGGATAAGGAGTGTGGGCTCCCCTGCATCGTAGTCTCGTTCGAGGGTCTTCAGACGTCAGCAGTACCGCGGGCTGATTGCCGGGAAGTGGTGTTGTCTTCTCTTGCTCGAGCGGTGTATTTGTATTTGCTTTGATTTTGCTTCACCGTCCAGTCACGCACCGTGCAGGAGTACGTTCGGGTTAGGGTCCAAAGCCCGGCGTACATAGGATATAGTCCAACGGATGACCTCTCTATTGATTGCCGAAGGATGGGCTACTTTGTGTCGGATAGCTTTGGTGGAGCATTCCCTAACAAGGTTCCCTCCACCCTGGAGATCCGAGCGTCGTAGAGTCACGCCAGTGCACCCCTGCAGGGAAGATTAATCTATTCGAATAGCCGTGTCCACGGTAACAGGACGCTTTATGCTGAAGCTGGATCTTACCACTAGAAACTATTACTATTAAACTGTATGGTTCCGGGTCTTCTTCCTCGCAAGGAGTCGAGGAAGGGAACTCGGAGGCATTATTAGTATTGTTAATCATTACAACTTATATTATACAATGTTGCAGCAACTTCTGCTTCGTTGTTACTTTATGCTTTATATGAACTGTTGGCTGATTCTTACCTCATGCTGCAAGACATCGTCGGAAGATGCTAGTCTTCGATAGGCCTAGCTTCTTACCCTTGCTCTGGATTTCTGTCTTTCAGTCCACAATATACAGCCTCTTCTTTCCATTGATACAATGCATAATGCTTAGTAGCGGACGTAAGACTCGCGGGTATACTAGATACTCACCTGCTTTATTTCCTTTACTGTTTTGCCTGATCGGCCGCTGCAGTCGACGTTGGAGCCCAGGAGCAGGAGTACCCCGGAGGCGGATACTACTACGTCGAGACCCCCGCTGACCAGGACCAGGAGTAGTTTCGAAGGCTCCCAGGCAGGAGGCCTTGCCTTTTCGATCTGTATCTCTGATGTTATTTGTGCTAGCCTTCTTAAGGCAAAACTTGACTAACTATGTCTGTACTCAGATATTATGGCTTGTATAACTTATGTATTCGGGTCCGCGTGACCCCCTTTATTGTAACATATTGGTTTATCCTTTTGTGTTTAGTGTTGTGCTGTGATATTCTCACCGTGGCACCCTAATCTCAGTCGTGTACCCTGCGTGTATGATTACTGTACACGGATTGATTTTGGGGGCGTCACAATGCCTGACGCTCGTGGTTTTTACCCTTCTCCTGGGAGGGATTTTGCATGTTAAATCCTTGTTTCACTGTGTTGATTTTCGTTCTTCTCGTTGATATATTGTCTGTCGAATCTCTAATACATCACGTACAGCTCAGCGTGCCTGGTAGTTGTTGTCGTTGACACTCTGGATGATCCCTGTGTACGTGATTGTCGATGTACCGTCAGCCATCATTGTTGCCAAACCCGACCAACAACAATACTTGTCGGCCTTGATGTTGGGAAAGTGCAAGAAAATGTGTTTGAACTAGAAGTGCAAGCAAATGATGTGAGAAAAATCCTACGAGTTATTTATGATTTTTTTGAGGAAAATCCCTATTTATTAAATTAAAACACCATGTGCAAAATTTGAATCAAGGTTAGAAGGTTTGGTCCAAAACGGAACATGGGTTGCAAACAGCTCAGAAATATAATATAGCAATATTAATTTTGTTTTGCAAATTTAAATTTGATTGCAATTAGCAAGATGAAATCAAATCTATGCAAAGTAATGATGGCATGATGACATAATGGTGTAGTAACGGAAAATAACATGGAAATATTTAGTGTATTTAGTTATAAAAAAAATGTTTGGTTGATAGGGGATGCACAGCTGAGTAGAGACATTGAACAACCACATTGTTGATGATAAAATAGATAGAAGACATTGTTTGAGAATGATATGAAGATAAGACAGATAAAGGTAATGAAAAACAAGAGATGGGGAGAGATAACAAGAGAAACATGTGAACTGAACAATGCGTGGGGCAGCTCCTTTTTTATTTTCTTTTTGGAAAAAACTAAAATGAATGAACTTTTAGACAAAAGCTAAATCAAACCCTAAACTTACAATCCCCGAAATCAGCGCACCAAAATTTTCGATCCCGGTCTATTATAAACCTTGAGCGCATTTCCAAACAAGAATTCCCGACCAAGTGTTTTTTCATCAAGCGCGTTGTAAACATAACAAAAAAAATTGAAAAGATATTTCTTTAAATCCCTAACATTTTGTAAAGTGTGATTTTTTTAAAAGAAATATTATTTACAACACAATCAATTATGAAATAGCGGACTTTATTTAAACATAAAAATGTTCAGTGTAAAATGTGTTCACAAAACTCAAAGATTGTTGAAATTTTGAAAGTACAAGAAAAAAACAAGACTGCTGCAAAAACCGGATGCTACAGTAGCCAGTTGATACGTCCCGTTCTCTACAGTTTTTTAGGGTGTTTCGTATGCTACATCGGTACTGTTTCGAAATCACTAGTTGTAGAGTATTCGTAGCAAGGATCAATGCGCTTTTTCCACGCGTGTCAAGTGGCTATACGTACGCGCGTCAAGGGGCACGCTCTGGAGGTTTTCCGTTTTTCCTGTTTTTAAAGGCATGAGTGCCTTTTTACGAAGGCACGATAATGCTTATCGCAGAGGCATGATAGTGTATCTCGCGGAGGCATGAGACATGACTTGTGCCTTTTTTTGAGGCACGACTCATGCCTCCCGCGAAGGCACTGTCGTGCCTTCCACGGAGGCAAGGTCGTGCCTCTCTTTTTTCCCGATTTTCTTTAATGTTTTTTCACCAAAATGTATAGAAAAAACATGCGAAAACCGAGAAAGTCGAAAAAATAATCGAAAAACCAATTTTAAACATAAAAAACACGTGCACAAAAATTAAAAAAAAGAAATCCTGCGGGATCGCTGTAAAAAAATTGTTCGCTATTCAGTGAATCCTCAACATTTCTGTAGTGACAATAAACATTTTCAAGATCTACACAAATCCACTTGTTATTTATAACAAGGGATGTAAAAATATTTGAACATACAAGGGCATACATATATGTAAATATTTTTGTTTTTTTTGAAAAATTTATTACATAAAATGTGAACAATTTGGTAATGGTGAATATATTTTATTAAATGATACTAATTTATGAAGTTCTAATATAAAAAAGCAAATAATTTTTATTTTTTGACCAAAATTAGAAATCATGAACATTTTAGATTGTTTTTACTTTTGAACAATTTATGAAATGCGCCAACTTTTTTTAAAATTTCAGAACATATTAAAAATTTCTAATTTTTAAGAAAATTCTGAATATATTTTAAAATAAAACATTTGTCGAAATTTGTGAACAATATTTATTTTTTATTTTTACATTGCACTTTAGAATAGAAAACAAAACGAAAAAAAGCACATGAAATCCTGCCTGATAATATCACCAATTTATTTAAATTAATTAGGGTTGTTATTTACCATGATGATCAGAAGTTATTATTACCATGATTTGACAAATGGTCAGCTGGATGCTTATTGCTAAACTAAAATAAATTATTCTAATTCCGTTATGGTTACCTGAATTCCAGCCCGCCCCTTGGCCCCCGCGCCACTTCGAAGGGTAGTAGAATGTCTTGGACGCGTAGAATTTGTCGTAGTACGCCTACCAAGGAAGCTTGGGGAGCGGGAGGGGGGGGGGGTTTGCCCCCCCCCCCTTTACCCATCTCCTCGGAGGGGTTTTCCACGTGAAATTCTTCTGTCCCCTGTGTTGATTCTCGTTCTTCTCATTGATTTTTGTCTGTCAAATCTCTAACACGTCACGTACAGCTCAGTGTGCCGGGTACGCCAGATTTTGTACCTGGTAGTTTCTGTCGTTGACACTCTGGATGATACCTGTGTACATGATTGTCGGTGTACCGTCAGGCATCATTGTTGCCAAACCCGACCAACAACAATACTTGTCGGCTTTGATGTTGGGAAAGTGCAAGCGAATGTGTTTGAACTAGAAGTGCAAGCAAATGATGTGAGAAAAACCTGATGGCTTATTTATGATTATTTTTTTGAGGAAAAGACCTATTTACAAAATTAAAACACCATGTGCAAAATTTGAATCAAGGCTAGAAGGATTGATCCAAAACGGAACAAGGGTTACAAAGAGCTCACAAATATAATATAACAATATTAATTTGGTTTTGCAAATTTAAAGTTTGATTGCAATTAGCAAAATGAAATCAAATCTATGCAAAGTAATGATGGCATGATGATATAATGGTGCAGTAACAAAAAGTAACATGGGAATATTTAGTGTATTAACCCTTCTCCAGTTATAAAAAAAGATTTGGTTAATAGGGGATGTACAGCTCAGTCGAGGCACTGAACAACCACATTGTTGATGATAAAATAGATAGAAGACATTGTTTGAGAATGATATGAAGAGAAAACAGATAAAGGTAATGAGAAACAAGGGAAAGGGAGAGATAACATGAGAAACATGTGAAGTGAACAATGTGTGGCAGACTGGCAGCTCCTTTTGTATTTTCTTTTTGGAAAATATCTAAAATGAACCTTGAACTTGTAGACGAAAGCTAAATCAAACCCTAAACTTACAATCACGGAAATCAGCACATCAAACTTTCTGATCCCGATCTATTATAAACCTTGAGCGCATTTTCAAACAGGAATTACCGACCAAGTTTTTTTTTCATGAAGCGCGCTATAAAAATAACCAAAAAATTTGAAAAGGTATTTTTTTAAATCCCTAACATTTTGTAAAGTGTGATTTTTTAAAAAGAAATATTCTTTACAATACAATCAATTTTGAAATAGCGGAATTTTTTGAATCATCAAAATGTTCAGTGTAAAGATTGTTCAAATTTTGAAAGTACAAAAAATAACAAGACTTCTGCAAAGAACCGGATGCTACAGTAGCCAGTTGCTGCATCCCGTTCGCTATAGTTTTTTTAGGGGTGTTCCGTATGCTACAGTGGTACTCCCTTCGTCCCATACATAATATAGTATCATTTTTCAAACTAGACTAACTTGAAAAACGATACTACATTATTGGACGAAGGGAGTATTGTTTTTAATCGCTAAGCTTCAAAATGGGCCGGCTCAATAACATGGCGCTCTGTATTGTGACAATAAACATGCTTTTAGGGGTGTTCCCTATGCTAGCTACAGTGGATTTATACATATTTTTAACTTTTGAAAAATTTATGAAATGAGCTACTTTTTAAGAACATATTTAAAATTTCTACTTTTTAAGAAAATTCTCAATATATTTTAAAAATAAATATTTTTACAAATTTACGAACAATATTTACTTTTTATTTTTCGTTGCACGTTAGAAAAAAAACAAAACAAAAAAAGAATAAAAGAAAGCACATGAACTACCGCGCTAATGGGCCGACCCGATTTATCCTCATATCCAATGAATCAATGAACGATCCCGGTCAAGGTTCAAAATAGACCGGGGTATGAAAGTTTGATGTGCTGATTTTCGAGATTATAAGTTTAGGATTTGATTTAGCTTTGTTCTACAAGTTCAAGGTTTATTTTAAACTTTTTTTTTTGTAGTGTCAGCGGTGTAGGGAGGAAAACTGGAACGATCTCGCCAAAATAAAAATGATTTTTGTACTGACGAGAGAAATGACAAGCTGACAGACGCAAGCCATCATGGCTGTTTGGCCTTGGCTTACCTCACTGTTCGTTATGCGTCATCTTCACCAATACTTTATGTTTCAGCGACATCTTTGGTAGAGCTGCTGTATGATTCTCAACCGGCGTGCGCTGCAGTTGTCGACCTTGACGTACGTCGTCTTCGCCACTGTTCCAGTAACGCGAAATGCATCTCTACTCACTGTGTGTATTATCTACATGCGTACCAGCACTAGTACTACCATCTAGCGCAGTTGTTTACAAACTTGCAGATAAAATACTACTGCCTGCTAAAAATATGCACAAGTGTGTACCTTCTCATGCTTTTTTTTTGGAAGCATGTACTTTCTCATGCTTGAAAGGAATGAAGACAATATCCATAGAAAAGACATTGTCCATAGAAATTAAACAATAAATGGCCCATTCTTGGCTTTCAAGGCTCCAGTTAGCCATGGATGATGGGCATGTGTTGATGGGTCCTAGGGAATTTTTGGCATGGCTAGCTATAGCTACGTGCATGCATTGCCATGGATGCGTGCGTAGCAATCAAAGGTAAGGCCTGCATGCGTACATGGGGCAGACGGAGAAGAGAAAACTCAATAGGAAATGCACGACAAGGGCTGGCTTAGCTTAGCCAGGATGCCCGGAAATCAAAGACAAAAGACAGGAGGTCCCTCTCAGAGATGGCCATAGGAAAAGGAGAAGAAGAATATGTGCTCTGGGAGACTGGGATGGAAGAATGTTTGTTTTGGGTGCGTGAGATGCACTGCATCATAAACTCGCATAGCAGGGACGAAAAGCATGCATGTATGAGCTAGAGTGGCTATTCTGCATCCGAAGCTCATCTAGTACAATCAAACATGAACAATGATATTTTGAAACAGTAAATGAATTTGAAAATTTCTGGAATTTGTTAGGCGTCCAAGAAGCCCATGTGCGCATGTTGCATACAAGACTTCGTGATGTTGGACATCGGGAAAGCTCATGCCACAAATATATACAGATGTCTGATAAACTTTGAAGGAAAAACACTATTGAGAGTTTGTTTTATTTTGTTTTTGCAGGAGCTTCTCAGATGTATAAACATCACGAATTTTTGCACTCACCTTCATCACATGAGCATGTTGGATACCAGAAAAATCCAAAAAAAAATCAATTTATTGTTCACAGAGTGTAGATGAGCTCAGACACCATTTTGAATTTATCGTGTGTGAGTTGGTCAAAGTTCCCCACTCAGTTTATAAAGGGCATGCACATCTTTATAATTTAAGGGGGGCGGGGGGGGGGGGGATCAATTATTAACATTTTCTATATTTATTAGATGCTTGAAAGTTTCTTACGCGCCAGTAAAATCCCGCGAAACACCAAGACGAAATATGGGGCGTCCACCAAGTGCATCGCGGCGTGTGACCGACAAGGCCACACATCGAAGCAACCCGAAACCAAAGACAACGAGACGGTGAAGACTGAGGGTTGATATATTAGATGCAGGGAAGGGGTTACCGGTGTCGTAGAAGAAAGATGGGAAGACGCTACGGGAGAGGCGGTTGACGCCTACGGCCGACATCTACGCCGACGGCCAAATGTCGAGGCCGTCGGCGTAGACTGGCAGACTCGTCAGCCCCGTAATGGGCCGTCGGCGTCCCAAAGCCGTGGGCTTAGGCCTATTTAGGCCGAGGGCCGCCGTCGGCGTATAAATGCCGTCGGCGTAGGCCCAATTTACGCCGAGGGCTGCCGTCGGCGTAGCCCAAGCCGTCGGCGTAACTCCTGCCAGGTGGTCCTCGTTGACAGCGGGCGGCAACCCCGTTAGCCAGTAGAGGCTATACCTACTTTCATTTTTCTTTTTTATTTTCTTTTGTTTTGTTTAATAATTTAATCTTATATTACTAATACATAAAATAATATTGGAAATGGGATTATCATATATTTATCATCTCATTTCAACCCTCGATATACGCCTCTTTATTATTTTTGTGTCTTCTAGTTAATACATAAGATAATATATTAATAAATTATAATACTAAATTAAAATATATTATGCTACTAGTACTATATTAATATGTGTATGCTCCACAGTTTTACCTCGTGAGGAGAAAGCTATAAGGGTAAACCGTCGCCCCCTCCCCGGCCCCGCCCCTCGCGCCCAGACTAGGCCGGGTTTCGGTGAAGAAAGATCGCCAAAGCGCCGTAGTACCGCATGAACTTGAATGTGATTGTAGGGTATGTGTCCATGTGTGGTGTAAGATCCATGCATAAATGCAATGTATAGCTCCTTGGTGTGACCATCTCCACATTCATGCGATAACACTATATATGCAAAGACCAGGGGCTACGATGTGTTACAAGGTCCTAACCTTGTTTTCCATGTAGTTATGTCCTAAAAAACCTCAACAAACAAAAAAAATTGTTGGAACATCGTGCGAAGAAATCTATAAGGGTAGACCTCCACACCCCCCTCTGGAACAGGATGTAACACGTGAATTACCGCTGAAGCGTCGGAATCCTAGAAAAACTTGCATGTGGACCTAGGGTATGTGTAAAAGTGTGGTGGAAGGCCCATAGTGTAATTTAATGTTTGTAGATGGCATATGTAGGTCATGTGTCTGACGTTGTTCACGGACATGAGCTAACACTTAGTAAAATCGTCGATCCGTATGTGGAAACTCCCGGTACGTGTCTACCGGTGTGAATAATGTGGTGAAATGTGTTCAACCTTGGTTTTCCATGTACATATGTGCTAAACAAACATAGATAGATAAAAAATTCAATTGGTCCCATCCTCGAACGGAGAAAGCTATAAGGGTAGATCTGCGGCCCCCCCGATCTAGGGTTTCGGGGGTGAATGACCGTCGGAGGGCCGGAATCATTGTAAAACCTGCATGTGGAGCTAGGTTATGTTTATAAGTGTGATTTAATGTTTGTAGATGGCATATGTAGGTCATGTGTCTGACGTTGTTCACGGACATGGGCTAACACTTAGTAAAATCGTCGATCCGTATGTGGAAACTCCCGGTACGTGTCTACCGGTGTGAATAATGTGGTGAAATGTGTTCAACCTTGGTTTTCCATGTACATATGTGCTAAACAAACATAGATAGATAAAAAAGTCCATTGGTCAATCCTCGTACGGAGAAATCTATAAGGGTAGATCTGCGCCCCCCCCCCCCCGATCTAGGGTTTCGGGGGTGAATGACCGTCGGAGGGCCGGAATCATTGGAAAACCTGCATGTGGAGCTAGGTTATGTTTAGAAGTGTGATTTAATGTTTGTAGATGGCATATGTAGGTGATGTGTCTGACGTTGTTCACGGACATGGGCTAACACTTAGTAAAATCATCGATCCGTATGTGGAAACTCCCGGTACGTGTCTACCGGTGTGAATAATGTGGTGAAATGTGTTCAACCTTGGTTTTCCATGTACATATGTGCTAAACAAACATAGATAGATAAAAAAGTCCATTGGTCCATCCTCGTACGGAGAAAGCTATAAGGGTAGATCTGCGGCCCCCTCCGATCTAGGGTTTCGGGGGTGAATGACCATCGGAGGGCCTGAATCATTGGAAAACCTGCATGTGGAGCTAAGTTATGTTTACAAGTGTGATTTAATGATTGTAGATGGCATATGTAGGTCATGTGTCTGACGCTGTTCACGGACATGGGCTAACACTTAGTAAAATCGTCGATCCGTATGTGGAAACTCCCGGTACGTGTCTACCGGTGTGAATAATGTGGTGAAATGTGTTCAACCTTGGTTTTCCATGTACATATGTGCTAAACAAACATAGATAGATAAAAAAGTCCATTGGTCCATCCTCGTACGGAGAAAGCTATAAGGGTAGATCTGCGGTCCCCCCCCCCCCCCGATCTAGGGTTTCGGGGGTGAATGACCGTCGGAGGGCCGGAATCATTGGAAATCCTGCATGTGGAGCTAGGTTATGTTTATAAGTGTGATTTAATGTTTGTAGATGGAATATATAGGTCATGTGTCTGACGTTGTTCACGGACATGGGCTAACACTTAGTAAAATCGTCGATCCGTATGTGGAAACTCCCGATACGCGTCTACCGGTGTGAATAATGTGGTGAAATGTGTTCAACCTTGGTTTTCCATTTACATATCTACTAAACAAACATAGATAGATAAAAAATTCCGTTGGTCCATCCTCGTACGGAGAAAGCTATAAGGGTAGATCTGCGGGCCCCTCGATCTAGGGTTTCGGGGGTGAATGACCGTCGGAGGGCCGGAATCATTGGAAAACCTGCATGTGGAGCTAGGTTATGTTTATAAGTGTGATTTAATGTTTGTAGATGGCATATGTAGATCATGTGTCTGACGTTGTTCACGGACATTGTCTAACACTTAGTAAAATCGTCGATCCGTATGTGGAAACTTCCGGTACGTGTCTACCGGTGTGAATAATGTGGTGAAATGTGTTCAACCTTGGTTTTCCTTGTACATATGTGCTAAAAAACATACATAGATAAAAAATTCCATTGGTCCATCCTCGTACGGAGAAAGCTATACGGGTAGATCTGCGCCCCCCCCCCGATCTAGGGTTTCGGGGGTGAATGACCGTCGGAGGGCCGGAATCATTGGAAAACCTGCATGTGGAGCTAGGTTATGTTTATAAGTGTGATTTAATGTTTGTAGATGGCATATGTAGGTCATGTGTGTGACGTTGTTCACAGACATGGGCTAACACTTAGTAAAATCGTCGATCCGTATGTGGAAACTCCCGATACGTGTCTACCGGTGTGAATAATGTGGTGAAATGTGTTCAACCTTGGTTTTCCATGTACATATGTGCTAAACAAACATAGATAGATAAAAAAGTGCATTGGTTCATCCTCGTACGGAGAAAGCTATAAGGGTAGATCTGCGCCCCCCCCCCCTCGATCTAGGGTTTCGGGGGTGAATGACCGTCGGAGGGCCGTAATCATTGGAAAACCTGCATGTGCAGCTAGGTTATGTTTATAAGTGTGATTTAATGTTTGTAGATGACATATGTAGGTCATGTGTCTGACGTTGTTCACGGACATGGGCTAACACTTAGTAAAATCGTCGATCCGTATGTGGAAACTCCCGGTACGTGTCTACCGGTGTGAATAATGTGGTGAAATGTGTTCAACCTTGGTTTTCCATGTACATATGTGCTAAACAAACATAGATAGATGAAAAATTCCATTGGTACATCCTCGTACGGAGAAAGCTATAAGGGTAGATCTGCGGGCGCAACCGATCTTTGGTTTCGGGGGTGAATGACCGTCGGAGGGCCGAAATCATTGTAAAACCTGCATGTGGAGCAAGGTTATGTTTATAAGTGTGATTTAATGTTTGTAGATGGCATGTGTAGGTCATGTGTCTGACGTTGTTCACGGACAAGGGCTAACACTTAGTAAAATCGTCGATCCGTATGTGGAAACTCCCGGTACGTGTCTACCGGTGTGAATAATGTGGTGAAATGTGTTCAACCTTGGTTTTCCATGTACATATGTGCTAAACAAACATAGATAGATAAAAAAGTCCATTGGTCCATCCTCGTACGGAGAAAGCTATACGGGTAGATCTGCGGGCCCCCTCCCGATCTAGGGTTTCGGGGGTGAATGTCCGTCGGAGGGCCGGAATCATTGGAAAACCTGCAGGTGGAGCTAGGTTATGTTTATAAGTGTGATTTAATGTTTGTAGATGGCATATGTAGGTCATGTGTCTGACGTTGTTCACGGACATGGGCTAACACTTAGTAAAATCGTCGATCCGTATGTGGAAACTCCCGGTACGTGTCTACCGGTGTGAATAATGTGGTGAAATGTGTTCAACCTTGGTTTTCCATGTACATATGTGCTAAACAAACATAGATAGATAAAAAAGTCCATTGGTCCATCCTCGTACGGAGAAAGCCATAAGGGTAGATCTGCGGTCCCCCCCCCCCCCCGTCTAGGGTTTCGCTGGTGAATGACCGTCGAAGGGCCGGAATCATTGGAAAACTTGCATGTGGAGCAAGGTTATGTTTATAAGTTTGATTTAATGTTTGTATATGGCATATGTAGGTCATGTGTCTGACGTTGTTCACGGACATGGGCTAACACTTAGTAAAATCGTCGATCCGTATGTGGAAACTCCCGGTACGTGTCTACCGGTGTGAATAATTTGGTGAAATGTGTTCAACCTTGGTTTTTTCCATGTACATTTGTGCTAAACAAACATAGATAGATAAAAAATTCCATTGGTCCATCCTCGTACGGAGAAAGCTATAAGGGTAGATCTGCGGGCCCCCGCGATCTAGGGTTTCGGGAGTGAATGACCGTCGGAGGGCCGTAATCATTGGAAAACCTGCATGTGGAGCTAGGTTATGTTTATAAGTGTGATTTAATGTTTGTAGATGGCATATGTAGGTCATGTGTTTGACGTTGTTCATGGACATGGGCTAACACTTAGTAAAATCGTCGATCCGTATGTGGAAACTCCCGGTACGTGTCTACCGGTGTGAATAATGTGGTGAAATGTGTTCAACCTTGGTTTTACATGTACATATGTGCTAAACAAACATAGATAGATAAAAAAAGTCCATTGGTCCATCCTCGTACGGAGAAAGCTATAAGGGTAGATCTGCGGTCCCCCCCGATCTAGGGTTTCGCGGGTGAATGACCGTCGGAGGGCCGGAATTATTGGAAAACCTGCATGTGGAGCAAGGTTATGTTTATAAGTTTGACTTAATGTTTGTATATATGGCATATGAAGGTCATGTGTCTGACGTTGTTCACGGACATGGGCTAACAGTTAGTAAAATCGTCGATCCGTATGTGGAAACTCCCGGTACGTGTCTACCGGTGTGAATAATTTGGTGAAATGTGTTCAACCTTGGTTTTCCATGTACATTTGTGCTAAACAAACATAGATAGATAAAAAATTCCATTGGTCCATCCTCGTACGGAGAAAGCTATAAGGGTAGATCTGCGGGCCCCCCCGATCTAGGGTTTCGGGGGTGAATGACCGTCGGAGGGCCGTAATCATTGGAAAACCTGCATGTGGAGCTAGGTTATGTTTATAAGTGTGATTTAATGTTTGTAGATGGAATATATTGGTTCATCCTCGTACGGAGAAAGCTATAAGGGTAGATCTGCGCCCCCCCCCCCCCCCCGATCTAGGGTTTCGGGGGGTGAATGACCGTCGGAGGGCCGTAATCATTGGAAAACCTTCATGTGGAGCTAGGTTATGTTTATAAGTGTGATTTAATGTTTGTAGATGGCATATGTAGGTCATGTGTCTGACGTTGTTCACGGACATGGGCTAACACTTAGTAAAATCGTCGATCCGTATGTGGAAACTCCCGGTACGTGTCTACCGGTGTGAATAATGTGGTGAAATGTGTTCAACCTTGGTTTTCCATGTACATATGTGCTAAACAAACATAGATAGATAAAAAAGTCCATTGGTCCATCCTCGTACGGAGAAAGCCATAAGGGTAGATCTGCGGGCCCCTCCGATCTAGGGTTTCGGGGGTGAATGACCGTCGGAGGGCCGGAATCATTGGAAAACCTGCATGTGGAGCTAGGTTATGTTTATAAGTGTGATTTAATGTTTGTAGATGGCATATGTAGGTCATGTGTGTGACGTTGTTCACGGACATGGGCTAACACTTAGTAAAATCCTCGATCCGTATGTGGAAACTCCCGATACGTGTCTACCGGTGTGAATAATGTGGTGAAATGTGTTCAACCTTGGTTTTCCATGTGCATATGTGCTAAACAAACATAGATAGATAAAAAAGTCCATTGGTTCATCCTCGTACGGAGAAAGCTATAAGGGTAGATCTGCGGCCCCCCCCCCGATCTAGGGTTTCGGGGGGTGAATGACCGTCGGAGGGCCGTAATCATTGGAAAACCTTCATGTGGAGCTAGGTTATGTTTATAAGTGTGATTTAATGTTTGTAGATGGCATATGTAGGTCATGTGTCTGACGTTGTTCACGGACATGGGCTAACACTTAGTAAAATCGTCGATCCGTATGTGGAAACTCCCGGTACGTGTCTACCGGTGTGAATAATGTGGTGAAATGTGTTCAACCTTGGTTTTCCATGTAAATATGTGCTACAAAAACATAGATAGATAAAAAAGTCCATTGGTCCATCCTCATACGGAGAAAGGTATAACGGTAGATCTGCCCCCCCCCCCCGATCTAGGGTTTTGGGGGTGAATGACCGTCGGAGTGCCGGAATCATTGGAAAACCTGCATGTGGAGCTAGGTTATGTTTATAAGTGTGATTTAATGTTTGTAGATGGCATATGTAGGTCATGTGTCTGACGTTGTTCACGGACATGGGCTAACACTTAGTAAAATCATCGATCCGTATCTCGAAACTCCCGGTACGTGTCTACCAGTGTGAATAATGTGGTGAAATGTGTTCAACCTTGGTTTTCCATGTACATATGTGCTAAAAAACATAGATAGATAAAAAAGTCCATTGGTCCATCCTCGTACGGAGAAAGCTATAAGGGTAGATCTGCGGCCCCCTCCGATCTAGGGTTTCGGGGGTGAATGATCGTCGGAGGGCCGTAACCATTGGAAAACCTGCATGTGGAGCTAGGTTATGTTTAGAAGTGTGATTTAATGTTTGTAGATGGCATATGTAGGTGATGTGTGTGACGTTGTTCATGGACATGGGCTAACACTTAGTAAAATCATCGATCCGTATGTGGAAACTCCCGGTACGTGTCTACCGGTGTGAATAATGTGGTGAAATGTGTTCAACCTTGGTTTTCCATGTACATATGTGCTAAACAAACATAGATAGATAAAAAAGTCCATTGGTCCATCCTCGTACGGAGAAAGCTATAAGGGTAGATCTGCGGCCCCCTCCGATCTAGGGTTTCGGGGGTGAATGACCATCGGAGGGCCGGAATCATTGGAAAACCTGCATGTGGAGCTAGGTTATGTTTATAAGTGTGATTTAATGTTTGTAGATGGCATCTGTAGGTCATGTGTCTGACGTTGTTCACGAACATGGGCTAACACTTCGTAAAATCGTCGATCCGTATGTGGAAACTCCCGGTACGTGTCTACCGGTGTGAATAATGTGGTGAAATGTGTTCAACCTTGGTTTTCCATGTACATATGTGCTAAACAAACATAGATAGATAAAAAATTCAATTGGTCCATCCTCGTACGGAGAAAGCTATAAGGGTAGATCTGCGCCCCCCCCCCCCCCGATCTAGGGTTTCGGGGGTGAATGACCGTCGGAGGGCCGGAATCATTGGAAAACCTGCATGTGGAGCTAGGTTATGTTTATAAGTGTGATTTAATGTTTGTAGATGCCATATGTAGGTCATGTGTCTGACGTTGTTCACGGACATGGGCTAACACTTAGTAAAATCGTCGATCCGTATGTGGAAACTCCCGGTACGTGTCTACCGGTGTGAATAATGTGGTGAAATGTGTTCAACCTTGGTTTTCCATGTACATATGTGCTAAACAAACATAGATAGATAAAAAAGTCCATTGGTCTATCCTCGTACGGAGAAAGCTATAAGGGTAGATCTGCGGTCCCCCCCCCCCCCGATCTAGGGTTTCGGGGGTGAATGACCGTCGGAGGGCCGGAATCATTGGAAAACCTGCATGTGGAGCTAGGTTATGTTTATAAGTGTCATTTAATGTTTGTAGATGGAATATATAGGTCATGTGTCTGACGTTGTTCACGGACATGGGCTAACACTTAGTAAAATCGTCGATCCTTATATGGAAACTCCCGATACGTGTCTACCGGTGTGAATAATGTGGTGAAATGTGTTCAACCTTGGTTTTCCATTTACATATCTACTAAACAAACATAGATAGATAAAAAATTCCATTGGTCCATCCTCGTACGGAGAAAGCTATAAGGGTAGATCTGCGGGCCCCTCGATCTAGGGTTTCGCTGGTGAATGACCGTCGGAGGGCCGGAATCATTGGAAAACCTGCATGTGGAGCTAGGTTATGTTTATAAGTGTGATTTAATGTTTGTAGATGGCATATGTAGATCATGTGTCTGACGTTGTTCACGGACATGGGCTAACACTTAGTAAAATCGTCGATCCGTATGTGGGAACTTCCGGTACGTGTCTTCCGGTGTGAATAATGTGGTGAAATGTGTTCAACCTTGGTTTTCCTTGTACATATGTGCTAAAAAACATACATAGATAAAAAAATTCCATTGGTCCATCCTCGTACGGAGAAAGCTATACGGGTAGATCTGCGCCCCCCCCCCCCCCCCGATCTAGGGTTTCGGGGGTGAATGACCGTCGGAGGGCCGGAATCATTGGAAAACCTGCATGTGGAGCTAGGTTATGTTTATAAGTGTGATTTAATGTTTGTAGATGGCATATGTAGGTCATGTGTGTGACGTTGTTCACAGACATGGGCTAACACTTAGTAAAATCGTCGATCCGTATGTGGAAACTCCCGATACGTGTCTACCGGTGTGAATAATGTGGTGAAATGTGTTCAACCTTGGTTTTCCATGTACATATGTGCTAAACAAACATAGATAGATAAAAAAGTGCATTGGTTCATCCTCGCACGGAGAAAGCTATAAGGGTAGATCTGCGCCCCCCCCCCCCTCGATCTAGGGTTTCGGGGGTGAATGACCGTCGGAGGGCCGTAATCATTGGAAAACCTGCATGTGGAGCTAGGTTATGTTTATAAGTGTGATTTAATGTTTGTAGTTGACATATGTAGGTCATGTGTCTGACGTTGTTCACGGACATGGGCTAACACTTAGTAAAATCGTCGATCCGTATGTGGAAACTCACGGTACGTGTCTACCGGTGTGAATAATGTGGTGAAATGTGTTCAACCTTGGTTTTCCATGTACATATGTGCTAAACAAACATAGATAGATGAAAAATTCCATTGGTACATCCTCGTACGGAGAAAGCTATAAGGGTAGATCTGCGGGCGCAGCCGATCTTTGGTTTCGGGGGTGAATGACCGTCGGAGGGCCGAAATCATTGTAAAACCTGCATGTGGAGCAAGGTTATGTTTATAAGTGTGATTTAATGTTTGTAGATGGCATGTGTAGGTCATGTGTCTGACGTTGTTCACGGACAAGGGCTAACACTTAGTAAAATCGTCGATCCGTATGTGGAAACTCCCGGTACGTGTCTACCGGTGTGAATAATGTGGTGAAATGTGTTCAACCTTGGTTTTCCATGTACATATGTGCTAAACAAACATAGATAGATAAAAAAGTCCATTGGTCCATCCTCGTACGGAGAAAGCTATACGGGTAGATCTGCGGGCCCCCTCCCGATCTAGGGTTTCGGGGGTGAATGTCCGTCGGAGGGCCGGAATCATTGGAAAACCTGCATGTGGAGCTAGGTTATGTTTATAAGTGTGATTTAATGTTTGTAGATGGCATATGTAGGTCATGTGTCTGACGTTGTTCACGGACATGGGCT
The DNA here is from genome assembly GCA_950022295.1 of Bromus sterilis. Classification (NCBI taxonomy): domain Eukaryota; kingdom Viridiplantae; phylum Streptophyta; class Magnoliopsida; order Poales; family Poaceae; genus Bromus; species Bromus sterilis. The sequence continues at coordinate 134,578,026 of OX465601.1, read as the reverse complement.
AACACTTAGTAAAATCGTCGATCCATATGTGGAAACTCCCGGTACGTGTCTACCGGTGTGAATAATGTGGTGAAATGTGTTCAACCTTGGTTTTCCATGTACATATGTGCTAAACAAACATAGATAGATAAAAAAGTCCATTGGTCCATCCTCGTACGGAGAAAGCCATAAGGGTAGATCTGCGGTCCCCCCCGTCTAGGGTTTCGCTGGTGAATGACCGTCGGAGGGCCGGGATCATTGGAAAACTTGCATCTGGAGCAAGGTTATGTTTATAAGTTTGATTTAATGTTTGTATATGGCATATGTAGGTCATGTGTCTGACGTTGTTCACGGACATGGGCTAACACTTAGTAAAATCGTCGATCCGTATGTGGAAACTCCCGGTACGTGTCTACCGGTGTGAATAATGTGGTGAAATGTGTTCAACCTTGGTTTTCCATGTACATATGTGCTAAACAAACATAGATAGATAAAAATTCCATTGGTCCATCCTCTTACGGAGAAAGCCATAAGGGTAGATCTGCGGTCCCCCCCCGTCTAGGGTTTCGCTGGTGAATGACCGTCGGAGGGCCGGAATCATTGGAAAACCTGCATGTGGAGCAAGGTTATGTTTATAAGTTTGACTTAATGTTTGTATATATGGCATATGAAGGTCATGTGTCTGACGTTGTTCACGGACATGGGCTAACAGTTAGTAAAATCGTCGATCCGTATGTGGAAACTCCCGGTACGTGTCTACCGGTGTGAATAATTTGGTGAAATGTGTTCAACCTTGGTTTTCCATGTACATTTGTGCTAAACAAACATAAATAGATAAAAAATTCCATTGGTCCATCCTCGTACGGAGAAAGCTATAAGGGTAGATCTGCGGGCCCCCCCGATCTAGGGTTTCGGGGGTGAATGACCGTCGGAGGGCCGTAATCATTGGAAAACCTGCATGTGGAGCTAGGTTATGTTTATAAGTGTGATTTAATGTTTGTAGATGGCATATCTAGGTCATGTGTCTGACGTTGTTCACGGACATGGGCTAACACTTAGTAAAATCGTCGATCCGTATTTGGAAACTCCCGGTACGTGTCTACCGGTGTGAATAATGTGGTGAAATGTGTTCAACCTTGGTTTTCCATGTACATATGTGCTAAACAAACATAGATAGATAAAAAAGTCCATTGGTCCATCCTCGTACGGAGAAAGCCATAAGGGTAGATCTGCGCCCCCCCCCGATCTAGGGTTTCGGGGGTGAATGACCGTCGGAGGGCCGGAATCATTGGAAAACCTGCATGTGGAGCTAGGTTATGTTTATAAGTGTGATTTAATGTTTGTAGATGGCATATCTAGGTCATGTGTCTGACGTTGTTCACGGACATGGGCTAACACTTAGTAAAATCGTCGATCCGTATGTGGAAACTCCCGGTACGTGTCTACCGGTGTGAATAATGTGGTGAAATGTGTTCAACCTTGGTTTTCCATGTACATATGTGCTAAACAAACATAGATAGATAAAAAAGTCCATTGGTCCATCCTCGTACGGAGAAAGCCATAAGGGTAGATCTGCGGTCCCCCCCCCCCGTCTAGGGTTTCGCTGGTGAATGACCGTCGGAGGGCCGGAATCATTGGAAAACTTGCATGTGGAGCAAGGTTATGCTTATAAGTTTGATTTAATGTTTGTATATGGCATATGTAGGTCATGTGTCTGACGTTGTTCACGGACATGGGCTAACACTTAGTAAAATCATCGATCCATATCTGGAAACTCCCGGTACGTGTCTACCGGTGTGAATAATGTGGTGAAATGTGTTCAACCTTGGTTTTCCATGTACATATGTGCTAAACAAACATAGATAGATAAAAAAGTCCATTGGTCCATCCTCGTACGGAGAAAGCTATAAGGGTAGATCTGCGGCCCCATCCGATCTAGGGTTTCGGGGGTGAATGACCGTCGGAGGGCCGGAATCATTGGAAAACCTGCATGTGGAGCTAGGTTATGTTTATAAGTGTGATTTAATGTTTGTAGATGGCATATTTAGGTCATGTGTCTGACGTTGTTCACGGATATGGGCTAACACTTAGTAAAATCGTCGATCCGTATGTGGAAACTCCCGGTACGTGTCTACCGCTGTGAATAATGTGGTGAAATGTGTTCAACCTTGGTTTTCCATGTACATATGTGCTAAACAAACATAGATAGATAAAAAAAGTCCATTGGTCCATCCTCGTACGGAGAAAGCTATAAGGGTAGATCTGCGGGCCCCTCCGATCTAGGGTTTCGGGGGTGAATGACCGTCGGAGGGCCGTAATCATTGGAAAACCTGCATGTGGAGCTAGGTTATGTTTATAAGTTGATTTAATGTTTGTAGATGGCATATGTAGGTCATGTGTGTGACGTTGTTCACGGACATGGGCTAACACTTAGTAAAATCGTCGATCCGTATGTGGAAACTCCCGGTACGTGTCTACCGGTGTGAATATATGTGGTTAAATGTGTTCAACCTTGGTTTTCCATGTACATATGTGCTAAGCAAACATATATAGATAAAAAAGTCCATTGGTCCATCCTCGTACGGAGAAATCTATAAGGGTAGATCTGCGGGCCCTCCCGATCTAGGGTTTCGGGGGTGAATGACCGTCGGAGGGCCGGAATCATTGGAAAACCTGCATGTGGAGCTAGGCTATGTTTTAAAGTGTGATTTAATGTTTGTAGATGGCATATGTAGGTCATGTGTCTGACGTTGTTCACGGACATGGGCTAACTCTTAGTAAAATCGTCGATCCGTATGTGGAAACTCCCGGTACGTGTCTACCGGTGTGAATAATATGGTGAAATGTGTTCAACCTTGGTTTTCCATGTACATATGTGCTAAACAAACATAGATAGATAAAAAAGTCCATTGGTCCATCCTCGTACGGAGAAAGCTATAAGGGTAGATCTGCGGACACCCCCGATCTAGGGTTTCGGGGGTGAATGACCGCCAGAGAGCCGAAATCATTGAAAACCTGCATGTGGAGCTAGGTTATGTTTATAAGTGTGATTTAATGTTTGTAGATGGCATATGTAGGTCATGTGTCTGGCGTTGTTCACGGACATGGGCTAACACTTAGTAAAATCGTCGATCCGTATGTGGAAACTCCCGGTACGTGTCTACCGGTGTGAATAAGATGGTGAAATGTGTTCGACCTTGGTTTTCCATATACATATGTGCTAAACAAACATAGATAGATAAAAAAGTCCATTGGTCCATCCTCATACGCAGAAAGCTATAAGGGTAGATCTGCTGGCCCCCCCGATCTAGGGTTTCGGGGGTGAATGACCGTCGGAGGGCCGGAATCATTGAAAAACCTGCATGTGGAGCTAAGTTATGTTTATAAGTGTGATTTAATGTTTGTAGATGGCATATGTAGGTCATGTGTCTGACGTTGTTCACGGAGATGGGTTAACACTTAGTAAAATCGTCGATCCGTATGTGGAAACTCCCGGTACGTGTCTACCGGTGTGAATAATGTGGTGAAATGTGTTCAACCTTGGTTTTCCATGTACATATGTGCTAAACAAACATAGATAGATAAAAAAGTCCATTGGTCCATCCTCGTACGGAGAAAGCTATATGGGTAGATCTGCGCCCCCCCTCATCTAGGGTATCGGGGGTGAATGACCGTCGGAGGGCCGGAATCATTGGAAAACCTGCATGTGGAGCTAGGTTATGTTTATAAGTGTGATTTAATGTTTGTAGATGGCATATGTAGGTCATGTGTGTGACGTTGTTCACGGACATGGGCTAACACTTAGTAAAATCCTCGATCCGTATGTGGAAACTCCCGATACGTGTCTACCGGTGTGAATAATGTGGTGAAATGTGTTCAACCTTGGTTTTCCATGTGCATATGTGCTAAACAAACATAGATAGATAAAAAAGTCCATTGGTTCATCCTCGTACGGAGAAAGCTATAAGGGTAGATCTGCGCCCCCCCCCCCCCCGATCTAGGGTTTCGGGGGGTGAATGACCGTCGGAGGGCCGTAATCATTGGAAAACCTTCATGTGGAGCTAGGTTATGTTTATAAGTGTGATTTAATGTTTGTAGATGGCATATGTAGGTCATGTGTCTGACGTTGTTCACGGACATGGGCTAACACTTAGTAAAATCGTCGATCCGTATGTGGAAACTCCCGGTACGTGTCTACCGGTGTGAATAATGTGGTGAAATGTGTTCAACCTTGGTTTTCCATGTACATATGTGCTACAAAAACATAGATAGATAAAAAAGTCCATTGGTCCATCCTCATACGGAGAAAGGTATAACGGTAGATCTGCCCCCCCCCCCCGATCTAGGGTTTTGGGGGTGAATGACCGTCGGAGTGCCGGAATCATTGGAAAACCTGCATGTGGAGCTAGGTTATGTTTATAAGTGTGATTTAATGTTTGTAGATGGCATATGTAGGTCATGTGTCTGACGTTGTTCACGGACATGGGCTAACACTTAGTAAAATCATCGATCCGTATCTCGAAACTCCCGGTACGTGTCTACCGGTGTGAATAATGTGGTGAAATGTGTTCAACCTTGGTTTTCCATGTACATATGTGCTAAAAAACATAGATAGATAAAAAAGTCCATTGGTCCATCCTCGTACGGAGAAAGCTATAAGGGTAGATCTGCGGCCCCCTCCGATCTAGGGTTTCGGGGGTGAATGACCGTCGGAGGGCCTGAATCATTGAAAAACCTGCATGTGGAGCTAGGTTATGTTTATAAGTGTGATTTAATGTTTGTAGATGGCATATTTAGGTCATGTGTCTGACGTTGTTCACGGATATGGGCTAACACTTAGTAAAATCGTCGATTCGTATGTGGAAACTCCCGGTACGTGTCTACCGGTGTGAATAATGTGGTGAAATGTGTTCAACCTTGGTTTTCCATGTACATATGTGCTAAACAAACATAGATAGATAAAAAAGTCCATTGGTCCATCCTCATACGCAGAAAGCTATAAGGGTAGATCTGCTGGCCCCCCCGATCTAGGGTTTCGGGGGTGAATGACCGTCGGAGGGCCGGAATCATTGAAAAACCTGCATGTGGAGCTAAGTTATGTTTATAAGTGTGATTTAATGTTTGTAGATGGCATATGTAGGTCATGTGTCTGACGTTGTTCACGGAGATGGGTTAACACTTAGTAAAATCGTCGATCCGTATGTGGAAACTCCCGGTACGTGTCTACCGGTGTGAATAATGTGGTGAAATGTGTTCAACCTTGGTTTTCCATGTACATATGTGCTAAACAAACATAGATAGATAAAAAAGTCCATTGGTCCATCCTCGTACGGAGAAAGCTATATGGGTAGATCTGCGCCCCCCCTCATCTAGGGTATCGGGGGTGAATGACCGTCGGAGGGCCGGAATCATTGGAAAACCTGCATGTGGAGCTAGGTTATGTTTATAAGTGTGATTTAATGTTTGTAGATGGCATATGTAGGTCATGTGTGTGACGTTGTTCACGGACATGGGCTAACACTTAGTAAAATCCTCGATCCGTATGTGGAAACTCCCGATACGTGTCTACCGGTGTGAATAATGTGGTGAAATGTGTTCAACCTTGGTTTTCCATGTGCATATGTGCTAAACAAACATAGATAGATAAAAAAGTCCATTGGTTCATCCTCGTACGGAGAAAGCTATAAGGGTAGATCTGCGCCCCCCCCCCCCCCCGATCTAGGGTTTCGGGGGGTGAATGACCGTCGGAGGGCCGTAATCATTGGAAAACCTTCATGTGGAGCTAGGTTATGTTTATAAGTGTGATTTAATGTTTGTAGATGGCATATGTAGGTCATGTGTCTGACGTTGTTCACGGACATGGGCTAACACTTAGTAAAATCGTCGATCCGTATGTGGAAACTCCCGGTACGTGTCTACCGGTGTGAATAATGTGGTGAAATGTGTTCAACCTTGGTTTTCCATGTACATATGTGCTACAAAAACATAGATAGATAAAAAAGTCCATTGGTCCATCCTCATACGGAGAAAGGTATAACGGTAGATCTGCCCCCCCCCCCCGATCTAGGGTTTTGGGGGTGAATGACCGTCGGAGTGCCGGAATCATTGGAAAACCTGCATGTGGAGCTAGGTTATGTTTATAAGTGTGATTTAATGTTTGTATATGGCATATGTAGGTCATGTGTCTGACGTTGTTCACGGACATGGGCTAACACTTAGTAAAATCATCGATCCGTATCTCGAAACTCCCGGTACGTGTCTACCGGTGTGAATAATGTGGTGAAATGTGTTCAACCTTGGTTTTCCATGTACATATGTGCTAAAAAACATAGATAGATAAAAAAGTCCATTGGTCCATCCTCGTACGGAGAAAGCTATAAGGGTAGATCTGCGGCCCCCTCCGATCTAGGGTTTCGGGGGTGAATGACCGTCGGAGGGCCTGAATCATTGAAAAACCTGCATGTGGAGCTAGGTTATGTTTATAAGTGTGATTTAATGTTTGTAGATGGCATATTTAGGTCATGTGTCTGACGTTGTTCACGGATATGGGCTAACACTTAGTAAAATCGTCGATTCGTATGTGGAAACTCCCGGTACGTGTCTACCGGTGTGAATAATGTGGTGAAATGTGTTCAACCTTGGTTTTCCATGTACATATGTGCTAAACAAACATAGATAGATAAAAAAGTCCATTGGTCCATCCTCGTACGGAGAAAGCTATAAGGGTAGATCTGCGGGCCCCTCCGATCTAGGGTTTCGGGGGTGAATGACCGTCGGAGGGCCGTAATCATTGGAAAACCTGCATGTGGAGCTAGGTTATGTTTATAAGTTGAGTTAATGTTTGTAGATGGCATATGTAGGTCATGTGTCTGACGTTGTTCACGGACATGGGCTAACACTTAGTAAAATCGTCGATCCGTATGTGGAAACTCCCGGTACGTGTCTACCGGTGTGAATATATGTGGTGAAATGTGTTCAACCTTGGTTTTCCATGTACATATGTGCTAAACAAACATAGATAGATAAAAAAGTCCATTGGTCCATCCTCGTACGGAGAAAGCTATAAGGGTAGATCTGCGGGCCCTCCCGATCTAGGGTTTCGGGGGTGAATGACCGTCGAAGGGCCGGAATCATTGGAAAACCTGCATGTGGAGCTAGGCTATGTTTTAAAGTGTGATTTAATGTTTGTAGATGGCATATGTAGGTCATGTGTCTGACGTTGTTCACGGACATGGGCTAACACTTAGTAAAATCATCGATCCGTATGTGGAAACTCCCGGTACGTGTCTACCGGTGTGAATAATATGGTGAAATGTGTTAAACCTTGGTTTTCCATGTACATATGTGCTAAACAAACATAGATAGATAAAAAAGTCCATTGGTCCATCCTTGTACGGAGAAAGCTATAAGGGTAGATCTGCGGACCCCCCCGATCTAGGGTTTCGGGGGTGAATGACCGTCAGAGGGCCGGAATCATTGGAAAACCTGCATGTGGAGCTAGTTTATGTTTATAAGTGTGATTTAATGTTTGTAGATGGCATATGTAGGTCATGTGTCTGGCGTTGTTCACGGACATGGGCTAACACTTAGTAAAATCGTCGATCCGTATGTGGAAACTCCCGGTACGTGTCTACCGGTGTGAATAATATGGTGAAATGTGTTCAACCTTGGTTTTCCATGTACATATGTGCTAAACAAATATAGATAGATAAAAAAGTCCATTTCTCCATCCTCGTACGCAGAAAGCTATAAGGGTAGCTCTGCTGGCCGCCCCCGATCTAGGGTTTCGGGGGTGAATGACCGTCGGAGGGCCGGAATCATTGGAAAACCTGCATGTGGAGCTAAGTTATGTTTATAAGTGTGATTTAATGTTTGTAGATGGCATATGTAGGTCATGTGTCTGACATTGTTCACGGAGATGGGTTAACACTTAGTAAAATCGTCTCTCCGTATGTGGAAACTCCCGGTACGTGTCTACCGGTGTGAATAATGTGGTGAAATTTGATCAACCTTGGTTTTCCATGTACATATGTGCTAAACAAACATAGATAGATAAAAAAGTCCATTGGTCCATCCTCGTACGGAGAAAGCTATACGGGTAGATCTGCGCCCCCCCCTACTCTAGGGTTTCGGGGGTGAATGACCGTCGGAGGGCCGGAATCATTGGAAAACCTGCATGTGGAGCTAGGTTATGTTTATAAGTGTGATTTAATGTTTGTAGATGGCATATCTAGGTCATGTGTGTGACGTCGTTCACGGACATGGGCTAACACTTAGTAAAATCGTCGATCCGTATGTGGAAACTCCCGATACGTGTCTACCGGTGTGAATAATGTGGTCAAATGTGTTCAACCTTGGTTTTCCATGTACATATGTGCGAAACAAACATAGATAGATAAAAAAGTCCATTGGTTCATCCTCTTACGGAGAAAGCTATAAGGGTAGATCTGCGGGCCCCCCCCCCGATCTAGGGTTTCGGGGGTGAATGACCGTCGGAGGGCCGTAACCATTGGAAAACCTGCATGTGGAGCTAGGTTATGTTTATAAGTGTGATTTAATGTTTGTAGATGGCATATGTAGGTCATGTGTCTGACGTTGTTCACGGACATGGGCTAACACTTAGTAAAATCGTCGATCCGTATGTGGAAATTCTCGGTACGTGTCTACCGGTGTGAATAATGTGGTGAAATGTGTTCAACCTTGGTTTTCCATGTACATATGTGCTAAACAAACATAGATAGATAAAAAAGTCCATTGGTCCATCCTCGTACGGAGAAAGCTATAAGGGTAGATCTGCGGGCCCCCCAATCTAAGGTTTCGGGGGTGAATGACCGTCGGAGGGCCGGAATCATTGGAAAACCTGCATGTGGAGCTAGGCTATGTTTATAAGTGTGATTTAATGTTTGTAGATGGCATATGTAGGTCATGTGTCTGACGTTGTTCAGGGACATGGGCTAACACTTAGTAAAATCGTCGATCCGTATGTGGAAACTCCCGGTACGTGTCTACCGGTGTGAATAATGTGGTGAAATGTGTTCGACCTTGGTTTTCCATGTACATATGTGCTAAACAAACATAGATAGATAAAAAATTCCATTGGTCCATCCTCGTACGGAGAAAGCTATAAGGGTAGATCTGCGTGCCCCCCCCCCGATCTAGGGTTTCGGGGGTGAATGACCGTCGGAGGGCCGGAAACATTAGAAAACCTGCATGTGGAGCTAGGTTATGTTTATAAGTGTGATTTAATGTTTATAGATGGCATATGTAGGTCATGTGTCTGACGTTGTTCACGGACATGGGCTAACACTTAGTAAAATCGTTGATCCGTATGTGGAAACTCCCGGTACGTGTCTACCGATGTGAATAATGTGGTGAAATGTGTTCAACCTTTGTTTTCCATGTACATATGTGCTCAACAAACATAGATAGATAAAAAAGTCCATTGGTCCATCCTCCTACGGAGAAAGCTATAAGGGTAGATCTGCGGGCCCCCCCGATCTAGGGTTTCGCGGGTGAATGACCGTCGGAGGGCCGGAATCATTGGAAAACCTGCATGTGGAGCTAGGCTATGTTTATAAGTGTGATTTAATGTTTGTAGATGGCATATGTAGGTCATGTGTCTGACGTTGTTCAGGGACATGGGCTAACACTTAGTAAAATCGTCGATCCGTATGTGGAAACTCCCGGTACGTGTCTACCGGTGTGAATAATGTGGTGAAATGTGTTCGACCTTGGTTTTCCATGTACATATGTGCTAAACAAACATAGATAGATAAAAAATTCCATTGGTCCATCCTCGTACGGAGAAAGCTATAAGGGTAGATCTGCGTGCCCCCCCCCCCGATCTAGGTTTTCGGGGGTGAATGACCGTCGGAGGGCCGGAAACATTAGAAAACCTGCATGTAGAGCTAGGTTATGTTTATAAGTGTGATTTAATGTTTATAGATGGCATATGTAGGTCATGTGTCTGACGTTGTTCACGGACATGGGCTAACACTTAGTAAAATCGTTGATCCGTATGTGGAAACTCCCGGTACGTGTCTACCGATGTGAATAATGTGGTGAAATGTGTTCAACCTTTGTTTTCCATGTACATATGTGCTCAACAAACATAGATAGATAAAAAAGTCCATTGGTCCATCCTCCTACGGAGAAAGCTATAAGGGTAGATCTGCGGGCCCCCCCGATCTAGGGTTTCGCGGGTGAATGACCGTCGGAGGGCCGGAATCATTGGAAAACCTGCATGTGGAGCTAGGTTGTGTTTATAAATTTGATTTAATGTTTGTATATGGCATATGTAGGTCATGTGTCTGACGTTGATCACGGACATGGGCTAACACTTAGTAAAATCGTCGATCCGTATGTGGAAACTCCTGGTACGTGTCTACCGCTGTAAATAATTTGGTGAAATGTATTCAACCTTGGTTTTCCATGTACATTTGTGCTAAACAAACATAGATAGATAAAAAAGTCCATTGGTTCATCCTCGTACGGAGAAAGCTATAAGGGTAGATCTGCGGGCCCCCCGATCTAGGGTTTCGGGGGTGAATGACCGTCGGAGGGCCGGAATCATTGGAAAACCTGCATGTGGAGCTAGGTTATGTTTATAAGTGTGATTTAATGTTTGTAGATGGCATATGTAGGTCATGTGTCTGACGTTGTTCACGGACATGGGCTAACACTTAGTAAAATCGTCGATCCGTATTTGGAAACTCCCGGTACGTGTCTACCGGTGTGAATAATATGGTGAAATGTGTTCGACCTTGGTTTTCCATGTACATATGTGCTAAACAAACATAGATAGATAAAAAAGGCCATTGGTCCATCCTCGTACGCAGAAAGCTATAAGGGTAGATCTGCGGGCCCCCCTGATCTAGGGTTTCGGGGGTGAATGACCGTCGGAGGGCCGGAATCATTGGAAAACCTGCATGTGGAGCTAAGTTATGTTTATAAGTGTGATTTAATATTTGTAGATGGCATATGTAGGTCATGTGTATGACGTTGTTCACGGACATGGGCTAACACTTTGTAGAATCGTCGATCCGTATGTGGAAACTCCCGGTACGTGTCTACCGGTGTGAATAATGTGGTGAAATGTGTTCAACCTTGGTTTTCCATGTACATATGTGCTAAACAAACATAGATAGATAAAAAAGTCCATTGGTCCATCCTCGTACGGAGAAAGCTATACGGGTAGATCTGCGCCCCCCCCCCCCCCCCGATCTAGGGTTTCGGGGGTGAATGACCGTCGGAGGGCCGGAATCATTGGAAAACCTGCATGTGGAGCTAGGTTATGTTTATAAGTGTGATTTAATGTTTGTCGATGGAATATGTAGGTCATGTGTGTGACGTTGTTCACGGACATGGGCTAACACTGAGTAAAATCGTCGATCCGTATGTGGAAACTCCCGATACGTGTCTAACGGTGTGAATAATGTGGTGAAATGTGTTCAACCTTGGTTTTCCATGTACATATGTGCTAAACAAACATAGATAGATAAAAAAGTCCATTGGTTCATCCTCGTACGGAGAAAGCTATAAGGGTAGATCTGCGGGCCCCCCCGATCTAGGGTTTCGGGGGTGAATGACCGTCGGAGGGCCGTAATCATTGGAAAACCTGCATGTGGAGCTAGGTTATGTTTATAAGTTTGATTTCATGTTTGTATATGGCATATGTAGGTCATGTGTCTGACGTTGATCACGGACATGGGCTAACACTTAGTAAAATCGTCGATCCGTATGTGGAAACTTCCGGTACGTGTCTACCGCTGTAAATAATTTGGTGAAATGTATTCAACCATGGTTTTCCATGTACATTTGTGCTAAACAAACATAGATAGATAAAAAAGTCCATTGGTCCATCGTCGTACGGAGAAAGCTATAAGGGTAGATCTGCGGGCCCCCGGATCTAGGGTTTCGGGGGTGAATGACCGTCGGAGGGCCGGAATCATTGGAAAACCTGCATGCGGAGCTAGGTTATGTTTATAAGTTTGATTTAATGTTTGTATATGGCATATGTAGGTCATGTGTCTGACGTTGATCACGGACATGGGCTAACACTTAGTAAAATCGTCGATCCGTATGTGGAAACTCCCGGTACGTGCCTACCGGTGTAAATGATTTGGTGAAATGTATTCAACCATGGTTTTTCATGTATATATGTGCTAAACAAACATAGATATATAAAAAAGTCCATTGGTCCATCCTCGTACGCAGAAAGCTATAAGGGTAGATCTGTGGGCCCCCGCGATCTAGGGTTTCGGGGGTGAATGACCGTCGGAGGGCCGGAATCATTGGAAAACCTGCATGTGGAGCTAAGTTATGTTTATAAGTGTGATTTAATGTTTTTAGATGGCATTTGTAGGTCATGTGTCTGACGTTGTCCTCGGACATGGGCTAACACTTAGTAAAATCGTCGATCCGTATGTGGAAACTCCCGGTACGTGTCTACCGGTGTGAATAATGTGGTGAAATGTGTTCAACCTTGGTTTTCCATGTACATATGTGCTAAACAAACATAGATAGATAAAAAAAGTCCATTGGTCCATCCTCGTACGGAGAAAGCTATACGGGTAGATCTGCGCCCCCCCCCCCCGATCTAGGGTTTCGGGGGTGAATGACCGTCGGAGGGCCGGAATCATTGGAAAACCTGCATGTGGAGCTAGGTTATGTTTATAAGTGTGATTTAATGTTTGTAAAGGCATATGTAGGTCATGTGTCTGACGTTGTTCACGGACATGGGCTAACACTTAGTAAAATCGTCGATCCGTATGTGGAAACTCCCGGTACGTGTCTACCGGTGTGTATAATGTGGTGAAATGTGTTCAACCTTGGTTTTCCATGTACATATGTGATAAACAAACATAGATAGATAAAAAAGTCCATTGGTCCATCCTCGTACGGAGAAAGCTATACGGGTAGATCTGCGGGCCCCCTCCCGATATAGGGTTTCGGGGGTGAATGTCCGTCGGAGGGCCGGAATCATTGGAAAACCTGCATGTGGAGCTAGGTTATGTTTATAAGTGTGATTTAATGTTTGTAGATGGCATATGTAGGTCATGTGTGTGACGTTGTTCACGGACATGGGCTAACACTTAGTAAAATCGTCGATCCGTATGTGGAAACTCCCGATAAGTGTCTACCGGTGTGAATAATGTGGTGAAATGTGTTCAACCTTGGTTTTCCATGTACATACGTGCTAAACAAACATAGATAGATAAAAAAGTCCATTGGTTCATCCTCGTACGGAGAAAGCTATAAGGGTAGATCTGCAGGCCCCCCCGGATCTAGGGTTTCGGGGGTGAATGACCGTCGGAGGGCCGGAATCATTGGAAAACCTGCATGCGGAGCTAGGTTATGTTGATAAGTTTCATTTAATGTTTGTAGATGGCATATGTAGGTCATGTGTCTCACGTTGTTCACGGACATGGGCTAACACTTAGTAAAATCGTCGATCCGTATGTGGAAACTCCCGGTACGTGTCTACCGGTGTGAATAATGTGGTGAAATGTGTTGAACCTTGGTTTTCCATGTACATATGTTCTAAAAAAACATAGATAGATAAAAAATTCCATTGGTCCATCCTCGTACGGAGAAAGCTATAAGGGTAGATCTGCGTGCCCCCCCCGATCTAGGGTTTCGGGGGTGAATGTCCGTCGGAGGGCTACCGGTACGTGTCTACTCCCGGTACGTACATGGAGTATATGGCATATGTAGGTCATGTGTCTGACGTTGATCACGGACATGGGCTAACACTTAGTAAAATCGTCGATCCGTATGTGGAAACTTCCGGTACGTGTCTACCGCTGTAAATAATTTGGTGAAATGTATTCAACCATGGTTTTCCATGTACATTTGTGCTAAACAAACATAGATAGATAAAAAAGTCCATTGGTCCATCGTCGTACGGAGAAAGCTATAAGGGTAGATCTGCGGGCCCCCGGATCTAGGGTTTTGGGGGTGAATGACCGTCGGAGGGCCGGAATCATTGGAAAACCTGCATGCGGAGCTAGGTTATGTTTATAAGTTTGATTTAATGTTTGTATATGGCATATTTAGGTCATGTGTCTGACGTTGATCACGGACATGGGCTAACACTTAGTAAAATCGTCGATCCGTATGTGGAAACTCCCGGTACGTGTATGTGCTAAACAAACATAGATAGATAAAAAAGTCCATTGGTCCATCCTCGTACGGAGAAAGCTATAAGGGTAGATCTGCAGGCCCCCTCGATCTAGGGTTTCGCGGGTGAATGACCGTCTGAGGGACGGAATCATTGGAAAACCTGCATGTGGAGCAAGGTTATGTTTATAAGTTTGATTTAATCTTTGTATATGGCATATGTAGGTCATGTGTCTGACGGTTTTCACGGACATGGGCTAACACTTAGTAAAATCGTCGATCCGTACGTGGAAACTCCCGGTACGTGCCTACCGGTGTAAATGATTTGGTGAAATGTATTCAACCTTGGTTTTCCATGTATATATGTGCTAAACACACATAGATAGATAAAAAAGTCCATTGGTCCATCGTCGTACGGAGAAAGCTATAAGGGTAGATCTGCGGGCCCCCGGATCTAGGGTTTTGGGGGTGAATGACCGTCGGAGGGCCGGAATCATTGGAAAACCTGCATGCGGAGCTAGGTTATATTTATAAGTTTGATTTAATGTTTGTATATGGCATATTTAGGTCATGTGTCTGACGTTGATCACGGACATGGGCTAACACTTAGTAAAATCGTCGATCCGTATGTGGAAACTCCCGGTACGTGTATGTGCTAAACAAACATAGATAGATAAAAAAGTCCATTGGTCCATCCTCGTACGGAGAAAGCTATAAGGGTAGATCTGCAGGCCCCCTCGATCTAGGGTTTCGCGGGTGAATGACCGTCTGAGGGCCGGAATCATTGGAAAACCTGCATGTGGAGCAAGGTTATGTTTATAAGTTTGATTTAATCTTTGTATATGGCATATGTAGGTCATGTGTCTGACGTTGTTCACGGACATGGGCTAACACTTAGTAAAATCGTCGATCCGTACGTGGAAACTCCCGGTACGTGCCTACCGGTGTAAATGATTTGGTGAAATGTATTCAACCTTGGTTTTCCATGTATATATGTGCTAAACACACATAGATAGATAAAAAAGTCCATTGGTCCATCCTCGTACGGATAAAGCTATAAGGGTAGATCTGCGGGGCCCCCCGATCTAGGGTTTCGGGGGTGAATGACCATCGGAGGGCCTGAATCATTGGAAAACCTGCATGTGGAGCTAAGTTATGTTTACAAGTGTGATTTAATGATTGTAGATGGCATATGTAGGTCATGTGTCTGACGCTGTTCACGGACATGGGCTAACACTTAGTAAAATCGTCGATCCGTATGTGCAAACTCCCGGTACGTGTCTACCGGTGTGAATAATGTGGTGAAATGTGTTCAACCTTGGTTTTCCATGTACATATGTGCTAAACAAACATAGATAGATAAAAAAGTCCATTGGTCCATCCTCGTACGGAGAAAGCTATACGGGTAGATCTGCGCCCCCCCCCCCCCCCCGATCTAGGGTTTCGGGGGTGAATGACCGTCAGAGGGCCGGAATCATTGGAAAACCTGCATGTGGAGCTAGGTTATGTTTATAAGTGTGATTTAATGTTTGTAGATGGCATATGTAGGTCATGTGTCTGACGTTGTTCACGGACATGGGCTAACACTTAGTAAAATCGTCGATCCGTATGTGGAAACTCCCGGTACGTGTCTACCGGTGTGAATAATGTGGTGAAATGTGTTCGACCTTGGCTTTCCATGTACATATGTGCTAAACAAACATATATAGATAAAAAAGTCCATTGGTCCATCCTCGTACGGAGAAAACTATAAGGGTAGATCTGCGGGGCCCCTCGAGCTAGGGTTTCGGGGGTGAATGACCGTCGGAGGGCCGGAATCATTGGAAAACCTGCATGCGGAGCTAGGTTATGTTTATAAGTTTGATTTAATGTTTGTATATGGCATATGTAGGTCATGTGTCTGACGTTGATCACAGACATGGGCTAACACTTAGTAAAATCGTCGATCCGTATGTGGAAACTCCCGGTACGTGCCTACCGGTGTAAATGATTTGGTGAAATGTATTCAACCTTGGTTTTCCATGTACATTTGTGCTAAACAAACATAGATAGATAAAAAGTCCATTGGTCCATCCTCGTACGGAGAAAGCTATAAGGGTAGATCTGCGGGCCCCCCGATCTAGGGTTTCGGGGGTGAATGACCATCGGAGGGCCGGAATCATTGGAAAACCTGCATGTGGAGCTAGCTTATGTTTATAAGTGTGATTTAATGTTTGTAGATGGCATATGTAGGTCATGTGTGTGACGTTGTTCACGGAAATGGGCTAACACTTAGTAAAATCGTCGATCCGTATGTGGAAACTCCCGGTACGTGTCTACCGGTGTGAATAATGTGGTGAAATGTGTTCAACCTTGGTTTTCCTTGTACATATGTGCTAAACAAACATAGATAGATGAAAAATTCCATTGGTACATCCTCGTACGGAAAAAGCTATAAGGGTAGATCTGCGGGCGCAGCCGATCTTTGGTTTCGGGGGTGAATGACCGTCGGAGGGCCGAAATCATTGTAAAACCTGCATGTGGAGCAAGGTTATGTTTATAAGTGTGATTTAATGTTTGTAGATGGCATGTGTAGGTCATGTGTCTGACGTTGTTCACGGACAAGGGCTAACACTTAGTAAAATCGTCGATCCGTATGTGGAAACTCCCGGTACGTGTCTACCGGTGTGAATAATGTGGTGAAATGTGTTCAACCTTGGTTTTCCATGTACATATGTGCTAAACAAACATAGATAGATAAAAAAGTCCATTGGTCCATCCTCGTACGCAGAAAGCTATAAGGGTAGATTTGCGCCCCCCCCAATCTAGGGTTTCGCGGGTGAATGTCCGTCGGAGGGCCGGAATCATTGGAAAACCTGCATGTGGAGCTAGGTTATGTTTATAAGTTTGATTTAATGTTTGTATATGGCATATGTAGGTCATGTGTCTGACGTTGATCACGGACATGGGCTAACACTTAGTAAAATCGTTGATCCGTATGTGGAAACTCCCGGTACGTGTCTACCGGTGTGAATAATGTGGTGAAATGTGTTCGACCTTGGTTTTCCATGTACATATGTTCTAAACAAACATAGATAGATAAAAAAGTCCATTGGTCCATCCTCGTACGGAGAAAACTATAAGGGTATATCTGCGGGCCCCCCCGATCTAGGGTTTCGGGGGTGAATGACCGTCGGAGGGCCGGAATCATTGGAAAACCTGCATGTGGAGCTAGGTTATGTTTATAAGTGTGATTTAATGTTTGTAAAGGCATATGTAGGTCATGTGTCTGACGTTGTTCACGGACATGGGCTAACACTTAGTAAAGTCGTCGATCCGTATGTGGAAACTCCCGGTACGTGTCTACCGGTGTGAATAATGTGGTGAAATGTGTTCAACCTTGGTTTTCCATGTACATATGTGATAAACAAACATAGATAGATAAAAAAGTCCATTGGTCCATCCTCGTACGGAGAAAGCTATACGGGTAGATCTGCGGGCCCCCTCCCGATCTAGGGTTTCGGGGGTGAATGTCCGTCGGAGGGCCGGAATCATTGGAAAACCTGCATGTGGAGCTAGGTTATGTTTATAAGTGTGATTCAATGTTTGTAGATGCCATATGTAGGTCATGTGTGTGACGTTGTTCACGGACATGGGCTAACACTTAGTAAAATCGTCGATCCGTATGTGGAAACTCCCGATAAGTGTGTACCGGTGTGAATAGTGTGGTGAAATGTGTTCAACCTTGGTTTTCCATGTACATACGTGCTAAACAAACATAGATAGATAAAAAAAGTCCATTGGTTCATCCTCGTACGGAGAAAGCTATAAGGGTAGATCTGCAGGCCCCCCCGATCTAGGGTTTCGGGGGTGACTGACCGTCGGAGGGCCGTAATCATTGGAAAACCTGCATGTGGAGCTAGGTTATGTTTATAAGTGTGATTTAATGTTTGTAGATGGCATATGTAGGTCATGTGTCTCACGTTGTTCACGGACATGGGCTAACACTTAGTAAAATCGTCGATCCGTATGTGGAAACTCCCGGTACGTGTCTACCGGTGTGAATAATGTGGTGAAATGTGTTGAACCTTGGTTTTCCATGTACATATGTGCTAAAAAAACATAGATAGATAAAAAATTCCATTGGTCCATCCTCGTACGGAGAAAGCTATACGGGTAGATCTGCGGGCCCCCTCCCGATCTAGGGTTTCGGAGGTGAATGTCCGTCGGAGGGCCGGAATCATTGGAAAACCTGCATGTAGAGCTAGGTTATGTTTATAAGTGTGATTTAATGTTTGTAGATGGCATATGTAGGTCATGTGTCTGACGTTGTTCACGGACATGGGCTAACACTTAGTAAAATCGTCGATCCGTATGTGGAAACTCCCGGTACGTGTCTACCGATGTGAATAATGTGGTGAAATGTGTTCAACCTTTGTTTTCCATGTACATATGTGCTAAACAAACATAGACAGATAAAAAAGTCCATTGGTCCATCCTCCTACGGAGAAAGCTATAAGGGTAGATCTGCGGGCCCCCCCGATCTAGGGTTTCGCGGGTGAATGACCGTCGGAGGGCCGGAATCATTGGAAAACCTGCATGTAGAGCTAGGTTATGTTTATAAGTGTGATTTAATGTTTGTATATGGCATATGTAGGTCATGTGTCTGACGTTGATCACGGACATGGGCTAACACTTAGTAAAATCGTCGATCCGTATGTGGAAACTTCCGGTACGTGTCTACCGCTGTAAATAATTTGGTGAAATGTATTCAACCTTGGTTTTCCATGTACATTTGTGCTAAACAAACATAGATAGATAAAAAAGTCCATTGGTCCATCCTCGTACGGAGAAAGCTATAAGGGTAGATCTGCGGGCCCCCGGATCTAGGGTTTCGGGGGTGAATGACCGTCGGAGGGCCGGAATCATTGGAAAACCTGCATGCGGAGCTAGGTTATGTTGATAAGTTTGATTTAATGTTTGTATATGGCATATTTAGGTCATGTGTCTGACGTTGATCACGGACATGGGCTAACACTTAGTAAAATCGTCGATCCGTATGTGGAAACTCCCGGTACGTGCCTACCGGTGTAAATGATTTGGTGAAATGTATTCAACCTTGGTTTTACATGTATATATGTGCTAAACAAACATAGATATATAAAAAAGTCCATTGGTCCATCCTCGTACGCAGAAAGCTATAAGGGTAGATCTGTGGGCCCCCTCCCGATCTAGGGTTTCGGGGGTGAATGTCCGTCGGAGGGTCGGAATCATTGGAAAACCTGCATGTAGAGCTAGGTTATGTTTATAAGTGTGATTTAATGTTTGTAGATGGCATATGTAGGTCATGTGTGTGACGTTGTTCACGGACATGGGCTAACACTTAGTAAAATCGTCGATCCGTATGTGGAAACTCCCGGTACGTGTCTACCGATGTGAATAATGTGGTGAAATGTGTTCAACCTTGGTTTTCCATGTACATATGTGCTAAACAAACATAGTTAGATAAAAAAGTCCACAGGTCCATCCTCGTACGGAGAAATCTATAAGGGTAGATCTGTGGGGCCCCCCGATCTAGGGTTTCGGAGGTGAATGACGGTCAGACGGCCGGAATCATTGGAAAACCTGCATGTGGAGCTAGGTTATGTTTATAAGTGTGATTTAATGTTTGTAGATGGCATATGTAGGTCATGTGTCTGACGTTGATCACGGACATGGGCTAACACTTAGTAAATTCGTCGATCCGTATGTGGAAACTCCCGGTACGTGTCTACCGCTGTGTATAATGTGGTGAAATGTGTTCAACCTTGGTTTTCCATGTACATACGTGCTAAACAAACATAGATAGATAAAAAAGTCCATTGGTTCATCCTCGTACGGAGAAAGCTATAAGGGTAGATCTGCGCCCCCCCCCCCCCGATCTGGGGTTTCGGGGGTGAATGACCGTCGGAAGGCCGGAATCACTGGAAAACCTGCATGTGGAGCTAGTTTATGTTTATAAGTGCGATTTAATGTTTGTATATGGCATAGGTAGGTCATTTGTCTGACGTTGTTCACGGACATGGGCTAATACTTAGTAAAATCGTCGATCCGTATGTGGAAACTCCCGGTACGTGTCTACCGGTGTGAATAATGTGGTGAAATGTGTTCAACCTTGGTTTTCCATGTACATATGTGCTAAACAAACATAGATAGATAAAAAAGTCCGTTGGTCCATCCTCGTACGGATAAAGCTATAAGGGTAGATCTGCGCCCCCCCCCCCCCGATCTAGGGTTTCGGGGGTGAATGACCGTCGGAGGGCCGTAATCATTGAAAAACCTGCATGTGGAGCTAGGTTATGTTTATAAGTGTGATTTAATGTTTGTAGATGGCATATGTAGGTCATGTGTCTGACGTTGTTCACGGACATTGGCTAACACTTAGTAAAATCGTCGATCCGTATGTGGAAACTCCCGGTACATATCTACCGGTGCGAATAATGTGGTGAAATGTGTTCAACCTTGGTTTTCCATGTACATATGTGCTAAAAAAACATAGATAGATAAAAAAGTCCATTGGTCCATCCTCGTACGGAGAAAGCTATACGGGTAGATCTGCGGGCCCCCTCCCGATCTAGGGTTTCGGGGGTGAATGTCCGTCGGAGGGCCGGAATCATTGGAAAACCTGCATGTAGAGCTAGGTTATGTTTATATGTGTGATTTAATGTTTGTAGATGGCATATGTAGGTCATGTGTGTGACGTTGTTCACGGACATGGGCTAACACTTAGTAAAATCGTCGATCCGTATGTGGAAACTCCCGATAAGTGTCTACCGGTGTGTATAATGTGGTGAAATGTGTTCAACCTTGGTTTTCCATGTACATACGTGCTAAACAAACATAGATAGATAAAAAAGTCCATTGGTTCATCCTCGGACGGAGAAAGGTATAAGGGTAGATCTACAGGCCGCCCCGATCTAGGGTTTCGGGGGTGAATGACCGTCGGAGGGCCGTAATCATTGGAAAACCTGCATGTGGAGCTAGGTTATGTTTATAAGTGTGATTTAATGTTTGTAGATGGCATATGTAGGTCATGTGTCTCACGTTGTTCACGGACATGGGCTAACACTTAGTAAAATCGTCGATCCGGAAACTCCCGGTACGTGTCTACCGATGTGAATAATGTGGTGAAATGTGTTCAACCTTGGTTTTCCATGTACATATGTGCTAAACAACCATAGATAGATAAAAAATTCCAATGGTCCATCCTCGTACGGAGAAAGCTATAAGGGTAGATCTGCGCCCCCCCCCCCCCCCGATCTGGGGTTTCGGGGGTGAATGACCGTCGGAAGGCCGGAATCACTGGAAAACCTGCATGTGGAGCTAGTTTATGTTTATAAGTGCGATTTAATGTTTGTATATGGCATAGGTAGGTCATGTGTCTCACGTTGTTCACGGACATGGGCTAACACTTAGTAAAATCGTCGATCCGTATGTGGAAACTCCCGGTACGTGTCTACCGGTGTGAATAATGTGGTGAAATGTGTTCAACCTTGGTTTTCCATGTACCTATGTGCTAAACAAACATAGATAGATAAAAAAGTCCGTTGGTCCATCCTCGTACGGATAAAGCTATAAGGGTAGATCTGCGCCCCCCCCCCCGATCTAGGGTTTCGGGGGTGAATGACCGTCGGAGGGCCGTAATCATTGAAAAACCTGCATGTGGAGCTAGGTTATGTTTATAAGTGTGATTTAATGTTTGTAGATGGCATATGTAAGTCATGTGTCTGACGTTGTTCACGGACATGGGCTAACACTTAGTAAAATCGTCGATCTGTATGTGGAAACTCCCGGTACGTGTCTACCGGTGTGAATATTGTGGTGAAATGTGTTCAACCTTGGTTTTCCATGTACATATGTGCTAAACAAACATAGATAGATAAAAAAGTCCATTGGTCCATCCTCGTACGGAGAAAGCTATAAGGGTAGATCTGCGGGCCCCCCCGATCTACGGTTTCGGGGGTGAATGACCGTCGGAGGGCCGGAATCATTACAAAACCTGCATGTGGAGCTAGGTAATGTTTATAAGTGTGATTTAATGTTTGTACATGGCATATGTAGGTCATGTGTCTGACGTTGTTCACGGACATGGGCTAACACTTAGTAAAATTGTCGATCCGTATGTGGAAACTCCCGGTACGGGTCTACCGGTGTGAATAATGTGGTGAAATGTGTTCAACCTTGGTTTTCCATGTACATATGTGCTAAACAAACATAGATAGATAAAAAAGTCCATTGGTCCTTCCTCGTACGGAGAATGCTATAAGGGTAGATCTGCGGGCCCCCCGATCTAGGGTTTCGGGGGTGAATGACCGTCGGAGGGCCGGAATCATTGGAAAACCTGCATGTGGAGCTAGGTTATGTTTATAAGTGTGATTTAATGTTTGTAGATGGCATATGTAGGTCATGTGTCTGACGTTGTTCACGGACATGGGCTAACACTTAGTAAAATCGTCGATCCGTATGTGGAAACTCCCGGTACGTGTCTACAAGTGTGAATAATATGGTGAAATGTGTTCAACCTTGGTTTTCCATGTACATATGTGCTAAACAAACATAGATAGATAAAAAAGTCCATTGGTCCGTCCTCGTACGGAGAAAGCTATAAGGGTAGATCTGCGGGTCCCCCGATCTAGGGTTTCGGGGGTGAATGACCGTCGGAGGGTCGGAATCATTCGAAAACCTGCATGTGGAGCTAGGTTATGTTTATAAGTGTGATTTAATGTTTGTAGATGGCATATGTAGGTCATGTGTCTGACGTTGTTCACGGACATGGGCTAACACTTAGTTAAATCGTCGATCCGTATGTGGAAACTCCCGGTACGTGTCTACAAGTGTGAATAATATGGTGAAATGTGTTCAACCTTGGTTTTCCATGTACATATGTGCTAAACACACATAGATAGATAAAAAATTCCATTGGTCCGTCCTCGTATGGAGAAAGCTATAAGGGTAGATCTGTGGGCCCCCCGATCTAGGGTTTCGGGGGTGAATGACCGTCGGAGGGTCGGAATCATTCGAAAACCTGCATGTGGAGCTAGGTTATGTTTATAAGTGTGATTTAATGTTTATAGATGGCATATGTAGGTCATGTGTCTGACGTTGTTCACGGACATGGGCTAACACTTAGTAAGATCGTCGGTCCATATGTGGAAACTCCCGGTACGTGTCTACCGGTGTGTATAATGTGGTGAAATGTGTTCAACCTTGGTTTTCCATGTACATACGTGCTAAACAAACATAGATAGATAAAAAAGTCCATTGGTTCATCCTCGGGCGGAGAAAGGTATAAGGGTAGATCTACAGGCCGCCCCGATCTAGGGTTTCGGGGGTGAATGACCGTCGGAGGGCCGTAATCATTGGAAAACCTGCATGTGGAGCTAGGTTATGTTTATAAGTGTGATTTAATGTTTGTAGATGGCATATGTAGGTCATGTGTCTGACGTTGTTCACGGACATGGGCTAACACTTAGTAAAATCGTCGATCCGGAAACTCCCGGTACGTGTCTACCGGTGTGAATAATGTGGTGAAATGTGTTCAACCTTGGTTTTCCATGTACATATGTGCTAAACAACCATAGATAGATAAAAAATTCCAATTGTCCATCCTCGTACGGAGAAAGCTATAAGGGTAGATCTGCGCCCCCCCCCCCCCCGATCTGGGGTTTCGGGGGTGAATGACCGTCGGAAGGCCGGAATCACTGGAAAACCTCTATGTGGAGCTAGTTTATGTTTATAAGTGCGATTTAATGTTTGTATATGGCATTGGTAGGTCATGTGTCTGACGTTGTTCACGGACATGGGCTAACACTTAGTAAAATCGTCGATCCGTATGTGGAAACTCCCGGTACGTGTCTACCGGTGTGAATAATGTGGTGAAATGTGTTCAACCTTGGTTTTCCATGTACATATGTGCTAAACAAACATAGATAGATAAAAAAGTCCGTTGGTCCATCCTCGTACGGATAAAGCTATAAGGGTAGATCTGCGCCCCCCCCCCCCCCCCGATCTAGGGTTTCGGGGGTGAATGACCGTCGGAGGGCCGTAATCATTGAAAAACCTGCATGTGGAGCTAGGTTATGTTTATAAGTGTGATTTAATGTTTGTAGATGGCATATGTAGGTCATGTGTCTGACGTTGTTCACGGACATTGGCTAACACTTAGTAAAATCGTCGATCCGTATGTGGAAACTCCCGGTACATGTCTACCGGTGCGAATAATGTGGTGAAATGTGTTCAACCTTGGTTTTCCATGTACATATGTGCTAAACAAACATAGATAGATAAAAAAGTCCATTGGTCCATCCTCGTACGGAGAAAGCTATACGGGTAGATCTGCGGGCCCCCTCCCGATCTAGGGTTTCGGGGGTGAATGTCCGTCGGAGGGCCGGAATCATTGGAAAACCTGCATGTAGAGCTAGGTTATGTTTATATGTGTGATTTAATGTTTGTAGATGGCATATGTAGGTCATGTGTGTGACGTTGTTCACGGACATGGGCTAACACTTAGTAAAATCGTCGATCCGTATGTGGAAACTCCCGATAAGTGTCTACCGGTGTGTATAATGTGGTGAAATGTGTTCAACCTTGGTTTTCCATGTACATACGTGCTAAACAAACATAGATAGATAAAAAAGTCCATTGGTTCATCCTCGGACGGAGAAAGGTATAAGGGTAGATCTACAGGCCGCCCCGATCTAGGGTTTCGGGGGTGAATGACCGTCGGAGGGCCGTAATCATTGGAAAACCTGCATGTGGAGCTAGGTTATGTTTATAAGTGTGATTTAATGTTTGTAGATGGCATATGTAGGTCATGTGTCTCACGTTGTTCACGGACATGGGCTAACACTTAGTAAAATCGTCGATCCGGAAACTCCCGGTACGTGTCTACCGATGTGAATAATGTGGTGAAATGTGTTCAACCTTGGTTTTCCATGTACATATGTGCTAAACAACCATAGATAGATAAAAAATTCCAATGGTCCATCCTCGTACGGAGAAAGCTATAAGGGTAGATCTGCGCCCCCCCCCCCCGATCTGGGGTTTCGGGGGTGAATGACCGTCGGAAGGCCGGAATCACTGGAAAACCTGCATGTGGAGCTAGTTTATGTTTATAAGTGCGATTTAATGTTTGTATATGGCATAGGTAGGTCATGTGTCTCACGTTGTTCACGGACATGGGCTAACACTTAGTAAAATCGTCGATCCGTATGTGGAAACTCCCGGTACGTGTCTACCGGTGTGAATAATGTGGTGAAATGTGTTCAACCTTGGTTTTCCATGTACCTATGTGCTAAACAAACATAGATAGATAAAAAAGTCCGTTGGTCCATCCTCGTACGGATAAAGCTATAAGGGTAGATCTGCGCCCCCCCCCCCCCCGATCTAGGGTTTCGGGGGTGAATGACCGTCGGAGGGCCGTAATCATTGAAAAACCTGCATGTGGAGCTAGGTTATGTTTATAAGTGTGATTTAATGTTTGTAGATGGCATATGTAAGTCATGTGTCTGACGTTGTTCACGGACATGGGCTAACACTTAGTAAAATCGTCGATCTGTATGTGGAAACTCCCGGTACGTGTCTACCGGTGTGAATATTGTGGTGAAATGTGTTCAACCTTGGTTTTCCATGTACATATGTGCTAAACAAACATAGATAGATAAAAAATTCCATTGGTCCATCCTCGTACGGAGAAAGCTATAAGGGTAGATCTGCGGGCCCCCCCGATCTACGGTTTCGGGGGTGAATGACCGTCGGAGGGCCGGAATCATTACAAAACCTGCATGTGGAGCTAGGTAATGTTTATAAGTGTGATTTAATGTTTGTACATGGCATATGTAGGTCATGTGTCTGACGTTGTTCACGGACATGGGCTAACACTTAGTAAAATCGTCGATCCGTATGTGGAAACTCCCGGTACGGGTCTACCGGTGTGAATAATGTGGTGAAATGTGTTCAACCTTGGTTTTCCATGTACATATGTGCTAAACAAACATAGATAGATAAAAAAGTCCATTGGTCCTTCCTCGTACGGAGAATGCTATAAGGGTAGATCTGCGGGCCCCCCGATCTAGGGTTTCGGGGGTGAATGACCGTCGGAGGGCCGGAATCATTGGAAAACCTGCATGTGGAGCTAGGTTATGTTTATAAGTGTGATTTAATGTTTGTAGATGGCATATGTAGGTCATGTGTCTGACGTTGTTCACGGACATGGGCTAACACTTAGTAAAATCGTCGATCCGTATGTGGAAACTCCCGGTACGTGTCTACAAGTGTGAATAATATGGTGAAATGTGTTCAACCTTGGTTTTCCATGTACATATGTGCTAAACAAACATAGATAGATAAAAAAGTCCATTGGTCCGTCCTCGTACGGAGAAAGCTATAAGGGTAGATCTGCGGGTCCCCCGATCTAGGGTTTTGGGGGTGAATGACCGTCGGAGGGTCGGAATCATTCGAAAACCTGCATGTGGAGCTAGGTTATGTTTATAAGTGTGATTTAATGTTTGTAGATGGCATATGTAGGTCATGTGTCTCACGTTGTTCACGGACATGGGCTAACACTTAGTTAAATCGTCGATCCGTATGTGGAAACTCCCGGTACGTGTCTACAAGTGTGAATAATATGGTGAAATGTGTTCAACCTTGGTTTTCCATGTACAGATGTGCTAAACAAACATAGATAGATAAAAAATTCCATTGGTCCGTCCTCGTATGGAGAAAGCTATAAGGGTAGATCTGTGGGCCCCCCGATCTAGGGTTTCGGGGGTGAATGACCGTCGGAGGGTCGGAATCATTCGAAAACCTGCATGTGGAGCTAGGTTATGTTTATAAGTGTGATTTAATGTTTATAGATGGCATATGTAGGTCATGTGTCTGACGTTGTTCACGGACATGGGCTAACACTTAGTAAGATCGTCGGTCCATATGTGGAAACTCCCGGTACGTGTCTACCGGTGTGTATAATGTGGTGAAATGTGTTCAACCTTGATTTTCCATGTACATACGTGCTAAACAAACATAGATAGATAAAAAAGTCCATTGGTTCATCCTCGGGCGGAGAAAGGTATAAGGGTAGATCTACAGGCCGCCCCGATCTAGGGTTTCGGGGGTGAATGACCGTCGGAGGGCCGTAATCATTGGAAAACCTGCATGTGGAGCTAGGTTATGTTTATAAGTGTGATTTAATGTTTGTAGATGGCATATGTAGGTCATGTGTCTGACGTTGTTCACGGACATGGGCTAACACTTAGTAAAATCGTCGATCCGGAAACTCCCGGTACGTGTCTACCGGTGTGAATAATGTGGTGAAATGTGTTCAACCTTGGTTTTCCATGTACATATGTGCTAAACAACCATAGATAGATAAAAAATTCCAATGGTCCATCCTCGTACGGAGAAAGCTATAAGGGTAGATCTGCGCCCCCCCCCCGATCTGGGGTTTCGGGGGTGAATGACCGTCGGAAGGCCGGAATCACTGGAAAACCTCTATGTGGAGCTAGTTTATGTTTATAAGTGCGATTTAATGTTTGTATATGGCATTGGTAGGTCATGTGTCTGACGTTGTTCACGGACATGGGCTAACACTTAGTAAAATCGTCGATCCGTATGTGGAAACTCCCGGTACGTGTCTACCGGTGTGAATAATGTGGTGAAATGTGTTCAACCTTGGTTTTCCATGTACATATGTTCTAAACAAACATAGATAGATAAAAAAGTCCGTTGGTCCATCCTCGTACGGATAAAGCTATAAGGGTAGATCTGCGCCCCCCCCCCCCCCCGATCTAGGGTTTCGGGAGTGAATGACCGTCGGAGGGCCGTAATCATTGAAAAACCTGCATGTGGAGCTAGGTTATGTTTATAAGTGTGATTTAATGTTTGTACATGGCATATGTAGGTCATGTGCCTGACGTTGTTCACGGACATTGGCTAACACTTAGTAAAATCGTCGATCCGTATGTGGAAACTCCCGGTACATGTCTACCGGTGTGAATAATGTGGTGGAATGTGTTCAACCTTGGTTTTTCCATGTACATATGTGCTAAACAAACATAGATAGATAAAAAAGTCCATTGGTCCATCCTCGTACGGAGAAAGCTATACGGGTAGATCTGCGGGCCCCCTCCCGATCTAGGGTTTCGGGGGTGAATGTCCGTCGGAGGGCCAGAATCATTGGAAAACCTGCATGTAGAGCTAGGTTGTGTTTATAAGTGTGATTTAATGTTTGTAGATGGCATATGTAGGTCATGTGTGTGACGTTGTTCACGGACATGGGCTAACACTTAGTAAAATCGTCGATCCGTATGTGGAAACTCCCGATAAGTGTCTACCGGTGTGTATAATGTGGTGAAATGTGTTCAACCTTGGTTTTCCATGTACATACGTGCTAAACAAACATAGATAGATAAAAAAGTCCATTGGTTCATCCTCGGACGGAGAAAGGTATAAGGGTAGATCTACAGGTCGCCCCGATCTAGGGTTTCGGGGGTGAATGACCGTCGGAGGGCCGTAATCATTGGAAAACCCTGCATGTGGAGCTAGGTTATGTTTATAAGTGTGATTTAATGTTTGTAGATGGCATATGTAGGTCATGTGTCTCACGTTGTTCACGGACATGGGCTAACACTTAGTAAAATCGTCGATCCGGAAACTCCCGGTACGTGTCTACAGGTGTGAATAATGTGGTGAAATGTGTTCAACCTTGGTTTTCCATGTACATATGTACTAAACAACCATAGATAGATAAAATATTCCAATGGTCCATCCTCGTACGGAGAAAGCTATAAGGGTAGATCTGCGCCCCCCCCCCCCGATCTGGGGTTTCGGGGGTGAATGACCGTCCGAAGGCCGGAATCACTGGAAAACCTGCATGTGGAGCTAGTTTATGTTTATAAGTGCGATTTAATGTTTGTATATGGCATAGGTAGGTCATGTGTCTGACGTTGTTCACGGACATGGGCTAACACTTAGTAAAATCGTCGATCCGTATGTGGAAACTCCCGGTACGTGTCTACCGGTGTGAATAATGTGGTGAAATGTGTTCAACCTTGGTTTTCCATGTACATATGTGCTAAACAAACATAGATAGATAAAAAAGTCCGTTGGTCCATCCTCGTACGGATAAAGCTATAAGGGTAGATCTGCGGGCCCCCCCCCCCCCCCCGATCTAGGGTTTCGGGGGTGAATGACCGTCGGAGGGCTGTAATCATTGAAAAACCTGCATGTGGAGCTAGGTTATGTTTATAAGTGTGATTTAATGTTTGTAGATGGCATATGTAGGTCATGTGTCTGACGTTGTTCACGGACATGGGCTAACACTTAGTAAAATCGTCGATCTGTATGTGGAAACTCCCGGTACGTGTCTACCGGTGTGAATAATGTGGTGAAATGTGTTCAACCTTGGTTTTCCATGTACATATGTGCTAAACAAACATAGATAGATAAAAAAGTCCATTGGTCCATCCTCGTACGGAGAAAGCTATAAGGGTAGATCTGCGGGCCCCCCCGATCTACGGTTTCGGGGGTGAATGACCGTCGGAGGGCCGGAATCATTACAAAACCTGCATGTGGAGCTAGGTAATGTTTATAAGTGTGATTTAATGTTTGTACATGGCATATGTAGGTCATGTGTCTGACGTTGTTCACGGACATGGGCTAACACTTAGTAAAATCGTCGATCCGTATGTGGAAACTCCCGGTACGGGTCTACCGGTGTGAATAATGTGGTGAAATGTGTTCAACCTTGGTTTTCCATGTACATATGTGCTAAACAAACATAGATAGATAAAAAAGTCCATTGGTCCTTCCTCGTACGGAGAATGCTATAAGGGTAGATCTGCGGGCCCTCCCGATCTAGGGTTTCGGGGGTGAATGACCGTCGAAGGGCCGGAATCATTGGAAAACCTGCATGTGGAGCTAGGCTATGTTTTAAAGTGTGATTTAATGTTTGTAGATGGCATATGTAGGTCATGTGTCTGACGTTGTTCACGGACATGGGCTAACACTTAGTAAAATCGTCGATCCGTATGTGGAAACTCCCGGTACGTGTCTACAAGTGTGAATAATATGGTGAAATGTGTTCAACCTTGGTTTTCCATGTACATATGTGCTAAACAAACATAGATAGATAAAAAAGTCCATTGGTCCGTCCTCGTACGGAGAAAGCTATAAGGGTAGATCTGCGGGTCCCCCGATCTAGGGTTTCGGGGGTGAATGACCGTCGGAGGGTCGGAATCATTCGAAAACCTGCATGTGGAGCTAGGTTATGTTTATAAGTGTGATTTAATGTTTGTAGATGGCATATGTAGGTCATGTGTCTGACGTTGTTCACGGACATGGGCTAACACTTAGTTAAATCGTCGATCCGTATGTGGAAACTCCCGGTACGTGTCTACAAGTGTGAATAATATGGTGAAATGTGTTCAACCTTGGTTTTCCATGTACATATGTGCTAAACAAACATAGATAGATAAAAAAGTCCATTGGTCCGTCCTCGTACGGAGAAAGCTATAAGGGTAGATCTGCGGGCCCCCCGATCTAGGGTTTCGGGGGTGAATGACCGTCGGAGGGCCGTAACCATTGGAAAACCTGCATGTGGAGCTAACCGGAATGGATGAACTAACACGGATACACCCTCCATACGTTTGTCGGATGTCCACGACACCTCCGGCATGATCCCTTCCCCCTCCGGACACCCTGTTCGGTAATCACCCGGAGCTGGCAGTTCATCCCCGAATGAATTCCCGCTCCGAGCAACGTGCTTTGCACTACGTTAGAACACCGTTAACTTTGCATACGTCATGCCATGTATTTGTTTGTATATATTGCTTTGTATTTACTGTTTCTCCCCCCCTTTATTCTCCGGTAGACCCCGCTGCTACCACCGACTACACCGCTGCCGGGTACGACTACTTCGTCGACGACCCTGCGCCTACCGTCGAGCTTCCAGGCAAGCAGAGCCATTCTCTTCCCCAGATATCGCCTACCTTTCCGTACTTTCTTGCACTAGGCATTGTTACTGCTGCTGCTACGTTACAATCCTATTCAATTGCATAGCCTGTTTTTGTCGCCCCTTGATGTACCTCTTTTATCCTATGCTGCCTATTATTATTATGCATTATTCAGCAGTGAGCCCTGCGCATTGTTAGCTCGGATTAGATAGAGGGCCGTGATCACTCAGGGGAGTGAACGCGGATAAAAATATTATAACTGCACAGGTACGGTACAAAGCAGACACCGCCAGAGGCCCCTATCTGGGTTATGCCTAGTCACCTCAAGTGTGAGCTATCAAGGAGTAATCCTTGTACTCCACTCGAGGCTGACTTTGTCTTACCGCCATCGGGTCCTGGACAGCGGTTGTCCTTAAAGGTAAGAAAGTCGGGCGACCCAACGGTGCCCGCGAGCGGTATATCGTCGGGAACGACAGGGAGGGTACAACCGATGTTACTGGCGTGCTTGGCCCCTGCTCGTATCTCGCGAGAGTTACAAAACCACGAAAGTCGAGCTCTACCAAGAGCAAACGCGAGACAAGGTAAGGAGACGGTTCACCTTGTTGGTAACCGCAGTGACTTGGTGGGACGACAGGGCAGGCACCGATGTACTGGTGGTCCTGACTGCTGTCGTTGACCGCGGGTCGCTTAAGTCGAGGCAACGATAACGGTTGTCACACAGGTTAATTAAAATGCTAAATGGTTCGGCGGATGTCTTGAGTAGCCTTTTGGCTTGTACGCACTACCTACACGTGGGATAAGGAGTGTGGGCTCCCCTGCATCGTAGTCTCGTTCGAGGGTCTTCAGACGTCAGCAGTACCGCGGGCTGATTGCCGGGAAGTGGTGTTGTCTTCTCTTGCTCGAGCGGTGTATTTGTATTTGCTTTGATTTTGCTTCACCGTCCAGTCACGCACCGTGCAGGAGTACGTTCGGGTTAGGGTCCAAAGCCCGGCGTACATAGGATATAGTCCAACGGATGACCTCTCTATTGATTGCCGAAGGATGGGCTACTTTGTGTCGGATAGCTTTGGTGGAGCATTCCCTAACAAGGTTCCCTCCACCCTGGAGATCCGAGCGTCGTAGAGTCACGCCAGTGCACCCCTGCAGGGAAGATTAATCTATTCGAATAGCCGTGTCCACGGTAACAGGACGCTTTATGCTGAAGCTGGATCTTACCACTAGAAACTATTACTATTAAACTGTATGGTTCCGGGTCTTCTTCCTCGCAAGGAGTCGAGGAAGGGAACTCGGAGGCATTATTAGTATTGTTAATCATTACAACTTATATTATACAATGTTGCAGCAACTTCTGCTTCGTTGTTACTTTATGCTTTATATGAACTGTTGGCTGATTCTTACCTCATGCTGCAAGACATCGTCGGAAGATGCTAGTCTTCGATAGGCCTAGCTTCTTACCCTTGCTCTGGATTTCTGTCTTTCAGTCCACAATATACAGCCTCTTCTTTCCATTGATACAATGCATAATGCTTAGTAGCGGACGTAAGACTCGCGGGTATACTAGATACTCACCTGCTTTATTTCCTTTACTGTTTTGCCTGATCGGCCGCTGCAGTCGACGTTGGAGCCCAGGAGCAGGAGTACCCCGGAGGCGGATACTACTACGTCGAGACCCCCGCTGACCAGGACCAGGAGTAGTTTCGAAGGCTCCCAGGCAGGAGGCCTTGCCTTTTCGATCTGTATCTCTGATGTTATTTGTGCTAGCCTTCTTAAGGCAAAACTTGACTAACTATGTCTGTACTCAGATATTATGGCTTGTATAACTTATGTATTCGGGTCCGCGTGACCCCCTTTATTGTAACATATTGGTTTATCCTTTTGTGTTTAGTGTTGTGCTGTGATATTCTCACCGTGGCACCCTAATCTCAGTCGTGTACCCTGCGTGTATGATTACTGTACACGGATTGATTTTGGGGGCGTCACAATGCCTGACGCTCGTGGTTTTTACCCTTCTCCTGGGAGGGATTTTGCATGTTAAATCCTTGTTTCACTGTGTTGATTTTCGTTCTTCTCGTTGATATATTGTCTGTCGAATCTCTAATACATCACGTACAGCTCAGCGTGCCTGGTAGTTGTTGTCGTTGACACTCTGGATGATCCCTGTGTACGTGATTGTCGATGTACCGTCAGCCATCATTGTTGCCAAACCCGACCAACAACAATACTTGTCGGCCTTGATGTTGGGAAAGTGCAAGAAAATGTGTTTGAACTAGAAGTGCAAGCAAATGATGTGAGAAAAATCCTACCAGTTATTTATGATTTTTTTGAGGAAAAGCCCTATTTATTAAATTAAAACACCATGTGCAAAATTTGAATCAAGGTTAGAAGGTTTGGTCCAAAACGGAACATGGGTTGCAAACAGCTCAGAAATATAATATAGCAATATTAATTTTGTTTTGCAAATTTAAATTTGATTGCAATTAGCAAGATGAAATCAAATCTATGCAAAGTAATGATGGCATGATGACATAATGGTGTAGTAACGGAAAATAACATGGAAATATTTAGTGTATTTAGTTATAAAAAAAATGTTTGGTTGATAGGGGATGCACAGCTCAGTAGAGACATTGAACAACCACATTGTTGATGATAAAATAGATAGAAGACATTGTTTGAGAATGATATGAAGATAAGACAGATAAAGGTAATGAGAAACAAGAGATGGGGAGAGATAACAAGAGAAACATGTGAACTGAACAATGCGTGGGGCAGCTCCTTTTTTATTTTCTTTTTGGAAAAAACTAAAATGAATGAACTTTTAGACAAAAGCTAAATCAAACCCTAAACTTACAATCCCGGAAATCAGCGCACCAAAATTTTCGATCCCGGTCTATTATAAACCTTGAGCGCATTTCCAAACAAGAATTCCCGACCAAGTGTTTTTTCATCAAGCGCGTTGTAAACATAACAAAAAAAATTGAAAAGATATTTCTTTAAATCCCTAACATTTTGTAAAGTGTGATTTTTTTAAAAGAAATATTATTTACAACACAATCAATTATGAAATAGCGGACTTTATTTAAACATAAAAATGTTCAGTGTAAAATGTGTTCACAAAACTCAAAGATTGTTGAAATTTTGAAAGTACAAGAAAAAAACAAGACTGCTGCAAAAACCGGATGCTACAGTAGCCAGTTGATACGTCCCGTTCTCTACAGTTTTTTAGGGTGTTTCGTATGCTACATCGGTACTGTTTCGAAATCACTAGTTGTAGAGTATTCGTAGCAAGGATCAATGCGCTTTTTCCACGCGTGTCAAGTGGCTATACGTACGCGCGTCAAGGGGCACGCTCTGGAGGTTTTCCGTTTTTCCTGTTTTTTAAAGGCATGAGTGCCTTTTTACGAAGGCACGATAATGCTTATCGCAGAGGCATGATAGTGTATCTCGCGGAGGCATGAGACATGACTTGTGCCTTTTTTTGAGGCACGACTCATGCCTCCCGCGAAGGCACTGTCGTGCCTTCCACGGAGGCAAGGTCGTGCCTCTCTTTTTTCCCGATTTTCTTTAATGTTTTTTCACCAAAATGTATAGAAAAAACATGCGAAAACCGAGAAAGTCGAAAAAATAATCGAAAAACCAATTTTAAACATAAAAAACACGTGCACAAAAATTAAAAAAAAGAAATCCTGAGGGATCGCTGTAAAAAAATTGTTCGCTATTCAGTGAATCCTCAACATTTCTGTAGTGACAATAAACATTTTCAAGATCTACACAAATCCACTTGTTATTTATAACAAGGGATGTAAAAATATTTGAACATACAAGGGCATACATATATGTAAATATTTTTGTTTTTTTTGAAAAATTTATTACATAAAATGTGAACAATTTGGTAATGGTGAATATATTTTATTAAATGATACTAATTTATGAAATTCTAATATAAAAAAGCAAATAATTTTTATTTTTTGACCAAAATTAGAAATCATGAACATTTTAGATTGTTTTTACTTTTGAACAATTTATGAAATGCGCCAACTTTTTTTAAAATTTCAGAACATATTAAAAATTTCTAATTTTTAAGAAAATTCTGAATATATTTTAAAATAAAACATTTGTCGAAATTTGTGAACAATATTTATTTTTTATTTTTACATTGCACTTTAGAATAGAAAACAAAACGAAAAAAAGCACATGAAATCCTGCCTGATAATATCACCAATTTATTTAAATTAATTAGGGTTGTTATTTACCATGATGATCAGAAGTTATTATTACCATGATTTGACAAATGGTCAGCTGGATGCTTATTGCTAAACTAAAATAAATTATTCTAATTCCGTTATGGTTACCTGAATTCCAGCCCGCCCCTTGGCCCCCGCGCCACTTCGAAGGGTAGTAGAATGTCTTGGACGCGTAGAATTTGTCGTAGTACGCCTACCAAGGAAGCTTGGGGAGCGGGAGGGGGGGGGGGTTTGCCCCCCCCCTTTACCCATCTCCTCGGAGGGGTTTTCCACGTGAAATTCTTCTGTCCCCTGTGTTGATTCTCGTTCTTCTCATTGATTTTTGTCTGTCAAATCTCTAACACGTCACGTACAGCTCAGTGTGCCGGGTACGCCAGATTTTGTACCTGGTAGTTTCTGTCGTTGACACTCTGGATGATACCTGTGTACATGATTGTCGGTGTACCGTCAGGCATCATTGTTGCCAAACCCGACCAACAACAATACTTGTCGGCTTTGATGTTGGGAAAGTGCAAGCGAATGTGTTTGAACTAGAAGTGCAAGCAAATGATGTGAGAAAAACCTGATGGCTTATTTATGATTATTTTTTTGAGGAAAAGACCTATTTACAAAATTAAAACACCATGTGCAAAATTTGAATCAAGGCTAGAAGGATTGATCCAAAACGGAACAAGGGTTACAAAGAGCTCACAAATATAATATAACAATATTAATTTGGTTTTGCAAATTTAAAGTTTGATTGCAATTAGCAAAATGAAATCAAATCTATGCAAAGTAATGATGGCATGATGATATAATGGTGCAGTAACAAAAAGTAACATGGGAATATTTAGTGTATTAACCCTTCTCCAGTTATAAAAAAAGATTTGGTTAATAGGGGATGTACAGCTCAGTCGAGGCACTGAACAACCACATTGTTGATGATAA
Organism: Bromus sterilis; assembly: GCA_950022295.1. Lineage (NCBI taxonomy): Eukaryota > Viridiplantae > Streptophyta > Magnoliopsida > Poales > Poaceae > Bromus > Bromus sterilis. Next base: position 134,541,791 of record OX465601.1, on the reverse strand, counting down.
AATAGATAGAAGACATTGTTTGAGAATGATATGAAGAGAAAACAGATAAAGGTAATGAGAAACAAGGGAAAGGGAGAGATAACATGAGAAACATGTGAAGTGAACAATGTGTGGCAGACTGGCAGCTCCTTTTGTATTTTCTTTTTGGAAAATATCTAAAATGAACCTTGAACTTGTAGACGAAAGCTAAATCAAACCCTAAACTTACAATCACGGAAATCAGCACATCAAACTTTCTGATCCCGATCTATTATAAACCTTGAGCGCATTTTCAAACAGGAATTACCGACCAAGTTTTTTTTTCATGAAGCGCGCTATAAAAATAACCAAAAAATTTGAAAAGGTATTTTTTTAAATCCCTAACATTTTGTAAAGTGTGATTTTTTAAAAAGAAATATTCTTTACAATACAATCAATTTTGAAATAGCGGAATTTTTTGAATCATCAAAATGTTCAGTGTAAAGATTGTTCAAATTTTGAAAGTACAAAAAATAACAAGACTTCTGCAAAGAACCGGATGCTACAGTAGCCAGTTGCTGCATCCCGTTCGCTATAGTTTTTTTAGGGGTGTTCCGTATGCTACAGTGGTACTCCCTTCGTCCCATACATAATATAGTATCATTTTTCAAACTAGACTAACTTGAAAAACGATACTACATTATTGGACGAAGGGAGTATTGTTTTTAATCGCTAAGCTTCAAAATGGGCCGGCTCAATAACATGGTGCTCTGTATTGTGACAATAAACATGCTTTTAGGGGTGTTCCCTATGCTAGCTACAGTGGATTTATACATATTTTTAACTTTTGAAAAATTTATGAAATGAGCTACTTTTTAAGAACATATTTAAAATTTCTACTTTTTAAGAAAATTCTCAATATATTTTAAAAATAAATATTTTTACAAATTTACGAACAATATTTACTTTTTATTTTTCGTTGCACGTTAGAAAAAAAACAAAACAAAAAAAGAATAAAAGAAAGCACATGAACTACCGCGCTAATGGGCCGACCCGATTTATCCTCATATCCAATGAATCAATGAACGATCCCGGTCAAGGTTCAAAATAGACCGGGGTATGAAAGTTTGATGTGCTGATTTTCGAGATTATAAGTTTAGGATTTGATTTAGCTTTGTTCTACAAGTTCAAGGTTTATTTTAAACTTTTTTTTTTGTAGTGTCAGCGGTGTAGGGAGGAAAACTGGAACGATCTCGCCAAAATAAAAATGATTTTTGTACTGACGAGAGAAATGACAAGCTGACAGACGCAAGCCATCATGGCTGTTTGGCCTTGGCTTACCTCACTGTTCGTTATGCGTCATCTTCACCAATACTTTATGTTTCAGCGACATCTTTGGTAGAGCTGCTGTATGATTCTCAACCGGCGTGCGCTGCAGTTGTCGACCTTGACGTACGTCGTCTTCGCCACTGTTCCAGTAACGCGAAATGCATCTCTACTCACTGTGTGTATTATCTACATGCGTACCAGCACTAGTACTACCATCTAGCGCAGTTGTTTACAAACTTGCAGATAAAATACTACTGCCTGCTAAAAATATGCACAAGTGTGTACCTTCTCATGCTTTTTTTTGGAAGCATGTACTTTCTCATGCTTGAAAGGAATGAAGACAATATCCATAGAAAAGACATTGTCCATAGAAATTAAACAATAAATGGCCCATTCTTGGCTTTCAAGGCTCCAGTTAGCCATGGATGATGGGCATGTGTTGATGGGTCCTAGGGAATTTTTGGCATGGCTAGCTATAGCTACGTGCATGCATTGCCATGGATGCGTGCGTAGCAATCAAAGGTAAGGCCTGCATGCGTACATGGGGCAGACGGAGAAGAGAAAACTCAATAGGAAATGCACGACAAGGGCTGGCTTAGCTTAGCCAGGATGCCCGGAAATCAAAGACAAAAGACAGGAGGTCCCTCTCAGAGATGGCCATAGGAAAAGGAGAAGAAGAATATGTGCTCTGGGAGACTGGGATGGAAGAATGTTTGTTTTGGGTGCGTGAGATGCACTGCATCATAAACTCGCATAGCAGGGACGAAAAGCATGCATGTATGAGCTAGAGTGGCTATTCTGCATCCGAAGCTCATCTAGTACAATCAAACATGAACAATGATATTTTGAAACAGTAAATGAATTTGAAAATTTCTGGAATTTGTTAGGCGTCCAAGAAGCCCATGTGCGCATGTTGCATACAAGACTTCGTGATGTTGGACATCGGGAAAGCTCATGCCACAAATATATACAGATGTCTGATAAACTTTGAAGGAAAAACACTATTGAGAGTTTGTTTTATTTTGTTTTTGCAGGAGCTTCTCAGATGTATAAACATCACGAATTTTTGCACTCACCTTCATCACATGAGCATGTTGGATACCAGAAAAATCCAAAAAAAAATCAATTTATTGTTCACAGAGTGTAGATGAGCTCAGACACCATTTTGAATTTATCGTGTGTGAGTTGGTCAAAGTTCCCCACTCAGTTTATAAAGGGCATGCACATCTTTATAATTTAATGGGGGCGGGGGGGGGGGGGGGGGATCAATTATTAACATTTTCTATATTTATTAGATGCTTGAAAGTTTCTTACGCGCCAGTAAAATCCCGCGAAACACCAAGACGAAATATGGGGCGTCCACCAAGTGCATCGCGGCGTGTGACCGACAAGGCCACACATCGAAGCAACCCGAAACCAAAGACAACGAGACGGTGAAGACTGAGGGTTGATATATTAGATGCAGGGAAGGGGTTACCGGTGTCGTAGAAGAAAGATGGGAAGACGCTACGGGAGAGGCGGTTGACGCCTACGGCCGACATCTACGCCGACGGCCAAATGTCGAGGCCGTCGGCGTAGACTGGCAGACTCGTCAGCCCCGTAATGGGCCGTCGGCGTCCCAAAGCCGTGGGCTTAGGCCTATTTAGGCCGAGGGCCGCCGTCGGCGTATAAATGCCGTCGGCGTAGGCCCAATTTACGCCGAGGGCTGCCGTCGGCGTAGCCCAAGCCGTCGGCGTAACTCCTGCCAGGTGGTCCTCGTTGACAGCGGGCGGCAACCCCGTTAGCCAGTAGAGGCTATACCTACTTTCATTTTTCTTTTTTATTTTCTTTTGTTTTGTTTAATAATTTAATCTTATATTACTAATACATAAAATAATATTGGAAATGGGATTATCATATATTTATCATCTCATTTCAACCCTCGATATACGCCTCTTTATTATTTTTGTGTCTTCTAGTTAATACATAAGATAATATATTAATAAATTATAATACTAAATTAAAATATATTATGCTACTAGTACTATATTAATATGTGTATGCTCCACAGTTTTACCTCGTGAGGAGAAAGCTATAAGGGTAAACCGTCGCCCCCTCCCCGGCCCCGCCCCTCGCGCCCAGACTAGGCCGGGTTTCGGTGAAGAAAGATCGCCAAAGCGCCGTAGTACCGCATGAACTTGAATGTGATTGTAGGGTATGTGTCCATGTGTGGTGTAAGATCCATGCATAAATGCAATGTATAGCTCCTTGGTGTGACCATCTCCACATTCATGCGATAACACTATATATGCAAAGACCAGGGGCTACGATGTGTTACAAGGTCCTAACCTTGTTTTCCATGTAGTTATGTCCTAAAAAACCTCAACAAACAAAAAAAATTGTTGGAACATCGTGCGAAGAAATCTATAAGGGTAGACCTCCACACCCCCCTCTGGAACAGAATGTAACACGTGAATTACCGCTGAAGCGTCGGAATCCTAGAAAAACTTGCATGTGGACCTAGGGTATGTGTAAAAGTGTGGTGGAAGGCCCATAGTGTAATTTAATGTTTGTAGATGGCATATGTAGGTCATGTGTCTGACGTTGTTCACGGACATGAGCTAACACTTAGTAAAATCGTCGATCCGTATGTGGAAACTCCCGGTACGTGTCTACCGGTGTGAATAATGTGGTGAAATGTGTTCAACCTTGGTTTTCCATGTACATATGTGCTAAACAAACATAGATAGATAAAAAATTCAATTGGTCCCATCCTCGAACGGAGAAAGCTATAAGGGTAGATCTGCGGCCCCCCCGATCTAGGGTTTCGGGGGTGAATGACCGTCGGAGGGCCGGAATCATTGTAAAACCTGCATGTGGAGCTAGGTTATGTTTATAAGTGTGATTTAATGTTTGTAGATGGCATATGTAGGTCATGTGTCTGACGTTGTTCACGGACATGGGCTAACACTTAGTAAAATCGTCGATCCGTATGTGGAAACTCCCGGTACGTGTCTACCGGTGTGAATAATGTGGTGAAATGTGTTCAACCTTGGTTTTCCATGTACATATGTGCTAAACAAACATAGATAGATAAAAAAGTCCATTGGTCAATCCTCGTACGGAGAAATCTATAAGGGTAGATCTGCGCCCCCCCCCCCCGATCTAGGGTTTCGGGGGTGAATGACCGTCGGAGGGCCGGAATCATTGGAAAACCTGCATGTGGAGCTAGGTTATGTTTAGAAGTGTGATTTAATGTTTGTAGATGCCATATGTAGGTCATGTGTCTGACGTTGTTCACGGACATGGGCTAACACTTAGTAAAATCATCGATCCGTATGTGGAAACTCCCGGTACGTGTCTACCGGTGTGAATAATGTGGTGAAATGTGTTCAACCTTGGTTTTCCATGTACATATGTGCTAAACAAACATAGATAGATAAAAAAGTCCATTGGTCCATCCTCGTACGGAGAAAGCTATAAGGGTAGATCTGCGGCCCCCTCCGATCTAGGGTTTCGGGGGTGAATGACCATCGGAGGGCCGGAATCATTGGAAAACCTGCATGTGGAGCTAGGTTGTGTTTATAAGTGTGATTTAATGTTTGTAGATGGCATATGTAGGTCATGTGTCTGACGTTGTTCACGAACATGGGCTAACACTTCGTAAAATCGTCGATCCGTATGTGGAAACTCCCGGTACGTGTCTACCGGTGTGAATAATGTGGTGAAATGTGTTCAACCTTGGTTTTCCATGTACATATGTGCTCAACAAACATAGATAGATAAAAAATTCAATTGGTCCATCCTCGTACGGAGAAAGCTATAAGGGTAGATCTGCGCCCCCCCCCCCCCCCCGATCTAGGGTTTCGGGGGTGAATGACCGTCGGAGGGCCGGAATCATTGGAAAACCTGCATGTGGAGCTAGGTTATGTTTATAAGTGTGATTTAATGTTTGTAGATGCCATATGTAGGTCATGTGTCTGACGTTGTTCACGGACATGGGCTAACACTTAGTAAAATCGTCGATCCGTATGTGGAAACTCCCGGTACGTGTCTACCGGTGTGAATAATGTGGTGAAATGTGTTCAACCTTGGTTTTCCATGTACATATGTGCTAAACAAACATAGATAGATAAAAAAGTCCATTGGTCCATCCTCGTACGGAGAAAGCTATAAGGGTAGATCTGCGGTCCCCCCCCCCCCCGATCTAGGGTTTCGGGGGTGAATGACCGTCGGAGGGCCGGAATCATTGGAAAACCTGCATGTGGAGCTAGGTTATGTTTATAAGTGTGATTTAATGTTTGTAGATGGAATATATAGGTCATGTGTCTGACGTTGTTCACGGACATGGGCTAACACTTAGTAAAATCGTCGATCCGTATGTGGAAACTCCCGATACGTGTCTACCGGTGTGAATAATGTAGTGAAATGTGTTCAACCTTGGTTTTCCATTTACATATCTACTAAACAAACATAGATAGATAAAAAATTCCATTGGTCCATCCTCGTACGGAGAAAGCTATAAGGGTAGATCTGCGGGCCCCTCGATCTAGGGTTTCGGGGGTGAATGACCGTCGGAGGGCCGGAATCATTGGAAAACCTGCATGTGGAGCTAGGTTATGTTTATAAGTGTGATTTAATGTTTGTAGATGGCATATGTAGATCATGTGTCTGACGTTGTTCACGGACATGGGCTAACACTTAGTAAAATCATCGATCCGTATGTGGAAACTTCCGGTACGTGTCTACCGGTGTGAATAATGTGGTGAAATGTGTTCAACCTTGGTTTTCCTTGTACATATGTGCTAAAAAACACACATAGATAAAAAATTCCATTGGTCCATCCTCGTACGGAGAAAGCTATACGGGTAGATCTGCGCCCCCCCCCCCCCCCCCGATCTAGGGTTTCGGGGGTGAATGACCGTCGGAGGGCCGGAATCATTGGAAAACCTGCATGTGGAGCTAGGTTATGTTTATAAGTGTGATTTAATGTTTGTAGATGGCATATGTAGGTCATGTGTGTGACGTTGTTCACAGACATGGGCTAACACTTAGTAAAATCGTCGATCCGTATGTGGAAACTCCCGATACGTGTCTACCGGTGTGAATAATGTGGTGAAATGTGTTCAACCTTGGTTTTCCATGTACATATGTGCTAAACAAACATAGATAGATAAAAAAGTGCATTGGTTCATCCTCGTACGGAGAAAGCTATAAGGGTAGATCTGCGCCCCCCCCCCCTCGATCTAGGGTTTCGGGGGTGAATGACCGTCGGAGGGCCGTAATCATTGGAAAACCTGCATGTGGAGCTAGGTTATGTTTATAAGTGTGATTTAATGTTTGTAGATGACATATGTAGGTCATGTGTCTGACGTTGTTCACGGACATGGGCTAACACTTAGTAAAATCGTCGATCCGTATGTGGAAACTCCCGGTACGTGTCTACCGGTGTGAATAATGTGGTGAAATGTGTTCAACCTTGGTTTTCCATGTACATATGTGCTAAACAAACATAGATAGATGAAAAATTCCATTGGTACATCCTCGTACGGAGAAAGCTATAAGGGTAGATCTGCGGGCGCAACCGATCTTTGGTTTCGGGGGTGAATGACCGTCGGAGGGCCGAAATCATTGTAAAACCTGCATGTGGAGCAAGGTTATGTTTATAAGTGTGATTTAATGTTTGTAGATGGCATGTGTAGGTCATGTGTCTGACGTTGTTCACGGACAAGGGCTAACACTTAGTAAAATCGTCGATCCGTATGTGGAAACTCCCGGTACGTGTCTACCGGTGTGAATAATGTGGTGAAATGTGTTCAACCTTGGTTTTCCATGTACATATGTGCTAAACAAACATAGATAGATAAAAAAGTCCATTGGTCCATCCTCGTACGGAGAAAGCTATACGGGTAGATCTGCGGGCCCCCTCCCGATCTAGGGTTTCGGGGGTGAATGTCCGTCGGAGGGCCGGAATCATTGGAAAACCTGCATGTGGAGCTAGGTTATGTTTATAAGTGTGATTTAATGTTTGTAGATGGCATATGTAGGTCATGTGTCTGACGTTGTTCACGGACATGGGCTAACACTTAGTAAAATCGTCGATCCGTATGTGGAAACTCCCGGTACGTGTCTACCGGTGTGAATAATGTGGTGAAATGTGTTCAACCTTGGTTTTCCATGTACATATGTGCTAAACAAACATAGATAGATAAAAAAGTCCATTGGTCCATCCTCGTACGGAGAAAGCCATAAGGGTAGATCTGCGGTCCCCCCCCGTCTAGGGTTTCGCTGGTGAATGACCGTCGGAGGGCCGGAATCATTGGAAAACTTGCATGTGGAGCAAGGTTATGTTTATAAGTTTGATTTAATGTTTGTATATGGCATATGTAGGTCATGTGTCTGACGTTGTTCACGGACATGGGCTAACACTTAGTAAAATCGTCGATCCGTATGTGGAAACTCCCGGTACGTGTCTACCGGTGTGAATAATTTGGTGAAATGTGTTCAACCTTGGTTTTTTCCATGTACATTTGTGCTAAACAAACATAGATAGATAAAAAATTCCATTGGTCCATCCTCGTACGGAGAAAGCTATAAGGGTAGATCTGCGGGCCCCCGCGATCTAGGGTTTCGGGGGTGAATGACCGTCGGAGGGCCGTAATCATTGGAAAACCTTCATGTGGAGCTAGGTTATGTTTATAAGTGTGATTTAATGTTTGTAGATGGCATATGTAGGTCATGTGTTTGACGTTGTTCATGGACATGGGCTAACACTTAGTAAAATCGTCGATCCGTATGTGGAAACTCCCGGTACGTGTCTACCGGTGTGAATAATGTGGTGAAATGTGTTCAACCTTGGTTTTACATGTACATATGTGCTAAACAAACATAGATAGATAAAAAAGTCCATTGGTCCATCCTCGTACGGAGAAAGCTATAAGGGTAGATCTGCGGTCCCCCCCGATCTAGGGTTTCGCGGGTGAATGACCGTCGGAGGGCCGGAATCATTGGAAAACCTGCATGTGGAGCAAGGTTATGTTTATAAGTTTGACTTAATGTTTGTATATATGGCATATGAAGGTCATGTGTCTGACGTTGTTCACGGACATGGGCTAACACTTAGTAAAATCGTCGATCCGTATGTGGAAACTCCCGGTACGTGTCTACCGGTGTGAATAATTTGGTGAAATGTGTTCAACCTTGGTTTTCCATGTACATTTGTGCTAAACAAACATAGATAGATAAAAAATTCCATTGGTCCATCCTCGTACGGAGAAAGCTATAAGGGTAGATCTGCGGGCCCCCCCGATCTAGGGTTTCGGGGGTGAATGACCGTCGGAGGGCCGTAATCATTGGAAAACCTGCATGTGGAGCTAGGTTATGTTTATAAGTGTGATTTAATGTTTGTAGATGGCATATGTAGGTCATGTGTCTGACGTTGTTCACGGACATGGGCTAACACTTAGTAAAATCGTCGATCCGTATGTGGAAACTCCCGGTACGTGTCTACCGGTGTGAATAATGTGGTGAAATGTGTTCAACCTTGGTTTTCCATGTACATATGTGCTAAACAAACATAGATAGATAAAAAAGTCCATTGGTCCATCCTCATACGGAGAAAGGTATAAGGGTAGATCTGCGCCCCCCCCGATCTAGGGTTTTGGGGGTGAATGACCGTCGAAGGGCGGGAATCATTGGAAAACCTGCATGTGGAGCTAGGTTATGTTTATAAGTGTGATTTAATGTTTGTAGATGGCATATGTAGGTCATGTGTCTGACGTTGTTCACGGACATGGGCTAACACTTAGTAAAATCATCGATCCATATCTGGAAACTCCCGGTACGTGTCTACCGGTGTGAATAATGTGGTGAAATGTGTTCAACCTTGGTTTTCCATGTACATATGTGCTAAACAAACATAGATAGATAAAAAAGTCCATTGGTCCATCCTCGTACGGAGAAAGCTATAAGGGTAGATCTGCGGCCCCATCCGATCTTGGGTTTCGGGGGTGAATGACCGTCGGAGGGCCGGAATCATTGGAAAACCTGCATGTGGAGCTAGGCTATGTTTTAAAGTGTGATTTAATGTTTGTAGATGGCATATGTAGGTCATGTGTTTGACGTTGTTCACGGACATGGGGTAACACTTAGTAAAATCGTCGATCCGTATGTGGAAACTCCCGGTACGTGTCTACCGGTGTGAATATATGTGGTGAAATGTGTTCAACCTTGGTTTTCCATGTACATATGTGCTAAGCAAACATATATAGATAAAAAAGTCCATTGTTCCATCCTCGTACGGAGAAATCTATAAGGGTAGATCTGCGGGCCCTCCCGATCTAGGGTTTCGGGGGTGAATGACCGTCGGAGGGCCGGAATCATTGGAAAACCTGCATGTGGAGCTAGGCTATGTTTTAAAGTGTGATTTAATGTTTGTAGATGGCTTATGTAGGTCATGTGTCTGACGTTGTTCACGGACATGGGCTAACTCTTAGTAAAATCGTCGATCCGTATGTGGAAACTCCCGGTACGTGTCTACCGGTGTGAATAATATGGTGAAATGTGTTCAACCTTGGTTTTCCATGTACATATGTGCTAAACAAACATAGATAGATAAAAAAGTCCATTGGTCCATCCTCGTACGGAGAAAGCTATAAGGGTAGATCTGCGGACACCCCCGATCTAGGGTTTCGGGGGTGAATGACCGCCAGAGGGCCGAAATCATTGAAAACCTGCATGTGGAGCTAGGTTATGTTTATAAGTGTGATTTAATGTTTGTAGATGGCATATGTAGGTCATGTGTCTGGCGTTGTTCACGGACATGGGCTAACACTTAGTAAAATCGTCGATCCGTATGTGGAAACTCCCGGTACGTGTCTACCGGTGTGAATAATATGGTGAAATGTGTTCGACCTTGGTTTTCCATATACATATGTGCTAAACAAACATAGATAGATAAAAAAGTCCATTGGTCCATCCTCATACGCAGAAAGCTATAAGGGTAGATCTGCTGGCCCCCCCGATCTAGGGTTTCGGGGGTGAATGACCGTCGGAGGGCCGGAATCATTGAAAAACCTGCATGTGGAACTAAGTTATTTTTATAAGTGTGATTTAATGTTTGTAGATGGCATATGTAGGTCATGTGTCTGACGTTGTTCACGGAGATGGGTTAACACTTAGTAAAATCGTCGATCCGTATGTGGAAACTCCCGGTACGTGTCTACCGGTGTGAATAATGTGGTGAAATGTGTTCAACCTTGGTTTTCCATGTACATATGTGCTAAACAAACATAGATAGATAAAAAAGTCCATTGGTCCATCCTCGTACGGAGAAAGCTATATGGGTAGATCTGCGCCCCCCCTCATCTAGGGTTTCGGGGGTGAATGACCGTCGGAGGGCCGGAATCATTGGAAAACCTGCATGTGGAGCTAGGTTATGTTTATAAGTGTGATTTAATGTTTGTAGATGGCATATGTAGGTCATGTGTGTGACGTTGTTCACGGACATGGGCTAACACTTAGTAAAATCCTCGATCCGTATGTGGAAACTCCCGATACGTGTCTACCGGTGTGAATAATGTGGTGAAATGTGTTCAACCTTGGTTTTCCATGTACATATGTGCTCAACAAACATAGATAGATAAAAAATTCAATTGGTCCATCCTCGTACGGAGAAAGCTATAAGGGTAGATCTGCGCCCCCCCCCCCCCCGATCTAGGGTTTCGGGGGTGAATGACCGTCGGAGGGCCGGAATCATTGGAAAACCTGCATGTGGAGCTAGGTTATGTTTATAAGTGTGATTTAATGTTTGTAGATGCCATATGTAGGTCATGTGTCTGACGTTGTTCACGGACATGGGCTAACACTTAGTAAAATCGTCGATCCGTATGTGGAAACTCCCGGTACGTGTCTACCGGTGTGAATAATGTGGTGAAATGTGTTCAACCTTGGTTTTCCATGTACATATGTGCTAAACAAACATAGATAGATAAAAAAGTCCATTGGTCCATCCTCGTACGGAGAAAGCTATAAGGGTAGATCTGCGGTCCCCCCCCCCCCCGATCTAGGGTTTCGGGGGTGAATGACCGTCGGAGGGCCGGAATCATTGGAAAACCTGCATGTGGAGCTAGGTTATGTTTATAAGTGTGATTTAATGTTTGTAGATGGAATATATAGGTCATGTGTCTGACGTTGTTCACGGACATGGGCTAACACTTAGTAAAATCGTCGATCCGTATGTGGAAACTCCCGATACGTGTCTACCGGTGTGAATAATGTAGTGAAATGTGTTCAACCTTGGTTTTCCATTTACATATCTACTAAACAAACATAGATAGATAAAAAATTCCATTGGTCCATCCTCGTACGGAGAAAGCTATAAGGGTAGATCTGCGGGCCCCTCGATCTAGGGTTTCGGGGGTGAATGACCGTCGGAGGGCCGGAATCATTGGAAAACCTGCATGTGGAGCTAGGTTATGTTTATAAGTGTGATTTAATGTTTGTAGATGGCATATGTAGATCATGTGTCTGACGTTGTTCACGGACATGGGCTAACACTTAGTAAAATCATCGATCCGTATGTGGAAACTTCCGGTACGTGTCTACCGGTGTGAATAATGTGGTGAAATGTGTTCAACCTTGGTTTTCCTTGTACATATGTGCTAAAAAACACACATAGATAAAAAATTCCATTGGTCCATCCTCGTACGGAGAAAGCTATACGGGTAGATCTGCGCCCCCCCCCCCCCGATCTAGGGTTTCGGGGGTGAATGACCGTCGGAGGGCCGGAATCATTGGAAAACCTGCATGTGGAGCTAGGTTATGTTTATAAGTGTGATTTAATGTTTGTAGATGGCATATGTAGGTCATGTGTGTGACGTTGTTCACAGACATGGGCTAACACTTAGTAAAATCGTCGATCCGTATGTGGAAACTCCCGATACGTGTCTACCGGTGTGAATAATGTGGTGAAATGTGTTCAACCTTGGTTTTCCATGTACATATGTGCTAAACAAACATAGATAGATAAAAAAGTGCATTGGTTCATCCTCGTACGGAGAAAGCTATAAGGGTAGATCTGCGCCCCCCCCCCCTCGATCTAGGGTTTCGGGGGTGAATGACCGTCGAAGGGCCGTAATCATTGGAAAACCTGCATGTGGAGCTAGGTTATGTTTATAAGTGTGATTTAATGTTTGTAGATGACATATGTAGGTCATGTGTCTGACGTTGTTCACGGACATGGGCTAACACTTAGTAAAATCGTCGATCCGTATGTGGAAACTCCCGGTACGTGTCTACCGGTGTGAATAATGTGGTGAAATGTGTTCAACCTTGGTTTTCCATGTACATATGTGCTAAACAAACATAGATAGATGAAAAATTCCATTGGTACATCCTCGTACGGAGAAAGCTATAAGGGTAGATCTGCGGGCGCAACCGATCTTTGGTTTCGGGGGTGAATGACCGTCGGAGGGCCGAAATCATTGTAAAACCTGCATGTGGAGCAAGGTTATGTTTATAAGTGTGATTTAATGTTTGTAGATGGCATGTGTAGGTCATGTGTCTGACGTTGTTCACGGACAAGGGCTAACACTTAGTAAAATCGTCGATCCGTATGTGGAAACTCCCGGTACGTGTCTACCGGTGTGAATAATGTGGTGAAATGTGTTCAACCTTGGTTTTCCATGTACATATGTGCTAAACAAACATAGATAGATAAAAAAGTCCATTGGTCCATCCTCGTACGGAGAAAGCTATAAGGGTAGATCTGCGGACACCCCCGATCTAGGGTTTCGGGGGTGAATGACCGCCAGAGGGCCGAAATCATTGAAAACCTGCATGTGGAGCTAGGTTATGTTTATAAGTGTGATTTAATGTTTGTAGATGGCATATGTAGGTCATGTGTCTGGCGTTGTTCACGGACATGGGCTAACACTTAGTAAAATCGTCGATCCGTATGTGGAAACTCCCGGTACGTGTCTACCGGTGTGAATAATATGGTGAAATGTGTTCGACCTTGGTTTTCCATATACATATGTGCTAAACAAACATAGATAGATAAAAAAGTCCATTGGTCCATCCTCATACGCAGAAAGCTATAAGGGTAGATCTGCTGGCCCCCCCGATCTAGGGTTTCGGGGGTGAATGACCGTCGGAGGGCCGGAATCATTGAAAAACCTGCATGTGGAACTAAGTTATTTTTATAAGTGTGATTTAATGTTTGTAGATGGCATATGTAGGTCATGTGTCTGACGTTGTTCACGGAGATGGGTTAACACTTAGTAAAATCGTCGATCCGTATGTGGAAACTCCCGGTACGTGTCTACCGGTGTGAATAATGTGGTGAAATGTGTTCAACCTTGGTTTTCCATGTACATATGTGCTAAACAAACATAGATAGATAAAAAAGTCCATTGGTCCATCCTCGTACGGAGAAAGCTATATGGGTAGATCTGCGCCCCCCCTCATCTAGGGTTTCGGGGGTGAATGACCGTCGGAGGGCCGGAATCATTGGAAAACCTGCATGTGGAGCTAGGTTATGTTTATAAGTGTGATTTAATGTTTGTAGATGGCATATGTAGGTCATGTGTGTGACGTTGTTCACGGACATGGGCTAACACTTAGTAAAATCCTCGATCCGTATGTGGAAACTCCCGATACGTGTCTACCGGTGTGAATAATGTGGTGAAATGTGTTCAACCTTGGTTTTCCATGTGCATATGTGCTAAACAAACATAGATAGATAAAAAAGTCCATTGGTTCATCCTCGTACGGAGAAAGCTATAAGGGTAGATCTGCGGGCCCCCCCCCCCGATCTAGGGTTTCGGGGGGTGAATGACCGTCGGAGGGCCGTAATCATTGGAAAACCTTCATGTGGAGCTAGGTTATGTTTATAAGTGTGATTTAATGTTTGTAGATGGCATATGTAGGTCATGTGTCTGACGTTGTTCACGGACATGGGCTAACACTTAGTAAAATCGTCGATCCGTATGTGGAAACTCCCGGTACGTGTCTACCGGTGTGAATAATGTGGTGAAATGTGTTCAACCTTGGTTTTCCATGTACATATGTGCTAAAAAAACATAGATAGATAAAAAAGTCCATTGGTCCATCCTCGTACGGAGAAAGCCATAAGGGTAGATCTGCGGGCCCCTCCGATCTAGGGTTTCGGGGGTGAATGACCGTCGGAGGGCCGGAATCATTGGAAAACCTGCATGTGGAGCTAGGTTATGTTTATAAGTGTGATTTAATGTTTGTAGATGGCATATGTAGGTCATGTGTGTGACGTTGTTCACGGACATGGGCTAACACTTAGTAAAATCCTCGATCCGTATGTGGAAACTCCCGATACGTGTCTACCGGTGTGAATAATGTGGTGAAATGTGTTCAACCTTGGTTTTCCATGTGCATATGTGCTAAACAAACATAGATAGATAAAAAAGTCCATTGGTTCATCCTCGTACGGAGAAAGCTATAAGGGTAGAGCTGCGGGCCCCCCCCCCCCGATCTAGGGTTTCGGGGGGTGAATGACCGTCGGAGGGTCGTAATCATTGGAAAACCTTCATGTGGAGCTAGGTTATGTTTATAAGTGTGATTTAATGTTTGTAGATGGCATATGTAGGTCATGTGTCTGACGTTGTTCACGGACATGGGCTAACACTTAGTAAAATCGTCGATCCGTATGTGGAAACTCCCGGTACGTGTCTACCGGTGTGAATAATGTGGTGAAATGTGTTCAACCTTGGTTTTCCATGTACATATGTGCTAAAAAAACATAGATAGATAAAAAAGTCCATTGGTCCATCCTCGTACGGAGAAAGCCATAAGGGTAGATCTGCGGGCCCCTCCGATCTAGGGTTTCGGGGGTGAATGACCGTCGGAGGGCCGGAATCATTGGAAAACCTGCATGTGGAGCTAGGTTATGTTTATAAGTGTGATTTAATGTTTGTAGATGGCATATGTAGGTCATGTGTGTGACGTTGTTCACGGACATGGGCTAACACTTAGTAAAATCCTCGATCCGTATGTGGAAACTCCCGGTACGTGTCTACCGGTGTGAATAATGTGGTGAAATGTGTTCAACCTTGGTTTTCCATGTACATATGTGCTACAAAAACATAGATAGATAAAAAAGTCCATTGGTCCATCCTCATACGGAGAAAGGTATAACGGTAGATCTGCCCCCCCCCCCCTCGATCTAGGGTTTTGGGGGTGAATGACCGTCGGAGTGCCGGAATCATTGGAAAACCTGCATGTGGAGCTAGGTTATGTTTATAAGTGTGATTTAATGTTTGTAGATGGCATATGTAGGTCATGTGTCTGACGTTGTTCACGGACATGGGCTAACACTTAGTAAAATCATCGATCCGTATCTCGAAACTCCCGGTACGTGTCTACCAGTGTGAATAATGTGGTGAAATGTGTTCAACCTTGGTTTTCCATGTACATATGTGCTAAAAAACATAGATAGATAAAAAAGTCCATTGGTCCATCCTCGTACGGAGAAAGCTATAAGAGTAGATCTGCGGCCCCCTCCGATCTAGGGTTTCGGGGGTGAATGACCGTCGGAGGGCCGTAACCATTGGAAAACCTGCATGTGGAGCTAGGTTATGTTTAGAAGTGTGATTTAATGTTTGTAGATGGCATATGTAGGTGATGTGTCTGACGTTGTTCATGGACATGGGCTAACACTTAGTAAAATCATCGATCCGTATGTGGAAACTCCCGGTACGTGTCTACCGGTGTGAATAATGTGGTGAAATGTGTTCAACCTTGGTTTTCCATGTACATATGTGCTAAACAAACATAGATAGATAAAAAAGTCCATTGGTCCATCCTCGTACGGAGAAAGCTATAAGGGTAGATCTGCGGCCCCCTCCGATCTAGGGTTTCGGGGGTGAATGACCATCGGAGGGCCGGAATCATTGGAAAACCTGCATGTGGAGCTAGGTTATGTTTATAAGTGTGATTTAATGTTTGTAGATGGCATATGTAGGTCATGTGTCTGACGTTGTTCACGAACATGGGCTAACACTTCGTAAAATCGTCGATCCGTATGTGGAAACTCCCGGTACGTGTCTACCGGTGTGAATAATGTGGTGAAATGTGTTCAACCTTGGTTTTCCATGTACATATGTGCTAAACAAACATAGATAGATAAAAAATTCAATTGGTCCATCCTCGTACGGAGAAAGCTATAAGGGTAGATCTGCGCCCCCCCCCCCCGATCTAGGGTTTCGGGGGTGAATGACCGTCGGAGGGCATGAATCATTGGAAAACCTGCATGTGGAGCTAGGTTATGTTTATAAGTGTGATTTAATGTTTGTAGATGCCATATGTAGGTCATGTGTCTGACGTTGTTCACGGACATGGGCTAACACTTAGTAAAATCGTCGATCCGTATGTGGAAACTCCCGGTACGTGTCTACCGGTGTGAATAATGTGGTGAAATGTGTTCAACCTTGGTTTTCCATGTACATATGTGCTAAACAAACATAGATAGATAAAAAAGTCCATTGGTCTATCCTCGTACGGAGAAAGCTATAAGGGTAGATCTGCGGTCCCCCCCCCCCCGATCTAGGGTTTCGGGGGTGAATGACCGTCGGAGGGCCGGAATCATTGGAAAACCTGCATGTGGAGCTAGGTTATGTTTATAAGTGTCATTTAATGTTTGTAGATGGAATATATAGGTCATGTGTCTGACGTTGTTCACGGACATGGGCTAACACTTAGTAAAATCGTCGATCCGTATATGGAAACTCCCGATACGTGTCTACCGGTGTGAATAATGTGGTGAAATGTGTTCAACCTTGGTTTTCCATTTACATATCTACTAAACAAACATAGATAGATAAAAAATTCCATTGGTCCATCCTCGTACGGAGAAAGCTATAAGGGTAGATCTGCGGGCCCCTCGATCTAGGGTTTCGGGGGTGAATGACCGTCGGAGGGCCGGAATCATTGGAAAACCTGCATGTGGAGCTAGGTTATGTTTATAAGTGTGATTTAATGTTTGTAGATGGCATATGTAGATCATGTGTCTGACGTTGTTCACGGACATGGGCTAACACTTAGTAAAATCGTCGATCCGTATGTGGGAACTTCCGGTACGTGTCTACCGGTGTGAATAATGTGGTGAAATGTGTTCAACCTTGGTTTTCCTTGTACATATGTGCTAAAAAACATACATAGATAAAAAAATTCCATTGGTCCATCCTCGTACGGAGAAAGCTATACGGGTAGATCTGCGCCCCCCCCCCCCGATCTAGGGTTTCGGGGGTGAATGACCGTCGGAGGGCCGGAATCATTGGAAAACCTGCATGTGGAGCTAGGTTATGTTTATAAGTGTGATTTAATGTTTGTAGATGGCATATGTAGGTCATGTGTGTGACGTTGTTCACAGACATGGGCTAACACTTAGTAAAATCGTCGATCCGTATGTGGAAACTCCCGATACGTGTCTACCGGTGTGAATAATGTGGTGAAATGTGTTCAACCTTGGTTTTCCATGTACATATGTGCTAAACAAACATAGATAGATAAAAAAGTGCATTGGTTCATCCTCGTACGGAGAAAGCTATACGGGTAGATCTGCGCCCCCCCCCTCGATCTAGGGTTTCGGGGGTGAATGACCGTCGGAGGGCCGTAATCATTGGAAAACCTTCATGTGGAGCTAGGTTATGTTTATAAGTGTGATTTAATGTTTGTAGTTGACATATGTAGGTCATGTGTCTGACGTTGTTCACGGACATGGGCTAACACTTAGTAAAATCGTCGATCCGTATGTGGAAACTCCCGGTACGTGTCTACCGGTGTGAATAATGTGGTGAAATGTGTTCAACCTTGGTTTTCCATGTACATATGTGCTAAACAAACATAGATAGATGAAAAATTCCATTGGTACATCCTCGTACGGAGAAAGCTATAAGGGTAGATCTGCGGGCGCAGCCGATCTTTGGTTTCGGGGGTGAATGACCGTCGGAGGGCCGAAATCATTGTAAAACCTGCATGTGGAGCAAGGTTATGTTTATAAGTGTGATTTAATGTTTGTAGATGGCATGTGTAGGTCATGTGTCTGACGTTGTTCACGGACAAGGGCTAACACTTAGTAAAATCGTCGATCCGTATGTGGAAACTCCCGGTACGTGTCTACCGGTGTGAATAATGTGGTGAAATGTGTTCAACCTTGGTTTTCCATGTACATATGTGCTAAACAAACATAGATAGATAAAAAAGTCCATTGGTCCATCCTCGTACGGAGAAAGCTATACGGGTAGATCTGCGGGCCCCCTCCCGATCTAGGGTTTCGGGGGTGAATGTCCGTCGGAGGGCCGGAATCATTGGAAAACCTGCATGTGGAGCTAGGTTATGTTTATAAGTGTGATTTAATGTTTGTAGATGGCATATGTAGGTCATGTGTCTGACGTTGTTCACGGACATGGGCTAACACTTAGTAAAATCGTCGATCCGTATGTGGAAACTCCCGGTACGTGTCTACCGGTGTGAATAATGTGGTGAAATGTGTTCAACCTTGGTTTTCCATGTACATATGTGCTAAACAAACATAGATAGATAAAAAAGTCCATTGGTCCATCCTCGTACGGAGAAAGCCATAAGGGTAGATCTGCGGTCCCCCCCCCCCGTCTAGGGTTTCGCTGGTGAATGACCGTCGGAGGGCCGGAATCATTGGAAAACTTGCATGTGGAGCAAGGTTATGTTTATAAGTTTGATTTAATGTTTGTATATGGCATATGTAGGTCATGTGTCTGACGTTGTTCACGGACATGGGCTAACACTTAGTAAAATCGTCGATCCGTATGTGGAAACTCCCGGTACGTGTCTACCGGTGTGAATAATGTGGTGAAATGTGTTCAACCTTGGTTTTCCATGTACATATGTGCTAAACAAACATAGATAGATAAAAATTCCATTGGTCCATCCTCGTACGGAGAAAGCCATAAGGATAGATCTGCGGTCCCCCCCCGTCTAGGGTTTCGCTGGTGAATGACCGTCGGAGGGCCGGAATCATTGGAAAACTTGCATGTGGAGCAAGGTTATGTTTATAAGTTTGATTTAATGTTTGTATATGGCATATGTAGGTCATGTGTCTGACGTTGTTCACGGACATGGGCTAACACTTAGTAAAATCGTCGATCCGTATGTGGAAACTCCCGGTACGTGTCTACCGGTGTGAATAATTTGGTGAAATGTGTTCAACCTTGGTTTTTTCCATGTACATTTGTGCTAAACAAACATAGATAGATAAAAAATTCCATTGGTCCATCCTCGTACGGAGAAAGCTATAAGGGTAGATCTGCGGGCCCCCGCGATCTAGGGTTTCGGGGGTGAATGACCGTCGGAGGGCCGTAATCATTGGAAAACCTGCATGTGGAGCTAGGTTATGTTTATAAGTGTGATTTAATGTTTGTAGATGGCATATGTAGGTCATGTGTTTGACGTTGTTCATGGACATGGGCTAACACTTAGTAAAATCGTCGATCCGTATGTGGAAACTCCCGGTACGTGTCTACCGGTGTGAATAATGTGGTGAAATGTGTTCAACCTTGGTTTTACATGTACATATGTGCTAAACAAACATAGATAGATAAAAAAGTCCATTGGTCCATCCTCGTACGGAGAAAGCTATAAGGGTAGATCTGCGGTCCCCCCCGATCTAGGGTTTCGCGGGTGAATGACCGTCGGAGGGCCGGAAGCATTGGAAAACCTGCATGTGGAGCAAGGTTATGTTTATAAGTTTGACTTAATGTTTGTATATATGGCATATGAAGGTCATGTGTCTGACGTTGTTCACGGACATGGGCTAACAGTTAGTAAAATCGTCGATCCGTATGTGGAAACTCCCGGTACGTGTCTACCGGTGTGAATAATTTGGTGAAATGTGTTCAACCTTGGTTTTCCATGTACATTTGTGCTAAACAAACATAAATAGATAAAAAATTCCATTGGTCCATCCTCGTACGGAGAAAGCTATAAGGGTAGATCTGCGGGCCCCCCCGATCTAGGGTTTCGGGGGTGAATGACCGTCGGAGGGCCGTAATCATTGGAAAACCTGCATGTGGAGCTAGGTTATGTTTATAAGTGTGATTTAATGTTTGTAGATGGCATATCTAGGTCATGTGTTTGACGTTGTTCACGGACATGGGCTAACACTTAGTAAAATCGTCGATCCGTATGTGGAAACTCCCGGTACGTGTCTACCGGTGTGAATAATGTGGTGAAATGTGTTCAACCTTGGTTTTCCATGTACATATGTGCTAAACAAACATAGATAGATAAAAAAGTCCATTGGTCCATCCTCTTACGGAGAAAGCCATAAGGGTAGATCTGCGGTCCCCCCCCCGTCTAGGGTTTCGCTGGTGAATGACCGTCGGAGGGCCGGAATCATTGGAAAACTTGCATGTGGAGCAAGGTTATGTTTATAAGTTTGATTTAATGTTTGTATATGGCATATGTAGGTCATGTGTCTGACGTTGTTCACGGACATGGGCTAACACTTAGTAAAATCATCGATCCATATCTGGAAACTCCCGGTACGTGTCTACCGGTGTGAATAATGTGGTGAAATGTGTTCAACCTTGGTTTTCCATGTACATATGTGCTAAACAAACATAGATAGATAAAAAAGTCCATTGGTCCATCCTCGTACGGAGAAAGCTATAAGGGTAGATCTGCGGCCCCATCCGATCTAGGGTTTCGGGGGTGAATGACCGTCGGAGGGCCGGAATCATTGGAAAACCTGCATGTGGAGCTAGGTTATGTTTATAAGTGTGATTTAATGTTTGTAGATGGCATATTTAGGTCATGTGTCTGACGTTGTTCACGGATATGGGCTAACACTTAGTAAAATCGTCGATCCGTATGTGGAAACTCCCGGTACGTGTCTACCGCTGTGAATAATGTGGTGAAATGTGTTCAACCTTGGTTTTCCATGTACATATGTGCTAAACAAACATAGATAGATAAAAAAAGTCCATTGGTCCATCCTCGTACGGAGAAAGCTATAAGGGTAGATCTGCGGGCCCCTCCGATCTAGGGTTTCGGGGGTGAATGACCGTCGGAGGGCCGTAATCATTGGAAAACCTGCATGTGGAGCTAGGTTATGTTTATAAGTTGATTTAATGTTTGTAGATGGCATATGTAGGTCATGTGTGTGACGTTGTTCACGGACATGGGCTAACACTTAGTAAAATCGTCGATCCGTATGTGGAAACTCCCGGTACGTGTCTACCGGTGTGAATATATGTGGTTAAATGTGTTCAACCTTGGTTTTCCATGTACATATGTGCTAAGCAAACATATATAGATAAAAAAGTCCTTTGGTCCATCCTCGTACGGAGAAATCTATAAGGGTAGATCTGCGGGCCCTCCCGATCTAGGGTTTCGGGGGTGAATGACCGTCGGAGGGCCGGAATCATTGGAAAACCTGCATGTGGAGCTAGGCTATGTTTTAAAGTGTGATTTAATGTTTGTAGATGGCATATGTAGGTCATGTGTCTGACGTTGTTCACGGACATGGGCTAACTCTTAGTAAAATCGTCGATCCGTATGTGGAAACTCCCGGTACGTGTCTACCGGTGTGAATAATATGGTGAAATGTGTTCAACCTTGGTTTTCCATGTACATATGTGCTAAACAAACATAGATAGATAAAAAAGTCCATTGGTCCATCCTCGTACGGAGAAAGCTATAAGGGTAGATCTGCGGACACCCCCGATCTAGGGTTTCGGGGGTGAATGACCGCCAGAGAGCCGAAATCATTGAAAACCTGCATGTGGAGCTAGGTTATGTTTATAAGTGTGATTTAATGTTTGTAGATGGCATATGTAGGTCATGTGTCTGGCGTTGTTCACGGACATGGGCTAACACTTAGTAAAATCGTCGATCCGTATGTGGAAACTCCCGGTACGTGTCTACCGGTGTGAATATATGTGGTTAAATGTGTTCAACCTTGGTTTTCCATGTACATATGTGCTAAACAAACATAGATAGATAAAAAAGTCCATTGGTCCATCCTCGTACGGAGAAAGCTATAAGGGTAGATCTGCGGACACCCCCGATCTAGGGTTTCGGGGGTGAATGACCGCCAGAGAGCCGAAATCATTGAAAACCTGCATGTGGAGCTAGGTTATGTTTATAAGTGTGATTTAATGTTTGTAGATGGCATATGTAGGTCATGTGTCTGGCGTTGTTCACGGACATGGGCTAACACTTAGTAAAATCGTCGATCCGTATGTGGAAACTCCCGGTACGTGTCTACCGGTGTGAATAATATGGTGAAATGTGTTCGACCTTGGTTTTCCATATACATATGTGCTAAACAAACATAGATAGATAAAAAAGTCCATTGGTCCATCCTCATACGCAGAAAGCTATAAGGGTAGATCTGCTGGCCCCCCCGATCTAGGGTTTCGGGGGTGAATGACCGTCGGAGGGCCGGAATCATTGAAAAACCTGCATGTGGAGCTAAGTTATGTTTATAAGTGTGATTTAATGTTTGTAGATGGTATATGTAGGTCATGTGTCTGACGTTGTTCACGGAGATGGGTTAACACTTAGTAAAATCGTCGATCCGTATGTGGAAACTCCCGGTACGTGTCTACCGGTGTGAATAATGTGGTGAAATGTGTTCAACCTTGGTTTTCCATGTACATATGTGCTAAACAAACATAGATAGATAAAAAAGTCCATTGGTCCATCCTCGTACGGAGAAAGCTATATGGGTAGATCTGCGCCCCCCCTCATCTAGGGTTTCGGGGGTGAATGACCGTCGGAGGGCCGGAATCATTGGAAAACCTGCATGTGGAGCTAGGTTATGTTTATAAGTGTGATTTAATGTTTGTAGATGGCATATGTAGGTCATGTGTGTGACGTTGTTCACGGACATGGGCTAACACTTAGTAAAATCCTCGATCCGTATGTGGAAACTCCCGATACGTGTCTACCGGTGTGAATAATGTGGTGAAATGTGTTCAACCTTGGTTTTCCATGTGCATATGTGCTAAACAAACATAGATAGATAAAAAAGTCCATTGGTTCATCCTCGTACGGAGAAAGCTATAAGGGTAGATCTGCGGGCCCCCCCCCCCGATC
Organism: Bromus sterilis; assembly: GCA_950022295.1. Classification (NCBI taxonomy): domain Eukaryota; kingdom Viridiplantae; phylum Streptophyta; class Magnoliopsida; order Poales; family Poaceae; genus Bromus; species Bromus sterilis. The sequence continues at coordinate 134,518,415 of OX465601.1, read as the reverse complement.
TAGGGTTTCGGGGGGTGAATGACCGTCGGAGGGCCGTAATCATTGGAAAACCTTCATGTGGAGCTAGGTTATGTTTATAAGTGTGATTTAATGTTTGTAGATGGCATATGTAGGTCATGTGTCTGACGTTGTTCACGGACATGGGCTAACACTTAGTAAAATCGTCGATCCGTATGTGGAAACTCCCGGTACGTGTCTACCGGTGTGAATATATGTGGTTAAATGTGTTCAACCTTGGTTTTCCATGTACATATGTGCTAAACAAACATAGATAGATAAAAAAGTCCATTGGTCCATCCTCGTACGGAGAAAGCTATAAGGGTAGATCTGCGGACACCCCCGATCTAGGGTTTCGGGGGTGAATGACCGCCAGAGAGCCGAAATCATTGAAAACCTGCATGTGGAGCTAGGTTATGTTTATAAGTGTGATTTAATGTTTGTAGATGGCATATGTAGGTCATGTGTCTGGCGTTGTTCACGGACATGGGCTAACACTTAGTAAAATCGTCGATCCGTATGTGGAAACTCCCGGTACGTGTCTACCGGTGTGAATAATATGGTGAAATGTGTTCGACCTTGGTTTTCCATATACATATGTGCTAAACAAACATAGATAGATAAAAAAGTCCATTGGTCCATCCTCATACGCAGAAAGCTATAAGGGTAGATCTGCTGGCCCCCCCGATCTAGGGTTTCGGGGGTGAATGACCGTCGGAGGGCCGGAATCATTGAAAAACCTGCATGTGGAGCTAAGTTATGTTTATAAGTGTGATTTAATGTTTGTAGATGGTATATGTAGGTCATGTGTCTGACGTTGTTCACGGAGATGGGTTAACACTTAGTAAAATCGTCGATCCGTATGTGGAAACTCCCGGTACGTGTCTACCGGTGTGAATAATGTGGTGAAATGTGTTCAACCTTGGTTTTCCATGTACATATGTGCTAAACAAACATAGATAGATAAAAAAGTCCATTGGTCCATCCTCGTACGGAGAAAGCTATATGGGTAGATCTGTGCCCCCCCTCATCTAGGGTTTCGGGGGTGAATGACCGTCGGAGGGCCGGAATCATTGGAAAACCTGCATGTGGAGCTAGGTTATGTTTATAAGTGTGATTTAATGTTTGTAGATGGCATATGTAGGTCATGTGTATGACGTTGTTCACGGACATGGGCTAACACTTAGTAAAATCCTCGATCCGTATGTGGAAACTCCCGATACGTGTCTACCGGTGTGAATAATGTGGTGAAATGTGTTCAACCTTGGTTTTCCATGTGCATATGTGCTAAACAAACATAGATAGATAAAAAAGTCCATTGGTTCATCCTCGTACGGAGAAAGCTATAAGGGTAGATCTGCGGGCCCCCCCCCCCCGATCTAGGGTTTCGGGGGGTGAATGACCGTCGAAGGGCCGTAATCATTGGAAAACCTTCATGTGGAGCTAGGTTATGTTTATAAGTGTGATTTAATGTTTGTAGATGGCATATGTAGGTCATGTGTCTGACGTTGTTCACGGACATGGGCTAACACTTAGTAAAATCGTCGATCCGTATGTGGAAACTCCCGGTACGTGTCTACCGGTGTGAATAATGTGGTGAAATGTGTTCAACCTTGGTTTTCCATGTACATATGTGCTACAAAAACATAGATAGATAAAAAAGTCCATTGGTCCATCCTCATACGGAGAAAGGTATAACGGTAGATCTGCCCCCCCCCCCCCCCCGATCTAGGGTTTTGGGGGTGAATGACCGTCGGAGTGCCGGAATCATTGGAAAACCTGCATGTGGAGCTAGGTTATGTTTATAAGTGTGATTTAATGTTTGTAGATGGCATATGTAGGTCATGTGTCTGACGTTGTTCACGGACATGGGCTAACACTTAGTAAAATCATCGATCCGTATCTCGAAACTCCCGGTACGTGTCTACCGGTGTGAATAATGTGGTGAAATGTGTTCAACCTTGGTTTTCCATGTACATATGTGCTAAAAAACATAGATAGATAAAAAAGTCCATTGGTCCATCCTCGTACGGAGAAAGCTATAAGGGTAGATCTGCGGCCCCCTCCGATCTAGGGTTTCGGGGGTGAATGACCGTCGGAGGGCCGGAATCATTGAAAAACCTGCATGTGGAGCTAGGTTATGTTTATAAGTGTGATTTAATGTTTGTAGATGGCATATTTAGGTCATGTGTCTGACGTTGTTCACGGATATGGGCTAACACTTAGTAAAATCGTCGATTCGTATGTGGAAACTCCCGGTACGTGTCTACCGGTGTGAATAATGTGGTGAAATGTGTTCAACCTTGGTTTTCCATGTACATATGTGCTAAACAAACATAGATAGATAAAAAAGTCCATTGGTCCATCCTCGTACGGAGAAAGCTATAAGGGTAGATCTGCGGGCCCCTCCGATCTAGGGTTTCGGGGGTGAATGACCGTCGGAGGGCCGTAATCATTGGAAAACCTGCATGTGGAGCTAGGTTATGTTTATAAGTTGATTTAATGTTTGTAGATGGCATATGTAGGTCATGTGTCTGACGTTGTTCACGGACATGGGCTAACACTTAGTAAAATCGTCGATCCGTATGTGGAAACTCCCGATACGTGCCTAACGGTGTGAATAATGTGGTGAAATGTGTTCAACCTTGGTTTTCCATGTACATATGTGCTAAACAAACATAGATAGATAAAAAAGTCCATTGGTTCATCCTCGTACGGAGAAAGCTATAAGGGTAGATCTGCGGGCCCCTCGATCTAGGGTTTCGGGGGTGAATGACCGTCGGAGGGCCGGAATCATTGGAAAACCTGCATGTGGAGCTAGGTTATGTTTATAAGTGTGATTTAATGTTTGTAGATGGCATATGTAGATCATGTGTCTGACGTTGTTCACGGACATGGGCTAACACTTAGTAAAATCGTCGATCCGTATGTGGGAACTTCCGGTACGTGTCTTCCGGTGTGAATAATGTGGTGAAATGTGTTCAACCTTGGTTTTCCTTGTACATATGTGCTAAAAAACATACATAGATAAAAAAATTCCATTGGTCCATCCTCGTACGGAGAAAGCTATACGGGTAGATCTGCGCCCCCCCCCCCGATCTAGGGTTTCGGGGGTGAATGACCGTCGGAGGGCCGGAATCATTGGAAAACCTGCATGTGGAGCTAGGTTATGTTTATAAGTGTGGTTTAATGTTTGTAGATGGCATATGTAGGTCATGTGTGTGACGTTGTTCACAGACATGGGCTAACACTTAGTAAAATCGTCGATCCGTATGTGGAAACTCCCGATACGTGTCTACCGGTGTGAATAATGTGGTGAAATGTGTTCAACCTTGGTTTTCCATGTACATATGTGCTAAACAAACATAGATAGATAAAAAAGTGCATTGGTTCATCCTCGCACGGAGAAAGCTATAAGGGTAGATCTGCGCCCCCCCCCCCCCTCGATCTAGGGTTTCGGGGGTGAATGACCGTCGGAGGGCCGTAATCATTGGAAAACCTGCATGTGGAGCTAGGTTATGTTTATAAGTGTGATTTAATGTTTGTAGTTGACATATGTAGGTCATGTGTCTGACGTTGTTCACGGACATGGGCTAACACTTAGTAAAATCGTCGATCCGTATGTGGAAACTCCCGGTACGTGTCTACCGGTGTGAATAATGTGGTGAAATGTGTTCAACCTTGGTTTTCCATGTACATATGTGCTAAACAAACATAGATAGATGAAAAATTCCATTGGTACATCCTCGTACGGAGAAAGCTATAAGGGTAGATCTGCGGGCGCAGCCGATCTTTGGTTTCGGGGGTGAATGACCGTCGGAGGGCCGAAATCATTGTAAAACCTGCATGTGGAGCAAGGTTATGTTTATAAGTGTGATTTAATGTTTGTAGATGGCATGTGTAGGTCATGTGTCTGACGTTGTTCACGGACAAGGGCTAACACTTAGTAAAATCGTCGATCCGTATGTGGAAACTCCCGGTACGTGTCTACCGGTGTGAATAATGTGGTGAAATGTGTTCAACCTTGGTTTTCCATGTACATATGTGCTAAACAAACATAGATAGATAAAAAAGTCCATTGGTCCATCCTCGTACGGAGAAAGCTATACGGGTAGATCTGCGGGCCCCCTCCCGATCTAGGGTTTCGGGGGTGAATGTCCGTCGGAGGGCCGGAATCATTGGAAAACCTGCATGTGGAGCTAGGTTATGTTTATAAGTGTGATTTAATGTTTGTAGATGGCATATGTAGGTCATGTGTCTGACGTTGTTCACGGACATGGGCTAACACTTAGTAAAATCGTCGATCCGTATCTTCCGGTACGTGTCTTCCGGTGTGAATAATGTGGTGAATTGTGTTCAACCTTGGTTTTCCTTGTACATATGTGCTAAAAAACATACATAGATAAAAAAATTCCATTGGTCCATCCTCGTACGGAGAAAGCTATACGGGTAGATCTGCGCCCCCCCCCCCCCCGATCTAGGGTTTCGGGGGTGAATGACCGTCGGAGGGCCGGAATCATTGGAAAACCTGCATGTGGAGCTAGGTTATGTTTATAAGTGTGGTTTAATGTTTGTAGATGGCATATGTAGGTCATGTGTGTGACGTTGTTCACAGACATGGGCTAACACTTAGTAAAATCGTCGATCCGTATGTGGAAACTCCCGATACGTGTCTACCGGTGTGAATAATGTGGTGAAATGTGTTCAACCTTGGTTTTCCATGTACATATGTGCTAAACAAACATAGATAGATAAAAAAGTGCATTGGTTCATCCTCGCACGGAGAAAGCTATAAGGGTAGATCTGCGCCCCCCCCCCCTCGATCTAGGGTTTCGGGGGTGAATGACCATCGGAGGGCCGTAATCATTGGAAAACCTGCATGTGGAGCTAGGTTATGTTTATAAGTGTGATTTAATGTTTGTAGTTGACATATGTAGGTCATGTGTCTGACGTTGTTCACGGACATGGGCTAACACTTAGTAAAATCGTCGATCCGTATGTGGAAACTCCCGGTACGTGTCTACCGGTGTGAATAATGTGGTGAAATGTGTTCAACCTTGGTTTTCCATGTACATATGTGCTAAACAAACATAGATAGATGAAAAATTCCATTGGTACATCCTCGTACGGAGAAAGCTATAAGGGTAGATCTGCGGGCGCAGCCGATCTTTGGTTTCGGGGGTGAATGACCGTCGGAGGGCCGAAATCATTGTAAAACCTGCATGTGGAGCAAGGTTATGTTTATAAGTGTGATTTAATGTTTGTAGATGGCATGTGTAGGTCATGTGTCTGACGTTGTTCACGGACAAGGGCTAACACTTAGTAAAATCGTCGATCCGTATGTGGAAACTCCCGGTACGTGTCTACCGGTGTGAATAATGTGGTGAAATGTGTTCAACCTTGGTTTTCCATGTACATATGTGCTAAACAAACATAGATAGATAAAAAAGTCCATTGGTCCATCCTCGTACGGAGAAAGCTATACGGGTAGATCTGCGGGCCCCCTCCCGATCTAGGGTTTCGGGGGTGAATGTCCGTCGGAGGGCCGGAATCATTGGAAAACCTGCATGTGGAGCTAGGTTATGTTTATAAGTGTGATTTAATGTTTGTAGATGGCATATGTAGGTCATGTGTCTGACGTTGTTCACGGACATGGGCTAACACTTAGTAAAATCGTCGATCCGTATGTGGAAACTCCCGGTATGTGTCTACCGGTGTGAATAATGTGGTGAAATGTGTTCAACCTTGGTTTTCCATGTACATATGTGCTAAACAAACATAGATAGATAAAAAAGTCCATTGGTCCATCCTCGTACGGAGAAAGCCATAAGGGTAGATCTGCGGTCCCCCCCGTCTAGGGTTTCGCTGGTGAATGACCGTCGGAGGGCCGGGATCATTGGAAAACTTGCATGTGGAGCAAGGTTATGTTTATAAGTTTGATTTAATGTTTGTATATGGCATATGTAGGTCATGTGTCTGACGTTGTTCACGGACATGGGCTAACACTTAGTAAAATCGTCGATCCGTATGTGGAAACTCCCGGTACGTGTCTACCGGTGTGAATAATGTGGTGAAATGTGTTCAACCTTGGTTTTCCATGTACATATGTGCTAAACAAACATAGATAGATAAAAATTCCATTGGTCCATCCTCTTACGGAGAAAGCCATAAGGGTAGATCTGCGGTCCCCCCCCGTCTAGGGTTTCGCTGGTGAATGACCGTCGGAGGGCCGGAATCATTGGAAAACTTGCATGTGGAGCAAGGTTATGTTTATAAGTTTGATTTAATGTTTGTATATGGCATATGTAGGTCATGTGTCTGACGTTGTTCACGGACATGGGCTAACACTTAGTAAAATCGTCGATCCGTATGTGGAAACTCCCGGTACGTGTCTACCGGTGTGAATAATTTGGTGAAATGTGTTCAACCTTGGTTTTTTCCATGTACATTTGTGCTAAACAAACATAGATAGATAAAAAATTCCATTGGTCCATCCTCGTACGGAGAAAGCTATAAGGGTAGATCTGCGGGCCCCCGCGATCTAGGGTTTCGGGGGTGAATGACCGTCGGAGGGCCGTAATCATTGGAAAACCTGCATGTGGAGCTAGGTTATGTTTATAAGTGTGATTTAATGTTTGTAGATGGCATATGTAGGTCATGTGTTTGACGTTGTTCATGGACATGGGCTAACACTTAGTAAAATCGTCGATCCGTATGTGGAAACTCCCGGTACGTGTCTACCGGTGTGAATAATGTGGTGAAATGTGTTCAACCTTGGTTTTACATGTACATATGTGCTAAACAAACATAGATAGATAAAAAAGTCCATTGGTCCATCCTCGTACGGAGAAAGCTATAAGGGTAGATCTGCGGTCCCCCCCGATCTAGGGTTTCGCGGGTGAATGACCGTCGGAGGGCCGGAAGCATTGGAAAACCTGCATGTGGAGCAAGGTTATGTTTATAAGTTTGACTTAATGTTTGTATATATGGCATATGAAGGTCATGTGTCTGACGTTGTTCACGGACATGGGCTAACAGTTAGTAAAATCGTCGATCCGTATGTGGAAACTCCCGGTACGTGTCTACCGGTGTGAATAATTTGGTGAAATGTGTTCAACCTTGGTTTTCCATGTACATTTGTGCTAAACAAACATAAATAGATAAAAAATTCCATTGGTCCATCCTCGTACGGAGAAAGCTATAAGGGTAGATCTGCGGGCCCCCCCGATCTAGGGTTTCGGGGGTGAATGACCGTCGGAGGGCCGTAATCATTGGAAAACCTGCATGTGGAGCTAGGTTATGTTTATAAGTGTGATTTAATGTTTGTAGATGGCATATCTAGGTCATGTGTCTGACGTTGTTCACGGACATGGGCTAACACTTAGTAAAATCGTCGATCCGTATGTGGAAACTCCCGGTACGTGTCTACCGGTGTGAATAATGTGGTGAAATGTGTTCAACCTTGGTTTTCCATGTACATATGTGCTAAACAAACATAGATAGTTAAAAAAGTCCATTGGTCCATCCTCGTACGGAGAAAGCCATAAGGGTAGATCTGCGGTCCCCCCCCGTCTAGGGTTTCGCTGGTGAATGACCGTCGGAGGGCCGGAATCATTGGAAAACTTGCATGTGGAGCAAGGTTATGTTTATAAGTTTGATTTAATGTTTGTATATGGCATATGTAGGTCATGTGTCTGACGTTGTTCACGGACATGGGCTAACACTTAGTAAAATCATCGATCCATATCTGGAAACTCCCGGTACGTGTCTACCGGTGTGAATAATGTGGTGAAATGTGTTCAACCTTGGTTTTCCATGTACATATGTGCTAAACAAACATAGATAGATAAAAAAGTCCATTGGTCCATCCTCGTACGGAGAAAGCTATAAGGGTAGATCTGCGGCCCCATCCGATCTAGGGTTTCGGGGGTGAATGACCGTCGGAGGGCCGGAATCATTGGAAAACCTGCATGTGGAGCTAGGTTATGTTTATAAGTGTGATTTAATGTTTGTAGATGGCATATTTAGGTCATGTGTCTGACGTTGTTCACGGATATGGGCTAACACTTAGTAAAATCGTCGATCCGTATGTGGAAACTCCCGGTACGTGTCTACCGCTGTGAATAATGTGGTGAAATGTGTTCAACCTTGGTTTTCCATGTACATATGTGCTAAACAAACATAGATAGATAAAAAAAGTCCATTGGTCCATCCTCGTACGGAGAAAGCTATAAGGGTAGATCTGCGGGCCCCTCCGATCTAGGGTTTCGGGGGTGAATGACCGTCGGAGGGCCGTAATCATTGGAAAACCTGCATGTGGAGCTAGGTTATGTTTATAAGTTGATTTAATGTTTGTAGATGGCATATGTAGGTCATGTGTGTGACGTTGTTCACGGACATGGGCTAACACTTAGTAAAATCGTCGATCCGTATGTGGAAACTCCCGGTATGTGTCTACCGGTGTGAATATATGTGGTTAAATGTGTTCAACCTTGGTTTTCCATGTACATATGTGCTAAGCAAACATATATAGATAAAAAAGTCCATTGGTCCATCCTCGTACGGAGAAATCTATAAGGGTAGATCTGCGGGCCCTCCCGATCTAGGGTTTCGGGGGTGAATGACCGTCGGAGGGCCGGAATCATTGAAAAACCTGCATGTGGAGCTAAGTTATGTTTATAAGTGTGATTTAATGTTTGTAGATGGCATATGTAGGTCATGTGTCTGACGTTGTTCACGGAGATGGGTTAACACTTAGTAAAATCGTCGATCCGTATGTGGAAACTCCCGGTACGTGTCTACCGGTGTGAATAATGTGGTGAAATGTGTTCAACCTTGGTTTTCCATGTACATATGTGCTAAACAAACATAGATAGATAAAAAAGTCCATTGGTCCATCCTCGTACGGAGAAAGCTATATGGGTAGATCTGCGCCCCCCCTCATCTAGGGTATCGGGGGTGAATTACCGTCGGAGGGCCGGAATCATTGGAAAACCTGCATGTGGAGCTAGGTTATGTTTATAAGTGTGATTTAATGTTTGTAGATGGCATATGTAGGTCATGTGTGTGACGTTGTTCACGGACATGGGCTAACACTTAGTAAAATCCTCGATCCGTATGTGGAAACTCCCGATACGTGTCTACCGGTGTGAATAATGTGGTGAAATGTGTTCAACCTTGGTTTTCCATGTGCATATGTGCTAAACAAACATAGATAGATAAAAAAGTCCATTGGTTCATCCTCGTACGGAGAAAGCTATAAGGGTAGATCTGCGGGCCCCCCCCCCGATCTAGGGTTTTGGGGGGTGAATGACCGTCGGAGGGCCGTAATCATTGGAAAACCTTCATGTGGAGCTAGGTTATGTTTATAAGTGTGATTTAATGTTTGTAGATGGCATATGTAGGTCATGTGTCTGACGTTGTTCACGGACATGGGCTAACACTTAGTAAAATCGTCGATCCGTATGTGGAAACTCCCGGTACGTGTCTACCGGTGTGAATAATGTGGTGAAATGTGTTCAACCTTGGTTTTCCATGTACATATGTGCTACAAAAACATAGATAGATAAAAAAGTCCATTGGTCCATCCTCATACGGAGAAAGGTATAACGGTAGATCTGCCCCCCCCCCCCCCGATCTAGGGTTTTGGGGGTGAATGACCGTCGGAGTGCCGGAATCATTGGAAAACCTGCATGTGGAGCTAGGTTATGTTTATAAGTGTGATTTAATGTTTGTAGATGGCATATGTAGGTCATGTGTCTGACGTTGTTCACGGACATGGGCTAACACTTAGTAAAATCATCGATCCGTATCTCGAAACTCCCGGTACGTGTCTACCGGTGTGAATAATGTGGTGAAATGTGTTCAACCTTGGTTTTCCATGTACATATGTGCTAAAAAACATAGATAGATAAAAAAGTCCATTGGTCCATCCTCGTACGGAGAAAGCTATAAGGGTAGATCTGCGGCCCCCTCCGATCTAGGGTTTCGGGGGTGAATGACCGTCGGAGGGCCGGAATCATTGAAAAACCTGCATGTGGAGCTAGGTTATGTTTATAAGTGTGATTTAATGTTTGTAGATGGCATATTTAGGTCATGTGTCTGACGTTGTTCACGGACATGGGCTAACACTTAGTAAAATCGTCGATTCGTATGTGGAAACTCCCGGTACGTGTCTACCGGTGTGAATAATGTGGTGAAATGTGTTCAACCTTGGTTTTCAATGTACATATGTGCTAAACAAACATAGATAGATAAAAAAGTCCATTGGTCCATCCTCGTACGGAGAAAGCTATAAGGGTAGATCTGCGGGCCCTCCCGATCTAGGGTTTCGGGGGTGAATGACCGTCGAAGGGCCGGAATCATTGGAAAACCTGCATGTGGAGCTAGGCTATGTTTTAAAGTGTGATTTAATGTTTGTAGATGGCATATGTAGGTCATGTGTCTGACGTTGTTCACGGACATGGGCTAACACTTAGTAAAATCATCGATCCGTATGTGGAAACTCCCGGTACGTGTCTACCGGTGTGAATAATATGGTGAAATGTGTTAAACCTTGGTTTTCCATGTACATATGTGCTAAACAAACATAGATAGATAAAAAAGTCCATTGGTCCATCCTCGTACGGAGAAAGCTATAAGGGTAGATCTGCGGACCCCCCCGATCTAGGGTTTCGGGGGTGAATGACCGTCAGAGGGCCGGAATCATTGGAAAACCTGCATGTGGAGCTAGTTTATGTTTATAAGTGTGATTTAATGTTTGTAGATGGCATATGTAGGTCATGTGTCTGGCGTTGTTCACGGACATGGGCTAACACTTAGTAAAATCGTCGATCCGTATGTGGAAACTCCTGGTACGTGTCTACCGCTGTAAATAATTTGGTGAAATGTATTCAACCTTGGTTTTCCATGTACATTTGTGCTAAACAAACATAGATAGATAAAAAGTCCATTGGTCCATCCTCGTACGGAGAAAGCTATAAGGGTAGATCTGCGGGCCCCTCCGATCTAGGGTTTCGGGGGTGAATGACCGTCGGAGGGCCGTAATCATTGGAAAACCTGCATGTGGAGCTAGGTTATGTTTATAAGTTGATTTAATGTTTGTAGATGGCATATGTAGGTCATGTGTCTGACGTTGTTCACGGACATGGGCTAACACTTAGTAAAATCGTCGATCCGTATGTGGAAACTCCCGGTACGTGTCTACCGGTGTGAATATATGTGGTGAAATGTGTTCAACCTTGGTTTTCCATGTACATATGTGCTAAACAAACATAGATAGATAAAAAAGTCCATTGGTCCATCCTCGTACGGAGAAAGCTATAAGGGTAGATCTGCGGGCCCTCCCGATCTAGGGTTTCGGGGGTGAATGACCGTCGAAGGGCCGGAATCATTGGAAAACCTGCATGTGGAGCTAGGCTATGTTTTAAAGTGTGATTTAATGTTTGTAGATGGCATATGTAGGTCATGTGTCTGACGTTGTTCACGGACATGGGCTAACACTTAGTAAAATCATCGATCCGTATGTGGAAACTCCCGGTACGTGTCTACCGGTGTGAATAATATGGTGAAATGTGTTAAACCTTGGTTTTCCATGTACATATGTGCTAAACAAACATAGATAGATAAAAAAGTCCATTGGTCCATCCTCGTACGGAGAAAGCTATAAGGGTAGATCTGCGGACCCCCCCGATCTAGGGTTTCGGGGGTGAATGACCGTCAGAGGGCCGGAATCATTGGAAAACCTGCATGTGGAGCTAGTTTATGTTTATAAGTGTGATTTAATGTTTGTAGATGGCATATGTAGGTCATGTGTCTGGCGTTGTTCACGGACATGGGCTAACACTTAGTAAAATCGTCGATCCGTATGTGGAAACTCCTGGTACGTGTCTACCGCTGTAAATAATTTGGTGAAATGTATTCAACCTTGGTTTTCCATGTACATTTGTGCTAAACAAACATAGATAGATAAAAAAGTCCATTGGTTCATCCTCGTACGGAGAAAGCTATAAGGGTAGATCTGCGGGCCCCCCGATCTAGGGTTTCGGGGGTGAATGACCGTCGGAGGGCCGGAATCATTGGAAAACCTGCATGTGGAGCTAGGTTATGTTTATAAGTGTGATTTAATGTTTGTAGATGGCATATGTAGGTCATGTGTCTGACGTTGTTCACGGACATGGGCTAACACTTAGTAAAATCGTCGATCCGTATTTGGAAACTCCCGGTACGTGTCTACCGGTGTGAATAATATGGTGAAATGTGTTCAACCTTGGTTTTCCATGTACATATGTGCTAAACAAACATAGATAGATAAAAAAGTCCATTGGTCCATCCTCGTACGCAGAAAGCTATAAGGGTAGATCTGCGGGCCCCCCTGATCTAGGGTTTCGGGGGTGAATGACCGTCGGAGGGCCGGAATCATTGGAAAACCTGCATGTGGAGCTAAGTTATGTTTATAAGTGTGATTTAATATTTGTAGATGGCATATGTAGGTCATGTGTATGACGTTGTTCACGGACATGGGCTAACACTTTGTAGAATCGTCGATCCGTATGTGGAAACTCCCGGTACGTGTCTACCGGTGTGAATAATGTGGTGAAATGTGTTCAACCTTGGTTTTCCATGTACATATGTGCTAAACAAACATAGATAGATAAAAAAGTCCATTGGTCCATCCTCGTACGGAGAAAGCTATACGGGTAGATCTGCGCCCCCCCCCCCCCCGATCTAGGGTTTCGGGGGTGAATGACCGTCGGAGGGCCGGAATCATTGGAAAACCTGCATGTGGAGCTAGGTTATGTTTATAAGTGTGATTTAATGTTTGTCGATGGAATATGTAGGTCATGTGTGTGACGTTGTTCACGGACATGGGCTAACACTGAGTAAAATCGTCGATCCGTATGTGGAAACTCCCGATACGTGTCTAACGGTGTGAATAATGTGGTGAAATGTGTTCAACCTTGGTTTTCCATGTACATATGTGCTAAACAAACATAGATAGATAAAAAAGTCCATCGGTTCATCCTCGTACGGACAAAAGCTATAAGGGTAGATCTGCGGGCCCCCCCGATCTAGGGTTTCGGGGGTGAATGACCGTCGGAGGGCCGTAATCATTGGAAAACCTGCATGTGGAGCTAGGTTATGTTTATAAGTTTGATTTCATGTTTGTATATGGCATATGTAGGTCATGTGTCTGACGTTGATCACGGACATGGGCTAACACTTAGTAAAATCGTCGATCCGTATGTGGAAACTTCCGGTACGTGTCTACCGCTGTAAATAATTTGGTGAAATGTATTCAACCATGGTTTTCCATGTACATTTGTGCTAAACAAACATAGATAGATAAAAAAGTCCATTGGTCCATCGTCGTACGGAGAAAGCTATAAGGGTAGATCTGCGGGCCCCCGGATCTAGGGTTTCGGGGGTGAATGACCGTCGGAGGGCCGGAATCATTGGAAAAACTGCATGCGGAGCTAGGTTATGTTTATAAGTTTGATTTAATGTTTGTATATGGCATATTTAGGTCATGTGTCTGACGTTGATCACGGACATGGGCTAACACTTAGTAAAATCGTCGATCCGTATGTGGAAACTCCCGGTACGTGCCTACCGGTGTAAATGATTTGGTGAAATGTATTCAACCATGGTTTTTCATGTATATATGTGCTAAACAAACATAGATATATAAAAAAGTCCATTGGTCCATCCTCGTACGCAGAAAGCTATAAGGGTAGATCTGTGGGCCCCCGCGATCTAGGGTTTCGGGGGTGAATGACCGTCGGAGGGCCGGAATCATTGGAAAACCTGCATGTGGAGCTAAGTTATGTTTATAAGTGTGATTTAATGTTTTTAGATGGCATTTGTAGGTCATGTGTCTGACGTTGTCCTCGGACATGGGCTAACACTTAGTAAAATCGTCGATCCGTATGTGGAAACTCCCGGTACGTGTCTACCGGTGTGAATAATGTGGTGAAATGTGTTCAACCTTGGTTTTCCATGTACATATGTGCTAAACAAACATAGATAGATAAAAAAGTCCATTGGTCCATCCTCGTACGGAGAAAGCTATACGGGTAGATCTGCGCCCCCCCCCCCCGATCTAGGGTTTCGGGGGTGAATGACCGTCGGAGGGCCGGAATCATTGGAAAACCTGCATGTGGAGCTAGGTTATGTTTATAAGTGTGATTTAATGTTTGTAAAGGCATATGTAGGTCATGTGTCTGACGTTGTTCACGGACATGGGCTAACACTTAGTAAAATCGTCGATCCGTATGTGGAAACTCCCGGTACGTGTCTACCGGTGTGTATAATGTGGTGAAATGTGTTCAACCTTGGTTTTCCATGTACATATGTGATAAACAAACATAGATAGATAAAAAAGTCCATTGGTCCATCCTCGTACGGAGAAAGCTATACGGGTAGATCTGCGGGCCCCCTCCCGATATAGGGTTTCGGGGGTGAATGTCCGTCGGAGGGCCGGAATCATTGGAAAACCTGCATGTGGAGCTAGGTTATGTTTATAAGTGTGATTTAATGTTTGTAGATGGCATATGTAGGTCATGTGTGTGACGTTGTTCACGGACATGGGCTAACACTTAGTAAAATCGTCGATCCGTATGTGGAAACTCCCGATAAGTGTCTACCGGTGTGAATAATGTGGTGAAATGTGTTCAACCTTGGTTTTCCATGTACATACGTGCTAAACAAACATAGATAGATAAAAAAGTCCATTGGTTCATCCTCGTACGGAGAAAGCTATAAGGGTAGATCTGCAGGCCCCCCCGGATCTAGGGTTTCGGGGGTGAATGACCGTCGGAGGGCCGGAATCATTGGAAAACCTGCATGCGGAGCTAGGTTATGTTGATAAGTTTCATTTAATGTTTGTAGATGGCATATGTAGGTCATGTGTCTCACGTTGTTCACGGACATGGGCTAACACTTAGTAAAATCGTCGATCCGTATGTGGAAACTCCCGGTACGTGTCTACCGGTGTGAATAATGTGGTGAAATGTGTTGAACCTTGGTTTTCCATGTACATATGTGCTAAAAAAACATAGATAGATAAAAAATTCCATTGGTCCATCCTCGTACGGAGAAAGCTATAAGGGTAGATCTGCGTGCCCCCCCCCCCGATCTAGGGTTTCGGGGGTGAATGTCCGTCGGAGGGCTACCGGTACGTGTCTACTCCCGGTACGTACATGGAGTATATGGCATATGTAGGTCATGTGTCTGACGTTGATCACGGACATGGGCTAACACTTAGTAAAATCGTCGATCCGTATGTGGAAACTTCCGGTACGTGTCTACCGCTGTAAATAATTTGGTGAAATGTATTCAACCATGGTTTTCCATGTACATTTGTGCTAAACAAACATAGATAGATACAAAAGTCCATTGGTCCATCGTCGTACGGAGAAAGCTATAAGGGTAGATCTGCGGGCCCCCGGATCTAGGGTTTTGGGGGTGAATGACCGTCGGAGGGCCGGAATCATTGGAAAACCTGCATGCGGAGCTAGGTTATGTTTATAAGTTTGATTTAATGTTTGTATATGGCATATTTAGGTCATGTGTCTGACGTTGATCACGGACATGGGCTAACACTTAGTAAAATCGTCGATCCGTATGTGGAAACTCCCGGTACGTGTATGTGCTAAACAAACATAGATAGATAAAAAAGTCCATTGGTCCATCCTCGTACGGAGAAAGCTATAAGGGTAGATCTGCAGGCCCCCTCGATCTAGGGTTTCGCGGGTGAATGACCGTCTGAGGGCCGGAATCATTGGAAAACCTGCATGTGGAGCAAGGTTATGTTTATAAGTTTGATTTAATCTTTGTATATGGCATATGTAGGTCATGTGTCTGACGTTGTTCACGGACATGGGCTAACACTTAGTAAAATCGTCGATCCGTATGTGGAAACTCCCGGTACGTGTATGTGCTAAACAAACATAGATAGATAAAAAAGTCCATTGGTCCATCCTCGTACGGAGAAAGCTATAAGGGTAGATCTGCAGGCCCCCTCGATCTAGGGTTTCGCGGGTGAATGACCGTCTGAGGGCCGGAATCATTGGAAAACCTGCATGTGGAGCTAGGTTATGTTTATAAGTGTGATTTAATGTTTGTAGATGTCATATGATGGTCATGTGTCTGACGTTGATCACGGACATGGGCTAACACTTAGTAAAATCGTCGATCCGTACGTGGAAACTCCCGGTACGTGCCTACCGGTGTAAATGATTTGGTGAAATGTATTCAACCTTGGTTTTCCATGTATATATGTGCTAAACACACATAGATAGATAAAAAAGTCCATTGGTCCATCCTCGTACGGATAAAGCTATAAGGGTAGATCTGCGGGGCCCCCCGATCTAGGGTTTCGGGGGTGAATGACCATCGGAGGGCCTGAATCATTGGAAAACCTGCATGTGGAGCTAAGTTATGTTTACAAGTGTGATTTAATGATTGTAGATGGCATATGTAGGTCATGTGTCTGACGCTGTTCACGGACATGGGCTAACACTTAGTAAAATCGTCGATCCGTATGTGCAAACTCCCGGTACGTGTCTACCGGTGTGAATAATGTGGTGAAATGTGTTCAACCTTGGTTTTCCATGTACATATGTGCTAAACAAACATAAATAGATAAAAAAGTCCATTGGTCCATCCTCGTACGGAGAAAGCTATACGGGTAGATCTGCGCCCCCCCCCCCCCCGATCTAGGGTTTCGGGGGTGAATGACCGTCAGAGGGCCGGAATCATTGGAAAACCTGCATGTGGAGCTAGGTTATGTTTATAAGTGTGATTTAATGTTTGTAGATGGCATATGTAGGTCATGTGTCTGACGTTGTTCACGGACATGGGCTAACACTTAGTAAAATCGTCGATCCGTATGTGGAAACTCCCGGTACGTGTCTACCGGTGTGAATAATGTGGTGAAATGTGTTCGACCTTGGCTTTCCATGTACATATGTGCTAAACAAACATATATAGATAAAAAAGTCCATTGGTCCATCCTCGTACGGAGAAAACTATAAGGGTAGATCTGCGGGGCCCCTCGAGCTAGGGTTTCGGGGGTGAATGACCGTCGGAGGGCCGGAATCATTGGAAAACCTGCATGCGGAGCTAGGTTATGTTTATAAGTTTGATTTAATGTTTGTATATGGCATATGTAGGTCATGTGTCTGACGTTGATCACAGACATGGGCTAACAATTAGTAAAATCGTCGATCCGTATGTGGAAACTCCCGGTACGTGCCTACCGGTGTAAATGATTTGGTGAAATGTATTCAACCTTGGTTTTCCATGTACATTTGTGCTAAACAAACATAGATAGATAAAAAGTCCATTGGTCCATCCTCGTACGGAGAAAGCTATAAGGGTAGATCTGCGGGCCCCCCGATCTAGGGTTTCGGGGGTGAATGACCGTCGGAGGGCCGGAATCATTGGAAAACCTGCATGTGGAGCTAGCTTATGTTTATAAGTGTGATTTAATGTTTGTAGATGGCATATGTAGGTCATGTGTGTGACGTTGTTCACGGACATGGGCTAACACTTAGTAAAATCGTCGATCCGTATGTGGAAACTCCCGGTACGTGTCTACCGGTGTGAATAATGTGGTGAAATGTGTTCAACCTTGGTTTTCCTTGTACATATGTGCTAAACAAACATAGATAGATGAAAAATTCCATTGGTACATCCTCGTACGGAAAAAGCTATAAGGGTAGATCTGCGGGCGCAGCCGATCTTTGGTTTCGGGGGTGAATGACCGTCGGAGGGCCGAAATCATTGTAAAACCTGCATGTGGAGCAAGGTTATGTTTATAAGTGTGATTTAATGTTTGTAGATGGCATGTGTAGGTCATGTGTCTGACGTTGTTCACGGACAAGGGCTAACACTTAGTAAAATCGTCGATCCGTATGTGGAAACTCCCGGTACGTGTCTACCGGTGTGAATAATGTGGTGAAATGTGTTCAACCTTGGTTTTCCATGTACATATGTGCTAAACAAACATAGATAGATAAAAAAGTCCATTGGTCCATCCTCGTACGCAGAAAGCTATAAGGGTAGATTTGCGCCCCCCCCCCCCCCAATCTAGGGTTTCGCGGGTGAATGTCCGTCGGAGGGCCGGAATCATTGGAAAACCTGCATGTGGAGCTAGGTTATGTTTATAAGTTTGATTTAATGTTTGTATATGGCATATGTAGGTCATGTGTCTGACGTTGATCACGGACATGGGCTAACACTTAGTAAAATCGTTGATCCGTATGTGGAAACTCCCGGTACGTGTCTACCGGTGTGAATAATGTGGTGAAATGTGTTCGACCTTGGTTTTCCATGTACATATGTTCTAAACAAACATAGATAGATAAAAAAGTCCATTGGTCCATCCTCGTACGGAGAAAACTATAAGGGTATATCTGCGGGCCCCCCCGATCTAGGGTTTCGGGGGTGAATGACCGTCGGAGGGCCGGAATCATTGGAAAACCTGCATGTGGAGCTAGGTTATGTTTATAAGTGTGATTTAATGTTTGTAAAGGCATATGTAGGTCATGTGTCTGACGTTGTTCACGGACATGGGCTAACACTTAGTAAAGTCGTCGATCCGTATGTGGAAACTCCCGGTACGTGTCTACCGGTGTGAATAATGTGGTGAAATGTGTTCAACCTTGGTTTTCCATGTACATATGTGATAAACAAACATAGATAGATAAAAAAGTCCATTGGTCCATCCTCGTACGGAGAAAGCTATACGGGTAGATCTGCGGGCCCCCTCCCGATCTAGGGTTTCGGGGGTGAATGTCCGTCGGAGGGCCGGAATCATTGGAAAACCTGCATGTGGAGCTAGGTTATGTTTATAAGTGTGATTTAATGTTTGTAGATGCCATATGTAGGTCATGTGTGTGACGTTGTTCACGGACATGGGCTAACACTTAGTAAAATCGTCGATCCGTATGTGGAAACTCCCGATAAGTGTGTACCGGTGTGAATAATGTGGTGAAATGTGTTCAACCTTGGTTTTCCATGTACATACGTGCTAAACAAACATAGATAGATAAAAAAAGTCCATTGGTTCATCCTCGTACGGAGAAAGCTATAAGGGTAGATCTGCAGGCCCCCCCGATCTAGGGTTTCGGGGGTGACTGACCGTCGGAGGGCCGTAATCATTGGAAAACCTGCATGTGGAGCTAGGTTATGTTTATAAGTGTGATTTAATGTTTGTAGATGGCATATGTAGGTCATGTGTCTCACGTTGTTCACGGACATGGGCTAACACTTAGTAAAATCGTCGATCCGTATGTGGAAACTCCCGGTACGTGTCTACCGGTGTGAATAATGTGGTGAAATGTGTTGAACCTTGGTTTTCCATGTACATATGTGCTAAAAAAACATAGATAGATAAAAAAGTCCATTGGTCCATCCTCGTACGGAGAAAGCTATACGGGTAGATCTGCGGGCCCCCTCCCGATCTAGGGTTTCGGGGGTGAATGTCCGTCGGAGGGCCGGAATCATTGGAAAACCTCCATGTAGAGCTAGGTTATGTTTATAAGTGTGATTTAATGTTTGTAGATGGCATATGTAGGTCATGTGTCTGACGTTGTTCACGGACATGGGCTAACACTTAGTAAAATCGTCGATCCGTATGTGGAAACTCCCGGTACGTGTCTACCGATGTGAATAATGTGGTGAAATGTGTTCAACCTTTGTTTTCCATGTACATATGTGCTAAACAAACATAGATAGATAAAAAAGTCCATTGGTCCATCCTCCTACGGAGAAAGCTATAAGGGTAGATCTGCGGGCCCCCCCGATCTAGGGTTTCGCGGGTGAATGACCGTCGGAGGGCCGGAATCATTGGAAAACCTGCATGTAGAGCTAGGTTATGTTTATAAGTGTGATTTAATGTTTGTATATGGCATATGTAGGTCATGTGTCTGACGTTGATCACGGACATGGGCTAACACTTAGTAAAATCGTCGATCCGTATGTGGAAACTTCCGGTACGTGTCTACCGCTGTAAATAATTTGGTGAAATGTATTCAACCTTGGTTTTCCATGTACATTTGTGCTAAACAAACATAGATAGATAAAAAAGTCCATTGGTCCATCCTCGTACGGAGAAAGCTATAAGGGTAGATCTGCGGGCCCCCGGATCTAGGGTTTCGGGGGTGAATGACCGTCGGAGGGCCGGAATCATTGGAAAACCTGCATGCGGAGCTAGGTTATGTTGATAAGTTTGATTTAATGTTTGTATATGGCATATTTAGGTCATGTGTCTGACGTTGATCACGGACATGGGCTAACACTTAGTAAAATCGTCGATCCGTATGTGGAAACTCCCGGTACGTGCCTACCGGTGTAAATGATTTGGTGAAATGTATTCAACCTTGGTTTTACATGTATATATGTGCTAAACAAACATAGATATATAAAATAGTCCATTGGTCCATCCTCGTACGCAGAAAGCTATAAGGGTAGATCTGTGGGGCCCCTCCCGATCTAGGGTTTCGGGGGTGAATGTCCGTCGGAGGGCCGGAATCATTGGAAAACCTGCATGTAGAGCTAGGTTATGTTTATAAGTGTGATTTAATGTTTGTAGATGGCATATGTAGGTCATGTGTGTGACGTTGTTCACGGACATGGGCTAACACTTAGTAAAATCGTCGATCCGTATGTGGAAACTCCCGGTACGTGTCTACCGATGTGAATAATGTGGTGAAATGTGTTCAACCTTGGTTTTCCATGTACATATGTGCTAAACAAACATAGTTAGATAAAAAATTCCACAGGTCCATCCTCGTACGGAGAAATCTATAAGGGTAGATCTGTGGGGCCCCCCGATCTAGGGTTTCGGAGGTGAATGACGGTCAGACGGCCGGAATCATTGGAAAACCTGCATGTGGAGCTAGGTTATGTTTATAAGTGTGATTTAATGTTTGTAGATGGCATATGTAGGTCATGTGTCTGACGTTGATCACGGACATGGGCTAACACTTAGTAAATTCGTCGATCCGTATGTGGAAACTCCCGGTACGTGTCTACCGCTGTGTATAATGTGGTGAAATGTGTTCAACCTTGGTTTTCCATGTACATACGTGCTAAACAAACATAGATAGATAAAAAAGTCCATTGGTTCATCCTCGGGCGGAGAAAGGTATAAGGGTAGATCTACAGGCCGCCCCGATCTAGGGTTTCGGGGGTGAATGACCGTCGGAGGGCCGTAATCATTGGAAAACCTGCATGTGGAGCTAGGTTATGTTTATAAGTGTGATTTAATGTTTGTAGATGGCATATGTAGGTCATGTGTCTCACGTTGTTCACGGACATGGGCTAACACTTATTAAAATCGTCGATCCGGAAACTCCCGGTACGTGTCTACCGGTGTGAATAATGTGGTGAAATGTGTTCAACCTTGGTTTTCCATGTACATATGTGCTAAACAACCATAGATAGATAAAAAATTCCAATGGTCCATCCTCGTACGGAGAAAGCTATAAGGGTAGATCTGCGCCCCCCCCCCCCCCCCCCGATCTGGGGTTTCGGGGGTGAATGACCGTCGGAAGGCCGGAATCACTGGAAAACCTGCATGTGGAGCTAGTTTATGTTTATAAGTGTGATTTAATGTTTGTATATGGCATAGGTAGGTCATTTGTCTGACGTTGTTCACGGACATGGGCTAATACTTAGTAAAATCGTCGATCCGTATGTGGAAACTCCCGGTACGTGTCTACCGGTGTGAATAATGTGGTGAAATGTGTTCCACCTTGGTTTTCCATGTACATATGTGCTAAACAAACATAGATAGATAAAAAAGTCCGTTGGTCCATCCTCGTACGGATAAAGCTATAAGGGTAGATCTGCGCCCCCCCCCCCCCGATCTAGGGTTTCGGGGGTGAATGACCGTCGGAGGGCCGTAATCATTGAAAAACCTGCATGTGGAGCTAGGTTATGTTTATAAGTGTGATTTAATGTTTGTAGATGGCATATGTAGGTCATGTGTCTGACGTTGTTCACGGACATTGGCTAACACTTAGTAAAATCGTCGATCCGTATGTGGAAACTCCCGGTACATGTCTACCGGTGCGAATAATGTGGTGAAATGTGTTCAACCTTGGTTTTCCATGTACATATGTGCTAAAAAAACATAGATAGATAAAAAAGTCCATTGGTCCATCCTCGTACGGAGAAAGCTATACGGGTAGATCTGCGGGCCCCCTCCCGATCTAGGGTTTCGGGGGTGAATGTCCGTCGGAGGGCCGGAATCATTGGAAAACCTGCATGTAGAGCTAGGTTATGTTTATATGTGTGATTTAATGTTTGTAGATGGCATATGTAGGTCATGTGTGTGACGTTGTTCACGGACATGGGCTAACACTTAGTAAAATCGTCGATCCGTATGTGGAAACTCCCGATAAGTGTCTACCGGTGTGTATAATGTGGTGAAATGTGTTCAACCTTGGTTTTCCATGTACATACGTGCTAAACAAACATAGATAGATAAAAAAGTCCATTGGTTCATCCTCGGACGGAGAAAGGTATAAGGGTAGATCTACAGGCCGCCCCGGTCTAGGGTTTCGGGGGTGAATGACCGTCGGAGGGCCGTAATCATTGGAAAACCTGCATGTGGAGCTAGGTTATGTTTATAAGTGTGATTTAATGTTTGTAGATGGCATATGTAGGTCATGTGTCTCACGTTGTTCACGGACATGGGCTAACACTTAGTAAAATCGTCGATCCGGAAACTCCCGGTACGTGTCTACCGATGTGAATAATGTGGTGAAATGTGTTCAACCTTGGTTTTCCATGTACATATGTGCTAAACAACCATAGATAGATAAAAAATTCCAATGGTCCATCCTCGTACGGAGAAAGCTATAAGGGTAGATCTGCGCCCCCCCCCCCCCCGATCTGGGGTTTCGGGGGTGAATGACCGTCGGAAGGCCGGAATCACTGGAAAACCTGCATGTGGAGCTAGTTTATGTTTATAAGTGCGATTTAATGTTTGTATATGGCATAGGTAGGTCATGTGTCTCACGTTGTTCACGGACATGGGCTAACACTTAGTAAAATCGTCGATCCGTATGTGGAAACTCCCGGTACGTGTCTACCGGTGTGAATAATGTGGTGAAATGTGTTCAACCTTGGTTTTCCATGTACCTATGTGCTAAACAAACATAGATAGATAAAAAAGTCCGTTGGTCCATCCTCGTACGGATAAAGCTATAAGGGTAGATCTGCGCCCCCCCCCCCGATCTAGGGTTTCGGGGGTGAATGACCGTCGGAGGGCCGTAATCATTGAAAAACCTGCATGTGGAGCTAGGTTATGTTTATAAGTGTGATTTAATGTTTGTAGATGGCATATGTAAGTCATGTGTCTGACGTTGTTCACGGACATGGGCTAACACTTAGTAAAATCGTCGATCTGTATGTGGAAACTCCCGGTACGTGTCTACCGGTGTGAATATTGTGGTGAAATGTGTTCAACCTTGGTTTTCCATGTACATATGTGCTAAACAAACATAGATAGATAAAAAAGTCCATTGGTCCATCCTCGTACGGAGAAAGCTATAAGGGTAGATCTGCGGGCCCCCCCGATCTACGGTTTCGGGGGTGAATGACCGTCGGAGGGCCGGAATCATTACAAAACCTGCATGTGGAGCTAGGTAATGTTTATAAGTGTGATTTAATGTTTGTACATGGCATATGTAGGTCATGTGTCTGACGTTGTTCACGGACATGGGCTAACACTTAGTAAAATCGTCGATCTGTATGTGGAAACTCCCGGTACGTGTCTACCGGTGTGAATAATGTGGTGAAATGTGTTCAACCTTGGTTTTCCATGTACATATGTGCTAAAAAAACATAGATAGATAAAAAAGTCCATTGGTCCTTCCTCGTACGGAGAATGCTATAAGGGTAGATCTGCGGGCCCCCCGATCTAGGGTTTCGGGGGTGAATGACCGTCGGAGGGCCGGAATCATTGGAAAACCTGCATGTGGAGCTAGGTTATGTTTATAAGTGTGATTTAATGTTTGTAGATGGCATATGTAGGTCATGTGTCTGACGTTGTTCACGGACATGGGCTAACACTTAGTAAAATCGTCGATCCGTATGTGGAAACTCCCGGTACGTGTCTACAAGTGTGAATAATATGGTGAAATGTGTTCAACCTTGGTTTTCCATGTACATATGTGCTAAACAAACATAGATAGATAAAAAAGTCCATTGGTCCGTCCTCGTACGGAGAAAGCTATAAGGGTAGATCTGCGGGTCCCCCGATCTAGGGTTTCGGGGGTGAATGACCGTCGGAGGGTCGGAATCATTCGAAAACCTGCATGTGGAGCTAGGTTATGTTTATAAGTGTGATTTAATGTTTGTAGATGGCATATGTAGGTCATGTGTCTGACGTTGTTCACGGACATGGGCTAACACTTAGTTAAATCGTCGATCCGTATGTGGAAACTCCCGGTACGTGTCTACAAGTGTGAATAATATGGTGAAATGTGTTCAACCTTGGTTTTCCATGTACATATGTGCTAAACAAACATAGATAGATAAAAAATTCCATTGGTCCGTCCTCGTATGGAGAAAGCTATAAGGGTAGATCTGTGGGCCCCCCGATCTAGGGTTTCGGGGGTGAATGACCGTCGGAGGGTCGGAATCATTCGAAAACCTGCATGTGGAGCTAGGTTATGTTTATAAGTGTGATTTAATGTTTATAGGTGGCATATGTAGGTCATGTGTCTGACGTTGTTCACGGACATGGGCTAACACTTAGTAAGATCGTCGGTCCATATGTGGAAACTCCCGGTACGTGTCTACCGGTGTGTATAATGTGGTGAAATGTGTTCAACTTTGGTTTTCCATGTACATACGTGCTAAACAAACATAGATAGATAAAAAAGTCCATTGGTTCATCCTCGGGCGGAGAAAGGTATAAGGGTAGATCTACAGGCCGCCCCGATCTAGGGTTTCGGGGGTGAATGACCGTCGGAGGGCCGTAATCATTGGAAAACCTGCATGTGGAGCTAGGTTATGTTTATAAGTGTGATTTAATGTTTGTAGATGGCATATGGAGGTCATGTGTCTGACGTTGTTCACGGACATGGGCTAACACTTAGTAAAATCGTCGATCCGGAAACTCCCGGTACGTGTCTACCGGTGTGAATAATGTGGTGAAATGTGTTCAACCTTGGTTTTCCATGTACATATGTGCTAAACAACCAAAGATAGATAAAAAATTCCAATGGTCCATCCTCGTACGGAGAAAGCTATAAGGGTAGATCTGCGCCCCCCCCCCCGATCTGGGGTTTCGGGGGTGAATGACCGTCGGAAGGCCGGAATCACTGGAAAACCTCCATGTGGAGCTAGTTTATGTTTATAAGTGCGATTTAATGTTTGTATATGGCATTGGTAGGTCATGTGTCTGACGTTGTTCACGGACATGGGCTAACACTTAGTAAAATCGTCGATCCGTATGTGGAAACTCCAGGTACGTGTCTACCGGTGTGAATAATGTGGTGAAATGTGTTCAACCTTGGTTTTCCATGTACATATGTTCTAAACAAACATAGATAGATAAAAAAGTCCGTTGGTCCATCCTCGTACGGATAAAGCTATAAGGGTAGATCTGCGCCCCCCCCCCCCCCCGATCTAGGGTTTCGGGAGTGAATGACCGTCGGAGGGCCGTAATCATTGAAAAACCTGCATGTGGAGCTAGGTTATGTTTATAAGTGTGATTTAATGTTTGTACATGGCATATGTAGGTCATGTGTCTGACGTTGTTCACGGACATTGGCTAACACTTAGTAAAATCGTCGATCCGTATGTGGAAACTCCCGGTACATGTCTACCGGTGTGAATAATGTGGTGAAATGTGTTCAACCTTGGTTTTTCCATGTACATATGTGCTAAACAAACATAGATAGATAAAAAAGTCCATTGGTCCATCCTCGTACGGAGAAAGCTATACGGGTAGATCTGCGGGCCCCCTCCCGATCTAGGGTTTCGGGGGTGAATGTCCGTCGGAGGGCCGGAATCATTGGAAAACCTGCATGTAGAGCTAGGTTATGTTTATAAGTGTGATTTAATGTTTGTAGATGGCATATGTAGGTCATGTGTGTGACGTTGTTCACGGACATGGGCTAACACTTAGTAAAATCGTCGATCCGTATGTGGAAACTCCCGATAAGTGTCTACCGGTGTGTATAATGTGGTGAAATGTGTTCAACCTTGGTTTTCCATGTACATACGTGCTAAACAAACATAGATAGATAAAAAAGTCCATTGGTTCATCCTCGGACGGAGAAAGGTATAAGGGTAGATCTACAGGTCGCCCCGATCTAGGGTTTCGGGGGTGAATGACCGTCGGAGGGCCGTAATCATTGGAAAACCCTGCATGTGGAGCTAGGTTATGTTTATAAGTGTGATTTAATGTTTGTAGATGGCATATGTAGGTCATGTGTCTCACGTTGTTCACGGACATGGGCTAACACTTAGTAAAATCGTCGATCCGGAAACTCCCGGTACGTGTCTACCGGTGTGAATAATGTGGTGAAATGTGTTCAACCTTGGTTTTCCATGTACATATGTGCTAAACAACCATAGATAGATAAAATATTCCAATGGTCCATCCTCGTACGGAGAAAGCTATAAGGGTAGATCTGCGCCCCCCCCCCCCCGATCTGGGGTTTCGGGGGTGAATGACCGTCGGAAGGCCGGAATCACTGGAAAACCTGCATGTGGAGCTAGTTTATGTTTATAAGTGCGATTTAATGTTTGTATATGGCATAGGTAGGTCATGTGTCTGACGTTGTTCACGGACATGGGCTAACACTTAGTAAAATCGTCGATCCGTATGTGGAAACTCCCGGTACGTGTCTACCGGTGTGAATAATGTGGTGAAATGTGTTCAACCTTGGTTTTCCATGTACATATGTGCTAAACAAACATAGATAGATAAAAAAGTCCGTTGGTCCATCCTCGTACGGATAAAGCTATAAGGGTAGATCTGCGGGCCCCCCCCCCCCGATCTAGGGTTTCGGGGGTGAATGACCGTCGGAGGGCTGTAATCATTGAAAAACCTGCATGTGGAGCTAGGTTATGTTTATAAGTGTGATTTAATGTTTGTAGATGGCATATGTAGGTCATGTGTCTGACGTTGTTCACGGACATGGGCTAACACTTAGTAAAATCGTCGATCTGTATGTGGAAACTCCCGGTACGTGTCTACCGGTGTGAATAATGTGGTGAAATGTGTTCAACCTTGGTTTTCCATGTACATATGTGCTAAACAAACATAGATAGATAAAAAAGTCCATTGGTCCATCCTCGTACGGAGAAAGCTATAAGGGTAGATCTGCGGGCCCCCCCGATCTACGGTTTCGGGGGTGAATGACCGTCGGAGGGCCGGAATCATTACAAAACCTGCATGTGGAGCTAGGTAATGTTTATAAGTGTGATTTAATGTTTGTACATGGCATATGTAGGTCATGTGTCTGACGTTGTTCACGGACATGGGCTAACACTTAGTAAAATCG
This sequence comes from Bromus sterilis, assembly GCA_950022295.1. Classification (NCBI taxonomy): domain Eukaryota; kingdom Viridiplantae; phylum Streptophyta; class Magnoliopsida; order Poales; family Poaceae; genus Bromus; species Bromus sterilis. The sequence continues at coordinate 134,490,879 of OX465601.1, read as the reverse complement.
TCGATCCGTATGTGGAAACTCCCGGTACGGGTCTACCGGTGTGAATAATGTGGTGAAATGTGTTCAACCTTGGTTTTCCATGTACATATGTGCTAAACAAACATAGATAGATAAAAAAGTCCATTGGTCCTTCCTCGTACGGAGAATGCTATAAGGGTAGATCTGCGGGCCCTCCCGATCTAGGGTTTCGGGGGTGAATGACCGTCGAAGGGCCGGAATCATTGGAAAACCTGCATGTGGAGCTAGGCTATGTTTTAAAGTGTGATTTAATGTTTGTAGATGGCATATGTAGGTCATGTGTCTGACGTTGTTCACGGACATGGGCTAACACTTAGTAAAATCGTCGATCCGTATGTGGAAACTCCCGGTACGTGTCTACAAGTGTGAATAATATGGTGAAATGTGTTCAACCTTGGTTTTCCATGTACATATGTGCTAAACAAACATAGATAGATAAAAAAGTCCATTGGTCCGTCCTCGTACGGAGAAAGCTATAAGGGTAGATCTGCGGGTCCCCCGATCTAGGGTTTCGGGGGTGAATGACCGTCGGAGGGTCGGAATCATTCGAAAACCTGCATGTGGAGCTAGGTTATGTTTATAAGTGTGATTTAATGTTTGTAGATGGCATATGTAGGTCATGTGTCTGACGTTGTTCACGGACATGGGCTAACACTTAGTTAAATCGTCGATCCGTATGTGGAAACTCCCGGTACGTGTCTACAAGTGTGAATAATATGGTGAAATGTGTTCAACCTTGGTTTTCCATGTACATATGTGCTAAACAAACATAGATAGATAAAAAAGTCCATTGGTCCGTCCTCGTACGGAGAAAGCTATAAGGGTAGATCTGCGGGCCCCCCGATCTAGGGTTTCGGGGGTGAATGACCGTCGGAGGGCCGTAACCATTGGAAAACCTGCATGTGGAGCTAACCGGAATGGATGAACTAACACGGATACACCCTCCATACGTTTGTCGGATGTCCACGACACCTCCGGCATGATCCCTTCCCCCTCCGGACACCCTGTTCGGTAATCACCCGGAGCTGGCAGTTCATCCCCGAATGAATTCCCGCTCCGAGCAACGTGCTTTGCACTACGTTAGAACACCGTTAACTTTGCATACGTCATGCCATGTATTTGTTTGTATATATTGCTTTGTATTTACTGTTTCTCCCCCCCTTTATTCTCCGGTAGACCCCGCTGCTACCACCGACTACACCGCTGCCGGGTACGACTACTTCGTCGACGACCCTGCGCCTACCGTCGAGCTTCCAGGCAAGCAGAGCCATTCTCTTCCCCAGATATCGCCTACCTTTCCGTACTTTCTTGCACTAGGCATTGTTACTGCTGCTGCTACGTTACAATCCTATTCAATTGCATAGCCTGTTTTTGTCGCCCCTTGATGTACCTCTTTTATCCTATGCTGCCTATTATTATTATGCATTATTCAGCAGTGAGCCCTGCGCATTGTTAGCTCGGATTAGATAGAGGGCCGTGATCACTCAGGGGAGTGAACGCGGATACAAATATTATAACTGCACAGGTACGGTACAAAGCAGACACCGCCAGAGGCCCCTATCTGGGTTATGCCTAGTCACCTCAAGTGTGAGCTATCAAGGAGTAATCCTTGTACTCCACTCGAGGCTGACTTTGTCTTACCGCCATCGGGTCCTGGACAGCGGTTGTCCTTAAAGGTAAGAAAGTCGGGCGACCCAACGGTGCCCGCGAGCGGTATATCGTCGGGAACGACAGGGAGGGTACAACCGATGTTACTGGCGTGCTTGGCCCCTGCTCGTATCTCGCGAGAGTTACAAAACCACGAAAGTCGAGCTCTACCAAGAGCAAACGCGAGACAAGGTAAGGAGACGGTTCACCTTGTTGGTAACCGCAGTGACTTGGTGGGACGACAGGGCAGGCACCGATGTACTGGTGGTCCTGACTGCTGTCGTTGACCGCGGGTCGCTTAAGTCGAGGCAACGATAACGGTTGTCACACAGGTTAATTAAAATGCTAAATGGTTCGGCGGATGTCTTGAGTAGCCTTTTGGCTTGTACGCACTACCTACACGTGGGATAAGGAGTGTGGGCTCCCCTGCATCGTAGTCTCGTTCGAGGGTCTTCAGACGTCAGCAGTACCGCGGGCTGATTGCCGGGAAGTGGTGTTGTCTTCTCTTGCTCGAGCGGTGTATTTGTATTTGCTTTGATTTTGCTTCACCGTCCAGTCACGCACCGTGCAGGAGTACGTTCGGGTTAGGGTCCAAAGCCCGGCGTACATAGGATATAGTCCAACGGATGACCTCTCTATTGATTGCCGAAGGATGGGCTACTTTGTGTCGGATAGCTTTGGTGGAGCATTCCCTAACAAGGTTCCCTCCACCCTGGAGATCCGAGCGTCGTAGAGTCACGCCAGTGCACCCCTGCAGGGAAGATTAATCTATTCGAATAGCCGTGTCCACGGTAACAGGACGCTTTATGCTGAAGCTGGATCTTACCACTAGAAACTATTACTATTAAACTGTATGGTTCCGGGTCTTCTTCCTCGCAAGGAGTCGAGGAAGGGAACTCGGAGGCATTATTAGTATTGTTAATCATTACAACTTATATTATACAATGTTGCAGCAACTTCTGCTTCGTTGTTACTTTATGCTTTATATGAACTGTTGGCTGATTCTTACCTCATGCTGCAAGACATCGTCGGAAGATGCTAGTCTTCGATAGGCCTAGCTTCTTACCCTTGCTCTGGATTTCTGTCTTTCAGTCCACAATATACAGCCTCTTCTTTCCATTGATACAATGCATAATGCTTAGTAGCGGACGTAAGACTCGCGGGTATACTAGATACTCACCTGCTTTATTTCCTTTACTGTTTTGCCTGATCGGCCGCTGCAGTCGACGTTGGAGCCCAGGAGCAGGAGTACCCCGGAGGCGGATACTACTACGTCGAGACCCCCGCTGACCAGGACCAGGAGTAGTTTCGAAGGCTCCCAGGCAGGAGGCCTTGCCTTTTCGATCTGTATCTCTGATGTTATTTGTGCTAGCCTTCTTAAGGCAAAACTTGACTAACTATGTCTGTACTCAGATATTATGGCTTGTATAACTTATGTATTCGGGTCCGCGTGACCCCCTTTATTGTAACATATTGGTTTATCCTTTTGTGTTTAGTGTTGTGCTGTGATATTCTCACCGTGGCACCCTAATCTCAGTCGTGTACCCTGCGTGTATGATTACTGTACACGGATTGATTTTGGGGGCGTCACAATGCCTGACGCTCGTGGTTTTTACCCTTCTCCTGGGAGGGATTTTGCATGTTAAATCCTTGTTTCACTGTGTTGATTTTCGTTCTTCTCGTTGATATATTGTCTGTCGAATCTCTAATACATCACGTACAGCTCAGCGTGCCTGGTAGTTGTTGTCGTTGACACTCTGGATGATCCCTGTGTACGTGATTGTCGATGTACCGTCAGCCATCATTGTTGCCAAACCCGACCAACAACAATACTTGTCGGCCTTGATGTTGGGAAAGTGCAAGAAAATGTGTTTGAACTAGAAGTGCAAGCAAATGATGTGAGAAAAATCCTACGAGTTATTTATGATTTTTTTGAGGAAAAGCCCTATTTATTAAATTAAAACACCATGTGCAAAATTTGAATCAAGGTTAGAAGGTTTGGTCCAAAACGGAACATGGGTTGCAAACAGCTCAGAAATATAATATAGCAATATTAATTTTGTTTTGCAAATTTAAATTTGATTGCAATTAGCAAGATGAAATCAAATCTATGCAAAGTAATGATGGCATGATGACATAATGGTGTAGTAACGGAAAATAACATGGAAATATTTAGTGTATTTAGTTATAAAAAAAATGTTTGGTTGATAGGGGATGCACAGCTCAGTAGAGACATTGAACAACCACATTGTTGATGATAAAATAGATAGAAGACATTGTTTGAGAATGATATGAAGATAAGACAGATAAAGGTAATGAGAAACAAGAGATGGGGAGAGATAACAAGAGAAACATGTGAACTGAACAATGCGTGGGGCAGCTCCTTTTTTATTTTCTTTTTGGAAAAAACTAAAATGAATGAACTTTTAGACAAAAGCTAAATCAAACCCTAAACTTACAATCCCGGAAATCAGCGCACCAAAATTTTCGATCCCGGTCTATTATAAACCTTGAGCGCATTTCCAAACAAGAATTCCCGACCAAGTGTTTTTTCATCAAGCGCGTTGTAAACATAACAAAAAAAATTGAAAAGATATTTCTTTAAATCCCTAACATTTTGTAAAGTGTGATTTTTTTAAAAGAAATATTATTTACAACACAATCAATTATGAAATAGCGGACTTTATTTAAACATAAAAATGTTCAGTGTAAAATGTGTTCACAAAACTCAAAGATTGTTGAAATTTTGAAAGTACAAGAAAAAAACAAGACTGCTGCAAAAACCGGATGCTACAGTAGCCAGTTGATACGTCCCGTTCTCTACAGTTTTTTAGGGTGTTTCGTATGCTACATCGGTACTGTTTCGAAATCACTAGTTGTAGAGTATTCGTAGCAAGGATCAATGCGCTTTTTCCACGCGTGTCAAGTGGCTATACGTACGCGCGTCAAGGGGCACGCTCTGGAGGTTTTCCGTTTTTCCTGTTTTTTAAAGGCATGAGTGCCTTTTTACGAAGGCACGATAATGCTTATCGCAGAGGCATGATAGTTTATCTCGCGGAGGCATGAGACATGACTTGTGCCTTTTTTTGAGGCACGACTCATGCCTCCCGCGAAGGCACTGTCGTGCCTTCCACGGAGGCAAGGTCGTGCCTCTCTTTTTTCCCGATTTTCTTTAATGTTTTTTCACCAAAATGTATAGAAAAAACATGCGAAAACCGAGAAAGTCGAAAAAATAATCGAAAAACCAATTTTAAACATAAAAAACACGTGCACAAAAATTAAAAAAAAGAAATCCTGAGGGATCGCTGTAAAAAAATTGTTCGCTATTCAGTGAATCCTCAACATTTCTGTAGTGACAATAAACATTTTCAAGATCTACACAAATCCACTTGTTATTTATAACAAGGGATGTAAAAATATTTGAACATACAAGGGCATACATATATGTAAATATTTTTGTTTTTTTTGAAAAATTTATTACATAAAATGTGAACAATTTGGTAATGGTGAATATATTTTATTAAATGATACTAATTTATGAAATTCTAATATAAAAAAGCAAATAATTTTTATTTTTTGACCAAAATTAGAAATCATGAACATTTTAGATTGTTTTTACTTTTGAACAATTTATGAAATGCGCCAACTTTTTTTAAAATTTCAGAACATATTAAAAATTTCTAATTTTTAAGAAAATTCTGAATATATTTTAAAATAAAACATTTGTCGAAATTTGTGAACAATATTTATTTTTTATTTTTACATTGCACTTTAGAATAGAAAACAAAACGAAAAAAAGCACATGAAATCCTGCCTGATAATATCACCAATTTATTTAAATTAATTAGGGTTGTTATTTACCATGATGATCAGAAGTTATTATTACCATGATTTGACAAATGGTCAGCTGGATGCTTATTGCTAAACTAAAATAAATTATTCTAATTCCGTTATGGTTACCTGAATTCCAGCCCGCCCCTTGGCCCCCGCGCCACTTCGAAGGGTAGTAGAATGTCTTGGACGCGTAGAATTTGTCGTAGTACGCCTACCAAGGAAGCTTGGGGAGCGGGAGGGGGGGGGGTTTGCCCCCCCCCCTTTACCCATCTCCTCGGAGGGGTTTTCCACGTGAAATTCTTCTGTCCCCTGTGTTGATTCTCGTTCTTCTCATTGATTTTTGTCTGTCAAATCTCTAACACGTCACGTACAGCTCAGTGTGCCGGGTACGCCAGATTTTGTACCTGGTAGTTTCTGTCGTTGACACTCTGGATGATACCTGTGTACATGATTGTCGGTGTACCGTCAGGCATCATTGTTGCCAAACCCGACCAACAACAATACTTGTCGGCTTTGATGTTGGGAAAGTGCAAGCGAATGTGTTTGAACTAGAAGTGCAAGCAAATGATGTGAGAAAAACCTGATGGCTTATTTATGATTATTTTTTTGAGGAAAAGACCTATTTACAAAATTAAAACACCATGTGCAAAATTTGAATCAAGGCTAGAAGGATTGATCCAAAACGGAACAAGGGTTACAAAGAGCTCACAAATATAATATAACAATATTAATTTGGTTTTGCAAATTTAAAGTTTGATTGCAATTAGCAAAATGAAATCAAATCTATGCAAAGTAATGATGGCATGATGATATAATGGTGCAGTAACAAAAAGTAACATGGGAATATTTAGTGTATTAACCCTTCTCCAGTTATAAAAAAAGATTTGGTTAATAGGGGATGTACAGCTCAGTCGAGGCACTGAACAACCACATTGTTGATGATAAAATAGATAGAAGACATTGTTTGAGAATGATATGAAGAGAAAACAGATAAAGGTAATGAGAAACAAGGGAAAGGGAGAGATAACATGAGAAACATGTGAAGTGAACAATGTGTGGCAGACTGGCAGCTCCTTTTGTATTTTCTTTTTGGAAAATATCTAAAATGAACCTTGAACTTGTAGACGAAAGCTAAATCAAACCCTAAACTTACAATCACGGAAATCAGCACATCAAACTTTCTGATCCCGATCTATTATAAACCTTGAGCGCATTTTCAAACAGGAATTACGGACCAAGTTTTTTTTTCATGAAGCGCGCTATAAAAATAACCAAAAAATTTGAAAAGGTATTTTTTTAAATCCCTAACATTTTGTAAAGTGTGATTTTTTAAAAAGAAATATTCTTTACAATACAATCAATTTTGAAATAGCGGAATTTTTTGAATCATCAAAATGTTCAGTGTAAAGATTGTTCAAATTTTGAAAGTACAAAAAATAACAAGACTTCTGCAAAGAACCGGATGCTACAGTAGCCAGTTGCTGCATCCCGTTCGCTATAGTTTTTTTAGGGGTGTTCCGTATGCTACAGTGGTACTCCCTTCGTCCCATACATAATATAGTATCATTTTTCAAACTAGACTAACTTGAAAAACGATACTACATTATTGGACGAAGGGAGTATTGTTTTTAATCGCTAAGCTTCAAAATGGGCCGGCTCAATAACATGGCGCTCTGTATTGTGACAATAAACATGCTTTTAGGGGTGTTCCCTATGCTAGCTACAGTGGATTTATACATATTTTTAACTTTTGAAAAATTTATGAAATGAGCTACTTTTTAAGAACATATTTAAAATTTCTACTTTTTAAGAAAATTCTCAATATATTTTAAAAATAAATATTTTTACAAATTTACGAACAATATTTACTTTTTATTTTTCGTTGCACGTTAGAAAAAAAACAAAACAAAAAAAGAATAAAAGAAAGCACATGAACTACCGCGCTAATGGGCCGACCCGATTTATCCTCATATCCAATGAATCAATGAACGATCCCGGTCAAGGTTCAAAATAGACCGGGGTATGAAAGTTTGATGTGCTGATTTTCGAGATTATAAGTTTAGGATTTGATTTAGCTTTGTTCTACAAGTTCAAGGTTTATTTTAAACTTTTTTTTTTTAGTGTCAGCGGTGTAGGGAGGAAAACTGGAACGATCTCGCCAAAATAAAAATGATTTTTGTACTGACGAGAGAAATGACAAGCTGACAGACGCAAGCCATCATGGCTGTTTGGCCTTGGCTTACCTCACTGTTCGTTATGCGTCATCTTCACCAATACTTTATGTTTCAGCGACATCTTTGGTAGAGCTGCTGTATGATTCTCAACCGGCGTGCGCTGCAGTTGTCGACCTTGACGTACGTCGTCTTCGCCACTGTTCCAGTAACGCGAAATGCATCTCTACTCACTGTGTGTATTATCTACATGCGTACCAGCACTAGTACTACCATCTAGCGCAGTTGTTTACAAACTTGCAGATAAAATACTACTGCCTGCTAAAAATATGCACAAGTGTGTACCTTCTCATGCTTTTTTTTGGAAGCATGTACTTTCTCATGCTTGAAAGGAATGAAGACAATATCCATAGAAAAGACATTGTCCATAGAAATTAAACAATAAATGGCCCATTCTTGGCTTTCAAGGCTCCAGTTAGCCATGGATGATGGGCATGTGTTGATGGGTCCTAGGGAATTTTTGGCATGGCTAGCTATAGCTACGTGCATGCATTGCCATGGATGCGTGCGTAGCAATCAAAGGTAAGGCCTGCATGCGTACATGGGGCAGACGGAGAAGAGAAAACTCAATAGGAAATGCACGACAAGGGCTGGCTTAGCTTAGCCAGGATGCCCGGAAATCAAAGACAAAAGACAGGAGGTCCCTCTCAGAGATGGCCATAGGAAAAGGAGAAGAAGAATATGTGCTCTGGGAGACTGGGATGGAAGAATGTTTGTTTTGGGTGCGTGAGATGCACTGCATCATAAACTCGCATAGCAGGGACGAAAAGCATGCATGTATGAGCTAGAGTGGCTATTCTGCATCCGAAGCTCATCTAGTACAATCAAACATGAACAATGATATTTTGAAACAGTAAATGAATTTGAAAATTTCTGGAATTTGTTAGGCGTCCAAGAAGCCCATGTGCGCATGTTGCATACAAGACTTCGTGATGTTGGACATCGGGAAAGCTCAAGCCACAAATATATACAGATGTCTGATAAACTTTGAAGGAAAAACACTATTGAGAGTTTGTTTTATTTTGTTTTTGCAGGAGCTTCTCAGATGTATAAACATCACGAATTTTTGCACTCACCTTCATCACATGAGCATGTTGGATACCAGAAAAATCCAAAAAAAAATCAATTTATTGTTCACAGAGTGTAGATGAGCTCAGACACCATTTTGAATTTATCGTGTGTGAGTTGGTCAAAGTTCCCCACTCAGTTTATAAAGGGCATGCACATCTTTATAATTTAAGGGGGGCGGGGGGGGGGGATCAATTATTAACATTTTCTATATTTATTAGATGCTTGAAAGTTTCTTACGCGCCAGTAAAATCCCGCGAAACACCAAGACGAAATATGGGGCGTCCACCAAGTGCATCGCGGCGTGTGACCGACAAGGCCACACATCGAAGCAACCCGAAACCAAAGACAACGAGACGGTGAAGACTGAGGGTTGATATATTAGATGCAGGGAAGGGGTTACCGGTGTCGTAGAAGAAAGATGGGAAGACGCTACGGGAGAGGCGGTTGACGCCTACGGCCGACATCTACGCCGACGGCCAAATGTCGAGGCCGTCGGCGTAGACTGGCAGACTCGTCAGCCCCGTAATGGGCCGTCGGCGTCCCAAAGCCGTGGGCTTAGGCCTATTTAGGCCGAGGGCCGCCGTCGGCGTATAAATGCCGTCGGCGTAGGCCCAATTTACGCCGAGGGCTGCCGTCGGCGTAGCCCAAGCCGTCGGCGTAACTCCTGCCAGGTGGTCCTCGTTGACAGCGGGCGGCAACCCCGTTAGCCAGTAGAGGCTATACCTACTTTCATTTTTCTTTTTTATTTTCTTTTGTTTTGTTTAATAATTTAATCTTATATTACTAATACATAAAATAATATTGGAAATGGGATTATCATATATTTATCATCTCATTTCAACCCTCGATATACGCCTCTTTATTATTTTTGTGTCTTCTAGTTAATACATAAGATAATATATTAATAAATTATAATACTAAATTAAAATATATTATGCTACTAGTACTATATTAATATGTGTATGCTCCACAGTTTTACCTCGTGAGGAGAAAGCTATAAGGGTAAACCGTCGCCCCCTCCCCGGCCCCGCCCCTCGCGCCCAGACTAGGCCGGGTTTCGGTGAAGAAAGATCGCCAAAGCGCCGTAGTACCGCATGAACTTGAATGTGATTGTAGGGTATGTGTCCAAGTGTGGTGTAAGATCCATGCATAAATGCAATGTATAGCTCCTTGGTGTGACCATCTCCACATTCATGCGATAACACTATATATGCAAAGACCAAGGGCTACGATGTGTTACAAGGTCCTAACCTTGTTTTCCATGTAGTTATGTCCTAAAAAACCTCAACAAACAAAAAAAATTGTTGGAACATCGTGCGAAGAAATCTATAAGGGTAGACCTCCACACCCCCCTCTGGAACAGGATGTAACACGTGAATTACCGCTGAAGCGTCGGAATCCTAGAAAAACTTGCATGTGGACCTAGGGTATGTGTAAAAGTGTGGTGGAAGGCCCATAGTGTAATTTAATGTTTGTAGATGGCATATGTAGGTCATGTGTCTGACGTTGTTCACGGACATGAGCTAACACTTAGTAAAATCGTCGATCCGTATGTGGAAACTCCCGGTACGTGTCTACCGGTGTGAATAATGTGGTGAAATGTGTTCAACCTTGGTTTTCCTTGTACATATGGAGCTATCCATTGGTCCATCCTCGTACGGAGAAAGCTATAAGGGTAGATCTGCGGTCCCCCCCCCCGATCTAGGGTTTCGGGGGTGAATGACCGTCGGAGGGCCGGAATCATTGGAAAACCTGCATGTGGAGCTAGGTTATGTTTATAAGTGTGATTTAATGTTTGTAGATGGAATATATAGGTCATGTGTCTGACGTTGTTCACGGACATGGGCTAACACTTAGTAAAATCGTCGATCCGTATGTGGAAACTCCCGATACGTGTCTACCGGTGTGAATAATGTGGTGAAATGTGTTCAACCTTGGTTTTCCATTTACATATCTACTAAACAAACATAGATAGATAAAAAATTCCATTGGTCCATCCTCGTACGGAGAAAGCTATAAGGGTAGATCTGCGGGCCCCTCGATCTAGGGTTTCGGGGGTGAATGACCGTCGGAGGGCCGGAATCATTGGAAAACCTGCATGTGGAGCTAGGTTATGTTTATAAGTGTGATTTAATGTTTGTAGATGGCATATGTAGATCATGTGTCTGACGTTGTTCACGGACATGGGCTAACACTTAGTAAAATCGTCGATCCGTATGTGGAAACTTCCGGTACGTGTCTACCGGTGTGAATAATGTGGTGAAATGTGTTCAACCTTGGTTTTCCTTGTACATATGTGCTAAAAAACACACATAGATAAAAAATTCCATTGGTCCATCCTCGTACGGAGAAAGCTATACGGGTAGATCTGCGCCCCCCCCCCCCGATCTAGGGTTTCGGGGGTGAATGACCGTCGGAGGGCCGGAATCATTGGAAAACCTGCATGTGGAGCTAGGTTATGTTTATAAGTGTGATTTAATGTTTGTAGATGGCATATGTAGGTCATGTGTGTGACGTTGTTCACAGACATGGGCTAACACTTAGTAAAATCGTCGATCCGTATGTGGAAACTCCCGATACGTGTCTACCGGTGTGAATAATGTGGTGAAATGTGTTCAACCTTGGTTTTCCATGTACATATGTGCTAAACAAACATAGATAGATAAAAAAGTGCATTGGTTCATCCTCGTACGGAGAAAGCTATAAGGGTAGATCTGCGGCCCCCCCGATCTAGGGTTTCGGAAGTGAATGACCGTCGGAGGGCCGTAATCATTGGAAAACCTGCATGTGGAGCTAGGTTATGTTTATAAGTGTGATTTAATGTTTGTAGATGACATATGTAGGTCATGTGTCTGACGTTGTTCACGGACATGGGCTAACACTAAGTAAAATCGTCGATCCGTATGTGGAAACTCCCGGTACGTGTCTACCGGTGTGAATAATGTGGTGAAATGTGTTCAACCTTGGTTTTCCATGTACATATGTGCTAAACAAACATAGATAGATAAAAAAGTCCATTGGTCAATCCTCGTACGGAGAAATCTATAAGGGTAGATCTGCGCCCCCCCCCCCGATCTAGGGTTTCGTGGGTGAATGACCGTCGGAGGGCCGGAATCATTGGAAAACCTGCATGTGGAGCTAGGTTATGTTTATAAGTGTGATTTAATGTTTGTAGATGCCATATGTAGGTCATGTGTCTGACGTTGTTCACGGACATGGGCTAACACTTAGTAAAATCATCGATCCGTATGTGGAAACTCCCGGTACGTGTCTACCGGTGTGAATAATGTGGTGAAATGTGTTCAACCTTGGTTTTCCATGTACATATGTGCTAAACAAACATAGATAGATAAAAAAGTCCATTGGTCCATCCTCGTACGGAGAAAGCTATAAGGGTAGATCTGCGGCCCCCTCCGATCTAGGGTTTCGGGGGTGAATGACCATCGGAGGGCCGGAATCATTGGAAAACCTGCATGTGGAGCTAGGTTATGTTTATAAGTGTGATTTAATGTTTGTATATGGCATATGTAGGTCATGTGTCTGACGTTGTTCACGGACATGGGCTAACACTTAGTAAAATCGTCGATCCGTATGTGGAAACTCCCGGTACGTGTCTACCGGTGTGAATAATGTGGTGAAATGTGTTCAACCTTGGTTTTCCATGTACATATGTGCTCAACAAACATAGATAGATAAAAAATTCAATTGGTCCATCCTCGTACGGAGAAAGCTATAAGGGTAGATCTGCGCCCCCCCCCCCCCCCCGATCTAGGGTTTCGGGGGTGAATGACCGTCGGAGGGCCGGAATCATTGGAAAACCTGCATGTGGAGCTAGGTTATGTTTATAAGTGTGATTTAATGTTTGTAGATGCCATATGTAGGTCATGTGTCTGACGTTGTTCACGGACATGGGCTAACACTTAGTAAAATCGTCGATCCGTATGTGGAAACTCCCGGTACGTGTCTACCGGTGTGAATAATGTGGTGAAATGTGTTCAACCTTGGTTTTCCATGTACATATGTGCTAAACAAACATAGATAGATAAAAAAGTCCATTGGTCCATCCTCGTACGGAGAAAGCTATACGGGTAGATCTGCGCCCCCCCCCCCCCCCGATCTAGGGTTTCGGGGGTGAATGACCGTCGGAGGGCCGGAATCATTGGAAAACCTGCATGTGGAGCAAGGTTATGTTTATAAGTTTGACTTAATGTTTGTATATATGGCATATGAAGGTCATGTGTCTGACGTTGTTCACGGACATGGGCTAACAGTTAGTAAAATCGTCGATCCGTATGTGGAAACTCCCGGTACGTGTCTACCGGTGTGAATAATTTGGTGAAATGTGTTCAACCTTGGTTTTCCATGTACATTTGTGCTAAACAAACATAAATAGATAAAAAATTCCATTGGTCCATCCTCGTACGGAGAAAGCTATAAGGGTAGATCTGCGGGCCCCCCCGATCTAGGGTTTCGGGGGTGAATGACCGTCGGAGGGCCGTAATCATTGGAAAACCTGCATGTGGAGCTAGGTTATGTTTATAAGTGTGATTTAATGTTTGTAGATGGCATATCTAGGTCATGTGTCTGACGTTGTTCACGGACATGGGCTAACACTTAGTAAAATCGTCGATCCGTATGTGGAAACTCCCGGTACGTGTCTACCGGTGTGAATAATGTGGTGAAATGTGTTCAACCTTGGTTTTCCATGTACATATGTGCTAAACAAACATAGATAGATAAAAAAGTCCATTGGTCCATCCTCGTACGGAGAAAGCCATAAGGGTAGATCTGCGCCCCCCCCCGATCTAGGGTTTCGGGGGTGAATGACCGTCGGAGGGCCGGAATCATTGGAAAACCTGCATGTGGAGCTAGGTTATGTTTATAAGTGTGATTTAATGTTTGTAGATGGCATATCTAGGTCATGTGTCTGACGTTGTTCACGGACATGGGCTAACACTTAGTAAAATCGTCGATCCGTATGTGGAAACTCCCGGTACGTGTCTACCGGTGTGAATAATGTGGTGAAATGTGTTCAACCTTGGTTTTCCATGTACATATGTGCTAAACAAACATAGATAGATAAAAAAGTCCATTGGTCCATCCTCGTACGGAGAAAGCCATAAGGGTAGATCTGCGGTCCCCCCCCCCCCGTCTAGGGTTTCGCTGGTGAATGACCGTCGGAGGGCCGGAATCATTGGAAAACTTGCATGTGGAGCAAGGTTATGCTTATAAGTTTGATTTAATGTTTGTATATGGCATATGTAGGTCATGTGTCTGACGTTGTTCACGGACATGGGCTAACACTTAGTAAAATCATCGATCCATATCTGGAAACTCCCGGTACGTGTCTACCGGTGTGAATAATGTGGTGAAATGTGTTCAACCTTGGTTTTCCATGTACATATGTGCTAAACAAACATAGATAGATAAAAAAGTCCATTGGTCCATCCTCGTACGGAGAAAGCTATAAGGGTAGATCTGCGGCCCCATCCGATCTAGGGTTTCGGGGGTGAATGACCGTCGGAGGGCCGGAATCATTGGAAAACCTGCATGTGGAGCTAGGTTATGTTTATAAGTGTGATTTAATGTTTGTAGATGGCATATTTAGGTCATGTGTCTGACGTTGTTCACGGATATGGGCTAACACTTAGTAAAATCGTCGATCCGTATGTGGAAACTCCCGGTACGTGTCTACCGCTGTGAATAATGTGGTGAAATGTGTTCAACCTTGGTTTTCCATGTACATATGTGCTAAACAAACATAGATAGATAAAAAAAGTCCATTGGTCCATCCTCGTACGGAGAAAGCTATAAGGGTAGATCTGCGGGCCCCTCCGATCTAGGGTTTCGGGGGTGAATGACCGTCGGAGGGCCGTAATCATTGGAAAACCTGCATGTGGAGCTAGGTTATGTTTATAAGTTGATTTAATGTTTGTAGATGGCATATGTAGGTCATGTGTGTGACGTTGTTCACGGACATGGGCTAACACTTAGTAAAATCGTCGATCCGTATGTGGAAACTCCCGGTACGTGTCTACCGGTGTGAATATATGTGGTTAAATGTGTTCAACCTTGGTTTTCCATGTACATATGTGCTAAGCAAACATATATAGATAAAAAAGTCCATTGGTCCATCCTCGTACGGAGAAATCTATAAGGGTAGATCTGCGGGCCCTCCCGATCTAGGGTTTCGGGGGTGAATGACCGTCGGAGGGCCGGAATCATTGGAAAACCTGCATGTGGAGCTAGGCTATGTTTTAAAGTGTGATTTAATGTTTGTAGATGGCATATGTAGGTCATGTGTCTGACGTTGTTCACGGACATGGGCTAACTCTTAGTAAAATCGTCGATCCGTATGTGGAAACTCCCGGTACGTGTCTACCGGTGTGAATAATATGGTGAAATGTGTTCAACCTTGGTTTTCCATGTACATATGTGCTAAACAAACATAGATAGATAAAAAAGTCCATTGGTCCATCCTCGTACGGAGAAAGCTATAAGGGTAGATCTGCGGACACCCCCGATCTAGGGTTTCGGGGGTGAATGACCGCCAGAGAGCCGAAATCATTGAAAACCTGCATGTGGAGCTAGGTTATGTTTATAAGTGTGATTTAATGTTTGTAGATGGCATATGTAGGTCATGTGTCTGGCGTTGTTCACGGACATGGGCTAACACTTAGTAAAATCGTCGATCCGTATGTGGAAACTCCCGGTACGTGTCTACCGGTGTGAATAAGATGGTGAAATGTGTTCGACCTTGGTTTTCCATATACATATGTGGTAGCCAAACATAGATAGATAAAAAAGTCCATTGGTCCATCCTCATACGCAGAAAGCTATAAGGGTAGATCTGCTGGCCCCCCCGATCTAGGGTTTCGGGGGTGAATGACCGTCGGAGGGCCGGAATCATTGAAAAACCTGCATGTGGAGCTAAGTTATGTTTATAAGTGTGATTTAATGTTTGTAGATGGCATATGTAGGTCATGTGTCTGACGTTGTTCACGGAGATGGGTTAACACTTAGTAAAATCGTCGATCCGTATGTGGAAACTCCCGGTACGTGTCTACCGGTGTGAATAATGTGGTGAAATGTGTTCAACCTTGGTTTTCCATGTACATATGTGCTAAACAAACATAGATAGATAAAAAAGTCCATTGGTCCATCCTCGTACGGAGAAAGCTATATGGGTAGATCTGCGCCCCCCCTCATCTAGGGTATCGGGGGTGAATGACCGTCGGAGGGCCGGAATCATTGGAAAACCTGCATGTGGAGCTAGGTTATGTTTATAAGTGTGATTTAATGTTTGTAGATGGCATATGTAGGTCATGTGTGTGACGTTGTTCACGGACATGGGCTAACACTTAGTAAAATCCTCGATCCGTATGTGGAAACTCCCGATACGTGTCTACCGGTGTGAATAATGTGGTGAAATGTGTTCAACCTTGGTTTTCCATGTGCATATGTGCTAAACAAACATAGATAGATAAAAAAGTCCATTGGTTCATCCTCGTACGGAGAAAGCTATAAGGGTAGATCTGCGCCCCCCCCCCGATCTAGGGTTTCGGGGGGTGAATGACCGTCGGAGGGCCGTAATCATTGGAAAACCTTCATGTGGAGCTAGGTTATGTTTATAAGTGTGATTTAATGTTTGTAGATGGCATATGTAGGTCATGTGTCTGACGTTGTTCACGGACATGGGCTAACACTTAGTAAAATCGTCGATCCGTATGTGGAAACTCCCGGTACGTGTCTACCGGTGTGAATAATGTGGTGAAATGTGTTCAACCTTGGTTTTCCATGTACATATGTGCTACAAAAACATAGATAGATAAAAAAGTCCATTGGTCCATCCTCATACGGAGAAAGGTATAACGGTAGATCTGCCCCCCCCCCGATCTAGGGTTTTGGGGGTGAATGACCGTCGGAGTGCCGGAATCATTGGAAAACCTGCATGTGGAGCTAGGTTATGTTTATAAGTGTGATTTAATGTTTGTAGATGGCATATGTAGGTCATGTGTCTGACGTTGTTCACGGACATGGGCTAACACTTAGTAAAATCATCGATCCGTATCTCGAAACTCCCGGTACGTGTCTACCGGTGTGAATAATGTGGTGAAATGTGTTCAACCTTGGTTTTCCATGTACATATGTGCTAAAAAACATAGATAGATAAAAAAGTCCATTGGTCCATCCTCGTACGGAGAAAGCTATAAGGGTAGATCTGCGGCCCCCTCCGATCTAGGGTTTCGGGGGTGAATGACCGTCGGAGGGCCTGAATCATTGAAAAACCTGCATGTGGAGCTAGGTTATGTTTATAAGTGGGATTTAATGTTTGTAGATGGCATATTTAGGTCATGTGTCTGACGTTGTTCACGGATATGGGCTAACACTTAGTAAAATCGTCGATTCGTATGTGGAAACTCCCGGTACGTGTCTACCGGTGTGAATAATGTGGTGAAATGTGTTCAACCTTGGTTTTCCATGTACATATGTGCTAAACAAACATAGATAGATAAAAAAGTCCATTGGTCCATCCTCATACGCAGAAAGCTATAAGGGTAGATCTGCTGGCCCCCCCGATCTAGGGTTTCGGGGGTGAATGACCGTCGGAGGGCCGGAATCATTGAAAAACCTGCATGTGGAGCTAAGTTATGTTTATAAGTGTGATTTAATGTTTGTAGATGGCATATGTAGGTCATGTGTCTGACGTTGTTCACGGAGATGGGTTAACACTTAGTAAAATCGTCGATCCGTATGTGGAAACTCCCGGTACGTGTCTACCGGTGTGAATAATGTGGTGAAATGTGTTCAACCTTGGTTTTCCATGTACATATGTGCTAAACAAACATAGATAGATAAAAAAGTCCATTGGTCCATCCTCGTACGGAGAAAGCTATATGGGTAGATCTGCGCCCCCCCTCATCTAGGGTATCGGGGGTGAATGACCGTCGGAGGGCCGGAATCATTGGAAAACCTGCATGTGGAGCTAGGTTATGTTTATAAGTGTGATTTAATGTTTGTAGATGGCATATGTAGGTCATGTGTGTGACGTTGTTCACGGACATGGGCTAACACTTAGTAAAATCCTCGATCCGTATGTGGAAACTCCCGATACGTGTCTACCGGTGTGAATAATGTGGTGAAATGTGTTCAACCTTGGTTTTCCATGTGCATATGTGCTAAACAAACATAGATAGATAAAAAAGTCCATTGGTTCATCCTCGTACGGAGAAAGCTATAAGGGTAGATCTGCGCCCCCCCCCCCCCCGATCTAGGGTTTCGGGGGGTGAATGACCGTCGGAGGGCCGTAATCATTGGAAAACCTTCATGTGGAGCTAGGTTATGTTTATAAGTGTGATTTAATGTTTGTAGATGGCATATGTAGGTCATGTGTCTGACGTTGTTCACGGACATGGGCTAACACTTAGTAAAATCGTCGATCCGTATGTGGAAACTCCCGGTACGTGTCTACCGGTGTGAATAATGTGGTGAAATGTGTTCAACCTTGGTTTTCCATGTACATATGTGCTACAAAAACATAGATAGATAAAAAAGTCCATTGGTCCATCCTCATACGGAGAAAGGTATAACGGTAGATCTGCCCCCCCCCCCGATCTAGGGTTTTGGGGGTGAATGACCGTCGGAGTGCCGGAATCATTGGAAAACCTGCATGTGGAGCTAGGTTATGTTTATAAGTGTGATTTAATGTTTGTATATGGCATATGTAGGTCATGTGTCTGACGTTGTTCCCGGACATGGGCTAACACTTAGTAAAATCATCGATCCGTATCTCGAAACTCCCGGTACGTGTCTACCGGTGTGAATAATGTGGTGAAATGTGTTCAACCTTGGTTTTCCATGTACATATGTGCTAAAAAACATAGATAGATAAAAAAGTCCATTGGTCCATCCTCGTACGGAGAAAGCTATAAGGGTAGATCTGCGGCCCCCTCCGATCTAGGGTTTCGGGGGTGAATGACCGTCGGAGGGCCTGAATCATTGAAAAACCTGCATGTGGAGCTAGGTTATGTTTATAAGTGTGATTTAATGTTTGTAGATGGCATATTTAGGTCATGTGTCTGACGTTGTTCACGGATATGGGCTAACACTTAGTAAAATCGTCGATTCGTATGTGGAAACTCCCGGTACGTGTCTACCGGTGTGAATAATGTGGTGAAATGTGTTCAACCTTGGTTTTCCATGTACATATGTGCTAAACAAACATAGATAGATAAAAAAGTCCATTGGTCCATCCTCGTACGGAGAAAGCTATAAGGGTAGATCTGCGGGCCCCTCCGATCTAGGGTTTCGGGGGTGAATGACCGTCGGAGGGCCGTAATCATTGGAAAACCTGCATGTGGAGCTAGGTTATGTTTATAAGTTGAGTTAATGTTTGTAGATGGCATATGTAGGTCATGTGTCTGACGTTGTTCACGGACATGGGCTAACACTTAGTAAAATCGTCGATCCGTATGTGGAAACTCCCGGTACGTGTCTACCGGTGTGAATATATGTGGTGAAATGTGTTCAACCTTGGTTTTCCATGTACATATGTGCTAAACAAACATAGATAGATAAAAAAGTCCATTGGTCCATCCTCGTACGGAGAAAGCTATAAGGGTAGATCTGCGGGCCCTCCCGATCTAGGGTTTCGGGGGTGAATGACCGTCGAAGGGCCGGAATCATTGGAAAACCTGCATGTGGAGCTAGGCTATGTTTTAAAGTGTGATTTAATGTTTGTAGATGGCATATGTAGGTCATGTGTCTGACGTTGTTCACGGACATGGGCTAACACTTAGTAAAATCATCGATCCGTATGTGGAAACTCCCGGTACGTGTCTACCGGTGTGAATAATATGGTGAAATGTGTTAAACCTTGGTTTTCCATGTACATATGTGCTAAACAAACATAGATAGATAAAAAAGTCCATTGGTCCATCCTTGTACGGAGAAAGCTATAAGGGTAGATCTGCGGACCCCCCCGATCTAGGGTTTCGGGGGTGAATGACCGTCAGAGGGCCGGAATCATTGGAAAACCTGCATGTGGAGCTAGTTTATGTTTATAAGTGTGATTTAATGTTTGTAGATGGCATATGTAGGTCATGTGTCTGGCGTTGTTCACGGACATGGGCTAACACTTAGTAAAATCGTCGATCCGTATGTGGAAACTCCCGGTACGTGTCTACCGGTGTGAATAATATGGTGAAATGTGTTCAACCTTGGTTTTCCATGTACATATGTGCTAAACAAATATAGATAGATAAAAAAGTCCATTTCTCCATCCTCGTACGCAGAAAGCTATAAGGGTAGCTCTGCTGGCCGCCCCCGATCTAGGGTTTCGGGGGTGAATGACCGTCGGAGGGCCGGAATCATTGGAAAACCTGCATGTGGAGCTAAGTTATGTTTATAAGTGTGATTTAATGTTTGTAGATGGCATATGTAGGTCATGTGTCTGACATTGTTCACGGAGATGGGTTAACACTTAGTAAAATCGTCTCTCCGTATGTGGAAACTCCCGGTACGTGTCTACCGGTGTGAATAATGTGGTGAAATTTGATCAACCTTGGTTTTCCATGTACATATGTGCTAAACAAACATAGATAGATAAAAAAGTCCATTGGTCCATCCTCGTACGGAGAAAGCTATACGGGTAGATCTGCGCCCCCCCCTACTCTAGGGTTTCGGGGGTGAATGACCGTCGGAGGGCCGGAATCATTGGAAAACCTGCATGTGGAGCTAGGTTATGTTTATAAGTGTGATTTAATGTTTGTAGATGGCATATCTAGGTCATGTGTGTGACGTCGTTCACGGACATGGGCTAACACTTAGTAAAATCGTCGATCCGTATGTGGAAACTCCCGATACGTGTCTACCGGTGTGAATAATGTGGTCAAATGTGTTCAACCTTGGTTTTCCATGTACATATGTGCGAAACAAACATAGATAGATAAAAAAGTCCATTGGTTCATCCTCTTACGGAGAAAGCTATAAGGGTAGATCTGCGGGCCCCCCCCCGATCTAGGGTTTCGGGGGTGAATGACCGTCGGAGGGCCGTAACCATTGGAAAACCTGCATGTGGAGCTAGGTTATGTTTATAAGTGTGATTTAATGTTTGTAGATGGCATATGTAGGTCATGTGTCTGACGTTGTTCACGGACATGGGCTAACACTTAGTAAAATCGTCGATCCGTATGTGGAAATTCTCGGTACGTGTCTACCGGTGTGAATAATGTGGTGAAATGTGTTCAACCTTGGTTTTCCATGTACATATGTGCTAAACAAACATAGATAGATAAAAAAGTCCATTGGTCCATCCTCGTACGGAGAAAGCTATAAGGGTAGATCTGCGGGCCCCCCAATCTAAGGTTTCGGGGGTGAATGACCGTCGGAGGGCCGGAATCATTGGAAAACCTGCATGTGGAGCTAGGCTATGTTTATAAGTGTGATTTAATGTTTGTAGATGGCATATGTAGGTCATGTGTCTGACGTTGTTCAGGGACATGGGCTAACACTTAGTAAAATCGTCGATCCGTATGTGGAAACTCCCGGTACGTGTCTACCGGTGTGAATAATGTGGTGAAATGTGTTCGACCTTGGTTTTCCATGTACATATGTGCTAAACAAACATAGATAGATAAAAAATTCCATTGGTCCATCCTCGTACGGAGAAAGCTATAAGGGTAGATCTGCGTGCCCCCCCCCCCGATCTAGGGTTTCGGGGGTGAATGACCGTCGGAGGGCCGGAAACATTAGAAAACCTGCATGTGGAGCTAGGTTATGTTTATAAGTGTGATTTAATGTTTATAGATGGCATATGTAGGTCATGTGTCTGACGTTGTTCACGGACATGGGCTAACACTTAGTAAAATCGTTGATCCGTATGTGGAAACTCCCGGTACGTGTCTACCGATGTGAATAATGTGGTGAAATGTGTTCAACCTTTGTTTTCCATGTACATATGTGCTCAACAAACATAGATAGATAAAAAAGTCCATTGGTCCATCCTCCTACGGAGAAAGCTATAAGGGTAGATCTGCGGGCCCCCCCGATCTAGGGTTTCGCGGGTGAATGACCGTCGGAGGGCCGGAATCATTGGAAAACCTGCATGTGGAGCTAGGCTATGTTTATAAGTGTGATTTAATGGTTGTAGATGGCATATGTAGGTCATGTGTCTGACGTTGTTCAGGGACATGGGCTAACACTTAGTAAAATCGTCGATCCGTATGTGGAAACTCCCGGTACGTGTCTACCGGTGTGAATAATGTGGTGAAATGTGTTCGACCTTGGTTTCCATGTACATATGTGCTAAACAAACATAGATAGATAAAAAATTCCATTGGTCCATCCTCGTACGGAGAAAGCTATAAGCGTAGATCTGCGTGCCCCCCCCCCCCCCGATCTAGGTTTTCGGGGGTGAATGACCGTCGGAGGGCCGGAAACATTAGAAAACCTGCATGTGGAGCTAGGTTATGTTTATAAGTGTGATTTAATGTTTATAGATGGCATATGTAGGTCATGTGTCTGACGTTGTTCACGGACATGGGCTAACACTTAGTAAAATCGTTGATCCGTATGTGGAAACTCCCGGTACGTGTCTACCGATGTGAATAATGTGGTGAAATGTGTTCAACCTTTGTTTTCCATGTACATATGTGCTCAACAAACATAGATAGATAAAAAAGTCCATTGGTCCATCCTCCTACGGAGAAAGCTATAAGGGTAGATCTGCGGGCCCCCCCGATCTAGGGTTTCGCGGGTGAATGACCGTCGGAGGGCCGGAATCATTGGAAAACCTGCATGTGGAGCTAGGTTGTGTTTATAAATTTGATTTAATGTTTGTATATGGCATATGTAGGTCATGTGTCTGACGTTGATCACGGACATGGGCTAACACTTAGTAAAATCGTCGATCCGTATGTGGAAACTCCTGGTACGTGTCTACCGCTGTAAATAATTTGGTGAAATGTATTCAACCTTGGTTTTCCATGTACATTTGTGCTAAACAAACATAGATAGATAAAAAAGTCCATTGGTTCATCCTCGTACGGAGAAAGCTATAAGGGTAGATCTGCGGGCCCCCCGATCTAGGGTTTCGGGGGTGAATGACCGTCGGAGGGCCGGAATCATTGGAAAACCTGCATGTGGAGCTAGGTTATGTTTATAAGTGTGATTTAATGTTTGTAGATGGCATATGTAGGTCATGTGTCTGACGTTGTTCACGGACATGGGCTAACACTTAGTAAAATCGTCGATCCGTATTTGGAAACTCCCGGTACGTGTCTACCGGTGTGAATAATATGGTGAAATGTGTTCGACCTTGGTTTTCCATGTACATATGTGCTAAACAAACATAGATAGATAAAAAAGGCCATTGGTCCATCCTCGTACGCAGAAAGCTATAAGGGTAGATCTGCGGGCCCCCCTGATCTAGGGTTTCGGGGGTGAATGACCGTCGGAGGGCCGGAATCATTGGAAAACCTGCATGTGGAGCTAAGTTATGTTTATAAGTGTGATTTAATATTTGTAGATGGCATATGTAGGTCATGTGTATGACGTTGTTCACGGACATGGGCTAACACTTTGTAGAATCGTCGATCCGTATGTGGAAACTCCCGGTACGTGTCTACCGGTGTGAATAATGTGGTGAAATGTGTTCAACCTTGGTTTTCCATGTACATATGTGCTAAACAAACATAGATAGATAAAAAAGTCCATTGGTCCATCCTCGTACGGAGAAAGCTATACGGGTAGATCTGCGCCCCCCCCCCCCCCCGATCTAGGGTTTCGGGGGTGAATGACCGTCGGAGGGCCGGAATCATTGGAAAACCTGCATGTGGAGCTAGGTTATGTTTATAAGTGTGATTTAATGTTTGTCGATGGAATATGTAGGTCATGTGTGTGACGTTGTTCACGGACATGGGCTAACACTGAGTAAAATCGTCGATCCGTATGTGGAAACTCCCGATACGTGTCTAACGGTGTGAATAATGTGGTGAAATGTGTTCAACCTTGGTTTTCCATGTACATATGTGCTAAACAAACATAGATAGATAAAAAAGTCCATTGGTTCATCCTCGTACGGAGAAAGCTATAAGGGTAGATCTGCGGGCCCCCCCGATCTAGGGTTTCGGGGGTGAATGACCGTCGGAGGGCCGTAATCATTGGAAAACCTGCATGTGGAGCTAGGTTATGTTTATAAGTTTGATTTCATGTTTGTATATGGCATATGTAGGTCATGTGTCTGACGTTGATCACGGACATGGGCTAACACTTAGTAAAATCGTCGATCCGTATGTGGAAACTTCCGGTACGTGTCTACCGCTGTAAATAATTTGGTGAAATGTATTCAACCATGGTTTTCCATGTACATTTGTGCTAAACAAACATAGATAGATAAAAAAGTCCATTGGTCCATCGTCGTACGGAGAAAGCTATAAGGGTAGATCTGCGGGCCCCCGGATCTAGGGTTTCGGGGGTGAATGACCGTCGGAGGGCCGGAATCATTGGAAAACCTGCATGCGGAGCTAGGTTATGTTTATAAGTTTGATTTAATGTTTGTATATGGCATATGTAGGTCATGTGTCTGACGTTGATCACGGACATGGGCTAACACTTAGTAAAATCGTCGATCCGTATGTGGAAACTCCCGGTACGTGCCTACCGGTGTAAATGATTTGGTGAAATGTATTCAACCATGGTTTTTCATGTATATATGTGCTAAACAAACATAGATATATAAAAAAGTCCATTGGTCCATCCTCGTACGCAGAAAGCTATAAGGGTAGATCTGTGGGCCCCCGCGATCTAGGGTTTCGGGGGTGAATGACCGTCGGAGGGCCGGAATCATTGGAAAACCTGCATGTGGAGCTAAGTTATGTTTATAAGTGTGATTTAATGTTTTTAGATGGCATTTGTAGGTCATGTGTCTGACGTTGTCCTCGGACATGGGCTAACACTTAGTAAAATCGTCGATCCGTATGTGGAAACTCCCGGTACGTGTCTACCGGTGTGAATAATGTGGTGAAATGTGTTCAACCTTGGTTTTCCATGTACATATGTGCTAAACAAACATAGATAGATAAAAAAGTCCATTGGTCCATCCTCGTACGGAGAAAGCTATACGGGTAGATCTGCGCCCCCCCCCCCCCCGATCTAGGGTTTCGGGGGTGAATGACCGTCGGAGGGCCGGAATCATTGGAAAACCTGCATGTGGAGCTAGGTTATGTTTATAAGTGTGATTTAATGTTTGTAAAGGCATATGTAGGTCATGTGTCTGACGTTGTTCACGGACATGGGCTAACACTTAGTAAAATCGTCGATCCGTATGTGGAAACTCCCGGTACGTGTCTACCGGTGTGTATAATGTGGTGAAATGTGTTCAACCTTGGTTTTCCATGTACATATGTGATAAACAAACATAGATAGATAAAAAAGTCCATTGGTCCATCCTCGTACGGAGAAAGCTATACGGGTAGATCTGCGGGCCCCCTCCCGATATAGGGTTTCGGGGGTGAATGTCCGTCGGAGGGCCGGAATCATTGGAAAACCTGCATGTGGAGCTAGGTTATGTTTATAAGTGTGATTTAATGTTTGTAGATGGCATATGTAGGTCATGTGTGTGACGTTGTTCACGGACATGGGCTAACACTTAGTAAAATCGTCGATCCGTATGTGGAAACTCCCGATAAGTGTCTACCGGTGTGAATAATGTGGTGAAATGTGTTCAACCTTGGTTTTCCATGTACATACGTGCTAAACAAACATAGATAGATAAAAAAGTCCATTGGTTCATCCTCGTACGGAGAAAGCTATAAGGGTAGATCTGCAGGCCCCCCCGGATCTAGGGTTTCGGGGGTGAATGACCGTCGGAGGGCCGGAATCATTGGAAAACCTGCATGCGGAGCTAGGTTATGTTGATAAGTTTCATTTAATGTTTGTAGATGGCATATGTAGGTCATGTGTCTCACGTTGTTCACGGACATGGGCTAACACTTAGTAAAATCGTCGATCCGTATGTGGAAACTCCCGGTACGTGTCTACCGGTGTGAATAATGTGGTGAAATGTGTTGAACCTTGGTTTTCCATGTACATATGTTCTAAAAAAACATAGATAGATAAAAAATTCCATTGGTCCATCCTCGTACGGAGAAAGCTATAAGGGTAGATCTGCGTGCCCCCCCCGATCTAGGGTTTCGGGGGTGAATGTCCGTCGGAGGGCTACCGGTACGTGTCTACTCCCGGTACGTACATGGAGTATATGGCATATGTAGGTCATGTGTCTGACGTTGATCACGGACATGGGCTAACACTTAGTAAAATCGTCGATCCGTATGTGGAAACTTCCGGTACGTGTCTACCGCTGTAAATAATTTGGTGAAATGTATTCAACCATGGTTTTCCATGTACATTTGTGCTAAACAAACATAGATAGATAAAAAAGTCCATTGGTCCATCGTCGTACGGAGAAAGCTATAAGGGTAGATCTGCGGGCCCCCGGATCTAGGGTTTTGGGGGTGAATGACCGTCGGAGGGCCGGAATCATTGGAAAACCTGCATGCGGAGCTAGGTTATGTTTATAAGTTTGATTTAATGTTTGTATATGGCATATTTAGGTCATGTGTCTGACGTTGATCACGGACATGGGCTAACACTTAGTAAAATCGTCGATCCGTATGTGGAAACTCCCGGTACGTGTATGTGCTAAACAAACATAGATAGATAAAAAAGTCCATTGGTCCATCCTCGTACGGAGAAAGCTATAAGGGTAGATCTGCAGGCCCCCTCGATCTAGGGTTTCGCGGGTGAATGACCGTCTGAGGGACGGAATCATTGGAAAACCTGCATGTGGAGCAAGGTTATGTTTATAAGTTTGATTTAATCTTTGTATATGGCATATGTAGGTCATGTGTCTGACGGTTTTCACGGACATGGGCTAACACTTAGTAAAATCGTCGATCCGTACGTGGAAACTCCCGGTACGTGCCTACCGGTGTAAATGATTTGGTGAAATGTATTCAACCTTGGTTTTCCATGTATATATGTGCTAAACACACATAGATAGATAAAAAAGTCCATTGGTCCATCGTCGTACGGAGAAAGCTATAAGGGTAGATCTGCGGGCCCCCGGATCTAGGGTTTTGGGGGTGAATGACCGTCGGAGGGCCGGAATCATTGGAAAACCTGCATGCGGAGCTAGGTTATATTTATAAGTTTGATTTAATGTTTGTATATGGCATATTTAGGTCATGTGTCTGACGTTGATCACGGACATGGGCTAACACTTAGTAAAATCGTCGATCCGTATGTGGAAACTCCCGGTACGTGTATGTGCTAAACAAACATAGATAGATAAAAAAGTCCATTGGTCCATCCTCGTACGGAGAAAGCTATAAGGGTAGATCTGCAGGCCCCCTCGATCTAGGGTTTCGCGGGTGAATGACCGTCTGAGGGCCGGAATCATTGGAAAACCTGCATGTGGAGCAAGGTTATGTTTATAAGTTTGATTTAATCTTTGTATATGGCATATGTAGGTCATGTGTCTGACGTTGTTCACGGACATGGGCTAACACTTAGTAAAATCGTCGATCCGTACGTGGAAACTCCCGGTACGTGCCTACCGGTGTAAATGATTTGGTGAAATGTATTCAACCTTGGTTTTCCATGTATATATGTGCTAAACACACATAGATAGATAAAAAAGTCCATTGGTCCATCCTCGTACGGATAAAGCTATAAGGGTAGATCTGCGGGGCCCCCCGATCTAGGGTTTCGGGGGTGAATGACCATCGGAGGGCCTGAATCATTGGAAAACCTGCATGTGGAGCTAAGTTATGTTTACAAGTGTGATTTAATGATTGTAGATGGCATATGTAGGTCATGTGTCTGACGCTGTTCACGGACATGGGCTAACACTTAGTAAAATCGTCGATCCGTATGTGCAAACTCCCGGTACGTGTCTACCGGTGTGAATAATGTGGTGAAATGTGTTCAACCTTGGTTTTCCATGTACATATGTGCTAAACAAACATAGATAGATAAAAAAGTCCATTGGTCCATCCTCGTACGGAGAAAGCTATACGGGTAGATCTGCGCCCCCCCCCCCCCCGATCTAGGGTTTCGGGGGTGAATGACCGTCAGAGGGCCGGAATCATTGGAAAACCTGCATGTGGAGCTAGGTTATGTTTATAAGTGTGATTTAATGTTTGTAGATGGCATATGTAGGTCATGTGTCTGACGTTGTTCACGGACATGGGCTAACACTTAGTAAAATCGTCGATCCGTATGTGGAAACTCCCGGTACGTGTCTACCGGTGTGAATAATGTGGTGAAATGTGTTCGACCTTGGCTTTCCATGTACATATGTGCTAAACAAACATATATAGATAAAAAAGTCCATTGGTCCATCCTCGTACGGAGAAAACTATAAGGGTAGATCTGCGGGGCCCCTCGAGCTAGGGTTTCGGGGGTGAATGACCGTCGGAGGGCCGGAATCATTGGAAAACCTGCATGCGGAGCTAGGTTATGTTTATAAGTTTGATTTAATGTTTGTATATGGCATATGTAGGTCATGTGTCTGACGTTGATCACAGACATGGGCTAACACTTAGTAAAATCGTCGATCCGTATGTGGAAACTCCCGGTACGTGCCTACCGGTGTAAATGATTTGGTGAAATGTATTCAACCTTGGTTTTCCATGTACATTTGTGCTAAACAAACATAGATAGATAAAAAGTCCATTGGTCCATCCTCGTACGGAGAAAGCTATAAGGGTAGATCTGCGGGCCCCCCGATCTAGGGTTTCGGGGGTGAATGACCATCGGAGGGCCGGAATCATTGGAAAACCTGCATGTGGAGCTAGCTTATGTTTATAAGTGTGATTTAATGTTTGTAGATGGCATATGTAGGTCATGTGTGTGACGTTGTTCACGGACATGGGCTAACACTTAGTAAAATCGTCGATCCGTATGTGGAAACTCCCGGTACGTGTCTACCGGTGTGAATAATGTGGTGAAATGTGTTCAACCTTGGTTTTCCTTGTACATATGTGCTAAACAAACATAGATAGATGAAAAATTCCATTGGTACATCCTCGTACGGAAAAAGCTATAAGGGTAGATCTGCGGGCGCAGCCGATCTTTGGTTTCGGGGGTGAATGACCGTCGGAGGGCCGAAATCATTGTAAAACCTGCATGTGGAGCAAGGTTATGTTTATAAGTGTGATTTAATGTTTGTAGATGGCATGTGTAGGTCATGTGTCTGACGTTGTTCACGGACAAGGGCTAACACTTAGTAAAATCGTCGATCCGTATGTGGAAACTCCCGGTACGTGTCTACCGGTGTGAATAATGTGGTGAAATGTGTTCAACCTTGGTTTTCCATGTACATATGTGCTAAACAAACATAGATAGATAAAAAAGTCCATTGGTCCATCCTCGTACGCAGAAAGCTATAAGGGTAGATTTGCGCCCCCCCCAATCTAGGGTTTCGCGGGTGAATGTCCGTCGGAGGGCCGGAATCATTGGAAAACCTGCATGTGGAGCTAGGTTATGTTTATAAGTTTGATTTAATGTTTGTATATGGCATATGTAGGTCATGTGTCTGACGTTGATCACGGACATGGGCTAACACTTAGTAAAATCGTTGATCCGTATGTGGAAACTCCCGGTACGTGTCTACCGGTGTGAATAATGTGGTGAAATGTGTTCGACCTTGGTTTTCCATGTACATATGTTCTAAACAAACATAGATAGATAAAAAAGTCCATTGGTCCATCCTCGTACGGAGAAAACTATAAGGGTATATCTGCGGGCCCCCCCGATCTAGGGTTTCGGGGGTGAATGACCGTCGGAGGGCCGGAATCATTGGAAAACCTGCATGTGGAGCTAGGTTATGTTTATAAGTGTGATTTAATGTTTGTAAAGGCATATGTAGGTCATGTGTCTGACGTTGTTCACGGACATGGGCTAACACTTAGTAAAGTCGTCGATCCGTATGTGGAAACTCCCGGTACGTGTCTACCGGTGTGAATAATGTGGTGAAATGTGTTCAACCTTGGTTTTCCATGTACATATGTGATAAACAAACATAGATAGATAAAAAAGTCCATTGGTCCATCCTCGTACGGAGAAAGCTATACGGGTAGATCTGCGGGCCCCCTCCCGATCTAGGGTTTCGGGGGTGAATGTCCGTCGGAGGGCCGGAATCATTGGAAAACCTGCATGTGGAGCTAGGTTATGTTTATAAGTGTGATTCAATGTTTGTAGATGCCATATGTAGGTCATGTGTGTGACGTTGTTCACGGACATGGGCTAACACTTAGTAAAATCGTCGATCCGTATGTGGAAACTCCCGATAAGTGTGTACCGGTGTGAATAGTGTGGTGAAATGTGTTCAACCTTGGTTTTCCATGTACATACGTGCTAAACAAACATAGATAGATAAAAAAAGTCCATTGGTTCATCCTCGTACGGAGAAAGCTATAAGGGTAGATCTGCAGGCCCCCCCGATCTAGGGTTTCGGGGGTGACTGACCGTCGGAGGGCCGTAATCATTGGAAAACCTGCATGTGGAGCTAGGTTATGTTTATAAGTGTGATTTAATGTTTGTAGATGGCATATGTAGGTCATGTGTCTCACGTTGTTCACGGACATGGGCTAACACTTAGTAAAATCGTCGATCCGTATGTGGAAACTCCCGGTACGTGTCTACCGGTGTGAATAATGTGGTGAAATGTGTTGAACCTTGGTTTTCCATGTACATATGTGCTAAAAAAACATAGATAGATAAAAAATTCCATTGGTCCATCCTCGTACGGAGAAAGCTATACGGGTAGATCTGCGGGCCCCCTCCCGATCTAGGGTTTCGGAGGTGAATGTCCGTCGGAGGGCCGGAATCATTGGAAAACCTGCATGTAGAGCTAGGTTATGTTTATAAGTGTGATTTAATGTTTGTAGATGGCATATGTAGGTCATGTGTCTGACGTTGTTCACGGACATGGGCTAACACTTAGTAAAATCGTCGATCCGTATGTGGAAACTCCCGGTACGTGTCTACCGATGTGAATAATGTGGTGAAATGTGTTCAACCTTTGTTTTCCATGTACATATGTGCTAAACAAACATAGACAGATAAAAAAGTCCATTGGTCCATCCTCCTACGGAGAAAGCTATAAGGGTAGATCTGCGGGCCCCCCCGATCTAGGGTTTCGCGGGTGAATGACCGTCGGAGGGCCGGAATCATTGGAAAACCTGCATGTAGAGCTAGGTTATGTTTATAAGTGTGATTTAATGTTTGTATATGGCATATGTAGGTCATGTGTCTGACGTTGATCACGGACATGGGCTAACACTTAGTAAAATCGTCGATCCGTATGTGGAAACTTCCGGTACGTGTCTACCGCTGTAAATAATTTGGTGAAATGTATTCAACCTTGGTTTTCCATGTACATTTGTGCTAAACAAACATAGATAGATAAAAAAGTCCATTGGTCCATCCTCGTACGGAGAAAGCTATAAGGGTAGATCTGCGGGCCCCCGGATCTAGGGTTTCGGGGGTGAATGACCGTCGGAGGGCCGGAATCATTGGAAAACCTGCATGCGGAGCTAGGTTATGTTGATAAGTTTGATTTAATGTTTGTATATGGCATATTTAGGTCATGTGTCTGACGTTGATCACGGACATGGGCTAACACTTAGTAAAATCGTCGATCCGTATGTGGAAACTCCCGGTACGTGCCTACCGGTGTAAATGATTTGGTGAAATGTATTCAACCTTGGTTTTACATGTATATATGTGCTAAACAAACATAGATATATAAAAAAGTCCATTGGTCCATCCTCGTACGCAGAAAGCTATAAGGGTAGATCTGTGGGCCCCCTCCCGATCTAGGGTTTCGGGGGTGAATGTCCGTCGGAGGGTCGGAATCATTGGAAAACCTGCATGTAGAGCTAGGTTATGTTTATAAGTGTGATTTAATGTTTGTAGATGGCATATGTAGGTCATGTGTGTGACGTTGTTCACGGACATGGGCTAACACTTAGTAAAATCGTCGATCCGTATGTGGAAACTCCCGGTACGTGTCTACCGATGTGAATAATGTGGTGAAATGTGTTCAACCTTGGTTTTCCATGTACATATGTGCTAAACAAACATAGTTAGATAAAAAAGTCCACAGGTCCATCCTCGTACGGAGAAATCTATAAGGGTAGATCTGTGGGGCCCCCCGATCTAGGGTTTCGGAGGTGAATGACGGTCAGACGGCCGGAATCATTGGAAAACCTGCATGTGGAGCTAGGTTATGTTTATAAGTGTGATTTAATGTTTGTAGATGGCATATGTAGGTCATGTGTCTGACGTTGATCACGGACATGGGCTAACACTTAGTAAATTCGTCGATCCGTATGTGGAAACTCCCGGTACGTGTCTACCGCTGTGTATAATGTGGTGAAATGTGTTCAACCTTGGTTTTCCATGTACATACGTGCTAAACAAACATAGATAGATAAAAAAGTCCATTGGTTCATCCTTGTACGGAGAAAGCTATAAGGGTAGATCTGCGCCCCCCCCCCCCCCCCCGATCTGGGGTTTCGGGGGTGAATGACCGTCGGAAGGCCGGAATCACTGGAAAACCTGCATGTGGAGCTAGTTTATGTTTATAAGTGCGATTTAATGTTTGTATATGGCATAGGTAGGTCATTTGTCTGACGTTGTTCACGGACATGGGCTAATACTTAGTAAAATCGTCGATCCGTATGTGGAAACTCCCGGTACGTGTCTACCGGTGTGAATAATGTGGTGAAATGTGTTCAACCTTGGTTTTCCATGTACATATGTGCTAAACAAACATAGATAGATAAAAAAGTCCGTTGGTCCATCCTCGTACGGATAAAGCTATAAGGGTAGATCTGCGCCCCCCCCCCCCCCCGATCTAGGGTTTCGGGGGTGAATGACCGTCGGAGGGCCGTAATCATTGAAAAACCTGCATGTGGAGCTAGGTTATGTTTATAAGTGTGATTTAATGTTTGTAGATGGCATATGTAGGTCATGTGTCTGACGTTGTTCACGGACATTGGCTAACACTTAGTAAAATCGTCGATCCGTATGTGGAAACTCCCGGTACATATCTACCGGTGCGAATAATGTGGTGAAATGTGTTCAACCTTGGTTTTCCATGTACATATGTGCTAAAAAAACATAGATAGATAAAAAAGTCCATTGGTCCATCCTCGTACGGAGAAAGCTATACGGGTAGATCTGCGGGCCCCCTCCCGATCTAGGGTTTCGGGGGTGAATGTCCGTCGGAGGGCCGGAATCATTGGAAAACCTGCATGTAGAGCTAGGTTATGTTTATATGTGTGATTTAATGTTTGTAGATGGCATATGTAGGTCATGTGTGTGACGTTGTTCACGGACATGGGCTAACACTTAGTAAAATCGTCGATCCGTATGTGGAAACTCCCGATAAGTGTCTACCGGTGTGTATAATGTGGTGAAATGTGTTCAACCTTGGTTTTCCATGTACATACGTGCTAAACAAACATAGATAGATAAAAAAGTCCATTGGTTCATCCTCGGACGGAGAAAGGTATAAGGGTAGATCTACAGGCCGCCCCGATCTAGGGTTTCGGGGGTGAATGACCGTCGGAGGGCCGTAATCATTGGAAAACCTGCATGTGGAGCTAGGTTATGTTTATAAGTGTGATTTAATGTTTGTAGATGGCATATGTAGGTCATGTGTCTCACGTTGTTCACGGACATGGGCTAACACTTAGTAAAATCGTCGATCCGGAAACTCCCGGTACGTGTCTACCGATGTGAATAATGTGGTGAAATGTGTTCAACCTTGGTTTTCCATGTACATATGTGCTAAACAACCATAGATAGATAAAAAATTCCAATGGTCCATCCTCGTACGGAGAAAGCTATAAGGGTAGATCTGCGCCCCCCCCCCCCCCGATCTGGGGTTTCGGGGGTGAATGACCGTCGGAAGGCCGGAATCACTGGAAAACCTGCATGTGGAGCTAGTTTATGTTTATAAGTGCGATTTAATGTTTGTATATGGCATAGGTAGGTCATGTGTCTCACGTTGTTCACGGACATGGGCTAACACTTAGTAAAATCGTCGATCCGTATGTGGAAACTCCCGGTACGTGTCTACCGGTGTGAATAATGTGGTGAAATGTGTTCAACCTTGGTTTTCCATGTACCTATGTGCTAAACAAACATAGATAGATAAAAAAGTCCGTTGGTCCATCCTCGTACGGATAGAGCTATAAGGGTAGATCTGCGCCCCCCCCCCCCCCGATCTAGGGTTTCGGGGGTGAATGACCGTCGGAGGGCCGTAATCATTGAAAAACCTGCATGTGGAGCTAGGTTATGTTTATAAGTGTGATTTAATG
Organism: Bromus sterilis; assembly: GCA_950022295.1. Taxonomy (NCBI): domain Eukaryota; kingdom Viridiplantae; phylum Streptophyta; class Magnoliopsida; order Poales; family Poaceae; genus Bromus; species Bromus sterilis. Next base: position 134,456,681 of record OX465601.1, on the reverse strand, counting down.
TTTGTAGATGGCATATGTAAGTCATGTGTCTGACGTTGTTCACGGACATGGGCTAACACTTAGTAAAATCGTCGATCTGTATGTGGAAACTCCCGGTACGTGTCTACCGGTGTGAATATTGTGGTGAAATGTGTTCAACCTTGGTTTTCCATGTACATATGTGCTAAACAAACATAGATAGATAAAAAAGTCCATTGGTCCATCCTCGTACGGAGAAAGCTATAAGGGTAGATCTGCGGGCCCCCCCGATCTACGGTTTCGGGGGTGAATGACCGTCGGAGGGCCGGAATCATTACAAAACCTGCATGTGGAGCTAGGTAATGTTTATAAGTGTGATTTAATGTTTGTACATGGCATATGTAGGTCATGTGTCTGACGTTGTTCACGGACATGGGCTAACACTTAGTAAAATCGTCGATCCGTATGTGGAAACTCCCGGTACGGGTCTACCGGTGTGAATAATGTGGTGAAATGTGTTCAACCTTGGTTTTCCATGTACATATGTGCTAAACAAACATAGATAGATAAAAAAGTCCATTGGTCCTTCCTCGTACGGAGAATGCTATAAGGGTAGATCTGCGGGCCCCCCGATCTAGGGTTTCGGGGGTGAATGACCGTCGGAGGGCCGGAATCATTGGAAAACCTGCATGTGGAGCTAGGTTATGTTTATAAGTGTGATTTAATGTTTGTAGATGGCATATGTAGGTCATGTGTCTGACGTTGTTCACGGACATGGGCTAACACTTAGTAAAATCGTCGATCCGTATGTGGAAACTCCCGGTACGTGTCTACAAGTGTGAATAATATGGTGAAATGTGTTCAACCTTGGTTTTCCATGTACATATGTGCTAAACAAACATAGATAGATAAAAAAGTCCATTGGTCCGTCCTCGTACGGAGAAAGCTATAAGGGTAGATCTGCGGGTCCCCCGATCTAGGGTTTCGGGGGTGAATGACCGTCGGAGGGTCGGAATCATTCGAAAACCTGCATGTGGAGCTAGGTTATGTTTATAAGTGTGATTTAATGTTTGTAGATGGCATATGTAGGTCATGTGTCTGACGTTGATCACGGACATGGGCTAACACTTAGTTAAATCGTCGATCCGTATGTGGAAACTCCCGGTACGTGTCTACAAGTGTGAATAATATGGTGAAATGTGTTCAACCTTGGTTTTCCATGTACATATGTGCTAAACACACATAGATAGATAAAAAATTCCATTGGTCCGTCCTCGTATGGAGAAAGCTATAAGGGTAGATCTGTGGGCCCCCCGATCTAGGGTTTCGGGGGTGAATGACCGTCGGAGGGTCGGAATCATTCGAAAACCTGCATGTGGAGCTAGGTTATGTTTATAAGTGTGATTTAATGTTTATAGATGGCATATGTAGGTCATGTGTCTGACGTTGTTCACGGACATGGGCTAACACTTAGTAAGATCGTCGGTCCATATGTGGAAACTCCCGGTACGTGTCTACCGGTGTGTATAATGTGGTGAAATGTGTTCAACCTTGGTTTTCCATGTACATACGTGCTAAACAAACATAGATAGATAAAAAAGTCCATTGGTTCATCCTCGGGCGGAGAAAGGTATAAGGGTAGATCTACAGGCCGCCCCGATCTAGGGTTTCGGGGGTGAATGACCGTCGGAGGGCCGTAATCATTGGAAAACCTGCATGTGGAGCTAGGTTATGTTTATAAGTGTGATTTAATGTTTGTAGATGGCATATGTAGGTCATGTGTCTGACGTTGTTCACGGACATGGGCTAACACTTAGTAAAATCGTCGATCCGGAAACTCCCGGTACGTGTCTACCGGTGTGAATAATGTGGTGAAATGTGTTCAACCTTGGTTTTCCATGTACATATGTGCTAAACAACCATAGATAGATAAAAAATTCCAATTGTCCATCCTCGTACGGAGAAAGCTATAAGGGTAGATCTGCGCCCCCCCCCCCCCGATCTGGGGTTTCGGGGGTGAATGACCGTCGGAAGGCCGGAATCACTGGAAAACCTCTATGTGGAGCTAGTTTATGTTTATAAGTGCGATTTAATGTTTGTATATGGCATTGGTAGGTCATGTGTCTGACGTTGTTCACGGACATGGGCTAACACTTAGTAAAATCGTCGATCCGTATGTGGAAACTCCCGGTACGTGTCTACCGGTGTGAATAATGTGGTGAAATGTGTTCAACCTTGGTTTTCCATGTACATATGTGCTAAACAAACATAGATAGATAAAAAAGTCCGTTGGTCCATCCTCGTACGGATAAAGCTATAAGGGTAGATCTGCGCCCCCCCCCCCCCGATCTAGGGTTTCGGGGGTGAATGACCGTCGGAGGGCCGTAATCATTGAAAAACCTGCATGTGGAGCTAGGTTATGTTTATAAGTGTGATTTAATGTTTGTAGATGGCATATGTAGGTCATGTGTCTGACGTTGTTCACGGACATTGGCTAACACTTAGTAAAATCGTCGATCCGTATGTGGAAACTCCCGGTACATGTCTACCGGTGCGAATAATGTGGTGAAATGTGTTCAACCTTGGTTTTCCATGTACATATGTGCTAAACAAACATAGATAGATAAAAAAGTCCATTGGTCCATCCTCGTACGGAGAAAGCTATACGGGTAGATCTGCGGGCCCCCTCCCGATCTAGGGTTTCGGGGGTGAATGTCCGTCGGAGGGCCGGAATCATTGGAAAACCTGCATGTAGAGCTAGGTTATGTTTATATGTGTGATTTAATGTTTGTAGATGGCATATGTAGGTCATGTGTGTGACGTTGTTCACGGACATGGGCTAACACTTAGTAAAATCGTCGATCCGTATGTGGAAACTCCCGATAAGTGTCTACCGGTGTGTATAATGTGGTGAAATGTGTTCAACCTTGGTTTTCCATGTACATACGTGCTAAACAAACATAGATAGATAAAAAAGTCCATTGGTTCATCCTCGGACGGAGAAAGGTATAAGGGTAGATCTACAGGCCGCCCCGATCTAGGGTTTCGGGGGTGAATGACCGTCGGAGGGCCGTAATCATTGGAAAACCTGCATGTGGAGCTAGGTTATGTTTATAAGTGTGATTTAATGTTTGTAGATGGCATATGTAGGTCATGTGTCTCACGTTGTTCACGGACATGGGCTAACACTTAGTAAAATCGTCGATCCGGAAACTCCCGGTACGTGTCTACCGATGTGAATAATGTGGTGAAATGTGTTCAACCTTGGTTTTCCATGTACATATGTGCTAAACAACCATAGATAGATAAAAAATTCCAATGGTCCATCCTCGTACGGAGAAAGCTATAAGGGTAGATCTGCGCCCCCCCCCCGATCTGGGGTTTCGGGGGTGAATGACCGTCGGAAGGCCGGAATCACTGGAAAACCTGCATGTGGAGCTAGTTTATGTTTATAAGTGCGATTTAATGTTTGTATATGGCATAGGTAGGTCATGTGTCTCACGTTGTTCACGGACATGGGCTAACACTTAGTAAAATCGTCGATCCGTATGTGGAAACTCCCGGTACGTGTCTACCGGTGTGAATAATGTGGTGAAATGTGTTCAACCTTGGTTTTCCATGTACCTATGTGCTAAACAAACATAGATAGATAAAAAAGTCCGTTGGTCCATCCTCGTACGGATAAAGCTATAAGGGTAGATCTGCGCCCCCCCCCCCCCCGATCTAGGGTTTCGGGGGTGAATGACCGTCGGAGGGCCGTAATCATTGAAAAACCTGCATGTGGAGCTAGGTTATGTTTATAAGTGTGATTTAATGTTTGTAGATGGCATATGTAAGTCATGTGTCTGACGTTGTTCACGGACATGGGCTAACACTTAGTAAAATCGTCGATCTGTATGTGGAAACTCCCGGTACGTGTCTACCGGTGTGAATATTGTGGTGAAATGTGTTCAACCTTGGTTTTCCATGTACATATGTGCTAAACAAACATAGATAGATAAAAAATTCCATTGGTCCATCCTCGTACGGAGAAAGCTATAAGGGTAGATCTGCGGGCCCCCCCGATCTACGGTTTCGGGGGTGAATGACCGTCGGAGGGCCGGAATCATTACAAAACCTGCATGTGGAGCTAGGTAATGTTTATAAGTGTGATTTAATGTTTGTACATGGCATATGTAGGTCATGTGTCTGACGTTGTTCACGGACATGGGCTAACACTTAGTAAAATCGTCGATCCGTATGTGGAAACTCCCGGTACGGGTCTACCGGTGTGAATAATGTGGTGAAATGTGTTCAACCTTGGTTTTCCATGTACATATGTGCTAAACAAACATAGATAGATAAAAAAGTCCATTGGTCCTTCCTCGTACGGAGAATGCTATAAGGGTAGATCTGCGGGCCCCCCGATCTAGGGTTTCGGGGGTGAATGACCGTCGGAGGGCCGGAATCATTGGAAAACCTGCATGTGGAGCTAGGTTATGTTTATAAGTGTGATTTAATGTTTGTAGATGGCATATGTAGGTCATGTGTCTGACGTTGTTCACGGACATGGGCTAACACTTAGTAAAATCGTCGATCCGTATGTGGAAACTCCCGGTACGTGTCTACAAGTGTGAATAATATGGTGAAATGTGTTCAACCTTGGTTTTCCATGTACATATGTGCTAAACAAACATAGATAGATAAAAAAGTCCATTGGTCCGTCCTCGTACGGAGAAAGCTATAAGGGTAGATCTGCGGGTCCCCCGATCTAGGGTTTTGGGGGTGAATGACCGTCGGAGGGTCGGAATCATTCGAAAACCTGCATGTGGAGCTAGGTTATGTTTATAAGTGTGATTTAATGTTTGTAGATGGCATATGTAGGTCATGTGTCTCACGTTGTTCACGGACATGGGCTAACACTTAGTTAAATCGTCGATCCGTATGTGGAAACTCCCGGTACGTGTCTACAAGTGTGAATAATATGGTGAAATGTGTTCAACCTTGGTTTTCCATGTACAGATGTGCTAAACAAACATAGATAGATAAAAAATTCCATTGGTCCGTCCTCGTATGGAGAAAGCTATAAGGGTAGATCTGTGGGCCCCCCGATCTAGGGTTTCGGGGGTGAATGACCGTCGGAGGGTCGGAATCATTCGAAAACCTGCATGTGGAGCTAGGTTATGTTTATAAGTGTGATTTAATGTTTATAGATGGCATATGTAGGTCATGTGTCTGACGTTGTTCACGGACATGGGCTAACACTTAGTAAGATCGTCGGTCCATATGTGGAAACTCCCGGTACGTGTCTACCGGTGTGTATAATGTGGTGAAATGTGTTCAACCTTGATTTTCCATGTACATACGTGCTAAACAAACATAGATAGATAAAAAAGTCCATTGGTTCATCCTCGGGCGGAGAAAGGTATAAGGGTAGATCTACAGGCCGCCCCGATCTAGGGTTTCGGGGGTGAATGACCGTCGGAGGGCCGTAATCATTGGAAAACCTGCATGTGGAGCTAGGTTATGTTTATAAGTGTGATTTAATGTTTGTAGATGGCATATGTAGGTCATGTGTCTGACGTTGTTCACGGACATGGGCTAACACTTAGTAAAATCGTCGATCCGGAAACTCCCGGTACGTGTCTACCGGTGTGAATAATGTGGTGAAATGTGTTCAACCTTGGTTTTCCATGTACATATGTGCTAAACAACCATAGATAGATAAAAAATTCCAATGGTCCATCCTCGTACGGAGAAAGCTATAAGGGTAGATCTGCGCCCCCCCCCCCCCGATCTGGGGTTTCGGGGGTGAATGACCGTCGGAAGGCCGGAATCACTGGAAAACCTCTATGTGGAGCTAGTTTATGTTTATAAGTGCGATTTAATGTTTGTATATGGCATTGGTAGGTCATGTGTCTGACGTTGTTCACGGACATGGGCTAACACTTAGTAAAATCGTCGATCCGTATGTGGAAACTCCCGGTACGTGTCTACCGGTGTGAATAATGTGGTGAAATGTGTTCAACCTTGGTTTTCCATGTACATATGTTCTAAACAAACATAGATAGATAAAAAAGTCCGTTGGTCCATCCTCGTACGGATAAAGCTATAAGGGTAGATCTGCGCCCCCCCCCCCCCCGATCTAGGGTTTCGGGAGTGAATGACCGTCGGAGGGCCGTAATCATTGAAAAACCTGCATGTGGAGCTAGGTTATGTTTATAAGTGTGATTTAATGTTTGTACATGGCATATGTAGGTCATGTGCCTGACGTTGTTCACGGACATTGGCTAACACTTAGTAAAATCGTCGATCCGTATGTGGAAACTCCCGGTACATGTCTACCGGTGTGAATAATGTGGTGGAATGTGTTCAACCTTGGTTTTTCCATGTACATATGTGCTAAACAAACATAGATAGATAAAAAAGTCCATTGGTCCATCCTCGTACGGAGAAAGCTATACGGGTAGATCTGCGGGCCCCCTCCCGATCTAGGGTTTCGGGGGTGAATGTCCGTCGGAGGGCCAGAATCATTGGAAAACCTGCATGTAGAGCTAGGTTGTGTTTATAAGTGTGATTTAATGTTTGTAGATGGCATATGTAGGTCATGTGTGTGACGTTGTTCACGGACATGGGCTAACACTTAGTAAAATCGTCGATCCGTATGTGGAAACTCCCGATAAGTGTCTACCGGTGTGTATAATGTGGTGAAATGTGTTCAACCTTGGTTTTCCATGTACATACGTGCTAAACAAACATAGATAGATAAAAAAGTCCATTGGTTCATCCTCGGACGGAGAAAGGTATAAGGGTAGATCTACAGGTCGCCCCGATCTAGGGTTTCGGGGGTGAATGACCGTCGGAGGGCCGTAATCATTGGAAAACCCTGCATGTGGAGCTAGGTTATGTTTATAAGTGTGATTTAATGTTTGTAGATGGCATATGTAGGTCATGTGTCTCACGTTGTTCACGGACATGGGCTAACACTTAGTAAAATCGTCGATCCGGAAACTCCCGGTACGTGTCTACCGGTGTGAATAATGTGGTGAAATGTGTTCAACCTTGGTTTTCCATGTACATATGTACTAAACAACCATAGATAGATAAAATATTCCAATGGTCCATCCTCGTACGGAGAAAGCTATAAGGGTAGATCTGCGCCCCCCCCCCCCCCCCGATCTGGGGTTTCGGGGGTGAATGACCGTCCGAAGGCCGGAATCACTGGAAAACCTGCATGTGGAGCTAGTTTATGTTTATAAGTGCGATTTAATGTTTGTATATGGCATAGGTAGGTCATGTGTCTGACGTTGTTCACGGACATGGGCTAACACTTAGTAAAATCGTCGATCCGTATGTGGAAACTCCCGGTACGTGTCTACCGGTGTGAATAATGTGGTGAAATGTGTTCAACCTTGGTTTTCCATGTACATATGTGCTAAACAAACATAGATAGATAAAAAAGTCCGTTGGTCCATCCTCGTACGGATAAAGCTATAAGGGTAGATCTGCGGGCCCCCCCCCCCCCCCGATCTAGGGTTTCGGGGGTGAATGACCGTCGGAGGGCTGTAATCATTGAAAAACCTGCATGTGGAGCTAGGTTATGTTTATAAGTGTGATTTAATGTTTGTAGATGGCATATGTAGGTCATGTGTCTGACGTTGTTCACGGACATGGGCTAACACTTAGTAAAATCGTCGATCTGTATGTGGAAACTCCCGGTACGTGTCTACCGGTGTGAATAATGTGGTGAAATGTGTTCAACCTTGGTTTTCCATGTACATATGTGCTAAACAAACATAGATAGATAAAAAAGTCCATTGGTCCATCCTCGTACGGAGAAAGCTATAAGGGTAGATCTGCGGGCCCCCCCGATCTACGGTTTCGGGGGTGAATGACCGTCGGAGGGCCGGAATCATTACAAAACCTGCATGTGGAGCTAGGTAATGTTTATAAGTGTGATTTAATGTTTGTACATGGCATATGTAGGTCATGTGTCTGACGTTGTTCACGGACATGGGCTAACACTTAGTAAAATCGTCGATCCGTATGTGGAAACTCCCGGTACGGGTCTACCGGTGTGAATAATGTGGTGAAATGTGTTCAACCTTGGTTTTCCATGTACATATGTGCTAAACAAACATAGATAGATAAAAAAGTCCATTGGTCCTTCCTCGTACGGAGAATGCTATAAGGGTAGATCTGCGGGCCCTCCCGATCTAGGGTTTCGGGGGTGAATGACCGTCGAAGGGCCGGAATCATTGGAAAACCTGCATGTGGAGCTAGGCTATGTTTTAAAGTGTGATTTAATGTTTGTAGATGGCATATGTAGGTCATGTGTCTGACGTTGTTCACGGACATGGGCTAACACTTAGTAAAATCGTCGATCCGTATGTGGAAACTCCCGGTACGTGTCTACAAGTGTGAATAATATGGTGAAATGTGTTCAACCTTGGTTTTCCATGTACATATGTGCTAAACAAACATAGATAGATAAAAAAGTCCATTGGTCCGTCCTCGTACGGAGAAAGCTATAAGGGTAGATCTGCGGGTCCCCCGATCTAGGGTTTCGGGGGTGAATGACCGTCGGAGGGTCGGAATCATTCGAAAACCTGCATGTGGAGCTAGGTTATGTTTATAAGTGTGATTTAATGTTTGTAGATGGCATATGTAGGTCATGTGTCTGACGTTGTTCACGGACATGGGCTAACACTTAGTTAAATCGTCGATCCGTATGTGGAAACTCCCGGTACGTGTCTACAAGTGTGAATAATATGGTGAAATGTGTTCAACCTTGGTTTTCCATGTACATATGTGCTAAACAAACATAGATAGATAAAAAAGTCCATTGGTCCGTCCTCGTACGGAGAAAGCTATAAGGGTAGATCTGCGGGCCCCCCGATCTAGGGTTTCGGGGGTGAATGACCGTCGGAGGGCCGTAACCATTGGAAAACCTGCATGTGGAGCTAACCGGAATGGATGAACTAACACGGATACACCCTCCATACGTTTGTCGGATGTCCACGACACCTCCGGCATGATCCCTTCCCCCTCCGGACACCCTGTTCGGTAATCACCCGGAGCTGGCAGTTCATCCCCGAATGAATTCCCGCTCCGAGCAACGTGCTTTGCACTACGTTAGAACACCGTTAACTTTGCATACGTCATGCCATGTATTTGTTTGTATATATTGCTTTGTATTTACTGTTTCTCCCCCCCTTTATTCTCCGGTAGACCCCGCTGCTACCACCGACTACACCGCTGCCGGGTACGACTACTTCGTCGACGACCCTGCGCCTACCGTCGAGCTTCCAGGCAAGCAGAGCCATTCTCTTCCCCAGATATCGCCTACCTTTCCGTACTTTCTTGCACTAGGCATTGTTACTGCTGCTGCTACGTTACAATCCTATTCAATTGCATAGCCTGTTTTTGTCGCCCCTTGATGTACCTCTTTTATCCTATGCTGCCTATTATTATTATGCATTATTCAGCAGTGAGCCCTGCGCATTGTTAGCTCGGATTAGATAGAGGGCCGTGATCACTCAGGGGAGTGAACGCGGATAAAAATATTATAACTGCACAGGTACGGTACAAAGCAGACACCGCCAGAGGCCCCTATCTGGGTTATGCCTAGTCACCTCAAGTGTGAGCTATCAAGGAGTAATCCTTGTACTCCACTCGAGGCTGACTTTGTCTTACCGCCATCGGGTCCTGGACAGCGGTTGTCCTTAAAGGTAAGAAAGTCGGGCGACCCAACGGTGCCCGCGAGCGGTATATCGTCGGGAACGACAGGGAGGGTACAACCGATGTTACTGGCGTGCTTGGCCCCTGCTCGTATCTCGCGAGAGTTACAAAACCACGAAAGTCGAGCTCTACCAAGAGCAAACGCGAGACAAGGTAAGGAGACGGTTCACCTTGTTGGTAACCGCAGTGACTTGGTGGGACGACAGGGCAGGCACCGATGTACTGGTGGTCCTGACTGCTGTCGTTGACCGCGGGTCGCTTAAGTCGAGGCAACGATAACGGTTGTCACACAGGTTAATTAAAATGCTAAATGGTTCGGCGGATGTCTTGAGTAGCCTTTTGGCTTGTACGCACTACCTACACGTGGGATAAGGAGTGTGGGCTCCCCTGCATCGTAGTCTCGTTCGAGGGTCTTCAGACGTCAGCAGTACCGCGGGCTGATTGCCGGGAAGTGGTGTTGTCTTCTCTTGCTCGAGCGGTGTATTTGTATTTGCTTTGATTTTGCTTCACCGTCCAGTCACGCACCGTGCAGGAGTACGTTCGGGTTAGGGTCCAAAGCCCGGCGTACATAGGATATAGTCCAACGGATGACCTCTCTATTGATTGCCGAAGGATGGGCTACTTTGTGTCGGATAGCTTTGGTGGAGCATTCCCTAACAAGGTTCCCTCCACCCTGGAGATCCGAGCGTCGTAGAGTCACGCCAGTGCACCCCTGCAGGGAAGATTAATCTATTCGAATAGCCGTGTCCACGGTAACAGGACGCTTTATGCTGAAGCTGGATCTTACCACTAGAAACTATTACTATTAAACTGTATGGTTCCGGGTCTTCTTCCTCGCAAGGAGTCGAGGAAGGGAACTCGGAGGCATTATTAGTATTGTTAATCATTACAACTTATATTATACAATGTTGCAGCAACTTCTGCTTCGTTGTTACTTTATGCTTTATATGAACTGTTGGCTGATTCTTACCTCATGCTGCAAGACATCGTCGGAAGATGCTAGTCTTCGATAGGCCTAGCTTCTTACCCTTGCTCTGGATTTCTGTCTTTCAGTCCACAATATACAGCCTCTTCTTTCCATTGATACAATGCATAATGCTTAGTAGCGGACGTAAGACTCGCGGGTATACTAGATACTCACCTGCTTTATTTCCTTTACTGTTTTGCCTGATCGGCCGCTGCAGTCGACGTTGGAGCCCAGGAGCAGGAGTACCCCGGAGGCGGATACTACTACGTCGAGACCCCCGCTGACCAGGACCAGGAGTAGTTTCGAAGGCTCCCAGGCAGGAGGCCTTGCCTTTTCGATCTGTATCTCTGATGTTATTTGTGCTAGCCTTCTTAAGGCAAAACTTGACTAACTATGTCTGTACTCAGATATTATGGCTTGTATAACTTATGTATTCGGGTCCGCGTGACCCCCTTTATTGTAACATATTGGTTTATCCTTTTGTGTTTAGTGTTGTGCTGTGATATTCTCACCGTGGCACCCTAATCTCAGTCGTGTACCCTGCGTGTATGATTACTGTACACGGATTGATTTTGGGGGCGTCACAATGCCTGACGCTCGTGGTTTTTACCCTTCTCCTGGGAGGGATTTTGCATGTTAAATCCTTGTTTCACTGTGTTGATTTTCGTTCTTCTCGTTGATATATTGTCTGTCGAATCTCTAATACATCACGTACAGCTCAGCGTGCCTGGTAGTTGTTGTCGTTGACACTCTGGATGATCCCTGTGTACGTGATTGTCGATGTACCGTCAGCCATCATTGTTGCCAAACCCGACCAACAACAATACTTGTCGGCCTTGATGTTGGGAAAGTGCAAGAAAATGTGTTTGAACTAGAAGTGCAAGCAAATGATGTGAGAAAAATCCTACCAGTTATTTATGATTTTTTTGAGGAAAAGCCCTATTTATTAAATTAAAACACCATGTGCAAAATTTGAATCAAGGTTAGAAGGTTTGGTCCAAAACGGAACATGGGTTGCAAACAGCTCAGAAATATAATATAGCAATATTAATTTTGTTTTGCAAATTTAAATTTGATTGCAATTAGCAAGATGAAATCAAATCTATGCAAAGTAATGATGGCATGATGACATAATGGTGTAGTAACGGAAAATAACATGGAAATATTTAGTGTATTTAGTTATAAAAAAAATGTTTGGTTGATAGGGGATGCACAGCTCAGTAGAGACATTGAACAACCACATTGTTGATGATAAAATAGATAGAAGACATTGTTTGAGAATGATATGAAGATAAGACAGATAAAGGTAATGAGAAACAAGAGATGGGGAGAGATAACAAGAGAAACATGTGAACTGAACAATGCGTGGGGCAGCTCCTTTTTTATTTTCTTTTTGGAAAAAACTAAAATGAATGAACTTTTAGACAAAAGCTAAATCAAACCCTAAACTTACAATCCCGGAAATCAGCGCACCAAAATTTTCGATCCCGGTCTATTATAAACCTTGAGCGCATTTCCAAACAAGAATTCCCGACCAAGTGTTTTTTCATCAAGCGCGTTGTAAACATAACAAAAAAAATTGAAAAGATATTTCTTTAAATCCCTAACATTTTGTAAAGTGTGATTTTTTTAAAAGAAATATTATTTACAACACAATCAATTATGAAATAGCGGACTTTATTTAAACATAAAAATGTTCAGTGTAAAATGTGTTCACAAAACTCAAAGATTGTTGAAATTTTGAAAGTACAAGAAAAAAACAAGACTGCTGCAAAAACCGGATGCTACAGTAGCCAGTTGATACGTCCCGTTCTCTACAGTTTTTTAGGGTGTTTCGTATGCTACATCGGTACTGTTTCGAAATCACTAGTTGTAGAGTATTCGTAGCAAGGATCAATGCGCTTTTTCCACGCGTGTCAAGTGGCTATACGTACGCGCGTCAAGGGGCACGCTCTGGAGGTTTTCCGTTTTTCCTGTTTTTTAAAGGCATGAGTGCCTTTTTACGAAGGCACGATAATGCTTATCGCAGAGGCATGATAGTGTATCTCGCGGAGGCATGAGACATGACTTGTGCCTTTTTTTGAGGCACGACTCATGCCTCCCGCGAAGGCACTGTCGTGCCTTCCACGGAGGCAAGGTCGTGCCTCTCTTTTTTCCCGATTTTCTTTAATGTTTTTTCACCAAAATGTATAGAAAAAACATGCGAAAACCGAGAAAGTCGAAAAAATAATCGAAAAACCAATTTTAAACATAAAAAACACGTGCACAAAAATTAAAAAAAAGAAATCCTGAGGGATCGCTGTAAAAAAATTGTTCGCTATTCAGTGAATCCTCAACATTTCTGTAGTGACAATAAACATTTTCAAGATCTACACAAATCCACTTGTTATTTATAACAAGGGATGTAAAAATATTTGAACATACAAGGGCATACATATATGTAAATATTTTTGTTTTTTTTGAAAAATTTATTACATAAAATGTGAACAATTTGGTAATGGTGAATATATTTTATTAAATGATACTAATTTATGAAATTCTAATATAAAAAAGCAAATAATTTTTATTTTTTGACCAAAATTAGAAATCATGAACATTTTAGATTGTTTTTACTTTTGAACAATTTATGAAATGCGCCAACTTTTTTTAAAATTTCAGAACATATTAAAAATTTCTAATTTTTAAGAAAATTCTGAATATATTTTAAAATAAAACATTTGTCGAAATTTGTGAACAATATTTATTTTTTATTTTTACATTGCACTTTAGAATAGAAAACAAAACGAAAAAAAGCACATGAAATCCTGCCTGATAATATCACCAATTTATTTAAATTAATTAGGGTTGTTATTTACCATGATGATCAGAAGTTATTATTACCATGATTTGACAAATGGTCAGCTGGATGCTTATTGCTAAACTAAAATAAATTATTCTAATTCCGTTATGGTTACCTGAATTCCAGCCCGCCCCTTGGCCCCCGCGCCACTTCGAAGGGTAGTAGAATGTCTTGGACGCGTAGAATTTGTCGTAGTACGCCTACCAAGGAAGCTTGGGGAGCGGGAGGGGGGGGGGGTTTGCCCCCCCCCTTTACCCATCTCCTCGGAGGGGTTTTCCACGTGAAATTCTTCTGTCCCCTGTGTTGATTCTCGTTCTTCTCATTGATTTTTGTCTGTCAAATCTCTAACACGTCACGTACAGCTCAGTGTGCCGGGTACGCCAGATTTTGTACCTGGTAGTTTCTGTCGTTGACACTCTGGATGATACCTGTGTACATGATTGTCGGTGTACCGTCAGGCATCATTGTTGCCAAACCCGACCAACAACAATACTTGTCGGCTTTGATGTTGGGAAAGTGCAAGCGAATGTGTTTGAACTAGAAGTGCAAGCAAATGATGTGAGAAAAACCTGATGGCTTATTTATGATTATTTTTTTGAGGAAAAGACCTATTTACAAAATTAAAACACCATGTGCAAAATTTGAATCAAGGCTAGAAGGATTGATCCAAAACGGAACAAGGGTTACAAAGAGCTCACAAATATAATATAACAATATTAATTTGGTTTTGCAAATTTAAAGTTTGATTGCAATTAGCAAAATGAAATCAAATCTATGCAAAGTAATGATGGCATGATGATATAATGGTGCAGTAACAAAAAGTAACATGGGAATATTTAGTGTATTAACCCTTCTCCAGTTATAAAAAAAGATTTGGTTAATAGGGGATGTACAGCTCAGTCGAGGCACTGAACAACCACATTGTTGATGATAAAATAGATAGAAGACATTGTTTGAGAATGATATGAAGAGAAAACAGATAAAGGTAATGAGAAACAAGGGAAAGGGAGAGATAACATGAGAAACATGTGAAGTGAACAATGTGTGGCAGACTGGCAGCTCCTTTTGTATTTTCTTTTTGGAAAATATCTAAAATGAACCTTGAACTTGTAGACGAAAGCTAAATCAAACCCTAAACTTACAATCACGGAAATCAGCACATCAAACTTTCTGATCCCGATCTATTATAAACCTTGAGCGCATTTTCAAACAGGAATTACCGACCAAGTTTTTTTTTCATGAAGCGCGCTATAAAAATAACCAAAAAATTTGAAAAGGTATTTTTTTAAATCCCTAACATTTTGTAAAGTGTGATTTTTTAAAAAGAAATATTCTTTACAATACAATCAATTTTGAAATAGCGGAATTTTTTGAATCATCAAAATGTTCAGTGTAAAGATTGTTCAAATTTTGAAAGTACAAAAAATAACAAGACTTCTGCAAAGAACCGGATGCTACAGTAGCCAGTTGCTGCATCCCGTTCGCTATAGTTTTTTTAGGGGTGTTCCGTATGCTACAGTGGTACTCCCTTCGTCCCATACATAATATAGTATCATTTTTCAAACTAGACTAACTTGAAAAACGATACTACATTATTGGACGAAGGGAGTA
Organism: Bromus sterilis; assembly: GCA_950022295.1. Taxonomy (NCBI): domain Eukaryota; kingdom Viridiplantae; phylum Streptophyta; class Magnoliopsida; order Poales; family Poaceae; genus Bromus; species Bromus sterilis. Next base: position 134,441,586 of record OX465601.1, on the reverse strand, counting down.
TTGTTTTTAATCGCTAAGCTTCAAAATGGGCCGGCTCAATAACATGGCGCTCTGTATTGTGACAATAAACATGCTTTTAGGGGTGTTCCCTATGCTAGCTACAGTGGATTTATACATATTTTTAACTTTTGAAAAATTTATGAAATGAGCTACTTTTTAAGAACATATTTAAAATTTCTACTTTTTAAGAAAATTCTCAATATATTTTAAAAATAAATATTTTTACAAATTTACGAACAATATTTACTTTTTATTTTTCGTTGCACGTTAGAAAAAAAACAAAACAAAAAAAGAATAAAAGAAAGCACATGAACTACCGCGCTAATGGGCCGACCCGATTTATCCTCATATCCAATGAATCAATGAACGATCCCGGTCAAGGTTCAAAATAGACCGGGGTATGAAAGTTTGATGTGCTGATTTTCGAGATTATAAGTTTAGGATTTGATTTAGCTTTGTTCTACAAGTTCAAGGTTTATTTTAAACTTTTTTTTTTGTAGTGTCAGCGGTGTAGGGAGGAAAACTGGAACGATCTCGCCAAAATAAAAATGATTTTTGTACTGACGAGAGAAATGACAAGCTGACAGACGCAAGCCATCATGGCTGTTTGGCCTTGGCTTACCTCACTGTTCGTTATGCGTCATCTTCACCAATACTTTATGTTTCAGCGACATCTTTGGTAGAGCTGCTGTATGATTCTCAACCGGCGTGCGCTGCAGTTGTCGACCTTGACGTACGTCGTCTTCGCCACTGTTCCAGTAACGCGAAATGCATCTCTACTCACTGTGTGTATTATCTACATGCGTACCAGCACTAGTACTACCATCTAGCGCAGTTGTTTACAAACTTGCAGATAAAATACTACTGCCTGCTAAAAATATGCACAAGTGTGTACCTTCTCATGCTTTTTTTTGGAAGCATGTACTTTCTCATGCTTGAAAGGAATGAAGACAATATCCATAGAAAAGACATTGTCCATAGAAATTAAACAATAAATGGCCCATTCTTGGCTTTCAAGGCTCCAGTTAGCCATGGATGATGGGCATGTGTTGATGGGTCCTAGGGAATTTTTGGCATGGCTAGCTATAGCTACGTGCATGCATTGCCATGGATGCGTGCGTAGCAATCAAAGGTAAGGCCTGCATGCGTACATGGGGCAGACGGAGAAGAGAAAACTCAATAGGAAATGCACGACAAGGGCTGGCTTAGCTTAGCCAGGATGCCCGGAAATCAAAGACAAAAGACAGGAGGTCCCTCTCAGAGATGGCCATAGGAAAAGGAGAAGAAGAATATGTGCTCTGGGAGACTGGGATGGAAGAATGTTTGTTTTGGGTGCGTGAGATGCACTGCATCATAAACTCGCATAGCAGGGACGAAAAGCATGCATGTATGAGCTAGAGTGGCTATTCTGCATCCGAAGCTCATCTAGTACAATCAAACATGAACAATGATATTTTGAAACAGTAAATGAATTTGAAAATTTCTGGAATTTGTTAGGCGTCCAAGAAGCCCATGTGCGCATGTTGCATACAAGACTTCGTGATGTTGGACATCGGGAAAGCTCATGCCACAAATATATACAGATGTCTGATAAACTTTGAAGGAAAAACACTATTGAGAGTTTGTTTTATTTTGTTTTTGCAGGAGCTTCTCAGATGTATAAACATCACGAATTTTTGCACTCACCTTCATCACATGAGCATGTTGGATACCAGAAAAATCCAAAAAAAAATCAATTTATTGTTCACAGAGTGTAGATGAGCTCAGACACCATTTTGAATTTATCGTGTGTGAGTTGGTCAAAGTTCCCCACTCAGTTTATAAAGGGCATGCACATCTTTATAATTTAATGGGGGCGGGGGGGGGGGGGGGGATCAATTATTAACATTTTCTATATTTATTAGATGCTTGAAAGTTTCTTACGCGCCAGTAAAATCCCGCGAAACACCAAGACGAAATATGGGGCGTCCACCAAGTGCATCGCGGCGTGTGACCGACAAGGCCACACATCGAAGCAACCCGAAACCAAAGACAACGAGACGGTGAAGACTGAGGGTTGATATATTAGATGCAGGGAAGGGGTTACCGGTGTCGTAGAAGAAAGATGGGAAGACGCTACGGGAGAGGCGGTTGACGCCTACGGCCGACATCTACGCCGACGGCCAAATGTCGAGGCCGTCGGCGTAGACTGGCAGACTCGTCAGCCCCGTAATGGGCCGTCGGCGTCCCAAAGCCGTGGGCTTAGGCCTATTTAGGCCGAGGGCCGCCGTCGGCGTATAAATGCCGTCGGCGTAGGCCCAATTTACGCCGAGGGCTGCCGTCGGCGTAGCCCAAGCCGTCGGCGTAACTCCTGCCAGGTGGTCCTCGTTGACAGCGGGCGGCAACCCCGTTAGCCAGTAGAGGCTATACCTACTTTCATTTTTCTTTTTTATTTTCTTTTGTTTTGTTTAATAATTTAATCTTATATTACTAATACATAAAATAATATTGGAAATGGGATTATCATATATTTATCATCTCATTTCAACCCTCGATATACGCCTCTTTATTATTTTTGTGTCTTCTAGTTAATACATAAGATAATATATTAATAAATTATAATACTAAATTAAAATATATTATGCTACTAGTACTATATTAATATGTGTATGCTCCACAGTTTTACCTCGTGAGGAGAAAGCTATAAGGGTAAACCGTCGCCCCCTCCCCGGCCCCGCCCCTCGCGCCCAGACTAGGCCGGGTTTCGGTGAAGAAAGATCGCCAAAGCGCCGTAGTACCGCATGAACTTGAATGTGATTGTAGGGTATGTGTCCATGTGTGGTGTAAGATCCATGCATAAATGCAATGTATAGCTCCTTGGTGTGACCATCTCCACATTCATGCGATAACACTATATATGCAAAGACCAGGGGCTACGATGTGTTACAAGGTCCTAACCTTGTTTTCCATGTAGTTATGTCCTAAAAAACCTCAACAAACAAAAAAAATTGTTGGAACATCGTGCGAAGAAATCTATAAGGGTAGACCTCCACACCCCCCTCTGGAACAGGATGTAACACGTGAATTACCGCTGAAGCGTCGGAATCCTAGAAAAACTTGCATGTGGACCTAGGGTATGTGTAAAAGTGTGGTGGAAGGCCCATAGTGTAATTTAATGTTTGTAGATGGCATATGTAGGTCATGTGTCTGACGTTGTTCACGGACATGAGCTAACACTTAGTAAAATCGTCGATCCGTATGTGGAAACTCCCGGTACGTGTCTACCGGTGTGAATAATGTGGTGAAATGTGTTCAACCTTGGTTTTCCATGTACATATGTGCTAAACAAACATAGATAGATAAAAAATTCAATTGGTCCCATCCTCGAACGGAGAAAGCTATAAGGGTAGATCTGCGGCCCCCCCGATCTAGGGTTTCGGGGGTGAATGACCGTCGGAGGGCCGGAATCATTGTAAAACCTGCATGTGGACCTAGGTTATGTTTATAAGTGTGATTTAATGTTTGTAGATGGCATATGTAGGTCATGTGTCTGACGTTGTTCACGGACATGGGCTAACACTTAGTAAAATCGTCGATCCGTATGTGGAAACTCCCGGTACGTGTCTACCGGTGTGAATAATGTGGTGAAATGTGTTCAACCTTGGTTTTCCATGTACATATGTGCTAAACAAACATAGATAGATAAAAAAGTCCATTGGTCAATCCTCGTACGGAGAAATCTATAAGGGTAGATCTGCGCCCCCCCCCCCCCCCCGATCTAGGGTTTCGGGGGTGAATGACCGTCGGAGGGCCGGAATCATTGGAAAACCTGCATGTGGAGCTAGGTTATGTTTAGAAGTGTGATTTAATGTTTGTAGATGCCATATGTAGGTCATGTGTCTGACGTTGTTCACGGACATGGGCTAACACTTAGTAAAATCATCGATCCGTATGTGGAAACTCCCGGTACGTGTCTACCGGTGTGAATAATGTGGTGAAATGTGTTCAACCTTGGTTTTCCATGTACATATGTGCTAAACAAACATAGATAGATAAAAAAGTCCATTGGTCCATCCTCGTACGGAGAAAGCTATAAGGGTAGATCTGCGGCCCCCTCCGATCTAGGGTTTCGGGGGTGAATGACCATCGGAGGGCCGGAATCATTGGAAAACCTGCATGTGGAGCTAGGTTGTGTTTATAAGTGTGATTTAATGTTTGTAGATGGCATATGTAGGTCATGTGTCTGACGTTGTTCACGAACATGGGCTAACACTTCGTAAAATCGTCGATCCGTATGTGGAAACTCCCGGTACGTGTCTACCGGTGTGAATAATGTGGTGAAATGTGTTCAACCTTGGTTTTCCATGTACATATGTGCTCAACAAACATAGATAGATAAAAAATTCAATTGGTCCATCCTCGTACGGAGAAAGCTATAAGGGTAGATCTGCGCCCCCCCCCCCCGATCTAGGGTTTCGGGGGTGAATGACCGTCGGAGGGCCGGAATCATTGGAAAACCTGCATGTGGAGCTAGGTTATGTTTATAAGTGTGATTTAATGTTTGTAGATGCCATATGTAGGTCATGTGTCTGACGTTGTTCACGGACATGGGCTAACACTTAGTAAAATCGTCGATCCGTATGTGGAAACTCCCGGTACGTGTCTACCGGTGTGAATAATGTGGTGAAATGTGTTCAACCTTGGTTTTCCATGTACATATGTGCTAAACAAACATAGATAGATAAAAAAGTCCATTGGTCCATCCTCGTACGGAGAAAGCTATAAGGGTAGATCTGCGGTCCCCCCCCCCCCCCCGATCTAGGGTTTCGGGGGTGAATGACCGTCGGAGGGCCGGAATCATTGGAAAACCTGCATGTGGAGCTAGGTTATGTTTATAAGTGTGATTTAATGTTTGTAGATGGAATATATAGGTCATGTGTCTGACGTTGTTCACGGACATGGGCTAACACTTAGTAAAATCGTCGATCCGTATGTGGAAACTCCCGATACGTGTCTACCGGTGTGAATAATGTAGTGAAATGTGTTCAACCTTGGTTTTCCATTTACATATCTACTAAACAAACATAGATAGATAAAAAATTCCATTGGTCCATCCTCGTACGGAGAAAGCTATAAGGGTAGATCTGCGGGCCCCTCGATCTAGGGTTTCGGGGGTGAATGACCGTCGGAGGGCCGGAATCATTGGAAAACCTGCATGTGGAGCTAGGTTATGTTTATAAGTGTGATTTAATGTTTGTAGATGGCATATGTAGATCATGTGTCTGACGTTGTTCACGGACATGGGCTAACACTTAGTAAAATCATCGATCCGTATGTGGAAACTTCCGGTACGTGTCTACCGGTGTGAATAATGTGGTGAAATGTGTTCAACCTTGGTTTTCCTTGTACATATGTGCTAAAAAACACACATAGATAAAAAATTCCATTGGTCCATCCTCGTACGGAGAAAGCTATACGGGTAGATCTGCGCCCCCCCCCCCCGATCTAGGGTTTCGGGGGTGAATGACCGTCGGAGGGCCGGAATCATTGGAAAACCTGCATGTGGAGCTAGGTTATGTTTATAAGTGTGATTTAATGTTTGTAGATGGCATATGTAGGTCATGTGTGTGACGTTGTTCACAGACATGGGCTAACACTTAGTAAAATCGTCGATCCGTATGTGGAAACTCCCGATACGTGTCTACCGGTGTGAATAATGTGGTGAAATGTGTTCAACCTTGGTTTTCCATGTACATATGTGCTAAACAAACATAGATAGATAAAAAAGTGCATTGGTTCATCCTCGTACGGAGAAAGCTATAAGGGTAGATCTGCGCCCCCCCCCCCTCGATCTAGGGTTTCGGGGGTGAATGACCGTCGGAGGGCCGTAATCATTGGAAAACCTGCATGTGGAGCTAGGTTATGTTTATAAGTGTGATTTAATGTTTGTAGATGACATATGTAGGTCATGTGTCTGACGTTGTTCACGGACATGGGCTAACACTTAGTAAAATCGTCGATCCGTATGTGGAAACTCCCGGTACGTGTCTACCGGTGTGAATAATGTGGTGAAATGTGTTCAACCTTGGTTTTCCATGTACATATGTGCTAAACAAACATAGATAGATAAAAAATTCCATTGGTACATCCTCGTACGGAGAAAGCTATAAGGGTAGATCTGCGGGCGCAACCGATCTTTGGTTTCGGGGGTGAATGACCGTCGGAGGGCCGAAATCATTGTAAAACCTGCATGTGGAGCAAGGTTATGTTTATAAGTGTGATTTAATGTTTGTAGATGGCATGTGTAGGTCATGTGTCTGACGTTGTTCACGGACAAGGGCTAACACTTAGTAAAATCGTCGATCCGTATGTGGAAACTCCCGGTACGTGTCTACCGGTGTGAATAATGTGGTGAAATGTGTTCAACCTTGGTTTTCCATGTACATATGTGCTAAACAAACATAGATAGATAAAAAAGTCCATTGGTCCATCCTCGTACGGAGAAAGCTATACGGGTAGATCTGCGGGCCCCCTCCCGATCTAGGGTTTCGGGGGTGAATGTCCGTCGGAGGGCCGGAATCATTGGAAAACCTGCATGTGGAGCTAGGTTATGTTTATAAGTGTGATTTAATGTTTGTAGATGGCATATGTAGGTCATGTGTCTGACGTTGTTCACGGACATGGGCTAACACTTAGTAAAATCGTCGATCCGTATGTGGAAACTCCCGGTACGTGTCTACCGGTGTGAATAATGTGGTGAAATGTGTTCAACCTTGGTTTTCCATGTACATATGTGCTAAACAAACATAGATAGATAAAAAAGTCCATTGGTCCATCCTCGTACGGAGAAAGCCATAAGGGTAGATCTGCGGTCCCCCCCCGTCTAGGGTTTCGCTGGTGAATGACCGTCGGAGGGCCGGAATCATTGGAAAACTTGCATGTGGAGCAAGGTTATGTTTATAAGTTTGATTTAATGTTTGTATATGGCATATGTAGGTCATGTGTCTGACGTTGTTCACGGACATGGGCTAACACTTAGTAAAATCGTCGATCCGTATGTGGAAACTCCCGGTACGTGTCTACCGGTGTGAATAATTTGGTGAAATGTGTTCAACCTTGGTTTTTTCCATGTACATTTGTGCTAAACAAACATAGATAGATAAAAAATTCCATTGGTCCATCCTCGTACGGAGAAAGCTATAAGGGTAGATCTGCGGGCCCCCGCGATCTAGGGTTTCGGGGGTGAATGACCGTCGGAGGGCCGTAATCATTGGAAAACCTTCATGTGGAGCTAGGTTATGTTTATAAGTGTGATTTAATGTTTGTAGATGGCATATGTAGGTCATGTGTTTGACGTTGTTCATGGACATGGGCTAACACTTAGTAAAATCGTCGATCCGTATGTGGAAACTCCCGGTACGTGTCTACCGGTGTGAATAATGTGGTGAAATGTGTTCAACCTTGGTTTTACATGTACATATGTGCTAAACAAACATAGATAGATAAAAAAGTCCATTGGTCCATCCTCGTACGGAGAAAGCTATAAGGGTAGATCTGCGGTCCCCCCCGATCTAGGGTTTCGCGGGTGAATGACCGTCGGAGGGCCGGAATCATTGGAAAACCTGCATGTGGAGCAAGGTTATGTTTATAAGTTTGACTTAATGTTTGTATATATGGCATATGAAGGTCATGTGTCTGACGTTGTTCACGGACATGGGCTAACACTTAGTAAAATCGTCGATCCGTATGTGGAAACTCCCGGTACGTGTCTACCGGTGTGAATAATTTGGTGAAATGTGTTCAACCTTGGTTTTCCATGTACATTTGTGCTAAACAAACATAGATAGATAAAAAATTCCATTGGTCCATCCTCGTACGGAGAAAGCTATAAGGGTAGATCTGCGGGCCCCCCCGATCTAGGGTTTCGGGGGTGAATGACCGTCGGAGGGCCGTAATCATTGGAAAACCTGCATGTGGAGCTAGGTTATGTTTATAAGTGTGATTTAATGTTTGTAGATGGCATATGTAGGTCATGTGTCTGACGTTGTTCACGGACATGGGCTAACACTTAGTAAAATCGTCGATCCGTATGTGGAAACTCCCGGTACGTGTCTACCGGTGTGAATAATGTGGTGAAATGTGTTCAACCTTGGTTTTCCATGTACATATGTGCTAAACAAACATAGATAGATAAAAAAGTCCATTGGTCCATCCTCATACGGAGAAAGGTATAAGGGTAGATCTGCGCCCCCCCCGATCTAGGGTTTTGGGGGTGAATGACCGTCGAAGGGCGGGAATCATTGGAAAACCTGCATGTGGAGCTAGGTTATGTTTATAAGTGTGATTTAATGTTTGTAGATGGCATATGTAGGTCATGTGTCTGACGTTGTTCACGGACATGGGCTAACACTTAGTAAAATCATCGATCCATATCTGGAAACTCCCGGTACGTGTCTACCGGTGTGAATAATGTGGTGAAATGTGTTCAACCTTGGTTTTCCATGTACATATGTGCTAAACAAACATAGATAGATAAAAAAGTCCATTGGTCCATCCTCGTACGGAGAAAGCTATAAGGGTAGATCTGCGGCCCCATCCGAACTTGGGTTTCGGGGGTGAATGACCGTCGGAGGGCCGGAATCATTGGAAAACCTGCATGTGGAGCTAGGTTATGTTTATAAGTGTGATTTAATGTTTGTAGATGGCATATTTAGGTCATGTGTCTGACGTTGTTCACGGATATGGGCTAACACTTAGTAAAATCGTCGATCCGTATGTGGAAACTCCCGGTACGTGTCTACCGCTGTGAATAATGTGGTGAAATGTGTTCAACCTTGGTTTTCCATGTACATATGTGCTAAACAAACATAGATAGATAAAAAAAGTCCATTGGTCCATCCTCGTACGGAGAAAGCTATAAGGGTAGATCTGCGGGCCCCTCCGATCTAGGGTTTCGGGGGTGAATGACCGTCGGAGGGCCGGAATCATTGGAAAACCTGCATGTGGAGCTAGGCTATGTTTTAAAGTGTGATTTAATGTTTGTAGATGGCATATGTAGGTCATGTGTTTGACGTTGTTCACGGACATGGGGTAACACTTAGTAAAATCGTCGATCCGTATGTGGAAACTCCCGGTACGTGTCTACCGGTGTGAATATATGTGGTGAAATGTGTTCAACCTTGGTTTTCCATGTACATATGTGCTAAGCAAACATATATAGATAAAAAAGTCCATTGTTCCATCCTCGTACGGAGAAATCTATAAGGGTAGATCTGCGGGCCCTCCCGATCTAGGGTTTCGGGGGTGAATGACCGTCGGAGGGCCGGAATCATTGGAAAACCTGCATGTGGAGCTAGGCTATGTTTTAAAGTGTGATTTAATGTTTGTAGATGGCTTATGTAGGTCATGTGTCTGACGTTGTTCACGGACATGGGCTAACTCTTAGTAAAATCGTCGATCCGTATGTGGAAACTCCCGGTACGTGTCTACCGGTGTGAATAATATGGTGAAATGTGTTCAACCTTGGTTTTCCATGTACATATGTGCTAAACAAACATAGATAGATAAAAAAGTCCATTGGTCCATCCTCGTACGGAGAAAGCTATAAGGGTAGATCTGCGGACACCCCCGATCTAGGGTTTCGGGGGTGAATGACCGCCAGAGGGCCGAAATCATTGAAAACCTGCATGTGGAGCTAGGTTATGTTTATAAGTGTGATTTAATGTTTGTAGATGGCATATGTAGGTCATGTGTCTGGCGTTGTTCACGGACATGGGCTAACACTTAGTAAAATCGTCGATCCGTATGTGGAAACTCCCGGTACGTGTCTACCGGTGTGAATAATATGGTGAAATGTGTTCGACCTTGGTTTTCCATATACATATGTGCTAAACAAACATAGATAGATAAAAAAGTCCATTGGTCCATCCTCATACGCAGAAAGCTATAAGGGTAGATCTGCTGGCCCCCCCGATCTAGGGTTTCGGGGGTGAATGACCGTCGGAGGGCCGGAATCATTGAAAAACCTGCATGTGGAACTAAGTTATTTTTATAAGTGTGATTTAATGTTTGTAGATGGCATATGTAGGTCATGTGTCTGACGTTGTTCACGGAGATGGGTTAACACTTAGTAAAATCGTCGATCCGTATGTGGAAACTCCCGGTACGTGTCTACCGGTGTGAATAATGTGGTGAAATGTGTTCAACCTTGGTTTTCCATGTACATATGTGCTAAACAAACATAGATAGATAAAAAAGTCCATTGGTCCATCCTCGTACGGAGAAAGCTATATGGGTAGATCTGCGCCCCCCCTCATCTAGGGTTTCGGGGGTGAATGACCGTCGGAGGGCCGGAATCATTGGAAAACCTGCATGTGGAGCTAGGTTATGTTTATAAGTGTGATTTAATGTTTGTAGATGGCATATGTAGGTCATGTGTGTGACGTTGTTCACGGACATGGGCTAACACTTAGTAAAATCCTCGATCCGTATGTGGAAACTCCCGATACGTGTCTACCGGTGTGAATAATGTGGTGAAATGTGTTCAACCTTGGTTTTCCATGTGCATATGTGCTAAACAAACATAGATAGATAAAAAAGTCCATTGGTTCATCCTCGTACGGAGAAAGCTATAAGGGTAGATCTGCGGGCCCCCCCCCCCCCCGATCTAGGGTTTCGGGGGGTGAATGACCGTCGGAGGGCCGTAATCATTGGAAAACCTTCATGTGGAGCTAGGTTATGTTTATAAGTGTGATTTAATGTTTGTAGATGGCATATGTAGGTCATGTGTCTGACGTTGTTCACGGACATGGGCTAACACTTAGTAAAATCGTCGATCCGTATGTGGAAACTCCCGGTACGTGTCTACCGGTGTGAATAATGTGGTGAAATGTGTTCAACCTTGGTTTTCCATGTACATATGTGCTAAAAAAACATAGATAGATAAAAAAGTCCATTGGTCCATCCTCGTACGGAGAAAGCCATAAGGGTAGATCTGCGGGCCCCTCCGATCTAGGGTTTCGGGGGTGAATGACCGTCGGAGGGCCGGAATCATTGGAAAACCTGCATGTGGAGCTAGGTTATGTTTATAAGTGTGATTTAATGTTTGTAGATGGCATATGTAGGTCATGTGTGTGACGTTGTTCACGGACATGGGCTAACACTTAGTAAAATCCTCGATCCGTATGTGGAAACTCCCGATACGTGTCTACCGGTGTGAATAATGTGGTGAAATGTGTTCAACCTTGGTTTTCCATGTGCATATGTGCTAAACAAACATAGATAGATAAAAAAGTCCATTGGTTCATCCTCGTACGGAGAAAGCTATAAGGGTAGATCTGCGGGCCCCCCCCCCCCCCCCGATCTAGGGTTTCGGGGGGTGAATGACCGTCGGAGGGTCGTAATCATTGGAAAACCTTCATGTGGAGCTAGGTTATGTTTATAAGTGTGATTTAATGTTTGTAGATGGCATATGTAGGTCATGTGTCTGACGTTGTTCACGGACATGGGCTAACACTTAGTAAAATCGTCGATCCGTATGTGGAAACTCCCGGTACGTGTCTACCGGTGTGAATAATGTGGTGAAATGTGTTCAACCTTGGTTTTCCATGTACATATGTGCTAAAAAAACATAGATAGATAAAAAAGTCCATTGGTCCATCCTCGTACGGAGAAAGCCATAAGGGTAGATCTGCGGGCCCCTCCGATCTAGGGTTTCGGGGGTGAATGACCGTCGGAGGGCCGGAATCATTGGAAAACCTGCATGTGGAGCTAGGTTATGTTTATAAGTGTGATTTAATGTTTGTAGATGGCATATGTAGGTCATGTGTGTGACGTTGTTCACGGACATGGGCTAACACTTAGTAAAATCCTCGATCCGTATGTGGAAACTCCCGGTACGTGTCTACCGGTGTGAATAATGTGGTGAAATGTGTTCAACCTTGGTTTTCCATGTACATATGTGCTACAAAAACATAGATAGATAAAAAAGTCCATTGGTCCATCCTCATACGGAGAAAGGTATAACGGTAGATCTGCCCCCCCCCCTCGATCTAGGGTTTTGGGGGTGAATGACCGTCGGAGTGCCGGAATCATTGGAAAACCTGCATGTGGAGCTAGGTTATGTTTATAAGTGTGATTTAATGTTTGTAGATGGCATATGTAGGTCATGTGTCTGACGTTGTTCACGGACATGGGCTAACACTTAGTAAAATCATCGATCCGTCTCTCGAAACTCCCGGTACGTGTCTACCAGTGTGAATAATGTGGTGAAATGTGTTCAACCTTGGTTTTCCATGTACATATGTGCTAAAAAACATAGATAGATAAAAAAGTCCATTGGTCCATCCTCGTACGGAGAAAGCTATAAGAGTAGATCTGCGGCCCCCTCCGATCTAGGGTTTCGGGGGTGAATGACCGTCGGAGGGCCGTAACCATTGGAAAACCTGCATGTGGAGCTAGGTTATGTTTAGAAGTGTGATTTAATGTTTGTAGATGGCATATGTAGGTGATGTGTCTGACGTTGTTCATGGACATGGGCTAACACTTAGTAAAATCATCGATCCGTATGTGGAAACTCCCGGTACGTGTCTACCGGTGTGAATAATGTGGTGAAATGTGTTCAACCTTGGTTTTCCATGTACATATGTGCTAAACAAACATAGATAGATAAAAAAGTCCATTGGTCCATCCTCGTACGGAGAAAGCTATAAGGGTAGATCTGCGGCCCCCTCCGATCTAGGGTTTCGGGGGTGAATGACCATCGGAGGGCCGGAATCATTGGAAAACCTGCATGTGGAGCTAGGTTATGTTTATAAGTGTGATTTAATGTTTGTAGATGGCATATGTAGGTCATGTGTCTGACGTTGTTCACGAACATGGGCTAACACTTCGTAAAATCGTCGATCCGTATGTGGAAACTCCCGGTACGTGTCTACCGGTGTGAATAATGTGGTGAAATGTGTTCAACCTTGGTTTTCCATGTACATATGTGCTAAACAAACATAGATAGATAAAAAATTCAATTGGTCCATCCTCGTACGGAGAAAGCTATAAGGGTAGATCTGCGCCCCCCCCCCCCCCGATCTAGGGTTTCGGGGGTGAATGACCGTCGGAGGGCATGAATCATTGGAAAACCTGCATGTGGAGCTAGGTTATGTTTATAAGTGTGATTTAATGTTTGTAGATGCCATATGTAGGTCATGTGTCTGACGTTGTTCACGGACATGGGCTAACACTTAGTAAAATCGTCGATCCGTATGTGGAAACTCCCGGTACGTGTCTACCGGTGTGAATAATGTGGTGAAATGTGTTCAACCTTGGTTTTCCATGTACATATGTGCTAAACAAACATAGATAGATAAAAAAGTCCATTGGTCTATCCTCGTACGGAGAAAGCTATAAGGGTAGATCTGCGGTCCCCCCCCCCCCCCGATCTAGGGTTTCGGGGGTGAATGACCGTCGGAGGGCCGGAATCATTGGAAAACCTGCATGTGGAGCTAGGTTATGTTTATAAGTGTCATTTAATGTTTGTAGATGGAATATATAGGTCATGTGTCTGACGTTGTTCACGGACATGGGCTAACACTTAGTAAAATCGTCGATCCGTATATGGAAACTCCCGATACGTGTCTACCGGTGTGAATAATGTGGTGAAATGTGTTCAACCTTGGTTTTCCATTTACATATCTACTAAACAAACATAGATAGATAAAAAAGTCCATTGGTCCATCCTCGTACGGAGAAAGCTATAAGGGTAGATCTGCGGGCCCCTCGATCTAGGGTTTCGGGGGTGAATGACCGTCGGAGGGCCGGAATCATTGGAAAACCTGCATGTGGAGCTAGGTTATGTTTATAAGTGTGATTTAATGTTTGTAGATGGCATATGTAGATCATGTGTCTGACGTTGTTCACGGACATGGGCTAACACTTAGTAAAATCGTCGATCCGTATGTGGGAACTTCCGGTACGTGTCTACCGGTGTGAATAATGTGGTGAAATGTGTTCAACCTTGGTTTTCCTTGTACATATGTGCTAAAAAACATACATAGATAAAAAAATTCCATTGGTCCATCCTCGTACGGAGAAAGCTATACGGGTAGATCTGCGCCCCCCCCCCCCCCCGATCTAGGGTTTCGGGGGTGAATGACCGTCGGAGGGCCGGAATCATTGGAAAACCTGCATGTGGAGCTAGGTTATGTTTATAAGTGTGATTTAATGTTTGTAGATGGCATATGTAGGTCATGTGTGTGACGTTGTTCACAGACATGGGCTAACACTTAGTAAAATCGTCGATCCGTATGTGGAAACTCCCGATACGTGTCTACCGGTGTGAATAATGTGGTGAAATGTGTTCAACCTTGGTTTTCCATGTACATATGTGCTAAACAAACATAGATAGATAAAAAAGTGCATTGGTTCATCCTCGTACGGAGAAAGCTATACGGGTAGATCTGCGCCCCCCCCCCTCGATCTAGGGTTTCGGGGGTGAATGACCGTCGGAGGGCCGTAATCATTGGAAAACCTTCATGTGGAGCTAGGTTATGTTTATAAGTGTGATTTAATGTTTGTAGTTGACATATGTAGGTCATGTGTCTGACGTTGTTCACGGACATGGGCTAACACTTAGTAAAATCGTCGATCCGTATGTGGAAACTCCCGGTACGTGTCTACCGGTGTGAATAATGTGGTGAAATGTGTTCAACCTTGGTTTTCCATGTACATATGTGCTAAACAAACATAGATAGATGAAAAATTCCATTGGTACATCCTCGTACGGAGAAAGCTATAAGGGTAGATCTGCGGGCGCAGCCGATCTTTGGTTTCGGGGGTGAATGACCGTCGGAGGGCCGAAATCATTGTAAAACCTGCATGTGGAGCAAGGTTATGTTTATAAGTGTGATTTAATGTTTGTAGATGGCATGTGTAGGTCATGTGTCTGACGTTGTTCACGGACAAGGGCTAACACTTAGTAAAATCGTCGATCCGTATGTGGAAACTCCCGGTACGTGTCTACCGGTGTGAATAATGTGGTGAAATGTGTTCAACCTTGGTTTTCCATGTACATATGTGCTAAACAAACATAGATAGATAAAAAAGTCCATTGGTCCATCCTCGTACGGAGAAAGCTATACGGGTAGATCTGCGGGCCCCCTCCCGATCTAGGGTTTCGGGGGTGAATGTCCGTCGGAGGGCCGGAATCATTGGAAAACCTGCATGTGGAGCTAGGTTATGTTTATAAGTGTGATTTAATGTTTGTAGATGGCATATGTAGGTCATGTGTCTGACGTTGTTCACGGACATGGGCTAACACTTAGTAAAATCGTCGATCCGTATGTGGAAACTCCCGGTACGTGTCTACCGGTGTGAATAATGTGGTGAAATGTGTTCAACCTTGGTTTTCCATGTACATATGTGCTAAACAAACATAGATAGATAAAAAAGTCCATTGGTCCATCCTCGTACGGAGAAAGCCATAAGGGTAGATCTGCGGTCCCCCCCCCCGTCTAGGGTTTCGCTGGTGAATGACCGTCGGAGGGCCGGAATCATTGGAAAACTTGCATGTGGAGCAAGGTTATGTTTATAAGTTTGATTTAATGTTTGTATATGGCATATGTAGGTCATGTGTCTGACGTTGTTCACGGACATGGGCTAACACTTAGTAAAATCGTCGATCCGTATGTGGAAACTCCCGGTACGTGTCTACCGGTGTGAATAATGTGGTGAAATGTGTTCAACCTTGGTTTTCCATGTACATATGTGCTAAACAAACATAGATAGATAAAAATTCCATTGGTCCATCCTCGTACGGAGAAAGCCATAAGGATAGATCTGCGGTCCCCCCCCGTCTAGGGTTTCGCTGGTGAATGACCGTCGGAGGGCCGGAATCATTGGAAAACTTGCATGTGGAGCAAGGTTATGTTTATAAGTTTGATTTAATGTTTGTATATGGCATATGTAGGTCATGTGTCTGACGTTGTTCACGGACATGGGCTAACACTTAGTAAAATCGTCGATCCGTATGTGGAAACTCCCGGTACGTGTCTACCGGTGTGAATAATTTGGTGAAATGTGTTCAACCTTGGTTTTTTCCATGTACATTTGTGCTAAACAAACATAGATAGATAAAAAATTCCATTGGTCCATCCTCGTACGGAGAAAGCTATAAGGGTAGATCTGCGGGCCCCCGCGATCTAGGGTTTCGGGGGTGAATGACCGTCGGAGGGCCGTAATCATTGGAAAACCTGCATGTGGAGCTAGGTTATGTTTATAAGTGTGATTTAATGTTTGTAGATGGCATATGTAGGTCATGTGTTTGACGTTGTTCATGGACATGGGCTAACACTTAGTAAAATCGTCGATCCGTATGTGGAAACTCCCGGTACGTGTCTACCGGTGTGAATAATGTGGTGAAATGTGTTCAACCTTGGTTTTACATGTACATATGTGCTAAACAAACATAGATAGATAAAAAAGTCCATTGGTCCATCCTCGTACGGAGAAAGCTATAAGGGTAGATCTGCGGTCCCCCCCGATCTAGGGTTTCGCGGGTGAATGACCGTCGGAGGGCCGGAAGCATTGGAAAACCTGCATGTGGAGCAAGGTTATGTTTATAAGTTTGACTTAATGTTTGTATATATGGCATATGAAGGTCATGTGTCTGACGTTGTTCACGGACATGGGCTAACAGTTAGTAAAATCGTCGATCCGTATGTGGAAACTCCCGGTACGTGTCTACCGGTGTGAATAATTTGGTGAAATGTGTTCAACCTTGGTTTTCCATGTACATTTGTGCTAAACAAACATAAATAGATAAAAAATTCCATTGGTCCATCCTCGTACGGAGAAAGCTATAAGGGTAGATCTGCGGGCCCCCCCGATCTAGGGTTTCGGGGGTGAATGACCGTCGGAGGGCCGTAATCATTGGAAAACCTGCATGTGGAGCTAGGTTATGTTTATAAGTGTGATTTAATGTTTGTAGATGGCATATCTAGGTCATGTGTTTGACGTTGTTCACGGACATGGGCTAACACTTAGTAAAATCGTCGATCCGTATGTGGAAACTCCCGGTACGTGTCTACCGGTGTGAATAATGTGGTGAAATGTGTTCAACCTTGGTTTTCCATGTACATATGTGCTAAACAAACATAGATAGATAAAAAAGTCCATTGGTCCATCCTCTTACGGAGAAAGCCATAAGGGTAGATCTGCGGTCCCCCCCCGTCTAGGGTTTCGCTGGTGAATGACCGTCGGAGGGCCGGAATCATTGGAAAACTTGCATGTGGAGCAAGGTTATGTTTATAAGTTTGATTTAATGTTTGTATATGGCATATGTAGGTCATGTGTCTGACGTTGTTCACGGACATGGGCTAACACTTAGTAAAATCATCGATCCATATCTGGAAACTCCCGGTACGTGTCTACCGGTGTGAATAATGTGGTGAAATGTGTTCAACCTTGGTTTTCCATGTACATATGTGCTAAACAAACATAGATAGATAAAAAAGTCCATTGGTCCATCCTCGTACGGAGAAAGCTATAAGGGTAGATCTGCGGCCCCATCCGATCTAGGGTTTCGGGGGTGAATGACCGTCGGAGGGCCGGAATCATTGGAAAACCTGCATGTGGAGCTAGGTTATGTTTATAAGTGTGATTTAATGTTTGTAGATGGCATATTTAGGTCATGTGTCTGACGTTGTTCACGGATATGGGCTAACACTTAGTAAAATCGTCGATCCGTATGTGGAAACTCCCGGTACGTGTCTACCGCTGTGAATAATGTGGTGAAATGTGTTCAACCTTGGTTTTCCATGTACATATGTGCTAAACAAACATAGATAGATAAAAAAAGTCCATTGGTCCATCCTCGTACGGAGAAAGCTATAAGGGTAGATCTGCGGGCCCCTCCGATCTAGGGTTTCGGGGGTGAATGACCGTCGGAGGGCCGTAATCATTGGAAAACCTGCATGTGGAGCTAGGTTATGTTTATAAGTTGATTTAATGTTTGTAGATGGCATATGTAGGTCATGTGTGTGACGTTGTTCACGGACATGGGCTAACACTTAGTAAAATCGTCGATCCGTATGTGGAAACTCCCGGTACGTGTCTACCGGTGTGAATATATGTGGTTAAATGTGTTCAACCTTGGTTTTCCATGTACATATGTGCTAAGCAAACATATATAGATAAAAAAGTCCTTTGGTCCATCCTCGTACGGAGAAATCTATAAGGGTAGATCTGCGGGCCCTCCCGATCTAGGGTTTCGGGGGTGAATGACCGTCGGAGGGCCGGAATCATTGGAAAACCTGCATGTGGAGCTAGGCTATGTTTTAAAGTGTGATTTAATGTTTGTAGATGGCATATGTAGGTCATGTGTCTGACGTTGTTCACGGACATGGGCTAACTCTTAGTAAAATCGTCGATCCGTATGTGGAAACTCCCGGTACGTGTCTACCGGTGTGAATAATATGGTGAAATGTGTTCAACCTTGGTTTTCCATGTACATATGTGCTAAACAAACATAGATAGATAAAAAAGTCCATTGGTCCATCCTCGTACGGAGAAAGCTATAAGGGTAGATCTGCGGACACCCCCGATCTAGGGTTTCGGGGGTGAATGACCGCCAGAGAGCCGAAATCATTGAAAACCTGCATGTGGAGCTAGGTTATGTTTATAAGTGTGATTTAATGTTTGTAGATGGCATATGTAGGTCATGTATCTGGCGTTGTTCACGGACATGGGCTAACACTTAGTAAAATCGTCGATCCGTATGTGGAAACTCCCGGTACGTGTCTACCGGTGTGAATATATGTGGTTAAATGTGTTCAACCTTGGTTTTCCATGTACATATGTGCTAAACAAACATAGATAGATAAAAAAGTCCATTGGTCCATCCTCGTACGGAGAAAGCTATAAGGGTAGATCTGCGGACACCCCCGATCTAGGGTTTCGGGGGTGAATGACCGCCAGAGAGCCGAAATCATTGAAAACCTGCATGTGGAGCTAGGTTATGTTTATAAGTGTGATTTAATGTTTGTAGATGGCATATGTAGGTCATGTGTCTGGCGTTGTTCACGGACATGGGCTAACACTTAGTAAAATCGTCGATCCGTATGTGGAAACTCCCGGTACGTGTCTACCGGTGTGAATAATATGGTGAAATGTGTTCGACCTTGGTTTTCCATATACATATGTGCTAAACAAACATAGATAGATAAAAAAGTCCATTGGTCCATCCTCATACGCAGAAAGCTATAAGGGTAGATCTGCTGGCCCCCCCGATCTAGGGTTTCGGGGGTGAATGACCGTCGGAGGGCCGGAATCATTGAAAAACCTGCATGTGGAGCTAAGTTATGTTTATAAGTGTGATTTAATGTTTGTAGATGGTATATGTAGGTCATGTGTCTGACGTTGTTCACGGAGATGGGTTAACACTTAGTAAAATCGTCGATCCGTATGTGGAAACTCCCGGTACGTGTCTACCGGTGTGAATAATGTGGTGAAATGTGTTCAACCTTGGTTTTCCATGTACATATGTGCTAAACAAACATAGATAGATAAAAAAGTCCATTGGTCCATCCTCGTACGGAGAAAGCTATATGGGTAGATCTGCGCCCCCCCTCATCTAGGGTTTCGGGGGTGAATGACCGTCGGAGGGCCGGAATCATTGGAAAACCTGCATGTGGAGCTAGGTTATGTTTATAAGTGTGATTTAATGTTTGTAGATGGCATATGTAGGTCATGTGTGTGACGTTGTTCACGGACATGGGCTAACACTTAGTAAAATCCTCGATCCGTATGTGGAAACTCCCGATACGTGTCTACCGGTGTGAATAATGTGGTGAAATGTGTTCAACCTTGGTTTTCCATGTGCATATGTGCTAAACAAACATAGATAGATAAAAAAGTCCATTGGTTCATCCTCGTACGGAGAAAGCTATAAGGGTAGATCTGCGGGCCCCCCCCCCCCCGATCTAGGGTTTCGGGGGGTGAATGACCGTCGGAGGGCCGTAATCATTGGAAAACCTTCATGTGGAGCTAGGTTATGTTTATAAGTGTGATTTAATGTTTGTAGATGGCATATGTAGGTCATGTGTCTGACGTTGTTCACGGACATGGGCTAACACTTAGTAAAATCGTCGATCCGTATGTGGAAACTCCCGGTACGTGTCTACCGGTGTGAATATATGTGGTTAAATGTGTTCAACCTTGGTTTTCCATGTACATATGTGCTAAACAAACATAGATAGATAAAAAAGTCCATTGGTCCATCCTCGTACGGAGAAAGCTATAAGGGTAGATCTGCGGACACCCCCGATCTAGGGTTTCGGGGGTGAATGACCGCCAGAGAGCCGAAATCATTGAAAACCTGCATGTGGAGCTAGGTTATGTTTATAAGTGTGATTTAATGTTTGTAGATGGCATATGTAGGTCATGTGTCTGGCGTTGTTCACGGACATGGGCTAACACTTAGTAAAATCGTCGATCCGTATGTGGAAACTCCCGGTACGTGTCTACCGGTGTGAATAATATGGTGAAATGTGTTCGACCTTGGTTTTCCATATACATATGTGCTAAACAAACATAGATAGATAAAAAAGTCCATTGGTCCATCCTCATACGCAGAAAGCTATAAGGGTAGATCTGCTGGCCCCCCCGATCTAGGGTTTCGGGGGTGAATGACCGTCGGAGGGCCGGAATCATTGAAAAACCTGCATGTGGAGCTAAGTTATGTTTATAAGTGTGATTTAATGTTTGTAGATGGTATATGTAGGTCATGTGTCTGACGTTGTTCACGGAGATGGGTTAACACTTAGTAAAATCGTCGATCCGTATGTGGAAACTCCCGGTACGTGTCTACCGGTGTGAATAATGTGGTGAAATGTGTTCAACCTTGGTTTTCCATGTACATATGTGCTAAACAAACATAGATAGATAAAAAAGTCCATTGGTCCATCCTCGTACGGAGAAAGCTATATGGGTAGATCTGTGCCCCCCCTCATCTAGGGTTTCGGGGGTGAATGACCGTCGGAGGGCCGGAATCATTGGAAAACCTGCATGTGGAGCTAGGTTATGTTTATAAGTGTGATTTAATGTTTGTAGATGGCATATGTAGGTCATGTGTATGACGTTGTTCACGGACATGGGCTAACACTTAGTAAAATCCTCGATCCGTATGTGGAAACTCCCGATACGTGTCTACCGGTGTGAATAATGTGGTGAAATGTGTTCAACCTTGGTTTTCCATGTGCATATGTGCTAAACAAACATAGATAGATAAAAAAGTCCATTGGTTCATCCTCGTACGGAGAAAGCTATAAGGGTAGATCTGCGGGCCCCCCCCCCGATCTAGGGTTTCGGGGGGTGAATGACCGTCGGAGGGCCGTAATCATTGGAAAACCTTCATGTGGAGCTAGGTTATGTTTATAAGTGTGATTTAATGTTTGTAGATGGCATATGTAGGTCATGTGTCTGACGTTGTTCACGGACATGGGCTAACACTTAGTAAAATCGTCGATCCGTATGTGGAAACTCCCGGTACGTGTCTACCGGTGTGAATAATGTGGTGAAATGTGTTCAACCTTGGTTTTCCATGTACATATGTGCTACAAAAACATAGATAGATAAAAAAGTCCATTGGTCCATCCTCATACGGAGAAAGGTATAACGGTAGATCTGCCCCCCCCCCCCCGATCTAGGGTTTTGGGGGTGAATGACCGTCGGAGTGCCGGAATCATTGGAAAACCTGCATGTGGAGCTAGGTTATGTTTATAAGTGTGATTTAATGTTTGTAGATGGCATATGTAGGTCATGTGTCTGACGTTGTTCACGGACATGGGCTAACACTTAGTAAAATCATCGATCCGTATCTCGAAACTCCCGGTACGTGTCTACCGGTGTGAATAATGTGGTGAAATGTGTTCAACCTTGGTTTTCCATGTACATATGTGCTAAAAAACATAGATAGATAAAAAAGTCCATTGGTCCATCCTCGTACGGAGAAAGCTATAAGGGTAGATCTGCGGCCCCCTCCGATCTAGGGTTTCGGGGGTGAATGACCGTCGGAGGGCCGGAATCATTGAAAAACCTGCATGTGGAGCTAGGTTATGTTTATAAGTGTGATTTAATGTTTGTAGATGGCATATTTAGGTCATGTGTCTGACGTTGTTCACGGATATGGGCTAACACTTAGTAAAATCGTCGATTCGTATGTGGAAACTCCCGGTACGTGTCTACCGGTGTGAATAATGTGGTGAAATGTGTTCAACCTTGGTTTTCCATGTACATATGTGCTAAACAAACATAGATAGATAAAAAAGTCCATTGGTCCATCCTCGTACGGAGAAAGCTATAAGGGTAGATCTGCGGGCCCCTCCGATCTAGGGTTTCGGGGGTGAATGACCGTCGGAGGGCCGTAATCATTGGAAAACCTGCATGTGGAGCTAGGTTATGTTTATAAGTTGATTTAATGTTTGTAGATGGCATATGTAGGTCATGTGTCTGACGTTGTTCACGGACATGGGCTAACACTTAGTAAAATCGTCGATCCGTATGTGGAAACTCCCGATACGTGCCTAACGGTGTGAATAATGTGGTGAAATGTGTTCAACCTTGGTTTTCCATGTACATATGTGCTAAACAAACATAGATAGATAAAAAAGTCCATTGGTTCATCCTCGTACGGAGAAAGCTATAAGGGTAGATCTGCGGGCCCCTCGATCTAGGGTTTCGGGGGTGAATGACCGTCGGAGGGCCGGAATCATTGGAAAACCTGCATGTGGAGCTAGGTTATGTTTATAAGTGTGATTTAATGTTTGTAGATGGCATATGTAGATCATGTGTCTGACGTTGTTCACGGACATGGGCTAACACTTAGTAAAATCGTCGATCCGTATGTGGGAACTTCCGGTACGTGTCTTCCGGTGTGAATAATGTGGTGAAATGTGTTCAACCTTGGTTTTCCTTGTACATATGTGCTAAAAAACATACATAGATAAAAAAATTCCATTGGTCCATCCTCGTACGGAGAAAGCTATACGGGTAGATCTGCGCCCCCCCCCCCCCGATCTAGGGTTTCGGGGGTGAATGACCGTCGGAGGGCCGGAATCATTGGAAAACCTGCATGTGGAGCTAGGTTATGTTTATAAGTGTGGTTTAATGTTTGTAGATGGCATATGTAGGTCATGTGTGTGACGTTGTTCACAGACATGGGCTAACACTTAGTAAAATCGTCGATCCGTATGTGGAAACTCCCGATACGTGTCTACCGGTGTGAATAATGTGGTGAAATGTGTTCAACCTTGGTTTTCCATGTACATATGTGCTAAACAAACATAGATAGATAAAAAAGTGCATTGGTTCATCCTCGCACGGAGAAAGCTATAAGGGTAGATCTGCGCCCCCCCCCCCCTCGATCTAGGGTTTCGGGGGTGAATGACCGTCGGAGGGCCGTAATCATTGGAAAACCTGCATGTGGAGCTAGGTTATGTTTATAAGTGTGATTTAATGTTTGTAGTTGACATATGTAGGTCATGTGTCTGACGTTGTTCACGGACATGGGCTAACACTTAGTAAAATCGTCGATCCGTATGTGGAAACTCCCGGTACGTGTCTACCGGTGTGAATAATGTGGTGAAATGTGTTCAACCTTGGTTTTCCATGTACATATGTGCTAAACAAACATAGATAGATGAAAAATTCCATTGGTACATCCTCGTACGGAGAAAGCTATAAGGGTAGATCTGCGGGCGCAGCCGATCTTTGGTTTCGGGGGTGAATGACCGTCGGAGGGCCGAAATCATTGTAAAACCTGCATGTGGAGCAAGGTTATGTTTATAAGTGTGATTTAATGTTTGTAGATGGCATGTGTAGGTCATGTGTCTGACGTTGTTCACGGACAAGGGCTAACACTTAGTAAAATCGTCGATCCGTATGTGGAAACTCCCGGTACGTGTCTACCGGTGTGAATAATGTGGTGAAATGTGTTCAACCTTGGTTTTCCATGTACATATGTGCTAAACAAACATAGATAGATAAAAAAGTCCATTGGTCCATCCTCGTACGGAGAAAGCTATACGGGTAGATCTGCGGGCCCCCTCCCGATCTAGGGTTTCGGGGGTGAATGTCCGTCGGAGGGCCGGAATCATTGGAAAACCTGCATGTGGAGCTAGGTTATGTTTATAAGTGTGATTTAATGTTTGTAGATGGCATATGTAGGTCATGTGTCTGACGTTGTTCACGGACATGGGCTAACACTTAGTAAAATCGTCGATCCGTATGTGGAAACTCCCGGTATGTGTCTACCGGTGTGAATAATGTGGTGAAATGTGTTCAACCTTGGTTTTCCATGTACATATGTGCTAAACAAACATAGATAGATAAAAAAGTCCATTGGTCCATCCTCGTACGGAGAAAGCCATAAGGGTAGATCTGCGGTCCCCCCCGTCTAGGGTTTCGCTGGTGAATGACCGTCGGAGGGCCGGGATCATTGGAAAACTTGCATGTGGAGCAAGGTTATGTTTATAAGTTTGATTTAATGTTTGTATATGGCATATGTAGGTCATGTGTCTGACGTTGTTCACGGACATGGGCTAACACTTAGTAAAATCGTCGATCCGTATGTGGAAACTCCCGGTACGTGTCTACCGGTGTGAATAATGTGGTGAAATGTGTTCAACCTTGGTTTTCCATGTACATATGTGCTAAACAAACATAGATAGATAAAAATTCCATTGGTCCATCCTCTTAGGGAGAAAGCCATAAGGGTAGATCTGCGGTCCCCCCCCGTCTAGGGTTTCGCTGGTGAATGACCGTCGGAGGGCCGGAATCATTGGAAAACTTGCATGTGGAGCAAGGTTATGTTTATAAGTTTGATTTAATGTTTGTATATGGCATATGTAGGTCATGTGTCTGACGTTGTTCACGGACATGGGCTAACACTTAGTAAAATCGTCGATCCGTATGTGGAAACTCCCGGTACGTGTCTACCGGTGTGAATAATTTGGTGAAATGTGTTCAACCTTGGTTTTTTCCATGTACATTTGTGCTAAACAAACATAGATAGATAAAAAATTCCATTGGTCCATCCTCGTACGGAGAAAGCTATAAGGGTAGATCTGCGGGCCCCCGCGATCTAGGGTTTCGGGGGTGAATGACCGTCGGAGGGCCGTAATCATTGGAAAACCTGCATGTGGAGCTAGGTTATGTTTATAAGTGTGATTTAATGTTTGTAGATGGCATATGTAGGTCATGTGTTTGACGTTGTTCATGGACATGGGCTAACACTTAGTAAAATCGTCGATCCGTATGTGGAAACTCCCGGTACGTGTCTACCGGTGTGAATAATGTGGTGAAATGTGTTCAACCTTGGTTTTACATGTACATATGTGCTAAACAAACATAGATAGATAAAAAAGTCCATTGGTCCATCCTCGTACGGAGAAAGCTATAAGGGTAGATCTGCGGTCCCCCCCGATCTAGGGTTTCGCGGGTGAATGACCGTCGGAGGGCCGGAAGCATTGGAAAACCTGCATGTGGAGCAAGGTTATGTTTATAAGTTTGACTTAATGTTTGTATATATGGCATATGAAGGTCATGTGTCTGACGTTGTTCACGGACATGGGCTAACAGTTAGTAAAATCGTCGATCCGTATGTGGAAACTCCCGGTACGTGTCTACCGGTGTGAATAATTTGGTGAAATGTGTTCAACCTTGGTTTTCCATGTACATTTGTGCTAAACAAACATAAATAGATAAAAAATTCCATTGGTCCATCCTCGTACGGAGAAAGCTATAAGGGTAGATCTGCGGGCCCCCCCGATCTAGGGTTTCGGGGGTGAATGACCGTCGGAGGGCCGTAATCATTGGAAAACCTGCATGTGGAGCTAGGTTATGTTTATAAGTGTGATTTAATGTTTGTAGATGGCATATCTAGGTCATGTGTCTGACGTTGTTCACGGACATGGGCTAACACTTAGTAAAATCGTCGATCCGTATGTGGAAACTCCCGGTACGTGTCTACCGGTGTGAATAATGTGGTGAAATGTGTTCAACCTTGGTTTTCCATGTACATATGTGCTAAACAAACATAGATAGTTAAAAAAGTCCATTGGTCCATCCTCGTACGGAGAAAGCCATAAGGGTAGATCTGCGGTCCCCCCCCGTCTAGGGTTTCGCTGGTGAATGACCGTCGGAGGGCCGGAATCATTGGAAAACTTGCATGTGGAGCAAGGTTATGTTTATAAGTTTGATTTAATGTTTGTATATGGCATATGTAGGTCATGTGTCTGACGTTGTTCACGGACATGGGCTAACACTTAGTAAAATCATCGATCCATATCTGGAAACTCCCGGTACGTGTCTACCGGTGTGAATAATGTGGTGAAATGTGTTCAACCTTGGTTTTCCATGTACATATGTGCTAAACAAACATAGATAGATAAAAAAGTCCATTGGTCCATCCTCGTACGGAGAAAGCTATAAGGGTAGATCTGCGGCCCCATCCGATCTAGGGTTTCGGGGGTGAATGACCGTCGGAGGGCCGGAATCATTGGAAAACCTGCATGTGGAGCTAGGTTATGTTTATAAGTGTGATTTAATGTTTGTAGATGGCATATTTAGGTCATGTGTCTGACGTTGTTCACGGATATGGGCTAACACTTAGTAAAATCGTCGATCCGTATGTGGAAACTCCCGGTACGTGTCTACCGCTGTGAATAATGTGGTGAAATGTGTTCAACCTTGGTTTTCCATGTACATATGTGCTAAACAAACATAGATAGATAAAAAAAGTCCATTGGTCCATCCTCGTACGGAGAAAGCTATAAGGGTAGATCTGCGGGCCCCTCCGATCTAGGGTTTCGGGGGTGAATGACCGTCGGAGGGCCGTAATCATTGGAAAACCTGCATGTGGAGCTAGGTTATGTTTATAAGTTGATTTAATGTTTGTAGATGGCATATGTAGGTCATGTGTGTGACGTTGTTCACGGACATGGGCTAACACTTAGTAAAATCGTCGATCCGTATGTGGAAACTCCCGGTATGTGTCTACCGGTGTGAATATATGTGGTTAAATGTGTTCAACCTTGGTTTTCCATGTACATATGTGCTAAGCAAACATATATAGATAAAAAAGTCCATTGGTCCATCCTCGTACGGAGAAATCTATAAGGGTAGATCTGCGGGCCCTCCCGATCTAGGGTTTCGGGGGTGAATGACCGTCGGAGGGCCGGAATCATTGAAAAACCTGCATGTGGAGCTAAGTTATGTTTATAAGTGTGATTTCATGTTTGTAGATGGCATATGTAGGTCATGTGTCTGACGTTGTTCACGGAGATGGGTTAACACTTAGTAAAATCGTCGATCCGTATGTGGAAACTCCCGGTACGTGTCTACCGGTGTGAATAATGTGGTGAAATGTGTTCAACCTTGGTTTTCCATGTACATATGTGCTAAACAAACATAGATAGATAAAAAAGTCCATTGGTCCATCCTCGTACGGAGAAAGCTATATGGGTAGATCTGCGCCCCCCCTCATCTAGGGTATCGGGGGTGAATTACCGTCGGAGGGCCGGAATCATTGGAAAACCTGCATGTGGAGCTAGGTTATGTTTATAAGTGTGATTTAATGTTTGTAGATGGCATATGTAGGTCATGTGTGTGACGTTGTTCACGGACATGGGCTAACACTTAGTAAAATCCTCGATCCGTATGTGGAAACTCCCGATACGTGTCTACCGGTGTGAATAATGTGGTGAAATGTGTTCAACCTTGGTTTTCCATGTGCATATGTGCTAAACAAACATAGATAGATAAAAAAGTCCATTGGTTCATCCTCGTACGGAGAAAGCTATAAGGGTAGATCTGCGGGCCCCCCCCCGATCTAGGGTTTTGGGGGGTGAATGACCGTCGGAGGGCCGTAATCATTGGAAAACCTTCATGTGGAGCTAGGTTATGTTTATAAGTGTGATTTAATGTTTGTAGATGGCATATGTAGGTCATGTGTCTGACGTTGTTCACGGACATGGGCTAACACTTAGTAAAATCGTCGATCCGTATGTGGAAACTCCCGGTACGTGTCTACCGGTGTGAATAATGTGGTGAAATGTGTTCAACCTTGGTTTTCCATGTACATATGTGCTACAAAAACATAGATAGATAAAAAAGTCCATTGGTCCATCCTCATACGGAGAAAGGTATAACGGTAGATCTGCCCCCCCCCCCCCCCGATCTAGGGTTTTGGGGGTGAATGACCGTCGGAGTGCCGGAATCATTGGAAAACCTGCATGTGGAGCTAGGTTATGTTTATAAGTGTGATTTAATGTTTGTAGATGGCATATGTAGGTCATGTGTCTGACGTTGTTCACGGACATGGGCTAACACTTAGTAAAATCA
Source organism: Bromus sterilis (assembly GCA_950022295.1). Lineage (NCBI taxonomy): Eukaryota > Viridiplantae > Streptophyta > Magnoliopsida > Poales > Poaceae > Bromus > Bromus sterilis. The sequence continues at coordinate 134,413,218 of OX465601.1, read as the reverse complement.
TCGATCCGTATCTCGAAACTCCCGGTACGTGTCTACCGGTGTGAATAATGTGGTGAAATGTGTTCAACCTTGGTTTTCCATGTACATATGTGCTAAAAAACATAGATAGATAAAAAAGTCCATTGGTCCATCCTCGTACGGAGAAAGCTATAAGGGTAGATCTGCGGCCCCCTCCGATCTAGGGTTTCGGGGGTGAATGACCGTCGGAGGGCCGGAATCATTGAAAAACCTGCATGTGGAGCTAGGTTATGTTTATAAGTGTGATTTAATGTTTGTAGATGGCATATTTAGGTCATGTGTCTGACGTTGTTCACGGACATGGGCTAACACTTAGTAAAATCGTCGATTCGTATGTGGAAACTCCCGGTACGTGTCTACCGGTGTGAATAATGTGGTGAAATGTGTTCAACCTTGGTTTTCCATGTACATATGTGCTAAACAAACATAGATAGATAAAAAAGTCCATTGGTCCATCCTCGTACGGAGAAAGCTATAAGGGTAGATCTGCGGGCCCTCCCGATCTAGGGTTTCGGGGGTGAATGACCGTCGAAGGGCCGGAATCATTGGAAAACCTGCATGTGGAGCTAGGCTATGTTTTAAAGTGTGATTTAATGTTTGTAGATGGCATATGTAGGTCATGTGTCTGACGTTGTTCACGGACATGGGCTAACACTTAGTAAAATCATCGATCCGTATGTGGAAACTCCCGGTACGTGTCTACCGGTGTGAATAATATGGTGAAATGTGTTAAACCTTGGTTTTCCATGTACATATGTGCTAAACAAACATAGATAGATAAAAAAGTCCATTGGTCCATCCTCGTACGGAGAAAGCTATAAGGGTAGATCTGCGGACCCCCCCGATCTAGGGTTTCGGGGGTGAATGACCGTCAGAGGGCCGGAATCATTGGAAAACCTGCATGTGGAGCTAGTTTATGTTTATAAGTGTGATTTAATGTTTGTAGATGGCATATGTAGGTCATGTGTCTGGCGTTGTTCACGGACATGGGCTAACACTTAGTAAAATCGTCGATCCGTATGTGGAAACTCCTGGTACGTGTCTACCGCTGTAAATAATTTGGTGAAATGTATTCAACCTTGGTTTTCCATGTACATTTGTGCTAAACAAACATAGATAGATAAAAAGTCCATTGGTCCATCCTCGTACGGAGAAAGCTATAAGGGTAGATCTGCGGGCCCCTCCGATCTAGGGTTTCGGGGGTGAATGACCGTCGGAGGGCCGTAATCATTGGAAAACCTGCATGTGGAGCTAGGTTATGTTTATAAGTTGATTTAATGTTTGTAGATGGCATATGTAGGTCATGTGTCTGACGTTGTTCACGGACATGGGCTAACACTTAGTAAAATCGTCGATCCGTATGTGGAAACTCCCGGTACGTGTCTACCGGTGTGAATATATGTGGTGAAATGTGTTCAACCTTGGTTTTCCATGTACATATGTGCTAAACAAACATAGATAGATAAAAAAGTCCATTGGTCCATCCTCGTACGGAGAAAGCTATAAGGGTAGATCTGCGGGCCCTCCCGATCTAGGGTTTCGGGGGTGAATGACCGTCGAAGGGCCGGAATCATTGGAAAACCTGCATGTGGAGCTAGGCTATGTTTTAAAGTGTGATTTAATGTTTGTAGATGGCATATGTAGGTCATGTGTCTGACGTTGTTCACGGACATGGGCTAACACTTAGTAAAATCATCGATCCGTATGTGGAAACTCCCGGTACGTGTCTACCGGTGTGAATAATATGGTGAAATGTGTTAAACCTTGGTTTTCCATGTACATATGTGCTAAACAAACATAGATAGATAAAAAAGTCCATTGGTCCATCCTCGTACGGAGAAAGCTATAAGGGTAGATCTGCGGACCCCCCCGATCTAGGGTTTCGGGGGTGAATGACCGTCAGAGGGCCGGAATCATTGGAAAACCTGCATGTGGAGCTAGTTTATGTTTATAAGTGTGATTTAATGTTTGTAGATGGCATATGTAGGTCATGTGTCTGGCGTTGTTCACGGACATGGGCTAACACTTAGTAAAATCGTCGATCCGTATGTGGAAACTCCTGGTACGTGTCTACCGCTGTAAATAATTTGGTGAAATGTATTCAACCTTGGTTTTCCATGTACATTTGTGCTAAACAAACATAGATAGATAAAAAAGTCCATTGGTTCATCCTCGTACGGAGAAAGCTATAAGGGTAGATCTGCGGGCCCCCCGATCTAGGGTTTCGGGGGTGAATGACCGTCGGAGGGCCGGAATCATTGGAAAACCTGCATGTGGAGCTAGGTTATGTTTATAAGTGTGATTTAATGTTTGTAGATGGCATATGTAGGTCATGTGTCTGACGTTGTTCACGGACATGGGCTAACACTTAGTAAAATCGTCGATCCGTATTTGGAAACTCCCGGTACGTGTCTACCGGTGTGAATAATATGGTGAAATGTGTTCAACCTTGGTTTTCCATGTACATATGTGCTAAACAAACATAGATAGATAAAAAAGTCCATTGGTCCATCCTCGTACGCAGAAAGCTATAAGGGTAGATCTGCGGGCCCCCCTGATCTAGGGTTTCGGGGGTGAATGACCGTCGGAGGGCCGGAATCATTGGAAAACCTGCATGTGGAGCTAAGTTATGTTTATAAGTGTGATTTAATATTTGTAGATGGCATATGTAGGTCATGTGTATGACGTTGTTCACGGACATGGGCTAACACTTTGTAGAATCGTCGATCCGTATGTGGAAACTCCCGGTACGTGTCTACCGGTGTGAATAATGTGGTGAAATGTGTTCAACCTTGGTTTTCCATGTACATATGTGCTAAACAAACATAGATAGATAAAAAAGTCCATTGGTCCATCCTCGTACGGAGAAAGCTATACGGGTAGATCTGCGCCCCCCCCCCGATCTAGGGTTTCGGGGGTGAATGACCGTCGGAGGGCCGGAATCATTGGAAAACCTGCATGTGGAGCTAGGTTATGTTTATAAGTGTGATTTAATGTTTGTCGATGGAATATGTAGGTCATGTGTGTGACGTTGTTCACGGACATGGGCTAACACTGAGTAAAATCGTCGATCCGTATGTGGAAACTCCCGATACGTGTCTAACGGTGTGAATAATGTGGTGAAATGTGTTCAACCTTGGTTTTCCATGTACATATGTGCTAAACAAACATAGATAGATAAAAAAGTCCATCGGTTCATCCTCGTACGGACAAAAGCTATAAGGGTAGATCTGCGGGCCCCCCCGATCTAGGGTTTCGGGGGTGAATGACCGTCGGAGGGCCGTAATCATTGGAAAACCTGCATGTGGAGCTAGGTTATGTTTATAAGTTTGATTTCATGTTTGTATATGGCATATGTAGGTCATGTGTCTGACGTTGATCACGGACATGGGCTAACACTTAGTAAAATCGTCGATCCGTATGTGAAAACTTCCGGTACGTGTCTACCGCTGTAAATAATTTGGTGAAATGTATTCAACCATGGTTTTCCATGTACATTTGTGCTAAACAAACATAGATAGATAAAAAAGTCCATTGGTCCATCGTCGTACGGAGAAAGCTATAAGGGTAGATCTGCGGGCCCCCGGATCTAGGGTTTCGGGGGTGAATGACCGTCGGAGGGCCGGAATCATTGGAAAACCTGCATGCGGAGCTAGGTTATGTTTATAAGTTTGATTTAATGTTTGTATATGGCATATTTAGGTCATGTGTCTGACGTTGATCACGGACATGGGCTAACACTTAGTAAAATCGTCGATCCGTATGTGGAAACTCCCGGTACGTGCCTACCGGTGTAAATGATTTGGTGAAATGTATTCAACCATGGTTTTTCATGTATATATGTGCTAAACAAACATAGATATATAAAAAAGTCCATTGGTCCATCCTCGTACGCAGAAAGCTATAAGGGTAGATCTGTGGGCCCCCGCGATCTAGGGTTTCGGGGGTGAATGACCGTCGGAGGGCCGGAATCATTGGAAAACCTGCATGTGGAGCTAAGTTATGTTTATAAGTGTGATTTAATGTTTTTAGATGGCATTTGTAGGTCATGTGTCTGACGTTGTCCTCGGACATGGGCTAACACTTAGTAAAATCGTCGATCCGTATGTGGAAACTCCCGGTACGTGTCTACCGGTGTGAATAATGTGGTGAAATGTGTTCAACCTTGGTTTTCCATGTACATATGTGCTAAACAAACATAGATAGATAAAAAAGTCCATTGGTCCATCCTCGTACGGAGAAAGCTATACGGGTAGATCTGCGCCCCCCCCCCCCCGATCTAGGGTTTCGGGGGTGAATGACCGTCGGAGGGCCGGAATCATTGGAAAACCTGCATGTGGAGCTAGGTTATGTTTATAAGTGTGATTTAATGTTTGTAAAGGCATATGTAGGTCATGTGTCTGACGTTGTTCACGGACATGGGCTAACACTTAGTAAAATCGTCGATCCGTATGTGGAAACTCCCGGTACGTGTCTACCGGTGTGTATAATGTGGTGAAATGTGTTCAACCTTGGTTTTCCATGTACATATGTGATAAACAAACATAGATAGATAAAAAAGTCCATTGGTCCATCCTCGTACGGAGAAAGCTATACGGGTAGATCTGCGGGCCCCCTCCCGATATAGGGTTTCGGGGGTGAATGTCCGTCGGAGGGCCGGAATCATTGGAAAACCTGCATGTGGAGCTAGGTTATGTTTATAAGTGTGATTTAATGTTTGTAGATGGCATATGTAGGTCATGTGTGTGACGTTGTTCACGGACATGGGCTAACACTTAGTAAAATCGTCGATCCGTATGTGGAAACTCCCGATAAGTGTCTACCGGTGTGAATAATGTGGTGAAATGTGTTCAACCTTGGTTTTCCATGTACATACGTGCTAAACAAACATAGATAGATAAAAAAGTCCATTGGTTCATCCTCGTACGGAGAAAGCTATAAGGGTAGATCTGCAGGCCCCCCCGGATCTAGGGTTTCGGGGGTGAATGACCGTCGGAGGGCCGGAATCATTGGAAAACCTGCATGCGGAGCTAGGTTATGTTGATAAGTTTCATTTAATGTTTGTAGATGGCATATGTAGGTCATGTGTCTCACGTTGTTCACGGACATGGGCTAACACTTAGTAAAATCGTCGATCCGTATGTGGAAACTCCCGGTACGTGTCTACCGGTGTGAATAATGTGGTGAAATGTGTTGAACCTTGGTTTTCCATGTACATATGTGCTAAAAAAACATAGATAGATAAAAAATTCCATTGGTCCATCCTCGTACGGAGAAAGCTATAAGGGTAGATCTGCGTGCCCCCCCCCCGATCTAGGGTTTCGGGGGTGAATGTCCGTCGGAGGGCTACCGGTACGTGTCTACTCCCGGTACGTACATGGAGTATATGGCATATGTAGGTCATGTGTCTGACGTTGATCACGGACATGGGCTAACACTTAGTAAAATCGTCGATCCGTATGTGGAAACTTCCGGTACGTGTCTACCGCTGTAAATAATTTGGTGAAATGTATTCAACCATGGTTTTCCATGTACATTTGTGCTAAACAAACATAGATAGATACAAAAGTCCATTGGTCCATCGTCGTACGGAGTAAGCTATAAGGGTAGATCTGCGGGCCCCCGGATCTAGGGTTTTGGGGGTGAATGACCGTCGGAGGGCCGGAATCATTGGAAAACCTGCATGCGGAGCTAGGTTATGTTTATAAGTTTGATTTAATGTTTGTATATGGCATATTTAGGTCATGTGTCTGACGTTGATCACGGACATGGGCTAACACTTAGTAAAATCGTCGATCCGTATGTGGAAACTCCCGGTACGTGTATGTGCTAAACAAACATAGATAGATAAAAAAGTCCATTGGTCCATCCTCGTACGGAGAAAGCTATAAGGGTAGATCTGCAGGCCCCCTCGATCTAGGGTTTCGCGGGTGAATGACCGTCTGAGGGCCGGAATCATTGGAAAACCTGCATGTGGAGCAAGGTTATGTTTATAAGTTTGATTTAATCTTTGTATATGGCATATGTAGGTCATGTGTCTGACGTTGTTCACGGACATGGGCTAACACTTAGTAAAATCGTCGATCCGTACGTGGAAACTCCCGGTACGTGCCTACCGGTGTAAATGATTTGGTGAAATGTATTCAACCTTGGTTTTCCATGTATATATGTGCTAAACACACATAGATAGATAAAAAAGTCCATTGGTCCATCCTCGTACGGATAAAGCTATAAGGGTAGATCTGCGGGGCCCCCCGATCTAGGGTTTCGGGGGTGAATGACCATCGGAGGGCCTGAATCATTGGAAAACCTGCATGTGGAGCTAAGTTATGTTTACAAGTGTGATTTAATGATTGTAGATGGCATATGTAGGTCATGTGTCTGACGCTGTTCACGGACAAGGGCTAACACTTAGTAAAATCGTCGATCCGTATGTGCAAACTCCCGGTACGTGTCTACCGGTGTGAATAATGTGGTGAAATGTGTTCAACCTTGGTTTTCCATGTACATATGTGCTAAACAAACATAAATAGATAAAAAAGTCCATTGGTCCATCCTCGTACGGAGAAAGCTATACGGGTAGATCTGCGCCCCCCCCCCCGATCTAGGGTTTCGGGGGTGAATGACCGTCAGAGGGCCGGAATCATTGGAAAACCTGCATGTGGAGCTAGGTTATGTTTATAAGTGTGATTTAATGTTTGTAGATGGCATATGTAGGTCATGTGTCTGACGTTGTTCACGGACATGGGCTAACACTTAGTAAAATCGTCGATCCGTATGTGGAAACTCCCGGTACGTGTCTACCGGTGTGAATAATGTGGTGAAATGTGTTCGACCTTGGCTTTCCATGTACATATGTGCTAAACAAACATATATAGATAAAAAAGTCCATTGGTCCATCCTCGTACGGAGAAAACTATAAGGGTAGATCTGCGGGGCCCCTCGAGCTAGGGTTTCGGGGGTGAATGACCGTCGGAGGGCCGGAATCATTGGAAAACCTGCATGCGGAGCTAGGTTATGTTTATAAGTTTGATTTAATGTTTGTATATGGCATATGTAGGTCATGTGTCTGACGTTGATCACAGACATGGGCTAACAATTAGTAAAATCGTCGATCCGTATGTGGAAACTCCCGGTACGTGCCTACCGGTGTAAATGATTTGGTGAAATGTATTCAACCTTGGTTTTCCATGTACATTTGTGCTAAACAAACATAGATAGATAAAAAGTCCATTGGTCCATCCTCGTACGGAGAAAGCTATAAGGGTAGATCTGCGGGCCCCCCGATCTAGGGTTTCGGGGGTGAATGACCGTCGGAGGGCCGGAATCATTGGAAAACCTGCATGTGGAGCTAGCTTATGTTTATAAGTGTGATTTAATGTTTGTAGATGGCATATGTAGGTCATGTGTGTGACGTTGTTCACGGACATGGGCTAACACTTAGTAAAATCGTCGATCCGTATGTGGAAACTCCCGGTACGTGTCTACCGGTGTGAATAATGTGGTGAAATGTGTTCAACCTTGGTTTTCCTTGTACATATGTGCTAAACAAACATAGATAGATGAAAAATTCCATTGGTACATCCTCGTACGGAAAAAGCTATAAGGGTAGATCTGCGGGCGCAGCCGATCTTTGGTTTCGGGGGTGAATGACCGTCGGAGGGCCGAAATCATTGTAAAACCTGCATGTGGAGCAAGGTTATGTTTATAAGTGTGATTTAATGTTTGTAGATGGCATGTGTAGGTCATGTGTCTGACGTTGTTCACGGACAAGGGCTAACACTTAGTAAAATCGTCGATCCGTATGTGGAAACTCCCGGTACGTGTCTACCGGTGTGAATAATGTGGTGAAATGTGTTCAACCTTGGTTTTCCATGTACATATGTGCTAAACAAACATAGATAGATAAAAAAGTCCATTGGTCCATCCTCGTACGCAGAAAGCTATAAGGGTAGATTTGCGCCCCCCCCCCCAATCTAGGGTTTCGCGGGTGATTGTCCGTCGGAGGGCCGGAATCATTGGAAAACCTGCATGTGGAGCTAGGTTATGTTTATAAGTTTGATTTAATGTTTGTATATGGCATATGTAGGTCATGTGTCTGACGTTGATCACGGACATGGGCTAACACTTAGTAAAATCGTTGATCCGTATGTGGAAACTCCCGGTACGTGTCTACCGGTGTGAATAATGTGGTGAAATGTGTTCGACCTTGGTTTTCCATGTACATATGTTCTAAACAAACATAGATAGATAAAAAAGTCCATTGGTCCATCCTCGTACGGAGAAAACTATAAGGGTATATCTGCGGGCCCCCCCGATCTAGGGTTTCGGGGGTGAATGACCGTCGGAGGGCCAGAATCATTGGAAAACCTGCATGTGGAGCTAGGTTATGTTTATAAGTGTGATTTAATGTTTGTAAAGGCATATGTAGGTCATGTGTCTGACGTTGTTCACGGACATGGGCTAACACTTAGTAAAGTCGTCGATCCGTATGTGGAAACTCCCGGTACGTGTCTACCGGTGTGAATAATGTGGTGAAATGTGTTCAACCTTGGTTTTCCATGTACATATGTGATAAACAAACATAGATAGATAAAAAAGTCCATTGGTCCATCCTCGTACGGAGAAAGCTATACGGGTAGATCTGCGGGCCCCCTCCCGATCTAGGGTTTCGGGGGTGAATGTCCGTCGGAGGGCCGGAATCATTGGAAAACCTGCATGTGGAGCTAGGTTATGTTTATAAGTGTGATTTAATGTTTGTAGATGCCATATGTAGGTCATGTGTGTGACGTTGTTCACGGACATGGGCTAACACTTAGTAAAATCGTCGATCCGTATGTGGAAACTCCCGATAAGTGTGTACCGGTGTGAATAATGTGGTGAAATGTGTTCAACCTTGGTTTTCCATGTACATACGTGCTAAACAAACATAGATAGATAAAAAAAGTCCATTGGTTCATCCTCGTACGGAGAAAGCTATAAGGGTAGATCTGCAGGCCCCCCCGATCTAGGGTTTCGGGGGTGACTGACCGTCGGAGGGCCGTAATCATTGGAAAACCTGCATGTGGAGCTAGGTTATGTTTATAAGTGTGATTTAATGTTTGTAGATGGCATATGTAGGTCATGTGTCTCACGTTGTTCACGGACATGGGCTAACACTTAGTAAAATCGTCGATCCGTATGTGGAAACTCCCGGTACGTGTCTACCGGTGTGAATAATGTGGTGAAATGTGTTGAACCTTGGTTTTCCATGTACATATGTGCTAAAAAAACATAGATAGATAAAAAAGTCCATTGGTCCATCCTCGTACGGAGAAAGCTATACGGGTAGATCTGCGGGCCCCCTCCCGATCTAGGGTTTCGGGGGTGAATGTCCGTCGGAGGGCCGGAATCATTGGAAAACCTCCATGTAGAGCTAGGTTATGTTTATAAGTGTGATTTAATGTTTGTAGATGGCATATGTAGGTCATGTGTCTGACGTTGTTCACGGACATGGGCTAACACTTAGTAAAATCGTCGATCCGTATGTGGAAACTCCCGGTACGTGTCTACCGATGTGAATAATGTGGTGAAATGTGTTCAACCTTTGTTTTCCATGTACATATGTGCTAAACAAACATAGATAGATAAAAAAGTCCATTGGTCCATCCTCCTACGGAGAAAGCTATAAGGGTAGATCTGCGGGCCCCCCCGATCTAGGGTTTCGCGGGTGAATGACCGTCGGAGGGCCGGAATCATTGGAAAACCTGCATGTAGAGCTAGGTTATGTTTATAAGTGTGATTTAATGTTTGTATATGGCATATGTAGGTCATGTGTCTGACGTTGATCACGGACATGGGCTAACACTTAGTAAAATCGTCGATCCGTATGTGGAAACTTCCGGTACGTGTCTACCGCTGTAAATAATTTGGTGAAATGTATTCAACCTTGGTTTTCCATGTACATTTGTGCTAAACAAACATAGATAGATAAAAAAGTCCATTGGTCCATCCTCGTACGGAGAAAGCTATAAGGGTAGATCTGCGGGCCCCCGGATCTAGGGTTTCGGGGGTGAATGACCGTCGGAGGGCCGGAATCATTGGAAAACCTGCATGCGGAGCTAGGTTATGTTGATAAGTTTGATTTAATGTTTGTATATGGCATATTTAGGTCATGTGTCTGACGTTGATCACGGACATGGGCTAACACTTAGTAAAATCGTCGATCCGTATGTGGAAACTCCCGGTACGTGCCTACCGGTGTAAATGATTTGGTGAAATGTATTCAACCTTGGTTTTACATGTATATATGTGCTAAACAAACATAGATATATAAAAAAGTCCATTGGTCCATCCTCGTACGCAGAAAGCTATAAGGGTAGATCTGTGGGGCCCCTCCCGATCTAGGGTTTCGGGGGTGAATGTCCGTCGGAGGGCCGGAATCATTGGAAAACCTGCATGTAGAGCTAGGTTATGTTTATAAGTGTGATTTAATGTTTGTAGATGGCATATGTAGGTCATGTGTGTGACGTTGTTCACGGACATGGGCTAACACTTAGTAAAATCGTCGATCCGTATGTGGAAACTCCCGGTACGTGTCTACCGATGTGAATAATGTGGTGAAATGTGTTCAACCTTGGTTTTCCATGTACATATGTGCTAAACAAACATAGTTAGATAAAAAATTCCACAGGTCCATCCTCGTACGGAGAAATCTATAAGGGTAGATCTGTGGGGCCCCCCGATCTAGGGTTTCGGAGGTGAATGACGGTCAGACGGCCGGAATCATTGGAAAACCTGCATGTGGAGCTAGGTTATGTTTATAAGTGTGATTTAATGTTTGTAGATGGCATATGTAGGTCATGTGTCTGACGTTGATCACGGACATGGGCTAACACTTAGTAAATTCGTCGATCCGTATGTGGAAACTCCCGGTACGTGTCTACCGCTGTGTATAATGTGGTGAAATGTGTTCAACCTTGGTTTTCCATGTACATACGTGCTAAACAAACATAGATAGATAAAAAAGTCCATTGGTTCATCCTCGGGCGGAGAAAGGTATAAGGGTAGATCTACAGGCCGCCCCGATCTAGGGTTTCGGGGGTGAATGACCGTCGGAGGGCCGTAATCATTGGAAAACCTGCATGTGGAGCTAGGTTATGTTTATAAGTGTGATTTAATGTTTGTAGATGGCATATGTAGGTCATGTGTCTCACGTTGTTCACGGACATGGGCTATCACTTATTAAAATCGTCGATCCGGAAACTCCCGGTACGTGTCTACCGGTGTGAATAATGTGGTGAAATGTGTTCAACCTTGGTTTTCCATGTACATATGTGCTAAACAACCATAGATAGATAAAAAATTCCAATGGTCCATCCTCGTACGGAGAAAGCTATAAGGGTAGATCTGCGCCCCCCCCCCCCGATCTGGGGTTTCGGGGGTGAATGACCGTCGGAAGGCCGGAATCACTGGAAAACCTGCATGTGGAGCTAGTTTATGTTTATAAGTGTGATTTAATGTTTGTATATGGCATAGGTAGGTCATTTGTCTGACGTTGTTCACGGACATGGGCTAATACTTAGTAAAATCGTCGATCCGTATGTGGAAACTCCCGGTACGTGTCTACCGGTGTGAATAATGTGGTGAAATGTGTTCCACCTTGGTTTTCCATGTACATATGTGCTAAACAAACATAGATAGATAAAAAAGTCCGTTGGTCCATCCTCGTACGGATAAAGCTATAAGGGTAGATCTGCGCCCCCCCCCCCGATCTAGGGTTTCGGGGGTGAATGACCGTCGGAGGGCCGTAATCATTGAAAAACCTGCATGTGGAGCTAGGTTATGTTTATAAGTGTGATTTAATGTTTGTAGATGGCATATGTAGGTCATGTGTCTGACGTTGTTCACGGACATTGGCTAACACTTAGTAAAATCGTCGATCCGTATGTGGAAACTCCCGGTACATGTCTACCGGTGCGAATAATGTGGTGAAATGTGTTCAACCTTGGTTTTCCATGTACATATGTGCTAAAAAAACATAGATAGATAAAAAAGTCCATTGGTCCATCCTCGTACGGAGAAAGCTATACGGGTAGATCTGCGGGCCCCCTCCCGATCTAGGGTTTCGGGGGTGAATGTCCGTCGGAGGGCCGGAATCATTGGAAAACCTGCATGTAGAGCTAGGTTATGTTTATATGTGTGATTTAATGTTTGTAGATGGCATATGTAGGTCATGTGTGTGACGTTGTTCACGGACATGGGCTAACACTTAGTAAAATCGTCGATCCGTATGTGGAAACTCCCGATAAGTGTCTACCGGTGTGTATAATGTGGTGAAATGTGTTCAACCTTGGTTTTCCATGTACATACGTGCTAAACAAACATAGATAGATAAAAAAGTCCATTGGTTCATCCTCGGACGGAGAAAGGTATAAGGGTAGATCTACAGGCCGCCCCGATCTAGGGTTTCGGGGGTGAATGACCGTCGGAGGGCCGTAATCATTGGAAAACCTGCATGTGGAGCTAGGTTATGTTTATAAGTGTGATTTAATGTTTGTAGATGGCATATGTAGGTCATGTGTCTCACGTTGTTCACGGACATGGGCTAACACTTAGTAAAATCGTCGATCCGGAAACTCCCGGTACGTGTCTACCGATGTGAATAATGTGGTGAAATGTGTTCAACCTTGGTTTTCCATGTACATATGTGCTAAACAACCATAGATAGATAAAAAATTCCAATGGTCCATCCTCGTACGGAGAAAGCTATAAGGGTAGATCTGCGCCCCCCCCCCCCCCCGATCTGGGGTTTCGGGGGTGAATGACCGTCGGAAGGCCGGAATCACTGGAAAACCTGCATGTGGAGCTAGTTTATGTTTATAAGTGCGATTTAATGTTTGTATATGGCATAGGTAGGTCATGTGTCTCACGTTGTTCACGGACATGGGCTAACACTTAGTAAAATCGTCGATCCGTATGTGGAAACTCCCGGTACGTGTCTACCGGTGTGAATAATGTGGTGAAATGTGTTCAACCTTGGTTTTCCATGTACCTATGTGCTAAACAAACATAGATAGATAAAAAAGTCCGTTGGTCCATCCTCGTACGGATAAAGCTATAAGGGTAGATCTGCGCCCCCCCCCCCCGATCTAGGGTTTCGGGGGTGAATGACCGTCGGAGGGCCGTAATCATTGAAAAACCTGCATGTGGAGCTAGGTTATGTTTATAAGTGTGATTTAATGTTTGTAGATGGCATATGTAAGTCATGTGTCTGACGTTGTTCACGGACATGGGCTAACACTTAGTAAAATCGTCGATCTGTATGTGGAAACTCCCGGTACGTGTCTACCGGTGTGAATATTGTGGTGAAATGTGTTCAACCTTGGTTTTCCATGTACATATGTGCTAAACAAACATAGATAGATAAAAAAGTCCATTGGTCCATCCTCGTACGGAGAAAGCTATAAGGGTAGATCTGCGGGCCCCCCCGATCTACGGTTTCGGGGGTGAATGACCGTCGGAGGGCCGGAATCATTACAAAACCTGCATGTGGAGCTAGGTAATGTTTATAAGTGTGATTTAATGTTTGTACATGGCATATGTAGGTCATGTGTCTGACGTTGTTCACGGACATGGGCTAACACTTAGTAAAATCGTCGATCTGTATGTGGAAACTCCCGGTACGTGTCTACCGGTGTGAATAATGTGGTGAAATGTGTTCAACCTTGGTTTTCCATGTACATATGTGCTAAACAAACATAGATAGATAAAAAAGTCCATTGGTCCTTCCTCGTACGGAGAATGCTATAAGGGTAGATCTGCGGGCCCCCCGATCTAGGGTTTCGGGGGTGAATGACCGTCGGAGGGCCGGAATCATTGGAAAACCTGCATGTGGAGCTAGGTTATGTTTATAAGTGTGATTTAATGTTTGTAGATGGCATATGTAGGTCATGTGTCTGACGTTGTTCACGGACATGGGCTAACACTTAGTAAAATCGTCGATCCGTATGTGGAAACTCCCGGTACGTGTCTACAAGTGTGAATAATATGGTGAAATGTGTTCAACCTTGGTTTTCCATGTACATATGTGCTAAACAAACATAGATAGATAAAAAAGTCCATTGGTCCGTCCTCGTACGGAGAAAGCTATAAGGGTAGATCTGCGGGTCCCCCGATCTAGGGTTTCGGGGGTGAATGACCGTCGGAGGGTCGGAATCATTCGAAAACCTGCATGTGGAGCTAGGTTATGTTTATAAGTGTGATTTAATGTTTGTAGATGGCATATGTAGGTCATGTGTCTGACGTTGTTCACGGACATGGGCTAACACTTAGTTAAATCGTCGATCCGTATGTGGAAACTCCCGGTACGTGTCTACAAGTGTGAATAATATGGTGAAATGTGTTCAACCTTGGTTTTCCATGTACATATGTGCTAAACAAACATAGATAGATAAAAAATTCCATTGGTCCGTCCTCGTATGGAGAAAGCTATAAGGGTAGATCTGTGGGCCCCCCGATCTAGGGTTTCGGGGGTGAATGACCGTCGGAGGGTCGGAATCATTCGAAAACCTGCATGTGGAGCTAGGTTATGTTTATAAGTGTGATTTAATGTTTATAGGTGGCATATGTAGGTCATGTGTCTGACGTTGTTCACGGACATGGGCTAACACTTAGTAAGATCGTCGGTCCATATGTGGAAACTCCCGGTACGTGTCTACCGGTGTGTATAATGTGGTGAAATGTGTTCAACTTTGGTTTTCCATGTACATACGTGCTAAACAAACATAGATAGATAAAAAAGTCCATTGGTTCATCCTCGGGCGGAGAAAGGTATAAGGGTAGATCTACAGGCCGCCCCGATCTAGGGTTTCGGGGGTGAATGACCGTCGGAGGGCCGTAATCATTGGAAAACCTGCATGTGGAGCTAGGTTATGTTTATAAGTGTGATTTAATGTTTGTAGATGGCATATGTAGGTCATGTGTCTGACGTTGTTCACGGACATGGGCTAACACTTAGTAAAATCGTCGATCCGGAAACTCCCGGTACGTGTCTACCGGTGTGAATAATGTGGTGAAATGTGTTCAACCTTGGTTTTCCATGTACATATGTGCTAAACAACCAAAGATAGATAAAAAATTCCAATGGTCCATCCTCGTACGGAGAAAGCTATAAGGGTAGATCTGCGCCCCCCCCCCCGATCTGGGGTTTCGGGGGTGAATGACCGTCGGAAGGCCGGAATCACTGGAAAACCTCCATGTGGAGCTAGTTTATGTTTATAAGTGCGATTTAATGTTTGTATATGGCATTGGTAGGTCATGTGTCTGACGTTGTTCACGGACATGGGCTAACACTTAGTAAAATCGTCGATCCGTATGTGGAAACTCCAGGTACGTGTCTACCGGTGTGAATAATGTGGTGAAATGTGTTCAACCTTGGTTTTCCATGTACATATGTTCTAAACAAACATAGATAGATAAAAAAGTCCGTTGGTCCATCCTCGTACGGATAAAGCTATAAGGGTAGATCTGCGCCCCCCCCCCCCCCCGATCTAGGGTTTCGGGAGTGAATGACCGTCGGAGGGCCGTAATCATTGAAAAACCTGCATGTGGAGCTAGGTTATGTTTATAAGTGTGATTTAATGTTTGTACATGGCATATGTAGGTCATGTGTCTGACGTTGTTCACGGACATTGGCTAACACTTAGTAAAATCGTCGATCCGTATGTGGAAACTCCCGGTACATGTCTACCGGTGTGAATAATGTGGTGAAATGTGTTCAACCTTGGTTTTTCCATGTACATATGTGCTAAACAAACATAGATAGATAAAAAAGTCCATTGGTCCATCCTCGTACGGAGAAAGCTATACGGGTAGATCTGCGGGCCCCCTCCCGATCTAGGGTTTCGGGGGTGAATGTCCGTCGGAGGGCCGGAATCATTGGAAAACCTGCATGTAGAGCTAGGTTATGTTTATAAGTGTGATTTAATGTTTGTAGATGGCATATGTAGGTCATGTGTGTGACGTTGTTCACGGACATGAGCTAACACTTAGTAAAATCGTCGATCCGTATGTGGAAACTCCCGATAAGTGTCTACCGGTGTGTATAATGTGGTGAAATGTGTTCAACCTTGGTTTTCCATGTACATACGTGCTAAACAAACATAGATAGATAAAAAAGTCCATTGGTTCATCCTCGGACGGAGAAAGGTATAAGGGTAGATCTACAGGTCGCCCCGATCTAGGGTTTCGGGGGTGAATGACCGTCGGAGGGCCGTAATCATTGGAAAACCCTGCATGTGGAGCTAGGTTATGTTTATAAGTGTGATTTAATGTTTGTAGATGGCATATGTAGGTCATGTGTCTCACGTTGTTCACGGACATGGGCTAACACTTAGTAAAATCGTCGATCCGGAAACTCCCGGTACGTGTCTACCGGTGTGAATAATGTGGTGAAATGTGTTCAACCTTGGTTTTCCATGTACATATGTGCTAAACAACCATAGATAGATAAAATATTCCAATGGTCCATCCTCGTACGGAGAAAGCTATAAGGGTAGATCTGCGCCCCCCCCCCCCCCGATCTGGGGTTTCGGGGGTGAATGACCGTCGGAAGGCCGGAATCACTGGAAAACCTGCATGTGGAGCTAGTTTATGTTTATAAGTGCGATTTAATGTTTGTATATGGCATAGGTAGGTCATGTGTCTGACGTTGTTCACGGACATGGGCTAACACTTAGTAAAATCGTCGATCCGTATGTGGAAATTCCCGGTACGTGTCTACCGGTGTGAATAATGTGGTGAAATGTGTTCAACCTTGGTTTTCCATGTACATATGTGCTAAACAAACATAGATAGATAAAAAAGTCCGTTGGTCCATCCTCGTACGGATAAAGCTATAAGGGTAGATCTGCGGGCCCCCCCCCCCGATCTAGGGTTTCGGGGGTGAATGACCGTCGGAGGGCTGTAATCATTGAAAAACCTGCATGTGGAGCTAGGTTATGTTTATAAGTGTGATTTAATGTTTGTAGATGGCATATGTAGGTCATGTGTCTGACGTTGTTCACGGACATGGGCTAACACTTAGTAAAATCGTCGATCTGTATGTGGAAACTCCCGGTACGTGTCTACCGGTGTGAATAATGTGGTGAAATGTGTTCAACCTTGGTTTTCCATGTACATATGTGCTAAACAAACATAGATAGATAAAAAAGTCCATTGGTCCATCCTCGTACGGAGAAAGCTATAAGGGTAGATCTGCGGGCCCCCCCGATCTACGGTTTCGGGGGTGAATGACCGTCGGAGGGCCGGAATCATTACAAAACCTGCATGTGGAGCTAGGTAATGTTTATAAGTGTGATTTAATGTTTGTACATGGCATATGTAGGTCATGTGTCTGACGTTGTTCACGGACATGGGCTAACACTTAGTAAAATCGTCGATCCGTATGTGGAAACTCCCGGTACGGGTCTACCGGTGTGAATAATGTGGTGAAATGTGTTCAACCTTGGTTTTCCATGTACATATGTGCTAAACAAACATAGATAGATAAAAAAGTCCATTGGTCCTTCCTCGTACGGAGAATGCTATAAGGGTAGATCTGCGGGCCCTCCCGATCTAGGGTTTCGGGGGTGAATGACCGTCGAAGGGCCGGAATCATTGGAAAACCTGCATGTGGAGCTAGGCTATGTTTTAAAGTGTGATTTAATGTTTGTAGATGGCATATGTAGGTCATGTGTCTGACGTTGTTCACGGACATGGGCTAACACTTAGTAAAATCGTCGATCCGTATGTGGAAACTCCCGGTACGTGTCTACAAGTGTGAATAATATGGTGAAATGTGTTCAACCTTGGTTTTCCATGTACATATGTGCTAAACAAACATAGATAGATAAAAAAGTCCATTGGTCCGTCCTCGTACGGAGAAAGCTATAAGGGTAGATCTGCGGGTCCCCCGATCTAGGGTTTCGGGGGTGAATGACCGTCGGAGGGTCGGAATCATTCGAAAACCTGCATGTGGAGCTAGGTTATGTTTATAAGTGTGATTTAATGTTTGTAGATGGCATATGTAGGTCATGTGTCTGACGTTGTTCACGGACATGGGCTAACACTTAGTTAAATCGTCGATCCGTATGTGGAAACTCCCGGTACGTGTCTACAAGTGTGAATAATATGGTGAAATGTGTTCAACCTTGGTTTTCCATGTACATATGTGCTAAACAAACATAGATAGATAAAAAAGTCCATTGGTCCGTCCTCGTACGGAGAAAGCTATAAGGGTAGATCTGCGGGCCCCCCGATCTAGGGTTTCGGGGGTGAATGACCGTCGGAGGGCCGTAACCATTGGAAAACCTGCATGTGGAGCTAACCGGAATGGATGAACTAACACGGATACACCCTCCATACGTTTGTCGGATGTCCACGACACCTCCGGCATGATCCCTTCCCCCTCCGGACACCCTGTTCGGTAATCACCCGGAGCTGGCAGTTCATCCCCGAATGAATTCCCGCTCCGAGCAACGTGCTTTGCACTACGTTAGAACACCGTTAACTTTGCATACGTCATGCCATGTATTTGTTTGTATATATTGCTTTGTATTTACTGTTTCTCCCCCCCTTTATTCTCCGGTAGACCCCGCTGCTACCACCGACTACACCGCTGCCGGGTACGACTACTTCGTCGACGACCCTGCGCCTACCGTCGAGCTTCCAGGCAAGCAGAGCCATTCTCTTCCCCAGATATCGCCTACCTTTCCGTACTTTCTTGCACTAGGCATTGTTACTGCTGCTGCTACGTTACAATCCTATTCAATTGCATAGCCTGTTTTTGTCGCCCCTTGATGTACCTCTTTTATCCTATGCTGCCTATTATTATTATGCATTATTCAGCAGTGAGCCCTGCGCATTGTTAGCTCGGATTAGATAGAGGGCCGTGATCACTCAGGGGAGTGAACGCGGATACAAATATTATAACTGCACAGGTACGGTACAAAGCAGACACCGCCAGAGGCCCCTATCTGGGTTATGCCTAGTCACCTCAAGTGTGAGCTATCAAGGAGTAATCCTTGTACTCCACTCGAGGCTGACTTTGTCTTACCGCCATCGGGTCCTGGACAGCGGTTGTCCTTAAAGGTAAGAAAGTCGGGCGACCCAACGGTGCCCGCGAGCGGTATATCGTCGGGAACGACAGGGAGGGTACAACCGATGTTACTGGCGTGCTTGGCCCCTGCTCGTATCTCGCGAGAGTTACAAAACCACGAAAGTCGAGCTCTACCAAGAGCAAACGCGAGACAAGGTAAGGAGACGGTTCACCTTGTTGGTAACCGCAGTGACTTGGTGGGACGACAGGGCAGGCACCGATGTACTGGTGGTCCTGACTGCTGTCGTTGACCGCGGGTCGCTTAAGTCGAGGCAACGATAACGGTTGTCACACAGGTTAATTAAAATGCTAAATGGTTCGGCGGATGTCTTGAGTAGCCTTTTGGCTTGTACGCACTACCTACACGTGGGATAAGGAGTGTGGGCTCCCCTGCATCGTAGTCTCGTTCGAGGGTCTTCAGACGTCAGCAGTACCGCGGGCTGATTGCCGGGAAGTGGTGTTGTCTTCTCTTGCTCGAGCGGTGTATTTGTATTTGCTTTGATTTTGCTTCACCGTCCAGTCACGCACCGTGCAGGAGTACGTTCGGGTTAGGGTCCAAAGCCCGGCGTACATAGGATATAGTCCAACGGATGACCTCTCTATTGATTGCCGAAGGATGGGCTACTTTGTGTCGGATAGCTTTGGTGGAGCATTCCCTAACAAGGTTCCCTCCACCCTGGAGATCCGAGCGTCGTAGAGTCACGCCAGTGCACCCCTGCAGGGAAGATTAATCTATTCGAATAGCCGTGTCCACGGTAACAGGACGCTTTATGCTGAAGCTGGATCTTACCACTAGAAACTATTACTATTAAACTGTATGGTTCCGGGTCTTCTTCCTCGCAAGGAGTCGAGGAAGGGAACTCGGAGGCATTATTAGTATTGTTAATCATTACAACTTATATTATACAATGTTGCAGCAACTTCTGCTTCGTTGTTACTTTATGCTTTATATGAACTGTTGGCTGATTCTTACCTCATGCTGCAAGACATCGTCGGAAGATGCTAGTCTTCGATAGGCCTAGCTTCTTACCCTTGCTCTGGATTTCTGTCTTTCAGTCCACAATATACAGCCTCTTCTTTCCATTGATACAATGCATAATGCTTAGTAGCGGACGTAAGACTCGCGGGTATACTAGATACTCACCTGCTTTATTTCCTTTACTGTTTTGCCTGATCGGCCGCTGCAGTCGACGTTGGAGCCCAGGAGCAGGAGTACCCCGGAGGCGGATACTACTACGTCGAGACCCCCGCTGACCAGGACCAGGAGTAGTTTCGAAGGCTCCCAGGCAGGAGGCCTTGCCTTTTCGATCTGTATCTCTGATGTTATTTGTGCTAGCCTTCTTAAGGCAAAACTTGACTAACTATGTCTGTACTCAGATATTATGGCTTGTATAACTTATGTATTCGGGTCCGCGTGACCCCCTTTATTGTAACATATTGGTTTATCCTTTTGTGTTTAGTGTTGTGCTGTGATATTCTCACCGTGGCACCCTAATCTCAGTCGTGTACCCTGCGTGTATGATTACTGTACACGGATTGATTTTGGGGGCGTCACAATGCCTGACGCTCGTGGTTTTTACCCTTCTCCTGGGAGGGATTTTGCATGTTAAATCCTTGTTTCACTGTGTTGATTTTCGTTCTTCTCGTTGATATATTGTCTGTCGAATCTCTAATACATCACGTACAGCTCAGCGTGCCTGGTAGTTGTTGTCGTTGACACTCTGGATGATCCCTGTGTACGTGATTGTCGATGTACCGTCAGCCATCATTGTTGCCAAACCCGACCAACAACAATACTTGTCGGCCTTGATGTTGGGAAAGTGCAAGAAAATGTGTTTGAACTAGAAGTGCAAGCAAATGATGTGAGAAAAATCCTACGAGTTATTTATGATTTTTTTGAGGAAAAGCCCTATTTATTAAATTAAAACACCATGTGCAAAATTTGAATCAAGGTTAGAAGGTTTGGTCCAAAACGGAACATGGGTTGCAAACAGCTCAGAAATATAATATAGCAATATTAATTTTGTTTTGCAAATTTAAATTTGATTGCAATTAGCAAGATGAAATCAAATCTATGCAAAGTAATGATGGCATGATGACATAATGGTGTAGTAACGGAAAATAACATGGAAATATTTAGTGTATTTAGTTATAAAAAAAATGTTTGGTTGATAGGGGATGCACAGCTCAGTAGAGACATTGAACAACCACATTGTTGATGATAAAATAGATAGAAGACATTGTTTGAGAATGATATGAAGATAAGACAGATAAAGGTAATGAGAAACAAGAGATGGGGAGAGATAACAAGAGAAACATGTGAACTGAACAATGCGTGGGGCAGCTCCTTTTTTATTTTCTTTTTGGAAAAAACTAAAATGAATGAACTTTTAGACAAAAGCTAAATCAAACCCTAAACTTACAATCCCGGAAATCAGCGCACCAAAATTTTCGATCCCGGTCTATTATAAACCTTGAGCGCATTTCCAAACAAGAATTCCCGACCAAGTGTTTTTTCATCAAGCGCGTTGTAAACATAACAAAAAAAATTGAAAAGATATTTCTTTAAATCCCTAACATTTTGTAAAGTGTGATTTTTTTAAAAGAAATATTATTTACAACACAATCAATTATGAAATAGCGGACTTTATTTAAACATAAAAATGTTCAGTGTAAAATGTGTTCACAAAACTCAAAGATTGTTGAAATTTTGAAAGTACAAGAAAAAAACAAGACTGCTGCAAAAACCGGATGCTACAGTAGCCAGTTGATACGTCCCGTTCTCTACAGTTTTTTAGGGTGTTTCGTATGCTACATCGGTACTGTTTCGAAATCACTAGTTGTAGAGTATTCGTAGCAAGGATCAATGCGCTTTTTCCACGCGTGTCAAGTGGCTATACGTACGCGCGTCAAGGGGCACGCTCTGGAGGTTTTCCGTTTTTCCTGTTTTTTAAAGGCATGAGTGCCTTTTTACGAAGGCACGATAATGCTTATCGCAGAGGCATGATAGTTTATCTCGCGGAGGCATGAGACATGACTTGTGCCTTTTTTTGAGGCACGACTCATGCCTCCCGCGAAGGCACTGTCGTGCCTTCCACGGAGGCAAGGTCGTGCCTCTCTTTTTTCCCGATTTTCTTTAATGTTTTTTCACCAAAATGTATAGAAAAAACATGCGAAAACCGAGAAAGTCGAAAAAATAATCGAAAAACCAATTTTAAACATAAAAAACACGTGCACAAAAATTAAAAAAAAGAAATCCTGAGGGATCGCTGTAAAAAAATTGTTCGCTATTCAGTGAATCCTCAACATTTCTGTAGTGACAATAAACATTTTCAAGATCTACACAAATCCACTTGTTATTTATAACAAGGGATGTAAAAATATTTGAACATACAAGGGCATACATATATGTAAATATTTTTGTTTTTTTTGAAAAATTTATTACATAAAATGTGAACAATTTGGTAATGGTGAATATATTTTATTAAATGATACTAATTTATGAAATTCTAATATAAAAAAGCAAATAATTTTTATTTTTTGACCAAAATTAGAAATCATGAACATTTTAGATTGTTTTTACTTTTGAACAATTTATGAAATGCGCCAACTTTTTTTAAAATTTCAGAACATATTAAAAATTTCTAATTTTTAAGAAAATTCTGAATATATTTTAAAATAAAACATTTGTCGAAATTTGTGAACAATATTTATTTTTTATTTTTACATTGCACTTTAGAATAGAAAACAAAACGAAAAAAAGCACATGAAATCCTGCCTGATAATATCACCAATTTATTTAAATTAATTAGGGTTGTTATTTACCATGATGATCAGAAGTTATTATTACCATGATTTGACAAATGGTCAGCTGGATGCTTATTGCTAAACTAAAATAAATTATTCTAATTCCGTTATGGTTACCTGAATTCCAGCCCGCCCCTTGGCCCCCGCGCCACTTCGAAGGGTAGTAGAATGTCTTGGACGCGTAGAATTTGTCGTAGTACGCCTACCAAGGAAGCTTGGGGAGCGGGAGGGGGGGGGGGGGGTTTGCCCCCCCCCCCTTTACCCATCTCCTCGGAGGGGTTTTCCACGTGAAATTCTTCTGTCCCCTGTGTTGATTCTCGTTCTTCTCATTGATTTTTGTCTGTCAAATCTCTAACACGTCACGTACAGCTCAGTGTGCCGGGTACGCCAGATTTTGTACCTGGTAGTTTCTGTCGTTGACACTCTGGATGATACCTGTGTACATGATTGTCGGTGTACCGTCAGGCATCATTGTTGCCAAACCCGACCAACAACAATACTTGTCGGCTTTGATGTTGGGAAAGTGCAAGCGAATGTGTTTGAACTAGAAGTGCAAGCAAATAATGTGAGAAAAACCTGATGGCTTATTTATGATTATTTTTTTGAGGAAAAGACCTATTTACAAAATTAAAACACCATGTGCAAAATTTGAATCAAGGCTAGAAGGATTGATCCAAAACGGAACAAGGGTTACAAAGAGCTCACAAATATAATATAACAATATTAATTTGGTTTTGCAAATTTAAAGTTTGATTGCAATTAGCAAAATGAAATCAAATCTATGCAAAGTAATGATGGCATGATGATATAATGGTGCAGTAACAAAAAGTAACATGGGAATATTTAGTGTATTAACCCTTCTCCAGTTATAAAAAAAGATTTGGTTAATAGGGGATGTACAGCTCAGTCGAGGCACTGAACAACCACATTGTTGATGATAAAATAGATAGAAGACATTGTTTGAGAATGATATGAAGAGAAAACAGATAAAGGTAATGAGAAACAAGGGAAAGGGAGAGATAACATGAGAAACATGTGAAGTGAACAATGTGTGGCAGACTGGCAGCTCCTTTTGTATTTTCTTTTTGGAAAATATCTAAAATGAACCTTGAACTTGTAGACGAAAGCTAAATCAAACCCTAAACTTACAATCACGGAAATCAGCACATCAAACTTTCTGATCCCGATCTATTATAAACCTTGAGCGCATTTTCAAACAGGAATTACGGACCAAGTTTTTTTTTCATGAAGCGCGCTATAAAAATAACCAAAAAATTTGAAAAGGTATTTTTTTAAATCCCTAACATTTTGTAAAGTGTGATTTTTTAAAAAGAAATATTCTTTACAATACAATCAATTTTGAAATAGCGGAATTTTTTGAATCATCAAAATGTTCAGTGTAAAGATTGTTCAAATTTTGAAAGTACAAAAAATAACAAGACTTCTGCAAAGAACCGGATGCTACAGTAGCCAGTTGCTGCATCCCGTTCGCTATAGTTTTTTTAGGGGTGTTCCGTATGCTACAGTGGTACTCCCTTCGTCCCATACATAATATAGTATCATTTTTCAAACTAGACTAACTTGAAAAACGATACTACATTATTGGACGAAGGGAGTATTGTTTTTAATCGCTAAGCTTCAAAATGGGCCGGCTCAATAACATGGCGCTCTGTATTGTGACAATAAACATGCTTTTAGGGGTGTTCCCTATGCTAGCTACAGTGGATTTATACATATTTTTAACTTTTGAAAAATTTATGAAATGAGCTACTTTTTAAGAACATATTTAAAATTTCTACTTTTTAAGAAAATTCTCAATATATTTTAAAAATAAATATTTTTACAAATTTACGAACAATATTTACTTTTTATTTTTCGTTGCACGTTAGAAAAAAAACAAAACAAAAAAAGAATAAAAGAAAGCACATGAACTACCGCGCTAATGGGCCGACCCGATTTATCCTCATATCCAATGAATCAATGAACGATCCCGGTCAAGGTTCAAAATAGACCGGGGTATGAAAGTTTGATGTGCTGATTTTCGAGATTATAAGTTTAGGATTTGATTTAGCTTTGTTCTACAAGTTCAAGGTTTATTTTAAACTTTTTTTTTTGTAGTGTCAGCGGTGTAGGGAGGAAAACTGGAACGATCTCGCCAAAATAAAAATGATTTTTGTACTGACGAGAGAAATGACAAGCTGACAGACGCAAGCCATCATGGCTGTTTGGCCTTGGCTTACCTCACTGTTCGTTATGCGTCATCTTCACCAATACTTTATGTTTCAGCGACATCTTTGGTAGAGCTGCTGTATGATTCTCAACCGGCGTGCGCTGCAGTTGTCGACCTTGACGTACGTCGTCTTCGCCACTGTTCCAGTAACGCGAAATGCATCTCTACTCACTGTGTGTATTATCTACATGCGTACCAGCACTAGTACTACCATCTAGCGCAGTTGTTTACAAACTTGCAGATAAAATACTACTGCCTGCTAAAAATATGCACAAGTGTGTACCTTCTCATGCTTTTTTTTGGAAGCATGTACTTTCTCATGCTTGAAAGGAATGAAGACAATATCCATAGAAAAGACATTGTCCATAGAAATTAAACAATAAATGGCCCATTCTTGGCTTTCAAGGCTCCAGTTAGCCATGGATGATGGGCATGTGTTGATGGGTCCTAGGGAATTTTTGGCATGGCTAGCTATAGCTACGTGCATGCATTGCCATGGATGCGTGCGTAGCAATCAAAGGTAAGGCCTGCATGCGTACATGGGGCAGACGGAGAAGAGAAAACTCAATAGGAAATGCACGACAAGGGCTGGCTTAGCTTAGCCAGGATGCCCGGAAATCAAAGACAAAAGACAGGAGGTCCCTCTCAGAGATGGCCATAGGAAAAGGAGAAGAAGAATATGTGCTCTGGGAGACTGGGATGGAAGAATGTTTGTTTTGGGTGCGTGAGATGCACTGCATCATAAACTCGCATAGCAGGGACGAAAAGCATGCATGTATGAGCTAGAGTGGCTATTCTGCATCCGAAGCTCATCTAGTACAATCAAACATGAACAATGATATTTTGAAACAGTAAATGAATTTGAAAATTTCTGGAATTTGTTAGGCGTCCAAGAAGCCCATGTGCGCATGTTGCATACAAGACTTCGTGATGTTGGACATCGGGAAAGCTCATGCCACAAATATATACAGATGTCTGATAAACTTTGAAGGAAAAACACTATTGAGAGTTTGTTTTATTTTGTTTTTGCAGGAGCTTCTCAGATGTATAAACATCACGAATTTTTGCACTCACCTTCATCACATGAGCATGTTGGATACCAGAAAAATCCAAAAAAAAATCAATTTATTGTTCACAGAGTGTAGATGAGCTCAGACACCATTTTGAATTTATCGTGTGTGAGTTGGTCAAAGTTCCCCACTCAGTTTATAAAGGGCATGCACATCTTTATAATTTAAGGGGGGCGGGGGGGGGGGATCAATTATTAACATTTTCTATATTTATTAGATGCTTGAAAGTTTCTTACGCGCCAGTAAAATCCCGCGAAACACCAAGACGAAATATGGGGCGTCCACCAAGTGCATCGCGGCGTGTGACCGACAAGGCCACACATCGAAGCAACCCGAAACCAAAGACAACGAGACGGTGAAGACTGAGGGTTGATATATTAGATGCAGGGAAGGGGTTACCGGTGTCGTAGAAGAAAGATGGGAAGACGCTACGGGAGAGGCGGTTGACGCCTACGGCCGACATCTACGCCGACGGCCAAATGTCGAGGCCGTCGGCGTAGACTGGCAGACTCGTCAGCCCCGTAATGGGCCGTCGGCGTCCCAAAGCCGTGGGCTTAGGCCTATTTAGGCCGAGGGCCGCCGTCGGCGTATAAATGCCGTCGGCGTAGGCCCAATTTACGCCGAGGGCTGCCGTCGGCGTAGCCCAAGCCGTCGGCGTAACTCCTGCCAGGTGGTCCTCGTTGACAGCGGGCGGCAACCCCGTTAGCCAGTAGAGGCTATACCTACTTTCATTTTTCTTTTTTATTTTCTTTTGTTTTGTTTAATAATTTAATCTTATATTACTAATACATAAAATAATATTGGAAATGGGATTATCATATATTTATCATCTCATTTCAACCCTCGATATACGCCTCTTTATTATTTTTGTGTCTTCTAGTTAATACATAAGATAATATATTAATAAATTATAATACTAAATTAAAATATATTATGCTACTAGTACTATATTAATATGTGTATGCTCCACAGTTTTACCTCGTGAGGAGAAAGCTATAAGGGTAAACCGTCGCCCCCTCCCCGGCCCCGCCCCTCGCGCCCAGACTAGGCCGGGTTTCGGTGAAGAAAGATCGCCAAAGCGCCGTAGTACCGCATGAACTTGAATGTGATTGTAGGGTATGTGTCCAAGTGTGGTGTAAGATCCATGCATAAATGCAATGTATAGCTCCTTGGTGTGACCATCTCCACATTCATGCGATAACACTATATATGCAAAGACCAAGGGCTACGATGTGTTACAAGGTCCTAACCTTGTTTTCCATGTAGTTATGTCCTAAAAAACCTCAACAAACAAAAAAAATTGTTGGAACATCGTGCGAAGAAATCTATAAGGGTAGACCTCCACACCCCCCTCTGGAACAGGATGTAACACGTGAATTACCGCTGAAGCGTCGGAATCCTAGAAAAACTTGCATGTGGACCTAGGGTATGTGTAAAAGTGTGGTGGAAGGCCCATAGTGTAATTTAATGTTTGTAGATGGCATATGTAGGTCATGTGTCTGACGTTGTTCACGGACATGAGCTAACACTTAGTAAAATCGTCGATCCGTATGTGGAAACTCCCGGTACGTGTCTACCGGTGTGAATAATGTGGTGAAATGTGTTCAACCTTGGTTTTCCATGTACATATGTGCTAAACAAACATAGATAGATAAAAAATTCAATTGGTCCCATCCTCGAACGGAGAAAGCTATAAGGGTAGATCTGCGGCCCCCCCGATCTAGGGTTTCGGAAGTGAATGACCGTCGGAGGGCCGGAATCATTGTAAAACCTGCATGTGGAGCTAGGTTATGTTTATAAGTGTGATTTAATGTTTGTAGATGGCATATGTAGGTCATGTGTCTGACGTTGTTCACGGACATGGGCTAACACTTAGTAAAATCGTCGATCCGTATGTGGAAACTCCCGGTACGTGTCTACCGGTGTGAATAATGTGGTGAAATGTGTTCAACCTTGGTTTTCCATGTACATATGTGCTAAACAAACATAGATAGATAAAAAAGTCCATTGGTCAATCCTCGTACGGAGAAATCTATAAGGGTAGATCTGCGCCCCCCCCCCCCGATCTAGGGTTTCGGGGGTGAATGACCGTCGGAGGGCCGGAATCATTGGAAAACCTGCATGTGGAGCTAGGTTATGTTTAGAAGTGTGATTTAATGTTTGTAGATGCCATATGTAGGTCATGTGTCTGACGTTGTTCACGGACATGGGCTAACACTTAGTAAAATCATCGATCCGTATGTGGAAACTCCCGGTACGTGTCTACCGGTGTGAATAATGTGGTGAAATGTGTTCAACCTTGGTTTTCCATGTACATATGTGCTAAACAAACATAGATAGATAAAAAAGTCCATTGGTCCATCCTCGTACGGAGAAAGCTATAAGGGTAGATCTGCGGCCCCCTCCGATCTAGGGTTTCGGGGGTGAATGACCATCGGAGGGCCGGAATCATTGGAAAACCTGCATGTGGAGCTAGGTTATGTTTATAAGTGTGATTTAATGTTTGTAGATGGCATATGTAGGTCATGTGTCTGACGTTGTTCACGAACATGGGCTAACACTTCGTAAAATCGTCGATCCGTATGTGGAAACTCCCGGTACGTGTCTACCGGTGTGAATAATGTGGTGAAATGTGTTCAACCTTGGTTTTCCATGTACATATGTGCTCAACAAACATAGATAGATAAAAAATTCAATTGGTCCATCCTCGTACGGAGAAAGCTATAAGGGTAGATCTGCGCCCCCCCCCCCCCGATCTAGGGTTTCGGGGGTGAATGACCGTCGGAGGGCCGGAATCATTGGAAAACCTGCATGTGGAGCTAGGTTATGTTTATAAGTGTGATTTAATGTTTGTAGATGCCATATGTAGGTCATGTGTCTGACGTTGTTCACGGACATGGGCTAACACTTAGTAAAATCGTCGATCCGTATGTGGAAACTCCCGGTACGTGTCTACCGGTGTGAATAATGTGGTGAAATGTGTTCAACCTTGGTTTTCCATGTACATATGTGCTAAACAAACATAGATAGATAAAAAAGTCCATTGGTCCATCCTCGTACGGAGAAAGCTATAAGGGTAGATCTGCGGTCCCCCCCCCCGATCTAGGGTTTCGGGGGTGAATGACCGTCGGAGGGCCGGAATCATTGGAAAACCTGCATGTGGAGCTAGGTTATGTTTATAAGTGTGATTTAATGTTTGTAGATGGAATATATAGGTCATGTGTCTGACGTTGTTCACGGACATGGGCTAACACTTAGTAAAATCGTCGATCCGTATGTGGAAACTCCCGATACGTGTCTACCGGTGTGAATAATGTGGTGAAATGTGTTCAACCTTGGTTTTCCATTTACATATCTACTAAACAAACATAGATAGATAAAAAATTCCATTGGTCCATCCTCGTACGGAGAAAGCTATAAGGGTAGATCTGCGGGCCCCTCGATCTAGGGTTTCGGGGGTGAATGACCGTCGGAGGGCCGGAATCATTGGAAAACCTGCATGTGGAGCTAGGTTATGTTTATAAGTGTGATTTAATGTTTGTAGATGGCATATGTAGATCATGTGTCTGATGTTGTTCACGGACATGGGCTAACACTTAGTAAAATCGTCGATCCGTATGTGGAAACTTCCGGTACGTGTCTACCGGTGTGAATAATGTGGTGAAATGTGTTCAACCTTGGTTTTCCTTGTACATATGTGCTAAAAAACACACATAGATAAAAAATTCCATTGGTCCATCCTCGTACGGAGAAAGCTATACGGGTAGATCTGCGCCCCCCCCCCCCCCGATCTAGGGTTTCGGGGGTGAATGACCGTCGGAGGGCCGGAATCATTGGAAAACCTGCATGTGGAGCTAGGTTATGTTTATAAGTGTGATTTAATGTTTGTAGATGGCATATGTAGGTCATGTGTGTGACGTTGTTCACAGACATGGGCTAACACTTAGTAAAATCGTCGATCCGTATGTGGAAACTCCCGATACGTGTCTACCGGTGTGAATAATGTGGTGAAATGTGTTCAACCTTGGTTTTCCATGTACATATGTGCTAAACAAACATAGATAGATAAAAAAGTGCATTGGTTCATCCTCGTACGGAGAAAGCTATAAGGGTAGATCTGCGCCCCCCCCCCTCGATCTAGGGTTTCGGGGGTGAATGACCGTCGGAGGGCCGTAATCATTGGAAAACCTGCATGTGGAGCTAGGTTATGTTTATAAGTGTGATTTAATGTTTGTAGATGACATATGTAGGTCATGTGTCTGACGTTGTTCACGGACATGGGCTAACACTTAGTAAAATCGTCGATCCGTATGTGGAAACTCCCGGTACGTGTCTACCGGTGTGAATAATGTGGTGAAATGTGTTCAACCTTGGCTTTCCATGTACATATGTGCTAAACAAACATAGATAGATGAAAAATTCCATTGGTACATCCTCGTACGGAGAAAGCTATAAGGGTAGATCTGCGGGCGCAACCGATCTTTGGTTTCGGGGGTGAATGACCGTCGGAGGGCCGAAATCATTGTAAAACCTGCATGTGGAGCAAGGTTATGTTTATAAGTGTGATTTAATGTTTGTAGATGGCATGTGTAGGTCATGTGTCTGACGTTGTTCACGGACAAGGGCTAACACTTAGTAAAATCGTCGATCCGTATGTGGAAACTCCCGGTACGTGTCTACCGGTGTGAATAATGTGGTGAAATGTGTTCAACCTTGGTTTTCCATGTACATATGTGCTAAAAAAACATAGATAGATAAAAAAGTCCATTGGTCCATCCTCGTACGGAGAAAGCTATACGGGTAGATCTGCGGGCCCCCTCCCGATCTAGGGTTTCGGGGGTGAATGTCCGTCGGAGGGCCGGAATCATTGGAAAACCTGCATGTGGAGCTAGGTTATGTTTATAAGTGTGATTTAATGTTTGTAGATGGCATATGTAGGTCATGTGTCTGACGTTGTTCACGGACATGGGCTAACACTTAGTAAAATCGTCGATCCGTATGTGGAAACTCCCGGTACGTGTCTACTGGTGTGAATAATGTGGTGAAATGTGTTCAACCTTGGTTTTCCATGTACATATGTGCTAAACAAACATAGATAGATAAAAAAGTCCATTGGTCCATCCTCGTACGGAGAAAGCCATAAGGGTAGATCTGCGGTCCCCCCCCGTCTAGGGTTTCGCTGGTGAATGACCGTCGGAGGGCCGGAATCATTGGAAAACTTGCATGTGGAGCAAGGTTATGTTTATAAGTTTGATTTAATGTTTGTATATGGCATATGTAGGTCATGTGTCTGACGTTGTTCACGGACATGGGCTAACACTTAGTAAAATCGTCGATCCGTATGTGGAAACTCCCGGTACGTGTCTACCGGTGTGAATAATTTGGTGAAATGTGTTCAACCTTGGTTTTTTCCATGTACATTTGTGCTAAACAAATATAGATAGATAAAAAATTCCATTGGTCCATCCTCGTACGGAGAAAGCTATAAGGGTAGATCTGCGGGCCCCCGCGATCTAGGGTTTCGGGGGTGAATGACCGTCGGAGGGCCGTAATCATTGGAAAACCTTCATGTGGAGCTAGGTTATGTTTATAAGTGTGATTTAATGTTTGTAGATGGCATATGTAGGTCATGTGTTTGACGTTGTTCATGGCCATGGGCTAACACTTAGTAAAATCGTCGATCCGTATGTGGAAACTCCCGGTACGTGTCTACCGGTGTGAATAATGTGGTGAAATGTGTTCAACCTTGGTTTTACATGTACATATGTGCTAAACAAACATAGATAGATAAAAAAGTCCATTGGTCCATCCTCGTACGGAGAAAGCTATAAGGGTAGATCTGCGGTCCCCCCCGATCTAGGGTTTCGCGGGTGAATGACCGTCGGAGGGCCGGAATCATTGGAAAACCTGCATGTGGAGCAAGGTTATGTTTATAAGTTTGACTTAATGTTTGTATATATGGCATATGAAGGTCATGTGTCTGACGTTGTTCACGGACATGGGCTAACAGTTAGTAAAATCGTCGATCCGTATGTGGAAACTCCCGGTACGTGTCTACCGGTGTGAATAATTTGGTGAAATGTGTTCAACCTTGGTTTTCCATGTACATTTGTGCTAAACAAACATAGATAGATAAAAAATTCCATTGGTCCATCCTCGTACGGAGAAAGCTATAAGGGTAGATCTGCGGGCCCCCCCCGATCTAGGGTTTCGGGGGTGAATGACCGTCGGAGGGCCGTAATCATTGGAAAACCTGCATGTGGAGCTAGGTTATGTTTATAAGTGTGATTTAATGTTTGTAGATGGCATATGTAGGTCATGTGTCTGACGTTGTTCACGGACATGGGCTAACACTTAGTAAAATCGTCGATCCGTATGTGGAAACTCCCGGTACGTGTCTACCGGTGTGAATAATGTGGTGAAATGTGTTCAACCTTGGTTTTCCATGTACATATGTGCTAAACAAACATAGATAGATTAAAAAGTCCATTGGTCCATCCTCATACGGAGAAAGGTATAAGGGTAGATCTTCGCCCCCCCCCCCGATCTAGGGTTTTGGGGGTGAATGACCGTCGAAGGGCGGGAATCATTGGAAAACCTGCATGTGGAGCTAGGTTATGTTTATAAGTGTGATTTAATGTTTGTAGATGGCATATGTAGGTCATGTGTCTGACGTTGTTCACGGACATGGGCTAACACTTAGTAAAATCATCGATCCATATCTGGAAACTCCCGGTACGTGTCTACCGGTGTGAATAATGTGGTGAAATGTGTTCAACCTTGGTTTTCCATGTACATATGTGCTAAACAAACATAGATAGATAAAAAAGTCCATTGGTCCATCCTCGTACGGAGAAAGCTATAAGGGTAGATCTGCGGCCCCATCCGATCTTGGGTTTCGGGGGTGAATGACCGTCGGAGGGCCGGAATCATTGGAAAACCTGCATGTGGAGCTAGGTTATGTTTATAAGTGTGATTTAATGTTTGTAGATGGCATATTTAGGTCATGTGTCTGACGTTGTTCACGGATATGGGCTAACACTTAGTAAAATCGTCGATCCGTATGTGGAAACTCCCGGTACGTGTCTACCGCTGTGAATAATGTGGTGAAATGTGTTCAACCTTCGTTTTCCATGTACATATGTGCTAAACAAACATAGATAGATAAAAAAAGTCCATTGGTCCATCCTCGTACGGAGAAAGCTATAAGGGTAGATCTGCGGGCCCCTCCGATCTAGGGTTTCGGGGGTGAATGACCGTCGGAGGGCCGGAATCATTGGAAAACCTGCATGTGGAGCTAGGCTATGTTTTAAAGTGTGATTAATGTTTGTAGATGGCATATGTAGGTCATGTGTTTGACGTTGTTCACGGACATGGGCTAACACTTAGTAAAATCGTCGATCCGTATGTGGAAACTCCCGGTACGTGTCTACCGGTGTGAATATATGTGGTGAAATGTGTTCAACCTTGGTTTTCCATGTACATATGTGCTAAGCAAACATATATAGATAAAAAAGTCCATTGTTCCATCCTCGTACGGAGAAATCTATAAGGGTAGATCTGCGGGCCCTCCCGATCTAGGGTTTCGGGGGTGAATGACCGTCGGAGGGCCGGAATCATTGGAAAACCTGCATGTGGAGCTAGGCTATGTTTTAAAGTGTGATTTAATGTTTGTAGATGGCTTATGTAGGTCATGTGTCTGACGTTGTTCACGGACATGGGCTAACTCTTAGTAAAATCGTCGATCCGTATGTGGAAACTCCCGGTACGTGTCTACCGGTGTGAATAATATGGTGAAATGTGTTCAACCTTGGTTTTCCATGTACATATGTGCTAAACAAACATAGATAGATAAAAAAGTCCATTGGTCCATCCTCGTACGGAGAAAGCTATAAGGGTAGATCTGCGGACACCCCCGATCTAGGGTTTCGGGGGTGAATGACCGCCAGAGGGCCGAAATCATTGAAAACCTGCATGTGGAGCTAGGTTATGTTTATAAGTGTGATTTAATGTTTGTAGATGGCATATCTAGGTCATGTGTCTGACGTTGTTCACGGACATGGGCTAACACTTAGTAAAATCGTCGATCCGTATGTGGAAACTCCCGGTACGTGTCTACCGGTGTGAATAATGTGGTGAAATGTGTTCAACCTTGGTTTTCCATGTACATATGTGCTAAACAAACATAGATAGATAAAAAAGTGCATTGGTTCATCCTCGTACGGAGAAAGCTATAAGGGTAGATCTGCGCCCCCCCCCCCTCGATCTAGGGTTTCGGGGGTGAATGACCGTCGGAGGGCCGTAATCATTGGAAAACCTGCATGTGGAGCTAGGTTATGTTTATAAGTGTGATTTAATGTTTGTAGATGACATATGTAGGTCATGTGTCTGACGTTGTTCACGGACATGGGCTAACACTTAGTAAAATCATCGATCCGTATCTCGAAACTCCCGGTACGTGTCTACCAGTGTGAATAATGTGGTGAAATGTGTTCAACCTTGGTTTTCCATGTACATATGTGCTAAAAAACATAGATAGATAAAAAAGTCCATTGGTCCATCCTCGTACGGAGAAAGCTATAAGGGTAGATCTGCGGCCCCCTCCGATCTAGGGTTTCGGGGGTGAATGACCGTCGGAGGGCCGTAACCATTGGAAAACCTGCATGTGGAGCTAGGTTATGTTTAGAAGTGTGATTTAATGTTTGTAGATGGCATATGTAGGTGATGTGTCTGACGTTGTTCATGGACATGGGCTAACACTTAGTAAAATCATCGATCCGTATGTGGAAACTCCCGGTACGTGTCTACCGGTGTGAATAATGTGGTGAAATGTGTTCAACCTTGGTTTTCCATGTACATATGTGCTAAACAAACATAGATAGATAAAAAAAGTCCATTGGTCCATCCTCGTACGGAGAAAGCTATAAGGGTAGATCTGCGGCCCCCTCCGATCTAGGGTTTCGGGGGTGAATGACCATCGGACGGCCGGAATCATTGGAAAACCTGCATGTGGAGCTAGGTTGAGTTTATAAGTGTGATTTAATGTTTGTAGATGGCATATGTAGGTCATGTGTCTGACGTTGTTCACGAACATGGGCTAACACTTCGTAAAATCGTCGATCCATATGTGGAAACTCCCGGTACGTCTCTACCGGTGTGAATAATGTGGTGAAATGTGTTCAACCTTGGTTTTCCATGTACATATGTGCTAAACAAACATAGATAGATAAAAAATTCAATTGGTCCATCCTCGTACGGAGAAAGCTATAAGGGTAGATCTGCGCCCCCCCCCCCCCCCCCGATCTAGGGTTTCGGGGGTGAATGACCGTCGGAGGGCATGAATCATTGGAAAACCTGCATGTGGAGCTAGGTTATGTTTATAAGTGTGATTTAATGTTTGTAGATGCCATATGTAGGTCATGTGTCTGACGTTGTTCACGGACATGGGCTAACACTTAGTAAAATCGTCGATCCGTATGTGGAAACTCCAGGTACGTGTCTACCGGTGTGAATAATGTGGTGAAATGTGTTCAACCTTGGTTTTCCATGTACATATGTGCTAAACAAACATAGATAGATAAAAAAGTCCATTGGTCTATCCTCGTACGGAGAAAGCTATAAGGGTAGATCTGCGGTCCCCCCCCCCCCGATCTAGGGTTTCGGGGGTGAATGACCGTCGGAGGGCCGGAATCATTGGAAAACCTGCATGTGGAGCTAGGTTATGTTTATAAGTGTCATTTAATGTTTGTAGATGGAATATATAGGTCATGGGTCTGACGTTGTTCACAGACATGGGCTAACACTTAGTAAAATCGTCGATCCGTATATGGAAACTCCCGATACGTGTCTACCGGTGTGAATAATGTGGTGAAATGTGTTCAACCTTGGTTTTCCATTTACATATCTACTAAACAAACATAGATAGATAAAAAATTCCATTGGTCCATCCTCGTACGGAGAAAGCTATAAGGGTAGATCTGCGGGCCCCTCGATCTAGGGTTTCGGGGGTGAATGACCGTCGGAGGGCCGGAATCATTGGAAAACCTGCATGTGGAGCTAGGTTATGTTTATAAGTGTGATTTAATGTTTGTAGATGGCATATGTAGATCATGTGTCTGTCGTTGTTCACGGACATGGGCTAACACTTAGTAAAATCGTCGATCCGTATGTGGGAACTTCCGGTACGTGTCTACCGGTGTGAATAATGTGGTGAAATGTGTTCAACCTTGGTTTTCCTTGTACATATGTGCTAAAAAACATACATAGATAAAAAAATTCCATTGGTCCATCCTCGTACGGAGAAAGCTATACGGGTAGATCTGCGCCCCCCCCCCCGATCTAGGGTTTCGGGGGTGAATGACCGTCGGAGGGCCGGAATCATTGGAAAACCTGCATGTGGAGCTAGGTTATGTTTATAAGTGTGATTTAATGTTTGTAGATGGCATATGTAGGTCATGTGTGTGACGTTGTTCACAGACATGGGCTAACACTTAGTAAAATCGTCGATCCGTATGTGGAAACTCCCGATACGTGTCTACCGGTGTGAATAATGTGGTGAAATGTGTTCAACCTTGGTTTTCCATGTACATATGTGCTAAACAAACATAGATAGATAAAAAAGTGCATTGGTTCATCCTCGTACGGAGAAAGCTATACGGGTAGATCTGCGCCCCCCCCCCTCGATCTAGGGTTTCGGGGGTGAATGACCGTCGGAGGGCCGTAATCATTGGAAAACCTGCATGTGGAGCTAGGTTATGTTTATAAGTGTGATTTAATGTTTGTAGATGGCATGTGTAGGTCATGTGTCTGACGTTGTTCACGGACAAGGGCTAACACTTAGTAAAATCGTCGATCCGTATGTGGAAACTCCCGGTACGTGTCTACCGGTGTGAATAATGTGGTGAAATGTGTTCAACCTTGGTTTTCCATGTACATATGTGCTAAACAAACATAGATAGATAAAAAAGTCCATTGGTCCATCCTCGTACGGAGAAAGCTATACGGGTAGATCTGCGGGCCCCCTCCCGATCTAGGGTTTCGGGGGTGAATGTCCGTCGGAGGGCCGGAATCATTGGAAAACCTGCATGTGGAGCTAGGTTATGTTTATAAGTGTGATTTAATGTTTGTAGATGGCATATGTAGGTCATGTGTCTGACGTTGTTCACGGACATGGGCTAACACTTAGTAAAATCGTCGATCCGTATGTGGAAACTCCCGGTACGTGTCTACCGGTGTGAATAATGTGGTGAAATGTGTTCAACCTTGGTTTTCCATGTACATATGTGCTAAAAAAACATAGATAGATAAAAAAGTCCATTGGTCCATCCTCGTACGGAGAAAGCCATAAGGGTAGATCTGCGGTCCCCCCCCGTCTAGGGTTTCGCTGGTGAATGACCGTCGGAGGGCCGGAATCATTGGAAAACTTGCATGTGGAGCAAGGTTATGTTTATAAGTTTGATTTAATGTTTGTATATGGCATATGTAGGTCATGTGTCTGACGTTGTTCACGGACATGGGCTAACACTTAGTAAAATCGTCGATCCGTATGTGGAAACTCCCGGTACGTGTCTACCGGTGTGAATAATGTGGTGAAATGTGTTCAACCTTGGTTTTCCATGTACATATGTGCTAAACAAACATAGATAGATAAAAATTCCATTGGTCCATCCTCGTACGGAGAAAGCCATAAGGGTAGATCTGCGGTCCCCCCCCGTCTAGGGTTTCGCTGGTGAATGACCGTCGGAGGGCCGGAATCATTGGAAAACCTGCATGTGGAGCAAGGTTATGTTTATAAGTTTGACTTAATGTTTGTATATATGGCATATGAAGGTCATGTGTCTGACGTTGTTCACGGACATGGGCTAACAGTTAGTAAAATCGTCGATCCGTATGTGGAAACTCCCGGTACGTGTCTACCGGTGTGAATAATTTGGTGAAATGTGTTCAACCTTGGTTTTCCATGTACATTTGTGCTAAACAAACATAAATAGATAAAAAATTCCATTGGTCCATCCTCGTACGGAGAAAGCTATAAGGGTAGATCTGCGGGCCCCCCCGATCTAGGGTTTCGGGGGTGAATGACCGTCGGAGGGCCGTAATCATTGGAAAACCTGCATGTGGAGCTAGGTTATGTTTATAAGTGTGATTTAATGTTTGTAGATGGCATATCTAGGTCATGTGTCTGACGTTGTTCACGGACATGGGCTAACACTTAGTAAAATCGTCGATCCGTATGTGGAAACTCCCGGTACGTGTCTACCGGTGTGAATAATGTGGTGAAATGTGTTCAACCTTGGTTTTCCATGTACATATGTGCTAAACAAACATAGATAGATAAAAAAGTCCATTGGTCCATCCTCGTACGGAGAAAGCCATAAGGGTAGATCTGCGGTCCCCCCCCGTCTAGGGTTTCGCTGGTGAATGACCGTCGGAGGGCCGGAATCATTGGAAAACTTGCATGTGGAGCAAGGTTATGTTTATAAGTTTGATTTAATGTTTGTATATGGCATATGTAGGTCATGTGTCTGACGTTGTTCACGGACATGGGCTAACACTTAGTAAAATCATCGATCCATATCTGGAAACTCCCGGTACGTGTCTACCGGTGTGAATAATGTGGTGAAATGTGTTCAACCTTGGTTTTCCATGTACATATGTGCTAAACAAACATAGATAGATAAAAAAGTCCATTGGTCCATCCTCGTACGGAGAAAGCTATAAGGGTAGATCTGCGGCCCCATCCGATCTAGGGTTTCGGGGGTGAATGACCGTCGGAGGGCCGGAATCATTGGAAAACCTGCATGTGGAGCTAGGTTATGTTTATAAGTGTGATTTAATGTTTGTAGATGGCATATTTAGATCATGTGTCTGACGTTGTTCACGGATATGGGCTAACACTTAGTAAAATCGTCGATCCGTATGTGGAAACTCCCGGTACGTGTCTACCGCTGTGAATAATGTGGTGAAATGTGTTCAACCTTGGTTTTCCATGTACATATGTGCTAAACAAACATAGATAGATAAAAAAAGTCCATTGGTCCATCCTCGTACGGAGAAAGCTATAAGGGTAGATCTGCGGGCCCCTCCGATCTAGGGTTTCGGGGGTGAATGACCGTCGGAGGGCCGTAATCATTGGAAAACCTGCATGTGGAGCTAGGTTATGTTTATAAGTTGATTTAATGTTTGTAGATGGCATATGTAGGTCATGTGTGTGACGTTGTTCACGGACATGGGCTAACACTTAGTAAAATCGTCGATCCGTATGTGGAAACTCCCGGTACGTGTCTACCGGTGTGAATATATGTGGTTAAATGTGTTCAACCTTGGTTTTCCATGTACATATGTGCTAAGAAAACATATATAGATAAAAAAGTCCTTTGGTCCATCCTCGTACGGAGAAATCTATAAGGGTAGATCTGCGGGCCCTCCCGATCTAGGGTTTCGGGGGTGAATGACCGTCGGAGGGCCGGAATCATTGGAAAACCTGCATGTGGAGCTAGGCTATGTTTTAAAGTGTGATTTAATGTTTGTAGATGGCATATGTAGGTCATGTGTCTGACGTTGTTCACGGACATGGGCTAACTCTTAGTAAAATCGTCGATCCGTATGTGGAAACTCCCGGTACGTGTCTACCGGTGTGAATAATATGGTGAAATGTGTTCAACCTTGGTTTTCCATGTACATATGTGCTAAACAAACATAGATAGATAAAAAAGTCCATTGGTCCATCCTCGTACGGAGAAAGCTATAAGGGTAGATCTGCGGACACCCCCGATCTAGGGTTTCGGGGGTGAATGACCGCCAGAGAGCCGAAATCATTGAAAACCTGCATGTGGAGCTAGGTTATGTTTATAAGTGTGATTTAATGTTTGTAGATGGCATATGTAGGTCATGTGTCTGGCGTTGTTCACGGACATGGGCTAACACTTAGTAAAATCGTCGATCCGTATGTGGAAACTCCCGGTACGTGTCTACCGGTGTGAATATATGTGGTTAAATGTGTTCAACCTTGGTTTTCCATGTACATATGTGCTAAACAAACATAGATAGATAAAAAAGTCCATTGGTCCATCCTCGTACGGAGAAAGCTATAAGGGTAGATCTGCGGACACCCCCGATCTAGGGTTTCGGGGGTGAATGACCGCCAGAGAGCCGAAATCATTGAAAACCTGCATGTGGAGCTAGGTTATGTTTATAAGTGTGATTTAATGTTTGTAGATGGCATATGTAGGTCATGTGTCTGGCGTTGTTCACGGACATGGGCTAACACTTAGTAAAATCGTCGATCCGTATGTGGAAACTCCCGGTACGTGTCTACCGGTGTGAATAATATGGTGAAATGTGTTCGACCTTGGTTTTCCATATACATATGTGCTAAACAAACATAGATAGATAAAAAAGTCCATTGGTCCATCCTCATACGCAGAAAGCTATAAGGGTAGATCTGCTGGCCCCCCCGATCTAGGGTTTCGGGGGTGAATGACCGTCGGAGGGCCGGAATCATTGAAAAACCTGCATGTGGAGCTAAGTTATGTTTATAAGTGTGATTTAATGTTTGTAGATGGTATATGTAGGTCATGTGTCTGACGTTGTTCACGGAGATGGGTTAACACTTAGTAAAATCGTCGATCCGTATGTGGAAACTCCCGGTACGTGTCTACCGGTGTGAATAATGTGGTGAAATGTGTTCAACCTTGGTTTTCCATGTACATATGTGCTAAACAAACATAGATAGATAAAAAAGTCCATTGGTCCATCCTCGTACGGAGAAAGCTATATGGGTAGATCTGCGCCCCCCCTCATCTAGGGTTTCGGGGGTGAATGACCGTCGGAGGGCCGGAATCATTGGAAAACCTGCATGTGGAGCTAGGTTATGTTTATAAGTGTGATTTAATGTTTGTAGATGGCATATGTAGGTCATGTGTGTGACGTTGTTCACGGACATGGGCTAACACTTAGTAAAATCCTCGATCCGTATGTGGAAACTCCCGATACGTGTCTACCGGTGTGAATAATGTGGTGAAATGTGTTCAACCTTGGTTTTCCATGTGCATATGTGCTAAACAAACATAGATAGATAAAAAAGTCCATTGGTTCATCCTCGTACGGAGAAAGCTATAAGGGTAGATCTGCGGGCCCCCCCCGATCTAGGGTTTCGGGGGGTGAATGACCGTCGGAGGGCCGTAATCATTGGAAAACCTTCATGTGGAGCTAGGTTATGTTTATAAGTGTGATTTAATGTTTGTAGATGGCATATGTAGGTCATGTGTCTGACGTTGTTCACGGACATGGGCTAACACTTAGTAAAATCGTCGATCCGTATGTGGAAACTCCCGGTACGTGTCTACCGGTGTGAATAATGTGGTGAAATGTGTTCAACCTTGGTTTTCCATGTACATATGTGCTACAAAAACATAGATAGATAAAAAAGTCCATTGGTCCATCCTCATACGGAGAAAGGTATAACGGTAGATCTGCCCCCCCCCCCCGATCTAGGGTTTTGGGGGTGAATGACCATCGGAGGGCCGGAATCATTGGAAAACCTGCATGTGGAGCTAGGTTATGTTTATAAGTGTGATTTAATGTTTGTAGATGGCATATGTAGGTCATGTGTCTGACGTTGTTCACGGACATGGGCTAACACTTAGTAAAATCATCGATCCGTATCTCGAAACTCCCGGTACGTGTCTACCGGTGTGAATAATGTGGTGAAATGTGTTCAACCTTGGTTTTCCATGTACATATGTGCTAAAAAAGATAGATAGATAAAAAAGTCCATTGGTCCATCCTCGTACGGAGAAAGCTATAAGGGTAGATCTGCGGCCCCCTCCGATCTAGGGTTTCGGGGGTGAATGACCGTCGGAGGGCCGGAATCATTGAAAAACCTGCATGTGGAGCTAGGTTATGTTTATAAGTGTGATTTAATGTTTGTAGATGGCATATTTAGGTCATGTGTCTGACGTTGTTCACGGATATGGGCTAACACTTAGTAAAATCGTCGATTCGTATGTGGAAACTCCCGGTACGTGTCTACCGGTGTGAATAATGTGGTGAAATGTGTTCAACCTTGGTTTTCCATGTACATATGTGCTAAACAAACATAGATAGATAAAAAAGTCCATTGGTCCATCCTCGTACGGAGAAAGCTATAAGGGTAGATCTGCGGGCCCCTCCGATCTAGGGTTTCGGGGGTGAATGACCGTCGGAGGGCCGTAATCATTGGAAAACCTGCATGTGGAGCTAGGTTATGTTTATAAGTTGATTTAATGTTTGTAGATGGCATATGTAGGTCATGTGTCTGACGTTGTTCACGGACATGGGCTAACACTTAGTAAAATCGTCGATCCGTATGTGGAAACTCCCGGTACGTGTCTACCGGTGTGAATATATGTGGTGAAATGTGTTCAACCTTGGTTTTCCATGTACATATGTGCTAAACAAACATAGATAGATAAAAAAGTCCATTGGTCCATCCTCGTACGGAGAAAGCTATAAGGGTAGATCTGCGGGCCCTCCCGATCTAGGGTTTCGGGGGTGAATGACCGTCGAAGGGCCAGAATCATTGGAAAACCTGCATGTGGAGCTAGGCTATGTTTTAAAGTGTGATTTAATGTTTCTAGATGGCATATGTAGGTCATGTGTCTGACGTTGTTCACGGACATGGGCTAACACTTAGTAAAATCATCGATCCGTATGTGGAAACTCCCGGTACGTGTCTACCGGTGTGAATAATATGGTGAAATGTGTTAAACCTTGGTTTTCCATGTACATATGTGCTAAACAAACATAGATAGATAAAAAAGTCCATTGGTCCATCCTCGTACGGAGAAAGCTATAAGGGTAGATCTGCGGACCCCCCCGATCTAGGGTTTCGGGGGTGAATGACCGTCAGAGGGCCGGAATCATTGGAAAACCTGCATGTGGAGCTAGGTTATGTTTATAAGTGTGATTTAATGTTTGTAGATGGCATATGTAGGTCATGTGTCTGGCGTTGTTCACGGACATGGGCTAACACTTAGTAAAATCGTCGATCCGTATGTGGAAACTCCCGGTACGTGTCTACCGGTGTGAATAATATGGT
Source organism: Bromus sterilis (assembly GCA_950022295.1). NCBI lineage: Eukaryota > Viridiplantae > Streptophyta > Magnoliopsida > Poales > Poaceae > Bromus > Bromus sterilis. Next base: position 134,369,896 of record OX465601.1, on the reverse strand, counting down.
GAAATGTGTTCAACCTTGGTTTTCCATGTACATATGTGCTAAACAAACATAGATAGATAAAAAAGTCCATTTCTCCATCCTCGTACGCAGAAAGCTATAAGGGTAGCTCTGCTGGCCGCCCCCGATCTAGGGTTTCGGGGGTGAATGACCGTCGGAGGGCCGGAATCATTGGAAAACCTGCATGTGGAGCTAAGTTATGTTTATAAGTGTGATTTAATGTTTGTATATGGCATATGTAGGTCATGTGTCTGACGTTGTTCACGGAGATGGGTTAACACTTAGTAAAATCGTCGATCCGTATGTGGAAACTCCCGGTACGTGTCTACCGGTGTGAATAATGTGGTGAAATTTGATCAACCTTGGTTTTCCATGTACATATGTGCTAAACAAACATAGATAGATAAAAATGTCCATTGGTCCATCCTCGTACGGAGAAAGCTATACGGGTAGATCTGCGCCCCCCCCTACTCTAGGGTTTCGGGGGTGAATGACCGTCGGAGGGCCGGAATCATTGGAAAACCTGCATGTGGAGCTAGGTTATGTTTATAAGTGTGATTTAATGTTTGTAGATGGCATATGTAGGTCATGTGTGTGACGTTGTTCACGGACATGGGCTAACACTTAGTAAAATCGTCGATCCGTATGTGGAAACTCCCGATACGTGTCTACCGGTGTGAATAATGTGGTCAAATGTGTTCAACCTTGGTTTTCCATGTACATATGTGCTAAACAAACATAGATAGATAAAAAAGTCCATTGGTTCATCCTCTTACGGAGAAAGCTATAAGGGTAGATCTGCGGGCCCCCCCCGATCTAGGGTTTCGGGGGTGAATGACCGTCGGAGGGCCGTAACCATTGGAAAACCTGCATGTGGAGCTAGGTTATGTTTATAAGTGTGATTTAATGTTTGTAGATGGCATATGTAGGTCATGTGTCTGACGTTGTTCACGGACATGGGCTAACACTTAGTAAAATCGTCGATCCGTATGTGGAAATTCTCGGTACGTGTCTACCGGTGTGAATAATGTGGTGAAATGTGTTCAACCTTGGTTTTCCATGTACATATGTGCTAAACAAACATAGATAGATAAAAAAGTCCATTGGTCCATCCTCGTACGGAGAAAGCTATAAGGGTAGATCTGCGGGCCTCCCAATCTAAGGTTTCGGGGGTGAATGACCGTCGGAGGGCCGGAATCATTGGAAAACCTGCATGTGGAGCTAGGCTATGTTTATAAGTGTGATTTAATGTTTGTAGATGGCATATGTAGGTCATGTGTCTGACGTTGTTCAGGGACATGGGCTAACACTTAGTAAAATCGTCGATCCGTATGTGGAAACTCCCGGTACGTGTCTACCGGTGTGAATAATGTGGTGAAATGTGTTCGACCTTGGTTTTCCATGTACATATGTGCTAAACAAACATAGATAGATAAAAAATTCCATTGGTCCATCCTCGTACGGAGAAAGCTATAAGGGTAGATCTGCGTGCCCCACCCCCGATCTAGGGTTTCGGGGGTGAATGACCGTCGGAGGGCCGGAAACATTAGAAAACCTGCATGTGGAGCTAGGTTATGTTTATAAGTGTGATTTAATGTTTATAGATGGCATATTTAGGTCATGTGTCTGACGTTGTTCACGGACATGGGCTAACACTTAGTAAAATCGTTGATCCGTATGTGGAAACTCCCGGTACGTGTCTACCGATGTGAATAATGTGGTGAAATGTGTTCAACCTTTGTTTTCCATGTACATATGTGCTCAACAAACATAGATAGATAAAAAAGTCCATTGGTCCATCCTCCTACGGAGAAAGCTATAAGGTTAGATCTGCGGGCCCCCCCGATCTAGGGTTTCGCGGGTGAATGACCGTCGGAGGGCCGGAATCATTGGAAAACCTGCATGTGGAGCTAGGCTATGTTTATAAGTGTGATTTAATGTTTGTAGATGGCATATGTAGGTCATGTGTCTGACGTTGTTCAGGGACATGGGCTAACACTTAGTAAAATCGTCGATCCGTATGTGGAAACTCCCGGTACGTGTCTACCGGTGTGAATAATGTGGTGAAATGTGTTCGACCTTGGTTTTCCATGTACCTATGTGCTAAACGAACATAGATAGATAAAAAATTCCATTGGTCCATCCTCGTACGGAGAAAGCTATAAGGGTAGATCTGCGTGCCCCCCCCCCCCGATCTAGGGTTTCGGGGGTGAATGACCGTCGGAGGGCCGGAAACATTAGAAAACCTGCATGTGGAGCTAGGTTATGTTTATAAGTGTGATTTAATGTTTATAGATGGCATATGTAGGTCATGTGTCTGACGTTGTTCACGGACATGGGCTAACACTTAGTAAAATCGTTGATCCGTATGTGGAAACTCCCGGTACGTGTCTACCGATGTGAATAATGTGGTGAAATGTGTTCAACCTTTGTTTTCCATGTACATATGTGCTCAACAAACATAGATAGATAAAAAAGTCCATTGGTCCATCCTCCTACGGAGAAAGCTATAAGGGTAGATCTGCGGGCCCCCCCGATCTAGGGTTTCGCGGGTGAATGACCGTCGGAGGGCCGGAATCATTGGAAAACCTGCATGTGGAGCTAGGTTTTGTTTATAAATTTGATTTAATGTTTGTATATGGCATATGTAGGTCATGTGTCTGACGTTGATCACGGACATGGGCTAACACTTAGTAAAATCGTCGATCCGTATGTGGAAACTCCTGGTACGTGTCTACCGCTGTAAATAATTTGGTGAAATGTATTCAACCTTGGTTTTCCATGTACATTTGTGCTAAACAAACATAGATAGATAAAAAAGTCCATTGGTTCATCCTCGTACGGAGAAAGCTATAAGGGTAGATCTGCGGGCCCCCCGATCTAGGGTTTCGGGGGTGAATGACCGTCGGAGGGCCGGAATCATTGGAAAACCTGCATGTGGAGCTAGGTTATGTTTATAAGTGTGATTTAATGTTTGTAGATGGCATATGTAGGTCATGTGTCTGACGTTGTTCACGGACATGGGCTAACACTTAGTAAAATCGTCGATCCGTATTTGGAAACTCCCGGTACGTGTCTACCGGTGTGAATAATGTGGTGAAATGTGTTCGACCTTGGTTTTCCATGTACATATGTGCTAAACAAACATAGATAGATAAAAAAGTCCATTGGTCCATCCTCGTACGCAGAAAGCTATAAGGGTAGATCTGCGGGCCCCCCTGATCTAGGGTTTCGGGGGTGAATGACCGTCGGAGGGCCGGAATCATTGGAAAACCTGCATGTGGAGCTAAGTTATGTTTATAAGTGTGATTTAATATTTGTAGATGGCATATGTAGGTCATGTGTATGACGTTGTTCACGGACATGGGCTAACACTTTGTAGAATCGTCGATCCGTATGTGGAAACTCCCGGTACGTGTCTACCGGTGTGAATAATGTGGTGAAATGTGTTCAACCTTGGTTTTCCATGTACATATGTGCTAAACAAACATAGATAGATAAAAAAGTCCATTGGTCCATCCTCGTACGGAGAAAGCTATACGGGTAGATCTGCGCCCCCCCCCCCCCCCCCCGATCTAGGGTTTCGGGGGTGAATGACCGTCGGAGGGCCGGAATCATTGGAAAACCTGCATGTGGAGCTAGGTTATGTTTATAAGTGTGATTTAATGTTTGTCGATGGAATATGTAGGTCATGTGTGTGACGTTGTTCACGGACATGGGCTAACACTGAGTAAAATCGTCGATCCGTATGTGGAAACTCCCGATACGTGTCTAACGGTGTGAATAATGTGGTGAAATGTGTTCAACCTTGGTTTTCCATGTACATATGTGCTAAACAAACATAGATAGATAAAAAAGTCCATTGGTTCATCCTCGTACGGAGAAAGCTATAAGGGTAGATCTGCGGGCCCCCCCGATCTAGGGTTTCGGGGGTGAATGACCGTCGGAGGGCCGTAATCATTGGAAAACCTGCATGTGGAGCTAGGTTATGTTTATAAGTTTGATTTCATGTTTGTATATGGCATATGTAGGTCATGTGTCTGACGTTGATCACGGACATGGGCTAACACTTAGTAAAATCGTCGATCCGTATGTGGAAACTTCCGGTACGTGTCTACCGCTGTAAATAATTTTGTGAAATGTATTCAACCATGGTTTTCCATGTACATTTGTGCTAAACAAACATAGATAGATAAAAAAGTCCATTGGTCCATCGTCGTACGGAGAAAGCTATAAGGGTAGATCTGATCTAGGGTTTCGGGGGTGAATGACCGTCGGAGGGCCGGAATCATTGGAAAACCTGCAAGCGGAGCTAGGTTATGTTTATAAGTTTGATTTAATGTTTGTATATGGCATATTTAGGTCATGTGTCTGACGTTGATCACGGACATGGGCTAACACTTAGTAAAATCGTCGATCCGTATGTGGAAACTCCCGGTACGTGCCTACCGGTGTAAATGATTTGGTGAAATGTATTCAACCATGGTTTTTCATGTATATATGTGCTAAACAAACATAGATATATAAAAAAGTCCATTGGTCCATCCTCGTACGCAGAAAGCTATAAGGGTAGATCTGTGGGCCCCCGCGATCTAGGGTTTCGGGGGTGAATGACCGTCGGAGGGCCGGAATCATTGGAAAACCTGCATGTGGAGCTAATTTATGTTTATAAGTGTGATTTAATGTTTTTAGATGGCATTTGTAGGTCATGTGTCTGACGTTGTCCTCGGACATGGGCTAACACTTAGTAAAATCGTCGATCCGTATGTGGAAACTCCCGGTACGTGTCTACCGGTGTGAATAATGTGGTGAAATGTGTTCAACCTTGGTTTTCCATGTACATATGTGCTAAACAAACATAGATAGATAAAAAAGTCCATTGGTCCATCCTCGTACGGAGAAAGCTATACGGGTAGATCTGCGCCCCCCCCCCCCCCCCCCGATCTAGGGTTTCGGGGGTGAATGACCGTCGGATGGCCGGAATCATTGGAAAACCTGCATGTGGAGCTAGGTTATGTTTATAAGTGTGATTTAATGTTTGTAAAGGCATATGTAGGTCATGTGTCTGACGTTGTTCACGGACATGGGCTAACACTTAGTAAAATCGTCGATCCGTATGTGGAAACTCCCGGTACGTGTCTACCGGTGTGTATAATGTGGTGAAATGTGTTCAACCTTGGTTTTCCATGTACATATGTGATAAACAAACATAGATAGATAAAAAAGTCCATTGGTCCATCCTCGTACGGAGAAAGCTATACGGGTAGATCTGCGGGCCCCCTCCCGATATAGGGTTTCGGGGGTGAATGTCCGTCGGAGGGCCGGAATCATTGGAAAACCTGCATGTGGAGCTAGGTTATGTTTATAATTGTGATTTAATGTTTGTAGATGGCATATGTAGGTCATGTGTGTGACGTTGTTCACGGACATGGGCTAACACTTAGTAAAATCGTCGATCCGTATGTGGAAACTCCCGATAAGTGTCTACCGGTGTGAATAATGTGGTGAAATGTGTTCAACCTTGGTTTTCCATGTACATACGTGCTAAACAAACATAGATAGATAAAAAAAGTCCATTGGTTCATCCTCGTACGGAGAAAGCTATAAGGGTAGATCTGCAGGCCCCCCCGGATCTAGGGTTTCGGGGGTGAATGACCGTCGGAGGGCCGGAATCATTGGAAAACCTGCATGCGGAGCTAGGTTATGTTGATAAGTTTCATTTAATGTTTGTAGATGGCATATGTAGGTCATGTGTCTCACGTTGTTCACGGACATGGGCTAACACTTAGTAAAATCGTCGATCCGTATGTGGAAACTCCCGGTACGTGTCTACCGGTGTGAATAATGTGGTGAAATGTGTTGAACCTTGGTTTTCCATGTACATATGTGCTAAAAAAACATAGATAGATAAAAAATTCCATTGGTCCATCCTCGTACGGAGAAAGCTATAAGGGTAGATCTGCGTGCCCCCCCCGATCTAGGGTTGCGGGGGTGAATGTCCGTCGGAGGGCTACCGGTACGTGTCTACTCCCGGTACGTACATGGAGTATATGGCATATGTAGGTCATGTGTCTGACGTTGATCACGGACATGGGCTAACACTTAGTAAAATCGTCGATCCGTATGTGGAAACTCCCGGTACGTGTATGTGCTAAACAAACATAGATAGATAAAAAAGTCCATTGGTCCATCCTCGTACGGAGAAAGCTATAAGGGTAGATCTGCAGGCCCCCTCGATCTAGGGTTTCGCGGGTGAATGACCGTCTGAGGGCCGGAATCATTGGAAAACCTGCATGTGGAGCAAGGTTATGTTTATAAGTTTGATTTAATCTTTGTATATGGCATATGTAGGTCATGTGTCTGACGTTGTTAACGGACATGGGCTAACACTTAGTAAAATCGTCGATCCGTACGTGGAAACTCCCGGTACGTGCCTACCGGTGTAAATGATTTGGTGAAATGTATTCAACCTTGGTTTTCCATGTATATATGTGCTAAACACACATAGATAGATAAAAAAGTCCATTGGTCCATCCTCGTACGGATAAAGCTATAAGGGTAGATCTGCGGGGCCCCCCGATCTAGGGTTTCGGGGGTGAATGACCATCGGAGGGCCTGAATCATTGGAAAACCTGCATGTGGAGCTAAGTTATGTTTACAAGTGTGATTTAATGATTGTAGATGGCATATGTAGGTCATGTGTCTGACGTTGTTCACGGACATGGGCTAACACTTAGTAAAATCGTCGATCCGTATGTGGAAACTCCCGGTACGTGTCTACCGGTGTGAATAATGTGGTGAAATGTGTTCGACCTTGGTTTTCCATGTACATATGTGCTAAACAAACATATATAGATAAAAAAGTCCATTGGTCCATCCTCGTACGGAGAAAACTATAAGGGTAGATCTGCGGGGCCCCTCGAGCTAGGGTTTCGGGGGTGAATGACCGTCGGAGGGCCGGAATCATTGGAAAACCTGCATGCGGAGCTAGGTTATGTTTATAAGTTTGATTTAATGTTTGTATATGGCATATGTAGGTCATGTGTCTGACGTTGATCACAGACATGGGCTAACACTTAGTAAAATCGTCGATCCGTATGTGGAAACTCCCGGTACTTGTCTACCGGTGTGAATAATGTGGTGAAATGTGTTCAACCTTGGTTTTCCATGTACATATGTGCTAAACAAACATAGATAGATAAAAAAGTCCATTGGTCCATCCTCGTACGGAGAAAGCTATACGGGTAGATCTGCGCCCCCCCCCCCCCCGATCTAGGGTTTCGGGGGTGAATGACCGTCAGAGGGCCGGAATCATTGGAAAACCTGCATGTGGAGCTAGGTTATGTTTATAAGTGTGATTTAATGTTTGTAGATGGCATATGTAGGTCATGTGTCTGACGTTGTTCACGGACATGGGCTAACACTTAGTAAAATCGTCGATCCGTATGTGGAAACTCCCGGTACGTGTCTACCGGTGTGAATAATGTGGTGAAATGTGTTCGACCTTGGTTTTCCATGTACATATGTGCTAAACAAACATATATAGATAAAAAAGTCCATTGGTCCATCCTCGTACGGAGAAAACTATAAGGGTAGATCTGCGGGGCCCCTCGAGCTAGGGTTTCGGGGGTGAATGACCGTCGGAGGGCCGGAATCATTGGAAAACCTGCATGCGGAGCTAGGTTATGTTTATAAGTTTGATTTAATGTTTGTATATGGCATATGTAGGTCATGTGTCTGACGTTGATCACAGACATGGGCTAACACTTAGTAAAATCGTCGATCCGTATGTGGAAACTCCCGGTACGTGCCTACCGGTGTAAATGATTTGGTGAAATGTATTCAACCTTGGTTTTCCATGTACATTTGTGCTAAACAAACATAGATAGATAAAAAGTCCATTGGTCCATCCTCGTACGGAGAAAGCTATAAGGGTAGATCTGCGGGCCCCCCGATCTAGGGTTTCGGGGGTGAATGACCGTCGGAGGGCCGGAATCATTGGAAAACCTGCATGTGGAGCTAGCTTATGTTTATAAGTGTGATTTAATGTTTGTAGATGGCATATGTAGGTCATGTGTGTGACGTTGTTCACGGACATGGGCTAACACTTAGTAAAATCGTCGATCCGTATGTGGAAACTCCCGGTACGTGTCTACCGGTGTGAATAATGTGGTGAAATGTGTTCAACCTTGGTTTTCCTTGTACATATGTGCTAAACAAACATAGATAGATGAAAAATTCCATTGGTACATCCTCGTACGGAAAAAGCTATAAGGGTAGATCTGCGGGCGCAGCCGATCTTTGGTTTCGGGGGTGAATGACCGTCGGAGGGCCGAAATCATTGTAAAACCTGCATGTGGAGCAAGGTTATGTTTATAAGTGTGATTTAATGTTTGTAGATGGCATGTGTAGGTCATGTGTCTGACGTTGTTCACGGACAAGGGCTAACACTTAGTAAAATCGTCGATCCGTATGTGGAAACTCCCGGTACGTGTCTACCGGTGTGAATAATGTGGTGAAATGTGTTCAACCTTGGTTTTCCATGTACATATGTGCTAAACAAACATAGATAGATAAAAAAGTCCATTGGTCCATCCTCGTACGCAGAAAGCTATAAGGGTAGATCTGCGCCCCCCCCAATCTAGGGTTTCGCGGGTGAATGTCCGTCGGAGGGCCGGAATCATTGGAAAACCTGCATGTGGAGCTAGGTTATGTTTATAAGTTTGATTTAATGTTTGTATATGGCATATGTAGGTCATGTGTCTGACGTTGATCACGGACATGGGCTAACACTTAGTAAAATCGTTGATCCGTATGTGGAAACTCCCGGTACGTGTCTACCGGTGTGAATAATGTGGTGAAATGTGTTCGACCTTGGTTTTCCATGTACATATGTTCTAAACAAACATAGATAGATAAAAAAGTCCATTGGTCCATCCTCGTACGGAGAAAACTATAAGGGTATATCTGCGGGCCCCCCCGATCTAGGGTTTCGGGGGTGAATGACCGTCGGAGGGCCGGAATCATTGGAAAACCTGCATGTGGAGCTAGGTTATGTTTATAAGTGTGATTTAATGTTTGTAAAGGCATATGTAGGTCATGTGTCTGACGTTGTTCACGGACATGGGCTAACACTTAGTAAAGTCGTCGATCCGTATGTGGAAACTCCCGGTACGTGTCTACCGGTGTGAATAATGTGGTGAAATGTGTTCAACCTTGGTTTTCCATGTACATATGTGATAAACAAACATAGATAGATAAAAAAGTCCATTGGTCCATCCTCGTACGGAGAAAGCTATACGGGTAGATCTGCGGGCCCCCTCCCGATCTAGGGTTTCGGGGGTGAATGTCCGTCGGAGGGCCGGAATCATTGGAAAACCTGCATGTGGAGCTAGGTTATGTTTATAAGTGTGATTTAATGTTTGTAGATGGCATATGTAGGTCATGTGTGTGACGTTGTTCACAAACATGGGCTAACACTTAGTAAAATCGTCGATCCGTATGTGGAAACTCCCGATAACTGTGTACCGGTGTGAATAATGTGGTGAAATGTGTTCAACCTTGGTTTTCCATGTACATACGTGCTAAACAAACATAGATAGATAAAAAAAGTCCATTGGTTCATCCTCGTACGGAGAAAGCTATAAGGGTAGATCTGCAGGCCCCCCCGATCTAGGGTTTCGGGGGTGAATGACCGTCGGAGGGCCGTAATCATTGGAAAACCTGCATGTGGAGCTAGGTTATGTTTATAAGTGTGATTTAATGTTTGTAGATGGCATATGTAGGTCATGTGTCTCACGTTGTTCACGGACATGGGCTAACACTTAGTAAAATCGTCGATCCGTATGTGGAAACTCCCGGTACGTGTCTACCGGTGTGAATAATGTGGTGAAATGTGTTGAACCTTGGTTTTCCATGTACATATGTGCTAAAAAAACATAGATAGATAAAAAAGTCCATTGGTCCATCCTCGTACGGAGAAAGCTATACGGGTAGATCTGCGGGCCCCCTCCCGATCTAGGGTTTCGGGGGTGAATGTCCGTCGGAGGGCCGGAATCATTGGAAAACCTGCATGTAGAGCTAGGTTATGTTTATAAGTGTGATTTAATGTTTGTAGATGGCATATGTAGGTCATGTGTCTGACGTTGTTCACGGACATGGGCTAACACTTAGTAAAATCGTCGATCCGTATGTGGAAACTCCCGGTACGTGTCTACCGATGTGAATAATGTGGTGAAATGTGTTCAACCTTTGTTTTCCATGTACATATGTGCTAAACAAACATAGATAGATAAAAAAGTCCATTGGTCCATCCTCCTACGGAGAAAGCTATAAGGGTAGATCTGCGGGCCCCCCCGATCTAGGGTTTCGCGGGTGAATGACCGTCGGAGGGCCGGAATCATTGGAAAACCTGCATGTAGAGCTAGGTTATGTTTATAAGTGTGATTTAATGTTTGTATATGGCATATGTAGGTCATGTGTCTGACGTTGATCACGGACATGGGCTAACACTTAGTAAAATCGTCGATCCGTATGTGGAAACTTCCGGTACGTGTCTACCGCTGTAAATAATTTGGTGAAATGTATTCAACCTTGGTTTTCCATGTACATTTGTGCTAAACAAACATAGATAGATAAAAAAGTCCATTGGTCCATCCTCGTACGGAGAAAGCTATAAGGGTAGATCTGCGGCCCCCCGGATCTAGGGTTTCGGGGGTGAATGACCGTCGGAGGGCCGGAATCATTGGAAAACCTGCATGCGGAGCTAGGTTATGTTGATAAGTTTGATTTAATGTTTGTATATGGCATATTTAGGTCATGTGTCTGACGTTGATCACGGACATGGGCTAACACTTAGTAAAATCGTCGATCCGTATGTGGAAACTCCCGGTACGTGCCTACCGGTGTAAATGATTTGGTGAAATGTATTCAACCTTGGTTTTACATGTATATATGTGCTAAACAAACATAGATATATAAAAAAGTCCATTGGTCCATCCTCGTACGCAGAAAGCTATAAGGGTAGATCTGTGGGCCCCCTCCCGATCTAGGGTTTCGGGGGTGAATGTCCGTCGGAGGGCCGGAATCATTGGAAAACCTGCATGTAGAGCTAGGTTATGTTTATAAGTGTGATTTAATGTTTGTAGATGGCATATGTAGGTCATGTGTCTGACGTTGTTCACGGACATGGGCTAACACTTAGTAAAATCGTCGATCCGTATGTGGAAACTCCCGGTACGTGTCTACCGATGTGAATAATGTGGTGAAATGTGTTCAACCTTTGTTTTCCATGTACATATGTGCTAAACAAACATAGATAGATAAAAAAGTCCATTGGTCCATCCTCCTACGGAGAAAGCTATAAGGGTAGATCTGCGGGCCCCCCCGATCTAGGGTTTCGCGGGTGAATGACCGTCGGAGGGCCGGAATCATTGGAAAACCTGCATGTAGAGCTAGGTTATGTTTATAAGTGTGATTTAATGTTTGTATATGGCATATGTAGGTCATGTGTCTGACGTTGATCACGGACATGGGCTAACACTTAGTAAAATCGTCGATCCGTATGTGGAAACTTCCGGTACGTGTCTACCGCTGTAAATAATTTGGTGAAATGTATTCAACCTTGGTTTTCCATGTACATTTGTGCTAAACAAACATAGATAGATAAAAAAGTCCATTGGTCCATCCTCGTACGGAGAAAGCTATAAGGGTAGATCTGCGGCCCCCCGGATCTAGGGTTTCGGGGGTGAATGACCGTCGGAGGGCCGGAATCATTGGAAAACCTGCATGCGGAGCTAGGTTATGTTGATAAGTTTGATTTAATGTTTGTATATGGCATATTTAGGTCATGTGTCTGACGTTGATCACGGACATGGGCTAACACTTAGTAAAATCGTCGATCCGTATGTGGAAACTCCCGGTACGTGCCTACCGGTGTAAATGATTTGGTGAAATGTATTCAACCTTGGTTTTACATGTATATATGTGCTAAACAAACATAGATATATAAAAAAGTCCATTGGTCCATCCTCGTACGCAGAAAGCTATAAGGGTAGATCTGTGGGCCCCCTCCCGATCTAGGGTTTCGGGGGTGAATGTCCGTCGGAGGGCCGGAATCATTGGAAAACCTGCATGTAGAGCTAGGTTATGTTTATAAGTGTGATTTAATGTTTGTAGATGGCATATGTAGGTCATGTGTGTGACGTTGTTCACGGACATGGGCTAACACTTAGTAAAATCGTCGATCCGTATGTGGAAACTCCCGGTACGTGTCTACCGATGTGAATAATGTGGTGAAATGTGTTCAACCTTGGTTTTCCATGTACATATGTGCTAAACAAACATAGTTAGATAAAAAAGTCCACAGGTCCATCCTCGTACGGAGAAATCTATAAGGGTAGATCTGTGGGGCCCCCCGATCTAGGGTTTCGGAGGTGAATGACGGTCAGACGGCCGGAATCATTGGAAAACCTGCATGTGGAGCTAGGTTATGTTTATAAGTGTGATTTAATGTTTGTAGATGGCATATGTAGGTCATGTGTCTGACGTTGATCACGGACATGGGCTAACACTTAGTAAATTCGTCGATCCGTATGTGGAAACTCCCGGTACGTGTCTACCGCTGTGTATAATGTGGTGAAATGTGTTCAACCTTGGTTTTCCATGTACATACGTGCTAAACAAACATAGATAGATAAAAAAGTCCATTGGTTCATCCTCGGGCGGAGAAAGGTATAAGGGTAGATCTACAGGCCGCCCCGATCTAGGGTTTCGGGGGTGAATGACCGTCGGAGGGCCGTAATCATTGGAAAACCTGCATGTGGAGCTAGGTTATGTTTATAAGTGTGATTTAATGTTTGTAGATGGCATATGTAGGTCATGTGTCTCACGTTGTTCACGGACATGGGCTAACACTTAGTAAAATCGTCGATCCGGAAACTCCCGGTACGTGTCTACCGGTGTGAATAATGTGGTGAAATGTGTTCAACCTTGGTTTTCCATGTACATATGTGCTAAACAACCATTGATAGATAAAAAATTCCAATGGTCCATCCTCGTACGGAGAAAGCTATAAGGGTAGATCTGCGCCCCCCCCCCCCGATCTGGGGTTTCGGGGGTGAATGACCGTCGGAAGGCCGGAAACACTAGAAAACCTGCATGTGGAGCTAGTTTATGTTTATAAGTGCGATTTAATGTTTGTATATGGCATAGGTAGGTCATGTGTCTGACGTTGTTCACGGACATGGGCTAATACTTAGTAAAATCGTCGATCCGTATGTGGAAACTCCCGGTACGTGTCTACCGGTGTGAATAATGTGGTGAAATGTGTTCAACCTTGGTTTTCCATGTACATATGTGCTAAACAAACATAGATAGATAAAAAAGTCCGTTGGTCCATCCTCGTACGGATAAAGCTATAAGGGTAGATCTGCGCCCCCCCCCCCCCCGATCTAGGGTTTCGGGGGTGAATGACCGTCGGAGGGCCGTAATCATTGAAAAACCTGCATGTGGAGCTAGGTTATGTTTATAAGTGTGATTTAATGTTTGTAGATGGCATATGTAGGTCATGTGTCTGACGTTGTTCACGGACATTGGCTAACACTTAGTAAAATCGTCGATCCGTATGTGGAAACTCCCGGTACATGTCTACCGGTGCGAATAATGTGGTGAAATGTGTTCAACCTTGGTTTTCCATGTACATATGTGCTAAACAAACATAGATAGATAAAAAAGTCCATTGGTCCATCCTCGTACGGAGAAAGCTATACGGGTAGATCTGCGGGCCCCCTCCCGATCTAGGGTTTCGGGGGTGAATGTCCGTCGGAGGGCCGGAATCATTGGAAAACCTGCATGTAGAGCTAGGTTATGTTTATAAGTGTGATTTAATGTTTGTAGATGGCATATGTAGGTCATGTGTGTGACGTTGTTCACGGACATGGGCTAACACTTAGTAAAATCGTCGATCCGTATGTGGAAACTCCCGATAAGTGTCTACCGGTGTGTATAATGTGGTGAAATGTGTTCAACCTTGGTTTTCCATGTACATACGTGCTAAACAAACATAGATAGATAAAAAAGTCCATTGGTTCATCCTCGGACGGAGAAAGGTATAAGGGTAGATCTACAGGCCGCCCCGATCTAGGGTTTCGGGGGTGAATGACCGTCGGAGGGCCGTAATCATTGGAAAACCTGCATGTGGAGCTAGGTTATGTTTATAAGTGTGATTTAATGTTTGTAGATGGCATATGTAGGTCATGTGTCTCACGTTGTTCACGGACATGGGCTAACACTTAGTAAAATCGTCGATCCGGAAACTCCCGGTACGTGTCTACCGATGTGAATAATGTGGTGAAATGTGTTCAACCTTGGTTTTCCATGTACATATGTGCTAAACAACCATAGATAGATAAAAAATTCCAATGGTCCATCCTCGTACGGAGAAAGCTATAAGGGTAGATCTGCGCCCCCCCCCCCGATCTGGGGTTTCGGGGGTGAATGACCGTCGGAAGGCCGGAATCACTGGAAAACCTGCATGTGGAGCTAGTTTATGTTTATAAGTGCGATTTAATGTTTGTATATGGCATAGGTAGGTCATGTGTCTCACGTTGTTCACGGACATGGGCTAACACTTACTAAAATCGTCGATCCGTATGTGGAAACTCCCGGTACGTGTCTACCGGTGTGAATAATGTGGTGAAATGTGTTCAACCTTGGTTTTCCATGTACCTATGTGCTAAACAAACATAGATAGATAAAAAAGTCCGTTGGTCCATCCTCGTACGGATAAAGCTATAAGGGTAGATCGGCGCCCCCCCCCCCCCCGATCTAGGGTTTCGGGGGTGAATGACCGTCGGAGGGCCCTAATCATTGAAAAACCTGCATGTGGAGCTAGGTTATGTTTATAAGTGTGATTTAATGTTTGTAGATGGCATATGTAAGTCATGTGTCTGACGTTGTTCACGGACATGGGCTAACACTTAGTAAAATCGTCGATCTGTATGTGGAAACTCCCGGTACGTGTCTACCGGTGTGAATATTGTGGTGAAATTTGTTCAACCTTGGTTTTCCATGTACATATGTGCTAAACAAACATAGATAGATAAAAAAGTCCATTGGTCCATCCTCGTACGGAGAAAGCTATAAGGGTAGATCTGCGGGCCCCCCCGATCTACGGTTTCGGGGGTGAATGACCGTCGGAGGGCCGGAATCATTACAAAACCTGCATGTGGAGCTAGGTAATGTTTATAAGTGTGATTTAATGTTTGTACATGGCATATGTAGGTCATGTGTCTGACGTTGTTCACGGACATGGGCTAACACTTAGTAAAATCGTCGATCCGTATGTGGAAACTCCCGGTACGGGTCTACCGGTGTGAATAATGTGGTGAAATGTGTTCAACCTTGGTTTTCCATGTACATATGTGCTAAACAAACATAGATAGATAAAAAAGTCCATTGGTCCTTCCTCGTACGGAGAATGCTATAAGGGTAGATCTGCGGGCCCCCCGATCTAGGGTTTCGGGGGTGAATGACCGTCGGAGGGCCGGAATCATTGGAAAACCTGCATGTGGAGCTAGGTTATGTTTATAAGTGTGATTTAATGTTTGTAGATGGCATATGTAGGTCATGTGTCTGACGTTGTTCACGGACATGGGCTAACACTTAGTAAAATCGTCGATCCGTATGTGGAAACTCCCGGTACGTGTCTACAAGTGTGAATAATATGGTGAAATGTGTTCAACCTTGGTTTTCCATGTACATATGTGCTAAACAAACATAGATAGATAAAAAAGTCCATTGGTCCGTCCTCGTACGGAGAAAGCTATAAGGGTAGATCTGCGGGTCCCCCGATCTAGGGTTTCGGGGGTGAATGACCGTCGGAGGGTCGGAATCATTCGAAAACCTGCATGTGGAGCTAGGTTATGTTTATAAGTGTGATTTAATGTTTGTAGATGGCATATGTAGGTCATGTGTCTGACGTTGTTCACGGACATGGGCTAACACTTAGTTAAATCGTCGATCCGTATGTGGAAACTCCCGGTACGTGTCTATAAGTGTGAATAATATGGTGAAATGTGTTCAACCTTGGTTTTCCATGTACATATGTGCTAAACAAACATAGATAGATAAAAAATTCCATTGGTCCGTCCTCGTATGGAGAAAGCTATAAGGGTAGATCTGTGGGCCCCCCGATCTAGGGTTTCGGGGGTGAATGACCGTCGGAGGGTCGGAATCATTCGAAAACCTGCATGTGGAGCTAGGTTATGTTTATAAGTGTGATTTAATGTTTATAGATGGCATATGTAGGTCATGTGTCTGACGTTGTTCACGGACATGGGCTAACACTTAGTAAGATCGTCGGTCCATATGTGGAAACTCCCGGTACGTGTCTACCGGTGTGTATAATGTGGTGAAATGTGTTCAACCTTGGTTTTCCATGTACATACGTGCTAAACAAACATAGATAGATAAAAAAGTCCATTGGTTCATCCTCGGGCGGAGAAAGGTATAAGGGTAGATCTACAGGCCGCCCCGATCTAGGGTTTCGGGGGTGAATGACCGTCCGAGGGCCGTAATCATTGGAAAACCTGCATGTGGAGCTAGGTTATGTTTATAAGTGTGATTTAATGTTTGTAGACGGCATATGTAGGTCATGTGTCTCACGTTGTTCACGGACATGGGCTAACACTTAGTAAAATCGTCGATCCGGAAACTCCCGGTACGTGTCTACCGGTGTGAATAATGTGGTGAAATGTGTTCAACCTTGGTTTTCCATGTACATATGTGCTAAACAACCATAGATAGATAAAAAATTCCAATGGTCCATCCTCGTACGGAGAAAGCTATAAGGGTAGATCTGCGCCCCCCCCCCGATCTGGGGTTTCGGGGGTGAATGACCGTCGGAGGGACGAAATCATTGGAAAACCTGCATGTGGAGCTAGGTTATGTTTATAAGTGTGATTTAATGTTTGTAGATGGCATATGTAGGTCATGTGTCTGACGTTGTTCACGGACATGGGCTAACACTTAGTAAAATCGTCGATCCGTATGTGGAAACTCCCGGTACGTGTCTACCGGTGTGAATAATGTGGTGAAATGTGTTCAACCTTGGTTTTCCATGTACATATGTGCTAAACAAACATAGATAGATAAAAAAGTCCGTTGGTCCATCCTCGTACGGATAAAGCTATAAGGGTAGATCTGCGCCCCCCCCCCCCGATCTAGGGTTTCGGGAGTGAATGACCGTCGGAGGGCCGTAATCATTGAAAAACCTGCATGTGGAGCTAGGTTATGTTTATAAGTGTGATTTAATGTTTGTACATGGCATATGTAGGTCATGTGTCTGACGTTGTTCACGGACATTGGCTAACACTTAGTAAAATCGTCGATCCGTATGTGGAAACTCCCGGTACATGTCTACCGGTGTGAATAATGTGGTGAAATGTGTTCAACCTTGGTTTTTCCATGTACATATGTGCTAAACAAACATAGATAGATAAAAAAAGTCCATTGGTCCATCCTCGTACGGAGAAAGCTATACGGGTAGATCTGCGGGCCCCCTCCCGATCTAGGGTTTCGGGGGTGAATGTCCGTCGGAGGGCCGGAATCATTGGAAAACCTGCATGTAGAGCTAGGTTATGTTTATAAGTGTGATTTAATGTTTGTAGATGGCATATGTAGGTCATGTGTGTGACGTTGTTCACGGACATGGGCTAACACTTAGTAAAATCGTCGATCCGTATGTGGAAACTCCCGATAAGTGTCTACCGGTGTGTATAATGTGGTGAAATGTGTTCAACCTTGGTTTTCCATGTACATACGTGCTAAACAAACATAGATAGATAAAAAAGTCCATTGGTTCATCCTCGGACGGAGAAAGGTATAAGGGTAGATCTACAGGTCGCCCCGATCTAGGGTTTCGGGGGTGAATGACCGTCGGAGGGCCGTAATCTTTGGAAAACCCTGCATGTGGAGCTAGGTTATGTTTATAAGTGTGATTTAATGTTTGTAGATGGCATATGTAGGTCATGTGTCTCACGTTGTTCACGGACATGGGATAACACTTAGTAAAATCGTCGATCCGGAAACTCCCGGTACGTGTCTACCGGTGTGAATAATGTGGTGAAATGTGTTCAACCTTGGTTTTCCATGTACATATGTGCTAAACAACCATAGATAGATAAAAAATTCCAATGGTCCATCCTCGTACGGAGAAAGCTATAAGGGTAGATCTGCGCCCCCCCCCCCCCCCGATCTGGGGTTTCGGGGGTGAATGACCGTCGGAAGGCCGGAATCACTGGAAAACCTGCATGTGGAGCTAGTTTATGTTTATAAGTGCGATTTAATGTTTGTATATGGCATAGGTAGGTCATGTGTCTGACGTTGTTCACGGACATGGGCTAACACTTAGTAAAATCGTCGATCCGTATGTGGAAACTCCCGGTACGTGTCTACCGGTGTGAATAATGTGGTGAAATGTGTTCAACCTTGGTTTTCCATGTACATATGTGCTAAACAAACATAGATAGATAAAAAAGTCCGTTGGTCCATCCTCGTACGGATAAAGCTATAAGGGTAGATCTGCGGGCCCCCCGCCCCCGATCTAGGGTTTCGGGGGTGAATGACCGTCGGAGGGCTGTAATCATTGAAAAACCTGCATGTGGAGCTAGGTTATGTTTATAAGTGTGATTTAATGTTTGTAGATGGCATATGTAGGTCATGTGTCTGACGTTGTTCACGGACATGGGCTAACACTTAGTAAAATCGTCGATCTGTATGTGGAAACTCCCGGTACGTGTCTACCGGTGTGAATAATGTGGTGAAATGTGTTCAACCTTGGTTTTCCATGTACATATGTGCTAAACAAACATAGATAGATAAAAAAGTCCCTTGGTCCATCCTCGTACGGAGAAAGCTATAAGGGTAGATCTGCGGGCCCCCCCGATCTACGGTTTCGGGGGTGAATGACCGTCGGAGGGCCGGAATCATTACAAAACCTGCATGTGGAGCTAGGTAATGTTTATAAGTGTGATTTAATGTTTGTACATGGCATATGTAGGTCATGTGTCTGACGTTGTTCACGGACATGGGCAAACACTTAGTAAAATCGTCGATCCGTATGTGGAAACTCCCGGTACGGGTCTACCGGTGTGAATAATGTGGTGAAATGTGTTCAACCTTGGTTTTCCATGTACATATGTGCTAAACAAACATAGATAGATAAAAAAGTCCATTGGTCCTTCCTCGTACGGAGAATGCTATAAGGGTAGATCTGCGGGCCCTCCCGATCTAGGGTTTCGGGGGTGAATGACCGTCGGAGGGTCGGAATCATTCGAAAACCTGCATGTGGAGCTAGGTTATGTTTATAAGTGTGATTTAATGTTTGTAGATGGCATATGTAGGTCATGTGTCTGACGTTGTTCACGGACATGGGCTAACACTTAGTTAAATCGTCGATCCGTATGTGGAAACTCCCGGTACGTGTCTACAAGTGTGAATAATATGGTGAAATGTGTTCAACCTTGGTTTTCCATGTACATATGTGCTAAACAAACATAGATAGATAAAAAAGTCCATTGGTCCGTCCTCGTACGGAGAAAGCTATAAGGGTAGATCTGTGGGCCCCCCGATCTAGGGTTTCGGTGGTGAATGACCGTCGGAGGGTCGGAATCATTCGAAAACCTGCATGTGGAGCTAGGTTATGTTTATAAGTGTGATTTAATGTTTGTAGATGGCATATGTAGGTCATGTGTCTGACGTTGTTCACGGACATGGGCTAACACTTAGTAAGATCGTCGGTCCATATGTGGAAACTCCCGGTACGTGTCTACCGGTGTGTATAATGTGGGGAAATGTGTTCAACCTTGGTTTTCCATGTACATACGTGCTAAACAAACATAGATAGATAAAAAAGTCCATTGGTTCATCCTCGGGCGGAGAAAGGTATAAGGGTAGATCTACAAGCCGCCCCGATCTAGGGTTTCGGGGGTGAATGACCGTCGGAGGGCCGTAATCATTGGAAAACCTGCATGTGGAGCTAGGTTATGTTTATAAGTGTGATTTAATGTTTGTAGATGGCATATGTAGGTCATGTGTCTCACGTTGTTCACGGACATGGGCTAACACTTAGTAAAATCGTCGATCCGTATGTGGAAACTCCCGATAAGTGTCTACCGGTGTGTATAATGTGGTGAAATGTGTTCAACCTTGGTTTTCCATGTACATACGTGCTAAACAAACATAGATAGATAAAAAAGTCCATTGGTTCATCCTCGGACGGAGAAAGGTATAAGGGTAGATCTACAGGTCGCCCCGATCTAGGGTTTCGGGGGTGAATGACCGTCGGAGGGCCGTAATCTTTGGAAAACCCTGCATGTGGAGCTAGGTTATGTTTATAAGTGTGATTTAATGTTTGTAGATGGCATATGTAGGTCATGTGTCTCACGTTGTTCACGGACATGGGATAACACTTAGTAAAATCGTCGATCCGGAAACTCCCGGTACGTGTCTACCGGTGTGAATAATGTGGTGAAATGTGTTCAACCTTGGTTTTCCATGTACATATGTGCTAAACAACCATAGATAGATAAAAAATTCCAATGGTCCATCCTCGTACGGAGAAAGCTATAAGGGTAGATCTGCGCCCCCCCCCCCCCCGATCTGGGGTTTCGGGGGTGAATGACCGTCGGAAGGCCGGAATCACTGGAAAACCTGCATGTGGAGCTAGTTTATGTTTATAAGTGCGATTTAATGTTTGTATATGGCATAGGTAGGTCATGTGTCTGACGTTGTTCACGGACATGGGCTAACACTTAGTAAAATCGTCGATCCGTATGTGGAAACTCCCGGTACGTGTCTACCGGTGTGAATAATGTGGTGAAATGTGTTCAACCTTGGTTTTCCATGTACATATGTGCTAAACAAACATAGATAGATAAAAAAGTCCGTTGGTCCATCCTCGTACGGATAAAGCTATAAGGGTAGATCTGCGGGCCCCCCGCCCCCGATCTAGGGTTTCGGGGGTGAATGACCGTCGGAGGGCTGTAATCATTGAAAAACCTGCATGTGGAGCTAGGTTATGTTTATAAGTGTGATTTAATGTTTGTAGATGGCATATGTAGGTCATGTGTCTGACGTTGTTCACGGACATGGGCTAACACTTAGTAAAATCGTCGATCTGTATGTGGAAACTCCCGGTACGTGTCTACCGGTGTGAATAATGTGGTGAAATGTGTTCAACCTTGGTTTTCCATGTACATAAGTGCTAAACAAACATAGATAGATAAAAAAGTCCCTTGGTCCATCCTCGTACGGAGAAAGCTATAAGGGTAGATCTGCGGGCCCCCCCGATCTACGGTTTCGGGGGTGAATGACCGTCGGAGGGCCGGAATCATTACAAAACCTGCATGTGGAGCTAGGTAATGTTTATAAGTGTGATTTAATGTTTGTACATGGCATATGTAGGTCATGTGTCTGACGTTGTTCACGGACATGGGCAAACACTTAGTAAAATCGTCGATCCGTATGTGGAAACTCCCGGTACGGGTCTACCGGTGTGAATAATGTGGTGAAATGTGTTCAACCTTGGTTTTCCATGTACATATGTGCTAAACAAACATAGATAGATAAAAAAGTCCATTGGTCCTTCCTCGTACGGAGAATGCTATAAGGGTAGATCTGCGGGCCCTCCCGATCTAGGGTTTCGGGGGTGAATGACCGTCGGAGGGTCGGAATCATTCGAAAACCTGCATGTGGAGCTAGGTTATGTTTATAAGTGTGATTTAATGTTTGTAGATGGCATATGTAGGTCATGTGTCTGACGTTGTTCACGGACATGGGCTAACACTTAGTTAAATCGTCGATCCGTATGTGGAAACTCCCGGTACGTGTCTACAAGTGTGAATAATATGGTGAAATGTGTTCAACCTTGGTTTTCCATGTACATATGTGCTAAACAAACATAGATAGATAAAAAAGTCCATTGGTCCGTC
Organism: Bromus sterilis; assembly: GCA_950022295.1. Taxonomy (NCBI): domain Eukaryota; kingdom Viridiplantae; phylum Streptophyta; class Magnoliopsida; order Poales; family Poaceae; genus Bromus; species Bromus sterilis. The sequence goes on along the minus strand of OX465601.1, from coordinate 134,347,907 downwards.
CTCGTACGGAGAAAGCTATAAGGGTAGATCTGTGGGCCCCCCGATCTAGGGTTTCGGTGGTGAATGACCGTCGGAGGGTCGGAATCATTCGAAAACCTGCATGTGGAGCTAGGTTATGTTTATAAGTGTGATTTAATGTTTGTAGATGGCATATGTAGGTCATGTGTCTGACGTTGTTCACGGACATGGGCTAACACTTAGTAAGATCGTCGGTCCATATGTGGAAACTCCCGGTACGTGTCTACCGGTGTGTATAATGTGGGGAAATGTGTTCAACCTTGGTTTTCCATGTACATACGTGCTAAACAAACATAGATAGATAAAAAAGTCCATTGGTTCATCCTCGGGCGGAGAAAGGTATAAGGGTAGATCTACAAGCCGCCCCGATCTAGGGTTTCGGGGGTGAATGACCGTCGGAGGGCCGTAATCATTGGAAAACCTGCATGTGGAGCTAGGTTATGTTTATAAGTGTGATTTAATGTTTGTAGATGGCATATGTAGGTCATGTGTCTCACGTTGTTCACGGACATGGGCTAACACTTAGTAAAATCGTCGATCCGGAAACTCCCGGTACGTGTCTACCGGTGTGAATAATGTGGTGAAATGTGTTCAACCTTGGTTTTCCATGTACATATGTGCTAAACAACCATAGATAGATAAAAAATTCCAATGGTCCATCCTCGTACGGAGAAAGCTATAAGGGTAGATCTGCGCCCCCCCCCCCCGATCTGGGGTTTCGGGGGTGAATGACCGTCGGAAGGCCGGAATCACTGGAAAACCTCCATGTGGAGCTAGTTTATGTTTATAAGTGCGATTTAATGTTTGTATATGGCATTGGTAGGTCATGTGTCTGACGTTGTTCACGGACATGGGCTAACACTTAGTAAAATCGTCGATCCGTATGTGGAAACTCCCGGTACGTGTCTACCGGTGTGAATAATGTGGTGAAATGTGTTCAACCTTGGTTTTCCATGTACATATGTGCTAAACAAACATAGATAGATAAAAAAGTCCGTTGGTCCATCCTCGTACGGATAAAGCTATAAGGGTAGATCTGCGCCCCCCCCCCCCCCCGATCTAGGGTTTCGGGAGTGAATGACCGTCGGAGGGCCGTAATCATTGAAAAACCTGCATGTGGAGCTAGGTTATGTTTATAAGTGTGATTTAATGTTTGTACATGGCATATGTTGGTCATGTGTCTGACGTTGTTCACGGACATTGGCTAACACTTAGTAAAATCGTCGATCCGTATGTGGAAACTCCCTGTACATGTCTACCGGTGTGAATAATGTGGTGAAATGTGTTCAACCTTGGTTTTTCCATGTACATATGTGCTAAACAAACATAGATAGATAAAAAAGTCCATTGGTCCATCCTCGTACGGAGAAAGCTATACGGGTAGATCTGCGGGCCCCCTCCCGATCTAGGGTTTCGGGGGTGAATGTCCGTCGGAGGGCCGGAATCATTGGAAAACCTGCATGTAGAGCTAGGTTATGTTTATAAGTGTGATTTAATGTTTGTATATGGCATATGTAGGTCATGTGTGTGACGTTATTCACGGACATGGGCTAACACTTAGTAAAATCGTCGATCCGTATGTGGAAACTCCCGATAAGTGTCTACCGGTGTGTATAATGTGGTGAAATGTGTTCAACCTTGGTTTTCCATGTACATACGTGCTAAACAAACATAGATAGATAAAAAAGTCCATTGGTTCATCCTCGGACGGAGAAAGGTATAAGGGTAGATCTACAGGTCGCCCCGATCTAGGGTTTCGGGGGTGAATGACCGTCGGAGGGCCGTAATCTTTGGAAAACCCTGCATGTGGAGCTAGGTTATGTTTATAAGTGTGATTTAATGTTTGTAGATGGCATATGTAGGTCATGTGTCTCACGTTGTTCGCGGACATGGGATAACACTTAGTAAAATCGTCGATCCGGAAACTCCCGGTACGTGTCTACCGGTGTGAATAATGTGGTGAAATGTGTTCAACCTTGGTTTTCCATGTACATATGTGCTAAACAACCATAGATAGATAAAAAATTCCAATGGTCCATCCTCGTACGGAGAAAGCTATAAGGGTAGATCTGCGCCCCCCCCCCCCCCGATCTGGGGTTTCGGGGGTGAATGACCGTCGGAAGGCCGGAATCACTGGAAAACCTGCATGTGGAGCTAGTTTATGTTTATAAGTGCGATTTAATGTTTGTATATGGCATAGGTAGGTCATGTGTCTGACGTTGTTCACGGACATGGGCTAACACTTAGTAAAATCGTCGATCCGTATGTGGAAACTCCCGGTACGTGTCTACCGGTGTGAATAATGTGGTGAAATGTGTTCAACCTTGGTTTTCCATGTACATATGGGCTAAACAAACATAGATAGATAAAAAAGTCCGTTGGTCCATCCTCGTACGGATAAAGCTATAAGGGTAGATCTGCGGGCCCCCCCCCCCCCCGATCTAGGGTTTCGGGGGTGAATGACCGTCGGAGGGCTGTAATCATTGAAAAACCTGCATGTGGAGCTAGGTTATGTTTATAAGTGTGATTTAATGTTTGTAGATGGCATATGTAGGTCATGTGTCTGACGTTGTTCACGGACATTGGCTAACACTTAGTAAAATCGTCGATCTGTATGTGGAAACTCCCGGTACGTGTCTACCGGTGTGAATAATGTGGTGAAATGTGTTCAACCTTGGTTTTCCATGTACATATGTGCTAAACAAACATAGATAGATAAAAAAGTCCATTGGTCCATCCTCGTACGGAGAAAGCTATAAGGGTAGATCTGCGGGCCCCCCCGATCTATGGTTTCGGGGGTGAATGACCGTCGGAGGGCCGGAATCATTACAAAACCTGCATATGGAGCTAGGTAATGTTTATAAGTGTGATTTAATGTTTGTACATGGCATATGTAGGTCATGTGTCTGACGTTGTTCACGGACATGGGCAAACACTTAGTAAAATCGTCGATCCGTATGTGGAAACTCCCGGTACGGGTCTACCGGTGTGAATAATGTGGTGAAATGTGTTCAACCTTGGTTTTCCATGTACATATGTGCTAAACAAACATAGATAGATAAAAAAGTCCATTGGTCCTTCCTCGTACGGAGAATGCTATAAGGGTAGATCTGCGGGCCCTCCCGATCTAGGGTTTCGGGGGTGAATGACCGTCGAAGGGCCGGAATCATTGGAAAACCTGCATGTGGAGCTAGGCTATGTTTTAAAGTGTGATTTAATGTTTGTAGATGGCATATGTAGGTCATGTGTCTGACGTTGTTCACGGACATGGGCTAACACTTAGTAAAATCGTCGATCCGTATGTGGAAACTCCCGGTACGTGTCTACAAGTGTGAATAATATGGTGAAATGTGTTCAACCTTGGTTTTCCATGTACATATGTGCTAAACAAACATAGATAGATAAAAAATTCCATTGGTCCGTCCTCGTACGGAGAAAGCTATAAGGGTAGATCTGCGGGTCCCCCGATCTAGGGTTTCGGGGGTGAATGACCGTCGGAGGGTCGGAATCATTCGAAAACCTGCATGTGGAGCTAGGTTATGTTTATAAGTGTGATTTAATGTTTGTAGATGGCATATGTAGGTCATGTGTCTGACGTTGTTCACGGACATGGGCTAACACTTAGTTAAATCGTCGATCCGTATGTGGAAACTCCCGGTACGTGTCTACAAGTGTGAATAATATGGTGAAATGTGTTCAACCTTGGTTTTCCATGTACATATGTGCTAAACAAACATAGATAGATAAAAAAGTCCATTGGTCCGTCCTCGTACGGAGAAAGCTATAAGGGTAGATCTGCGGGCCCCCCGATCTAGGGTTTCGGGGGTGAATGACCGTCGGAGGGTCGGAATCATTCGAAAACCTGCATGTGGAGCTAGGTTATGTTTATAAGTGTGATTTAATGTTTGTAGATGGCATATGTAGGTCATGTGTCTGACGTTGTTCACGGACATGGGCTAACACTTAGTAAGATCGTCGGTCCATATGTGGAAACTCCCGGTACGTGTCTACCGGTGTGAATAATGTGGTGAAATGTGTTCAACCTTGGTTTTCCATGTACATATGTGCTAAAAAAACATAGATAGATAAAAAAGTCCATTGGTCCTTCCTCGTACGGAGAATGCTATAAGGGTAGATCTGCGGGGCCCCCCCGATCTAGGGTTTCGGGGGTGAATGACCGTCGGAGGGCCGGAATCATTGGAAAACCTGCATGTGGAGCTAGCTTATGTTTATAAGTGTGATTTAATGTTTATAGATGGAATATGTAGGTCATGTGCCTGACGTTCTTCACGGACATGGGCTAACACTTAGTAAAATCGTCGATCCGTATGTGGAAACTCCCGGTACGTGTCTACCGATGTGAATAATGTGGTGAAATGTGTTCAACCTTGGTTTTCCATGTACATATGTGCTAAACAAACATAGTTAGATAAAAAAGTCCACAGGTCCATCCTCGTACGGAGAAATCTATAAGGGTAGATCTGTGGGGCCCCCCGATCTAGGGTTTCGGAGGTGAATGACGGTCAGACGGCCGGAATCATTGGAAAACCTGCATGTGGAGCTAGGTTGTGTTTATAAGTGTGATTTAATGTTTGTAGATGGCATATGTAGGTCATGTGTCTGACGTTGTTCATGGACATGGGCTAACACTTAGTAAAATCGTCGATCCGTATGTGGAAACTCCCGGTACGTGTCTACCAGTGTGAATAATGTGGTGAAATGTGTTCAACCTTGGTTTTCCTTGTACATATGTGCTAAAAAAACATAGATAGATAAAAAAGTCCATTGGTCCATCCTCGTACGGAGAAATCTATAAGGGTATATCTGCGGGCCCGGCCCCTCCGATCTAGTGTTTCGGGGGTGAATGACCGTTGGAGGGCCGGAATCATTAGAGAACCTGCATGTGGAGCTAGGTTATGTTTATAAGTGTGATTTAATGTTTGTAGATGGCATATGTAGGTCATGTGTCTGACGTTGTTCACGGATGTCAGAACCCTCTGTTAGGTAATGTGCTAGGGTTAGCAAGTCACTTGCATCATATTAAAAATTTCAAAAAAAGTCATTAAAATCAAAATCAAAAGCAAAATGTGTGAAGGAACCCCCCCAGGTGAATTAATTCAAAAGGCCAGATAAATGAGTGTGATCACACACTACAGGAAACAGGAGTTTTGCCGTCAGCCAAAGCTGTCGGCAAACATATGAAAAGCTGACGGCAAAGGCTTTGCCGTCAGCTCCACGACGGCAAACCTGTTGTCAGCTCATCAGTCGGCAGTGAGCTGCTTTGCCGTCAGCTCAAGATCGACCGACGGCAAAGCCTTTGCCGTCAGCCTTTTTGTACTGGCTGACGGCAAAGCCGCTCGTACGGGCCAGCTCTGACTTAACCCCGTGGGCTGAGTTAACGGTGTGCACTGCCGTCAGCTAGCCGCCTGGCTGACGGCAAAGCCCTTGCCTGGGCCCACATGTCAGCAGTTTGCCGTCTTCCAGCCTACTCTTTGCCGTCAGCCGGTTGAAGGCCGACGGCAAAGCCATGACCAAATGGTCACTGTCACAACCCAGATTGAACAGGCTGCCGCCACGTGTCCACTTTGCCGTCAGCTTGCTAACGGCAACGCCTTTGCCGTCAGCTAGCTGACGGCAAAGCTCTCTGTATCTATCTTTTTAATTTGTTTTTCTTTAATTCCCTGCATACAAACAGTAATATATATATATATATATATATATATATATATATATATATATGTACAGAATGCCATCCACAAGTCATATATACAATCATAATGCTATCCACAAGTCACGTATACAAAAGAAGCCATCCACAAGTCATATATACAAAAAGAAGCCATCCACAAGTCATATAAACAAAAAGAAGCCATCTCCATGTTTAAAAAAGCAAGTCATCTCCATGTTTAAAACAGCAAGCCATCTCCAAGTTTAAAACAACAAGTCATCATATATACAAAAGGAAAGTGCCCAACATGATATACATCTACAAGTCATCTCCATCCTAACATACTATATCTACAACAAAGAAGCATCCATCCATGCATAAAGGAAAATCTGCAAAATGAAAACATAATCATATGTTACATACGGAAAAGAAGAAATCCAAAATGATGAAAAGATGAAAATAAAAATGAAAAAGAAGAACAAGGAGAAGAAGAGTAAGGAGAAGAAGAGGAAGAATAAGAATAAGATGAAAGGAAGAAGAGAAGATGGAGAAAAATAAAGAAGAGAAAAAGTAAGAATAAGAAGAACTTTTCTTCTTTTACTTTCTTTTTCACCTCTTTCTTCTTCACTTCTTTCTTTTCCTCCTATCCTTCTTCTTATTCTACAATACTTGTTCTTCTTAGACCTCAAGAGCTAAATATATCTCATTTTAGATCTAATTAAGTCATTAATTCATTTTTGAGCTTTATATGCGAAGTATAAGTTATTTTTAGGTTTATAAGCCACTTAAGCTAGTAAATTCATTATTTAGTTTTTATAAGACAAGTATAAGTCATTGTTGAACTTAATAAGCTTATAAAATCTAATTTGAGCTTTAAAAGCTTATAAAGCCAAGTTTGAGCTTTATAAGATTATAAATTCACTATTGAGCTTTTAGAAGCCAAGTATAACTCAATTTTCATCGAACTACGCTATTAACATCATTTTTCAGCTTTATGAGCTTATGAAGTCATTGAGGAGCTATTATAAGCCAAGTATAATTCATTCTTTAGGTTTACAAGCTTATAAAGCCAAGTATAAGTTTTATAAGCTTACATAGTCATTTTTTAGCTTTTATAAGCCAAGTATAATTCATTTTTTAGGTTTACAAGCTTATAAAGCCAAGTATAAGTTTTATATGCTTATATAGTCATTTTTTAGCTTTTATAAGCCAAGTATAATTCATTTTTCAGGTTTACAAGCTTATAAAGCCAAGTATAAGTTTTATAAGCTTATATAGTCATTTTTAGCTTTTATAAGCCAAGAATAAGTAAATATTTATGTAACTAAGCTATTACTACCATTATTGAGCTTTATGAGCATATAAAGTCATTGATGAGCTTTATGTAACTTACCAGAGGCCACCTCAAGGCTGAGAAGCACCGCCACGTGGGTTGCTCGGGGATTCACTAGGAGATTCTTGTGGGTTGTGAGATGCAGCTCCGGAATTATGCTGCAACAAAGGATGAGTTGCAATGGGGTAAGCATGATGACACTTGATGGTATAAGACCGGGATATATTGATCATTGAAAGAAACTTACCGTTCCGGGAGGAGAAACGATAGGCGTCGGCATCGGTGGAGGGGTAAGACCTTGCTTCTCCCACATACTCTGCGAGTTAGGTTTTGAGGACTCGAGCATATTAGCAAGTGAACCAAACATATGCATATGCATTCTTGGCGGATATATGCAAAAGTAGTAACTTACCGAGAAGAGGTCGTAGATGGCCTTCTTCTGGGCATTATTGCGTGCCCTCTCCTCCTCGAGTATCCTCTGGGTCCTCTCCTCCGCCAGCCGGTCCCTCTCCGCAAGCTGCTCCGACAACATCTCTTGTGTCGCCTGTCTCTCCCTCTGAATGGCGTCCTGAGAACACTCAACAATATAGCAATTATTGTCATCATCGCTACGTAATCTAAAGAATGGAAAGAAAAACTGAGAAAAAGTTATACCTGGATAGCAATGTCCACTGGCCGCGGGCGAGGTCGTACAGCAGGAGCGGAGCTCGTTTGGCTAGCCTTGATCTGAGGTAGAGTCTCCGGGCAATGTACGAAGCCATTGCACATGGAGGTGCTGCCATGATGCTTACCGCCACCAGAAATCATCAAGGCCTCCGGATCAATCTCCTCCTCGCTCGGGTCAAACTGAGGACCGCGTAGCTCTTTTGCCACCTCAGAATAGGCCATCATCTTGTGGTAGGCTGCAGCGCTGGTGTACGCCTCAACACCGTCGCCCTCGGAATATGCCGTCACCGTTTTGTAATTTCCCTTATGGGCCATGGCAAATGAGCGAAATCCCTTAGGCACAGGCTGATTATGGTGCTTCGCCTACAATGAAAAGCAAAGAAAAGGCATGAAACAAATCAATTGATTAATGATGAAAGGACATGAAACTTAAAACAAAAAGGCACATACCCATTTTTTTGCGTACTCGTTGACGTTGAGATTGCCTTGGTGGTGTGCCACACCTACCATTTGTGCACGCCTAGCCTTGGCGCTTTTGTGGGTGGACAGCCAGGCATCACTGAGCCATTTGTCCACTATCGCCTCAAAGCAATCCATCTTATTTGCACACCATCTCGGGGGCGCCTATAAATTAATAATCTTATAAAGTCATTGAATATCTTTTTTAAGCCAAGTACAAGTCAAGTTTTATGTAACTAAGCTATTATTATCATTTTTTAGTTTTACAAGCTTATAGAGCCAAGTTTGACCTTTATAAACTTATAAAGCCAAGTTTGACACTTATAAGCTTACAAAGCCAAGTTTGAGCTTCATAAGCTTATAAAGAAAAGTTTGACACTTATAAGCTTATAAAGCCAAGTTTGAGCTTCATAAGATTATAAAGAAAAGTTTGACACTTATAAGATTATAAAGCCAAGTTTGAGCTTCATAAGCTTATAAAGAAAAGTTGGAGCTAACTAGGCCTTACTTATAAGTGTAGGAATTTACCTCCAAGTATTCATCCTTCTTAAGGAAAACTTTTCTACACTTCTTCTTGGCCTTCTTCATGCCCTTCTTGGCGTACCAATCTCGAACACACTGAACACGCATCTCGTGCCTAGTGTTCGTGAGTAGCCTCACTATCTCCTTCTCGAGATTCTTCTGGGACGCCGGCTCCATCCCCTCCTCAACCCTATAGTAGCACTGAAAAATGCATCGAACATATGAAAAGATGAGTGAAATGATTACAACACTAATAAATGATTGCAATGCTTAGAATACTTACCCAAAAAGTAGCCACCACCATGTCGGCTTTGGTACGGTATTCAACGTTGTTGATGCGTTCATCTGGCGGGGCCGGGGCGGCTTTGTAGTGTGGCCAAGTGAGGCTGGGCTCAGGAACCCTACCCTCAATAGGCAACTAGACTAGCCCGGGGAACTGCTCCTTAAGCACGGCACCAAGGAGGCAGTTCGGATTCCGAGCTCCTTCCGGGTAAGTCCACGCCCTGCAAAATAAGAACACAAAGACATTAGTTCTTGTTGGACCATATGTACATGTATGATATATATAAACAAGGAACACAAAAAATTCATCAACTTACTTCTCCCCATCTGGCGCAATCAATACCCTCTGCGCAGGGTCCGGACGTGGTGGGAGCCGTGTCATACCACGCTGGTACACCGGCTTCTTGGAAGAGGAGCTCCCCTCACCCCCATCATCCCCCTCACCCCCCTCAGCCCCGTCGTCATCGCTATCATCATCCGTCGACTGCCTCGGTGCCTCCGGTGTCTCTGACTGCACCGGCGGTGTCCGCTGCTCCGGTGCCTCCGACTGCACCGGCGGTGGCCGCTGCTCCGGTGCCTCCGACTGCACCGGCGGTGACTCCTGCACCGGTGAGACTGTCCTGTGAGTGGGTGACTCGGCTAGGGCGCCACCTGCTCCTCGACCACCTCCTCGACCACCGGGTTTAGCTCTCTTTGGGACCTTTTCCCCGACCTCTCCCACGAGGCTGCTCAGCACGCGCCGGCGGCGAGCTGGCTGCGACAATACCCGCCAGCAACTCTCTCCGTAGAGGTAGAGGTGGTCGAGACTCCACCGGTGGGTCCCTATGGCTCACCATGTGTCAACACCTGTTACGGAGTAAAGATGAATTAGTAAAGTAAGGAAATAAATAATTCAAATTCATATATACAAAAAACAAACATATGCATATAAAGATGAATTAGTACATTAAGGAAATAAATAATACAAATTCATATATACAAAAAACAAAAGAAAGTTGGGATGCATACAACTAATAGTAGGGATCATCTGTATCTTCTCCAGGATCAATAAAAACATCATCGTCATTATCACGCGTGTCGTCATGAATGATCTCTTCTCCGGGATCGGGTTCAGCGTCAACCACATTTCGAAATCCTTTTTGTAACCGGTCAAGCAATGATAGGTCATCCGCATCGGTAACCTCTTCGTGTTCCACTTCTTCATCTTCCTCCTCATCATCATCGGTAACCTCTTCGTGTTCCACTTATTCTACTTCCATGTTTTGACCAAACGTAGAGGTTTTTCCGAAATGTTTTTTGGCCACACGTGTTTCTTGGAAGAATTCTCCGTCATATGTGTCTGGGTCTATGTGAGGTTGATAATCCTCTTCTTCATTGGGGGCAGGTAGTTTACCATGTGGCGGCACGTCATAGACGACATACCAATCTTCGAGATTCTTTACACTTTAGCAGGCCCATGGAAGATAGAAAACTTGTGTGGCCTGTTGAGCCACAATATAAACTTCGGCAACATTTAAACGGTTCTTCTGTTTAATTTCAACTAGCCCAACATGCTCATGAGTTCGTCTAGTGTCCTTCGGATCGAACCAATGACATTTGAAGACAACGGCATTCAGAGGATTTTCACCATAATATAACAGTTCGTATATTTCTTCAACTATTCCATAATACTCGACTCCTCCATCTATAGCAGACACACTGGAATTCGTTGTTTTCCGATCGGGCATAGTTTGCTCTTTCATACCAGTACGAAAGCGATACCCATTGATGTCGTATTTTTCATATGTATGGACCTTAAAGTCAAAACCATTTGCGATTTGTCTCAATTCAGCGTCCATCGACTCTGAATTAGCCTACAAGTTGAAACGGAAAGGCTTGTTGTATTAGTCGGTACTGAGACGACGAAGAAATAACAATGGCCTGTATATCATATAAGAAGTACCGTTTGTGTAAACCAAGAGATGAAACCGGGATTGCCACCTCCCCGCTTCTCAAGAAGATTAATCTCTTCGATGGAGTCTTTTTCGATTGCCACTCCATTCGAGAATTGCGCGACGAATCGACTGTATCAAATAATTAAGAGAAGTTAGACACACAACTCGTCAAGAAGTTGCAGAACAATTAATATGTACCGCGCACTTACTCGATGTATGGCCGCACTTCTGTCATGTTGGTCAAGATATACAATGTAATGATGCTCCATTCCTCGAAGGTCAACGTCTTTGTCTTCATAACCCCACAAGGTGCGAGGCTCCCTTTAAAGAGTTTGAACTTGGATTCATGTCGCTCGGGGTCGCCAGTATTGTACCGAGGCTTTGGATTATGCAAACTGTAATTAGTGGCAGCATAGTGTGCTGTCACGAAGTTTGCCGCTTCCTCGACAACGAATGCCTCAGCCATTGATGCTTCAATTCTCCGTTTATTTTTACATTTTGCTCGAAGCGTCTTCTGCATTCTCTCGGTTGCATAGCACCAACGGTTTTGCACAGGGCCACCCAATCTTGCCTCCATCGGTAGATGCAAAATCATATGCTGCATCGGATTAAAGAAACCCGATGGAAAGATCTTCTCTAACTTGCATATCAACTCCGGCGCCAGTTTTTCCATCTCTTCTATCACAATAGGCGATAATTCTTTAGCACAAAGAACACGGAAGAAATAGCTTAGCTCTGCCATTACTAGCCATTCATCCTCGGGGATGTAGCCGCGCAACATCACCGGCATTATCCGCTCAAGCCATATGTGCCAATCGTGACTCTTCAGCCCAAAGATTTTCAACTTTTCAAGACTTGCTCCCCTTGCTAGATTCGCTGCATACCCATCGGGGAACATCAACTTTTTTTTCACCCAGATGAGGATTTCCCTCATGTGTTCCCTTTTAAGATTGAACCATGCCTTTGGCTTCTCCCAATTCTTCTTCCCTTTCGGTTGTCGCATGTTCAGTGACTTCCTATTACGCAGACTCTCCTGATCGACTCTAGCCTTAACATTATCTTTCCCCTTATCAGTGCCGAACAATGTACCAAAAAGGGCCTCACCCATATTTTTTTCAGTGTGCATCATGTCAATGTTGTGTGGAAGAGCAAGGTCTTTGAAATACGGGAGATCCCAAAATCATGGCTTGTGGGTCCAGGCGTGTTCCGTATTATATCCCAAGAAATACCCTGGCCGGTTCGGATCAGGCTCTAGTGAGTTCAACTGATCAAGAATTTGTGCGCCCGTCATCATAGGTGGTGCCTCGTGCTCGACAACTTTACCTTTGGTGAAATTCTTCTTGTCTTTTCTGAATCCATGGTCCAGAGGCAGGAATTGTCTATGCAAGTCGAAGCAAGAATACTTGCGACCCTCCGGCAGCCAATGAAACTTAAGAGCAGACTTGCATTGCTGGCATGGGAACCTTCCGTGCACGCACCATGCAACAAAAAGTGCAAACGCCGGCAGGTCATGCATGGAGTACATCAACCAAGCATGCAGTTGGAAGTTTGTTTTGCTAGCTGCGTCATATGTCCGGATCCCATTATCCCAAGCTTCTTTCAACTCATCCATCAGTGGTTGCAAGTACACATTCATATTTTTTCCGGGATAGTTGGGCCCCGGAACTATCAACGTCAAAAAGATGTGCTTTCTTTGCATAAGTACTCCAGGGGGAAGATTGAGGGGCATGATGAATAAGCGTGGGTTGGTCTATCTTGAGGACAAGATCACCTAATTGATTAAACCTTCTAAAATTAGTAGGAAGGGTAATTTTGTCCATCCATCCTCTAATCTTATAGTGCCTTGGTCATTGAGCTAGAAATAATACACCTTACAAAACGGAACGGAGGGAGTAGTTCTTAGGACTTTTGTTCTATAGGACATTTTTTTACTATATATTTTTCCCAATATTCACCCAATAAAATCCCTCTTAATGGCACACAATAAAGCCCCCTATTTAAATCTTCTTCCATGAGAGGTTTTTATGAAAAAATGTTGTAAAGCCTAGGATAATTGCATTTAATAGGATTGTCTCCAATTCATAAATTTGACGATCTATGTTTTGAATGGCAACTATAATGTGAGTAGATTTGATATACCTAATGTTTTTGTAATTTGGCAACTCATAAATCTACCTAAATAGGAAAAAACACCTAACATTGTTGATCTATAAAATAATTAAATAAATTTATATTTTTCATTAATCATGAATCTCATAAATCTACCTAATCATTTTCAGTAATCATGGTACCATGCATAGGATTTTCTAATATTGTTGAACTATAAAAGATTGCATCACAGAAAATTGCTCACCTGGAGGGGGGCGGTTAGGAGGTGGTGGCAGGCGCCGGCAGGGGAGCCACCGGGGCCGAGGAGGAGGGGGTGGCGGTGGCGCAGCTCACCAGTGGCGTGGTCGACGGGGAGCAGGGAGCAGCGCGGCGGCCACTCACCAGCGGACAGGGAGCAGGGAGCAGGGAAGAGATGAGGGGGCGGCCACTCACCGGCGACGGCGACGGCGGCGGTGCGGGCGACAGGAGGAGGGCCGGTCCAGGGTGGTGGTGGTGGCGGCGGCGTGCTGGGTCAGGGGAGAGAGGTGGGCGAGAGAGACTGAGAGAGGATAGGGTTAGGGTTAGCCGCGGGCGTGGGTTAAGTCCTCGCTATGCCGTCAGCCGGCTGACGGCTAAGCCTGCCGTTAGGCTAAGCCGTCTGCCCGCTGACGGCAAAGCTTGGGCGCCGTTAGCTCTCGGTTGGAAGGGACACGTGGCCTGGGGGTGTTGTCCGCCCTCCTTTGCCGTCAGCTATTGCGCTGTTTGCCGTCAGCCAGCTGATGGCTTAGGGACGGCTGACGGAAGATAAACCCTACGCCGTCAGCCAATGCTTTGCCGTCAGCTTTGCCCACGGCTGATGGCATAGGTTCCTATGCCGTCAGCCCCGATAGAAAGCTGACGGCAAAGCTCTAAGCTGACGGCAAAACTTCTTTTTCCTGTAGTGACATATAAAGTGATGTGGGACCCACCCCATGCTCATGGATTTTTCAAATATTCAAATAGTGCCTTGGAATTAATCAAAAACCCCTATTTGAGTTAAGATTCAAATTATTTGAATTTTAAAAATGCCAAACTTGATAAATGGCTAGTCTATATTATTATGAGGCCATATGAAAAGTTTCATCATTTTAGAAAATGGCTAGGTATTTATTTTTGCTAGCCAAAAAAAATGTCAGAAAAGAAAACAGAAAAGGAAAAGAAAAACCTTACCTGGCGCCCCAGGAGAAAGCAGCCCACCAGCCCAGCCGGCCCACCAGGGGCAGCAGGGTCTTCTTCTCCGTCCCGCGCCTCCAAGATGCTTGGTGGAATGCCACCGAGCTAGCCGTCCACGTCGCCGCCTCTCCAGACGCCACCTGCCCCTCCCGCGCCTTCTAGCCCCGCCTGGAGACGCCTCTCGGCCGTCCCGTTCCATTCCCCCCCTCCAGAGCTTCTCCCCTTCCTCTCCCGCTCGATTCCATCGCCGCCCGTGAGCAACCGTGGAGCATGCCGCCGTCTTCACGCGGCCACCATCGACGAGAGGACGCAACGTCAAGTCCATCTGCTCCGCCGTCGTCTCCAACCTCACCATGCAGAAGGAATCGAAGCCAGGCGCCCCCAACGGCTCGCTAACTTCATCGCCTTCGTCTCCGGCCGCCGCGAGTCGTCCTCGAATTCCGGCCAACTCCGAGCTTCCCCGAGCCCGCTAGCCATCCCGTCACATTTGTGGTGAGCTTCTCACCGTTTCCCTTAACCTAGCGCCCTCCCTCTCGTTCTCTATCCACGGCCGCCATGAACGCCGAAGCTTGCCGCCGCCACAGTTGAAGTCGAGGTCGCCGTCGTGCCCTTTTGGCTCAACTAGCGCGCGCAGCAGCCCCTTGCTCTCTGCTCTCGTTTGCACCACGCCACGGTCAAAATGACGCTCTGGAGCGCGAACCCGATGCAGCCCTAGCCACGGTCGCCGCCAACCTCGACGTCGACGTTGCTCCCGTGACCCCCTGAAGCTCTGGCCAGGTCCAATCGACGCGGACGACGACGCTGCACACGTTGGTGGCCTCCTCTTCCACTCCCGTGGCCCCTAGCCGATTCCGTTAAGGGCGCCGCCGTGGCCAGGCCACCGGCGTCAAGCCTCCGGTGGGTTAACCCTTAACCCCCGCGCTAAACACCCCCTGGTGACACTGACAAGTGGGCCCAGGGCCCTTAATCCCCTCCGGTTAGTTTAAACTAACCGGGTTAATTAACCCAAAGGCTGAACACTGGACCCCACACGTCAGACTCCCCCACGTCACACTGACGTCACAGTGACGCAATAAAAGAATTTCCAGAATAAAAATAAATTAGAGAAATTACAGAAATTCCAGAAAAAGGCTGAAACTTTGGAAATTCATAGAAAATTCATATCAACTCCAAATTTAACAAATAATATATGAAAAATGATCAGGAGAAAATAAGCTATCCAAATATCCAACTTTCAACTATATTTGAGTTGAATTTAAATTGGGACCAGTAGCATTTGTCATTTGATTTAATTGGAATTTATTCAAATTAAATTCAAATGCTTTTGCAACTTGGACCATGGCAACATACTACATTTCAATTACACATCAGAGGCATATCATACACATTTCAAAATGATTTAACTTGATCAAACAATGTCATGTGCAACTTGGCTAAATTGAATTCAAATTGGAGTTTGAATTTGCAATTCAATTTGCAATATACTCCATTTAAATGGAATTGCCCAAACACATCAGAAACATATACATCAAGTTTCAACCTTCAATCATGTGATTGTGCATTGTATTTACTTTGCTACCTTGTTTGTTGTTTGTCGAGTAGAGGTGGAACCGGAACATGAGGCTGCCCCCTTCGTTGAAGACCCCGAACCCAAACCTCGTCAGCAAGGCAAGCAAACCCCCATTCATCATGTCGATAAAATCCCACTTCCCTCTCATGTCTCGCTTATGCATTATCTAGGATGATTACCATGCTACGTTTCTACCACATAGATGAACCCATTCCTTTGCATGACCTATCATCTGTCACAGTAGTAAGCAAACCACAATCCTAGCAAATGTAGGAGTTGATTGATATCATGTGGCCCCTACAAATGTTACTGCTTATTGCATGCTTAGAGTGATACAATGATGTTACTATTATGTGATTCGGGATGGTAGTGATCACGGTGATGATGGTGGAAAGGTGTTGGCGAATCTACCCTAATACAAGGTGAACGATGAGAGGCTGTGTAGGAGTACACGGTGGGTTGTCTCGTTGAACACCACCCTAAGTCCGAGTTCTTGTGTGGTGATCCAAGATGATGATTACAACCACACATTGGGCTCACTGACCCCTCTCAACCTATTAACTCATCCCTTTCGACATCTAGATGTCGCAATAGTTTGGAGTTCTGGTAGGTTTGTGGCCTGGCTGCTAAGTGAGAGAACGGCTCACCCGAGACCGGCTTATGCACCACGCACACATCACCTGGGTCCACTTCGGTAAACCGGCCGGGTTCACGATAGTGGTAGCCAACCCAGGTAGGCGGCTTTCTCGGACTAGATAGGCTATGAGGTAACAGTTGTGGTGAGCATCCTCGCTGGCACCCCTTGAATGGTGTCGAGATCAAAGGCGGTAAATGATGATCATGTGTGTGTAGAGGTACACCCCGCAGGGTTAACAAAACTATTCGAATAGCCGCGTCTGCGGTTATGGACTGCTTGGAAAGCTTAGCTTGATTATTAGAAAACTTGAACTGGATACTTCTAAAACACACAGAGATAAGTGTGAGTGCTATGGCGTGCTTTCTCGTGGGGAAGTCGAGGAAGGCACCATAGTGGTGTAATTGGTTGGAGAAAGTAGTGGACTCGTGTACGCTTCTTACCTCAAGCCTGGTACTCGTAGTTCAGGACTAGCCAAGTCAAAGCTGGCACTTCTGCAAGTGAGACCCCACCTCCCTTTACCTTGATACATGTGCATGAGTAGTATAGCTCCTATGTAAGTCTTGCTGAGTACGACTTTGTACCCACGTTTGCTTAATCTATGTTTTAGATGAACCCACTGACCCCGAAGGTGGCTTCTTCATCGAGCTCGACGACTGAAGATCAAGCTAGTCTAGTCCCAGTCAGACGACTGGTTCCCTCGTGGAGGGCTTGTGTTTAAATAAGGCTTCTTAAGCCATTTGTTAAACTTGTCTGTACTCAGACATACTTTGCTTCCGCTTGTTGTTGTAATGTTAGATCACATGCTTGTGATCTCTGTGTGCACTCTGTGAGAGTTATCAATAAAATGTATACTTTGTAGAGAATTGCAATGATACCTGCTGTTCATACAAGGCATGTGTGTTGCGTGTATGTTTATAACATGCATGTCTTTGTATGGGTTTTCGAGACCTTAGTTGTGATCTGGCTGGCGGTCTTTCATACACCAAGTGGCCCTTAGATGTGCGCAGGTTGGGGCATCGCGATGCGATTGTTCGAGACTCTGTCTCGTGCACACTTTGTGGTATGATCGAGCCCGCCCTAGACCCCGACTAAGTGATCGGGCTGGAGTAAGTCTATGTAAGAGTTATGAGATAGTCGTTAGTATGGTTGAGGCGACTTGTCTTTGAATATGGGAGTTCATCACCCATATCATTAGACTTGTGTGCGGACGATGAGGACCCATCTCAGTTGATCATCCGGCCTGGATGGGATGCCCCTCACGTACGATGCTTTCCGAGAACGTTATGTGCTTGGCCTTGTCTACTTAGACAAGTGGGTACGGTTCTCGGCTCTCCATATGACTATGTCGTAGAGGGACTTGCATACGCTAACCCCGGGTCCCGACAGACTTGGTAACAGAGCAGGACTGACTGTAGGACTAGTAGCCTTGGCCGAAGTCGATTCTAGCCTTCTATAGTTATATAGTTACTCTGGGTATATAAGGGAACAACGTAAGGCTTGTTTTTTCTCCTTACCCCCTTCGTTCTGAGTTCCGAGTCACCCTCATCTTATTCTACGGGAAGATAGGAGTAGGCTCTCCTCTGTCTGATTAGAACATCTCATTGTTTGCTTCCTTGTAGCCGTAGGAAAGTTGAGTTCGGTTTGCTAGAGTGGTTATGCTTCCTGATTTCATACATCGTGTGTAAGTGCTGTTTCCATGTTGTAAGAAATTGTCTTTTTCTTGCAATTACAGCCGTTATGCTGTCCGAGTCATTCCAGGTTTATCTCATAATCTGATGCATTTGCAAACTCCTTCTTTCTGTTTCAGATGGCAAATCTTCCACCTCGGCAGATTGTTAGTTTGACCAGGTGCCTCGGTGTGCGTGGCCATCCCGCCACGTTGATCGAGATGATTTCCTATGTGGGATATCGATGGTACCCTGAGTACACCGTCGAGGAGCAGTTCCACGACTACAACCAGACCCAGTACCACCGCATTGTCAGGATCTACCCGCACCACAATGGAGTCACTCAGCCTATCCACTTTGGACATGGCATTGGCATGACTGAGAACATGGTTGTGCAGGATGCTGCATACTCATGTATTACTCTGCTGAGAGAGGAGCACACTATGCTGAGAGAGACCTCGTTCCGTTATATCCATGCTGCACTTCTAGAAGAAGAGGGGTATTACACCAGACTATACTCAGATCACTCTGCAGAGGATCCAGTACTTCAGATGACTGCTAGGTTTGCTTGTGATCGAGATCGTGATGCACGCGCTCTCCGTTTTGAGCTTCGCGCCACCCGTGTTCGTCTGTATCGAGCACTGACACTCTTGGCACCCTTCGTGAGTGTTGGATCAGTCGAGTATGATGCTATCTACCCTGTGAGCACGCAGATGCCTTCTCGAGTTGCTTGGCCCGAGATTGGAGGCATTTTTCCACCCCGTGGTCCTTTGCTTCCACCCTACGCTGGACCTAGGCCCCATCCTTGCCCAAATGGTTATCAGGGTCCACAGGCCTCCATGTTTTCCGATGGTCACCTTCAGCTACCGGGATACGTGGGTAACTTTTACGAGGACTACTATGGAGATGGAGATGAGTGAGACCGCCTGTGGTCTTACTTAGTGAGGATGTAGTAGTATCTTAGTATATTGTACGCAAGGTGTTCTAAGTTCCAGAGGCTTAGATAAATAATGTATAGGAAGTCAGAGTGCCTCTGAAGGATGTATCATCTTCATCACGTTTGTATTAGCTTGGTGCTTGTACTAAAACGATGTATGGTTTGTATGACAACTTGTGAATATATGGCTTGTATGCTTTTATCACCATGTTGTCAAGATGATTACTTCCTTTGCTCTGTAATCCTTCCAGTACTTCAATACCTTGTTTTTACTCTTCCAATCAACTCTGTTTGACTTTGGTTTTCACCTTCAGGATGTCTCAAGGAACCCGTGGCCAGCTTGGTCGTGCCCAAGGTCGTGGGAATGAACAGGAGGAAGGCAACCTTCCACACCCCCCCCACGATGGCTCAGGTTCTGATGGAGGTTGAGAGGAACCGCCGAGACTCTCACCATTTGATGGAGGTCATTGCTCGCAACACCACTCAGCAGCGCAACGAGTTGGTGTCTCTGAACGACTTCATCCGGCTTCATCCCCCGGTTTTCAGTTACTCCACCGAGCCCCTTGACGCCGATGACTGGCTTCGCAGCATCGAGAGGAAGCTTCAGGCCAGCCATGTTGCAGATGGCGACAGGGTCAGCTATGCCACCTATCACCTTGAAGGTGCAGCTAGCTCTTGGTGGGAGAACTTCCTGAACATGCGTCCCGTTGGACCGCCCGCATCTTGGGATGAATTCTGCACTTCCTTCCGTGAGCACCACATTCCCAAGGGTCTTATGGACCGTAAGCGTGAGGAGTTCTGGAACCTCACCCAAGGCAGAAGGACTGTTGACGAGTTTAGTCGTGAGTTCAACCGACTTGCTCGTTATGCTACTGAAGAAGTCTCCACCGACGCAAAGAAGCAAGAGAGGTTCCGTCGTGGACTCAATTCTGGACTCCGTCGTGAGCTCAACCTACATGACTTTGCCACATTCCAGGTCCTTGTCAACAAGGCCATCAAGGCAGAGGACATGAACACCCCCAATGACTTCCGCAAACACCCTAGGGACGATGGTTCATCCAGTTCCGGCTCCCAGAAGCGCAAGATCTGGATCCCCAACAGTATATTCCGCCAGAACAACCCACCGAGGCCATCCTATGTGGCGCCTCGTCCACCAGCTCAGTTCCACCCTGCTCCACCGAACAACCCAGCTCCACGCACTGTCTTTGGAGCCTGCTACAAGTGTGGTCAGGCAGGCCACTACTCCCGCGAGTGTCCCCAGAACCAGCTCCAGAATCAGAATGCTCCACCCCGTGCCGGAGGCAACAACAATGGTCGTGGCAAGCCACCCCAGAAGGTCTACACCACCAAACCCGCTCCTCCCGCCACTCGTGGAAGTGTGAACCAAATTGCCGCCGAAGAGACTGCCGACACCACTGACGTCATTCTTGGTACGCTCCCAGTCAATTATGTTCCTACTTCCGTTCTTTTCGACCCAGGAGCATGTCATTCATTCATGTCGGAAAGTTATGCACTTCGTCATGAGTTATCTTTTGTTGAATTGTCCACCCCCATGATTATTCAAACTCCAGGGTCAAGATGGCAAACTAATAGAGTAAGCCATGGTAATCAAATTGCAATTGAGGGTTTAGTATTCCTTGCTTCACTCATAGTCCTCAAGTCTTCCGACATTGATGTCATCCTTGGCATGGATTGGCTATCAAGACAGAATGCCTACCTTGATTGCAAAGGCAAATCAGTGAAACTCACCCACCCTTCAGGCAAGACCGTCAACTACACCTCACCCAGAACAAGAACCCAAGTGCATTCTTTGAATGTACTTCCCCTTCCCGACCTTGAAGATGTTCCGGTGGTTCGTGAATTCCCGGATGTATTTCCTGAAAAGCTGCCGGGCATGCCACCTGACAGATGTGTAGAGTTTATAGTAGATCTTATGCCAGGAACCGCACCTATTTCTAGACGCCCATACAAAATGGCCCCACGTGAGTTAGCTGAGCTTAAAACCCAACTGGAAGCTTTGTTGGAAAAAGGCTTCATCCGCCCTAGCTCATCGCCATGGGGTTGCCCCGTTCTGTTCGTAACGAATAAAGATGGAACAAAAAGGATGTGCGTAGACTATCGCCCGCTAAATTTAGCGATGATAAAGAACAAGTACCCATTGCCTAGGATCAATGATCTTTATGATCAACTTGCAGGATCCTCTGTCTCCTCCAAGATGGATTTGAGATTAGGTTATCATCAAATCAAAATCCGAAACGAGGACATTCCCAAAATGGCTTTTACTACTCGTTATGGTCTTTACGAGTACACCGTCATGTCCTTTGGTTTAACCAATGCCCCCGCCGCTTTCTCACGCATGATGAATTCGATCTTCATGGAGTACTTAGATAAATTTGTTGTAGTTTATCTCGATGACATTCTCATCTACTCGAAGAACGAAGAAGAACATGCCGAACACCTACGACTGGTATTGATGAAACTTAGAGAGCATCGCCTGTATGCTAAATTCTCCAAGTGTGAATTTTGGCTACCAGAAGTGACCTACTTAGGCCACGTGATTTCTGCAAAAGGAATTGCTGTGAATCCCGAGAGAGTTCAGGCCATCCTTGACTGGACTCCACCTGAATCGGTTAAGAAAGTTAGGAGTTTTCTTGGCCTAGCCAGCTATTGCCGTCGCTTCGTCGAGAACTTTTCTAAAGTTGCAAAGCCTCTAACTGAACTCCTCAAGAAAGATAAGAAATTCCTATGGACTCCCAAGTGCGAGGAAAGCTTTCAAGAGCTAAAAAGAAGATTGACTTCTGCACCCGTACTTGCACCTCCAGACACCTAAAAGGATTTCGAGGTCTATTGTGACGCATCACGGCAAGGGTTAGGATGCATACTTCTGCAAGATCGACATGTGGTAGCTTATGGTTCACGCTAGTTGCGGCTACATGAAGAGAACTATCCTACCCATGACCTTGAACTCGCTGCCGTAGTTCATGCCCTAACAACTTGGCGACATTACCTCCTTGGTAATCGTTGTGAGATCTATTCCGACCACCAAAGCCTCAAATACATTTTCACCCAGCCAGATCTTAATCTCAGGCAAAGACGCTGGATTGAGTTAATAAAAGATTACGACGTAGGAATTTCTTACACCCCAGGCAAAGCCAATGTCATGGCTGATGCACTAAGTCGTAAGTCGTATTGTAACAACCTCATGTTACAACAGTATCAACCACTTCTTCATGAGGAATTTTGCAGGCTCAATCTCGAGATTGTTCCTCATGGCTATCTTTCTACCTTGGTGGCGAAACCAACTCTTGAGGATCAAATCATAGTTGCCCAAAGGCGTGCACGAGGTGTTCGCCGGATCAAGGAGAACATTGCTAGCGGAGTTGCTAAATGTTTCTCCACAGATATCAAGGGAATGGTATTCTTTGAAAATCATTTGGTAGTACCTAAGAATAGGGAACTAAGGCAACTCATCCTCAAAAAAGCCCATGACACACCCCTCTCGATTCATCCCGGTAGCACAAAAATGTACCGAGATCTACGCCAGAGATTTTGGTGGACTAGGATGAAGAGAGACATTGCTCAATTTGTTACCCAATGTGATGTTTGTCGTCGCATTAAGGCAGAACATCAAAGACCTGCTGGTACACTTCAACCTTTGCCTATTCCAGAGTGGAAATGGGACAAAGTCGGTATGGACTTCATCACCGGCTTTCCAAAAACCCAAAAAGGAAACGATGCCATCTTCGTTGTCATAGATAGGCTTTCCAAAGTTGCTCACTTCCTTCTAGTTCGCTAGTCTATAACTGCTAGCCAGTTAGCGGACTTGTACGTCTCTAGAATTTTATGCCTTCACGGTGTTCCTTTGGAAATCAATTCTGATCGCGGTAGCCTTTTCACCTCTAGATTTTGGGGAAGCTTTCAGAATGCTATGGGAACTCATCTCTCCTTTAGTACAGCTTTCCATCCTCAGTCTAGCGGTCAAGTCGAAAGGGTTAACCAAATTCTCGAGGACATGCTCAGAGCCTGTGTTATCTCATTCGGAAAGAATTGGGAGAAGTCTCTTCCATTCGCCGAATTTTCTTATAACAATAGTTTTCTATCTAGTCTGAACATGGCTCCTTTTGAACTCCTATATGGACGACGATGTCGAACACCTTTAAACTGGTCAGAAACCGGTGAAAGACAACTCTTTGGACCAGATATGATCAAGGAAGCAGAAGATCAAGTTCGCATTGTTCGTGGTCAATTGAAAGCAGCCCAGTCTCGTCAGAAAATCTACTATGATCGTCATCATAGACAAGAAAGCTATAATCTGGATGAGAAGGCTTACCTTCGGGTTACTCCTCTGAAGGGAACCCAACGTTTCGGTATCAAAGGCAAGTTGGCCCCACGTTACATCGAACCTTTCCGCATTCTTTCTAAACGTGGAGAAGTTTCCTACCAACTTGAACTACCCCCGCACCTTTCCCGAGTACACGATGTATTCCATGTGTCCCAACTCAGGCGTTGCTTCAAGGACCCCATCCGCGAAGTCGACCATGAAACGCTTGATCTCCAAGATTCCCTTTCTTATCGAGAATACCCCGTTCGTATTCTTGATTCCGCAGAGCGTGTCACTCGTCGTCAGAAGATTAAGTTTCTGAAAGTGCAATGGTCACACCACTCTGAGAGAGAAGCTACGTGGGAAAGAGAAGACCGTCTCAGTACCGAGTACCCCACCTTCCTCCCGCAGACTTCTGAATCTCGGGACGAGATTCTTTTGAGTGGGGCCGAGTTGTCAGAACCCTCTGTTAGGTAATGTGCTAGGGTTAGCAAGTCACTTGCATCATATTAAAAATTTCAAAAAAAGTCATTAAAATCAAAATCAAAAGCAAAATGGGAGAAGAAACCCCCCCAGGTGAATTAATTCAAAAGGCCAGATAAAAATCTTCTCCAAAAATTCATGTTTGATTTTTTAAACGTCTTATAAATGAGTGTGATCACATATAAAGTGATGTGGGACCCACCCCATGCTCATGGATTTTTCAAATATTCAAACAGTGCCTTGGAATTAATCAAAAAACCCTATTTGAGTTAAGATTCAAATTATTTGAATTTTAAAAAGTGCCAAACTTTATAAATGGTTAGTCTATATGATTATGAGGCCATATGAAAAGTTTCAACATTTTATAAAATGGCTAGGTATTTATTTTTGCTAGCCAAAACAAATGTCAGAAAAGAAAACAGAAAAGGAAAAGAAAAACCTTACCTGGCGCCCCAGGCGAAAGCAGCCCACCAGCCCAGCCGGCCCACCAGGGGTAGCAGGGTCTTCTTCCCCGTCCCGCGCCTCCAAGCTGCTCGATGGAATGCCACCGAGCTAGCCGTGCACGTCGCCGCCTCTCCAGACGCCACCTGCCCCTCCCGCGCCTTCTAGACCCGCCTGGAGACGCCTCTCGGCCGTCCCGTTCCATCCCCCCCTCAAGAGCTTCTCCCCTTCCTCTCCCGCTCGATTCCATCGCCGCCCGTGAGCAACCGTGGAGCACGCCACCGTCTTCACGCGGCCACCGTCGACGAGAGGACGCACCGTCCAGTCCATCCGCTCCGCCGTCGTCTACAACCTCACCGTGCAGAAGGAATCGAAGCCAGGCGCCCCCACGAGCTCGCTAACTTCATCGCCTTCGTCTCCGGCCGCCACGAGTCGTCCTCGAATTCCGGCCAACTCCGAGCTTCCCCGAGCCTGCTAGCCATCCCGTCGCATTTGTGGTGAGCTTCTCACCGTTTCCCCTAACCTAGAACCCTCCCTCTCGTTCTCTATCCACGGCCGCCATGAACGCCGAAGCTTTCCGCCGCCACAGTTGAAGTCGAGGTCACCATCGTGCCCTTTTGGCTCAACTAGCGCGCGCAGCAGCATCCCCTTGCTCTCTGCTCTCATTTGCACCATGCCGCGGTCAAAATGACGCTCTGGAGCGCGAACCCGACGCAGCCCTAGCCATGGTCGCCGCCAACCTCGACGTCGACGTTATTCCGGTGACCCCCTGAAGCTCTGGCCAGGTCCAATCGACGCGGACGACGACGCTGCATACGTTGGTGGCCTCCTCTTCCTCTCCCGTGGCCCCTAGCCGATTCCGGAAAGGGCGACGCCGTGGCCAGGCCACCGGCGTCAAGCCTCCGGTGGGTTAACCCTTAACCCCCGCGCTAAACACCCCCTGGTGACACTGACAAGTGGGCCCAGGGCCCTTAATCCCCCCCGATTAGTTTAAACTAACCGGGTTAATTAACCCAGAGGCTGACCACTGGACCCCACATGTCAGACCCCCCACGTCACACTGACGTAACAGTGACGCAATAATAGAATTTCCAGAATAAAAAGAAATCAGAGAAATTACAGAAATTCCAGAAAAAGGCTGAAACTTTGGAAATTCATAGAAAATTCATATCTACTCCAAATTTAACAAATAATGTATGAAAAATGACCAGGAGAAAATAAGCTATCCAAATATCCAACTTTAAACTATGTTTGAGTTTAATTTAAATTGGGACCAGTAGCATTTGTCATTTGATTTAATTGGAATTTATTCAAATTAAATTCAAATGCTTTTGCAACTTGGACCATGGCAACATACTACATTTCAATTACACATCAGAGGCATATCATACACATTTCAAAATGATTTAACTTGATCAAACAATGTCATATGCAACTTGGCTAAATTGAATTCAAATTGGAGTTTGAATTTGCAATTCAATTTGCAATATACTCCATTTAAATGGAATTGCCCAAACACATCAGAAACATATACATCAAGTTTCAACCTTCAATCATGTGATTGTGCATTGTATTTACTTTGC
Source organism: Bromus sterilis (assembly GCA_950022295.1). Lineage (NCBI taxonomy): Eukaryota > Viridiplantae > Streptophyta > Magnoliopsida > Poales > Poaceae > Bromus > Bromus sterilis. The sequence continues at coordinate 134,322,086 of OX465601.1, read as the reverse complement.
TACCTTGTTTGTTGTTTGTCGAGTAGAGGTGGAACCGGAACAGGAGGCTGCCCCCTTCGTTGAAGACCCCGAAGCCGAACCTCGTCAGCAAGGCAAGCAAACCCCCATTGATCATGTCGATAAAATCCCACTTCCCTCTCATGTATCGCTTATGCATTATATAGGATAATTATCATGCTACGTTTCTACCGCATAGATGAACCCATTCCTTTGCATGACCTATCATCTGTCACAGTAGTAAGCAAACCACAATCCTAGCAAATGTAGGAGTTGATTGATATCATGTGGCCCCTACAAATGTTACTGCTTACTGCATGCTTAGAGTAATACAATGATGTTACTGTTATGTGATTCGGGATGGTAGTGATCACGGTGATGATGGTGGAAAGGTGTTGGCTAATCTACCCTAATTCAAGGTGAACGGTGAGAGGCTGTGTAGGAGTACACGGTGGGTTGTCTCGTTGAACACCGCCCTAAGTCCGAGTTCTTGTGTGGTGATCCAAGATGAAGATTACAACCACACATTGGGCTCACTGACCCCTCTCAATCTATTAAGTCATCCCTTTTGACGTCCAGATGTCGCAATAGTTTGGAGTTCTGGTAGGTTTGTGGCCTGGCTGCTAAGTGAGAGAACGGCTCACCCGAGACCGGCTTATGCACCACGCACATATCACCTGGGTCCACTTCGGTAAACCGGCCGGGTTCACAATAGTGGTAGCCAACCCAGGTAGGCGGCTTTCTCGGACTAGATAGGCTATGAGGTAACAGTTGTGGTGAGCATCCTCGCTGGCACCCCTTGAATGGTGTCGAGATCAAAGGCGGTAAATGATGATCATGTGTGTGTAGCGGTACACCCCGCAGGGTTAACAAAACTATTCGAATAGCCGCGTCCGCGGTTATGGACTGCTTGGAAAGCTTAGCTTGATTATTAGACAACTTGAACTGGATACTTCTAAAACACACAGAGATAAGTGTGAGTGTTATGGCGTGCTTTCTCGTGGGGAAGTCAAGGAAGGCACCATAGTGGCGTAATTGGTTGGAGAAAGTAGTGGACTCGTGTACGCTTCTTACCTCAAGCCTGGTACTCGTAGTTCAGGACTAGCCAAGTCAAAGCTGGCACTTCTGCAAGTGAGACCCCACCTCCCTTTACCTTGATACATGTGCATGAGTAGTATAGCTCCTATGTAAGTCTTGCTGAGTACGACTTTGTACCCACGTTTGCTTAATCTATGTTTTAGATGAACCCACTGACCCCGAAGGTGGCTTCTTCATCGAGCTCGACGCCTAAAGATCAAGCTAGTCTAGTCCCAGTCAGACGACTGGTTCCCACGTGGAGGGCTTGTGTTTAAATAAGGCTTCTTAAGCCATTTTTTAAACTTGTCTGTACTCAGACATACTTTGCTTCCGCTTGTTGTTGTAATGTTGGATCACATGCTTGTGATCTCTGTGTGCACTCTGTGAGAGTTCTCAATAAAATGTATACTTTGTAGAGAATTGCAATGATACCTGCTGTTCATACAAGGCATGTGTGCTGCGTGTATGTTTATAACATGCATGTCTTTGAATGGGTTTTCGAGACCTTAGTTGTGATCTGGCTGGCGGTCTTTCATACACCAAGTGGCCCTTAGATGTGCGCAGCTTGGGGCATCGCGATGCGATTGTTCGAGACTCTGTCTCGTGCACACTTTGTGGTATGATCAAGCCCGCCCTAGACCCCGACTAAGTGATCGGGCTGGAGTAAGTCTATGTAAGAGTTATGAGATAGTCGTTAGTATGGTTGAGGCGACTTGTCTTTGAATATGGGAGTTCATCACCCATATCATTAGACTTGTGTGCGGACGATGAGGACCCATCTCAGTTGATCATCCGGCCTGGATGGGATGCCCCTCACGTACGATGCTTTCCGAGAACGTTCTGTGCTTGGCCTTGTCTACTTAGACAAGTGGGTACGGTTCTCGGCTCTCCATATGACTATGTCGTAGAGGGACTTGCATACGCTAACCCCGGGTCCCGACAGACTTGGTATCAGAGCAGGACTGACTGTAGGACTAGTAGCCTTGGCCGAAGTCGAGTCTAGCCTTCTATAGTTATATAGTTACTCTGGGTATATATGGTAACAATGTAAGGCTTCTTTTTTCTCCTTACCCCCTTCGTTCTGAGTTCCGAGTCACCCTCATCTTATTCTACGGGAAGATAGTAGTAGGCTCTCCTCTGTCTGATTAGAACATCTCGTTGTTTGCTTCCTTGTAGCCGTAGGAAAGTTGTGTTCGGTTTGTTAGAGTGGTTGTGCTTCCTGATTTCTTACATCGTGTGTAAGTGTTGTTTCCATGTTGTAAGAAATTGTCTTTTTCTTGCAATTACATCCGTTATGCTGTCCGAGTCATTCCAGGTTTATCTCATAATCTGATGCATTTGCAAACTCCTTCTTTCTGTTTCAGATGGCAGATCTTCCACCTCGGCAGATTGTTCGTTTGACCAGGTGCCTCGGTGTGCGTGGCCATCCCGCCACATTGATCGAGATGATGTCCTATGTGGGATATCGATGGTATCCTGAGTACACCGTCGAGGAGCAGTTCCACGACTTCAACCAGACCCAGTACCACTGCATTGTCAGGATCTACCCGCACCACAATGGAGTCACTCAGCCTATCCACTTTGGACATGGCATTGGCATGACTGAGAACATGGCTGTGCAGGATGCTTCATACTCATGTATTACTCTGCTGAGAGAGGAGCACACTATGCTAAGAGAGACCTCGTTCCGCTATATCCCTGCTGCACTTCCAGGAGAAGAGGGGTATTACAGCAGACTATACTCAGATCACTCTGCAGAGGATCCAGTACTTCAGATGACTGCTAGGTTTGCTTGTGATCGAGATCGTGATGCACGCGCTCTCCGTTTTGAGCTTCGCGCTACCCGTGTTCGTCTGTATCGAGAACTGACACTCTTGGCACCCTTCGTGAGTGTTGGATCAGTCGAGTATGATGCTATCTACCCTGTGAGGACGCAGATGCCTTCTCGAGTTGCTTGGCCCGAGATTGGAGGCATTTTTCCACCCCGTGGTCCTTTGCTTCCACCCTACGCTGGACCTAGGCCCCATCCTTGCCCAAATGGATATCAGGGTCCACAGGCCTCCATGTTTTCCGATGGTCACCTTCAGCTACCGGGATACGCGGGTAACTTTTACGAGGACTACTATGGAGATGGAGATGAGTGAGACCGCCTGTGGTCTTACTTAGTGAGGATGTAGTAGTATCTTAGTATATTGTACGCAAGGTGTTCTAAGTTCCAAAGGCTTAGATAAATAATGTATAGGAAGTCAGAGTGCCTCTGAAGGATGTATCATGTTCATCACGTTTGTATTAGCTTGGTGCTTGTACTAAAACGATGTATGGTTTGTATGACAGCTTGTGAATATATGGCTTGTATGCTTTTATCACCATGTTGTCAAGATGATTACTTCCTTTGCTCTGTAATCCTTCCAGTACTTCAATACCTTGTTTTTACTCTTCCAATCAACTCTGTTTGACTTTGGTTTTCACCTTCAGGATGTCTCAAGGAACTCGTGGCCAGCTTGGTCGTGCCCAAGGTTGTGGGAATGAACAGGAGGAAGGCAACCTTCCACCCCCACCCACGATGGCTCAGGTTCTGATGGAGGTTGAGAGGAACCGCCGAGACTCTCACCATTTGATGGAGGTCATTGCTTGCAACACCACTCAGCAGCGCAACGAGTTGGTGTCTCTGAACGACTTCATCCGGCTTCATCCCCCGGTTTTCAGTTACTCCACCGAGCCCCTTGACGCCGATGACTGGCTTCGCAGCATCGAGAGGAAGCTTCAGGCCGGCCATGTTGCAGATGGTGACAGGGTCAGCTATGCCACCTATCACCCTGAAGGTGCAGCTAGCTCTTGGTGGGAGAACTTCCTGAACATGCGTCCCGTTGGACCGCCCGCATCTTGGGATGAATTCTGCACTTCCTTCCGTGAGCACCACATTCCCAAGGGTCTTATGGACCGTACGCGTGAGGAGTTCTGCAACCTCACCCAAGGCAGAAGGACTGTTGACGAGTTTAGTCGTGAGTTCAACCGACTTGCTCGTTATGCTACTGAAGAAGTCTCCACCAACGCAAAGAAGCAAGAGAGGTTCCGTCGTGGACTCAATTCTGGACTCCGTCGTGAGCTCAACCTACATGACTTTGCCACATTCCAGGTCCTTGTCAACAAGGCCATCAAGGCAGAGGACATGAACACCCCCAATGACTTCCGCAAACACCCTAGGGACGATGGTTCATCCAGTTCCGGCTCCCAGAAGCGCAAGATCTGGATCCCCAACAGTATGTTCCGCCAGAACAACCCACCGAGGCCATCCTATGTGGCGCCTCATCCACCAGCTCAGTTCCACCCTGCTCCACCGAACAACCCAGCTCCACGCACTGTCTTTGGAGCCTACTACAAGTGTGGTCAGGCAGGCCACTACTCCCGCGAGTGTCCCCAGAACCAGCTCCAGAATCAGAATGCTCCACCCGTGCCGGAGGCAACAACAATGGTCGTGGCAAGCCACCCCAGAAGGTCTACATCACCAAACCCGCTCCTCCCGCCACTCGTGGAAGTGTGAACCAGATTGCCGCCGAAGAGACTGCCGACACCACTGACGTCATTCTCGGTACGCTCCCAGTCAATTATGTTCCTACTTCCGTTCTTTTCGACCCAAGAGCATCTCATCCATTCATGTCGGAAAGTTATGCACTTCGTCATGAGTTATCTTTTGTTGAATTGTCCACCCCCATGATTATTCAAACTCCAGGGTCAAGATGGCAAACTAATAGAGTAAGCCATGGTAATCAAATTGCAATTGAGGGTTTAGTATTCCTTGCTTCACTCATAGCCCTCAAGTCTTCCGACATTGATGTCATCCTTGGCATGGATTGGCTATAAAGACAGAATGCCTACCTTGATTGCAAAGGCAAATCAGTGAAACTCACCCACCCTTCAGGCAAGACCGTCAACTACACCTCACCCAGAACAAGAACCCAAGTGCATTCTTTGAATGTACTTCCCCTTCCCGACCTTGAAGATGTTCCGGTGGTTCGTGACTTCCCGGATGTCTTTCCTGAAGAGCTGCCGGGCATGCCACCCGACAGATGTGTAGAGTTTATAGTAGATCTTATGCCAGGAACCGCACCAATTTCTAGACGCCCATACAAAATGGCCCCACGTGAGTTAGCTGAGCTTAAAACCCAACTGGAAGCTTTGTTGGAAAAAGGCTTCATCCGCCCTAGCTCATCGCCATGGGGTTGCCCCGTTCTGTTCGTAACGAATAAAGATGGAACAGAAAGGATGTGCGTAGACTATCGCCCGCTAAATTTAGCGATGATAAAGAACAAGTACCCATTGCCCAGGATCAATGATCTTTATGATCAACTTGCAGGATCCTCTGTCTTCTCCAAGATGGATTTGAGATTAGGTTATCATCAAATCAAAATCCGAAACGAGGACATTCCCAAAATGGCTTTTACTACTCGTTATGGTCTTTACGAGTACACCGTCATGTCCTTTGGTTTAACCAATGCCCCCGCCGCTTTCTCACGCATGATGAATTCGATCTTCATGGAGTACTTAGATAAATTTGTTGTAGTTTATCTCGATGACATTCTCATCTACTCGAAGAACGAAGAAGAACATGCTGAACACGTACGGCTGGTATTGATGAAACTTAGAGAGCATCGCCTGTATGCTAAATTCTCCAAGTGTGAATTTTGGCTACCAGAAGTGACCTACTTAGGCCACGTGATTTATGCAAAAGGCATTGCTGTGAATCCATAGAGAGTTCAGGCCATCCTTGACTGTACTCCACCTGAATCGGTTAAGCAAGTTAGGAGTTTTCTTGGCCTAGCCAGCTATTGCCGTCGCTTCGTCGAGAACTTTTCTAAAGTTGCAAAGCCTCTAACTGAACTCCTCAAGAAAGATAAGAAATTCCTATGGACTCCCAAGTGCGAGGAAAGCTTTCAAGAGATAAAAAGAAGATTGACTTCTGCACCCGTACTTGCACCTCCAGACACCTAAAAGGATTTAGAGGTCTATTGTGACGGTTCACGGCAAGGGTTAGGATGCATACTTCTGCAAGATCGACATGTGGTAGCTTATGGTTCACGCTAGTTGCGGCCACATGAAGAGAACTATCCTACCCATGACCTTGAACTCACTGCCGTAGTTCATGCCCTAAAAACTTGGCGACATTACCTCCTTGGTAATCGTTGTGAGATCTATTTCGACCACCAAAGCCTCAAATACATTTTCACCCAGCCAGATCTTAATCTCAGGCAAAGACGCTGGATTGAGTTGATAAAAGACGTAGGAATTTCTTACACCCCAGGCAAAGCCAATGTCATGGCTGATGCACTAAGTCGTAAGTCGTATTGTAACAACTTCATGTTACAATAGTATCAACCACTTCTTCATGAGGAATTTTGCAGGCTCAATCTCGAAATTGTTCCTCATGGCTATCTTTCTACCTTGGTGGCGAAACCTCGACGTCGACGTTGCTCCGGTGACCCCCTGAAGCTCTGGCCAGGTCCAATCGACGCGGACGACGACGTTGCACACGTTGGTGGCCTCCTCTTCCTCTCCCGTGGCCCCTAGCCGATTCCGGAAAGGGCGACGCCGTGGCCAGGCCACCGGCGTCAAGCCGCCGGTGGGTTAACCCTTAACCCCCGCGCTAAACACCCCCTGGTGACACTAACAAGTGGGCCCAGGGCCCTTAATCCCCCCGGTTAGTTTAAACTAACCGGGTTAATTAACCCAGAGGCTGACCACTAGACCCCACACGTCAGAACCCCCCACGTCACACTGACGTCACAGTGACGCAATAAAAGAATTTCCAGAATAAAAAGAAATCAGAGAAATTACAGAAATTCCAAAAAAAGGCTGAAACTTTGGAAATTCATAGAAAATTCATATCAACTCCAAATTTAACAAATAATATATGAAAAATGATCAGGAGAAAATAAGCTATCCAAATATCCAACTTTCAACTATTTTTGAGTTGAATTTAAATTGGGACCAGTAGCACTTGTCATTTGATTTAATTGGAATTTATTCAAATTAAATTCAAATGCTTTTGCAACTTGGACCATGGCAACATACTACATTTGAATTACACATCAGAGGCATATCATACACATTTCAAAATGATTTAACTTGATCAGACAATGTCATGTGCAACTTGGCTAAATTGAATTCAAATTGGAGTTTGAATTTGCAATTCAATTTGCAATATACTCCATTTAAATGGAATTGCCCAAACACATCAGAAACATATACTTCAAGTTTCAACCTTCAATCATGTGATTGTGCATCTTATTTACTTTGCTACCTTGTTTGTTGTTTGTCGAGTAGAGGTGGAACCAGAACAGGAGGCTTCCCCCTTCGTTGAAGACCCCGAACCCGAACCTCGTCAGCAAGGCAAGCAAACCCCCATTGAGCATGTCGATAAAATCCCACTTACCTCTCATGTCTCGCTTATGCATTGTATAGGATGATTAGCATGCTACGTTTCTACCGCATAGATGAACCCATTCCTTTGCATGACCTATCATCTATCACAGTAGTAAGCAAACCACAATCCTAGCAAATGTCGGAGTTGATTGATATCATGTGTCCCCTGCAAATGTTACTGCTTATTTCATGCTTAGAGTGATACAATGATGTTACTGTTATGTGAGTCGGGATGGTAGTGATCACGGTGATGATGGTGGAAAGGTGTTGGCGAATCTACCCTATTACAAGGTGAACGATGAGAGGCTGTGTAGGAGTACACGGTGGGTTGTCTCATTGAACACCGCCCTAAGTCCGAGTTCTTGTGTGGTGATCCAAGATGAAGAGTACAACCACACATTGGGCTCACTGACCCCTCTCAACCTATTAACTCATCCCTTTCGACGTCCAGATGTCGCAATAGTTCGGAGTTCTGGAAGGTTTGTGGCCTGGCTTCTAAGTGAGAGAACGACTCACCCGAGACCGGCTTATGCACCACGCACACATCACCTGGGTCCACTTCGGTAAACCGGCCGGGTTCACGATAGTGGTAGCCAACCCAGGTAGGCGGCTTTCTCGGACTAGATAGGCTATGAGGTAACAGTTGTGGTGAGCATCCTCGCTGGCACCCCTTGAATGGTGTCGAGATCAAATGCGGTAAATGATGATCATGTGTGTGTAGCGGTACACCCCTCCAGGGTTAACAAAACTATTCGAATAGTCGCGTCCGCGGTTATGGACTGCATGGAAAGCTTAGCTTGATTATTAGACAACTTGAACTGGATACTTCTAAAACACACCAAGATAAGTGTGAGTGTTATGGCGTGCTTTCGCGTGGGGAAGTCGAGGAAGGCACCATAGTGGTGTAATTGGTTGGAGAAAGTAGTGGACTCGTGTACGCTTCTTACCTCAAGCCTGGTACTCGTAGTTCAGGACTAGCCAAATCAAAGCTGGCACTTCTGCAAGTGAAACCCCACCTCCCTTTACCTTGATACATGTGCATGAGTAGTATAGCTCCTATGTAAGTCCTGCTGAGTATGACTTTGTACTCACATTTGCTTAATCTATGTTTTAGATGAACCAACTGACCCCGAAGGTGGCTTATTCATCGAGCTCGACGACTGAAGATCAAGGTAGTCTAGTCCCAGTCAGACGACTGGTTCCCTCGTGGAGGGCTTGTGTTTAAATAAGGCTTCTTAAGCCATTTGTTAAACTTGTCTGTACTCAGACATACTTTGCTTCGGCTTGTTGTTGTAATGTTGGATCACATGCTTGTGATCTCTGCGTGCACTCTGTGAGAATTATCAATAAAATGTATAATTTGTAGAGAATTGCAATGATACCTGCTGTTCATACAAGGCATGTGTGTTGCGTGTATGTTTATAACATGCATGTCTTTGTATGGGTTTTCGAAACCTTAGTTGTGATCTGGCTGGCAGTCTTTCATACACCAAGTGGCGCTTAGATGTGCGCAGCTTGGGGCATCGCGATGCGATTGTTCGAGACTCTGTCTCGTGCACACTTTGTGGTATGATCGAGCCCGCCCTAGACCCCGACTAAGTGATCGGGCTGGAGAAAGTCTATGTAAGAGTTATGAGATAGTCGTTAGTATGGTTGAGGCGACTTGTCTTTGAATATGGGAGTTCATCACCCATATCATTAGACTTGTGTGCGGACGATGAGAACCCATCTCAGTTAATCATCCGGCCTGGATGGGATGCCCCTCACGTACGATGCTTTCCGAGAACGTTCTGTGCTTGGCCTTGTCTGCTTAGACAAGTGGGTACGGTTCTCGGCTCTCCATATGACTATGTCGTAGCGGGACTTGCATACGCTAACCCCAGGTCCCGACAACGGACATGGGCTAACACTTAGTAAAATCGTCGATCCATATGTGGAAACTCCCGGTACGTGTCTACCGGTGCGAATAATGTGGTGAAATGTTTTCAACCTTGGTTTTCCATGTACATATGTGCTAAACAAACATAGATAGATAAAAAGTCCATTGGTCCATCCTCGTACGGAGAAATCTATAAGGGTAGATCTGCGGGCCCGCCCCCCCCCGATCTAGGGTTTTGGGGGTGAATGACCGTCGGAGGGCCGGAATCATTGGAAAACCTGCATGTGGAGCTAGGTTATATTTATAAGTGTGATTTAATGTTTGTAGATAGCATATGTAGGTCATGTGTCTGACGTTGTTCACGGACATCGGCTAAAACTTAGTAAAATGGTCGATCCGTATGTGGAAACTCCCGGTACGTGTCTACCGGTGTGAATAATGGGGTGAAATGTGTTCAACCTTGGTTTTCCCTGTACATATGTGCAAAACAAACATAGATAGATAAAAAAATTCCATTGGTCCATCCTCGTACGGAGAAAGCTATAAGGGTAATCTGCGGGGCCCCCCGATCTAGGGTTTCGGAGGTGAATGACCGTCGGAGGGCCGAAATCATTGGAAAACCTTCATGTGGAGCTAGGTTATGTTTATAAGTGTGATTTAATGTTTGTAGATGGTATATGTAGGTCATGTGTCTGACGTTGTTCACGGACATGGGCTAACACTTAGTAAAATCGTCGATCCGTATGTGGAAACTCCCGGTACGTGTCTACCGGTGTGAATAATGTGGTGAAATGTGTTCAACCTTGGTTTTCCATGTACATATGTGCTAAACAAACATAGATAGATAAAAAAGTCCATTGGTCCATCCTCGTACGGAGAAATCTATAAGGGTAGATCTGCGGGCCCGGCCCCCCCGATCTAGTGTTTCGTGGGTGAATGACCGTCGGAGGGCCGGAATCATTAGAAAACCTGCATGTGGAGCTAGGTTATGTTTATAAGTGTGATTTAATGTTTGTAGATGGCATATGTAGGTCATGTGTCTGACGTTGTTCACGGACATGGGCTAACACTTAGTAAAATCGTCGATCCGTATGTGGAAACTCCCGGTACGTGTCTACCCGTGTGAATAATGTGGTGAAATGTGTTCAACCTTGGTTTTCCATGTACATATGTGCTAAACAAACATAGAGAGATAAAAAAGTCCATTGGTCCATCCTCGTACGGATAAAGCTATAAGGGTAGATCTGCGGGGCCCCCCGATATAGGGTTTCGGGGGTGAATGACCGTGGGAGGGCCGGAATCATTGGAAAACCTGCATGTGGAGCAAGGTTATGTTTATAAGTTTGATTTAATGTTTGTATATGGCATATGTAGGTCATGTGTCTGACGTTGTTCACGGACATGGGCTAACACTTAGTAAAATCGTCGATCCGTATGTGGAAACTCCCGGTACGTGTCTACCCGTGTGAATAATGTGGTGAAATGTGTTCAACCTTGGTTTTCCATGTACATATGTGCTAAACAAACATAGATAGATAATAAAGTCCATTGGTCCATCCTCGTACGGAGAAAGGTATAAGGGTAGATCTGCGGGGCCCCCCGATATAGGGTTTCAAGGGTGAATGACCGTCGGAAGGACGGAATCATTGGAAAACCTGCATGTGCAGCTAGGTTATGTTTATAAGTGTGATTTAATGTTTGTAGATGGCATATGTAGGTCATGTGTCTGACGTTGTTCACGGACCTGGGCTAACACTTAGTAAAATCGTCGATCCGTATGTGGAAACTCCCGGTACGTTTCTACCGGTGTGAATAATGTGGTGAAATGTGTTCAACCTTGGTTTTCCATGTACATATGTGCTAAACAAACATAGAGAGATAAAAAAGTCCATTGGTCCATCCTCGTACGGATAAAGCTATAAGGGTAGATCTGCGGGGCCCCCCGATATAGGGTTTCGGGGGTGAATGACCGTGGGAGGGCCGGAATCATTGGAAAACCTGCATGTGGAGCAAGGTTATGTTTATAAGTTTGATTTAATGTTTGTAGATGACATATGTAGGTCATGTGTCTGACGTTGGTCACGGACATGGGCTAACACTTAGTAAAATCGTCGGTCCGTATGTGGAAACTCCCGGTACGTGTCTACCCGTGTGAATAATGTGGTGAAATGTGTTCAACCTTGGTTTTCCATGTACATATGTGCTAAACAAACATAGATAGATAAAAAATTCCATTGGTCCATCCTCGTACGGAGAAAGCTATAAGGGTAGATCTGCGGGCCCCCAGATCTAGGGTTTCGGGGGTGAATGACCGTCGGAGGGCCGGAATCATTGGAAAACCTGCATGTGGAGCTAGGTTATGTTAATAAGTGTGACTTAATGTTTATAGATGGCATATGTAGGTCATGTGTGTGACGTTGTTCACGGACATGGGCTAACACTTAGTAAAATCGTCGATCCGTATGTGGAAACTCCCGGTACGTGTCTACCGGTGTGAATAATGTGGTGAAATGTGTTGAACCTTGGTTTTCCATGTACATATGTGCTAAAAAAACATAGATAGATAAAAAAGTCCATTGGTCCATCCTCGTACGGAGAAAGCTATAAGGGTAGATCTGCGGGCCCGCCCCCCCCCGATCTAGGGTTTTGGGGGTGAATGACCGTCGGAGGGCCGGAATCATTGGAAAACCTGCATGTGGAGCTAGGTTATGTTTATAAGTGTGATTTAATGTTTGTAGATGGCATATGTAGGTCATGTGTTTGACGTTGTTCACGGACATGGGCTAACACTTAGTAAAATCGTCGACCCGTATGTGGAAACTCCAGGTACGTGTCTACCGGTGTGAATAATGTGGTCAAATATGTTCAACGTTGGTTTTCCATGTACATATGTGCTAAAAAAACATAGATAGATAAAAAAGTCCATTGGTCCATCCTCGTACGGAGAAAGCTATAAGGGTAGATCTGCGGGCCCCCCCGATCTAGGGTTTCGGGGGTGAATGACCGTCGGAGGGCCGGAATACTTGGAAAACCTGCATGTGGAGCTAGGTTATGTTTATAAGTGTGATTTAATGTTTGGAGATGGCATATGTAGGTCATGTGTCTGACATTGTTCACGGACATGGGCTAACACTTAGTAAAATAGTCGATCCGTATGTGGAAACTCCCGGTACGTGTCTACCGGTGTGAATAATTTGGTGAAATGTGTTCAACCTTGGTTTTCCATGTAAATTTGTGCTAAACAAACATAGATAGATAAAAAAATTCCATTGGTCCATCCTCGTACGAAGAAAGCTATAAGGGTAGATCTGCGGGCCCCCCCGATCTAGGGTTTCGGGGGTGAATGACCGTCGGAGGGCCGGAATCATTGGAAAACCTGCATGTGGAGCTAGGTTATGTTTATAAGTGTGATTTAATGTTTGTAGATGGCATATGTAGGTCATGTGTGTGACGTTGTTCACGAACATGGGCTAACACTTAGTAAAATCGTCGATCCGTATGTGGAAACTCCCGGTACGTGTCTACCGGTGTGAATAATGTGGTGAAATGTGTTCAACCTTGGTTTTCCATGTACATATGTGCTAAACAAACATAGATAGATAAAAAAGTCCATTGGTCCATCCTCGTACGGAGAAATCTATAAGGGTAGATCTGCGGGCCCGGCCCCCCCGATCTAGGGTTTCGTGGGTGAATGACCGTCGGAGGGCCGGAATCATTAGAAAACCTGCATGTGGAGCTAGGTTATGTTTATAAGTGTGATTTAATCTTTGTAGATGGCATATGTAGGTCATGTGTCTGACGTTGTTCACGGACATGGGCAAACACTTAGTAAAATCGTCGATCCGTATGTGGAAACTCCCGGTACGTGTCTACCCGTGTGAATAATGTGGTGAAATTTGTTCAACCTTGGTTTTCCATGTACATATTTGCTAAACAAACATAGATAGATAAAAAAGTCCATTGGTCCATCCTCGTACGGAGAAAGGTATAAGGGTAGATCTGCGGGGCCCCCCGATATAGGGTTTCGGGGGTGAATGACCGTCGGAGGGCCGGAATCATTGGAAAACCTGCATGTGGAGCAAGGTTATGTTTATAAGTTTGATTTAATGTTTGTATATGGCATATGTAGGTCATGTGTCTGACGTTGTTCACGGACATGGGCTAACACTTAGTAAAATCGTCGATCCGTATGTGGAAACTCCAGGTACGTGTCTACCCGTGTGAATAATGTGGTGAAATGTGTTCAACCTTGGTTTTCCATGTACATATGTGCTAAACAAACATAGATAGATAAAAAAGTCCATTGGTCCATCCTCGTACGGAGAAAGGTATAAGGGTAGATCTGCGGGGCCCCCCGATATAGGGTTTCGGAGGTGAATGACCGTCGGAGGGACGAAATCATTGGAAAACCTGCATGTGGAGCTAGGTTATGTTTATAAGTGTGATTTAATGTTTGTAGATGGCATATGTAGGTCATGTGTCTGACGTTGTTCACGGACATGGGCTAACACTTAGTAAAATCGTCGATCCGTATGTGGAAACTCCCGGTACGTGTCTACCGGTGTGAATAATGTGGTGAAATGTCTTCAACCTTGGTTTTCCATGTACATAAGTGCTAAACAAACATAGGTAGATAAAAAAGTCCATTGCTCCATCCTCGTACGGAGAAATCTATATGGGTAGATCTGCGGGCCCGGCCCCCCCGATCTAGGGTTTCGGGGGTGAATGACCGTCGGAGGGCCGGAATCATTAGAAAACCTGCTTGTGAAGCTAGGTTATGTTTATAAGTTTGATTTAATGTTTGTAGATGACATATGTAGGTCATGTGTCTGACGTTGGTCACGGACATGGGCTAACACTTAGTAAAATCGTCGGTCCGTATGTGGAAACTCCCGGTACGTGTCTACCCTTGTGAATAATGTGGTGAAATGTGTTCAACCATGGTTTTCCATGTACATATGTGCTAAACAAACATAGATAGATAAAAAATTCCATTTTTCCATCCTCGTACGGAGAAAGCTACAAGGGTAGATCTGCGGGCCCCCAGATCTAGGGTTTCGGGGGTGAATGACCGTCGGAGGGCCGGAATCATTGGAAAACCTGCATGTGGAGCTAGGTTATGTTAATAAGTGTGACTTAATGTTTGTAGATCGCATATGTAGGTCATGTGTGTGACCTTGTTCACGGACATGGGCTAACACTTAGTAAAATCGTCGATCCGTATGTGGAAACTCTCGGTACGTGTCTACCGGTGTGAATAATGTGGTGAAATGTGTTCAACCTTGGTTTTCCATGTACATATGTGCTAAACAAACATAGATAGATAAAAAAGTCCATTGGTCCATCCTCGTACGGAGAAAGCTATAAGGGTAGATCTGCGTGCCCACCCCCCCCGATCTAGGGTTTCGGGGGTGAATGACCGTCGGAGGGCCGGAATCATTAGAAAACCTGCATGTGGAGCTAGGTTATGTTTATAAGTGTGATTTAATGTTTGTAGATGGCATATGTAGGTCATGTGTTTGACGTTGTTCACGGACATGGGCTAACACTTAGTAAAATCGTCGACCCATATGTGGAAACTCCAGGTACGTGTCTACCGATATGAATAATGTGGTGAAATGTGTTCAACGTTGGTTTTCCATGTACATATGTGCTAAAAAAACATAGATAGATAAAAAAGTCCATTGGTCCATCCTCGTACGGAGAAAGCTATAAGGGTAGATCTGCGGGCCCCCCCGATCTAGGGTTTCGGGGGTGAATGACCGGCGGAGGGCCGGAATACTTGGAAAACCTGCATGTGGAGCTAGGTTATGTTTATAAGTGTGATTTAATGTTTGTAGATGGCATATGTAGGTCATGTGTCTGACATTGTTCACAGACATGGGCTAACACTTAGTAAAATCGTCGATCCATATGTGGAAACTCCCGGTACGTGTCTACCGGTGCGAATAATGTGGTGAAATGTTTTCAACCTTGGTTTTCCATGTACATATGTGCTAAACAAACATAGATAGATAAAAAGTCCATTGGTCCATCCTCGTACGGAGAAATCTATAAGGGTAGATCTGCGGGCCCGCCCCCCCCCGATCTAGGGTTTTGGGGGTGAATGACCGTCGGAGGGCCGGAATCATTGGAAAACCTGCATGTGGAGCTAGGTTATATTTATAAGTGTGATTTAATGTTTGTAGATAGCATATGTAGGTCATGTGTCTGACGTTGTTCACGGACATCGGCTAAAACTTAGTAAAATGGTCGATCCGTATGTGGAAACTCCCGGTACGTGTCTACCGGTGTGAATAATGGGGTGAAATGTGTTCAACCTTGGTTTTCCCTGTACATATGTGCAAAACAAACATAGATAGATAAAAAAATTCCATTGGTCCATCCTCGTACGGAGAAAGCTATAAGGGTAATCTGCGGGGCCCCCCGATCTAGGGTTTCGGAGGTGAATGACCGTCGGAGGGCCGAAATCATTGGAAAACCTGCATGTGGAGCTAGGTTATGTTTATAAGTGTGATTTAATGTTTGTAGATGGTATATGTAGGTCATGTGTCTGACGTTGTTCACGGACATGGGCTAACACTTAGTAAAATCGTCGATCCGTATGTGGAAACTCCCGGTACGTGTCTACCGGTGTGAATAATGTGGTGAAATGTGTTCAACCTTGGTTTTCCATGTACATATGTGCTAAACAAACATAGATAGATAAAAAAGTCCATTGGTCCATCCTCGTACAGAGAAATCTATAAGGGTAGATCTGCGGGCCCGGCCCCCCCGATCTAGTGTTTCGTGGGTGAATGACCGTCGGAGGGCCGGAATCATTAGAAAACCTGCATGTGGAGCTAGGTTATGTTTATAAGTGTGATTTAATGTTTGTAGATGGCATATGTAGGTCATGTGTCTGACGTTGTTCACGGACATGGGCTAACACTTAGTAAAATCGTCGATCCGTATGTGGAAACTCCCGGTACGTGTCTACCCGTGTGAATAATGTGGTGAAATGTGTTCAACCTTGGTTTTCCATGTACATATGTGCTAAACAAACATAGAGAGATAAAAAAGTCCATTGGTCCATCCTCGTACGGATAAAGCTATAAGGGTAGATCTGCGGGGCCCCCCGATATAGGGTTTCGGGGGTGAATGACCGTGGGAGGGCCGGAATCATTGGAAAACCTGCATGTGGAGCAAGGTTATGTTTATAAGTTTGATTTAATGTTTGTATATGGCATATGTAGGTCATGTGTCTGACGTTGTTCACGGACATGGGCTAACACTTAGTAAAATCGTCGATCCGTATGTGGAAACTCCCGGTACGTGTCTACCCGTGTGAATAATGTGGTGAAATGTGTTCAACCTTGGTTTTCCATGTACATATGTGCTAAACAAACATAGATAGATAATAAAGTCCATTGGTCCATCCTCGTACGGAGAAAGGTATAAGGGTAGATCTGCGGGGCCCCCCGATATAGGGTTTCAAGGGTGAATGACCGTCGGAAGGACGGAATCATTGGAAAACCTGCATCTGCAGCTAGGTTATGTTTATAAGTGTGATTTAATGTTTGTAGATGGCATATGTAGGTCATGTGTCTGACGTTGTTCACGGACCTGGGCTAACACTTAGTAAAATCGTCGATCCGTATGTGGAAACTCCCGGTACGTTTCTACCGGTGTGAATAATGTGGTGAAATGTGTTCAACCTTGGTTTTCCATGTACATATGTGCTAAACAAACATAGAGAGATAAAAAAGTCCATTGGTCCATCCTCGTACGGATAAAGCTATAAGGGTAGATCTGCGGGGCCCCCCGATATAGGGTTTCGGGGGTGAATGACCGTGGGAGGGCCGGAATCATTGGAAAACCTGCATGTGGAGCAAGGTTATGTTTATAAGTTTGATTTAATGTTTGTAGATGACATATGTAGGTCATGTGTCTGACGTTGGTCACGGACATGGGCTAACACTTAGTAAAATCGTCGGTCCGTATGTGGAAACTCCCGGTACGTGTCTACCCGTGTGAATAATGTGGTGAAATGTGTTCAACCTTGGTTTTCCATGTACATATGTGCTAAACAAACATAGATAGATAAAAAATTCCATTGGTCCATCCTCGTACGGAGAAAGCTATAAGGGTAGATCTGCGGGCCCCCAGATCTAGGGTTTCGGGGGTGAATGACCGTCGGAGGGCCGGAATCATTGGAAAACCTGCATGTGGAGCTAGGTTATGTTAATAAGTGTGACTTAATGTTTATAGATGGCATATGTAGGTCATGTGTGTGACGTTGTTCACGGACATGGGCTAACACTTAGTAAAATCGTCGATCCGTATGTGGAAACTCCCGGTACGTGTCTACCGGTGTGAATAATGTGGTGAAATGTGTTGAACCTTGGTTTTCCATGTACATATGTGCTAAAAAAACATAGATAGATAAAAAAGTCCATTGGTCCATCCTCGTACGGAGAAAGCTATAAGGGTAGATCTGCGTGCCCCCCCCCCCCCGATCTAGGGTTTCGGGGGTGAATGACCGTCGGAGGGCCGGAATCATTAGAAAACCTGCATGTGGAGCTAGGTTATGTTTATAAGTGTGATTTAATGTTTGTAGATGGCATATGTAGGTCATGTGTTTGACGTTGTTCACGGACATGGGCTAACACTTAGTAAAATCGTCGACCCGTATGTGGAAACTCCAGGTACGTGTCTACCGGTGTGAATAATGTGGTCAAATATGTTCAACGTTGGTTTTCCATGTACATATGTGCTAAAAAAACATAGATAGATAAAAAAGTCCATTGGTCCATCCTCGTACGGAGAAAGCTATAAGGGTAGATCTGCGGGCCCCCCCGATCTAGGGTTTCGGGGGTGAATGACCGTCGGAGGGCCGGAATACTTGGAAAACCTGCATGTGGAGCTAGGTTATGTTTATAAGTGTGATTTAATGTTTGGAGATGGCATATGTAGGTCATGTGTCTGACATTGTTCACGGACATGGGCTAACACTTAGTAAAATAGTCGATCCGTATGTGGAAACTCCCGGTACGTGTCTACCGGTGTGAATAATTTGGTGAAATGTGTTCAACCTTGGTTTTCCATGTAAATTTGTGCTAAACAAACATAGATAGATAAAAAAATTCCATTGGTCCATCCTCGTACGAAGAAAGCTATAAGGGTAGATCTGCGGGCCCCCCCGATCTAGGGTTTCGGGGGTGAATGACCGTCGGAGGGCCGGAATCATTGGAAAACCTGCATGTGGAGCTAGGTTATGTTTATAAGTGTGATTTAATGTTTGTAGATGGCATATGTAGGTCATGTGTGTGACGTTGTTCACGAACATGGGCTAACACTTAGTAAAATCGTCGATCCGTATGTGGAAACTCCCGGTACGTGTCTACCGGTGTGAATAATGTGGTGAAATGTGTTCAACCTTGGTTTTCCATGTACATATGTGCTAAACAAACATAGATAGATAAAAAAGTCCATTGGTCCATCCTCGTACGGAGAAATCTATAAGGGTAGATCTGCGGGCCCGGCCCCCCCGATCTAGGGTTTCGTGGGTGAATGACCGTCGGAGGGCCGGAATCATTAGAAAACCTGCATGTGGAGCTAGGTTATGTTTATAAGTGTGATTTAATCTTTGTAGATGGCATATGTAGGTCATGTGTCTGACGTTGTTCACGGACATGGGCAAACACTTAGTAAAATCGTCGATCCGTATGTGGAAACTCCCGGTACGTGTCTACCCGTGTGAATAATGTGGTGAAATTTGTTCAACCTTGGTTTTCCATGTACATATTTGCTAAACAAACATAGATAGATAAAAAAGTCCATTGGTCCATCCTCGTACGGAGAAAGGTATAAGGGTAGATCTGCGGGGCCCCCCGATATAGGGTTTCGGGGGTGAATGACCGTCGGAGGGCCGGAATCATTGGAAAACCTGCATGTGGAGCAAGGTTATGTTTATAAGTTTGATTTAATGTTTGTATATGGCATATGTAGGTCATGTGTCTGACGTTGTTCACGGACATGGGCTAACACTTAGTAAAATCGTCGATCCGTATGTGGAAACTCCAGGTACGTGTCTACCCGTGTGAATAATGTGGTGAAATGTGTTCAACCTTGGTTTTCCATGTACATATGTGCTAAACAAACATAGATAGATAAAAAAGTCCATTGGTCCATCCTCGTACGGAGAAAGGTATAAGGGTAGATCTGCGGGGCCCCCCGATATAGGGTTTCGGAGGTGAATGACCGTCGGAGGGACGAAATCATTGGAAAACCTGCATGTGGAGCTAGGTTATGTTTATAAGTGTGATTTAATGTTTGTAGATGGCATATGTAGGTCATGTGTCTGACGTTGTTCACGGACATGGGCTAACACTTAGTAAAATCGTCGATCCGTATGTGGAAACTCCCGGTACGTGTCTACCGGTGTGAATAATGTGGTGAAATGTCTTCAACCTTGGTTTTCCATGTACATAAGTGCTAAACAAACATAGGTAGATAAAAAAGTCCATTGCTCCATCCTCGTACGGAGAAATCTATATGGGTAGATCTGCGGGCCCGGCCCCCCCGATCTAGGGTTTCGGGGGTGAATGACCGTCGGAGGGCCGGAATCATTAGAAAACCTGCTTGTGAAGCTAGGTTATGTTTATAAGTTTGATTTAATGTTTGTAGATGACATATGTAGGTCATGTGTCTGACGTTGGTCACGGACATGGGCTAACACTTAGTAAAATCGTCGGTCCGTATGTGGAAACTCCCGGTACGTGTCTACCCTTGTGAATAATGTGGTGAAATGTGTTCAACCTTGGTTTTCCATGTACATATGTGCTAAACAAACATAGATAGATAAAAAATTCCATTTTTCCATCCTCGTACGGAGAAAGCTACAAGGGTAGATCTGCGGGCCCCCAGATCTAGGGTTTCGGGGGTGAATGACCGTCGGAGGGCCGGAATCATTGGAAAACCTGCATGTGGAGCTAGGTTATGTTAATAAGTGTGACTTAATGTTTGTAGATCGCATATGTAGGTCATGTGTGTGACGTTGTTCACGGACATGGGCTAACACTTAGTAAAATCGTCGATCCGTATGTGGAAACTCTCGGTACGTGTCTACCGGTGTGAATAATGTGGTGAAATGTGTTCAACCTTGGTTTTCCATGTACATATGTGCTAAACAAACATAGATAGATAAAAAAGTCCATTGGTCCATCCTCGTACGGAGAAAGCTATAAGGGTAGATCTGCGTGCCCACCCCCCCCGATCTAGGGTTTCGGGGGTGAATGACCGTCGGAGGGCCGGAATCATTAGAAAACCTGCATGTGGAGCTAGGTTATGTTTATAAGTGTGATTTAATGTTTGTAGATGGCATATGTAGGTCATGTGTTTGACGTTGTTCACGGACATGGGCTAACACTTAGTAAAATCGTCGACCCATATGTGGAAACTCCAGGTACGTGTCTACCGATATGAATAATGTGGTGAAATGTGTTCAACGTTGGTTTTCCATGTACATATGTGCTAAAAAAACATAGATAGATAAAAAAGTCCATTGGTCCATCCTCGTACGGAGAAAGCTATAAGGGTAGATCTGCGGGCCCCCCCGATCTAGGGTTTCGGGGGTGAATGACCGGCGGAGGGCCGGAATACTTGGAAAACCTGCATGTGGAGCTAGGTTATGTTTATAAGTGTGATTTAATGTTTGTAGATGGCATATGTAGGTCATGTGTCTGACATTGTTCACGGACATGGGCTAACACTTAGTAAAATCGTCGATCCGTATGTGGAAACTCCCGGTACGTGTCTACCGGTGTGAATAATTTGGTGAAATGTGTTCAACCTTGGTTTTCCATGTAAATTTGTGCTAAACAAACATAGCTAGATAAAAAAATTCCATTGGTCCATCCTCGTACGAAGAAATCTATAAGGGTAGATCTGCGGGCCCCCCCGATCTAGGGTTTCGGGGGTGAATGACCGTCGGAGGGCCGGAATCATTAGAAAACCTGCATGTGGAGCTAGGTTATGTTTATAAGTGTGATTTAATGTTTGTAGTTGGCATATGTAGGTCATGTGTGTGACGTTGTTCACGGACATGGGCTAACACTTAGTAAAATTGTCGATCCGTATGTGGAAACTCCCGGTCCGTGTCTACCGGTGTGAATAATGTGGTGAAATGTGTTCAACCTTGGTTTTCCATGTACATATGTGCTAAACAAACATAGATAGATAAAAAAGTCCATTGGTCCATCCTCGCACGGAGAAATATATATGGGTAGATCTGCGGGCCCGGCCCCCCCGATCTAGGGTTTCGGGGGTGAATGACTGTCGGAGGGCCGGAATCATTAGCAAACCTGCATGTGGAGGTAGGTTATGTTTATAAGTGTGATTTAATGTTTGTAGATGGCATATGTAGGTCATGTGTCTGACGTTGTTCACGGACATGGGCTAACACTTAGTAAAATCATCGATCCGTATGTGGAAACTCCCGGTACATGTCTACCGGTGTGAATAATGTGGTGAAATGTGTTCAACCTTGGTTTTCCATGTACATATGTGCTAAACAAACATAGATAGATAAAAAAGTCCATTGGTCCATCCTCGTACGGAGAAAGCTATAAGGGTAGATCTGCGTGCCCACCCCCCCCCCCCGATCTAGGGTTTCGGGGGTGAATGACCGTCGGAGGGCCGGAATCATTAGAAAACCTGCATGTGGAGCTAGGTTATGTTTATAAGTGTGATTTAATGTTTGTAGATGGCATATGTAGGTCATGTGTTTGACGTTGTTCACGGACATGGGCTAACACTTAGTAAAATCGTCGACCCGTATGTGGAAACTCCCGGTACGTGTCTACCGGTGTGAATAATGTGGTGAAATGTGTTCATTGTTGGTTTTCCATGTACATATGTGCTAAAAAAACATAGATAGATAAAAAAGTCCATTGGTCCATCCTCGTACGGAGAAAGTTATAAGGGTAGATCTGCGGGCCCCCCCGATCTAGGGTTTCCGGGGTGAATGACCGTCGGAGGGCCGGAATACTTGGAAAACCTGCATGTGGAGCTAGGTTATGTTTATAAGTGTGATTTAATGTTTGTAGATGGCATATGTAGGTCATGTGTCTGACATTGTTCACGGACATGGGCTAACACTTAGTAAAATCGTCGATCCGTATGTGGAAACTCCCGGTACGTGTCTACCGGTGTGAATAATTTGGTGAAATGTGTTCAACCTTGGTTTTCCATGTAAATTTGTGCTAAACAAACATAGATAGATAAAAAAATTCCATTGGTCCATCCTCGTACGAAGAAATCTATAAGGGTAGATCTGCGGGCCCCCCCGATCTAGGGTTTCGGGGGTGAATGACCGTCGGAGGGCCGGAATCATTAGAAAACCTGCATGTGGAGCTAGGTTATGTTTATAAGTGTGATTTAATGTTTGTAGTTGGCATATGTAGGTCATGTGTGTGACGTTGTTCACGGACATGGGCTAATACTTAGTAAAATTGTCGATCCGTATGTGGAAACTCCCGGTCCGTGTCTACCGGTGTGAATAATGTGGTGAAATGTGTTCAACCTTGGTTTTCCATGT
The DNA here is from genome assembly GCA_950022295.1 of Bromus sterilis. Classification (NCBI taxonomy): domain Eukaryota; kingdom Viridiplantae; phylum Streptophyta; class Magnoliopsida; order Poales; family Poaceae; genus Bromus; species Bromus sterilis. The sequence goes on along the minus strand of OX465601.1, from coordinate 134,299,134 downwards.
ACATATGTGCTAAACAAACATAGATAGATAAAAAAGTCCATTGGTCCATCCTCGCACGGAGAAATCTATATGGGTAGATCTGCGGGCCCGGCCCCCCCGATCTAGGGTTTCGGGGGTGAATGACTGTCGGAGGGCCGGAATCATTAGAAAACCTGCATGTGGAGGTAGGTTATGTTTATAAGTGTGATTTAATGTTTGTAGATGGCATATGTAGGTCATGTGTCTGACGTTGTTCACGGACATGGGCTAACACTTAGTAAAATCATCGATCCGTATGTGGAAACTCCCGGTACATGTCTACCGGTGTGAATAATGTGGTGAAATGTGTTCAACCTTGGTTTTCCATGTACATATGTGCTAAACAAACATAGATAGATAAAAAAGTCCATTGGTCCATCCTCTTACGGAGAAAGCTATAAGGGTAGATCTGCGTGCCCACCCCCCCCCCCCCCGATCTAGGGTTTCGGGGGTGAATGACCGTCGGAGGGCCGGAATCATTAGAAAACCTGCATGTGGAGCTAGGTTATGTTTATAAGTGTGATTTAATGTTTGTAGATGGCATATGTAGGTCATGTGTTTGACGTTGTTCACGGACATGGGCTAACACTTAGTAAAATCGTCGACCCGTATGTGGAAACTCCCGGTACGTGTCTACCGGTGTGAATAATGTGGTGAAATGTGTTCATTGTTGGTTTTCCATGTACATATGTGCTAAAAAAACATAGATAGATAAAAAAGTCCATTGGTCCATCCTCGTACGGAGAAAGTTATAAGGGTAGATCTGCGGGCCCCCCCGATCTAGGGTTTCCGGGGTGAATGACCGTCGGAGGGCCGGAATACTTGGAAAACCTGCATGTGGAGCTAGGTTATGTTTATAAGTGTGATTTAATGTTTGTAGATGGCATATGTAGGTCATGTATCTGACATTGTTCACGGACATGGGCTAACACTTAGTAAAATCGTCGATCCGTATGTGGAAACTCCCGGTACGTGTCTACCGGTGTGAATAATTTGGTGAAATGTGTTCAACCTTGGTTTTCCATGTAAATTTGTGCTAAACAAACATAGATAGATAAAAAAAATTCCATTGGTCCATCCTCGTACGAAGAAATCTATAAGGGTAGATCTGCGGGCCCCCCCGATCTAGGGTTTCGGGGGTGAATGACCGTCGGAGGGCCGGAATCATTGGAAAACCTGCATGTGGAGCTAGGTTATGTTTATAAGTGTGATTTAATGTTTGTAGATGGCATATGTAGGTCATGTGTGTGACGTTGTTCACGGACATGGGCTAACACTTAGTAAAATTGTCGATCCGTATGTGGAAACTCCCGGTCCGTGTCTACCGGTGTGAAGAATGTGGTGAAATGTGTTCAACCTTGGTTTTCCATGTACATATGTGCTAAACAAACATAGATAGATAAAAAAGTCCATTGGTCCATCCTCGCACGGAGAAATCTATATGGGTAGATCTGCGGGCCCGGCCCCCCCGATCTAGGGTTTCGGGGGTGAATGACCGTCGGAGGGCCGGAATCATTAGAAAACCTTCATGTGGAGCTAGGTTATGTTTATAAGTGTGATTTAATGTTTGTAGATGGCATATGTAGGTCATGTGTCTGACGTTGTTCACGGACATGGGCAAACACTTAGTAAAATCGTTGATCCGTATGTGGAAACTCCCGGTACGTGTCTACCGGTGTGAATAATGTGGTGAAATGTGTTCAACCTTGGTTTTCCATGTACAGATGTGCTAAACAAACATAGATAGATAAAAAAATTCCATTGGTCCATCCTCGTACGGAGAAAGCTATAAGGGTAGATCTGCGGGCCCCCCCGATCTAGGGTTTCGCGGGTGAATGACCGTCGGAGGGCCGGAATCATTGGAAAACCTGCATGTGGAGCAAGGTTATGTTTATAAGTTTGATTTAATGTTTGTATATGGCATATTTAGGTCATGTGTCTGACGTTGTTCACGGACATGGGCTAACACTTAGTAAAATCGTCGATCCGTATGTGGAAACTCCCGGTACGTGTCTACCGGTGTGAATAATGTGGTGAAATGTGTTCAACCTTGGTTTTCCATGTACATATGTGCTAAAAATACATAGATAGATAAAAAAGTCCATTGGTCCATCCTCGTACGGAGAAAGCTATAAGGGTAGATCTGCGTGCCCCCCCCCCGATCTAGGGTTTCGGGGGTGAATCACCGTCGGAGGGCCGGAATCATTGGAAAACCTGCATGTGGAGCAAGGTTATGTTTATAAGTGTGATTTAATGTTTATAGATGGCAGATGTAGGTCATGTGTCTGACGTTCTTCACGGACATGGGCTAACACTTAGTAAAATCGTCGATCCGTATGTGGAAACTCCCGGTACGTGTCTACCGATGTGAATAATGTGGTGAAATGTGTTCAACCTTGGTTTTCCATGTACATATGTGCTAAACTAACATATATAGATAAAAAAGTCCATTGGTCCATCCTCGTACGGAGAAAGCTATAAGGGTAGATCTACGGGCCCCCCTATCTAGGGTTTCTCGGGTGAATGACCGTCGGAGGGCCGGAATCATTGGAAAACCTGCATGTGGAGCTAGGTTATGTTTATAAGTGTGATTTAATGTTTGTAGATGGCATATGTAGGTCATGTGTCTGACGTTGTTCACGGACATGGGCTAACACTTCGTAAAATCGTCGATCCGTATGTGGAAACTCCCGGTACGTGTCTACCCGTGTCAATAATGTGGTGAAATGTGTTCAACCTTGGTTTTCCATGTACATAAGTGCTAAACAAACATAGGTAGATAAAAAAGTCCATTGGTCCATCCTCGTACGGAGAAATCTATATGGGTAGATCTGCAGGCCCGGCCCCCCCGATCTAGAGTTTCGGGGGTGAATGACCGTCGGAGGGCCGGAATCATTAGAAAACCTGCTTGTGGAGCTAGGATATGTTTATAAGTTTGATTTAATGTTTGTAGATGACATATGTAGGTCATGTGTCTGACGTTGGTCACGGACATGGGCTAACACTTAGTAAAATCGTCGATCCGTATGTGGAAACTCCCGGTACGTGTCTACTGGTGTGAATAATCTCGTGAAATGTGTTCAACCTTGGGTTTCCATGTACATATCTGCTAAACAAACATAGGTAGATAAAAAAGTCCATTGGTCTATCCTCGTACGGAGAAATCTATATGGGTAGATCTGCCGGCCCGGTCCCCCCGATCTAGGGTTTCGGGGTTGAATGACCGTCGGAGGGCCGGAATCATTAGAAAACCTGCATGTGGAGCTAGGTTATGTTTATAAGTGTGATTTAATGTTTGTAGATGGCATATGTAGGTCATGTGTCTGACGTTGTTCACGGACATGGGCTAACACTTAGTAAAATCGTCGATCCGTATGTGGAAACTCCCGGTACGTGTCTACCGGTGTGAATAATGTGGTGAAATGTGTTCAACCTTGGTTTTCCATGTACAGATGTGCTAAACAAACATAGATAGATAAAAAAAATTTATTGGTCCATCCTCGTACGGAGAAAGCTATAAGGGTAATCTGCGGGCCCCCCCGATCTAGGGTTTCGGAGGTGAATGACCGTCGGAGGGCCGGAATAATTGGAAAACCTGCATGTGGAGCTAGGTTATGTTTATAAGTGTGATTTAATGTTTGTAGATGGCATATCTAGGTCATGTGTCTGACGTTGTTCACGGACATGGGCTAACACTTAGTAAAATCGTCGATCCGTATGTGGAAACTCCCGGTACGTGTCTACCAGTGTGAATAATTTGGTGAACTTTGTTCAACCTTGGTTTTCCATGTACGTATGTGCTAAACAAACATAGATAGATAAAAAAGTCCATTGGTCCATCCTCGTACGGAGAAAGCTATAAGGGTAGATCTGCGGGGCCCCCCGATCTAGGGTTTCGGGGGTGAATGACCGTCGGAGGGCCGGAATCATTGGAAAACCTGCATGTGGAGCTAGGTTATGTTTATAAGTGTGATTTAATGTTTTTAGATGGCATATGTAGGTCATGTGTCTGACGTTGTTCACGGACATGCGCTAACACTTAGTAAAATCGTTGATCCGTATGTGGACACTCCCGGTACGTGTCTACCGGTGTGAATAATGTGGTGAAATGTGTTCAACCTTGGGTTTCCATGTACATATGTGCTAAAAAAACATAGGTAGATAAAAAAGTCCATTGGTCCATCCTCGCACGGAGAAATCTATATGGGTAGATCTGCGGCCCCGGCCCCCCCGATCTAGGGTTTCGGGGGTGAATGACCGTCGGAGGGACGGAATCATTAGAAAACCTGCATGTGGAGCTAGGTTATGTTTATAAGTGTGATTTAATGTTTGTAGATGGCATATGTAGGTCATGTGTCTGACGTTGTTCACGGACATGGGCTAACACTTAGTAAAATCGTCGATCCGTATGTGGAAACTCCCGGTACGTGTCTACCGGTGTGAATAATGTGGTGAAATGTGTTCAACCTTGGTTTTCCATGTACATATGTGCTAAACAAACATAGATAGATAAAAAAGTCCATTAGTCCATCCTCGTACGGAGAAAGCTATAAGGGTAGATCTGCGCCCCCCCCCGATCTAAGGTGTCGTGGGTGAATGACCATCGGAGGGCCGGAATCATTGGAAAACCTGCATGTGGAGCTAGGTTATGTTTATAAGTGTGATTTAATGTTTGTAGATGACATATGTAGGTCATGTGTCTGACGTTGGTCATGGACATGGGCTAACACTTAGTAAAATCGTCGGTCCGTATGTGGAAACTCCCGGTACGTGTCTACCCGTGTGAATAATGTGGTGAAATGTGTTCAACCTCGGTTTTCCATGTACATATGTGCTAAGGAAACATAGATAGATAAAAAAGTCCATTGGTCCATCCTCGTACGGAGAAATCTTTAAGGGTAGATCTGCGGGCCCGACCCCCCCGATCTAGGGTTTCGGGGGTGAATGACCGTCGGAGGGCCGGAATCATTAGAAAACCTGCATGTGGAGCTAGGTTATGTTTATAAGTGTGATTTAATGTTTGTAGATGGCATATGTAGGTCATGTGTCTGACGTTGTTCACGGACATGGGCTAACACTTAGTTAAATCTTCGATCCGTATGTGGAAACTCCCGGTACGTGTCTACCCGTGTGAATAATGTGGTGAAATGTGTTCAACCTCGGTTTTCCATGTACATATGTGCTAAGGAAACATAGATAGATAAAAAAGTCCATTGGTCCATCCTCGTACGGAGAAATCTTTAAGGGTAGATCTGCGGGCCCGACCCCCCCGATCTAGGGTTTCGGGGGTGAATGACCGTCGGAGGGCCGGAATCATTAGAAAACCTGCATGTGGAGCTAGGTTATGTTTATAAGTTTGATTTAATGTTTTTAGATGGCATATGTAGGTCATGTGTGTGACGTTGTTCATGGACATGGGCTAACACTTAGTAAAATCGTCGATCCGTATGTGGAAACTCCAGGTACGTGTCTACCGGTGTGAATAATGTGGTGAAATGTGTTCAAAGTTGGTTTTCCATGTACATATGTGATAAACAAACATAGATAGATAAAAAAGTCCATTGGTCCATCCTCGTACGGAGAAAGCTATAAGGGTAGATCTGCGGGCCCCCCCGATCTAGGGTTTCGGGGGTGAATGACCGTCGGAGGGCCGGAATCATTGGAAAACCTGCATGTGGAGCTAGGTTATGTTTATAAGTGTGATTTAATGTTTGTAGATGGCATATGTAGGTCATGTGTCTGACGTTGTTCACGGACATGGGCTAACACTTAGTAAAATCGTCGATCCGTATGTGGAAACTCCCGGTACGTGTCTACCAGTGTGAAAAATGTGGTGAACTGTGTTCAACCTTGGTTTTCCATGTACATATGTGCTAAAAAACATAGATAGATAAAAAAGTCCATTGGTCCATCCTCGTACGGAGAAAGCTATAAGGGTAGATCTGCGCCCCCCCCCTGATCTAGGGTTTCGGGGGTGAATGACCGTCGGAGGGCCGGAATCATTGGAAAACCTGCATGTGGAGCTAGGTTATGTTTATAAAGTGTGATTTAATGTTTGTAGATGGCATATGTAGGTCATGTGTATCACGTTGTTCACAGACATGGGCTAACACTTAGTAAAATCGTCGATCCGTATAGGGAAACTCCCGGTACGTGTCTACCAGTGTGAATAATGTGGTGAAATGTGTTGAACCTTGGTTTTCCATGTACATATGTGCTAAACAAACATAGATAGATAAAAAAGTCCATTGGTCCATCCTCGTACGGAGAAAGCTATAAGGGTAGATCTGCGGGGGCCCCCGATATAGGGTTTCGGGGGTGAATGACCGTCGGAGGAACGGAATCATTGGAAAACCTGCATGTGGAGCTAGGTTATGTTTATAAGTGTGATTTAATGTTTGTAGATGGCATATGTAGGTCATGTGTCTGACGTTGTTCACGGACATGGGCTAACACTTAGTAAAATCGTCGATCCGTATGTGGAAACTCCCGGTACGTGTCTACCGGTGTGAATAATGTGGTGAAATGTGTTCAACCTTGGTTTTCCATGTACATATGTGCTAAACAAACATAGGTAGATAAAAAAGTCCATTGGTCCATCCTCGTACGGAGAAATCTATATGGGTAGATCTGCGGGCCCGGCCCCCCCGATCTAGGGTTTCGGGGGTGAATGACCGTCGGAGGGCCGGAATCATTAGAAAACCTGCTTGTGGAGCTAGGTTATGTTTATAAGTGTGATTTAATGTTTGTAGATGGCATATGTAGGTCATGTGTCTGACGTTGTTCACGGACATGGGCTAACACTTAGTAAAATCGTCGATCCGTATGTGGAAACTTCCGGTACGTGTCTACCGGTGTGAATAATCTGGTGAAATGTGTTCAACCTTGGTTTTCCATGTACATATGTGCTAAACAAACATAGATAGATAAAAAATGTCATTGGTCCATCCTCGTACGGAGAAAGCTATATGGGTAGATCTGCGGGCCCCCCGATCTATGGTTTCGCGGGTGAATGACCGTCGGAGGGCCGGAATCATTGGAAAACCTGCATGTGGAGCAAGGTTATGTTTATAAGTTTGATTTAATGTTTGTATATGGCATATGTAGGTCATGTGTCTGACGTTGTTCACGGACATGGGCTAACACTTAGTAAAATCGTCGATCCGTATGTGGAAACTCCCGGTACGTGTCTACCGGTGTGAATAATTTGGTGAAATGTGTTCAACCTTGGTTTTCCATGTACATTTGTGCTAAAAAACATAGCTAGATAAAAAAGTCCATTGTTCCATCCTCGTACGGAGAAAGCTATAAGGGTAGATCTGCGAGCCCCCCAGATCTAGGGTTTCGGGGGTGAATGACCGTCGGAGGGCTGGAATCATTGGAAAACCTGCATGTGGAGCTAGGTTATGTTAATAAGTGTGACTTAATGTTTGTAGATGGCATATGTAGGTCATGTGTGTGACGTTGTTCACGGTCATGGGCTAACACTTAGTAAAATCGTCGATCCGTATGTGGAAACTCCCGGTACGTGTCTATCGGTGTGAATAATGTGGTGAAATGTGTTCAACCTTGGTTTTCCATGTACATATGTGCTAAACAAACATAGATAGATAAAAAAGTCCATTGGTCCATCCTCGTACGGAGAAAGCTATAAGGGTAGATCTGCGTGCCCCCCCGCGATCTAGGGTTTCGGGGGTGAATGACCGTCGGAGGGCCGGAATCATTAGAAATCCTGCATGTGGAGCTAGGGTATGTTTATAAGTGTGATTTAATGTTTGTAGATGGCCTATGTAGGTCATGTGTCTGACGTTGTTCACGGACATGGGCTAACACTTAGTAAAATCGTCGACCCGTATGTGGAAACTCCAGGTACGTGTCTACCGGTGTGAATAATGTGGTGAAATGTGTTCAACGTTGGTTTTCCATGTACATATATGCTAAAAAACATAGATAGATAAAAAAGTCCATTGGTCCATCCTCGTACGGAGAAAGATAAAAGGGTAGATCTGTGGGCCCCCCCGATCTAGGGTTTCGGGGGTGAATGACCGTCGGAGGGCCGGAATAATTGGAAAACCTGCATGTGGAGCTAGGTTATGTTTATAAGTGTGATTTCATGTTTGTAGATGGCATATGTAGGTCATATGTCTGACATTGTTCACGGACATGGGCTAACACTTAGTAAAATCGTCGATCCGTATGTGGAAACTCCCGGTACGTGTCTACCAGTGTGAATAATGTGGTGAACTTTGTTCAACCTTGGTTTTCCATGTACGTATGTGCTAAACAAACATAGATAGATAAAAAAGTCCATTGGTCCATCCTCGTACGGAGAAAGCTATAAGGGTAGATCTGCGGGGCCCCCCGATCTAGGGTTTCGGGGGTGAATGACCGTCGGAGGGCCGGAATCATTGGAAAACCTGCATGTGGAGCTAGGTTATGTTTATAAGTGTGATTTAATGTTTTTAGATGGCATATGTAGGTCATGTGTCTGACGTTGTTCACGGACATGCGCTAACAGTTAGTAAAATCGTCGATCCGTATGTGGACACTCCCGGTACGTGTCTACCGGTGTGAATAATGTGGTGAAATGTGTTCAACCTTGGGTTTCCATGTACATATGTGCTAAAAAAACATAGGTAGATAAAAAAGTCCATTGGTCCATCCTCGCACGGAGAAATCTATATGGGTAGATCTGCGGGCCCGGCCCCCCCGATCTAGGGTTTCGGGGGTGAATGACCGTCGGAGGGACGGAATCATTAGAAAACCTGCATGTGGAGCTAGGTTATGTTTATAAGTGTGATTTAATGTTTGTAGATGGCATATGTAGGTCATGTGTCTGACGTTGTTCACGGACATGGGCTAACACTTAGTAAAATCGTCGATCCGTATGTGGAAACTCCCGGTACGTGTCTACCGGTGTGAATAATGTGGTGAAATGTGTTCAACCTTGGTTTTCCATGTACAGATGTGCTAAAAAAACATAGATAGATAAAAAAAATTCCATTGGTCCATCCTCGTACGGAGAAAGCTATAAGGGTAGATCTGCGGGCCCCCCCGATCTAGGGTTTCGCGGGTGAATGACCGTCGGCGGGCCGGAATCATTTGAAAACCTGCATGTGGAGCAAGGTTATGTTTATAAGTTTGATTTAATGTTTGTATATGGCATATTTAGATCATGTGTCTGACGTTGTTCACGGACATGGGCTAACACTTAGTAAAATCGTCGATCCGTATGTGGAAACTCCCGGTACGTGTCTACCGGTGTGAATAATTTGGTGAAATGTGTTCAACCTTGGTTTTCCATGTAAATTTGTGCTAAACAAACATAGATAGATAAAAAAGTCCATTGGTCCATCCTCGTACGAAGAAAGCTATAAGGGTAGATCTTCGGGCCCCCCCGATCTAGGGTTTCGCGGGTGAATGACCGTCGGAGGGCCGGAATCATTGGAAAACCTGCATGTGGAGCAAGGTTATGTTTATAAGTTTGATTTAATGTTTGTATATGGCATATGTAGGTCATGTGTCTGGCGTTGTTCACGGACATGGGCTAACACTTAGTAAAATCGTCGATCCGTATGTGGAAACTCCCGGTACGTGTCTACCGGTGTGAATAATGTGGTGAAATGTGTTCAACCTTGGTTTTCCATGTACAGTTGTGCTAAACAAACATAGATAGATAAAAAAGTCCATTGGTCCATCCTCGTACGGAGAAGCTATAAGGGTAGATCTGCGGGCCCCCCCGATATAGGGTTTCTCGGGTGAATGACCGTCGGAGGGCCGGAATCATTGGAAAACCTGCATGTGGAGCTAGGTTATGTTTATAAGTTTGATTTAATGTTTGTATATGGCATATGTAGGTCATGTGTCTGACGTTGATCACGGACATTGGCTAACACTTCGTAAAATCGTCGATCCGTATGTGGAAACTCCCGGTACGTGTCTACCGGTGTGAATAATGTGGTGAAATGTGTTCAACCTTGGTTTTCGATGTACATTTGTGCTAAACAAACATAGATAGATAAAAAAGTCCATTGGTCCATCCTCGTACGGAGAAAGCTATAAGGGTAGATCTACGGGCCCCCCCGATCTAGGGTTTCTCGGGTGAATGACCGTCGGAGGGCCGGAATCATTGGAAAACCTGCATGTGGAGCTAGGTTATGTTTATAAGTTTGATTTAATGTTTGTATATGGCATATGTAGGTCATGTGTCTGACGTTGATCACGGACATGGGCTAACACTTAGTAAAATCGTCGATCCGTATGTGGAAACTCCCGGTACGTGTCGTTCGGTGTAAATAATTTGGTGAACTGTATTCAACCTTGGTTTTCCATGTACATTTGTGCTAAACAAACATAGATAGATAAAAAATTCCATTGGTCCATCCTCGTACGGAGAAAGCTATAAGGGTAGATCCGCTGGCCCCCCGATCTAGGGTTTCGGAGGTGAATGACCGTCGGAGGGCCGGAATAATTGGAAAACCTGCATGTGGAGCTAGCTTATGTTTATAAGTGTGATTTAATGTTTGTAGATGGCATATGTAGGTCATGTGTCTGACGTTGTTCACGGACATGGGCTAACACTTAGTAAAATCGTCGATCCGTATGTGGAAACTCCCGGTACGTGTCTACCGGTGTAAATAATCTGGTGAAATGTGTTCAACCTTGGGTTTCCATGTACATATCTGCTAAACAAACATAGGTAGATAAAAAAGTCCATTGGTCCATCCTCGTACGGAGAAATCTATATGGGTAGATCAGCGGGCCCGGCCCCCCCGATCTAGGGTTTCGGGGGTGAATGACCGTCGGAGGGCCGGAATCATTAGAAAACCTGCATGTGGAGCTAGGTTATGTTTATAAGTGTGATTTAATGTTTGTAGATGGCATATGTAGGTCATGTGTCTGACGTTGTTCACGGACATGGGCTAACACTTAGTAAAATCGTCGATCCGTATGTGGAAACTCCCGGTACGTGTCTACCGGTGTGAATAATGTGGTGAGATGTGTTCAACCTTGGTTTTCCATGTACATATGTGCTAAACAAACATAGATAGATAAAAAAATTCCATTGGTCCATCCTCGTACGGAGAAATCTATAAGGGTAGATCTGCGGGCACCCTTGATCTAGGGTTTCGCGGGTGAATGACCGTCGGAGGGCCGGAATCATTGGAAAACCTGCATGTGGAGCAAGGTTATGTTTATAAGTTTGATTTAATGTTTGTATATGGCATATGTAGGTCATGTGTCTGGCTTTGTTCACGGACATGGGCTAACACTTAGTAAAATCGTCGATCCGTATGTGGAAACTCCCGGTACGTGTCTACCGGTGTGAATAATGTGGTGAAATGTGTTCAACCTTGGTTTTCCATGTACAGATGTGCTAAAAAAACATAGATAGATAAAAAAAATTCCATTGGTCCATCCTCGTACGGAGAAAGCTATAAGGGTAGATCTGCGGGCCCCCCCGATCTAGGGTTTCGCGGGTGAATGACCGTCGGCGGGCCGGAATCATTTGAAAACCTGCATGTGGAGCAAGGTTATGTTTATAAGTTTGATTTAATGTTTGTATATGGCATATTTAGATCATGTGTCTGACGTTGTTCACGGACATGGGCTAACACTTAGTAAAATCGTCGATCCGTATGTGGAAACTCCCGGTACGTGTCTACCAGTGTGAATAATTTGGTGAAATGTGTTCAACCTTGGTTTTCCATGTAAATTTGTGCTAAACAAACATAGATAGATAAAAAAGTCCATTGGTCCATCCTCGTACGAAGAAAGCTATAAGGGTAGATCTTCGGGCCCCCCCGATCTAGGGTTTCGGAGGTGAATGACCGTCGGAGGGCCGGAATCATTGGAAAACCTGCATGTGGAGCTAGGTTATGTTTATAAGTGTGATTTAATGTTTGTAGATGGCATATGTAGGTCATGTGTGTGACGTTGTTCACGGACATGGGCTAACACTTAGTAAAATCGTCGATCCGTATGTGGAAACTCCCGGTACGTGTCTACCGGTGTGAATAATGTGGTGAGATGTGTTCAACCTTGGTTTTCCATGTACATATGTGCTAAACAAACATAGATAGATAAAAAAGTCCATTGGTCCATCCTCGTACGGAGAAAGCTATAAGGGTAGATCTGCGCCCCCCCCCCCCGATCTAAGGTGTCGTGGGTGAATGACCATCGGAGGGCCGGAATCATTGGAAAACCTGCATGTGGAGCTAGGTTATGTTTATAAGTGTGATTTAATGTTTGTAGATGACATATGTAGGTCCTGTGTCTGACGTTGGTCATGGACATGGGCTAACACTTAGTAAAATCGTAGATCCGTATGTGGAAACTCCCGGTACGTGTCTACCCGTGTGAATAATGTGGTGAAATGTGTTCAACCTCGGTTTTCCATGTACATATGTGCTAAGGAAACATAGATAGATAAAAAAGTCCATTGGTCCATCCTCGTACGGAGAAATCTATAAGGGTAGATCTGCGGGCCCGACCCCCCCGATCTAGGGTTTCGGGGGTGAATGACCGTCGGAGGGCCGGAATCATTAGAAAACCTGCATGTGGAGCTAGGTTATGTTTATAAGTTTGATTTAATGTTTTTAGATGGCATATGTAGGTCATGTGTCTAACGTTGTTCATGGACATGGGCTAACACTTAGTAAAATCGTCGATCCGTATGTGGAAACTCCTGGTACGTGTCTACCGGTGTGAATAATGTGGTGAAATGTGTTCAACGTTGGTTTTCCATGTACATATGTGATAAACAAACATAGATAGATAAAAAAGTCCATTGGTCCATCCTCGTACGGAGAAAGCTATAAGGGTAGATCTGCGGGCCCCCCCGATCTAGGGTTTCGGGGGTGAATGACCGTCGGAGGGCCGGAATCATTGGAAAACCTGCATGTGGAGCTAGGTTATGTTTATAAGTGTGATTTAATGTTTGTAGATGGCATATGTAGGTCATGTGTCTGACGTTGTTCACGGACATGGGCTAACACTTAGTAAAATCGTCGATTCGTATGTGGAAACTCCCGGTACGTGTCTACCAGTGTGAAAAATGTGGTGAACTGTGTTCAACCTTGGTTTTCCATGTACATATGTGCTAAAAAACATAGATAGATAAAAAAGTCCATTGGTCCATCCTCGTACGGAGAAAGCTATAAGGGTAGATCTGCGGGCCCCCCCGATCTAGGGTTTCGGGGGTGAATGACCGTCGGAGGGCCGGAATCATTGGAAAACCTGCATATGGAGCTAGGTTATGTTTATAAAGTGTGATTTAATGTTTGTAGATGGCATATGTAGGTCATGTGTATCACGTTGTTCACAGACATGGGCTAACACTTAGTAAAATCGTCGATCCGTATAGGGAAACTCCCGGTACGTGTCTACCAGTGTGAATAATGTGGTGAAATGTGTTGAACCTTGGTTTTCCATGTACATATGTGCTAAACAAACATAGATAGATAAAAAAGTCCATTGGTCCATCCTCGTACGGAGAAAGCTATAAGGGTAGATCTGCGGGGGCCCCCGATATACGGTTTCGGGGGTGAATGACCGTCGGAGGAACGGAATCATTGGAAAACCTGCATGTGGAGCTAGGTTATGTTTATAAGTGTGATTTAATGTTTGTAGATGGCATATGTAGGTCATGTGTCTGACGTTGTTCACGGACATGGGCTAACACTTAGTAAAATCGTCGATCCGTATGTGGAAACTCCCGGTACGTGTCTACCGGTGTGAATAATGTGGTGAAATGTGTTCAACCTTGGTTTTCCATGTACATATGTGCTAAACAAACATAGGTAGATAAAAAAGTCCATTGGTCCATCCTCGTACGGAGAAATATATATGGGTAGATCTGCGGGCCCGGCCCCCCCGATCTAGGGTTTCGGGGGTGAATGACCGTCGGAGGGCCGGAATCATTAGAAAACCTGCTTGTGGAGCTAGGTTATGTTTATAAGTGTGATTTAATGTTTGTAGATGGCATATGTAGGTCATGTGTCTGACGTTGTTCACGGACATGGGCTAACACTTAGTAAAATCGTCGATCCGTATGTGGAAACTTCCGGTACGTGTCTACCGGTGTGAATAATCTGGTGAAATGTGTTCAACCTTGGTTTTCCATGTACATATGTGCTAAACAAACATAGATAGATAAAAAATGTCATTGGTCCATCCTCGTACGGAGAAAGCTATATGGGTAGATCTGCGGGCCCCCCGATCTATGGTTTCGCGGGTGAATGACCGTCGGAGGGCCGGAATCATTGGAAAACCTGCATGTGGAGCAAGGTTATGTTTATAAGTTTGATTTAATGTTTGTATATGGCATATGTAGGTCATGTGTCTGACGTTGTTCACGGACATGGGCTAACACTTAGTAAAATCGTCGATCCGTATGTGGAAACTCCCGGTACGTGTCTACCGGTGTGAATAATTTGGTGAAATGTGTTCAACCTTGGTTTTCCATGTACATTTGTGCTAAAAAACATAGCTAGATAAAAAAAGTCCATTGTTCCATCCTCGTACGGAGAAAGCTATAAGGGTAGATCTGCGAGCCCCCCAGATCTAGGGTTTCGGGGGTGAATGACCGTCGGAGGGCTGGAATCATTGGAAAACCTGCATGTGGAGCAAGGTTATGTTTATAAGTTTGATTTAATGTTTGTATATGGCATATGTAGGTCATGTGTCTGACGTTGTTCACGGACATGGGCTAACACTTAGTAAAATCGTCGATCCGTATGTGGAAACTCCCGGTACGTGTCTACCGGTGTGAATAATTTGGTGAAATGTGTTCAACCTTGGTTTTCCATGTACATTTGTGCTAAAAAACATAGCTAGATAAAAAAGTCCATTGTTCCATCCTCGTACGGAGAAAGCTATAAGGGTAGATCTGCGAGCCCCCCAGATCTAGGGTTACGGGGGTGAATGACCGTCGGAATATGGCATATGTAGGTCATGGAATCATTGGAAAACCTGCATGTGGAGCTAGGTTATGTTTATAAGTTTGATTTAATGTTTGTATATGGCATATGTAGGTCATGTGTCTGGCGTTGTTCACGGACATGGGCTAACACTTAGTAAAATCGTCGATCCGTATGTGGAAACTCCCGGTACGTGTCTACCGGTGTGAATAATGTGGTGAAATGTGTTCAACCTTGGTTTTCCATGTACATATGTGCTAAAAAAACATAGATAGATAAAAAAGTCCATTGGTCCATCCTCGTACGGAGAAAGCTATAAGGGTAGATCTGCGGGCCCCCCCGATCTAGGGTTTCGGGGGTGAATGACCGTCGGAGGGCCGGAATAATTGGAAAACCTGCATGTGGAGCTAGGCTATGTTTATAAGTATGATTTAATGTTTGTAGATGGCATATGTAGGTCATGTGTCTGACGTTGTTCACGGACATGGGCTAACACTTAGTAAAATCGTCGATCCGTATGTGGAAACTCCCGGTACGTGTCTACCGGTGTAAATAATTTGGTGAAATGTATTCACCCTTGGTTTTCCATGTACATTTGTGCTAAACAAACATAGATAGATAAAAAAGTCCATTGGTCCATCCTCGTACGGAGAAAGCTATAGGGGTAGATCTGCGGGCCCCCCGATCTAGGGTTTCGGAGGTGAATGACCGTCGGAGGGCCGGAATCATTGGAAAACCTGCATGTGGAGCTAGGTTATGTTTATAAGTGTGATTTAATGTTTGTAGATGGCATATGTAGGTCATGTGAGTGACGTTGTTCACGGACATGGGCTAACACTTAGTAAAATCGTCGATCCGTATGTGGAAACTCCCGGTACGTGTCTACCGGTGTGAATAATGTGGTGAAATGTGTTCGACCTTGGGTTTCCATGTACATATCTACTAAACAAACATAGGTAGATAAAAAAGTCCATTGGTCCATCCTCATACGGAGAAAGCTATAAGGGTAGATCTGCGTGCCCCCCCCAATCTAGGGTTTCGGGGGTGAATCACCGTCGGAGGGCCGGAATCATTGGAAAACCTGCATGTGGAGCTAGGTTATGTTTATAAGTGTGATTTAATGTTTATAGATGGAAGATGTAGGTCATGTGTCTGACGTTCTTCACGGACATGGGCTAACAGTTAGTAAAATCGTCGATCCGTATGTGGAAACTCCCGGTACGTGTCTACCGATGTGAATAATGTGGTGAAATGTGTTCAACCTTGGTTTTCCATGTACATATGTGCTAAACAAACATAGATAGATAAAAAAGTCCATTGGTCCATCCTCGTACGTAGAAAGCTATAAGGGTAGATCTGCGGGCCCCCCCGATCTAGGGTTTCTCGGGTGAATGACCGTTGGAGGGCCGGAATCATTGGAAAACCTGCATGTGGAGCTAGGTTATGTTTATAAGTTTGATTTAATGTTTGTATATGGCATATGTAGGTCATGTGTCTGACGTTGATCACGGACATGGGCTAACACTTAGTAAAATCGTCGATCCATATGTGGAAACTCCCGGTACGTGTCTACCGGTGTGAAAAATCTGGTGAAATGTGTTCAACCTTGGTTTTCCATGTACATATGTGCCAAACAAACATAGATAGATAAAAAATTCCATTGGTCCATCCTCGTACGGAGAAAGCTATAAGGGTAGATCTGCGGGGCCCCCTCGATCTAGGGTTTCGCGGGTGAATGACCGTGGAGGGCCGGAATCATTGGAAAACCTGCATGTGGAGCTAGGTTATGTTTATAAGTGTGATTTAATGTTCTTAGATGGCATATGTAGGTCATGTGTCTGACGTTGTTCACGGACATGGGCTAACATTTAGTAAAAATCGTCGATCCGTATGTGGAAACTCCCGGTACGTGTCTACCGGTGTGAATAATCTGGTGAAATGTGTTCAACCTTGGGTTTCCATGTACATATCTACTAAACAAACATAGGTAGATAAAAAAGTCCATTGGTCCATCCTCGTACGGAGAAATCTATATGGGTATATCTGCGGGCCCGGCCCCCCCGATCTAGGGTTTCGGGGGTGAATGACCGTCGGAGGGCCGGAATCATTAGAAAACCTGCATGTGGAGCTAGGTTATGTTTATAAGTGTGATTTAATGTTTGTAGATGGCATATGTAGGTCATGTGTCTGACGTTGTTCACGGACATGGGCAAACACTTAGTAAAATCGTCGATCCGTATGTGGAAACTCCCGGTACGTGTCTACCGGTGTGAATAATGTGGTGAAATGTGTTCAACCTTGGTTTTCCATGTACATATGTGCTAAACAAACATAGATAGATAAAAAATTCCATTGGTCCATCCTCGTACGGAGAAAGCTATAAGGGTAGATCTGCGGGGCCCCCCGATCTAGGGTTTCGCGGGTGAATGACCGGCGGAGGGCCGGAATCATTGGAAAACCTGCATGTGGAGCAAGGTTATGTTTATAAGTTTGATTTAATGTTTGTATATGGCATATGTAGGTCATGTGTCTGACGTTGTTCACGGAGATGGGCTAACACTTAGTAAAATCGTCGATCCGTATGTGGAAACTCCCGGTACGTGTCTACCGGTGTGAATAATGTGGTGAAATGTGTTCAACCTTGGTTTTCCATGTACATATGTGCTAAAAAAACATAGATAGATAAAAAAGTCCATTCGTCCATCCTCGTACGGAGAAAGCTATAAGGGTAGATCTGCGTGCCCCCCCCCCGAACTAGAGTTTCGGGGGTGAATCACCGTCGGAGGGCCGGAATCATTGGAAAACCTGCATGTGGAGCTAGGTTATGTTTATAAGTGTGATTTAATGTTTATAGATGGAAGATGTAGGTCATGTGTCTGACGTTCTTCACGGACATGGGCTAACAGTTAGTAAAATCGTCGATCCGTATGTGGAAACTCCCGGTACGTGTCTACCGATGTGAATAATGTGGTGAAATGTGTTCAACCTTGGTTTTCCATGTACATATGTGCTAAACAAACATAGATATATAAAAAAGTCCATTGGTCCATCCTCGTACGTAGAAAGCTATAAGGGTAGATCTGCGGGCCCCCCCGATCTAGGGTTTCTCGGGTGAATGACCGTTGGAGGGCCAGAATCATTGGAAAACCTGCATGTGGAGCTAGGTTATGTTTATAAGTTTGATTTAATGTTTGTATATGGCATATGTAGGTCATGTGTCTGACGTTGATCACGGACATGGGCTAACACTTAGTAAAATCGTCGATCCGTATGTGGAAACTTTCGGTACGTGTCTACCGGTGTGAAAAATCTGGTGAAATGTGTTCAACCTTGGTTTTCCATGTACATATGTGCCAAACAAACATAGATAGATAAAAAATTCCATTGGTCCATCCTCGTACGGAGAAAGCTATAAGGGTAGATCTGCGGGGCCCCCTCGATCTAGGGTTTCGCGGGTGAATGACCGTGGAGGGCCGGAATCATTGGAAAACCTGCATGTGGAGCTAGGTTATGTTTATAAGTGTGATTTAATGTTCTTAGATGGCATATGTAGGTCATGTGTCTGGCGTTGTTCACGGACATGGGCTAACATTTAGTAAAAATCGTCGATCCGTATGTGGAAACTCCCGGTACGTGTCTACCGGTGTGAATAATCTGGTGAAATGTGTTCAACCTTGGGTTTCCATGTACATATCTACTAAACAAACATAGGTAGATAAAAAAGTCCATTGGTCCATCCTCGTATGGAGAAATCTATATGGGTATATCTGCGGGCCCGGCCCCCCCGATCTAGGGTTTCGGGGGTGAATGACCGTCGGAGGGCCGGAATCATTAGAAAACCTGCATGTGGAGCTAGGTTATGTTTATAAGTGTGATTTAATGTTTGTAGATGGCATATGTAGGTCATGTGTCTGACGTTGTTCACGGACATGGGCAAACACTTAGTAAAATCGTCGATCCGTATGTGGAAACTCCCGGTACGTGTCTACCGGTGTGAATAATGTGGTGAAATGTGTTCAACCTTGGTTTTCCATGTACATATGTGCTAAACAAACATAGATAGATAAAAAATTCCATTGGTCCATCCTCGTACGGAGAAAGCTATAAGGGTAGATCTGCGGGGCCCCCCGATCTAGGGTTTCGCGGGTGAATGACCGGCGGAGGGCCGGAATCATTGGAAAACCTGCATGTGGAGCAAGGTTATGTTTATAAGTTTGATTTAATGTTTGTATATGGCATATGTAGGTCATGTGTCTGACGTTGTTCACGGAGATGGGCTAACACTTAGTAAAATCGTCGATCCGTATGTGGAAACTCCCGGTACGTGTCTACCGGTGTGAATAATTTGGTGAAATGTGATCAACCTTGGTTTTCCATGTACATTTGTGCTAAACAAACATAGATAGATAAAAAAGTCCATTGGTCCATCCTCGTACGAAGAAAGCTATAAGGGTAGATCTGCGGGCCCCCCCGATCTAGGGTTTCGGGGGTGAATGACCGTCGGAGGGCCGGAATCATTGGAAAACCTGCATGTGGAGCTAGGTTATGTTTATAAGTGTGATTTAATGTTTGTAGATGGCATATGTAGGTCATGTGTGTGACGTTGTTCACGGACATGGGCTAACACTTAGTAAAATCGTCGATCCGTATGTGGAAACTCCCGGTACGTGTCTACCGGTGTGAATAATGTGGTGAAATGTGTTCAACCTTGGTTTTCCATGTACATATGTGCTAAAAAACAGAGATAGATAAAAAAGTCCATTGGTCCATCCTCATACGGAGAAAGCTATAAGGGTAGATCTGCGTGCCCCCCCCAATCTAGGGTTTCGGGGGTGAATCACCGTCGGAGGGCCGGAATCATTGGAAAACCTGCATGTGGAGCTAGGTTATGTTTATAAGTGTGATTTAATGTTTATAGATGGAAGATGTAGGTCATGTGTCTGACGTTCTTCACGGACATGGGCTAACAGTTAGTAAAATCGTCGATCCGTATGTGGAAACTCCCGGTACGTGTCTACCGATGTGAATAATGTGGTGAAATGTGTTCAACCTTGGTTTTCCATGTACATATGTGCTAAACAAACATAGATAGATAAAAAAGTCCATTGGTCCATCCTCGTACGTAGAAAGCTATAAGGGTAGATCTGCGGGCCCCCCCGATCTAGGGTTTCTCGGGTGAATGACCGTTGGAGGGCCGGAATCATTGGAAAACCTGCATGTGGAGCTAGGTTATGTTTATAAGTTTGATTTAATGTTTGTATATGGCATATGTAGGTCATGTGTCTGACGTTGATCACGGACACGGGCTAACACTTAGTAAAATCGTCGATCCATATGTGGAAACTCCCGGTACGTGTCTACCGGTGTGAAAAATCTGGTGAAATGTGTTCAACCTTGGTTTTCCATGTACATATGTGCCAAACAAACATAGATAGATAAAAAAATCCATTGGTCCATCCTCGTACGGAGAAAGCTATAAGGGTAGATCTGCGGGGCCCCCTCGATCTAGGGTTTCGCGGGTGAATGACCGTGGAGGGCCGGAATCATTGGAAAACCTGCATGTGGAGCTAGGTTATGTTTATAAGTGTGATTTAATGTTCTTAGATGGCATATGTAGGTCATGTGTCTGGCGTTGTTCACGGACATGGGCTAACATTTAGTAAAAATCGTCGATCCGTATGTGGAAACTCCCGGTACGTGTCTACCGGTGTGAATAATCTGGTGAAATGTGTTCAACCTTGGGTTTCCATGTACATATCTACTAAACAAACATAGGTAGATAAAAAAGTCCATTGGTCCATCCTCGTACGGAGAAATCTATATGGGTATATCTGCGGGCCCGGCCCCCCCGATCTAGGGTTTCGGGGGTGAATGACCGTCGGAGGGCCGGAATCATTAGAAAACCTGCATGTGGAGCTAGGTTATGTTTATAAGTGTGATTTAATGTTTGTAGATGGCATATGTAGGTCATGTGTCTGACGTTGTTCACGGACATGGGCAAACACTTAGTAAAATCGTCGATCCGTATGTGGAAACTCCCGGTACGTGTCTACCGGTGTGAATAATGTGGTGAAATGTGTTCAACCTTGGTTTTCCATGTACATATGTGCTAAACAAACATAGATAGATAAAAAATTCCATTGGTCCATCCTCGTACGGAGAAAGCTATAAGGGTAGATCTGCGGGGCCCCCCGATCTAGGGTTTCGCGGGTGAATGACCGGCGGAGGGCCGGAATCATTGGAAAACCTGCATGTGGAGCAAGGTTATGTTTATAAGTTTGATTTAATGTTTGTATATGGCATATGTAGGTCATGTGTCTGACGTTGTTCACGGAGATGGGCTAACACTTAGTAAAATCGTCGATCCGTATGTGGAAACTCCCGGTACGTGTCTACCGGTGTGAATAATGTGGTGAAATGTGTTCAACCTTGGTTTTCCATGTACATATGTGCTAAAAAAACATAGATAGATAAAAAAGTCCATTCGTCCATCCTCGTACGGAGAAAGCTATAAGGGTAGATCTGCGTGCCCCCCCCCCCGATCTAGGGTTTCGGGGGTGAATCACCGTCGGAGGGCCGGAATCATTGGAAAACCTGCATGTGGAGCTAGGTTATGTTTATAAGTGTGATTTAATGTTTATAGATGGAAGATGTAGGTCATGTGTCTGACGTTCTTCACGGACATGGGCTAACAGTTAGTAAAATCGTCGATCCGTATGTGGAAACTCCCGGTACGTGTCTACCGATGTGAATAATGTGGTGAAATGTGTTCAACCTTGGTTTTCCATGTACATATGTGCTAAACAAACATAGATAGATAATAAAGTCCATTGGTCCATCCTCGTACGTAGAAAGCTATAAGGGTAGATCTGCGGGCCCCCCCGATCTAGGGTTTCTCGGGTGAATGACCGTTGGAGGGCCGGAATCATTGGAAAACCTGCATGTGGAGCTAGGTTATGTTTATAAGTTTGATTTAATGTTTGTATATGGCATATGTAGGTCATGTGTCTGACGTTGATCACGGACATGGGCTAACACTTAGTAAAATCGTCGATCCGTATGTGGAAACTTTCGGTACGTGTCTACCGGTGTGAAAAATCTGGTGAAATGTGTTCAACCTTGGTTTTCCATGTACATATGTGCCAAACAAACATAGATAGATAAAAAATTCCATTGGTCCATCCTCGTACGGAGAAAGCTATAAGGGTAGATCTGCGGGGCCCCCTCGATCTAGGGTTTCGCGGGTGAATGACCGTGGAGGGCCGGAATCATTGGAAAACCTGCATGTGGAGCTAGGTTATGTTTATAAGTGTGATTTAATGTTCTTAGATGGCATATGTAGGTCATGTGTCTGGCGTTGTTCACGGACATGGGCTAACATTTAGTAAAAATCGTCGATCCGTATGTGGAAACTCCCGGTACGTGTCTACCGGTGTGAATAATCTGGTGAAATGTGTTCAACCTTGGGTTTCCATGTACATATCTACTAAACAAACATAGGTAGATAAAAAAGTCCATTGGTCCATCCTCGTATGGAGAAATCTATATGGGTATATCTGCGGGCCCGGCCCCCCCGATCTAGGGTTTCGGGGGTGAATGACCGTCGGAGGACCGGAATCATTAGAAAACCTGCATGTGGAGCTAGGTTATGTTTATAAGTGTGATTTAATGTTTGTAGATGGCATATGTAGGTCATGTGTCTGACGTTGTTCACGGACATGGGCAAACACTTAGTAAAATCGTCGATCCGTATGTGGAAACTCCCGGTACGTGTCTACCGGTGTGAATAATGTCGTGAAATGTGTTCAACCTTGGTTTTCCATGTACATATGTGCTAAACAAACATAGATAGATAAAAAATTCCATTGGTCCATCCTCGTACGGAGAAAGCTATAAGGGTAGATCTGCGGGGCCCCCCGATCTAGGGTTTCGCGGGTGAATGACCGGCGGAGGGCCGGAATCATTGGAAAACCTGCATGTGGAGCAAGGTTATGTTTATAAGTTTGATTTAATGTTTGTATATGGCATATGTAGGTCATGTGTCTGACGTTGTTCACGGAGATGGGCTAACACTTAGTAAAATCGTCGATCCGTATGTGGAAACTCCCGGTACGTGTCTACCGGTGTGAATAATTTGGTGAAATGTGATCAACCTTGGTTTTCCATGTACATTTGTGCTAAACAAACATAGATAGATAAAAAAGTCCATTGGTCCATCCTCGTACGAAGAAAGCTATAAGGGTAGATCTGCGGGCCCCCCCGATCTAGGGTTTCGGGGGTGAATGACCGTCGGAGGGCCGGAATCATTGGAAAACCTGCATGTGGAGCTAGGTTATGTTTATAAGTGTGATTTAATGTTTGTAGATGGCATATGTAGGTCATGTGTGTGACGTTGTTCACGGACATGGGCTAGCACTTAGTAAAATCGTCGATCCGTATGTGGAAACTCCCGGTACGTGTCTACCGGTGTGAATAATGTGGTGAAATGTGTTCAACCTTGGTTTTCCATGTACATATGTGCTAAAAAACAGAGATAGATAAAAAAGTCCATTGGTCCATCCTCATACGGAGAAAGCTATAAGGGTAGATCTGCGTGCCCCCCCCAATCTAGGGTTTCGGGGGTGAATCACCGTCGGAGGGCCGGAATCATTGGAAAACCTGCATGTGGAGCTAGGTTATGTTTATAAGTGTGATTTAATGTTTATAGATGGAAGATGTAGGTCATGTGTCTGACGTTCTTCACGGACATGGGCTAACAGTTAGTAAAATCGTCGATCCGTATGTGGAAACTCCCGGTACGTGTCTACCGATGTGAATAATGTGGTGAAATGTGTTCAACCTTGGTTTTCCATGTACATATGTGCTAAACAAACATAGATAGATAAAAAAGTCCATTGGTCCATCCTCGTACGTAGAAAGCTATAAGGGTAGATCTGCGGGCCCCCCCGATCTAGGGTTTCTCGGGTGAATGACCGTTGGAGGGCCGGAATAATTGGAAAACCTGCATGTGGAGCTAGGTTATGTTTATAAGTTTGATTTAATGTTTGTATATGGCATATGTAGGTCATGTGTCTGACGTTGATCACGGACATGGGCTAACACTTAGTAAAATCGTCGATCCATATTTGGAAACTCCCGGTACGTGTCTACCGGTGTGAAAAATCTGGTGAAATGTGTTCAACCTTGGTTTTCCATGTACATATGTGCCAAACAAACATAGATAGATAAAAAATTCCATTGGTCCATCCTCGTACGGAGAAAGCTATAAGGGTAGATCTGCGGGGCCCCCTCGATCTAGGGTTTCGCGGGTGAATGACCGTGGAGGGCCGGAATCATTGGAAAACCTGCATGTGGAGCTAGGTTATGTTTATAAGTGTGATTTAATGTTCTTAGATGGCATATGTAGGTCATGTGTCTGGCGTTCTTCAAGGACATGGGCTAACATTTAGTAAAAATCGTCGATCCGTATGTGGAAACTCCCGGTACGTGTCTACCGGTGTGAATAATCTGGTGAAATGTGTTCAACCTTGGGTTTCCATGTACATATCTACTAAACAAACATAGGTAGATAAAAAAGTCCATTGGTCCATCCTCGTACGGAGAAATCTATATGGGTATATCTGCGGGCCCGGCCCCCCCGATCTAGGGTTTCGGGGGTGAATGACCGTCGGAGGGCCGGAATCATTAGAAAACCTGCATGTGGAGCTAGGTTATGTTTATAAGTGTGATTTAATGTTTGTAGATGGCATATGTAGGTCATGTGTCTGACGTTGTTCACGGACATGGGCAAACACTTAGTAAAATCGTCGATCCGTATGTGGAAACTCCCGGTACGTGTCTACCGGTGTGAATAATGTGGTGAAATGTGTTCAACCTTGGTTTTCCATGTACATATGTGCTAAACAAACATAGATAGATAAAAAATTCCATTGGTCCATCCTCGTACGGAGAAAGCTATAAGGGTAGATCTGCGGGGCCCCCCGATCTAGGGTTTCGCGGGTGAATGACCGGCGGAGGGCCGGAATCATTGGAAAACCTGCATGTGGAGCAAGGTTATGTTTATAAGTTTGATTTAATGTTTGTATATGGCATATGTAGGTCATGTGTCTGACGTTGTTCACGGAGATGGGCTAACACTTAGTAAAATCGTCGATCCGTATGTGGAAACTCCCGGTACGTGTCTACCGGTGTGAATAATGTGGTGAAATGTGTTCAACCTTGGTTTTCCATGTACATATGTGCTAAAAAACATAGATAGATAAAAAAGTCCATTCGTCCATCCTCGTACGGAGAAAGCTATAAGGGTAGATCTGCGTGCCCCCCCCCCGATCTAGGGTTTCGGGGGTGAATCACCGTCGGAGGGCCGGAATCATTGGAAAACCTGCATGTGGAGCTAGGTTATGTTTATAAGTGTGATTTAATGTTTATAGATGGAAGATGTAGGTCATGTGTCTGACGTTCTTCACGGACATGGGCTAACAGTTAGTAAAATCGTCGATCCGTATGTGGAAACTCCCGGTACGTGTCTACCGATGTGAATAATGTGGTGAAATGTGTTCAACCTTGGTTTTCCATGTACATATGTGCTAAACAAACATAGATAGATAAAAAAGTCCATTGGTCCATCCTCGTACGTAGAAAACTATAAGGGTAGATCTGCGGGCCCCCCCGATCTAGGGTTTCTCGGGTGAATGACCGTTGGAGGGCCGGAATCATTGGAAAACCTGCATGTGGAGCTAGGTTATGTTTATAAGTTTGATTTAATGTTTGTATATGGCATATGTAGGTCATGTGTCTGACGTTGATCACGGACATGGGCTAACACTTAGTAAAATCGTCGATCCGTATGTGGAAACTTTCGGTACGTGTCTACCGGTGTGAAAAATCTGGTGAAATGTGTTCAACCTTGGTTTTCCATGTACATATGTGCCAAACAAACATAGATAGATAAAAAATTCCATTGGTCCATCCTCGTACGGAGAAAGCTATAAGGGTAGATCTGCGGGGCCCCCTCGATCTAGGGTTTCGCGGGTGAATGACCGTGGAGGGCCGGAATCATTGGAAAACCTGCATGTGGAGCTAGGTTATGTTTATAAGTGTGATTTAATGTTCTTAGATGGCATATGTAGGTCATGTGTCTGGCGTTGTTCACGGACATGGGCTAACATTTAGTAAAAATCGTCGATCCGTATGTGGAAACTCCCGGTACGTGTCTACCGGTGTGAATAATCTGGTGAAATGTGTTCAACCTTGGGTTTCCATGTACATATCTACTAAACAAACATAGGTAGATAAAAAAGTCCATTGGTCCATCCTCGTACGGAGAAATCTATATGGGTATATCTGCGGGCCCGGCCCCCCCGATCTAGGGTTTCGGGGGTGAATGACCGTCGGAGGGCCGGAATCATTAGAAAACCTGCATGTGGAGCTAGGTTATGTTTATAAGTGTGATTTAATGTTTGTAGATGGCATATGTAGGTCATGTGTCTGACGTTGTTCACGGACATGGGCTAACACTTAGTAAAATCGTCGATCCGTATGTGGAAACTCCCGGTACGTGTCTACCGGTGTGAATAATGTGGTGAAATGTGTTCAACCTTGGTTTTCCATGTACATATGTGCTAAACAAACATAGATAGATAAAAAATTCCATTGGTCCATCCTCGTACGGAGAAATCTATAAGGGTAGATCTGCGGGGCCCCCCGATCTAGGGTTTCGCGGGTGAATGACCGGCGGAGGGCCGGAATCATTGGAAAACCTGCATGTGGAGCAAGGTTATGTTTATAAGTTTGATTTAATGTTTGTATATGGCATATGTAGGTCATGTGTCTGACGTTGTTCACGGAGATGGGCTAACACTTAGTAAAATCGTCGATCCGTATGTGGAAACTCCCGGTACGTGTCTACCGGTGTGAATAATTTGGTGAAATGTGATCAACCTTGGTTTTCCATGTACATTTGTGCTAAACAAACATAGATAGATAAAAAAGTCCATTGGTCCATCCTCGTACGAAGAAAGCTATAAGGGTAGATCTGCGGGCCCCCCCGATCTAGGGTTTCGGGGGTGAATGACCGTCGGAGGGCCGGAATCATTGGAAAACCTGCATGTGGAGCTAGGTTATGTTTATAAGTGTGATTTAATGTTTATAGATGGCAGATGTAGGTCATGTGTCTGACGTTCTTCACGGACATTGGCTAACACTTAGTAAAATCGTCGATCCGTATGTGGAAACTCCCGGTACGTTTCTACCGATGTGAATAATGTGGTGAAATGTGTTCAACCTTGGTTTTCCATGTACATATGTGCTAAACAAACATAGATAGATAAAAAAGTCCATTGGTACATCCTCGTACGGAGAAAGCTATAAGGGTAGATCTGCGGGCCCCCCCGATCTAGGGTTTCGGGGGTGAATGCCCGTCGGAGGGTCGGAATCATTGGAAAAACTGCATGTGGAGCTAGGTTATGTTTATAAGTGTGATTTAATGTTTGTAGATGGCATATGATGGTCATGTGTCTGACGTTGATCACGGACATGGGCTAACACTTAGTAAAATCGTCGATCCGTATGTGGAAACTCCCGATACGTGTCTACCGGTGTAAATAATTTGGTGAAATGTATTCAACCTTGCTTTTCCATGTACATTTGTGCTAAACAAACATAGATAGATAAAAAAGTCCATTGGTCCATCCTCGTACGGAGAAAGCTATAAGGGTAGATCTGCGGGGCCCCCGATCTAGGGTTTCGGAGGTGAATGACCGTCGGAGGGCCGGAATCATTGGAAAACCTGCATGTGGAGCTAGCTTATGTTCATAAGTGTGATTTAATGTTTGTAGATGGCATATGTAGGTCATGTGTCTGACGTTGTTCACGGACATGGGCTAATACTTAGTAAAATCGTCGATCCGTATGTGGAAACTCCCGGTACGTGTCTACCGGTGTGAATAATCTGGTGAAATGTGTTCAACCTCGGGTTTCCATGTACATATGTGCTAAACAAACATAGGTAGATAAAAAAGTCCATTGGTCCATCCTCGTACGGAGAAATCTATATGGGTAGTTCTGCGGGCCCGGCCCCCCCGATCTAGGGTTTCGGGGGTGAATGACCGTCGGAGGGCCGGAATCATTAGAAAACCTGCATGTGGAGCTAGGTTATGTTTATAAGTGTGATTTAATGTTTATAGATGGCAGATGTAGGTCATGTGTCCGACGTTCTTCACGGACATGGGCTAACACTTAGTAAAATCGTCGATCCGTATGTGGAAACTCCCGGTACGTGTCTACCGGTGTGAATAATGTGGTGAAATGTGTTCAACCTTGGTTTTCCATGTACATATGTGCTAAACAAACATAGATAGATAAAAAAATTCAATTGGTCCATCCTCGTACGGAGAAAGCTATAAGGGTAGATCTGCGCCCCCCCCCCGATCTAGGGTTTCGCGGGTGAATGAACGTCGGAGGGACGGAATCATTGGAAAACCTGCATGTGGAGCAAGGTTATGTTTATAAGTTTGATTTAATGTTTGTATATGGCATATGTAGCTCATGTGTCTGACATTGTTCACGGACATGGGCTAACACTTAGTAAAATCGTAGATCCGTATGTGGAAACTCCCGGTACGTGTCTACCGGTGTGAATAATTTGGTAAAATGTGTTCAACCTTGGTTTTCCATGTATATTTGTGCTAAAAAAACATAGATAGATAAAAAAGTCCATTGGTCCATCCTCGTACGAAGAAAGCTATAAGGGTAGATCTGCGGGCCCCCTTGATCTAGGGTTTCGGGGGTGAATGACCGTCGGAGGGCCGGAATCATTGGAAAACCTGCATGTGGAGCTAGGTTATGTTTATAAGTGTGATTTAATGTTTGTAGATGGCATATGTAGGTCATGTGTGTGACGTTGTTCACGGACATGGGCTAACACTTAGTAAAATCGTCAATCCGTATGTGGAAACTCCCGGTACGTGTCTACCGTTGTGAATAATGTGGTGAAATGTGTTCAACCTTGGTTTTCCATGTACATATGTGCTAAAAAAACATAGATAGATAAAAAAGTCCATTGGTCCTTCCTCGTACGGAGAAAGCTATAAGGGTAGATCTGCGTGCCCCCCCCCCCCCGATCTAGAGTTTCAGGGGTGAATCACCGTCGGAGGGCCGGAATCATTGGAAAACCTGCATGTGGAGCTAGGTTATGTTTATAAGTGTGATTTAATGTTTATAGATGGCAGATGTAGGTCATGTGTCTGACGTTCTTCATGGACATGGGCTAACACTTAGTAAAATCGTCGATCCGTATGTGGAAACTCCCGGTACGTGTCTACCGATGTGAATAATGTGGTGAAATGTGTTCAACCTTGGTTTTCCATGTACATATGTGCTAAACAAACATAGATAGATAAAAAAGTCCATTGGTCCATCCTCGTACGGAGAAAGCTATAAGGGTAGATCTGCGGGCCCCCCCGATCTAGGGTTTCTCGGGTGAATGACCGTCGGAGGGCCGGAATCATTGGAAAACCTGCATGTGGAGCTAGGTTATGTTTATAAGTTTGATTTAATGTTTGTATATGGCATATGTAGGTCATGTGTCTGACGTTGATCACGGACATGGGCTAACACTTAGTAAAATCGTCGATCCGTATGTGGAAACTCCCGGTACGTGTCTACCGGTGTGAAAAATCTGGTGAAATGTGTTCAACCTTGGTTTTCCATGTACATATGTGCCAAACAAACATAGATAGATAAAAAATTCCATTGGTCCATCCTCGTACGGAGAAAGCTATAAGGGTAGATCTGCGGGGGCCCCTCGATCTAGGGTTTCGCGGGTGAATGACCGTGGAGGGCCGGAATCATTGGAAAACCTGCATGTGGAGCTAGGTTATGTTTATAAGTGTGATTTAATGTTTGTAGATGGCATATGTAGGTCATGTGTGTTACGTTGTTCACGGACATGGGCTAACACTTAGTAAAATCGTCGATCCGTATGTGGAAACTCCCGGTACGTGTCTACCGGTGTGAATAATGTGGTGAAATGTGTTCAACCTTGGTTTTCCATGTACATATGTGCTAAACAAACATAGATAGATAAAAAAGTCCATTGGTCCATCCTCGTACGGAGAAAGCTATAAGGGTAGATCTGCGGGCCCCCCCGATCTAGGGTATCGGGGGTGAATGACGATCGGAGGGCCGGAATCATTGGAAAACCTGCATGTGGACCTAGGTTATGTTTATAAGTTTGATTTAATGTTTGTAGATGGCATATGTAGGTCATGTATCTGACGTTGTTCACGGACATGGGCTAACAGGCCCCCCCGATCTAGGGTTTCGGGGGTGAATGACCGTCGGAGGGCTGGAATCATTAGAAAACCTGCATGTGGAGCTAGGTTATGTTTATAAGTGTGATTTAATGTTTGTAGATGGCATATGTACGTCATGTGTCTAACGTTGTTCACGGACATGGGCTAACACTTAGTAAAATCGTCAATCCGTATGTGGAAACTCTCGGTACGTGTCTACCGGTGTGAATAATGTGGTGAAATGTGTTCAACCTTGGTTTTCCATGTACATATGTGCTAAAAAAACATAGATAGATAAAAAAGTCCATCGGTCCGTTCTCGTACGGAGAAAGCTATAAGGGTAGATCTGCGGGCCCCCCTCTGATCTAGGGTTTCGGGGGTGAATGACTGATATGCCCAAAACGTATCGATAATTTCTGCTTGCTCCATGCATGTTTTGTGTGATATTGCTATGATCTAGATACACTTTCATACACTTTTGATCATATTTGGACTAACCTATTAACTTAGTGCACCCCAGTGCCAGTTCCTATTTTCTGCTGTTTTTCTATGTCAGTTTTCCCCCATATAAAAAGTGCCAGAAAAATTCGGGAAAATTCAGATAAAAAATCAGCGTGACGGAAGCTTCGAGAATATCCCGGGAGGGGCCAGAGGGGAGCCAGGGGGGCCCAGGCGGCCACCCGGCGCGGCCCCACCCCTGGCCGCTCCAGGGGGGGCGCCTGGGGCCCCTGGCACACCTCTGGCTGCCCCCTTTCGCCTATTTATCCCCCGTCTTGGGAAAACTGCAGAACAAGAACCCTATTCCGCGAACTCGCCTCTGTTCCGCCGCCGCCGCGCTTCTGAAGATCAGGAGCACCAGAAGACCTCTTCCCAGCACCCTGCCGGAGGGAGGATTGACCTCCGGGAGTCTCCTCTCCACCATGGATGCTCCCCGGATGTCTCGTGAGTAGTTTTGCTTGGACCATGGGTCCGTGATCAGTAGCTATGTGATTTTCTCCTCCCCTCTTTGATCTTCATTGTTTAGACCTCGTGAGCTGACCTACATGATCGAGGCACCTTTGTAATATTTCTGCTATTGCTATGTTGAGTTTGATCGGATCTGATGGATTATGAGATTATGTTCAGATTGTGATAGAGTAATATATTTGGTTTTTATCTCTTATATTTTTGTTCCTAAGTAATTCTTGCATGCTCTCCGTTGCTGTTTATTGCTTTGGCCAAGTAGTAGGCAGTGACTCCAAGAGGGAGCGTTGTGCTAGATTGTGGGTTCATGCCTCCCCATGACATGCTTGAGTGACAGAAACATGAGTCTAGGGGATGTGCTGTTGCCACAAGGGGGAAAACAACGGTGCTTGTAACCGCGGTTGCAAGGATTGTTTACTTTACGCAAAGTTCTTTTTAATGCATTTGTCTGTTGCTTTGGGTTTACACTTTGGGTGGGGCTCGCAACTTAATACCAGCGAGATGTACTGGATAGATATCTCAAGGCTGATGATTAGTAGTAGATGCAGATGGATTTCGGTCTACTTACTTTGGTGTACTGCCCGTGCTTTTGAACCTCTTCCTTTCTTTTGTAGCATAGTTAGCATTGCGGTGCATTCATAATCCTGTCAATTGCCTTTCTGTAATTTTTTTACCTCGCATAACAATTTTATCGTCTTTTGGGAGAGAGACATCACTAGCGAACATCACGTATCCCGGTCCATATCCTTATCACTGTTTCCAATCTACATTTACTTTCTTTTATTTGCTATCATTATCCCTTGCATTTTATCCTTTGTAAACAACAAGACCGGAGAGATTGACAACCTCTCTGAACTTCGTTGGGAACAAAGTTATCTGTGTCTGTGTGCAGGTCCGCGTCAGTTGCGCCGCTGACACCTACTTATCATCTCTGGAGTCCTGCTGGAGACAAACCTTGGTATCTTCACCGAGGGAAAACTGCTGCCGCACTATATCTCAACCTTACACTTGGGGAAACCAACGAAGGGGCGAGAAGCCATCAAGCAAGTTTTCTGGCGCCGTTGCCGGGGACTCCAAGTGCTAAGATAGGGGAGTTGCACACTACCCTTTACCTTTGTTTTTTAGTCTTGTTAGTTTATCTTTCAGTTTTTATCTTTGTGTCTTTTATCAAAATTTACAAAAATTTTATCTATCTTGCTGTTAGTAGTCCTCCTTGTTTAGATGAACATGTTAGGACTAGGTGCTTTGCGGGAATCGGAAGTTCTCGATTTCCGTCAAAGGGATGGAGAAAATATGAAGAAGGCATGGGACAGAATTTCTGAAGCACATAAAAGAATTATGCCTTGGATATCTATAAAGATTGTGCTTAGAAATTTTTACCATGGTCTTTTTAAGTGGTGTAAGCACTCTCTTGACATTATAGCTGAAGGAGATTTTCTAGAGTGTGATGAAGATAGGGCTCTTGAGATTTTGCATAGTCTATCTGGTTTTTTTGTTTATGATCGTAGTATTGATACTGTCATAGATAGACTTGCCACTATTGAAAAAAGACTGGATGCTCTATATTTGGGGAAAGTAGAGGAACTTATGTCCAATAAGAAAGAAATGTTGGAGATAGATGATGATTGGGAGCCCTTTGTTAGGATTAGCATCTCTAACCAAAGCTTCCTTGCTTTTTGTGATATTGGATCCACAGTTTCCACTATGCCAAAAATAGTCTATGATTCTTTCAAACTGGATATGAATATATTATCATCTTATCATGAACATTCTAATGGAGATATTTCAGAGGTTAAAGGAAAGGTAAAAGAAGTCCAAGTTGCATTCCTTCATAGGACTGCACCAATGGATTTCTTCATCATGGAGCCAAACCAAAGTAACATTGTGCTCGGAAGAGACTTCCTCCGTGCTATGAAAGGCATCATTGATATTGGTAATAGGCACATACGCTTACGCGGTATGGCGAAAGGTAAGTATATCTTCCCTAGTAAAAAGAAGAAGGAACTTATTGAAAATCAATTTGAGGGATTTTATGATTCTGATCTTGGATACCCTTGATTCTTCTTTTTGCATTATGCCTAGCTAATGGCTTTAAAGAAGCGCTTTCGGGAGGCAGCCCGCAACGAATTTAGGTTTTTCTTTTTGCTTTTGTTATGTCTTGATGTTTTTTACTACTGTGGCAACATCATTGTATCTTTATTTTTCAGCTTTGTGCCAAGTTATAGCCTCTTACGGCAAGGGAAGTAAAAGTTGTGACATGCTGTCCAGAAAATAGATTCTATCCTCGTGACCAGAAATATTCCCGAAAAATCCCAGTTCATATTTTTGAGCTGAATTTTTTACACAGTATGCTCTATACAATTACGAAAGTTCCGTATGTTCTGAATTTTTTTATTTGAGTTGCAGAAGTGCCCCTAAAAAAATCTTTACTATCTGCTGTTCTGTTTTTCACAGATTCTGCCACGTTTTGTCTCTCCTTACTTTTGCAAACCTTAAGCTTGCTTTTTCTTTGCAAAAACTTTTTTGGCAATCTTGGGAAACAGTAGCTCTTCAAGATTATCTTTATATCCAGTGGAGAAAAATTATTTATTAAGGGTACTAACCTCTCTAATCAGCTTTTGATGAGTTATGTATGAAGGGAGTTTTCAAGTGTGCGATGGAAGATGATGAAAGAAGATCCAGGAGTGTCAAGCGCTCAAGCTTGGGGATGCCCCCATGTATCCCCAATAAATATTCAAGGAGACTCAAGCGTCTAAGCTTGGGGATGCCCCCGTGCATCCCCTTCTCCATCAACAATCATCAGTTCGTCCTTTGTCTCACTATATTTTTATCACTTCATGCGTTATGTGCTATGCTTGGAGCGTCTCGCTCTTAGGTTTTGTTTTTAGTTTTGTTTAGGTTTGCTTGATGTTCTTAAAAAGTTAGATCCTTTCTTACTTTGTGTGGGAGAGAGACACGCTCCACTTTCCAAATCTAGAACACATCATAGGATTTTTCCTGCCTATCTTTTTGCTATTGTGTGTTCTTTATCTTTTCATAGCTACTGCCATGTTTAGTTTTAGTCTTAGTTTGTCTTTAGCAAGAGCCTTGGCTTTTGTTTAGTTTGTTGCTGCAACTCTTTTAAGTCTTCATGTTTATCTTGTTAAGAGAGTTGGTTGTTGCACTGAGTTGTGTTTTGTCTTGAAAGTAGGTAATTGAGGTTGCTATTTAATTTTAGTAGTAGCTTGAAATAGTTTTGAGGCATTGTTGTGAGTAATGTTTGGACTTTTGGTGTCAAGAGCTCTTGCCTATTAGTGATAGGTGTCGTATTTTGGGCAATCCGTGTTTATTTTCAAAACCTACAAAACTAGTTGAGAACTCTAGCTACTAGATGGATCACTACTCTTCTGAGGAGTCGAATATTAGAGTACACTCACGTACCATGAGTCGAGGATGCGCGAGGATAACCAAACCCCCATACACTCCTCCTCGGGGTACTTGTCTCTTTGTGAACCTCCTCATTAGATTGAGAGTTACCGATAATAAGTGCATGAGTTCTTCGGACTAATGTAAGTATTGAGAGTTGACACTTCCACCTTCCCATATTTTGCTAGCCTTTCCCGCGCCGTGCATTGCCTTCTTCTCACTCCGAGAGTTGGTGTCCACCGTCGCCGGTACATCCAAACCCTTGGCATGATACGCTCTGTCATCATAAGCCTCCCTTTATCCTTCCTCAAAACAACCACCATACCTACCTATCAAGGCATTTCCATTGCCTTTCCGAGTTATATTGCCATGCAACTTCCACCTCTTCATGACTTAATCTTCATGTCATACATGTTCCTGCTACACTGGCAGCGACATACATTGCATACATCATGTTAGTTATATCTTCTTTATGATTTTGAGTACCTTGTAAAGTGTGAAAGATCTCCTTTACCTTCTTGTAAAATAGAGTGTTGCCCTTAAGTGAGGAAAAGATCCCAAAGTGGACACATTTAAAGATCCCAAAGAGGACATATGAGAGTTAAATAGAAAGAGCCATTGAGGCCACAAAAAATACAAAAAAAGAGAAAAAAGAGAAAAAGAAATAAAAAGAGAGAAAGGGGCAACACTACTATCCTTTTGAGAGATCCACACTAGTACTCCCTTTATATCCTTGTACTCCATAGAGATGATCTTTTTGCATATAGTTTGGAGAGCTTCCTAGCTCGTATGTGCATCCGTTGCATTGCAATCGCTACTCCTCACATCATATCTATCATTTGGCATCTCTTGCCTATGATTGTCCTCATTGATGTGAGCCTTTCTCATCCTTTTTGTCTTCCTCCTCCACCATATTTCTCTCTTTGCCATCCTAAGTGTCAACTCTCGTGCTTACGCTCATCCATTGCATGAGTGCTCAAAATATCGAAAAGGAGTGGATCAAATTGACTTGTACCTGGCTAGTGGTCTGGGGACGAGTCAAGATAAGATTCCAAAGAGGACCAAGTGCGAAACTTTAGTAGATTGAGTTCTCAACAAAAATACTTTTTTCTCTCGTATTCCCTATTCCCCCTTTCTTGCACGCAAACACCATTTGGAGACATTCGAGTCACGGACAGCGAGAGCTCTTGCACCTTTTGTTCTTTTGTTACTTGTTTCAATGCTAATATAGACTCTTGCCTGTTATGACTTGAATTGAATCTCTAACCTTGATTGCTTTACTTTTCAAAGTTCTTTTATGGTTGCTAGCATGTCACCACAGAAATTATGCTTGTTACCATTTACCTACTCGAGGACGAGCAGGAATTAAGCTTGGGGATGTTGATACGTCCAAAACGTATCGATAATTTCTGCTTGCTCCATGCATGTTTTGTGTGATATTGCTATGATCTAGATACACTTTCATACACTTTTGATCATATTTGGACTAACCTATTAACTCAGTGCACCCCAGTGCCAGTTCCTGTTTTCTGCTATTTTTCTATTTCAGTTTTCTCCCATATAAAAAGTGCCAGAAAAATTCAGGAAAATTCAGATAAAAAATCTCTGTGACGGAAGCTTCGAGAAGAGCCCGGGAGGGGCCATCGGGGAGCCAGGGGGCCCAGGCGGCCACCCGGCGCGGCCCCACCCCTGGCCGTGCCAGGGGGGCGCCTGGGGCCCCTGGCCCACCTCCGGCTGCCCCCTTTCGCCTATTTATCCCTCGTCACGGGAAAACTGCAGAACAAGAACCCTATTCCGCGAACTCGCCTCTGTTCCGCCGCCGCCGCGCTGCCGAAGATCGGGAGCACCATAAGACCTCTTCCCGGCACCCTGCCGGAGGGAGGATTGACCTCCGGGAGTCTCCTCTCCACCATGGATGCTCCCTGTATGTCTCGTGAGTAGTTTTCCTTGGACCATGGGTCCGTGATCAGTAGCTATGTGATGTTCTTCTCCCCTCTTTGATCTTCATTGTTTAGACCTCGTGAGCTGCCCTACATGATCGAGGCACCTTTGTAATATTTCTGCTATTGCTATGTTGAGTTTGATCGGATCTGATGGATTATGAGATTATGTTCAGATTGTGATAGAGTAATATATTTGGTTTTTATCTCTTATATTTTTGTTCCTAAGTAATTCTTGCATGCTCTCCGTTGCTGTTTATTGCTTTGTCCAAGTAGTAGGTAGTGACTCCAAGAGGGAGCGTTGTGCTAGATTGTGGGTTCATGCCTCCCCGATGACATGCTTGAGTGACTGAAACATGAGTATAGGGGATGTGCTGTTGCCACAAGGGGGAAAACAACGGTGCTTGTAACCACGGTTGCAAGGATTCTTTACTTTACGCAAAGTTCTTTTTAATGCAGTTGTCTGTTGCTTTGGGTTTACACTTTG
This sequence comes from Bromus sterilis, assembly GCA_950022295.1. Taxonomy (NCBI): domain Eukaryota; kingdom Viridiplantae; phylum Streptophyta; class Magnoliopsida; order Poales; family Poaceae; genus Bromus; species Bromus sterilis. Next base: position 134,262,107 of record OX465601.1, on the reverse strand, counting down.
GGTGGGGCTCGCAACTTAATACCAGCGAGATGTTCTGGATAGATATCTCAAGGTGGATGATTAGTAGTAGATGCAGATGGATTTCGGTCTACTTACTTTGGCGTACTTCCCGTGCTTTTGAACCTCTTCCTTTCTTTTGTAGCATAGTTAGCATTGCGGTGCTTTCATAATCCTGTCAATTGCCTCTCTGTAATTTTTTTACCTCGCATAGCAATTTTATCGTCTTTTGGGAGAGAGACATCACTAGCGAACAACACGTATCCCGGTCCATATCCTTATCACTATTTCCACTCTACATTTACTTTACCGCTTTTATTTGCTATCATTATCCCTTGCATTTTATCCTTTGTAAACAACAAGACCGGAGAGATTGACAACCTCTCTGAACTTCGTTGGGAACAAAGTTATCTGTGTTTGTGTGCAGGTCCGCGTCAGTTGCGTCGCTGACACCTACTTATCATCTCTGGAGTCCTGCTGGAGACAAACCTTGGTATCTTCACCGACGGAAAACTGCTGCTGCACTACATCTCAACCTTACACTTGGGGAAACCAACGAAGGGGCGAGAAGCCATCAATGACCGTCGGAGGGCCGGAATCATTGGAAAACCTGCATGTGGAGCTAGGTTATGTTTATAAGTGTGATTTAAAGTTTTTAGATGGCATATGTAGGTCATGTGTCTGACGTTGTTCACGGACATGGGCTAACACTTAGTAAAATCGTCGATCCGTATGTGGAAACTCCCGGTACGTGTCTACCGGTGTGAATAATGTGGTGAAATTGTTCAACCTTGGTTTTCCATGTACATATGTGCTAAACAAACATAGATAGATAAAAAAGTCCATTGGTCCATCCTCGTACGGAGAAAGCTATAAGGGTAGATCTGCGGGCCCCCCCACCCCCCGATCTAGGGTTTCGGGGGTGAATGACCGTTGGAGGGCCGGAATCATTGGAAAACCTGCATGTGGAGCTAGGTTATGTTTATAAGTGTGATTTAATATTTGTAGATGGCATCTGTAGGTCATATGTTTGACGTTGTTCACGGACATGGGCTAACACTTAGTAAAATCGTCGATCCGTATGTGGAAACTCCCGGTACGTGTCTACCGGTGTGAATAATGTGGTGAAATGTGTTCAACCTTGGTTTTCCATGTACATATGTGCTAAACAAACATAGATAGATAGAAAAGTGAATTGGTCCATCCTCGTACGGAGAAAGCTATAAGGGTAGATATGCGGGCCCCCCCGATCTAGGGTTTCGGGGGTGAATGACCGTCGGAGTGCCGGAATCATTGGAAAACCTGCATGTGGAGCTAGGTTATGTTTATAAGTGTGATTTAATGTTTGTAGATGGCATATGTAGGTCATGTGTCTGACGTTGTTCACGGACATGGGCTAACACTTAGTAAAATCGTCGATCCGTATGTGGAAACTCCCAGTCGGTGTCTACCGGTGTGAATAATGTGGTGAAATGTGTTCAACCTTGGTTTTCCATGTACATATGTGCTAAACAAACATAGATAGATAAAAAAGTCCATTGGTCCATCCTCTTACGGAGAAAGCTATAAGGGTAGATCTGCGGGCCCCCCCGATCTAGGGTTTCGCGGGTGAATGACCGTCGGAGGGCCGGAATCATTGGAAAACCTGCATGTGGAGCTAGGTTATGTTTATAAGTTTGATTTAATGTTTGTAGATGGCATATGTAGGTCAAGTGTCTGACGTTGTTCTCGAACATGGGATAACACTTCGTAAAATCGTCGATCCGTATGTGGAAACTCCCGGTACGTGTCTACCGGTGTGAATAATGTGGTGAAATTGTTCAACCTTGGATTTCCATGTACATATGTGCTAAACAAACATAGATAGATAAAAAAGTCCATTGTTCCATCCTCGTACGGAGAAAGCTATAAGGGTAGATCTGCGGGGCCCCCCGATCTAGGGTTTCGGGGGTGAATGACCGTTGGAGGGCCGGAATCATTGGAAAACCTGCATGTGGAGCTAGGTTATGTTTAAAAGTGTGATTTAATGTTTGTAGATGGCATCTGTAGGTCATGTGTCTGACGTTGTTTACGCACATGGGCTAACACTTAGTAAAATTGTCGATCCGTATGTGGAAACTCCCGGTACGTGTCTACCGGTGTGAATAATGTGGTGAAATGTGTTCAACCTTGGTTTTCCATGTACATATGTGCTAAACAAACATAGATAGATAAAAAATTCCATTGGTCCATCCTCGTACGGAGAAAGCTATAAGGGTAGATCTGCGGGCCCCCCCCCCGATCTAGGGTTTCGCGAGTGAATGACCGTCGGAGGGCCGGAATCATTGGAAAACCTGCATGTGGAGCTAGGCTATGTTTATAAGTGTGATTTAATTTTTGTAGATGGCATATGTAGGTCATGTGTCTGACGTTGTTCACGGACATGGGCTAACACTTAGTAAAATAGTCGATCCGTATGTGGAAAATCCCAGTACGTGTCTACCGGTGTGAATAATGTGGTGAAATGTGTTCAACCTTTTGTTTTCCATGTACATATGTGCTAAAAAAACATAGATAGATAAAAATTCCATTGGTCCATCCTCGTACGGAGAAATCTATAAGGGTAGATCTGCGGGCCCGGCCCCCCCGATCTAGGGTTTCGGGTGTGAATGACCGTCGGAGGGCCGGAATCATTAGAAAACCTGCATGTGGAGCTAGGTTATGTTTATAAGTGTGATTTAATGTTTGTAGATGGCATATGTAGGTGATGTGTCTGACGTTGTTCACGGACATGGGCTAACACTTAGTAAAATCGTCGATCCGTATGTGGAAACTCCCGGTACGTGTCTACCGGTGTGAATAATGTGGTGAAATGTGTTTAACCTTGGGTTTCCATGTACATATGTGCTAAAAACATAGATAGATAAAAAAGTCCATTGGTCCATCCTCGTACGGAGAAAGCTATAAGGGTAGATCTGCGGGCCCCCCCGATCTAGGGTTTCGCGGGTGAATGACCGTCGGAGGGCCGGAATCATTGGAAAACCTGCATGTGGAGCTAGGTTATGTTTATAAGTGTGATTTAATGTTTGTAGATGGCATATGTAGGTCATGTGTCTGACGTTGTTCATGAACATGGGATAACACTTCGTAAAATCGTCGATCCGGATGTGGAAACTCCCGGTACGTGTCTAACGGTGTGAATAATGTGGTGAAATTGTTCAACCTTGGTTTTCCATGTACGTTGTGCTAAACTAACATAGATAGATAAAAAAGTCCATTGGTCCATCCTCGTACGGAGAAAGCTATAAGGGTAGATCTGCGGGCCCCCCCCGATCTAGGGTTTCGGGGGTGAATGACCGTTGGAGGGCCGGAATCATTGGAAACCTGCATGTGGAGCTAGGTTATGTTTAAAAGTGTGATTTAATGTTTGTAGATGGCATCTGTAGGTCATGTGTCTGACGTTGTTCACGGACATGGGCTAACACTTAGTAAAATCGTCGATCCGTATGTGGAAACTCCCGGTACGTGTCTACCGGTGTGAATAATGTGGTGAAATGTGTTCAACCTTGGTTTTCCATGTACATATGTGCTAAACAAACATAGATAGATAAAAAAGTCCATTGGTCCATCCTCGTACGGAGAAAGCTATAAGGGTAGATCTGCGGGCCCCCCCCGATCTAGGGTTTCGCGAGTGAATGACCGTCGGAGGGCCGGAATCATTGGAAAACCTGCATGTGGAGCTAGGCTATGTTTATAAGTATGATTTAATTTTTGTAGATGGCATATGTAGGTCATGTGTCTGACGTTGTTCACGGACATGGGCTAACACTTAGTAAAATAGTCGATCCGTATGTGGAAAATCCCAGTACGTGTCTACCGGTGTGAATAATGTGGTGAAATGTGTTCAACCTTTGTTTTCCATGTACATTTGTGCTAAACAAACATAGATAGAAAAAAAATCCATTGGTCCATCCTCGTACGGAGAAATCTATAAGGGTAGATCTGCGGGCCCGGCCCCCCCGATCTAGGGTTTCGGGTGTGAATGACCGTCGGAGGGCCGGAATCATTAGAAAACCTGCATGTGGAGCTAGGTTATGTTTATAAGTGTGATTTAATGTTTGTAGATGGCATATGTAGGTGATGTGTCTGACGTTGTTCACGGACATGGGCTAACACTTAGTAAAATCGTCGATCCGTATGTGGAAACTCCAAGGTACGTGTCTACCGGTGTGAATAATGTGGTGAAATGTGTTCAACCTTGGGTTTCCATGTACATATGTGCTAAAAAATAGATAGATAAAAAAGTCCAATTGTCCATCCTCGTACGGAGAAATCTATAAGGGTAGATCTGCGGGCCCGGCCCCCCCGATCTAGGGTTTCGGGGGTGAATGACCGTCGGAGGGCCGGAATCATTAGAAAACCTGCATGTGGAGCTAGGTTATGTTTATAAGTGTGATTTAATGTTTGTAGATGGCATATGTAGGTCATGTGTCTGACGTTATTCACGGGCATGGGCTAACACTTAGTAAAATCGTTGATCCATGTGGAAACTCCCGCTACGTGTCTACCGGTGCAAATAATGTGTTGAAATGTGTTCAACCTTGGTTTTCCATGTACATATGTGCTAAACAAACATAGATAGATAAAAAAGTCCATTGGTCCATCCTCGTACGGCGAAATCTAGAAGGGTAGATCTGCGGGCCCGGCCCCCACGATCTAGGGTTTCGGGGGTGAATGACCGTCGGAGGGCCAGAATCATTGGAAAATCTGCATGTGGAGCTAGGTTATGTTTATAAGTGTGATTTAATGTTTGTAGATGGCATCTGTAGGTCATATGTTTGACGTTGTTCACGGACATGGGCTAACACTTAGTAAAATCGTCGATCAGTATGTGGAAACTCCCGGTACGTGTCTACCGGTGTGAATAATATGGTGAAATGTGTTCAACCTTGGTTTTCCATGTACATATGTGCGAAACAAACATAGATAGATAAAAAAGTCCATTGGTCCATCCTCGTACGGAGAAAGCTATAAGGGTAGATGTGCGGCCCCCCCCGATCTAGGGTTTCGGGGGTGAATGACCGTCGGAGGACCGGAATCATTGGAAAACCTGCATGTGGATCTAGGTTATGTTTATAATTGTGATTTAATGTTTGTAGATGGCACATGTAGGTCATGTGTCTGACGTTGTTCACGGACATGGGCTAACACTTAGTAAAATCGTCGATCCGTATGTGGAAACTCCCGGTACGTGTCTACCGGTGTGAATAATGTGGTGAAATGTGTTCAACCTTGGTTTTCCATGTACATATGTGCTAAACAAACATAGATAGATAAAAAAGTCCATTGGTCCATCCTCTTACGGAGAAATCTATAAGGGTAGATCTGCGGGCCCCTCGATCTAGGGTTTCACGGGTGAATGACCGTCGGAGGGCCGGAAACATTGGAAAACCTGCATGTGGAGCTAGGTTATGTTTATAAGTTTGATTTAATGTTTGTAGATGGCATATGTGTAGGAGATATGCCCTAGAGGCAATAATAAATGTTATTATTTATCTCCATGTTTGTAATTATGTTTATATTCCATGCTATAACTGCAATGGTTCTCGAGTCTGCAATAACCACGAGGCTCAGAGGAAGACTCATATGCACGTGTGGAATAATAAACGGATAAAATATATATTCCTAGTCTCGCCTCTAAGACTAGCTCAAGTGTTGCATGATGGTTCTGTTTTCCTGATCATGGGCATGACTATGCCGGAAACTTTGAGGGCACAATGTTAGAAGAACATTTGTGTTGAATCGACCCAGATTGATGTTATGCTATGAGATACATTCGTCACCAGTTAATGGATTATAACACAGAGAAAGTTGAGCGTTTGCATAATTCCTTAGACCATGAGAGTATCGAGTTCCTTCGTACTTGCTTCTTGAACTTTGGGGTTTGTTAAACGTCATCTGTAAAAGGGTGGCTATTACGGCGGCTTACGGGTTCACGGAAAAGTATGACAAGGAACTAGGTAGCTCAAGATTGGGATTTGCTCCTCCGTCGATGGAGAGATATTCTTCGGGCCCTCTCGGTGTTACGGTATCCACCATCGTCTGGCCAGACACAGTGTGATTTGATCACAGGGATGCCGGAACGCGGGAACGAGAAAAGAGAACAATACCGGAAACGAGGTAACTGGCATAGTGGACAAGTTGTTGATTCACGGGGATGCCAATAAGTCTCACCTCGGGTATTTGTAACATATCGCGAAGCAACAGGAATAGCACACGGCAACTAAAGGTTCACTCGAATATTCATTCGTATGGGTATAGGGATCAATATGGATGTCCTCGGTTCCGCTATTGATCATTGATCGGAAAGTGTTCCGGTCATGTCTATACTTCATCGAACCTATAGGGTCACACGCTTAAGGGTCATCTATCTGCTGAATTCTAGACAGGGAGTCTGAGAGAAAGTCACCGGAAAGGTTTCGGAGAAAACGGAAAAGTTCCGGAGAGAGAACACCGGAATAGTTTCGGTAAAACCGAAAAGTTGTTTCGGACTGAACCACTAAGCCGAAAAGGTTTCGGTAAGCACCTGGTACTTCTGGAGGGTGCCAGAATTGTTCTGGTAACTTCTGGAATTTTTCCGGAGAAAAGAATAAAATATTTTTTCGGAAATGTTTCGGAGCTGCCGGAAATGTTCCGGAGCTGCCGGAAATGCTTAGGTTACTTTTCGCAGATGAAAATCATTGATCCGTAAATTTTTCGGAACGCATCCGAAATTGTTTTAGGGGGTGCTGGAAATGTTCTGGGCCTACAGAAATTTTTTCGGGATTTTCGGACGCGAAAATTTGGTCTCATGAATAGTGGAACACTATTGGGAGAAAATATCTCATGAATAGTGGAAACACTATTGGGAGAAAATATCTCATGAATAGTGGAAACACTATTGGGAGAAAATATCTCATGAATAGTGTGAAAATATCTGAGGGCATTTTGGTATTTTGCCATCTCTTCTCACTCTATAAATAGAGGTGGAGAGGTGCTCTCCACACACACTCAAGTCTCTCATACAAGTGCCATGCAATTATCTGGCTTCTTCTCTCCCTCCCACGAAATAGTTTCGTAGAGCCGAAAGGCTGTCTGGGTTCCGGCAGGAACTAGTTCTGGACGGCGAAGCCCTGCCGGATAGCTGACACCGTATGTGTGCAACCGCGTAGAGAGGTCGTAGTTTCGATCTTTTGCCCGAGGGGCTGTTCGAGGGTCCTCCCGAAGGGCTGTCCGAGTTACCGTTCGAGTTTCGAGGGGCCTCCCGAAGGGCTGTCCGAGTGACCGTCCGAGGTTCGGGTGCGCCTCTCGAAGGGTTGTCCGTGACACCGTCCGAGGGACTGTCCGACCGCCTCCCGGAGCGCTGTCCGAGGAGCAGACGAGGGACAACATCCTCGCGGTTGGGAGGTTGTAAATCCTAGCTGCGGGGATCTGCACCACCGATCTTCATCGACTCTACTTCCGCTGCGCTACGAGTCGGTAATGATAAGATCAAAACCTTGTATGCATCTCCATAGTGGTCCTGGGCGTGTTCGTAGTGCGGAAATTTTTGTTTTCTGCTGCGTTCCCCAACAGTGGCATCAAGAGCCGTGCTATGCGTAGATGCAGGTCACGATCTAGAATACATAGAGATGTATGGGTATTGCATTATATAATTTTGTAGTAGATGGGATCTATTGCTGAAAATTATTTATGCGGGTACCAGATGAAATCTGTTACCTGATGTTCTTGTTGCTTCCCTGGAATTTGCGTATTTCTAATCTCGATAACTGCATGGTGCAATTTCAAAGTTCTGGCAATCCGCGATCCTGATTGATCAACGAAATGCTAACAGTTCATTGAATTCCACCATAGTTAAAGAAAGATGGAATTTCGCAGACTAAAGGGCAATGCAGATATGATATGCATGGGGGTCACGCGTATGACGAAGTTCAGTATGGGGTTCGAGATTTTATTATCCCGTGCTTCATACACCCCGCAAAGTTAATCTAGCGACTTGAATAATCATACTTGATGATAAACGTTGGTAGCTACGGTTTTTAGGCAAAACCTTAGAAGCCACGTAAATGAAAATCTTGCATAAACCGATTAGAGACGTCTAACTTGGTTTTGCAGAAAGGCATGTGATGTGGTATAGCAATTCTCATGGTTAATTTGATTATGTATGAGATGACTATATAATGTAAATTCATTAACATGACCTGCGAGTCATGATTCGGCATGATGGCTGCAGCCATATGATTGTCACTTTAATGACCTGTGAGTCAACCTTATGTAATGCACTTGTTTTATTAGCTATAGAGATAGCAATATTATCTGGTGCATCGACAAGGTGGTGGAAATTTTTGCGAAGGTGAACACCGACGCGAATGCCGAAGACGAAGAAATACTAGACTTCTCCGTCAGAAAGGGCTATACCATATCATGCTATTATGAATTGCCTGAGATGTTTATCCCTTATGCTGCACCCTTTTGATTGCGCGGTAGTCGCTTTTTATTAGGGTGATCTCTCACTTAAAATATCAAAGTAGTTAGTGTTCACCCAAGTGTAGCACCGTCTGAAATTCGTATCTTTTCGGGGTGCGCCATGTACACATGAGCACGAACGAATCGAGAGGAATGAGGCGGGTGAGGTCAGACCTCGCAGCAAGATCACTTGGTTGTCTTTGACGTTCAGGCAGGAGAGTCCTGAGCTCGGAACACGCCCATCGAAAGATGAACAAGAATCACATAGAGATGTGATCGGCAAGTTGGCCTACCGATTGAAAATCACGTCATCAGTGATGAACCCGTCAATGACGTCGAATTGAAATACGGATCTTGAATCACTCACAATCAATTATGAGAGATATTGATTTGAGTGGGAGCGCACCTTAGAATAAAATTGTTTATTCTCTAGTGCAAATTAATTATGAACATTGTCTAAGTGAAATTTGCATAATAGTTGTAGAATATTGGCTCGCGTTTCCACCTTCCCTATTAAAATTGAATAACTGTTATTTATCTGGTTAAAACTTTACGATTGGTAACGTAATTTGTAGGATTGTCCTCAAGAGTGTCGAGAAGGACTTTGTCCTATTGCATGCTTTTAGTATTCTCCCGCTGATGCTATGGATGATAAGACTCGCGTCCTTCGATCCAAAAGCAAGAATTCCATCAGGGTCAAATGCAATATGCTTGCTTCCATGAAACCCGAGCTTCAAAAGTTTGGGATAGCTATGACACATTCATGGAACTGAAAATTAGTTTCAGATACAAACAAAGGCTAGAAGATATGAGATATCCAAAGCAATGTTTTGTTTGCAAATGTTAGTAAAGTGTTTACTATGCATTAGACTGAAGTAATGAAGGGATCCAGATGAACGCCAGTCATATGATGATGGTGAATAAAACAAACAACTTAAAGATAAAGGACAAGTCAGAAGGGTGTTAGTGAGACTTACACGCCTAGGAAGTCCGAGGCTTACGCCACTCTTAAAGTTGGGTGCTTCATCTGAGAGTAGGAGAAATATTTGAAGTAAAACTGTTGGAAGGATAAAGGCAAAAAGAAAGAAGACTGGAATGTCCAGCTCATGTATGAAAGTCATACAAGTTATTGATGTTTGGAAGACTGGTCAAAAAGAAATAGTTCTTGGAAATTATGATTAAACATGTTAATCACTAATTCTTGGGTATTGTGAGTTGACCACAAAGATACCCGCTAGATTGCATTCTGTTGCGACTCGATGCAAGAACTACTACGGCCTACATGACTTACCAGAGTGAGGTTTAGATACGCGCTGGGAACATAGTAAATGTTACTATACCTTCCATCGGTGTATTACCTCTGCATTTATTTTCATAATTCATTTTTGAGTTTTATACACTCTAGCCCATTGCATAAAGTTTGTTGCAAGAAGGTTGTTCATAAGAGAACAATTGTTGTTCGGTGTTATGAATAACATAAGGGCCATGCTTCCATCATGGATGGGATGTATGTTATGAATATTGATGGTAATATGATACATCCCTAACAATGACGCTAAATGTCGAAAGACTAAAAGAGTACCACATATGTGTGCCACTGCATTTGGTCACATTGGAGAAACCCGCATGGAGAAATTCCATAATGATGGATTTTGAAGTCATTTGATTATGAATCATCTGACACTTGCAACTTTCGTCCAAAAAGTAAAGTGACTGAAATACCGTTCACACGCCATAAGGAACGAGCAACAAACTTATTCGTGATCATACATTTTGATGTGTGTAGTCCGATAAATGTTGTTACTAGTAGTGGATTTATCTATCTTCAGAAATGACTCAAGTAGATATATGGATATTTACTTGATGAGACGTAAGTCTGGATCTTTTGAAATCATTCAAAAGGTTTTCAGAATGAAGTAGAAATTATTGTGGCAAGAAAATTATGTTTCTGCAATTAGATTGTGGAAAGGAAAATTTGAGTTACAAGTTTAGTGAATGTCTGATGAGTTGTGAAAAACAGTTTCATAACTTGCACCTCCCGGAACACCACTGAGAGTGGAAAGTCCGAGAAGATGTAATCAAACCATATATGACATGGTAAGATCAAAGATGACATAAATCAATTTGCCATTATCCCTTTTAAAAGTGATGCTTTAGAGACTGCGGCTTTTAACACTGAAAAGAGCGCCATCAGATCTGTTGAAATGATGTCATGGTATGGTACGCCCAACCATGTTATGTCTTTTCTTAACATTTGGAATATGGGGCTTGTGTAAAGTTTTTACAAACCTATTCCAAATTAGACAAGAACTACTTTGTAGGTTATCCCAAATTATTGGGTATTCCTCCACACTATGCCGAGGCAAAACGTTTGCCACATAAATCGGTATGATTTTTTGAAGAAAATGTTTCTTGCAAAAGGTGAGTGGGAGGACAGTGCAACTTGACGAGATAACAGTATCTTCGTTATCAGGTCAAAGGAAAGAAACTTTGGAAGTAATTCCAGAGTCTCCTACTGTGACTGATACGGAAGCCTCTACATGAGATTTATGGACTTCGGTCGAACTTGCAGCTGAACCACGTAGGCAAAACTCATGCAAACCTCTCAGGTGCGCAAACGAGATATTGTTGTTAAACAACAGTATACCTACGATAATCAAGGAAGCGATGATGGGCCCTGACTCCGGAATTGGCTAGATGCCAACACAATCCGAGATAGTTTCCCTATACATAATTCAAGATTATATCTTGATGGACCATTCGGAAGACTTAGAGTCTAGCGAATATTAATGGAACTATAAACTGATACGGATAAAAATGTTTTATTCAAAAAGCTCGACTTGTTTCTATAACAAATTCAAGGAGTTGACTACCGTGAGATTGTCTCACTGTAGCGATGCTTAAAGTCGGTTCGGGTTATACTAGCAATTAATACATATTTCAATTATGAGATATCATAAATGGATGCCAAAAAGGATTTCCACGAGTTGGAAATACAACCTAGGACTTGTATGTGATACAGTTCAAAGTATTTTGACAATCCAAGAGGATGCTAGGGGTTGTGCAAACTTCAGAGTTCCAGCAATGGACAAAGGAGAGCATAATGGAGTTGGAATCTTTGTTCTGATGAAATAGTTAAAAAGTTTGATTTCATCAGGGATAGCAAAGATGCTTGTGTTTACAAGAAAGTAAGTGGGAGCATGATAATATTTCTAAAACCTTGTGTTCTTGACACATTAGAAATAATATAAATTTCTTGACGCGAATTAAGACTTCATTGAAAATAGTTTTTCGATGAAGTGCTTGGGCTAAGTAGCCTTGATATTAGGCATAATTATCTGCGAGATAGATTTGCCTAATAGGGCTAAGCCAAAATACATATTGACAAGATGCTAAAACAGTTTAGCTTTAAAAACGCCAAGGAGTGATTCTTGCCAAAGTCACATGGAAAGAGTTTTTGCAAGACTCGGTGTCCTAAAACACTTATGAGCAAAATACATGATGGAGATTCCACACACTTTTGTGTTTGGATTAAGCATGTATTCCATGGTATGTAAAACAAACAGATATGTCCAGTACTCCAAATTAGTTGCGAGTAATTTACCAAAGTGATCAAGGTATTGATCATAGGACAACAGTGAAAAATGTCATTATTTACTAAAGTGGCGTTGATGACATGTTTTCTCGTGAGCGGAGATTATGAAGAGTTCGTTGTAAACAGTTACATCGATACAGGCTCGCTGTAAGTAATTACATCGATGCAGTCTTCATCAGTACTCCAAGCGATTTTCAAATTAAATTAAGGGTTTTGTATAACAAATATGGTGGCACAGTAAGTTGGAATTGTTCCAAACAGGTTACTGTGGCGAAATTCTATAACAAATGGCTATGTATGTTGCTGCTTAAGAAGCAACAAAGAAGATGTTGAATCATATAGTTCATTCATGAACTTAGTATGGTTCCAAGATGGCTTTGGTCAATGGAACACTATTGAAGATAGTTGCTCCATAGCTCAGTCTGAGGAATCAAGGTTCGACCAGTGATTCACATATATACAAAGCCGAGTCCACACAAAACATGAATTTTGTGAAAGCGTGAAAACGCGAGGATACGCAAAGATACACACGGGCCAGAAGTTGTCAGATCCGTTGGGCAAAGACTGTACCACAAGCGAAGCATAATTTTACACCGGTATGCCATAGGTGTAAAGTATGTGAGCATTGACTTGATTATTGACTCTAGTGCAAGTGGGAGTCTGTAGGAGATATGCCCTAGAGGCAATAATAAATGTTATTATTTATCTCCATGTTTGTAATTATGTTTATATTCCATGCTATAACTGCAATGGTTCTCGAGTCTGCAATAACCACGAGGCTCAGAGGAAGACTCATATGCACGTGTGGAATAATAAACGGATAAAATATATATTCCTAGTCTCGCCTCTAAGACTAGCTCAAGTGTTGCATGATGGTTCTGTTTTCCTGATCATGGGCATGACTATGCCGGAAACTTTGAGGGCACAATGTTAGAAGAACATTTGTGTTGAATCGACCCAGATTGATGTTATGCTATGAGATACATTCGTCACCAGTTAATGGATTATAACACAGAGAAAGTTGAGCGTTTGCATAATTCCTTAGACCATGAGAGTATCGAGTTCCTTCGTACTTGCTTCTTGAACTTTGGGGTTTGTTAAACGTCATCTGTAAAAGGGTGGCTATTACGGCGGCTTACGGGTTCACGGAAAAGTATGACAAGGAACTAGGTAGCTCAAGATTGGGATTTGCTCCTCCGTCGATGGAGAGATATTCTTCGGGCCCTCTCGGTGTTACGGTATCCACCATCGTCTGGCCAGACACAGTGTGATTTGATCACAGGGATGCCGGAACGCGGGAACGAGAAAAGAGAACAATACCGGAAACGAGGTAACTGGCATAGTGGACAAGTTGTTGATTCACGGGGATGCCAATAAGTCTCACCTCGGGTATTTGTAACATATCGCGAAGCAACAGGAATAGCACACGGCAACTAAAGGTTCACTCGAATATTCATTCGTATGGGTATAGGGATCAATATGGATGTCCTCGGTTCCGCTATTGATCATTGATCGGAAAGTGTTCCGGTCATGTCTATACTTCATCGAACCTATAGGGTCACACGCTTAAGGGTCATCTATCTGCTGAATTCTAGACAGGGAGTCTGAGAGAAAGTCACCGGAAAGGTTTCGGAGAAAACGGAAAAGTTCCGGAGAGAGAACACCGGAATAGTTTCGGTAAAACCGAAAAGTTGTTTCGGACTGAACCACTAAGCCGAAAAGGTTTCGGTAAGCACCTGGTACTTCTGGAGGGTGCCAGAATTGTTCTGGTAACTTCTGGAATTTTTCCGGAGAAAAGAATAAAATATTTTTTTCGGAAATGTTTCGGAGCTGCCGGAAATGTTCCGGAGCTGCCGGAAATGCTTAGGTTACTTTTCGCAGATGAAAATCATTGATCCGTAAATTTTTCGGAACGCATCCGAAATTGTTTTAGGGGGTGCTGGAAATGTTCTGGGCCTACAGAAATTTTTTCGGGATTTTCGGACGCGAAAATTTGGTCTCATGAATAGTGGAACACTATTGGGAGAAAATATCTCATGAATAGTGGAAACACTATTGGGAGAAAATATCTCATGAATAGTGGAAACACTATTGGGAGAAAATATCTCATGAATAGTGTGAAAATATCTGAGGGCATTTTGGTATTTTGCCATCTCTTCTCACTCTATAAATAGAGGTGGAGAGGTGCTCTCCACACACACTCAAGTCTCTCATACAAGTGCCATGCAATTATCTGGCTTCTTCTCTCCCTCCCACGAAATAGTTTCGTAGAGCCGAAAGGCTGTCTGGGTTCCGGCAGGAACTAGTTCTGGACGGCGAAGCCCTGCCGGATAGCTGACACCGTATGTGTGCAACCGCGTAGAGAGGTCGTAGTTTCGATCTTTTGCCCGAGGGGCTGTTCGAGGGTCCTCCCGAAGGGCTGTCCGAGTTACCGTTCGAGTTTCGAGGGGCCTCCCGAAGGGCTGTCCGAGTGACCGTCCGAGGTTCGGGTGCGCCTCTCGAAGGGTTGTCCGTGACACCGTCCGAGGGACTGTCCGACCGCCTCCCGGAGCGCTGTCCGAGGAGCAGACGAGGGACAACATCCTCGCGGTTGGGAGGTTGTAAATCCTAGCTGCGGGGATCTGCACCACCGATCTTCATCGACTCTACTTCCGCTGCGCTACGAGTCGGTAATGATAAGATCAAAACCTTGTATGCATCTCCATAGTGGTCCTGGGCGTGTTCGTAGTGCGGAAATTTTTGTTTTCTGCTGCGTTCCCCAACAATATGTAGGTCATGTGTCTGACGTTGTTCACGGACATGGGATAACACTTCGTAAAATCGTCGATCCGTATGTGGAAACTCCCGGTACGTGTCTACCGGTGTGAATAATGTGGTGAAATTGTTCAACCTTGGATTTCCATGTACATATGTGCTAAACAAACATAGATAGATAAAAAAAGTCCATTGGTCCATCCTCGTACGGAGAAAGCTATAAGGGTAGATCTGCGGGGCCCCCCGATCTAGGGTTTCGGGGGTAAATGACCGTTGGAGGGCCGCAATCATTGGAAAACCTGCATGTGGAGCTAGATTATGTTTAAAAGTGTGATTTAATGTTTGTAGATGGCATCTGTAGGTCATGTGTCTGACGTTGTTCACGAACATGGGCTAACACTTAGTAAATTCGTCGATCCGTATGTGGAAACTCCCGGTACGTGTCTACCGGTGTGAATAATGTGGTGAAATGTGTTCAACCTTGGTTTTCCATGTACATATGTTCTAAATAAACATAGATAGATAGAAAAGTCAGTTGGTCCATCCTCGTACGGAGAAAGCTATAAGGGTAGATCTGCGGGCCCCCCCGATCTAGGGTTTCGGGGGTGAATGACCGTCGGAGGGACGGAATCATTGGAAAACCTGCATGTGGAGCTAGGTTATGTTTATAAGTGTGATTTAATGTTTGTAGATGGCATATGTAGGTCATGTGTCTGATGTTGTTCAAGCACATGGCTAACACTTAGTAAAATTGTCGATCCGTATGTGGAAACTCCCGGTACGTGTCTACCGGTATGAATAATGTGGTGAAATGTGTTCAACCTTGGTTTTCCATGTACATATGTGCTAAACAAACATAGATAGATAAAAAATTCCATTGGTCCATCCTCGTACGGAGAAAGCTATAAGGGTAGATCTGCGGGCCCCCCCGATCTAGGGTTTCGCGAGTGAATGACCGTCGGAGGGCCGTAATCATTGGAAAACCTGCATGTGGAGCTAGGCTATGTTTATAAGTGTGATTTAATTTTTGTAGATGGCATATGTAGGTCATGTGTCTGACGTTGTTCACGGACATGGGCTAACACTTAGTAAAATAGTCTATCCGTATGTGGAAAATCCCAGTACGTGTCTACCGGTGTGAATAATGTGGTGAAATGTGTTCAACCTTTTGTTTTCCATGTACATATGTGCTAAACAAACATAGATAGATAAAAAGTCCATTGGTCCATCCTCGTACGGAGAAATCTATAAGGGTAGATCTGCGGGCCCGGCCCCCATGATCTAGGGTTTCGGGTGTGAATGACCGTCGGAGGGCCGGAATCATTAGAAAACCTGCATGTGGAGCTAGGTTATGTTTATAAGTGTGATTTAATGTTTGTAGATGGCATATGTAGGTGATGTGTCTGACGTTGTTCACGGACATGGGCTAACACTTAGTAAAATCGTCGATCCGTATGTGGAAACTCCCGGTACGTGTCTACCGGTGTGAATAATGTGGTGAAATGTGTTTAACCTTGGGTTTCCATGTACATATGTGCTAAAAACATAGATAGATACAAAAGTCCATTGGTCCATCCTCGTACGGAGAAAGCTATAAGGGTAGATCTGCGGGCCCCCCCGATCTAGGGTTTCGCGGGTGAATGACCGTCGGAGGGCCGGAATCATTGGAAAACCTGCATGTGGAGCTAGGTTATGTTTATAAGTGTGATTTAATGTTTGTAGATGGCATATGTAGGTCATGTGTCTGACGTTGTTCACGAACATGGGATAACACTTCGTAAAATCGTCGATCCGGATGTGGAAACTCCCGGTACGTGTCTAAGGGTGTGAATAATGTGGTGAAATTGTTCAACCTTGGTTTTCCATGTACGTTGTGCTAAACAAACATAGATAGATAAAAAAGTCCATTGGTCCATCCTCGTACGGAGAAAGCTATAAGGGTAGATCTGCGGGCCCCCCCGATCTAGGGTTTCGGGGGTGAATGACCGTTGGAGGGCCGGTATCATTGGAAACCTGCATGTGGAGCTAGGTTATGTTTAAAAGTGTGATTTAATGTTTGTAGATGGCATCGGTAGGTCATGTGTCTGACGTTGTTCACGCACATGGGCTAACACTTAGTAAAATTGTCGATCCGTATGTGGAAACTCCCGGTACGTGTTTACCGGTGTGAATAATGTGGTGAAATGTGTTCAACCTTGGTTTTCCATGTACATATGTGCTAAACAAACATAGATAGATAAAAAAGTCCATTGCTCCATCCTCGTACGGCGAAATCTAGAAGGGTAGATCTGCGGGCCCGGCCCCCACGATCTAGGGTTTCGGGGGTGAATGACCGTCGGAGGGCCAGAATCATTGGAAAACCTGCATGTGGAGCTAGGTTATGTTTATAAGTGTGATTTAATGTTTGTAGATGGCATCTGTAGGTCATATGTATGACGTTGTTCACGGACATGGGCTAACACTTAGTAAAATCGTCGATCCGTATGTGGAAACTCCCGGTACGTGTCTACCGGTGTGAATAATATGGTGAAATGTGTTCAAACTTGGTTTTCCATGTACATATGTGCTAAACAAACATAGATAGATAAAAAAGTCCATTGGTCCATCCTCGTACGGAGAAAGCTATAAGGGTAGATCTGCGGGGCCCCCCGATCTAGGGTTTCGGGGGTGAATGACCGTCGGAGGGCCGGAATCATTGGAAAACCTGCATGTGGATCTAGGTTATGTTTATAAGTGTGATTTAATGTTTGTAGATGGCACATGTAGGTCATGTGTCTGACGTTGTTCACGGACATGGGCTAACACTTAGTAAAATCGTCGATCCGTATGTGGAAACTCCCGGTACGTGTCTACCGGTGTGAATAATGTGGTGAAATGTGTTCAACCTTGGGTTTCCATGTAAATATGTGCTAAAAACATAGATAGATAAAAAAGTCCATTGGTCCATCCTCGTACGGAGAAATCTATAAGGGTAGATCTGCGGGCCCGGCCCCCCCGATCTAGGGTTTCGGGGGTGAATGACCGTCGGAGGGCCGGAATCATTAGAAAACCTGCATGTGGAGCTAGGTTATGTTTATAAGTGTGATTTAATGTTTCTAGATGGCATATGCAGGTCATGTGTCTGACGTTGTTCACGGGCATGGGCTAACACTTAGTAAAATCGTTGATCCATGTGGAAACTCCCGCTACGTGTCTACCGGTGCAAATAATGTGTTGAAATGTGTTCAACCTTGGTTTTCCATGTACATATGTGCTAAACAAACATAGATAGATAAAAAAGTCCATTGGTCCATCCTCGTACGGCGAACTTTAGAAGGGTAGATCTGCGGGCCCGGCCCCCACGATCTAGGGTTTCGGGGGTGAATGACCGTCGGAGGGCCAGAATCATTGGAAAACCTGCATGTGGAGCTAGGTTATGTTTATAAGTGTGATTTAATGTTTGTAGATGGCATCTGTAGGTCATATGTTTGACGTTGTTCACGGACATGGGCTAACACTTAGTAAAATCGTCGATCCGTATGTGGAAACTCCCGGTACGTGTCTACCGGTGTGAATAATATGGTGAAATGTCTTCAACCTTGGTTTTCCATGTACATATGTGCTAAACAAACATAGATAGATAAAAAAAGTCCATTGGTCCATCCTCGTACGGAGAAAGCTATAAGGGTAGATCTGCGGCCCCCCCCGATCTAGGGTTTCGGGGGTGAATGACCGTCGGAGGGCCGGAATCATTGGAAAACGTGCATGTGGATCTAGGTTATGTTTATAAGTGTGATTTAATGTTTGTAGATGGCACATGTAGGTCATGTGTCTGACGTTGTTCACGGACATGGGCTAACACTTAGTAAAATCGTCGATCCGTATGTGGAAACTCCCGGTACGTGTCTACCGGTGTGAATAATGTGGTGAAATGTGTTCAACCTTGGTTTTCCATGTACATATGTGCTAAACAAACATATATATATATATAAAAAAGTCCATTGGTCCATCCTCGTAAGGAGAAATCTATAAGGGTAGATCTTCGGGCCCGGCCCCCCCGATCTAGGGTTTCGGGGGTGAATGACCGTCGGAGGGCCGGAATAGCTAGAAAACCTGCATGTGGAGCTAGGTTATTTTTATAAGTGTGATTTAATGTTTGTAGATGGCATATGTAGGTCATGTGTCTGACGTTGTTCACGGACATGGGCTAACACTTAGTAAAATCGTCGATCCGTATGTGGAAACTCCCGGTACGTGTCTACCGGTGTGAATAATTTGGTGAAATGTGTTCAACCTTGGTTTTCCATGTACATTTGTGCTAAAAAACATAGCTAGAGAAAAAAGTCCATTGTTCCATCCTCGTACGGAGAAAGCTATAAGGGTAGATCTGCGAGCCCCCCAGATCTAGGGTTTCGGGGGTGAATGACCGTCGGAGGGCTGGAATCATTGGAAAACCTGCATGTGGAGCTAGGTTATGTTAATAAGTGTGACTTAATGTTTGTAGATGGCATATGTAGGTCATGTGTGTGACGTTGTTCACGGACATGGGCTAACACTTAGTAAAATCGTCGATCCGTATGTGGAAACTCCCGGTACGTGTCTATCGGTGTGAATAATGTGGTGAAATGTGTTCAACCTTGGTTTTCCATGTACATATGTGCTAAACAAACATAGATAGATAAAAAAGTCCATTGGTCCATCCTCGTACGGAGAAAGCTATAAGGGTAGATCTGCGTGCCCCCCCGCGATCTAGGGTTTCGGGGGTGAATGACCGTCGGAGGGCCGGAATCATTAGAAAACCTTCTTGTGGAGCTAGGTTATGTTTATAAGTGTGATTTAATGTTTGTAGATGGCATATGTAGGTCATGTGTCTGACGTTGTTCACGGACATGGGCTAACACTTAGTAAAATCGTCGATCCGTATGTGGAAACTTCCGGTACGTGTCTACCGGTGTGAATAATCTGGTGAAATGTGTTCAACCTTGGTTTTCCATGTACATATGTGCTAAACAAACATAGATAGATAAAAAATGTCATTGGTCCATCCTCGTACGGAGAAAGCTATATGGGTAGATCTGCGGCCCCCCCGATCTATGGTTTCGCGGGTGAATGACCGTCGGAGGGCCGGAATCATTGGAAAACCTGCATGTGGAGCTAGGCTATGTTTATAAGTGTGATTTAATTTTTGTAGATGGCATATGTAGGTCATGTGTCTGACGTTGTTCACGGACATGGGCTAACACTTAGTAAAATAGTCGATCCGTATGTGGAAAATCCCAGTACGTGTCTACCGGTGTGAATAATGTGGTGAAATGTGTTCAACCTTTGTTTTCCATGTACATTTGTGCTAAACAAACATAGATAGATAAAAAGTCCATTGGTCCATCCTCGTACGGAGAAATCTATAAGGGTAGATCTGCGGGCCCGGCCCCCCCGATCTAGGGTTTCGGGGGTGAATGACTGTCGGAGGGCCGGAATCATTAGAAAACCTGCATGTGGAGCTAGGTTATGTTTATAAGTTTGATTTAATGTTTTTAGATGGCATATGTAGGTCATGTGTCTGACGTTGTTCATGGACATGGGCTAACACTTAGTAAAATCGTCGATCCGTATGTGGAAACTCCCGGTACGTGTCTACCCGTGTGAATAATGTGGTGAAATGTGTTCAACCTCGGTTTTCCATGTACATATGTGCTAAGGAAACATAGATAGATAAAAAAGTTCATTGGTCCATCCTCGTACGGAGAAATCTATAAGGGTAGATCTGCGGGCCCGACCCCCCCGATCTAGGGTTTCGGGGGTGAATGACCGTCGGAGGGCAGGAATCATTAGAAAACCTGCATGTGGAGCTAGGTTATGTTTATAAGTTTGATTTAATGTTTTTAGATGGCATATGTAGGTCATGTGTCTGACGTTGTTCATGGACATGGGCTAACACTTAGTAAAATCGTCGATCCATATGTGGAAACTCCCGGTACGTGTCTACCGGTGTGAATAATGTGGTGAAATTGTTCAACCTTTGTTTTCCATGTACATATGTGCTAAACAAACATAGATAGATAAAAAAGTCCATTGGTCCATCCTCGTACGGAGAAAGCTATAAGGGTAGATCTGCGCCCCCCCCCCCCCCGATCTAGGGTTTCGGGGCTGAATTACCGTTGGAGGGCCGGAATCATTGGAAATCCTGCATGTGGAGCTAGGTTATGTTTATAAGTGTGATTTAATGTTTCTAGATGACATATGTAGGTCATGTGTCTGACGTTGGTCATGGACATGGGCTAACACTTAGTAAAATCGTCGGTCCGTATGTGGAAACTCCCGGTACGTGTCTACCCGTGTGAATAATGTGGTGAAATGTGTTCAACCTCGGTTTTCCATGTACATATGTGCTAAGGAAACATAGATAGATAAAAAAGTTCATTGGTCCATCCTCGTACGGAGAAATCTATAAGGGTAGATCTGCGGGCCCGACCCCCCCGATCTAGGGTTTCGGGGGTGAATGACCGTCGGAGGGCCGGAATCATTAGAAAACCTGCATGTGGAGCTAGGTTATGTTTATAAGTTTGATTTAATGTTTTTAGATGGCATATGTAGGTCATGTGTCTGACGTTGTTCATGGACATGGGCTAACACTTAGTAAAATCGTCGATCCGTATGTGGAAACTCCAGGTACGTGTCTACCGGTGTGAATAATGTGGTGAAATGTGTTCAACGTTGCTTTTCCATGTACATATGTGATAAACAAACATAGATAGATAAAAAAGTCCATTGATCCATCCTCGTACGGAGAAAGCTATAAGGGTAGATCTGCGGGCCCCCCCGATCTAGGGTTTCGGGGGTGAATGACCGTCGGAGGGCCGGAATCATTGGAAAACCTGCATGTGGAGCTAGGTTATGTTTATAAGTGTGATTTAATGTTTGTAGATGGCATATGTAGGTCATGTGTCTGACGTTGTTCACGGACATGGGCTAACACTTAGTAAAATCGTCGATCGTATGTGGAAACTCCCGGTACGTGTCTACCAGTGTGAATAATGTGGTGAACTGTGTTCAACCTTGGTTTTCCATGTACATATGTGCTAAAAAAACATAGATAGATAAAAAAGTCCATTGGTCCATCCTCGTACGGAGAAAGCTATAAGGGTAGATCTGCGCCCCCCCCCCCCTGATCTAGGGTTTCGGGGGTGAATGACCGTCGGAGGGCCGGAATCATTGGAAAACCTGCATGTGGAGCTAGGTTATGTTTATAAAGTGTGATTTAATGTTTGTAGATGGCATATGTAGGTCATGTGTATCACGTTGTTCACAGACATGGGCTAACACTTAGTAAAATCGTCGATCCGTATAGGGAAACTCCCGGTACGTGTCTACCAGTGTGAATAATGTGGTGAAATGTGTTGAACCTTGGTTTTCCATGTACATATGTGCTAAACAAACATAGATAGATAAAAAAGTCCATTGGTCCATCCTCGTACGGAGAAAGCTATACGGGTAGATCTGCGGGGGCCCCCGATATAGGGTTTCGGGGGTGAATGACCGTCGGAGGAACGGAATAATTGGAAAACCTGCATGTGGAGCTAGGTTATGTTTATAAGTGTGATTTAATGTTTGTAGATGGCATATGTAGGTCATGTGTCTGACGTTGTTCACGGACATGGGCTAACACTTTGTAAAATCGTCGATCCGTATGTGGAAACTCCCGGTACGTGTCTACCGGTGTGAATAATGTGGTGAAATGTGTTCAACCTCGGTTTTCCATGTACATATGTGCTAAGGAAACATAGATAGATAAAAAAGTCCATTGGTCCATCCTCGTACGGAGAAATCTATAAGGGTAGATCTGCGGGCCCGGCCCCCCCGATCTAGGGTTTCGGGGGTGAATGACCGTCGGAGGGCCGGAATCATTAGAAAACCTTCTTGTGGAGCTAGGTTATGTTTATAAGTGTGATTTAATGTTTGTAGATGGCATATGTAGGTCATGTGTCTGACGTTGTTCACGGACATGGGCTAACACTTAGTAAAATCGTCGATCCGTATGTGGAAACTTCCGGTACGTGTCTACCGGTGTGAATAATCTGGTGTAATGTGTTCAACCTTGGTTTTCCATGTACATATGTGCTAAACAAACATAGATAGATAAAAAATGTCATTGGTCCATCCTCGTACGGAGAAAGCTATATGGGTAGATCTGCGGCCCCCCCGATCTATGGTTTCGCGGGTGAATGACCGTCGGAGGGCCGGAATCATTGGAAAACCTGCATGTGGAGCTAGGCTATGTTTATAAGTGTGATTTAATTTTTGTAGATGGCATATGTAGGTCATGTGTCTGACGTTGTTCACGGACATGGGCTAACACTTAGTAAAATCGTCGATCCGTATGTGGAAACTCCCGGTACGTGTCTACCGGTGTGAATAATTTGGTGAAATGTGTTCAACCTTGGTTTTCCATGTACATTTGTGCTAAAAAACATAGCTAGAGAAAAAAGTCCATTGTTCCATCCTCGTACGGAGAAAGCTATAAGGGTAGATCTGCGAGCCCCCCAGATCTAGGGTTTCGGGGGTGAATGACCGTCGGAGGGCTGGAATCATTGGAAAACCTGCATGTGGAGCTAGGTTATGTTAATAAGTGTGACTTAATGTTTGTAGATGGCATATGTAGGTCATGTGTGTGACGTTGTTCACGGACATGGGCTAACACTTAGTAAAATCGTCGATCCGTATGTGGAAACTCCCGGTACGTGTCTATCGGTGTGAATAATGTGGTGAAATGTGTTCAACCTTGGTTTTCCATGTACATATGTGCTAAACAAACATAGATAGATAAAAAAGTCCATTGGTCCATCCTCGTACGGAGAAAGCTATAAGGGTAGATCTGCGTGCCCCCCCGCGATCTAGGGTTTCGGGGGTGAATGACCGTCGGAGGGCCGGAATCATTAGAAAACCTTCTTGTGGAGCTAGGTTATGTTTATAAGTGTGATTTAATGTTTGTAGATGGCATATGTAGGTCATGTGTCTGACGTTGTTCACGGACATGGGCTAACACTTAGTAAAATCGTCGATCCGTATGTGGAAACTTCCGGTACGTGTCTACCGGTGTGAATAATCTGGTGAAATGTGTTCAACCTTGGTTTTCCATGTACATATGTGCTAAACAAACATAGATAGATAAAAAATGTCATTGGTCCATCCTCGTACGGAGAAAGCTATATGGGTAGATCTGCGGCCCCCCCGATCTATGGTTTCGCGGGTGAATGACCGTCGGAGGGCCGGAATCATTGGAAAACCTGCATGTGGAGCTAGGCTATGTTTATAAGTGTGATTTAATTTTTGTAGATGGCATATGTAGGTCATGTGTCTGACGTTGTTCACGGACATGGGCTAACACTTAGTAAAATAGTCGATCCGTATGTGGAAAATCCCAGTACGTGTCTACCGGTGTGAATAATGTGGTGAAATGTGTTCAACCTTTGTTTTCCTTGTACATTTGTGCTAAACAAACATAGATAGATAAAAAGTCCATTGGTCCATCCTCGTACGGAGAAATCTATAAGGGTAGATCTGCGGGCCCGGCCCCCCCGATCTAGGGTTTCGGGGGTGAATGACTGTCGGAGGGCCGGAATCATTAGAAAACCTGCATGTGGAGCTAGGTTATGTTTATAAGTGTGATTTAATGTTTCTAGATGGCATATGCAGGTCATGTGTCTGACGTTGTTCACGGGCATGGGCTAACACTTAGTAAAATCGTTGATCCATGTGGAAACTCCCGCTACGTGTCTACCGGTGCAAATAATGTGTTGAAATGTGTTCAACCTTGGTTTTCCATGTACATATGTGCTAAACAAACATAGATAGATAATAAAGTCCATTGGTCCATCCTTGTACGGCGAAATCTAGAAGGGTAGATCTGCGGGCCCGGCCCCCACGATCTAGGGTTTCGGGGGTGAATGACCGTCGGAGGGCCGGAATCATTGGAAAACCTGCATGTGGAGCTAGGTTATGTTTATAAGTGTGATTTCATGTTTGTAGATGGCATCTGTAGGTCATATGTTTGACGTTGTTCACGGACATGGGCTAACACTTAGTAAAATCGTCGATCCGTATGTGGAAACTCCCGGTACGTGTCTACCGGTGTGAATAATATGGTGAAATGTGTTCAACCTTGGTTTTCCATGTACATATGTGCTAAACAAACATAGATAGATAAAAAAGTCCATTGGTCCATTCTCGTACGGAGAAAGCTATAAGGGTAGATCTGCGCCCCCCCCCCCCCGATCTAGGGTTTCGGGGGTGAATGACCGTCGGAGGGCCGGAATCATTGGAAAACCTGCATGTGGATCTAGGATATGTTTATAAGTGTGATTTAATGTTTGTAGATGGCACATGTAGGTCATGTGTCTGACGTTGTTCACGGACATGGGCTAACACTTAGTAAAATCGTCGATCCGTATGTGGAAACTCCCGGTACGTGTCTACCGGTGTGAATAATGTGGTGAAATG
Source organism: Bromus sterilis (assembly GCA_950022295.1). NCBI lineage: Eukaryota > Viridiplantae > Streptophyta > Magnoliopsida > Poales > Poaceae > Bromus > Bromus sterilis. The sequence goes on along the minus strand of OX465601.1, from coordinate 134,236,801 downwards.
TGTTCAACCTTGGTTTTCCATGTACATATGTGCTAAACAAACATAGATATATAAAAAAGTCCATTGGTCCATCCTCGTAAGGAGAAATCTATAAGGGTAGATCTTCGGGCCCGGCCCCCCGATCTAGGGTTTCGGGGGTGAATGACCGTCGGAGGGCCGGAATAGCTAGAAAACCTGCATGTGGAGCTAGGTTATTTTTATAAGTGTGATTTAATGTTTGTAGATGGCATATGTAGGTCATGTGTCTGACGTTCTTCACGGACATGGGCTAACACTTAGTAAAATCGTTGATCCGTATGTGGAAACTCCCGGTACGTGTCTACCGGTGTGAATAATGTGGTGAAATTTTTCAACCTTGGTTTTCTATATACATATCTGCCAAACAAACATAGATAGATAAAAAAGTCCATTGGTCCATCCTCGTACGGAGAAAGCTATAAGGGTAGATCTGCGCCCCCCCCCCCCCGATCTAGGGTTTCGGGGGTGAATGACCGTTGGAGGGCCAGAATCATTGGAAACCCTGCATGTGGAGCTAGGTTATGTTTATAAGTGTGATTTAATGTTTGTAGATGGCATCTGTAGGTCATATGTTTGACGTTGTTCACGGACATGGGCTAACACTTAGTAAAATCGTCGATCCGTATGTCGAAACTCCCGGTACGTGTCTACCGGTGTGAATAATGTGGTGAAATGTTTTGAACCTTGGTTTTCCATGTACATATGTGCTAAACAAACATTGATAGATAAAAAGTCCATTGGTCCATCCTCGTACGGAGAAAGCTATAAGGGTAGATCTGCGGGCCCCTTCCGATCTAGGGTTTCGCGGGTGAATGACCGTCGGAGGGGCGGAATCATTGGAAAACCTGCATGTGGAGCTAGGTTATGTTTATAAGTGTGATTTAATGTTTGTAGATGGCATATGTAGATCATGTGGCTGACGTTGTTCACGGACATGGGCTAACACTTCGTAAAATCGTCGATCCATATGTGGAAACTCCCGGTACGTGTCTACCGGTGTGAATAATGTGGTGAAATTGTTCAACCTTTGTTTTCCATGTACATATGTGCTAAACAAACATAGATAGATAAAAAAGTCCATTGGTCCATCCTCGTACGGAGAAAGCTATAAGGGTAGATCTGCGCCCCCCCCCCCCCCCCGATCTAGGGTTTCGGGGCTGAATTACCGTTGGAGGGCCGGAATCATTGGAAATCCTGCATGTGGAGCTAGGTTATGTTTATAAGTGTGATTTAATGTTTCTAGATGACATATGTAGGTCATGTGTCTGACGTTGGTCATGGACATGGGCTAACACTTAGTAAAATCGTCGGTCCGTATGTGGAAACTCCCGGTACGTGTCTACCCGTGTGAATAATGTGGTGAAATGTGTTCAACCTTGGTTTTCCATGTACATATGTGCTAAGGAAACATAGATAGATAAAAAAGTTCATTGGTCCATCCTCGTACGGAGAAATCTATAAGGGTAGATCTGCGGGCCCGACCCCCCCGATCTAGGGTTTCGGGGGTGAATGACCGTCGGAGGGCCGGAATCATTAGAAAACCTGCATGTGGAGCTAGGTTATGTTTATAAGTTTGATTTAATGTTTTTAGATGGCATATGTAGGTCATGTGTCTGACGTTGTTCATGGACATGGGCTAACACTTAGTAAAATCGTCGATCCGTATGTGGAAACTCCAGGTACGTGTCTACCGGTGTGAATAATGTGGTGAAATGTGTTCAACGTTGCTTTTCCATGTACATATGTGATAAACAAACATAGATAGATAAAAAAGTCCATTGATCCATCCTCGTACGGAGAAAGCTATAAGGGTAGATCTGCGGGCCCCCCCGATCTAGGGTTTCGGGGGTGAATCACCGTCGGAGGGCCGGAATCATTGGAAAACCTGCATGTGGAGCTAGGTTATGTTTATAAGTGTGATTTAATGTTTGTAGATGGCATATGTAGGTCATGTGTCTGACGTTGTTCACGGACATGGGCTAACACTTAGTAAAATCGTCGATCGTATGTGGAAACTCCCGGTACGTGTCTACCAGTGTGAATAATGTGGTGAACTGTGTTCAACCTTGGTTTTCCATGTACATATGTGCTAAAAAAACATAGATAGATAAAAAAGTCCATTGGTCCATCCTCGTACGGAGAAAGCTATAAGGGTAGATCTGCGCCCCCCCCCCCCTGATCTAGGGTTTCGGGGGTGAATGACCGTCGGAGGGCCGGAATCATTGGAAAACCTGCATGTGGAGCTAGGTTATGTTTATAAAGTGTGATTTAATGTTTGTAGATGGCATATGTAGGTCATGTGTATCACGTTGTTCACAGACATGGGCTAACACTTAGTAAAATCGTCGATCCGTATAGGGAAACTCCCGGTACGTGTCTACCAGTGTGAATAATGTGGTGAAATGTGTTGAACCTTGGTTTTCCATGTACATATGTGCTAAACAAACATAGATAGATAAAAAAGTCCATTGGTCCATCCTCGTACGGAGAAAGCTATACGGGTAGATCTGCGGGGGCCCCCGATATAGGGTTTCGGGGGTGAATGACCGTCGGAGGAACGGAATCATTGGAAAACCTGCATGTGGAGCTAGGTTATGTTTATAAGTGTGATTTAATGTTTGTAGATGGCATATGTAGGTCATGTGTCTGACGTTGTTCACGGACATGGGCTAACACTTTGTAAAATCGTCGATCCGTATGTGGAAACTCCCGGTACGTGTCTACCGGTGTGAATAATGTGGTGAAATGTGTTCAACCTCGGTTTTCCATGTACATATGTGCTAAGGAAACATAGATAGATAAAAAAGTCCATTGGTCCATCCTCGTACGGAGAAATCTATAAGGGTAGATCTGCGGGCCCGGCCCCCCCGATCTAGGGTTTCGGGGGTGAATGACCGTCGGAGGGCCGGAATCATTAGAAAACCTTCTTGTGGAGCTAGGTTATGTTTATAAGTGTGATTTAATGTTTGTAGATGGCATATGTAGGTCATGTGTCTGACGTTGTTCACGGACATGGGCTAACACTTAGTAAAATCGTCGATCCGTATGTGGAAACTTCCGGTACGTGTCTACCGGTGTGAATAATCTGGTGAAATGTGTTCAACCTTGGTTTTCCATGTACATATGTGCTAAACAAACATAGATAGATAAAAAATGTCATTGGTCCATCCTCGTACGGAGAAAGCTATATGGGTAGATCTGCGGCCCCCCCGATCTATGGTTTCGCGGGTGAATGACCGTCGGAGGGCCGGAATCATTGGAAAACCTGCATGTGGAGCTAGGCTATGTTTATAAGTGTGATTTAATTTTTGTAGATGGCATATGTAGGTCATGTGTCTGACGTTGTTCACGGACATGGGCTAACAGTTAGTAAAATCGTCGATCCGTATGTGGAAACTCCCGGTACGTGTCTACCGGTGTGAATAATTTGGTGAAATGTGTTCAACCTTGGTTTTCCATGTACATTTGTGCTAAAAAACATAGCTAGAGAAAAAAGTCCATTGTTCCATCCTCGTACGGAGAAAGCTATAAGGGTAGATCTGCGAGCCCCCCAGATCTAGGGTTTCGGGGGTGAATGACCGTCGGAGGGCTGGAATCATTGGAAAACCTGCATGTGGAGCTAGGTTATGTTAATAAGTGTGACTTAATGTTTGTAGATGGCATATGTAGGTCATGTGTGTGACGTTGTTCACGGACATGGGCTAACACTTAGTAAAATCGTCGATCCGTATGTGGAAACTCCCGGTACGTGTCTATCGGTGTGAATAATGTGGTGAAATGTGTTCAACCTTGGTTTTCCATGTACATTTGTGCTAAAAAACATAGCTAGAGAAAAAAGTCCATTGTTCCATCCTCGTACGGAGAAAGCTATAAGGGTAGATCTGCGAGCCCCCCAGATCTAGGGTTTCGGGGGTGAATGACCGTCGGAGGGCTGGAATCATTGGAAAACCTGCATGTGGAGCTAGGTTATGTTAATAAGTGTGACTTAATGTTTGTAGATGGCATATGTAGGTCATGTGTGTGACGTTGTTCACGGACATGGGCTAACACTTAGTAAAATCGTCGATCCGTATGTGGAAACTCCCGGTACGTGTCTATCGGTGTGAATAATGTGGTGAAATGTGTTCAACCTTGGTTTTCCATGTACATATGTGCTAAACAAACATAGATAGATAAAAAAGTCCATTGGTCCATCCTCGTACGGAGAAAGCTATAAGGGTAGATCTGCGTGCCCCCCCGCGATCTAGGGTTTCGGGGGTGAATGACCGTCGGAGGGCCGGAATCATTAGAAAACCTGCATGTGGAGCTAGGTTATGTTTATAAGTGTGATTTAATGTTTGTAGATGGCCTATGTAGGTCATGTGTCTGACGTTGTTCACGGACATGGGCTAACACTTAGTAAAATCGTCGACCCGTATGTGGAAACTCCAGGTACGTGTCTACCGGTATGAATAATGTGGTGAAATGTGTTCAACGTTGGTTTTCCATGTACATATGTGCTAAAAAACATAGATAGATAAAAAAGTCCATTGGTCCATCCTCGTACGGAGAAAGCTATAAGGGTAGATCTGCGGGCCCCCCCGATCTAGGGTTTCGGGGGTGAATGACCGTCGGAGGGCCGGAATAATTGGAAAACCTGCATGTGGAGCTAGGTTATGTTTATAAGTGTGATTTCATGTTTGTAGATGGCATATGTAGGTCATATGTCTGACATTGTTCACGGACATGGGCTAACACTTAGTAAAATCGTCGATCCGTATGTGGAAACTCCCGGTACGTGTCTACCAGTGTGAATAATGTGGTGAACTTTGTTCAACCTTGGTTTTCCATGTACGTATGTGCTAAACAAACATAGATAGATAAAAAAGTCCATTGGTCCATCCTCGTACGGAGAAAGCTATAAGGGTAGATCTGCGAGGCCCCCCGATCTAGGGTTTCGGGGGTGAATCACCGTCGGAGGGCCGGAATCATTGGAAAACCTGCATGTGGAGCTAGGTTATGTTTATAAGTGTGATTTAATGTTTGTAGATCGCATATCTAGGTCATGTGTCTGACGTTGTTCACGGACATGCGCTAACACTTAGTAAAATCGTCGATCCGTATGTGGACACTCCCGGTACGTGTCTACCGGTGTGAATAATGTGGTGAAATGTGTTCAACCTTGGGTTTCCATGTACATATGTGCTAAAAAAACATAGGTAGATAAAAAAGTCCATTGGTCCATCCTCGCACGGAGAAATCTATATGGGTAGATCTGCGGGCCCGGCCCCCCCGATCTAGGGTTTCGGGGGTGAATGACCGTCGGAGGGACGGAATCATTAGAAAACCTGCATGTGGAGCTAGGTTATGTTTATAAGTGTGATTTAATGTTTGTAGATGGCATATGTAGGTCATGTGTCTGACGTTGTTCACGGACATGGGCTAACACTTAGTAAAATCGTCGATCCGTATGTGGAAACTCCCGGTACGTGTCTACCGGTGTGAATAATGTGGTGAAATGTGTTCAACCTTGGTTTTCCATGTACAGATGTGCTCAAAAAACATAGATAGATAAAAAAAATTCCATTGGTCCATCCTCGTACGGAGAAAGCTATAAGGGTAGATCTGCGGGCCCCCCCGATCTAGGGTTTCGCGTGTGAATGACCGTCGGCGGGCCGGAATCATTTGAAAACCTGCATGTGGAGCAAGGTTATGTTTATAAGTTTGATTTAATGTTTGTATATGGCATATTTAGATCATGTGTCTGACGTTGTTCACGGACATGGGCTAACACTTAGTAAAATCGTCGATCCGTATGTGGAAACTCCCGGTACGTGTCTACCGGTGTGAATAATTTGGTGAAATGTGTTCAACCTTGGTTTTCCATGTAAATTTGTGCTAAACAAACATAGATAGATAAAAGAGTCCATTGGTCCATCCTCGTACGAAGAAAGCTATAAGGGTAGATCTTCGGGCCCCCCCGATCTAGGGTTTCGGAGGTGAATGACCGTCGGAGGGCCGGAATCATTGGAAAACCTGCATGTGGAGCTAGGTTATGTTTATAAGTGTGATTTAATGTTTGTAGATGGCATATGTAGGTCATGTGTGTGACGTTGTTCACGGACATGGGCTAACACTTAGTAAAATTATCGATCCCTATGTGGAAACTCCCGGTACGTGTCTACCGGTGTGAATAATGTGGTGAAATGTGTTCAACCTTGGTTTTCCATGTACATATGTGCTAAAAATACATAGATAGATAAAAAAGTCCATTGGTCCATCCTCGTACGGAGAAAGCTATAAGGGTAGATCTGCGTGCCCCCCCACGATCTAGGGTTTCGGGGGTGAATCACCGTCGGAGGGCCGGAATCATTGGAAAACCTGCATGTGGAGCTAGGTTATGTTTATAAGTGTGATTTAATGTTTATAGATGGCAGATGTAGGTCATGTGTGTGACGTTCTTCACGGACATGGGCTAACACTTAGTCAAATCGTCGATCCGTATGTGGAAACTCCCGGTACGTGTCTACCGATGTGAATAATGTGGTGAAATGTGTTCAACCTTGGTTTTCCATGTACATACGTGCTAAACAAACATAGATAGATAAAAAAGTCCATTGGTCCATCCTCATACGGAGAAAGCTATAAGGGTAGATCTACGGGCCCCCCCGATCTAGGGTTTCTCGGGTGAATCACCGTCGGAGGGCCGGAATCATTGGAAAACCTGCATGTGGAGCTAGGTTATGTTTATAAGTTTGATTTAATGTTTGTATATGGCATATGTAGGTCATGTGTCTGACGTTGATCACGGACATGGGCTAACACTTAGTAAAATCGTCGATCCGTATGTGGAAACTCCCGGTACGTGTCGTTCGGTGTAAATAATTTGGTGAACTGTATTCAACCTTGGTTTTCCATGTACATTTGTGCTAAACAAACATAGATAGATAAAAATTCCATTGGTCCATCCTCGTACGGAGAAAGCTATAAGGGTAGATCCGCGGGCCCCCCGATCTAGGGTTTCGGAGGTGAATGACCGTCGGAGGGCCGGAATTGGAAAACCTGCATGTGGAGCTAGCTTATGTTTATAAGTGTGATTTAATGTTTGTAGATGGCATATGTAGGTCATGTGTCTGACGTTGTTCACGGACATGGGCTAACACTTAGTAAAATCGTCGATCCGTATGTGGAAACTCCCGGTACGTGTCTACCGGTGTAAATAATCTGGTGAAATGTGTTCAACCTTGGGTTTCCATGTACATATCTGCTAAACAAACATAGGTAGATAAAAAAGTCCATTGGTCCATCCTCGTACGGAGAAATCTATATGGGTAGATCTGCGGGCCCGACCCCCCCGATCTAGGGTTTCGGGGGTGAATGACCGTCGGAGGGCCGGAATCATTAGAAAACCTGCATGTGGAGCTAGGTTATGTTTATAAGTGTGATTTAATGTTTGTAGATGGCATATGTAGGTCATGTGTCTGACGTTGTTCACGGACATGGGCTAACACTTAGTAAAATCGTCGATCCGTATGTGGAAACTCCCGGTACGTGTCTACCGGTGTGAATAATGTGGTGAGATGTGTTCAACCTTGGTTTTCCATGTACATATGTGCTAAACAAACATAGATAGATAAAAAAATTCCATTGGTCCATCCTCGTACGGAGAAATCTATAAGGGTAGATCTGCGGGCACCCTCGATCTAGGGTTTCGCGGGTGAATGACCGTCGGAGGGCCGGAATCATTGGAAAACCTGCATGTGGAGCAAGGTTATGTTTATAAGTTTGATTTAATGTTTGTATATGGCATATGTAGGTCATGTGTCTGGCGTTGTTCACGGACATGGGCTAACACTTAGTAAAATTGTCGATCCGTATGTGGAAACTCCTGGTACGTGTCTACCGGTGTGAATAATGTGGTGAAATGTGTTCAACCTTGGTTTTCCATGTACAGATGTGCTAAAAAAACATAGATAGATAAAAAAAATTCCATTGGTCCATCCTCGTACGGAGAAAGCTATAAGGGTAGATCTGCGGGCCCCCCCGATCTAGGGTTTCGCGGGTGAATGACCGTCGGCGGGCCGGAATCATTTGAAAACCTGCATGTGGAGCAAGGTTATGTTTATAAGTTTGATTTAATGTTTGTATATGGCATATTTAGATCATGTGTCTGACGTTGTTCACGGACATGGGCTAACACTTAGTAAAATCGTCGATCCGTATGTGGAAACTCCCGGTACGTGTCTACCGGTGTGAATAATTTGGTGAAATGTGTTCAACCTTGGTTTTCCATGTAAATTTGTGCTAAACAAACATAGATAGATAAAAAAGTCCATTGGTCCATCCTCGTAAGAAGAAAGCTATAAGGGTAGATCTTCGGGCCCCCCGATCTAGGGTTTCGGAGGTGAATGACCGTCGGAGGGCCGGAATCATTGGAAAACCTGCATGTGGAGCTAGGTTATGTTTATAAGTGTGATTTAATGTTTGTAGATGGCATATGTAGGTCATGTGTGTGACGTTGTTCACGGACATGGGCTAACACTTAGTAAAATTATCGATCCGTATGTGGAAACTCCCGGTACGTGTCTAACGGTGTGAATAATGTGGTGAAATGTGTTCAACCTTGGTTTTCCATGTACATATGTGCTAAAAATACATAGATAGATAAAAAAGTCCATTGGTCCATCCTCGTACGGAGAAAGCTATAAGGGTAGATCTGCGTGCCCCCCCACGATCTAGGGTTTCGGGGGTGAATCACCGTCGGAGGGCCGGAATCATTGGAAAACCTGCATGTGGAGCTAGGTTATGTTTATAAGTGTGATTTAATGTTTATAGATGGCAGATGTAGGTCATGTGTGTGACGTTCTTCACGGACATGGGCTAACACTTAGTAAAATCGTCGATCCGTATGTGGAAACTCCCGGTACGTGTTTACCGATGTGAATAATGTGGTGAAATGTGTTCAACCTTGGTTTTCCATGTACATACGTGCTAAACAAACATAGATAGATAAAAAAGTCCATTGGTCCATCCTCGTAAGGAGAAAGCTATAAGGGTAGATCTACGGGCCCCCCCGATCTAGGGTTTCTCGGGTGAATGACCGTCGGAGGGCCGGAATCATTGGAAAACCTGCATGTGGAGCTAGGTTATGTTTATAAGTTTGATTTAATGTTTGTATATGGCATATGTAGGTCATGTGTGTGACGTTGATCACGGACATGGGCTAACACTTAGTAAAATCGTCGATCCGTATGTGGAAACTCCCGGTACGTGTCGTTCGGTGTAAATAATTTGGTGAACAGTATTCAACCTTGGTTTTCCATGTACATTTGTGCTAAACAAACATAGATAGATAAAAAATTCCATTGGTCCATCCTCGTACAGAGAAAGCTATAAGGGTAGATCCGCGGGCCCCCCGATCTAGGGTTTCGGAGGTGAATGACCGTCGGAGGGCCGGATTAATTGGAAAACCTGCATGTGGAGCTAGCTTATGTTTATAAGTGTGATTTAATGTTTGTAGATGACATATGTAGGTCATGTGTCTGACGTTGTTCACGGACATGGGCTAACACTTAGTAAAATCGTCGATCCGTATGTGGAAACTCCCGGTACGTGTCTACCGGTGTGAATAATCTGGTGAAATGTGTTCAACCTTGGGTTTCCATGTACATATCTGCTAAACAAACATAGGTAGATAAAAAAGTCCATTGGTCCATCCTCGTACGGAGAAATCTATATGGGTAGATCTGCGGGCCCGGCCCCCCCGATCTAGGGTTTCGGGGGTGAATGACCGTCGGAGGGCCGGAATCATTAGAAAACCTGCATGTGGAGCTAGGTTATGTTTATAAGTGTGATTTAATGTTTGTAGATGGCATATGTAGGTCATGTGTCTGACGTTGTTCACGGACATGGGCTAACACTTAGTAAAATCGTCGATCCGTATGTGGAAACTCCCGGTACGTGTCTACCGGTGTGAATAATGTGGTGAGATGTGTTCAACCTTCGTTTTCCATGTACATATGTGCTAAACAAACATAGATAGATAAAAAAATTCCATTGGTCCATCCCCGTACGGAGAAATCTATAAGGGTAGATCTGCGGGCACCCTCGACAAGGGTTTCGCGGGTGAATGACCGTCGGAGGGCCGGAATCATTGGAAAACCTGCATGTGGAGCAAGGTTATGTTTATAAGTTTGATTTAATGTTTGTATATGGCATATGTAGGTCATGTGTCTGGCGTTGTTCACGGACATGGGCTAACACTTAGTAAAATCGTCGATCCGTATGTGGAAACTCCCGGTACGTGTCTACCGGTGTGAATAATGTGGTGAAATGTGTTCAACCTTGGTTTTCCATGTACATTTGTGCTAAACAAACATAGATAGATAAAAAAGTCCATTGGTCCATCCTCGTACGGAGAAAGCTATAAGGGTAGATCTGCGGGCCCCCCCGATCTAGGGTTTCTCGGGTGAATGACCGTCGGAGGGCCGGAATCATTGGAAAACCTGCATGTGGAGCTAGGTTATGTTTATAAGTTTGAGTTAATGTTTGTATATGGCATATGTAGGTCATGTGTCTGACGTTGATCACGGACATGGGCTAACACTTCGTAAAATCGTCGATCCGTATGTGGAAACTCCCGGTACGTGTCTACCGGTGTGAATAATGTGGTGAAATGTGTTCAACCTTGGTTTTCGATGTACATTTGTGCTAAACAAACATAGATAGATAAAAAATTCCATTGGTCCATCCTCGTACGGAGAAAGCTATAAGGCTAGATCTGCGGGCCCCCTCGATCTAGGGTTTCGCGGGTGAATGACCGTCGGAGGGCCGGAATCATTGGAAAACCTGCATGTGGAGCAAGGTTATGTTTATAAGTTTGATTTAATATTTGTATATGGCATATGTAGGTCATGTGTCTGGCGTTGTTCACGGACATGGGCTAACACTTAGTAAAATCGTCGATCCGTATATGGAAACTCCCGGTACGTGTCTACCGGTGTAAATAATTTTGTGAAATGTATTCACCCTTGGTTTTCCATGTACATTTGTGCTAAACAAACATAGATACATAAAAAAGTCCATTGGTCCATCCTCGTACGGAGAAATCTATAAGGGTAGATCTGCGGGCCCGGCCCCCCCGATCTAGGGTTTCGGGGGTGAATGACTGTCGGAGGGCCGGAATCATTAGAAAACCTGCATGTGGAGCTAGGTTATGTTTATAAGTGTGATTTAATGTTTCTAGATGGCATATGCAGGTCATGTGTCTGACGTTGTTCACGGGCATGGGCTAACACTTAGTAAAATCGTTGATCCATGTGGAAACTCCCGCTACGTGTCTACCGGTGCAAATAATGTGTTGAAATGTGTTCAACCTTGGTTTTCCATGTACATATGTGCTAAACAAACATAGATAGATAATAAATTCCATTGGTCCATCCTCGTACGGCGAAATCTAGAAGGGTAGATCTGCGGACCCGGCCCCCACGATCTAGGGTTTCGGGGGTGAATGACCGTCGGAGGGCCGGAATCATTGGAAAACCTGCATGTGGAGCTAGGTTATGTTTATAAGTGTGATTTAATGTTTGTAGATGGCATCTGTAGGTCATATGTTTGACGTTGTTCACGGACATGGGCTAACACTTAGTAAAATCGTCGATCCGTATGTGGAAACTCCCGGTACGTGTCTACCGGTGTGAATAATATGGTGAAATGTGTTCAACCTTGGTTTTCCATGTACATATGTGCTAAACAAACATAGATAGATAAAAAAGTCCATTGGTCCATCCTCGTATGGAGAAAGCTATAAGGGTAGATCTGCGCCCCCCCCCCCCCGATCTAGGGTTTCGGGGGTGAATGACCGTCGGAGGGCCGGAATCATTGGAAAACCTGCATGTGGATCTAGGTTATGTTTATAAGTGTGATTTAATGTTTGTAGATGGCACATGTAGGTCATGTGTCTGACGTTGTTCACGGACATGGGCTAACACTTAGTAAAATCGTCGATCCGTATGTGGAAACTCCCGGTACGTGTCTACCGGTGTGAATAATGTGGTGAAATGTGTTCAACCTTGGTTTTCCATGTACATATGTGCTAAACAAACATAGATATATAAAAAAGTCCATTGGTCCATCCTCGTAAGGAGAAATCTATAAGGGTAGATCTTCGGGCCCGGCCCCCCCGATCTAGGGTTTCGGGGGTGAATGACCGTCGGAGGGCCGGAATAGCTAGAAAACCTGCATGTGGAGCTAGGTTATTTTTATAAGTGTGATTTAATGTTTGTAGATGGCATATGTAGGTCATGTGTCTGACGTTCTTCACGGACATGGGCTAACACTTAGTAAAATCGTCGATCCGTATGTGGAAACTCCCGGTACGTGTCTACCGGTGTGAATAATGTGGTGAAATTTTTCAACCTTGGTTTTCTATATACATATCTGCCAAACAAACATAGATAGATAAAAAAGTCCATTGGTCCATCCTCGTACGGAGAAAGCTATAAGGGTAGATCTGCGCCCCCCCCCCCCCCCCGATCTAGGGTTTCGGGGGTGAATGACCGTTGGAGGGCCAGAATCATTGGAAACCCTGCATGTGGAGCTAGGTTATGTTTATAAGTGTGATTTAATGTTTGTAGATGGCATCTGTAGGTCATATGTTTGACGTTGTTCACGGACATGGGCTAACACTTAGTAAAATCGTCGATCCGTATGTCGAAACTCCCGGTACGTGTCTACCGGTGTGAATAATGTGGTGAAATGTTTTGAACCTTGGTTTTCCATGTACATATGTGCTAAACAAACATTGATAGATAAAAAGTCCATTGGTCCATCCTCGTACGGAGAAAGCTATAAGGGTAGATCTGCGGGCCCCTTCCGATCTAGGGTTTCGCGGGTGAATGACCGTCGGAGGGGCGGAATCATTGGAAAACCTGCATGTGGAGCTAGGTTATGTTTATAAGTGTGATTTAATGTTTGTAGATGGCATATGTAGATCATGTGGCTGACGTTGTTCACGGACATGGGCTAACACTTCGTAAAATCGTCGATCCGTATGTGGAAACTCCCGGTACGTGTCTACCGGTGTGAATAATGTGGTGAAATTGTTCAACCTTTGTTTTCCATGTACATATGTGCTAAACAAACATAGATAGATAAAAAAGTCCATTGGTCCATCCTCGTACGGAGAAAGCTATAAGGGTAGATCTGCGCCCCCCCCCCCCCCGATCTAGGGTTTCGGGGGTGAATGACCGTCGGAGGGCCGGAATCATTAGAAAACCTGCATGTGGAGCTAGGTTATGTTTATAAGTGTGATTTAATTTTTCTAGATGACATATGTAGGTCATGTGTCTGACGTTGGTCATGGACATGGGCTAACACTTAGTAAAATCGTCGGTCCGTATGTGGAAACTCCCGGTACGTGTCTACCCGTGTGAATAATGTGGTGAAATGTGTTCAACCTCGGTTTTCCATGTACATATGTGCTAAGGAAACATAGATAGATAAAAAAGTTCATTGGTCCATCCTCGTACGGAGAAATCTATAAGGGTAGATCTGCGGGCCCGACCCCCCCGATCTAGGGTTTCGGGGGTGAATGACCGTCGGAGGGCCGGAATCATTAGAAAACCTGCATGTGCAGCTAGGTTATGTTTATAAGTTTGATTTAATGTTTTTAGATGGCATATGTAGGTCATGTGTCTGACGTTGTTCATGGACATGGGCTAACACTTAGTAAAATCGTCGATCCGTATGTGGAAACTCCAGGTACGTGTCTACCGGTGTGAATAATGTGGTGAAATGTGTTCAACGTTGCTTTTCCATGTACATATGTGATAAACAAACATAGATAGATAAAAAAGTCCATTGGTCCATCCTCGTACGGAGAAAGCTATAAGGGTAGATCTGCGGGCCCCCCCCGATCTAGGGTTTCGGGGGTGAATGACCGTCGGAGGGCCGGAATCATTGGAAAACCTGCATGTGGAGCTAGGTTATGTTTATAAGTGTGATTTAATGTTTGTAGATGGCATATGTAGGTCATGTGTCTGACGTTGTTCACGGACATGGGCTAACACTTAGTAAAATCGTCGATCGTATGTGGAAACTCCCGGTACGTGTCTACCAGTGTGAATAATGTGGTGAACTGTGTTCAACCTTGGTTTTCCATGTACATATGTGCTAAAAAAACATAGATAGATAAAAAAGTCCATTGGTCCATCCTCGTACGGAGAAAGCTATAAGGGTAGATCTGCGCCCCCCCCCCCCTGATCTAGGGTTTCAGGGGTGAATGACCGTCGGAGGGCCGGAATCATTGGAAAACCTGCATGTGGAGCTAGGTTATGTTTATAAAGTGTGATTTAATGTTTGTAGATGGCATATGTAGGTCATGTGTATCACGTTGTTCACAGACATGGGCTAACACTTAGTAAAATCGTCGATCCGTATAGGGAAACTCCCGGTACGTGTCTACCAGTGTGAATAATGTGGTGAAATGTGTTGAACCTTGGTTTTCCATGTACATATGTGCTAAACAAACATAGATAGATAAAAAAGTCCATTGGTCCATCCTCGTACGGAGAAAGCTATAAGGGTAGATCTGCGGGGGCCCCCGATATAGGGTTTCGGGGGTGAATGACCGTCGGAGGAACGGAATCATTGGAAAACCTGCATGTGGAGCTAGGTTATGTTTATAAGTGTGATTTAATGTTTGTAGATGGCATATGTAGGTCATGTGTCTGACGTTGTTCACGGACATGGGCTAAGACTTTGTAAAATCGTCGATCCGTATGTGGAAACTCCCGGTACGTGTCTACCGGTGTGAATAATGTGGTGAAATGTGTTCAACCTTGGTTTTCCATGTACATATGTGCTAAACAAACATAGGTAGATAAAAAAGTCCATTGGTCCATCCTCGTACGGAAAAATCTATGTGGGTAGATCTGCGGGCCCGGCCCCCCCGATCTAGGGTTTCGGGGGTGAATGACCGTCGGAGGGCCGGAATCATTAGAAAACCTTCTTGTGGAGCTAGGTTATGTTTATAAGTGTGATTTAATGTTTGTAGATGGCATATGTAGGTCATGTGTCTGACGTTGTTCACGGACATGGGCTAACACTTAGTAAAATCGTCGATCCGTATGTGGAAACTTCCGGTACGTGTCTACCGGTGTGAATAATCTGGTGAAATGTGTTCAACCTTGGTTTTCCATGTACATATGTGCTAAACAAACATAGATAGATAAAAAATGTCATTGGTCCATCCTCGTACGGAGAAAGCTATATGGGTAGATTTGCGGCCCCCCCGATCTATGGTTTCGCGGGTGAATGACCGTCGGAGGGCCGGAATCATTGGAAAACCTGCATGTGGAGCTAGGCTATGTTTATAAGTGTGATTTAATTTTTGTAGATGGCATATGTAGGTCATGTGTCTGACGTTGTTCACGGACATGGGCTAACACTTAGTAAAATCGTCGATCCGTATGTGGAAACTCCCGGTACGTGTCTACCGGTGTGAATAATTTGGTGAAATGTGTTCAACCTTGGTTTTCCATGTACATTTGTGCTAAAAAACATAGCTAGAGAAAAAAGTCCATTGTTCCATCCTCGTACGGAGAAAGCTATAAGGGTAGATCTGCGAGCCCCCCAGATCTAGGGTTTCGGGGGTGAATGACCGTCGGAGGGCTGGAATCATTGGAAAACCTGCATGTGGAGCTAGGTTATGTTAATAAGTGTGACTTAATGTTTGTAGATGGCATATGTAGGTCATGTGTGTGACGTTGTTCACGGACATGGGCTAACACTTAGTAAAATCGTCGATCCGTATGTGGAAACTCCCGGTACGTGTCTATCGGTGTGAATAATGTGGTGAAATGTGTTCAACCTTGGTTTTCCATGTACATATGTGCTAAACAAACATAGATAGATAAAAAAGTCCATTGGTCCATCCTCGTACGGAGAAAGCTATAAGGGTAGATCTGCGTGCCCCCCCGCGATCTAGGGTTTCGGGGGTGAATGACCGTCGGAGGGCCGGAATCATTAGAAAACCTGCATGTGGAGCTAGGTTATGTTTATAAGTGTGATTTAATGTTTGTAGATGGCCTATGTAGGTCATGTGTCTGACGTTGTTCACGGACATGGGCTAACACTTAGTAAAATCGTCGACCCGTATGTGGAAACTCCAGGTACGTGTCTACCGGTGTGAATAATGTGGTGAAATGTGTTTAACGTTGGTTTTCCATGTACATATGTGCTAAAAAACATAGATAGATAAAAAAGTCCATTGGTCCATCCTCGTACGGAGAAAGCTATAAGGGTAGATCTGCGGGCCCCCCCGATCTAGGGTTTCGGGGGTGAATGACCGTCGGAGGGCCGGAATAATTGGAAAACCTGCATGTGGAGCTAGGTTATGTTTATAAGTGTGATTTCATGTTTGTAGATGGCATATGTAGGTCATATGTCTGACATTGTTCACGGACATGGGCTAACACTTAGTAAAATCGTCGATCCGTATGTGGAAACTCCCGGTACGTGTCTACCAGTGTGAATAATGTGGTGAACTTTGTTCAACCTTGGTTTTCCATGTACGTATGTGCTAAACAAACATAGATAGATAAAAAAATTCCATTGGTCCATCCTCGTACGGAGAAATCTATAAGGGTAGATCTGCGGGCACCCTCGATCTAGGGTTTCGCGGGTGAATGACCGTCGGAGGGCCGGAATCATTGGAAAACCTGCATGTGGAGCAAGGTTATGTTTATAAGTTTGATTTAATGTTTGTATATGGCATATGTAGGTCATGTGTCTGGCGTTGTTCACGGACATGGGCTAACACTTAGTAAAATTGTCGATCCGTATGTGGAAACTCCTGGTACGTGTCTACCGGTGTGAATAATGTGGTGAAATGTGTTCAACCTTGGTTTTCCATGTACAGATGTGCTAAAAAAACATAGATAGATAAAAAAAATTCCATTGGTCCATCCTCGTACGGAGAAAGCTATAAGGGTAGATCTGCGGGCCCCCCCGATCTAGGGTTTCGCGGGTGAATGACCGTCGGCGGGCCGGAATCATTTGAAAACCTGCATGTGGAGCAAGGTTATGTTTATAAGTTTGATTTAATGTTTGTATATGGCATATTTAGATCATGTGTCTGACGTTGTTCACGGACATGGGCTAACACTTAGTAAAATCGTCGATCCGTATGTGGAAACTCCCGGTACGTGTCTACCGGTGTGAATAATTTGGTGAAATGTGTTCAACCTTGGTTTTCCATGTAAATTTGTGCTAAACAAACATAGATAGATAAAAAAGTCCATTGGTCCATCCTCGTACGAAGAAAGCTATAAGGGTAGATCTTCGGGCCCCCCGATCTAGGGTTTCGGAGGTGAATGACCGTCGGAGGGCCGGAATCATTGGAAAACCTGCATGTGGAGCTAGGTTATGTTTATAAGTGTGATTTAATGTTTGTAGATGGCATATGTAGGTCATGTGTGTGACGTTGTTCACGGACATGGGCTAACACTTAGTAAAATTATCGATCCGTATGTGGAAACTCCCGGTACGTGTCTAACGGTGTGAATAATGTGGTGAAATGTGTTCAACCTTGGTTTTCCATGTACATATGTGCTAAAAATACATAGATAGATAAAAAAGTCCATTGCTCCATCCTCGTACGGAGAAAGCTATAAGGGTAGATCTGCGTGCCCCCCCACGATCTAGGGTTTCGGGGGTGAATCACCGTCGGAGGGCCGGAATCATTGGAAAACCTGCATGTGGAGCTAGGTTATGTTTATAAGTGTGATTTAATGTTTATAGATGGCAGATGTAGGTCATGTGTGTGACGTTCTTCACGGACATGGGCTAACACTTAGTAAAATCGTCGATCCGTATGTGGAAACTCCCGGTACGTGTTTACCGATGTGAATAATGTGGTGAAATGTGTTCAACCTTGGTTTTCCATGTACATATGTGCTAAACAAACATAGATAGATAAAAAAATTCCATTGGTCCATCCCCGTACGGAGAAATCTATAAGGGTAGATCTGCGGGCACCCTCGACAAGGGTTTCGCGGGTGAATGACCGTCGGAGGGCCGGAATCATTGGAAAACCTGCATGTGGAGCAAGGTTATGTTTATAAGTTTGATTTAATGTTTGTATATGGCATATGTAGGTCATGTGTCTGGCGTTGTTCACGGACATGGGCTAACACTTAGTAAAATCGTCGATCCGTATGTGGAAACTCCCGGTACGTGTCTACCGGTGTGAATAATGTGGTGAAATGTGTTCAACCTTGGTTTTCCATGTACATTTGTGCTAAACAAACATAGATAGATAAAAAAGTCCATTGGTCCATCCTCGTACGGAGAAAGCTATAAGGGTAGATCTGCGGGCCCCCCCGATCTAGGGTTTCTCGGGTAAATGACCGTCGGAGGGCCGGAATCATTGGAAAACCTGCATGTGGAGCTAGGTTATGTTTATAAGTTTGAGTTAATGTTTGTATATGGCATATGTAGGTCATGTGTCTGACGTTGATCACGGACATGGGCTAACACTTCGTAAAATCGTCGATCCGTATGTGGAAACTCCCGGTACGTGTCTACCGGTGTGAATAATGTGGTGAAATGTGTTCAACCTTGGTTTTCGATGTACATTTGTGCTAAACAAACATAGATAGATAAAAAATTCCATTGGTCCATCCTCGTACGGAGAAAGCTATAAGGCTAGATCTGCGGGCCCCCTCGATCTAGGGTTTCGCGAGTGAATGACCGTCGGAGGGCCGGAATCATTGGAAAACCTGCATGTGGAGCAAGGTTATGTTTATAAGTTTGATTTAATATTTGTATATGGCATATGTAGGTCATGTGTCTGGCGTTGTTCACGGACATGGGCTAACACTTAGTAAAATCGTCGATCCGTATATGGAAACTCCCGGTACGTGTCTACCGGTGTAAATAATTTTGTGAAATGTATTCACCCTTGGTTTTCCATGTACATTTGTGCTAAACAAACATAGATACATAAAAAAGTCCATTGGTCCATCCTCGTACGGAGAAAGCTATAGGGGTAGATCTGCGGGCCCCCCGATCTAGGGTTTCGGAGGTGAATGACCGTCGGAGGGCCGGAATCATTGGAAAACCTGCATGTGGAGCTAGCTTATGTTTATAAGTGTGATTTAATGTTCTTAGATGGCATATGTAGGTCATGTGTCTGACGTTGTTCACGGACATGGGCTAACATTTAGTAAAAATCGTCGATCCGTATGTGGAAACTCCCGGTACGTGTCTACCGGTGTGAATAATGTGGTGAAATGTGTTCAACCTTGGGTTTCCATGTACATATCTACTAAACAAACATAGGTAGATAAAAAAGTCCATTGGTCCATCCTCGTACGGAGAAATCTATATGGGTATATCTGCGGGCCCGGCCCCCCCGATCTAGGGTTTCGGGGGTGAATGACCGTCGGAGGGCCGGAATCATTAGAAAACCTGCATGTGGAGCTAGGTTATGTTTATAAGTGTGATTTAATGTTTGTAGATGGCATATGTAGGTCATGTGTCTGAGGTTGTTCACGGACATGGGCTAACACTTAGTAAAATCGTCGATCCGTATGTGGAAACTCCCGGTACGTGTCTACCGGTGTGAATAATGTGGTGAAATGTGTTCAACCTTGGTTTTCCATGTACATATGTGCTAAAAACATAGATAGATAAAAAAGTCCATTGGTCCATCCTCGTACGGAGAAAGCTATAAGGGTAGATCTGCGTGCCCCCCCCCCCCCCCCCGATCTAGGGTTTCGGGGGTGAATCACCGTCGGAGAGCCGGAATCATTGGAAAACCTGCATGTGGAGGTAGTTTATGTTTATAAGTGTGATTTAATGTTTATAGATGGCAGATGTAGGTCATGTGTCTGACGTTCTTCACGGACATGGGCTAACACTTAGTAAAATCGTCGATCCGTATGTGGAAACTCCCGGTACGTGTCTACCGATGTGAATAATGTGGTGAAATGTATTCAACCTTGGTTTTCCATGTACATATGTGCTAAACAAACATAGATAGATAAAAAAGTCCATTGGTCCATCCTCGTACGTAGAAAGCTATAAGGGTAGCTCTGCGGGGCCCCCCGATCTAGGGTTTCTCGGGTCAATGACCGTCGGAGGGCCGGAATCATTGGAAAACCTGCATGTGGAGCTAGGTTATGTTTATAAGTTTGATTTAATGTTTGTATATGGCATATGTAGGTCATGTGTCTGACGTTGATCACGGACATGGGCTAACACTTAGTAAAATCGTCGATCCGTATGTGGAAACCCCCGGTACGTGTCTACCGATGTGAATAATGTGGTGAAATGTATTCAACCTTGGTTTTCCATGTACATATGTGCTAAACAAACATAGATAGATAAAAAAGTCCATTGGTCCATCCTCGTACGTAGAAAGCTATAAGGGTAGATCTGCGGGCCCCCCCGATCTAGGGTTTCTCGGGTGAATGACCGTCGGAGAGCCGGAATCATTGGAAAACCTGCATGTGGAGGTAGTTTATGTTTATAAGTGTGATTTAATGTTTATAGATGGCAGATGTAGGTCATGTGTCTGACGTTCTTCACGGACATGGGCTAACACTTAGTAAAATCGTCGATCCGTATGTGGAAACTCCCGGTACGTGTCTACCGATGTGAATAATGTGGTGAAATGTATTCAACCTTGGTTTTCCATGTACATATGTGCTAAACAAACATAGATAGATAAAAAATTCCATTGGTCCATCCTCGTACAGAGAAAGCTATAAGGGTAGATCTGCGGGCCCCCCCGATCTAGGGTTTCTCGGGTGAATGACCGTCGGAGGGCCGGAATCATTGGAAAACCTGCATGTGGAGCTAGGTTATGTTTATAAGTTTGATTTAATGTTTGTATATGGCATATGTAGGTCATGTGTCTGACGTTGTTCACGGACATGGGCTAACATTTAGTAAAAATCGTCGATCCGTATGTGGAAACTCCCGGTACGTGTCTACCGGTGTGAATAATCTGGTGAAATGTGTTCAACCTTGGGTTTCCATGTACATATCTACTAAACAAACATAGGTAGATAAAAAAGTCCATTGGTCCATCCTCGTACCGAGAAATCTATATGGGTATATCTGCGGGCCCGGCCCCCCCGATCTAGGGTTTCGGGGGTGAATGACCGTCGGAGGGCCGGAATCATTAGAAAACCTGCATGTGGAGCTAGGTTATGTTTATAAGTGTGATTTAATGTTTGTAGATGGCATATGTAGGTCATGTGTCTGACGTTGTTCACGGACATGGGCTAACACTTAGTAAAATCGTCGATCCGTATGTGGAAACTCCCGGTACGTGTCTACCGGTGTGAATAATGTGGTGAAATGTGTTCAACCTTGGTTTTCCATGTACATATGTGCTAAACAAACATAGATAGATAAAAAATTCCGTTGGTCCATCCTCGTACGGAGAAAGCTATAAGGGTAGATCTGCGGGCCCCCCCGATCTAGGGTTTCGCGGGTGAATGACCGGCGGAGGGCCGGAATCATTGGAAAACCTGCATGTGGAGCAAGGTTATGTTTATAAGTTTGATTTAATGTTTGTATATGGCATATGTAGGTCATGTGTCTGACGTTGTTCACGGACATGGGCTAACACTTAGTAAAATCGTCGATCCGTATGTGGAAACTCCCGGTACGTGTCTACCGGTGTGAATAATTTGGTGAAATGTGATCAACCTTGGTTTTCCATGTACATTTGTGCTAAACAAACATAGATAGATAAAAAAGTCCATTGGTCCATCCTCGTACGGAGAAAGCTATAAGGGTAGATCTGCGGGCCCCCCCGATCTAGGGTTTCGGGGGTGAATGACCGTCGGAGGGCCAGAATCATTGGAAAACCTGCATGTGGAGCTAGGTTATGTTTATAAGTGTGATTTAATGTTTGTAGATGGCATATGTAGGTCATGTGTGTGACGTTGTTCACGGACATGGGCTAACACTTAGTAAAATCGTCGATCCGTATGTGGAAACTCCCGGTACGTGTCTACCGGTGTAAATAATGTGCTGAAATGTGTTCAACCTTGGTTTTCCATGTACATATGTGCTAAAAAAACATAGATAGATAAAAAAGTCCATTGGTCCATCCACGTACGGAGAAAGCTATAAGGGTAGATCTGCGTGCCCCCCCCCGATCTAGGGTTTCGGGGGTGAATCACCGTCGGAGGGCCGGAATCATTGGAAAACCTGCATGTGGAGCTAGGTTATGTTTATAAGTGTGATTTAATGTTTATAGATGGCAGATGTAGGTCATGTGTTTGACGTTCTTCACGGACATTGGCTAACACTTAGTAAAATCGTCGATCCATATGTGGAAACTCCCGGTACGTGTCTACCGATGTGAATAATGTGGTGAAATGTGTTCAACCTTGGTTTTCCATGTACATATGTGCTAAACAAACATAGATAGATAAAAAAGTCCATTGGTACATCCTCGTACGGAGAAAGCTATAAGGGTAGATCTGCGGGCCCCCCCGATCTAGGGTTTCGGGGGTGAATGCCCGTCGGAGGGCCGGAATCATTGGAAAAACTGCATGTGGAGCTAGGTTATGTTTATAAGTGTGATTTAATGTTTGTAGATGTCATATGATGGTCATGTGTCTGACGTTGATCACGGACATGGGCTAACACTTAGTAAAATCGTCGATCCGTATGTGGGAACTCCCGATACGTGTCTACCGGTGTAAATAATTTGGTGAAATGTATTCAACCTTGGTTTTCCATGTACATTTGTGCTAAAAAAACATAGATAGATAAAAAAGTCCATTGGTCCATCCTCGTACGGAGAAAGCTATAAGGGTAGATCTGCGTGCCCCCCCCCCGATCTAGGGTTTCGGGGGTGAATCACCGTCGGAGGGCCGGAATCATTGGAAAACCTGCATGTGGAGCTAGGTTATGTTTATAAGTGTGATTTAATGTTTGTAGATGGCATATGTAGGTCATGTGTCTGACGTTGTTCACGGACATGGGCTAACACTTAGTAAAATCGTCGATCCGTATGTGGAAACTCCCGGTACGTGTCGACCGGTGTGAATAATGTGGTGAAATGTGTTCAACCTTGGGTTTCCATGTACATATCTACTAAACAAACATAGGTAGATAAAAAAGTCCATAGGTCCATCCTCGTACGGAGAAATCTATATGGGTATATCTGCGGGCCCGGCCCCCCCGATCTAGGGTTTCGGGGGTGAATGACCGTCGGAGGGCCGGAATCATTAGAAAACCTGCATGTGGAGCTAGGTTATGTTTATAAGTGTGATTTAATGTTTGTAGATGGCATATGTAGGTCATGTGTCTGACGTTGTTCACGGACATGGGCTAACACTTAGTAAAATCGTCGATCCGTATGTGGAAACTCCCGGTACGTGTCTACCGGTGTGAATAATGTGGTGAAATGTGTTCAACCTTGGTTTTCCATGTACATATGTGCTAAACAAACATAGATAGATAAAAAAGTCCATTGGTCCATCCTCGTACGGAGAAAGCTATAAGGGTAGATCTGCGGGCCCCCCCGATCTAGGGTTTCGCGGGTGAATGACCGGCGGAGGGCCGGAATCATTGGAAAACCTGCATGTGGAGCAAGGTTATGTTTATAAGTTTGATTTAATGTTTGTATATGGCATATGTAGGTCATGTGTCTGACGTTGTTCACGGACATGGGCTAACACTTAGTAAAATCGTCGATCCGTATGTGGAAACTCCCGGTACGTGTCTACCGGTGTGAATAATTTGGTGAAATGTGATCAACCTTGGTTTTCCATGTACATTTGGGCTAAACAAACATAGATAGATAAAAAAGTCCATTGGTCCATCCTCGTACGAAGAAAGCTATAAGGGTAGATCTGCGGGCCCCCCCGATCTAGGGTTTCGGGGGTGAATAACCGTCGGAGGGCCAGAATCATTGGAAAACCTGTATGTGGAGCTAGGTTATGTTTATAAGTGTGATTTAATGTTTGTAGATGGCATATGGAGGTCATGTGTGTGACGTTGTTCACGGACATGGGCTAACACTTAGTAAAATCGTCGATCCGTATGTGGAAACTCCCGGTACGTGTCTACCGGTGTAAATAATGTGGTGAAATGTGTTCAACCTTGGTTTTCCATGTACATATGGGCTAAAAAACATAGATAGATAAAAAAGTCCATTGGTCCATCCTCGTACGGAGAAAGCTATAAGGGTAGATCTGCGTGCCCCCCCCCCCGATCTAGGGTTTCGGGGGTGAATCACCGTCGGAGGGCCGGAATCATTGGAAAACCTGCATGTGGAGCTAGGTTATGTTTATAAGTGTGATTTAATGTTTATAGATGGCAGATGTAGGTCATGTGTTTGACGTTCTTCACGGACATTGGCTAACACTTAGTAAAATCGTCGATCCATATGTGGAAACTCCTGGTACGTGTCTACCGATGTGAATAATGTGGTGAAATGTGTTCAACCTTGGTTTTCCATGTACATATGTGCTAAACAAACATAGATAGATAAAAAAGTCCATTGGTACATTCTCGTACGGAGAAAGCTATAAGGGTAGATCTGCGGGCCCCCCCGATCTAGGGTTTCGGGGGTGAATGCCCGTCGGAGGGCCGGAATCATTGGAAAAACTGCATGTGGAGCTAGGTTATGTTTATAAGTGTGATTTAATGTTTGTAGATGGCATATGATGGTCATGTGTCTGACGTTGATCACGGACATGGGCTAACACTTAGTAAAATCGTCGATCCGTATGTGGAAACTCCCGATACGTGTCTACCGGTGTAAATAATTTGGTGAAATGTATTCAACCTTGGTTTTCCATGTACATTTGTGCTAAAAAAACATAGATAGATAAAAAAGTCCATCGGTCCATCCTCGTACGGAGAAAGCTATAAGGGTAGATCTGCGTGCCCCCCCCCCCGATCTAGGGTTTCGGGGGTGAATCACCGTCGGAGGGCCGGAATCATTGGAAAACCTGCATGTGGAGCTAGGTTATGTTTATAAGTGTGATTTAATGTTTGTAGATGGCATATGTAGGTCATGTGTCTGACGTTGTTCACGGACATGGGCTAACACTTAGTAAAATAGTCGATCCGTATGTGGAAACTCCCGGTACGTGTCGACCGGTGTGAATAATGTGGTGAAATGTGTTCAACCTTGGGTTTCCATGTACATATCTACTAAACAAACATAGGTAGATAAAAAAGTCCATTGGTCCATCCTCGTACGGAGAAATCTATATGGGTATATCTGCGGGCCCGGCCCCCCCGATCTAGGGTTTCGGGGGTGAATGACCGTCGGAGGGCCGGAATCATTAGAAAACCTGCATGTGGAGCTAGGTTATGTTTATAAGTGTGATTTAATGTTTTTAGATGGCATATGTAGGTCATGTGTCTGACGTTGTTCACGGACATGGGCTAACACTTAGTAAAATCGTCGATCCGTATGTGGAAACTCCCGGTACGTGTCTACCGGTGTGAATAATGTGGTGAAATGTGTTCAACCTTGAATTTCCATGTACATATGTGCTAAACAAACATAGATAGATAAAAAATTCCATTGGTCCATCCTCGTACGGAGAAAGCTATAAGGGTAGATCTGCGGGCCCCCCCGATCTAGGGTTTCGCGGGTGAATGACCGGCGGAGGGCCGGAATCATTGGAAAACCTGCATGTGGAGCAAGGTTATGTTTATAAGTTTGATTTAATGTTTGTATATGGCATATGTAGGTCATGTGTCTGACGTTGTTCACGGACATGGGCTAACACTTAGTAAAATCGTCGATCCGTATGTGGAAATTCCCGGTACGTGTCTACCGGTGTGAATAATTTGGTGAAATGTGATCAACCTTGGTTTTCCATGTACATTTGTGCTAAACAAACATAGATTTATAAAAAAGTCCATTGGTCCATCCTCGTACGAAGAAAGCTATAAGGGTAGATCTGCGGGCCCCCCCGATCTAGGGT
This sequence comes from Bromus sterilis, assembly GCA_950022295.1. Lineage (NCBI taxonomy): Eukaryota > Viridiplantae > Streptophyta > Magnoliopsida > Poales > Poaceae > Bromus > Bromus sterilis. The sequence goes on along the minus strand of OX465601.1, from coordinate 134,210,822 downwards.
TTCGGGGGTGAATGACCGTCGGAGGGCCAGAATCATTGGAAAACCTGCATGTGGAGCTAGGTTATGTTTATAAGTGTGATTTAATGTTTGTAGATGGCATATGTAGGTCATGTGTGTGACGTTGTTCACGGACATGGGCTAACACTTAGTAAAATCGTCGATCCGTATGTGGAAACTCCCGGTACGTGTCTACCGGTGTAAATAATGTGGTGAAATGTGTTCAACCTTGGTTTTCCATGTACATATGTGCTAAAAAAACATAGATAGATAAAAAAGTCCATTGGTCCATCCTCGTACGGAGAAAGCTATAAGGGTAGATCTGCGTGCCCCCCCCCCCCGATCTAGGGTTTCGGGGGTGAATCACCGTCGGAGGGCCGGAATCATTGGAAAACCTGCATGTGGAGCTAGGTTATGTTTATAAGTGTGATTTAATGTTTATAGATGGCATATGTAGGTCATGTGTCTGGCGTTGTTCACGGACATGGGCTAACACTTAGTAAAATCGTCGATCCGTATGTGGAAACTCCCGGTACGTGTCTACCGGTGTGAATAATGTGGTGAAATGTGTTCAACCTTGGTTTTCCATGTACATTTGTGCTAAACAAACATAGATAGATAAAAAAGTCCATTGGTCCATCCTCGTACGGAGAAAGCTATAAGGGTAGATCTGCGGGCCCCCCCGATCTAGGGTTTCTCGGGTGAATGACCGTCGGAGGGCCGGAATCATTGGAAAACCTGCATGTGGAGCTAGGTTATGTTTATAAGTTTGAGTTAATGTTTGTATATGGCATATGTAGGTCATGTGTCTGACGTTGATCACGGACATGGGCTAACACTTCGTAAAATCGTCGATCCGTATGTGGAAACTCCCGGTACGTGTCTACCGGTGTGAATAATGTGGTGAAATGTGTTCAACCTTGGTTTTCGATGTACATTTGTGCTAAACAAACATAGATAGATAAAAAATTCCATTGGTCCATCCTCGTACGGAGAAAGCTATAAGGCTAGATCTGCGGGCCCCCCCGATCTAGGGTTTCGCGGGTGAATGACCGTCGGAGGGCCGGAATCATTGGAAAACCTGCATGTGGAGCTAGGTTATGTTTATAAGTTTGAGTTAATGTTTGTATATGGCATATGTAGGTCATGTGTCTGACGTTGATCACGGACATGGGCTAACACTTCGTAAAATCGTCGATCCGTATGTGGAAACTCCCGGTACGTGTCTACCGGTGTGAATAATGTGGTGAAATGTGTTCAACCTTGGTTTTCGATGTACATTTGTGCTAAACAAACATAGATAGATAAAAAATTCCATTGGTCCATCCTCGTACGGAGAAAGCTATAAGGCTAGATCTGCGGGCCCCCTCGATCTAGGGTTTCGCGGGTGAATGACCGTCGGAGGGCCGGAATCATTGGAAAACCTGCATGTGGAGCAAGGTTATGTTTATAAGTTTGATTTAATATATGTATATGGCATATGTAGGTCATGTGTCTGGCGTTGTTCACGGACATGGGCTAACACTTAGTAAAATCGTCGATCCGTATATGGAAACTCCCGGTACGTGTCTACCGGTGTAAATAATTTTGTGAAATGTATTCACCCTTGGTTTTCCATGTACATATGTGCTAAACAAACATAGATACATAAAAAAGTCCATTGGTCCATCCTCGTACGGAGAAAGCTATAGGGGTAGATCTGCGGGCCCCCCGATCTAGGGTTTCGGAGGTGAATGACCGTCGGAGGGCCGGAATCATTGGAAAACCTGCATGTGGAGCTAGCTTATGTTTATAAGTGTGATTTAATGTTCTTAGATGGCATATGTAGGTCATGTGTCTGACGTTGTTCACGGACATGGGCTAACATTTAGTAAAAATCGTCGATCCGTATGTGGAAACTCCCGGTACGTGTCTACCGGTGTGAATAATGTGGTGAAATGTGTTCAACCTTGGGTTTCCATGTACATATCTACTAAACAAACATAGGTAGATAAAAAAGTCCATTGGTCCATCCTCGTACGGAGAAATCTATATGGGTATATCTGCGGGCCCGGCCCCCCCGATCTAGGGTTTCGGGGGTGAATGACCGTCGGAGGGCCGGAATCATTAGAAAACCTGCATGTGGAGCTAGGTTATGTTTATAAGTGTGATTTAATATTTGTAGATGGCATATGTAGGTCATGTGTCTGAGGTTGTTCACGGACATGGGCTAACACTTAGTAAAATCGTCGATCCGTATGTGGAAACTCCCGGTACGTGTCTACCGGTGTGAATAATGTGGTGAAATGTGTTCAACCTTGGTTTTCCATGTACATATGTGCTAAAAACATAGATAGATAAAAAAGTCCATTGGTCCATCCTCGTACGGAGAAAGCTATAAGGGTAGATCTGCGTGCCCCCCCCCCCGATCTAGGGTTTCGGGGGTGAATCACCGTCGGAGAGCCGGAATCATTGGAAAACCTGCATGTGGAGGTAGTTTATGTTTATAAGTGTGATTTAATGTTTATAGATGGCAGATGTAGGTCATGTGTCTGACGTTCTTCACGGACATGGGCTAACACTTAGTAAAATCGTCGATCCGTATGTGGAAACTCCCGGTACGTGTCTACCGATGTGAATAATGTGGTGAAATGTATTCAACCTTGGTTTTCCATGTACATATGTGCTAAACAAACATAGATAGATAAAAAAGTCCATTGGTCCATCCTCGTACGTAGAAAGCTATAAGGGTAGATCTGCGGGCCCCCCCGATCTAGGGTTTCTCGGGTGAATGACCGTCGGAGGGCCGGAATCATTGGAAAACCTGCATGTGGAGCTAGGTTATGTTTATAAGTTTGATTTAATGTTTGTATATGGCATATGTAGGTCATGTGTCTGACGTTGATCACGGACATGGGCTAACACTTAGTAAAATCGTCGATCCGTATGTGGAAACCCCCGGTACGTGTCTACCGATGTGAATAATGTGGTGAAATGTATTCAACCTTGGTTTTCCATGTACATATGTGCTAAACAAACATAGATAGATAAAAAAGTCCATTGGTCCATCCTCGTACGTAGAAAGCTATAAGGGTAGATCTGCGGGCCCCCCCGATCTAGGGTTTCTCGGGTGAATGACCGTCGGAGAGCCGGAATCATTGGAAAACCTGCATGTGGAGGTAGTTTATGTTTATAAGTGTGATTTAATGTTTATAGATGGCAGATGTAGGTCATGTGTCTGACGTTCTTCACGGACATGGGCTAACACTTAGTAAAATCGTCGATCCGTATGTGGAAACTCCCGGTACGTGTCTACCGATGTGAATAATGTGGTGAAATGTATTCAACCTTGGTTTTCCATGTACATATGTGCTAAACAAACATAGATAGATAAAAAATTCCATTGGTCCATCCTCGTACAGAGAAAGCTATAAGGGTAGATCTGCGGGCCCCCCCGATCTAGGGTTTCTCGGGTGAATGACCGTCGGAGGGCCGGAATCATTGGAAAACCTGCATGTGGAGCTAGGTTATGTTTATAAGTTTGATTTAATGTTTGTATATGGCATATGTAGGTCATGTGTCTGACGTTGTTCACGGACATGGGCTAACATTTAGTAAAAATCGTCGATCCGTATGTGGAAACTCCCGGTACGTGTCTACCGGTGTGAATAATCTGGTGAAATGTGTTCAACCTTGGGTTTCCATGTACATATCTACTAAACAAACATAGGTAGATAAAAAAGTCCATTGGTCCATCCTCGTACCGAGAAATCTATATGGGTATATCTGCGGGCCCGGCCCCCCCGATCTAGGGTTTCGGGGGTGAATGACCGTCGGAGGGCCGGAATCATTAGAAAACCTGCATGTGGAGCTAGGTTATGTTTATAAGTGTGATTTAATGTTTGTAGATGGCATATGTAGGTCATGTGTCTGACGTTGTTCACGGACATGGGCTAACACTTAGTAAAATCGTCGATCCGTATGTGGAAACTCCCGGTACGTGTCTACCGGTGTGAATAATGTGGTGAAATGTGTTCAACCTTGGTTTTCCATGTACATATGTGCTAAACAAACATAGATAGATAAAAAATTCCGTTGGTCCATCCTCGTACGGAGAAAGCTATAAGGGTAGATCTGCGGGCCCCCCCGATCTAGGGTTTCGCGGGTGAATGACCGGCGGAGGGCCGGAATCATTGGAAAACCTGCATGTGGAGCAAGGTTATGTTTATAAGTTTGATTTAATGTTTGTATATGGCATATGTAGGTCATGTGTCTGACGTTGTTCACGGACATGGGCTAACACTTAGTAAAATCGTCGATCCGTATGTGGAAACTCCCGGTACGTGTCTACCGGTGTGAATAATTTGGTGAAATGTGATCAACCTTGGTTTTCCATGTACATTTGTGCTAAACAAACATAGATAGATAAAAAAGTCCATTGGTCCATCCTCGTACGAAGAAAGCTATAAGGGTAGATCTGCGGGCCCCCCCGATCTAGGGTTTCGGGGGTGAATGACCGTCGGAGGGCCAGAATCATTGGAAAACCTGCATGTGGAGCTAGGTTATGTTTATAAGTGTGATTTAATGTTTGTAGATGGCATATGTAGGTCATGTGTGTGACGTTGTTCACGGACATGGGCTAACACTTAGTAAAATCGTCGATCCGTATGTGGAAACTCCCGGTACGTGTCTACCGGTGTAAATAATGTGCTGAAATGTGTTCAACCTTGGTTTTCCATGTACATATGTGCTAAAAAAACATAGATAGATAAAAAAGTCCATTGGTCCATCCACGTACGGAGAAAGCTATAAGGGTAGATCTGCGTGCCCCCCCCCGATCTAGGGTTTCGGGGGTGAATCACCGTCGGAGGGCCGGAATCATTGGAAAACCTGCATGTGGAGCTAGGTTATGTTTATAAGTGTGATTTAATGTTTATAGATGGCAGATGTAGGTCATGTGGTTGACGTTCTTCACGGACATTGGCTAACACTTAGTAAAATCGTCGATCCATATGTGGAAACTCCCGGTACGTGTCTACCGATGTGAATAATGTGGTGAAATGTGTTCAACCTTGGTTTTCCATGTACATATGTGCTAAACAAACATAGATAGATAAAAAAGTCCATTGGTACATCCTCGTACGGAGAAAGCTATAAGGGTAGATCTGCGGGCCCCCCCGATCTAGGGTTTCGGGGGTGAATGCCCGTCGGAGGGCCGGAATCATTGGAAAAACTGCATGTGGAGCTAGGTTATGTTTATAAGTGTGATTTAATGTTTGTAGATGTCATATGATGGTCATGTGTCTGACGTTGATCACGGACATGGGCTAACACTTAGTAAAATCGTCGATCCGTATGTGGGAACTCCCGATACGTGTCTACCGGTGTAAATAATTTGGTGAAATGTATTCAACCTTGGTTTTCCATGTACATTTGTGCTAAAAAAACATAGATAGATAAAAAAGTCCATTGGTCCATCCTCGTACGGAGAAAGCTATAAGGGTAGATCTGCGTGCCCCCCCCCCCGATCTAGGGTTTCGGGGGTGAATCACCGTCGGAGGGCCGGAATCATTGGAAAACCTGCATGTGGAGCTAGGTTATGTTTATAAGTGTGATTTAATGTTTGTAGATGGCATATGTAGGTCATGTGTCTGACGTTGTTCACGGACATGGGCTAACACTTAGTAAAATCGTCGATCCGCATGTGGAAACTCCAGGTACGTGTCGACCGGTGTGAATAATGTGGTGAAATGTGTTCAACCTTGGGTTTCCATGTACATATCTACTAAACAAACATAGGTAGATAAAAAAGTCCATTGGTCCATCCTCGTACGGAGAAATCTATATGGGTATATCTGCGGGCCCGGCCCCACCGATCTAGGGTTTCGGGGGTGAATGACCGTCGGAGGGCCGGAATCATTAGAAAACCTGCATGTGGAGCTAGGTTATGTTTATAAGTGTGATTTAATGTTTGTAGATGGCATATGTAGGTCATGTGTCTGACGTTGTTCACGGACATGGGCTAACACTTAGTAAAATCGTCGATCCGTATGTGGAAACTCCCGGTACGTGTCTACCGGTGTGAATAATGTGGTGAAATATGTTCAACCTTGGTTTTCCATGTACATATGTGCTAAACAAACATAGATAGATAAAAAATTCCATTGGTCCATCCTCGTACGGAGAAAGCTATAAGGGTAGATCTGCGGGCCCCCCCGATCTAGGGTTTCGCGGGTGAATGACCGGCGGAGGGCCGGAATCATTGGAAAACCTGCATGTGGAGCAAGGTTATGTTTATAAGTTTGATTTAATGTTTGTATATGGCATATGTAGGTCATGTGTCTGACGTTGTTCACGGACATGGGCTAACACTTAGTAAAATCGTCGATCCGTATGTGGAAACTCCCGGTACGTGTCTAGCGGTGTGAATAATTTGGTGAAATGTGATCAACCTTGGTTTTCCATGTACATTTGTGCTAAACAAACATAGATAGATAAAAAAGTCCATTGGTCCATCCTCGTACGAAGAAAGCTATAAGGGTAGATCTGCGGGCCCCCCCGATCTAGGGTTTCGGGGGTGAATGACCGTCGGAGGGCCAGAATCATTGGGAAACCTGCATGTGGAGCTAGGTTATGTTTATAAGTGTGATTTAATGTTTGTAGATGGCATATGTAGGTCATGTGTGTGACGTTGTTCACGGACATGGGCTAACACTTAGTAAAATCGTCGATCCGTATGTGGAAACTCCCGGTACGTGTCTACCGGTGTAAATAATGTGGTGAAATGTGTTCAACCTAGGTTTTCCATGTACATATGTGCTAAAAAAACATAGATAGATAAAAAAGTCCATTGGTCCATCCTCGTACGGAGAAAGCTATAAGGGTAGATCTGCGTGCCCCCCCCCCCCGATCTAGGGTTTCGGGGGTGAATCACCGTCGGAGGGCCGGAATCATTAGAAAACCTGCATGTGGAGCTAGGTTATGTTTATAAGTGTGATTTAATGTTTATAGATGGCAGATGTAGGTCATGTGTTTGACGTTCTTCACGGACATTGGCTAACACTTAGTAAAATCGTCGATCCATATGTGGAAACTCCCGGTACGTGTCTACCGATGTGAATAATGTGGTGAAATGTGTTCAACCTTGGTTTTCCATGTACATATGTGCTAAACAAACATAGATAGATAAAAAAGTCCATTGGTACATCCTCGTACGGAGAAAGCTATAAGGGTAGATCTGCGGGCCCCCCCGATCTAGGGTTTCGGGGGTGAATGCCCGTCGGAGGGCCGGAATCATTGGAAAAACTGCATGTGGAGCTAGGTTATGTTTATAAGTGTGATTTAATGTTTGTAGATGGCATATGATGGTCATGTGTCTGTCGTTGATCACGGACATGGGCTAACACTTAGTAAAATCGTCGATCCGTATGTGGAAACTCCCGATACGTGTCTACCGGTGTAAATAATTTGGTGAAATGTATTCAACCTTGGTTTTCCATGTACATTTGTGCTAAAAAAACATAGATAGATAAAAAAGTCCATTGGTCCATCCTCGTACGGAGAAAGCTATAAGGGTAGATCTGCGTGCCCCCCCCCCCCGATCTAGGGTTTCGGGGGTGAATCACCGTCGGAGGGCCGGAATCATTGGAAAACCTGCATGTGGAGCTAGGTTATGTTTATAAGTGTGATTTAATGTTTGTAGATGGCATATGTAGGTCATGTGTCTGACGTTGTTCACGGACATGGGCTAACACTTAGTAAAATCGTCGATCCGTATGTGGAAACTCCCGGTACGTGTCTACCGGTGTGAATAATGTGGTGAAATGTGTTCAACCTTGAATTTCCATGTACATATGTGCTAAACAAACATAGATAGATAAAAAATTCCATTGGTCCATCCTCGTACGGAGAAAGCTATAAGGGTAGATCTGCGGGCCCCCCCGATCTAGGGTTTCGCGGGTGAATGACCGGCGGAGGGCCGGAATCATTGGAAAACCTGCATGTGGAGCAAGGTTATGTTTATAAGTTTGATTTAATGTTTGTATATGGCATATGTAGGTCATGTGTCTGACGTTGTTCACGGACATGGGCTAACACTTAGTAAAATCGTCGATCCGTATGTGGAAATTCCCGGTACGTGTCTACCGGTGTGAATAATTTGGTGAAATGTGATCAACCTTGGTTTTCCATGTACATTTGTGCTAAACAAACATAGATTGATAAAAAAGTCCATTGGTCCATCCTCGTACGAAGAAAGCTATAAGGGTAGATCTGCGGGCCCCCCCGATCTAGGGTTTCGGGGGTGAATGACCGTCGGAGGGCCAGAATCATTGGAAAACCTGCATGTGGAGCTAGGTTATGTTTATAAGTGTGATTTAATGTTTGTAGATGGCATATGTAGGTCATGTGTGTGACGTTGTTCACGGACATGGGCTAACACTTAGTAAAATCGTCGATCCGTATGTGGAAACTCCCGGTACGTGTCTACCGGTGTAAATAATGTGGTGAAATGTGTTCAACCTTGGTTTTCCATGTACATATGTGCTAAAAAAACATAGATAGATAAAAAAGTCCATTGGTCCATCCTCGTACGGAGAAAGCTATAAGGGTAGATCTGCGTGCCCCCCCCCCGATCTAGGGTTTCGGGGGTGAATCACCGTCGGAGGGCCGGAATCATTGGAAAACCTGCATGTGGAGCTAGGTTATGTTTATAAGTGTGATTTAATGTTTATAGATGGCAGATGTAGGTCATGTGTTTGACGTTCTTCACGGACATTGGCTAACACTTAGTAAAATCGTCGATCCATATGTGGAAACTCCCGGTACGTGTCTACCGATGTGAATAATGAGGTGAAATGTGTTCAACCTTGGTTTTCCATGTACATATGTGCTAAACAAACATAGATAGATAAAAAAGTCCATTGGTACATCCTCGTACGGAGAAAGCTATAAGGGTAGATCTGCGGGCCCCCCCGATCTAGGGTTTCGGGGGTGAATGCCCGTCGGAGGGCCGGAATCATTGGAAAAACTGCATGTGGAGCTAGGTTATGTTTATAAGTGTGATTTAATGTTTGTAGATGGCATATGATGGTCATGTGTCTGACGTTTATCACGGACATGGGCTAACACTTAGTAAAATCGTCGATCCGTATGTGGAAACTCCCGATACGTGTCTACCGGTGTAAATAATTTGGTGAAATGTATTCAACCTTGGTTTTCCATGTACATTTGTGCTAAAAAAACATAGATAGATAAAAAAGTCCATTGGTCCATCCTCGTACGGAGAAAGCTATAAGGGTAGATCTGCGGGGCCCCCGATCTAGGGTTTCGGAGGTGAATGACCGTCGGAGGGCCGGAATCATTGGAAAACCTGCATGTGGAGCTAGCTTATGTTCATAAGTGTGATTTAATGTTTGTAGATGGCATATGTAGGTCATGTGTCTGACGTTGTTCACGGACATGGGCTAATACTTAGTAAAATCGTCGATCCGTATGTGGAAACTCCCGGTACGTGTCTACCGGTGTGAATAATCTGGTGAAATGTGTTCAACCTCGGGTTTCCATGTACATATGTGTTAAACAAACATAGGTAGATAAAAAAGTCCATTGGTCCATCCTCGTACGGAGAAATCTATATGGGTAGTTCTGCGGGCCCGGCCCCCCCGATCTAGGGTTTCGGGGGTGAATGACCGTCGGAGGGCCGGAATCATTAGAAAACCTGCATGTGGAGCTAGGTTATGTTTATAAGTGTGATTTAATGTTTATAGATGGCAGATGTAGGTCATGTGTCCGACGTTCTTCACGGACATGGGCTAACACTTAGTAAAATCGTCGATCCGTATGTGGAAACTCCCGGTACGTGTCTACCGGTGTGAATAATGTGGTGAAATGTGTTCAACCTTGGTTTTCCATGTACATATGTGCTAAACAAACATAGATAGATAAAAAAATTCAATTGGTCCATCCTCGTACGGAGAAAGCTATAAGGGTAGATCTGCGCCCCCCCCCCCCGATCTAGGGTTTCGCGGGTGAATGAACGTCGGAGGGACGGAATCATTGGAAAACCTGCATGTGGAGCAAGGTTATGTTTATAAGTTTGATTTAATGTTTGTATATGGCATATGTAGCTCATGTGTCTGACATTGTTCACGGACATGGGCTAAGACTTAGTAAAATCGTAGATCCGTATGTGGAAACTCCCGGTACGTGTCTACCGGTGTGAATAATTTGGTAAAATGTGTTCAACCTTGGTTTTCCATGTATATTTGTGCTAAAAAAACATAGATAGATAAAAAAGTCCATTGGTCCATCCTCGTACGAAGAAAGCTATAAGGGTAGATCTGCGGGCCCCCTTGATCTAGGGTTTCGGGGGTGAATGACCGTCGGAGGGCCGGAATCATTGGAAAACCTGCATGTGGAGCTAGGTTATGTTTATAAGTGTGATTTAATGTTTGTAGATGGCATATGTAGGTCATGTGTGTGACGTTGTTCACGGAGATGGGCTAACACTTAGTAAAATCGTCGATCCGTATGTGGAAACTCCCGGTACATGTCTACCGGTGTGAATAATGTGGTGAAATGTGTTCAACCTTGGTTTTCCATGTACATATGTGCTAAACAAACATAGATAGATAAAAAAGTCCATTGGTCCATCCTCGTACGGAGAAAGCTATAAGGGTAGATCTGCGGGCCCCCCCGATCTAGGGTTTCTCGGGTGAATGACCGTCGGAGGGCCGGAATCATTGGAAAACCTGCATGTGGAGCTAGGTTATGTTTATAAGTTTGATTTAATGTTTGTATATGGCATATGTAGGTCATGTGTCTGACGTTGATCACGGACATGGGCTAACACTTAGTAAAATCGTCGATCCGTATGTGGAAACTCCCGGTACGTGTCTACCGGTGTGAAAAATCTGGTGAAATGTGTTCAACCTTGGTTTTCCATGTACATATGTGCCAAACAAACATAGATAGATAAAAAATTCCATTGGTCCATCCTCGTACGGAGAAAGCTATAAGGGTAGATCTGCGGGGCCCCCTCGATCTAGGGTTTCGCGGGTGAATGACCGTGGAGGGCCGGAATCATTGGAAAACCTGCATGTGGAGCTAGGTTATGTTTATAAGTGTGATTTAATGTTTGTAGATGGCATATGTAGGTCATGTGTGTTACGTTGTTCACGGACATGGGCTAACACTTAGTAAAATCGTCGATCTGTATGTGGAAACTCCCGGTACGTGTCTACCGGTGTGAATAATGTGGTGAAATGTGTTCAACCTTGGTTTTCCATGTACATATGTGCTAAACAAACATAGATAGATAAAAAAGTCCATTGGTCCATCCTCGTACGGAGAAAGCTATAAGGGTAGATCTGCGGGCCCCCCCGATCTAGGGTTTCGGGGGTGAATGACGATCGGAGGGCCGGAATCATTGGAAAACCTGCATGTGGAGCTAGGTTATGTTTATAAGTTTGATTTAATGTTTGTAGATGGCATATGTAGGTCATGTGTCTGACGTTGTTCACGGACATGGGCTAACACTATGTAAAATCTTCGATCCGTATGTGGAAACTTCCGGTACGTGTCTACCGGTGTGAATAATGTGGTGAAATGTGTTCAATCTTGGTTTTCCATGTACATATGTGCTAAACAAAGATAGATAGATAAAAAAGTCCATTGGTCCATCCTCGTACGGAGAAAGCTATAAGGGTAGATCTGCGGGCCCCCCCGATCTAGGGTTTCGGGGGTGAATTACCGTCGGAGGGCCAGAATCATTGGAAAACCTGCATGTGGAGCTAGGTTATGTTTATAAGTGTGATTTAATGTTTGTAGATGGCATATGTAGGTCATGTGTCTGACGTTGTTCACGGAGATGGGCTAACACTTAGTAAAATCGTCGATCCGTATGTGGAAACTCCCGGTACGTGTCTACCGGTGTGAATAATGTGGTGAAATGTGTTCAACCTTGGTTTTCCATGTACATATGTGCTAAACAAACATAGATAGATAAAAAAGTCCATTGGTCCATCCTCGTACGGTGAAATCTATAAGGGTAGATCTGCGGGCCCGGCCCCCCCGATCTAGGGTTTCGGGGGTGAATGACCGTCGGAGGGCCGGAATCATTAGAAAACCTGCATGTGGAGCTAGGTTATGTTTATAAGTGTGATCTAATGTTTGTAGATGGCATATGTAGGTCATGTGTCTAACGTTGTTCACGGACATGGGCTAACACTTAGTAAAATCGTCAATCCGTATGTGGAAACTCCCGGTACGTGTCTACCGGTGTGAATAATGTGGTGAAATGTGTTCAACCTTGGTTTTCCATGTACATATGTGCTAAAAAAACATAGATAGATAAAAAAGTCCATCGGTCCGTTCTCGTACGGAGAAAGCTATAAGGGTAGATCTGCGGGCCCCCCTCTGATCTAGGGTTTCGGGGGTGAATGACTGATATGTCCAAAACGTATCGATAATTTCTGCTTGCTCCATGCATGTTTTGTGTGATATTGCTACGATCTAGATACACTTTCATACACTTTTGATCATATTTGGACTAACCTATTAACTTAGTGCACCCCAGTGCGAGTTCCTGTTTTCTGCTGTTTTTCTATTTCAGTTTTCCCCCATATAAAAAGTGCCAGAAAAATTCGGGAAAATTCAGATAAAAAATCAGCGTGACGGAAGCTTCGAGAAGATCCCGGGAGGGGCCAGAGGGGAGCCAGGGGGGCCCAGGCGGCCACCCGGCGCGGCCCCACCCCTGGCCGCGCCAGGGGGGCGCCTGGGGCCCCTGGCACACCTCTGGCTGCCCCCTTTCGCCTATTTATCCCCCGTCTTGGGAAAACTGCAGAACAAGAACCCTATTCCGCGAACTCGCCTCTGTTCCGCCGCCGCCGCGCTTCTGAAGATTAGGAGCACCAGAAGACCTCCTCCCAGCACCCTGCCGGAGGGAGGATTGACCTCCGGGAGTCTCCTCTCCACCATGGATGCTCCCCGGATGTCTCGTGAGTAGTTTTGCTTGGACCATGGGTCCGTGATCAGTAGCTATGTGATGTTCTCCTCCCCTCTTTGATCTTCATTGTTTAGACCTCGTGAGCTGACCTACATGATCGAGGCACCTTTGTAATATTTCTGCTATTGCTATGTTGAGTTTGATCGGATCTGATGGATTATGAGATTATGTTCAGATTGTGATAGAGTAATATATTTGGTTTTTATCTCTTATATTTTTGTTCCTAAGTAATTCTTGCATGCTCTCCGTTGCTGTTTATTGCTTTGGCCAAGTAGTAGGTAGTGACTCCAAGAGGGAGCGTTGTGCTAGATTGTGGGTTCATGCCTCCCCATGACATGCTTGAGTGACAGAAACATGAGTCTAGGGGATGTGCTGTTGCCACAAGGGGGAAAACAACGGTGCTTGTAACCGCGGTTGCAAGGATTGTTTACTTTACGCAAAGTTCTTTTTAATGCATTTGTCTGTTGCTTTGGGTTTACACTTTGGGTGGGGCTCGCAACTTAATACCAGCGAGATGTACTGGATAGATATCTCAAGGCTGATGATTAGTAGTAGATGCAGATGGATTTCGGTCTACTTACTTTGGCGTACTGCCCGTGCTTTTGAACCTCTTCCTTTCTTTTGTAGCATAGTTAGCATTGCGGTGCATTCATAATCCTGTCAATTGCCTTTCTGTAATTTTTTTACCTCGCATAACAATTTTATCGTCTTTTGGGAGAGAGACATCACTAGCGAACATCACGTATCCCGGTCCATATCCTTATCACTGTTTCCAATCTACATTTACTTTATTTTATTTGCTATCATTATCCCTTGCATTTTATCCTTTGTAAACAACAAGACCGGAGAGATTGACAACCTCTCTGAACTTCGTTGGGAACAAAGTTATCTGTGTCTGTGTGCAGGTCCGCGTCAGTTGCGCCGCTGACACCTACTTATCATCTCTGGAGTCCTGCTGGAGACAAACCTTGGTATCTTCACCGAGGGAAAACTGCTGCCGCACTATATCTCAACCTTACACTTGGGGAAACCAACGAAGGGGCGAGAAGCCATCAAGCAAGTTTTCTGGCGCCGTTGCCGGGGACTCCAAGTGCTAAGATAGGGGAGTTGCACACTACCCTTTACCTTTGTTTTTTAGTCTTGTTAGTTTATCTTTCAGTTTTTATCTTTGTGTCTTTTATCAAAATTTACAAAAATTTTATCTATCTTGCTGTTAGTAGTCCTCCTTGTTTAGATGAACATGTTAGGACTAGGTGCTTTGCGGGAATCGGAAGTTCTCGATTTCCGTCAAAGGGATGGAGAAAATATGAAGAAGGCATGGGACAGAATTTCTGAAGCACATAAAAGAATTATGCCTTGGATATCTATAAAGATTGTGCTTAGAAATTTTTACCATGGTCTTTTTAAGTGGTGTAAGCACTCTCTTGACATTATAGCTGAAGGAGATTTTCTAGAGTGTGATGAAGATAGGGCTCTTGAGATTTTGCATAGTCTATCTGGTTTTTTTGTTTATGATCGTAGTATTGATACTGTCATAGATAGACTTGCCACTATTGAAAAAAGACTGGATGCTCTATATTTGGGGAAATTAGAGGAACTTATGTCCAATAAGAAAGAAATGTTGGAGATAGATGATGATTGGGAGCCCTTTGTTAGGATTAGCATCTCTAACCAAAGCTTCCTTGCTTTTTGTGATATTGGATCCACAGTTTCCACTATGCCAAAAATAGTCTATGATTCTTTGAAACTGGATATGAATATATTATCATCTTATCATGAACATTCTAATGGAGATATTTCAGAGGTTAAAGGAAATGTAAAAGAAGTCCAAGTTTCATTCCTTCATAGGACTGCACCAATGGATTTCTTCATCATGGAGCCAAACCAAAGTAACATTGTGCTCGGAAGAGACTTCCTCCGTGCTATGAAAGGCATCATTGATATTGGTAATAGGCACATACGCTTACGCGGTATGGCGAAAGGTAAGTATATCTTCCCTAGTAAAAAGAAGAAGGAACTTATTGAAAATCAATTTGAGGGATTTTATGATTCTGATCTTGGATACCCTTGATTCTTCTTTTTGCATTATGCCTAGCTAATGGCTTTAAAGAAGCGCTTTCGGGAGGCAGCCCGCAACGAATTTAGGTTTTTCTTTTTGCTTTTGTTATGTCTTGATGTTTTTTACTACTGTGGCAACATCATTGTATCTTTATTTTTCAGCTTTGTGCCAAGTTATAGCCTCTTACGGCAAGGGAAGTAAAAGTTGTGACATGCTGTCCAGAAAATAGATTCTATCCTCGTGACCAGAAATATTCCCGAAAAATCCCAGTTCATATTTTTGAGCTGAATTTGTTACACAGTATGCTCTATACAATTACGAAAGTTCCGTATGTTCTGAATTTTTTTATTTGAGTTGCAGAAGTGCCCCTAAAAAAATCTTTACTATCTGCTGTTCTGTTTTTCACAGATTCTGCCACGTTTTGTCTCTCCTTACTTTTGCAAACCTTAAGCTTGCTTTTTCTTTGCAAAAACTTTTTTGGCAATCTTGGGAAACAGTAGCTCTTCAAGATTATCTTTATATCCAGTGGAGAAAAATTATTTATTAAGGGTACTAACCTCTCTAATCAGCTTGTGATGAGTTATGTATGAAGGGAGTTTTCAAGTGTGCGATGGAAGATGATGAAAGAAGATCCAGGAGTGTCAAGCGCTCAAGCTTGGGGATGCCCCCATGTATCCCCAATAAATATTCAAGGAGACTCAAGCGTCTAAGCTTGGGGATGCCCCCGTGCATCCCCTTCTCCATCAACAATCATCAGTTCGTCCTTTGTCTCACTATATTTTTATCACTTCATGCGTTATGTGCTATGCTTGGAGCGTCTCGCTCTTAGGTTTTGTTTTTAGTTTTGTTTAGCTTTGCTTGATGTTCTTAAAAAGTTAGATCCTTTCTTACTTTGTGTGGGAGAGAGACACGCTCCACTTTCAAAATCTAGAACACATCATAGGATTTTTCCTGCCTATCTTTTTGCTATTGTGTGTTCTTTATCTTTTCATAGCTACTGCCATGTTTAGTTTTAGTCTTAGTTTGTCTTTAGCAAGAGCCTTGGCTTTTGTTTAGTTTGTTGCTGCAACTCTTTTAAGTCTTCATGTTTATCTTGTTAAGAGAGTTGGTTGTTGCACTGAGTTGTGTTTTGTCTTGAAAGTAGGTAATTGAGGTTGCTATTTAATTTTAGTAGTAGCTTGAAATAGTTTTGAGGCATTGTTGTGAGTAATGTTTGGACTTTTGGTGTCAAGAGCTCTTGCCTATTAGTGATAGGTGTCGTATTTTGGGCAATCCGTGTTTATTTTCAAAACCTACAAAACTAGTTGAGAACTCTAGCTACTAGATGGATCACTACTCTTCTGAGGAGTCGAATATTAGAGTACACTCACGTACCATGAGTCGAGGATGCGCGAGGATAACCAAACCCCCATACACTCCTCCTCGGGGTACTTGTCTCTTTGTGAACCTCCTCATTAGATTGAGAGTTACCGATAATAAGTGCATGAGTTCTTCGGACTAATGTAAGTATTGAGAGTTGACACTTCCACCTTCCCATATTTTGCTAGCCTTTCCCGCGCCGTGCATTGCCTTCTTCTCACTCCGAGAGTTGGTGTCCACCTTCGCCGGTACATCCAAACCCTTGGCATGATACGCTCTGTCATCATAAGCCTCCCTTTATCCTTCCTCAAAACAACCACCATACCTACCTATCAAGGCATTTCCATTGCCTTTCCGAGTTATATTGCCATGCAACTTCCACCTCTTCATGACTTAATCTTCATGTCATACATGTTCCTGCTACACTGGCAGCGACATACATTGCATACATCATGTTAGTTATATCTTCTTTATGATTTTGAGTACCTTGTAAAGTGTGAAAGATCTCCTTTACCTTCTTGTAAAATAGAGTGTTGCCCTTAAGTGAGGAAAAGATCCCAAAGTGGACACATTTAAAGATCCCAAAGAGGACAAATGAGAGTTAAATAGAAAGAGCCATTGAGGCCACAAAAAATACAAAAAAATAGAAAAAAGAGAAAAAGAAATAAAAAGAGAGAAAGGGGCAACACTACTATCCTTTTGAGAGATCCACACTAGTACTCCCTTTATATCCTTGTACTCCATAGAGATGATCTTTTTGCATATAGTTTGGAGAGCTTCCTAGCTCGTATGTGCATCTGTTGCATTGCAATCGCTACTCCTCACATCATATCTATCATTTGGCATCTCTTGCCTATGATTGTCCTCATTGATGTGAGCCTTTCTCATCCTTTTTGTCTTCCTCCTCCACCATATTTCTCTCTTTGCCATCCTAAGTGTCAACTCTCGTGCTTACGCTCATCCATTGCATGAGTGCTCAAAATATCGAAAAGGAGTGGATCAAATTTACTTGTACCTGGCTAGTGGTCTGGGGACGAGTCAAGATAAGATTCCAAAGAGGACCAAGTGTGAAACTTTAGTAGATTGAGTTCTCAACAAAAATACTTTTTTCTCTCGTATTCCCTATTCCCCCTTTCTTGCACGCAAACACCATTTGGAGACATTCGAGTCACGGACAGCGAGAGCTCTTGCACCTTTTGTTCTTTTGTTACTTGTTTCAATGCTAATATAGACTCTTGCCTGTTATGACTTGAATTGAATCTCTAACCTTGATTGCTTTACTTTTCAAAGTTCTTTTATGGTTGCTAGCATGTCACCACAGAAATTATGCTTGTTACCATTTACCTACTCGAGGACGAGCAGGAATTAAGCTTGGGGATGTTGATACGTCCAAAACGTATCGATAATTTCTGCTTGCTCCATGCATGTTTTGTGTGATATTGCTATGATCTAGATACACTTTCATACACTTTTGATCATATTTGGACTAACCTATTAACTCAGTGCACCCCAGTGCCAGTTCCTGTTTTCTGCTATTTTTCTATTTCAGTTTTCCCCCATATAAAAGTGCCAGAAAAATTCAGGAAAATTCAGATAAAAAATCAGTGTGACGGAAGCTTCGAGAAGAGCCCGGGAGGGGCCATCGGGGAGCCAGGGGGCCCAGGCGGCCACCCGGCGCGGCCCCACCCCTGGCCGTGCCAGGGGGGCGCCTGGGGCCCCTGGCCCACCTCTGGCTGCCCCCTTTCGCCTATTTATCCCTCGTCACGGGAAAACTGCAGAACAAGAACCCTATTCCGCGAACTCGCCTCTGTTCCGCCGCCGCCGCGCTGCCGAAGATCGGGAGCACCATAAGACCTCTTCCCGGCACCCTGCCGGAGGGAGGATTGACCTCCGGGAGTCTCCTCTCCACCATGGATGCTCCCTGTATGTCTCGTGAGTAGTTTTCCTTGGACCATGGGTCCGTGATCAGTAGCTATGTGATGTTCTTCTCCCCTCTTTGATCTTCATTGTTTAGACCTCGTCAGCTGCCCTACATGATCGAGGCACCTTTGTAATATTTCTGCTATTGCTATGTTGAGTTTGATCGGATCTGATGGATTATGAGATTATGTTCAGATTGTGATAGAGTAATATATTTGGTTTTTATCTCTTATATTTTTGTTCCTAAGTAATTCTTGCATGCTCTCCGTTGCTGTTTATTGCTTTGTCCAAGTAGTAGGTAGTGACTCCAAGAGGGAGCGTTGTGCTAGATTGTGGGTTCATGCCTCCCCGATGACATGCTTGAGTGACTGAAACATGAGTCTAGGGGATGTGCTGTTGCCACAAGGGGGAAAACAACGGTGCTTGTAACCGCGGTTGCAAGGATTCTTTACTTTACGCAAAGTTCTTTTTAATGCAGTTGTCTGTTGCTTTGGGTTTACACTTTGGGTGGGGCTCGCAACTTAATACCAGCGAGATGTTCAGGATAGATATCTCAAGGTGGATGATTAGTAGTAGATGCAGATGGATTTCGGTCTACTTACTTTGGCGTACTTCCCATGCTTTTGAACCTCTTCCTTTCTTTTGTAGCATAGTTAGCATTGCGGTGCTTTCATAATCCTGTCAATTGCCTCTCTGTAATTTTTTTACCTCGCATAGCAATTTTATCGTCTTTT
The DNA here is from genome assembly GCA_950022295.1 of Bromus sterilis. Classification (NCBI taxonomy): domain Eukaryota; kingdom Viridiplantae; phylum Streptophyta; class Magnoliopsida; order Poales; family Poaceae; genus Bromus; species Bromus sterilis. The sequence continues at coordinate 134,191,768 of OX465601.1, read as the reverse complement.
GGGAGAGAGACATCACTAGCGAACAACACGTATCCCGGTCCATATCCTTATCACTGTTTCCACTCTACATTTACTTTACCGCTTTTATTTTCTTATCCCTTGCATTTTATCCTTTGTAAACAACAAGACCGGAGAGATTGACAACCTCTCTGAACTTCGTTGGGAACAAAGTTATCTGTGTTTGTGTGCAGGTCCGCGTCAGTTGCGTCGCTGACACCTACTTATCATCTCTGGAGTCCTGCTGGAGACAAACCTTGGTATCTTCACCGACGGAAAATTGCTGCTGCACTACATCTCAACCTTACACTTGGGGAAACCAACGAAGGGGCGAGAAGCCATCAATGACCGTCGGAGGGCCGGAATCATTGGAAAACCTGCATGTGGAGCTAGGTTATGTTTATAAGTGTGATTTAAAGTTTGTAGATGGCATATGTAGGTCATGTGTCTGACGTTGTTCACGGACATGGTCTAACACTTAGTAAAATCGTCGATCCTTATGTGGAAACTCCCGGTACGTGTCTACCGGTGTGAATAATGTGGTGAAATTGTTCAACCTTGGTTTTCCATGTACATATGTGCTAAACAAACATAGATAGATAAAAAAGTCCATTGGTCCATCCTCGTACGGAGAAAGCTATAAGGGTAGATCTGCGGGCCCCCCCATCCCCCGATCTAGGGTTTCGGGGGTGAATGACCGTTGGAGGGCCGGAATCATTGGAAAACCTGCATGTGGAGCTAGGTTATGTTTATAAGTGTGATTTAATATTTGTAGATGGCATCTGTAGGTCATATGTTTGACGTTGTTCACGGACATGGGCTAACACTTAGTAAAATCGTCGATCCGTATGTGGAAACTCCCGGTACGTGTCTACCGGTGTGAATAATGTGGTGAAATGTGTTCAACCTTGGTTTTCCATGTACATATGTGCTAAACAAACATAGATAGATAGAAAAGTCAATTGGTCCATCCTCGTACGGAGAAAGCTATAAGGGTAGATATGCGCCCCCCCCCCCCGATCTAGGGTTTCGGGGGTGAATGACCGTCGGAGTGCCGGAATCATTGGAAAACCTGCATGTGGAGCTAGGTTATGTTTATAAGTGTGATTTAATGTTTGTAGATTGCATATGTAGGTCATGTGTCTGACGTTGTTCACGGACATGGGCTAACACTTAGTAAAATCGTCGATCCGTATGTGGAAACTCCCAGTCGGTGTCTACCGGTGTGAATAATGTGGTGAAATGTGTTCAACCTTGGTTTTCCATGTACATATGTGCTAAACAAACATAGATAGATAAAAAAGTCCATTGGTCCATCCTCTTACGGAGAAAGCTATAAGGGTAGATCTGCGGGCCCCCCCGATCTAGGGTTTCGCGGGTGAATGACCGTCGGAGGGCCGGAATCATTGGAAAACCTGCATGTGGAGCTAGGTTATGTTTATAAGTTTGATTTAATGTTTGTAGATGGCATATGTAGGTCATGTTTCTGACGTTGTTCACGGACATGGGATAACACTTCGTAAAATCGTCGATCCGTATGTGGAAACTCCCGGTACGTGTCTACCGGTGTGAATAATGTGGTGAAATTGTTCAACCTTGGATTTCCATGTACATATGTGCTAAAAAAACATAGATAGATAAAAAAGTCCATTGGTCCATCCTCGTACGGAGAAAGCTATAAGGGTAGATCTGCGGGGCCCCCCGATCTAGGGTTCCGGGGGTGAATGACCGTTGGAGGGCCGGAATCATTGGAAAACCTGCATGTGGAGCTAGGTTATGTTTAAAAGTGTGATTTAATGTTTGTAGATGGCATCTGTAGGTCATGTGTCTGACGTTGTTCACGGACATGGGCTAACACTTAGTAAATTCGTCGATCCGTATGTGGAAACTCCCGGTACGTGTCTACCGGTGTGAATAATGTGGTGAAATGTGTTCAACCTTGGTTTTCCATGTACATATGTTCTAAATAAACATAGATAGATAGAAAAGTCAGTTGGTCCATCCTCGTACGGAGAAAGCTATAAGGGTAGATCTGCGGGCCCCCCCGATCTAGGGTTTCGGGGGTGAATGACCGTCGGAGGGCCGGAATCATTGGAAAACCTGCATGTGGAGCTAGGTTATGTTTATAAGTGTGATTTAATGTTTGTAGATGGCATATGTAGGTCATGTGTCTGACGTTGTTCACGCACATGGGCTAACACTTAGTAAAATTGTCGATCCGTATGTGGAAACTCCCGGTACGTGTCTACCGGTGTGAATAATGTGGTGAAATGTGTTCAACCTTGGTTTTCCATGTACATATGTGCTAAACAAACATAGATAGATAAAAAATTCCATTGGTCCATCCTCGTACGGAGAAAGCTATAAGGGTAGATCTGCGGGGCCCCCCCGATCTAGGGTTTCGCGAGTGAATGACCGTCGGAGGGCCGGAATCATTGGAAAACCTGCATGTGGAGCTAGGCTATGTTTATAAGTGTGATTTAATTTTTGTAGATGGCATATGTAGGTCATGTGTCTGACTTTGTTCACGGACATGGGCTAACACTTAGTAAAATAGTCGATCCGTAAGTGGAAAATCCCGGTACGTGTCTACCGGTGTGAATAATGTGGTGAAATGTGTTCAACCTTTTGTTTTCCATGTACAATGTGCTAAACAAACATAGATAGATAAAAAGTCCATTGGTCCATCCTCGTACGGAGAAATCTATAAGGGTAGATCTGCGGGCCCGGGCCCCCCGATCTAGGGTTTCGGGTGTGAATGACCGTCGGAGGGCCGAAATCATTAGAAAACCTGCATGTGGAGCTAGGTTATGTTTATAAGTGTGATTTAATGTTTGTAGATGGCATATGTAGGTGATGTGTCTGACGTTGTTCACGGACATGGGCTAACACTTAGTAAAATCGTCGATCCGTATGTGGAAACTCCCGGTACGTGTCTACCGGTGTGAATAATGTGGTGAAATGTGTTTAACCTTGGGTTTCCATGTACATATGTGCTAAAAACATAGATAGATAAAAAAAGTCCATTGGTCCATCCTCGTACGGAGAAAGCTATAAGGGTAGATCTGCGGGCCCCCCCCGATCTAGGGTTTCGCGGGTGAATGACCGTCGGAGGGCCGGAATCATTGGAAAACCTTCATGTGGAGCTAGGTTATGTTTATAATTGTGATTTAATGTTTGTAGATGGCATATGTAGGTCATGTGTCTGACGTTGTTCACGAACATGGGATAACACTTCGTAAAATCGTCGATCCGGATGTGGAAACTCCCGGTACGTGTCTACCGGTGTGAATAATGTGGTGAAATTGTTCAACCTTGGTTTTCCATGTACGTTGTGCTAAACAAACATAGATAGATAAAAAAGTCCATTGGTCCATCCTCGTACGGAGAAAGCTATACGGATAGATCTGCGGGCCCCCCCGATCTAGGGTTTCGGGGGTGAATGACCGTTGGAGGGTCGGAATCATTGGAAACCTACATGTGGAGCTAGGTTATGTTTAAAAGTGTGATTTAATGTTTGTAGATGGCATCTGTAGGTCATGTGTCTGACGTTGTTCACGTACATGGGCTAACACTTAGTAAAATCGTCGATCCGTATGTGGAAACTCCCGGTACGTGTCTACCGGTGTGAATAATGTGGTGAAATGTGTTCAACCTTGGTTTTCCATGTACATATGTTCTAAACAAACATAGATAGATAGAAAAGTCAGTTGGTCCATCCTCGTACGGAGAAAGCTATAAGGGTAGATATGCGGGCCCCGCCGATCTAGGGTTTCGGGGGTGAATGACCGTCGGAGGGCCGGAATCATTGGAAAACCTACATGTGGAGCTAGGTTATGTTTATAAGTGTGATTTAATGTTTGTAGATGGCATATGTAGGTCATGTGTCTGACGTTGTTCACGCACATGGGCTAACACTTAGTAAAATTGTCGATCCGTATGTGGAAACTCCCGGTACGTGTCTACCGGTGTGAATAATGTGGTGAAATGTGTTCAACCTTGGTTTTCCATGTACATATGTGCTAAACAAACATAGATAGATAAAAAAGTCCATTGGTCCATCCTCGTACAGAGAAAGCTATAAGGGTAGATCTGCGGGCCCCCCCCGATCTAGGGTTTCGCGAGTGAATGACCGTCGGAGGGCCGGAATCATTGGAAAACCTGCATGTGGAGCTAGGCTATGTTTATAAGTGTGATTTAATTTTTGTAGATGGCATATGTAGGTCATGTGTCTGACGTTGTTCACGGACATGGGCTAACACTTAGTAAAATAGTCGATCCGTATGTGGAAAATCCCAGTACGTGTCTACCGGTGTGAATAATGTGGTGAAATGTGTTCAACCTTTGTTTTCCATGTACATTTGTGCTAAACAAACATAGATAGATAAAAATTCCATTGGTCCATCCTCGTACGGAGAAATCTATAAGGGTAGATCTGCGGGCCCGGCCCCCCCGATCTAGGGTTTCGGGTGTGAATGACCGTCGGAGGGCCGGAATCATTAGAAAACCTGCATGTGGAGCTAGGTTATGTTTATAAGTGTGATTTAATGTTTGTAGATGGCATATGTAGGTGATGTGTCTGACGTTGTTCACGGACATGGGCTAACACTTAGTAAAATCGTCGATCCGTATGTGGAAACTCCCGGTACGTGTCTACCGGTGTGAATAATGTGGTGAAATGTGTTCAACCTTGGGTTTCCATGTACATATGTGCTAAAAACATAGATAGATAAAAAAGTCCATTGGTCCATCCTCGTACGGAGAAATCTATAAGGGTAGATCTGCGGGCCCGGCCCCCCCGATCTAGGGTTTCGGGGGTGAATGACCGTCGGAGGGCAGGAATCATTAGAAAACCTGCATGTGGAGCTAGGTTATGTTTATAAGTGTGATTTAATGTTTCTAGATGGCATATGCAGGTCATGTGTCTGACGTTGTTCACGGGCATGGGCTAACACTTAGTAAATCGTTGATCCATGTGGAAACTCCCGCTACGTGTCTACCGGTGCAAATAATGTGTTGAAATGTGTTCAACCTTGGTTTTCCATGTACATATGTGCTAAACAAACATAGATAGATAAATAAGTCCATTGGTCCATCCTCGTACGGCGAAATCTAGAAGGGTAGATCTGCGGGCCCGGCCCCCACGATCTAGGGTTTCGGGGGTGAATGACCGTCGGAGGGCCAGAATCATTGGAAAACCTGCATGTGGAGCTAGGTTATGTTTATAAGTGTGATTTAATGTTTGTAGATGGCATCTGTAGGTCATATGTTTGACGTTGTTCACGGACATGGGCTAACACTTAGTAAAATCGTCGATCCGTATGTGGAAACTCCCGGTACGTGTCTACCGGTGTGAATAATATGGTGAAATGTGTTCAACCTTGGTTTTCCATGTACATATGTGCTAAACAAACATAGATAGATAAAAAAGTCCATTGGTCCATCCTCGTACGGAGAAAGCTATAAGGGTAGATCTGCGGCCCCCCCCCCCGATCTAGGGTTTCGGGGGTGAATGACCGTCGGAGGGCCGGAATCATTGGAAAACCTGCATGTGGATCTAGGTTATGTTTATAAGTGTGATTTAATGTTTGTAGATGGCACATGTAGGTCACGTGTCTGACGTTGTTCACGGACATGGGCTAACACTTAGTAAAATCGTCGATCCGTATGTGGAAACTCCCGGTACGTGTCTACCGGTGTGAATAATGTGGTGAAATGTGTTCAACCTTGGTTTTACATGTACATATGTGCTAAACAAACATAGATAGATAATAAAGTCCATTGGTCCATCCTCTTACGGAGAAATCTATAAGGGTAGATCTGCGGGCCCCCCGATCTAGGGTTTCGCGGGTGAATGACCGTCGGAGGGCCGGAATCATTGGAAAACCTGCATGTGGAGCTAGGTTATGTTTATAAGTTTGATTTAATGTTTGTAGATGGCATATGTAGGTCATGTGTCTGACGTTGTTCACGGACATGGGATAACACTTCGTAAAATCGTCGATCCGGATGTGGAAACTCCCGGTACGTGTCTACCGGTGTGAATAATGTGGTGAAATGTGTTCAACCTTGGTTTTCCATGTACATATGTGCTAAACAAACATAGATAGATAAAAAAGTCCATTGGTCCATCCTCGTACGGAGAAAGCTATAAGGGTAGATCTGCGGCCCCCCCCCCCGATCTAGGGTTTCGGGGGTGAATGACCGTCGGAGGGCCGGAATCATTGGAAAACCTGCATGTGGATCTAGGTTATGTTTATAAGTGTGATTTAATGTTTGTAGATGGCACATGTAGGTCACGTGTCTGACGTTGTTCACGGACATGGGCTAACACTTAGTAAAATCGTCGATCCGTATGTGGAAACTCCCGGTACGTGTCTACCGGTGTGAATAATGTGGTGAAATTGTTCAACCTTGGATTTCCATGTACATATGTGCTAAACAAACATAGATAGATAAAAAAGTCCATTGGTCCATCCTCGTACGGAGAAAGCTATAAGGGTAGATCTGCGGGGCCCCCCGATCTAGGGTTTCGGGGGTGAATGACCGTTGGAGGGCCGGAATCATTGGAAAACCTGCATGTGGAGCTAGGTTATGTTTAAAAGTGTGATTTAATGTTTGTAGATGGCATCTGTAGGTCATGTGTCTGACGTTGTTCACGGACATGGGCTAACACTTAGTAAATTCGTCGATCCGTATGTGGAAACTCCCGGTACGTGTCTACCGGTGTGAATAATGTGGTGAAATGTGTTCAACCTTGGTTTTCCATGTACATATGTTCTAAATAAACATAGATAGATAGAAAACTCAGTTGGTCCATCCTCGTACGGAGAAAGCTATAAGGGTAGATCTGCGGGCCCCCCCGATCTAGGGATTCGGGGGTGAATGACTGTCGGAGGGACGGAATCATTGGAAAACCTGCATGTGGAGCTAGGTTATGTTTATAAGTGTGATTTAATGTTTGTAGATGGCATATGTAGGTCATGTGTCTGATGTTTTTCAAGCACATGGGCTAACACTTAGTAAAATTGTCGATCCGTATGTGGAAACTCCCGGTACGTGTCTACCGGTGTGAATAATGTGGTGAAATGTGTTCAACCTTGGTTTTCCATGTACATATGTGCTAAACAAACATAGATAGATAAAAAATTCCATTGGTCCATCCTCGTACGGAGAAAGCTATAAGGGTAGATCTGCGGGCCCCCCCGATCTAGGGTTTCGCGAGTGAATGACCGTCGGAGGGCTGGAATCATTGGAAAACCTGCATGTGGAGCTAGGCTATGTTTATAAGTGTGATTTAATTTTTGTAGATGGCATATGTAGGTCATGTGTCTGACGTTGTTCACGGACATGGGCTAACACTTAGTAAAATAGTCGATCCATATGTGGAAAATCCCAGTACGTGTCTACCGGTGTGAATAATGTGGTGAAATGTGTTCAACCTTTTGTTTTCCATGTACATATGTGCTAAACAAACATAGATAGATAAAAAGTCCATTGGTCCATCCTCGTACGGAGAAATCTATAAGGGTAGATCTGCGGGCCCGGCCCCCCCGATCTAGGGTTTCGGGTGTGAATGACCGTCGGAGGGCCGGAATCATTAGAAAACCTGCATGTGGAGCTAGGTTATGTTTATAAGTGTGATTTAATGTTTTTAGATGGCATATGTAGGTGATGTGTCTGACGTTGTTCACGGACATGGGCTAACACTTAGTAAAATCGTCGATCCGTATGTGGAAACTCCCGGTACGTGTCTACCGGTGTGAATAATGTGGTGAAATGTGTTTAACCTTGGGTTTCCATGTACATATGTGCTAAAAACATAGATAGATAAAAAAGTCCATTGGTCCATCCTCGTACGGAGAAAGCTATAAGGGTAGATCTGCGGGCCCCCCCGATCTAGGGTTTCGCGGGTGAATGACCGTCGGAGGGCCGGAATCATTGGAAAACCTGCATGTGGAGCTAGGTTATGTTTATAAGTGTGATTTAATGTTTGTAGATGGCATATGTAGGTCATGTGTCTGACGTTGTTCACGAACATGGGATAACACTTCGTAAAATCGTCGATCCGGATGTGGAAACTCCCGGTACGTGTCTAACGGTGTGAATAATGTGGTGAAATTTTTCAACCTTGGTTTTCCATGTACGTTGTGCTAAACAAACATAGATAGATAAAAAAGTCCATTGGTCCATCCTCGTACGGAGAAAGCTATAAGGGTAGATCTGCGGGCCCCCCCGATCTAGGGTTTCGGGGGTGAATGACCGTTGGAGGGCCGGAATCATTGGAAACCTGCATGTGGAGCTAGGTTATGTTTAAAAGTGTGATTTAATGTTTGTAGATGGCATCTGTAGGTCATGTGTCTGACGTTGTTCACGGACATGGGCTAACACTTAGTAAAATCGTCGATCCGTATGTGGAAACTCCCGGTACGTGTCTACCGGTGTGAATAATGTGGTGAAATGCGTTCAACCTTGGTTTTCCATGTACATATGTTCTAAACAAACATAGATAGATAGAAAAGTCAGTTGGTCCATCCTCGTACGGAGAAAGCTATAAGGGTAGATCTGCGGGCCCCCCCGATCTAGGGTTTCGGGGGTGAATGACCGTCGGAGGGCCGGAATCATTGGAAAACCTGCATGTGGAGCTAGGTTATGTTTATAAGTGTGATTTAATGTTTGTAGATGGCATATGTAGGTCATGTGTCTGACGTTGTTCACGCACATGGGCTAACACTTAGTAAAATTGTCGATCCGTATGTGGAAACTCCCGGTACGTGTCTACCGGTGTGAATAAAGTGGTGAAATGTGTTCAACCTTGGTTTTCCATGTACATATGTGCTAAACAAACATAGATAGATAAAAAAGTCCATTGGTCCATCCTCGTACGGAGAAAGCTATAAGGGTAGATCTGCGGGCCCCCCCGATCTAGGGTTTCGCGAGTGAATGACCGTCGGAGGGCCGGAATCATTGGAAAACCTGCATGTGGAGCTAGGCTATGTTTATAAGTGTGATTTAATTTTTGTAGATGGCATATGTAGGTCATGTGTCTGACGTTGTTCACGGACATGGGCTAACACTTAGTAAAATAGTCGATCCGTATGTGGAAAATCCCAGTACGTGTCTACCGGTGTGAATAATGTGGTGAAATGTGTTCAACCTTTGTTTTCCATGTACATTTGTGCTAAACAAACATAGATAGATAAAAATTACATTGGTCCATCCTCGTACGGAGAAATCTATAAGGGTAGATCTGCGGGCCCGGCCCCCCCGATCTAGGGTTTCGGGTGTGAATGACCGTCGGAGGGCCGGAATCATTAGAAAACCTGCATGTGGAGCTAGGTTATGTTTATAAGTGTGATTTAATGTTTGTAGATGGCATATGTAGGTGATGTGTCTGACGTTGTTCACGGACATGGGCTAACACTTAGTAAAATCGTCGATCCGTATGTGGAAACTCCCGGTACGTGTCTACCGGTGTGAATAATGTGGTGAAATGTGTTCAACCTTGTGTTTCCATGTACATATGTGCTAAAAACATAGATAGATAAAAAAGTCCATTGGTCCATCCTCGTACGGAGAAATCTATAAGGGTAGATCTGCGGGCCCGGCCCCCCCGATCTAGGGTTTCGGGGGTGAATGCCCGTCGGAGGGCCGGAATCATTAGAAAACCTGCATGTGGAGCTAGGTTATGTTTATAAGTGTGATTTAATGTTTCTAGATGGCATATGCAGGTCATGTGTCTGACGTTGTTCACGGGCTTGGGCTAACACTTAGTAAAATCGTTGATCCATGTGGAAACTCCCGCTACGTGTCTACCGGTGCAAATAATGTGTTGAAATGTGTTCAACCTTGGTTTTCCATGTACATATGTGCTAAAAAAACATAGATAGATAAAAAATTCCATTGGTCCATCCTCATACGGCGAAATCTAGAAGGGTAGATCTGCGGGCCCGACCCCCACGATCTAGGGTTTCGGGGGTGAATGACCGTCGGAGGGCCAGAATCATTGGAAAACCTGCATGTGGAGCTAGGTTATGTTTATAAGTGTGATTTAATGTTTGTAGATGGCATATGTAGGTCATATGTTTGACGTTGTTCACGGACATGGGCTAACACTTAGTAAAATCGTCGATCCGTATGTGGAAACTCCCGGTACGTGTCTACCGGTGTGAATAATATGGTGAAATGTGTTCAACCTTGGTTTTCCATGTACATATGTGCTAAACAAACATAGATAGATAAAAAAGTCCATTGGTCCATCCTCGTACGGAGAAAGCTATAAGGGTAGATCTGCGCCCCCCCCCCCCCGATCTAGGGTTTCGGGGGTGAATGACCGTCGGAGGGCCGGAATCATTGGAAAACCTGCATGTGGATCTAGGTTATGTTTATAAGTGTGATTTAATGTTTGAAGATGGCACATGTAGGTCATGTGTCTGACGTTGTTCACGGACATGGGCTAACACTTAGTAAAATCGTCGATCCGTATGTGGAAACTCCCGGTACGTGTCTACCGGTGTGAATAATGTGGTGAAATGTGTTCAACCTTGGTTTTACATGTACATATGTGCTAAACAAACATAGATAGATAAAAAAGTCCATTGGTCCATCCTCTTACGGAGAAATCTATAAGGGTAGATCTGCGGGCCCCCCGATCTAGGGTTTCGCGGGTGAATGACCGTCGGAGGGCCGGAATCATTGGAAAACCTGCATGTGGAGCTAGGTTATGTTTATAAGTTTGATTTAATGTTTGTAGATGGCATATGTAGGTCATGTGTTTGACGTTGTTCACGGACATGGGATAACACTTCGTAAAATCGTCGATCCGTATGTGGAAACTCCCGGTACGTGTCTACCGGTGTGAATAATGTGGTGAAATTGTTCAACCTTGGATTTCCATGTACATATGTGCTAAACAAACATAGATAGATAAAAAAGTCCATTGGTCCATCCTCGTACGGAGAAAGCTATAAGGGTAGATCTGCGGGGCCCCCCGATCTAGGGTTTCGGGGGTGAATGACCGTTGGAGGGCCGGAATCATTGGAAAACCTGCATGTGGAGCTAGGTTATGTTTAAAAGTGTGATTTAATGTTTGTAGATGGCATCTGTAGGTCATGTGTCTGACGTTGTTCACGGACATGGGCTAACACTTAGTAAATTCGTCGATCCGTATGTGGAAACTCCCGGTACGTGTCTACCGGTGTGAATAATGTGATGAAATGTGTTCAACCTTGGTTTTCCATGTACATATGTTCTAAATAAACATAGATAGATAGAAAACTCAGTTGGTCCATCCTCGTACGGAGAAAGCTATAAGGGTAGATCTGCGGGCCCCCCCGATCTAGGGATTCGAGGGTGAATGACTGTCGGAGGGACGGAATCATTGGAAAACCTGCATGTGGAGCTAGGTTATGTTTATAAGTGTGATTTAATGTTTGTAGATTGCATATGTAGGTCATGTGTCTGATGTTGTTCAAGCACATGGGCTAACACTTAGTAAAATTGTCGATCCGTATGTGGAAACTCCCGGTACGTGTCTACCGGTGTGAATAATGTGGTGAAATGTGTTCAACCTTGGTTTTCCATGTACATATGTGCTAAACAAACATAGATAGATAAAAAAGTCCATTGGTCCATCCTCGTACGAAGAAAGCTATAAGGGTAGATCTGCGGGCCCCCCCGATCTAGGGTTTCGGGGGTGAATGACCGTCGGAGGGCCGGAATCATTGGAAAACCTGCATGTGGAGCTAGGTTATGTTTATAAGTGTGATTTAATGTTTGTAGATGGCTTATGTAGGTCATGTGTGTGACGTTGTTCACGGACATGGGCTAACACTTAGTAAAATCGTCGATCCGTATGTGGAAACTCCCGGTACGTGTCTACCGGTGTGAATAATGTGGTGAAATGTATTCAACCTTGGTTTTCCATGTACATATGTGCTAAAAACATAGATAGATAAAAAAGTCCATTGGTCCATCCTCGTACGGAGAAAGCTATAAGGGTAGATCTGCGTGCCCCCCCCCCCCGATCTAGGGTTTCGGGGGTGAATCACCGTCGGAGGGCCGGAATCATTGGAAAACCTGCATGTGGAGCTAGTTTATGTTTATAAGTGTGATTTAATGTTTATAGATGGCAGATGTAGGTCATGTGTCTGACGTTCTTCACGGACATGGGCTAACACTTAGTAAAATCGTCGATCCGTATGTGGAAACTCCCGGTACGTGTCTACCGATGTGAATAATGTGGTGAAATGTATTCAACCTTGGTTTTCCATGTACATATGTGCTAAACAAACATAGATAGATAAAAAAGTCCATTGGTCCATCCTCGTACGTAGAAAGCTATAAGGGTAGATCTGCGGGCCCCCCCGATCTAGGGTTTCTCGGGTGAATGACCGTCGGAGGGCCGGAATCATTGGAAAACCTGCATGTGGAGCTAGGCTATGTTTATAAGTGTGATTTAATTTTTGTAGATGGCATATGTAGGTCATGTGTCTGACGTTGTTCACGGACATGGGCTAACACTTAGTAAAATAGTCGATCCGTATGTGGAAAATCCCAGTACGTGTCTACCGGTGTGAATAATGTGGTGAAATGTGTTCAACCTTTTGTTTTCCATGTACATATGTGCTAAACAAACATAGATAGATAAAAAGTCCATTGGTCCATCCTCGTACGGAGAAATCTATAACGGTAGATCTGCGGGCCCGGCCCCCCCGATCTAGGGTTTCGGGTGTGAATGACCGTCGGAGGGCCGGAATCATTAGAAAACCTGCATGTGGAGCTAGGTTATGTTTATAAGTGTGATTTAATGTTTTTAGATGGCATATGTAGGTGATGTGTCTGACGTTGTTCACGGACATGGGCTAACACTTAGTAAAATCGTCGATCCGTATGTGGAAACTCCCGGTACGTGTCTACCGGTGTGAATAATGTGGTGAAATGTGTTTAACCTTGGGTTTCCATGTACATATGTGCTAAAAACATAGATAGATAAAAAAGTCCATTGGTCCATCCTCGTACGGAGAAAGCTATAAGGGTAGATCTGCGGGCCCCCCCGATCTAGGGTTTCGCGGGTGAATGACCGTCGGAGGGCCGGAATCATTGGAAAACCTGCATGTGGAGCTAGGTTATGTTTATAAGTGTGATTTAATGTTTGTAGATGGCATATGTAGGTCATGTGTCTGACGTTGTTCACGAACATGGGATAACACTTCGTAAAATCGTCGATCCGGATGTGGAAACTCCCGGTACGTGTCTAACGGTGTGAATAATGTGGTGAAATTTTTCAACCTTGGTTTTCCATGTACGTTGTGCTAAACAAACATAGATAGATAAAAAAGTCCATTGGTCCATCCTCGTACGGAGAAAGCTATAAGGGTAGATCTGCGGGCCCCCCCGATCTAGGGTTTCGGGGGTGAATGACCGTTGGAGGGCCGGAATCATTGGAAACCTGCATGTGGAGCTAGGTTATGTTTAAAAGTGTGATTTAATGTTTGTAGATGGCATCTGTAGGTCATGTGTCTGACGTTGTTCACGGACATGGGCTAACACTTAGTAAAATCGTCGATCCGTATGTGGAAACTCCCGGTACGTGTCTACCGGTGTGAATAATGTGGTGAAATGTGTTCAACCTTGGTTTTCCATGTACATATGTTCTAAACAAACATAGATAGATAGAAAAGTCAGTTGGTCCATCCTCGTACGGAGAAAGCTATAAGGGTAGATCTGCGGGCCCCCCCGATCTAGGGTTTCGGGGGTGAATGACCGTCGGAGGGCCGGAATCATTGGAAAACCTGCATGTGGAGCTAGGTTATGTTTATAAGTGTGATTTAATGTTTGTAGATGGCATATGTAGGTCATGTGTCTGACGTTGTTCACGCACATGGGCTAACACTTAGTAAAATTGTCGATCCGTATGTGGAAACTCCCGGTATGTGTCTACCGGTGTGAATAATGTGGTGAAATGTGTTCAACCTTGGTTTTCCATGTACATATGTGCTAAACAAACATAGATAGATAAAAAAGTCCATTGGTCCATCCTCGTACGGAGAAAGCTATAAGGGTAGATCTGCGGGCCCCCCCCCCCGATCTAGGGTTTCGCGAGTGAATGACCGTCGGAGGGCCGGAATCATTGGAAAACCTGCATGTGGAGCTAGGCTATGTTTATAAGTGTGATTTAATTTTTGTAGATGGCATATGTAGGTCATGTGTCTGACGTTGTTCACGGACATGGGCTAACACTTAGTAAAATAGTCGATCCGTATGTGGAAAATCCCAGTACGTGTCTACCGGTGTGAATAATGTGGTGAAATGTGTTCAACCTTTGTTTTCCATGTACATTTGTGCTAAACAAACATAGATAGATAAAAATTCCATTGGTCCATCCTCGTACGGAGAAATCTATAAGGGTAGATCTGCGGGCCCGGCCCCCCCGATCTAGGGTTTCGGGTGTGAATGACCGTCGGAGGGCCGGAATCATTAGAAAACCTGCATGTGGAGCTAGGTTATGTTTATAAGTGTGATTTAATGTTTGTAGATGGCATATGTAGGTGATGTGTCTGACGTTGTTCACGGACATGGGCTAACACTTAGTAAAATCGTCGATCCGTATGTGGAAACTCCCGGTACGTGTCTACCGGTGTGAATAATGTGGTGAAATGTGTTCAACCTTGGGTTTCCATGTACATATGTGCTAAAAACATAGATAGATAAAAAAGTCCATTGGTCCATCCTCGTACGGAGAAATCTATAAGGGTAGATCTGCGGGCCCGGCCCCCCCGATCTAGGGTTTCGGGGGTGAATGACCGTCGGAGGGCCGGAATCATTAGAAAACCTGCATGTGGAGCTAGGTTATGTTTATAAGTGTGATTTAATGTTTCTAGATGGCATATGCAGGTCATGTGTCTGACGTTGTTCACGGGCATGGGCTAACACTTAGTAAAATCGTTGATCCATGTGGAAACTCCCGCTACGTGTCTACCGGTGCAAATAATGTGTTGAAATGTGTTCAACCTTGGTTTTCCATGTACATATGTGCTAAAAAAACATAGATAGATAAAAAAGTCCATTGGTCCATCCTCGTACGGCGAAATCTAGAAGGGTAGATCTGCGGGCCCGACCCCCACGATCTAGGGTTTCGGGGGTGAATGACCGTCGGAGGGCCAGAATCATTGGAAAACCTGCATGTGGAGCGAGGTTATGTTTATAAGTGTGATTTAATGTTTGTAGATGGCATATGTAGGTCATATGTTTGACGTTGTTCACGGACATGGGCTAACACTTAGTAAAATCGTCGATCCGTATGTGGAAACTCCCGGTACGTGTCTACCGGTGTGAATAATATGGTGAAATGTGTTCAACCTTGGTTTTCCATGTACATATGTGCTAAACAAACATAGATAGATAAAAAAGTCCATTGGTCCATCCTCGTACGGAGAAAGCTATAAGGGTAGATCTGCGGCCCCCCCGATCTAGGGTTTCGGGGGTGAATGACCGTCGGAGGGCCGGAATCATTGGAAAACCTGCATGTGGATCTAGGTTATGTTTATAATTGTGATTTAATGTTTGTAGATGGCACATGTAGGTCATGTGTCTGACGTTGTTCACGGACATGGGCTAACACTTAGTAAAATCGTCGATCCGTATGTGGAAACTCCTGGTACGTGTCTACCGGTGTGAATAATGTGGTGAAATGTGTTAAACCTTGGTTTTCCATGTACATATGTGCTAAACAAACATAGATAGATAAAAAAGTCCATTGGTCCATCCTCTTACGGAGAAATCTATAAGGGTAGATCTGCGGGCCCCCCGATCTAGGGTTTCACGGGTGAATGACCGTCGGAGGGCCGGAATCATTGGAAAACCTGCATGTGGAGCTAGGTTATGTTTATAAGTTTGATTTAATGTTTGTAGATGGCATATGTAGGTCATGTGTCTGACGTTGTTCACGGACATGGGATAACACTTCGTAAAATCGTCGATCCGTATGTGGAAACTCCCGGTACGTGTCTACCGGTGTGAATAATGTGGTGAAATTGTTCAACCTTGGATTTCCATGTACATATGTGCTAAACAAACATAGATAGATAAAAAAGTCCATTGGTCCATCCTCGTACGGAGAAAGCTATAAGGGTAGATCTGCGGGGCCCCCCAATCTAGGGTTTCGGGGGTGAATGACCGTTGGAGGGCCGAAATCATTGGAAAACCTGCATGTGGAGCTAGGTTATGTTTAAAAGTGTGATTTAATGTTTGTAGATGGCATCTGTAGGTCATGTGTCTGACGTTGTTCACGGACATGGGCTAACACTTAGTAAATTCGTGGATCCGTATGTGGAAACTCCCGGTACGTGTCTACCGGTGTGAATAATGTGGTGAAATGTGTTCAACCTTGGTTTTCCATGTACATATGTTCTAAATAAACATAGATAGATAGAAAAGTCAGTTGGTCCATCCTCGTACGGAGAAAGCTATAAGGGTAGATCTGCGGGCCCCCCCGATCTAGGGTTTCGGGGGTGAATGACCGTCGGAGGGACGGAATCATTGGAAAACCTGCATGTGGAGCTAGGTTATGTTTATAAGTGTGATTTAATGTTTTTAGATGGCATATGTAGGTCATGTGTCTGATGTTGTTCAACCACATGGGCTAACACTTATTAAAATCGTCGATCCGTATGTGGAAACTCCCGGTACGTGTCTACCGGTGTGAATAATGTGGTGAAATGTGTTCAACCTTGGTTTTCCATGTACATATGTTCTAAACAAACATAGATAGATAGAAAAGTCAGTTGGTCCATCCTCGTACGGAGAAAGCTATAAGGGTAGATCTGCGGGCCCCCCGATCTAGGGTTTCGGGGGTGAATGACCGTCGGAGGGCCGGAATCATTGGAAAACCTGCATGTGGAGCTAGGTTATGTTTATAAGTGTGATTTAATGTTTGTAGATGGCATATGTAGGTCATGTGTCTGACGTTGTTCACGCACATGGGCTAACACTTAGTAAAATTGTCGATCCGTATGTGGAAACTCCCGGTACGTGTCTACCGGTGTGAATAATGTGGTGAAATGTGTTCAACCTTGGTTTTCCATGTACATATGTGCTAAACAAACATAGATAGATAAAAAATTCCATTGGTCCATCCTCGTACGGAGAAAGCTATAAGGGTAGATCTGCGGGCCCCCCCGATCTAGGGTTTCGGGGGTGAATGACCGTCGGAGGGACGGAATCATTGGAAAACCTGCATGTGGAGCTAGGTTATGTTTATAAGTGTGATTTAATGTTTTTAGATGGCATATGTAGGTCATGTGTCTGATGTTGTTCAACCACATGGGCTAACACTTATTAAAATCGTCGATCCGTATGTGGAAACTCCCGGTACGTGTCTACCGGTGTGAATAATGTGGTGAAATGTGTTCAACCTTGGTTTTCCATGTACATATGTTCTAAACAAACATAGATAGATAGAAAAGTCAGTTGGTCCATCCTCGTACGGATTAAGCTATAAGGGTAGATCTGCGGCCCCCCCCGATCTAGGGTTTCGGGGGTGAATGACCGTCGGAGGGCCGGAATCATTGGAAAACCTGCATGTGGAGCTAGGTTATGTTTATAAGTGTGATTTAATGTTTGTAGATGGCATATGTAGGTCATGTGTCTGACGTTGTTCACGCACATGGGCTAACACTTAGTAAAATTGTCGATCCGTATGTGGAAACTCCCGGTACGTGTCTACCGGTGTGAATAATGTGGTGAAATGTGTTCAACCTTGGTTTTCCATGTACATATGTGCTAAACAAACATAGATAGATAAAAAAGTCCATTGGTCCATCCTCGTACGGCGAAATCTAGAAGGGTAGATCTGCGGGCCCGGCCCCCACGATCTAGGGTTTCGGGGGTGAATGACCGTCGGAGGGCCAGAATCATTGGAAAACCTGCATGTGGAGCTAGGTTATGTTTATAAGTGTGATTTAATGTTTGTAGATGGCATCTGTAGGTCATATGTTTGACGTTGTTCACGGACATGGGCTAACACTTAGTAAAATCGTCGATCCGTATGTGGAAACTCCCGGTACGTGTCTACCGGTGTGAATAATATGGTGAAATGTGTTCAACCTTGGTTTTCCATGTACATATGTTCTAAACAAACATAGATAGATAAAAAAGTCCATTGGTCCATCCTCGTACGGAGAAAGCTATAAGGGTAGATCTGCGCCCCCCCCCGATCTAGGGTTTCGGGGGTGAATGACCGTCGGAGGGCCGGAATCATTGGAAAACCTGCATGTGGATCTAGGTTATGTTTATAAGTGTGATTTAATGTTTGTAGATGGCACATGTAGGTCATGTGTCTGACGTTGTTCACGGACATGGGCTAACACTTAGTAAAATCGTCGATCCGTATGTGGAAACTCCCGGTACGTGTCTACCGGTGTGAATAATGTGGTGAAATGTGTTCAACCTTGGGTTTCCATGTACATATGTGCTAAAAACATAGATAGATAAAAAAGTCCATTGGTCCATCCTCGTACGGAGAAATCTATAAGGGTAGATCTGCGGGCCCGGCCCCCCCGATCTAGGGTTTCGGGGGTGAATGACCGTCGGAGGGCCGGAATCATCAGAAAACCTGCATGTGGAGCTAGGTTATGTTTATAAGTGTGATTTAATGTTTCTAGATGGCATATGCAGGTCATGTGTCTGACGTTGTTCACGGGCATGGGCTAACACTTAGTAAAATCGTTGATCCATGTGGAAACTCCCGCTACGTGACTACCGGTGCAAATAATGTGTTGAAATGTGTTCAACCTTGGTTTTCCATGTACATATGTGCTAAACAAACATAGATAGATAAAAAAGTCCATTCGTCCATCCTCGTACGGCGAAATCTAAAAGGGTAGATCTGCGGGCCCGGCCCCCACGATCTAGGGTTTCGGGGGTGAATGACCATCGGAGGGCCAGAATCATTGGAAAACCTGCATGTGGAGCTAGGTTATGTTTATAAGTGTGATTTAATGTTTGTAGATGGCATCTGTAGGTCATATGTTTGACGTTGTTCACGGACATGGGCTAACACTTAGTAAAATCGTCGATCCGTATGTGGAAACTCCCGGTACGTGTCTACCGGTGTGAATAATATGGTGAAATGTGTTCAACCTTGGTTTTCCATGTACATATGTGCTAAACAAACATAGATAGATAAAAAAGTCCATTGGTCCATCCTCGTACGGAGAAAGCTATAAGGGTAGATCTGCGCCCCCCCCCGATCTAGGGTTTCGGGGGTGAATGACCGTCGGAGGGCCGGAATCATTGGAAAACCTGCATGTGGATCTAGGTTATGTTTATAAGTGTGATTTAATGTTTGTAGATGGCACATGTAGGTCAGGTGTCTGACGTTGTTCACGGACATGGGCTAACACTTAGTAAAATCGTCGATCCGTATGTGGAAACTCCCGGTACGTGTCTACCGGTGTGAATAATGTGGTGAAATGTGTTCAACCTTGGTTTTCCATGTACATATGTGCTAAACAAACATAGATATATAAAAAAGTCCATTGGTCCATCCTCGTAAGGAGAAATCTATAAGGGTAGATCTTCGGGCCCGGCCCCCCCGATCTAGGGTTTCGGGGGTGAATGACCGTCAGATGGGCCGGAATAGCTAGAAAACCTGCATGTGGAGCTAGGTTATTTTTATAAGTGTGATTTAATGTTTGTAGATGGCATATGTAGGTCATGTGTCTGACGTTGTTCACGGACATGGGCTAACACTTAGTAAAATCGTCGATCCGTATGTGGAAACTCCCGGTACGTGTCTACCGGTGTGAATAATGTGGTGAAATTGTTCAACCTTGGTTTTCCATATACATATGTGCCAAACAAACATAGATAGATAAAAAAGTCCATTGGTCCATCCTCGTACGGAGAAAGCTATAAGGGTAGATCTGCGCCCCCCCCCCCCGATCTAGGGTTTCGGGGGTGAATGACCGTTGGAGGGCCGGAATCATTGGAAACCCTGCATGTGGAGCTAGGTTATGTTTAAAAGTGTGATTTAATGTTTGTAGATGGCATCTGTAGGTCATATGTTTGACGTTGTTCACGGACATGGGCTAACACTTAGTAAAATCGTCGATCCGTATGTGGAAACTCCCGGTACGTGTCTACCGGTGTGAATAATGTGGTGAAATGTGTTCAACCTTGGTTTTACATGTACATATGTGCTAAACAAACATAGATAGATAGAAAAGTCAATTGGTCCATCCTCGTACGGAGAAAGCTATAAGGGTAGATATGCGGCCCCCCCGATCTAGGGTTTCGGGGGTGAATGACCGTCGGAGTGCCGGAATCATTGGAAAACCTGCATGTGGAGCTAGGTTATGTTTATAAGTGTGATTTAATGTTTGTAGATGGCATATGTAGGTCATGTGTCTGACGTTGTTCACGGACATGGGCTAACACTTAGTAAAATCGTCGATCCGTATGTGGAAACTCCCAGTCGGTGTCTACCGGTGTGAATAATGTGGTGAAATGTGTTCAACCTTGGTTTTCCATGTACATATGTGCTAAACAAACATAGATAGATAAAAAAGTCCATTGGTCCATCCTCTTACGGAGAAAGCTATAAGGGTAGATCTGCGGGCCCCCCCGATCTAGGGTTTCGCGGGTGAATGACCGTCGGAGGGCCGGAATCATTGGAAAACCTGCATGTGGAGCTTGGTTATGTTTATAAGTTTGATTTAATGTTTGTAGATGGCATATGTAGGTCATGTGTCTGACGTTGTTCACAGACATGGGATAACACTTCGTAAAATCGTCGATCCGTATGTGGAAACTCCCGGTACGTGTCTACCGGTGTGAATAATGTGGTGAAATTGTTCAACCTTGGATTTCCATGTACATATGTGCTAAACAAACATAGATAGATAAAAAAGTCCATTGGTCCATCCTCGTACGGAGAAAGCTATAAGGGTAGATCTGCGGGGCCCCCCGATCTAGGGTTCCGGGGGTGAATGACCGTTGGAGGGCCGGAATCATTGGAAAACCTGCATGTGGAGCTAGGTTATGTTTAAAAGTGTGAGTTAATGTTTGTAGATGGCATCTGTAGGTCATGTGTCTGACGTTGTTCACGGACATGGGCTAACACTTAGTAAATTCGTCGATCCGTATGTGGAAACTCCCGGTACATGTCTACCGGTGTGAATAATGTGGTGAAATGTGTTCAACCTTGGTTTTCCATGTACATATGTTCTAAATAAACATAGATAGATAGAAAAGTCAGTTGGTCCATCCTCGTACGGAGAAAGCTATAAGGGTAGATCTGCGGGCCCCCCGATCTAGGGTTTCGGGGGTGAATGACCGTCGGAGGGCCGGAATCATTGGAAAACCTGCATGTGGAGCTAGGTTATGTTTATAAGTGTGATTTAATGTTTGTAGATGGCATATGTAGGTCATGTGTCTGACGTTGTTCACGCACATGGGCTAACACTTAGTAAAATTGTCGATCCGTATGTGGAAACTCCCGGTACGTGTCTACCGGTGTGAATAATGTGGTGAAATGTGTTCAACCTTGGTTTTCCATGTACATATGTGCTAAACAAACATAGATAGATAAAAAATTCCATTGGTCCATCCTCGTACGGAGAAAGCTATAAGGGTAGATCTGCGGGCCCCCCCCCGATCTAGGGTTTCGCGAGTGAATGACCGTCGGAGGGCCGGAATCATTGGAAAACCTGCATGTGGAGCTAGGCTATGTTTATAAGTGTGATTTAATTTTTGTAGATGGCATATGTAGGTCATGTGTCTGACGTTGTTCACGGACATGGGCTAACACTTAGTAAAATAGTCGATCCGTATGTGGAAAATCCCGGTACGTGTCTACCGGTGTGAATAATGTGGTGAAATGTGTTCAACCTTTTGTTTTCCATGTACAATGTGCTAAACAAACATATATAGATAAAAAGTCCATTGGTCCATCCTCGTACGGAGAAATCTATAAGGGTAGATCTGCGGGCCCGGGCCCCCCGATCTAGGGTTTCGGGTGTGAATGACCGTCGGAGGGCCGGAATCATTAGAAAACCTGCATGTGGAGCTAGGTTATGTTTATAAGTGTGATTTAATGTTTGTAGATGGCATATGTAGGTGATGTGTCTGACGTTGTTCACGGACATGGGCTAACACTTAGTAAAATCGTCGATCCGTATGTGGAAACTCCCGGTACGTGTCTACCGGTGTGAATAATGTGGTGAAATGTGTTTAACCTTGGGTTTCCATGTACATATGTGCTAAAAACATAGATAGATAAAAAAAAGTCCATTGGTCCATCCTCGTACGGAGAAAGCTATAAGGGTAGATCTGCGGGCCCCCCCGATCTAGGGTTTCGCGGCTGAATGACCGTCGGAGGGCCGGAATCATTGGAAAACCTTCATGTGGAGCTAGGTTATGTTTATAAGTGTGATTTAATGTTTGTAGATGGCATATGTAGGTCATGTGTCTGACGTTGTTCACGAACATGGGATAACACTTCGTAAAATCGTCGATCCGGATGTGGAAACTCCCGGTACGTGTCTAACGGTGTGAATAATGTGGTGAAATTGTTCAACCTTGGTTTTCCATGTACGTTGTGCTAAACAAACATAGATAGATAAAAAAGTCCATTGGTCCATCCTCGTACGGAGAAAGCTATAAGGGTAGATCTGCGGGCCCCCCCGATCTAGGGTTTCGGGGGTGAATGACTGTTGGAGGGTCGGAATCATTGGAAACCTGCATGTGGAGCTAGGTTATGTTTAAAAGTGTCATTTAATGTTTGTAGATGGCATCTGTAGGTCATGTGTCTGACGTTGTTCACGTACATGGGCTAACACTTAGTAAAATCGTCGATCCGTATGTGGAAACTCCCGGTACGTGTCTACCGGTGTGAATAATGTGGTGAAATGTGTTCAACCTTGGTTTTCCATGTACATATGTTCTAAACAAACATAGATAGATAGAAAAGTCAGTTGGTCCATCCTCGTACGGAGAAAGCTATAAGGGTAGATCTGCGGGCCCCCCTGATCTAGGGTTTCGGGGGTGAATGACTGTCGGAGGGCCGGAATCATTGGAAAACCTGCATGTGGAGCTAGGTTATGTTTATAAGTGTGATTTAATGTTTGTAGATGGCATATGTAGGTCATGTGTCTGACGTTGTTCACGCACATGGGCTAACACTTAGTAAAATTGTCGATCCGTATGTGGAAACTCCCGGTACGTGTCTACCGGTGTGAATAATGTGGTGAAATGTGTTCAACCTTGGTTTTCCATGTACATATGTGCTAAACAAACATAGATAGATAAAAAAGTCCATTGGTCCATCCTCGTACAGAGAAAGCTATAAGGGTAGATATGCGGGCCCCCCCCCGATCTAGGGTTTCGCGAGTGAATGACCGTCGGAGGGCCGGAATCATTGGAAAACCTGCATGTGGAGCTAGGCTATGTTTATAAGTGTGATTTAATTTTTGTAGATGGCATATGTAGGTCATGTGTGTGACGTTGTTCACGGACATGGGCTAACACTTAGTAAAATAGTCGATCCGTATGTGGAAAATCCCAGTACGTGTCTACCGGTGTGAATAATGTGGTGAAATGTATTCAACCTTTGTTTTCCATGTACATTTGTGCTAAACAAACATAGATAGGTAAAAATTCCATTGGTCCATCCTCGTACGGAGAAATCTATAAGGGTAGATCTGCGGGCCCGGCCCCCCCGATCTAGGGTTTCGGGTGTGAATGACCGTCGGAGGGCCGGAATCATTAGAAAACCTGCATGTGGAGCTAGGTTATGTTTATAAGTGTGATTTAATGTTTGTAGATGGCATATGTAGGTGATGTGTCTGACGTTGTTCACGGACATGGGCTAACACTTAGTAAAATCGTCGATCCGTATGTGCAAACTCCCGGTACGTGTCTACCGGTGTGAATAATGTGGTGAAATGTGTTCAACCTTGGGTTTCCATGTACATATGTGCTAAAAACATAGATAGATAAAAAAGTCCATTGGTCCATCCTCGTACGGAGAAATCTATAAGGGTAGATCTGCGGGCCCGGCCCCCCCGATCTAGGGTTTCGGGGGTGAATGACCGTCGGAGGGCCGGAATCATTAGAAAACCTGCATGTGGAGCTAGGTTATGTTTATAAGTGTGATTTAATGTTTCTAGATGGCATATGCAGGTCATGTGTCTGACGTTGTTCACGGGCATGGGCTAACACTTAGTAAAATCGTTGATCCATGTGGAAACTCCCGCTACGTGTCTACCGGTGCAAATAATGTGTTGAAATGTGTTCAACCTTGGTTTTCCATGTACATATGTGCTAAACAAACATAGATAGATAAAAAAGTCCATTGGTCCATCCTCGTACGGCGAAATCTAGAAGGGTAGATCTGCGGGCCCGGCCCCCACGATCTAGGGTTTCGGGGGTGAATAACCGTCGGAGGGCCAGAATCATTGGAAAACCTGCATGTGGAGCTAGGTTATGTTTATAAGTGTGATTTAATGTTTGTAGATGGCATCTGTAGGTCATATGTTTGACGTTGTTCACGGACATGGGCTAACACTTAGTAAAATCGTCGATCCGTATGTGGAAACTCCCGGTACGTGTCTACCGGTGTGAATAATATGGTGAAATGTGTTCAACCTTGGTTTTCCATGTACATATGTGCTAAACAAACATAGATAGATAAAAAAGTCCATTGGTCCATCCTCGTACGGAGAAAGCTATAAGGGTAGATCTGCGCCCCCCCCCCCCCCGATCTAGGGTTTCGGGGGTGAATGACCGTCGGAGGGCCGGAATCATTGGAAAACCTGCATGTGGATCTAGGTTATGTTTATAAGTGTGATTTAATGTTTGTAGATGGCACATGTAGGTCATGTGTCTGACGTTGTTCACGGACATGGGCTAACACTTAGTAAATTCGTCGATCCGTATCTGGAAACTCCCGGTACGTGTCTACCGGTGTGAATAATGTGGTGAAATGTTTTCAACCTTGGTTTTCCATGTACATATGTGCTAAACAAACATAGATAGATAAAAAAGTCCATTGGTCCATCCTCGTACGGAGAAAGCTATAAGGGTAGATCTGCGCCCCCCCCCCCCGATCTAGGGTTTCGGGGGTGAATGACCGTCGGAGGGCCGGAATCATTGGAAAACCTGCATGTGGATCTAGGTTATGTTTATAAGTGTGATTTAATGTTTGTAGATGGCACATGTAGGTCATGTGTCTGACGTTGTTCACGGACATGGGCTAACACTTAGTAAATTCGTCGATCCGTATCTGGAAACTCCCGGTACGTGTCTACCGGTGTGAATAATGTGGTGAAATGTGTTCAACCTTGGTTTTCCATGTACATATGTTCTAAATAAACATAGATAGATAGAAAACTCAGTTGGTCCATCCTCGTACGGAGAAAGCTATAAGGGTAGATCTGCGGGCCCCCCCGATCTAGGGATTCGGGGGTGAATGACTGTCGGAGGGACGGAATCATTGGAAAACCTGCATGTGGAGCTAGGTTATGTTTATAAGTGTGATTTAATGTTTGTAGATGGCATATGTAGGTCATGTGTCTGATGTTGTTCAACCACATGGGCTAACACTTATTAAAATCGTCGATCCGTATGTGGAAACTCCCGGTACGTGTCTACCGGTGTGAATAATGTGGTGAAATGTTTTCAACCTTGGTTTTCCATGTACATATGTTCTAAACAAACATAGATAGATAGAAAAGTCAGTTGGTCCATCCTCGTACGGAGAAAGCTATAAGGGTAGATCTGCGGGCCCCCACGATCTAGGGTTTCGGGGGTGAATGACCGTCGGAGGGCCAGAATCATTGGAAAACCTGCATGTGGAGCTAGGTTATGTTTATAAGTGTGATTTAATGTTTGTAGATGGCATATGTAGGTCACGTGTGTGACGTTGTTCACGGACATGGGCTAACACTTAGTAAAATCGTCGATCCGTATGTGGAAACTCCCGGTACGTGTCTACCGGTGTGAATAATATGGTGAAATGTGTTCAACCTTGGTTTTCCATGTACATATGTGCTAAACAAACATAGATAGATAAAAAAGTCCATTGGTCCATCCTCGTACGGAGAAAGCTATAAGGGTAGATCTGCGCCCCCCCCCCCCCCGATCTAGGGTTTCGGGGGTGAATGACCGTCGGAGGGCCGGAATCATTGGAAAACCTGCATGTGGATCTAGGTTATGTTTATAATTGTGATTTAATGTTTGTAGATGGCATCTGTAGGTCATATGTTTGACGTTGTTCACGGACATGGGCTAACACTTAGTAAAATCGTCGATCCGTATGTGGAAACTCCCGGTACGTGTCTACCGGTGTGAATAATATGGTGAAATGTGTTCAACCTTGGTTTTCCATGTACATATGTGCTAAACAAACATAGATAGATAAAAAAGTCCATTGGTCCATCCTCGTACGGAGAAAGCTATAAGGGTAGATCTGCGGCCCCCCCCGATCTAGGGTTTCGGGGGTGAATGACCGTCAGAGGGCCGGAATCATTGGAAAACCTGCATGTGGATCTAGGTTATGTTTATAATTGTGATTTAATGTTTGTAGATGGCACATGTAGGTCATGTGTCTGACGTTGTTCACGGACATGGGCTAACACTTAGTAAAATCGTCGATCCGTATGTGGAAACTCCTGGTACGTGTCTACCGGTGTGAATAACGTGGTGAAATGTGTTCAACCTTGGTTTTCCATGTACATATGTGCTAAACAAACATAGATAGATAAAAAAGTCCATTGGTCCATCCTCTTACGGAGAAATCTATAAGGGTAGATCTGCGGGCCCCCCGATCTAGGGTTTCACGGGTGAATGACCGTCGGAGGGCCGGAATCATTGGAAAACCTGCATGTGGAGCTAGGTTATGTTTATAAGTTTGATTTAATGTTTGTAGATGGCATATGTAGGTCATGTGTCTGACGTTGTTCACGGACATGGGATAACACTTCGTAAAATCGTCGATCCGTATGTGGAAACTCCCGGTACGTGTCTACCGGTGTGAATAATGTGGTGAAATGTGTTCAACCTTGGTTTTCCATGTACATATGTTCTAAATAAACATAGATAGATAGAAAAGTCAGTTGGTCCATCCTCGTACGGAGAAAGCTATAAGGGTAGATCTGCGGGCCCCCCCGATCTAGGGTTTCGGGGGTGAATGACCGTCGGAGGGCCAGAATCATTGGAAAACCTGCATGTGGAGCTAGGTTATGTTTATAAGTGTGATTTAATGTTTGTAGATGGCATCTGTAGGTCATATGTTTGACGTTGTTCACGGACATGGGCCAACACTTAGTAAAATCGTCGATCCGTATGTGGAAACTCCCGGTACGTGTCTACCGGTGTGAATAATATGGTGAAATGTGTTCAACCTTGGTTTTCCATGTACATATGTTCTAAACAAACATAGATAGATAAAAAAGTCCATTGGTCCATCCTCGTACGGAGAAAGCTATAAGGGTAGATCTGCGCCCCCCCCCGATCTAG
Source organism: Bromus sterilis (assembly GCA_950022295.1). Classification (NCBI taxonomy): domain Eukaryota; kingdom Viridiplantae; phylum Streptophyta; class Magnoliopsida; order Poales; family Poaceae; genus Bromus; species Bromus sterilis. Next base: position 134,164,252 of record OX465601.1, on the reverse strand, counting down.
GGTTTCGGGGGTGAATGACCGTCGGAGGGCCAGAATCATTGGAAAACCTGCATGTGGAGCTAGGTTATGTTTATAAGTGTGATTTAATGTTTGTAGATGGCATCTGTAGGTCATATGTTTGACGTTGTTCACGGACATGGGCTAACACTTAGTAAAATCGTCGATCCGTATGTGGAAACTCCCGGTACGTGTCTACCGGTGTGAATAATGTGGTGAAATTGTTCAACCTTGGTTTTCCATATACATATGTGCCAAACAAACATAGATAGATAAAAAAGTCCATTGGTCCATCCTCGTACGGAGAAAGCTATAAGGGTAGATCTGCGGGGCCCCCCAATCTAGGGTTTCGGGGTTGAATGACCGTTGGAGGGCCGGAATCATTGGAAACCCTGCATGTGGAGCTAGGTTATGTTTAAAAGTGTGATTTAATGTTTGTAGATGGAATCTGTAGGTCATGTGTCTGACGTTGATCACGGACATGGGCTAACACTTAGTAAAATCGTCGATCCGTATGTGGAAACTCCCGATACATGTCTACCGGTGTGAATAATGTGGTGAAATGTGTTCAACCTTGGTTTTCCATGTACATATGTTCTAAACAAACATAGATAGATAGAAAAGTCAGTTGGTCCATCCTCGCATGGAGAAAGCTATAAGGGTAGATCTGCGGGCCCCCCCCCGATCTAGGGTTTCGGGGGTGAATGACCGTCGGAGGGCCGGAATCATTGGAAAACCTGCATGTGGAGCTAGGTTATGTTTATAAGTGTGATTTAATGTTTGTAGATGGCATATGTAGGTCATGTGTCTGACGTTGTTCACGCACATGGGCTAACACTTAGTAAAATTGTCGATCCGTATGTGGAAACTCCCGGTACGTGTCTACCGGTGTGAATAATGTGGTGAAATGTGTTCAACCTTGGTTTTCCATCTACATATGTGCTAAACAAACATAGATAGATAAAAAAGTCCATTGGTCCATCCTCGTACGGAGAAAGCTATAAGGGTAGATCTGCGAGCCCCCCCGATCTAGGGTTTCGCGAGTGAATGACCATCGGAGGGCCGGAATCATTGGAAAACCTGCATGTGGAGCTAGGCTATGTTTATAAGTGTGATTTAATTTTTTTAGATGGCATATGTAGGTCATGTGTCTGACGTTGTTCACGGACATGGGCTAACACTTAGTAAAATAGTCGATCCGTATGTGGAAAATCCCAGTGCGTGTCTACCGGTGTGAATAATGTGGTGAAATGTGTTCAACCTTTGTTTTCCATGTACATTTGTGCTAAACAAACATAGATAGATAAAAATTCCATTGGTCCATCCTCGTACGGAGAAATCTATAAGGGTAGATCTGCAGGCCCGACCCCCCCGATCTAGGGTTTCGGGTGTGAATGACCATCGGAGGGCCGGAATCATTAGAAAACCTGCATGTGGAGCTAGGTTATGTTTATAAGTGTGATTTAATGTTTGTAGATGGCATATGTAGGTGATGTGTCTGACGTTGTTCACGGACATGGGCTAACACTTAGTAAAATCGTCGATCCGTATGTGGAAACTCCCGGTACGTGTCTACCGGTGTGAATAATGTGGTGAAATGTGTTCAACCTTGGGTTTCCATGTACATATGTGCTAAAAACATAGATAGACAAAAAAGTCCATTGGTCGATCCTCGTACGGAGAAATCTATAAGGGTAGATCTGCGGGCCCGGCCCCCCCGATCTAGGGTTTCGGGGGTGAATGTTTGTCGGAGGGCCGGAATCATTAGAAAACCTGCATGTGGAGCTAGGTTATGTTTATAAGTGTGATTTAATGTTTCTAGATGGCATATGCAGGTCATGTGTCTGACGTTGTTCACGGGCATGGGCTAACACTTAGTAAAATCGTTGATCCATGTGGAAACTCCCGCTACGTGTCTACCGGTGCAAATAATGTGTTGAAATGTGTTCAACCTTGGTTTTCCATGTACATATGTGCTAAACAAACATAGATAGATAAAAAAGTCCATTGGTCCATCCTCGTACGGCGAAATCTAGAAGGGTAGATCTGCGGGCCCGGCCCCCACGATCTAGGGTTTCGGGGGTGAATGACCGTCGGAGGGCCGGAATCATTGGAAAACCTGCATGTGGAGCTAGGTTATGTTTATAAGTGTGATTTAATGTTTGTAGATGGCATCTGTAGGTCATATGTTTGACGTTGTTCACGGACATGGGCTAACACTTAGTAAAATCGTCGATCCGTATGTGGAAACTCCCGGTACGTGTCTACCGGTGTGAATAATATGGTGAAATGTGTTCAACCTTGGTTTTTCATGTACATATGTGCTAAACAAACATAGATAGATAAAAAAGTCCATTGTTCCATCCTCGTACGGAGAAAGCTATAAGGGTAGATCTGCGCCCCCCCCCCCCGATCTAGGGTTTCGGGGGTGAATGACCATCGGAGGGCCGGAATCATTAGAAAACCTGCATGTGGAGCTAGGTTATGTTTATAAGTGTGATTTAATGTTTGTAGATGGCATATGTAGGTGATGTGTCTGACGTTGTTCACGGACATGGGCTAACACTTAGTAAAATCGTCGATCCGTATGTGGAAACTCCCGGTACGTGTCTACCGGTGTGAATAATGTGGTGAAATGTGTTCAACCTTGGGTTTCCATGTACATATGTGCTAAAAACATAGATAGATAAAAAAGTCCATTGGTCGATCCTCGTACGGAGAAATCTATAAGGGTAGATCTGCGGGCCCGGCCCCCCCGATCTAGGGTTTCGGGGGTGAATGACCGTCGGAGGGCCGGAATAGCTAGAAAACCTGCATGTGGAGCTAGGTTATTTTTATAAGTGTGATTTAATGTTTGTAGATGGCATATGTAGGTCATGTGTGTGACGTTCTTCACGGACATGGGCTAACACTTAGTAAAATCGTCGATCCGTATGTGGAAACTCCCGGTACGTGTCTACCGGTGTGAATAATGTGGTGAAATTGTTCAACCTTGGTTTTCCATATACATATGTGCCAAACAAACATAGATAGATAAAAAAGTCCATTGGTCCATCCTCGTACGGAGAAAGCTATAAGGGTAGATCTGCGCCCCCCCCCCCCGATCTAGGATTTCGGGGGTGAATGAACGTTGGAGGGCCAGAATCATTGGAAACCCTGCATGTGGAGCTAGGTTATGTTTATAAGTGTGATTTAATGTTTGTAGATGGCATCTGTAGGTCATATGTTTGACGTTGTTCACGGACATGGGCTAACACTTAGTAAAATCGTCGATCCGTATGTCGAAACTCCCGGTACGTGTCTACCGGTGTGAATAATGTGGTGAAATGTTTTCAACCTTGGTTTCCATGTACATATGTGCTAAACAAACATTGATAGATAAAAAAGTCCATTGGTCCATCCTCGTACGGAGAAAGCTATAAGGGTAGATCTGCGGGCCCCTCCGATCTAGGGTTTCGCGGGTGAATGACCGTCGGAGGGGCGGAATCATTGGAAAACCTGCATGTGGAGCTAGGTTATGTTTATAAGTGTGATTTAATGTTTTTAGATGGCATATGTAGATCATGTGGCTGACGTTGTTCACGGACATGGGCTAACACTTCGTAAAATCGTCGATCCGTATGTGGAAACTCCCGGTACGTGTCTACCGGTGTGAATAATGTGGTGAAATTGTTCAACCTTTTTTTTCCATGTACATATGTGCTAAACAAACATAGATAGATAAAAAAGTCCATTGGTCCATCCTCGTACGGAGAAAGCTATAAGGGTAGATCTGCGCCCCCCCCCCCCGATCTAGGGTTTCGGGGCTGAATTACCGTTGGAGGGCCGGAATCATTGGAAATCCTGCATGTGGAGCTAGGTTATGTTTATAAGTGTGATTTAATGTTTGTAGATGGGATCTGTAGGTCTTGTGTATGACGTTGTTCACGGACATGGGCTAACACTTAGTAAAATTGTCGATCCGTATGTGGAAACTCCCGGTACGTGTCTACCGGTGTGAATAATGTGGTGAAATGTGTTCAACCTGGGTTTTCCATGTACGTATGTTCTAAACAAACATAGATAGATAGAAAAGTCAATTGGTCCATCCTCGTACGGAGAAAGCTATAAGGGTAGATCTGCGGGCCCCCCCGATCTAGGGTTTCGGGGGTGCATGACCGTCGGAGGTCCGGAATCATTGGAAAACCTGCATGTGGAGCTAGGTTATGTTTATAAGTGTGATTTAATGTTTGTAGATGGCATATGTAGGTCATGTGTCTGACGTTGTTCACGGACATGGGCTAACACTTAGTAAAATTGTCGATCCGTATGTGGAAACTCCCGGTACGTGTCTACCGGTGTGAATAATGTGGTGAAATGTGTTCAACCTTGGTTTTCCATGTACATATGTGCTAAACAAACATAGATAGATAAAAAAGTCCATTGGTCCATCCTCGTACGGCGAAATCTAGAAGGGTAGATCTGCGGGCCCGGCCCCCACGATCTAGGGTTTCGGGGGTGAATGACCGTCGGAGGGCCAGAATCATTGGAAAACCTGCATGTGGAGCTAGGTTATGTTTATAAGTGTGATTTAATGTTTGTAGATGGCATCTGTAGGTCATATGTTTGACGTTGTTAACGGACATGGGCTAACACTTAGTAAAATCGTCGATCCGTATGTGGAAACTCCCGGTACGTGTCTACCGGTGTGAATAATATGGTGAAATGTGTTCAACCTTGGTTTTCCATGTACATATGTTCTAAACAAACATAGATAGATAAAAAAGTCCATTGGTCCATCCTCGTACGGAGAAAGCTATAAGGGTAGATCTGCGCCCCCCCCCCCCCCCGATCTAGGGTTTCGGGGGTGAATGACCGTCGGAGGGCCGGAATCATTGGAAAACCTGCATGTGGATCTAGGTTATGTTTATAAGTGTGATTTAATGTTTGTAGATGGCACATGTAGGTCATGTGTCTGACGTTGTTCACGGGCATGGGCTAACACTTAGTAAAATGGTTGATCCATGTGGAAACTCCCGCTACGTGACTACCGGTGCAAATAATGTGTTGAAATGTGTTCAACCTTGGTTTTCCATGTACATATGTGCTAAACAAACATAGATAGATAATAAAGTCCATTGGTCCATCCTCGTACGGCGAAATCTAAAAGGGTAGATCTGCGGGCCCGGCCCCCACGATCTAGGGTTTCGGGGGTGAATGACCGTCGGAGGGCCAGAATCATTGGAAAACCTGCATGTGGAGCTAGGTTATGTTTATAAGTGTGATTTAATGTTTGTAGATGGCATCTGTAGGTCATATGTTTGACGTTGTTCACGGACATGGGCTAACACTTAGTAAAATCGTCGATCCGTATGTGGAAACTCCCGGTACGTGTCTACCGGTGTGAATAATATGGTGAAATGTGTTCAACCTTGGTTTTCCATGTACATATGTGCTAAACAAACATAGATAGATAAAAAAGTCCATTGGTCCATCCTCGTACGGAGAAAGCTATAAGGGTAGATCTGCGCCCCCCCCCCCGATCTAGGGTTTCGGGGGTGAATGACCGTCGGAGGGCCGGAATCATTGGAAAACCTGCATGTGGATCTAGGTTATGTTTATAAGTGTGATTTAATGTTTCTAGATGGCATATGCAGGTCATGTGTCTGACGTTGTTCACGGACATGGGCTAACACTTAGTAAAATCGTCGATCCGTATGTGGAAACTCCCGGTACGTGTCTACCGGTGTGAATAATGTGGTGAAATGTGTTCAACCTTGGTTTTCCATGTACATATGTGCTAAACAAACATAGATATATAAAAAAGTCCATTGGTCCATCCTCGTAAGGAGAAATCTATAAGGGTAGATCTTCGGGCCCCCCCGATCTAGGGTTTCGGGGGTGCATGACCGTCGGAGGTCCGGAATCATTGGAAAACCTGCATGTGGAGCTAGGTTATGTTTATAAGTGTGATTTAATGTTTGTAGATGGCATATGTAGGTCATGTGTCTGACGTTGTTCACGGACATGGGCTAACACTTAGTAAAATTGTCGATCCGTATGTGGAAACTCCCGGTACGTGTCTACCGGTGTGAATAATGTGGTGAAATGTGTTCAACCTTTGTTTTCCATGTACATATGTGCTAAATAAACATAGATAGATAAAAAAGTCCATTGGTCTATCCTCATACGGAGAAATCTATAAGGGTAGATCTGTGGGCCCGCCCCCCCCCCCCCCCGATCTAGGGTTTCGGGGGTGAATGACCGTCGGAGGGCCGGAATCATTAGAAAACCTGCATGTGGAGCTAGGTTATGTTTATGAGTGTGATTTAATGTTTGTAGATGGCATATGTAGGTCATGTGTCTAACGTTGTTCACGGACATGGGCTAACACTTAGTAAAATCGTCGATCCGTATGTGGAAACTCCCGGTACGTGTCTACCGGTGTGAATAATGTGGTGAAATGTGTTCAACCTTGGGTTTCCATGTACATATGTGCTAAAAACATAGATAGATAAAAAAGTCCATTGGTCGATCCTCGTACGGAGAAAGCTATAAGGGTAGATCTGCGCCCCCCCCCCCCGATCTAGGGTTTCGGGGGTGAATGACCGTCGGAGGGCCGGAATCATTGGAAAACCTGCATGTGGATCTAGGTTATGTTTATAAGTGTGATTTAATGTTTGTAGATGGCACATGTAGGTCATGTGTCTGACGTTGTTCACGGACATGGGCTAACACTTAGTAAAATCGTCGATCCGTATGTGGAAACTCCCGGTACGTGTCTACCGGTGTGAATAATGTGGTGAAATGTGTTCAACCTTGGTTTTCCATGTACATATGTGCTAAACAAACATAGATATACAAAAAAGTCCATTGGTCCATCCTCGTAAGGAGAAATCTATAAGGGTAGATCTTCGGGCCCGGCCCCCCCGATCTAGGGTTTCGGGGGTGAATGACCGTCGGAGGGCCGGAATAGCTAGAAAACCTGCATGTGGAGCTAGGTTATTTTTATAAGTGTGGTTTAATGTTTGTAGATGGCATATGTAGGTCATGTGTCTGACGTTGTTCACGTACATGGGCTAACACTTAGTAAAATCGTCGATCCGTATGTGGAAACTCCCGGTACGTGTCTACCGGTGTGAATAATGTGGTGAAATGTGTTCAACCTTGGTTTTCCATGTACATATGTTCTAAACAAACATAGATAGATAGAAAAGTCAGTTGGTCCATCCTCGTACGGAGAAAGCTATAAGGGTAGATATGCGGGCCCCGCCGATCTAGGGTTTCGGGGGTGAATGACCGTCGGAGGGCCGGAATCATTGGAAAACCTGCATGTGGAGCTAGGTTATGTTTATAAGTGTGATTTAATGTTTGTAGATGGCATATGTAGGTCATGTGTCTGACGTTGTTCACGCACATGGGCTCACACTTAGTAAAATTGTCGATCCGTATGTGGAAACTCCCGGTACGTGTCTACCGGTGTGAATAATGTGGTGAAATGTGTTCAACCTTGGTTTTCCATGTACATATGTGCTAAACAAACATAGATAGATAAAAAAGTCCATTGGTCCATCCTCGTACAGAGAAAGCTATAAGGGTAGATCTGCGGGCCCCCCCCGATCTAGGGTTTCGCGAGTGAATGACCGTCGGAGGGCCGGAATCATTGGAAAACCTGCATGTGGAGCTAGGCTATGTTTATAAGTGTGATTTAATTTTTGTAGATGGCATATGTAGGTCATGTGTCTGACGTTGTTCACGGACATGGGCTAACACTTAGTAAAATAGTCGATCCGTATGTGGAAAATCCCAGTACGTGTCTACGGTGTGAATAATGTGGTGAAATGTGTTCAACCTTTGTTTTCCATGTACATTTGTGCTAAACAAACATAGATAGATAAAAATTCCATTGGTCCATCCTCGTACGGAGAAATCTATAAGGGTAGATCTGCGGGCCCGGCCCCCCCGATCTAGGGTTTCGGGGGTGCATGACCGTCGGAGGTCCGGAATCATTGGAAAACCTGCATGTGGAGCTAGGTTATGTTTATAAGTGTGATTTAATGTTTGTAGATGGCATATGTAGGTCATGTGTCTGACGTTGTTCACGGACATGGGCTAACACTTAGTAAAATTGTCGATCCGTATGTGGAAACTCCCGGTACGTGTCTACCGGTGTGAATAATGTGGTGAAATGTGTTCAACCTTTGTTTTCCATGTACATATGTGCTAAATAAACATAGATAGATAAAAAAGTCCATTGGTCTATCCTCATACGGAGAAATCTATAAGGGTAGATCTGTGGGCCCGCCCCCCCCCCCCCCCCCGATCTAGGGTTTCGGGGGTGAATGACCGTCGGAGGGCCGGAATCATTAGAAAACCTGCATGTGGAGCTAGGTTATGTTTATGAGTGTGATTTAATGTTTGTAGATGGCATATGTAGGTCATGTGTCTAACGTTGTTCACGGACATGGGCTAACACTTAGTAAAATCGTCGATCCGTATGTGGAAACTCCCGGTACGTGTCTACCGGTGTGAATAATGTGGTGAAATGTGTTCAACCTTGGGTTTCCATGTACATATGTGCTAAAAACATAGATAGATAAAAAAGTCCATTGGTCGATCCTCGTACGGAGAAAGCTATAAGGGTAGATCTGCGCCCCCCCCCCCCCGATCTAGGGTTTCGGGGGTGAATGACCGTCGGAGGGCCGGAATCATTGGAAAACCTGCATGTGGATCTAGGTTATGTTTATAAGTGTGATTTAATGTTTGTAGATGGCACATGTAGGTCATGTGTCTGACGTTGTTCACGGACATGGGCTAACACTTAGTAAAATCGTCGATCCGTATGTGGAAACTCCCGGTACGTGTCTACCGGTGTGAATAATGTGGTGAAATGTGTTCAACCTTGGTTTTCCATGTACATATGTGCTAAACAAACATAGATATATAAAAAAGTCCATTGGTCCATCCTCGTAAGGAGAAATCTATAAGGGTAGATCTTCGGGCCCGGCCCCCCCGATCTAGGGTTTCGGGGGTGAATGACCGTCGGAGGGCCGGAATAGCTAGAAAACCTGCATGTGGAGCTAGGTTATTTTTATAAGTGTGGTTTAATGTTTGTAGATGGCATATGTAGGTCATGTGTCTGACGTTGTTCACGTACATGGGCTAACACTTAGTAAAATCGTCGATCCGTATGTGGAAACTCCCGGTACGTGTCTACCGGTGTGAATAATGTGGTGAAATGTGTTCAACCTTGGTTTTCCATGTACATATGTTCTAAACAAACATAGATAGATAGAAAAGTCAGTTGGTCCATCCTCGTACGGAGAAAGCTATAAGGGTAGATATGCGGGCCCCGCCGATCTAGGGTTTCGGGGGTGAATGACCGTCGGAGGGCCGGAATCATTGGAAAACCTGCATGTGGAGCTAGGTTATGTTTATAAGTGTGATTTAATGTTTGTAGATGGCATATGTAGGTCATGTGTCTGACGTTGTTCACGCACATGGGCTAACACTTAGTAAAATTGTCGATCCGTATGTGGAAACTCCCGGTACGTGTCTACCGGTGTGAATAATGTGGTGAAATGTGTTCAACCTTGGTTTTCCATGTACATATGTGCTAAACAAACATAGATAGATAAAAAAGTCCATTGGTCCATCCTCGTACAGAGAAAGCTATAAGGGTAGATCTGCGGGCCCCCCCCGATCTAGGGTTTCGCGAGTGAATGACCGTCGGAGGGCCGGAATCATTGGAAAACCTGCATGTGGAGCTAGGCTATGTTTATAAGTGTGATTTAATTTTTGTAGATGGCATATGTAGGTCATGTGTCTGACGTTGTTCACGGACATGGGCTAACACTTAGTAAAATAGTCGATCCGTATGTGGAAAATCCCAGTACGTGTCTACCGGTGTGAATAATGTGGTGAAATGTGTTCAACCTTTGTTTTCCATGTACATTTGTGCTAAACAAACATAGATAGATAAAAATTCCATTGGTCCATCCTCGTACGGAGAAATCTATAAGGGTAGATCTGCGGGCCCGGCCCCCCCGATCTAGGGTTTCGGGTGTGAATGACCGTCGGAGGGCCGGAATCATTAGAAAACCTGCATGTGGAGCTAGGTTATGTTTATAAGTGTGATTTAATGTTTGTAGATGGCATATGTAGGTGATGTGTCTGACGTTGTTCACGGACATGGGCTAACACTTAGTAAAATCGTCGATCCGTATGTGGAAACTCCCGGTACGTGTCTACCGGTGTGAATAATGTGGTGAAATGTGTTCAACCTTGGGTTTCCATGTACATATGTGCTAAAAACATAGATAGATAAAAAAGTCCATTGGTCCATCCTCGTACGGAGAAATCTATAAGGGTAGATCTGCGGGCCCGGCCCCCCCGATCTAGGGTTTCGGGGGTGAATGACCGTCGGAGGGCAGGAATCATTAGAAAACCTGCATGTGGAGCTAGGTTATGTTTATAAGTGTGATTTAATGTTTCTAGATGGCATATGCAGGTCATGTGTCTGACGTTGTTCACGGGCATGGGCTAACACTTAGTAAATCGTTGATCCATGTGGAAACTCCCGCTACGTGTCTACCGGTGCAAATAATGTGTTGAAATGTGTTCAACCTTGGTTTTCCATGTACATATGTGCTAAACAAACATAGATAGATAAATAAGTCCATTGGTCCATCCTCGTACGGCGAAATCTAGAAGGGTAGATCTGCGGGCCCGGCCCCCACGATCTAGGGTTTCGGGGGTGAATGACCGTCGGAGGGCCAGAATCATTGGAAAACCTGCATGTGGAGCTAGGTTATGTTTATAAGTGTGATTTAATGTTTGTAGATGGCATCTGTAGGTCATATGTTTGACGTTGTTCACGGACATGGGCTAACACTTAGTAAAATCGTCGATCCGTATGTGGAAACTCCCGGTACGTGTCTACCGGTGTGAATAATATGGTGAAATGTGTTCAACCTTCGTTTTCCATGTACATATGTGCTAAACAAACATAGATAGATAAAAAAGTCCATTGGTCCATCCTCGTACGGAGAAAGCTATAAGGGTAGATCTGCGGCCCCCCCCCCGATCTAGGGTTTCGGGGGTGAATGACCGTCGGAGGGCCGGAATCATTGGAAAACCTGCATGTGGATCTAGGTTATGTTTATAAGTGTGATTTAATGTTTGTAGATGGCACATGTAGGTCACGTGTCTGACGTTGTTCACGGACATGGGCTAACACTTAGTAAAATAGTCGATCCGTATGTGGAAACTCCCGGTACGTGTCTACCGGTGTGAATAATGTGGTGAAATGTGTTCAACCTTGGTTTTACATGTACATATGTGCTAAACAAACATAGATAGATAATAAAGTCCATTGGTCCATCCTCTTACGGAGAAATCTATAAGGGTAGATCTGCGGGCCCCCCGATCTAGGGTTTCGCGGGTGAATGACCGTCGGAGGGCCGGAATCATTGGAAAACCTGCATGTGGAGCTAGGTTATGTTTATAAGTTTGATTTAATGTTTGTAGATGGCATATGTAGGTCATGTGTCTGACGTTGTTCACGGACATGGGATAACACTTCGTAAAATCGTCGATCCGGATGTGGAAACTCCCGGTACGTGTCTACCGGTGTGAATAATGTGGTGAAATGTGTTCAACCTTGGTTTTCCATGTACATATGTGCTAAACAAACATAGATAGATAAAAAATTCCATTGGTCCATCCTCGTACGGAGAAAGCTATAAGGGTAGATCTGCGGCCCCCCCCCCCGATCTAGGGTTTCGGGGGTGAATGACCGTCGGAGGGCCGGAATCATTGGAAAACCTGCATGTGGATCTAGGTTATTTTTATAAGTGTGATTTAATGTTTGTAGATGGCACATGTAGGTCACGTGTCTGACGTTGTTCACGGACATGGGCTAACACTTAGTAAAATCGTCGATCCGTATGTGGAAACTCCCGGTACGTGTCTACCGGTGTGAATAATGTGGTGAAATTGTTCAACCTTGGATTTCCATGTACATATGTGCTAAACAAACATAGATAGATAAAAAAGTCCATTGGTCCATCCTCGTACGGAGAAAGCTATAAGGGTAGATCTGCGGGGCCCCCCGATCTAGGGTTTCGGGGGTGAATGACCGTTGGAGGGCCGGAATCATTGGAAAACCTGCATGTGGAGCTAGGTTATGTTTAAAAGTGTGATTTAATGTTTGTAGATGGCATCTGTAGGTCATGTGTCTGACGTTGTTCACGGACATGGGCTAACACTTAGTAAATTCGTCGATCCGTATGTGGAAACTCCCGGTACGTGTCTACCGGTGTGAATAATGTGGTGAAATGTGTTCAACCTTGGTTTTCCATGTACATATGTTCTAAATAAACATAGATAGATAGAAAACTCAGTTGGTCCATCCTCGTACGGAGAAAGCTATAAGGGTAGATCTGCGGGCCCCCCCGATCTAGGGATTCGGGGGTGAATGACTGTCGGAGGGACGGAATCATTGGAAAACCTGCATGTGGAGCTAGGTTATGTTTATAAGTGTGATTTAATGTTTGTAGATGGCATATGTAGGTCATGTGTCTGATGTTTTTCAAGCACATGGGCTAACACTTAGTAAAATTGTCGATCCGTATGTGGAAACTCTCGGTACGTGTCTACCGGTGTGAATAATGTGGTGAAATGTGTTCAACCTTGGTTTTCCATGTACATATGTGCTAAACAAACATAGATAGATAAAAAATTCCATTGGTCCATCCTCGTACGGAGAAAGCTATAAGGGTAGATCTGCGGGCCCCCCCCGATCTAGGGTTTCGCGAGTGAATGACCGTCGGAGGGCCGGAATCATTGGAAAACCTGCATGTGGAGCTAGGCTATGTTTATAAGTGTGATTTAATTTTTGTAGATGGCATATGTAGGTCATGTGTCTGACGTTGTTCACGGACATGGGCTAACACTTAGTAAAATAGTCGATCCGTATGTGGAAAATCCCAGTACGTGTCTACCGGTGTGAATAATGTGGTGAAATGTGTTCAACCTTGGTTTTCCATGTACATATGTGCTAAACAAACATAGATAGATAAAAAAGTCCATTGGTCCATCCTCGTACGGCGAAATCTAGAAGGGTAGATCTGCGGGCCCGGCCCCCACGATCTAGGGTTTCGGGGGTGAATGACCGTCGGAGGGCCAGAATCATTGGAAAACCTGCATGTGGAGCTAGGTTATGTTTATAAGTGTGATTTAATGTTTGTAGATGGCATATGTAGGTCATGTGTGTGACGTTGTTCACGGACATGGGCTAACACTTAGTAAAATCGTCGATCCGTATGTGGAAACTCCCGGTACGTGTCTACCGGTGTGAATAATGTGGTGAAATGTGTTTAACCTTGGGTTTCCATGTACATATGTGCTAAAAACATAGATAGATAAAAAAGTCCATTGGTCCATCCTCGTACGGAGAAAGCTATAAGGGTAGATCTGCGGGCCCCCCCGATCTAGGGTTTCGCGGGTGAATGACCGTCGGAGGGCCGGAATCATTGGAAAACCTGCATGTGGAGCTAGGTTATGTTTATAAGTGTGATTTAATGTTTGTAGATGGCATATGTAGGTCATGTGTCTGACGTTGTTCACGAACATGGGATAACACTTCGTAAAATCGTCGATCCGGATGTGGAAACTCCCGGTACGTGTCTAACGGTGTGAATAATGTGGTGAAATTTTTCAACCTTGGTTTTCCATGTACGTTGTGCTAAACAAACATAGATAGATAAAAAAGTCCATTGGTCCATCCTCGTACGGAGAAAGCTATAAGGGTAGATCTGCGGGCCCCCCCGATCTAGGGTTTCGGGGGTGAATGACCGTTGGAGGGCCGGAATCATTGGAAACCTGCATGTGGAGCTAGGTTATGTTTAAAAGTGTGATTTAATGTTTGTAGATGGCATCTGTAGGTCATGTGTCTGACGTTGTTCACGGACATGGGCTAACACTTAGTAAAATCGTCGATCCGTATGTGGAAACTCCCGGTACGTGTCTACCGGTGTGAATAATGTGGTGAAATGTGTTCAACCTTGGTTTTCCATGTACATATGTTCTAAACAAACATAGATAGATAGAAAAGTCAGTTGGTCCATCCTCGTACGGAGAAAGCTATAAGGGTAGATCTGCGGGCCCCCCCGATCTAGGGTTTCGGGGGTGAATGACCGTCGGAGGGCCGGAATCATTGGAAAACCTGCATGTGGAGCTAGGTTATGTTTATAAGTGTGATTTAATGTTTGTAGATGGCATATGTAGGTCATGTGTCTGACGTTGTTCACGCACATGGGCTAACACTTAGTAAAATTGTCGATCCGTATGTGGAAACTCCCGGTACGTGTCTACCGGTGTGAATAATGTGGTGAAATGTGTTCAACCTTGGTTTTCCATGTACATATGTGCTAAACAAACATAGATAGATAAAAAAGTCCATTGGTCCATCCTCGTACGGAGAAAGCTATAAGGGTAGATCTGCGGGCCCCCCCCCGATCTAGGGTTTCGCGAGTGAATGACCGTCGGAGGGCCGGAATCATTGGAAAACCTGCATGTGGAGCTAGGCTATGTTTATAAGTGTGATTTAATTTTTGTAGATGGCATATGTAGGTCATGTGTCTGACGTTGTTCACGGACATGGGCTAACACTTAGTAAAATAGTCGATCCGTATGTGGAAAATCCCAGTACGTGTCTACCGGTGTGAATAATGTGGTGAAATGTGTTCAACCTTTGTTTTCCATGTACATTTGTGCTAAACAAACATAGATAGATAAAAATTCCATTGGTCCATCCTCGTACGGAGAAATCTATAAGGGTAGATCTGCGGGCCCGGCCCCCCCGATCTAGGGTTTCGGGTGTGAATGACCGTCGGAGGGCCGGAATCATTAGAAAACCTGCATGTGGAGCTAGGTTATGTTTATAAGTGTGATTTAATGTTTGTAGATGGCATATGTAGGTGATGTGTCTGACGTTGTTCACGGACATGGGCTAACACTTAGTAAAATCGTCGATCCGTATGTGGAAACTCCCGGTACGTGTCTACCGGTGTGAATAATGTGGTGAAATGTGTTCAACCTTGGGTTTCCATGTACATATGTGCTAAAAACATAGATAGATAAAAAAGTCCATTGGTCCATCCTCGTACGGAGAAATCTATAAGGGTAGATCTGCGGGCCCGGCCCCCCCGATCTAGGGTTTCGGGGGTGAATGCCCGTCGGAGGGCCGGAATCATTAGAAAACCTGCATGTGGAGCTAGGTTATGTTTATAAGTGTGATTTAATGTTTCTAGATGGCATATGCAGGTCATGTGTCTGACGTTGTTCACGGGCATGGGCTAACACTTAGTAAAATCGTTGATCCATGTGGAAACTCCCGCTACGTGTCTACCGGTGCAAATAATGTGTTGAAATGTGTTCAACCTTGGTTTTCCATGTACATATGTGCTAAAAAAACATAGATAGATAAAAAATTCCATTGGTCCATCCTCATACGGCGAAATCTAGAAGGGTAGATCTGCGGGCCCGACCCCCACGATCTAGGGTTTCGGGGGTGAATGACCGTCGGAGGGCCAGAATCATTGGAAAACCTGCATGTGGAGCTAGGTTATGTTTATAAGTGTGATTTAATGTTTGTAGATGGCATATGTAGGTCATATGTTTGACGTTGTTCACGGACATGGGCTAACACTTAGTAAAATCGTCGATCCGTATGTGGAAACTCCCGGTACGTGTCTACCGGTGTGAATAATATGGTGAAATGTGTTCAACCTTGGTTTTCCATGTACATATGTGCTAAACAAACATAGATAGATAAAAAAGTCCATTGGTCCATCCTCGTACGGAGAAAGCTATAAGGGTAGATCTGCGCCCCCCCCCCCGATCTAGGGTTTCGGGGGTGAATGACCGTCGGAGGGCCGGAATCATTGGAAAACCTGCATGTGGATCTAGGTTATGTTTATAAGTGTGATTTAATGTTTGAAGATGGCACATGTAGGTCATGTGTCTGACGTTGTTCACGGACATGGGCTAACACTTAGTAAAATCGTCGATCCGTATGTGGAAACTCCCGGTACGTGTCTACCGGTGTGAATAATGTGGTGAAATGTGTTCAACCTTGGTTTTACATGTACATATGTGCTAAACAAACATAGATAGATAAAAAAGTCCATTGGTCCATCCTCTTACGGAGAAATCTATAAGGGTAGATCTGCGGGCCCCCCGATCTAGGGTTTCGCGGGTGAATGACCGTCGGAGGGCCGGAATCATTGGAAAACCTGCATGTGGAGCTAGGTTATGTTTATAAGTTTGATTTAATGTTTGTAGATGGCATATGTAGGTCATGTGTTTGACGTTGTTCACGGACATGGGATAACACTTCGTAAAATCGTCGATCCGTATGTGGAAACTCCCGGTACGTGTCTACCGGTGTGAATAATGTGGTGAAATTGTTCAACCTTGGATTTCCATGTACATATGTGCTAAACAAACATAGATAGATAAAAAAGTCCATTGGTCCATCCTCGTACGGAGAAAGCTATAAGGGTAGATCTGCGGGGCCCCCCGATCTAGGGTTTCGGGGGTGAATGACCGTTGGAGGGCCGGAATCATTGGAAAACCTGCATGTGGAGCTAGGTTATGTTTAAAAGTGTGATTTAATGTTTGTAGATGGCATCTGTAGGTCATGTGTCTGACGTTGTTCACGGACATGGGCTAACACTTAGTAAATTCGTCGATCCGTATGTGGAAACTCCCGGTACGTGTCTACCGGTGTGAATAATGTGGTGAAATGTGTTCAACCTTGGTTTTCCATGTACATATGTTCTAAATAAACATAGATAGATAGAAAACTCAGTTGGTCCATCCTCGTACGGAGAAAGCTATAAGGGTAGATCTGCGGGCCCCCCCGATCTAGGGATTCGAGGGTGAATGACTGTCGGAGGGACGGAATCATTGGAAAACCTGCATGTGGAGCTAGGTTATGTTTATAAGTGTGATTTAATGTTTGTAGATTGCATATGTAGGTCATGTGTCTGATGTTGTTCAAGCACATGGGCTAACACTTAGTAAAATTGTCGATCCGTATGTGGAAACTCCCGGTACGTGTCTACCGGTGTGAATAATGTGGTGAAATGTGTTCAACCTTGGTTTTCCATGTACATATGTGCTAAACAAACATAGATAGATAAAAAAGTCCATTGGTCCATCCTCGTACGAAGAAAGCTATAAGGGTAGATCTGCGGGCCCCCCCGATCTAGGGTTTCGGGGGTGAATGACCGTCGGAGGGCCGGAATCATTGGAAAACCTGCATGTGGAGCTAGGTTATGTTTATAAGTGTGATTTAATGTTTGTAGATGGCTTATGTAGGTCATGTGTGTGACGTTGTTCACGGACATGGGCTAACACTTAGTAAAATCGTCGATCCGTATGTGGAAACTCCCGGTACGTGTCTACCGGTGTGAATAATGTGGTGAAATGTGTTCAACCTTGGTTTTCCATGTACATATGTGCTAAAAAACATAGATAGATAAAAAAGTCCATTGGTCCATCCTCGTACGGAGAAAGCTATAAGGGTAGATCTGCGTGCCCCCCCCCCCGATCTAGGGTTTCGGGGGTGAATCACCGTCGGAGGGCCGGAATCATTGGAAAACCTGCATGTGTAGCTAGTTTATGTTTATAAGTGTGATTTAATGTTTATAGATGGCAGAAGTAGGTCATGTGTCTGACGTTCTTCACGGACATGGGCTAACACTTAGTAAAATCGTCGATCCGTATGTGGAAACTCCCGGTACGTGTCTACCGATGTGAATAATGTGGTGAAATGTATTCAACCTTGGTTTTCCATGTACATATGTGCTAAACAAACATAGATAGATAAAAAAGTCCATTGGTCCATCCTCGTACGTAGAAAGCTATAAGGGTAGATCTGCGGGCCCCCCCGATCTAGGGTTTCTCGGGTGAATGACCGTCGGAGGGCCGGAATCATTGGAAAACCTGCATGTGGAGCTAGGCTATGTTTATAAGTGTGATTTAATTTTTGTAGATGGCATATGTAGGTCATGTGTCTGACGTTGTTCACGGACATGGGCTAACACTTAGTAAAATAGTCGATCCGTATGTGGAAAATCCCAGTACGTGTCTACCGGTGTGAATAATGTGGTGAAATGTGTTCAACCTTTTGTTTTCCATGTACATATGTGCTAAACAAACATAGATAGATAAAAAGTCCATTGGTCCATCCTCGTACGGAGAAATCTATAAGGGTAGATCTGCGGGCCCGGCCCCCCCGATCTAGGGTTTCGGGTGTGAATGACCGTCGGAGGGCCGGAATCATTAGAAAACCTGCATGTGGAGCTAGGTTATGTTTATAAGTGTGATTTAATGTTTTTAGATGGCATATGTAGGTGATGTGTCTGACGTTGTTCACGGACATGGGCTAACACTTAGTAAAATCGTCGATCCGTATGTGGAAACTCCCGGTACGTGTCTACCGGTGTGAATAATGTGGTGAAATGTGTTTAACCTTGGGTTTCCATGTACATATGTGCTAAAAACATAGATAGATAAAAAAGTCCATTGGTCCATCCTCGTACGGAGAAAGCTATAAGGGTAGATCTGCGGGCCCCCCCGATCTAGGGTTTCGCGGGTGAATGACCGTCGGAGGGCCGGAATCATTGGAAAACCTGCATGTGGAGCTAGGTTATGTTTATAAGTGTGATTTAATGTTTGTAGATGGCATATGTAGGTCATGTGTCTGACGTTGTTCACGAACATGGGATAACACTTCGTAAAATCGTCGATCCGGATGTGGAAACTCCCGGTACGTGTCTAACGGTGTGAATAATGTGGTGAAATTTTTCAACCTTGGTTTTCCATGTACGTTGTGCTAAACAAACATAGATAGATAAAAAAGTCCATTGGTCCATCCTCGTACGGAGAAAGCTATAAGGGTAGATCTGCGGGCCCCCCCGATCTAGGGTTTCGGGGGTGAATGACCGTTGGAGGGCCGGAATCATTGGAAACCTGCATGTGGAGCTAGGTTATGTTTAAAAGTGTGATTTAATGTTTGTAGATGGCATCTGTAGGTCATGTGTCTGACGTTGTTCACGGACATGGGCTAACACTTAGTAAAATCGTCGATCCGTATGTGGAAACTCCCGGTACGTGTCTACCGGTGTGAATAATGTGGTGAAATGTGTTCAACCTTGGTTTTCCATGTACATATGTTCTAAACAAACATAGATAGATAGAAAAGTCAGTTGGTCCATCCTCGTACGGAGAAAGCTATAAGGGTAGATCTGCGGGCCCCCCCGATCTAGGGTTTCGGGGGTGAATGACCGTCGGAGGGCCGGAATCATTGGAAAACCTGCATGTGGAGCTAGGTTATGTTTATAAGTGTGATTTAATGTTTGTAGATGGCATATGTAGGTCATGTGTCTGACGTTGTTCACGCACATGGGCTAACACTTAGTAAAATTGTCGATCCGTATGTGGAAACTCCCGGTATGTGTCTACCGGTGTGAATAATGTGGTGAAATGTGTTCAACCTTGGTTTTCCATGTACATATGTGCTAAACAAACATAGATAGATAAAAAAGTCCATTGGTCCATCCTCGTACGGAGAAAGCTATAAGGGTAGATCTGCGGCCCCCCCCCCCGATCTAGGGTTTCGCGAGTGAATGACCGTCGGAGGGCCGGAATCATTGGAAAACCTGCATGTGGAGCTAGGCTATGTTTATAAGTGTGATTTAATTTTTGTAGATGGCATATGTAGGTCATGTGTCTGACGTTGTTCACGGACATGGGCTAACACTTAGTAAAATAGTCGATCCGTATGTGGAAAATCCCAGTACGTGTCTACCGGTGTGAATAATGTGGTGAAATGTGTTCAACCTTTGTTTTCCATGTACATTTGTGCTAAACAAACATAGATAGATAAAAATTCCATTGGTCCATCCTCGTACGGAGAAATCTATAAGGGTAGATCTGCGGGCCCGGCCCCCCCGATCTAGGGTTTCGGGTGTGAATGACCGTCGGAGGGCCGGAATCATTAGAAAACCTGCATGTGGAGCTAGGTTATGTTTATAAGTGTGATTTAATGTTTGTAGATGGCATATGTAGGTGATGTGTCTGACGTTGTTCACGGACATGGGCTAACACTTAGTAAAATCGTCGATCCGTATGTGGAAACTCCCGGTACGTGTCTACCGGTGTGAATAATGTGGTGAAATGTGTTCAACCTTGGGTTTCCATGTACATATGTGCTAAAAACATAGATAGATAAAAAAGTCCATTGGTCCATCCTCGTACGGAGAAAGCTATAAGGGTAGATCTGCGGCCCCCCCGATCTAGGGTTTCGGGGGTGAATGACCGTCGGAGGGCCGGAATCATTGGAAAACCTGCATGTGGATCTAGGTTATGTTTATAATTGTGATTTAATGTTTGTAGATGGCACATGTAGGTCATGTGTCTGACGTTGTTCACGGACATGGGCTAACACTTAGTAAAATCGTCGATCCGTATGTGGAAACTCCTGGTACGTGTCTACCGGTGTGAATAATGTGGTGAAATGTGTTAAACCTTGGTTTTCCATGTACATATGTGCTAAACAAACATAGATAGATAAAAAAGTCCATTGGTCCATCCTCTTACGGAGAAATCTATAAGGGTAGATCTGCGGGCCCCCCGATCTAGGGTTTCACGGGTGAATGACCGTCGGAGGGCCGGAATCATTGGAAAACCTGCATGTGGAGCTAGGTTATGTTTATAAGTTTGATTTAATGTTTGTAGATGGCATATGTAGGTCATGTGTCTGACGTTGTTCACGGACATGGGATAACACTTCGTAAAATCGTCGATCCGTATGTGGAAACTCCCGGTACGTGTCTACCGGTGTGAATAATGTGGTGAAATTGTTCAACCTTGGATTTCCATGTACATATGTGCTAAACAAACATAGATAGATAAAAAAGTCCATTGGTCCATCCTCGTACGGAGAAAGCTATAAGGGTAGATCTGCGGGGCCCCCCAATCTAGGGTTTCGGGGGTGAATGACCGTTGGAGGGCCGAAATCATTGGAAAACCTGCATGTGGAGCTAGGTTATGTTTAAAAGTGTGATTTAATGTTTGTAGATGGCATCTGTAGGTCATGTGTCTGACGTTGTTCACGGACATGGGCTAACACTTAGTAAATTCGTGGATCCGTATGTGGAAACTCCCGGTACGTGTCTACCGGTGTGAATAATGTGGTGAAATGTGTTCAACCTTGGTTTTCCATGTACATATGTTCTAAATAAACATAGATAGATAGAAAAGTCAGTTGGTCCATCCTCGTACGGAGAAAGCTATAAGGGTAGATCTGCGGGCCCCCCCGATCTAGGGTTTTGGGGGTGAATGACCGTCGGAGGGACGGAATCATTGGAAAACCTGCATGTGGAGCTAGGTTATGTTTATAAGTGTGATTTAATGTTTTTAGATGGCATATGTAGGTCATGTGTCTGATGTTGTTCAACCACATGGGCTAACACTTATTAAAATCGTCGATCCGTATGTGGAAACTCCCGGTACGTGTCTACCGGTGTGAATAATGTGGTGAAATGTGTTCAACCTTGGTTTTCCATGTACATATGTTCTAAACAAACATAGATAGATAGAAAAGTCAGTTGGTCCATCCTCGTACGGAGAAAGCTATAAGGGTAGATCTGCGGGCCCCCCGATCTAGGGTTTCGGGGGTGAATGACCGTCGGAGGGCCGGAATCATTGGAAAACCTGCATGTGGAGCTAGGTTATGTTTATAAGTGTGATTTAATGTTTGTAGATGGCATATGTAGGTCATGTGTCTGACGTTGTTCACGCACATGGGCTAACACTTAGTAAAATTGTCGATCCGTATGTGGAAACTCCCGGTACGTGTCTACCGGTGTGAATAATGTGGTGAAATGTGTTCAACCTTGGTTTTCCATGTACATATGTGCTAAACAAACATAGATAGATAAAAAATTCCATTGGTCCATCCTCGTACGGAGAAAGCTATAAGGGTAGATCTGCGGGCCCCCCCGATCTAGGGTTTCGGGGGTGAATGACCGTCGGAGGGACGGAATCATTGCAAAACCTGCATGTGGAGCTAGGTTATGTTTATAAGTGTGATTTAATGTTTTTAGATGGCATATGTAGGTCATGTGTCTGATGTTGTTCAACCACATGGGCTAACACTTATTAAAATCGTCGATCCGTATGTGGAAACTCCCGGTACGTGTCTACCGGTGTGAATAATGTGGTGAAATGTGTTCAACCTTGGTTTTCCATGTACATATGTTCTAAACAAACATAGATAGATAGAAAAGTCAGTTGGTCCATCCTCGTACGGATTAAGCTATAAGGGTAGATCTGCGGGCCCCCCCGATCTAGGGTTCGGGGGGTGAATGACCGTCGGAGGGCCGGAATCATTGGAAAACCTGCATGTGGAGCTAGGTTATGTTTATAAGTGTGATTTAATGTTTGTAGATGGCATATGTAGGTCATGTGTCTGACGTTGTTCACGCACATGGGCTAACACTTAGTAAAATTGTCGATCCGTATGTGGAAACTCCCGGTACGTGTCTACCGGTGTGAATAATGTGGTGAAATGTGTTCAACCTTGGTTTTCCATGTACATATGTGCTAAACAAACATAGATAGATAAAAAAGTCCATTGGTCCATCCTCGTACGGCGAAATCTAGAAGGGTAGATCTGCGGGCCCGGCCCCCACGATCTAGGGTTTCGGGGGTGAATGACCGTCGGAGGGCCAGAATCATTGGAAAACCTGCATGTGGAGCTAGGTTATGTTTATAAGTGTGATTTAATGTTTGTAGATGGCATCTGTAGGTCATATGTTTGACGTTGTTCACGGACATGGGCTAACACTTAGTAAAATCGTCGATCCGTATGTGGAAACTCCCGGTACGTGTCTACCGGTGTGAATAATATGGTGAAATGTGTTCAACCTTGGTTTTCCATGTACATATGTTCTAAACAAACATAGATAGATAAAAAAGTCCATTGGTCCATCCTCGTACGGAGAAAGCTATAAGGGTAGATCTGCGGCCCCCCCCGATCTAGGGTTTCGGGGGTGAATGACCGTCGGAGGGCCGGAATCATTGGAAAACCTGCATGTGGATCTAGGTTATGTTTATAAGTGGGATTTAATGTTTGTAGATGGCACATGTAGGTCATGTGTCTGACGTTGTTCACGGACATGGGCTAACACTTAGTAAAATCGTCGATCCGTATGTGGAAACTCCCGGTACGTGTCTACCGGTGTGAATAATGTGGTGAAATGTGTTCAACCTTGGGTTTCAACGTACATATGTGCTAAAAACATAGATAGATAAAAAAGTCCATTGGTCCATCCTCGTACGGAGAAATCTATAAGGGTAGATCTGCGGGCCCGGCCCCCCCGATCTAGGGTTTCGGGGGTGAATGACCGTCGGAGGGCCGGAATCATCAGAAAACCTGCATGTGGAGCTAGGTTATGTTTATAAGTGTGATTTAATGTTTCTAGATGGCATATGCAGGTCATGTGTCTGACGTTGTTCACGGGCATGGGCTAACACTTAGTAAAATCGTTGATCCATGTGGAAACTCCCGCTACGTGACTACCGGTGCAAATAATGTGTTGAAATGTGTTCAACCTTGGTTTTCCATGTACATATGTGCTAAACAAACATAGATAGATAAAAAAGTCCATTCGTCCATCCTCGTACGGCGAAATCTAAAAGGGTAGATCTGCGGGCCCGGCCCCCACGATCTAGGGTTTCGGGGGTGAATGACCATCGGAGGGCCAGAATCATTGGAAAACCTGCATGTGGAGCTAGGTTATGTTTATAAGTGTGATTTAATGTTTGTAGATGGCATCTGTAGGTCATATGTTTGACGTTGTTCACGGACATGGGCTAACACTTAGTAAAATCGTCGATCCGTATGTGGAAACTCCCGGTACGTGTCTACCGGTGTGAATAATATGGTGAAATGTGTTCAACCTTGGTTTTCCATGTACATATGTGCTAAACAAACATAGATAGATAAAAAAGTCCATTGGTCCATCCTCGTACGGAGAAAGCTATAAGGGTAGATCTGCGCCCCCCCCCCGATCTAGGGTTTCGGGGGTGAATGACCGTCGGAGGGCCGGAATCATTGGAAAACCTGCATGTGGATCTAGGTTATGTTTATAAGTGTGATTTAATGTTTGTAGATGGCACATGTAGGTCATGTGTCTGACGTTGTTCACGGACATGGGCTAACACTTAGTAAAATCGTCGATCCGTATGTGGAAACTCCCGGTACGTGTCTACCGGTGTGAATAATGTGGTGAAATGTGTTCAACCTTGGTTTTCCATGTACATATGTGCTAAACAAACATAGATATATAAAAAAGTCCATTGGTCCATCCTCGTAAGGAGAAATCTATAAGGGTAGATCTTCGGGCCCGGCCCCCCCGATCTAGGGTTTCGGGGGTGAATGACCGTCAGATGGGCCGGAATAGCTAGAAAACCTGCATGTGGAGCTAGGTTATTTTTATAAGTGTGATTTAATGTTTGTAGATGGCATATGTAGGTCATGTGTCTGACGTTGTTCACGGACATGGGCTAACACTTAGTAAAATCGTCGATCCGTATGTGGAAACTCCCGGTACGTGTCTACCGGTGTGAATAATGTGGTGAAATTGTTCAACCTTGGTTTTCCATATACATATGTGCCAAACAAACATAGATAGATAAAAAAGTCCATTGGTCCATCCTCGTACGGAGAAAGCTATAAGGGTAGATCTGCGCCCCCCCCCCGATCTAGGGTTTCGGGGGTGAATGACCGTTGGAGGGCCGGAATCATTGGAAACCCTGCATGTGGAGCTAGGTTATGTTTAAAAGTGTGATTTAATGTTTGTAGATGGCATCTGTAGGTCATATGTTTGACGTTGTTCACGGACATGGGCTAACACTTAGTAAAATCGTCGATCCGTATGTGGAAACTCCCGGTACGTGTCTACCGGTGTGAATAATGTGGTGAAATGTGTTCAACCTTGGTTTTACATGTACATATGTGCTAAACAAACATAGATAGATAGAAAAGTCAATTGGTCCATCCTCGTACGGAGAAAGCTATAAGGGTAGATATGCGGCCCCCCCCGATCTAGGGTTTCGGGGGTGAATGACCGTCGGAGTGCCGGAATCATTGGAAAACCTGCATGTGGAGCTAGGTTATGTTTATAAGTGTGATTTAATGTTTGTAGATGGCATATGTAGGTCATGTGTCTGACGTTGTTCACGGACATGGGCTAACACTTAGTAAAATCGTCGATCCGTATGTGGAAACTCCCAGTCGGTGTCTACCGGTGTGAATAATGTGGTGAAATGTGTTCAACCTTGGTTTTCCATGTACATATGTGCTAAACAAACATAGATAGATAAAAAAGTCCATTGGTCCATCCTCTTACGGAGAAAGCTATAAGGGTAGATCTGCGGGCCCCCCCGATCTAGGGTTTCGCGGGTGAATGACCGTCGGAGGGCCGGAATCATTGGAAAACCTGCATGTGGAGCTTGGTTATGTTTATAAGTTTGATTTAATGTTTGTAGATGGCATATGTAGGTCATGTGTCTGACGTTGTTCACAGACATGGGATAACACTTCGTAAAATCGTCGATCCGTATGTGGAAACTCCCGGTACGTGTCTACCGGTGTGAATAATGTGGTGAAATTGTTCAACCTTGGATTTCCATGTACATATGTGCTAAACAAACATAGATAGATAAAAAAGTCCATTGGTCCATCCTCGTACGGAGAAAGCTATAAGGGTAGATCTGCGGGGCCCCCCGATCTAGGGTTCCGGGGGTGAATGACCGTTGGAGGGCCGGAATCATTGGAAAACCTGCATGTGGAGCTAGGTTATGTTTAAAAGTGTGAGTTAATGTTTGTAGATGGCATCTGTAGGTCATGTGTCTGACGTTGTTCACGGACATGGGCTAACACTTAGTAAATTCGTCGATCCGTATGTGGAAACTCCCGGTACGTGTCTACCGGTGTGAATAATGTGGTGAAATGTGTTCAACCTTGGTTTTCCATGTACATATGTTCTAAATAAACATAGATAGATAGAAAAGTCAGTTGGTCCATCCTCGTACGGAGAAAGCTATAAGGGTAGATCTGCGGGCCCCCCGATCTAGGGTTTCGGGGGTGAATGACCGTCGGAGGGCCGGAATCATTGGAAAACCTGCATGTGGAGCTAGGTTATGTTTATAAGTGTGATTTAATGTTTGTAGATGGCATATGTAGGTCATGTGTCTGACGTTGTTCACGCACATGGGCTAACACTTAGTAAAATTGTCGATCCGTATGTGGAAACTCCCGGTACGTGTCTACCGGTGTGAATAATGTGGTGAAATGTGTTCAACCTTGGTTTTCCATGTACATATGTGCTAAACAAACATAGATAGATAAAAAATTCCATTGGTCCATCCTCGTACGGAGAAAGCTATAAGGGTAGATCTGCGGGCCCCCCCCGATCTAGGGTTTCGCGAGTGAATGACCGTCGGAGGGCCGGAATCATTGGAAAACCTGCATGTGGAGCTAGGCTATGTTTATAAGTGTGATTTAATTTTTGTAGATGGCATATGTAGGTCATGTGTCTGACGTTGTTCACGGACATGGGCTAACACTTAGTAAAATAGTCGATCCGTATGTGGAAAATCCCGGTACGTGTCTACCGGTGTGAATAATGTGGTGAAATGTGTTCAACCTTTTGTTTTCCATGTACAATGTGCTAAACAAACATATATAGATAAAAAGTCCATTGGTCCATCCTCGTACGGAGAAATCTATAAGGGTAGATCTGCGGGCCCGGGCCCCCCGATCTAGGGTTTCGGGTGTGAATGACCGTCGGAGGGCCGGAATCATTAGAAAACCTGCATGTGGAGCTAGGTTATGTTTATAAGTGTGATTTAATGTTTGTAGATGGCATATGTAGGTGATGTGTCTGACGTTGTTCACGGACATGGGCTAACACTTAGTAAAATCGTCGATCCGTATGTGGAAACTCCCGGTACGTGTCTACCGGTGTGAATAATGTGGTGAAATGTGTTTAACCTTGGGTTTCCATGTACATATGTGCTAAAAACATAGATAGATAAAAAAAGTCCATTGGTCCATCCTCGTACGGAGAAAGCTATAAGGGTAGATCTGCGGGCCCCCCCGATCTAGGGTTTCGCGGCTGAATGACCGTCGGAGGGCCGGAATCATTGGAAAACCTTCATGTGGAGCTAGGTTATGTTTATAAGTGTGATTTAATGTTTGTAGATGGCATATGTAGGTCATGTGTCTGACGTTGTTCACGAACATGGGATAACACTTCGTAAAATCGTCGATCCGGATGTGGAAACTCCCGGTACGTGTCTAACGGTGTGAATAATGTGGTGAAATTGTTCAACCTTGGTTTTCCATGTACGTTGTGCTAAACAAACATAGATAGATAAAAAAGTCCATTGGTCCATCCTCGTACGGAGAAAGCTATAAGGGTAGATCTGCGGGCCCCCCCGATCTAGGGTTTCGGGGGTGAATGACCGTTGGAGGGTCGGAATCATTGGAAACCTGCATGTGGAGCTAGGTTATGTTTAAAAGTGTGATTTAATGTTTGTAGATGGCATCTGTAGGTCATGTGTCTGACGTTGTTCACGTACATGGGCTAACACTTAGTAAAATCGTCGATCCGTATGTGGAAACTCCCGGTACGTGTCTACCGGTGTGAATAATGTGGTGAAATGTGTTCAACCTTGGTTTTCCATGTACATATGTTCTAAACAAACATAGATAGATAGAAAAGTCAGTTGGTCCATCCTCGTACGGAGAAAGCTATAAGGGTAGATCTGTGGGCCCCCCTGATCTAGGGTTTCGGGGGTGAATGACCGTCGGAGGGCCGGAATCATTGGAAAACCTGCATGTGGAGCTAGGTTATGTTTATAAGTGTGATTTAATGTTTGTAGATGGCATATGTAGGTCATGTGTCTGACGTTGTTCACGCACATGGGCTAACACTTAGTAAAATTGTCGATCCGTATGTGGAAACTCCCGGTACGTGTCTACCGGTGTGAATAATGTGGTGAAATGTGTTCAACCTTGGTTTTCCATGTACATATGTGCTAAACAAACATAGATAGATAAAAAAGTCCATTGGTCCATCCTCGTACAGAGAAAGCTATAAGGGTAGATATGCGGCCCCCCCCCGATCTAGGGTTTCGCGAGTGAATGACCGTCGGAGGGCCGGAATCATTGGAAAACCTGCATGTGGAGCTAGGCTATGTTTATAAGTGTGATTTAATTTTTGTAGATGGCATATGTAGGTCATGTGTCTGACGTTGTTCACGGACATGGGCTAACACTTAGTAAAATAGTCGATCCGTATGTGGAAAATCCCAGTACGTGTCTACCGGTGTGAATAATGTGGTGAAATGTATTCAACCTTTGTTTTCCATGTACATTTGTGCTAAACAAACATAGATAGGTAAAAATTCCATTGGTCCATCCTCGTACGGAGAAATCTATAAGGGTAGATCTGCGGGCCCGGCCCCCCCGATCTAGGGTTTCGGGTGTGAATGACCGTCGGAGGGCCGGAATCATTAGAAAACCTGCATGTGGAGCTAGGTTATGTTTATAAGTGTGATTTAATGTTTGTAGATGGCATATGTAGGTGATGTGTCTGACGTTGTTCACGGACATGGGCTAACACTTAGTAAAATCGTCGATCCGTATGTGGAAACTCCCGGTACGTGTCTACCGGTGTGAATAATGTGGTGAAATGTGTTCAACCTTGGGTTTCCATGTACATATGTGCTAAAAACATAGATAGATAAAAAAGTCCATTGGTCCATCCTCGTACGGAGAAATCTATAAGGGTAGATCTGCGGGCCCGGCCCCCCCGATCTAGGGTTTCGGGTGTGAATGACCGTCGGAGGGACGGAATCATTGGAAAACCTGCATGTGGAGCTAGGTTATGTTTATAAGTGTGATTTAATGTTTTTAGATGGCATATGTAGGTCATGTGTCTGATGTTGTTCAACCACATGGGCTAAATTTATTAAAATCGTCGATCCGTATGTGGAAACTCCCGGTACGTGTCTACCGGTGTGAATAATGTGGTGAAATGTGTTCAACCTTGGTTTTCCATGTACATATGTTCTAAACAAACATAGATAGATAGAAAAGTCAGTTGGTCCATCCTCGTACGGAGAAAGCTATAAGGGTAGATCTGCGGGCCCCCCGATCTAGGGTTTCGGGGGTGAATGACCGTCGGAGGGCCGGAATCATTGGAAAACCTGCATGTGGAGCTAGGTTATGTTTATAAGTGTGATTTAATGTTTGTAGATGGCATATGTAGGTCATGTGTCTGACGTTGTTCACGCACATGGGCTAACACTTAGTAAAATTGTCGATCCGTATGTGGAAACTCCCGGTACGTGTCTACCGGTGTGAATAATGTGGTGAAATGTGTTCAACCTTGGTTTTCCATGTACATATGTGCTAAACAAACATAGATAGATAAAAAATTCCATTGGTCCATCCTCGTACGGAGAAAGCTATAAGGGTAGATCTGCGGGCCCCCCCGATCTAGGGTTTCGGGGGTGAATGACCGTCGGAGGGACGGAATCATTGGAAAACCTGCATGTGGAGCTAGGTTATGTTTATAAGTGTGATTTAATGTTTTTAGATGGCATATGTAGGTCATGTGTCTGATGTTGTTCAACCACATGGGCTAACACTTATTAAAATCGTCGATCCGTATGTGGAAACTCCCGGTACGTGTCTACCGGTGTGAATAATGTGGTGAAATGTGTTCAACCTTGGTTTTCCATGTACATATGTTCTAAACAAACATAGATAGATAGAAAAGTCAGTTGGTCCATCCTCGTACGGATTAAGCTATAAGGGTAGATCTGCGGGCCCGGCCCCCCCGATCTAGGGTTTCGGGGGTGAATGACCGTCGGAGGGCCGGAATCATTGGAAAACCTGCATGTGGAGCTAGGTTATGTTTATAAGTGTGATTTAATGTTTGTAGATGGCATATGTAGGTCATGTGTCTGACGTTGTTCACGCACATGGGCTAACACTTAGTAAAATTGTCGATCCGTATGTGGAAACTCCCGGTACGTGTCTACCGGTGTGAATAATGTGGTGAAATGTGTTCAACCTTGGTTTTCCATGTACATATGTGCTAAACAAACATAGATAGATAAAAAAGTCCATTGGTCCATCCTCGTACGGCGAAATCTAGAAGGGTAGATCTGCGGGCCCGGCCCCCACGATCTAGGGTTTCGGGGGTGAATGACCGTCGGAGGGCCAGAATCATTGGAAAACCTGCATGTGGAGCTAGGTTATGTTTATAAGTGTGATTTAATGTTTGTAGATGGCATCTGTAGGTCATATGTTTGACGTTGTTCACGGACATGGGCTAACACTTAGTAAAATCGTCGATCCGTATGTGGAAACTCCCGGTACGTGTCTACCGGTGTGAATAATATGGTGAAATGTGTTCAACCTTGGTTTTCCATGTACATATGTTCTAAACAAACATAGATAGATAAAAAAGTCCATTGGTCCATCCTCGTACGGAGAAAGCTATAAGGGTAGATCTGCGGCCCCCCCCCGATCTAGGGTTTCGGGGGTGAATGACCGTCGGAGGGCCGGAATCATTGGAAAACCTGCATGTGGATCTAGGTTATGTTTATAAGTGTGATTTAATGTTTGTAGATGGCACATGTAGGTCATGTGTCTGACGTTGTTCACGGACATGGGCTAACACTTAGTAAAATCGTCGATCCGTATGTGGAAACTCCCGGTACGTGTCTACCGGTGTGAATAATGTGGTGAAATGTGTTCAACCTTGGGTTTCCATGTACATATGTGCTAAAAACATAGATAGATAAAAAAGTCCATTGGTCCATCCTCGTACGGAGAAATCTATAAGGGTAGATCTGCGGGCCCGGCCCCCCCGATCTAGGGTTTCGGGGGTGAATGACCGTCGGAGGGCCGGAATCATCAGAAAACCTGCATGTGGAGCTAGGTTATGTTTATAAGTGTGATTTAATGTTTCTAGATGGCATATGCAGGTCATGTGTCTGACGTTGTTCACGGGCATGGGCTAACACTTAGTAAAATCGTTGATCCATGTGGAAACTCCCGCTACGTGACTACCGGTGCAAATAATGTGTTGAAATGTGTTCAACCTTGGTTTTCCATGTACATATGTGCTAAACAAACATAGATAGATAAAAAAGTCCATTCGTCCATCCTCGTACGGCGAAATCTAAAAGGGTAGATCTGCGGGCCCGGCCCCCACGATCTAGGGTTTCGGGGGTGAATGACCATCGGAGGGCCAGAATCATTGGAAAACCTGCATGTGGAGCTAGGTTATGTTTATAAGTGTGATTTAATGTTTGTAGATGGCATCTGTAGGTCATATGTTTGACGTTGTTCACGGACATGGGCTAACACTTAGTAAAATCGTCGATCCGTATGTGGAAACTCCCGGTACGTGTCTACCGGTGTGAATAATATGGTGAAATGTGTTCAACCTTGGTTTTCCATGTACATATGTGCTAAACAAACATAGATAGATAAAAAAGTCCATTGGTCCATCCTCGTACGGAGAAAGCTATAAGGGTAGATCTGCGCCCCCCCCCCCCCCCGATCTAGGGTTTCGGGGGTGAATGACCGTCGGAGGGCCGGAATCATTGGAAAACCTGCATGTGGATCTAGGTTATGTTTATAAGTGTGATTTAATGTTTGTAGATGGCACATGTAGGTCATGTGTCTGACGTTGTTCACGGACATGGGCTAACACTTAGTAAAATCGTCGATCCGTATGTGGAAACTCCCGGTACGTGTCTACCGGTGTGAATAATGTGGTGAAATGTGTTCAACCTTGGTTTTCCATGTACATATGTGCTAAACAAACATAGATATATAAAAAAGTCCATTGGTCCATCCTCGTAAGGAGAAATCTATAAGGGTAGATCTTCGGGCCCGGCCCCCCCGATCTAGGGTTTCGGGGGTGAATGACCGTCAGATGGGCCGGAATAGCTAGAAAACCTGCATGTGGAGCTAGGTTATTTTTATAAGTGTGATTTAATGTTTGTAGATGGCATATGTAGGTCATGTGTCTGACGTTGTTCACGGACATGGGCTAACACTTAGTAAAATCGTCGATCCGTATGTGGAAACTCCCGGTACGTGTCTACCGGTGTGAATAATGTGGTGAAATTGTTCAACCTTGGTTTTCCATATACATATGTGCCAAACAAACATAGATAGATAAAAAAGTCCATTGGTCCATCCTCGTACGGAGAAAGCTATAAGGGTAGATCTGCGCCCCCCCCCCCCCCCCCGATCTAGGGTTTCGGGGGTGAATGACCGTTGGAGGGCCGGAATCATTGGAAACCCTGCATGTGGAGCTAGGTTATGTTTAAAAGTGTGATTTAATGTTTGTAGATGGCATCTGTAGGTCATATGTTTGACGTTGTTCACGGACATGGGCTAACACTTAGTAAAATCGTCGATCCGTATGTGGAAACTCCCGGTACGTGTCTACCGGTGTGAATAATGTGGTGAAATGTGTTCAACCTTGGTTTTACATGTACATATGTGCTAAACAAACATAGATAGATAGAAAAGTCAATTGGTCCATCCTCGTACGGAGAAAGCTATAAGGGTAGATATGCGGCCCCCCCCGATCTAGGGTTTCGGGGGTGAATGACCGTCGGAGTGCCGGAATCATTGGAAAACCTGCATGTGGAGCTAGGTTATGTTTATAAGTGTGATTTAATGTTTGTAGATGGCATATGTAGGTCATGTGTCTGACGTTGTTCACGGACATGGTCTAACACTTAGTAAAATCGTCGATCCGTATGTGGAAACTCCCAGTCGGTGTCTACCGGTGTGAATAATGTGGTGAAATGTGTTCAACCTTGGTTTTCCATGTACATATGTGCTAAACAAACATAGATAGATAAAAAAGTCCATTGGTCCATCCTCTTACGGAGAAAGCTATAAGGGTAGATCTGCGGGCCCCCCCGATCTAGGGTTTCGCGGGTGAATGACCGTCGGAGGGCCGGAATCATTGGAAAACCTGCATGTCGAGCTTGGTTATGTTTATAAGTTTGATTTAATGTTTGTAGATGGCATATGTAGGTCATGTGTCTGACGTTGTTCACAGACATGGGATAACACTTCGTAAAATCGTCGATCCGTATGTGGAAACTCCCGGTACGTGTCTACCGGTGTGAATAATGTGGTGAAATTGTTCAACCTTGGATTTCCATGTACATATGTGCTAAACAAACATAGATAGATAAAAAAGTCCATTGGTCCATCCTCGTACGGAGAAAGCTATAAGGGTAGATCTGCGGGGCCCCCCGATCTAGGGTTCCGGGGGTGAATGACCGTTGGAGGGCCGGAATCATTGGAAAACCTGCATGTGGAGCTAGGTTATGTTTAAAAGTGTGAGTTAATGTTTGTAGATGGCATCTGTAGGTCATGTGTCTGACGTTGTTCACGGACATGGGCTAACACTTAGTAAATTCGTCGATCCGTATGTGGAAACTCCCGGTACGTGTCTACCGGTGTGAATAATGTGGTGAAATGTGTTCAACCTTGGTTTTCCATGTACATATGTTCTAAATAAACATAGATAGATAGAAAAGTCAGTTGGTCCATCCTCGTACGGAGAAAGCTATAAGGGTAGATCTGCGGGCCCCCCGATCTAGGGTTTCGGGGGTGAATGACCGTCGGAGGGCCGGAATCATTGGAAAACCTGCATGTGGAGCTAGGTTATGTTTATAAGTGTGATTTAATGTTTGTAGATGGCATATGTAGGTCATGTGTCTGACGTTGTTCACGCACATGGGCTAACACTTAGTAAAATTGTCGATCCGTATGTGGAAACTCCCGGTACGTGTCTACCGGTGTGAATAATGTGGTGAAATGTGTTCAACCTTGGTTTTCCATGTACATATGTGCTAAACAAACATAGATAGATAAAAAATTCCATTGGTCCATCCTCGTACGGAGAAAGCTATAAGGGTAGATCTGCGGGCCCCCCCCGATCTAGGGTTTCGCGAGTGAATGACCGTCGGAGGGCCGGAATCATTGGAAAACCTGCATGTGGAGCTAGGCTATGGTTATAAGTGTGATTTAATTTTTGTAGATGGCATATGTAGGTCATGTGTCTGACGTTGTTCACGGACATGGGCTAACACTTAGTAAAATAGTCGATCCGTATGTGGAAAATCCCGGTACGTGTCTACCGGTGTGAATAATGTGGTGAAATGTGTTCAACCTTTTGTTTTCCATGTACAATGTGCTAAACAAACATATATAGATAAAAAGTCCATTGGTCCATCCTCGTACGGAGAAATCTATAAGGGTAGATCTGCGGGCCCGGGCCCCCCGATCTAGGGTTTCGGGTGTGAATGACCGTCGGAGGGCCGGAATCATTAGAAAACCTGCATGTGGAGCTAGGTTATGTTTATAAGTGTGATTTAATGTTTGTAGATGGCATATGTAGGTGATGTGTCTGACGTTGTTCACGGACATGGGCTAACACTTAGTAAAATCGTCGATCCGTATGTGGAAACTCCCGGTACGTGTCTACCGGTGTGAATAATGTGGTGAAATGTGTTTAACCTTGGGTTTCCATGTACATATGTGCTAAAAACATAGATAGATAAAAAAAGTCCATTGGTCCATCCTCGTACGGAGAAAGCTATAAGGGTAGATCTGCGGGCCCCCCCGATCTAGGGTTTCGCGGCTGAATGACCGTCGGAGGGCCGGAATCATTGGAAAACCTTCATGTGGAGCTAGGTTATGTTTATAAGTGTGATTTAATGTTTGTAGATGGCATATGTAGGTCATGTGTCTGACGTTGTTCACGAACATGGGATAACACTTCGTAAAATCGTCGATCCGGATGTGGAAACTCCCGGTACGTGTCTAACGGTGTGAATAATGTGGTGAAATTGTTCAACCTTGGTTTTCCATGTACGTTGTGCTAAACAAACATAGATAGATAAAAAAGTCCATTGGTCCATCCTCGTACGGAGAAAGCTATAAGGGTAGATCTGCGGGCCCCCCCGATCTAGGGTTTCGGGGGTGAATGACCGTTGGAGGGTCGGAATCATTGGAAACCTGCATGTGGAGCTAGGTTATGTTTAAAAGTGTGATTTAATGTTTGTAGATGGCATCTGTAGGTCATGTGTCTGACGTTGTTCACGTACATGGGCTAACACTTAGTAAAATCGTCGATCCGTATGTGGAAACTCCCGGTACGTGTCTACCGGTGTGAATAATGTGGTGAAATGTGTTCAACCTTGGTTTTCCATGTACATATGTTCTAAACAAACATAGATAGATAGAAAAGTCAGTTGGTCCATCCTCGTACGGAGAAAGCTATAAGGGTAGATCTGCGGGCCCCCCTGATCTAGGGTTTCGGGGGTGAATGACCGTCGGAGGGCCGGAATCATTGGAAAACCTGCATGTGGAGCTAGGTTATGTTTATAAGTGTGATTTAATGTTTGTAGATGGCATATGTAGGTCATGTGTCTGACGTTGTTCACGCACATGGGCTAACACTTAGTAAAATTGTCGATCCGTATGTGGAAACTCCCGGTACGTGTCTACCG
This sequence comes from Bromus sterilis, assembly GCA_950022295.1. NCBI lineage: Eukaryota > Viridiplantae > Streptophyta > Magnoliopsida > Poales > Poaceae > Bromus > Bromus sterilis. Next base: position 134,128,558 of record OX465601.1, on the reverse strand, counting down.
GTGTGAATAATGTGGTGAAATGTGTTCAACCTTGGTTTTCCATGTACATATGTGCTAAACAAACATAGATAGATAAAAAAGTCCATTGGTCCATCCTCGTACAGAGAAAGCTATAAGGGTAGATATGCGGGCCCCCCCCCCGATCTAGGGTTTCGCGAGTGAATGACCGTCGGAGGGCCGGAATCATTGGAAAACCTGCATGTGGAGCTAGGCTATGTTTATAAGTGTGATTTAATTTTTGTAGATGGCATATGTAGGTCATGTGTCTGACGTTGTTCACGGACATGGGCTAACACTTAGTAAAATAGTCGATCCGTATGTGGAAAATCCCAGTACGTGTCTACCGGTGTGAATAATGTGGTGAAATGTATTCAACCTTTGTTTTCCATGTACATTTGTGCTAAACAAACATAGATAGGTAAAAATTCCATTGGTCCATCCTCGTACGGAGAAATCTATAAGGGTAGATCTGCGGGCCCGGCCCCCCCGATCTAGGGTTTCGGGTGTGAATGACCGTCGGAGGGCCGGAATCATTAGAAAACCTGCATGTGGAGCTAGGTTATGTTTATAAGTGTGATTTAATGTTTGTAGATGGCATATGTAGGTGATGTGTCTGACGTTGTTCACGGACATGGGCTAACACTTAGTAAAATCGTCGATCCGTATGTGGAAACTCCCGGTACGTGTCTACCGGTGTGAATAATGTGGTGAAATGTGTTCAACCTTGGGTTTCCATGTACATATGTGCTAAAAACATAGATAGATAAAAAAGTCCATTGGTCCATCCTCGTACGGAGAAATCTATAAGGGTAGATCTGCGGGCCCGGCCCCCCCGATCTAGGGTTTCGGGGGTGAATGACCGTCGGAGGGCCGGAATCATTAGAAAACCTGCATGTGGAGCTAGGTTATGTTTATAAGTGTGATTTAATGTTTCTAGATGGCATATGCAGGTCATGTGTCTGACGTTGTTCACGGGCATGGGCTAACACTTAGTAAAATCGTTGATCCATGTGGAAACTCCCGCTACGTGTCTACCGGTGCAAATAATGTGTTGAAATGTGTTCAACCTTGGTTTTCCATGTACATATGTGCTAAACAAACATAGATAGATAAAAAAGTCCATTGGTCCATCCTCGTACGGCGAAATCTAGAAGGGTAGATCTGCGGGCCCGGCCCCCACGATCTAGGGTTTCGGGGGTGAATAACCGTCGGAGGGCCAGAATCATTGGAAAACCTGCATGTGGAGCTAGGTTATGTTTATAAGTGTGATTTAATGTTTGTAGATGGCATCTGTAGGTCATATGTTTGACGTTGTTCACGGACATGGGCTAACACTTAGTAAAATCGTCGATCCGTATGTGGAAACTCCCGGTACGTGTCTACCGGTGTGAATAATATGGTGAAATGTGTTCAACCTTGGTTTTCCATGTACATATGTGCTAAACAAACATAGATAGATAAAAAAGTCCATTGGTCCATCCTCGTACGGAGAAAGCTATAAGGGTAGATCTGCGCCCCCCCCCCCCCGATCTAGGGTTTCGGGGGTGAATGACCGTCGGAGGGCCGGAATCATTGGAAAACCTGCATGTGGATCTAGGTTATGTTTATAAGTGTGATTTAATGTTTGTAGATGGCACATGTAGGTCATGTGTCTGACGTTGTTCACGGACATGGGCTAACACTTAGTAAATTCGTCGATCCGTATCTGGAAACTCCCGGTACGTGTCTACCGGTGTGAATAATGTGGTGAAATGTTTTCAACCTTGGTTTTCCATGTACATATGTGCTAAACAAACATAGATAGATAAAAAAGTCCATTGGTCCATCCTCGTACGGAGAAAGCTATAAGGGTAGATCTGCGCCCCCCCCCCCCCCGATCTAGGGTTTCGGGGGTGAATGACCGTCGGAGGGCCGGAATCATTGGAAAACCTGCATGTGGATCTAGGTTATGTTTATAAGTGTGATTTAATGTTTGTAGATGGCACATGTAGGTCATGTGTCTGACGTTGTTCACGGACATGGGCTAACACTTAGTAAATTCGTCGATCCGTATCTGGAAACTCCCGGTACGTGTCTACCGGTGTGAATAATGTGGTGAAATGTGTTCAACCTTGGTTTTCCATGTACATATGTTCTAAATAAACATAGATAGATAGAAAACTCAGTTGGTCCATCCTCGTACGGAGAAAGCTATAAGGGTAGATCTGCGGGCCCCCCCGATCTAGGGATTCGGGGGTGAATGACTGTCGGAGGGACGGAATCATTGGAAAACCTGCATGTGGAGCTAGGTTATGTTTATAAGTGTGATTTAATGTTTGTAGATGGCATATGTAGGTCATGTGTCTGATGTTGTTCAACCACATGGGCTAACACTTATTAAAATCGTCGATCCGTATGTGGAAACTCCCGGTACGTGTCTACCGGTGTGAATAATGTGGTGAAATGTTTTCAACCTTGGTTTTCCATGTACATATGTTCTAAACAAACATAGATAGATAGAAAAGTCAGTTGGTCCATCCTCGTACGGAGAAAGCTATAAGGGTAGATCTGCGGGCCCCCACGATCTAGGGTTTCGGGGGTGAATGACCGTCGGAGGGCCAGAATCATTGGAAAACCTGCATGTGGAGCTAGGTTATGTTTATAAGTGTGATTTAATGTTTGTAGATGGCATATGTAGGTCACGTGTGTGACGTTGTTCACGGACATGGGCTAACACTTAGTAAAATCGTCGATCCGTATGTGGAAACTCCCGGTACGTGTCTACCGGTGTGAATAATATGGTGAAATGTGTTCAACCTTGGTTTTCCATGTACATATGTGCTAAACAAACATAGATAGATAAAAAAGTCCATTGGTCCATCCTCGTACGGAGAAAGCTATAAGGGTAGATCTGCGGCCCCCCCCGATCTAGGGTTTCGGGGGTGAATGACCGTCGGAGGGCCGGAATCATTGGAAAACCTGCATGTGGATCTAGGTTATGTTTATAATTGTGATTTAATGTTTGTAGATGGCACATGTAGGTCATGTGTCTGACGTTGTTCACGGACATGGGCTAACACTTAGTAAAATCGTCGATCCGTATGTGGAAACTCCTGGTACGTGTCTACCGGTGTGAATAACGTGGTGAAATGTGTTCAACCTTGGTTTTCCATGTACATATGTGCTAAACAAACATAGATAGATAAAAAAGTCCATTGGTCCATCCTCTTACGGAGAAATCTATAAGGGTAGATCTGCGGGCCCCCCGATCTAGGGTTTCACGGGTGAATGACCGTCGGAGGGCCGGAATCATTGGAAAACCTGCATGTGGAGCTAGGTTATGTTTATAAGTTTGATTTAATGTTTGTAGATGGCATATGTAGGTCATGTGTCTGACGTTGTTCACGGACATGGGATAACACTTCGTAAAATCGTCGATCCGTATGTGGAAACTCCCGGTACGTGTCTACCGGTGTGAATAATGTGGTGAAATGTGTTCAACCTTGGTTTTCCATGTACATATGTTCTAAATAAACATAGATAGATAGAAAAGTCAGTTGGTCCATCCTCGTACGGAGAAAGCTATAAGGGTAGATCTGCGGGCCCCCCCGATCTAGGGTTTCGGGGGTGAATGACCGTCGGAGGGACGGAATCATTGGAAAACCTGCATGTGGACCTAGGTTATGTTTATAAGTGTGATTTAATGTTTGTAGATGGCATATGTAGGTCATGTGTCTGATGTTGTTCAACCACATGGGCTAACACTTATTAAAATCGTCGATCCGTATGTGGAAACTCCCGGTACGTGTCTACCGGTGTGAATAATGTGGTGAAATGTGTTCAACCTTGGTTTTCCATGTACATATGTTCTAAACAAACATAGATAGATAGAAAAGTCAGTTGGTCCATCCTCGTACGGAGAAAGCTATAAGGGTAGATCTGCGGGCCCCCCCGATCTAGGGTTTCGGGGGTGAATGACCGTCGGAGGGCCGGAATCATTGGAAAACCTGCATGTGGAGCTAGGTTATGTTTATAAGTGTGATTTAATGTTTGTAGATGGCATATGTAGGTCATGTGTCTGACGTTGTTCACGCACATGGGCTAACACTTAGTAAAATTGTCGATCCGTATGTGGAAACTCCCGGTACGTGTCTACCGGTGTGAATAATGTGGTGAAATGTGTTCAACCTTGGTTTTCCATGTACATATGTGCTAAACAAACATAGATAGATAAAAAAGTCCATTGGTCCATCCTCGTACGGCGAAATCTAGAAGGGTAGATCTGCGGGCCCGGCCCCCACGATCTAGGGTTTCGGGGGTGAATGACCGTCGGAGGGCCAGAATCATTGGAAAACCTGCATGTGGAGCTAGGTTATGTTTATAAGTGTGATTTAATGTTTGTAGATGGCATCTGTAGGTCATATGTTTGACGTTGTTCACGGACATGGGCCAACACTTAGTAAAATCGTCGATCCGTATGTGGAAACTCCCGGTACGTGTCTACCGGTGTGAATAATATGGTGAAATGTGTTCAACCTTGGTTTTCCATGTACATATGTTCTAAACAAACATAGATAGATAAAAAAGTCCATTGGTCCATCCTCGTACGGAGAAAGCTATAAGGGTAGATCTGCGGCCCCCCCCGATCTAGGGTTTCGGGGGTGAATGACCGTCGGAGGGCCGGAATCATTGGAAAACCTGCATGTGGATCTAGGTTATGTTTATAAGTGTGATTTAATGTTTGTAGATGGCACATGTAGCTCATGTGTCTGACGTTGTTCACGGACATGGGCTAACACTTAGTAAAATCGTCGATCCGTATGTGGAAACTCCCGGTACGTGTCTACCGGTGTGAATAATGTGGTGAAATGTGTTCAACCTTGGGTTTCCATGTACATATGTGCTAAAAACATAGATAGATAAAAAAGTCCATTTGTCCATCCTCGTACGGAGAAATCTATAAGGGTAGATCTGCGGGCCCGGCCCCCCCGATCTAGGGTTTCGGGGGTGAATGACCGTCGGAGGGCCGGAATCATTAGAAAACCTGCATGTGGAGCTAGGTTATGTTTATAAGTGTGATTTAATGTTTCTAGATGGCATATGCAGGTCATGTGTCTGACGTTGTTCACGGGCATGGGCTAACACTTAGTAAAATCGTTGATCCATGTGGAAACTCCCGCTACGTGACTACCGGTGCAAATAATGTGTTGAAATGTGTTCAACCTTGGTTTTCCATGTACATATGTGCTAAACAAACATAGATAGATAAAAAAGTCCATTGGTCCATCGTCGTACGGCGAAATCTAAAAGGGTAGATCTGCGGGCCCGGCCCCCACGATCTAGGGTTTCGGGGGTGAATGACCGTCGGAGGGCCAGAATCATTGGAAAACCTGCATGTGGAGCTAGGTTATGTTTATAAGTGTGATTTAATGTTTGTAGATGGCATCTGTAGGTCATATGTTTGACGTTGTTCACGGACATGGGCTAACACTTAGTAAAATCGTCGATCCGTATGTGGAAACTCCCGGTACGTATCTACCGGTGTGAATAATATGGTGAAATGTGTTCAACCTTGGTTTTCCATGTACATATGTGCTAAACAAACATAGATAGATAAAAAAGTCCATTGGTCCATCCTCGTACGGAGAAAGCTATAAGGGTAGATCTGCGCCCCCCCCCCCGATCTAGGGTTTCGGGGGTGAATGACCGTCGGAGGGCCGGAATCATTGGAAAACCTGCATGTGGATCTAGGTTATGTTTATAAGTGTGATTTAATGTTTGTAGATGGCACATGTAGGTCATGTGTCTGACGTTGTTCACGGACATGGGCTAACACTTAGTAAAATCGTCGATCCGTATGTGGAAACTCCCGGTACGTGTCTACCGGTGTGAATAATGTGGTGAAATGTGTTCAACCTTGGTTTTCCATGTACATATGTGCTAAACAAACATAGATATATAAAAAAGTCCATTGGTCCATCCTCGTAAGGAGAAATCTATAAGGGTAGATCTTCGGGCCCGGCCCCCCCGATCTAGGGTTTCGGGGGTGAATGACCGTCGGAGGGCCGGAATAGCTAGAAAACCTGCATGTGGAGCTAGGTTATTTTTATAAGTGTGATTTAATGTTTGTAGATGGCATATGTAGGTCATGTGTCTGACGTTGTTCACGGACATGGGCTAACACTTAGTAAAATCGTCGATCCGTATGTGGAAACTCCCGGTACGTGTCTACCGGTGTGAATAATGTGCTAAAATTGTTCAACCTTGGTTTTCCATATACATATGTGCCAAACAAACATAGATAGATAAAAAAGTCCATTGGTCCATCCTCGTACGGAGAAAGCTATAAGGGTAGATCTGCGCCCCCCCCCCGATCTAGGGTTTCGGGGTTGAATGACCGTTGGAGGGCCGGAATCATTGGAAACCCTGCATGTGGAGCTAGGTTATGTTTAAAAGTGTGATTTAATGTTTGTAGATGGAATCTGTAGGTCATGTGTCTGACGTTGATCACGGACATGGGCTAACACTTAGTAAAATCGTCGATCCGTATGTGGAAACTCCCGATACATGTCTACCGGTGTGAATAATGTGGTGAAATGTGTTCAACCTTGGTTTTCCATGTACATATGTTCTAAACAAACATAGATAGATAGAAAAGTCAGTTGGTCCATCCTCGCATGGAGAAAGCTATAAGGGTAGATCTGCGGGCCCCCCCCGATCTAGGGTTTCGGGGGTGAATGACCGTCGGAGGGCCGGAATCATTGGAAAACCTGCATGTGGAGCTAGGTTATGTTTATAAGTGTGATTTAATGTTTGTAGATGGCATATGTAGGTCATGTGTCTGACGTTGTTCACGCACATGGGCTAACACTTAGTAAAATTGTCGATCCGTATGTGGAAACTCCCGGTACGTGTCTACCGGTGTGAATAATGTGGTGAAATGTGTTCAACCTTGGTTTTCCATGTACATATGTGCTAAACAAACATAGATAGATAAAAAAGTCCATTGGTCCATCCTCGTACGGAGAAAGCTATAAGGGTAGATCTGCGGGCCCCCCCGATCTAGGGTTTCGCGAGTGAATGACCATCGGAGGGCCGGAATCATTGGAAAACCTGCATGTGGAGCTAGGCTATGTTTATAAGTGTGATTTAATTTTTTTAGATGGCATATGTAGGTCATGTGTCTGACGTTGTTCACGGACATGGGCTAACACTTAGTAAAATAGTCGATCCGTATGTGGAAAATCCCAGTGCGTGTCTACCGGTGTGAATAATGTGGTGAAATGTGTTCAACCTTTGTTTTCCATGTACATTTGTGCTAAACAAACATAGATAGATAAAAATTCCATTGGTCCATCCTCGTACGGAGAAATCTATAAGGGTAGATCTGCAGGCCCGACCCCCCCGATCTAGGGTTTCGGGTGTGAATGACCATCGGAGGGTCGGAATCATTAGAAAACCTGCATGTGGAGCTAGGTTATGTTTATAAGTGTGATTTAATGTTTGTAGATGGCATATGTAGGTGATGTGTCTGACGTTGTTCACGGACATGGGCTAACACTTAGTAAAATCGTCGATCCGTATGTGGAAACTCCCGGTACGTGTCTACCGGTGTGAATAATGTGGTGAAATGTGTTCAACCTTGGGTTTCCATGTACATATGTGCTAAAAACATAGATAGACAAAAAAGTCCATTGGTCGATCCTCGTACGGAGAAATCTATAAGGGTAGATCTGCGGGCCCGGCCCCCCCGATCTAGGGTTTCGGGGGTGAATGTTTGTCGGAGGGCCGGAATCATTAGAAAACCTGCATGTGGAGCTAGGTTATGTTTATAAGTGTGATTTAATGTTTCTAGATGGCATATGCAGGTCATGTGTCTGACGTTGTTCACGGGCATGGGCTAACACTTAGTAAAATCGTTGATCCATGTGGAAACTCCCGCTACGTGTCTACCGGTGCAAATAATGTGTTGAAATGTGTTCAACCTTGGTTTTCCATGTACATATGTGCTAAACAAACATAGATAGATAAAAAAGTCCATTGGTCCATCCTCGTACGGCGAAATCTAGAAGGGTAGATCTGCGGGCCCGGCCCCCACGATCTAGGGTTTCGGGGGTGAATGACCGTCGGAGGGCCGGAATCATTGGAAAACCTGCATGTGGAGCTAGGTTATGTTTATAAGTGTGATTTAATGTTTGTAGATGGCATCTGTAGGTCATATGTTTGACGTTGTTCACGGACATGGGCTAACACTTAGTAAAATCGTCGATCCGTATGTGGAAACTCCCGGTACGTGTCTACCGGTGTGAATAATATGGTGAAATGTGTTCAACCTTGGTTTTTCATGTACATATGTGCTAAACAAACATAGATAGATAAAAAAGTCCATTGTTCCATCCTCGTACGGAGAAAGCTATAAGGGTAGATCTGCGCCCCCCCCCCCCCGATCTAGGGTTTCGGGGGTGAATGACCATCGGAGGGCCGGAATCATTAGAAAACCTGCATGTGGAGCTAGGTTATGTTTATAAGTGTGATTTAATGTTTGTAGATGGCATATGTAGGTGATGTGTCTGACGTTGTTCACGGACATGGGCTAACACTTAGTAAAATCGTCGATCCGTATGTGGAAACTCCCGGTACGTGTCTACCGGTGTGAATAATGTGGTGAAATGTGTTCAACCTTGGGTTTCCATGTACATATGTGCTAAAAACATAGATAGATAAAAAAGTCCATTGGTCGATCCTCGTACGGAGAAATCTATAAGGGTAGATCTGCGGGCCCGGCCCCCCCGATCTAGGGTTTCGGGGGTGAATGACCGTCGGAGGGCCGGAATAGCTAGAAAACCTGCATGTGGAGCTAGGTTATTTTTATAAGTGTGATTTAATGTTTTTAGATGGCATATGTAGGTCATGTGTCTGACGTTGTTCACGGACATGGGCTAACACTTAGTAAAATAGTCGATCCGTATGTGGAAAATCCCCGTGCGTGTCTACCGGTGTGAATAATGTGGTGAAATGTGTTCAACTTTTGTTTTCCATGTACATTTGTGCTAAACAAACATAGATAGATAAAAATTCCATTGGTCCATCCTCGTACGGAGAAATCTATAAGGGTAGATCTGCAGGCCCGACCCCCCCGATCTAGGGTTTCGGGTGTGAATGACCATCGGAGGGCCGGAATCATTAGAAAACCTGCATGTGGAGCTAGGTTATGTTTATAAGTGTGATTTAATGTTTGTAGATGGGATCTGTAGGTCTTGTGTATGACGTTGTTCACGGACATGGGCTAACACTTAGTAAAATTGTCGATCCGTATGTGGAAACTCCCGGTACGTGTCTACCGGTGTGAATAATGTGGTGAAATGTGTTCAACCTGGGTTTTCCATGTACGTATGTTCTAAACAAACATAGATAGATAGAAAAGTCAATTGGTCCATCCTCGTACGGAGAAAGCTATAAGGGTAGATATGCGGGCCCCCCCGATCTAGGGTTTCGGGGGTGCATGACCGTCGGAGGTCCGGAATCATTGGAAAACCTGCATGTGGAGCTAGGTTATGTTTATAAGTGTGATTTAATGTTTGTAGATGGCATATGTAGGTCATGTGTCTGACGTTGTTCACGGACATGGGCTAACACTTAGTAAAATTGTCGATCCGTATGTGGAAACTCCCGGTACGTGTCTACCGGTGTGAATAATGTGGTGAAATGTGTTCAACCTTGGTTTTCCATGTACATATGTGCTAAACAAAGATAGATAGATAAAAAAGTCCATTGGTCCATCCTCGTACGGCGAAATCTAGAAGGGTAGATCTGCGGGCCCGGCCCCCACGATCTAGGGTTTCGGGGGTGAATGACCGTCGGAGGGCCAGAATCATTGGAAAACCTGCATGTGGAGCTAGGTTATGTTTATAAGTGTGATTTAATGTTTGTAGATGGCATCTGTAGGTCATATGTTTGACGTTGTTAACGGACATGGGCTAACACTTAGTAAAATCGTCGATCCGTATGTGGAAACTCCCGGTACGTGTCTACCGGTGTGAATAATATGGTGAAATGTGTTCAACCTTGGTTTTCCATGTACATATGTTCTAAACAAACATAGATAGATAAAAAAGTCCATTGGTCCATCCTCGTACGGAGAAAGCTATAAGGGTAGATCTGCGGCCCCCCCCCGATCTAGGGTTTCGGGGGTGAATGACCGTCGGAGGGCCGGAATCATTGGAAAACCTGCATGTGGATCTAGGTTATGTTTATAAGTGTGATTTAATGTTTGTAGATGGCACATGTAGGTCATGTGTCTGACGTTGTTCACGGGCATGGGCTAACACTTAGTAAAATGGTTGATCCATGTGGAAACTCCCGCTACGTGACTACCGGTGCAAATAATGTGTTGAAATGTGTTCAACCTTGGTTTTCCATGTACATATGTGCTAAACAAACATAGATAGATAAAAAAGTCCATTGGTCCATCCTCGTACGGCGAAATCTAAAAGGGTAGATCTGCGGGCCCGGCCCCCACGATCTAGGGTTTCGGGGGTGAATGACCGTCGGAGGGCCAGAATCATTGGAAAACCTGCATGTGGAGCTAGGTTATGTTTATAAGTGTGATTTAATGTTTGTAGATGGCATCTGTAGGTCATATGTTTGACGTTGTTCACGGACATGGGCTAACACTTAGTAAAATCGTCGATCCGTATGTGGAAACTCCCGGTACGTGTCTACCGGTGTGAATAATATGGTGAAATGTGTTCAACCTTGGTTTTCCATGTACATATGTGCTAAACAAACATAGATAGATAAAAAAGTCCATTGGTCCATCCTCGTACGGAGAAAGCTATAAGGGTAGATCTGCGCCCCCCCCCCCCGATCTAGGGTTTCGGGGGTGAATGACCGTCGGAGGGCCGGAATCATTGGAAAACCTGCATGTGGATCTAGGTTATGTTTATAAGTGTGATTTAATGTTTCTAGATGGCATATGCAGGTCATGTGTCTGACGTTGTTCACGGACATGGGCTAACACTTAGTAAAATCGTCGATCCGTATGTGGAAACTCCCGGTACGTGTCTACCGGTGTGAATAATGTGGTGAAATGTGTTCAACCTTGGTTTTCCATGTACATATGTGCTAAACAAACATAGATATATAAAAAAGTCCATTGGTCCATCCTCGTAAGGAGAAATCTATAAGGGTAGATCTTCGGGCCCCCCCGATCTAGGGTTTCGGGGGTGCATGACCGTCGGAGGTCCGGAATCATTGGAAAACCTGCATGTGGAGCTAGGTTATGTTTATAAGTGTGATTTAATGTTTGTAGATGGCATATGTAGGTCATGTGTCTGACGTTGTTCACGGACATGGGCTAACACTTAGTAAAATTGTCGATCCGTATGTGGAAACTCCCGGTACGTGTCTACCGGTGTGAATAATGTGGTGAAATGTGTTCAACCTTGGTTTTCCATGTACATATGTGCTAAACAAACATAGATAGATAAAAAAGTCCATTGTTCCATCCTCGTACGGAGAAAGCTATAAGGGTAGATCTGCGCCCCCCCCCCCCCGATCTAGGGTTTCGGGGGTGAATGACCGTCGGAGGGCCGGAATCATTGGAAAACCTGCATGTGGATCTAGGTTATGTTTATAAGTGTGATTTAATGTTTGTAGATGGCACATGTAGGTCATGTGTCTGACGTTGTTCACGGACATGGGCTAACACTTAGTAAAATCGTCGATCCGTATGTGGAAACTCCCGGTACGTGTCTACCGGTGTGAATAATGTGGTGAAATGTGTTCAACCTTGGTTTTCCATGTACATATGTGCTAAACAAACATAGATATATAAAAAAGTCCATTGGTCCATCCTCGTAAGGAGAAATCTATAAGGGTAGATCTTCGGGCCCGGCCCTCCCGATCTAGGGTTTCGGGGGTGAATGACCGTCGGAGGGCCGGAATCATTGGAAAACCTGCATGTGGAGCTAGGTTATGTTTATAAGTGTGATTTAATGTTTGTAGATGGCATATGTAGGTCATGTGTGTGACGTTGTTCACGGACATGGGCTAACACTTAGTAAAATCGTCGATCCGTATGTGGAAACTCCCGGTACGTGTCTACCGGTGTGAATAATGTGGTGAAATTGTTCAACCTTGGTTTTCCATATACATATGTGCCAAACAAACATAGATAGATAAAAAAGTCCATTGGTCCATCCTCGTACGGAGAAAGCTATAAGGGTAGATCTGCGCCCCCCCCCCCCCCCCGATCTAGGATTTCGGGGGTGAATGAACGTTGGAGGGCCAGAATCATTGGAAACCCTGCATGTGGAGCTAGGTTATGTTTATAAGTGTGATTTAATGTTTGTAGATGGCATCTGTAGGTCATATGTTTGACGTTGTTCACGGACATGGGCTAACACTTAGTAAAATCGTCGATCCGTATGTCGAAACTCCCGGTACGTGTCTACCGGTGTGAATAATGTGGTGAAATGTTTTCAACCTTGGTTTCCATGTACATATGTGCTAAACAAACATTGATAGATAAAAAAGTCCATTGGTCCATCCTCGTACAGAGAAAGCTATAAGGGTAGATCTGCGGGCCCCTCCGATCTAGGGTTTCGCGGGTGAATGACCGTCGGAGGGGCGGAATCATTGGAAAACCTGCATGTGGAGCTAGGTTATGTTTATAAGTGTGATTTAGTGTTTGTAGATGGCATATGTAGATCATGTGGCTGACGTTGTTCACGGACATGGGCTAACACTTCGTAAAATCGTCGATCCGTATGTGGAAACTCCCGGTACGTGTCTACCGGTGTGAATAATGTGGTGAAATTGTTCAACCTTTGTTTTCCATGTACATATGTGCTAAACAAACATAGATAGATAAAAAAGTCCATTGGTCCATCCTCGTACGGAGAAAGCTATAAGGGTAGATCTGCGCCCCCCCCCCCCCCGATCTAGGGTTTTGGGGCTGAATTACCGTTGAAGGGCCGGAATCATTGGAAATCCTGCATGTGGAGCTAGGTTATGTTTATAAGTGTGATTTAATGTTTGTAGATGGGATCTGTAGGTCTTGTGTATGACGTTGTTCACGGACATGGGCTAACACTTAGTAAAATCGTCGATCCATATGTGGAAACTCTCGGTACGTGTCTACCGGTGTGAATAATGTGGTGAAATGTGTTCAACCTGGGTTTTCCATGTACATATGTTCTAAACAAACATAGATAGATAGAAAAGTCAATTGGTCCATCCTCGTACGGAGAAAGCTATAAGGGTAGATCTGCGGGCCCCCCCGATCTAGGGTTTCGGGGGTGCATGACCGTCGGAGGTCCGGAATCATTGGAAAACCTGCATGTGGAGCTAGGTTATGTTTATAAGTGTGATTTAATGTTTGTAGATGGCATATGTAGGTCATGTGTCTGACGTTGTTCACGGACATGGGCTAACACTTAGTAAAATCGTCGATCCGTATGTGGAAACTCCCGGTACGTGTCTACCGGTTTGAATAATGTGGTGAAATGTGTTCAACATTGGTTTTCCATGTACATATGTGCTAAACAAACATAGATAAATAAAAAAGTCCATTGGTCCATCCTCGTACGGAGAAAGCTATAAGGGTAGATCTGCGGGGCCCCCCGATCTAGGGTTTCGCGAGTGAATGACCGTCGGAGGGCCGAAATCATTGGAAAACCTGCATGTGGAGCTAGGTTATGTTTATAAGTGTGATTTAATTTTTGTAGATGGCATATGTAGGTCATGTGTCTGACGTTGTTCACGGACATGGGCTAACACTTAGTAAAGTCGTCGATCCGTATGTGGAAACTCCCAGTACGTGTCTACCGGTGTGAATAATGTGGTGAAATGTGTTCAACCTTGGGTTTCCATGTACATATGTGCTAAACAAATATAGATAGATAAAAAGTCCATTGGTCCATCCTCGTACGGAGAAATCTATAAGGGTAGATCTGCGGGCCCGGCCCCCCCGATCTAGTGTTTCGGGGGTGAATGACCGTCGGAGGGCCGGAATCATTAGAAAACCTGCATGTGGAGCTAGGTTATGTTTATAAGTGTGATTTAATGTTTGTAGTTGGCATATGTAGGTCATGTGTCTGACGTTGTTCACGGACATGGGCTAACACTTAGTAAAATCGTCGATCCGTATGTGGAAACTCCCGGTACGTGTCTACCGGTGTGAATAATGTGGTGAAATGTGTTCAACCTTGGTTTTCCATGTACATATGTGCTAAAAACATAGATAAAAAAGTCCATTGGTCCATCCTCGTACGGAGAAATCAATAAGGGTAGATCTGCGGGGCCCCCCCGATCTAGGGTTTCGGGGGTGAATGACCGTCGGAGGGCCGGAATCATTAGAAAACCTGCATGTGGAGCTAGGTTATGTTTATAAGTGTGATTTAGTTTTTGTAGATGGCATATGTAGGTCATGTGTCTGACGTTGTTCACGGGCATGGGCTAACACTTAGTAAAATTGTCGATCCATGTGGAAACTCCCGCTACGTGTCTACCGGTACAAATAATGTGGTGAAATGTGTTCAACCTTGGTTTTCCATGTACATATGTGCTAAACAAACATAGATAGATAAAAAGTCCATTGGTCCATCCTCGTACGGAGAAATCTATAAGGGTAGATCTGCGGGCCCGGCCCCCCCGATCTAGGGTTTCGGGGGTGAATGACCGTCGGAGGGCCGGAATCATTAGAAAACCTGCATGTGGAGCTAGGTTATGTTTATAAGTGTGATTTAATGTTTGTAGATGGCATATGTAGGTCATGTGTCTGACGTTGTTCACGGACATGGGCTAACACTTAGTAAAATCGTCCATCCTTATGTGGAAACTCCCGGTACGGGTCTACCGGTGTGAATAATGTGGTGAAATGTGTCCAACCTTGGTTTTTCATGTACATATGTGCTCAGCAAACATAGATAGATAAAAAAGTCCATTGGTCCATCCTCGTACGGAGAAAGCTATAAGGGTAGATCTGCGGGGCCCCCCGATCTAGGGTTTCGGGGGTGAATGCCCGTCAGAGGGCCGGAATCATTGGAAAACCTGCATGTGGAGCTAGGTTATGTTTATAAGTGTGATTTAATGTTTGTAGATGGCATATGATGGTCATGTGTCTGACGTTGGTCACGGACATGGGCTAACACTTAGTAAAATCGTCGATCCGTATGTGGAAACTCCCGGTACGTGTCTACCGGTGTGAATAATGTGGTGAAATGTGTTCAACCTTGGTTTTCCATGTACATATGTTCTAAACAAACATAGATAGATAAAAAAGTCCATTGGTCCATCCTCGTACGGAGAAAGCTATAAGGGTAGATCTGCGGCCCCCCCCGATCTAGGGTTTCGGGGGTGAATGACCGTCGGAGGGCCGGAATCATTGGAAAACCTGCATGTGGATCTAGGTTATGTTTATAAGTGTGATTTAATGTTTGTAGATGGCACATGTAGCTCATGTGTCTGACGTTGTTCACGGACATGGGCTAACACTTAGTAAAATCGTCGATCCGTATGTGGAAACTCCCGGTACGTGTCTACCGGTGTGAATAATGTGGTGAAATGTGTTCAACCTTGGGTTTCCATGTACATATGTGCTAAAAACATAGATAGATAAAAAAGTCCATTGGTCCATCCTCGTACGGAGAAATCTATAAGGGTAGATCTGCGGGCCCGGCCCCCCCGATCTAGGGTTTCGGGGGTGAATGACCGTCGGAGGGCCGGAATCATTAGAAAACCTGCATGTGGAGCTAGGTTATGTTTATAAGTGTGATTTAATGTTTCTAGATGGCATATGCAGGTCATGTGTCTGACGTTGTTCACGGGCATGGGCTAACACTTAGTAAAATCGTTGATCCATGTGGAAACTCCCGCTACGTGACTACCGGTGCAAATAATGTGTTGAAATGTGTTCAACCTTGGTTTTCCATGTACATATGTGCTAAACAAACATAGATAGATAAAAAAGTCCATTGGTCCATCGTCGTACGGCGAAATCTAAAAGGGTAGATCTGCGGGCCCGGCCCCCACGATCTAGGGTTTCGGGGGTGAATGACCGTCGGAGGGCCAGAATCATTGGAAAACCTGCATGTGGAGCTAGGTTATTTTTATAAGTGTGATTTAATGTTTGTAGATGGCATATGTAGGTCATGTGTCTGACGTTGTTCACGGACATGGGCTAACACTTAGTAAAATCGTCGATCCGTATGTGGAAACTCCCGGTACGTGTCTACCGGTGTGAATAATGTGCTAAAATTGTTCAACCTTGGTTTTCCATATACATATGTGCCAAACAAACATAGATAGATAAAAAAGTCCATTGGTCCATCCTCGTACGGAGAAAGCTATAAGGGTAGATCTGCGCCCCCCCCCCGATCTAGGGTTTCGGGGTTGAATGACCGTTGGAGGGCCGGAATCATTGGAAACCCTGCATGTGGAGCTAGGTTATGTTTAAAAGTGTGATTTAATGTTTGTAGATGGAATCTGTAGGTCATGTGTCTGACGTTGATCACGGACATGGGCTAACACTTAGTAAAATCGTCGATCCGTATGTGGAAACTCCCGATACATGTCTACCGGTGTGAATAATGTGGTGAAATGTGTTCAACCTTGGTTTTCCATGTACATATGTTCTAAACAAACATAGATAGATAGAAAAGTCAGTTGGTCCATCCTCGCATGGAGAAAGCTATAAGGGTAGATCTGCGGGCCCCCCCCGATCTAGGGTTTCGGGGGTGAATGACCGTCGGAGGGCCGGAATCATTGGAAAACCTGCATGTGGAGCTAGGTTATGTTTATAAGTGTGATTTAATGTTTGTAGATGGCATATGTAGGTCATGTGTCTGACGTTGTTCACGCACATGGGCTAACACTTAGTAAAATTGTCGATCCGTATGTGGAAACTCCCGGTACGTGTCTACCGGTGTGAATAATGTGGTGAAATGTGTTCAACCTTGGTTTTCCATGTACATATGTGCTAAACAAACATAGATAGATAAAAAAGTCCATTGGTCCATCCTCGTACGGAGAAAGCTATAAGGGTAGATCTGCGGGCCCCCCCGATCTAGGGTTTCGCGAGTGAATGACCATCGGAGGGCCGGAATCATTGGAAAACCTGCATGTGGAGCTAGGCTATGTTTATAAGTGTGATTTAATTTTTTTAGATGGCATATGTAGGTCATGTGTCTGACGTTGTTCACGGACATGGGCTAACACTTAGTAAAATAGTCGATCCGTATGTGGAAAATCCCAGTGCGTGTCTACCGGTGTGAATAATGTGGTGAAATGTGTTCAACCTTTGTTTTCCATGTACATTTGTGCTAAACAAACATAGATAGATAAAAATTCCATTGGTCCATCCTCGTACGGAGAAATCTATAAGGGTAGATCTGCAGGCCCGACCCCCCCGATCTAGGGTTTCGGGTGTGAATGACCATCGGAGGGCCGGAATCATTAGAAAACCTGCATGTGGAGCTAGGTTATGTTTATAAGTGTGATTTAATGTTTGTAGATGGCATATGTAGGTGATGTGTCTGACGTTGTTCACGGACATGGGCTAACACTTAGTAAAATCGTCGATCCGTATGTGGAAACTCCCGGTACGTGTCTACCGGTGTGAATAATGTGGTGAAATGTGTTCAACCTTGGGTTTCCATGTACATATGTGCTAAAAACATAGATAGACAAAAAAGTCCATTGGTCGATCCTCGTACGGAGAAATCTATAAGGGTAGATCTGCGGGCCCGGCCCCCCCGATCTAGGGTTTCGGGGGTGAATGTTTGTCGGAGGGCCGGAATCATTAGAAAACCTGCATGTGGAGCTAGGTTATGTTTATAAGTGTGATTTAATGTTTCTAGATGGCATATGCAGGTCATGTGTCTGACGTTGTTCACGGGCATGGGCTAACACTTAGTAAAATCGTTGATCCATGTGGAAACTCCCGCTACGTGTCTACCGGTGCAAATAATGTGTTGAAATGTGTTCAACCTTGGTTTTCCATGTACATATGTGCTAAACAAACATAGATAGATAAAAAAGTCCATTGGTCCATCCTCGTACGGCGAAATCTAGAAGGGTAGATCTGCGGGCCCGGCCCCCACGATCTAGGGTTTCGGGGGTGAATGACCGTCGGAGGGCCGGAATCATTGGAAAACCTGCATGTGGAGCTAGGTTATGTTTATAAGTGTGATTTAATGTTTGTAGATGGCATCTGTAGGTCATATGTATGACGTTGTTCACGGACATGGGCTAACACTTAGTAAAATCGTCGATCCGTATGTGGAAACTCCCGGTACGTGTCTACCGGTGTGAATAATATGGTGAAATGTGTTCAACCTTGGTTTTTCATGTACATATGTGCTAAACAAACATAGATAGATAAAAAAGTCCATTGTTCCATCCTCGTACGGAGAAAGCTATAAGGGTAGATCTGCGCCCCCCCCCCCGATCTAGGGTTTCGGGGGTGAATGACCATCGGAGGGCCGGAATCATTAGAAAACCTGCATGTGGAGCTAGGTTATGTTTATAAGTGTGATTTAATGTTTGTAGATGGCATATGTAGGTGATGTGTCTGACGTTGTTCACGGACATGGGCTAACACTTAGTAAAATCGTCGATCCGTATGTGGAAACTCCCGGTACGTGTCTACCGGTGTGAATAATGTGGTGAAATGTGTTCAACCTTGGGTTTCCATGTACATATGTGCTAAAAACATAGATAGATAAAAAAGTCCATTGGTCGATCCTCGTACGGAGAAATCTATAAGGGTAGATCTGCGGGCCCGGCCCCCCCGATCTAGGGTTTCGGGGGTGAATGACCGTCGGAGGGCCGGAATAGCTAGAAAACCTGCATGTGGAGCTAGGTTATTTTTATAAGTGTGATTTAATGTTTGTAGATGGCATATGTAGGTCATGTGTCTGACGTTCTTCACGGACATGGGCTAACACTTAGTAAAATCGTCGATCCGTATGTGGAAACTCCCGGTACGTGTCTACCGGTGTGAATAATGTGGTGAAATTGTTCAACCTTGGTTTTCCATATACATATGTGCCAAACAAACATAGATAGATAAAAAAGTCCATTGGTCCATCCTCGTACGGAGAAAGCTATAAGGGTAGATCTGCGCCCCCCCCCCCCGATCTAGGATTTCGGGGGTGAATGAACGTTGGAGGGCCAGAATCATTGGAAACCCTGCATGTGGAGCTAGGTTATGTTTATAAGTGTGATTTAATGTTTGTAGATGGCATCTGTAGGTCATATGTTTGACGTTGTTCACGGACATGGGCTAACACTTAGTAAAATCGTCGATCCGTATGTCGAAACTCCCGGTACGTGTCTACCGGTGTGAATAAGGTGGTGAAATGTTTTCAACCTTGGTTTCCATGTACATATGTGCTAAACAAACATTGATAGATAAAAAAGTCCATTGGTCCATCCTCGTACGGAGAAAGCTATAAGGGTAGATCTGCGGGCCCCTCCGATCTAGGGTTTCGCGGGTGAATGACCGTCGGAGGGGCGGAATCATTGGAAAACCTGCATGTGGAGCTAGGTTATGTTTATAAGTGTGATTTAATGTTTTTAGATGGCATATGTAGATCATGTGGCTGACGTTGTTCACGGACAGGGGCTAACACTTCGTAAAATCGTCGATCCGTATGTGGAAACTCCCGGTACGTGTCTACCGGTGTGAATAATGTGGTGAAATTGTTCAACCTTTGTTTTCCATGTACATATGTGCTAAACAAACATAGATAGATAAAAAAGTCCATTGGTCCATCCTCGTACGGAGAAAGCTATAAGGGTAGATCTGCGCCCCCCCCCCCCGATCTAGGGTTTCGGGGCTGAATTACCGTTGGAGGGCCGGAATCATTGGAAATCCTGCATGTGGAGCTAGGTTATGTTTATAAGTGTGATTTAATGTTTGTAGATGGGATCTGTAGGTCTTGTGTATGACGTTGTTCACGGACATGGGCTAACACTTAGTAAAATTGTCGATCCGTATGTGGAAACTCCCGGTACGTGTCTACCGGTGTGAATAATGTGGTGAAATGTGTTCAACCTGGGTTTTCCATGTACGTATGTTCTAAACAAACATAGATAGATAGAAAAGTCAATTGGTCCATCCTCGTACGGAGAAAGCTATAAGGGTAGATATGCGGGCCCCCCCGATCTAGGGTTTCGGGGGTGCATGACCGTCGGAGGTCCGGAATCATTGGAAAACCTGCATGTGGAGCTAGGTTATGTTTATAAGTGTGATTTAATGTTTCTAGATGGCATATGCAGGTCATGTGTCTGACGTTGTTCACGGGCATGGGCTAACACTTAGTAAAATCGTTGATCCATGTGGAAACTCCCGCTACGTGTCTACCGGTGCAAATAATGTGTTGAAATGTGTTCAACCTTGGTTTTCCATGTACATATGTGCTAAACAAACATAGATATATAAAAAAGTCCATTAGTCCATCCTCGTAAGGAGAAATCTATAAGGGTAGATCTTCGGGCCCGGCCCCCCAGATCTAGGGTTTCGGGGGTGAATGACCGTCGGAGGGCCGGAATAGCTAGAAAACCTGCATGTGGAGCTAGGTTATTTTTATAAGTGTGGTTTAATGTTTGTAGATGGCATATGTAGGTCATGTGTCTGACGTTGTTCACGGACATGGGCTAACACTTAGTAAAATTGTCGATCCGTATGTGGAAACTCCCGGTACGTGTCTACCGGTGTGAATAATGTGGTGAAATGTGTTCAACCTTGGTTTTCCATGTACATATGTGCTAAACAAACATAGATAGATAAAAAAGTCCATTGGTCCATCCTCGTACGGCGAAATCTAGAAGGGTAGATCTGCGGGCCCGGCCCCCACGATCTAGGGTTTCGGGGGTGAATGACCGTCGGAGGGCCAGAATCATTGGAAAACCTGCATGTGGAGCTAGGTTATGTTTATAAGTGTGATTTAATGTTTGTAGATGGCATCTGTAGGTCATATGTTTGACGTTGTTAACGGACATGGGCTAACACTTAGTAAAATCGTCGATCCGTATGTGGAAACTCCCGGTACGTGTCTACCGATGTGAATAATATGGTGAAATGTGTTCAACCTTGGTTTTCCATGTACATATGTTCTAAACAAACATAGATAGATAAAAAAGTCCATTGGTCCATCCTCGTACGGAGAAAGCTATAAGGGTAGATCTGCGGCCCCCCCCCGATCTAGGGTTTCGGGGGTGAATGACCGTCGGAGGGCCGGAATCATTGGAAAACCTGCATGTGGATCTAGGTTATGTTTATAAGTGTGATTTAATGTTTGTAGATGGCACATGTAGGTCATGTGTCTGACGTTGTTCACGGGCATGGGCTAACACTTAGTAAAATGGTTGATCCATGTGGAAACTCCCGCTACGTGACTACCGGTGCAAATAATGTGTTGAAATGTGTTCAACCTTGGTTTTCCATGTACATATGTGCTAAACAAACATAGATAGATAAAAAAGTCCATTGGTCCATCCTCGTACGGCGAAATCTAAAAGGGTAGATCTGCGGGCCCGGCCCCCATGATCTAGGGTTTCGGGGGTGAATGACCGTCGGAGGGCCAGAATCATTGGAAAACCTGCATGTGGAGCTAGGTTATGTTTATAAGTGTGATTTAATGTTTGTAGATGGCATCTGTAGGTCATATGTTTGACGTTGTTCACGGACATGGGCTAACACTTAGTAAAATCGTCGATCCGTATGTGGAAACTCCCGGTACGTGTCTACCGGTGTGAATAATATGGTGAAATGTGTTCAACCTTGGTTTTCCATGTACATATGTGCTAAACAAACATAGATAGATAAAAAAGTCCATTGGTCCATCCTCGTACGGAGAAAGCTATAAGGGTAGATCTGCGCCCCCCCCCCCCCCGATCTAGGGTTTCGGGGGTGAATGACCGTCGGAGGGCCGGAATCATTGGAAAACCTGCATGTGGATCTAGGTTATGTTTATAAGTGTGATTTAATGTTTCTAGATGGCATATGCAGGTCATGTGTCTGACGTTGTTCACGGACATGGGCTAACACTTAGTAAAATCGTCGATCCGTATGTGGAAACTCCCGGTACGTGTCTACCGGTGTGAATAATGTGGTGAAATGTGTTCAACCTTGGTTTTCCATGTACATATGTGCTAAACAAACATAGATATATAAAAAAGTCCATTGGTCCATCCTCGTAAGGAGAAATCTATAAGGGTAGATCTTCGGGCCCCCCCGATCTAGGGTTTCGGGGGTGCATGACCGTCGGAGGTCCGGAATCATTGGAAAACCTGCATGTGGAGCTAGGTTATGTTTATAAGTGTGATTTAATGTTTGTAGATGGCATATGTAGGTCATGTGTCTGACGTTGTTCACGGACATGGGCTAACACTTAGTAAAATTGTCGATCCGTATGTGGAAACTCCCGGTACGTGTCTACCGGTGTGAATAATGTGGTGAAATGTGTTCAACCTTGGTTTTCCATGTACATATGTGCTAAACAAACATAGATAGATAAAAAAGTCCATTGTTCCATCCTCGTACGGAGAAAGCTATAAGGGTAGATCTGCGCCCCCCCCCCCCCGATCTAGGGTTTCGGGGGTGAATGACCGTCGGAGGGCCGGAATCATTGGAAAACCTGCATGTGGATCTAGGTTATGTTTATAAGTGTGATTTAATGTTTGTAGATGGCACATGTAGGTCATGTGTCTGACGTTGTTCACGGACATGGGCTAACACTTAGTAAAATCGTCGATCCGTATGTGGAAACTCCCGGTACGTGTCTACCGGTGTGAATAATGTGGTGAAATGTGTTCAACCTTGGTTTTCCATGTACATATGTGCTAAACAAACATAGATATATAAAAAAGTCCATTGGTCCATCCTCGTAAGGAGAAATCTATAAGGGTAGATCTTCGGGCCCGGCCCTCCCGATCTAGGGTTTCGGGGGTGAATGACCGTCGGAGGGCCGGAATCATTGGAAAACCTGCATGTGGAGCTAGGTTATGTTTATAAGTGTGATTTAATGTTTGTAGATGGCATATGTAGGTCATGTGTGTGACGTTGTTCACGGACATGGGCTAACACTTAGTAAAATCGTCGATCCGTATGTGGAAACTCCCGGTACGTGTCTACCGGTGTGAATAATGTGGTGAAATTGTTCAACCTTGGTTTTCCATATACATATGTGCCAAACAAACATAGATAGATAAAAAAGTCCATTGGTCCATCCTCGTACGGAGAAAGCTATAAGGGTAGATCTGCGCCCCCCCCCCCCCGATCTAGGATTTCGGGGGTGAATGAACGTTGGAGGGCCAGAATCATTGGAAACCCTGCATGTGGAGCTAGGTTATGTTTATAAGTGTGATTTAATGTTTGTAGATGGCATCTGTAGGTCATATGTTTGACGTTGTTCACGGACATGGGCTAACACTTAGTAAAATCGTCGATCCGTATGTCGAAACTCCCGGTACGTGTCTACCGGTGTGAATAATGTGGTGAAATGTTTTCAACCTTGGTTTCCATGTACATATGTGCTAAACAAACATTGATAGATAAAAAAGTCCATTGGTCCATCCTCGTACAGAGAAAGCTATAAGGGTAGATCTGCGGGCCCCTCCGATCTAGGGTTTCGCGGGTGAATGACCGTCGGAGGGGCGGAATCATTGGAAAACCTGCATGTGGAGCTAGGTTATGTTTATAAGTGTGATTTAGTGTTTGTAGATGGCATATGTAGATCATGTGGCTGACGTTGTTCACGGACATGGGCTAACACTTCGTAAAATCGTCGATCCGTATGTGGAAACTCCCGGTACGTGTCTACCGGTGTGAATAATGTGGTGAAATTGTTCAACCTTTGTTTTCCATGTACATATGTGCTAAACAAACATAGATAGATAAAAAAGTCCATTGGTCCATCCTCGTACGGAGAAAGCTATAAGGGTAGATCTGCGCCCCCCCCCCCCCGATCTAGGGTTTTGGGGCTGAATTACCGTTGAAGGGCCGGAATCATTGGAAATCCTGCATGTGGAGCTAGGTTATGTTTATAAGTGTGATTTAATGTTTGTAGATGGGATCTGTAGGTCTTGTGTATGACGTTGTTCACGGACATGGGCTAACACTTAGTAAAATCGTCGATCCATATGTGGAAACTCTCGGTACGTGTCTACCGGTGTGAATAATGTGGTGAAATGTGTTCAACCTGGGTTTTCCATGTACATATGTTCTAAACAAACATAGATAGATAGAAAAGTCAATTGGTCCATCCTCGTACGGAGAAAGCTATAAGGGTAGATCTGCGGGCCCCCCCGATCTAGGGTTTCGGGGGTGCATGACCGTCGGAGGTCCGGAATCATTGGAAAACCTGCATGTGGAGCTAGGTTATGTTTATAAGTGTGATTTAATGTTTGTAGATGGCATATGTAGGTCATGTGTCTGACGTTGTTCACGGACATGGGCTAACACTTAGTAAAATCGTCGATCCGTATGTGGAAACTCCCGGTACGTGTCTACCGGTTTGAATAATGTGGTGAAATGTGTTCAACATTGGTTTTCCATGTACATATGTGCTAAACAAACATAGATAAATAAAAAAGTCCATTGGTCCATCCTCGTACGGAGAAAGCTATAAGGGTAGATCTGCGGGGCCCCCCGATCTAGGGTTTCGCGAGTGAATGACCGTCGGAGGGCCGGAATCATTGGAAAACCTGCATGTGGAGCTAGGTTATGTTTATAAGTGTGATTTAATTTTTGTAGATGGCATATGTAGGTCATGTGTCTGACGTTGTTCACGGACATGGGCTAACACTTAGTAAAGTCGTCGATCCGTATGTGGAAACTCCCAGTACGTGTCTACCGGTGTGAATAATGTGGTGAAATGTGTTCAACCTTGGGTTTCCATGTACATATGTGCTAAACAAATATAGATAGATAAAAAGTCCATTGGTCCATCCTCGTACGGAGAAATCTATAAGGGTAGATCTGCGGGCCCGGCCCCCCCGATCTAGGGTTTCGGGGGTGAATGACCGTCGGAGGGCCGGAATCATTAGAAAACCTGCATGTGGAGCTAGGTTATGTTTATAAGTGTGATTTAATGTTTGTAGTTGGCATATGTAGGTCATGTGTCTGACGTTGTTCACGGACATGGGCTAACACTTAGTAAAATCGTCGATCCGTATGTGGAAACTCCCGGTACGTGTCTACCGGTGTGAATAATGTGGTGAAATGTGTTCAACCTTGGTTTTCCATGTACATATGTGCTAAAAACATAGATAAAAAAGTCCATTGGTCCATCCTCGTACGGAGAAATCAATAAGGGTAGATCTGCGGGGCCCCCCCGATCTAGGGTTTCGGGGGTGAATGACCGTCGGAGGGCCGGAATCATTAGAAAACCTGCATGTGGAGCTAGGTTATGTTTATAAGTGTGATTTAGTTTTTGTAGATGGCATATGTAGGTCATGTGTCTGACGTTGTTCACGGGCATGGGCTAACACTTAGTAAAATTGTCGATCCATGTGGAAACTCCCGCTACGTGTCTACCGGTACAAATAATGTGGTGAAATGTGTTCAACCTTGGTTTTCCATGTACATATGTGCTAAACAAACATAGATAGATAAAAAGTCCATTGGTCCATCCTCGTACGGAGAAATCTATAAGGGTAGATCTGCGGGCCCGGCCCCCCCGATCTAGGGTTTCGGGGGTGAATGACCGTCGGAGGGCCGGAATCATTAGAAAACCTGCATGTGGAGCTAGGTTATGTTTATAAGTGTGATTTAATGTTTGTAGATGGCATATGTAGGTCATGTGTCTGACGTTGTTCACGGACATGGGCTAACACTTAGTAAAATCGTCCATCCTTATGTGGAAACTCCCGGTACGGGTCTACCGGTGTGAATAATGTGGTGAAATGTGTCCAACCTTGGTTTTTCATGTACATATGTGCTCAGCAAACATAGATAGATAAAAAAGTCCATTGGTCCATCCTCGTACGGAGAAAGCTATAAGGGTAGATCTGCGGGGCCCCCCGATCTAGGGTTTCGGGGGTGAATGCCCGTCAGAGGGCCGGAATCATTGGAAAACCTGCATGTGGAGCTAGGTTATGTTTATAAGTGTGATTTAATGTTTGTAGATGGCATATGATGGTCATGTGTCTGACGTTGGTCACGGACATGGGCTAACACTTAGTAAAATCGTCGATCCGTATGTGGAAACTCCCGGTACGTGTCTACCGGTGTGAATAATGTGGTGAAATGTGTTCAACCTTTGTTTTCCATGTACATATGTGCTAAATAAACATAGATAGATAAAAAAGTCCATTGGTCTATCCTCATACGGAGAAATCTATAAGGGTAGATCTGTGGGCCCGCCCCCCCCCCCCCCCGATCTAGGGTTTCGGGGGTGAATGACCGTCGGAGGGCCGGAATCATTA
This sequence comes from Bromus sterilis, assembly GCA_950022295.1. Classification (NCBI taxonomy): domain Eukaryota; kingdom Viridiplantae; phylum Streptophyta; class Magnoliopsida; order Poales; family Poaceae; genus Bromus; species Bromus sterilis. The sequence continues at coordinate 134,102,143 of OX465601.1, read as the reverse complement.
GAAAACCTGCATGTGGAGCTAGGTTATGTTTATGAGTGTGATTTAATGTTTGTAGATGGCATATGTAGGTCATGTGTCTAACGTTGTTCACGGACATGGGCTAACACTTAGTAAAATCGTCGATCCGTATGTGGAAACTCCCGGTACGTGTCTACCGGTGTGAATAATGTGGTGAAATGTGTTCAACCTTGGGTTTCCATGTACATATGTGCTAAAACATAGATAGATAAAAAAGTCCATTGGTCGATCCTCGTACGGAGAAAGCTATAAGGGTAGATCTGCGCCCCCCCCCCCCCGATCTAGGGTTTCGGGGGTGAATGACCGTCGGAGGGCCGGAATCATTGGAAAACCTGCATGTGGATCTAGGTTATGTTTATAAGTGTGATTTAATGTTTGTAGATGGCACATGTAGGTCATGTGTCTGACGTTGTTCACGGACATGGGCTAACACTTAGTAAAATCGTCGATCCGTATGTGGAAACTCCCGGTACGTGTCTACCGGTGTGAATAATGTGGTGAAATGTGTTCAACCTTGGTTTTCCATGTACATATGTGCTAAACAAACATAGATATATAAAAAAGTCCATTGGTCCATCCTCGTAAGGAGAAATCTATAAGGGTAGATCTTCGGGCCCGGCCCCCCAGATCTAGGGTTTCGGGGGTGAATGACCGTCGGAGGGCCGGAATAGCTAGAAAACCTGCATGTGGAGCTAGGTTATTTTTATAAGTGTGGTTTAATGTTTGTAGATGGCATATGTAGGTCATGTGTCTGACGTTGTTCACGGACATGGGCTAACACTTAGTAAAATCGTCGATCCGTATGTGGAAACTCCCGGTACGTGTCTACCGGTGTGAATAATGTGGTGAAATTGTTCAACCTTTGTTTTCCATGTACATTTGTGCTAAACAAACATAGATAGATAAAAATTCCATTGGTCCATCCTCGTACGGAGAAATCTATAAGGGTAGATCTGCAGGCCCGACCCCCCCGATCTAGGGTTTCGGGTGTGAATGACCATCGGAGGGCCGGAATCATTAGAAAACCTGCATGTGGAGCTAGGTTATGTTTATAAGTGTGATTTAATGTTTGTAGATGGCATATGTAGGTGATGTGTCTGACGTTGTTCACGGACATGGGCTAACACTTAGTAAAATCGTCGATCCGTATGTGGAAACTCCCGGTACGTGTCTACCGGTGTGAATAATGTGGTGAAATGTGTTCAACCTTGGGTTTCCATGTACATATGTGCTAAAAACATAGATAGACAAAAAAGTCCATTGGTCGATCCTCGTACGGAGAAATCTATAAGGGTAGATCTGCGGGCCCGGCCCCCCCGATCTAGGGTTTCGGGGGTGAATGACTGTCGGAGGGCCGGAATCATTAGAAAACCTGCATGTGGAGCTAGGTTATGTTTATAAGTGTGATTTAATGTTTCTAGATGGCATATGCAGGTCATGTGTCTGACGTTGTTCACGGGCATGGGCTAACACTTAGTAAAATCGTTGATCCATGTGGAAACTCCCGCTACGTGTCTACCGGTGCAAATAATGTGTTGAAATGTGTTCAACCTTGGTTTTCCATGTACATATGTGCTAAACAAACATAGATAGATAAAAAAGTCCATTGGTCCATCCTCGTACGGCGAAATCTAGAAGGGTAGATCTGCGGGCCCGGCCCCCACGATCTAGGGTTTCGGGGGTGAATGACCGTCGGAGGGCCGGAATCATTGGAAAACCTGCATGTGGAGCTAGGTTATGTTTATAAGTGTGATTTAATGTTTGTAGATGGCATCTGTAGGTCATATGTTTGACGTTGTTCACGGACATGGGCTAACACTTAGTAAAATCGTCGATCCGTATGTGGAAACTCCCGGTACGTGTCTACCGGTGTGAATAATATGGTGAAATGTGTTCAACCTTGGTTTTTCATGTACATATGTGCTAAACAAACATAGATAGATAAAAAAGTCCATTGTTCCATCCTCGTACGGAGAAAGCTATAAGGGTAGATCTGCGCCCCCCCCCCCCTCCCCGATCTAGGGTTTCGGGGGTGAATGACCGTCGGAGGGCCGGAATCATTAGAAAACCTGCATGTGGAGCTAGGTTATGTTTATAAGTGTGATTTAATGTTTGTAGATGGCATATGTAGGTGATGTGTCTGACGTTGTTCACGGACATGGGCTAACACTTAGTAAAATCGTCGATCCGTATGTGGAAACTCCCGGTACGTGTCTACCGGTGTGAATAATGTGGTGAAATGTGTTCAACCTTGGGTTTCCATGTACATATGTGATAAAAACATAGATAGATAAAAAAGTCCATTGGTCGATCCTCGTACGGAGAAATCTATAAGGGTAGATCTGCGGGCCCGGCCCCCCCGATCTAGGGTTTCGGGGGTGAATGACCGTCGGAGGGCCGGAATAGCTAGAAAACCTGCATGTGGAGCTAGGTTATTTTTATAAGTGTGATTTAATGTTTGTAGATGGCATATGTAGGTCATGTGTCTGACGTTCTTCACGGACATGGGCTAACACTTAGTAAAATCGTCGATCCGTATGTGGAAACTCCCGGTACGTGTCTACCGGTGTGAATAATGTGGTGAAATTGTTCAACCTTGGTTTTCCATATACATATGTGCCAAACAAACATAGATAGATAAAAAAGTCCATTGGTCCATCCTCGTACGGAGAAAGCTATAAGGGTAGATCTGCGCCCCCCCCCCCGATCTAGGATTTCGGGGGTGAATGAACGTTGGAGGGCCAGAATCATTGGAAACCCTGCATGTGGAGCTAGGTTATGTTTATAAGTGTGATTTAATGTTTGTAGATGGCATCTGTAGGTCATATGTTTGACGTTGTTCACGGACATGGGCTAACACTTAGTAAAATCGTCGATCCGTATGTCGAAACTCCCGGTACGTGTCTACCGGTGTGAATAATGTGGTGAAATGTTTTCAACCTTGGTTTCCATGTACATATGTGCTAAACAAACATTGATAGATAAAAAAGTCCATTGGTCCATCCTCGTACGGAGAAAGCTATAAGGGTAGATCTGCGGGCCCCTCCGATCTAGGGTTTCGCGGGTGAATGACCGTCGGAGGGGCGGAATCATTGGAAAACCTGCATGTGGAGCTAGGTTATGTTTATAAGTGTGATTTAATGTTTTTAGATGGCATATGTAGATCATGTGGCTGACGTTGTTCACGGACATGGGCTAACACTTCGTAAAATCGTCGATCCGTATGTGGAAACTCCCGGTACGTGTCTACCGGTGTGAATAATGTGGTGAAATTGTTCAACCTTTGTTTTCCATGTACATATGTGCTAAACAAACATAGATAGATAAAAAAGTCCATTGGTCCATCCTCGTACGGAGAAAGCTATTAGGGTAGATCTGCGCCCCCCCCCCTCCCCGATCTAGGGTTTCGGGGCTGAATTACCGTTGGAGGGCCGGAATCATTGGAAATCCTGCATGTGGAGCTAGGTTATGTTTATAAGTGTGATTTAATGTTTGTAGATGGGATCTGTAGGTCTTGTGTATGACGTTGTTCACGGACATGGGCTAACACTTAGTAAAATTGTCGATCCGTATGTGGAAACTCCCGGTACGTGTCTACCGGTGTGAATAATGTGGTGAAATGTGTTCAACCTGGGTTTTCCATGTACGTATGTTCTAAACAAACATAGATAGATAGAAAAGTCAATTGGTCCATCCTCGTACGGAGAAAGCTATAAGGGTAGATCTGCGGGCCCCCCCGATCTAGGGTTTCGGGGGTGCATGACCGTCGGAGGTCCGGAATCATTGGAAAACCTGCATGTGGAGCTAGGTTATGTTTATAAGTGTGATTTAATGTTTGTAGATGGCATATGTAGGTCATGTGTCTGACGTTGTTCACGGACATGGGCTAACACTTAGTAAAATTGTCGATCCGTATGTGGAAACTCCCGGTACGTGTCTACCGGTGTGAATAATGTGGTGAAATGTGTTCAACCTTGGTTTTCCATGTACATATGTGCTAAACAAACATAGATAGATAAAAAAGTCCATTGGTCCATCCTCGTACGGCGAAATCTAGAAGGGTAGATCTGCGGGCCCGGCCCCCACGATCTAGGGTTTCGGGGGTGAATGACCGTCGGAGGGCCAGAATCATTGGAAAACCTGCATGTGGAGCTAGGTTATGTTTATAAGTGTGATTTAATGTTTGTAGATGGCATCTGTAGGTCATATGTTTGACGTTGTTCACGGACATGGGCTAACACTTAGTAAAATCGTCGATCCGTATGTGGAAACTCCCGGTACGTGTCTACCGGTGTGAGTAATATGGTGAAATGTGTTCAACCTTGGTTTTCCATGTACATATGTTCTAAACAAACATAGATAGATAAAAAAGTCCATTGGTCCATCCTCGTACGGAGAAAGCTATAAGGGTAGATCTGCGGCCCCCCCCCCCGATCTAGGGTTTCGGGGGTGAATGACCGTCGGAGGGCCGGAATCATTGGAAAACCTGCATGTGGATCTAGGTTATGTTTATAAGTGTGATTTAATGTTTGTAGATGGCACATGTAGGTTATGTGTCTGACGTTGTTCACGGGCATGGGCTAACACTTAGTAAAATGGTTGATCCATGTGGAAACTCCCGCTACGTGACTACCGGTGCAAATAATGTGTTGAAATGTGTTCAACCTTGGTTTTCCATGTACATATGTGCTAAACAAACATAGATAGATAAAAAAGTCCATTGGTCCATCCTCGTACGGCGAAATCTAAAAGGGTAGATCTGCGGGCCCGGCCCCCACGATCTAGGGTTTCGCGGGTGAATGACCGTCGGAGGGCCAGAATCATTGGAAAACCTGCATGTGGAGCTAGGTTATGTTTATAAGTGTGATTTAATGTTTGTAGATGGCATCTGTAGGTCATATGTTTGACGTTGTTCACGGACATGGGCTAACACTTAGTAAAATCGTCGATCCGTATGTGGAAACTCCCGGTACGTGTCTACCGGTGTGAATAATATGGTGAAATGTGTTCAACCTTGGTTTTCCATGTACATATGTGCTAAACAAACATAGATAGATAAAAAAGTCCATTGGTCCATCCTCGTACGGAGAAAGCTATAAGGGTAGATCTGCGCCCCCCCCCCCGATCTAGGGTTTCGGGGGTGAATGACCGTCGGAGGGCCGGAATCATTGGAAAACCTGCATGTGGATCTAGGTTATGTTTATAAGTGTGATTTAATGTTTCTAGATGGCATATGCAGGTCATGTGTCTGACGTTGTTCACGGACATGGGCTAACACTTAGTAAAATCGTCGATCCGTATGTGGAAACTCCCGGTACGTGTCTACCGGTGTGAATAATGTGGTGAAATGTGTTCAACCTTGGTTTTCCATGTACATATGTGCTAAACAAACATAGATATATAAAAAATTCCATTGGTCCATCCTCGTAAGGAGAAATCTATAAGGGTAGATCTTCGGGCCCCCCCGATCTAGGGTTTCGGGGGTGCATGACCGTCGGAGGTCCGGAATCATTGGAAAACCTGCATGTGGAGCTAGGTTATGTTTATAAGTGTGATTTAATGTTTGTAGATGGCATATGTAGGTCATGTGTCTGACGTTGTTCACGGACATGGGCTAACACTTAGTAAAATTGTCGATCCGTATGTGGAAACTCCCGGTACGTGTCTACCGGTGTGAATAATGTGGTGAAATGTGTTCAACCTTGGTTTTCCATGTACATATGTGCTAAACAAACATAGATAGATAAAAAAGTCCATTGTTCCATCCTCGTACGGAGAAAGCTATAAGGGTAGATCTGCGCCCCCCCCCCCCCGATCTAGGGTTTCGGGGGTGAATGACCGTCGGAGGGCCGGAATCATTGGAAAACCTGCATGTGGATCTAGGTTATGTTTATAAGTGTGATTTAATGTTTGTAGATGGCACATGTAGGTCATGTGTCTGACGTTGTTCACGGACATGGGCTAACACTTAGTAAAATCGTCGATCCGTATGTGGAAACTCCCGGTACGTGTCTACCGGTGTGAATAATGTGGTGAAATGTGTTCAACCTTGGTTTTCCATGTACATATGTGCTAAACAAACATAGATATATAAAAAAGTCCATTGGTCCATCCTCGTAAGGAGAAATCTATAAGGGTAGATCTTCGGGCCCGGCCCCCCCGATCTAGGGTTTCGGGGGTGAATGACCGTCGGAGGGCCGGAATCATTGGAAAACCTGCATGTGGAGCTAGGTTATGTTTATAAGTGTGATTTAATGTTTGTAGATGGCATATGTAGGTCATGTGTGTGACGTTGTTCACGGACATGGGCTAACACTTAGTAAAATCGTCGATCCGTATGTGGAAACTCCCGGTACGTGTCTACCGGTGTGAATAATGTGGTGAAATTGTTCAACCTTGGTTTTCCATATACATATGTGCCAAACAAACATAGATAGATAAAAAAGTCCATTGGTCCATCCTCGTACGGAGAAAGCTATAAGGGTAGATCTGCGCCCCCCCCCCCCCGATCTAGGATTTCGGGGGTGAATGAACGTTGGAGGGCCAGAATCATTGGAAACCCTGCATGTGGAGCTAGGTTATGTTTATAAGTGTGATTTAATGTTTGTAGATGGCATCTGTAGGTCATATGTTTGACGTTGTTCACGGACATGGGCTAACACTTAGTAAAATCGTCGATCCGTATGTCGAAACTCCCGGTACGTGTCTACCGGTGTGAATAATGTGGTGAAATGTTTTCAACCTTGGTTTCCATGTACATATGTGCTAAACAAACATTGATAGATAAAAAAGTCCATTGGTCCATCCTCGTACAGAGAAAGCTATAAGGGTAGATCTGCGGGCCCCTCCGATCTAGGGTTTCGCGGGTGAATGACCGTCGGAGGGGCGGAATCATTGGAAAACCTGCATGTGGAGCTAGGTTATGTTTATAAGTGTGATTTAGTGTTTGTAGATGGCATATGTAGATCATGTGGCTGACGTTGTTCACGGACATGGGCTAACACTTCGTAAAATCGTCGATCCGTATGTGGAAACTCCCGGTACGTGTCTACCGGTGTGAATAATGTGGTGAAATTGTTCAACCTTTGTTTTCCATGTACATATGTGCTAAACAAACATAGATAGATAAAAAAGTCCATTGGTCCATCCTCGTACGGAGAAAGCTATAAGGGTAGATCTGCGCCCCCCCCCCCCCCCCGATCTAGGGTTTTGGGGCTGAATTACCGTTGAAGGGCCGGAATCATTGGAAATCCTGCATGTGGAGCTAGGTTATGTTTATAAGTGTGATTTAATGTTTGTAGATGGGATCTGTAGGTCTTGTGTATGACGTTGTTCACGGACATGGGCTAACACTTAGTAAAATCGTCGATCCATATGTGGAAACTCTCGGTACGTGTCTACCGGTGTGAATAATGTGGTGAAATGTGTTCAAACTGGGTTTTCCATGTACATATGTTCTAAACAAACATAGATAGATAGAAAAGTCAATTGGTCCATCCTCGTACGGAGAAAGCTATAAGGGTAGATCTGCGGGCCCCCCCGATCTAGGGTTTCGGGGGTGCATGACCGTCGGAGGTCCGGAATCATTGGAAAACCTGCATGTGGAGCTAGGTTATGTTTATAAGTGTGATTTAATGTTTGTAGATGGCATATGTAGGTCATGTGTCTGACGTTGTTCACGGACATGGGCTAACACTTAGTAAAATCGTCGATCCGTATGTGGAAACTCCCGGTACGTGTCTACCGGTTTGAATAATGTGGTGAAATGTGTTCAACATTGGTTTTCCATGTACATATGTGCTAAACAAACATAGATAAATAAAAAAGTCCATTGGTCCATCCTCGTACGGAGAAAGCTATAAGGGTAGATCTGCGGGGCCCCCCGATCTAGGGTTTCGCGAGTGAATGACCGTCGGAGGGCCGGAATCATTGGAAAAACTGCATGTGGAGCTAGGTTATGTTTATAAGTGTGATTTAATTTTTGTAGATGGCATATGTAGGTCATGTGTCTGACGTTGTTCACGGACATGGGCTAACACTTAGTAAAGTCGTCGATCCGTATGTGGAAACTCCCAGTACGTGTCTACCGGTGTGAATAATGTGGTGAAATGTGTTCAACCTTGGGTTTCCATGTACATATGTGCTAAACAAATATAGATAGATAAAAAGTCCATTGGTCCATCCTCGTACGGAGAAATCTATAAGGGTAGATCTGCGGGCCCGGCCCCCCCGATCTAGGGTTTCGGGGGTGAATGACCGTCGGAGGGCCGGAATCATTAGAAAACCTGCATGTGGAGCTAGGTTATGTTTATAAGTGTGATTTAATGTTTGTAGTTGGCATATGTAGGTCATGTGTCTGACGTTGTTCACGGACATGGGCTAACACTTAGTAAAATCGTCGATCCGTATGTGGAAACTCCCGGTACGTGTCTACCGGTGTGAATAATGTGGTGAAATGTGTTCAACCTTGGTTTTCCATGTACATATGTGCTAAAAACATAGATAAAAAAGTCCATTGGTCCATCCTCGTACGGAGAAATCAATAAGGGTAGATCTGCGGGGCCCCCCCGATCTAGGGTTTCGGGGGTGAATGACCGTCGGAGGGCCGGAATCATTAGAAAACCTGCATGTGGAGCTAGGTTATGTTTATAAGTGTGATTTAGTTTTTGTAGATGGCATATGTAGGTCATGTGTCTGACGTTGTTCACGGGCATGGGCTAACACTTAGTAAAATTGTCGATCCATGTGGAAACTCCCGCTACGTGTCTACCGGTACAAATAATGTGGTGAAATGTGTTCAACCTTGGTTTTCCATGTACATATGTGCTAAACAAACATAGATAGATAAAAAGTCCATTGGTCCATCCTCGTACGGAGAAATCTATAAGGGTAGATCTGCGGGCCCGGCCCCCCCGATCTAGGGTTTCGGGGGTGAATGACCGTCGGAGGGCCGGAATCATTAGAAAACCTGCATGTGGAGCTAGGTTATGTTTATAAGTGTGATTTAATGTTTGTAGATGGCATATGTAGGTCATGTGTCTGACGTTGTTCACGGACATGGGCTAACACTTAGTAAAATCGTCCATCCTTATGTGGAAACTCCCGGTACGGGTCTACCGGTGTGAATAATGTGGTGAAATGTGTCCAACCTTGGTTTTTCATGTACATATGTGCTCAGCAAACATAGATAGATAAAAAAGTCTATTGGTCCATCCTCGTACGGAGAAAGCTATAAGGGTAGATCTGCGGGGCCCCCCGATCTAGGCTTTCGGGGGTGAATGCCCGTCAGAGGGCCGGAATCATTGGAAAACCTGCATGTGGAGCTAGGTTATGTTTATAAGTGTGATTTAATGTTTGTAGATGGCATATGATGGTCATGTGTCTGACGTTGGTCACGGACATGGGCTAACACTTAGTAAAATCGTCGATCCGTATGTGGAAACTCCCGGTACGTGTCTACCGGTGTGAATAATGTGGTGAAATGTGTTCAACCTTTGTTTTCCATGTACATATGTGCTAAATAAACATAGATAGATAAAAAAGTCCATTGGTCTATCCTCATACGGAGAAATCTATAAGGGTAGATCTGTGGGCCCGCCCCCCCCCCCCCCCGATCTAGGGTTTCGGGGGTGAATGACCGTCGGAGGGCCGGAATCATTAGAAAACCTGCATGTGGAGCTAGGTTATGTTTATGAGTGTGATTTAATGTTTGTAGATGGCATATGTAGGTCATGTGTCTAACGTTGTTCACGGACATGGGCTAACACTTAGTAAAATCGTCGATCCGTATGTGGAAACTCCCGGTACGTGTCTACCGGTGTGAATAATGTGGTGAAATGTGTTCAACCTTGGGTTTCCATGTACATATGTGCTAAAAACATAGATAGATAAAAAAGTCCATTGGTCGATCCTCGTACGGAGAAAGCTATAAGGGTAGATCTGCGCCCCCCCCCCCCCCGATCTAGGGTTTCGGGGGTGAATGACCGTCGGAGGGCCGGAATCATTGGAAAACCTGCATGTGGATCTAGGTTATGTTTATAAGTGTGATTTAATGTTTGTAGATGGCACATGTAGGTCATGTGTCTGACGTTGTTCACGGACATGGGCTAACACTTAGTAAAATCGTCGATCCGTATGTGGAAACTCCCGGTACGTGTCTACCGGTGTGAATAATGTGGTGAAATGTGTTCAACCTTGGTTTTCCATGTACATATGTGCTAAACAAACATAGATAGATAAAAAAGTCCATTGTTCCATCCTCGTACGGAGAAAGCTATAAGGGTAGATCTGCGCCCCCCCCCCCCCGATCTAGGGTTTCGGGGGTGAATGACCGTCGGAGGGCCGGAATCATTGGAAAACCTGCATGTGGATCTAGGTTATGTTTATAAGTGTGATTTAATGTTTGTAGATGGCACATGTAGGTCATGTGTCTGACGTTGTTCACGGACATGGGCTAACACTTAGTAAAATCGTCGATCCGTATGTGGAAACTCCCGGTACGTGTCTACCGGTGTGAATAATGTGGTGAAATGTGTTCAACCTTGGTTTTCCATGTACATATGTGCTAAACAAACATAGATATATAAAAAAGTCCATTGGTCCATCCTCGTAAGGAGAAATCTATAAGGGTAGATCTTCGGGCCCGGCCCCCCCGATCTAGGGTTTCGGGGGTGAATGACCGTCGGAGGGCCGGAATAGCTAGAAAACCTGCATGTGGAGCTAGGTTATTTTTATAAGTGTGGTTTAATGTTTGTAGATGGCATATGTAGGTCATGTGTCTGACGTTGTTCACGGACATGGGCTAACACTTAGTAAAATCGTCCATCCTTATGTGGAAACTCCCGGTACGTGTCTACCGGTGTGAATAATGTGGTGAAATGTGTCCAACCTTGGTTTTTCATGTACATATGTGCTCAGCAAACATAGATAGATAAAAAAGTCCATTGGTCCATCCTCGTACGGAGAAAGCTATAAGGGTAGATCTGCGGGGCCCCCCGATCTAGGGTTTCGGGGGTGAATGCCCGTCAGAGGGCCGGAATCATTGGAAAACCTGCATGTGGAGCTAGGTTATGTTTATAAGTGTGATTTAATGTTTGTAGATGGCATATGATGGTCATGTGTCTGACGTTGGTCACGGACATGGGCTAACACTTAGTAAAATCGTCGATCCGTATGTGGAAACTCCCGGTACGTGTCTACCGGTGTGAATAATGTGGTGAAATGTGTTCAACCTTTGTTTTCCATGTACATATGTGCTAAATAAACATAGATAGATAAAAAAGTCCATTGGTCTATCCTCATACGGAGAAATCTATAAGGGTAGATCTGTGGGCCCGCCCCCCCCCCCCCGATCTAGGGTTTCGGGGGTGAATGACCGTCGGAGGGCCGGAATCATTAGAAAACCTGCATGTGGAGCTAGGTTATGTTTATGAGTGTGATTTAATGTTTGTAGATGGCATATGTAGGTCATGTGTCTAACGTTGTTCACGGACATGGGCTAACACTTAGTAAAATCGTCGATCCGTATGTGGAAACTCCCGGTACGTGTCTACCGGTGTGAATAATGTGGTGAAATGTGTTCAACCTTGGGTTTCCATGTACATATGTGCTAAAAACATAGATAGATAAAAAAGTCCATTGGTCGATCCTCGTACGGAGAAAGCTATAAGGGTAGATCTGCGCCCCCCCCCCCCCGATCTAGGGTTTCGGGGGTGAATGACCGTCGGAGGGCCGGAATCATTGGAAAACCTGCATGTGGATCTAGGTTATGTTTATAAGTGTGATTTAATGTTTGTAGATGGCACATGTAGGTCATGTGTCTGACGTTGTTCACGGACATGGGCTAACACTTAGTAAAATCGTCGATCCGTATGTGGAAACTCCCGGTACGTGTCTACCGGTGTGAATAATGTGGTGAAATGTGTTCAACCTTGGTTTTCCATGTACATATGTGCTAAACAAACATAGATATATAAAAAAGTCCATTGGTCCATCCTCGTAAGGAGAAATCTATAAGGGTAGATCTTCGGGCCCGGCCCCCCCGATCTAGGGTTTCGGGGGTGAATGACCGTCGGAGGGCCGGAATAGCTAGAAAACCTGCATGTGGAGCTAGGTTATTTTTATAAGTGTGGTTTAATGTTTGTAGATGGCATATGTAGGTCATGTGTCTGACGTTGTTCACGGACATGGGCTAACACTTAGTAAAATCGTCGATCCGTATGTGGAAACTCCCGGTACGTGTCTACCGGTGTGAATAATGTGGTGAAATTGTTCAACCTTTGTTTTCCATGTACATTTGTGCTAAACAAACATAGATATATAAAAAAGTCCATTGGTCCATCCTGGTAAGGAGAAATCTATAAGGGTAGATCTTCGGGCCCGGCCCCCCCGATCTAGGGTTTCGGGGGTGAATGACCGTCGGAGGGCCGGAATAGCTAGAAAACCTGCATGTGGAGCTAGGTTATTTTTATAAGTGTGGTTTAATGTTTGTAGATGGCATATGTAGGTCATGTGTCTGACGTTGTTCACGGACATGGGCTAACACTTAGTAAAATCGTCGATCCGTATGTGGAAACTCCCGGTACGTGTCTACCGGTGTGAATAATGTGGTGAAATTGTTCAACCTTTGTTTTCCATGTACATTTGTGCTAAACAAACATAGATAGATAAAAATTCCATTGGTCCATCCTCGTACGGAGAAATCTATAAGGGTAGATCTGCAGGCCCGACCCCCCCGATCTAGGGTTTCGGGTGTGAATGACCATCGGAGGGCCGGAATCATTAGAAAACCTGCATGTGGAGCTAGGTTATGTTTATAAGTGTGATTTAATGTTTGTAGATGGCATATGTAGGTGATGTGTCTGACGTTGTTCACGGACATGGGCTAACACTTAGTAAAATCGTCGATCCGTATGTGGAAACTCCCGGTACGTGTCTACCGGTGTGAATAATGTGGTGAAATGTGTTCAACCTTGGGTTTCCATGTACATATGTGCTAAAAACATAGATAGACAAAAAAGTCCATTGGTCGATCCTCGTACGGAGAAATCTATAAGGGTAGATCTGCGGGCCCGGCCCCCCCGATCTAGGGTTTCGGGGGTGAATGACTGTCGGAGGGCCGGAATCATTAGAAAACCTGCATGTGGAGCTAGGTTATGTTTATAAGTGTGATTTAATGTTTCTAGATGGCATATGCAGGTCATGTGTCTGACGTTGTTCACGGGCATGGGCTAACACTTAGTAAAATCGTTGATCCATGTGGAAACTCCCGCTACGTGTCTACCGGTGCAAATAATGTGTTGAAATGTGTTCAACCTTGGTTTTCCATGTACATATGTGCTAAACAAACATAGATAGATAAAAAAGTCCATTGGTCCATCCTCGTACGGCGAAATCTAGAAGGGCAGATCTGCGGGCCCGGCCCCCACGATCTAGGGTTTCGGGGGTGAATGACCGTCGGAGGGCCGGAATCATTGGAAAACCTGCATGTGGAGCTAGGTTATGTTTATAAGTGTGATTTAATGTTTGTAGATGGCATCTGTAGGTCATATGTTTGACGTTGTTCACGGACATGGGCTAACACTTAGTAAAATCGTCGATCCGTATGTGGAAACTCCCGGTACGTGTCTACCGGTGTGAATAATATGGTGAAATGTGTTCAACCTTGGTTTTTCATGTACATATGTGCTAAACAAACATAGATAGATAAAAAAGTCCATTGTTCCATCCTCGTACGGAGAAAGCTATAAGGGTAGATCTGCGCCCCCCCCCCCGATCTAGGGTTTCGGGGGTGAATGACCGTCGGAGGGCCGGAATCATTGGAAAACCTGCATGTGGATCTAGGTTATGTTTATAAGTGTGATTTAATGTTTGTAGATGGCACATGTAGGTCATGTGTCTGACGTTGTTCACGGACATGGGCTAACACTTAGTAAAATCGTCGATCCGTATGTGGAAACTCCCGGTACGTGTCTACCGGTGTGAATAATGTGGTGAAATGTGTTCAACCTTGGGTTTCCATGTACATATGTGCTAAAAACATAGATAGACAAAAAATTCCATTGGTCGATCCTCGTACGGAGAAATCTATAAGGGTAGATCTGCGGGCCCGGCCCCCCCGATCTAGGGTTTCGGGGGTGAATGTTTGTCGGAGGGCCGGAATCATTAGAAAACCTGCATGTGGAGCTAGGTTATGTTTATAAGTGTGATTTAATGTTTCTAGATGGCATATGCAGGTCATGTGTCTGACGTTGTTCACGGGCATGGGCTAACACTTAGTAAAATCGTTGATCCATGTGGAAACTCCCGCTACGTGTCTACCGGTGCAAATAATGTGTTGAAATGTGTTCAACCTTGGTTTTCCATGTACATATGTGCTAAACAAACATAGATAGATAAAAAAGTCCATTGGTCCATCCTCGTACGGCGAAATCTAGAAGGGTAGATCTGCGGGCCCGGCCCCCACGATCTAGGGTTTCGGGGGTGAATGACCGTCGGAGGGCCGGAATCATTGGAAAACCTGCATGTGGAGCTAGGTTATGTTTATAAGTGTGATTTAATGTTTGTAGATGGCATCTGTAGGTCATATGTTTGACGTTGTTCACGGACATGGGCTAACACTTAGTAAAATCGTCGATCCGTATGTGGAAACTCCCGGTACGTGTCTACCGGTGTGAATAATATGGTGAAATGTGTTCAACCTTGGTTTTTCATGTACATATGTGCTAAACAAACATAGATAGATAAAAAAGTCCATTGTTCCATCCTCGTACGGAGAAAGCTATAAGGGTAGATCTGCGCCCCCCCCCCCCCGATCTAGGGTTTCGGGGGTGAATGACCATCGGAGGGCCGGAATCATTAGAAAACCTGCATGTGGAGCTAGGTTATGTTTATAAGTGTGATTTAATGTTTGTAGATGGCATATGTAGGTGATGTGTCTGACGTTGTTCACGGACATGGGCTAACACTTAGTAAAATCGTCGATCCGTATGTGGAAACTCCCGGTACGTGTCTACCGGTGTGAATAATGTGGTGAAATGTGTTCAACCTTGGGTTTCCATGTACATATGTGATAAAAACATAGATAGATAAAAAAGTCCATTGGTCGATCCTCGTACGGAGAAATCTATAAGGGTAGATCTGCGGGCCCGGCCCCCCCGATCTAGGGTTTCGGGGGTGAATGACCGTCGGAGGGCCGGAATAGCTAGAAAACCTGCATGTGGAGCTAGGTTATTTTTATAAGTGTGATTTAATGTTTGTAGATGGCATATGTAGGTCATGTGTCTGACGTTCTTCACGGACATGGGCTAACACTTAGTAAAATCGTCGATCCGTATGTGGAAACTCCCGGTACGTGTCTACCGGTGTGAATAATGTGGTGAAATGTGTTCAACCTTGGGTTTCCATGTACATATGTGCTAAAAACATAGATAGACAAAAAATTCCATTGGTCGATCCTCGTACGGAGAAATCTATAAGGGTAGATCTGCGGGCCCGGCCCCCCCGATCTAGGGTTTCGGGGGTGAATGTTTGTCGGAGGGCCGGAATCATTAGAAAACCTGCATCTGGAGCTAGGTTATGTTTATAAGTGTGATTTAATGTTTCTAGATGGCATATGCAGGTCATGTGTCTGACGTTGTTCACGGGCATGGGCTAACACTTAGTAAAATCGTTGATCCATGTGGAAACTCCCGCTACGTGTCTACCGGTGCAAATAATGTGTTGAAATGTGTTCAACCTTGGTTTTCCATGTACATATGTGCTAAACAAACATAGATAGATAAAAAAGTCCATTGGTCCATCCTCGTACGGCGAAATCTAGAAGGGTAGATCTGCGGGCCCGGCCCCCACGATCTAGGGTTTCGGGGGTGAATGACCGTCGGAGGGCCGGAATCATTGGAAAACCTGCATGTGGAGCTAGGTTATGTTTATAAGTGTGATTTAATGTTTGTAGATGGCATCTGTAGGTCATATGTTTGACGTTGTTCACGGACATGGGCTAACACTTAGTAAAATCGTCGATCCGTATGTGGAAACTCCCGGTACGTGTCTACCGGTGTGAATAATATGGTGAAATGTGTTCAACCTTGGTTTTTCATGTACATATGTGCTAAACAAACATAGATAGATAAAAAAGTCCATTGTTCCATCCTCGTACGGAGAAAGCTATAAGGGTAGATCTGCGCCCCCCCCCCCCCGATCTAGGGTTTCGGGGGTGAATGACCATCGGAGGGCCGGAATCATTAGAAAACCTGCATGTGGAGCTAGGTTATGTTTATAAGTGTGATTTAATGTTTGTAGATGGCATATGTAGGTGATGTGTCTGACGTTGTTCACGGACATGGGCTAACACTTAGTAAAATCGTCGATCCGTATGTGGAAACTCCCGGTACGTGTCTACCGGTGTGAATAATGTGGTGAAATGTGTTCAACCTTGGGTTTCCATGTACATATGTGATAAAAACATAGATAGATAAAAAAGTCCATTGGTCGATCCTCGTACGGAGAAATCTATAAGGGTAGATCTGCGGGCCCGGCCCCCCCGATCTAGGGTTTCGGGGGTGAATGACCGTCGGAGGGCCGGAATAGCTAGAAAACCTGCATGTGGAGCTAGGTTATTTTTATAAGTGTGATTTAATGTTTGTAGATGGCATATGTAGGTCATGTGTCTGACGTTCTTCACGGACATGGGCTAACACTTAGTAAAATCGTCGATCCGTATGTGGAAACTCCCGGTACGTGTCTACCGGTGTGAATAATGTGGTGAAATTGTTCAACCTTGGTTTTCCATATACATATGTGCCAAACAAACATAGATAGATAAAAAAGTCCATTGGTCCATCCTCGTACGGAGAAAGCTATAAGGGTAGATCTGCGCCCCCCCCCCCCCCCCGATCTAGGATTTCGGGGGTGAATGAACGTTGGAGGGCCAGAATCATTGGAAACCCTGCATGTGGAGCTAGGTTATGTTTATAAGTGTGATTTAATGTTTGTAGATGGCATCTGTAGGTCATATGTTTGACGTTGTTCACGGACATGGGCTAACACTTAGTAAAATCGTCGATCCGTATGTCGAAACTCCCGGTACGTGTCTACCGGTGTGAATAATGTGGTGAAATGTTTTCAACCTTGGTTTCCATGTACATATGTGCTAAACAAACATTGATAGATAAAAAAGTCCATTGGTCCATCCTCGTACGGAGAAAGCTATAAGGGTAGATCTGCGGGCCCCTCCGATCTAGGGTTTCGCGGGTGAATGACCGTCGGAGGGGCGGAATCATTGGAAAACCTGCATGTGGAGCTAGGTTATGTTTATAAGTGTGATTTAATGTTTTTAGATGGCATATGTAGATCATGTGGCTGACGTTGTTCACGGACATGGGCTAACACTTCGTAAAATCGTCGATCCGTATGTGGAAACTCCCGGTACGTGTCTACCGGTGTGAATAATGTGGTGAAATTGTTCAACCTTTGTTTTCCATGTACATATGTGCTAAACAAACATAGATAGATAAAAAAGTCCATTGGTCCATCCTCGTACGGAGAAAGCTATAAGGGTAGATCTGCGCCCCCCCCCCCCCCCCGATCTAGGGTTTCGGGGCTGAATTACCGTTGGAGGGCCGGAATCATTGGAAATCCTGCATGTGGAGCTAGGTTATGTTTATAAGTGTGATTTAATGTTTGTAGATGGGATCTGTAGGTCTTGTGTATGACGTTGTTCACGGACATGGGCTAACACTTAGTAAAATTGTCGATCCGTATGTGGAAACTCCCGGTACGTGTCTACCGGTGTGAATAATGTGGTGAAATGTGTTCAACCTGGGTTTTCCATGTACGTATGTTCTAAACAAACATAGATAGATAGAAAAGTCAATTGGTCCATCCTCGTACGGAGAAAGCTATAAGGGTAGATCTGCGGGCCCCCCCGATCTAGGGTTTCGGGGGTGCATGACCGTCGGAGGTCCGGAATCATTGGAAAACCTGCATGTGGAGCTAGGTTATGTTTATAAGTGTGATTTAATGTTTGTAGATGGCATATGTAGGTCATGTGTCTGACGTTGTTCACGGACATGGGCTAACACTTAGTAAAATTGTCGATCCGTATGTGGAAACTCCCGGTACGTGTCTACCGGTGTGAATAATGTGGTGAAATGTGTTCAACCTTGGTTTTCCATGTACATATGTGCTAAACAAACATAGATAGATAAAAAAGTCCATTGGTCCATCCTCGTACGGCGAAATCTAGAAGGGTAGATCTGCGGGCCCGGCCCCCACGATCTAGGGTTTCGGGGGTGAATGACCGTCGGAGGGCCAGAATCATTGGAAAACCTGCATGTGGAGCTAGGTTATGTTTATAAGTGTGATTTAATGTTTGTAGATGGCATCTGTAGGTCATATGTTTGACGTTGTTCACGGACATGGGCTAACACTTAGTAAAATCGTCGATCCGTATGTGGAAACTCCCGGTACGTGTCTACCGGTGTGAATAATATGGTGAAATGTGTTCAACCTTGGTTTTCCATGTACATATGTTCTAAACAAACATAGATAGATAAAAAAGTCCATTGGTCGATCCTCGTACGGAGAAAGCTATAAGGGTAGATCTGCGGCCCCCCCCCCGATCTAGGGTTTCGGGGGTGAATGACCGTCGGAGGGCCGGAATCATTGGAAAACCTGCATGTGGATCTAGGTTATGTTTATAAGTGTGATTTAATGTTTGTAGATGGCACATGTAGGTCATGTGTCTGACGTTGTTCACGGGCATGGGCTAACACTTAGTAAAATGGTTGATCCATGTGGAAACTCCCGCTACGTGACTACCGGTGCAAATAATGTGTTGAAATGTGTTCAACCTTGGGTTTCCATGTACATATGTGCTAAAAACATAGATAGATAAAAAAGTCCATTGGTCCATCCTCGTACGGCGAAATCTAAAAGGGTAGATCTGCGGGCCCGGCCCCCACGATCTAGGGTTTCGGGGGTGAATGACCGTCGGAGGGCCAGAATCATTGGAAAACCTGCATGTGGAGCTAGGTTATGTTTATAAGTGTGATTTAATGTTTGTAGATGGCATCTGTAGGTCATATGTTTGACGTTGTTCACGGACATGGGCTAACACTTAGTAAAATCGTCGATCCGTATGTGGAAACTCCCGGTACGTGTCTACCGGTGTGAATAATATGGTGAAATGTGTTCAACCTTGGTTTTCCATGTACATATGTGCTAAACAAACATAGATAGATAAAAAAGTCCATTGGTCCATCCTCGTACGGAGAAAGCTATAAGGGTAGATCTGCGCCCCCCCCCCGATCTAGGGTTTCGGGGGTGAATGACCGTCGGAGGGCCGGAATCATTGGAAAACCTGCATGTGGATCTAGGTTATGTTTATAAGTGTGATTTAATGTTTCTAGATGGCATATGCAGGTCATGTGTCTGACGTTGTTCACGGACATGGGCTAACACTTAGTAAAATCGTCGATCCGTATGTGGAAACTCCCGGTACGTGTCTACCGGTGTGAATAATGTGGTGAAATGTGTTCAACCTTGGTTTTCCATGTACATATGTGCTAAACAAACATAGATATATAAAAAAGTCCATTGGTCCATCCTCGTAAGGAGAAATCTATAAGGGTAGATCTTCGGGCCCCCCCGATCTAGGGTTTCGGGGGTGCATGACCGTCGGAGGTCCGGAATCATTGGAAAACCTGCATGTGGAGCTAGGTTATGTTTATAAGTGTCATTTAATGTTTGTAGATGGCATATGTAGGTCATGTGTCTGACGTTGTTCACGGACATGGGCTAACACTTAGTAAAATTGTCGATCCGTATGTGGAAACTCCCGGTACGTGTCTACCGGTGTGAATAATGTGGTGAAATGTGTTCAACCTTGGTTTTCCATGTACATATGTGCTAAACAAACATAGATAGATAAAAAAGTCCATTGTTCCATCCTCGTACGGAGAAAGCTATAAGGGTAGATCTGCGCCCCCCCCCGATCTAGGGTTTCGGGGGTGAATGACCGTCGGAGGGCCGGAATCATTGGAAAACCTGCATGTGGATCTAGGTTATGTTTATAAGTGTGATTTAATGTTTGTAGATGGCACATGTAGGTCATGTGTCTGACGTTGTTCACGGACATGGGCTAACACTTAGTAAAATCGTCGATCCGTATGTGGAAACTCCCGGTACGTGTCTACCGGTGTGAATAATGTGGTGAAATGTGTTCAACCTTGGTTTTCCATGTACATATGTGCTAAACAAACATAGATATATAAAAAAGTCCATTGGTCCATCCTCGTAAGGAGAAATCTATAAGGGTAGATCTTCGGGCCCGGCCCCCCCGATCTAGGGTTTCGGGGGTGAATGACCGTCGGAGGGCCGGAATCATTGGAAAACCTGCATGTGGAGCTAGGTTATGTTTATAAGTGTGATTTAATGTTTGTAGATGGCATATGTAGGTCATGTGTGTGACGTTGTTCACGGACATGGGCTAACACTTAGTAAAATCGTCGATCCGTATGTGGAAACTCCCGGTACGTGTCTACCGGTGTGAATAATGTGGTGAAATTGTTCAACCTTGGTTTTCCATATACATATGTGCCAAACAAACATAGATAGATAAAAAAGTCCATTGGTCCATCCTCGTACGGAGAAAGCTATAAGGGTAGATCTGCGCCCCCCCCCCCCCCGATCTAGGATTTCGGGGGTGAATGAACGTTGGAGGGCCAGAATCATTGGAAACCCTGCATGTGGAGCTAGGTTATGTTTATAAGTGTGATTTAATGTTTGTAGATGGCATCTGTAGGTCATATGTTTGACGTTGTTCACGGACATGGGCTAACACTTAGTAAAATCGTCGATCCGTATGTCGAAACTCCCGGTACGTGTCTACCGGTGTGAATAATGTGGTGAAATGTTTTCAACCTTGGTTTCCATGTACATATGTGCTAAACAAACATTGATAGATAAAAAAGTCCATTGGTTCATCCTCGTACAGAGAAAGCTATAAGGGTAGATCTGCGGGCCCCTCCGATCTAGGGTTTCGCGGGTGAATGACCGTCGGAGGGGCGGAATCATTGGAAAACCTGCATGTGGAGCTAGGTTATGTTTATAAGTGTGATTTAGTGTTTGTAGATGGCATATGTAGATCATGTGGCTGACGTTGTTCACGGACATGGGCTAACACTTCGTAAAATCGTCGATCCGTATGTGGAAACTCCCGGTACGTGTCTACCGGTGTGAATAATGTGGTGAAATTGTTCAACCTTTGTTTTCCATGTACATATGTGCTAAACAAACATAGATAGATAAAAAAGTCCATTGGTCCATCCTCGTACGGAGAAAGCTATAAGGGTAGATCTGCGCCCCCCCCCCCCGATCTAGGGTTTTGGGGCTGAATTACCGTTGAAGGGCCGGAATCATTGGAAATCCTGCATGTGGAGCTAGGTTATGTTTATAAGTGTGATTTAATGTTTGTAGATGGGATCTGTAGGTCTTGTGTATGACGTTGTTCACGGACATGGGCTAACACTTAGTAAAATCGTCGATCCATATGTGGAAACTCTCGGTACGTGTCTACCGGTGTGAATAATGTGGTGAAATGTGTTCAACCTGGGTTTTCCATGTACATATGTTCTAAACAAACATAGATAGATAGAAAAGTCAATTGGTCCATCCTCGTACGGAGAAAGCTATAAGGGTAGATCTGCGGGCCCCCCCGATCTAGGGTTTCGGGGGTGCATGACCGTCGGAGGTCCGGAATCATTGGAAAACCTGCATGTGGAGCTAGGTTATGTTTATAAGTGTGATTTAATGTTTGTAGATGGCATATGTAGGTCATGTGTCTGACGTTGTTCACGGACATGGGCTAACACTTAGTAAAATCGTCGATCCGTATGTGGAAACTCCCGGTACGTGTCTACCGGTTTGAATAATGTGGTGAAATGTGTTCAACATTGGTTTTCCATGTACATATGTGCTAAACAAACATAGATAAATAAAAAAGTCCATTGGTCCATCCTCGTACGGAGAAAGCTATAAGGGTAGATCTGCGGGGCCCCCCGATCTAGGGTTTCGCGAGTGAATGACCGTCGGAGGGCCGGAATCATTGGAAAACCTGCATGTGGAGCTAGGTTATGTTTATAAGTGTGATTTAATTTTTGTAGATGGCATATGTAGGTCATGTGTCTGACGTTGTTCACGGACATGGGCTAACACTTAGTAAAGTCGTCGATCCGTATGTGGAAACTCCCAGTACGTGTCTACCGGTGTGAATAATGTGGTGAAATGTGTTCAACCTTGGGTTTCCATGTACATATGTGCTAAACAAATATAGATAGATAAAAAGTCCATTGGTCCATCCTCGTACGGAGAAATCTATAAGGGTAGATCTGCGGGCCCGGCCCCCCCGATCTAGGGTTTCGGGGGTGAATGACCGTCGGAGGGCCGGAATCATTAGAAAACCTGCATGTGGAGCTAGGTTATGTTTATAAGTGTGATTTAATGTTTGTAGTTGGCATATGTAGGTCATGTGTCTGACGTTGTTCACGGACATGGGCTAACACTTAGTAAAATCGTCGATCCGTATGTGGAAACTCCCGGTACGTGTCTACCGGTGTGAATAATGTGGTGAAATGTGTTCAACCTTGGTTTTCCATGTAAATATGTGCTAAAAACATAGATAAAAAAGTCCATTGGTCCATCCTCGTACGGAGAAATCAATAAGGGTAGATCTGCGGGGCCCCCCCGATCTAGGGTTTCGGGGGTGAATGACCGTCGGAGGGCCGGAATCATTAGAAAACCTGCATGTGGAGCTAGGTTATGTTTATAAGTGTGATTTAGTTTTTGTAGATGGCATATGTAGGTCATGTGTCTGACGTTGTTCACGGGCATGGGCTAACACTTAGTAAAATTGTCGATCCATGTGGAAACTCCCGCTACGTGTCTACCGGTACAAATAATGTGGTGAAATGTGTTCAACCTTGGTTTTCCATGTACATATGTGCTAAACAAACATAGATAGATAAAAAGTCCATTGGTCCATCCTCGTACGGAGAAATCTATAAGGGTAGATCTGCGGGCCCGGCCCCCCCGATCTAGGGTTTCGGGGGTGAATGACCGTCGGAGGGCCGGAATCATTAGAAAACCTGCATGTGGAGCTAGGTTATGTTTATAAGTGTGATTTAATGTTTGTAGATGGCATATGTAGGTCATGTGTCTGACGTTGTTCACGGACATGGGCTAACACTTAGTAAAATCGTCCATCCTTATGTGGAAACTCCCGGTACGGGTCTACCGGTGTGAATAATGTGGTGAAATGTGTCCAACCTTGGTTTTTCATGTACATATGTGCTCAGCAAACATAGATAGATAAAAAAGTCCATTGGTCCATCCTCGTACGGAGAAAGCTATAAGGGTAGATCTGCGGGGCCCCCCGATCTAGGGTTTCGGGGGTGAATGCCCGTCAGAGGGCCGGAATCATTGGAAAACCTGCATGTGGAGCTAGGTTATGTTTATAAGTGTGATTTAATGTTTGTAGATGGCATATGATGGTCATGTGTCTGACGTTGGTCACGGACATGGGCTAACACTTAGTAAAATCGTCGATCCGTATGTGGAAACTCCCGGTACGTGTCTACCGGTGTGAATAATGTGGTGAAATGTGTTCAACCTTTGTTTTCCATGTACATATGTGCTAAATAAACATAGATAGATAAAAAAGTCCATTGGTCTATCCTCATACGGAGAAATCTATAAGGGTAGATCTGTGGGCCCGCCCCCCCCCCCCCCCCGATCTAGGGTTTCGGGGGTGAATGACCGTCGGAGGGCCGGAATCATTAGAAAACCTGCATGTGGAGCTAGGTTATGTTTATGAGTGTGATTTAATGTTTGTAGATGGCATATGTAGGTCATGTGTCTAACGTTGTTCACGGACATGGGCTAACACTTAGTAAAATCGTCGATCCGTATGTGGAAACTCCCGGTACGTGTCTACCGGTGTGAATAATGTGGTGAAATGTGTTCAACCTTGGGTTTCCATGTACATATGTGCTAAAAACATAGATAGATAAAAAAGTCCATTGGTCGATCCTCGTACGGAGAAAGCTATAAGGGTAGATCTGCGCCCCCCCCCCGATCTAGGGTTTCGGGGGTGAATGGCCGTCGGAGGGCCGGAATCATTGGAAAACCTGCATGTGGATCTAGGTTATGTTTATAAGTGTGATTTAATGTTTGTAGATGGCACATGTAGGTCATGTGTCTGACGTTGTTCACGGACATGGGCTAACACTTAGTAAAATCGTCGATCCGTATGTGGAAACTCCCGGTACGTGTCTACCGGTGTGAATAATGTGGTGAAATGTGTTCAACCTTGGTTTTCCATGTACATATGTGCTAAACAAACATAGATATATAAAAAAGTCCATTGGTCCATCCTCGTAAGGAGAAATCTATAAGGGTAGATCT
This sequence comes from Bromus sterilis, assembly GCA_950022295.1. Taxonomy (NCBI): domain Eukaryota; kingdom Viridiplantae; phylum Streptophyta; class Magnoliopsida; order Poales; family Poaceae; genus Bromus; species Bromus sterilis. The sequence continues at coordinate 134,077,663 of OX465601.1, read as the reverse complement.
TCGGGCCCGGCCCCCCCGATCTAGGGTTTCGGGGGTGAATGACCGTCGGAGGGCCGGAATAGCTAGAAAACCTGCATGTGGAGCTAGGTTATTTTTATAAGTGTGGTTTAATGTTTGTAGATGGCATATGTAGGTCATGTGTCTGACGTTGTTCACGGACATGGGCTAACACTTAGTAAAATCGTCGATCCGTATGTGGAAACTCCCGGTACGTGTCTACCGGTGTGAATAATGTGGTGAAATTGTTCAACCTTTGTTTTCCATGTACATTTGTGCTAAACAAACATAGATAGATAAAAATTCCATTGGTCCATCCTCGTACGGAGAAATCTATAAGGGTAGATCTGCAGGCCCGACCCCCCCGATCTAGGGTTTCGGGTGTGAATGACCATCGGAGGGCCGGAATCATTAGAAAACCTGCATGTGGAGCTAGGTTATGTTTATAAGTGTGATTTAATGTTTGTAGATGGCATATGTAGGTGATGTGTCTGACGTTGTTCACGGACATGGGCTAACACTTAGTAAAATCGTCGATCCGTATGTGGAAACTCCCGGTACGTGTCTACCGGTGTGAATAATGTGGTGAAATGTGTTCAACCTTGGGTTTCCATGTACATATGTGCTAAAAACATAGATAGACAAAAAAGTCCATTGGTCGATCCTCGTACGGAGAAATCTATAAGGGTAGATCTGCGGGCCCGGCCCCCCCGATCTAGGGTTTCGGGGGTGAATGACTGTCGGAGGGCCGGAATCATTAGAAAACCTGCATGTGGAGCTAGGTTATGTTTATAAGTGTGATTTAATGTTTCTAGATGGCATATGCAGGTCATGTGTCTGACGTTGTTCACGGGCATGGGCTAACACTTAGTAAAATCGTTGATCCATGTGGAAACTCCCGCTACGTGTCTACCGGTGCAAATAATGTGTTGAAATGTGTTCAACCTTGGTTTTCCATGTACATATGTGCTAAACAAACATAGATAGATAAAAAAGTCCATTGGTCCATCCTCGTACGGCGAAATCTAGAAGGGTAGATCTGCGGGCCCGGCCCCCACGATCTAGGGTTTCGGGGGTGAATGACCGTCGGAGGGCCGGAATCATTGGAAAACCTGCATGTGGAGCTAGGTTATGTTTATAAGTGTGATTTAATGTTTGTAGATGGCATCTGTAGGTCATATGTTTGACGTTGTTCACGGACATGGGCTAACACTTAGTAAAATCGTCGATCCGTATGTGGAAACTCCCGGTACGTGTCTACCGGTGTGAATAATATGGTGAAATGTGTTCAACCTTGGTTTTTCATGTACATATGTGCTAAACAAACATAGATAGATGAAAAAGTCCATTGTTCCATCCTCGTACGGAGAAAGCTATAAGGGTAGATCTGCGCCCCCCCCCCGATCTAGGGTTTCGGGGGTGAATGACCGTCGGAGGGCCGGAATCATTGGAAAACCTGCATGTGGATCTAGGTTATGTTTATAAGTGTGATTTAATGTTTGTAGATGGCACATGTAGGTCATGTGTCTGACGTTGTTCACGGACATGGGCTAACACTTAGTAAAATCGTCGATCCGTATGTGGAAACTCCCGGTACGTGTCTACCGGTGTGAATAATGTGGTGAAATGTGTTCAACCTTGGTTTTCCATGTACATATGTCCTAAACAAACATAGATATATAAAAAAGTCCATTGGTCCATCCTCGTAAGGAGAAATCTATAAGGGTAGATCTTCGGGCCCGGCCCCCCCGATCTAGGGTTTCGGGGGTGAATGACCGTCGGAGGGCCGGAATAGCTAGAAAACCTGCATGTGGAGCTAGGTTATTTTTATAAGTGTGATTTAATGTTTGTAGATGGCATATGTAGGTCATGTGTCTGACGTTCTTCACGGACATGGGCTAACACATAGTAAAATCGTCGATCCGTATGTGGAAACTCCCGGTACGTGTCTACCGGTGTGAATAATGTGGTGAAATTGTTCAACCTTGGTTTTCCATATACATATGTGCCAAACAAACATAGATAGATAAAAAAGTCCATTGGTCCATCCTCGTACGGAGAAAGCTATAAGGGTAGATCTGCGCCCCCCCCCCCCCGATCTAGGATTTCGGGGGTGAATGAACGTTGGAGGGCCAGAATCATTGGAAACCCTGCATGTGGAGCTAGGTTATGTTTATAAGTGTGATTTAATGTATGTAGATGGCATCTGTAGGTCATATGTTTGACGTTGTTCACGGACATGGGCTAACACTTAGTAAAATCGTCGATCCGTATGTCGAAACTCCCGGTACGTGTCTACCGGTGTGAATAATATGGTGAAATGTGTTCAACCTTGGTTTTTCATGTACATATGTGCTAAACAAACATAGATAGATAAAAAAGTCCATTGTTCCATCCTCGTACGGAGAAAGCTATAAGGGTAGATCTGCGCCCCCCCCGATCTAGGGTTTCGGGGGTGAATGACCGTCGGAGGGCCGGAATCATTGGAAAACCTGCATGTGGATCTAGGTTATGTTTATAAGTGTGATTTAATGTTTGTAGATGGCACTTGTAGGTCATGTGTCTGACGTTGTTCACGGACATGGGCTAACACTTAGTAAAATCGTCGATCCGTATGTGGAAACTCCCGGTACGTGTCTACCGGTGTGAATAATGTGGTGAAATGTGTTCAACCTTGGTTTTCCATGTACATATGTGCTAAACAAACATAGATATATAAAAAAGTCCATTGGTCCATCCTCGTAAGGAGAAATCTATAAAGGTAGATCTTCGGGCCCGCCCCCCCCGATCTAGGGTTTCGGGGGTGAATGACCGTCGGAGGGCCGGAATCATTGGAAAACCTGCATGTGGAGCTAGGTTATGTTTATAAGTGTGATTTAATGTTTGTAGATGGCATATGTGGGTCATGTGTGTGACGTTGTTCACGGACATGGGCTAACACTTAGTAAAATCGTCGATCCGTATGTGGAAACTCCCGGTACGTGTCTACCGGTGTGAATAATGTGGTGAAATTGTTCAACCTTGGTTTTCCATATACATATGTGCCAAACAAACATAGATAGATAAAAAAGTCCATTGGTCCATCCTCGTACGGAGAAAGCTATAAGGGTAGATCTGCGCCCCCCCCCCCCGATCTAGGATTTCGGGGGTGAATGAACGTTGGAGGGCCAGAATCATTGGAAACCCTGCATGTGGAGCTAGGTTATGTTTATAAGTGTGATTTAATGTTTATAGATGGCATCTGTAGGTCATATGTTTGACGTTGTTCACGGACATGGGCTAACACTTAGTAAAATCGTCGATCCGTATGTCGAAACTCCCGGTACGTGTCTACCGGTGTGAATAATGTGGTGAAATGTTTTCAACCTTGGTTTCCATGTACATATGTGCTAAACAAACATTGATAGATAAAAAAGTCCATTGGTCCATCCTCGTACAGAGAAAGCTATAAGGGTAGATCTGCGGGCCCCTCCGATCTAGGGTTTCGCGGGTGAATGACCGTCGGAGGGGCGGAATCATTGGAAAACCTGCATGTGGAGCTAGGTTATGTTTATAAGTGTGATTTAGTGTTTGTAGATGGCATATGTAGATCATGTGGCTGACGTTGTTCACGGACATGGGCTAACACTTCGTAAAATCGTCGATCCGTATGTGGAAACTCCCGGTACGTGTCTACCGGTGTGAATAATGTGGTGAAATTGTTCAACCTTTGTTTTCCATGTACATATGTGCTAAACAAACATAGATAGATAAAAAAGTCCATTGGTCCATCCTCGTACGGAGAAAGCTATAAGGGTAGATCTGCCCCCCCCCCCCCCGATCTAGGGTTTTGGGGCTGAATTACCGTTGAAGGGCCGGAATCATTGGAAATCCTGCATGTGGAGCTAGGTTATGTTTATAAGTGTGATTTAATGTTTGTAGATGGGATCTGTAGGTCTTGTGTATGACGTTGTTCACGGACATGGGCTAACACTTAGTAAAATCGTCGATCCATATGTGGAAACTCTCGGTACGTGTCTACCGGTGTGAATAATGTGGTGAAATGTGTTCAACCTGGGTTTTCCATGTACATATGTTCTAAACAAACATAGATAGATAGAAAAGTCAATTGGTCCATCCTCGTACGGAGAAAGCTATAAGGGTAGATCTGCGGGCCCCCCCGATCTAGGGTTTCGGGGGTGCATGACCGTCGGAGGTCCGGAATCATTGGAAAACCTGCATGTGGAGCTAGGTTATGTTTATAAGTGTGATTTAATGTTTGTAGATGGCATATGTAAGTCATGTGTCTGACGTTGTTCACGGACATGGGCTAACACTTAGTAAAATCGTCGATCCGTATGTGGAAACTCCCGGTACGTGTCTACCGGTTTGAATAATGTGGTGAAATGTGTTCAACATTGGTTTTCCATGTACATATGTGCTAAACAAACATAGATAAATAAAAAAGTCCATTGGTCCATCCTCGTACGGAGAAAGCTATAAGGGTAGATCTGCGGGGCCCCCCGATCTAGGGTTTCGCGGGTGAATGACCGTCGGAGGGCCGGAATCATTGGAAAACCTGCATGTGGAGCTAGGTTATGTTTATAAGTGTGATTTAATTTTTGTAGATGGCATATGTAGGTCATGTGTCTGACGTTGTTCACGGACATGGGCTAACACTTAGTAAAGTCGTCGATCCGTATGTGGAAACTCCCAGTACGTGTCTACCGGTGTGAATAATGTGGTGAAATGTGTTCAACCTTGGGTTTCCATGTACATATGTGCTAAACAAATATAGATAGATAAAAAGTCCATTGGTCCATCCTCGTACGGAGAAATCTATAAGGGTAGATCTGCGGGCCCGGCCCCCCCGATCTAGGGTTTCGGGGGTGAATGACCGTCGGAGGGCCGGAATCATTAGAAAACCTGCATGTGGAGCTAGGTTATGTTTATAAGTGTGATTTAATGTTTGTAGTTGGCATATGTAGGTCATGTGTCTGACGTTGTTCACGGACATGGGCTAACACTTAGTAAAATCGTCGATCCGTATATGGAAACTCCCAGTACGTGTCTACCGGTGTGAATAATGTGGTGAAATGTGTTCAACCTTGGTTTTCCATGTACATATGTGCTAAAAACATAGATAAAAAAGTCCATTGGTCCATCCTCGTACGGAGAAATCAATAAGGGTAGATCTGCGGGGCCCCCCCGATTTAGGGTTTCGGGGGTGAATGACCGTCGGAGGGACGGAATCATTAGAAAACCTGCATGTGGAGCTAGGTTATGTTTATAAGTGTGATTTAGTTTTTGTAGATGGCATATGTAGGTCATGTGTCTGACGTTGTTCACGGGCATGGGCTAACACTTAGTAAAATTGTCGATCCAGGTCGAAACTCCCGCTACGTGTCTACCGGTGCAAATAATGTGGTGAAATGTGTTCAACCTTGGTTTTCCATGTACATATGTGCTAAACAAACATAGATAGATAAAAAGTCCATTGGTCCATCCTCGTACGGAGAAATCTATAAGGGTAGATCTGCGGGCCCGGCCCCCCCGATCTAGGGTTTCGGGGGTGAATGACCGTCGGAGGGCCGGAATCATTAGAAAACCTGCATGTGGAGCTAGGTTATGTTTATAAGTGTGATTTAATGTTTGTAGATGGCATATGTAGGTCATGTGTCTGACGTTGTTCACGGACATGGGCTAACACTTAGTAAAATCGTCCATCCTTATGTGGAAACTCCCGGTACGGGTCTACCGGTGTGAATAATGTGGTGAAATGTGTCCAACCTTGGTTTTTCATGTACATATGTGCTCAGCAAACATAGATAGATAAAAAAGTCCATTGGTCCATCCTCGTACGGAGAAAGCTATAAGGGTAGATCTGCGGGGCCCCCCGATCTAGGGTTTCGGGGGTGAATGCCCGTCAGAGGGCCGGAATCATTGGAAAACCTGCATGTGGAGCTAGGTTATGTTTATAAGTGTGATTTAATGTTTGTAGATGGCATATGATGGTCATGTGTCTGACGTTGGTCACGGACATGGGCTAACACTTAGTAAAATCGTCGATCCGTATGTGGAAACTCCCGGTACGTGTCTACCGGTGTGAATAATGTGGTGAAATGTGTTCAACCTTTGTTTTCCATGTACATATGTGCTAAATAAACATAGATAGATAAAAAAGTCCATTGGTCCATCCTCGTACGGCGAAATCTAGAAGGGTAGATCTGCGGGCCCGGCCCCCACGATCTAGGGTTTCGGGGGTGAATGACCGTCGGAGGGCCGGAATCATTGGAAAACCTGCATGTGGAGCTAGGTTATGTTTATAAGTGTGATTTAATGTTTGTAGATGGCATCTGTAGGTCATATGTTTGACGTTGTTCACGGACATGGGCTAACACTTAGTAAAATCGTCGATCCGTATGTGGAAACTCCCGGTACGTGTCTACCGGTGTGAATAATATGGTGAAATGTGTTCAACCTTGGTTTTTCATGTACATATGTGCTAAACAAACATAGATAGATAAAAAAGTCCATTGTTCCATCCTCGTACGGAGAAAGCTATAAGGGTAGATCTGCGCCCCCCCCCCCCCCCGATCTAGGGTTTCGGGGGTGAATGACCATCGGAGGGCCGGAATCATTAGAAAACCTGCATGTGGAGCTAGGTTATGTTTATAAGTGTGATTTAATGTTTGTAGATGGCATATGTAGGTGATGTGTCTGACGTTGTTCACGGACATGGGCTAACACTTAGTAAAATCGTCGATCCGTATGTGGAAACTCCCGGTACGTGTCTACCGGTGTGAATAATGTGGTGAAATGTGTTCAACCTTGGGTTTCCATGTACATATGTGCTAAAAACATAGATAGATAAAAAAGTCCATTGGTCGATCCTCGTACGGAGAAATCTATAAGGGTAGATCTGCGGGCCCGGCCCCCCCGATCTAGGGTTTCGGGGGTGAATGACCGTCGGAGGGCCGGAATAGCTAGAAAACCTGCATGTGGAGCTAGGTTATTTTTATAAGTGTGATTTAATGTTTGTAGATGGCATATGTAGGTCATGTGTCTGACGTTCTTCACGGACATGGGCTAACACTTAGTAAAATCGTCGATCCGTATGTGGAAACTCCCGGTACGTGTCTACCGGTGTGAATAATGTGGTGAAATTGTTCAACCTTGGTTTTCCATATACATATGTGCCAAACAAACATAGATAGATAAAAAAGTCCATTGGTCCATCCTCGTACGGAGAAAGCTATAAGGGTAGATCTGCGCCCCCCCCCCCCCCCGATCTAGGATTTCGGGGGTGAATGAACGTTGGAGGGCCAGAATCATTGGAAACCCTGCATGTGGAGCTAGGTTATGTTTATAAGTGTGATTTAATGTTTGTAGATGGCATCTGTAGGTCATATGTTTGACGTTGTTCACGGACATGGGCTAACACTTAGTAAAATCGTCGATCCGTATGTCGAAACTCCCGGTACGTGTCTACCGGTGTGAATAATGTGGTGAAATGTTTTCAACCTTGGTTTCCATGTACATATGTGCTAAACAAACATTGATAGATAAAAAAGTCCATTGGTCCATCCTCGTACGGAGAAAGCTATAAGGGTAGATCTGCGGGCCCCTCCGATCTAGGGTTTCGCGGGTGAATGACCGTCGGAGGGGCGGAATCATTGGAAAACCTGCATGTGGAGCTAGGTTATGTTTATAAGTGTGATTTAATGTTTTTAGATGGCATATGTAGATCATGTGGCTGACGTTGTTCACGGACATGGGCTAACACTTCGTAAAATCGTCGATCCGTATGTGGAAACTCCCGGTACGTGTCTACCGGTGTGAATAATGTGGTGAAATTGTTCAACCTTTGTTTTCCATGTACATATGTGCTAAACAAACATAGATAGATAAAAAAGTCCATTGGTCCATCCTCGTACGGAGAAAGCTATAAGGGTAGATCTGCGCCCCCCCCCCGATCTAGGGTTTCGGGGCTGAATTACCGTTGGAGGGCCGGAATCATTGGAAATCCTGCATGTGGAGCTAGGTTATGTTTATAAGTGTGATTTAATGTTTGTAGATGGGATCTGTAGGTCTTGTGTATGACGTTGTTCACGGACATGGGCTAACACTTAGTAAAATTGTCGATCCGTATGTGGAAACTCCCGGTACGTGTCTACCGGTGTGAATAATGTGGTGAAATGTGTTCAACCTGGGTTTTCCATGTACGTATGTTCTAAACAAACATAGATAGATAGAAAAGTCAATTGGTCCATCCTCGTACGGAGAAAGCTATAAGGGTAGATCTGCGGGCCCCCCCGATCTAGGGTTTCGGGGGTGCATGACCGTCGGAGGTCCGGAATCATTGGAAAACCTGCATGTGGAGCTAGGTTATGTTTATAAGTGTGATTTAATGTTTGTAGATGGCATATGTAGGTCATGTGTCTGACGTTGTTCACGGACATGGGCTAACACTTAGTAAAATTGTCGATCCGTATGTGGAAACTCCCGGTACGTGTCTACCGGTGTGAATAATGTGGTGAAATGTGTTCAACCTTGGTTTTCCATGTACATATGTGCTAAACAAACATAGATAGATAAAAAAGTCCATTGGTCCATCCTCGTACGGCGAAATCTAGAAGGGTAGATCTGCGGGCCCGGCCCCCACGATCTAGGGTTTCGGGGGTGAATGACCGTCGGAGGGCCAGAATCATTGGAAAACCTGCATGTGGAGCTAGGTTATGTTTATAAGTGTGATTTAATGTTTGTAGATGGCATCTGTAGGTCATATGTTTGACGTTGTTAACGGACATGGGCTAACACTTAGTAAAATCGTCGATCCGTATGTGGAAACTCCCGGTACGTGTCTACCGGTGTGAATAATATGGTGAAATGTGTTCAACCTTGGTTTTCCATGTACATATGTTCTAAACAAACATAGATAGATAAAAAAGTCCATTGGTCCATCCTCGTACGGAGAAAGCTATAAGGGTAGATCTGCGCCCCCCCCCCCCGATCTAGGGTTTCGGGGGTGAATGACCGTCGGAGGGCCGGAATCATTGGAAAACCTGCATGTGGATCTAGGTTATGTTTATAAGTGTGATTTAATGTTTGTAGATGGCACATGTAGGTCATGTGTCTGACGTTGTTCACGGGCATGGGCTAACACTTAGTAAAATGGTTGATCCATGTGGAAACTCCCGCTACGTGACTACCGGTGCAAATAATGTGTTGAAATGTGTTCAACCTTGGTTTTCCATGTACATATGTGCTAAACAAACATAGATAGATAATAAAGTCCATTGGTCCATCCTCGTACGGCGAAATCTAAAAGGGTAGATCTGCGGGCCCGGCCCCCACGATCTAGGGTTTCGGGGGTGAATGACCGTCGGAGGGCCAGAATCATTGGAAAACCTGCATGTGGAGCTAGGTTATGTTTATAAGTGTGATTTAATGTTTGTAGATGGCATCTGTAGGTCATATGTTTGACGTTGTTCACGGACATGGGCTAACACTTAGTAAAATCGTCGATCCGTATGTGGAAACTCCCGGTACGTGTCTACCGGTGTGAATAATATGGTGAAATGTGTTCAACCTTGGTTTTCCATGTACATATGTGCTAAACAAACATAGATAGATAAAAAAGTCCATTGGTCCATCCTCGTACGGAGAAAGCTATAAGGGTAGATCTCCGCCCCCCCCCCCCGATCTAGGGTTTCGGAGGTGAATGACCGTCGGAGGGCCGGAATCATTGGAAAACCTGCATGTGGATCTAGGTTATGTTTATAAGTGTGATTTAATGTTTCTAGATGGCATATGCAGGTCATGTGTCTGACGTTGTTCACGGACATGGGCTAACACTTAGTAAAATCGTCGATCCGTATGTGGAAACTCCCGGTACGTGTCTACCGGTGTGAATAATGTGGTGAAATGTGTTCAACCTTGGTTTTCCATGTACATATGTGCTAAACAAACATAGATATATAAAAAAGTCCATTGGTCCATCCTCGTAAGGAGAAATCTATAAGGGTAGATCTTCGGGCCCCCCCGATCTAGGGTTTCGGGGGTGCATGACCGTCGGAGGTCCGGAATCATTGGAAAACCTGCATGTGGAGCTAGGTTATGTTTATAAGTGTGATTTAATGTTTGTAGATGGCATATGTAGGTCATGTGTCTGACGTTGTTCACGGACATGGGCTAACACTTAGTAAAATTGTCGATCCGTATGTGGAAACTCCCGGTACGTGTCTACCGGTGTGAATAATGTGGTGAAATGTGTTCAACCTTTGTTTTCCATGTACATATGTGCTAAATAAACATAGATAGATAAAAAAGTCCATTGGTCTATCCTCATACGGAGAAATCTATAAGGGTAGATCTGTGGGCCCGCCCCCCCCCCCCCGATCTAGGGTTTCGGGGGTGAATGACCGTCGGAGGGCCGGAATCATTAGAAAACCTGCATGTGGAGCTAGGTTATGTTTATGAGTGTGATTTAATGTTTGTAGATGGCATATGTAGGTCATGTGTCTAACGTTGTTCACGGACATGGGCTAACACTTAGTAAAATCGTCGATCCGTATGTGGAAACTCCCGGTACGTGTCTACCAGTGTGAATAATGTGGTGAAATGTGTTCAACCTTGGGTTTCCATGTACATATGTGCTAAAAACATAGATAGATAAAAAAGTCCATTGGTCGATCCTCGTACGGAGAAAGCTATAAGGGTAGATCTGCGCCCCCCCCCCCCCCCGATCTAGGGTTTCGGGGGTGAATGACCGTCGGAGGGCCGGAATCATTGGAAAACCTGCATGTGGATCTAGGTTATGTTTATAAGTGTGATTTAATGTTTGTAGATGGCACATGTAGGTCATGTGTCTGACGTTGTTCACGGACATGGGCTAACACTTAGTAAAATCGTCGATCCGTATGTGGAAACTCCCGGTACGTGTCTACCGGTGTGAATAATGTGGTGAAATGTGTTCAACCTTGGTTTTCCATGTACATATGTGCTAAACAAACATAGATATATAAAAAAGTCCATTGGTCCATCCTCGTAAGGAGAAATCTATAAGGGTAGATCTTCGGGCCCGGCCCCCCCGATCTAGGGTTTCGGGGGTGAATGACCGTCGGAGGGCCGGAATAGCTAGAAAACCTGCATGTGGAGCTAGGTTATTTTTATAAGTGTGGTTTAATGTTTGTAGATGGCATATGTAGGTCATGTGTCTGACGTTGTTCACGTACATGGGCTAACACTTAGTAAAATGGTCGATCCGTATGTGGAAACTCCCGGTACGTGTCTACCGGTGTGAATAATGTGGTGAAATGTGTTCAACCTTGGTTTTCCATGTACATATGTTCTAAACAAACATAGATAGATAGAAAAGTCAGTTGGTCCATCCTCGTACGGAGAAAGCTATAAGGGTAGATATGCGGGCCCCGCCGATCTAGGGTTTCGGGGGTGAATGACCGTCGGAGGGCCGGAATCATTGGAAAACCTGCATGTGGAGCTAGGTTATGTTTATAAGTGTGATTTAATGTTTGTAGATGGCATATGTAGGTCATGTGTCTGACGTTGTTCACGCACATGGGCTAACACTTAGTAAAATTGTCGATCCGTATGTGGAAACTCCCGGTACGTGTCTACCGGTGTGAATAATGTGGTGAAATGTGTTCAACCTTGGTTTTCCATGTACATATGTGCTAAACAAACATAGATAGATAAAAAAGTCCATTGGTCCATCCTCGTACAGAGAAAGCTATAAGGGTAGATCTGCGGGGCCCCCCCCGATCTAGGGTTTCGCGAGTGAATGACCGTCGGAGGGCCGGAATCATTGGAAAACCTGCATGTGGAGCTAGGCTATGTTTATAAGTGTGATTTAATTTTTGTAGATGGCATATGTAGGTCATGTGTCTGACGTTGTTCACGGACATGGGCTAACACTTAGTAAAATAGTCGATCCGTATGTGGAAAATCCCAGTACGTGTCTACCGGTGTGAATAATGTGGTGAAATGTGTTCAACCTTTGTTTTCCATGTACATTTGTGCTAAACAAACATAGATAGATAAAAATTCCATTGGTCCATCCTCGTACGGAGAAATCTATAAGGGTAGATCTGCGGGCCCGGCCCCCCCGATCTAGGGTTTCGGGGGTGCATGACCGTCGGAGGTCCGGAATCATTGGAAAACCTGCATGTGGAGCTAGGTTATGTTTATAAGTGTGATTTAATGTTTGTAGATGGCATATGTAGGTCATGTGTCTGACGTTGTTCACGGACATGGGCTAACACTTAGTAAAATTGTCGATCCGTATGTGGAAACTCCCGGTACGTGTCTACCGGTGTGAATAATGTGGTGAAATGTGTTCAACCTTTGTTTTCCATGTACATATGTGCTAAATAAACATAGATAGATAAAAAAGTCCATTGGTCTATCCTCATACGGAGAAATCTATAAGGGTAGATCTGTGGGCCCGCCCCCCCCCCCCCCCCCGATCTAGGGTTTCGGGGGTGAATGACCGTCGGAGGGCCGGAATCATTAGAAAACCTGCATGTGGAGCTAGGTTATGTTTATGAGTGTGATTTAATGTTTGTAGATGGCATATGTAGGTCATGTGTCTAACGTTGTTCACGGACATGGGCTAACACTTAGTAAAATCGTCGATCCGTATGTGGAAACTCCCGGTACGTGTCTACCGGTGTGAATAATGTGGTGAAATGTGTTCAACCTTGGGTTTCCATGTACATATGTGCTAAAAACATAGATAGATAAAAAAGTCCATTGGTCGATCCTCGTACGGAGAAAGCTATAAGGGTAGATCTGCGCCCCCCCCCCCGATCTAGGGTTTCGGGGGTGAATGACCGTCGGAGGGCCGGAATCATTGGAAAACCTGCATGTGGATCTAGGTTATGTTTATAAGTGTGATTTAATGTTTGTAGATGGCACATGTAGGTCATGTGTCTGACGTTGTTCACGGACATGGGCTAACACTTAGTAAAATCGTCGATCCGTATGTGGAAACTCCCGGTACGTGTCTACCGGTGTGAATAATGTGGTGAAATGTGTTCAACCTTGGTTTTCCATGTACATATGTGCTAAACAAACATAGATATATAAAAAAGTCCATTGGTCCATCCTCGTAAGGAGAAATCTATAAGGGTAGATCTTCGGGCCCGGCCCCCCCGATCTAGGGTTTCGGGGGTGAATGACCGTCGGAGGGCCGGAATAGCTAGAAAACCTGCATGTGGAGCTAGGTTATTTTTATAAGTGTGGTTTAATGTTTGTAGATGGCATATGTAGGTCATGTGTCTGACGTTGTTCACGTACATGGGCTAACACTTAGTAAAATCGTCGATCCGTATGTGGAAACTCCCGGTACGTGTCTACCGGTGTGAATAATGTGGTGAAATGTGTTCAACCTTGGTTTTCCATGTACATATGTTCTAAACAAACATAGATAGATAGAAAAGTCAGTTGGTCCATCCTCGTACGGAGAAAGCTATAAGGGTAGATATGCGGGCCCCGCCGATCTAGGGTTTCGGGGGTGAATGACCGTCGGAGGGCCGGAATCATTGGAAAACCTGCATGTGGAGCTAGGTTATGTTTATAAGTGTGATTTAATGTTTGTAGATGGCATATGTAGGTCATGTGTCTGACGTTGTTCACGCACATGGGCTAACACTTAGTAAAATTGTCGATCCGTATGTGGAAACTCCCGGTACGTGTCTACCGGTGTGAATAATGTGGTGAAATGTGTTCAACCTTGGTTTTCCATGTACATATGTGCTAAACAAACATAGATAGATAAAAAAGTCCATTGGTCCATCCTCGTACAGAGAAAGCTATAAGGGTAGATCTGCGGGCCCCCCCCGATCTAGGGTTTCGCGAGTGAATGACCGTCGGAGGGCCGGAATCATTGGAAAACCTGCATGTGGAGCTAGGCTATGTTTATAAGTGTGATTTAATTTTTGTAGATGGCATATGTAGGTCATGTGTCTGACGTTGTTCACGGACATGGGCTAACACTTAGTAAAATAGTCGATCCGTATGTGGAAAATCCCAGTACGTGTCTACCGGTGTGAATAATGTGGTGAAATGTGTTCAACCTTTGTTTTCCATGTACATTTGTGCTAAACAAACATAGATAGATAAAAATTCCATTGGTCCATCCTCGTACGGAGAAATCTATAAGGGTAGATCTGCGGGCCCGGCCCCCCCGATCTAGGGTTTCGGGTGTGAATGACCGTCGGAGGGCCGGAATCATTAGAAAACCTGCATGTGGAGCTAGGTTATGTTTATAAGTGTGATTTAATGTTTGTAGATGGCATATGTAGGTGATGTGTCTGACGTTGTTCACGGACATGGGCTAACACTTAGTAAAATCGTCGATCCGTATGTGGAAACTCCCGGTACGTGTCTACCGGTGTGAATAATGTGGTGAAATGTGTTCAACCTTGGGTTTCCATGTACATATGTTCTAAACAAACATAGATAGATAGAAAAGTCAGTTGGTCCATCCTCGTACGGAGAAAGCTATAAGGGTAGATATGCGGGCCCCGCCGATCTAGGGTTTCGGGGGTGAATGACCGTCGGAGGGCCGGAATCATTGGAAAACCTGCATGTGGAGCTAGGTTATGTTTATAAGTGTGATTTAATGTTTGTAGATGGCATATGTAGGTCATGTGTCTGACGTTGTTCACGCACATGGGCTAACACTTAGTAAAATTGTCGATCCGTATGTGGAAACTCCCGGTACGTGTCTACCGGTGTGAATAATGTGGTGAAATGTGTTCAACCTTGGTTTTCCATGTACATATGTGCTAAACAAACATAGATAGATAAATAAGTCCATTGGTCCATCCTCGTACGGCGAAATCTAGAAGGGTAGATCTGCGGGCCCGGCCCCCACGATCTAGGGTTTCGGGGGTGAATGACCGTCGGAGGGCCAGAATCATTGGAAAACCTGCATGTGGAGCTAGGTTATGTTTATAAGTGTGATTTAATGTTTGTAGATGGCATCTGTAGGTCATATGTTTGACGTTGTTCACGGACATGGGCTAACACTTAGTAAAATCGTCGATCCGTATGTGGAAACTCCCGGTACGTGTGTACCGGTGTGAATAATATGGTGAAATGTGTTCAACCTTGGTTTTCCATGTACATATGTGCTAAACAAACATAGATAGATAAAAAAGTCCATTGGTCCATCCTCGTACGGAGAAAGCTATAAGGGTAGATCTGCGGCCCCCCCCCCCGATCTAGGGTTTCGGGGGTGAATGACCGTCGGAGGGCCGGAATCATTGGAAAACCTGCATGTGGATCTAGGTTATGTTTATAAGTGTGATTTAATGTTTGTAGATGGCACATGTAGGTCACGTGTCTGACGTTGTTCACGGACATGGGCTAACACTTAGTAAAATCGTCGATCCGTATGTGGAAACTCCCGGTACGTGTCTACCGGTGTGAATAATGTGGTGAAATGTGTTCAACCTTGGTTTTACATGTACATATGTGCTAAACAAACATAGATAGATAATAAAGTCCATTGGTCCATCCTCTTACGGAGAAATCTATAAGGGTAGATCTGCGGGCCCCCCGATCTAGGGTTTCGCGGGTGAATGACCGTCGGAGGGCCGGAATCATTGGAAAACCTGCATGTGGAGCTAGGTTATGTTTATAAGTTTGATTTAATGTTTGTAGATGGCATATGTAGGTCATGTGTCTGACGTTGTTCACGGACATGGGATAACACTTCGTAAAATCGTCGATCCGGATGTGGAAACTCCCGGTACGTGTCTACCGGTGTGAATAATGTGGTGAAATGTGTTCAACCTTGGTTTTCCATGTACATATGTGCTAAACAAACATAGATAGATAAAAAAGTCCATTGGTCCATCCTCGTACGGAGAAAGCTATAAGGGTAGATCTGCGCCCCCCCCCCCCGATCTAGGGTTTCGGGGGTGAATGACCGTCGGAGGGCCGGAATCATTGGAAAACCTGCATGTGGATCTAGGTTATTTTTATAAGTGTGATTTAATGTTTGTAGATGGCACATGTAGGTCACGTGTCCGACGTTGTTCACGGACATGGGCTAACACTTAGTAAAATCGTCGATCCGTATGTGGAAACTCCCGGTACGTGTCTACCGGTGTGAATAATGTGGTGAAATTGTTCAACCTTGGATTTCCATGTACATATGTGCTAAACAAACATAGATAGATAAAAAAGTCCATTGGTCCATCCTCGTACGGAGAAAGCTATAAGGGTAGATCTGCGGGGCCCCCCGATCTAGGGTTTCGGGGGTGAATGACCGTTGGAGGGCCGGAATCATTGGAAAACCTGCATGTGGAGCTAGGTTATGTTTAAAAGTGTGATTTAATGTTTGTAGATGGCATCTGTAGGTCATGTGTCTGACGTTGTTCACGGACATGGGCTAACACTTAGTAAATTCGTCGATCCGTATGTGGAAACTCCCGGTACGTGTCTACCGGTGTGAATAATGTGGTGAAATGTGTTCAACCTTGGTTTTCCATGTACATATGTTCTAAATAAACATAGATAGATAGAAAACTCAGTTGGTCCATCCTCGTACGGAGAAAGCTATAAGGGTAGATCTGCGGCCCCCCCCGATCTAGGGATTCGGGGGTGAATGACTGTCGGAGGGACGGAATCATTGGAAAACCTGCATGTGGAGCTAGGTTATGTTTATAAGTGTGATTTAATGTTTGTAGATGGCATATGTAGGTCATGTGTCTGATGTTTTTCAAGCACATGGGCTAACACTTAGTAAAATTGTCGATCCGTATGTGGAAACTCTCGGTACGTGTCTACCGGTGTGAATAATGTGGTGAAATGTGTTCAACCTTGGTTTTCCATGTACATATGTGCTAAACAAACATAGATAGATAAAAAATTCCATTGGTCCATCCTCGTACGGAGAAAGCTATAAGGGTAGATCTGCGGGCCCCCCCGATCTAGGGTTTCGCGAGTGAATGACCGTCGGAGGGCCGGAATCATTGGAAAACCTGCATGTGGAGCTAGGCTATGTTTATAAGTGTGATTTAATTTTTGTAGATGGCATATGTAGGTCATGTGTCTGACGTTGTTCACGGACATGGGCTAACACTTAGTAAAATAGTCGATCCGTATGTGGAAAATCCCAGTACGTGTCTACCGGTGTGAATAATGTGGTGAAATGTGTTCAACCTTTTGTTTTCCATGTACATATGTGCTAAACAAACATAGATAGATAAAAAGTCCATTGGTCCATCCTCGTACGGAGAAATCTATAAGGGTAGATCTGCGGGCCCGGCCCCCCCGATCTAGGGTTTCGGGTGTGAATGACCGTCGGAGGGCCGGAATCATTAGAAAACCTGCATGTGGAGCTAGGTTCTGTTTATAAGTGTGATTTAATGTTTTTAGATGGCATATGTAGGTGATGTGTCTGACGTTGTTCACGGACATGGGCTAACACTTAGTAAAATCGTCGATCCGTATGTGGAAACTCCCGGTACGTGTCTACCGGTGTGAATAATGTGGTGAAATGTGTTTAACCTTGGGTTTCCATGTACATATGTGCTAAAAACATAGATAGATAAAAAAGTCCATTGGTCCATCCTCGTACGGAGAAAGCTATAAGGGTAGATCTGCGGGCCCCCCCGATCTAGGGTTTCGCGGGTGAATGACCGTCGGAGGGCCGGAATCATTGGAAAACCTGCATGTGGAGCTAGGTTATGTTTATAAGTGTGATTTAATGTTTGTAGATGGCATATGTAGGTCATGTGTCTGACGTTGTTCACGAACATGGGATAACACTTCGTAAAATCGTCGATCCGGATGTGGAAACTCCCGGTACGTGTCTAACGGTGTGAATAATGTGGTGAAATTTTTCAACCTTGGTTTTCCATGTACGTTGTGCTAAACAAACATAGATAGATAAAAAAGTCCATTGGTCCATCCTCGTACGGAGAAAGCTATAAGGGTAGATCTGCGGGCCCCCCCGATCTAGGGTTTCGGGGGTGAATGACCGTTGGAGGGCCGGAATCATTGGAAACCTGCATGTGGAGCTAGGTTATGTTTAAAAGTGTGATTTAATGTTTGTAGATGGCATCTGTAGGTCATGTGTCTGACGTTGTTCACGGACATGGGCTAACACTTAGTAAAATCGTCGATCCGTATGTGGAAACTCCCGGTACGTGTCTACCGGTGTGAATAATGTGGTGAAATGTGTTCAACCTTGGTTTTCCATGTACATATGTTCTAAACAAACATAGATAGATAGAAAAGTCAGTTGGTCCATCCTCGTACGGAGAAAGCTATAAGGGTAGATCTGCGGGGCCCCCCGATCTAGGGTTTCGGGGGTGAATGACCGTCGGAGGGCCGGAATCATTGGAAAACCTGCATGTGGAGCTAGGTTATGTTTATAAGTGTGATTTAATGTTTGTAGATGGCATATGTAGGTCATGTGTCTGACGTTGTTCACGCACATGGGCTAACACTTAGTAAAATTGTCGATCCGTATGTGGAAACTCCCGGTACGTGTCTACCGGTGTGAATAATGTGGTGAAATGTGTTCAACCTTGGTTTTCCATGTACATATGTGCTAAACAAACATAGATAGATAAAAAAGTCCATTGGTCCATCCTCGTACGGAGAAAGCTATAAGGGTAGATCTGCGGGCCCCCCCCGATCTAGGGTTTCGCGAGTGAATGACCGTCGGAGGGCCGGAATCATTGGAAAACCTGCATGTGGAGCTAGGCTATGTTTATAAGTGTGATTTAATTTTTGTAGATGGCATATGTAGGTCATGTGTCTGACGTTGTTCACGGACATGGGCTAACACTTAGTAAAATAGTCGATCCGTATGTGGAAAATCCCAGTACGTGTCTACCGGTGTGAATAATGTGGTGAAATGTGTTCAACCTTTGTTTTCCATGTACATTTGTGCTAAACAAACATAGATAGATAAAAATTCCATTGGTCCATCCTCGTACGGAGAAATCTATAAGGGTAGATCTGCGGGCCCGGCCCCCCCGATCTAGGGTTTCGGGTGTGAATGACCGTCGGAGGGCCGGAATCATTAGAAAACCTGCATGTGGAGCTAGGTTATGTTTATAAGTGTGATTTAATGTTTGTAGATGGCATATGTAGGTGATGTGTCTGACGTTGTTCACGGACATGGGCTAACACTTAGTAAAATCGTCGATCCGTATGTGGAAACTCCCGGTACGTGTCTACCGGTGTGAATAATGTGGTGAAATGTGTTCAACCTTGGGTTTCCATGTACATATGTGCTAAAAACATAGATAGATAAAAAAGTCCATTGGTCCATCCTCGTACGGAGAAATCTATAAGGGTAGATCTGCGGGCCCGGCCCCCCCGATCTAGGGTTTCGGGGGTGAATGCCCGTCGGAGGGCCGGAATCATTAGAAAACCTGCATGTGGAGCTAGGTTATGTTTATAAGTGTGATTTAATGTTTCTAGATGGCATATGCAGGTCATGTGTCTGACGTTGTTCACGGGCATGGGCTAACACTTAGTAAAATCGTTGATCCATGTGGAAACTCCCGCTACGTGTCTACCGGTGCAAATAATGTGTTGAAATGTGTTCAACCTTGGTTTTCCATGTACATATGTGCTAAAAAAACATAGATAGATAAAAAATTCCATTGGTCCATCCTCATACGGCGAAATCTAGAAGGGTAGATCTGCGGGCCCGACCCCCACGATCTAGGGTTTCGGGGGTGAATGACCGTCGGAGGGCCAGAATCATTGGAAAACCTGCATGTGGAGCTAGGTTATGTTTATAAGTGTGATTTAATGTTTGTAGATGGCATATGTAGGTCATATGTTTGACGTTGTTCACGGACATGGGCTAACACTTAGTAAAATCGTCGATCCGTATGTGGAAACTCCCGGTACGTGTCTACCGGTGTGAATAATATGGTGAAATGTGTTCAACCTTGGTTTTCCATGTTCATGTGTGCTAAACAAACATAGATAGATAAAAAAGTCCATTGGTCCATCCTCGTACGGAGAAAGCTATAAGGGTAGATCTGCGCCCCCCCCCCCCCCGATCTAGGGTTTCGGGGGTGAATGACCGTCGGAGGGCCGGAATCATTGGAAAACCTGCATGTGGATCTAGGTTATGTTTATAAGTGTGATTTAATGTTTGAAGATGGCACATGTAGGTCATGTGTCTGACGTTGTTCACGGACATGGGCTAACACTTAGTAAAATCGTCGATCCGTATGTGGAAACTCCCGGTACGTGTCTACCGGTGTGAATAATGTGGTGAAATGTGTTCAACCTTGGTTTTACATGTACATATGTGCTAAACAAACATAGATAGATAAAAAAGTCCATTGGTCCATCCTCTTACGGAGAAATCTATAAGGGTAGATCTGCGGGCCCCCCGATCTAGGGTTTCGCGGGTGAATGACCGTCGGAGGGCCGGAATCATTGGAAAACCTGCATGTGGAGCTAGGTTATGTTTATAAGTTTGATTTAATGTTTGTAGATGGCATATGTAGGTCATGTGTTTGACGTTGTTCACGGACATGGGATAACACTTCGTAAAATCGTCGATCCGTATGTGGAAACTCCCGGTACGTGTCTACCGGTGTGAATAATGTGGTGAAATTGTTCAACCTTGGATTTCCATGTACATATGTGCTAAACAAACATAGATAGATAAAAAAGTCCATTGGTCCATCCTCGTACGGAGAAAGCTATAAGGGTAGATCTGCGGGGCCCCCCGATCTAGGGTTTCGGGGGTGAATGACCGTTGGAGGGCCGGAATCATTGGAAAACCTGCATGTGGAGCTAGGTTATGTTTAAAAGTGTGATTTAATGTTTGTAGATGGCATCTGTAGGTCATGTGTCTGACGTTGTTCACGGACATGGGCTAACACTTAGTAAATTCGTCGATCCGTATGTGGAAACTCCCGGTACGTGTCTACCGGTGTGAATAATGTGGTGAAATGTGTTCAACCTTGGTTTTCCATGTACATATGTTCTAAATAAACATAGATAGATAGAAAACTCAGTTGGTCCATCCTCGTACGGAGAAAGCTATAAGGGTAGATCTGCGGGCCCCCCCGATCTAGGGATTCGAGGGTGAATGACTGTCGGAGGGACGGAATCATTGGAAAACCTGCATGTGGAGCTAGGTTATGTTTATAAGTGTGATTTAATGTTTGTAGATTGCATATGTAGGTCATGTGTCTGATGTTGTTCAAGCACATGGGCTAACACTTAGTAAAATTGTCGATCCGTATGTGGAAACTCCCGGTACGTGTCTACCGGTGTGAATAATGTGGTGAAATGTGTTCAACCTTGGTTTTCCATGTACATATGTGCTAAACAAACATAGATAGATAAAAAAGTCCATTGGTCCATCCTCGTACGAAGAAAGCTATAAGGGTAGATCTGCGGGCCCCCCCGATCTAGGGTTTCGGGGGTGAATGACCGTCGGAGGGCCGGAATCATTGGAAAACCTGCATGTGGAGCTAGGTTATGTTTATAAGTGTGATTTAATGTTTGTAGATGGCTTATGTAGGTCATGTGTGTGACGTTGTTCACGGACATGGGCTAACACTTAGTAAAATCGTCGATCCGTATGTGGAAACTCCCGGTACGTGTCTACCGGTGTGAATAATGTGGTGAAATGTGTTCAACCTTGGTTTTCCATGTACATATGTGCTAAAAAACATAGATAGATAAAAAAGTCCATTGGTCCATCCTCGTACGGAGAAAGCTATAAGGGTAGATCTGCGTGCCCCCCCCCCCGATCTAGGGTTTCGGGGGTGAATCACCGTCGGAGGGCCGGAATCATTGGAAAACCTGCATGTGGAGCTAGTTTATGTTTATAAGTGTGATTTAATGTTTATAGATGGCAGATGTAGGTCATGTGTCTGACGTTCTTCACGGACATGGGCTAACACTTAGTAAAATCGTCGATCCGTATGTGGAAACTCCCGGTACGTGTCTACCGATGTGAATAATGTGGTGAAATGTATTCAACCTTGGTTTTCCATGTACATATGTGCTAAACAAACATAGATAGATAAAAAAGTCCATTGGTCCATCCTCGTACGTAGAAAGCTATAAGGGTAGATCTGCGGGCCCCCCCGATCTAGGGTTTCTCGGGTGAATGACCGTCGGAGGGCCGGAATCATTGGAAAACCTGCATGTGGAGCTAGGCTATGTTTATAAGTGTGATTTAATTTTTGTAGATGGCATATGTAGGTCATGTGTCTGACGTTGTTCACGGACATGGGCTAACACTTAGTAAAATAGTCGATCCGTATGTGGAAAATCCCAGTACGTGTCTACCGGTGTGAATAATGTGGTGAAATGTGTTCAACCTTTTGTTTTCCATGTACATATGTGCTAAACAAACATAGATAGATAAAAAGTCCATTGGTCCATCCTCGTACGGAGAAATCTATAAGGGTAGATCTGCGGGCCCGGCCCCCCCGATCTAGGGTTTCGGGTGTGAATGACCGTCGGAGGGCCGGAATCATTAGAAAACCTGCATGTGGAGCTAGGTTATGTTTATAAGTGTGATTTAATGTTTTTAGATGGCATATGTAGGTGATGTGTCTGACGTTGTTCACGGACATGGGCTAACACTTAGTAAAATCGTCGATCCGTATGTGGAAACTCCCGGTACGTGTCTACCGGTGTGAATAATGTGGTGAAATGTGTTTAACCTTGGGTTTCCATGTACATATGTGCTAAAAACATAGATAGATAAAAAAGTCCATTGGTCCATCCTCGTACGGAGAAAGCTATAAGGGTAGATCTGCGGGCCCCCCCGATCTAGGGTTTCGCGGGTGAATGACCGTCGGAGGGCCGGAATCATTGGAAAACCTGCATGTGGAGCTAGGTTATGTTTATAAGTGTGATTTAATGTTTGTAGATGGCATATGTAGGTCATGTGTCTGACGTTGTTCACGAACATGGGATAACACTTCGTAAAATCGTCGATCCGGATGTGGAAACTCCCGGTACGTGTCTAACGGTGTGAATAATGTGGTGAAATTTTTCAACCTTGGTTTTCCATGTACGTTGTGCTAAACAAACATAGATAGATAAAAAAGTCCATTGGTCCATCCTCGTACGGAGAAAGCTATAAGGGTAGATCTGCGGGCCCCCCCGATCTAGGGTTTCGGGGGTGAATGACCGTTGGAGGGCCGGAATCATTGGAAACCTGCATGTGGAGCTAGGTTATGTTTAAAAGTGTGATTTAATGTTTGTAGATGGCATCTGTAGGTCATGTGTCTGACGTTGTTCACGGACATGGGCTAACACTTAGTAAAATCGTCGATCCGTATGTGGAAACTCCCGGTACGTGTCTACCGGTGTGAATAATGTGGTGAAATGTGTTCAACCTTGGTTTTCCATGTACATATGTTCTAAACAAACATAGATAGATAGAAAAGTCAGTTGGTCCATCCTCGTACGGAGAAAGCTATAAGGGTAGATCTGCGGGCCCCCCCGATCTAGGGTTTCGGGGGTGAATGACCGTCGGAGGGCCGGAATCATTGGAAAACCTGCATGTGGAGCTAGGTTATGTTTATAAGTGTGATTTAATGTTTGTAGATGGCATATGTAGGTCATGTGTCTGACGTTGTTCACGCACATGGGCTAACACTTAGTAAAATTGTCGATCCGTATGTGGAAACTCCCGGTATGTGTCTACCGGTGTGAATAATGTGGTGAAATGTGTTCAACCTTGGTTTTCCATGTACATATGTGCTAAACAAACATAGATAGATAAAAAAGTCCATTGGTCCATCCTCGTACGGAGAAAGCTATAAGGGTAGATCTGCGGGCCCCCCCCCCCGATCTAGGGTTTCGCGAGTGAATGACCGTCGGAGGGCCGGAATCATTGGAAAACCTGCATGTGGAGCTAGGCTATGTTTATAAGTGTGATTTAATTTTTGTAGATGGCATATGTAGGTCATGTGTCTGACGTTGTTCACGGACATGGGCTAACACTTAGTAAAATAGTCGATCCGTATGTGGAAAATCCCAGTACGTGTCTACCGGTGTGAATAATGTGGTGAAATGTGTTCAACCTTTGTTTTCCATGTACATTTGTGCTAAACAAACATAGATAGATAAAAATTCCATTGGTCCATCCTCGTACGGAGAAATCTATAAGGGTAGATCTGCGGGCCCGGCCCCCCCGATCTAGGGTTTCGGGTGTGAATGACCGTCGGAGGGCCGGAATCATTAGAAAACCTGCATGTGGAGCTAGGTTATGTTTATAAGTGTGATTTAATGTTTGTAGATGGCATATGTAGGTGATGTGTCTGACGTTGTTCACGGACATGGGCTAACACTTAGTAAAATCGTCGATCCGTATGTGGAAACTCCCGGTACGTGTCTACCGGTGTGAATAATGTGGTGAAATGTGTTCAACCTTGGGTTTCCATGTACATATGTGCTAAAAACATAGATAGATAAAAAAGTCCATTGGTCCATCCTCGTACGGAGAAAGCTATAAGGGTAGATCTGCGGCCCCCCCGATCTAGGGTTTCGGGGGTGAATGACCGTCGGAGGGCCGGAATCATTGGAAAACCTGCATGTGGATCTAGGTTATGTTTATAATTGTGATTTAATGTTTGTAGATGGCACATGTAGGTCATGTGTCTGACGTTGTTCACGGACATGGGCTAACACTTAGTAAAATCGTCGATCCGTATGTGGAAACTCCTGGTACGTGTCTACCGGTGTGAATAATGTGGTGAAATGTGTTAAACCTTGGTTTTCCATGTACATATGTGCTAAACAAACATAGATAGATAAAAAAGTCCATTGGTCCATCCTCTTACGGAGAAATCTATAAGGGTAGATCTGCGGGCCCCCCGATCTAGGGTTTCACGGGTGAATGACCGTCGGAGGGCCGGAATCATTGGAAAACCTGCATGTGGAGCTAGGTTATGTTTATAAGTTTGATTTAATGTTTGTAGATGGCATATGTAGGTCATGTGTCTGACGTTGTTCACGGACATGGGATAACACTTCGTAAAATCGTCGATCCGTATGTGGAAACTCCCGGTACGTGTCTACCGGTGTGAATAATGTGGTGAAATTGTTCAACCTTGGATTTCCATGTACATATGTGCTAAACAAACATAGATAGATAAAAAAGTCCATTGGTCCATCCTCGTACGGAGAAAGCTATAAGGGTAGATCTGCGGGGCCCCCCAATCTAGGGTTTCGGGGGTGAATGACCGTTGGAGGGCCGAAATCATTGGAAAACCTGCATGTGGAGCTAGGTTATGTTTAAAAGTGTGATTTAATGTTTGTAGATGGCATCTGTAGGTCATGTGTCTGACGTTGTTCACGGACATGGGCTAACACTTAGTAAATTCGTGGATCCGTATGTGGAAACTCCCGGTACGTGTCTACCGGTGTGAATAATGTGGTGAAATGTGTTCAACCTTGGTTTTCCATGTACATATGTTCTAAATAAACATAGATAGATAGAAAAGTCAGTTGGTCCATCCTCGTACGGAGAAAGCTATAAGGGTAGATCTGCGGGCCCCCCCGATCTAGGGTTTCGGGGGTGAATGACCGTCGGAGGGACGGAATCATTGGAAAACCTGCATGTGGAGCTAGGTTATGTTTATAAGTGTGATTTAATGTTTTTAGATGGCATATGTAGGTCATGTGTCTGATGTTGTTCAACCACATGGGCTAACACTTATTAAAATCGTCGATCCGTATGTGGAAACTCCCGGTACGTGTCTACCGGTGTGAATAATGTGGTGAAATGTGTTCAACCTTGGTTTTCCATGTACATATGTTCTAAACAAACATAGATAGATAGAAAAGTCAGTTGGTCCATCCTCGTACGGAGAAAGCTATAAGGGTAGATCTGCGGGCCCCCCGATCTAGGGTTTCAGGGGTGAATGACCGTCGGAGGGCCGGAATCATTGGAAAACCTGCATGTGGAGCTAGGTTATGTTTATAAGTGTGATTTAATGTTTGTAGATGGCATATGTAGGTCATGTGTCTGACGTTGTTCACGCACATGGGCTAACACTTAGTAAAATTGTCGATCCGTATGTGGAAACTCCCGGTACGTGTCTACCGGTGTGAATAATGTGGTGAAATGTGTTCAACCTTGGTTTTCCATGTACATATGTGCTAAACAAACATAGATAGATAAAAAATTCCATTGGTCCATCCTCGTACGGAGAAAGCTATAAGGGTAGATCTGCGGGCCCCCCCGATCTAGGGTTTCGGGGGTGAATGACCGTCGGAGGGACGGAATCATTGGAAAACCTGCATGTGGAGCTAGGTTATGTTTATAAGTGTGATTTAATGTTTTTAGATGGCATATGTAGGTCATGTGTCTGATGTTGTTCAACCACATGGGCTAACACTTATTAAAATCGTCGATCCGTATGTGGAAACTCCCGGTACGTGTCTACCGGTGTGAATAATGTGGTGAAATGTGTTCAACCTTGGTTTTCCATGTACATATGTTCTAAACAAACATAGATAGATAGAAAAGTCAGTTGGTCCATCCTCGTACGGATTAAGCTATAAGGGTAGATCTGCGGGCCCCCCCGATCTAGGGTTCGGGGGGTGAATGACCGTCGGAGGGCCGGAATCATTGGAAAACCTGCATGTGGAGCTAGGTTATGTTTATAAGTGTGATTTAATGTTTGTAGATGGCATATGTAGGTCATGTGTCTGACGTTGTTCACGCACATGGGCTAACACTTAGCAAAATTGTCGATCCGTATGTGGAAACTCCCGGTACGTGTCTACCGGTGTGAATAATGTGGTGAAATGTGTTCAACCTTGGTTTTCCATGTACATATGTGCTAAACAAACATAGATAGATAAAAAAGTCCATTGGTCCATCCTCGTACGGCGAAATCTAGAAGGGTAGATCTGCGGGCCCGGCCCCCACGATCTAGGGTTTCGGGGGTGAATGACCGTCGGAGGGCCAGAATCATTGGAAAACCTGCATGTGGAGCTAGGTTATGTTTATAAGTGTGATTTAATGTTTGTAGATGGCATCTGTAGGTCATATGTTTGACGTTGTTCACGGACATGGGCTAACACTTAGTAAAATCGTCGATCCGTATGTGGAAACTCCCGGTACGTGTCTACCGGTGTGAATAATATGGTGAAATGTGTTCAACCTTGGTTTTCCATGTACATATGTTCTAAACAAACATAGATAGATAAAAAAGTCCATTGGTCCATCCTCGTACGGAGAAAGCTATAAGGGTAGATCTGCGGCCCCCCCCGATCTAGGGTTTCGGGGGTGAATGACCGTCGGAGGGCCGGAATCATTGGAAAACCTGCATGTGGATCTAGGTTATGTTTATAAGTGGGATTTAATGTTTGTAGATGGCACATGTAGGTCATGTGTCTGACGTTGTTCACGGACATGGGCTAACACTTAGTAAAATCGTCGATCCGTATGTGGAAACTCCCGGTACGTGTCTACCGGTGTGAATAATGTGGTGAAATGTGTTCAACCTTGGGTTTCCATGTACATATGTGCTAAAAACATAGATAGATAAAAAAGTCCATTGGTCCATCCTCGTACGGAGAAATCTATAAGGGTAGATCTGCGGGCCCGGCCCCCCCGATCTAGGGTTTCGGGGGTGAATGACCGTCGGAGGGCCGGAATCATCAGAAAACCTGCATGTGGAGCTAGGTTATGTTTATAAGTGTGATTTAATGTTTCTAGATGGCATATGCAGGTCATGTGTCTGACGTTGTTCACGGGCATGGGCTAACACTTAGTAAAATCGTTGATCCATGTGGAAACTCCCGCTACGTGACTACCGGTGCAAATAATGTGTTGAAATGTGTTCAACCTTGGTTTTCCATGTACATATGTGCTAAACAAACATAGATAGATAAAAAAGTCCATTCGTCCATCCTCGTACGGCGAAATCTAAAAGGGTAGATCTGCGGGCCCGGCCCCCACGATCTAGGGTTTCGGGGGTGAATGACCATCGGAGGGCCAGAATCATTGGAAAACCTGCATGTGGAGCTAGGTTATGTTTATAAGTGTGATTTAATGTTTGTAGATGGCATCTGTAGGTCATATGTTTGACGTTGTTCACGGACATGGGCTAACACTTAGTAAAATCGTCGATCCGTATGTGGAAACTCCCGGTACGTGTCTACCGGTGTGAATAATATGGTGAAATGTGTTCAACCTTGGTTTTCCATGTACATATGTGCTAAACAAACATAGATAGATAAAAAAGTCCATTGGTCCATCCTCGTACGGAGAAAGCTATAAGGGTAGATCTGCGCCCCCCCCCCCGATCTAGGGTTTCGGGGGTGAATGACCGTCGGAGGGCCGGAATCATTGGAAAACCTGCATGTGGATCTAGGTTATGTTTATAAGTGTGATTTAATGTTTGTAGATGGCACATGTAGGTCATGTGTCTGACGTTGTTCACGGACATGGGCTAACACTTAGTAAAATCGTCGATCCGTATGTGGAAACTCCCGGTACGTGTCTACCGGTGTGAATAATGTGGTGAAATGTGTTCAACCTTGGTTTTCCATGTACATATGTGCTAAACAAACATAGATATATAAAAAAGTCCATTGGTCCATCCTCGTAAGGAGAAATCTATAAGGGTAGATCTTCGGGCCCGGCCCCCCCGATCTAGGGTTTCGGGGGTGAATGACCGTCAGATGGGCCGGAATAGCTAGAAAACCTGCATGTGGAGCTAGGTTATTTTTATAAGTGTGATTTAATGTTTGTAGATGGCATATGTAGGTCATGTGTCTGACGTTGTTCACGGACATGGGCTAACACTTAGTAAAATCGTCGATCCGTATGTGGAAACTCCCGGTACGTGTCTACCGGTGTGAATAATGTGGTGAAATTGTTCAACCTTGGTTTTCCATATACATATGTGCCAAACAAACATAGATAGATAAAAAAGTCCATTGGTCCATCCTCGTACGGAGAAAGCTATAAGGGTAGATCTGCGCCCCCCCCCCCCGATCTAGGGTTTCGGGGGTGAATGACCGTTGGAGGGCCGGAATCATTGGAAACCCTGCATGTGGAGCTAGGTTATGTTTAAAAGTGTGATTTAATGTTTGTAGATGGCATCTGTAGGTCATATGTTTGACGTTGTTCACGGACATGGGCTAACACTTAGTAAAATCGTCGATCCGTATGTGGAAACTCCCGGTACGTGTCTACCGGTGTGAATAATGTGGTGAAATGTGTTCAACCTTGGTTTTACATGTACATATGTGCTAAACAAACATAGATAGATAGAAAAGTCAATTGGTCCATCCTCGTACGGAGAAAGCTATAAGGGTAGATATGCGGCCCCCCCCGATCTAGGGTTTCGGGGGTGAATGACCGTCGGAGTGCCGGAATCATTGGAAAACCTGCATGTGGAGCTAGGTTATGTTTATAAGTGTGATTTAATGTTTGTAGATGGCATATGTAGGTCATGTGTCTGACGTTGTTCACGGACATGGGCTAACACTTAGTAAAATCGTCGATCCGTATGTGGAAACTCCCAGTCGGTGTCTACCGGTGTGAATAATGTGGTGAAATGTGTTCAACCTTGGTTTTCCATGTACATATGTGCTAAACAAACATAGATAGATAAAAAAGTCCATTGGTCCATCCTCTTACGGAGAAAGCTATAAGGGTAGATCTGCGGGCCCCCCCGATCTAGGGTTTCGCGGGTGAATGACCGTCGGAGGGCCGGAATCATTGGAAAACCTGCATGTGGAGCTTGGTTATGTTTATAAGTTTGATTTAATGTTTGTAGATGGCATATGTAGGTCATGTGTCTGACGTTGTTCACAGACATGGGATAACACTTCGTAAAATCGTCGATCCGTATGTGGAAACTCCCGGTACGTGTCTACCGGTGTGAATAATGTGGTGAAATTGTTCAACCTTGGATTTCCATGTACATATGTGCTAAACAAACATAGATAGATAAAAAAGTCCATTGGTCCATCCTCGTACGGAGAAAGCTATAAGGGTAGATCTGCGGGGCCCCCCGATCTAGGGTTCCGGGGGTGAATGACCGTTGGAGGGCCGGAATCATTGGAAAACCTGCATGTGGAGCTAGGTTATGTTTAAAAGTGTGAGTTAATGTTTGTAGATGGCATCTGTAGGTCATGTGTCTGACGTTGTTCACGGACATGGGCTAACACTTAGTAAATTCGTCGATCCGTATGTGGAAACTCCCGGTACGTGTCTACCGGTGTGAATAATGTGGTGAAATGTGTTCAACCTTGGTTTTCCATGTACATATGTTCTAAATAAACATAGATAGATAGAAAAGTCAGTTGGTCCATCCTCGTACGGAGAAAGCTATAAGGGTAGATCTGCGGGCCCCCCGATCTAGGGTTTCGGGGGTGAATGACCGTCGGAGGGCCGGAATCATTGGAAAACCTGCATGTGGAGCTAGGTTATGTTTATAAGTGTGATTTAATGTTTGTAGATGGCATATGTAGGTCATGTGTCTGACGTTGTTCACGCACATGGGCTAACACTTAGTAAAATTGTCGATCCGTATGTGGAAACTCCCGGTACGTGTCTACCGGTGTGAATAATGTGGTGAAATGTGTTCAACCTTGGTTTTCCATGTACATATGTGCTAAACAAACATAGATAGATAAAAAATTCCATTGGTCCATCCTCGTACGGAGAAAGCTATAAGGGTAGATCTGCGGGCCCCCCCCGATCTAGGGTTTCGCGAGTGAATGACCGTCGGAGGGCCGGAATCATTGGAAAACCTGCATGTGGAGCTAGGCTATGTTTATAAGTGTGATTTAATTTTTGTAGATGGCATATGTAGGTCATGTGTCTGACGTTGTTCACGGACATGGGCTAACACTTAGTAAAATAGTCGATCCGTATGTGGAAAATCCCGGTACGTGTCTACCGGTGTGAATAATGTGGTGAAATGTGTTCAACCTTTTGTTTTCCATGTACAATGTGCTAAACAAACATATATAGATAAAAAGTCCATTGGTCCATCCTCGTACGGAGAAATCTATAAGGGTAGATCTGCGGGCCCGGGCCCCCCGATCTAGGGTTTCGGGTGTGAATGACCGTCGGAGGGCCGGAATCATTAGAAAACCTGCATGTGGAGCTAGGTTATGTTTATAAGTGTGATTTAATGTTTGTAGATGGCATATGTAGGTGATGTGTCTGACGTTGTTCACGGACATGGGCTAACACTTAGTAAAATCGTCGATCCGTATGTGGAAACTCCCGGTACGTGTCTACCGGTGTGAATAATGTGGTGAAATGTGTTTAACCTTGGGTTTCCATGTACATATGTGCTAAAAACATAGATAGATAAAAAAAGTCCATTGGTCCATCCTCGTACGGAGAAAGCTATAAGGGTAGATCTGCGGGCCCCCCCGATCTAGGGTTTCGCGGCTGAATGACCGTCGGAGGGCCGGAATCATTGGAAAACCTTCATGTGGAGCTAGGTTATGTTTATAAGTGTGATTTAATGTTTGTAGATGGCATATGTAGGTCATGTGTCTGACGTTGTTCACGAACATGGGATAACACTTCGTAAAATCGTCGATCCGGATGTGGAAACTCCCGGTACGTGTCTAACGGTGTGAATAATGTGGTGAAATTGTTCAACCTTGGTTTTCCATGTACGTTGTGCTAAACAAACATAGATAGATAAAAAAGTCCATTGGTCCATCCTCGTACGGAGAAAGCTATAAGGGTAGATCTGCGGGCCCCCCCGATCTAGGGTTTCGGGGGTGAATGACCGTTGGAGGGTCGGAATCATTGGAAACCTGCATGTGGAGCTAGGTTATGTTTAAAAGTGTGATTTAATGTTTGTAGATGGCATCTGTAGGTCATGTGTCTGACGTTGTTCACGTACATGGGCTAACACTTAGTAAAATCGTCGATCCGTATGTGGAAACTCCCGGTACGTGTCTACCGGTGTGAATAATGTGGTGAAATGTGTTCAACCTTGGTTTTCCATGTACATATGTTCTAAACAAACATAGATAGATAGAAAAGTCAGTTGGTCCATCCTCGTACGGAGAAAGCTATAAGGGTAGATCTGCGGGCCCCCCTGATCTAGGGTTTCGGGGGTGAATGACCGTCGGAGGGCCGGAATCATTGGAAAACCTGCATGTGGAGCTAGGTTATG
Source organism: Bromus sterilis (assembly GCA_950022295.1). Classification (NCBI taxonomy): domain Eukaryota; kingdom Viridiplantae; phylum Streptophyta; class Magnoliopsida; order Poales; family Poaceae; genus Bromus; species Bromus sterilis. Next base: position 134,045,516 of record OX465601.1, on the reverse strand, counting down.
TTTATAAGTGTGATTTAATGTTTGTAGATGGCATATGTAGGTCATGTGTCTGACGTTGTTCACGCACATGGGCTAACACTTAGTAAAATTGTCGATCCGTATGTGGAAACTCCCGGTACGTGTCTACCGGTGTGAATAATGTGGTGAAATGTGTTGAACCTTGGTTTTCCATGTACATATGTGCTAAACAAACATAGATAGATAAAAAAGTCCATTGGTCCATCCTCGTACAGAGAAAGCTATAAGGGTAGATATGCGGGCCCCCCCCCCGATCTAGGGTTTCGCGAGTGAATGACCGTCGGAGGGCCGGAATCATTGGAAAACCTGCATGTGGAGCTAGGCTATGTTTATAAGTGTGATTTAATTTTTGTAGATGGCATATGTAGGTCATGTGTCTGACGTTGTTCACGGACATGGGCTAACACTTAGTAAAATAGTCGATCCGTATGTGGAAAATCCCAGTACGTGTCTACCGGTGTGAATAATGTGGTGAAATGTATTCAACCTTTGTTTTCCATGTACATTTGTGCTAAACAAACATAGATAGGTAAAAATTCCATTGGTCCATCCTCGTACGGAGAAATCTATAAGGGTAGATCTGCGGGCCCGGCCCCCCCGATCTAGGGTTTCGGGTGTGAATGACCGTCGGAGGGCCGGAATCATTAGAAAACCTGCATGTGGAGCTAGGTTATGTTTATAAGTGTGATTTAATGTTTGTAGATGGCATATGTAGGTGATGTGTCTGACGTTGTTCACGGACATGGGCTAACACTTAGTAAAATCGTCGATCCGTATGTGGAAACTCCCGGTACGTGTCTACCGGTGTGAATAATGTGGTGAAATGTGTTCAACCTTGGGTTTCCATGTACATATGTGCTAAAAACATAGATAGATAAAAAAGTCCATTGGTCCATCCTCGTACGGAGAAATCTATAAGGGTAGATCTGCGGGCCCGGCCCCCCCGATCTAGGGTTTCGGGTGTGAATGACCGTCGGAGGGACGGAATCATTGGAAAACCTGCATGTGGAGCTAGGTTATGTTTATAAGTGTGATTTAATGTTTTTAGATGGCATATGTAGGTCATGTGTCTGATGTTGTTCAACCACATGGGCTAACACTTATTAAAATCGTCGATCCGTATGTGGAAACTCCCGGTACGTGTCTACCGGTGTGAATAATGTGGTGAAATGTGTTCAACCTTGGTTTTCCATGTACATATGTTCTAAACAAACATAGATAGATAGAAAAGTCAGTTGGTCCATCCTCGTACGGAGAAAGCTATAAGGGTAGATCTGCGGGCCCCCCGATCTAGGGTTTCGGGGGTGAATGACCGTCGGAGGGCCGGAATTATTGGAAAACCTGCATGTGGAGCTAGGTTATGTTTATAAGTGTGATTTAATGTTTGTAGATGGCATATGTAGGTCATGTGTCTGACGTTGTTCACGCACATGGGCTAACACTTAGTAAAATTGTCGATCCGTATGTGGAAACTCCCGGTACGTGTCTACCGGTGTGAATAATGTGGTGAAATGTGTTCAACCTTGGTTTTCCATGTACATATGTGCTAAACAAACATAGATAGATAAAAAATTCCATTGGTCCATCCTCGTACGGAGAAAGCTATAAGGGTAGATCTGCGGGCCCCCCCGATCTAGGGTTTCGGGGGTGAATGACCGTCGGAGGGACGGAATCATTGGAAAACCTGCATGTGGAGCTAGGTTATGTTTATAAGTGTGATTTAATGTTTTTAGATGGCATATGTAGGTCATGTGTCTGATGTTGTTCAACCACATGGGCTAACACTTATTAAAATCGTCGATCCGTATGTGGAAACTCCCGGTACGTGTCTACCGGTGTGAATAATGTGGTGAAATGTGTTCAACCTTGGTTTTCCATGTACATATGTTCTAAACAAACATAGATAGATAGAAAAGTCAGTTGGTCCATCCTCGTACGGATTAAGCTATAAGGGTAGATCTGCGGGCCCGGCCCCCCCGATCTAGGGTTTCGGGGGTGAATGACCGTCGGAGGGCCGGAATCATTGGAAAACCTGCATGTGGAGCTAGGTTATGTTTATAAGTGTGATTTAATGTTTGTAGATGGCATATGTAGGTCATGTGTCTGACGTTGTTCACGCACATGGGCTAACACTTAGTAAAATTGTCGATCCGTATGTGGAAACTCCCGGTACGTGTCTACCGGTGTGAATAATGTGGTGAAATGTGTTCAACCTTGGTTTTCCATGTACATATGTGCTAAACAAACATAGATAGATAAAAAAGTCCATTGGTCCATCCTCGTACGGCGAAATCTAGAAGGGTAGATCTGCGGGCCCGGCCCCCACGATCTAGGGTTTCGGGGGTGAATGACCGTCGGAGGGCCAGAATCATTGGAAAACCTGCATGTGGAGCTAGGTTATGTTTATAAGTGTGATTTAATGTTTGTAGATGGCATCTGTAGGTCATATGTTTGACGTTGTTCACGGACATGGGCTAACACTTAGTAAAATCGTCGATCCGTATGTGGAAACTCCCGGTACGTGTCTACCGGTGTGAATAATATGGTGAAATGTGTTCAACCTTGGTTTTCCATGTACATATGTTCTAAACAAACATAGATAGATAAAAAAGTCCATTGGTCCATCCTCGTACGGAGAAAGCTATAAGGGTAGATCTGCGGCCCCCCCCGATCTAGGGTTTCGGGGGTGAATGACCGTCGGAGGGCCGGAATCATTGGAAAACCTGCATGTGGATCTAGGTTATGTTTATAAGTGTGATTTAATGTTTGTAGATGGCACATGTAGGTCATGTGTCTGACGTTGTTCACGGACATGGGCTAACACTTAGTAAAATCGTCGATCCGTATGTGGAAACTCCCGGTACGTGTCTACCGGTGTGAATAATGTGGTGAAATGTGTTCAACCTTGGGTTTCCATGTACATATGTGCTAAAAACATAGATAGATAAAAAAGTCCATTGGTCCATCCTCGTACGGAGAAATCTATAAGGGTAGATCTGCGGGCCCGGCCCCCCCGATCTAGGGTTTCGGGGGTGAATGACCGTCGGAGGGCCGGAATCATCAGAAAACCTGCATGTGGAGCTAGGTTATGTTTATAAGTGTGATTTAATGTTTCTAGATGGCATATGCAGGTCATGTGTCTGACGTTGTTCACGGGCATGGGCTAACACTTAGTAAAATCGTTGATCCATGTGGAAACTCCCGCTACGTGACTACCGGTGCAAATAATGTGTTGAAATGTGTTCAACCTTGGTTTTCCATGTACATATGTGCTAAACAAACATAGATAGATAAAAAAGTCCATTCGTCCATCCTCGTACGGCGAAATCTAAAAGGGTAGATCTGCGGGCCCGGCCCCCACGATCTAGGGTTTCGGGGGTGAATGACCATCGGAGGGCCAGAATCATTGGAAAACCTGCATGTGGAGCTAGGTTATGTTTATAAGTGTGATTTAATGTTTGTAGATGGCATCTGTAGGTCATATGTTTGACGTTGTTCACGGACATGGGCTAACACTTAGTAAAATCGTCGATCCGTATGTGGAAACTCCCGGTACGTGTCTACCGGTGTGAATAATATGGTGAAATGTGTTCAACCTTGGTTTTCCATGTACATATGTGCTAAACAAACATAGATAGATAAAAAAGTCCATTGGTCCATCCTCGTACGGAGAAAGCTATAAGGGTAGATCTGCGCCCCCCCCCCCCGATCTAGGGTTTCGGGGGTGAATGACCGTCGGAGGGCCGGAATCATTGGAAAACCTGCATGTGGATCTAGGTTATGTTTATAAGTGTGATTTAATGTTTGTAGATGGCACATGTAGGTCATGTGTCTGACGTTGTTCACGGACATGGGCTAACACTTAGTAAAATCGTCGATCCGTATGTGGAAACTCCCGGTACGTGTCTACCGGTGTGAATAATGTGGTGAAATGTGTTCAACCTTGGTTTTCCATGTACATATGTGCTAAACAAACATAGATATATAAAAAAGTCCATTGGTCCATCCTCGTAAGGAGAAATCTATAAGGGTAGATCTTCGGGCCCGGCCCCCCCGATCTAGGGTTTCGGGGGTGAATGACCGTCAGATGGGCCGGAATAGCTAGAAAACCTGCATGTGGAGCTAGGTTATTTTTATAAGTGTGATTTAATGTTTGTAGATGGCATATGTAGGTCATGTGTCTGACGTTGTTCACGGACATGGGCTAACACTTAGTAAAATCGTCGATCCGTATGTGGAAACTCCCGGTACGTGTCTACCGGTGTGAATAATGTGGTGAAATTGTTCAACCTTGGTTTTCCATATACATATGTGCCAAACAAACATAGATAGATAAAAAAGTCCATTGGTCCATCCTCGTACGGAGAAAGCTATAAGGGTAGATCTGCGCCCCCCCCCCCCCGATCTAGGGTTTCGGGGGTGAATGACCGTTGGAGGGCCGGAATCATTGGAAACCCTGCATGTGGAGCTAGGTTATGTTTAAAAGTGTGATTTAATGTTTGTAGATGGCATCTGTAGGTCATATGTTTGACGTTGTTCACGGACATGGGCTAACACTTAGTAAAATCGTCGATCCGTATGTGGAAACTCCCGGTACGTGTCTACCGGTGTGAATAATGTGGTGAAATGTGTTCAACCTTGGTTTTACATGTACATATGTGCTAAACAAACATAGATAGATAGAAAAGTCAATTGGTCCATCCTCGTACGGAGAAAGCTATAAGGGTAGATATGCGGCCCCCCCCGATCTAGGGTTTCGGGGGTGAATGACCGTCGGAGTGCCGGAATCATTGGAAAACCTGCATGTGGAGCTAGGTTATGTTTATAAGTGTGATTTAATGTTTGTAGATGGCATATGTAGGTCATGTGTCTGACGTTGTTCACGGACATGGGCTAACACTTAGTAAAATCGTCGATCCGTATGTGGAAACTCCCAGTCGGTGTCTACCGGTGTGAATAATGTGGTGAAATGTGTTCAACCTTGGTTTTCCATGTACATATGTGCTAAACAAACATAGATAGATAAAAAAGTCCATTGGTCCATCCTCTTACGGAGAAAGCTATAAGGGTAGATCTGCGGGCCCCCCCGATCTAGGGTTTCGCGGGTGAATGACCGTCGGAGGGCCGGAATCATTGGAAAACCTGCATGTGGAGCTTGGTTATGTTTATAAGTTTGATTTAATGTTTGTAGATGGCATATGTAGGTCATGTGTCTGACGTTGTTCACAGACATGGGATAACACTTCGTAAAATCGTCGATCCGTATGTGGAAACTCCCGGTACGTGTCTACCGGTGTGAATAATGTGGTGAAATTGTTCAACCTTGGATTTCCATGTACATATGTGCTAAACAAACATAGATAGATAAAAAAGTCCATTGGTCCATCCTCGTACGGAGAAAGCTATAAGGGTAGATCTGCGGGGCCCCCCGATCTAGGGTTCCGGGGGTGAATGACCGTTGGAGGGCCGGAATCATTGGAAAACCTGCATGTGGAGCTAGGTTATGTTTAAAAGTGTGAGTTAATGTTTGTAGATGGCATCTGTAGGTCATGTGTCTGACGTTGTTCACGGACATGGGCTAACACTTAGTAAATTCGTCGATCCGTATGTGGAAACTCCCGGTACGTGTCTACCGGTGTGAATAATGTGGTGAAATGTGTTCAACCTTGGTTTTCCATGTACATATGTTCTAAATAAACATAGATAGATAGAAAAGTCAGTTGGTCCATCCTCGTACGGAGAAAGCTATAAGGGTAGATCTGCGGGCCCCCCGATCTAGGGTTTCGGGGGTGAATGACCGTCGGAGGGCCGGAATCATTGGAAAACCTGCATGTGGAGCTAGGTTATGTTTATAAGTGTGATTTAATGTTTGTAGATGGCATATGTAGGTCATGTGTCTGACGTTGTTCACGCACATGGGCTAACACTTAGTAAAATTGTCGATCCGTATGTGGAAACTCCCGGTACGTGTCTACCGGTGTGAATAATGTGGTGAAATGTGTTCAACCTTGGTTTTCCATGTACATATGTGCTAAACAAACATAGATAGATAAAAAATTCCATTGGTCCATCCTCGTACGGAGAAAGCTATAAGGGTAGATCTGCGGGCCCCCCCCGATCTAGGGTTTCGCGAGTGAATGACCGTCGGAGGGCCGGAATCATTGGAAAACCTGCATGTGGAGCTAGGCTATGTTTATAAGTGTGATTTAATTTTTGTAGATGGCATATGTAGGTCATGTGTCTGACGTTGTTCACGGACATGGGCTAACACTTAGTAAAATAGTCGATCCGTATGTGGAAAATCCCGGTACGTGTCTACCGGTGTGAATAATGTGGTGAAATGTGTTCAACCTTTTGTTTTCCATGTACAATGTGCTAAACAAACATATATAGATAAAAAGTCCATTGGTCCATCCTCGTACGGAGAAATCTATAAGGGTAGATCTGCGGGCCCGGGCCCCCCGATCTAGGGTTTCGGGTGTGAATGACCGTCGGAGGGCCGGAATCATTAGAAAACCTGCATGTGGAGCTAGGTTATGTTTATAAGTGTGATTTAATGTTTGTAGATGGCATATGTAGGTGATGTGTCTGACGTTGTTCACGGACATGGGCTAACACTTAGTAAAATCGTCGATCCGTATGTGGAAACTCCCGGTACGTGTCTACCGGTGTGAATAATGTGGTGAAATGTGTTTAACCTTGGGTTTCCATGTACATATGTGCTAAAAACATAGATAGATAAAAAAAGTCCATTGGTCCATCCTCGTACGGAGAAAGCTATAAGGGTAGATCTGCGGGCCCCCCCGATCTAGGGTTTCGCGGCTGAATGACCGTCGGAGGGCCGGAATCATTGGAAAACCTTCATGTGGAGCTAGGTTATGTTTATAAGTGTGATTTAATGTTTGTAGATGGCATATGTAGGTCATGTGTCTGACGTTGTTCACGAACATGGGATAACACTTCGTAAAATCGTCGATCCGGATGTGGAAACTCCCGGTACGTGTCTAACGGTGTGAATAATGTGGTGAAATTGTTCAACCTTGGTTTTCCATGTACGTTGTGCTAAACAAACATAGATAGATAAAAAAGTCCATTGGTCCATCCTCGTACGGAGAAAGCTATAAGGGTAGATCTGCGGGCCCCCCCGATCTAGGGTTTCGGGGGTGAATGACCGTTGGAGGGTCGGAATCATTGGAAACCTGCATGTGGAGCTAGGTTATGTTTAAAAGTGTGATTTAATGTTTGTAGATGGCATCTGTAGGTCATGTGTCTGACGTTGTTCACGTACATGGGCTAACACTTAGTAAAATCGTCGATCCGTATGTGGAAACTCCCGGTACGTGTCTACCGGTGTGAATAATGTGGTGAAATGTGTTCAACCTTGGTTTTCCATGTACATATGTTCTAAACAAACATAGATAGATAGAAAAGTCAGTTGGTCCATCCTCGTACGGAGAAAGCTATAAGGGTAGATCTGCGGGCCCCCCTGATCTAGGGTTTCGGGGGTGAATGACCGTCGGAGGGCCGGAATCATTGGAAAACCTGCATGTGGAGCTAGGTTATGTTTATAAGTGTGATTTAATGTTTGTAGATGGCATATGTAGGTCATGTGTCTGACGTTGTTCACGCACATGGGCTAACACTTAGTAAAATTGTCGATCCGTATGTGGAAATTCCCGGTACGTGTCTACCGGTGTGAATAATGTGGTGAAATGTGTTCAACCTTGGTTTTCCATGTACATATGTGCTAAACAAACATAGATAGATAAAAAAGTCCATTGGTCCATCCTCGTACAGAGAAAGCTATAAGGGTAGATATGCGGGCCCCCCCCCCCCGATCTAGGGTTTCGCGAGTGAATGACCGTCGGAGGGCCGGAATCATTGGAAAACCTGCATGTGGAGCTAGGCTATGTTTATAAGTGTGATTTAATTTTTGTAGATGGCATATGTAGGTCATGTGTCTGACGTTGTTCACGGACATGGGCTAACACTTAGTAAAATAGTCGATCCGTATGTGGAAAATCCCAGTACGTGTCTACCGGTGTGAATAATGTGGTGAAATGTATTCAACCTTTGTTTTCCATGTACATTTGTGCTAAACAAACATAGATAGGTAAAAATTCCATTGGTCCATCCTCGTACGGAGAAATCTATAAGGGTAGATCTGCGGGCCCGGCCCCCCCGATCTAGGGTTTCGGGTGTGAATGACCGTCGGAGGGCCGGAATCATTAGAAAACCTGCATGTGGAGCTAGGTTATGTTTATAAGTGTGATTTAATGTTTGTAGATGGCATATGTAGGTGATGTGTCTGACGTTGTTCACGGACATGGGCTAACACTTAGTAAAATCGTCGATCCGTATGTGGAAACTCCCGGTACGTGTCTACCGGTGTGAATAATGTGGTGAAATGTGTTCAACCTTGGGTTTCCATGTACATATGTGCTAAAAACATAGATAGATAAAAAAGTCCATTGGTCCATCCTCGTACGGAGAAATCTATAAGGGTAGATCTGCGGGCCCGGCCCCCCCGATCTAGGGTTTCGGGGGTGAATGACCGTCGGAGGGCCGGAATCATTAGAAAACCTGCATGTGGAGCTAGGTTATGTTTATAAGTGTGATTTAATGTTTCTAGATGGCATATGCAGGTCATGTGTCTGACGTTGTTCACGGGCATGGGCTAACACTTAGTAAAATCGTTGATCCATGTGGAAACTCCCGCTACGTGTCTACCGGTGCAAATAATGTGTTGAAATGTGTTCAACCTTGGTTTTCCATGTACATATGTGCTAAACAAACATAGATAGATAAAAAAGTCCATTGGTCCATCCTCGTACGGCGAAATCTAGAAGGGTAGATCTGCGGGCCCGGCCCCCACGATCTAGGGTTTCGGGGGTGAATAACCGTCGGAGGGCCAGAATCATTGGAAAACCTGCATGTGGAGCTAGGTTATGTTTATAAGTGTGATTTAATGTTTGTAGATGGCATCTGTAGGTCATATGTTTGACGTTGTTCACGGACATGGGCTAACACTTAGTAAAATCGTCGATCCGTATGTGGAAACTCCCGGTACGTGTCTACCGGTGTGAATAATATGGTGAAATGTGTTCAACCTTGGTTTTCCATGTACATATGTGCTAAACAAACATAGATAGATAAAAAAGTCCATTGGTCCATCCTCGTACGGAGAAAGCTATAAGGGTAGATCTGCGCCCCCCCCCCCCCGATCTAGGGTTTCGGGGGTGAATGACCGTCGGAGGGCCGGAATCATTGGAAAACCTGCATGTGGATCTAGGTTATGTTTATAAGTGTGATTTAATGTTTGTAGATGGCACATGTAGGTCATGTGTCTGACGTTGTTCACGGACATGGGCTAACACTTAGTAAATTCGTCGATCCGTATCTGGAAACTCCCGGTACGTGTCTACCGGTGTGAATAATGTGGTGAAATGTTTTCAACCTTGGTTTTCCATGTACATATGTGCTAAACAAACATAGATAGATAAAAAAGTCCATTGGTCCATCCTCGTACGGAGAAAGCTATAAGGGTAGATCTGCGCCCCCCCCCCCCCCGATCTAGGGTTTCGGGGGTGAATGACCGTCGGAGGGCCAGAATCATTGGAAAACCTGCATGTGGATCTAGGTTATGTTTATAAGTGTGATTTAATGTTTGTAGATGGCACATGTAGGTCATGTGTCTGACGTTGTTCACGGACATGGGCTAACACTTAGTAAATTCGTCGATCCGTATCTGGAAACTCCCGGTACGTGTCTACCGGTGTGAATAATGTGGTGAAATGTGTTCAACCTTGGTTTTCCATGTACATATGTTCTAAATAAACATAGATAGATAGAAAACTCAGTTGGTCCATCCTCGTACGGAGAAAGCTATAAGGGTAGATCTGCGGCCCCCCCCCGATCTAGGGATTCGGGGGTGAATGACTGTCGGAGGGACGGAATCATTGGAAAACCTGCATGTGGAGCTAGGTTATGTTTATAAGTGTGATTTAATGTTTGTAGATGGCATATGTAGGTCATGTGTCTGATGTTGTTCAACCACATGGGCTAACACTTATTAAAATCGTCGATCCGTATGTGGAAACTCCCGGTACGTGTCTACCGGTGTGAATAATGTGGTGAAATGTTTTCAACCTTGGTTTTCCATGTACATATGTTCTAAACAAACATAGATAGATAGAAAAGTCAGTTGGTCCATCCTCGTACGGAGAAAGCTATAAGGGTAGATCTGCGGGCCCCCACGATCTAGGGTTTCGGGGGTGAATGACCGTCGGAGGGCCAGAATCATTGGAAAACCTGCATGTGGAGCTAGGTTATGTTTATAAGTGTGATTTAATGTTTGTAGATGGCATATGTAGGTCACGTGTGTGACGTTGTTCACGGACATGGGCTAACACTTAGTAAAATCGTCGATCCGTATGTGGAAACTCCCGGTACGTGTCTACCGGTGTGAATAATATGGTGAAATGTGTTCAACCTTGGTTTTCCATGTACATATGTGCTAAACAAACATAGATAGATAAAAAAGTCCATTGGTCCATCCTCGTACGGTGAAAGCTATAAGGGTAGATCTGCGGCCCCCCCCGATCTAGGGTTTCGGGGGTGAATGACCGTCGGAGGGCCGGAATCATTGGAAAACCTGCATGTGGATCTAGGTTATGTTTATAATTGTGATTTAATGTTTGTAGATGGCACATGTAGGTCATGTGTCTGACGTTGTTCACGGACATGGGCTAACACTTAGTAAAATCGTCGATCCGTATGTGGAAACTCCTGGTACGTGTCTACCGGTGTGAATAACGTGGTGAAATGTGTTCAACCTTGGTTTTCCATGTACATATGTGCTAAACAAACATAGATAGATAAAAAAGTCCATTGGTCCATCCTCTTACGGAGAAATCTATAAGGGTAGATCTGCGGGCCCCCCGATCTAGGGTTTCACGGGTGAATGACCGTCGGAGGGCCGGAATCATTGGAAAACCTGCATGTGGAGCTAGGTTATGTTTATAAGTTTGATTTAATGTTTGTAGATGGCATATGTAGGTCATGTGTCTGACGTTGTTCACGGACATGGGATAACACTTCGTAAAATCGTCGATCCGTATGTGGAAACTCCCGGTACGTGTCTACCGGTGTGAATAATGTGGTGAAATGTGTTCAACCTTGGTTTTCCATGTACATATGTTCTAAATAAACATAGATAGATAGAAAAGTCAGTTGGTCCATCCTTGTACGGAGAAAGCTCTAAGGGTAGATCTGCGGGCCCCCCCGATCTAGGGTTTCGGGGGTGAATGACCGTCGGAGGGACGGAATCATTGGAAAACCTGCATGTGGAGCTAGGTTATGTTTATAAGTGTGATTTAATGTTTGTAGATGGCATATGTAGGTCATGTGTCTGATGTTGTTCAACCACATGGGCTAACACTTATTAAAATCGTCGATCCGTATGTGGAAACTCCCGGTACGTGTCTACCGGTGTGAATAATGTGGTGAAATGTGTTCAACCTTGGTTTTCCATGTACATATGTTCTAAACAAACATAGATAGATAGAAAAGTCAGTTGGTCCATCCTCGTACGGAGAAAGCTATAAGGGTAGATCTGCGGGCCCCCCCGATCTAGGGTTTCGGGGGTGAATGACCGTCGGAGGGCCGGAATCATTGGAAAACCTGCATGTGGAGCTAGGTTATGTTTATAAGTGTGATTTAATGTTTGTAGATGGCATATGTAGGTCATGTGTCTGACGTTGTTCACGCACATGGGCTAACACTTAGTAAAATTGTCGATCCGTATGTGGAAACTCCCGGTACGTGTCTACCGGTGTGAATAATGTGGTGAAATGTGTTCAACCTTGGTTTTCCATGTACATATGTGCTAAACAAACATAGATAGATAAAAAAGTCCATTGGTCCATCCTCGTACGGCGAAATCTAGAAGGGTAGATCTGCGGGCCCGGCCCCCACGATCTAGGGTTTCGGGGGTGAATGACCGTCGGAGGGCCAGAATCATTGGAAAACCTGCATGTGGAGCTAGGTTATGTTTATAAGTGTGATTTAATGTTTGTAGATGGCATCTGTAGGTCATATGTTTGACGTTGTTCACGGACATGGGCCAACACTTAGTAAAATCGTCGATCCGTATGTGGAAACTCCCGGTACGTGTCTACCGGTGTGAATAATATGGTGAAATGTGTTCAACCTTGGTTTTCCATGTACATATGTTCTAAACAAACATAGATAGATAAAAAAGTCCATTGGTCCATCCTCGTACGGAGAAAGCTATAAGGGTAGATCTGCGGCCCCCCCCGATCTAGGGTTTCGGGGGTGAATGACCGTCGGAGGGCCGGAATCATTGGAAAACCTGCATGTGGATCTAGGTTATGTTTATAAGTGTGATTTAATGTTTGTAGATGGCACATGTAGCTCATGTGTCTGACGTTGTTCACGGACATGGGCTAACACTTAGTAAAATCGTCGATCCGTATGTGGAAACTCCCGGTACGTGTCTACCGGTGTGAATAATGTGGTGAAATGTGTTCAACCTTGGGTTTCCATGTACATATGTGCTAAAAACATAGATAGATAAAAAAGTCCATTGGTCCATCCTCGTACGGAGAAATCTATAAGGGTAGATCTGCGGGCCCGGCCCCCCCGATCTAGGGTTTCGGGGGTGAATGACCGTCGGAGGGCCGGAATCATTAGAAAACCTGCATGTGGAGCTAGGTTATGTTTATAAGTGTGATTTAATGTTTCTAGATGGCATATGCAGGTCATGTGTCTGACGTTGTTCACGGGCATGGGCTAACACTTAGTAAAATCGTTGATCCATGTGGAAACTCCCGCTACGTGACTACCGGTGCAAATAATGTGTTGAAATGTGTTCAACCTTGGTTTTCCATGTACATATGTGCTAAACAAACATAGATAGATAAAAAAGTCCATTGGTCCATCGTCGTACGGCGAAATCTAAAAGGGTAGATCTGCGGGCCCGGCCCCCACGATCTAGGGTTTCGGGGGTGAATGACCGTCGGAGGGCCAGAATCATTGGAAAACCTGCATGTGGAGCTAGGTTATGTTTATAAGTGTGATTTAATGTTTGTAGATGGCATCTGTAGGTCATATGTTTGACGTTGTTCACGGACATGGGCTAACACTTAGTAAAATCGTCGATCCGTATGTGGAAACTCCCGGTACGTGTCTACCGGTGTGAATAATATGGTGAAATGTGTTCAACCTTGGTTTTCCATGTACATATGTGCTAAACAAACATAGATAGATAAAAAAGTCCATTGGTCCATCCTCGTACGGAGAAAGCTATAAGGGTAGATCTGCGCCCCCCCCCCCCCGATCTAGGGTTTCGGGGGTGAATGACCGTCGGAGGGCCGGAATCATTGGAAAACCTGCATGTGGATCTAGGTTATGTTTATAAGTGTGATTTAATGTTTGTAGATGGCACATGTAGGTCATGTGTCTGACGTTGTTCACGGACATGGGCTAACACTTAGTAAAATCGTCGATCCGTATGTGGAAACTCCCGGTACGTGTCTACCGGTGTGAATAATGTGGTGAAATGTGTTCAACCTTGGTTTTCCATGTACATATGTGCTAAACAAACATAGATATATAAAAAAGTCCATTGTTCCATCCTCGTAAGGAGAAATCTATAAGGGTAGATCTTCGGGCCCGGCCCCCCCGATCTAGGGTTTCGGGGGTGAATGACCGTCGGAGGGCCGGAATAGCTAGAAAACCTGCATGTGGAGCTAGGTTATTTTTATAAGTGTGATTTAATGTTTGTAGATGGCATATGTAGGTCATGTGTCTGACGTTGTTCACGGACATGGGCTAACACTTAGTAAAATCGTCGATCCGTATGTGGAAACTCCCGGTACGTGTCTACCGGTGTGAATAATGTGCTAAAATTGTTCAACCTTGGTTTTCCATATACATATGTGCCAAACAAACATAGATAGATAAAAAAGTCCATTGGTCCATCCTCGTACGGAGAAAGCTATAAGGGTAGATCTGCGCCCCCCCCCCCGATCTAGGGTTTCGGGGTTGAATGACCGTTGGAGGGCCGGAATCATTGGAAACCCTGCATGTGGAGCTAGGTTATGTTTAAAAGTGTGATTTAATGTTTGTAGATGGAATCTGTAGGTCATGTGTCTGACGTTGATCACGGACATGGGCTAACACTTAGTAAAATCGTCGATCCGTATGTGGAAACTCCCGATACATGTCTACCGGTGTGAATAATGTGGTGAAATGTGTTCAACCTTGGTTTTCCATGTACATATGTTCTAAACAAACATAGATAGATAGAAAAGTCAGTTGGTCCATCCTCGCATGGAGAAAGCTATAAGGGTAGATCTGCGGGCCCCCCCCGATCTAGGGTTTCGGGGGTGAATGACCGTCGGAGGGCCGGAATCATTGGAAAACCTGCATGTGGAGCTAGGTTATGTTTATAAGTGTGATTTAATGTTTGTAGATGGCATATGTAGGTCATGTGTCTGACGTTGTTCACGCACATGGGCTAACACTTAGTAAAATTGTCGATCCGTATGTGGAAACTCCCGGTACGTGTCTACCGGTGTGAATAATGTGGTGAAATGTGTTCAACCTTGGTTTTCCATGTACATATGTGCTAAACAAACATAGATAGATAAAAAAGTCCATTGGTCCATCCTCGTACGGAGAAAGCTATAAGGGTAGATCTGCGGGCCCCCCCGATCTAGGGTTTCGCGAGTGAATGACCATCGGAGGGCCGGAATCATTGGAAAACCTGCATGTGGAGCTAGGCTATGTTTATAAGTGTGATTTAATTTTTTTAGATGGCATATGTAGGTCATGTGTCTGACGTTGTTCACGGACATGGGCTAACACTTAGTAAAATAGTCGATCCGTATGTGGAAAATCCCAGTGCGTGTCTACCGGTGTGAATAATGTGGTGAAATGTGTTCAACCTTTGTTTTCCATGTACATTTGTGCTAAACAAACATAGATAGATAAAAATTCCATTGGTCCATCCTCGTACGGAGAAATCTATAAGGGTAGATCTGCAGGCCCGACCCCCCCGATCTAGGGTTTCGGGTGTGAATGACCATCGGAGGGTCGGAATCATTAGAAAACCTGCATGTGGAGCTAGGTTATGTTTATAAGTGTGATTTAATGTTTGTAGATGGCATATGTAGGTGATGTGTCTGACGTTGTTCACGGACATGGGCTAACACTTAGTAAAATCGTCGATCCGTATGTGGAAACTCCCGGTACGTGTCTACCGGTGTGAATAATGTGGTGAAATGTGTTCAACCTTGGGTTTCCATGTACATATGTGCTAAAAACATAGATAGACAAAAAAGTCCATTGGTCGATCCTCGTACGGAGAAATCTATAAGGGTAGATCTGCGGGCCCGGCCCCCCCGATCTAGGGTTTCGGGGGTGAATGTTTGTCGGAGGGCCGGAATCATTAGAAAACCTGCATGTGGAGCTAGGTTATGTTTATAAGTGTGATTTAATGTTTCTAGATGGCATATGCAGGTCATGTGTCTGACGTTGTTCACGGGCATGGGCTAACACTTAGTAAAATCGTTGATCCATGTGGAAACTCCCGCTACGTGTCTACCGGTGCAAATAATGTGTTGAAATGTGTTCAACCTTGGTTTTCCATGTACATATGTGCTAAACAAACATAGATAGATAAAAAAGTCCATTGGTCCATCCTCGTACGGCGAAATCTAGAAGGGTAGATCTGCGGGCCCGGCCCCCACGATCTAGGGTTTCGGGGGTGAATGACCGTCGGAGGGCCGGAATCATTGGAAAACCTGCATGTGGAGCTAGGTTATGTTTATAAGTGTGATTTAATGTTTGTAGATGGCATCTGTAGGTCATATGTTTGACGTTGTTCACGGACATGGGCTAACACTTAGTAAAATCGTCGATCCGTATGTGGAAACTCCCGGTACGTGTCTACCGGTGTGAATAATATGGTGAAATGTGTTCAACCTTGGTTTTTCATGTACATATGTGCTAAACAAACATAGATAGATAAAAAAGTCCATTGTTCCATCCTCGTACGGAGAAAGCTATAAGGGTAGATCTGCGCCCCCCCCCCGATCTAGGGTTTCGGGGGTGAATGACCATCGGAGGGCCGGAATCATTAGAAAACCTGCATGTGGAGCTAGGTTATGTTTATAAGTGTGATTTAATGTTTGTAGATGGCATATGTAGGTGATGTGTCTGACGTTGTTCACGGACATGGGCTAACACTTAGTAAAATCGTCGATCCGTATGTGGAAACTCCCGGTACGTGTCTACCGGTGTGAATAATGTGGTGAAATGTGTTCAACCTTGGGTTTCCATGTACATATGTGCTAAAAACATAGATAGATAAAAAAGTCCATTGGTCGATCCTCGTACGGAGAAATCTATAAGGGTAGATCTGCGGGCCCGGCCCCCCCGATCTAGGGTTTCGGGGGTGAATGACCGTCGGAGGGCCGGAATAGCTAGAAAACCTGCATGTGGAGCTAGGTTATTTTTATAAGTGTGATTTAATGTTTTTAGATGGCATATGTAGGTCATGTGTCTGACGTTGTTCACGGACATGGGCTAACACTTAGTAAAATAGTCGATCCGTATGTGGAAAATCCCCGTGCGTGTCTACCGGTGTGAATAATGTGGTGAAATGTGTTCAACCTTTGTTTTCCATGTACATTTGTGCTAAACAAACATAGATAGATAAAAATTCCATTGGTCCATCCTCGTACGGAGAAATCTATAAGGGTAGATCTGCAGGCCCGACCCCCCCGATCTAGGGTTTCGGGTGTGAATGACCATCGGAGGGCCGGAATCATTAGAAAACCTGCATGTGGAGCTAGGTTATGTTTATAAGTGTGATTTAATGTTTGTAGATGGGATCTGTAGGTCTTGTGTATGACGTTGTTCACGGACATGGGCTAACACTTAGTAAAATTGTCGATCCGTATGTGGAAACTCCCGGTACGTGTCTACCGGTGTGAATAATGTGGTGAAATGTGTTCAACCTGGGTTTTCCATGTACGTATGTTCTAAACAAACATAGATAGATAGAAAAGTCAATTGGTCCATCCTCGTACGGAGAAAGCTATAAGGGTAGATATGCGGGCCCCCCCGATCTAGGGTTTCGGGGGTGCATGACCGTCGGAGGTCCGGAATCATTGGAAAACCTGCATGTGGAGCTAGGTTATGTTTATAAGTGTGATTTAATGTTTGTAGATGGCATATGTAGGTCATGTGTCTGACGTTGTTCACGGACATGGGCTAACACTTAGTAAAATTGTCGATCCGTATGTGGAAACTCCCGGTACGTGTCTACCGGTGTGAATAATGTGGTGAAATGTGTTCAACCTTGGTTTTCCATGTACATATGTGCTAAACAAAGATAGATAGATAAAAAAGTCCATTGGTCCATCCTCGTACGGCGAAATCTAGAAGGGTAGATCTGCGGGCCCGGCCCCCACGATCTAGGGTTTCGGGGGTGAATGACCGTCGGAGGGCCAGAATCATTGGAAAACCTGCATGTGGAGCTAGGTTATGTTTATAAGTGTGATTTAATGTTTGTAGATGGCATCTGTAGGTCATATGTTTGACGTTGTTAACGGACATGGGCTAACACTTAGTAAAATCGTCGATCCGTATGTGGAAACTCCCGGTACGTGTCTACCGGTGTGAATAATATGGTGAAATGTGTTCAACCTTGGTTTTCCATGTACATATGTTCTAAACAAACATAGATAGATAAAAAAGTCCATTGGTCCATCCTCGTACGGAGAAAGCTATAAGGGTAGATCTGCGGCCCCCCCCCGATCTAGGGTTTCGGGGGTGAATGACCGTCGGAGGGCCGGAATCATTGGAAAACCTGCATGTGGATCTAGGTTATGTTTATAAGTGTGATTTAATGTTTGTAGATGGCACATGTAGGTCATGTGTCTGACGTTGTTCACGGGCATGGGCTAACACTTAGTAAAATGGTTGATCCATGTGGAAACTCCCGCTACGTGACTACCGGTGCAAATAATGTGTTGAAATGTGTTCAACCTTGGTTTTCCATGTACATATGTGCTAAACAAACATAGATAGATAAAAAAGTCCATTGGTCCATCCTCGTACGGCGAAATCTAAAAGGGTAGATCTGCGGGCCCGGCCCCCACGATCTAGGGTTTCGGGGGTGAATGACCGTCGGAGGGCCAGAATCATTGGAAAACCTGCATGTGGAGCTAGGTTATGTTTATAAGTGTGATTTAATGTTTGTACATGGCATCTGTAGGTCATATGTTTGACGTTGTTCACGGACATGGGCTAACACTTAGTAAAATCGTCGATCCGTATGTGGAAACTCCCGGTACGTGTCTACCGGTGTGAATAATATGGTGAAATGTGTTCAACCTTGGTTTTCCATGTACATATGTGCTAAACAAACATAGATAGATAAAAAAGTCCATTGGTCCATCCTCGTACGGAGAAAGCTATAAGGGTAGATCTGCGCCCCCCCCCCCCCGATCTAGGGTTTCGGGGGTGAATGACCGTCGGAGGGCCGGAATCATTGGAAAACCTGCATGTGGATCTAGGTTATGTTTATAAGTGTGATTTAATGTTTCTAGATGGCATATGCAGGTCATGTGTCTGACGTTGTTCACGGACATGGGCTAACACTTAGTAAAATCGTCGATCCGTATGTGGAAACTCCCGGTACGTGTCTACCGGTGTGAATAATGTGGTGAAATGTGTTCAACCTTGGTTTTCCATGTACATATGTGCTAAACAAACATAGATATATAAAAAAGTCCATTGGTCCATCCTCGTAAGGAGAAATCTATAAGGGTAGATCTTCGGGCCCCCCCGATCTAGGGTTTCGGGGGTGCATGACCGTCGGAGGTCCGGAATCATTGGAAAACCTGCATGTGGAGCTAGGTTATGTTTATAAGTGTGATTTAATGTTTGTAGATGGCATATGTAGGTCATGTGTCTGACGTTGTTCACGGACATGGGCTAACACTTAGTAAAATTGTCGATCCGTATGTGGAAACTCCCGGTACGTGTCTACCGGTGTGAATAATGTGGTGAAATGTGTTCAACCTTGGTTTTCCATGTACATATGTGCTAAACAAACATAGATAGATAAAAAAGTCCATTGTTCCATCCTCGTACGGAGAAAGCTATAAGGGTAGATCTGCGCCCCCCCCCCCCCCGATCTAGGGTTTCGGGGGTGAATGACCGTCGGAGGGCCGGAATCATTGGAAAACCTGCATGTGGATCTAGGTTATGTTTATAAGTGTGATTTAATGTTTGTAGATGGCACATGTAGGTCATGTGTCTGACGTTGTTCACGGACATGGGCTAACACTTAGTAAAATCGTCGATCCGTATGTGGAAACTCCCGGTACGTGTCTACCGGTGTGAATAATGTGGTGAAATGTGTTCAACCTTGGTTTTCCATGTACATATGTGCTAAACAAACATAGATATATAAAAAAGTCCATTGGTCCATCCTCGTAAGGAGAAATCTATAAGGGTAGATCTTCGGGCCCGGCCCTCCCGATCTAGGGTTTCGGGGGTGAATGACCGTCGGAGGGCCGGAATCATTGGAAAACCTGCATGTGGAGCTAGGTTATGTTTATAAGTGTGATTTAATGTTTGTAGATGGCATATGTAGGTCATGTGTGTGACGTTGTTCACGGACATGGGCTAACACTTAGTAAAATCGTCGATCCGTATGTGGAAACTCCCGGTACGTGTCTACCGGTGTGAATAATGTGGTGAAATTGTTCAACCTTGGTTTTCCATATACATATGTGCCAAACAAACATAGATAGATAAAAAAGTCCATTGGTCCATCCTCGTACGGAGAAAGCTATAAGGGTAGATCTGCGCCCCCCCCCCCCCCCGATCTAGGATTTCGGGGGTGAATGAACGTTGGAGGGCCAGAATCATTGGAAACCCTGCATGTGGAGCTAGGTTATGTTTATAAGTGTGATTTAATGTTTGTAGATGGCATCTGTAGGTCATATGTTTGACGTTGTTCACGGACATGGGCTAACACTTAGTAAAATCGTCGATCCGTATGTCGAAACTCCCGGTACGTGTCTACCGGTGTGAATAATGTGGTGAAATGTTTTCAACCTTGGTTTCCATGTACATATGTGCTAAACAAACATTGATAGATAAAAAAGTCCATTGGTCCATCCTCGTACAGAGAAAGCTATAAGGGTAGATCTGCGGGCCCCTCCGATCTAGGGTTTCGCGGGTGAATGACCGTCGGAGGGGCGGAATCATTGGAAAACCTGCATGTGGAGCTAGGTTATGTTTATAAGTGTGATTTAGTGTTTGTAGATGGCATATGTAGATCATGTGGCTGACGTTGTTCACGGACATGGGCTAACACTTCGTAAAATCGTCGATCCGTATGTGGAAACTCCCGGTACGTGTCTACCGGTGTGAATAATGTGGTGAAATTGTTCAACCTTTGTTTTCCATGTACATATGTGCTAAACAAACATAGATAGATAAAAAAGTCCATTGGTCCATCCTCGTACGGAGAAAGCTATAAGGGTAGATCTGCGCCCCCCCCCCCCCCGATCTAGGGTTTTGGGGCTGAATTACCGTTGAAGGGCCGGAATCATTGGAAATCCTGCATGTGGAGCTAGGTTATGTTTATAAGTGTGATTTAATGTTTGTAGATGGGATCTGTAGGTCTTGTGTATGACGTTGTTCACGGACATGGGCTAACACTTAGTAAAATCGTCGATCCATATGTGGAAACTCTCGGTACGTGTCTACCGGTGTGAATAATGTGGTGAAATGTGTTCAACCTGGGTTTTCCATGTACATATGTTCTAAACAAACATAGATAGATAGAAAAGTCAATTGGTCCATCCTCGTACGGAGAAAGCTATAAGGGTAGATCTGCGGGCCCCCCCGATCTAGGGTTTCGGGGGTGCATGACCGTCGGAGGTCCGGAATCATTGGAAAACCTGCATGTGGAGCTAGGTTATGTTTATAAGTGTGATTTAATGTTTGTAGATGGCATATGTAGGTCATGTGTCTGACGTTGTTCACGGACATGGGCTAACACTTAGTAAAATCGTCGATCCGTATGTGGAAACTCCCGGTACGTGTCTACCGGTTTGAATAATGTGGTGAAATGTGTTCAACATTGGTTTTCCATGTACATATGTGCTAAACAAACATAGATAAATAAAAAAGTCCATTGGTCCATCCTCGTACGGAGAAAGCTATAAGGGTAGATCTGCGGGGCCCCCCGATCTAGGGTTTCGCGAGTGAATGACCGTCGGAGGGCCGAAATCATTGGAAAACCTGCATGTGGAGCTAGGTTATGTTTATAAGTGTGATTTAATTTTTGTAGATGGCATATGTAGGTCATGTGTCTGACGTTGTTCACGGACATGGGCTAACACTTAGTAAAGTCGTCGATCCGTATGTGGAAACTCCCAGTACGTGTCTACCGGTGTGAATAATGTGGTGAAATGTGTTCAACCTTGGGTTTCCATGTACATATGTGCTAAACAAATATAGATAGATAAAAAGTCCATTGGTCCATCCTCGTACGGAGAAATCTATAAGGGTAGATCTGCGGGCCCGGCCCCCCCGATCTAGGGTTTCGGGGGTGAATGACCGTCGGAGGGCCGGAATCATTAGAAAACCTGCATGTGGAGCTAGGTTATGTTTATAAGTGTGATTTAATGTTTGTAGTTGGCATATGTAGGTCATGTGTCTGACGTTGTTCACGGACATGGGCTAACACTTAGTAAAATCGTCGATCCGTATGTGGAAACTCCCGGTACGTGTCTACCGGTGTGAATAATGTGGTGAAATGTGTTCAACCTTGGTTTTCCATGTACATATGTGCTAAAAACATAGATAAAAAAGTCCATTGGTCCATCCTCGTACGGAGAAATCAATAAGGGTAGATCTGCGGGGCCCCCCCGATCTAGGGTTTCGGGGGTGAATGACCGTCGGAGGGCCGGAATCATTAGAAAACCTGCATGTGGAGCTAGGTTATGTTTATAAGTGTGATTTAGTTTTTGTAGATGGCATATGTAGGTCATGTGTCTGACGTTGTTCACGGGCATGGGCTAACACTTAGTAAAATTGTCGATCCATGTGGAAACTCCCGCTACGTGTCTACCGGTACAAATAATGTGGTGAAATGTGTTCAACTTTGGTTTTCCATGTACATATGTGCTAAACAAACATAGATAGATAAAAAGTCCATTGGTCCATCCTCGTACGGAGAAATCTATAAGGGTAGATCTGCGGGCCCGGCCCCCCCGATCTAGGGTTTCGGGGGTGAATGACCGTCGGAGGGCCGGAATCATTAGAAAACCTGCATGTGGAGCTAGGTTATGTTTATAAGTGTGATTTAATGTTTGTAGATGGCATATGTAGGTCATGTGTCTGACGTTGTTCACGGACATGGGCTAACACTTAGTAAAATCGTCCATCCTTATGTGGAAACTCCCGGTACGGGTCTACCGGTGTGAATAATGTGGTGAAATGTGTCCAACCTTGGTTTTTCATGTACATATGTGCTCAGCAAACATAGATAGATAAAAAAGTCCATTGGTCCATCCTCGTACGGAGAAAGCTATAAGGGTAGATCTGCGGGGCCCCCCGATCTAGGGTTTCGGGGGTGAATGCCCGTCAGAGGGCCGGAATCATTGGAAAACCTGCATGTGGAGCTAGGTTATGTTTATAAGTGTGATTTAATGTTTGTAGATGGCATATGATGGTCATGTGTCTGACGTTGGTCACGGACATGGGCTAACACTTAGTAAAATCGTCGATCCGTATGTGGAAACTCCCGGTACGTGTCTACCGGTGTGAATAATGTGGTGAAATGTGTTCAACCTTGGTTTTCCATGTACATATGTTCTAAACAAACATAGATAGATAAAAAAGTCCATTGGTCCATCCTCGTACGGAGAAAGCTATAAGGGTAGATCTGCGGCCCCCCCCCGATCTAGGGTTTCGGGGGTGAATGACCGTCGGAGGGCCGGAATCATTGGAAAACCTGCATGTGGATCTAGGTTATGTTTATAAGTGTGATTTAATGTTTGTAGATGGCACATGTAGCTCATGTGTCTGACGTTGTTCACGGACATGGGCTAACACTTAGTAAAATCGTCGATCCGTATGTGGAAACTCCCGGTACGTGTCTACCGGTGTGAATAATGTGGTGAAATGTGTTCAACCTTGGGTTTCCATGTACATATGTGCTAAAAACATAGATAGATAAAAAAGTCCATTGGTCCATCCTCGTACGGAGAAATCTATAAGGGTAGATCTGCGGGCCCGGCCCCCCCGATCTAGGGTTTCGGGGGTGAATGACCGTCGGAGGGCCGGAATCATTAGAAAACCTGCATGTGGAGCTAGGTTATGTTTATAAGTGTGATTTAATGTTTCTAGATGGCATATGCAGGTCATGTGTCTGACGTTGTTCACGGGCATGGGCTAACACTTAGTAAAATCGTTGATCCATGTGGAAACTCCCGCTACGTGACTACCGGTGCAAATAATGTGTTGAAATGTGTTCAACCTTGGTTTTCCATGTACATATGTGCTAAACAAACATAGATAGATAAAAAAGTCCATTGGTCCATCGTCGTACGGCGAAATCTAAAAGGGTAGATCTGCGGGCCCGGCCCCCACGATCTAGGGTTTCGGGGGTGAATGACCGTCGGAGGGCCAGAATCATTGGAAAACCTGCATGTGGAGCTAGGTTATTTTTATAAGTGTGATTTAATGTTTGTAGATGGCATATGTAGGTCATGTGTCTGACGTTGTTCACGGACATGGGCTCACACTTAGTAAAATCGTCGATCCGTATGTGGAAACTCCCGGTACGTGTCTACCGGTGTGAATAATGTGCTAAAATTGTTCAACCTTGGTTTTCCATATACATATGTGCCAAACAAACATAGATAGATAAAAAAGTCCATTGGTCCATCCTCGTACGGAGAAAGCTATAAGGGTAGATCTGCGCCCCCCCCCCCGATCTAGGGTTTCGGGGTTGAATGACCGTTGGAGGGCCGGAATCATTGGAAACCCTGCATGTGGAGCTAGGTTATGTTTAAAAGTGTGATTTAATGTTTGTAGATGGAATCTGTAGGTCATGTGTCTGACGTTGATCACGGACATGGGCTAACACTTAGTAAAATCGTCGATCCGTATGTGGAAACTCCCGATACATGTCTACCGGTGTGAATAATGTGGTGAAATGTGTTCAACCTTGGTTTTCCATGTACATATGTTCTAAACAAACATAGATAGATAGAAAAGTCAGTTGGTCCATCCTCGCATGGAGAAAGCTATAAGGGTAGATCTGCGGGCCCCCCCCCCCGATCTAGGGTTTCGGGGGTGAATGACCGTCGGAGGGCCGGAATCATTGGAAAACCTGCATGTGGAGCTAGGTTATGTTTATAAGTGTGATTTAATGTTTGTAGATGGCATATGTAGGTCATGTGTCTGACGTTGTTCACGCACATGGGCTAACACTTAGTAAAATTGTCGATCCGTATGTGGAAACTCCCGGTACGTGTCTACCGGTGTGAATAATGTGGTGAAATGTGTTCAACCTTGGTTTTCCATGTACATATGTGCTAAACAAACATAGATAGATAAAAAAGTCCATTGGTCCATCCTCGTACGGAGAAAGCTATAAGGGTAGATCTGCGGGCCCCCCCGATCTAGGGTTTCGCGAGTGAATGACCATCGGAGGGCCGGAATCATTGGAAAACCTGCATGTGGAGCTAGGCTATGTTTATAAGTGTGATTTAATATTTTTAGATGGCATATGTAGGTCATGTGTCTGACGTTGTTCACGGACATGGGCTAACACTTAGTAAAATAGTCGATCCGTATGTGGAAAATCCCAGTGCGTGTCTACCGGTGTGAATAATGTGGTGAAATGTGTTCAACCTTTGTTTTCCATGTACATTTGTGCTAAACAAACATAGATAGATAAAAATTCCATTGGTCCATCCTCGTACGGAGAAATCTATAAGGGTAGATCTGCAGGCCCGACCCCCCCGATCTAGGGTTTCGGGTGTGAATGACCATCGGAGGGCCGGAATCATTAGAAAACCTGCATGTGGAGCTAGGTTATGTTTATAAGTGTGATTTAATGTTTGTAGATGGCATATGTAGGTGATGTGTCTGACGTTGTTCACGGACATGGGCTAACACTTAGTAAAATCGTCGATCCGTATGTGGAAACTCCCGGTACGTGTCTACCGGTGTGAATAATGTGGTGAAATGTGTTCAACCTTGGGTTTCCATGTACATATGTGCTAAAAACATAGATAGACAAAAAAGTCCATTGGTCGATCCTCGTACGGAGAAATCTATAAGGGTAGATCTGCGGGCCCGGCCCCCCCGATCTAGGGTTTCGGGGGTGAATGTTTGTCGGAGGGCCGGAATCATTAGAAAACCTGCATGTGGAGCTAGGTTATGTTTATAAGTGTGATTTAATGTTTCTAGATGGCATATGCAGGTCATGTGTCTGACGTTGTTCACGGGCATGGGCTAACACTTAGTAAAATCGTTGATCCATGTGGAAACTCCCGCTACGTGTCTACCGGTGCAAATAATGTGTTGAAATGTGTTCAACCTTGGTTTTCCATGTACATATGTGCTAAACAAACATAGATAGATAAAAAAGTCCATTGGTCCATCCTCGTACGGCGAAATCTAGAAGGGTAGATCTGCGGGCCCGGCCCCCACGATCTAGGGTTTCGGGGGTGAATGACCGTCGGAGGGCCGGAATCATTGGAAAACCTGCATGTGGAGCTAGGTTATGTTTA
Source organism: Bromus sterilis (assembly GCA_950022295.1). Classification (NCBI taxonomy): domain Eukaryota; kingdom Viridiplantae; phylum Streptophyta; class Magnoliopsida; order Poales; family Poaceae; genus Bromus; species Bromus sterilis. The sequence continues at coordinate 134,019,633 of OX465601.1, read as the reverse complement.
TAAGTGTGATTTAATGTTTGTAGATGGCATCTGTAGGTCATATGTATGACGTTGTTCACGGACATGGGCTAACACTTAGTAAAATCGTCGATCCGTATGTGGAAACTCCCGGTACGTGTCTACCGGTGTGAATAATATGGTGAAATGTGTTCAACCTTGGTTTTTCATGTACATATGTGCTAAACAAACATAGATAGATAAAAAAGTCCATTGTTCCATCCTCGTACGGAGAAAGCTATAAGGGTAGATCTGCGCCCCCCCCCGATCTAGGGTTTCGGGGGTGAATGACCATCGGAGGGCCGGAATCATTAGAAAACCTGCATGTGGAGCTAGGTTATGTTTATAAGTGTGATTTAATGTTTGTAGATGGCATATGTAGGTGATGTGTCTGACGTTGTTCACGGACATGGGCTAACACTTAGTAAAATCGTCGATCCGTATGTGGAAACTCCCGGTACGTGTCTACCGGTGTGAATAATGTGGTGAAATGTGTTCAACCTTGGGTTTCCATGTACATATGTGCTAAAAACATAGATAGATAAAAAAGTCCATTGGTCGATCCTCGTACGGAGAAATCTATAAGGGTAGATCTGCGGGCCCGGCCCCCCCGATCTAGGGTTTCGGGGGTGAATGACCGTCGGAGGGCCGGAATAGCTAGAAAACCTGCATGTGGAGCTAGGTTATTTTTATAAGTGTGATTTAATGTTTGTAGATGGCATATGTAGGTCATGTGTCTGACGTTCTTCACGGACATGGGCTAACACTTAGTAAAATCGTCGATCCGTATGTGGAAACTACCGGTACGTGTCTACCGGTGTGAATAATGTGGTGAAATTGTTCAACCTTGGTTTTCCATATACATATGTGCCAAACAAACATAGATAGATAAAAAAGTCCATTGGTCCATCCTCGTACGGAGAAAGCTATAAGGGTAGATCTGCGCCCCCCCCCCCCCGATCTAGGATTTCGGGGGTGAATGAACGTTGGAGGGCCAGAATCATTGGAAACCCTGCATGTGGAGCTAGGTTATGTTTATAAGTGTGATTTAATGTTTGTAGATGGCATCTGTAGGTCATATGTTTGACGTTGTTCACGGACATGGGCTAACACTTAGTAAAATCGTCGATCCGTATGTCGAAACTCCCGGTACGTGTCTACCGGTGTGAATAAGGTGGTGAAATGTTTTCAACCTTGGTTTCCATGTACATATGTGCTAAACAAACATTGATAGATAAAAAAGTCCATTGGTCCATCCTCGTACGGAGAAAGCTATAAGGGTAGATCTGCGGGCCCCTCCGATCTAGGGTTTCGCGGGTGAATGACCGTCGGAGGGGCGGAATCATTGGAAAACCTGCATGTGGAGCTAGGTTATGTTTATAAGTGTGATTTAATGTTTTTAGATGGCATATGTAGATCATGTGGCTGACGTTGTTCACGGACATGGGCTAACACTTCGTAAAATCGTCGATCCGTATGTGGAAACTCCCGGTACGTGTCTACCGGTGTGAATAATGTGGTGAAATTGTTCAACCTTTGTTTTCCATGTACATATGTGCTAAACAAACATAGATAGATAAAAAAGTCCATTGGTCCATCCTCGTACGGAGAAAGCTATAAGGGTAGATCTGCGCCCCCCCCCCCCCCGATCTAGGGTTTCGGGGCTGAATTACCGTTGGAGGGCCAGAATCATTGGAAATCCTGCATGTGGAGCTAGGTTATGTTTATAAGTGTGATTTAATGTTTGTAGATGGGATCTGTAGGTCTTGTGTATGACGTTGTTCACGGACATGGGCTAACACTTAGTAAAATTGTCGATCCGTATGTGGAAACTCCCGGTACGTGTCTACCGGTGTGAATAATGTGGTGAAATGTGTTCAACCTGGGTTTTCCATGTACGTATGTTCTAAACAAACATAGATAGATAGAAAAGTCAATTGGTCCATCCTCGTACGGAGAAAGCTATAAGGGTAGATATGCGGGCCCCCCCGATCTAGGGTTTCGGGGGTGCATGACCGTCGGAGGTCCGGAATCATTGGAAAACCTGCATGTGGAGCTAGGTTATGTTTATAAGTGTGATTTAATGTTTGTAGATGGCATATGTAGGTCATGTGTCTGACGTTGTTCACGGACATGGGCTAACACTTAGTAAAATTGTCGATCCGTATGTGGAAACTCCCGGTACGTGTCTACCGGTGTGAATAATGTGGTGAAATGTGTTCAACCTTGGTTTTCCATGTACATATGTGCTAAACAAACATAGATAGATAAAAAAGTCCATTGGTCCATCCTCGTACGGCGAAATCTAGAAGGGTAGATCTGCGGGCCCGGCCCCCACGATCTAGGGTTTCGGGGGTGAATGACCGTCGGAGGGCCAGAATCATTGGAAAACCTGCATGTGGAGCTAGGTTATGTTTATAAGTGTGATTTAATGTTTGTAGATGGCATCTGTAGGTCATATGTTTGACGTTGTTAACGGACATGGGCTAACACTTAGTAAAATCGTCGATCCGTATGTGGAAACTCCCGGTACGTGTCTACCGATGTGAATAATATGGTGAAATGTGTTCAACCTTGGTTTTCCATGTACATATGTTCTAAACAAACATAGATAGATAAAAAAGTCCATTGGTCCATCCTCGTACGGAGAAAGCTATAAGGGTAGATCTGCGGCCCCCCCCCCGATCTAGGGTTTCGGGGGTGAATGACCGTCGGAGGGCCGGAATCATTGGAAAACCTGCATGTGGATCTAGGTTATGTTTATAAGTGTGATTTAATGTTTGTAGATGGCACATGTAGGTCATGTGTCTGACGTTGTTCACGGGCATGGGCTAACACTTAGTAAAATGGTTGATCCATGTGGAAACTCCCGGTACGTGTCTACCGGTGTGAATAATGTGGTGAAATGTGTTCAACCTTGGGTTTCCATGTACATATGTGCTAAAAACATAGATAGATAAAAAAGTCCATTGGTCGATCCTCGTACGGAGAAATCTATAAGGGTAGATCTGCGGGCCCGGCCCCCCCGATCTAGGGTTTCGGGGGTGAATGACCGTCGGAGGGCCGGAATAGCTAGAAAACCTGCATGTGGAGCTAGGTTATTTTTATAAGTGTGATTTAATGTTTGTAGATGGCATATGTAGGTCATGTGTCTGACGTTCTTCACGGACATGGGCTAACACTTAGTAAAATCGTCGATCCGTATGTGGAAACTACCGGTACGTGTCTACCGGTGTGAATAATGTGGTGAAATTGTTCAACCTTGGTTTTCCATATACATATGTGCCAAACAAACATAGATAGATAAAAAAGTCCATTGGTCCATCCTCGTACGGAGAAAGCTATAAGGGTAGATCTGCGCCCCCCCCCCCGATCTAGGATTTCGGGGGTGAATGAACGTTGGAGGGCCAGAATCATTGGAAACCCTGCATGTGGAGCTAGGTTATGTTTATAAGTGTGATTTAATGTTTGTAGATGGCATCTGTAGGTCATATGTTTGACGTTGTTCACGGACATGGGCTAACACTTAGTAAAATCGTCGATCCGTATGTCGAAACTCCCGGTACGTGTCTACCGGTGTGAATAAGGTGGTGAAATGTTTTCAACCTTGGTTTCCATGTACATATGTGCTAAACAAACATTGATAGATAAAAAAGTCCATTGGTCCATCCTCGTACGGAGAAAGCTATAAGGGTAGATCTGCGGGCCCCTCCGATCTAGGGTTTCGCGGGTGAATGACCGTCGGAGGGGCGGAATCATTGGAAAACCTGCATGTGGAGCTAGGTTATGTTTATAAGTGTGATTTAATGTTTTTAGATGGCATATGTAGATCATGTGGCTGACGTTGTTCACGGACATGGGCTAACACTTCGTAAAATCGTCGATCCGTATGTGGAAACTCCCGGTACGTGTCTACCGGTGTGAATAATGTGGTGAAATTGTTCAACCTTTGTTTTCCATGTACATATGTGCTAAACAAACATAGATAGATAAAAAAGTCCATTGGTCCATCCTCGTACGGAGAAAGCTATAAGGGTAGATCTGCGCCCCCCCCCCCCCCGATCTAGGGTTTCGGGGCTGAATTACCGTTGGAGGGCCAGAATCATTGGAAATCCTGCATGTGGAGCTAGGTTATGTTTATAAGTGTGATTTAATGTTTGTAGATGGGATCTGTAGGTCTTGTGTATGACGTTGTTCACGGACATGGGCTAACACTTAGTAAAATTGTCGATCCGTATGTGGAAACTCCCGGTACGTGTCTACCGGTGTGAATAATGTGGTGAAATGTGTTCAACCTGGGTTTTCCATGTACGTATGTTCTAAACAAACATAGATAGATAGAAAAGTCAATTGGTCCATCCTCGTACGGAGAAAGCTATAAGGGTAGATATGCGGGCCCCCCCGATCTAGGGTTTCGGGGGTGCATGACCGTCGGAGGTCCGGAATCATTGGAAAACCTGCATGTGGAGCTAGGTTATGTTTATAAGTGTGATTTAATGTTTGTAGATGGCATATGTAGGTCATGTGTCTGACGTTGTTCACGGACATGGGCTAACACTTAGTAAAATTGTCGATCCGTATGTGGAAACTCCCGGTACGTGTCTACCGGTGTGAATAATGTGGTGAAATGTGTTCAACCTTGGTTTTCCATGTACATATGTGCTAAACAAACATAGATAGATAAAAAAGTCCATTGGTCCATCCTCGTACGGCGAAATCTAGAAGGGTAGATCTGCGGGCCCGGCCCCCACGATCTAGGGTTTCGGGGGTGAATGACCGTCGGAGGGCCAGAATCATTGGAAAACCTGCATGTGGAGCTAGGTTATGTTTATAAGTGTGATTTAATGTTTGTAGATGGCATCTGTAGGTCATATGTTTGACGTTGTTAACGGACATGGGCTAACACTTAGTAAAATCGTCGATCCGTATGTGGAAACTCCCGGTACGTGTCTACCGATGTGAATAATATGGTGAAATGTGTTCAACCTTGGTTTTCCATGTACATATGTTCTAAACAAACATAGATAGATAAAAAAGTCCATTGGTCCATCCTCGTACGGAGAAAGCTATAAGGGTAGATCTGCGGCCCCCCCCCGATCTAGGGTTTCGGGGGTGAATGACTGTCGGAGGGCCGGAATCATTGGAAAACCTGCATGTGGATCTAGGTTATGTTTATAAGTGTGATTTAATGTTTGTAGATGGCACATGTAGGTCATGTGTCTGACGTTGTTCACGGGCATGGGCTAACACTTAGTAAAATGGTTGATCCATGTGGAAACTCCCGCTACGTGACTACCGGTGCAAATAATGTGTTGAAATGTGTTCAACCTTGGTTTTCCATGTACATATGTGCTAAACAAACATAGATAGATAAAAAGTCCATTGGTCCATCCTCGTACGGCGAAATCTAAAAGGGTAGATCTGCGGGCCCGGCCCCCACGATCTAGGGTTTCGGGGGTGAATGACCGTCGGAGGGCCAGAATCATTGGAAAACCTGCATGTGGAGCTAGGTTATGTTTATAAGTGTGATTTAATGTTTGTAGATGGCATCTGTAGGTCATATGTTTGACGTTGTTCACGGACATGGGCTAACACTTAGTAAAATCGTCGATCCGTATGTGGAAACTCCCGGTACGTGTCTACCGGTGTGAATAATATGGTGAAATGTGTTCAACCTTGGTTTTCCATGTACATATGTGCTAAACAAACATAGATAGATAAAAAAGTCCATTGGTCCATCCTCGTACGGAGAAAGCTATAAGGGTAGATCTGCGCCCCCCCCCCCCCCGATCTAGGGTTTCGGGGGTGAATGACCGTCGGAGGGCCGGAATCATTGGAAAACCTGCATGTGGATCTAGGTTATGTTTATAAGTGTGATTTAATGTTTCTAGATGGCATATGCAGGTCATGTGTCTGACGTTGTTCACGGACATGGGCTAACACTTAGTAAAATCGTCGATCCGTATGTGGAAACTCCCGGTACGTGTCTACCGGTGTGAATAATGTGGTGAAATGTGTTCAACCTTGGTTTTCCATGTACATATGTGCTAAACAAACATAGATATATAAAAAAGTCCATTGGTCCATCCTCGTAAGGAGAAATCTATAAGGGTAGATCTTCGGGCCCCCCCGATCTAGGGTTTCGGGGGTGCATGACCGTCGGAGGTCCGGAATCATTGGAAAACCTGCATGTGGAGCTAGGTTATGTTTATAAGTGTGATTTAATGTTTGTAGATGGCATATGTAGGTCATGTGTCTGACGTTGTTCACGGACATGGGCTAACACTTAGTAAAATTGTCGATCCGTATGTGGAAACTCCCGGTACGTGTCTACCGGTGTGAATAATGTGGTGAAATGTGTTCAACCTTGGTTTTCCATGTACATATGTGCTAAACAAACATAGATAGATAAAAAAGTCCATTGTTCCATCCTCGTACGGAGAAAGCTATAAGGGTAGATCTGCGCCCCCCCCCCCCCCGATCTAGGGTTTCGGGGGTGAATGACCGTCGGAGGGCCGGAATCATTGGAAAACCTGCATGTGGATCTAGGTTATGTTTATAAGTGTGATTTAATGTTTGTAGATGGCACATGTAGGTCATGTGTCTGACGTTGTTCACGGACATGGGCTAACACTTAGTAAAATCGTCGATCCGTATGTGGAAACTCCCGGTACGTGTCTACCGGTGTGAATAATGTGGTGAAATGTGTTCAACCTTGGTTTTCCATGTACATATGTGCTAAACAAACATAGATATATAAAAAAGTCCATTGGTCCATCCTCGTAAGGAGAAATCTATAAGGGTAGATCTTCGGGCCCGGCCCTCCCGATCTAGGGTTTCGGGGGTGAATGACCGTCGGAGGGCCGGAATCATTGGAAAACCTGCATGTGGAGCTAGGTTATGTTTATAAGTGTGATTTAATGTTTGTAGATGGCATATGTAGGTCATGTGTGTGACGTTGTTCACGGACATGGGCTAACACTTAGTAAAATCGTCGATCCGTATGTGGAAACTCCCGGTACGTGTCTACCGGTGTGAATAATGTGGTGAAATTGTTCAACCTTGGTTTTCCATATACATATGTGCCAAACAAACATAGATAGATAAAAAAGTCCATTGGTCCATCCTCGTACGGAGAAAGCTATAAGGGTAGATCTGCGCCCCCCCCCCCCCCGATCTAGGATTTCGGGGGTGAATGAACGTTGGAGGGCCAGAATCATTGGAAACCCTGCATGTGGAGCTAGGTTATGTTTATAAGTGTGATTTAATGTTTGTAGATGGCATCTGTAGGTCATATGTTTGACGTTGTTCACGGACATGGGCTAACACTTAGTAAAATCGTCGATCCGTATGTCGAAACTCCCGGTACGTGTCTACCGGTGTGAATAATGTGGTGAAATGTTTTCAACCTTGGTTTCCATGTACATATGTGCTAAACAAACATTGATAGATAAAAAAGTCCATTGGTCCATCCTCGTACAGAGAAAGCTATAAGGGTAGATCTGCGGGCCCCTCCGATCTAGGGTTTCGCGGGTGAATGACCGTCGGAGGGGCGGAATCATTGGAAAACCTGCATGTGGAGCTAGGTTATGTTTATAAGTGTGATTTAGTGTTTGTAGATGGCATATGTAGATCATGTGGCTGACGTTGTTCACGGACATGGGCTAACACTTCGTAAAATCGTCGATCCGTATGTGGAAACTCCCGGTACGTGTCTACCGGTGTGAATAATGTGGTGAAATTGTTCAACCTTTGTTTTCCATGTACATATGTGCTAAACAAACATAGATAGATAAAAAAGTCCATTGGTCCATCCTCGTACGGAGAAAGCTATAAGGGTAGATCTGCGCCCCCCCCCCCCCGATCTAGGGTTTTGGGGCTGAATTACCGTTGAAGGGCCGGAATCATTGGAAATCTTGCATGTGGAGCTAGGTTATGTTTATAAGTGTGATTTAATGTTTGTAGATGGGATCTGTAGGTCTTGTGTATGACGTTGTTCACGGACATGGGCTAACACTTAGTAAAATCGTCGATCCATATGTGGAAACTCTCGGTACGTGTCTACCGGTGTGAATAATGTGGTGAAATGTGTTCAACCTGGGTTTTCCATGTACATATGTTCTAAACAAACATAGATAGATAGAAAAGTCAATTGGTCCATCCTCGTACGGAGAAAGCTATAAGGGTAGATCTGCGGGCCCCCCCGATCTAGGGTTTCGGGGGTGCATGACCGTCGGAGGTCCGGAATCATTGGAAAACCTGCATGTGGAGCTAGGTTATGTTTATAAGTGTGATTTAATGTTTGTAGATGGCATATGTAGGTCATGTGTCTGACGTTGTTCACGGACATGGGCTAACACTTAGTAAAATCGTCGATCCGTATGTGGAAACTCCCGGTACGTGTCTACCGGTTTGAATAATGTGGTGAAATGTGTTCAACATTGGTTTTCCATGTACATATGTGCTAAACAAACATAGATAAATAAAAAAGTCCATTGGTCCATCCTCGTAGGGAGAAAGCTATAAGGGTAGATCTGCGGGGCCCCCCGATCTAGGGTTTCGCGAGTGAATGACCGTCGGAGGGCCGAAATCATTGGAAAACCTGCATGTGGAGCTAGGTTATGTTTATAAGTGTGATTTAATTTTTGTAGATGGCATATGTAGGTCATGTGTCTGACGTTGTTCACGGACATGGGCTAACACTTAGTAAAGTCGTCGATCCGTATGTGGAAACTCCCAGTACGTGTCTACCGGTGTGAATAATGTGGTGAAATGTGTTCAACCTTGGGTTTCCATGTACATATGTGCTAAACAAATATAGATAGATAAAAAGTCCATTGGTCCATCCTCGTACGGAGAAATCTATAAGGGTAGATCTGCGGGCCCGGCCCCCCCGATCTAGGGTTTCGGGGGTGAATGACCGTCGGAGGGCCGGAATCATTAGAAAACCTGCATGTGGAGCTAGGTTATGTTTATAAGTGTGATTTAATGTTTGTAGTTGGCATATGTAGGTCATGTGTCTGACGTTGTTCACGGACATGGGCTAACACTTAGTAAAATCGTCGATCCGTATGTGGAAACTCCCGGTACGTGTCTACCGGTGTGAATAATGTGGTGAAATGTGTTCAACCTTGGTTTTCCATGTACATATGTGCTAAAAACATAGATAAAAAAGTCCATTGGTCCATCCTCGTACGGAGAAATCAATAAGGGTAGATCTGCGGGGCCCCCCCGATCTAGGGTTTCGGGGGTGAATGACCGTCGGAGGGCCGGAATCATTAGAAAACCTGCATGTGGAGCTAGGTTATGTTTATAAGTGTGATTTAGTTTTTGTAGATGGCATATGTAGGTCATGTGTCTGACGTTGTTCACGGGCATGGGCTAACACTTAGTAAAATTGTCGATCCATGTGGAAACTCCCGCTACGTGTCTACCGGTACAAATAATGTGGTGAAATGTGTTCAACCTTGGTTTTCCATGTATATATGTGCTAAACAAACATAGATAGATAAAAAGTCCATTGGTCCATCCTCGTACGGAGAAATCTATAAGGGTAGATCTGCGGGCCCGGCCCCCCCGATCTAGGGTTTCGGGGGTGAATGACCGTCGGAGGGCCGGAATCATTAGAAAACCTGCATGTGGAGCTAGGTTATGTTTATAAGTGTGATTTAATGTTTGTAGATGGCATATGTAGGTCATGTGTCTGACGTTGTTCACGGACATGGGCTAACACTTAGTAAAATCGTCCATCCTTATGTGGAAACTCCCGGTACGGGTCTACCGGTGTGAATAATGTGGTGAAATGTGTCCAACCTTGGTTTTTCATGTACATATGTGCTCAGCAAACATAGATAGATAAAAAAGTCCATTGGTCCATCCTCGTACGGAGAAAGCTATAAGGGTAGATCTGCGGGGCCCCCCGATCTAGGGTTTCGGGGGTGAATGCCCGTCAGAGGGCCGGAATCATTGGAAAACCTGCATGTGGAGCTAGGTTATGTTTATAAGTGTGATTTAATGTTTGTAGATGGCATATGATGGTCATGTGTCTGACGTTGGTCACGGACATGGGCTAACACTTAGTAAAATCGTCGATCCGTATGTGGAAACTCCCGGTACGTGTCTACCGGTGTGAATAATGTGGTGAAATGTGTTCAACCTTTGTTTTCCATGTACATATGTGCTAAATAAACATAGATAGATAAAAAAGTCCATTGGTCTATCCTCATACGGAGAAATCTATAAGGGTAGATCTGTGGGCCCGCCCCCCCCCCCCCCGATCTAGGGTTTCGGGGGTGAATGACCGTCGGAGGGCCGGAATCATTAGAAAACCTGCATGTGGAGCTAGGTTATGTTTATGAGTGTGATTTAATGTTTGTAGATGGCATATGTAGGTCATGTGTCTAACGTTGTTCACGGACATGGGCTAACACTTAGTAAAATCGTCGATCCGTATGTGGAAACTCCCGGTACGTGTCTACCGGTGTGAATAATGTGGTGAAATGTGTTCAACCTTGGGTTTCCATGTACATATGTGCTAAAAACATAGATAGATAAAAAAGTCCATTGGTCGATCCTCGTACGGAGAAAGCTATAAGGGTAGATCTGCGCCCCCCCCCGATCTAGGGTTTCGGGGGTGAATGACCGTCGGAGGGCCGGAATCATTGGAAAACCTGCATGTGGATCTAGGTTATGTTTATAAGTGTGATTTAATGTTTGTAGATGGCACATGTAGGTCATGTGTCTGACGTTGTTCACGGACATGGGCTAACACTTAGTAAAATCGTCGATCCGTATGTGGAAACTCCCGGTACGTGTCTACCGGTGTGAATAATGTGGTGAAATGTGTTCAACCTTGGTTTTCCATGTACATATGTGCTAAACAAACATAGATATATAAAAAAGTCCATTGGTCCATCCTCGTAAGGAGAAATCTATAAGGGTAGATCTTCGGGCCCGGCCCCCCAGATCTAGGGTTTCGGGGGTGAATGACCGTCGGAGGGCCGGAATAGCTAGAAAACCTGCATGTGGAGCTAGGTTATTTTTATAAGTGTGGTTTAATGTTTGTAGATGGCATATGTAGGTCATGTGTCTGACGTTGTTCACGGACATGGGCTAACACTTAGTAAAATCGTCGATCCGTATGTGGAAACTCCCGGTACGTGTCTACCGGTGTGAATAATGTGGTGAAATTGTTCAACCTTTGTTTTCCATGTACATTTGTGCTAAACAAACATAGATAGATAAAAATTCCATTGGTCCATCCTCGTACGGAGAAATCTATAAGGGTAGATCTGCAGGCCCGACCCCCCCGATCTAGGGTTTCGGGTGTGAATGACCATCGGAGGGCCGGAATCATTAGAAAACCTGCATGTGGAGCTAGGTTATGTTTATAAGTGTGATTTAATGTTTGTAGATGGCATATGTAGGTGATGTGTCTGACGTTGTTCACGGACATGGGCTAACACTTAGTAAAATCGTCGATCCGTATGTGGAAACTCCCGGTACGTGTCTACCGGTGTGAATAATGTGGTGAAATGTGTTCAACCTTGGGTTTCCATGTACATATGTGCTAAAAACATAGATAGACAAAAAAGTCCATTGGTCGATCCTCGTACGGAGAAATCTATAAGGGTAGATCTGCGGGCCCGGCCCCCCCGATCTAGGGTTTCGGGGGTGAATGACTGTCGGAGGGCCGGAATCATTAGAAAACCTGCATGTGGAGCTAGGTTATGTTTATAAGTGTGATTTAATGTTTCTAGATGGCATATGCAGGTCATGTGTCTGACGTTGTTCACGGGCATGGGCTAACACTTAGTAAAATCGTTGATCCATGTGGAAACTCCCGCTACGTGTCTACCGGTGCAAATAATGTGTTGAAATGTGTTCAACCTTGGTTTTCCATGTACATATGTGCTAAACAAACATAGATAGATAAAAAAGTCCATTGGTCCATCCTCGTACGGCGAAATCTAGAAGGGTAGATCTGCGGGCCCGGCCCCCACGATCTAGGGTTTCGGGGGTGAATGACCGTCGGAGGGCCGGAATCATTGGAAAACCTGCATGTGGAGCTAGGTTATGTTTATAAGTGTGATTTAATGTTTGTAGATGGCATCTGTAGGTCATATGTTTGACGTTGTTCACGGACATGGGCTAACACTTAGTAAAATCGTCGATCCGTATGTGGAAACTCCCGGTACGTGTCTACCGGTGTGAATAATATGGTGAAATGTGTTCAACCTTGGTTTTTCATGTACATATGTGCTAAACAAACATAGATAGATAAAAAAGTCCATTGTTCCATCCTCGTACGGAGAAAGCTATAAGGGTAGATCTGCGCCCCCCCCCCCCGATCTAGGGTTTCGGGGGTGAATGACCGTCGGAGGGCCGGAATCATTGGAAAACCTGCATGTGGATCTAGGTTATGTTTATAAGTGTGATTTAATGTTTGTAGATGGCACATGTAGGTCATGTGTCTGACGTTGTTCACGGACATGGGCTAACACTTAGTAAAATCGTCGATCCGTATGTGGAAACTCCCGGTACGTGTCTACCGGTGTGAATAATGTGGTGAAATGTGTTCAACCTTGGGTTTCCATGTACATATGTGCTAAAAACATAGATAGACAAAAAAGTCCATTGGTCGATCCTCGTACGGAGAAATCTATAAGGGTAGATCTGCGGGCCCGGCCCCCCGATCTAGGGTTTCGGGGGTGAATGTTTGTCGGAGGGCCGGAATCATTAGAAAACCTGCATGTGGAGCTAGGTTATGTTTATAAGTGTGATTTAATGTTTCTAGATGGCATATGCAGGTCATGTGTCTGACGTTGTTCACGGGCATGGGCTAACACTTAGTAAAATCGTTGATCCATGTGGAAACTCCCGCTACGTGTCTACCGGTGCAAATAATGTGTTGAAATGTGTTCAACCTTGGTTTTCCATGTACATATGTGCTAAACAAACATAGATAGATAAAAAAGTCCATTGGTCCATCCTCGTACGGCGAAATCTAGAAGGGTAGATCTGCGGGCCCGGCCCCCACGATCTAGGGTTTCGGGGGTGAATGACCGTCGGAGGGCCGGAATCATTGGAAAACCTGCATGTGGAGCTAGGTTATGTTTATAAGTGTGATTTAATGTTTGTAGATGGCATCTGTAGGTCATATGTTTGACGTTGTTCACGGACATGGGCTAACACTTAGTAAAATCGTCGATCCGTATGTGGAAACTCCCGGTACGTGTCTACCGGTGTGAATAATGTGGTGAAATGTGTTCAACCTTGGGTTTCCATGTACATATGTGATAAAAACATAGATAGATAAAAAAGTCCATTGGTCGATCCTCGTACGGAGAAATCTATAAGGGTAGATCTGCGGGCCCGGCCCCCCCGATCTAGGGTTTCGGGGGTGAATGACCGTCGGAGGGCCGGAATAGCTAGAAAACCTGCATGTGGAGCTAGGTTATTTTTATAAGTGTGATTTAATGTTTGTAGATGGCATATGTAGGTCATGTGTCTGACGTTCTTCACGGACATGGGCTAACACTTAGTAAAATCGTCGATCCGTATGTGGAAACTCCCGGTACGTGTCTACCGGTGTGAATAATGTGGTGAAATTGTTCAACCTTGGTTTTCCATATACATATGTGCCAAACAAACATAGATAGATAAAAAAGTCCATTGGTCCATCCTCGTACGGAGAAAGCTATAAGGGTAGATCTGCGCCCCCCCCCCCCCCGATCTAGGATTTCGGGGGTGAATGAACGTTGGAGGGCCAGAATCATTGGAAACCCTGCATGTGGAGCTAGGTTATGTTTATAAGTGTGATTTAATGTTTGTAGATGGCATCTGTAGGTCATATGTTTGACGTTGTTCACGGACATGGGGTAACACTTAGTAAAATCGTCGATCCGTATGTCGAAACTCCCGGTACGTGTCTACCGGTGTGAATAATGTGGTGAAATGTTTTCAACCTTGGTTTCCATGTACATATGTGCTAAACAAACATTGATAGATAAAAAAGTCCATTGGTCCATCCTCGTACGGAGAAAGCTATAAGGGTAGATCTGCGGGCCCCTCCGATCTAGGGTTTCGCGGGTGAATGACCGTCGGAGGGGCGGAATCATTGGAAAACCTGCATGTGGAGCTAGGTTATGTTTATAAGTGTGATTTAATGTTTTTAGATGGCATATGTAGATCATGTGGCTGACGTTGTTCACGGACATGGGCTAACACTTCGTAAAATCGTCGATCCGTATGTGGAAACTCCCGGTACGTGTCTACCGGTGTGAATAATGTGGTGAAATTGTTCAACCTTTGTTTTCCATGTACATATGTGCTAAACAAACATAGATAGATAAAAAAGTCCATTGGTCCATCCTCGTACGGAGAAAGCTATAAGGGTAGATCTGCGCCCCCCCCCCCGATCTAGGGTTTCGGGGCTGAATTACCGTTGGAGGGCCGGAATCATTGGAAATCCTGCATGTGGAGCTAGGTTATGTTTATAAGTGTGATTTAATGTTTGTAGATGGGATCTGTAGGTCTTGTGTATGACGTTGTTCACGGACATGGGCTAACACTTAGTAAAATTGTCGATCCGTATGTGGAAACTCCCGGTACGTGTCTACCGGTGTGAATAATGTGGTGAAATGTGTTCAACCTGGGTTTTCCATGTACGTATGTTCTAAACAAACATAGATAGATAGAAAAGTCAATTGGTCCATCCTCGTACGGAGAAAGCTATAAGGGTAGATCTGCGGGCCCCCCCGATCTAGGGTTTCGGGGGTGCATGACCGTCGGAGGTCCGGAATCATTGGAAAACCTGCATGTGGAGCTAGGTTATGTTTATAAGTGTGATTTAATGTTTGTAGATGGCATATGTAGGTCATGTGTCTGACGTTGTTCACGGACATGGGCTAACACTTAGTAAAATTGTCGATCCGTATGTGGAAACTCCCGGTACGTGTCTACCGGTGTGAATAATGTGGTGAAATGTGTTCAACCTTGGTTTTCCATGTACATATGTGCTAAACAAACATAGATAGATAAAAAAGTCCATTGGTCCATCCTCGTACGGCGAAATCTAGAAGGGTAGATCTGCGGGCCCGGCCCCCACGATCTAGGGTTTCGGGGGTGAATGACCGTCGGAGGGCCAGAATCATTGGAAAACCTGCATGTGGAGCTAGGTTATGTTTATAAGTGTGATTTAATGTTTGTAGATGGCATCTGTAGGTCATATGTTTGACGTTGTTCACGGACATGGGCTAACACTTAGTAAAATCGTCGAACCGTATGTGGAAACTCCCGGTACGTGTCTACCGGTGTGAGTAATATGGTGAAATGTGTTCAACCTTGGTTTCCCATGTACATATGTTCTAAACAAACATAGATAGATAAAAAAGTCCATTGGTCCATCCTCGTACGGAGAAAGCTATAAGGGTAGATCTGCGGCCCCCCCCCCCCCCGATCTAGGGTTTCGGGGGTGAATGACCGTCGGAGGGCCGGAATCATTGGAAAACCTGCATGTGGATCTAGGTTATGTTTATAAGTGTGATTTAATGTTTGTAGATGGCACATGTAGGTTATGTGTCTGACGTTGTTCACGGGCATGGGCTAACACTTAGTAAAATGGTTGATCCATGTGGAAACTCCCGCTACGTGACTACCGGTGCAAATAATGTGTTGAAATGTGTTCAACCTTGGTTTTCCATGTACATATGTGCTAAACAAACATAGATAGATAAAAAAGTCCATTGGTCCATCCTCGTACGGCGAAATCTAAAAGGGTAGATCTGCGGGCCCGGCCCCCACGATCTAGGGTTTCGGGGGTGAATGACCGTCGGAGGGCCAGAATCATTGGAAAACCTGCATGTGGAGCTAGGTTATGTTTATAAGTGTGATTTAATGTTTGTAGATGGCATCTGTAGGTCATATGTTTGACGTTGTTCACGGACATGGGCTAACACTTAGTAAAATCGTCGATCCGTATGTGGAAACTCCCGGTACGTGTCTACCGGTGTGAATAATATGGTGAAATGTGTTCAACCTTGGTTTTCCATGTACATATGTGCTAAACAAACATAGATAGATAAAAAAGTCCATTGGTCCATCCTCGTACGGAGAAAGCTATAAGGGTAGATCTGCGCCCCCCCCCCCCGATCTAGGGTTTCGGGGGTGAATGACCGTCGGAGGGCCGGAATCATTGGAAAACCTGCATGTGGATCTAGGTTATGTTTATAAGTGTGATTTAATGTTTCTAGATGGCATATGCAGGTCATGTGTCTGACGTTGTTCACGGACATGGGCTAACACTTAGTAAAATCGTCGATCCGTATGTGGAAACTCCCGGTACGTGTCTACCGGTGTGAATAATGTGGTGAAATGTGTTCAACCTTGGTTTTCCATGTACATATGTGCTAAACAAACATAGATATATAAAAAAGTCCATTGGTCCATCCTCGTAAGGAGAAATCTATAAGGGTAGATCTTCGGGCCCCCCCGATCTAGGGTTTCGGGGGTGCATGACCGTCGGAGGTCCGGAATCATTGGAAAACCTGCATGTGGAGCTAGGTTATGTTTATAAGTGTGATTTAATGTTTGTAGATGGCATATGTAGGTCATGTGTCTGACGTTGTTCACGGACATGGGCTAACACTTAGTAAAATTGTCGATCCGTATGTGGAAACTCCCGGTACGTGTCTACCGGTGTGAATAATGTGGTGAAATGTGTTCAACCTTGGTTTTCCATGTACATATGTGCTAAACAAACATAGATAGATAAAAAAGTCCATTGTTCCATCCTCGTACGGAGAAAGCTATAAGGGTAGATCTGCGCCCCCCCCCCCCCCCCCGATCTAGGGTTTCGGGGGTGAATGACCGTCGGAGGGCCGGAATCATTGGAAAACCTGCATGTGGATCTAGGTTATGTTTATAAGTGTGATTTAATGTTTGTAGATGGCACATGTAGGTCATGTGTCTGACGTTGTTCACGGACATGGGCTAACACTTAGTAAAATCGTCGATCCGTATGTGGAAACTCCCGGTACGTGTCTACCGGTGTGAATAATGTGGTGAAATGTGTTCAACCTTGGTTTTCCATGTACATATGTGCTAAACAAACATAGATATATAAAAAAGTCCATTGGTCCATCCTCGTAAGGAGAAATCTATAAGGGTAGATCTTCGGGCCCGGCCCCCCCGATCTAGGGTTTCGGGGGTGAATGACCGTCGGAGGGCCGGAATCATTGGAAAACCTGCATGTGGAGCTAGGTTATGTTTATAAGTGTGATTTAATGTTTGTAGATGGCATATGTAGGTCATGTGTGTGACGTTGTTCACGGACATGGGCTAACACTTAGTAAAATCGTCGATCCGTATGTGGAAACTCCCGGTACGTGTCTACCGGTGTGAATAATGTGGTGAAATTGTTCAACCTTGGTTTTCCATATACATATGTGCCAAACAAACATAGATAGATAAAAAAGTCCATTGGTCCATCCTCGTACGGAGAAAGCTATAAGGGTAGATCTGCGCCCCCCCCCCCCCCGATCTAGGATTTCGGGGGTGAATGAACGTTGGAGGGCCAGAATCATTGGAAACCCTGCATGTGGAGCTAGGTTATGTTTATAAGTGTGATTTAATGTTTGTAGATGGCATCTGTAGGTCATATGTTTGACGTTGTTCACGGACATGGGCTAACACTTAGTAAAATCGTCGATCCGTATGTCGAAACTCCCGGTACGTGTCTACCGGTGTGAATAATGTGGTGAAATGTTTTGAACCTTGGTTTTCCATGTACATATGTGCTAAACAAACATTGATAGATAAAAAGTCCATTGGTCCATCCTCGTACGGAGAAAGCTATAAGGGTAGATCTGCGGGCCCCTTCCGATCTAGGGTTTCGCGGGTGAATGACCGTCGGAGGGGCGGAATCATTGGAAAACCTGCATGTGGAGCTAGGTTATGTTTATAAGTGTGATTTAATGTTTGTAGATGGCATATGTAGATCATGTGGCTGACGTTGTTCACGGACATGGGCTAACACTTCGTAAAATCGTCGATCCGTATGTGGAAACTCCCGGTACGTGTCTACCGGTGTGAATAATGTGGTGAAATTGTTCAACCTTTGTTTTCCATGTACATATGTGCTAAACAAACATAGATAGATAAAAAAGTCCATTGGTCCATCCTCGTACGGAGAAAGCTATAAGGGTAGATCTGCGCCCCCCCCCCCCCGATCTAGGGTTTCGGGGGTGAATGACCGTCGGAGGGCCGGAATCATTAGAAAACCTGCATGTGGAGCTAGGTTATGTTTATAAGTGTGATTTAATTTTTCTAGATGACATATGTAGGTCATGTGTCTGACGTTGGTCATGGACATGGGCTAACACTTAGTAAAATCGTCGGTCCGTATGTGGAAACTCCCGGTACGTGTCTACCCGTGTGAATAATGTGGTGAAATGTGTTCAACCTCGGTTTTCCATGTACATATGTGCTAAGGAAACATAGATAGATAAAAAAGTTCATTGGTCCATCCTCGTACGGAGAAATCTATAAGGGTAGATCTGCGGGCCCGACCCCCCCGATCTAGGGTTTCGGGGGTGAATGACCGTCGGAGGGCCGGAATCATTAGAAAACCTGCATGTGCAGCTAGGTTATGTTTATAAGTTTGATTTAATGTTTTTAGATGGCATATGTAGGTCATGTGTCTGACGTTGTTCATGGACATGGGCTAACACTTAGTAAAATCGTCGATCCGTATGTGGAAACTCCAGGTACGTGTCTACCGGTGTGAATAATGTGGTGAAATGTGTTCAACGTTGCTTTTCCATGTACATATGTGATAAACAAACATAGATAGATAAAAAAGTCCATTGGTCCATCCTCGTACGGAGAAAGCTATAAGGGTAGATCTGCGGGCCCCCCCCGATCTAGGGTTTCGGGGGTGAATGACCGTCGGAGGGCCGGAATCATTGGAAAACCTGCATGTGGAGCTAGGTTATGTTTATAAGTGTGATTTAATGTTTGTAGATGGCATATGTAGGTCATGTGTCTGACGTTGTTCACGGACATGGGCTAACACTTAGTAAAATCGTCGATCGTATGTGGAAACTCCCGGTACGTGTCTACCAGTGTGAATAATGTGGTGAACTGTGTTCAACCTTGGTTTTCCATGTACATATGTGCTAAAAAAACATAGATAGATAAAAAAGTCCATTGGTCCATCCTCGTACGGAGAAAGCTATAAGGGTAGATCTGCGCCCCCCCCCCCCTGATCTAGGGTTTCGGGGGTGAATGACCGTCGGAGGGCCGGAATCATTGGAAAACCTGCATGTGGAGCTAGGTTATGTTTATAAAGTGTGATTTAATGTTTGTAGATGGCATATGTAGGTCATGTGTATCACGTTGTTCACAGACATGGGCTAACACTTAGTAAAATCGTCGATCCGTATAGGGAAACTCCCGGTACGTGTCTACCAGTGTGAATAATGTGGTGAAATGTGTTGAACCTTGGTTTTCCATGTACATATGTGCTAAACAAACATAGATAGATAAAAAAGTCCATTGGTCCATCCTCGTACGGAGAAAGCTATAAGGGTAGATCTGCGGGGGCCCCCGATATAGGGTTTCGGGGGTGAATGACCGTCGGAGGAACGGAATCATTGGAAAACCTGCATGTGGAGCTAGGTTATGTTTATAAGTGTGATTTAATGTTTGTAGATGGCATATGTAGGTCATGTGTCTGACGTTGTTCACGGACATGGGCTAACACTTTGTAAAATCGTCGATCCGTATGTGGAAACTCCCGGTACGTGTCTACCGGTGTGAATAATGTGGTGAAATGTGTTCAACCTTGGTTTTCCATGTACATATGTGCTAAACAAACATAGGTAGATAAAAAAGTCCATTGGTCCATCCTCGTACGGAAAAATCTATGTGGGTAGATCTGCGGGCCCGGCCCCCCCGATCTAGGGTTTCGGGGGTGAATGACCGTCGGAGGGCCGGAATCATTAGAAAACCTTCTTGTGGAGCTAGGTTATGTTTATAAGTGTGATTTAATGTTTGTAGATGGCATATGTAGGTCATGTGTCTGACGTTGTTCACGGACATGGGCTAACACTTAGTAAAATCGTCGATCCGTATGTGGAAACTTCCGGTACGTGTCTACCGGTGTGAATAATCTGGTGAAATGTGTTCAACCTTGGTTTTCCATGTACATATGTGCTAAACAAACATAGATAGATAAAAAATGTCATTGGTCCATCCTCGTACGGAGAAAGCTATATGGGTAGATTTGCGGCCCCCCCGATCTATGGTTTCGCGGGTGAATGACCGTCGGAGGGCCGGAATCATTGGAAAACCTGCATGTGGAGCTAGGCTATGTTTATAAGTGTGATTTAATTTTTGTAGATCGCATATGTAGGTCATGTGTCTGACGTTGTTCACGGACATGGGCTAACACTTAGTAAAATCGTCGATCCGTATGTGGAAACTCCCGGTACGTGTCTACCGGTGTGAATAATTTGGTGAAATGTGTTCAACCTTGGTTTTCCATGTACATTTGTGCTAAAAAACATAGCTAGAGAAAAAAGTCCATTGTTCCATCCTCGTACGGAGAAAGCTATAAGGGTAGATCTGCGAGCCCCCCAGATCTAGGGTTTCGGGGGTGAATGACCGTCGGAGGGCTGGAATCATTGGAAAACCTGCATGTGGAGCTAGGTTATGTTAATAAGTGTGACTTAATGTTTGTAGATGGCATATGTAGGTCATGTGTGTGACGTTGTTCACGGACATGGGCTAACACTTAGTAAAATCGTCGATCCGTATGTGGAAACTCCCGGTACGTGTCTATCGGTGTGAATAATGTGGTGAAATGTGTTCAACCTTGGTTTTCCATGTACATATGTGCTAAACAAACATAGATAGATAAAAAAGTCCATTGGTCCATCCTCGTACGGAGAAAGCTATAAGGGTAGATCTGCGTGCCCCCCCGCGATCTAGGGTTTCGGGGGTGAATGACCGTCGGAGGGCCGGAATCATTAGAAAACCTGCATGTGGAGCTAGGTTATGTTTATAAGTGTGATTTAATGTTTGTAGATGGCCTATGTAGGTCATGTGTCTGACGTTGTTCACGGACATGGGCTAACACTTAGTAAAATCGTCGACCCGTATGTGGAAACTCCAGGTACGTGTCTACCGGTGTGAATAATGTGGTGAAATGTGTTCAACGTTGGTTTTCCATGTACATATGTGCTAAAAAACATAGATAGATAAAAAAGTCCATTGGTCCATCCTCGTACGGAGAAAGCTATAAGGGTAGATCTGCGGGCCCCCCCGATCTAGGGTTTCGGGGGTGAATGACCGTCGGAGGGCCGGAATAATTGGAAAACCTGCATGTGGAGCTAGGTTATGTTTATAAGTGTGATTTCATGTTTGTAGATGGCATATGTAGGTCATATGTCTGACATTGTTCACGGACATGGGCTAACACTTAGTAAAATCGTCGATCCGTATGTGGAAACTCCCGGTACGTGTCTACCAGTGTGAATAATGTGGTGAACTTTGTTCAACCTTGGTTTTCCATGTACGTATGTGCTAAACAAACATAGATAGATAAAAAAATTCCATTGGTCCATCCTCGTACGGAGAAATCTATAAGGGTAGATCTGCGGGCACCCTCGATCTAGGGTTTCGCGGGTGAATGACCGTCGGAGGGCCGGAATCATTGGAAAACCTGCATGTGGAGCAAGGTTATGTTTATAAGTTTGATTTAATGTTTGTATATGGCATATGTAGGTCATGTGTCTGGCGTTGTTCACGGACATGGGCTAACACTTAGTAAAATTGTCGATCCGTATGTGGAAACTCCTGGTACGTGTCTACCGGTGTGAATAATGTGGTGAAATGTGTTCAACCTTGGTTTTCCATGTACAGATGTGCTAAAAAAACATAGATAGATAAAAAAAATTCCATTGGTCCATCCTCGTACGGAGAAAGCTATAAGGGTAGATCTGCGGGCCCCCCCGATCTAGGGTTTCGCGGGTGAATGACCGTCGGCGGGCCGGAATCATTTGAAAACCTGCATGTGGAGCAAGGTTATGTTTATAAGTTTGATTTAATGTTTGTATATGGCATATTTAGATCATGTGTCTGACGTTGTTCACGGACATGGGCTAACACTTAGTAAAATCGTCGATCCGTATGTGGAAACTCCCGGTACGTGTCTACCGGTGTGAATAATTTGGTGAAATGTGTTCAACCTTGGTTTTCCATGTAAATTTGTGCTAAACAAACATAGATAGATAAAAAAGTCCATTGGTCCATCCTCGTACGAAGAAAGCTATAAGGGTAGATCTTCGGGCCCCCCGATCTAGGGTTTCGGAGGTGAATGACCGTCGGAGGGCCGGAATCATTGGAAAACCTGCATGTGGAGCTAGGTTATGTTTATAAGTGTGATTTAATGTTTGTAGATGGCATATGTAGGTCATGTGTGTGACGTTGTTCACGGACATGGGCTAACACTTAGTAAAATTATCGATCCGTATGTGGAAACTCCCGGTACGTGTCTAACGGTGTGAATAATGTGGTGAAATGTGTTCAACCTTGGTTTTCCATGTACATATGTGCTAAAAATACATAGATAGATAAAAAAGTCCATTGCTCCATCCTCGTACGGAGAAAGCTATAAGGGTAGATCTGCGTGCCCCCCCACGATCTAGGGTTTCGGGGGTGAATCACCGTCGGAGGGCCGGAATCATTGGAAAACCTGCATGTGGAGCTAGGTTATGTTTATAAGTGTGATTTAATGTTTATAGATGGCAGATGTAGGTCATGTGTGTGACGTTCTTCACGGACATGGGCTAACACTTAGTAAAATCGTCGATCCGTATGTGGAAACTCCCGGTACGTGTTTACCGATGTGAATAATGTGG
The DNA here is from genome assembly GCA_950022295.1 of Bromus sterilis. Classification (NCBI taxonomy): domain Eukaryota; kingdom Viridiplantae; phylum Streptophyta; class Magnoliopsida; order Poales; family Poaceae; genus Bromus; species Bromus sterilis. The sequence goes on along the minus strand of OX465601.1, from coordinate 133,996,711 downwards.
TGAAATGTGTTCAACCTTGGTTTTCCATGTACATACGTGCTAAACAAACATAGATAGATAAAAAAGTCCATTGGTCCATCCTCGTAAGGAGAAAGCTATAAGGGTAGATCTACGGGCCCCCCCGATCTAGGGTTTCTCGGGTGAATGACCGTCGGAGGGCCGGAATCATTGGAAAACCTGCATGTGGAGCTAGGTTATGTTTATAAGTTTGATTTAATGTTTGTATATGGCATATGTAGGTCATGTGTGTGCCGTTGATCACGGACATGGGCTAACACTTAGTAAAATCGTCGATCCGTATGTGGAAACTCCCGGTACGTGTCGTTCGGTGTAAATAATTTGGTGAACTGTATTCAACCTTGGTTTTCCATGTACATTTGTGCTAAACAAACATAGATAGATAAAAAATTCCATTGGTCCATCCTCGTACGGAGAAAGCTATAAGGGTAGATCCGCGGGCCCCCCGATCTAGGGTTTCGGAGGTGAATGACCGTCGGAGGGCCGGATTAATTGGAAAACCTGCATGTGGAGCTAGCTTATGTTTATAAGTGTGATTTAATGTTTGTAGATGACATATGTAGGTCATGTGTCTGACGTTGTTCACGGACATGGGCTAACATTTAGTAAAATCGTCGATCCGTATGTGGAAACTCCCGGTACGTGTCTACCGGTGTGAATAATCTGGTGAAATGTGTTCAACCTTGGGTTTCCATGTACATATCTGCTAAACAAACATAGGTAGATAAAAAAGTCCATTGGTCCATCCTCGTACGGAGAAATCTATATGGGTAGATCTGCGGGCCCGGCCCCCCCGATCTAGGGTTTCGGGGGTGAATGACCGTCGGAGGGCCGGAATCATTAGAAAACCTGCATGTGGAGCTAGGTTATGTTTATAAGTGTGATTTAATGTTTGTAGATGGCATATGTAGGTCATGTGTCTGACGTTGTTCACGGACATGGGCTAACACTTAGTAAAATCGTCGATCCGTATGTGGAAACTCCCGGTACGTGTCTACCGGTGTGAATAATGTGGTGAGATGTGTTCAACCTTGGTTTTCCATGTACATATGTGCTAAACAAACATAGATAGATAAAAAAATTCCATTGGTCCATCCCCGTACGGAGAAATCTATAAGGGTAGATCTGCGGGCACCCTCGACAAGGGTTTCGCGGGTGAATGACCGTCGGAGGGCCGGAATCATTGGAAAACCTGCATGTGGAGCAAGGTTATGTTTATAAGTTTGATTTAATGTTTGTATATGGCATATGTAGGTCATGTGTCTGGCGTTGTTCACGGACATGGGCTAACACTTAGTAAAATCGTCGATCCGTATGTGGAAACTCCCGGTACGTGTCTACCGGTGTGAATAATGTGGTGAAATGTGTTCAACCTTGGTTTTCCATGTACATTTGTGCTAAACAAACATAGATAGATAAAAAAGTCCATTGGTCCATCCTCGTACGGAGAAAGCTATAAGGGTAGATCTGCGGGCCCCCCCGATCTAGGGTTTCTCGGGTAAATGACCGTCGGAGGGCCGGAATCATTGGAAAACCTGCATGTGGAGCTAGGTTATGTTTATAAGTTTGAGTTAATGTTTGTATATGGCATATGTAGGTCATGTGTCTGACGTTGATCACGGACATGGGCTAACACTTCGTAAAATCGTCGATCCGTATGTGGAAACTCCCGGTACGTGTCTACCGGTGTGAATAATGTGGTGAAATGTGTTCAACCTTGGTTTTCGATGTACATTTGTGCTAAACAAACATAGATAGATAAAAAATTCCATTGGTCCATCCTCGTACGGAGAAAGCTATAAGGCTAGATCTGCGGGCCCCCTCGATCTAGGGTTTCGCGAGTGAATGACCGTCGGAGGGCCGGAATCATTGGAAAACCTGCATGTGGAGCAAGGTTATGTTTATAAGTTTGATTGAATATTTGTATATGGCATATGTAGGTCATGTGTCTGGCGTTGTTCACGGACATGGGCTAACACTTAGTAAAATCGTCGATCCGTATATGGAAACTCCCGGTACGTGTCTACCGGTGTAAATAATTTTGTGAAATGTATTCACCCTTGGTTTTCCATGTACATTTGTGCTAAACAAACATAGATACATAAAAAAGTCCATTGGTCCATCCTCGTACGGAGAAAGCTATAGGGGTAGATCTGCGGGCCCCCCGATCTAGGGTTTCGGAGGTGAATGACCGTCGGAGGGCCGGAATCATTGGAAAACCTGCATGTGGAGCTAGCTTATGTTTATAAGTGTGATTTAATGTTCTTAGATGGCATATGTAGGTCATGTGTCTGACGTTGTTCACGGACATGGGCTAACATTTAGTAAAAATCGTCGATCCGTATGTGGAAACTCCCGGTACGTGTCTACCGGTGTGAATAATGTGGTGAAATGTGTTCAACCTTGGGTTTCCATGTACATATCTACTAAACAAACATAGGTAGATAAAAAAGTCCATTGGTCCATCCTCGTACGGAGAAATCTATATGGGTATATCTGCGGGCCCGGCCCCCCCGATCTAGGGTTTCGGGGGTGAATGACCGTCGGAGGGCCGGAATCATTAGAAAACCTGCATGTGGAGCTAGGTTATGTTTATAAGTGTGATTTAATGTTTGTAGATGGCATATGTAGGTCATGTGTCTGAGGTTGTTCACGGACATGGGCTAACACTTAGTAAAATCGTCGATCCGTATGTGGAAACTCCCGGTACGTGTCTACCGGTGTGAATAATGTGGTGAAATGTGTTCAACCTTGGTTTTCCATGTACATATGTGCTAAAAACATAGATAGATAAAAAAGTCCATTGGTCCATCCTCGTACGGAGAAAGCTATAAGGGTAGATCTGCGTGCCCCCCCCCCCGATCTAGGGTTTCGGGGGTGAATCACCGTCGGAGAGCCGGAATCATTGGAAAACCTGCATGTGGAGGTAGTTTATGTTTATAAGTGTGATTTAATGTTTATAGATGGCAGATGTAGGTCATGTGTCTGACGTTCTTCACGGACATGGGCTAACACTTAGTAAAATCGTCGATCCGTATGTGGAAACTCCCGGTACGTGTCTACCGATGTGAATAATGTGGTGAAATGTATTCAACCTTGGTTTTCCATGTACATATGTGCTAAACAAACATAGATAGATAAAAAAGTCCATTGGTCCATCCTCGTACGTAGAAAGCTATAAGGGTAGCTCTGCGGGGCCCCCCGATCTAGGGTTTCTCGGGTGAATGACCGTCGGAGGGCCGGAATCATTGGAAAACCTGCATGTGGAGCTAGGTTATGTTTATAAGTTTGATTTAATGTTTGTATATGGCATATGTAGGTCATGTGTCTGACGTTGATCACGGACATGGGCTAACACTTAGTAAAATCGTCGATCCGTATGTGGAAACCCCCGGTACGTGTCTACCGATGTGAATAATGTGGTGAAATGTATTCAACCTTGGTTTTCCATGTACATATGTGCTAAACAAACATAGATAGATAAAAAAGTCCATTGGTCCATCCTCGTACGTAGAAAGCTATAAGGGTAGATTTGCGGGCCCCCCCGATCTAGGGTTTCTCGGGTGAATGACCGTCGGAGAGCCGGAATCATTGGAAAACCTGCATGTGGAGGTAGTTTATGTTTATAAGTGTGATTTAATGTTTATAGATGGCAGATGTAGGTCATGTGTCTGACGTTCTTCACGGACATGGGCTAACACTTAGTAAAATCGTCGATCCGTATGTGGAAACTCCCGGTACGTGTCTACCGATGTGAATAATGTGGTGAAATGTATTCAACCTTGGTTTTCCATGTACATATGTGCTAAACAAACATAGATAGATAAAAAATTCCATTGGTCCATCCTCGTACAGAGAAAGCTATAAGGGTAGATCTGCGGGCCCCCCCGATCTAGGGTTTCTCGGGTGAATGACCGTCGGAGGGCCGGAATCATTGGAAAACCTGCATGTGGAGCTAGGTTATGTTTATAAGTTTGATTTAATGTTTGTATATGGCATATGTAGGTCATGTGTCTGACGTTGTTCACGGACATGGGCTAACATTTAGTAAAAATCGTCGATCCGTATGTGGAAACTCCCGGTACGTGTCTACCGGTGTGAATAATCTGGTGAAATGTGTTCAACCTTGGGTTTCCATGTACATATCTACTAAACAAACATAGGTAGATAAAAAAGTCCATTGGTCCATCCTCGTACCGAGAAATCTATATGGGTATATCTGCGGGCCCGGCCCCCCCGATCTAGGGTTTCGGGGGTGAATGACCGTCGGAGGGCCGGAATCATTAGAAAACCTGCATGTGGAGCTAGGTTATGTTTATAAGTGTGATTTAATGTTTGTAGATGGCATATGTAGGTCATGTGTCTGACGTTGTTCACGGACATGGGCTAACACTTAGTAAAATCGTCGATCCGTATGTGGAAACTCCCGGTACGTGTCTACCGGTGTGAATAATGTGGTGAAATGTGTTCAACCTTGGTTTTCCATGTACATATGTGCTAAACAAACATAGATAGATAAAAAATTCCGTTGGTCCATCCTCGTACGGAGAAAGCTATAAGGGTAGATCTGCGGGCCCCCCCGATCTAGGGTTTCGCGGGTGAATGACCGGCGGAGGGCCGGAATCATTGGAAAACCTGCATGTGGAGCAAGGTTATGTTTATAAGTTTGATTTAATGTTTGTATATGGCATATGTAGGTCATGTGTCTGACGTTGTTCACGGACATGGGCTAACACTTAGTAAAATCGTCGATCCGTATGTGGAAACTCCCGGTACGTGTCTACCGGTGTGAATAATTTGGTGAAATGTGATCAACCTTGGTTTTCCATGTACATTTGTGCTAAACAAACATAGATAGATAAAAAAGTCCATTGGTCCATCCTCGTACGGAGAAAGCTATAAGGGTAGATCTGCGGGCCCCCCCGATCTAGGGTTTCGGGGGTGAATGACCGTCGGAGGGCCAGAATCATTGGAAAACCTGCATGTGGAGCTAGGTTATGTTTATAAGTGTGATTTAATGTTTGTAGATGGCATATGTAGGTCATGTGTGTGACGTTGTTCACGGACATGGGCTAACACTTAGTAAAATCGTCGATCCGTATGTGGAAACTCCCGGTACGTGTCTACCGGTGTAAATAATGTGCTGAAATGTGTTCAACCTTGGTTTTCCATGTACATATGTGCTAAAAAAACATAGATAGATAAAAAAGTCCATTGGTCCATCCACGTACGGAGAAAGCTATAAGGGTAGATCTGCGTGCCCCCCCCCCGATCTAGGGTTTCGGGGGTGAATCACCGTCGGAGGGCCGGAATCATTGGAAAACCTGCATGTGGAGCTAGGTTATGTTTATAAGTGTGATTTAATGTTTATAGATGGCAGATGTAGGTCATGTGTTTGACGTTCTTCACGGACATTGGCTAACACTTAGTAAAATCGTCGATCCATATGTGGAAACTCCTGGTACGTGTCTACCGATGTGAATAATGTGGTGAAATGTGTTCAACCTTGGTTTTCCATGTACATATGTGCTAAACAAACATAGATAGATAAAAAAGTCCATTGGTACATTCTCGTACGGAGAAAGCTATAAGGGTAGATCTGCGGGCCCCCCCGATCTAGGGTTTCGGGGGTGAATGCCCGTCGGAGGGCCGGAATCATTGGAAAAACTGCATGTGGAGCTAGGTTATGTTTATAAGTGTGATTTAATGTTTGTAGATGGCATATGATGGTCATGTGTCTGACGTTGATCACGGACATGGGCTAACACTTAGTAAAATCGTCGATCCGTATGTGGAAACTCCCGGTACGTGTCTACCGATGTGAATAATGTGGTGAAATGTGTTCAACCTTGGTTTTCCATGTACATATGTGCTAAACAAACATAGATAGATAAAAAAGTCCATTGGTACATCCTCGTACGGAGAAAGCTATAAGGGTAGATCTGCGGGCCCCCCCGATCTAGGGTTTCGGGGGTGAATGCCCGTCGGAGGGCCGGAATCATTGGAAAAACTGCATGTGGAGCTAGGTTATGTTTATAAGTGTGATTTAATGTTTGTAGATGTCATATGATGGTCATGTGTCTGACGTTGATCACGGACATGGGCTAACACTTAGTAAAATCGTCGATCCGTATGTGGGAACTCCCGATACGTGTCTACCGGTGTAAATAATTTGGTGAAATGTATTCAACCTTGGTTTTCCATGTACATTTGTGCTAAAAAAACATAGATAGATAAAAAAGTCCATTGGTCCATCCTCGTACGGAGAAAGCTATAAGGGTAGATCTGCGTGCCCCCCCCCCCGATCTAGGGTTTCGGGGGTGAATCACCGTCGGAGGGCCGGAATCATTGGAAAACCTGCATGTGGAGCTAGGTTATGTTTATAAGTGTGATTTAATGTTTGTAGATGGCATATGTAGGTCATGTGTCTGACGTTGTTCACGGACATGGGCTAACACTTAGTAAAATCGTCGATCCGTATGTGGAAACTCCCGGTACGTGTCGACCGGTGTGAATAATGTGGTGAAATGTGTTCAACCTTGGGTTTCCATGTACATATCTACTAAACAAACATAGGTAGATAAAAAAGTCCATAGGTCCATCCTCGTACGGAGAAATCTATATGGGTATATCTGCGGGCCCGGCCCCCCCGATCTAGGGTTTCGGGGGTGAATGACCGTCGGAGGGCCGGAATCATTAGAAAACCTGCATGTGGAGCTAGGTTATGTTTATAAGTGTGATTTAATGTTTGTAGATGGCATATGTAGGTCATGTGTCTGACGTTGTTCACGGACATGGGCTAACACTTAGTAAAATCGTCGATCCGTATGTGGAAACTCCCGGTACGTGTCTACCGGTGTGAATAATGTGGTGAAATGTGTTCAACCTTGGTTTTCCATGTACATATGTGCTAAACAAACATAGATAGATAAAAAAGTCCTTTGGTCCATCCTCGTACGGAGAAAGCTATAAGGGTAGATCTGCGGGCCCCCCCGATCTAGGGTTTCGCGGGTGAATGACCGGCGGAGGGCCGGAATCATTGGAAAACCTGCATGTGGAGCAAGGTTATGTTTATAAGTTTGATTTAATGTTTGTATATGGCATATGTAGGTCATGTGTCTGACGTTGTTCACGGACATGGGCTAACACTTAGTAAAATCGTCGATCCGTATGTGGAAACTCCCGGTACGTGTCTACCGGTGTGAATAATTTGGTGAAATGTGATCAACCTTGGTTTTCCATGTACATTTGGGCTAAACAAACATAGATAGATAAAAAAGTCCATTGGTCCATCCTCGTACGAAGAAAGCTATAAGGGTAGATCTGCGGGCCCCCCCGATCTAGGGTTTCGGGGGTGAATAACCGTCGGAGGGCCAGAATCATTGGAAAACCTGTATGTGGAGCTAGGTTATGTTTATAAGTGTGATTTAATGTTTGTAGATGGCATATGGAGGTCATGTGTGTGACGTTGTTCACGGACATGGGCTAACACTTAGTAAAATCGTCGATCCGTATGTGGAAACTCCCGGTACGTGTCTACCGGTGTAAATAATGTGGTGAAATGTGTTCAACCTTGGTTTTCCATGTACATATGTGCTAAAAAACATAGATAGATAAAAAAGTCCATTGGTCCATCCTCGTACGGAGAAAGCTATAAGGGTAGATCTGCGTGCCCCCCCCCCCGATCTAGGGTTTCGGGGGTGAATCACCGTCGGAGGGCCGGAATCATTGGAAAACCTGCATGTGGAGCTAGGTTATGTTTATAAGTGTGATTTAATGTTTATAGATGGCAGATGTAGGTCATGTGTTTGACGTTCTTCACGGACATTGGCTAACACTTAGTAAAATCGTCGATCCATATGTGGAAACTCCTGGTACGTGTCTACCGATGTGAATAATGTGGTGAAATGTGTTCAACCTTGGTTTTCCATGTACATATGTGCTAAACAAACATAGATAGATAAAAAAGTCCATTGGTACATTCTCGTACGGAGAAAGCTATAAGGGTAGATCTGCGGGCCCCCCCGATCTAGGGTTTCGGGGGTGAATGCCCGTCGGAGGGCCGGAATCATTGGAAAAACTGCATGTGGAGCTAGGTTATGTTTATAAGTGTGATTTAATGTTTGTAGATGGCATATGATGGTCATGTGTCTGACGTTGATCACGGACATGGGCTAACACTTAGTAAAATCGTCGATCCGTATGTGGAAACTCCCGATACGTGTCTACCGGTGTAAATAATTTGGTGAAATGTATTCAACCTTGGTTTTCCATGTACATTTGTGCTAAAAAAACATAGATAGATAAAAAAGTCCATTGGTCCATCCTCGTACGGAGAAAGCTATAAGGGTAGATCTGCGTGCCCCCCCCCCCCCCCGATCTAGGGTTTCGGGGGTGAATCACCGTCGGAGGGCCGGAATCATTGGAAAACCTGCATGTGGAGCTAGGTTATGTTTATAAGTGTGATTTAATGTTTGTAGATGGCATATGTAGGTCATGTGTCTGACGTTGTTCACGGACATGGGCTAACACTTAGTAAAATAGTCGATCCGTATGTGGAAACTCCCGGTACGTGTCGACCGGTGTGAATAATGTGGTGAAATGTGTTCAACCTTGGGTTTCCATGTACATATCTACTAAACAAACATAGGTAGATAAAAAAGTCCATTGGTCCATCCTCGTACGGAGAAATCTATATGGGTATATCTGCGGGCCCGGCCCCCCCGATCTAGGGTTTCGGGGGTGAATGACCGTCGGAGGGCCGGAATCATTAGAAAACCTGCATGTGGAGCTAGGTTATGTTTATAAGTGTGATTTAATGTTTGTAGATGGCATATGTAGGTCATGTGTCTGACGTTGTTCACGGACATGGGCTAACACTTAGTAAAATCGTCGATCCGTATGTGGAAACTCCCGGTACGTGTCTACCGGTGTGAATAATGTGGTGAAATATGTTCAACCTTGGTTTTCCATGTACATATGTGCTAAACAAACATAGATAGATAAAAAATTCCATTGGTCCATCCTCGTACGGAGAAAGCTATAAGGGTAGATCTGCGGGCCCCCCCGATCTAGGGTTTCGCGGGTGAATGACCGGCGGAGGGCCGGAATCATTGGAAAACCTGCATGTGGAGCAAGGTTATGTTTATAAGTTTGATTTAATGTTTGTATATGGCATATGTAGGTCATGTGTCTGACGTTGTTCACGGACATGGGCTAACACTTAGTAAAATCGTCGATCCGTATGTGGAAACTCCCGGTACGTGTCTAGCGGTGTGAATAATTTGGTGAAATGTGATCAACCTTGGTTTTCCATGTACATTTGTGCTAAACAAACATAGATAGATAAAAAAGTCCATTGGTCCATCCTCGTACGAAGAAAGCTATAAGGGTAGATCTGTGGGCCCCCCCGATCTAGGGTTTCGGGGGTGAATGACCGTCGGAGGGCCAGAATCATTGGAAAACCTGCATGTGGAGCTAGGTTATGTTTATAAGTGTGATTTAATGTTTGTAGATGGCATATGTAGGTCATGTGTGTGACGTTGTTCACGGACATGGGCTAACACTTAGTAAAATCGTCGATCCGTATGTGGAAACTCCCGGTACGTGTCTACCGGTGTAAATAATGTGGTGAAATGTGTTCAACCTAGGTTTTCCATGTACATATGTGCTAAAAAAACATAGATAGATAAAAAAGTCCATTGGTCCATCCTCGTACGGAGAAAGCTATAAGGGTAGATCTGCGTGCCCCCCCCCCCGATCTAGGGTTTCGGGGGTGAATCACCGTCGGAGGGCCGGAATCATTAGAAAACCTGCATGTGGAGCTAGGTTATGTTTATAAGTGTGATTTAATGTTTATAGATGGCAGATGTAGGTCATGTGTTTGACGTTCTTCACGGAAATTGGCTAACACTTAGTAAAATCGTCGATCCATATGTGGAAACTCCCGGTACGTGTCTACCGATGTGAATAATGTGGTGAAATGTGTTCAACCTTGGTTTTCCATGTACATATGTGCTAAACAAACATAGATAGATAAAAAAGTCCATTGGTACATCCTCGTACGGAGAAAGCTATAAGGGTAGATCTGCGGGCCCCCCCCGATCTAGGGTTTCGGGGGTGAATGCCCGTCGGAGGGCCGGAATCATTGGAAAAACTGCATGTGGAGCTAGGTTATGTTTATAAGTGTGATTTAATGTTTGTAGATGGCATATGATGGTCATGTGTCTGACGTTGATCACGGACATGGGCTAACACTTAGTAAAATCGTCGATCCGTATGTGGAAACTCCCGATACGTGTCTACCGGTGTAAATAATTTGGTGAAATGTATTCAACCTTGGTTTTCCATGTACATTTGTGCTAAAAAAACATAGATAGATAAAAAAGTCCATTGGTCCATCCTCGTACGGAGAAAGCTATAAGGGTAGATCTGCGTGCCCCCCCCCCCCCCGATCTAGGGTTTCGGGGGTGAATCACCGTCGGAGGGCCGGAATCATTGGAAAACCTGCATGTGGAGCTAGGTTATGTTTATAAGTGTGATTTAATGTTTGTAGATGGCATATGTAGGTCATGTGTGTGACGTTGTTCACGGACATGGGCTAACACTTAGTAAAATCGTCGATCCGTATGTGGAAACTCCCGGTACGTGTCTACCGGTGTGAATAATGTGGTGAAATGTGTTCAACCTTGGGTTTCCATGTACATATCTACTAAACAAACATAGGTAGATAAAAAAGTCCATTGGTCCATCCTCGTACGGAGAAATCTATATGGGTATATCTGCGGGCCCGGCCCCCCCGATCTAGGGTTTCGGGGGTGAATGACCGTCGGAGGGCCGGAATCATTAGAAAACCTGCATGTGGAGCTAGGTTATGTTTATAAGTGTGATTTAATGTTTTTAGATGGCATATGTAGGTCATGTGTCTGACGTTGTTCACGGACATGGGCTAACACTTAGTAAAATCGTCGATCCGTATGTGGAAACTCCCGGTACGTGTCTACCGGTGTGAATAATGTGGTGAAATGTGTTCAACCTTGAATTTCCATGTACATATGTGCTAAACAAACATAGATAGATAAAAAATTCCATTGGTCCATCCTCGTACGGAGAAAGCTATAAGGGTAGATCTGCGGGCCCCCCCGATCTAGGGTTTCGCGGGTGAATGACCGGCGGAGGGCCGGAATCATTGGAAAACCTGCATGTGGAGCAAGGTTATGTTTATAAGTTTGATTTAATGTTTGTATATGGCATATGTAGGTCATGTGTCTGACGTTGTTCACGGACATGGGCTAACACTTAGTAAAATCGTTGATCCGTATGTGGAAATTCCCGGTACGTGTCTACCGGTGTGAATAATTTGGTGAAATGTGATCAACCTTGGTTTTCCATGTACATTTGTGCTAAACAAACATAGATTTATAAAAAAGTCCATTGGTCCATCCTCGTACGAAGAAAGCTATAAGGGTAGATCTGCGGGCCCCCCCGATCTAGGGTTTCGGGGGTGAATGACCGTCGGAGGGCCAGAATCATTGGAAAACCTGCATGTGGAGCTAGGTTATGTTTATAAGTGTGATTTAATGTTTGTAGTTGGCATATGTAGGTCATGTGTGTGACGTTGTTCACGGACATGGGCTAACACTTAGTAAAATCGTCGATCCGTATGTGGAAACTCCCGGTACGTGTCTACCGGTGTAAATAATGTGGTGAAATGTGTTCAACCTTGGTTTTCCATGTACATATGTGCTAAAAAAACATAGATAGATAAAAAAGTCCATTGGTCCATCCTCGTACGGAGAAAGCTATAAGGGTAGATCTGCGTGCCCCCCCCCCCCCGATCTAGGGTTTCGGGGGTGAATCACCGTCGGAGGGCCGGAATCATTGGAAAACCTGCATGTGGAGCTAGGTTATGTTTATAAGTGTGATTTAATGTTTATAGATGGCATATGTAGGTCATGTGTCTGGCGTTGTTCACGGACATGGGCTAACACTTAGTAAAATCGTCGATCCGTATGTGGAAACTCCCGGTACGTGTCTACCGGTGTGAATAATGTGGTGAAATGTGTTCAACCTTGGTTTTCCATGTACATTTGTGCTAAACAAACATAGATAGATAAAAAAGTCCATTGGTCCATCCTCGTACGGAGAAAGCTATAAGGGTAGATCTGCGGGCCCCCCCGATCTAGGGTTTCTCGGGTGAATGACCGTCGGAGGGCCGGAATCATTGGAAAACCTGCATGTGGAGCTAGGTTATGTTTATAAGTTTGAGTTAATGTTTGTATATGGCATATGTAGGTCATGTGTCTGACGTTGATCACGGACATGGGCTAACACTTCGTAAAATCGTCGATCCGTATGTGGAAACTCCCGGTACGTGTCTACCGGTGTGAATAATGTGGTGAAATGTGTTCAACCTTGGTTTTCGATGTACATTTGTGCTAAACAAACATAGATAGATAAAAAATTCCATTGGTCCATCCTCGTACGGAGAAAGCTATAAGGCTAGATCTGCGGGCCCCCCCGATCTAGGGTTTCGCGGGTGAATGACCGTCGGAGGGCCGGAATCATTGGAAAACCTGCATGTGGAGCTAGGTTATGTTTATAAGTTTGAGTTAATGTTTGTATATGGCATATGTAGGTCATGTGTCTGACGTTGATCACGGACATGGGCTAACACTTCGTAAAATCGTCGATCCGTATGTGGAAACTCCCGGTACGTGTCTACCGGTGTGAATAATGTGGTGAAATGTGTTCAACCTTGGTTTTCGATGTACATTTGTGCTAAACAAACATAGATAGATAAAAAATTCCATTGGTCCATCCTCGTACGGAGAAAGCTATAAGGCTAGATCTGCGGGCCCCCTCGATCTAGGGTTTCGCGGGTGAATGACCGTCGGAGGGCCGGAATCATTGGAAAACCTGCATGTGGAGCAAGGTTATGTTTATAAGTTTGATTTAATATTTGTATATGGCATATGTAGGTCATGTGTCTGGCGTTGTTCACGGACATGGGCTAACACTTAGTAAAATCGTCGATCCGTATATGGAAACTCCCGGTACGTGTCTACCGGTGTAAATAATTTTGTGAAATGTATTCACCCTTGGTTTTCCATGTACATTTGTGCTAAACAAACATAGATACATAAAAAAGTCCATTGGTCCACCCTCGTACGGAGAAAGCTATAGGGGTAGATCTGCGGGCCCCCCGATCTAGGGTTTCGGAGGTGAATGACCGTCGGAGGGCCGGAATCATTGGAAAACCTGCATGTGGAGCTAGCTTATGTTTATAAGTGTGATTTAATGTTCTTAGATGGCATATGTAGGTCATGTGTCTGACGTTGTTCACGGACATGGGCTAACATTTAGTAAAAATCGTCGATCCGTATGTGGAAACTCCCGGTACGTGTCTACCGGTGTGAATAATGTGGTGAAATGTGTTCAACCTTGGGTTTCCATGTACATATCTACTAAACAAACATAGGTAGATAAAAAAGTCCATTGGTCCATCCTCGTACGGAGAAATCTATATGGGTATATCTGCGGGCCCGGCCCCCCCGATCTAGGGTTTCGGGGGTGAATGACCGTCGGAGGGCCGGAATCATTAGAAAACCTGCATGTGGAGCTAGGTTATGTTTATAAGTGTGATTTAATATTTGTAGATGGCATATGTAGGTCATGTGTCTGAGGTTGTTCACGGACATGGGCTAACACTTAGTAAAATCGTCGATCCGTATGTGGAAACTCCCGGTACGTGTCTACCGGTGTGAATAATGTGGTGAAATGTGTTCAACCTTGGTTTTCCATGTACATATGTGCTAAAAACATAGATAGATAAAAAAGTCCATTGGTCCATCCTCGTACGGAGAAAGCTATAAGGGTAGATCTGCGTGCCCCCCCCCCCGATCTAGGGTTTCGGGGGTGAATCACCGTCGGAGAGCCGGAATCATTGGAAAACCTGCATGTGGAGGTAGTTTATGTTTATAAGTGTGATTTAATGTTTATAGATGGCAGATGTAGGTCATGTGTCTGACGTTCTTCACGGACATGGGCTAACACTTAGTAAAATCGTCGATCCGTATGTGGAAACTCCCGGTACGTGTCTACCGATGTGAATAATGTGGTGAAATGTATTCAACCTTGGTTTTCCATGTACATATGTGCTAAACAAACATAGATAGATAAAAAAGTCCATTGGTCCATCCTCGTACGTAGAAAGCTATAAGGGTAGATCTGCGGGCCCCCCCGATCTAGGGTTTCTCGGGTGAATGACCGTCGGAGGGCCGGAATCATTGGAAAACCTGCATGTGGAGCTAGGTTATGTTTATAAGTTTGATTTAATGTTTGTATATGGCATATGTAGGTCATGTGTCTGACGTTGATCACGGACATGGGCTAACACTTAGTAAAATCGTCGATCCGTATGTGGAAACCCCCGATACGTGTCTACCGATGTGAATAATGTGGTGAAATGTATTCAACCTTGGTTTTCCATGTACATATGTGCTAAACAAACATAGATAGATAAAAAAGTCCATTGGTCCATCCTCGTACGTAGAAAGCTATAAGGGTAGATCTGCGGGCCCCCCCGATCTAGGGTTTCTCGGGTGAATGACCGTCGGAGAGCCGGAATCATTGGAAAACCTGCATGTGGAGGTAGTTTATGTTTATAAGTGTGATTTAATGTTTATAGATGGCAGATGTAGGTCATGTGTCTGACGTTCTTCACGGACATGGGCTAACACTTAGTAAAATCGTCGATCCGTATGTGGAAACTCCCGGTACGTGTCTACCGATGTGAATAATGTGGTGAAATGTATTCAACCTTGGTTTTCCATGTACATATGTGCTAAACAAACATAGATAGATAAAAAATTCCATTGGTCCATCCTCGTACAGAGAAAGCTATAAGGGTAGATCTGCGGGCCCCCCCGATCTAGGGTTTCTCGGGTGAATGACCGTCGGAGGGCCGGAATCATTGGAAAACCTGCATGTGGAGCTAGGTTATGTTTATAAGTTTGATTTAATGTTTGTATATGGCATATGTAGGTCATGTGTCTGACGTTGTTCACGGACATGGGCTAACATTTAGTAAAAATCGTCGATCCGTATGTGGAAACTCCCGGTACGTGTCTACCGGTGTGAATAATCTGGTGAAATGTGTTCAACCTTGGGTTTCCATGTACATATCTACTAAACAAACATAGGTAGATAAAAAAGTCCATTGGTCCATCCTCGTACCGAGAAATCTATATGGGTATATCTGCGGGCCCGGCCCCCCCGATCTAGGGTTTCGGGGGTGAATGACCGTCGGAGGGCCGGAATCATTAGAAAACCTGCATGTGGAGCTAGGTTATGTTTATAAGTGTGATTTAATGTTTGTAGATGGCATATGTAGGTCATGTGTCTGACGTTGTTCACGGACATGGGCTAACACTTAGTAAAATCGTCGATCCGTATGTGGAAACTCCCGGTACGTGTCTACCGGTGTGAATAATGTGGTGAAATGTGTTCAACCTTGGTTTTCCATGTACATATGTGCTAAACAAACATAGATAGATAAAAAATTCCGTTGGTCCATCCTCGTACGGAGAAAGCTATAAGGGTAGATCTGCGGGCCCCCCCGATCTAGGGTTTCGCGGGTGAATGACCGGCGGAGGGCCGGAATCATTGGAAAACCTGCATGTGGAGCAAGGTTATGTTTATAAGTTTGATTTAATGTTTGTATATGGCATATGTAGGTCATGTGTCTGACGTTGTTCACGGACATGGGCTAACACTTAGTAAAATCGTCGATCCGTATGTGGAAACTCCCGGTACGTGTCTACCGGTGTGAATAATTTGGTGAAATGTGATCAACCTTGGTTTTCCATGTACATTTGTGCTAAACAAACATAGATAGATAAAAAAGTCCATTGGTCCATCCTCGTACGAAGAAAGCTATAAGGGTAGATCTGCGGGCCCCCCCGATCTAGGGTTTCGGGGGTGAATGACCGTCGGAGGGCCAGAATCATTGGAAAACCTGCATGTGGAGCTAGGTTATGTTTATAAGTGTGATTTAATGTTTGTAGATGGCATATGTAGGTCATGTGTGTGACGTTGTTCACGGACATGGGCTAACACTTAGTAAAATCGTCGATCCGTATGTGGAAACTCCCGGTACGTGTCTACCGGTGTAAATAATGTGCTGAAATGTGTTCAACCTTGGTTTTCCATGTACATATGTGCTAAAAAAACATAGATAGATAAAAAAGTCCATTGGTCCATCCACGTACGGAGAAAGCTATAAGGGTAGATCTGCGTGCCCCCCCCCGATCTAGGGTTTCGGGGGTGAATCACCGTCGGAGGGCCGGAATCATTGGAAAACCTGCATGTGGAGCTAGGTTATGTTTATAAGTGTGATTTAATGTTTATAGATGGCAGATGTAGGTCATGTGGTTGACGTTCTTCACGGACATTGGCTAACACTTAGTAAAATCGTCGATCCATATGTGGAAACTCCCGGTACGTGTCTACCGATGTGAATAATGTGGTGAAATGTGTTCAACCTTGGTTTTCCATGTACATATGTGCTAAACAAACATAGATAGATAAAAAAGTCCATTGGTACATCCTCGTACGGAGAAAGCTATAAGGGTAGATCTGCGGGCCCCCCCGATCTAGGGTTTCGGGGGTGAATGCCCGTCGGAGGGCCGGAATCATTGGAAAAACTGCATGTGGAGCTAGGTTATGTTTATAAGTGTGATTTAATGTTTGTAGATGTCATATGATGGTCATGTGTCTGACGTTGATCACGGACATGGGCTAACACTTAGTAAAATCGTCGATCCGTATGTGGGAACTCCCGATACGTGTCTACCGGTGTAAATAATTTGGTGAAATGTATTCAACCTTGGTTTTCCATGTACATTTGTGCTAAAAAAACATAGATAGATAAAAAAGTCCATTGGTCCATCCTCGTACGGAGAAAGCTATAAGGGTAGATCTGCGTGCCCCCCCCCCCGATCTAGGGTTTCGGGGGTGAATCACCGTCGGAGGGCCGGAATCATTGGAAAACCTGCATGTGGAGCTAGGTTATGTTTATAAGTGTGATTTAATGTTTGTAGATGGCATATGTAGGTCATGTGTCTGAGGTTGTTCACGGACATGGGCTAACACTTAGTAAAATCGTCGATCCGTATGTGGAAACTCCCGGTACGTGTCGACCGGTGTGAATAATGTGGTGAAATGTGTTCAACCTTGGGTTTCCATGTACATATCTACTAAACAAACATAGGTAGATAAAAAAGTCCATTGGTCCATCCTCGTACGGAGAAATCTATATGGGTATATCTGCGGGCCCGGCCCCACCGATCTAGGGTTTCGGGGGTGAATGACCGTCGGAGGGCCGGAATCATTAGAAAACCTGCATGTGGAGCTAGGTTATGTTTATAAGTGTGATTTAATGTTTGTAGATGGCATATGTAGGTCATGTGTCTGACGTTGTTCACGGACATGGGCTAACACTTAGTAAAATCGTCGATCCGTATGTGGAAACTCCCGGTACGTGTCTACCGGTGTGAATAATGTGGTGAAATATGTTCAACCTTGGTTTTCCATGTACATATGTGCTAAACAAACATAGATAGATAAAAAATTCCATTGGTCCATCCTCGTACGGAGAAAGCTATAAGGGTAGATCTGCGGGCCCCCCCGATCTAGGGTTTCGCGGGTGAATGACCGGCGGAGGGCCGGAATCATTGGAAAACCTGCATGTGGAGCAAGGTTATGTTTATAAGTTTGATTTAATGTTTGTATATGGCATATGTAGGTCATGTGTCTGACGTTGTTCACGGACATGGGCTAACACTTAGTAAAATCGTCGATCCGTATGTGGAAACTCCCGGTACGTGTCTAGCGGTGTGAATAATTTGGTGAAATGTGATCAACCTTGGTTTTCCATGTACATTTGTGCTAAACAAACATAGATAGATAAAAAAGTCCATTGGTCCATCCTCGTACGAAGAAAGCTATAAGGGTAGATCTGCGGGCCCCCCCGATCTAGGGTTTCGGGGGTGAATGACCGTCGGAGGGCCAGAATCATTGGAAAACCTGCATGTGGAGCTAGGTTATGTTTATAAGTGTGATTTAATGTTTGTAGATGGCATATGTAGGTCATGTGTGTGACGTTGTTCACGGACATGGGCTAACACTTAGTAAAATCGTCGATCCGTATGTGGAAACTCCCGGTACGTGTCTACCGGTGTAAATAATGTGGTGAAATGTGTTCAACCTAGGTTTTCCATGTACATATGTGCTAAAAAAACATAGATAGATAAAAAAGTCCATTGGTCCATCCTCGTACGGAGAAAGCTATAAGGGTAGATCTGCGTGCCCCCCCCCCCCCGATCTAGGGTTTCGGGGGTGAATCACCGTCGGAGGGCCGGAATCATTAGAAAACCTGCATGTGGAGCTAGGTTATGTTTATAAGTGTGATTTAATGTTTATAGATGGCAGATGTAGGTCATGTGTTTGACGTTCTTCACGGACATTGGCTAACACTTAGTAAAATCGTCGATCCATATGTGGAAACTCCCGGTACGTGTCTACCGATGTGAATAATGTGGTGAAATGTGTTCAACCTTGGTTTTCCATGTACATATGTGCTAAACAAACATAGATAGATAAAAAAGTCCATTGGTACATCCTCGTACGGAGAAAGCTATAAGGGTAGATCTGCGGGGCCCCCCGATCTAGGGTTTCGGGGGTGAATGCCCGTCGGAGGGCCGGAATCATTGGAAAAACTGCATGTGGAGCTAGGTTATGTTTATAAGTGTGATTTAATGTTTGTAGATGGCATATGATGGTCATGTGTCTGTCGTTGATCACGGACATGGGCTAACACTTAGTAAAATCGTCGATCCGTATGTGGAAACTCCCGATACGTGTCTACCGGTGTAAATAATTTGGTGAAATGTATTCAACCTTGGTTTTCCATGTACATTTGTGCTAAAAAAACATAGATAGATAAAAAAGTCCATTGGTCCATCCTCGTACGGAGAAAGCTATAAGGGTAGATCTGCGTGCCCCCCCCCCCCCCCCGATCTAGGGTTTCGGGGGTGAATCACCGTCGGAGGGCCGGAATCATTGGAAAACCTGCATGTGGAGCTAGGTTATGTTTATAAGTGTGATTTAATGTTTGTAGATGGCATATGTAGGTCATGTGTCTGACGTTGTTCACGGACATGGGCTAACACTTAGTAAAATCGTCGATCCGTATGTGAAACTCCCGGTACGTGTCTACCGGTGTGAATAATGTGGTGAAATGTGTTCAACCTTGAATTTCCATGTACATATGTGCTAAACAAACATAGATAGATAAAAAATTCCATTGGTCCATCCTCGTACGGAGAAAGCTATAAGGGTAGATCTGCGGGCCCCCCCGATCTTGGGTTTCGCGGGTGAATGACCGGCGGAGGGCCGGAATCATTGGAAAACCTGCATGTGGAGCAAGGTTATGTTTATAAGTTTGATTTAATGTTTGTATATGGCATATGTAGGTCATGTGTCTGACGTTGTTCACGGACATGGGCTAACACTTAGTAAAATCGTCGATCCGTATGTGGAAATTCCCGGTACGTGTCTACCGGTGTGAATAATTTGGTGAAATGTGATCAACCTTGGTTTTCCATGTACATTTGTGCTAAACAAACATAGATTGATAAAAAAGTCCATTGGTCCATCCTCGTACGAAGAAAGCTATAAGGGTAGATCTGCGGGCCCCCCCGATCTAGGGTTTCGGGGGTGAATGACCGTCGGAGGGCCAGAATCATTGGAAAACCTGCATGTGGAGCTAGGTTATGTTTATAAGTGTGATTTAATGTTTGTAGATGGCATATGTAGGTCATGTGTGTGACGTTGTTCACGGACATGGGCTAACACTTAGTAAAATCGTCGATCCGTATGTGGAAACTCCCGGTACGTGTCTACCGGTGTAAATAATGTGGTGAAATGTGTTCAACCTTGGTTTTCCATGTACATATGTGCTAAAAAAACATAGATAGATAAAAAAGTCCATTGGTCCATCCTCGTACGGAGAAAGCTATAAGGGTAGATCTGCGTGCCCCCCCCCCCGATCTAGGGTTTCGGGGGTGAATCACCGTCGGAGGGCCGGAATCATTGGAAAACCTGCATGTGGAGCTAGGTTATGTTTATAAGTGTGATTTAATGTTTATAGATGGCAGATGTAGGTCATGTGTTTGACGTTCTTCACGGACATTGGCTAACACTTAGTAAAATCGTCGATCCATATGTGGAAACTCCCGGTACGTGTCTACCGATGTGAATAATGAGGTGAAATGTGTTCAACCTTGGTTTTCCATGTACATATGTGCTAAACAAACATAGATAGATAAAAAAGTCCATTGGTACATCCTCGTACGGAGAAAGCTATAAGGGTAGATCTGCGGGCCCCCCCGATCTAGGGTTTCGGGGGTGAATGCCCGTCGGAGGGCCGGAATCATTGGAAAAACTGCATGTGGAGCTAGGTTATGTTTATAAGTGTGATTTAATGTTTGTAGATGGCATATGATGGTCATGTGTCTGACGTTTATCACGGACATGGGCTAACACTTAGTAAAATCGTCGATCCGTATGTGGAAACTCCCGATACGTGTCTACCGGTGTAAATAATTTGGTGAAATGTATTCAACCTTGGTTTTCCATGTACATTTGTGCTAAAAAAACATAGATAGATAAAAAAGTCCATTGGTCCATCCTCGTACGGAGAAAGCTATAAGGGTAGATCTGCGGGGCCCCCGATCTAGGGTTTCGGAGGTGAATGACCGTCGGAGGGCCGGAATCATTGGAAAACCTGCATGTGGAGCTAGCTTATGTTCATAAGTGTGATTTAATGTTTGTAGATGGCATATGTAGGTCATGTGTCTGACGTTGTTCACGGACATGGGCTAATACTTAGTAAAATCGTCGATCCGTATGTGGAAACTCCCGGTACGTGTCTACCGGTGTGAATAATCTGGTGAAATGTGTTCAACCTCGGGTTTCCATGTACATATGTGTTAAACAAACATAGGTAGATAAAAAAGTCCATTGGTCCATCCTCGTACGGAGAAATCTATATGGGTAGTTCTGCGGGCCCGGCCCCCCCGATCTAGGGTTTCGGGGGTGAATGACCGTCGGAGGGCCGGAATCATTAGAAAACCTGCATGTGGAGCTAGGTTATGTTTATAAGTGTGATTTAATGTTTATAGATGGCAGATGTAGGTCATGTGTCCGACGTTCTTCACGGACATGGGCTAACACTTAGTAAAATCGTCGATCCGTATGTGGAAACTCCCGGTACGTGTCTACCGGTGTGAATAATGTGGTGAAATGTGTTCAACCTTGGTTTTCCATGTACATATGTGCTAAACAAACATAGATAGATAAAAAAATTCAATTGGTCCATCCTCGTACGGAGAAAGCTATAAGGGTAGATCTGCGCCCCCCCCCCCCCCGATCTAGGGTTTCGCGGGTGAATGAACGTCGGAGGGACGGAATCATTGGAAAACCTGCATGTGGAGCAAGGTTATGTTTATAAGTTTGATTTAATGTTTGTATATGGCATATGTAGCTCATGTGTCTGACATTGTTCACGGACATGGGCTAAGACTTAGTAAAATCGTAGATCCGTATGTGGAAACTCCCGGTACGTGTCTACCGGTGTGAATAATTTGGTAAAATGTGTTCAACCTTGGTTTTCCATGTATATTTGTGCTAAAAAAACATAGATAGATAAAAAAGTCCATTGGTCCATCCTCGTACGAAGAAAGCTATAAGGGTAGATCTGCGGGCCCCCTTGATCTAGGGTTTCGGGGGTGAATGACCGTCGGAGGGCCGGAATCATTGGAAAACCTGCATGTGGAGCTAGGTTATGTTTATAAGTGTGATTTAATGTTTGTAGATGGCATATGTAGGTCATGTGTGTGACGTTGTTCACGGAGATGGGCTAACACTTAGTAAAATCGTCGATCCGTATGTGGAAACTCCCGGTACATGTCTACCGGTGTGAATAATGTGGTGAAATGTGTTCAACCTTGGTTTTCCATGTACATATGTGCTAAACAAACATAGATAGATAAAAAAGTCCATTGGTCCATCCTCGTACGGAGAAAGCTATAAGGGTAGATCTGCGGGCCCCCCCGATCTAGGGTTTCTCGGGTGAATGACCGTCGGAGGGCCGGAATCATTGGAAAACCTGCATGTGGAGCTAGGTTATGTTTATAAGTTTGATTTAATGTTTGTATATGGCATATGTAGGTCATGTGTCTGACGTTGATCACGGACATGGGCTAACACTTAGTAAAATCGTCGATCCGTATGTGGAAACTCCCGGTACGTGTCTACCGGTGTGAAAAATCTGGTGAAATGTGTTCAACCTTGGTTTTCCATGTACATATGTGCCAAACAAACATAGATAGATAAAAAATTCCATTGGTCCATCCTCGTACGGAGAAAGCTATAAGGGTAGATCTGCGGGGCCCCCTCGATCTAGGGTTTCGCGGGTGAATGACCGTGGAGGGCCGGAATCATTGGAAAACCTGCATGTGGAGCTAGGTTATGTTTATAAGTGTGATTTAATGTTTGTAGATGGCATATGTAGGTCATGTGTGTTACGTTGTTCACGGACATGGGCTAACACTTAGTAAAATCGTCGATCTGTATGTGGAAACTCCCGGTACGTGTCTACCGGTGTGAATAATGTGGTGAAATGTGTTCAACCTTGGTTTTCCATGTACATATGTGCTAAACAAACATAGATAGATAAAAAAGTCCATTGGTCCATCCTCGTACGGAGAAAGCTATAAGGGTAGATCTGCGGGCCCCCCCGATCTAGGGTTTCGGGGGTGAATGACGATCGGAGGGCCGGAATCATTGGAAAACCTGCATGTGGAGCTAGGTTATGTTTATAAGTTTGATTTAATGTTTGTAGATGGCATATGTAGGTCATGTGTCTGACGTTGTTCACGGACATGGGCTAACACTATGTAAAATCTTCGATCCGTATGTGGAAACTTCCGGTACGTGTCTACCGGTGTGAATAATGTGGTGAAATGTGTTCAATCTTGGTTTTCCATGTACATATGTGCTAAACAAAGATAGATAGATAAAAAAGTCCATTGGTCCATCCTCGTACGGAGAAAGCTATAAGGGTAGATCTGCGGGCCCCCCCGATCTAGGGTTTCGGGGGTGAATTACCGTCGGAGGGCCAGAATCATTGGAAAACCTGCATGTGGAGCTAGGTTATGTTTATAAGTGTGATTTAATGTTTGTAGATGGCATATGTAGGTCATGTGTCTGACGTTGTTCACGGAGATGGGCTAACACTTAGTAAAATCGTCGATCCGTATGTGGAAACTCCCGGTACGTGTCTACCGGTGTGAATAATGTGGTGAAATGTGTTCAACCTTGGTTTTCCATGTACATATGTGCTAAACAAACATAGATAGATAAAAAAGTCCATTGGTCCATCCTCGTACGGTGAAATCTATAAGGGTAGATCTGCGGGCCCGGCCCCCCCGATCTAGGGTTTCGGGGGTGAATGACCGTCGGAGGGCCGGAATCATTAGAAAACCTGCATGTGGAGCTAGGTTATGTTTATAAGTGTGATCTAATGTTTGTAGATGGCATATGTAGGTCATGTGTCTAACGTTGTTCACGGACATGGGCTAACACTTAGTAAAATCGTCAATCCGTATGTGGAAACTCCCGGTACGTGTCTACCGGTGTGAATAATGTGGTGAAATGTGTTCAACCTTGGTTTTCCATGTACATATGTGCTAAAAAAACATAGATAGATAAAAAAGTCCATCGGTCCGTTCTCGTACGGAGAAAGCTATAAGGGTAGATCTGCGGGCCCCCCTCTGATCTAGGGTTTCGGGGGTGAATGACTGATATGTCCAAAACGTATCGATAATTTCTGCTTGCTCCATGCATGTTTTGTGTGATATTGCTATGATCTAGATACACTTTCATACACTTTTGATCATATTTGGACTAACCTATTAACTTAGTGCACCCCAGTGCGAGTTCCTGTTTTCTGCTGTTTTTCTATTTCAGTTTTCCCCCATATAAAAAGTGCCAGAAAAATTCGGGAAAATTCAGATAAAAAATCAGCGTGACGGAAGCTTCGAGAAGATCCCGGGAGGGGCCAGAGGGGAGCCAGGGGGGCCCAGGCGGCCACCCGGCGCGGCCCCACCCCTGGCCGCGCCAGGGGGGCGCCTGGGGCCCCTGGCACACCTCTGGCTGCCCCCTTTCGCCTATTTATCCCCCGTCTTGGGAAAACTGCAGAACAAGAACCCTATTCCGCGAACTCGCCTCTGTTCCGCCGCCGCCGCGCTTCTGAAGATTAGGAGCACCAGAAGACCTCCTCCCAGCACCCTGCCGGAGGGAGGATTGACCTCCGGGAGTCTCCTCTCCACCATGGATGCTCCCCGGATGTCTCGTGAGTAGTTTTGCTTGGACCATGGGTCCGTGATCAGTAGCTATGTGATGTTCTCCTCCCCTCTTTGATCTTCATTGTTTAGACCTCGTGAGCTGACCTACATGATCGAGGCACCTTTGTAATATTTCTGCTATTGCTATGTTGAGTTTGATCGGATCTGATGGATTATGAGATTATGTTCAGATTGTGATAGAGTAATATATTTGGTTTTTATCTCTTATATTTTTGTTCCTAAGTAATTCTTGCATGCTCTCCGTTGCTGTTTATTGCTTTGGCCAAGTAGTAGGTAGTGACTCCAAGAGGGAGCGTTGTGCTAGATTGTGGGTTCATGCCTCCCCATGACATGCTTGAGTGACAGAAACATGAGTCTAGGGGATGTGCTGTTGCCACAAGGGGGAAAACAACGGTGCTTGTAACCGCGGTTGCAAGGATTGTTTACTTTACGCAAAGTTCTTTTTAATGCATTTGTCTGTTGCTTTGGGTTTACACTTTGGGTGGGGCTCGCAACTTAATACCAGCGAGATGTACTGGATAGATATCTCAAGGCTGATGATTAGTAGTAGATGCAGATGGATTTCGGTCTACTTACTTTGGCGTACTGCCCGTGCTTTTGAACCTCTTCCTTTCTTTTGTAGCATAGTTAGCATTGCGGTGCATTCATAATCCTGTCAATTGCCTTTCTGTAATTTTTTTACCTCGCATAACAATTTTATCGTCTTTTGGGAGAGAGACATCACTAGCGAACATCACGTATCCCGGTCCATATCCTTATCACTGTTTCCAATCTACATTTACTTTATTTTATTTGCTATCATTATCCCTTGCATTTTATCCTTTGTAAACAACAAGACCGGAGAGATTGACAACCTCTCTGAACTTCGTTGGGAACAAAGTTATCTGTGTCTGTGTGCAGGTCCGCGTCAGTTGCGCCGCTGACACCTACTTATCATCTCTGGAGTCCTGCTGGAGACAAACCTTGGTATCTTCACCGAGGGAAAACTGCTGCCGCACTATATCTCAACCTTACACTTGGGGAAACCAACGAAGGGGCGAGAAGCCATCAAGCAAGTTTTCTGGCGCCGTTGCCGGGGACTCCAAGTGCTAAGATAGGGGAGTTGCACACTACCCTTTACCTTTGTTTTTTAGTCTTGTTAGTTTATCTTTCAGTTTTTATCTTTGTGTCTTTTATCAAAATTTACAAAAATTTTATCTATCTTGCTGTTAGTAGTCCTCCTTGTTTAGATGAACATGTTAGGACTAGGTGCTTTGCGGGAATCGGAAGTTCTCGATTTCCGTCAAAGGGATGGAGAAAATATGAAGAAGGCATGGGACAGAATTTCTGAAGCACATAAAAGAATTATGCCTTGGATATCTATAAAGATTGTGCTTAGAAATTTTTACCATGGTCTTTTTAAGTGGTGTAAGCACTCTCTTGACATTATAGCTGAAGGAGATTTTCTAGAGTGTGATGAAGATAGGGCTCTTGAGATTTTGCATAGTCTATCTGGTTTTTTTGTTTATGATCGTAGTATTGATACTGTCATAGATAGACTTGCCACTATTGAAAAAAGACTGGATGCTCTATATTTGGGGAAATTAGAGGAACTTATGTCCAATAAGAAAGAAATGTTGGAGATAGATGATGATTGGGAGCCCTTTGTTAGGATTAGCATCTCTAACCAAAGCTTCCTTGCTTTTTGTGATATTGGATCCACAGTTTCCACTATGCCAAAAATAGTCTATGATTCTTTGAAACTGGATATGAATATATTATCATCTTATCATGAACATTCTAATGGAGATATTTCAGAGGTTAAAGGAAATGTAAAAGAAGTCCAAGTTTCATTCCTTCATAGGACTGCACCAATGGATTTCTTCATCATGGAGCCAAACCAAAGTAACATTGTGCTCGGAAGAGACTTCCTCCGTGCTATGAAAGGCATCATTGATATTGGTAATAGGCACATACGCTTACGCGGTATGGCGAAAGGTAAGTATATCTTCCCTAGTAAAAAGAAGAAGGAACTTATTGAAAATCAATTTGAGGGATTTTATGATTCTGATCTTGGATACCCTTGATTCTTCTTTTTGCATTATGCCTAGCTAATGGCTTTAAAGAAGCGCTTTCGGGAGGCAGCCCGCAACGAATTTAGGTTTTTCTTTTTGCTTTTGTTATGTCTTGATGTTTTTTACTACTGTGGCAACATCATTGTATCTTTATTTTTCAGCTTTGTGCCAAGTTATAGCCTCTTACGGCAAGGGAAGTAAAAGTTGTGACATGCTGTCCAGAAAATAGATTCTATCCTCGTGACCAGAAATATTCCCGAAAAATCCCAGTTCATATTTTTGAGCTGAATTTTTTACACAGTATGCTCTATACAATTACGAAAGTTCCGTATGTTCTGAATTTTTTTATTTGAGTTGCAGAAGTGCCCCTAAAAAAATCTTTACTATCTGCTGTTCTGTTTTTCACAGATTCTGCCACGTTTTGTCTCTCCTTACTTTTGCAAACCTTAAGCTTGCTTTTTCTTTGCAAAAACTTTTTTGGCAATCTTGGGAAACAGTAGCTCTTCAAGATTATCTTTATATCCAGTGGAGAAAAATTATTTATTAAGGGTACTAACCTCTCTAATCAGCTTGTGATGAGTTATGTATGAAGGGAGTTTTCAAGTGTGCGATGGAAGATGATGAAAGAAGATCCAGGAGTGTCAAGCGCTCAAGCTTGGGGATGCCCCCATGTATCCCCAATAAATATTCAAGGAGACTCAAGCGTCTAAGCTTGGGGATGCCCCCGTGCATCCCCTTCTCCATCAACAATCATCAGTTCGTCCTTTGTCTCACTATATTTTTATCACTTCATGCGTTATGTGCTATGCTTGGAGCGTCTCGCTCTTAGGTTTTGTTTTTAGTTTTGTTTAGCTTTGCTTGATGTTCTTAAAAAGTTAGATCCTTTCTTACTTTGTGTGGGAGAGAGACACGCTCCACTTTCAAAATCTAGAACACATCATAGGATTTTTCCTGCCTATCTTTTTGCTATTGTGTGTTCTTTATCTTTTCATAGCTACTGCCATGTTTAGTTTTAGTCTTAGTTTGTCTTTAGCAAGAGCCTTGGCTTTTGTTTAGTTTGTTGCTGCAACTCTTTTAAGTCTTCATGTTTATCTTGTTAAGAGAGTTGGTTGTTGCAC
This sequence comes from Bromus sterilis, assembly GCA_950022295.1. Lineage (NCBI taxonomy): Eukaryota > Viridiplantae > Streptophyta > Magnoliopsida > Poales > Poaceae > Bromus > Bromus sterilis. The sequence goes on along the minus strand of OX465601.1, from coordinate 133,969,030 downwards.
TGAGTTGTGTTTTGTCTTGAAAGTAGGTAATTGAGGTTGCTATTTAATTTTAGTAGTAGCTTGAAATAGTTTTGAGGCATTGTTGTGAGTAATGTTTGGACTTTTGGTGTCAAGAGCTCTTGCCTATTAGTGATAGGTGTCGTATTTTGGGCAATCCGTGTTTATTTTCAAAACCTACAAAACTAGTTGAGAACTCTAGCTACTAGATGGATCACTACTCTTCTGAGGAGTCGAATATTAGAGTACACTCACGTACCATGAGTCGAGGATGCGCGAGGATAACCAAACCCCCATACACTCCTCCTCGGGGTACTTGTCTCTTTGTGAACCTCCTCATTAGATTGAGAGTTACCGATAATAAGTGCATGAGTTCTTCGGACTAATGTAAGTATTGAGAGTTGACACTTCCACCTTCCCATATTTTGCTAGCCTTTCCCGCGCCGTGCATTGCCTTCTTCTCACTCCGAGAGTTGGTGTCCACCTTCGCCGGTACATCCAAACCCTTGGCATGATACGCTCTGTCATCATAAGCCTCCCTTTATCCTTCCTCAAAACAACCACCATACCTACCTATCAAGGCATTTCCATTGCCTTTCCGAGTTATATTGCCATGCAACTTCCACCTCTTCATGACTTAATCTTCATGTCATACATGTTCCTGCTACACTGGCAGCGACATACATTGCATACATCATGTTAGTTATATCTTCTTTATGATTTTGAGTACCTTGTAAAGTGTGAAAGATCTCCTTTACCTTCTTGTAAAATAGAGTGTTGCCCTTAAGTGAGGAAAAGATCCCAAAGTGGACACATTTAAAGATCCCAAAGAGGACAAATGAGAGTTAAATAGAAAGAGCCATTGAGGCCACAAAAAATACAAAAAAATAGAAAAAAGAGAAAAAGAAATAAAAAGAGAGAAAGGGGCAACACTACTATCCTTTTGAGAGATCCACACTAGTACTCCCTTTATATCCTTGTACTCCATAGAGATGATCTTTTTGCATATAGTTTGGAGAGCTTCCTAGCTCGTATGTGCATCTGTTGCATTGCAATCGCTACTCCTCACATCATATCTATCATTTGGCATCTCTTGCCTATGATTGTCCTCATTGATGTGAGCCTTTCTCATCCTTTTTGTCTTCCTCCTCCACCATATTTCTCTCTTTGCCATCCTAAGTGTCAACTCTCGTGCTTACGCTCATCCATTGCATGAGTGCTCAAAATATCGAAAAGGAGTGGATCAAATTTACTTGTACCTGGCTAGTGGTCTGGGGACGAGTCAAGATAAGATTCCAAAGAGGACCAAGTGTGAAACTTTAGTAGATTGAGTTCTCAACAAAAATACTTTTTTCTCTCGTATTCCCTATTCCCCCTTTCTTGCACGCAAACACCATTTGGAGACATTCGAGTCACGGACAGCGAGAGCTCTTGCACCTTTTGTTCTTTTGTTACTTGTTTCAATGCTAATATAGACTCTTGCCTGTTATGACTTGAATTGAATCTCTAACCTTGATTGCTTTACTTTTCAAAGTTCTTTTATGGTTGCTAGCATGTCACCACAGAAATTATGCTTGTTACCATTTACCTACTCGAGGACGAGCAGGAATTAAGCTTGGGGATGTTGATACGTCCAAAACGTATCGATAATTTCTGCTTGCTCCATGCATGTTTTGTGTGATATTGCTATGATCTAGATACACTTTCATACACTTTTGATCATATTTGGACTAACCTATTAACTCAGTGCACCCCAGTGCCAGTTCCTGTTTTCTGCTATTTTTCTATTTCAGTTTTCCCCCATATAAAAGTGCCAGAAAAATTCAGGAAAATTCAGATAAAAAATCAGTGTGACGGAAGCTTCGAGAAGAGCCCGGGAGGGGCCATCGGGGAGCCAGGGGGCCCAGGCGGCCACCCGGCGCGGCCCCACCCCTGGCCGTGCCAGGGGGGCGCCTGGGGCCCCTGGCCCACCTCTGGCTGCCCCCTTTCGCCTATTTATCCCTCGTCACGGGAAAACTGCAGAACAAGAACCCTATTCCGCGAACTCGCCTCTGTTCCGCCGCCGCCGCGCTGCCGAAGATCGGGAGCACCATAAGACCTCTTCCCGGCACCCTGCCGGAGGGAGGATTGACCTCCGGGAGTCTCCTCTCCACCATGGATGCTCCCTGTATGTCTCGTGAGTAGTTTTCCTTGGACCATGGGTCCGTGATCAGTAGCTATGTGATGTTCTTCTCCCCTCTTTGATCTTCATTGTTTAGACCTCGTCAGCTGCCCTACATGATCGAGGCACCTTTGTAATATTTCTGCTATTGCTATGTTGAGTTTGATCGGATCTGATGGATTATGAGATTATGTTCAGATTGTGATAGAGTAATATATTTGGTTTTTATCTCTTATATTTTTGTTCCTAAGTAATTCTTGCATGCTCTCCGTTGCTGTTTATTGCTTTGTCCAAGTAGTAGGTAGTGACTCCAAGAGGGAGCGTTGTGCTAGATTGTGGGTTCATGCCTCCCCGATGACATGCTTGAGTGACTGAAACATGAGTCTAGGGGATGTGCTGTTGCCACAAGGGGGAAAACAACGGTGCTTGTAACCGCGGTTGCAAGGATTCTTTACTTTACGCAAAGTTCTTTTTAATGCAGTTGTCTGTTGCTTTGGGTTTACACTTTGGGTGGGGCTCGCAACTTAATACCAGCGAGATGTTCAGGATAGATATCTCAAGGTGGATGATTAGTAGTAGATGCAGATGGATTTCGGTCTACTTACTTTGGCGTACTTCCCGTGCTTTTGAACCTCTTCCTTTCTTTTGTAGCATAGTTAGCATTGCGGTGCTTTCATAATCCTGTCAATTGCCTCTCTGTAATTTTTTTACCTCGCATAGCAATTTTATCGTCTTTTGGGAGAGAGACATCACTAGCGAACAACACGTATCCCGGTCCATATCCTTATCACTGTTTCCACTCTACATTTACTTTACCGCTTTTATTTTCTTATCCCTTGCATTTTATCCTTTGTAAACAACAAGACCGGAGAGATTGACAACCTCTCTGAACTTCGTTGGGAACAAAGTTATCTGTGTTTGTGTGCAGGTCCGCGTCAGTTGCGTCGCTGACACCTACTTATCATCTCTGGAGTCCTGCTGGAGACAAACCTTGGTATCTTCACCGACGGAAAATTGCTGCTGCACTACATCTCAACCTTACACTTGGGGAAACCAACGAAGGGGCGAGAAGCCATCAATGACCGTCGGAGGGCCGGAATCATTGGAAAACCTGCATGTGGAGCTAGGTTATGTTTATAAGTGTGATTTAAAGTTTGTAGATGGCATATGTAGGTCATGTGTCTGACGTTGTTCACGGACATGGTCTAACACTTAGTAAAATCGTCGATCCTTATGTGGAAACTCCCGGTACGTGTCTACCGGTGTGAATAATGTGGTGAAATTGTTCAACCTTGGTTTTCCATGTACATATGTGCTAAACAAACATAGATAGATAAAAAAGTCCATTGGTCCATCCTCGTACGGAGAAAGCTATAAGGGTAGATCTGCGGGCCCCCCCATCCCCCGATCTAGGGTTTCGGGGGTGAATGACCGTTGGAGGGCCGGAATCATTGGAAAACCTGCATGTGGAGCTAGGTTATGTTTATAAGTGTGATTTAATATTTGTAGATGGCATCTGTAGGTCATATGTTTGACGTTGTTCACGGACATGGGCTAACACTTAGTAAAATCGTCGATCCGTATGTGGAAACTCCCGGTACGTGTCTACCGGTGTGAATAATGTGGTGAAATGTGTTCAACCTTGGTTTTCCATGTACATATGTGCTAAACAAACATAGATAGATAGAAAAGTCAATTGGTCCATCCTCGTACGGAGAAAGCTATAAGGGTAGATATGCGCCCCCCCCCCCCCCCCGATCTAGGGTTTCGGGGGTGAATGACCGTCGGAGTGCCGGAATCATTGGAAAACCTGCATGTGGAGCTAGGTTATGTTTATAAGTGTGATTTAATGTTTGTAGATTGCATATGTAGGTCATGTGTCTGACGTTGTTCACGGACATGGGCTAACACTTAGTAAAATCGTCGATCCGTATGTGGAAACTCCCAGTCGGTGTCTACCGGTGTGAATAATGTGGTGAAATGTGTTCAACCTTGGTTTTCCATGTACATATGTGCTAAACAAACATAGATAGATAAAAAAGTCCATTGGTCCATCCTCTTACGGAGAAAGCTATAAGGGTAGATCTGCGGGCCCCCCCGATCTAGGGTTTCGCGGGTGAATGACCGTCGGAGGGCCGGAATCATTGGAAAACCTGCATGTGGAGCTAGGTTATGTTTATAAGTTTGATTTAATGTTTGTAGATGGCATATGTAGGTCATGTTTCTGACGTTGTTCACGGACATGGGATAACACTTCGTAAAATCGTCGATCCGTATGTGGAAACTCCCGGTACGTGTCTACCGGTGTGAATAATGTGGTGAAATTGTTCAACCTTGGATTTCCATGTACATATGTGCTAAAAAAACATAGATAGATAAAAAAGTCCATTGGTCCATCCTCGTACGGAGAAAGCTATAAGGGTAGATCTGCGGGGCCCCCCGATCTAGGGTTCCGGGGGTGAATGACCGTTGGAGGGCCGGAATCATTGGAAAACCTGCATGTGGAGCTAGGTTATGTTTAAAAGTGTGATTTAATGTTTGTAGATGGCATCTGTAGGTCATGTGTCTGACGTTGTTCACGGACATGGGCTAACACTTAGTAAATTCGTCGATCCGTATGTGGAAACTCCCGGTACGTGTCTACCGGTGTGAATAATGTGGTGAAATGTGTTCAACCTTGGTTTTCCATGTACATATGTTCTAAATAAACATAGATAGATAGAAAAGTCAGTTGGTCCATCCTCGTACGGAGAAAGCTATAAGGGTAGATCTGCGGGCCCCCCCGATCTAGGGTTTCGGGGGTGAATGACCGTCGGAGGGCCGGAATCATTGGAAAACCTGCATGTGGAGCTAGGTTATGTTTATAAGTGTGATTTAATGTTTGTAGATGGCATATGTAGGTCATGTGTCTGACGTTGTTCACGCACATGGGCTAACACTTAGTAAAATTGTCGATCCGTATGTGGAAACTCCCGGTACGTGTCTACCGGTGTGAATAATGTGGTGAAATGTGTTCAACCTTGGTTTTCCATGTACATATGTGCTAAACAAACATAGATAGATAAAAAATTCCATTGGTCCATCCTCGTACGGAGAAAGCTATAAGGGTAGATCTGCGGGGCCCCCCCGATCTAGGGTTTCGCGAGTGAATGACCGTCGGAGGGCCGGAATCATTGGAAAACCTGCATGTGGAGCTAGGCTATGTTTATAAGTGTGATTTAATTTTTGTAGATGGCATATGTAGGTCATGTGTCTGACTTTGTTCACGGACATGGGCTAACACTTAGTAAAATAGTCGATCCGTAAGTGGAAAATCCCGGTACGTGTCTACCGGTGTGAATAATGTGGTGAAATGTGTTCAACCTTTTGTTTTCCATGTACAATGTGCTAAACAAACATAGATAGATAAAAAGTCCATTGGTCCATCCTCGTACGGAGAAATCTATAAGGGTAGATCTGCGGGCCCGGGCCCCCCGATCTAGGGTTTCGGGTGTGAATGACCGTCGGAGGGCCGAAATCATTAGAAAACCTGCATGTGGAGCTAGGTTATGTTTATAAGTGTGATTTAATGTTTGTAGATGGCATATGTAGGTGATGTGTCTGACGTTGTTCACGGACATGGGCTAACACTTAGTAAAATCGTCGATCCGTATGTGGAAACTCCCGGTACGTGTCTACCGGTGTGAATAATGTGGTGAAATGTGTTTAACCTTGGGTTTCCATGTACATATGTGCTAAAAACATAGATAGATAAAAAAAGTCCATTGGTCCATCCTCGTACGGAGAAAGCTATAAGGGTAGATCTGCGGGCCCCCCCCGATCTAGGGTTTCGCGGGTGAATGACCGTCGGAGGGCCGGAATCATTGGAAAACCTTCATGTGGAGCTAGGTTATGTTTATAATTGTGATTTAATGTTTGTAGATGGCATATGTAGGTCATGTGTCTGACGTTGTTCACGAACATGGGATAACACTTCGTAAAATCGTCGATCCGGATGTGGAAACTCCCGGTACGTGTCTACCGGTGTGAATAATGTGGTGAAATTGTTCAACCTTGGTTTTCCATGTACGTTGTGCTAAACAAACATAGATAGATAAAAAAGTCCATTGGTCCATCCTCGTACGGAGAAAGCTATACGGATAGATCTGCGGGCCCCCCCGATCTAGGGTTTCGGGGGTGAATGACCGTTGGAGGGTCGGAATCATTGGAAACCTACATGTGGAGCTAGGTTATGTTTAAAAGTGTGATTTAATGTTTGTAGATGGCATCTGTAGGTCATGTGTCTGACGTTGTTCACGTACATGGGCTAACACTTAGTAAAATCGTCGATCCGTATGTGGAAACTCCCGGTACGTGTCTACCGGTGTGAATAATGTGGTGAAATGTGTTCAACCTTGGTTTTCCATGTACATATGTTCTAAACAAACATAGATAGATAGAAAAGTCAGTTGGTCCATCCTCGTACGGAGAAAGCTATAAGGGTAGATATGCGGGCCCCGCCGATCTAGGGTTTCGGGGGTGAATGACCGTCGGAGGGCCGGAATCATTGGAAAACCTGCATGTGGAGCTAGGTTATGTTTATAAGTGTGATTTAATGTTTGTAGATGGCATATGTAGGTCATGTGTCTGACGTTGTTCACGCACATGGGCTAACACTTAGTAAAATTGTCGATCCGTATGTGGAAACTCCCGGTACGTGTCTACCGGTGTGAATAATGTGGTGAAATGTGTTCAACCTTGGTTTTCCATGTACATATGTGCTAAACAAACATAGATAGATAAAAAAGTCCATTGGTCCATCCTCGTACAGAGAAAGCTATAAGGGTAGATCTGCGGGCCCCCCCCGATCTAGGGTTTCGCGAGTGAATGACCGTCGGAGGGCCGGAATCATTGGAAAACCTGCATGTGGAGCTAGGCTATGTTTATAAGTGTGATTTAATTTTTGTAGATGGCATATGTAGGTCATGTGTCTGACGTTGTTCACGGACATGGGCTAACACTTAGTAAAATAGTCGATCCGTATGTGGAAAATCCCAGTACGTGTCTACCGGTGTGAATAATGTGGTGAAATGTGTTCAACCTTTGTTTTCCATGTACATTTGTGCTAAACAAACATAGATAGATAAAAATTCCATTGGTCCATCCTCGTACGGAGAAATCTATAAGGGTAGATCTGCGGGCCCGGCCCCCCCGATCTAGGGTTTCGGGTGTGAATGACCGTCGGAGGGCCGGAATCATTAGAAAACCTGCATGTGGAGCTAGGTTATGTTTATAAGTGTGATTTAATGTTTGTAGATGGCATATGTAGGTGATGTGTCTGACGTTGTTCACGGACATGGGCTAACACTTAGTAAAATCGTCGATCCGTATGTGGAAACTCCCGGTACGTGTCTACCGGTGTGAATAATGTGGTGAAATGTGTTCAACCTTGGGTTTCCATGTACATATGTGCTAAAAACATAGATAGATAAAAAAGTCCATTGGTCCATCCTCGTACGGAGAAATCTATAAGGGTAGATCTGCGGGCCCGGCCCCCCCGATCTAGGGTTTCGGGGGTGAATGACCGTCGGAGGGCAGGAATCATTAGAAAACCTGCATGTGGAGCTAGGTTATGTTTATAAGTGTGATTTAATGTTTCTAGATGGCATATGCAGGTCATGTGTCTGACGTTGTTCACGGGCATGGGCTAACACTTAGTAAATCGTTGATCCATGTGGAAACTCCCGCTACGTGTCTACCGGTGCAAATAATGTGTTGAAATGTGTTCAACCTTGGTTTTCCATGTACATATGTGCTAAACAAACATAGATAGATAAATAAGTCCATTGGTCCATCCTCGTACGGCGAAATCTAGAAGGGTAGATCTGCGGGCCCGGCCCCCACGATCTAGGGTTTCGGGGGTGAATGACCGTCGGAGGGCCAGAATCATTGGAAAACCTGCATGTGGAGCTAGGTTATGTTTATAAGTGTGATTTAATGTTTGTAGATGGCATCTGTAGGTCATATGTTTGACGTTGTTCACGGACATGGGCTAACACTTAGTAAAATCGTCGATCCGTATGTGGAAACTCCCGGTACGTGTCTACCGGTGTGAATAATATGGTGAAATGTGTTCAACCTTGGTTTTCCATGTACATATGTGCTAAACAAACATAGATAGATAAAAAAGTCCATTGGTCCATCCTCGTACGGAGAAAGCTATAAGGGTAGATCTGCGGCCCCCCCCCCCGATCTAGGGTTTCGGGGGTGAATGACCGTCGGAGGGCCGGAATCATTGGAAAACCTGCATGTGGATCTAGGTTATGTTTATAAGTGTGATTTAATGTTTGTAGATGGCACATGTAGGTCACGTGTCTGACGTTGTTCACGGACATGGGCTAACACTTAGTAAAATCGTCGATCCGTATGTGGAAACTCCCGGTACGTGTCTACCGGTGTGAATAATGTGGTGAAATGTGTTCAACCTTGGTTTTACATGTACATATGTGCTAAACAAACATAGATAGATAATAAAGTCCATTGGTCCATCCTCTTACGGAGAAATCTATAAGGGTAGATCTGCGGGCCCCCCGATCTAGGGTTTCGCGGGTGAATGACCGTCGGAGGGCCGGAATCATTGGAAAACCTGCATGTGGAGCTAGGTTATGTTTATAAGTTTGATTTAATGTTTGTAGATGGCATATGTAGGTCATGTGTCTGACGTTGTTCACGGACATGGGATAACACTTCGTAAAATCGTCGATCCGGATGTGGAAACTCCCGGTACGTGTCTACCGGTGTGAATAATGTGGTGAAATGTGTTCAACCTTGGTTTTCCATGTACATATGTGCTAAACAAACATAGATAGATAAAAAAGTCCATTGGTCCATCCTCGTACGGAGAAAGCTATAAGGGTAGATCTGCGGCCCCCCCCCCCGATCTAGGGTTTCGGGGGTGAATGACCGTCGGAGGGCCGGAATCATTGGAAAACCTGCATGTGGATCTAGGTTATGTTTATAAGTGTGATTTAATGTTTGTAGATGGCACATGTAGGTCACGTGTCTGACGTTGTTCACGGACATGGGCTAACACTTAGTAAAATCGTCGATCCGTATGTGGAAACTCCCGGTACGTGTCTACCGGTGTGAATAATGTGGTGAAATTGTTCAACCTTGGATTTCCATGTACATATGTGCTAAACAAACATAGATAGATAAAAAAGTCCATTGGTCCATCCTCGTACGGAGAAAGCTATAAGGGTAGATCTGCGGGGCCCCCCGATCTAGGGTTTCGGGGGTGAATGACCGTTGGAGGGCCGGAATCATTGGAAAACCTGCATGTGGAGCTAGGTTATGTTTAAAAGTGTGATTTAATGTTTGTAGATGGCATCTGTAGGTCATGTGTCTGACGTTGTTCACGGACATGGGCTAACACTTAGTAAATTCGTCGATCCGTATGTGGAAACTCCCGGTACGTGTCTACCGGTGTGAATAATGTGGTGAAATGTGTTCAACCTTGGTTTTCCATGTACATATGTTCTAAATAAACATAGATAGATAGAAAACTCAGTTGGTCCATCCTCGTACGGAGAAAGCTATAAGGGTAGATCTGCGGGCCCCCCCGATCTAGGGATTCGGGGGTGAATGACTGTCGGAGGGACGGAATCATTGGAAAACCTGCATGTGGAGCTAGGTTATGTTTATAAGTGTGATTTAATGTTTGTAGATGGCATATGTAGGTCATGTGTCTGATGTTTTTCAAGCACATGGGCTAACACTTAGTAAAATTGTCGATCCGTATGTGGAAACTCCCGGTACGTGTCTACCGGTGTGAATAATGTGGTGAAATGTGTTCAACCTTGGTTTTCCATGTACATATGTGCTAAACAAACATAGATAGATAAAAAATTCCATTGGTCCATCCTCGTACGGAGAAAGCTATAAGGGTAGATCTGCGGGCCCCCCCGATCTAGGGTTTCGCGAGTGAATGACCGTCGGAGGGCTGGAATCATTGGAAAACCTGCATGTGGAGCTAGGCTATGTTTATAAGTGTGATTTAATTTTTGTAGATGGCATATGTAGGTCATGTGTCTGACGTTGTTCACGGACATGGGCTAACACTTAGTAAAATAGTCGATCCATATGTGGAAAATCCCAGTACGTGTCTACCGGTGTGAATAATGTGGTGAAATGTGTTCAACCTTTTGTTTTCCATGTACATATGTGCTAAACAAACATAGATAGATAAAAAGTCCATTGGTCCATCCTCGTACGGAGAAATCTATAAGGGTAGATCTGCGGGCCCGGCCCCCCCGATCTAGGGTTTCGGGTGTGAATGACCGTCGGAGGGCCGGAATCATTAGAAAACCTGCATGTGGAGCTAGGTTATGTTTATAAGTGTGATTTAATGTTTTTAGATGGCATATGTAGGTGATGTGTCTGACGTTGTTCACGGACATGGGCTAACACTTAGTAAAATCGTCGATCCGTATGTGGAAACTCCCGGTACGTGTCTACCGGTGTGAATAATGTGGTGAAATGTGTTTAACCTTGGGTTTCCATGTACATATGTGCTAAAAACATAGATAGATAAAAAAGTCCATTGGTCCATCCTCGTACGGAGAAAGCTATAAGGGTAGATCTGCGGGCCCCCCCGATCTAGGGTTTCGCGGGTGAATGACCGTCGGAGGGCCGGAATCATTGGAAAACCTGCATGTGGAGCTAGGTTATGTTTATAAGTGTGATTTAATGTTTGTAGATGGCATATGTAGGTCATGTGTCTGACGTTGTTCACGAACATGGGATAACACTTCGTAAAATCGTCGATCCGGATGTGGAAACTCCCGGTACGTGTCTAACGGTGTGAATAATGTGGTGAAATTTTTCAACCTTGGTTTTCCATGTACGTTGTGCTAAACAAACATAGATAGATAAAAAAGTCCATTGGTCCATCCTCGTACGGAGAAAGCTATAAGGGTAGATCTGCGGGCCCCCCCGATCTAGGGTTTCGGGGGTGAATGACCGTTGGAGGGCCGGAATCATTGGAAACCTGCATGTGGAGCTAGGTTATGTTTAAAAGTGTGATTTAATGTTTGTAGATGGCATCTGTAGGTCATGTGTCTGACGTTGTTCACGGACATGGGCTAACACTTAGTAAAATCGTCGATCCGTATGTGGAAACTCCCGGTACGTGTCTACCGGTGTGAATAATGTGGTGAAATGTGTTCAACCTTGGTTTTCCATGTACATATGTTCTAAACAAACATAGATAGATAGAAAAGTCAGTTGGTCCATCCTCGTACGGAGAAAGCTATAAGGGTAGATCTGCGGGCCCCCCCGATCTAGGGTTTCGGGGGTGAATGACCGTCGGAGGGCCGGAATCATTGGAAAACCTGCATGTGGAGCTAGGTTATGTTTATAAGTGTGATTTAATGTTTGTAGATGGCATATGTAGGTCATGTGTCTGACGTTGTTCACGCACATGGGCTAACACTTAGTAAAATTGTCGATCCGTATGTGGAAACTCCCGGTACGTGTCTACCGGTGTGAATAATGTGGTGAAATGTGTTCAACCTTGGTTTTCCATGTACATATGTGCTAAACAAACATAGATAGATAAAAAAGTCCATTGGTCCATCCTCGTACGGAGAAAGCTATAAGGGTAGATCTGCGGGCCCCCCCCGATCTAGGGTTTCGCGAGTGAATGACCGTCGGAGGGCCGGAATCATTGGAAAACCTGCATGTGGAGCTAGGCTATGTTTATAAGTGTGATTTAATTTTTGTAGATGGCATATGTAGGTCATGTGTCTGACGTTGTTCACGGACATGGGCTAACACTTAGTAAAATAGTCGATCCGTATGTGGAAAATCCCAGTACGTGTCTACCGGTGTGAATAATGTGGTGAAATGTGTTCAACCTTTGTTTTCCATGTACATTTGTGCTAAACAAACATAGATAGATAAAAATTACATTGGTCCATCCTCGTACGGAGAAATCTATAAGGGTAGATCTGCGGGCCCGGCCCCCCCGATCTAGGGTTTCGGGTGTGAATGACCGTCGGAGGGCCGGAATCATTAGAAAACCTGCATGTGGAGCTAGGTTATGTTTATAAGTGTGATTTAATGTTTGTAGATGGCATATGTAGGTGATGTGTCTGACGTTGTTCACGGACATGGGCTAACACTTAGTAAAATCGTCGATCCGTATGTGGAAACTCCCGGTACGTGTCTACCGGTGTGAATAATGTGGTGAAATGTGTTCAACCTTGGGTTTCCATGTACATATGTGCTAAAAACATAGATAGATAAAAAAGTCCATTGGTCCATCCTCGTACGGAGAAATCTATAAGGGTAGATCTGCGGGCCCGGCCCCCCCGATCTAGGGTTTCGGGGGTGAATGCCCGTCGGAGGGCCGGAATCATTAGAAAACCTGCATGTGGAGCTAGGTTATGTTTATAAGTGTGATTTAATGTTTCTAGATGGCATATGCAGGTCATGTGTCTGACGTTGTTCACGGGCTTGGGCTAACACTTAGTAAAATCGTTGATCCATGTGGAAACTCCCGCTACGTGTCTACCGGTGCAAATAATGTGTTGAAATGTGTTCAACCTTGGTTTTCCATGTACATATGTGCTAAAAAAACATAGATAGATAAAAAATTCCATTGGTCCATCCTCATACGGCGAAATCTAGAAGGGTAGATCTGCGGGCCCGACCCCCACGATCTAGGGTTTCGGGGGTGAATGACCGTCGGAGGGCCAGAATCATTGGAAAACCTGCATGTGGAGCTAGGTTATGTTTATAAGTGTGATTTAATGTTTGTAGATGGCATATGTAGGTCATATGTTTGACGTTGTTCACGGACATGGGCTAACACTTAGTAAAATCGTCGATCCGTATGTGGAAACTCCCGGTACGTGTCTACCGGTGTGAATAATATGGTGAAATGTGTTCAACCTTGGTTTTCCATGTACATATGTGCTAAACAAACATAGATAGATAAAAAAGTCCATTGGTCCATCCTCGTACGGAGAAAGCTATAAGGGTAGATCTGCGCCCCCCCCCCCCCCCCCCGATCTAGGGTTTCGGGGGTGAATGACCGTCGGAGGGCCGGAATCATTGGAAAACCTGCATGTGGATCTAGGTTATGTTTATAAGTGTGATTTAATGTTTGAAGATGGCACATGTAGGTCATGTGTCTGACGTTGTTCACGGACATGGGCTAACACTTAGTAAAATCGTCGATCCGTATGTGGAAACTCCCGGTACGTGTCTACCGGTGTGAATAATGTGGTGAAATGTGTTCAACCTTGGTTTTACATGTACATATGTGCTAAACAAACATAGATAGATAAAAAAGTCCATTGGTCCATCCTCTTACGGAGAAATCTATAAGGGTAGATCTGCGGGCCCCCCGATCTAGGGTTTCGCGGGTGAATGACCGTCGGAGGGCCGGAATCATTGGAAAACCTGCATGTGGAGCTAGGTTATGTTTATAAGTTTGATTTAATGTTTGTAGATGGCATATGTAGGTCATGTGTTTGACGTTGTTCACGGACATGGGATAACACTTCGTAAAATCGTCGATCCGTATGTGGAAACTCCCGGTACGTGTCTACCGGTGTGAATAATGTGGTGAAATTGTTCAACCTTGGATTTCCATGTACATATGTGCTAAACAAACATAGATAGATAAAAAAGTCCATTGGTCCATCCTCGTACGGAGAAAGCTATAAGGGTAGATCTGCGGGGCCCCCCGATCTAGGGTTTCGGGGGTGAATGACCGTTGGAGGGCCGGAATCATTGGAAAACCTGCATGTGGAGCTAGGTTATGTTTAAAAGTGTGATTTAATGTTTGTAGATGGCATCTGTAGGTCATGTGTCTGACGTTGTTCACGGACATGGGCTAACACTTAGTAAATTCGTCGATCCGTATGTGGAAACTCCCGGTACGTGTCTACCGGTGTGAATAATGTGATGAAATGTGTTCAACCTTGGTTTTCCATGTACATATGTTCTAAATAAACATAGATAGATAGAAAACTCAGTTGGTCCATCCTCGTACGGAGAAAGCTATAAGGGTAGATCTGCGGGCCCCCCCGATCTAGGGATTCGAGGGTGAATGACTGTCGGAGGGACGGAATCATTGGAAAACCTGCATGTGGAGCTAGGTTATGTTTATAAGTGTGATTTAATGTTTGTAGATTGCATATGTAGGTCATGTGTCTGATGTTGTTCAAGCACATGGGCTAACACTTAGTAAAATTGTCGATCCGTATGTGGAAACTCCCGGTACGTGTCTACCGGTGTGAATAATGTGGTGAAATGTGTTCAACCTTGGTTTTCCATGTACATATGTGCTAAACAAACATAGATAGATAAAAAAGTCCATTGGTCCATCCTCGTACGAAGAAAGCTATAAGGGTAGATCTGCGGGCCCCCCCGATCTAGGGTTTCGGGGGTGAATGACCGTCGGAGGGCCGGAATCATTGGAAAACCTGCATGTGGAGCTAGGTTATGTTTATAAGTGTGATTTAATGTTTGTAGATGGCTTATGTAGGTCATGTGTGTGACGTTGTTCACGGACATGGGCTAACACTTAGTAAAATCGTCGATCCGTATGTGGAAACTCCCGGTACGTGTCTACCGGTGTGAATAATGTGGTGAAATGTATTCAACCTTGGTTTTCCATGTACATATGTGCTAAAAAACATAGATAGATAAAAAAGTCCATTGGTCCATCCTCGTACGGAGAAAGCTATAAGGGTAGATCTGCGTGCCCCCCCCCGATCTAGGGTTTCGGGGGTGAATCACCGTCGGAGGGCCGGAATCATTGGAAAACCTGCATGTGGAGCTAGTTTATGTTTATAAGTGTGATTTAATGTTTATAGATGGCAGATGTAGGTCATGTGTCTGACGTTCTTCACGGACATGGGCTAACACTTAGTAAAATCGTCGATCCGTATGTGGAAACTCCCGGTACGTGTCTACCGATGTGAATAATGTGGTGAAATGTATTCAACCTTGGTTTTCCATGTACATATGTGCTAAACAAACATAGATAGATAAAAAAGTCCATTGGTCCATCCTCGTACGTAGAAAGCTATAAGGGTAGATCTGCGGGCCCCCCCGATCTAGGGTTTCTCGGGTGAATGACCGTCGGAGGGCCGGAATCATTGGAAAACCTGCATGTGGAGCTAGGCTATGTTTATAAGTGTGATTTAATTTTTGTAGATGGCATATGTAGGTCATGTGTCTGACGTTGTTCACGGACATGGGCTAACACTTAGTAAAATAGTCGATCCGTATGTGGAAAATCCCAGTACGTGTCTACCGGTGTGAATAATGTGGTGAAATGTGTTCAACCTTTTGTTTTCCATGTACATATGTGCTAAACAAACATAGATAGATAAAAAGTCCATTGGTCCATCCTCGTACGGAGAAATCTATAACGGTAGATCTGCGGGCCCGGCCCCCCCGATCTAGGGTTTCGGGTGTGAATGACCGTCGGAGGGCCGGAATCATTAGAAAACCTGCATGTGGAGCTAGGTTATGTTTATAAGTGTGATTTAATGTTTTTAGATGGCATATGTAGGTGATGTGTCTGACGTTGTTCACGGACATGGGCTAACACTTAGTAAAATCGTCGATCCGTATGTGGAAACTCCCGGTACGTGTCTACCGGTGTGAATAATGTGGTGAAATGTGTTTAACCTTGGGTTTCCATGTACATATGTGCTAAAAACATAGATAGATAAAAAAGTCCATTGGTCCATCCTCGTACGGAGAAAGCTATAAGGGTAGATCTGCGGGCCCCCCCGATCTAGGGTTTCGCGGGTGAATGACCGTCGGAGGGCCGGAATCATTGGAAAACCTGCATGTGGAGCTAGGTTATGTTTATAAGTGTGATTTAATGTTTGTAGATGGCATATGTAGGTCATGTGTCTGACGTTGTTCACGAACATGGGATAACACTTCGTAAAATCGTCGATCCGGATGTGGAAACTCCCGGTACGTGTCTAACGGTGTGAATAATGTGGTGAAATTTTTCAACCTTGGTTTTCCATGTACGTTGTGCTAAACAAACATAGATAGATAAAAAAGTCCATTGGTCCATCCTCGTACGGAGAAAGCTATAAGGGTAGATCTGCGGGCCCCCCCGATCTAGGGTTTCGGGGGTGAATGACCGTTGGAGGGCCGGAATCATTGGAAACCTGCATGTGGAGCTAGGTTATGTTTAAAAGTGTGATTTAATGTTTGTAGATGGCATCTGTAGGTCATGTGTCTGACGTTGTTCACGGACATGGGCTAACACTTAGTAAAATCGTCGATCCGTATGTGGAAACTCCCGGTACGTGTCTACCGGTGTGAATAATGTGGTGAAATGTGTTCAACCTTGGTTTTCCATGTACATATGTTCTAAACAAACATAGATAGATAGAAAAGTCAGTTGGTACATCCTCGTACGGAGAAAGCTATAAGGGTAGATCTGCGGGCCCCCCCGATCTAGGGTTTCGGGGGTGAATGACCGTCGGAGGGCCGGAATCATTGGAAAACCTGCATGTGGAGCTAGGTTATGTTTATAAGTGTGATTTAATGTTTGTAGATGGCATATGTAGGTCATGTGTCTGACGTTGTTCACGCACATGGGCTAACACTTAGTAAAATTGTCGATCCGTATGTGGAAACTCCCGGTATGTGTCTACCGGTGTGAATAATGTGGTGAAATGTGTTCAACCTTGGTTTTCCATGTACATATGTGCTAAACAAACATAGATAGATAAAAAAGTCCATTGGTCCATCCTCGTACGGAGAAAGCGATAAGGGTAGATCTGCGGGCCCCCCCCCCCCCCGATCTAGGGTTTCGCGAGTGAATGACCGTCGGAGGGCCGGAATCATTGGAAAACCTGCATGTGGAGCTAGGCTATGTTTATAAGTGTGATTTAATTTTTGTAGATGGCATATGTAGGTCATGTGTCTGACGTTGTTCACGGACATGGGCTAACACTTAGTAAAATAGTCGATCCGTATGTGGAAAATCCCAGTACGTGTCTACCGGTGTGAATAATGTGGTGAAATGTGTTCAACCTTTGTTTTCCATGTACATTTGTGCTAAACAAACATAGATAGATAAAAATTCCATTGGTCCATCCTCGTACGGAGAAATCTATAAGGGTAGATCTGCGGGCCCGGCCCCCCCGATCTAGGGTTTCGGGTGTGAATGACCGTCGGAGGGCCGGAATCATTAGAAAACCTGCATGTGGAGCTAGGTTATGTTTATAAGTGTGATTTAATGTTTGTAGATGGCATATGTAGGTGATGTGTCTGACGTTGTTCACGGACATGGGCTAACACTTAGTAAAATCGTCGATCCGTATGTGGAAACTCCCGGTACGTGTCTACCGGTGTGAATAATGTGGTGAAATGTGTTCAACCTTGGGTTTCCATGTACATATGTGCTAAAAACATAGATAGATAAAAAAGTCCATTGGTCCATCCTCGTACGGAGAAATCTATAAGGGTAGATCTGCGGGCCCGGCCCCCCCGATCTAGGGTTTCGGGGGTGAATGACCGTCGGAGGGCCGGAATCATTAGAAAACCTGCATGTGGAGCTAGGTTATGTTTATAAGTGTGATTTAATGTTTCTAGATGGCATATGCAGGTCATGTGTCTGACGTTGTTCACGGGCATGGGCTAACACTTAGTAAAATCGTTGATCCATGTGGAAACTCCCGCTACGTGTCTACCGGTGCAAATAATGTGTTGAAATGTGTTCAACCTTGGTTTTCCATGTACATATGTGCTAAAAAAACATAGATAGATAAAAAAGTCCATTGGTCCATCCTCGTACGGCGAAATCTAGAAGGGTAGATCTGCGGGCCCGACCCCCACGATCTAGGGTTTCGGGGGTGAATGACCGTCGGAGGGCCAGAATCATTGGAAAACCTGCATGTGGAGCGAGGTTATGTTTATAAGTGTGATTTAATGTTTGTAGATGGCATATGTAGGTCATATGTTTGACGTTGTTCACGGACATGGGCTAACACTTAGTAAAATCGTCGATCCGTATGTGGAAACTCCCGGTACGTGTCTACCGGTGTGAATAATATGGTGAAATGTGTTCAACCTTGGTTTTCCATGTACATATGTGCTAAACAAACATAGATAGATAAAAAAGTCCATTGGTCCATCCTCGTACGGAGAAAGCTATAAGGGTAGATCTGCGGCCCCCCCGATCTAGGGTTTCGGGGGTGAATGACCGTCGGAGGGCCGGAATCATTGGAAAACCTGCATGTGGATCTAGGTTATGTTTATAATTGTGATTTAATGTTTATAGATGGCACATGTAGGTCATGTGTCTGACGTTGTTCACGGACATGGGCTAACACTTAGTAAAATCGTCGATCCGTATGTGGAAACTCCTGGTACGTGTCTACCGGTGTGAATAATGTGGTGAAATGTGTTAAACCTTGGTTTTCCATGTACATATGTGCTAAACAAACATAGATAGATAAAAAAGTCCATTGGTCCATCCTCTTACGGAGAAATCTATAAGGGTAGATCTGCGGGCCCCCCGATCTAGGGTTTCACGGGTGAATGACCGTCGGAGGGCCGGAATCATTGGAAAACCTGCATGTGGAGCTAGGTTATGTTTATAAGTTTGATTTAATGTTTGTAGATGGCATATGTAGGTCATGTGTCTGACGTTGTTCACGGACATGGGATAACACTTCGTAAAATCGTCGATCCGTATGTGGAAACTCCCGGTACGTGTCTACCGGTGTGAATAATGTGGTGAAATTGTTCAACCTTGGATTTCCATGTACATATGTGCTAAACAAACATAGATAGATAAAAAAGTCCATTGGTCCATCCTCGTACGGAGAAAGCTATAAGGGTAGATCTGCGGGGCCCCCCAATCTAGGGTTTCGAGGGTGAATGACCGTTGGAGGGCCGAAATCATTGGAAAACCTGCATGTGGAGCTAGGTTATGTTTAAAAGTGTGATTTAATGTTTGTAGATGGCATCTGTAGGTCATGTGTCTGACGTTGTTCACGGACATGGGCTAACACTTAGTAAATTCGTGGATCCGTATGTGGAAACTCCCGGTACGTGTCTACCGGTGTGAATAATGTGGTGAAATGTGTTCAACCTTGGTTTTCCATGTACATATGTTCTAAATAAACATAGATAGATAGAAAAGTCAGTTGGTCCATCCTCGTACGGAGAAAGCTATAAGGGTAGATCTGCGGGCCCCCCCGATCTAGGGTTTCGGGGGTGAATGACCGTCGGAGGGACGGAATCATTGGAAAACCTGCATGTGGAGCTAGGTTATGTTTATAAGTGTGATTTAATGTTTTTAGATGGCATATGTAGGTCATGTGTCTGATGTTGTTCAACCACATGGGCTAACACTTATTAAAATCGTCGATCCGTATGTGGAAACTCCCGGTACGTGTCTACCGGTGTGAATAATGTGGTGAAATGTGTTCAACCTTGGTTTTCCATGTACATATGTTCTAAACAAACATAGATAGATAGAAAAGTCAGTTGGTCCATCCTCGTACGGAGAAAGCTATAAGGGTAGATCTGCGGGCCCCCCGATCTAGGGTTTCGGGGGTGAATGACCGTCGGAGGGCCGGAATCATTGGAAAACCTGCATGTGGAGCTAGGTTATGTTTATAAGTGTGATTTAATGTTTGTAGATGGCATATGTAGGTCATGTGTCTAACGTTGTTCACGCACATGGGCTAACACTTAGTAAAATTGTCGATCCGTATGTGGAAACTCCCGGTACGTGTCTACCGGTGTGAATAATGTGGTGAAATGTGTTCAACCTTGGTTTTCCATGTACATATGTGCTAAACAAACATAGATAGATAAAAAATTCCATTGGTCCATCCTCGTACGGAGAAAGCTATAAGGGTAGATCTGCGGGCCCCCCCGATCTAGGGTTTCGGGGGTGAATGACCGTCGGAGGGACGGAATCATTGGAAAACCTGCATGTGGAGCTAGGTTATGTTTATAAGTGTGATTTAATGTTTTTAGATGGCATATGTAGGTCATGTGTCTGATGTTGTTCAACCACATGGGCTAACACTTATTAAAATCGTCGATCCGTATGTGGAAACTCCCGGTACGTGTCTACCGGTGTGAATAATGTGGTGAAATGTGTTCAACCTTGGTTTTCCATGTACATATGTTCTAAACAAACATAGATAGATAGAAAAGTCAGTTGGTCCATCCTCGTACGGATTAAGCTATAAGGGTAGATCTGCGGGCCCCCCCGATCTAGGGTTTCGGGGGTGAATGACCGTCGGAGGGCCGGAATCATTGGAAAACCTGCATGTGGAGCTAGGTTATGTTTATAAGTGTGATTTAATGTTTGTAGATGGCATATGTAGGTCATGTGTCTGACGTTGTTCACGCACATGGGCTAACACTTAGTAAAATTGTCGATCCGTATGTGGAAACTCCCGGTACGTGTCTACCGGTGTGAATAATGTGGTGAAATGTGTTCAACCTTGGTTTTCCATGTACATATGTGCTAAACAAACATAGATAGATAAAAAAGTCCATTGGTCCATCCTCGTACGGCGAAATCTAGAAGGGTAGATCTGCGGGCCCGGCCCCCACGATCTAGGGTTTCGGGGGTGAATGACCGTCGGAGGGCCAGAATCATTGGAAAACCTGCATGTGGAGCTAGGTTATGTTTATAAGTGTGATTTAATGTTTGTAGATGGCATCTGTAGGTCATATGTTTGACGTTGTTCACGGACATGGGCTAACACTTAGTAAAATCGTCGATCCGTATGTGGAAACTCCCGGTACGTGTCTACCGGTGTGAATAATATGGTGAAATGTGTTCAACCTTGGTTTTCCATGTACATATGTTCTAAACAAACATAGATAGATAAAAAAGTCCATTGGTCCATCCTCGTACGGAGAAAGCTATAAGGGTAGATCTGCGCCCCCCCCCGATCTAGGGTTTCGGGGGTGAATGACCGTCGGAGGGCCGGAATCATTGGAAAACCTGCATGTGGATCTAGGTTATGTTTATAAGTGTGATTTAATGTTTGTAGATGGCACATGTAGGTCATGTGTCTGACGTTGTTCACGGACATGGGCTAACACTTAGTAAAATCGTCGATCCGTATGTGGAAACTCCCGGTACGTGTCTACCGGTGTGAATAATGTGGTGAAATGTGTTCAACCTTGGGTTTCCATGTACATATGTGCTAAAAACATAGATAGATAAAAAAGTCCATTGGTCCATCCTCGTACGGAGAAATCTATAAGGGTAGATCTGCGGGCCCGGCCCCCCCGATCTAGGGTTTCGGGGGTGAATGACCGTCGGAGGGCCGGAATCATCAGAAAACCTGCATGTGGAGCTAGGTTATGTTTATAAGTGTGATTTAATGTTTCTAGATGGCATATGCAGGTCATGTGTCTGACGTTGTTCACGGGCATGGGCTAACACTTAGTAAAATCGTTGATCCATGTGGAAACTCCCGCTACGTGACTACCGGTGCAAATAATGTGTTGAAATGTGTTCAACCTTGGTTTTCCATGTACATATGTGCTAAACAAACATAGATAGATAAAAAAGTCCATTCGTCCATCCTCGTACGGCGAAATCTAAAAGGGTAGATCTGCGGGCCCGGCCCCCACGATCTAGGGTTTCGGGGGTGAATGACCATCGGAGGGCCAGAATCATTGGAAAACCTGCATGTGGAGCTAGGTTATGTTTATAAGTGTGATTTAATGTTTGTAGATGGCATCTGTAGGTCATATGTTTGACGTTGTTCACGGACATGGGCTAACACTTAGTAAAATCGTCGATCCGTATGTGGAAACTCCCGGTACGTGTCTACCGGTGTGAATAATATGGTGAAATGTGTTCAACCTTGGTTTTCCATGTACATATGTGCTAAACAAACATAGATAGATAAAAAAGTCCATTGGTCCATCCTCGTACGGAGAAAGCTATAAGGGTAGATCTGCGCCCCCCCCCCCGATCTAGGGTTTCGGGGGTGAATGACCGTCGGAGGGCCGGAATCATTGGAAAACCTGCATGTGGATCTAGGTTATGTTTATAAGTGTGATTTAATGTTTGTAGATGGCACATGTAGGTCAGGTGTCTGACGTTGTTCACGGACATGGGCTAACACTTAGTAAAATCGTCGATCCGTATGTGGAAACTCCCGGTACGTGTCTACCGGTGTGAATAATGTGGTGAAATGTGTTCAACCTTGGTTTTCCATGTACATATGTGCTAAACAAACATAGATATATAAAAAAGTCCATTGGTCCATCCTCGTAAGGAGAAATCTATAAGGGTAGATCTTCGGGCCCGGCCCCCCCGATCTAGGGTTTCGGGGGTGAATGACCGTCAGATGGGCCGGAATAGCTAGAAAACCTGCATGTGGAGCTAGGTTATTTTTATAAGTGTGATTTAATGTTTGTAGATGGCATATGTAGGTCATGTGTCTGACGTTGTTCACGGACATGGGCTAACACTTAGTAAAATCGTCGATCCGTATGTGGAAACTCCCGGTACGTGTCTACCGGTGTGAATAATGTGGTGAAATTGTTCAACCTTGGTTTTCCATATACATATGTGCCAAACAAACATAGATAGATAAAAAAGTCCATTGGTCCATCCTCGTACGGAGAAAGCTATAAGGGTAGATCTGCGCCCCCCCCCCCGATCTAGGGTTTCGGGGGTGAATGACCGTTGGAGGGCCGGAATCATTGGAAACCCTGCATGTGGAGCTAGGTTATGTTTAAAAGTGTGATTTAATGTTTGTAGATGGCATCTGTAGGTCATATGTTTGACGTTGTTCACGGACATGGGCTAACACTTAGTAAAATCGTCGATCCGTATGTGGAAACTCCCGGTACGTGTCTACCGGTGTGAATAATGTGGTGAAATGTGTTCAACCTTGGTTTTACATGTACATATGTGCTAAACAAACATAGATAGATAGAAAAGTCAATTGGTCCATCCTCGTACGGAGAAAGCTATAAGGGTAGATATGCGGCCCCCCCGATCTAGGGTTTCGGGGGTGAATGACCGTCGGAGTGCCGGAATCATTGGAAAACCTGCATGTGGAGCTAGGTTATGTTTATAAGTGTGATTTAATGTTTGTAGATGGCATATGTAGGTCATGTGTCTGACGTTGTTCACGGACATGGGCTAACACTTAGTAAAATCGTCGATCCGTATGTGGAAACTCCCAGTCGGTGTCTACCGGTGTGAATAATGTGGTGAAATGTGTTCAACCTTGGTTTTCCATGTACATATGTGCTAAACAAACATAGATAGATAAAAAAGTCCATTGGTCCATCCTCTTACGGAGAAAGCTATAAGGGTAGATCTGCGGGCCCCCCCGATCTAGGGTTTCGCGGGTGAATGACCGTCGGAGGGCCGGAATCATTGGAAAACCTGCATGTGGAGCTTGGTTATGTTTATAAGTTTGATTTAATGTTTGTAGATGGCATATGTAGGTCATGTGTCTGACGTTGTTCACAGACATGGGATAACACTTCGTAAAATCGTCGATCCGTATGTGGAAACTCCCGGTACGTGTCTACCGGTGTGAATAATGTGGTGAAATTGTTCAACCTTGGATTTCCATGTACATATGTGCTAAACAAACATAGATAGATAAAAAAGTCCATTGGTCCATCCTCGTACGGAGAAAGCTATAAGGGTAGATCTGCGGGGCCCCCCGATCTAGGGTTCCGGGGGTGAATGACCGTTGGAGGGCCGGAATCATTGGAAACTCTGCATGTGGAGCTAGGTTATGTTTAAAAGTGTGAGTTAATGTTTGTAGATGGCATCTGTAGGTCATGTGTCTGACGTTGTTCACGGACATGGGCTAACACTTAGTAAATTCGTCGATCCGTATGTGGAAACTCCCGGTACGTGTCTACCGGTGTGAATAATGTGGTGAAATGTGTTCAACCTTGGTTTTCCATGTACATATGTTCTAAATAAACATAGATAGATAGAAAAGTCAGTTGGTCCATCCTCGTACGGAGAAAGCTATAAGGGTAGATCTGCGGGCCCCCCGATCTAGGGTTTCGGGGGTGAATGACCGTCGGAGGGCCGGAATCATTGGAAAACCTGCATGTGGAGCTAGGTTATGTTTATAAGTGTGATTTAATGTTTGTAGATGGCATATGTAGGTCATGTGTCTGACGTTGTTCACGCACATGGGCTAACACTTAGTAAAATTGTCGATCCGTATGTGGAAACTCCCGGTACGTGTCTACCGGTGTGAATAATGTGGTGAAATGTGTTCAACCTTGGTTTTCCATGTACATATGTGCTAAACAAACATAGATAGATAAAAAATTCCATTGGTCCATCCTCGTACGGAGAAAGCTATAAGGGTAGATCTGCGGGCCCCCCCCCGATCTAGGGTTTCGCGAGTGAATGACCGTCGGAGGGCCGGAATCATTGGAAAACCTGCATGTGGAGCTAGGCTATGTTTATAAGTGTGATTTAATTTTTGTAGATGGCATATGTAGGTCATGTGTCTGACGTTGTTCACGGACATGGGCTAACACTTAGTAAAATAGTCGATCCGTATGTGGAAAATCCCGGTACGTGTCTACCGGTGTGAATAATGTGGTGAAATGTGTTCAACCTTTTGTTTTCCATGTACAATGTGCTAAACAAACATATATAGATAAAAAGTCCATTGGTCCATCCTCGTACGGAGAAATCTATAAGGGTAGATCTGCGGGCCCGGGCCCCCCGATCTAGGGTTTCGGGTGTGAATGACCGTCGGAGGGCCGGAATCATTAGAAAACCTGCATGTGGAGCTAGGTTATGTTTATAAGTGTGATTTAATGTTTGTAGATGGCATATGTAGGTGATGTGTCTGACGTTGTTCACGGACATGGGCTAACACTTAGTAAAATCGTCGATCCGTATGTGGAAACTCCCGGTACGTGTCTACCGGTGTGAATAATGTGGTGAAATGTGTTTAACCTTGGGTTTCCATGTACATATGTGCTAAAAACATAGATAGATAAAAAAAAGTCCATTGGTCCATCCTCGTACGGAGAAAGCTATAAGGGTAGATCTGCGGGCCCCCCCGATCTAGGGTTTCGCGGCTGAATGACCGTCGGAGGGCCGGAATCATTGGAAAACCTTCATGTGGAGCTAGGTTATGTTTATAAGTGTGATTTAATGTTTGTAGATGGCATATGTAGGTCATGTGTCTGACGTTGTTCACGAACATGGGATAACACTTCGTAAAATCGTCGATCCGGATGTGGAAACTCCCGGTACGTGTCTAACGGTGTGAATAATGTGGTGAAATTGTTCAACCTTGGTTTTCCATGTACGTTGTGCTAAACAAACATAGATAGATAAAAAAGTCCATTGGTCCATCCTCGTACGGAGAAAGCTATAAGGGTAGATCTGCGGGCCCCCCCGATCTAGGGTTTCGGGGGTGAATGACTGTTGGAGGGTCGGAATCATTGGAAACCTGCATGTGGAGCTAGGTTATGTTTAAAAGTGTCATTTAATGTTTGTAGATGGCATCTGTAGGTCATGTGTCTGACGTTGTTCACGTACATGGGCTAACACTTAGTAAAATCGTCGATCCGTATGTGGAAACTCCCGGTACGTGTCTACCGGTGTGAATAATGTGGTGAAATGTGTTCAACCTTGGTTTTCCATGTACATATGTTCTAAACAAACATAGATAGATAGAAAAGTCAGTTGGTCCATCCTCGTACGGAGAAAGCTATAAGGGTAGATCTGCGGGCCCCCCTGATCTAGGGTTTCGGGGGTGAATGACTGTCGGAGGGCCGGAATCATTGGAAAACCTGCATGTGGAGCTAGGTTATGTTTATAAGTGTGATTTAATGTTTGTAGATGGCATATGTAGGTCATGTGTCTGACGTTGTTCACGCACATGGGCTAACACTTAGTAAAATTGTCGATCCGTATGTGGAAACTCCCGGTACGTGTCTACCGGTGTGAATAATGTGGTGAAATGTGTTCAACCTTGGTTTTCCATGTACATATGTGCTAAACAAACATAGATAGATAAAAAAGTCCATTGGTCCATCCTCGTACAGAGAAAGCTATAAGGGTAGATATGCGGGCCCCCCCCCCGATCTAGGGTTTCGCGAGTGAATGACCGTCGGAGGGCCGGAATCATTGGAAAACCTGCATGTGGAGCTAGGCTATGTTTATAAGTGTGATTTAATTTTTGTAGATGGCATATGTAGGTCATGTGTGTGACGTTGTTCACGGACATGGGCTAACACTTAGTAAAATAGTCGATCCGTATGTGGAAAATCCCAGTACGTGTCTACCGGTGTGAATAATGTGGTGAAATGTATTCAACCTTTGTTTTCCATGTACATTTGTGCTAAACAAACATAGATAGGTAAAAATTCCATTGGTCCATCCTCGTACGGAGAAATCTATAAGGGTAGATCTGCGGGCCCGGCCCCCCCGATCTAGGGTTTCGGGTGTGAATGACCGTCGGAGGGCCGGAATCATTAGAAAACCTGCATGTGGAGCTAGGTTATGTTTATAAGTGTGATTTAATGTTTGTAGATGGCATATGTAGGTGATGTGTCTGACGTTGTTCACGGACATGGGCTAACACTTAGTAAAATCGTCGATCCGTATGTGGAAACTCCCGGTACGTGTCTACCGGTGTGAATAATGTGGTGAAATGTGTTCAACCTTGGGTTTCCATGTACATATGTGCTAAAAACATAGATAGATAAAAAAGTCCATTGGTCCATCCTCGTACGGAGAAATCTATAAGGGTAGATCTGCGGGCCCGGCCCCCCCGATCTAGGGTTTCGGGGGTGAATGACCGTCGGAGGGCCGGAATCATTAGAAAACCTGCATGTGGAGCTAGGTTATGTTTATAAGTGTGATTTAATGTTTCTAGATGGCATATGCAGGTCATGTGTCTGACGTTGTTCACGGGCATGGGCTAACACTTAGTAAAATCGTTGATCCATGTGGAAACTCCCGCTACGTGTCTACCGGTGCAAATAATGTGTTGAAATGTGTTCAACCTTGGTTTTCCATGTACATATGTGCTAAACAAACATAGATAGATAAAAAAGTCCATTGGTCCATCCTCGTACGGCGAAATCTAGAAGGGTAGATCTGCGGGCCCGGCCCCCACGATCTAGGGTTTCGGGGGTGAATAACCGTCGGAGGGCCAGAATCATTGGAAAACCTGCATGTGGAGCTAGGTTATGTTTATAAGTGTGATTTAATGTTTGTAGATGGCATCTGTAGGTCATATGTTTGACGTTGTTCACGGACATGGGCTAACACTTAGTAAAATCGTCGATCCGTATGTGGAAACTCCCGGTACGTGTCTACCGGTGTGAATAATATGGTGAAATGTGTTCAACCTTGGTTTTCCATGTACATATGTGCTAAACAAACATAGATAGATAAAAAAGTCCATTGGTCCATCCTCGTACGGAGAAAGCTATAAGGGTAGATCTGCGCCCCCCCCCCCCCGATCTAGGGTTTCGGGGGTGAATGACCGTCGGAGGGCCGGAATCATTGGAAAACCTGCATGTGGATCTAGGTTATGTTTATAAGTGTGATTTAATGTTTGTAGATGGCACATGTAGGTCATGTGTCTGACGTTGTTCACGGACATGGGCTAACACTTAGTAAATTCGTCGATCCGTATCTGGAAACTCCCGGTACGTGTCTACCGGTGTGAATAATGTGGTGAAATGTTTTCAACCTTGGTTTTCCATGTACATATGTGCTAAACAAACATAGATAGATAAAAAAGTCCATTGGTCCATCCTCGTACGGAGAAAGCTATAAGGGTAGATCTGCGCCCCCCCCCCCCCCCGATCTAGGGTTTCGGGGGTGAATGACCGTCGGAGGGCCGGAATCATTGGAAAACCTGCATGTGGATCTAGGTTATGTTTATAAGTGTGATTTAATGTTTGTAGATGGCACATGTAGGTCATGTGTCTGACGTTGTTCACGGACATGGGCTAACACTTAGTAAATTCGTCGATCCGTATCTGGAAACTCCCGGTACGTGTCTACCGGTGTGAATAATGTGGTGAAATGTGTTCAACCTTGGTTTTCCATGTACATATGTTCTAAATAAACATAGATAGATAGAAAACTCAGTTGGTCCATCCTCGTACGGAGAAAGCTATAAGGGTAGATCTGCGGGCCCCCCCGATCTAGGGATTCGGGGGTGAATGACTGTCGGAGGGACGGAATCATTGGAAAACCTGCATGTGGAGCTAGGTTATGTTTATAAGTGTGATTTAATGTTTGTAGATGGCATATGTAGGTCATGTGTCTGATGTTGTTCAACCACATGGGCTAACACTTATTAAAATCGTCGATCCGTATGTGGAAACTCCCGGTACGTGTCTACCGGTGTGAATAATGTGGTGAAATGTTTTCAACCTTGGTTTTCCATGTACATATGTTCTAAACAAACATAGATAGATAGAAAAGTCAGTTGGTCCATCCTCGTACGGAGAAAGCTATAAGGGTAGATCTGCGGGCCCCCACGATCTAGGGTTTCGGGGGTGAATGACCGTCGGAGGGCCAGAATCATTGGAAAACCTGCATGTGGAGCTAGGTTATGTTTATAAGTGTGATTTAATGTTTGTAGATGGCATATGTAGGTCACGTGTGTGACGTTGTTCACGGACATGGGCTAACACTTAGTAAAATCGTCGATCCGTATGTGGAAACTCCCGGTACGTGTCTACCGGTGTGAATAATATGGTGAAATGTGTTCAACCTTGGTTTTCCATGTACATATGTGCTAAACAAACATAGATAGATAAAAAAGTCCATTGGTCCATCCTCGTACGGAGAAAGCTATAAGGGTAGATCTGCGGCCCCCCCCGATCTAGGGTTTCGGGGGTGAATGACCGTCGGAGGGCCGGAATCATTGGAAAACCTGCATGTGGATCTAGGTTATGTTTATAATTGTGATTTAATGTTTGTAGATGGCACATGTAGGTCATGTGTCTGACGTTGTTCACGGACATGGGCTAACACTTAGTAAAATCGTCGATCCGTATGTGGAAACTCCTGGTACGTGTCTACCGGTGTGAATAACGTGGTGAAATGTGTTCAACCTTGGTTTTCCATGTACATATGTGCTAAACAAACATAGATAGATAAAAAAGTCCATTGGTCCATCCTCTTACGGAGAAATCTATAAGGGTAGATCTGCGGGCCCCCCGATCTAGGGTTTCACGGGTGAATGACCGTCGGAGGGCCGGAATCATTGGAAAACCTGCATGTGGAGCTAGGTTATGTTTATAAGTTTGATTTAATGTTTGTAGATGGCATATGTAGGTCATGTGTCTGACGTTGTTCACGGACATGGGATAACACTTCGTAAAATCGTCGATCCGTATGTGGAAACTCCCGGTACGTGTCTACCGGTGTGAATAATGTGGTGAAATGTGTTCAACCTTGGTTTTCCATGTACATATGTTCTAAATAAACATAGATAGATAGAAAAGTCAGTTGGTCCATCCTCGTACGGAGAAAGCTATAAGGGTAGATCTGCGGGCCCCCCCGATCTAGGGTTTCGGGGGTGAATGACCGTCGGAGGGACGGAATCATTGGAAAACCTGCATGTGGAGCTAGGTTATGTTTATAAGTGTGATTTAATGTTTGTAGATGGCATATGTAGGTCATGTGTCTGATGTTGTTCAACCACATGGGCTAACACTTATTAAAATCGTCGATCCGTATGTGGAAACTCCCGGTACGTGTCTACCGGTGTGAATAATGTGGTGAAATGTGTTCAACCTTGGTTTTCCATGTACATATGTTCTAAACAAACATAGATAGATAGAAAAGTCAGTTGGTCCATCCTCGTACGGAGAAAGCTATAAGGGTAGATCTGCGGG
The DNA here is from genome assembly GCA_950022295.1 of Bromus sterilis. Taxonomy (NCBI): domain Eukaryota; kingdom Viridiplantae; phylum Streptophyta; class Magnoliopsida; order Poales; family Poaceae; genus Bromus; species Bromus sterilis. Next base: position 133,938,966 of record OX465601.1, on the reverse strand, counting down.
CCCCCCCGATCTAGGGTTTCGGGGGTGAATGACCGTCGGAGGGCCGGAATCATTGGAAAACCTGCATGTGGAGCTAGGTTATGTTTATAAGTGTGATTTAATGTTTGTAGATGGCATATGTAGGTCATGTGTCTGACGTTGTTCACGCACATGGGCTAACACTTAGTAAAATTGTCGATCCGTATGTGGAAACTCCCGGTACGTGTCTACCGGTGTGAATAATGTGGTGAAATGTGTTCAACCTTGGTTTTCCATGTACATATGTGCTAAACAAACATAGATAGATAAAAAAGTCCATTGGTCCATCCTCGTACGGCGAAATCTAGAAGGGTAGATCTGCGGGCCCGGCCCCCACGATCTAGGGTTTCGGGGGTGAATGACCGTCGGAGGGCCAGAATCATTGGAAAACCTGCATGTGGAGCTAGGTTATGTTTATAAGTGTGATTTAATGTTTGTAGATGGCATCTGTAGGTCATATGTTTGACGTTGTTCACGGACATGGGCCAACACTTAGTAAAATCGTCGATCCGTATGTGGAAACTCCCGGTACGTGTCTACCGGTGTGAATAATATGGTGAAATGTGTTCAACCTTGGTTTTCCATGTACATATGTTCTAAACAAACATAGATAGATAAAAAAGTCCATTGGTCCATCCTCGTACGGAGAAAGCTATAAGGGTAGATCTGCGCCCCCCCCCGATCTAGGGTTTCGGGGGTGAATGACCGTCGGAGGGCCAGAATCATTGGAAAACCTGCATGTGGAGCTAGGTTATGTTTATAAGTGTGATTTAATGTTTGTAGATGGCATCTGTAGGTCATATGTTTGACGTTGTTCACGGACATGGGCTAACACTTAGTAAAATCGTCGATCCGTATGTGGAAACTCCCGGTACGTGTCTACCGGTGTGAATAATGTGGTGAAATTGTTCAACCTTGGTTTTCCATATACATATGTGCCAAACAAACATAGATAGATAAAAAAGTCCATTGGTCCATCCTCGTACGGAGAAAGCTATAAGGGTAGATCTGCGGGGCCCCCCAATCTAGGGTTTCGGGGTTGAATGACCGTTGGAGGGCCGGAATCATTGGAAACCCTGCATGTGGAGCTAGGTTATGTTTAAAAGTGTGATTTAATGTTTGTAGATGGAATCTGTAGGTCATGTGTCTGACGTTGATCACGGACATGGGCTAACACTTAGTAAAATCGTCGATCCGTATGTGGAAACTCCCGATACATGTCTACCGGTGTGAATAATGTGGTGAAATGTGTTCAACCTTGGTTTTCCATGTACATATGTTCTAAACAAACATAGATAGATAGAAAAGTCAGTTGGTCCATCCTCGCATGGAGAAAGCTATAAGGGTAGATCTGCGGGCCCCCCCCGATCTAGGGTTTCGGGGGTGAATGACCGTCGGAGGGCCGGAATCATTGGAAAACCTGCATGTGGAGCTAGGTTATGTTTATAAGTGTGATTTAATGTTTGTAGATGGCATATGTAGGTCATGTGTCTGACGTTGTTCACGCACATGGGCTAACACTTAGTAAAATTGTCGATCCGTATGTGGAAACTCCCGGTACGTGTCTACCGGTGTGAATAATGTGGTGAAATGTGTTCAACCTTGGTTTTCCATGTACATATGTGCTAAACAAACATAGATAGATAAAAAAGTCCATTGGTCCATCCTCGTACGGAGAAAGCTATAAGGGTAGATCTGCGAGCCCCCCCGATCTAGGGTTTCGCGAGTGCATGACCATCGGAGGGCCGGAATCATTGGAAAACCTGCATGTGGAGCTAGGCTATGTTTATAAGTGTGATTTAATTTTTTTAGATGGCATATGTAGGTCATGTGTCTGACGTTGTTCACGGACATGGGCTAACACTTAGTAAAATAGTCGATCCGTATGTGGAAAATCCCAGTGCGTGTCTACCGGTGTGAATAATGTGGTGAAATGTGTTCAACCTTTGTTTTCCATGTACATTTGTGCTAAACAAACATAGATAGATAAAAATTCCATTGGTCCATCCTCGTACGGAGAAATCTATAAGGGTAGATCTGCAGGCCCGACCCCCCCGATCTAGGGTTTCGGGTGTGAATGACCATCGGAGGGCCGGAATCATTAGAAAACCTGCATGTGGAGCTAGGTTATGTTTATAAGTGTGATTTAATGTTTGTAGATGGCATATGTAGGTGATGTGTCTGACGTTGTTCACGGACATGGGCTAACACTTAGTAAAATCGTCGATCCGTATGTGGAAACTCCCGGTACGTGTCTACCGGTGTGAATAATGTGGTGAAATGTGTTCAACCTTGGGTTTCCATGTACATATGTGCTAAAAACATAGATAGACAAAAAAGTCCATTGGTCGATCCTCGTACGGAGAAATCTATAAGGGTAGATCTGCGGGCCCGGCCCCCCCGATCTAGGGTTTCGGGGGTGAATGTTTGTCGGAGGGCCGGAATCATTAGAAAACCTGCATGTGGAGCTAGGTTATGTTTATAAGTGTGATTTAATGTTTCTAGATGGCATATGCAGGTCATGTGTCTGACGTTGTTCACGGGCATGGGCTAACACTTAGTAAAATCGTTGATCCATGTGGAAACTCCCGCTACGTGTCTACCGGTGCAAATAATGTGTTGAAATGTGTTCAACCTTGGTTTTCCATGTACATATGTGCTAAACAAACATAGATAGATAAAAAAGTCCATTGGTCCATCCTCGTACGGCGAAATCTAGAAGGGTAGATCTGCGGGCCCGGCCCCCACGATCTAGGGTTTCGGGGGTGAATGACCGTCGGAGGGCCGGAATCATTGGAAAACCTGCATGTGGAGCTAGGTTATGTTTATAAGTGTGATTTAATGTTTGTAGATGGCATCTGTAGGTCATATGTTTGACGTTGTTCACGGACATGGGCTAACACTTAGTAAAATCGTCGATCCGTATGTGGAAACTCCCGGTACGTGTCTACCGGTGTGAATAATATGGTGAAATGTGTTCAACCTTGGTTTTTCATGTACATATGTGCTAAACAAACATAGATAGATAAAAAAGTCCATTGTTCCATCCTCGTACGGAGAAAGCTATAAGGGTAGATCTGCGCCCCCCCCCCCCCCCGATCTAGGGTTTCGGGGGTGAATGACCATCGGAGGGCCGGAATCATTAGAAAACCTGCATGTGGAGCTAGGTTATGTTTATAAGTGTGATTTAATGTTTGTAGATGGCATATGTAGGTGATGTGTCTGACGTTGTTCACGGACATGGGCTAACACTTAGTAAAATCGTCGATCCGTATGTGGAAACTCCCGGTACGTGTCTACCGGTGTGAATAATGTGGTGAAATGTGTTCAACCTTGGGTTTCCATGTACATATGTGCTAAAAACATAGATAGATAAAAAAGTCCATTGGTCGATCCTCGTACGGAGAAATCTATAAGGGTAGATCTGCGGGCCCGGCCCCCCCGATCTAGGGTTTCGGGGGTGAATGACCGTCGGAGGGCCGGAATAGCTAGAAAACCTGCATGTGGAGCTAGGTTATTTTTATAAGTGTGATTTAATGTTTGTAGATGGCATATGTAGGTCATGTGTGTGACGTTCTTCACGGACATGGGCTAACACTTAGTAAAATCGTCGATCCGTATGTGGAAACTCCCGGTACGTGTCTACCGGTGTGAATAATGTGGTGAAATTGTTCAACCTTGGTTTTCCATATACATATGTGCCAAACAAACATAGATAGATAAAAAAGTCCATTGGTCCATCCTCGTACGGAGAAAGCTATAAGGGTAGATCTGCGCCCCCCCCCCCGATCTAGGATTTCGGGGGTGAATGAACGTTGGAGGGCCAGAATCATTGGAAACCCTGCATGTGGAGCTAGGTTATGTTTATAAGTGTGATTTAATGTTTGTAGATGGCATCTGTAGGTCATATGTTTGACGTTGTTCACGGACATGGGCTAACACTTAGTAAAATCGTCGATCCGTATGTCGAAACTCCCGGTACGTGTCTACCGGTGTGAATAATGTGGTGAAATGTTTTCAACCTTGGCTTCCATGTACATATGTGCTAAACAAACATTGATAGATAAAAAAGTCCATTGGTCCATCCTCGTACGGAGAAAGCTATAAGGGTAGATCTGCGGGCCCCTCCGATCTAGGGTTTCGCGGGTGAATGACCGTCGGAGGGGCGGAATCATTGGAAAACCTGCATGTGGAGCTAGGTTATGTTTATAAGTGTGATTTAATGTTTTTAGATGGCATATGTAGATCATGTGGCTGACGTTGTTCACGGACATGGGCTAACACTTCGTAAAATCGTCGATCCGTATGTGGAAACTCCCGGTACGTGTCTACCGGTGTGAATAATGTGGTGAAATTGTTCAACCTTTTTTTTCCATGTACATATGTGCTAAACAAACATAGATAGATAAAAAAGTCCATTGGTCCATCCTCGTACGGAGAAAGCTATAAGGGTAGATCTGCGCCCCCCCCCCCCCCGATCTAGGGTTTCGGGGCTGAATTACCGTTGGAGGGCCGGAATCATTGGAAATCCTGCATGTGGAGCTAGGTTATGTTTATAAGTGTGATTTAATGTTTGTAGATGGGATCTGTAGGTCTTGTGTATGACGTTGTTCACGGACATGGGCTAACACTTAGTAAAATTGTCGATCCGTATGTGGAAACTCCCGGTACGTGTCTACCGGTGTGAATAATGTGGTGAAATGTGTTCAACCTGGGTTTTCCATGTACGTATGTTCTAAACAAACATAGATAGATAGAAAAGTCAATTGGTCCATCCTCGTACGGAGAAAGCTATAAGGGTAGATCTGCGGGCCCCCCCGATCTAGGGTTTCGGGGGTGCATGACCGTCGGAGGTCCGGAATCATTGGAAAACCTGCATGTGGAGCTAGGTTATGTTTATAAGTGTGATTTAATGTTTGTAGATGGCATATGTAGGTCATGTGTCTGACGTTGTTCACGGACATGGGCTAACACTTAGTAAAATTGTCGATCCGTATGTGGAAACTCCCGGTACGTGTCTACCGGTGTGAATAATGTGGTGAAATGTGTTCAACCTTGGTTTTCCATGTACATATGTGCTAAACAAACATAGATAGATAAAAAAGTCCATTGGTCCATCCTCGTACGGCGAAATCTAGAAGGGTAGATCTGCGGGCCCGGCCCCCACGATCTAGGGTTTCGGGGGTGAATGACCGTCGGAGGGCCAGAATCATTGGAAAACCTGCATGTGGAGCTAGGTTATGTTTATAAGTGTGATTTAATGTTGGTAGATGGCATCTGTAGGTCATATGTTTGACGTTGTTAACGGACATGGGCTAACACTTAGTAAAATCGTCGATCCGTATGTGGAAACTCCCGGTACGTGTCTACCGGTGTGAATAATATGGTGAAATGTGTTCAACCTTGGTTTTCCATGTACATATGTTCTAAACAAACATAGATAGATAAAAAAGTCCATTGGTCCATCCTCGTACGGAGAAAGCTATAAGGGTAGATCTGCGCCCCCCCCCCCCCGATCTAGGGTTTCGGGGGTGAATGACCGTCGGAGGGCCGGAATCATTGGAAAACCTGCATGTGGATCTAGGTTATGTTTATAAGTGTGATTTAATGTTTGTAGATGGCACATGTAGGTCATGTGTCTGACGTTGTTCACGGGCATGGGCTAACACTTAGTAAAATGGTTGATCCATGTGGAAACTCCCGCTACGTGACTACCGGTGCAAATAATGTGTTGAAATGTGTTCAACCTTGGTTTTCCATGTACATATGTGCTAAACAAACATAGATAGATAATAAAGTCCATTGGTCCATCCTCGTACGGCGAAATCTAAAAGGGTAGATCTGCGGGCCCGGCCCCCACGATCTAGGGTTTCGGGGGTGAATGACCGTCGGAGGGCCAGAATCATTGGAAAACCTGCATGTGGAGCTAGGTTATGTTTATAAGTGTGATTTAATGTTTGTAGATGGCATCTGTAGGTCATATGTTTGACGTTGTTCACGGACATGGGCTAACACTTAGTAAAATCGTCGATCCGTATGTGGAAACTCCCGGTACGTGTCTACCGGTGTGAATAATATGGTGAAATGTGTTCAACCTTGGTTTTCCATGTACATATGTGCTAAACAAACATAGATAGATAAAAAAGTCCATTGGTCCATCCTCGTACGGAGAAAGCTATAAGGGTAGATCTGCGCCCCCCCCCCCCCCGATCTAGGGTTTCGGGGGTGAATGACCGTCGGAGGGCCGGAATCATTGGAAAACCTGCATGTGGATCTAGGTTATGTTTATAAGTGTGATTTAATGTTTCTAGATGGCATATGCAGGTCATGTGTCTGACGTTGTTCACGGACATGGGCTAACACTTAGTAAAATCGTCGATCCGTATGTGGAAACTCCCGGTACGTGTCTACCGGTGTGAATAATGTGGTGAAATGTGTTCAACCTTGGTTTTCCATGTACATATGTGCTAAACAAACATAGATATATAAAAAAGTCCATTGGTCCATCCTCGTAAGGAGAAATCTATAAGGGTAGATCTTCGGGCCCCCCCGATCTAGGGTTTCGGGGGTGCATGACCGTCGGAGGTCCGGAATCATTGGAAAACCTGCATGTGGAGCTAGGTTATGTTTATAAGTGTGATTTAATGTTTGTAGATGGCATATGTAGGTCATGTGTCTGACGTTGTTCACGGACATGGGCTAACACTTAGTAAAATTGTCGATCCGTATGTGGAAACTCCCGGTACGTGTCTACCGGTGTGAATAATGTGGTGAAATGTGTTCAACCTTTGTTTTCCATGTACATATGTGCTAAATAAACATAGATAGATAAAAAAGTCCATTGGTCTATCCTCATACGGAGAAATCTATAAGGGTAGATCTGTGGGCCCGCCCCCCCCCCCCCCGATCTAGGGTTTCGGGGGTGAATGACCGTCGGAGGGCCGGAATCATTAGAAAACCTGCATGTGGAGCTAGGTTATGTTTATGAGTGTGATTTAATGTTTGTAGATGGCATATGTAGGTCATGTGTCTAACGTTGTTCACGGACATGGGCTAACACTTAGTAAAATCGTCGATCCGTATGTGGAAACTCCCGGTACGTGTCTACCGGTGTGAATAATGTGGTGAAATGTGTTCAACCTTGGGTTTCCATGTACATATGTGCTAAAAACATAGATAGATAAAAAAGTCCATTGGTCGATCCTCGTACGGAGAAAGCTATAAGGGTAGATCTGCGCCCCCCCCCCCCCCCGATCTAGGGTTTCGGGGGTGAATGACCGTCGGAGGGCCGGAATCATTGGAAAACCTGCATGTGGATCTAGGTTATGTTTATAAGTGTGATTTAATGTTTGTAGATGGCACATGTAGGTCATGTGTCTGACGTTGTTCACGGACATGGGCTAACACTTAGTAAAATCGTCGATCCGTATGTGGAAACTCCCGGTACGTGTCTACCGGTGTGAATAATGTGGTGAAATGTGTTCAACCTTGGTTTTCCATGTACATATGTGCTAAACAAACATAGATATATAAAAAAGTCCATTGGTCCATCCTCGTAAGGAGAAATCTATAAGGGTAGATCTTCGGGCCCGGCCCCCCCGATCTAGGGTTTCGGGGGTGAATGACCGTCGGAGGGCCGGAATAGCTAGAAAACCTGCATGTGGAGCTAGGTTATTTTTATAAGTGTGGTTTAATGTTTGTAGATGGCATATGTAGGTCATGTGTCTGACGTTGTTCACGTACATGGGCTAACACTTAGTAAAATCGTCGATCCGTATGTGGAAACTCCCGGTACGTGTCTACCGGTGTGAATAATGTGGTGAAATGTGTTCAACCTTGGTTTTCCATGTACATATGTTCTAAACAAACATAGATAGATAGAAAAGTCAGTTGGTCCATCCTCGTACGGAGAAAGCTATAAGGGTAGATATGCGGGCCCCGCCGATCTAGGGTTTCGGGGGTGAATGACCGTCGGAGGGCCGGAATCATTGGAAAACCTGCATGTGGAGCTAGGTTATGTTTATAAGTGTGATTTAATGTTTGTAGATGGCATATGTAGGTCATGTGTCTGACGTTGTTCACGCACATGGGCTCACACTTAGTAAAATTGTCGATCCGTATGTGGAAACTCCCGGTACGTGTCTACCGGTGTGAATAATGTGGTGAAATGTGTTCAACCTTGGTTTTCCATGTACATATGTGCTAAACAAACATAGATAGATAAAAAAGTCCATTGGTCCATCCTCGTACAGAGAAAGCTATAAGGGTAGATCTGCGGGCCCCCCCCGATCTAGGGTTTCGCGAGTGAATGACCGTCGGAGGGCCGGAATCATTGGAAAACCTGCATGTGGAGCTAGGCTATGTTTATAAGTGTGATTTAATTTTTGTAGATGGCATATGTAGGTCATGTGTCTGACGTTGTTCACGGACATGGGCTAACACTTAGTAAAATAGTCGATCCGTATGTGGAAAATCCCAGTACGTGTCTACGGTGTGAATAATGTGGTGAAATGTGTTCAACCTTTGTTTTCCATGTACATTTGTGCTAAACAAACATAGATAGATAAAAATTCCATTGGTCCATCCTCGTACGGAGAAATCTATAAGGGTAGATCTGCGGGCCCGGCCCCCCCGATCTAGGGTTTCGGGGGTGCATGACCGTCGGAGGTCCGGAATCATTGGAAAACCTGCATGTGGAGCTAGGTTATGTTTATAAGTGTGATTTAATGTTTGTAGATGGCATATGTAGGTCATGTGTCTGACGTTGTTCACGGACATGGGCTAACACTTAGTAAAATTGTCGATCCGTATGTGGAAACTCCCGGTACGTGTCTACCGGTGTGAATAATGTGGTGAAATGTGTTCAACCTTTGTTTTCCATGTACATATGTGCTAAATAAACATAGATAGATAAAAAAGTCCATTGGTCTATCCTCATACGGAGAAATCTATAAGGGTAGATCTGTGGGCCCGCCCCCCCCCCCCCCGATCTAGGGTTTCGGGGGTGAATGACCGTCGGAGGGCCGGAATCATTAGAAAACCTGCATGTGGAGCTAGGTTATGTTTATGAGTGTGATTTAATGTTTGTAGATGGCATATGTAGGTCATGTGTCTAACGTTGTTCACGGACATGGGCTAACACTTAGTAAAATCGTCGATCCGTATGTGGAAACTCCCGGTACGTGTCTACCGGTGTGAATAATGTGGTGAAATGTGTTCAACCTTGGGTTTCCATGTACATATGTGCTAAAAACATAGATAGATAAAAAAGTCCATTGGTCGATCCTCGTACGGAGAAAGCTATAAGGGTAGATCTGCGCCCCCCCCCCCCGATCTAGGGTTTCGGGGGTGAATGACCGTCGGAGGGCCGGAATCATTGGAAAACCTGCATGTGGATCTAGGTTATGTTTATAAGTGTGATTTAATGTTTGTAGATGGCACATGTAGGTCATGTGTCTGACGTTGTTCACGGACATGGGCTAACACTTAGTAAAATCGTCGATCCGTATGTGGAAACTCCCGGTACGTGTCTACCGGTGTGAATAATGTGGTGAAATGTGTTCAACCTTGGTTTTCCATGTACATATGTGCTAAACAAACATAGATATATAAAAAAGTCCATTGGTCCATCCTCGTAAGGAGAAATCTATAAGGGTAGATCTTCGGGCCCGGCCCCCCCGATCTAGGGTTTCGGGGGTGAATGACCGTCGGAGGGCCGGAATAGCTAGAAAACCTGCATGTGGAGCTAGGTTATTTTTATAAGTGTGGTTTAATGTTTGTAGATGGCATATGTAGGTCATGTGTCTGACGTTGTTCACGTACATGGGCTAACACTTAGTAAAATCGTCGATCCGTATGTGGAAACTCCCGGTACGTGTCTACCGGTGTGAATAATGTGGTGAAATGTGTTCAACCTTGGTTTTCCATGTACATATGTTCTAAACAAACATAGATAGATAGAAAAGTCAGTTGGTCCATCCTCGTACGGAGAAAGCTATAAGGGTAGATATGCGGGCCCCGCCGATCTAGGGTTTCGGGGGTGAATGACCGTCGGAGGGCCGGAATCATTGGAAAACCTGCATGTGGAGCTAGGTTATGTTTATAAGTGTGATTTAATGTTTGTAGATGGCATATGTAGGTCATGTGTCTGACGTTGTTCATGCACATGGGCTAACACTTAGTAAAATTGTCGATCCGTATGTGGAAACTCCCGGTACGTGTCTACCGGTGTGAATAATGTGGTGAAATGTGTTCAACCTTGGTTTTCCATGTACATATGTGCTAAACAAACATAGATAGATAAAAAAGTCCATTGGTCCATCCTCGTACAGAGAAAGCTATAAGGGTAGATCTGCGGGCCCCCCCCGATCTAGGGTTTCGCGAGTGAATGACCGTCGGAGGGCCGGAATCATTGGAAAACCTGCATGTGGAGCTAGGCTATGTTTATAAGTGTGATTTAATTTTTGTAGATGGCATATGTAGGTCATGTGTCTGACGTTGTTCACGGACATGGGCTAACACTTAGTAAAATAGTCGATCCGTATGTGGAAAATCCCAGTACGTGTCTACCGGTGTGAATAATGTGGTGAAATGTGTTCAACCTTTGTTTTCCATGTACATTTGTGCTAAACAAACATAGATAGATAAAAATTCCATTGGTCCATCCTCGTACGGAGAAATCTATAAGGGTAGATCTGCGGGCCCGGCCCCCCCGATCTAGGGTTTCGGGTGTGAATGACCGTCGGAGGGCCGGAATCATTAGAAAACCTGCATGTGGAGCTAGGTTATGTTTATAAGTGTGATTTAATGTTTGTAGATGGCATATGTAGGTGATGTGTCTGACGTTGTTCACGGACATGGGCTAACACTTAGTAAAATCGTCGATCCGTATGTGGAAACTCCCGGTACGTGTCTACCGGTGTGAATAATGTGGTGAAATGTGTTCAACCTTGGGTTTCCATGTACATATGTGCTAAAAACATAGATAGATAAAAAAGTCCATTGGTCCATCCTCGTACGGAGAAATCTATAAGGGTAGATCTGCGGGCCCGGCCCCCCCGATCTAGGGTTTCGGGGGTGAATGACCGTCGGAGGGCAGGAATCATTAGAAAACCTGCATGTGGAGCTAGGTTATGTTTATAAGTGTGATTTAATGTTTCTAGATGGCATATGCAGGTCATGTGTCTGACGTTGTTCACGGGCATGGGCTAACACTTAGTAAATCGTTGATCCATGTGGAAACTCCCGCTACGTGTCTACCGGTGCAAATAATGTGTTGAAATGTGTTCAACCTTGGTTTTCCATGTACATATGTGCTAAACAAACATAGATAGATAAATAAGTCCATTGGTCCATCCTCGTACGGCGAAATCTAGAAGGGTAGATCTGCGGGCCCGGCCCCCACGATCTAGGGTTTCGGGGGTGAATGACCGTCGGAGGGCCAGAATCATTGGAAAACCTGCATGTGGAGCTAGGTTATGTTTATAAGTGTGATTTAATGTTTGTAGATGGCATCTGTAGGTCATATGTTTGACGTTGTTCACGGACATGGGCTAACACTTAGTAAAATCGTCGATCCGTATGTGGAAACTCCCGGTACGTGTCTACCGGTGTGAATAATATGGTGAAATGTGTTCAACCTTCGTTTTCCATGTACATATGTGCTAAACAAACATAGATAGATAAAAAAGTCCATTGGTCCATCCTCGTACGGAGAAAGCTATAAGGGTAGATCTGCGGCCCCCCCCCCGATCTAGGGTTTCGGGGGTGAATGACCGTCGGAGGGCCGGAATCATTGGAAAACCTGCATGTGGATCTAGGTTATGTTTATAAGTGTGATTTAATGTTTGTAGATGGCACATGTAGGTCACGTGTCTGACGTTGTTCACGGACATGGGCTAACACTTAGTAAAATCGTCGATCCGTATGTGGAAACTCCCGGTACGTGTCTACCGGTGTGAATAATGTGGTGAAATGTGTTCAACCTTGGTTTTACATGTACATATGTGCTAAACAAACATAGATAGATAATAAAGTCCATTGGTCCATCCTCTTACGGAGAAATCTATAAGGGTAGATCTGCGGGCCCCCCGATCTAGGGTTTCGCGGGTGAATGACCGTCGGAGGGCCGGAATCATTGGAAAACCTGCATGTGGAGCTAGGTTATGTTTATAAGTTTGATTTAATGTTTGTAGATGGCATATGTAGGTCATGTGTCTGACGTTGTTCACGGACATGGGATAACACTTCGTAAAATCGTCGATCCGGATGTGGAAACTCCCGGTACGTGTCTACCGGTGTGAATAATGTGGTGAAATGTGTTCAACCTTGGTTTTCCATGTACATATGTGCTAAACAAACATAGATAGATAAAAAATTCCATTGGTCCATCCTCGTACGGAGAAAGCTATAAGGGTAGATCTGCGGCCCCCCCCCCGATCTAGGGTTTCGGGGGTGAATGACCGTCGGAGGGCCGGAATCATTGGAAAACCTGCATGTGGATCTAGGTTATTTTTATAAGTGTGATTTAATGTTTGTAGATGGCACATGTAGGTCACGTGTCTGACGTTGTTCACGGACATGGGCTAACACTTAGTAAAATCGTCGATCCGTATGTGGAAACTCCCGGTACGTGTCTACCGGTGTGAATAATGTGGTGAAATTGTTCAACCTTGGATTTCCATGTACATATGTGCTAAACAAACATAGATAGATAAAAAAGTCCATTGGTCCATCCTCGTACGGAGAAAGCTATAAGGGTAGATCTGCGGGGCCCCCCGATCTAGGGTTTCGGGGGTGAATGACCGTTGGAGGGCCGGAATCATTGGAAAACCTGCATGTGGAGCTAGGTTATGTTTAAAAGTGTGATTTAATGTTTGTAGATGGCATCTGTAGGTCATGTGTCTGACGTTGTTCACGGACATGGGCTAACACTTAGTAAATTCGTCGATCCGTATGTGGAAACTCCCGGTACGTGTCTACCGGTGTGAATAATGTGGTGAAATGTGTTCAACCTTGGTTTTCCATGTACATATGTTCTAAATAAACATAGATAGATAGAAAACTCAGTTGGTCCATCCTCGTACGGAGAAAGCTATAAGGGTAGATCTGCGGGCCCCCCCGATCTAGGGATTCGGGGGTGAATGACTGTCGGAGGGACGGAATCATTGGAAAACCTGCATGTGGAGCTAGGTTATGTTTATAAGTGTGATTTAATGTTTGTAGATGGCATATGTAGGTCATGTGTCTGATGTTTTTCAAGCACATGGGCTAACACTTAGTAAAATTGTCGATCCGTATGTGGAAACTCTCGGTACGTGTCTACCGGTGTGAATAATGTGGTGAAATGTGTTCAACCTTGGTTTTCCATGTACATATGTGCTAAACAAACATAGATAGATAAAAAATTCCATTGGTCCATCCTCGTACGGAGAAAGCTATAAGGGTAGATCTGCGGGCCCCCCCCGATCTAGGGTTTCGCGAGTGAATGACCGTCGGAGGGCCGGAATCATTGGAAAACCTGCATGTGGAGCTAGGCTATGTTTATAAGTGTGATTTAATTTTTGTAGATGGCATATGTAGGTCATGTGTCTGACGTTGTTCACGGACATGGGCTAACACTTAGTAAAATAGTCGATCCGTATGTGGAAAATCCCAGTACGTGTCTACCGGTGTGAATAATGTGGTGAAATGTGTTCAACCTTTTGTTTTCCATGTACATATGTGCTAAACAAACATAGATAGATAAAAAGTCCATTGGTCCATCCTCGTACGGAGAAATCTATAAGGGTAGATCTGCGGGCCCGGCCCCCCCGATCTAGGGTTTCGGGTGTGAATGACCGTCGGAGGGCCGGAATCATTAGAAAACCTGCATGTGGAGCTAGGTTATGTTTATAAGTGTGATTTAATGTTTTTAGATGGCATATGTAGGTGATGTGTCTGACGTTGTTCACGGACATGGGCTAACACTTAGTAAAATCGTCGATCCGTATGTGGAAACTCCCGGTACGTGTCTACCGGTGTGAATAATGTGGTGAAATGTGTTTAACCTTGGGTTTCCATGTACATATGTGCTAAAAACATAGATAGATAAAAAAGTCCATTGGTCCATCCTCGTACGGAGAAAGCTATAAGGGTAGATCTGCGGGCCCCCCCGATCTAGGGTTTCGCGGGTGAATGACCGTCGGAGGGCCGGAATCATTGGAAAACCTGCATGTGGAGCTAGGTTATGTTTATAAGTGTGATTTAATGTTTGTAGATGGCATATGTAGGTCATGTGTCTGACGTTGTTCACGAACATGGGATAACACTTCGTAAAATCGTCGATCCGGATGTGGAAACTCCCGGTACGTGTCTAACGGTGTGAATAATGTGGTGAAATTTTTCAACCTTGGTTTTCCATGTACGTTGTGCTAAACAAACATAGATAGATAAAAAAGTCCATTGGTCCATCCTCGTACGGAGAAAGCTATAAGGGTAGATCTGCGGGCCCCCCCGATCTAGGGTTTCGGGGGTGAATGACCGTTGGAGGGCCGGAATCATTGGAAACCTGCATGTGGAGCTAGGTTATGTTTAAAAGTGTGATTTAATGTTTGTAGATGGCATCTGTAGGTCATGTGTCTGACGTTGTTCACGGACATGGGCTAACACTTAGTAAAATCGTCGATCCGTATGTGGAAACTCCCGGTACGTGTCTACCGGTGTGAATAATGTGGTGAAATGTGTTCAACCTTGGTTTTCCATGTACATATGTTCTAAACAAACATAGATAGATAGAAAAGTCAGTTGGTCCATCCTCGTACGGAGAAAGCTATAAGGGTAGATCTGCGGGCCCCCCCGATCTAGGGTTTCGGGGGTGAATGACCGTCGGAGGGCCGGAATCATTGGAAAACCTGCATGTGGAGCTAGGTTATGTTTATAAGTGTGATTTAATGTTTGTAGATGGCATATGTAGGTCATGTGTCTGACGTTGTTCACGCACATGGGCTAACACTTAGTAAAATTGTCGATCCGTATGTGGAAACTCCCGGTACGTGTCTACCGGTGTGAATAATGTGGTGAAATGTGTTCAACCTTGGTTTTCCATGTACATATGTGCTAAACAAACATAGATAGATAAAAAAGTCCATTGGTCCATCCTCGTACGGAGAAAGCTATAAGGGTAGATCTGCGGGCCCCCCCCCGATCTAGGGTTTCGCGAGTGAATGACCGTCGGAGGGCCGGAATCATTGGAAAACCTGCATGTGGAGCTAGGCTATGTTTATAAGTGTGATTTAATTTTTGTAGATGGCATATGTAGGTCATGTGTCTGACGTTGTTCACGGACATGGGCTAACACTTAGTAAAATAGTCGATCCGTATGTGGAAAATCCCAGTACGTGTCTACCGGTGTGAATAATGTGGTGAAATGTGTTCAACCTTTGTTTTCCATGTACATTTGTGCTAAACAAACATAGATAGATAAAAATTCCATTGGTCCATCCTCGTACGGAGAAATCTATAAGGGTAGATCTGCGGGCCCGGCCCCCCCGATCTAGGGTTTCGGGTGTGAATGACCGTCGGAGGGCCGGAATCATTAGAAAACCTGCATGTGGAGCTAGGTTATGTTTATAAGTGTGATTTAATGTTTGTAGATGGCATATGTAGGTGATGTGTCTGACGTTGTTCACGGACATGGGCTAACACTTAGTAAAATCGTCGATCCGTATGTGGAAACTCCCGGTACGTGTCTACCGGTGTGAATAATGTGGTGAAATGTGTTCAACCTTGGGTTTCCATGTACATATGTGCTAAAAACATAGATAGATAAAAAAGTCCATTGGTCCATCCTCGTACGGAGAAATCTATAAGGGTAGATCTGCGGGCCCGGCCCCCCCGATCTAGGGTTTCGGGGGTGAATGCCCGTCGGAGGGCCGGAATCATTAGAAAACCTGCATGTGGAGCTAGGTTATGTTTATAAGTGTGATTTAATGTTTCTAGATGGCATATGCAGGTCATGTGTCTGACGTTGTTCACGGGCATGGGCTAACACTTAGTAAAATCGTTGATCCATGTGGAAACTCCCGCTACGTGTCTACCGGTGCAAATAATGTGTTGAAATGTGTTCAACCTTGGTTTTCCATGTACATATGTGCTAAAAAAACATAGATAGATAAAAAATTCCATTGGTCCATCCTCATACGGCGAAATCTAGAAGGGTAGATCTGCGGGCCCGACCCCCACGATCTAGGGTTTCGGGGGTGAATGACCGTCGGAGGGCCAGAATCATTGGAAAACCTGCATGTGGAGCTAGGTTATGTTTATAAGTGTGATTTAATGTTTGTAGATGGCATATGTAGGTCATATGTTTGACGTTGTTCACGGACATGGGCTAACACTTAGTAAAATCGTCGATCCGTATGTGGAAACTCCCGGTACGTGTCTACCGGTGTGAATAATATGGTGAAATGTGTTCAACCTTGGTTTTCCATGTACATATGTGCTAAACAAACATAGATAGATAAAAAAGTCCATTGGTCCATCCTCGTACGGAGAAAGCTATAAGGGTAGATCTGCGCCCCCCCCCCCCCCGATCTAGGGTTTCGGGGGTGAATGACCGTCGGAGGGCCGGAATCATTGGAAAACCTGCATGTGGATCTAGGTTATGTTTATAAGTGTGATTTAATGTTTGAAGATGGCACATGTAGGTCATGTGTCTGACGTTGTTCACGGACATGGGCTAACACTTAGTAAAATCGTCGATCCGTATGTGGAAACTCCCGGTACGTGTCTACCGGTGTGAATAATGTGGTGAAATGTGTTCAACCTTGGTTTTACATGTACATATGTGCTAAACAAACATAGATAGATAAAAAAGTCCATTGGTCCATCCTCTTACGGAGAAATCTATAAGGGTAGATCTGCGGGCCCCCCGATCTAGGGTTTCGCGGGTGAATGACCGTCGGAGGGCCGGAATCATTGGAAAACCTGCATGTGGAGCTAGGTTATGTTTATAAGTTTGATTTAATGTTTGTAGATGGCATATGTAGGTCATGTGTTTGACGTTGTTCACGGACATGGGATAACACTTCGTAAAATCGTCGATCCGTATGTGGAAACTCCCGGTACGTGTCTACCGGTGTGAATAATGTGGTGAAATTGTTCAACCTTGGATTTCCATGTACATATGTGCTAAACAAACATAGATAGATAAAAAAGTCCATTGGTCCATCCTCGTACGGAGAAAGCTATAAGGGTAGATCTGCGGGGCCCCCCGATCTAGGGTTTCGGGGGTGAATGACCGTTGGAGGGCCGGAATCATTGGAAAACCTGCATGTGGAGCTAGGTTATGTTTAAAAGTGTGATTTAATGTTTGTAGATGGCATCTGTAGGTCATGTGTCTGACGTTGTTCACGGACATGGGCTAACACTTAGTAAATTCGTCGATCCGTATGTGGAAACTCCCGGTACGTGTCTACCGGTGTGAATAATGTGGTGAAATGTGTTCAACCTTGGTTTTCCATGTACATATGTTCTAAATAAACATAGATAGATAGAAAACTCAGTTGGTCCATCCTCGTACGGAGAAAGCTATAAGGGTAGATCTGCGGGCCCCCCCGATCTAGGGATTCGAGGGTGAATGACTGTCGGAGGGACGGAATCATTGGAAAACCTGCATGTGGAGCTAGGTTATGTTTATAAGTGTGATTTAATGTTTGTAGATTGCATATGTAGGTCATGTGTCTGATGTTGTTCAAGCACATGGGCTAACACTTAGTAAAATTGTCGATCCGTATGTGGAAACTCCCGGTACGTGTCTACCGGTGTGAATAATGTGGTGAAATGTGTTCAACCTTGGTTTTCCATGTACATATGTGCTAAACAAACATAGATAGATAAAAAAGTCCATTGGTCCATCCTCGTACGAAGAAAGCTATAAGGGTAGATCTGCGGGCCCCCCCGATCTAGGGTTTCGGGGGTGAATGACCGTCGGAGGGCCGGAATCATTGGAAAACCTGCATGTGGAGCTAGGTTATGTTTATAAGTGTGATTTAATGTTTGTAGATGGCTTATGTAGGTCATGTGTGTGACGTTGTTCACGGACATGGGCTAACACTTAGTAAAATCGTCGATCCGTATGTGGAAACTCCCGGTACGTGTCTACCGGTGTGAATAATGTGGTGAAATGTGTTCAACCTTGGTTTTCCATGTACATATGTGCTAAAAAACATAGATAGATAAAAAAGTCCATTGGTCCATCCTCGTACGGAGAAAGCTATAAGGGTAGATCTGCGTGCCCCCCCCCCCGATCTAGGGTTTCGGGGGTGAATCACCGTCGGAGGGCCGGAATCATTGGAAAACCTGCATGTGGAGCTAGTTTATGTTTATAAGTGTGATTTAATGTTTATAGATGGCAGAAGTAGGTCATGTGTCTGACGTTCTTCACGGACATGGGCTAACACTTAGTAAAATCGTCGATCCGTATGTGGAAACTCCCGGTACGTGTCTACCGATGTGAATAATGTGGTGAAATGTATTCAACCTTGGTTTTCCATGTACATATGTGCTAAACAAACATAGATAGATAAAAAAGTCCATTGGTCCATCCTCGTACGTAGAAAGCTATAAGGGTAGATCTGCGGGCCCCCCCGATCTAGGGTTTCTCGGGTGAATGACCGTCGGAGGGCCGGAATCATTGGAAAACCTGCATGTGGAGCTAGGCTATGTTTATAAGTGTGATTTAATTTTTGTAGATGGCATATGTAGGTCATGTGTCTGACGTTGTTCACGGACATGGGCTAACACTTAGTAAAATAGTCGATCCGTATGTGGAAAATCCCAGTACGTGTCTACCGGTGTGAATAATGTGGTGAAATGTGTTCAACCTTTTGTTTTCCATGTACATATGTGCTAAACAAACATAGATAGATAAAAAGTCCATTGGTCCATCCTCGTACGGAGAAATCTATAAGGGTAGATCTGCGGGCCCGGCCCCCCCGATCTAGGGTTTCGGGTGTGAATGACCGTCGGAGGGCCGGAATCATTAGAAAACCTGCATGTGGAGCTAGGTTATGTTTATAAGTGTGATTTAATGTTTTTAGATGGCATATGTAGGTGATGTGTCTGACGTTGTTCACGGACATGGGCTAACACTTAGTAAAATCGTCGATCCGTATGTGGAAACTCCCGGTACGTGTCTACCGGTGTGAATAATGTGGTGAAATGTGTTTAACCTTGGGTTTCCATGTACATATGTGCTAAAAACATAGATAGATAAAAAAGTCCATTGGTCCATCCTCGTACGGAGAAAGCTATAAGGGTAGATCTGCGGGCCCCCCCGATCTAGGGTTTCGCGGGTGAATGACCGTCGGAGGGCCGGAATCATTGGAAAACCTGCATGTGGAGCTAGGTTATGTTTATAAGTGTGATTTAATGTTTGTAGATGGCATATGTAGGTCATGTGTCTGACGTTGTTCACGAACATGGGATAACACTTCGTAAAATCGTCGATCCGGATGTGGAAACTCCCGGTACGTGTCTAACGGTGTGAATAATGTGGTGAAATTTTTCAACCTTGGTTTTCCATGTACGTTGTGCTAAACAAACATAGATAGATAAAAAAGTCCATTGGTCCATCCTCGTACGGAGAAAGCTATAAGGGTAGATCTGCGGGCCCCCCCGATCTAGGGTTTCGGGGGTGAATGACCGTTGGAGGGCCGGAATCATTGGAAACCTGCATGTGGAGCTAGGTTATGTTTAAAAGTGTGATTTAATGTTTGTAGATGGCATCTGTAGGTCATGTGTCTGACGTTGTTCACGGACATGGGCTAACACTTAGTAAAATCGTCGATCCGTATGTGGAAACTCCCGGTACGTGTCTACCGGTGTGAATAATGTGGTGAAATGTGTTCAACCTTGGTTTTCCATGTACATATGTTCTAAACAAACATAGATAGATAGAAAAGTCAGTTGGTCCATCCTCGTACGGAGAAAGCTATAAGGGTAGATCTGCGGGCCCCCCCGATCTAGGGTTTCGGGGGTGAATGACCGTCGGAGGGCCGGAATCATTGGAAAACCTGCATGTGGAGCTAGGTTATGTTTATAAGTGTGATTTAATGTTTGTAGATGGCATATGTAGGTCATGTGTCTGACGTTGTTCACGCACATGGGCTAACACTTAGTAAAATTGTCGATCCGTATGTGGAAACTCCCGGTATGTGTCTACCGGTGTGAATAATGTGGTGAAATGTGTTCAACCTTGGTTTTCCATGTACATATGTGCTAAACAAACATAGATAGATAAAAAAGTCCATTGGTCCATCCTCGTACGGAGAAAGCTATAAGGGTAGATCTGCGCCCCCCCCCCCCCGATCTAGGGTTTCGCGAGTGAATGACCGTCGGAGGGCCGGAATCATTGGAAAACCTGCATGTGGAGCTAGGCTATGTTTATAAGTGTGATTTAATTTTTGTAGATGGCATATGTAGGTCATGTGTCTGACGTTGTTCACGGACATGGGCTAACACTTAGTAAAATAGTCGATCCGTATGTGGAAAATCCCAGTACGTGTCTACCGGTGTGAATAATGTGGTGAAATGTGTTCAACCTTTGTTTTCCATGTACATTTGTGCTAAACAAACATAGATAGATAAAAATTCCATTGGTCCATCCTCGTACGGAGAAATCTATAAGGGTAGATCTGCGGGCCCGGCCCCCCCGATCTAGGGTTTCGGGTGTGAATGACCGTCGGAGGGCCGGAATCATTAGAAAACCTGCATGTGGAGCTAGGTTATGTTTATAAGTGTGATTTAATGTTTGTAGATGGCATATGTAGGTGATGTGTCTGACGTTGTTCACGGACATGGGCTAACACTTAGTAAAATCGTCGATCCGTATGTGGAAACTCCCGGTACGTGTCTACCGGTGTGAATAATGTGGTGAAATGTGTTCAACCTTGGGTTTCCATGTACATATGTGCTAAAAACATAGATAGATAAAAAAGTCCATTGGTCCATCCTCGTACGGAGAAAGCTATAAGGGTAGATCTGCGGCCCCCCCGATCTAGGGTTTCGGGGGTGAATGACCGTCGGAGGGCCGGAATCATTGGAAAACCTGCATGTGGATCTAGGTTATGTTTATAATTGTGATTTAATGTTTGTAGATGGCACATGTAGGTCATGTGTCTGACGTTGTTCACGGACATGGGCTAACACTTAGTAAAATCGTCGATCCGTATGTGGAAACTCCTGGTACGTGTCTACCGGTGTGAATAATGTGGTGAAATGTGTTAAACCTTGGTTTTCCATGTACATATGTGCTAAACAAACATAGATAGATAAAAAAGTCCATTGGTCCATCCTCTTACGGAGAAATCTATAAGGGTAGATCTGCGGGCCCCCCGATCTAGGGTTTCACGGGTGAATGACCGTCGGAGGGCCGGAATCATTGGAAAACCTGCATGTGGAGCTAGGTTATGTTTATAAGTTTGATTTAATGTTTGTAGATGGCATATGTAGGTCATGTGTCTGACGTTGTTCACGGACATGGGATAACACTTCGTAAAATCGTCGATCCGTATGTGGAAACTCCCGGTACGTGTCTACCGGTGTGAATAATGTGGTGAAATTGTTCAACCTTGGATTTCCATGTACATATGTGCTAAACAAACATAGATAGATAAAAAAGTCCATTGGTCCATCCTCGTACGGAGAAAGCTATAAGGGTAGATCTGCGGGGCCCCCCAATCTAGGGTTTCGGGGGTGAATGACCGTTGGAGGGCCGAAATCATTGGAAAACCTGCATGTGGAGCTAGGTTATGTTTAAAAGTGTGATTTAATGTTTGTAGATGGCATCTGTAGGTCATGTGTCTGACGTTGTTCACGGACATGGGCTAACACTTAGTAAATTCGTGGATCCGTATGTGGAAACTCCCGGTACGTGTCTACCGGTGTGAATAATGTGGTGAAATGTGTTCAACCTTGGTTTTCCATGTACATATGTTCTAAATAAACATCGATAGATAGAAAAGTCAGTTGGTCCATCCTCGTACGGAGAAAGCTATAAGGGTAGATCTGCGGGCCCCCCCGATCTAGGGTTTCGGGGGTGAATGACCGTCGGAGGGACGGAATCATTGGAAAACCTGCATGTGGAGCTAGGTTATGTTTATAAGTGTGATTTAATGTTTTTAGATGGCATATGTAGGTCATGTGTCTGATGTTGTTCAACCACATGGGCTAACACTTATTAAAATCGTCGATCCGTATGTGGAAACTCCCGGTACGTGTCTACCGGTGTGAATAATGTGGTGAAATGTGTTCAACCTTGGTTTTCCATGTACATATGTTCTAAACAAACATAGATAGATAGAAAAGTCAGTTGGTCCATCCTCGTACGGAGAAAGCTATAAGGGTAGATCTGCGGGCCCCCCGATCTAGGGTTTCGGGGGTGAATGACCGTCGGAGGGCCGGAATCATTGGAAAACCTGCATGTGGAGCTAGGTTATGTTTATAAGTGTGATTTAATGTTTGTAGATGGCATATGTAGGTCATGTGTCTGACGTTGTTCACGCACATGGGCTAACACTTAGTAAAATTGTCGATCCGTATGTGGAAACTCCCGGTACGTGTCTACCGGTGTGAATAATGTGGTGAAATGTGTTCAACCTTGGTTTTCCATGTACATATGTGCTAAACAAACATAGATAGATAAAAAATTCCATTGGTCCATCCTCGTACGGAGAAAGCTATAAGGGTAGATCTGCGGGCCCCCCCGATCTAGGGTTTCGGGGGTGAATGACCGTCGGAGGGACGGAATCATTGCAAAACCTGCATGTGGAGCTAGGTTATGTTTATAAGTGTGATTTAATGTTTTTAGATGGCATATGTAGGTCATGTGTCTGATGTTGTTCAACCACATGGGCTAACACTTATTAAAATCGTCGATCCGTATGTGGAAACTCCCGGTACGTGTCTACCGGTGTGAATAATGTGGTGAAATGTGTTCAACCTTGGTTTTCCATGTACATATGTTCTAAACAAACATAGATAGATAGAAAAGTCAGTTGGTCCATCCTCGTACGGATTAAGCTATAAGGGTAGATCTGCGGGCCCCCCCGATCTAGGGTTCGGGGGGTGAATGACCGTCGGAGGGCCGGAATCATTGGAAAACCTGCATGTGGAGCTAGGTTATGTTTATAAGTGTGATTTAATGTTTGTAGATGGCATATGTAGGTCATGTGTCTGACGTTGTTCACGCACATGGGCTAACACTTAGTAAAATTGTCGATCCGTATGTGGAAACTCCCGGTACGTGTCTACCGGTGTGAATAATGTGGTGAAATGTGTTCAACCTTGGTTTTCCATGTACATATGTGCTAAACAAACATAGATAGATAAAAAAGTCCATTGGTCCATCCTCGTACGGCGAAATCTAGAAGGGTAGATCTGCGGGCCCGGCCCCCACGATCTAGGGTTTCGGGGGTGAATGACCGTCGGAGGGCCAGAATCATTGGAAAACCTGCATGTGGAGCTAGGTTATGTTTATAAGTGTGATTTAATGTTTGTAGATGGCATCTGTAGGTCATATGTTTGACGTTGTTCACGGACATGGGCTAACACTTAGTAAAATCGTCGATCCGTATGTGGAAACTCCCGGTACGTGTCTACCGGTGTGAATAATATGGTGAAATGTGTTCAACCTTGGTTTTCCATGTACATATGTTCTAAACAAACATAGATAGATAAAAAAGTCCATTGGTCCATCCTCGTACGGAGAAAGCTATAAGGGTAGATCTGCGGCCCCCCCCGATCTAGGGTTTCGGGGGTGAATGACCGTCGGAGGGCCGGAATCATTGGAAAACCTGCATGTGGATCTAGGTTATGTTTATAAGTGGGATTTAATGTTTGTAGATGGCACATGTAGGTCATGTGTCTGACGTTGTTCACGGACATGGGCTAACACTTAGTAAAATCGTCGATCCGTATGTGGAAACTCCCGGTACGTGTCTACCGGTGTGAATAATGTGGTGAAATGTGTTCAACCTTGGGTTTCAACGTACATATGTGCTAAAAACATAGATAGATAAAAAAGTCCATTGGTCCATCCTCGTACGGAGAAATCTATAAGGGTAGATCTGCGGGCCCG
The DNA here is from genome assembly GCA_950022295.1 of Bromus sterilis. Taxonomy (NCBI): domain Eukaryota; kingdom Viridiplantae; phylum Streptophyta; class Magnoliopsida; order Poales; family Poaceae; genus Bromus; species Bromus sterilis. The sequence goes on along the minus strand of OX465601.1, from coordinate 133,914,830 downwards.
GCCCCCCCGATCTAGGGTTTCGGGGGTGAATGACCGTCGGAGGGCCGGAATCATCAGAAAACCTGCATGTGGAGCTAGGTTATGTTTATAAGTGTGATTTAATGTTTCTAGATGGCATATGCAGGTCATGTGTCTGACGTTGTTCATGGGCATGGGCTAACACTTAGTAAAATCGTTGATCCATGTGGAAACTCCCGCTACGTGACTACCGGTGCAAATAATGTGTTGAAATGTGTTCAACCTTGGTTTTCCATGTACATATGTGCTAAACAAACATAGATAGATAAAAAAGTCCATTCGTCCATCCTCGTACGGCGAAATCTAAAAGGGTAGATCTGCGGGCCCGGCCCCCACGATCTAGGGTTTCGGGGGTGAATGACCATCGGAGGGCCAGAATCATTGGAAAACCTGCATGTGGAGCTAGGTTATGTTTATAAGTGTGATTTAATGTTTGTAGATGGCATCTGTAGGTCATATGTTTGACGTTGTTCACGGACATGGGCTAACACTTAGTAAAATCGTCGATCCGTATGTGGAAACTCCCGGTACGTGTCTACCGGTGTGAATAATATGGTGAAATGTGTTCAACCTTGGTTTTCCATGTACATATGTGCTAAACAAACATAGATAGATAAAAAAGTCCATTGGTCCATCCTCGTACGGAGAAAGCTATAAGGGTAGATCTGCGCCCCCCCCCCGATCTAGGGTTTCGGGGGTGAATGACCGTCGGAGGGCCGGAATCATTGGAAAACCTGCATGTGGATCTAGGTTATGTTTATAAGTGTGATTTAATGTTTGTAGATGGCACATGTAGGTCATGTGTCTGACGTTGTTCACGGACATGGGCTAACACTTAGTAAAATCGTCGATCCGTATGTGGAAACTCCCGGTACGTGTCTACCGGTGTGAATAATGTGGTGAAATGTGTTCAACCTTGGTTTTCCATGTACATATGTGCTAAACAAACATAGATATATAAAAAAGTCCATTGGTCCATCCTCGTAAGGAGAAATCTATAAGGGTAGATCTTCGGGCCCGGCCCCCCCGATCTAGGGTTTCGGGGGTGAATGACCGTCAGATGGGCCGGAATAGCTAGAAAACCTGCATGTGGAGCTAGGTTATTTTTATAAGTGTGATTTAATGTTTGTAGATGGCATATGTAGGTCATGTGTCTGACGTTGTTCACGGACATGGGCTAACACTTAGTAAAATCGTCGATCCGTATGTGGAAACTCCCGGTACGTGTCTACCGGTGTGAATAATGTGGTGAAATTGTTCAACCTTGGTTTTCCATATACATATGTGCCAAACAAACATAGATAGATAAAAAAGTCCATTGGTCCATCCTCGTACGGAGAAAGCTATAAGGGTAGATCTGCGCCCCCCCCCCGATCTAGGGTTTCGGGGGTGAATGACCGTTGGAGGGCCGGAATCATTGGAAACCCTGCATGTGGAGCTAGGTTATGTTTAAAAGTGTGATTTAATGTTTGTAGATGGCATCTGTAGGTCATATGTTTGACGTTGTTCACGGACATGGGCTAACACTTAGTAAAATCGTCGATCCGTATGTGGAAACTCCCGGTACGTGTCTACCGGTGTGAATAATGTGGTGAAATGTGTTCAACCTTGGTTTTACATGTACATATGTGCTAAACAAACATAGATAGATAGAAAAGTCAATTGGTCCATCCTCGTACGGAGAAAGCTATAAGGGTAGATATGCGGCCCCCCCCGATCTAGGGTTTCGGGGGTGAATGACCGTCGGAGTGCCGGAATCATTGGAAAACCTGCATGTGGAGCTAGGTTATGTTTATAAGTGTGATTTAATGTTTGTAGATGGCATATGTAGGTCATGTGTCTGACGTTGTTCACGGACATGGGCTAACACTTAGTAAAATCGTCGATCCGTATGTGGAAACTCCCAGTCGGTGTCTACCGGTGTGAATAATGTGGTGAAATGTGTTCAACCTTGGTTTTCCATGTACATATGTGCTAAACAAACATAGATAGATAAAAAAGTCCATTGGTCCATCCTCTTACGGAGAAAGCTATAAGGGTAGATCTGCGGGCCCCCCCGATCTAGGGTTTCGCGGGTGAATGACCGTCGGAGGGCCGGAATCATTGGAAAACCTGCATGTGGAGCTTGGTTATGTTTATAAGTTTGATTTAATGTTTGTAGATGGCATATGTAGGTCATGTGTCTGACGTTGTTCACAGACATGGGATAACACTTCGTAAAATCGTCGATCCGTATGTGGAAACTCCCGGTACGTGTCTACCGGTGTGAATAATGTGGTGAAATTGTTCAACCTTGGATTTCCATGTACATATGTGCTAAACAAACATAGATAGATAAAAAAGTCCATTGGTCCATCCTCGTACGGAGAAAGCTATAAGGGTAGATCTGCGGGGCCCCCCGATCTAGGGTTCCGGGGGTGAATGACCGTTGGAGGGCCGGAATCATTGGAAAACCTGCATGTGGAGCTAGGTTATGTTTAAAAGTGTGAGTTAATGTTTGTAGATGGCATCTGTAGGTCATGTGTCTGACGTTGTTCACGGACATGGGCTAACACTTAGTAAATTCGTCGATCCGTATGTGGAAACTCCCGGTACGTGTCTACCGGTGTGAATAATGTGGTGAAATGTGTTCAACCTTGGTTTTCCATGTACATATGTTCTAAATAAACATAGATAGATAGAAAAGTCAGTTGGTCCATCCTCGTACGGAGAAAGCTATAAGGGTAGATCTGCGGGCCCCCCGATCTAGGGTTTCGGGGGTGAATGACCGTCGGAGGGCCGGAATCATTGGAAAACCTGCATGTGGAGCTAGGTTATGTTTATAAGTGTGATTTAATGTTTGTAGATGGCATATGTAGGTCATGTGTCTGACGTTGTTCACGCACATGGGCTAACACTTAGTAAAATTGTCGATCCGTATGTGGAAACTCCCGGTACGTGTCTACCGGTGTGAATAATGTGGTGAAATGTGTTCAACCTTGGTTTTCCATGTACATATGTGCTAAACAAACATAGATAGATAAAAAATTCCATTGGTCCATCCTCGTACGGAGAAAGCTATAAGGGTAGATCTGCGGGCCCCCCCCGATCTAGGGTTTCGCGAGTGAATGACCGTCGGAGGGCCGGAATCATTGGAAAACCTGCATGTGGAGCTAGGCTATGTTTATAAGTGTGATTTAATTTTTGTAGATGGCATATGTAGGTCATGTGTCTGACGTTGTTCACGGACATGGGCTAACACTTAGTAAAATAGTCGATCCGTATGTGGAAAATCCCGGTACGTGTCTACCGGTGTGAATAATGTGGTGAAATGTGTTCAACCTTTTGTTTTCCATGTACAATGTGCTAAACAAACATATATAGATAAAAAGTCCATTGGTCCATCCTCGTACGGAGAAATCTATAAGGGTAGATCTGCGGGCCCGGGCCCCCCGATCTAGGGTTTCGGGTGTGAATGACCGTCGGAGGGCCGGAATCATTAGAAAACCTGCATGTGGAGCTAGGTTATGTTTATAAGTGTGATTTAATGTTTGTAGATGGCATCTGTAGGTCATATGTTTGACGTTGTTCACGGACATGGGCTAACACTTAGTAAAATCGTCGATCCGTATGTGGAAACTCCCGGTACGTGTCTACCGGTGTGAATAATATGGTGAAATGTGTTCAACCTTGGTTTTCCATGTACATATGTTCTAAACAAACATAGATAGATAAAAAAGTCCATTGGTCCATCCTCGTACGGAGAAAGCTATAAGGGTAGATCTGCGGCCCCCCCCCGATCTAGGGTTTCGGGGGTGAATGACCGTCGGAGGGCCGGAATCATTGGAAAACCTGCATGTGGATCTAGGTTATGTTTATAAGTGTGATTTAATGTTTGTAGATGGCACATGTAGGTCATGTGTCTGACGTTGTTCACGGACATGGGCTAACACTTAGTAAAATCGTCGATCCGTATGTGGAAACTCCCGGTACGTGTCTACCGGTGTGAATAATGTGGTGAAATGTGTTCAACCTTGGGTTTCCATGTACATATGTGCTAAAAACATAGATAGATAAAAAAGTCCATTGGTCCATCCTCGTACGGAGAAAGCTATAAGGGTAGATCTGCGGGCCCCCCCGATCTAGGGTTTCGGGGGTGAATGACCGTTGGAGGGTCGGAATCATTGGAAACCTGCATGTGGAGCTAGGTTATGTTTAAAAGTGTGATTTAATGTTTGTAGATGGCATCTGTAGGTCATGTGTCTGACGTTGTTCACGTACATGGGCTAACACTTAGTAAAATCGTCGATCCGTATGTGGAAACTCCCGGTACGTGTCTACCGGTGTGAATAATGTGGTGAAATGTGTTCAACCTTGGTTTTCCATGTACATATGTTCTAAACAAACATAGATAGATAGAAAAGTCAGTTGGTCCATCCTCGTACGGAGAAAGCTATAAGGGTAGATCTGCGGGCCCCCCTGATCTAGGGTTTCGGGGGTGAATGACCGTCGGAGGGCCGGAATCATTGGAAAACCTGCATGTGGAGCTAGGTTATGTTTATAAGTGTGATTTAATGTTTGTAGATGGCATATGTAGGTCATGTGTCTGACGTTGTTCACGCACATGGGCTAACACTTAGTAAAATTGTCGATCCGTATGTGGAAACTCCCGGTACGTGTCTACCGGTGTGAATAATGTGGTGAAATGTGTTCAACCTTGGTTTTCCATGTACATATGTGCTAAACAAACATAGATAGATAAAAAAGTCCATTGGTCCATCCTCGTACAGAGAAAGCTATAAGGGTAGATATGCGGCCCCCCCCCCGATCTAGGGTTTCGCGAGTGAATGACCGTCGGAGGGCCGGAATCATTGGAAAACCTGCATGTGGAGCTAGGCTATGTTTATAAGTGTGATTTAATTTTTGTAGATGGCATATGTAGGTCATGTGTCTGACGTTGTTCACGGACATGGGCTAACACTTAGTAAAATAGTCGATCCGTATGTGGAAAATCCCAGTACGTGTCTACCGGTGTGAATAATGTGGTGAAATGTATTCAACCTTTGTTTTCCATGTACATTTGTGCTAAACAAACATAGATAGGTAAAAATTCCATTGGTCCATCCTCGTACGGAGAAATCTATAAGGGTAGATCTGCGGGCCCGGCCCCCCCGATCTAGGGTTTCGGGTGTGAATGACCGTCGGAGGGCCGGAATCATTAGAAAACCTGCATGTGGAGCTAGGTTATGTTTATAAGTGTGATTTAATGTTTGTAGATGGCATATGTAGGTGATGTGTCTGACGTTGTTCACGGACATGGGCTAACACTTAGTAAAATCGTCGATCCGTATGTGGAAACTCCCGGTACGTGTCTACCGGTGTGAATAATGTGGTGAAATGTGTTCAACCTTGGGTTTCCATGTACATATGTGCTAAAAACATAGATAGATAAAAAAGTCCATTGGTCCATCCTCGTACGGAGAAATCTATAAGGGTAGATCTGCGGGCCCGGCCCCCCCGATCTAGGGTTTCGGGTGTGAATGACCGTCGGAGGGACGGAATCATTGGAAAACCTGCATGTGGAGCTAGGTTATGTTTATAAGTGTGATTTAATGTTTTTAGATGGCATATGTAGGTCATGTGTCTGATGTTGTTCAACCACATGGGCTAAATTTATTAAAATCGTCGATCCGTATGTGGAAACTCCCGGTACGTGTCTACCGGTGTGAATAATGTGGTGAAATGTGTTCAACCTTGGTTTTCCATGTACATATGTTCTAAACAAACATAGATAGATAGAAAAGTCAGTTGGTCCATCCTCGTACGGAGAAAGCTATAAGGGTAGATCTGCGGGCCCCCCGATCTAGGGTTTCGGGGGTGAATGACCGTCGGAGGGCCGGAATCATTGGAAAACCTGCATGTGGAGCTAGGTTATGTTTATAAGTGTGATTTAATGTTTGTAGATGGCATATGTAGGTCATGTGTCTGACGTTGTTCACGCACATGGGCTAACACTTAGTAAAATTGTCGATCCGTATGTGGAAACTCCCGGTACGTGTCTACCGGTGTGAATAATGTGGTGAAATGTGTTCAACCTTGGTTTTCCATGTACATATGTGCTAAACAAACATAGATAGATAAAAAATTCCATTGGTCCATCCTCGTACGGAGAAAGCTATAAGGGTAGATCTGCGGGCCCCCCCGATCTAGGGTTTCGGGGGTGAATGACCGTCGGAGGGACGGAATCATTGGAAAACCTGCATGTGGAGCTAGGTTATGTTTATAAGTGTGATTTAATGTTTTTAGATGGCATATGTAGGTCATGTGTCTGATGTTGTTCAACCACATGGGCTAACACTTATTAAAATCGTCGATCCGTATGTGGAAACTCCCGGTACGTGTCTACCGGTGTGAATAATGTGGTGAAATGTGTTCAACCTTGGTTTTCCATGTACATATGTTCTAAACAAACATAGATAGATAGAAAAGTCAGTTGGTCCATCCTCGTACGGATTAAGCTATAAGGGTAGATCTGCGGGCCCGGCCCCCCCGATCTAGGGTTTCGGGGGTGAATGACCGTCGGAGGGCCGGAATCATTGGAAAACCTGCATGTGGAGCTAGGTTATGTTTATAAGTGTGATTTAATGTTTGTAGATGGCATATGTAGGTCATGTGTCTGACGTTGTTCACGCACATGGGCTAACACTTAGTAAAATTGTCGATCCGTATGTGGAAACTCCCGGTACGTGTCTACCGGTGTGAATAATGTGGTGAAATGTGTTCAACCTTGGTTTTCCATGTACATATGTGCTAAACAAACATAGATAGATAAAAAAGTCCATTGGTCCATCCTCGTACGGCGAAATCTAGAAGGGTAGATCTGCGGGCCCGGCCCCCACGATCTAGGGTTTCGGGGGTGAATGACCGTCGGAGGGCCAGAAACATTGGAAAACCTGCATGTGGAGCTAGGTTATGTTTATAAGTGTGATTTAATGTTTGTAGATGGCATCTGTAGGTCATATGTTTGACGTTGTTCACGGACATGGGCTAACACTTAGTAAAATCGTCGATCCGTATGTGGAAACTCCCGGTACGTGTCTACCGGTGTGAATAATATGGTGAAATGTGTTCAACCTTGGTTTTCCATGTACATATGTTCTAAACAAACATAGATAGATAAAAAAGTCCATTGGTCCATCCTCGTACGGAGAAAGCTATAAGGGTAGATCTGCGGCCCCCCCCCGATCTAGGGTTTCGGGGGTGAATGACCGTCGGAGGGCCGGAATCATTGGAAAACCTGCATGTGGATCTAGGTTATGTTTATAAGTGTGATTTAATGTTTGTAGATGGCACATGTAGGTCATGTGTCTGACGTTGTTCACGGACATGGGCTAACACTTAGTAAAATCGTCGATCCGTATGTGGAAACTCCCGGTACGTGTCTACCGGTGTGAATAATGTGGTGAAATGTGTTCAACCTTGGGTTTCCATGTACATATGTGCTAAAAACATAGATAGATAAAAAAGTCCATTGGTCCATCCTCGTACGGAGAAATCTATAAGGGTAGATCTGCGGGCCCGGCCCCCCCGATCTAGGGTTTCGGGGGTGAATGACCGTCGGAGGGCCGGAATCATCAGAAAACCTGCATGTGGAGCTAGGTTATGGTTATAAGTGTGATTTAATGTTTCTAGATGGCATATGCAGGTCATGTGTCTGACGTTGTTCACGGGCATGGGCTAACACTTAGTAAAATCGTTGATCCATGTGGAAACTCCCGCTACGTGACTACCGGTGCAAATAATGTGTTGAAATGTGTTCAACCTTGGTTTTCCATGTACATATGTGCTAAACAAACATAGATAGATAAAAAAGTCCATTCGTCCATCCTCGTACGGCGAAATCTAAAAGGGTAGATCTGCGGGCCCGGCCCCCACGATCTAGGGTTTCGGGGGTGAATGACCATCGGAGGGCCAGAATCATTGGAAAACCTGCATGTGGAGCTAGGTTATGTTTATAAGTGTGATTTAATGTTTGTAGATGGCATCTGTAGGTCATATGTTTGACGTTGTTCACGGACATGGGCTAACACTTAGTAAAATCGTCGATCCGTATGTGGAAACTCCCGGTACGTGTCTACCGGTGTGAATAATATGGTGAAATGTGTTCAACCTTGGTTTTCCATGTACATATGTGCTAAACAAACATAGATAGATAAAAAAGTCCATTGGTCCATCCTCGTACGGAGAAAGCTATAAGGGTAGATCTGCGCCCCCCCCCCCGATCTAGGGTTTCGGGGGTGAATGACCGTCGGAGGGCCGGAATCATTGGAAAACCTGCATGTGGATCTAGGTTATGTTTATAAGTGTGATTTAATGTTTGTAGATGGCACATGTAGGTCATGTGTCTGACGTTGTTCACAGACATGGGCTAACACTTAGTAAAATCGTCGATCCGTATGTGGAAACTCCCGGTACGTGTCTACCGGTGTGAATAATGTGGTGAAATGTGTTCAACCTTGGTTTTCCATGTACATATGTGCTAAACAAACATAGATATATAAAAAAGTCCATTGGTCCATCCTCGTAAGGAGAAATCTATAAGGGTAGATCTTCGGGCCCGGCCCCCCCGATCTAGGGTTTCGGGGGTGAATGACCGTCAGATGGGCCGGAATAGCTAGAAAACCTGCATGTGGAGCTAGGTTATGTTTATAAGTGTGATTTAATGTTTGTAGATGGCATATGTAGGTGATGTGTCTGACGTTGTTCACGGACATGGGCTAACACTTAGTAAAATCGTCGATCCGTATGTGGAAACTCCCGGTACGTGTCTACCGGTGTGAATAATGTGGTGAAATGTGTTTAACCTTGGGTTTCCATGTACATATGTGCTAAAAACATAGATAGATAAAAAAGTCCATTGGTCCATCCTCGTACGGAGAAATCTATAAGGGTAGATCTGCGGGCCCGGCCCCCCCGATCTAGGGTTTCGGGGGTGAATGACCGTCGGAGGGCCGGAATCATCAGAAAACCTGCATGTGGAGCTAGGTTATGTTTATAAGTGTGATTTAATGTTTCTAGATGGCATATGCAGGTCATGTGTCTGACGTTGTTCACGGGCATGGGCTAACACTTAGTAAAATCGTTGATCCATGTGGAAACTCCCGCTACGTGACTACCGGTGCAAATAATGTGTTGAAATGTGTTCAACCTTGGTTTTCCATGTACATATGTGCTAAACAAACATAGATAGATAAAAAAGTCCATTCGTCCATCCTCGTACGGCGAAATCTAAAAGGGTAGATCTGCGGGCCCGGCCCCCACGATCTAGGGTTTCGGGGGTGAATGACCATCGGAGGGCCAGAATCATTGGAAAACCTGCATGTGGAGCTAGGTTATGTTTATAAGTGTGATTTAATGTTTGTAGATGGCATCTGTAGGTCATATGTTTGACGTTGTTCACGGACATGGGCTAACACTTAGTAAAATCGTCGATCCGTATGTGGAAACTCCCGGTACGTGTCTACCGGTGTGAATAATATGGTGAAATGTGTTCAACCTTGGTTTTCCATGTACATATGTGCTAAACAAACATAGATAGATAAAAAAGTCCATTGGTCCATCCTCGTACGGAGAAAGCTATAAGGGTAGATCTGCGCCCCCCCCCCCCCGATCTAGGGTTTCGGGGGTGAATGACCGTCGGAGGGCCGGAATCATTGGAAAACCTGCATGTGGATCTAGGTTATGTTTATAAGTGTGATTTAATGTTTGTAGATGGCACATGTAGGTCATGTGTCTGACGTTGTTCACGGACATGGGCTAACACTTAGTAAAATCGTCGATCCGTATGTGGAAACTCCCGGTACGTGTCTACCGGTGTGAATAATGTGGTGAAATGTGTTCAACCTTGGTTTTCCATGTACATATGTGCTAAACAAACATAGATATATAAAAAAGTCCATTGGTCCATCCTCGTAAGGAGAAATCTATAAGGGTAGATCTTCGGGCCCGGCCCCCCCGATCTAGGGTTTCGGGGGTGAATGACCGTCAGATGGGCCGGAATAGCTAGAAAACCTGCATGTGGAGCTAGGTTATTTTTATAAGTGTGATTTAATGTTTGTAGATGGCATATGTAGGTCATGTGTCTGACGTTGTTCACGGACATGGGCTAACACTTAGTAAAATCGTCGATCCGTATGTGGAAACTCCCGGTACGTGTCTACCGGTGTGAATAATGTGGTGAAATTGTTCAACCTTGGTTTTCCATATACATATGTGCCAAACAAACATAGATAGATAAAAAAGTCCATTGGTCCATCCTCGTACGGAGAAAGCTATACGGGTAGATCTGCGCCCCCCCCCCCCCCGATCTAGGGTTTCGGGGGTGAATGACCGTTGGAGGGCCGGAATCATTGGAAACCCTGCATGTGGAGCTAGGTTATGTTTAAAAGTGTGATTTAATGTTTGTAGATGGCATCTGTAGGTCATATGTTTGACGTTGTTCACGGACATGGGCTAACACTTAGTAAAATCGTCGATCCGTATGTGGAAACTCCCGGTACGTGTCTACCGGTGTGAATAATGTGGTGAAATGTGTTCAACCTTGGTTTTACATGTACATATGTGCTAAACAAACATAGATAGATAGAAAAGTCAATTGGTCCATCCTCGTACGGAGAAAGCTATAAGGGTAGATATGCGGCCCCCCCCGATCTAGGGTTTCGGGGGTGAATGACCGTCGGAGTGCCGGAATCATTGGAAAACCTGCATGTGGAGCTAGGTTATGTTTATAAGTGTGATTTAATGTTTGTAGATGGCATATGTAGGTCATGTGTCTGACGTTGTTCACGGACATGGGCTAACACTTAGTAAAATCGTCGATCCGTATGTGGAAACTCCCAGTCGGTGTCTACCGGTGTGAATAATGTGGTGAAATGTGTTCAACCTTGGTTTTCCATGTACATATGTGCTAAACAAACATAGATAGATAAAAAAGTCCATTGGTCCATCCTCTTACGGAGAAAGCTATAAGGGTAGATCTGCGGGCCCCCCCGATCTAGGGTTTCGCGGGTGAATGACCGTCGGAGGGCCGGAATCATTGGAAAACCTGCATGTGGAGCTTGGTTATGTTTATAAGTTTGATTTAATGTTTGTAGATGGCATATGTAGGTCATGTGTCTGACGTTGTTCACAGACATGGGATAACACTTCGTAAAATCGTCGATCCGTATGTGGAAACTCCCGGTACGTGTCTACCGGTGTGAATAATGTGGTGAAATTGTTCAACCTTGGATTTCCATGTACATATGTGCTAAACAAACATAGATAGATAAAAAAGTCCATTGGTCCATCCTCGTACGGAGAAAGCTATAAGGGTAGATCTGCGGGGCCCCCCGATCTAGGGTTCCGGGGGTGAATGACCGTTGGAGGGCCGGAATCATTGGAAAACCTGCATGTGGAGCTAGGTTATGTTTAAAAGTGTGAGTTAATGTTTGTAGATGGCATCTGTAGGTCATGTGTCTGACGTTGTTCACGGACATGGGCTAACACTTAGTAAATTCGTCGATCCGTATGTGGAAACTCCCGGTACGTGTCTACCGGTGTGAATAATGTGGTGAAATGTGTTCAACCTTGGTTTTCCATGTACATATGTTCTAAATAAACATAGATAGATAGAAAAGTCAGTTGGTCCATCCTCGTACGGAGAAAGCTATAAGGGTAGATCTGCGGGCCCCCCGATCTAGGGTTTCGGGGGTGAATGACCGTCGGAGGGCCGGAATCATTGGAAAACCTGCATGTGGAGCTAGGTTATGTTTATAAGTGTGATTTAATGTTTGTAGATGGCATATGTAGGTCATGTGTCTGACGTTGTTCACGCACATGGGCTAACACTTAGTAAAATTGTCGATCCGTATGTGGAAACTCCCGGTACGTGTCTACCGGTGTGAATAATGTGGTGAAATGTGTTCAACCTTGGTTTTCCATGTACATATGTGCTAAACAAACATAGATAGATAAAAAATTCCATTGGTCCATCCTCGTACGGAGAAAGCTATAAGGGTAGATCTGCGGGCCCCCCCCGATCTAGGGTTTCGCGAGTGAATGACCGTCGGAGGGCCGGAATCATTGGAAAACCTGCATGTGGAGCTAGGCTATGTTTATAAGTGTGATTTAATTTTTGTAGATGGCATATGTAGGTCATGTGTCTGACGTTGTTCACGGACATGGGCTAACACTTAGTAAAATAGTCGATCCGTATGTGGAAAATCCCGGTACGTGTCTACCGGTGTGAATAATGTGGTGAAATGTGTTCAACCTTTTGTTTTCCATGTACAATGTGCTAAACAAACATATATAGATAAAAAGTCCATTGGTCCATCCTCGTACGGAGAAATCTATAAGGGTAGATCTGCGGGCCCGGGCCCCCCGATCTAGGGTTTCGGGTGTGAATGACCGTCGGAGGGCCGGAATCATTAGAAAACCTGCATGTGGAGCTAGGTTATGTTTATAAGTGTGATTTAATGTTTGTAGATGGCATATGTAGGTGATGTGTCTGACGTTGTTCACGGACATGGGCTAACACTTAGTAAAATCGTCGATCCGTATGTGGAAACTCCCGGTACGTGTCTACCGGTGTGAATAATGTGGTGAAATGTGTTTAACCTTGGGTTTCCATGTACATATGTGCTAAAAACATAGATAGATAAAAAAAGTCCATTGGTCCATCCTCGTACGGAGAAAGCTATAAGGGTAGATCTGCGGGCCCCCCCGATCTAGGGTTTCGCGGCTGAATGACCGTCGGAGGGCCGGAATCATTGGAAAACCTTCATGTGGAGCTAGGTTATGTTTATAAGTGTGATTTAATGTTTGTAGATGGCATATGTAGGTCATGTGTCTGACGTTGTTCACGAACATGGGATAACACTTCGTAAAATCGTCGATCCGGATGTGGAAACTCCCGGTACGTGTCTAACGGTGTGAATAATGTGGTGAAATTGTTCAACCTTGGTTTTCCATGTACGTTGTGCTAAACAAACATAGATAGATAAAAAAGTCCATTGGTCCATCCTCGTACGGAGAAAGCTATAAGGGTAGATCTGCGGGCCCCCCCGATCTAGGGTTTCGGGGGTGAATGACCGTTGGAGGGTCGGAATCATTGGAAACCTGCATGTGGAGCTAGGTTATGTTTAAAAGTGTGATTTAATGTTTGTAGATGGCATCTGTAGGTCATGTGTCTGACGTTGTTCACGTACATGGGCTAACACTTAGTAAAATCGTCGATCCGTATGTGGAAACTCCCGGTACGTGTCTACCGGTGTGAATAATGTGGTGAAATGTGTTCAACCTTGGTTTTCCATGTACATATGTTCTAAACAAACATAGATAGATAGAAAAGTCAGTTGGTCCATCCTCGTACGGAGAAAGCTATAAGGGTAGATCTGCGGGCCCCCCTGATCTAGGGTTTCGGGGGTGAATGACCGTCGGAGGGCCGGAATCATTGGAAAACCTGCATGTGGAGCTAGGTTATGTTTATAAGTGTGATTTAATGTTTGTAGATGGCATATGTAGGTCATGTGTCTGACGTTGTTCACGCACATGGGCTAACACTTAGTAAAATTGTCGATCCGTATGTGGAAATTCCCGGTACGTGTCTACCGGTGTGAATAATGTGGTGAAATGTGTTCAACCTTGGTTTTCCATGTACATATGTGCTAAACAAACATAGATAGATAAAAAAGTCCATTGGTCCATCCTCGTACAGAGAAAGCTATAAGGGTAGATATGCGGGCCCCCCCCCCCGATCTAGGGTTTCGCGAGTGAATGACCGTCGGAGGGCCGGAATCATTGGAAAACCTGCATGTGGAGCTAGGCTATGTTTATAAGTGTGATTTAATTTTTGTAGATGGCATATGTAGGTCATGTGTCTGACGTTGTTCACGGACATGGGCTAACACTTAGTAAAATAGTCGATCCGTATGTGGAAAATCCCAGTACGTGTCTACCGGTGTGAATAATGTGGTGAAATGTATTCAACCTTTGTTTTCCATGTACATTTGTGCTAAACAAACATAGATAGGTAAAAATTCCATTGGTCCATCCTCGTACGGAGAAATCTATAAGGGTAGATCTGCGGGCCCGGCCCCCCCGATCTAGGGTTTCGGGTGTGAATGACCGTCGGAGGGCCGGAATCATTAGAAAACCTGCATGTGGAGCTAGGTTATGTTTATAAGTGTGATTTAATGTTTGTAGATGGCATATGTAGGTGATGTGTCTGACGTTGTTCACGGACATGGGCTAACACTTAGTAAAATCGTCGATCCGTATGTGGAAACTCCCGGTACGTGTCTACCGGTGTGAATAATGTGGTGAAATGTGTTCAACCTTGGGTTTCCATGTACATATGTGCTAAAAACATAGATAGATAAAAAAGTCCATTGGTCCATCCTCGTACGGAGAAATCTATAAGGGTAGATCTGCGGGCCCGGCCCCCCCGATCTAGGGTTTCGGGGGTGAATGACCGTCGGAGGGCCGGAATCATTAGAAAACCTGCATGTGGAGCTAGGTTATGTTTATAAGTGTGATTTAATGTTTCTAGATGGCATATGCAGGTCATGTGTCTGACGTTGTTCACGGGCATGGGCTAACACTTAGTAAAATCGTTGATCCATGTGGAAACTCCCGCTACGTGTCTACCGGTGCAAATAATGTGTTGAAATGTGTTCAACCTTGGTTTTCCATGTACATATGTGCTAAACAAACATAGATAGATAAAAAAGTCCATTGGTCCATCCTCGTACGGCGAAATCTAGAAGGGTAGATCTGCGGGCCCGGCCCCCACGATCTAGGGTTTCGGGGGTGAATAACCGTCGGAGGGCCAGAATCATTGGAAAACCTGCATGTGGAGCTAGGTTATGTTTATAAGTGTGATTTAATGTTTGTAGATGGCATCTGTAGGTCATATGTTTGACGTTGTTCACGGACATGGGCTAACACTTAGTAAAATCGTCGATCCGTATGTGGAAACTCCCGGTACGTGTCTACCGGTGTGAATAATATGGTGAAATGTGTTCAACCTTGGTTTTCCATGTACATATGTGCTAAACAAACATAGATAGATAAAAAAGTCCATTGGTCCATCCTCGTACGGAGAAAGCTATAAGGGTAGATCTGCGCCCCCCCCCCCGATCTAGGGTTTCGGGGGTGAATGACCGTCGGAGGGCCGGAATCATTGGAAAACCTGCATGTGGATCTAGGTTATGTTTATAAGTGTGATTTAATGTTTGTAGATGGCACATGTAGGTCATGTGTCTGACGTTGTTCACGGACATGGGCTAACACTTAGTAAATTCGTCGATCCGTATCTGGAAACTCCCGGTACGTGTCTACCGGTGTGAATAATGTGGTGAAATGTTTTCAACCTTGGTTTTCCATGTACATATGTGCTAAACAAACATAGATAGATAAAAAAGTCCATTGGTCCATCCTCGTACGGAGAAAGCTATAAGGGTAGATCTGCGCCCCCCCCCCCCCCGATCTAGGGTTTCGGGGGTGAATGACCGTCGGAGGGCCAGAATCATTGGAAAACCTGCATGTGGATCTAGGTTATGTTTATAAGTGTGATTTAATGTTTGTAGATGGCACATGTAGGTCATGTGTCTGACGTTGTTCACGGACATGGGCTAACACTTAGTAAATTCGTCGATCCGTATCTGGAAACTCCCGGTACGTGTCTACCGGTGTGAATAATGTGGTGAAATGTGTTCAACCTTGGTTTTCCATGTACATATGTTCTAAATAAACATAGATAGATAGAAAACTCAGTTGGTCCATCCTCGTACGGAGAAAGCTATAAGGGTAGATCTGCGGGCCCCCCCCGATCTAGGGATTCGGGGGTGAATGACTGTCGGAGGGACGGAATCATTGGAAAACCTGCATGTGGAGCTAGGTTATGTTTATAAGTGTGATTTAATGTTTGTAGATGGCATATGTAGGTCATGTGTCTGATGTTGTTCAACCACATGGGCTAACACTTATTAAAATCGTCGATCCGTATGTGGAAACTCCCGGTACGTGTCTACCGGTGTGAATAATGTGGTGAAATGTTTTCAACCTTGGTTTTCCATGTACATATGTTCTAAACAAACATAGATAGATAGAAAAGTCAGTTGGTCCATCCTCGTACGGAGAAAGCTATAAGGGTAGATCTGCGGGCCCCCACGATCTAGGGTTTCGGGGGTGAATGACCGTCGGAGGGCCAGAATCATTGGAAAACCTGCATGTGGAGCTAGGTTATGTTTATAAGTGTGATTTAATGTTTGTAGATGGCATATGTAGGTCACGTGTGTGACGTTGTTCACGGACATGGGCTAACACTTAGTAAAATCGTCGATCCGTATGTGGAAACTCCCGGTACGTGTCTACCGGTGTGAATAATATGGTGAAATGTGTTCAACCTTGGTTTTCCATGTACATATGTGCTAAACAAACATAGATAGATAAAAAAGTCCATTGGTCCATCCTCGTACGGTGAAAGCTATAAGGGTAGATCTGCGGCCCCCCCCGATCTAGGGTTTCGGGGGTGAATGACCGTCGGAGGGCCGGAATCATTGGAAAACCTGCATGTGGATCTAGGTTATGTTTATAATTGTGATTTAATGTTTGTAGATGGCACATGTAGGTCATGTGTCTGACGTTGTTCACGGACATGGGCTAACACTTAGTAAAATCGTCGATCCGTATGTGGAAACTCCTGGTACGTGTCTACCGGTGTGAATAACGTGGTGAAATGTGTTCAACCTTGGTTTTCCATGTACATATGTGCTAAACAAACATAGATAGATAAAAAAGTCCATTGGTCCATCCTCTTACGGAGAAATCTATAAGGGTAGATCTGCGGGCCCCCCGATCTAGGGTTTCACGGGTGAATGACCGTCGGAGGGCCGGAATCATTGGAAAACCTGCATGTGGAGCTAGGTTATGTTTATAAGTTTGATTTAATGTTTGTAGATGGCATATGTAGGTCATGTGTCTGACGTTGTTCACGGACATGGGATAACACTTCGTAAAATCGTCGATCCGTATGTGGAAACTCCCGGTACGTGTCTACCGGTGTGAATAATGTGGTGAAATGTGTTCAACCTTGGTTTTCCATGTACATATGTTCTAAATAAACATAGATAGATAGAAAAGTCAGTTGGTCCATCCTTGTACGGAGAAAGCTCTAAGGGTAGATCTGCGGGCCCCCCCGATCTAGGGTTTCGGGGGTGAATGACCGTCGGAGGGACGGAATCATTGGAAAACCTGCATGTGGAGCTAGGTTATGTTTATAAGTGTGATTTAATGTTTGTAGATGGCATATGTAGGTCATGTGTCTGATGTTGTTCAACCACATGGGCTAACACTTATTAAAATCGTCGATCCGTATGTGGAAACTCCCGGTACGTGTCTACCGGTGTGAATAATGTGGTGAAATGTGTTCAACCTTGGTTTTCCATGTACATATGTTCTAAACAAACATAGATAGATAGAAAAGTCAGTTGGTCCATCCTCGTACGGAGAAAGCTATAAGGGTAGATCTGCGGGCCCCCCCGATCTAGGGTTTCGGGGGTGAATGACCGTCGGAGGGCCGGAATCATTGGAAAACCTGCATGTGGAGCTAGGTTATGTTTATAAGTGTGATTTAATGTTTGTAGATGGCATATGTAGGTCATGTGTCTGACGTTGTTCACGCACATGGGCTAACACTTAGTAAAATTGTCGATCCGTATGTGGAAACTCCCGGTACGTGTCTACCGGTGTGAATAATGTGGTGAAATGTGTTCAACCTTGGTTTTCCATGTACATATGTGCTAAACAAACATAGATAGATAAAAAAGTCCATTGGTCCATCCTCGTACGGCGAAATCTAGAAGGGTAGATCTGCGGGCCCGGCCCCCACGATCTAGGGTTTCGGGGGTGAATGACCGTCGGAGGGCCAGAATCATTGGAAAACCTGCATGTGGAGCTAGGTTATGTTTATAAGTGTGATTTAATGTTTGTAGATGGCATCTGTAGGTCATATGTTTGACGTTGTTCACGGACATGGGCCAACACTTAGTAAAATCGTCGATCCGTATGTGGAAACTCCCGGTACGTGTCTACCGGTGTGAATAATATGGTGAAATGTGTTCAACCTTGGTTTTCCATGTACATATGTTCTAAACAAACATAGATAGATAAAAAAGTCCATTGGTCCATCCTCGTACGGAGAAAGCTATAAGGGTAGATCTGCGGCCCCCCCCGATCTAGGGTTTCGGGGGTGAATGACCGTCGGAGGGCCGGAATCATTGGAAAACCTGCATGTGGATCTAGGTTATGTTTATAAGTGTGATTTAATGTTTGTAGATGGCACATGTAGCTCATGTGTCTGACGTTGTTCACGGACATGGGCTAACACTTAGTAAAATCGTCGATCCGTATGTGGAAACTCCCGGTACGTGTCTACCGGTGTGAATAATGTGGTGAAATGTGTTCAACCTTGGGTTTCCATGTACATATGTGCTAAAAACATAGATAGATAAAAAAGTCCATTGGTCCATCCTCGTACGGAGAAATCTATAAGGGTAGATCTGCGGGCCCGGCCCCCCCGATCTAGGGTTTCGGGGGTGAATGACCGTCGGAGGGCCGGAATCATTAGAAAACCTGCATGTGGAGCTAGGTTATGTTTATAAGTGTGATTTAATGTTTCTAGATGGCATATGCAGGTCATGTGTCTGACGTTGTTCACGGGCATGGGCTAACACTTAGTAAAATCGTTGATCCATGTGGAAACTCCCGCTACGTGACTACCGGTGCAAATAATGTGTTGAAATGTGTTCAACCTTGGTTTTCCATGTACATATGTGCTAAACAAACATAGATAGATAAAAAAGTCCATTGGTCCATCGTCGTACGGCGAAATCTAAAAGGGTAGATCTGCGGGCCCGGCCCCCACGATCTAGGGTTTCGGGGGTGAATGACCGTCGGAGGGCCAGAATCATTGGAAAACCTGCATGTGGAGCTAGGTTATGTTTATAAGTGTGATTTAATGTTTGTAGATGGCATCTGTAGGTCATATGTTTGACGTTGTTCACGGACATGGGCTAACACTTAGTAAAATCGTCGATCCGTATGTGGAAACTCCCGGTACGTGTCTACCGGTGTGAATAATATGGTGAAATGTGTTCAACCTTGGTTTTCCATGTACATATGTGCTAAACAAACATAGATAGATAAAAAAGTCCATTGGTCCATCCTCGTACGGAGAAAGCTATAAGGGTAGATCTGCGCCCCCCCCCCCCCCCCGATCTAGGGTTTCGGGGGTGAATGACCGTCGGAGGGCCGGAATCATTGGAAAACCTGCATGTGGATCTAGGTTATGTTTATAAGTGTGATTTAATGTTTGTAGATGGCACATGTAGGTCATGTGTCTGACGTTGTTCACGGACATGGGCTAACACTTAGTAAAATCGTCGATCCGTATGTGGAAACTCCCGGTACGTGTCTACCGGTGTGAATAATGTGGTGAAATGTGTTCAACCTTGGTTTTCCATGTACATATGTGCTAAACAAACATAGATATATAAAAAAGTCCATTGTTCCATCCTCGTAAGGAGAAATCTATAAGGGTAGATCTTCGGGCCCGGCCCCCCCGATCTAGGGTTTCGGGGGTGAATGACCGTCGGAGGGCCGGAATAGCTAGAAAACCTGCATGTGGAGCTAGGTTATTTTTATAAGTGTGATTTAATGTTTGTAGATGGCATATGTAGGTCATGTGTCTGACGTTGTTCACGGACATGGGCTAACACTTAGTAAAATCGTCGATCCGTATGTGGAAACTCCCGGTACGTGTCTACCGGTGTGAATAATGTGCTAAAATTGTTCAACCTTGGTTTTCCATATACATATGTGCCAAACAAACATAGATAGATAAAAAAGTCCATTGGTCCATCCTCGTACGGAGAAAGCTATAAGGGTAGATCTGCGCCCCCCCCCCCCGATCTAGGGTTTCGGGGTTGAATGACCGTTGGAGGGCCGGAATCATTGGAAACCCTGCATGTGGAGCTAGGTTATGTTTAAAAGTGTGATTTAATGTTTGTAGATGGAATCTGTAGGTCATGTGTCTGACGTTGATCACGGACATGGGCTAACACTTAGTAAAATCGTCGATCCGTATGTGGAAACTCCCGATACATGTCTACCGGTGTGAATAATGTGGTGAAATGTGTTCAACCTTGGTTTTCCATGTACATATGTTCTAAACAAACATAGATAGATAGAAAAGTCAGTTGGTCCATCCTCGCATGGAGAAAGCTATAAGGGTAGATCTGCGGGCCCCCCCCGATCTAGGGTTTCGGGGGTGAATGACCGTCGGAGGGCCGGAATCATTGGAAAACCTGCATGTGGAGCTAGGTTATGTTTATAAGTGTGATTTAATGTTTGTAGATGGCATATGTAGGTCATGTGTCTGACGTTGTTCACGCACATGGGCTAACACTTAGTAAAATTGTCGATCCGTATGTGGAAACTCCCGGTACGTGTCTACCGGTGTGAATAATGTGGTGAAATGTGTTCAACCTTGGTTTTCCATGTACATATGTGCTAAACAAACATAGATAGATAAAAAAGTCCATTGGTCCATCCTCGTACGGAGAAAGCTATAAGGGTAGATCTGCGGGCCCCCCCGATCTAGGGTTTCGCGAGTGAATGACCATCGGAGGGCCGGAATCATTGGAAAACCTGCATGTGGAGCTAGGCTATGTTTATAAGTGTGATTTAATTTTTTTAGATGGCATATGTAGGTCATGTGTCTGACGTTGTTCACGGACATGGGCTAACACTTAGTAAAATAGTCGATCCGTATGTGGAAAATCCCAGTGCGTGTCTACCGGTGTGAATAATGTGGTGAAATGTGTTCAACCTTTGTTTTCCATGTACATTTGTGCTAAACAAACATAGATAGATAAAAATTCCATTGGTCCATCCTCGTACGGAGAAATCTATAAGGGTAGATCTGCAGGCCCGACCCCCCCGATCTAGGGTTTCGGGTGTGAATGACCATCGGAGGGTCGGAATCATTAGAAAACCTGCATGTGGAGCTAGGTTATGTTTATAAGTGTGATTTAATGTTTGTAGATGGCATATGTAGGTGATGTGTCTGACGTTGTTCACGGACATGGGCTAACACTTAGTAAAATCGTCGATCCGTATGTGGAAACTCCCGGTACGTGTCTACCGGTGTGAATAATGTGGTGAAATGTGTTCAACCTTGGGTTTCCATGTACATATGTGCTAAAAACATAGATAGACAAAAAAGTCCATTGGTCGATCCTCGTACGGAGAAATCTATAAGGGTAGATCTGCGGGCCCGGCCCCCCCGATCTAGGGTTTCGGGGGTGAATGTTTGTCGGAGGGCCGGAATCATTAGAAAACCTGCATGTGGAGCTAGGTTATGTTTATAAGTGTGATTTAATGTTTCTAGATGGCATATGCAGGTCATGTGTCTGACGTTGTTCACGGGCATGGGCTAACACTTAGTAAAATCGTTGATCCATGTGGAAACTCCCGCTACGTGTCTACCGGTGCAAATAATGTGTTGAAATGTGTTCAACCTTGGTTTTCCATGTACATATGTGCTAAACAAACATAGATAGATAAAAAAGTCCAGTGGTCCATCCTCGTACGGCGAAATCTAGAAGGGTAGATCTGCGGGCCCGGCCCCCACGATCTAGGGTTTCGGGGGTGAATGACCGTCGGAGGGCCGGAATCATTGGAAAACCTGCATGTGGAGCTAGGTTATGTTTATAAGTGTGATTTAATGTTTGTAGATGGCATCTGTAGGTCATATGTTTGACGTTGTTCACGGACATGGGCTAACACTTAGTAAAATCGTCGATCCGTATGTGGAAACTCCCGGTACGTGTCTACCGGTGTGAATAATATGGTGAAATGTGTTCAACCTTGGTTTTTCATGTACATATGTGCTAAACAAACATAGATAGATAAAAAAGTCCATTGTTCCATCCTCGTACGGAGAAAGCTATAAGGGTAGATCTGCGCCCCCCCCCCCGATCTAGGGTTTCGGGGGTGAATGACCATCGGAGGGCCGGAATCATTAGAAAACCTGCATGTGGAGCTAGGTTATGTTTATAAGTGTGATTTAATGTTTGTAGATGGCATATGTAGGTGATGTGTCTGACGTTGTTCACGGACATGGGCTAACACTTAGTAAAATCGTCGATCCGTATGTGGAAACTCCCGGTACGTGTCTACCGGTGTGAATAATGTGGTGAAATGTGTTCAACCTTGGGTTTCCATGTACATATGTGCTAAAAACATAGATAGATAAAAAAGTCCATTGGTCGATCCTCGTACGGAGAAATCTATAAGGGTAGATCTGCGGGCCCGGCCCCCCCGATCTAGGGTTTCGGGGGTGAATGACCGTCGGAGGGCCGGAATAGCTAGAAAACCTGCATGTGGAGCTAGGTTATTTTTATAAGTGTGATTTAATGTTTTTAGATGGCATATGTAGGTCATGTGTCTGACGTTGTTCACGGACATGGGCTAACACTTAGTAAAATAGTCGATCCGTATGTGGAAAATCCCCGTGCGTGTCTACCGGTGTGAATAATGTGGTGAAATGTGTTCAACCTTTGTTTTCCATGTACATTTGTGCTAAACAAACATAGATAGATAAAAATTCCATTGGTCCATCCTCGTACGGAGAAATCTATAAGGGTAGATCTGCAGGCCCGACCCCCCCGATCTAGGGTTTCGGGTGTGAATGACCATCGGAGGGCCGGAATCATTAGAAAACCTGCATGTGGAGCTAGGTTATGTTTATAAGTGTGATTTAATGTTTGTAGATGGGATCTGTAGGTCTTGTGTATGACGTTGTTCACGGACATGGGCTAACACTTAGTAAAATTGTCGATCCGTATGTGGAAACTCCCGGTACGTGTCTACCGGTGTGAATAATGTGGTGAAATGTGTTCAACCTGGGTTTTCCATGTACGTATGTTCTAAACAAACATAGATAGATAGAAAAGTCAATTGGTCCATCCTCGTACGGAGAAAGCTATAAGGGTAGATATGCGGGCCCCCCCGATCTAGGGTTTCGGGGGTGCATGACCGTCGGAGGTCCGGAATCATTGGAAAACCTGCATGTGGAGCTAGGTTATGTTTATAAGTGTGATTTAATGTTTGTAGATGGCATATGTAGGTCATGTGTCTGACGTTGTTCACGGACATGGGCTAACACTTAGTAAAATTGTCGATCCGTATGTGGAAACTCCCGGTACGTGTCTACCGGTGTGAATAATGTGGTGAAATGTGTTCAACCTTGGTTTTCCATGTACATATGTGCTAAACAAAGATAGATAGATAAAAAAGTCCATTGGTCCATCCTCGTACGGCGAAATCTAGAAGGGTAGATCTGCGGGCCCGGCCCCCACGATCTAGGGTTTCGGGGGTGAATGACCGTCGGAGGGCCAGAATCATTGGAAAACCTGCATGTGGAGCTAGGTTATGTTTATAAGTGTGATTTAATGTTTGTAGATGGCATCTGTAGGTCATATGTTTGACGTTGTTAACGGACATGGGCTAACACTTAGTAAAATCGTCGATCCGTATGTGGAAACTCCCGGTACGTGTCTACCGGTGTGAATAATATGGTGAAATGTGTTCAACCTTGGTTTTCCATGTACATATGTTCTAAACAAACATAGATAGATAAAAAAGTCCATTGGTCCATCCTCGTACGGAGAAAGCTATAAGGGTAGATCTGCGGCCCCCCCCCGATCTAGGGTTTCGGGGGTGAATGACCGTCGGAGGGCCGGAATCATTGGAAAACCTGCATGTGGATCTAGGTTATGTTTATAAGTGTGATTTAATGTTTGTAGATGGCACATGTAGGTCATGTGTCTGACGTTGTTCACGGGCATGGGCTAACACTTAGTAAAATGGTTGATCCATGTGGAAACTCCCGCTACGTGACTACCGGTGCAAATAATGTGTTGAAATGTGTTCAACCTTGGTTTTCCATGTACATATGTGCTAAACAAACATAGATAGATAAAAAAGTCCATTGGTCCATCCTCGTACGGCGAAATCTAAAAGGGTAGATCTGCGGGCCCGGCCCCCACGATCTAGGGTTTCGGGGGTGAATGACCGTCGGAGGGCCAGAATCATTGGAAAACCTGCATGTGGAGCTAGGTTATGTTTATAAGTGTGATTTAATGTTTGTACATGGCATCTGTAGGTCATATGTTTGACGTTGTTCACGGACATGGGCTAACACTTAGTAAAATCGTCGATCCGTATGTGGAAACTCCCGGTACGTGTCTACCGGTGTGAATAATATGGTGAAATGTGTTCAACCTTGGTTTTCCATGTACATATGTGCTAAACAAACATAGATAGATAAAAAAGTCCATTGGTCCATCCTCGTACGGAGAAAGCTATAAGGGTAGATCTGCGCCCCCCCCCCCCCCCGATCTAGGGTTTCGGGGGTGAATGACCGTCGGAGGGCCGGAATCATTGGAAAACCTGCATGTGGATCTAGGTTATGTTTATAAGTGTGATTTAATGTTTCTAGATGGCATATGCAGGTCATGTGTCTGACGTTGTTCACGGACATGGGCTAACACTTAGTAAAATCGTCGATCCGTATGTGGAAACTCCCGGTACGTGTCTACCGGTGTGAATAATGTGGTGAAATGTGTTCAACCTTGGTTTTCCATGTACATATGTGCTAAACAAACATAGATATATAAAAAAGTCCATTGGTCCATCCTCGTAAGGAGAAATCTATAAGGGTAGATCTTCGGGCCCCCCCGATCTAGGGTTTCGGGGGTGCATGACCGTCGGAGGTCCGGAATCATTGGAAAACCTGCATGTGGAGCTAGGTTATGTTTATAAGTGTGATTTAATGTTTGTAGATGGCATATGTAGGTCATGTGTCTGACGTTGTTCACGGACATGGGCTAACACTTAGTAAAATTGTCGATCCGTATGTGGAAACTCCCGGTACGTGTCTACCGGTGTGAATAATGTGGTGAAATGTGTTCAACCTTGGTTTTCCATGTACATATGTGCTAAACAAACATAGATAGATAAAAAAGTCCATTGTTCCATCCTCGTACGGAGAAAGCTATAAGGGTAGATCTGCGCCCCCCCCCCCGATCTAGGGTTTCGGGGGTGAATGACCGTCGGAGGGCCGGAATCATTGGAAAACCTGCATGTGGATCTAGGTTATGTTTATAAGTGTGATTTAATGTTTGTAGATGGCACATGTAGGTCATGTGTCTGACGTTGTTCACGGACATGGGCTAACACTTAGTAAAATCGTCGATCCGTATGTGGAAACTCCCGGTACGTGTCTACCGGTGTGAATAATGTGGTGAAATGTGTTCAACCTTGGTTTTCCATGTACATATGTGCTAAACAAACATAGATATATAAAAAAGTCCATTGGTCCATCCTCGTAAGGAGAAATCTATAAGGGTAGATCTTCGGGCCCGGCCCTCCCGATCTAGGGTTTCGGGGGTGAATGACCGTCGGAGGGCCGGAATCATTGGAAAACCTGCATGTGGAGCTAGGTTATGTTTATAAGTGTGATTTAATGTTTGTAGATGGCATATGTAGGTCATGTGTGTGACGTTGTTCACGGACATGGGCTAACACTTAGTAAAATCGTCGATCCGTATGTGGAAACTCCCGGTACGTGTCTACCGGTGTGAATAATGTGGTGAAATTGTTCAACCTTGGTTTTCCATATACATATGTGCCAAACAAACATAGATAGATAAAAAAGTCCATTGGTCCATCCTCGTACGGAGAAAGCTATAAGGGTAGATCTGCGCCCCCCCCCCCCCCCGATCTAGGATTTCGGGGGTGAATGAACGTTGGAGGGCCAGAATCATTGGAAACCCTGCATGTGGAGCTAGGTTATGTTTATAAGTGTGATTTAATGTTTGTAGATGGCATCTGTAGGTCATATGTTTGACGTTGTTCACGGACATGGGCTAACACTTAGTAAAATCGTCGATCCGTATGTCGAAACTCCCGGTACGTGTCTACCGGTGTGAATAATGTGGTGAAATGTTTTCAACCTTGGTTTCCATGTACATATGTGCTAAACAAACATTGATAGATAAAAAAGTCCATTGGTCCATCCTCGTACAGAGAAAGCTATAAGGGTAGATCTGCGGGCCCCTCCGATCTAGGGTTTCGCGGGTGAATGACCGTCGGAGGGGCGGAATCATTGGAAAACCTGCATGTGGAGCTAGGTTATGTTTATAAGTGTGATTTAGTGTTTGTAGATGGCATATGTAGATCATGTGGCTGACGTTGTTCACGGACATGGGCTAACACTTCGTAAAATCGTCGATCCGTATGTGGAAACTCCCGGTACGTGTCTACCGGTGTGAATAATGTGGTGAAATTGTTCAACCTTTGTTTTCCATGTACATATGTGCTAAACAAACATAGATAGATAAAAAAGTCCATTGGTCCATCCTCGTACGGAGAAAGCTATAAGGGTAGATCTGCGCCCCCCCCCCCCCCGATCTAGGGTTTTGGGGCTGAATTACCGTTGAAGGGCCGGAATCATTGGAAATCCTGCATGTGGAGCTAGGTTATGTTTATAAGTGTGATTTAATGTTTGTAGATGGGATCTGTAGGTCTTGTGTATGACGTTGTTCACGGACATGGGCTAACACTTAGTAAAATCGTCGATCCATATGTGGAAACTCTCGGTACGTGTCTACCGGTGTGAATAATGTGGTGAAATGTGTTCAACCTGGGTTTTCCATGTACATATGTTCTAAACAAACATAGATAGATAGAAAAGTCAATTGGTCCATCCTCGTACGGAGAAAGCTATAAGGGTAGATCTGCGGGCCCCCCCGATCTAGGGTTTCGGGGGTGCATGACCGTCGGAGGTCCGGAATCATTGGAAAACCTGCATGTGGAGCTAGGTTATGTTTATAAGTGTGATTTAATGTTTGTAGATGGCATATGTAGGTCATGTGTCTGACGTTGTTCACGGACATGGGCTAACACTTAGTAAAATCGTCGATCCGTATGTGGAAACTCCCGGTACGTGTCTACCGGTTTGAATAATGTGGTGAAATGTGTTCAACATTGGTTTTCCATGTACATATGTGCTAAACAAACATAGATAAATAAAAAAGTCCATTGGTCCATCCTCGTACGGAGAAAGCTATAAGGGTAGATCTGCGGGGCCCCCCGATCTAGGGTTTCGCGAGTGAATGACCGTCGGAGGGCCGAAATCATTGGAAAACCTGCATGTGGAGCTAGGTTATGTTTATAAGTGTGATTTAATTTTTGTAGATGGCATATGTAGGTCATGTGTCTGACGTTGTTCACGGACATGGGCTAACACTTAGTAAAGTCGTCGATCCGTATGTGGAAACTCCCAGTACGTGTCTACCGGTGTGAATAATGTGGTGAAATGTGTTCAACCTTGGGTTTCCATGTACATATGTGCTAAACAAATATAGATAGATAAAAAGTCCATTGGTCCATCCTCGTACGGAGAAATCTATAAGGGTAGATCTGCGGGCCCGGCCCCCCCGATCTAGGGTTTCGGGGGTGAATGACCGTCGGAGGGCCGGAATCATTAGAAAACCTGCATGTGGAGCTAGGTTATGTTTATAAGTGTGATTTAATGTTTGTAGTTGGCATATGTAGGTCATGTGTCTGACGTTGTTCACGGACATGGGCTAACACTTAGTAAAATCGTCGATCCGTATGTGGAAACTCCCGGTACGTGTCTACCGGTGTGAATAATGTGGTGAAATGTGTTCAACCTTGGTTTTCCATGTACATATGTGCTAAAAACATAGATAAAAAAGTCCATTGGTCCATCCTCGTACGGAGAAATCAATAAGGGTAGATCTGCGGGGCCCCCCCGATCTAGGGTTTCGGGGGTGAATGACCGTCGGAGGGCCGGAATCATTAGAAAACCTGCATGTGGAGCTAGGTTATGTTTATAAGTGTGATTTAGTTTTTGTAGATGGCATATGTAGGTCATGTGTCTGACGTTGTTCACGGGCATGGGCTAACACTTAGTAAAATTGTCGATCCATGTGGAAACTCCCGCTACGTGTCTACCGGTACAAATAATGTGGTGAAATGTGTTCAACCTTGGTTTTCCATGTACATATGTGCTAAACAAACATAGATAGATAAAAAGTCCATTGGTCCATCCTCGTACGGAGAAATCTATAAGGGTAGATCTGCGGGCCCGGCCCCCCCGATCTAGGGTTTCGGGGGTGAATGACCGTCGGAGGGCCGGAATCATTAGAAAACCTGCATGTGGAGCTAGGTTATGTTTATAAGTGTGATTTAATGTTTGTAGATGGCATATGTAGGTCATGTGTCTGACGTTGTTCACGGACATGGGCTAACACTTAGTAAAATCGTCCATCCTTATGTGGAAACTCCCGGTACGGGTCTACCGGTGTGAATAATGTGGTGAAATGTGTCCAACCTTGGTTTTTCATGTACATATGTGCTCAGCAAACATAGATAGATAAAAAAGTCCATTGGTCCATCCTCGTACGGAGAAAGCTATAAGGGTAGATCTGCGGGGCCCCCCGATCTAGGGTTTCGGGGGTGAATGCCCGTCAGAGGGCCGGAATCATTGGAAAACCTGCATGTGGAGCTAGGTTATGTTTATAAGTGTGATTTAATGTTTGTAGATGGCATATGATGGTCATGTGTCTGACGTTGGTCACGGACATGGGCTAACACTTAGTAAAATCGTCGATCCGTATGTGGAAACTCCCGGTACGTGTCTACCGGTGTGAATAATGTGGTGAAATGTGTTCAACCTTGGTTTTCCATGTACATATGTTCTAAACAAACATAGATAGATAAAAAAGTCCATTGGTCCATCCTCGTACGGAGAAAGCTATAAGGGTAGATCTGCGGCCCCCCCCCGATCTAGGGTTTCGGGGGTGAATGACCGTCGGAGGGCCGGAATCATTGGAAAACCTGCATGTGGATCTAGGTTATGTTTATAAGTGTGATTTAATGTTTGTAGATGGCACATGTAGCTCATGTGTCTGACGTTGTTCACGGACATGGGCTAACACTTAGTAAAATCGTCGATCCGTATGTGGAAACTCCCGGTACGTGTCTACCGGTGTGAATAATGTGGTGAAATGTGTTCAACCTTGGGTTTCCATGTACATATGTGCTAAAAACATAGATAGATAAAAAAGTCCATTGGTCCATCCTCGTACGGAGAAATCTATAAGGGTAGATCTGCGGGCCCGGCCCCCCCGATCTAGGGTTTCGGGGGTGAATGACCGTCGGAGGGCCGGAATCATTAGAAAACCTGCATGTGGAGCTAGGTTATGTTTATAAGTGTGATTTAATGTTTCTAGATGGCATATGCAGGTCATGTGTCTGACGTTGTTCACGGGCATGGGCTAACACTTAGTAAAATCGTTGATCCATGTGGAAACTCCCGCTACGTGACTACCGGTGCAAATAATGTGTTGAAATGTGTTCAACCTTGGTTTTCCATGTACATATGTGCTAAACAAACATAGATAGATAAAAAAGTCCATTGGTCCATCGTCGTACGGCGAAATCTAAAAGGGTAGATCTGCGGGCCCGGCCCCCACGATCTAGGGTTTCGGGGGTGAATGACCGTCGGAGGGCCAGAATCATTGGAAAACCTGCATGTGGAGCTAGGTTATTTTTATAAGTGTGATTTAATGTTTGTAGATGGCATATGTAGGTCATGTGTCTGACGTTGTTCACGGACATGGGCTCACACTTAGTAAAATCGTCGATCCGTATGTGGAAACTCCCGGTACGTGTCTACCGGTGTGAATAATGTGCTAAAATTGTTCAACCTTGGTTTTCCATATACATATGTGCCAAACAAACATAGATAGATAAAAAAGTCCATTGGTCCATCCTCGTACGGAGAAAGCTATAAGGGTAGATCTGCGCCCCCCCCCCCGATCTAGGGTTTCGGGGTTGAATGACCGTTGGAGGGCCGGAATCATTGGAAACCCTGCATGTGGAGCTAGGTTATGTTTAAAAGTGTGATTTAATGTTTGTAGATGGAATCTGTAGGTCATGTGTCTGACGTTGATCACGGACATGGGCTAACACTTAGTAAAATCGTCGATCCGTATGTGGAAACTCCCGATACATGTCTACCGGTGTGAATAATGTGGTGAAATGTGTTCAACCTTGGTTTTCCATGTACATATGTTCTAAACAAACATAGATAGATAGAAAAGTCAGTTGGTCCATCCTCGCATGGAGAAAGCTATAAGGGTAGATCTGCGGGCCCCCCCCCCCGATCTAGGGTTTCGGGGGTGAATGACCGTCGGAGGGCCGGAATCATTGGAAAACCTGCATGTGGAGCTAGGTTATGTTTATAAGTGTGATTTAATGTTTGTAGATGGCATATGTAGGTCATGTGTCTGACGTTGTTCACGCACATGGGCTAACACTTAGTAAAATTGTCGATCCGTATGTGGAAACTCCCGGTACGTGTCTACCGGTGTGAATAATGTGGTGAAATGTGTTCAACCTTGGTTTTCCATGTACATATGTGCTAAACAAACATAGATAGATAAAAAAGTCCATTGGTCCATCCTCGTACGGAGAAAGCTATAAGGGTAGATCTGCGGGCCCCCCCGATCTAGGGTTTCGCGAGTGAATGACCATCGGAGGGCCGGAATCATTGGAAAACCTGCATGTGGAGCTAGGCTATGTTTATAAGTGTGATTTAATATTTTTAGATGGCATATGTAGGTCATGTGTCTGACGTTGTTCACGGACATGGGCTAACACTTAGTAAAATAGTCGATCCGTATGTGGAAAATCCCAGTGCGTGTCTACCGGTGTGAATAATGTGGTGAAATGTGTTCAACCTTTGTTTTCCATGTACATTTGTGCTAAACAAACATAGATAGATAAAAATTCCATTGGTCCATCCTCGTACGGAGAAATCTATAAGGGTAGATCTGCAGGCCCGACCCCCCCGATCTAGGGTTTCGGGTGTGAATGACCATCGGAGGGCCGGAATCATTAGAAAACCTGCATGTGGAGCTAGGTTATGTTTATAAGTGTGATTTAATGTTTGTAGATGGCATATGTAGGTGATGTGTCTGACGTTGTTCACGGACATGGGCTAACACTTAGTAAAATCGTCGATCCGTATGTGGAAACTCCCGGTACGTGTCTACCGGTGTGAATAATGTGGTGAAATGTGTTCAACCTTGGGTTTCCATGTACATATGTGCTAAAAACATAGATAGACAAAAAAGTCCATTGGTCGATCCTCGTACGGAGAAATCTATAAGGGTAGATCTGCGGGCCCGGCCCCCCCGATCTAGGGTTTCGGGGGTGAATGTTTGTCGGAGGGCCGGAATCATTAGAAAACCTGCATGTGGAGCTAGGTTATGTTTATAAGTGTGATTTAATGTTTCTAGATGGCATATGCAGGTCATGTGTCTGACGTTGTTCACGGGCATGGGCTAACACTTAGTAAAATCGTTGATCCATGTGGAAACTCCCGCTACGTGTCTACCGGTGCAAATAATGTGTTGAAATGTGTTCAACCTTGGTTTTCCATGTACATATGTGCTAAACAAACATAGATAGATAAAAAAGTCCATTGGTCCATCCTCGTACGGCGAAATCTAGAAGGGTAGATCTGCGGGCCCGGCCCCCACGATCTAGGGTTTCGGGGGTGAATGACCGTCGGAGGGCCGGAATCATTGGAAAACCTGCATGTGGAGCTAGGTTATGTTTATAAGTGTGATTTAATGTTTGTAGATGGCATCTGTAGGTCATATGTATGACGTTGTTCACGGACATGGGCTAACACTTAGTAAAATCGTCGATCCGTATGTGGAAACTCCCGGTACGTGTCTACCGGTGTGAATAATATGGTGAAATGTGTTCAACCTTGGTTTTTCATGTACATATGTGCTAAACAAACATAGATAGATAAAAAAGTCCATTGTTCCATCCTCGTACGGAGAAAGCTATAAGGGTAGATCTGCGCCCCCCCCCGATCTAGGGTTTCGGGGGTGAATGACCATCGGAGGGCCGGAATCATTAGAAAACCTGCATGTGGAGCTAGGTTATGTTTAT
Source organism: Bromus sterilis (assembly GCA_950022295.1). NCBI lineage: Eukaryota > Viridiplantae > Streptophyta > Magnoliopsida > Poales > Poaceae > Bromus > Bromus sterilis. Next base: position 133,882,661 of record OX465601.1, on the reverse strand, counting down.
AAGTGTGATTTAATGTTTGTAGATGGCATATGTAGGTGATGTGTCTGACGTTGTTCACGGACATGGGCTAACACTTAGTAAAATCGTCGATCCGTATGTGGAAACTCCCGGTACGTGTCTACCGGTGTGAATAATGTGGTGAAATGTGTTCAACCTTGGGTTTCCATGTACATATGTGCTAAAAACATAGATAGATAAAAAAGTCCATTGGTCGATCCTCGTACGGAGAAATCTATAAGGGTAGATCTGCGGGCCCGGCCCCCCCGATCTAGGGTTTCGGGGGTGAATGACCGTCGGAGGGCCGGAATAGCTAGAAAACCTGCATGTGGAGCTAGGTTATTTTTATAAGTGTGATTTAATGTTTGTAGATGGCATATGTAGGTCATGTGTCTGACGTTCTTCACGGACATGGGCTAACACTTAGTAAAATCGTCGATCCGTATGTGGAAACTACCGGTACGTGTCTACCGGTGTGAATAATGTGGTGAAATTGTTCAACCTTGGTTTTCCATATACATATGTGCCAAACAAACATAGATAGATAAAAAAGTCCATTGGTCCATCCTCGTACGGAGAAAGCTATAAGGGTAGATCTGCGCCCCCCCCCCCCCGATCTAGGATTTCGGGGGTGAATGAACGTTGGAGGGCCAGAATCATTGGAAACCCTGCATGTGGAGCTAGGTTATGTTTATAAGTGTGATTTAATGTTTGTAGATGGCATCTGTAGGTCATATGTTTGACGTTGTTCACGGACATGGGCTAACACTTAGTAAAATCGTCGATCCGTATGTCGAAACTCCCGGTACGTGTCTACCGGTGTGAATAAGGTGGTGAAATGTTTTCAACCTTGGTTTCCATGTACATATGTGCTAAACAAACATTGATAGATAAAAAAGTCCATTGGTCCATCCTCGTACGGAGAAAGCTATAAGGGTAGATCTGCGGGCCCCTCCGATCTAGGGTTTCGCGGGTGAATGACCGTCGGAGGGGCGGAATCATTGGAAAACCTGCATGTGGAGCTAGGTTATGTTTATAAGTGTGATTTAATGTTTTTAGATGGCATATGTAGATCATGTGGCTGACGTTGTTCACGGACATGGGCTAACACTTCGTAAAATCGTCGATCCGTATGTGGAAACTCCCGGTACGTGTCTACCGGTGTGAATAATGTGGTGAAATTGTTCAACCTTTGTTTTCCATGTACATATGTGCTAAACAAACATAGATAGATAAAAAAGTCCATTGGTCCATCCTCGTACGGAGAAAGCTATAAGGGTAGATCTGCGCCCCCCCCCCCCCCGATCTAGGGTTTCGGGGCTGAATTACCGTTGGAGGGCCAGAATCATTGGAAATCCTGCATGTGGAGCTAGGTTATGTTTATAAGTGTGATTTAATGTTTGTAGATGGGATCTGTAGGTCTTGTGTATGACGTTGTTCACGGACATGGGCTAACACTTAGTAAAATTGTCGATCCGTATGTGGAAACTCCCGGTACGTGTCTACCGGTGTGAATAATGTGGTGAAATGTGTTCAACCTGGGTTTTCCATGTACGTATGTTCTAAACAAACATAGATAGATAGAAAAGTCAATTGGTCCATCCTCGTACGGAGAAAGCTATAAGGGTAGATATGCGGGCCCCCCCGATCTAGGGTTTCGGGGGTGCATGACCGTCGGAGGTCCGGAATCATTGGAAAACCTGCATGTGGAGCTAGGTTATGTTTATAAGTGTGATTTAATGTTTGTAGATGGCATATGTAGGTCATGTGTCTGACGTTGTTCACGGACATGGGCTAACACTTAGTAAAATTGTCGATCCGTATGTGGAAACTCCCGGTACGTGTCTACCGGTGTGAATAATGTGGTGAAATGTGTTCAACCTTGGTTTTCCATGTACATATGTGCTAAACAAACATAGATAGATAAAAAAGTCCATTGGTCCATCCTCGTACGGCGAAATCTAGAAGGGTAGATCTGCGGGCCCGGCCCCCACGATCTAGGGTTTCGGGGGTGAATGACCGTCGGAGGGCCAGAATCATTGGAAAACCTGCATGTGGAGCTAGGTTATGTTTATAAGTGTGATTTAATGTTTGTAGATGGCATCTGTAGGTCATATGTTTGACGTTGTTAACGGACATGGGCTAACACTTAGTAAAATCGTCGATCCGTATGTGGAAACTCCCGGTACGTGTCTACCGATGTGAATAATATGGTGAAATGTGTTCAACCTTGGTTTTCCATGTACATATGTTCTAAACAAACATAGATAGATAAAAAAGTCCATTGGTCCATCCTCGTACGGAGAAAGCTATAAGGGTAGATCTGCGGCCCCCCCCCCGATCTAGGGTTTCGGGGGTGAATGACCGTCGGAGGGCCGGAATCATTGGAAAACCTGCATGTGGATCTAGGTTATGTTTATAAGTGTGATTTAATGTTTGTAGATGGCACATGTAGGTCATGTGTCTGACGTTGTTCACGGGCATGGGCTAACACTTAGTAAAATGGTTGATCCATGTGGAAACTCCCGGTACGTGTCTACCGGTGTGAATAATGTGGTGAAATGTGTTCAACCTTGGGTTTCCATGTACATATGTGCTAAAAACATAGATAGATAAAAAAGTCCATTGGTCGATCCTCGTACGGAGAAATCTATAAGGGTAGATCTGCGGGCCCGGCCCCCCCGATCTAGGGTTTCGGGGGTGAATGACCGTCGGAGGGCCGGAATAGCTAGAAAACCTGCATGTGGAGCTAGGTTATTTTTATAAGTGTGATTTAATGTTTGTAGATGGCATATGTAGGTCATGTGTCTGACGTTCTTCACGGACATGGGCTAACACTTAGTAAAATCGTCGATCCGTATGTGGAAACTACCGGTACGTGTCTACCGGTGTGAATAATGTGGTGAAATTGTTCAACCTTGGTTTTCCATATACATATGTGCCAAACAAACATAGATAGATAAAAAAGTCCATTGGTCCATCCTCGTACGGAGAAAGCTATAAGGGTAGATCTGCGCCCCCCCCCCCGATCTAGGATTTCGGGGGTGAATGAACGTTGGAGGGCCAGAATCATTGGAAACCCTGCATGTGGAGCTAGGTTATGTTTATAAGTGTGATTTAATGTTTGTAGATGGCATCTGTAGGTCATATGTTTGACGTTGTTCACGGACATGGGCTAACACTTAGTAAAATCGTCGATCCGTATGTCGAAACTCCCGGTACGTGTCTACCGGTGTGAATAAGGTGGTGAAATGTTTTCAACCTTGGTTTCCATGTACATATGTGCTAAACAAACATTGATAGATAAAAAAGTCCATTGGTCCATCCTCGTACGGAGAAAGCTATAAGGGTAGATCTGCGGGCCCCTCCGATCTAGGGTTTCGCGGGTGAATGACCGTCGGAGGGGCGGAATCATTGGAAAACCTGCATGTGGAGCTAGGTTATGTTTATAAGTGTGATTTAATGTTTTTAGATGGCATATGTAGATCATGTGGCTGACGTTGTTCACGGACATGGGCTAACACTTCGTAAAATCGTCGATCCGTATGTGGAAACTCCCGGTACGTGTCTACCGGTGTGAATAATGTGGTGAAATTGTTCAACCTTTGTTTTCCATGTACATATGTGCTAAACAAACATAGATAGATAAAAAAGTCCATTGGTCCATCCTCGTACGGAGAAAGCTATAAGGGTAGATCTGCGCCCCCCCCCCCCCCGATCTAGGGTTTCGGGGCTGAATTACCGTTGGAGGGCCAGAATCATTGGAAATCCTGCATGTGGAGCTAGGTTATGTTTATAAGTGTGATTTAATGTTTGTAGATGGGATCTGTAGGTCTTGTGTATGACGTTGTTCACGGACATGGGCTAACACTTAGTAAAATTGTCGATCCGTATGTGGAAACTCCCGGTACGTGTCTACCGGTGTGAATAATGTGGTGAAATGTGTTCAACCTGGGTTTTCCATGTACGTATGTTCTAAACAAACATAGATAGATAGAAAAGTCAATTGGTCCATCCTCGTACGGAGAAAGCTATAAGGGTAGATATGCGGGCCCCCCCGATCTAGGGTTTCGGGGGTGCATGACCGTCGGAGGTCCGGAATCATTGGAAAACCTGCATGTGGAGCTAGGTTATGTTTATAAGTGTGATTTAATGTTTGTAGATGGCATATGTAGGTCATGTGTCTGACGTTGTTCACGGACATGGGCTAACACTTAGTAAAATTGTCGATCCGTATGTGGAAACTCCCGGTACGTGTCTACCGGTGTGAATAATGTGGTGAAATGTGTTCAACCTTGGTTTTCCATGTACATATGTGCTAAACAAACATAGATAGATAAAAAAGTCCATTGGTCCATCCTCGTACGGCGAAATCTAGAAGGGTAGATCTGCGGGCCCGGCCCCCACGATCTAGGGTTTCGGGGGTGAATGACCGTCGGAGGGCCAGAATCATTGGAAAACCTGCATGTGGAGCTAGGTTATGTTTATAAGTGTGATTTAATGTTTGTAGATGGCATCTGTAGGTCATATGTTTGACGTTGTTAACGGACATGGGCTAACACTTAGTAAAATCGTCGATCCGTATGTGGAAACTCCCGGTACGTGTCTACCGATGTGAATAATATGGTGAAATGTGTTCAACCTTGGTTTTCCATGTACATATGTTCTAAACAAACATAGATAGATAAAAAAGTCCATTGGTCCATCCTCGTACGGAGAAAGCTATAAGGGTAGATCTGCGGCCCCCCCCCGATCTAGGGTTTCGGGGGTGAATGACTGTCGGAGGGCCGGAATCATTGGAAAACCTGCATGTGGATCTAGGTTATGTTTATAAGTGTGATTTAATGTTTGTAGATGGCACATGTAGGTCATGTGTCTGACGTTGTTCACGGGCATGGGCTAACACTTAGTAAAATGGTTGATCCATGTGGAAACTCCCGCTACGTGACTACCGGTGCAAATAATGTGTTGAAATGTGTTCAACCTTGGTTTTCCATGTACATATGTGCTAAACAAACATAGATAGATAAAAAAGTCCATTGGTCCATCCTCGTACGGCGAAATCTAAAAGGGTAGATCTGCGGGCCCGGCCCCCACGATCTAGGGTTTCGGGGGTGAATGACCGTCGGAGGGCCAGAATCATTGGAAAACCTGCATGTGGAGCTAGGTTATGTTTATAAGTGTGATTTAATGTTTGTAGATGGCATCTGTAGGTCATATGTTTGACGTTGTTCACGGACATGGGCTAACACTTAGTAAAATCGTCGATCCGTATGTGGAAACTCCCGGTACGTGTCTACCGGTGTGAATAATATGGTGAAATGTGTTCAACCTTGGTTTTCCATGTACATATGTGCTAAACAAACATAGATAGATAAAAAAGTCCATTGGTCCATCCTCGTACGGAGAAAGCTATAAGGGTAGATCTGCGCCCCCCCCCCCCGATCTAGGGTTTCGGGGGTGAATGACCGTCGGAGGGCCGGAATCATTGGAAAACCTGCATGTGGATCTAGGTTATGTTTATAAGTGTGATTTAATGTTTCTAGATGGCATATGCAGGTCATGTGTCTGACGTTGTTCACGGACATGGGCTAACACTTAGTAAAATCGTCGATCCGTATGTGGAAACTCCCGGTACGTGTCTACCGGTGTGAATAATGTGGTGAAATGTGTTCAACCTTGGTTTTCCATGTACATATGTGCTAAACAAACATAGATATATAAAAAAGTCCATTGGTCCATCCTCGTAAGGAGAAATCTATAAGGGTAGATCTTCGGGCCCCCCCGATCTAGGGTTTCGGGGGTGCATGACCGTCGGAGGTCCGGAATCATTGGAAAACCTGCATGTGGAGCTAGGTTATGTTTATAAGTGTGATTTAATGTTTGTAGATGGCATATGTAGGTCATGTGTCTGACGTTGTTCACGGACATGGGCTAACACTTAGTAAAATTGTCGATCCGTATGTGGAAACTCCCGGTACGTGTCTACCGGTGTGAATAATGTGGTGAAATGTCTTCAACCTTGGTTTTCCATGTACATATGTGCTAAACAAACATAGATAGATAAAAAAGTCCATTGTTCCATCCTCGTACGGAGAAAGCTATAAGGGTAGATCTGCGCCCCCCCCCCCCCCCGATCTAGGGTTTCGGGGGTGAATGACCGTCGGAGGGCCGGAATCATTGGAAAACCTGCATGTGGATCTAGGTTATGTTTATAAGTGTGATTTAATGTTTGTAGATGGCACATGTAGGTCATGTGTCTGACGTTGTTCACGGACATGGGCTAACACTTAGTAAAATCGTCGATCCGTATGTGGAAACTCCCGGTACGTGTCTACCGGTGTGAATAATGTGGTGAAATGTGTTCAACCTTGGTTTTCCATGTACATATGTGCTAAACAAACATAGATATATAAAAAAGTCCATTGGTCCATCCTCGTAAGGAGAAATCTATAAGGGTAGATCTTCGGGCCCGGCCCTCCCGATCTAGGGTTTCGGGGGTGAATGACCGTCGGAGGGCCGGAATCATTGGAAAACCTGCATGTGGAGCTAGGTTATGTTTATAAGTGTGATTTAATGTTTGTAGATGGCATATGTAGGTCATGTGTGTGACGTTGTTCACGGACATGGGCTAACACTTAGTAAAATCGTCGATCCGTATGTGGAAACTCCCGGTACGTGTCTACCGGTGTGAATAATGTGGTGAAATTGTTCAACCTTGGTTTTCCATATACATATGTGCCAAACAAACATAGATAGATAAAAAAGTCCATTGGTCCATCCTCGTACGGAGAAAGCTATAAGGGTAGATCTGCGCCCCCCCCCCCCCCCGATCTAGGATTTCGGGGGTGAATGAACGTTGGAGGGCCAGAATCATTGGAAACCCTGCATGTGGAGCTAGGTTATGTTTATAAGTGTGATTTAATGTTTGTAGATGGCATCTGTAGGTCATATGTTTGACGTTGTTCACGGACATGGGCTAACACTTAGTAAAATCGTCGATCCGTATGTCGAAACTCCCGGTACGTGTCTACCGGTGTGAATAATGTGGTGAAATGTTTTCAACCTTGGTTTCCATGTACATATGTGCTAAACAAACATTGATAGATAAAAAAGTCCATTGGTCCATCCTCGTACAGAGAAAGCTATAAGGGTAGATCTGCGGGCCCCTCCGATCTAGGGTTTCGCGGGTGAATGACCGTCGGAGGGGCGGAATCATTGGAAAACCTGCATGTGGAGCTAGGTTATGTTTATAAGTGTGATTTAGTGTTTGTAGATGGCATATGTAGATCATGTGGCTGACGTTGTTCACGGACATGGGCTAACACTTCGTAAAATCGTCGATCCGTATGTGGAAACTCCCGGTACGTGTCTACCGGTGTGAATAATGTGGTGAAATTGTTCAACCTTTGTTTTCCATGTACATATGTGCTAAACAAACATAGATAGATAAAAAAGTCCATTGGTCCATCCTCGTACGGAGAAAGCTATAAGGGTAGATCTGCGCCCCCCCCCCCCCCCGATCTAGGGTTTTGGGGCTGAATTACCGTTGAAGGGCCGGAATCATTGGAAATCCTGCATGTGGAGCTAGGTTATGTTTATAAGTGTGATTTAATGTTTGTAGATGGGATCTGTAGGTCTTGTGTATGACGTTGTTCACGGACATGGGCTAACACTTAGTAAAATCGTCGATCCATATGTGGAAACTCTCGGTACGTGTCTACCGGTGTGAATAATGTGGTGAAATGTGTTCAACCTGGGTTTTCCATGTACATATGTTCTAAACAAACATAGATAGATAGAAAAGTCAATTGGTCCATCCTCGTACGGAGAAAGCTATAAGGGTAGATCTGCGGGCCCCCCCGATCTAGGGTTTCGGGGGTGCATGACCGTCGGAGGTCCGGAATCATTGGAAAACCTGCATGTGGAGCTAGGTTATGTTTATAAGTGTGATTTAATGTTTGTAGATGGCATATGTAGGTCATGTGTCTGACGTTGTTCACGGACATGGGCTAACACTTAGTAAAATCGTCGATCCGTATGTGGAAACTCCCGGTACGTGTCTACCGGTTTGAATAATGTGGTGAAATGTGTTCAACATTGGTTTTCCATGTACATATGTGCTAAACAAACATAGATAAATAAAAAAGTCCATTGGTCCATCCTCGTACGGAGAAAGCTATAAGGGTAGATCTGCGGGGCCCCCCGATCTAGGGTTTCGCGAGTGAATGACCGTCGGAGGGCCGAAATCATTGGAAAACCTGCATGTGGAGCTAGGTTATGTTTATAAGTGTGATTTAATTTTTGTAGATGGCATATGTAGGTCATGTGTCTGACGTTGTTCACGGACATGGGCTAACACTTAGTAAAGTCGTCGATCCGTATGTGGAAACTCCCAGTACGTGTCTACCGGTGTGAATAATGTGGTGAAATGTGTTCAACCTTGGGTTTCCATGTACATATGTGCTAAACAAATATAGATAGATAAAAAGTCCATTGGTCCATCCTCGTACGGAGAAATCTATAAGGGTAGATCTGCGGGCCCGGCCCCCCCGATCTAGGGTTTCGGGGGTGAATGACCGTCGGAGGGCCGGAATCATTAGAAAACCTGCATGTGGAGCTAGGTTATGTTTATAAGTGTGATTTAATGTTTGTAGTTGGCATATGTAGGTCATGTGTCTGACGTTGTTCACGGACATGGGCTAACACTTAGTAAAATCGTCGATCCGTATGTGGAAACTCCCGGTACGTGTCTACCGGTGTGAATAATGTGGTGAAATGTGTTCAACCTTGGTTTTCCATGTACATATGTGCTAAAAACATAGATAAAAAAGTCCATTGGTCCATCCTCGTACGGAGAAATCAATAAGGGTAGATCTGCGGGGCCCCCCCGATCTAGGGTTTCGGGGGTGAATGACCGTCGGAGGGCCGGAATCATTAGAAAACCTGCATGTGGAGCTAGGTTATGTTTATAAGTGTGATTTAGTTTTTGTAGATGGCATATGTAGGTCATGTGTCTGACGTTGTTCACGGGCATGGGCTAACACTTAGTAAAATTGTCGATCCATGTGGAAACTCCCGCTACGTGTCTACCGGTACAAATAATGTGGTGAAATGTGTTCAACCTTGGTTTTCCATGTATATATGTGCTAAACAAACATAGATAGATAAAAAGTCCATTGGTCCATCCTCGTACGGAGAAATCTATAAGGGTAGATCTGCGGGCCCGGCCCCCCCGATCTAGGGTTTCGGGGGTGAATGACCGTCGGAGGGCCGGAATCATTAGAAAACCTGCATGTGGAGCTAGGTTATGTTTATAAGTGTGATTTAATGTTTGTAGATGGCATATGTAGGTCATGTGTCTGACGTTGTTCACGGACATGGGCTAACACTTAGTAAAATCGTCCATCCTTATGTGGAAACTCCCGGTACGGGTCTACCGGTGTGAATAATGTGGTGAAATGTGTCCAACCTTGGTTTTTCATGTACATATGTGCTCAGCAAACATAGATAGATAAAAAAGTCCATTGGTCCATCCTCGTACGGAGAAAGCTATAAGGGTAGATCTGCGGGGCCCCCCGATCTAGGGTTTCGGGGGTGAATGCCCGTCAGAGGGCCGGAATCATTGGAAAACCTGCATGTGGAGCTAGGTTATGTTTATAAGTGTGATTTAATGTTTGTAGATGGCATATGATGGTCATGTGTCTGACGTTGGTCACGGACATGGGCTAACACTTAGTAAAATCGTCGATCCGTATGTGGAAACTCCCGGTACGTGTCTACCGGTGTGAATAATGTGGTGAAATGTGTTCAACCTTTGTTTTCCATGTACATATGTGCTAAATAAACATAGATAGATAAAAAAGTCCATTGGTCTATCCTCATACGGAGAAATCTATAAGGGTAGATCTGTGGGCCCGCCCCCCCCCCCCCGATCTAGGGTTTCGGGGGTGAATGACCGTCGGAGGGCCGGAATCATTAGAAAACCTGCATGTGGAGCTAGGTTATGTTTATGAGTGTGATTTAATGTTTGTAGATGGCATATGTAGGTCATGTGTCTAACGTTGTTCACGGACATGGGCTAACACTTAGTAAAATCGTCGATCCGTATGTGGAAACTCCCGGTACGTGTCTACCGGTGTGAATAATGTGGTGAAATGTGTTCAACCTTGGGTTTCCATGTACATATGTGCTAAAAACATAGATAGATAAAAAAGTCCATTGGTCGATCCTCGTACGGAGAAAGCTATAAGGGTAGATCTGCGCCCCCCCCCGATCTAGGGTTTCGGGGGTGAATGACCGTCGGAGGGCCGGAATCATTGGAAAACCTGCATGTGGATCTAGGTTATGTTTATAAGTGTGATTTAATGTTTGTAGATGGCACATGTAGGTCATGTGTCTGACGTTGTTCACGGACATGGGCTAACACTTAGTAAAATCGTCGATCCGTATGTGGAAACTCCCGGTACGTGTCTACCGGTGTGAATAATGTGGTGAAATGTGTTCAACCTTGGTTTTCCATGTACATATGTGCTAAACAAACATAGATATATAAAAAAGTCCATTGGTCCATCCTCGTAAGGAGAAATCTATAAGGGTAGATCTTCGGGCCCGGCCCCCCAGATCTAGGGTTTCGGGGGTGAATGACCGTCGGAGGGCCGGAATAGCTAGAAAACCTGCATGTGGAGCTAGGTTATTTTTATAAGTGTGGTTTAATGTTTGTAGATGGCATATGTAGGTCATGTGTCTGACGTTGTTCACGGACATGGGCTAACACTTAGTAAAATCGTCGATCCGTATGTGGAAACTCCCGGTACGTGTCTACCGGTGTGAATAATGTGGTGAAATTGTTCAACCTTTGTTTTCCATGTACATTTGTGCTAAACAAACATAGATAGATAAAAATTCCATTGGTCCATCCTCGTACGGAGAAATCTATAAGGGTAGATCTGCAGGCCCGACCCCCCCGATCTAGGGTTTCGGGTGTGAATGACCATCGGAGGGCCGGAATCATTAGAAAACCTGCATGTGGAGCTAGGTTATGTTTATAAGTGTGATTTAATGTTTGTAGATGGCATATGTAGGTGATGTGTCTGACGTTGTTCACGGACATGGGCTAACACTTAGTAAAATCGTCGATCCGTATGTGGAAACTCCCGGTACGTGTCTACCGGTGTGAATAATGTGGTGAAATGTGTTCAACCTTGGGTTTCCATGTACATATGTGCTAAAAACATAGATAGACAAAAAAGTCCATTGGTCGATCCTCGTACGGAGAAATCTATAAGGGTAGATCTGCGGGCCCGGCCCCCCCGATCTAGGGTTTCGGGGGTGAATGACTGTCGGAGGGCCGGAATCATTAGAAAACCTGCATGTGGAGCTAGGTTATGTTTATAAGTGTGATTTAATGTTTCTAGATGGCATATGCAGGTCATGTGTCTGACGTTGTTCACGGGCATGGGCTAACACTTAGTAAAATCGTTGATCCATGTGGAAACTCCCGCTACGTGTCTACCGGTGCAAATAATGTGTTGAAATGTGTTCAACCTTGGTTTTCCATGTACATATGTGCTAAACAAACATAGATAGATAAAAAAGTCCATTGGTCCATCCTCGTACGGCGAAATCTAGAAGGGTAGATCTGCGGGCCCGGCCCCCACGATCTAGGGTTTCGGGGGTGAATGACCGTCGGAGGGCCGGAATCATTGGAAAACCTGCATGTGGAGCTAGGTTATGTTTATAAGTGTGATTTAATGTTTGTAGATGGCATCTGTAGGTCATATGTTTGACGTTGTTCACGGACATGGGCTAACACTTAGTAAAATCGTCGATCCGTATGTGGAAACTCCCGGTACGTGTCTACCGGTGTGAATAATATGGTGAAATGTGTTCAACCTTGGTTTTTCATGTACATATGTGCTAAACAAACATAGATAGATAAAAAAGTCCATTGTTCCATCCTCGTACGGAGAAAGCTATAAGGGTAGATCTGCGCCCCCCCCCCCGATCTAGGGTTTCGGGGGTGAATGACCGTCGGAGGGCCGGAATCATTGGAAAACCTGCATGTGGATCTAGGTTATGTTTATAAGTGTGATTTAATGTTTGTAGATGGCACATGTAGGTCATGTGTCTGACGTTGTTCACGGACATGGGCTAACACTTAGTAAAATCGTCGATCCGTATGTGGAAACTCCCGGTACGTGTCTACCGGTGTGAATAATGTGGTGAAATGTGTTCAACCTTGGGTTTCCATGTACATATGTGCTAAAAACATAGATAGACAAAAAAGTCCATTGGTCGATCCTCGTACGGAGAAATCTATAAGGGTAGATCTGCGGGCCCGGCCCCCCGATCTAGGGTTTCGGGGGTGAATGTTTGTCGGAGGGCCGGAATCATTAGAAAACCTGCATGTGGAGCTAGGTTATGTTTATAAGTGTGATTTAATGTTTCTAGATGGCATATGCAGGTCATGTGTCTGACGTTGTTCACGGGCATGGGCTAACACTTAGTAAAATCGTTGATCCATGTGGAAACTCCCGCTACGTGTCTACCGGTGCAAATAATGTGTTGAAATGTGTTCAACCTTGGTTTTCCATGTACATATGTGCTAAACAAACATAGATAGATAAAAAAGTCCATTGGTCCATCCTCGTACGGCGAAATCTAGAAGGGTAGATCTGCGGGCCCGGCCCCCACGATCTAGGGTTTCGGGGGTGAATGACCGTCGGAGGGCCGGAATCATTGGAAAACCTGCATGTGGAGCTAGGTTATGTTTATAAGTGTGATTTAATGTTTGTAGATGGCATCTGTAGGTCATATGTTTGACGTTGTTCACGGACATGGGCTAACACTTAGTAAAATCGTCGATCCGTATGTGGAAACTCCCGGTACGTGTCTACCGGTGTGAATAATGTGGTGAAATGTGTTCAACCTTGGGTTTCCATGTACATATGTGATAAAAACATAGATAGATAAAAAAGTCCATTGGTCGATCCTCGTACGGAGAAATCTATAAGGGTAGATCTGCGGGCCCGGCCCCCCCGATCTAGGGTTTCGGGGGTGAATGACCGTCGGAGGGCCGGAATAGCTAGAAAACCTGCATGTGGAGCTAGGTTATTTTTATAAGTGTGATTTAATGTTTGTAGATGGCATATGTAGGTCATGTGTCTGACGTTCTTCACGGACATGGGCTAACACTTAGTAAAATCGTCGATCCGTATGTGGAAACTCCCGGTACGTGTCTACCGGTGTGAATAATGTGGTGAAATTGTTCAACCTTGGTTTTCCATATACATATGTGCCAAACAAACATAGATAGATAAAAAAGTCCATTGGTCCATCCTCGTACGGAGAAAGCTATAAGGGTAGATCTGCGCCCCCCCCCCCCCCGATCTAGGATTTCGGGGGTGAATGAACGTTGGAGGGCCAGAATCATTGGAAACCCTGCATGTGGAGCTAGGTTATGTTTATAAGTGTGATTTAATGTTTGTAGATGGCATCTGTAGGTCATATGTTTGACGTTGTTCACGGACATGGGGTAACACTTAGTAAAATCGTCGATCCGTATGTCGAAACTCCCGGTACGTGTCTACCGGTGTGAATAATGTGGTGAAATGTTTTCAACCTTGGTTTCCATGTACATATGTGCTAAACAAACATTGATAGATAAAAAAGTCCATTGGTCCATCCTCGTACGGAGAAAGCTATAAGGGTAGATCTGCGGGCCCCTCCGATCTAGGGTTTCGCGGGTGAATGACCGTCGGAGGGGCGGAATCATTGGAAAACCTGCATGTGGAGCTAGGTTATGTTTATAAGTGTGATTTAATGTTTTTAGATGGCATATGTAGATCATGTGGCTGACGTTGTTCACGGACATGGGCTAACACTTCGTAAAATCGTCGATCCGTATGTGGAAACTCCCGGTACGTGTCTACCGGTGTGAATAATGTGGTGAAATTGTTCAACCTTTGTTTTCCATGTACATATGTGCTAAACAAACATAGATAGATAAAAAAGTCCATTGGTCCATCCTCGTACGGAGAAAGCTATAAGGGTAGATCTGCGCCCCCCCCCCCCGATCTAGGGTTTCGGGGCTGAATTACCGTTGGAGGGCCGGAATCATTGGAAATCCTGCATGTGGAGCTAGGTTATGTTTATAAGTGTGATTTAATGTTTGTAGATGGGATCTGTAGGTCTTGTGTATGACGTTGTTCACGGACATGGGCTAACACTTAGTAAAATTGTCGATCCGTATGTGGAAACTCCCGGTACGTGTCTACCGGTGTGAATAATGTGGTGAAATGTGTTCAACCTGGGTTTTCCATGTACGTATGTTCTAAACAAACATAGATAGATAGAAAAGTCAATTGGTCCATCCTCGTACGGAGAAAGCTATAAGGGTAGATCTGCGGGCCCCCCCGATCTAGGGTTTCGGGGGTGCATGACCGTCGGAGGTCCGGAATCATTGGAAAACCTGCATGTGGAGCTAGGTTATGTTTATAAGTGTGATTTAATGTTTGTAGATGGCATATGTAGGTCATGTGTCTGACGTTGTTCACGGACATGGGCTAACACTTAGTAAAATTGTCGATCCGTATGTGGAAACTCCCGGTACGTGTCTACCGGTGTGAATAATGTGGTGAAATGTGTTCAACCTTGGTTTTCCATGTACATATGTGCTAAACAAACATAGATAGATAAAAAAGTCCATTGGTCCATCCTCGTACGGCGAAATCTAGAAGGGTAGATCTGCGGGCCCGGCCCCCACGATCTAGGGTTTCGGGGGTGAATGACCGTCGGAGGGCCAGAATCATTGGAAAACCTGCATGTGGAGCTAGGTTATGTTTATAAGTGTGATTTAATGTTTGTAGATGGCATCTGTAGGTCATATGTTTGACGTTGTTCACGGACATGGGCTAACACTTAGTAAAATCGTCGATCCGTATGTGGAAACTCCCGGTACGTGTCTACCGGTGTGAGTAATATGGTGAAATGTGTTCAACCTTGGTTTCCCATGTACATATGTTCTAAACAAACATAGATAGATAAAAAAGTCCATTGGTCCATCCTCGTACGGAGAAAGCTATAAGGGTAGATCTGCGGCCCCCCCCCCCCCCGATCTAGGGTTTCGGGGGTGAATGACCGTCGGAGGGCCGGAATCATTGGAAAACCTGCATGTGGATCTAGGTTATGTTTATAAGTGTGATTTAATGTTTGTAGATGGCACATGTAGGTTATGTGTCTGACGTTGTTCACGGGCATGGGCTAACACTTAGTAAAATGGTTGATCCATGTGGAAACTCCCGCTACGTGACTACCGGTGCAAATAATGTGTTGAAATGTGTTCAACCTTGGTTTTCCATGTACATATGTGCTAAACAAACATAGATAGATAAAAAAGTCCATTGGTCCATCCTCGTACGGCGAAATCTAAAAGGGTAGATCTGCGGGCCCGGCCCCCACGATCTAGGGTTTCGGGGGTGAATGACCGTCGGAGGGCCAGAATCATTGGAAAACCTGCATGTGGAGCTAGGTTATGTTTATAAGTGTGATTTAATGTTTGTAGATGGCATCTGTAGGTCATATGTTTGACGTTGTTCACGGACATGGGCTAACACTTAGTAAAATCGTCGATCCGTATGTGGAAACTCCCGGTACGTGTCTACCGGTGTGAATAATATGGTGAAATGTGTTCAACCTTGGTTTTCCATGTACATATGTGCTAAACAAACATAGATAGATAAAAAAGTCCATTGGTCCATCCTCGTACGGAGAAAGCTATAAGGGTAGATCTGCGCCCCCCCCCCCCGATCTAGGGTTTCGGGGG
The DNA here is from genome assembly GCA_950022295.1 of Bromus sterilis. Lineage (NCBI taxonomy): Eukaryota > Viridiplantae > Streptophyta > Magnoliopsida > Poales > Poaceae > Bromus > Bromus sterilis. The sequence goes on along the minus strand of OX465601.1, from coordinate 133,866,838 downwards.
TGAATGACCGTCGGAGGGCCGGAATCATTGGAAAACCTGCATGTGGATCTAGGTTATGTTTATAAGTGTGATTTAATGTTTCTAGATGGCATATGCAGGTCATGTGTCTGACGTTGTTCACGGACATGGGCTAACACTTAGTAAAATCGTCGATCCGTATGTGGAAACTCCCGGTACGTGTCTACCGGTGTGAATAATGTGGTGAAATGTGTTCAACCTTGGTTTTCCATGTACATATGTGCTAAACAAACATAGATATATAAAAAAGTCCATTGGTCCATCCTCGTAAGGAGAAATCTATAAGGGTAGATCTTCGGGCCCCCCCGATCTAGGGTTTCGGGGGTGCATGACCGTCGGAGGTCCGGAATCATTGGAAAACCTGCATGTGGAGCTAGGTTATGTTTATAAGTGTGATTTAATGTTTGTAGATGGCATATGTAGGTCATGTGTCTGACGTTGTTCACGGACATGGGCTAACACTTAGTAAAATTGTCGATCCGTATGTGGAAACTCCCGGTACGTGTCTACCGGTGTGAATAATGTGGTGAAATGTGTTCAACCTTGGTTTTCCATGTACATATGTGCTAAACAAACATAGATAGATAAAAAAGTCCATTGTTCCATCCTCGTACGGAGAAAGCTATAAGGGTAGATCTGCGCCCCCCCCCCCCCCCGATCTAGGGTTTCGGGGGTGAATGACCGTCGGAGGGCCGGAATCATTGGAAAACCTGCATGTGGATCTAGGTTATGTTTATAAGTGTGATTTAATGTTTGTAGATGGCACATGTAGGTCATGTGTCTGACGTTGTTCACGGACATGGGCTAACACTTAGTAAAATCGTCGATCCGTATGTGGAAACTCCCGGTACGTGTCTACCGGTGTGAATAATGTGGTGAAATGTGTTCAACCTTGGTTTTCCATGTACATATGTGCTAAACAAACATAGATATATAAAAAAGTCCATTGGTCCATCCTCGTAAGGAGAAATCTATAAGGGTAGATCTTCGGGCCCGGCCCCCCCGATCTAGGGTTTCGGGGGTGAATGACCGTCGGAGGGCCGGAATCATTGGAAAACCTGCATGTGGAGCTAGGTTATGTTTATAAGTGTGATTTAATGTTTGTAGATGGCATATGTAGGTCATGTGTGTGACGTTGTTCACGGACATGGGCTAACACTTAGTAAAATCGTCGATCCGTATGTGGAAACTCCCGGTACGTGTCTACCGGTGTGAATAATGTGGTGAAATTGTTCAACCTTGGTTTTCCATATACATATGTGCCAAACAAACATAGATAGATAAAAAAGTCCATTGGTCCATCCTCGTACGGAGAAAGCTATAAGGGTAGATCTGCGCCCCCCCCCCCCCCCGATCTAGGATTTCGGGGGTGAATGAACGTTGGAGGGCCAGAATCATTGGAAACCCTGCATGTGGAGCTAGGTTATGTTTATAAGTGTGATTTAATGTTTGTAGATGGCATCTGTAGGTCATATGTTTGACGTTGTTCACGGACATGGGCTAACACTTAGTAAAATCGTCGATCCGTATGTCGAAACTCCCGGTACGTGTCTACCGGTGTGAATAATGTGGTGAAATGTTTTGAACCTTGGTTTTCCATGTACATATGTGCTAAACAAACATTGATAGATAAAAAGTCCATTGGTCCATCCTCGTACGGAGAAAGCTATAAGGGTAGATCTGCGGGCCCCTTCCGATCTAGGGTTTCGCGGGTGAATGACCGTCGGAGGGGCGGAATCATTGGAAAACCTGCATGTGGAGCTAGGTTATGTTTATAAGTGTGATTTAATGTTTGTAGATGGCATATGTAGATCATGTGGCTGACGTTGTTCACGGACATGGGCTAACACTTCGTAAAATCGTCGATCCGTATGTGGAAACTCCCGGTACGTGTCTACCGGTGTGAATAATGTGGTGAAATTGTTCAACCTTTGTTTTCCATGTACATATGTGCTAAACAAACATAGATAGATAAAAAAGTCCATTGGTCCATCCTCGTACGGAGAAAGCTATAAGGGTAGATCTGCGCCCCCCCCCCCCCCCCCGATCTAGGGTTTCGGGGGTGAATGACCGTCGGAGGGCCGGAATCATTAGAAAACCTGCATGTGGAGCTAGGTTATGTTTATAAGTGTGATTTAATTTTTCTAGATGACATATGTAGGTCATGTGTCTGACGTTGGTCATGGACATGGGCTAACACTTAGTAAAATCGTCGGTCCGTATGTGGAAACTCCCGGTACGTGTCTACCCGTGTGAATAATGTGGTGAAATGTGTTCAACCTCGGTTTTCCATGTACATATGTGCTAAGGAAACATAGATAGATAAAAAAGTTCATTGGTCCATCCTCGTACGGAGAAATCTATAAGGGTAGATCTGCGGGCCCGACCCCCCCGATCTAGGGTTTCGGGGGTGAATGACCGTCGGAGGGCCGGAATCATTAGAAAACCTGCATGTGCAGCTAGGTTATGTTTATAAGTTTGATTTAATGTTTTTAGATGGCATATGTAGGTCATGTGTCTGACGTTGTTCATGGACATGGGCTAACACTTAGTAAAATCGTCGATCCGTATGTGGAAACTCCAGGTACGTGTCTACCGGTGTGAATAATGTGGTGAAATGTGTTCAACGTTGCTTTTCCATGTACATATGTGATAAACAAACATAGATAGATAAAAAAGTCCATTGGTCCATCCTCGTACGGAGAAAGCTATAAGGGTAGATCTGCGGGCCCCCCCCGATCTAGGGTTTCGGGGGTGAATGACCGTCGGAGGGCCGGAATCATTGGAAAACCTGCATGTGGAGCTAGGTTATGTTTATAAGTGTGATTTAATGTTTGTAGATGGCATATGTAGGTCATGTGTCTGACGTTGTTCACGGACATGGGCTAACACTTAGTAAAATCGTCGATCGTATGTGGAAACTCCCGGTACGTGTCTACCAGTGTGAATAATGTGGTGAACTGTGTTCAACCTTGGTTTTCCATGTACATATGTGCTAAAAAAACATAGATAGATAAAAAAGTCCATTGGTCCATCCTCGTACGGAGAAAGCTATAAGGGTAGATCTGCGCCCCCCCCCCCCTGATCTAGGGTTTCGGGGGTGAATGACCGTCGGAGGGCCGGAATCATTGGAAAACCTGCATGTGGAGCTAGGTTATGTTTATAAAGTGTGATTTAATGTTTGTAGATGGCATATGTAGGTCATGTGTATCACGTTGTTCACAGACATGGGCTAACACTTAGTAAAATCGTCGATCCGTATAGGGAAACTCCCGGTACGTGTCTACCAGTGTGAATAATGTGGTGAAATGTGTTGAACCTTGGTTTTCCATGTACATATGTGCTAAACAAACATAGATAGATAAAAAAGTCCATTGGTCCATCCTCGTACGGAGAAAGCTATAAGGGTAGATCTGCGGGGGCCCCCGATATAGGGTTTCGGGGGTGAATGACCGTCGGAGGAACGGAATCATTGGAAAACCTGCATGTGGAGCTAGGTTATGTTTATAAGTGTGATTTAATGTTTGTAGATGGCATATGTAGGTCATGTGTCTGACGTTGTTCACGGACATGGGCTAACACTTTGTAAAATCGTCGATCCGTATGTGGAAACTCCCGGTACGTGTCTACCGGTGTGAATAATGTGGTGAAATGTGTTCAACCTTGGTTTTCCATGTACATATGTGCTAAACAAACATAGGTAGATAAAAAAGTCCATTGGTCCATCCTCGTACGGAAAAATCTATGTGGGTAGATCTGCGGGCCCGGCCCCCCCGATCTAGGGTTTCGGGGGTGAATGACCGTCGGAGGGCCGGAATCATTAGAAAACCTTCTTGTGGAGCTAGGTTATGTTTATAAGTGTGATTTAATGTTTGTAGATGGCATATGTAGGTCATGTGTCTGACGTTGTTCACGGACATGGGCTAACACTTAGTAAAATCGTCGATCCGTATGTGGAAACTTCCGGTACGTGTCTACCGGTGTGAATAATCTGGTGAAATGTGTTCAACCTTGGTTTTCCATGTACATATGTGCTAAACAAACATAGATAGATAAAAAATGTCATTGGTCCATCCTCGTACGGAGAAAGCTATATGGGTAGATTTGCGGCCCCCCCGATCTATGGTTTCGCGGGTGAATGACCGTCGGAGGGCCGGAATCATTGGAAAACCTGCATGTGGAGCTAGGCTATGTTTATAAGTGTGATTTAATTTTTGTAGATGGCATATGTAGGTCATGTGTCTGACGTTGTTCACGGACATGGGCTAACACTTAGTAAAATCGTCGATCCGTATGTGGAAACTCCCGGTACGTGTCTACCGGTGTGAATAATTTGGTGAAATGTGTTCAACCTTGGTTTTCCATGTACATTTGTGCTAAAAAACATAGCTAGAGAAAAAAGTCCATTGTTCCATCCTCGTACGGAGAAAGCTATAAGGGTAGATCTGCGAGCCCCCCAGATCTAGGGTTTCGGGGGTGAATGACCGTCGGAGGGCTGGAATCATTGGAAAACCTGCATGTGGAGCTAGGTTATGTTAATAAGTGTGACTTAATGTTTGTAGATGGCATATGTAGGTCATGTGTGTGACGTTGTTCACGGACATGGGCTAACACTTAGTAAAATCGTCGATCCGTATGTGGAAACTCCCGGTACGTGTCTATCGGTGTGAATAATGTGGTGAAATGTGTTCAACCTTGGTTTTCCATGTACATATGTGCTAAACAAACATAGATAGATAAAAAAGTCCATTGGTCCATCCTCGTACGGAGAAAGCTATAAGGGTAGATCTGCGTGCCCCCCCGCGATCTAGGGTTTCGGGGGTGAATGACCGTCGGAGGGCCGGAATCATTAGAAAACCTGCATGTGGAGCTAGGTTATGTTTATAAGTGTGATTTAATGTTTGTAGATGGCCTATGTAGGTCATGTGTCTGACGTTGTTCACGGACATGGGCTAACACTTAGTAAAATCGTCGACCCGTATGTGGAAACTCCAGGTACGTGTCTACCGGTGTGAATAATGTGGTGAAATGTGTTCAACGTTGGTTTTCCATGTACATATGTGCTAAAAAACATAGATAGATAAAAAAGTCCATTGGTCCATCCTCGTACGGAGAAAGCTATAAGGGTAGATCTGCGGGCCCCCCCGATCTAGGGTTTCGGGGGTGAATGACCGTCGGAGGGCCGGAATAATTGGAAAACCTGCATGTGGAGCTAGGTTATGTTTATAAGTGTGATTTCATGTTTGTAGATGGCATATGTAGGTCATATGTCTGACATTGTTCACGGACATGGGCTAACACTTAGTAAAATCGTCGATCCGTATGTGGAAACTCCCGGTACGTGTCTACCAGTGTGAATAATGTGGTGAACTTTGTTCAACCTTGGTTTTCCATGTACGTATGTGCTAAACAAACATAGATAGATAAAAAAATTCCATTGGTCCATCCTCGTACGGAGAAATCTATAAGGGTAGATCTGCGGGCACCCTCGATCTAGGGTTTCGCGGGTGAATGACCGTCGGAGGGCCGGAATCATTGGAAAACCTGCATGTGGAGCAAGGTTATGTTTATAAGTTTGATTTAATGTTTGTATATGGCATATGTAGGTCATGTGTCTGGCGTTGTTCACGGACATGGGCTAACACTTAGTAAAATTGTCGATCCGTATGTGGAAACTCCTGGTACGTGTCTACCGGTGTGAATAATGTGGTGAAATGTGTTCAACCTTGGTTTTCCATGTACAGATGTGCTAAAAAAACATAGATAGATAAAAAAAATTCCATTGGTCCATCCTCGTACGGAGAAAGCTATAAGGGTAGATCTGCGGGCCCCCCCGATCTAGGGTTTCGCGGGTGAATGACCGTCGGCGGGCCGGAATCATTTGAAAACCTGCATGTGGAGCAAGGTTATGTTTATAAGTTTGATTTAATGTTTGTATATGGCATATTTAGATCATGTGTCTGACGTTGTTCACGGACATGGGCTAACACTTAGTAAAATCGTCGATCCGTATGTGGAAACTCCCGGTACGTGTCTACCGGTGTGAATAATTTGGTGAAATGTGTTCAACCTTGGTTTTCCATGTAAATTTGTGCTAAACAAACATAGATAGATAAAAAAGTCCATTGGTCCATCCTCGTACGAAGAAAGCTATAAGGGTAGATCTTCGGGCCCCCCGATCTAGGGTTTCGGAGGTGAATGACCGTCGGAGGGCCGGAATCATTGGAAAACCTGCATGTGGAGCTAGGTTATGTTTATAAGTGTGATTTAATGTTTGTAGATGGCATATGTAGGTCATGTGTGTGACGTTGTTCACGGACATGGGCTAACACTTAGTAAAATTATCGATCCGTATGTGGAAACTCCCGGTACGTGTCTAACGGTGTGAATAATGTGGTGAAATGTGTTCAACCTTGGTTTTCCATGTACATATGTGCTAAAAATACATAGATAGATAAAAAAGTCCATTGCTCCATCCTCGTACGGAGAAAGCTATAAGGGTAGATCTGCGTGCCCCCCCACGATCTAGGGTTTCGGGGGTGAATCACCGTCGGAGGGCCGGAATCATTGGAAAACCTGCATGTGGAGCTAGGTTATGTTTATAAGTGTGATTTAATGTTTATAGATGGCAGATGTAGGTCATGTGTGTGACGTTCTTCACGGACATGGGCTAACACTTAGTAAAATCGTCGATCCGTATGTGGAAACTCCCGGTACGTGTTTACCGATGTGAATAATGTGGTGAAATGTGTTCAACCTTGGTTTTCCATGTACATACGTGCTAAACAAACATAGATAGATAAAAAAGTCCATTGGTCCATCCTCGTAAGGAGAAAGCTATAAGGGTAGATCTACGGGCCCCCCCGATCTAGGGTTTCTCGGGTGAATGACCGTCGGAGGGCCGGAATCATTGGAAAACCTGCATGTGGAGCTAGGTTATGTTTATAAGTTTGATTTAATGTTTGTATATGGCATATGTAGGTCATGTGTGTGCCGTTGATCACGGACATGGGCTAACACTTAGTAAAATCGTCGATCCGTATGTGGAAACTCCCGGTACGTGTCGTTCGGTGTAAATAATTTGGTGAACTGTATTCAACCTTGGTTTTCCATGTACATTTGTGCTAAACAAACATAGATAGATAAAAAATTCCATTGGTCCATCCTCGTACGGAGAAAGCTATAAGGGTAGATCCGCGGGCCCCCCGATCTAGGGTTTCGGAGGTGAATGACCGTCGGAGGGCCGGATTAATTGGAAAACCTGCATGTGGAGCTAGCTTATGTTTATAAGTGTGATTTAATGTTTGTAGATGACATATGTAGGTCATGTGTCTGACGTTGTTCACGGACATGGGCTAACATTTAGTAAAATCGTCGATCCGTATGTGGAAACTCCCGGTACGTGTCTACCGGTGTGAATAATCTGGTGAAATGTGTTCAACCTTGGGTTTCCATGTACATATCTGCTAAACAAACATAGGTAGATAAAAAAGTCCATTGGTCCATCCTCGTACGGAGAAATCTATATGGGTAGATCTGCGGGCCCGGCCCCCCCGATCTAGGGTTTCGGGGGTGAATGACCGTCGGAGGGCCGGAATCATTAGAAAACCTGCATGTGGAGCTAGGTTATGTTTATAAGTGTGATTTAATGTTTGTAGATGGCATATGTAGGTCATGTGTCTGACGTTGTTCACGGACATGGGCTAACACTTAGTAAAATCGTCGATCCGTATGTGGAAACTCCCGGTACGTGTCTACCGGTGTGAATAATGTGGTGAGATGTGTTCAACCTTGGTTTTCCATGTACATATGTGCTAAACAAACATAGATAGATAAAAAAATTCCATTGGTCCATCCCCGTACGGAGAAATCTATAAGGGTAGATCTGCGGGCACCCTCGACAAGGGTTTCGCGGGTGAATGACCGTCGGAGGGCCGGAATCATTGGAAAACCTGCATGTGGAGCAAGGTTATGTTTATAAGTTTGATTTAATGTTTGTATATGGCATATGTAGGTCATGTGTCTGGCGTTGTTCACGGACATGGGCTAACACTTAGTAAAATCGTCGATCCGTATGTGGAAACTCCCGGTACGTGTCTACCGGTGTGAATAATGTGGTGAAATGTGTTCAACCTTGGTTTTCCATGTACATTTGTGCTAAACAAACATAGATAGATAAAAAAGTCCATTGGTCCATCCTCGTACGGAGAAAGCTATAAGGGTAGATCTGCGGGCCCCCCCGATCTAGGGTTTCTCGGGTAAATGACCGTCGGAGGGCCGGAATCATTGGAAAACCTGCATGTGGAGCTAGGTTATGTTTATAAGTTTGAGTTAATGTTTGTATATGGCATATGTAGGTCATGTGTCTGACGTTGATCACGGACATGGGCTAACACTTCGTAAAATCGTCGATCCGTATGTGGAAACTCCCGGTACGTGTCTACCGGTGTGAATAATGTGGTGAAATGTGTTCAACCTTGGTTTTCGATGTACATTTGTGCTAAACAAACATAGATAGATAAAAAATTCCATTGGTCCATCCTCGTACGGAGAAAGCTATAAGGCTAGATCTGCGGGCCCCCTCGATCTAGGGTTTCGCGAGTGAATGACCGTCGGAGGGCCGGAATCATTGGAAAACCTGCATGTGGAGCAAGGTTATGTTTATAAGTTTGATTGAATATTTGTATATGGCATATGTAGGTCATGTGTCTGGCGTTGTTCACGGACATGGGCTAACACTTAGTAAAATCGTCGATCCGTATATGGAAACTCCCGGTACGTGTCTACCGGTGTAAATAATTTTGTGAAATGTATTCACCCTTGGTTTTCCATGTACATTTGTGCTAAACAAACATAGATACATAAAAAAGTCCATTGGTCCATCCTCGTACGGAGAAAGCTATAGGGGTAGATCTGCGGGCCCCCCGATCTAGGGTTTCGGAGGTGAATGACCGTCGGAGGGCCGGAATCATTGGAAAACCTGCATGTGGAGCTAGCTTATGTTTATAAGTGTGATTTAATGTTCTTAGATGGCATATGTAGGTCATGTGTCTGACGTTGTTCACGGACATGGGCTAACATTTAGTAAAAATCGTCGATCCGTATGTGGAAACTCCCGGTACGTGTCTACCGGTGTGAATAATGTGGTGAAATGTGTTCAACCTTGGGTTTCCATGTACATATCTACTAAACAAACATAGGTAGATAAAAAAGTCCATTGGTCCATCCTCGTACGGAGAAATCTATATGGGTATATCTGCGGGCCCGGCCCCCCCGATCTAGGGTTTCGGGGGTGAATGACCGTCGGAGGGCCGGAATCATTAGAAAACCTGCATGTGGAGCTAGGTTATGTTTATAAGTGTGATTTAATGTTTGTAGATGGCATATGTAGGTCATGTGTCTGAGGTTGTTCACGGACATGGGCTAACACTTAGTAAAATCGTCGATCCGTATGTGGAAACTCCCGGTACGTGTCTACCGGTGTGAATAATGTGGTGAAATGTGTTCAACCTTGGTTTTCCATGTACATATGTGCTAAAAACATAGATAGATAAAAAAGTCCATTGGTCCATCCTCGTACGGAGAAAGCTATAAGGGTAGATCTGCGTGCCCCCCCCCCCGATCTAGGGTTTCGGGGGTGAATCACCGTCGGAGAGCCGGAATCATTGGAAAACCTGCATGTGGAGGTAGTTTATGTTTATAAGTGTGATTTAATGTTTATAGATGGCAGATGTAGGTCATGTGTCTGACGTTCTTCACGGACATGGGCTAACACTTAGTAAAATCGTCGATCCGTATGTGGAAACTCCCGGTACGTGTCTACCGATGTGAATAATGTGGTGAAATGTATTCAACCTTGGTTTTCCATGTACATATGTGCTAAACAAACATAGATAGATAAAAAAGTCCATTGGTCCATCCTCGTACGTAGAAAGCTATAAGGGTAGATTTGCGGGCCCCCCCGATCTAGGGTTTCTCGGGTGAATGACCGTCGGAGAGCCGGAATCATTGGAAAACCTGCATGTGGAGGTAGTTTATGTTTATAAGTGTGATTTAATGTTTATAGATGGCAGATGTAGGTCATGTGTCTGACGTTCTTCACGGACATGGGCTAACACTTAGTAAAATCGTCGATCCGTATGTGGAAACTCCCGGTACGTGTCTACCGATGTGAATAATGTGGTGAAATGTATTCAACCTTGGTTTTCCATGTACATATGTGCTAAACAAACATAGATAGATAAAAAATTCCATTGGTCCATCCTCGTACAGAGAAAGCTATAAGGGTAGATCTGCGGGCCCCCCCGATCTAGGGTTTCTCGGGTGAATGACCGTCGGAGGGCCGGAATCATTGGAAAACCTGCATGTGGAGCTAGGTTATGTTTATAAGTTTGATTTAATGTTTGTATATGGCATATGTAGGTCATGTGTCTGACGTTGTTCACGGACATGGGCTAACATTTAGTAAAAATCGTCGATCCGTATGTGGAAACTCCCGGTACGTGTCTACCGGTGTGAATAATCTGGTGAAATGTGTTCAACCTTGGGTTTCCATGTACATATCTACTAAACAAACATAGGTAGATAAAAAAGTCCATTGGTCCATCCTCGTACCGAGAAATCTATATGGGTATATCTGCGGGCCCGGCCCCCCCGATCTAGGGTTTCGGGGGTGAATGACCGTCGGAGGGCCGGAATCATTAGAAAACCTGCATGTGGAGCTAGGTTATGTTTATAAGTGTGATTTAATGTTTGTAGATGGCATATGTAGGTCATGTGTCTGACGTTGTTCACGGACATGGGCTAACACTTAGTAAAATCGTCGATCCGTATGTGGAAACTCCCGGTACGTGTCTACCGGTGTGAATAATGTGGTGAAATGTGTTCAACCTTGGTTTTCCATGTACATATGTGCTAAACAAACATAGATAGATAAAAAATTCCGTTGGTCCATCCTCGTACGGAGAAAGCTATAAGGGTAGATCTGCGGGCCCCCCCGATCTAGGGTTTCGCGGGTGAATGACCGGCGGAGGGCCGGAATCATTGGAAAACCTGCATGTGGAGCAAGGTTATGTTTATAAGTTTGATTTAATGTTTGTATATGGCATATGTAGGTCATGTGTCTGACGTTGTTCACGGACATGGGCTAACACTTAGTAAAATCGTCGATCCGTATGTGGAAACTCCCGGTACGTGTCTACCGGTGTGAATAATTTGGTGAAATGTGATCAACCTTGGTTTTCCATGTACATTTGTGCTAAACAAACATAGATAGATAAAAAAGTCCATTGGTCCATCCTCGTACGGAGAAAGCTATAAGGGTAGATCTGCGGGCCCCCCCGATCTAGGGTTTCGGGGGTGAATGACCGTCGGAGGGCCAGAATCATTGGAAAACCTGCATGTGGAGCTAGGTTATGTTTATAAGTGTGATTTAATGTTTGTAGATGGCATATGTAGGTCATGTGTGTGACGTTGTTCACGGACATGGGCTAACACTTAGTAAAATCGTCGATCCGTATGTGGAAACTCCCGGTACGTGTCTACCGGTGTAAATAATGTGCTGAAATGTGTTCAACCTTGGTTTTCCATGTACATATGTGCTAAAAAAACATAGATAGATAAAAAAGTCCATTGGTCCATCCACGTACGGAGAAAGCTATAAGGGTAGATCTGCGTGCCCCCCCCCCCGATCTAGGGTTTCGGGGGTGAATCACCGTCGGAGGGCCGGAATCATTGGAAAACCTGCATGTGGAGCTAGGTTATGTTTATAAGTGTGATTTAATGTTTATAGATGGCAGATGTAGGTCATGTGTTTGACGTTCTTCACGGACATTGGCTAACACTTAGTAAAATCGTCGATCCATATGTGGAAACTCCCGGTACGTGTCTACCGATGTGAATAATGTGGTGAAATGTGTTCAACCTTGGTTTTCCATGTACATATGTGCTAAACAAACATAGATAGATAAAAAAGTCCATTGGTACATCCTCGTACGGAGAAAGCTATAAGGGTAGATCTGCGGGCCCCCCCGATCTAGGGTTTCGGGGGTGAATGCCCGTCGGAGGGCCGGAATCATTGGAAAAACTGCATGTGGAGCTAGGTTATGTTTATAAGTGTGATTTAATGTTTGTAGATGTCATATGATGGTCATGTGTCTGACGTTGATCACGGACATGGGCTAACACTTAGTAAAATCGTCGATCCGTATGTGGGAACTCCCGATACGTGTCTACCGGTGTAAATAATTTGGTGAAATGTATTCAACCTTGGTTTTCCATGTACATTTGTGCTAAAAAAACATAGATAGATAAAAAAGTCCATTGGTCCATCCTCGTACGGAGAAAGCTATAAGGGTAGATCTGCGTGCCCCCCCCCCCGATCTAGGGTTTCGGGGGTGAATCACCGTCGGAGGGCCGGAATCATTGGAAAACCTGCATGTGGAGCTAGGTTATGTTTATAAGTGTGATTTAATGTTTGTAGATGGCATATGTAGGTCATGTGTCTGACGTTGTTCACGGACATGGGCTAACACTTAGTAAAATCGTCGATCCGTATGTGGAAACTCCCGGTACGTGTCGACCGGTGTGAATAATGTGGTGAAATGTGTTCAACCTTGGGTTTCCATGTACATATCTACTAAACAAACATAGGTAGATAAAAAAGTCCATAGGTCCATCCTCGTACGGAGAAATCTATATGGGTATATCTGCGGGCCCGGCCCCCCCGATCTAGGGTTTCGGGGGTGAATGACCGTCGGAGGGCCGGAATCATTAGAAAACCTGCATGTGGAGCTAGGTTATGTTTATAAGTGTGATTTAATGTTTGTAGATGGCATATGTAGGTCATGTGTCTGACGTTGTTCACGGACATGGGCTAACACTTAGTAAAATCGTCGATCCGTATGTGGAAACTCCCGGTACGTGTCTACCGGTGTGAATAATGTGGTGAAATGTGTTCAACCTTGGTTTTCCATGTACATATGTGCTAAACAAACATAGATAGATAAAAAAGTCCATTGGTCCATCCTCGTACGGAGAAAGCTATAAGGGTAGATCTGCGGGCCCCCCCGATCTAGGGTTTCGCGGGTGAATGACCGGCGGAGGGCCGGAATCATTGGAAAACCTGCATGTGGAGCAAGGTTATGTTTATAAGTTTGATTTAATGTTTGTATATGGCATATGTAGGTCATGTGTCTGACGTTGTTCACGGACATGGGCTAACACTTAGTAAAATCGTCGATCCGTATGTGGAAACTCCCGGTACGTGTCTACCGGTGTGAATAATTTGGTGAAATGTGATCAACCTTGGTTTTCCATGTACATTTGGGCTAAACAAACATAGATAGATAAAAAAGTCCATTGGTCCATCCTCGTACGAAGAAAGCTATAAGGGTAGATCTGCGGGCCCCCCCGATCTAGGGTTTCGGGGGTGAATAACCGTCGGAGGGCCAGAATCATTGGAAAACCTGTATGTGGAGCTAGGTTATGTTTATAAGTGTGATTTAATGTTTGTAGATGGCATATGGAGGTCATGTGTGTGACGTTGTTCACGGACATGGGCTAACACTTAGTAAAATCGTCGATCCGTATGTGGAAACTCCCGGTACGTGTCTACCGGTGTAAATAATGTGGTGAAATGTGTTCAACCTTGGTTTTCCATGTACATATGTGCTAAAAAACATAGATAGATAAAAAAGTCCATTGGTCCATCCTCGTACGGAGAAAGCTATAAGGGTAGATCTGCGTGCCCCCCCCCCCCGATCTAGGGTTTCGGGGGTGAATCACCGTCGGAGGGCCGGAATCATTGGAAAACCTGCATGTGGAGCTAGGTTATGTTTATAAGTGTGATTTAATGTTTATAGATGGCAGATGTAGGTCATGTGTTTGACGTTCTTCACGGACATTGGCTAACACTTAGTAAAATCGTCGATCCATATGTGGAAACTCCTGGTACGTGTCTACCGATGTGAATAATGTGGTGAAATGTGTTCAACCTTGGTTTTCCATGTACATATGTGCTAAACAAACATAGATAGATAAAAAAGTCCATTGGTACATTCTCGTACGGAGAAAGCTATAAGGGTAGATCTGCGGGCCCCCCCGATCTAGGGTTTCGGGGGTGAATGCCCGTCGGAGGGCCGGAATCATTGGAAAAACTGCATGTGGAGCTAGGTTATGTTTATAAGTGTGATTTAATGTTTGTAGATGGCATATGATGGTCATGTGTCTGACGTTGATCACGGACATGGGCTAACACTTAGTAAAATCGTCGATCCGTATGTGGAAACTCCCGATACGTGTCTACCGGTGTAAATAATTTGGTGAAATGTATTCAACCTTGGTTTTCCATGTACATTTGTGCTAAAAAAACATAGATAGATAAAAAAGTCCATTGGTCCATCCTCGTACGGAGAAAGCTATAAGGGTAGATCTGCGTGCCCCCCCCCCCCGATCTAGGGTTTCGGGGGTGAATCACCGTCGGAGGGCCGGAATCATTGGAAAACCTGCATGTGGAGCTAGGTTATGTTTATAAGTGTGATTTAATGTTTGTAGATGGCATATGTAGGTCATGTGTCTGACGTTGTTCACGGACATGGGCTAACACTTAGTAAAATAGTCGATCCGTATGTGGAAACTCCCGGTACGTGTCGACCGGTGTGAATAATGTGGTGAAATGTGTTCAACCTTGGGTTTCCATGTACATATCTACTAAACAAACATAGGTAGATAAAAAAGTCCATTGGTCCATCCTCGTACGGAGAAATCTATATGGGTATATCTGCGGGCCCGGCCCCCCCGATCTAGGGTTTCGGGGGTGAATGACCGTCGGAGGGCCGGAATCATTAGAAAACCTGCATGTGGAGCTAGGTTATGTTTATAAGTGTGATTTAATGTTTGTAGATGGCATATGTAGGTCATGTGTCTGACGTTGTTCACGGACATGGGCTAACACTTAGTAAAATCGTCGATCCGTATGTGGAAACTCCCGGTACGTGTCTACCGGTGTGAATAATGTGGTGAAATATGTTCAACCTTGGTTTTCCATGTACATATGTGCTAAACAAACATAGATAGATAAAAAATTCCATTGGTCCATCCTCGTACGGAGAAAGCTATAAGGGTAGATCTGCGGGCCCCCCCGATCTAGGGTTTCGCGGGTGAATGACCGGCGGAGGGCCGGAATCATTGGAAAACCTGCATGTGGAGCAAGGTTATGTTTATAAGTTTGATTTAATGTTTGTATATGGCATATGTAGGTCATGTGTCTGACGTTGTTCACGGACATGGGCTAACACTTAGTAAAATCGTCGATCCGTATGTGGAAACTCCCGGTACGTGTCTAGCGGTGTGAATAATTTGGTGAAATGTGATCAACCTTGGTTTTCCATGTACATTTGTGCTAAACAAACATAGATAGATAAAAAAGTCCATTGGTCCATCCTCGTACGAAGAAAGCTATAAGGGTAGATCTGTGGGCCCCCCCGATCTAGGGTTTCGGGGGTGAATGACCGTCGGAGGGCCAGAATCATTGGAAAACCTGCATGTGGAGCTAGGTTATGTTTATAAGTGTGATTTAATGTTTGTAGATGGCATATGTAGGTCATGTGTGTGACGTTGTTCACGGACATGGGCTAACACTTAGTAAAATCGTCGATCCGTATGTGGAAACTCCCGGTACGTGTCTACCGGTGTAAATAATGTGGTGAAATGTGTTCAACCTAGGTTTTCCATGTACATATGTGCTAAAAAAACATAGATAGATAAAAAAGTCCATTGGTCCATCCTCGTACGGAGAAAGCTATAAGGGTAGATCTGCGTGCCCCCCCCCCCGATCTAGGGTTTCGGGGGTGAATCACCGTCGGAGGGCCGGAATCATTAGAAAACCTGCATGTGGAGCTAGGTTATGTTTATAAGTGTGATTTAATGTTTATAGATGGCAGATGTAGGTCATGTGTTTGACGTTCTTCACGGAAATTGGCTAACACTTAGTAAAATCGTCGATCCATATGTGGAAACTCCCGGTACGTGTCTACCGATGTGAATAATGTGGTGAAATGTGTTCAACCTTGGTTTTCCATGTACATATGTGCTAAACAAACATAGATAGATAAAAAAGTCCATTGGTACATCCTCGTACGGAGAAAGCTATAAGGGTAGATCTGCGGGCCCCCCCCGATCTAGGGTTTCGGGGGTGAATGCCCGTCGGAGGGCCGGAATCATTGGAAAAACTGCATGTGGAGCTAGGTTATGTTTATAAGTGTGATTTAATGTTTGTAGATGGCATATGATGGTCATGTGTCTGACGTTGATCACGGACATGGGCTAACACTTAGTAAAATCGTCGATCCGTATGTGGAAACTCCCGATACGTGTCTACCGGTGTAAATAATTTGGTGAAATGTATTCAACCTTGGTTTTCCATGTACATTTGTGCTAAAAAAACATAGATAGATAAAAAAGTCCATTGGTCCATCCTCGTACGGAGAAAGCTATAAGGGTAGATCTGCGTGCCCCCCCCCCCCCGATCTAGGGTTTCGGGGGTGAATCACCGTCGGAGGGCCGGAATCATTGGAAAACCTGCATGTGGAGCTAGGTTATGTTTATAAGTGTGATTTAATGTTTGTAGATGGCATATGTAGGTCATGTGTGTGACGTTGTTCACGGACATGGGCTAACACTTAGTAAAATCGTCGATCCGTATGTGGAAACTCCCGGTACGTGTCTACCGGTGTGAATAATGTGGTGAAATGTGTTCAACCTTGGGTTTCCATGTACATATCTACTAAACAAACATAGGTAGATAAAAAAGTCCATTGGTCCATCCTCGTACGGAGAAATCTATATGGGTATATCTGCGGGCCCGGCCCCCCCGATCTAGGGTTTCGGGGGTGAATGACCGTCGGAGGGCCGGAATCATTAGAAAACCTGCATGTGGAGCTAGGTTATGTTTATAAGTGTGATTTAATGTTTTTAGATGGCATATGTAGGTCATGTGTCTGACGTTGTTCACGGACATGGGCTAACACTTAGTAAAATCGTCGATCCGTATGTGGAAACTCCCGGTACGTGTCTACCGGTGTGAATAATGTGGTGAAATGTGTTCAACCTTGAATTTCCATGTACATATGTGCTAAACAAACATAGATAGATAAAAAATTCCATTGGTCCATCCTCGTACGGAGAAAGCTATAAGGGTAGATCTGCGGGCCCCCCCGATCTAGGGTTTCGCGGGTGAATGACCGGCGGAGGGCCGGAATCATTGGAAAACCTGCATGTGGAGCAAGGTTATGTTTATAAGTTTGATTTAATGTTTGTATATGGCATATGTAGGTCATGTGTCTGACGTTGTTCACGGACATGGGCTAACACTTAGTAAAATCGTCGATCCGTATGTGGAAATTCCCGGTACGTGTCTACCGGTGTGAATAATTTGGTGAAATGTGATCAACCTTGGTTTTCCATGTACATTTGTGCTAAACAAACATAGATTTATAAAAAAGTCCATTGGTCCATCCTCGTACGAAGAAAGCTATAAGGGTAGATCTGCGGGCCCCCCCGATCTAGGGTTTCGGGGGTGAATGACCGTCGGAGGGCCAGAATCATTGGAAAACCTGCATGTGGAGCTAGGTTATGTTTATAAGTGTGATTTAATGTTTGTAGATGGCATATGTAGGTCATGTGTGTGACGTTGTTCACGGACATGGGCTAACACTTAGTAAAATCGTCGATCCGTATGTGGAAACTCCCGGTACGTGTCTACCGGTGTAAATAATGTGGTGAAATGTGTTCAACCTTGGTTTTCCATGTACATATGTGCTAAAAAAACATAGATAGATAAAAAAGTCCATTGGTCCATCCTCGTACGGAGAAAGCTATAAGGGTAGATCTGCGTGCCCCCCCCCCCCCCGATCTAGGGTTTCGGGGGTGAATCACCGTCGGAGGGCCGGAATCATTGGAAAACCTGCATGTGGAGCTAGGTTATGTTTATAAGTGTGATTTAATGTTTATAGATGGCATATGTAGGTCATGTGTCTGGCGTTGTTCACGGACATGGGCTAACACTTAGTAAAATCGTCGATCCGTATGTGGAAACTCCCGGTACGTGTCTACCGGTGTGAATAATGTGGTGAAATGTGTTCAACCTTGGTTTTCCATGTACATTTGTGCTAAACAAACATAGATAGATAAAAAAGTCCATTGGTCCATCCTCGTACGGAGAAAGCTATAAGGGTAGATCTGCGGGCCCCCCCGATCTAGGGTTTCTCGGGTGAATGACCGTCGGAGGGCCGGAATCATTGGAAAACCTGCATGTGGAGCTAGGTTATGTTTATAAGTTTGAGTTAATGTTTGTATATGGCATATGTAGGTCATGTGTCTGACGTTGATCACGGACATGGGCTAACACTTCGTAAAATCGTCGATCCGTATGTGGAAACTCCCGGTACGTGTCTACCGGTGTGAATAATGTGGTGAAATGTGTTCAACCTTGGTTTTCGATGTACATTTGTGCTAAACAAACATAGATAGATAAAAAATTCCATTGGTCCATCCTCGTACGGAGAAAGCTATAAGGCTAGATCTGCGGGCCCCCCCGATCTAGGGTTTCGCGGGTGAATGACCGTCGGAGGGCCGGAATCATTGGAAAACCTGCATGTGGAGCTAGGTTATGTTTATAAGTTTGAGTTAATGTTTGTATATGGCATATGTAGGTCATGTGTCTGACGTTGATCACGGACATGGGCTAACACTTCGTAAAATCGTCGATCCGTATGTGGAAACTCCCGGTACGTGTCTACCGGTGTGAATAATGTGGTGAAATGTGTTCAACCTTGGTTTTCGATGTACATTTGTGCTAAACAAACATAGATAGATAAAAAATTCCATTGGTCCATCCTCGTACGGAGAAAGCTATAAGGCTAGATCTGCGGGCCCCCTCGATCTAGGGTTTCGCGGGTGAATGACCGTCGGAGGGCCGGAATCATTGGAAAACCTGCATGTGGAGCAAGGTTATGTTCATAAGTTTGATTTAATATTTGTATATGGCATATGTAGGTCATGTGTCTGGCGTTGTTCACGGACATGGGCTAACACTTAGTAAAATCGTCGATCCGTATATGGAAACTCCCGGTACGTGTCTACCGGTGTAAATAATTTTGTGAAATGTATTCACCCTTGGTTTTCCATGTACATTTGTGCTAAACAAACATAGATACATAAAAAAGTCCATTGGTCCATCCTCGTACGGAGAAAGCTATAGGGGTAGATCTGCGGGCCCCCCGATCTAGGGTTTCGGAGGTGAATGACCGTCGGAGGGCCGGAATCATTGGAAAACCTGCATGTGGAGCTAGCTTATGTTTATAAGTGTGATTTAATGTTCTTAGATGGCATATGTAGGTCATGTGTCTGACGTTGTTCACGGACATGGGCTAACATTTAGTAAAAATCGTCGATCCGTATGTGGAAACTCCCGGTACGTGTCTACCGGTGTGAATAATGTGGTGAAATGTGTTCAACCTTGGGTTTCCATGTACATATCTACTAAACAAACATAGGTAGATAAAAAAGTCCATTGGTCCATCCTCGTACGGAGAAATCTATATGGGTATATCTGCGGGCCCGGCCCCCCCGATCTAGGGTTTCGGGGGTGAATGACCGTCGGAGGGCCGGAATCATTAGAAAACCTGCATGTGGAGCTAGGTTATGTTTATAAGTGTGATTTAATATTTGTAGATGGCATATGTAGGTCATGTGTCTGAGGTTGTTCACGGACATGGGCTAACACTTAGTAAAATCGTCGATCCGTATGTGGAAACTCCCGGTACGTGTCTACCGGTGTGAATAATGTGGTGAAATGTGTTCAACCTTGGTTTTCCATGTACATATGTGCTAAAAACATAGATAGATAAAAAAGTCCATTGGTCCATCCTCGTACGGAGAAAGCTATAAGGGTAGATCTGCGTGCCCCCCCCCCCGATCTAGGGTTTCGGGGGTGAATCACCGTCGGAGAGCCGGAATCATTGGAAAACCTGCATGTGGAGGTAGTTTATGTTTATAAGTGTGATTTAATGTTTATAGATGGCAGATGTAGGTCATGTGTCTGACGTTCTTCACGGACATGGGCTAACACTTAGTAAAATCGTCGATCCGTATGTGGAAACTCCCGGTACGTGTCTACCGATGTGAATAATGTGGTGAAATGTATTCAACCTTGGTTTTCCATGTACATATGTGCTAAACAAACATAGATAGATAAAAAAGTCCATTGGTCCATCCTCGTACGTAGAAAGCTATAAGGGTAGATCTGCGGGCCCCCCCGATCTAGGGTTTCTCGGGTGAATGACCGTCGGAGGGCCGGAATCATTGGAAAACCTGCATGTGGAGCTAGGTTATGTTTATAAGTTTGATTTAATGTTTGTATATGGCATATGTAGGTCATGTGTCTGACGTTGATCACGGACATGGGCTAACACTTAGTAAAATCGTCGATCCGTATGTGGAAACCCCCGATACGTGTCTACCGATGTGAATAATGTGGTGAAATGTATTCAACCTTGGTTTTCCATGTACATATGTGCTAAACAAACATAGATAGATAAAAAAGTCCATTGGTCCATCCTCGTACGTAGAAAGCTATAAGGGTAGATCTGCGGGCCCCCCCGATCTAGGGTTTCTCGGGTGAATGACCGTCGGAGAGCCGGAATCATTGGAAAACCTGCATGTGGAGGTAGTTTATGTTTATAAGTGTGATTTAATGTTTATAGATGGCAGATGTAGGTCATGTGTCTGACGTTCTTCACGGACATGGGCTAACACTTAGTAAAATCGTCGATCCGTATGTGGAAACTCCCGGTACGTGTCTACCGATGTGAATAATGTGGTGAAATGTATTCAACCTTGGTTTTCCATGTACATATGTGCTAAACAAACATAGATAGATAAAAAATTCCATTGGTCCATCCTCGTACAGAGAAAGCTATAAGGGTAGATCTGCGGGCCCCCCCGATCTAGGGTTTCTCGGGTGAATGACCGTCGGAGGGCCGGAATCATTGGAAAACCTGCATGTGGAGCTAGGTTATGTTTATAAGTTTGATTTAATGTTTGTATATGGCATATGTAGGTCATGTGTCTGACGTTGTTCACGGACATGGGCTAACATTTAGTAAAAATCGTCGATCCGTATGTGGAAACTCCCGGTACGTGTCTACCGGTGTGAATAATCTGGTGAAATGTGTTCAACCTTGGGTTTCCATGTACATATCTACTAAACAAACATAGGTAGATAAAAAAGTCCATTGGTCCATCCTCGTACCGAGAAATCTATATGGGTATATCTGCGGGCCCGGCCCCCCCGATCTAGGGTTTCGGGGGTGAATGACCGTCGGAGGGCCGGAATCATTAGAAAACCTGCATGTGGAGCTAGGTTATGTTTATAAGTGTGATTTAATGTTTGTAGATGGCATATGTAGGTCATGTGTCTGACGTTGTTCACGGACATGGGCTAACACTTAGTAAAATCGTCGATCCGTATGTGGAAACTCCCGGTACGTGTCTACCGGTGTGAATAATGTGGTGAAATGTGTTCAACCTTGGTTTTCCATGTACATATGTGCTAAACAAACATAGATAGATAAAAAATTCCGTTGGTCCATCCTCGTACGGAGAAAGCTATAAGGGTAGATCTGCGGGCCCCCCCGATCTAGGGTTTCGCGGGTGAATGACCGGCGGAGGGCCGGAATCATTGGAAAACCTGCATGTGGAGCAAGGTTATGTTTATAAGTTTGATTTAATGTTTGTATATGGCATATGTAGGTCATGTGTCTGACGTTGTTCACGGACATGGGCTAACACTTAGTAAAATCGTCGATCCGTATGTGGAAACTCCCGGTACGTGTCTACCGGTGTGAATAATTTGGTGAAATGTGATCAACCTTGGTTTTCCATGTACATTTGTGCTAAACAAACATAGATAGATAAAAAAGTCCATTGGTCCATCCTCGTACGAAGAAAGCTATAAGGGTAGATCTGCGGGCCCCCCCGATCTAGGGTTTCGGGGGTGAATGACCGTCGGAGGGCCAGAATCATTGGAAAACCTGCATGTGGAGCTAGGTTATGTTTATAAGTGTGATTTAATGTTTGTAGATGGCATATGTAGGTCATGTGTGTGACGTTGTTCACGGACATGGGCTAACACTTAGTAAAATCGTCGATCCGTATGTGGAAACTCCCGGTACGTGTCTACCGGTGTAAATAATGTGCTGAAATGTGTTCAACCTTGGTTTTCCATGTACATATGTGCTAAAAAAACATAGATAGATAAAAAAGTCCATTGGTCCATCCACGTACGGAGAAAGCTATAAGGGTAGATCTGCGTGCCCCCCCCCGATCTAGGGTTTCGGGGGTGAATCACCGTCGGAGGGCCGGAATCATTGGAAAACCTGCATGTGGAGCTAGGTTATGTTTATAAGTGTGATTTAATGTTTATAGATGGCAGATGTAGGTCATGTGGTTGACGTTCTTCACGGACATTGGCTAACACTTAGTAAAATCGTCGATCCATATGTGGAAACTCCCGGTACGTGTCTACCGATGTGAATAATGTGGTGAAATGTGTTCAACCTTGGTTTTCCATGTACATATGTGCTAAACAAACATAGATAGATAAAAAAGTCCATTGGTACATCCTCGTACGGAGAAAGCTATAAGGGTAGATCTGCGGGCCCCCCCGATCTAGGGTTTCGGGGGTGAATGCCCGTCGGAGGGCCGGAATCATTGGAAAAACTGCATGTGGAGCTAGGTTATGTTTATAAGTGTGATTTAATGTTTGTAGATGTCATATGATGGTCATGTGTCTGACGTTGATCACGGACATGGGCTAACACTTAGTAAAATCGTCGATCCGTATGTGGGAACTCCCGATACGTGTCTACCGGTGTAAATAATTTGGTGAAATGTATTCAACCTTGGTTTTCCATGTACATTTGTGCTAAAAAAACATAGATAGATAAAAAAGTCCATTGGTCCATCCTCGTACGGAGAAAGCTATAAGGGTAGATCTGCGTGCCCCCCCCCCCGATCTAGGGTTTCGGGGGTGAATCACCGTCGGAGGGCCGGAATCATTGGAAAACCTGCATGTGGAGCTAGGTTATGTTTATAAGTGTGATTTAATGTTTGTAGATGGCATATGTAGGTCATGTGTCTGAGGTTGTTCACGGACATGGGCTAACACTTAGTAAAATCGTCGATCCGTATGTGGAAACTCCCGGTACGTGTCGACCGGTGTGAATAATGTGGTGAAATGTGTTCAACCTTGGGTTTCCATGTACATATCTACTAAACAAACATAGGTAGATAAAAAAGTCCATTGGTCCATCCTCGTACGGAGAAATCTATATGGGTATATCTGCGGGCCCGGCCCCACCGATCTAGGGTTTCGGGGGTGAATGACCGTCGGAGGGCCGGAATCATTAGAAAACCTGCATGTGGAGCTAGGTTATGTTTATAAGTGTGATTTAATGTTTGTAGATGGCATATGTAGGTCATGTGTCTGACGTTGTTCACGGACATGGGCTAACACTTAGTAAAATCGTCGATCCGTATGTGGAAACTCCCGGTACGTGTCTACCGGTGTGAATAATGTGGTGAAATATGTTCAACCTTGGTTTTCCATGTACATATGTGCTAAACAAACATAGATAGATAAAAAATTCCATTGGTCCATCCTCGTACGGAGAAAGCTATAAGGGTAGATCTGCGGGCCCCCCCGATCTAGGGTTTCGCGGGTGAATGACCGGCGGAGGGCCGGAATCATTGGAAAACCTGCATGTGGAGCAAGGTTATGTTTATAAGTTTGATTTAATGTTTGTATATGGCATATGTAGGTCATGTGTCTGACGTTGTTCACGGACATGGGCTAACACTTAGTAAAATCGTCGATCCGTATGTGGAAACTCCCGGTACGTGTCTAGCGGTGTGAATAATTTGGTGAAATGTGATCAACCTTGGTTTTCCATGTACATTTGTGCTAAACAAACATAGATAGATAAAAAAGTCCATTGGTCCATCCTCGTACGAAGAAAGCTATAAGGGTAGATCTGCGGGCCCCCCCGATCTAGGGTTTCGGGGGTGAATGACCGTCGGAGGGCCAGAATCATTGGAAAACCTGCATGTGGAGCTAGGTTATGTTTATAAGTGTGATTTAATGTTTGTAGATGGCATATGTAGGTCATGTGTGTGACGTTGTTCACGGACATGGGCTAACACTTAGTAAAATCGTCGATCCGTATGTGGAAACTCCCGGTACGTGTCTACCGGTGTAAATAATGTGGTGAAATGTGTTCAACCTAGGTTTTCCATGTACATATGTGCTAAAAAAACATAGATAGATAAAAAAGTCCATTGGTCCATCCTCGTACGGAGAAAGCTATAAGGGTAGATCTGCGTGCCCCCCCCCCCGATCTAGGGTTTCGGGGGTGAATCACCGTCGGAGGGCCGGAATCTTTAGAAAACCTGCATGTGGAGCTAGGTTATGTTTATAAGTGTGATTTAATGTTTATAGATGGCAGATGTAGGTCATGTGTTTGACGTTCTTCACGGACATTGGCTAACACTTAGTAAAATCGTCGATCCATATGTGGAAACTCCCGGTACGTGTCTACCGATGTGAATAATGTGGTGAAATGTGTTCAACCTTGGTTTTCCATGTACATATGTGCTAAACAAACATAGATAGATAAAAAAGTCCATTGGTACATCCTCGTACGGAGAAAGCTATAAGGGTAGATCTGCGGGGCCCCCCGATCTAGGGTTTCGGGGGTGAATGCCCGTCGGAGGGCCGGAATCATTGGAAAAACTGCATGTGGAGCTAGGTTATGTTTATAAGTGTGATTTAATGTTTGTAGATGGCATATGATGGTCATGTGTCTGTCGTTGATCACGGACATGGGCTAACACTTAGTAAAATCGTCGATCCGTATGTGGAAACTCCCGATACGTGTCTACCGGTGTAAATAATTTGGTGAAATGTATTCAACCTTGGTTTTCCATGTACATTTGTGCTAAAAAAACATAGATAGATAAAAAAGTCCATTGGTCCATCCTCGTACGGAGAAAGCTATAAGGGTAGATCTGCGTGCCCCCCCCCCCCGATCTAGGGTTTCGGGGGTGAATCACCGTCGGAGGGCCGGAATCATTGGAAAACCTGCATGTGGAGCTAGGTTATGTTTATAAGTGTGATTTAATGTTTGTAGATGGCATATGTAGGTCATGTGTCTGACGTTGTTCACGGACATGGGCTAACACTTAGTAAAATCGTCGATCCGTATGTGGAAACTCCCGGTACGTGTCTACCGGTGTGAATAATGTGGTGAAATGTGTTCAACCTTGAATTTCCATGTACATATGTGCTAAACAAACATAGATAGATAAAAAATTCCATTGGTCCATCCTCGTACGGAGAAAGCTATAAGGGTAGATCTGCGGGCCCCCCCGATCTAGGGTTTCGCGGGTGAATGACCGGCGGAGGGCCGGAATCATTGGAAAACCTGCATGTGGAGCAAGGTTATGTTTATAAGTTTGATTTAATGTTTGTATATGGCATATGTAGGTCATGTGTCTGACGTTGTTCACGGACATGGGCTAACACTTAGTAAAATCGTCGATCCGTATGTGGAAATTCCCGGTACGTGTCTACCGGTGTGAATAATTTGGTGAAATGTGATCAACCTTGGTTTTCCATGTACATTTGTGCTAAACAAACATAGATTGATAAAAAAGTCCATTGGTCCATCCTCGTACGAAGAAAGCTATAAGGGTAGATCTGCGGGCCCCCCCGATCTAGGGTTTCGGGGGTGAATGACCGTCGGAGGGCCAGAATCATTGGAAAACCTGCATGTGGAGCTAGGTTATGTTTATAAGTGTGATTTAATGTTTGTAGATGGCATATGTAGGTCATGTGTGTGACGTTGTTCACGGACATGGGCTAACACTTAGTAAAATCGTCGATCCGTATGTGGAAACTCCCGGTACGTGTCTACCGGTGTAAATAATGTGGTGAAATGTGTTCAACCTTGGTTTTCCATGTACATATGTGCTAAAAAAACATAGATAGATAAAAAAGTCCATTGGTCCATCCTCGTACGGAGAAAGCTATAAGGGTAGATCTGCGTGCCCCCCCCCCCCGATCTAGGGTTTCGGGGGTGAATCACCGTCGGAGGGCCGGAATCATTGGAAAACCTGCATGTGGAGCTAGGTTATGTTTATAAGTGTGATTTAATGTTTATAGATGGCAGATGTAGGTCATGTGTTTGACGTTCTTCACGGACATTGGCTAACACTTAGTAAAATCGTCGATCCATATGTGGAAACTCCCGGTACGTGTCTACCGATGTGAATAATGAGGTGAAATGTGTTCAACCTTGGTTTTCCATGTACATATGTGCTAAACAAACATAGATAGATAAAAAAGTCCATTGGTACATCCTCGTACGGAGAAAGCTATAAGGGTAGATCTGCGGGCCCCCCCGATCTAGGGTTTCGGGGGTGAATGCCCGTCGGAGGGCCGGAATCATTGGAAAAACTGCATGTGGAGCTAGGTTATGTTTATAAGTGTGATTTAATGTTTGTAGATGGCATATGATGGTCATGTGTCTGACGTTTATCACGGACATGGGCTAACACTTAGTAAAATCGTCGATCCGTATGTGGAAACTCCCGATACGTGTCTACCGGTGTAAATAATTTGGTGAAATGTATTCAACCTTGGTTTTCCATGTACATTTGTGCTAAAAAAACATAGATAGATAAAAAAGTCCATTGGTCCATCCTCGTACGGAGAAAGCTATAAGGGTAGATCTGCGGGGCCCCCGATCTAGGGTTTCGGAGGTGAATGACCGTCGGAGGGCCGGAATCATTGGAAAACCTGCATGTGGAGCTAGCTTATGTTCATAAGTGTGATTTAATGTTTGTAGATGGCATATGTAGGTCATGTGTCTGACGTTGTTCACGGACATGGGCTAATACTTAGTAAAATCGTCGATCCGTATGTGGAAACTCCCGGTACGTGTCTACCGGTGTGAATAATCTGGTGAAATGTGTTCAACCTCGGGTTTCCATGTACATATGTGTTAAACAAACATAGGTAGATAAAAAAGTCCATTGGTCCATCCTCGTACGGAGAAATCTATATGGGTAGTTCTGCGGGCCCGGCCCCCCCGATCTAGGGTTTCGGGGGTGAATGACCGTCGGAGGGCCGGAATCATTAGAAAACCTGCATGTGGAGCTAGGTTATGTTTATAAGTGTGATTTAATGTTTATAGATGGCAGATGTAGGTCATGTGTCCGACGTTCTTCACGGACATGGGCTAACACTTAGTAAAATCGTCGATCCGTATGTGGAAACTCCCGGTACGTGTCTACCGGTGTGAATAATGTGGTGAAATGTGTTCAACCTTGGTTTTCCATGTACATATGTGCTAAACAAACATAGATAGATAAAAAAATTCAATTGGTCCATCCTCGTACGGAGAAAGCTATAAGGGTAGATCTGCGCCCCCCCCCCCCGATCTAGGGTTTCGCGGGTGAATGAACGTCGGAGGGACGGAATCATTGGAAAACCTGCATGTGGAGCAAGGTTATGTTTATAAGTTTGATTTAATGTTTGTATATGGCATATGTAGCTCATGTGTCTGACATTGTTCACGGACATGGGCTAAGACTTAGTAAAATCGTAGATCCGTATGTGGAAACTCCCGGTACGTGTCTACCGGTGTGAATAATTTGGTAAAATGTGTTCAACCTTGGTTTTCCATGTATATTTGTGCTAAAAAAACATAGATAGATAAAAAAGTCCATTGGTCCATCCTCGTACGAAGAAAGCTATAAGGGTAGATCTGCGGGCCCCCTTGATCTAGGGTTTCGGGGGTGAATGACCGTCGGAGGGCCGGAATCATTGGAAAACCTGCATGTGGAGCTAGGTTATGTTTATAAGTGTGATTTAATGTTTGTAGATGGCATATGTAGGTCATGTGTGTGACGTTGTTCACGGAGATGGGCTAACACTTAGTAAAATCGTCGATCCGTATGTGGAAACTCCCGGTACATGTCTACCGGTGTGAATAATGTGGTGAAATGTGTTCAACCTTGGTTTTCCATGTACATATGTGCTAAACAAACATAGATAGATAAAAAAGTCCATTGGTCCATCCTCGTACGGAGAAAGCTATAAGGGTAGATCTGCGGGCCCCCCCGATCTAGGGTTTCTCGGGTGAATGACCGTCGGAGGGCCGGAATCATTGGAAAACCTGCATGTGGAGCTAGGTTATGTTTATAAGTTTGATTTAATGTTTGTATATGGCATATGTAGGTCATGTGTCTGACGTTGATCACGGACATGGGCTAACACTTAGTAAAATCGTCGATCCGTATGTGGAAACTCCCGGTACGTGTCTACCGGTGTGAAAAATCTGGTGAAATGTGTTCAACCTTGGTTTTCCATGTACATATGTGCCAAACAAACATAGATAGATAAAAAATTCCATTGGTCCATCCTCGTACGGAGAAAGCTATAAGGGTAGATCTGCGGGGCCCCCTCGATCTAGGGTTTCGCGGGTGAATGACCGTGGAGGGCCGGAATCATTGGAAAACCTGCATGTGGAGCTAGGTTATGTTTATAAGTGTGATTTAATGTTTGTAGATGGCATATGTAGGTCATGTGTGTTACGTTGTTCACGGACATGGGCTAACACTTAGTAAAATCGTCGATCTGTATGTGGAAACTCCCGGTACGTGTCTACCGGTGTGAATAATGTGGTGAAATGTGTTCAACCTTGGTTTTCCATGTACATATGTGCTAAACAAACATAGATAGATAAAAAAGTCCATTGGTCCATCCTCGTACGGAGAAAGCTATAAGGGTAGATCTGCGGGCCCCCCCGATCTAGGGTTTCGGGGGTGAATGACGATCGGAGGGCCGGAATCATTGGAAAACCTGCATGTGGAGCTAGGTTATGTTTATAAGTTTGATTTAATGTTTGTAGATGGCATATGTAGGTCATGTGTCTGACGTTGTTCACGGACATGGGCTAACACTATGTAAAATCTTCGATCCGTATGTGGAAACTTCCGGTACGTGTCTACCGGTGTGAATAATGTGGTGAAATGTGTTCAATCTTGGTTTTCCATGTACATATGTGCTAAACAAAGATAGATAGATAAAAAAGTCCATTGGTCCATCCTCGTACGGAGAAAGCTATAAGGGTAGATCTGCGGGCCCCCCCGATCTAGGGTTTCGGGGGTGAATTACCGTCGGAGGGCCAGAATCATTGGAAAACCTGCATGTGGAGCTAGGTTATGTTTATAAGTGTGATTTAATGTTTGTAGATGGCATATGTAGGTCATGTGTCTGACGTTGTTCACGGAGATGGGCTAACACTTAGTAAAATCGTCGATCCGTATGTGGAAACTCCCGGTACGTGTCTACCGGTGTGAATAATGTGGTGAAATGTGTTCAACCTTGGTTTTCCATGTACATATGTGCTAAACAAACATAGATAGATAAAAAAGTCCATTGGTCCATCCTCGTACGGTGAAATCTATAAGGGTAGATCTGCGGGCCCGGCCCCCCCGATCTAGGGTTTCGGGGGTGAATGACCGTCGGAGGGCCGGAATCATTAGAAAACCTGCATGTGGAGCTAGGTTATGTTTATAAGTGTGATCTAATGTTTGTAGATGGCATATGTAGGTCATGTGTCTAACGTTGTTCACGGACATGGGCTAACACTTAGTAAAATCGTCAATCCGTATGTGGAAACTCCCGGTACGTGTCTACCGGTGTGAATAATGTGGTGAAATGTGTTCAACCTTGGTTTTCCATGTACATATGTGCTAAAAAAACATAGATAGATAAAAAAGTCCATCGGTCCGTTCTCGTACGGAGAAAGCTATAAGGGTAGATCTGCGGGCCCCCCTCTGATCTAGGGTTTCGGGGGTGAATGACTGATATGTCCAAAACGTATCGATAATTTCTGCTTGCTCCATGCATGTTTTGTGTGATATTGCTATGATCTAGATACACTTTCATACACTTTTGATCATATTTGGACTAACCTATTAACTTAGTGCACCCCAGTGCGAGTTCCTGTTTTCTGCTGTTTTTCTATTTCAGTTTTCCCCCATATAAAAAGTGCCAGAAAAATTCGGGAAAATTCAGATAAAAAATCAGCGTGACGGAAGCTTCGAGAAGATCCCGGGAGGGGCCAGAGGGGAGCCAGGGGGGCCCAGGCGGCCACCCGGCGCGGCCCCACCCCTGGCCGCGCCAGGGGGGCGCCTGGGGCCCCTGGCACACCTCTGGCTGCCCCCTTTCGCCTATTTATCCCCCGTCTTGGGAAAACTGCAGAACAAGAACCCTATTCCGCGAACTCGCCTCTGTTCCGCCGCCGCCGCGCTTCTGAAGATTAGGAGCACCAGAAGACCTCCTCCCAGCACCCTGCCGGAGGGAGGATTGACCTCCGGGAGTCTCCTCTCCACCATGGATGCTCCCCGGATGTCTCGTGAGTAGTTTTGCTTGGACCATGGGTCCGTGATCAGTAGCTATGTGATGTTCTCCTCCCCTCTTTGATCTTCATTGTTTAGACCTCGTGAGCTGACCTACATGATCGAGGCACCTTTGTAATATTTCTGCTATTGCTATGTTGAGTTTGATCGGATCTGATGGATTATGAGATTATGTTCAGATTGTGATAGAGTAATATATTTGGTTTTTATCTCTTATATTTTTGTTCCTAAGTAATTCTTGCATGCTCTCCGTTGCTGTTTATTGCTTTGGCCAAGTAGTAGGTAGTGACTCCAAGAGGGAGCGTTGTGCTAGATTGTGGGTTCATGCCTCCCCATGACATGCTTGAGTGACAGAAACATGAGTCTAGGGGATGTGCTGTTGCCACAAGGGGGAAAACAACGGTGCTTGTAACCGCGGTTGCAAGGATTGTTTACTTTACGCAAAGTTCTTTTTAATGCATTTGTCTGTTGCTTTGGGTTTACACTTTGGGTGGGGCTCGCAACTTAATACCAGCGAGATGTACTGGATAGATATCTCAAGGCTGATGATTAGTAGTAGATGCAGATGGATTTCGGTCTACTTACTTTGGCGTACTGCCCGTGCTTTTGAACCTCTTCCTTTCTTTTGTAGCATAGTTAGCATTGCGGTGCATTCATAATCCTGTCAATTGCCTTTCTGTAATTTTTTTACCTCGCATAACAATTTTATCGTCTTTTGGGAGAGAGACATCACTAGCGAACATCACGTATCCCGGTCCATATCCTTATCACTGTTTCCAATCTACATTTACTTTATTTTATTTGCTATCATTATCCCTTGCATTTTATCCTTTGTAAACAACAAGACCGGAGAGATTGACAACCTCTCTGAACTTCGTTGGGAACAAAGTTATCTGTGTCTGTGTGCAGGTCCGCGTCAGTTGCGCCGCTGACACCTACTTATCATCTCTGGAGTCCTGCTGGAGACAAACCTTGGTATCTTCACCGAGGGAAAACTGCTGCCGCACTATATCTCAACCTTACACTTGGGGAAACCAACGAAGGGGCGAGAAGCCATCAAGCAAGTTTTCTGGCGCCGTTGCCGGGGACTCCAAGTGCTAAGATAGGGGAGTTGCACACTACCCTTTACCTTTGTTTTTTAGTCTTGTTAGTTTATCTTTCAGTTTTTATCTTTGTGTCTTTTATCAAAATTTACAAAAATTTTATCTATCTTGCTGTTAGTAGTCCTCCTTGTTTAGATGAACATGTTAGGACTAGGTGCTTTGCGGGAATCGGAAGTTCTCGATTTCCGTCAAAGGGATGGAGAAAATATGAAGAAGGCATGGGACAGAATTTCTGAAGCACATAAAAGAATTATGCCTTGGATATCTATAAAGATTGTGCTTAGAAATTTTTACCATGGTCTTTTTAAGTGGTGTAAGCACTCTCTTGACATTATAGCTGAAGGAGATTTTCTAGAGTGTGATGAAGATAGGGCTCTTGAGATTTTGCATAGTCTATCTGGTTTTTTTGTTTATGATCGTAGTATTGATACTGTCATAGATAGACTTGCCACTATTGAAAAAAGACTGGATGCTCTATATTTGGGGAAATTAGAGGAACTTATGTCCAATAAGAAAGAAATGTTGGAGATAGATGATGATTGGGAGCCCTTTGTTAGGATTAGCATCTCTAACCAAAGCTTCCTTGCTTTTTGTGATATTGGATCCACAGTTTCCACTATGCCAAAAATAGTCTATGATTCTTTGAAACTGGATATGAATATATTATCATCTTATCATGAACATTCTAATGGAGATATTTCAGAGGTTAAAGGAAATGTAAAAGAAGTCCAAGTTTCATTCCTTCATAGGACTGCACCAATGGATTTCTTCATCATGGAGCCAAACCAAAGTAACATTGTGCTCGGAAGAGACTTCCTCCGTGCTATGAAAGGCATCATTGATATTGGTAATAGGCACATACGCTTACGCGGTATGGCGAAAGGTAAGTATATCTTCCCTAGTAAAAAGAAGAAGGAACTTATTGAAAATCAATTTGAGGGATTTTATGATTCTGATCTTGGATACCCTTGATTCTTCTTTTTGCATTATGCCTAGCTAATGGCTTTAAAGAAGCGCTTTCGGGAGGCAGCCCGCAACGAATTTAGGTTTTTCTTTTTGCTTTTGTTATGTCTTGATGTTTTTTACTACTGTGGCAACATCATTGTATCTTTATTTTTCAGCTTTGTGCCAAGTTATAGCCTCTTACGGCAAGGGAAGTAAAAGTTGTGACATGCTGTCCAGAAAATAGATTCTATCCTCGTGACCAGAAATATTCCCGAAAAATCCCAGTTCATATTTTTGAGCTGAATTTTTTACACAGTATGCTCTATACAATTACGAAAGTTCCGTATGTTCTGAATTTTTTTATTTGAGTTGCAGAAGTGCCCCTAAAAAAATCTTTACTATCTGCTGTTCTGTTTTTCACAGATTCTGCCACGTTTTGTCTCTCCTTACTTTTGCAAACCTTAAGCTTGCTTTTTCTTTGCAAAAACTTTTTTGGCAATCTTGGGAAACAGTAGCTCTTCAAGATTATCTTTATATCCAGTGGAGAAAAATTATTTATTAAGGGTACTAACCTCTCTAATCAGCTTGTGATGAGTTATGTATGAAGGGAGTTTTCAAGTGTGCGATGGAAGATGATGAAAGAAGATCCAGGAGTGTCAAGCGCTCAAGCTTGGGGATGCCCCCATGTATCCCCAATAAATATTCAAGGAGACTCAAGCGTCTAAGCTTGGGGATGCCCCCGTGCATCCCCTTCTCCATCAACAATCATCAGTTCGTCCTTTGTCTCACTATATTTTTATCACTTCATGCGTTATGTGCTATGCTTGGAGCGTCTCGCTCTTAGGTTTTGTTTTTAGTTTTGTTTAGCTTTGCTTGATGTTCTTAAAAAGTTAGATCCTTTCTTACTTTGTGTGGGAGAGAGACACGCTCCACTTTCAAAATCTAGAACACATCATAGGATTTTTCCTGCCTATCTTTTTGCTATTGTGTGTTCTTTATCTTTTCATAGCTACTGCCATGTTTAGTTTTAGTCTTAGTTTGTCTTTAGCAAGAGCCTTGGCTTTTGTTTAGTTTGTTGCTGCAACTCTTTTAAGTCTTCATGTTTATCTTGTTAAGAGAGTTGGTTGTTGCACTGAGTTGTGTTTTGTCTTGAAAGTAGGTAATTGAGGTTGCTATTTAATTTTAGTAGTAGCTTGAAATAGTTTTGAGGCATTGTTGTGAGTAATGTTTGGACTTTTGGTGTCAAGAGCTCTTGCCTATTAGTGATAGGTGTCGTATTTTGGGCAATCCGTGTTTATTTTCAAAACCTACAAAACTAGTTGAGAACTCTAGCTACTAGATGGATCACTACTCTTCTGAGGAGTCGAATATTAGAGTACACTCACGTACCATGAGTCGAGGATGCGCGAGGATAACCAAACCCCCATACACTCCTCCTCGGGGTACTTGTCTCTTTGTGAACCTCCTCATTAGATTGAGAGTTACCGATAATAAGTGCATGAGTTCTTCGGACTAATGTAAGTATTGAGAGTTGACACTTCCACCTTCCCATATTTTGCTAGCCTTTCCCGCGCCGTGCATTGCCTTCTTCTCACTCCGAGAGTTGGTGTCCACCTTCGCCGGTACATCCAAACCCTTGGCATGATACGCTCTGTCATCATAAGCCTCCCTTTATCCTTCCTCAAAACAACCACCATACCTACCTATCAAGGCATTTCCATTGCCTTTCCGAGTTATATTGCCATGCAACTTCCACCTCTTCATGACTTAATCTTCATGTCATACATGTTCCTGCTACACTGGCAGCGACATACATTGCATACATCATGTTAGTTATATCTTCTTTATGATTTTGAGTACCTTGTAAAGTGTGAAAGATCTCCTTTACCTTCTTGTAAAATAGAGTGTTGCCCTTAAGTGAGGAAAAGATCCCAAAGTGGACACATTTAAAGATCCCAAAGAGGACAAATGAGAGTTAAATAGAAAGAGCCATTGAGGCCACAAAAAATACAAAAAAATAGAAAAAAGAGAAAAAGAAATAAAAAGAGAGAAAGGGGCAACACTACTATCCTTTTGAGAGATCCACACTAGTACTCCCTTTATATCCTTGTACTCCATAGAGATGATCTTTTTGCATATAGTTTGGAGAGCTTCCTAGCTCGTATGTGCATCTGTTGCATTGCAATCGCTACTCCTCACATCATATCTATCATTTGGCATCTCTTGCCTATGATTGTCCTCATTGATGTGAGCCTTTCTCATCCTTTTTGTCTTCCTCCTCCACCATATTTCTCTCTTTGCCATCCTAAGTGTCAACTCTCGTGCTTACGCTCATCCATTGCATGAGTGCTCAAAATATCGAAAAGGAGTGGATCAAATTTACTTGTACCTGGCTAGTGGTCTGGGGACGAGTCAAGATAAGATTCCAAAGAGGACCAAGTGTGAAACTTTAGTAGATTGAGTTCTCAACAAAAATACTTTTTTCTCTCGTATTCCCTATTCCCCCTTTCTTGCACGCAAACACCATTTGGAGACATTCGAGTCACGGACAGCGAGAGCTCTTGCACCTTTTGTTCTTTTGTTACTTGTTTCAATGCTAATATAGACTCTTGCCTGTTATGACTTGAATTGAATCTCTAACCTTGATTGCTTTACTTTTCAAAGTTCTTTTATGGTTGCTAGCATGTCACCACAGAAATTATGCTTGTTACCATTTACCTACTCGAGGACGAGCAGGAATTAAGCTTGGGGATGTTGATACGTCCAAAACGTATCGATAATTTCTGCTTGCTCCATGCATGTTTTGTGTGATATTGCTATGATCTAGATACACTTTCATACACTTTTGATCATATTTGGACTAACCTATTAACTCAGTGCACCCCAGTGCCAGTTCCTGTTTTCTGCTATTTTTCTATTTCAGTTTTCCCCCATATAAAAGTGCCAGAAAAATTCAGGAAAATTCAGATAAAAAATCAGTGTGACGGAAGCTTCGAGAAGAGCCCGGGAGGGGCCATCGGGGAGCCAGGGGGCCCAGGCGGCCACCCGGCGCGGCCCCACCCCTGGCCGTGCCAGGGGGGCGCCTGGGGCCCCTGGCCCACCTCTGGCTGCCCCCTTTCGCCTATTTATCCCTCGTCACGGGAAAACTGCAGAACAAGAACCCTATTCCGCGAACTCGCCTCTGTTCCGCCGCCGCCGCGCTGCCGAAGATCGGGAGCACCATAAGACCTCTTCCCGGCACCCTGCCGGAGGGAGGATTGACCTCCGGGAGTCTCCTCTCCACCATGGATGCTCCCTGTATGTCTCGTGAGTAGTTTTCCTTGGACCATGGGTCCGTGATCAGTAGCTATGTGATGTTCTTCTCCCCTCTTTGATCTTCATTGTTTAGACCTCGTCAGCTGCCCTACATGATCGAGGCACCTTTGTAATATTTCTGCTATTGCTATGTTGAGTTTGATCGGATCTGATGGATTATGAGATTATGTTCAGATTGTGATAGAGTAATATATTTGGTTTTTATCTCTTATATTTTTGTTCCTAAGTAATTCTTGCATGCTCTCCGTTGCTGTTTATTGCTTTGTCCAAGTAGTAGGTAGTGACTCCAAGAGGGAGCGTTGTGCTAGATTGTGGGTTCATGCCTCCCCGATGACATGCTTGAGTGACTGAAACATGAGTCTAGGGGATGTGCTGTTGCCACAAGGGGGAAAACAACGGTGCTTGTAACCGCGGTTGCAAGGATTCTTTACTTTACGCAAAGTTCTTTTTAATGCAGTTGTCTGTTGCTTTGGGTTTACACTTTGGGTGGGGCTCGCAACTTAATACCAGCGAGATGTTCAGGATAGATATCTCAAGGTGGATGATTAGTAGTAGATGCAGATGGATTTCGGTCTACTTACTTTGGCGTACTTCCCGTGCTTTTGAACCTCTTCCTTTCTTTTGTAGCATAGTTAGCATTGCGGTGCTTTCATAATCCTGTCAATTGCCTCTCTGTAATTTTTTTACCTCGCATAGCAATTTTATCGTCTTTTGGGAGAGAGACATCACTAGCGAACAACACGTATCCCGGTCCATATCCTTATCACTGTTTCCACTCTACATTTACTTTACCGCTTTTATTTTCTTATCCCTTGCATTTTATCCTTTGTAAACAACAAGACCGGAGAGATTGACAACCTCTCTGAACTTCGTTGGGAACAAAGTTATCTGTGTTTGTGTGCAGGTCCGCGTCAGTTGCGTCGCTGACACCTACTTATCATCTCTGGAGTCCTGCTGGAGACAAACCTTGGTATCTTCACCGACGGAAAATTGCTGCTGCACTACATCTCAACCTTACACTTGGGGAAACCAACGAAGGGGCGAGAAGCCATCAATGACCGTCGGAGGGCCGGAATCATTGGAAAACCTGCATGTGGAGCTAGGTTATGTTTATAAGTGTGATTTAAAGTTTGTAGATGGCATATGTAGGTCATGTGTCTGACGTTGTTCACGGACATGGTCTAACACTTAGTAAAATCGTCGATCCTTATGTGGAAACTCCCGGTACGTGTCTACCGGTGTGAATAATGTGGTGAAATTGTTCAACCTTGGTTTTCCATGTACATATGTGCTAAACAAACATAGATAGATAAAAAAGTCCATTGGTCCATCCTCGTACGGAGAAAGCAATAAGGGTAGATCTGCGGGCCCCCCCATCCCCCGATCTAGGGTTTCGGGGGTGAATGACCGTTGGAGGGCCGGAATCATTGGAAAACCTGCATGTGGAGCTAGGTTATGTTTATAAGTGTGATTTAATATTTGTAGATGGCATCTGTAGGTCATATGTTTGACGTTGTTCACGGACATGGGCTAACACTTAGTAAAATCGTCGATCCGTATGTGGAAACTCCCGGTACGTGTCTACCGGTGTGAATAATGTGGTGAAATGTGTTCAACCTTGGTTTTCCATGTACATATGTGCTAAACAAACATAGATAGATAGAAAAGTCAATTGGTCCATCCTCGTACGGAGAAAGCTATAAGGGTAGATATGCGCCCCCCCCCCCCCCCGATCTAGGGTTTCGGGGGTGAATGACCGTCGGAGTGCCGGAATCATTGGAAAACCTGCATGTGGAGCTAGGTTATGTTTATAAGTGTGATTTAATGTTTGTAGATTGCATATGTAGGTCATGTGTCTGACGTTGTTCACGGACATGGGCTAACACTTAGTAAAATCGTCGATCCGTATGTGGAAACTCCCAGTCGGTGTCTACCGGTGTGAATAATGTGGTGAAATGTGTTCAACCTTGGTTTTCCATGTACATATGTGCTAAACAAACATAGATAGATAAAAAAGTCCATTGGTCCATCCTCTTACGGAGAAAGCTATAAGGGTAGATCTGCGGGCCCCCCCGATCTAGGGTTTCGCGGGTGAATGACCGTCGGAGGGCCGGAATCATTGGAAAACCTGCATGTGGAGCTAGGTTATGTTTATAAGTTTGATTTAATGTTTGTAGATGGCATATGTAGGTCATGTTTCTGACGTTGTTCACGGACATGGGATAACACTTCGTAAAATCGTCGATCCGTATGTGGAAACTCCCGGTACGTGTCTACCGGTGTGAATAATGTGGTGAAATTGTTCAACCTTGGATTTCCATGTACATATGTGCTAAAAAAACATAGATAGATAAAAAAGTCCATTGGTCCATCCTCGTACGGAGAAAGCTATAAGGGTAGATCTGCGGGGCCCCCCGATCTAGGGTTCCGGGGGTGAATGACCGTTGGAGGGCCGGAATCATTGGAAAACCTGCATGTGGAGCTAGGTTATGTTTAAAAGTGTGATTTAATGTTTGTAGATGGCATCTGTAGGTCATGTGTCTGACGTTGTTCACGGACATGGGCTAACACTTAGTAAATTCGTCGATCCGTATGTGGAAACTCCCGGTACGTGTCTACCGGTGTGAATAATGTGGTGAAATGTGTTCAACCTTGGTTTTCCATGTACATATGTTCTAAATAAACATAGATAGATAGAAAAGTCAGTTGGTCCATCCTCGTACGGAGAAAGCTATAAGGGTAGATCTGCGGGCCCCCCCGATCTAGGGTTTCGGGGGTGAATGACCGTCGGAGGGCCGGAATCATTGGAAAACCTGCATGTGGAGCTAGGTTATGTTTATAAGTGTGATTTAATGTTTGTAGATGGCATATGTAGGTCATGTGTCTGACGTTGTTCACGCACATGGGCTAACACTTAGTAAAATTGTCGATCCGTATGTGGAAACTCCCGGTACGTGTCTACCGGTGTGAATAATGTGGTGAAATGTGTTCAACCTTGGTTTTCCATGTACATATGTGCTAAACAAACATAGATAGATAAAAAATTCCATTGGTCCATCCTCGTACGGAGAAAGCTATAAGGGTAGATCTGCGGGGCCCCCCCGATCTAGGGTTTCGCGAGTGAATGACCGTCGGAGGGCCGGAATCATTGGAAAACCTGCATGTGGAGCTAGGCTATGTTTATAAGTGTGATTTAATTTTTGTAGATGGCATATGTAGGTCATGTGTCTGACTTTGTTCACGGACATGGGCTAACACTTAGTAAAATAGTCGATCCGTAAGTGGAAAATCCCGGTACGTGTCTACCGGTGTGAATAATGTGGTGAAATGTGTTCAACCTTTTGTTTTCCATGTACAATGTGCTAAACAAACATAGATAGATAAAAAGTCCATTGGTCCATCCTCGTACGGAGAAATCTATAAGGGTAGATCTGCGGGCCCGGGCCCCCCGATCTAGGGTTTCGGGTGTGAATGACCGTCGGAGGGCCGAAATCATTAGAAAACCTGCATGTGGAGCTAGGTTATGTTTATAAGTGTGATTTAATGTTTGTAGATGGCATATGTAGGTGATGTGTCTGACGTTGTTCACGGACATGGGCTAACACTTAGTAAAATCGTCGATCCGTATGTGGAAACTCCCGGTACGTGTCTACCGGTGTGAATAATGTGGTGAAATGTGTTTAACCTTGGGTTTCCATGTACATATGTGCTAAAAACATAGATAGATAAAAAAAGTCCATTGGTCCATCCTCGTACGGAGAAAGCTATAAGGGTAGATCTGCGGGCCCCCCCCGATCTAGGGTTTCGCGGGTGAATGACCGTCGGAGGGCCGGAATCATTGGAAAACCTTCATGTGGAGCTAGGTTATGTTTATAATTGTGATTTAATGTTTGTAGATGGCATATGTAGGTCATGTGTCTGACGTTGTTCACGAACATGGGATAACACTTCGTAAAATCGTCGATCCGGATGTGGAAACTCCCGGTACGTGTCTACCGGTGTGAATAATGTGGTGAAATTGTTCAACCTTGGTTTTCCATGTACGTTGTGCTAAACAAACATAGATAGATAAAAAAGTCCATTGGTCCATCCTCGTACGGAGAAAGCTATACGGATAGATCTGCGGGCCCCCCCGATCTAGGGTTTCGGGGGTGAATGACCGTTGGAGGGTCGGAATCATTGGAAACCTACATGTGGAGCTAGGTTATGTTTAAAAGTGTGATTTAATGTTTGTAGATGGCATCTGTAGGTCATGTGTCTGACGTTGTTCACGTACATGGGCTAACACTTAGTAAAATCGTCGATCCGTATGTGGAAACTCCCGGTACGTGTCTACCGGTGTGAATAATGTGGTGAAATGTGTTCAACCTTGGTTTTCCATGTACATATGTTCTAAACAAACATAGATAGATAGAAAAGTCAGTTGGTCCATCCTCGTACGGAGAAAGCTATAAGGGTAGATATGCGGGCCCCGCCGATCTAGGGTTTCGGGGGTGAATGACCGTCGGAGGGCCGGAATCATTGGAAAACCTGCATGTGGAGCTAGGTTATGTTTATAAGTGTGATTTAATGTTTGTAGATGGCATATGTAGGTCATGTGTCTGACGTTGTTCACGCACATGGGCTAACACTTAGTAAAATTGTCGATCCGTATGTGGAAACTCCCGGTA
The DNA here is from genome assembly GCA_950022295.1 of Bromus sterilis. Taxonomy (NCBI): domain Eukaryota; kingdom Viridiplantae; phylum Streptophyta; class Magnoliopsida; order Poales; family Poaceae; genus Bromus; species Bromus sterilis. The sequence goes on along the minus strand of OX465601.1, from coordinate 133,826,238 downwards.
CGTGTCTACCGGTGTGAATAATGTGGTGAAATGTGTTCAACCTTGGTTTTCCATGTACATATGTGCTAAACAAACATAGATAGATAAAAAAGTCCATTGGTCCATCCTCGTACAGAGAAAGCTATAAGGGTAGATCTGCGGGCCCCCCCCGATCTAGGGTTTCGCGAGTGAATGACCGTCGGAGGGCCGGAATCATTGGAAAACCTGCATGTGGAGCTAGGCTATGTTTATAAGTGTGATTTAATTTTTGTAGATGGCATATGTAGGTCATGTGTCTGACGTTGTTCACGGACATGGGCTAACACTTAGTAAAATAGTCGATCCGTATGTGGAAAATCCCAGTACGTGTCTACCGGTGTGAATAATGTGGTGAAATGTGTTCAACCTTTGTTTTCCATGTACATTTGTGCTAAACAAACATAGATAGATAAAAATTCCATTGGTCCATCCTCGTACGGAGAAATCTATAAGGGTAGATCTGCGGGCCCGGCCCCCCCGATCTAGGGTTTCGGGTGTGAATGACCGTCGGAGGGCCGGAATCATTAGAAAACCTGCATGTGGAGCTAGGTTATGTTTATAAGTGTGATTTAATGTTTGTAGATGGCATATGTAGGTGATGTGTCTGACGTTGTTCACGGACATGGGCTAACACTTAGTAAAATCGTCGATCCGTATGTGGAAACTCCCGGTACGTGTCTACCGGTGTGAATAATGTGGTGAAATGTGTTCAACCTTGGGTTTCCATGTACATATGTGCTAAAAACATAGATAGATAAAAAAGTCCATTGGTCCATCCTCGTACGGAGAAATCTATAAGGGTAGATCTGCGGGCCCGGCCCCCCCGATCTAGGGTTTCGGGGGTGAATGACCGTCGGAGGGCAGGAATCATTAGAAAACCTGCATGTGGAGCTAGGTTATGTTTATAAGTGTGATTTAATGTTTCTAGATGGCATATGCAGGTCATGTGTCTGACGTTGTTCACGGGCATGGGCTAACACTTAGTAAATCGTTGATCCATGTGGAAACTCCCGCTACGTGTCTACCGGTGCAAATAATGTGTTGAAATGTGTTCAACCTTGGTTTTCCATGTACATATGTGCTAAACAAACATAGATAGATAAATAAGTCCATTGGTCCATCCTCGTACGGCGAAATCTAGAAGGGTAGATCTGCGGGCCCGGCCCCCACGATCTAGGGTTTCGGGGGTGAATGACCGTCGGAGGGCCAGAATCATTGGAAAACCTGCATGTGGAGCTAGGTTATGTTTATAAGTGTGATTTAATGTTTGTAGATGGCATCTGTAGGTCATATGTTTGACGTTGTTCACGGACATGGGCTAACACTTAGTAAAATCGTCGATCCGTATGTGGAAACTCCCGGTACGTGTCTACCGGTGTGAATAATATGGTGAAATGTGTTCAACCTTGGTTTTCCATGTACATATGTGCTAAACAAACATAGATAGATAAAAAAGTCCATTGGTCCATCCTCGTACGGAGAAAGCTATAAGGGTAGATCTGCGGCCCCCCCCCCCGATCTAGGGTTTCGGGGGTGAATGACCGTCGGAGGGCCGGAATCATTGGAAAACCTGCATGTGGATCTAGGTTATGTTTATAAGTGTGATTTAATGTTTGTAGATGGCACATGTAGGTCACGTGTCTGACGTTGTTCACGGACATGGGCTAACACTTAGTAAAATCGTCGATCCGTATGTGGAAACTCCCGGTACGTGTCTACCGGTGTGAATAATGTGGTGAAATGTGTTCAACCTTGGTTTTACATGTACATATGTGCTAAACAAACATAGATAGATAATAAAGTCCATTGGTCCATCCTCTTACGGAGAAATCTATAAGGGTAGATCTGCGGGCCCCCCGATCTAGGGTTTCGCGGGTGAATGACCGTCGGAGGGCCGGAATCATTGGAAAACCTGCATGTGGAGCTAGGTTATGTTTATAAGTTTGATTTAATGTTTGTAGATGGCATATGTAGGTCATGTGTCTGACGTTGTTCACGGACATGGGATAACACTTCGTAAAATCGTCGATCCGGATGTGGAAACTCCCGGTACGTGTCTACCGGTGTGAATAATGTGGTGAAATGTGTTCAACCTTGGTTTTCCATGTACATATGTGCTAAACAAACATAGATAGATAAAAAAGTCCATTGGTCCATCCTCGTACGGAGAAAGCTATAAGGGTAGATCTGCGGCCCCCCCCCCCGATCTAGGGTTTCGGGGGTGAATGACCGTCGGAGGGCCGGAATCATTGGAAAACCTGCATGTGGATCTAGGTTATGTTTATAAGTGTGATTTAATGTTTGTAGATGGCACATGTAGGTCACGTGTCTGACGTTGTTCACGGACATGGGCTAACACTTAGTAAAATCGTCGATCCGTATGTGGAAACTCCCGGTACGTGTCTACCGGTGTGAATAATGTGGTGAAATTGTTCAACCTTGGATTTCCATGTACATATGTGCTAAACAAACATAGATAGATAAAAAAGTCCATTGGTCCATCCTCGTACGGAGAAAGCTATAAGGGTAGATCTGCGGGGCCCCCCGATCTAGGGTTTCGGGGGTGAATGACCGTTGGAGGGCCGGAATCATTGGAAAACCTGCATGTGGAGCTAGGTTATGTTTAAAAGTGTGATTTAATGTTTGTAGATGGCATCTGTAGGTCATGTGTCTGACGTTGTTCACGGACATGGGCTAACACTTAGTAAATTCGTCGATCCGTATGTGGAAACTCCCGGTACGTGTCTACCGGTGTGAATAATGTGGTGAAATGTGTTCAACCTTGGTTTTCCATGTACATATGTTCTAAATAAACATAGATAGATAGAAAACTCAGTTGGTCCATCCTCGTACGGAGAAAGCTATAAGGGTAGATCTGCGGGCCCCCCCGATCTAGGGATTCGGGGGTGAATGACTGTCGGAGGGACGGAATCATTGGAAAACCTGCATGTGGAGCTAGGTTATGTTTATAAGTGTGATTTAATGTTTGTAGATGGCATATGTAGGTCATGTGTCTGATGTTTTTCAAGCACATGGGCTAACACTTAGTAAAATTGTCGATCCGTATGTGGAAACTCCCGGTACGTGTCTACCGGTGTGAATAATGTGGTGAAATGTGTTCAACCTTGGTTTTCCATGTACATATGTGCTAAACAAACATAGATAGATAAAAAATTCCATTGGTCCATCCTCGTACGGAGAAAGCTATAAGGGTAGATCTGCGGGCCCCCCCGATCTAGGGTTTCGCGAGTGAATGACCGTCGGAGGGCTGGAATCATTGGAAAACCTGCATGTGGAGCTAGGCTATGTTTATAAGTGTGATTTAATTTTTGTAGATGGCATATGTAGGTCATGTGTCTGACGTTGTTCACGGACATGGGCTAACACTTAGTAAAATAGTCGATCCATATGTGGAAAATCCCAGTACGTGTCTACCGGTGTGAATAATGTGGTGAAATGTGTTCAACCTTTTGTTTTCCATGTACATATGTGCTAAACAAACATAGATAGATAAAAAGTCCATTGGTCCATCCTCGTACGGAGAAATCTATAAGGGTAGATCTGCGGGCCCGGCCCCCCCGATCTAGGGTTTCGGGTGTGAATGACCGTCGGAGGGCCGGAATCATTAGAAAACCTGCATGTGGAGCTAGGTTATGTTTATAAGTGTGATTTAATGTTTTTAGATGGCATATGTAGGTGATGTGTCTGACGTTGTTCACGGACATGGGCTAACACTTAGTAAAATCGTCGATCCGTATGTGGAAACTCCCGGTACGTGTCTACCGGTGTGAATAATGTGGTGAAATGTGTTTAACCTTGGGTTTCCATGTACATATGTGCTAAAAACATAGATAGATAAAAAAGTCCATTGGTCCATCCTCGTACGGAGAAAGCTATAAGGGTAGATCTGCGGGCCACCCCGATCTAGGGTTTCGCGGGTGAATGACCGTCGGAGGGCCGGAATCATTGGAAAACCTGCATGTGGAGCTAGGTTATGTTTATAAGTGTGATTTAATGTTTGTAGATGGCATATGTAGGTCATGTGTCTGACGTTGTTCACGAACATGGGATAACACTTCGTAAAATCGTCGATCCGGATGTGGAAACTCCCGGTACGTGTCTAACGGTGTGAATAATGTGGTGAAATTTTTCAACCTTGGTTTTCCATGTACGTTGTGCTAAACAAACATAGATAGATAAAAAAGTCCATTGGTCCATCCTCGTACGGAGAAAGCTATAAGGGTAGATCTGCGGGCCCCCCCGATCTAGGGTTTCGGGGGTGAATGACCGTTGGAGGGCCGGAATCATTGGAAACCTGCATGTGGAGCTAGGTTATGTTTAAAAGTGTGATTTAATGTTTGTAGATGGCATCTGTAGGTCATGTGTCTGACGTTGTTCACGGACATGGGCTAACACTTAGTAAAATCGTCGATCCGTATGTGGAAACTCCCGGTACGTGTCTACCGGTGTGAATAATGTGGTGAAATGTGTTCAACCTTGGTTTTCCATGTACATATGTTCTAAACAAACATAGATAGATAGAAAAGTCAGTTGGTCCATCCTCGTACGGAGAAAGCTATAAGGGTAGATCTGCGGGCCCCCCCGATCTAGGGTTTCGGGGGTGAATGACCGTCGGAGGGCCGGAATCATTGGAAAACCTGCATGTGGAGCTAGGTTATGTTTATAAGTGTGATTTAATGTTTGTAGATGGCATATGTAGGTCATGTGTCTGACGTTGTTCACGCACATGGGCTAACACTTAGTAAAATTGTCGATCCGTATGTGGAAACTCCCGGTACGTGTCTACCGGTGTGAATAATGTGGTGAAATGTGTTCAACCTTGGTTTTCCATGTACATATGTGCTAAACAAACATAGATAGATAAAAAAGTCCATTGGTCCATCCTCGTACGGAGAAAGCTATAAGGGTAGATCTGCGGGCCCCCCCCGATCTAGGGTTTCGCGAGTGAATGACCGTCGGAGGGCCGGAATCATTGGAAAACCTGCATGTGGAGCTAGGCTATGTTTATAAGTGTGATTTAATTTTTGTAGATGGCATATGTAGGTCATGTGTCTGACGTTGTTCACGGACATGGGCTAACACTTAGTAAAATAGTCGATCCGTATGTGGAAAATCCCAGTACGTGTCTACCGGTGTGAATAATGTGGTGAAATGTGTTCAACCTTTGTTTTCCATGTACATTTGTGCTAAACAAACATAGATAGATAAAAATTACATTGGTCCATCCTCGTACGGAGAAATCTATAAGGGTAGATCTGCGGGCCCGGCCCCCCCGATCTAGGGTTTCGGGTGTGAATGACCGTCGGAGGGCCGGAATCATTAGAAAACCTGCATGTGGAGCTAGGTTATGTTTATAAGTGTGATTTAATGTTTGTAGATGGCATATGTAGGTGATGTGTCTGACGTTGTTCACGGACATGGGCTAACACTTAGTAAAATCGTCGATCCGTATGTGGAAACTCCCGGTACGTGTCTACCGGTGTGAATAATGTGGTGAAATGTGTTCAACCTTGGGTTTCCATGTACATATGTGCTAAAAACATAGATAGATAAAAAAGTCCATTGGTCCATCCTCGTACGGAGAAATCTATAAGGGTAGATCTGCGGGCCCGGCCCCCCCGATCTAGGGTTTCGGGGGTGAATGCCCGTCGGAGGGCCGGAATCATTAGAAAACCTGCATGTGGAGCTAGGTTATGTTTATAAGTGTGATTTAATGTTTCTAGATGGCATATGCAGGTCATGTGTCTGACGTTGTTCACGGGCTTGGGCTAACACTTAGTAAAATCGTTGATCCATGTGGAAACTCCCGCTACGTGTCTACCGGTGCAAATAATGTGTTGAAATGTGTTCAACCTTGGTTTTCCATGTACATATGTGCTAAAAAAACATAGATAGATAAAAAATTCCATTGGTCCATCCTCATACGGCGAAATCTAGAAGGGTAGATCTGCGGGCCCGACCCCCACGATCTAGGGTTTCGGGGGTGAATGACCGTCGGAGGGCCAGAATCATTGGAAAACCTGCATGTGGAGCTAGGTTATGTTTATAAGTGTGATTTAATGTTTGTAGATGGCATATGTAGGTCATATGTTTGACGTTGTTCACGGACATGGGCTAACACTTAGTAAAATCGTCGATCCGTATGTGGAAACTCCCGGTACGTGTCTACCGGTGTGAATAATATGGTGAAATGTGTTCAACCTTGGTTTTCCATGTACATATGTGCTAAACAAACATAGATAGATAAAAAAGTCCATTGGTCCATCCTCGTACGGAGAAAGCTATAAGGGTAGATCTGCGCCCCCCCCCCCCCCGATCTAGGGTTTCGGGGGTGAATGACCGTCGGAGGGCCGGAATCATTGGAAAACCTGCATGTGGATCTAGGTTATGTTTATAAGTGTGATTTAATGTTTGAAGATGGCACATGTAGGTCATGTGTCTGACGTTGTTCACGGACATGGGCTAACACTTAGTAAAATCGTCGATCCGTATGTGGAAACTCCCGGTACGTGTCTACCGGTGTGAATAATGTGGTGAAATGTGTTCAACCTTGGTTTTACATGTACATATGTGCTAAACAAACATAGATAGATAAAAAAGTCCATTGGTCCATCCTCTTACGGAGAAATCTATAAGGGTAGATCTGCGGGCCCCCCGATCTAGGGTTTCGCGGGTGAATGACCGTCGGAGGGCCGGAATCATTGGAAAACCTGCATGTGGAGCTAGGTTATGTTTATAAGTTTGATTTAATGTTTGTAGATGGCATATGTAGGTCATGTGTTTGACGTTGTTCACGGACATGGGATAACACTTCGTAAAATCGTCGATCCGTATGTGGAAACTCCCGGTACGTGTCTACCGGTGTGAATAATGTGGTGAAATTGTTCAACCTTGGATTTCCATGTACATATGTGCTAAACAAACATAGATAGATAAAAAAGTCCATTGGTCCATCCTCGTACGGAGAAAGCTATAAGGGTAGATCTGCGGGGCCCCCCGATCTAGGGTTTCGGGGGTGAATGACCGTTGGAGGGCCGGAATCATTGGAAAACCTGCATGTGGAGCTAGGTTATGTTTAAAAGTGTGATTTAATGTTTGTAGATGGCATCTGTAGGTCATGTGTCTGACGTTGTTCACGGACATGGGCTAACACTTAGTAAATTCGTCGATCCGTATGTGGAAACTCCCGGTACGTGTCTACCGGTGTGAATAATGTGATGAAATGTGTTCAACCTTGGTTTTCCATGTACATATGTTCTAAATAAACATAGATAGATAGAAAACTCAGTTGGTCCATCCTCGTACGGAGAAAGCTATAAGGGTAGATCTGCGGGCCCCCCCGATCTAGGGATTCGAGGGTGAATGACTGTCGGAGGGACGGAATCATTGGAAAACCTGCATGTGGAGCTAGGTTATGTTTATAAGTGTGATTTAATGTTTGTAGATTGCATATGTAGGTCATGTGTCTGATGTTGTTCAAGCACATGGGCTAACACTTAGTAAAATTGTCGATCCGTATGTGGAAACTCCCGGTACGTGTCTACCGGTGTGAATAATGTGGTGAAATGTGTTCAACCTTGGTTTTCCATGTACATATGTGCTAAACAAACATAGATAGATAAAAAAGTCCATTGGTCCATCCTCGTACGAAGAAAGCTATAAGGGTAGATCTGCGGGCCCCCCCGATCTAGGGTTTCGGGGGTGAATGACCGTCGGAGGGCCGGAATCATTGGAAAACCTGCATGTGGAGCTAGGTTATGTTTATAAGTGTGATTTAATGTTTGTAGATGGCTTATGTAGGTCATGTGTGTGACGTTGTTCACGGACATGGGCTAACACTTAGTAAAATCGTCGATCCGTATGTGGAAACTCCCGGTACGTGTCTACCGGTGTGAATAATGTGGTGAAATGTATTCAACCTTGGTTTTCCATGTACATATGTGCTAAAAAACATAGATAGATAAAAAAGTCCATTGGTCCATCCTCGTACGGAGAAAGCTATAAGGGTAGATCTGCGTGCCCCCCCCCCCCGATCTAGGGTTTCGGGGGTGAATCACCGTCGGAGGGCCGGAATCATTGGAAAACCTGCATGTGGAGCTAGTTTATGTTTATAAGTGTGATTTAATGTTTATAGATGGCAGATGTAGGTCATGTGTCTGACGTTCTTCACGGACATGGGCTAACACTTAGTAAAATCGTCGATCCGTATGTGGAAACTCCCGGTACGTGTCTACCGATGTGAATAATGTGGTGAAATGTATTCAACCTTGGTTTTCCATGTACATATGTGCTAAACAAACATAGATAGATAAAAAAGTCCATTGGTCCATCCTCGTACGTAGAAAGCTATAAGGGTAGATCTGCGGGCCCCCCCGATCTAGGGTTTCTCGGGTGAATGACCGTCGGAGGGCCGGAATCATTGGAAAACCTGCATGTGGAGCTAGGCTATGTTTATAAGTGTGATTTAATTTTTGTAGATGGCATATGTAGGTCATGTGTCTGACGTTGTTCACGGACATGGGCTAACACTTAGTAAAATAGTCGATCCGTATGTGGAAAATCCCAGTACGTGTCTACCGGTGTGAATAATGTGGTGAAATGTGTTCAACCTTTTGTTTTCCATGTACATATGTGCTAAACAAACATAGATAGATAAAAAGTCCATTGGTCCATCCTCGTACGGAGAAATCTATAACGGTAGATCTGCGGGCCCGGCCCCCCCGATCTAGGGTTTCGGGTGTGAATGACCGTCGGAGGGCCGGAATCATTAGAAAACCTGCATGTGGAGCTAGGTTATGTTTATAAGTGTGATTTAATGTTTTTAGATGGCATATGTAGGTGATGTGTCTGACGTTGTTCACGGACATGGGCTAACACTTAGTAAAATCGTCGATCCGTATGTGGAAACTCCCGGTACGTGTCTACCGGTGTGAATAATGTGGTGAAATGTGTTTAACCTTGGGTTTCCATGTACATATGTGCTAAAAACATAGATAGATAAAAAAGTCCATTGGTCCATCCTCGTACGGAGAAAGCTATAAGGGTAGATCTGCGGGCCCCCCCGATCTAGGGTTTCGCGGGTGAATGACCGTCGGAGGGCCGGAATCATTGGAAAACCTGCATGTGGAGCTAGGTTATGTTTATAAGTGTGATTTAATGTTTGTAGATGGCATATGTAGGTCATGTGTCTGACGTTGTTCACGAACATGGGATAACACTTCGTAAAATCGTCGATCCGGATGTGGAAACTCCCGGTACGTGTCTAACGGTGTGAATAATGTGGTGAAATTTTTCAACCTTGGTTTTCCATGTACGTTGTGCTAAACAAACATAGATAGATAAAAAAGTCCATTGGTCCATCCTCGTACGGAGAAAGCTATAAGGGTAGATCTGCGGGCCCCCCCGATCTAGGGTTTCGGGGGTGAATGACCGTTGGAGGGCCGGAATCATTGGAAACCTGCATGTGGAGCTAGGTTATGTTTAAAAGTGTGATTTAATGTTTGTAGATGGCATCTGTAGGTCATGTGTCTGACGTTGTTCACGGACATGGGCTAACACTTAGTAAAATCGTCGATCCGTATGTGGAAACTCCCGGTACGTGTCTACCGGTGTGAATAATGTGGTGAAATGTGTTCAACCTTGGTTTTCCATGTACATATGTTCTAAACAAACATAGATAGATAGAAAAGTCAGTTGGTCCATCCTCGTACGGAGAAAGCTATAAGGGTAGATCTGCGGGCCCCCCCGATCTAGGGTTTCGGGGGTGAATGACCGTCGGAGGGCCGGAATCATTGGAAAACCTGCATGTGGAGCTAGGTTATGTTTATAAGTGTGATTTAATGTTTGTAGATGGCATATGTAGGTCATGTGTCTGACGTTGTTCACGCACATGGGCTAACACTTAGTAAAATTGTCGATCCGTATGTGGAAACTCCCGGTATGTGTCTACCGGTGTGAATAATGTGGTGAAATGTGTTCAACCTTGGTTTTCCATGTACATATGTGCTAAACAAACATAGATAGATAAAAAAGTCCATTGGTCCATCCTCGTACGGAGAAAGCGATAAGGGTAGATCTGCGGGCCCCCCCCCCCCCCGATCTAGGGTTTCGCGAGTGAATGACCGTCGGAGGGCCGGAATCATTGGAAAACCTGCATGTGGAGCTAGGCTATGTTTATAAGTGTGATTTAATTTTTGTAGATGGCATATGTAGGTCATGTGTCTGACGTTGTTCACGGACATGGGCTAACACTTAGTAAAATAGTCGATCCGTATGTGGAAAATCCCAGTACGTGTCTACCGGTGTGAATAATGTGGTGAAATGTGTTCAACCTTTGTTTTCCATGTACATTTGTGCTAAACAAACATAGATAGATAAAAATTCCATTGGTCCATCCTCGTACGGAGAAATCTATAAGGGTAGATCTGCGGGCCCGGCCCCCCCGATCTAGGGTTTCGGGTGTGAATGACCGTCGGAGGGCCGGAATCATTAGAAAACCTGCATGTGGAGCTAGGTTATGTTTATAAGTGTGATTTAATGTTTGTAGATGGCATATGTAGGTGATGTGTCTGACGTTGTTCACGGACATGGGCTAACACTTAGTAAAATCGTCGATCCGTATGTGGAAACTCCCGGTACGTGTCTACCGGTGTGAATAATGTGGTGAAATGTGTTCAACCTTGGGTTTCCATGTACATATGTGCTAAAAACATAGATAGATAAAAAAGTCCATTGGTCCATCCTCGTACGGAGAAATCTATAAGGGTAGATCTGCGGGCCCGGCCCCCCCGATCTAGGGTTTCGGGGGTGAATGACCGTCGGAGGGCCGGAATCATTAGAAAACCTGCATGTGGAGCTAGGTTATGTTTATAAGTGTGATTTAATGTTTCTAGATGGCATATGCAGGTCATGTGTCTGACGTTGTTCACGGGCATGGGCTAACACTTAGTAAAATCGTTGATCCATGTGGAAACTCCCGCTACGTGTCTACCGGTGCAAATAATGTGTTGAAATGTGTTCAACCTTGGTTTTCCATGTACATATGTGCTAAAAAAACATAGATAGATAAAAAAGTCCATTGGTCCATCCTCGTACGGCGAAATCTAGAAGGGTAGATCTGCGGGCCCGACCCCCACGATCTAGGGTTTCGGGGGTGAATGACCGTCGGAGGGCCAGAATCATTGGAAAACCTGCATGTGGAGCGAGGTTATGTTTATAAGTGTGATTTAATGTTTGTAGATGGCATATGTAGGTCATATGTTTGACGTTGTTCACGGACATGGGCTAACACTTAGTAAAATCGTCGATCCGTATGTGGAAACTCCCGGTACGTGTCTACCGGTGTGAATAATATGGTGAAATGTGTTCAACCTTGGTTTTCCATGTACATATGTGCTAAACAAACATAGATAGATAAAAAAGTCCATTGGTCCATCCTCGTACGGAGAAAGCTATAAGGGTAGATCTGCGGCCCCCCCGATCTAGGGTTTCGGGGGTGAATGACCGTCGGAGGGCCGGAATCATTGGAAAACCTGCATGTGGATCTAGGTTATGTTTATAATTGTGATTTAATGTTTATAGATGGCACATGTAGGTCATGTGTCTGACGTTGTTCACGGACATGGGCTAACACTTAGTAAAATCGTCGATCCGTATGTGGAAACTCCTGGTACGTGTCTACCGGTGTGAATAATGTGGTGAAATGTGTTAAACCTTGGTTTTCCATGTACATATGTGCTAAACAAACATAGATAGATAAAAAAGTCCATTGGTCCATCCTCTTACGGAGAAATCTATAAGGGTAGATCTGCGGGCCCCCCGATCTAGGGTTTCACGGGTGAATGACCGTCGGAGGGCCGGAATCATTGGAAAACCTGCATGTGGAGCTAGGTTATGTTTATAAGTTTGATTTAATGTTTGTAGATGGCATATGTAGGTCATGTGTCTGACGTTGTTCACGGACATGGGATAACACTTCGTAAAATCGTCGATCCGTATGTGGAAACTCCCGGTACGTGTCTACCGGTGTGAATAATGTGGTGAAATTGTTCAACCTTGGATTTCCATGTACATATGTGCTAAACAAACATAGATAGATAAAAAAGTCCATTGGTCCATCCTCGTACGGAGAAAGCTATAAGGGTAGATCTGCGGGGCCCCCCAATCTAGGGTTTCGGGGGTGAATGACCGTTGGAGGGCCGAAATCATTGGAAAACCTGCATGTGGAGCTAGGTTATGTTTAAAAGTGTGATTTAATGTTTGTAGATGGCATCTGTAGGTCATGTGTCTGACGTTGTTCACGGACATGGGCTAACACTTAGTAAATTCGTGGATCCGTATGTGGAAACTCCCGGTACGTGTCTACCGGTGTGAATAATGTGGTGAAATGTGTTCAACCTTGGTTTTCCATGTACATATGTTCTAAATAAACATAGATAGATAGAAAAGTCAGTTGGTCCATCCTCGTACGGAGAAAGCTATAAGGGTAGATCTGCGGGCCCCCCCGATCTAGGGTTTCGGGGGTGAATGACCGTCGGAGGGACGGAATCATTGGAAAACCTGCATGTGGAGCTAGGTTATGTTTATAAGTGTGATTTAATGTTTTTAGATGGCATATGTAGGTCATGTGTCTGATGTTGTTCAACCACATGGGCTAACACTTATTAAAATCGTCGATCCGTATGTGGAAACTCCCGGTACGTGTCTACCGGTGTGAATAATGTGGTGAAATGTGTTCAACCTTGGTTTTCCATGTACATATGTTCTAAACAAACATAGATAGATAGAAAAGTCAGTTGGTCCATCCTCGTACGGAGAAAGCTATAAGGGTAGATCTGCGGGCCCCCCGATCTAGGGTTTCGGGGGTGAATGACCGTCGGAGGGCCGGAATCATTGGAAAACCTGCATGTGGAGCTAGGTTATGTTTATAAGTGTGATTTAATGTTTGTAGATGGCATATGTAGGTCATGTGTCTAACGTTGTTCACGCACATGGGCTAACACTTAGTAAAATTGTCGATCCGTATGTGGAAACTCCCGGTACGTGTCTACCGGTGTGAATAATGTGGTGAAATGTGTTCAACCTTGGTTTTCCATGTACATATGTGCTAAACAAACATAGATAGATAAAAAATTCCATTGGTCCATCCTCGTACGGAGAAAGCTATAAGGGTAGATCTGCGGGCCCCCCCGATCTAGGGTTTCGGGGGTGAATGACCGTCGGAGGGACGGAATCATTGGAAAACCTGCATGTGGAGCTAGGTTATGTTTATAAGTGTGATTTAATGTTTTTAGATGGCATATGTAGGTCATGTGTCTGATGTTGTTCAACCACATGGGCTAACACTTATTAAAATCGTCGATCCGTATGTGGAAACTCCCGGTACGTGTCTACCGGTGTGAATAATGTGGTGAAATGTGTTCAACCTTGGTTTTCCATGTACATATGTTCTAAACAAACATAGATAGATAGAAAAGTCAGTTGGTCCATCCTCGTACGGATTAAGCTATAAGGGTAGATCTGCGGGCCCCCCCGATCTAGGGTTTCGGGGGTGAATGACCGTCGGAGGGCCGGAATCATTGGAAAACCTGCATGTGGAGCTAGGTTATGTTTATAAGTGTGATTTAATGTTTGTAGATGGCATATGTAGGTCATGTGTCTGACGTTGTTCACGCACATGGGCTAACACTTAGTAAAATTGTCGATCCGTATGTGGAAACTCCCGGTACGTGTCTACCGGTGTGAATAATGTGGTGAAATGTGTTCAACCTTGGTTTTCCATGTACATATGTGCTAAACAAACATAGATAGATAAAAAAGTCCATTGGTCCATCCTCGTACGGCGAAATCTAGAAGGGTAGATCTGCGGGCCCGGCCCCCACGATCTAGGGTTTCGGGGGTGAATGACCGTCGGAGGGCCAGAATCATTGGAAAACCTGCATGTGGAGCTAGGTTATGTTTATAAGTGTGATTTAATGTTTGTAGATGGCATCTGTAGGTCATATGTTTGACGTTGTTCACGGACATGGGCTAACACTTAGTAAAATCGTCGATCCGTATGTGGAAACTCCCGGTACGTGTCTACCGGTGTGAATAATATGGTGAAATGTGTTCAACCTTGGTTTTCCATGTACATATGTTCTAAACAAACATAGATAGATAAAAAAGTCCATTGGTCCATCCTCGTACGGAGAAAGCTATAAGGGTAGATCTGCGCCCCCCCCCGATCTAGGGTTTCGGGGGTGAATGACCGTCGGAGGGCCGGAATCATTGGAAAACCTGCATGTGGATCTAGGTTATGTTTATAAGTGTGATTTAATGTTTGTAGATGGCACATGTAGGTCATGTGTCTGACGTTGTTCACGGACATGGGCTAACACTTAGTAAAATCGTCGATCCGTATGTGGAAACTCCCGGTACGTGTCTACCGGTGTGAATAATGTGGTGAAATGTGTTCAACCTTGGGTTTCCATGTACATATGTGCTAAAAACATAGATAGATAAAAAAGTCCATTGGTCCATCCTCGTACGGAGAAATCTATAAGGGTAGATCTGCGGGCCCGGCCCCCCCGATCTAGGGTTTCGGGGGTGAATGACCGTCGGAGGGCCGGAATCATCAGAAAACCTGCATGTGGAGCTAGGTTATGTTTATAAGTGTGATTTAATGTTTCTAGATGGCATATGCAGGTCATGTGTCTGACGTTGTTCACGGGCATGGGCTAACACTTAGTAAAATCGTTGATCCATGTGGAAACTCCCGCTACGTGACTACCGGTGCAAATAATGTGTTGAAATGTGTTCAACCTTGGTTTTCCATGTACATATGTGCTAAACAAACATAGATAGATAAAAAAGTCCATTCGTCCATCCTCGTACGGCGAAATCTAAAAGGGTAGATCTGCGGGCCCGGCCCCCACGATCTAGGGTTTCGGGGGTGAATGACCATCGGAGGGCCAGAATCATTGGAAAACCTGCATGTGGAGCTAGGTTATGTTTATAAGTGTGATTTAATGTTTGTAGATGGCATCTGTAGGTCATATGTTTGACGTTGTTCACGGACATGGGCTAACACTTAGTAAAATCGTCGATCCGTATGTGGAAACTCCCGGTACGTGTCTACCGGTGTGAATAATATGGTGAAATGTGTTCAACCTTGGTTTTCCATGTACATATGTGCTAAACAAACATAGATAGATAAAAAAGTCCATTGGTCCATCCTCGTACGGAGAAAGCTATAAGGGTAGATCTGCGCCCCCCCCCCCCGATCTAGGGTTTCGGGGGTGAATGACCGTCGGAGGGCCGGAATCATTGGAAAACCTGCATGTGGATCTAGGTTATGTTTATAAGTGTGATTTAATGTTTGTAGATGGCACATGTAGGTCAGGTGTCTGACGTTGTTCACGGACATGGGCTAACACTTAGTAAAATCGTCGATCCGTATGTGGAAACTCCCGGTACGTGTCTACCGGTGTGAATAATGTGGTGAAATGTGTTCAACCTTGGTTTTCCATGTACATATGTGCTAAACAAACATAGATATATAAAAAAGTCCATTGGTCCATCCTCGTAAGGAGAAATCTATAAGGGTAGATCTTCGGGCCCGGCCCCCCCGATCTAGGGTTTCGGGGGTGAATGACCGTCAGATGGGCCGGAATAGCTAGAAAACCTGCATGTGGAGCTAGGTTATTTTTATAAGTGTGATTTAATGTTTGTAGATGGCATATGTAGGTCATGTGTCTGACGTTGTTCACGGACATGGGCTAACACTTAGTAAAATCGTCGATCCGTATGTGGAAACTCCCGGTACGTGTCTACCGGTGTGAATAATGTGGTGAAATTGTTCAACCTTGGTTTTCCATATACATATGTGCCAAACAAACATAGATAGATAAAAAAGTCCATTGGTCCATCCTCGTACGGAGAAAGCTATAAGGGTAGATCTGCGCCCCCCCCCCCGATCTAGGGTTTCGGGGGTGAATGACCGTTGGAGGGCCGGAATCATTGGAAACCCTGCATGTGGAGCTAGGTTATGTTTAAAAGTGTGATTTAATGTTTGTAGATGGCATCTGTAGGTCATATGTTTGACGTTGTTCACGGACATGGGCTAACACTTAGTAAAATCGTCGATCCGTATGTGGAAACTCCCGGTACGTGTCTACCGGTGTGAATAATGTGGTGAAATGTGTTCAACCTTGGTTTTACATGTACATATGTGCTAAACAAACATAGATAGATAGAAAAGTCAATTGGTCCATCCTCGTACGGAGAAAGCTATAAGGGTAGATATGCGGCCCCCCCGATCTAGGGTTTCGGGGGTGAATGACCGTCGGAGTGCCGGAATCATTGGAAAACCTGCATGTGGAGCTAGGTTATGTTTATAAGTGTGATTTAATGTTTGTAGATGGCATATGTAGGTCATGTGTCTGACGTTGTTCACGGACATGGGCTAACACTTAGTAAAATCGTCGATCCGTATGTGGAAACTCCCAGTCGGTGTCTACCGGTGTGAATAATGTGGTGAAATGTGTTCAACCTTGGTTTTCCATGTACATATGTGCTAAACAAACATAGATAGATAAAAAAGTCCATTGGTCCATCCTCTTACGGAGAAAGCTATAAGGGTAGATCTGCGGGCCCCCCCGATCTAGGGTTTCGCGGGTGAATGACCGTCGGAGGGCCGGAATCATTGGAAAACCTGCATGTGGAGCTTGGTTATGTTTATAAGTTTGATTTAATGTTTGTAGATGGCATATGTAGGTCATGTGTCTGACGTTGTTCACAGACATGGGATAACACTTCGTAAAATCGTCGATCCGTATGTGGAAACTCCCGGTACGTGTCTACCGGTGTGAATAATGTGGTGAAATTGTTCAACCTTGGATTTCCATGTACATATGTGCTAAACAAACATAGATAGATAAAAAAGTCCATTGGTCCATCCTCGTACGGAGAAAGCTATAAGGGTAGATCTGCGGGGCCCCCCGATCTAGGGTTCCGGGGGTGAATGACCGTTGGAGGGCCGGAATCATTGGAAACTCTGCATGTGGAGCTAGGTTATGTTTAAAAGTGTGAGTTAATGTTTGTAGATGGCATCTGTAGGTCATGTGTCTGACGTTGTTCACGGACATGGGCTAACACTTAGTAAATTCGTCGATCCGTATGTGGAAACTCCCGGTACGTGTCTACCGGTGTGAATAATGTGGTGAAATGTGTTCAACCTTGGTTTTCCATGTACATATGTTCTAAATAAACATAGATAGATAGAAAAGTCAGTTGGTCCATCCTCGTACGGAGAAAGCTATAAGGGTAGATCTGCGGGCCCCCCGATCTAGGGTTTCGGGGGTGAATGACCGTCGGAGGGCCGGAATCATTGGAAAACCTGCATGTGGAGCTAGGTTATGTTTATAAGTGTGATTTAATGTTTGTAGATGGCATATGTAGGTCATGTGTCTGACGTTGTTCACGCACATGGGCTAACACTTAGTAAAATTGTCGATCCGTATGTGGAAACTCCCGGTACGTGTCTACCGGTGTGAATAATGTGGTGAAATGTGTTCAACCTTGGTTTTCCATGTACATATGTGCTAAACAAACATAGATAGATAAAAAATTCCATTGGTCCATCCTCGTACGGAGAAAGCTATAAGGGTAGATCTGCGGGCCCCCCCCCGATCTAGGGTTTCGCGAGTGAATGACCGTCGGAGGGCCGGAATCATTGGAAAACCTGCATGTGGAGCTAGGCTATGTTTATAAGTGTGATTTAATTTTTGTAGATGGCATATGTAGGTCATGTGTCTGACGTTGTTCACGGACATGGGCTAACACTTAGTAAAATAGTCGATCCGTATGTGGAAAATCCCGGTACGTGTCTACCGGTGTGAATAATGTGGTGAAATGTGTTCAACCTTTTGTTTTCCATGTACAATGTGCTAAACAAACATATATAGATAAAAAGTCCATTGGTCCATCCTCGTACGGAGAAATCTATAAGGGTAGATCTGCGGGCCCGGGCCCCCCGATCTAGGGTTTCGGGTGTGAATGACCGTCGGAGGGCCGGAATCATTAGAAAACCTGCATGTGGAGCTAGGTTATGTTTATAAGTGTGATTTAATGTTTGTAGATGGCATATGTAGGTGATGTGTCTGACGTTGTTCACGGACATGGGCTAACACTTAGTAAAATCGTCGATCCGTATGTGGAAACTCCCGGTACGTGTCTACCGGTGTGAATAATGTGGTGAAATGTGTTTAACCTTGGGTTTCCATGTACATATGTGCTAAAAACATAGATAGATAAAAAAAAGTCCATTGGTCCATCCTCGTACGGAGAAAGCTATAAGGGTAGATCTGCGGGCCCCCCCGATCTAGGGTTTCGCGGCTGAATGACCGTCGGAGGGCCGGAATCATTGGAAAACCTTCATGTGGAGCTAGGTTATGTTTATAAGTGTGATTTAATGTTTGTAGATGGCATATGTAGGTCATGTGTCTGACGTTGTTCACGAACATGGGATAACACTTCGTAAAATCGTCGATCCGGATGTGGAAACTCCCGGTACGTGTCTAACGGTGTGAATAATGTGGTGAAATTGTTCAACCTTGGTTTTCCATGTACGTTGTGCTAAACAAACATAGATAGATAAAAAAGTCCATTGGTCCATCCTCGTACGGAGAAAGCTATAAGGGTAGATCTGCGGGCCCCCCCGATCTAGGGTTTCGGGGGTGAATGACTGTTGGAGGGTCGGAATCATTGGAAACCTGCATGTGGAGCTAGGTTATGTTTAAAAGTGTCATTTAATGTTTGTAGATGGCATCTGTAGGTCATGTGTCTGACGTTGTTCACGTACATGGGCTAACACTTAGTAAAATCGTCGATCCGTATGTGGAAACTCCCGGTACGTGTCTACCGGTGTGAATAATGTGGTGAAATGTGTTCAACCTTGGTTTTCCATGTACATATGTTCTAAACAAACATAGATAGATAGAAAAGTCAGTTGGTCCATCCTCGTACGGAGAAAGCTATAAGGGTAGATCTGCGGGCCCCCCTGATCTAGGGTTTCGGGGGTGAATGACTGTCGGAGGGCCGGAATCATTGGAAAACCTGCATGTGGAGCTAGGTTATGTTTATAAGTGTGATTTAATGTTTGTAGATGGCATATGTAGGTCATGTGTCTGACGTTGTTCACGCACATGGGCTAACACTTAGTAAAATTGTCGATCCGTATGTGGAAACTCCCGGTACGTGTCTACCGGTGTGAATAATGTGGTGAAATGTGTTCAACCTTGGTTTTCCATGTACATATGTGCTAAACAAACATAGATAGATAAAAAAGTCCATTGGTCCATCCTCGTACAGAGAAAGCTATAAGGGTAGATATGCGGGCCCCCCCCCCGATCTAGGGTTTCGCGAGTGAATGACCGTCGGAGGGCCGGAATCATTGGAAAACCTGCATGTGGAGCTAGGCTATGTTTATAAGTGTGATTTAATTTTTGTAGATGGCATATGTAGGTCATGTGTGTGACGTTGTTCACGGACATGGGCTAACACTTAGTAAAATAGTCGATCCGTATGTGGAAAATCCCAGTACGTGTCTACCGGTGTGAATAATGTGGTGAAATGTATTCAACCTTTGTTTTCCATGTACATTTGTGCTAAACAAACATAGATAGGTAAAAATTCCATTGGTCCATCCTCGTACGGAGAAATCTATAAGGGTAGATCTGCGGGCCCGGCCCCCCCGATCTAGGGTTTCGGGTGTGAATGACCGTCGGAGGGCCGGAATCATTAGAAAACCTGCATGTGGAGCTAGGTTATGTTTATAAGTGTGATTTAATGTTTGTAGATGGCATATGTAGGTGATGTGTCTGACGTTGTTCACGGACATGGGCTAACACTTAGTAAAATCGTCGATCCGTATGTGGAAACTCCCGGTACGTGTCTACCGGTGTGAATAATGTGGTGAAATGTGTTCAACCTTGGGTTTCCATGTACATATGTGCTAAAAACATAGATAGATAAAAAAGTCCATTGGTCCATCCTCGTACGGAGAAATCTATAAGGGTAGATCTGCGGGCCCGGCCCCCCCGATCTAGGGTTTCGGGGGTGAATGACCGTCGGAGGGCCGGAATCATTAGAAAACCTGCATGTGGAGCTAGGTTATGTTTATAAGTGTGATTTAATGTTTCTAGATGGCATATGCAGGTCATGTGTCTGACGTTGTTCACGGGCATGGGCTAACACTTAGTAAAATCGTTGATCCATGTGGAAACTCCCGCTACGTGTCTACCGGTGCAAATAATGTGTTGAAATGTGTTCAACCTTGGTTTTCCATGTACATATGTGCTAAACAAACATAGATAGATAAAAAAGTCCATTGGTCCATCCTCGTACGGCGAAATCTAGAAGGGTAGATCTGCGGGCCCGGCCCCCACGATCTAGGGTTTCGGGGGTGAATAACCGTCGGAGGGCCAGAATCATTGGAAAACCTGCATGTGGAGCTAGGTTATGTTTATAAGTGTGATTTAATGTTTGTAGATGGCATCTGTAGGTCATATGTTTGACGTTGTTCACGGACATGGGCTAACACTTAGTAAAATCGTCGATCCGTATGTGGAAACTCCCGGTACGTGTCTACCGGTGTGAATAATATGGTGAAATGTGTTCAACCTTGGTTTTCCATGTACATATGTGCTAAACAAACATAGATAGATAAAAAAGTCCATTGGTCCATCCTCGTACGGAGAAAGCTATAAGGGTAGATCTGCGCCCCCCCCCCCCCGATCTAGGGTTTCGGGGGTGAATGACCGTCGGAGGGCCGGAATCATTGGAAAACCTGCATGTGGATCTAGGTTATGTTTATAAGTGTGATTTAATGTTTGTAGATGGCACATGTAGGTCATGTGTCTGACGTTGTTCACGGACATGGGCTAACACTTAGTAAATTCGTCGATCCGTATCTGGAAACTCCCGGTACGTGTCTACCGGTGTGAATAATGTGGTGAAATGTTTTCAACCTTGGTTTTCCATGTACATATGTGCTAAACAAACATAGATAGATAAAAAAGTCCATTGGTCCATCCTCGTACGGAGAAAGCTATAAGGGTAGATCTGCGCCCCCCCCCCCCCCCCGATCTAGGGTTTCGGGGGTGAATGACCGTCGGAGGGCCGGAATCATTGGAAAACCTGCATGTGGATCTAGGTTATGTTTATAAGTGTGATTTAATGTTTGTAGATGGCACATGTAGGTCATGTGTCTGACGTTGTTCACGGACATGGGCTAACACTTAGTAAATTCGTCGATCCGTATCTGGAAACTCCCGGTACGTGTCTACCGGTGTGAATAATGTGGTGAAATGTGTTCAACCTTAGTTTTCCATGTACATATGTTCTAAATAAACATAGATAGATAGAAAACTCAGTTGGTCCATCCTCGTACGGAGAAAGCTATAAGGGTAGATCTGCGGGCCCCCCCGATCTAGGGATTCGGGGGTGAATGACTGTCGGAGGGACGGAATCATTGGAAAACCTGCATGTGGAGCTAGGTTATGTTTATAAGTGTGATTTAATGTTTGTAGATGGCATATGTAGGTCATGTGTCTGATGTTGTTCAACCACATGGGCTAACACTTATTAAAATCGTCGATCCGTATGTGGAAACTCCCGGTACGTGTCTACCGGTGTGAATAATGTGGTGAAATGTTTTCAACCTTGGTTTTCCATGTACATATGTTCTAAACAAACATAGATAGATAGAAAAGTCAGTTGGTCCATCCTCGTACGGAGAAAGCTATAAGGGTAGATCTGCGGGCCCCCACGATCTAGGGTTTCGGGGGTGAATGACCGTCGGAGGGCCAGAATCATTGGAAAACCTGCATGTGGAGCTAGGTTATGTTTATAAGTGTGATTTAATGTTTGTAGATGGCATATGTAGGTCACGTGTGTGACGTTGTTCACGGACATGGGCTAACACTTAGTAAAATCGTCGATCCGTATGTGGAAACTCCCGGTACGTGTCTACCGGTGTGAATAATATGGTGAAATGTGTTCAACCTTGGTTTTCCATGTACATATGTGCTAAACAAACATAGATAGATAAAAAAGTCCATTGGTCCATCCTCGTACGGAGAAAGCTATAAGGGTAGATCTGCGGCCCCCCCCGATCTAGGGTTTCGGGGGTGAATGACCGTCGGAGGGCCGGAATCATTGGAAAACCTGCATGTGGATCTAGGTTATGTTTATAATTGTGATTTAATGTTTGTAGATGGCACATGTAGGTCATGTGTCTGACGTTGTTCACGGACATGGGCTAACACTTAGTAAAATCGTCGATCCGTATGTGGAAACTCCTGGTACGTGTCTACCGGTGTGAATAACGTGGTGAAATGTGTTCAACCTTGGTTTTCCATGTACATATGTGCTAAACAAACATAGATAGATAAAAAAGTCCATTGGTCCATCCTCTTACGGAGAAATCTATAAGGGTAGATCTGCGGGCCCCCCGATCTAGGGTTTCACGGGTGAATGACCGTCGGAGGGCCGGAATCATTGGAAAACCTGCATGTGGAGCTAGGTTATGTTTATAAGTTTGATTTAATGTTTGTAGATGGCATATGTAGGTCATGTGTCTGACGTTGTTCACGGACATGGGATAACACTTCGTAAAATCGTCGATCCGTATGTGGAAACTCCCGGTACGTGTCTACCGGTGTGAATAATGTGGTGAAATGTGTTCAACCTTGGTTTTCCATGTACATATGTTCTAAATAAACATAGATAGATAGAAAAGTCAGTTGGTCCATCCTCGTACGGAGAAAGCTATAAGGGTAGATCTGCGGGCCCCCCCGATCTAGGGTTTCGGGGGTGAATGACCGTCGGAGGGACGGAATCATTGGAAAACCTGCATGTGGAGCTAGGTTATGTTTATAAGTGTGATTTAATGTTTGTAGATGGCATATGTAGGTCATGTGTCTGATGTTGTTCAACCACATGGGCTAACACTTATTAAAATCGTCGATCCGTATGTGGAAACTCCCGGTACGTGTCTACCGGTGTGAATAATGTGGTGAAATGTGTTCAACCTTGGTTTTCCATGTACATATGTTCTAAACAAACATAGATAGATAGAAAAGTCAGTTGGTCCATCCTCGTACGGAGAAAGCTATAAGGGTAGATCTGCGGGCCCCCCCGATCTAGGGTTTCGGGGGTGAATGACCGTCGGAGGGCCGGAATCATTGGAAAACCTGCATGTGGAGCTAGGTTATGTTTATAAGTGTGATTTAATGTTTGTAGATGGCATATGTAGGTCATGTGTCTGACGTTGTTCACGCACATGGGCTAACACTTAGTAAAATTGTCGATCCGTATGTGGAAACTCCCGGTACGTGTCTACCGGTGTGAATAATGTGGTGAAATGTGTTCAACCTTGGTTTTCCATGTACATATGTGCTAAACAAACATAGATAGATAAAAAAGTCCATTGGTCCATCCTCGTACGGCGAAATCTAGAAGGGTAGATCTGCGGGCCCGGCCCCCACGATCTAGGGTTTCGGGGGTGAATGACCGTCGGAGGGCCAGAATCATTGGAAAACCTGCATGTGGAGCTAGGTTATGTTTATAAGTGTGATTTAATGTTTGTAGATGGCATCTGTAGGTCATATGTTTGACGTTGTTCACGGACATGGGCCAACACTTAGTAAAATCGTCGATCCGTATGTGGAAACTCCCGGTACGTGTCTACCGGTGTGAATAATATGGTGAAATGTGTTCAACCTTGGTTTTCCATGTACATATGTTCTAAACAAACATAGATAGATAAAAAAGTCCATTGGTCCATCCTCGTACGGAGAAAGCTATAAGGGTAGATCTGCGCCCCCCCCCCGATCTAGGGTTTCGGGGGTGAATGACCGTCGGAGGGCCAGAATCATTGGAAAACCTGCATGTGGAGCTAGGTTATGTTTATAAGTGTGATTTAATGTTTGTAGATGGCATCTGTAGGTCATATGTTTGACGTTGTTCACGGACATGGGCTAACACTTAGTAAAATCGTCGATCCGTATGTGGAAACTCCCGGTACGTGTCTACCGGTGTGAATAATGTGGTGAAATTGTTCAACCTTGGTTTTCCATATACATATGTGCCAAACAAACATAGATAGATAAAAAAGTCCATTGGTCCATCCTCGTACGGAGAAAGCTATAAGGGTAGATCTGCGGGGCCCCCCAATCTAGGGTTTCGGGGTTGAATGACCGTTGGAGGGCCGGAATCATTGGAAACCCTGCATGTGGAGCTAGGTTATGTTTAAAAGTGTGATTTAATGTTTGTAGATGGAATCTGTAGGTCATGTGTCTGACGTTGATCACGGACATGGGCTAACACTTAGTAAAATCGTCGATCCGTATGTGGAAACTCCCGATACATGTCTACCGGTGTGAATAATGTGGTGAAATGTGTTCAACCTTGGTTTTCCATGTACATATGTTCTAAACAAACATAGATAGATAGAAAAGTCAGTTGGTCCATCCTCGCATGGAGAAAGCTATAAGGGTAGATCTGCGGGCCCCCCCCGATCTAGGGTTTCGGGGGTGAATGACCGTCGGAGGGCCGGAATCATTGGAAAACCTGCATGTGGAGCTAGGTTATGTTTATAAGTGTGATTTAATGTTTGTAGATGGCATATGTAGGTCATGTGTCTGACGTTGTTCACGCACATGGGCTAACACTTAGTAAAATTGTCGATCCGTATGTGGAAACTCCCGGTACGTG
Source organism: Bromus sterilis (assembly GCA_950022295.1). Classification (NCBI taxonomy): domain Eukaryota; kingdom Viridiplantae; phylum Streptophyta; class Magnoliopsida; order Poales; family Poaceae; genus Bromus; species Bromus sterilis. The sequence goes on along the minus strand of OX465601.1, from coordinate 133,801,443 downwards.
TCTACCGGTGTGAATAATGTGGTGAAATGTGTTCAACCTTGGTTTTCCATGTACATATGTGCTAAACAAACATAGATAGATAAAAAAGTCCATTGGTCCATCCTCGTACGGAGAAAGCTATAAGGGTAGATCTGCGAGCCCCCCCGATCTAGGGTTTCGCGAGTGCATGACCATCGGAGGGCCGGAATCATTGGAAAACCTGCATGTGGAGCTAGGCTATGTTTATAAGTGTGATTTAATTTTTTTAGATGGCATATGTAGGTCATGTGTCTGACGTTGTTCACGGACATGGGCTAACACTTAGTAAAATAGTCGATCCGTATGTGGAAAATCCCAGTGCGTGTCTACCGGTGTGAATAATGTGGTGAAATGTGTTCAACCTTTGTTTTCCATGTACATTTGTGCTAAACAAACATAGATAGATAAAAATTCCATTGGTCCATCCTCGTACGGAGAAATCTATAAGGGTAGATCTGCAGGCCCGACCCCCCCGATCTAGGGTTTCGGGTGTGAATGACCATCGGAGGGCCGGAATCATTAGAAAACCTGCATGTGGAGCTAGGTTATGTTTATAAGTGTGATTTAATGTTTGTAGATGGCATATGTAGGTGATGTGTCTGACGTTGTTCACGGACATGGGCTAACACTTAGTAAAATCGTCGATCCGTATGTGGAAACTCCCGGTACGTGTCTACCGGTGTGAATAATGTGGTGAAATGTGTTCAACCTTGGGTTTCCATGTACATATGTGCTAAAAACATAGATAGACAAAAAAGTCCATTGGTCGATCCTCGTACGGAGAAATCTATAAGGGTAGATCTGCGGGCCCGGCCCCCCCGATCTAGGGTTTCGGGGGTGAATGTTTGTCGGAGGGCCGGAATCATTAGAAAACCTGCATGTGGAGCTAGGTTATGTTTATAAGTGTGATTTAATGTTTCTAGATGGCATATGCAGGTCATGTGTCTGACGTTGTTCACGGGCATGGGCTAACACTTAGTAAAATCGTTGATCCATGTGGAAACTCCCGCTACGTGTCTACCGGTGCAAATAATGTGTTGAAATGTGTTCAACCTTGGTTTTCCATGTACATATGTGCTAAACAAACATAGATAGATAAAAAAGTCCATTGGTCCATCCTCGTACGGCGAAATCTAGAAGGGTAGATCTGCGGGCCCGGCCCCCACGATCTAGGGTTTCGGGGGTGAATGACCGTCGGAGGGCCGGAATCATTGGAAAACCTGCATGTGGAGCTAGGTTATGTTTATAAGTGTGATTTAATGTTTGTAGATGGCATCTGTAGGTCATATGTTTGACGTTGTTCACGGACATGGGCTAACACTTAGTAAAATCGTCGATCCGTATGTGGAAACTCCCGGTACGTGTCTACCGGTGTGAATAATATGGTGAAATGTGTTCAACCTTGGTTTTTCATGTACATATGTGCTAAACAAACATAGATAGATAAAAAAGTCCATTGTTCCATCCTCGTACGGAGAAAGCTATAAGGGTAGATCTGCGCCCCCCCCCCCCCCCCGATCTAGGGTTTCGGGGGTGAATGACCATCGGAGGGCCGGAATCATTAGAAAACCTGCATGTGGAGCTAGGTTATGTTTATAAGTGTGATTTAATGTTTGTAGATGGCATATGTAGGTGATGTGTCTGACGTTGTTCACGGACATGGGCTAACACTTAGTAAAATCGTCGATCCGTATGTGGAAACTCCCGGTACGTGTCTACCGGTGTGAATAATGTGGTGAAATGTGTTCAACCTTGGGTTTCCATGTACATATGTGCTAAAAACATAGATAGATAAAAAAGTCCATTGGTCGATCCTCGTACGGAGAAATCTATAAGGGTAGATCTGCGGGCCCGGCCCCCCCGATCTAGGGTTTCGGGGGTGAATGACCGTCGGAGGGCCGGAATAGCTAGAAAACCTGCATGTGGAGCTAGGTTATTTTTATAAGTGTGATTTAATGTTTGTAGATGGCATATGTAGGTCATGTGTGTGACGTTCTTCACGGACATGGGCTAACACTTAGTAAAATCGTCGATCCGTATGTGGAAACTCCCGGTACGTGTCTACCGGTGTGAATAATGTGGTGAAATTGTTCAACCTTGGTTTTCCATATACATATGTGCCAAACAAACATAGATAGATAAAAAAGTCCATTGGTCCATCCTCGTACGGAGAAAGCTATAAGGGTAGATCTGCGCCCCCCCCCCCCGATCTAGGATTTCGGGGGTGAATGAACGTTGGAGGGCCAGAATCATTGGAAACCCTGCATGTGGAGCTAGGTTATGTTTATAAGTGTGATTTAATGTTTGTAGATGGCATCTGTAGGTCATATGTTTGACGTTGTTCACGGACATGGGCTAACACTTAGTAAAATCGTCGATCCGTATGTCGAAACTCCCGGTACGTGTCTACCGGTGTGAATAATGTGGTGAAATGTTTTCAACCTTGGTTTCCATGTACATATGTGCTAAACAAACATTGATAGATAAAAAAGTCCATTGGTCCATCCTCGTACGGAGAAAGCTATAAGGGTAGATCTGCGGGCCCCTCCGATCTAGGGTTTCGCGGGTGAATGACCGTCGGAGGGGCGGAATCATTGGAAAACCTGCATGTGGAGCTAGGTTATGTTTATAAGTGTGATTTAATGTTTTTAGATGGCATATGTAGATCATGTGGCTGACGTTGTTCACGGACATGGGCTAACACTTCGTAAAATCGTCGATCCGTATGTGGAAACTCCCGGTACGTGTCTACCGGTGTGAATAATGTGGTGAAATTGTTCAACCTTTTTTTTCCATGTACATATGTGCTAAACAAACATAGATAGATAAAAAAGTCCATTGGTCCATCCTCGTACGGAGAAAGCTATAAGGGTAGATCTGCGCCCCCCCCCCCGATCTAGGGTTTCGGGGCTGAATTACCGTTGGAGGGCCGGAATCATTGGAAATCCTGCATGTGGAGCTAGGTTATGTTTATAAGTGTGATTTAATGTTTGTAGATGGGATCTGTAGGTCTTGTGTATGACGTTGTTCACGGACATGGGCTAACACTTAGTAAAATTGTCGATCCGTATGTGGAAACTCCCGGTACGTGTCTACCGGTGTGAATAATGTGGTGAAATGTGTTCAACCTGGGTTTTCCATGTACGTATGTTCTAAACAAACATAGATAGATAGAAAAGTCAATTGGTCCATCCTCGTACGGAGAAAGCTATAAGGGTAGATCTGCGGGCCCCCCCGATCTAGGGTTTCGGGGGTGCATGACCGTCGGAGGTCCGGAATCATTGGAAAACCTGCATGTGGAGCTAGGTTATGTTTATAAGTGTGATTTAATGTTTGTAGATGGCATATGTAGGTCATGTGTCTGACGTTGTTCACGGACATGGGCTAACACTTAGTAAAATTGTCGATCCGTATGTGGAAACTCCCGGTACGTGTCTACCGGTGTGAATAATGTGGTGAAATGTGTTCAACCTTGGTTTTCCATGTACATATGTGCTAAACAAACATAGATAGATAAAAAAGTCCATTGGTCCATCCTCGTACGGCGAAATCTAGAAGGGTAAATCTGCGGGCCCGGCCCCCACGATCTAGGGTTTCGGGGGTGAATGACCGTCGGAGGGCCAGAATCATTGGAAAACCTGCATGTGGAGCTAGGTTATGTTTATAAGTGTGATTTAATGTTGGTAGATGGCATCTGTAGGTCATATGTTTGACGTTGTTAACGGACATGGGCTAACACTTAGTAAAATCGTCGATCCGTATGTGGAAACTCCCGGTACGTGTCTACTGGTGTGAATAATATGGTGAAATGTGTTCAACCTTGGTTTTCCATGTACTTATGTTCTAAACAAACATAGATAGATAAAAAAGTCCATTGGTCCATCCTCGTACGGAGAAAGCTATAAGGGTAGATCTGCGCCCCCCCCCCCCCCCCCGATCTAGGGTTTCGGGGGTGAATGACCGTCGGAGGGCCGGAATCATTGGAAAACCTGCATGTGGATCTAGGTTATGTTTATAAGTGTGATTTAATGTTTGTAGATGGCACATGTAGGTCATGTGTCTGACGTTGTTCACGGGCATGGGCTAACACTTAGTAAAATGGTTGATCCATGTGGAAACTCCCGCTACGTGACTACCGGTGCAAATAATGTGTTGAAATGTGTTCAACCTTGGTTTTCCATGTACATATGTGCTAAACAAACATAGATAGATAATAAAGTCCATTGGTCCATCCTCGTACGGCGAAATCTAAAAGGGTAGATCTGCGGGCCCGGCCCCCACGATCTAGGGTTTCGGGGGTGAATGACCGTCGGAGGGCCAGAATCATTGGAAAACCTGCATGTGGAGCTAGGTTATGTTTATAAGTGTGATTTAATGTTTGTAGATGGCATCTGTAGGTCATATGTTTGACGTTGTTCACGGACATGGGCTAACACTTAGTAAAATCGTCGATCCGTATGTGGAAACTCCCGGTACGTGTCTACCGGTGTGAATAATATGGTGAAATGTGTTCAACCTTGGTTTTCCATGTACATATGTGCTAAACAAACATAGATAGATAAAAAAGTCCATTGGTCCATCCTCGTACGGAGAAAGCTATAAGGGTAGATCTGCGCCCCCCCCCCCCCCCGATCTAGGGTTTCGGGGGTGAATGACCGTCGGAGGGCCGGAATCATTGGAAAACCTGCATGTGGATCTAGGTTATGTTTATAAGTGTGATTTAATGTTTCTAGATGGCATATGCAGGTCATGTGTCTGACGTTGTTCACGGACATGGGCTAACACTTAGTAAAATCGTCGATCCGTATGTGGAAACTCCCGGTACGTGTCTACCGGTGTGAATAATGTGGTGAAATGTGTTCAACCTTGGTTTTCCATGTACATATGTGCTAAACAAACATAGATATATAAAAAAGTCCATTGGTCCATCCTCGTAAGGAGAAATCTATAAGGGTAGATCTTCGGGCCCCCCCGATCTAGGGTTTCGGGGGTGCATGACCGTCGGAGGTCCGGAATCATTGGAAAACCTGCATGTGGAGCTAGGTTATGTTTATAAGTGTGATTTAATGTTTGTAGATGGCATATGTAGGTCATGTGTCTGACGTTGTTCACGGACATGGGCTAACACTTAGTAAAATTGTCGATCCGTATGTGGAAACTCCCGGTACGTGTCTACCGGTGTGAATAATGTGGTGAAATGTGTTCAACCTTTGTTTTCCATGTACATATGTGCTAAATAAACATAGATAGATAAAAAAGTCCATTGGTCTATCCTCATACGGAGAAATCTATAAGGGTAGATCTGTGGGCCCGCCCCCCCCCCCCCCCGATCTAGGGTTTCGGGGGTGAATGACCGTCGGAGGGCCGGAATCATTAGAAAACCTGCATGTGGAGCTAGGTTATGTTTATGAGTGTGATTTAATGTTTGTAGATGGCATATGTAGGTCATGTGTCTAACGTTGTTCACGGACATGGGCTAACACTTAGTAAAATCGTCGATCCGTATGTGGAAACTCCCGGTACGTGTCTACCGGTGTGAATAATGTGGTGAAATGTGTTCAACCTTGGGTTTCCATGTACATATGTGCTAAAAACATAGATAGATAAAAAAGTCCATTGGTCGATCCTCGTACGGAGAAAGCTATAAGGGTAGATCTGCGCCCCCCCCCCCCCCCGATCTAGGGTTTCGGGGGTGAATGACCGTCGGAGGGCCGGAATCATTGGAAAACCTGCATGTGGATCTAGGTTATGTTTATAAGTGTGATTTAATGTTTGTAGATGGCACATGTAGGTCATGTGTCTGACGTTGTTCACGGACATGGGCTAACACTTAGTAAAATCGTCGATCCGTATGTGGAAACTCCCGGTACGTGTCTACCGGTGTGAATAATGTGGTGAAATGTGTTCAACCTTGGTTTTCCATGTACATATGTGCTAAACAAACATAGATATATAAAAAAGTCCATTGGTCCATCCTCGTAAGGAGAAATCTATAAGGGTAGATCTTCGGGCCCGGCCCCCCCGATCTAGGGTTTCGGGGGTGAATGACCGTCGGAGGGCCGGAATAGCTAGAAAACCTGCATGTGGAGCTAGGTTATTTTTATAAGTGTGGTTTAATGTTTGTAGATGGCATATGTAGGTCATGTGTCTGACGTTGTTCACGTACATGGGCTAACACTTAGTAAAATCGTCGATCCGTATGTGGAAACTCCCGGTACGTGTCTACCGGTGTGAATAATGTGGTGAAATGTGTTCAACCTTGGTTTTCCATGTACATATGTTCTAAACAAACATAGATAGATAGAAAAGTCAGTTGGTCCATCCTCGTACGGAGAAAGCTATAAGGGTAGATATGCGGGCCCCGCCGATCTAGGGTTTCGGGGGTGAATGACCGTCGGAGGGCCGGAATCATTGGAAAACCTGCATGTGGAGCTAGGTTATGTTTATAAGTGTGATTTAATGTTTGTAGATGGCATATGTAGGTCATGTGTCTGACGTTGTTCACGCACATGGGCTCACACTTAGTAAAATTGTCGATCCGTATGTGGAAACTCCCGGTACGTGTCTACCGGTGTGAATAATGTGGTGAAATGTGTTCAACCTTGGTTTTCCATGTACATATGTGCTAAACAAACATAGATAGATAAAAAAGTCCATTGGTCCATCCTCGTACAGAGAAAGCTATAAGGGTAGATCTGCGGGCCCCCCCCGATCTAGGGTTTCGCGAGTGAATGACCGTCGGAGGGCCGGAATCATTGGAAAACCTGCATGTGGAGCTAGGCTATGTTTATAAGTGTGATTTAATTTTTGTAGATGGCATATGTAGGTCATGTGTCTGACGTTGTTCACGGACATGGGCTAACACTTAGTAAAATAGTCGATCCGTATGTGGAAAATCCCAGTACGTGTCTACGGTGTGAATAATGTGGTGAAATGTGTTCAACCTTTGTTTTCCATGTACATTTGTGCTAAACAAACATAGATAGATAAAAATTCCATTGGTCCATCCTCGTACGGAGAAATCTATAAGGGTAGATCTGCGGGCCCGGCCCCCCCGATCTAGGGTTTCGGGGGTGCATGACCGTCGGAGGTCCGGAATCATTGGAAAACCTGCATGTGGAGCTAGGTTATGTTTATAAGTGTGATTTAATGTTTGTAGATGGCATATGTAGGTCATGTGTCTGACGTTGTTCACGGACATGGGCTAACACTTAGTAAAATTGTCGATCCGTATGTGGAAACTCCCGGTACGTGTCTACCGGTGTGAATAATGTGGTGAAATGTGTTCAACCTTTGTTTTCCATGTACATATGTGCTAAATAAACATAGATAGATAAAAAAGTCCATTGGTCTATCCTCATACGGAGAAATCTATAAGGGTAGATCTGTGGGCCCGCCCCCCCCCCCCCCCGATCTAGGGTTTCGGGGGTGAATGACCGTCGGAGGGCCGGAATCATTAGAAAACCTGCATGTGGAGCTAGGTTATGTTTATGAGTGTGATTTAATGTTTGTAGATGGCATATGTAGGTCATGTGTCTAACGTTGTTCACGGACATGGGCTAACACTTAGTAAAATCGTCGATCCGTATGTGGAAACTCCCGGTACGTGTCTACCGGTGTGAATAATGTGGTGAAATGTGTTCAACCTTGGGTTTCCATGTACATATGTGCTAAAAACATAGATAGATAAAAAAGTCCATTGGTCGATCCTCGTACGGAGAAAGCTATAAGGGTAGATCTGCGCCCCCCCCCCCCGATCTAGGGTTTCGGGGGTGAATGACCGTCGGAGGGCCGGAATCATTGGAAAACCTGCATGTGGATCTAGGTTATGTTTATAAGTGTGATTTAATGTTTGTAGATGGCACATGTAGGTCATGTGTCTGACGTTGTTCACGGACATGGGCTAACACTTAGTAAAATCGTCGATCCGTATGTGGAAACTCCCGGTACGTGTCTACCGGTGTGAATAATGTGGTGAAATGTGTTCAACCTTGGTTTTCCATGTACATATGTGCTAAACAAACATAGATATATAAAAAAGTCCATTGGTCCATCCTCGTAAGGAGAAATCTATAAGGGTAGATCTTCGGGCCCGGCCCCCCCGATCTAGGGTTTCGGGGGTGAATGACCGTCGGAGGGCCGGAATAGCTAGAAAACCTGCATGTGGAGCTAGGTTATTTTTATAAGTGTGGTTTAATGTTTGTAGATGGCATATGTAGGTCATGTGTCTGACGTTGTTCACGTACATGGGCTAACACTTAGTAAAATCGTCGATCCGTATGTGGAAACTCCCGGTACGTGTCTACCGGTGTGAATAATGTGGTGAAATGTGTTCAACCTTGGTTTTCCATGTACATATGTTCTAAACAAACATAGATAGATAGAAAAGTCAGTTGGTCCATCCTCGTACGGAGAAAGCTATAAGGGTAGATATGCGGGCCCCGCCGATCTAGGGTTTCGGGGGTGAATGACCGTCGGAGGGCCGGAATCATTGGAAAACCTGCATGTGGAGCTAGGTTATGTTTATAAGTGTGATTTAATGTTTGTAGATGGCATATGTAGGTCATGTGTCTGACGTTGTTCATGCACATGGGCTAACACTTAGTAAAATTGTCGATCCGTATGTGGAAACTCCCGGTACGTGTCTACCGGTGTGAATAATGTGGTGAAATGTGTTCAACCTTGGTTTTCCATGTACATATGTGCTAAACAAACATAGATAGATAAAAAAGTCCATTGGTCCATCCTCGTACAGAGAAAGCTATAAGGGTAGATCTGCGGGCCCCCCCCGATCTAGGGTTTCGCGAGTGAATGACCGTCGGAGGGCCGGAATCATTGGAAAACCTGCATGTGGAGCTAGGCTATGTTTATAAGTGTGATTTAATTTTTGTAGATGGCATATGTAGGTCATGTGTCTGACGTTGTTCACGGACATGGGCTAACACTTAGTAAAATAGTCGATCCGTATGTGGAAAATCCCAGTACGTGTCTACCGGTGTGAATAATGTGGTGAAATGTGTTCAACCTTTGTTTTCCATGTACATTTGTGCTAAACAAACATAGATAGATAAAAATTCCATTGGTCCATCCTCGTACGGAGAAATCTATAAGGGTAGATCTGCGGGCCCGGCCCCCCCGATCTAGGGTTTCGGGTGTGAATGACCGTCGGAGGGCCGGAATCATTAGAAAACCTGCATGTGGAGCTAGGTTATGTTTATAAGTGTGATTTAATGTTTGTAGATGGCATATGTAGGTGATGTGTCTGACGTTGTTCACGGACATGGGCTAACACTTAGTAAAATCGTCGATCCGTATGTGGAAACTCCCGGTACGTGTCTACCGGTGTGAATAATGTGGTGAAATGTGTTCAACCTTGGGTTTCCATGTACATATGTGCTAAAAACATAGATAGATAAAAAAGTCCATTGGTCCATCCTCGTACGGAGAAATCTATAAGGGTAGATCTGCGGGCCCGGCCCCCCCGATCTAGGGTTTCGGGGGTGAATGACCGTCGGAGGGCAGGAATCATTAGAAAACCTGCATGTGGAGCTAGGTTATGTTTATAAGTGTGATTTAATGTTTCTAGATGGCATATGCAGGTCATGTGTCTGACGTTGTTCACGGGCATGGGCTAACACTTAGTAAATCGTTGATCCATGTGGAAACTCCCGCTACGTGTCTACCGGTGCAAATAATGTGTTGAAATGTGTTCAACCTTGGTTTTCCATGTACATATGTGCTAAACAAACATAGATAGATAAATAAGTCCATTGGTCCATCCTCGTACGGCGAAATCTAGAAGGGTAGATCTGCGGGCCCGGCCCCCACGATCTAGGGTTTCGGGGGTGAATGACCGTCGGAGGGCCAGAATCATTGGAAAACCTGCATGTGGAGCTAGGTTATGTTTATAAGTGTGATTTAATGTTTGTAGATGGCATCTGTAGGTCATATGTTTGACGTTGTTCACGGACATGGGCTAACACTTAGTAAAATCGTCGATCCGTATGTGGAAACTCCCGGTACGTGTCTACCGGTGTGAATAATATGGTGAAATGTGTTCAACCTTCGTTTTCCATGTACATATGTGCTAAACAAACATAGATAGATAAAAAAGTCCATTGGTCCATCCTCGTACGGAGAAAGCTATAAGGGTAGATCTGCGGCCCCCCCCCCGATCTAGGGTTTCGGGGGTGAATGACCGTCGGAGGGCCGGAATCATTGGAAAACCTGCATGTGGATCTAGGTTATGTTTATAAGTGTGATTTAATGTTTGTAGATGGCACATGTAGGTCACGTGTCTGACGTTGTTCACGGACATGGGCTAACACTTAGTAAAATCGTCGATCCGTATGTGGAAACTCCCGGTACGTGTCTACCGGTGTGAATAATGTGGTGAAATGTGTTCAACCTTGGTTTTACATGTACATATGTGCTAAACAAACATAGATAGATAATAAAGTCCATTGGTCCATCCTCTTACGGAGAAATCTATAAGGGTAGATCTGCGGGCCCCCCGATCTAGGGTTTCGCGGGTGAATGACCGTCGGAGGGCCGGAATCATTGGAAAACCTGCATGTGGAGCTAGGTTATGTTTATAAGTTTGATTTAATGTTTGTAGATGGCATATGTAGGTCATGTGTCTGACGTTGTTCACGGACATGGGATAACACTTCGTAAAATCGTCGATCCGGATGTGGAAACTCCCGGTACGTGTCTACCGGTGTGAATAATGTGGTGAAATGTGTTCAACCTTGGTTTTCCATGTACATATGTGCTAAACAAACATAGATAGATAAAAAATTCCATTGGTCCATCCTCGTACGGAGAAAGCTATAAGGGTAGATCTGCGCCCCCCCCCCCCGATCTAGGGTTTCGGGGGTGAATGACCGTCGGAGGGCCGGAATCATTGGAAAACCTGCATGTGGATCTAGGTTATTTTTATAAGTGTGATTTAATGTTTGTAGATGGCACATGTAGGTCACGTGTCTGACGTTGTTCACGGACATGGGCTAACACTTAGTAAAATCGTCGATCCGTATGTGGAAACTCCCGGTACGTGTCTACCGGTGTGAATAATGTGGTGAAATTGTTCAACCTTGGATTTCCATGTACATATGTGCTAAACAAACATAGATAGATAAAAAAGTCCATTGGTCCATCCTCGTACGGAGAAAGCTATAAGGGTAGATCTGCGGGGCCCCCCGATCTAGGGTTTCGGGGGTGAATGACCGTTGGAGGGCCGGAATCATTGGAAAACCTGCATGTGGAGCTAGGTTATGTTTAAAAGTGTGATTTAATGTTTGTAGATGGCATCTGTAGGTCATGTGTCTGACGTTGTTCACGGACATGGGCTAACACTTAGTAAATTCGTCGATCCGTATGTGGAAACTCCCGGTACGTGTCTACCGGTGTGAATAATGTGGTGAAATGTGTTCAACCTTGGTTTTCCATGTACATATGTTCTAAATAAACATAGATAGATAGAAAACTCAGTTGGTCCATCCTCGTACGGAGAAAGCTATAAGGGTAGATCTGCGGGCCCCCCCGATCTAGGGATTCGGGGGTGAATGACTGTCGGAGGGACGGAATCATTGGAAAACCTGCATGTGGAGCTAGGTTATGTTTATAAGTGTGATTTAATGTTTGTAGATGGCATATGTAGGTCATGTGTCTGATGTTTTTCAAGCACATGGGCTAACACTTAGTAAAATTGTCGATCCGTATGTGGAAACTCTCGGTACGTGTCTACCGGTGTGAATAATGTGGTGAAATGTGTTCAACCTTGGTTTTCCATGTACATATGTGCTAAACAAACATAGATAGATAAAAAATTCCATTGGTCCATCCTCGTACGGAGAAAGCTATAAGGGTAGATCTGCGGGCCCCCCCCGATCTAGGGTTTCGCGAGTGAATGACCGTCGGAGGGCCGGAATCATTGGAAAACCTGCATGTGGAGCTAGGCTATGTTTATAAGTGTGATTTAATTTTTGTAGATGGCATATGTAGGTCATGTGTCTGACGTTGTTCACGGACATGGGCTAACACTTAGTAAAATAGTCGATCCGTATGTGGAAAATCCCAGTACGTGTCTACCGGTGTGAATAATGTGGTGAAATGTGTTCAACCTTTTGTTTTCCATGTACATATGTGCTAAACAAACATAGATAGATAAAAAGTCCATTGGTCCATCCTCGTACGGAGAAATCTATAAGGGTAGATCTGCGGGCCCGGCCCCCCCGATCTAGGGTTTCGGGTGTGAATGACCGTCGGAGGGCCGGAATCATTAGAAAACCTGCATGTGGAGCTAGGTTATGTTTATAAGTGTGATTTAATGTTTTTAGATGGCATATGTAGGTGATGTGTCTGACGTTGTTCACGGACATGGGCTAACACTTAGTAAAATCGTCGATCCGTATGTGGAAACTCCCGGTACGTGTCTACCGGTGTGAATAATGTGGTGAAATGTGTTTAACCTTGGGTTTCCATGTACATATGTGCTAAAAACATAGATAGATAAAAAAGTCCATTGGTCCATCCTCGTACGGAGAAAGCTATAAGGGTAGATCTGCGGGCCCCCCCGATCTAGGGTTTCGCGGGTGAATGACCGTCGGAGGGCCGGAATCATTGGAAAACCTGCATGTGGAGCTAGGTTATGTTTATAAGTGTGATTTAATGTTTGTAGATGGCATATGTAGGTCATGTGTCTGACGTTGTTCACGAACATGGGATAACACTTCGTAAAATCGTCGATCCGGATGTGGAAACTCCCGGTACGTGTCTAACGGTGTGAATAATGTGGTGAAATTTTTCAACCTTGGTTTTCCATGTACGTTGTGCTAAACAAACATAGATAGATAAAAAAGTCCATTGGTCCATCCTCGTACGGAGAAAGCTATAAGGGTAGATCTGCGGGCCCCCCCGATCTAGGGTTTCGGGGGTGAATGACCGTTGGAGGGCCGGAATCATTGGAAACCTGCATGTGGAGCTAGGTTATGTTTAAAAGTGTGATTTAATGTTTGTAGATGGCATCTGTAGGTCATGTGTCTGACGTTGTTCACGGACATGGGCTAACACTTAGTAAAATCGTCGATCCGTATGTGGAAACTCCCGGTACGTGTCTACCGGTGTGAATAATGTGGTGAAATGTGTTCAACCTTGGTTTTCCATGTACATATGTTCTAAACAAACATAGATAGATAGAAAAGTCAGTTGGTCCATCCTCGTACGGAGAAAGCTATAAGGGTAGATCTGCGGGCCCCCCCGATCTAGGGTTTCGGGGGTGAATGACCGTCGGAGGGCCGGAATCATTGGAAAACCTGCATGTGGAGCTAGGTTATGTTTATAAGTGTGATTTAATGTTTGTAGATGGCATATGTAGGTCATGTGTCTGACGTTGTTCACGCACATGGGCTAACACTTAGTAAAATTGTCGATCCGTATGTGGAAACTCCCGGTACGTGTCTACCGGTGTGAATAATGTGGTGAAATGTGTTCAACCTTGGTTTTCCATGTACATATGTGCTAAACAAACATAGATAGATAAAAAAGTCCATTGGTCCATCCTCGTACGGAGAAAGCTATAAGGGTAGATCTGCGGGCCCCCCCCCGATCTAGGGTTTCGCGAGTGAATGACCGTCGGAGGGCCGGAATCATTGGAAAACCTGCATGTGGAGCTAGGCTATGTTTATAAGTGTGATTTAATTTTTGTAGATGGCATATGTAGGTCATGTGTCTGACGTTGTTCACGGACATGGGCTAACACTTAGTAAAATAGTCGATCCGTATGTGGAAAATCCCAGTACGTGTCTACCGGTGTGAATAATGTGGTGAAATGTGTTCAACCTTTGTTTTCCATGTACATTTGTGCTAAACAAACATAGATAGATAAAAATTCCATTGGTCCATCCTCGTACGGAGAAATCTATAAGGGTAGATCTGCGGGCCCGGCCCCCCCGATCTAGGGTTTCGGGTGTGAATGACCGTCGGAGGGCCGGAATCATTAGAAAACCTGCATGTGGAGCTAGGTTATGTTTATAAGTGTGATTTAATGTTTGTAGATGGCATATGTAGGTGATGTGTCTGACGTTGTTCACGGACATGGGCTAACACTTAGTAAAATCGTCGATCCGTATGTGGAAACTCCCGGTACGTGTCTACCGGTGTGAATAATGTGGTGAAATGTGTTCAACCTTGGGTTTCCATGTACATATGTGCTAAAAACATAGATAGATAAAAAAGTCCATTGGTCCATCCTCGTACGGAGAAATCTATAAGGGTAGATCTGCGGGCCCGGCCCCCCCGATCTAGGGTTTCGGGGGTGAATGCCCGTCGGAGGGCCGGAATCATTAGAAAACCTGCATGTGGAGCTAGGTTATGTTTATAAGTGTGATTTAATGTTTCTAGATGGCATATGCAGGTCATGTGTCTGACGTTGTTCACGGGCATGGGCTAACACTTAGTAAAATCGTTGATCCATGTGGAAACTCCCGCTACGTGTCTACCGGTGCAAATAATGTGTTGAAATGTGTTCAACCTTGGTTTTCCATGTACATATGTGCTAAAAAAACATAGATAGATAAAAAATTCCATTGGTCCATCCTCATACGGCGAAATCTAGAAGGGTAGATCTGCGGGCCCGACCCCCACGATCTAGGGTTTCGGGGGTGAATGACCGTCGGAGGGCCAGAATCATTGGAAAACCTGCATGTGGAGCTAGGTTATGTTTATAAGTGTGATTTAATGTTTGTAGATGGCATATGTAGGTCATATGTTTGACGTTGTTCACGGACATGGGCTAACACTTAGTAAAATCGTCGATCCGTATGTGGAAACTCCCGGTACGTGTCTACCGGTGTGAATAATATGGTGAAATGTGTTCAACCTTGGTTTTCCATGTACATATGTGCTAAACAAACATAGATAGATAAAAAAGTCCATTGGTCCATCCTCGTACGGAGAAAGCTATAAGGGTAGATCTGCGCCCCCCCCCCCCCCGATCTAGGGTTTCGGGGGTGAATGACCGTCGGAGGGCCGGAATCATTGGAAAACCTGCATGTGGATCTAGGTTATGTTTATAAGTGTGATTTAATGTTTGAAGATGGCACATGTAGGTCATGTGTCTGACGTTGTTCACGGACATGGGCTAACACTTAGTAAAATCGTCGATCCGTATGTGGAAACTCCCGGTACGTGTCTACCGGTGTGAATAATGTGGTGAAATGTGTTCAACCTTGGTTTTACATGTACATATGTGCTAAACAAACATAGATAGATAAAAAAGTCCATTGGTCCATCCTCTTACGGAGAAATCTATAAGGGTAGATCTGCGGGCCCCCCGATCTAGGGTTTCGCGGGTGAATGACCGTCGGAGGGCCGGAATCATTGGAAAACCTGCATGTGGAGCTAGGTTATGTTTATAAGTTTGATTTAATGTTTGTAGATGGCATATGTAGGTCATGTGTTTGACGTTGTTCACGGACATGGGATAACACTTCGTAAAATCGTCGATCCGTATGTGGAAACTCCCGGTACGTGTCTACCGGTGTGAATAATGTGGTGAAATTGTTCAACCTTGGATTTCCATGTACATATGTGCTAAACAAACATAGATAGATAAAAAAGTCCATTGGTCCATCCTCGTACGGAGAAAGCTATAAGGGTAGATCTGCGGGGCCCCCCGATCTAGGGTTTCGGGGGTGAATGACCGTTGGAGGGCCGGAATCATTGGAAAACCTGCATGTGGAGCTAGGTTATGTTTAAAAGTGTGATTTAATGTTTGTAGATGGCATCTGTAGGTCATGTGTCTGACGTTGTTCACGGACATGGGCTAACACTTAGTAAATTCGTCGATCCGTATGTGGAAACTCCCGGTACGTGTCTACCGGTGTGAATAATGTGGTGAAATGTGTTCAACCTTGGTTTTCCATGTACATATGTTCTAAATAAACATAGATAGATAGAAAACTCAGTTGGTCCATCCTCGTACGGAGAAAGCTATAAGGGTAGATCTGCGGGCCCCCCCGATCTAGGGATTCGAGGGTGAATGACTGTCGGAGGGACGGAATCATTGGAAAACCTGCATGTGGAGCTAGGTTATGTTTATAAGTGTGATTTAATGTTTGTAGATTGCATATGTAGGTCATGTGTCTGATGTTGTTCAAGCACATGGGCTAACACTTAGTAAAATTGTCGATCCGTATGTGGAAACTCCCGGTACGTGTCTACCGGTGTGAATAATGTGGTGAAATGTGTTCAACCTTGGTTTTCCATGTACATATGTGCTAAACAAACATAGATAGATAAAAAAGTCCATTGGTCCATCCTCGTACGAAGAAAGCTATAAGGGTAGATCTGCGGGCCCCCCCGATCTAGGGTTTCGGGGGTGAATGACCGTCGGAGGGCCGGAATCATTGGAAAACCTGCATGTGGAGCTAGGTTATGTTTATAAGTGTGATTTAATGTTTGTAGATGGCTTATGTAGGTCATGTGTGTGACGTTGTTCACGGACATGGGCTAACACTTAGTAAAATCGTCGATCCGTATGTGGAAACTCCCGGTACGTGTCTACCGGTGTGAATAATGTGGTGAAATGTGTTCAACCTTGGTTTTCCATGTACATATGTGCTAAAAAACATAGATAGATAAAAAAGTCCATTGGTCCATCCTCGTACGGAGAAAGCTATAAGGGTAGATCTGCGTGCCCCCCCCCCCGATCTAGGGTTTCGGGGGTGAATCACCGTCGGAGGGCCGGAATCATTGGAAAACCTGCATGTGGAGCTAGTTTATGTTTATAAGTGTGATTTAATGTTTATAGATGGCAGAAGTAGGTCATGTGTCTGACGTTCTTCACGGACATGGGCTAACACTTAGTAAAATCGTCGATCCGTATGTGGAAACTCCCGGTACGTGTCTACCGATGTGAATAATGTGGTGAAATGTATTCAACCTTGGTTTTCCATGTACATATGTGCTAAACAAACATAGATAGATAAAAAAGTCCATTGGTCCATCCTCGTACGTAGAAAGCTATAAGGGTAGATCTGCGGGCCCCCCCGATCTAGGGTTTCTCGGGTGAATGACCGTCGGAGGGCCGGAATCATTGGAAAACCTGCATGTGGAGCTAGGCTATGTTTATAAGTGTGATTTAATTTTTGTAGATGGCATATGTAGGTCATGTGTCTGACGTTGTTCACGGACATGGGCTAACACTTAGTAAAATAGTCGATCCGTATGTGGAAAATCCCAGTACGTGTCTACCGGTGTGAATAATGTGGTGAAATGTGTTCAACCTTTTGTTTTCCATGTACATATGTGCTAAACAAACATAGATAGATAAAAAGTCCATTGGTCCATCCTCGTACGGAGAAATCTATAAGGGTAGATCTGCGGGCCCGGCCCCCCCGATCTAGGGTTTCGGGTGTGAATGACCGTCGGAGGGCCGGAATCATTAGAAAACCTGCATGTGGAGCTAGGTTATGTTTATAAGTGTGATTTAATGTTTTTAGATGGCATATGTAGGTGATGTGTCTGACGTTGTTCACGGACATGGGCTAACACTTAGTAAAATCGTCGATCCGTATGTGGAAACTCCCGGTACGTGTCTACCGGTGTGAATAATGTGGTGAAATGTGTTTAACCTTGGGTTTCCATGTACATATGTGCTAAAAACATAGATAGATAAAAAAGTCCATTGGTCCATCCTCGTACGGAGAAAGCTATAAGGGTAGATCTGCGGGCCCCCCCGATCTAGGGTTTCGCGGGTGAATGACCGTCGGAGGGCCGGAATCATTGGAAAACCTGCATGTGGAGCTAGGTTATGTTTATAAGTGTGATTTAATGTTTGTAGATGGCATATGTAGGTCATGTGTCTGACGTTGTTCACGAACATGGGATAACACTTCGTAAAATCGTCGATCCGGATGTGGAAACTCCCGGTACGTGTCTAACGGTGTGAATAATGTGGTGAAATTTTTCAACCTTGGTTTTCCATGTACGTTGTGCTAAACAAACATAGATAGATAAAAAAGTCCATTGGTCCATCCTCGTACGGAGAAAGCTATAAGGGTAGATCTGCGGGCCCCCCCGATCTAGGGTTTCGGGGGTGAATGACCGTTGGAGGGCCGGAATCATTGGAAACCTGCATGTGGAGCTAGGTTATGTTTAAAAGTGTGATTTAATGTTTGTAGATGGCATCTGTAGGTCATGTGTCTGACGTTGTTCACGGACATGGGCTAACACTTAGTAAAATCGTCGATCCGTATGTGGAAACTCCCGGTACGTGTCTACCGGTGTGAATAATGTGGTGAAATGTGTTCAACCTTGGTTTTCCATGTACATATGTTCTAAACAAACATAGATAGATAGAAAAGTCAGTTGGTCCATCCTCGTACGGAGAAAGCTATAAGGGTAGATCTGCGGGCCCCCCCGATCTAGGGTTTCGGGGGTGAATGACCGTCGGAGGGCCGGAATCATTGGAAAACCTGCATGTGGAGCTAGGTTATGTTTATAAGTGTGATTTAATGTTTGTAGATGGCATATGTAGGTCATGTGTCTGACGTTGTTCACGCACATGGGCTAACACTTAGTAAAATTGTCGATCCGTATGTGGAAACTCCCGGTATGTGTCTACCGGTGTGAATAATGTGGTGAAATGTGTTCAACCTTGGTTTTCCATGTACATATGTGCTAAACAAACATAGATAGATAAAAAAGTCCATTGGTCCATCCTCGTACGGAGAAAGCTATAAGGGTAGATCTGCGCCCCCCCCCCCCCGATCTAGGGTTTCGCGAGTGAATGACCGTCGGAGGGCCGGAATCATTGGAAAACCTGCATGTGGAGCTAGGCTATGTTTATAAGTGTGATTTAATTTTTGTAGATGGCATATGTAGGTCATGTGTCTGACGTTGTTCACGGACATGGGCTAACACTTAGTAAAATAGTCGATCCGTATGTGGAAAATCCCAGTACGTGTCTACCGGTGTGAATAATGTGGTGAAATGTGTTCAACCTTTGTTTTCCATGTACATTTGTGCTAAACAAACATAGATAGATAAAAATTCCATTGGTCCATCCTCGTACGGAGAAATCTATAAGGGTAGATCTGCGGGCCCGGCCCCCCCGATCTAGGGTTTCGGGTGTGAATGACCGTCGGAGGGCCGGAATCATTAGAAAACCTGCATGTGGAGCTAGGTTATGTTTATAAGTGTGATTTAATGTTTGTAGATGGCATATGTAGGTGATGTGTCTGACGTTGTTCACGGACATGGGCTAACACTTAGTAAAATCGTCGATCCGTATGTGGAAACTCCCGGTACGTGTCTACCGGTGTGAATAATGTGGTGAAATGTGTTCAACCTTGGGTTTCCATGTACATATGTGCTAAAAACATAGATAGATAAAAAAGTCCATTGGTCCATCCTCGTACGGAGAAAGCTATAAGGGTAGATCTGCGGCCCCCCCGATCTAGGGTTTCGGGGGTGAATGACCGTCGGAGGGCCGGAATCATTGGAAAACCTGCATGTGGATCTAGGTTATGTTTATAATTGTGATTTAATGTTTGTAGATGGCACATGTAGGTCATGTGTCTGACGTTGTTCACGGACATGGGCTAACACTTAGTAAAATCGTCGATCCGTATGTGGAAACTCCTGGTACGTGTCTACCGGTGTGAATAATGTGGTGAAATGTGTTAAACCTTGGTTTTCCATGTACATATGTGCTAAACAAACATAGATAGATAAAAAAGTCCATTGGTCCATCCTCTTACGGAGAAATCTATAAGGGTAGATCTGCGGGCCCCCCGATCTAGGGTTTCACGGGTGAATGACCGTCGGAGGGCCGGAATCATTGGAAAACCTGCATGTGGAGCTAGGTTATGTTTATAAGTTTGATTTAATGTTTGTAGATGGCATATGTAGGTCATGTGTCTGACGTTGTTCACGGACATGGGATAACACTTCGTAAAATCGTCGATCCGTATGTGGAAACTCCCGGTACGTGTCTACCGGTGTGAATAATGTGGTGAAATTGTTCAACCTTGGATTTCCATGTACATATGTGCTAAACAAACATAGATAGATAAAAAAGTCCATTGGTCCATCCTCGTACGGAGAAAGCTATAAGGGTAGATCTGCGGGGCCCCCCAATCTAGGGTTTCGGGGGTGAATGACCGTTGGAGGGCCGAAATCATTGGAAAACCTGCATGTGGAGCTAGGTTATGTTTAAAAGTGTGATTTAATGTTTGTAGATGGCATCTGTAGGTCATGTGTCTGACGTTGTTCACGGACATGGGCTAACACTTAGTAAATTCGTGGATCCGTATGTGGAAACTCCCGGTACGTGTCTACCGGTGTGAATAATGTGGTGAAATGTGTTCAACCTTGGTTTTCCATGTACATATGTTCTAAATAAACATAGATAGATAGAAAAGTCAGTTGGTCCATCCTCGTACGGAGAAAGCTATAAGGGTAGATCTGCGGGCCCCCCCGATCTAGGGTTTTGGGGGTGAATGACCGTCGGAGGGACGGAATCATTGGAAAACCTGCATGTGGAGCTAGGTTATGTTTATAAGTGTGATTTAATGTTTTTAGATGGCATATGTAGGTCATGTGTCTGATGTTGTTCAACCACATGGGCTAACACTTATTAAAATCGTCGATCCGTATGTGGAAACTCCCGGTACGTGTCTACCGGTGTGAATAATGTGGTGAAATGTGTTCAACCTTGGTTTTCCATGTACATATGTTCTAAACAAACATAGATAGATAGAAAAGTCAGTTGGTCCATCCTCGTACGGAGAAAGCTATAAGGGTAGATCTGCGGGCCCCCCGATCTAGGGTTTCGGGGGTGAATGACCGTCGGAGGGCCGGAATCATTGGAAAACCTGCATGTGGAGCTAGGTTATGTTTATAAGTGTGATTTAATGTTTGTAGATGGCATATGTAGGTCATGTGTCTGACGTTGTTCACGCACATGGGCTAACACTTAGTAAAATTGTCGATCCGTATGTGGAAACTCCCGGTACGTGTCTACCGGTGTGAATAATGTGGTGAAATGTGTTCAACCTTGGTTTTCCATGTACATATGTGCTAAACAAACATAGATAGATAAAAAATTCCATTGGTCCATCCTCGTACGGAGAAAGCTATAAGGGTAGATCTGCGGGCCCCCCCGATCTAGGGTTTCGGGGGTGAATGACCGTCGGAGGGACGGAATCATTGCAAAACCTGCATGTGGAGCTAGGTTATGTTTATAAGTGTGATTTAATGTTTTTAGATGGCATATGTAGGTCATGTGTCTGATGTTGTTCAACCACATGGGCTAACACTTATTAAAATCGTCGATCCGTATGTGGAAACTCCCGGTACGTGTCTACCGGTGTGAATAATGTGGTGAAATGTGTTCAACCTTGGTTTTCCATGTACATATGTTCTAAACAAACATAGATAGATAGAAAAGTCAGTTGGTCCATCCTCGTACGGATTAAGCTATAAGGGTAGATCTGCGGGCCCCCCCGATCTAGGGTTCGGGGGGTGAATGACCGTCGGAGGGCCGGAATCATTGGAAAACCTGCATGTGGAGCTAGGTTATGTTTATAAGTGTGATTTAATGTTTGTAGATGGCATATGTAGGTCATGTGTCTGACGTTGTTCACGCACATGGGCTAACACTTAGTAAAATTGTCGATCCGTATGTGGAAACTCCCGGTACGTGTCTACCGGTGTGAATAATGTGGTGAAATGTGTTCAACCTTGGTTTTCCATGTACATATGTGCTAAACAAACATAGATAGATAAAAAAGTCCATTGGTCCATCCTCGTACGGCGAAATCTAGAAGGGTAGATCTGCGGGCCCGGCCCCCACGATCTAGGGTTTCGGGGGTGAATGACCGTCGGAGGGCCAGAATCATTGGAAAACCTGCATGTGGAGCTAGGTTATGTTTATAAGTGTGATTTAATGTTTGTAGATGGCATCTGTAGGTCATATGTTTGACGTTGTTCACGGACATGGGCTAACACTTAGTAAAATCGTCGATCCGTATGTGGAAACTCCCGGTACGTGTCTACCGGTGTGAATAATATGGTGAAATGTGTTCAACCTTGGTTTTCCATGTACATATGTTCTAAACAAACATAGATAGATAAAAAAGTCCATTGGTCCATCCTCGTACGGAGAAAGCTATAAGGGTAGATCTGCGGCCCCCCCCGATCTAGGGTTTCGGGGGTGAATGACCGTCGGAGGGCCGGAATCATTGGAAAACCTGCATGTGGATCTAGGTTATGTTTAT
The DNA here is from genome assembly GCA_950022295.1 of Bromus sterilis. Lineage (NCBI taxonomy): Eukaryota > Viridiplantae > Streptophyta > Magnoliopsida > Poales > Poaceae > Bromus > Bromus sterilis. Next base: position 133,779,139 of record OX465601.1, on the reverse strand, counting down.
AAGTGGGATTTAATGTTTGTAGATGGCACATGTAGGTCATGTGTCTGACGTTGTTCACGGACATGGGCTAACACTTAGTAAAATCGTCGATCCGTATGTGGAAACTCCCGGTACGTGTCTACCGGTGTGAATAATGTGGTGAAATGTGTTCAACCTTGGGTTTCAACGTACATATGTGCTAAAAACATAGATAGATAAAAAAGTCCATTGGTCCATCCTCGTACGGAGAAATCTATAAGGGTAGATCTGCGGGCCCGGCCCCCCCGATCTAGGGTTTCGGGGGTGAATGACCGTCGGAGGGCCGGAATCATCAGAAAACCTGCATGTGGAGCTAGGTTATGTTTATAAGTGTGATTTAATGTTTCTAGATGGCATATGCAGGTCATGTGTCTGACGTTGTTCACGGGCATGGGCTAACACTTAGTAAAATCGTTGATCCATGTGGAAACTCCCGCTACGTGACTACCGGTGCAAATAATGTGTTGAAATGTGTTCAACCTTGGTTTTCCATGTACATATGTGCTAAACAAACATAGATAGATAAAAAAGTCCATTCGTCCATCCTCGTACGGCGAAATCTAAAAGGGTAGATCTGCGGGCCCGGCCCCCACGATCTAGGGTTTCGGGGGTGAATGACCATCGGAGGGCCAGAATCATTGGAAAACCTGCATGTGGAGCTAGGTTATGTTTATAAGTGTGATTTAATGTTTGTAGATGGCATCTGTAGGTCATATGTTTGACGTTGTTCACGGACATGGGCTAACACTTAGTAAAATCGTCGATCCGTATGTGGAAACTCCCGGTACGTGTCTACCGGTGTGAATAATATGGTGAAATGTGTTCAACCTTGGTTTTCCATGTACATATGTGCTAAACAAACATAGATAGATAAAAAAGTCCATTGGTCCATCCTCGTACGGAGAAAGCTATAAGGGTAGATCTGCGCCCCCCCCCCGATCTAGGGTTTCGGGGGTGAATGACCGTCGGAGGGCCGGAATCATTGGAAAACCTGCATGTGGATCTAGGTTATGTTTATAAGTGTGATTTAATGTTTGTAGATGGCACATGTAGGTCATGTGTCTGACGTTGTTCACGGACATGGGCTAACACTTAGTAAAATCGTCGATCCGTATGTGGAAACTCCCGGTACGTGTCTACCGGTGTGAATAATGTGGTGAAATGTGTTCAACCTTGGTTTTCCATGTACATATGTGCTAAACAAACATAGATATATAAAAAAGTCCATTGGTCCATCCTCGTAAGGAGAAATCTATAAGGGTAGATCTTCGGGCCCGGCCCCCCCGATCTAGGGTTTCGGGGGTGAATGACCGTCAGATGGGCCGGAATAGCTAGAAAACCTGCATGTGGAGCTAGGTTATTTTTATAAGTGTGATTTAATGTTTGTAGATGGCATATGTAGGTCATGTGTCTGACGTTGTTCACGGACATGGGCTAACACTTAGTAAAATCGTCGATCCGTATGTGGAAACTCCCGGTACGTGTCTACCGGTGTGAATAATGTGGTGAAATTGTTCAACCTTGGTTTTCCATATACATATGTGCCAAACAAACATAGATAGATAAAAAAGTCCATTGGTCCATCCTCGTACGGAGAAAGCTATAAGGGTAGATCTGCGCCCCCCCCCCGATCTAGGGTTTCGGGGGTGAATGACCGTTGGAGGGCCGGAATCATTGGAAACCCTGCATGTGGAGCTAGGTTATGTTTAAAAGTGTGATTTAATGTTTGTAGATGGCATCTGTAGGTCATATGTTTGACGTTGTTCACGGACATGGGCTAACACTTAGTAAAATCGTCGATCCGTATGTGGAAACTCCCGGTACGTGTCTACCGGTGTGAATAATGTGGTGAAATGTGTTCAACCTTGGTTTTACATGTACATATGTGCTAAACAAACATAGATAGATAGAAAAGTCAATTGGTCCATCCTCGTACGGAGAAAGCTATAAGGGTAGATATGCGGCCCCCCCCGATCTAGGGTTTCGGGGGTGAATGACCGTCGGAGTGCCGGAATCATTGGAAAACCTGCATGTGGAGCTAGGTTATGTTTATAAGTGTGATTTAATGTTTGTAGATGGCATATGTAGGTCATGTGTCTGACGTTGTTCACGGACATGGGCTAACACTTAGTAAAATCGTCGATCCGTATGTGGAAACTCCCAGTCGGTGTCTACCGGTGTGAATAATGTGGTGAAATGTGTTCAACCTTGGTTTTCCATGTACATATGTGCTAAACAAACATAGATAGATAAAAAAGTCCATTGGTCCATCCTCTTACGGAGAAAGCTATAAGGGTAGATCTGCGGGCCCCCCCGATCTAGGGTTTCGCGGGTGAATGACCGTCGGAGGGCCGGAATCATTGGAAAACCTGCATGTGGAGCTTGGTTATGTTTATAAGTTTGATTTAATGTTTGTAGATGGCATATGTAGGTCATGTGTCTGACGTTGTTCACAGACATGGGATAACACTTCGTAAAATCGTCGATCCGTATGTGGAAACTCCCGGTACGTGTCTACCGGTGTGAATAATGTGGTGAAATTGTTCAACCTTGGATTTCCATGTACATATGTGCTAAACAAACATAGATAGATAAAAAAGTCCATTGGTCCATCCTCGTACGGAGAAAGCTATAAGGGTAGATCTGCGGGGCCCCCCGATCTAGGGTTCCGGGGGTGAATGACCGTTGGAGGGCCGGAATCATTGGAAAACCTGCATGTGGAGCTAGGTTATGTTTAAAAGTGTGAGTTAATGTTTGTAGATGGCATCTGTAGGTCATGTGTCTGACGTTGTTCACGGACATGGGCTAACACTTAGTAAATTCGTCGATCCGTATGTGGAAACTCCCGGTACGTGTCTACCGGTGTGAATAATGTGGTGAAATGTGTTCAACCTTGGTTTTCCATGTACATATGTTCTAAATAAACATAGATAGATAGAAAAGTCAGTTGGTCCATCCTCGTACGGAGAAAGCTATAAGGGTAGATCTGCGGGCCCCCCGATCTAGGGTTTCGGGGGTGAATGACCGTCGGAGGGCCGGAATCATTGGAAAACCTGCATGTGGAGCTAGGTTATGTTTATAAGTGTGATTTAATGTTTGTAGATGGCATATGTAGGTCATGTGTCTGACGTTGTTCACGCACATGGGCTAACACTTAGTAAAATTGTCGATCCGTATGTGGAAACTCCCGGTACGTGTCTACCGGTGTGAATAATGTGGTGAAATGTGTTCAACCTTGGTTTTCCATGTACATATGTGCTAAACAAACATAGATAGATAAAAAATTCCATTGGTCCATCCTCGTACGGAGAAAGCTATAAGGGTAGATCTGCGGGCCCCCCCCGATCTAGGGTTTCGCGAGTGAATGACCGTCGGAGGGCCGGAATCATTGGAAAACCTGCATGTGGAGCTAGGCTATGTTTATAAGTGTGATTTAATTTTTGTAGATGGCATATGTAGGTCATGTGTCTGACGTTGTTCACGGACATGGGCTAACACTTAGTAAAATAGTCGATCCGTATGTGGAAAATCCCGGTACGTGTCTACCGGTGTGAATAATGTGGTGAAATGTGTTCAACCTTTTGTTTTCCATGTACAATGTGCTAAACAAACATATATAGATAAAAAGTCCATTGGTCCATCCTCGTACGGAGAAATCTATAAGGGTAGATCTGCGGGCCCGGGCCCCCCGATCTAGGGTTTCGGGTGTGAATGACCGTCGGAGGGCCGGAATCATTAGAAAACCTGCATGTGGAGCTAGGTTATGTTTATAAGTGTGATTTAATGTTTGTAGATGGCATATGTAGGTGATGTGTCTGACGTTGTTCACGGACATGGGCTAACACTTAGTAAAATCGTCGATCCGTATGTGGAAACTCCCGGTACGTGTCTACCGGTGTGAATAATGTGGTGAAATGTGTTTAACCTTGGGTTTCCATGTACATATGTGCTAAAAACATAGATAGATAAAAAAAGTCCATTGGTCCATCCTCGTACGGAGAAAGCTATAAGGGTAGATCTGCGGGCCCCCCCGATCTAGGGTTTCGCGGCTGAATGACCGTCGGAGGGCCGGAATCATTGGAAAACCTTCATGTGGAGCTAGGTTATGTTTATAAGTGTGATTTAATGTTTGTAGATGGCATATGTAGGTCATGTGTCTGACGTTGTTCACGAACATGGGATAACACTTCGTAAAATCGTCGATCCGGATGTGGAAACTCCCGGTACGTGTCTAACGGTGTGAATAATGTGGTGAAATTGTTCAACCTTGGTTTTCCATGTACGTTGTGCTAAACAAACATAGATAGATAAAAAAGTCCATTGGTCCATCCTCGTACGGAGAAAGCTATAAGGGTAGATCTGCGGGCCCCCCCGATCTAGGGTTTCGGGGGTGAATGACCGTTGGAGGGTCGGAATCATTGGAAACCTGCATGTGGAGCTAGGTTATGTTTAAAAGTGTGATTTAATGTTTGTAGATGGCATCTGTAGGTCATGTGTCTGACGTTGTTCACGTACATGGGCTAACACTTAGTAAAATCGTCGATCCGTATGTGGAAACTCCCGGTACGTGTCTACCGGTGTGAATAATGTGGTGAAATGTGTTCAACCTTGGTTTTCCATGTACATATGTTCTAAACAAACATAGATAGATAGAAAAGTCAGTTGGTCCATCCTCGTACGGAGAAAGCTATAAGGGTAGATCTGCGGGCCCCCCTGATCTAGGGTTTCGGGGGTGAATGACCGTCGGAGGGCCGGAATCATTGGAAAACCTGCATGTGGAGCTAGGTTATGTTTATAAGTGTGATTTAATGTTTGTAGATGGCATATGTAGGTCATGTGTCTGACGTTGTTCACGCACATGGGCTAACACTTAGTAAAATTGTCGATCCGTATGTGGAAACTCCCGGTACGTGTCTACCGGTGTGAATAATGTGGTGAAATGTGTTCAACCTTGGTTTTCCATGTACATATGTGCTAAACAAACATAGATAGATAAAAAAGTCCATTGGTCCATCCTCGTACAGAGAAAGCTATAAGGGTAGATATGCGGCCCCCCCCCCCGATCTAGGGTTTCGCGAGTGAATGACCGTCGGAGGGCCGGAATCATTGGAAAACCTGCATGTGGAGCTAGGCTATGTTTATAAGTGTGATTTAATTTTTGTAGATGGCATATGTAGGTCATGTGTCTGACGTTGTTCACGGACATGGGCTAACACTTAGTAAAATAGTCGATCCGTATGTGGAAAATCCCAGTACGTGTCTACCGGTGTGAATAATGTGGTGAAATGTATTCAACCTTTGTTTTCCATGTACATTTGTGCTAAACAAACATAGATAGGTAAAAATTCCATTGGTCCATCCTCGTACGGAGAAATCTATAAGGGTAGATCTGCGGGCCCGGCCCCCCCGATCTAGGGTTTCGGGTGTGAATGACCGTCGGAGGGCCGGAATCATTAGAAAACCTGCATGTGGAGCTAGGTTATGTTTATAAGTGTGATTTAATGTTTGTAGATGGCATATGTAGGTGATGTGTCTGACGTTGTTCACGGACATGGGCTAACACTTAGTAAAATCGTCGATCCGTATGTGGAAACTCCCGGTACGTGTCTACCGGTGTGAATAATGTGGTGAAATGTGTTCAACCTTGGGTTTCCATGTACATATGTGCTAAAAACATAGATATATAAAAAAGTCCATTGGTCCATCCTCGTACGGAGAAATCTATAAGGGTAGATCTGCGGGCCCGGCCCCCCCGATCTAGGGTTTCGGGTGTGAATGACCGTCGGAGGGACGGAATCATTGGAAAACCTGCATGTGGAGCTAGGTTATGTTTATAAGTGTGATTTAATGTTTTTAGATGGCATATGTAGGTCATGTGTCTGATGTTGTTCAACCACATGGGCTAAATTTATTAAAATCGTCGATCCGTATGTGGAAACTCCCGGTACGTGTCTACCGGTGTGAATAATGTGGTGAAATGTGTTCAACCTTGGTTTTCCATGTACATATGTTCTAAACAAACATAGATAGATAGAAAAGTCAGTTGGTCCATCCTCGTACGGAGAAAGCTATAAGGGTAGATCTGCGGGCCCCCCGATCTAGGGTTTCGGGGGTGAATGACCGTCGGAGGGCCGGAATCATTGGAAAACCTGCATGTGGAGCTAGGTTATGTTTATAAGTGTGATTTAATGTTTGTAGATGGCATATGTAGGTCATGTGTCTGACGTTGTTCACGCACATGGGCTAACACTTAGTAAAATTGTCGATCCGTATGTGGAAACTCCCGGTACGTGTCTACCGGTGTGAATAATGTGGTGAAATGTGTTCAACCTTGGTTTTCCATGTACATATGTGCTAAACAAACATAGATAGATAAAAAATTCCATTGGTCCATCCTCGTACGGAGAAAGCTATAAGGGTAGATCTGCGGGCCCCCCCGATCTAGGGTTTCGGGGGTGAATGACCGTCGGAGGGACGGAATCATTGGAAAACCTGCATGTGGAGCTAGGTTATGTTTATAAGTGTGATTTAATGTTTTTAGATGGCATATGTAGGTCATGTGTCTGATGTTGTTCAACCACATGGGCTAACACTTATTAAAATCGTCGATCCGTATGTGGAAACTCCCGGTACGTGTCTACCGGTGTGAATAATGTGGTGAAATGTGTTCAACCTTGGTTTTCCATGTACATATGTTCTAAACAAACATAGATAGATAGAAAAGTCAGTTGGTCCATCCTCGTACGGATTAAGCTATAAGGGTAGATCTGCGGGCCCGGCCCCCCCGATCTAGGGTTTCGGGGGTGAATGACCGTCGGAGGGCCGGAATCATTGGAAAACCTGCATGTGGAGCTAGGTTATGTTTATAAGTGTGATTTAATGTTTGTAGATGGCATATGTAGGTCATGTGTCTGACGTTGTTCACGCACATGGGCTAACACTTAGTAAAATTGTCGATCCGTATGTGGAAACTCCCGGTACGTGTCTACCGGTGTGAATAATGTGGTGAAATGTGTTCAACCTTGGTTTTCCATGTACATATGTGCTAAACAAACATAGATAGATAAAAAAGTCCATTGGTCCATCCTCGTACGGCGAAATCTAGAAGGGTAGATCTGCGGGCCCGGCCCCCACGATCTAGGGTTTCGGGGGTGAATGACCGTCGGAGGGCCAGAATCATTGGAAAACCTGCATGTGGAGCTAGGTTATGTTTATAAGTGTGATTTAATGTTTGTAGATGGCATCTGTAGGTCATATGTTTGACGTTGTTCACGGACATGGGCTAACACTTAGTAAAATCGTCGATCCGTATGTGGAAACTCCCGGTACGTGTCTACCGGTGTGAATAATATGGTGAAATGTGTTCAACCTTGGTTTTCCATGTACATATGTTCTAAACAAACATAGATAGATAAAAAAGTCCATTGGTCCATCCTCGTACGGAGAAAGCTATAAGGGTAGATCTGCGGCCCCCCCCCGATCTAGGGTTTCGGGGGTGAATGACCGTCGGAGGGCCGGAATCATTGGAAAACCTGCATGTGGATCTAGGTTATGTTTATAAGTGTGATTTAATGTTTGTAGATGGCACATGTAGGTCATGTGTCTGACGTTGTTCACGGACATGGGCTAACACTTAGTAAAATCGTCGATCCGTATGTGGAAACTCCCGGTACGTGTCTACCGGTGTGAATAATGTGGTGAAATGTGTTCAACCTTGGGTTTCCATGTACATATGTGCTAAAAACATAGATAGATAAAAAAGTCCATTGGTCCATCCTCGTACGGAGAAAGCTATAAGGGTAGATCTGCGGGCCCCCCCGATCTAGGGTTTCGGGGGTGAATGACCGTTGGAGGGTCGGAATCATTGGAAACCTGCATGTGGAGCTAGGTTATGTTTAAAAGTGTGATTTAATGTTTGTAGATGGCATCTGTAGGTCATGTGTCTGACGTTGTTCACGTACATGGGCTAACACTTAGTAAAATCGTCGATCCGTATGTGGAAACTCCCGGTACGTGTCTACCGGTGTGAATAATGTGGTGAAATGTGTTCAACCTTGGTTTTCCATGTACATATGTTCTAAACAAACATAGATAGATAGAAAAGTCAGTTGGTCCATCCTCGTACGGAGAAAGCTATAAGGGTAGATCTGCGGGCCCCCCTGATCTAGGGTTTCGGGGGTGAATGACCGTCGGAGGGCCGGAATCATTGGAAAACCTGCATGTGGAGCTAGGTTATGTTTATAAGTGTGATTTAATGTTTGTAGATGGCATATGTAGGTCATGTGTCTGACGTTGTTCACGCACATGGGCTAACACTTAGTAAAATTGTCGATCCGTATGTGGAAACTCCCGGTACGTGTCTACCGGTGTGAATAATGTGGTGAAATGTGTTCAACCTTGGTTTTCCATGTACATATGTGCTAAACAAACATAGATAGATAAAAAAGTCCATTGGTCCATCCTCGTACAGAGAAAGCTATAAGGGTAGATATGCGGCCCCCCCCCCGATCTAGGGTTTCGCGAGTGAATGACCGTCGGAGGGCCGGAATCATTGGAAAACCTGCATGTGGAGCTAGGCTATGTTTATAAGTGTGATTTAATTTTTGTAGATGGCATATGTAGGTCATGTGTCTGACGTTGTTCACGGACATGGGCTAACACTTAGTAAAATAGTCGATCCGTATGTGGAAAATCCCAGTACGTGTCTACCGGTGTGAATAATGTGGTGAAATGTATTCAACCTTTGTTTTCCATGTACATTTGTGCTAAACAAACATAGATAGGTAAAAATTCCATTGGTCCATCCTCGTACGGAGAAATCTATAAGGGTAGATCTGCGGGCCCGGCCCCCCCGATCTAGGGTTTCGGGTGTGAATGACCGTCGGAGGGCCGGAATCATTAGAAAACCTGCATGTGGAGCTAGGTTATGTTTATAAGTGTGATTTAATGTTTGTAGATGGCATATGTAGGTGATGTGTCTGACGTTGTTCACGGACATGGGCTAACACTTAGTAAAATCGTCGATCCGTATGTGGAAACTCCCGGTACGTGTCTACCGGTGTGAATAATGTGGTGAAATGTGTTCAACCTTGGGTTTCCATGTACATATGTGCTAAAAACATAGATAGATAAAAAAGTCCATTGGTCCATCCTCGTACGGAGAAATCTATAAGGGTAGATCTGCGGGCCCGGCCCCCCCGATCTAGGGTTTCGGGTGTGAATGACCGTCGGAGGGACGGAATCATTGGAAAACCTGCATGTGGAGCTAGGTTATGTTTATAAGTGTGATTTAATGTTTTTAGATGGCATATGTAGGTCATGTGTCTGATGTTGTTCAACCACATGGGCTAAATTTATTAAAATCGTCGATCCGTATGTGGAAACTCCCGGTACGTGTCTACCGGTGTGAATAATGTGGTGAAATGTGTTCAACCTTGGTTTTCCATGTACATATGTTCTAAACAAACATAGATAGATAGAAAAGTCAGTTGGTCCATCCTCGTACGGAGAAAGCTATAAGGGTAGATCTGCGGGCCCCCCGATCTAGGGTTTCGGGGGTGAATGACCGTCGGAGGGCCGGAATCATTGGAAAACCTGCATGTGGAGCTAGGTTATGTTTATAAGTGTGATTTAATGTTTGTAGATGGCATATGTAGGTCATGTGTCTGACGTTGTTCACGCACATGGGCTAACACTTAGTAAAATTGTCGATCCGTATGTGGAAACTCCCGGTACGTGTCTACCGGTGTGAATAATGTGGTGAAATGTGTTCAACCTTGGTTTTCCATGTACATATGTGCTAAACAAACATAGATAGATAAAAAATTCCATTGGTCCATCCTCGTACGGAGAAAGCTATAAGGGTAGATCTGCGGGCCCCCCCGATCTAGGGTTTCGGGGGTGAATGACCGTCGGAGGGACGGAATCATTGGAAAACCTGCATGTGGAGCTAGGTTATGTTTATAAGTGTGATTTAATGTTTTTAGATGGCATATGTAGGTCATGTGTCTGATGTTGTTCAACCACATGGGCTAACACTTATTAAAATCGTCGATCCGTATGTGGAAACTCCCGGTACGTGTCTACCGGTGTGAATAATGTGGTGAAATGTGTTCAACCTTGGTTTTCCATGTACATATGTTCTAAACAAACATAGATAGATAGAAAAGTCAGTTGGTCCATCCTCGTACGGATTAAGCTATAAGGGTAGATCTGCGGGCCCGGCCCCCCCGATCTAGGGTTTCGGGGGTGAATGACCGTCGGAGGGCCGGAATCATTGGAAAACCTGCATGTGGAGCTAGGTTATGTTTATAAGTGTGATTTAATGTTTGTAGATGGCATATGTAGGTCATGTGTCTGACGTTGTTCACGCACATGGGCTAACACTTAGTAAAATTGTCGATCCGTATGTGGAAACTCCCGGTACGTGTCTACCGGTGTGAATAATGTGGTGAAATGTGTTCAACCTTGGTTTTCCATGTACATATGTGCTAAACAAACATAGATAGATAAAAAAGTCCATTGGTCCATCCTCGTACGGCGAAATCTAGAAGGGTAGATCTGCGGGCCCGGCCCCCACGATCTAGGGTTTCGGGGGTGAATGACCGTCGGAGGGCCAGAATCATTGGAAAACCTGCATGTGGAGCTAGGTTATGTTTATAAGTGTGATTTAATGTTTGTAGATGGCATCTGTAGGTCATATGTTTGACGTTGTTCACGGACATGGGCTAACACTTAGTAAAATCGTCGATCCGTATGTGGAAACTCCCGGTACGTGTCTACCGGTGTGAATAATATGGTGAAATGTGTTCAACCTTGGTTTTCCATGTACATATGTTCTAAACAAACATAGATAGATAAAAAAGTCCATTGGTCCATCCTCGTACGGAGAAAGCTATAAGGGTAGATCTGCGGCCCCCCCCCGATCTAGGGTTTCGGGGGTGAATGACCGTCGGAGGGCCGGAATCATTGGAAAACCTGCATGTGGATCTAGGTTATGTTTATAAGTGTGATTTAATGTTTGTAGATGGCACATGTAGGTCATGTGTCTGACGTTGTTCACGGACATGGGCTAACACTTAGTAAAATCGTCGATCCGTATGTGGAAACTCCCGGTACGTGTCTACCGGTGTGAATAATGTGGTGAAATGTGTTCAACCTTGGGTTTCCATGTACATATGTGCTAAAAACATAGATAGATAAAAAAGTCCATTGGTCCATCCTCGTACGGAGAAATCTATAAGGGTAGATCTGCGGGCCCGGCCCCCCCGATCTAGGGTTTCGGGGGTGAATGACCGTCGGAGGGCCGGAATCATCAGAAAACCTGCATGTGGAGCTAGGTTATGGTTATAAGTGTGATTTAATGTTTCTAGATGGCATATGCAGGTCATGTGTCTGACGTTGTTCACGGGCATGGGCTAACACTTAGTAAAATCGTTGATCCATGTGGAAACTCCCGCTACGTGACTACCGGTGCAAATAATGTGTTGAAATGTGTTCAACCTTGGTTTTCCATGTACATATGTGCTAAACAAACATAGATAGATAAAAAAGTCCATTCGTCCATCCTCGTACGGCGAAATCTAAAAGGGTAGATCTGCGGGCCCGGCCCCCACGATCTAGGGTTTCGGGGGTGAATGACCATCGGAGGGCCAGAATCATTGGAAAACCTGCATGTGGAGCTAGGTTATGTTTATAAGTGTGATTTAATGTTTGTAGATGGCATCTGTAGGTCATATGTTTGACGTTGTTCACGGACATGGGCTAACACTTAGTAAAATCGTCGATCCGTATGTGGAAACTCCCGGTACGTGTCTACCGGTGTGAATAATATGGTGAAATGTGTTCAACCTTGGTTTTCCATGTACATATGTGCTAAACAAACATAGATAGATAAAAAAGTCCATTGGTCCATCCTCGTACGGAGAAAGCTATAAGGGTAGATCTGCGCCCCCCCCCCCCCGATCTAGGGTTTCGGGGGTGAATGACCGTCGGAGGGCCGGAATCATTGGAAAACCTGCATGTGGATCTAGGTTATGTTTATAAGTGTGATTTAATGTTTGTAGATGGCACATGTAGGTCATGTGTCTGACGTTGTTCACAGACATGGGCTAACACTTAGTAAAATCGTCGATCCGTATGTGGAAACTCCCGGTACGTGTCTACCGGTGTGAATAATGTGGTGAAATGTGTTCAACCTTGGTTTTCCATGTACATATGTGCTAAACAAACATAGATATATAAAAAAGTCCATTGGTCCATCCTCGTAAGGAGAAATCTATAAGGGTAGATCTTCGGGCCCGGCCCCCCCGATCTAGGGTTTCGGGGGTGAATGACCGTCAGATGGGCCGGAATAGCTAGAAAACCTGCATGTGGAGCTAGGTTATTTTTATAAGTGTGATTTAATGTTTGTAGATGGCATATGTAGGTCATGTGTCTGACGTTGTTCACGGACATGGGCTAACACTTAGTAAAATCGTCGATCCGTATGTGGAAACTCCCGGTACGTGTCTACCGGTGTGAATAATGTGGTGAAATTGTTCAACCTTGGTTTTCCATATACATATGTGCCAAACAAACATAGATAGATAAAAAAGTCCATTGGTCCATCCTCGTACGGAGAAAGCTATAAGGGTAGATCTGCGCCCCCCCCCCCCGATCTAGGGTTTCGGGGGTGAATGACCGTTGGAGGGCCGGAATCATTGGAAACCCTGCATGTGGAGCTAGGTTATGTTTAAAAGTGTGATTTAATGTTTGTAGATGGCATCTGTAGGTCATATGTTTGACGTTGTTCACGGACATGGGCTAACACTTAGTAAAATCGTCGATCCGTATGTGGAAACTCCCGGTACGTGTCTACCGGTGTGAATAATGTGGTGAAATGTGTTCAACCTTGGTTTTACATGTACATATGTGCTAAACAAACATAGATAGATAGAAAAGTCAATTGGTCCATCCTCGTACGGAGAAAGCTATAAGGGTAGATATGCGGCCCCCCCCGATCTAGGGTTTCGGGGGTGAATGACCGTCGGAGTGCCGGAATCATTGGAAAACCTGCATGTGGAGCTAGGTTATGTTTATAAGTGTGATTTAATGTTTGTAGATGGCATATGTAGGTCATGTGTCTGACGTTGTTCACGGACATGGGCTAACACTTAGTAAAATCGTCGATCCGTATGTGGAAACTCCCAGTCGGTGTCTACCGGTGTGAATAATGTGGTGAAATGTGTTCAACCTTGGTTTTCCATGTACATATGTGCTAAACAAACATAGATAGATAAAAAAGTCCATTGGTCCATCCTCTTACGGAGAAAGCTATAAGGGTAGATCTGCGGGCCCCCCCGATCTAGGGTTTCGCGGGTGAATGACCGTCGGAGGGCCGGAATCATTGGAAAACCTGCATGTCGAGCTTGGTTATGTTTATAAGTTTGATTTAATGTTTGTAGATGGCATATGTAGGTCATGTGTCTGACGTTGTTCACAGACATGGGATAACACTTCGTAAAATCGTCGATCCGTATGTGGAAACTCCCGGTACGTGTCTACCGGTGTGAATAATGTGGTGAAATTGTTCAACCTTGGATTTCCATGTACATATGTGCTAAACAAACATAGATAGATAAAAAAGTCCATTGGTCCATCCTCGTACGGAGAAAGCTATAAGGGTAGATCTGCGGGGCCCCCCGATCTAGGGTTCCGGGGGTGAATGACCGTTGGAGGGCCGGAATCATTGGAAAACCTGCATGTGGAGCTAGGTTATGTTTAAAAGTGTGAGTTAATGTTTGTAGATGGCATCTGTAGGTCATGTGTCTGACGTTGTTCACGGACATGGGCTAACACTTAGTAAATTCGTCGATCCGTATGTGGAAACTCCCGGTACGTGTCTACCGGTGTGAATAATGTGGTGAAATGTGTTCAACCTTGGTTTTCCATGTACATATGTTCTAAATAAACATAGATAGATAGAAAAGTCAGTTGGTCCATCCTCGTACGGAGAAAGCTATAAGGGTAGATCTGCGGGCCCCCCGATCTAGGGTTTCGGGGGTGAATGACCGTCGGAGGGCCGGAATCATTGGAAAACCTGCATGTGGAGCTAGGTTATGTTTATAAGTGTGATTTAATGTTTGTAGATGGCATATGTAGGTCATGTGTCTGACGTTGTTCACGCACATGGGCTAACACTTAGTAAAATTGTCGATCCGTATGTGGAAACTCCCGGTACGTGTCTACCGGTGTGAATAATGTGGTGAAATGTGTTCAACCTTGGTTTTCCATGTACATATGTGCTAAACAAACATAGATAGATAAAAAATTCCATTGGTCCATCCTCGTACGGAGAAAGCTATAAGGGTAGATCTGCGGGCCCCCCCCGATCTAGGGTTTCGCGAGTGAATGACCGTCGGAGGGCCGGAATCATTGGAAAACCTGCATGTGGAGCTAGGCTATGGTTATAAGTGTGATTTAATTTTTGTAGATGGCATATGTAGGTCATGTGTCTGACGTTGTTCACGGACATGGGCTAACACTTAGTAAAATAGTCGATCCGTATGTGGAAAATCCCGGTACGTGTCTACCGGTGTGAATAATGTGGTGAAATGTGTTCAACCTTTTGTTTTCCATGTACAATGTGCTAAACAAACATATATAGATAAAAAGTCCATTGGTCCATCCTCGTACGGAGAAATCTATAAGGGTAGATCTGCGGGCCCGGGCCCCCCGATCTAGGGTTTCGGGTGTGAATGACCGTCGGAGGGCCGGAATCATTAGAAAACCTGCATGTGGAGCTAGGTTATGTTTATAAGTGTGATTTAATGTTTGTAGATGGCATATGTAGGTGATGTGTCTGACGTTGTTCACGGACATGGGCTAACACTTAGTAAAATCGTCGATCCGTATGTGGAAACTCCCGGTACGTGTCTACCGGTGTGAATAATGTGGTGAAATGTGTTTAACCTTGGGTTTCCATGTACATATGTGCTAAAAACATAGATAGATAAAAAAAGTCCATTGGTCCATCCTCGTACGGAGAAAGCTATAAGGGTAGATCTGCGGGCCCCCCCGATCTAGGGTTTCGCGGCTGAATGACCGTCGGAGGGCCGGAATCATTGGAAAACCTTCATGTGGAGCTAGGTTATGTTTATAAGTGTGATTTAATGTTTGTAGATGGCATATGTAGGTCATGTGTCTGACGTTGTTCACGAACATGGGATAACACTTCGTAAAATCGTCGATCCGGATGTGGAAACTCCCGGTACGTGTCTAACGGTGTGAATAATGTGGTGAAATTGTTCAACCTTGGTTTTCCATGTACGTTGTGCTAAACAAACATAGATAGATAAAAAAGTCCATTGGTCCATCCTCGTACGGAGAAAGCTATAAGGGTAGATCTGCGGGCCCCCCCGATCTAGGGTTTCGGGGGTGAATGACCGTTGGAGGGTCGGAATCATTGGAAACCTGCATGTGGAGCTAGGTTATGTTTAAAAGTGTGATTTAATGTTTGTAGATGGCATCTGTAGGTCATGTGTCTGACGTTGTTCACGTACATGGGCTAACACTTAGTAAAATCGTCGATCCGTATGTGGAAACTCCCGGTACGTGTCTACCGGTGTGAATAATGTGGTGAAATGTGTTCAACCTTGGTTTTCCATGTACATATGTTCTAAACAAACATAGATAGATAGAAAAGTCAGTTGGTCCATCCTCGTACGGAGAAAGCTATAAGGGTAGATCTGCGGGCCCCCCTGATCTAGGGTTTCGGGGGTGAATGACCGTCGGAGGGCCGGAATCATTGGAAAACCTGCATGTGGAGCTAGGTTATGTTTATAAGTGTGATTTAATGTTTGTAGATGGCATATGTAGGTCATGTGTCTGACGTTGTTCACGCACATGGGCTAACCCTTAGTAAAATTGTCGATCCGTATGTGGAAACTCCCGGTACGTGTCTACCGGTGTGAATAATGTGGTGAAATGTGTTCAACCTTGGTTTTCCATGTACATATGTGCTAAACAAACATAGATAGATAAAAAAGTCCATTGGTCCATCCTCGTACAGAGAAAGCTATAAGGGTAGATATGCGGGCCCCCCCCCCGATCTAGGGTTTCGCGAGTGAATGACCGTCGGAGGGCCGGAATCATTGGAAAACCTGCATGTGGAGCTAGGCTATGTTTATAAGTGTGATTTAATTTTTGTAGATGGCATATGTAGGTCATGTGTCTGACGTTGTTCACGGACATGGGCTAACACTTAGTAAAATAGTCGATCCGTATGTGGAAAATCCCAGTACGTGTCTACCGGTGTGAATAATGTGGTGAAATGTATTCAACCTTTGTTTTCCATGTACATTTGTGCTAAACAAACATAGATAGGTAAAAATTCCATTGGTCCATCCTCGTACGGAGAAATCTATAAGGGTAGATCTGCGGGCCCGGCCCCCCCGATCTAGGGTTTCGGGTGTGAATGACCGTCGGAGGGCCGGAATCATTAGAAAACCTGCATGTGGAGCTAGGTTATGTTTATAAGTGTGATTTAATGTTTGTAGATGGCATATGTAGGTGATGTGTCTGACGTTGTTCACGGACATGGGCTAACACTTAGTAAAATCGTCGATCCGTATGTGGAAACTCCCGGTACGTGTCTACCGGTGTGAATAATGTGGTGAAATGTGTTCAACCTTGGGTTTCCATGTACATATGTGCTAAAAACATAGATAGATAAAAAAGTCCATTGGTCCATCCTCGTACGGAGAAATCTATAAGGGTAGATCTGCGGGCCCGGCCCCCCCGATCTAGGGTTTCGGGGGTGAATGACCGTCGGAGGGCCGGAATCATTAGAAAACCTGCATGTGGAGCTAGGTTATGTTTATAAGTGTGATTTAATGTTTCTAGATGGCATATGCAGGTCATGTGTCTGACGTTGTTCACGGGCATGGGCTAACACTTAGTAAAATCGTTGATCCATGTGGAAACTCCCGCTACGTGTCTACCGGTGCAAATAATGTGTTGAAATGTGTTCAACCTTGGTTTTCCATGTACATATGTGCTAAACAAACATAGATAGATAAAAAAGTCCATTGGTCCATCCTCGTACGGCGAAATCTAGAAGGGTAGATCTGCGGGCCCGGCCCCCACGATCTAGGGTTTCGGGGGTGAATAACCGTCGGAGGGCCAGAATCATTGGAAAACCTGCATGTGGAGCTAGGTTATGTTTATAAGTGTGATTTAATGTTTGTAGATGGCATCTGTAGGTCATATGTTTGACGTTGTTCACGGACATGGGCTAACACTTAGTAAAATCGTCGATCCGTATGTGGAAACTCCCGGTACGTGTCTACCGGTGTGAATAATATGGTGAAATGTGTTCAACCTTGGTTTTCCATGTACATATGTGCTAAACAAACATAGATAGATAAAAAAGTCCATTGGTCCATCCTCGTACGGAGAAAGCTATAAGGGTAGATCTGCGCCCCCCCCCCCGATCTAGGGTTTCGGGGGTGAATGACCGTCGGAGGGCCGGAATCATTGGAAAACCTGCATGTGGATCTAGGTTATGTTTATAAGTGTGATTTAATGTTTGTAGATGGCACATGTAGGTCATGTGTCTGACGTTGTTCACGGACATGGGCTAACACTTAGTAAATTCGTCGATCCGTATCTGGAAACTCCCGGTACGTGTCTACCGGTGTGAATAATGTGGTGAAATGTTTTCAACCTTGGTTTTCCATGTACATATGTGCTAAACAAACATAGATAGATAAAAAAGTCCATTGGTCCATCCTCGTACGGAGAAAGCTATAAGGGTAGATCTGCGCCCCCCCCCCCGATCTAGGGTTTCGGGGGTGAATGACCGTCGGAGGGCCGGAATCATTGGAAAACCTGCATGTGGATCTAGGTTATGTTTATAAGTGTGATTTAATGTTTGTAGATGGCACATGTAGGTCATGTGTCTGACGTTGTTCACGGACATGGGCTAACACTTAGTAAATTCGTCGATCCGTATCTGGAAACTCCCGGTACGTGTCTACCGGTGTGAATAATGTGGTGAAATGTGTTCAACCTTGGTTTTCCATGTACATATGTTCTAAATAAACATAGATAGATAGAAAACTCAGTTGGTCCATCCTCGTACGGAGAAAGCTATAAGGGTAGATCTGCGGGCCCCCCCGATCTAGGGATTCGGGGGTGAATGACTGTCGGAGGGACGGAATCATTGGAAAACCTGCATGTGGAGCTAGGTTATGTTTATAAGTGTGATTTAATGTTTGTAGATGGCATATGTAGGTCATGTGTCTGATGTTGTTCAACCACATGGGCTAACACTTATTAAAATCGTCGATCCGTATGTGGAAACTCCCGGTACGTGTCTACCGGTGTGAATAATGTGGTGAAATGTTTTCAACCTTGGTTTTCCATGTACATATGTTCTAAACAAACATAGATAGATAGAAAAGTCAGTTGGTCCATCCTCGTACGGAGAAAGCTATAAGGGTAGATCTGCGGGCCCCCACGATCTAGGGTTTCGGGGGTGAATGACCGTCGGAGGGCCAGAATCATTGGAAAACCTGCATGTGGAGCTAGGTTATGTTTATAAGTGTGATTTAATGTTTGTAGATGGCATATGTAGGTCACGTGTGTGACGTTGTTCACGGACATGGGCTAACACTTAGTAAAATCGTCGATCCGTATGTGGAAACTCCCGGTACGTGTCTACCGGTGTGAATAATATGGTGAAATGTGTTCAACCTTGGTTTTCCATGTACATATGTGCTAAACAAACATAGATAGATAAAAAAGTCCATTGGTCCATCCTCGTACGGAGAAAGCTATAAGGGTAGATCTGCGGCCCCCCCCGATCTAGGGTTTCGGGGGTGAATGACCGTCGGAGGGCCGGAATCATTGGAAAACCTGCATGTGGATCTAGGTTATGTTTATAATTGTGATTTAATGTTTGTAGATGGCACATGTAGGTCATGTGTCTGACGTTGTTCACGGACATGGGCTAACACTTAGTAAAATCGTCGATCCGTATGTGGAAACTCCTGGTACGTGTCTACCGGTGTGAATAACGTGGTGAAATGTGTTCAACCTTGGTTTTCCATGTACATATGTGCTAAACAAACATAGATAGATAAAAAAGTCCATTGGTCCATCCTCTTACGGAGAAATCTATAAGGGTAGATCTGCGGGCCCCCCGATCTAGGGTTTCACGGGTGAATGACCGTCGGAGGGCCGGAATCATTGGAAAACCTGCATGTGGAGCTAGGTTATGTTTATAAGTTTGATTTAATGTTTGTAGATGGCATATGTAGGTCATGTGTCTGACGTTGTTCACGGACATGGGATAACACTTCGTAAAATCGTCGATCCGTATGTGGAAACTCCCGGTACGTGTCTACCGGTGTGAATAATGTGGTGAAATGTGTTCAACCTTGGTTTTCCATGTACATATGTTCTAAATAAACATAGATAGATAGAAAAGTCAGTTGGTCCATCCTCGTACGGAGAAAGCTATAAGGGTAGATCTGCGGGCCCCCCCGATCTAGGGTTTCGGGGGTGAATGACCGTCGGAGGGACGGAATCATTGGAAAACCTGCATGTGGACCTAGGTTATGTTTATAAGTGTGATTTAATGTTTGTAGATGGCATATGTAGGTCATGTGTCTGATGTTGTTCAACCACATGGGCTAACACTTATTAAAATCGTCGATCCGTATGTGGAAACTCCCGGTACGTGTCTACCGGTGTGAATAATGTGGTGAAATGTGTTCAACCTTGGTTTTCCATGTACATATGTTCTAAACAAACATAGATAGATAGAAAAGTCAGTTGGTCCATCCTCGTACGGAGAAAGCTATAAGGGTAGATCTGCGGGCCCCCCCGATCTAGGGTTTCGGGGGTGAATGACCGTCGGAGGGCCGGAATCATTGGAAAACCTGCATGTGGAGCTAGGTTATGTTTATAAGTGTGATTTAATGTTTGTAGATGGCATATGTAGGTCATGTGTCTGACGTTGTTCACGCACATGGGCTAACACTTAGTAAAATTGTCGATCCGTATGTGGAAACTCCCGGTACGTGTCTACCGGTGTGAATAATGTGGTGAAATGTGTTCAACCTTGGTTTTCCATGTACATATGTGCTAAACAAACATAGATAGATAAAAAAGTCCATTGGTCCATCCTCGTACGGCGAAATCTAGAAGGGTAGATCTGCGGGCCCGGCCCCCACGATCTAGGGTTTCGGGGGTGAATGACCGTCGGAGGGCCAGAATCATTGGAAAACCTGCATGTGGAGCTAGGTTATGTTTATAAGTGTGATTTAATGTTTGTAGATGGCATCTGTAGGTCATATGTTTGACGTTGTTCACGGACATGGGCCAACACTTAGTAAAATCGTCGATCCGTATGTGGAAACTCCCGGTACGTGTCTACCGGTGTGAATAATATGGTGAAATGTGTTCAACCTTGGTTTTCCATGTACATATGTTCTAAACAAACATAGATAGATAAAAAAGTCCATTGGTCCATCCTCGTACGGAGAAAGCTATAAGGGTAGATCTGCGGCCCCCCCCGATCTAGGGTTTCGGGGGTGAATGACCGTCGGAGGGCCGGAATCATTGGAAAACCTGCATGTGGATCTAGGTTATGTTTATAAGTGTGATTTAATGTTTGTAGATGGCACATGTAGCTCATGTGTCTGACGTTGTTCACGGACATGGGCTAACACTTAGTAAAATCGTCGATCCGTATGTGGAAACTCCCGGTACGTGTCTACCGGTGTGAATAATGTGGTGAAATGTGTTCAACCTTGGGTTTCCATGTACATATGTGCTAAAAACATAGATAGATAAAAAAGTCCATTTGTCCATCCTCGTACGGAGAAATCTATAAGGGTAGATCTGCGGGCCCGGCCCCCCCGATCTAGGGTTTCGGGGGTGAATGACCGTCGGAGGGCCGGAATCATTAGAAAACCTGCATGTGGAGCTAGGTTATGTTTATAAGTGTGATTTAATGTTTCTAGATGGCATATGCAGGTCATGTGTCTGACGTTGTTCACGGGCATGGGCTAACACTTAGTAAAATCGTTGATCCATGTGGAAACTCCCGCTACGTGACTACCGGTGCAAATAATGTGTTGAAATGTGTTCAACCTTGGTTTTCCATGTACATATGTGCTAAACAAACATAGATAGATAAAAAAGTCCATTGGTCCATCGTCGTACGGCGAAATCTAAAAGGGTAGATCTGCGGGCCCGGCCCCCACGATCTAGGGTTTCGGGGGTGAATGACCGTCGGAGGGCCAGAATCATTGGAAAACCTGCATGTGGAGCTAGGTTATGTTTATAAGTGTGATTTAATGTTTGTAGATGGCATCTGTAGGTCATATGTTTGACGTTGTTCACGGACATGGGCTAACACTTAGTAAAATCGTCGATCCGTATGTGGAAACTCCCGGTACGTGTCTACCGGTGTGAATAATATGGTGAAATGTGTTCAACCTTGGTTTTCCATGTACATATGTGCTAAACAAACATAGATAGATAAAAAAGTCCATTGGTCCATCCTCGTACGGAGAAAGCTATAAGGGTAGATCTGCGCCCCCCCCCCCCCGATCTAGGGTTTCGGGGGTGAATGACCGTCGGAGGGCCGGAATCATTGGAAAACCTGCATGTGGATCTAGGTTATGTTTATAAGTGTGATTTAATGTTTGTAGATGGCACATGTAGGTCATGTGTCTGACGTTGTTCACGGACATGGGCTAACACTTAGTAAAATCGTCGATCCGTATGTGGAAACTCCCGGTACGTGTCTACCGGTGTGAATAATGTGGTGAAATGTGTTCAACCTTGGTTTTCCATGTACATATGTGCTAAACAAACATAGATATATAAAAAAGTCCATTGGTCCATCCTCGTAAGGAGAAATCTATAAGGGTAGATCTTCGGGCCCGGCCCCCCCGATCTAGGGTTTCGGGGGTGAATGACCGTCGGAGGGCCGGAATAGCTAGAAAACCTGCATGTGGAGCTAGGTTATTTTTATAAGTGTGATTTAATGTTTGTAGATGGCATATGTAGGTCATGTGTCTGACGTTGTTCACGGACATGGGCTAACACTTAGTAAAATCGTCGATCCGTATGTGGAAACTCCCGGTACGTGTCTACCGGTGTGAATAATGTGCTAAAATTGTTCAACCTTGGTTTTCCATATACATATGTGCCAAACAAACATAGATAGATAAAAAAGTCCATTGGTCCATCCTCTTACGGAGAAAGCTATAAGGGTAGATCTGCGCCCCCCCCCCCCCCCCGATCTAGGGTTTCGGGGTTGAATGACCGTTGGAGGGCCGGAATCATTGGAAACCCTGCATGTGGAGCTAGGTTATGTTTAAAAGTGTGATTTAATGTTTGTAGATGGAATCTGTAGGTCATGTGTCTGACGTTGATCACGGACATGGGCTAACACTTAGTAAAATCGTCGATCCGTATGTGGAAACTCCCGATACATGTCTACCGGTGTGAATAATGTGGTGAAATGTGTTCAACCTTGGTTTTCCATGTACATATGTTCTAAACAAACATAGATAGATAGAAAAGTCAGTTGGTCCATCCTCGCATGGAGAAAGCTATAAGGGTAGATCTGCGGGCCCCCCCCGATCTAGGGTTTCGGGGGTGAATGACCGTCGGAGGGCCGGAATCATTGGAAAACCTGCATGTGGAGCTAGGTTATGTTTATAAGTGTGATTTAATGTTTGTAGATGGCATATGTAGGTCATGTGTCTGACGTTGTTCACGCACATGGGCTAACACTTAGTAAAATTGTCGATCCGTATGTGGAAACTCCCGGTACGTGTCTACCGGTGTGAATAATGTGGTGAAATGTGTTCAACCTTGGTTTTCCATGTACATATGTGCTAAACAAACATAGATAGATAAAAAAGTCCATTGGTCCATCCTCGTACGGAGAAAGCTATAAGGGTAGATCTGCGGGCCCCCCCGATCTAGGGTTTCGCGAGTGAATGACCATCGGAGGGCCGGAATCATTGGAAAACCTGCATGTGGAGCTAGGCTATGTTTATAAGTGTGATTTAATTTTTTTAGATGGCATATGTAGGTCATGTGTCTGACGTTGTTCACGGACATGGGCTAACACTTAGTAAAATAGTCGATCCGTATGTGGAAAATCCCAGTGCGTGTCTACCGGTGTGAATAATGTGGTGAAATGTGTTCAACCTTTGTTTTCCATGTACATTTGTGCTAAACAAACATAGATAGATAAAAATTCCATTGGTCCATCCTCGTACGGAGAAATCTATAAGGGTAGATCTGCAGGCCCGACCCCCCCCGATCTAGGGTTTCGGGTGTGAATGACCATCGGAGGGTCGGAATCATTAGAAAACCTGCATGTGGAGCTAGGTTATGTTTATAAGTGTGATTTAATGTTTGTAGATGGCATATGTAGGTGATGTGTCTGACGTTGTTCACGGACATGGGCTAACACTTAGTAAAATCGTCGATCCGTATGTGGAAACTCCCGGTACGTGTCTACCGGTGTGAATAATGTGGTGAAATGTGTTCAACCTTGGGTTTCCATGTACATATGTGCTAAAAACATAGATAGACAAAAAAGTCCATTGGTCGATCCTCGTACGGAGAAATCTATAAGGGTAGATCTGCGGGCCCGGCCCCCCCGATCTAGGGTTTCGGGGGTGAATGTTTGTCGGAGGGCCGGAATCATTAGAAAACCTGCATGTGGAGCTAGGTTATGTTTATAAGTGTGATTTAATGTTTCTAGATGGCATATGCAGGTCATGTGTCTGACGTTGTTCACGGGCATGGGCTAACACTTAGTAAAATCGTTGATCCATGTGGAAACTCCCGCTACGTGTCTACCGGTGCAAATAATGTGTTGAAATGTGTTCAACCTTGGTTTTCCATGTACATATGTGCTAAACAAACATAGATAGATAAAAAAGTCCATTGGTCCATCCTCGTACGGCGAAATCTAGAAGGGTAGATCTGCGGGCCCGGCCCCCACGATCTAGGGTTTCGGGGGTGAATGACCGTCGGAGGGCCGGAATCATTGGAAAACCTGCATGTGGAGCTAGGTTATGTTTATAAGTGTGATTTAATGTTTGTAGATGGCATCTGTAGGTCATATGTTTGACGTTGTTCACGGACATGGGCTAACACTTAGTAAAATCGTCGATCCGTATGTGGAAACTCCCGGTACGTGTCTACCGGTGTGAATAATATGGTGAAATGTGTTCAACCTTGGTTTTTCATGTACATATGTGCTAAACAAACATAGATAGATAAAAAAGTCCATTGTTCCATCCTCGTACGGAGAAAGCTATAAGGGTAGATCTGCGCCCCCCCCCCCCCCCGATCTAGGGTTTCGGGGGTGAATGACCATCGGAGGGCCGGAATCATTAGAAAATCTGCATGTGGAGCTAGGTTATGTTTATAAGTGTGATTTAATGTTTGTAGATGGCATATGTAGGTGATGTGTCTGACGTTGTTCACGGACATGGGCTAACACTTAGTAAAATCGTCGATCCGTATGTGGAAACTCCCGGTACGTGTCTACCGGTGTGAATAATGTGGTGAAATGTGTTCAACCTTGGGTTTCCATGTACATATGTGCTAAAAACATAGATAGATAAAAAAGTCCATTGGTCGATCCTCGTACGGAGAAATCTATAAGGGTAGATCTGCGGGCCCGGCCCCCCCGATCTAGGGTTTCGGGGGTGAATGACCGTCGGAGGGCCGGAATAGCTAGAAAACCTGCATGTGGAGCTAGGTTATTTTTATAAGTGTGATTTAATGTTTTTAGATGGCATATGTAGGTCATGTGTCTGACGTTGTTCACGGACATGGGCTAACACTTAGTAAAATAGTCGATCCGTATGTGGAAAATCCCCGTGCGTGTCTACCGGTGTGAATAATGTGGTGAAATGTGTTCAACTTTTGTTTTCCATGTACATTTGTGCTAAACAAACATAGATAGATAAAAATTCCATTGGTCCATCCTCGTACGGAGAAATCTATAAGGGTAGATCTGCAGGCCCGACCCCCCCGATCTAGGGTTTCGGGTGTGAATGACCATCGGAGGGCCGGAATCATTAGAAAACCTGCATGTGGAGCTAGGTTATGTTTATAAGTGTGATTTAATGTTTGTAGATGGGATCTGTAGGTCTTGTGTATGACGTTGTTCACGGACATGGGCTAACACTTAGTAAAATTGTCGATCCGTATGTGGAAACTCCCGGTACGTGTCTACCGGTGTGAATAATGTGGTGAAATGTGTTCAACCTGGGTTTTCCATGTACGTATGTTCTAAACAAACATAGATAGATAGAAAAGTCAATTGGTCCATCCTCGTACGGAGAAAGCTATAAGGGTAGATATGCGGGCCCCCCCGATCTAGGGTTTCGGGGGTGCATGACCGTCGGAGGTCCGGAATCATTGGAAAACCTGCATGTGGAGCTAGGTTATGTTTATAAGTGTGATTTAATGTTTGTAGATGGCATATGTAGGTCATGTGTCTGACGTTGTTCACGGACATGGGCTAACACTTAGTAAAATTGTCGATCCGTATGTGGAAACTCCCGGTACGTGTCTACCGGTGTGAATAATGTGGTGAAATGTGTTCAACCTTGGTTTTCCATGTACATATGTGCTAAACAAAGATAGATAGATAAAAAAGTCCATTGGTCCATCCTCGTACGGCGAAATCTAGAAGGGTAGATCTGCGGGCCCGGCCCCCACGATCTAGGGTTTCGGGGGTGAATGACCGTCGGAGGGCCAGAATCATTGGAAAACCTGCATGTGGAGCTAGGTTATGTTTATAAGTGTGATTTAATGTTTGTAGATGGCATCTGTAGGTCATATGTTTGACGTTGTTAACGGACATGGGCTAACACTTAGTAAAATCGTCGATCCGTATGTGGAAACTCCCGGTACGTGTCTACCGGTGTGAATAATATGGTGAAATGTGTTCAACCTTGGTTTTCCATGTACATATGTTCTAAACAAACATAGATAGATAAAAAAGTCCATTGGTCCATCCTCGTACGGAGAAAGCTATAAGGGTAGATCTGCGGCCCCCCCCCGATCTAGGGTTTCGGGGGTGAATGACCGTCGGAGGGCCGGAATCATTGGAAAACCTGCATGTGGATCTAGGTTATGTTTATAAGTGTGATTTAATGTTTGTAGATGGCACATGTAGGTCATGTGTCTGACGTTGTTCACGGGCATGGGCTAACACTTAGTAAAATGGTTGATCCATGTGGAAACTCCCGCTACGTGACTACCGGTGCAAATAATGTGTTGAAATGTGTTCAACCTTGGTTTTCCATGTACATATGTGCTAAACAAACATAGATAGATAAAAAAGTCCATTGGTCCATCCTCGTACGGCGAAATCTAAAAGGGTAGATCTGCGGGCCCGGCCCCCACGATCTAGGGTTTCGGGGGTGAATGACCGTCGGAGGGCCAGAATCATTGGAAAACCTGCATGTGGAGCTAGGTTATGTTTATAAGTGTGATTTAATGTTTGTAGATGGCATCTGTAGGTCATATGTTTGACGTTGTTCACGGACATGGGCTAACACTTAGTAAAATCGTCGATCCGTATGTGGAAACTCCCGGTACGTGTCTACCGGTGTGAATAATATGGTGAAATGTGTTCAACCTTGGTTTTCCATGTACATATGTGCTAAACAAACATAGATAGATAAAAAAGTCCATTGGTCCATCCTCGTACGGAGAAAGCTATAAGGGTAGATCTGCGCCCCCCCCCCCCCGATCTAGGGTTTCGGGGGTGAATGACCGTCGGAGGGCCGGAATCATTGGAAAACCTGCATGTGGATCTAGGTTATGTTTATAAGTGTGATTTAATGTTTCTAGATGACATATGCAGGTCATGTGTCTGACGTTGTTCACGGACATGGGCTAACACTTAGTAAAATCGTCGATCCGTATGTGGAAACTCCCGGTACGTGTCTACCGGTGTGAATAATGTGGTGAAATGTGTTCAACCTTGGTTTTCCATGTACATATGTGCTAAACAAACATAGATATATAAAAAAGTCCATTGGTCCATCCTCGTAAGGAGAAA
Source organism: Bromus sterilis (assembly GCA_950022295.1). Taxonomy (NCBI): domain Eukaryota; kingdom Viridiplantae; phylum Streptophyta; class Magnoliopsida; order Poales; family Poaceae; genus Bromus; species Bromus sterilis. The sequence continues at coordinate 133,752,009 of OX465601.1, read as the reverse complement.
TCTATAAGGGTAGATCTTCGGGCCCCCCCGATCTAGGGTTTCGGGGGTGCATGACCGTCGGAGGTCCGGAATCATTGGAAAACCTGCATGTGGAGCTAGGTTATGTTTATAAGTGTGATTTAATGTTTGTAGATGGCATATGTAGGTCATGTGTCTGACGTTGTTCACGGACATGGGCTAACACTTAGTAAAATTGTCGATCCGTATGTGGAAACTCCCGGTACGTGTCTACCGGTGTGAATAATGTGGTGAAATGTGTTCAACCTTGGTTTTCCATGTACATATGTGCTAAACAAACATAGATAGATAAAAAAGTCCATTGTTCCATCCTCGTACGGAGAAAGCTATAAGGGTAGATCTGCGCCCCCCCCCCCGATCTAGGGTTTCGGGGGTGAATGACCGTCGGAGGGCCGGAATCATTGGAAAACCTGCATGTGGATCTAGGTTATGTTTATAAGTGTGATTTAATGTTTGTAGATGGCACATGTAGGTCATGTGTCTGACGTTGTTCACGGACATGGGCTAACACTTAGTAAAATCGTCGATCCGTATGTGGAAACTCCCGGTACGTGTCTACCGGTGTGAATAATGTGGTGAAATGTGTTCAACCTTGGTTTTCCATGTACATATGTGCTAAACAAACATAGATATATAAAAAAGTCCATTGGTCCATCCTCGTAAGGAGAAATCTATAAGGGTAGATCTTCGGGCCCGGCCCTCCCGATCTAGGGTTTCGGGGGTGAATGACCGTCGGAGGGCCGGAATCATTGGAAAACCTGCATGTGGAGCTAGGTTATGTTTATAAGTGTGATTTAATGTTTGTAGATGGCATATGTAGGTCATGTGTGTGACGTTGTTCACGGACATGGGCTAACACTTAGTAAAATCGTCGATCCGTATGTGGAAACTCCCGGTACGTGTCTACCGGTGTGAATAATGTGGTGAAATTGTTCAACCTTGGTTTTCCATATACATATGTGCCAAACAAACATAGATAGATAAAAAAGTCCATTGGTCCATCCTCGTACGGAGAAAGCTATAAGGGTAGATCTGCGCCCCCCCCCCCCCGATCTAGGATTTCGGGGGTGAATGAACGTTGGAGGGCCAGAATCATTGGAAACCCTGCATGTGGAGCTAGGTTATGTTTATAAGTGTGATTTAATGTTTGTAGATGGCATCTGTAGGTCATATGTTTGACGTTGTTCACGGACATGGGCTAACACTTAGTAAAATCGTCGATCCGTATGTCGAAACTCCCGGTACGTGTCTACCGGTGTGAATAATGTGGTGAAATGTTTTCAACCTTGGTTTCCATGTACATATGTGCTAAACAAACATTGATAGATAAAAAAGTCCATTGGTCCATCCTCGTACAGAGAAAGCTATAAGGGTAGATCTGCGGGCCCCTCCGATCTAGGGTTTCGCGGGTGAATGACCGTCGGAGGGGCGGAATCATTGGAAAACCTGCATGTGGAGCTAGGTTATGTTTATAAGTGTGATTTAGTGTTTGTAGATGGCATATGTAGATCATGTGGCTGACGTTGTTCACGGACATGGGCTAACACTTCGTAAAATCGTCGATCCGTATGTGGAAACTCCCGGTACGTGTCTACCGGTGTGAATAATGTGGTGAAATTGTTCAACCTTTGTTTTCCATGTACATATGTGCTAAACAAACATAGATAGATAAAAAAGTCCATTGGTCCATCCTCGTACGGAGAAAGCTATAAGGGTAGATCTGCGCCCCCCCCCCCCCCCGATCTAGGGTTTTGGGGCTGAATTACCGTTGAAGGGCCGGAATCATTGGAAATCCTGCATGTGGAGCTAGGTTATGTTTATAAGTGTGATTTAATGTTTGTAGATGGGATCTGTAGGTCTTGTGTATGACGTTGTTCACGGACATGGGCTAACACTTAGTAAAATCGTCGATCCATATGTGGAAACTCTCGGTACGTGTCTACCGGTGTGAATAATGTGGTGAAATGTGTTCAACCTGGGTTTTCCATGTACATATGTTCTAAACAAACATAGATAGATAGAAAAGTCAATTGGTCCATCCTCGTACGGAGAAAGCTATAAGGGTAGATCTGCGGGCCCCCCCGATCTAGGGTTTCGGGGGTGCATGACCGTCGGAGGTCCGGAATCATTGGAAAACCTGCATGTGGAGCTAGGTTATGTTTATAAGTGTGATTTAATGTTTGTAGATGGCATATGTAGGTCATGTGTCTAACGTTGTTCACGGACATGGGCTAACACTTAGTAAAATCGTCGATCCGTATGTGGAAACTCCCGGTACGTGTCTACCGGTTTGAATAATGTGGTGAAATGTGTTCAACATTGGTTTTCCATGTACATATGTGCTAAACAAACATAGATAAATAAAAAAGTCCATTGGTCCATCCTCGTACGGAGAAAGCTATAAGGGTAGATCTGCGGGGCCCCCCGATCTAGGGTTTCGCGAGTGAATGACCGTCGGAGGGCCGAAATCATTGGAAAACCTGCATGTGGAGCTAGGTTATGTTTATAAGTGTGATTTAATTTTTGTAGATGGCATATGTAGGTCATGTGTCTGACGTTGTTCACGGACATGGGCTAACACTTAGTAAAGTCGTCGATCCGTATGTGGAAACTCCCAGTACGTGTCTACCGGTGTGAATAATGTGGTGAAATGTGTTCAACCTTGGGTTTCCATGTACATATGTGCTAAACAAATATAGATAGATAAAAAGTCCATTGGTCCATCCTCGTACGGAGAAATCTATAAGGGTAGATCTGCGGGCCCGGCCCCCCCGATCTAGGGTTTCGGGGGTGAATGACCGTCGGAGGGCCGGAATCATTAGAAAACCTGCATGTGGAGCTAGGTTATGTTTATAAGTGTGATTTAATGTTTGTAGTTGGCATATGTAGGTCATGTGTCTGACGTTGTTCACGGACATGGGCTAACACTTAGTAAAATCGTCGATCCGTATGTGGAAACTCCCGGTACGTGTCTACCGGTGTGAATAATGTGGTGAAATGTGTTCAACCTTGGTTTTCCATGTACATATGTGCTAAAAACATAGATAAAAAAGTCCATTGGTCCATCCTCGTACGGAGAAATCAATAAGGGTAGATCTGCGGGGCCCCCCCGATCTAGGGTTTCGGGGGTGAATGACCGTCGGAGGGCCGGAATCATTAGAAAACCTGCATGTGGAGCTAGGTTATGTTTATAAGTGTGATTTAGTTTTTGTAGATGGCATATGTAGGTCATGTGTCTGACGTTGTTCACGGGCATGGGCTAACACTTAGTAAAATTGTCGATCCATGTGGAAACTCCCGCTACGTGTCTACCGGTACAAATAATGTGGTGAAATGTGTTCAACCTTGGTTTTCCATGTACATATGTGCTAAACAAACATAGATAGATAAAAAGTCCATTGGTCCATCCTCGTACGGAGAAATCTATAAGGGTAGATCTGCGGGCCCGGCCCCCCCGATCTAGGGTTTCGGGGGTGAATGACCGTCGGAGGGCCGGAATCATTAGAAAACCTGCATGTGGAGCTAGGTTATGTTTATAAGTGTGATTTAATGTTTGTAGATGGCATATGTAGGTCATGTGTCTGACGTTGTTCACGGACATGGGCTAACACTTAGTAAAATCGTCCATCCTTATGTGGAAACTCCCGGTACGGGTCTACCGGTGTGAATAATGTGGTGAAATGTGTCCAACCTTGGTTTTTCATGTACATATGTGCTCAGCAAACATAGATAGATAAAAAAGTCCATTGGTCCATCCTCGTACGGAGAAAGCTATAAGGGTAGATCTGCGGGGCCCCCCGATCTAGGGTTTCGGGGGTGAATGCCCGTCAGAGGGCCGGAATCATTGGAAAACCTGCATGTGGAGCTAGGTTATGTTTATAAGTGTGATTTAATGTTTGTAGATGGCATATGATGGTCATGTGTCTGACGTTGGTCACGGACATGGGCTAACACTTAGTAAAATCGTCGATCCGTATGTGGAAACTCCCGGTACGTGTCTACCGGTGTGAATAATGTGGTGAAATGTGTTCAACCTTGGTTTTCCATGTACATATGTTCTAAACAAACATAGATAGATAAAAAAGTCCATTGGTCCATCCTCGTACGGAGAAAGCTATAAGGGTAGATCTGCGGCCCCCCCCGATCTAGGGTTTCGGGGGTGAATGACCGTCGGAGGGCCGGAATCATTGGAAAACCTGCATGTGGATCTAGGTTATGTTTATAAGTGTGATTTAATGTTTGTAGATGGCACATGTAGCTCATGTGTCTGACGTTGTTCACGGACATGGGCTAACACTTAGTAAAATCGTCGATCCGTATGTGGAAACTCCCGGTACGTGTCTACCGGTGTGAATAATGTGGTGAAATGTGTTCAACCTTGGGTTTCCATGTACATATGTGCTAAAAACATAGATAGATAAAAAAGTCCATTGGTCCATCCTCGTACGGAGAAATCTATAAGGGTAGATCTGCGGGCCCGGCCCCCCCGATCTAGGGTTTCGGGGGTGAATGACCGTCGGAGGGCCGGAATCATTAGAAAACCTGCATGTGGAGCTAGGTTATGTTTATAAGTGTGATTTAATGTTTCTAGATGGCATATGCAGGTCATGTGTCTGACGTTGTTCACGGGCATGGGCTAACACTTAGTAAAATCGTTGATCCATGTGGAAACTCCCGCTACGTGACTACCGGTGCAAATAATGTGTTGAAATGTGTTCAACCTTGGTTTTCCATGTACATATGTGCTAAACAAACATAGATAGATAAAAAAGTCCATTGGTCCATCGTCGTACGGCGAAATCTAAAAGGGTAGATCTGCGGGCCCGGCCCCCACGATCTAGGGTTTCGGGGGTGAATGACCGTCGGAGGGCCAGAATCATTGGAAAACCTGCATGTGGAGCTAGGTTATTTTTATAAGTGTGATTTAATGTTTGTAGATGGCATATGTAGGTCATGTGTCTGACGTTGTTCACGGACATGGGCTAACACTTAGTAAAATCGTCGATCCGTATGTGGAAACTCCCGGTACGTGTCTACCGGTGTGAATAATGTGCTAAAATTGTTCAACCTTGGTTTTCCATATACATATGTGCCAAACAAACATAGATAGATAAAAAAGTCCATTGGTCCATCCTCGTACGGAGAAAGCTATAAGGGTAGATCTGCGCCCCCCCCCCGATCTAGGGTTTCGGGGTTGAATGACCGTTGGAGGGCCGGAATCATTGGAAACCCTGCATGTGGAGCTAGGTTATGTTTAAAAGTGTGATTTAATGTTTGTAGATGGAATCTGTAGGTCATGTGTCTGACGTTGATCACGGACATGGGCTAACACTTAGTAAAATCGTCGATCCGTATGTGGAAACTCCCGATACATGTCTACCGGTGTGAATAATGTGGTGAAATGTGTTCAACCTTGGTTTTCCATGTACATATGTTCTAAACAAACATAGATAGATAGAAAAGTCAGTTGGTCCATCCTCGCATGGAGAAAGCTATAAGGGTAGATCTGCGGGCCCCCCCCGATCTAGGGTTTCGGGGGTGAATGACCGTCGGAGGGCCGGAATCATTGGAAAACCTGCATGTGGAGCTAGGTTATGTTTATAAGTGTGATTTAATGTTTGTAGATGGCATATGTAGGTCATGTGTCTGACGTTGTTCACGCACATGGGCTAACACTTAGTAAAATTGTCGATCCGTATGTGGAAACTCCCGGTACGTGTCTACCGGTGTGAATAATGTGGTGAAATGTGTTCAACCTTGGTTTTCCATGTACATATGTGCTAAACAAACATAGATAGATAAAAAAGTCCATTGGTCCATCCTCGTACGGAGAAAGCTATAAGGGTAGATCTGCGGGCCCCCCCGATCTAGGGTTTCGCGAGTGAATGACCATCGGAGGGCCGGAATCATTGGAAAACCTGCATGTGGAGCTAGGCTATGTTTATAAGTGTGATTTAATTTTTTTAGATGGCATATGTAGGTCATGTGTCTGACGTTGTTCACGGACATGGGCTAACACTTAGTAAAATAGTCGATCCGTATGTGGAAAATCCCAGTGCGTGTCTACCGGTGTGAATAATGTGGTGAAATGTGTTCAACCTTTGTTTTCCATGTACATTTGTGCTAAACAAACATAGATAGATAAAAATTCCATTGGTCCATCCTCGTACGGAGAAATCTATAAGGGTAGATCTGCAGGCCCGACCCCCCCGATCTAGGGTTTCGGGTGTGAATGACCATCGGAGGGCCGGAATCATTAGAAAACCTGCATGTGGAGCTAGGTTATGTTTATAAGTGTGATTTAATGTTTGTAGATGGCATATGTAGGTGATGTGTCTGACGTTGTTCACGGACATGGGCTAACACTTAGTAAAATCGTCGATCCGTATGTGGAAACTCCCGGTACGTGTCTACCGGTGTGAATAATGTGGTGAAATGTGTTCAACCTTGGGTTTCCATGTACATATGTGCTAAAAACATAGATAGACAAAAAAGTCCATTGGTCGATCCTCGTACGGAGAAATCTATAAGGGTAGATCTGCGGGCCCGGCCCCCCCGATCTAGGGTTTCGGGGGTGAATGTTTGTCGGAGGGCCGGAATCATTAGAAAACCTGCATGTGGAGCTAGGTTATGTTTATAAGTGTGATTTAATGTTTCTAGATGGCATATGCAGGTCATGTGTCTGACGTTGTTCACGGGCATGGGCTAACACTTAGTAAAATCGTCGATCCGTATGTGGAAACTCCCGGTACGTGTCTACCGGTGTGAATAATGTGCTAAAATTGTTCAACCTTGGTTTTCCATATACATATGTGCCAAACAAACATAGATAGATAAAAAAGTCCATTGGTCCATCCTCGTACGGAGAAAGCTATAAGGGTAGATCTGCGCCCCCCCCCCCCGATCTAGGGTTTCGGGGTTGAATGACCGTTGGAGGGCCGGAATCATTGGAAACCCTGCATGTGGAGCTAGGTTATGTTTAAAAGTGTGATTTAATGTTTGTAGATGGAATCTGTAGGTCATGTGTCTGACGTTGATCACGGACATGGGCTAACACTTAGTAAAATCGTCGATCCGTATGTGGAAACTCCCGATACATGTCTACCGGTGTGAATAATGTGGTGAAATGTGTTCAACCTTGGTTTTCCATGTACATATGTTCTAAACAAACATAGATAGATAGAAAAGTCAGTTGGTCCATCCTCGCATGGAGAAAGCTATAAGGGTAGATCTGCGGGCCCCCCCCGATCTAGGGTTTCGGGGGTGAATGACCGTCGGAGGGCCGGAATCATTGGAAAACCTGCATGTGGAGCTAGGTTATGTTTATAAGTGTGATTTAATGTTTGTAGATGGCATATGTAGGTCATGTGTCTGACGTTGTTCACGCACATGGGCTAACACTTAGTAAAATTGTCGATCCGTATGTGGAAACTCCCGGTACGTGTCTACCGGTGTGAATAATGTGGTGAAATGTGTTCAACCTTGGTTTTCCATGTACATATGTGCTAAACAAACATAGATAGATAAAAAAGTCCATTGGTCCATCCTCGTACGGAGAAAGCTATAAGGGTAGATCTGCGGGCCCCCCCGATCTAGGGTTTCGCGAGTGAATGACCATCGGAGGGCCGGAATCATTGGAAAACCTGCATGTGGAGCTAGGCTATGTTTATAAGTGTGATTTAATTTTTTTAGATGGCATATGTAGGTCATGTGTCTGACGTTGTTCACGGACATGGGCTAACACTTAGTAAAATAGTCGATCCGTATGTGGAAAATCCCAGTGCGTGTCTACCGGTGTGAATAATGTGGTGAAATGTGTTCAACCTTTGTTTTCCATGTACATTTGTGCTAAACAAACATAGATAGATAAAAATTCCATTGGTCCATCCTCGTACGGAGAAATCTATAAGGGTAGATCTGCAGGCCCGACCCCCCCGATCTAGGGTTTCGGGTGTGAATGACCATCGGAGGGCCGGAATCATTAGAAAACCTGCATGTGGAGCTAGGTTATGTTTATAAGTGTGATTTAATGTTTGTAGATGGCATATGTAGGTGATGTGTCTGACGTTGTTCACGGACATGGGCTAACACTTAGTAAAATCGTCGATCCGTATGTGGAAACTCCCGGTACGTGTCTACCGGTGTGAATAATGTGGTGAAATGTGTTCAACCTTGGGTTTCCATGTACATATGTGCTAAAAACATAGATAGACAAAAAAGTCCATTGGTCGATCCTCGTACGGAGAAATCTATAAGGGTAGATCTGCGGGCCCGGCCCCCCCGATCTAGGGTTTCGGGGGTGAATGTTTGTCGGAGGGCCGGAATCATTAGAAAACCTGCATGTGGAGCTAGGTTATGTTTATAAGTGTGATTTAATGTTTCTAGATGGCATATGCAGGTCATGTGTCTGACGTTGTTCACGGGCATGGGCTAACACTTAGTAAAATCGTTGATCCATGTGGAAACTCCCGCTACGTGTCTACCGGTGCAAATAATGTGTTGAAATGTGTTCAACCTTGGTTTTCCATGTACATATGTGCTAAACAAACATAGATAGATAAAAAAGTCCATTGGTCCATCCTCGTACGGCGAAATCTAGAAGGGTAGATCTGCGGGCCCGGCCCCCACGATCTAGGGTTTCGGGGGTGAATGACCGTCGGAGGGCCGGAATCATTGGAAAACCTGCATGTGGAGCTAGGTTATGTTTATAAGTGTGATTTAATGTTTGTAGATGGCATCTGTAGGTCATATGTATGACGTTGTTCACGGACATGGGCTAACACTTAGTAAAATCGTCGATCCGTATGTGGAAACTCCCGGTACGTGTCTACCGGTGTGAATAATATGGTGAAATGTGTTCAACCTTGGTTTTTCATGTACATATGTGCTAAACAAACATAGATAGATAAAAAAGTCCATTGTTCCATCCTCGTACGGAGAAAGCTATAAGGGTAGATCTGCGCCCCCCCCCCCGATCTAGGGTTTCGGGGGTGAATGACCATCGGAGGGCCGGAATCATTAGAAAACCTGCATGTGGAGCTAGGTTATGTTTATAAGTGTGATTTAATGTTTGTAGATGGCATATGTAGGTGATGTGTCTGACGTTGTTCACGGACATGGGCTAACACTTAGTAAAATCGTCGATCCGTATGTGGAAACTCCCGGTACGTGTCTACCGGTGTGAATAATGTGGTGAAATGTGTTCAACCTTGGGTTTCCATGTACATATGTGCTAAACAAATATAGATAGATAAAAAGTCCATTGGTCGATCCTCGTACGGAGAAATCTATAAGGGTAGATCTGCGGGCCCGGCCCTCCCGATCTAGGGGTTCGGGGGTGAATGACCGTCGGAGGGCCGGAATAGCTAGAAAACCTGCATGTGGAGCTAGGTTATTTTTATAAGTGTGATTTAATGTTTGTAGATGGCATATGTAGGTCATGTGTCTGACGTTCTTCACGGACATGGGCTAACACTTAGTAAAATCGTCGATCCGTATGTGGAAACTCCCGGTACGTGTCTACCGGTGTGAATAATGTGGTGAAATTGTTCAACCTTGGTTTTCCATATACATATGTGCCAAACAAACATAGATAGATAAAAAAGTCCATTGGTCCATCCTCGTACGGAGAAAGCTATAAGGGTAGATCTGCGCCCCCCCCCCGATCTAGGATTTCGGGGGTGAATGAACGTTGGAGGGCCAGAATCATTGGAAACCCTGCATGTGGAGCTAGGTTATGTTTATAAGTGTGATTTAATGTTTGTAGATGGCATCTGTAGGTCATATGTTTGACGTTGTTCACGGACATGGGCTAACACTTAGTAAAATCGTCGATCCGTATGTCGAAACTCCCGGTACGTGTCTACCGGTGTGAATAAGGTGGTGAAATGTTTTCAACCTTGGTTTCCATGTACATATGTGCTAAACAAACATTGATAGATAAAAAAGTCCATTGGTCCATCCTCGTACGGAGAAAGCTATAAGGGTAGATCTGCGGGCCCCTCCGATCTAGGGTTTCGCGGGTGAATGACCGTCGGAGGGGCGGAATCATTGGAAAACCTGCATGTGGAGCTAGGTTATGTTTATAAGTGTGATTTAATGTTTTTAGATGGCATATGTAGATCATGTGGCTGACGTTGTTCACGGACAGGGGCTAACACTTCGTAAAATCGTCGATCCGTATGTGGAAACTCCCGGTACGTGTCTACCGGTGTGAATAATGTGGTGAAATTGTTCAACCTTTGTTTTCCATGTACATATGTGCTAAACAAACATAGATAGATAAAAAAGTCCATTGGTCCATCCTCGTACGGAGAAAGCTATAAGGGTAGATCTGCGCCCCCCCCCCCGATCTAGGGTTTCGGGGCTGAATTACCGTTGGAGGGCCGGAATCATTGGAAATCCTGCATGTGGAGCTAGGTTATGTTTATAAGTGTGATTTAATGTTTGTAGATGGGATCTGTAGGTCTTGTGTATGACGTTGTTCACGGACATGGGCTAACACTTAGTAAAATTGTCGATCCGTATGTGGAAACTCCCGGTACGTGTCTACCGGTGTGAATAATGTGGTGAAATGTGTTCAACCTGGGTTTTCCATGTACGTATGTTCTAAACAAACATAGATAGATAGAAAAGTCAATTGGTCCATCCTCGTACGGAGAAAGCTATAAGGGTAGATATGCGGGCCCCCCCGATCTAGGGTTTCGGGGGTGCATGACCGTCGGAGGTCCGGAATCATTGGAAAACCTGCATGTGGAGCTAGGTTATGTTTATAAGTGTGATTTAATGTTTCTAGATGGCATATGCAGGTCATGTGTCTGACGTTGTTCACGGGCATGGGCTAACACTTAGTAAAATCGTTGATCCATGTGGAAACTCCCGCTACGTGTCTACCGGTGCAAATAATGTGTTGAAATGTGTTCAACCTTGGTTTTCCATGTACATATGTGCTAAACAAACATAGATATATAAAAAAGTCCATTAGTCCATCCTCGTAAGGAGAAATCTATAAGGGTAGATCTTCGGGCCCGGCCCCCCAGATCTAGGGTTTCGGGGGTGAATGACCGTCGGAGGGCCGGAATAGCTAGAAAACCTGCATGTGGAGCTAGGTTATTTTTATAAGTGTGGTTTAATGTTTGTAGATGGCATATGTAGGTCATGTGTCTGACGTTGTTCACGGACATGGGCTAACACTTAGTAAAATTGTCGATCCGTATGTGGAAACTCCCGGTACGTGTCTACCGGTGTGAATAATGTGGTGAAATGTGTTCAACCTTGGTTTTCCATGTACATATGTGCTAAACAAACATAGATAGATAAAAAAGTCCATTGGTCCATCCTCGTACGGCGAAATCTAGAAGGGTAGATCTGCGGGCCCGGCCCCCACGATCTAGGGTTTCGGGGGTGAATGACCGTCGGAGGGCCAGAATCATTGGAAAACCTGCATGTGGAGCTAGGTTATGTTTATAAGTGTGATTTAATGTTTGTAGATGGCATCTGTAGGTCATATGTTTGACGTTGTTAACGGACATGGGCTAACACTTAGTAAAATCGTCGATCCGTATGTGGAAACTCCCGGTACGTGTCTACCGATGTGAATAATATGGTGAAATGTGTTCAACCTTGGTTTTCCATGTACATATGTTCTAAACAAACATAGATAGATAAAAAAGTCCATTGGTCCATCCTCGTACGGAGAAAGCTATAAGGGTAGATCTGCGGCCCCCCCCCGATCTAGGGTTTCGGGGGTGAATGACCGTCGGAGGGCCGGAATCATTGGAAAACCTGCATGTGGATCTAGGTTATGTTTATAAGTGTGATTTAATGTTTGTAGATGGCACATGTAGGTCATGTGTCTGACGTTGTTCACGGGCATGGGCTAACACTTAGTAAAATGGTTGATCCATGTGGAAACTCCCGCTACGTGACTACCGGTGCAAATAATGTGTTGAAATGTGTTCAACCTTGGTTTTCCATGTACATATGTGCTAAACAAACATAGATAGATAAAAAAGTCCATTGGTCCATCCTCGTACGGCGAAATCTAAAAGGGTAGATCTGCGGGCCCGGCCCCCATGATCTAGGGTTTCGGGGGTGAATGACCGTCGGAGGGCCAGAATCATTGGAAAACCTGCATGTGGAGCTAGGTTATGTTTATAAGTGTGATTTAATGTTTGTAGATGGCATCTGTAGGTCATATGTTTGACGTTGTTCACGGACATGGGCTAACACTTAGTAAAATCGTCGATCCGTATGTGGAAACTCCCGGTACGTGTCTACCGGTGTGAATAATATGGTGAAATGTGTTCAACCTTGGTTTTCCATGTACATATGTGCTAAACAAACATAGATAGATAAAAAAGTCCATTGGTCCATCCTCGTACGGAGAAAGCTATAAGGGTAGATCTGCGCCCCCCCCCCCCCCGATCTAGGGTTTCGGGGGTGAATGACCGTCGGAGGGCCGGAATCATTGGAAAACCTGCATGTGGATCTAGGTTATGTTTATAAGTGTGATTTAATGTTTCTAGATGGCATATGCAGGTCATGTGTCTGACGTTGTTCACGGACATGGGCTAACACTTAGTAAAATCGTCGATCCGTATGTGGAAACTCCCGGTACGTGTCTACCGGTGTGAATAATGTGGTGAAATGTGTTCAACCTTGGTTTTCCATGTACATATGTGCTAAACAAACATAGATATATAAAAAAGTCCATTGGTCCATCCTCGTAAGGAGAAATCTATAAGGGTAGATCTTCGGGCCCCCCCGATCTAGGGTTTCGGGGGTGCATGACCGTCGGAGGTCCGGAATCATTGGAAAACCTGCATGTGGAGCTAGGTTATGTTTATAAGTGTGATTTAATGTTTGTAGATGGCATATGTAGGTCATGTGTCTGACGTTGTTCACGGACATGGGCTAACACTTAGTAAAATTGTCGATCCGTATGTGGAAACTCCCGGTACGTGTCTACCGGTGTGAATAATGTGGTGAAATGTGTTCAACCTTGGTTTTCCATGTACATATGTGCTAAACAAACATAGATAGATAAAAAAGTCCATTGTTCCATCCTCGTACGGAGAAAGCTATAAGGGTAGATCTGCGCCCCCCCCCCCCCGATCTAGGGTTTCGGGGGTGAATGACCGTCGGAGGGCCGGAATCATTGGAAAACCTGCATGTGGATCTAGGTTATGTTTATAAGTGTGATTTAATGTTTGTAGATGGCACATGTAGGTCATGTGTCTGACGTTGTTCACGGACATGGGCTAACACTTAGTAAAATCGTCGATCCGTATGTGGAAACTCCCGGTACGTGTCTACCGGTGTGAATAATGTGGTGAAATGTGTTCAACCTTGGTTTTCCATGTACATATGTGCTAAACAAACATAGATATATAAAAAAGTCCATTGGTCCATCCTCGTAAGGAGAAATCTATAAGGGTAGATCTTCGGGCCCGGCCCTCCCGATCTAGGGTTTCGGGGGTGAATGACCGTCGGAGGGCCGGAATCATTGGAAAACCTGCATGTGGAGCTAGGTTATGTTTATAAGTGTGATTTAATGTTTGTAGATGGCATATGTAGGTCATGTGTGTGACGTTGTTCACGGACATGGGCTAACACTTAGTAAAATCGTCGATCCGTATGTGGAAACTCCCGGTACGTGTCTACCGGTGTGAATAATGTGGTGAAATTGTTCAACCTTGGTTTTCCATATACATATGTGCCAAACAAACATAGATAGATAAAAAAGTCCATTGGTCCATCCTCGTACGGAGAAAGCTATAAGGGTAGATCTGCGCCCCCCCCCCCCCCCGATCTAGGATTTCGGGGGTGAATGAACGTTGGAGGGCCAGAATCATTGGAAACCCTGCATGTGGAGCTAGGTTATGTTTATAAGTGTGATTTAATGTTTGTAGATGGCATCTGTAGGTCATATGTTTGACGTTGTTCACGGACATGGGCTAACACTTAGTAAAATCGTCGATCCGTATGTCGAAACTCCCGGTACGTGTCTACCGGTGTGAATAATGTGGTGAAATGTTTTCAACCTTGGTTTCCATGTACATATGTGCTAAACAAACATTGATAGATAAAAAAGTCCATTGGTCCATCCTCGTACAGAGAAAGCTATAAGGGTAGATCTGCGGGCCCCTCCGATCTAGGGTTTCGCGGGTGAATGACCGTCGGAGGGGCGGAATCATTGGAAAACCTGCATGTGGAGCTAGGTTATGTTTATAAGTGTGATTTAGTGTTTGTAGATGGCATATGTAGATCATGTGGCTGACGTTGTTCACGGACATGGGCTAACACTTCGTAAAATCGTCGATCCGTATGTGGAAACTCCCGGTACGTGTCTACCGGTGTGAATAATGTGGTGAAATTGTTCAACCTTTGTTTTCCATGTACATATGTGCTAAACAAACATAGATAGATAAAAAAGTCCATTGGTCCATCCTCGTACGGAGAAAGCTATAAGGGTAGATCTGCGCCCCCCCCCCCCCGATCTAGGGTTTTGGGGCTGAATTACCGTTGAAGGGCCGGAATCATTGGAAATCCTGCATGTGGAGCTAGGTTATGTTTATAAGTGTGATTTAATGTTTGTAGATGGGATCTGTAGGTCTTGTGTATGACGTTGTTCACGGACATGGGCTAACACTTAGTAAAATCGTCGATCCATATGTGGAAACTCTCGGTACGTGTCTACCGGTGTGAATAATGTGGTGAAATGTGTTCAACCTGGGTTTTCCATGTACATATGTTCTAAACAAACATAGATAGATAGAAAAGTCAATTGGTCCATCCTCGTACGGAGAAAGCTATAAGGGTAGATCTGCGGGCCCCCCCGATCTAGGGTTTCGGGGGTGCATGACCGTCGGAGGTCCGGAATCATTGGAAAACCTGCATGTGGAGCTAGGTTATGTTTATAAGTGTGATTTAATGTTTGTAGATGGCATATGTAGGTCATGTGTCTGACGTTGTTCACGGACATGGGCTAACACTTAGTAAAATCGTCGATCCGTATGTGGAAACTCCCGGTACGTGTCTACCGGTTTGAATAATGTGGTGAAATGTGTTCAACATTGGTTTTCCATGTACATATGTGCTAAACAAACATAGATAAATAAAAAAGTCCATTGGTCCATCCTCGTACGGAGAAAGCTATAAGGGTAGATCTGCGGGGCCCCCCGATCTAGGGTTTCGCGAGTGAATGACCGTCGGAGGGCCGGAATCATTGGAAAACCTGCATGTGGAGCTAGGTTATGTTTATAAGTGTGATTTAATTTTTGTAGATGGCATATGTAGGTCATGTGTCTGACGTTGTTCACGGACATGGGCTAACACTTAGTAAAGTCGTCGATCCGTATGTGGAAACTCCCAGTACGTGTCTACCGGTGTGAATAATGTGGTGAAATGTGTTCAACCTTGGGTTTCCATGTACATATGTGCTAAACAAATATAGATAGATAAAAAGTCCATTGGTCCATCCTCGTACGGAGAAATCTATAAGGGTAGATCTGCGGGCCCGGCCCCCCCGATCTAGGGTTTCGGGGGTGAATGACCGTCGGAGGGCCGGAATCATTAGAAAACCTGCATGTGGAGCTAGGTTATGTTTATAAGTGTGATTTAATGTTTGTAGTTGGCATATGTAGGTCATGTGTCTGACGTTGTTCACGGACATGGGCTAACACTTAGTAAAATCGTCGATCCGTATGTGGAAACTCCCGGTACGTGTCTACCGGTGTGAATAATGTGGTGAAATGTGTTCAACCTTGGTTTTCCATGTACATATGTGCTAAAAACATAGATAAAAAAGTCCATTGGTCCATCCTCGTACGGAGAAATCAATAAGGGTAGATCTGCGGGGCCCCCCCGATCTAGGGTTTCGGGGGTGAATGACCGTCGGAGGGCCGGAATCATTAGAAAACCTGCATGTGGAGCTAGGTTATGTTTATAAGTGTGATTTAGTTTTTGTAGATGGCATATGTAGGTCATGTGTCTGACGTTGTTCACGGGCATGGGCTAACACTTAGTAAAATTGTCGATCCATGTGGAAACTCCCGCTACGTGTCTACCGGTACAAATAATGTGGTGAAATGTGTTCAACCTTGGTTTTCCATGTACATATGTGCTAAACAAACATAGATAGATAAAAAGTCCATTGGTCCATCCTCGTACGGAGAAATCTATAAGGGTAGATCTGCGGGCCCGGCCCCCCCGATCTAGGGTTTCGGGGGTGAATGACCGTCGGAGGGCCGGAATCATTAGAAAACCTGCATGTGGAGCTAGGTTATGTTTATAAGTGTGATTTAATGTTTGTAGATGGCATATGTAGGTCATGTGTCTGACGTTGTTCACGGACATGGGCTAACACTTAGTAAAATCGTCCATCCTTATGTGGAAACTCCCGGTACGGGTCTACCGGTGTGAATAATGTGGTGAAATGTGTCCAACCTTGGTTTTTCATGTACATATGTGCTCAGCAAACATAGATAGATAAAAAAGTCCATTGGTCCATCCTCGTACGGAGAAAGCTATAAGGGTAGATCTGCGGGGCCCCCCGATCTAGGGTTTCGGGGGTGAATGCCCGTCAGAGGGCCGGAATCATTGGAAAACCTGCATGTGGAGCTAGGTTATGTTTATAAGTGTGATTTAATGTTTGTAGATGGCATATGATGGTCATGTGTCTGACGTTGGTCACGGACATGGGCTAACACTTAGTAAAATCGTCGATCCGTATGTGGAAACTCCCGGTACGTGTCTACCGGTGTGAATAATGTGGTGAAATGTGTTCAACCTTTGTTTTCCATGTACATATGTGCTAAATAAACATAGATAGATAAAAAAGTCCATTGGTCTATCCTCATACGGAGAAATCTATAAGGGTAGATCTGTGGGCCCGCCCCCCCCCCCCCCCCCGATCTAGGGTTTCGGGGGTGAATGACCGTCGGAGGGCCGGAATCATTAGAAAACCTGCATGTGGAGCTAGGTTATGTTTATGAGTGTGATTTAATGTTTGTAGATGGCATATGTAGGTCATGTGTCTAACGTTGTTCACGGACATGGGCTAACACTTAGTAAAATCGTCGATCCGTATGTGGAAACTCCCGGTACGTGTCTACCGGTGTGAATAATGTGGTGAAATGTGTTCAACCTTGGGTTTCCATGTACATATGTGCTAAAACATAGATAGATAAAAAAGTCCATTGGTCGATCCTCGTACGGAGAAAGCTATAAGGGTAGATCTGCGCCCCCCCCCCCCCGATCTAGGGTTTCGGGGGTGAATGACCGTCGGAGGGCCGGAATCATTGGAAAACCTGCATGTGGATCTAGGTTATGTTTATAAGTGTGATTTAATGTTTGTAGATGGCACATGTAGGTCATGTGTCTGACGTTGTTCACGGACATGGGCTAACACTTAGTAAAATCGTCGATCCGTATGTGGAAACTCCCGGTACGTGTCTACCGGTGTGAATAATGTGGTGAAATGTGTTCAACCTTGGTTTTCCATGTACATATGTGCTAAACAAACATAGATATATAAAAAAGTCCATTGGTCCATCCTCGTAAGGAGAAATCTATAAGGGTAGATCTTCGGGCCCGGCCCCCCAGATCTAGGGTTTCGGGGGTGA
Organism: Bromus sterilis; assembly: GCA_950022295.1. Classification (NCBI taxonomy): domain Eukaryota; kingdom Viridiplantae; phylum Streptophyta; class Magnoliopsida; order Poales; family Poaceae; genus Bromus; species Bromus sterilis. The sequence goes on along the minus strand of OX465601.1, from coordinate 133,734,364 downwards.
ATGACCGTCGGAGGGCCGGAATAGCTAGAAAACCTGCATGTGGAGCTAGGTTATTTTTATAAGTGTGGTTTAATGTTTGTAGATGGCATATGTAGGTCATGTGTCTGACGTTGTTCACGGACATGGGCTAACACTTAGTAAAATCGTCGATCCGTATGTGGAAACTCCCGGTACGTGTCTACCGGTGTGAATAATGTGGTGAAATTGTTCAACCTTTGTTTTCCATGTACATTTGTGCTAAACAAACATAGATAGATAAAAATTCCATTGGTCCATCCTCGTACGGAGAAATCTATAAGGGTAGATCTGCAGGCCCGACCCCCCCGATCTAGGGTTTCGGGTGTGAATGACCATCGGAGGGCCGGAATCATTAGAAAACCTGCATGTGGAGCTAGGTTATGTTTATAAGTGTGATTTAATGTTTGTAGATGGCATATGTAGGTGATGTGTCTGACGTTGTTCACGGACATGGGCTAACACTTAGTAAAATCGTCGATCCGTATGTGGAAACTCCCGGTACGTGTCTACCGGTGTGAATAATGTGGTGAAATGTGTTCAACCTTGGGTTTCCATGTACATATGTGCTAAAAACATAGATAGACAAAAAAGTCCATTGGTCGATCCTCGTACGGAGAAATCTATAAGGGTAGATCTGCGGGCCCGGCCCCCCCGATCTAGGGTTTCGGGGGTGAATGACTGTCGGAGGGCCGGAATCATTAGAAAACCTGCATGTGGAGCTAGGTTATGTTTATAAGTGTGATTTAATGTTTCTAGATGGCATATGCAGGTCATGTGTCTGACGTTGTTCACGGGCATGGGCTAACACTTAGTAAAATCGTTGATCCATGTGGAAACTCCCGCTACGTGTCTACCGGTGCAAATAATGTGTTGAAATGTGTTCAACCTTGGTTTTCCATGTACATATGTGCTAAACAAACATAGATAGATAAAAAAGTCCATTGGTCCATCCTCGTACGGCGAAATCTAGAAGGGTAGATCTGCGGGCCCGGCCCCCACGATCTAGGGTTTCGGGGGTGAATGACCGTCGGAGGGCCGGAATCATTGGAAAACCTGCATGTGGAGCTAGGTTATGTTTATAAGTGTGATTTAATGTTTGTAGATGGCATCTGTAGGTCATATGTTTGACGTTGTTCACGGACATGGGCTAACACTTAGTAAAATCGTCGATCCGTATGTGGAAACTCCCGGTACGTGTCTACCGGTGTGAATAATATGGTGAAATGTGTTCAACCTTGGTTTTTCATGTACATATGTGCTAAACAAACATAGATAGATAAAAAAGTCCATTGTTCCATCCTCGTACGGAGAAAGCTATAAGGGTAGATCTGCGCCCCCCCCCCCCCGATCTAGGGTTTCGGGGGTGAATGACCGTCGGAGGGCCGGAATCATTGGAAAACCTGCATGTGGATCTAGGTTATGTTTATAAGTGTGATTTAATGTTTGTAGATGGCACATGTAGGTCATGTGTCTGACGTTGTTCACGGACATGGGCTAACACTTAGTAAAATCGTCGATCCGTATGTGGAAACTCCCGGTACGTGTCTACCGGTGTGAATAATGTGGTGAAATGTGTTCAACCTTGGGTTTCCATGTACATATGTGCTAAAAACATAGATAGACAAAAAAGTCCATTGGTCGATCCTCGTACGGAGAAATCTATAAGGGTAGATCTGCGGGCCCGGCCCCCCGATCTAGGGTTTCGGGGGTGAATGTTTGTCGGAGGGCCGGAATCATTAGAAAACCTGCATGTGGAGCTAGGTTATGTTTATAAGTGTGATTTAATGTTTCTAGATGGCATATGCAGGTCATGTGTCTGACGTTGTTCACGGGCATGGGCTAACACTTAGTAAAATCGTTGATCCATGTGGAAACTCCCGCTACGTGTCTACCGGTGCAAATAATGTGTTGAAATGTGTTCAACCTTGGTTTTCCATGTACATATGTGCTAAACAAACATAGATAGATAAAAAAGTCCATTGGTCCATCCTCGTACGGCGAAATCTAGAAGGGTAGATCTGCGGGCCCGGCCCCCACGATCTAGGGTTTCGGGGGTGAATGACCGTCGGAGGGCCGGAATCATTGGAAAACCTGCATGTGGAGCTAGGTTATGTTTATAAGTGTGATTTAATGTTTGTAGATGGCATCTGTAGGTCATATGTTTGACGTTGTTCACGGACATGGGCTAACACTTAGTAAAATCGTCGATCCTTATGTGGAAACTCCCGGTACGTGTCTACCGGTGTGAATAATATGGTGAAATGTGTTCAACCTTGGTTTTTCATGTACATATGTGCTAAACAAACATAGATAGATAAAAAAGTCCATTGTTCCATCCTCGTACGGAGAAAGCTATAAGGGTAGATCTGCGCCCCCCCCCCCCTCCCCGATCTAGGGTTTCGGGGGTGAATGACCATCGGAGGGCCGGAATCATTAGAAAACCTGCATGTGGAGCTAGGTTATGTTTATAAGTGTGATTTAATGTTTGTAGATGGCATATGTAGGTGATGTGTCTGACGTTGTTCACGGACATGGGCTAACACTTAGTAAAATCGTCGATCCGTATGTGGAAACTCCCGGTACGTGTCTACCGGTGTGAATAATGTGGTGAAATGTGTTCAACCTTGGGTTTCCATGTACATATGTGATAAAAACATAGATAGATAAAAAAGTCCATTGGTCGATCCTCGTACGGAGAAATCTATAAGGGTAGATCTGCGGGCCCGGCCCCCCCGATCTAGGGTTTCGGGGGTGAATGACCGTCGGAGGGCCGGAATAGCTAGAAAACCTGCATGTGGAGCTAGGTTATTTTTATAAGTGTGATTTAATGTTTGTAGATGGCATATGTAGGTCATGTGTCTGACGTTCTTCACGGACATGGGCTAACACTTAGTAAAATCGTCGATCCGTATGTGGAAACTCCCGGTACGTGTCTACCGGTGTGAATAATGTGGTGAAATTGTTCAACCTTGGTTTTCCATATACATATGTGCCAAACAAACATAGATAGATAAAAAAGTCCATTGGTCCATCCTCGTACGGAGAAAGCTATAAGGGTAGATCTGCGCCCCCCCCCCCCCGATCTAGGATTTCGGGGGTGAATGAACGTTGGAGGGCCAGAATCATTGGAAACCCTGCATGTGGAGCTAGGTTATGTTTATAAGTGTGATTTAATGTTTGTAGATGGCATCTGTAGGTCATATGTTTGACGTTGTTCACGGACATGGGCTAACACTTAGTAAAATCGTCGATCCGTATGTCGAAACTCCCGGTACGTGTCTACCGGTGTGAATAATGTGGTGAAATGTTTTCAACCTTGGTTTCCATGTACATATGTGCTAAACAAACATTGATAGATAAAAAAGTCCATTGGTCCATCCTCGTACGGAGAAAGCTATAAGGGTAGATCTGCGGGCCCCTCCGATCTAGGGTTTCGCGGGTGAATGACCGTCGGAGGGGCGGAATCATTGGAAAACCTGCATGTGGAGCTAGGTTATGTTTATAAGTGTGATTTAATGTTTTTAGATGGCATATGTAGATCATGTGGCTGACGTTGTTCACGGACATGGGCTAACACTTCGTAAAATCGTCGATCCGTATGTGGAAACTCCCGGTACGTGTCTACCGGTGTGAATAATGTGGTGAAATTGTTCAACCTTTGTTTTCCATGTACATATGTGCTAAACAAACATAGATAGATAAAAAAGTCCATTGGTCCATCCTCGTACGGAGAAAGCTATAAGGGTAGATCTGCGCCCCCCCCCTCCCCGATCTAGGGTTTCGGGGCTGAATTACCGTTGGAGGGCCGGAATCATTGGAAATCCTGCATGTGGAGCTAGGTTATGTTTATAAGTGTGATTTAATGTTTGTAGATGGGATCTGTAGGTCTTGTGTATGACGTTGTTCACGGACATGGGCTAACACTTAGTAAAATTGTCGATCCGTATGTGGAAACTCCCGGTACGTGTCTACCGGTGTGAATAATGTGGTGAAATGTGTTCAACCTGGGTTTTCCATGTACGTATGTTCTAAACAAACATAGATAGATAGAAAAGTCAATTGGTCCATCCTCGTACGGAGAAAGCTATAAGGGTAGATCTGCAGGCCCCCCCGATCTAGGGTTTCGGGGGTGCATGACCGTCGGAGGTCCGGAATCATTGGAAAACCTGCATGTGGAGCTAGGTTATGTTTATAAGTGTGATTTAATGTTTGTAGATGGCATATGTAGGTCATGTGTCTGACGTTGTTCACGGACATGGGCTAACACTTAGTAAAATTGTCGATCCGTATGTGGAAACTCCCGGTACGTGTCTACCGGTGTGAATAATGTGGTGAAATGTGTTCAACCTTGGTTTTCCATGTACATATGTGCTAAACAAACATAGATAGATAAAAAAGTCCATTGGTCCATCCTCGTACGGCGAAATCTAGAAGGGTAGATCTGCGGGCCCGGCCCCCACGATCTAGGGTTTCGGGGGTGAATGACCGTCGGAGGGCCAGAATCATTGGAAAACCTGCATGTGGAGCTAGGTTATGTTTATAAGTGTGATTTAATGTTTGTAGATGGCATCTGTAGGTCATATGTTTGACGTTGTTCACGGACATGGGCTAACACTTAGTAAAATCGTCGATCCGTATGTGGAAACTCCCGGTACGTGTCTACCGGTGTGAGTAATATGGTGAAATGTGTTCAACCTTGGTTTTCCATGTACATATGTTCTAAACAAACATAGATAGATAAAAAAGTCCATTGGTCCATCCTCGTACGGAGAAAGCTATAAGGGTAGATCTGCGGCCCCCCCCCCGATTTAGGGTTTCGGGGGTGAATGACCGTCGGAGGGCCGGAATCATTGGAAAACCTGCATGTGGATCTAGGTTATGTTTATAAGTGTGATTTAATGTTTGTAGATGGCACATGTAGGTTATGTGTCTGACGTTGTTCACGGGCATGGGCTAACACTTAGTAAAATGGTTGATCCATGTGGAAACTCCCGCTACGTGACTACCGGTGCAAATAATGTGTTGAAATGTGTTCAACCTTGGTTTTCCATGTACATATGTGCTAAACAAACATAGATAGATAAAAAAGTCCATTGGTCCATCCTCGTACGGCGAAATCTAAAAGGGTAGATCTGCGGGCCCGGCCCCCACGATCTAGGGTTTCGCGGGTGAATGACCGTCGGAGGGCCAGAATCATTGGAAAACCTGCATGTGGAGCTAGGTTATGTTTATAAGTGTGATTTAATGTTTGTAGATGGCATCTGTAGGTCATATGTTTGACGTTGTTCACGGACATGGGCTAACACTTAGTAAAATCGTCGATCCGTATGTGGAAACTCCCGGTACGTGTCTACCGGTGTGAATAATATGGTGAAATGTGTTCAACCTTGGTTTTCCATGTACATATGTGCTAAACAAACATAGATAGATAAAAAAGTCCATTGGTCCATCCTCGTACGGAGAAAGCTATAAGGGTAGATCTGCGCCCCCCCCCCCCCCCGATCTAGGGTTTCGGGGGTGAATGACCGTCGGAGGGCCGGAATCATTGGAAAACCTGCATGTGGATCTAGGTTATGTTTATAAGTGTGATTTAATGTTTCTAGATGGCATATGCAGGTCATGTGTCTGACGTTGTTCACGGACATGGGCTAACACTTAGTAAAATCGTCGATCCGTATGTGGAAACTCCCGGTACGTGTCTACCGGTGTGAATAATGTGGTGAAATGTGTTCAACCTTGGTTTTCCATGTACATATGTGCTAAACAAACATAGATATATAAAAAAGTCCATTGGTCCATCCTCGTAAGGAGAAATCTATAAGGGTAGATCTTCGGGCCCCCCCGATCTAGGGTTTCGGGGGTGCATGACCGTCGGAGGTCCGGAATCATTGGAAAACCTGCATGTGGAGCTAGGTTATGTTTATAAGTGTGATTTAATGTTTGTAGATGGCATATGTAGGTCATGTGTCTGACGTTGTTCACGGACATGGGCTAACACTTAGTAAAATTGTCGATCCGTATGTGGAAACTCCCGGTACGTGTCTACCGGTGTGAATAATGTGGTGAAATGTGTTCAACCTTGGTTTTCCATGTACATATGTGCTAAACAAACATAGATAGATAAAAAAGTCCATTGTTCCATCCTCGTACGGAGAAAGCTATAAGGGTAGATCTGCGCCCCCCCCCCCCCGATCTAGGGTTTCGGGGGTGAATGACCGTCGGAGGGCCGGAATCATTGGAAAACCTGCATGTGGATCTAGGTTATGTTTATAAGTGTGATTTAATGTTTGTAGATGGCACATGTAGGTCATGTGTCTGACGTTGTTCACGGACATGGGCTAACACTTAGTAAAATCGTCGATCCGTATGTGGAAACTCCCGGTACGTGTCTACCGGTGTGAATAATGTGGTGAAATGTGTTCAACCTTGGTTTTCCATGTACATATGTGCTAAACAAACATAGATATATAAAAAAGTCCATTGGTCCATCCTCGTAAGGAGAAATCTATAAGGGTAGATCTTCGGGCCCGGCCCCCCCGATCTAGGGTTTCGGGGGTGAATGACCGTCGGAGGGCCGGAATCATTGGAAAACCTGCATGTGGAGCTAGGTTATGTTTATAAGTGTGATTTAATGTTTGTAGATGGCATATGTAGGTCATGTGTGTGACGTTGTTCACGGACATGGGCTAACACTTAGTAAAATCGTCGATCCGTATGTGGAAACTCCCGGTACGTGTCTACCGGTGTGAATAATGTGGTGAAATTGTTCAACCTTGGTTTTCCATATACATATGTGCCAAACAAACATAGATAGATAAAAAAGTCCATTGGTCCATCCTCGTACGGAGAAAGCTATAAGGGTAGATCTGCGCCCCCCCCCCCCCCCCCGATCTAGGATTTCGGGGGTGAATGAACGTTGGAGGGCCAGAATCATTGGAAACCCTGCATGTGGAGCTAGGTTATGTTTATAAGTGTGATTTAATGTTTGTAGATGGCATCTGTAGGTCATATGTTTGACGTTGTTCACGGACATGGGCTAACACTTAGTAAAATCGTCGATCCGTATGTCGAAACTCCCGGTACGTGTCTACCGGTGTGAATAATGTGGTGAAATGTTTTCAACCTTGGTTTCCATGTACATATGTGCTAAACAAACATTGATAGATAAAAAAGTCCATTGGTCCATCCTCGTACAGAGAAAGCTATAAGGGTAGATCTGCGGGCCCCTCCGATCTAGGGTTTCGCGGGTGAATGACCGTCGGAGGGGCGGAATCATTGGAAAACCTGCATGTGGAGCTAGGTTATGTTTATAAGTGTGATTTAGTGTTTGTAGATGGCATATGTAGATCATGTGGCTGACGTTGTTCACGGACATGGGCTAACACTTCGTAAAATCGTCGATCCGTATGTGGAAACTCCCGGTACGTGTCTACCGGTGTGAATAATGTGGTGAAATTGTTCAACCTTTGTTTTCCATGTACATATGTGCTAAACAAACATAGATAGATAAAAAAGTCCATTGGTCCATCCTCGTACGGAGAAAGCTATAAGGGTAGATCTGCGCCCCCCCCCCCCCCCCGATCTAGGGTTTTGGGGCTGAATTACCGTTGAAGGGCCGGAATCATTGGAAATCCTGCATGTGGAGCTAGGTTATGTTTATAAGTGTGATTTAATGTTTGTAGATGGGATCTGTAGGTCTTGTGTATGACGTTGTTCACGGACATGGGCTAACACTTAGTAAAATCGTCGATCCATATGTGGAAACTCTCGGTACGTGTCTACCGGTGTGAATAATGTGGTGAAATGTGTTCAAACTGGGTTTTCCATGTACATATGTCCTAAACAAACATAGATAGATAGAAAAGTCAATTGGTCCATCCTCGTACGGAGAAAGCTATAAGGGTAGATCTGCGGGCCCCCCCGATCTAGGGTTTCGGGGGTGCATGACCGTCGGAGGTCCGGAATCATTGGAAAACCTGCATGTGGAGCTAGGTTATGTTTATAAGTGTGATTTAATGTTTGTAGATGGCATATGTAGGTCATGTGTCTGACGTTGTTCACGGACATGGGCTAACACTTAGTAAAATCGTCGATCCGTATGTGGAAACTCCCGGTACGTGTCTACCGGTTTGAATAATGTGGTGAAATGTGTTCAACATTGGTTTTCCATGTACATATGTGCTAAACAAACATAGATAAATAAAAAAGTCCATTGGTCCATCCTCGTACGAAGAAAGCTATAAGGGTAGATCTGCGGGGCCCCCCGATCTAGGGTTTCGCGAGTGAATGACCGTCGGAGGGCCGGAATCATTGGAAAAACTGCATGTGGAGCTAGGTTATGTTTATAAGTGTGATTTAATTTTTGTAGATGGCATATGTAGGTCATGTGTCTGACGTTGTTCACGGACATGGGCTAACACTTAGTAAAGTCGTCGATCCGTATGTGGAAACTCCCAGTACGTGTCTACCGGTGTGAATAATGTGGTGAAATGTGTTCAACCTTGGGTTTCCATGTACATATGTGCTAAACAAATATAGATAGATAAAAAGTCCATTGGTCCATCCTCGTACGGAGAAATCTATAAGGGTAGATCTGCGGGCCCGGCCCCCCCGATCTAGGGTTTCGGGGGTGAATGACCGTCGGAGGGCCGGAATCATTAGAAAACCTGCATGTGGAGCTAGGTTATGTTTATAAGTGTGATTTAATGTTTGTAGATGGCATATGTAGGTCATGTGTCTGACGTTGTTCACGGACATGGGCTAACACTTAGTAAAATCGTCCATCCTTATGTGGAAACTCCCGGTACGGGTCTACCGGTGTGAATAATGTGGTGAAATGTGTCCAACCTTGGTTTTTCATGTACATATGTGCTCAGCAAACATAGATAGATAAAAAAGTCCATTGGTCCATCCTCGTACGGAGAAAGCTATAAGGGTAGATCTGCGGGGCCCCCCGATCTAGGGTTTCGGGGGTGAATGCCCGTCAGAGGGCCGGAATCATTGGAAAACCTGCATGTGGAGCTAGGTTATGTTTATAAGTGTGATTTAATGTTTGTAGATGGCATATGATGGTCATGTGTCTGACGTTGGTCACGGACATGGGCTAACACTTAGTAAAATCGTCGATCCGTATGTGGAAACTCCCGGTACGTGTCTACCGGTGTGAATAATGTGGTGAAATGTGTTCAACCTTTGTTTTCCATGTACATATGTGCTAAATAAACATAGATAGATAAAAAAGTCCATTGGTCTATCCTCATACGGAGAAATCTATAAGGGTAGATCTGTGGGCCCGCCCCCCCCCCCCCCCCCCCCGATCTAGGGTTTCGGGGGTGAATGACCGTCGGAGGGCCGGAATCATTAGAAAACCTGCATGTGGAGCTAGGTTATGTTTATGAGTGTGATTTAATGTTTGTAGATGGCATATGTAGGTCATGTGTCTAACGTTGTTCACGGACATGGGCTAACACTTAGTAAAATCGTCGATCCGTATGTGGAAACTCCCGGTACGTGTCTACCGGTGTGAATAATGTGGTGAAATGTGTTCAACCTTGGGTTTCCATGTACATATGTGCTAAAAACATAGATAGATAAAAAAGTCCATTGGTCGATCCTCGTACGGAGAAAGCTATAAGGGTAGATCTGCGCCCCCCCCCCCCCCGATCTAGGGTTTCGGGGGTGAATGACCGTCGGAGGGCCGGAATCATTGGAAAACCTGCATGTGGATCTAGGTTATGTTTATAAGTGTGATTTAATGTTTGTAGATGGCACATGTAGGTCATGTGTCTGACGTTGTTCACGGACATGGGCTAACACTTAGTAAAATCGTCGATCCGTATGTGGAAACTCCCGGTACGTGTCTACCGGTGTGAATAATGTGGTGAAATGTGTTCAACCTTGGTTTTCCATGTACATATGTGCTAAACAAACATAGATATATAAAAAAGTCCATTGGTCCATCCTCGTAAGGAGAAATCTATAAGGGTAGATCTTCGGGCCCGGCCCCCCCGATCTAGGGTTTCGGGGGTGAATGACCGTCGGAGGGCCGGAATAGCTAGAAAACCTGCATGTGGAGCTAGGTTATTTTTATAAGTGTGGTTTAATGTTTGTAGATGGCATATGTAGGTCATGTGTCTGACGTTGTTCACGGACATGGGCTAACACTTAGTAAAATCGTCCATCCTTATGTGGAAACTCCCGGTACGGGTCTACCGGTGTGAATAATGTGGTGAAATGTGTCCAACCTTGGTTTTTCATGTACATATGTGCTCAGCAAACATAGATAGATAAAAAAGTCCATTGGTCCATCCTCGTACGGAGAAAGCTATAAGGGTAGATCTGCGGGGCCCCCCGATCTAGGGTTTCGGGGGTGAATGCCCGTCAGAGGGCCGGAATCATTGGAAAACCTGCATGTGGAGCTAGGTTATGTTTATAAGTGTGATTTAATGTTTGTAGATGGCATATGATGGTCATGTGTCTGACGTTGGTCACGGACATGGGCTAACACTTAGTAAAATCGTCGATCCGTATGTGGAAACTCCCGGTACGTGTCTACCGGTGTGAATAATGTGGTGAAATGTGTTCAACCTTTGTTTTCCATGTACATATGTGCTAAATAAACATAGATAGATAAAAAAGTCCATTGGTCTATCCTCATACGGAGAAATCTATAAGGGTAGATCTGTGGGCCCGCCCCCCCCCCCCCCCCGATCTAGGGTTTCGGGGGTGAATGACCGTCGGAGGGCCGGAATCATTAGAAAACCTGCATGTGGAGCTAGGTTATGTTTATGAGTGTGATTTAATGTTTGTAGATGGCATATGTAGGTCATGTGTCTAACGTTGTTCACGGACATGGGCTAACACTTAGTAAAATCGTCGATCCGTATGTGGAAACTCCCGGTACGTGTCTACCGGTGTGAATAATGTGGTGAAATGTGTTCAACCTTGGGTTTCCATGTACATATGTGCTAAAAACATAGATAGATAAAAAAGTCCATTGGTCGATCCTCGTACGGAGAAAGCTATAAGGGTAGATCTGCGCCCCCCCCCCCCCGATCTAGGGTTTCGGGGGTGAATGACCGTCGGAGGGCCGGAATCATTGGAAAACCTGCATGTGGATCTAGGTTATGTTTATAAGTGTGATTTAATGTTTGTAGATGGCACATGTAGGTCATGTGTCTGACGTTGTTCACGGACATGGGCTAACACTTAGTAAAATCGTCGATCCGTATGTGGAAACTCCCGGTACGTGTCTACCGGTGTGAATAATGTGGTGAAATGTGTTCAACCTTGGTTTTCCATGTACATATGTGCTAAACAAACATAGATATATAAAAAAGTCCATTGGTCCATCCTCGTAAGGAGAAATCTATAAGGGTAGATCTTCGGGCCCGGCCCCCCCGATCTAGGGTTTCGGGGGTGAATGACCGTCGGAGGGCCGGAATAGCTAGAAAACCTGCATGTGGAGCTAGGTTATTTTTATAAGTGTGGTTTAATGTTTGTAGATGGCATATGTAGGTCATGTGTCTGACGTTGTTCACGGACATGGGCTAACACTTAGTAAAATCGTCGATCCGTATGTGGAAACTCCCGGTACGTGTCTACCGGTGTGAATAATGTGGTGAAATTGTTCAACCTTTGTTTTCCATGTACATTTGTGCTAAACAAACATAGATGTATAAAAAAGTCCATTGGTCCATCCTCGTAAGGAGAAATCTATAAGGGTAGATCTTCGGGCCCGGCCCCCCCGATCTAGGGTTTCGGGGGTGAATGACCGTCGGAGGGCCGGAATAGCTAGAAAACCTGCATGTGGAGCTAGGTTATTTTTATAAGTGTGGTTTAATGTTTGTAGATGGCATATGTAGGTCATGTGTCTGACGTTGTTCACGGACATGGGCTAACACTTAGTAAAATCGTCGATCCGTATGTGGAAACTCCCGGTACGTGTCTACCGGTGTGAATAATGTGGTGAAATTGTTCAACCTTTGTTTTCCATGTACATTTGTGCTAAACAAACATAGATAGATAAAAATTCCATTGGTCCATCCTCGTACGGAGAAATCTATAAGGGTAGATCTGCAGGCCCGACCCCCCCGATCTAGGGTTTCGGGTGTGAATGACCATCGGAGGGCCGGAATCATTAGAAAACCTGCATGTGGAGCTAGGTTATGTTTATAAGTGTGATTTAATGTTTGTAGATGGCATATGTAGGTGATGTGTCTGACGTTGTTCACGGACATGGGCTAACACTTAGTAAAATCGTCGATCCGTATGTGGAAACTCCCGGTACGTGTCTACCGGTGTGAATAATGTGGTGAAATGTGTTCAACCTTGGGTTTCCATGTACATATGTGCTAAAAACATAGATAGACAAAAAAGTCCATTGGTCGATCCTCGTACGGAGAAATCTATAAGGGTAGATCTGCGGGCCCGGCCCCCCCGATCTAGGGTTTCGGGGGTGAATGACTGTCGGAGGGCCGGAATCATTAGAAAACCTGCATGTGGAGCTAGGTTATGTTTATAAGTGTGATTTAATGTTTCTAGATGGCATATGCAGGTCATGTGTCTGACGTTGTTCACGGGCATGGGCTAACACTTAGTAAAATCGTTGATCCATGTGGAAACTCCCGCTACGTGTCTACCGGTGCAAATAATGTGTTGAAATGTGTTCAACCTTGGTTTTCCATGTACATATGTGCTAAACAAACATAGATAGATAAAAAAGTCCATTGGTCCATCCTCGTACGGCGAAATCTAGAAGGGCAGATCTGCGGGCCCGGCCCCCACGATCTAGGGTTTCGGGGGTGAATGACCGTCGGAGGGCCGGAATCATTGGAAAACCTGCATGTGGAGCTAGGTTATGTTTATAAGTGTGATTTAATGTTTGTAGATGGCATCTGTAGGTCATATGTTTGACGTTGTTCACGGACATGGGCTAACACTTAGTAAAATCGTCGATCCGTATGTGGAAACTCCCGGTACGTGTCTACCGGTGTGAATAATATGGTGAAATGTGTTCAACCTTGGTTTTTCATGTACATATGTGCTAAACAAACATAGATAGATAAAAAAGTCCATTGTTCCATCCTCGTACGGAGAAAGCTATAAGGGTAGATCTGCGCCCCCCCCCCCCCCGATCTAGGGTTTCGGGGGTGAATGACCGTCGGAGGGCCGGAATCATTGGAAAACCTGCATGTGGATCTAGGTTATGTTTATAAGTGTGATTTAATGTTTGTAGATGGCACATGTAGGTCATGTGTCTGACGTTGTTCACGGACATGGGCTAACACTTAGTAAAATCGTCGATCCGTATGTGGAAACTCCCGGTACGTGTCTACCGGTGTGAATAATGTGGTGAAATGTGTTCAACCTTGGGTTTCCATGTACATATGTGCTAAAAACATAGATAGACAAAAAATTCCATTGGTCGATCCTCGTACGGAGAAATCTATAAGGGTAGATCTGCGGGCCCGGCCCCCCCGATCTAGGGTTTCGGGGGTGAATGTTTGTCGGAGGGCCGGAATCATTAGAAAACCTGCATGTGGAGCTAGGTTATGTTTATAAGTGTGATTTAATGTTTCTAGATGGCATATGCAGGTCATGTGTCTGACGTTGTTCACGGGCATGGGCTAACACTTAGTAAAATCGTTGATCCATGTGGAAACTCCCGCTACGTGTCTACCGGTGCAAATAATGTGTTGAAATGTGTTCAACCTTGGTTTTCCATGTACATATGTGCTAAACAAACATAGATAGATAAAAAAGTCCATTGGTCCATCCTCGTACGGCGAAATCTAGAAGGGTAGATCTGCGGGCCCGGCCCCCACGATCTAGGGTTTCGGGGGTGAATGACCGTCGGAGGGCCGGAATCATTGGAAAACCTGCATGTGGAGCTAGGTTATGTTTATAAGTGTGATTTAATGTTTGTAGATGGCATCTGTAGGTCATATGTTTGACGTTGTTCACGGACATGGGCTAACACTTAGTAAAATCGTCGATCCGTATGTGGAAACTCCCGGTACGTGTCTACCGGTGTGAATAATATGGTGAAATGTGTTCAACCTTGGTTTTTCATGTACATATGTGCTAAACAAACATAGATAGATAAAAAAGTCCATTGTTCCATCCTCGTACGGAGAAAGCTATAAGGGTAGATCTGCGCCCCCCCCCCCCCCCCCCGATCTAGGGTTTCGGGGGTGAATGACCATCGGAGGGCCGGAATCATTAGAAAACCTGCATGTGGAGCTAGGTTATGTTTATAAGTGTGATTTAATGTTTGTAGATGGCATATGTAGGTGATGTGTCTGACGTTGTTCACGGACATGGGCTAACACTTAGTAAAATCGTCGATCCGTATGTGGAAACTCCCGGTACGTGTCTACCGGTGTGAATAATGTGGTGAAATGTGTTCAACCTTGGGTTTCCATGTACATATGTGATAAAAACATAGATAGATAAAAAAGTCCATTGGTCGATCCTCGTACGGAGAAATCTATAAGGGTAGATCTGCGGGCCCGGCCCCCCCGATCTAGGGTTTCGGGGGTGAATGACCGTCGGAGGGCCGGAATAGCTAGAAAACCTGCATGTGGAGCTAGGTTATTTTTATAAGTGTGATTTAATGTTTGTAGATGGCATATGTAGGTCATGTGTCTGACGTTCTTCACGGACATGGGCTAACACTTAGTAAAATCGTCGATCCGTATGTGGAAACTCCCGGTACGTGTCTACCGGTGTGAATAATGTGGTGAAATGTGTTCAACCTTGGGTTTCCATGTACATATGTGCTAAAAACATAGATAGACAAAAAATTCCATTGGTCGATCCTCGTATGGAGAAATCTATAAGGGTAGATCTGCGGGCCCGGCCCCCCCGATCTAGGGTTTCGGGGGTGAATGTTTGTCGGAGGGCCGGAATCATTAGAAAACCTGCATGTGGAGCTAGGTTATGTTTATAAGTGTGATTTAATGTTTCTAGATGGCATATGCAGGTCATGTGTCTGACGTTGTTCACGGGCATGGGCTAACACTTAGTAAAATCGTTGATCCATGTGGAAACTCCCGCTACGTGTCTACCGGTGCAAATAATGTGTTGAAATGTGTTCAACCTTGGTTTTCCATGTACATATGTGCTAAACAAACATAGATAGATAAAAAAGTCCATTGGTCCATCCTCGTACGGCGAAATCTAGAAGGGTAGATCTGCGGGCCCGGCCCCCACGATCTAGGGTTTCGGGGGTGAATGACCGTCGGAGGGCCGGAATCATTGGAAAACCTGCATGTGGAGCTAGGTTATGTTTATAAGTGTGATTTAATGTTTGTAGATGGCATCTGTAGGTCATATGTTTGACGTTGTTCACGGACATGGGCTAACACTTAGTAAAATCGTCGATCCGTATGTGGAAACTCCCGGTACGTGTCTACCGGTGTGAATAATATGGTGAAATGTGTTCAACCTTGGTTTTTCATGTACATATGTGCTAAACAAACATAGATAGATAAAAAAGTCCATTGTTCCATCCTCGTACGGAGAAAGCTATAAGGGTAGATCTGCGCCCCCCCCCCCCCGATCTAGGGTTTCGGGGGTGAATGACCATCGGAGGGCCGGAATCATTAGAAAACCTGCATGTGGAGCTAGGTTATGTTTATAAGTGTGATTTAATGTTTGTAGATGGCATATGTAGGTGATGTGTCTGACGTTGTTCACGGACATGGGCTAACACTTAGTAAAATCGTCGATCCGTATGTGGAAACTCCCGGTACGTGTCTACCGGTGTGAATAATGTGGTGAAATGTGTTCAACCTTGGGTTTCCATGTACATATGTGATAAAAACATAGATAGATAAAAAAGTCCATTGGTCGATCCTCGTACGGAGAAATCTATAAGGGTAGATCTGCGGGCCCGGCCCCCCCGATCTAGGGTTTCGGGGGTGAATGACCGTCGGAGGGCCGGAATAGCTAGAAAACCTGCATGTGGAGCTAGGTTATTTTTATAAGTGTGATTTAATGTTTGTAGATGGCATATGTAGGTCATGTGTCTGACGTTCTTCACGGACATGGGCTAACACTTAGTAAAATCGTCGATCCGTATGTGGAAACTCCCGGTACGTGTCTACCGGTGTGAATAATGTGGTGAAATTGTTCAACCTTGGTTTTCCATATACATATGTGCCAAACAAACATAGATAGATAAAAAAGTCCATTGGTCCATCCTCGTACGGAGAAAGCTATAAGGGTAGATCTGCGCCCCCCCCCCCCCGATCTAGGATTTCGGGGGTGAATGAACGTTGGAGGGCCAGAATCATTGGAAACCCTGCATGTGGAGCTAGGTTATGTTTATAAGTGTGATTTAATGTTTGTAGATGGCATCTGTAGGTCATTTGTTTGACGTTGTTCACGGACATGGGCTAACACTTAGTAAAATCGTCGATCCGTATGTCGAAACTCCCGGTACGTGTCTACCGGTGTGAATAATGTGGTGAAATGTTTTCAACCTTGGTTTCCATGTACATATGTGCTAAACAAACATTGATAGATAAAAAAGTCCATTGGTCCATCCTCGTACGGAGAAAGCTATAAGGGTAGATCTGCGGGCCCCTCCGATCTAGGGTTTCGCGGGTGAATGACCGTCGGAGGGGCGGAATCATTGGAAAACCTGCATGTGGAGCTAGGTTATGTTTATAAGTGTGATTTAATGTTTTTAGATGGCATATGTAGATCATGTGGCTGACGTTGTTCACGGACATGGGCTAACACTTCGTAAAATCGTCGATCCGTATGTGGAAACTCCCGGTACGTGTCTACCGGTGTGAATAATGTGGTGAAATTGTTCAACCTTTGTTTTCCATGTACATATGTGCTAAACAAACATAGATAGATAAAAAAGTCCATTGGTCCATCCTCGTACGGAGAAAGCTATAAGGGTAGATCTGCGCCCCCCCCCCCCCGATCTAGGGTTTCGGGGCTGAATTACCGTTGGAGGGCCGGAATCATTGGAAATCCTGCATGTGGAGCTAGGTTATGTTTATAAGTGTGATTTAATGTTTGTAGATGGGATCTGTAGGTCTTGTGTATGACGTTGTTCACGGACATGGGCTAACACTTAGTAAAATTGTCGATCCGTATGTGGAAACTCCCGGTACGTGTCTACCGGTGTGAATAATGTGGTGAAATGTGTTCAACCTGGGTTTTCCATGTACGTATGTTCTAAACAAACATAGATAGATAGAAAAGTCAATTGGTCCATCCTCGTACGGAGAAAGCTATAAGGGTAGATCTGCGGGCCCCCCCGATCTAGGGTTTCGGGGGTGCATGACCGTCGGAGGTCCGGAATCATTGGAAAACCTGCATGTGGAGCTAGGTTATGTTTATAAGTGTGATTTAATGTTTGTAGATGGCATATGTAGGTCATGTGTCTGACGTTGTTCACGGACATGGGCTAACACTTAGTAAAATTGTCGATCCGTATGTGGAAACTCCCGGTACGTGTCTACCGGTGTGAATAATGTGGTGAAATGTGTTCAACCTTGGTTTTCCATGTACATATGTGCTAAACAAACATAGATAGATAAAAAAGTCCATTGGTCCATCCTCGTACGGCGAAATCTAGAAGGGTAGATCTGCGGGCCCGGCCCCCACGATCTAGGGTTTCGGGGGTGAATGACCGTCGGAGGGCCAGAATCATTGGAAAACCTGCATGTGGAGCTAGGTTATGTTTATAAGTGTGATTTAATGTTTGTAGATGGCATCTGTAGGTCATATGTTTGACGTTGTTCACGGACATGGGCTAACACTTAGTAAAATCGTCGATCCGTATGTGGAAACTCCCGGTACGTGTCTACCGGTGTGAATAATATGGTGAAATGTGTTCAACCTTGGTTTTCCATGTACATATGTTCTAAACAAACATAGATAGATAAAAAAGTCCATTGGTCCATCCTCGTACGGAGAAAGCTATAAGGGTAGATCTGCGGCCCCCCCCCCGATCTAGGGTTTCGGGGGTGAATGACCGTCGGAGGGCCGGAATCATTGGAAAACCTGCATGTGGATCTAGGTTATGTTTATAAGTGTGATTTAATGTTTGTAGATGGCACATGTAGGTCATGTGTCTGACGTTGTTCACGGGCATGGGCTAACACTTAGTAAAATGGTTGATCCATGTGGAAACTCCCGCTACGTGACTACCGGTGCAAATAATGTGTTGAAATGTGTTCAACCTTGGGTTTCCATGTACATATGTGCTAAAAACATAGATAGATAAAAAAGTCCATTGGTCCATCCTCGTACGGCGAAATCTAAAAGGGTAGATCTGCGGGCCCGGCCCCCACGATCTAGGGTTTCGGGGGTGAATGACCGTCGGAGGGCCAGAATCATTGGAAAACCTGCATGTGGAGCTAGGTTATGTTTATAAGTGTGATTTAATGTTTGTAGATGGCATCTGTAGGTCATATGTTTGACGTTGTTCACGGACATGGGCTAACACTTAGTAAAATCGTCGATCCGTATGTGGAAACTCCCGGTACGTGTCTACCGGTGTGAATAATATGGTGAAATGTGTTCAACCTTGGTTTTCCATGTACATATGTGCTAAACAAACATAGATAGATAAAAAAGTCCATTGGTCCATCCTCGTACGGAGAAAGCTATAAGGGTAGATCTGCGCCCCCCCCCGATCTAGGGTTTCGGGGGTGAATGACCGTCGGAGGGCCGGAATCATTGGAAAACCTGCATGTGGATCTAGGTTATGTTTATAAGTGTGATTTAATGTTTCTAGATGGCATATGCAGGTCATGTGTCTGACGTTGTTCACGGACATGGGCTAACACTTAGTAAAATCGTCGATCCGTATGTGGAAACTCCCGGTACGTGTCTACCGGTGTGAATAATGTGGTGAAATGTGTTCAACCTTGGTTTTCCATGTACATATGTGCTAAACAAACATAGATATATAAAAAAGTCCATTGGTCCATCCTCGTAAGGAGAAATCTATAAGGGTAGATCTTCGGGCCCCCCCGATCTAGGGTTTCGGGGGTGCATGACCGTCGGAGGTCCGGAATCATTGGAAAACCTGCATGTGGAGCTAGGTTATGTTTATAAGTGTGATTTAATGTTTGTAGATGGCATATGTAGGTCATGTGTCTGACGTTGTTCACGGACATGGGCTAACACTTAGTAAAATTGTCGATCCGTATGTGGAAACTCCCGGTACGTGTCTACCGGTGTGAATAATGTGGTGAAATGTGTTCAACCTTGGTTTTCCATGTACATATGTGCTAAACAAACATAGATAGATAAAAAAGTCCATTGTTCCATCCTCGTACGGAGAAAGCTATAAGGGTAGATCTGCGCCCCCCCCCCCGATCTAGGGTTTCGGGGGTGAATGACCGTCGGAGGGCCGGAATCATTGGAAAACCTGCATGTGGATCTAGGTTATGTTTATAAGTGTGATTTAATGTTTGTAGATGGCACATGTAGGTCATGTGTCTGACGTTGTTCACGGACATGGGCTAACACTTAGTAAAATCGTCGATCCGTATGTGGAAACTCCCGGTACGTGTCTACCGGTGTGAATAATGTGGTGAAATGTGTTCAACCTTGGTTTTCCATGTACATATGTGCTAAACAAACATAGATATATAAAAAAGTCCATTGGTCCATCCTCGTAAGGAGAAATCTATAAGGGTAGATCTTCGGGCCCGGCCCCCCCGATCTAGGGTTTCGGGGGTGAATGACCGTCGGAGGGCCGGAATCATTGGAAAACCTGCATGTGGAGCTAGGTTATGTTTATAAGTGTGATTTAATGTTTGTAGATGGCATATGTAGGTCATGTGTGTGACGTTGTTCACGGACATGGGCTAACACTTAGTAAAATCGTCGATCCGTATGTGGAAACTCCCGGTACGTGTCTACCGGTGTGAATAATGTGGTGAAATTGTTCAACCTTGGTTTTCCATATACATATGTGCCAAACAAACATAGATAGATAAAAAAGTCCATTGGTCCATCCTCGTACGGAGAAAGCTATAAGGGTAGATCTGCGCCCCCCCCCCCCCCGATCTAGGATTTCGGGGGTGAATGAACGTTGGAGGGCCAGAATCATTGGAAACCCTGCATGTGGAGCTAGGTTATGTTTATAAGTGTGATTTAATGTTTGTAGATGGCATCTGTAGGTCATATGTTTGACGTTGTTCACGGACATGGGCTAACACTTAGTAAAATCGTCGATCCGTATGTCGAAACTCCCGGTACGTGTCTACCGGTGTGAATAATGTGGTGAAATGTTTTCAACCTTGGTTTCCATGTACATATGTGCTAAACAAACATTGATAGATAAAAAAGTCCATTGGTCCATCCTCGTACAGAGAAAGCTATAAGGGTAGATCTGCGGGCCCCTCCGATCTAGGGTTTCGCGGGTGAATGACCGTCGGAGGGGCGGAATCATTGGAAAACCTGCATGTGGAGCTAGGTTATGTTTATAAGTGTGATTTAGTGTTTGTAGATGGCATATGTAGATCATGTGGCTGACGTTGTTCACGGACATGGGCTAACACTTCGTAAAATCGTCGATCCGTATGTGGAAACTCCCGGTACGTGTCTACCGGTGTGAATAATGTGGTGAAATTGTTCAACCTTTGTTTTCCATGTACATATGTGCTAAACAAACATAGATAGATAAAAAAGTCCATTGGTCCATCCTCGTACGGAGAAAGCTATAAGGGTAGATCTGCGCCCCCCCCCCCCCGATCTAGGGTTTTGGGGCTGAATTACCGTTGAAGGGCCGGAATCATTGGAAATCCTGCATGTGGAGCTAGGTTATGTTTATAAGTGTGATTTAATGTTTGTAGATGGGATCTGTAGGTCTTGTGTATGACGTTGTTCACGGACATGGGCTAACACTTAGTAAAATCGTCGATCCATATGTGGAAACTCTCGGTACGTGTCTACCGGTGTGAATAATGTGGTGAAATGTGTTCAACCTGGGTTTTCCATGTACATATGTTCTAAACAAACATAGATAGATAGAAAAGTCAATTGGTCCATCCTCGTACGGAGAAAGCTATAAGGGTAGATCTGCGGGCCCCCCCGATCTAGGGTTTCGGGGGTGCATGACCGTCGGAGGTCCGGAATCATTGGAAAACCTGCATGTGGAGCTAGGTTATGTTTATAAGTGTGATTTAATGTTTGTAGATGGCATATGTAGGTCATGTGTCTGACGTTGTTCACGGACATGGGCTAACACTTAGTAAAATCGTCGATCCGTATGTGGAAACTCCCGGTACGTGTCTACCGGTTTGAATAATGTGGTGAAATGTGTTCAACATTGGTTTTCCATGTACATATGTGCTAAACAAACATAGATAAATAAAAAAGTCCATTGGTCCATCCTCGTACGGAGAAAGCTATAAGGGTAGATCTGCGGGGCCCCCCGATCTAGGGTTTCGCGAGTGAATGACCGTCGGAGGGCCGGAATCATTGGAAAACCTGCATGTGGAGCTAGGTTATGTTTATAAGTGTGATTTAATTTTTGTAGATGGCATATGTAGGTCATGTGTCTGACGTTGTTCACGGACATGGGCTAACACTTAGTAAAGTCGTCGATCCGTATGTGGAAACTCCCAGTACGTGTCTACCGGTGTGAATAATGTGGTGAAATGTGTTCAACCTTGGGTTTCCATGTACATATGTGCTAAACAAATATAGATAGATAAAAAGTCCATTGGTCCATCCTCGTACGGAGAAATCTATAAGGGTAGATCTGCGGGCCCGGCCCCCCCGATCTAGGGTTTCGGGGGTGAATGACCGTCGGAGGGCCGGAATCATTAGAAAACCTGCATGTGGAGCTAGGTTATGTTTATAAGTGTGATTTAATGTTTGTAGTTGGCATATGTAGGTCATGTGTCTGACGTTGTTCACGGACATGGGCTAACACTTAGTAAAATCGTCGATCCGTATGTGGAAACTCCCGGTACGTGTCTACCGGTGTGAATAATGTGGTGAAATGTGTTCAACCTTGGTTTTCCATGTAAATATGTGCTAAAAACATAGATAAAAAAGTCCATTGGTCCATCCTCGTACGGAGAAATCAATAAGGGTAGATCTGCGGGGCCCCCCCGATCTAGGGTTTCGGGGGTGAATGACCGTCGGAGGGCCGGAATCATTAGAAAACCTGCATGTGGAGCTAGGTTATGTTTATAAGTGTGATTTAGTTTTTGTAGATGGCATATGTAGGTCATGTGTCTGACGTTGTTCACGGGCATGGGCTAACACTTAGTAAAATTGTCGATCCATGTGGAAACTCCCGCTACGTGTCTACCGGTACAAATAATGTGGTGAAATGTGTTCAACCTTGGTTTTCCATGTACATATGTGCTAAACAAACATAGATAGATAAAAAGTCCATTGGTCCATCCTCGTACGGAGAAATCTATAAGGGTAGATCTGCGGGCCCGGCCCCCCCGATCTAGGGTTTCGGGGGTGAATGACCGTCGGAGGGCCGGAATCATTAGAAAACCTGCATGTGGAGCTAGGTTATGTTTATAAGTGTGATTTAATGTTTGTAGATGGCATATGTAGGTCATGTGTCTGACGTTGTTCACGGACATGGGCTAACACTTAGTAAAATCGTCCATCCTTATGTGGAAACTCCCGGTACGGGTCTACCGGTGTGAATAATGTGGTGAAATGTGTCCAACCTTGGTTTTTCATGTACATATGTGCTCAGCAAACATAGATAGATAAAAAAGTCCATTGGTCCATCCTCGTACGGAGAAAGCTATAAGGGTAGATCTGCGGGGCCCCCCGATCTAGGGTTTCGGGGGTGAATGCCCGTCAGAGGGCCGGAATCATTGGAAAACCTGCATGTGGAGCTAGGTTATGTTTATAAGTGTGATTTAATGTTTGTAGATGGCATATGATGGTCATGTGTCTGACGTTGGTCACGGACATGGGCTAACACTTAGTAAAATCGTCGATCCGTATGTGGAAACTCCCGGTACGTGTCTACCGGTGTGAATAATGTGGTGAAATGTGTTCAACCTTTGTTTTCCATGTACATATGTGCTAAATAAACATAGATAGATAAAAAAGTCCATTGGTCTATCCTCATACGGAGAAATCTATAAGGGTAGATCTGTGGGCCCGCCCCCCCCCCCCCGATCTAGGGTTTCGGGGGTGAATGACCGTCGGAGGGCCGGAATCATTAGAAAACCTGCATGTGGATCTAGGTTATGTTTATGAGTGTGATTTAATGTTTGTAGATGGCATATGTAGGTCATGTGTCTAACGTTGTTCACGGACATGGGCTAACACTTAGTAAAATCGTCGATCCGTATGTGGAAACTCCCGGTACGTGTCTACCGGTGTGAATAATGTGGTGAAATGTGTTCAACCTTGGGTTTCCATGTACATATGTGCTAAAAACATAGATAGATAAAAAAGTCCATTGGTCGATCCTCGTACGGAGAAAGCTATAAGGGTAGATCTGCGCCCCCCCCCCCGATCTAGGGTTTCGGGGGTGAATGGCCGTCGGAGGGCCGGAATCATTGGAAAACCTGCATGTGGATCTAGGTTATGTTTATAAGTGTGATTTAATGTTTGTAGATGGCACATGTAGGTCATGTGTCTGACGTTGTTCACGGACATGGGCTAACACTTAGTAAAATCGTCGATCCGTATGTGGAAACTCCCGGTACGTGTCTACCGGTGTGAATAATGTGGTGAAATGTGTTCAACCTTGGTTTTCCATGTACATATGTGCTAAACAAACATAGATATATAAAAAAGTCCATTGGTCCATCCTCGTAAGGAGAAATCTATAAGGGTAGATCTTCGGGCCCGGCCCCCCCGATCTAGGGTTTCGGGGGTGAATGACCGTCGGAGGGCCGGAATAGCTAGAAAACCTGCATGTGGAGCTAGGTTATTTTTATAAGTGTGGTTTAATGTTTGTAGATGGCATATGTAGGTCATGTGTCTGACGTTGTTCACGGACATGGGCTAACACTTAGTAAAATCGTCGATCCGTATGTGGAAACTCCCGGTACGTGTCTACCGGTGTGAATAATGTGGTGAAATTGTTCAACCTTTGTTTTCCATGTACATTTGTGCTAAACAAACATAGATAGATAAAAATTCCATTGGTCCATCCTCGTACGGAGAAATCTATAAGGGTAGATCTGCAGGCCCGACCCCCCCGATCTAGGGTTTCGGGTGTGAATGACCATCGGAGGGCCGGAATCATTAGAAAACCTGCATGTGGAGCTAGGTTATGTTTATAAGTGTGATTTAATGTTTGTAGATGGCATATGTAGGTGATGTGTCTGACGTTGTTCACGGACATGGGCTAACACTTAGTAAAATCGTCGATCCGTATGTGGAAACTCCCGGTACGTGTCTACCGGTGTGAATAATGTGGTGAAATGTGTTCAACCTTGGGTTTCCATGTACATATGTGCTAAAAACATAGATAGACAAAAAAGTCCATTGGTCGATCCTCGTACGGAGAAATCTATAAGGGTAGATCTGCGGGCCCGGCCCCCCCGATCTAGGGTTTCGGGGGTGAATGACTGTCGGAGGGCCGGAATCATTAGAAAACCTGCATGTGGAGCTAGGTTATGTTTATAAGTGTGATTTAATGTTTCTAGATGGCATATGCAGGTCATGTGTCTGACGTTGTTCACGGGCATGGGCTAACACTTAGTAAAATCGTTGATCCATGTGGAAACTCCCGCTACGTGTCTACCGGTGCAAATAATGTGTTGAAATGTGTTCAACCTTGGTTTTCCATGTACATATGTGCTAAACAAACATAGATAGATAAAAAAGTCCATTGGTCCATCCTCGTACGGCGAAATCTAGAAGGGTAGATCTGCGGGCCCGGCCCCCACGATCTAGGGTTTCGGGGGTGAATGACCGTCGGAGGGCCGGAATCATTGGAAAACCTGCATGTGGAGCTAGGTTATGTTTATAAGTGTGATTTAATGTTTGTAGATGGCATCTGTAGGTCATATGTTTGACGTTGTTCACGGACATGGGCTAACACTTAGTAAAATCGTCGATCCGTATGTGGAAACTCCCGGTACGTGTCTACCGGTGTGAATAATATGGTGAAATGTGTTCAACCTTGGTTTTTCATGTACATATGTGCTAAACAAACATAGATAGATGAAAAAGTCCATTGTTCCATCCTCGTACGGAGAAAGCTATAAGGGTAGATCTGCGCCCCCCCCCCGATCTAGGGTTTCGGGGGTGAATGACCGTCGGAGGGCCGGAATCATTGGAAAACCTGCATGTGGATCTAGGTTATGTTTATAAGTGTGATTTAATGTTTGTAGATGGCACATGTAGGTCATGTGTCTGACGTTGTTCACGGACATGGGCTAACACTTAGTAAAATCGTCGATCCGTATGTGGAAACTCCCGGTACGTGTCTACCGGTGTGAATAATGTGGTGAAATGTGTTCAACCTTGGTTTTCCATGTACATATGTCCTAAACAAACATAGATATATAAAAAAGTCCATTGGTCCATCCTCGTAAGGAGAAATCTATAAGGGTAGATCTTCGGGCCCGGCCCCCCCGATCTAGGGTTTCGGGGGTGAATGACCGTCGGAGGGCCGGAATAGCTAGAAAACCTGCATGTGGAGCTAGGTTATTTTTATAAGTGTGATTTAATGTTTGTAGATGGCATATGTAGGTCATGTGTCTGACGTTCTTCACGGACATGGGCTAACACATAGTAAAATCGTCGATCCGTATGTGGAAACTCCCGGTACGTGTCTACCGGTGTGAATAATGTGGTGAAATTGTTCAACCTTGGTTTTCCATATACATATGTGCCAAACAAACATAGATAGATAAAAAAGTCCATTGGTCCATCCTCGTACGGAGAAAGCTATAAGGGTAGATCTGCGCCCCCCCCCCCCCCCGATCTAGGATTTCGGGGGTGAATGAACGTTGGAGGGCCAGAATCATTGGAAACCCTGCATGTGGAGCTAGGTTATGTTTATAAGTGTGATTTAATGTATGTAGATGGCATCTGTAGGTCATATGTTTGACGTTGTTCACGGACATGGGCTAACACTTAGTAAAATCGTCGATCCGTATGTCGAAACTCCCGGTACGTGTCTACCGGTGTGAATAATATGGTGAAATGTGTTCAACCTTGGTTTTTCATGTACATATGTGCTAAACAAACATAGATAGATAAAAAAGTCCATTGTTCCATCCTCGTACGGAGAAAGCTATAAGGGTAGATCTGCGCCCCCCCCGATCTAGGGTTTCGGGGGTGAATGACCGTCGGAGGGCCGGAATCATTGGAAAACCTGCATGTGGATCTAGGTTATGTTTATAAGTGTGATTTAATGTTTGTAGATGGCACTTGTAGGTCATGTGTCTGACGTTGTTCACGGACATGGGCTAACACTTAGTAAAATCGTCGATCCGTATGTGGAAACTCCCGGTACGTGTCTACCGGTGTGAATAATGTGGTGAAATGTGTTCAACCTTGGTTTTCCATGTACATATGTGCTAAACAAACATAGATATATAAAAAAGTCCATTGGTCCATCCTCGTAAGGAGAAATCTATAAAGGTAGATCTTCGGGCCCGGCCCCCCCGATCTAGGGTTTCGGGGGTGAATGACCGTCGGAGGGCCGGAATCATTGGAAAACCTGCATGTGGAGCTAGGTTATGTTTATAAGTGTGATTTAATGTTTGTAGATGGCATATGTGGGTCATGTGTGTGACGTTGTTCACGGACATGGGCTAACACTTAGTAAAATCGTCGATCCGTATGTGGAAACTCCCGGTACGTGTCTACCGGTGTGAATAATGTGGTGAAATTGTTCAACCTTGGTTTTCCATATACATATGTGCCAAACAAACATAGATAGATAAAAAAGTCCATTGGTCCATCCTCGTACGGAGAAAGCTATAAGGGTAGATCTGCGCCCCCCCCCCCCCGATCTAGGATTTCGGGGGTGAATGAACGTTGGAGGGCCAGAATCATTGGAAACCCTGCATGTGGAGCTAGGTTATGTTTATAAGTGTGATTTAATGTTTATAGATGGCATCTGTAGGTCATATG
Source organism: Bromus sterilis (assembly GCA_950022295.1). Classification (NCBI taxonomy): domain Eukaryota; kingdom Viridiplantae; phylum Streptophyta; class Magnoliopsida; order Poales; family Poaceae; genus Bromus; species Bromus sterilis. Next base: position 133,707,268 of record OX465601.1, on the reverse strand, counting down.
TTTGACGTTGTTCACGGACATGGGCTAACACTTAGTAAAATCGTCGATCCGTATGTCGAAACTCCCGGTACGTGTCTACCGGTGTGAATAATGTGGTGAAATGTTTTCAACCTTGGTTTCCATGTACATATGTGCTAAACAAACATTGATAGATAAAAAAGTCCATTGGTCCATCCTCGTACAGAGAAAGCTATAAGGGTAGATCTGCGGGCCCCTCCGATCTAGGGTTTCGCGGGTGAATGACCGTCGGAGGGGCGGAATCATTGGAAAACCTGCATGTGGAGCTAGGTTATGTTTATAAGTGTGATTTAGTGTTTGTAGATGGCATATGTAGATCATGTGGCTGACGTTGTTCACGGACATGGGCTAACACTTCGTAAAATCGTCGATCCGTATGTGGAAACTCCCGGTACGTGTCTACCGGTGTGAATAATGTGGTGAAATTGTTCAACCTTTGTTTTCCATGTACATATGTGCTAAACAAACATAGATAGATAAAAAAGTCCATTGGTCCATCCTCGTACGGAGAAAGCTATAAGGGTAGATCTGCCCCCCCCCCCCCCGATCTAGGGTTTTGGGGCTGAATTACCGTTGAAGGGCCGGAATCATTGGAAATCCTGCATGTGGAGCTAGGTTATGTTTATAAGTGTGATTTAATGTTTGTAGATGGGATCTGTAGGTCTTGTGTATGACGTTGTTCACGGACATGGGCTAACACTTAGTAAAATCGTCGATCCATATGTGGAAACTCTCGGTACGTGTCTACCGGTGTGAATAATGTGGTGAAATGTGTTCAACCTGGGTTTTCCATGTACATATGTTCTAAACAAACATAGATAGATAGAAAAGTCAATTGGTCCATCCTCGTACGGAGAAAGCTATAAGGGTAGATCTGCGGGCCCCCCCGATCTAGGGTTTCGGGGGTGCATGACCGTCGGAGGTCCGGAATCATTGGAAAACCTGCATGTGGAGCTAGGTTATGTTTATAAGTGTGATTTAATGTTTGTAGATGGCATATGTAAGTCATGTGTCTGACGTTGTTCACGGACATGGGCTAACACTTAGTAAAATCGTCGATCCGTATGTGGAAACTCCCGGTACGTGTCTACCGGTTTGAATAATGTGGTGAAATGTGTTCAACATTGGTTTTCCATGTACATATGTGCTAAACAAACATAGATAAATAAAAAAGTCCATTGGTCCATCCTCGTACGGAGAAAGCTATAAGGGTAGATCTGCGGGGCCCCCCGATCTAGGGTTTCGCGGGTGAATGACCGTCGGAGGGCCGGAATCATTGGAAAACCTGCATGTGGAGCTAGGTTATGTTTATAAGTGTGATTTAATTTTTGTAGATGGCATATGTAGGTCATGTGTCTGACGTTGTTCACGGACATGGGCTAACACTTAGTAAAGTCGTCGATCCGTATGTGGAAACTCCCAGTACGTGTCTACCGGTGTGAATAATGTGGTGAAATGTGTTCAACCTTGGGTTTCCATGTACATATGTGCTAAACAAATATAGATAGATAAAAAGTCCATTGGTCCATCCTCGTACGGAGAAATCTATAAGGGTAGATCTGCGGGCCCGGCCCCCCCGATCTAGGGTTTCGGGGGTGAATGACCGTCGGAGGGCCGGAATCATTAGAAAACCTGCATGTGGAGCTAGGATATGTTTATAAGTGTGATTTAATGTTTGTAGTTGGCATATGTAGGTCATGTGTCTGACGTTGTTCACGGACATGGGCTAACACTTAGTAAAATCGTCGATCCGTATATGGAAACTCCCAGTACGTGTCTACCGGTGTGAATAATGTGGTGAAATGTGTTCAACCTTGGTTTTCCATGTACATATGTGCTAAAAACATAGATAAAAAAGTCCATTGGTCCATCCTCGTACGGAGAAATCAATAAGGGTAGATCTGCGGGGCCCCCCCGATTTAGGGTTTCGGGGGTGAATGACCGTCGGAGGGCCGGAATCATTAGAAAACCTGCATGTGGAGCTAGGTTATGTTTATAAGTGTGATTTAGTTTTTGTAGATGGCATATGTAGGTCATGTGTCTGACGTTGTTCACGGGCATGGGCTAACACTTAGTAAAATTGTCGATCCAGGTGGAAACTCCCGCTACGTGTCTACCGGTGCAAATAATGTGGTGAAATGTGTTCAACCTTGGTTTTCCATGTACATATGTGCTAAACAAACATAGATAGATAAAAAGTCCATTGGTCCATCCTCGTACGGAGAAATCTATAAGGGTAGATCTGCGGGCCCGGCCCCCCCGATCTAGGGTTTCGGGGGTGAATGACCGTCGGAGGGCCGGAATCATTAGAAAACCTGCATGTGGAGCTAGGTTATGTTTATAAGTGTGATTTAATGTTTGTAGATGGCATATGTAGGTCATGTGTCTGACGTTGTTCACGGACATGGGCTAACACTTAGTAAAATCGTCCATCCTTATGTGGAAACTCCCGGTACGGGTCTACCGGTGTGAATAATGTGGTGAAATGTGTCCAACCTTGGTTTTTCATGTACATATGTGCTCAGCAAACATAGATAGATAAAAAAGTCCATTGGTCCATCCTCGTACGGAGAAAGCTATAAGGGTAGATCTGCGGGGCCCCCCGATCTAGGGTTTCGGGGGTGAATGCCCGTCAGAGGGCCGGAATCATTGGAAAACCTGCATGTGGAGCTAGGTTATGTTTATAAGTGTGATTTAATGTTTGTAGATGGCATATGATGGTCATGTGTCTGACGTTGGTCACGGACATGGGCTAACACTTAGTAAAATCGTCGATCCGTATGTGGAAACTCCCGGTACGTGTCTACCGGTGTGAATAATGTGGTGAAATGTGTTCAACCTTTGTTTTCCATGTACATATGTGCTAAATAAACATAGATAGATAAAAAAGTCCATTGGTCCATCCTCGTACGGCGAAATCTAGAAGGGTAGATCTGCGGGCCCGGCCCCCACGATCTAGGGTTTCGGGGGTGAATGACCGTCGGAGGGCCGGAATCATTGGAAAACCTGCATGTGGAGCTAGGTTATGTTTATAAGTGTGATTTAATGTTTGTAGATGGCATCTGTAGGTCATATGTTTGACGTTGTTCACGGACATGGGCTAACACTTAGTAAAATCGTCGATCCGTATGTGGAAACTCCCGGTACGTGTCTACCGGTGTGAATAATATGGTGAAATGTGTTCAACCTTGGTTTTTCATGTACATATGTGCTAAACAAACATAGATAGATAAAAAAGTCCATTGTTCCATCCTCGTACGGAGAAAGCTATAAGGGTAGATCTGCGCCCCCCCCCCCCCCCCGATCTAGGGTTTCGGGGGTGAATGACCATCGGAGGGCCGGAATCATTAGAAAACCTGCATGTGGAGCTAGGTTATGTTTATAAGTGTGATTTAATGTTTGTAGATGGCATATGTAGGTGATGTGTCTGACGTTGTTCACGGACATGGGCTAACACTTAGTAAAATCGTCGATCCGTATGTGGAAACTCCCGGTACGTGTCTACCGGTGTGAATAATGTGGTGAAATGTGTTCAACCTTGGGTTTCCATGTACATATGTGCTAAAAACATAGATAGATAAAAAAGTCCATTGGTCGATCCTCGTACGGAGAAATCTATAAGGGTAGATCTGCGGGCCCGGCCCCCCCGATCTAGGGTTTCGGGGGTGAATGACCGTCGGAGGGCCGGAATAGCTAGAAAACCTGCATGTGGAGCTAGGTTATTTTTATAAGTGTGATTTAATGTTTGTAGATGGCATATGTAGGTCATGTGTCTGACGTTCTTCACGGACATGGGCTAACACTTAGTAAAATCGTCGATCCGTATGTGGAAACTCCCGGTACGTGTCTACCGGTGTGAATAATGTGGTGAAATTGTTCAACCTTGGTTTTCCATATACATATGTGCCAAACAAACATAGATAGATAAAAAAGTCCATTGGTCCATCCTCGTACGGAGAAAGCTATAAGGGTAGATCTGCGCCCCCCCCCCCCCCCCGATCTAGGATTTCGGGGGTGAATGAACGTTGGAGGGCCAGAATCATTGGAAACCCTGCATGTGGAGCTAGGTTATGTTTATAAGTGTGATTTAATGTTTGTAGATGGCATCTGTAGGTCATATGTTTGACGTTGTTCACGGACATGGGCTAACACTTAGTAAAATCGTCGATCCGTATGTCGAAACTCCCGGTACGTGTCTACCGGTGTGAATAATGTGGTGAAATGTTTTCAACCTTGGTTTCCATGTACATATGTGCTAAACAAACATTGATAGATAAAAAAGTCCATTGGTCCATCCTCGTACGGAGAAAGCTATAAGGGTAGATCTGCGGGCCCCTCCGATCTAGGGTTTCGCGGGTGAATGACCGTCGGAGGGGCGGAATCATTGGAAAACCTGCATGTGGAGCTAGGTTATGTTTATAAGTGTGATTTAATGTTTTTAGATGGCATATGTAGATCATGTGGCTGACGTTGTTCACGGACATGGGCTAACACTTCGTAAAATCGTCGATCCGTATGTGGAAACTCCCGGTACGTGTCTACCGGTGTGAATAATGTGGTGAAATTGTTCAACCTTTGTTTTCCATGTACATATGTGCTAAACAAACATAGATAGATAAAAAAGTCCATTGGTCCATCCTCGTACGGAGAAAGCTATAAGGGTAGATCTGCGCCCCCCCCCCCGATCTAGGGTTTCGGGGCTGAATTACCGTTGGAGGGCCGGAATCATTGGAAATCCTGCATGTGGAGCTAGGTTATGTTTATAAGTGTGATTTAATGTTTGTAGATGGGATCTGTAGGTCTTGTGTATGACGTTGTTCACGGACATGGGCTAACACTTAGTAAAATTGTCGATCCGTATGTGGAAACTCCCGGTACGTGTCTACCGGTGTGAATAATGTGGTGAAATGTGTTCAACCTGGGTTTTCCATGTACGTATGTTCTAAACAAACATAGATAGATAGAAAAGTCAATTGGTCCATCCTCGTACGGAGAAAGCTATAAGGGTAGATCTGCGGGCCCCCCCGATCTAGGGTTTCGGGGGTGCATGACCGTCGGAGGTCCGGAATCATTGGAAAACCTGCATGTGGAGCTAGGTTATGTTTATAAGTGTGATTTAATGTTTGTAGATGGCATATGTAGGTCATGTGTCTGACGTTGTTCACGGACATGGGCTAACACTTAGTAAAATTGTCGATCCGTATGTGGAAACTCCCGGTACGTGTCTACCGGTGTGAATAATGTGGTGAAATGTGTTGAACCTTGGTTTTCCATGTACATATGTGCTAAACAAACATAGATAGATAAAAAAGTCCATTGGTCCATCCTCGTACGGCGAAATCTAGAAGGGTAGATCTGCGGGCCCGGCCCCCACGATCTAGGGTTTCGGGGGTGAATGACCGTCGGAGGGCCAGAATCATTGGAAAACCTGCATGTGGAGCTAGGTTATGTTTATAAGTGTGATTTAATGTTTGTAGATGGCATCTGTAGGTCATATGTTTGACGTTGTTAACGGACATGGGCTAACACTTAGTAAAATCGTCGATCCGTATGTGGAAACTCCCGGTACGTGTCTACCGGTGTGAATAATATGGTGAAATGTGTTCAACCTTGGTTTTCCATGTACATATGTTCTAAACAAACATAGATAGATAAAAAAGTCCATTGGTCCATCCTCGTACGGAGAAAGCTATAAGGGTAGATCTGCGCCCCCCCCCCCCCGATCTAGGGTTTCGGGGGTGAATGACCGTCGGAGGGCCGGAATCATTGGAAAACCTGCATGTGGATCTAGGTTATGTTTATAAGTGTGATTTAATGTTTGTAGATGGCACATGTAGGTCATGTGTCTGACGTTGTTCACGGGCATGGGCTAACACTTAGTAAAATGGTTGATCCATGTGGAAACTCCCGCTACGTGACTACCGGTGCAAATAATGTGTTGAAATGTGTTCAACCTTGGTTTTCCATGTACATATGTGCTAAACAAACATAGATAGATAATAAAGTCCATTGGTCCATCCTCGTACGGCGAAATCTAAAAGGGTAGATCTGCGGGCCCGGCCCCCACGATCTAGGGTTTCGGGGGTGAATGACCGTCGGAGGGCCAGAATCATTGGAAAACCTGCATGTGGAGCTAGGTTATGTTTATAAGTGTGATTTAATGTTTGTAGATGGCATCTGTAGGTCATATGTTTGACGTTGTTCACGGACATGGGCTAACACTTAGTAAAATCGTCGATCCGTATGTGGAAACTCCCGGTACGTGTCTACCGGTGTGAATAATATGGTGAAATGTGTTCAACCTTGGTTTTCCATGTACATATGTGCTAAACAAACATAGATAGATAAAAAAGTCCATTGGTCCATCCTCGTACGGAGAAAGCTATAAGGGTAGATCTCCGCCCCCCCCCCCCGATCTAGGGTTTCGGAGGTGAATGACCGTCGGAGGGCCGGAATCATTGGAAAACCTGCATGTGGATCTAGGTTATGTTTATAAGTGTGATTTAATGTTTCTAGATGGCATATGCAGGTCATGTGTCTGACGTTGTTCACGGACATGGGCTAACACTTAGTAAAATCGTCGATCCGTATGTGGAAACTCCCGGTACGTGTCTACCGGTGTGAATAATGTGGTGAAATGTGTTCAACCTTGGTTTTCCATGTACATATGTGCTAAACAAACATAGATATATAAAAAAGTCCATTGGTCCATCCTCGTAAGGAGAAATCTATAAGGGTAGATCTTCGGGCCCCCCCGATCTAGGGTTTCGGGGGTGCATGACCGTCGGAGGTCCGGAATCATTGGAAAACCTGCATGTGGAGCTAGGTTATGTTTATAAGTGTGATTTAATGTTTGTAGATGGCATATGTAGGTCATGTGTCTGACGTTGTTCACGGACATGGGCTAACACTTAGTAAAATTGTCGATCCGTATGTGGAAACTCCCGGTACGTGTCTACCGGTGTGAATAATGTGGTGAAATGTGTTCAACCTTTGTTTTCCATGTACATATGTGCTAAATAAACATAGATAGATAAAAAAGTCCATTGGTCTATCCTCATACGGAGAAATCTATAAGGGTAGATCTGTGGGCCCGCCCCCCCCCCCCCCCCGATCTAGGGTTTCGGGGGTGAATGACCGTCGGAGGGCCGGAATCATTAGAAAACCTGCATGTGGAGCTAGGTTATGTTTATGAGTGTGATTTAATGTTTGTAGATGGCATATGTAGGTCATGTGTCTAACGTTGTTCACGGACATGGGCTAACACTTAGTAAAATCGTCGATCCGTATGTGGAAACTCCCGGTACGTGTCTACCGGTGTGAATAATGTGGTGAAATGTGTTCAACCTTGGGTTTCCATGTACATATGTGCTAAAAACATAGATAGATAAAAAAGTCCATTGGTCGATCCTCGTACGGAGAAAGCTATAAGGGTAGATCTGCGCCCCCCCCCCGATCTAGGGTTTCGGGGGTGAATGACCGTCGGAGGGCCGGAATCATTGGAAAACCTGCATGTGGATCTAGGTTATGTTTATAAGTGTGATTTAATGTTTGTAGATGGCACATGTAGGTCATGTGTCTGACGTTGTTCACGGACATGGGCTAACACTTAGTAAAATCGTCGATCCGTATGTGGAAACTCCCGGTACGTGTCTACCGGTGTGAATAATGTGGTGAAATGTGTTCAACCTTGGTTTTCCATGTACATATGTGCTAAACAAACATAGATATATAAAAAAGTCCATTGGTCCATCCTCGTAAGGAGAAATCTATAAGGGTAGATCTTCGGGCCCGGCCCCCCCGATCTAGGGTTTCGGGGGTGAATGACCGTCGGAGGGCCGGAATAGCTAGAAAACCTGCATGTGGAGCTAGGTTATTTTTATAAGTGTGGTTTAATGTTTGTAGATGGCATATGTAGGTCATGTGTCTGACGTTGTTCACGTACATGGGCTAACACTTAGTAAAATCGTCGATCCGTATGTGGAAACTCCCGGTACGTGTCTACCGGTGTGAATAATGTGGTGAAATGTGTTCAACCTTGGTTTTCCATGTACATATGTTCTAAACAAACATAGATAGATAGAAAAGTCAGTTGGTCCATCCTCGTACGGAGAAAGCTATAAGGGTAGATATGCGGGCCCCGCCGATCTAGGGTTTCGGGGGTGAATGACCGTCGGAGGGCCGGAATCATTGGAAAACCTGCATGTGGAGCTAGGTTATGTTTATAAGTGTGATTTAATGTTTGTAGATGGCATATGTAGGTCATGTGTCTGACGTTGTTCACGCACATGGGCTAACACTTAGTAAAATTGTCGATCCGTATGTGGAAACTCCCGGTACGTGTCTACCGGTGTGAATAATGTGGTGAAATGTGTTCAACCTTGGTTTTCCATGTACATATGTGCTAAACAAACATAGATAGATAAAAAAGTCCATTGGTCCATCCTCGTACAGAGAAAGCTATAAGGGTAGATCTGCGGGCCCCCCCCCCCCCGATCTAGGGTTTCGCGAGTGAATGACCGTCGGAGGGCCGGAATCATTGGAAAACCTGCATGTGGAGCTAGGCTATGTTTATAAGTGTGATTTAATTTTTGTAGATGGCATATGTAGGTCATGTGTCTGACGTTGTTCACGGACATGGGCTAACACTTAGTAAAATAGTCGATCCGTATGTGGAAAATCCCAGTACGTGTCTACCGGTGTGAATAATGTGGTGAAATGTGTTCAACCTTTGTTTTCCATGTACATTTGTGCTAAACAAACATAGATAGATAAAAATTCCATTGGTCCATCCTCGTACGGAGAAATCTATAAGGGTAGATCTGCGGGCCCGGCCCCCCCGATCTAGGGTTTCGGGGGTGCATGACCGTCGGAGGTCCGGAATCATTGGAAAACCTGCATGTGGAGCTAGGTTATGTTTATAAGTGTGATTTAATGTTTGTAGATGGCATATGTAGGTCATGTGTCTGACGTTGTTCACGGACATGGGCTAACACTTAGTAAAATTGTCGATCCGTATGTGGAAACTCCCGGTACGTGTCTACCGGTGTGAATAATGTGGTGAAATGTGTTCAACCTTTGTTTTCCATGTACATATGTGCTAAATAAACATAGATAGATAAAAAAGTCCATTGGTCTATCCTCATACGGAGAAATCTATAAGGGTAGATCTGTGGGCCCGCCCCCCCCCCCCCCCCCGATCTAGGGTTTCGGGGGTGAATGACCGTCGGAGGGCCGGAATCATTAGAAAACCTGCATGTGGAGCTAGGTTATGTTTATGAGTGTGATTTAATGTTTGTAGATGGCATATGTAGGTCATGTGTCTAACGTTGTTCACGGACATGGGCTAACACTTAGTAAAATCGTCGATCCGTATGTGGAAACTCCCGGTACGTGTCTACCGGTGTGAATAATGTGGTGAAATGTGTTCAACCTTGGGTTTCCATGTACATATGTGCTAAAAACATAGATAGATAAAAAAGTCCATTGGTCGATCCTCGTACGGAGAAAGCTATAAGGGTAGATCTGCGCCCCCCCCCCCCCCCCGATCTAGGGTTTCGGGGGTGAATGACCGTCGGAGGGCCGGAATCATTGGAAAACCTGCATGTGGATCTAGGTTATGTTTATAAGTGTGATTTAATGTTTGTAGATGGCACATGTAGGTCATGTGTCTGACGTTGTTCACGGACATGGGCTAACACTTAGTAAAATCGTCGATCCGTATGTGGAAACTCCCGGTACGTGTCTACCGGTGTGAATAATGTGGTGAAATGTGTTCAACCTTGGTTTTCCATGTACATATGTGCTAAACAAACATAGATATATAAAAAAGTCCATTGGTCCATCCTCGTAAGGAGAAATCTATAAGGGTAGATCTTCGGGCCCGGCCCCCCCGATCTAGGGTTTCGGGGGTGAATGACCGTCGGAGGGCCGGAATAGCTAGAAAACCTGCATGTGGAGCTAGGTTATTTTTATAAGTGTGGTTTAATGTTTGTAGATGGCATATGTAGGTCATGTGTCTGACGTTGTTCACGTACATGGGCTAACACTTAGTAAAATCGTCGATCCGTATGTGGAAACTCCCGGTACGTGTCTACCGGTGTGAATAATGTGGTGAAATGTGTTCAACCTTGGTTTTCCATGTACATATGTTCTAAACAAACATAGATAGATAGATAAGTCAGTTGGTCCATCCTCGTACGGAGAAAGCTATAAGGGTAGATATGCGGGCCCCGCCGATCTAGGGTTTCGGGGGTGAATGACCGTCGGAGGGCCGGAATCATTGGAAAACCTGCATGTGGAGCTAGGTTATGTTTATAAGTGTGATTTAATGTTTGTAGATGGCATATGTAGGTCATGTGTCTGACGTTGTTCACGCACATGGGCTAACACTTAGTAAAATTGTCGATCCGTATGTGGAAACTCCCGGTACGTGTCTACCGGTGTGAATAATGTGGTGAAATGTGTTCAACCTTGGTTTTCCATGTACATATGTGCTAAACAAACATAGATAGATAAAAAAGTCCATTGGTCCATCCTCGTACAGAGAAAGCTATAAGGGTAGATCTGCGGGCCCCCCCCGATCTAGGGTTTCGCGAGTGAATGACCGTCGGAGGGCCGGAATCATTGGAAAACCTGCATGTGGAGCTAGGCTATGTTTATAAGTGTGATTTAATTTTTGTAGATGGCATATGTAGGTCATGTGTCTGACGTTGTTCACGGACATGGGCTAACACTTAGTAAAATAGTCGATCCGTATGTGGAAAATCCCAGTACGTGTCTACCGGTGTGAATAATGTGGTGAAATGTGTTCAACCTTTGTTTTCCATGTACATTTGTGCTAAACAAACATAGATAGATAAAAATTCCATTGGTCCATCCTCGTACGGAGAAATCTATAAGGGTAGATCTGCGGGCCCGGCCCCCCCGATCTAGGGTTTCGGGTGTGAATGACCGTCGGAGGGCCGGAATCATTAGAAAACCTGCATGTGGAGCTAGGTTATGTTTATAAGTGTGATTTAATGTTTGTAGATGGCATATGTAGGTGATGTGTCTGACGTTGTTCACGGACATGGGCTAACACTTAGTAAAATCGTCGATCCGTATGTGGAAACTCCCGGTACGTGTCTACCGGTGTGAATAATGTGGTGAAATGTGTTCAACCTTGGGTTTCCATGTACATATGTGCTAAAAACATAGATAGATAAAAAAGTCCATTGGTCCATCCTCGTACGGAGAAATCTATAAGGGTAGATCTGCGGGCCCGGCCCCCCCGATCTAGGGTTTCGGGGGTGAATGACCGTCGGAGGGCAGGAATCATTAGAAAACCTGCATGTGGAGCTAGGTTATGTTTATAAGTGTGATTTAATGTTTCTAGATGGCATATGCAGGTCATGTGTCTGACGTTGTTCACGGGCATGGGCTAACACTTAGTAAATCGTTGATCCATGTGGAAACTCCCGCTACGTGTCTACCGGTGCAAATAATGTGTTGAAATGTGTTCAACCTTGGTTTTCCATGTACATATGTGCTAAACAAACATAGATAGATAAATAAGTCCATTGGTCCATCCTCGTACGGCGAAATCTAGAAGGGTAGATCTGCGGGCCCGGCCCCCACGATCTAGGGTTTCGGGGGTGAATGACCGTCGGAGGGCCAGAATCATTGGAAAACCTGCATGTGGAGCTAGGTTATGTTTATAAGTGTGATTTAATGTTTGTAGATGGCATCTGTAGGTCATATGTTTGACGTTGTTCACGGACATGGGCTAACACTTAGTAAAATCGTCGATCCGTATGTGGAAACTCCCGGTACGTGTGTACCGGTGTGAATAATATGGTGAAATGTGTTCAACCTTGGTTTTCCATGTACATATGTGCCAAACAAACATAGATAGATAAAAAAGTCCATTGGTCCATCCTCGTACGGAGAAAGCTATAAGGGTAGATCTGCGGCCCCCCCCCCGATCTAGGGTTTCGGGGGTGAATGACCGTCGGAGGGCCGGAATCATTGGAAAACCTGCATGTGGATCTAGGTTATGTTTATAAGTGTGATTTAATGTTTGTAGATGGCACATGTAGGTCACGTGTCTGACGTTGTTCACGGACATGGGCTAACACTTAGTAAAATCGTCGATCCGTATGTGGAAACTCCCGGTACGTGTCTACCGGTGTGAATAATGTGGTGAAATGTGTTCAACCTTGGTTTTACATGTACATATGTGCTAAACAAACATAGATAGATAATAAAGTCCATTGGTCCATCCTCTTACGGAGAAATCTATAAGGGTAGATCTGCGGGCCCCCCGATCTAGGGTTTCGCGGGTGAATGACCGTCGGAGGGCCGGAATCATTGGAAAACCTGCATGTGGAGCTAGGTTATGTTTATAAGTTTGATTTAATGTTTGTAGATGGCATATGTAGGTCATGTGTCTGACGTTGTTCACGGACATGGGATAACACTTCGTAAAATCGTCGATCCGGATGTGGAAACTCCCGGTACGTGTCTACCGGTGTGAATAATGTGGTGAAATGTGTTCAACCTTGGTTTTCCATGTACATATGTGCTAAACAAACATAGATAGATAAAAAAGTCCATTGGTCCATCCTCGTACGGAGAAAGCTATAAGGGTAGATCTGCGGCCCCCCCCCCGATCTAGGGTTTCGGGGGTGAATGACCGTCGGAGGGCCGGAATCATTGGAAAACCTGCATGTGGATCTAGGTTATTTTTATAAGTGTGATTTAATGTTTGTAGATGGCACATGTAGGTCACGTGTCCGACGTTGTTCACGGACATGGGCTAACACTTAGTAAAATCGTCGATCCGTATGTGGAAACTCCCGGTACGTGTCTACCGGTGTGAATAATGTGGTGAAATTGTTCAACCTTGGATTTCCATGTACATATGTGCTAAACAAACATAGATAGATAAAAAAGTCCATTGGTCCATCCTCGTACGGAGAAAGCTATAAGGGTAGATCTGCGGGGCCCCCCGATCTAGGGTTTCGGGGGTGAATGACCGTTGGAGGGCCGGAATCATTGGAAAACCTGCATGTGGAGCTAGGTTATGTTTAAAAGTGTGATTTAATGTTTGTAGATGGCATCTGTAGGTCATGTGTCTGACGTTGTTCACGGACATGGGCTAACACTTAGTAAATTCGTCGATCCGTATGTGGAAACTCCCGGTACGTGTCTACCGGTGTGAATAATGTGGTGAAATGTGTTCAACCTTGGTTTTCCATGTACATATGTTCTAAATAAACATAGATAGATAGAAAACTCAGTTGGTCCATCCTCGTACGGAGAAAGCTATAAGGGTAGATCTGCGGCCCCCCCCCCGATCTAGGGATTCGGGGGTGAATGACTGTCGGAGGGACGGAATCATTGGAAAACCTGCATGTGGAGCTAGGTTATGTTTATAAGTGTGATTTAATGTTTGTAGATGGCATATGTAGGTCATGTGTCTGATGTTTTTCAAGCACATGGGCTAACACTTAGTAAAATTGTCGATCCGTATGTGGAAACTCTCGGTACGTGTCTACCGGTGTGAATAATGTGGTGAAATGTGTTCAACCTTGGTTTTCCATGTACATATGTGCTAAACAAACATAGATAGATAAAAAATTCCATTGGTCCATCCTCGTACGGAGAAAGCTATAAGGGTAGATCTGCGGGCCCCCCCGATCTAGGGTTTCGCGAGTGAATGACCGTCGGAGGGCCGGAATCATTGGAAAACCTGCATGTGGAGCTAGGCTATGTTTATAAGTGTGATTTAATTTTTGTAGATGGCATATGTAGGTCATGTGTCTGACGTTGTTCACGGACATGGGCTAACACTTAGTAAAATAGTCGATCCGTATGTGGAAAATCCCAGTACGTGTCTACCGGTGTGAATAATGTGGTGAAATGTGTTCAACCTTTTGTTTTCCATGTACATATGTGCTAAACAAACATAGATAGATAAAAAGTCCATTGGTCCATCCTCGTACGGAGAAATCTATAAGGGTAGATCTGCGGGCCCGGCCCCCCCGATCTAGGGTTTCGGGTGTGAATGACCGTCGGAGGGCCGGAATCATTAGAAAACCTGCATGTGGAGCTAGGTTCTGTTTATAAGTGTGATTTAATGTTTTTAGATGGCATATGTAGGTGATGTGTCTGACGTTGTTCACGGACATGGGCTAACACTTAGTAAAATCGTCGATCCGTATGTGGAAACTCCCGGTACGTGTCTACCGGTGTGAATAATGTGGTGAAATGTGTTTAACCTTGGGTTTCCATGTACATATGTGCTAAAAACATAGATAGATAAAAAAGTCCATTGGTCCATCCTCGTACGGAGAAAGCTATAAGGGTAGATCTGCGGGCCCCCCCGATCTAGGGTTTCGCGGGTGAATGACCGTCGGAGGGCCGGAATCATTGGAAAACCTGCATGTGGAGCTAGGTTATGTTTATAAGTGTGATTTAATGTTTGTAGATGGCATATGTAGGTCATGTGTCTGACGTTGTTCACGAACATGGGATAACACTTCGTAAAATCGTCGATCCGGATGTGGAAACTCCCGGTACGTGTCTAACGGTGTGAATAATGTGGTGAAATTTTTCAACCTTGGTTTTCCATGTACGTTGTGCTAAACAAACATAGATAGATAAAAAAGTCCATTGGTCCATCCTCGTACGGAGAAAGCTATAAGGGTAGATCTTCGGGCCCCCCCGATCTAGGGTTTCGGGGGTGAATGACCGTTGGAGGGCCGGAATCATTGGAAACCTGCATGTGGAGCTAGGTTATGTTTAAAAGTGTGATTTAATGTTTGTAGATGGCATCTGTAGGTCATGTGTCTGACGTTGTTCACGGACATGGGCTAACACTTAGTAAAATCGTCGATCCGTATGTGGAAACTCCCGGTACGTGTCTACCGGTGTGAATAATGTGGTGAAATGTGTTCAACCTTGGTTTTCCATGTACATATGTTCTAAACAAACATAGATAGATAGAAAAGTCAGTTGGTCCATCCTCGTACGGAGAAAGCTATAAGGGTAGATCTGCGGGCCCCCCCGATCTAGGGTTTCGGGGGTGAATGACCGTCGGAGGGCCGGAATCATTGGAAAACCTGCATGTGGAGCTAGGTTATGTTTATAAGTGTGATTTAATGTTTGTAGATGGCATATGTAGGTCATGTGTCTGACGTTGTTCACGCACATGGGCTAACACTTAGTAAAATTGTCGATCCGTATGTGGAAACTCCCGGTACGTGTCTACCGGTGTGAATAATGTGGTGAAATGTGTTCAACCTTGGTTTTCCATGTACATATGTGCTAAACAAACATAGATAGATAAAAAAGTCCATTGGTCCATCCTCGTACGGAGAAAGCTATAAGGGTAGATCTGCGGGCCCCCCCCGATCTAGGGTTTCGCGAGTGAATGACCGTCGGAGGGCCGGAATCATTGGAAAACCTGCATGTGGAGCTAGGCTATGTTTATAAGTGTGATTTAATTTTTGTAGATGGCATATGTAGGTCATGTGTCTGACGTTGTTCACGGACATGGGCTAACACTTAGTAAAATAGTCGATCCGTATGTGGAAAATCCCAGTACGTGTCTACCGGTGTGAATAATGTGGTGAAATGTGTTCAACCTTTGTTTTCCATGTACATTTGTGCTAAACAAACATAGATAGATAAAAATTCCATTGGTCCATCCTCGTACGGAGAAATCTATAAGGGTAGATCTGCGGGCCCGGCCCCCCCGATCTAGGGTTTCGGGTGTGAATGACCGTCGGAGGGCCGGAATCATTAGAAAACCTGCATGTGGAGCTAGGTTATGTTTATAAGTGTGATTTAATGTTTGTAGATGGCATATGTAGGTGATGTGTCTGACGTTGTTCACGGACATGGGCTAACACTTAGTAAAATCGTCGATCCGTATGTGGAAACTCCCGGTACGTGTCTACCGGTGTGAATAATGTGGTGAAATGTGTTCAACCTTGGGTTTCCATGTACATATGTGCTAAAAACATAGATAGATAAAAAAGTCCATTGGTCCATCCTCGTACGGAGAAATCTATAAGGGTAGATCTGCGGGCCCGGCCCCCCCGATCTAGGGTTTCGGGGGTGAATGCCCGTCGGAGGGCCGGAATCATTAGAAAACCTGCATGTGGAGCTAGGTTATGTTTATAAGTGTGATTTAATGTTTCTAGATGGCATATGCAGGTCATGTGTCTGACGTTGTTCACGGGCATGGGCTAACACTTAGTAAAATCGTTGATCCATGTGGAAACTCCCGCTACGTGTCTACCGGTGCAAATAATGTGTTGAAATGTGTTCAACCTTGGTTTTCCATGTACATATGTGCTAAAAAAACATAGATAGATAAAAAATTCCATTGGTCCATCCTCATACGGCGAAATCTAGAAGGGTAGATCTGCGGGCCCGACCCCCACGATCTAGGGTTTCGGGGGTGAATGACCGTCGGAGGGCCAGAATCATTGGAAAACCTGCATGTGGAGCTAGGTTATGTTTATAAGTGTGATTTAATGTTTGTAGATGGCATATGTAGGTCATATGTTTGACGTTGTTCACGGACATGGGCTAACACTTAGTAAAATCGTCGATCCGTATGTGGAAACTCCCGGTACGTGTCTACCGGTGTGAATAATATGGTGAAATGTGTTCAACCTTGGTTTTCCATGTACATGTGTGCTAAACAAACATAGATAGATAAAAAAGTCCATTGGTCCATCCTCGTACGGAGAAAGCTATAAGGGTAGATCTGCGCCCCCCCCCCCCGATCTAGGGTTTCGGGGGTGAATGACCGTCGGAGGGCCGGAATCATTGGAAAACCTGCATGTGGATCTAGGTTATGTTTATAAGTGTGATTTAATGTTTGAAGATGGCACATGTAGGTCATGTGTCTGACGTTGTTCACGGACATGGGCTAACACTTAGTAAAATCGTCGATCCGTATGTGGAAACTCCCGGTACGTGTCTACCGGTGTGAATAATGTGGTGAAATGTGTTCAACCTTGGTTTTACATGTACATATGTGCTAAACAAACATAGATAGATAAAAAAGTCCATTGGTCCATCCTCTTACGGAGAAATCTATAAGGGTAGATCTGCGGGCCCCCCGATCTAGGGTTTCGCGGGTGAATGACCGTCGGAGGGCCGGAATCATTGGAAAACCTGCATGTGGAGCTAGGTTATGTTTATAAGTTTGATTTAATGTTTGTAGATGGCATATGTAGGTCATGTGTTTGACGTTGTTCACGGACATGGGATAACACTTCGTAAAATCGTCGATCCGTATGTGGAAACTCCCGGTACGTGTCTACCGGTGTGAATAATGTGGTGAAATTGTTCAACCTTGGATTTCCATGTACATATGTGCTAAACAAACATAGATAGATAAAAAAGTCCATTGGTCCATCCTCGTACGGAGAAAGCTATAAGGGTAGATCTGCGGGGCCCCCCGATCTAGGGTTTCGGGGGTGAATGACCGTTGGAGGGCCGGAATCATTGGAAAACCTGCATGTGGAGCTAGGTTATGTTTAAAAGTGTGATTTAATGTTTGTAGATGGCATCTGTAGGTCATGTGTCTGACGTTGTTCACGGACATGGGCTAACACTTAGTAAATTCGTCGATCCGTATGTGGAAACTCCCGGTACGTGTCTACCGGTGTGAATAATGTGGTGAAATGTGTTCAACCTTGGTTTTCCATGTACATATGTTCTAAATAAACATAGATAGATAGAAAACTCAGTTGGTCCATCCTCGTACGGAGAAAGCTATAAGGGTAGATCTGCGGGCCCCCCCGATCTAGGGATTCGAGGGTGAATGACTGTCGGAGGGACGGAATCATTGGAAAACCTGCATGTGGAGCTAGGTTATGTTTATAAGTGTGATTTAATGTTTGTAGATTGCATATGTAGGTCATGTGTCTGATGTTGTTCAAGCACATGGGCTAACACTTAGTAAAATTGTCGATCCGTATGTGGAAACTCCCGGTACGTGTCTACCGGTGTGAATAATGTGGTGAAATGTGTTCAACCTTGGTTTTCCATGTACATATGTGCTAAACAAACATAGATAGATAAAAAAGTCCATTGGTCCATCCTCGTACGAAGAAAGCTATAAGGGTAGATCTGCGGGCCCCCCCGATCTAGGGTTTCGGGGGTGAATGACCGTCGGAGGGCCGGAATCATTGGAAAACCTGCATGTGGAGCTAGGTTATGTTTATAAGTGTGATTTAATGTTTGTAGATGGCTTATGTAGGTCATGTGTGTGACGTTGTTCACGGACATGGGCTAACACTTAGTAAAATCGTCGATCCGTATGTGGAAACTCCCGGTACGTGTCTACCGGTGTGAATAATGTGGTGAAATGTGTTCAACCTTGGTTTTCCATGTACATATGTGCTAAAAAACATAGATAGATAAAAAAGTCCATTGGTCCATCCTCGTACGGAGAAAGCTATAAGGGTAGATCTGCGTGCCCCCCCCCCCCCCCCGATCTAGGGTTTCGGGGGTGAATCACCGTCGGAGGGCCGGAATCATTGGAAAACCTGCATGTGGAGCTAGTTTATGTTTATAAGTGTGATTTAATGTTTATAGATGGCAGATGTAGGTCATGTGTCTGACGTTCTTCACGGACATGGGCTAACACTTAGTAAAATCGTCGATCCGTATGTGGAAACTCCCGGTACGTGTCTACCGATGTGAATAATGTGGTGAAATGTATTCAACCTTGGTTTTCCATGTACATATGTGCTAAACAAACATAGATAGATAAAAAAGTCCATTGGTCCATCCTCGTACGTAGAAAGCTATAAGGGTAGATCTGCGGGCCCCCCCGATCTAGGGTTTCTCGGGTGAATGACCGTCGGAGGGCCGGAATCATTGGAAAACCTGCATGTGGAGCTAGGCTATGTTTATAAGTGTGATTTAATTTTTGTAGATGGCATATGTAGGTCATGTGTCTGACGTTGTTCACGGACATGGGCTAACACTTAGTAAAATAGTCGATCCGTATGTGGAAAATCCCAGTACGTGTCTACCGGTGTGAATAATGTGGTGAAATGTGTTCAACCTTTTGTTTTCCATGTACATATGTGCTAAACAAACATAGATAGATAAAAAGTCCATTGGTCCATCCTCGTACGGAGAAATCTATAAGGGTAGATCTGCGGGCCCGGCCCCCCCGATCTAGGGTTTCGGGTGTGAATGACCGTCGGAGGGCCGGAATCATTAGAAAACCTGCATGTGGAGCTAGGTTATGTTTATAAGTGTGATTTAATGTTTTTAGATGGCATATGTAGGTGATGTGTCTGACGTTGTTCACGGACATGGGCTAACACTTAGTAAAATCGTCGATCCGTATGTGGAAACTCCCGGTACGTGTCTACCGGTGTGAATAATGTGGTGAAATGTGTTTAACCTTGGGTTTCCATGTACATATGTGCTAAAAACATAGATACATAAAAAAGTCCATTGGTCCATCCTCGTACGGAGAAAGCTATAAGGGTAGATCTGCGGGCCCCCCCGATCTAGGGTTTCGCGGGTGAATGACCGTCGGAGGGCCGGAATCATTGGAAAACCTGCATGTGGAGCTAGGTTATGTTTATAAGTGTGATTTAATGTTTGTAGATGGCATATGTAGGTCATGTGTCTGACGTTGTTCACGAACATGGGATAACACTTCGTAAAATCGTCGATCCGGATGTGGAAACTCCCGGTACGTGTCTAACGGTGTGAATAATGTGGTGAAATTTTTCAACCTTGGTTTTCCATGTACGTTGTGCTAAACAAACATAGATAGATAAAAAAGTCCATTGGTCCATCCTCGTACGGAGAAAGCTATAAGGGTAGATCTGCGGGCCCCCCCGATCTAGGGTTTCGGGGGTGAATGACCGTTGGAGGGCCGGAATCATTGGAAACCTGCATGTGGAGCTAGGTTATGTTTAAAAGTGTGATTTAATGTTTGTAGATGGCATCTGTAGGTCATGTGTCTGACGTTGTTCACGGACATGGGCTAACACTTAGTAAAATCGTCGATCCGTATGTGGAAACTCCCGGTACGTGTCTACCGGTGTGAATAATGTGGTGAAATGTGTTCAACCTTGGTTTTCCATGTACATATGTTCTAAACAAACATAGATAGATAGAAAAGTCAGTTGGTCCATCCTCGTACGGAGAAAGCTATAAGGGTAGATCTGCGGGCCCCCCCGATCTAGGGTTTCGGGGGTGAATGACCGTCGGAGGGCCGGAATCATTGGAAAACCTGCATGTGGAGCTAGGTTATGTTTATAAGTGTGATTTAATGTTTGTAGATGGCATATGTAGGTCATGTGTCTGACGTTGTTCACGCACATGGGCTAACACTTAGTAAAATTGTCGATCCGTATGTGGAAACTCCCGGTATGTGTCTACCGGTGTGAATAATGTGGTGAAATGTGTTCAACCTTGGTTTTCCATGTACATATGTGCTAAACAAACATAGATAGATAAAAAAGTCCATTGGTCCATCCTCGTACGGAGAAAGCTATAAGGGTAGATCTGCGGGCCCCCCCCCCCGATCTAGGGTTTCGCGAGTGAATGACCGTCGGAGGGCCGGAATCATTGGAAAACCTGCATGTGGAGCTAGGCTATGTTTATAAGTGTGATTTAATTTTTGTAGATGGCATATGTAGGTCATGTGTCTGACGTTGTTCACGGACATGGGCTAACACTTAGTAAAATAGTCGATCCGTATGTGGAAAATCCCAGTACGTGTCTACCGGTGTGAATAATGTGGTGAAATGTGTTCAACCTTTGTTTTCCATGTACATTTGTGCTAAACAAACATAGATAGATAAAAATTCCATTGGTCCATCCTCGTACGGAGAAATCTATAAGGGTAGATCTGCGGGCCCGGCCCCCCCGATCTAGGGTTTCGGGTGTGAATGACCGTCGGAGGGCCGGAATCATTAGAAAACCTGCATGTGGAGCTAGGTTATGTTTATAAGTGTGATTTAATGTTTGTAGATGGCATATGTAGGTGATGTGTCTGACGTTGTTCACGGACATGGGCTAACACTTAGTAAAATCGTCGATCCGTATGTGGAAACTCCCGGTACGTGTCTACCGGTGTGAATAATGTGGTGAAATGTGTTCAACCTTGGGTTTCCATGTACATATGTGCTAAAAACATAGATAGATAAAAAAGTCCATTGGTCCATCCTCGTACGGAGAAAGCTATAAGGGTAGATCTGCGGCCCCCCCGATCTAGGGTTTCGGGGGTGAATGACCGTCGGAGGGCCGGAATCATTGGAAAACCTGCATGTGGATCTAGGTTATGTTTATAATTGTGATTTAATGTTTGTAGATGGCACATGTAGGTCATGTGTCTGACGTTGTTCACGGACATGGGCTAACACTTAGTAAAATCGTCGATCCGTATGTGGAAACTCCTGGTACGTGTCTACCGGTGTGAATAATGTGGTGAAATGTGTTAAACCTTGGTTTTCCATGTACATATGTGCTAAACAAACATAGATAGATAAAAAAGTCCATTGGTCCATCCTCTTACGGAGAAATCTATAAGGGTAGATCTGCGGGCCCCCCGATCTAGGGTTTCACGGGTGAATGACCGTCGGAGGGCCGGAATCATTGGAAAACCTGCATGTGGAGCTAGGTTATGTTTATAAGTTTGATTTAATGTTTGTAGATGGCATATGTAGGTCATGTGTCTGACGTTGTTCACGGACATGGGATAACACTTCGTAAAATCGTCGATCCGTATGTGGAAACTCCCGGTACGTGTCTACCGGTGTGAATAATGTGGTGAAATTGTTCAACCTTGGATTTCCATGTACATATGTGCTAAACAAACATAGATAGATAAAAAAGTCCATTGGTCCATCCTCGTACGGAGAAAGCTATAAGGGTAGATCTGCGGGGCCCCCCAATCTAGGGTTTCGGGGGTGAATGACCGTTGGAGGGCCGAAATCATTGGAAAACCTGCATGTGGAGCTAGGTTATGTTTAAAAGTGTGATTTAATGTTTGTAGATGGCATCTGTAGGTCATGTGTCTGACGTTGTTCACGGACATGGGCTAACACTTAGTAAATTCGTGGATCCGTATGTGGAAACTCCCGGTACGTGTCTACCGGTGTGAATAATGTGGTGAAATGTGTTCAACCTTGGTTTTCCATGTACATATGTTCTAAATAAACATAGATAGATAGAAAAGTCAGTTGGTCCATCCTCGTACGGAGAAAGCTATAAGGGTAGATCTGCGGGCCCCCCCGATCTAGGGTTTCGGGGGTGAATGACCGTCGGAGGGACGGAATCATTGGAAAACCTGCATGTGGAGCTAGGTTATGTTTATAAGTGTGATTTAATGTTTTTAGATGGCATATGTAGGTCATGTGTCTGATGTTGTTCAACCACATGGGCTAACACTTATTAAAATCGTCGATCCGTATGTGGAAACTCCCGGTACGTGTCTACCGGTGTGAATAATGTGGTGAAATGTGTTCAACCTTGGTTTTCCATGTACATATGTTCTAAACAAACATAGATAGATAGAAAAGTCAGTTGGTCCATCCTCGTACGGAGAAAGCTATAAGGGTAGATCTGCGGGCCCCCCGATCTAGGGTTTCAGGGGTGAATGACCGTCGGAGGGCCGGAATCATTGGAAAACCTGCATGTGGAGCTAGGTTATGTTTATAAGTGTGATTTAATGTTTGTAGATGGCATATGTAGGTCATGTGTCTGACGTTGTTCACGCACATGGGCTAACACTTAGTAAAATTGTCGATCCGTATGTGGAAACTCCCGGTACGTGTCTACCGGTGTGAATAATGTGGTGAAATGTGTTCAACCTTGGTTTTCCATGTACATATGTGCTAAACAAACATAGATAGATAAAAAATTCCATTGGTCCATCCTCGTACGGAGAAAGCTATAAGGGTAGATCTGCGGGCCCCCCCGATCTAGGGTTTCGGGGGTGAATGACCGTCGGAGGGACGGAATCATTGGAAAACCTGCATGTGGAGCTAGGTTATGTTTATAAGTGTGATTTAATGTTTTTAGATGGCATATGTAGGTCATGTGTCTGATGTTGTTCAACCACATGGGCTAACACTTATTAAAATCGTCGATCCGTATGTGGAAACTCCCGGTACGTGTCTACCGGTGTGAATAATGTGGTGAAATGTGTTCAACCTTGGTTTTCCATGTACATATGTTCTAAACAAACATAGATAGATAGAAAAGTCAGTTGGTCCATCCTCGTACGGATTAAGCTATAAGGGTAGATCTGCGGGCCCCCCCGATCTAGGGTTCGGGGGGTGAATGACCGTCGGAGGGCCGGAATCATTGGAAAACCTGCATGTGGAGCTAGGTTATGTTTATAAGTGTGATTTAATGTTTGTAGATGGCATATGTAGGTCATGTGTCTGACGTTGTTCACGCACATGGGCTAACACTTAGTAAAATTGTCGATCCGTATGTGGAAACTCCCGGTACGTGTCTACCGGTGTGAATAATGTGGTGAAATGTGTTCAACCTTGGTTTTCCATGTACATATGTGCTAAACAAACATAGATAGATAAAAAAGTCCATTGGTCCATCCTCGTACGGCGAAATCTAGAAGGGTAGATCTGCGGGCCCGGCCCCCACGATCTAGGGTTTCGGGGGTGAATGACCGTCGGAGGGCCAGAATCATTGGAAAACCTGCATGTGGAGCTAGGTTATGTTTATAAGTGTGATTTAATGTTTGTAGATGGCATCTGTAGGTCATATGTTTGACGTTGTTCACGGACATGGGCTAACACTTAGTAAAATCGTCGATCCGTATGTGGAAACTCCCGGTACGTGTCTACCGGTGTGAATAATATGGTGAAATGTGTTCAACCTTGGTTTTCCATGTACATATGTTCTAAACAAACATAGATAGATAAAAAAGTCCATTGGTCCATCCTCGTACGGAGAAAGCTATAAGGGTAGATCTGCGGCCCCCCCCGATCTAGGGTTTCGGGGGTGAATGACCGTCGGAGGGCCGGAATCATTGGAAAACCTGCATGTGGATCTAGGTTATGTTTATAAGTGGGATTTAATGTTTGTAGATGGCACATGTAGGTCATGTGTCTGACGTTGTTCACGGACATGGGCTAACACTTAGTAAAATCGTCGATCCGTATGTGGAAACTCCCGGTACGTGTCTACCGGTGTGAATAATGTGGTGAAATGTGTTCAACCTTGGGTTTCCATGTACATATGTGCTAAAAACATAGATAGATAAAAAAGTCCATTGGTCCATCCTCGTACGGAGAAATCTATAAGGGTAGATCTGCGGGCCCGGCCCCCCCGATCTAGGGTTTCGGGGGTGAATGACCGTCGGAGGGCCGGAATCATCAGAAAACCTGCATGTGGAGCTAGGTTATGTTTATAAGTGTGATTTAATGTTTCTAGATGGCATATGCAGGTCATGTGTCTGACGTTGTTCACGGGCATGGGCTAACACTTAGTAAAATCGTTGATCCATGTGGAAACTCCCGCTACGTGACTACCGGTGCAAATAATGTGTTGAAATGTGTTCAACCTTGGTTTTCCATGTACATATGTGCTAAACAAACATAGATAGATAAAAAAGTCCATTCGTCCATCCTCGTACGGCGAAATCTAAAAGGGTAGATCTGCGGGCCCGGCCCCCACGATCTAGGGTTTCGGGGGTGAATGACCATCGGAGGGCCAGAATCATTGGAAAACCTGCATGTGGAGCTAGGTTATGTTTATAAGTGTGATTTAATGTTTGTAGATGGCATCTGTAGGTCATATGTTTGACGTTGTTCACGGACATGGGCTAACACTTAGTAAAATCGTCGATCCGTATGTGGAAACTCCCGGTACGTGTCTACCGGTGTGAATAATATGGTGAAATGTGTTCAACCTTGGTTTTCCATGTACATATGTGCTAAACAAACATAGATAGATAAAAAAGTCCATTGGTCCATCCTCGTACGGAGAAAGCTATAAGGGTAGATCTGCGCCCCCCCCCCGATCTAGGGTTTCGGGGGTGAATGACCGTCGGAGGGCCGGAATCATTGGAAAACCTGCATGTGGATCTAGGTTATGTTTATAAGTGTGATTTAATGTTTGTAGATGGCACATGTAGGTCATGTGTCTGACGTTGTTCACGGACATGGGCTAACACTTAGTAAAATCGTCGATCCGTATGTGGAAACTCCCGGTACGTGTCTACCGGTGTGAATAATGTGGTGAAATGTGTTCAACCTTGGTTTTCCATGTACATATGTGCTAAACAAACATAGATATATAAAAAAGTCCATTGGTCCATCCTCGTAAGGAGAAATCTATAAGGGTAGATCTTCGGGCCCGGCCCCCCTGATCTAGGGTTTCGGGGGTGAATGACCGTCAGATGGGCCGGAATAGCTAGAAAACCTGCATGTGGAGCTAGGTTATTTTTATAAGTGTGATTTAATGTTTGTAGATGGCATATGTAGGTCATGTGTCTGACGTTGTTCACGGACATGGGCTAACACTTAGTAAAATCGTCGATCCGTATGTGGAAACTCCCGGTACGTGTCTACCGGTGTGAATAATGTGGTGAAATTGTTCAACCTTGGTTTTCCATATACATATGTGCCAAACAAACATAGATAGATAAAAAAGTCCATTGGTCCATCCTCGTACGGAGAAAGCTATAAGGGTAGATCTGCGCCCCCCCCCCCCCGATCTAGGGTTTCGGGGGTGAATGACCGTTGGAGGGCCGGAATCATTGGAAACCCTGCATGTGGAGCTAGGTTATGTTTAAAAGTGTGATTTAATGTTTGTAGATGGCATCTGTAGGTCATATGTTTGACGTTGTTCACGGACATGGGCTAACACTTAGTAAAATCGTCGATCCGTATGTGGAAACTCCCGGTACGTGTCTACCGGTGTGAATAATGTGGTGAAATGTGTTCAACCTTGGTTTTACATGTACATATGTGCTAAACAAACATAGATAGATAGAAAAGTCAATTGGTCCATCCTCGTACGGAGAAAGCTATAAGGGTAGATATGCGGCCCCCCCCGATCTAGGGTTTCGGGGGTGAATGACCGTCGGAGTGCCGGAATCATTGGAAAACCTGCATGTGGAGCTAGGTTATGTTTATAAGTGTGATTTAATGTTTGTAGATGGCATATGTAGGTCATGTGTCTGACGTTGTTCACGGACATGGGCTAACACTTAGTAAAATCGTCGATCCGTATGTGGAAACTCCCAGTCGGTGTCTACCGGTGTGAATAATGTGGTGAAATGTGTTCAACCTTGGTTTTCCATGTACATATGTGCTAAACAAACATAGATAGATAAAAAAGTCCATTGGTCCATCCTCTTACGGAGAAAGCTATAAGGGTAGATCTGCGGGCCCCCCCGATCTAGGGTTTCGCGGGTGAATGACCGTCGGAGGGCCGGAATCATTGGAAAACCTGCATGTGGAGCTTGGTTATGTTTATAAGTTTGATTTAATGTTTGTAGATGGCATATGTAGGTCATGTGTCTGACGTTGTTCACAGACATGGGATAACACTTCGTAAAATCGTCGATCCGTATGTGGAAACTCCCGGTACGTGTCTACCGGTGTGAATAATGTGGTGAAATTGTTCAACCTTGGATTTCCATGTACATATGTGCTAAACAAACATAGATAGATAAAAAAGTCCATTGGTCCATCCTCGTACGGAGAAAGCTATAAGGGTAGATCTGCGGGGCCCCCCGATCTAGGGTTCCGGGGGTGAATGACCGTTGGAGGGCCGGAATCATTGGAAAACCTGCATGTGGAGCTAGGTTATGTTTAAAAGTGTGAGTTAATGTTTGTAGATGGCATCTGTAGGTCATGTGTCTGACGTTGTTCACGGACATGGGCTAACACTTAGTAAATTCGTCGATCCGTATGTGGAAACTCCCGGTACGTGTCTACCGGTGTGAATAATGTGGTGAAATGTGTTCAACCTTGGTTTTCCATGTACATATGTTCTAAATAAACATAGATAGATAGAAAAGTCAGTTGGTCCATCCTCGTACGGAGAAAGCTATAAGGGTAGATCTGCGGGCCCCCCGATCTAGGGTTTCGGGGGTGAATGACCGTCGGAGGGCCGGAATCATTGGAAAACCTGCATGTGGAGCTAGGTTATGTTTATAAGTGTGATTTAATGTTTGTAGATGGCATATGTAGGTCATGTGTCTGACGTTGTTCACGCACATGGGCTAACACTTAGTAAAATTGTCGATCCGTATGTGGAAACTCCCGGTACGTGTCTACCGGTGTGAATAATGTGGTGAAATGTGTTCAACCTTGGTTTTCCATGTACATATGTGCTAAACAAACATAGATAGATAAAAAATTCCATTGGTCCATCCTCGTACGGAGAAAGCTATAAGGGTAGATCTGCGGGCCCCCCCCGATCTAGGGTTTCGCGAGTGAATGACCGTCGGAGGGCCGGAATCATTGGAAAACCTGCATGTGGAGCTAGGCTATGTTTATAAGTGTGATTTAATTTTTGTAGATGGCATATGTAGGTCATGTGTCTGACGTTGTTCACGGACATGGGCTAACACTTAGTAAAATAGTCGATCCGTATGTGGAAAATCCCGGTACGTGTCTACCGGTGTGAATAATGTGGTGAAATGTGTTCAACCTTTTGTTTTCCATGTACAATGTGCTAAACAAACATATATAGATAAAAAGTCCATTGGTCCATCCTCGTACGGAGAAATCTATAAGGGTAGATCTGCGGGCCCGGGCCCCCCGATCTAGGGTTTCGGGTGTGAATGACCGTCGGAGGGCCGGAATCATTAGAAAACCTGCATGTGGAGCTAGGTTATGTTTATAAGTGTGATTTAATGTTTGTAGATGGCATATGTAGGTGATGTGTCTGACGTTGTTCACGGACATGGGCTAACACTTAGTAAAATCGTCGATCCGTATGTGGAAACTCCCGGTACGTGTCTACCGGTGTGAATAATGTGGTGAAATGTGTTTAACCTTGGGTTTCCATGTACATATGTGCTAAAAACATAGATAGATAAAAAAAGTCCATTGGTCCATCCTCGTACGGAGAAAGCTATAAGGGTAGATCTGCGGGCCCCCCCGATCTAGGGTTTCGCGGCTGAATGACCGTCGGAGGGCCGGAATCATTGGAAAACCTTCATGTGGAGCTAGGTTATGTTTATAAGTGTGATTTAATGTTTGTAGATGGCATATGTAGGTCATGTGTCTGACGTTGTTCACGAACATGGGATAACACTTCGTAAAATCGTCGATCCGGATGTGGAAACTCCCGGTACGTGTCTAACGGTGTGAATAATGTGGTGAAATTGTTCAACCTTGGTTTTCCATGTACGTTGTGCTAAACAAACATAGATAGATAAAAAAGTCCATTGGTCCATCCTCGTACGGAGAAAGCTATAAGGGTAGATCTGCGGGCCCCCCCGATCTAGGGTTTCGGGGGTGAATGACCGTTGGAGGGTCGGAATCATTGGAAACCTGCATGTGGAGCTAGGTTATGTTTAAAAGTGTGATTTAATGTTTGTAGATGGCATCTGTAGGTCATGTGTCTGACGTTGTTCACGTACATGGGCTAACACTTAGTAAAATCGTCGATCCGTATGTGGAAACTCCCGGTACGTGTCTACCGGTGTGAATAATGTGGTGAAATGTGTTCAACCTTGGTTTTCCATGTACATATGTTCTAAACAAACATAGATAGATAGAAAAGTCAGTTGGTCCATCCTCGTACGGAGAAAGCTATAAGGGTAGATCTGCGGGCCCCCCTGATCTAGGGTTTCGGGGGTGAATGACCGTCGGAGGGCCGGAATCATTGGAAAACCTGCATGTGGAGCTAGGTTATGTTTATAAGTGTGATTTAATGTTTGTAGATGGCATATGTAGGTCATGTGTCTGACGTTGTTCACGCACATGGGCTAACACTTAGTAAAATTGTCGATCCGTATGTGGAAACTCCCGGTACGTGTCTACCGGTGTGAATAATGTGGTGAAATGTGTTCAACCTTGGTTTTCCATGTACATATGTGCTAAACAAACATAGATAGATAAAAAAGTCCATTGGTCCATCCTCGTACAGAGAAAGCTATAAGGGTAGATATGCGGGCCCCCCCCCCCGATCTAGGGTTTCGCGAGTGAATGACCGTCGGAGGGCCGGAATCATTGGAAAACCTGCATGTGGAGCTAGGCTATGTTTATAAGTGTGATTTAATTTTTGTAGATGGCATATGTAGGTCATGTGTCTGACGTTGTTCACGGACATGGGCTAACACTTAGTAAAATAGTCGATCCGTATGTGGAAAATCCCAGTACGTGTCTACCGGTGTGAATAATGTGGTGAAATGTATTCAACCTTTGTTTTCCATGTACATTTGTGCTAAACAAACATAGATAGGTAAAAATTCCATTGGTCCATCCTCGTACGGAGAAATCTATAAGGGTAGATCTGCGGGCCCGGCCCCCCCGATCTAGGGTTTCGGGTGTGAATGACCGTCGGAGGGCCGGAATCATTAGAAAACCTGCATGTGGAGCTAGGTTATGTTTATAAGTGTGATTTAATGTTTGTAGATGGCATATGTAGGTGATGTGTCTGACGTTGTTCACGGACATGGGCTAACACTTAGTAAAATCGTCGATCCGTATGTGGAAACTCCCGGTACGTGTCTACCGGTGTGAATAATGTGGTGAAATGTGTTCAACCTTGGGTTTCCATGTACATATGTGCTAAAAACATAGATAGATAAAAAAGTCCATTGGTCCATCCTCGTACGGAGAAATCTATAAGGGTAGATCTGCGGGCCCGGCCCCCCCGATCTAGGGTTTCGGGTGTGAATGACCGTCGGAGGGACGGAATCATTGGAAAACCTGCATGTGGAGCTAGGTTATGTTTATAAGTGTGATTTAATGTTTTTAGATGGCATATGTAGGTCATGTGTCTGATGTTGTTCAACCACATGGGCTAACACTTATTAAAATCGTCGATCCGTATGTGGAAACTCCCGGTACGTGTCTACCGGTGTGAATAATGTGGTGAAATGTGTTCAACCTTGGTTTTCCATGTACATATGTTCTAAACAAACATAGATAGATAGAAAAGTCAGTTGGTCCATCCTCGTACGGAGAAAGCTATAAGGGTAGATCTGCGGGCCCCCCGATCTAGGGTTTCGGGGGTGAATGACCGTCGGAGGGCCGGAATTATTGGAAAACCTGCATGTGGAGCTAGGTTATGTTTATAAGTGTGATTTAATGTTTGTAGATGGCATATGTAGGTCATGTGTCTGACGTTGTTCACGCACATGGGCTAACACTTAGTAAAATTGTCGATCCGTATGTGGAAACTCCCGGTACGTGTCTACCGGTGTGAATAATGTGGTGAAATGTGTTCAACCTTGGTTTTCCATGTACATATGTGCTAAACAAACATAGATAGATAAAAAATTCCATTGGTCCATCCTCGTACGGAGAAAGCTATAAGGGTAGATCTGCGGGCCCCCCCGATCTAGGGTTTCGGGGGTGAATGACCGTCGGAGGGACGGAATCATTGGAAAACCTGCATGTGGAGCTAGGTTATGTTTATAAGTGTGATTTAATGTTTTTAGATGGCATATGTAGGTCATGTGTCTGATGTTGTTCAACCACATGGGCTAACACTTATTAAAATCGTCGATCCGTATGTGGAAACTCCCGGTACGTGTCTACCGGTGTGAATAATGTGGTGAAATGTGTTCAACCTTGGTTTTCCATGTACATATGTTCTAAACAAACATAGATAGATAGAAAAGTCAGTTGGTCCATCCTCGTACGGATTAAGCTATAAGGGTAGATCTGCGGGCCCGGCCCCCCCGATCTAGGGTTTCGGGGGTGAATGACCGTCGGAGGGCCGGAATCATTGGAAAACCTGCATGTGGAGCTAGGTTATGTTTATAAGTGTGATTTAATGTTTGTAGATGGCATATGTAGGTCATGTGTCTGACGTTGTTCACGCACATGGGCTAACACTTAGTAAAATTGTCGATCCGTATGTGGAAACTCCCGGTACGTGTCTACCGGTGTGAATAATGTGGTGAAATGTGTTCAACCTTGGTTTTCCATGTACATATGTGCTAAACAAACATAGATAGATAAAAAAGTCCATTGGTCCATCCTCGTACGGCGAAATCTAGAAGGGTAGATCTGCGGGCCCGGCCCCCACGATCTAGGGTTTCGGGGGTGAATGACCGTCGGAGGGCCAGAATCATTGGAAAACCTGCATGTGGAGCTAGGTTATGTTTATAAGTGTGATTTAATGTTTGTAGATGGCATCTGTAGGTCATATGTTTGACGTTGTTCACGGACATGGGCTAACACTTAGTAAAATCGTCGATCCGTATGTGGAAACTCCCGGTACGTGTCTACCGGTGTGAATAATATGGTGAAATGTGTTCAACCTTGGTTTTCCATGTACATATGTTCTAAACAAACATAGATAGATAAAAAAGTCCATTGGTCCATCCTCGTACGGAGAAAGCTATAAGGGTAGATCTGCGGCCCCCCCCGATCTAGGGTTTCGGGGGTGAATGACCGTCGGAGGGCCGGAATCATTGGAAAACCTGCATGTGGATCTAGGTTATGTTTATAAGTGTGATTTAATGTTTGTAGATGGCACATGTAGGTCATGTGTCTGACGTTGTTCACGGACATGGGCTAACACTTAGTAAAATCGTCGATCCGTATGTGGAAACTCCCGGTACGTGTCTACCGGTGTGAATAATGTGGTGAAATGTGTTCAACCTTGGGTTTCCATGTACATATGTGCTAAAAACATAGATAGATAAAAAAGTCCATTGGTCCATCCTCGTACGGAGAAATCTATAAGGGTAGATCTGCGGGCCCGGCCCCCCCGATCTAGGGTTTCGGGGGTGAATGACCGTCGGAGGGCCGGAATCATCAGAAAACCTGCATGTGGAGCTAGGTTATGTTTATAAGTGTGATTTAATGTTTCTAGATGGCATATGCAGGTCATGTGTCTGACGTTGTTCACGGGCATGGGCTAACACTTAGTAAAATCGTTGATCCATGTGGAAACTCCCGCTACGTGACTACCGGTGCAAATAATGTGTTGAAATGTGTTCAACCTTGGTTTTCCATGTACATATGTGCTAAACAAACATAGATAGATAAAAAAGTCCATTCGTCCATCCTCGTACGGCGAAATCTAAAAGGGTAGATCTGCGGGCCCGGCCCCCACGATCTAGGGTTTCGGGGGTGAATGACCATCGGAGGGCCAGAATCATTGGAAAACCTGCATGTGGAGCTAGGTTATGTTTATAAGTGTGATTTAATGTTTGTAGATGGCATCTGTAGGTCATATGTTTGACGTTGTTCACGGACATGGGCTAACACTTAGTAAAATCGTCGATCCGTATGTGGAAACTCCCGGTACGTGTCTACCGGTGTGAATAATATGGTGAAATGTGTTCAACCTTGGTTTTCCATGTACATATGTGCTAAACAAACATAGATAGATAAAAAAGTCCATTGGTCCATCCTCGTACGGAGAAAGCTATAAGGGTAGATCTGCGCCCCCCCCCCCGATCTAGGGTTTCGGGGGTGAATGACCGTCGGAGGGCCGGAATCATTGGAAAACCTGCATGTGGATCTAGGTTATGTTTATAAGTGTGATTTAATGTTTGTAGATGGCACATGTAGGTCATGTGTCTGACGTTGTTCACGGACATGGGCTAACACTTAGTAAAATCGTCGATCCGTATGTGGAAACTCCCGGTACGTGTCAACCGGTGTGAATAATGTGGTGAAATGTGTTCAACCTTGGTTTTCCATGTACATATGTGCTAAACAAACATAGATATATAAAAAAGTCCATTGGTCCATCCTCGTAAGGAGAAATCTATAAGGGTAGATCTTCGGGCCCGGCCCCCCCGATCTAGGGTTTCGGGGGTGAATGACCGTCAGATGGGCCGGAATAGCTAGAAAACCTGCATGTGGAGCTAGGTTATTTTTATAAGTGTGATTTAATGTTTGTAGATGGCATATGTAGGTCATGTGTCTGACGTTGTTCACGGACATGGGCTAACACTTAGTAAAATCGTCGATCCGTATGTGGAAACTCCCGGTACGTGTCTACCGGTGTGAATAATGTGGTGAAATTGTTCAACCTTGGTTTTCCATATACATATGTGCCAAACAAACATAGATAGATAAAAAAGTCCATTGGTCCATCCTCGTACGGAGAAAGCTATAAGGGTAGATCTGCGCCCCCCCCCCCCCCCCGATCTAGGGTTTCGGGGGTGAATGACCGTTGGAGGGCCGGAATCATTGGAAACCCTGCATGTGGAGCTAGGTTATGTTTAAAAGTGTGATTTAATGTTTGTAGATGGCATCTGTAGGTCATATGTTTGACGTTGTTCACGGACATGGGCTAACACTTAGTAAAATCGTCGATCCGTATGTGGAAACTCCCGGTACGTGTCTACCGGTGTGAATAATGTGGTGAAATGTGTTCAACCTTGGTTTTACATGTACATATGTGCTAAACAAACATAGATAGATAGAAAAGTCAATTGGTCCATCCTCGTACGGAGAAAGCTATAAGGGTAGATATGCGGCCCCCCCCGATCTAGGGTTTCGGGGGTGAATGACCGTCGGAGTGCCGGAATCATTGGAAAACCTGCATGTGGAGCTAGGTTATGTTTATAAGTGTGATTTAATGTTTGTAGATGGCATATGTAGGTCATGTGTCTGACGTTGTTCACGGACATGGGCTAACACTTAGTAAAATCGTCGATCCGTATGTGGAAACTCCCAGTCGGTGTCTACCGGTGTGAATAATGTGGTGAAATGTGTTCAACCTTGGTTTTCCATGTACATATGTGCTAAACAAACATAGATAGATAAAAAAGTCCATTGGTCCATCCTCTTACGGAGAAAGCTATAAGGGTAGATCTGCGGGCCCCCCCGATCTAGGGTTTCGCGGGTGAATGACCGTCGGAGGGCCGGAATCATTGGAAAACCTGCATGTGGAGCTTGGTTATGTTTATAAGTTTGATTTAATGTTTGTAGATGGCATATGTAGGTCATGTGTTTGACGTTGTTCACAGACATGGGATAACACTTCGTAAAATCGTCGATCCGTATGTGGAAACTCCCGGTACGTGTCTACCGGTGTGAATAATGTGGTGAAATTGTTCAACCTTGGATTTCCATGTACATATGTGCTAAACAAACATAGATAGATAAAAAAGTCCATTGGTCCATCCTCGTACGGAGAAAGCTATAAGGGTAGATCTGCGGGGCCCCCCGATCTAGGGTTCTGGGGGTGAATGACCGTTGGAGGGCCGGAATCATTGGAAAACCTGCATGTGGAGCTAGGTTATGTTTAAAAGTGTGAGTTAATGTTTGTAGATGGCATCTGTAGGTCATGTGTCTGACGTTGTTCACGGACATGGGCTAACACTTAGTAAATTCGTCGATCCGTATGTGGAAACTCCCGGTACGTGTCTACCGGTGTGAATAATGTGGTGAAATGTGTTCAACCTTGGTTTTCCATGTACATATGTTCTAAATAAACATAGATAGATAGAAAAGTCAGTTGGTCCATCCTCGTACGGAGAAAGCTATAAGGGTAGATCTGCGGGCCCCCCGATCTAGGGTTTCGGGGGTGAATGACCGTCGGAGGGCCGGAATCATTGGAAAACCTGCATGTGGAGCTAGGTTATGTTTATAAGTGTGATTTAATGTTTGTAGATGGCATATGTAGGTCATGTGTCTGACGTTGTTCACGCACATGGGCTAACACTTAGTAAAATTGTCGATCCGTATGTGGAAACTCCCGGTACGTGTCTACCGGTGTGAATAATGTGGTGAAATGTGTTCAACCTTGGTTTTCCATGTACATATGTGCTAAACAAACATAGATAGATAAAAAATTCCATTGGTCCATCCTCGTACGGAGAAAGCTATAAGGGTAGATCTGCGGGCCCCCCCCGATCTAGGGTTTCGCGAGTGAATGACCGTCGGAGGGCCGGAATCATTGGAAAACCTGCATGTGGAGCTAGGCTATGTTTATAAGTGTGATTTAATTTTTGTAGATGGCATATGTAGGTCATGTGTCTGACGTTGTTCACGGACATGGGCTAACACTTAGTAAAATAGTCGATCCGTATGTGGAAAATCCCGGTACGTGTCTACCGGTGTGAATAATGTGGTGAAATGTGTTCAACCTTTTGTTTTCCATGTACAATGTGCTAAACAAACATATATAGATAAAAAGTCCATTGGTCCATCCTCGTACGGAGAAATCTATAAGGGTAGATCTGCGGGCCCGGGCCCCCCGATCTAGGGTTTCGGGTGTGAATGACCGTCGGAGGGCCGGAATCATTAGAAAACCTGCATGTGGAGCTAGGTTATGTTTATAAGTGTGATTTAATGTTTGTAGATGGCATATGTAGGTGATGTGTCTGACGTTGTTCACGGACATGGGCTAACACTTAGTAAAATCGTCGATCCGTATGTGGAAACTCCCGGTACGTGTCTACCGGTGTGAATAATGTGGTGAAATGTGTTTAACCTTGGGTTTCCATGTACATATGTGCTAAAAACATAGATAGATAAAAAAAGTCCATTGGTCCATCCTCGTACGGAGAAAGCTATAAGGGTAGATCTGCGGGCCCCCCCGATCTAGGGTTTCGCGGCTGAATGACCGTCGGAGGGCCGGAATCATTGGAAAACCTTCATGTGGAGCTAGGTTATGTTTATAAGTGTGATTTAATGTTTGT
Organism: Bromus sterilis; assembly: GCA_950022295.1. Taxonomy (NCBI): domain Eukaryota; kingdom Viridiplantae; phylum Streptophyta; class Magnoliopsida; order Poales; family Poaceae; genus Bromus; species Bromus sterilis. The sequence goes on along the minus strand of OX465601.1, from coordinate 133,671,432 downwards.
AGATGGCATATGTAGGTCATGTGTCTGACGTTGTTCACGAACATGGGATAACACTTCGTAAAATCGTCGATCCGGATGTGGAAACTCCCGGTACGTGTCTAACGGTGTGAATAATGTGGTGAAATTGTTCAACCTTGGTTTTCCATGTACGTTGTGCTAAACAAACATAGATAGATAAAAAAGTCCATTGGTCCATCCTCGTACGGAGAAAGCTATAAGGGTAGATCTGCGGGCCCCCCCGATCTAGGGTTTCGGGGGTGAATGACCGTTGGAGGGTCGGAATCATTGGAAACCTGCATGTGGAGCTAGGTTATGTTTAAAAGTGTGATTTAATGTTTGTAGATGGCATCTGTAGGTCATGTGTCTGACGTTGTTCACGTACATGGGCTAACACTTAGTAAAATCGTCGATCCGTATGTGGAAACTCCCGGTACGTGTCTACCGGTGTGAATAATGTGGTGAAATGTGTTCAACCTTGGTTTTCCATGTACATATGTTCTAAACAAACATAGATAGATAGAAAAGTCAGTTGGTCCATCCTCGTACGGAGAAAGCTATAAGGGTAGATCTGCGGGCCCCCCTGATCTAGGGTTTCGGGGGTGAATGACCGTCGGAGGGCCGGAATCATTGGAAAACCTGCATGTGGAGCTAGGTTATGTTTATAAGTGTGATTTAATGTTTGTAGATGGCATATGTAGGTCATGTGTCTGACGTTGTTCACGCACATGGGCTAACACTTAGTAAAATTGTCGATCCGTATGTGGAAATTCCCGGTACGTGTCTACCGGTGTGAATAATGTGGTGAAATGTGTTCAACCTTGGTTTTCCATGTACATATGTGCTAAACAAACATAGATAGATAAAAAAGTCCATTGGTCCATCCTCGTACAGAGAAAGCTATAAGGGTAGATATGCGGGCCCCCCCCCCCCGATCTAGGGTTTCGCGAGTGAATGACCGTCGGAGGGCCGGAATCATTGGAAAACCTGCATGTGGAGCTAGGCTATGTTTATAAGTGTGATTTAATTTTTGTAGATGGCATATGTAGGTCATGTGTCTGACGTTGTTCACGGACATGGGCTAACACTTAGTAAAATAGTCGATCCGTATGTGGAAAATCCCAGTACGTGTCTACCGGTGTGAATAATGTGGTGAAATGTATTCAACCTTTGTTTTCCATGTACATTTGTGCTAAACAAACATAGATAGGTAAAAATTCCATTGGTCCATCCTCGTACGGAGAAATCTATAAGGGTAGATCTGCGGGCCCGGCCCCCCCGATCTAGGGTTTCGGGTGTGAATGACCGTCGGAGGGCCGGAATCATTAGAAAACCTGCATGTGGAGCTAGGTTATGTTTATAAGTGTGATTTAATGTTTGTAGATGGCATATGTAGGTGATGTGTCTGACGTTGTTCACGGACATGGGCTAACACTTAGTAAAATCGTCGATCCGTATGTGGAAACTCCCGGTACGTGTCTACCGGTGTGAATAATGTGGTGAAATGTGTTCAACCTTGGGTTTCCATGTACATATGTGCTAAAAACATAGATAGATAAAAAAGTCCATTGGTCCATCCTCGTACGGAGAAATCTATAAGGGTAGATCTGCGGGCCCGGCCCCCCCGATCTAGGGTTTCGGGGGTGAATGACCGTCGGAGGGCCGGAATCATTAGAAAACCTGCATGTGGAGCTAGGTTATGTTTATAAGTGTGATTTAATGTTTCTAGATGGCATATGCAGGTCATGTGTCTGACGTTGTTCACGGGCATGGGCTAACACTTAGTAAAATCGTTGATCCATGTGGAAACTCCCGCTACGTGTCTACCGGTGCAAATAATGTGTTGAAATGTGTTCAACCTTGGTTTTCCATGTACATATGTGCTAAACAAACATAGATAGATAAAAAAGTCCATTGGTCCATCCTCGTACGGCGAAATCTAGAAGGGTAGATCTGCGGGCCCGGCCCCCACGATCTAGGGTTTCGGGGGTGAATAACCGTCGGAGGGCCAGAATCATTGGAAAACCTGCATGTGGAGCTAGGTTATGTTTATAAGTGTGATTTAATGTTTGTAGATGGCATCTGTAGGTCATATGTTTGACGTTGTTCACGGACATGGGCTAACACTTAGTAAAATCGTCGATCCGTATGTGGAAACTCCCGGTACGTGTCTACCGGTGTGAATAATATGGTGAAATGTGTTCAACCTTGGTTTTCCATGTACATATGTGCTAAACAAACATAGATAGATAAAAAAGTCCATTGGTCCATCCTCGTACGGAGAAAGCTATAAGGGTAGATCTGCGCCCCCCCCCCCGATCTAGGGTTTCGGGGGTGAATGACCGTCGGAGGGCCGGAATCATTGGAAAACCTGCATGTGGATCTAGGTTATGTTTATAAGTGTGATTTAATGTTTGTAGATGGCACATGTAGGTCATGTGTCTGACGTTGTTCACGGACATGGGCTAACACTTAGTAAATTCGTCGATCCGTATCTGGAAACTCCCGGTACGTGTCTACCGGTGTGAATAATGTGGTGAAATGTTTTCAACCTTGGTTTTCCATGTACATATGTGCTAAACAAACATAGATAGATAAAAAAGTCCATTGGTCCATCCTCGTACGGAGAAAGCTATAAGGGTAGATCTGCGCCCCCCCCCCCCCCCCCGATCTAGGGTTTCGGGGGTGAATGACCGTCGGAGGGCCAGAATCATTGGAAAACCTGCATGTGGATCTAGGTTATGTTTATAAGTGTGATTTAATGTTTGTAGATGGCACATGTAGGTCATGTGTCTGACGTTGTTCACGGACATGGGCTAACACTTAGTAAATTCGTCGATCCGTATCTGGAAACTCCCGGTACGTGTCTACCGGTGTGAATAATGTGGTGAAATGTGTTCAACCTTGGTTTTCCATGTACATATGTTCTAAATAAACATAGATAGATAGAAAACTCAGTTGGTCCATCCTCGTACGGAGAAAGCTATAAGGGTAGATCTGCGGGCCCCCCCCGATCTAGGGATTCGGGGGTGAATGACTGTCGGAGGGACGGAATCATTGGAAAACCTGCATGTGGAGCTAGGTTATGTTTATATGTGTGATTTAATGTTTGTAGATGGCATATGTAGGTCATGTGTCTGATGTTGTTCAACCACATGGGCTAACACTTATTAAAATCGTCGATCCGTATGTGGAAACTCCCGGTACGTGTCTACCGGTGTGAATAATGTGGTGAAATGTTTTCAACCTTGGTTTTCCATGTACATATGTTCTAAACAAACATAGATAGATAGAAAAGTCAGTTGGTCCATCCTCGTACGGAGAAAGCTATAAGGGTAGATCTGCGGGCCCCCACGATCTAGGGTTTCGGGGGTGAATGACCGTCGGAGGGCCAGAATCATTGGAAAACCTGCATGTGGAGCTAGGTTATGTTTATAAGTGTGATTTAATGTTTGTAGATGGCATATGTAGGTCACGTGTGTGACGTTGTTCACGGACATGGGCTAACACTTAGTAAAATCGTCGATCCGTATGTGGAAACTCCCGGTACGTGTCTACCGGTGTGAATAATATGGTGAAATGTGTTCAACCTTGGTTTTCCATGTACATATGTGCTAAACAAACATAGATAGATAAAAAAGTCCATTGGTCCATCCTCGTACGGTGAAAGCTATAAGGGTAGATCTGCGGCCCCCCCCGATCTAGGGTTTCGGGGGTGAATGACCGTCGGAGGGCCGGAATCATTGGAAAACCTGCATGTGGATCTAGGTTATGTTTATAATTGTGATTTAATGTTTGTAGATGGCACATGTAGGTCATGTGTCTGACGTTGTTCACGGACATGGGCTAACACTTAGTAAAATCGTCGATCCGTATGTGGAAACTCCTGGTACGTGTCTACCGGTGTGAATAACGTGGTGAAATGTGTTCAACCTTGGTTTTCCATGTACATATGTGCTAAACAAACATAGATAGATAAAAAAGTCCATTGGTCCATCCTCTTACGGAGAAATCTATAAGGGTAGATCTGCGGGCCCCCCGATCTAGGGTTTCACGGGTGAATGACCGTCGGAGGGCCGGAATCATTGGAAAACCTGCATGTGGAGCTAGGTTATGTTTATAAGTTTGATTTAATGTTTGTAGATGGCATATGTAGGTCATGTGTCTGACGTTGTTCACGGACATGGGATAACACTTCGTAAAATCGTCGATCCGTATGTGGAAACTCCCGGTACGTGTCTACCGGTGTGAATAATGTGGTGAAATGTGTTCAACCTTGGTTTTCCATGTACATATGTTCTAAATAAACATAGATAGATAGAAAAGTCAGTTGGTCCATCCTTGTACGGAGAAAGCTCTAAGGGTAGATCTGCGGGCCCCCCCGATCTAGGGTTTCGGGGGTGAATGACCGTCGGAGGGACGGAATCATTGGAAAACCTGCATGTGGAGCTAGGTTATGTTTATAAGTGTGATTTAATGTTTGTAGATGGCATATGTAGGTCATGTGTCTGATGTTGTTCAACCACATGGGCTAACACTTATTAAAATCGTCGATCCGTATGTGGAAACTCCCGGTACGTGTCTACCGGTGTGAATAATGTGGTGAAATGTGTTCAACCTTGGTTTTCCATGTACATATGTTCTAAACAAACATAGATAGATAGAAAAGTCAGTTGGTCCATCCTCGTACGGAGAAAGCTATAAGGGTAGATCTGCGGGCCCCCCCGATCTAGGGTTTCGGGGGTGAATGACCGTCGGAGGGCCGGAATCATTGGAAAACCTGCATGTGGAGCTAGGTTATGTTTATAAGTGTGATTTAATGTTTGTAGATGGCATATGTAGGTCATGTGTCTGACGTTGTTCACGCACATGGGCTAACACTTAGTAAAATTGTCGATCCGTATGTGGAAACTCCCGGTACGTGTCTACCGGTGTGAATAATGTGGTGAAATGTGTTCAACCTTGGTTTTCCATGTACATATGTGCTAAACAAACATAGATAGATAAAAAAGTCCATTGGTCCATCCTCGTACGGCGAAATCTAGAAGGGTAGATCTGCGGGCCCGGCCCCCACGATCTAGGGTTTCGGGGGTGAATGACCGTCGGAGGGCCAGAATCATTGGAAAACCTGCATGTGGAGCTAGGTTATGTTTATAAGTGTGATTTAATGTTTGTAGATGGCATCTGTAGGTCATATGTTTGACGTTGTTCACGGACATGGGCCAACACTTAGTAAAATCGTCGATCCGTATGTGGAAACTCCCGGTACGTGTCTACCGGTGTGAATAATATGGTGAAATGTGTTCAACCTTGGTTTTCCATGTACATATGTTCTAAACAAACATAGATAGATAAAAAAGTCCATTGGTCCATCCTCGTACGGAGAAAGCTATAAGGGTAGATCTGCGGCCCCCCCCGATCTAGGGTTTCGGGGGTGAATGACCGTCGGAGGGCCGGAATCATTGGAAAACCTGCATGTGGATCTAGGTTATGTTTATAAGTGTGATTTAATGTTTGTAGATGGCACATGTAGCTCATGTGTCTGACGTTGTTCACGGACATGGGCTAACACTTAGTAAAATCGTCGATCCGTATGTGGAAACTCCCGGTACGTGTCTACCGGTGTGAATAATGTGGTGAAATGTGTTCAACCTTGGGTTTCCATGTACATATGTGCTAAAAACATAGATAGATAAAAAAGTCCATTGGTCCATCCTCGTACGGAGAAATCTATAAGGGTAGATCTGCGGGCCCGGCCCCCCCGATCTAGGGTTTCGGGGGTGAATGACCGTCGGAGGGCCGGAATCATTAGAAAACCTGCATGTGGAGCTAGGTTATGTTTATAAGTGTGATTTAATGTTTCTAGATGGCATATGCAGGTCATGTGTCTGACGTTGTTCACGGGCATGGGCTAACACTTAGTAAAATCGTTGATCCATGTGGAAACTCCCGCTACGTGACTACCGGTGCAAATAATGTGTTGAAATGTGTTCAACCTTGGTTTTCCATGTACATATGTGCTAAACAAACATAGATAGATAAAAAAGTCCATTGGTCCATCGTCGTACGGCGAAATCTAAAAGGGTAGATCTGCGGGCCCGGCCCCCACGATCTAGGGTTTCGGGGGTGAATGACCGTCGGAGGGCCAGAATCATTGGAAAACCTGCATGTGGAGCTAGGTTATGTTTATAAGTGTGATTTAATGTTTGTAGATGGCATCTGTAGGTCATATGTTTGACGTTGTTCACGGACATGGGCTAACACTTAGTAAAATCGTCGATCCGTATGTGGAAACTCCCGGTACGTGTCTACCGGTGTGAATAATATGGTGAAATGTGTTCAACCTTGGTTTTCCATGTACATATGTGCTAAACAAACATAGATAGATAAAAAAGTCCATTGGTCCATCCTCGTACGGAGAAAGCTATAAGGGTAGATCTGCGCCCCCCCCCCCCCGATCTAGGGTTTCGGGGGTGAATGACCGTCGGAGGGCCGGAATCATTGGAAAACCTGCATGTGGATCTAGGTTATGTTTATAAGTGTGATTTAATGTTTGTAGATGGCACATGTAGGTCATGTGTCTGACGTTGTTCACGGACATGGGCTAACACTTAGTAAAATCGTCGATCCGTATGTGGAAACTCCCGGTACGTGTCTACCGGTGTGAATAATGTGGTGAAATGTGTTCAACCTTGGTTTTCCATGTACATATGTGCTAAACAAACATAGATATATAAAAAAGTCCATTGGTCCATCCTCGTAAGTAGAAATCTATAAGGGTAGATCTTCGGGCCCGGCCCCCCCGATCTAGGGTTTCGGGGGTGAATGACCGTCGGAGGGCCGGAATAGCTAGAAAACCTGCATGTGGAGCTAGGTTATTTTTATAAGTGTGATTTAATGTTTGTAGATGGCATATGTAGGTCATGTGTCTGACGTTGTTCACGGACATGGGCTAACACTTAGTAAAATCGTCGATCCGTATGTGGAAACTCCCGGTACGTGTCTACCGGTGTGAATAATGTGCTAAAATTGTTCAACCTTGGTTTTCCATATACATATGTGCCAAACAAACATAGATAGATAAAAAAGTCCATTGGTCCATCCTCGTACGGAGAAAGCTATAAGGGTAGATCTGTGCCCCCCCCCCCGATCTAGGGTTTCGGGGTTGAATGACCGTTGGAGGGCCGGAATCATTGGAAACCCTGCATGTGGAGCTAGGTTATGTTTAAAAGTGTGATTTAATGTTTGTAGATGGAATCTGTAGGTCATGTGTCTGACGTTGATCACGGACATGGGCTAACACTTAGTAAAATCGTCGATCCGTATGTGGAAACTCCCGATACATGTCTACCGGTGTGAATAATGTGGTGAAATGTGTTCAACCTTGGTTTTCCATGTACATATGTTCTAAACAAACATAGATAGATAGAAAAGTCAGTTGGTCCATCCTCGCATGGAGAAAGCTATAAGGGTAGATCTGCGGGCCCCCCCCGATCTAGGGTTTCGGGGGTGAATGACCGTCGGAGGGCCGGAATCATTGGAAAACCTGCATGTGGAGCTAGGTTATGTTTATAAGTGTGATTTAATGTTTGTAGATGGCATATGTAGGTCATGTGTCTGACGTTGTTCACGCACATGGGCTAACACTTAGTAAATTGTCGATCCGTATGTGGAAACTCCCGGTACGTGTCTACCGGTGTGAATAATGTGGTGAAATGTGTTCAACCTTGGTTTTCCATGTACATATGTGCTAAACAAACATAGATAGATAAAAAAGTCCATTGGTCCATCCTCGTACGGAGAAAGCTATAAGGGTAGATCTGCGGGCCCCCCCGATCTAGGGTTTCGCGAGTGAATGACCATCGGAGGGCCGGAATCATTGGAAAACCTGCATGTGGAGCTAGGCTATGTTTATAAGTGTGATTTAATTTTTTTAGATGGCATATGTAGGTCATGTGTCTGACGTTGTTCACGGACATGGGCTAACACTTAGTAAAATAGTCGATCCGTATGTGGAAAATCCCAGTGCGTGTCTACCGGTGTGAATAATGTGGTGAAATGTGTTCAACCTTTGTTTTCCATGTACATTTGTGCTAAACAAACATAGATAGATAAAAATTCCATTGGTCCATCCTCGTACGGAGAAATCTATAAGGGTAGATCTGCAGGCCCGACCCCCCCGATCTAGGGTTTCGGGTGTGAATGACCATCGGAGGGTCGGAATCATTAGAAAACCTGCATGTGGAGCTAGGTTATGTTTATAAGTGTGATTTAATGTTTGTAGATGGCATATGTAGGTGATGTGTCTGACGTTGTTCACGGACATGGGCTAACACTTAGTAAAATCGTCGATCCGTATGTGGAAACTCCCGGTACGTGTCTACCGGTGTGAATAATGTGGTGAAATGTGTTCAACCTTGGGTTTCCATGTACATATGTGCTAAAAACATAGATAGACAAAAAAGTCCATTGGTCGATCCTCGTACGGAGAAATCTATAAGGGTAGATCTGCGGGCCCGGCCCCCCCGATCTAGGGTTTCGGGGGTGAATGTTTGTCGGAGGGCCGGAATCATTAGAAAACCTGCATGTGGAGCTAGGTTATGTTTATAAGTGTGATTTAATGTTTCTAGATGGCATATGCAGGTCATGTGTCTGACGTTGTTCACGGGCATGGGCTAACACTTAGTAAAATCGTTGATCCATGTGGAAACTCCCGCTACGTGTCTACCGGTGCAAATAATGTGTTGAAATGTGTTCAACCTTGGTTTTCCATGTACATATGTGCTAAACAAACATAGATAGATAAAAAAGTCCATTGGTCCATCCTCGTACGGCGAAATCTAGAAGGGTAGATCTGCGGGCCCGGCCCCCACGATCTAGGGTTTCGGGGGTGAATGACCGTCGGAGGGCCGGAATCATTGGAAAACCTGCATGTGGAGCTAGGTTATGTTTATAAGTGTGATTTAATGTTTGTAGATGGCATCTGTAGGTCATATGTTTGACGTTGTTCACGGACATGGGCTAACACTTAGTAAAATCGTCGATCCGTATGTGGAAACTCCCGGTACGTGTCTACCGGTGTGAATAATATGGTGAAATGTGTTCAACCTTGGTTTTTCATGTACATATGTGCTAAACAAACATAGATAGATAAAAAAGTCCATTGTTCCATCCTCGTACGGAGAAAGCTATAAGGGTAGATCTGCGCCCCCCCCCCCGATCTAGGGTTTCGGGGGTGAATGACCATCGGAGGGCCGGAATCATTAGAAAACCTGCATGTGGAGCTAGGTTATGTTTATAAGTGTGATTTAATGTTTGTAGATGGCATATGTAGGTGATGTGTCTGACGTTGTTCACGGACATGGGCTAACACTTAGTAAAATCGTCGATCCGTATGTGGAAACTCCCGGTACGTGTCTACCGGTGTGAATAATGTGGTGAAATGTGTTCAACCTTGGGTTTCCATGTACATATGTGCTAAAAACATAGATAGATAAAAAAGTCCATTGGTCGATCCTCGTACGGAGAAATCTATAAGGGTAGATCTGCGGGCCCGGCCCCCCCGATCTAGGGTTTCGGGGGTGAATGACCGTCGGAGGGCCGGAATAGCTAGAAAACCTGCATGTGGAGCTAGGTTATTTTTATAAGTGTGATTTAATGTTTTTAGATGGCATATGTAGGTCATGTGTCTGACGTTGTTCACGGACATGGGCTAACACTTAGTAAAATAGTCGATCCGTATGTGGAAAATCCCCGTGCGTGTCTACCGGTGTGAATAATGTGGTGAAATGTGTTCAACCTTTGTTTTCCATGTACATTTGTGCTAAACAAACATAGATAGATAAAAATTCCATTGGTCCATCCTCGTACGGAGAAATCTATAAGGGTAGATCTGCAGGCCCGACCCCCCCGATCTAGGGTTTCGGGTGTGAATGACCATCGGAGGGCCGGAATCATTAGAAAACCTGCATGTGGAGCTAGGTTATGTTTATAAGTGTGATTTAATGTTTGTAGATGGGATCTGTAGGTCTTGTGTATGACGTTGTTCACGGACATGGGCTAACACTTAGTAAAATTGTCGATCCGTATGTGGAAACTCCCGGTACGTGTCTACCGGTGTGAATAATGTGGTGAAATGTGTTCAACCTGGGTTTTCCATGTACGTATGTTCTAAACAAACATAGATAGATAGAAAAGTCAATTGGTCCATCCTCGTACGGAGAAAGCTATAAGGGTAGATATGCGGGCCCCCCCGATCTAGGGTTTCGGGGGTGCATGACCGTCGGAGGTCCGGAATCATTGGAAAACCTGCATGTGGAGCTAGGTTATGTTTATAAGTGTGATTTAATGTTTGTAGATGGCATATGTAGGTCATGTGTCTGACGTTGTTCACGGACATGGGCTAACACTTAGTAAAATTGTCGATCCGTATGTGGAAACTCCCGGTACGTGTCTACCGGTGTGAATAATGTGGTGAAATGTGTTCAACCTTGGTTTTCCATGTACATATGTGCTAAACAAAGATAGATAGATAAAAAAGTCCATTGGTCCATCCTCGTACGGCGAAATCTAGAAGGGTAGATCTGCGGGCCCGGCCCCCACGATCTAGGGTTTCGGGGGTGAATGACCGTCGGAGGGCCAGAATCATTGGAAAACCTGCATGTGGAGCTAGGTTATGTTTATAAGTGTGATTTAATGTTTGTAGATGGCATCTGTAGGTCATATGTTTGACGTTGTTAACGGACATGGGCTAACACTTAGTAAAATCGTCGATCCGTATGTGGAAACTCCCGGTACGTGTCTACCGGTGTGAATAATATGGTGAAATGTGTTCAACCTTGGTTTTCCATGTACATATGTTCTAAACAAACATAGATAGATAAAAAAGTCCATTGGTCCATCCTCGTACGGAGAAAGCTATAAGGGTAGATCTGCGGCCCCCCCCCCGATCTAGGGTTTCGGGGGTGAATGACCGTCGGAGGGCCGGAATCATTGGAAAACCTGCATGTGGATCTAGGTTATGTTTATAAGTGTGATTTAATGTTTGTAGATGGCACATGTAGGTCATGTGTCTGACGTTGTTCACGGGCATGGGCTAACACTTAGTAAAATGGTTGATCCATGTGGAAACTCCCGCTACGTGACTACCGGTGCAAATAATGTGTTGAAATGTGTTCAACCTTGGTTTTCCATGTACATATGTGCTAAACAAACATAGATAGATAAAAAAGTCCATTGGTCCATCCTCGTACGGCGAAATCTAAAAGGGTAGATCTGCGGGCCCGGCCCCCACGATCTAGGGTTTCGGGGGTGAATGACCGTCGGAGGGCCAGAATCATTGGAAAACCTGCATGTGGAGCTAGGTTATGTTTATAAGTGTGATTTAATGTTTGTAGATGGCATCTGTAGGTCATATGTTTGACGTTGTTCACGGACATGGGCTAACACTTAGTAAAATCGTCGATCCGTATGTGGAAACTCCCGGTACGTGTCTACCGGTGTGAATAATATGGTGAAATGTGTTCAACCTTGGTTTTCCATGTACATATGTGCTAAACAAACATAGATAGATAAAAAAGTCCATTGGTCCATCCTCGTACGGAGAAAGCTATAAGGGTAGATCTGCGCCCCCCCCCCCCCGATCTAGGGTTTCGGGGGTGAATGACCGTCGGAGGGCCGGAATCATTGGAAAACCTGCATGTGGATCTAGGTTATGTTTATAAGTGTGATTTAATGTTTCTAGATGGCATATGCAGGTCATGTGTCTGACGTTGTTCACGGACATGGGCTAACACTTAGTAAAATCGTCGATCCGTATGTGGAAACTCCCGGTACGTGTCTACCGGTGTGAATAATGTGGTGAAATGTGTTCAACCTTGGTTTTCCATGTACATATGTGCTAAACAAACATAGATATATAAAAAAGTCCATTGGTCCATCCTCGTAAGGAGAAATCTATAAGGGTAGATCTTCGGGCCCCCCCGATCTAGGGTTTCGGGGGTGCATGACCGTCGGAGGTCCGGAATCATTGGAAAACCTGCATGTGGAGCTAGGTTATGTTTATAAGTGTGATTTAATGTTTGTAGATGGCATATGTAGGTCATGTGTCTGACGTTGTTCACGGACATGGGCTAACACTTAGTAAAATTGTCGATCCGTATGTGGAAACTCCCGGTACGTGTCTACCGGTGTGAATAATGTGGTGAAATGTGTTCAACCTTGGTTTTCCATGTACATATGTGCTAAACAAACATAGATAGATAAAAAAGTCCATTGTTCCATCCTCGTACGGAGAAAGCTATAAGGGTAGATCTGCGCCCCCCCCCCCCCGATCTAGGGTTTCGGGGGTGAATGACCGTCGGAGGGCCGGAATCATTGGAAAACCTGCATGTGGATCTAGGTTATGTTTATAAGTGTGATTTAATGTTTGTAGATGGCACATGTAGGTCATGTGTCTGACGTTGTTCACGGACATGGGCTAACACTTAGTAAAATCGTCGATCCGTATGTGGAAACTCCCGGTACGTGTCTACCGGTGTGAATAATGTGGTGAAATGTGTTCAACCTTGGTTTTCCATGTACATATGTGCTAAACAAACATAGATATATAAAAAAGTCCATTGGTCCATCCTCGTAAGGAGAAATCTATAAGGGTAGATCTTCGGGCCCGGCCCTCCCGATCTAGGGTTTCGGGGGTGAATGACCGTCGGAGGGCCGGAATCATTGGAAAACCTGCATGTGGAGCTAGGTTATGTTTATAAGTGTGATTTAATGTTTGTAGATGGCATATGTAGGTCATGTGTGTGACGTTGTTCACGGACATGGGCTAACACTTAGTAAAATCGTCGATCCGTATGTGGAAACTCCCGGTACGTGTCTACCGGTGTGAATAATGTGGTGAAATTGTTCAACCTTGGTTTTCCATATACATATGTGCCAAACAAACATAGATAGATAAAAAAGTCCATTGGTCCATCCTCGTACGGAGAAAGCTATAAGGGTAGATCTGCGCCCCCCCCCCCCCCCGATCTAGGATTTCGGGGGTGAATGAACGTTGGAGGGCCAGAATCATTGGAAACCCTGCATGTGGAGCTAGGTTATGTTTATAAGTGTGATTTAATGTTTGTAGATGGCATCTGTAGGTCATATGTTTGACGTTGTTCACGGACATGGGCTAACACTTAGTAAAATCGTCGATCCGTATGTCGAAACTCCCGGTACGTGTCTACCGGTGTGAATAATGTGGTGAAATGTTTTCAACCTTGGTTTCCATGTACATATGTGCTAAACAAACATTGATAGATAAAAAAGTCCATTGGTCCATCCTCGTACAGAGAAAGCTATAAGGGTAGATCTGCGGGCCCCTCCGATCTAGGGTTTCGCGGGTGAATGACCGTCGGAGGGGCGGAATCATTGGAAAACCTGCATGTGGAGCTAGGTTATGTTTATAAGTGTGATTTAGTGTTTGTAGATGGCATATGTAGATCATGTGGCTGACGTTGTTCACGGACATGGGCTAACACTTCGTAAAATCGTCGATCCGTATGTGGAAACTCCCGGTACGTGTCTACCGGTGTGAATAATGTGGTGAAATTGTTCAACCTTTGTTTTCCATGTACATATGTGCTAAACAAACATAGATAGATAAAAAAGTCCATTGGTCCATCCTCGTACGGAGAAAGCTATAAGGGTAGATCTGCGCCCCCCCCCCCCCCCCGATCTAGGGTTTTGGGGCTGAATTACCGTTGAAGGGCCGGAATCATTGGAAATCCTGCATGTGGAGCTAGGTTATGTTTATAAGTGTGATTTAATGTTTGTAGATGGGATCTGTAGGTCTTGTGTATGACGTTGTTCACGGACATGGGCTAACACTTAGTAAAATCGTCGATCCATATGTGGAAACTCTCGGTACGTGTCTACCGGTGTGAATAATGTGGTGAAATGTGTTCAACCTGGGTTTTCCATGTACATATGTTCTAAACAAACATAGATAGATAGAAAAGTCAATTGGTCCATCCTCGTACGGAGAAAGCTATAAGGGTAGATCTGCGGGCCCCCCCGATCTAGGGTTTCGGGGGTGCATGACCGTCGGAGGTCCGGAATCATTGGAAAACCTGCATGTGGAGCTAGGTTATGTTTATAAGTGTGATTTAATGTTTGTAGATGGCATATGTAGGTCATGTGTCTGACGTTGTTCACGGACATGGGCTAACACTTAGTAAAATCGTCGATCCGTATGTGGAAACTCCCGGTACGTGTCTACCGGTTTGAATAATGTGGTGAAATGTGTTCAACATTGGTTTTCCATGTACATATGTGCTAAACAAACATAGATAAATAAAAAAGTCCATTGGTCCATCCTCGTACGGAGAAAGCTATAAGGGTAGATCTGCGGGGCCCCCCGATCTAGGGTTTCGCGAGTGAATGACCGTCGGAGGGCCGAAATCATTGGAAAACCTGCATGTGGAGCTAGGTTATGTTTATAAGTGTGATTTAATTTTTGTAGATGGCATATGTAGGTCATGTGTCTGACGTTGTTCACGGACATGGGCTAACACTTAGTAAAGTCGTCGATCCGTATGTGGAAACTCCCAGTACGTGTCTACCGGTGTGAATAATGTGGTGAAATGTGTTCAACCTTGGGTTTCCATGTACATATGTGCTAAACAAATATAGATAGATAAAAAGTCCATTGGTCCATCCTCGTACGGAGAAATCTATAAGGGTAGATCTGCGGGCCCGGCCCCCCCGATCTAGGGTTTCGGGGGTGAATGACCGTCGGAGGGCCGGAATCATTAGAAAACCTGCATGTGGAGCTAGGTTATGTTTATAAGTGTGATTTAATGTTTGTAGTTGGCATATGTAGGTCATGTGTCTGACGTTGTTCACGGACATGGGCTAACACTTAGTAAAATCGTCGATCCGTATGTGGAAACTCCCGGTACGTGTCTACCGGTGTGAATAATGTGGTGAAATGTGTTCAACCTTGGTTTTCCATGTACATATGTGCTAAAAACATAGATAAAAAAGTCCATTGGTCCATCCTCGTACGGAGAAATCAATAAGGGTAGATCTGCGGGGCCCCCCCGATCTAGGGTTTCGGGGGTGAATGACCGTCGGAGGGCCGGAATCATTAGAAAACCTGCATGTGGAGCTAGGTTATGTTTATAAGTGTGATTTAGTTTTTGTAGATGGCATATGTAGGTCATGTGTCTGACGTTGTTCACGGGCATGGGCTAACACTTAGTAAAATTGTCGATCCATGTGGAAACTCCCGCTACGTGTCTACCGGTACAAATAATGTGGTGAAATGTGTTCAACCTTGGTTTTCCATGTACATATGTGCTAAACAAACATAGATAGATAAAAAGTCCATTGGTCCATCCTCGTACGGAGAAATCTATAAGGGTAGATCTGCGGGCCCGGCCCCCCCGATCTAGGGTTTCGGGGGTGAATGACCGTCGGAGGGCCGGAATCATTAGAAAACCTGCATGTGGAGCTAGGTTATGTTTATAAGTGTGATTTAATGTTTGTAGATGGCATATGTAGGTCATGTGTCTGACGTTGTTCACGGACATGGGCTAACACTTAGTAAAATCGTCCATCCTTATGTGGAAACTCCCGGTACGGGTCTACCGGTGTGAATAATGTGGTGAAATGTGTCCAACCTTGGTTTTTCATGTACATATGTGCTCAGCAAACATAGATAGATAAAAAAGTCCATTGGTCCATCCTCGTACGGAGAAAGCTATAAGGGTAGATCTGCGGGGCCCCCCGATCTAGGGTTTCGGGGGTGAATGCCCGTCAGAGGGCCGGAATCATTGGAAAACCTGCATGTGGAGCTAGGTTATGTTTATAAGTGTGATTTAATGTTTGTAGATGGCATATGATGGTCATGTGTCTGACGTTGGTCACGGACATGGGCTAACACTTAGTAAAATCGTCGATCCGTATGTGGAAACTCCCGGTACGTGTCTACCGGTGTGAATAATGTGGTGAAATGTGTTCAACCTTGGTTTTCCATGTACATATGTTCTAAACAAACATAGATAGATAAAAAAGTCCATTGGTCCATCCTCGTACGGAGAAAGCTATAAGGGTAGATCTGCGGCCCCCCCCGATCTAGGGTTTCGGGGGTGAATGACCGTCGGAGGGCCGGAATCATTGGAAAACCTGCATGTGGATCTAGGTTATGTTTATAAGTGTGATTTAATGTTTGTAGATGGCACATGTAGCTCATGTGTCTGACGTTGTTCACGGACATGGGCTAACACTTAGTAAAATCGTCGATCCGTATGTGGAAACTCCCGGTACGTGTCTACCGGTGTGAATAATGTGGTGAAATGTGTTCAACCTTGGGTTTCCATGTACATATGTGCTAAAAACATAGATAGATAAAAAAGTCCATTGGTCCATCCTCGTACGGAGAAATCTATAAGGGTAGATCTGCGGGCCCGGCCCCCCCGATCTAGGGTTTCGGGGGTGAATGACCGTCGGAGGGCCGGAATCATTAGAAAACCTGCATGTGGAGCTAGGTTATGTTTATAAGTGTGATTTAATGTTTCTAGATGGCATATGCAGGTCATGTGTCTGACGTTGTTCACGGGCATGGGCTAACACTTAGTAAAATCGTTGATCCATGTGGAAACTCCCGCTACGTGACTACCGGTGCAAATAATGTGTTGAAATGTGTTCAACCTTGGTTTTCCATGTACATATGTGCTAAACAAACATAGATAGATAAAAAAGTCCATTGGTCCATCGTCGTACGGCGAAATCTAAAAGGGTAGATCTGCGGGCCCGGCCCCCACGATCTAGGGTTTCGGGGGTGAATGACCGTCGGAGGGCCAGAATCATTGGAAAACCTGCATGTGGAGCTAGGTTATTTTTATAAGTGTGATTTAATGTTTGTAGATGGCATATGTAGGTCATGTGTCTGACGTTGTTCACGGACATGGGCTAACACTTAGTAAAATCGTCGATCCGTATGTGGAAACTCCCGGTACGTGTCTACCGGTGTGAATAATGTGCTAAAATTGTTCAACCTTGGTTTTCCATATACATATGTGCCAAACAAACATAGATAGATAAAAAAGTCCATTGGTCCATCCTCGTACGGAGAAAGCTATAAGGGTAGATCTGCGCCCCCCCCCCGATCTAGGGTTTCGGGGTTGAATGACCGTTGGAGGGCCGGAATCATTGGAAACCCTGCATGTGGAGCTAGGTTATGTTTAAAAGTGTGATTTAATGTTTGTAGATGGAATCTGTAGGTCATGTGTCTGACGTTGATCACGGACATGGGCTAACACTTAGTAAAATCGTCGATCCGTATGTGGAAACTCCCGATACATGTCTACCGGTGTGAATAATGTGGTGAAATGTGTTCAACCTTGGTTTTCCATGTACATATGTTCTAAACAAACATAGATAGATAGAAAAGTCAGTTGGTCCATCCTCGCATGGAGAAAGCTATAAGGGTAGATCTGCGGGCCCCCCCCCCCCCCGATCTAGGGTTTCGGGGGTGAATGACCGTCGGAGGGCCGGAATCATTGGAAAACCTGCATGTGGAGCTAGGTTATGTTTATAAGTGTGATTTAATGTTTGTAGATGGCATATGTAGGTCATGTGTCTGACGTTGTTCACGCACATGGGCTAACACTTAGTAAAATTGTCGATCCGTATGTGGAAACTCCCGGTACGTGTCTACCGGTGTGAATAATGTGGTGAAATGTGTTCAACCTTGGTTTTCCATGTACATATGTGCTAAACAAACATAGATAGATAAAAAAGTCCATTGGTCCATCCTCGTACGGAGAAAGCTATAAGGGTAGATCTGCGGGCCCCCCCGATCTAGGGTTTCGCGAGTGAATGACCATCGGAGGGCCGGAATCATTGGAAAACCTGCATGTGGAGCTAGGCTATGTTTATAAGTGTGATTTAATATTTTTAGATGGCATATGTAGGTCATGTGTCTGACGTTGTTCACGGACATGGGCTAACACTTAGTAAAATAGTCGATCCGTATGTGGAAAATCCCAGTGCGTGTCTACCGGTGTGAATAATGTGGTGAAATGTGTTCAACCTTTGTTTTCCATGTACATTTGTGCTAAACAAACATAGATAGATAAAAATTCCATTGGTCCATCCTCGTACGGAGAAATCTATAAGGGTAGATCTGCAGGCCCGACCCCCCCGATCTAGGGTTTCGGGTGTGAATGACCATCGGAGGGCCGGAATCATTAGAAAACCTGCATGTGGAGCTAGGTTATGTTTATAAGTGTGATTTAATGTTTGTAGATGGCATATGTAGGTGATGTGTCTGACGTTGTTCACGGACATGGGCTAACACTTAGTAAAATCGTCGATCCGTATGTGGAAACTCCCGGTACGTGTCTACCGGTGTGAATAATGTGGTGAAATGTGTTCAACCTTGGGTTTCCATGTACATATGTGCTAAAAACATAGATAGACAAAAAAGTCCATTGGTCGATCCTCGTACGGAGAAATCTATAAGGGTAGATCTGCGGGCCCGGCCCCCCCGATCTAGGGTTTCGGGGGTGAATGTTTGTCGGAGGGCCGGAATCATTAGAAAACCTGCATGTGGAGCTAGGTTATGTTTATAAGTGTGATTTAATGTTTCTAGATGGCATATGCAGGTCATGTGTCTGACGTTGTTCACGGGCATGGGCTAACACTTAGTAAAATCGTTGATCCATGTGGAAACTCCCGCTACGTGTCTACCGGTGCAAATAATGTGTTGAAATGTGTTCAACCTTGGTTTTCCATGTACATATGTGCTAAACAAACATAGATAGATAAAAAAGTCCATTGGTCCATCCTCGTACGGCGAAATCTAGAAGGGTAGATCTGCGGGCCCGGCCCCCACGATCTAGGGTTTCGGGGGTGAATGACCGTCGGAGGGCCGGAATCATTGGAAAACCTGCATGTGGAGCTAGGTTATGTTTATAAGTGTGATTTAATGTTTGTAGATGGCATCTGTAGGTCATATGTATGACGTTGTTCACGGACATGGGCTAACACTTAGTAAAATCGTCGATCCGTATGTGGAAACTCCCGGTACGTGTCTACCGGTGTGAATAATATGGTGAAATGTGTTCAACCTTGGTTTTTCATGTACATATGTGCTAAACAAACATAGATAGATAAAAAAGTCCATTGTTCCATCCTCGTACGGAGAAAGCTATAAGGGTAGATCTGCGCCCCCCCCCCCGATCTAGGGTTTCGGGGGTGAATGACCATCGGAGGGCCGGAATCATTAGAAAACCTGCATGTGGAGCTAGGTTATGTTTATAAGTGTGATTTAATGTTTGTAGATGGCATATGTAGGTGATGTGTCTGACGTTGTTCACGGACATGGGCTAACACTTAGTAAAATCGTCGATCCGTATGTGGAAACTCCCGGTACGTGTCTACCGGTGTGAATAATGTGGTGAAATGTGTTCAACCTTGGGTTTCCATGTACATATGTGCTAAAAACATAGATAGATAAAAAAGTCCATTGGTCGATCCTCGTACGGAGAAATCTATAAGGGTAGATCTGCGGGCCCGGCCCCCCCGATCTAGGGTTTCGGGGGTGAATGACCGTCGGAGGGCCGGAATAGCTAGAAAACCTGCATGTGGAGCTAGGTTATTTTTATAAGTGTGATTTAATGTTTGTAGATGGCATATGTAGGTCATGTGTCTGACGTTCTTCACGGACATGGGCTAACACTTAGTAAAATCGTCGATCCGTATGTGGAAACTACCGGTACGTGTCTACCGGTGTGAATAATGTGGTGAAATTGTTCAACCTTGGTTTTCCATATACATATGTGCCAAACAAACATAGATAGATAAAAAAGTCCATTGGTCCATCCTCGTACGGAGAAAGCTATAAGGGTAGATCTGCGCCCCCCCCCCCCCCGATCTAGGATTTCGGGGGTGAATGAACGTTGGAGGGCCAGAATCATTGGAAACCCTGCATGTGGAGCTAGGTTATGTTTATAAGTGTGATTTAATGTTTGTAGATGGCATCTGTAGGTCATATGTTTGACGTTGTTCACGGACATGGGCTAACACTTAGTAAAATCGTCGATCCGTATGTCGAAACTCCCGGTACGTGTCTACCGGTGTGAATAAGGTGGTGAAATGTTTTCAACCTTGGTTTCCATGTACATATGTGCTAAACAAACATTGATAGATAAAAAAGTCCATTGGTCCATCCTCGTACGGAGAAAGCTATAAGGGTAGATCTGCGGGCCCCTCCGATCTAGGGTTTCGCGGGTGAATGACCGTCGGAGGGGCGGAATCATTGGAAAACCTGCATGTGGAGCTAGGTTATGTTTATAAGTGTGATTTAATGTTTTTAGATGGCATATGTAGATCATGTGGCTGACGTTGTTCACGGACATGGGCTAACACTTCGTAAAATCGTCGATCCGTATGTGGAAACTCCCGGTACGTGTCTACCGGTGTGAATAATGTGGTGAAATTGTTCAACCTTTGTTTTCCATGTACATATGTGCTAAACAAACATAGATAGATAAAAAAGTCCATTGGTCCATCCTCGTACGGAGAAAGCTATAAGGGTAGATCTGCGCCCCCCCCCCCCGATCTAGGGTTTCGGGGCTGAATTACCGTTGGAGGGCCGGAATCATTGGAAATCCTGCATGTGGAGCTAGGTTATGTTTATAAGTGTGATTTAATGTTTGTAGATGGGATCTGTAGGTCTTGTGTATGACGTTGTTCACGGACATGGGCTAACACTTAGTAAAATTGTCGATCCGTATGTGGAAACTCCCGGTACGTGTCTACCGGTGTGAATAATGTGGTGAAATGTGTTCAACCTGGGTTTTCCATGTACGTATGTTCTAAACAAACATAGATAGATAGAAAAGTCAATTGGTCCATCCTCGTACGGAGAAAGCTATAAGGGTAGATATGCGGGCCCCCCCGATCTAGGGTTTCGGGGGTGCATGACCGTCGGAGGTCCGGAATCATTGGAAAACCTGCATGTGGAGCTAGGTTATGTTTATAAGTGTGATTTAATGTTTGTAGATGGCATATGTAGGTCATGTGTCTGACGTTGTTCACGGACATGGGCTAACACTTAGTAAAATTGTCGATCCGTATGTGGAAACTCCCGGTACGTGTCTACCGGTGTGAATAATGTGGTGAAATGTGTTCAACCTTGGTTTTCCATGTACATATGTGCTAAACAAACATAGATAGATAAAAAAGTCCATTGGTCCATCCTCGTACGGCGAAATCTAGAAGGGTAGATCTGCGGGCCCGGCCCCCACGATCTAGGGTTTCGGGGGTGAATGACCGTCGGAGGGCCAGAATCATTGGAAAACCTGCATGTGGAGCTAGGTTATGTTTATAAGTGTGATTTAATGTTTGTAGATGGCATCTGTAGGTCATATGTTTGACGTTGTTAACGGACATGGGCTAACACTTAGTAAAATCGTCGATCCGTATGTGGAAACTCCCGGTACGTGTCTACCGATGTGAATAATATGGTGAAATGTGTTCAACCTTGGTTTTCCATGTACATATGTTCTAAACAAACATAGATAGATAAAAAAGTCCATTGGTCCATCCTCGTACGGAGAAAGCTATAAGGGTAGATCTGCGGCCCCCCCCCGATCTAGGGTTTCGGGGGTGAATGACCGTCGGAGGGCCGGAATCATTGGAAAACCTGCATGTGGATCTAGGTTATGTTTATAAGTGTGATTTAATGTTTGTAGATGGCACATGTAGGTCATGTGTCTGACGTTGTTCACGGGCATGGGCTAACACTTAGTAAAATGGTTGATCCATGTGGAAACTCCCGCTACGTGACTACCGGTGCAAATAATGTGTTGAAATGTGTTCAACCTTGGTTTTCCATGTACATATGTGCTAAACAAACATAGATAGATAAAAAAGTCCATTGGTCCATCCTCGTACGGCGAAATCTAAAAGGGTAGATCTGCGGGCCCGGCCCCCACGATCTAGGGTTTCGGGGGTGAATGACCGTCGGAGGGCCAGAATCATTGGAAAACCTGCATGTGGAGCTAGGTTATGTTTATAAGTGTGATTTAATGTTTGTAGATGGCATCTGTAGGTCATATGTTTGACGTTGTTCACGGACATGGGCTAACACTTAGTAAAATCGTCGATCCGTATGTGGAAACTCCCGGTACGTGTCTACCGGTGTGAATAATATGGTGAAATGTGTTCAACCTTGGTTTTCCATGTACATATGTGCTAAACAAACATAGATAGATAAAAAAGTCCATTGGTCCATCCTCGTACGGAGAAAGCTATAAGGGTAGATCTGCGCCCCCCCCCCCCCCCCGATCTAGGGTTTCGGGGGTGAATGACCGTCGGAGGGCCGGAATCATTGGAAAACCTGCATGTGGATCTAGGTTATGTTTATAAGTGTGATTTAATGTTTCTAGATGGCATATGCAGGTCATGTGTCTGACGTTGTTCACAGACATGGGCTAACACTTAGTAAAATCGTCGATCCGTATGTGGAAACTCCCGGTACGTGTCTACCGGTGTGAATAATGTGGTGAAATGTGTTCAACCTTGGTTTTCCATGTACATATGTGCTAAACAAACATAGATATATAAAAAAGTCCATTGGTCCATCCTCGTAAGGAGAAATCTATAAGGGTAGATCTTCGGGCCCCCCCGATCTAGGGTTTCGGGGGTGCATGACCGTCGGAGGTCCGGAATCATTGGAAAACCTGCATGTGGAGCTAGGTTATGTTTATAAGTGTGATTTAATGTTTGTAGATGGCATATGTAGGTCATGTGTCTGACGTTGTTCACGGACATGGGCTAACACTTAGTAAAATTGTCGATCCGTATGTGGAAACTCCCGGTACGTGTCTACCGGTGTGAATAATGTGGTGAAATGTGTTCAACCTTGGTTTTCCATGTACATATGTGCTAAACAAACATAGATAGATAAAAAAGTCCATTGTTCCATCCTCGTACGGAGAAAGCTATAAGGGTAGATCTGCGCCCCCCCCCCCCCGATCTAGGGTTTCGGGGGTGAATGACCGTCGGAGGGCCGGAATCATTGGAAAACCTGCATGTGGATCTAGGTTATGTTTATAAGTGTGATTTAATGTTTGTAGATGGCACATGTAGGTCATGTGTCTGACGTTGTTCACGGACATGGGCTAACACTTAGTAAAATCGTCGATCCGTATGTGGAAACTCCCGGTACGTGTCTACCGGTGTGAATAATGTGGTGAAATGTGTTCAACCTTGGTTTTCCATGTACATATGTGCTAAACAAACATAGATATATAAAAAAGTCCATTGGTCCATCCTCGTAAGGAGAAATCTATAAGGGTAGATCTTCGGGCCCGGCCCTCCCGATCTAGGGTTTCGGGGGTGAATGACCGTCGGAGGGCCGGAATCATTGGAAAACCTGCATGTGGAGCTAGGTTATGTTTATAAGTGTGATTTAATGTTTGTAGATGGCATATGTAGGTCATGTGTGTGACGTTGTTCACGGACATGGGCTAACACTTAGTAAAATCGTCGATCCGTATGTGGAAACTCCCGGTACGTGTCTACCGGTGTGAATAATGTGGTGAAATTGTTCAACCTTGGTTTTCCATATACATATGTGCCAAACAAACATAGATAGATAAAAAAGTCCATTGGTCCATCCTCGTACGGAGAAAGCTATAAGGGTAGATCTGCGCCCCCCCCCCCCCGATCTAGGATTTCGGGGGTGAATGAACGTTGGAGGGCCAGAATCATTGGAAACCCTGCATGTGGAGCTAGGTTATGTTTATAAGTGTGATTTAATGTTTGTAGATGGCATCTGTAGGTCATATGTTTGACGTTGTTCACGGACATGGGCTAACACTTAGTAAAATCGTCGATCCGTATGTCGAAACTCCCGGTACGTGTCTACCGGTGTGAATAATGTGGTGAAATGTTTTCAACCTTGGTTTCCATGTACATATGTGCTAAACAAACATTGATAGATAAAAAAGTCCATTGGTCCATCCTCGTACAGAGAAAGCTATAAGGGTAGATCTGCGGGCCCCTCCGATCTAGGGTTTCGCGGGTGAATGACCGTCGGAGGGGCGGAATCATTGGAAAACCTGCATGTGGAGCTAGGTTATGTTTATAAGTGTGATTTAGTGTTTGTAGATGGCATATGTAGATCATGTGGCTGACGTTGTTCACGGACATGGGCTAACACTTCGTAAAATCGTCGATCCGTATGTGGAAACTCCCGGTACGTGTCTACCGGTGTGAATAATGTGGTGAAATTGTTCAACCTTTGTTTTCCATGTACATATGTGCTAAACAAACATAGATAGATAAAAAAGTCCATTGGTCCATCCTCGTACGGAGAAAGCTATAAGGGTAGATCTGCGCCCCCCCCCCCCCCCCGATCTAGGGTTTTGGGGCTGAATTACCGTTGAAGGGCCGGAATCATTGGAAATCCTGCATGTGGAGCTAGGTTATGTTTATAAGTGTGATTTAATGTTTGTAGATGGGATCTGTAGGTCTTGTGTATGACGTTGTTCACGGACATGGGCTAACACTTAGTAAAATCGTCGATCCATATGTGGAAACTCTCGGTACGTGTCTACCGGTGTGAATAATGTGGTGAAATGTGTTCAACCTGGGTTTTCCATGTACATATGTTCTAAACAAACATAGATAGATAGAAAAGTCAATTGGTCCATCCTCGTACGGAGAAAGCTATAAGGGTAGATCTGCGGGCCCCCCCGATCTAGGGTTTCGGGGGTGCATGACCGTCGGAGGTCCGGAATCATTGGAAAACCTGCATGTGGAGCTAGGTTATGTTTATAAGTGTGATTTAATGTTTGTAGATGGCATATGTAGGTCATGTGTCTGACGTTGTTCACGGACATGGGCTAACACTTAGTAAAATCGTCGATCCGTATGTGGAAACTCCCGGTACGTGTCTACCGGTTTGAATAATGTGGTGAAATGTGTTCAACATTGGTTTTCCATGTACATATGTGCTAAACAAACATAGATAAATAAAAAAGTCCATTGGTCCATCCTCGTACGGAGAAAGCTATAAGGGTAGATCTGCGGGGCCCCCCGATCTAGGGTTTCGCGAGTGAATGACCGTCGGAGGGCCGAAATCATTGGAAAACCTGCATGTGGAGCTAGGTTATGTTTATAAGTGTGATTTAATTTTTGTAGATGGCATATGTAGGTCATGTGTCTGACGTTGTTCACGGACATGGGCTAACACTTAGTAAAGTCGTCGATCCGTATGTGGAAACTCCCAGTACGTGTCTACCGGTGTGAATAATGTGGTGAAATGTGTTCAACCTTGGGTTTCCATGTACATATGTGCTAAACAAATATAGATAGATAAAAAGTCCATTGGTCCATCCTCGTACGGAGAAATCTATAAGGGTAGATCTGCGGGCCCGGCCCCCCCGATCTAGGGTTTCGGGGGTGAATGACCGTCGGAGGGCCGGAATCATTAGAAAACCTGCATGTGGAGCTAGGTTATGTTTATAAGTGTGATTTAATGTTTGTAGTTGGCATATGTAGGTCATGTGTCTGACGTTGTTCACGGACATGGGCTAACACTTAGTAAAATCGTCGATCCGTATGTGGAAACTCCCGGTACGTGTCTACCGGTGTGAATAATGTGGTGAAATGTGTTCAACCTTGGTTTTCCATGTACATATGTGCTAAAAACATAGATAAAAAAGTCCATTGGTCCATCCTCGTACGGAGAAATCAATAAGGGTAGATCTGCGGGGCCCCCCCGATCTAGGGTTTCGGGGGTGAATGACCGTCGGAGGGCCGGAATCATTAGAAAACCTGCATGTGGAGCTAGGTTATGTTTATAAGTGTGATTTAGTTTTTGTAGATGGCATATGTAGGTCATGTGTCTGACGTTGTTCACAGGCATGGGCTAACACTTAGTAAAATTGTCGATCCATGTGGAAACTCCCGCTACGTGTCTACCGGTACAAATAATGTGGTGAAATGTGTTCAACCTTGGTTTTCCATGTATATATGTGCTAAACAAACATAGATAGATAAAAAGTCCATTGGTCCATCCTCGTACGGAGAAATCTATAAGGGTAGATCTGCGGGCCCGGCCCCCCCGATCTAGGGTTTCGGGGGTGAATGACCGTCGGAGGGCCGGAATCATTAGAAAACCTGCATGTGGAGCTAGGTTATGTTTATAAGTGTGATTTAATGTTTGTAGATGGCATATGTAGGTCATGTGTCTGACGTTGTTCACGGACATGGGCTAACACTTAGTAAAATCGTCCATCCTTATGTGGAAACTCCCGGTACGGGTCTACCGGTGTGAATAATGTGGTGAAATGTGTCCAACCTTGGTTTTTCATGTACATATGTGCTCAGCAAACATAGATAGATAAAAAAGTCCATTGGTCCATCCTCGTACGGAGAAAGCTATAAGGGTAGATCTGCGGGGCCCCCCGATCTAGGGTTTCGGGGGTGAATGCCCGTCAGAGGGCCGGAATCATTGGAAAACCTGCATGTGGAGCTAGGTTATGTTTATAAGTGTGATTTAATGTTTGTAGATGGCATATGATGGTCATGTGTCTGACGTTGGTCACGGACATGGGCTAACACTTAGTAAAATCGTCGATCCGTATGTGGAAACTCCCGGTACGTGTCTACCGGTGTGAATAATGTGGTGAAATGTGTTCAACCTTTGTTTTCCATGTACATATGTGCTAAATAAACATAGATAGATAAAAAAGTCCATTGGTCTATCCTCATACGGAGAAATCTATAAGGGTAGATCTGTGGGCCCCCCCCCCCCCCCGATCTAGGGTTTCGGGGGTGAATGACCGTCGGAGGGCCGGAATCATTAGAAAACCTGCATGTGGAGCTAGGTTATGTTTATGAGTGTGATTTAATGTTTGTAGATGGCATATGTAGGTCATGTGTCTAACGTTGTTCACGGACATGGGCTAACACTTAGTAAAATCGTCGATCCGTATGTGGAAACTCCCGGTACGTGTCTACCGGTGTGAATAATGTGGTGAAATGTGTTCAACCTTGGGTTTCCATGTACATATGTGCTAAAAACATAGATAGATAAAAAAGTCCATTGGTCGATCCTCGTACGGAGAAAGCTATAAGGGTAGATCTGCGCCCCCCCCCCCGATCTAGGGTTTCGGGGGTGAATGACCGTCGGAGGGCCGGAATCATTGGAAAACCTGCATGTGGATCTAGGTTATGTTTATAAGTGTGATTTAATGTTTGTAGATGGCACATGTAGGTCATGTGTCTGACGTTGTTCACGGACATGGGCTAACACTTAGTAAAATCGTCGATCCGTATGTGGAAACTCCCGGTACGTGTCTACCGGTGTGAATAATGTGGTGAAATGTGTTCAACCTTGGTTTTCCATGTACATATGTGCTAAACAAACATAGATATATAAAAAAGTCCATTGGTCCATCCTCGTAAGGAGAAATCTATAAGGGTAGATCTTCGGGCCCGGCCCCCCAGATCTAGGGTTTCGGGGGTGAATGACCGTCGGAGGGCCGGAATAGCTAGAAAACCTGCATGTGGAGCTAGGTTATTTTTATAAGTGTGGTTTAATGTTTGTAGATGGCATATGTAGGTCATGTGTCTGACGTTGTTCACGGACATGGGCTAACACTTAGTAAAATCGTCGATCCGTATGTGGAAACTCCCGGTACGTGTCTACCGGTGTGAATAATGTGGTGAAATTGTTCAACCTTTGTTTTCCATGTACATTTGTGCTAAACAAACATAGATAGATAAAAATTCCATTGGTCCATCCTCGTACGGAGAAATCTATAAGGGTAGATCTGCAGGCCCGACCCCCCCGATCTAGGGTTTCGGGTGTGAATGACCATCGGAGGGCCGGAATCATTAGAAAACCTGCATGTGGAGCTAGGTTATGTTTATAAGTGTGATTTAATGTTTGTAGATGGCATATGTAGGTGATGTGTCTGACGTTGTTCACGGACATGGGCTAACACTTAGTAAAATCGTCGATCCGTATGTGGAAACTCCCGGTACGTGTCTACCGGTGTGAATAATGTGGTGAAATGTGTTCAACCTTGGGTTTCCATGTACATATGTGCTAAAAACATAGATAGACAAAAAAGTCCATTGGTCGATCCTCGTACGGAGAAATCTATAAGGGTAGATCTGCGGGCCCGGCCCCCCCGATCTAGGGTTTCGGGGGTGAATGACTGTCGGAGGGCCGGAATCATTAGAAAACCTGCATGTGGAGCTAGGTTATGTTTATAAGTGTGATTTAATGTTTCTAGATGGCATATGCAGGTCATGTGTCTGACGTTGTTCACGGGCATGGGCTAACACTTAGTAAAATCGTTGATCCATGTGGAAACTCCCGCTACGTGTCTACCGGTGCAAATAATGTGTTGAAATGTGTTCAACCTTGGTTTTCCATGTACATATGTGCTAAACAAACATAGATAGATAAAAAAGTCCATTGGTCCATCCTCGTACGGCGAAATCTAGAAGGGTAGATCTGCGGGCCCGGCCCCCACGATCTAGGGTTTCGGGGGTGAATGACCGTCGGAGGGCCGGAATCATTGGAAAACCTGCATGTGGAGCTAGGTTATGTTTATAAGTGTGATTTAATGTTTGTAGATGGCATCTGTAGGTCATATGTTTGACGTTGTTCACGGACATGGGCTAACACTTAGTAAAATCGTCGATCCGTATGTGGAAACTCCCGGTACGTGTCTACCGGTGTGAATAATATGGTGAAATGTGTTCAACCTTGGTTTTTCATGTACATATGTGCTAAACAAACATAGATAGATAAAAAAGTCCATTGTTCCATCCTCGTACGGAGAAAGCTATAAGGGTAGATCTGCGCCCCCCCCCCCCCCCGATCTAGGGTTTCGGGGGTGAATGACCGTCGGAGGGCCGGAATCATTGGAAAACCTGCATGTGGATCTAGGTTATGTTTATAAGTGTGATTTAATGTTTGTACATGGCACATGTAGGTCATGTGTCTGACGTTGTTCACGGACATGGGCTAACACTTAGTAAAATCGTCGATCCGTATGTGGAAACTCCCGGTACGTGTCTACCGGTGTGAATAATGTGGTGAAATGTGTTCAACCTTGGGTTTCCATGTACATATGTGCTAAAAACATAGATAGACAAAAAAGTCCATTGGTCGATCCTCGTACGGAGAAATCTATAAGGGTAGATCTGCGGGCCCGGCCCCCCGATCTAGGGTTTCGGGGGTGAATGTTTGTCGGAGGGCCGGAATCATTAGAAAACCTGCATGTGGAGCTAGGTTATGTTTATAAGTGTGATTTAATGTTTCTAGATGGCATATGCAGGTCATGTGTCTGACGTTGTTCACGGGCATGGGCTAACACTTAGTAAAATCGTTGATCCATGTGGAAACTCCCGCTACGTGTCTACCGGTGCAAATAATGTGTTGAAATGTGTTCAACCTTGGTTTTCCATGTACATATGTGCTAAACAAACATAGATAGATAAAAAAGTCCATTGGTCCATCCTCGTACGGCGAAATCTAGAAGGGTAGATCTGCGGGCCCGGCCCCCACGATCTAGGGTTTCGGGGGTGAATGACCGTCGGAGGGCCGGAATCATTGGAAAACCTGCATGTGGAGCTAGGTTATGTTTATAAGTGTGATTTAATGTTTGTAGATGGCATCTGTAGGTCATATGTTTGACGTTGTTCACGGACATGGGCTAACACTTAGTAAAATCGTCGATCCGTATGTGGAAACTCCCGGTACGTGTCTACCGGTGTGAATAATGTGGTGAAATGTGTTCAACCTTGGGTTTCCATGTACATATGTGATAAAAACATAGATAGATAAAAAAGTCCATTGGTCGATCCTCGTACGGAGAAATCTATAAGGGTAGATCTGCGGGCCCGGCCCCCCCGATCTAGGGTTTCGGGGGTGAATGACCGTCGGAGGGCCGGAATAGCTAGAAAACCTGCATGTGGAGCTAGGTTATTTTTATAAGTGTGATTTAATGTTTGTAGATGGCATATGTAGGTCATGTGTCTGACGTTCTTCACGGACATGGGCTAACACTTAGTAAAATCGTCGATCCGTATGTGGAAACTCCCGGTACGTGTCTACCGGTGTGAATAATGTGGTGAAATTGTTCAACCTTGGTTTTCCATATACATATGTGCCAAACAAACATAGATAGATAAAAAAGTCCATTGGTCCATCCTCGTACGGAGAAAGCTATAAGGGTAGATCTGCGCCCCCCCCCCCGATCTAGGATTTCGGGGGTGAATGAACGTTGGAGGGCCAGAATCATTGGAAACCCTGCATGTGGAGCTAGGTTATGTTTATAAGTGTGATTTAATGTTTGTAGATGGCATCTGTAGGTCATATGTTTGACGTTGTTCACGGACATGGGGTAACACTTAGTAAAATCGTCGATCCGTATGTCGAAACTCCCGGTACGTGTCTACCGGTGTGAATAATGTGGTGAAATGTTTTCAACCTTGGTTTCCATGTACATATGTGCTAAACAAACATTGATAGATAAAAAAGTCCATTGGTCCATCCTCGTACGGAGAAAGCTATAAGGGTAGATCTGCGGGCCCCTCCGATCTAGGGTTTCGCGGGTGAATGACCGTCGGAGGGGCGGAATCATTGGAAAACCTGCATGTGGAGCTAGGTTATGTTTATAAGTGTGATTTAATGTTTTTAGATGGCATATGTAGATCATGTGGCTGACGTTGTTCACGGACATGGGCTAACACTTCGTAAAATCGTCGATCCGTATGTGGAAACTCCCGGTACGTGTCTACCGGTGTGAATAATGTGGTGAAATTGTTCAACCTTTGTTTTCCATGTACATATGTGCTAAACAAACATAGATAGATAAAAAAGTCCATTGGTCCATCCTCGTACGGAGAAAGCTATAAGGGTAGATCTGCGCCCCCCCCCCCGATCTAGGGTTTCGGGGCTGAATTACCGTTGGAGGGCCGGAATCATTGGAAATCCTGCATGTGGAGCTAGGTAATGTTTATAAGTGTGATTTAATGTTTGTAGATGGGATCTGTAGGTCTTGTGTATGACGTTGTTCACGGACATGGGCTAACACTTAGTAAAATTGTCGATCCGTATGTGGAAACTCCCGGTACGTGTCTACCGGTGTGAATAATGTGGTGAAATGTGTTCAACCTGGGTTTTCCATGTACGTATGTTCTAAACAAACATAGATAGATAGAAAAGTCAATTGGTCCATCCTCGTACGGAGAAAGCTATAAGGGTAGATCTGCGGGCCCCCCCGATCTAGGGTTTCGGGGGTGCATGACCGTCGGAGGTCCGGAATCATTGGAAAACCTGCATGTGGAGCTAGGTTATGTTTATAAGTGTGATTTAATGTTTGTAGATGGCATATGTAGGTCATGTGTCTGACGTTGTTCACGGACATGGGCTAACACTTAGTAAAATTGTCGATCCGTATGTGGAAACTCCCGGTACGTGTCTACCGGTGTGAATAATGTGGTGAAATGTGTTCAACCTTGGTTTTCCATGTACATATGTGCTAAACAAACATAGATAGATAAAAAAGTCCATTGGTCCATCCTCGTACGGCGAAATCTAGAAGGGTAGATCTGCGGGCCCGGCCCCCACGATCTAGGGTTTCGGGGGTGAATGACCGTCGGAGGGCCAGAATCATTGGAAAACCTGCATGTGGAGCTAGGTTATGTTTATAAGTGTGATTTAATGTTTGTAGATGGCATCTGTAGGTCATATGTTTGACGTTGTTCACGGACATGGGCTAACACTTAGTAAAATCGTCGATCCGTATGTGGAAACTCCCGGTACGTGTCTACCGGTGTGAGTAATATGGTGAAATGTGTTCAACCTTGGTTTCCCATGTACATATGTTCTAAACAAACATAGATAGATAAAAAAGTCCATTGGTCCATCCTCGTACGGAGAAAGCTATAAGGGTAGATCTGCGGCCCCCCCCCCCCGATCTAGGGTTTCGGGGGTGAATGACCGTCGGAGGGCCGGAATCATTGGAAAACCTGCATGTGGATCTAGGTTATGTTTATAAGTGTGATTTAATGTTTGTAGATGGCACATGTAGGTTATGTGTCTGACGTTGTTCACGGGCATGGGCTAACACTTAGTAAAATGGTTGATCCATGTGGAAACTCCCGCTACGTGACTACCGGTGCAAATAATGTGTTGAAATGTGTTCAACCTTGGTTTTCCATGTACATATGTGCTAAACAAACATAGATAGATAAAAAAGTCCATTGGTCCATCCTCGTACGGCGAAATCTAAAAGGGTAGATCTGCGGGCCCGGCCCCCACGATCTAGGGTTTCGGGGGTGAATGACCGTCGGAGGGCCAGAATCATTGGAAAACCTGCATGTGGAGCTAGGTTATGTTTATAAGTGTGATTTAATGTTTGTAGATGGCATCTGTAGGTCATATGTTTGACGTTGTTCACGGACATGGGCTAACACTTAGTAAAATCGTCGATCCGTATGTGGAAACTCCCGGTACGTGTCTACCGGTGTGAATAATATGGTGAAATGTGTTCAACCTTGGTTTTCCATGTACATATGTGCTAAACAAACATAGATAGATAAAAAAGTCCATTGGTCCATCCTCGTACGGAGAAAGCTATAAGGGTAGATCTGCGCCCCCCCCCCCCCCCCGATCTAGGGATTCGGGGGTGAATGACCGTCGGAGGGCCGGAATCATTGGAAAACCTGCATGTGGATCTAGGTTATGTTTATAAGTGTGATTTAATGTTTCTAGATGGCATATGCAGGTCATGTGTCTGACGTTGTTCACGGACATGGGCTAACACTTAGTAAAATCGTCGATCCGTATGTGGAAACTCCCGGTACGTGTCTACCGGTGTGAATAATGTGGTGAAATGTGTTCAACCTTGGTTTTCCATGTACATATGTGCTAAACAAACATAGATATATAAAAAAGTCCATTGGTCCATCCTCGTAAGGAGAAATCTATAAGGGTAGATCTTCGGGCCCCCCCGATCTAGGGTTTCGGGGGTGCATGACCGTCGGAGGTCCGGAATCATTGGAAAACCTGCATGTGGAGCTAGGTTATGTTTATAAGTGTGATTTAATGTTTGTAGATGGCATATGTAGGTCATGTGTCTGACGTTGTTCACGGACATGGGCTAACACTTAGTAAAATTGTCGATCCGTATGTGGAAACTCCCGGTACGTGTCTACCGGTGTGAATAATGTGGTGAAATGTGTTCAACCTTGGTTTTCCATGTACATATGTGCTAAACAAACATAGATAGATAAAAAAGTCCATTGTTCCATCCTCGTACGGAGAAAGCTATAAGGGTAGATCTGCGCCCCCCCCCCCCGATCTAGGGTTTCGGGGGTGAATGACCGTCGGAGGGCCGGAATCATTGGAAAACCTGCATGTGGATCTAGGTTATGTTTATAAGTGTGATTTAATGTTTGTAGATGGCACATGTAGGTCATGTGTCTGACGTTGTTCACGGACATGGGCTAACACTTAGTAAAATCGTCGATCCGTATGTGGAAACTCCCGGTACGTGTCTACCGGTGTGAATAATGTGGTGAAATGTGTTCAACCTTTGTTTTCCATGTACATATGTGCTAAACAAACATAGATATATAAAAAAGTCCATTGGTCCATCCTCGTAAGGAGAAATCTATAAGGGTAGATCTTCGGGCCCGGCCCCCCCGATCTAGGGTTTCGGGGGTGAATGACCGTCGGAGGGCCGGAATCATTGGAAAACCTGCATGTGGAGCTAGGTTATGTTTATAAGTGTGATTTAATGTTTGTAGATGGCATATGTAGGTCATGTGTGTGACGTTGTTCACGGACATGGGCTAACACTTAGTAAAATCGTCGATCCGTATGTGGAAACTCCCGGTACGTGTCTACCGGTGTGAATAATGTGGTGAAATTGTTCAACCTTGGTTTTCCATATACATATGTGCCAAACAAACATAGATAGATAAAAAAGTCCATTGGTCCATCCTCGTACGGAGAAAGCTATAAGGGTAGATCTGCGCCCCCCCCCCCGATCTAGGATTTCGGGGGTGAATGAACGTTGGAGGGCCAGAATCATTGGAAACCCTGCATGTGGAGCTAGGTTATGTTTATAAGTGTGATTTAATGTTTGTAGATGGCATCTGTAGGTCATATGTTTGACGTTGTTCACGGACATGGGCTAACACTTAGTAAAATCGTCGATCCGTATGTCGAAACTCCCGGTACGTGTCTACCGGTGTGAATAATGTGGTGAAATGTTTTCAACCTTGGTTTCCATGTACATATGTGCTAAACAAACATTGATAGATAAAAAAGTCCGTTGGTCCATCCTCGTACAGAGAAAGCTATAAGGGTAGATCTGCGGGCCCCTCCGATCTAGGGTTTCGCGGGTGAATGACCGTCGGAGGGGCGGAATCATTGGAAAACCTGCATGTGGAGCTAGGTTATGTTTATAAGTGTGATTTAGTGTTTGTAGATGGCATATGTAGATCATGTGGCTGACGTTGTTCACGGACATGGGCTAACACTTCGTAAAATCGTCGATCCGTATGTGGAAACTCCCGGTACGTGTCTACCGGTGTGAATAATGTGGTGAAATTGTTCAACCTTTGTTTTCCATGTACATATGTGCTAAACAAACATAGATAGATAAAAAAGTCCATTGGTCCATCCTCGTACGGAGAAAGCTATAAGGGTAGATCTGCGCCCCCCCCCCCCCCGATCTAGGGTTTTGGGGCTGAATTACCGTTGAAGGGCCGGAATCATTGGAAATCCTGCATGTGGAGCTAGGTTATGTTTATAAGTGTGATTTAATGTTTGTAGATGGGATCTGTAGGTCTTGTGTATGACGTTGTTCACGGACATGGGCTAACACTTAGTAAAATCGTCGATCCATATGTGGAAACTCTCGGTACGTGTCTACCGGTGTGAATAATGTGGTGAAATGTGTTCAAACTGGGTTTTCCATGTACATATGTTCTAAACAAACATAGATAGATAGAAAAGTCAATTGGTCCATCCTCGTACGGAGAAAGCTATAAGGGTAGATCTGCGGGCCCCCCCGATCTAGGGTTTCGGGGGTGCATGACCGTCGGAGGTCCGGAATCATTGGAAAACCTGCATGTGGAGCTAGGTTATGTTTATAAGTGTGATTTAATGTTTGTAGATGGCATATGTAGGTCATGTGTCTGACGTTGTTCACGGACATGGGCTAACACTTAGTAAAATCGTCGATCCGTATGTGGAAACTCCCGGTACGTGTCTACCGGTGTGAATAATGTGGTGAAATTGTTCAACCTTGGTTTTCCATATACATATGTGCCAAACAAACATAGATAGATAAAAAAGTCCATTGGTCCATCCTCGTACGGAGAAAGCTATAAGGGTAGATCTGCGCCCCCCCCCCCCCCCCGATCTAGGATTTCGGGGGTGAATGAACGTTGGAGGGCCAGAATCATTGGAAACCCTGCATGTGGAGCTAGGTTATGTTTATAAGTGTGATTTAATGTTTGTAGATGGCATCTGTAGGTCATATGTTTGACGTTGTTCACGGACATGGGCTAACACTTAGTAAAATCGTCGATCCGTATGTCGAAACTCCCGGTACGTGTCTACCGGTGTGAATAATGTGGTGAAATGTTTTCAACCTTGGTTTCCATGTACATATGTGCTAAACAAACATTGATAGATAAAAAAGTCCATTGGTCCATCCTCGTACAGAGAAAGCTATAAGGGTAGATCTGCGGGCCCCTCCGATCTAGGGTTTCGCGGGTGAATGACCGTCGGAGGGGCGGAATCATTGGAAAACCTGCATGTGGAGCTAGGTTATGTTTATAAGTGTGATTTAGTGTTTGTAGATGGCATATGTAGATCATGTGGCTGACGTTGTTCACGGACATGGGCTAACACTTCGTAAAATCGTCGATCCGTATGTGGAAACTCCCGGTACGTGTCTACCGGTGTGAATAATGTGGTGAAATTGTTCAACCTTTGTTTTCCATGTACATATGTGCTAAACAAACATAGATAGATAAAAAAGTCCATTGGTCCATCCTCGTACGGAGAAAGCTATAAGGGTAGATCTGCGCCCCCCCCCGATCTAGGGTTTTGGGGCTGAATTACCGTTGAAGGGCCGGAATCATTGGAAATCCTGCATGTGGAGCTAGGTTATGTTTATAAGTGTGATTTAATGTTTTTAGATGGCATATGTAGGTCATGTGTCTGATGTTGTTCAACCACATGGGCTAACACTTATTAAAATCGTCGATCCGTATGTGGAAACTCCCGGTACGTGTCTACCGGTGTGAATAATGTGGTGAAATGTGTTCAACCTTGGTTTTCCATGTACATATGTTCTAAACAAACATAGATAGATAGAAAAGTCAATTGGTCCATCCTCGTACGGAGAAAGCTATAAGGGTAGATCTGCGGGCCCCCCCGATCTAGGGTTTCGGGGGTGCATGACCGTCGGAGGTCCGGAATCATTGGAAAACCTGCATGTGGAGCTAGGTTATGTTTATAAGTGTGATTTAATGTTTGTAGATGGCATATGTAGGTCATGTGTCTGACGTTGTTCACGGACATGGGCTAACACTTAGTAAAATCGTCGATCCGTATGTGGAAACTCCCGGTACGTGTCTACCGGTTTGAATAATGTGGTGAAATGTGTTCAACATTGGTTTTCCATGTACATATGTGCTAAACAAACATAGATAAATAAAAAAGTCCATTGGTCCATCCTCGTACGGAGAAAGCTATAAGGGTAGATCTGCGGGGCCCCCCGATCTAGGGTTTCGCGAGTGAATGACCGTCGGAGGGCCGGAATCATTGGAAAAACTGCATGTGGAGCTAGGTTATGTTTATAAGTGTGATTTAATTTTTGTAGATGGCATATGTAGGTCATGTGTCTGACGTTGTTCACGGACATGGGCTAACACTTAGTAAAGTCGTCGATCCGTATGTGGAAACTCCCAGTACGTGTCTACCGGTGTGAATAATGTGGTGAAATGTGTTCAACCTTGGGTTTCCATGTACATATGTGCTAAACAAATATAGATAGATAAAAAGTCCATTGGTCCATCCTCGTACGGAGAAATCTATAAGGGTAGATCTGCGGGCCCGGCCCCCCCGATCTAGGGTTTCGGGGGTGAATGACCGTCGGAGGGCCGGAATCATTAGAAAACCTGCATGTGGAGCTAGGTTATGTTTATAAGTGTGATTTAATGTTTGTAGTTGGCATATGTAGGTCATGTGTCTGACGTTGTTCACGGACATGGGCTAACACTTAGTAAAATCGTCGATCCGTATGTGGAAACTCCCGGTACGTGTCTACCGGTGTGAATAATGTGGTGAAATGTGTTCAACCTTGGTTTTCCATGTACATATGTGCTAAAAACATAGATAAAAAAGTCCATTGGTCCATCCTCGTACGGAGAAATCAATAAGGGTAGATCTGCGGGGCCCCCCCGATCTAGGGTTTCGGGGGTGAATGACCGTCGGAGGGCCGGAATCATTAGAAAACCTGCATGTGGAGCTAGGTTATGTTTATAAGTGTGATTTAGTTTTTGTAGATGGCATATGTAGGTCATGTGTCTGACGTTGTTCACGGGCATGGGCTAACACTTAGTAAAATTGTCGATCCATGTGGAAACTCCCGCTACGTGTCTACCGGTACAAATAATGTGGTGAAATGTGTTCAACCTTGGTTTTCCATGTACATATGTGCTAAACAAACATAGATAGATAAAAAGTCCATTGGTCCATCCTCGTACGGAGAAATCTATAAGGGTAGATCTGCGGGCCCGGCCCCCCCGATCTAGGGTTTCGGGGGTGAATGACCGTCGGAGGGCCGGAATCATTAGAAAACCTGCATGTGGAGCTAGGTTATGTTTATAAGTGTGATTTAATGTTTGTAGATGGCATATGTAGGTCATGTGTCTGACGTTGTTCACGGACATGGGCTAACACTTAGTAAAATCGTCCATCCTTATGTGGAAACTCCCGGTACGGGTCTACCGGTGTGAATAATGTGGTGAAATGTGTCCAACCTTGGTTTTTCATGTACATATGTGCTCAGCAAACATAGATAGATAAAAAAGTCCATTGGTCCATCCTCGTACGGAGAAAGCTATAAGGGTAGATCTGCGGGGCCCCCCGATCTAGGGTTTCGGGGGTGAATGCCCGTCAGAGGGCCGGAATCATTGGAAAACCTGCATGTGGAGCTAGGTTATGTTTATAAGTGTGATTTAATGTTTGTAGATGGCATATGATGGTCATGTGTCTGACGTTGGTCACGGACATGGGCTAACACTTAGTAAAATCGTCGATCCGTATGTGGAAACTCCCGGTACGTGTCTACCGGTGTGAATAATGTGGTGAAATGTGTTCAACCTTTGTTTTCCATGTACATATGTGCTAAATAAACATAGATAGATAAAAAAGTCCATTGGTCTATCCTCATACGGAGAAATCTATAAGGGTAGATCTGTGGGCCCGCCCCCCCCCCCCCGATCTAGGGTTTCGGGGGTGAATGACCGTCGGAGGGCCGGAATCATTAGAAAACCTGCATGTGGAGCTAGGTTATGTTTATGAGTGTGATTTAATGTTTGTAGATGGCATATGTAGGTCATGTGTCTAACGTTGTTCACGGACATGGGCTAACACTTAGTAAAATCGTCGATCCGTATGTGGAAACTCCCGGTACGTGTCTACCGGTGTGAATAATGTGGTGAAATGTGTTCAACCTTGGGTTTCCATGTACATATGTGCTAAAAACATAGATAGATAAAAAAGTCCATTGGTCGATCCTCGTACGGAGAAAGCTATAAGGGTAGATCTGCGCCCCCCCCCCCCCCGATCTAGGGTTTCGGGGGTGAATGACCGTCGGAGGGCCGGAATCATTGGAAAACCTGCATGTGGATCTAGGTTATGTTTATAAGTGTGATTTAATGTTTGTAGATGGCACATGTAGGTCATGTGTCTGACGTTGTTCACGGACATGGGCTAACACTTAGTAAAATCGTCGATCCGTATGTGGAAACTCCCGGTACGTGTCTACCGGTGTGAATAATGTGGTGAAATGTGTTCAACCTTGGTTTTCCATGTACATATGTGCTAAACAAACATAGATATATAAAAAAGTCCATTGGTCCATCCTCGTAAGGAGAAATCTATAAGGGTAGATCTTCGGGCCCGGCCCCCCGATCTAGGGTTTCGGGGGTGAATGACCGTCGGAGGGCCGGAATAGCTAGAAAACCTGCATGTGGAGCTAGGTTATTTTTATAAGTGTGGTTTAATGTTTGTAGATGGCATATGTAGGTCATGTGTCTGACGTTGTTCACGGACATGGGCTAACACTTAGTAAAATCGTCGATCCGTATGTGGAAACTCCCGGTACGTGTCTACCGGTGTGAATAATGTGGTGAAATTGTTCAACCTTTGTTTTCCATGTACATTTGTGCTAAACAAACATAGATAGATAAAAATTCCATTGGTCCATCCTCGTACGGAGAAATCTATAAGGGTAGATCTGCAGGCCCGACCCCCCCGATCTAGGGTTTCGGGTGTGAATGACCATCGGAGGGCCGGAATCATTAGAAAACCTGCATGTGGAGCTAGGTTATGTTTATAAGTGTGATTTAATGTTTGTAGATGGCATATGTAGGTGATGTGTCTGACGTTGTTCACGGACATGGGCTAACACTTAGTAAAATCGTCGATCCGTATGTGGAAACTCCCGGTACGTGTCTACCGGTGTGAATAATGTGGTGAAATGTGTTCAACCTTGGGTTTCCATGTACATATGTGCTAAAAACATAGATAGACAAAAAAGTCCATTGGTCGATCCTCGTACGGAGAAATCTATAAGGGTAGATCTGCGGGCCCGGCCCCCCCGATCTAGGGTTTCGGGGGTGAATGACTGTCGGAGGGCCGGAATCATTAGAAAACCTGCATGTGGAGCTAGGTTATGTTTATAAGTGTGATTTAATGTTTCTAGATGGCATATGCAGGTCATGTGTCTGACGTTGTTCACGGGCATGGGCTAACACTTAGTAAAATCGTTGATCCATGTGGAAACTCCCGCTACGTGTCTACCGGTGCAAATAATGTGTTGAAATGTGTTCAACCTTGGTTTTCCATGTACATATGTGCTAAACAAACATAGATAGATAAAAAAGTCCATTGGTCCATCCTCGTACGGCGAAATCTAGAAGGGCAGATCTGCGGGCCCGGCCCCCACGATCTAGGGTTTCGGGGGTGAATGACCGTCGGAGGGCCGGAATCATTGGAAAACCTGCATGTGGAGCTAGGTTATGTTTATAAGTGTGATTTAATGTTTGTAGATGGCATCTGTAGGTCATATGTTTGACGTTGTTCACGGACATGGGCTAACACTTAGTAAAATCGTCGATCCGTATGTGGAAACTCCCGGTACGTGTCTACCGGTGTGAATAATATGGTGAAATGTGTTCAACCTTGGTTTTTCATGTACATATGTGCTAAACAAACATAGATAGATAAAAAAGTCCATTGTTCCATCCTCGTACGGAGAAAGCTATAAGGGTAGATCTGCGCCCCCCCCCCGATCTAGGGTTTCGGGGGTGAATGACCGTCGGAGGGCCGGAATCATTGGAAAACCTGCATGTGGATCTAGGTTATGTTTATAAGTGTGATTTAATGTTTGTAGATGGCACATGTAGGTCATGTGTCTGACGTTGTTCACGGACATGGGCTAACACTTAGTAAAATCGTCGATCCGTATGTGGAAACTCCCGGTACGTGTCTACCGGTGTGAATAATGTGGTGAAATGTGTTCAACCTTGGGTTTCCATGTACATATGTGCTAAAAACATAGATAGACAAAAAATTCCATTGGTCGATCCTCGTACGGAGAAATCTATAAGGGTAGATCTGCGGGCCCGGCCCCCCCGATCTAGGGTTTCGGGGGTGAATGTTTGTCGGAGGGCCGGAATCATTAGAAAACCTGCATGTGGAGCTAGGTTATGTTTATAAGTGTGATTTAGTTTTTGTAGATGGCATATGTAGGTCATGTGTCTGACGTTGTTCACGGGCATGGGCTAACACTTAGTAAAATTGTCGATCCATGTGGAAACTCCCGCTACGTGTCTACCGGTACAAATAATGTGGTGAAATGTGTTCAACCTTGGTTTTCCATGTACATATGTGCTAAACAAACATAGATAGATAAAAAGTCCATTGGTCCATCCTCGTACGGAGAAATCTATAAGGGTAGATCTGCGGGCCCGGCCCCCCCGATCTAGGGTTTCGGGGGTGAATGACCGTCGGAGGGCCGGAATAGCTAGAAAACCTGCATGTGGAGCTAGGTTATTTTTATAAGTGTGATTTAATGTTTGTAGATGGCATATGTAGGTCATGTGTCTGACGTTCTTCACGGACATGGGCTAACACTTAGTAAAATCGTCGATCCGTATGTGGAAACTCCCGGTACGTGTCTACCGGTGTGAATAATGTGGTGAAATGTGTTCAACCTTGGGTTTCCATGTACATATGTGATAAAAACATAGATAGATAAAAAAGTCCATTGGTCGATCCTCGTACGGAGAAATCTATAAGGGTAGATCTGCGGGCCCGGCCCCCCCGATCTAGGGTTTCGGGGGTGAATGACCGTCGGAGGGCCGGAATAGCTAGAAAACCTGCATGTGGAGCTAGGTTATTTTTATAAGTGTGATTTAATGTTTGTAGATGGCATATGTAGGTCATGTGTCTGACGTTCTTCACGGACATGGGCTAACACTTAGTAAAATCGTCGATCCGTATGTGGAAACTCCCGGTACGTGTCTACCGGTGTGAATAATGTGGTGAAATGTGTTCAACCTTGGGTTTCCATGTACATATGTGCTAAAAACATAGATAGACAAAAAATTCCATTGGTCGATCCTCGTACGGAGAAATCTATAAGGGTAGATCTGCGGGCCCGGCCCCCCCGATCTAGGGTTTCGGGGGTGAATGTTTGTCGGAGGGCCGGAATCATTAGAAAACCTGCATGTGGAGCTAGGTTATGTTTATAAGTGTGATTTAATGTTTCTAGATGGCATATGCAGGTCATATGTTTGACGTTGTTCACGGACATGGGCTAACACTTAGTAAAATCGTCGATCCGTATGTGGAAACTCCCGGTACGTGTCTACCGGTGTGAATAATATGGTGAAATGTGTTCAACCTTGGTTTTTCATGTACATATGTGCTAAACAAACATAGATAGATAAAAAAGTCCATTGTTCCATCCTCGTACGGAGAAAGCTATAAGGGTAGATCTGCGCCCCCCCCCCCCGATCTAGGGTTTCGGGGGTGAATGACCATCGGAGGGCCGGAATCATTAGAAAACCTGCATGTGGAGCTAGGTTATGTTTATAAGTGTGATTTAATGTTTGTAGATGGCATATGTAGGTGATGTGTCTGACGTTGTTCACGGACATGGGCTAACACTTAGTAAAATCGTCGATCCGTATGTGGAAACTCCCGGTACGTGTCTACCGGTGTGAATAATGTGGTGAAATGTGTTCAACCTTGGGTTTCCATGTACATATGTGATAAAAACATAGATAGATAAAAAAGTCCATTGGTCGATCCTCGTACGGAGAAATCTATAAGGGTAGATCTGCGGGCCCGGCCCCCCCGATCTAGGGTTTCGGGGGTGATTGACCGTCGGAGGGCCGGAATAGCTAGAAAACCTGCATGTGGAGCTAGGTTATTTTTATAAGTGTGATTTAATGTTTGTAGATGGCATATGTAGGTCATGTGTCTGACGTTCTTCACGGACATGGGCTAACACTTAGTAAAATCGTCGATCCGTATGTGGAAACTCCCGGTACGTGTCTACCGGTGTGAATAATGTGGTGAAATTGTTCAACCTTGGTTTTCCATATACATATGTGCCAAACAAACATAGATAGATAAAAAAGTCCATTGGTCCATCCTCGTACGGAGAAAGCTATAAGGGTAGATCTGCGCCCCCCCCCCCCGATCTAGGATTTCGGGGGTGAATGAACGTTGGAGGGCCAGAATCATTGGAAACCCTGCATGTGGAGCTAGGTTATGTTTATAAGTGTGATTTAATGTTTGTAGATGGCATCTGTAGGTCATATGTTTGACGTTGTTCACGGACATGGGCTAACACTTAGTAAAATCGTCGATCCGTATGTCGAAACTCCCGGTACGTGTCTACCGGTGTGAATAATGTGGTGAAATGTTTTCAACCTTGGTTTCCATGTACATATGTGCTAAACAAACATTGATAGATAAAAAAGTCCATTGGTCCATCCTCGTACGGAGAAAGCTATAAGGGTAGATCTGCGGGCCCCTCCGATCTAGGGTTTCGCGGGTGAATGACCGTCGGAGGGGCGGAATCATTGGAAAACCTGCATGTGGAGCTAGGTTATGTTTATAAGTGTGATTTAATGTTTTTAGATGGCATATGTAGATCATGTGGCTGACGTTGTTCACGGACATGGGCTAACACTTCGTAAAATCGTCGATCCGTATGTGGAAACTCCCGGTACGTGTCTACCGGTGTGAATAATGTGGTGAAATTGTTCAACCTTTGTTTTCCATGTACATATGTGCTAAACAAACATAGATAGATAAAAAAGTCCATTGGTCCATCCTCGTACGGAGAAAGCTATAAGGGTAGATCTGCGCCCCCCCCCCCCGATCTAGGGTTTCGGGGCTGAATTACCGTTGGAGGGCCGGAATCATTGGAAATCCTGCATGTGGAGCTAGGTTATGTTTATAAGTGTGATTTAATGTTTGTAGATGGGATCTGTAGGTCTTGTGTATGACGTTGTTCACGGACATGGGCTAACACTTAGTAAAATTGTCGATCCGTATGTGGAAACTCCCGGTACGTGTCTACCGGTGTGAATAATGTGGTGAAATGTGTTCAACCTGGGTTTTCCATGTACGTATGTTCTAAACAAACATAGATAGATAGAAAAGTCAATTGGTCCATCCTCGTACGGAGAAAGCTATAAGGGTAGATCTGCGGGCCCCCCCGATCTAGGGTTTCGGGGGTGCATGACCGTCGGAGGTCCGGAATCATTGGAAAACCTGCATGTGGAGCTAGGTTATGTTTATAAGTGTGATTTAATGTTTGTAGATGGCATATGTAGGTCATGTGTCTGACGTTGTTCACGGACATGGGCTAACACTTAGTAAAATTGTCGATCCGTAT
The DNA here is from genome assembly GCA_950022295.1 of Bromus sterilis. Classification (NCBI taxonomy): domain Eukaryota; kingdom Viridiplantae; phylum Streptophyta; class Magnoliopsida; order Poales; family Poaceae; genus Bromus; species Bromus sterilis. The sequence goes on along the minus strand of OX465601.1, from coordinate 133,627,168 downwards.
GTGGAAACTCCCGGTACGTGTCTACCGGTGTGAATAATGTGGTGAAATGTGTTCAACCTTGGTTTTCCATGTACATATGTGCTAAACAAACATAGATAGATAAAAAAGTCCATTGGTCCATCCTCGTACGGCGAAATCTAGAAGGGTAGATCTGCGGGCCCGGCCCCCACGATCTAGGGTTTCGGGGGTGAATGACCGTCGGAGGGCCAGAATCATTGGAAAACCTGCATGTGGAGCTAGGTTATGTTTATAAGTGTGATTTAATGTTTGTAGATGGCATCTGTAGGTCATATGTTTGACGTTGTTCACGGACATGGGCTAACACTTAGTAAAATCGTCGATCCGTATGTGGAAACTCCCGGTACGTGTCTACCGGTGTGAATAATATGGTGAAATGTGTTCAACCTTGGTTTTCCATGTACATATGTTCTAAACAAACATAGATAGATAAAAAAGTCCATTGGTCCATCCTCGTACGGAGAAAGCTATAAGGGTAGATCTGCGGCCCCCCCCCGATCTAGGGTTTCGGGGGTGAATGACCGTCGGAGGGCCGGAATCATTGGAAAACCTGCATGTGGATCTAGGTTATGTTTATAAGTGTGATTTAATGTTTGTAGATGGCACATGTAGGTCATGTGTCTGACGTTGTTCACGGGCATGGGCTAACACTTAGTAAAATGGTTGATCCATGTGGAAACTCCCGCTACGTGACTACCGGTGCAAATAATGTGTTGAAATGTGTTCAACCTTGGTTTTCCATGTACATATGTGCTAAACAAACATAGATAGATAAAAAAGTCCATTGGTCCATCCTCGTACGGCGAAATCTAAAAGGGTAGATCTGCGGGCCCGGCCCCCACGATCTAGGGTTTCGGGGGTGAATGACCGTCGGAGGGCCAGAATCATTGGAAAACCTGCATGTGGAGCTAGGTTATGTTTATAAGTGTGATTTAATGTTTGTAGATGGCATCTGTAGGTCATATGTTTGACGTTGTTCACGGACATGGGCTAACACTTAGTAAAATCGTCGATCCGTATGTGGAAACTCCCGGTACGTGTCTACCGGTGTGAATAATATGGTGAAATGTGTTCAACCTTGGTTTTCCATGTTCATATGTGCTAAACAAACATAGATAGATAAAAAAGTCCATTGGTCCATCCTCGTACGGAGAAAGCTATAAGGGTAGATCTGCGCCCCCCCCCGATCTAGGGTTTCGGGGGTGAATGACCGTCGGAGGGCCGGAATCATTGGAAAACCTGCATGTGGATCTAGGTTATGTTTATAAGTGTGATTTAATGTTTCTAGATGGCATATGCAGGTCATGTGTCTGACGTTGTTCACGGACATGGGCTAACACTTAGTAAAATCGTCGATCCGTATGTGGAAACTCCCGGTACGTGTCTACCGGTGTGAATAATGTGGTGAAATGTGTTCAACCTTGGTTTTCCATGTACATATGTGCTAAACAAACATAGATATATAAAAAAGTCCATTGGTCCATCCTCGTAAGGAGAAATCTATAAGGGTAGATCTTCGGGCCCCCCCGATCTAGGGTTTCGGGGGTGCATGACCGTCGGAGGTCCGGAATCATTGGAAAACCTGCATGTGGAGCTAGGTTATGTTTATAAGTGTGATTTAATGTTTGTAGATGGCATATGTAGGTCATGTGTCTGACGTTGTTCACGGACATGGGCTAACACTTAGTAAAATTGTCGATCCGTATGTGGAAACTCCCGGTACGTGTCTACCGGTGTGAATAATGTGGTGAAATGTGTTCAACCTTGGTTTTCCATGTACATATGTGCTAAACAAACATAGATAGATAAAAAAGTCCATTGTTCCATCCTCGTACGGAGAAAGCTATAAGGGTAGATCTGCGCCCCCCCCCCCCGATCTAGGGTTTCGGGGGTGAATGACCGTCGGAGGGCCGGAATCATTGGAAAACCTGCATGTGGATCTAGGTTATGTTTATAAGTGTGATTTAATGTTTGTAGATGGCACATGTAGGTCATGTGTCTGACGTTGTTCACGGACATGGGCTAACACTTAGTAAAATCGTCGATCCGTATGTGGAAACTCCCGGTACGTGTCTACCGGTGTGAATAATGTGGTGAAATGTGTTCAACCTTGGTTTTCCATGTACATATGTGCTAAACAAACATAGATATATAAAAAAGTCCATTGGTCCATCCTCGTAAGGAGAAATCTATAAGGGTAGATCTTCGGGCCCGGCCCCCCCGATCTAGGGTTTCGGGGGTGAATGACCGTCGGAGGGCCGGAATCATTGGAAAACCTGCATGTGGAGCTAGGTTATGTTTATAAGTGTGATTTAATGTTTGTAGATGGCATATGTAGGTCATGTGTGTGACGTTGTTCACGGACATGGGCTAACACTTAGTAAAATCGTCGATCCGTATGTGGAAACTCCCGGTACGTGTCTACCGGTGTGAATAATGTGGTGAAATTGTTCAACCTTGGTTTTCCATATACATATGTGCCAAACAAACATAGATAGATAAAAAAGTCCATTGGTCCATCCTCGTACGGAGAAAGCTATAAGGGTAGATCTGCGCCCCCCCCCCCGATCTAGGATTTCGGGGGTGAATGAACGTTGGAGGGCCAGAATCATTGGAAACCCTGCATGTGGAGCTAGGTTATGTTTATAAGTGTGATTTAATGTTTGTAGATGGCATCTGTAGGTCATATGTTTGACGTTGTTCACGGACATGGGCTAACACTTAGTAAAATCGTCGATCCGTATGTCGAAACTCCCGGTACGTGTCTACCGGTGTGAATAATGTGGTGAAATGTTTTCAACCTTGGTTTCCATGTACATATGTGCTAAACAAACATTGATAGATAAAAAAGTCCATTGGTCCATCCTCGTACAGAGAAAGCTATAAGGGTAGATCTGCGGGCCCCTCCGATCTAGGGTTTCGCGGGTGAATGACCGTCGGAGGGGCGGAATCATTGGAAAACCTGCATGTGGAGCTAGGTTATGTTTATAAGTGTGATTTAGTGTTTGTAGATGGCATATGTAGATCATGTGGCTGACGTTGTTCACGGACATGGGCTAACACTTCGTAAAATCGTCGATCCGTATGTGGAAACTCCCGGTACGTGTCTACCGGTGTGAATAATGTGGTGAAATTGTTCAACCTTTGTTTTCCATGTACATATGTGCTAAACAAACATAGATAGATAAAAAAGTCCATTGGTCCATCCTCGTACGGAGAAAGCTATAAGGGTAGATCTGCGCCCCCCCCCCCCCCGATCTAGGGTTTTGGGGCTGAATTACCGTTGAAGGGCCGGAATCATTGGAAATCCTGCATGTGGAGCTAGGTTATGTTTATAAGTGTGATTTAATGTTTGTAGATGGGATCTGTAGGTCTTGTGTATGACGTTGTTCACGGACATGGGCTAACACTTAGTAAAATCGTCGATCCATATGTGGAAACTCTCGGTACGTGTCTACCGGTGTGAATAATGTGGTGAAATGTGTTCAACCTGGGTTTTCCATGTACATATGTTCTAAACAAACATAGATAGATAGAAAAGTCAATTGGTCCATCCTCGTACGGAGAAAGCTATAAGGGTAGATCTGCGGGCCCCCCCGATCTAGGGTTTCGGGGGTGCATGACCGTCGGAGGTCCGGAATCATTGGAAAACCTGCATGTGGAGCTAGGTTATGTTTATAAGTGTGATTTAATGTTTGTAGATGGCATATGTAGGTCATGTGTCTGACGTTGTTCACGGACATGGGCTAACACTTAGTAAAATCGTCGATCCGTATGTGGAAACTCCCGGTACGTGTCTACCGGTTTGAATAATGTGGTGAAATGTGTTCAACATTGGTTTTCCATGTACATATGTGCTAAACAAACATAGATAAATAAAAAAGTCCATTGGTCCATCCTCGTACGGAGAAAGCTATAAGGGTAGATCTGCGGGGCCCCCCGATCTAGGGTTTCGCGAGTGAATGACCGTCGGAGGGCCGGAATCATTGGAAAACCTGCATGTGGAGCTAGGTTATGTTTATAAGTGTGATTTAATTTTTGTAGATGGCATATGTAGGTCATGTGTCTGACGTTGTTCACGGACATGGGCTAACACTTAGTAAAGTCGTCGATCCGTATGTGGAAACTCCCAGTACGTGTCTACCGGTGTGAATAATGTGGTGAAATGTGTTCAACCTTGGGTTTCCATGTACATATGTGCTAAACAAATATAGATAGATAAAAAGTCCATTGGTCCATCCTCGTACGGAGAAATCTATAAGGGTAGATCTGCGGGCCCGGCCCCCCCGATCTAGGGTTTCGGGGGTGAATGACCGTCGGAGGGCCGGAATCATTAGAAAACCTGCATGTGGAGCTAGGTTATGTTTATAAGTGTGATTTAATGTTTGTAGTTGGCATATGTAGGTCATGTGTCTGACGTTGTTCACGGACATGGGCTAACACTTAGTAAAATCGTCGATCCGTATGTGGAAACTCCCGGTACGTGTCTACCGGTGTGAATAATGTGGTGAAATGTGTTCAACCTTGGTTTTCCATGTAAATATGTGCTAAAAACATAGATAAAAAAGTCCATTGGTCCATCCTCGTACGGAGAAATCAATAAGGGTAGATCTGCGGGGCCCCCCCGATCTAGGGTTTCGGGGGTGAATGACCGTCGGAGGGCCGGAATCATTAGAAAACCTGCATGTGGAGCTAGGTTATGTTTATAAGTGTGATTTAGTTTTTGTAGATGGCATATGTAGGTCATGTGTCTGACGTTGTTCACGGACATGGGCTAACACTTAGTAAAATCGTCGATCCGTATGTGGAAACTCCCGGTACGTGTCTACCGGTGTGAATAATGTGGTGAAATGTGTTCAACCTTGGGTTTCCATGTACATATGTGCTAAAAACATAGATAGACAAAAAAGTCCATTGGTCGATCCTCGTACGGAGAAATCTATAAGGGTAGATCTGCGGGCCCGGCCCCCCCGATCTAGGGTTTCGGGGGTGAATGACTGTCGGAGGGCCGGAATCATTAGAAAACCTGCATGTGGAGCTAGGTTATGTTTATAAGTGTGATTTAATGTTTCTAGATGGCATATGCAGGTCATGTGTCTGACGTTGTTCACGGGCATGGGCTAACACTTAGTAAAATCGTTGATCCATGTGGAAACTCCCGCTACGTGTCTACCGGTGCAAATAATGTGTTGAAATGTGTTCAACCTTGGTTTTCCATGTACATATGTGCTAAACAAACATAGATAGATAAAAAAGTCCATTGGTCCATCCTCGTACGGCGAAATCTAGAAGGGTAGATCTGCGGGCCCGGCCCCCACGATCTAGGGTTTCGGGGGTGAATGACCGTCGGAGGGCCGGAATCATTGGAAAACCTGCATGTGGAGCTAGGTTATGTTTATAAGTGTGATTTAATGTTTGTAGATGGCATCTGTAGGTCATATGTTTGACGTTGTTCACGGACATGGGCTAACACTTAGTAAAATCGTCGATCCGTATGTGGAAACTCCCGGTACGTGTCTACCGGTGTGAATAATATGGTGAAATGTGTTCAACCTTGGTTTTTCATGTACATATGTGCTAAACAAACATAGATAGATGAAAAAGTCCATTGTTCCATCCTCGTACGGAGAAAGCTATAAGGGTAGATCTGCGCCCCCCCCCCGATCTAGGGTTTCGGGGGTGAATGACCGTCGGAGGGCCGGAATCATTGGAAAACCTGCATGTGGATCTAGGTTATGTTTATAAGTGTGATTTAATGTTTGTAGATGGCACATGTAGGTCATGTGTCTGACGTTGTTCACGGACATGGGCTAACACTTAGTAAAATCGTCGATCCGTATGTGGAAACTCCCGGTACGTGTCTACCGGTGTGAATAATGTGGTGAAATGTGTTCAACCTTGGTTTTCCATGTACATATGTCCTAAACAAACATAGATATATAAAAAAGTCCATTGGTCCATCCTCGTAAGGAGAAATCTATAAGGGTAGATCTTCGGGCCCGGCCCCCCCGATCTAGGGTTTCGGGGGTGAATGACCGTCGGAGGGCCGGAATAGCTAGAAAACCTGCATGTGGAGCTAGGTTATTTTTATAAGTGTGATTTAATGTTTGTAGATGGCATATGTAGGTCATGTGTCTGACGTTCTTCACGGACATGGGCTAACACATAGTAAAATCGTCGATCCGTATGTGGAAACTCCCGGTACGTGTCTACCGGTGTGAATAATGTGGTGAAATTGTTCAACCTTGGTTTTCCATATACATATGTGCCAAACAAACATAGATAGATAAAAAAGTCCATTGGTCCATCCTCGTACGGAGAAAGCTATAAGGGTAGATCTGCGCCCCCCCCCCCCCGATCTAGGATTTCGGGGGTGAATGAACGTTGGAGGGCCAGAATCATTGGAAACCCTGCATGTGGAGCTAGGTTATGTTTATAAGTGTGATTTAATGTATGTAGATGGCATCTGTAGGTCATATGTTTGACGTTGTTCACGGACATGGGCTAACACTTAGTAAAATCGTCGATCCGTATGTCGAAACTCCCGGTACGTGTCTACCGGTGTGAATAATATGGTGAAATGTGTTCAACCTTGGTTTTTCATGTACATATGTGCTAAACAAACATAGATAGATAAAAAAGTCCATTGTTCCATCCTCGTACGGAGAAAGCTATAAGGGTAGATCTGCGCCCCCCCCGATCTAGGGTTTCGGGGGTGAATGCCCGTCAGAGGGCCGGAATCATTGGAAAACCTGCATGTGGATCTAGGTTATGTTTATAAGTGTGATTTAATGTTTGTAGATGACACTTGTAGGTCATGTGTCTGACGTTGTTCACGGACATGGGCTAACACTTAGTAAAATTGTCGATCCGTATGTGGAAACTCCCGGTACGTGTCTACCGGTGTGAATAATGTGGTGAAATGTGTTCAACCTTGGTTTTCCATGTACATATGTGCTAAACAAACATAGATATATAAAAAAGTCCATTGGTCCATCCTCGTAAGGAGAATTCTATAAAGGTAGATCTTCGGGCCCGGCCCCCCCGATCTAGGGTTTCGGGGGTGAATGACCGTCGGAGGGCCGGAATCATTGGAAAACCTGCATGTGGAGCTAGGTTATGTTTATAAGTGTGATTTAATGTTTGTATATGGCATATGTGGGTCATGTGTGTGACGTTGTTCACGGACATGGGCTAACACTTAGTAAAATCGTCGATCCGTATGTGGAAACTCCCGGTACGTGTCTACCGGTGTGAATAATGTGGTGAAATTGTTCAACCTTGGTTTTCCATATACATATGTGCCAAACAAACATAGATAGATAAAAAAGTCCATTGGTCCATCCTCGTACGGAGAAAGCTATAAGGGTAGATCTGCGCCCCCCCCCCCCCCCGATCTAGGATTTCGGGGGTGAATGAACGTTGGAGGGCCAGAATCATTGGAAACCCTGCATGTGGAGCTAGGTTATGTTTATAAGTGTGATTTAATGTTTATAGATGGCATCTGTAGGTCATATGTTTGACGTTGTTCACGGACATGGGCTAACACTTAGTAAAATCGTCGATCCGTATGTCGAAACTCCCGGTACGTGTCTACCGGTGTGAATAATGTGGTGAAATGTTTTCAACCTTGGTTTCCATGTACATATGTGCTAAACAAACATTGATAGATAAAAAAGTCCATTGGTCCATCCTCGTACAGAGAAAGCTATAAGGGTAGATCTGCGGGCCCCTCCGATCTAGGGTTTCGCGGGTGAATGACCGTCGGAGGGGCGGAATCATTGGAAAACCTGCATGTGGAGCTAGGTTATGTTTATAAGTGTGATTTAGTGTTTGTAGATGGCATATGTAGATCATGTGGCTGACGTTGTTCACGGACATGGGCTAACACTTCGTAAAATCGTCGATCCGTATGTGGAAACTCCCGGTACGTGTCTACCGGTGTGAATAATGTGGTGAAATTGTTCAACCTTTGTTTTCCATGTACATATGTGCTAAACAAACATAGATAGATAAAAAAGTCCATTGGTCCATCCTCGTACGGAGAAAGCTATAAGGGTAGATCTGCCCCCCCCCCCCCCGATCTAGGGTTTTGGGGCTGAATTACCGTTGAAGGGCCGGAATCATTGGAAATCCTGCATGTGGAGCTAGGTTATGTTTATAAGTGTGATTTAATGTTTGTAGATGGGATCTGTAGGTCTTGTGTATGACGTTGTTCACGGACATGGGCTAACACTTAGTAAAATCGTCGATCCATATGTGGAAACTCTCGGTACGTGTCTACCGGTGTGAATAATGTGGTGAAATGTGTTCAACCTGGGTTTTCCATGTACATATGTTCTAAACAAACATAGATAGATAGAAAAGTCAATTGGTCCATCCTCGTACGGAGAAAGCTATAAGGGTAGATCTGCGGGCCCCCCCGATCTAGGGTTTCGGGGGTGCATGACCGTCGGAGGTCCGGAATCATTGGAAAACCTGCATGTGGAGCTAGGTTATGTTTATAAGTGTGATTTAATGTTTGTAGATGGCATATGTAAGTCATGTGTCTGACGTTGTTCACGGACATGGGCTAACACTTAGTAAAATCGTCGATCCGTATGTGGAAACTCCCGGTACGTGTCTACCGGTTTGAATAATGTGGTGAAATGTGTTCAACATTGGTTTTCCATGTACATATGTGCTAAACAAACATAGATAAATAAAAAAGTCCATTGGTCCATCCTCGTACGGAGAAAGCTATAAGGGTAGATCTGCGGGGCCCCCCGATCTAGGGTTTCGCGGGTGAATGACCGTCGGAGGGCCGGAATCATTGGAAAACCTGCATGTGGAGCTAGGTTATGTTTATAAGTGTGATTTAATTTTTGTAGATGGCATATGTAGGTCATGTGTCTGACGTTGTTCACGGACATGGGCTAACACTTAGTAAAGTCGTCGATCCGTATGTGGAAACTCCCAGTACGTGTCTACCGGTGTGAATAATGTGGTGAAATGTGTTCAACCTTGGGTTTCCATGTACATATGTGCTAAACAAATATAGATAGATAAAAAGTCCATTGGTCCATCCTCGTACGGAGAAATCTATAAGGGTAGATCTGCGGGCCCGGCCCCCCCGATCTAGGGTTTCGGGGGTGAATGACCGTCGGAGGGCCGGAATCATTAGAAAACCTGCATGTGGAGCTAGGTTATGTTTATAAGTGTGATTTAATGTTTGTAGTTGGCATATGTAGGTCATGTGTCTGACGTTGTTCACGGACATGGGCTAACACTTAGTAAAATCGTCGATCCGTATATGGAAACTCCCGGTACGTGTCTACCGGTGTGAATAATGTGGTGAAATGTGTTCAACCTTGGTTTTCCATGTACATATGTGCTAAAAACATAGATAAAAAAGTCCATTGGTCCATCCTCGTACGGAGAAATCAATAAGGGTAGATCTGCGGGGCCCCCCCGATTTAGGGTTTCGGGGGTGAATGACCGTCGGAGGGCCGGAATCATTAGAAAACCTGCATGTGGAGCTAGGTTATGTTTATAAGTGTGATTTAGTTTTTGTAGATGGCATATGTAGGTCATGTGTCTGACGTTGTTCACGGGCATGGGCTAACACTTAGTAAAATTGTCGATCCAGGTGGAAACTCCCGCTACGTGTCTACCGGTGCAAATAATGTGGTGAAATGTGTTCAACCTTGGTTTTCCATGTACATATGTGCTAAACAAACATAGATAGATAAAAAGTCCATTGGTCCATCCTCGTACGGAGAAATCTATAAGGGTAGATCTGCGGGCCCGGCCCCCCCGATCTAGGGTTTCGGGGGTGAATGACCGTCGGAGGGCCGGAATCATTAGAAAACCTGCATGTGGAGCTAGGTTATGTTTATAAGTGTGATTTAATGTTTGTAGATGGCATATGTAGGTCATGTGTCTGACGTTGTTCACGGACATGGGCTAACACTTAGTAAAATCGTCCATCCTTATGTGGAAACTCCTGGTACGGGTCTACCGGTGTGAATAATGTGGTGAAATGTGTCCAACCTTGGTTTTTCATGTACATATGTGCTCAGCAAACATAGATAGATAAAAAAGTCCATTGGTCCATCCTCGTACGGAGAAAGCTATAAGGGTAGATCTGCGGGGCCCCCCGATCTAGGGTTTCGGGGGTGAATGCCCGTCAGAGGGCCGGAATCATTGGAAAACCTGCATGTGGAGCTAGGTTATGTTTATAAGTGTGATTTAATGTTTGTAGATGGCATATGATGGTCATGTGTCTGACGTTGGTCACGGACATGGGCTAACACTTAGTAAAATCGTCGATCCGTATGTGGAAACTCCCGGTACGTGTCTACCGGTGTGAATAATGTGGTGAAATGTGTTCAACCTTTGTTTTCCATGTACATATGTGCTAAATAAACATAGATAGATAAAAAAGTCCATTGGTCTATCCTCATACGGAGAAATCTATAAGGGTAGATCTGTGGGCCCGCCCCCCCCCCCCCCCCCGATCTAGGGTTTCGGGGGTGAATGACCGTCGGAGGGCCGGAATCATTAGAAAACCTGCATGTGGAGCTAGGTTATGTTTATGAGTGTGATTTAATGTTTGTAGATGGCATATGTAGGTCATGTGTCTAACGTTGTTCACGGACATGGGCTAACACTTAGTAAAATCGTCGATCCGTATGTGGAAACTCCCGGTACGTGTCTACCGGTGTGAATAATGTGGTGAAATGTGTTCAACCTTGGGTTTCCATGTACATATGTGCTAAAAACATAGATAGATAAAAAAGTCCATTGGTCGATCCTCGTGGAGCTAGGGTATGGGTACAAGTGTGGTGGAAAACCCATAGATGCAAGACATAGATCCCGAGTGTGACCTCCTAGATATTCTCCGGATGGGGGTAGCCCGGTGGACATTTCTCTTGGGTTGTGGTTGGTTAGGTCATAGGGTCATTACAAACCATGTTGGAGCCCAAGCTGTCACAAGATCCTACCCCGTTCCACCGAAAACGGGTAGTCCCCCCTAATAATTAAACACCGGAACCTCCGTAGCTAGGTGACAGAGGATGTCTGCGAAGGGGGTTACACTTGGGAACTAGTTTCTGGATCTTTCAACTTTCCACAACATTTTCATACATATTCTAGGGTCGCATACAAAGTTTGAAGGTATTCCGATGCCCCGAAGCTAGCGATGTTTCCTATGAAACCCTCCCGCACGGCCCCCGGATCGTCTACCTACCCCCTAGATATTCTCTGGATGGGGGTTGCCCGATGGGATTTTTTTGCCTAAACCCTAGCTTATTAAAGAAATATTAAACTAGTTACCATATTAATATTAATATTTTTTCATAAATAAAATGTTATAAAGAAAATGTTATAAATAAGTCTACAATAGTTGTGGATTTAAATTAAGTAATCTCTATGAGAGATATAAAACAAAAGGTAAAAAAACTAAGGCTAACAAACAAAAGTTAAAATGGTAACTAGTTTTGGAATGGTAACAAAAGTTAAAAGTGAAAAAAAATGAAATGGAGACTAGGCCGACGGCGTACACGGAATAAAAAAAAATGAAAATTGACCTATGCCGACGGCCTGGCCGTCGGCGTAGGTCCGCGCCCCCGTTTTCGGACACAAGACCCCCTGGGTCAACCATTGTGTCCCCTCCCACCCCCCCGTGCCCAAATCCTCCAAATCGAGATCCGCCGGCCGCCCCTCCCGCCGCCACACCTCCCGCCACTGCGGCACCTCTCTCCGCCGGCCGCTCCCGCCGTCCCTCGCGTCGCCTAGCCACCTCGTTCACCGAGCCCTCCACTGGCCGCCCCTCCCGCCGCCGGACGCCCCTCCCGCCGCTGCGGCACACTGCGTGGGAAGCCCGCCGCCGAACGCCCCTCCCGCCGCCGCGGAACACCTCCCTCCGCCGGCCCCTCCCGCCGTCCCTCGTGTCGCCGAGCCACCTCCTCCACCGAGCCCCCCTCCGCCCGCTCCTCCCGTTTCGCCCGTGGAGGCCGCACCATCCGAGCTGGCTCCGCCCGCTCGCTCAAGCTGCTGCCGCCAACACGCCGCAGGCTTCCCACGTCGCCGCCGGAGACAGAGGACCAAAGTGAGTGCAAATGAGCTCATGTGTCTAAATTTTTTCAGAGAAATGTATTCTATGTGTGCAATTTATGCAATTTATTTGTGCCTATGAGTGGAAATGTGCAAATGTGTACAATTTTTCAGAAACCTTGTGCAATTTATTTGTGCCTATGAGTGAAAATGTGCCTATGTGTGAAATTTTCAGAAAATATATTGCCATGAGTAGAAATGTGCCTATGCAAAACATGATTTTGGCTATATTGTTCACATATAACATGAGTTTGACTATGCAGAAAAGTAAAATACTAGTATATTGAGGACCAAAGTGACATGAATTTTTTTAGAGAAATTTCAAGTTTGCAGCACAATGGAGTGTTAATTTGCAAACTTAAATAAAAGTAAGCTTTTGTTGTATGACATATAACAAAACTACTTATTCATCTTTATTATAACTTGTCTTAACTAAGAATATTTTGTTTGATATATTCGTCGCTTTGTTTGCTTTATAAATAGGGTAATCTCTGTGGAGTGAGCGTCGTCGAAAGTTTTGGTCCTTTATCACTCCGCTGTTCGACTACCTCCTCTACAGCTGAGGGTGAGCTAAAATCCCACCCCGTCCGTTATTTTTCTATGTCACTAGATTCCATTTTGCACGTCGAGTCACGTAACCTAGGTGTCACTTCCCGTCCGCGAGCGTTACGCGGATAAATATGCATTAGTGATCAGCATATTATGAAGAGTAACGCTTGCGGCATTTACGGGACAGTCGCCGGATCCGTAGATTGGGTACATTTTCCATGTTCTGCTCCGGTCTGAGTCAGGATTTCGTCAGCGCCTCCCCGTTGTTCTCCGGATGCACATCCTCTCGGCTTTTTGCCGAGACGTGTATTAGGAGAGCAGTGGGGAGGTGCTGCCGAAATTCTGTCTCGGACCGGGGTATAGCATGGAGAACGTACTCAATCTCTGGATCCGGCGGCTGCTAGGACCCGCTATACCTATTAGAGATGTAGGTTGGTGCATGCGTTTTTCCCGGTAGAAAAATTAAAATATGATGCATCTCGTTTCATGATATTATTTGATATGAAATGCTATGTTTGTCGTTTGGCTCTCAATAAAGCAGAAGAGGATGGCTGATAATGGGTGGATGTATAGTGGTCGTACTAGTGTTGTTGACAGAACAGATGAGTGGGCTTGGAAGACCGCTATGGTAGTGCAGGATATAGCCCGTGGTCCAAAGACACTTGATTCCCCTTGCCCTTGCGTCCGTTGCAGAAATCATCATCGCGGTAGAAAGGAGGTTATGAAACAACACCTTTGGGCTTATGGGTATATGCCGGGCTTCGTCACGACGGTCGACTTTAGTCAGAATGAACGTGATAGAGTTGACGTGATGCGGCAGCGTATTGATGGCATAGAGTACGATGGCATGCGAAACTTGCTGGAGGATTTCCGTGATGCCATGCCGGAGTCTCCACCTTGTGCTGAACCAGAGGGACCGCCAGAAACGGAGCAACCGCCTGAACCACAGGTTCCCGAGCCATCCGCTAAGGCGTTCTATGATATGATGGAATCGGCTAAGAGGCCTCTGTACCCTGGTGCAAATGTTTCTCAGCTCGATACCATCTCGCAAGCACTAGCCTCAAAGCTCCAGTTCAACATGACCCGTTCATGCTTTGAAGACATTCTGGTAAGACATGCTAACACGTTGCCCGATGGTCATTTTCTGCCTAAAACCTTGTACGAATGCAAGAAAATCACGCGAGCACTCAGCATGGACTACATAAAGATAGATTGTTGTCCAAAAGGTTGCCTTCTGTTTTGGAAACAGTTTGCGGATGACAAGTACTGTAGCTTGTGTGGGGCCTCTAGGTATCTTGAGTCCAAGGGAGCCGATGGTGAGCCCAAGGTGCAGACAAAGGTCCCCGCTTCGATTCTTCGTTATCTCCCATTCATAAAAAGAATCCAGCGGCTTTACATGACCTTGGAGTCTGCCAAACAGATGACGTGGCACAAGGACGGGAAGAGATACCCTGACGAGCACGGACGGTAAACAATGGGACATCCCTATGATGGCAGGGCATGGAAGAAGTTCGATGAAGACCACCCCGATCTGGCGGCAGAGGCCCGGCACTGCAGAATTGCCATATCTATGGATGGATTCAATCCATATGGCATGTCGAGTTCCTCGTACAACTGTTGACCGGTGTTTGTTATTCCGCTCAATCTCCCTCCCCCAGCCCTAATGAATACCATATTCTTGACGCTGATCATTCCAGGGCCTGACTACCCGGGGAAGAATTTGAGTGTCTACATGCAGCCGCTTGTGGATGATCTGAACCACTCTTGGCACCACCCAACGTTGACATACGACCGTGCATCGAAGTCAAACTTCTTCATGAAAGTTTGGTACCAATATTCCATCCACGACATGCCTGCGTATGCCCTATTCTGCGGCCACAGTACAGCTGGTAAGTGGCCATGCTCAGTGTGCAGGAAACTACTTGAGTTCCTTTGGCTAAAAGCGGGTAAAAAATATTCCGCCTTTGACACGCATCGGGCGTTTCTCAAAAGAGATCATCCGTTCAGACAGTACAGAAGGAACTTCAAGAAGGGCAAAGTTGTTCTTGAAGAAAGACAGATACCAACGTTCAATGGTGCAGCTGTTAAGGCCGAGCTAGCCGCTCTCGTGCGTACTGAATCCGGTGTCCCAGTATTTGACGGATATGGTAAGGAGCACAACTGGACTCACGAGGCAGGCATAACGAAGCTCGACTATTATCACGAATTAGCACTTCCCCATAACATCGATGTGATGCACACCGAAAAGAATGTCGCAGAGTCCCTTTTTAACACAATCCTGAACATTTCCGAGAAGACAAAGGATAATGTCAAGGCTAGAGTCGATGTTAAGGAGTTGTGTGATAGGCTGAGACAACACATGCAGCCTCCTGAAGGCAAACGAAAAGGGTGGTTGAAGCCGCATTCGTAGTTTGTGCTTGATAAGGACCAAAAGAAGGAGTCATTCACGTGGCTGAAATACGTTGTGATGTTTCCTGATGGTTATTGTTCGAATATAAGCAAGGGAGTCAATATTGAGAAGGGAAAAGTCACTGGGATGAAGAGTCACGACTATCATATATGGATTGAGCGATTGATGCCGGTGATGCTTCGAGGTTATCTCCCTGAACCCCAAGCTCCTCCTCTTCAAGTTTCCCGGTGGCAAGGCCGGTGGCGCAAAACCTCATACCTTGTCCAACCAAGATTAGGAGTGCATAATGCTCTATGTGCTTATGAACATGGTGGAAGTGGTGGAGGACCAGAAGAAAGAGAGCGGGGAGGAGGAGGAGGAGGAGGTGCCCAGTTTCCTTAGGTAAAATGGCGACTTAATTACTTTACAACTAGTAACTCGGTTTCGTTCTAATAGGTATTTTCTCCTTCTAGCCAATTCGTGGATAAGGTGTGGCCGGGACCAATAGATCCCGATGCTGCGCAGTTGGATGCTCTTCTGAAAGGGGGTGCCCCGGGAAGAAGTTTCACGTCATGGTTCAGGGAAAAGGTAATCCATAACCTATCCCTCTTAATTACCTGGCAACTTGGCCCTCTTATTACACGTAACTAATGCACGATTCGTACTAAACTTGTAGGGAGATGATCCCACGGTGATGATGTCAGATGAGTTGAGATGTGTCTCTCAGGGTTTTAACAGTAAAGTCAACATGTATGAGAAGTATGATGTGAATGGGTATCTCTTTCATACAGAGGGCCACCAAAATAGTCGCCCGGGTGCAAAAACTATAAATACCGGGGGTCTTCACCAAGGGACAAGATGACTTTGATTACTACGGAAGGTTGCAGAACGTATACGAGCTGACGTTCAACAATGGGCCCGTAGAACTCAAGCTCGTTGTGTTCAGATGCCACTGGTTCGATCCACACCATGGACACAAAAATACCCCTTCCATTTGGTTAGTTGAAGTTAGGCCTTCAACCACCTATAGCGGATCCGATGTCTTCGTTGTGGCTCACCAAGCGAAGCAAGTTTATTACTTGCCCTACCCATGCCAGAAAGAATACCTCCAGGGCTGGGAAGTCGTGTACCAGGTATCGCCACATGGTAAACTACCCATGCCCTCCGAGGAAGATTACAACAACATTAACCCTCAAACATACGAGGGAATTTTCTATCAAGAGCAAGAGAACTTTGGGGACTTTGCCTTAGAAGGTCTTGAGGACCTCGAGAATGATGCACACACCCATGGTGAGATAGTCACGGATATAAGTGACATAGAGATGCTCAACAAGGAACATGCCAATGATGAGCCTCAGAATGATGATGATGATGAGCCTCCACCGTCCGAGGATCCCGACGCTTTATACGCACGTGATAGTGATAGTGATGATGGAGATGAGAATGAGCCTCAGAGTGATGATGATGATTATTAGTATTTATGTATCTCGATACTATATGTATGTTATTTTGGATGATGATGATGATGATTGTGTGCGGATGTGCTACGATGAATTGATGATGATGTTATTTTGTATCTTGTCGATGTGCACGTGCTATTTAAAATGCTCTATGTTCCATGACAATGATGAGTCTCCACCGTGCGAGGATCCCGAGGCTGAGAGTGATGAGGAGTATTAGTATTTATTTTCATCTTAATTGCATTGCGTCTTTATGCTTCTTAATTACATTGCGCCTTTATTCTTAATTGTTTTATTTTTCTCAATGCAGGTGATTGGCCAATATGAGCAGTGGCACGGCATCACCGCAGTCCTTGCTTCAGGGGATAAAGAAGACGAAGAGTGGAAGAGCAACCACCTCAAGGTACGGCGCCGAGGAGGTAGGAGGAGGAGGAGGGGATGCAGGACGAGGAGGAGGAAGAGGGGGACGTCCCCCGAGGTCAGACCGAGGAGGTACATTGCATCTTCATTATGCTTGGTATTTATTTTTCAACATGCTTCTTAATTGTTTACCTTTTCCGATTGCAGGAGTCCGAGGACGAGGGCGAGGTACCGTCCTTCTAAGTGACATACCCTCCGCTTCCGGCGACGTGGCTTCACAGACCGCGTTCTCGGAGTCTCCAGACAAGGAGATTGACTCTCGAGACTTGGAAGCGGAGTCTCGAGACGAGGATATGGTGACTGCGTCGGGGACATCGAGTGCGTCGACGAAGAAGGCAAAGGTTCATGGGGAAACAGAAGTCCCTAAGGAGGAGCCTGCCCCGGAGGCTCGGACCCTCATTGAACCTACTAGAACTGAGTAAGTGGCTATAGTTTCATTTCATTGATACCAACTTGGCATGTACTAATGTTTGATTCTTGTGCAGCAATTGACTTCATCCTGCGGGGACCCGAGTCCCTGGCTGCATGCTTGGAGCTATCATTAGGAAGTTTTGGCCAGGCTTCTACACCACAGACAAAGGCGAGAGGAAGCTAGCCACGCTTTGGAGACACTACGAGCTCGCAGATTGTCCCCCCTACGGGAAAGCTTCTGACACCATGATCAACAAGTTTTGGGTAATGCAAAATCATGACTCTTCACACTTTTTTTGTTCATAGTTGATGACCCCGCCATGCTAACTCATGAATCCCACACTTTTTTGATGCATGATTTCAGAGATTCTATAGGGTGGCTCCGGAGCACCAGGAGACGGCGAACAAGACACTGCAGGCTCATTGTAAGAGGTTGACTAATCAGCAGTTCTATAACCAGGGTCATACCGCCAGGAGTCAATACAACATGGAGAAATCGGGCAAGCCGTTGCCGAAGCACGAGAATGTCAAGTCACGCTCGACGATGACCGCGGAACAGTACGACGAGGTAAGTAAATTGTCGATGAGATTCTATGTTAATGCTAAGTTGAAATTGCATCATCTGTTCTTCACATGCGTATTGATTTTTTAGGTTAGGCCCGATTGGGCCTATGGCAAGGAGGAGGCATGGAGGGCGTTGACTGTGAGGTGGCGCGGGGAAGACGAGGAGTGGAACGCCTTGAGCGAGCGGAACAAGGCAAACCGCAGCAGCGGGGGGACACATCGGGCTGGAAACCTAGGCAGTGAGCGCTACAAGGCCAAGCTGGTATACACATACATGGAACAACCTGCATTTATTTCCCCTCATGCGTGTTCCTACTTGGTACTCATAAAATCTCTTTGGCGATGTAGGAGGATAAACTAGGGAGGCCTCTCAGCTCATATGAGTCATGGGACTCGATGAGGATGATGGCGCCCGATCTCTCCCAGCCTCAGCCTCAGCTTCCCGAGTACTTCGGCACTGCCCAGGAGGACGGTGCTAAGTACCTCGAGGCGATGATCGCTTTTAATCCGGAGTTGGACGACCCTAGAAGTGCGGAACCCGACCCCAGAGCGTTGGTCGTGTCTGGGGGAGGCCTTCAGCACGACTGTCTAAAGGTCCTTGATAATATGACCCCGCGTAGTCCCAATTTGAGCCTCACGCGGATCAACGCTACCCTCGGTCCCGACGACCCCTCACCGCCTCCTCGACGACGGCCTTCCCAGACTGGCTACGATGTAAGTTTCTCTCATTTACATCCTTTCTGTGACAATAATACTTCCTCAGTGGCTTAGTTGATGAGATGGTTAAATTTTTATAATTGTAGGTTGCTTTCGAGGCGGCCTACAAGGCCCACAACGACGCCTATTTGGTGGACCTTGCGCAGTGGAGACAGAGAGCAGAAGTACACGAGGCGTGGAAAGAGGCAAAAGAAGATGTAAGTTCCAACCTTTCTTTTTTTCAAAAGATGACAAGTCTCAATTTTCATACTTTTGTGCAATGCCTGACATGTTAACTATCTTGCAGGCTCTAGAGAGTGCTCGGCTTACGGGAGTGCTCGTCGATATACCGCCACGACCTCCTCGAGCCGGGCTTAAGCCGGAGTTTGTATCGAAGGAAGAGTTCGCCCAGAACTACTACTACACCGGCTTAACCCCGGTAATTTACTTTCCCAATCAGTTGCTACCACTTTCACGTGCCTTGGCGGTTGCTAACTATTGCTCAAACGTGTAGGGAACGGGAGCCTCCGGGACTGGACCCTTTGGTCGTGCTGCTGCCTCGCCGTCGTCATCCCGCGCGGTCACACCGGTGCACCCTGGCCCCGGTGGTAGTGGTGCCTCGCGCGAGAGCACACCGGTTCATGGTGGCGCGGGATCACCTGCTTCCGGTGCTGGTTCGACGGCGCCTCCGCACCGTCAGTCGCCTATCTTCACGCGCGGAAACCTCGGCTTCTCCGGCTCGACTCCCTCTCCGGACGCGATGAGCCGACGTGTAGAGGTCTCGTTTGTACCGATACGATGTTTGGGATGTTGTTATACTTTGTATCCATACTATGTCTCTTATTTTGCATGTTTAGAACTTGTTATGCTATATATGTATAAGATGTTGTTATACTATGTCTCTTATTTTGCATTGTTTGGTCTTTGTCAATGTGCATTTGTAATATAAATGTCTATAATGCCTGGCTCTGATCTGGGTATGAATAATATATAATGGCTATATGCTTATGAGAATTTTAAATATGCAGGAAATGAACCAGAAATGAAAAAAAGGAAAAATGTCAGGACCTACGCCGACGGCCTGGCCGTCGGCGTAGGCCTTGTTTTGTGCCAAATGGCAGAGCCTACGCCGACGGCCTGGACGTCGGCGTAGACCTGCTGCCCAGACGCGAGCAGGAGGTGACGCGTGGCCTGGCTGGGAGGGACCCTAAGCCGACGGCCAGGCCGTCGGCGTAGGCCCGAAGCCCAGCCGCCCCACTGCCTGCCGCGTGGCAACCTAGGCCGACGGCCCGGCCGTCGGCGTAGAGGACAACCAGGCCTAACGGCCATTAAGCCCAGGGTGGGGCCCACTGACGCTACGCCGATGGCCTCTACGCCGACGGCCGCGTCAAAACCGTCGGGCCAGCCCCTACGCCGACGGCTTTTAGGGCAAGCCCGAGAAAACCCATGCCCGACAGCTATACGCCGACGGCGGCCGTCGGCGTAGGCCTAAGCCGACGGTGGCCGGCCGTCGGCGTATGGCTGTTGTCCCGTAGTGAGAGGGTTAAAGGGATTGATAGGGCAGTGGGTGGAGGCCAACGAAATTAAGGTGAGGCGGCGAGATGGTGACTGAAACATCTACATTCATGGAGTCAGGAGTAAGAGGTTCGATCGGCGTCAAAGGAGGGCTCGCGAGTGGAACGAATATAGACAAATAACACACTGACGGGAGTTGGAAGAAGAAGTTGGTCCGTTAGATGTTAATCTAACCATCTAAAAAACGATTGACCCAAAAAAAATGCCAAAGACCAAATTAACGGAACTCACCAAGTAGTTGTGGGTTTCCGCAAAAATAAGTTTTATGTTAAAACGTAATGCACTTTTTACCATTAAACGTGTAAATGTACACACTATGGACATAGCTAGACAAATTTGACTTTGGATTCAAGGAAATACGTCACATTCACGGCTAGGGACACTATGCAATATTCTCGCAAAAAAGAAAGAAAGGGACACTATGCAATATGCATGGTCACGGTAGGGGTCCAACAAGTAGCATTTGTCATGCCTGGACCATGCATGTCTTAAACGCATTGATGTTGAAGCTCGAAGGTGATCAAACGTGTCCGTATACTGATACGCCGTATATACGAATGCACTACGATATATTGATATTGAACCGGCCAAAATCTCGGTATGTCCAGTAGTAATTTTCACTTTCAGCAATGTATGGACCGATAAAATTTGTGGGGCTGCAACGTACATTTTGCTCTTTGCCGTAATGTAAGAGCATGTTTAATCGATTTTTTATAATTTAGAAGGACAAATGGTTATTTCATTTTAATTTTTTAAAAAGGAAACACACACTTTATTCCACTTCACACAGGAGGCACCAAATCGGTGCCATTAAAACCGATACAAAGTCAGGAGCTTCATGAACCCATACAGGGTACATACGAGCGTCACGCAAGCCAAACTGTGCCATAGAAGGAGCAACCTGATTACATTCTTTTCGGCAGAAATTAAAGGGCTGCATCATATTGACGTCTGTTTAGCGCCGTGACTAGGTTAGAGCAGTCCGACTCGAAGACAACTCGCTGCGCTCTTAGATCAGCCGATGCCTCAATTGCCTTAATGCGTGCATTTGCCTCAGCTTGCATCGCGCTTCTCATATGGGTTAACGTGCCCGCTGCACCTGCCAGGAAGACGACATTTTCATCCCGGGCAAACAAAGGCCCACGCTCCTTCCCCATTCTCCTCCAAGAATGTCGCGTTAGTGTTAAACTTGATGTACCCTGGGGGGGGGGGTCCAAGTGTACACTCTGCTTGGGGGTTTTGCTTCGTTTTTCTTCAGCTTTGAGAAATCAAGAAGATTGAGGTGGATCCAACTCTTCAATGGATATGGAAACGCTCCTGTACTCTCAAGATCAAGGTCTTTGGATGGCTCTTGCTAATGGACATATTAAACACCCGAGATATGATGAAGAGAAGACATTGAAATGTAGATGATGATTCATGTGTTCTCTGCAATTCAATTGTGTTGGAAGATAGGCTACACCTATTTTTCACCTGCAACTTCAGTCATAGGATCTGGAATTATCTTGGGATACATTGGTCTCATGGACAGAATCTCAGCACATACCAATTGGCCATTAACACCATGAGGGATTTTGGTTTCCCTTTCTTCACTGAAGTTGTTTTTACTACTGCCTGGAATATTTGGATTATCAGAAACGCAAAAATCTTTAGAAATGAGAGAGTTGCTTTCAGTACCTGGAGGCGAAATTTCATTCATGATATCACACTTCTTTCTCGATCAAATGTAAATTCAAGGATGACTTATTAACTTGGATTAGTTCTCTCCCCTAGCTTAGTGTCGACTGGTTATCTCAACCAGTCACCCTCTTTGTAAGTACCCCCCCCCCCCCCCCCTCACTTGTACCCTTTTTTCTGCATTATTTTTCAATAAAGTGTTGTGAGACTTTTGCCTTGCGGTTTTTAAAATAAAAAAAAAGAAATCAAGAAGATGTCTGGTGATAAAGGAGCTCGGTTCGTCTACCGAGCACTTCTTTTCACCCGCATAGGCTTTGTTTCGAGCCGTCCACCAGTCCAATAGATGGACACTCACCTTGAGATCATGTGTTTCAGGTAAGGCACAAGTGCGCTCCATAATTTCATGTGCAGTATTGCATGCACATAGTCCAAACACACTCCCCCAACTGTTGTTCTCGCCAAACCGCTTTGGCTGCTTTGCACTTCAGCAAAAGGTTACCACCATCCTCATCAAGGCGCTGACACATGGGGCAGCATGTGTTCACTTCTACATGCTTCTGTTTGATGTTCAACAGGGTTGGGAGACTGTTATGTGCCAGGAGCCACATGAACATTTTCACCTTCCTTGGTAGTTGCAGGTTCCAAACGTGTTGCCACTTGAAACCTCCCCCGTTTTCCCCTGCAGATGTGCTTGCGTTCAGGTGCATGCCCTGCTCCTTTAAGCTCACACCAAGATGGTACACCGATTTCACGGAAAACATGCCCTTCCTATGAAGGTGCCAAGCTATAGTATCTTCCATGTCTTGCTTTAGGGGAATTCCCAGAATCACCTTTGCATCCGTAGTTGAGAAGAGCTCCCCGACCAGTTCCTCATCCCGACCTCCCGTGACTGGGTTGATGAGCTCTCCCACCTTCGTGACAATCGCATGGCTCGTTGTTCCCCTCGGGATCCATGGGTCCTTCCAGCAGTCCACAGTGGAGCCATCACCAATGTGCCATATCACACCCTCATTCAGCAGGTCACGCCCCCGCAAAATGCTCCGCCAGGAGTATGCCATACCTTCCTTTGCCTCAGCTTCAAGGATTGAGTAGTGGGGGAAATATTTCTCTTTGAGCACCCTTGTACACAAGGAATCTGGGTATTGGATCAAGCGCCAACTTTGTCTGGCTAGCATGGCCGTGTTAAAGATGTGGAGATCTCTAAAGTCGAGCCCTCCTTCCTTCTTTTCTTTTTTCAACCAATCCCAACCTATCCAGTGACATTTCTACCTCCCCTCTTGTTGACTCCACCAGTACCGACAAATCATTTTCCCAATATCCTCACAAATACCTTTAGTCAGATCAAAGCAAGACATACCATATGTGGGTATAGCCTGTGCTACTGCCTTAATGAGTGTCTCCTTTTCCGCCTTGGACAACAGTTGTTCCTCCCAACCTTGTATTATTTTCCAAATACTCTCCTTTATGTATTCAAATTCCTTACCTTTTTGCAGCTCCCAAGTGAATTGGCAAACCAAGGTATCTCTCATTATATGCCTCCGCTGAAATACCCAAAGCCTGTAGAACACAATTCTTATTGCATTGGCCCGTTCCTTTACTGAAGAAAATTGCGGACATTGCACGGTTAATCTTCTGCCCGGAGTGGTGCTCACACAAGTCGAGGATCTGTTGCAGCCGCGTCGCACACTCCTCTAAAGCTTTCATCACAATCAAAGAATCGTCCACAAAGAACAGGTGGTTGATTGTGACGCCCCCAAAATCAGACCGTGTACAGTAATCATACACGCAAGGTATACGATCGAGATCAGGGACTCACGGTAAGATATCACAACACAACTCTACAAATAAAATAATACAAGTTGTTTAATACAAGACAAGGCCCACGAGGGCTCGAATACAACAGCTCGAAAACACAAAGTTAGAGGAAGCAAAAGTATCTGAGTACAGACACAAGGATACAAGGTTTCCTTAAGAAGGCTAGCAAAAATATCAAGAACGATCGAAAAGGCGAGGCCTCCTGCCTGGGAACCTCCGAACTACTCCTGGTCGAGGGGGGAACTCCACGATGAAGCAAGCACCGGGGATCTTCACGTTGCGGTAGTCGGCATCGGGGATCTCCTGCTCCTGTACTCCAAGGCTGCAACGTCGACTGCAGCGGCCGATTAGGCAAAACAAAAAAGGGGGGGAATAAAGCAAGGGTGAGTATCTAGCATACCCGCGAGTCTTACGTCCGCTACTAAGCATTTATGCATTTGTATCAAATGGAAAGGGGAGGCTGTATATAGTGGACTGAAAGTTAGAAATCAGAATAAGGATGAGAAGCTAGGCCTATGGAAGACTAGCACCTTCTAACGAGTCTTGCATCACAAGAAGAGAACAACCAACAGTTTATATAAAGCATAAAGTAACAACGCAGCAGAAGTTGATGCAGCATTGTATAGTAATAAGTTGTAACAATTAGCAATGCCTCCGAGATCACCTCCTTGACATCTCAGCGAGGAAGAAAACCCGGAACCATACAGTTTAATAATAATAGTTTGTAGTGGTAAGATCCAGCTTCAGCATAAAGGGTCCTATTACCGTGGACACGGCTATTCGAATAGATCAAACTTCCCTGCAGGAGTGCACTTCTGTTACACTACAACGCACGGATCTCCAGGGTGGCGGGAACCTTGTTAGGGAATGCTCCACCGAGGCTATCCGACACTCCACAAACCATCTTTCAAACTCAACAGAGAGGCCATCCGTCGGTCTAAATCCTAAGTACGCAGGGCCTTGGACCCCAACCCCGACGTACTCCTGCACGGTGCGTGGCTGGCCGGTGAAGCAAAATCAAACCAAATAAGACACCACCGCGCGAGAAAATAAGACAACACCACTTCCCGGCGCAGGCCGTGGTACTGCTGACGTCTGAAGAGTCCTCGGACGTGACTATGAAGCAGAGGAGCCCATAACTCATTATCCCACGTGTAGGCAGTGCGTACAAGCCAAAAGGCTACCCAAGTCATCATCCGAACCATTAGTCATTTTATTAACTTGCGGGACAATCGTTCTCGTTGCCTCGACTTAACTGACCCGCGGACAACGACAACAGTCAGGACCACCAGTACATCGGTGCCTGCCCTGTCGTCCCACCAAGTCTCTGCGGTTACCAACAAGGTGAACCGTCTCCTTACCTTGTCTCGCGTGTGCTCCTGGAGGAGCTCGACTTTCGTGGTTTGGTAATTCTCGTGGCCAACGATCAAGGGCCAAGCACACTGGTACACTGGTCGTACCCTCCATGTCGTCCAGTCGCAATACCAATCGCGGGAATCATTGGGTCGCTTGACTTCTTACCTTTAAGGACAACCGTGTCAGGACCCTAGGGCGGCTATATCAAGTCAGTAACGAGTGGAGTACGAGGACTCCTCGATAGCTCCACTTGATGTGGCTCGGCAGATCCGAGGTAGGGGCCTTAGGCGGTGTCTGCATTGTACCGTACATGTGCAGTTATATATATTTTGCATCCGTGTTCACTCCCCGGAGTGTTCACGACCCGCTATGTAATCCTAGCTAACAATGCGCAGGGCTCATTGCTGAATATAATATATATATTTATAGGCAGCATAGGATAAAGGAAGGTACATCAAGGGGCGATAATGACAGGCTATGCAATTGAATAGGATTGTAATTGTAGCAGCAGCAGTAACAATGCATAGTGCAAGAAATGTACGGAAAAGATAGGTGATATCTGGGGAAGAGAATGGCTCTGCTTGCCTGGAAGCTCGGTAGTAGGGGTACGATCGTCGACGAAGTAGTCGTACTCGGCAACGCTGTCGGCGGCGGCAGCAACGGGGTCTACCGGAGAAAAAGGGGGAAGAAACAGTAAATAAAAAACAATAATAGCAATACAAACTCAAGACAAGGCAACGCATTGCTGGCGGTGATCTAACGCAGTGTTAAGTATTTTAAGGAGGAGCGGTAATTTATCCGGGGATGACTCATCAGTACCGGTTAATTACCGGACAGATGATCCGGAGGGGGGAAGGTTCCATGTCTGCAGTGTTACAGACACCTGATAGACATTTGGAAAGTGTATCCGTGCTCGTTGATCCTTTCTGAACAACTTTTATGTTCAGAACATTTCCATCCAGAAAGTTTTACCGGTACCGGGTAATTACTGGACAGACGATCCGGAGGGGGAAAGTCCCAGTTCGGTAAGTTAGGGGGGTGCGATGGGTACGCGGGTAGCGTATTCTTATTCGTTATATTTTTCTGATCAATTTTGATGTATAAAGTTTTTGAATCTGACTTACGGTTTAAAAGATATTTAAATTTGCTGGGAGCTTCAGGACACATGCGGACACCCTCGGTGGACTTTTCAAGATCAGCTCTCTGTAATAGGACCGAGAGTGCCTTCACGCACATGATGAACAAATATGGGGAGAGCGGGTCTGACGGGGATCAAACCCGGCAAATCCCATGGTCAGGGACCCTGGGTTAGTCATGAGAGACACAGATTGGACGATAGCTCGTCGGCAAACAGGAAGGCAAGTTCCTGCTCGATATTATTGATGGGGATGATGCGATTACAGTGGATGCCAAGGCTGGAGCGCTCAAGGCTAGGGTTACAGATGATATTGGTTGTCTTTGGCGTCGCCCCTCCTAGCCCTTATATATCGGGCTAGGTCTCGGGGAGTCCATCTACGTTTACAGGTAAGCTTTCCTAACCCTAGCTTGCTCCGTACGACAGTTCTTCGCAACTTCCTTGTGAGTCGTAGACTCCTACGTCGGTGCCAACTAGCGGGCCGAGGCTGTATCTTCATGGGCCTTCTGTCTCCAGGGACACCAGGTAGGCTTATCCGTAGGAGTCGAGGGTCACCCCCTCGTCAGGGTCCCCTTGTCGCAAACCTCTCTGTGGGGTGAATGACTTCGTCAGTTGCATGTTCACTTTGACCCTATAAGTCACTGACCGGACACATCTCATAACAATACTCACCCAAAAAGGTGAGAACCCCATTGCTAGCATCATTCCTTCAAGGAAGACCCACTCAACCGGGTCATAGGCCTTACTCATATCCAGCTTCACTGCGACCAGCTGCTTATTGGCTTCTCGCCCTTCGTTGGTAGGCCCCAAGTGGAAGGCGTGATGCAGTACAGCAGCGAGTTTTCCCTCAGTGAAGATACCAAGGTTTGTCTCCAGTAGGACTCCAGAGATGATAAGTAGGTGTCAGTGGCGCAACTGACGCATACCTGCACACAGACACAGATAACTTTGTTCCCAACAAAGTTCAGAGAGGTTGTCAATCTCTCCGGTCTTGTTGTTCACAATTGATAAAACGCAAGGGATAATGATAGCAACTTGAAAGTAAATGCGGAAAAGTAAATAAAGCTTGGAAACAATAATGAGGATATGGACCGGGATACGAGATGTTCGCTAGTGATGTCTCTCTCCCAAAAGACGATAAAAATTGCTATGCGAGGTAAACAAATTACAGAAAGGCAATTGAAAGGATTATGAACGCACCGCAATGCTAACTATGCTACAAAAGAAAGGAAGAGGTTCAAAAGCACGGGCAGTACGCCAAAATAAGTAGACCAAAATCCATCTGCATCTACTACTAATCATCCACCTTGAGATATCTATCCAGAACATCTCGCTGGTATTAAGTTGCGAGCCCCACCCAAAGTGTAAACCCAAAGCAACAGACAACTGCATTAAAAAGAACTTTGCGTAAAGTAAACAATCCTTGTAACCGCGGTTACAAGCACCGTTGTTTTCCCCCTTGTGGCAACATCATATCCCCTAGACTCATGTTTCTGTCACTCAAGCATGTCATCGGGGAGGCATGAACCCACAATCTAGCACAACGCTCCCTCTTGGAGTCACTACCTACTACTTGGCCAAAGCAATAAACAGCAACGGAGAGCATGCACGAATTACTTAGGAACAAAAATACAAGAGATAAGAACCAAATATATTAGTCTATCACAATCTGAACATAATCTCATAATCCATCAGATCCGATCAAACTCAACATAGCAACAGCAGAAATATTACAAAGGTGCCTTGATCATGTAGGGCAGCTCACGAGGTCTAAACAATGAAGATCAAAGAGGGGAGGAGAACATCACATAGCTACTGATCACGGACCCATGGTCCAAGGAAAACTACTCACGAGACAT
The DNA here is from genome assembly GCA_950022295.1 of Bromus sterilis. Taxonomy (NCBI): domain Eukaryota; kingdom Viridiplantae; phylum Streptophyta; class Magnoliopsida; order Poales; family Poaceae; genus Bromus; species Bromus sterilis. The sequence continues at coordinate 133,599,148 of OX465601.1, read as the reverse complement.
CCGGGGAGCATCCATGGTGGAGAGGAGACTCCCGGAGGTCAATACTCCCTCCGGCAGGGTGCCGGGAAGAGGTCTTATGGTGCTCCCGATCTTGGAAGCGCGGCGGCGGCGGAACAGAGGCGAGTTCGCGGAATAGGGTTCTTTTTTTGGAGTTTTCCCGTGAAGGGGGATAAATAGGCGAAGGGGGGCAGCCAGAGGTGGACCAGGGGCCCCAGGCGCCCCCCTGGCGCGGCCAGGGGTGGGGACGCGCCGGGTGGCCTCCTGGGCCCCCCTGGCTCCCCTCTGGCCCCTCCCGGGCTCTTCTCGAAGCTTCCATCACGCTGATTTTTTATCTGAATTTTCCTGAATTTTTCTGGCACTTTTTATATGGGGGAAAACTGAAATAGAAAAACAGCAGAAAACAGGAACTGGCACTGGGGTGCACTGAGTTAATAGGTTAGTCCAAATATGATCAAAAATGTATGAAAGTGTATCTAGATCATAGCAATATCACACAAAACATGTATGGAGCAAGCAGAATTTATCGATACGTTTTGGACGTATCAACATCCCCAAGCTTAATTCCTGCTCGTCCTCGAGTAGGTAAATGATAACAAGCATAATTTCTGTGGTGACATGCTAGAAACCATAAAAGAACTTTGAAAAGTAAAGCAATCAAGGTTAGAGATTCAATTCAAGTCATAACAGGCAAGAGTCTATATTAGCATTGAAACAAGTAACAAAAGAACAAAAGGTGCAAGAGCTCTTGCTGTCCGTGACTCGAATGTCTCCAAATGGTTTTTGCGTGCAAGAAAGGAGGATAGGGAATACGAGAGAAAAAAGTATATTTGTTGAGAACTCAATCTACTAAAGTTTCACACTTGGTCCTCTTTGGAATCTTATCTTGACTCGTCCCCAGACCACTAGCCAGGTACAAGTCAATTTGATCCACTCCTTTTCGATATTTTGAGCACTCATGCAATGGATGAGCGTAAGCACGAGAGTTGAAACTTAGGATGGCAAAGAGAGAAAATATGGTGGAGGAGGAAGACAAAAAGGATGAGAAAGGCTCACATCAATGAGGACAATCATAGGCAAGAGATGCCAAATGATAGATATGATGTGAGGAGTAGGGATTGCAATGCAACGGATGCACATACGAGCTAGGAAGCTCTCCAAACTATATGCAAAAAGATCATCTCTATGGAGTACAAAGATATAAAGGGAGTACAAGTGTGGATCTCTCAAAAAGGATAGTAGTGTTGCCCCTTTCTCTCTTTTTTATTTCTTTTTCTCTTTTTTCTATTTTTTTGTATTTTTTGTGGCCTCAATGGCTCTTTCTATTTAACTCTCATTTGTCCTCTTTGGGATCTTTTAATGTGTCCACTTTGGGATCTTTTCCTCACTTAAGGGCAACACTCTATTTTACAAGAAGGTAAAGGAGATCTTTCACACTTTACAAGGTACTCAAAACATAAAGAAGATGTAACTATCATGATGTATGCAATGTATGTCTCTGCCAGTGTAGCAGGAACATGTATGACATGAAGATCAAGTCATGAAGAGGTGGATGTTGCATGGCAATTTATCTCGGAAAGGCTATGGAAATGCCTTGATAGGTAGGTATGGTGGCTGTTTTGAGGAAGGATAAAGGGAGGCTTATGATGACAGAGCGTATCATGCCAAGGGTTTGGATGTACCGGCGAAGGTGGACACCAACTCTCGGAGTGAGAAGAAGGCAATGCACGGCACAGGAGAGGCTAGCAAAATATGGGAAGGTGGAAGTGTCAACTCTCAATACTTACATTAGTCCGAAGAACTCATGCACTTATTATCGGTAACTCTCAATCTAATGAGGAGGTTCACAAAGAGACAAGTACCCCGAGGAGGAGTGTATGGGGGTTTGGTTATCCTTGCGCATCCTCGACTCATGGTACGTGAGTGTGCTCTAATATTCGACTCCTCAGAAGAGTAGTGATCCATCTAGTAGCTAGAGTTCTCAACTAGTTTTGTAGGTTTTGAAAATAAACACGGATTGCCCAAAATACGACACCTATCACTAATAGGCAAGACCTCTTGACACCAAAAGTCCAAACATTACTCACAACAATACCTCAAAACTATTTCAAGCTACTACTAAAATTAAATAGCAACCTCAATTACCTACTTTCAAGACAAGACACAACTCAGTGCAACAACCAACTCTCTTAACAAGATAAACATGAAAACTAAAAAGAGTTCCAGCAACAAACTAAACAAAATCCAAGACTCTTGCTAAAGACAAACTAAGACTAAAACTAAACATGGCAGTAGCTATGAAAAGATAAAGAACACACAACAGCAAAAAGATAGGCAGGAAAAATCCTATGATGTGTTCTAGATTTTGAAAGTGGAGCGTGTTTCTCTCCCACACAAAGTAAGAAAGGATCTAACTTGTTATGAACAGCAAGCAAAGCTAAAGAAAACTAAAAACAAAACCTAAGAGCGAGACGCTCCAAGCATAGCACATAACGCATGAAGTGATAAAAATATAGTGAGACAAAGGACGAACTGATGATTGTTGATGGAGAAGGGGATACACGGGGGCATCCCCAAGTTTAGATGCTTGAGTCTCCTTGAATATTTATTGGGGATGCATGAGGGCATCCCGAAGCTTGAGCGCTTGACACTCCTGGATCTTCTTTCATCATCTTCCATCGCACACTTGAAAACTCCCTTCATACATAACTCATCATAAGCTGATTAGAGAGGTTAGTACCCTTAATAAAATAAATTTTCTCTACTGGATATAAAGATAATCTTGAAGAACTACTGTTTCTCAAGAGTGCCAAAATGTTTTTGCAAAGAAAAAGCAAGCTTAAGGTTTGCAAAAGTAAGGAGAGACAAAACGTGGCAGAATCTGTGAAAAACAGAACAGCAGATAGTAAAGAATTTTTTAGGGGCACTTCTGCAACTCAAATCAAAAACTCAGAACATACGGAAGTTTCGTAATTGCATAGAGCATACTGTGTAAAAATTTCAGCTCAAAAAGATGAACTGGGATTTTTCTGGAATTTTTCTGGTCACGAGGACAAAATCTGTTTTCTGGACAGCATGTCACAACTTTTACTTCCCTTGCCGTAAGAGGCTATAACTTGGCACAAAGCTGAAAAATAAAGATACAATGATGTTGCTACAGTAGTAACAAACATCAAGACACAAAAAAAGCAAAAATAAAAACCAAAATTCGTTGCGGGCTGCCTCCCGAAAGCGCTTCTTTAAAGCCATTAGCTAGGCATGATGCAAAAAGAAGAATCAAGTTTTATCAAGAGAAAGAGAATAACTAGCCCGTGTAACGGACTCAAAAGGTAACTTGATTTTCTTTCTAGGGAAGTGTTCCATCCCCTTTTTGAATGGGAATTGGAATTTTATATTCCCATCTTTCATGTCAATAACCGCACCAACGGTGCGAAGAAAAGGACGTCCCAAAATAATTGGACATAAAGGTTCACACTCTATATCCATAACAATAAAATCAACGGGAACATAGTTGTCATTGACAATGATAAGAACATCGTCGATCTTCCCCAAAGGTTTCTTTATGGAAGAATCAACAAGACGAACACCAAAAGAACAAGGCTCAAAAGGCTTCAATTCAAACATATCAAATATTCTTTTGGGCATAACGGAGGTACTAGCTCCAACATCACATAAAGCATAGCAAGAGAAGTTATTTAATTTAATTTTGATCATAGGATCCCAACCATCATCTAGCTTCCTAGGTATGGAGGCTTCTACTCTAAGCTTCTCCTCCCTAGCTTTGATGAGAGCATTTTTGATATGCTCCGTGAAGGCAAGATTAAGTGTGCTAGTGTGGGGGTCTCTAGACATTTTGTGTAACAAGCTAATAACTTCTGAGAGGGTGCAACTATCAAAATCAATATCACTACTATCAAAGGTGGTAGTAGTGTCATCTAAGCTCACTTGTTTGAAACCCTCTATGTTCATAGGAGTTTCTTTTTCTACGGTTGAGGTATTAGCATCACCATTAATAGGTCCAACGGGACTAGGAGTGCATTGGGTGTTAATAGTTTGAGTGTCCTCAACAATTTGGATAGTGGCAACTGTGTGGTGTGTAGGAAGGCTCTTAATTATATCCTCTTCCTCTTTTTCTCTAGCCCATCTTTCTTTAAGTTTAGCCATCATCCTAATATTTTCATTGATTTGTAACTGGATAGTATTAATAGGAGTGACTTTATTCTCCTCAAGGGGGGAGGTTCTAATTTTAAGCATCTCAATATCAAGGGCTAAGCTTTCTACCATCAAAGAGAGATTATCTATTTTAGATAATTTATCTTCTACATTTTTGTTGAAGGCTTTTTGGGTAGTGATAAAGTCTCTAAGCATGCTTTCTACTTCAGAAGAGGGGTTCTTGTTGCTAGGGTAAGTGTTGTTGTTCCCATAAGATGGAAACGGTCTAGGATTGCTAGCAAAATTTCCGCTATAAGCACTGTTGTTGAAGTTGTTTCTAGCAATAAAGTTCACATCTACTTGTTCTTGAGCAACCAAAGAATTTAAAGGAACATCATGAGGATCAATAGAAGGTTGCTTGGTAAGTAGAGTATTAATTAAATCAACTTTTTCATTGAGGGAGGTAATTTCCTCGACAGAGTTTACCTTCCTACCTGTTGGAGCGCGTTCGGTGTGCCATTGGGAATAATTGGTCATCATTTCATCGAGAAGCTTCGTGGCAGCACCAAGTGTAGTTGACATAAAGGTTCCTCCCGCGACCGAATCTAACAGGTTCCGCGAGGTAAAGTTCAGGCCTGCATAAAAAGTCTAGATAACCATCCAGGTAGTCAAACCATGTGTAGGGCATTTCTTAACAAGAGATTTCATTCGTTCCCAAGCTTGGGCAACGTGTTCATTATCCAATTGCTTAAAATTCATAATATTACTCCTCAATTGGATAATCTTAGCAGGAGGGTAGTACTTCCCTATAAAAGCATCTTTGCACTTATCCCAAGAATCTATGATATTTCTAGGCAAAGATTGAAACCAGATTTTAGCGTCTCCCCTTAAAGAGAAAGGAAAGAGCTTAAGCTTAACAACATCACCTTCTACTTCTTTATACTTTTGCATATCACATAATTCAACAAAATTATTCAAGTTTAAAGCAGCATCATCTCCAGCACCAGAGAATTGATCTCTCATAACAAGGTTTAGCAAAGCACGTTTAATTTCATAAGAGGTAGCTGAAGTGGCAGGTGTGGCAATGGGAGTGCAGATAAAGTCCTGGTTGTTGTGACTAGTGAAGTCACACAACTTGGTGTTTTCAGTGGAACCCATAGTAGCAGCAAGTGTGGCAGATTTTTTTGTAGTTTTTGATAAAAGACACAAAGATAAAACTGAAAGATAAACTAACAAGACTAAAAAACAAAGGTAAAGGGTAGTGTGCAACTCCCCTATCTTAGCAATTGGAGTCCCCGGCAACGACGCCAGAAATACTCTTGCTTATTGGCTTCTCGCCCTTCGTTGGTAGGCCCCAAGTGGAAGGCGTGATGCAGTACAGCAGCGAGTTTTCCCTCAGTGAAGATACCAAGGTTTTTCTCCAGTAAGACTCCAGAGATGATAAGTAGGTGTCAGCGGCGCAACTGACGCGAACCTGCACACAGACACAGATAACTTTGTTCCCAACGAAGTTCAGAGAGGTTGTCAATCTCTCCGGTCTTGTTGTTCACAAATGATAAAACGCAAGGGATAATGATAGCAACTTGAAAGTAAATGCGAAAAAGTAAATATAGCTTGGAAACAATAATGAGGATATGGACCGGGATATGTGATGTTCGCTAGTGATGTCTCTCTCCCAAAAGACGATAAAAATTGCTATGCGAGGTAAACAAATTACAGAAAGGCAATTGACAGGATTATGAACGCACCGCAAATGTAACTATGCTACATAAGAAAGGAAGAGGTTCAAAAGCACGGGCAGTACGCCAAAATAAGTAGACCGAAATCCATCTGCATCTACTACTAATCATCCACCTTGAGATATCTATCTAGAACATCTCGCTGGTATTAAGTTGCGAGCCCCACCCAAAGTGTAAACCCAAAGAAACAAACAACTGCATTAAAAAGAACTTTGCGTAAAGTAAACAATCCTTGTAACCGCGGTTACAAGCACCGTTGTTTTCCCCCTTGTGGCAACAACACATCCCCTAGACTTATATTTCTGTCACTCAAGCATGTCATCGGGGAGGCATGAACCCACAATCTAGCACAACGCTCCCTCTTGGAGTCACTACCTACTACTTGGCCAAAGCAATAAACAGCAACGGAGAGCATGCAAGAATTACTTAGGAACAAAAATACAAGAGATAAGAACCAAATATATTACTCTATCACAATCTGAACATAATCTCATAATCCATCAGATCCGATCAAACTCAACATAGCAACAACAAAAATATTACAAAGGTGCCACGATCATGTAGGGCAGCTCACGAGGTCTAAACAATGAAGATCAAAGAGGGGAGGAGAACATCACATAGCTACTGATCACGGACCCATGGTCCAAGGAAAACTACTCACGAGACATCCGGGGAGCATCCATGGTGGAGAGGAGACTCCCGGAGGTCAATCCTCCCTCCGGCATGGTGCCGGGAAGAGGTCTTCTGGTGCTCCCGATCTTAGAAGCGCGGTGGCGGCGGAACAGAGGTGAGTTCGCGGAATAGGGTTCTTTTTTTGGATTTTTCCCGTGACGGGGGATAAATAGGCGAAGGGGGCAGCCAAAGGTGGACCAGGGGCCCCAGGCGCCCCCTGGCGCGGCCAGGGGTGGGGCCGCGCCGGGTGGCCGCCTGGGCCCCCCTGGCTCCCCTCTGACCCCTCCCGGGCTCTTCTCGAAGCTTCCGTCACGCTGATTTTTTATCTGAATTTTCCCGAATTTTTCTGGCACTTTTTATATGGGGGAAAACTAAAATAGAAAAACAGCAAAAAACAGGAACTGGCACTGGGGTGCACTGAGTTAATAGGTTAGTCCAAATATGATAAAAAATTGTATGAAAGTGTATCTAGATCATAGCAATATCACACAGAACATGTATGGAGCAAGCAGAAATTATCGATACGTTTTGGACGTATCACCAGCCCTTGTCTTCCTCCCTTATCCCGATGCATCATATGGGTGATCTGATACGCCAGCAACACATTATCGGTGATCATCCGTCCTGGGACAAAAGAAGATTACATTGGTGAAATAAGCTCTGGTAGCACCGACTTAAGTCGATTGACAAGCACCTTTGATATGAGCTTGTAAAGGACATTGCAGAGGCTTATGGGCCGATATTGTGTTAGGGACTCCGGATTTTTAACCTTCGGGATCAAAACAATTGTCGTCTCATTCCACCTGCTAGGGATCTCCTCTCCATTCAGTACACGCAGCACTTCGGCTTGAACCTTAGGCCCCACCAAATTCCAAAACTTCTTATAGAAAACCGCGGGCATCCCATCTGGCCCAGGGGCCTTCAGATCACCAATCATATGCAACACCTCTTTCACCTCCTCGGCTGAGAAAGGTCTAGTGAGATGTTCATTCATTTTAGCCATAACTGAAACTGGGGCGTGGTGCAAGATTTCATCATTCAAAGTTCCTGCAGAGGACATGAACAAACTTTTGTAGTAGTTAGTAATGAAAGGTCCTAACTCCTCTACTCCATCCACAACACTCCCGTCTTCCTTCTTCAGTTTTGTGATTCTATTTACCCCCCTCCACTCTGAAGCTTGCGCATAGAAGAAGTTGGTGTTTCTATCCCCTTTTTGCAACCAATTCACAGGATCCCTCTGCTGCCAATATAGGTTATACTGGTCCTCCGAGCGATTCAGTTTATATTTCAGAAGGTGTTCATGCAAAATTTGAGCCTGTGATGACCTCTCCCTCGTACACTTCTCCAAATCCCGCCTAGCTCGTTTTATCCTTCTCTTCAGTTCACCCAGCACCTCCTTGTTCCCCTTCAGGAGACTCCCTCCTACCTCCCTCAAAGCCTGCCTCACCGTACTTCCTCCACTCTGAAAGGAGTTCTTCCACACCCGCTCCACCACCTCCGCACACCCTCCTCCTCCAGCCACCTCGCCTCAAAACGAAAGCAGTGCGGCGTTCCACTCTCCTCCGGTAACCTGCTCTACCCGAACAACTCAGTAATGATCGTCCGATGGTCAGAATGCCTCAGATCCCCATTCATAATTTTATGTAGAGGAAACAACACCCGTCAACTTGCATTTGAAACTGCCCTATCCAGTCGCTCCCTGGTATAGTCGGCCACATCACGCCAGTTGTTTCGCCAAGTGAACGGGTCACCCAGAAACCCCAAATCCTCTAGTTCACAAAATTCCAAACATTGTCTAAAGGCCTCCATGCACCCCTGGGGTTTTGTTGCTCCAACTTACTTCTCGCGATCGAACATTATATCATTAAAATCACCAAAGCACAACCATGGCAGATCAGACTGTCCCTTCAGATTTCGTCACAGCCTCTAGGTGTTGACCTTCTCCTCCGACTTCGACTCCCCGTATATCCCCGTTAGCCTCCATTTCACACCATCTTCCCCCATCACATCGGCATAGATGTGATAACGCCCCTTCCATCTCAGAGACACATCAACACCCCTCCTCCAAAACAATTCCAAACCTCCACTCCTCCCCTCAAAGTCTTTTGCCACCATGTGCACCATGTTCATACGCCATCTCAAGAAATCATTATCCCGTTCCGTCATCTTTGTTTCTGACAGGAACATGATGTCGGGCTCTTCCACCCTTTGTAGTTCCAGAAGTCTCCGAACTGCCGCTAGGTTCCCAAGCCCCCGGCAGTTCCAAGCTATAATCTTCGTTGCTTCTCGCAGGGCTGTTCAGACAGCCCCACTTCCTTATTGGGTGGTTATTCCAACAACACTTTGCTCTTTTTTTTCCTCCACTACCTGCAACTCTCCCCCCTTGCTCAGCCCCTCCCGTCTTCTCCCCTAGCTTCACATCCAAAGGCGTGCAATCCCCTTTCTCCTTCCTCTCCCTCCTATGATATTTGGAACCCCCCATACGACCCTTGCTATCCTTCTTCAGCTTTTCCTGGGACTGTGAATCAATTTCTCCTTCAAGCTCCCCTCCCACCTCCTTCACCCCAGCAGCCTCATCCCCCACCTCCAACATGAGATCATCCTTCCCCTCGGGTATTTTCAGCTCCGTGCTACCTAGATCCTTTTGGGATGTGCTCTCATCGAAATAAAGCTGACACTTCCTCTGATTTAGTGTCGGCAGTGCCTCTCCCCATTCTCCCCATTATTTTTTATCTTTATCTTCTGCATCCTTCAGCTTCAGGGGGCTAGTCACCCCCCCTCTCTGTTTGTTCTATGATTTTATGCCATGCACCCGTCTTATCCTTACTCTAAGAACCATTGTCACTCCCTAAATTCTCCTTTGATCTACTCAGAGACAAGTTTCTCCCACTCCCTGAGCTCCTGCCCCAACTGGATGTATGCCCCTCGTGCCAACCAGCCCTAATCTCACCCGACGACCTGGCTATGAATGCCTTCAGCTAGGGGCCATATTGCTTGCCCTCACCCTTCTTCGGATTGATGGAACACTCACTGTCAACGTGGTTTAGAATCCCACGAATGTAATAGAAATCTGGAAGGTATTCGTATTCAAAACGCCTCCAATGCTTTCTTTCAAACTTCATCCTCTCTTCATTTTAACTTTTTATATATTTTAAAAATTTAAAAGGTGAATGTTCCAAACGGTCTCTTATATTTAACTTTTTAAAGAATTCCGAATAGGTCTCTTACATTTCAAATGGTTGCACGCTTATCATTTGAATGATTTAAATTCAACATACACAAAAAATCAACCATAAACATGAATATAGTTCATCTAATTGAGAATTAACACATGAATAAAATGTCTTTACGTGGCTTGAGCTCTACCAAAGACATACAACATAACCTCAAGAACCATCACCATCAAGAAAATAATCACCACCTCCAAGGCCTCACTATCACCACCTGTTGGGATTCGTAGGACAAAACAAAAAAATTGGATCTACAAAAATCGTGTCCCAAAATCTCTAGGTAGATACAAGGAGTTAGCGATCTATTTACCTTCACGCCGCGCAATAGAACGTGGAGGAGAGAGAGTTGATGAAGCAGGAAGAAGCAGAGTCCCTTGAACAAAGATCGAACACACGATCTCTCCATGGCTACTCCACGCGTTCGGTGATGTTGATCGGATAAAGATTCTCTGTCCAGAGATTGGATAAACCATAGAACTAGAAGAGGGAGGTGCGGCCCTTAAGGAGGGAGTACTTGCAGATCTGAGATGGAAAAGAAAAGGGCAGCCCTTTGGCACTAGAAGTTGTGTTGGGAGGGGGATACCCCTCTCCACTATTTATAGATGGGAGGAGGGGCCCATCTTGGTGAAGTGTTTCCCTCCTCTGGTGGAGGAGCACCTCTTAGAGTTTTGGTCCTCCTGGTGGAGGTTCACCCCTTATGGGTGTTGGATATATGCCCTAGAGGCAATAATAAAGTGTGTTATTATTTATATATTCATGTTCATAATTAATGTTTATATTTCTGTGCTATAATTGCAATGATCCTGACTGTGAGATTCAGAAGAAAACTTATATGCATGTGTGGAAATGTAAACAACAAGAGTTCCTGGTTTTGCCTCTAAGACCAGCCCATGTGCTTATTGATGATTATGTTTTCTTAATCATGGACATTGTTCTTGTAACAAGGATGTCAATAGCAATGAGAGCATATTGTTAGCAGAACAATGATGTTGAACCGACCCCAGTGTTAAATGATATACTTAGAGAACTCATCGTAAAACAAACGTTATAAGTCATATCATAAAATGTTGTTATATACATAGTTCCTTAGACCATGAGAATGTCAAGTCACTTCACACAAGAAGATGTGCTTTGGTTCTTAGATGAATCTTCCCATAAATGGGAAGTAGTAAAATAAGTTTTGGGTACATTGGACAGTGTGTCTAGTAACAGTGATAGTTCAAGAATGGGATTTGCTCCTTCACGATGAAGAGATATAGACTCAGGGCCCACTCGGTATAACGGTATCTATTCTCGTCTGGCCAGACACTTTGTGATTTGATCACGGAGATACCGGTATACGTAACGAGGAATGAAGACAAACGAGCAATGAGGATAACTAATGGCTTGTGATCAAAAAGGTTGTTTCACATGGGTGCCAAAACTTCTCTCCTCTAACTTTGTCATATATCGCGAAGCAAAGGGAATAGTATACGATAAACATAAAGGTTCACTCGAAGTCTTTTCGTGTATGTGTGGGAGTCAACATGGGTGTCCATGGCTCCGCTGTTGATTATTGACAAATGACTATAAGTCTGGAAAGCGTTCCAAGTCATGTCCACATAATACCGAACCTATTGGGTCACACACTTAAAGTACAGTAATCTGTTAGAATGCTAGAATGATTGAAGGTTTAGTGGAAGCAAGTAAAGAGAAAATAATATGGCTAAGATACTTTGGAATTGTTTCAGATAACTTTAGTTCATATGAAAATGGTAATGGGAAAGTTTACGATCAACCGGAATAGTTTCGGTGATCGGTGGACAGCTTAAACAATATGTTGTGTTCACCGGACATAATAACCTTTGCCCGGATGGCTCCGAAACCCATTTAGATGGCTCCGGAACATTCGTTAGAGGTTCCGGAAGGTATTGGAAGTGCTCCAGAAGTGTCCGGAATATCCCGAAACGGTCCCGGTAGGTCCCGGAAGGTCCTGGAAGCTTCTAGAAGGTTCAGGAAGGTTCCGGGCAGTACCACCCACTGCCCTGCGCCCCTGGCCTTGGGGGGCAAGCCACCTAGGCTGGCCTGGCCGGCCAGGTGGTGGGGGCGCACCAAAAAGGGGTGGGAGATCCTCCAGGTGGGATTTCCAAATACCATTATGGAAGGTTTCCGGTGGGAAGGTGTGGGAAGCTTTGGAAGGCTTGGGAGTCCAAGTTGGACTCCCAAACCTCCTTGAGCTGCGCCCTAGGCCCCTTGGCCACCTATATAAGGTGAGCCAAGGGTGGGGGAAGACACACACAAGTCTCCGGCGCCCCCTGGCTCTCCCTAGTTGCTAGTTGCTCCACTTTTAGACCCCGGTTTAGATTCTAATCTAGATCGGAACTCGCTAGGGTTTTCTCTCTCTAGTTTTCTCGGAAGCGTTCTTCTCTGGACGGCGGAGCGCTGCCGGATTGCTGTGCCGGACGTGTGGATACCGGTGGAGAGATCATAGCTTTGATCTTGCTTCGAGGACCATCTTCTTCTCGGAGATCTGTTCAAGGGATTGTTCGTGGGAGATCTTCTTCGACTACTTCCACTACGTCCACGTTGCTTCACCAACTCTTCTTCCGATGCAACCGTTGGTGAGCATGAAAACCTAAACCTTGTATGTGATCTATCTTGGATGATCTTGGGTTCTTGTTACGTAGGCACGAATTTTTGAATTCTACTACGTTTCCCAACAGCGGTATCATGAGCGATCCTTGATTAGATGCATGTTTAGGTAGATCATATGTTGATATGAGGCATGGATTTTCTTGTTTGCTTCCCTATCATGTGATTTGTTCTTTGCTCGACGGCATGATGTGATTTTGCTACAAGGTTTGAGTTTTGCCATGATCCCTCTATGCTGCTCTTAGTATGCTGGTTGCCTTGATCATGGACTACATCAAATTCCTTGGATCTCATCCTAGTCTTGCTATAGAAAATTTTACATGAACGGGCTTGTGGATTTTATGAACTCAAATCCACACGGGGGTCACGCGTTTAACGAAGTTTGGCTTGTGGCATTAGTTGCTACACGCACCCCGTATGTTAAACTAGCAACAAAAGAAGTATCGTGTTTTGTTTTGTCTAGGGTTTCTCGTTTGCCTTGTAAACCTGCTTAACAACCACGATAAAATTTGCAACAACCCGTATAGATAGCGATCTAACTCGTTTTTGCAGAGAATGCATGTGATGTGGTATAGCCTTCAAGATTTGCAATGTGTTTTGTATGAGATGCTATATGATGTAATATTTTTGCGGCCTGCGAGCCGTAGTACGGCATGATGACTGGAGTCATATGATTGTCACTTCATTATGGCCTGCGTGCCAGAACTGTTTAGTAGCTTGAGTCAAGGCTATAGATGGAGATGCGGTGATGATCAATAGTGTGAAGGTGGACCCCGACACACATGCCGAAGCCGTGAGGAGGTCCCGGCGCCAAGGACAAAAGGTGGTGGGTGGAGACTTCAACCACGGAGTCATGAAGGCAACGAAAAACTTCAAGACACAAAGGGCTATATCATGTCACATATTTTATGAATTGCATGTGATGTTAATCCCTTTGATGCACCCTTGTTTGATGCGCGGTAGTCGTGTTTTATTAGGGTGATCTCTCTCAAAATAATATCAATTTGATAGTGTTCTCCCAACTGTAGCACCATCTATACTATGTTTCACACCGGAGCAGGTCATGTCACATGGGTGCACACGGTGTGACGCATAAAAGATGGGTGTGTTAAAATAACACACAGCACATTACACTTGGTTATCTTGACGGTTTGGATAAAAGTTTTCTGCCGGAACACGCCCATCGAAAGATGAACAAGAATCACCTTGCGTGATTGGCAAGTTGGCCTACCAGTTCAGTCTAAGTCATCAGTGATGTCACATCAATGGCGGACGACTAAACTTGGATCTTGAATCACTTAGAATCAACTACGAGAGATGTTGGTCTGAGTGGGAGCACTTATTAAATTAATAGTACGATTAATTAGTGCAACTTAATTATGAACATTGTCTAAAGTGAAACTTGTGTTTATGTTGTAGATTGAAATGGCCCGTGTCAATCCCCAGTTTAACTTAGGTCCGTTGATTGAGAAAGAAAAATTGAAAGCTGATGGAAGCAACTATGCGGACTGGGTTCGTTCCCTGAGAATTGTACTCAGGAGTGCGAAGAAGGACTATGTCCTGACGAAACCTCTCCCAGCAGCACCGGGGCCTGAAGCCACGGTAGCTGAGAAGAATGTGCATCAGACTAAGCTTGATGATAGCACCGCAGTTCAGTGTCTTATGACTGCGTGTATGGAATCAGAGTTACAAGGGAGGTTTGAAAACACCGATCCCCACTTAATTGTTAAGGAGTTAGACGCTCTGTATGCCAAACACGCTAGAACTGAACGGTATGAGGTAACTCATGCCATGTGGAATTGCAAGATGAAAGAAGGAACACCTGTCAGTGAGCATGTGATAAAGATCATGCGCCTTGGGAAAAGGTTGACTGAGCTGGGATTTCCGGTCCCGGAATCACTGGGTACAGATATTGTTCTCATGTCACTCCCGCCAAGTTTCAAAGGCTTTGTTCAGAACTATCGCATGAACGGGATGGATAAGTCAGTTAATGAACTGCTTGCAATGCTGAAAAATGCGGAGAGTACCATGCAGGCTGACCCCAACTACACTTTGGCGGTTAGCAAGACCACCAGTTTCAAGAAAAAGGGCAAGTCCAAGGGAAAGGGCGCCGGCAAGCCTGGCGCCAAGACCAAGAAACCCTCTGGTACTGGCCCTAACAAAGATACTGAGTGCTTCTACTGCAAAGCTAAAGGTCACTGGAAGAGGAACTGCAAGAAGTATCTGGCAGATAGAAAGAAGCCTGGTTTTACCAGCGAAGGTATAAAAGTTATATATGTCATAGATGTTTTTCTTTCCGGCCCTCACTCTAAGTCGTGGGTATTTGATACTGGAGTTGTTGCTCATATCTGTAATTCATTACAGGGAATAAGGAGAATAAGGAAGCTGGAAAAGAATGAAGTGACGATGCGTGTCGGAAATGGAGCTACGATCTCTGCTAAAGCCGTGGGCGTCTACACTATACATCTACCTTCAGGATTTACCATACAATTAGATAATTGTTATTTCGTTCCTGCTATTTGTAAGAACATTATGTCCGGATCATGTTTAGTCCGTGACGATTATAATTTTAAGTCTGAGAACAATGGTTGCTCTATTTACTTGAAGAATATGTTCTATGGTTTTGCACCTATTAAGAATGGGCTGTTTTATTTAGATCTTGATTGTAGTAACGACATCTTGAACACTAGCTCTAAACGTCTCAAGCAGACTGATAATACCACTTACATGTGGCACTGCCGTCTAGGTCACATCGGAAAGAAACGCATGCAGAAACTTCATAAAGATGGAATTTTGCAATCTTTTGATTTCTAATCATTTGATAAATGTGAGGCTTGTCTGATGGGCAAATTGACTCGGACGCCGTTCACAGGTCATGTAGAACGGGCGACTGACTTATTGGAAATAATACATAGTGATGTGTGTGGTCCGATGAGTATACCAGCGCGCGGTGGATATCTCTACTTCGTAACTTTTACTGACGATTTGAGTAGATATGGCTATATTTACTTAATGAAGCAAAAGTCTGAAACTTTCGAAAAGTTCAAAGAATTTCAGAATGAAGTTGAGAATCATCGTGACAAGAAAATCAAATTTCTACGATCCGATCGTGGTGGTGAATATCTTAGTCATTAGTTTAGAGAACACCTCATAGAGCGTGGAATCGTTTCACAGCTGACGCCACCTGGAACTCCACAGAGAAATGGAGTGTCTGAGAGGCGTAACCGAACTTTGTTAGACATGGTAAGGTCTATGATGTCATTAACTGATCTGCCACTATCTTTTTGGGGTTATGCGTTAGAGACTTCCGCTTTTACTTTAAATAGGGCGCCGTCAAAGTCTGTGGAAACGACACCATACGAGTTGTGGAATGGGAACAAACCCAACATTTCGTTCCTGAAAATTTGGGGTTGTGATGTTTATGTAAAACGTTTACAACCGAACAAACTCGACCCTAAAGCAGACAAGTGCTACTTTGTAGGTTATGCCAAAGACACCGTAGGCTATTCCTTTTACCACCCCTCCGATGGCAAAGTCTTTATTGCTAAAGGAGGAACTTTTCTTGAGAAAGAGTTTCTTAACAAAGAGGTGAGTGGGAGGACAGTACAGCTTGATGAGGTTAGTGAACCTTCGGAACCAAGGAATGAAACGACGGAAGTTGTTCCGGCAGTCATTCCAATGAAGGAACCGGAAGCTCCTGCAAGTGATGTAGGGACTTCTGAGAAGCTGGAGACTGAACCAAGGAGATCAGGCAGAGTACGTCAGCTACCCGAGTGGTACGCTAACGAAGTATTCATATTGGAAGATGATGAGCCTGTGAACTACAAAGAAGCGATGATGAGCCCCAACTCCACTGAATGGCTACAAGCCATGAAATCCGAAATGGAATCCATGTACGAGAACCAAGTATGGGACTTGGTGATCCCTCCAGAGGGTGTGAAACCAATTGAATGTAAATGGATTTTCAAAAGAAAGACTTGTTGCGAAAGGGTTCCGACAAGTGCAAGGAGTTGACTACGATGAGACTTTCTCGCCAGTAGCAATGCTTAAGTCTGTGCGGATTTTACTAGCAATTGCTGCATATTTCGACTATGAGATATGGCAGATGGACGTCAAAACAGCTTTTCTGAATGGGAACCTCGAGGAGAATGTATACATGATACAACCTGAGGGTTTTGTCGCACCAAAGGATGCTGGAAAGGTGTGCAAGCTTAAAAGATCCATCTTTGGACTAAAGCAAGCATCACGGAGTTGGAATCTTCGTTTTGATGAAGTGGTCAAAGGTTTTGGCTTCATCCAGAATGGCGAAGAAGCTTGTGTTTACAAGAAAGTAAGTGGGAGCGCAATATCTTTTCTAATACTGTATGTAGACGACATATTGTTGATTGGAAATGATAAAGAATTTCTTAACACTATAACGGAGTCGTTGAAAAGCAGTTTTTCAATGAAAGACTTAGGCGAAGCTGCATACATATTGGGCATTAAGATCTATAGAGATAGATCCCGGCGCCTGATAGGGCTGAGCCAAAGCACGTATATAGACAAGGTTCTGAATAGGTTCAGAATGGAGAAATCTAAGAAGGGATTCCTCCCAATGTCACATGGTGTGGTACTCTGCAAGAGCCAGTGTCCTAAGAACACTGAGGAGCAGGTAGAGATGAGCACAGTTCCATATGCTTCGGCAATTGGATCTGTTATGTATGCCATGATATGTACAAGACCAGATGTTTCCTATGCTCTGAGTATGTGTAGCAAATACCAGAGCAACCCAGGTAGTGCACACTGGGTAGCAGTCAAAAATATTTTGAAGTATCTAAACAGAACTAAGAATATGTTCTTGGTATTCGGAGGTGATGAAGAACTTGTTGTAAAGGGTTACACTGATTCAGTAATGATCGTCCGATGGTCAGAATGCCTCAGATCCCCATTCATAATTTTATGTAGAGGAAACAACACCCGTCAACTTGCATTTGAAACTGCCCTATCCAGTCGCTCCCTGGTATAGTCGGCCACATCACGCCAGTTGTTTCGCCAAGTGAACGGGTCACCCACAAACCCCAAATCCTCTAGTTCACAAAATTCCAAACATTGTCTAAAGGCCTCCATGCACCCCTGGGGTTTTGTTGCTCCAACTTACTTCTCGCGATCGAACATTTTATCATTAAAATCACCAACGCACAACCATGGGAGATCAGACTGTCCCTTCAGATTTCGTCACAGCCTCTAGGTGTTGACCTTCTCCTCCGACTTCGACTCCCCGTATATCCCCGTTAGCCTCCATTTCACACCATCTTCCCCCATCACATCGGCATAGATGTGATAACGCCCCTTCCATCTCAGAGACACATCAACACCCCTCCTCCAAAACAATTCCAAACCTCCACTCCTCCCCTCAAAGTCTTTTGCCACCATGTGCACCATGTTCATACGCCATCTCAAGAAATCATTATCCCGTTCCGTCATCTTTGTTTCTGACAGGAACATGATGTCGGGCTCTTCCACCCTCTGTAGTTCCAGAAGTCTCCGAACTGCCGCTAGGTTCCCAAGCCCCCGGCAGTTCCAAGCTATAATCTTCGTTGCTTCTCGCAGGGCTGTTCAGACAGCCCCACTTCCTTATTGGGTGGTTATTCCAACAACACTTTGCTCTTTTTTTTCCTCCACTACCTGCAACTCTCCCCCCTTGCTCAGCCCCTCCCGTCTTCTCCCCTAGCTTCACATCCAAAGGCGTGCAATCCCCTTTCTCCTTCCTCTCCCTCCTATGATATTTGGAACCCCCCATACGACCCTTGCTATCCTTCTTCAGCTTTTCCTGGGACTGTGAATCAATTTCTCCTTCAAGCTCCCCTCCCACCTCCTTCACCCCAGCAGCCTCATCCCCCACCTCCAACATGAGATCATCCTTCCCCTCGGGTATTTTCAGCTCCGTGCTACCTAGATCCATTTGGGATGTGCTCTCATCGAAATAAAGCTGACACTTCCTCTGATTTAGTGTCGGCAGTGCCTCTCCCCATTCTCCCCATTATTTTTTATCTTTATCTTCTGCATCCTTCAGCTTCAGGGGGCTAGTCACCCCCCTCTCTGTTTGCTCTATGATTTTATGCCATGCACCCGTCTTATCCTTACTCTAAGAACCATTGTCACTCCCTAAATTCTCCTTTGATCTACTTAGAGACAAGTTTCTCCCACTCCCTGAGCTCCTGCCCCAACTGGATGTATGCCCCTCGTGCCAACCAGCCCTAATCTCACCCGACGACCTGGCTATGAATGCCTTCAGCTAGGGGCCATATTGCTTGCCCTCACCCTTCTTCGGATTGATGGAACACTCACTGTCAACGTGGTTTAGAATCCCACAAATGTAATAGAAATCTGGAAGGTATTCGTATTCAAAACGCCTCCAATGCTTTCTTTCAAACTTCATCCTCTCTTCATTTTAACTTTTTATATATTTTAAAAATTTAAAAGGTGAATGTTCCAAACGGTCTCTTATATTTAACTTTTTAAAGAATTCCGAATAGGTCTCTTACATTTCAAATGGTTGCACGCTTATCATTTGAATGATTTAAATTCAACATACACAAAAAATCAACCATAAACATGAATATAGTTCATCTAATTGAGAATTAACACATGAATAAAATGTCTTTACGTGGCTTGAGCTCTACCAAAGACATACAACATAACCTCAAGAACCATCACCATCAAGAAAATAATCACCACCTCCAAGGCCTCACTATCACCACCTGTTGGGATTCGTAGGACAAAACAAAAAAATTGGATCTACAAAAATCGTGTCCCAAAATCTCTAGGTAGATACAAGGAGTTAGCGATCTATTTACCTTCACGCCGCGCAATAGAACGTGGAGGAGAGAGAGTTGATGAAGCAGGAAGAAGCAGAGTCCCTTGAACAAAGATCGAACACACGATCTCTCCATGGCTACTCCACGCGTTCGGTGATGTTGATCGGATAAAGATTCTCTGTCCAGAGATTGGATAAACCATAGAACTAGAAGAGGGAGGTGCGGCCCTTAAGGAGGGAGTACTTGCAGATCTGAGATGGAAAAGAAAAGGGCAGCCCTTTGGCACTAGAAGTTGTGTTGGGAGGGGGATACCCCTCTCCACTATTTATAGATGGGAGGAGGGGCCCATCTTGGTGAAGTGTTTCCCTCCTCTGGTGGAGGAGCACCTCTTAGAGTTTTGGTCCTCCTGGTGGAGGTTCACCCCTTATGGGTGTTGGATATATGCCCTAGAGGCAATAATAAAGTGTGTTATTATTTATATATTCATGTTCATAATTAATGTTTATATTTCTGTGCTATAATTGCAATGATCCTGACTGTGAGATTCAGAAGAAAACTTATATGCATGTGTGGAAATGTAAACAACAAGAGTTCCTGGTTTTGCCTCTAAGACCAGCCCATGTGCTTATTGATGATTATGTTTTCTTAATCATGGACATTGTTCTTGTAACAAGGATGTCAATAGCAATGAGAGCATATTGTTAGCAGAACAATGATGTTGAACCGACCCCAGTGTTAAATGATATACTTAGAGAACTCATCGTAAAACAAACGTTATAAGTCATATCATAAAATGTTGTTATATACATAGTTCCTTAGACCATGAGAATGTCAAGTCACTTCACACAAGAAGATGTGCTTTGGTTCTTAGATGAATCTTCCCATAAATGGGAAGTAGTAAAATAAGTTCTGGGTACATTGGACAGTGTGTCCAGTAACAGTGATAGTTCAAGAATGGGATTTGCTCCTTCACGATGAAGAGATATAGACTCAGGGCCCACTCGGTATAACGGTATCTATTCTCGTCTGGCCAGACACTTTGTGATTTGATCACGGAGATACCGGTATACGTAACGAGGAATGAAGACAAACGAGCAATGAGGATAACTAATGGCTTGTGATCAAAAAGGTTGTTTCACATGGGTGCCAAAACTTCTCTCCTCTAACTTTGTCATATATCGCGAAGCAAAGGGAATAGTATACGATAAACATAAAGGTTCACTCGAAGTCTTTTCGTGTATGTGTGGGAGTCAACATGGGTGTCCATGGCTCCGCTGTTGATTATTGACAAATGACTATAAGTCTGGAAAGCGTTCCAAGTCATGTCCACATAATACCGAACCTATTGGGTCACACACTTAAAGTACAGTAATCTGTTAGAATGCTAGAATGATTGAAGGTTTAGTGGAAGCAAGTAAAGAGAAAATAATATGGCTAAGATACTTTGGAATTGTTTCAGATAACTTTAGTTCATATGAAAATGGTAATGGGAAAGTTTACGATCAACCGGAATAGTTTCGGTGATCGGTGGACAGCTTAAACAATATGTTGTGTTCACCGGACATAATAACCTTTGCCCGGATGGCTCCGAAACCCATTTAGATGGCTCCGGAACATTCGTTAGAGGTTCCGGAAGGTATTGGAAGTGCTCCAGAAGTGTCCGGAATATCCCGAAACGGTCCCGGTAGGTCCCGGAAGGTCCTGGAAGCTTCTAGAAGGTTCAGGAAGGTTCCGGGCAGTACCACCCACTGCCCTGCGCCCCTGGCCTTGGGGGGCAAGCCACCTAGGCTGGCCTGGCCGGCCAGGTGGTGGGGGCGCACCAAAAAGGGGTGGGAGATCCTCCAGGTGGGATTTCCAAATACCATTATGGAAGGTTTCCGGTGGGAAGGTGTGGGAAGCTTTGGAAGGCTTGGGAGTCCAAGTTGGACTCCCAAACCTCCTTGAGCTGCGCCCTAGGCCCCTTGGCCACCTATATAAGGTGAGCCAAGGGTGGGGGAAGACACACACAAGTCTCCGGCGCCCCCTGGCTCTCCCTAGTTGCTAGTTGCTCCACTTTTAGACCCCGGTTTAGATTCTAATCTAGATCGGAACTCGCTAGGGTTTTCTCTCTCTAGTTTTCTCGGAAGCGTTCTTCTCTGGACGGCGGAGCGCTGCCGGATTGCTGTGCCGGACGTGTGGATACCGGTGGAGAGATCATAGCTTTGATCTTGCTTCGAGGACCATCTTCTTCTCGGAGATCTGTTCAAGGGATTGTTCGTGGGAGATCTTCTTCGACTACTTCCACTACGTCCACGTTGCTTCACCAACTCTTCTTCCGATGCAACCGTTGGTGAGCATGAAAACCTAAACCTTGTATGTGATCTATCTTGGATGATCTTGGGTTCTTGTTACGTAGGCACGAATTTTTGAATTCTACTACGTTTCCCAACAATGGGCTCCTTGGACCAAGTTGTTTCCCCCCTATCAAAACCTCTCAAGAAATTGAATCATTTGTCAAAGGATATTTAGAACAACCTACAGGAATTTCACCTATCGGAACTGAGGCTACTTATACTCCTCCCTTGCTGAAAATGGAAAATTCTCTATGCAAGGAAATTCTAAAAATCAAAAGAAAAATGATAGAGGAAGAGTTCACTCAAATAAAGCTGAAAGTAGATGCCCATGTGAAGGCATCAAAGAGGAAGATACACCCGAAACCTCAATAACCTCTTACAATTCTAGGAAGCCTCAACCCGTCACAGATTATCACACAATGTTAAAAGAAACTATTCAGGCTACGTGATATGGTGACAATCCATACTTAGATACAAGGTTTTGGATAAAATATCAGAATGATAATTGTGAAAGTATGCTTCGAAAGACAGACAAGTTTGATATACGCAACTCCTCCCAAATTAAACCTGGGCACCGTTCATAAGCGTCGACTTCATTTCCCACGCCTCCAGCTGTGGAAGCAATTCCGGGAGGAGTCGGTAGTTGGAAACTGGATCCCTTCGAACCTGGAGAATGTTTTGATGTATAAGTGACTATATGATATAAGTAATAATTATAAGATACACTTTCAATCATAAAGAACCATATAATAAATATAAATGATAAAATTTCAGGAGGGAGGGGGGCCAATGCCCCCTATACACTTGCTTACGATATATTTTCTAAATTATATTTTTATAATATAGTTAGATGCAAACATACTGAGGCCCTAATTGAGACGAGCCTAGGCCACCACACCTTTTGCCATCGCCTAGGGCCAAACCTAAGGTAACCTCGACGTCAGTCTGGTGAACAAATACAGAGACCATTAGACATAGCCCGGCAGTGGATTATGTTGTTCTTTTTTTGGAAAAGGAGGTAGAAACCTCCAACCTCTGCATCGGTAGATGCACACAATCATCTATAATTGCAGGAAGCCATTATTAGTTCTTTAAAGCTACAAGCAGTAGTATCATACTTCTACTAGCCGCAGTATATATTTCCTATGAAAATTTTTTAGCATCCTTTACACAGATGTAGGTTTGTATCACACGAGCATCATTGGTCTCTATATTTGGACCATTAGTTTCACCATCTTGAGAGATATTTGGGACTTGGCATGCGGTTTATCTGTCAAATAAAGATATAGGGAATCCTATACAATACAAATGAGTATCTTTATGCTCCCAGAAAACTGTCAATGCCACCACAATGCATATAGCAGTGTATCATATGTTACATGAAGTACATGTTTAGAAAGAAGAGCTTAGGAGTGTAAGTGGTAGTATGGGCTACAAGTAATACGCAACTCATATATACTAATGGTTTAGTGATTTCCACATAAAATGGATCTAAAACTATAAGTTCTAGGAAAAATATTGTGGTAGCTTTGATATAATGAGATGTCATGTTATCCTGTAAGCCATTTCACCCTGTTAATATGGGTCTAAGAATACCACACACACAAATGGCAGTTCTGGTAGCAAATACAAACATAAGAGAAACTCTAGCAGATCCGCCAAAAACGTGACCCGCAAAACAATTTACGGGCTGCCCGCAAATGGTCCGACAGAACAGATGTCACATCCTGTACCGCCATATGCGGTACATGATGCGACATCTGTTCTACCGGACCACCGGTGATACTGCATCTCGGGCCACAAAATAGCAGTTCTGCACATAATTCAGATAAACTATATACAGAAGCATCAAATAAAAATGTCACAAATAAATCCAAAGTTATAAGAAATAGATAACTAAAATGATATCAATATATTCTACAGTCCAATGCAAGAAAAATGAATCACAATGAAGGAAGAGCAGCACGTTCATTGTTGGGACAATGGTCCAACATCCTCGGCGTGGGCAGGTTGAGAGGCAACATCCGTTCCAGCATCAGTGGCAGCATCATCGCCAGCACACCGAGAGATACATGGGAGTTGTGATACTTATATAATTGTCGATTGTGCATCCACTTGGAGGGGCATTTCTCACTTGAGATAAACATCCATTCCATCTTCTACATGTTTTCTTGATCATTATCCAGCGACCCTGAAGTGATTTCAAAGAACGTGTGGATGGTATGGGGATAATTTATTGGTATTTATCTTTAATGCTTTGCCAATATTTCTTCCCTTTTTCATCTTTCTCCGTGAGAGCCTCCCAGGCATGAATCAAACATATGCCCTCTACACTAGTAGAAAATGGGGCAACCGTCTAAGCCTTTAGTACCGGTTTCATTAAGAACCGGTACTAAAGGGGACTTTCGTACCGGTTTGGGCGTCCAGGCGGGCGAGGAGCTCTCGTACCGGTTCTAGTTAGGAACCGGTACTAAAGGTTTTTCAGACGGTGGGTGGGGCCAGGGCTGGTCCTTTGGTACCGGTTCAAGTGGAGAACCGGTACTAATTTACAATACTCATCCCCTGTCCCATGCGCCCACCCGGTTCATCCTTCATTTCTTCCTCTCTCTCTCACATTTCTAAATATTTTGCACCTCTCATACTCCAACAAATCTTCATTTTTTGTCCACCATTTTAACAAGATTAACGACATCTATCTATCCAAGGGTTAGCAATATCATCCTTTCTTCCGGCGTTCCTAATTTAGCTCATCTCTTTGCTAGTTAACTCGTATTATTTTTCTAGTGCTAGAAAGGTGTTCGATGAAATGCCTAGCTAAGTTTGGGATTTTATTTTATTTATATGAAATTTGAGCTAAAATTATATTATGTTTTGTAGGTTTTAGTATCATCCCCGTCCTCACCGTTGTCGATCGCCAGCGTCGTCCCCTAGCCGACACCGTTGAGCTGAAAATTGACATATGAAGTCAGAAAGGGTTGAAAATTGATAGTTACGGCGCAATAAGCAAATGACACAAGCGAATAAAAAATGAAGACAGATGAAGTCAGACAGGGTTGAAAATTGATGATGTGGCTTTGAATGGTTCATTTTGAAGACACAAAAAGTCTCGATGAACTGAAGGATTTCTAGATATATCAACAAAACACACGGTTTCGCCTGCATACAGCCCAACTGTGGCTCGTGAGTGCCCGCACATCAAATGCACCGTTGGGCGTATGCAGGCCAATCCGAATGATTTGTATTTGGTCGATGAACTGAAGGATTTCTAGATATATCAACAAAACACACGGTTTCGCCTGCATACAGCCCAACTGTGGCTCGTGAGTGCCCGCACATCAAATGCACCGTTGGGCGTATGCAGGCCAATCCGAATGATTTGTATTTGGTCGATGAACTGAAGGATTTCTAGATATATCAACAAAACACACGGTTTCGCCTGCATACAACCCAACTGTGGCTCGTGAGTGCCCGCACATCAAATGCACCGTTGGGCGTATGCAGGCCAATCCGAATGATTTGTATTCGTACACACCAAGTGTCCGAGAGGTGGGATATATATAGGAGTCGTGTGCCTCTTTAGCCCTGGTTGCTAGCACAAACCTGTACTAGCGCGAGACCTTAACTGTGTACAGGCCGGTTCCCAGATCCAACGACTCACAAGCCGGATCCAACGACTCACAAGCGCTTAAAAGAAACACGCGATCCGTGTACTTCTTCCTGATTGGTGGGATTCAGACCCGGGTGGGGCCAGGGCTGTGGTACCGGTTCATGTGGAGAACCGGTACTAATTTAGCTCATGCCCACCCGATTCATCCCTGTCCCATGCCCACCCGATTCATCCTTCATTTCTTCCTCTCTCTCTCACATTTCTAAATTTCTTGCACCTCTCACACTCCAACAAATTTTCATTTTTTGTCCACCATTTTAACAAGATTAACGACATCTATTAATTAAGTTGGTCACTCATATATCTATGATGTTGTCTAATTAATGATTTTTGATATACATATATAATGCAGACGAGTCGGCAATGGATGTACGGTGACCGGTGCCATCCCGACTTCATTAAAGGCATACATTATTTTCTCAGCGTGGCTGAGGCAAACAACCGGACGAATGGTTTCATCTATTGTCCATGTAGTTCCTCTAAGAATATGAAGGATTACTCTACCTCAAAGACCATTCACGTCCACCTGTTGGAGAACGGTTTCATGCCCAGCTATAATTGTTGGACCAAGCACGGAGAAAGGGGGGTTATATTGGAAGACAACGAAGAAGAAGAGGATAGTGACAACTATCCTATTTTCACTGAAGACGGTGATAGTAGAATGGGGGAAGACGAAGCTGAAGAAGAGCCCATTTTTGATGACCCGATTTTTGATGACCCCGATGACGATTTGGGTCGGGCCATTCTTGATGCGAAGATAAACTGCGAAAGTGAAAAGGAGAGGTTGAAGTTGGAGAAAATGTTAGAGGATCACAACAAACTGTTGTACCCAAATTGCGAAGATGGCCAGAAAAAGCTGGGTACCACGCTGGAATTGCTGCAATGGAAGGCAGAGAATGGTACTACTGACAAGGGATTTGAAAAGTTTCTGAAAATAATAAAGAAGATGCTTCCAGGGGAGAACGTATTGCCCTCTAGTACGTACGAAGCAAAGAAGGTTGTCTGCCCTCTAGGATTAGAGGTGCAGAAGATACATGCATGCATCAATGACTGCATCCTCTACCGCAAGGAGTACGAGAATTTGAATGCATGCCCGGTATGTGGTGCACTGAGGTATAAGATCAGGCGAGATGACCCTGGCGATGTTGAGGGCGAGTCCACCCCCAGGAAGAGGGTTCCTGCGAAGGTGATGTGGTATGCTCCTATAATACCACGGTTCAAACGTTTGTTCCAAAACAAAGAGCATGCCGAGTTGTTGCAATGGCACAAAGAGGACCGTAAGAATGATGTGATGCTAAGACACCCCGCTGACGGGTCGCAGTGGAGAAAAATCGACAGAAAGTTCAAGTCATTTTCAGATGACGCAAGGAACTTAAAACTTGGTCTAAGTACAGATGGTTTTAATCCTTTCGGGGAGCAGAGCTCCAGTCATAGCACCTGGCCAGTGACTCTATGTATCTATAACCTTCCTCCTTGGGTGTGCATGAAGCGGAAGTTCATTATGATGCCAGTGCTCATCCAAGGCCCGAGGCAACCAGGCAACGACATTGATGTGTACCTGAGGCCATTGGTTGAAGAACTTTTACAGTTGTGGCGTGAAGAAGGTGTACGTGTGTGGGATGAGCACAAAAAGGAGGAATTTGACCTGCATGCCTTGCTTTTTGTAACCATCAATGATTGGCCTGCTCTTAGTAACATTTCAGGGCAGTCAAACAAGGGATACAATGCATGCACACACTGTTTAGGTGAGACTGACAGTATATATTTGGGAAACAAGAATGTGTACCTGGGGCATCGTCGATTTCTTCCAAAACAACATCACGTAAGAAAGAGAGGAAAGCATTTCAGAGGTGAGGCAGATAACCGAACGAAGCCTACCCGCCCTACTGGGGATGTTATATATGATATGGTCAAGGATTTAAAAGTGATCTTTGGAAAGGGTCCTGGCGGACAATCTGTTCCGCATGATGTTGACGGACACGTACCCATGTGGAAGAAGAAGTCTATATTCTGGGAGCTACCCTACTGGAAATTCCTAGAGGTTCACTCGGCAATCGACGTGATGCACGTGACGAAAAATCTTTGCGTGAACCTGCTAAACTTCTTGGGCGTGTTTGGGAAGACAAAAGATACACCGGATGCACGGCAAGACCAGCAAAGTATCCACGAAGGAAACAACCTGAATCCAGAGAAGTATCAAGGTCCTGCCAGCTACGCTCTTACCTAAGAAGAGAAGGAGATATTTTTTGAAGTACTGAGTAGCATCAAGGTCCCGTCTGGCTTCTCGTCGAATATAAAGGGGATAATAAACATGTCAGAGAAAAAGTTTCAAAAACTAAAGTCTCATGACTGCCACGTGATTATGACACAATTACTTTCGGTTGCATTGAGGGGGCTTCTGCCGGAAAATGTTCGAGTACCCATTGTCAAGCTATGTGCGTTCCTCAATGCAATTTCTCAGAAGGTGATCAATCCACTAACTCTACAAACTTTACAGAAGGATGTGGTGCAATGTCTAGTCAGCTTCGAGTTGGTGTTCCCACCATCCTTCTTCGATATTATGACACATCTCCTAGTTCACCTGGTCGAAGAGATTAGCATTCTCGGTCCTGTATTTCTACACAACATGTTTCCCTTTGAGAGATTCATGGGAGTCTTAAAGAAGTACGTTCATAACCGTGCTAGGCCAGAAGGAAGCATCTCCAAGGGCTATGGAACAGAGGAGGTCATTGAGTTTTGTGTCGACTTTATTCCTGACCTTAAGCCGATCGGTGTTCCTGAATCGCGCTATGAGGGGAGACTGGGTGGAAAAGGCACGCTAGGGAAGAAAGCAACAACGTGTATGGACGGACATTCTTTCACTCAAACACACTACACAGTTCTACATAATTCTATCTTGCTGGATCCGTACATAGTGGAACACAAGGATATCTTACGCTCCGAATACCCGGAGCAACGTGAAGATTGGATTGATGGAGAACACATGAAGACTTTCGGCGGTTGGTTGCAAAATCGTCTAATGAATGTCACTGATGAAGAACAACTATACTTGTTGGCCAAGCAACCATCTTCGACTATATCGACTTTTCAAGGGTACGAGATTAATGGGAATACATTTTACACGTTCGGCCAAGATAAAAAGAGCACCAACCAAAACAGTGGTGTCCGCTTTGATGCAGCAGAGGGCAACGGGAAGAAGGTCACATATTATGGGTACATAGAGGAGATATGGGAACTTGACTATGGACCTAATTTCAAGGTCCCTTTGTTCCGGTGCAAATGGTTCAACCTGAAAGGCGGGGTACAGGTAGACCCGCAGTACGGAATGACTACAGTGGATCTCAAGAATCTAGGGTACGACACCGAACCATTCGTCCTAGCCAGTGAAGTGGCTCAGGTTTTTTATGTGAAAGACATGTCTACCAAACCGAAAAAAAGAAAAGAAAGGCAAGAGTACACATCATACGATGAGCCAAAGCGCCACATAGTTCTTTCAGGAAAAAGAAACATCGTGGGAGTAGAGGACAAGACAGACATGTCAGAAGATTATAATAAGTTTGATGATATTCCACCCTTCAAGGTAAAAACTGACCCAAGCATCATCTTAAATAATGAAGATTGTCCATGGTTGCGTCGCAATCAGAAGAAAGGGAAACACACGAATAAAACTCAAAAGACTAGCTAGATAGGGATCATAACTTTGGAAATCACTTTTGTGTAATGATGTTACTGTATGTAAGATATGGAAATCACCGCGACATCGGCGACTCCAACATTCGAATCTAGCCATGTGTATCTTAATTTTCAGTTGAGCTATGTACTTTAATTCGAGTTCAGAAAAGAAAAAGAGAAAGAGAAAGAAACAGAAAAGAAAAGAAACAGAAACAAAAAAGAGAAAGAAACAGAAAAGAAAAGAAAAAGAAATAGAAAAGAGAAATAAATAGAAAAAGAAACAGAAAAGAAAAGAAAAATAAAAAGAGAAAGAAACAGAAAAAAAGAAATAGAAATAGAAAAATAAAGAAATAGAAAACAGAAAGAAATAAAAAAAGAAACAGAAAATAAAAGAAAAGAAAAAGAGAAAGAAACAGAAAAGAAAAGAAAAAGAAATAGATAAGAGAAATAAATAGAAAAAGAAACAGAAAAGAAAAGAAAAAGAAAAAGAGAAAGAAACAGAAAAAAAGAAATAGAAATAGAAAAATAAAGAAATAGAAAACAGAAAGAAATAGAAAAAGAAACAGAAAAGAAAAAGAGAAAGAAACAGAAAAGAAAAGAAAAAGAAATAGAAAAGAAAAAGAAAAAGGGCCTGTCGTACCGGTTCGTGTTAGGAACCGGTACGAAAGGTTTTCGGCCAGGTGGGGTGGCGCCAGGGCTGGACCTTTGGTACCGGTTCGCCGCTACAACCGGTACGAAAGACCTTTGGTATCGGTTTGGCGTTGGAACCGGTACCAAAGGTCCTTTCCTCCCCAAATAACCCCGCGCGAGCCACTTTCTTCTCACATTCTTCCCCAATTCTCACACTGCGCGCGCTGCCCCCCCCCCCCCCCCCGAGGAGAAGCTCGCCGCCGCCGCCTCACTCCCGTGGACGCCCGTCGCCGTGCCGGCGAGCTAGCGCAAGCTCACCGCTGCCGCCCTCCCTCCCGTGGACGACCGTCGCCGTGCCAGTGAGCATCCCCGCCTCCCTCCCCCCGTTTCCCCCTGTACCCATCGAGCCCATCGTCGTTGCTGCTGGCCATGGCCGGCCGTGGCCTAGCCGTGCGTGTGTGCGCGCCCGCGTGCCCTGTCCTGCGCTCGGCCGCGCTCCCGCATGCACGTGCTCGCTCTCGCCCCCATGCCCCCGCTCGCCCTAGCTTCTGGCCATGGTCATGTGTGAAGTGTGCGTGCGCTGTGAGTAGGTGCAGGTGTGTGTGCTTCGGCCCTCTGCTGATGGTTAGTACTGCTGAACACTACATTTGCCACCCCTTTGACAACAACAAACAACAGCAAAACCATTCCAAACCTAGCTACAAATAATATGAATATGAAGTAGACATAACCCTCTTTGATTTGTTCCATTGGTTCGAATTCAGAAAATGCATTTCGTAAGTCAAAATAATAATAATGTTTGTTTTGTAAAAAAATTGAAATTTAAAAATGTTAAAATAAAATTCATAGGAAAAAAGGAACAAGTGTTACATAAATTATATATTCTTTATTTATTATTTATCAATAAGTAATACATTTCATAAGTCAAAATAATAATATTCATCTCTGAATTTATTCCAAGGATTAAACAGATTAAAAAAATGGTATAAATCAATTTAATCCCTTAGAAATTGGCAAATAAAGAATTTAGAGCATGTTTGTTTTGTAAAAAAATTGAAATTTAAAAATGTTAAAATAAAATTCATAGGAAAAAAGGAACAAGTGTTACATAAATTATATATTTATTATTTATTATTTATCAATAAGTAATACATTTCATAAGTCAAAATAATAATATTCATCTCTGAATTTATTCCAAGGATTAAACAGATTAAAAAAATGGTATAAATCAATTTAATCCCTTAGAAATTGGCAAATAAAGAATTTAGAGCATGTTTGTTTTGTAAAAAAAATTGAAAATTAAAAATTTTAAAATAAAATTCATAGGAAAAAAGGAACAAGTGTTACATAAGTTATATATTCTTTATTTATTATTTACCAATAAGTAATACATTTCATAAAAGAAATATAAAAGTATGAGATTGGCAAAGAAATATATTTCTTTTAAGATTTGGGAAAATAATTTGGGAAAATAATTTTAATCCCTTATTTTAAATTGGCAAAGAAATATATTTCTTTTAAGATCAATAAAAGTATGAGAAGCCTTTTAATCATAAAGCCTTTTAGATTTTAAGATTTTAGATTTGGGAAAATAATTTTAATCCCTTATTTTAAATTGGCAAAGAAATATATTTCTTTTAAGATCAATAAAAGTATGAGAAGCCTTTTAATCATAAAGCCTTTTAAACAAGTTTTAAACTGCTGAGGACCCCCGACTGGATGGCATGGCCGCCCACCGGCTCACGCCGCTTGTACCCTTTGGTACCGGTTGGTGTTCGTCGGCTAGGCCGCCGCCGACGTGAGGAGTGCCGAGTGGCAGGAAGTGATAGGGAGAGGGAGGCTAGGGCAAGCAGCGGCTCGAGGGCATGTCCGGGAGGAAGGTGGTGCATGTATCTCTTGCGACATAGAGAGAAGAGCGAGAGGAGCGCCGAGTGTTAGGGTTAGGGTTATTGGTTTCTTCATTTCAATTGTTATCCATCTAGCAATCTGTTATGATCATGACATGATGAATGAATTAATTGTTTTCTTAATTTTGTAGTGACATTGAGATATGGAGGACGACACCTTCGTCCGAAATGAGGATCAAGAAGAAGCCATGCAGAGAATGATATTTGAGAGTGCCCGTGGGCCGGAACCCGATGGAGATGACTTTGAGCTCACACAATTTCTGAACGATGTCGGTGAGGGATTTGAGTCTGAAGAGATTAGAAGAGAGAATGAAGTGTCCATAACAAACTCTGGCGAGGTGTATATTTATGTATCAAGTCTATGTTCATCAGTAGATGCATTCATTTATTTGTGTTGCACTTATTAACGAATCATTTTTCTTTTAGCCTTCTGGATCAATATCGAGCAAGTCTGTTAAAACAAAACGAGGCCCGACGCAATTGCTAAAGGGCGAGGGTAGGTTAGCCCTCATCGCATTTGATGATAACGGTGAACCGGTGCATCCGAAAGAGCACTGCCGCAAATTTATAAATCAAGCTGGAGTTCTTGTTAGGGACCATGTACCGATCAGCATTTAAGAGTGGCATAAGCCGAAGAACGCGGGAACTGAAGCTAGTTATGTCAACGACGCGTTGAAATTTTTTCTTTTCGACAATCTACTGACACGCTTCAGCCTACCGGAAGACATGACGGAAGGCCAAAAGAAGAAACTCAAGGAATGGACTCTCAAGAAGATGGCCATGCTATTCCAGATATGGAAGAAAAAATGATGGGAGAAATATAAGCATGAAGATCCAGTATTCAATGATAATCTAGTGAAGATAAAAGATCACTGGCCCGCATTTAAGAGGTATAAGCAATCGTCTACTCATGTGTCCCGATCGGTCACAAATAAGAAAAATGCTTCAAAGAAGGAATTTTTCCATCATTTGGGGTCAGGTGGCTACAAGAATGCCATTCCGAAGTGGAGAGCGTTTGAAGATAAACTGATGGATGCAGGAATCACTCCACAGACATGGGACTGGCCCGACCGGTCCAGGATCTGGTTGTTCGCGCATGGGGCAGGGTTGGACCCAATGACAGGGAAGATCGTTGCGCAGGGGAAATGGAAGAGCAAAATTGAAGCAGTCACGAAGAAGCTTATAGATGCAATTGAAAAGGTCAGAAAGGGAGAGTACATTCCCGATAGAGAGAATGACGAGCTGACACTCGCTTTGGGCAATCCTGAACACGTTGGACGGGTTCGAGCTCGCCCAGGTCTCAACAAGAAGGAAGCGTGGCCGGAGTGCGCTGACACTTATAGAAGACATTCGCGAAAGAAGAAGAAGGAGTCAGACAGGTTAACAGAATTGTTAAATAGGGTGGAGGCGCTTGAGAAAAATCAGAGGGAACCTCATGATCCTCATGTCGATGCCGCCCCATCTCAGCGAAGAAGCAGTGTGGGTTCCTCGCATTTTGACGGATGTGGAGTAAGCTACCCCGTGGATTATGTCACGGAGAAGACAGATTGCGAGCTACATATGTTATTCAGGAACGTGTCCGTTAAGGTGGCGTTCGGCTATGTTTACCCAAATGAAGATGGAGCAACGCACCATCATAGGCCCATTCCACCTGGCTGTGTTCGTGTCGGGGTGGATGAAGTTGTTTCGGGTTATGAAACATTGGAGCTTGATTTTCCTAGAGGTGACGATGAGAAGACAATGGCCGATGTCAAGCACGGTTTCACCCTATGGCCCAAGAAACACATCGTCCTTTTGCAAAGGCCATCGACTCCTCGTAGTCCACCTGAGCAGGAAAGGCCACCGACTCCTCTTCGTAGCGGTCCACATGAGCAGCAATGGCCATCGACTCCTCCTGGTAGCAGTCCACATGAGCAGCAAAGTCCACATCTACCTGAGAGGGACCCCAGCGTGAGTCCGCCATCTCGAGATCCTCCGCGTAAGACAGCGTCCTTTCAGCGGAATGGTACACCGCCTAGGAAGAGACCTAGAAAGGAGAAACCACTGCTGCCTATTGAGAAGTTACCTTGGGAAAAAACTATCGAGGAAAACATGGAAACCTCTAAGTCCGAGCTGAAATCCTTTTTTGCTAAGAAAGTGTCAGAGATCCCTTTTAAGAAGACTCTAGATCCGGTGAAAGTTGTGCGTACCGTTGAGAATCTATATGACCCTGTACCATCGCCGCCATCTGACTATAGGCGTTCTATACAAAAGTCGTATGAGGAGATGATGAGGGCTAAAAAACCCACTCAATCGGGTGTCACAGCGAAAAAAGGGAAACAACAAGTGCACTAGCTCGGACAACAACCCGTCCAATCGGTCCCCCCTCTCATGGTGTTTGACGAGAAGGCCGTTGAAAGTTCTCGACAATCCATCGATTACCCCTTACATGAAGGAGCATATCAATTTGTTGAAGGGAAAGATTTGGTCGAGAATCTCAGGAAGCTACCAACAAGTATGCGTAATTTGCATACGTGGTACAGTAGTGCCATAAAGAGAGGGATCCAGTGTATCATGGTTGGAGTTAAGGAAGAGCACTACTTCCAAGAATACTCTGTGAGCGTTGACTTCAGCGATCTTTTTCAGTTATACAATCTCCGGGCCCTCGACAAATCTATCATCAGTTGCTATTGTCTGTAAGTGATTTATTTATGTAATTTGAGAAGTCTTTAGCTCAGCTCGTTCTTTTTCTGCAAATTATAATCTTTTGTGCGCTATATTATGCAGATCGAAGATGCTCGAATGCAAAAAGGATGAAATCAAGCACATTGGGTTCATTGACCCGGATACAATGCATGAAGTAACCATAGAGGATCCCATCTATAACAGGGATACACCGGAGACTTTGCTAAGGTTTTTGAAGCGACAACGTGACAAAAAGATAATACTTTGGCCTTACAACTTCAAGTGAGTGTTACTGTCTTATAAGACATTTCTCTTTTTCTCACGAGATGTTCAAATTTTAACTGATGATTTATATATATGGCACTGCATATTTAAACGTGCGCAGGTTCCACTTTATTCTTATCGTTATCGATATGTACGAAGGAAAAGTTGAAGTCTTTGACTCGCTTAACAAAGAGCCTATACAATACAAGACGGCTTTTCTTATGCTCAAAAAGTAATTTTAATTCATATCGGGTTTTTTCGTTAATTTCCTAATATCAACTAATTGATAACTTTTTTATGCATTTTCTTTTTTCGGGCAGCGTATGGGAAACGTTCATCAAGGAAGATAAGTCCCATGAATGGAAACCGAAGCTGACATGGCGTTTGAACAAAGTAAGTAGTACTACCTAGGTCCACACACCTTTATCATACTTGATTATTGTTTAATTGAATTATATTCTTGTACAGAAATCCCCGCAACAACCACAGGGGACTAATCTATGTGGATACTACGTTTGCGAGAACATCCATAAAATTGTCAGCGAGAGAACAAATAATGAAATGAATAAAGAGGTACGAAAACAATATTCACAAATTTATTTTGTTATCATATATAAGTTGTGCTTAGTTTCAGTAATAATTGTTTGATTGTGATTTGATATATATACACACACACACATAGCTCATGTATTCATTTGTATCTCATTCTTTTACAGTTGGCAAGAAAGCGGGACAAGATCTCAATCGAGGAACGGTTCAAAGCAATTGGCGATGAATTGGCGGGATTTTTCCTTCGGGACGTCATACCGTC
Organism: Bromus sterilis; assembly: GCA_950022295.1. NCBI lineage: Eukaryota > Viridiplantae > Streptophyta > Magnoliopsida > Poales > Poaceae > Bromus > Bromus sterilis. Next base: position 133,563,982 of record OX465601.1, on the reverse strand, counting down.
ATTCGGAGAGTTCCACTATGAATGATGTACATGTAACATATAGTTTGACTCGGAGATCGAGTACCACTATTCTACATGTAATAGATAGTATGCCTCGGAGAGTACCACTACTATATATGCATGAAGATCGATCTTCATGCATACGTATACTACTTAATTTGCGATCGCAATTACATGTGTTAGATATTATATGCACCAAGTTGCTATGCATCACCTTTTATCTTCATGTACTACCTAAACCCAAACGCGTAGCAGGCGCATCGACGCGATATGAAACGGTCCGATACCCCTAAACCCCTCCCTAAGCATCGACGCGATATCCGATACCCCTAAACCCCTAAAAACCCTAAACCCTGAATTAACCTTTGGTACCGGTTCGTATTGCAAACCGGTACCAAAGCTCCTTTGGCCTGCGCACTCCTGGACGCCCACGTGGAGGCCCCTTTAATACCGGTTCGCAAGGAACCAGCACCAAAGGCGGGGGGGGGGGGGGGGGGGCTTTAGTATCGGGCCTTTAGTACCGGTTAAAAAACCGGTACAAAAGGCCCTCCCGAACCGGTACTGATGAGCGATTTTCTACTAGTGCTACTTCTGTGTATTTTCCGATCATCTTCGCGAAATGGCTTAGAGTATCATCAACTTCTTCCACATCCTCCTCTTCTTCCACTTCTTCTTCCTCCCCTTCCTCAATCTCCCAATTCTCCTGGCAACGCAAATTCATTCCCGGTCTATAATCGTCCAGAAGTGCACTTAGATCCTCCACGTTTGCATCCAACATGTTCAAATATGATTTAGAGCTACAAAAGCGATTTGAGATTTGACCGTAGTGTATGAAAAAAGGAGCAGCAATTCATTGGCCACAAATAAAAAGAAAAGGTTTTCCTTTTGGACATTTCGACGAACATGTCGCGGCCTCGTGCAAATCGGCCGTATCAGACGACCGAACCATCATCGACGGCGATGGCCTGGTCGTAGTCTTCTTTGCCTTCGGCGTAGTGCTGCCCATTGCTACTTGGACGACACGACTGCCCTGCCGCTTATGTTTCACGATGTTAGAGGTCGCAGACACAAAGCCACCCGTCGTGGGAACCACGGGCGAACGGGGATTCAGCGACTGATCTACTGTATATGGTGTACGGTCCATGGTGACGCCTATGCACTACGGCGACGCGGGAACGGGAGAGGCCAGACTGAATTTAGTCGTCGGGGTGGGCGGGGTGGGCGGAAAAATTGAACCTTCACTCCGGCCAAGTCGCGGATAGATATACGGGGAGCGACAAAAAGGGGAAGGAAAACTGTAGATATACCGCCCACAATGGGGTTTTTACCGCTGTCCGCAAAAATATTTGGCGTTTTCGTAGATATGTGGTATCTGATTGGGCCGTTTATTTGGCGTGATACCGCATATCAACGGTTATTTTGTTGGCTGGCTATTTTTAGCGGAACTACTAGAGTTTCTCTAAACATGCCAATATAAAATCAATACCAGACCCGTGTTAGTTGATGAAATCTATTCATTTTTTGAACCAAATCGTAGAACGGTTGTTCTACAGTATATTATTACTATTAAATGGGAATGCACATTCAATCGTCGTCATCGTCATGATGGTTCAACCAACACATTTTTCAAAAAGCACACAGTCCAGTTTCATGCACACACACGTTTCTCGCTGCCGAAAAAACTCCCTGCCACACTGTCCACGTGAACGAGCAACTAACCAGAATGTGCGAGATGCCCTCCGGATGCTGATCACGGAAGGGGCAGGCCGCCGGGTGCGGCACTCCTCGTCTCGAGAGACTATCTGCCGACCAACATCATCTCTGAAAGCCAACCAAGGGAAGAACCTACAACGAAGCGGGGCCTTAGAGTTCCAAGTAAAAGCTGCTGGTGGCGAGACTTCCAAACCAAAAAATTGTGCCGCATACGCAGACCGAGACGAGAAGCACCCATTACTCTCCCAGGCCCAGCTGATGACATCTGGAACTCCCAGAGACAGATGAATGGCCTGCATACGGAGCCAGAGGTGCAAGAACTGTTGCAGCTCTCCCGCGCTAAGGACTAGACCAATGGTCTGAGCCCATCAATCGTCCGCCAGAGCCTTCTCAACCGGCATAGAGGACCGAATTCTTCCAGTAATCCGTGCACGAAGCAAGGGTGCCAGCTCCGAGAGACAAAACCCATTTAACCAACGATCCTCCAAAAAGATGATGGAGCCCCCATCGCCCAGCGACGTCCTAATCACGGCACGACAGATAGCTCGGGATTCCTGAGGGCCAGGGATGTTGAACTCAGCCCAAGGCCGCTCCTTATCTGTCCAACTGAGCCACGACCCGCGAGTCTAAAGGGTGAGATTTAACACTTCAAATCCGGGATTCCCAGGCCACCAGCCTAGGTAGGCCGGCACACCACATCCCAAACAACCGCGCAACTGCCACCCTGTGCCGCTTCTTTGCCACACCAAAGAAAACCTCTGCAAATATTGATCATTGCCACGATGATCCTTTCTAGAATGTCGAGATCCAGCATCGCGTGAATGGGAACCGCACATAACACAGACTTGATCAACATCAAATGACTGCTCCTAGGAAGCATGCCCGCCCTCCATCGAGGCAGGCACCTTGCCAGGTGATCCACTAGGCCCTGCAGCTGCGCCGCCGATTGTTTCCTCGGAGTGAGGGGGAGGCCTAGGTACTTACATGGGAAGCTCGAGGCCACGCACCCGAGTGAGGCACACACTGAGTCAATCTCTCCATGGCAACATCGAATAGGAATCACAACACTTTTCAGCAAGTTGATGATACGTCCCAAACTTATCTATAATTTATGCTTATTCCATACACTTTTATGTGACATTGCTACATGTTTTGCTACACTTTCATATCATTTTATACATATTTTGACTAACGTACTAACTCAGTGCACCCAGTGTCAGTTTCTGTTTGCTGATGCCTTTAGTTTCATGGATTTCCCCAATTTAAAATGCTCCAAAAATTCCAGAAAAATCAGTATAAAAATCAGCATAACGAAAGCTTTCGGAACCACCGAAGAAGTGCCGGAGGGGGCCCACCCCCCCTCCCAGGCGGCCAGGTGGCACGACCCACCTCTTGGCCACGCCACCAGGGCGCCTGGGAAGTGGGTCCCACCTCCGGTGCCCCCCTTGGCATATTTTTACCCCTCGTCTAGGAAACCCTCGAGGAGAACCCCGCATCGCGAAATACCTCTCTGTTCAGCCGCCGTCGTGCTTCCAAGATCGGGAGCTCCAGAAGACCTCTTCCCGGCACCCTGCCGGCGGGAGGATCGACCTCCGGGAGCTTCTCCACCACCATGGACGCCTCCTGGATGTGCCGTGAGTAGTCTCCCTTGGACCATGGGTCCATGATCAGTAGGTATGTGATGTCTTCTCTCCAATCTTGTTCTTCAATGTTTATTCCTTGTGAGTTGTCCTACATGATCAAGGCACCTATGTAATTTCCTGCTGTTGCTATGCCGTGTTTGCTGGGACCCGATGAATTATGAGATTATGTTCAGATCGTATTGAGTTATATATTTGGTTCGACTTTTATAAAAAAATTCTTGAGTAAATCTTGCATGTTCTCTGTTACTTTTTATTTCTTTGGCCAAGTAGTAGATAGTGACTCCAAGAGGGAGCGTTATGCATGATTGTGGGATCAATCCCCCCGATGTTTAGCTTGAGTGACAGAAACATGAGACTAGGGGATGTGTTGTTGCCACAAGGGAGAAAACAACGGTGCTTGTAACTGCGATTGCAAGGATTGTTTACCTTACGCATAGATTGTTAATGCATTTTTCTGTTGCTTTGAGTTTACACTTTTTGTGGGGCTCGCAACTTAATACCAGCGAGATATTCTGGATAGATATCTCAAGGTGGATGATTAGTGAGTAGATGCAGATGGATTTCGGTCTACTTGTCTTGGCGTACTGCCCATACTTTTGAGCCTCTTACTTTCCAATATCATAATTAGCATTGCGGTGCGTTTATAATTCTGTCAATTTCCCAGATGTAATTTGTTCATCCAACATAGTTGTTTTACCATCTTTTGGGAGAGAGACATCAGTAGTGAACATCATGGGACCCCGGTCCATATTGCCACCAGTGTTTACACCTTCACTCTATTTACCGTTTTACTTTACTTTGCATTTATTATGACTACCACTATCATTACCCCGTGTGTTTGATCCTTCATAAACGATAAGGTCGAAGGGACTAACAACCCCTCTATAATCTTTGGGAGAAAAGTTATTTATATCTGTATGAAGGTCCAGGTAAAGAAAGTGATTATCGTAAACGGCGCCTCACTTGCCGAACCACCTACTTGTCGTCGTCGGAGTCCGCCGGAGACAAACCTTGGTATTTTCACCGAGGGAAATTACCGCTACGCTACATCTTAACCTTCCACTTGGGGTAGCCAACGAGGAGCACTACTTCTGTGCCATCAAGAGTAATTTCTGGCGCCGTTGCTGGGGACTCCACTCTTCAAGATAGGGGAGTTGCACACTATCTTTTATCTTTGCTTTTTAGTCTTGTTAGTTTACCTTATCATTTTTTATCTTAGTATCCATTATAAAAAATCACAAAAAAATTAGTTACCTTACCTTGCCTTGTCAGTATGTCTAAGTCCTTCGCCTTTGGTTTTGCACACGAAGGGGAGATTTTCACCTTCAAACAAAGATGTGTATAAAGTCTGAAAGATGCTTGGTTTAAAATTAATGATTCTCAAGATAAAGCCACGAAGAAGCAATCCACCACTATCCTGCTTAGAAATTTTTATGTCGGTATTACTTCTTGGAATAGGGTTGTTTTAGACACTGCTATCAATGGAAATTTACTAGAATCCCCAGTTTGGGAAGCTCTTAATGTTATGGAAAATCTTTTTGGAAATCCCCCTATTGTTAGCACTCAAGAGAACATTACTCTAGCTCACATTATGAATAAACTTAACAAGATAGAGCTAGAGATGCCAAGCATGGCAAAAATAAATGAAGTTGATCGTAGGATTCAAGGGAACTTAAATAGGCTTGATAGCTCCATGCAAAAAAAATTATACCAACTTGGAGACTCTTAAAACCCATGATTTAGACCCTTCTAGGATTGACAAGATTGAGGATATCATTGAAACTTTAGGAACTACTCTATCCTCTATCAAGACTAAAAAGGTAGAAACCCCTTCGAAGAAGGAACCCAAGTTCGTTTACGTACCAAAGGTTCCTCAACCCAAAACTAATATATCTATTGCTAGGGGTATGGAAACTGTGAAGACTTTGGAAGAGATACCACTCTTGAATAGAATTAGAAATGAAATTCCAATTGATCTTACTACTTTTGCTTTTATTCCTAAAAGTGTTCTCACAAGGCCTTTATTTGAAAGTCCTCTTAAGACTAGTTGTACTATTGAAGAGTTTTTTGATGATCTTGATGATGGTTCAATTGTTACAACTTGATCTTTGTATCATGCCTAGCTAAAAGGCATAAAAGAAAGCACTTGTTGGGCGGCAACCCAAGATGTTTTTACTTTCATTTTTAGTGGTCTTGATGTTTTTTACTACTGTAGCAACATCATTTTATCTTTATTTTCAATCTTTGTGCCAATTTGTAGCTTCTGATTGCAAGAAAGTTCAAAAGTTGTGACATGTTGTCTAGAAACAGATTATGTCCCCTTGACGGAAAAATTGGCATTAAATCACCAGGTCATATTTTTTTATCTGAATTGTTTCGAAAGTATGCTCCATACAATTGGCTTTCGTGCATCTGTTCTGAGTTTTTTGATTTGTGTTGCAGAAGTACCCCGAAAAATTTATTTACTACCCGTTGGTCTGTTTTTCACAGATTCTGCCACGGTTTGCGTTTCCTTCATTTTGCAAACCTTAAGCTTGATTTTCCTTTGAAAAATCTTTTTGGCAATCTTGATAAACAGTAGATCTTCAAGAATATCTTTATTTCCAGTGGAGAAAAATTATTTTATCATGGGTACTAACCACTATAATCAGCTTATGGTGAGTTTCGTATGAAGGGAGTTTTCAAGTATGCGAAGGGAGATGATGAAAGAAGATTCAGGACTGTAAGCGCTCAAGCTTGGGGATGCCCAAATGCACTCCCATGAAATATCCAAGGAGACTCAAGCATGTAAGCTTGGGGATGCCCCCGTGCATCCCCTTATCCGTCAACAATCATCAGTTCATCCTTCTCCATGGTATATTTTTATCACTTCATATGTTATGTGCTAGACTTGGAGCATCTCGCTCTTTAATTTTTAGTTTGTTTTAGTTTTGCTTGATGTTCATAAAAAGTTGGATCCTAGCCTTCATTGTTTGGGAGAGAAACACACTCCACTCCACTGCAGAACACAACATAGCTTGCATGCTTATCTTATCGTTTGTGTGTGTTCTTTATCTTTTCATAGCTACTATACAACTTAGCTCTTAGTTTTCATGCTTTATCTTTTGAAGAGCTTTTGTTTAGGTTGTTCTAGGAACTCTATCGAGTCTTCATGTTTATCTTGTTTAGAGAGTTGGCTTATTGCACTGAGTTGTGTGTCTTGCATGAGTAGGTAATTAAGGTTGCTATTACAAGTGTAGTAGTAACATCAATAGTTTTCAGGTATTGATTAGAGTAATGTTTGGACATCAAGGTGCCAAGAGCTTGAGCCTATTAGTGATAGGTGTCGTATTTTGGGCAATCCGTGCTTATTTTCAAAAACTACAAAAATTAGGTGAGGACTCTAGCTACTAGATGGATCGCTAACCTCTGGAAGGGTTGGAATATATAGAGTACCCTCACGTACCATGGATCGAGGATGCGCAAGGATAACCAAACCCCCATACACTCCTCCTCGGGGTACTTGTCTCTTTGTGAACCTCCCGATTAGATAGATAGTTACCGATAATAAGTGCATGAGTTCTTCTGACTAATGTGAGTATTCGATTGTTGGCACTTCCACCTTCCCATATTTTTCTAGCCTCTTCGGTACCGTGCATTGCCCTTTCTCACCTTGAGAGTTGACGCATACTTCGCCGGTGCATCCAAACCCTTGGCATGATACGCTCTGTCATCATAAACCTCCTTATATCTTCCTCAAAATAGCCACCATACCTACCTATCAAGACATTTCCATAGCCTTTCCGAGATACATTGCCATGCAACATCCACCATCTCATGACTTGATCATCATGTTATACATGATTTTGCTTGATTGAGGAGCCGCATGATAGTTGGGCTTTGCCCTCATTATTGCTACATGACGCGCTAGTATCATTGCATATCCTGGTACACTGGCAGAGGCATACATCATGATAGTTTTCATCTTTCTTTATGTTCAGTACTTCTTATAAAGTGTGAAGATCTTCTATACTCTTATAAAATATAGAGTGTTTCCCTTAAGTGAGGAAAAGATCCCAAAGAGGTCACATTAAAAGATCCCAAAGAGGACAAATGAGAGATAAATAAAAGAGCCAAAGAGGCCACAAAAATACAAAAAAATAGAAAAAGAGAAAAAAGCAATAAAAAGAGAGAAGGGGGCAACACAACTATTCCTTTTGAAAGATCCACACTCGTACTCCATTGTTATATTTGTACTCCATAGAGATTATCATTCATGCATAACTATGTGGGGACCCTTACACTATAGCACTTGGCTTGAATATTCCAAGAATGAGCCTCCTAAAATGAGCTCTAGGTCTTCATGAGCAAGCAAGTTGGATGCACCCCCACTAGTTCCATTGGAGAGCTTACCTTAGCTCATATGTGCATCCGTTGCATGACAATCCCTACTCCTCACATCATATCTATCATTTGGCCTTCTCTCGCCTATGATTGTCCTCATTGATGTGTAACGACCCGAATCTGATAAGATTTGAATCTCTGTGCTTACTATGCTATCCCTGGATCGTAGCTAGCACACACAGTAACAAGAGTGAATATCAAGTAAACATACATCATTTTAGTACAAACCGAAGGATCCAGAGTTACATATATACATACAACTTGCACAGCTCAAGGCTGGCATATAATACAACGGAAACATACATATTAATAAGTTAGGGGCTCCATCAACGCCACTGCGCTCGTTGAGTGTAGACCCGTGATCCTATCGCCTCTTACATGTATTCATCTTCACGTGAGTACAACCCAACATGGTGAGTACTTGGAATGTACTCGTAAGTTGCAAAGAAAAGGAATATAACAGATTATTCATGCAGGGTAAGTCAAGTGGATAGATAGGGTTTATTTGCGAAAAGACAATTTCCCCCTAACTAAGATTTGTAAAATTTCTTTGAAAAACAAAGTTTAAAGATATAGGCTCAGAGTGAAACACTTGGGTAGATACACCAAGGCACAAATCTCCAACCTAGGTAAAAATATATAAGGTTGAAGTGAAACACACCCTCATGCTCAATCCTCAACCTATAACCCTTAAAACATATTTTTAGAAAAATAAAATATTGACTCTGCAGAGTTAGAAACGGTGCATGTCCTCAGCCAGGCGCAATTACTTAAGTGTGAAAGTCCTCCGTCGAGCGCACTCACTTAGTATGCAAGACCCTAGTTGATCGCAGTCCCATAGTGTGGAAGACCCTAGTTGAGCGCAATCACTCAAGTATGCAAGTGCTCCATCGAGCGCAATTAATTGGTGTGCAAGACCTCAATTAGGCGCAATCACTCAAGTGTGCAAGACCCCAGTCGGGCGCAATCACTCAAGTACGCAAGTCCTCCATTGAGCACAATTACTTGGTGTGCAAGACCCCAGACGAGCGCAATCACTTGTAGAATTTTTTTATATATAATTTTGTTTTCGAAAGTTTTCACAACACATTGCTCCAAAAGAGAGCAAGTTTTAATGTTTAAAAACTTGTTTTGGTTTTTCAAACCCTCCCATTTCTACAAGCATGGCTAAGCGTAAGCATAGATATAAGCTTTGATTCTAAGGCTCTAAATAGCAATACGTACTTTGTAAAAACTTTTCATGCATAAAATAAATTGAAGAGTTCATGAATATTAAAAAAATATAGGACAAAGTATGATCAAGTTGCAACTTGCCTGAGTCTCTTGAAGTTGATATTCTATTTTTATATCGTCACTCCTTGAATTTACAAGATATCTAACGATAAAGAAAAGTACTTCAACACACAACAACAATCCAAACGAAGATCCAAATAAATAATACAAAATATTTAACTAGTAATATTGATAAGAAAACAGCTATGACATGATCATGGATTTGGATAGGTCAAGGTAGATTGGATGGAAGTATGACATAGGTTTTATCCTACGGTTGGGACAAATTGTTACAAATGAAGATCGTGGTTTTACTATTTGGAATGATTGTGAGACAAGATATTCTGACCCAAATTCTACGAAGAAAATATTTAGAATGTTATCATATGGTTGGCTATGAAACTTGAAGGTCATAAGAGTTTTAGGATATTTGGATTTGTTCATGGTACATGAGTTACAAGATCAAATACAAAACAATATAATTAATGCGAGTTCACCAAGTTAACATCATTTGGTTTAGGTAAATATGGAATTGGTTTATGGAGTTGGATGACATAAATATTTATGTTAAATGAATTTGAATATAATTTAATTGAATCCAAGTTTTGTTGATAGAATTTGGGCAGAGAGGTTCCTAATCATATTCTTGAGATAATTGGCTCAACAATAAAAACTATGCTAATGATGGAAGTAAAGTATGATAAAAGAAAAGGCAATTGAAGTGTTGAGCCAAAACAGGAAATAAACTTAGTTAGAAAATTTTTGGAATGCTTTCTAACAGAAGGATATGGTTATTGGGACCAATTTTTGTATAAGAAATATTTTCATATGAATTGCGGATTAATCTCTATAGTAAAATACTCGAATTAATATTTAAATTATAATTAAATTTTAAATTTATCAAAAGTGGAATATTTTAGTTTTATAATAAACTACATGTTTCAAGGAATCCGGGGATATAAAATTTATTGAATTTGGATTTGTAGTCTAGGAGATATGATTTTCTGAAGTTTGTGTATTTTTCTGAAAAAGAATTACGGGATTAACTGAGAGAATGCCACGTGACAGAATCTTATTAGCTGGTACCTCTTCACTTAAGTGATTCACTCAGGGACGCTAGATCTACATCCGACGGTTGAGAACAGAAGTGGATATTACTCACCGGAGTTGGGTAGCTAGGTCGCCGGAGTTGGGCGGTGCTCTCGCCGGAGTTGTCGAAATCAATGCATCGGCGAAGATGGGATGGTGTACGGTCCGAAGACGACAATTTAAAACCTTTTGGAAAAAGTCTCCAAGTCGATGGCTTTCTACACGAGCGGCTACGGCTCGCCGGACTTAGCAAAAGTCACCGGAGTTCATGTTGTTGGAGGTATCGCGCTCCGGCTGCATAAGAAAATGAATTAACATGTCAAGTAGGTGCGCCTATTTGAGTGTAACAAGATGGAGCAAGAATCATAGCCTGGGTACCTAGTACAGCGACACGATCTTCACCGGAATTCATGGCTGTACCGAACTCCGACGAGCAATTTCTCCCGAAATAGAGTGAATTTGATGGGGATTTTGGGCATGCTGAGGAAGTGGATGAAGTAATTACTCTTGGTGCCTTTTATAGTGAAGGGGAGGTCCATACTAGGAGATCTAGGGCGTTCTTTTGTTAAGCCATTAATGGCGAGTTCGGTGGAGCACTGACCAAAATCTTGAGCGTAGTGGAAAATTACTTCTCTGAATGGGTTCTTCGTTTAATTCCTAACAATTTTTGTGTTGGAGTCGAAGCGAAAGGACAAATGGTTGAAGAGCTAGAGGGAGAGGAAGAGGTGGCTGCCATGGCGTGTGTTCCGTTCGTGTTCTCTGGAGTTCACGTACTGGAGGGAGGAGGAACTAGAACAGGGAGATGGGCCTTAGTTAGAATTTTGGCCCAAGGGAAAAGAGAGAGAGAGAGAAAAAACAGAGATAGATGGGCTTGGCCCAACAAACTTAGAATTTTTTGTTATTGAATTCTAATAATATGAGAATTCCAGAATTGATATTCAAAATATCAAATACCTCTCATATAAATATATACATATTATATGGGCTAGATATAATATAGAGAGTGTAGGAAATATATTTCCCTCTTCAAATAAATTTTATAAATATATTTTTTGTCAAAATACAAATCATTTAAGGCACTAATAAATTCCCTAATTATTTTTAGGGTTTTACCAAAATGATTTTCTAAAATAGCCAATTATTCAAATGAGAATTATATAAATATTTCCAATAAATTGGAGAAGTCATATTATCTCCACTCATTAATTTAGTTGACTTATTGGAAATATTTAAATAGCCTTAAATTGCCAATATCAAATAAACTCCAAGTTTAAATAAAAGAACTCACTATGGAATAAATATTGGTCCCCAATTAATTTGAGAAAGTCATATTATTCTCACTCCATATTATTCAGTTGTGGTTTCCACCAAATCTCAAAATAATCAAAAGCCAGAAATCATTCTTTAAATTTTGAATAAACCTCGCAACCAAGATTTTTTTTCTGTATTGAATAAATGATTATCCAATTTTAATAACATGGTTTTGCAAGGGTTTAAACAAAACTCAAAAGTTTTAATTTCCCTTGAAAATCAAAATAATTCACTGAATGATATTTATTTATTAACATTCCAAAATTTGAAATTTTTTGGGATGTTACAAAGTACCACCCTTAAAAGAAATCTCGTCCTCGAGATTTGCAAAGACTAGAAAGAAATGGGTTAAGGTTGAGGCTTCTTGGGTTACTTCCCCATGGTCCATATATCGCCTGAGCATATTTTCAGTATTCTCCTTCACTTTATGTTGTCAGGATTTCCTTTAGCGATATTATACTTTGTACTTCTGGTCCTTCGGTATTTCTCCGATATATCAATCCTAGGCCTTAACCAAATTATCATCTGGTACCATATATCCATCTTGGGTGTTAGGGTACTACCACCCTTAAAAGAAAACTTGTGGGATCTCCAAAACTTCTTCATTCCATGCATCTTCTGTTGGTTCTCCATCGAGATCTTATTATAAGGTCATAGCCTTAACTCATAAGAATGGTTCTTCCCCAAAATCAATAAGTCTTAGAGCTATCTATCGAGACACTCTTGGTGGTCAATGAAATAACTTCTGATGAAACTCTTGAGAGATCCACCTGTTTGTTCCTCACGGTACAACCTATGTTAGGCATGGTTGGATATCTGTACGGGTAGTGTGTCTAACCATCCTATGGTTTTAGGCTTGCTGCATCGGCACTCTACTATAGTTTTAGGCTCTCTGGTTTACCAATCCAATATACGAAAGTATATAATAAGAGTCTCCGGTATGGGGATCAATCCATCCCGTACTCCAATCATTACTTCATATGTAGATGGGTGAATCACGTATTCTAGCACTCGGTCATTCTCACTCCTCTTATAGAGGTCTTCACCTGCAATGCTAATAAAACGCTTTAGGCGGCAGATTTCTATACAGATAGTGTCAACAAAATTTTATCCGTGGAACAGTGAAACTTCCTTGTCTAAGAGTCATGCTCTCTATAAAAGATGAAAAAATCCTCTCCATAGGGTTAATGGTACTTTGTTCCAATGTCTCTTGCAAACACATAATTTATCACCATGTATGCATATGAAATCTTCACTTTTTCCAACATAGATCTAATGATCATCTTCGCGGGATGGGGGTCCAAAATAGGAATACATAGTGGGTTCCGGTGAAAGGTATTAATGAACTATCAAGGCATGGTGGAGGTTGAGCTACTAAAGAAATTGAAATAGTTAGGTCTTGATTTGTAGACAAGATGTTCCAAACCCGAGGTATAAAAAGTTGTAATTTTGGTCCAACAATTTCATCCATCAAGAGATGATGAGCATGTTGGGTATTTCCCTCTGAGTAAGGATAATACTCATGAATACTCCTCAATCATGCACATAAAATTCTTATTACATCCTTAAACATATCGTACAACTTTCAAGTCCAAAATAACTTACTAAAATGCTCACATCGACATGGATGGTTATGGTCAAGCATGTAAGTCCAACATTATTTCTGATTCCTTCTTAAGAATCTTAGTCCAACTGAAAACGTGCGACATAGTCCTTAAAATCATTGATCCTTTGTCTATTCATGGTAGACATGAACTTCATGTACGTCAGCTCTTCTTGTACTTCATTCAAAGTTTCATGGGTACGAAGAAGTATGGCTTCGAGGATTTCCCCAATCTGGCGTATGGCTTGCATGGAGGCTTCACGAACATAGTCAAAGAAGGTTGTTCGTGGCACCCGGAAATGAAGAAGTATTGTCCAGTAGTCTTTGGACAAACCCCCTTTACATGGAAGAGGTGTACTTCCACGTACCAATGTTCTACACCATTATCCGTAAAAGGGTAACCTTGGTAGACTGCATCTTCTTCAAGATGAATGTATCCCATCATATCTTTCAAGATCTTAGGAAAATCATGTTCACTGGTCAGGGTCATAATCATCTCTGGACCTTTGTGGAAAGATTCAAAAAGGGTTGTCATCTATAGGTGTGAATGAAGGTGGAATTTAGATCAACAAGGTATGCATCTCAATATTGAAATGTGGATGTGCCCACCCAAGGAATATATTCCCCACGCGTTATTGTAGGATGCATATCACATGATTAGAGGTCCACTCTTCAATTGTTTTTTTCTTCTATAACCTGGATATTGCTCTCAAGTTTGTCCTTCTTCTCCGTAAGTACTTCAGCCCTTGAGATTACCTTTCGTAAAATAGATGCTAACTCTTGTGGGTCATGTGTCATCTCGATTGATACCACTCCATGTGCATATCTCTTCTTCTTATTACCATGTGGGCATGAGTTGGATTTATGTCATACTTCTCCACATGAGTAGCATGGCTTAAGGGGCTATTTGGTTCTCCAAGGGAATTATTCTTCATCACCAATCTTCCATAGTATTGTGGTTTTTTGTGTGTAGGTTCCACGTGTACTACGTGCTTCTTTATCTTACCCTTGTTGGAATCTCCTTTGTACATCTGGATAAACCCACATGAATCAAGGTAATGATCGGTTCCTTCTCATACATATGAAACAAGTCACGTGAATGGTTGTTCATTCTACATCTAGATGGTTCTCTTCACAATTGGTGCATTGGTCAATCATGCTCCTCATGGTGGCATCCTTCCGCAAATCTTGCATACATGACACATCCTCACATCTTCTCATGGTTTGCTTTAAGATCACATATAAGATCTTCTTGAATTCTTCCAAAGTGAGTTTTGTTTGGCTTCAATGGTTATATGCATCTCCCACCAAGTGTTGGCATCTTGGAAAAAATATTGGGAAGCATAATTCACCACCTCCTTTGGTTCTACCTTGTCCTCTTTCATCACTTCTTCCATGTACAGAACAACTCTTCATTTTATAGACGAATCACTAGTCAAATCAACATAGTTTTATCCATCAATGGGGTTTAAGGGTTTTGGTCAGGGAGGAGATAAGGTTTAGAAAGATAGAGAGAGAGAGATACACATACAAACAATCATTCATTCATTTAATAGTTTGTTGTTGCCAACAACTCAAACCACATTGGTTCTAATGTGTGTAATTAGTCCGTTCACTATGGTATCATCCCGAGGTCTTCTTTTCTTCAGTCTTGAAAATCTTCAATGCTTGGACCTTAATCATCATGAGGGTCTTGTGATTGATGATAAATCATCCGTATCTCACACCCCTCAAGGTAAAATAAGTAATCCAAACCTACGGAACTCATACTCTACATGCACAAAAAAATCAAAAATCAAACAAAGCTATCACACCAACAAATCACTCAAATAAAAACAACGAATAACTCCAAACAAACTCCAAAATTTCACTCATAGATTTTATTCAAAAAAATCCTATGGTACCACCATCCACATGAGTTGGCATGGTAGGATAGACTACTCGCACTCTTCTGTTTATTTCACAACTCTCATGGCGGGCATAGATACTATTTGTATCGTGTGAGATATTCCTTAGTTTATTCACAACAATCCTAGTCTTGGGTTCTTCAGTTCTTCTGCATCCTATTGGATATAAGCTTCAATATTGAGGAGTCCTTTGCTTTAGTATCCCCTATACAATATACTTCCACGAAGTCCCATGGTCTTCATATTATCCTTTAGTGATCCTTGAATTTCCATATCCATGTCAGTGTTGTGATAATGAGGAGCTTGGGTATTTACAGTTTGAAAAGTAGATGAGAACTTTAGTAAAGAAAACGAGAGGATACGAGAATTTTTTATCATCGCTACTAAAAATATAAGTTGTTCCTATCAAGGTCTTTCTATTTCTAAACCATTTTCTAGGGTCACGTCCTATAGTCAACGTATGTTCTGATACCACTGTAACGATCTGAATCTGATAAGATTTGAATCTCTGTGCTTACTGTGCTATCCCTGGATCGTAGCTAGCACAGACAGTAAAAAGAGTGAATATCAAGTAAACATACATAATTTTACTACAAAACGAAGGATCCAGAGTTATATATATACATACAACTTGCACAGCTCAAGGATGGCATATAATACAGCGGAAACATACATATTACTAAGTTAGGGGCTCCATCAACGCCACTGGGCTCGTTGAGTGTAGACCCGTGATCCTATCGCCTCTTACATGTCGTCATCTGCACGTGAGTACAACCCAACATGGGTGAGTACTTTGAATGTACTCGCAAGTTGCAAAGAAAAGGAATATAACAGATTATTCATGCAGGGTAAGTCAAGTGGATAGATAGGGTTTATTTGAGAAAAGCAAATTTTCCCTTAAGTAAGATTTGTAAAATTTCTTTGAAAAACAAAGTTTAAAGATATAGGGTCAGAGTGAAACACTTGGGTAGATACACCAAGGAAAAAATCTCCAACCTAGGTAAAAATATATAAGGTTGAAGTGAAACACACCCTCGTGCTCAATCCTCAACATAGAACCCTTAAAACATATTTTTACGAAAATAAAATATTGACTCTGCAGAGTTAGAAACGGTGCACGTCCTCAGCCAGGCGCAATTACTCAAGTGTGAAAGTCCTCCGTCAGGCGCAATCACTTAGTATGCAAGACCTTAGTTGAGCGCAATCCCATAGTGTGCAAGACCCTAGTTGAGAGCAATCACTCAAGTATGCAAGTCCTCCGTCGAGCGCAATTACTTGGTGTGCAAGACCTCAATTAGGCGCAATCACTCAAGTGTGCAAGACCCCAGTCGGGCGCAATCACTCAAGTATGCAAGTCCTCCGTCGAGCGCAATTACTTGGTGTGCAAGACCCCAAACGGGCCCAATCACTTGTAAAAAACACTTTCATATCATTTTATACATATTTGGACTAACATACTAACTCAGTGCACCCAGTTCCAGTTTCTGTCTGCTGATGCCTTTAGCTGCAGTGATTTATCCCCAATTTAAAATGCTCAAAAAATTCCAGAAAAATCAAAATAAAAATCAGCATAGCGAAAGCTTCTGGAACCACCGAAGAAGTTCCAGAGGGGGGAAAGACCCCCCCTCCCAGGAGGCCAGGTGGCGCGGCCCACCTCCTGGCCACGGCACTAGAGCGCCTGGGAGGTGTGTCCCACCTCTTGTGCCCCCTTCGGCCTATTTTTACCCCTCGTCCAGGAAACCCGCGTAGAGAACCCCACATCGCGAAATACCTCTCTGTTCCGCCGCAGTCGTGCTTCCAAGGTCGGGAGCACCTGAAGACCTCTTCCCGGCACCCTTCCAGAGGGAGGATTGACCTTCGGGAGCTTCTCCACCACCATGGACTCCTCTCGGATCTGCCGTGAGTAGACTCCCTTGGACCATGGGTCCATGATCAGTAGCTATGTGATGTCTTCTCTCCAATCTTGTTCTTCAATGTTTAGTCCTTGTGAGCTGCCCTACATGATCAAGGCACCTATGTAATTTTCTTGTTGTTGCTATACTATGTTTGCTGGGATCCTATGGATTATGAGATTATGTTCAGACCGTATTGAGTAATACATTTGGTTCACCTTTTATATTTTGTTCGTTAGTAATTCTTGCATGTTATCCATTACTTTTTATTGCTTTGGCCAAGTAGTAGATAGTGACTCCAAGAGGGAGCGTTATGCTTGATTGTTGGTTCATGCCCCCGATGTCTAGCTTGAGTGACATAAACATGAGACTAGGGGATGTGTTGTTGCCACCAGGGAGAAAACAACAATGCTTGTAATTGCGGTTGAAAGGATCGTTTATCTTACACATAGATTGTTAATGCAATTGTCTATTGCTTTGAGTTTACACTTTGGGTGGGGTGTGCAACTTAATACCAGCGAGATGTTCTGGATAGATATCTCAAGGTGGATGATTAGTGAGTAGATGCAGATGGATTTCGGTCTACTTGTCTTGGCGTAGTGCCCATACTTTTGAGCCTCTTACTTTCCAGTAGCCTAATTAGCATTGCGGTGCGTTTATAATTCTGTCAATTGCCCAACTGTAATTTGTTCACCCAGCATAGCTGTTTTACCGTCTTTTGGGAGAGAGAAATCACTAGTGAACCTCATGGGACCCCGGTCCATATTTCCACCATTGTTTACACCTCCACTCTATTTACCGTTTTACTTTACTTTGCATTTATTATCACTACCACTATCATTATCCCGTGCGTTTGATATTTTGTAAACGACAAGGCCGGAGGGATTGACAACCCCTCTGTACTCATTGGGAGCAAAGTTATTTGTATCTGTATGCATTGTAAGGCCCGATATGCGGTATTATTCCAGATCTAGATGTTTCCATCCAGATCCGGGGACGAAGCACATATCGGTCCCACCGCGACATATGACATTGCCATATGCCCCGGATTTCCAACATGATATCACAACATTACAGCTACAAGGATACAACATCTCATACAATCGACATACAACTGCCTTAATACAATACATCAGCGGAAGATACATGCCTGAGTACATACTACAATCAAATTCCTATTGGCAAAGGTAAAACACACCATCCCCGTAACCACACGGGTCCAGGCTCTCCGCCGGGATCCACCTAACTAGTCGTCGTCGAGTCTCCACAAAGGCGTCCCGAAGAAGAGTGGAGGTAGCAATCAACTGTAGAGGCCGATCAGGCAAAACATAAAAGGGAAAAAAAGAAAGGGGTGAGAATATATCAAAAGTCTTGTAACTAACTTCTCACTGGTAAGAGGGGGTAGTGGTGAGGTTGCAGACGCACTAGGAATATATGAGTGGCTAACGGTCTATTTTAGAGTAAGATGAGAACCAAGCATTCGATGAGGAATCGCCTCCAACAAGTCTTGCTATCAACTACTTACGCAAGCATAACACCTATCCTATCCTTGTCCTCCTCTTCGCATCCCGACGAAGAAGAATCAGTCAAGGCACACACACACGTTGATCAAGTTCATTAAGATTATCTCAGTTGTTGTTGTCTATGAACAAGGAGTAGGTCTCAAGTCGTCCATAACCGTGGACACGGCTTCTCGAAAAGATTTAACCCTGCAGAGGTGTACCAACTTCCCATTACAAGGCTCCGCACGCACGCCCATCTCTCTTAGTTGCTACCCATCATAGGCAACCATTTTATGATTTAGTTCCGAGAGATCTGAAACAACAGGTCCCTCTAGCTAACAACGAACAAATCTGGGTGGCACCCGGGGAGTCGACATCCAATCCAAAAGCCGGCCGCGCCCTCGGGTCGGCTTCTTCCGTCTCAACAGGGTTTGGGTTACCGGGACACCTCAGATGGGGCCGGGCCGTCGCCGGTCAAGGGTGGACCAACAAGGAAACCATGTTCCCGCTGGCCCAGGTTGGTTTAAAGGATATCTGCTAGGAGCGACCCGACAGACATATATGCATGGTTTCAAATGGTAAATCATCTTGGGCCACCTCTAGAAATGTTTGAAGCTAGGTAGGTAAGAAAAGGGGACCCCGTAAAATCCCACATGCGGTTAGGCACACTCGTCAAGAGACAATACCCGGAACTCGGGTCCTAGGTGACTCGAATGGAACAAAGCGTCGGGACGGGATAGCCTAGACCTTCCATCCTTCGTCGAGTATAGTCAACATTATAATAATCATATCATTCACAATAATAATATAATGTGATAGCCCAAAACAAGGAGTAACAGAATAACAATTGGTAACATCCTAGCATGCATACTAAGAAGTGGCTGAGCAGGGAGCAATAGTAACATAGCCGAACAAGGTTTGCTGGGATGTGGAGGACATGGTTGTTTGGGTTTATTTGAGAGGCATGAATATAAAGTGGTAGGATCAAGCAAGCGTTCTGTCCTACACCTAGGCGCGAGTGAGATGAAAGTTATAAGCATGATATATGCTCCCCCTTACCTGATGAGAAGACGAAACCGAAGGTGAAGTCGATCGCAAGCTCGCAACGTCTCTGAGAGGTACCCGCGGAAGAACACAAGAAGGAAACACTGTAAAAGGCAATCGACGAGCAAGCATCAACAAGAAGGAAACACGAGACAACACACGACATCGCATCTATCGTCGAGAGCGGTTACTAACAGGTTAAGTGGAGTACTCGTCACACACGACGATACCGCACGTTTACAAGTGGTCAAGTTGTTTAGCTACACAAGATGAGCAAACGTTCTTAACATGGCATCTCACTCAAGCTGGCATAGCCCACAAACATGGCAAGAGGTGAAGCATAAGATAAACTATCTATGCTAGTCAATTTAAGTGAGGCACAATCCTAAACATGGCACATCACTAAGTACCCCACGATAATTAAAAGATTTTGTACTGTTCCGCCCTAAACCATATTTTAGGTTGTTTAACAACAGCAAACAATAGCATAAACACAAAGTACACGATAAACTAATCAAGTTACATATAAAGAACACTCCAAACGGAGTTACGGTTAAAAAGATACAAGCAAAACAAGTTTGGAACACAATTTGCCAACATCAGGAAGCACACTTTAGAGCAATGCATAAACAGGATAATGAATGCAAACATGCTCAAAAATGATGTGCAAATAAAGTAGACATGGCAGGGTAGGCATGGCAAAAGGAATCATGCAAATAGGAATCATGCAAATTATAGCCCATGCAAAATTGAATAAGACATTACTGGTCTAGGACTTAGTGAAAATCAGGAAATCATGGCAGAAACTGTTATTTTCATGCTCTATAAACAGGAGCAAAACTATATGTAAATGTGCAGCAACATGACATAGTAATATATGAGCATGGAGTAGGCATGATGATGATCAGGTACAAACAAGAATCAAGGTCATAGGCATCACAGATCAAAAGATATTAAGCATGCAACATGGCATTGGACAATTACCGACTTAGAGAAAAACAGAGGTGGTTGTCAATAACAGCAGGATAGTAACTTTGGAGCTAAACATAACTATGACCAGGAATGTAAAAATTACAATGCAATACATATAATGGAAGTAGACATGGCATAGATCGAAATGACATATTGCAATGCTCAATAGGATGCACGGTTAAAAAGATATGGGGCAGCAAAGTAGCGACTTTATATAAACAACAACACATGTTATCAGGGTCACCACTTTGGAGCAATAAATAATATAGTTACAACATGCAAACATGACAAGAGAATGCATAGGATTGAAGTAGACATGATGCTTAACAGTATGGAACAAGAATCAATGCAATAGGCCTCATGGATATGTCACAATCATCAAGCAAACTTGCAATAAAATAACAGCAGCAGCACACTAACAGAAAATAATAGCAGTTAACTGTCTGATGCCCACTTCAACACAGATTTGCACAATCAATATGACCTCAAATAAAAATGCGCACAAAAGGTGAACTGAAGTACACACAATTCTAAACAATTTTCCTTTTGGGCGCAAATTCATCCGGGCTACGGTTTACTCGCAAATGCTAGCGAAAAGTTGAATCAACAACAGCAATTTCAGACTTAGCAGAATCACGGACTTAGAAAAAAATAGAAGAAGAAAAAAAAGTAAAAGGGGCCTCACCCCTCTATTGGGCTTCGGCCCAGCTGGCGCCTAGAGAGGTCGGGGCGGCCTGGCGCTGTAGAGGCCGGCTGGCTGGGCCGCTGGGCTGGGCGCGCCGGCCCAGCTTGCGGCGGCGGTTGGAGGCGGTCGGTTCAGGTCTCCCGCAGCCGCGGCGGAGGTCATTCACGCCGGCGAGGGGCGGAGCTACGGCGCGCGGTGTAGGGGCTGACGAGGAGACGGTGCAGGTCAACGGCAGCGCGGCAACCCGGCCGGGTGGTTCCAGGCGGTGGCGAGCTCCGCTCGGGGTGGACCGAGCCATGGCGGGCAGCGGCCGTGGTCGTCCAATGACGGCGGCTCCATGGCGCGGCGGAAGCTCCCTACTGCACGGGAGAGAGAGGGGAGGTGAGGGAAGAAGAAGGGAGAGGGAGAGGTGCGAGGAGGAGGAGAGGCGACCTGGCGTGGCGGCTCGTCGCGGCGGGCGGCCGACGGCGTTGCCGGCCGCCGACGGTTGGCGGCCCCTCGGGGTCTAGATCCGGCCCGGCGGCGGGCCGCGGCGGCTAGAGGTGGGAGGAGCTCGGTGGGGCGACGTGGCCTCTCCAGGCCCCTTAGATCTCGGATTTGACGGTCCTGGATGCCCTGGAGGCTCGGGTTTCGAGGTGGAGGGGTTTTTTTGGGCAAAAATTGAGCAAAACTAGGGGTATGGCTGCAATTTTTGGCTAGGGAAACCCTAGAAAGGGGTGGGAGAGTGTTGGTCTTTATATAGCCCAGGTGGCTGGCAGTTTGCAAAAACATCCCCGGTTTTTCTCTCGCGCGCGCAGTGTTTACTTTTTTTACCGCCGAGGGTCCGCAGGACCTCTAATTCGGGTAAAACTTCGAACTGTGCGATCATCGCGTCGAGCCCGTGGCGTTCACCTCATGCTGGAACCGTTCCAAGAACACTTTCCGGCGCGCTATAAAAATATCCCGTTTACTTATTAAACGGGGTTTTTCGTTCCGTTGGTTGTGGCCGATCTTGTGAGGGTTTTTGCGACGGTGATCGAGCGTAACCCGGTGTCGCAAAGGTCGAGTGTCAAGGTGGAAAGGGTCGGTCTCCATCCGGTACGAGATAAGAGGGGGGAAATAATCGCCGATCGATAAATCGATGATGCAAACACCGCAAACAAATCAGACAATCAAACAATTCACATCGAAAGCAAAAAATTTAATTTTTTGTGAAATCTGGGCTGTTACATGCATGTCCAGGTAAAGCAAGTGATTATCGAAAACGACGCCTCACTTGCCGACCCACCTACTTGTCGTCGTCGGAGTCCGCCGGAGACAAACCTTGGTATCTTCACCGAGGAAAATTACCGCTACGCTTCATCTCAACCTTACACTTGGGGTAGCCAACAAGGAGCACTACTTGAGTGCCATCAGTTGACCCGCAGCCCCACGACATCACCAAAGCACTACAAAATTTCCCCACAAGCTACCGCCTCCCCTCTATGCGGACGTAGGAACACCATAACATCATCCGCAAACATGGACACCCTATGCGACATACCATTCCTCTCCAGGGGGCGAAGAGGCCTTGCGAAGCAGCGAGCTCGAACAAGCATTGTAGGGGCTCCAACCATAGAATAAAGATCATCGGGAAGAGGGGGTCGCCTTGCCGCAAGCCCCGACAGCTCAAAATAAGCTTTCTCGGGGATCCGTTTACCATAATCCGCTTAGAGGAGGTAGACAACAAGCCACATATCCACATGAGCCACTTCTCGCCAAAACCCAACCTTCGTAGGACCTCCAACAGCAAAGGCCATTGAACAGTATCAAAAGCCTTGGAGATATCTAGTTTCAACATAATTGCAGGCGTCTTGAACGCGTGCAGCCTGTGGGTCCTACCCTGGACCAACATGAAATTGTCATGGAGGGAGCGGACCCGAACAAAAGCGCTCTGGTGATGACCGACCAAAGCAGGAAGCTCCATCGCCAATCTATCTGCAAGTATTTTGTCAAAGATCTTAACCACACCATGAATGAGACTCACGGGGCAGAAGTCCTTGATGTCTATTTCCCCGTCGACCTTGGGCAAAAGAGAGACAAGATCTTTATGATAGCTGCCAGACCACGGACATCGCCCTGAAAAAATGCCTCAAAGGCCCGCATAAAGTCCACCCAGGTGATATCCCAACAAGTCGTGTAGAAGCGTCCCGTAAAGCCGTCAGGACCAGGGGCCGTGTCCGGCGGCATACACTTGATCGCCTTCATCACCTCCTCGATGGTGAAGGGTTCCTGGAGGTTCTCCAGGTCGCGTCGAGGCAGAGGGAGTGAGTCCAGGTTTAGGGCATATGGCCTGATAGGCGCCGAACCAAGAAGGTCTGAGTAGTAGTCTTCCATTTCCCCGAAGATGTTCCCATGGTAAGTGAAAACCACTTCCTCTCTGTGAATGACTGATATGATGTTCTTGCGCTGCATATGTCTCGCATGCCGGTGAAAAAAAGTGGTATTCGCATCTCCGTCCCGCAGGATCAGAACCCTGGAGAGCTGTCAAGCAATAGTTCGCTCAAGGGAGCTGAGACCGAGCAACTTGAGATTTAGGGTCTTGTGTAGCCTGTGCCCCTGGCTGGAGAGTGGTCAGGAGTCAGCGCAACATCTACTCTGAATATCACCTCCATGGAAATATAAATGTGAAGCTTCACGTTGTCGATCCATCTATCGACCCATCTTTGGAGAGCCTTTGCGGTGGCCCGCAATATGGTGTCTAGGACGGCATATCGGTTGCCCAAGGACGGGACCGCCTGCCAAGACTGAGCACCACCTCTCGAAAGCCCTCGGCTTTTGGCCAGAACCCCTCAAACTTGAATTGACGGCCCAACCAAAACTCCGCGCCATGGTCGAGCAATGAAGGGCAGTGATCAGACACAGTCGTTCCCAAAGCCGCGAGGAGACTAGCCGGGAAGAGATTGATACGTCCCAAACATATCTATAATGTTTTCTTGCTCCATGCTTCCTTTAGTCATATTGTTGTATGTTTTGATGCACTTTCATATCATTTACAACATATTTTGGACTAACCTACTAATTTAGTGCCGAGTGCCAGTTTCTGTCTGTTTTGTATGTGCATTCTAGAAAAACGTGAAATATAAAGTGCTCAAAAAATTCCAGAAACAATACTAAAAAATATCCAAGACAGAAGACTTCGGAAGCCGAAAGGGCGCCCCGAGGGGGGACACCCCCTGGCCAAGCGCCTCCCTGGCACGGCCAGAGGGGGTGGCCGTGCCACCTGGCCGCCTGGGCTAGGGGGAGCCAACCCACAGCTTGCCCTTTGGCCTATATTTACTCCCTGCTCCGGAAAACCTCAGAGAGAACCCCGTCACGCGATTTCATCTACTATTCCGCCGCCGCCGCGATTCCGATATCGGGATCGCCTGAAGAATCTGGACCGGCACCCTGTCGGATGGAGGATTGACCAGCAGAGGCTTCTTCATCACCATGATCGCCTGCGGGATCCGCCGTGAGTAGTTCCCCTTGGACCATGGGTCCATGATCAGTAGCTAGATGATGTTGTCTCTCCAATCTTGTGCCTCAATTCTTATCCCTTGTGAGCTGCCCTCCATGATCAAGGCATTTATGTATTAACTCCTGCTTTGCTATGCTGTGTTTGCTGGGATCCGATGGATTATGTGATTATGTTCAGTTTGTGTTGAGTAATATATTTGGTTTACCTTTATATTTTTTTCTTGAGTATTTTTTTATGTTCTCCGTTGCGTTTGTTGCTTTGGCCAAGTAGTAGATTGGAACTCCAAGAGGGAGCGTTATGCTTGATTGTGGGTTCATGCCCCCGATTTCTAGCTTGAGTGACGGAAACATAAGACTAGGGGATGTGTTGTTGCCACCAGGGGTAAAACAATGGTGCTTGTGACTGTGTGTTGCAAGGATTGCTTACATTACGCATAGAGTGTTAAAGTAGTTGTCCGTTGCTTTGGTCCAACAATTTGGTTGGGGTTCGCAACTTAATACCAACGAGATGTTCTAGATAGATATATCAAGGTGGATGATTAGGAGTAGATGTTGATGAATAAATGGTCTACTTGTTTTGGTGTAATGCCCATACGATTGAGCCTCTTTACTTTTCCAGTAGCATAATTAGCATTCAGTGTGTTTTAATTTTTTCAATTGCCTAGCTGTAATTTGTTCACCCAACATAGTTATTTACCGTAATTTGGGAGAGAGACATCAAATTCATGGAACCCCGGTCCGTATTTCCATCATATAGTTTACACCGCTTTTACTTTATGGCTTTTATTTCCTTTCAGCTGCACAACTATTATTTCCCCCTTTGTGTTTGATCCTTTGCAAAAAGTAAGGCCGGAGAGATTGGCAATCTCTCTGAACTCGTTGGGAGCAAAGTTAGTTGTGTCTTGTGTGCAGGTACAGGTTAAGAGAGTAATATCTTTCAGAAGGCTCGTTGCTCGTTTCACCACCTTCTTGTTGAGCTAGGAATCCTATGGGATACATAAACCTTGGTATTTTTACTGAGGGGAATTTGCTGCTATATACATCGTAACCTTCCACTTGGGGTAATCAACGAGGAGGTGTTATCTACTCCCATCAAGCAAATTTCTGGCACCCTTGCCGGGGATTCTAGGCTTCAAGAAAGGGGAGTTGCACACTACCTTTTATCTTTGCTTTTTAGTTTATCTAGTTTACTTTTTAGTCTTTATTTTCGCTTGTGTGTCTTATACCAAAAACAACAACAAAAAATTAGTTACATTGTTCTTGATTGCTGCTATCACTACTGGTTCCTCTGAAAACTCTTAAGTTGTGTGACTTCACTAGTCACAACAACAGTGACTTTATTCGCACTCCTATTTCTCCACCCGCCACTTCGGCGCCTTGCTATGAAATCAAACCTGCTTTTCTTAACTATTCTTCGGTGATGGAGATGTTGATGCTTTGCATTTGAATACTTTGTTGAGCTTTGTGATATGAAAAAGTATGAGGAAGTAGATGATGATATTGTTAAACTTAAGCTTTTCCCTCCTCTTTGAGAGGAAAAGCTAAGGAGTTGCTCCAATCCTTGCCTAGGAATAGCATAGATTCTTGGGATAAATGTAAGGATTCTTTTACTGGCAAGTATTACCCACCTGCTAAGATTATTCAGTTGAGGAGCAAAATTATGAACTTTAGACAACTAGATAATGAACATGTTGCTCAAGCTTGGGAACGTATGAAATATCTTGTTAAGAATTTCCCTACTCATGGATTAATTACTTGGATGGTTATCCAGACTTTCTATGCAGGATTAAACTTTACCTTGCAGAATCTATTAGACTCGGTCGTGGGAGGAACCTTTATGTCAACCACACTTGGTGTTTCTACAAAGCTATTAGATTATATGATGACAAACTACTCTCAATGGCACACCGAACGATCTCCAATAGGTAGAAAGGTAAACTTTGTTGAGGAGATATCCTCTTTAAATAATAAGTTAAGCAATTCTTCTAGAAAGACAACCAAGATAGAGGGAAGAATTTTGCAATTGCATTAGATTATGAAGAAACCTGGAATGACTCGGAAAGCATAATGGTTGTAATTGCAAGAAAAGTCAATTTCTTACAACATAGAAACAACATTTACATACGATGTAAGAAATCAGGAGGTACCACAACTCTAGCAAACCAAAGACAACTTTCCTACGGCTACAAGGAAGCAAACAACAAGATGTTCTAGTAAGACATAGATGAGCCTAGTCCTATCTTCCCGTAGAAAAGATGAGGGTGACTCAGAACTCAGATCGATGAGGGTAAGGAGAAAAAGAAGCCTTACATTGTTCCCTTTATACCCAAGTAACTATATAATTATAGAATGCTAGACTCGACTTCGACCAAGGGTTTGATAATCCTACAAAAAGTCCTGCTCTGATACCAAGTCTGTTGGGACCCGGAATATGCGTATGTAATTCCAGTCACAACGCAATCATATGGAGAGCCGAGAGTCGTACCCACTTGTGTAAGCAGACAAGGCCAAGCACAGAACACTTTCGGAAAGCATCGTCTGTGAGGGGCATCCCATCCAGGCCGGATGATCAACTGAGATGGGTCCTCATTGCCCGCTCACAAGTCTAAATGATTATGGGTGGTGAAATCCCATACTGAAGGACAAGTCGCCTCAACCATATTATCGATTGAATTATAACAATTACATACACAGACTCCAGCCCAATCACTTAGTCGGGGTCTCGGGGGGGCTCAATCATACAACAAAGTGTGCCACGTGACAGAGTCACAAGCAATCGCATCGCAATGCCCCAATCTGCGCACATCTAAGGGCCACTTGGTGTATAAAAGACCGCCGACAAGAACACAACTAAGCTATCGAACCAAACACTAAGACATGCATGTTATAATCATACACGCAACATACATGTCTAGTGCAAACAGCAGGTACACATTGCATGAACTCTACAAAGTATATCTTTATTAACTTACACATAGAGTACACAAAGATCATATGATTATGATCCATCATTACATCAAACAATGGAAGCAAATTAGGCCTGAGTACAGACACGATTAACAAATGGCTTAGAGAAGCCTTGTTCAACATACATGCCCTTCCACGAGGGACCAGACTGCTGTCTGGAACTATAGTAGCTTAGTCGACGTCGAGATTCAGGAAGGTGTCTCCATCGGGGGCTGGGTTCTCATCTAAAACATAGAATAAGAAAACGTGAGTACAAAGTCGTACTCAGAAATACTTACATCAGAACTATACTAATCATGCTCAAGTATCAAGGTAAAGGGAGGTGGGGTTTCAATGCGGAAGTGCCAGCTTTGACTTGGCTAGTCCTGTACTACGAATACCAGACCTGAGGTAAGAAGCGTACACGAGTCCACTACCAAGTCTCCAACCAATACACCACTATGGATACTTCCTCGACTTCCCCACGAGGAAGCACGCCATAGCACTCACGCTTATCTTGCGAGTTTTAGAGTATCCATTCAAGTTGTCTAATAATCAAGCATAGGTCTCCAAGTAGTCCATAACCGCGGACACAGTTATTCAAATAGTTTGTTAACCCTGCAGGGGTGTACTTCTTCACACGCGTGTCATCACTTACCGCCCAGGAATCGTCATCCTTCAAGCGGATGTCGGACGAGGATAATCACCAAGGCACTTACCTCACCTTACCTTCTCTAATCCAGGAGTCGACTATCTGAGTTGGTTACTGCTTGAGAGTCCGTCCGGTTCACGATACGGACCCAGACAATGTAGGCGACCGAGACACCACCCTGGAAGATGGTTTTACTGCCTCACAGGTCCACCCACATATCTAAATGATGCAACCTCTCATTCATTCTTTTCTATGCATATGCCAAATGGAAAACCCGAACTAGTGTGACTCCTGGACTTGATCAGGGGTGAGTTTATAGGCCAAACGGGGTCCCCATAAAACCCTACATGTGGTAGTAATCTTTGTCTTGGATCACAACACAAGAACTCGGGGCCTAGGGCAGTGTTCAATGAGACAACCCACTGTGTACTCCTCCACGGCCTCTCATCGTTCACCTTGTTTAGGTCAAATTCACCACACCCTTTTTCATCACAAGTAACATGAACATGACTGCCAGCAACATCAATTCATCACCCAAGTTGGACCAATGCTTCCACAACTTTAATCATAGCATAAGAATAACATGGATGAATGGCCACATGATGATCACAAGCAAATCCTAGATCTGCTAGGTTGAGGTTAGCTTATTACTGTGGCAAAAATCATGGGTCATGCAAAGGAATGTGTTCAACTAGCGGTAGAACGTATCATGGTGAACTCCTAAACATGCATAAGCGAGACTGAGAGGGAAATGGGTTTTATAGACATGATCAACGGGGTTTGCTTTCCTTGCTGACGATACACGGGTTATCGATCTTCTGCTTCAGGGGGTGACCTCCGGTTCCGGTTCAGTTGCTATTGATAACAAACAAAGCATAAAGTTGCAATCAATATGAATGCAATGCTCAAGCACAAGATCAAATGTTATAACATGGTGTAGGTGGTGCTGATGTGTTGCCAATTCCATTCAAATGGATTGTATTGCATTTGAGTTGCAAATTCAAACTCCATATTTGAATTCAAATTGTGCCATATGCACATTTGCTACTGTTTCCCCATTTTAAAATGGTCAAACATGAAAACAAATTGCATATTCTTAATCCTTGCATTTTTTCTGATAATTTTTCATATATTATTTGTTTAATTTGGAGTTAGTATGAATTTTCTATGAATTTTTGAAGTTTATACTATTTTCTGCCATTTTCTGGTTTTCTTTTAATTCGAAATTCATTTACTGCGTCATCACCACGTCAGCATAACGTGGGGGGGCTGACTGGTGGGTCCCTGCTGTCAGTCTCTCTGGGGTTTAAACCCTATTTAATTAATTAACAATGGGTTAATTAGGGGGGCAGGGCCCACCTGTCAGTGAGGGTTAGGGGGGTTAGTTGGGGTAATTAGCCCTAATCTAATTGGGCTCACCGGCGGATCAACGCCGGCGACTCCAGTGCACGGCGGCGCACACGCTAGAACGGCACACAGTGCACGGTTTGCTACGCCATGGCCACCAGGAGGTGCCTCATGCACGCGCATGTCGCCCAGGCAAGTCGGAGGACCACGGGGGGGGGCATGATTGACGGCGGAGACCTCAACCGCGGAGGCCGGAGCTCAGGCCCGAAGGAGATGGCTACCTAGGGCACCAAAAAATGCGCAAGAAGAGGGGAGACGACCCCCGGCTCACCAGGAAGGCAGTGAAGGTGACAGAGCGGCCGGGGAAGCTCTGTAGACGACGGAATCGTCGATGGCGTGCGGCGGCTCCGGCGACGTCTTGGTGTCGATTGCGTGGGCTCAGGATCGAGGGGGCTCGTGATCTTCAGCTCGAAAAAGACGTAGATGTCGCTGCACAAGAAGGACATCGTCCTAGATGCTATGGCGCTCGGTGGCCGCGCCAGTGCAAGGTCGCGCTCCAGCGAGCTTCAGGCAGCGAAGAAAAAAATGGCGATGCAGAGGAGGAGGAGGGAGTGCGGGAGCTTCTGGGCATTGTCGTGGCACGAGGCGGGGCTGTCGCGGTGGCAGTCGCCGTGCTCGCCACTGAGCATCTTGGCTCGGCGGGGAGGAAGACGACAACCGACTTTGGTTGCTGGGCTGGGCTGGGCCAGCCTGGTGGGCCAAGGCCAGGTAAGTTTCCTCTCTGCCTTTCTTTTCTCTTTTATTTTTCTGCTATTTGTTTAGCTTTAGTGAATAAAATACCCAAGCATTTTTATAAAATCCCAAAACTTTAATATGGCCTTATGTGACATACTACTAGCCACTCCCAAGTTTTGGAGATTTTTGAAATTCAAATTATTTGAATTTCAATTCAAATTGAGGTTTTATTTAATTTCCAAGCCCTTTTTAAAAATCTTAGAGCATGCAGTGGGACCCACTTCACTTAATATGTGATCATGCATATTTGTAAGACTTTTCAAAAATACCAGAGGAAATTTTGGAAGAAATTTTTATCTGGCCATTTGAATTAAATTCTTTAGGGCTTTTCTTTTTCCCTAATTGGATTTCTTTTGAAATTTTTGCATGATGCAAAGATCAACCAAACCCTAGCACATACCTAACTTGGGATTGTGACACTTTTTAAGAATGAATTTTCTCTATCCATCAGATTCACCTCCAATCAAACAGGAGACCATTGGATACCGACTAATATATATATGGCCCATGCACTGGTGATACGTCCCAAACGTATCTATAATTTTTTCTTGTTCCATGCTTATATTGGTGACTTTGATATATGTTTTGCTACACTTTCATACCTTTTCAACATATTTGTACTAACCTACTAACTCAGTGCCCTAGTGCCAGTTTCTATCTGTTGTTGTCCGGGCATTGCAGGAAAATACCAAATATTAAAGTGCTCGGAAAATTCTAGAAAAATCAGATAAAAAATCAGCGTGACAGAAGACTCCAGAAGCCCGAAGGAGAGACAGAGGGGGACCAACCCCTGGCTAGGTGGCCACACGACGCGGCAAGGGGGGAGGCCGCGCCACCTGGCTGCCTGGTCAAGTGGGACCTCCTCTGGAGCCTCCCATACGCCTATATTCATCCCTCGATACAGAAACCCTTGAGAGGCCCTCCATTACGCGATTTTCACCACTGTTCCGCCGTCGCCGCGATCCCGAGATCGGGATCGACAGACAAACCTATCTCGACACCCTGCGGGAGGGAGGATTGATCTCCGGGAGCTTCTCCACCACCATGAGCGCTTCCCGGATGTGCCGTGAGTAGTCCCCCTTGGACCATGGGTCCATGATCAGTAGCTAGATGATGTCTTCTCTCCACTTTTTGTGCCTCAATTCTTAGCCCTTGTGAGCTTCCCTACATGACCAAGGCATCTATGTATTAGTTTCCGATGGCTTATGAGATTATGTTCAGATTGTGATGAGTAATATATTTGGTTTACCTTTTATGTTTTAGTGCTTGAGTGTTCTTGCATGTTCTCCGTTGCTTTATATTCCTTTGGCCAAGTAGTAGATCATGAATCCAAGAGGGAGCATTATGCATGATTGTGGGTTAATGCCCCCCGATGTCTAGCTTGAGTGATAGAAACATGATACTAGGGGATATGTTGTTGCCACCAGGGAGAAAACAACAGTGCTTGTAACTGTGGTTGCGAGGATTGATTACATTACGCACAGAATGTTAATGCAGTTGTCTGTTGCTTTGATCCTACGGTTTGGCTGGGGTTTGCAACTTAATACCGGCGAGATGTTATGGATAGATATCACAAGGTGGATGATTAGTGAGTAGATGCTGATGAATAAATGGTCTACTCGTCTTGGTGTAATCCCCATACAATTGAGCCTCTAGCTTTCTTGTACCATAGTTAGCATTGCGGTGCGTTTATAATTCTGTCAATTTCCCTGTTGTAGTTTGTTCACACAGCATAGTTATTTCTCGTCTTTTGGCAGAGAGACATCACTACTGAAAGTCATGGGACCCCGGTCCATATTTCCACCATAGTTTACACCGTTCACCTTTACTGCTTTTTTCCGTTGCAATCATTACTATTATTTCCATCCTGTGTTTTGATCCTTTGTAAACAACAGCGCCGGAGAGATTGACAACCTCTCTGAACTCGTTGGGAGAAAAGTTATTTGCGTGTGTGTGCAGGTCCAGGTCAAGTAAGCAACCTCTAGGTTGTAAACGGCGCCATTGTTTTCTTTCCACCTTATTGTTGCACTTGGATTCCTACTGGAGACATAAACCTTGGTATCTTCACCGAGGGAACTTTGCTGCTATCTACATCATAAGATGGCCTCGAATGAAGAAGTGTTCTGCATGAAAAAGTTTCGTATTGTCGATATGAACATCTTTGTAGTTCTAGACATCGCCATCCAATTGGATCTTGAGGGACGAAAATATG
Organism: Bromus sterilis; assembly: GCA_950022295.1. Lineage (NCBI taxonomy): Eukaryota > Viridiplantae > Streptophyta > Magnoliopsida > Poales > Poaceae > Bromus > Bromus sterilis. Next base: position 133,531,537 of record OX465601.1, on the reverse strand, counting down.
TTTGAAGCAGTAAGATCCTGGCATTCGAAGCACTATTCTGCCAATTAGGCCTTCAAGGCATCCTCTAATGGAAAAATTTTCTACATGTAGCAGCTTGGTATCGTCGAGCCGGTCGATTTTGATATTTGAAATGTTCAAATCCTAGTTCGTATGAAGAAGTTATGGCCAAAATGGTGCAAAACTGAAAAGTCATGTCGGGCCGTCCGGGCTAGAGCTCGGACCGTCCGAATAATTAGGACCCGAAGGGGGACTCGGTGATAATTATCTAGACCGTCCGACCTTGGGTTCGGAACGTCCGACCTTTACTCGGACCGTACGGGCAGTACCTCAGACCGTCCGAACAATTAAGACCCGAAGTGGGTTTCGGTGGGAATTATCCGGACCGTCCGACCTTGAGGTCTGACCGTCCGACCTAAGTCGTCCGGACCGTTCAGGATACAGTTCGGACATCCGATTTTCCCACGAGGAATCCTAATTTGCTCTGTAGTTTGATAGATTGAACGGGAAAATGACTCATTTTTTGCAAGGGAAGCCCAACCCCCTCATAAAATAGATGAGGTGACGGCCGATTGAAACAACAGACAATCGCAAACACATCTAAACCCTAATGTTTGTATTCTTTTATACGTTCTTCTTCCTCGTTTTTCGTTTATTCTTGTTCTTGCAGGCAATGATACGCGAGAGCTCGAGGGCGATAAGGTCGACCTAGGGGAGCCCATAGCCTCCGTGCGCCCAAACAGGGTCCCTCCCGGACAGGTGGGGTTTCGGGTTCTCAAAAGCGTCCGCCGGTTGTCTTGCGTATCGCGCTACCGGATGGATCTCCTTCGACGTGAGTTTCGGTGCATCACCCCTGATGTCAACGATACACGTGAAGTGTTCGTGTGCCAACACACTTTTTGGCGACTCCCCTGGGGACTTCGATCTGAAAAATTGGACAACAATGGCAAATTCCAAGACTAACGTTGCCGACATCAATACCAACAACATCATCAAGCCAACTCTTGAGGAATTGTCGCAAGATCATCGCCAAGGCTTAGAGGCATGGATAAAACAACACAAAGAAGAGTTTGAGGCTCTACAAAGGAAGAGAGATGAGGTAGATGAGGAATTGTACTTGGCAAGTTTAAAGAAAGATCGGCAAGGATAATCGCGCCGATCAAAGATCCAGAATATGTGCCTCTAAACATCGACATCGACAAACCCTCTGTAAGAAAAAATCGTTTTCCCCTAAGAAGATAGCTGAGATTCAATATTATGTTTCGCAAGGTACTAACAGTGTCTATGAGCTCATGACCTAACATAGTAAAGCTAGGGAAAACATACCACCAAGCCGGCCATCGGGTACAAAGCCGGTGAGCCAAAATCATCTTGCATCTGTAATACCTTGCCCAACTCCTATTCGAAGCATGCCTTATTCCTTTAGACCACCAAGTCAGGCAGTCGGAATAGGAAACACGTCGGCGCCGAATAAAGATTCGGCTCCTTGGGTGCAATCTGAGCCTATAGATAATTATTCATTTGTTCCGGCTCAATCTTATCCCATGGATGATATGGTAGCCAAATTTAGGAAAGAATTAGACCAGATGTCTTATGATAGATTCGGGTTTATGCCAGAACCTAGGACTTACACCAAACCTTATCCCGACTATTTTGATTTACAGCCGTATCCTCCTGGTAACCGAGTACCTGAGTTTTCCAAATTCAATGGGGTAGATAATAAGTCCACATGGGAACATATTAGTCAATATCTGGCTCAATTAGGCGACACTAATCATGAACATCATAAAGTGTGCTTGTTCTCATTATGTTTGACCAATACTGCTTTTTCATGGTTTTCAGCTTTATCTCCTAACTCTATACATAGTTAGTTCCACTTAGAGCAGAAATTCCATGAGCACTTTTATGCCGGAGACATTTAATTAAGAAAAGGCCTGATGAATCGGTATCTGATTATATCAAAAGGTTTAGAAATATGTGAAACTGATGCTACAATTTGGTGATGACAAAGCGCGATATGGACGACTTAGTTCTCAATGGCTTACGATCCCACTTGAAAGATAAATTATAAGGATACGAGTTCATGAGTGTCGGACAAGTTCAGGAAAGAGCTTTGGTTCAAGAGAGTCGAGGAAAGAAAATAAAGAGGTGCATAGATATAAGATTGATCGTCCTAAGGTGAATATGGTTGAATATGATAGTGATCAGTCGGATGATGAAGCTAATGTCTATACCGCTGAGTTTGTTTGGCCCTCTAAGGCCAAACCCTTTACTTGTCAAGATTTAAAGCCGATTCATAAGAATCGTGATGATGATATGAAGTTTACTTTTAACATTGCTAAATGTTATAGAATATTTGATGCTTTGATGCAAGCTAAGTTTATGAAAATATATCATCCTTTACCACCGTTTGAGGAGATAGTACGGCGTGCATATTGCAAGTATCATAATTCTTTTTCTCATGCTAAAAATGGTTGCAATGTTTTTCGCCGACAGATACAATCGGCCATTAATGACAGATGATTTTTTTTCTGAGATGGAAATTGATATGCAATCCTTCCCAATAAAATGTATGGATTTGGAGGGGAGGAAGATGTTAATTTGGCCCACATAGCCCAATTAGCTAACAAGGACAATGTTGTCCTTGGTGAATCCAGGAAAAGCAAGGATGGAGGCAAGGTCTCGGAGAGGCAAGCGGTGCTTGACAAGAAACCCGGTGGTGGGGAGATTATTAAGATCACCATCAAGAATCCTACACCCGGGGGCAACCACAAGTGCAAGAGAATACTCGTGTAAGATTTGTCAAGCCCAAGAGTCCAGAAGTTGGCAGGTGGAAGACAAATGAAGCTAAAGTGCAACGCAAGAAAATCAAGCCAACTTTTGATATGTTGTTGTCCAAGTTGCCAACCAAGCGGCCGGTTCTAGTTCTAACCAGTCATCACTTCTGAAAAGTTCAAGGTCACCTCCTAAGAAAGAATTTCAGCGTCAAGCAAGGCCATACGGGTCATGGGCGCCAGTCCCATGGATGGCGCCATCCCCTTATGCGCCACCCTCTTATGCGTCATACTATGCGGGAGGCTTTGATGGTAGATGGGAATATCCCCCGCTGGCTCCTTATGCTTTTCATGTAGGGTGGGAAGCACCTAGGAGGTCCGTGCACGACAGGATTTCTTACCCCATACAAGACTAGTTGAGTTACGGTGCCAACCGGCCTATGCAGAAACATCCAGAGGAGGCTAGCGAGAAAAGGTGGCGTGCAAAGTCGCCAAGTGTTGTAATTCCAGATTCTGCTAAGCCGAAAGAAGATGGCCTTTGTGTCAAAACCGTAGTGGTGGACACTGAGATGCTAAAACTCAAAGAGCTGATTGTTATTGATGATCCGGCTATTTCAAGTGATGGTGTGGTGGCTGTCCCGCAGGGTCCTATGGCTAATGATCATGAAGCTAGTGCAAGTGAGGTCAAGCCTAGGGATTCTAAGTATACTCAACCTAAATGGTGTCCTCCCGGTTTATCCAAATCACAAAAGAGGAGGTTGCAGTGCATGAGGAACAATGATAAAGTGGAGCACAAGGCGGAAAAACTAAGGGACGAGTGGTTCAATGAAGAACGTCCCATGGTGCCCGCAGCGAAGGTGTGGAGGCCTAAACAAATAGATAACACAATGGCTCTCACAACACCGATAGTTCCAAGAGAGGATGATGCAAGTTCTATTGTATCGTCCACATCATCTATGACTCCTCCTTTACTTGAGAACGCTTCAGAGCTAGAGAAAACGCATGAGGAAGAAGAGGAGCAAGTGGATTATGAGTCGACACCTGTCCACGAGTATGGATATTAATATGGTGTTCTACCTTCCCGCTGAATTTTTCATTGTAGATTAAGAAGGGGAGGTAGCTCATTTGGATTTTGGCCCTAAGAATGCTATATTCGAGAAGCCAAAAGAACCGGCAGCGCACTTGAGACCATTGTACCTCAAAGGTCATATTAATGGATCGCCGGTTTCTAGGATGCTTGCTGATGGTGGGGTTGTTGTGAATCTTATGCCCTATTTGGTCTTCAAAAAGTTGGGTTTGAATGATGCAGAATTGATAAAGACCAATATGGTGCTCAATGGATTCGAAAGCAAAGAGAAAACTGAGGCCAAAGGTGTTATGTATGTTAAGCTTACACTAGAAAGCAAAACTTTGTCTGCTGCATTTTTTGTCGCTGATGTGCAAGGTAATTACAATGTTATATTAGGCTGTGACTGGGTTCATGCAAATGAGTGTGTGCCATCTACTATGCACCAGTTTTTGATTCAGTGGGTTGATGATGATGTGGAGGTCATTCATGCCGTAATTCGGCCTGTGTTGCTTTGGCTGATGCACCGGTGGATTAGCAACATCCACATGCTACTTGCTTGACAGGGCGCGACTTGTCGGAGTTCGATTTTCTTAGCGCCACAAAAAATGGTTTCGTGCCCGTGTCTTTAAAGCCGGTTGGTGGTAACCGGTTCCAAGGAACGATGTATTTAAATGGATTCTAACTCCGAATGGTTGCAGAAGCGTCTTGAAGACTATCGGTCCAATGGGAATGATATGTTTGAATCGATAGAAGAGTTGGAAGAGATAAACTAGGACAAAGTTTTGCGTCGGCTGATCCATTAGAGGAGATAGACATAGGATATGGTTCAATTCCGAGGCCGACGTTTGTGAACAAAAATCTGGAAGCGGATTGTAAAGTTAAAATAATCGAGCTATTGAAAGAATATATATTTTTCTTTGCGTGGGAATATCATGAGATGTCGGGTTTAAGCCGAGAGCTAGTTGAGCATCGGTTGCCTATAAAAAAATGGTTTTAGGCCTTATAAGCAAATGATAGAAAGTTCAATCCTAAAATATATGGTCGTATCAAGGAAGAGATCGGTTGATTGCTTAAAACTGATTTTATTAGACCTTGCAGGTATGCTGAATGGATTTCTAATATTGTGCCTAAAAAGAATAAAGGTTCCAACAAGGTGAGGGCGTGTATTGATTTCAGAGATTTGAATAGAGCTACGCCCAAAGATGAGCATCCCATGCCAATAGCCGATATGCTTATTAATGAAGCTTCTGGACATAAGTTTATTAGCTTTCTAGATGGTAATGAGGGATACAATCATATTTTTATGGCCGAAGATGATATATACAAAACTACTTTTCGGTGCCCCGGTTTTGTTGGTTTATTTGAGTGGGTGGTAATGAATTTTGGTTTGACGAATGCCGGTGTCAAATATCAAAGGGCCATGAACTTAATTTTTCAGTATTTACTTGGTGTCATACTTGAGGTCTATATTGATGATATTGTTTTCAAATCGGATGCTTTTGAATCGCACTTAGCCGATTTGCGTTTATCTTTTGAGAGGATGAAGAAATATGGACTGAAGATGAATCCTTTGAAGTGTGCTTTTGGTGTATCGGCTGGCAAATTCTTGAGTTTTATTATTCATGAGGACGGTATAGAAATTGATCCAAGAAGATAGAAGTTGTACAGAAGATGGAGGCTCCAATGTGCAAGAGAGATATGTAGAAGTTCCTTGGCAAGATTAATTATTTGAGGAGATTCATTGCTAATTTTTCAGGGAAGGTTGATGAATTTTACCCTATACTTCGGTTAAATAATGACGTTGATTTTACTTGGGGGGGGGGGGCAAAACAGCAAGAAGCCTTCGACATGATTAAGAAATATTTTTGCACTCCTCCGGTGTTGAAAGCTCTTAAACATGGAGATCCCTTTGGGCTTTATATCGCGGCGGAGGAAGGTGTTATTGGTGCTGTTTTAACTCAAGAGACCGAAGGTAAGGAACATACTATTTCTTATTTGAGCCGACGCCTCATGGATGCAGAAACAAGCAGATATACCTTTGTCGAGAAAATATGCCTATGTTTATATTATGCTTACACAAAACTGAGACATATTCTAGTGCGTAGTCATTGTGTGGTGGATTTTCAAACCGATGTTATCAAATACATGTTGCATAGACCAATTCTTAGTGGTAGAAATGGCAAGTGGGCTTATGCTTTGATTGAACATCGTATTGATAGTAAGCATAATATAGATATGAACCTTGTTTTGTTCGTACCATGGAGATTATATTTTGATGGTTCAGTTTGTAGCAATGGCCAAGGTGTTGGTGTTGTTTATATATCTCCTCGTGGTGTTGTTTTTGAGGTCTGATGCCGATTAGAATACTTTTGCACCAATAATCAGGCTGAATATGAAGCATTGCTATTCGCTTTAAAGATGTTGCTTGATATAGGTTCTACACATATTGAGGCTTTTGGTGATTCATTATTGGTAGTGCAGTAAGTTTCTAGAGTGTTTACATGCTTTGATGAATCACTCAATGTTTATCTTGATAAATGTCTAGATGTAGTTTCTACTTTAGATCATTTTAGTATTGCTCATACACCTAGACATGACAATTGGAAAGAAAATGAATTGGCACAACAAGCATCTGGTTATCATGTTGATCGTGGCATGTTTCATATTTCTCAAGAACAGATGTCTTCCTTGCCAGCATGGAAGAGGACGAATTAGAACTTAATACTTCGGCCACTAATGAGATATCTAGTGCGGGTGAAAATCAAGACTAGAGGAAGCCCATTGTTGATTATTTGCGTGATCCTAGTAAAAGGGTGGACATGATTGTTCGGCGTATGGCTTTTAAATACGAGTTGAGGGATGATGATCTTTATCGCCGAACAGTTGATGATATTTCTCTAAAGTGCTTGGATGAGGATCAATTGAGAGTTGCTATGGGAGAACTACACGAAGGAATCTGTGGTACTCATCAGTCGGCTCCAATGATGAAATGATCATTACGACGTGTTGGATTTTATTGGCCGGTGAATTTTAATGATTTCTTCAAATATTACAAAGGGTGCGAAGCTTGTCAAAAATTTGGTGACATTCAATTAGCTCCCACTGCTATGCTACATCTTATTATTAATCTGTGGCCTTTTTGAGGATGGGGATTAGACTTCATTGGGCAGATTTATCCTTCTTCATCAAAGGGGCATCGGTTTGTGTTGGTGGCAACTGATTATTTCACCAAATGGTCTAAAGCAGTGCCTCTCAAGAATATGACACATGTAGAGGGCATTAAATTCATAACCGGGCATATTATTAATAGATTCGGCATCCCTCAAACATTGACTACGGATCAAGGTTCATCTTTCATGGCACATCAAGTTAGAGAATTTGTCGAATCCTATAATATAAAGATGCTCAATTCCTCCCCGTATTATGCTCAAGCTAATGGACAAGCTGAATCTAGTAATAAGATATTGATCAAGCTCATCAAGAAGAAGATTGAAGATGATCCAAGGATGTGGCATGAGCTATTGTCTGAAGCTTTGTGGGCACATAGGATTTCAAGGCATGGTGCTACGAAGGTAACTCCATATGAGCTTGTATATGGTCAAGAAGTTGTTTTATCCGTGGAAATTAATTTGATTGCCTTAAGAATAGCCAAACAAAATGATTTATCGGCAGTGGAATTTTATCATTTGATGATGGATAATACTGATGAAGTCACCGATAAGAGTTTGGTTGCATTGAAATCCATAGAGAAAGATAAGTCGAGGGTGGCAAGAGCTTACAATAAGAAAGTAAAGTTGAAGAATTTTTAGATTGGAGATCTTGTGTGGAAGGTGATTCTACCAATTGGTTCAAAGGACAGAAAATTCGGGAAGTGGTCACGAAGCTGGGAAGGTCCTTTCAACATTATAAGAATCCATACAAGGAACGTTGATGTCTAAATCTCTCAATGGAAAGTATTTGAAGAAATACCACCCAAGTTTGTGGCAAGAAGCCTGAATAGGCAATGGCCGATATGTGATTATCGCCCTAAGAACAAAACATGGCCGATATTTGATTATTGCCCTAAGAACAAAACATGGCCGATATGTGATTATCGCCCTAAGAATATGCATGGCCGATGGAGTGTTGACATCTTTCTTAGACCTTATGTGGTGCAAATTATTTTTTGGCTCGCAAGTTATGGCGAAAAATAGGCGGGCATGTGTTGACACCGGTTTTTTGCCCTACAATGAACCTATATAAAATGGCCTCGAATGAAGAAGTGTTCTACATGAAAAAGTTTGGTATTGTCGATATGAACATCTTTGTAGTTCGAGCCATCGCCACCCGATTCGATCTTGAGAGCCGAAAATATGTTTCAAGCAGTAAATCATGGCATTCAAAGCACTATTCTGACAATTAGGCCTTCAAGACATCCTCAAATGGACAAATGTTCTACATGTAACGGCTTGGTCTCGTCGAACCGGTCGATTTTGATATTTGAAACGTCCAAATCCTAGTTCGCATGAAGAAGTTATGGACAAAATGGTGCAGCACTGAAAAGTCATGTCGGACCATCTGGGCTAGACCTCAAACCGTCCGAATAATTAGGACCCGAAGGGGGTCTCGGTGATAATTATCCGGACCATCCGACCTTGGGTTCGGATCGTCCAACCTATACTCGGACCGTCCGGGCTGGATCTCGGACCGTCCGAACAATTAAGACCGAAGTGGGTTTCGGTAGGAATTATCCAGCCGGACCATTCGGGATACAGTCCGGACGTCCAATTTTCCTGCGAGGAATCCGAATTTGCTCGGCATTTTAATATATTGAACCGGAAAAGGACTCGGTTTCTTTAAAGGGAAGCCTAACCCCCTCATAAATAGATGAGGTGACGGTCAATTGAAACAACACACAATCGCAAACACATCTAAACCCTCATTTTCGTATACTTTTCCACTCTCTTCTTCCTCGTTCTTTGTTTGTTCTTGTTCTTGCAGGACAACGATCCGCGAGAGCTATAGGGGCGATAAGGTTGACCTAGGGCAGCCCATAGCCGCCGTGCCCCTAGACAGGTCCCTCCCGGGCGTGTGAATGTTTTGGGTGCTCAAAAGCGTCTGCCGGTTGTCTTGCGCATCGCGCTAGCGGACAGACCTCCTTCAAGGTGAGTTGCGATGCATCACCCCCGGCGTCGAGGGAACACATGACGTGTTCGTGTGTCAAGAAACTGGTGACAAGATAAATGAATTTTTGGAATGGTTGAAAAATATAGATATGCCTATTGAGACCAAATGGATTATAATGGCGGACTTTAATTACATCAGATATCGAAGCAATAAAACTGAGAGGGGGTAATTTCACTGATATGATGGAGTTCAGTAACACCATTTGCACACTGGGCTTTTGGAAATCCCATTCAAATGTATAAATTTTACACGGAGTAACATGCAAGAGGCTCCATTACAGAAATTAGACTGTATTTTTACTTCAGAGGCTTGGAATGATACATATCCCAGAACCTGGGCCATTCCATTGCCAAGACCCATTTCAGATCATTCCCCATGCCTGATATAGATTGGGACCAACTTACCCAAGCCATATAATTTCAAATTTGAAAACTTCTAGTTAGAGATTGAGGGCTTCAGAGTATTTGTTCAACACAATTGGCTACAACTATTGTCAACAAGAATAGTGTGCACAGGATCACAACCAAATTCAAGAGATTGAGAAAAGGACTCAAGATATGTTCTAAATCTATTCTTCATATGAGAGATGCAATTAAGGCCACCAATGAGATCATTGCTTGCTTGGATAGTAATGAAGAATTCAGATATTTATATTATGCTGAGTGGAATAGCAGGAACATTCTTAATAAACACTTCATTCATCTACTCAATCTTCAGAACATTTACTGGAAACAAAGGGCCAAAATCAGATGGGTCAAAGCAGGATAAGGGATCTCAAAATTCTTTAAAAACAAAGCTACCATCAAATATAGGCACAAATTCATTGCCAGTATTTAAGATTCTGATAATGCCATCCACCACATTCACCTGGACAAGGCTAATGTGTTATGGAATGCATTCAAGGATAGACTGAACAAGACTATACCCACCCAAAACCCCTCTAGACTTGAATATCTTCTGCACAATGCAGTTGACCTATCTTTCCTGGATGAAGCTTTCACCAAATAGGAGATTGGCAATACCATTAAAGCTCTTCTTTCAAACAAAGCACCTGGACCAGGTGGTTTCAATAATAATTTCATTAAATCTTGTTGGTGTATCATTGATCCTAATTTATATGTCCTACTGGATGAATTTTATCATGGGAGAATTAATTTGAGAGGTATCAACACATCCCACATTGCTCTGATCCCTAAGAAGGATGACCCCACTCATGCAAATGATTATAGGCATATCTCTTTGCTTGATAGTTATATTAAGATCATCACCAAATTGTTAGCCAAAAGACTACAAACGATCATTCTTCAGATTGTGTGTGGCAACCAATATGGATTTCTCAACAACAGATCTATTCAAGACTGACAGGCATGGGCATATGAGTTCATCCACCAATGCAATCAATAAAAAGAAGAACTCGTTCTCATCAAACTGGATTTTGAGAAGGCATTTGATATATTGGACCATCAGGCCTTTAGAAACATCCTCTCTGCAAAGGGCTTTGGACCGAGATAGATCATGTGGATTGATATGATTCTGAGCTTGGAAGCTCTACTGTATTATTGAATGGGATTCCAGGCAAACAGTTCCAATGTATGAGAGGAGTTAGACAACGAGATCATCTCTCTCCACTGCTATTTTTCCTTGTTGTTGATCTGCTCCAATCCATCCTCAATGAAGCTATGCATAACCAGCTCATCGTTCACCCTCTCCCTCATCATATCAATGGTATTTTTCCAGTTATCCAATATGCAGATGACACTCTTTTGATTATGCATGTCAATTTGAATCAAGTTCAGAAGCTCAAAGATCTTCTATCATACTACAACATTTTCGCTGGCCTCAAGATCAATTATCAGAAGTCCACCATTGTCTCTATTAATGTTGAAGCATCCACTACACAATCCTAGCTGAGGAACTGTGATGTGTCACTGGAAATTTCCCTCTCACATACTTAGGTCTGCCTTTGTGTCTAAACATGGCTTAAAGGAAGATTTTTTGCATGTGGTTCAGAGGATTGATAGAAGACTAGTAGGATGCTCCACTTTGCTATCATCAGGTGAAAAATTGACTCTGATCAAACCCGTTTTCTCAAGCCTTCCTAGATTCTTCATGTGCACATTGCCAACACCTGCTTGTATTATGGAACAAATTAACATATGTATCAAACACTACTTTTGTAGAAATATGGGATGGAATACAGGGGAACTGCACTTATTGCATGGCACAAAGTCACTAAACCCAAAGATAAGGGGGGTTTAGGAGTCTTGGACCTCTCCATTCATAAAAAATGCTTGCTGATGAAACATCTTCACAAATTTCTAATCAATAAGAACTTCCATGGGCCCAGCTTATTTTGCAAAATTATTACACCCAAGGCTTCAACCCATATAGAAATATGGCCTCCTTTTGGTGGAGGAACATTCTGAAACTCACTACTCAATACAAATCACAGAGCAAAGGTCATGTAGGTAAAGGCAATTTGATTCTACTATGGCATGATGATTGCGGACATGGCATTTTAAAAGACCTCCAACCAGAACTTTTCTCATATGCAACTCATCAGAACCAAACTATTGAGCTCTTCACAAGACACCATGAGGTTTCAGCAAATTTTAGCACTCCAATCTCAGTTCAGGCCTTCCAGCAACTCGAAATATTACAGGATTGGATCAACTCTATTCAAAGAACTAAGGAAAAGGATTCATGGGGCATTAAGCAAGATGATACTGGATTCTCATCCATGGTTTCATACAAAAGGACCTTTTCTACTGAACAGTTGCATCCTATATTCAGTTACTTATGGAGTAGTGTTATCATTTTAAGATACAATGTCTTTTTTGGCTTCTCATTTATGAAAGAGTTAACACCAGGAACTTATTAAATAGTAAATCATTCAATATTCCATCCTACAACTGTGTGCTTTGTTCCCTTGATACTAAGAACACATCACATCATCTCATTTGGGACTTTCCATTTGTTCTTGGATGTTGGGACTCTATCACAACAGAGAGGTTGATACGTCCCAAATGTATCTATAACTTCTGCTTGTTCCATGCTTATATTGGTGATATTGCTATGTGTTTTGCTACACTTTCATACCTTATAAAACATATTTGGACTAACCTACTAACTCAGTGCCCCAGTGCCAATTTTTTTCTGCTGTTGTCCGTGCATTGCAGGAAAAATGTCAAATATTAAAGCGCTCAGAAAAATCCTGAAAAAACATATAAAATATCAACAGTCCGGAAGACTCCAGAAGCCCGAAGGGGGGCAGAGGGGGCCCACTCCTAACCAGGCGAATACCAGGAGCGTCCAGGGGTGGGGTCGCGCCACTTGGCCGCATGGTCAGGTGGGGACCCCCCTGGTTCCCTCCTTTCACCTATATATCACCCTCGGTCTGAAAACCCTCGGGAGGAGCCCCGTTAGGCGATTTTCCCCACTGTTCCGCCTTTGCTGCGATCCCGATCTCGCGATCACCTGAAGAACATGTCCTGGCACCCTGCCATAGGGAGGATTCACCTCCACAGGCCGCTCCATCACCATGATCGCCTCCCGGATGTGCCGTGAGTAGTCCCCCTTGGACCATGGGTCCATGATCAGTATCTAGATGATGTCTTCTCTCCAATAGGTTATACGGTGAGGATAGTTCTCACTCCTCGTTGGTTACCCCAAGTGGAAGGTGAGATGTAGCGTAGCAGCAAATTTCCCTCGGTGAAGATACCAAGGTTATCGAACCAGTAGGACTCCAAGAGATACAAGTAGGTGACAACTGCGCCAGAAATTAGGCGGTTGATGTGGACCTGCACACAGCAACAAATAACTTTGCTCCCAACGAGTACAGAGGAGTTGTCAATTCCTCCGGCCTTGCTGTTTACAAAGGATCAACGCAAGAGATAATAATAGTGGCAACTGAAAGTAAAGACTGAAAGTAAATTGAGGGTGTAAACAATAATGTGAAGATGGACCGGGGTCCCGTGATTTTCACTAGTGATGTCTCTCTCCCAAAAGACGATAATAGTGCTAGCGAGGTAAAAAAAGCATAGCTGGGAAATTGACAGAATTATGAAGGCACCGCAATGCTAACTATGCTGCAAAGAACGGAAGGGCTCAAAAGCAATGGGAAGTACACCAAGGTAAGTAGACCGAAATCCAACTGCATCTACTACGAATCATCCACCTTCAGATATCTATCCAGAACATCTCGCTGGTATTAAGTTGCAAATCCCACCCAAAGTGTAAACTCAAAGCAACAGACAACTGCATTAAAAGAACTATGCGTAAAGTAAACAATCCTTGCACCCGCGGGTACAAGCACCGTTGTTTTATCCCTGGTGGCAACAACACATCCCCTAGTCTCATGTTTCTGTCACTCAAGCTAGACATCAAGGGTCTGAACCCACAATCAAGCATAACGCTCCCTCTTGGAGTTCCAACAAACTACTTGGCCAAAGTAAAATACGGCAACGGAGAACATGCAAGAATTTACTAAAGAACAAAATATAAAAGAGAAGAACCAAATATATTACTCATCACAATCTGAACATAGTCTCATAATCCATCAGATCCCAACAAACTCAGCATAGCAACGGTAGAAATTACAAAAGTGCCTCGATCATGTGAGGCAGCTCACGAGGTCTCGAAAGTGGAAGCAGAAAGAGGGGTGAGGTACATCACATAGCTACTGGTCACGGACCCATGGTCCAAGGGGGACTACTCACGGTACATACGGGAGGCGTCCATAGCTATGGATGGTCTCCCGGAGGGGTTCCTCCTCCCGGCAGGGTGCCGGGGCAGCTTCTCCAGGCAACCCCGATCTTGAAACGGCGGCGGACGCAGTACAGAGGCGAGTTCGCGGAAAAGAGATCTCTATTAGGGGTTTCCACCCTGAGGGATAAATATAGGCGGAGGGGGTGTCGAGGGGACCCACCAGGAAGCCAGGAGGCCTCCTGGCGCAGCCTAGGGTGGTTTCGCGCCAGGGACCCTCCTAGTCTCCTGGTGGTGGCCCCCCTCCGCTACCTTGGTGATTCCGGAAGCTTCCGGGTCGCTGGTTTTTTATCTAAATTTTCCGGATTTTTTGGAGCACTTTTAATGGCCTAAAAACCTGAAATACAAAAACAGCAGAAAACCGCAACTGGTAGCTGGGTGCATTGGGTTAATAGATTAGTCCAAATAGGCTCAAAAGTGTATGGAAGTAAAAGCAAAACATGGCAAAGTCACACATAACATGCATGGAGCAAGCAGAAATTTTAGATACGTTTGGGACGTATCAACATCCCCAAGCTTAATTCCTGCTCGTCCTCGAGTAGGTAAATGATAACAAGCATAATTTCTGTGGTGACATGCCACACAACCATATAAGGACTTTTAAGTAAAGCAATCAAAGCATGCAATTCAATTCAAGTCTTAACAAGCAAGAGTCTATATTAGCATTGACACAAGCAACAAAAGAACAAAAGGTGCAAGAGCTCTCGCTGTCCGTGACTCGAATGTCTCCAGATGGTGTTTTCATGCAAGCAGGGGACTGGGAAAAAGAGAGAAAAAGGTTGTTGAGAACAACTATCTACTAAAGTTTCACACTTGGTCTCCTTTGGATTCTTATCTTGACTCGTCCCCAGACCACTAGCCAGGTACAAGTCAAACTGATCCACTCCCTTTCGATATTTTGAGCACTCATGAAATGGATGAGCGTGAGCAAGAAATTTGACACCTAAAAGGCGAAACAGAAAGAAGATGGAGGAGGAAGACAAAAAGGTGTGAAAGGCTCACATCAATGAGGTCAATCATAGGAGAGAGAAGGCCATATGATAGATATGATGTGAGGAGTAGGGATTGCCATGCAACGGATGCACATGTGAGCTAAAAGATCTCCAAGGGAACTAGTGGGGGTGCATCTAACTTGCTTTCTCAAGAAGACCTAGAGCTCGTTTGAGGAGGCTCATCATTGGAATATACAAGCCAAATTCTATAGTGTGAAGGTCCCCACATAGCTATATGCATGATGATGATCTCTATGAAGTACAAGGGATAGAGGATGAAGTACTAGTGTGGATCTCTCAAAAGGAATAGTAGTGTGCCCCCTTCTCTGTTTTTATTTTTATTTTTCTCTTTTTTATATCTTTTTGTATTTTTTGGTGGCCTCAATGGCTCTTTCTATTTAACTCTCATATGTCCTCTTTGGGATCTTTTGATTTTGTCCTCTTTGGGATCTTTTCCTCAATTTAGGGGAAACACTCTATATTTTACAAGAATATAGGAGATCTTTCACACTTTACAAAGGTACTCACATAAAGAAGATATAACTATCATGATGCAAATGTATGCTTCTGCCAGGATAGCAGGATATGTAATGATACTAGCGCGTCATGTAGCAATGATTAGGGCAAGGCCCAACTAGAATGCGGCTCATCGATCAAGCAAGTAGCATGTATGACATGAGGATCAATTCATGAGAAGGTGTATGTTGCATGGCAATGTATCTCGGAAAATCTATGGAAATGCCTTGTAGGTAGGTATGGTGGTTGTTTTGAGGAAAGATATAAGGAGGCTTATGATGACAGTTCGTATCGTGCCAAGGGTTTGGATGCACCGGCGAAGTATGCGCCAACTCTCAATGTGAGAAAGGGCAATGCACGGTACCGAAGAGGCTAGAAAAAGTATAGGTGAGTGGAAGTGTCAACTTTCGAATACTCACATTAGTCCGAAGAACTCATGCACTTATTATCGGTAACTCTCAATCTAATCAGGAGGTTAACAAAGAGACAAGTACCCCGAGGAGGAGTGTATGGGGTTTTGGTTATCCTTGTGCATCCTCGACTCATGGTATGTGAGTGTTCTCTAATATTCGAACCCTCCAGAGGTTAGTGATCCATTTAGTAGCTAGAGTTCTCAACAGGGGTTTTTGGTTTTCGAAAAACACATGGATTGCCCAAAATACGACATCTATCACTAATAGGCTCGAGCTCTTGACACCAAAAGTTCAAACATTACTCTAGTCAATACCTCAAAACTATTGCAAGTTACTACTACAAAGAGAATAGTAACTTCAACTACCTACTTCTAGTCAAGACACAAAACTCAGTGCAACAGGCAAACTCTCTAACAAGATAAAACATGCAACCTATAGAAAGTTCAACCTAAAACAAAAGAAAAGCTCTAGAAAAACTAAAGCACTACAACTAAACAGAGCAGCAGCTAAGAAAAGAAAAAGAACAACTCACAGCTAAAAGAATAAGCATGCAAATCCTATGAGGAGTTCTAGTTCAAGCGGAGCGTGTATCTCTCCCACACAAAAGTGTAAGGTGGGGTCTAACTTGTTACTACAGCAAACAAAGCAAAAACAAACCTAGAAAATTAAAGAGCGAGACGCTCCAAGCATAACACACAACGCATGAAGTGATAAAAATATAGTGCAACGAGAGACGAACTGATAATTGTTGATGAAGAAGGGGATGCATGGGGGCATCCCCAAGCTTAGACGCTTGAGACTCTTTGGATATTTATTGGGGGTGCACATGGGTATCCCCAAGCTTGAGCGTTTGACACTCCAAGATCTTCTTTCATCATCTGCCATCGCGCACTTGAAAAATCCCTTCATACATAACTCATTGTAGACTGATTAGAGAGGTTAGTACCCTATTAAAATAATTTTTCCCTTACTGGAAATAAAGATAATCTTGAAGATCTACTGTTTCTCAAGATTTCCAAAAAGTTTTTGCAAAGAAAAATCAAGCTTAAGGTTTGCAAAAGTAAATAGAGACAAAACGTGGAAGAATCTGTAAAAACAAAACAGTAGGTAGTAAAGAATTTTTTAGGGATACTTCTGCAACTCAAATAAAAAACTCAGAACATACGAAAGTTTCGTAATTGTATAGAGCACGCTGTGTAAAAAATCAGCTTAAAAAGATGAACTGGGATTTTTCTCTGATTTTTCTAGTCGCGAGGACAGAATCTGTTTTCATGACAGCATGTCACAACTTTCACTTCCCTTGTCGTATGAGGCTATACTTGGCACAAAGCTTGAAAAGTAAAGATATAATGATGTTGCTACAGTAGAAACAATCATCAAGACCACTAAGAACAGAATAAAAGCAAAAAGAAAAACCTAAATTCGTTGCGGGCTGCCTCCCGAAAGCGCTTCTTTAGAGGAATTAGCTAGGCTTAAAGCAGAAGATCAAAGTTCTCCAAAATCATCGAAAGGTTCACCAAGGATCTCAAAAGGGTTTTCAATAAGCTCATCCTTGTCCTTCCGAGGGAAAAGGTACGTACCTTTTTCTTTACCACGCAAACGTATTTGTCCTTTACCTATATCAATGAAGCCTTTCATGGCTCGGAGGAAGTCCCTTCCAAGCACTATATTTCCTCGATTGGACTTCATGATGAAAAAGTCAATCTCCACACTTCTTTTAAGAAACATGACATGGACATCTTTCAATCTTCCCTGGATCTCAGAAATATCACCATTAGAATGTTCATGGAAAGATGGAAATTTGTCCATGCTTGCAAGGTACAAAGAATCATAAATAAAGCTTGGCATTATAGAAACTGTGGATCCAATGTCACAAAAAGCAAGGAAGTTTTGATTAGAGATAACAATCCTAACAAAAGGCTCCCAGTCATTTTCTATTTCCAAAATCTCCTCTCTAGGAGGATTTGGTTTTTCTACTACTTTTAAGTCTAGAGCATCAAGTTTTTTCTCAATAGTAGAAATTCTATCTACAACAGTATCAAGACCATCATAAACAAAATAACTAGATAAACCATGTATAATTTCAAGAGCTCTAGATTCATCACACTCTAAAAAGTCTCCTTCAGCTATAAGATCAAGAGAGTGCTTACACCACTTAAAAAGGCCAAAGTAAAATTTCTAAGAACAATTCTTATAGGTAACCAAGGCATATTTGCCTTATGTGCTTCAGAAATTATGTCCCATGCCTTCTTCATATTCTCCCCGTTCCTTTGGTGGAAATCCAAGACCTCGGATTCCTTCATAGTACCAACTCCTAACATACTTGACCACACAAGAAAGATAATAAGGATTTTTGGTATTTTTGATAAGGGACACAAAAGTAAAAACTGAAAGGTAAACTAACAAGACTAAAAAGCAAAGATAAAAGATAGTGTGCAACTCCCCTATCTTGTAGACTGGAGTCCCCGTCAACGGCGCTAGAAATTAGCTTGATACGGTGAGGATAGTTCTCACTCCTCGTTGGTTACCCCAAGTGGAAGGTGAGATGTAGCGTAGCAGAAAATTTCCCTCGGTGAAGATACCAAGGTTATCGAACCAGTAGGACTCCAAGAGATACAAGTAGGTGACAACAGCGCCAGAAATTAGGTGGTTGACGTGGACCTTTCTCCCAACGAGTACAAAGGAGTTTTCAATTCCTCCGGTCTTGCTGTTTACAAAGGATCAACGCAAGAGATAATAATAGTGGCAACTGAAAGTAAAGACTAAAAGTAAATTGAGGGTGTAAACAATAATGTGAAGATGGACCAGGGTCCCGTGATTTTCACTAGTGATGTCTCTCTCCCAAAAGACGATAAAAGTGCTAGCGAGGTAAAAAAATCACGGCTGGCCAATTGACAGAATTATGAAGGCACCGCAATGCTAACTATGCTGCAAAGAAAGGAAGGGCTCAAAAGCAATGGGCAGTACGCCAAGGTAAGTAGACCGAAATCCAACTGCATCTACTACGAATCATCCACCTTGAGATATCTATCCAGAACATCTTGTTGGTATTAAGTTGCGAATCCCACCCAAAGTGTAAACTCAAAGCAACAGACAACTGCATTAAAAGAACTTTGCGTAAAGTAAACAATCCTTGTATCTGCGGGTACAAGCACCGTTGTTTTATCCCAGGTGGCAACAGCACATGCCCTTGTCTGATGTTTCTGTCACTCAAGCTAGACATCTAGGGGCTGAACCCACAATCAAGCATAACGCTCCCTCTTGGAGTTGCAACAAACTACTTGGCCAAAGTAAAATACGGCAACGGAGAACAAGCAAGAATTTACTAAAGAACAAAATATAAAAGTGAAGAACCAAATATATTACTCGTCACAATCTGAACATAGTCTCATAATCCATCAGATCCCAACAAACTCAACATAGCAACGGCAGAAATTACAAAAGTGCCTCGATCATGTGAGGCAGCTCACGAGGTCTCGTAAGTGGAAGTACAAAGAGGGTAGAGGTACATCACATAGCTACTGGTCACGGACCCATGGTCCAAGGGGGACTACTCACGGTACATACGGGAGTCGTCCATGGCTATGGATGGTCTCCCGGAGGGGGTTCCTCTTCCCGGCAGGGTGCCGGGGCAGCTTCTCGAGGCAGCCCCGATCTTGGAACGGCAGCTGCGGCGGTACAGAGGCGAGTTCGCGGAAAAGAGATCTCTATTAGGGGTTTCCACCCCGAGGGCTAAATATAGGCGGAGGGGGTGTCGAGGGGACCCACCAGGCAGCCAGGAGGCCTCCTGGCGCGGCCTAGGGTGGTTTCGCGCCAGGGACCCTCCTGGTCTCCTGGTGGTGGCCCCCGTCCGCTACCTTGGTGATTCCGGAAGCTTCCGGGTCGCGGATTTTTCCGGATTTTTTGGAGCACTTTTAATGGACGGAAAACCTGAAATACAAAAATAGCAAAAAACAGCAACTGGCAGCTGGATGCACTGGGTTAATAGATTAGTCCAAATAGGCTCAAAAGTGTATGAAAGTTCAAGAAAAACATGGCAAAGTGACACAAAACATGCATGGAGCAAGAATAAATTATAGATACGTTTGGGACGTATCAATCGTGTGCCTCAATTATTGGACCTTGTGAGCTGCCCTACATGATAGGGGCACTTTTGTATTAGTTTCTGTGTTGCTATGTTGTGTTTGCTGGTATCCGATGGATTATGAGATTATGTTTAGATTGTGATGAGTAATATATTTGGTTTACCTTTTATGTCTTAGTTCTTGAGTATTCTAGCATGTTCTCCGTTGCTTTTTATTTCTTTGGCCAAGTAGTAGATAGTAACTCCAAGAGAGAGTGTTATGCATGATTGTGGGTTCATGCCCCCTGATGTCTAGCTTGAGTGACAGAAACATGAGACTAGGGGATGTGTTGTTGCCGCCATGGAGAAAACAACGGTGCTTGTAACTGCGGTTGCAAGGATTGCTTACAGTACGCATAGAGTGTTAATGCAGTTGTCTGTTGCTTTGAGCTTACAATTTGGTTGGGGTTCGCAACTTAATACCAGCGAGATTTTCTAGATAGATATCTCAAGATGGATGAGTAGAGAGTAGATGCTGATGAATAAACGATCTACTCGTTTTTGTCTAATGCCCATACGATTGAGCCTCTAACTTTCTTGTAGCATAATTAGCATTGAGGTGCGTTTATAATTCTGTCAATGGCCCAGCTGTAATTTGTTCGATCACCCAGCATAGTTGTTTATCATCTTTTAGGAGAGAGACATCACTAGTGAAAGTTGTGGGACCCCGGTCTATATTTCCACCATAGTTTACACCGCTCCAATTTACTTCTTTTATTTCCTTTCCGTTGCAATCACTGTTATTACCCCCCCCCTCCCCTTGTGTTTTGATCCGTTGTAAACAACAAGACCAAAGATATTGACAACCTCTCCGACTAGTTGGGAGCAAAGATATTTGCTTTTGTATTTAGGTCCAGGCAAGCAATTTCCGGCGCCGTTGCTTTCCACCTACTTGTATCTCTTTTAGTCCTACTCGATTGATAACCTTGGTATCTTCACTGAGGGAAATTTTCTGCTATGTACATCATAACCTTCCACTTGGGGTAACCATTGAGCAGGTGTTATCTACACCATCAAGCGAATTTCTGGCGTCGTTGCGGGGGACTCCAGTCTACAAGATAGGGGAGTTGCACACTATCTTTTATCTTTGGTTTTTAGTTTTGTTAGTTTACCTTTCAATTTTAACTTTAGAGTCTCTTACCGAAAAAACAAAAAATTAGTTAGTTTGTTCTTAGTTTGCTTCGAGTAGTAGTAAGTATGTCTAGTTCTTTTACCTTCGATGTTGCACCCGAGGCAGAAATCTTCACCTTCAAACAAAGATATGGGGAGAGTTTGAAAGATTCTTGGTATAGGATAAATGATTCTCAAGTTAGAGCCACTAAGAAGCAATCCACCACTATCCTTCTTAGAAACTTTTATGTTGGGATTACTTCTTGGAATAGGTTTATTCTACACACAACTGTAGGTGGGAATTTCTTGGGAGGCTCTTAATGTTATGGAAAATCTTGTTGGAATCCCACCCTTGCTGACACAAAAGATGATATCACTTTAGCTCACATTATGAGTAAAATTGAGAAGATAGAGCTAGAGATGCCAAGCATGGGTAAGATAAATGAAATGGATCATAAGATTCAAGGGAATTTGAATAGGCTTGATAGCTCCATAAGCAAAGTTAACAAAACTTTGGAGACCCTTAAATCCAAGGATGGTGAACCTTCTAGGATTGATAAGATTCAGGAAATAATTGATTCTTTAGGAAACACCTTATCCTCAATCAAAACCAAAAAGGTAGAAACCCCGGAAAAGAAGGAACCTAAGTTCATTTATGTACCTAAGGTTCCTAAAACCAAAGTTGATCCACCCATTGCCAAGGGTAACGAAACTGTTAAGACCTTGGAGGAGATACCTCTCTTAAATAGAATTAGAAATGAAACTCCAATTGGTCTTACTACCTTTACTTTTGTTCCTAGGAGTGTTATTACTAGGACTTTATTTGAAAGTCCTTTTAAGACTAGTTGTACTATTGAAGAGCCTTTTGAGGATCTTGTTGATGGTTCAATTGATACCACTTGATTTTGTTGCTTCATGCCTAGCTCAAAGGCATAAAAGAAAGCGCTTATTGGGAGGCAACCCAAAATGTTTTTTTACTTTCAGATTTAGTGATCTTGATGCTTGTTACTACTTTATAAACATCACTTTATCTTTATTTTCAATATTTGTGCCGAGTTTTAGCCTCCGGTGGCAAGTAGATCAAAAGTTGTGACATGCTGTCCAGAAAACAGATTTTGTTTGCTTCATTGCAAAAATTCTTAAAAATCACCAGATCATCTTTTTTATCTTAATTATTTTAAAAGTATTCTCTACACAATTGACTATCTGGCACATGTTCTAAGTTTTTTTATTTGAATTTCAGAAGTGCCCCTAAAAAATTATTTACTACCTGTTGGTCTGTTTTTCGCAGATTCTGCCCTGTTTTGCGTTTTCCCAGTTTTGCAAATCTTGCGCATGCTTTTTGTTTGCAAAAACTTTTTGGAAATCTTGAGAAACAGTACCATTGTCAAAAATCTTTATTTCCATAGAGGAAATTTATTTTATTATGGGTACTAACCACTCTAATCAGATTATGATGAGTTTTGTATGAACGGAGTTTTCAAGTGTGCGAAGGAAGATGACGAAAGAAGATTCTGGAGTGTCAAAGGCTCAAGCTTGGGGATGCCCCCATGCACCCCCAAGAAATATTCAAGGATACTCAAGCGTATAAGCTTGGGGATGCCCCCGTGCATCCACTTCTCCATCAACAATAATCAGTTTGTCTTTCTCCACACTCTATTTTATTCAATTCATATGTTATGTGCTATACTTGGAGCGTCTTGCATTTACTTTTCAGTTTGCTTTGCTTCGTTTTAGTTTTGTTTGATGTTCATAACAAGTTGGACCCTAGCATACCTTGTTTGGGAGAGTAACACGCTCCACTTTCACCTAGAATGCTCATAGTTTTTATGCCTATCCTTGTTGAGTGTTCTTTACTTTTTCTAGGTGCTGTCATGTTTAGCTCTTGTTTTTCATGTTTATCTTTAAGAGATTTTCTTTAGGTTGTTGCTTCTAGAAATCTCTTGAGTTTCATGCTTATCATTTTTAGAGAGTTGGCATGTTGCACTGAGTGTCTGCCTTACTTTGAGTAGGTAATTGAGGTTGCTATTATAAGTTTAGTAGTAACTTGCAATAGTTTTGAGGTATTGATTTGAGTTGTTTGTACTTCTATGTGCCGAGAGCTCAAGCCGATGGATTATGAGATTATGCTGTGTTTGCTGGGATCTGATGGATTATGATATTATGTTCAGTTTGTGATAAGTATTATATTTGGTTTACCTTTATATTCTTGTCCTTGAGTATTCTTGCATGTTCCCCGTTGCGTTTGTTGCTTTGTCCAAGCAGTAGATTTCAACTCCAAGAGGGAGCATTATGCATGATTGTGGGTTCATGCCCCCGATGTCTAGCTTAAGTGACAGAAACATGGGACTAGGGGATTTGTTGTTACCACCAAGGATAAAACAGTGGTGCTTGTAACTGCGGTTGCAAGGATTGCTTACATTACACATAGAGTGTTAAGGAAATTGTCCGTTGCTTTGAGCCTACAATTTGGTTGGGGTTCGCAACTTAATACCAGCGATATGTTCTAGATAGATATGTCTAGGTGGATGATTAGTGAGTAGATGTTGATGGATAAACGTTCTACTTGTTTTGTGTAATTCCCATACGATTGAGCATCTTTACTCTCAAGTAGCATGATAGCATTGTAGCGCGTTTATAATTATGTCAATTGCCCAGCTGTAATTTGTTCACCCATCATAGTTGTTTACCATCTTTTGGGAGAGAGACATCGCTAGTGAAATTCATGGGACCCCGGTCCATGTTTCCATCATAGTTTACACCGTTCTTATTTACTGGTTTTATTTCCTTTCAGTTGCAGCCACTATTATTCCTCGTTGTGTTTGATGCTTTGTAAACAGCAAGGCCAGAGAGATTGACAACCACTCTGAACTCATTGGGAGCAAAGTTATTTGCGTCTTGTGTGCAGGTCCAGGTCAAGTAAACAACCTTTGGTTTGTAACGGCGCCATAGTTCTTGGAATCTTACTGGAGACATAACCCTATCCTCTCAAGTTAGGGGAAATTTACCGATATCTGCATCATAACCTTCCGCTTGGGGTAACCAACGAGGAGGTGTTATCTGCACACATCAGTCCTTTCTCACATTGATAGTCGGTGCAAATTTCACCGGTGAATCCAAATCCTTGTCATGATACGCTCTGTCATCATAATCCTCATTATATGTTTCTCAAAACATCCACCATACCTACCTATCAAGGCATCTCCATAGCCTTTCCAAGATAGATTACCATGCAACATCCATCTTCTCATGACTTAATCCTTCATTGTCATACATGCTTTTCCTTGATCGTAGAGCCGCATGCTAGTTAGGCTTTGCCCTTATAATTGCTACATGATGCACTAGTATCATTGCACACCTGCTACACTGGCAGAGGCATGCATTTGCATACATCATGATATTTTTTCAGTTTTTATATGAGTACCTTGTAAAGGTGTGTTAATCTTCACCATCCTTGTAATATATAGAGTGTTGCCCTTAAAGTGAGGAAAAGATCCCAAAGAGGACACAAATAAAAGATCCTAAAGAGGACACAAATAAAAGATCCGAAAAGAGGACACATGAGAGATAAATAGAAAGAGCCAAAGAGGCCACCAAAATAGAAAAAATAGAAAAAAACATAAAAACAGAAATAAAAAGAGAGAAGGGGGCAAAAATAATATTAGTTTTAAAAGATCCAGACTTGTGCTTCAAAGCGGCACTTGAACTTCATGGAGAGTTTTCATATGATTCATGCATAACTATGTGGGGACCTTTACACTATAGAACTTGGCTTGTATATTCCAATGATGAGCCTCCTCAAAAGTGCTCTAGGTCTTTGTGAGCAAGCGAGTTGGATGCACCCCCACTAGTTCCATTGGAGAGCTTTCATATACTCGCTCATTTTTGCATCCGTTGCATGTCAATCCCTACTCCTCACACCATATCTACCATTAGGCCTACCCTAGCCTAAGGTTGTCCTTATTGGTGTGAGACTTTCATACTTTTTTTGACTTCTTTCCCCATCATTTATTCTCTTTGCCATCCAAAGTGCCAACTAATCTTTCTCGCGCTTATTCGTTGCATGAGTGCTCGAAATCAAAAGGGAGAGGATCAAATTGACTTGTACCTGGCCGACGGTCTGGGGATGATTCATAATGAGGTTTCAAAGGAGACACGTGTGAAAGTTAGTAGATTGAGTTCTCAACAACTAATAAGACCTCCCCATCTCTTGCCTTTTGTACTATAAATTTCAAATCTTGTGTTGGTAGCTTGTTGATACGTCCCAAACGTATCTATAATTTCTGCTTGCTCCATGCATGTTTTGGGTGATATTGCTATACTTTTGATGCACTTTAATACACTTTTGATCATATTTGGACTATCCTATTAACTTAGTGCACCCCAGTGCAAGTTTCTGTTTTCTGCAGTTTTTGTATTTCAGGTTTTCCCATTACTTAAAGTGCCAGAAAAATTCTGGGAAAATATATACAAAAATAGCGACCTGGAAGCTTCCAGACGCCTGAAGGGGGCCCAGGGGGGCCAACCAGGCGGCCAGGGGGCACGACCTAGGTTGGGGTCACGCCGGGAGGCCGCCTGGACTCCCTGGTGGCCCCCTAGATGCCCCCCTTCGCCTATATATGCCTCTCGTCTCGAAACCACCGAGGACAGAACCCTTTTTCATGATCTCCCCACTGTTTCGCCGCCACCGCGCTTCCAATATTGGGGCTGCTAGGAGACCCTATCCCGGCACCCTGCCGGAGGGAGGATTGACCTCTGGGAGCTTCTCCACCACCATGGACGCTTCCCGGATGAGCCTTGAGTACTCCACCCTTGACCATGGGTCCATGATCAGTAGATATGTGATGTCCTCTCCCCCTCTTTGTTCTTCATTGATTAGACCTTGTGAGCTGCCCTACATGATCAAGGCACATATGTAATTCTTCTGTTGTTGCTATGTTGAGTTTGCTGGGATCTGATGGATTATGAGATTATGTTCAAATTGTGATGAGTAATATATTTGGTTCTTCTCCTTTTATATTTATGTTCTTGAGTAATTCTTGCATGTTATCCGTTGCTTTTTATTACTTTGGCCAAGTGGTAGATTGTAACTCCAAGAGGGAGCGTTATGCATGATTGTGGGTTCATGCCCCCTGATGACTAGCTTGAGTGACAGAAACATTAGTCTAGGGGATGTGTTTTTGCCACAAGGGGGGAAAACGGTGCTTGTACTTGTGGGTGCAAGGATTGTTTACTTTACGCAAAGTTCTTTTAATGCAGTTGTCTGTTGCTTTGGGTTTACACTTTGGGTGGGGCTCGCAACTTAATACCAGCGAGATGTTCTGGATAGATATCTCAAGGTGGATGATTAGTGAGTAGATGCAGATGTATTTCGGTCTACTTGTCCTGGCGTACTGCCCATGCTTTTGAGCCTCTTCTTTTCTTTTGTAGCATAGTTAGCATTGCGATGCGTTTTTATTCCTCTCAATTGCCTAGCTGTAATTTGTTCACCTCTCATAGCTGTTATTCATCTTTTGCGAGAGAGACATCACTAGTGAACTTCATGGGATCCCGGTCCATGTTTCCATCACTGTTTACACCCTCAATTTACTTCTTGTTTTACTTCCTAGTCAAAGTTATGATTATCATTATCTATTGCGTTGATCCTTTGTAAACGGCAAGGCCAGAGAGATTGACAGCCTCTCGGTACTCGTTGGCAGCAAAGTTATTTGTTGTGTGTGAAGGTCTAGGTAAAGTAAGCAACCTTAAGTTGTGACCGACGCCATTGTTCACTTTACCACCTACTTGTCGTCGTTGGAGTCCTACTGGGCTGACTCTAAACCTTGGTATCTTTGCCAAGGGAAATTTGTCGCTACGCTACATCTCAACCTTCCACTTGGGGTAACCAACGAGGGGCGAGAATCATTTCCTCGCTAGCATCACTTGTCACGACAAAAAATTTCTTGGTTGTCGTTTACCTACCCGAGGACGAGCAGGAATTAAGCTTGGGGATATTGATACGTCCCAAATGTATCTAAATTTTTTTTCTTGCTCCATGCTTGTTTTGGTAATATTGTTATATGGTTTGATGCACTTTCGTATCATTTACGACATATTTTGGACTAACCTACTAATTCAGTGCCCAGTAACAGTTTTTGTCTGTTTTGTCTGTGCATTGTAGAAAAAGGTGAAATATAAAACTGCTCGGAAAATTCTAGAAAAATACTAAAAAATATCCAAGTCAGAAGATTCTGGAAGCCCGAAGGGGGCCCCGAGGGGGCCACGCCCTGGACAGAAGCCTCCCTGGCGCGGCCAAGGGGGTTCCCCCGCCACCTGGCCGCCTGGGCCACAGGGTGTGACGCCCCCAAAATAAGACCGTGTACAATAATCATACACACAGGTTACACGACTGAGATTAGGGTGCCACGGTGATAATATCACAGCACAACACTAAACACAAAAGGATAAACAAATATGTTACAATAGAGGGGGTCACGCGGACCCGAATACATAAGTCATACAAGCCATAATATCTGAGTACAGACAAAGTTAGTCAAGTTTTGCCTTAAGAAGGCTAGCACAAATCAGATCAGAGATACAGATCGAAAAGGCGAGGCCTCCTGCCTGGGATCCACCGAACTACTCCTGGTCAACGGGGAACTCGACGTCGTAGTAGGCGCCTCCGGGGTACTCCTGCTCCTGGGCTCCAACGTCGGCTGCAGCGGCCGATCAGGCAAAACAGTAAAGGAAATAAAGCAGGTGAGTATCTAGTATACCCGCGAGTCTTACGTCCGCTACTAAGCAATATGCATTGTATCAACGGAAAGAAGAGGCTTTATATAGTGGACTGAAAGACAGAAATCCAGAGCAAGGGTAAGAAGCTAGGCCTAACGAAGACTAGCATCTTCCGACGATGTCTTGCAGCATGAGGTAAGAATCAGCCAATAGTTTATATAAAGCATAAAGTAACAATGCAGCAGAAGTTGCTGCATCATTGTATAATAATAAGTTGTAATAATTAGCAATGCCTCCGAGTTCACCTCCTCGACATCCCCGCGAGGAAGAAAACCCGGAACCATACAGTTTAATAATAATAGTTTCTAGTGGTAAGATCCAGCTTCAGCATAAAGCGTCCTGTTACCGTGGACACGGCTATTCGAATAGATTAATCTTCCCTGCAGGGGTGCACTTGTGTTACGCTACACGCACGGATCTCCAGGGTGGCGGGAACCTTGTTAGGGAACGCTCCACCGAGGCTATCCGACACTTCATAGCCCATCTTTCAAACTCAACAGAGAGGTCATCCGCCGGACTATATCCTATGTACGCGGGGCTTTGGACCCTAACCCCGACGTACTCCTGCACGGTGCGAGGCTGGCCGGTGAAGTTAAAGCAAATCCAAATAAGACACCACCGCGCGAGCAAATAAGACAACACGACTTCCCGGCGCAGGCCGCGGTACTGCTGACGTCTGAAGAGTCCTCGGACGACACTACGAAGCAGAGGAGCCCATAACTCGTAATTCCCACGGGTAGGTAGTGCGTACATGGCATATAGCCAACTCAAGACATTCACTGAACCATTTAGCATTTTATTAACCTGCGTGACAACCGTTATCGTTGCCTCGACTTAACTGACCCGCGGACAACGACAGCAGCCAGGACCACCAGTACATCGGTGCCTGCCCTGTCGTCCCACCAAGTCACTGCGGTTACCAACAAGGTGAACCGTCTCCTTACCTTGTCTCGCGTGTGCTCCTGGAGGAGCTCGACTTTCGTGGTTTGGTAACTCTCGCGGCCAACGATCAGGGGCGAAGCACACCGGTACACTGGTCGTACCCTCCCTGTCCTCCCGTCGCAATACCTCTCGCGGACACCGTTGGGTCGCCCGACTTCTTACCTGAAGGACAATCGTTTACAGGACCCTATGGCGGCAAGACAAAGTCAGCCTCGAGTGGAGTACAAGGATTACTCCTTGATAGCTCACACTTGAGGTGACTAGGCATAACCCAGATAGGGGCCTTAGACGGTGTCTGTATTGTACCGTACCTGTGCAGTTATAATATTTGTATCCGCGTTCACTCTCCTGAGTGATCACGACCCTCTATCTAATCCTAGCTAACAAT
Organism: Bromus sterilis; assembly: GCA_950022295.1. Lineage (NCBI taxonomy): Eukaryota > Viridiplantae > Streptophyta > Magnoliopsida > Poales > Poaceae > Bromus > Bromus sterilis. Next base: position 133,502,509 of record OX465601.1, on the reverse strand, counting down.
GCGCAGGGCTCACTGCTGAATAATGCATAATAATAATAATAGGCAGCATAGGATAAAGGAAGGCACATCAAGAGGCGACAAAAATCAGGCTATGCAATTGAATAGGATTGTAATCATAACAGCAGCAGTAACAATGCCTAGTGCAAGAAAAGTACGGAAAGATAGGTGATATCTGGGGAAGATAACGGCTCTGCTTGCCTGCAAGCTCGACGGTAGTAGTAGGGTCGTCGACGACGTAGTCGTACTCAGCAGTGGTGTAGTCGACGGCAGCAGCGGGGTCTACCGAAGATTAAGGGGGGAAGAAACAGTAAATACACAGCAAGCATATACAAACAGATGCAAGACATGATAGATGAAATGTTAACGGTGTTCTAACGCAGTGCAATGCACATTGCTCGGAACGGAAATTCATCTAAGGATGAACTACCGGCTCCGGATGATTACCGGACAGGGTGTCCGGAGGGGGAAGGATCAAGCCGGAGGTGTCGTGGTTACCGGAACAACATAAGGGGGGTGTATCCGTGCTAGTTGATCTATTCCGAGAAACATTCGTGTTCGGAATAAATTCATCCGGGCACTCTAATAGTACCGGACAACTTATCGGACAGTCGGTCCGGAGCGGGAATGTTCGATGTTCGTTGTGTTAGATGGGTGTGGTAGACATACGGATAGCGTAGTTGTATTCGTTATATTTTTCTGATCAATTTTCATGTATAAAGTTTTTTAATCCGAGTTACGGTTTAAAAGTTATTGAATTTCAAAGTTTAAATCAATTTAAATGATTTTCTGGATTTCTTTTATTATTTATTCAACATTATCCAGAACATTATCCAAAACAGTGCTGACATGTGGGACCCACATGTCAGCCTCTGTTATTTATAAAACATTTAATTAAATCAGAAAATGCCTCTGGACCCACCAGTCAGTGACTCATTTTAATTATTAGATTAACCTAAAACATTAAGTTAATTATTTAGAGGGGACCCACCTGTCAGTGACTAAGGGGGGGGGGGGTTAACTTTTCTGTTAAGTTAAGAAGAGATTAGCCGGGGGGTTAGCGAGTGGGGCCCGTTGTCAGTGGCCCAGGGGTTTGATTAACCCCTAATTAAGCTGGCTGACACGGGGGGCCCGCCTGTCATCCTCACCGGAGGGCTCACCGGAGCCCGTCGCCGGCGAGGTCGACGGCGCCCGCGCTACAGGCTACGGGAGAGGGCGTGGGGGGGCGCAATCGAAAGCTGGGAGGAAACCGCGTCCAATGGTGGCGAGGTTTGTCCCCGGGGGCGCCGGAATCGGTGCCGGCGTCGAGGTTTGGCGGCGGCCGAAAGTTGTGAAGTCGACGACGACGTTTCTGTGCGAGAACTCGAGCGTGCGCTAGCGCGTGAGCTAAAGGGGAGCGTCCTTAGCCGAACGGCACGCTTGGCACGCCATAAGCGTGAGCTAGACCACGGTGGCGACGACAGCCGGCGGCGAGGAGCTACGGCTCCAATGGCGCGGGAGGCTACGGCGAACAGGAGGCCACGGGAAGGCTAGGAGGAGGTAGAGGAGCTCACGACGGAGGTGTAGGGGAGGGCAGCAAGCTTGGGGGAGGGGCGACGAGGCCGCAATAGACGACGAGGTCGCGGCGGCCGGAGCGGGGAACGAAGACGAGGGCGAGGCGAGGGAGGGCTCCTGGCTCGATTCCTTGCTGGACTTGATGAAGACGACGACGGTGCAGAGGTTGGACACGGTGGCGTAGGCGGTAGTGTCCGTTGGCCGCGTGCGGCCACGGCAACGGCGACGGCGGCGCTCGGGTAATATTTCCCCGACGATGGCGAGAGGAGGAGGAGGGGAATGGGGTGGGGGCGTGTCCAGGGAGTGGGTGGGGGCGTGCTTATCGCCTCCCCGGTCGTAGGGAGCAGGTGAGGGAGGGGAGGGCTCCAGCGGCGTCCATGGCCACGGCTACGCCACGGCGTCGAGCAGGTGGCCGACGTGATGGGGGCAGGTGGGAGGTGGAAGACGGGCCGGGGTGGGCTGGCTGAGGTGGGCCTCGCCCCAGGCGAGCTTTAAGCCCCTGTTTTATTTTGTTTTGTTTTCTGTTTGCTCAAATTCTTTTCTGTAATTGATTTATTAACCCTAGCATTTTTGTAAAATATTATTGGTGTTTGTAAATTAGGTTTACATATTACTGAGGTGCCACAAAAGTTTTTGCAGCAAAAGAAATTCATTAGATATTTATTTTAAATATTAAATGCCCAAAGTAAGGGTTTTAACCTACTGTTTGAATTATTTGGAATTTTCTGTAACTCCAAAAATTACCAAAGTTGGTCGAACATGATTATAATGATTTTAGGCAATTTACAAAATAGTTTCATGATTTTTGGAACAACTTTATTTGAGCACATTTGTTTTTAATTTTACACTCAAGGAAGTTTCAACTAGGGTTTGGTTTCTTGATGAGCAAGATGCACTGGGCTTTGGGTTTTGATTACCAACCAGCATGGTTTGAAAAGAGCAGAAACAAAGTTTGATTAAGGACAGGGGATAATAGTGATTAACAAACAGTGATGGTCAACAGTGATGATGATTACTGTTACAGAAAACTGAGGGTGTTACAAATCTCCCCCACTACAAGAATTCTCGTCCCGAGAATTTAAGTGGTAGCGAGGAAAAGATCGGGGTATTCATCGCGAAGGCGAAATTCGCGTTCCCAAGTGGCTTCATCTTCAAAATGATTCGACCACTGGACCTTGAGGAACTTGACGGTCTTGTTGCGAGTTCGACGCTCAGACTGATCGAGAATGCGGCTCGGATGTTCTCGATAAGTCAAGTCTTGTTGCAGCTCGATCATATCATGTTCCACTTCGCGGATAGGATCCTTGAAGCAGCGACGGAGTTGCGACACGTGGAAAACATCGTGGACTTGGGAGAGGTTCGGCGGCAATTCCAACCGGTATGCCACGGGTCCACTCCTGGAAAGGATACGGAACGGGCCAATGTAGCGAGGAGCCAACTTGCCCTTGATACCGAAGCGATGAGTGCCCCTCATGGGAGTGACACGGAGGTAAGCGTATTCACCAGGCTGATACTCCATTTCACGGTGTTTGCGGTCATAATTGCTCTTCTGACGAGACTGTGCGGCCTTGAGATTTTCTTGCACAATGCGAACTTGTTCTTCAGCTTCTTGGACAAGATCCGGTCTGAAGTAGGGTCGTTCCCCATTTCCTGACCAATTCAGGGGGGTTCGACATTTACGTCCGTATAGAACTTCGAAGGGGTCCATCTTCAAGCTAGCCTGATAGCTATTGTTGTACGAGAATTCCGCGTACGGGAGGGCATCCTCCCATTTCATGCCGAAGGAAAGGACACAAGCGCGAAGCATGTCTTCCAGCACTTGATTAACTCGTTCAACTTGGCCTTGCGACTGGGGGTGATAAGCGGTGTTGAGATTCAGACGAGTCCCGAAAGCTTCCATGAAACTATTCCAGTATCGTGAGGTGAAAATGCTGCCACGGTCTGAACTGATCTCCATCGGAATACCGTGGAGTGACACAATTCGGGAGATATACAAGTGTGCCAACTGACTAGCAGTGATAGTCTCCTTGACCGGCAGGAAGTGTGCAATCTTGGAAAATCGGTCAATGATGACAAAGATGGCATCGTTACCTTTCTGTGACTTAGGAAAACCGGTGACGAAGTCCATCTCGACTTTGTCCCACTTCCAATCAGGAGGAGGGAGTGGTCGCAACCAACCAGCAGGTTTCTGATGTCCGGCTTTGACGCGACTGCAAACGTCACATTTGGAAACAAAGCGAGCGATATCTTGCTTCATGTAAGGCCACCAGTACCGTTGACGAAGGTCTTTATACATCTTGGTACTGCCAGGGTGGATTGACAAGGGAGAATTATGGGCTTCTTCCATGATATCCGGACCACAGTTAATGAGGACCGGGCTCACAGGAACTACTAAGCGGCCCTTGAAGTACACAGTATCACCATCATTAGTATCAATGGTAAAAGAGGAGGGCTTCCCTTCTGCGATGTCCTGCTTGATCTTCACAATGTCCGGGGCCAGAGATTGTCTACTCTTGATGAGGGCGTCGAGTTTTGACTCGAGAACCAGGTTATTGACGTAACCTTGAGGAACAATCTCGAGATTCAACTTGTGAAACTCTTCATACAGAAGTGGTTGCTGCACCTGAACCTCAAGTCCAGAACAGTAAGCTTTGCGGCTCAAGGCATCGGCCATTACATTAGCCTTGCCCGGGGTATACGAAATATCCATGTTGAAGTCGGCTATTGTCTCGAGCCATCGTTGTTGACGAAGATTCAGGTCTGGCTGAGTAAACAGGTACTTCAGACTTTGGTGATCGGTGTAGACCTCGCAACGATTACCGACGAGGTAATGTCGCCACAGCTTCAATGCATAAATTACTGCTGCCAATTCGAGATCATGTGTTGGGTATTTGTCTTCGTGAGCACGCAACTGACGAGAGCCATAAGCAATCACCTTGCGCTCTTGCAATAGGACACAACCTAATCCTTGACGAGACGCGTCCCAATATATCACGAAGTCCTTCTGAGTATCAGGGGGAGCGAGCACCGGGGGAGAAGTTAGCTTGTCCCTGAGTGCTTGAAAACTTTCTTGACATTTATCTGTCCACTCAAACTTGACGCCTTTGTGAAGCAGATTAGTCAGAGGCCTGGCAATCTTGGAAAAATTCTCGACGAAACGGCGGCAATAGCTAGCGAGCCCGAGGAAACTGCGGACTTGCTTGACGGTCTTGGGAGGCGTCCAGTCGAGAATAGCCTGGATACGTTCAGGGGTGACGGCAATGCCATCCTTGGAAATCACATGCCCAAGGTAGGTTACTTCGGGAAGCCATAACTCACACTTAGAATACTTAGCATAGAGTTTGTGTTCTCGAAGCTTCTCCAGTATAAGACGAAGATGTTCAGCATGTTCTTCTTCATTCTTGGAATATATCAATATATCATCCAGATAAACCACGACGAACTGGTCGAGGTACTCCATGAAAATATAATTCATCAATCTGGAGAAGGTGGCTGGAGCATTGGTTAAGCCAAAGGACATGACGGTGTACTCGTATGAACCATAGCGAGTAATGAAGGCAGTCTTCGGAATGTCCTCATTACGGACTCGGATTTGGTGATAACCCAACCTCAAGTCGAGTTTAGAAAACACCTTGGATCCGGCAAGTTGATCATACAGATCGTTGATCCGGGGAAGTGGGTATTTGTTCTGGATGGTGGCTTGGTTAATGGGCCGATAATCTTGGACCAATCGGTTTGTCCCATCACTCTTCTTGACAAAGAACGAAGGTGCTCCCCAAGCTGAGGAACTGGGGCGGATGAATCCTTTCTGAAGTGCCTTGTCAATTTCCTCCTTAAGTTCAAGGAGTTCATGTGGCGGCATCTGGTAAGGACGCTTGGCAATAGGAACAGTGCCTGGCTTCAAGTCGATGACGAATTCAACTTCTCTGATCGGGGGTATTCCCGGCAGTTCTTCTGGGAAGACGTCGGGAAAATCGCGAACGACCGGAACGTTCTCGATGCCTTTCAAAGGTGAGACATTCAAAGCATTCATCATAAAGATCTGTGTTTCAGCATTACGGGTAACTCGGGCGGTGTGGTTAACAATTCCACCGGAGGGGTGAAAAAGTTGGACAGCCTTGGTGCCACAATACAGTGCGGCATCGTGAAACTTCAACCAATCCATTCCCAGAATGAGGTCTATGGTGGAAGACTTCAGGAGGATGGGCGACGCAAAGAATTCAACTCCTTCGATTTCAATGGGGGTGTTTGGCACTATCATGGTGGTTCGGCATTGGCCAATCGGGGTGCGAACAACCATCGGGGGTTTCATCGTTTCGTACATGAAGTTATGAGAAAATGCAAATGCTTCCGACATAAATGAATGCGATGCTCCTGTATCAAATAAAACAGTAGCAGGTACGGAATTAACGAGAAGGGTACCCATCACGGTAGCGGGTTGTTGCTGAGCTTCTTCAACATTGACGTTATTAGCATGTCCACGAGCATAAGCGGCAGACCCAGTATTATAGTTGGGGGTCCTGTTGTTGCCACGACCATTTCCACGGCAAGCGGGGTGAACTACCAGTTGCTTCTGTTTCTGGGGGCACTCTCTGGAAAAATGCCCAGGTTGGCGGCACGTGAAGCATAATCCATCCTGAGGACGAAGGGGTGTAGCATTGGGTGGTGCAGGCAGAGCTCTTGGCAACTGCGGTGGCGGAGGCAGACGGGGTGCAGCATAAGACGGCCTTGGAGCAGGGACAGCTGAATGGGTCACACTGGTAGGGAGCCAGATACGACACTTCTGCGTTGCGCCCGAAGATGAGCCAACGTCACGATAACGCTTCAGAGAGGTCTTGTGCTCCATCTGGGCAGTCTCGACGGTGATAGCCTTGTTCACCATGGTGGCGAAGTTGGCGAAATCATGAACGGAAAGAGCGAGCCTGAGTTCTGGGTTGAGGCCACGACGGAACTTCTGCTGCCTGCGAGCATCAGTGGTGATCTCTCCTTCCGCATAGCGAGAGAGGTTGAGGAACTCGTGCTGATAGGCTTCAACAGTCATGTCGCCCTGAGCGAGGTTACGGAATTCTTCCGCCTTACGATCCATGATCCCCTGAGGAATGTAGCGGGCGCGAAAGGCAGACTGAAATTCACCCCCCAAGTGATGACTTCTTCAACTGGCAGGGAACTCTTGTGGGTGCTCCACCACTGAGCAGCGGCGCCTTTCAGATGATAAGACGCAAAGTTCACCTAGTCGGTTGGATCGACATTAGCAGACTCCAGCTCGTGAGTGATGTCGCGAAGCCAGTCATCAGCATCCAACGGCTGAACAGTGTTGCGGAACATAGTGGGGTTGAAGCGGGTGAAGTCGTGCAGAGTCACGGTAGCGTGCAGATGGTGGTGCCCATTCTGATTCGGCTGGGGGAACTGAGCCATGATAATCTGCATGAACTGACGGTTCATCTCGAACTGCTGCATCATCGCGGCCATGTAATCCGGCGGCGGAGGTGGGTCGTTGGTAGCACGACCATGACCACGACCACCACGACCAGCCATCCTGCTAGAATTTAACAGGGGTATTTCAGCGATGAAAGTTTAACGAGATACCGAATCAAGTCTGAAGTAAAACGACAACGAAAAGGAGGCGCAGATATATATAGGAGTAGTCATATAAGACATACACATTCGCACACAGGGTCAATCGAAAATCGGGCAGCGTAACGTCGTGAAAATTAAGGAAAAAGGACTCACTAGGCGGCACGCAGACCGCGGTAAGGATTACACGACGCGACATAGATTCCACTATGTCAATCACGCCGCAAGAAAACTGTTGGCCACGGGAGTTGATGCCAGAGAACGTGCGGCCTGCCCAGAATGAGAATGGGATCCGCGGTCTGGGATCTGGGGTACGACTCCTGCGACACGACTCAATCAATGGGGGAAGCACCAAAAACGCCGGGTGGAACCAAGAGAACGTGATCCTAATGTCAGATTTTGTAAAACTTACCAGCAAGGATAAGAGAGCAGATTCCCATAGCATAGGTAAGGAGAAAAGGATCCTAATACCATAGATATCACACGTAGTGACATCCATGTGGGCCCGTAAGCCAAATATTAAGTTAGCAAAATAGTTTTTCAAAGTCTAGACTCAACTTCGACCAGGTAGTGGTGGGATGGCTTCCTACAGGCAGTCGGCTCTGATACCAACTCGTGACGCCCCCAAAATCAGACCGTGTACAGTAATCATACACACAGGGTACACGACTGAGATTAGGGTGCCACGGTGATAATATCACAGCACAACACTAAACACAAAAGGATAAACAAATATGTTACAATAGAGGGGGTCACGCGGACCCGAATACATAAGTCATACAAGCCATAATATCTGAGTACAGACATAGTTAGTCAAGTTTTGCCTTAAGAAGGCTAGCACAAATCACATCAGAGATACAGATCGAAAAGGCGAGGCCTCCTGCCTGGGATCCACCGAACTACTCCTGGTCAACGGGGAACTCGACGTCGTAGTAGGCGCCTCCGGGGTACTCCTGCTCCTGGGCTCCAACGTCGGCTGCAGCGGCCGATCAGGCAAAACAGTAAAGGAAATAAAGCAGGTGAGTATCTAGTATACCCGCGAGTCTTACGTCCGCTACTAAGCAATATGCATTGTATCAACAGAAAGAAGAGGCTTTATATAGTGGACTGAAAGACAGAAATCCAGAGCAAGGGTAAGAAGCTAGGCCTAACGAAGACTAGCATCTTCCGACGATGTCTTGCAGCATGAGGTAAGAATCAGCCAACAGTTTATATAAAGCATAAAGTAACAATGCAGCAGAAGTTGCTGCAGCATTGTATAATAATAAGTTGTAATAATTAGCAATGCCTCCGAGTTCACCTCCACGACATCCCTGCGAGGAAGAAAACCCGGAACCATACAGTTTAATAATAATAGTTTCTAGTGGTAAGATCCAGCTTCAGCATAAAGCGTCCTGTTACCGTGGACACGGCTATTCGAATAGATTAATCTTCCCTGCAGGGGTGCACTTGTGTTACGCTACACGCAGGGATCTCCAGGGTGGCGGGAACCTTGTTAGGGAACGCTCCACCGAGGCTATCCGACACTTCATAGCCCATCTTTCAAACTCAACAGAGAGGTCATCCGCCGGACTATATCCTATGTACGCGGGGCTTTGGACCCTAACCCCGACGTACTCCTGCACGGTGCGAGGCTGGCCGGTGAAGTTAAAGAAAATCCAAATAAGACACCACCGCGCGAGCAAATAAGACAACACCACTTCCCGGCGCAGGCCGCTGTACTGCTGACGTCTGAAGAGTCCTCGGACGACACTACGAAGCAGAGGAGCCCATAACTCGTAATTCCCACGGGTAGGTAGTGCGTACATGGCATATAGCCAACTCAAGACATTCACTGAACCATTTAGCATTTTATTAACCTGCGTGACAACCGTTATCGTTGCCTTGACTTAACTGACCCGCGGACAACGACAGCAGCCAGGACCACCAGTACATCGGTGCCTGCCCTGTCGTCCCACCAAGTCACCGCGGTTACCAACAAGGTGAACTGTCTCCATACCTTGTCTCGCGTGTGCTCCTGGAGGAGCTCTACTTTCGTGGTTTGGTAACTCTCGCGGCAACGATCAGGGGCCAAGCACACCGGTACACTGGTCGTACCCTCCCTGTCGTCCCGTCGCAATACCTCTCGCGGACACCGTTGGGTCGCCCGACTTCTTACCTGAAGGAAAATCGTTTACAGGACCCTATGGCAAAGACAATCGTTTACAGGACCCTATGGCGGCAAGACAAAGTCAGCCTCGAGTGGAGTACAAGGATTACTCCTTGATAGCTTACACTTGAGGTGACTAGGCATAACCCAGATAGGGGCCTTAGACGGTGTCTGTATTGTACCGTACCTGTGCAGTTATAATATTTGTATCCGCGTTCACTCTCCTGAGTGATCACGGCCCTCTATCTAATGCTAGCTAACAATGCGCAGGGCTCACTGCTGAATAATGCATAATAATAATAATAATAGGCAGCATAGGATAAAGGAAGGCACATCAAGAGGCGACAAAAATCAGGCTATGCAATTGAATAGGATTGTAATCGTAACAGCAGCAGTAACAATGCCTAGTGCAAGAAAAGTACGGAAAGATAGGCGAAATCTGGGGAAGAGAATGGCTCTGCTTGCCTGCAAGCTCGACGGTAGTAGTAGGGTCTTCGACGACGTAGTCGTACTCAGCAGCGGTGTAGTCGACGGCAGCAGCGGGGTCTACCGAAGATTAAGGGGGGAAGAAACAGTAAATACACAGCAAGCATATACAAACAGATGCAAGACATGATAGATGAAATGTTAACGGTGTTCTAACGCAGTGCAATGCACATTGCTCGGAACGGATATTCATCTGAGGATGAACTACCGGCTCCGGATGATTACCGGACAGGGTGTCCGGAGGGGGAAGGATCAAGCCGGAGGTGTCGTGGTTACCGGAACAACATAAGGGGGGTGTATCCGTGCTAGTTGATCTATTCCAAGAAACATTCGTGTTCGGAATAAATTCATCCGGGCACTCTAATAGTACCGGACAACTTATCGGACAGTCGGTCCGGAGGGGGAATGTTCGATGTTCGTTGTGTTAGAGGGGTGTGGTAGACATACGGATAGCGTAGTTGTATTCGTTATATTTTTCTGATCAATTTTCATGTATAAAGTTTTTTAATCCGAGTTACAGTTTAAAAGTTATTGAATTTCAAAGTTTAAATCAATTTAAATGATTTTCTGGATTTATTTTATTATTTATTCAACATTATCCAGAACATTATCCACAACATTATCCAAAACAGTGCTGACATGTGGGACCCACATGTCAGCCTCTGTTATTTATAAAACATTTAATTAAATCAGAAAATTCCTCTGGACCCACCAGTCAGTGACTCATTTTAATTATTAGATTAACCTAAAACATTAAGTTAATTATTTAGAGGGGACCCACCTGTCAGTGACTAAGGGGGGGGGTTAACTTTTCTGTTAAGTTAAGAAGAGATTAGCCGGGGGGTTAACGAGTGGGGCCCGTTGTCAGTGGCCCAGGGGTTTGATTAACCCCTAATTAAGTTGGCTGACACGGGGGGCCCGCCTGTCATCCTCACCGGAGGGCTCACCGGAGCCCGTCGCCGGCGAGGTCGACGGCGCCCGCGCTACAGGCTACGGGAGAGGGCGTGGGGGGTGCAATCGAAAGCTGGGAGGAAACCGCGTCCAATGGTGGTGAGGTTTGTCCCCGGGAGCGCCGGAATCGGTGCCGGCGTCGAGGTTTGGCGGCGGCCGAAAGCTGCGAAGTCGACGACGACGTTTTTGTGCGAGAACTCGAGCGTGCGCTAGCACGTGAGCTAAAGGGGAGCGTCCTAAGCCGAACGGCACGCTTGGCGCACCATAAGCGTGAGCTAGACCACGGTGGCGACGACAGCCGACGGCGAGGAGCTACGGCTCCAATGGCGCGGGAGGCTACGGCGAACAGGAGGCCACGGGAAGGCTAGGAGGAGGTAGAGGAGCTCACGACGGAGGTGTAGGGGAGGGCAGCAAGCTTGGGGGAGGGGCGACGAGGCCGCAATAGACGACGAGGTCGCGGCGGCCGGAGCGGGGAACGAAGACGAGGGCGAGGCGAGGGAGGGCTCCTGGCTCGATTCCTTGCTGGACTTGATGAAGACGACGACGGTGCAGAGGTTGGACACGGTGGCGTAGGCGGTAGTGGCCGTTGGCCGCGTGCGGCCACGGCAACGGCGACGGCGGCGCTCGGGTAATATTTCCCCGACAATGGCGAGAGGAGGAGGAGGGGAATGGGGTGGGGGCGTGTCCAGGGAGTGGGTGGGGGCGTGCTTATCGCCTCCCCGGTCGTAGGGAGCAGGTGAGGGAGGGGAGGGCTCCCGCGGCGTACATGGCCACGGCTGCGCCACGGCGTCGAGCAGGTGGCCGACGTGATGGGGGCAGGTGGGAGGTGGAAGACGGGCCGGGGTGGGCTGGCTGAGGTGGGCCTCGCCCCAGGCGAGCTTTAAGCCCCTGTTTTATTTTGTTTTGTTTTCTGTTTGCTCAAATTCTTTTCTGTAATTGATTTATTAACCCTAGCATTTTTGTAAAATATTATTGGTGTTTGTAAATTAGGTTTACATATTACTGAGGTGCCACAAAAGTTTTTGCATCAAAAGAAATTCATTAGATATTTATTTTAAATATTAAATGCCCAAAGTAAGGGTTTTAACCTACTATTTGAATTGTTTGGAATTTTCTGTAACTCCAAAAATTACCAAAGTTGGTCCAACATGATTATAATGATTTTAGGCAATTTACAAAATAGTTTCATGATTTTTGGAACAACTTTATTTGAGCACATTTGTTTTTAATTTTACACTCAAGGAGGTTTCAACTGGGTTTGGTTTCTTGATGAGCAAGATGCATTGGGCTTTGGGTTTTGATTACCAACCAGCATGGTTTGAAAAGAGCAGAAACAAAGTTTGATTAAGGACAGGGGATAACAGTGATTAACAAACAGTGATGGTCAATAGTGATGATGATTACTGTTACAGAAACTGAGGGTGTTACACAGGGGCACCCCTCAGGTTTCCCTAATTTGGCCTATATTTACTCCCTGCTCCGACAACCCTCAGTGAGAACCCCGTCACGCGATTTCATATACTGTTCCGCCGCCACAGTGATCCCGATCTCGAGATCGCCTGAAGAACCTGCCCCGGCACCCTGCCGGAGGGAGGATTGAACCCGGAGGCTTCTCCATCACCATGATCGCCTCCGGGATGCGCCGTGAGTAGGTCCCCTTGGACCATGGGTCCATGATCAATAGCTAGATGATGTTGTCTCTCCAATCTTGTGACACAAATCTTAGCCCTTGTGAATTTCCCTACATAACAGAGGCACTTATGTATTAATTTCTGCTTTGATATGCTTTGTTTGCTGGGATCCGATGGATTATGAGATTATGTTCAGTTTGTGTTGAACAATATATTTGGTTTACCTTTATATTTTTGTTCTTGAGTATTCTTGCATGTTCTCCATTGCATTTGTTGCTTTGGCCAAGTAGTAGATTGCAACTCCAAGAGGGAGCGTTATGCTTGATTGTGGGTTCATGCCCCTCGATGTCTAGCTTGAGTGACAGAAACAGGAGACTAGGGGATGTGCTATCGCCATCAGGGGTAAAACAGTGGTGCTTGTGACTGCATGTTGCAAGGATTGCTTACATTATGCATAGACTGTTAAAGCAGTTGTCCGTTTCTTTGAGTCTGCAATTTGGTTGGGGTTCGCAACTTAATACCAGCGAGATATTCTGGATAGATATCTCAAGGTGGATGATTAGTGAGTAGATGCAGATGAATAAACGGTCTACTTGTTTTGGTGTAATGCCCATACAATTGAGCCCCTTTACTTTCCAGTAGCATAATTAGCATTGTGGTGCGTTTACAATTCTTTCAATTGCCCAGTTGTAATTTGTTCACCCAGCATAGTTTCTTACCATCTTTTGGGAGAGAGACATCACTAGTGAAATTCATGGTACCCCGGTCCATATTTCCATCATAGTTTACACCGCTTTTACTTTACTGCTTTTATTTCCGTTCAGCCGCACCACTATTATTTCCCCTTTGTGTTTGATCCTTTGTAAACAGCAAGGCCGGAGAGATTGACAACATCTCTGAACTCGTTGGGACCAAAGTTATTTTTGTCTTGTGTGTAAGTCCAGGTTAAGAGAGTAATATCATTCAGACGGCGTGTTGCTCGTTTCACCACCTTCTTGTTGAGCTAGGAATCCTATGGGAGATATAAACCTTGGTATCTTTACTGAGGGAATTTTGTTGCTATCTACATCATAACCTTCCACTGTGTGTAACCAATGAGGAGGTGTTATCTACGCCCATCAGAGATCCTCCAAGGAATTCGTGACAAATATGTGATCAGTCTTCTCAAAAGTAGGTAGCTATCGTTCGTTCGTCCATGCGTACCGCCGGGCATTGAGGTACAACTCCTTGAGCTCAAGCCTGTTTACCAAGGCACAGAAGCGTGCCATCATCCACCGATTAATCAAACTATTTTTCTTTTCCTCCTCTCGAACAATCAAGTTGTAATCTCCCAAGACTGTCCAAGGTCCGGCATGGAGATCTCTAACCTCCGCGAACTCGCTGAGAAATGCTACCTTTCCCGAGCTGTCGGAGGGGCCATATACGCCAATCAGCCACCAAATGTTCGCGCCCACCGTATGTCCCACCGGGGAGACCAGCATCGTGACTGTGCTCGCTGTATACTGTGAGTTAGAGAGCGATACCGCCGCATGATCCGAGGCTAGCAAAACACCTCCACAGGTTCCCACAACCGGCAAATAAAAGAAGCGCTCAAATTTATTCCCAAGACAATGCAGGACCGTCTCAACCGTGACATTTTCTAACTTTTTCACTTGTAGGCAAACGATGCTAGGATTTGCCGCCACCACAACCTGGAAGATGGCATTCCACCTCGCAAGTGAATTAAGCCCACGAGCTTTCCACACTAGAGTCTTTGCATGAAACATCGACATACAGAAAACCCACCAAGACCACCAAGCTACATAGGCCCTAGGCCCTCACGTCTGACTCCACCTTCTACTGCAAGGGTAGGGTGCCGGCATCCCAACCAAAAGGCGCAAGGATGGCGCGCACATGGTTGTCAATAAGTATCTTGTCGAAGAGATCTACATAGACTTGTAGCGTTGCATCATCTATCTCCTCGCCTTCATTTGCTAGACAAAGTTTTCGGATGAGCACCCAATTTTTCTTTGAGGCCGCTGATCCTTTTTCGAGCCTCATACTTTGGCGCGGAGTCGAAACTAGCACCCTTCGTTGTCTGGGCTTCCTCTTGGCGGCAGGAAGATCACAGGCCATCTGCTGGGGCAGGAGGGGTGAGATGGCGTGCCGTAGCTCCTCATAGAATCGGTCCAGGGGGTAAAGATCTCGGCCAGGAGAAGGAGTGTTCGTCGACAAGGGTGCGGCTTGCTGCTGATCCCCAGACATATTTACGCTAAACCACTCGCCATCAGTCCTGCATGGGCGCGTCCCATCATTCATGCATGCCATGGGGCCCACAGGGTTGTCGAAGGCATTAAAATACAAGCCAGGGCCGAGGTTGTCCATCGGCCCCATCGGGCTCAAGTCCAAACGGGATCCCAGGCACCGGTCACCGCTCGAGGAAAGAGGCCCGGTCTCCACGTTTTCCACGTCCACATTCAAAATGCCAATCATTATTAAGCCCAGATCCCTATCACTCGGGGACCAAAACCTTCGTCGGAAAGCGGCCCCAACAACAGAGTTAATCCACCAACCCTAGCCTGGAAAGAGGATGCACAGGACGTCGTTTCTTCTATGGGTCCCGCAAAACTGGAAGCTAAGGCCGTATCCATGTGAGCCACGTGCTTGACGGGGATCAACCCCGGCAAATCCCATGGTCAGGGACCCTGGGTAAGTCATGAGAGGCACAGGTTGGACGATATCTCGTCGGATAACAGGAGGATACGTTCCTTCTCGATATTATTGCTTGGAGGTGGCGATTACAGGAAGGCCAAGGAAAATGCGCACAAGGCTAGGATTACAGATTGTGTGTTGGATGTCTTTGACGCCTCCCCTCCTAGCCTTTATATACTAGGCTAGGTCACAGGGAGTCCGTCCTAGATTACATATAGTATTTCCTAACCCTGATCTTATACCGCACGGCAGGTTTGCACCTTCCTTACAAGTCGCGGACTCCTACGTCGGTGCCACTAGTGGGCCAAGGCTAGGCCCAGACGGCGTCTTTGTGGGCCTTCTGTCTTCGGGTACACCGGGTAGCCCATCCATAGGAGTCATGGGGTCACCCCCTCGTCAGTAGCCCCCGAGTGCCTGGGGGACTCGAAGAGGCGCGCAGGGACTCGAGTCCATTCTTGCGTTGTTTCGATGTATGCACGGTTCAAACCCGGGTCGCTGGCATTCTAGGGCCATGAAAAAACCTGTTTCGAGGGAATGCTAAGTTGAAAGGACACAAGGAGTCGACTGGTCGAGCCTTGGTGAATTGCGCTAGTGGCAAATACCGCAGTAGCCCAATCAAACTCACGTACCTCGACATGAGCTTGGAACACTGGTGTCAAGAAAAAGTCATGCCGCTGCAGGTCTTACAGTGATCAATTGCCGCCAGTAAAGTTCATAGCCTAGGCGCGTCCGCCCGGCTTTTTCTATCATGAAAGCGCATGGAAAAGTTTGGGAGTGAAATCGCTCTGTGGCATGTCCCAGCCCGGCCGATCTGCGCACCGGGGTCTTACCTACACGCTAAGCTTGCGTGGCATCTGGGCACAGTGTATCGTGTTCCAGGAATATGTATTTTTTTATTGAGACACGGAGCCTAACTAGTAATGCACCCACTTGGAATAAACGATCAAGTGGGTTGTTTTAGTGGTCACTCGCGGAGCTTTGTCGAGCGCTCGGGTATTCAGATTTCTGCGAGTAACAACTCGAGGATCTCCTTTGCTCTCGTGGTGAGGGAGCACCCGATACTCTAGGACCGTTCGATCTGTCGAGTACAGGTCTGCTTATCTTGTGTCGTGGTGAGGGAGCACCCGAGACTCTCATGGGTGCGAGTAATCACTCGAGCATATCTTTACTTCTAGGTGAGGGAGCACCCGAAACTCCCATGGGTGCGACTAATCACTCGAGCACGTCTTTACTTCTAGGTGAGGGAGCACCCAAAACTCTCATGGATGAATAGCTCCCGATGGGAGTTAGATATATTTGAAAAATGTATTTGAGTCAGTAAAAACGGTGCTTGCAGGCTGCATTTTCTTTTGCGTTGCCCCTTTAATTTACCTCTTGTTGGTAAGGATAACTATCTCCTTGCTGGAGGGCCGTCAAAGATGCTCTGTCCACGAACCTTCATGTCTTCATGACTGGTCATAATGATGGCCTTTGTGGCATGCTGCAGCCGCCTGTTGAGTTACCGATGCACGTATTGAAAACGCACGAGATTTGACGCGTCCAGCGCATAGTGCTGCCCGTGTGAAAGCATCTTTTGTCTTGGAATTCGAATCGCCCAGCACGCTCGGTCTTTGAATTAATTGCTCCCGTCGTCTGGGCTTCTGCGTGCTCTTGGGTTTGTGCTATAAATAGACCCCTCTTCTTCATCTAGCAGCAGTGTTCGACCTCTGCTCATCTTTCTCCTCTTTCTCTTCCTCTTCTCATGGGGCCCAAGCGCGGTGCGGGTATGATTGGCCGCGGCCGTGTTCGCCGTGGTCGCAGCAGTCGTACTCCGCGCTCCTCTCGAGGCGGCCGTCGTGGTGCGTCGACGACGCCTTCCTCTTCATCAGAGGAGGGTTTTTGGTGCTACGATTTCCTCCTTCGCGTCTGTGGCCGGGACGCCGCTCGCATTCTTCTTCCTTCTGCATTTTCTGCCCTTGTTTCTGAGCGTATTCTTGATGGCTTGCTGCTTCGTCTTCAGGGGTGCGCTCGATCTCCTTCTTATGTTGAGTTGGAGATTGATAGTTCCCGCTTGATTTTTCTTGGCTTTGGATGGAAATCGTTTCCTCGGCGTTTGAACTTGCGTGATGGTGATACCCTCTGTTGCCGCTTTGATGGCAAAGATACTCTTACCATCCGCGTTTTTGACCCGAGCGGCAATCGCATGGTTCCGTACTGGCAGGAGACAAGCAGCGACGATTCCAAAAGGTTGAGGAGTCTTACGCCTACGTCTTCAACTGCTTCCTCCTTCGGCGACTCTTCAGGTGGTGATGCTATGCCCTCCGGCTCTGGAGAGGACCTCGACGTCAAGCCACCGATCAAGCGGGCGCGCCAGGCGACCTTGTAGAACTGGAGGCAGTGACGTCATCTTCGCCGGCAGCTGGGGTGGATCCGGAGAAGAAGCTGGTGGAGCAGGAGAAGAAGCTGGTGGAGCATCGTCTTCGGTGCTCCGCAAATAAGTCGAGATTCACCTTTTGTTATGTCATTGACATCATGAGCTGGCTGCTTCGACTCCTACTTTGGCTGTGATGATGCTCGTTGTCTTAGCGCCAATCATCCCAGCATGGGCACACATGTAGAAATCGTAATTCCTTGGGTGATTGATGTTGTAGGCTTATCGGCTGCTTGTGTCTTTTGTAACTAGGTTAGTTCTCCATGTAATGAGGATTGTCTTCGAGTAATCAGAGATGCCTTCTATCCAATATACTTCGAGTCTTTTTGTACTGAGAATGATCTTCGGGTCCTTGTAATGCGAACTGTGTCTGAGTCTTTGTAATGGAATATGTCTTTAAGTCTTTTAACGAGACTTGTCTTCGAGTCCATCAAGTTCTTGTACTATGGATTCTATCGGGTGCGCGACAGCGCTCCCGATGGGAGTAGCCCCCGAGGCTACGTTCGAGTTGTAGATTCGAACGTAGGCTGAGCTTTATTTCCTTCATCGTTCTTCTGTTAACTGTCGTCTTTTGTCGGGTGCGCGACAGCGCTCCCGATGGGAGTAGCCCCCGAGTATTTAGGTGATCGTTGGCGATCAGGTGAAGACTTAAAGGATTGTCTGTGTCTTGTGTTCCATCCATATTTCTCCAGAGTTCCATCTGGTTGTAGCCGTGTCTTCTCTTTGATTCCAAGCGGTTTTCCGCATGTGGCGCTTATCGGGGTTTTTTGCTTGGGCCCTTATTTTTTAGTTTTACGGGCTGCGCGGGAGATGGTAGTGTTTCTCCGGGGGAGATGTGCTCGAGTCATCAGGCTTTTGAGGTAAAGATCGCATGGACGACGATAGCGTCTCTAGGGGGGATTTTGTGCTCTAGCCCCCGAGTGCTTTGGGTAAAGATCGCGTGAGCGACGATAGCGTCTCTCGGGAGGAGTTTGTGCTCTAGCCCCCGAGTGCTTTATGTAAAGATCGCGTGAGCTACGATAGCGTCTCTCGGGGGGAGTTTGTGCTCGAGCCCCTGAGTTCTTTATGTAAAGATCGCGTGAGCAACGATAGCGTCTCCCGGGGGGAGTTTGTACTCGAGCCCCCGAGTGCTTTGGGTAAAGATCGCATGAGCGACGATATCGTCTCTCGGGGGGAGTTTGTACTCGAGCCCTCAAGTGCTTTGGATAAAGATCACGTGAGCGACGATAGCGTCTCTCGGGGGGAGTTTTTACTCGAGCCCCCGAGTGCTTTGAGGTGGTAGTATTTGGGCAACATCATTTTATTGCGTCTAATGGTTACATGAGTTGCCAGTTGAGCATGACGGGTGGAGACTATGGGTAGAACAGGCGTAGGTTCGCTACGTTCCATGGATTCCCCACATCCTCGTCGGTCTTCGGGTTCTTCAGTCTATAGGCGCCTCCTCCTATGACTTCTGAGACTATGAACGGTCCTTCCCATTGGGGGCGAGCTTGTGGACTTTTTCTTGTATGACCGTAGGACAAGGTCGCCTTTGTTGAAGGTTCTGGTGCACAGGCGGCTGCTTTGGTAGGTGCGCAGCTTGTCCTGGTACCCTTCTGACCTTGCTAGGGCTGTGTCTCTTGCTTCGGCTGTTGTGTCCTTGTCATCTTGAAGTGCTTCTTCTGCTTCCTCTTCTTCGTATCCCGAGATCCGGGGTGCCCCGAATTTGAGGTCATGTGGTAGTACTGCCTCTTCCCCGTACACCATGAAGAAAGGTATGTACTGGGTTGCGGTGTTTGGGGTAGTGCGCAGGCCCCATAGTACTGTGGGGAGTTCTTCCACCCAATTTCCTGCGGCCTTCTCGAGTGGTGCAAGGAGCCATTTTTTGATTCCTCCGCATACTAGGCCATTTGCTTTTTCCACCTAGCCGTTGGACTGCGGGTGCGCGACTGACGCGTAGTTGATTTTGATGCCCAGTTCGTCGCAGAAGTTCTAGAATTCTGCCGCTGTGAAGTTCGTACCGTTGTCCGTGATGATGTTGTGTGGTACCCCGAACCTGAAAATGATTGATTTGATAAAATTTACTGCCGTGAGGGCTGTGGAGCTGGTGATGGGTACTGCTTCGATCCACTTAGTGAACTTGTCGAATGCTATTAGCAGGTGTGTTCTACCTCCTTTTGATGATTTCTTGAGCGGGCCCACCATGTCGAGTCCCCAGGTGGCGAACGGCCATGATAGTGGTATGGTCTTGAGTTCTGAGGCCGGGGCGTGCGGTCTGCTGGCGAATATTTGGCAAGCGATGCAACGCCGCACGATGTCTTCTGCGTTTTTCATGGCAGTGGGCCAATAAAACCCTGCTCGGAATGCTTTGGACACGAGCGCTCGAGTGCTCGCGTGGTGCCCGCAAGTACCCTCATGGATTTCGAGCAGTAGGGTTGTGCCGTCTTCTTCGTCGATGCACTTTTGGAGTATCTGTGTGATACTGCGCTTGTACAACTGTCTGTTGATCACTGTAAATGCCTTGGATCGATGACTGATGCGCCGAGCTTCTGTGACGTCTTGCGGTAGCGTGCCTTCAATTAGGAATCGAAGGAACGGTTTTTTCCACGCTGGTCCTTCGAGTGCTTTTGGATCTGTAGATTCGACCGTTGGCTGATGTTGCCTTCGGATGGGCTCACTGATGCCACCTGTGCTGGCTCAGTGGTGTCGTCATCTCCAGCTTCCTCGGGTGCTGCTGTTTTCACTTTGATGGATCTCTGGCTGATGCTTTCAAGGAAGACGTCGGGTGGTACTGGTCCTCGAGTCGAGCCGATGTTTGCGAGTTCATCGACTTCTGTGTTGTTTGTTCTGGGGATATAATTGAGTTCACAACCGTCGAAACTTCCTTCGAGCGTGTTGTAGAGCTTCTGATAGGCCGCCATGTTGTCGGCTACTGCATTGCAGTCTTCCATCGCCTGTTGGACGACGAGGTTGGAGTCTCCGTAGATTACGAGGCGAGTGGCACCGCATGTTTTGGCCATGCGCATGCCATAGAGCAGCGCCTCGTATTCGGCTTCGTTGTTGGAGGCGTGGCTGAAGTTGATCTGGAGGACGTATTTGAGCTTTGTTCCTTTGGGGGAGACCAGAACGACTCCTGCTCCGGCTCCTTGCTGTCTTTTAGACCCATCGAAAAACATTGCCCATGAGTTCGATAGGTCCGGGGGGGCTGGTGTCTAGACCTCCCTCCACTCGACCAAAAAATCTGGGAGGAATTGTGCCTTGATTGTTGTTGGGTGCTTGAACTGCAGGTCCCGCGGGCTGAGCCCAATGTTCCACTCGGCGACTCACCCAGTCGCTCCGTGGTTGTTGAGGATGTCTGCGAGTGGTGCGCCGCTCACGATTGTGATAGGGTGTTCGTCGAAGTAGTGCGACACCTTTCTTGAGGTCGTGATGATGGCCAGTAGTAGCTTCTGGTAGTGCGGGTACCGCTGCTGGGATTTTGTCAAGAGCATGCTGAGGTAGTAGATCGGCCTTTGTATGCTCTGGACCTTGCCTTGTTCTGTGCGCTCGACGATGAGTGTTGTGCTTACCACGCTGTTGCGTGCTGCCACATAGAGGTACAGCTTTTCTCGTTCTTTGGGTACCACCAAGATTGGTGGGGTCGAGAGTGTCTTCTTCAGGTCCGCGAATGCTTTGCGGGATTCTTCGGTCCACTCGAATTTCTCCCCTTTTCTGAGCAGCTGATAAAATGGCAGTGTGCGCTCTCCCAATCTGCTGATGAAACGACTCAAGGTTGCGAGTCTTCCGGTGAGCTGCTGTACGCCTTTGATGTCGGTTGGCTCCTGCATCCTGGAGATTGCTTGAACTTTCTCGAGGTTCGCTTTGATTCCTCGAGCGGAGACCATGTACCCGAGCAACTTCCCGGCTGGGACGCCGAATGCGCACTTCTTCGGGTTGAGCTTGATTATGTACTTGTTGAGCGCTGCGAAGGTCTCGCGCAGGTCGTCGAGTAGCGTGTTTGCACTGTAAGTTTTGATGACAATGTCGTCCACGTAGACTTGCACGTTTCTTCCAATTTGCTCTTTCAAGCAGGCTTGCATCATCCGCTGGTATGTGGCACCGGCGTTCTTGAGTCCGAAGGGCATTGTCCTGTAGAAAAATACGTCGTAAGGGGTGATGAATGATATATGCTCTTCGTCTTCTTCCTTCATTCTGATCTGATTGTATCCTGAGTAGGCGTCGGGGAACGATAGTAGATCGCATCCTTCTGTCGAGTCGATTATCCGATCGATTCTTGGCAGGGGAAAGTGATCCTTTGGGCAGTGTTTGTTGACTGGCCCGTAGTCGACGCACATTCGTAGCACGTCTGTGTCTTTCTTGGGGACCAGCACAGGGTTGGCGATACAAGTGGCTTTCTTCATCTCTCGGATGAATTGGGCGCCGAGTAATCGGTTGACTTCCTCCCCGATTGCTCTGCACTTGGGTTATGAAAATCTTCGTAGTGCTTGCTTTACTGGCTTGGTGTTTGGCTTGATACGCAGCGTGTGTTCCGCGAACTCGCGCGGTACTACTGGCATGTCGGCTGGGCACCAGGCAAATATTTCCCATTCTTCGCGGAGAAAAGCGATGAGGGAAGTTGCCTTCTCTTCCAGGAGGTGGGCGTTCACGCGGACTGTTTTTTCTGGGTCCGTCGGGTGCACCTGGTGGGTGACCGTGTCGCTGTCGATCCTAGAGTCTCGCCCATACTCTTTTGACTTGCTTCAACTTGCTAGCGGAAAGATACTTTTGTCTGTCGCCATGGCTATTTCTGTGAGTTCTTGCTCGGCTCCAAAGGTGTCAGAAAATTTGTGGAAATCGCGATCACATTGGTCTGATTTGGTGAAGCTTCCGTTGACTGTAATGATGCCCGCGGATCCTAGCATCTTGAGTTTGAGGTATGCGTAGTGCGGAACCACCATGAATTGCGCGAATGCTAGACGTCCCAGTATGGCGTGGTACTGCGACTGCCAATCGAGGACTTCGAACTCGAGGGTGTGTCTTGCGAAATTGCGCCTGCTGCCAAAGACAACTTCGAGCTCGATTATTCCAAGGGAAGTAGCCGCTTCTCCTGGGACTACTCCGTATAACATGGTGCTTGATTTCTTCCATACTGATCGTGGGATCAGCATCTTGTGTAAGGTGCTGACGAAGATTATGTTCATGCTGCTGCCTCCGTCCATGAAGATTGTGTCCATGTCGTACCCTCCAATTTCAGCATCGAGTACCAGGGGCGCGTACCCCGGCCTTGGGACCGCAGGTGGGTGATCACTCTGGGAGAACGTGATACGAGTTTCAGCGTTGTGTAGCTGGTAAACTTCGACTGTGTTTAGGTTCTCGGCTGCTCTGGCTTGCAGGGTGTAGGCGTCCTGTTGGGCTTGCGATACCCTGCCTTCTTGGATCGTGTACACCTGACCTTGAGTCGTCGACTGCTCGGTTCGTCGGGTGCGCTTGGCTTCTCGTTGTTTTTCCTCCTTGAGGCTGTCGGCGAGTTCATTGAACAGGCGCCAGTCTCCCAGAGTGTGACCCGATCTGATGTATCCCTAGTTGTCTTCGAAGCAGTGGATGGTGCAGGGTCCTTCTAGCTGCTCCTTGACCGTAAGTTTGCTGGATCCGGCGTGTCGTTTCCTCCTTGAGATTCGGAAGAACAGCGCGTGATCCGCTAGGTGCTCGTCAACTCGCGGGTCGATTTCAGTCCCCTCGCTTAGATTCTGGTTCCTTATAAGGTTGGCGAATTCGTCTGGTCTTCGATCTGGGTCATAGTATTCGCCGGTCCGAGTCTCAGAGTCACTGTCGCGGTAGGAGACGGTTGTCCGCACGGCCGCGGGTCATCGAGTGGTCGGCGAGCGAGTAGCTGTATAGTGCGACTCATCGAGTGGGGTCTCTTCGTAGAATCCTCGCGCATGTCTTCTGGGTCGACGATTTCTTCTTCGTTGGCGATGATCTTGGCGATCGCCGATCTCAAGCTCGGAGTCGGCGTCTTGTTGTGCGGCGGGTGCCTGGGTGGCGGTAGGTCGTCGAGTGGTCGGCGGGTCCTCTGCTTCGTGTTGTAGCTCGTCGATCGGTTTCTCTGTGTAGAACCCTTGCGCCTTTATTTTGGGTCGTCGAGTTCTCCTTCGCTGGCGGTTGGCTCGGTTGCCGCTATAGTATTGGTCTTGGCACAACTGCAGGCCGAGCGATCTCGATGGGGCGGCAGAGATGTTTGCCGTGATCTTGAATTCTTCGGGTGGATTCCATCTGGTTCTTTCTCTTGAGTTGTGTTTTGCTGAAGATGGAACCGCCGAGATCGTAATTCCAACTTGTGTAGTTCCCACAGACGGCGACAGTTGACGGGGATCAACCCCGGCAAATCCCATGGTCAGGGACCCTGGGTTAGTCATGACAGGCACAGGTTGGACGATAGCTCGTCGGCTAACAGGAGGATACGTTCCTGCTCGATATTATTGCTTGGAGGTGGCGATTACAGGAAGGCCATGGCTAATGCGCAGAAGGCTAGGGTTAAAGATTGTGTGTTGGATGCCTTTGACGCCTCCCCTCCTAGCCTTTATATACTAGGCTAGGTCTCGGGGAGTCCGTCCTGGATTACAGATAGTATTTCATAACCCTGATCTTGTACCGCACGGCAGGTTTACACCTTCCTTACAAGTCGCGGACTCCTATGTCGGTGCCACTAGTGGGCCAAGGCTAGGACCAGACGGCGTCTTTGTGGGTCTTCTGTCTTCGGGTACACCGGGTAGGCCCATCCATAGGAGTTGTGGGGTCACCCCCTCGTCAGTGCCCGGCCCCGAAGCCACTTTTGGCCGGAGCGGGACTGGAAATGCAGTCTGTAACCACATCCAACTCTGCCAGACAGTCCAACATGTTGCTCCCTTTGTCAGGGGAAACTGGAGCCGATCGGCCCACCCTTTCAATCGCGAGCAGGACCTCCGCCACCCACGCCGGCGGCGAGGAGTCAGCCACCACGGGGCGCCCCACCCATCGAAGCGCAGGCAGGACCCCCTCTACCCACGCCGGTGGCGAGGAGCCCGAAGCCACCGAGGATCTGGCATGCGGAGTCGCCGAGGAGGAGTGCGCCGCGCCGCCAGGTCCAGGGCGCGTCCCGCCTCACCGATCACCACCACCAGCATCGCCTCCATCACCACCATGCGGGTCACGCCCATCAGGCCGGGGGGAGGACAGCGGGGAGGGCGGAGGAGCACCGCCATGATGCCTCGGTTGCGCCACGTCTTTAACAAAGAGGGAAACAGGGTACCACATGGCATCTGGAGACGCCGACGAGGCCAAGACGGTTGC
This sequence comes from Bromus sterilis, assembly GCA_950022295.1. Taxonomy (NCBI): domain Eukaryota; kingdom Viridiplantae; phylum Streptophyta; class Magnoliopsida; order Poales; family Poaceae; genus Bromus; species Bromus sterilis. The sequence continues at coordinate 133,477,779 of OX465601.1, read as the reverse complement.
ATCCCAAGCATTGCGCCGCCTAATCGGCTCTTCCACGACGAGGATCCGCAGCCAGACGCGAAAACCTTGCATATCCAAGCGCGAGGAGGTGGAAGTGGAATCCGCCCCCTTGACGATGGTGCCCAGGACGAGAAGGAGAGTGTGAGCGGCGCGGAGAGTCCAGGCATGGGTCGGGATGCCCTGCAAAAACACCTGCACCGTAAACAACATCTCCACATTCCTCACCCGCTCCAGCCGGCTTCAGGGCCGAAGAGCGAGCTCAAATCGCGGGGATGTCATCTTGCGCTGCGCGACCTTCCTGTTCGGCACCGCCATGGAGCCACAGAGGACGAGAAGAACAGACAGACGGAGAGAGCACCCGGGTGTAGTGGTAATACTAAAGGTATACCCCTAGGCGAGGGAAGCCCAGGGGTATCCCTAAGCCTTGGGTTTCCCCCAGAAAACACACACCAAGCAAAATAAGGTCAACCAAAAACACGAGGCATTGGCGGCTTCCGAGTAACACGTTACTCGGAGACCAGGAGCCGTTTCCGAGTAAACAACTACTTGGAAACTCAGCAAGATCCGAGTAGAGCGATACTCGGATGTGACCGGCGAGCCCCCACTACTCGGAAGATGGAAAACGCAACGGACAGGAGGCATTTAATGTTGCAGACGTTCTTTCCCCCTTTATTAGTAGTAATGGGCTGACCGTTTTGTAATTAAGTAAGTATTTAATCTTGTAATTAAGACCCATTTATGCCAGGGAATTAGGGAGGCAGGGGCGCACTCTATATAAGCCACCCCCTCCCCTCTAGCATAGGCACGCGCACACTTTTTCCTCTTCTCATTATTCTGAAGAAAGAACTCCCCAGTAAGCCTGGGACAGGACTAAGGTTTTTATCTCTACGGAGGGTCTAACCTGTATAATCCTCTTGCGTCAATCCACTCTACGTACAGATTCATTTAGCTCCCTTCATACCCCTATACTCATTGTCAGATTTACATCCACGACAGTTGGCGCCCACCTTGGGGCTGAGTTGATCAGCAATCCTAGAGATTGCATTTTCCTCATCCTTTTCGTCGACTCGCGCCTCGGAGCTCATCGTCGGAGAGGTTTTCTGTTTTGGATCGTTAGCTTTCATAGCTGACGATTCGGCTTGGTTAGCGGATTCCCCGCTCCAGCCACAATTGCTGCCCACAAGGGGCAGCGTCCACTTCTGAGCTGACGAGTCGGGGGCCCTGCGCCTCCAGCTGTCGGCTCATCGTCAAGCACCCGCGCTGCTACCTGTCCGCCACAAGAAGAAGCGTTCGGGCCGTCTGCGCGCTCACCATCGTGGAAATTCGGTCAAGGTCCAGCAGGTGGCAGTCATCGACTCGGTGGAGTCAGCCCACAAAGCCTTGGATGAACTGATCGCAAGAGAAGGCTCCACGGCTTCTCTTTTTCCTCTGTTCGACTTGATTGAGGAAGAAGGCATGGCAGCGTCTGACCCCGAGTCAGGCGCCTAGCAAGAAGGCAGCAGCGGCACCCCTGTCGCGGTTGCGGAAGTATGTATGGCCGAGACTCCGCCCTCTCAGCCATCGCCAGCTCGGGACACTAACGCCCGAGATGAAACGAACAGCCCATCCGGGGCTGGCACTTGGGAGCCGACCCGACGTGTTTCAGCCTTCCGAAGGTTGGAGCTCGGAGATTCAAGTCGGCAACCTTGTCCACCTACCCGGGAGGAGCGGAAAGAGGCAGAAGCGGCCGAGCGACTCCTTAATACCCCAATTGAAACAAGCACTCCAGTAGGGCGAGGCCTGGAGGCATCCAGATTAACCAATTTGGCCGAGCGGGAGCGTCTGGCAGAGTTGGAAAACACTCTCGAGCGTCAAGATCGGGAGGTAGCTCGGCTCAGGCAAAGCAGAACGAGTCGTCAACTGCGGGGCCCAGGTCGAGAACCTTTCCGAGCTATGGGCACCCCAGTGGAAAATCTCATAGCGGCGACTCTGATCGCAAACTCTCTGCAGCCAAGTGGATCGGCGGCGGAAGAAATTTAGCACCTGGCGTTCCTCTTGCAAGCCGAAGTCGATCAAAACGCTGCTGTCAGTCAATCACAGCAGCGGATCCATTCCCAAGTTCCCCCTGCGAGGACGTCACTGTCGGTACACACGCCCTATGGGGAAGCACGGAGGAAAAGAAATAGTTCGCCTCAGCGCAGGGATGAACCTCGAGGAGATCATCGCCAAGAGTAATATAGGCATGAAGATCTCAGAAGACCAGAAGCCCGTGGGATGGGTCGGCCCGCACCTCGGAGGGAGGAGTTCCCTCGGCACCGAGACGACCGTTATTTTGACATTGAAGACGACGCCCAAAGCCATCTTGTTCAGACCCGAGTCGACCGCGCCAGAACTCATCGTCAGGATCAGGCTCGGCCCTCAATGGCCACAGGGTCGGTCTGCTTCATTGAAAGGATTCGGTCTACCCCCATTCCTCCACACTTCAGGATAGCCTAGGGGATGGACAAATACCGAGGTGATGCTAAGCCCCAAACATGGCTGGATGATTACAGAATAACCGTGCAGATCGGAGGGGGCGGTGACGAGATAGCCATGATGCACCTGTCGTTGATGTTAGAGGGCTCGGCTCGGGCGTGGCTGAATCAGCTCCCCCCAAGTAGCATCTGGGTTTGGGATGACCTCGAAAGAGTATTCATCAAGAATTTTGAGGGGACCGACAAGAGGCCCGGAGGCCTGACCGAGCTGCAATTGTGCGTCCAGGGCAACACCGAGACAACTCGGGACTACATCCAGAGGTGGATCACACTCCACAACTCGGTCGAAGGAGTCTCCGAGTTCCAGGCCATTCACGCCTTCAAGCAAGGGGTCAAGTACAAGGATTTAAGTCTCAAGTTAGCAAGGTCACCGCACATCACCTCACTTGGGAAGTTGATGGAGATAGAAAACAAGTATGCCAATGGCGAGGAAGAAATCCGGCAGAAGAATCAGCAGCATAGAGGAGGTGGCAGCTCGGCGCCGAACCCGAAGCAGAAGACCGCAAACAACAAGAGAAAGGAGGAAGACGCCCCAACAGACGCAGAGCTGGTGGCAGCAGCAAATGCTTCAGGCCTTCATGGCAAGGGTCAAGTGCGAAAGGAGTGGCAACCGCGGCAGAAAAAGCCGTCCAACAACGATGAAGTTCTGGATCAGCCCTTTCCTCTCCACACCACCCGCGATGCCGAGGGAAAGGTGGTTATCCCAAAGCATACAGATCGGCAGTGCCGCCTGATCAAGAGAGCAGCCCAGAACGCAAGAACAGACCCCCAGCAAGATAAGGAGACCGGGAAAAAGAAAGCACCCAGCCCGGAACTGGACAGCGAAGGTTTCCCGCGGGAAGACGGATTGTTGGTCATCTTCGCAGGACGAGAGTCGAAGAGGGTGGAAAATATAAGGTTCAGAGAAATCAACTCGGCGGCTCCGGCAGTTCCGTGTTACATTAAGTGGGCCGACGTCCCCATCACTTTCGATCAGTCGGACCACCCTCGTCACATTCCTCACCCGGGAAGACACGCCCTGATTGTGGACCCTTTGCTGGAAACGGAAAATGGTAACTTCAGGATCAGGAATGTCTTGATGGACGGTGGCAGCGGAATTAACATCATGTATGCAAGCACTCTGAAGAGCATGAACATCCCGATGTCCAAAATCCGCAAAAGCTATCTGGAATTTCATGGGATAATCCCGGGGAAAAAGGCATACTTACTCGGAATGATCTCCCTCAACGTGATCTTCGGTACTCCGAGTAACTTCCGGAAAGAGAGGATCACCTTTGAAGTAGTGGACTTCCCGAGTGCGTATCATGCTTTACTCGGAAGGCCGGCCTACGCAAATTATGGCCATCCCCTGTTATGTCTACCTGAAGCTCAAGATGCCCGGCCCTCACGGCGTGATCACTGTCTCAGGAGACTACAAGCAAGCCGAAGACCTGCTGCAGAAAGGCTCCCTGATAGCTGATCAGCAGATGGCCGAGGTCGAATTGGCCGAATACAAGAAGGCCGCCGACTCGTCCGAGTTGCTACATCCAAAGAAGACATCGTCATTCGAGTCGGCCGGAGAGACCAAGAGGGTGCAGATACACCCCACAGATGAAGTCAAGTACACCAACATCGCTACCGATCTGGATCCCCAATAGGAACTCGAGCTCGTCAACTTCCTCCGTGAGAATTGGGACATCTTTGCGTGGAAGCCGTCCGATATGCCTGGAGTCCCAAGGGAGTTGGCCGAGCACAAGTTACATGTAGATCCGAAAGCAAGACCGGTAAAAGAGTCCCTCCGACGGCTTTCCTCTGAGAAGAGGAAGGCCATCGGGCAGGAGATAGCTAGACTGTTAGCAGCCGGATTCATTAGGGAAATCTTCCACTCCGAGTGGTTAGCAAATCCTGTAATGGTTCCGAAGAAGGATAAATCTTGGAGAACTTGTGTTGATTTTCGCCATATCAATAAAGTTTGTCCAAAAGACCATTTCCCTCTTCCTCGTATTGACCAGATTGTGGACTCCACATCAGGTTGCGAGATATTATGTTTCCTCAATGCATACTCGGGTTACCATCAAATCCGACTATATGAACGAGACAAGCTCAAAACGGCGTTTATAACCCCATTCGGATGTTTCTATTACATCACGATGCCATTCGGACTAAGAAATGCAGGCGCCACGTACCAACGAATGATGCAGAATTGTCTGATCTGGCAGATCGGCAGGAACGTGGAAGTCTACGTGGATGACATCGTAATCAAATCGGCTAAAGGGAGTAGCTTGCTAGCTGACCTAGCCGAAACTTTTCAGAGCCTCCGAGCTTACAGCATCAGGCTTAATCCTGAAAAGTGCGTTTTCGGCGTGCCAGCAGAGAAGATACTAGGATTCATGGTCTCCGAACGAGGGATAGAAGCCAACCCGGAAAAAATCGCGGCAATTCAGAACATGAGGCCTCCCAAGCAGCTCCGAGACGTCCAAAAGTTAACAGGCTGCCTCGCAGCACTAAGTCGGTTTATTTCCAGATTGGGAGAGAAAGCCCTACCTCTCTACCAACTGATGAAAAAATCGCCGAATTTCGTCTGGACGGAAGAGGCTCAAATGGCTTTCGAAGAACTCAAAAAGCAATTTTCAACTCGGCCAGTCCTGGCAGCACCCCAGGAAAAAGAGCCGCTCTTGCTGTATATCGCTGCCACAAGCCGAGTTGTCAGCGTAGCCATAGTGGTGGAGAGAGAAGAAGAAGGAAAAGCACAGAAAGTGCAAAGACCGGTGTACTACATCTCCGAAGTCCTCACACCATCCAAGCAGAGATACCCTCACTACCAGAAGATAGCAATGGGGATTTACCTGGCGTCTCAGAAGCTCGCGCATTACTTCCAGGATCATTCCATCACAGTGGTCTCTGAAGCTCCCCTGGCAGAAATAATGAAGAACAGATATTCAACAGGCAGAATAGCAAAATGGAGTTTGGACCTACTCCCCTTTGACCTCAATTACCAAGCTAAGAAAGCAATCAAGTCACAAGCACTGGTGGATTTCCTAGCCGAGTGGATTAAGGTCCAACATCCCCCACAGCCAACACCAGAACATTGGACAATGTTCTTTGATGGCTCCAAGATGCTACATGGCGCAGGGGCAGGGGTGGTACTAGTCTCACCCAGAAAGGATGAGATGCGGTACGTCCTCCAAATCCATTTCCCAGCAACAAACAACGAAGCGGAATATGAAGCTCTTCTGTATGGCATGCGAATGGCTATCTCACTCGGAGTCAGGAGACTTATGGTATTCGGAGATTCAGACTTGGTAATCAACCAAGTAATGAAAGAATGGGACATCCAAAGCCCAGTAATGACAACGTACTGTGTAGCAGTCAGAAAATTGGAGAAAAAATTTGATGGGATGGAGCTCCATCACATCCCAAGGGTTAAGAATCAGGCAGCAGACGACCTTGCCAAATTGGGTTCCACCCACGGACAGATCCCACCAGGGATCTATCTGGAACACCTACATTCCCCAACAGTCAAGGAAGATCCCTTCCTGGAGGCCGATCCGGACATGCTTCCTGACAAGAACATCCCCAGCAAAGAAGACATACCCGCAGTAGTTGACATGGTGTTTGATGTGGAAGTCATTCCCCCCGAGTGGACACGCCCAATCCTTGACTATCTGCAAAAACAAGAGTTGCCCGACGACGAGATAGAAGCCAAATAGATCGTCCGCAAGTCCAAGTCCTACTCGGAGATCAATGGAGAGCTGTACAGGAACAGCATCACTCATGTCCCCCAGCGATGCATCTCCGAGGAAGAAGGCCGCTGCATACTGCAAGAAATCCACTCGGGAGATTGTGGCCATCATGCCTCAAGTCGGACGTTAGTGGCAAAAGCTTTCCGATCTGGTTTCTTCTGGCCTGACGCCCTCAGTGATGCCCAGCACATCGTGGACCATTGCGAGGGCTTCCAGTTTTATGCCAACCAGCCTCGCAAACCAGCTTCCGAGCTAAAGACCATGCCCCTAGCCTGGCCATTTGCAGTATGGGGATTGGATATAATTTGACCGCTCCGAACGGGCAAGCATGGCTTCACCCACATTCTGGTCGCCGTAGACAAGTTTACAAAATGGATAGAAGCAAAGCCTATCAAGAACCAAGACTCCGCCACAGCAGTCAGCTTTATGCAGGGCATCATCCATCGGTTCGGCGTCCCGCATGACATCATTACTGATAATGGATCGAACTTCAACTCGGCCGAATCCAATAAATTGTGTTGGTCCAATGGCATCCAGGTCAACTTCGCCTCAGTTGCACACCCACAGTCCAATGGCCAAGTCGAACGAGCCAATGGACTAATACTCAAAGGAATCAAGCCTCGGCTCCTTCGGGAACTAAAGGAAGCAGCGGGCGCCTGGGTTGATGAACTCCCTTCAGTCTTGTGGGGATTGCGTACAACTCCAAATCGCTCAACTCGGTCAACCCCCTTCTTCCTCGTCTACGGCTCAGAAGCAGTCCTTCCGAGTGACCTCAAGCACAATGCACCCCGTATAAGCCAGTACACAGAAGCTGAAGCCGAAGAAGCGCCGCAAGACGGCGTTGACCTCTTGGAAGAGGAACGAAATTTAGCTCTCACCCGCTCGACTTTTTATCAGCAAGACCTTCGCCGATATCACGACCGACACGTCCAAGCTCGCTCCTTCCAAGAGGGTGACATGGTACTTCGCATCAAGCAAACTTCGGATTACAAATTAGCTCCCCCATGGGAAGGCCTGTTTATCATCTCTAGAGTACTGCACAATGGGGCCTATCACCTGTATGATGTAACCAATAAGATTGAAGAGCCTCATGCCTGGAACGCCCAGTTACTGCACCGATTCTATGCATGAGCAAGCTTGTAAGACATGAATAAAAATTACTTGTACGCCTAGTGCGCCTTATTCCATTCGTTTTCATTACATAAAAACAGGTTTTCTTCCGAATTGCGCGCAGCTCGGACGAACACTACTAATCAGGTTTTCCATCCAAGCTGTGCGAAGCTCGGACGAGAACTTAGAGAACTTATGTTAATTGCTCACCAACGCCCCAAAGCCTTGAGGAAGCACAACATCATCTGCATTGAGGACCTTGTATACAAGATCTTCAATAGAAAAAATCTCTAAGTACTTTCAAGCCTCAAGAGGCTTGGGGGCTGCTTAAAGCTATAAGAACAGGTTTTCTTCCGAGCTGCGCGCAGCTCGGACGAACACTATTAATCAGGTTTTCCATCCGAGCTGTGAGCAGCTCGGATGAGAACTTAGAAAACTTATGTTAAGTGCTCACCAACGCCCCAAAGGCTTGAGGAAGCACAACATCATCTGCATTTAGGACCTTGTATACAAGATCTTCAATAGAAAAAAAATTCGAAGTACTTTCAAGCCTCAAGAGGCTTGGGGGATGCATAAAGCTATAAAAACAGGTTTTCTTCCGAGCTGCGCGCAGCTCGGACGAACACTATTAATCAGGTTTTCCATCCGAGCTGTGCGCAGCTCGGACGAGAACTTAGAAAACTTATGTTAAGTGCTCACCAACGCCCCAAAGGCTTGAGGAAGCACAACATCATCTGCATTGAGGACCTTGTATACAAGATCTTCAATAGAAAAAATTTCTAAGTACTTTCAAGCCTCAAGAGGCTTGGGGGCTGCTTAAAGCTATAAAAATAGGTTTTCTTCCGAGCTGCGCGCAGCTCGGACGAACACTATTAATCAGGTTTTCCATCCGAGCTGTGCGCAGCTCGGACGAGAACTTAGAAAACTTATGTTAAGTGCTCACCAACGCCCCAAAGGCTTGAGGAAGCACAACATCATCTGCATTGAGGACCTTGTATACAAGATCTTCAATAGAAAAAAATTCTAAGTACTTTCAAGCCTCAAGAGGCTTGGGGGCTACTTAAAGCTATAAAAACAGGTTTTCTTCCGAGCTGCGCGCAGCTCGGACGAACACTATTAATCAGGTTTTCCATCCGAGCTGTGCGCAGCTCGGATGAGAACTTAGAAAACTTATGTTAAGTGCTCACTAACGCCCCAAAGGCTTGAGGAAGCACAACATCATCTGCATTGAGGACCTTGTATACAAGATCTTCAATAGAAAAAAAATTCTAAGTACTTTCAAGCCTCAAGAGGCTTGGGGGCTGCTTAAAGCTATAAAAATAGGTTTTCTTCCGAGCTGCGCGCAGCTCGGACGAACACTATTAATCAGGTTTTCCATCCGAGCTGCGCGCAGCTCGGACGAACACTATTAATCAGGTTTTCCATCCGAGCTGTGCGCAGCTCGGACGAGAACTTAGAAAACTTATGTTAAGTGCTCACCAACGCCCCAAAGGCTTGAGGAAGCACAACATCATCTGCATTGAGGACCTTGTATACAAGATCTTCAATAGAAAAAAATTCTAAGTACTTTCAAGCCTCAAGAGGCTTGGGGGCTGCTTAAAGCTATAAAAACACGCGCAGCTCGGGCGAACACTATTAATCAGGTTTTCCATCCGAGTTGTGCGCAGCTCGGACGAGAACTTAGAAAACTTATGTTAAGTGCTCACGAACGCCCCAAAGGCTTGAGGAAGCACAACATCATCTGCATTGAGAAGCTTGTATCCAATATCTTCAATAGAAAAAATTTCTAAGTACTTTCAAGCCTCAAGAGGCTTGGGGCTGCTTAAAGCTATAAAAACAGGTTTTCTTCCGAGCTGCGCGCAGCTCGGACGAACACTATTAATCAGGTTTTCCATCCGAGTTGTGCGCAATTCGGACGAGAACTTAGAAAACTTATGTTAAGTGCTCACAAACGCCCCAAAGGCTTGAGGAAGCACAACATCATCTGCATTGAGGACCTTGTGTACAAGATCTTCAATAGAAATAATTTCTAAGTACTTTCAAGCCTCAAGAGGCTTGGGGGCTGCTTAAAGCTATAAAAACAAGCCTTCTCCTGAGCTAGGAGCAGCAAAAACTTCAAACCTTCATAACGGCAAATCGGAAGAAAAATTCATTCCAAGCAAAGAAACAATGCACGAGTTCATCACCCAAACGACGGAGTGTCAGGACACAACCACAAAGTGCAACTTATTACAAACCCACTCGGCATACCGAGGCAAATATGAAGCAACTGTTTTTTACGAAAATCCATTCATTCCTCGCCCACCTCGTCCGACTCACTGGTTACACCAGTTGACTCAACGAAGAAATCCAGATCGGGCATCAGTGCGATTCGGCTAGCAGTCTCAGCATAGCGCGGCAAGAAGGAGGTGCAGCTCTGACCTTCTTTCGGATCTCCACCACCAACTCGCTCAAGATTATAGACCCGCTTCGGAAAATGCGCCTTGGTCAAAGCCAGTGCGTAGTTTGCACCGCTCCACGCCGCTGAGCGTTTCCAGCGGGCCACCTAGTGTGGAGCCTCCTGGAGAACGGGTACAACAGTATCTAGCTTCACTCTGCTCTCTTCTTCAGGCAACAGGTTGCTCTTTAAAAACAGAGTAGCACCCATAACCTCCTCAGCAAATTTCTTCGCTTTGGCGCACCTCATGGTCAGCAATCCCGAAGCCAAAGCAAATTCTGTGGTAACTGGAGTATAGTTATCTCTCTTCATGATTTCTGCAAAGTCAGCCATGTGCGCCCGCTCGGCATCTGGATCTGTACCATGCGCTGCACCAATAGAGAAGATGGGTAAACAATCTAAGAACGGACAACAACTCCTTACCACAGCTCGGACAGTCAAATACTCACCAGACAAGGTCTCGCTGAAAACGGCAAACCGCCCAGCGCAATACTCTTCAGCTGCCTTCACTTCTTTCCGAGTGGTCTCCAACTTGGCTTCATGCTTCTTCGCATCCTCGGCACGCAGCTCGGAAAGTTTTTCCAAGTCAGACTCCAGCCTAGAGATGCAAGCCTCATTCTCCTTCACCGCCTGCTTGTAGTAATGGAGACTGGTCTCCAAAGCTTTGTGAGCCTTGGCTCTCTTCTCAACCTGGTCTATTTCCTTCTTCATCTTGGCCACAAATTCATCGTTCTCCTTTACTTTTGCATCAAAGGCCTTCTTCGCCGCCTCTACAAGCAAAACGTCAGATGCAAGAACAAGAGGAAGAAAGATGGCAGTTTGGAAACTCAAGAACTGTTACCATTATCCTCAGCATGTTGTTTCTTCAGTTTGTTATGCTCTTCAAGAAGCGCTTCGTATGCACTCTTGGTGGCAACACCTTCCTCCTGCAACTTCACGAAGGCCGACCCAAGCTTGCATGCCTCCTATGAAGACAAGAGGAATACCACAATCAAATAAAAACTCCCTATCAAAAGACTCCGAATAACTTCACGAAGTTACTCGGAGCCTTGGGGGCTACACCCAGTGGGTGCACTAAGAAGTGCTCCCACTGGAAGTTCATCAAAATAAAAACCTCCTATCAAAAGACTCCGAATAACTTCACGAAGTTACTCGGAGCCTTGGGGGCTACACCCACTGGGTGCACTAAGAAGTGCTCCCACTGGAAGTTCATCAAAATAAAAACCTCCTATCAAAAGACTCCAAATAACTTCACAAAGTTACTCGGAGCCTTGGGGGCTACACCCACTGGGTGCACTAAGAAGTGCTTCCACTGGAAGTTCATCAAAATAAAAACCTCCTATCAAAAGACTCCGAATAACTTCACAAAGTTACTCGGAGCCTTGGGGGCTACACCCACTGGGTGCACTAAGAAGTGCTCCCACTGGAAGTTCACGAAAATACAAACCTCCTATCAAAAGACTCCGAATAACTTCGCAAAGTTACTCGGAGCCTTGGGGGCTACACCCACTGGGTAGGAAAACTTACGTAAGTACTTACGTGCATGTTGGACTTCACCAACTCAGCCTCAGACGCTAGCTCCCGCAGCCGCAGCTCAAACTGGGTCGCCTTGACCAAAGACTCCTTCAATCCGCCAATGATAGCACTCTCCACTGGGGCTCCGACGGGAATGGCCCCCGAACTAGCAGGCGCACTCCCCCGAACAGCCGCCGAGGCGACAGGGGTCCCCTTAACAGCCTCCCCAGCTGGAGCATCGGGTGCGGCAGCTCGGGAACCAGACCCAGAGGCTACCGTTCCCTCAGGAACAGTCACCTCAGGAGGATCAACAGCAGGGTCAACATCCATGTCTGCAACAGAAACAACAAACAATTAAAAGCGAAAGATGATAGCAACAAACGCCTCAACAAAGAAAACAACAAAGAATTCTCACCAACAGTCGCAGTATCTTCTGGAATAGTGCCCATCCCAGGAAAATCATTCACCTCACAAGTGCTAGCGTCCTCCATAGCTTCAGCCTCGGGATCCTCCTCGATCCCAGGCAAAAAGGACAGCTAAGGATGAGCCTGAGAAACTAACAGAGCCTTAAAAGCACGCGTTAAGCAACAGCATTACGGGTGAACGGTCTTCAAGCTACGCCTTGGGGAGCAACCCTGGCCGAACTAGACCCAACCCCCTTGGCCTTTTCAGCAGCAGCACCTCCTGCGGGATTAGCCTCTCGGTCCCCAAGAGTGACAAGTTTCTTCTTCTTCATGGGTGCTACCTTCCCAGAGCTGAGGCCCAAGGGAGGAAGCTTCCCGCTGTCTTCCTCACCACTCAGAGTGTGAGCCCTTTTACGGGTCCGAGTAAGCCCCTCCCGCGCCGACTCGCGGTCCTGGTTGTTCTTCGAGCGTTGCTCGGATGCTTCCTGAACCCGAGCCACCTCGGACTCCAGCTCCTCCCCCACCTCAACTCCGACCCCCGCGCCAGCAGTACTATCTTCATCTTCCTCGGCGGGATGTTGCGGAGCCAGAGGAATAGGGCAGCGGAACTGGGTAAAATCCTAGCAATAAACAAAGAGGTCCGAGTTAAAGCCAACCAATGAAGCACATTCAAGAAACATACGACTCGGCATACCAAGGTGGGAGGATTGTCGACGCTGAGAGGTCTCACTCGGCCAGTTGTCTGAAGCCCCTGAGTCACGCTCGTTATTATCTTCATCTGAAGTTCAAACTCATCCAAGGGCATCTCAGTGTTACTGTAGCGGGTGCCATCCTGCAACCCGGAGTATGTCCACATCCCCCGAGCTCGGGTCTGGAGCGGCTGGATCTTCCGAATCACGAAAGCAGCTATCGGATCTATGGCGTCTAAACCAATCTTCTTCAGCCTAATGACTTCACGCATCAGGGGGAGCACCTGCTCCTTATCAGCGTTGGTGAGTCGGGGGTTCCAGCCCTGAGAGTTAGTCAGCCTAACGTCTGAGTAAGGAGGCAAGGTACGCACCCCCGACTCCTCGGCCACTTTGCAATAAAACCAGCTATTCTGCCAGCTCTTGACAGAATCGGGAACACAAGAAGCAAAGTACTGCACTCCCTGCTTCTTGGCCAAAAACAGACCGCCACAAAGATGATTAAACTCAACGCCGCCGCCCTCCCCAGACTTTTTCGCCTTCTGAGGCTTGATGGCGTTTATGCTACGGAAAAGATGCCAGTGGGGCTCTATGCCTAAAAAGCCCTCGCAAAGGGTGAAAATGCTGGAGAGAAGGGTAACCGCGTTGGGAACAACGTGGTGAAGCTGAGCGCCCGTGAAAGCCAAGAAATCCAGGAAGAAGGGATGTGGGGGAAGAGAAAATCCGCGATCCACATGCGAAAGTAAAATTACCCTCTCACCATCCCGTGGTGCAGGCTCGTCTTCCCCTGCCGCGGGAAGACGGCAACCCTCGCGGGGAACCAGGCCGGCGTCCTGGTACCCCAGCAGCATGTCTTCCGTCACAATCGACGGCAGCCACTCCCCCGCAGACATGGTCGCGGTGGCGGAAGAGGGGCAGTACGAATGACGACCTCCCAGGATGGACCTCGAGCGGCCGGCGGAGAGGTCTCGACGGCGAGACTCAGCAGGCAGAGGAAGAGGCGGAGCGGGAGAGAAGAGCGGGAACGGCTGCGCAGGGGGGAAATGAGTGGAGATGTTCCAAACCGTAAGGCAGGGGGGCCATTTTATAGCTCATGATGGCAACCTCCTCGCGTCAGATCCGCACCCCACTAATGGGCTTGCCTGTTGCACTTCCCCATAAAAACCGCCCCACTTCCCCATAATCCCTCCCACTTCCCCCGCGGGCAGTTAATTATTATTATCCTATGAAACCGCCGCGGGATTTCAGGAGACAAACCCAAACAGTGCGCCCACTCACCTGGGCAAGAAGATTCTCTGACAAGATAAAATCTTTTGGGGAAAAACCAAATCTGGTTTCAACCCGAAGCTTGGAATCACCCCAACCACTCGGGAGATGTGGGGCATAGCACCAACCAAACTCTCCGAGTATGCCATCACTCGGAAGAAACGCAAAGCTCCTGCAGCATCCGAGTAAGTTGTCACTCGGAAGCGCCGTGAAAGGAACCACTCTAAGATTCCTCGCAAGACGAAGAATCCCGCACCCGGTTACTCGGGCGAAAATCCGAATAACAAACTCACTGGCGGCCCATCTCTGACGTAGAATGCCAGGCCGCCGGTAAGACCCGGCGCAGGGGGTAAAGAATCAATGTCCCACGTGGCATGGCCTAGGACTCGGCACGATGTCCTAGGACATTGAGCTTTACAAATTTGGTTCATATGGAGTTTAAGGCCTTTTACTCTGAGACACGCCTTCCAAGGCCTCAGTCCACCACTTCCGAGAGACGTTTTGAATGTCGCCAAATTTTTCCACTAACCTGCCCAACTCCCACTCGAGGGAAAAGTTCGAATATCAATAAAGCCCTTCCGGGCCTCTTACTGAGTTCAATCTTCGCATACCTCAGAAAGACTAGATGTCATACAACCCACTTACGAGCACCCGAAAGCGCTTGGGGGCTACTGTCGTGGTAATACTAAAGGTATACCCCTAGGCGAGGGAAACCCAGGGGTATCCCTAAGCCTTGGGTTTCCCCCAGAAAACACACACCAAGCAAAATAAGATCAACCAAAAACACGAGGCATTGGCGGCTTCCGAGTAACACGTTACTCGGAGACCAGGAGGCGTTTCTGAGTAAACAACTACTCGGAAACTCAGAAAGATCCGAGTAGAGCAATACTCGGATGTGACCGGCGAGCCCCCACTACTCGGAAGATGGAAAACGCAACGAACAGGAGGCATTTAATGCTGCAGACGTTCTTTCCCCCTTTATTAGTAGTAATGGGCTCACCGTTTTGTAATTAAGTATGTATTTAATCTTGTAATTAAGACCCATTTATGCCAGGGAATTAGGGCGGCAGGGGTGCACTCTACATAATCCACCCCCTCCCCTCTGGCATAGGCACGCGCACACTTTTTCCTCTTCTCAGTATTCTGAAGAAAGAACACCCCAGTAAGCCTGGGACAGGACTAAGGTTTTTATCTCTACGGAGAGGCCTAACCTGTATAATCCTCTTGCGTCAATCCACTCTACGTACAGATTCATTTAGCTCCCTTCATACCCCTATACTCATTGTCAGATTTACATCCACGACGAGTCCAGGCATGGGTCGGGATGCCCTGCAAGAACACATGCACCGGAAATGGCATTTCCACATTCTTCACCCGCTCCAGCCGGCTTCAGGGCCGAAGAGAGAGCTCAAATCGCGGGGATGTCATCGTGCGCTACGCCACCTGCCTGTTCGGCACCACCATGGAGCCACAGAGGACGAGAAGAACAGACAGATAGAGAGAGCACCCGGGAGGGACCGAAATCCACCTAAAGCGCTAGCGCCACCACCGCCATATCCGCGGCGCCCACGACCGAAACCACGATTACACGAGAGAGCTCATCCATCAAAGCCCGAGAGTCATCTCTCGCCGGAAGAAAACACATGTCCTCCACATCATCAACAACTGGCGCCCTATGCATCTCCGAAACCGCCGGTGCGAACGGCTCCAAGAAGCCCGGCCCCACCACGCTCCACTAGGAGGAAGCATGCGTCGCCTGGCTTCCAGTCCCGCCCAGCCGGATGGCGCAGGGCGGAGGGGGCCCGGAGGAGGCGGGGCAGGATGGAGAGCACCGGGCGGCAGAGTCCCGGCGAAGGCGGAGGGAGAACCGACGCAGAGTGCGCCCTAGGATCAGCAGTCGGCGGCACGGCGACCGAAGGCGCCTACGGGTTGGGAGCATCCACATGGCGGAGGGCCGACGGGGGAGGAGGACTTCGCTCCAGCAGAGACATGTTGCGTGGGCGCCGACACCTGATGTGCGAGGTGATGATAGTGATTTCTCTCCCTTCGTTGGTAAACCCCAAGTGGAAGGTGTGATGTAGCACAGAAGCAAAATTCCCTCAGTAAAGATACCAAGGTTTGTCTCCAGTAGGACTCCGGAGATGATAAGTAGGTGTCAGCGGCGCAACTGACGCGGACCTGCACACAGACACAAATAACTTTGTTCCCAACGAAGTTCAGAGAGGTTGTCAATCTCTTCGGTCTTTTTGTTCACAAAGGATCAAACACAAGGGATAATGATAGCAACTGAAAGTAAAAGAAGAAAAGTAAATGAGCGTGGAAACAGTAATGAGGATATGGACCGGGATACGTGATGTTCACTAGTGATGTCTCTCTCCCAAAAGACGATAAAACTGCTATGCGAGGTGAACAAATTACAGAAAGGCAATTGACAGGATTAAGAACGCACCACAATGCTAACTATGCTACAAAAGAAAGGAAGAGGCTCAAAAGCATGGGCAGAACGCCAAAATAAGTAGACCGAAATCCAACTGCATCTACTACTAATCATCCTCCTTGAGATATCTATCCAGAACATCTCGCTGGTATTAAGTTGCAAGCCCCACCCAAAGTGTAAACCCAAAGCAACAGACAACTGCATTAAAAAGCACTTTGCGTAAAGTAAACAATCCTTGCAACCGCGGTTACAAGCACCGTTTTTTTCCCCCTTGTGGCAACAGCACATCCCCTAGACTCATGTTTCTATCACTCAAGCGTGTCATCAGGGGGCATGAACCCACAATCGAGCATAACATTCCCTCTTGGGGTTACTACCTACTACTTGACCAAAGCAATAAACAGCAACGGAGAACATGCAAGAATTACTTAAGAACAAAAATATAAGAGATAAGAACCAAATATATTACTCAATCACAATCTGAACATAATCTCATAATCCATCAGATCCCATCAAACTCAGCATACCAACAGCAGAAAGATTACAAAAGTGCCTCGATCATGTAGGGAAGCTCACGAGGTCTAAACCATGAAGAACAAAGAGGTGAGGAGAACATCACATAGCTACTGATCACGGATCCATGGTCCAAAGGAAACTACTCACGAGACATCCGGGAAGCATCCATGGTGGAGAGGAGACTCCCGGAGGTCGGCCCTCCCTCCGGCAGGGTGCCGGGAAGAGGTCTGTTGGTGCTCCCGATCTCGGAAGCGCGGCGACGGCGCAACAGAGGCGAGATCGCGAAAAAGGGTTCTGTCCTCGAGGGTTTCTCGTCACGGAGAATATATAGGCGAAGGGGGGCAGCCAGGGGGGCCACCAGGGGTCCAGGCGCCCCCCTGGCGCGGCCAGCCCCTGGGGTGCGCCACCAGGGTGCCTGGGCCCCTGGTGGTGGCCCTCTTGACCCACTCAGGTTCTTCCAGAAGGTTCTTCTGCGCTGATTTTTTATCTGATTTTTCCCGAATTTTTGGAGCACTTTATATATGGGGGAAAACTGAAATAGAAAAACAGCAGAAAACAGGAACTGGCACTGTGGTGCACTGAGTTAATAGGTTAGTCCAAATATGATCAAAAGTGTATGAAACTGTATCTAGATCATAGCAATATCACACAAATCATGCATGGAGCAAGCAGAAATTATAGATACGTTCTGGACGTATCAACATCCCCAAGCTTAATTCCTACTCGTCCTCGAGTAGGTAAATGATAACAGCATAATTTATGTGGTGACATGCTAGCAACCATATAAGAACTTTGAAAAGTAAAGAAATCAAGGTTAGAGATTCAATTCAAGTCATAACATGCAAGAGTCTATATTAGCATTGAAACAAGTAACAAAAAACATTAGGTGCAAGAGCTCTCGCTGTCCGTGACTCGAATGTCTCCAAATGGTGTTTGCGTGCAAGAAGGGGGATAGGGAATACGAGAAAAATATTTATTTGTTGAGAACTAAATCTACTAAAGTTTCACACTTGGTCCTTTTTTGGAATCTTATCTTGACTCGTCCCCAGACCACTAGCCAGGTACAAGTCAATTTGATCCACTCCTTTTTCAATATTTTGAGCACTCATGCAATGGATGAGCGTAAGCACGAGAGTTGACACTTAGGATGGCAAATAGAGAAGTACGGAGGAGGAGGAGGAAGACAAAAAAGAATGAGAAAGGCTCACATCAATGAGGACAATCATAGGCAAGAGATGCCAAATGATAGATATGATGTGAGGAGTAGGGATTTCCATGCAACGGATGCACATATGAGCTAACAAGCTCTCCAATGGAACTAGTGGGGGTGCATCTAACTTGCTCGCTCATGAAGACCTAAAGCTCGTTTGAGGAGGCTCATCCTTGGAATATGCAAGCCAAGTTCTATAGTGTGAAGCCCCCAACATAGCTATATGCATAATGATCATCTCTATGGAGTGCAAGGATATAAAGGGAGTACTAGTGTGGATCTCTCAAAAGGATAGTAGTGTTGCCCCTTTCTCTCCTTTTATTTATTTTTTTCTATTTTTTTGTATTTTTTTGTGGCCTCAATGGCTCTTTTTATTTAACTCTCATTTGTCCTCTTTGGGATCTTTTATTGTGTCCACTTTGGGATCTTTTCCTCACTTAAGGGCAACACTCTATTTTACAAGAAGGTAAAGGAGATCTTTCACACTTTACAAGGTACTCAAAATCATAAAGAAGATGTAACTATCATGATGTATGCAATGTATGCGTCTGCCAGTGTAGCAGAATATGCAATGATACTAGCGCGTCATGTAGCAATGATTAGGGCAAGGCCCCACTAGCATGCGGCTCATCGATCAAGCAAAAGCATGTATGACATGAAGATCAAGTCATGAAGAGGTGGATGTTGCATGGCAATATATCTCGGAAAGGCTATGGAAATGCCTTGATAGGTAGGTATGGTGGCTGTTTTGAGGAAGGATATAAGGAGGTTTATGATGACAGAGCGTATCATGCCAAGGGTTTGGATGTACCGGCGAAGGTGGACACCAACTCTCGGAGTGAGAAGAAGGCAATGCACGGCACGTGAGAGGCTAGCAAAATATGGGAAGGTGGAAGTTTCAACTTTCAATACTTACATTAGTCCGAAGAACTCATGCACTTATTATCGGTAACTCTCAATCTAATAAGGAGGTTCACAAAGAGACAAGTACCCCGAGGAGGAGTGTATGGGGGTTTGTTTATCCTTGCGCATCCTCGACTCATGGTACGTGAGTGTACTCTAATATTCGATCCCTCCAAAGATTAGTGATCCATCTAGTAGCTAGAGTTCTCAACTAGTTTTGTAGGTTTTGAAAATACACACGGATTGCCCAAAATACGACACCTATCACTAATAGGCTAAAGCTCTTGACACCAAAATTTCAGACATTACTCACATCAATACCTCAAAACCATTGCAAGTTACTACTAGAATTAAATAGCAACCTCAATTACCTACTTTCAAGACAAGACATTACTCAGTGCAACAACCAACTCTCTTTAACAAGATAAACATGAAAACTAAAAAGAGTTCCAGCAATAAACTAAACAAAAGCCAAGGCTCTTGCTAAAGACAAACTAAGACTAAAACTAAACACGGCAGCAGCTACGAAAAGATAAAGAACACATAACAGCAAAAAGATAAGCAGGAAAAATCCTATGATGTGTTCTAGATTGGAGTGGAGCGTGTTTCTCTCTCACACAAAGTAAGATGGGTTCTAACTTGATATGACCAGCAAGCAAAACTAAATAAAACTAAAAATAAAACCTAAGAGCGAGACGCTCCAAGCATAGCACATAATGCATGAAGTGATAAAAATATAGTGAGACGAAGGAAGAACTGATGATTTTTGATGGAGAAGGGGATGCACGGGGGCATCCCCAAGCTTAGACGCTTGAGTCTCCTTGAATATTTATTGGGGATGCATGGGGGCATCCCCAAGCTTGAGTGCTTGACACTCCTGGATCTTCTTTCATCATCTTCCATCGCACACTTGAAAACTCCATTCATACATAACTCATCATAAGCTGATTAGAGAGGTTAGTACCCTTAATAAAATAATTTTTCCCCACTGGATATAAAGATATTCTTGAAGAGCTACTGTTTCTCAAGAGTGCCAAAAAGTTTTTGCAAAGGAAAAGCAAGCTTAAGGTTTGCAAAAGTGAAAAGAGGCAAAACGTGGCAGAATCTGTGAAAAACAGAGCAGCAGGTAGTAGAGAATTTTTTCGGGGCACTTCTGCAACTCAAATCAAAAAACTCAGAACATACGAAAGTTTCACAATTGTATAGAGCATGATGTCAAAACAATTCAGATCAAAAAGATGATCTGGTGATTTTATTCAAATTTTTTTGTCCAGGGACAGGATCTGTTTTCTGGACAGCATGTCACAACTTTTGCTTCCCTTACCATAAGAGGCTATAACTTGGCACAAAGATGAAAAATAAAGATACAATGATGTTGCTACAGTAGTAACAAACATCAAGACACAAAAAAAGCAAAAAGAAACCTAATTCGTTGTGGGTTGCCTCCCAAAAGCGCTTTCTTTTATGCCTTTAAGCTAGGCATGATGCAAAAGAGGAATCAAGTTTTATCAAGAGAAAGAGAATAACTAGCCCGAGTAACGGACTCAAAAGGTAACTTGATTTTCTTTCTAGGGAAGTGTTCCATCCCTTTCTTGAGAGGGAATTGGAATTTTATATTCCCCTCTTTCATGTCAATAACCGCACCAACGGTGCGAAGAAAAGGATGTCCCAAAATGATTGGACACAAAGGTTCACACTCTATATCCATAACAATAAAATCAACGGGAACATAGTTGTCATTGACAATGATAAGAACATCGTCGATCTTCCCCAAAGGTTTATTTACGGAAGAATCAACAAGACGAACACCAAAAGAACAAGGCTCAAAGGGCTTCAATTCAAACATATCATATATTCTTTTGGGCATAACGGAGGTACTAGCTCCAACATCACATAAAGCATAGCAAGAGAAGTTATTTAATTTAATTTTGATCATAGGGTCACAACCATCATCTAGCTTCCTAGGTATGGAGGCTTCTACTCTAAGCTTCTCCTCCCTAGCTTTGATGAGATCATTTGTGATATGCTCCGTGAAGGCAAGATTAAGTGTGCTAGTGTGGGGGTCTCTAGACATTTTTTTGTAGAAAGCTAATAACTTCTGAGAGGGTGCAACTATCAAAATCAATATCACTACTACCAAAGGTGGTAGTAGTGTCGTCTAGGCTCACTTGTTTGAAACCCTCTATGTTCATAGGAGTTTCTTCATCTTCGGTTGAGGTATTAGCATCACTATTAATAGGTCCAACGGGACTAGGAGTGCATTGGGTGCTAATAGTTTGGGTGTCCTCAACAATTTGGATAGTGGCAACTGTGTGGTGTGTAGGAAGGCTCTTAATTCTATCCTCTTCCTTTTTTTTCTCTAGCCCACCTTTCTTTAAGTTTAGCCATCATCCTAATATTTTCATTAATTTGCAATTGGATAGCATTAATATGAGTGGCCTTATTCTCCTCAAGGGGAGAGGTTCTAATTTAAGCATCTCAATATCAAGGGCTAAGCTTTCTACCTTCAAAGAGAGATTATCTAATTTAGCTAATTTCTCCTCTATATTTTTATTGAAGGCTTTTTGGGTAGTGATAAAATCTCTAAGCATGTTTTCCAATTCAGAAGAGGGGTTCTTGTTGCTAGGGTAGGTGTTGTTGTTCCCATAGTTGGATGGAAACGGTCTAGGATTGCTAGCAAAATTACCCCTATAAGCATTGTTGTTGAAGTTGTTTCTAGCAATAAAGTTCACATCTACTTGTTCTTGGGCAACCAAAGAATTTAAAGGGACATCACGAGGATCAATAGAGGGTTGCTTGGTAAGTAGAGACATAATTAAGTCAACTTTTTCATTGAGGGAGGTAATTTCCTCGACAGAGTTTACCTTCCTACCTGTTGGAGTGCGTTCGGTGTGCCATTGGGAATAATTGGTCATCATCTCATCGAGAAGCTTCGTGGCAGCACCAAGTGTAGTTGACATAAAGGTTCCTCCCGCGGCCGAATCTAACAGGTTCCGCGAGGTAAAGTTCAGGCCTGCATAAAAAGTCTGGATAACCATCCAGGTAGTCAAACCATGTGTAGGGCATTTCTTAACAAGAGATTTCATTCGTTCCCAAGCTTTGGCAACATGTTCATTATCCAATTTCTTAAAATTCATAATGTTACTCCTTAATTGGATAATTTTAGCAGGTGGGTAGTACTTCCCTATAAAAGCTTCTTTGCACTTATCCCAAGAATCTATGCTATTCCTAGGCAAAGATTGAAACCAGATTTTAGCTTCTCCCCTTAAAGAGAAAGGAAAGAGCTTGAGCTTAACAATATCACCTTCTACTTCTTTATACTTTTGCATATCACATAATTCAACAAAATTGTTCAAGTGTAAAGCAGCATCATCTCCAGCACCAGAGAATTGATCTCTCATAACAAGGTTTACCAAGGCAGGTTTAATTTCATAAGAGGTAGCTGAAGTGGAAGGTGTGGCAATGGGGGTGCAAATAAAGTCTTGGTTATTGTGACTAGTGAAGTCACACAACTTGGTGTTTTCAGTGGAACCCATAGCAGCAGCAAGTGTGGCAGATTTTTTTTGTGATTTTTGATATAAGACACAAAGATAAAAACTAAAAGGTAAACTAACAAGACTAAAAAAACAAAGGTAAAGGGTAGTGTGCAACTCCCCTATCTTAGCACTCGGAGTCCCCGGCAACGGCGCCAGAAATTTCGCTTGATGTGCGAGGTGATGATAGTGATTTCTCGCCCTTCGTTGGTAAACCCAAAGTGGAAGGTGTGATGTAGCACAGAAGCAAATTCCCCTCAGTAAAGATACCAAGGTTTGTCTCCAGTAGGACTCCGGAGATGATAAGTAGGTGTCAGCGGCGCAACTGACGCGGACCTGCACACAGACACAAATAACTTTGTTCCCAACGAAGTTCAGAGAGGTTGTCAATCTCTCCGGTCTTGTTGTTCACAAAGGATCAAACACAATGGATAATGATAATAATTGAAAGTAAAAGCAGAAAAGTAAATGAGCGTGTAAACAGTGATGAGGATATGGATCGGGATACGTGATGTTCACTAGTGATGTCTCTCTCCCAAAAGACGATAAAATTGCTATGCGAGGTAAACAAATTACAGAAAGGCAATTGACAGGATTATGAACGGATCGCAATGCTAACTATGCTACAAAAGAAAGGAAGAGGCTCAAAAGCATGGGCAGAACGCCAAAATAAGTAGAACGAAATCCAACTGCATCTACTACTAATCATCCTCCTTGAGATATCTATCCAGAACATCTCGCTGGTATTAATTTGCGAGCCCCACCCAAAGTGTAAACCCAAAGCAACAGACAACTGCATTAAAAAGCACTTTGCGTAAAGTAAACAATCCTTGCAACCGCGGTTACAAGAACCTTTGTTTTCCCCCTTGTGGCAACAGCACATCCCCTAGACTCATGTTTCTGTCACTCAAGCGTGTCATCAGGGGGCATGAACCCACAATCGAGCATAACGTTACCTCTTGGGGTTACTACCTACTACTTGACCAAAGCAATAAACAGCAACGGAGAACATGCAAGAATTACTTAAGAACAAAAATATAAGAGATAAGAACCAAATATATTACTCAATCACAATCTGAACATAATCTCATAATCCATCAGATCCCATCAAACTCAGCATAGCAACAGCAGAAAGATTACAAAAGTGCCTCGATCATGTAGGGCAGCTCACGAGGTTTAAACCATGAAGAACAAATAGGTGATGAGAACATCACATAGCTACTGATCACGGACCCATAGTCCAAAGGAAACTAATCACGAGACATCCGGGAAGCATCCATGGTGGAGAGGAGACTCCCGGAGGTCGGCCCTCCCTTCGGCAGGGTGTCGGGAAGAGGTCTGCTGGTGCTCTCGATCTCGGAAGCGCGGCGGCGGCGGAATAGAGGCGAGATCGTGAAAAAGGGTTCTGTCCTCGAGGGTTTCTCGTCACGGAGAATATATAGGCGAAGGAGGGCAGCCAGGGGGGCCACCAGGGGTCCAGGCGCCCCCCTGGCGCGGCCAGCCCCTGGGGCGCGCCACCAGGGCGCCTGGGCCCCTGGTGGTGGCCCTCTGTCCCCACTCGGGTTCTTCTGGAAGGTTCTTCTGCGCTGATTTTTTATCTGATTTTTCCCAAATTTTTGGAGCACTTTTTATATGGGGGAAAACTGAAATAGAAAAACTGCAGAAAACATGAACTGACACTGTGATGCACTGAGTTAATAAGTTAGTCCAAATATGATCAAAAATGTATGAAAGTGTATCTAGATCATAGCAATATCACACAAATTATGCATGAATTAAATAGAAATTATAGATACGTTTTGGATGTATCAACACCCCGCGAGACGTGACCATCACCCCCGCGCCGGACACACCTCGTCAGGTTGGTGAAAATGTGCCGGTGGTCGGCGCAGTTGTAGCATCAACCTATGAGCTCCGCTGGGATGGGAGAGGCCGGCGGACGTGAAGAAGGCACGACCGTATGACGAAGACTTGAAGTGGGGGGCCCTGCGGGCGGCGAGGCTGCGACGGTCCTGGAGGGGAGGCACAAGCAGCAGCACCCCGATGCCCCGCCGCAGTCCATGCCGCCGAGGGAGCCGCAGGCGGCACGTATGTGAGAAGTGAGAACCAGCCAAATATATGAAATCCCGCGATCTTCCAAGATCCCGCGAGTTTGACGAGCGGAAGATGCTGAAAATATACTACCCAATCAACATCGAATGGAGCGCAAAGCATGGCCATCGGTGGAGCATGGGCAGAGGCAGTGGCGTCGCTCCCCTGCCGGTGCCGCACGCCGCTACATCGCCCTGGATCCCCATTCAAAGACGCAACCACGCCCGGATTCTTCGTCTCCAGCCACGTATTTCTTTTGTTTACGGTTAATAGTATTTCATCACGATTATCCTTCTTCATATACTAAAGCAAAGCTAAAGTTACGTGCTCTAGAGCTAGGAGGGAAGTCCTTTGTTACATGATGCGTATGGAAGGTATTATTTGATTTTTTAATCCTATTTTTGCTGTACTATTTAATATTTTAAGGTACTCCCTCCGTTCCATAACAGAAGGGAGAGAGTATTTACTTTTCAGATATTTTCCTTTTTTTAGGAATCGGCAGGAGCACTGCCTTTTTCATATAGAACGAGAGCGAAAAACGCGATGTACAGATAGGCACATGTTTTTAAAGAAAAAACGCGGCAAACCACCAAGAAACTAGAAAACTACTCTTAGCCAATGCCCACAGGTGGCAAGGCTATAGAAAAAGCTAAATCTCGTTGTTTAATTTCCTCGAAGGCCAGCATAGCGACCTCGTTGTGCGTGAGTCGCCGACCGGTGAAAACGCGCCTATTTCGCTCTTTCCAGATAGACCATAAAGTGTAGATGATCCTCCCGCTGCGACGCCGCCGCACCTCCTTTGGTTCATCAGTAAGCATCATTTCCCACCAGTCCGACACGGTTCCTGGATCAGGAAGGTGGGTAGAGACCGGTAAACCCTCATTCGACCAAGATTTCACCTGATTCCAAACCGCGACTGAGAAAGGACAATCCTTGCAGAGGTGGGTTGCAGTTTCAGGCTCTTCGAGGCAAAGCAAACACCTAGGGTTGTGCGGCCAACCTCGTTTGGCCAACATGTCCGCAGTAAGGATTCTACCATGAAGGACGAGCCACGCGAAGTATTTTCACTTGGGCTCAGCATGGGCGAACCAGACCTTGTCAGAGACAAACCTCAAATGTGAACCGAAGAATTGCGCCTTGTAAGACGAGGCAGAGGAGTAAGCACCATTTGCATTAAGGTTCCAAGAAATGCGGTCCTCCTGAGCTGGCAGTAAGGTGATCTGGCAGACCCACTCCCATAGGGACACGAATTCGCATAGCTGTTCTAGGGTGTGCAGGCCGGCCACCGCCCTGATCCAATTTTCGTTTGCCAATTCTTTGTGCACTGGCCTATTCTTTCTTTAAGCCATTTTGTAAAGTGCGGGTGCCAAAAGCTTGACAGGTCCTCTCCCACTCCAGTTGTCATGCCAGAACATAGCCTTTTGTCCGTCACCCAAAGTATGGTGGTGCAGGCTTGAAAGAGATCCAAGTCGGCCTGGTCGCAAGGAAGTTCAGTACCCACCTATGGCCACTCAGGGTCCGTCCATTGTAACCAGGGCCAACGGAGGCGTAGTGCGCGACCGAATCTCTCGAGGTCCATGATCCCGAGACCACCCAAATTCTTTGGGCGACAAACAGTCTTCCAGTTGACGAGCGAGTGCCCTCCCGAGGTCTGCTCTTGGTCCTCTTTCTTCCAAATAAAGGCGTGAATGATTTGGTTGATCTTTCTTAGGATCCCTTTCGGCGGGTTGATGACAGAGATGTGAAAAGTGGCCATGGCCGTGAGAACAAACTGTGCAAGGGCCACCCTGCCGGGCTTGTTTAGCATCTTTCCTTTCCATCCCGGTAGTTTACCCGCGATCTTGTCAATGAGAGGTTGCAGGTATACACCTCGCAAACGGAGATAGTGTAAAGTTACCCCGAGGTAGCGACCCGGGAAGGTTGCAATTCTGGTGGGGAAGACGGAAAGAATATCTTCAAGGTTGACACTGCCACATCTGATCGAGAAAACCTCAGTCTTGGACAAGTTTGTGATGAGGCCGCTAGCCTCGCCAAAGGACGAAAGGATAGCAGAAATTGCTCGCAGTTCATCCTTGTCCGGGTTGCGAAAATTCCAGCGTCGTCCGCAAAGAGGGATATCCTGCATCTAGCAGAGCACGCACAGATGGCCCTCAGAATGTCGTGCTGGGTCGCAATGCGAAGGATCTGTTGCAGCGGCTCTATAGCCGAAATGAAGAGCATCATAGATAGCGGATCGCCCTGGCGTAGACCCCGAGCGTGCTTGAATTGCGCGCCAGGGTTCCCATTAAGAAGGATCCTTGAAGATGAGGAAGACAACGACAGGCAAATCCAGTCCCGCCAACGTTGACCGAAGCCCAATTGACGGAATTGAAAGCCTTGGAAATATCAAGCTTGAGAAAAAGGCCTGGAATGTTGCGGCGGTGGAGGTCTTTGATGAGGTTCTGAACGTGCATGAAGTTGTCGTGAATGGACCGCTTCTGGAAAAAAGCACTCTGGCATTTGGAGACCAGAGTAGGCAGCACTGGAGCCAGACGGTTCGCCAAAAGCTTTGAGAAGATCTTGGAGAGGCTATGAATGAGGCTGATCGGTCTATAGTCACCCACAAACCGGGCGTCAACTTTCTTTGGCACGAGAATGATGTTTGTCGAGTTAATAAGGGAGGCACAGTCTCCGCGGAGGCTTGCAAGCTGTAGGATGGCTGCAACAACGTCAGTCCGGATGATCTCCCAACAGGATTTCAAGAAGGCCCCAATGAACCCGTCTGGTCCAGGCGCTTTGACGGAGGGGAGCGAAAAGACTGCATCTTTGATCTCATTCTCATCAAAAGGAGGATTACAATTTTTTTGAACATTTCACATCAGTGGGTTGTATAAAGACAATTGGATATGATGTAAAACACAGCTCACTTCTTGGTTCGTAAACATTAATTAATGTCTACATCTTTTCTATAGATTTTTTTATTATGTTCGATATACTTCTTAAGATGGTGAGCAGAAGTTCGAATAAGGTATATGCACCAAGTGTAGATGAGAGAGGGTGACACTCGCCATTATTTCAAGTCCGCAGATACAAGATAGTGCAGAGAGGGGTCGCGAAACTAGCATGCTGATGACCAAGCTCACCTCCTTCGGATTGATCATGTTCATCATAAATTGGTGGACAACATGGCCACCATTTACGATGATGGCAAAGAGAAGTGGCATCATAGATGGGTTGTGCAAGGATTATTTTTCTTTCGGTGCAACGCACGGGCACATTTGCTAGTCAGCCTAAAACCGAAATCGGACACCACTTCACCTCGGTGACAAGTTCATGTCATTTTTTTAGGATAAGTTCATGTCATTCATGGACCTACTTGAGCATAAAAAAGTTATTTAATTTCGACTGAAGGGACTCAAAGAAGGTACCATTGAAAGTAGGGTTAATTGGATCTATGCCATTGTGAATTTCATCACTTGAAAAAATGCCATTACAAAAGTTGAAGTTGGAAATATGCCACTCAAACTTTTCTATACTTCTATGTATGCCATTATGACCATTAAACGAACAGTATACATTACATTATACTTTATATGTACACAACTCACGTATACAGATACCATTGGCATTGGTTTGACTGACTACTCGACTATCTCCCGCATCAGGAATCACAAGGCCACCCCGCTGCGCCATCTCTTCCGTCTCTCCCGCACGGACGAACCCAAGCAGAGGCGGCGGCCACCGGAGTCCCCTGCCTGCGGACGACGCCGCGGCTGCAAGCCCCCACGGCGGGAGGCGCAGCAGCTGGAGCCCCTTGCCCCCTCGCGCGACGCATCTGCCGAACCCTAGCAGAGGCGGCGGCCACCGGAGTCCCCTGTCCGCGGACGACGCCGCGGCTGCAAGCGCCCGTAGCTGGAGCCCCCTGCCCCCTCGCGCGACGCCTCTACTGAACCCTAGCGGAGGCGGCGGCCACCGGAGTCGCCGGCGGCTGGACCCCCACGGACGCCGCCGCGGATGCAGGCGCCCGCGACAGGAAGCGCAGCAGCTGGAGCCATGGAGTTACCGGTTCCCGAGCCTCCATTCGTGTGAGTGCACTAGTCCCCGACAACCTCCGAACCCTATCTCTCACTGAATGTACAGAGTGTTGTACATTCTATCTCTTGATTTCTCTATTTTTTCTGAAATTTGTAGGCTTGAATTGACGAATCAATTTAGCTTAGACATTGTTGTTCAAGGGTTTGTGTTGAAGGAACCGAACGGTAGAAAATCATATGTGAATGGGAAAACGATTAGATGGAAGGTGAACTCGGATGATTTCACAATGGATGTGCTTATGGATGGTTCAAGTGCAGATTTGAGAGTTGGAAGGGATCAGAGTATCACTGTGTGGTATTTTAACATGATAATGGCGCAAGATGTTAGACTAACTGAGAATGACGAATTTCGTGTGATGTTTGACTTGTATAGAACAGAGAGGAAGCTTGCACTTGCTGTTCTTGTGCTTGATAACTCCTGTTCTGAAACTCCAGTGCATGTGCTTGACAATATTGTTCATGTTCCTGAGCCAACAATTCCTGATAATGATGAGCTACTGGCGGGTTTCCAAGGGTGTCCTCTAACTCCTACTAAGATTGCAAAATCTCATTCAACTTCGCCCTTAAAGCAACCTGATCCATCTTCAGAGGCTATAGAAACTGATCCATTTGACATAGTTGAGGAGTATGTTGGAGTGGATGATGAGTACATGTATGATGTCCATTTGGATGTCTCGAAAACATGTGCTGAGGTGGGTGGCAATATCCAGAAAGAAGATGATGATGGTGATGTGTTTGCGGAGCATGAAGAGGAAGAAGTGACGGACCTTGATCCTGCTGGGTATAATGTGGTGCATGACCCCGAGAAACCAGACATTAGAGTTGGGGCTCTTTTTCCTGACATTGTGGCTTGCAGAAAAGCTATAAGGCAGAGAGCTATTATTGTTGGGTATAAGTTGGCTAAAATCAAAACCGATAAAACTAGATTTATTGCTCAGTGTGCACATGCGACATGTAAATGGCGCATCCATGCATCGGTACTGTGGGATGGTAAAACAGCCATGGTTTGGGCTGTCAACATGTTTATTATTTATTTATTTATTTATTTATTTGCAATATTTGCGCCTCACTTATGTAGTCGTTTTCTTATTTGCAGATAAAAACACTTCCATTTGAGCACAATTGTCCAACTACGAAGTTGTCAACTTGCACAATGGCCTCACAAGCATGGATTGCTGATAGGATTGGGGATTGGGTGAAGAAAAATCCCGGTGTTGGTGCAAAATATGCTAGAGCAAAGCTGCAAGATGAGTACAACATCAAGCTGGAGTACAACAAGACTTGGTATGGTATGAAAGTAGCACTCGATCAGATTCATGGTAGTTATGAAGATTGTTTTCCATTGCTTTTTAATTGGAAAGCTGAGATAGGACAGAAAAGTCCAGGGAGCATTGTAGAGATAGAGTTACTAAAAAATGATAATAAATATCACTTCAATAGAATGTTTGTTGCATTCAAGCCTTGCATCGATGGTTTTTTAGCCGGTTGTAGGCCGTATGTTGGTGTGGACTCAACTGCACTTAATGGTAAATTTAAGGGACAACTAGCATCAGCAACTGCTGTAGATGGGCACAACTGATTATATTATGTAGCCTTTGCCGTTTTTGATTCTGAAACTGGTCCAAATTGGGAATGGTTCATGAAACAGCTGCATAGAGCTATAGGTTCCCCACCTGGACTTGTTATTTCTAGTGATGCATGCAAAGGATTAGAAACATCCATTGACCTTGTATTCCCGGACTGTGAAAACCGAGAGTGCATGAGGCATTTGTATTCAAATTTCATGAAGAAATTCCATGGTAAAGTGTACATGGATAACCTATACCCAGCTGCAAGGACTTTCTCAGATCGTAAGTTTAGGCATCATATGAACATCATTAAGGAAGCAAACCCAGAAGCTATTGAATATCTTGATATGTATCACCATAGGTTGTGGTATAGATGTGGTTTTGGGGAGGCCAGCAAGGTTGAATATTTAACAAACAACATATCTGAGATTTTCAACAAGCAAATAAAAGAGTTCAAAGGGCTCAATCTTTGCAACCTTTTTGATAGAATTAGGGAGCTCGTCACGGAAAAGTTCTGTGTTAGAAGACTGGTAAGTGAAAAGCTAAATACTGGAATTCTTCCTCATGTCATTAAGCAGTTGAATGCTCTTAGCAAAACCATTGGGCGAAACAAGATTCTCTGGACCACTGAACACGAGGCAGAGGTTACTTTGCTGGATCTGAAATTTGTCAAAAGGCGTATTGTCAACTTACAAAATCGCACATGTACTTGTAGAGTTTGGCAAGTTTCTGGAAAGCCATGCATGCATGCACTGGCTTTCATTTGTAGCATTAATGGGGCTGAAATTCAGACATATGTGGATGATTATTATTCTGTGGAAAAGTTCAAGGCAGCATATGCTGGGAGAATCCCTACCATGACAGACAAGTCACAATCGATAAATGTGGATTTGGGGTTCAAGGTGCACCCTCCTTTGCAGCAGGCAGTGGCTGGTCGGCCAAGAGTTCAAAGGATTAGAGGATGGCTAGAGCCTGGAAGAAAAATAGTCAAGTGCAAGAGATGCAAAGCACCTGGGCACATGGAGAAGACATGCAAATTTCCTGATCCTAAATATGTGGCAGTAGATGATGATATACATGACAATGTACCAGATCCATTTATACCAACAAAAAAACGGTGATTTAGTCGTTGTGTTTTTGAACTTCTTTTTCATAACTTAATATATCACAAAATCGATTAATCTTGTTCGTGTTGCAGGAAAAATGGTGATGAAACAACTGCTACAATAGATGGTGATGCATCAGATGATGAAACCCTCATCAACCTTATAAGGTAAATTGTTGCACTTGTCTGGATTTGTTATTACTCAACCTAATCCACATGTTGTCAATACAGGAAAAAGGCTAGAACAACTCCACAAAAGCCCAATACACCATCTAAGAAGAAGACACATGTCAAGATAGCTACAACACAAGAGAAGGCTAAGAAAACTCCCGTGAAGAAAGCTGCACCACAAGAGAAGGCCAAGAAGAAGACACCTGTGAGGAAAGCTACAACACAAGAGAAGGCGAAGAAAAAGACACCAGTGAAGAAGCCTTCATCTAAAGGCAAAAAAGCCAAGAAGAATGTTCCATTTTCTCCTGTTATACCTCCACCTCCACCTCTAGAAATGCAGCCTATATCTGGTACAAAAAGAAGCCTTATTTACTGGCTTGGTGGTTAAAGTAGCCAATTCAATTGTGCTTGTGAACTTATGTCCCTCTTTTAATTGCTTTTGGTACTATTTATGTGAACTACTCTGCTTTAGAACCTATTATGTGAACTATTCAATTGTGTGAGTTGCTATATGAAATATTCTGCTTGTGAACTATTATATTGTGATGAAATGCTGCTGAATTTTTCTGTAATTGGTGTCAAAGTTTCTGGACAGAACCAAAATACCTCAGTTTAAGGGCCCATATGTGCCCAGAAATGGTTCATATTATAACAGTAGACTCATATTAGTGTTTTTGATTTTCTGTAATTTTTTCAGATTTTTTTGAAAAGTTCAATTTTTTGGTGAAAATTTGAATTTTTTGAATTCTTTGACGCTCAAAAGAGCTAAAAATGCTTCCCAAAAGTTGAAAACAAGGGTATTATGGTAAATACGATAGTATACATTGAAATACATGTATTCTTTGAACCGTTATTTTCTTAAGTGCATAAAATGGCATAGATAGAGGTATAGAAAAGTTGGAGTGGCATATTTTCAAGTTAAGTTTTTGTAATGGCATTTCTCCAAGTAGTGAAATTCAAAATGGCATAGATCCAATTAACCCTTGAAAGTATGCTTTGATTTGAGGGCAAATGGCCCCAGACGAAGGATTGATAATTGAAAGCATGTCCAAACAAAAACTAGAAAAATATCAAAGGAAGCATGAAGGGCCCTACAATGTTGGGTGTTTTGTTTAGACGTGGGTTGATTTTTTCCTTTTGCTTTTCCTTTCATGAACTGTGAGTTATACCAGCTTTGATCGAGCTAGTCGAGCTACAAAATCACATGCTGAACGTACGGAGAGATACATACAGGCGGCGGATCACATCGTCCGACATATAAAGTTAAGTAACACCCTGCACCATCGACCTTATTGGAGCTCCCTCGAACAGTACTATTCTCCGTTTCTAAGAGCATTTATAACCGAGTTTCTCAAATTCATCGAACGAACGATCTGATCAATAAAACATGATTCAACCGGCCTTTTCTCAAACGGGCTGCATCCATCCATGCTGATTGGCACATCTAATATAGTCCTTCCGGGTTTTTTTTTTGCATATAAGATTTGTTTAAAGTCAAACTTCGTAAAGTTTGATCAACTTTATAGCAAAAACTATTAATATTTACAATACAAAACCAATATGATTAGATGCATCATGAAATAAATTTTTATATTGTTGAACTTTGATATTGTAGATGTTGATATTTTTTAATATAAAGTTGGTCAAACCTTATGAAGTTTGACTTCGAACAAATCTTATACGCAAAATAGAAAGAAACGGAAGGAGTACAACCTAAATCTAAGGTGAATAGATGAAGTTGGAACACATCTAGTACGTTGCACCGACCCATACGTTGGTCTACCTAGACCTCACGTATTTCTCGCCCGGATGAATCCTACTACCTCCATTCCTAAAAATAAGAAGGTGGGCTCCTCAATCAAAGTTTACTCTTCATTGCACTCTTCCCTCTTCATCTCTTCCTCTCCTCCAAATTTTTACCCCCCAATGTCGAGCTTCTGCAGCGCATCGCCCGGCGACGGGGGTGACATTGATGATTGGGACAATGAGGAGGAACTTGATGTCCGCATCGCGCTACAACAATCGCGGATGAATAGGGCGGAAGCTCTGGCTCCGTGCCGTCAATCCTCGCCAGATGAAGTAATGTGGAGGACGTCGTCGGGCCCATGCAGCTTCGCTCTAGGCACTCCGGATCGCTCTGCCGCTGCACACGCCCCTATTCGGTCCCTCCTCTCCTCCTACTATTTTCCTTGGCCATCGTTGAATTCTTGTGCCTGCGTCGGTGTCGCCTTAGGCGCGGACACCAGGATCCGAAGCAGACACGGCATGCTATGAGAGGTTGTGGATGAGGGAGAGGGCGATGTCGACGGAGGACACAAGGCATTGAACGAAAATAATCACCAAGGCGAGGAGACATGATTGATTTTCCATTTTCCATGCTGTGTTTGCAATGGCGTGATAATATCTATCTTTGGGATCGACAATCGCGTGAAAGGAGATAATCACATCTCAAACGTGAACGCTCAAATTAAATGCAAACCTTTGGATCGCGTTGTTCTAGCACATTTTGCTATATAACGCGGGCCAGTCCGCGTGTTTATTTTTTCCCAAATCGAAAGCGAGCTTGCACGTGCTTTACGAATGTCTAAACCGCCACCACGTAGGATTCCGACACCATTAACCCACATAAAGAACCTTTTGAAGCCTATGATTATGCCACTTCCCCTTTGCTTTGTATCCGCTTCCTTCCTAGCCACCACCGCTGTTGTACCGTCCCTTTATCCTCCTAGGCCTTGTCGAGCCTCACCCGTGCCACCCAGTCGCCATGCCACTTTACCAATGCCCCCTCGTTCGTCTGTTGTGCATATATCATCCCCTTGTGGATGTCCTTCATGAGGGCGATCACATCCGACAAGTGTTTGGCAAAATGCTTGTGGTTACTTTTTGCCAGTTTTCTCATTTTTTTCAAGCCATGGTTTCAGACATAGAGTGTTGGTATGGACACTTCCTTAAGTTGTCTTATGACGAGGACTATGCAGATGAAACAACGATGATGCAGATGGTCCTTACAGATGCAAAGTGTGTGAATAGCATGTTCTCAGTTTTAAAGGATCAATCAAGAGCCATAGAGTGTTGAATTGGAACAAAGCACAAGGTCACTTCACTACTGGAAACAGATTATTTGTCATCAGC
This sequence comes from Bromus sterilis, assembly GCA_950022295.1. Classification (NCBI taxonomy): domain Eukaryota; kingdom Viridiplantae; phylum Streptophyta; class Magnoliopsida; order Poales; family Poaceae; genus Bromus; species Bromus sterilis. Next base: position 133,443,387 of record OX465601.1, on the reverse strand, counting down.
CAGGGGCGTTGCCATCGGCATTTTTTCGGGCGGACGACAAAAGATTGTTTATCGTAAGCCAGGAGAAAAGCTGACGACAAAGATATGGCTGACGACATAGAGAGGCTTTTTCATAGCGGATGGCAAAGCCTCGCCGGCGATGACGTCAAGCGCATGTGGACACACTCTCAAAGGAGATAAGGCTCCCGGATTTGCCGTCAACTAACTAACGGTAAAGCCTAACGGAATTCTTTGGCGTTCCCTAACTAACGTGAAAGCTTTGTCCCGTTATCCCAGTGTCAACTCCTTCCCAAGGATCGATGATGTGGCAGGGGCGTCCACTTCTACGGATCGAGCCCCTCCCACCAATCGTGCCCAATCGTCCACCTCTATTCCATCGTTCATATCTCCCTTTACTCTCCCCCGATCCCACCCTCTCCTCTCATTCTCTCCCTACTGCCATGCCGCCTCCAACTACCACCTCTGATAACGGCAACTCCCACCTTTGATGTTGGTCACCATCTTGCTCCAACTCCCACCTCCGACGTTGGTCGTTGTCTTCCTCTCTCAGCGTGCTCTCCCGCCGCACTCTCCCTCTCTCTACATGTGCTCCTCTCTCTCCCTCTCTCTCTCTCCGGTTCGAGCATCCTACGCCGCCTGCCGACTTCTTGCTCCTTTGCACCCTGAACTAGAGCATCTTCCGTCGCCGGCCACCATGGATGTCTCCGATGGCCACCATCTTGCTCCTCTTCACCCCGAGTTAGATCATCTTCCACCGCTAGTCGCCATGCATGTCACCATTGACCTCCGTCTTGCTCCTCTGCGCCCCGAGCTAGAGCATCCTCCGCTACCAGTCGCCACGGATGTTGCAGACGGTGGCCATGGACATCATGGCTGCAAGGAGAGAGAGGGTAGGAGGAGGAGAGAGCAGGGAAAGGATCAGGGAGAGGCGAGGCAACTCCAGTAAGGTCCTAGTTGGCGACAGCTGCATTTTTTTTAATTATACTAAAGGCTTTGTTGTTCGCCTAACCAAAACAGACTGCATCGCGTCATTAGACCCCTAAAGGGGTTAATTTGAAGAGTTTTCCGTCTATGCCCTTTGTCGTCCGGTTGCCCAGAAATCCCGGTGACAAATCCCTTTGTCGTCCACCGATTTAATGCCGACGACAAATAGGCCTTTTGTCGATAAACTCAGTGACAATAGCATTGCCGTCAGCAAGCGTCCGTATTTTCCGTCAGCAAGCGGACCTTTTGTCGTCAGCTGGCTCTGTTTCCTGTAGTGCTTGATATTGATGGCCAACTATTTTGCTCTGGATGCCTTGCTCGCTCAATTTTTGCTTGTGTTTTCAAGTACGTAAGGTTGTGTTCGATCGCATCTATAATGATATTTCTACGATGACAAGTTCATCTTGAAAAAGGATGTGATAGGAAGAATTTTATTCTCCAGTTACCATAAGTACACGATTGCATTGTGAATACTTGCATATGGCACAATTGCACATTCGTGGAAAGAATACCTTTGAATGTCTGAGAGCACATGCGAAACGCCATGATTAGATTTACTACTGTGATAGTTGAGGTATTTGGACCATAGTGCTTGAGAGAACTAACCACCGCAGACAATGAAAGGCTCATAACACTCTCAAAAGCAAGATGATTGTGTGGTATGCTCGGATATCTTGATTGCATACATTAAAGATAGAATAACTTCCTATATGTTCTACAAGGGCTATATCAAAGCCATGTTAAGAATCCCATTATCATTTTTGAAACGTTGCATCACAAGATTTCTGAATTTGGCACGTTTTCTTTAGCATGTTTGGATGTCACAATGATATAAACGTGTTGTAATTGTATCCATTATTTCCAAGGTTGATTGAAGGACAAGCTCCTCCATGCAACTATACTATCAAAGTACATGAGTACAACACGTGATATTAACTGATTGACAGTATTAATTTTTCATAAGCGACATTCGTCAAGACCATCTTCAAACCAATTGGTGAAAAAAACACTTTGTCCAAAGACATGAAGGAGGTAGGAAGGATGTGCAGAGGCCATTAGAAGTGCTTCAAAATTGTTTTGCAGTTCTTTGAGGACCTGCAAAAATATGAGATCTGGAAACCATATGGGAGGTGATGACTTATGTGATCATGCACAACATATCAAGGAGAATGTGGGTGAAGATTCTAGTGGAGGTCGGATTTGAGAATATGAGTTTGTTTAAATACATCAATAAATTCGGCATCGAGTAACTCAATAGCAGCTCAAGGAAAAATTATGAGCATTTATGGACCGTTAAAGGGACAATTAAAACATATGTGTGAGCTGAATTCAAGTTTGCACTATTTTATTTGAGGTGTAAAATTTAAATTTGAATTTTAAGTGATATTTTTTACGTTCCAAAATAACTGTCTCGGTCTTAGTACTAGCTGAGACAGTAATTTTGCAATGAAGATGTTGAGTATATTGATTATACAAAGAACGTTAGGATAGTGTAGGATTTGTTCTACCTTGACTTGCACTCCAAGTTGATCCTGTACTCCTATATATATGCCCATGAGGCTCAAACAATAACAACAATTTCACCAAACCCCACTTTATATTTCTACATGATATCAGCTTAACCTCGATTCAAGTCCTAACCGTCGCCGCTTCCGCTCCGCGCCGCCGCCGGGGCCGATCTCTATGATCGCCGCCGCCGGGGGCCGCGCCACCCGTACCTAGGGTTCGTCTGCAGGTTCCGTGGACCGGCTGCCTTAGAGAGTCTTTTTTCCTTATCTTTTGATCCGGGTTTTTCTCTCTTTCACCGATCGTCTTGATCGACGTCTTTTTTGGTTTTGCGTCGTCCACCACCGCCGTCGACACACGCCTCTACTCCGACACCGGCGTCACCGCCCTGTCCCCGAGTTCAACGCGCCGCTCCACCGATCAAGCAACGGGTTGCCTCTGCGTCGCCCCGTTAGGCTGCAGCGCGGCCGCCCCGTGGTTCTCCCCGTGGCTGCACCGATCCGCGTCGTTGTTGCGTCGCCCCTTCGGACGTAGTGCCGCGACACATGGTGCCCGCCGCCGCCCTGAGGCCGTACCCGTGGTTGCACCAACCCGCACGTTGCTGCTGCGTCGCCCCTTCGAGTCGTAGGGCCGCGGCCCGCGGTCAACCGCCGCCCTGAGTTCGTCCGCTCCAAGCCGTCTCCGAGGCTGCACCGACCCTCGCGCTTCCGCTGCGTCGCCCCGTCGAGCCGTAGCGAGTGTGGCGCGCGGTTCCTAAAACCACCCTATGGTCTTCCCCATCGTCGCCCCGACCTACGCGTTGCCGCTGTGTCGCCCTTTCGGCACGTAGCGTCGCGGCGCACGGTCCACTCTGTCGTTCCCGCGCATTGACTTCTATGTGGTATGTGCCGCGCCGCCTCCCTAGGCGCGGGAACGCGCCCGTCTGTGTCGGTCTTCGTCACGTTGTCGGATTCTTCCTCGCCTACTTCGAGCATCGTCACCGCGCTTCTAACCTATCCGCCGCCTCCTCCTTAGGCCGCCGCAACCGCTCTTCTTCCCGGTCCACGGTGACTACCTCGACACCGAACATCCCGACTCGGCATCGACCATGGCGTCCGTCGCACGGCTACACCATCCTACGCTCTCGGCTACTTCGACATCGACACAAAGGGCTACCGTCTGTTTGGGAACCTCGTTGGCTTCCACTTCAGCCACAAACTCTGCGATGCGTCGACCGTTACGACTGTGGTGGGGATGTCTGTCGGCTCCTCCTTCGGATTCTTCTCCAGTCTCATCGTCTGTGTCGCTACGTTGTGACTGCGGGGAATGTTGGATATATCGATTGTACAAGGAAAATTAGGATAACGTATGATTTGTTCTACCTAAACTTGCACTTTAGGTTGATCATGTACTCTTGTATATATGCCCATGAGGGTCAAACAATACAACAACAATTTCATCAAATCCCTCTTTATCTTTCTACAGAAGAGAGTATGTTTTTAAATAGAGGTGAACATTTAAGAATAGAAATCAATTATTAATTTTCGTGTCACTGTTTACAAACTGATCCAAACTCATTCATAAACAAATGCCATAGCTCACCCTGTGCAAAACCGAACTGAAACCGAAAACCGAATGAAAAAAAACTGAATTGAAACCGAAATTTCAGTTTTTCAGTTTTAGGTTTCAATTTCAGTTTTTAAAATAGCAAACCGTATTGGTTTCGGTTTTTTCGGTTTAAAACCGAAATAAAACGGTTTAACCGAATACAACCGAAAAACCCAACCCAACGTTCCCTTCCAGACTTCTTCTTCCACCTCCTCGCCCAGCGCCCCAGCCCAACTCCTCCCCGGCGGCCTTTCCGCGCTCCCCGACGGCCTCCCTGGCGACTTCCCCGTGCGCCCCGGCGACTTCCCCGTGCGCCTTGGCGACCTCCTCGTGCGCCCCGTGCTCCTGGATCGCGCGCGCGATCTTGAGCTGCTTCTCCGCCAGCCAGCGACGGGCCCCGTGGTGAGGAAGCAGTGCAGGAGGCGGATGATGTAGAGCTGCCCGGCGTCGTGCCGCGCCTTGATGGACGCGAGCTCGTCCTGCACGCGCCGCAGCCACGCGCCCGGCTGCTCCGGCTCGGGCGCCCTGTCCAGCTGCTTGAGCAGGTTGGCCCGCAGATGCAGCAGGGCCCTACGGCGTCGTCGAGCTCCGTGATGCCCGCTTCTCCGGCGGGTTGGGTTGCGTGAATAGCCCCGACGGCCTCCCTGTGCGCCCCGGCGGCCTGCCCCGGTGACCTTCCCACGGCTGCGGCCTCCCGTTAGCTTCCAGTTGGACATTTGATTATCCTGCCCAGGCAGCCTCCAGACCGCAGGATGGTAAGCCCTTGCCAAGTTGACAACTTGCCAATTTTCCATGCATCTTGCATCCAGATGGAGATTTGATTATCATTTTTCAAGATCTGCCATGTTGATTGACTTGTAATTCTGAAGTTAAGTGTTAATGCTTCAAATGCTACCTGTATATTCCATTGCTAATTATTGTAGGATAGCTCCTGTAAGCAATTTCTAGTTATCTAATTTGTCTATTGGGTGTTGGGTTGTTGCCTGTTGGGTGTTGCCGTGTTGGCTATTGCTTCTTGTACTATTGTTGTGTTTCAGAATTCTATCTTATTATTGTTCTTGTCAATGTGTGTTTCAGAATTTCATTGAACAAAACTTATGTGTGAAGGTTGATATGTCATGTGAGTATGTGACTCATGTCTCCTCCTCTCCTGTGTATTAGTGTGGGGTTGTATCGCAAATTCCATATGATGTGTCATGTTTGCTTGTGTATGTCATACTATCATGTATCATGTAATATATTTTATTTGTGTCAAATTAATTCGCGTCAACTTTGGTTATTTCGGTTATTACCGAACCGAACCGATAATAAATGGTTATTACCGAAACCGAAGCGTATCTATGTATAAAACCGTATAAACCGAAGTATAAAAATCATATAAACTGAAAACCGTATGAACCGAACCGAATCAAACCGAAAAAACCGAACGCACAGGCTGAGCCATAGCATAGAAGGCAGAGGAATGTTTTTCTTCAAAAGGAGACGGGAGAAAAGATGGACACGACACGACCTGATCCCCTTTTGGCTCCAACTGGGAGCTGGCGCTGCCTTAACCATCACGGTCGCTTTCGTCTTAATTTTGCCGGCCTCGTGTCCGCAACCTCAGGGCGTATACGGAAGTATACTATGCTTTTTCTAACAGCGTCCCTTATTTTTCTACCACCGACTTTCTTTTTAGGAAAAGGCAAAGGATGCGCGAGGCAATATCGACCGATTGCTGCTTAGAGCAAAGCAGCCGTGATCCCGCTGCGCCGGGATTAACAAGTCGGACCCACGGTCGTGTGCAAACCGTCTTGCTTTAGTTACTCCGGATAATATTTAAAACTATAATTAACTAATCTGGCTTGTAAAGGCAAATACCGTGTACACTAACATACAGTACCATACCGTCGACCAGTCCAGGCAGCCACGTGATGGGGCGGAGGCAAGGCGGGCAGCCAACGCCTCCTTTCCTGGCGTGGCTACATGGCATGGTGACACCATGAGATAAGATAGTATCAGTTGTTCTTCCCCTGGATGGGCCATCATCAGCATGCAACACATGAACTACACCGCATGCCAGCCTCAGCCTGCAGGTTGTTCTTGTTCACTTGTTCTTGCATGCTTCATGGTTAACTATAAAGATAAATCATGGTTATTATGCGAAAATTCAATTTAAATTTTAGTGACACATCCTGTATACCCCATTGCAATTCATATGCAATTACCACATATAGTTACAAAACCAAACGAAGGTGAATAGGTACAACTTTCATGCAAAGAAAACACGGTAATCCGATTCAGGTTTCATCGAGTAAATTGCCAAAAGAAATCATCATAATTGAGGATCCTAAATAAAAAACTATGTTCTTTTTTGCAAAAAACATCCGGCATTTATTAATACTTCAAAAAACATTGATAAAAAATAAGCGCTATTTGATGGCGAAACTAACCAAAAGGGCCCGTTGTAAGCAGGATCGGACACAAGGGCATGCACCCCGTCCCCAATTTGCAAGCGAGGGGCAGGGGTGGAGCACTTCGGTAGCTAGACCTTTTAATACCCAGGCTAACATTGGGCTAGCAAACCAACGCAAGGGGGTTGCTGGTGGTACTAAGAGTTATGAGGAAGTTAAGTCCAGAAATTAAGGCCCAGTAGTCTAGCGGAGGCCTGCACGAGCCCTCTAGAGAAAACACACACATACGAATGCATGCACCATGCCTGGATGGTTGATCGTGATTAATGAATAGTGATTGTTTTCCTCTATGGTGTATCCTGTCCTCATACACAATACAATAGAGATCCCAAAGGCGCCTCTTCTATATCTCTCGATCTTCCCTAAAATTTGGGCTCCAAAACCCTAGCTTGAGGCTCTGATGGCAGGCAACCGAGATGATACCGCAACACATAAACCGTAGTTTGAGGCTTGAAGCTAGAAGCAATGGAACCCTAGGGCACCGGCGGCGGATAGGCCAGAGAAGTACAACCGCTCTGCCCATCGTTAGTATCGGTTTAAATAATGAACCGATTCAACCAGACTGTTACTGCTCAACCACCTCAGGGGCACCCTAAAGTTATGCAAGCGAACCCAGTGGTTCGTCAAGTAATGGTCTGGTACTACTACTCCCTGCAGAGGAGAAGTACTACCGGTCTAGAGACCGGTACAATTGCTCTAGACCTGTTGTGCCACGCATAGGAGGGAACAGCGGTACAACCGCTCTACCAGGATTGGTACAAACTGTCAGTCCATATCAGTAGCACTTGATTTAAGCCTCCTCTCCTCTCCGCAAACATGGAAGATGTCTTGGGTGAAAATGAAGTGCTTGACGATGCCAGCACCCAAGCCTTCTAGCGGGACCCCTCTCAATGGTGCGGGACTTTAACTTTTCCTTTTAGAGGGACAAATAACCGTCTTGTATCACGTAGATAGACCTGGGTAGCTACAGCACACGATTAGATTGCAAATATTAATTTTCATGAACACCAAAACACTTAAGGTGGGAAATTCCCTTTCAATCTCCCTCCCTTTTGGTGATTGATGACAATACATGCATTTGGACTAGACAAATATTATGATATAACACAAGGTCTAGAAAATTTAGACGAGCTCCTCTTAGATGTATGCATTATTTAGAATTTTCTTTTGGAATGCAAAGTGCATACAGTAGGATCAATGTTCCCCCTAGGTTTTATAAACCAACAATACAATAACATAATAAGGTAGCAATGGGAATGCATGTCTTATACCACACAATAGGATAAGGTCCCCAACACACAAGTTCACAAAGAAAATACGAAAAATAAGGAGTTCACAAGGGATAAACGAGAGCTCAAGAACACGAGCTTGTGACTCCCACCCATGCAAATCCATGTGCACCTACTAGATATATTCTCCCCCTTTGGCATTGATACGCCCCAAACGTATCTATAATTTCTGCTTACTCCATGCATGTTTTGTGTGATATTGATATGATCTAGATACACTTTCATACACTTTTGATCGTATTTGGAATAACTTATTAACTCAGTGCATCACAGTGTCAGTTCATGTTTTCTGCTGTTTTTCTATTTCAGGTTTCCCCCATACTAAAAATGCTCCAAAAATTCGGGAAAATCAGATAAAAATCAGCGCTACGGAACCTTTCGGAATCACCAAAGTGGGGCCAGAGGGCCACCACTAGGGACCATGCAGCCACCTGGCGCGGCATAGGGTCTGGCCGCGCCGGGGGCCGCCTTGACTCCTGGTGGCCCCCCTGGCGGCCCCCCTTCGCCTATATATTCTCTGTGACGGGATTCTTCCGAGAAGAGAACCCTTTTTCGCGATATCGCCTTTGTTCCGTTGCCGCCGCGCTTCCAAGATCGGGAGCGCCAGCAGACTTCTTCCCGGCACCCTGTCGGAGGGAGGATCGACCTCCGGGAGCTTCCCCTCCACCATGGACGTTTCCCGGATGTGCCGTGAGTAGTTTCCTTTGGACCATGGGTCTGTGATCAATAGCTATGTGATGTTCTCCTCCCCTCTTTGTTCTTCATGGTTTAGTCCTCGTGAGATGCCCTACATGATCGAGGCACATATATAATCTTTATGCTGTTGCTATGCTGAGTTTGCTGGGATCTGATGGATTATGCGATTATGTTCAGATTGTGATTGAGTAATATATTTGGTTCTTATCTTTTATATTGTTTTTCTTATGTAATTCTTGCATGTTCTTCGTTGCTGTTTATTGCTTTGGCCAAGTAGTAGGTAGTGACTCCAAGAGGGAACGTTATGCTCGATTGTGGGTTCATGCCCCCCGATGACACGCTTGAGTGACAGAAACATGAGTCTAGGGGATGTGTTGTTGCCACAAGGGGGAAAACAACGGTGCTTGTAACCGCGGTTGCAAGGATTGTTTACTTTACGCAAAGTGCTTTTAATGCAGTTGTCTGTTGCTTTGGGTTTGCACTTTGGGTGGGGTCGCAACTTAATACCAGCGAGATGTTCTGGATAGATATCTCAAGGTGGATGATTAGTAGTAGATGCAGTTGGATTTCGGTCTACTTGTTTTGGCGTACCGCCCATGCTTTTGAGCCTCGTCATTTCTTTGTAGCATAGTTAGCATTGCGGTGCGTTTTTAATCCTGTCAATTGCCCAGCTATAATTTGTTTACCTCGCATAGCTGTTTTATCGTATTTTGGGAGAGAGACATCACTAGTGAACATCACGAGACCCCGGTCCATATTCTCATCACTATTTACACGCTTATTTACTTTCTTTCTTTTACTTTCAAGCTACTATCATTATCACTATTATCTGTTGTGTTGATCCTTTTTGAACAACAAGGCCGGAGAGATTGACAACCTATCTGTACTCGTTGGGAAGCAAAGTTATTTGTGTTGTGTGCAGGTCCACGTCAGTTGTCTCCCTGACACCTACTTATCATCTCCGGAGTCCTACTGGAGACAAACCTTGGTATCTTCACCGAGGGAAATTTGCCGCTATCCTACATCTCACCTTCCACTTGGGGTAACCAACAGGGGAGATATATCCACCATCAAGCAAATTTCTGGCACCGTTGCCGGGGACTCCGAGTGTTAAGATAGGGGAGTTGCCCACTACCTTTTACCTTTTATTTTTAGTCTTGTTAGTTTACCTTTTCAGTTTTTATCTTTGTGTCTTATATCAAAAATCACAAAAAAAATCTTTATCTTGCTTTTAGTAGTCCTCCTTGTTTAGAGGAACATGTTAGGACTTGGTGCTTTGCGGGAATCGGAAGTTCTCGATTTCCGTCAAAGGGATGGAGAAAATATGAAGAAGGCATGGGACAGAATTTCTGAAGCACATAAAATAATTATGCCTTGGATACCTATAAAAATTGTGCTTAGAAATTTTTACCATGGTCTTTTTAAGTGTTGTAAACACTCTCTTGATATTATAGGCGAAGGAGACTTTTTAGAGTGTGATGAAGCTAGATCTCTTGATATTTTGCATGGTCTATCTAGTTATTTTGTTTGTGATCGTAGTGTTGATACCATTATAGATAGACTCGCCACTATTGAAAAGAGGATGGATGCTCTAGACTTGAGAAAGGTAGAAGAACTTAAGTCCAACAAGAAAGAAATGTTGGAGATAGATGATGATTGGGAGCCCTTTTTTAGGATTAGCATCTCTAACCAAGACTTCCTTGCTTTTTGTGATATTAGATCCATGGTTTCTACTATGCCAAAAATAGTTTATGATTCTTTGAAACTAGATATGGATAAATTGTCATCTTATCATGAACATGCTAATGGAGATATTTCAGAGGTTAAAGGAAAGGTAAAAGAAGTCCAAGTTGAATTCCTCCATAGGGTTGCACCGGTGGATTTCTTCATCATGGAGCCAAACCAAAGCAACATCGTGCTTGGGAGGGACTTCCTCCGAGCTATGAAAGGCTTCATTGATATTGGTAACGGGCACATATGCTTACGCGGTAAGGCGAAAGGTAAGTACCTCTTTCCTAGGAAGAAGAAGAATGAGCTTGTTGAAAATCAATTTGAAGGTTTCTATGACTCCGATGATCTTGGAGACCTTTGATTCTTCCTTTTGCCTTACGCCTAGCTTAAAGGCGTAAAAGAAAGCGCTTGTTGGGAGGCAACCAAAGATGTTTTTACTTATGTTTTTAGTGGTCTTGATGATTGTTACCACTGTAGCAACATCATTGTATCTTTATTTTCAAGCTTTGTGCCAAGTTATAGCCTCTTATGGTAAGGGAAGCAAAAGTTGTGAAATGCTGTCCAGAAAACATATTACGTCTGCTTGACGGAAAAAATAGGAACAAATCACCAGTTCATCTTTTTTAGCAGATTTTTTTACAAAGCGTGCTCTATACAATTGTGAAACTTTCGTATGTTCTGAGTTTTTTATTTGAGTTGCAGAAGTGCCCACAAACAATTCTCTACTACCTGTTGTTCTGTTTTTCACAGATTCTGCCACGTTTTGCCCTTCCTTACTGTTGCAAATCTTAAGCTTGGTTTTTCTTTGCAAAAACTTTTTGGCAATCTTGAGAAATAGTATCTGTTCAAGAATATCTTTATATCTAGTAGGGAAAAATTATTTTATTAAGCGTACTAACCTCTCTAATCAGCTTATGATGTGTTATGTATGAAGGGAGTTTTCAAGTGTGCGATGGAACATGATGAAAGAAGATCCGGGAGTGTCAAGCGCTCAAGCTTGGGGATTCCCCCATGCATCCCCAATAAATATTCAAGGAGACTCAAGCGTCTAAGCTTGGGGATGCCCCCGTGCATCCCCTTCTCCATCAACAATCATCAGTTCGTCCTGCGTCTCACTATATTTTTATCACTTCATGCGTTATGTGCTATGCTTGGAGCGTCTCGCTCTTAGGTTTACTTTTTAATTTTATTTAGCTTTGCTTGTTTTTCAAAACAAGTTAGACCCCAGCTTACTTTATGTGTGAGAGAAACACGCTCCACTCCAATCTAGAACACATCATAGGATTTTTCATGCTTATCTTTTTACTGTTGTGTGTTCTTTATCTTTTCGTAGCTGCTGCCATGTTTAGTTTTAGTCTTAGTTTGTCTTTAGCAAGAGCCTTGGCTTTTGTTTAGTTTGTTGCTGGAACTCTCTTTAGTTTTCATGTTTATCTTGTTAAGAGAGTTGGCTGTTGCACTGAGTTGTGTCTTGTCTTGAAAGCAGGCAATTAAGGTTGCTATTTAATTTTAGTAGTAACTTGCAATAGTTTTGAGGTATTGTTGTGAGTAATGTTGAACTTTTGGTCTCATGAGCTATAGCCTATTAGTGATATGTGTCGTATTTTGGGCAATCCGTGTTTATTTTCAAAACCTACAAAACTAATTGAGAACTCTAGCTACTAGATGGATCGCTAATCTTTTGAGGGATCGGATATTAGATTACACTCACTACCATGGGTCGAGGATACGCAAGGATAACCAAACCCCCATACACTCCTCCTCGGGGTACTTGTCTCTTTGTGAACCTCCTCATTAGATTTAGAGTTGCCGATAATAAGTGCATGAGTTCTTCGGACTAATGTAAGTATTGAAAGTTGACACTTCCACCTCCTCATATTTGCTAGCCTCTTCCGTACCGTGCATTTCCTTCTTCTCACTCCGAGAGTTGGCATCCACCTTCGCCGGTGCATCCAAACCCTTGGCATGATACGCTCTGTCATCGTAAACCTACTCATATCTTTCCTCAAAACAGCCACCATACCTATCTATCAAGGCATTTCCATAGCCTTTCCGAGATATATTGCCATGCAATATCCACCCCTTCATGACTTGATCTTCATGTCATACATGTTGCTGCTACACTGGCAAAAGCATACATTGCATACATCATGATAGCTACATCTTCTTTATTATTGAGTACCTTGTAAAGTGTGAAGATCTTCTATACCCTCTTGTAAAATAGAGTGTTTCCCTTAAGTGAGGAAAAGATCCCAAAGTGGACAAAATAAAAGATACCAAAGAGGACAAATGAGAGTTAAATAGAAAAAGCCATTGAGGCCACCAAAAAATACAAAAAAGAGAAAAAAAAAGAAAAAGAAAATAAAAAGAGAGAAAGGGGCAACACTACTATCCTTTTGAAAGATCCACACTAGTACTCCCTCTTATCCTTGTACTCCGTAGAGATGATCATACATGCATATAGCTTTGTGGGGTCGTTCACACTATAGAACTTGGCTTGCGTATTCCAAGGATGAGCCTCCTCAATTGAGCTCTAGGTATTCATGAGCGAGCAAGTTGGATGCACCCCCCTATTTCCATTGGAGAGCTTTTCTTAGCTCATATGTGCATCCGTTGCATGGCAATCCCTACTCCTCACATCATATCTATCATTTGGCCTTCTCTCGCCTATGATTGTCTTCATTGATGTGAGCCTTTCTCACCTTTTTGTCTTCCTCCTTGATAACCCTCAACTGTAGGGGATCGAGATAGTCTTCGCGGGCAAGATAACCAAATTTATTGATTCGACACTTGGGGACACAAAGAATACGTACAGGCTTTGAAAATTGAGTTGTCAATTCAACCGCACCTGAAATAAACACTTGCTTGCACAAAGGTATTAGTAGCAACTGTGATATGGTGGTGGTAGTGGTGATGATAATAATGGTGATAGTGATAGTGAAACAGCAAAAGTAAACAACTAGTAACCAGCAGTAAAGAAAACACTGTAGGCTAGGGAGATGGATGGTTGGGCGCTGCTTGGATGAGAACGAACATGTAACAGATTCTAACTTGGTCAAGGCTCACAGAAAACAAAGGATCATCTAGGAAAATATCAAACATCAAGCATGTATCCCAAAGTAGTTGTGCGTGCTTGCAATAAGAACTTTGCACAACATCTTTTGACCTACCCTCCCGCTACAAACGGGGCCGAAAGGAACTTAGGGAGATTAAGGTACTCATGTCAAAGAGCACCGGAACAAAGCATTAACAATTCATGGATACACGGAATCCTCAAATTATAGTCCATCCCCTTTGGTGTCCCAAGCAGTCACCATTGGGATCGCCGGTTCCGGACTATAATAGGTGCATACAACTCATAGATAGGATCAAGAACACCAAAAACTCAAGAAACAAAAGGGTGATCAGATCTGAAATCATGGCACTCGGGCCCAAAGTGACAAGCATTAAGAGCAACAAGTTGTAACAGAGATGATAAACACCAAGTACATGATAGGCAACATGCCCCCAACAATCTGATTGAACTATTATATGATCTAACTCATCCAATCCCTACCATCCCCTTTGCCTACAGCAGGGAATTACTCACACATTAGAGGAGAATTCATGGAGGGGTGATGGAGAGGCGATGATGATGACGATGGCGATGATTTCCCCCTCACCGGAGGCCAATTCAGCCTCCAGATTAGCTCTCCGAGGAAGAACAGAGGGTTGCGGCGGCTCCGCGACGTAGATTGGAAAAGAGACTTCTTTTTCGGAGTTTTCTCGAAGGGGAATAAATAGGGCCAAAGTAGGGCACCAGGGGGTGTGGGACCCACCCAGGAGGGCAGGTGGCACGGCCAGGAGCTGGGCCGCGCCAGGCACCCTCCTGGCTGCCCTGTGGCCCCCCTTTGGCCTGGTGGAAGCTTCCGGAACGCTGATTTTTTATATATTTTTTTGGGATTTTTCCAGCGTACCTAAATATCCAGAAACCTGCACAAAAGAAAACAGCACTGGTAGCTCTGCTGAAAACAGCGTCAGTCCGGGTTAGTTTCGTTCAAATCATGCAAGAATGAAGGCAAAACAATAGCAAAAGTGTTTGGAAAAGTAGATACGTTTAGGACGTATCACTCCTCCACCATAATTCTCTCTTTGCCATCCTAAGTGTCAACTTTCGTGCTTACGCTCATCCATTGTATGAGTGCTCAAAATATCGAAAAGGAGTGGATCAAATTGACTTGTACCTGGCTAGTGGTCTGGGGACGAGTCAAGATAAGATTCCAAAAAAGACCAAGTGTGAAACTTTTGTAGATTGAGTTCTCAAAAAAATTACTTTTTTCTCGTATTCCCTATCCCCTTTCTTGCACGCAAAAACCATTTGGAGATATTCGAGTCACTGATACGTCCCAAACGTATCTATAATTTCTGCTTGCTCCATGCATATTTTGTGTGATATTGCTATGCTTTTGATACACTTTCATATCTTTTTATAACATATTTTGGAACAAAACTATTAATGGTTGCAAGAGTGCACAAGTTCTTGTTTTTGTACTTTATTTGTAGGAATTACTTGGATAAAGGAAAAATCACAAAAAGGAGCCTTGTATGAGTTGGACTCTAACTTTCCCGAAATCTGTCTCCACCAGACAGGTTTTAAAGATCGCCTTGGAAATGCTAGAAGACGGCGTCAAACGGAAAAACTTAAAACTACAAAGTTATAGGGAATTTTTTCCGGTGGATTTAGACATAAAATTCGGCCCAATCGGAGTTTTGATGCTTCCAGAAACCCCGAAATACAGAAGACGTAATCTGGATGACGGGAATCTGAGAGTCTATATAAAGAGAGGAAACCTAGGTCAAAGGGCACCACGAAATTTCCTCCCCCTTGGCAGCCGTCTTGAGGGGGAGATCAATCTCCACAGCAGCACCATCTCCAAGGAAGAAGAAGGGGCCAAGGACCGCTGCCTCCAAGGGCCGTGGTCGTGGCCGTGAGCGCCGCCGCCGCCGTGGCCGCCTCCGTCGCCGTCTCCTTCATCTCCTTCATCTCCTCCGGGCTTCACCTCTCCATCAACAACTCTCCCTCTCACCATGTCCATGTGTGAGTAGTTCCCCTCGGGGCTAAGGCTTATATCTTGATCTATGTGGTTTCTCTCTCTCCCATGATGTGATCTTTGTTGTGATCATAGGCTATGTTAATTTAGGGTGATCCCATGATATTTCCCCTTCCTCTATGTATTGGATTGATGTACTCAATTGATCTTATCTAGTATAATCTCCGAGACCAAGGTGACAACGGTCTATTGGACATGGGTTAGAAGAATATTATCATGAGTGATTTCCTCTTTTGTGTGTGGATTGAAGATTGAGAGTCTCTTGGTGCTTGTCTTTGACTATCCTTTAGATATGTTGTGGTGATTGTGGTACTCTCTTTGGATGGCCGCGGTGACATTGGGAAATCCATAGATTGAGAACTACGAACTCTGAGGTGTGCTTTTGTATCCCTACACAATTCTCGTCCTCTCTTGACCACAAAGGAATGACCTTCGAGTACGTCTCCATTGCATGTTTTATGGGAAATATCATGTGATTAGACTATGTTAATGTTGTTGGGAGTTGCCACTAGTGAAAGTATGAAGCCTATGCCTTGTTTCCATCATTGTTACACCGTTTGCACTCACTTTTGTTACTTGTTTCTTTGCTGCATTTTTTATTACAGATTTATATTACTTTGTTTTATCACACCTATCACCCATATTTTACCATCTCTTCGCCGAACTAGTGCACCTATACAACTCCTAGTTGTATTAGGTGTGTTGGGGACACAAGAGACTTCTTGTATCTTAATTGCAAGGTTGCTTGAGAGAGACCATCTTCAACCTCTACTTCCCTGAGTTCAATAAACCTTAGGTTATCCACTTGAGGGAAATTGATGCTGTCCTACAAACCTCTGCGCTTGGAGGCCCAACATAGTCTACAAGAATAGAAGCGTGCGTAGACATCAAGCTATTTCTGGCGCCGTTGCCGGGGAGGTGAGTGCTTGAAGGTATATCTTTAGATCTTGCAATTAAATCTTTTTGTTTCTTGTTTTTATTTTCACTAGTTAGGCTTATGGAAAACAACAAAAATATTTTGAGAGAGCTTTATGAGCTCTACCTTGAGTTGGGACATGAAGTGTTTGAAGAGAAAATCAAAAAGCCTATGGAGCTTTACTATTTTCACAACACTCATGATATTAGTAATGTTATTTGCATGTCTTCTTTGAATACTCTTGATGCTAATGATATGCAAAGCTATAAGCTTGGGGATGCTACGTTTTATGAAGATGATCTTTTTAGACCCCCAAGTTTTGATGAGGAAATTTATTTTGATGATACTTTGCCTCCTATCTATGATGATTATTGTGATGACACTTATGCTATAAAGAATAAATGTTTGGAAGTGTATCATGATAAGAAAGGTTCATGTGATAGCTATTTTCTTGAGTTTGCTCCCACTATTACTTATGAGAAGGATTTTGCTTATGTGGAGAGTAATAAATTTTCTATGCTTGTGGATCATGATAAGAATTTTTTATGTGATACTTATATTGTTGATTTTATTCATGATCCCACTGAAAATTATTATGATAGGGGAAAATATGCTTATAGATATTTCAATAATATCAAGTTCCCTCTCTTTATGTTGAAGGTTTTGAAGTTGCACTTATTTTGGCTTCCTATGCTAATATCTTTATGCTCCCATGAGTTATTTCTCTACAAGATCCCTTTGCATAGGAAGCATGTTAGGCTTAAATGTTTTTGGTATTTGCTTCTTCATGCTCTCTTTTTTTCTACAACTCTTATTCCTACGAGAGCATCATTAAAATCTTAAGCCTATCTTTATGGCTATAAAGAAAGAGCTCTAGGGAGACAACCCTTGTTATCTTTACTTTGAGTTTTTACTTTCTGTTTTTAGTGGTCTTGATGATTGTTACTACTGTAGCAACATCATTGTATCTTTATTTTCAAGCTTTGTGCCAAGTTATAGCCTCATATGACAAGGGAAGTGAAAGTTGTGACATGCTGTCCAGAAAACAGATTCTGTCCTCGTGACGGGAAAAATCATAGAAAAACCCCATTTCATATTTTTGAGCTGAATTTTTTACACAGCATGCTCTATACAATCACGGAACTTGCGTATATTCTGAGTTTTTTGATTTGAGTTGCAGAAGTACCCCTAAAAAATTCTTCACTACCTGCTGTTCTGTTTTTCACAGATTCTGCCACGTTTTTTCTCTCCTAACTTTTGCAAACCTTAAGCTTCCTTTTTCTTTGCAAAAACCTTTTGGAAATCTTGAGAAACAGTATCTCTTAAAGAATATCCTTATATACAGTAGGGAAAAATTATTTATTAAGGGTACTAAGCTCTCTAATCAGCTTATGATGAGTTATGTATGAAGGGAGTTTTCAAGTGTGCGATGGAAGATGATGAAAGAAGATCCAGGAGTGTCAAGCGCTCAAGCTTGGGGATGCCCCCATACATCCCCAATAAATATTCAAGGAGACTCAAGCGTCTAAGCTTGGGGATGCCCCCGTGCATCCCCTTCTCCATCAACAATCATCAGTTCGTCCTTCGTCTCACTATATTTTTATCACTTCATGCGTTATGTGCTATGCTTGGAGCGTCTCGCTCTTAGGTTTTATTTTTAGTTTTCTTTAGCTTTGCTTGCTGTTCATAACAAGTTTCATCCTGTCTTACTTTGTGTGGGAGAGAAACACGCTCCACTTTCAAAATCTAGAACACATCACAGGATTCTTCATGCCTATCTTTTTGCTGTTGTTTGTTCATTATCTTTTCGTAGCTACTGCCATGTTTAGTTTTAGTTTTAGTTTGTCTTTAGCAAGAGCCTTGGCTTTTGTTTAGTTTGTTGCTGGAACTCTCTTTAGTTTTCATGTTTATCTTGTTAAGAGAGTTGGTTGTTGCACTGAGTTGTGTCTTGTCTAGAAAGTAGGTAATTAAGGTTGCTATTTAGTTTTAGGAGTAACTTGCAATAGTTTTGAGGTATTGATGTGAGTAATGTATGAACTTTTGGTGTCAAGAGCTCTAGCCTATTAGTGATAGGTGTCGTATTTTGGGAAATCCGTGTTTATTTTCAAAACCTACAAAACTAGTTGAGAACTCTAGCTACTAGATGGACACTACTCTTCTGAGGGGTCGGATATTAGAGTACACTCACGTACCATGAGTCGAGGATGCGCAAGGATAACCAAACCCCCATACACTCCTCCTCGGGGTACTTGTCTCTTTGTGAACCTCCTTACTAGATTGAGAGTTACCGATAATAAGTGCATGAGTTCTTCGGACTAATGTAAGTATTGAAAGTTGACACTTCCGCCTCCTGATATTTTCTAGCCTCTCCTGTGCCGTGCATTGCTTTCTTCTCACTCCGAGAGTTGGCGTCCACCTTTGCCGGTACATCCAAACCCTTGGCATGATACGCTCTGTCATCATAAACCTCCTTATATCTTTCCTCAAAACAGCCACCATACCTACCTATCAAGGAATTTCCATAGCCTTTCCGAGATATATTGCCATGCAACATCCACCTCTTCTTGACTTGATCTTCATGTCATACATGTTCCTGCTACACTGGCAGCGACATACATTGCATACATCATGATAGCTACATCTTCTTTATGATTTCGAGTACCTTGTAAAGTGTGAAAGATCTCCTTTACCTTCTTGTAAAATAGAGTGTTGCCCTTAAGTGAAGAAAAGATCCCAAAGAGGACAAATGAGAGAAATAGAAAGCGCCATTGAGGCCACCAAAAAAATACAAAAAAATATAAAAAAGAGAAAAAGAAATAAAAAGAGAGAAAGGGGCAACACTACTATCATTTTGATAGATCCACACTCGTACTCCCTCTTATATCTTGTACTCCATAGAGATTATCATTCATGCATATAGCTATGTGGGGACCTTGACACTATAGAACTTGGCTTGTATATTCCAATGACGAGCCTCCTCAAATGAGCTCTAGGTATCTTGAGCAAGCAAGTTGGATGCACCTCCACTAGTTCCATTGGAGAGTTTTTCTTAGCTCTTATGTGCATCCGTTGCATGGCAATCCCTACTCCTCACATCATATCTTTCATATGGCCTTCTCTCGCCTATGATTGTCCTCATTGATGTGAGCCTTTCACATTTTTTTTGTCTTCCTCCCCCATCATTTTTCTCTCTTTTCCATACTAAGTGTCAACTTTCTTGCTTACGCTCATCCATTGCATGAGTGCTCAAAAGGTCGAAAAGGAGTGGATCATTTTGACTTGTACCTGACTAGTGGTCTGGGGATGAGTCAAGATAAGATTACAAAGAAGACCAAGTGTGAAACTTTAGTAGATTGAGTTCTCAACAAAAATACTTTTTTTATCTCGTATTCCCTATCCCCTTTCTTGCACGCAAACACCATTTGGAGACATTTGAGTCACGGACAGCGAGAGCTCTTGCACGCTTTGTTCTTTTGTTGCTTGTGTCAATGCTAATATAGACTCTTGCTTGTTATGACTTGAATTGTAGCTATGACGATTGTTTGATCCAATATATGTAGGGGAAACTCCATCAAACCTTGACGTTTAAAATGCTAATATAGACTATTGTTTGATCCAATATATGTAGGGGAAACTCCATCAAACCTTGACGTTTAAAATGTGCACTCATATTCATATTCACATACTTAAGTGGAGTTTGCCCTATGAATTGTAGCTATGCTAACCACTTTGGACCCAAGAAGGTTGGGGACCATATTGTAATTAAAGGGTCTTAGGTACATTTGAGGAATGTTGGGTGCTTGGCCTATTCATTGAGAATGCGGTGCTTTCATGAGGAACCAGGAGTCAAGACATAATATGTTATTGATCTACAAACTTCATTCCAATGTCATCACGGTAACATGAATGTATTGCAAGCATATATATATATATAATGTAATGTGGTGAACTTTGTATAGGATGCATCATGGCATGTTTAGTTCTTGCTACAAGTGTTTTTCTTGCATGTTCTTACAAGCAAAGTTTTGAGATATGAGGCATTTGTGAAGTTGCATATAATGGGAAAGTTACCCCAAAATTTGTCATAAAGAAATTTATCGTGTATCAATTCCTCATATGTGCTCTCATATGCAATATTTATGAAATTATAGAAACACTAATTTCTCTAAGCATGTGCTTTCTTGATTAGAAATTCATGGTTATACAAATAAGATCAATTTGTGCCATGTGCCATGTTCCATGTGTCATGTGTCACGTGTCATGTGTCATGTGCCTTGCTCTTATGATAGGATCAAACTTGTTTAACAATGGGTTCACATATGGATATCATGTCGTTATCAATTGTAACTATCTTTTACATGTGAGTTTCTTTGTGTATTGCCACTTAGTAACTTATATACATCAGAAAGTTCATATATTCCCTTGATATCATCTACCCATTGCCGACCACTTAGTTTGTTCATTGTTGTTTCTTTGGTGGCTTCGGTGGAAGGGTGTTATGTTAGTGCTTGTATGTATTGCATATTCCTTTTGCACTCATGTGCGTTAAAGTATTCCTCATATGTCTAATTCTTATCTTCATATCATTGTACCTTGCTACCTATATTGATCCACACTTAAGGTTGACCTTCTCCATGTGTTCCTTATAGAATATGTGCATTTGATTTCACTCACAACTTGTCATATGCACACATTATGGTGGTCTCATACCATATGGGTTTCTCTAGATCTTTCCTTCCATTTTGGCATTTGTTGCCAATGGGGGAGAAGTTTAGAGGGTTTAGTGGGGGTTTAGTGGTTGAGGTCATTCATGCATATCTACCAGTGTTATGTATGGTTATGGCATGAATGAGCTACGTATATAGATTAAACTTCAACATGGTCAACATATGGAATGAAATTCAAGTTCATTCACACATGCATATATTGTGGGGGAGTTTTCTCTATATATTATGGTTGTACTAACATCAAATTCTTGTGTAGTGTTTTGATGCTAGTATAACCGGTGCGGATAAACATAAAGTAACTTTGTGTCACTTTATGCTATCAAAAGAACCCAAGTATACAATTTATCCTTGGATAAGTTGCATGCTTGCTTGAATATTCATTATATAAACCCTCTTACTGAAATTGTCATCAACTACCAAAATGGGGGAGATTGAAAGTACATGTAGTCCCCATGTGTGGTTTTGGTAATTAATGACAATCCTTATGGACTAATGTTTGCATTGAGATATATATATATATTTGAAGGAAAGTTACATAGGCAGTGCATGAAGAACATTGTTTATCAACACAAATGTATCCATAGTGGCTTGGTAATGAATGATGATTCCAATAAAACAACAATGGCATCATGGATCTATGGATGGTTGTCCCATGGATAATGATAGGAAGAATGGATGAATTTGCAATGAATACAATCTATTGAATATCGGTTTTTGGGTCTCACGTGTTGTATACAATCTCGGATTAAGAGGATTCAAAAAGAAAAGTCATTTTCCTCAACAAGACCGAGAATATTCATGTTGAACACTTGTCCATTTGAGGTCGTCTTAAGGACTCAATAATCCGCGCAATATATCTGTCATGTGTCTTTTGGACTGGACACCACTTGATCATGGAGTAAAGATGAATGCTGACCAAGAGAAAGATGAAAGATTGAATTCTTGATGGTCATCACTCAAGAATTACTTATGTACCACATGCGATCTTGTGGCATGGTAAGAAATTTTCAATTGTGCATTGAGATCTAACCCATAGGAATGTATTTCTATGTCTTTGAGGGTTAGGTGATTCTCATGGGAATGCATCAAGAGAAAGATCACAAGTGCCCATAAGATGATGACATCAAGTGTAATGGTCATCAAGTTAGGCAAGGTCAAGTTCAAGATATGCATCTCATAGGATTACATGCTTGAAGCTTGCGGATGATCATCTGGTGGCACATGTGAAGATGGCATATAATTCAAAGATTTCATCATGACTTACGAGGAAACTAATTGAAGTATTCACCAAGTTATGTGACCAATATTTCAAGGACATATTGAGCCAAGCATGACCCCATCATCAAGCTCAAGTGGAAGCTCAAGTCAAAGGTATTGTGTCGTGGATCATTGACCATCGAAAATGATTGTAACACCCTCAGTGTTATGGAACAGTAACACTTTTGATTATGAAAATTACTGTTGCAAATTACTGTTGCTAATCACTGTTGATCATCACTGTTGTTTAACCACTGTTGCTCCATGTCCTTCCTCAAACTTGTGTTGGTCACAATCAAACTTTGATGTGGGGTGATCCACTACCAAGGCTCCATATGCATGATCACTTGTAATCAAAACCCTAAGTCAAGACCCTATTCACATGTGGATATGAAAGTGGTGGCAAATCAAACCCAAACCCTAAACCCTTTTGGAATGATATTAAAAATAAGGTGGAAAATAAAAGTCAACCTAAAATTGTGAAACCACTTTTGTTAAATCACCAATATTCAGTGGACCATGTCCATGTGGGTACGGGAATTTATTAACCAATAAAATAAATCAAACAATTCAAACAGTAGCCAAAAAAGTGGCAGTTAATACCTTTTTAATAAAACAAAAATGCAAAAGAATTTATAAAACTCCAAATCTTTTTGTGGCATCTCAATATTGTGTTACACTAATTATGGGCTATGTTACATATTTAAAAAAATATAAAAGCAACTAAAATAAATACCAAACATAAAAAGAAAACAAGAAACCAAAACGAAATAAAAGGAAACCAATCTACCGCCCCAGTGCAAAGCCCATCTAAACCCCGGCCCACCACGCCCCCTCCCCATCTTCTTCCTACTGCTCACCAGGGGGGTCGTGGACGCTTGTGCCTCGTCCATGGCCGGCTGTGCCGCCGTGTCGCCCATCCCCTGGCTAGCCTGGAGGATAAGGACCCCTGGGACGCACCCTAACCCTAGCGCCCTCCCTTTTTCTCCCCATCGCGCCTCCCTCTCCTCTCCCGTGGCTCGCGCCCAGCTCGCCGTCCCACGGCCGTCGCCGTGCAACAGCAGTCGTCGCGGCCAGCGGCCGCCATGGGCCAAGTCGCCTGTCCGGGGGCTCCTTCATGCTCCACTAGGTCGCCTCCACCCTGCAGATCGAGCCGGGGTCCAAAAGGTGGCGCGAATCGAGCTTCCCTGCCGTCCACAGCCGTCGTCGGCCTCACCGGAATTGGCGCCGCCTTGAACACCTCCGGCCTTCTCGAACCCTCTCCTGCCATCACCGTGAGCGCCCCCCTCGATCCCCCACTTTTTTCTGTCGAATTGCCCGCCGTAGGCCTCCATCTCCGTGCTCGCCATGCTCTGCCTCGAGAACGGCCGCGACTAGCGCGCCCCCGTGACCGACGCGCGCACGCGCTGCCTCCCAGGCCACGCCCTGGCCATGACCACGGCTGTTCCCTGGCCGCAGCCTGGCGCCCCCCTCCTCCCGTACGTGCCCGTGGCCGGAGGGCCAAGCCCCGGCCGCGCCATGGCCGCACCTACAACACCCCTCGCCACGCCCACCGCGCCTCGGACACACTCCCCGCACACCGCACCCCGCCCCTCCCCGCATGAGGCCACGCCCCCCCCTCCTCTCAAACCTCGTCGGGGCTGGCCTGACCTCGCCGCCATGCTGCTCTTCTCGCCGACGGGCATGGTTGAATTAGGACACGGGGCAAACCCCCTCCCTCTCTCTCTGTCTAGTGGGCCCAAGCCCATAGGATTAAGTTAAAAAGATTTTTTTTGCTAAGTTTAATATCCTGTTAGGCTTACATGTGGGACCAGCCCATTAAAATAACCTTTGGGTTAATATAACTGTTAATTAAACAATATCTCAATGACACCTGGGCCCCACTGTTAGTTAGTAATTAAAATGAATTTAATTTAAATATGAGAGTATGACATGTGGGTCCCCCCCTGATTAGTTAAATTAATTAAACTGGTTATTAATAGGTGTCACTGACCAGTGGGACCCACTGGTCAGGTTTGACCAGTCAAACTTACAGGTGGGTCCCCTCTGTCAGGTTTGACCAGTCAAATCTACTGTTTTGGATAATGTTGAATTAATAATTAAAGAAAATCCAGAAATTGATTTAAATTTATTTAAATTTGGAAATTCAATATCTTTTAAACCGTAAGTCTGATTCAAAAACTTTATACATGAAAATTGATCAGAAAAATATATAGAATACGAATACGTTATCCGTATGTCTATCACACCCCTCTAACACAACGAACATCGAACCTTCCCCCTTCGGTCCGTCTGTCCGATAAACTGTCCGGTACTGTTAGAGTGCCCGGATGAATTTATTCCGAACACGAATGTTTCTCAGAATAGATCAACTAGCACGGATACACCCCCCTTATGTTTCTCCGGTACCCACGACACCTCCGGTTTGATCCTTCCCCCCCCTCCGGACACCTTGTCCGATAATCACCCGGAGCTGGCCGTTCATCCCCGGATGAATTCCCGCTCCGAGCAACATACGTTGCACTGCGTTAGAACACCGTTAACATTGCATACGCCATGCTATTCATCTGTTTGTTTATGCTTGCTTTGTATTTACTATTTCTTCCCCCCTTTATTCTCCGGTAGACCGCGCTGCTACCGCCGACTACACCGCCGCCGGGTACGACTACTTCGTCGACGACCCTACCCCTACCGTCGAGCTTCCAGGCAAGCAGAGCCATTCTCTTCCCCAGATATCGCCTACCTTTCCGTACTTTCTTGCACTAGGCATTTTTACTGCTGCTGCTACGATTACAATCCTATTCAATTGCATAGCCTGATTTTGTCGCCCCTTGATGTACCTCCTTTATCCTATGCTGCCTATTATATTTGTGCATTATTCAGCAGTGAACCCTGCTTTTGAACTGTTGGTTGTTTCTCTTCTCATGCTGCAAGACATCGTCAGAAGATGCTAGTCTTCGATAGGCCTAGCTTCTTACCCTTATTCTGATTTCTATCTTGCAGTCCACTATATACAACCTCTTCTTTCCGTTGATACAATTCATAATGCTTAGTAGCGGACGTAAGACTCGCGGGTATGCTAGATACTCACCTTTGCTTTATTTCCCCCTTTATGTTTTGCCTGATCGGCCGCTGCAGTCGACGTTGGAGCCCAGGAGCAGGAGTACCCCGGAGGCGGATACTACTACGTCGAGACCCCCGCTGACAAGGACCAGGAGTAGTTTCGGAGGCTCCCAGGCAGGAGGCCTTGCCTTTTCGATCTGTATCTCTGATGTTATTTGTGCTAGCCTTCTTAAGGCAAAACTTGACTAACTATGTCTGTACTCAGATATTATGGCTTGTATAACTTATGTATTCGGGTCCGTGTGACCCCGTATCTTGTAATATATTTGTTTATCCTTTTGTGTTTAGTGTTGTGCTGTGATATTCTCACCGTGGCACCCTAATCTCAGCCGTGTACTCTGCGTGTATGATTACTGTACACGGATTGATTTTGGGGGCGTCACAAGTTGGTATCAGAGCCGGCTGCCTGTAGGAAGCCACCCCACCACAAATTGTCGAAGTTGAGTCTAGTCCTTGAAAAAATATTTTGCTAACTTAATGTTTGGCTTACGGGCCCACATCGATGTCACTACGTGTGATATCTATGGTATTAGGATCCTTTTCTCCTTACCTATGCTCTGGGAATCCGCTCTCTTATCCTTGCTGGTAAGTTTTACGACCTCTGACATTAGGATCACGTTCTCTTGATTCCATCCGGCGTTTTGGTGCTTCCCCATTGATTGAGTCGTGTTGCAGGAGTTCTACCCCAGGTCCCGGACCGCGGATCCCATTCTCATTCTGGGCAGGCCGCGCGTCCTCTGGCATTAACTCATGTGGACAACAGTTTTGTTGCGGCGTGATTGACATAGTGGAATCTATGTCGCGTCGTGTAATCCTTACCGCGGTCTGCGCGCCGCCTAGTGTGTCCTTTTTCCTTAATTTCTAAGACGTTACGCTGCCCGATTTTTGATTGATTCTATGTGTGGATGTGTATGTCTTATATGACTACTCCTATATATTCGTGCCTCCTCTTTGTTGTCGCTTTACCTCTTACTCGTTTCCGGCATCTCGTTAAAATTCTCATCGCTGAAATACCCCTGTTAAATTCTAGCAGGATGGCTGGTCGTGGTGGTTGTGGTCGTGGTCGTGGTGCCAACGATCCACCTCCGCCGCCGGACTACATGGCCGCGATGATGCATCAGTTTCAGATGAACCAGGTGTTTATGAAAGGAGTCATAGATCTGCTCCAGAACTAGAATCAGAACCAGAACCAGCATCAGAACCAACCGCCTGTGGTTACTCTGCGGGACTTCATGCGTCTCAACCCCCCTCTCTTCCACCAACCTGAACAGCCGTTGGATGCCGATGATTAGCTCTGTGACATCAACCGTCAGTTGGAGTTCGCTAATGTGAGCGCTGCTGATTACGTCAACTTCGCGTCCTATTTCCTGCGTGGCCCCGCTGCTCAGTGGTGGGAAACTTACAAGGGCTCGCTAGATGAAGGGACTGTCGTCACCTGGAATGACTTCAAGACTGCCTTTCGTGCTCGTTATGTCCCCCAGGCGATTATGAACCGTATGAAGGCCGAGTTCCGCCACCTTGTTCAGGGCAACAAAACCGTCGAGGCATATCAGAGGGAATTTCTCCGCCTCTCCCGCTATGCTGCAAGTGACCTCCCCAATGATGTAAGTAGGCAAGAGAAGTTCCGTGATGGACTCAACCCAAATCTCCATCTTGCACTGGCTTTGCACGTCTTCCCCGACTTCGCCACCATGGTGAACCAGACTATCACTCTCGAGACCGCTCAGCTTAAGTTCGGTGGTTCGCCGAAGCGCCCCTGTGATGCTGGCTCATCTTCGGGCACAGCACAGAAGCAACGTGTTTGGCTTCCACACAGTGTGTATCGTCCACCTGCCCCTGTACCAAGGCCGTCGTATGTTGCACCTCGTCTGCCTCCGCCCCCGCCGAGACAGCCGAAGACTGAGACTGCACCCCTCCGTCCTCAAGATGGCTTGTGCTTCAAGTGCCATCAACCTGGTCACTTTTCCAGAGACTGCCCCCAGCGACAGAATCAACTGGTAGTTCACCCTGCTGGCCGTGGAAATGGCCGTGGCAACAACAGGACCCCCAACTATAACACTGGGTCTTCTTCTCACACTCGCGTACATGCTTACAACATTAATGTCGAAGAAGCTCAGGAGCAACCTGCTACCGTGATGGGTACCCTTCTTGTTAATTCAGTACCTGCTACTATTTTATTTGATTCAGGAGCATCGCATTCATTCATGTCAGAAGCATTTGCATTGTCGCATAACTTCATGATAGAAAAGATGGATCCACCGATGGTTGTCCGCACTCTGATAGGCCATTGCCACACTTCCAAGATAGTGCCCAAAACCATCGTCGAAATTGAAGGAATTGAGTTCCTTGCTTCCCCCATCCTCCTGAAGTCTTACACCATAGACCTCATTATCGGCATGGATTGGTTTAAAGTCCACGATGCCACACTGTATTGTGGGACCAGTTCTGTCCAACTTTTTCACCCCTCCGGCGAGATTGTTAACCACACCACCCGGATTACCCGTGATGCTGAAACGCATATCTATATGATGAATGCTCTGAATGTCTCACCTCCTGACGGGATTGAGAACGTTCCAGTCGTTCGTGATTTTCCCGACGTCTTCCCAGAAGAATTCCCGGGAATACCCCCGATCCGTGAGGTTGAATTTGTCATCGACCTGAAACCCGGCACCGTTCCTATTGCCAAGCGTCCCTATAAGATGCCACCTCACCACCTCCTTGAACTGAAGAAGGAGATCGACGAAGCACTTCACAAAGGATTCATTCGCCCAAGTTCCTCTTCTTGGGGAGCACCTTCGCTCTTTGTCAAGAAGAGCGATGGAACAAATCGTTTGGTCCCAGATTACCGACCCATCAACCAAGCCACCATCCAGAACAAATATCCGCTTCCCCGGATCAACGATCTGTATGATCAACTTGCTGGATCCACGGTGTTTTCGAAACTCGACTTGAGGTTGGGTTACCATCAGATCCGAGTCCGTGAAGAGGACATTCCGAAGACCGCTTTCATTACTCGCTATGGTTCATACGAGTACACTGTCATCTCCTTTGGCTTGACGAATGCTCCAGCCACTTTCTCCCGATTGATGAACTATATATTCATGGAATACCTCGACAAGTTTGTCGTGGTTTATCTGGATGATATCTTAATATAATCCAAGAATAAAGGGGAGCATGCTGAACATCTTCTCCTTATACTGGAGAAGCTTCGAGAACACAAACTCTACGCTAAGTATTCTAAGTGTTAGTTCTGGCTTCCTGAAGTGACCTACCTTGGTCACGTGATTTCCAAGGATGGCATTGCCGTCAACCCAGAACGTATCCAGGCTATTCTTGACTGGACTCCTCCCAAGACTGTCAAGCAAGTCCGAAGTTTCCTCGGCCTTGCCAGCTATTGCCGCCTTTTCGTCGAGAACTTCTCCAAGATTGCCAGGCCTTTGACTAACCTGCTTCACAAAGGCATCAAGTTTGAGTGGACAGATAAATGTCAGGAAAGTTTCCAAGCCCTCAAGGACAAGCTCACTTCTCCCCCAGTGCGACGCATCTCGTCAAGGATTAGGGTGTGTCCTAATGCAAGAGCGCAAAGTGATTGCTTATGGCTCTCGTCAATTGTGTGCTCACGAAGATAAGTATCCAACACATGATCTTGAATTGGCAGCGGTAATTTATGCATTGAAGCTGTGGCGACATTACCTCGTCAGTAATCGTTGTGAGATCTACACCGTCCACCAAAGCCTGAAGTACCTATTTACTCAACCAGACCTGAATCTCCGCCAGCAGAGATGGCTCGAGACAATAGCCGACTACAACATGGGAATTTCTTACACCCCTGGCAAAGCTAATGTGGTGGCTGATGCCCTCAGCCGCAAAGCCTACTGTAGTGAACTTGAAGTTCAAGTACAACAACCACTTCTGTATGAAGAGCTCCGCAAGCTGAACATCGAAATTGTTCCGCAGGGATATGTGAACTCCCTGGTGGTCAAACCAGACCTTGACACCCGCATCAAGACGGTACAACATTATGACTCTGAAATTTGGAAGATTAAGCGGCGTGTCGCCAGCGGAGAGCCCTCAATCTTCACTATTGATGCAAATGATGATAATGCGGTGTACTTCAAGGGTCGTTTAGTGGTTCCGGTAGCCAAGGCCAACCTGAATTACGCCCCTGATGTCATGAAAGAAGCTCATGATACACCTTTGTCGATCCACCCTGGTAGTACCAAGATGTACCAAGACATTTGTCAGCGGTACTGGTGGTCTAATATGAAGCAAGACATTGCTCGTTATGTTGATGAGTGTGACGTTTGCCGTCGTGTCAACGCAGAACATCAAAGACCTGCTGGAACTCTGCAACCACTTTCTATTCTTGAATGGAAATGGGACAAGATTGAAATGGACTTCGTCACTGGTTTTCCCCGATCACAGAAGGGTCACGATGCGATATTTGTCGTCATCGACCGATTCTCCAAGGTTGCCCACTTTCTGCCTGTCAAGGAGACGATCTCTGCTAGTCAGTTAGCAGACTTGTATGTTTCCAGAATTGTGTCCCTCCATGGCATTCCGTTGGAGATCAGTTCAGACCGTGGCAGTATTTTCACCTCAAGATTTTGGGATAGTTTCCAAGAAGCTATGGGAACTCACCTGAATTTCAGCACCGCTTATCACCCCCAGTCGCAAGGACAAGTCGAACGCGTGAATCAAGTGCTTGAAGACATGCTTCGAGCTTGTGTCATCTCCTTCGGCAAGAAATGGGAGGAATCTCTTACATTTGCTGAGTTCTTGTACAACAATAGCTATCAAGCTAGTTTGAAGATGGCACCCTTTGAAGTTCTCTATGGACGTAAGTGTCGAACCCCTCTGAATTGGTCAGAAACTGGGGAACGAACTCTCATTGGTCCGGACATTATTCAGCATGCCGAAGATCAGGTTCACGTTATCCGTGAACACCTGAAAGCTTCTCAATCCCGTCAGAAGAGCAACTATGACTGCAAACAAAAGGAAATGGTTTATCAACCTGGCGAATACGCGTACCTCCGTGTCACTCCGATGAGAGGCACTCACCGCTTCGGGATCAAAGGAAAATTAGCTCCTCGCTACATTGGCCCGTTCCGTATCCTTTCCAGAAGATGACCGGTGGCATACCGTTTGGAATTGCCGGCAAACCTCTCCCAAGTCCACGATGTATTCCACGTGTCGCAACTCCGACGCTGCTTCAAGGACCCTATTCGAGAAGTGGAACATGATATGATCGAGCTGCAACAGGACTTGACTTATCAAGAACATCCGAGCCACATTCTTGATCAATCTGAACGCAAAACCCGCAACAAGACGACGAAGTTTCTCAAAGTTCAGTGGTCGAATCATTCTGAAGATGAAGCGACTTGGGAACGCGAAGATCGTCTTCGTGAAGAATACCCCGATCTTTTCACCTCTACCACTTAAATTCTCGAGACGAGAATTCTTGTAGTGGGGGAGATTTGTAACACCCTCAGTGTTATGGAACAGTAACACTTTTGATAATGAAAATTACTGTTGCAAATTACTGTTGCTAATCACTGTTTATCATCACTGTTGTTTAACCACTGTTGCTCCATGTCCTTCCTCAAACTTGTGTTGGTCACAATCAAACTTTGATGTGGGGTGATCAACTACCAAGGCTCCATATGCATGATCATTTGTAATCAAAACCCTAAGTCAAGACCCTATTCACATGTGGATATGAAAGTGGGGGCAAATCAAACCCAGACCCTAAACCCTTTTGGAATGATATTAAAAATAAGGTGGAAAATAAAAGTCAACCTAAAATTGTGAAAACACTTTTGTTAAATCACCAATATTCGGTGGACCATGTCCATGTGGGTATGGGAATTTATTAAGCTATAAAATAAATCAAACAATTCAAACAGTAGCCAAAACAGTGGCATTTAATACCTTTTTAATAAAACAAAAATGCAAAAGAATTTATAAAACTCCAAATCTTTTTGTGGCATCTCAATATTGTGTTACACTAATTATGGGCTATGTTACATATTTAAAAAAATATAAAAGCAACTAAAATAAATACCAAACATAAAAAGAAAACAAGAAACCAAAACGAAATAAAAGGAAACCAATCTACCGCCCCAGTGCAAAGCCCATCTAAACCCCGGCCCACCACGCCCCCTCCCCATCTTCTTCCTACTGCTCACCAGGGGGGTCGTGGACGCTTGTGCCTCGTCCATGGCCGGCTGTGCCGCCGTGTCGCCCATCCCCTGGCTAGCCTGGAGGATAAGGACCCCTGGGACGCACCCTAACCCTAGCGCCCTCCCTTTTTCTCCCCATCGCGCCTCCCTCTCCTCTCCCGCGGCTCGCGCCCAGCTCGCCGTCCCACGGCCGTCGCCGTGCAACAGCAGTCGTCGCGGCCAGCGGCCGCCTGGGCCAAGTCGCCTGTCCGGGGGCTCCTTCATGCTCCACTAGGTCGCCTCCACCCTGCAGATCGAGCTGGGGTCCAACAGGTGGCGCAAATTGAGCTTCCCCGCCGTCCACAGCCGTCGTCAGCCTCGCCGGAATTGACGCCGCCTTGAACACCTCCGGCCTTCTCGAGCGCTCTCCTGCCATCACCGTGAGCGCCCCCTCGATCCCCCACTTTTTTCTGTCGAATTGCCCGCCGTAGGCCTCCATCTCCGTGCTCTCCATGCTTTGCCTCGAGAACGGCCGCGACTAGCGCGCCCCCGTGACCGACGCACGCACGCGCTGCCTCCCAGGCCACGCCCTGGCCATGACCACGGCTGTTCCCTGGCCGCAGCCTGGAGCCCTCCTCCTCCCGTACGTGCCCGTGGCCGAAGGGCCAAGCCCCTTCCGCGCCATGGCCGCACCTGCAACACCCCTCGCCACGCCCACCGTGCCTCGGACACACTCCCCGCACGCCGCACCCCCGCCCCTCCCCGCATGAGGCCACGCCCCCCCCTCCTCTCAAACCTCGTCGGAGCTGGCCTGACCTCGCCGCCGTGCTGCTCTGCTCGCCGACGGGCGTGGTTGAATTAGGCCACGAGGCAAACCCCCTCCCTCTCTCTATGTCTAGTGGGCCCAAGGCCATAGGATTAAGTTAAAAAGATTTTTTTTGCTAAGTTTAATATCCTGTTAGGCTTACATGTGGGACCAGCCCATTAAAATAACCTTTGGGTTAATAAAACTGTTAATTAAACAATGTCTCAATGACACCTGGGCCCCACTGTTAGTTAGTAATTAAAATGAATTTAATTTAAATATGAGAGTATGACATGTGGGTCCCCCGCTGATTAGTTACATTAATTAAACTGATTATTAATAGGTGTCACTGACTAGTGGGACCCACTGGTCAGGTTTGACACGTCAACCTTACAGGTGGGTCCCCTCTGTCAGGTTTGACCAGTCAAATCTACTGTTTTGGATAATGTTGAATTAATAATTAAAGAAAATCCAAAAATTGATTTAAATTTATTTAAATTTGGAAATTCAATATCTTTTAAACCGTAAGTCTGATTCAAAAACTTTATACATGAAAATTGAATAGAAAAATATAACAAATACGAATATAGTATCCGTATGTCTATCACACCCCTCTAACACAACGAACATCGAACCGTCCCCCTTCGGTCCGTCTGTCCGATAAACTGTCCGGTACTTTTAGAGTGCCCGGATGAATTTATTCCGAACACGAATGTTTCTCAGAATAGATCAACTAGCACGGATACACCCCCCTTATGTTTGTCCGGTACCCACGACACCTCCGGCTTGATCCTTCCCCCCCCTCCGGACACCTTGTCCGATAATCACCCGGAGCTGGCCGTTCATCCCCGGATGAATTCCCGGAACATTCTTGATCAATCTGAACGCAAAACCCGCAACAAGACGACGAAGTTTCTCAAAGTTCAGTGGTCGAATCATTCTGAAGATGAAGCGACTTGGGAACGCGAAGATCGTCTTCGTGAAGAATACCCCGATCTTTTCACCTCTACCACTTAAATTCTCGAGACGAGAATTCTTGTAGTGGGGGAGATTTGTAACACCCTCAGTGTTATGGAACAGTAACACTTTTGATTATGAAAATTACTGTTGCAAATTACTGTTATTAATCACTGTTGATCATCACTGTTGTTTAACCACTGTTGCTCCATGTCCTTCCTCAAACTTGTGTTGGTCACAATCAAACTTTGATGTGGGGTGATCAACTACCAAGGCTCCATATGCATGATCACTTGTAATCAAAACCCTAAGTCAAGACCCTATTCACATGTGGATATGAAAGTGGTGGCAAATCAAACCCAAACCCTAAACCCTTTTGGAATGATATTAAAAATAAGGTGGAAAATAAAAGTCAACCTAAAATTGTGAAACCACTTTTGTTAAATCACCAATATTCAGTGGACCATGTCCATGTGGGTATGGGAATTTATTAAGCTATAAAATAAATCAAACAATTCAAACAGTAGCCAAAAAAGTGGCAGTTAATACCTTTTTAATAAAACAAAAATGCAAAAGAATTTATAAAACTCCAAATCTTTTTGTTGCATCTCAATATTGTGTTACACTAATTATGGGCTACGTTACATATTTAAAAAAATATAAAAGCAACTAAAATAAATACCAAACATAAAAAGAAAACAAGAAACCAAAACGAAATAAAAGGAAACCTATCTACCGCCCCAGTGCAAAGCCCATCTAAACCCCGGCCCACCACGCCCCCTCCCCATCTTCTTCCTACTGCTCACCAGGGGGGTCGTGGACGCCTGTGCCTCGTCCATGGCCGGCTATGCCGCCGTGTCGCCCATCCCCTGGCTAGCCTGGAGGATAAGGACCCCTGGGACGCAACCTAACCCTAGCGCCCTCCCTTTTTCTCCCCATCGCGCCTCCCTCTCCTCTCCCGCGGCTCGCGCCCAGCTCGCCGTCCCACGGCCGTCGCCGTGCAACCGCAGTCGTCGCGGCCAGCGGCCGCCACGGGCCAAGTCGCCCTGTCCGGGGGCTCCTTCATGCTCCACTAGGTCGCCTCCACCCTGCAGATCGAGCCGGGGTCCAACAGGTGGCGCGAATCGAGCTTCCCCGCCGTCCACAGCCGTCGTCGGCCTCGTCGGAATTGGCGCCGCCTTGAACACCTCTGGCCTTCTCGAGCCCTCTCCTGCCATCACCGTGAGCGCCCCCCTCGATCCCCCACTTTTTTCTGTCGAATTGCCCGCCGTAGGCCTCCATCTCCGTGCTCGCCATGCTCTGCCTCGAGAACGGCCGCGACTAGCGCGCCCCCGTGACCGACGCGCGCACGCACTGCCTCCCAGGCCACGCCCTGGCCATGACCACGGCTGTTCCCTGGCCGCAGCCTGGCGCCCCCCTCCTCCCGTACGTGCCCGTGGCCGGAGGGCCAAGCCCTGGCCGCGCCATGGCCGCACCTACAACACCCCTCGCCACGCCCACCGCGCCTCGGACACACTCCCCGCACGCCGCACCCCGCCCCTCCCCGCATGAGGCCACGCCCCCCTCCTCTCAAACCTCGCCGGGGCTGGCCTGACCTCGCCGCCATGCTGCTCTGCTCGCCGACGGGCATGGTTGAATTAGGACACGGGGCAAACCCCCTCCCTCACTCTCTGTCTAGTGGGCCCAAGGCCATAGGATTAAGTTAAAAAGATTTTTTTTGCTAAGTTTAATATCCTGTTAGGCTTACATGTGGGACCAGCCCATTAAAATAACCTTTGGGTTAATATAACTGTTAATTAAACAATGTCTCAATGACACCTGGGCCCCACTGTTAGTTAGTAATTAAAATGAATTTAATTTAAATATGAGAGTATGACATGTGGGTCCCCCGCTGATTAGTTAAATTAATTAAACTGATTATTAATAGGTGTCACTGACCAGTGGGACCCACTGGTCAGGTTTGACCAGTCAAACTTACAGGTGGGTCCCCTCTGTCAGGTTTGACCAGTCAAATCTACTGTTTTGGATAATGTTGAATTAATAATTAAAGAAAATCCAGAAATTGATTTAAATTTATTTAAATTTGGAAATTCAATATCTTTTAAACCGTAAGTCTGATTCAAAAACGTTATACACGAAAATTGATCAGAAAAATATATAGAATACGAATACGTTATCTGTATGTCTATCACACCCCTCTAACACAACGAACATCGAACCTTCCCCCTTCGGTCCGTCTGTCCGATAAACTGTCCGGTACTGTTAGAGTGCCCGGATGAATTTATTCCGAACACGAATGTTTCTCAGAATAGATCAACTAGCACGGATACACCCCCCTTATGTTTGTCCGGTACCCACGACACCTCCGGTTTGATCCTTCCCCCCCCTCCAGACACCTTGTCCGATAATCACCCGGAGCTGGCCGTTCATCCCCGGATGAATTCCCGCTCCGAGCAACGTACGTTGCACTGCGTTAGAACACCGTTAACATTGCATACGCCATGCTATTCATCTATTTGTTTATGCTTGCTTTGTATTTACTATTTCTTCCCCCCTTTATTCTCCGGTAGACCCCGCTGCTACCGCCGACTACACCGCCGCCGGGTACGACTACTTCGTCGACGACCCTACCCCTACCGTCGAGCTTCCAGGCAAGCAGAGCCATTCTCTTCCCCAGATATCGCCTACCTTTCCGTACTTTCTTGCACTAGGCATTGTTACTGCTGCTGCTATGATTACAATCCTATTCAATTGCATAGCCTGATTTTGTCGCCCCTTGATGTACCTCCTTTATCCTATGCTGCCTATTATATTTGTGCATTATTCAGCAGTGAACCCTGCGCATTGTTAGCTAGGACTAGATAGCGGGCCATGATCACTCAGGGCGGGTGAACACGTATACAATATATACAACTGCACATGTATGGTACAAAGTAGACACCGCCAAAGGCCCCTATCTGGGTTATGCCTAGTCACCTCAAGTGTGAGATATCCAGGAGTAATCCTTGTACTCCACTCGAGGATGACTTTGTCTTGCCGCCATAGGGTCCTGGACAGCGGTTGTCCTTAAAGGTAAGAAGTCGGGCGACCCAACGGTGCCCGCGAGCGGTATATCGTCGGGAACGACAGGGAGGGTACGACCGACGTTACTGGCGTGCTTGGCCCCTGCTCGTATCTCGCGAGAGTTACTAAACCACGAAAGTCGAGCTCTACCAAGAGCACACGCGAGACAAGGTAAGGAGACGGTTCACCTTGTTGGTAACCGCAGTGACTTGGTGGGATGATAGGGCAGGCACCGATGTACTGGTGGACCTGACTGCTGTCTTTGACCGCGGGTCGGCTAAGTCGAGGCAACGATAACGGTTGTCACGCAGGTTAATTAAAATGCTAAATGGTTCGGCGGATGTCTTGAGTAGCCTTTTGGCTTGTACGCACTACCTACACGTGGGACGAGGAGTGTGGGCTCCCCTGCATCGTAGTCTCGTTCGAGGGTCTTCAGACGTCAGCAGTACCGCGGGTTGATTGCCGGGAAGTGGTGTTGTCTTCTCTTGCTCGAGCGGTGTATTTGTATTTGCTTTGATTTCGCTTCACCGGCCAGTCACGCACCGTGCAGGAGTACGTTCGGGTTAGGGTCCAAAGCCCGGCGTACATAGGATATAGTCCGGCGGATGACCTCTCTGTTGATTGCCGAAGGATGGGCTACTTTGTGTCGGATAGCTTTGGTGGAGCGTTCCCTAACAAGGTTCCCGCCACCCTGGAGATCCGAGCGTCGTAGAGTCACGCCAGTGCACCCCTGCAAGGAAGATTAATCTATTCGAATAGCCGTGTCCACGGTAACAGGACGCTTTATGCTGAAGCTGGATCTTACCACTAGAAATTTCTACTATTAAAATGTATGGTTCCGGGTCTTCTTCCTCGCAGGGAGTCGAGGAAGGGAACTCGGAGGCATTATTATTATTAATTATTACAACTTACTATTATACAATGCTGCAGCAACTTCTGCTGCATTGTTATTACATTTCTGCTTTTGAACTGTTGGTTGTTTCTCTTCTCATGCTGCAAGACATCGTCAGAAGATGCTAGTCTTCGATAGGCCTAGCTTCTTACCCTTATTCTGATTTCTATCTTGCAGTCCACTATATACAGCCTCTTCTTTCCGTTGATACAATGCATAATGCTTAGTAGCGGACGTAAGACTCGCGGGTATGCTAGATACTCACCTTTGCTTTATTTCCCCCTTTATGTTTTGCCTGATCGGCCGCTGCAGTCGACGTTGGAGCCCAGGAGCAGGAGTACCCCGGAGGCGGATACTACTACGTCGAGACCCCCGCTGACAAGGACAGGAGTAGTTTCGGAGGCTCCCAGGCAGGAGGCCTTGCCTTTTCGATCTGTATCTCTGATGTTATTTGTGCTAGCCTTCTTAAGGCAAAACTTGACTAACTATGTCTGTACTCAGATATTATGGCTTGTATAACTTATGTATTCGGGTCCGTGTGACCCCGTATCTTGTAATATATTTGTTTATCCTTTTGTGTTTAGTGTTGTGCTGTGATATTCTCACCGTGGCACCCTAATCTCAGCCGTGTACTTTGCGTGTATGATTACTGTACACGGATTGATGTTGGGGGCGTCACAAGTTGGTATCAGAGCCGACTGCCTGTAGGAAGCCACCCCACCACTACCTTGTCGAAGTTGAGTCTAGTCCTTGAAAAAATATTTTGCTAACTTAATGTTTGGCTTATGGGCACACATCGATGTCACTACGTGTGATATCTATGGTATTAGGATCCTTTTCTCCTTACCTATCCTCTGGGAATCCGCTCTCTTATCCTTGCTGATAAGTTTTACGAACTCTGACATTAGGATCACGTTCTCTTGATTCCATCCGGCGTTTTGGTGCTTCCCCATTGATTGAGTCGTGTTGCAGGAGTTCTACCCCAGGTCCCGGACCGCGGATCCCATTCTCATTCTGGGCAGGCCGCGCGTCCTCTGGCATTAACTCATGTGGCCAACAGTTTTCTTGCGGCGTGATTGACATAGTGGAATCTATGTCGCGTCGTGTAATCCTTACCACGGTCTGCGCGCCGCCTAGTGTGTCCTTTTTCCTTAATTTCTACGACGTTACGCTGCCCGATTTTCGATTGATTCTATGTGTGGATGTGTATGTCTTATATGACTACTCCTATATGAATGCTCCAACGGCCATTTCGTCCCTTGGGCTATATAAACCCCCTCAGCACAACATGTGAGGGTTGAGCACTTCATTCCAAACACACAAGAACCCTAAAAGGCTCCCTCTCCTTTCTCCTACACCAAATCCTATATCCCGAAGATATTTGTGAGAGTTCTTGAGAGATATTTCACCCATTGATAGATCCACTCCCTCTCCCTCTTTTGACCAAAGTAATTCGTGATTTGAGCAAGTCTTGAGCATTTCCCCATTGATCTTGTTACTCTTGGAGGTTGGAGACTCTTAGGCGGTAGGAGTGCTCCGGTGAGGAATCAACTTGTGATTTGCTCCCCGAAAAGTTTGTGAAGGTTTGGAGGCCACCTGAAGGTCTACCACTAGTGGTTGGGAATCGCCTTCGTGGTGATATCTCAAGGGGAATAGGGTGAGCCTTCATGACATTGGTGTGCCTTCGTGGTAACACCCACTCTCTCCAAACGGTGAGTAGCTTCCCTTCGATGAAGTGAACATCGGGATACATCCTCGTCAATGAGTCTACGGTTATCTCTAACCCTAGCTCACTACTTGTGGTTTACTTTGGTCACTTGACCTTGCATTCACTATATCTTGTTGTCCGCATTATATTGTGTTGGTTATCATATTGTAGTGAACATTTCAGGCCAACACATTATACTCCGTTATTCATACGTGGTACTATTGCTCCATATTGTTCTTAGTGTGAATTGATATATTGTATCTCTCATATCCACATCTTGTGGTACATATATCTTGTGTAAGTTTGTGTAACTTACTTGTGCCTACTAGTATCCTCATTGTGTTCATATTTTTTAGAATAAAGTTGTTGGTGCACTTAGTTGAGCCTAGAATATTAAGGGTTTGTGCTTGTTAAGTATCCTCTTAGTTTATTTCCGCATCCGGATTTGGAAAAATCCAT
This sequence comes from Bromus sterilis, assembly GCA_950022295.1. NCBI lineage: Eukaryota > Viridiplantae > Streptophyta > Magnoliopsida > Poales > Poaceae > Bromus > Bromus sterilis. The sequence goes on along the minus strand of OX465601.1, from coordinate 133,403,986 downwards.
AAAATGTTAAAAAGCCTATTCACCCCCCCTCTAGGCAACATCGTGGTCCTTTCAGCATGTCACCACAGAAATTATGCTTGTTATCATTTACCTACTCGAGGACGAGAAGGAATTAAGCTTGGGGATGTTGATACCACAGAGCAAAGTTATACCCCCATGAGTTTTGGATATTGTTGGGCAAAACAGTAGAGGAACTAACAAGTTTTCTAGTGTGAAACAGATGGTTAGGTTCCCGAAGTCATAGGTTGGTGATAAAGCTTCAACGAAGATTTACACTTTTACTGAAGCATATCCTCTGGAGTGAAGCTCATCACGGATGACGACCCCTAAAAAGATAAGGAATCCTGAAGCACGTCTCATCGAAGGAGATGACCAAGATGGCGCAAGACTTAGTTGTTTTTGCGTAGTTCTTTTTCACTTCTTTGAGTCGTAGGAAAAACCGTACTATCAAGAGAGGTTTAGTAAATGTACTCCGAAGGTTTTGGTGAAAAGACTCAGATCGAATCCAAACCTGTGAGAAACCAGAGTTGAGAAATCTCATGTGCGCTAGGTAATGCTTCACCAGCGAAGACTTAGTTCTTTCGGCTCCTGAAGCAGAACCAAGTCCGTGAGCCAGCTTTACTTGGACCGCAAGTAAAGTTGCGATTTGATTGGAAATATGACCGTTGGGGACAGGTGTCAAGCTGTCACATCGGGTCACTTCAGTCATTTCGCACCTAGGGATTGCCACCTATAAATACGCCACCCCCGCCCTCATTGGCCGGTGGCTGCTCCGAGATTATTTCCTTACAGAGAAGAGAGAGAGAGAGCAACCCCACCGAAGCAAACCAAAAACCCATCCACAGAAGCATAAGTCCTATTGATCTGAGTTGATTCATTATGACTTAGGAAGAAGTTTGCTAGCCTTTTTATCTTGGAGAACTGCAATTCTCCTAGACGGTTAGAGAGTTGTTCTTCAGAGAGCGAAGAGTTATTGTCGCCTCGAAGTCCAGTTTGTCAAAGGTTTCGGTGATTTCCTCAATAATCAACCACGAGTGAAGAACTGACCAAGCTCAAGGAGATTGGTGCAGTGGAGATACGGATGGAGAGAGGTTAGCTCCTGTGTTCAATCACAAGTCCCTCCAACCAGACGTAGCACTTTGCAGAGTGTGAACTGGTCGAACAAACATCGCCGAGTCAAGAGTTCGTTTTACTTTCCGCACTTACATTCAGTTTATCAATTGCTTCAGTGGTATGCTTCAATGCAATTGATTCGATGGTTTTGATTCGCTATGTTATGCTTCAATCATGTTCTACTTAAATGTTTACCTTTCTGTTGAATCTCTTCGGTTACTGAGTTATGCTTCACTTCATAGTTTCATGAAATTTTTTGAAGTGATCATTCAACCCCTCTACCTCTGATCACATACTTGGACTAACAATTGGTATCAGAGCTAGTCACTCCCTACACTCTGTGTGTTTTGGATTAACCTCCTGGAGTGTTTTCAAGTATGTCTTCTAGTATGTCTTTCGCAGCTATTCGCTCTGGCAAACCTATTCCTGTTTTCAATGGGAAGGACTACCCGTACTGGAAGGACAAGATGAAAAGAAATATCATGGCTATCAACTCAACTGCCTGGCAAGTTGTCTTGTATGGAGTCACTGTTGCCGATGAGAAGGCCATCACCCCTGAAGAAGCAACACTGATTGATCTTGATTCTGTAGTTTGGGTTTTCATCACCAATCACTTGACACCTGAAAAGTATCATGAAGTGAAGAATATTCCAACTTCCAAAGGTGTCTGGGACTATCTTGAAAAGATTGGTGAAGGTGTTTGTACCCAGAAAGATGCCAGAATTGACACTCTCCGAAGAAAATTCTATCGCTTCAAGAGAAACGAGGGTGAAAAAGTCAGCTCCATTTACAGCAGACTCACAACTCTTTCTAATGAATTGATTTCCCTCGGTGCTGATGACATTACTCCTCACTCTGTTGTGAGAACTTTGCTTCGCTCATTGGATGACTCGTTTGATCACATTGTGCTGATGATCAAGGAAAGGACTGATTTCAGACGTCTTGTTGCTGCTGATGTTCTTGAGAGACTCACTACCTTTGAAATGGAAGAAGATGAGAAACGTGACATAAATGGTTCACGAAGAAAAACTCATGCTTTGAAAGCAAAAGCTTCACGTCACTCTTCACCCGAAGTCAGTTCTTCTTCAGGTGTCGAATCAGATGATCCTGCAAGCATTGGAAAGGATTTGGCATTGATCATGAGACGCTTCAATCGCTTCCAAAGAAAAGGTTTTTCTTCACCGAGAAAGAGTTATTCTTCAAGAAGCTCCAATCACTCATCTCACCGTTCATCCTCAAGAAGCTCTCCATCAAAAGACAACTGTTGCTACAAATGCAAGAAACCAGGTCACTACATTGCTGATTGCCCCCTGTGGGAAGCTGAGAACAAAGCAAAGCATTCGCTCAAAGACTCCTCATCCAAGTCCCACAGATCCTCCAGAAGCTATGAATCCAAGAGACATGATTCGAGTTCGAGAAGAGATAAGAAGAAAGATTCTGATGATGACAAGAAGAAGAAGTATCACAAGAAGCGTGAGGGTTCTTCATCGAAGACTCACTCGTCTCGTCGAAGCAACTCTCACCAAGCCAAGGCCTATATGGGAAAGGAGATGAACTCCGAAGACGAAGCCTCTGGGTCCGAATATCATTCAGGCTCAAGGTCTGGGTCTGGGTCCGAATAAGATGGTGTTGCTGGTTTGGCATTCGCTTCAGCAGATGCTTCGACAAAATCTTCGAGCTCATTCTTCACCAACAACAGTAGTGAAGATGAATCTCCTGCATATTGCTTCATGGCCAAGGCGAAGGTATCTTCATCAAAATCTAACTATGATACTTCTGATTGTTCCTCATATGACAGTGATTCTAAGATAAGCTATGCTAAACTTGCTAAAATTGCTTCAATCCAGCAAGATGAACTTGATTCACTAAGCAAAACCATTAAGAAATCAGAGACTCTGTTGATCGATGAGATAGAGAAAGGTCAAACTTTAACCAATGAGCATGAAGCTCTGAAAGAAAAGTTTGAAGAATTATCCTCTCGGCATGATCTTCTTTCAGTTGATTATGAGAAGCTTACCTATGAAATTCTTCAAAGGAAAATGGCTCTCGAAAAACTGAAAGAGGCTCATGAAGAGTTGGAAAATGTCAATCTCTCTCTCATGGCTCAACAAGGTTCTGAAGCAAATCATAACACTGAATCACCTTGTTTGGATTGTTTGGAACGAAGCAAAATTGATTCCAAAGGCAAAGCTCCTATTGTTATTGATGATACTAATGCCTCTGATGTAGGTACTCCACCAAAGAATGGATTCTATAAGAGGCAGATATGGGTGCAGAAAGCACTTGTGGAAAAACTGCCTGCTAACCATTCTATGCAGGGAAAGTCTTCGGTACCACCGAATCATTTCTACTCTCTTGAGACGAGAAATGATCCATTGGTGACCGAATCAAATGTTCCGCAGAAGCAATACTATCGTACTGGTCGCCATACGTATCGTCCTCATAATAATCATACTAAGATTGCATATGCTCATACTTATGCTAACCATTCGCAGAGGACTTACATTTATGGTGTGCTTGATGGTACACCGAAGCAATACACTCCTGTTCGATTTAATATTGCTTCGACCAGTGCTTCAACATCTTCTCAGTCACCTGCTCGTTTGTGGGTGGTTAAGAAGAACTAATTCGTCTGCAGGGCTATGTCTCCGGTGGATCCGAATGGGTCATGGATAGTGGTTGTACAAATCATATGACCGGAGACAAGGAGTTATTCACCGAAGAAAAACTATCTCATTCTTCTCAGAAGTACATTACCTTCGGTGATAACAACAAGGGTAAAGTTTTAGGTTTGGGTAAGGTTGCCATATCGAAAGATAAGCACATTGACAAGGTTATGCTAGTCCAATCCCTTGGATATAATCTTATGTCTATTTCGAAATTATGCGATATGGGTATGCTTGTTCTGTTTTCTGCTTCGCGTTGTGTTGTATTTTCACAGGATGACTATGCCTTTGTCTTCGAGGGTTACCGAAAAGGAGATTTATACATTGTTGATTTTTCTTCGGGCCCTGCTGTATCCACATGCTTAATGGAAAAAGCTTCATCTGGGTGGTTATGGCATCGAAGACTTGGTCATGCAGGGATGAGAAATCTTCATAACTTAGTGAAGAAGAATCATGTTATTGGCCTTAGCGAAGTAAAATTCGACAAGGATCGTCTCTGCAGTGCTTGTGAAGCTGGTAAAATTACGAAGAAACATCATTCAGCGAAGACCATCATGACTACCACTCGTCCTCTTGAATTGCTTCATATGGATCTTTTTGGTCCTCAAAATTATGCAAGCCTGGGAGGAAACAAATATGGTCTAGTTATTGTTGATGACTTCTCTCGTTATACTTGGGTTTTCTTTTTGGATGACAAGAGCAAAGTGGTTGAAATCTTCAAGTCATTCGCTATGAGAGCTCAAACAGAATTTGAATTATCTCTGAAGCATATCCGAAGTGATAATGGAACTGAGTTCAAAAATACACATATTGAAGATTTTCTTGATGATCATGGTTTTACTCATGAGTTCTCTGCTGCTTATACACCTCAAAAGAATGGTGTTGTTGAAAGGAAGAATAGAACTCTTATTGAGATGGCCAGAACTATGCTTGCTGAATACAAGACTCCTATTAGGTTCTGGGCCGAAGCAATCAACACAGCTTGTCATATTATCAATAAGGTTTACCTTCACAAATTTCTGAAGAAGACTTCACATGAGCTTATCACTGGTAACAAACCTAATGTTTCGTACCTTAGGGTGTTTGGTGCTCCATGCTTTATTAGAGATATGAATCATAGCTCCAAATTTGCCCCTAAGGCACATGAAGGTTTTATTTTAGGTTATGGCTCAAACTCTCACACCTACAGAGTCTATAACTCTCACTTTGGGAAAGTTATGGAAACTGTGAATGTGAGGTTTGATGAAACTAATGGCTCTCAAAAAGAGCATTTGCCTCATGATCTAGATGAACCTCCTTATGATGAAGTAATCAGGTCCATGGCTATTGGAGAAATTCGCCCTGTTGAAGCCAATGCTAGTCAAGCAAATAGGGATAATGATGGTCCAATGTTCCCACACATAGCCCGGGGCGCTGGAGATCAACATCCTGAAGCTAATGATGAACAGGACGAAGAAGGTCAAGGGAACGAAGGAAATGCTGATCCTGAAGGAAATGCCGAAGCTGAAGGTGAAGCTGATCCCGAAGCTGATGCAGATCCTGAAGCAGAAGCTGAGCCTGAAGCGAATGATACTATGTTATCACGAGTTCGAAGAAGAGTTGATGTCGATTTGATCCTTGAAGATATCAATCAACCAGGTCGTCCCACTACTCGATCTCGTACTCGTTTGGCTAACTTCTGTGGAAACTTTTCTTTTGTCTCCATGCTAGAGCCTTCAAAATATGATGAAGCCATGAAGGACCCTGATTGGTTATTGGCTATGATGGAAGAACTTCACCAATTTGAAAGGAACAAAGTCTGGTCACTTGTTGAAAGGCCAGATCCCATGAAGCACAATGTTATTGGCACAAAGTGGATATTTCGCAACAAGCAAGATGAAGATGGTATTGTGGTAAGAAATAAGGCTAGATTGGTAGCACAAGGTTACACCCAAATCGAAGGCATTGATTTTGGTGAAACCTATGCTCGAGTAGCCCGTCTCGAATCCATTCGTGTCATGCTTGCTTTTGCTAACCACAAAAATATATTGCTATATCAAATGGATGTCAAGAGTTCTTTTCTTAATGGTGAAATAGAAGAAGAAGTGTATGTTATGCAGCCTCCAGGTTTTGAAGACTCGAAGAATCCTGATATGGTGTACAGGCTTCACAAAGCTTTGTATGGACTGAAGCAAGCACCTCGTGCTTGGTATGAAACATTGAAGGATTTCCTCCTGAAGAAAGGCTTCAAACCAGGAACTTCTGACCCCACTCTTTTCACTCGATCATATAACAATGATCTATTTGTGTGTCAGATATATGTAGATGATATTATTTTTGGCTTTACTAACACTGAAATCAGCGAAGAATTTGCCAGAATGATGTCGAAGAAATATGAGATGTCTATGATGGGTGAATTGAAGTTTTTCCTTGGACTTCAGATTCGACAACAAAAGAATGGCACCTTTATTTCACAAGAGAAATACTTGAAGGATTGCCTGAAGAAGTTTGATCTTGCTGAATGCAAGACCATTAGAACTCCCATGCCTACAAATGGTTTTCTTGATGCAGATGAGAAAGGGAAACCCTTCGATCAGAAGAAGTTTCGGTCTATGATAGGTTCACTCTTATACTTATGTGCATCCAGACCTGACATCATGCTATCAGTTTGTATTTGTGCTCGTTTTCAGGCAAATCCGAAGGAATCGCATCATATTGCTGTGAAGCGAATTCTTCGATATCTAGCACATACTCCTTCTTTGGGACTTTGGTATCCCAAAGATACTCAGTTTGATTTGATTGGATATTCTGATTAGACTGGGCTGGTGATAGGGTTGACAGGAAATCTACCTCAGGCACTTGTCATTTTCTTGGTAGATCTCTTGTGTGTTGGGCTTCAAAGAAACAGAACTGTGTCTCAATTTCTACTGCTGAAGCTGAATATATTGCTGCTGGCTCATGCTGCACTCAAATACTTTGGCTTAAGCAGACGCTGAAAGATTATGGTATATTTGTGAAGAAATCCCTCTGCTTTGTGACAATGAGAGTGCCATCAAGATTGCTCACAATCCTGTGCAACACTCTCGAACGAAGCATATTGATATTCGTCATCATTTTCTTTGAGATCACGTTCAGCGCGAAGACATTGAGATCAGCCATGTTAGAACTGAAGATCAATTGGCAGATATATTCACGAAGCCATTGGACGAGAAAAGGTTTTGTGCATTGAGATGTGAGCTAAATATCTTAGACTCACACAATGTTCAGTAAGATCGAAACTTTTCACTGTATATATTCACCTTCGTTGTGTATTAATTTGTTTAGTTTCGTTTGAGTTTTCCTTCGTCTAAGCTTAGCTTCGTTTGCCATTTGTTTTCTGTTCTGTGTTGTCTTTATTTGTTCGTTTCTTTTGTCCCCTATACTTATCACTTTTAGCTTCGTTGTTGTTCTTCGAAGTGATAAGTTTTGGACCCTACCTCTCCATTCTGATTCGCCCCCAATCTTCTCTATCTTGAATGATAAGCACAATTGAAATGGAAAGCATATTGCTTCAAACATCACTGAGTTCCGAATCAAATGCTTCCAACTTTATCGAAGTTTTTGCTCTCGGTCAAGACTCATTCTTCGGCCGTTGAGTCCCCGTCTTTTTCGGGTCGTTGAGATTCGCTCGCGATACGCCACTTCATCTGAGCCGTTGAATCGGAAGAGACACTCGTTGAGAACCGTTCGATTTGATCTGGCAACCGTTTCAGATCGGGCCTATTTAAGGCGTTCCCCAGCGAACCGTTTCTCCCACGATTCATTCTCTCCCGAATTCCCCGTCTTCCACCTCGAGCACTCCGCAGAGCTCCCGTCCCCGACGTCGCCGTAGCCGCTTCACTGCTGGACCGCCGCCGCCGTGGACATTCCCCGTCGACGAAGAGCTCGTCTCCGCACTCCGTCGCCGTAGCCGCTTCGCGTCACCAAGTTAGGGTACGCAGAGCTACTTGGATCCAACCTTGTTTCTCCGTGCTCTTCATCTAGGGTTTGGATCTAAGTGTTTTTAGGATTTTGTTTCTTTTTATAGGACTGGTTTGATCTGTGCTGATCTTTGCTCCTTGGGAAAACTATTCTTAGAATCAAAAGTGATCCCATCTTCTCAGGTCAGTATTTGAGATTCAATCTATTCTGTGGTTTGGATTAGGTTAGGTCCTGTTCTCGAACTGGTTCTAGCCAAATTCATTAACAGAGCTGCATCTGATCTCAGTTTGATCTGGGTTCCTGTCAAAATTATTTTGGTTTTGGTCGAAACTTTTGCCAGTGCTTATTCATTCCCTCTCTTGGTTTCCCTCTTGTCTATAATTCTGGTCAAAGGATGTCTGACGAAGAGGCTGCTATGGGGAATGAGTCTCCCATTGTCGAAGGGCTCGAAAACTATCCAGAGCCACCGAAGCAAAAAGGAAAAGGAGGCAAAACGAAGGAAGTCAATAATGCCCGAGGCATACCCGAAGCCATTCGCCTCAAGATGGGCTATGACACTCCGCCTGAAGAATCAGATCATGACAGAAAGATTCTATTGCAAAGGATTCGACGCTATTGGGCTATCAGGTGGTACAAGTACAAGAGTATCCCAACTTGGAAGTGGGCAATGCAGTTTGCCTTCAGCCACCTTATCGGTACACCACCGCTATGTGTGCTCAATACACAGCTGCAAACAGGAAGAAGTACTACCCGAAGCCTCCGTCTGTTCCACACCCGAATACCCTCAAGACTCCGGATGACTATCCTGATGAGCAAGAGAGACTTGCCATTTTGGCTGAAAAGAAGAGGATTAGAGAAGAAAAGAAGGCAAAAGCACTAGCTGCTGCAGGGCTTGATGAAGCTGAAGCATCGAAGCCTAAGAAGAGGCGAAAGCTTCGCAAATTGAGTGATTCACCCCCTCCTGCTTCTGAAGAAGAGGGTGATATTGAAGCCGATGACGAAGCTGATGCTGCTGCACAGCTTGAAGATTCGATTGACGAAGATCCTGCTGATGAAGCAGATGATCAGTCTGAGCACTCTCCCATTCCCCCAAGTCCGAAGAGGAAACAATTTCAGAAGCCACTGAAGAAGAAGGCTGGAGAGAAACCATCTGCTCCTAAAGGCGTTAAGATTCAAAATCCTACTGCTCCCAAGAAAAACATCGATTTGATGAACTTAGTGGTTGAGGCTCCCCTGGCTACTAAGCCACCTCGCCGCCTTGTTCCTGCTGAGCAAAGAACCAAGGAAAGGCATGACCCGAAGGTTAAGCCTACTGCTAAGCCCGAAGCTAAAGCTCCTGAACAAGCCAAAGCTTCGAAGCCGAAGACAACTGTTGCCAAGCCTGGCCAAACTTATGCCCAGGTCGGCACCAAGAAGCTGTCTGAGGCTGAACTGCGCAAGAGAGACCGTGAAGAAGCTGGACGTCTGCATGCTGAAGCACAAGCCCAAGCTAAGGCTGATAAAGAAGCTAAAGATAAAGAGAGAGCTGATCGAGAAGCTGCAGAGTTGGAGAAGCAAAGGAAAGAGCTGGCTGAATCACACCAGAGAGCTGAAGCGAAGCGCAAGCTCGCTGAAGCAAAAGCTCAAGAGGCTAAGGCTGCCGCCGAAGCCAAACAGCTTAGTGAAGCTGAAGCCAAGCGTCAAGCTCAACTTGATATTCTTCGCACGAAGAAAGCTGAGAAAGTTGCTAGAGCCGCTCAAAAGGAAGCCGCTGTTGACATGGCACCAAAGGACATTCCTTCGAAGCCAGTCGCAGCTACTGTCCCCGAAGCTCATATTGAAGCTGAGCACAGTGAACACAACTTCCCAGATGCAAGATAAGGTGAAATCTGGGACTGTTTGAGCCTGATTCAGGCATACTGCCAGCTTGCTGAAGCTGTTAATCCCAAGGCTGTGGATATTGGCAATATTTATATTTCACCAAATCTTTCTGCTATGATTGAAACTTTATACTATCAGCTGAGGGATTTGCATGCAAGGGACAGATCTGAAACTGCTAAGATTCTGAAATTCAAGAAGAAAGCAGATGATGAATCATATGAGGATTTCAAGAGCGAAGCCATAGCTTCTTCGAAGAAAATTGCTGATGTAAATGAGCAAACGAAGCAAAATTTACAAATATATCAAGGCAAGATAAAGTCAGCTATTGAAGAATGTTGCAAGAATCACAATGCTTCAGTCATGGCTCTTGACTCCCAGAAGCGCGAAGCCATGCTCAAGCAATTAGCTTCACCACTTCCCAAATTGCAACAAAGAAAGAGACGTCTTATCACGGACACAGAAGAAGCTGATGAGGTGAGCTCTCATCCGTCCAAGAAGGCCCCAAGGAAAGCATCGCCCCCTCGATGCAAAATCATCAAGCTCTCCAAACCATCTGTGAAGCCATCCACCCCCGAAGTCGCTCCACCCCGTGCTCAAACTCCACCTCCTCCTCAACCCGCTCCTCTACCGTCCGCTCAAGACAACTTTGCGCCAGAGCCTTCTCCTCCTCCTCAAGTCATTCCTGAAAAGGATTATTCTTCAGCTCACTCTGCTGAGGAGTCTGAAGAACGAGAAGGTGAAGCCAAAGATCGTGCTGTTGAAGCCAATGCTGAAGCCGATGCAGATGCTGAAGCCGAAGCCAATGAATTGGCCATCATGACTCAACCGCAAGGGTGAGCCATAGCTGCTCGAAGGCACTGTATTCCTGCCAAGACACTCAACTGGACTCCATCTACCCTAGAGAGACATTTCCCATATTCCTCGGAGATGGATCTTCTTCAAGACATGGTCCTGAATTCAATCTTGAAGTTCATCGCCAGAAGCTTCGCTTCTTTGGCACCAGTCCATATGATTCACCAAGGACTGCTGATGACCTTCGTTTCTGGACAGCTGAGCAACAAATCCTCTACACAAAGCTATACTGCCAGAAAGGTGTTCTGTTCAGGCACAAGTATTTAGATATGCATAGTCTATCTTCTGCAACGTGCTTCCAAAATATCATGGAAACCATCGAAGCACAGAATTTGACTGGCATGTTTGCCATGGAGACTCCATTCAATTCCGAGCTAGTGAAGAAATTCTATGCCACTCTCTATGTCTCTAGAAACCCTGATGATACAAGTTCATGGATTCTTGAATGGATGATTCAAGGGAAAGTGTTTAGGATGCATACTGATGAATTTATGGATATAGTGAACATCCCAAGGCACACTGGAGAACTAGCTAAGGTTCATATGTTACCTGATCCCACTGAAGCCGAATTTGCTTCACTCTTGGATCCCGAAGTCACTGGAGATCACATGCCTGAGAACATTCGCCCGAAGCATCTGGTATTCATATCGAAGACTTGGTTTTACATCCTGTCAAACTCACTGATGCCTCTCAGCACTGCGAATGAAGAATCCAACATTCACTATCATACTTGTCATGCTCTAATGAAGCTTACTCATGGCCATGTGTTTGACTTCGAGGACTGTTTTCTTCGATATATGGTACAAGCTGCTGAATTAGTAAATCAACTGAAGCCATATGCTCCTTGGCTGCAAGCCATTTGCAACCATGGACGCAGAAAATATTTTGTTGCGAAGCATCACCCGAAGCTGTTATGTCCTCCTGTGCGCGATACTATGAATATCTTCAGAAGGCCAAATGATCCATTTGCCACATATGTCGGAGTCGGACAACATATCAATGAACGCAACATGTCGAAGAAGTTCCAGAAAGAAGTATATCACTTTGAAGTTGGCATTCGTACTCAACAAATGCTTGAAAACTTCATTGAAGGAAATCAGCGCCAAATGCAATATCTTTCAGATGAGATCAATAGAGTTGGCAACATTGCTTTAAACAAAAACCAGTACTTGAAAGTTTTGAAGCGCCACTCTTGGAAAGGATTACGGAAGTTCAACTCTGTGAAGAAGCTTGAAGCTGACAGGATTTTCAAGGAGTATCCACATCTTCAACGTCACTTCTCAAGAAATGAGTCGATCGACCGCCCCAACCCCAAAATCCCGACGCTGGACAAGATTGATGAAGTTTTGTTTGTCAACCCAGCTGAACAGATTCGCCCTGATACTTTCTCTAATGAAGACTCCCATACCTCGAAACAAAAAGATGATCCTCTCAACGACAGGGACCTTGAATTGCTTCAAGCGCCGATGGACTTCGACGAGGAAGAGTCACCTGCTTCGACCGAAGGAGACACTTCAGGAGATGCATCTTCTTCTGGCGAAGACAATCAGCAGGGTCCCAGGGTTGCAGCTGACGCGTAACTGCTCTTGATCTACCTCTCAACCTTTTGTCCAATTATTGACAAAAAGGGGGAGACAGTAGCATCGATTGAGTTTAGATTCGCTGCGGGGTTTAGGGATTTGATTCGATCTTTTGCATGTTAAGTTACGACAAACATTCCGTTCTCTTCGATTGGGTTGTAACTTAAGTTTTACTTCGGTTGTGAACTGCTTCACCTTATATGTTAATAACCCCCGTGCTTGCAAGTTGCTCTCCTATCTTTTATCTTGCAGGTGGTTATTATCCTTTAAGTTCACAGGTCATTGGATGATTGCATATTCTTCAAGTCAAACTCTCTTTATATGCAATTGATTCACTAAGATATGTGTTAGGCTTCCCATCAATGATATTCTTCATCAAGCATTCACTTCGATTATAAATCTTCGATGCTTGAATTCAGGGGGAGTCAAAAGCTTCATATCTTAGAGTTTGCTCTCAACTCAATTCAAAATTCCATATCTTTTATCGATGCCTGTTTTGTCAACAATAGTCCAAAAAGGGGGAGATTGTAAGAGCAAAGTTATACCCCCATGAGTTTTGGATATTGTTGGGCAAAACAGTAGAGGAACTAACAAGTTTTCTAGTGTGAAACAGATGGTTAGGTTCCTGAAGTCATATCCTCTGGAGTGAAGCTCATCACGGATGACGACCCCTAAAAAGATAAGGAATCCTGAAGCACGTCTCATCGAAGGAGATGACCAAGATGGCGCAAGACTTAGTTGTTTTTGCGTAGTTCTTTTTCACTTCTTTGAGTCGTAGGAAAAACCGTACTATCAAGAGAGGTTTAGTAAATGTACTCCGAAGGTTTTGGTGAAAAGACTCAGATCGAATCCAAACCTGTGAGAAACCAGAGTTGAGAAATCTCATGTGCGCTAGGTAATGCTTCACCAGCGAAGACTTAGTTCTTTCGGCTCCTGAAGCAGAACCAAGTCCGTGAGCCAGCTTTACTTGGACCGCAAGTAAAGTTGCGATTTGATTGGAAATATGACCGTTGGGGACAGGTGTCAAGCTGTCACATCGGGTCACTTCAGTCATTTCGCACCTAGGGATTGCCACCTATAAATACGCCACCCCCGCCCTCATTGGCCGGTGGCTGCTCCGAGATTATTTCCGTACAGAGAAGAGAGAGAGAGAGAGAGCAACCCCACCGAAGCAAACCAAAAACCCATCCACAGAAGCATAAGTCCTATTGATCTGAGTTGATTCATTATGACTTAGGAAGAAGTTTGCTAGCCTTTTTATCTTGGAGAACTGCAATTCTCCTAGACGGTTAGAGAGTTGTTCTTCAGAGAGCGAAGAGTTATTGTCGCCTCGAAGTCCAGTTTGTCAAAGGTTTCGGTGATTTCCTCAATAATCAACCACGAGTGAAGAACTGACCAAGCTCAAGGAGATTGGTGCAGTGGAGATACGGATGGAGAGAGGTTAGCTCCTGTGTTCAATCACAAGTCCCTCCAACCAGACGTAGCACTTTGCAGAGTGTGAACTGGTCGAACAAACATCGCCGAGTCAAGAGTTCGTTTTACTTTCCGCACTTACATTCAGTTTATCAATTGCTTCAGTGGTATGCTTCAATGAAATTGATTCGATGCTTTTGATTCGCTATGTTATGCTTCAATCATGTTCTACTTCAATGTTTACCTTTCTGTTGAATCTCTTCGGTTACTGAGTTATGCTTCACTTCATAGTTTCATGCAAAATTTTGAAGTGATCATTCACCCCCTCCCCCTCTGATCACATACTTGGACTAACACGTCCCAAACGTATCTATAATTTATGCTTGCTCCATGCATGTTTTGCGTGATATTGCTATGATCTAGATACACTTTCATACACTTTTGATCATATTCTGACTAACTTATTACCGCAGTGCACCACAGTGCCAGTTCCTGTTTTCTGCTGTTTTTCTATTTCAGTTTTCCCCCATATTAAAAGTGCTCCAAAAATCCGGGAAAATCAAATAAAAAATCAGCGCAGCGACAGCTTCCGGAACCCCGAAGGAGGGCCAGAGGGGCCCCACATAGTGCCCAAGCGGCCAGGTGGCGCGGCCTAGGGCTTGGCCACGCTAACAGGGCGCCTGGACCCCTGGCTTCCCCCTTCACTTATTTAATCTCCGTGATGCGAAACCCCCGAGGACAGAACCCTTTTTCGCGATCTCACCTCTGTTCCACCGCCGCCTCGCTTCCAAGATCGGGAGCGCCAGCAGACTTCTTCCCGACACCCTGCCGGAGGGAGGATCGACCTCCTGGAGCTTCCCCTCCACCATGGACGCTTTTTGGATGTGCCGTGAGTAGTATTCTTTTGACCATGGGTCCGTGATCATTAGCTATATGATGTTCTCCTCCCCTCTTTGTTCTTCATGGTTTAGTCCTCGTGAGTTTCCCTACATGATCGAGGCACATATGTAACCTTTCTGCTATTGCTATGCTGAGTTTGCTGGGATATGATGGATTATGAGATTATGTTCAGATTGTGATTGAGTAATATATTTGATTCTTATCTATTATATTGTTGTTCTTAAGTAATTCTTGCATGTTCTCCATTGCTGTTTATTGCTTTGGCCAAGCAGTAGGTAGTGACTCCAAGAGGGAACGTTATGCTCGATTGTGGGTTCATGCCCCCCGATGACACGCTGGACTGACAGAAACATGAGTCTAGGGGATGTGTTGTTGCCACAAGGGGGAAAACAACGGTGCTTGTAACCGCGGTTGCAAGGATTGTTTACTTTACGCAAAGTGCTTTTTAATGCAGTTGTCTGTTGCTTTGGGTTTACACTTTGGGTGGGGTCTCAACTTAATACCAGCAAGATGTTCTGGATAGAAATATCAAGGTGGATGATTAGTAGTAGATGCAGTTGGATTTTGGTCTACTTGTTTTGGCGTACCGCCCATGCTTTTGAGCCTCTTCCTTTCTTTGTAGCATAGTTAGCATTGCGGTGCGTTTTTAATCCTGTCAATTGCCCAGCTGTAATTTGTTTACCTTGGATAGCAGTTTCATCATCTTTTGGGAGAGAGACATTACTAGTGAACATCACGGGACCCCGATCCATATTCTCATCACTGTTTACACGCTTATTTACTTTCGTGCTTTTACTTTCTAGCTGCTATCATTATCACTATTATCTGTTGTGTTGATCCTTTGTGAACAACAAGGACGGAGAGATTGACAACCTCTCTGTACTCGTTGGGAAGCAAAGTTATTTGTGTTGTGTGCAGGTCCACGTCACTTGCGCCGCTGACACCTACTTATCATCTCCGGAGTCCTTCTGGAGACAAACCTTGGTATCTTCACCGAGGGAAATTTGCCGCTATCCTACATCTCACCTTCCACTTGGGGTAACCAACGAGGGGAGATATATCCACCATCAGGCATCAAGATGAAAAAAAGGGAAAGTATCGATGCTAAGGACCAACATGATCACTCATCATCATCATAGGTGGCCTACTCCTCATAAGACTCTTCCTCTTTATATTGCATAGGAGACTATTGAATCTCTGACGTGTTATCTCGAGCAGCAAAACACCTATGGCTAGATGTTTTCCTCCACCGGGGGAAAATCATCAGAATATGTCCACTTGTTGTACGGAGAGATCCACTGGTCCTCTCGGGTGATGGTCTTCCCAGACTCATTAGGAGCATCCAAAGACATATGCCACATCATTATATTCTGGCGACAAATAGGAAGATTCTCATTGACATGAGCCTCATACATGCGGTGCCGAACATAAGTCTGGAGACGGAAATCCGTAGGAAATTTGGCCTTTAGCTCAACAACCCAAGATGGCTTACTTGGTGGTGGAAGCTCAAAGTTTGAGTCACTAGACTCTGGATACCATGTCTCCATCTTGCCCTTTTCCTTGTTCACATACCTCAGCTCGGGATGCTTTCTTCTTCATTTTTTTGCGCTCATTAGGAATGACAGTGCTAGGGTCATTGATGATCTCACCCGAGAAGAGATCGGTCCAATATGCATTCAGAAGTATCATGTTGTGCGGGCCAAGAGACGAAATCCTCTTACTTAGGACCTGATGGGTGCAGATAACACCTCCTCGTTGGTTAACCTAAGTGGAAAGTTATGATGCAGACAGCGGTAATTTCCCTCAATGATATACCAAGGTTTGTCTTCCGTAGGACTCCGGAGACGACAAGTAGGTGGAAAGAAATGGCGCCGGAAATCATTTTGAGGCACGGCGCTAGAAATTGCTTGTCTGGACCTGAACACAAGACACAAATAACTTTGGTCCCAACGAGTACAGAGAGGTTGTCAATCTCTACAGCCTTGCTATTTACAAAGGTTAAACGCAAAGGGTAATAATAATGCAATGAAAAGAAAAGTAAAGCAGCAAATAAAAGCGGTGGAAAACTTATGATGAGAATATGTACCGAGGTACCATGGTGCTCACTAGTAGTGTCTCTTTCACAAAAGACAGTAAACAATTATGATGGGTGAACAAATAACAGATAGACAATTGACAGAATTATAAACGCACCACAATGCTAGTTATGCTACAGAAAGTAAAATGCTCAATCGTATAGTCATTACACCAAGACAAGTAGATCGTTTATTCATCAACGTCTATTTACTAATCATCCACCTTGAGATATCTATCCAGAACATCTCGCTGGTATTAAGTTATGAGCCACAAGTAATGCTGCGAACTCAAAGCAACATACAACTGCCTTAACACTCTATGCACAATGTAAGCAATCCTTATGACACGCAGTCATAAGCACAGTTGTTTTACCCCTAATGGAAACAACACATTCCCTAGTCCTATGTTTATTTCACTCAAGCCGAATATCAGGAGGCATGAACCCATTATCTAGCATAATGCTCCCTCTTAGAGTTACAACTTACTACTTGGACAAAGCAACAAACTGTAATGGAGAACATGCAAGACTACTCAAGAACAGAAATATAAAAGAGAACCAAATATATTTCTTCCACAAACTGGACATAATCTCATAATCCATCGGATCCCAGCAAACACAGCATAACAAAATAGGAATTATTACAGAGATGCCTTGATCATGATAGGCAGCTCATAAGGTCTAGACAGTGAAGTACAAGATTCGAGAGAATACATCTACTAGCTTGCTGCCATGGACCCATTGTCCAAGGAGGGACTACTCATGGAGCATCTTGGAGGCAATCATGCTGATGGAGGGGCCTCCGGAGATTAATCCTCCCTCTGGCAGAGTGCCGGGACAAGAACTTTTGTTGATCCCGATCTCAGGATCATGGCGGCGGAATAGTGGCGTAGATGGCGAAAAGATGTCCTCACCGAGGGTTTTCGGAATGGGTGTAAACATAGGTCAAAGGGGGGCGTCAGGGCTGGGGCCACCTGACCAGGCGACCAGGGGGCGCGGCCAGCCCCTGGTCGCACTGTTTGGCCGCCTGGCCAGGGGTGGCACCCCTCTGGCTCAGCTTCAGGCTTCTAGAGTCTTTCGTTGTAAAATAATTTTTTGATTTTTCTGGATTTTCTCGAGCACTTTGATTTTTCAGCTTTTTTTTGTATTGCACGGAAAAAAACAGACAGAAACTAGCACTGGGAACTATATAATAGGTTAGTACCAATATTTTGCAAATGGTATGAAAGTGCATCAAAACATGTAACAATGTCACCAAAATAAGCATGGAACAAACAAAAATTATAGATATGTTTGGGACGTATCACGACCACATCGATCATCTCATTCAATAAAAAGTGAGAGACATCCAGGGAAATACACTTGCCCTTCTGAATGCGAGTCGTCATAATAAGATCCACAAAATACCCATAAACCCTGACCTAGTTACTAGCCTTAGGGATCATGATTTTCTTGTAGATGCATTGCATAATATCATAAAGAGGCAACATGTCCTTTGTCGGGGAGATGGCCCAAGATCATAACCCAGCACGCTGGCAACCCAGCCCGACTCTGTGAATAAATCCCAAATGAAGGACCCGGCGATGGGCCGAGTCGTGCCAAGCGTGAAGAGTGAAGGCCTTAGAAGGAAATAGCCTTGCCTTGAGGAATAAGGAAACCGCTTGTAACTAGACTAGAACTCCACTTCGTATAGGAGTCAGACTCATCTAATCATGAGGACCCGACATCTATATAAGCCGGCACCTGATACGTCCCAAACGTATCGATAATTTCTGCTTGTTACATGCATGTTTTGTGTGATATTCCTATGATCTAGATACACTTTCATACACTTTTGATCATATTTGGACTAACCTACTAACTCAGTGCACCCCAGTGCCAGTTCATGTTTTCTGATGTTTTTCTATTTCAGTTTTCCCCATATAAAAAGTGCTCCAAATATCTGGGAAAAATCAGATAAAAAATCATAATGCTGGAAGCTTCCAGTGCCCCAAAGGAGGGCCAGGGGGCACCACCAGGTGCCCAGGCGGCCACTTGGCGCGACCAGGGGCCTGGCCGCGCCAGGGGGCGCCTGGACCCCTGGTGGCCCCCCTGGCTTCCCCCCTTCGCCTATCTAATCTCTGTCAGGGGTAAACTCCAAAGACAGAACCCTATTTCTCAAACTCTCCTTTGTTCCACCGCCGCCGCGCTTCCAAGATCGGGAGCACAGTCACAACCCTTCCCGTCACCCTTCCGGAGGGAGGATCAACCTCCAGGAGCTTCTCCTCCACCATGGACGCTTCCCGGATGTGTCGTGACTAGTATACCTTGGAACCATGGGTCTGTGATCAGTAGCTATGTGATGTTCTCCTCCCCTCTTTGTTCTTCATGGTTTGGACCTCGTTAGCTGCCCTGCATGATCGAGGCACATATGTAATTCTTCTGTTGTTTCTATGTTGAGTTTGATGGGATCTGATGGATTATGATATTATGTTCAGATTGTGATAGAGTAATATATTTGGTTTTTATCTCTTATATTTTTGTTCCTTAGTAATTCTTGCATGTTCTCCGCTGCTGTTTATTGCTTTGGCCAAGTAGTATGTAGTGACTCCTAGAGGGAACGTTATGCTCGATTGTAGGTACATGCCCCCTGATGACACGATTGAGTGACAGAAATATGAGTCTAGGGGATGTGTTGTGGCCACAAGGGGGAAACAACGGTGCTTGTAACCGCAGTTGCAAGGATTGTTTACTTTACGCAAAGTTCTTTTTAATGCAGTTGTATGTTTCTTTGGGTTTACACTTTGGGTGGGGCTCGCAACTTAATACCAGCGAGATGTTCTGGATAGATATCTCATGGTGGATGATTAGTAGTAGATTCAGATGGATTTCGGTCTACTTATTTTGGAGTACTGCCCATGCTTATGAGCCTCTTCCTTTCCTTTGTATCATAGTTAGCATTGCGGTGCGTTTATAATCATGTCAATTGCCCATCTGTAATTGGTTACCTCGCATAGCAGTTTCATCGTCTTTTTGGAGAGAGACATCACTAGTGAACATCACGGGACCCCGGTCCATATTCTCATCACTGTTTACAAGCTCATTTACTTTTCAGTATTTACTTTCAGTTTCTATCATTGTCATTATCCTGTGTTTTTTATCCTTTGTAAACAACAAGACCGGAGAGATTGACAACCTCTCTGAACTTTGTTGGGAGCAAAGTTAATTGTGTTGTGTGCAGGTCCTCGTCAGGTGCGCCGCTGACACCTACGTATCATCGCCGGAGTCCTACGGGAGACAAACCCTATCCTCTACATAGGGGAAATTTGCTACTATCCTACATCTCACCTTCCACTTGGGGTAACCAACGAAGGGCGAGAAGCCTTTATTATCTCTCGCGTATCAGCACCTTAGGACCCCAGAGGGGGGGACAACTTAGAACCTCTCGAGACATAGGTAGCGACTCCGCACCCTTGTAATCGAGAAGTCGACATCCAATAATAGAAAAGCAGGAGTATATCTTTACCTTACGAGGGGCCGAAACCTGGGTAAACTCTTCTGTTCCGTGAAATCACCGACTCTCACCTCGTATCCGCCTCGTAGCAAAGGCTCCGCGTTAAGTCCTCCAATGAGGACATCTTCCATGACTTTCCCGCGACAGTTGGCGCCCACCGTGGGGCCTTCTCACGCAGGCTTCGTCATCCTAGAGGGAGCTCGGCAAGGCAGGGAAGTTTTCGTCGCCGGATGGATCACCAGAAGCTGGCACAGGAAGTTCTACATTGATAACACTGCCTAGGGTCCGGAGGACAATTCCGTCGAATCGGGTTCTCAGGTCCCAATCGGATCCACCCACCTCTTCATCGGTAGATTAGACGGATCTGAGCCGAAGCCAGATCATGGTGTCCTTATTGAGCCTGCAAGCCGGCTAAAAGCCGTCTCCAGGCACGTCTTCAAGGGAGTCGTCAATAGATCTCCAGAGTCGGCGCGCTCTGTCGAGACCTTGGCACATGACAACTCGGCGGAACTCTCAGATGCCGGATCATACCCCAGCAATTGAAAGCATTTAGATAACGGGTCCATCCTCCTCGTTGGAGTAACAGACTCGGGGCCGGGCCAGATGAGTATGATCAAGATTTTCCCTACTCTCAGACACCGTTCTGCTCCACCACAAGTCTCTACGCCGACTCTGAAGAGCTAGGACATTGGGTCCCGATTGGATCAACTAGCATCCTTGCAAGCCGGTTTTATAAATCTGAGTCTTAAGTCTGGTTTCATCATCGCTTCTGAATACAAAAGTCGGAAGCTCACCGTCTCTGCACACAGTTTTGTCGGGTTCACCCACGGATACCCAGGACCAGAGCGTCCTGCCGAGGACCTAGAAGGGGGGAACACCTCACAATTCTCAGACAAGGTCTCTTTTTCAGACGAAGGAGATGGCATCGACATGGGAGTATCTAGCCCTTTCGAAGGAAGACATCGCGAGGGGAATCTAGAAGACCTTACGCGTGACACGTCGCGTCGTACGACTGCTGACATGACCGAGTTTAGAACCCAAATAGATAAGAGTCCGGATCACGTCACTAACAAGAAATCTGACCCCATAGAAATCCCAAGGGGACCCGGAACCGGCTCAACAACGGTCGCGAACGCACGGATTGTGTTCCAGCAGCCCTCACGGACAGAGAAAGCCAGGCCGAGTACGACGAGGAACTAAGAAAACACCAAGAGAGGACCGCCTGGCTGAAGAAGGAGATAGCATGGGAGCATCAGAACCTAGCAGAAACGCATAATCGATTTATACGAGATCCTCATCTTGATAAGGACTACATAAGTACGGATGACTGGCTCAGACCCCTGACCCATGCGCTAAATCGCATGAAAGAAGTAGTGGGAGATCTGGAAGGGCTCGTGGACGCTGTCATTAGATACGCCAAGTCCGAGGAGGCCAAATACGAAGGAATTCTGGGTCGAAATCAGACCAATAATGGAAAACGCAAGTTCGATCGGAACCCGATTGAAGATACTAGCACCGGCTCCCGGAAGCAAGAAAGTTTTGAAACCCGGATAAAAGATCTTGTGTACATAATTATGAGATAGATCTACGAGAACCCTGCCCAAAGCACTCTAAATCGGGTCGCTCTGCGAACAACTCTTGGGATCAATGCTATTACATGCTCGAGTTCAGGCCTGAATTCGGCTATAGCAACGAGCAAATGAACCCGCACGAAGAAAATTCGGCCGGCTTATATGTAAGGCCCGATATGTGGTACTGTTCCAGATCTAGATGTTTCCATCCAGATCCGGGGACGAAGCACATATCGGTCCCACCGCGACATATGACGAAGTCATATGCCCCTGATTTCCAACATGATATCACAACATTACAGATACAAGGATACAACATCTTATACAATCGGCATACAACTGCCTTAATTACAATACATCAGTGGAAGGTATATGTCCGAGTACAGACTACAATCAAATGCCTAGTGGCAAAGAGAAAATCATCCATCCCCATAACCACACGGGTCCAGGCCCTCCGCCGGGATCCGCCTAACTAGTCGTCGTCGAGTCTCCACGTGAAACATCGATCACCATACCTGTTGTCGATCAAGAACCCTGAAAAGAGTTTGGGGGTAGTATCATGAGTACAAAAGTACTCGGCATCCAACTGTAGTAGTCATCTGACCCAAGCAAGGACTTCATCACTCGTCATTCTAGGACAACTAGTAGTTTACGGTAAGGATGGGGTAAGTGGTGAGGTTGCTGCCGCACTAGAATTTATGAAGTGGCTAACGATCTAGAGAATAAGGTAAGAGTCCAAGCATTCGATGAGGAATCTCCTCCAACAAGTCTGTTATCCCCTACTTACGCAAGCATAACACCTATCCTATCCTTGTCCTCCTCTTCGCATCCCGACGAAGAATAAGCAGTCAAGGCACACACACGTTGATCAATTTATTAAATTTGATTCAATTGATGTTATCTATGAACAAGACGTAGGTTCCAAGCCGTCCATAACCGTGGACACAGCTTCTCGAAAATATTTAACCCTGCAGGGGTGTACCAACTGCCCATTACAAGGCTCCGCACGCACGCCCATCTCTCTCAGTTGCTACCCATCACAGGCAACCATTTTATGATTTAGTTCCGAGAGATCCGAAATGACAGGCCCCTCTAGCTAACAACGAACAAATCCGGGTGGCCCCCGGTGAGTCGACATCCAGCTCAGGAGCCGGCCGCGCTCTCGATCTGGTCTCTACCGTCTGCCGCAGGTTTGGATTGCCGGTAATTCTCACATGAGTTCGGGTCCTCAGCCGGACAGGTTGGACCAACAAGGAAACCATGTCCCCGCTGGCCCAGGTTGGTTTGAAAACTACTGGCGGCCGACCAGCACACACACGGTTTCAAATGGTAAATCAGCTTGGGCCACCACTGGAAATGTTTGAAGCTAGGGAGGTAAGAAGAGGGGACCCCATAAAATCCCACACACGGTTAGGAACGCTCAGTCTTAGAACCAATACCCGGAACTCGGATCCTAGGTGACTCAAATGGAACAAAGGGTCGGGGCGGGATAGCCTAGATCTTCCATCCTTCATCGAATATAGTCAACATTATAATACTCATATCCTCAACAACAATATAATAATGTGATAGCCCAAACCAAGGAATAACAAGGTAACATCGTAGCATCCTAAACATCCATACTAAGCAGGGGCTGAGCAATGAGCAATAGTAACATAGCAGTACAAGGTTTGTTGGGAGGGGACATGGTTGTATCGGTTTGAAAGAGGTTGTAAACATGTGGTAGGATCAAACATCGAACCTAACCTAGACTATCATGCAAACCGCTGGTTGAAATAGAATGGATCATAAGTAATGTATAGTCCTTGCATGTTGATAAGTCGGGTTCCGAAGGTGTAGTTGATCGCAAGCTCGCATCGTCTCCGAGAGGTACCCGCAGAAGCACACAAGACGGTAAACACTGGAAAGCAATCGACGAGCAAGCATCAACAAGAAGGCAGCACGAGACATCGCACCTACCGTCGAGAGCGGTTACTAACAGGTTAAGTGGAGTACTCGTCACACACGACGATACCGCACATTTACGATGGTTCAAGTTGTTTAGCTACAGGTGATCAACAAAGGTTGTTAACATCACATCTCACTCAAGCATGTCACAGCACACAAACATGGCAAGAGGTTAAGCATAAGAGAAACTATCTATGCTAGTCAATTTAAGTGAGGCACAAGCCTAAACATGGCATAACACTAAGTACCCCACGACAATTAAAACATTTGGTACTGTTATGTCCTAAACCATATTTAATATTTGTTAACAGCAGAGAACAATATCATGAACACAAAGTACACGAAAAACTAATCAAGTTACATATAAATAACACTCCAAACGGAGTTACGGTTAAAAAGATACAAGCAAAACAAGTTACGGGCACAATCTGCCAACATCAGGAAGCACACTTTTGAGCAATGCATAAACAGGATAATGGATGCAAACATGCTCACAAATGATATGCAACTAAAGTAGACATGGCAGGGAAGGCATTGCAAAAGGAATCATGCAAAAATACATCATGGATCACTAGTTATAAGCAACACAAAATGCTATAAAACATTACTGGTCAAGGGTTAGTGAAAATCACGAAAACAGGGCACAAACTGTTATTTTTATGCTGTATAAACAGGAGCAAAACTATAAGCAAAAGTGCATAAACATGACATAGCAATATATGAGCATGAACTAGACATGATGGTGATCAGGTACAAACAAGAATCAAGGTCATAGGCATAACGGATCAAAAGATATTAAGCATGCAACATGGCATCGGAACGTGATAGACTTGGAGAAAAACCGAGGTGGTTGTCAAAAACAGTGGCATAGAAACTTTGGAGCTCAATAACTAGATGACCAGCAAGCATATCATGAAAATGCAATACATATAATGGAAGTAGACATGATGCTTAACAGTATGCAAAAAGAATCAATGCAATAGGCCTCATGGATGTGTCACAATCATCACGCAAACTTGCAATAAAATAACAGCAGCAACACACTAACAGGAAATAATAGCAACTAACAGCCTGATGCCCACTTCAACACAGATTAACAACATCAAGATGGCCTCAAATCAAAATGCTCACAAAAGATGGATTGAAGTACACACAATTCTAAACAATTTCCTTTTGGGCGCAACGTCATCCGAGCTACGGTTAGATTGCAAATTACGTTGCAAAACAGCATCAGCAGCAAAAAAAACAGGGACTTAGAAAAATAACAGGGTGCCAGAAAAAAAAACGGACGGGCCCTCACCATGGGCCTCGGCCCATCTGGCAGCTAGTGGCTGGATCTGGAGCGACTGGTGGCTGGGCCTTGGGGTGCCTGGCTGGGCCGCCTGCTGCTGGGCTGCGGGGGCGTCGGGTGGGCCGTGGCTTGGCCCATGGCGGCGGTTGGAGGGAGCCGGCTCGATCCCGCCTGGATCGACACCGACGGCGGCGCCGGTGTGGGGCTACGGCCAGCGGCGAGGGAAGGACCGGGCAGGGGCGCGACTGCATGGAGGCTGCCAGATCCAGTCGGCTCGACGAAGGGGAGGCGACAGCAGCTGGAGGGGTCGGCGAAGGCGGAGGACGCGCGAGCTCCTCGAGCTCGGGCCCGACCACCATGGCGCGCGGCCTGGCAGCGCTCCGGCCGGCGGGGTCCTGCGGGCAGAGGTGAGAGGAGGTGAGGAGTGAGGAGAAGAGGGCACGCGCGGCGCGGCGCTGCTCACTGGTGGCGCGGCGGCCGGAGGGCTCGGGTGCAGCGGCGGCGTGCCCACGGGCAGGAGGTGGGAGGAGAGGTAGGAGAGAGAGAGGTGGAGGCTGGGCGCGATCTGGGCCGTTGGATCGGCTGATCCGACGGTCCAGATCAGTTGGGATGCTAGGGTTTGGATTTTTTAGGATAAAAATGCAAAAATGGGGCAATTTTTGGGGCAAAGTGGAGGGGATGGCTGCAATTTTGTGGCTAGGGAAACCCTAGAAAGAGGTGGGAGTGTGATGGTCTTTATATAGCCCAGATGGCTGGCAGTTTGCAAAAACATCACGGTTTTTCTCTCGCGTGCGCAGTGTTTACGTTTCTAACCGCCGGGGGTCCGCAGGACCTCCAATTCGGGTAAAACTTCGAACTGCGCAATCAGCGCGTCGAGCCGGCGGCGTTCACTTCGCGCTGGAACCATTTCTAGAACACTTTCCGACGTGCTATAAAAATAACCCGTTAAATTATTAGACGGGATTTTCAATCCGTTGGCTACGGATGGTCTTGTGCGGTTTTCGCGACGGTGATTGGGCAAAACCCGGTGTCGCAAATGTCGAGTGTCAGGGTGGCAAGGGTCAATCTCCGTCCGATATGAGATAAGAGGGGGGAAAATAATAGCCGATCGATAAATTGGGGATGCAAACACCGCAAGCAAATCAGACAATCAAACAATTCACACCGAAAAAAAAAAATTTAATTTTTGTGAAATCTGGGCTATTACATTATACAACCAGAGGGCGTTAGATCCAAGATACCTCGGCCCTTCCCACTATTGAGTTGGTCCGGGTCGCCAAACATGAAAGGACTGGTAAAATATGGCAGACGCGACCCGTCCCATCGCCACAACAATCTTCACAAAAAGAAGGAAAAACAACATGACAAGCTCCCCTTTGGTGAGTACAATTTTGCCCATTGAAGCCTCCCAATTAGTCAAATATACGAGAGCAGGCGACCACGCGCTCATTTAAGGAGGAAACTCAAAAGCCATGGGATATTGCTCAGCTCCATCCCTATTACACCTAAATGGACCAGGAATGTCCCTACGCACTTGATAAATACATAAGTAAAAACTATAAGAGTCAACTATTGCAAATCGACTCCTTCTTTTCTCTGTTATCGTGCATTACATTCTTGCATTTCATTGTTGATATCTGGAGACCTGGGGGGTTGGTCAACCCTTTATTGGTACCAGGCATATATATGACTTTGTTAAGGGAACCTAGGGGCTTGATATCATTCGAGTTCACCTCTTCATCTGGGGACTCTGCATATATATTCGACAACAACAACAACAAAGCCTGTCAGTCCCAAACAAGTTGGGGTAGGCTAGAGCTGAAACCCAAAAGATATCGTAACCAAATCACGGTTCTGGCACGTGGATAGCTAACTTCCACGCACCCCTGTCTAGAGCTAGATCTTTGTTGATAGCCCAGTCCTTCAGGTCTCTCTTCACAGACTCCTCCCAAGTCAAGTTTGGCCTCCCTCGACCTCTCTTGACATTATCAGCACGCCTTAACCGCCCGATATGCATAGGCGCTTCAGAAGGCCTACGTTGTATATGCCCAAACCATCTCAGACGATGTTGGACAAGCTTCTCTTCAATTGGTGCCACCCCAACTCTCTCTCGTATAACATCATTCCGGATCCGATCCGTCCTTGTGTGGCCACATGCCCATCTCAACATGCGCATCTCTGCCACACCTAGTTGTTGGACATGTCGCCTTTTAGTTGGCCAGCATTCAGCACCATACAACATCGCAGGTCGAATCGCCGTTCTATAGAACTTGCCTTTTAGCTTTTGTGGCACTCTTTTATCACAGAGAACACCAGAAGCTTGGCGCCACTTTAGCCATCCAACTTTGATTCGATGGCTAACGTCTTCATCAATATCACCATCCTTCTGCAAAATTGACCCCAAATATCGAAAGGTGTCCTTCTGAGGTACCACTTGCCCCTCAAGGCTAACTTCCTCCTCTTCCCCATGGTTAGTAGTACTAAAAACGCACCTCATGTACTCAGTTTTAGTTCTACTAAGCCTAAAACCTTTTGATTCCAAAGTTTGTCTCCACAGCTCCAGCTTCCTATTAACCCCCGCCCGACTATCGTCGACTAGCACCACATCGTCTGCAAAGAGCATACACCATGGGATGTCCCCTTGTATATCCCGTATGACCTCATCCATCACCAATGTGAAAAGATAAGGGCTCAAAGCTGACCCCTGGTGCAGTCCTATTTTGATTGGGAAGTCATCAGTGTCGCCATCGCTTGTTCACACACTTGTCACAACATTGTCGTACATATCCTTGATGAGGGTAATGTACTTTTTTGGGACTTTGTGTTTTCCAACGCCCACCACATGACATTCCGCGGTATCTTATCGTAGGCCTTCTCCAAGTCAATGAACACCATATGCAGGTCCTTCTTTTGCCCCTTGTATCTCTCCATAAGTTGTCGTACCAAGAAAATGGCTTCCATGGTCGACCTCCCAGGCATGAAGCCAAATTGACTTTTGGACACGCGTGTCATTCCTCTTACACGGTACTCAATGACTCTCTCCCATAGCTTCATTGTATGGCTCATTAGCTTAATCCCGCGGTAATTAGTACAACTCTGAACATCCCCTTTGTTTTTGAAGATTGGTACTAATATACTCCGCCTCCATTCTTCAGGCATCTTGTTTGACCAAAAAATGAGGTTGAAAAGCTTGGTTAGCCATACTATCGCTTTGTCTCCAAGGCCTCTCCACACCTCGATGGGGATACAGTCAGGGCCCATCGCCTTGCCTCCTTTCATCCTTTTTAAAGCCTCCTTGACCTCGGACTCCTGGATTCGCCGCACAAAAAATCTGTTCATCTCATGAAAGGAGTCATCCAGCTCAATGGTAGAGCTCCCATTCTCCTCATTGAACAACTTGTCAAAGTATTGCCTCCATCTATGCCTGATCTCTTCATCCTTCACCAGAAGTTGATCTGCTTCGTCCTTGATGCATCTCACCTGATCGACATCCCTCGTCTTCCTTTCTCGGATCTTGGCCATCTTATAGATGTCCCTTTCACCTTGCTTCATGTTTAAACGCTGTAGATGTCCTCATACGCCCGCCCCCTAGCTTCGGTCATAGCTCGCTTCGCTGTCTTCTTAGCCACCTTGTACTTCTCTATGTTGTCCGCACTCCTATCGAGGTATAGGCATCGGAAACAAACATTCTTCTCCTTAATAGCCATCTGAACATCCTCGTTCCACCACTAGGTATGTTTAGCTTCGACTCTACTACCCTTGGTTACCCCAAACTCCTCTGAAGCTATCCTCCGGACGCAGGTCGCCATCTTCATCCACATATTGTTTGCATCACCTCCTTCCTCCCAAGGTCCCTCCTTCATGACCCTCTCCTTGAAAGCCTGAGCTGCCTCCCCCTTCAGCTTCCACCACTTCGTTCTAGCGATTTTGGTGCGCTTATCCCACTGGACACGAATCTGAAAGCGGAAGTCAGCCACCACAAGCTTATGTTGAGCGACAACATTCTCTCCAGGTATCATCTTACAATCTAGGCAAGCACGCCTATCTTCTCTTCTTGAGAGGATGAAATCAATCTGGCTAGAGTGTTGTCCGCTACTAAAAGTCACTAGATGAGATACTCTCTTTATAAAGAGGGTGTTAGCTACGATCATGTCGTAGGCTAAAGAGAAGCTTAAGACATCCTCTCCCTCTTGATTCCTGCAGCCATATCCAAAGCCCCCATGCACCCCTTCAAAACCTGTGTTAGATGTGCCCACATGGTCATTAAGGTCTCCTCCTATGAAGAGTCGCTCGCCAATAGGAACACTCCTAACCAAGTCCTCCAGGCCTTCCCAGAACTCCAACTTGGTGCTCTCACTGTGGCCTACTTGCGGGGCATAGGCGCTGATAACGTTGAGAACTAGGTCCCCAACGACCAGCTTGACCAGGATAATCCGATCACCTTGTCTCTTGATGTCTACCACTCCATCCTTGAGTCTCTTGTTGATCAAGATACCCACTCCGTTTATGTTCGCAGTGGTCCCCGTGTACCACAGCTTGAAACAGGTCTCCTCTACCTCCTTCGCCTTTTGTCCCTTCCACTTGGTTTCTTCGATGCATAGGATATCAACACCTCTCCTCACTGCTGCATCCACTAACTCCCGCAACTTACCTGTCAGGGACCCTACGTTCCAACTACCTATGTGAAACCTCTTAGGCTCGGCTAGCTTCCTTACCCTTCGCACTCGTCGAGTCAAATGCGAAGACCCTTGCTTATTCTTCACTACACCCGGGAGACGATGTAGCGCGCCACTAAGGCTGCGACGACCCGATCCTTGCTCACTTGTCACCGTATCCAGATCAAGATACGGTGCGCCACCAGGGGGGTGACGGCCCGGCCCTTGCTCATTTGTCACCACACCCGGGTTCCGATGTGGCACGTCGCTAAGAGGGTTACGCCCCAACGATGTTCTTTTGGGTTTCATATCCATAAGAGTGGCTGGGTTTTCACGTTGGCTCGTCAAGCCTAACACAACCCTCCTCCTATACCCGGGCTTGGGACCGGCTACGTCTAGAAAACATAGGCGGAGTTGCATATATATTCGACCTACACGCAAAAAAGACCAACAATCCTTTTTCTGTAAGTCAATCGGCAGCCTCCTATTAAGGAGCCGGGTGACCTTGAACTTGTATGATTAAAGGATGTTGTATAAGTCATGCGCACGGCCGAACTTCTATATGAGCTTTTACATTTTTTTACATACATAAACATATTTTTAAGCATATATTGCATCATGTCTTTCTCTTATACCATAAGCATGCTGAGATTCCAGTATTTTAGGTTTTTACTTATCTCCAACTGCCGGCTTCTATATACATCATCAAGTGCACTAAAAGTCGGTACATGGGGGCTACATATTTGCTTTGCTATGAGTCGGCATGACATAAATTGTCCATACCGACTCATGGGAGCTACATATTTGCTCTACTATGATTCGGGATGACATAAATTGTCCATACCGACTTATGGGGCTACATGTTGATTTTACTATAACTTGACATGCCATATAATTGTCACATTATGCCAGTGTTTAGAGATGCTCGTGCCTACACGTAAATATGTGACCCAGATGGTGCCATGACAAGTCAGTAAAAATTGGTTGTGAAAAGTAGACTTGTCAAAGGAAGCACTGGTATATATCACACGTTCATCCGACTTCTAAAAGCACAAAAGGGCTATCGGGTTGAAATTTTGAGATCAAAACATAAAAATGCCGTGTTATACTACAGGTACACTTTGTACAACCTTGGGTCGTTGAAAGACTTTAAAAGTCAGTACTCGGGGGATTACTGCATCTAAGGATATCTACAAAGTCATCATGAGAATTACTCTTCCCAAATACTCCGGCTTTATCAATAAAGCCCAACATTCAAGACATAACAGTCGGTACGTGTTATTCCGGGTTGCCAAAGGAAACATATTCCGGCACTCAAAGTACCGCCCCACTTGAAAGATGGGAAAAATATTTAGGCTTTCAAAATCAAAAGGTTATCATCCCATATAACAAAATTCTATAAAGATAAAATATAGGCTCTAAGGAAATTCACATTCATCATCCAAAAGTCAAAAGGCAGTTCAACGACAACCACAATAGTTCAACTGCACATCAAGCACAAACGAATGGAAAGTATTTAATTATTACATAAATCAGCGGTATGGCACTCCAAAATATTTCCAGTTTATGATTCCTTCACACAAGATAAATCTGGAGCAGACCCGGTTGCAACGGCTTCAACCTAAGCTCATCTTCCTCGCCGGCTCTATCTCAGGACTTTGCTTCGGTACTAACTACAGGTTATATGAGGATATCACAACCTTCATACAATTTAACATCGGAGAGATCTTCGATCGCCAGATTGTCTCCTTCCTCACCTGAAGCCGGCTCAGTTGAAGTTGTCGGGTCTGAAGTCCTTGTCTTGGAGGCTGGAAGCAGGGAGAAGTCGACTGGCTCGGGAGGAGATATCTTCCATCTTTTATTGCGCTTGTCATAACCGGGTTCTAGCTCAGACAAATCAACCTCATCAACAATCTTTGTCGCAAACATGTGCGTCTCATTGATAATTTTGGCATAGTCATCACTTGAGAATTGTGACCCGTCGACATTGAGTTCAGGAAAGACATCAGCCAACAACTCTGGCTTCATGTCAGGATGATATGACTTGGCAAGCTCTAAGCCACGCATCACCCCCAAATGGCACGTCGAGCTCTTTATCAAGTCTACCCAAGCCGGTACGGTTTAAAATAACCGCATCATGTCAGCTAGTTTTGGCGTGTTGGCTGGCGGCAATAGCTTTGACAGCTCCTTCGCACAGTTGCTTGATCAATGTATATAGCAGGGTAAGCTTCATTACTGGCGACTCTTGGTGAGCAGGATGTTGTTTGCTTGTTTCGAAATCACGAGTCAGCAGAAATATAAGTATATAAGAATGGTCGAAATTTTTTTTTTCATCTGACAACCGACTTACCAAAAATACCGCAGTCACAAACTAATTGATACTCGCCTTGAGAGTCTCAAGCTTCTTTTCTGCTTCTTAGCGTTTGGACATAGCGTCATCGACAGCTTGCATTAGAGCACTCTGGGCCTCAACATTGTGGGTCTTTACCGCCTCCAGCTCTTCTGATTTTTTGTTCAGTTCATCATGAAGTCGGTTGATCTCCTCATCAGCTTGTTGCAGTTTCTCAGACTCGACCCGCAATTTTCCTTCCAAAAGATGAGTCAACTAAACGGCTTCCAAAGCTAAACCCTGCACAAACAATAAAGTCCATGCTTATTACAAGTATATAACTAGGCACTTGGGGGATACACCACTTCGAAGCAAATTTCACAAGTACAAGTTCATGGTTGCTGCAGGAAAGACAACCCGACACTTGGGGGCTACACCAATATAGCTATCTTATATATAAAACTCAAAGTGATCTACATGGGAATAAAAGGACAATAGACGCACCTCATAACGCTGCTTGATGCATACGATCAAGTCTCGCTGCTGACCAAGACGACTCATCGATTGCTGATACAAATCTTCAAATGTCACTTTTTGAAGAGTCACCATGAAGGACTGACTCGTGGACTGTTTCTCCCCGTCTTCTTTATTGGCCACCTCGGTGGAAATGACAGTCGGCTCAGCAACATGATCCCCAGTCACAATAACCTCCTCAGCCATAGATTTGCTAGCTGAAGGAGACGGAATTGGATCTTGGGTAGTAGCTGCCTCCTTGGATTGGGTGGCCAGCTCCTAAGCTCTACCTACAGGGGAATCATCTTTATAAATCTCAGAAGGACTTAATTCAGCTGGTGCGGCATTTTTTGAATGATTCTCTTCAGCAACAGGGACCCTAGGCGTCCTCTCATCCACGACAGACGACTCATTTTCTGCCCCAGAGTCGGTTTTCTCTTTTCTTTTGGCTTGAGTCCTAAGTCGAAGGAAATACATGCTCGTTATCATTATATGAGTACAAACTATTATCTATTCAAAGCACTTGCCCATGGTTGATGGAGAATTTGCGGGGAAGACGGACGGATGATTCCCCAGAAGAAGGAGTTTGCTCTTCAGTATTGGTGGCAGGTTGTTGCTGCTCAGGAGGATTTGTTGGTTGATGAGACATATTTGAGCTGGCACCTCCCTTTTGTCGAACCCGGCGTGGAGAGTTGGGAATACCGGGGCCAATGAGATCGGCAGACTCGGAACCGCGAGTCCGCCGTTTCCTTTCTTGTTCCTATGATAATAAGATATGAAGCATAGTTTCTAAAAGAATAATTCGGAAAGCCGGCAAGTAGTGCCTTTTGCTTGGGAACTTGGCATTTGTCCATCCTGAGGGAATCAGTATTAATAGGAGGGATCTCCTCATCATTATCATAATCATCCTCTTCTTCCGAGTCCTCCTACATGGTCAAAGTAAATAAGGGAGAGTTGCGTCACAGACGAAGATTGACCTCGGCAAATCCCATGGTTAGGAACCCTGGGTTAGATCGTAGAGGAGACGTGCAGGTTGGTGATACTCGTCGGCTAATAGGAGAAAGAACTTCCTGCTCGATTGTATTATGATGGAGGCGATTACAGTGGAGGTCGAGGCGAGTTCGCTTGGGACCGGAGGTGTTGCTTGGATATTCGATGCCCTAGACGTCCCCTCTCCCAGCCTTTATATACTAGGCTGGGTCGCAAAGAGTCCGCCTAGGTTTACAGAGAGAGTTTCCTAATCTATATTCAGGCTTGGACGTCAAGTCATGGCTTCCATAATCGTTGAGTACTCCTACGGCGGTGCCTCATGTGGGCCAGTCGTGGGCCAATCAAGGCTTCCAACGGGCCTTCGGTCTTGATACGCACCAGGTACCCTCATTTGTAGGAGTCGTGGGGTCACCCCCTCGTCAGTAGCCCCGGAGTGCCTGGGGGACTCGAAGAATCGCGCAGGGACTCGAATCCATAATCGTCAGTCTTCATGTGTGCAGCGCTGCTGTGAGTTGTCAGCTGTTAGCCACAAAGATAGTTTATTCGAGGGATGATAAGCTAGAGAGGCCCAACGTAGTCGATTGGTCGAGCCTTGGTGAATTGCAAAACACCTTACAAGCCTGAATCAAGCCGCGTCCCTCGACACGAACTTGGAAAACACCCGGTGTGTAGTAAGTCCATGCCGCTGCAGGTCTTATAGGATCAATACTGCCGGTCTCAGCAAATAGCCTTAACGCGCCCGTCATTGGCTCAACTTTATTCATGCATTGCGCATGGAAAACATCGGGAGTGAAGTTGCAGCTGTGGCATGTCCCGGCCCGGCCGACTCCGCAGCGGGGTCTTACCTACGCGCTAAGCTTGCGCGACATCTGTGGTGCAGTGTGTCGCCGACCAGGCATCCATTTGAAAAAAAATCAAGTGGACTGATAGAGGTCACTCGCGGAGCATTTGCGATCTCACACGAGGAATTGATAAGAACCGCACCCACCCGAATAGTCCTCGAGTGGGCTGATCATGTACGCGCCCATATAGCACTCGAATGCTTGGGTGGATTGTTCTCTAGGATGTTGAACAAGTCTTGCCTTTTAGTGCGAGTAATCACTCGAGCACTCCATCGTCTTCTGGGTGAGGGAGCACCCGAACACTATAGGTGCATTAGTCCTTGATGGTGCGAGTGATCGCTCGAGTGCGTCATGGTCTGTTGGGTGAGGGAGCACCCGAACTCTATAGGTGCTTTGATCCTTTTGGAGGGGAGTAACCACTCGCGTCCTCAAGGATTGTTCCTTACTCTATTTTTGTAAAGACAGGGTGCTCCCAATGGGAGTAATTTTTTTGAAATAAGGTCAAAAGTTTTGTAGAAATAAAACTTTGACCGGTAGCGATGACGCGTACTCAGCATGCCTTGCTGAGATGTGACATTGCAAGGCTATCTGACAAGTTGGGAAGCCATGCATAGTGGGCTTGACGTGACGTGATGCCCTGCGGTAATTTTCCCCGCATGATGATGAACTTCGTTTTTCATGCGGACTGGGCGATGTGTTTACTGCGCCGGCTGAGTTTTCCATGTCGCACGATTGTGATGGGATCGTTCCACGTTGACGGGCCTCCGAGATCGACGGTGGGTGGATGGCCTTTGGCTATGGGTTAAATACCGAAGTGCTGAGTAGATTTAGGTTTTGCCCAACGCTCGCCCTTTTCTCTTTATTCTTTCTCTGCTTCATCTTGCCATCTGCTTCATCTTGCCATCTGCTTCGTTACTCCTTGCGACTAGATCCATGTCCAAACGTCCTCGGAGCGCTGTGTAGGAGGCAGCGAGGATGACTGGGAGGTGGGAGTGTTCCGCTTTTGCCGCTGCGGATCTGGATGTGCTGGTGGCCGATGGACTTGTGGAGGAGGGAGCTGTTCGGATTCCTGGGGATGAGGAGGTGCCCGCGCCACGCCATGATGAACGGGTATGCTTTCAGAGCTTCTTTCCTCGTGGCTTTTCTCTTCCCGTTCATCCGTTCGTCCGGGGATTGCTCTTTGCATATATACTGCAGTTGCACGATTTGACTCCTAACGGGATAATGCACATTGTGTGGGTTATCACGCTGTGTGAAAGTTTCTTGAGGATTTATCCTCATTGGGGGCTCTGGAAACGCCTTTTCAGTGTGAAGAGGACAAACTCTGAATACGCCATTGGGGGCGTTGGTATTTCCATCAAGGAGAAAAATGCCTACTTTGATCTGGAGAAACTGGATTCCATCTATACATGGCGGAAGAGCTGGTTCTATCTGAGAGATCAGCATGTTGAGGGCCAGCAGTTTGGGCTTGCACCCTTCAATCTGTTTGCGTGAGTGGCTAAACAGTCATCTTGGTTGCATTCTATGACTTCTGGTGAGATAGTCGTTGTACAGCCCTTAGTACAAAAGCTTGTTGCTTTGAAGAAATGGATAACTGAGGCCCAGATTATCTCTGTTTTTATGAAAAGGCGCATCCAGCCGCTGCAGCACCGTGCGCATCCCATGTGGAGATACACTGGAGTGCTCTCCCAAAGACATTTCGGGTGATGACCTTTTGTTTCGGATCCAACAGGTCACCAAGTGTACTAGTACTGGTGTGGAGATCTCCATTCGTCCCTACGACGCCATGATTTCTTTGCCTGACGTGATGATTTGAGGCTTT
Organism: Bromus sterilis; assembly: GCA_950022295.1. Taxonomy (NCBI): domain Eukaryota; kingdom Viridiplantae; phylum Streptophyta; class Magnoliopsida; order Poales; family Poaceae; genus Bromus; species Bromus sterilis. The sequence goes on along the minus strand of OX465601.1, from coordinate 133,368,136 downwards.
ACCGGTTTGCTGAAGTTTGATTGGTATTTTGTGCTTGCTGATGACATTTTTGCTTGTAGGACCATGTTTCCTTGTTGAACAATACTCCTCGGCCTGAGGATGCGGAGATACTCAACGAGCCTGATGTGGTCATGGTGGATCCTGCGTACGCGCGCGGTGGAGATGCTTCACGTGATGATGCTAGCGAGTCCGCGGGTGCGAGTATTGGTGGTCGGTCGTCAGCTTCTGAAGACGATGAACATTCATGGCCACTGCGCTTCAAACGCAACCGCTCCTCGAGTGCTGCTGAGCGGGCTGTGGAGAGTGGTGGGATGCCACCAGACGCGCCTGTTGTTGCGCACTGCCCTCCTTCAGCTGCTCTGAAAAGGCGGAAACTTGGGGTTCTGCTTCGAGTCAGTGCCGCCCCAATTGGGTGTGTAATTCCTCTTGTCTGGATGGTTATGCTGTTGTTTTTGAGTTTCTGTTTTGATGATGTGTCATTTGCAGTACTGCTCCTTCTCCGGCTACTTCCTCGGCGAGTACTGCGGCTGCTGATCTCCAGTCGACTGACTCTGTTGCGGTGGTTGGCCCGCCAGCTCCTGCTAGGGCCCCTGCGGCTTCTGGTGCGGGTGCGAAGCCCGCGACTACTGCCTCTGGGGGGCTGCTGCCGCAACTGAGGGTGATTCTCCGCCGGACACGAAGCCCATGTTTCCCAAGGAGTACTTTTTGCAGAGAAAGGACCTCCCTATTAAAGAGAAGGCCAAGTTCTTTGATCGTATGACTGAGAAGGTTGGTGACCTTTTCTTTCGTCTGACTTTACACGGGGGCACGGCAGCGCTCCCGATGGGAGTAGCTTCTGAGGCTGCGGGAAACCACTCGTGGTTGGTCACAGTCTTTAACTTGATTTACTCTGGCTTCCCATGTTCTTCTGTTTGTCATCGGGGGCGCGAGAGCGCTCCCGATTGGAGTAGCCCCCGAGGCTGCGGGCAACCACTCGTGGTTGGTCGTAGTCTGAGATCTGATTGTCTTTTGCTGGGTTCTGATTTCTGCGAGTCTTTTTATTCCAGCCACTGTTCCGCATGTGTGAGCAAGTGCTGACTAATGCTGACTGTGCCCGGGGGGCTCATGATGCGGTCCAGGATAGCCTGACCACCATGGAGCGTGAGTGACTTTCCTTCCTTGTTGATTGTGGTGTCCTTGCTTGTTTGATGCTTGAATGCCCCTTTTATTATAGGTTGTAAGAATGATGTTGAGAAGCGTGCTGCTGACGTGGAGAAGAAACCTGCCTTGCTTCGAGATGCCTTGGAGGAGAAGGAAATAGACTTGCAGGCGCAGCGTGGTGAGCTCAAGCGGCTGTGGCAAGCTGAGGAGCGGTTCCACCAGGTGGAGGTTGCTGAAAGCGTTCGCCTTCGCGACCTGGCAGGTGACTTGGCGGGCAAGTAGATTGTTCTCGCGCTTCTTCCTTCCTTGTGATTTTTGTCTTAGATTATTGACCATTGTTGCTTCTTGGTGGCGTAGGCGCCATGAGTGTTGAGATAGCAGCGGTTGCTCATGCAGACTCGAGCAGTCTTAGCGGCGCTGCTGATGTTGTGGTAAGTGCTGCCGGCGCTGTGAAGGATGTCCGCGGCCGTGCCTCTTCCCTCCTACAGCTTCTTCATGAGCACATGTATCCGAAGGAGGAGAATCGACCGGAGGGCCTTGATCTGCAGGTTGCGGCGTTCGGGCCGAATGGTGATCAGTTGGAGCGCTTGGTCCGTGAGACAGTGGTGAGTGGTCTTGCGACGTCCTTTGTTTTTCTTTTGGGGCATGGGGTTCCCATAGAGGATGCCATGGTGGACAGCTTGCCCAGTTATAAGGATGAGAAAATTGTGCGGGCCACTCATCTTGCTCGTCAGTTGTTGCTGGTCGTGGAGGCTGATACTCGCAAGCCTTCTGGCTCGGAGTAGGGAACTTTTATTTGCCTGCTTGCTTGATGAACCTTTTGTAATAAGCTATTTTTTTGGTGGAAAAATGTTGAATCTCAACTTGATGATGAAGCTACCTTTCTCTTTTCCTGCGGTAGTTTTCTTTCTGCTTGACAGTGTTATCCTTTTGCGGTAGGCCACCCCGGGCGTTTCTCGGTCTTGGAAGTTGCTGAAGGAGGACGACCGCGAGGGGGCCTACAAATCTGTCTGCTTGAGGCTTAGTGACGCGGAGCGTGAGATTAGTCGCCTCAAGGGTGCTGTTGCGATCCAATGCTCAAAACGTGAGCGTGCTGAGGTTGTATTGGATAGTTTTGTTGCCTGGATGGGGAAACTGTCTGATCCGCTTAAGGGCGAGACTTCCTGTTTGGTGCTGCTCAATTGCGCGAGTGCTTTATCTTGTGCTTCTTGCTAATTTTTCCTCTTCTTGCAAAGTGATGGCGGGTCGTTCACGTGAGGAGGAGGAGGCTGTTCAGTCAGAGTTGTCATGCTTGGATGACCCGGCCGTGCAGGCTGAAAATCCCTTTTGGAGGGACAGGGCACAAGCGCGGTTGTTTGCCGTGCTTTGGCTGCGGGTTGGTCGGGTGCCGCGAGCTCTTGAGTACTTCTGCAAAGTACTTGGTGGTATTTTCTCAGAGTTTTATCCCTTAGATCCTGTCCAATCCAGTTTTGAAAAGCTGTGTCAGGTGTTCTCCCAGCCCGCGGATCTTCGTCGAGTTGTAAATCATCAAATTCATGTGGGAGCTCGGTGTGCTTTCGCCTTTGTTCATAGTCATTGGCCTGGAGTAGATATCATGCTGGCGACTCGAGGTCCTCCCCGTGGTCGAGATGAGCCGATGGATGAGCACTACGCGGCGGCGGATGAGGCCGTGAGTCTGGTTGTGAAGAAGGTGTGCGAGCAGAATGACCGTCTCCTGGGTTCCCTTTGTAAGGCGAAGTCGGAGCCTGAGGTGTAGATTTTACGGGTCCTTGTAATTCTTCCTTTTGTGATGTAATATGTTTCGTTGCCGCGAGTTGTTGTAGTCTTCCATTGTCGGGTGCGGAGGTGAATCGAGCGTTTGCCTCGGGGGGTGGATGCTGCGACCGAGCCCCCGAGTGCCAAGTGTAGAATCGCGTAAGAGAATAATCGCCTCGGGGGCTTACTGCTGCGAGCGAGCCCCCGAGTGCCAAGTAGAAGGTCGCGTAAGCGAATGATGTGAAAGATGATGATAATGGTTTCTCGCCCTTCGTTGGTTACCCCAAGTGGAAGGTGAGATGTAGGATAGCAGCAAATTTCCCCTATGTAGTGGATAGGGTTTGTCTCCCGTAGGACTCAGGCAATGATAAGTAGGTGTCAACGGCGCAACTGACGTGGACCTACACACAACACAAATAACTTTGCTCCCAACGAAGTTCAGAGAGGTTGTCAATCTCTCCGGCCTTGTTGTTTACAAAGGATCAAACGCAAGGGATAATGATAGCAGCTAGAAAATAAAAGCAAGAAAGTAAGTAAGCGTGTAAACAGTGATGAGAATATGGACTGGGGTCCCGTGATGTTCACTAGTGATGTCTCTCTCCCAAAAGACGATAAAACTACTATGCGAGGTAAACAAATTATAGCAGGGAAATTGACAGGATTAAAAACGCACCGCACTTCTAACTATGCTACAAAGAAAGGACGAGGCTCAAAAGCATGGGTAGTACGCCAAAATAAGTAGACCAAAATCCAACTGCATCTACTACTAATCATCCACCTTGAGATATCTATCCAGAACTCGCTAGTATTAAGTTGCGAGCCCCACCCAAAGTGTAAACCCAAAGAAACAGACAACTGCACTAAAAAGAACTTTGCGTAAAGTAAACAATCCTTGCAACCGCGGTTACAAGCACCATTGTTTTCCCCCTTGTGGCAACAGCACAACCCCTAGACTCATGTTTATGTCACTCAAGCGTGTCATCGTGGGGTATGAACCCACAATCGAGCATAACGTTCCCTCTTGGAGTCACCACCTACTACTTGGCAAAAGCAATAAACAGTAACAGAGAACATGCAAGAATTACGTAAGAACAACAATATAAAAGATAAGAACCAAATATATTACTCAATCAGAATCTGAACATAATCTCATAATCCATCAGATCCCAGAAACTCATCTTAGCAACAGCAGAAAGATTACATATGTGCTTCGATCATGTAGGGCAGCTCACGAGGACTAAACCATGACGAACAAAGAGGTGAGGAGAACATCACATAGCTACTGATCACGGACCCATGGTCCAAAGAAAACTACTCACGGCACATCCGGGAAGCGTCCATGATGGAGGGGAAGCTCCCGGAGGTCAATCCTCCCTCCGGTAGGCTGCCAGGAAGAAGTTTGTTGGCTCTCCCGATCTTGGAAGCGCGGCAGCGGCGGAACAGAGGCGAGATCGCGAAAAAGGGTTATGTCCTCAGGGGTTTCACGTCATGGAGATTAAATAGGCGAAGGGGGCCAGCCAGGGGGGCACCAGGGGTCCAGTCGCCCTGGTGGCGCGGCCAAGCCCTAGGCCGCGCCACCTGGCCGCCTGGGCACCAGGTGGGACCCCTCTAGCCCTCCTTCGGGTTCCGGAAGCTTTTGTTGCGCTGATTTTTTATCTGATTTTTCCCCGATTTTTGGAGCACTTTTAATATGGGGGAAAACTGAAATAGAAAACAGCAGAAAATAGGAACTGGCAATGTGGTGCACTGAGTTAATAAGTTTGTCCAAATATGATCAAAAGTGTATGAAAGTGTATCTAGATCATAGCAATATCACACAAAACATGCATGGAGCAAGCAGAAATTATAGATACGTTTGGGACGTATCAACATCCCCAAGCTTAATTCCTGCTCGTCCTCGAGTAGGTAAATGATAACAAGCATAATTTCTGTGGTGGCATGCTAGCAACCATATAAGAACTTTGAAAAGTAAAGCAATCAAGGTATGTGATTCAATCCAAGTCATAACATGCAAGATTCTATATTAGTATTGAAACAAGCAACGAAAGAACATTAGGTGCAAGAGCTCTCGCTGTCCGTGACTCGAATGTCTCCAAATGGTGTTTGCATGCAAGAAAACAGGATAGGGAATACGAGAAAAAAGTATTTTTGTTGAGAAGTCAATCTACTAAAGTTTCACACTTGGTCTTCTTTGGACTCTTATCTTGACTCGTCCCCAGACCACTAGCCAGGTACAAGTCAATTTGATCCACTCCTTTTTGATATTATGAGCACTCATGCAATGGATGAGCGTAAGAATGAGAGTTGACACTTAGGATGGCAAAGAGAGAAATATGGTGGACGAGGAAGACAAAAAGGTGAGAAGGGCTCACATCAATGAGGAAAATCATAGGCGAGAGAAGGCCAAATGATAGATATGATGTGAGGAGTAGGGATTGCCATGCAACGGATGCACATATGAGCTAAGAAAATCTCTCCAATGGAACTAGTGGGGGTGCATCAAACTTGCTCGCTCATGAATACCTAGATCTCATTTCAGGAGGCTCATCCTTGGAATATGCAAGCCAAGTTCTACAGTGTGAAGGTCTCCACATAGCTATATGCATAAATGATCATCTCTATGGAGTACAAGGATAGGAGGGAGTACTAGTGTGGATCTTTCAAAAGGATAGTAGTGTTGCCCCTTTCTGTATTTTTATTTATTTTTCTCTTTTTTCTATTTTTTGTATTTTTTGGTGGCCTCAATGGCTCTTTCTATTTAACTCTCATTTGTCCTCTTTGGGATCTTTTATTTTGACCACTTTGGGATCTTTTCCTCACTTAAGGGCAACACTCTATTTTACAAGAGGGCATAGAAGATCTTTCACACTTTACAAGGTACTCAAACATAAAGAAGATGTAGCTATCATGATGTATGCAATGTATGCCTCTGCAAGTGTAACAGGAACATGTATGAAATGAAGATCAAGTCATGAAGAGGTGGATGTTGCATGGCAATATATCTCAGAAAGGCTATGGAAATGCCTTGATAGGTAGGCATGGTGGCTGTTTTGAGGAAAGATATAGGTAGGTTTATGATGACAGAGCGTATTGATACACGAGATAACTTCTCGCCCCCGTTGGTTACCCCAAGTGGAAGGTGAGATGTAGATAGCGGAAAATTTCCCTTAGCAAAAAATGCTAAGGTTGAGTATCGTCCAGGAGGACTCCAACAAATACAAGTAGGTGGTGAAGTGAACAATGGTGTCGTTCACAACTCAAGGTTGCTTACTTCACCTGGACCTTCACACACAACAGATAGCTTTGCTCCCAATGAGTTCAGAGGAGTTGTCTATTCCTCCGGCCTTGTTGTTTACAAAGGATAAAACGCACGGGATAATAATGATAGTGATAGCTACGGAAAAGTAAATACTGAAGGTAAATTGAAGGTGTAAACAGTATTGGTGATATGGACCAGGGTCCCATGATGTTCACTAGTGATGTCTCTCTCCCAAAAGACGATAAAATAGCCATGCGAGGTAAAAAAAATTATAGCTGGGCAATTGACAGGATTATGTGTGCAAACCAATGCTAATTATGAAAAACAGAAAGGAAGAGGCTCAAAAGCATGGGCGGTACGCCAAGACAAGTAGACCGAAATCCATCTGCATCTACCCACTAATCATCCACCTTGAGATATCTATCCAGAACATCTCGCTGGTATTAAGTTGTAAATCCCACCCAAAGTGTAAACACAAAGCAACAGACAACTGCATTAAAGAACTTTGCGTAAAGTAAACAATCCTTGCACCCGAAAGTACAAGCACCGTTGTTTTCCCCTTGTGGCAACATCACATCCCCTAGACTCATGTTTCTGTCACTCAAGCTAGTCATCGGGGGGCATGAACCCACAATCATGCATAACGCTCCCTCTTGGAGTCACTACCTACTACTTGGCCAAAGCAATAAACAACAACGGAGAACATGCAAGAGTTACTCAAGAACATAAATATAAAAGAAGAGAATCAAATATATAACTCAATCACAATCTGAACATAATCTCATAATCCATCGGATCCCAGCAAACTCAGCATAGCAACAGCAGAAAGATTACATATGTGCCTCGATCATGTAGGGAAGCTCACGAGGTCTAATCCATGAAGAACAAAGAGGGGACGAGAACATCACATAGCTATTGATCATGGACCCATGGTCCAAGGTGGACTACTTACGGTTCATCCGGGAAGCATCCATGGTGGTGGAGAAGCTCCCGGAGGTGATTCCTCCCTCCGGCAGGGTGCCGAGAAGAGGTCTTCTGGTGCTCCCGATCTTGGAAGTGCGGCGGCGGCGGAACAGAGGAGAGATCGCGAAAAAAGGTTCCATCCCCGAGGGTTTCTCGTCATGGGGAATAAATAGGCGAAAGGGGGCAGCCAGAGGTGGGCAAGGGGCTCTAGGTGCCCCCCTGGCGCGGCCAGGGGCCTGGTCGCCTGGGCCCCCTGGCTCCCCTCTGGCCCCTCTCGGGCTCTTCGCGAAGCTTCCGGTACGCTGATTTTTCCTATATTTATCCCGAAAATTTTCTAGTACTTTTAATAAGGGGAAAACCTGAAATAGAAAAACAGCAGAAAACAGGAACTGGCACTGGGGTGCACTGAGTTAATAGGTTAGTCCAAATATGATCAAAAGCGTATGGAAGTTCATCAATATCATAGCAATATCACACAAAAGAGGCATGGAGCAAGCAGAAATTATAGATACGTTTTGGACGTATCAACATCCCCAAGCTTAATTCCTGCTCGTCCTCGAGTAGGTAAATGATAACAAGCATAATTTCTGTGGTGACATGCTAACAACCATATAAGAACTTTGTAAGTAAAGCAATTAAAGCATGCAATTCAATTCAAGTCATAACAGGCAAGAGTCTATATCAAGTATTGAAACAAGCAACATAAGAACATAAAGGTGCAAGATCTCTCGCTGTCCGTGACTCGAATGTCTCGAAATGGTGTTTGCGTGCAAGAAAGGGGATAGGGATATACGAGAAAAAGTATTTTTATGTTGAGAACTCAATCTACTAAAGTTTCACACTTGGTCTTCTTTGGAATCTTATCTTTACTCATCCCCAGACCACTAGCCAGGTACAAGTCAAAATGATCCACTCCTTTTCGACATTTTGAGCACTCATGCAATGGATGAGCGTAAGCAAGAAAGTTGACACTTGGGATGGCAAAGCGAGAATATGTTGGAGGAGGAAGACAAAAAGGTGTGAAAGGCTCACATCAATGAGGACAATCATAGGCGAGAGAAAGCCAAATGATAGATATGATGTGAGGAGTAGGGATTGCCATGCAACGGATGCACATATGAGCTAAAAGCTCTCCAATGGAACTAGTGGGGGTGCATCCAACTTGCTTGCTCAAGAAGACCTAGAGCTCATTTGAGAAGGCTCATCATTGGAATATACAAGGCAAGTTCTATAGTGTGAAGGTCCCCACATAGCTATATGCATGAATGATAATCTCTATGGAGTACAAGATAAAAGAAGGAGTATGAGTGTGGATCTCTCAAAAGGAATAGTAGTGTGCCCCCTTCTCTCTTTTTATTTCTCTTTTTTTTCTATTTTTTGTATTTTTTGGTGGCCTCAATGGCTCTTTCTATTTAACTCTCCTTTTTCCTCTTTGGGTTCTTTCAATTTGTCCTCTTTGGGATCTTTTAATTTGTCCACTTTGGGATCTTTTCCTCACTTTAGGGGCAACACTCTATATATTACAAAAAGTATAGAAAATCTTTCACACTTTACAAAGTACTCAAATCATAAATAAAATGTAACTATCATGATGTATGCAAATGTATGCCTCTGCCAGTGTAGCAGGATATGGAATGATACTAGCGCGTCATGTAGCAATGATTAGGGCAAGGCCCAATTAGCATGCGGCTCATCGATCAAGCAATTAGCATGTATGACATGAAGATCAAGTCATGAGAAGATGGATGTTGCATGGCAATATATCTCGGAAAGGCTATGGAAATGCCTTGATAGGTAGGTATGGTGGCTGTTTTGAGGAAGGATATAAGGAGGCTTATGATGACAGAGCGTATCGTGCCAAGGGTTTGGATGTACCGACGAAGGTGGAAGCTAACTCTCGGAGTGAGAAGAAAGAAATGCACGGCACAGGAGAGGCTAGAAAAATATGGGAAGGTGGAAGTGTCAACTTTCGAATACTCACATTAGTCCGAAGAACTCATGCACTTATTATCGGTAACTCTCAATCTAATAAGGAGGTTTCACAAAGAGACAAGTACCCCGAGGTGGAGTGTATGGGGGTTTGGTTATCCTTGCGCATCCTCGACTCATGGTACGTGAGTGTACTTTAATATTCGACCCCTCAGAAGAGTAGTGATCCATCTAGTAGCTAGATTTCTCAACTAATTTGTAGGTTTTTGAAAATAAACACGGATTTCCCAAAATACGACATCTATCACTAATAGGCTAAAGCTCTTGAAACCAAAAGTCCAAACATTACTCAAAACAATACCTCAAAACTATTGCAAATTACTACTTCAAAAGAATAGCAACCTCAATTACCTACTTCAAGTCAAGACACAAAACTCAGTGCAACAGGCAAACTCTCTAAACAAGATAAACATGAAAAGTCAAGAGAGTTCCAGCAACAAACTAAACAAAATCTCTTAAAAAAGATAAGCACGAAAGCTAAGAGAAAAACATGACAGCATCTACGAAAAGATAAAGAACAAACACAGCAAAGATAAGCAGGAAAAAGTCCTATGTTGTGTTCTAAATTTTGGAAGTGGAGCGTGTTTCTCTCCCACACAAAGAATGTTGGGTTCTAACTTGTTATGAACAGAAAGCAAAGCTAAAGAAAACTAAAAAACAAAACCTAAGAGTGAGACGCTCCAAGAATAGCACATAACGCATGAAGTGATAAAAATATAGTGAAACGAGAGACGAACTGATAATTGTCGATGGAGAAGGGGATGCACGGGGGCATCCCCAAGCTTAGACGCTTGAGTCTCCTTGAATATTTATTGGGGATGCATGGGGGCATCCCCAAGCTTGAACGCTTGACACTTCTTAATCTTCTTTCATCATCTTCCCTCGCACACTTGAAAACTCCCTTCATACATAACTCATCATAATCTGATTAGCGAGGTTAGTACCCATAATAAAATAATTTTTCTCTACTGGAAATAAGGATAACCTTGAAGAGCTACTGTTTCTCAAGATTTCCAAAAAGTTTTTGCAAAGAAAAAGGAAGCTTAAGGTCTGCAAAACGAAGAAAAGGCAAAACAGGACAGAATTTGTGAAAAACAGACCAGCGGGTAGAAACGTTTTTTTAGGGAAACTTCTGCAACTCAAATAAAAAAACTCGGAACATACGAAAGTTTCGTAATTGTATAGAGCTCCATGTGTAAAAACTTCAGCTAAAAAGATAAACTGGGATTTTTCGCTGATTTTTCTAGTCACGAGGACAGAATCTGTTTTCTGGGCAGCATGTCACAACTTTCACTTCCCTTGTCGTATGAGGCTATAAAAGGCACAAAGCTTGATAAGTAAAGATACAATGATGTTTCTACATTAGTAAAAATCATCAAGACCACTAAAAACATAAGAAAAACAAAAAGGAAAACCTAAATTCGTTGCGGGCTGCCTCCCGAAAGCACTTCTTTAAAGCCATTAGCTAGGCTTAATGCAAATAGATCAAGTTTTTTCTAGAAAATAACTAGCCCGTGTGACGGACTCAAAAGGCAACTTAATCTTTTTCCTAGGGAAGTGTTCCATCCCTTTCTTGGGTGGGAATTGGAATTTTATAATCCCTTCTTTCATATCAATAACAGCACCAACGGTGCGAAGAAAAGGACGTCCCAAAATAATTGGACAAGAAGGTTCACATTCAATGTCCATAATAGTAAAATCAACGGGAACATAATTGTCATTGACAATGATAAGAACATCATCTATCTTCCCCAAATATTTCTTTACGGAAGAATCGACGAGACGAACACCAAAAGAACAAGTATCAAAAGGTTTCAACTCAAATATATCATACATTCTTTTGGGCATAACAGAGGTACTAGCTCCAACATCACATAAAGCATAGCAAGAAAAGTTATTCAACTTAATTTCAATCATAGGATCCCAACCATCTTCTAACTTTCTAGGTATGGAGGCTTCTACCCTAAGCTTCTCCTCCCTAGCTTTGATGAGAGCACTAGTGATATGCTCCGTGAAGGCAAGATTAAGTGTGCTAGTGTGGGGGTCTCTAGACATCTTGTGAAGGAAACGAATAACTTCAGAAAGAGTGCAATTATCAAAATTAAGGTCACTACTATCAAGTAAAGTGGTAGTGGTGTCCTTTAGGCTCACTTGTTTGGTAGCTTCTATAGTCATAGGAATTTCTTCTTCTACGGTTGAGGTCATAGCATCACCATTAATAGGTCCTATGGGACTAGGGGTGCATTGGGTGCTAAGAGTTTGGATATCCTCAACCACTTGGATAGTAGCAAAAGTATGGTGTGTAGGAAGGCTCTTAATCCTATCTTCTTCCTCCTTTTCTTTAGCCCATCTCTCTTTGAGTTTAGCCATCATCCTAATGTTTTCATTAATTTGCAATTGGATAGCATTCATAGGAGTGACCTTCCTCTCCTCAAGGGGAGAAGTTCTAATTTTAAGCAATTCTACTTCATGGGCTAAATTGTCTACCTTCGACGAGAGGGTATCCAGTTTGTCTAGTTTTTCCTCTACACTCTTATTGAAGGTCTTTTGGGTAGTGATAAAGTCTTTAAGCATACTCTCTAATTCAGAAGTGGAGTTTTTGGTGCTAGGATAAATGTTGTTGTTCCCATGGTTGTTGGAGGGGAACGATCTAGGATTTCTACCAAAGTTACTCCTATAAGCATTGTTGTTGAAGTTGTTTCTAGAGATAAAGTTCACATCTACTTGATCTTGAGCAATCAAAGAATTTAAAGGAACATTTTGAGGATCAATAGGAGATTGCTTGGTAAGTAGAGACATGATCAAGTCAACTTTTTCATTTAGAGAGGAGATCTCCTCGACAGAGTTTACCTTCCTACCTGTTGGAGCTCTTTCGGTGTGCCATTGGGAATAGTTGGTCATCATCTCATCGAGAAGTTTTGTGGCAGCACCAAGTGAAGTTGACATAAAGGTTCCTCCCGCGGCCGAATCTAACAAGTTCCTCGAGGTAAAGTTCAGGCCTGCATAAAAAGTCTGGATAACCATCCAAGTAGTCAAACCATGCGTAGGGCAATTCTTAACAAGAGATTTCATGCGTTCCCAAGCTTGGGAAACGTGTTCATTATCCAATTGCTTAAAGTTCATAATAAAGCTCCTCAACTGGATAATTTTAGCAGGGGGATAGTACTTCCCGATAAAAGCATCCTTGCACTTATCCCAAGAATCTATGCTATTCTTAGGCAAGGATTGAAACCAGATTTTAGCTTCATCCCTCAAGGAGAAAGGAAAAAGCTTAAGCTTAACAATATCACCATCTACTTCTTTGTACTTTTGCATATCACAAAGCTCAATAAAATTATTTAAATGCAAAGCAGCAGCATCTCTAGCACCAGAGAATTGATCTTTCATAACAAGCTTCAGCAAAGCAGGTTTAATCTCATAAGAAGGTGTTGAAGTACCAGGTGTAGCAATAGGAGTGCAGATAAAGTCACTATTGTTGTGACTAGTGAAGTCACACAACTTGGTGTTCTCACAGGAATCCATAGCAGCAGCAAGCAAGATAACTATTATTATTTTTGATAAAATACACTAAAGCAAAAACTGAAAGGTAAACTAACGAGACTAAAAAGCAAAGATAAAAGATAGTGTGCAACTCCCCTATCTTGAAGAGTGGAGTCCCCGGCAACGGCGCCAGAAGTTTTCTTGATACACGAGATAACTTCTCGCCCCCGTTGGTTACCCCAAGTGGAAGGTGAGATGTAGATAGCGGCAAATTTCCCTTAGCAAAAAATGCTAAGGTTGAGTATCGTCCAGGAGGACTACAACAGATACAAGTAGGTGGTGAAGTGAAGAATGGCGCCGTTCACAACTCAAGGTTGCTTACTTCACCTGTACCTGCACACACAACAGATAGCTTTGCTCCCAATGAGTTCAGAGGAGTTGTCAATTCCTCCGGCCTTGTTGTTTACAAAGGATAAAACGCACGGGATAATAATGATAGTGATAGCTACGGAAAAGTAAATACTGAAGGTAAATTGAAGGTGTAAACAATATTGGTGATATGGACCAGGGTCCCATGATGTTCACTAGTGATGTCTCTCTCCCAAAAGACGATAAAATATCCATGCGAAGTAAACAAATTACAGCTGGGCAATTGACAGGATTACGTGCGCAAACCAATGCTAATTATGCAAAACAGAAAGGAAGAGGCTCAAAAGCACGGGCGGTACGCCAAGACAAGTAGACCCAAATCCATCTGCATCTACCCACTAATCATCCACCTTGAGATATCTATCCAGAACATCTCGCTAGTATTAAGTTGCGAATCCCACCCAAAGTGTAAACTCAAAGCAGCAGACAACTGCATTAAAGAACTTTGCATAAAGTAAACAACCCTTGCACCCGCAAGTATAAGCACCGTTGTTTTCCCCCTTGTGGCAACAGCACATCCCCTAGACTCATGTTTCTGTCACTCAAGCTAGTCATCGGGGGGCATGAACCCACAATCATGCATAACGCTCCCTCTTGGAGTCACTACCTACTACTTGGCCAAAGCAATAAACAACAACGGAGAACATGCAAGAGTTACTCAAGAACATAAATATAAAAGAAGAGAATCAAATATATAACTCAATCACAATCTGAACATAATCTCATAATCCATCGGATCCCAGCAAACTCAGCATAGCAACAGAAGAAACATTACATATGTGCCTCGATCATGTAGGGAAGCTCTCGAGGTCTAATCCATGAAGAACAAAGAGGGGAGGAGAACATCACATAGCTACAGATCATGGACCCATGGTCCAAGGTGGACTACTCACGGTTCATCCGGGAAGCATCCATGGTGGTGGAGAAGCTCCCGGAGGTGATTCCTCCCTCCGGCAGGGTGCCGGGAAGAGGTCTTCTGGTGCTCCCGATCTTGGAAGCGCGGCAGCGGCGGAACAGAGGAGAGATCGCGAAAAAGGGTTCCGTCCCCGAGGGTTTCTCGTCACGGGGAATAAATAGGCGAAAGGGGGCAGCAAGAGGTGGGCCAGGGGCTCCAGGCGCCCCCCCCCCTGGCGCGGCCAGGGGCCTGGCCGCGCCCTCTGGCCGCCTGGGGGCCCTCTCGGGCTCTTCGCGAAGCTTCCGGTACGCTGATTTTTCCTATATTCTTCCCAAAAATTTTCTGGTACTTTTAATAAGGGGAAACCTGAAATAGAAAAACAGCAGAAAACAGTAACTGGCACTGGGGTGCACTGAGTTAATATGTTAGTCCAAATATGATCAAAATGTATGGAAGTTCATCAATATCATTGCAATATCACACAAAAGAGGCATGGAGCAAGCAGAAATTATAGATACGTTTTGGACGTATCACGTATCATGCCAAGGGTTTGGATGTATCGGCGAAGGTGGACACCAAATCTTGGAATGAGAAGAAGGAAATGCACGGTACGGAGGAGGCTAGCAAATAGGAGGAGGTGGAAGTGTCAACTTTCAATACTTACATTAGTCCGAAGAACTCATGCACTTATTATCGGTAACTCTCAATCTAATGAGGAGCTTCACAATGAGAAAAATACCCCGAGGAGGAGTGTATGGCGGTTTGGTTATCCTTGCGCATCTTCGACTCATGGTACGTGAGTGTACTCTAATGTCCGATCCCTCAAAAGATTAGCGATCCATCTAGTAGCTAGAGTGCTCAACTAGTTTTGTAGGTTTCGAAAATAAACACGGATTGCCCAAAATACGACACCTATCACTAATAGGCTAGAGCTCTTGACACCAAAAGTTCAAACATTACTCACAGTATTACCTCAAAACTATTGCAAGTTACTACTAAAATTAAATAGCAACCTCAATTACCTACTTTCAAGACAAGACACAACTCAGTGCAACAACCAACTCTCTTAGCAACAAACTAAACAAAAGACAAGGCTCTTGCTAAAGACAAACTAAAACTAAAACTAAACATGGCAGTAGCTACGAAAAGATAAAGAACACAAAACAGTAAAAAGATAAGCATTAAAAATCCTACGATGTTTATCTAGATTGAAGTGGAGTGTGTTTCTCTCCCACACAAAGTAAGCTGGGGTCTAACTTGTTATGAACAGCAAGCAAAGCTAAAGAGAACTAAAAAGTAAACCTAAGTGTGAGACGCTCCAAGCATAGCACATAACACATGAAGTGATAAAAATATAGTGAGACGAAGTACGAACTGATGATTGTTGATGGAGAAGGGGATGCACGGGGGCATCCCCAAGCTTAGACGCTTGAGTCTCCTGGAATATTTATTGGGGATGCATGGGGGCATCCCCAAGCTTTAGCGCTTGACACTCCCGGATCTTCTTTCATCATCTTCCATCGCACGCTTGAAAACTCCCTTCATACATAACTCATCATAAGCTCATTAAAGAGGTTAGTACCCTTAATAAAATAATTTTTCCCCACTGGATATAAAGATATTCTTGAAGATATACTATTTCTCAAGATTTCCAAAACGTTTTTGAAAAGAAAAAGCAAGCTTAAGATTTGCAAAAGTAAGGAAAGGCAAAACGTGGCAGAATTTGTGAAAAATAGAACAGCAGGTAGTAGAGAATTTTTTCGGGGCACTTTTACAACTCAAATAAAAAAACTCAGAACATACGAAAGTTTCACAATTGTATATAGCACGATGTTTAAAAATTTCAGCTCAAAAATATGAACTGGTGATTTGTTCCTATTTTTTCCGTCAAGAAGACAGAATCTGTTTTCTGGACAGCATGTCACAACTTTTGCTTCCCTTATCATATGAGGCTATAACTTGGCACAAAGTTTGAAAATAAAGATACAATGATGTTACTAAAGTAGTAACAATCATCAAGACCACTAAAAAGAGAAGTCAAAACATCTTGGGTTGCCTCCCAACAAGCTCTTTCTTTTACGCCTTTAAGCTAGGCATAAGGCAAACAAAGAATCAAGTTTTATCAAGAGAAAGAGAATGGCTAGCCCCTGTAACAGACTAAAAAGGTAACTTGATTTTGTTTCTAGGGAAGTGTTCCATCCCTTTTTTGAGAGGGAATTGAAATTTTATATTCCCCTCTTTCATGTCAATAACAGCACCAACGGTGCGAAGAAAATGACGTCCCAAAATAATTGGACATAAAGGTTCACACTCTATATCCATAATGATAAAATCAACGAGAACGTAATTGTCATTGACAATGATAAGAACATTGTCGATCTTCCCCAAAGGTTTCTTTTGGAAGAATCAACGAGACGAACACCAAAAGAACAAGAATCAAAAGGTTTCAATTCAAACATGGCATACATTCTTTTGGGCATGGCGGAGGTACTAGCTCCAACGTCACATAGAGCATAGCAAGAGAAGTTATTCAATTTAATTTTTATCATAGGGTCCCAACCATCATCTAGCTTCCTAGGTATGGAGGCTTCTATTCTAAGATTCTCCTCCCTATCTTTGATGAGAGCATTTGTGATATGCTCCGTGAAGGCAAGATTAAGTGTGCTACTGTGGGGGGTCTCTAGACATTTTGTGTAGCAAGCTAATAACTTCTGAAATGGTGCAACTATCAAAATCAATATCACTACTATCAAAGGTGGTGGTAGTGTCATCTAGGCTCACTTGATTAAAACCCTCTATGTTCATAGGAGTTTCTTCTTCTACGGTTGAGGTATTAGCATCACCATTAATAGGTCCAATGGGACTAGGAGTGCATTGGGTGCTAATAGTTTTAGTGTCCTCAATAATTTGGATAGTGGCAACTGTGTGGTGTGTAGGAAGGCTCTTAATTCTATCCTCTTCCTCTTTTTCTCTATCCCATCTTTCTTTAAGTTCAGCCATCATCCTAATATTTTCATTGATTTGCAGTTGGATAGCATTAATAGGAGTGGCCTTCCTCTCCTCAAGGGGAGAGGTTCTAATTTTTAGCATCTCAACATCAAGGGCTAGGCTATCTAACTTCAAAGAGAGATTATCTAACTTAGCTAATTTCTCTTCTACATTCTTATTGAAGGCTTTTTTGGTAGTGATAAAGTCTCTAAGCATATTTTCTAGTTCAGAAGTGGGGTTCTTGTTGCTAGGATAAGTGTTGTTGTTCCCATAGTTGGATGGAAACGGTCTAGGATTACTAGCAAAGTTGCCCCTATAAGCATTGTTGTTGAAGTTGTTTCTAGCTATAAAGTTCACATCTACTTGTTCCTGAGCAACCAAAGAATTTAAAGGAACATCATGAGGATCAATAGAGGGTTGCTTGGTAAGTAGAGACATAATTAAGTCAACTTTTTCATTTAGGGAGGTAATCTCCACGACAGAGTTTACCTTCCTACCTGTTGGAGCGCGTTCAGTGTGCCATTGGGAATATTTGGTCATCATCTCATCGAGAAGTTTTGTGGCAGCACCAAGTGTAGTTGACATAAAGGTTCCTCCCGCGGACGAATCTAACAAGTTCCGCGAGGTAAAGTTCAAGCCTGCATAAAAAGTCTGGATAACCATCCAGGTAGTCAAACCATGTGTAGGGCATTTCTTAACAAGAGATTTCATACGTTCCCATGCTTGGGCAATGTGTTCATTATCCAATTGCTTAAAATTCATAATGTTACTCCTCAATTGGATAATTTTAGCAGGTAGGTAGTACTTCCGAGTAAAAGCATCTTTACACTTATCCCAAGAATCTATGCTATTCCTAGGCAAAGATTGAAACCAAATTTTAGCACGCTTGAGCTTAACAACATCACCTTCTACTTCTTTATACTTTTTCATATCACATAACTCAACAAAATTATTTAAGTGTAAAGCAGCATCATCTCCAGCACCAGAGAATTGATCTCTCATAACAAGGTTTAGCAAAGCAGGTTTAATTTCATCAGAGGTAGCTGAAGTGGCAGGTGTGGCAATAGGAGTGCAGATAAAGTCTTTGTTGTTGTGACTAGTGAAGTCACACAACTTGGTGTTTTCAGTGAAACCCATAGTAGCAGCAAGTGTGGCAGATTTTTTTTGTAATTTTTGATATAAGACACAAAAATAAAAAATGAAAGGTAAACTAGCAAGACTAAAAAGCAAAGGTAAAAGGTAGTGGGAAACTCCCCTATCTTAGCACTCGGAGTCCCCGGCAACAGCGCCAGAAATTTTCTTGATGTGCGAGATGATGATGATAATGGTTTCTCGCCCTTCGTTGGTTACCCCAAGTGGAAGGTGAGATGTAGGATAGCAGCAAATTTCCCCTATGTAGTGGATAGGGTTTGTCTCCCGTAGGACTCCGACAATGATAAGTAGGTGTCAATGGCGCAACTGACATGGACCTGCACACAACACAAATAACTATGCTCCCAACGAAGTTCAGAGAGGTTGTCAATCTCTCCGGCCTTGTTGTTTACAAAGGATCAAACGCAAGGGATAATGATAGCAGCAAGAAAGTTAGTAAGCGTGTAAACAGTGATGAGAATATTGAACGGGGTCCCGTGATATTCACTAGTGATGTCTCTCTCCCAAAAGACGATAAAACTGCCATGCGAGGTAAACAAATTACAGCTGGGCAATTGACAGGATTAAAAACGCACCGTAATGCTAACTATGCTACAAAGAAAGGACAAGGCTCAAAAGCATGGGCAGTACGCCAAAATAAGTAGACCGAAATCCAACTTGATCTACTACTAATAATCCCCCTTGAGATATCTATCCAGAACATCTCGCTGGTATTAAGTTGTGAGCCCCACCCAAAGTGTAAACCAAAATCAACAGACAACTGCATTAAAAAGCACTTTGCGTAAAGTAAAGAATCCTTGCAACCGCGGTTACAAGGACCTTTGCTGACGAGGGGGTGACCCCACGACTCCTACGTACAAGCCTACCTGGTGTCCATGAAGACAGAAGGCCCATGAAGATACAGCCTCGGCCTGTTAGTTGGCACCGACGTAGGAGTTCACGACTCACAAGGAAGGTGCGAGGACCTGCCGTACGGAGCAAGTTAGGGTTAGGAAAGCATACCTGTAAACGTAGATGAACTCCCCGAAACCTAGCCCAGTATATAAGGGCTGGGAGGGGCGACGCCAAAGACATCTAATATCACCTGTAACCCTAGCCTTGAGCGCTCCAGCCTTGGCCTCCACTGTAATCGCATCTTCCTCATCAATAATATCGAGCAGGAGCAAGCCTTCCTGTTTGCCGACGAGCTATCATCCAACCTGTGCCTCTCATGAATAACCCAGGGTCCCTGACCATGGGATTTTCCGGGGTTGATCCCCGTCAATTGGCGCCGTCTGTGGGAACCGCGCAGGTTGGGAACGCGATCTCGGCGGCCTCATCATCATCAGCACTCATCGACTCGACGGCTCCGGCAAGATCCAACCTGTTCGAATCCCTCGGATTCACGGCCCACCTCCCGGCCCCCAAGCCAGTCTTCACCAATCTACACTCCAGCATCAATCTGATCTTTGGAGCGTATCAGATCTACATCAACCGTTTGGGCACCCTTCGCCTCATCGACGGCGCCCGTACGCCCACGACAACACATGGAGCAACGACCGTAGCAGACGCCGCCCGCACGGCCAACTTATCTGGCGGTCGTAGCCACCAACCCAACTCACGGCTCCACGCCACTCACGACCGCTCGAGTGAAACCCCAGCATGGAGGAGCACGATCGCACGTATCAGCAAGGAGGCGGCAAGGACACCATCGCAGGTGTTCATGGCAGAAGTTGGCGCATCAGCGTCAGGCAACAACGGGCGAGTCGGCGACCCGAGCACTCTTCAAGACACCCCAACCACCAGCAGGGCGGCAGGTCCTGGTAGCACCAGTCAGATGGTCGTACAGCTAGGAGAACCGGGGACCGTACCAAAGAAAGTCCCGGTGGAACAAGGGCCCAGCGATAAAAAAAGCAGCCAGCCGCTAAGCAGCAAACAGCAAGCACCCGGCCAAGGAAGCCAGCCATCACGCAGCAGGCAGCAAACCCTGGTTGCAGCGGCGGGCGGACCACCCAAAGAAAAAATATACTTGTCCAAGGAATCAATGGCAATGTTAAAGGAAGCAGTCGCCCACGGCAGGTTACTACCATCAGATGCCTCAAGAAACGAGCTAGGGCATACAACAAGTTAGCGGATGATTTAACCCAGCAGACGAGACAGTGGCGCCTAGCCATGGAGAAGCAAGCAAAAGCCGAACCCGAAAGGAAAAGCAGTCGCAAACAATCTCCCAGAAGTGACTCGCCAGGCCACGACTCCCCCATCCGCAATAGATCGAAACTCAACAACCTGCGAAAGACAGAAAGGGCGAGAGTAGTGCGGAAACTGGAAGATGACTTCAGATCAGAGGAGGAAGACGACGAAGAAGAGCCCCTCACTCCGGCAGAAGCACTCATAAGCGCCAGGACTACCTGTCCCGTGCCCAGAAAAGCATAAAGGGCAAGACGGATCGCTACACTTCCATAGCTCTGCAAATAATGAAGGACGCTATCGATGCCTCGGCACCTAAGAAGTCCAACACAAAACGGCAGACTCGCGAGCGGACACCGGACAGGGACCCCAGTTCACCGGACGACGACGACGACGATGACGACAGCAATGGCGACAGGCGCAGGCGCCCCGACAAGCACAAGAAACACGACAGCGACGACAACAACAGGCGCTACAGCACTCGACGAGACGCATGAGACGACATCACACAGAACAAAGTCAACCGCAGCAGGCGAAGACGCGCAGCGCGCGAGGACTACTCGGAGGAAGAGGCTTCCGACGAGGAAATCGAGTCATGTGGAGCACTCTGCTTCACACGTGCCATACGTGAGACACGTATGCCAAACGGGTTCAAACTGAACTCCACGACACTAAAATACAACGGACTCGAGGAGCCGGAGGCATGTCTCGACGACTACCTGACAGCAGTCAAGTTTCAAAGAGGAACCAACGTCACGGCAATGAAGTACGTGCAGCTCATGCTCGAGAGCTCCGCTCGACATTGGCTGAAAAATCTTCGGCGCGGATCCATCAGCTCCTGGAGCCAGTTCCAAGGAGCCTTTATAGAAAACTTCAAATCCACATACAAGCGACCAGCCTCACTCGAGGAGTTGCGGGCATGCAAACAAGGAACGAGGGAGGCCCTGCGAGCATACATCCAGCGATGGACGATACTCAAGAATTCAGCGGAAGACATCTCGGACGAAAGTGCGATCGACGCATTCATGCGAGGTCTCCAGCTCGTCGAATTCAAGGAGCATCTCGGACAGATGAAAGTACGAACACTCGCACGGCTGTTAGAACTAGCCAACAGCTGGGCGGACGGAGAGGACTCCGTTCGTAATGAAACAGAAACCCACACTGCACAATCAGAGTACGACTACGACTACAACGGAGACAGAGGAGACGACAGAAGAAGGAAGCGACCCAGACGGAACTTCTACAATGACAGAGGACCTGACATGGTCTCCACCGGTTTCTCGGACGATCGGAACGGCAGGCACCGCGATGACAACAGACCACAGCGATGAGACAACCCAGAAGACGAGCCCCAGGCTCAGAGACGAGAATGAAGGAAAAGGCAGCCACGCGATGGCAATCGCGCATTCCGCTCCGCCAAAGAACAACTCGACGGACCGTGCTCTATACATGGATTCAGAAACGAGCGGGGAGAGCTCAGATCATCCCACACCCTCAGGAACTGCAGAAGCTTCAACGAGTTGGCCGAGGAGAAAAGCCGCTCCGCGGCCACAACAGCACGACCACTCGCAAGCATAGCAGTTGGGCCGGTCGCCCACGATGCGCCACCAGCCCCACCTCTGCCAACAAGACAGGTGGCCGCCATCCAGGCGTGGCAAAGGAAACCAGAAGAAGAAAACCAATACCCAGAAGCCCACGGGAGGATCTACATGATACAAGAAGGCAGACCTTCCAACAGGCAGCAGAAACAAGTCACCAGACAAGTCTTCCTGGCAACCTCGGCACACGCGACCGTCCCAGAGTACCTGCGTGGGTCGGAGACAGAAATATCCTTCTCCCGGGACGACCACCCGCCAGTCGTTCCCCAACCAGGGCACGTCGCGCTAGTACTCGAGGCCAGAATCGGAAATTACGACATGTCGCGAGTGTGCATGGACGGCGGCAGCGGGATCAACATCATCTTCACCCGAACACTCGACGACATGCTCATCCAAAACAACGCACTCAAGTCCTCAGGCACAACCTTCCATGGGATCGTACTAGGAAAAGCAGTCTACCCCCTCGGAAGGATAAGCCTGGAGGTAGTCTTTGGGAACGCGACAAACTTCCGCAAGGAAACGCTCGACTTTGAAGTGGTCGACTGGAAGTCGCAATACCACGCAATCCTCGGGCGACCAGCTTTCGCTCGCTTCATGGCCGTACCCCATTACGCCTACCTCAAGCTGAAGATGCCAGGCCCACACGGGGTCATCACAATCAGCGGCAGTTTCGTCAGATCCGACCGCTGCGACAAAGAATTCCACAAAATAGCAGAAGCATTCGTAGCCCACCAAGGCAGCAGGACCACGGGACTTGCAGAAGAAGTGCTCCCGTAGAAGGAAAGGAACATCGCCCGAAGAAACCCGGCGCCGGAAGACAAAGCTACCAGGCCCTTAAGGCCACTACATCATCGCTCTAAGCAAAAGGGACCTGTCCTCAACAGGGCCCTCCTACTCTTTGTAAGAGACAGCAGGAAAGATATTAAACATATATTTTCCCTAAAATTTCCTGGCACTCGGGGGCTCGCCAAAGCAGCCACCCCCGAGGCGTCCTCCGCAATCGCGGCACATTAACCAGGCACTCGGGGGCTCGCCGAAGCAGCCACCCCCCCCCCCCCCGAGGCGTCCTCCGCAATCGCGGCACATTAACCTGGCACTCGGGGGCTCGCCGAAGCAGCCACCCCCCGAGGCGTCCTCCGCAATCGCGGCACATTAACCTGGCACTCGGGGGCTCGCCGAAGCAGCCACCCCCGAGGCGTCCTCCGCAATCGCGGCACATTAAACTTGGCACTCGGGGGCTCGCCGAAGCAACCACCCTCCGAGACGTCCTCCGCAATCGCAACACATTAAACTTGGCACTCGGGGGCTTGCCGAAGTAGCCACCCTCCGAGGCGTCTTCCGCAACCGCGGCACATTAACTTGGCACTCGGGGGCTCGCCGAAGCAGCCACCCCCCGAGGCGCCCCTAGCAACTACAAACGCAGACAACCCTCCAAGAAAGCATAGAATATATACAACCAAAAAGAAGCATATACAATGAAGGGAAGCACCTAATCTTTAGGCTCCAACTTCGCCTTAATAAGTGCACCCAGATGGCGATCGTTCTCTTCGCAAACTCGCCTCACAACCTGGTGCGCATACCTATCTACAGCCAGGTAGTGCTCATTCATCGGATGATCCCTACCGCCCGGAGGACCCGCCACCACCTGAGCAAAATCCACCCCCGGCCAATGACTATGGACCAAGCCCAAAGCAGCTCGAGCTCCAGCAGGAATCTGATGATCCATCACTCGACGTAACTCGGCAGGCTGAGAAAATATGCGACAAAGCCTCTCAAGGGACGAAGGAACCACCTCCAACGGATAGAACTCAGCATGGATACCACCTCATGGCTTCTCGCCCTTCGTTGGTTACCCCAAGTGGAAGGTGGAGATGTAGCGCAGCAGCAAGTTTCCCTCGGTGAAGATACCAAGGTTTGTCTCCAGTAGGACTCCGGAGATGATAAGTAGGTGTCAGCGGTGCAACTAACGTGGACCTGCACACAGACACAGATAACTTTGTTCCCAACGAAGTTCAGAGAGGTTGTCAATCTCTCCGGTCTTGTTGTTCACAAAGGGTAAAACACAAGGGATAATGATAGCAAGTAAAAGCAGTAAAGTAAATATAGCATGGAAACAGTAATAAGGATATGGACCGGGATACGTGATGTTCGCTAGTGATGTCTCTCTCCCAAAAGACGATAAAACTGCTATGCGAGGTAAACAAATTACAGAAGGGCAATTGACAGGATTATGAACGCACCGTAATGCTAACTATGCTACAAAAGTAAGGAAGAGGTTCAAAAGCACGGGCAGTACGCCAAAATAAGTAGACCTAAATCCAACTGCATCTACTACTAATAATCCACCTTGAGATATCTATCTAGAACATCTCGCTGGTATTAAGTTCCGAGCCCCACCCAAAGTGTAAACCCAAAGCAACAGACAACTGCATTAAAAAGAACTTTGCGTAAAGTAAACAATCCTTGCAACCGCGGTTACAAGCACCGTTGTTTTCCCCCTTGTGGCAACAGCACATCCCCTAGACTCATGTTTCTGTCACTCAAGCGTGTCATCGGGGGGCATGAACCCACAATCAAGCACAACGTTCCCTCTTGGAGTCACTATCTACTACTTGGCCAAAGCAATAAACAGCAACGGAGAACATGCAAGAATTACTTAGGAACAAAAATATAAGACATAAAAACCAAATATATTACTCTATCACAATCTGAACATAATCTCATAATCCATCAGATCCCATCAAACTCAGCATAGCAACAGCAGAAATATTACAAAGGTGCCTCGATCATGTAGGGCAGCTCACGAGGTCTAAACATTGACGATCAAAGAGGGGAGGAGAACATCACATAGCTACTGATCACGGACCCATGGTCCAAGGAAAACTACTCACGAGACATCCGGGGAGCATCCATGGTGGAGAGGAGACTCCCGGAGGTCAATCCTCCCTCCAGCAGGGTGCCGGGAAGAGGTCTTCTGGTGCTCCCGATCTCGGAGCACGGCGGCGGCGGAACAGAAGCGAGTTTGCGGAATAGGGTTCTTCTTCTGGAGTTTTCCCGTGACGGAGAATAAATAGGCGAAGGGGGCAGCCAGAGGTGGACCAGGGGCCCCAGGCGCCCCCCTGGCGCGGCCAGGGGTGGGGCCGCGCCGGGTGGCCGCCTGGCCCCCCCTGGCTCCCCTCTGGCCCCACTCGGGCTCTTCGCGAAGCTTCCTTCACGCTGATTTTTTATCTGAATTTTCCCGAATTTTTCTGGCACTTTTTATATGGGGGAAAACTGAAATAGAAAAATAGCAGAAAACAGGAACTGGCACTGGAGTGCACTGAGTTAATAGGTTAGTACAAATATGATCAAAAATGTATGAAAGTGTATCTAGATCATAGCAATATCACACAAAACATGCATGGAGCAAGCAGAAATTATCGATACGTTTTGGACGTATCAACATCCCCAAGCTTAATTCCTGCTCGTCCTTGAGTAGGTAAATGATAACAGCATAATTTCTGTGGTGACATGCTAGCAACCATAAAAGAACTTTGAAAAGTAAAGCAATAAAGGTTAGAGATTCAATTCAAGTCATAACATGCAAGAGTCTATATTAGCATTGAAACAAGTAACAAAAGAACATTAGGTGCAAGAGCTCTCGCTGTCCGTGACTTGAATGTCTCCAAATGGTGTTTGCGTGCAAGAAGGGGGATAGGGAATACGAGAAAAAGTATTTTTGTGTTGAGAACTCAATCTACTAAAGTTTCACACTTGGTCTTCTTTGGAATCTTATCTTGACTCGTCCCCAGACCACTAGCCAGGTACAAGTCAATTTGATCCACTCCTTTTCGATATTTTGAGCACTCATGCAATGGATGAGCGTAAGCACGAGAGTTGACACTTAGGATGGCAAAGAGAGAAGTACGGAGGAGGAAGAAAAAAAGGATGAGAAAGGCTCACATCAATGAGGACAATCATAGGCAAGAGATGCCAAATGATAGATATGATGTGAGGAGTAGGGATTGCCATGCAACGGATGCACATACGAGCTAAGAAGCTCTCCAATGGAACTAGTGGGGGTGCATCTAACTTGCTCGCTCATGAAGACCTAGAGCTCATTTGAGGACGCTCGTCCTTGGAATATGCAAGCCAAATTCTATAGTGTGAAGGTCCCCACATAGCTATATGCATAAAGAACATCTCTATGGAGTACAAGGATATAAAGGGAGTACTAGTGTGGATCTCTCAAAAGGATAGTAGTGTTGCCCCTTTCTCTCTTTTTATTTCTTTTTCTCTTTTTCTATTTTTTTGTATTTTTTTGTGGCCTCAATGGCTCTTTCTATTTAACTCTCATTTGTCCTCTTTGCGATCTTTTAATGTGTCCACTTTCGGATCTTTTCCTCACTTAAGGGCAACACTCTATTTTACAAGAAGGTAAAGGAGATCTTTCACACTTTACAAGGTACTCAAAATCATAAAGAAGATGTAACTATCATGATGTATGCAAGGTATGTCGCTACCAGTGTAGCAGGAACATGTATGACATGAAGAGCAAGTCATGAAGAGGTGGAAGTTGCATGGCAATGTAACTCGGAAAGGCTATGGAAATGCCTTGATAGGTAGGTATGGTGGCTGTTTTGAGGAAAGATATAAGGAGGCTTATGATGACAGAGCGTATCATGCCAAGGGTTTGGATGTACCGGCGAAGGTGGACACCAACTCTCGGAGTGAGAAGAAGGCAATGCACGGCACGGGAGAGGCAAGCAAAATATGGGAAGGTGGAAGTGTCAACTTTCAATACTTACATTAGTCCGAAGAACTCATGCACTTATTATCGGTAACTCTCAATCTAATAAGGAGGTTCACAAAGAGACAAGTACCCCGAGGAGGAGTGTATGGGGGTTTGGTTATCCTTGCTCATCCTTGACTCATGGTACGTGAGTGTACTCTAATATTCGATCCCTCCAAAGAGTAGTGATCTATCTAGTAGCTAGAGTTCTCAACTAGTTTTGTAGGTTTTGAAAATAAACACGGATTGCCCAAAATAAGACACCTATCACTAATAGGCTAGAGCTCTTGACACCAAAAAGTTCTAACATTACTCAGAATAATACCTCAAAACCATTGCAAGTTACTACTAAAATTAAATAGCAACCTCAATCACCTACTTCGAAGACAAGACACAACTCAGTGCAACAACCAACTCTCTTTAACAAGATAAACATGAAAACTAAAAATAGTTCCAGCAACAAACTAAGCAAAATCCAAGGCTCTTGCTAAAGACAAACTAAGACTAAAACTAAACATGGCAGTAGCTATGAAAAGATAAAGAACACACAACAGCAGAAAGATAAGCAGGAAAAATCCTATGATGTGTTCTAAATTTTGAAAGTGGAGCGTGTTTCTCTCCCACAACAAGTAAGAAGGGATTTAAATTGTTATGAACAGCAAGCAAAGCTAAAGAAAACTAAAAACAAAACCTAAGAGCGAGACGCTCCAAGCATAGCACATAACGCATGAAGTGATAAAAATATAGTGAGACGAAGGACGAACTGATGATTGTTGATGGAGAAGGGGATGCACGGGGGCATCCCCAAGCTTAGACACTTGAGTCTCCTTGAATATTTATTGGGGATGCATGGGGGCATCCCCAAGCTTGAGCACTTGACACTCCTGGATCTTCTTTCATCATCTTCCATCGCTCACTTGAAAACTCCCTTCATACATAACTCATCATAAGCTGATTAGAGAGGTTAGTACCCTTAATAAAATAATTTTTCCCCACTGGATAAAAATATATTCTTGAAGAGCTACTGTTTCTCAAGAGTGCCAAAAAGTTTTTTCAAAGAAAAAGCAAGCTTAAGGTTTGCAAAAGTAAGGAGAGACAAAACGTGGAAGAATCTGTGAAAAACAGAATAGCAGGTAGTAAAGAATTTTTTAGGGGCACTTCTGCAACTCAAATAAAAAAACTCAGAACATACGGAAGTTTCGTAATTGTATAAAGCATACTTTGTAAAAAATTCAGCTCAAAAAGATGAACTGGGATTTTTCTGGAAATTTTCTGGTCACGAGGACAGAATCTGTTTTCTGGACAGCATGTCACAACTTTTACTTCCCTTGCCATAAGAGGCTATAACTTGGTACAAAGTTGAAAAATAAAGATACAATGATGTTGCGACAGAAGTAACAATCATCAAGAAACAACAAAAGCAAAAAGTAAAACCTAAATTCGTTGCGGGCTGCCTCCCGAAAGCGCTTTCTTTTATGCCTTTTAGCTAGGCATGATGCAAAAAGAAGAATCAAGTTTTATCATGAGAAAGAGAATAACTAGCCCGTGTAACGGACTCAAAAGGTAACTTGATTTTATTTCTAGGGAAGTGTTCCATACCCTTTTTGAATGGGAATTGGAATTTTATATTCCCCTCTTTCATGTCAATAACCGCACCAATGGTGCGAAGAAAAGGATGTCCCAAAATAATTGGACATAAAGGTTCACACTCTATATCCATAACAATAAAATCAACGGGAACATAGTTGTCATTGACAATGATAAGAACATCGTCGATCTTCCCCAAAGGTTTCTTTATGGAAGAATCAACAAGACGAACACCAAAAGAACAAGGCTCAAAAGGCTTCAATTCAAACATATCAAATATTCTTTTGGGCATAACGGAGGTACTAGCTCCAACATCACATAAAGCATAGCAAGAGAAGTTATTTAATTTAATTTTGATCATAGGGTCCCAACCATCATCTAGCTTCCTAGGTATGGAGGCTTCTACTCTAAGATTCTCCTCCCTAGCTTTGATGAGAGCATTTGTGATATGCTCCGTGAAGGCAAGATTAAGTGTGCTAGTGTGGGGGTCTCTAGACATTTTGTGTAGCAAGCTAATAACTTCTGAGAGGCTGCAACTATCAAAATCAATTTCACTACTATCAAAGGTGGTAGTAGTGTCATCTAGGCTCACTTGTTTGAAACCCTCTATGTTCATAGGAGTTTCTTTATCTACGGTTGAGGTATTAGCATCACCATTAATAGGTCCAACGGGACTAGGAGTGCATTGGGTGCTAATAGTTTGGGTGTCATCAACAATTTGGATAGTGGCAACTGTGTGGTGTGTAGGAAGGCTCTTAATTCTATCCTCTTCCTCTTTTTCTCTATCCCATCTTTCTTTAAGTTTAGCCATCATCCTAATATTCTCATTAATTTGTAATTGGATAGAATTAATAGGAGTGGCCTTATTCTCCTCAAGGGGAGAGGTTCTAATTTTAAGCATCTCAATATCAAGGGCTAAGCTTTCTACCTTCAAAGAGAGATTATCTATTTTAGCTAATTTCTCTTCTACATTTTTCTTGAAGGCTTTTTGGGTAGTGATAAAGTCTCTAAGCATGCTTTATAATTCAGAAGAGGGGTTCTTGTTGCTAGAGTAGGTGTTGTTGTTCCCATAGTTGGATGGAAACGGTCTAGGATTGCTAGCAAAATTTCCCCTATAAGCATTGTTGTTGAAGTTGTTTCTAGCAATAAAGTTCACATCTACTTGTTCTTGAGCAACCAATGAATTTAAAGGGACATCATGAGAATCAAAAGAGGGTTGCTTGGTAAGTAGAGACATAATTAAGTCAACTTTATCATTGAGGGAGGTAATTTCCTCGACAGAGTTTACCTTCCTACCTGTTTGAGCGTGTTCGGTGTGCCATTGGGAATAATTGGTCATCATCTCATCGAGAAGCTTCGTGGCAGCACCAAGGGTAGTTGACATAAAGGTTCCTCCCGCGGCCGAATCTAACAGGTTCCGCGAGGTAAAGTTCAAGCCTGCATAAAAAGTCTGGATAACCATCCAGGTAGTCAAACCATGTGTAGGGCATTTCTTAACAAGAGATTTCATTCGTTCCCAAGCTTGGGCAACGTGTTCATTATCCAATTGCTTAAAATTCATAATGTTACTCCTCAATTGGATAATCTTAGTAGGTGGGTAATACTTCCCATAAAAGCATCTTTGCACTTATCCCAAGAATCTATGCTATTACTAGGAAAAGATTGAAACCAGAGAAAGGAAAGAGCTTGAGCTTAACAATATCACCTTCTACTTCTTTATACTTTTGCATATCACATAATTCAACAAAATTATTCAAGTGTAAAGCAGCATCATCTCCAGCACCAGAGAATTGATCTCTTATAACAAGGTTTAGCAAAGCAGGTTTAATTTCATAAGAGGTAGCTGAAGTGGCAGGTGTGGCAATGGGAGTGCAGATAAAGTCTTTGTTGTTGTGACTAGTGAAGTCACACAACTTGGTGTTTTCAGTGGAACCCATAGTAGCAGCAAGTCTGGCAGATTTTTTGTAATTTTTATAAAAGACACAAAGATAAAAACTGAAAGATAAACTAACAAGACTAAAAACAAAGGTAAAGGGTAGTGTGCAACTCCCCTATCTTAGCACTCAGAGTCCCCGGCAACGGCGCCAGAAATTCGCTTGATGGCTTCTCGCCCTTCGTTGGTTATCCCAAGTGGAAGGTGGAGATGTAGCGCAGCAGCAAGTTTCCCTCGGTGAAGATACCAAGGTTTGTCTCCAGTAAGACTCCGGAGATGATAAGTAGGTGTCAGTGGCGCAACTTACGTGGACCTGCACACAGACACAGATAACTTTGTTCCCAACGAAGTTCAGAGAGGTTGTCAATCTCTCCGGTCTTGTTGTTCAGAAAGGGTAAAACACAAGGGATAATGATAGCAAGTAAAAGCAGTAAAGTAAATATAGCATGGAAACAGTAATAAGGATATGGACCGGGATACGTGATGTCCGCTAGTGATGTCTCTCTCCAAAAACACGATAAAACTGCTATGCGAGGTAAACAAATTACAGAAGGGCAATTGACAGGATTATGAACGCACCGCAATGCTAACTATGCTACAAAAGAAAGGAAGAGGTTCAAAAGCACGGCCAGTACGCTAAAATAATTAGACCGAAATCCAACTACATCTACTACTAATCATCCACCTTGAGATATCTATCCAGAACATCTCGCTGGTATTAAGTTGCGAGCCCCACCCAAAGTGTAAACCCAAAGCAACAGACAACTGCATTAAAAAGAACTTTGCGTAAAGTAAACAATCCTTGCAACCGCGGTGTAACACCCTTAGTTGTCTGTAACAGTAATCCTTTTTGCTAATGACAATTACTGTTGCTAAAATCATGCCATGATCAAATTTGAATCAAATCAAATCCAAAATGCCTTTTGTTGATATTAAAAATAATGTTGCAAATAAAACTTGTCCAAAAATTATACAACCACTTTTATTAAATCACAAATAATCATTGGGTAATGCCCATGTGGTTATGGTATTTTATTATGCCTCTGAAAAATTCAAACAATTCAAACACCAGCCAAAACAGCACCAATTGTCATTCATATATTTAAAAGAAATATTAAATATATTTCTTTTGGCCCCAATCTTTTGTAGCACTCTAATGTTACACAATACTGATTATGGGATATGTTAAACATTTTACAAAAATGTAAAAGTAGCAAAAACAAATGAAACGGAAAAGAAAGAAGAGAAAAGAAATAAAGAAAACAGAAAGACCTATCTAACGCCCATGGGCAATACCCCCTCAGCCCATCCACCCCGGCCCATCTCCCCTTCCTCACCTGCCCCCGTCGCCATCGTCAACTGCCCCGTCGCCGTGGCAGCACCACCGTGGTTGGCGCCTCTGCTGGCCGCCCCCACCTCCCCTGAGCCGCGGACGCGATAAGAACGTCCCCAGCCATCCCCTGGACATCCTCCCCCTCCCTTTCCTCTCCTCCTCCTCTCGCACGCCTCGGGGAAAAACTCCCGAGCGCCGCCGTCGCCATTGCCGTGGCCAGTCGTGGCCAACGGGCTCGAGCCGCCCCGCCGTGGTGTCCAGCGGCTGCGCCGTCGTCGTCTTCGTCGACTACCCCAGCGAATCGAGCCCGGGGAGCAGCCCAGCCTTCGCCGCGTCTTCTTCCCCCAACTTCGGCCGCCGTGCGTCGCGGAGGGAATTCGCCGCCGTCGAGACGCCATCGAGCCCACTGCCACCACTACTGCACTCGCGGTGAGCTCCTCTACCTTCCCCAAATCCCCGCGTAGCCCCTCGTGCACTGAATCAGCGACGCCATTGGAGCCGTAGCTCCGTCGCCGCCGACGTGTTCTTCCCCGCGGCCTAGATCTTGCTTTTGGCGCGCCGAGCACGTCCTCGTGTTCGCCTTGCTCCCAGGAACACCACCCCGTAGCGCACGCTCGAAAGCCCTCTCCGTTGGCGCGTTTCCGACGAGGCCCGAGCGCAGGCGGCCGTCTCCCTCGTCGCCGGCGTCACTCCAGCAACTCCACGCCCGCGCCACCGCTACCAGACGCCTCCCCGTCGCCTCCCCGTTCGATTGGGGCTAACCACGCCCCCTCCCGAGCCCTGTGGCGTCGCCACCGTCAACCTCGTCGCCGGTGAGTCGCCGGCGAGTCGCCGGTGAGGTTCCGGTGAGGCTGCCAGGTGGGGCCCCGGTGCCAGCTAGTTAAATAGGGCTTAACCCAAACCCCTAAGCCACTGACAGTGGACCCCCCCCCCCTCGGCTAATTACTCTGTTAGTTTAGCTGAAAAGATTAACCGAATAATAAACCCCCCTGACACTGACATGTGGGTACCCTGGTCATTATATTAATTAAACATGTTTAGTTATCACTGGAGTCAATGACCCCTGGGCCCCATTTGTCAGTTTGATTTTTTAAAAAGAATTTAAAAGAAATTCCAGTGGCTGACATGTGGGTCCAGAGGCTATTTCTGATTTAATAAAATGTTTTATAAATAAACAGAGGCTGACATGTGGGTCCCACATGTCAGGCACTGTTTTGGATAATGTTCTGGATAATGTTGAATAAATAATAAAAGAAATTCAGAAAATCATTTAAATTGATTTAAACTTTGAAATTCAATATCTTTTAAACCGTAAGTCAGATTCAAAAACTTTATACATGAAAATTGATCAGAAAAATATAACGAATACAATTACGCTATCCGTATGTCTATCACACCCCTCTAACAGAACGAACATCGAACCGTCCCCCTTCGGACCGACTGTCCGATAAATTGTCCGGTACTGTTAGAGTGCCCGGATGAATTTATTCCGAACACGAATGTTTCTCGGAATAGATCAACTAGCACGGATACACCCCCTTATGTTTTTCCGGTACCCACGACACCTCCGGCTTGATCCTTCCCCCTCCGGACACCCTGTCCGGTAATCATCCGGAGCCAGTAGTTCATCCTCAGATGAATTTCCGTTCCGAGCAATGTGCATTGCACTGCGTTAGAACACCGTTAACATTTCATCTGTCATGTCATGCTATTGTTTGTATATTATTGTTGTGTATTTACTGTT
Source organism: Bromus sterilis (assembly GCA_950022295.1). Taxonomy (NCBI): domain Eukaryota; kingdom Viridiplantae; phylum Streptophyta; class Magnoliopsida; order Poales; family Poaceae; genus Bromus; species Bromus sterilis. The sequence continues at coordinate 133,334,954 of OX465601.1, read as the reverse complement.
TTCTTCCCCCCTTAATCTCCGGTAGACCCCGCTGCTGCCGTCGACTACACCGCTGCTGAGTACGACTACGTCGTCGACGACCGTACCCCTACCGTCGAGCTTCCAGGAAAGCAGAGCCATTCTCTTCCCCAGATATCGCCTATCTTTCCGTACATTTCTTGCACTAGGCATTGTTACTTCTGCTGCTACGTTGCTTACCTATTCTATTGCATAACCTGTCATTGTCGCCCCTTGATGTGCCTTCTTTTATCCTATGCTGCCTATTATTATTATGCATTATTCAGCAGTGAGCCCTGCGCATTGTTAGCTAGGATTAGATAGAGGGTTGTGATCACTCAGAGGAGTGAACGCGGGTACAATTATTATAACTTCACAGGTACGGTACAATGCAGACACCGCCTCAGGCCCCTATCTGGGTTATGCCTAGTCACCTGAAGTGTGAGCTATCAAGGAGTAATCCTTGTACTCCACTCGAGGCTGACTTTGTCTTGCCGCCATAGGGTCTTGAAAAACGGTTGTCCTTCAGGTAAGAAGTCGGGCGACCCAACGGTGCCCGCGAGAGGTATTGCGACGGGACGACAGGGAGGGTACGACCAGTGTACCGGTGTGCTTGGCCCCTGGTCGTTGGCCGCGAGAGTTACCAAACCACGAAAGTCGAGCTCCTTCAGGAGCACACGCGAGACAAGGTAAGGAGACGGTGCACCTTGTTGGTAACCGCAGTGACTTGGTGGGACGACAGGGCAGGCACCGATGTACTGGTGGTCCTGGCTGTTGTCGTTGTCCGCGGGTCAGTTAAGTCGAGGCAACGATAACGGTTGTCATGCAGGTTAATTAAAATGCTAAATGGTTCAGTGAATGTCTTGAGTTGGCTATATGCCATGTACGCACTACCTACCCGTGGGAATTACGAGTTATGGGCTCCTCTGCTTCGTAGTGTCGTCCGAGGACTCTTCAGACGTCAGCAGTACCGCGGGCTGATTGCCGGGAAGTGCGCTGTCTTCTTTGCTCGAGCTGTGTTGTTTTTGTTACGGCTTCCCGGCCACCCACGCACCGTGCAGGAGTACGTCAGGGTTGGGGTCCAAGGCCCTGAGTACTTAGGATGTAGACCGGCGGATGGCCTCTCTGTTGAGTTTGAAAGATGGGCTATGAAGTGTCGGATAGCCTCGGTGGAGCGTTCCCTAACAAGGTTCCCGCCACCCTGGAGATCCGTGCGTGTAGCGTAACACAAGTGCACCCCTGCAGGGAAGATTAATCTATTCGAATAGCCGTGTCCACGGTAACAGGACGCTTTATGCTGAAGCTGGATCTTACCACTAGAAACTATTATTATTAAACTGTATGGTTCCGGGTTCTCTTCCTCGCGGGGATGTCGAGGAGGTGAACTCGGAGGCATTGTTAATCATTACAACTTATTATTATACAATGCTGCAGCAACTTCTGCTGCATTGTTACTTTATGCTTTATATAAACTGTTGGCTGATTCTTACCTCGTGTTGCAAGACATCGTCGGAAGATGCTAGTCTTCGTTAGGCCTAGCTTCTTACCCTTGCTCTGGATTTCTGTCTTTCAGTCCACTATATACAGCCTCTTCTTTCCGTTGATACAATGCATAATGCTTAGTAGCGGACGTAAGACTCGCGGGTATACTAGATACTCACCTGCTTTATTTCCTTTACTGTTTTGCCTGATCGGCCGCTGTAGCCGACGTTGGAGCCCGGGAGCAAGAGTACCCCGGAGGCGCCTACTACGATGTCGAGTTCCCCGTTGACCAGGAGTAGTTCGGTGGATCCCAGGCAGGAGGCCTCGCCTTTTCGATCCGTGCCTCTGATGTGATTTGTGCTAGCCTTCTTAAGGCAAAACTTAACTAACTATGTCTGTACTCAGATATTATGGCTTGTATGACTTATGTATTCGGGTCCGCGTGACCCCCCCTTTATTGTAATATATTTGTTTATCCTTTTGTGTTTAGTGTTGTGTTGTGATATTATCACCGTGGCACCCTAATCTCAGCCGTGTACCCTGCGTGTATGATTACTGTACACGGATTGATTTTGGGGGCGTCACAAGTTGGTATCAGAGCCGACTGCCTGTAGGAAGCCACCCCACCACTACTTGGTCGAAGTTGAGTCTAGACTTTGAAAACTATTTTGCTAACTTAACATTTGGCTTACGGGCCCACATCGATGTCACTACGTGTGATATCTATGGTATTAGGATCCTTTTCTCCTTACCTATGCTCTGGGAATCTGCTCTCTTATCCTTGCTGGTAAGTTTTAAAAAATCTGACATTAGGATCACGTTCTCTTGATTCCACCCGGCGTTTTTGGTGCTTCCCCCCATTGATTGAGTCGTGTCGCAGGAGTCATACCCCAGGTCCCGGACCGCGGATCCCATTCTCATTCTGGGCAGGCCGCGCGTTCCCTGGCATTAACTCCTGTGGCCAACAGTTTTCTTGCGGCGTGATTGACATAGTGGAATCTATGTCGCGTCGTGTAATCCTAACCGCGGTCTGCGCGCCGCCTAGTGAGTCCTTTTTCCTTAATTTCTACGACGTTGCGCTGCCCGATTTTCGATTGACTCTGTGTGTGAACGTGTATGTCTTATATGACTACTCCTATATATATCTGCGCCTCCTTTTCGTTGTCGTTCTACTTCAGGCTGGATTCCGGTATCTCGTTAAATTTTCATCGCTGAAATACCCCTGTTAAATTCTAGCAGGATGGCTGGTCGTGGTCGTGGTCGTGGTGCCAACGACCCACCTCCGCCGCCGTATTACATGGCCGCGATGATGCAGCAGTTCGAGATGAACCGTCAGTTCATGCAGAATATCATGGCTCAGTTCCCTCAGCCGAATCAGAATGGGCACCACCATCAGCATGCCACCGTGACTCTGCACGACTTCACCCGCCTCAACCCCACTATGTTCCCCAACACTGTTCAGCCGTTGGATGTTGATGACTGGCTTCGCGACATCACTCACGAGCTGGAGTCTGCTAATGTCGATCCAGCCGACTATGTGAACTTTGCGTCTTACCATCTGAAAGGCGCCGCTGCTCAGTGGTGGAGCACCCACAAGCGTTCCCTGCCAGTTGAAGAAGTCATCACTTGGGATGAATTTCAGTCTGCCTTCCGCGCCCGCTACATTCCACAGGGGATCATGGATCGTAAGGCGGAAGAATTCCGCAACCTCACTCAGGGCGACATGACTGTTGAAGCCTATCAGCGCGAGTTCCTCAACCTCTCTCGCTATGCGGAAGGAGAGATCACCATTGATGCTCGCAGGAAGCAGAAGTTCCGTCGTGGCCTCAACCCAGACCTCAGGCTCGCTCTTGCCGTTCATGATTTCGCCAACTTCGCCACCATGGTGAACAAGGCTATCACCATCGAGACTGCCCAGATGGAGCACAAGAACTCTTTGAAGCGTTATCGTGATGTTGGCTCATCTTTGGGCGCAACGCAGAAGCGTCGTATCTGGCTTCCTACCAGTGTGACACATTCACCTGTCCTTGCTCCAAGGCCATCTTATGCTGCACCCCGTCTGCCTCCGCCACCGCAGATGCCAAGAGCTTTGCCTGCACCACCCAATGCTACACCCCTTCGTCCTCAGGATGGATTATGCTTCACGTGCCGCCATCCTGGGCATTTTTCCAAGGAGTGCCCCCAGAAACAGAAGCAACTGGTAGTTCACCCCGCTGGCCGTGGAAATGGCCGTGGCAACAACAGGACCCCCAACTATAATACTGGGTCTGCTGCTCATGCTCGTGGACATGCTTACAACATTAATGTGGAAGAAGCTCAGGAACAACCCGCTACCGTGATGGGTACCCTTCTCGTTAATTCCGCACCTACTACTATTTTATTTGATTCAGGAGCATCGCATTCATTCATGTCGGAAGCATTTGCATTATCGCGTAACATTTCGTTTGAGAAGATGAACCCACCGATGGTTGTCCGCACCCCTGGAGGCCGTTGCCAAACCTCCATGATGGTACACGATGTCACCATTGACGTCGAAGGGATTATATTCCTTGTGACCCCCATCATCCTGAAAACCTCCACCATAGACCTAATTCTGGGCATGGATTGGTTGAAATTTCACGATGCCGATCTCTATTGTGGCACCAAGTCTGTCCAACTTTTTCACCCCTCCGGCGAGATTGTTAACCACACCACCCGAGTTACCCGTAATGCTGAAACACAGATATTTATGATGAATGCTTTGAATGCCGCCCCCCTCGAAGGCATCGAGAACGTTCCAGTCGTTCGCGATTTTCCCGACGTCTTCCCAGAAGAACTGCCGGGAATACCCCCGGTCAGAGAAGTTGAATTTGTCATCGACTTGAAGCCCGGCACCACCCCTATTGCCAAGCGTCCTTACAAGATGCCGCCACATGAACTCCTTGAACTTAAGGAGGAAATCGACAAGGCACTTCAGAAAGGATTTATTCGCCCCAGTTCCTCAGCTTGGGGAGCACCTTCGCTTTTTGTCAAGAAGAGCGATGGGACAAACCGATTGGTCCAAGATTATCGGCCCATTAACCAAGCCACCATCCAGAACAAATACCCACTTCCCCGGATCAACGATCTGTATGATCAACTTGCCGGATCCAAGGTGTTTTCTAAACTCGACTTGAGGTTGGGTTATCACCAAATCCGAGTCCGTGATGAGGACATTCCGAAGACTGCCTTCATTACTCGCTATGGTTCATACGAGTACACCGTCATGTCCTTTGGCTTAACCAATGCTCCAGCCACCTTCTCCAGATTGATGAACTATATTTTCATGGAGTACCTCAACCAGTTCGTCGTGGTTTATCTGGATGATATATTGATATATTCCAAGAATGAAGAAGAACATGCTGAACATCTTCGTCTTATACTGGAGAAGCTTCGGGAACACAAACTCTACGCTAAGTATTCTAAGTGTGAGTTCTGGCTTCCCGAAGTAACCTACCTTGGGCATGTGATTTCCAAGGATGGCATTGCTGTCACCCCCGAACGTATCCAGGCTATTCTTGACTGGACTCCTCCCAAGACCGTCAAGCAAGTCCGCAGTTTCCTCGGGCTCGCTAGCTATTACCGCTGTTTCGTCGAGAATTTCTCCAAGATTGCCAGGCCTCTGACTAATCTGCTTCACAAAGGTGTCAAGTTTGAGTGGACAGATAAATGTCAAGAAAGTTTCCAAGCGCTCAAGGACAAGCTAACTTCTCCCCCGGTGCTCGCTCCCCCGGATACTCAGAAGGACTTCGTGATATATTGCGACGCGTCTCGTCAAGGATTAGGCTCTGTCCTAATGCAAGAGCGCAAAGTGATTGCTTATGGCTCTCGTCAGTTGCGTGCTCATGAAGACAAATATCCAACACATGACCTCGAATTGGCAGCAGTAATTTATGCATTGAAGCTGTGGCGACATTACCTCGTCGGTAATCGTTGCGAGGTCTACACCGATCACCAAAGTCTGAAGTACCTGTTTACTCAGCCAGACCTGAATCTTCGTCAACAACTATAGCTCGAGACAATAGCCGACTTCAACATGGATATTTCGTATACCCCGGGCAAGGCTAACGTGATGGCCGATGCCTTGAGCCGAAAAGCTTACTGTTCTCAACTTGAGGTTCAGGTGCAGCAACCACTTTTGTATGAAGAGTTTCGCAAGTTGAACCTCGAGATTGTTCCTCAAGGTTACGTCAATAACCTGGTTCTCGAGTCAAAACTCGACGCCCTCATCAAGAGTAGACAATCTCTGGCCCCTGACATTGTGAAGATCAAGCAGGAAATCGCAGAAGGAAAGCCCTCCTCTTTTACCATTGATGCTAATGATGGTGATACTGTGTACTTCAAGGGCCGCTTAGTAGTTCCTGTGAGCCCGACCATCATTAACTGTGGTCCGGATATCATGGAAGAAACCCATAATTCTCCCTTGTCAATCCACCCTGGCAGTACCAAGATGTATAAAGACCTTCGTCAACGGTACTGGTGGCCTTACATGAAGCAAGATATCGCTCGCTTTGTTTCCAAATGTGACGTTTGCAGTCGCGTCAAGGCCGGACATCAAAAACCTGCTGGTTGGTTGCAACCACTCCCTCCTCCTGATTGGAAGTGGGACAAAGTCGAGATGGACTTCGTCACCGGTTTTCCTTAAGTCACAGAAAGGTAACGATGCCATCTTTGTCGTCATCGACCGATTCTCCAAGATTGCTCACTTCCTGCCGGTCAAGGAGACGATCACTGCTAGTCAGCTGGCAGCCTTGTATATCTCCCGAATTGTGTCACTCCATGGTATTCCGCTGGAGATTAGTTCAGAACATGGCAGCAATTTCACCTCACGATACTGGACGAGTTTCATGGAAGCCTTCGGGACTCGTCTGAATCTCAGCTCCGCTCATCACCCCCAGTCTCAAGGCCAGGTTGAACGAGTTAATCAAGTGCTGAAGACATGCTTCGCGCTTGTGTCCTTTCTTTCGGCATGAAATGGGAGGATGCCCTCCCGTACGCGGAATTCTCGTACAACAATAGCTATCAGGCTAGCTTGAAGATGGCCCCCTTCGAAGTTCTATACGGACGTAAATGTCGGACCCCCCTGAATTGGTCAGGAACTGGGGAACGACCCTACTTCGGACCGGATCTTGTCCAACAAGCTGAAGATCAGGTTCGCATTGTGCAAGAAAATCTCAAGGCCACCCAGTCTCGTCAGAAGAGCAACTATGACCGCAAACACCAGGAAATGGAGTATCAACCTGGTGAATACGCTTACCTCCGTGTCACTCCCATGAGGGGCACTCATCGCTTCTGTATCAAGGGCAAGTTGGCTCCTCGCTACATTGCCCGTTTCGTATCCTTTCCAGGAGTGGACCCGTGGCATACCGGTTGGAATTGCCGCCGAACCTCTCCCAAGTCCACGATGTTTTCCACGTGTCGCAACTCCGTCGCTGCTTCAAGGACCCGATCCGCGAAGTGGAGCATGATATGATCGAGCTGCAACAAGACTTGACTTATCGGGAACATCCGAGCTGCATTCTCGATGAGTCTGAACGTCGAACCCGCAACAAGACTGTCAAGTTCCTCAAGGTTCAGTGGTCGAATCATTCTGAAGATGAAGCCACCTGGGAACGCGAAGACCGCCTTCGCGATGAATACCCTGATCTTTTCCTCGCAACCACTTAAATTCTCGGGACGAGAATTCTTGTAGTGGGGGAGATTTGTAACACCCTCAGTTGTCTGTAACAGTAATCCTTTTGCTAATGACAATTACTGTTGCTAAAATCATGCCATGATCAAATTTGAATCAAATCAAATCCAAAATGCCTTTTGTTGATATTAAAAATAATGTTGCAAATAAAACTTGTCCAAAAATTATACAACCACTTTTATTAAATCACAAATAATCATTGGGTCATGCCCATGTGGTTATGGTATTTTATTATGCCTCTGAAAAATTCAAACAATTCAAACACCAGTCAAAACAGCACCAATTGTCATTCAGATATTTAAAACAAATATCAAATATATTTCTTTTGGCCCCAAACTTTTGTAGCACTCTAATGTTACACAATACTGATTATGGGATATGTTAAACATTTTACAAAAATGTAAAAGTAGCAAAAACAAATGAAACGGAAAAGAAAGAAGAGAAAACAAATAAAGAAAACAGAAAGACCTATCTAACACCCATGGGCAATACAACCTCAGCCCATCCACCCAGGCCCATCTCCCCTTCCTCACTTGCCCCCGTCGCCATCGTCAACTGCCCCATCGCCGTGGCAGCACCACCGTGGCTGGCGCCTCTGTCGGCCGCCCCCACCTCCCCTGAGCCGCGGACGCGATAAGAACGTCCCCAGCCATCCTCTGGACATCCTCCCCCTCCCTTTCCTCTCCTCCTCCTCTCGCACGCCTCGGGGAAAAACTCCCGAGCGCCGCCGTCGCCATTGCCGTGGCCAGTCGTGGCCAACGGGCTCGAGCCGCCCCGCCGTGGTGTCCAGCGGCTGCGCCGTCGTCGTCTTCGTCGACTACAACAGCGAATCGAGCCCGGGGAGCAGCCCAGCCTTCGCCGCGTCTTCTTCCCCCAACTTCGGCCGCCGTGCGTCGCGGAGGGAATTCGCCGCCGTCGAGACGCCATCGAGCCCACTGCCACCACTGCTGCACTCGCGGTGAGCTCCTCTACCTTCCCCAAATCCCCGCGTAGCCCCTCGTGCACTGAATCAGCCGACGCCATTGGAGCCGTGGCTCCGTCGCCGCCGACGTGTTCTTCCCCGCGGCCTAGATCATGCTTTTGGCGCGCCGAGCACGTCCTCGTGTTCGTCTTGCTCCCAGGAACACCACCCCGTAGCGCACGCTCGAAAGCCCTCTCCGTTGGCGCGTTTCCGACGAGGCCCGAGCGCAGGCGGCCGTCTCCCTCGTCGCCGGCGTCACTCCGGCAACTCCACGCCCGCGCCACCGCTACCAGATGCCTCCCCGTCGCCTCCCCGTTCGATTAGGGCTAACCGCGCCCCCTCCCGAGCCCTGTGGCATCGCCACCGTCAACCTCGTCGCCGGCGAGTCGCCGGTGAGGTTCCGGTGACGCTGTCAGCTGCGCCCCGGTGCCAGCTAGTTAGTTAGGGCTTAACCCAAACCCCTAAGCCACTGACAGTGGACCCCCCCCCCCGGCTAATTACTCTGTTAGTTTAGCTGAAAAGATTAACCGAATAATAAACCCCCCCTGACACTGACATGTGGGTCCCCTGGTCATTATATTAATTAAACATGTTTAGTTATCACTGGAGTCAATGACACCTGGGCCTCATTTGTCAGTTTGATTTTTTAAAAAGAATTTAAAAGAAATTCCAGTGGCTGACATGTGGGTCCCACATGTCAGGCACTGTTTTGAATAATGTTCTAGATAATGTTGAATAAATAATAGAAGAAATTCAGAAAATCATTTAAATTGATTTAAACTTTGAAATTCAATATCTTTTAAACCGTAAGTCAGATTCAAAAACTTTATACATGAAAATTGATCAGAAAAATATAACGAATACGATTACGCTATCCGTATGTCTATCACACCCCTCTAACAGAACGAACATCGAACCGTCCCCCTTCGGACCGACTGTCCGATAAATTGTCCGGTACTGTTAGAGTGCCCGGATGAATTTATTCCGAACACGAATGTTTCTCGGAATAGATCAACTAGCACGGATACACCCCCTTATGTTTTTCCGGTACCCACGACACCTCCGGCTTGATCCTTCCCCCTCCGGACACCCTGTCCGGTAATCATCCGGAGCCAGTAGTTCATCCTCAGATGAATTTCCGTTCCGAGCAATGTGCATTGCACTGCGTTAGAACACCGTTAACATTTCATCTGTCATGTCATGCTATTGTTTGTATATTATTGTTGTGTATTTACTGTTTTCTTCCCCCCTTAATCTCCGGTAGACCCCGCTGCTGCCGTCGACTACACCGCTGCTGAGTACGACTACGTCGTCGACGACCGTACCCCTACCGTCGAGCTTCCAGGAAAGCAGAGCCATTCTCTTCCCCAGATATCGCCTATCTTTCCGTACATTTCTTGCACTAGGCATTGTTACTTCTGCTGCTACGTTGCTTACCTATTCTATTGCATAACCTGTCATTGTCGCCCCTTGATGTGCCTTCTTTTATCCTATGCTGCCTATTATTATTATGCATTATTCAGCAGTGAGCCCTGCGCATTGTTAGCTAGGATTAGATAGAGGGTTGTGATCACTCAGAGGAGTGAACGCGGGTACAATTATTATAACTTCACAGGTACGGTACAATGCAGACACCGCCTCAGGCCCCTATCTGGGTTATGCCTAGTCACCTGAAGTGTGAGCTATCAAGGAGTAATCCTTGTACTCCACTCGAGGCTGACTTTGTCTTGCCGCCATAGGGTCTTGAAAAACGGTTGTCCTTCAGGTAAGAAGTCGGGCGACCCAACGGTGCCCGCGAGAGGTATTGCGACGGGACGACAGGGAGGGTACGACCAGTGTACCGGTGTGCTTGGCCCCTGGTCGTTGGCCGCGAGAGTTACCAAACCACGCAAGTCGAGCTCCTTCAGGAGCACACGCGAGACAAGGTAAGGAGACGGTGCACCTTGTTGGTAACCGCAGTGACTTGGTGGGACGACAGGGCAGGCACCGATGTACTGGTGGTCCTGGCTGCTGTCGTTGTCCGCGGGTCAGTTAAGTCGAGGCAACGATAACGGTTGTCACGCAGGTTAATTAAAATGCTAAATGGTTCAGTGAATGTCTTGAGTTGGCTATATGCCATGTACGCACTACCTACCCGTGGGAATTACGAGTTATGGGCTCCTCTGCTTCGTAGTGTCGTCCAAGGACTCTTCAGACGTCAGCAGTACCGCGGGCTGATTGCCGGGAAGTGCGCTGTCTTCTTTGCTCGAGCTGTGTTGTTTTTGTTACGGCTTCCCGGCCACCCACGCACCGTGCAGGAGTACGTCAAGGTTGGGGTCCAAGGCCCTGAGTACTTAGGATGTAGACCGGCGGATGGCCTCTCTGTTGAGTTTGAAAGATGGGCTATGAAGTATCGGATAGCCTCGGTGGAGCGTTCCCTAACAAGGTTCCCGCCACCCTGGAGATCCGTGCGTGTAGCGTAACACAAGTGCACCCCTGCAGGGAAGATTAATCTATTCGAATAGCCGTGTCCACGGTAACAGGACGCTTTATGCTGAAGCTGGATCTTACCACTAGAAACTATTATTATTAAACTGTATGGTTCCGGGTTCTCTTCCTCGCGGGGATGTCGAGGAGGTGAACTCGGAGGCATTGTTAGTCATTACAACTTATTATTATACAATGCTGCAGCAACTTCTGCTGCATTGTTACTTTATGCTTTATATAAACTATTGGCTGATTCTTACCTCGTGCTGCAAGACATCGTCGGAAGATGCTAATCTTCGTTAGGCCTAGCTTCTTACCCTTGCTCTAGATTTCTGTCTTTCAGTCCACTATATACAGCCTCTTCTTTCCGTTGATACAATGCATAATGCTTAGTAGCGGACGTAAGACTCGCAGGTATACTAGATACTCACCTGCTTTATTTCCTTTACTGTTTTGCCTGATCGGCCGCTGCAGCCGACGTTGGAGCCCGGGAGCAGGAGTACCCCGGAGGCGCCTACTACGACGTCGAGTTCCCCGTTGACCAGGAGTAGTTCGGTGGATCCCAGGCAGGAGGCCTCGCCTTTTCGATCCGTGCCTCTGATGTGATTTGTGCTAGCCTTCTTAAGGCAAAACTTGACTAACTATGTCTGTACTCAGATATTATGGCTTGTATGACTTATGTATTTGGGTCCGCGTGACCCCCCCTTTATTGTAATATATTTGTTTACCCTTTTGTGTTTAGTGTTGTGCTGTGATATTATCACCGTGGCACCCTAATCTCAGCCGTGTACCCTGCGTGTATGATTACTGTACACGGATTGATTTTGGGGGCGTCACACGCGGTTACAAGCATCGTTCTTTTCCCCCTTGTGGCAACATCACATCCCCTAGACTCATGTTTCTGTCACTCAAGCGTGTCATCGGGGGGCATGAACCCACAATCAAGCACAACGTTCCCTCTTGGAGTTACTACCTACTACTTGGCCAAAGCAATAAACAGCAACGGAGAACACAAGAATTACTTAGGAACAAAAATATAAGAGATAAAAGCCAAATATATTACTCTATCACAATCTGAACATAATCTCATAATCCATCAGATCCCATCAAACTCAGCATAGCAACAGCAGAAATATTACAAAGGTGCCTCGATCATGTAGGGCAGCTCACGAGATCTAAACATTGAAGATCAAAGAGGGGAGGAGAACATCACATAGCTACTGATCACGGACCCATGGTCCAAGGAAAACTACTCACGAGACATCCGGGGAGCATCCATGGTGGAGAGGAGACTCCCGGAGGTCAATCCTCCCTCCGGCAGGGTGCCGGGAAGAGGTCTTGTGGTGCTCCCGATCTCGGAAGCGCGGCGGCGGCGGAACAGAGGCGAGTTCGCGGAATAGGTTTCTTCTTCTGGAGTTTTCCCGTGACGGAGAATAAATAGGCGAAGGGGGGCAGCTAGAGGTGGACCAGGGGCCCCAGGCGCCCCCCTGGCGCGGCCAGAGGTGGGGCCGCGCCGGGTGGCCGCCTGGGCCCCCCTGGCTCCCCTCTGGCCCCACTCGGGCTCTTCGCGAAGCTTCCTTCACGCTAATTTTTTATCTGAATTTTCCCGAATTTTTCTGGCACTTTTTATATGGGGGAAAACTGAAATAGAAAAACAGCAGAAAACAGGAACTGGCACTGGGGTGCACTGAGTTAATAGGTTAGTCCAAATATGATCAAAAATGTATGAAAGTGTATCTAGATCATAGCAATATCACACAAAACATTCATGGAGCAAGCAGAAATTATCGATACGTTTTGGACGTATCACCACCCAATACCCGTTGGCAGTAACCGAGAGCTTCCGGTATCCGCTCAACTCGGCGACGAAGCAAAGCAAACGCTCGAGCACGAGCCCCATCTGCCCGAAAGGGATTGCTCGCCTGCACACTAGGATCATCAAGCCGCGACATCTCCGACTGAACGGCCCTCTCTTCATCCCGAGTTCGCCCTGCCAGCACTTCGAAAGTCAAAAACTACGATCAAGACAGAGACGGCAAAAACCCACCAAGCGGAATCAAGCAACCAAGCAGAGGCAAGACTCACCCCGCAGGAGGTCGGACAACTTCACCACCCACGAAGCAAGGCCCTCAACCACGGACTCGGCACGCTCGCGCCGAGTACGCTGAACGGCCACAGATCCCTTCAGTCGGACAATATCCCTCTCAGCGTCCTTCAGCCGCAAACAAACGGACTCGTACGCACCCTCGCGAGCGTCATCCTTCAGCGAACTCCACGGACGAAGAACGCCCGAAGTGGCCTACCGCAAGATGAACAAAAAAAATCAAAAACAGCAAGAGGAACAGCCAAGCGGACACTCAGATAAAAGTAGCACAAGATCAACCATCACAATAGAGTCACGAATTACAGACAAAGTTTCAAAGCAGCGCAACACTACTGCGCCTCCCCCTCACCTACGACAGGGGGACCCTGAGCATCTACAACTTGTTGCAGGCGACGAGCCAGCCTATCGGCTCGGTCGTCCTGCTTACCAGAATAGTTCGGGATGGTCTCAACCAAGGAATCATCAAAGGAAACCCCATGCCCTATAAGGACGACCAGGGCCGTGGAAGAACCACTCACCACGCTCTCCGCCACCAGTTCCACCATATATTTCCCATCCGGGCCGAACGCAGCAACCCGAGCACCCAGGCCATCAAGCACCTTCGTACCCTCCGGCATAAGGTGCTCGTGCGCAAGACCCACAAGATTGGAAGCCCGGGAGCAGACGTCCTCGACCACTGCAACAGCATCTGCAACAGCATCAACATCACCTTGGAGAATCCCAGACCCCGACGCAGCAACCTCCATCGGCTTCGCACCTACAGCAGCTGCACCAAGCAAAGAAACGTCATCACGGGAAGACAGTAGAAACAACAACGGTTGAATGCCAAACTTACACACGAGCGAGCCCGCCAAAGCTCGAAGACGCTTGCCCTCGACTGCCTCCACCCGCGCACGCGCGTCCTCAGCCTGGCGAAGGCGAACCAGCTCCTCATGTTGACCATGCAACTCCGCCTCCTTGGACGACAAGGCAGCCCTGAGAACGGAAACCGTATTTTCCGCCTTTTCGGCTCGTTCCTCGGCAGCCTGGCGACGACCTGCAAAGTAAGACAGTACTCAGAACAAAAGACGAAGCGCCCAAAAGCTCCACAGGGCAAAAGTAAAACCCACCATCCATAGCAGATAAGGCATCCTGGGCAGAATCATGGGCCCGTTGCCAACACTCAGCATCAAGAATCAAACGCTCACAGTGCTGGAAAATAGGCTACAAGAACCAGGCAATCAGGTGTTAATTAAAGACAAGATTACAAGCAACTGCAAACAGTTACTTCTAGCCTCGGGGGCTACTCCCATCGGGAGCACTGCCGTGCCCCCGATGATAAAACAACACAGACACGAATCATCTTACCAACTTGGAGACATGGTCGAAAGCACGGGCCTTGTCTTCAATCGCCAGATCAAGACGGCCAAAGTACGGAGGACCAAGTTCAGTCGGCCTGGGCTCAGGAGCAGCAGCACCAGGCGCCACAGAAGAAGGTACACCGGGAACTACACCCGCAGTCAAAACGACAGGAGTCGCCGCCGGCCCAGATTGGCCAGTGGCAGCCGAGAGGTCCTCAAGATGCTTGGCTGCCGCCCCAGAACTCGTCGACTTCATATCAGTAGCAGCAGCGCTGGTGCACGAAGCAGCCGGAGCAGGCGCAGCTCTACAAAATAAAGCATTATCAGACGCAAGAAACAAGGAAAAAGGAATGGGCACAAATTCAGCAGACTCTTACCCGACACGAGCAGCACGAGGACGCCCCAGCCTCCCAAGCCTAGCCCTCTTGGGAGGGGGGGCCGAAGCACCAGCCGAAGGGGAAGGCCCAGCAAAAGGAGCAGCAGGAGGGACATCATCACCTAACGCAGCATGATCTTCAGCATCTAAAGGGCGCGACCGCTTCACACGAAAGGGACTCGAGTCTTCACTATCTCCAGTCTCCACTAGCACAATCTCAGCATCAACAGCCGGCGCACCATTATCAGCTGCGGAAGCATCAGGCTCTTCAAGAATATCGGCGTCCTTCGGCTGCGGAGGATTACACGGCACCGGAGCACGACCCTGCAAAGCAAGCAGTGTCAACAGAAAAATAAAACAAAACTAGGGACTCATCCAGACAAATGAATGAACACAAGCACCAACCGGCGGCGGAGAATGATCAGAAGCATATGGACGGACAAGACGCATCTCGGAAATACTCGAACACTTGGTCACTTGCTGGATACGAGCCAGCAAGGCATCAGGCTCTAGCTCTTCACGCGAGCATCTCGTCGAGTCACCGAGTCCCTCGTACTGCCACATAGGGCTAGCTCGATGCTGCAACGGTTGAACTCGCCTCCCCACAAAAACAGAGATAAGCTGACCACCAGTCAAGTTATCCTTTAGCACAGAAATCCTCTCCAAAAACGGAGTCAGCTCGGACGACTCCACCTCGGTCAAAGAATGAGACCAGGAAGGCTGTCTGACCACCCGCGTGCCCGGATTGAAAGAAGAAAGACCAAATTGCTGACCAACAACGAAGCGATCCTTCAGATAAAACCAGCCTCTTCGCCAGCCACTAACGGAATCGATCTTCTCCAAGTCAAAATATGAATGTTTATCGCCAATGGAGATACCTACTCGACCCACGGCGTACTCACAGTTCGTCCTTTTTACATTAAAAAGGAGCCTCCAAAGCCCCCAATAGGGGTAAATCCCCAGGAAGGCCTCGCAAAGAGTGATGAAGCACGCAATGTGCAAAATCCCATTGGGAGTCAGGTCATGCAACTGGAGCCGGTAGGAATATAGCAAGCCCCGAACGAAAGGATGCAGCGGAAGAGCAAACCCACGGTGGAAGAAAGCCTGGAAGCATACCCGCTCGTCCGCCGTCGGCGCTGGAATCGACTCATCACCAGGAAGACGGACATCGCCCGCCACCACCATGCCATCAGCAACCAGCGCATCCAGATCTCCAGCCCCGAACGTGGACCGCTCCCACTTGTCGGACATCTTGGCTGACTCAACAGCAGCACGGGAGCGCTTGGACATAGATCTCACAGGAGCACGCAGAAGAGAAAAGACGAAGGCTCAGGAACACAAAGGAAGCAGAGAAAGAGGAGGAAGGCAATGGCTGGGTAAAATATACAATTTACCCGGCCACATGGTATTTAACCCCAAGAGCCTAGCAAGACGGGCCACCATGCAACCTTTTCGCCCAGTAAAACGTGGCACGACCCCATACAGAGGCGAAAAGTATGGAAAATCCAACCGGCGCAGTAACAACACCGCCCACTACGCGCGCAAAAAGAGGACCATGATCGCGCGACGTGAAAATTTCGGCAAGACATCGCCAAGTCATTTCCCACGACAGACCGCAGCGGTCAAAAAATTGCAGAAGACCACGCCAACGTCATATCACAGCAAGCCATACTGAGTACGCCATCAAGGCCCAAAGATTCCATATTTCAGATCTTTTCCCCAAGGGAGAAAAACATCTTACTCCCATCGGGAGAGTACATCATAAGAGTCCCAGGTGCTCCCTCACCTAAAGGTCAGCCATGTGCTCGAGTGATCACTCGCTCTTATGAGAGTCTCGGGTGCTCCCTCAACCCGACGTAAGACAAACATGCATTTGCCAAGACCATACGGCGCTAAGAGTCTCAGGTGCTCCCTCACCTCAAGAGCCGAAACGGCATTCGAGTGATTACTCGCGAAAAAAACCCCGACTGACCACTCAAAGCAAGCTCCTCGGGTGAATGAGTGAACAGCTCGCTTGATGTTTTGTTCCAAGCGGGTGCAATGCTATAAGGCTCCGCGCCTCAAAAACACACATTCCTGGAACACGATACACTGTGCCCAGATGCCACGCAAGATTAGCGTGTAGGTAAGACCCCGCTGCGAAGTACGGCCGGGCTGGGACTTGCCGAAGAGCGATTTCACTCCCAACCTTTCCCATGCGCTGCGCATGATAGAAAAGTCGGGCGGACGCGCCTTAGGCTATGCACATTACTGGCGGCAAATGAACACCGTAAAACCTGAAGCGGCCGGACTTTTGCTCGACACCAGTGTTCCAAGCTCACGTCGAGGGACGTGGGTTTGATTGGGCTACTGTGTATTTTCCCTAGTGCAATTCACCAAGGCTCGACCCGTCGACTCCTTGGGCCCTTTCAGCTTAGCATCCCTCGAAACAGGTTTTGTCATGGCCACCAGACTGCCAGCGACCCGCGGATGAACCGCGCATACCAATAACCGACAAATGAATGTACTCGAGTCCCTGCGCGACTCTTCGAGTCCCCCAGGCACTCGGGGGCTACTGACAAGGGGGTGACCCCACGACTCCTACGTATAAGCCTACCTGGTGTCCATGAAGACAGAAGGCCCATGAAGATACAGCCTCGGCCTGTTAGTTGGCACCGACGTAGGAGTCCACGACTCACAAGGAAGGTGCGAGGACCTGCCGTACGGAGCAAGTTAGGGTTAGGAAAGCATACCTGTAAATGTAGACGAACTCCCCGAGACCTAGCCCAGTATATAAGGGCTGGGAGGGCGACGCCAAAGACATCTAATATCACCTGTAACCCTAGCCTTGAGCGCTCCAGCCTTGGCCTCCACTGTAATCGCATCTTCCTCATCAATAATATCGAGCAGGAGCAAGCCTTCCTGTTTGCCGACGAGCTATCGTCCAACCTGTGCCTCTCATGACTAACCCAGGGTCCCTGACCATGGAATTTGCTGGGGTTGATCCCCGTCAGTTGCTTTCCCCTTGTGGCGACAACTGATGGCTTCTCGCCCCTTCGTTGGTTTCCCCAAGTGTAAGGTTGAGATGTAGTGCAGCAGCAGTTTTCCCTCGGTGAAGATACCAAGGTTTGTCTCCAGCAGGACTCCAGAGATGATAAGTAGGTGTCAGCGGCGCAACTGACGCGGACCTGCACACAGACACAGATAACTTTGTTCCCAACGAAGTTCAGAGAGGTTGTCAATCTCTCCGGTCTTGTTGTTTACAAAGGATAAAATGCAAGGGATAATGATAGCAAATAAAAGCGGTACAGTAAATGTAGCGTGGAAACAGTGATAAGGATATGGACCGGGATACGTGATGTTCGCTAGTGATGTCTCTCTCCCAAAAGACGATAAAATTGCTATGCGAGGTAAACAAATTACAGAAAGGCAATTGACAGGATTATGAACGCACCGCAATGCTAACTATGCTACAAAAGAAAGGAAGAGGTTCAAAAGCACGGGCAGTACGCCAAAGTAAGTAGACCGAAATCTATCTACATCTCCTACTAATCATCCACCTTGAGATATCTATCCAGAACATCTCGTTGGTATTAAGTTGCGAGCCCCTCCCAAAGTGTAAACCCAAAGCAACAGACAACTGCATTAAAAAGAACTCTGCGTAAAGTAAACAATCCTTGTAACCGTGGTTACAAGCACCGTTGTTTTCCCCCTTGTGGCAACAGCACATCCCCTAGACTCATGTTTCTGTCACTCAAGCGTGTCATCAGGGAGGCATGAACCCACAATCTAGCACAACGCTCCCTCTTGGAGTCACTACCTACTACTTGGCCAAAGCAATAAACAGCAACGGAGAACATGCAAGAATTACTTAGGAACAAAAATATAAAAGATAGAAACCAAATATATTACTCTATCACAATCTGAACATAATCTCATAATCCATCAGATCCGATCAAACTCAACATAGCAATAGCAGAAATATTACAAAGGTGCCTCGATCATGTAGGGCGGCTCATGAGGTCTAAACAATAAAGATCAAAGAGGGGAGGAGAACATCACATAGCTACTGATCACTGACCCATGGTCCAAGAAAGACTACTCACGGAACATACGGGGAGCATCCATGGTGGAGAGGAGACTCCCGGAGGTCAATCCTCCCTCCGGCAGGGTGCCGGGAAGGGGTCTTCTGGTGCTCCCGGTCTTGGAAGTGCGGCGGCCGCGGAACAGAGGCGAGTTCGCGGAATAGGGTTCTGCTTCTGGAGTTTTCCCGTGACGGGGGATAAATAGGCGAAAGGGGGCAGCCAGAGGTGGGCCAGGGGCCCAGGCGCCCCCCTGGCGCTCAGCCTGTGCATTCGGTTTTTTTGGTTTGGTTTGGTTCGGTTTATACGGTTTTCAGTTTATACGGTTTGTATACATCGGTTTATACGATTTTGTACATAGATACGGTTCGGTTTCGGTAATAACCATTTGTTATCGGTTCGGTTTATACGGTTTTCAGTTTATACGGTTTGTATACATCGGTTTATACGATTTTGTACATAGATACGGTTCGGTTTCGGTAATAACCATTTGTTATCGGTTCGGGTTCGGTAATAACCAAATTAACCAAAGTTGACGCGAATTTGAAGTCGTCAAAATTTTTATTACATCTACTGGAGTTGGTCCTGTGTAACAAGTTGAAGCTTGATACAACTACTTTAGGCTCATATTATATTTAGCTATAAATGGAGTGCATTTGTTACTGTTTTGTAGGTGCCAAAGGGGGTAAAGCAGCAACAGCAGCACTGTGCAGTGGCAGTAGCAGTGTAGCACTGAAGGCAGCAGCCGAGAAGGGCACGGGGTCGTGGCGTCCAGGACGGCCAGAGGTGCTTGGGCATAGGCGTAGTGTCAACGGCGAGGCGAGGGCGTGCCCAGGGAGGGCACGGGGTGGCCAGGGTCGGCCGGGGGCGGCGGGCGCGGCGTCAGTGGCGGCCGCCTGAGCGGCGAAGGCGTGGGCCCGGGCAGTGGGCGGGCAGCCACGCACTGGGCGCGGCCGCGGGGCGGTGAGCGCGGCGCGATGAGCTCAAGCCCACCGGCGGCCTGGTGCGGTGGCGGACAGACGGACGGACTTGCTGCTCCGCGCGAGGCCTCGAATCCTCGAGGGTCCCGGCTCCCGGCTGCTGTGGTTGAGGTAGGGCACCGTCGTGCCTGAGCAGTAGGGCGCTAGACGCTGGTGGAGCGCAGAAGTAGGGCGCCACCGCCGCTTTTCACGTGCGTGAGGGTCGACTAGGGCGAGGCGCTGAGGCATGAATGCGTGAGTATGGGACGGGAGTGGGAGACTTGGAGACTTGAAGTTGGGTTGGGCCTACCTGAGGAGTGGAGTGGAAATGACATTTGGCCGGCCGGCCGGGCTTCTTTCGGTTTTTTATCGGTTAACCGGGTTTTTCGGTTTTAAAACCTAAATAACCGAACTCCATATGGTTTTCAATTTTGGAAATTGAAACCTAAACTGAAAACTGATAAAACCTAAATTTCGGTTGCAATTCGGTTTTTTTTCGTTCGGTTTTCGGTTTCGATTCGGTTTTGCACAGGGTGACCCTGCGCGGCCAGGGGTGGGGCCGCGCCAGGTGGCCGCCTGGCCCATCCTTGGGCCCCCTCTGGCCCCTCCCGGGCTCTTCTGGAAGCTTCCTGTACGCTGATTTTTTCTGTATTTTTTCCCGGAATTTCTCTGGCATTTTTTATATGGGGGAAAACTGAAATAGAAAAACTGCAGAAAACAGGAACTGGCACTGGGGTGCACTGAGTTAATAGGTTAGTCCAAATATGATCAAAAGTGTTATGAAAGTGTATCTAGATCATAGCAATATCACACAAAACATGCATGGAGCAAGCAGAAATTATAGATACGTTTTGGACGTATCAACAACACATCCCCTAGACTCATGTTTCTTTCACTCAAGTGTGTCATCGGGGCGCATGAACCCACAATCGAGCATAACGTTCCCTCTTGGAGTCACTACCTACTACTTGGCCAAAGAAATAAACAGCAACGGAGAATGTGCAAGAATTACTTAAGAACAACAATATAAAAAATAAGAACCAAATGTATTACTCAATCACAATCTGAACATAATCTCATAATCCATCAGATCCTAGCAAACTCAGCATATCAACAACAGAAAGATTACATATGTTCCTCGATCATGTAGGGAAGCTCACAAGGACTAAACCATGAAGAACAAAGAGGGGAGGAGAACATCACATAGCTACTGATCACGGACCCATGGTCCAAATAAAACTACTCACGGCACATCTGGGAAGCCTCCATGGTGGAGGAGAAGCTCCCGGAGGTCAACCCTCCCTCCGGCAGGGTGCCGGGAAGAAGTCTTCTGGCGCTCCCGATCTTGGAAGTGCGGCGGCGGCGGAACAGAGGCAAGATCACGAAAAAGGGTTCTGTCCTTGGGGGTTTCGCGTCACGGAGATTAAATAGGCGAAGGGGGAAGCCAGGGGGCCACCAGGGGTCCAGGTGCCCTGGTGGCGCGGCCAAGCCCTAGGCCGCGCCACCTGGCCGCCTTGGGCACCATGTGGGGCCCCTTTGGCCCTCCTTCGGGGTTCTGGAAGCTTCCGTTGCGCTGATTTTTTATCCGATTTTTCCCGGATTTTTGTAGCACTTTTAATATGGGGGAAAACTGAAATAGAAAAACAGCAGAAAACAGGAACTGGCATTGTGGTGCACTGAGTTAATAAGTTAGTTTATATATGATCAAAAGTGTATGAAAGTGTATCTAGATCATAGCAAGATCACACAAAACATGCATGGAGCAAGCAGTAATTATAGATACGTTTGGGACGTATCAGCGAATAACGCCTCTGGGGGTGGCTGCTGCGAGCGAGCCCTCGAGTGCCAAGTAGAAGGTCACGTAAGCGAATAACGCCTCGGGGGGTGGCTGCTGCGAGCGAGCCCCCGAGTGCCAAGTAGAAGGTCGCGTAAGCGAATAACGACTCGGGGGTGGCTTCTGCGAGCGAGCCCCCCCGAGTGCCAAGTAGAAGGTCGCGTAAGAGAATAACGCCTCGGGGGTGGCTGCTGCGAGCGAGCCCCCAAGTGCCAACTAGAAGGTCGCGTAAGCGAATAACGCCTCGTGGGGTGGCTGCTGCGAGCGAGCCCCTTAGTGTCCAGTATGGTTTTGTGCAAGATACTTTTGGGAAAATATTTAGAATCTTTCCCTGCTGCTCTTACATGAGGGGGGTGTAGGAAAACACGCTTTATTTGGATCGATGACTTGATAGCCCTAGGAATGTAAAAATTGTTCCTAGGATAACTTGAGGTCTTGTCGCGAGGTGTCGTTTATCAAGTCTTCTGCTGCTGCCTTGGCTTTTACGGGAGTGTCTCTTCATTCTCAACGAGTCCGCGAGTGGGATGTGCTCCAAAGGTTTCTGATATCTTATGGAATTCTCTGCCGCAGTGATCTGATCAGACAAAGCTTCCGTTGACGGTGATGACTCCCCTTGGGCCTGGCATTTTTAGCTTGAGGTACACGTAGTGCGGCACCACCATGAAGCGTGCGAAGGCTGGTCGGCCGAGGGTGGCATGATACTGTGATTTCCAGTCGACCACCTCGAAGTCTAGTGTTTCTTTGCGGAAGTTGCTTGCGTTGCCGAAGACCACCTCCAAGCTTATCTTTCCAAGGGGATAGACTGCTTTGCCTGACACAATTCCATGGAAGGTCGTGCCTGAAGTTTTGAGTGCTGAATTTTGGCTGAACATCTCCTCCAGGTTCTTGGTAGATATGGTGTTGATTCCGCTGCCACCGTCCATGAATACTCGCGACATGTTGTAGTTCCCGATTCTTGCTTCGAGTACTAGGGCGGCGTGTCCTGGGCGTGGGATAGCTGGCGGGTGATCTTCTCTGGAGAAGGTGATGTCAGTTTCGGACCCGCGGAAGTATTCTGGTATGGCCGTGTGAGAGGAGACTGTGAGGAAGAATTGTCTGGTAACTTGTTTCTGCTGCCTGTTTGACAGCCTTCCTTCTTGGATCATGTAGATTCAACCGTGTGCCTCTGGGTATTCTTCTTTTTGCTCGGGTGATGCGCGATGTTCCTGGATGGCTACTACCCTTCTTGCTGGTGCCGCGGGCGGTGGTAGTGCATTGTGGGCGATGGGCCCGACTGCCACACTTGGTAGAGGTTGAGTTGTTGGGGCTGTGGACCGGCTCTTTTCTTCTGAGATCTTGGTGAAGCGCCTGCAGTTTCTCAGAGTGTGGCTCGATCTTACCTCGCCACGCTCGTTCTTGAAACCATGTATTGTGCATGGTCCGTCTAGCTGTTATTTGGCCGAGCGAGATGTTCGGGTGTCCTCTCGCGGCTGCCTGGGTATCCATTCCCATTTTTGGGCGTGCGGTGGGTCTTTTGGGTTGTCTCTTCGCTACATTATGTTGTCATCACGGTGTCTGCCGTCTCTATCGTCTGGGAAACCGGCCGCGACCATGTCAGGTCCTCTATCGTCGTAGAAGTTGCGTCTGAGCCTTTTCCTTCTCTTGTCGAAACCTTTGTCTCCTGCATAGTAGTCATAGTCGCGGTCTGTGTGAGTCGTTGGAGCGTCCGATTCGTTGCACACGGAGTCTTCTTCGTCTGCCCAGTTGTTGGCGTGCTCCAGTAACTGTGCAAGTGTTCAGAATTTGAGCTGCCCGAGCTGTTCTTTGAAGTCTATGTGTTGAAGGCCCCTTCTGAACGCATCGTTTGCGCTTTCGTCTGATATGTCCTCGGCTGAGTTTTTGAGTATCATCCATCGTTGGATGTATGCCCTTATGGATTCTCTGGTTCCTTGCCTACAAGCTCTCAGTTCCTTGAGTGAGGCCGGGCGCTTGTAGGTTCATTTGAAGTTCTCGATGAAAGCGGAACTTCTTCCAAGAGCTTATGGAGCCCCGATGTAAGTTCTTTAGCCAGTGCCGCGTTGAACCCTCGAGCATGAGCTATACGTACTGCATTGTTGTGGTCTTGGTTCCTCGCTAGAACTTCACAGCTGTGAGGTAGTCGTCGAGCCATGCTTCTGGTTCTTCTAGTCCGTCATACTTGTGGGTTGTTGAGTTTAATTTGAAACCTTTGGGCATGGGCGTCTTGCGTATGTCTCGAGCGAAGCATAGGTCACCGCAAGGTTCGAGATCTTCGTCGGATGCTTGCTCGTCTGAGTACTCTTCGCGAGTTGCGCGCCTGCGTCTGCTTCGATTGATTTTGATCTGCGTGATGTCGTCTCGTGCATCTCGTCGTCCAGAGCCACTGTGTCGGTTGCCACGGTCGTCCCTGTCTCGGTCTCTGTTTTTGTCCTGGCGCCTGCGTCGATCGTCATTGTCGTCATCGTCGTCGTCGGGCGAGCTAGGGTCCATATCTTGCGTCCGTTCGCGAGGTGTTCGTCTCATGCTCGACTTTTTGAGTGCTGAAGCGGTGATGGCGTCGCTCATTACGTTGAGAGGTCGATCTGCATTGTCTCTTTCGAGCGCGATGGAGGTATGCTTGAGCTGTGATTAGGGCTTCAGCTGGTGTGAGTTGCTTTTCTTCCTCGTCATCGTCTTCCAACCTGAAGTCGTCATCCAATTTGCGGGCGACTTTTTCCTGTCCGTGCGTCGCAGGTTGCTGAATCTGGATTTGCGTCGAGACGGAGAGCTATGATCAGAAAGATCGCTCGAGTGCTCGGGTGATGCTTTGCGGGTGGTTCTCGAGTCGCTCCTGGTTTTTCTTTGGTTTTCCAATTCGAGCCTTAACCGTCTTTTTTTCTTTGTGACATCACTTCTAGCTTATTGTGTGTTCTGAGCTCGTCGCGTGTTGCGTTCTCTGGGAGGTGTCTGTCGAGTCTTACCGCGTCTGTTACTCTAACGAGTGCTTCTTTGGGTAGGTAGATTTTTTCCGTGGGTTGATCCTGTCTGGTTGTGTCTGAGGCCTGGCGCCTGCTGCTTTCAGGTGGGCCATCTTGTCTTCTGAGTTCTTTCCTGGGTATGGTTCTTGGTTCGCCAAGGGTGAATGTGAGCTGACCAGTGTTGTCGGGGTCGCTGCTTCTGTTGTTTGAGCGTGTTTCCCCTTGACAGTTGGGGTCTTCTTCTCTGTCCTTGTCGTCTGCGGTTGGCTCGTGGATATCTGCCATGAATACCTGGAACGGCATCAGGGTCGCTAGCTTTGTCTTGCTTATCATCTGTTTCTGCCACGCGAGTGTTGTGCTCGCGTGGTCGTGAGTGGTGTCGTGAACCGGGCAGAGGTGGGTTGCCCGAAGGACTCATGGAGTCGTCGGGTGGGTGGGAGTTGCTTTTTTGGCTTACGTCATCTTGGGCGTTGTAGTTGCTCCGAGTGCTCGAGCGTCGTCAGTGAGGCGAAGGGTGCCCCATTGGTTGATGTGGACCTTGAGCCTTCCGAAAGTCAGGTCTGCGCCTGCACGGAGATCAGCAAAAACCGATCTCGAGACGGGGAGATGCGCGATGAAGCCGAGGAACTCGAACATATCTGATTCTGATCGAGTTGCGAAGATGTCGAGTGTTGGAGCAGTTGATGGGACGTTGATCACTGGTGACGGGGCCACCGAGATCATTTCTCCAACCTGCTTCTTCCCCACGGTCGGCGCCAAATCATGAGGATTGACCTCGGCAAATCCCATGGTTAGGAACCCTGGTTAGATCGTAGAGGAGACGTGCAGGCTGGCGATACTCGTCGGCTAACAGGAGAAAGAACTTCCTGCTCGATTGTATAATGATGGAGGCGATTACAATGGAGGTCGAGGCGAGTTCGCTCGGGACCAGAGGTGTTGCTTGGATATTCGATGCCCTATACGTCCCCTCTCCCAGCCTTTATATACTAGGCTGGGTCGCAAGGAGTCCGCCTAGGTTTACAGAGAGAGTTTCCTAATCTATCTTCATGCTTGGACGTCAAGTCATGGCTTTCATAATCGTTGAGGACTCCTACGATGGTGCCTCGTGTGGGCCAGTCGTGGGCCAATCAAGGATTCTAGCGGGCCTTCGGTCGTGATACGGACCAGGGACCCTCGTCTGTAGGAGTCGTGGGGTCACCCCCTCGTCAGTCACAATAATAGATTAATCACTACTTACATCACGACTCGGGTTGTTGGCACCCGTCTCCTCTTCAACCACGGGGGGATCTTCGCTGGTGATCCACCATGGGTTGTCTGCCTGATAATATGACAAGTCAGAATACTCAAATAATTAAAAGTTGGATCTCATATTGTGAGTATATATTGGTTTACCGATATACCTCAGGAGTCGGGTTGGCGACACAAAAAGGAGCAAGGCTGACTTTCCGAATTTCATCTTTGCTTTCTGCAAGATACTTCTTGCAGACCGGTACAAGAGTGGCCGGCTCAAAATCCAGGCGTGCGTATCGCATGGGGTCATTTAAACCCGAATACTCACACATGAGTCGGTCCCTTATTCTTAGAGGCTGGATTTGCCAACCGACCCAGCACCGAATGAGATCCGTGGCGAGACTCCCATGGGCAAGTAGTGCTTTCATCCGGGCAATTGCGGGCTTGAACTTTTCTCTTTTCTTGTCTAATGGGAAGGCGTTAAAGCCATCATGGAAGACAAGTCGGTTATCACAAAAGCCAGACAGAGGATTTTCCCCTACCGGGACCTTGGCGGTGCAATAGAAAAATGATTTCTGCCAAGTCTTCACATGAGTAGACAACTTCATGGATGGATACATACTTCTCATTCGCCTCTGAATGGTGACTCCTCCGCATTCTAGAGCCGGGCCTCCACTATACTCTGTTTGCTTGTTGCAATAAAATAATTCTACGAATAGAGTCAAAGTCAACTTCATTTGCAGATACACTTCACAGAAGACTTGGAAGTGGCAGATGTTCAAGACAGAATTGGGGCTCATATCTTGGGGGTGTAATCCATATGATTCCTAAAACATCTAGACCCGGGAGGACGGAATCCCCGGGTTATGTGGTCTGCAAAAACCACCACTTCACCTTCTCGAGGTTGTGGTCGGGTCTCCTCTCCAGGGACACGCCATTTGATTTCCTTCTAGGAAGGCAAAATCCTTTATTTTTTCCATCTCCTCTAGTCTGAGTTGGGAAACCTGCGACCACATCCAGTTTTCCATCCAAGTACTCTTTGGAACAAGCTTCTCTTTGGATTAAGCCTTTTTGCCTTTTGGGCCTGTACCAGCGGTCTTCTTTCCCATAATGAAAAAGAACCTATTTAAATAAATATGCTAAGTCGGCTAATAAGATGGCGACTAAGGCTATGGCAGAATTTGAATCTACTCTCTGTAAGTCAGATCTTGGAGGCTAAAGGTTCCACACAAACAAGTTACACACAGAGAAGTAAGACAGACCGATCTATGAGACCTAAGAAATATGGGTAAAAGGATAAGGTTATTCCGGTGGTTACGAGATTAGAGATAATAACGATGTGAACGGATCTGTAAGGAGCACTCATAAAATAAGCAACATATTTTGGGATGGTTCACGAATGAATCCTAACTAATCTACATCACCTGAGACGACCACCATTATTCATCTTGATTTTTACTGAGCTCAAGAGCAAAGCGACAATGGGATAAGAATAGATAGATTGTGCTCGGCGAGGAAAGGCAAGAAAGGACTTACTCGTGTGACGCGCGGTAATGGCAAGGTCCCAGATCTTCTTCGCGCAACTACAAATGGAGAGCACGCTCACGGCAATGGCGGAGAACCTTGGGAGCTTCATCTTTGGTGCGCGAGGAAGATGAAGAAGAGGAGACGACGTTTGAAACATGGTGGAGGAGATGTGAATCTGGAAGGCCCATTTATAAGGATTGCTGATCGAAAATCGAGGCATCGAAAACAGTCGCCCAACATAAAGTTCCCTTGGTCCCCGCAACATTAAAAGGATACATTTGTTGGTGTGTCGAAGCAATCAAGAGATTTACTACCATAAATGCGTCAAAGTCGCGAGAGTCGGCTCTGATTTTTTGTAAGAGCCGGCATTGATAGGGAGATCGTCGTGAAGCTAAAGCGTAGCATCAATCTTGGGGGCTAATGTCGGGGTGATGGCCCAAGATCATAACCCGGCACGCTGGCAACCCAGACCGACTCTGTGAAGAAAGGCCCAAATGAAGGACCTGACGATGGGCCGAGTCGGCCCAAGCGTGAAGACCGGAAGCCTTAGAAGGAAATAGATGTGCCTTTAGGAATAAGGAAACCGCTTGTAACTAGACTAGAACTCCACTTCGTATAGGAGTCGGACTCATGTAATCCTGAGGACCCGTCATCTATATAAGTCGGCACCTTACGACCCCAGAGGGGGACAACTTTGAACCTCTCGAGACATAGGTAGCGACTCCGCACCCTTGTAATTGAGAAGTCGACATCCAATAATAGAAAAGCAGGAGTAGGTCTTTACCTTACGAGGGGCCGAAACCTGGGTAAACTCTTTTGTTCCGTGACCTCACCGAATCTCTCCTCGTATCCACCTCGTAGCAAAGGCCCCGCGTTAAGTTCTCCAATGAGGACATCTACCTTGACTTTCCCACGACATCCTTGACCTCACCTGGAATGCCATGTAAAGAGGATCTAGCTTTGAGTTGTCACTAGCATGTGACTTCTCATAAGGACGAAATCCAACAACCTCCTTGAGACCACCATCATGATATCCCAAAGACTTGCAGAAGTCCGCCCAAGGAGCAGTCATATGCTTGTCATGCGTCATCCAAGTGATAGCCCTATGATCATCCGCCCCTGAATGAATAGTGCATACCACTGAGCTACAATCTAAGGTTCAACGGGAGACTTGATGTCCATGAGCTTGAGAAATTCAAACTCCTTACACACTGCAAGAGCCTCCCCAAAGTAGTTAATGTTGTCATGATGCCTCATATGCTCTATGTCAATCGCCCACATCGGAGCAACCTTGTTCTTGAACTTGTTGAATATGTCAATCACAACGTTGTACTGTTGCGTTGTACAAAAATGTGGACTAATCCACCCAGGTGCACGAGGAAAGCGTCGACCTCTAACGCATGGTCATCCCTGATAACTGAGTCACCTCATCTATAGTCTCCTTGGTCTTCCGAGCACGCTTCTTAGACTGACGAGGAGGACCATCTACGCCCGAACCAGATGCACCTAACCATGGGAAGAATAAGGAGACAAGACAGATAAGAGTGGGTACACAAGTTATATCAAAGGAAGTGCAAGCCGGAAGCGCAAAGTCCAGTGGACAAAAAATTGTACAGAAACAGGTTATAACGCTTCAGAAGACCGGTAGTATCGCTCGACCGGATGTACCGCCATAAGAGGGCGGTTGTACCGGTCCTATTGGGCAGGTATAGTTCGGGCGCCTAACTAGGTACAATCAATCTTGCACAAAAATTTGTCCAACTACATGTTGTAATACTTGCTACACACCAAATCTAGCACTATATGATCTACTCAAACCACATGGATTAGCCAAAATCCATGGATGTAGGTAATGCCAAGGGGACAAAAAGTTTCAAATAGAAATCCTAAAAAGGCAATGAAATGGGGCCATTCCCTGCATACATGTAGTAGATCGGGAAAGGAGGAGAGGGGTAGGACACCGATCCGATGGAGATCGAAGGGATCCTGAGGGTCAGCGGCTACCCGAGGCAGTAGCGATGGAGGCATGATTGAGTAACAAAAAGGCCTCGTGAGGGAATGGCGAAAAGATAACCCCCACACACCGCACGGTCCCTTTTATACCTGCGACAACCGGTAGTACCAGTCTTTCTAGACTGGTAGTACCACACATGCACAACAACGAGGTTCACTGGTTCGATAACCTCGGTTTCCTCATCGAGGGGAAGACTCACTGCTTGGTACTTCGCCTTCCCACTCAGGGGTTCCCAACACGCAATCACAACACAACCACCAATGGTGAACACATAGCCTATAATGGACATCCTCTTTTCCAAATCACTAGAAGCAAAATTTGAATCCACATAGCCAACAGGTCCCTCACCATTTTTGCCTAATTTCAAACAAGCGTTGAAAGTCCCATGAAGATATCTGAAAATCCATTGAACAACCTTCCAATGAACTTTACAGGGTTAGCCACCTATCTACTAACCAAACTCTTAGCATATGACAAATCAGGATGAGAACACACCATGGTATACATTATTGAACTAACAACACTAGGATATGAAACTATTGACATATACTCAAAATATTCATCCGTACTAGAACATTGAGAAGATGATAACTTGAAATGAGGAGCAATAGGAGTGTTTACTAATGTAGTGTCATGCATGTTTAAATGATGAAGAACTTTCTAAATGTAACTATGCTGACTAGGAAATAACAAATAAGAATTTATGTCTATGTTAATCTGCATATGTAAAATTTATTATCAACACCAAGATCCTTCATCTCAAACTCGTTACTTGACTAAGCCTTTAAAACAATGATCTCTTTCTTGCCCTTGGCAGCAATCAACATATAATAACAAGTATATAGGCGACCCATCAGAAATTTTAATGCAGACACAACTATCATATTCAAACCTCTTCAATCCATGTGCAATCACATAAACACAACTAACATGCATCTCTTCTTGCATAGCAGAAATTCATTTCTCGCGGGCACCGGAAACAATAGTTTTAGTGTACGTAGACGGCACATGATTGTTCTTAACCTGTTCTGCAAAAAAAATCATAATGAATAATGTCACATACCTCAATTAAGTGTGTAGAAGGTACAATGTTTCTCTTTGGTATGGCAGCTGCAATGGACTGACTTTGTTGTTGCCAAACAGGGGTGAGTGTTGAACAACATCATTATCATGAACATGTGTATCCGGGACAACGTCATCATTATCAACAATTACATTTGTTTCCTTGTCCAGATGCTCCACTTGCACACTAATTTGTTGTTGCTCTTCACCAGAAGTATTTGACGAAACATCTACGGATAAGATGTCATGATACATAACAGATTCATTGGAAACAACACTTTTACTCACAAAAACAATATCAGTTTCAGGATTCCACAATCTATATTCCTTCACTCCTGAACTGTAATCAGGAAACACACATTTAACAGCTCTAGGCGCTAGCTTTTCATTAATTATCAACGTGTGCATATCTAGTGCAGCCAAAAATTCTCAACCGTGAATAATCAATTGATGCACTAGACCATACCTTAATAAAAGTTTTATTATTAAGTGGAATGGATGGAGACCTCTTTAACTGCTTCAGCCCAAAAACATTTTCCCATGTTAGCATTGGAAAACATGCAACGAGCCCTTGAGATGATTGTTAGAGCATGTATTTTCTATGGGTAATAATAGAGAGTGAACGTTCGCTCCAAGACAGGGCAAGAGCGAACGAGTTACCTGGCAACGGCAGTACACACGCATGACAAATTTGGTACGCGATTGCCATAAAAAATTAAAATGCGGTAAGTTGCCATACATTTGTGTTGCAGTTGCCATCGCACATGAACTATAGTTGTCATAAAAACGTTCGCGCTTATCATGCTTTAGAGCGAACGTTTGCTCTTGTCATGCTTCAGAGCGAACGTTCGCTCTGAATTGCCATCCATTTTTATTCGTATGTTTATGTGATCCTACAAATTAAGCATGCCAAAAGTTTCGGAATACGGCAAAATACGTGGAGCAACGATCGCAAGAAAGTATAGTACCCGTGTGGAGCATGTTGTGAACTCGACGAAAAGCCGTGGATCATCCCACCCTTGTCCCGGGAAAACAGATATAATAATAAAAGGGAATCCGTTACGGTCGTCGTGATGGTTCAACCAAACCCTCATTTGTTGATTCAAACTCAGGCCTCCGCCCGCGAGCCAACTGTTCGGCGTGCCAACACCGGATTCCTGTCCCATTCGCTATAACGTTGATGTGGAGACCAACACCGTTGGCCACACGGATCCTTGCTCCTTCTCCTTGCCCCGTTATAAACGTTTTACATGGAGATTGTGTCCTAATCCACTTAACCTTCTTTAACCATAGGCACAGATTCAACACACCCATAAAATAGAAGCGCCTGATCCAGGGACGACCTGGGCATGTTGCTCTCACGCGCATGACGCAGATGGCTAGGGGGTGCCGCGCTGGTGTGCACCGATCTTAGGCGAGTGCTACTATGGCCACACGCTAGAAGCTAGATGGAGGCATGGAGCAACCATCGTTGGATTGGATGCCGGCATGCGGCGCACAACAGCCAGCCGGCCGATCCATGCTAAGACCGATGCTCAACTCTTACAAGGAAAGGGCACGCACTTGTGCGATCCTTAAAAGATAAAAATTTCAAATAGACCAATTTCAGTCAATGTAAATGATTATGCACATGAATAAGCTTAAAACACACACACACACTCTCTTCCTCTCTTAATTTAATGAGCAGTATCTATGTTAACTAACAATTCTTGGTAAAAAAGACTAAACTTTATAGAATTCCCAACTTTATTTTAATATACATTGTGGCGGTAAGAGCAATTCTAACAGAGCTGCTATCCCATGGTTGGTCTGTAAATTTACGATCATTTTACAGTCTATAGGCGTTTTGGGGTCCGAATAGATATACTAAAAATCTCCAAGTCCATAAAAATGATAGGGCAGGCCCACAAACAGCCGCTTAGGCCGCTATATGTACGGGGTTGGTTAGGGTTCCCGTCTCAGAAATTACCCGCCTCCCTCAGCCGCACCTTCCTTTTCTCTAATAAGCGATTCCATGGCGGATGGTGGTCTGACGCGTGAGGGCCCTGGTAGGCCGCCGCCTTCTAAGTGCGCCCGACACGACGTCGTGGCGCTCGGCGCAAGATGCCAACACGATGCTCTCTCCTGCATAGGTGGTTAGGGACCATGGAGCCGGTTCTTCGAGCATGCTAACAAACTATAGCCTACTACATAAAGCTATTGCGACACAGAGATCGAGGTCGGTGTTCGAGCTCTTCACCATCATTCAGCGCTCGGTGTACGAGTAATACCTCAACGTTAATATGTGACCCACTTCGATAAATTTAGATCTTTATAAAACTTTAAAGTTTAATTAAATTTAGCAAGATCCATGAATCTATTTTTGTACATGAAATTACAATTAAATATTAACAAAAACTCTTCCGTTGCAACGCACGGGTATTCTGCTATAATAATAACTAGTAAGCGTGCACGTGCAATGCACGTATAAATTATAAAAAATATGTTGTAATATTATGGATAATATATTAATGAAACTTTCAACACATACCAAATAAATCTTTAGGATCTCTTTTGGATAAAACTATGTGCTCATATCTCGATTATACTAATAATTATTAGAGATCAAGAAACACTTTAATGTAGAACCTTGTGCATAGTGCTAAAA
This sequence comes from Bromus sterilis, assembly GCA_950022295.1. Classification (NCBI taxonomy): domain Eukaryota; kingdom Viridiplantae; phylum Streptophyta; class Magnoliopsida; order Poales; family Poaceae; genus Bromus; species Bromus sterilis. Next base: position 133,302,230 of record OX465601.1, on the reverse strand, counting down.
CATTAACATTTCAATATCTATAAATACACGCGATCGCTATCAGATAACATTATTATTTTAATATTTCTTAATAGGCCTAATCATTTGTTGCACATCATTCAGAATGTTGTCTGCAATTTCATTGTCGACATAGCCGAGTAGATGCATCAAAAATTGCTTTCTTAGTTGGTCACCATCCTGAATGAGAATACAAACTCATTGTCTCATCGGCTACCCATGGTAGAATGTAAAATTGCTAAACAATGAATGGTTGATTAAAACCGTTTCCATTCCATGTCAACATAAAACTAAAAGAAAAATAACCAGACAAGTTCCTGTAGATAAATACATTATCATTACATTGAGGGTTAGAAAAACTAAATAAGATGCTTTAATGGATTTCAAAAGAAGTTATTTGTCCGTGGTTTTTGTAACACAAGTTGGTAATCGACGATACCAGAAATAACTGTCATCATTCCATTCGGGTTGTACTATTTTGAGTGCTCGGTTAAGATAAAATGAGATCCTCTGGATTTTTAATGCATATAAAAGGTCAGCGATTTTCTCCTACGATGCTCGTCGACATAATCAGAGGAGTCTGGTGGCCGGCGCGTGCAGATGACTGTTTGACATCGACCAATTTGGGCCTGGACGCTTTCTTGCGGTGAGGGTTACATCGGTGGTCGTCGATGGTGGAGTCGAAGTCGCCGTCATGGAGGAGTGATGACGATGACGCTGGGCTACAACCTCGACGACGCTCTTCTCCTAGGCGGTGTGTGTGCGTTCTTATGTGAGTTGTCAGGTCTTCTTGTCTTCTTTGTTTTGCGGACGCGACGTAACAAATTTTCGCTTGGTTTTCCGTTAATTACCCCGGCAAGTCTCTACGACCGTTTTAAATGAATCGGACCCTAAGAGATCGCGTTTAAAAAAAAATATTTGGGAAAAATGTCTGAAACTTTCTCACAATTGTAATCACATTAAATTTGATTCTGTAGGTTATTTTTAAATTTTTCTAGGCAATTTACCGTTCAGTTACTCAATTTGGCAAAAGGTAAGGCTGAATAAATAATTTAAGGTTCTTTCAGAATATGTTAAGAAGAAATGTCTGAAACTTTTCTAGAATCAAAATTATATTAGTGTTAATTTTGTAGAAAAAATAAAACAAACTTTATATACACTTTTTAGGGTATTTTGATTTCTGTTTGGAATAAATGGCTGCAACTGACCCAGAATGATAATTTTATCAGTCTCGATTTCTGTTCTGGACGCTTAGACATTAAGGTATTCTTAAGCATATAAACAATAGAGATGGTGAAAGCATATTCTTCAGGTTATAGCTCATTATGGCACAACATTTGCTCAAAAACTGTTGAAATAAATTAAGCATTATGCATCACTGGAATAAAATCTATATTAAAAGCATTACTATGAAAAGACAGTAATTTTCGGACCACAATAAGTTTTTCAAGATCATAAACAGTGATCAATGCTTTTAGCAGCTATCACATCTAACACAAGTCCAAGAGAAAGCAAACCTACAGACTGCACTCTCACTGGTGGAGCATATTATACCCTAATGACGAGAGTATTAACACATCCATCCACTGTCAAAAGAAAGCGCAGGGAGCATCAAACAAGTAAAACCAGGTACATTTGATCATCGTCAAGAAGCCCAAATATCCTCAGGGGCGATATATTTATCAGTGTCAAACTTCGCAGAAGTCTCTTTCCCTGTGCGACACGGTTCACAAGAATAAAGTTAGTTCATCTCACTATACATGCATGGCCAACATAATCAGGGACAGGAAGGAGTGAAAACCTGACAAATCCGGCAAGGTCTTGATAAGATTCCATTTGGTTTTAACATTAGCACGCTGCTGAAAGAAGGACGGATGGTTAGTTCTGCAGGGAATTTGATATATCATTATCATGTCTAGACCAATCATAGATTCCCCTGATCCCTTTCCAGTAGCAACGCAAAAATGTAAGGGAATCGAGAGCATGCCAATTCTAAACAGATATAACCCAAAACCCAGAAGTACTTCCTTTGAGCAAAAGTTATTATTCTAAAAAAGTTTTGCACATTTCTTCTTAACATATTTGAAAATAATGTTAAATTGTTTATTCACGAATGGCAATATAGTAGTTAAGCTACTACTAATTGATAAGCATATTGTCCAGTGGAGCGAAGCTTGCAAAAACTTGAGCAAGTGCATGTCAGTGCTAACATTCTTGGCATCATCTATGGAGATACAACAATAAAAAAATCCTCATTTTGTGCCTCTGAAGTTAAACCAATGATGCATCTCAGTACTTAGTAAGACTATGACCTATATAAGTCAGAAACTTTTTGCTTTATGTAAACTAACCAAAACCTGACAGTAGCCAATTTGGATCCACAACAAGCAAAAATATACACAATATAGATTCCCCTGATCCCTCCCAGTAGCAATGCAAAAATGCCAGGGAATTGAGAGCATGCCAATTCTGAACAGGGACGGTAATATAACCCAAAACCCAGAAGTACTTCCTTTGAGCAAAAGTTATTATTCTAGAAAAGTTCCGCACATTTCTTCTTAACATATTTGAAAATAGTGTTAAATTGTTTATTCATGAATGGCAATATAGTAGTTAAGCTGCTACTAATTGATAAGCATATTGTCCAGTGGAGCGAAGCTTGCAAAAACTTGAGCAAGTACATGTCAGTGCTAACATTCTTGGCATCAGCTATGAGATACAACAATAAAAAATCCTTATTTTGTGCCTCTGAAGTTAAACCAATGATGCATCTCAGTACTTAGTTAGACTGACCTATATAAATCAGAAACTTATTGCTTTCTGTAAACTACCAAAACCTGGCAGTAGCCAATTTGGATCCACAACAAGCAAAAATATACAAAATATAGATAGGTACAGAATGTAAAACATAAGAACGGAGCTTACCGAGTATATATCGTCTACAGTACCGATAGGTGGGGTATGAACCAAAAGCTGCAAGTATAAACACTTTTAGTCTATAGAACTATGATCGGTTATCTCCCAAAGTTGAAAATCATATTTGCACTCACAACTGTAGGATGATGTTTCAGTTATATGTTATTGGCCATGCCTATAAATCATAATATAAATGAATTTCTACTTCATCACACATTGGACTACCAAAAAAAAGTAGAATGCTACTCTTCATCGTTGTTATTGTTTCTATAACACTGCTTATATTTGTGGTCATAAATTTACCTAGTTAGTTTGTTATAGACTTACACGTCAGTTGGAACTTTTCTCTTGTTCTCGAGCTAGTAACATGACCAGCCTTATCAACTTTGCTAAAGGCACCATTCAACCAGTTTGTTACAACAGACACATACATGCAGGTAGGTGAAATAGGGCGAAGGATCAGCAATAAATTATTTAAGGAAATCAAATTCATTGAGGAAGTCATCTCTGATCTCTTACAGTAATAGTGTAAATGCATCACAAAGGTCTAAGATTTCATTGGCACTCTAATCCCCAAAATACACATTTATTCCATCTGATTTCGGTACAAGAAAGAACCATCGGGGACATTCAAAGATTATGAAACATACACTGTACAAAGATTGTCCAAACAATCCATAACATACCTGCAGGTTTCACCAGTTCTCGTGGAGTCATGACAAACGATGGAACCATGTCAGAGACAGTTCCTGACTTTTATCCCCTTCTCCCACCTTCTCCTATTCTATAAGATAAACATGAACTTCGAAGATAAGCCATGTGGTAAGACAATAATAAATAGCAGGTATAGGTACAAAAGAAGCTGAATTGTTGGGGTTCGACTGCGCCTATCTGGTCAAGTGTGAGTGCAGGTCAGTTGCATCGTGGGAGCGGCTCTTGCAGGCAGGGCAGGCACCCTGTGAGAAGGGATGGTACAAAGAAAAAACCGGCAGGCGCGACTAAACGTGAGCACGGTTTTTAAAAAAACTGAACATAGGGATTAGTATAAAATACAAGGTTACACGATAGAGTGAGCAGATATATATCTATGGTGAAGACATGAGAACCACCTGTGTATTCTCTTTGTCGTTGTAGACAAAGTAACATATTATCTCGTTAAACCTAATCAATTCTTCTGTGTGTGAGTGGCTTTGACCATGGGCTGCAATTTGTATGAAAAAAAGCAGGCTACCAGAATATCAGAGAATCAATTATCAAATAGCTAACTCGGAATTTGGGGAAAGAAAAGAGTTTACACAGGGGCGGTGTGGTGGAGGTTCGTTGGGGCAGGGAAGCAGATGTAGGAGAGGCAGTGCTGGGACTCTGTGCGGATGTCGCCGACTGCTCGCTACATCGGCGCGTCGCTACCTGCTGGCTGGTGCCCTTAGGAGTAGGGGGAGGTCCTGGGCGACATGAGATGCTTGTGGCCGCTGCTAAGCTGCAGTGACACGGCGGCGCTGCTACATGCTCGCACGGAGGGAGGAATTGGGGACGGAGGAGAGGAAGACGGCGGGCCGGAGGAGAGAGAAGTGGAAGGCGGCGGGATGGGGGCGGCGGTCGGTGGGCGGCGGGCGGGGTGAGAGGCAGCTGGTGGCGGGCGGAGTGAGAGGCGACGGGCGACGGGCGGAGGCGGCGACGCTGGAGGGTGGGCTGGCGGAGAAGGGGGAGGGGGGGCGACGCTGGAGGGCATCAGGAGGAGGGGGGCGTGCGGCGGGAGCAGGCTCGAGAGGTTGGGGCGGGGGGGAGGGGGACGTGGGAGGTGGGGAGGGAGGCGAGGGTGTAGCGATGGGAGGGGATTAGCGAAAACGAAAACGCAGTGTTTAATATGGTTAGACTAATTATAATTATTAGATCCTAATTTAAGAATAAAAAATTAGGTTTTGGATCTGCAACTGTGTGGATCTTTTATATTGGTAGTGATAATTGTATAAACTGTGGAAGTCGACGCGGTCAGCGAGATGTCACGGGGAAAATAATGGTGTCCTTTCAGCGCGACAGTGACGCGGGCGAGGTAACAGCGAACCACTGCTACGCCTACGACGGGTCGCGCTCCCGACCTCCATGGACCGAGTTCACCCACCCCCTTCCTCCTCCTCCTCCACACCTTTCTCCATCTCCCCTCACGTCCTCTCACTCACTGCCTAGCTATCTATCGTAGCTCCAGGCCTCTAGCTCGCCAGCGTAGAATACGACTAGACACACTGCTACGACCTGAGCTACTGCCACTCTCCTCTCCCGACCGCGGGCTCCTGCTCCGCTCCCCCCCCCCCCCCCCCTCTCTCTCTCTCTCTCTGCCCGGTCTTTAAAGCTGTCACCTTTTGCCACCCTCTCCGTATCGCTGTATAGACTGGAGTCCCTCTCTCTCTCTTCCTCTCTCTCTCATCGCTCGTGCTGTGGTGGTGTGCTGTGCTCGTTCGATTTCCGTCGGACGGACGCGAGCTGAGGGCAGGAGAGCTCGGATCCGGGACTCCCGAGCGCGAGCTAGCAGCCCTGGTTGTCGCGGCGGCGGCGGAGGAGTAGGTGGAGTCCAAGAGGAAGCGCTTCATGGACGCGGTTCCTAGCGCAGCCGCGCGGGGCCGCGGGAGGCTGTGAGCGGCTCACCGGCGGCGCCCCTCCCCGCGCCGGCCGGCCGGCTTCTGTGGAGGTAACTGCTATCTAATTTCGTTCTACGCCTGGTTTGGGAGCTCGGGAGCGCATGTACTCCTCAAACCGCTTATCCGCGTCGCCACTCTTTGTTTTGCCCCTGAAAACATTTTCCCCCTGCGATTACCCGTCTATTTTCCTCTCTCTCGCTGGATTCAGCTGATGTTCCCGCGCGGCTAATTTTTCCACTTGTGATTCTCACGCGAAACCGTGCGATTTCGGCGTCCGCATTTGCGTCTCTGCAGCGCCTGCCTTTCCTTTTCCCCCATTTCAGATACCGAGCCAAAAGCCGCCTCCTTTGCGTGCTTTCCACGCTTTGTTCTTTATTATGGGATCAGGACTCAAGAGGGAGGCGGATGGCCCAACCGCTCGTTAATCACCTCCTGCTTTTCCCCATCTCAAATTTTGTTCTAACCGCTCGAAAATCTCTCGCAGGTTGTTCTGCTCTCAAGGATCGCTGCGCGCCGCGAGGGAGTGGAGCTAGGACGCAAAGGCAGAGCTGAGTGGTGACCATGGCAGCGGCAACGGCGATGCGTTGTGTGAGCGGGAGCGGGAGCGACGGCGGCGGCGGCGGGTACGACAAGGGCGGGATGGACTCGGGCAAGTACGTGCGGTACACGCCGGAGCAGGTGGAGGCGCTGGAGCGGGTGTACGCCGAGTGCCCCAAGCCGACCTCCACGCGCAGGCAGCAGCTGCTCCGAGAGTGCCCCATACTGTCCAACATCGAGGCCAGACAGATCAAGGTCTGGTTCCAGAACCGAAGGTGAGCAAATCCGCCGACGCCCTTTGCTTTTTGTGAATGGATGGAGTTTATTGCATCATGCTGCATGAGAGTGTAATGGTGGCTGGGTAAATTGAGTAAAGGATGGATCACCAGGTCACAACAAATGTGGGTGTGCAAGTCTCTTCTTGCTATTCAGAGGATATGCTCTAAAGTTTCTTGTTCTGTGTTGGAGCATATGTGTATTTTTTTCCCAATCTGGGTAGGTTCTGCATTCAAGCATAATCGTTGTGGTCTTTTCCCCATGGTTGCAGGTGCCGTGATAAGCAGCGGAAGGAGTCTTCAAGGCTTCAGGCCGTGAACAGAAAATTGAGTGCCATGAACAAGCTTCTCATGGAAGAGAATGAGCGTCTTCAGAAGCAGGTCTCCCAGTTGGTTCATGAGAATGCATACATGAAGCAGCAGCTGCAGAATGTGAGTCTTCATTTTGTTGTTTTACAGAGTACGTTGTGTCACAGACCAAGTAGGACACTCATAAGTGTCTGACCATTGCTACCTTGTGTTTACAGCCTTCGTTGGCCAATGATGCAAGTTGTGAGTCAAATGTGACCACTCCTCCAAACCCTCTAAGGGATGCAAGCAACCCTGCTGGGTAAGTGATTTTTCTTATTGATCCAATCCAATTTCCTTTCATTCAGGAACTTGTTATATATCTTCCTTTCATTCTCTTTAGACTCCTTGCAATTGCGGAGGAGAACTTGACAGAGTTCCTCACAAAGGCTACAGGAACTGCTGTTGATTGGGTCCCAATGCCTGGGATGAAGGTCAGTTGCCAATTTTGGAGGTTCTTTCTTCAAATACTAATACTAATGCTAAGTGGATCTATGCTTTCTCATTTGTTTCTCTTTTCTGTGATTAGCCTGGTCCGGATTCGTTTGGTATTGTTGCCATTTCACATGGTTGCCGCGGTGTTGCTGCCCGAGCCTGTGGTTTGGTGAATCTAGAACCAACAAAGGTAATTCTACCCTTCAAATTTCAAACTTCGTTTGGAATTTCATGTAGTTCAATAACGCTTGTTGTTTCTTTCCAAGAGAATCATGTGGAAACCGTCAACTTCTGCAATAAACCATATTTTATTTGTCTGATATATGGCTAAAGAAAATGGAGAGACCTCAGAAAAAACTTTACAATAGGTAGCTGTGCACACTTCGTTTCCATTTCGCTTAAGACAGAAATAAATTTTATTAGAAAACGGAGTCATAAAAGTTTAAAACTTAATAAAACAACTTATATGCTGCAATTTCAAAGATTATTTGAAGAATCTTCTCATCTCGCCACCTGAAACTTAGATGCCACATCTAATTCTGGCACTCCAAACTCTCTACAAAATTGAGGCACACTGTTCTATTAAGAAAATATTCCTTGAAGTTTCTAATATTAGTGTGCTTTCTAGATTGTGGAGATCTTGAAAGACCGCCCATCTTGGTTCCGTGATTGTCGGAGTCTTGAAGTTTTTACAATGCTTCCAGCTGGAAACGGCGGGACTATTGAACTTGTTTACATGCAGGTAGCATTATGTCAATGATCACTTCTTCCTTTGCACAATAATATGGTGCACTTTAGTTCGGCAACTTGTATCGCCCATGCTACTTCTTACTCTTGGTTTGTGCATTCAGATGTATGCTCCTACTACTTTAGTTCCTGCACGTGATTTTTGGACACTGAGATACACAACTACAATGGAAGATGGAAGTCTTGTGGTATGTATGCACGTGAATGCTGTATTTTTGTTGGTATAACTATAGTGTAAATTAGCGCCAATGAAAGCCTTTTCTTTTGCTTACGTCCTTGTATATCGTAGGTTTGTGAGAGGTCTTTGAGTGGTTCAGGAGGTGGTCCAAGTACTGCCTCAGCACAGCAATTTGTAAGGGCTGAGATGCTTCCTAGTGGCTATTTAGTTCGGCCATGCGATGGCGGGGGTTCAATTGTACATATAGTGGATCATCTGGACCTTGAGGTCTGATTTCAAACATAGATGTTAAATTTCATGCATCGATATTCCCTCCCATGTTTCATACTAAATTAATTCAATTATATCTCAACAGGCTTGGAGTGTTCCAGAAGTGCTTCGCCCTCTCTATGAGTCGTCTAGGGTAGTTGCTCAGAAAATGACTACTGCTGTGCGTTCTTAGTTACTACGTTTCCTGATCTGCCTTTACCTTGACTTTGTATTTGTATACTATCTGCTGTAGTATGCCTACAATGTCTAGCTTTCACCTTAGACGATCAGTTCCTTGTGGCTCTTACCTGTCAGCTCAGTGCCTCAGCCTAGTGCCGTTGTTAAAATATCTGTTATAATAGGGACATGGATTTTTGGGATGAACGGTAAAAAGATTTAAAAATAGTAAAAAAATAAATTGCGTAGGAAGTTTCATGGAGAAAAAGTATTCTTAATGTTCTGCGCAACAAGAAAATAAAAACCGATGCTCCAAATGAGCTTTTTCGAAAGCATTTTGGGGCACTAATTTTGATTTTTTGTCCAGGACAGCACGGATGTCATCCCTTTGAAAATTTGCACGTAGATAGACGGCTAGGCATTGTTTGTCGACAACAGATTGCAGAATTTCTTGAACATGGTTGATAATTTTTCAGACTTTACTGTTCATGGCAGGAGCATATATGTGCTCGGGTCCAGACTGACATTTTTGTTATAATATCCTGTTATTTGTGGGGAGGAATTGCCATAATTAAGTTCCTATTTTTGGCACTGTTATGCCTAGACACATGCTTAGATTTTTCAGAGAATAGACATTTGACTAGAAATACTTATGTTGTCCAAAACAATTTAGCAACTTTAGTTTAAAGTCATTCACTGGTTGGTGACTGAGCTCAAATATGCAATGCTAAAGCGAGATACTTCCAAGATAATACTCATAATTCAGAGTTTTAAGTTTTTTTATGGCACTTTGGCATACATTGAAAGTAGCTAATTGCTCTTTGCATCTTTTGACTGCCTGGATCATTCTGTAAATCCTAGTTCAGTACTGACCTTTCTTGTTGTCAAGGCATTACGCCACATCAGACAGATTGCTCAAGAAACTAGTGGGGAGGTTGTATATGCTTTGGGGAGGCAGCCTGCTGTTCTGCGGACATTTAGTCAGAGGCTGAGTAGGTTAGTCCTGGCTAATGGTACTGCTACTTTTGCCTGTGCATTCCTAGGGCCGATGTTTATTTTGACGCCATTTTTATGCCCTTTCAGAGGATTTAATGATGCTATAAGTGGCTTCAATGATGATGGTTGGTCTGTAATGGGCGGAGATGGCATTGAAGATGTGATTATTGCTTGCAACTCAAAGAAGATTAGGAGCAATAATGCTGCTCCCAATGCTTTTATAGCCCCTGGAGGTGTTATATGTGCTAAAGCATCAATGTTACTTCAGGTGATGATGCGATTATTACATAGTATATGATAATTTGAATTGCAATTAATACACACTTTGTAAGTTTATTAAAAATAATTTAGTGCTTGAAAGTATTGTTACATAAGTTTCTCTCGGTGCTGTCTTAATACCATAAGAAGAAAAGACCTCTATAGTGAGCTTAAGTTTATCCCGAGTTGCGGAATCAAAATATACCTTGTTCGATACTGGTACTCTTGCATCTTGTAAAAAATCTGATGGCATGCATTTGGATGACAGCCTGGTACTTTAGTTTAGTCTATTTTTTGTGCTATTGGCTGGTAAACGTAGATCAGAAATGCAGGATTTTTTTTGTTTGACAACCAACTTGGATCCTTCTCTGAATTCTTGTTTGTTATTTTTCAAGCTCTTACTCTGTTGTTGTTTGGTTTACTAGAGTGTTCCACCAGCAGCACTGGTTCGGTTTCTGAGGGAACATCGATCTGAATGGGCTGATTATAACTTTGATGCATATTCGGCTTCAGCTCTGAAATCAAGTTCATGCTCACTTCCTGGTTTGCGTCCCATGAGATTTTCTGGGAGCCAGATCATCATGCCACTTGCTCACACGGTGGAGAATGAGGAGGTATATTTCACAAATGTTTGTATGATTTGCTAGGTGCTGACACGATTTAATTTCTCTTTGAGACATTTCAAAGTCCCTTTCGCTCATTGCTATATACGTTATTGATCTATTTATGTAGATAATTACGGTAGATTGTCATTGGTTATATTGTCACGTTGTACATTCTTGTAAATTTCCCATTTGTGACTCATGTAACCTTTCTAGTTTGTATTTCCTTCCGTGAATGTGCTTCGTGCAACTTTCCTTGTCTACTAGTGTGGTAGATCGGTAGAATAGCAATATGATATCCACCTGCTTCAGGTAATAAACATTTGGAGAGGATAATAAACAATATATACATATAGAAGATATGTCCATCAATCACATGCTATTTTTCTTGATGAGCGTAATACAATGAAACCTTGATGAATAATTTGATATGCAGATTCTAGAAGTTGTTCGTCTTGAAGGGCAAGCGCTCGATGAGGGTCTTTTATCAAGAGATATCCACCTGCTTCAGGTAATAACCGACTGTTCATTGATTTAGTCTCAAGTGTTCTGTTATCTGATCACAGCAGCAACAGAGTAGTGCATGAAGCAAAATGGCTTAATTCCTGCTGCACATTACTTATTAGTTGGATTTCTTAACAATAATGCTAGTACAGTGAAGTATACTGACAAGAGATTCTAATAGATCTCTGAACTTTATTGATCTTTCAGTTTTGCACTGGAATAGATGAGAAATCAATGGGATCCTGCTTCCAGCTTGTCTTTGCACCAATTGATGAGCTTTTCCCTGATGATGCTCCATTAATATCTTCAGGCTTTCGTGTTATACCACTGGACATGAAAACAGTTGAGTATTCTGTTTCTTTTTTTTTGTGTGGGTTGTGTTTCTCTAAATTATCGTTGTATTGAAATTTAGGATGCCACTTTCCTTTAGGCCTTGTTCGTTCTTAGGGGCCAATCCCTGCCGGGATTGGGTGAACCCCGTCCCTCCGCCCAATCCCCAATAATCCCTGCTAAACTTTCCCCAGAAATCCCTGCTGATCACATATGCGTTCGGTCAATACCTGCTACCCAGCAGCAGCTCAACAAAACAGACAAAGTGTACAGCAGCAGCAATAACATAATTCATTTCAAAAGTCTAAACATGATATAACAGCAGTTTATATGAACAGTATAAATAATCAATAGCATTCAAAATGATCATCCAACAAACTGATCCATCATGCATTATAAGCATCAAACGATCTAACAATATGTCAAGGTAGAAGTTGTATAAGCATATATTTGTTGCCAACTTCAAGCATATATTATTATATTACTCCCTCCGATCCAAATTAATTGACACACACTTAGTACAACTTTGTACTAGAGTTGTACTAAGTGTGCGTCAATTAATATGGATCGGAGGGAGTACAAAAATCAGTAAAAGGTTCACAAAGTTAGAAGAAAAGAGGCTAAATACTGTTGCAACAAAGGTCGGGGTGGTAGCAGAGTAATGCCTGAGGCCAACGACGGGGTCGTAGAGGTCGCCGTCAAGCTCACTCAGACCCAGGCAGTGATTACGAGTCGGCGAAGATAGTCTGCAAAACATGAAACATACACTATTCTGGTCACTATTATGCAAGACTAGATCTTTCATCTTAATGAGCGTTCATACATATTAATAAACCATGCAAATTGAAAGTTTTAACACCCATCTGCATTACCCTAATGAGCTTGCATCATTACTTTCTTTCCTTATTTGCACAAATGAACAAACATAAAACCCGCTAGACTTGGATCCGTATGTGGTCGTCACTAACTCATGCGGACTTCAGGGAGCTCTTGGTTATTGGGTGCAACCGTTGGGAGATGGTAGCACGGGCTATCTACAGCCGATTTGGATGGCGAGCTAATAATAGGCTAGGTGTGTAGGCATCGTAGTCTATTTTTTTATCGCCGCTTGTGGCACTTATCATTTATGTTCCGTTTTAGCTCGGACTATGAGCATTTTAAGACCTTGAGACTTTGTTACATTTCTATTTCAATAATATGGCTGCATGCATCGATTGATGCAGAGGCCGGGGGTTCTCCTCCTTTTCCAAATAATATAAAAAAATAAAATAAAACCCGCTAGAGATGTTTGACCTAGCATCTGCACAGCACAGGTAGGTATCACCAACAGTCAGCGTTACATACATGCATGTTACTAGTTGCTATATTGACATCAGGTAGCTTCAACACACACATTATGAGGTACCTATATATAGTATTCTACTCATGCTCAAAAAGGTGTGCAATTTGCAAGATATTAGTCTATATTTTCTAATTTACATGCACACTTATATATCCTTGTCTGGATATCTCTCCTTGTCCAGATTGAGACTCATGAACTAGTTTCATTTAGAATACTCTTCCAAAGATTAAATTTGGTAAGTGCAATATCTGAACTGATAGCAGTATTTGATTATTCAAGAGGCACAACACTTTACTAAACGAAAATTGTGAGAAACAGAAACTATGAATAAAACTATGCTACAACAGTACTAATGAAGCAAATCAATGACTACTCATGAGCTAGTTCATTTAGATTGAGACTCATGTGATAGTTCATTTATCTAGTTCCTGCTACATGGAGCAAGTAACTAAACTAACACTGTGATCATCTTTTAACTTTAGTCAACTAGTAAAATAAAGTTACAAAAAAGGTTGGGTTTGTTATCTATGTATTTTTCTTGACGCAAATGTATCTCGTATTCTACTCCCGCCAACTATATACCATAAAGCCAGACATTGTCCAAGTCGATAAAAAAACTGTATGATAGAAACTTGTCTCCTCACAAGTGATGCAAATTAAAAAAAAACGTTCCCCTCCTGGGCCGCTCGCGCTGGCGGCTCCGGAGGCACCAACCCTAGCCGCCGCAAGCTCCACCTTCCCGAGCCTCCCTCGCTGCCGCTGCTGCCGGCAACGGCGGTGGTGGCGGCACCCGGCTGCCAAAGGAGGCGGGCGTGGTCGCGCAGCGCCCGACGCGCCTCCCTCGCAGCCGGGGATCTCACAGCTCACGGTGGTGCCGCCCAGGGGCACATGCGCGGGAGATCGCGGTGACGGCGCGGTGACGGCGCGGCTCGGCCATGGAGGAGGATTTGACTCGGCCAGGCGTGGTACGAGTAGTGACCGGATCTGGCTGCTTTACCGTGATGGCGCCGACACAGGTGCTGGTGGCGGCTGTGTGAACCAGATCTGGTCTCTCTGCCCGATCTTGGGACACGGGAGCGGCGCGGTGGTCTGGCTGCGCTGGTGTGCCTGGGTGGCGTCGACGCGCCCAGATCTGGTCCATCCCGGACCTGATTTGGATCATGGGGCTCGTCTGTGCAGCCCGTCGGAGTTGGTGCGACAGAAGCGGGTGGCCGGTCCATGACGTGCTGCTTGTTGAGTTTGGCTCGGGGCTGCGGGTTCTGGTCGTGCGGGAGGTGGAAGAAGGTTGACGTGCTCTCATTCGTGCGAGTCGTTGGTGGTCTACAACATTCCGGCTAGGAGGTTAAGGTGTTGCAACGGCGGCGATGTGAGTTGACCTGGATGGTGTTTGCCGGGGATGAAGGTGTGTGATGACACGGATGAAAATTCGTGCCCAGCTTTGGTCGGTGCGGTGGCGACGGCGTCCGTGGGTGTCGTTTCCCTTCTTGAAGGCGTCGCCGAGGTGTGTTGGCACCCTCTCTCCACACATTTGCGGTTGGTTATGTCTTCGGGGGAAAACCTTGGTTCGGCTTCGAATCAACGATGGCGGCGTTCTTGACGTCGTTCCTCTGTTGGGAGCATCGTGTACGGAGACATGATTTGCTGGTCCTATGTTGTGCTCCTTCGGTGTCCGCTGCTCTTCCAGATTGATCTTCAGGGGCGCTATGTACGCTATCATTGGTGCGTCCAAGATGGTGCCTTTATCAAGATGGTCCAAGTCCCGCCATGTTCTCGCCATGGTGCGTTGATTAGGGTAGTCTAGTTGAGGTGTTTTCTTCGGAGGCGTTTGGTGTTGGTTGAGACGCGGCTCTGTCTTTCAGTTTAGGATAGGCCCCTTGTGTTTTGGCTGTGATGTGTGGGTGGCTTGCCTTCGGACATGTCCTGGTGCGGAGTTTTACTACGCTTGTTGTTCGCAACAAGGGTGGTCATCTTGTAATTGTTTCTACCTTCTATAAAGCTTTAGTATGCCTAGGCGTACTCTAAAAAAAACTCCCTTTTGGAATGTCGACTGGGGGGTTGGGGTGAGTGAGTTGAATAGGCGACCAATTTTATTACTTTTTCTTAATTAAGGATACATCAAGCATAAAGGTTGACTAGATATGCAACTAGGTGACCAACCTATATGGCAAGCAAAAATAACCAACAAACATATAAGATGAACAACAATAAGTAATAATTGCAACAAGTAAGCAAAGGTATGACCGCAAGTAGAGACGAGATGTAGTTAGGTTTTGGAGCAGTGTGCGGCAGTACTGCTCCGTCCGCTACAGCGGTTCTACCGGGTGACACAGAAAACATGGCAAATGGGCAAATTTGAACTTAAAAAATGACACAGAAGGGAATGTGGGTGCATGTAGTTTGTGTACGTGCTCATTCCACCTATACCTTCCACAATGGACCCCCTCTTAATAGTACGGATTTCCTACGACTCAAATAGATGAAAACGCTGGAAAACCATCTTCGGAATAATCCTTTTAGAGGTTACCAAATCGTCTTGTGTCAATTTGTGATAAAACCTGTATAGCTCATTGTACACGATTAGTACGCAAGTTGCTTTGTTATTAGCACCACAATCACTTAAAGTGGGAAATGTCCTTTCACACAACAACTATCTCATGGGTGCAGCTTTAGGGAGCATGGTCATGGTGATAATTAAAGCAACATTTTTTACTAATTTGTTACTATATACTATAGCTGATTGCCTGTTGATCATGCACACACGCACTAGTGTCAGTTTCTTTAGCACTCCCCAAGTGGAGGCAGGGAAACCACTATACGTCTATACTACATTTCCCCTCCACCTAGATCAATCCTTCTCTGGGTTGTCCTGACAAATCAACGAGGTACTAGTACAGTATGTATTAATAACTTACATCCAAATCCGTCCGGCTCAATCACGAAACACGACGCGTGCACGATGTGTGGTGAGGCGGGCAGCGGAGGAGCGCACATGTATTTGCTCTCTTCTCAAGCTCTTAGTGGTATGTGCGACAATTCACCTTATAAGTTGGTCTTACACATCCTCCATTGGCGCGGTGGGGCTAAACTTTTCACACCTCCTTGTCATGCATGAATGGGCCACATGGGCCTCAGGGATTTACTATGGATTATTGATAACATTCTTGAAACATTAAATGGGCTAGGCCCAATAATTCTAACACTTGTTTGGTTCAATCTTCTGGTTTCTACTTTTTTATATGGAAAAGGATAATATATTAATATCCAAAAGATTCTACTTTTTTATATGTAGATTGATTTCCAGTTGCTCAGATTTTAACCATCGATTTCTTCCATAGGATGGTGCACCTGCTGGTAGAACATTAGATTTGGCCTCTAGCCTTGAAGTTGGTTCAACTACACTGCAAGCCTCAGGTGTTGCGGATGATTGTAATCTGCGATCAGTGCTGACGATTGCCTTTCAGTTCCCTTATGAGATGCATCTCCAAGATAGTGTTGCAACTATGGCCCGGCAGTATGTCCGCAGCATTGTTTCTGCTGTGCAGAGAGTGTCCATGGCTATCTCTCCCTCTCGGCCTGGCTTAAATGCTGAACAGAAGATAATTTCTGGCTTCCCTGAAGCTGCAACACTTGCTCGCTGGATATGCCAAAGCTACCAGTAAGTACACCTATGGTCTTCCATTCTATCTAACGAAGGACGATTGATGTCAGTAGTGATCACTGCTGCTTATTGCTCTGCTCTACGCCTATTCTTGCAATGTCAAGGAGCATAAGTAACATACCAGTAAATGGCCATAATAAAATGTGTACTAAAAGATTAACTTGTACAAATGTTGATGCAAAACAACCATATTTACAGGTTCCATCTGGGACACGAGTTGCTTAGACAGGCAGATGAAGCTGGGGAATCATTATTGAGAATGCTCTGGGATCATGAAGATGCTATTTTGTGCTGTTCTTTCAAGGTATTTTTCTCCCTTTTAAAATGAAAAAAAGCAGCATACACAAAAGTAAACGAATTCGTTTTAACTGTTGCTTGTCTGTTATGTCTTCCTGGATCCCTTTTTATTTACATGCATTTTGTGCAATAGTATTTGGTTAAAAACTAGTTAGCCTTTAGGGGTCACTCTACTTGAGTAAGTTGCTTAGGGCTTAGTCTCGTCCTGCTTTACAAGCTATCTTACTTTACATGGCATTATGGCAAGACAGAAATGTGGGCTTTCTTGGCTGATGTACCTTCATGCTAACATTCTTTCAGGAAAAGCCTGTATTTACTTTTGCAAACGAGATGGGAATTAACATGTTGGAAACATCTTTTGTTGCCCTTCAAGACCTCTCATTGGACAAGATATTTGATGAAGCTGGTAGAAAGGCACTATACTCCGAGATACCAAGGTTGATGGAACAGGTATTCAACCGTTTCTTTCAAGCAACTAGTAGAAATTACTTAATATTATTCACGTGCCACCGCAAGCATTCTCCCTCAGCTGCTAACACAAGTCGGTTGGATCTATACATGCTTGCCCTAACCACGGACTAGACATTTGAACCTTGCTATGTAAATTTCAAGCAAGTACCAACATGTTTTGTTTCTGTTTGTGTATTTTGTGTCATCTGACTCTAGGCAGCCAGCCTCTAAGAACCGATCGAATTCACGCTACAGGTTGCTTGTGAATTTTGTTTGAACTTTGTGATTTGTTGATACTTGACTTAATAAAATGGCTGTGTGCATCGCTTGATGCAGAGGCCAGGGGTAATACTCCTTAAAAAACTCCTTTAAAATACATTTTATTTACTCCCTCCGATCTATATTAATGGACTTAAGTTTGTCTAGATACATATGCATCTAGTCTAAATACTTAACTAGATACATACGAATCTAGACAAAGTTGAGTCCATTAATATGGATCGGAGGTAATATAACATTTCTTTGTTTTTTTTGTTCATTTGGAGAACACATTTGAAGACGACACATCTAATAATCGTTCGATCTGTTCAGGGCCATGTTTACCTGCCAGCTGGTGTGTGCTTATCTGGGATGGGCCGCCATGTCTCCTTTGAGCAAGCTATAGCTTGGAAAGTAGTTGGTGAGGACAACAATGTGCACTGCCTTGCCTTCCGCTTCGTCAACTGGTCTTTCGTGTGATCCTCCAAGGCAACCCATGTCCATCACATGCCGCTCCATTTTTGCTCTCTGTAGGAGAGAACCTCCGTCGCTGTTAGTTTTAAGATGTCTTAAACTAGTTTCTAGATTTGAAGAGCCAGCATCAGGAAGAATTCTACCTAGTGTAAATTTGCTCTTGTTTGGGCTAATTTACCTTGGCAAGAAGCTGTCTGCTGTCTGTCGGATTGAGGTGCTAACTGTCTTGAATCCAGAATAGTTCCTACTTTTATTTGTATGCCGAAGGAATGGTAGTGGCCAAACTGGGACGGCTGATGTATAAACGGTGTTCATGTGCGAAGTTTGAGCTTTAGTCCATGGTATCTTTTGTTCAACATGAATTCATTTGCCATCTACACGGCATTTGAGATTTGGCGAAAGAAAGTGAACACAATCACTTTCTCTATGTGCATTCGTTTTGCCATACAAAATGTCTAGGTTGCCCTCAGACATCTCGCTTGACCACAACTCGACTTGATCTCCTGTGTGATCGCCCCCTCCCCCCTCCCTATTTGGACCAACACTTAATCTCTCATGCATGATGCATCCTATTCGTAGAACCTCATCATGGAGCCCATGAGAACACCTCGATAGGAGAGCGCTCAATGTTCATCGGTCGACATGATGACACGACTTTAGAGAGGGCATTTCTCTATTTCACCTTCTATTCATATCATCATCAATGATTTTATATATAAAAATATTGATTTTTTCAAGGGTCTTATAATCAACATTATATTTGTAATTGCGTTCATTCCCATAGATCTTATACATAAGACACACAACTTGCATGCTCTTAAAAATAACTAGGATGCATACAATACCAACACACATATCAGCTAAACAAGGACCAATAGAAGGAAAAAAGAAAAGTGAACTATAACAATGATCTTATGATCATCCACACTAACCATCTCTTGACATAAGAGTATGTGACCCTGTTGCTTGACTTCATGGCATGAGCTCATTGGTGGTTAGCCGTGTGCATGGCGTTGGAGGCAACATGGTGTAGAGAGTGAGAGAAGGCTGAAGGCACGATCGAGGACCTCCACCCACGAGAACGCTTGCTCGGCCGCGTCAGGCGCCTACTGCGTCACTTGGACTAGTGACTGCTCTGGCTATGGCACGTTCATCCGGTCCCCATGCTGCTCGGCCTCCCACTCGTCGAGCATCTACCGCTCCGTCGCCTCCTGCTTGGCCACAAAGTTTTGCATCCACGCTGCCTCGATGATCTCGACCTCCTCCTCGGGCATGGCCTAGTAGGGGATTTTTTTGAAAAAAGGGCTTTATTACTCAAAAGGTTTAAGTAAGTACACCCGGCCTCTGCATAGCTAAGATGCACACAGCCGCAAGTCACTAAAAGAAAAGAAAAAACAAAATAGTGTATGGCAAGTTACAATGAAAGAACTATCGTCACTCAAGGTAGCTCTATGCGTAGGTCACGCGGCCATCCATGTTGGATAAAAATATCCCTTGCCACCGCTTCTAGTCGTGCACACGCCTCCATAAAAAGGCCTCGATATTCCACCCGTTGTAAGATGGACCACGAACGAAGAATACCCGTGCATCGATAAAGAACCTGCAAACAAGTGAAATTTTTATCTGAAAAGATCTTGTCATTTCTACATAGACAGAGCGACCATATGACGGCAAGCGCTCCTATCCTAAGAATGGTTTTAATCTTATTATCTATCCCATTAAGCCAATTGCCAAAGATATTAGCAACGGATGTGGGTTGATATAAGTTTGAAGCCATTTGGATAGCTGACCAAATAGAACGTGCAACCTTACAAGTGAAGAATAGATGTTTTATTGTCTCATCATGAGCACATGAAACACATTTCTTACTCCCTTGCCAGTTGCGCTTGATAAGATTATCTTTCGTTAAAATGACACATTTTCGAAGATACCATGCAAAGACTTTAATCTTTAGAGGTATCTTCATTTGCCATATTTTATAATTATTATCGACTATTTCAGGTTGGACAAGCGCCCTATACATAGAATCCACAGAGAATTTTCCATTCCTATTGAGATTCCATCGAAACTCATCGTGGCCTTGTGACAGCTGCACTATCGCTAACCGCTCTAGCAAGGCATTCCAAGACGCTAGTCTAGGACCGATTAAGTCTCTCCTGAATGCAACATTAGGGGGTGACTCTTGCATGACCGTGGCCAGCGTATCTCCCTTATGTCGCACAATATTATATAGGGCCGGATATTGATCTCGGAGTGTGGCATTTCCTAGCCATATATCCTCCCAAAATCTTATCTCCGACCCGTCCTTAATCTTGAAAACCCCAAAGCGATAAAAGTCTTTGTTTGTCGCCATGAGACCAGCCCAAAAATGTGAATCTCCAGGCTTCCATACAACCTGAGATAACGTTTTTGTGCCGATGTATTTTCTCTTAAGGATCGTTTGCCAGACACCATCCGAAGTCAGTAGCTTAAATAGCCACTTACCAAGGAGAGAAGAGTTCTTGACCTGAAGGTCATGAATACCCAACCCTCCTTGGTCCTTCGGACGGCAAACGACATTCCACCTGGTCAGTCGATACTTCTTCTTGTTATCCCCTTGCCAAAAGAATCTCGATCGGAAATAATTCAATCTATGTAAGACCCCTTTAGGTAGCTGGAAGAATGATATCATATACAGTACCATGTTGGTTAAAACTGAATTTATGAGTACCAATCTTCCACCCAAGGACAACAACTTGCCTTTCCAGCTAGCTAGCCTTTTTTGCAAACGTTCTTCGACGTGCTTCCATTCCGCATTAGTCAGTCTCCTATAATGTATGGGTATCCCCAAATACTTAATAGGGAATTGACCTTGCTCGCATCCGAATATATCGGCATATTGAGCAGCTGCATCCTGGGCCTCGCCGAAACAAAACAATTCACTTTTATGGAAATTAATCTTCAATCCTGATAACTGCTCGAATGCTGATAATATTAATTTCAGATTCACTGCTTTATCTAGATCATGTTCCATAAAAAGAATTGTGTCATCCGCATATTGAAGAATAGATAATCCCCCATCCACTAGGTGTGGGACTACTCCTTCAATTTGACCGTCTAGCTTGGCTCGTTCAATCATGATCGCTAACCTATCAGCCACAATATTAAATAATATGGGTGATAAAGGATCACCTTGCCTTAATTCCTTTTTGGTTTGGAAGAAGCGTCCGATTTCATCATTGACGTTAACGGCAACACTTCCTCCCGAAACACAACTATGGATCAAAGCACACCACTCCTCTGAAAAACCTTTCATTCTCAGAGTTTGTTGGAGGAACGACCACTTCACTTTATCATAAGCCTTTTCAAAGTCAATTTTGAAAATGACTCCGTTAAGCTTTTTAGTGTGCATCTCATGAACGGTCTCGTGTAAAACCAGACTCCATCGAGGATATTCCTACCTTGCATAAAAGCCGTTTGTGTAGGTTTAACCACATGATCAGCCACCGAATTTAATCTAATGGTTGCGACCTTCGTGAAAATTTTGAAGCTAACGTTAAGGAGGCATATTGGTCTATACTGTTGTATCCTTTCTGCCTAGTAGGGGATGTAGGGCACCGACACGCAGGTTGGCACCTCGGTGACCACCTTCGATCGAGTGCGGACGAACGACATCTCAAATGGTATCATCGGTGGCGGCCACCTTAGGCGACGCGTTGGCGCGGCCTTTGGCTGCGGACGCAACCAACATCTCGGAGAGGACGGACCAGCTCCTCGAGCTTGGACTGCTCGATGACGACGACCTCCTCCTCGGCCACGGCCCGCTGGAGCACGACCTCCTTCTCTTGGTCCTCCTCCACCACCATTGGCGGCGGGATGATGATGTGTCTCTGTTGCGTCGGCGGCCGTCGGCGCATCTCATGCGCCAGACGGGGTGGCATCTGTTAGATATGTGTCCTAGAGGTAAATTAATAAAGATATTTTTCACATATTCATTTTATCCATAATACGTTTTATACTATGCTAGAACTATATTATTCGAAAACACTAAAACACGTATAGTATAAACACCCGTCCCTAGTTAAACTCAGGTGTACTAGCTCATTGGGCAATCGATGATCAAGGTTTCCTGATCATGAGGTACGAACCTCCTATTGACAATGAGATCATATCATTAGAAGAATGATGTGATGAACACACACCCACCTACAGCATTGCGATGTGATCAAGTCACATGGTTCAGGATTGCGTTGACTTTGTAACATATGACTTAGTCCTTAGACCGCGATGATCATAAGTAATTACTGTCTATCAGGATACTTTAACCTGCATCCACCGCCTGACTGAAAAATGCTGGCCATAAAGGTGTATCTTAGGTATTCGAAGTAGACACGTTAATGAGTATGCAAATAGATCAAAACGAGATTTGTCAGTCCATATGATGGACAGATACTCTGGGCCTACTCGGTAATATTGCATCAACAGTTTGCAAGCAAGTGACTAGGTCACAAGAGATGTAATAGGCACGGACAAGTAAACTTGTTTCTTAAGAACGAGGTATGAACTGGGTATAAGGATACCGACGATCAAACCCCGAACAAACAAAGTAAATGGATCATGTCTTATCGTTAACTGTTTCCAACAGCGATTGAAGTTCATTCCATGGAAGCGCAGGGACTATCAAGGATTGTAACCAGGTCCAATTGATTAGTCATTGATCAAGAGAGTGTCTTGATAATGTCTGTTGTTTCCTGGACCATAGGGTGTCACACTTAAGGGGCAATCGACGCATAAGGATTGATTCGGGATCATCGGTGAAAAAATGAGAGAGCACCGGAATTGTTCCGGGAATTGTCAAAAGCTGTTCCGGATATTTTGAAAGGTTCGAAATAAATTTTAATTTTAATTATATTTAATAATATTTTATTATTTAATTAACAAGATTAAATATTAAAATATAATTAAATTAATTAAAATAATAGAAAAAGGAAAATGGGCCATACGGGACCCATTACGGGAAGGAGGGGTTCCCCCCTTGGGCCATGCGCCAAGGGTGGGGCCCATCCCCCCTTGGACGGGGTACCCTCTCCCCTTGGGAGTTTAGTCCCACATGGGGGAAGGGAGGATGATCACACCCTGATGACCCACAACCATAAGGGATCTATTGCGGCGTTTTCGATAAGTAAGAGTGTCGAACCCAACGAGGAGCGAAAGGTATTGATAAGTGATTTTGGACAAAGAAGAACTGCAAGAACTGAAAGATAACTTTTTAGGGGTTTTTGGTATAAGCAACAATAAGACAAAAGCAAGCAAAGTAAATAGTGCTGAGGAGCAGCAGGTGGCCTAATCCTTTTCAGCAAAGGATAAGCCTGGCAACTGAACTTATAAAGACTAAAGCGTTCTTGAGGACACATGGAGAGGTAGTCATGTGCTATCGCCATATTCTGCATTGATAACATGTTTTGTGTTGATAAGTGTCGAGTGGGTGGATTTATGCTAGCACACCTTCTAGACTAAGATAAGTGCACTCTTATGATTAAACAACTTGCAAGCATCCGCAAATACAAGATAGAAATTAAGGCAAAGCCTAACCACAACAATAAGATCAAGGATCCATTATTCCCTTGTGCAAAAGTGTGCAAACTGGGGTTCAGGTTTCTTTCACTCCGGCAACCCACCGTAAGCATTCTTTATACACAATGTATTCCCCTAGGTCCTTAATAAGGTGAAGTGTTGAGTGTTCGACTCACACAACACCACTAGGAAAATAACAACGCAACTTAAATGTCAAACAACACATATTACTTCAACATCATATGACTACTGACATCAAGACTTCTCCCATGTCCTCAAGAACTAAAGTAACTACTCACAAGACATAAAAGAGATCATGATCAGAGGTGATAAATAGGTGGTAAACAATCTGGTCATAATGATATTTCTCCAACAAAACTCAATAGCATTCACCACAATGTAGTAATTAACACCGGTAGAGTAGAGAGGATAGATAGTACGAGTTACAACGCAAGTTGCAATTGTGAGATGAGATTGGATGAAGATGAAGATGGTGTTGATGTTGGGGATGATGTCGATGATGATCTCGATGATGCCCGTGACGATGGTGATGACGATGGCGATGATCTCCCCTTCCGGGAGGTGATCTCCTCGGCGGAATCTGCCCGCCGGAGAGCCCTTTTCTTCTCTGTAGGTTTCCACCACGGAGCGGCGGCGGAACTCCGTAAAACTCTTCTCTTTAGGGTTTTCGGATGGCGAAGAGTATATAGGCCAGAGGGGGAGCCTGGGGTGGTCCCAGGGCTCCAGGCGCCCTCCCGGCGCGGCCAGGGTGGGGGCCGCGCCAGGTGGCCGCCTGGGCACCCTGTGGCCCCCCTCTGGTCCCTCTTTTACGTGTCTTCATCAATCCTCTCAAAAACACCCCCGTAGATTTTCAGGTAATTTGGAGGTGTTCTTCTTCAACAACTTAGCGTCCAATTTTTACCGCTGAATCCTGCGTCTGCTGCTTCGGCACCGGAAAGTTGCAAACTGTGTAAAACAAGCCAAAACAACATAAGAACATCATCGTAATGTGAAATATATCAATGAATAACGACGAATTATGATATAAAATAGTGATGCATTTTGGACGTATCAACTCCCCCAAGCTTAGACCTCACTTGTCCCCAAGCGAAAACTGAGCTCGATAAACCTGTCCACAATTTTAGAGAGTGAAGTGTCGATAAATAGAATACGGACAAGAAGCATCATGATTTCTTCACCAAACTCAAACATCCTCGACAACAATCTTCAACTCATAAGGCCCTTATGAAAGAGTAATAACAATTATAATCAAGAGTAGGGCTAAGGAAACTCATCAAATCGGCAAACATGTCCTTTGGTCAAAGAACAACTAATAGCTTTCACTTTTGCTCTTTCTTTTTATATTTTGATGGGATCAATTGAAGCTTTTGAAAGAACATGCTGTTAGGCACGAAGTGAAAATGTTAACACAAAGGAAGATGTTTGCTTCAGCCAGGCTTAACAAACAACTTACTTATCAAATGATAATGTCAACATGGATGCGGTATGACAGATCTTAATGCAGCTTTATATGAATGAATCCTTGTCACATCAAGTGTCTGCTCTGTTTAAGAATAGAAAGAAGTAGGAATAACTGACTCAACCTAAAACTAAAAGATAGGCCCTGCTCTAGGGAGGTAGGGAAAACTCAAGTGCTATCCTTAAATCAAACAGAATGAAAACAAGTTTTAAGAGGTGCATGATTTGTCAACGAATGCTAATAGATAACTCAATTACTTCTCAGATTGGACAAATTTCGAGGAACGGCTCCCACACGGGGACGATCACATCCTCGCAATCTCATTTTTTTATCACTGCCAAAGTTTTCTGATTTCTCATGAACAAAACGTGAAGGAGGGTTTGTTTGTTGTATTATCTTTTGTGAGCTGGGCGCACTCATGCCAATTCCTCCTCGTATTAGGGGTTTGCAGATAGACATGCAATCCCGGGATAAAACTTGTCCAACTTAAGAAGATCATGAATTAACTACTACTTCCTCATGAGCTAAAACAGGGGCACAAAATAGAAGATTTTGAACATTTAAGGATAACACATAAATTCTATACTTTAGGAGTGGTAGTGGAATACCACGAATAGGAAGGTATGGTGGACTCATATGGGAGATACTGGTTTCAGGGTATGGATGCACAAACAGAATTCCGCTTAGTACAGAGGTTTGGCTAGCAAAGGCTTTGAGAGAACAGACAATTAATAATGACTTAGATGCAAAGCAATATAAAGCATATGTTGGTGAACGTAGTAGAAAACAAAAAATTTCGTGCCTACGAATCAAGATCCCAAGATCATCCAAGAAAGATGGCATACAAGGTTTAGGCCATTGCTCACCAACAATTGCAGCGGAAGAAGAGTTGGTGTAGCTCGCGGACGTTAGTGGAAGTAGTCGAAGTAGATATCCCACGACCAATCCCTCGATCTATCCCACGAACAAGTCCCTCGAACAGATCTCCGAGAAGAAGAAGAAGCTCCTCGAAGAAGGATCAAAGGTATGATCCCTCTACCGGTATCCACACGTCCCGATGTAGCAATCCAGCAGCGCTCCGTCGTCCAGATAAGAACGCCACCGAGAGAAAATAGAGGAAGAACAGCCTAGCGGCGTCCGGACTAGAACGATCTAGCCCAAATAGAGATTTAGAGGCGCGTGGATTAGCTAGGGCAACCTTGGGGCTTTTATGGTGTAGTTTTGGGGTTGCCCCTGCCCCTGTATATATAGGTGGAAGCCTGCGGTCGCAACTTGGGCGAGGGTCCTCCCCAAAGTCGGTTTTGGCCACCAGGAGGAGTCCAAGACGGATTCCCCGCCGAAACGTCGCGGACCCCGGTCCAAAACGCCAGGGACCCTGGCGTCTGGGCCTTGGACTCAAGGAAAGTCCTTTTTTTTTCGAGTTACGACCTTGTGGACCTTCCTAGTTGGTCTAACGTCGGTTTCCGCGGTTTGGAGAGTTCATTAACCCTCCGGATACTTCCATAAGCTCCCAGGTACCTTCCGAAACCTCCCGGAACATTTTCGGAAGTCCTAGAACAATTTTCCCGATGCTCCGTAATCTTTCCAACACCTATCACCAAATGTATTGCGATCACTCAAGACCATTCTTGAATGTTCCGGAATCATCCGTGACCATTCGGTACTACCTAGAACATTTCTTATCGCTATCCGAAACACTTTTGGTTCCACCCGAAACAATTCCGGTACCTTTCTCTTTTCATCTCCTAGTTCTCTAACAGATTACTACTCGTTAAGTGTGTGACCCAATAGGTTCGGTATTATGCGGACATGACTCGGAACGTCTTCCGGACGTAGGACAACAGCCTATTGTCAACAGTCAATAATCAACAGCGGAGCCATGGACACCCATGTTGACTCCCACACATACACGAAAATACTTCGAGTGAAACTTTATGTTTACCGTATACTATTCCCTTTGCTTCGCGATATATGACAAAGTTAGAGGAGAGAAGTTTGGCACCTATGTGAAACAACTTCTTGATCACAAGCCATCAGTTATCCTCATTGCTCGTTTGTCTTCATTCCTCGTTATGTACTCCGGTATCCCCGTGACTGAATCACAAAGTGTCTGGCCAGACGAGAATGGATACCGTCATACCGAGTGGGCCCTGAGTCTATATCTCTTCATCGTGAAGGAGCAAATTCCAGCCTCGAATTATCACCGTTACTAGACACACTATCCGATGCACCCAGAACTTATTTTACTACTTCCCATTTACGGGAAGATTCATCTAAGAACCAAAGCACATCTTCCTGTGTGAAGCAACTTGATACTCTCATGGTCTAAGGAACTATGTATATGATAACATTTTATGACATGACTTATAACGTTATTACGATGAGTTCTCTAAGTATATCATTTAACACTGGGGTCGGTTCAACATCATTGTTCTGCTAACAATATGCTCTCATTGCCACTGACATCCTTGTTACAAGAACAATGTCCATGATTAAGAAAACGTAATCATCAGTAAACACATGAGCTGGTCTTAGAGGCAAAACCAGGAACTCTTGTTGTTTACATTTCCACACATGCATATGAGTTTTCTTCTGAATCTCTTAGTCAGGACCATTGTAATTATAGCACATAAATATAAACATTAATTATGAACATGAATATATAAATAATAACACATTTTATTATTGCCTCTAGGGCATATATCCAACAGCATAAACATTAAAATAAGCATAGCACATCAAGTTGTCTTCCTTGTCAACATAACACTTCAAGCATAATAACATAAAGGTTTTGGCTATGTCGCTACTTTGAGAAAATCACGCTTGTTGTTATGACCAAAGCTATTTTTGCCAAGATTAAACAAAGTTTTTAAAGCCATACCTGACATAAGGTCAATACTCCCCATAAGAATCATCATAAGGTCGATTGCGTGAAGAGAATACCGAGTGCAGCGAATTGATCAATAGACTTCTCATTAATATTACATCATAGACGACTCCACACTCACGGATACATAACTCTCCAAAAAGGAATGATAAACCTCAATGCAAACACCTATTTTATAAGATAACTTCCCTAGACATGATACGACTCTACTTGACTCTAAAAGACAAAGATAAAGATAAAGATACCGGGCACTCCCCCAAGCTTGGGACAAGCTAAGGGGATGCCATTACCCAAGGAGATTTACTCCTCATTCTTGTGGTTCTTCAGGTCTCTGATTATACGTCGCATGGTTTGGTTTTCAGCTTCCAGGATTTCCACTTGCACTTTCAGTACACGGAAATCTTCACAAAGTTGGTTGGTGATGTGGTAGGCCTCGAAGATGGTGGAAAGCGTGTGTTGATCTTCAAGTGAGGTGGAGGCCCCTGAAAGGTTAAGAGAAAGATCATATTGAGGTTGGACATATCCCACCATGATGGGATTTCTTGGACCTCCTTGTTGTTGGGCAGTGATAGTCTTGACTTCATCTCTCACGGAGCGCTCCATCTCCGCTTGTCTTGCGGCAATTTCTTCTTTGGTAGCCCAATCAACGTGCTTCCCTTGATTAATATCCTTCTGGACATCATGTAGACGCCATCCCAAGAAGTCCTCTCCGCTCGAGACACAAGAAGACATCTCTACTACTCAACTTTTAGTCCTGGCAGAAACAACTCGAAAAGAAAACACATGAAATCGCGAGATACGTTGCCGGAAAAATCCGGGCAAATATATAGCAAATTTTTCTGCACGGAAAGGAAGGTAACGAGCCAAAGTGGGGTCGGAGACGGAATCCTGGGCGGCCTCCCGACGGGGCCAGGGGGTAGGCCGCGCCAGGGGGGCACCTGGGCCCCCTGGAGCTTGTCTCCGGCTCCACTTAGGCCTCAAATTTCCTAATTTTACAAAAACTCATAATACGGGATTTTTATGGCGGTTCGTGATGTTTCCTTACCGTAATACATACCTTTCCTTATTCTGCTTCTGTTGGTGTCTGAAACAGGGCTGCAACATGTTCTTCATGAGTTGTTGTGTATACCAAATCCAGATCAACATTGACAGGATCTCCTGCTATGTAATGTTTAAGTCTTTGCCCATTCACAACTTTAGGTTTGGTGCCTTCGAAATTGTTAATATTGATTGCACCCGAGCGGTAGACTTCCTCAATATGAACTGGCCCTTCCCACCTGGAAAATAGTTTACCTAGAGAAAACCTGAAACGAGATCTAAACAACAGAACTTTATCACCAACATTAAATTCACGTTTCAGAAGCCTCCTATCGTGCCACTTCTTTACCTTTTCCTTGAACATTTAGCGCTCTCGTAAGCTTCACTTCTCCACTCATCTAGAGAAGTCAAGTTCATGAGATGATTTTCACCAGCTAATTTCGGGTCAGCATTAAGCTCTCTAATAGCCCAAGAAAGCTTTGTGTTCTAATTCCAATGGCAAATGGCAAGCCTTGCCATATACCATCTTATAGGGAGACATGCCCATGGGGTTTTTGTAAGAAGTTCTATACGCCCACAAAGCATATCCTAACTTATTCGACCAATATTTTCTATTTCTATTAACTGTCTTCTGTAAGATCAACTTGATCTCTCTATTGGTGAGCTCAACTTGCCCACTAGTTTGAGGGTGGTACAGTGAAGCAATTCTATGATTGACATCGTACTTGGCTAAAGATTTTCTAAAAGCTCCATGCGTAAAGTGTGAACCCCCATCAGTCATGAGGTACCTGGGTACTCCAAACCTAGGAAACATTACATCTTTGAGCATTTTCAAAGATGTCTTGGGATCAGCACTTTCAGTGGGGATTGCCTCTACCCACTTGGTTACATAATCCACAACAACTAAAATGTGAGTGTACTTGTGCGAGGGAGGAAAAGGACCCATAAAATCAAAACCCCAGCAATCAAAAGGTTCAATCACTAGAGAGTAATTCATAGGCATCTCATTCCTTCTACTAATATTACCAACTCTCTGACACTTATCACAGGAGAAGACATAATTTCTAGCATCCTTAAAGAGAGTAGGCCAATAAAAACCTGATTGAAGAACCTTATGTGCGGTCCTCTCACCGGCATGATGTCCTCCATATGGACTATCGTGGCATTGTCTGAGAATGTCCTTCTGCTCGTGTTCCGGTATGCATCCCCTCACGATCCCATCTGGACCTTCTTTAAAAAGATATGGGTTATCCAAAAAGTAATGCCTCAAATCGTGGAAGAACTTCTTACTTTGCTGAAATGTTAAACCTGGAGGCAAAAACTTTGCAACGATAAAGTTAGCATAATATGCAAACCAAGAATCGGAGAGAGATTGTACTTTTACAACAGCTAGCTATGCGTCTAGAAAACTGTCGTTGACTAGAATGGGATCATGCGGTATATCTTCCATCCTTGAAAGATTATCCGCCACCGGATTGTCTGCTACTTTCCTATCGACAATCTGCAAATCAAATTCTTGAAGAAGGAGTACCCATCGGATGGGTCTGGGTTTGGCATCCTTATTCTCCATAAGATACTTAATGGCAACATGGTCAGTATGAATAATAATCTTAGAATCAACAATATACTGCCTAAACTTATCACAAGCAAACACTACTGCCAAGAGTTCCTTCTCAGTAGTAGCATAATTCTTTTGAGCACTATCAAGGGTTTTGCTAGCATAATATATAACATTCAATTTCTTATCAACCCTTTTCCCTAAAACAACTCCAACAGCAAAATCACTAGCATCACACATAATTTCAAAAGGTAAATTCCAATCAGGTGGTTGTACTATAAGAGCAGTTATTAAAGCTTTCTTAAGAACTCCGAAGGCTTCCTTACAATCTTCATAAAAAACAAAAGGAACATCCTTTTGGAGAAGATTAGTGAGGGGTCTTGAAGTCTTAGAAAAGTCCTTAATAAATCTTCTATAGTAACCAGCATGACCGAGAAAACTACGAATACCTTTGATGTCCCTTGGATAGGGCATCCTTTCAATTGCTTCGATCTTGGCCCTGTCCACCTCAATTCCCCTCTCGGAAATCTTGTGGCCAAGAACAATTCCCTCGTTGACCATAAAGTGGCACTTATCCCAGTTAAGCACAAAATTTGTCTCCTCACATCTCTACAAAACTTTATTAAGGTTGTGGAGACAATGGTCAAAAGAGGTTCCATAGACGGATAAATCGTCCATGAATACCTCCACAATTTCTTCACAAAAACCATGAAAGATAGCAGACATACACCTTTGAAAAGTAGCAGGGTCATTACATAAACCAAAAGGCATACGCCTGTAAGCATAAGTACCATAGGGACAAGTAAAGGTGGTCTTCTCTTGATCCGCGGTGTTAACATGAATTTGAGAGAAGCCAGAATAACCATCGAGATAACAAAAGTGAGTATTTTTGGATAAGCTTTCAAGCATTTGGTCGATGAACGACAACGGGTAGTGGTCCTTCCTAGTTGCCTTGTTCAGCTTCCTGTAATCAATACACATTCTATATCCAATAATAATTCTCTGAGGTATTAGTTCATTCTTATCATTAGGAACCACAGTTGTTCCTCCTTTCTTTGGAACACAATGAACCGGGCTTACCCACTTACTATCAGCTATAGGGTAGATAATACCTGCGGCTAGAAGCTTGAGAATCTCAGTCCTTACAACATCCATCATTTTCGGATTCAACGGTCCTTGATGATCAACAACTGGTTTAACATCAGGCTCAAGGTTGATGGTATGTTGACAAATAGATAGACTAATCCCCTTAAGGCCATCAAGGGTATAGCCAATTGCACCTCGATGTTTGCGAAGTACTTCCAATAGTCGTTCTTCTTCATACTCTGAAAGGTTAGAATTGATAATAACATGATATACTTTCTTTTCATCTAAATAAGCATATTTGAGCGTATCGGGAAGAGGTTTAAGATGAAACACTGGATCTTCTTTTGGTTTCGATAAAATTCCCAAAGGCTCAACTGGAAGGTTGTGCTTTAGGATAGCAGGTTGTCTTAAGAATATTTCGTCCAGCTCATTTCTCTCCTGCATATGCAAATCATTCTCGTGGTCCTCCATATATTGCTGCAAAGGATCATTAGGAGGAATAGCAATGGAAGAAATATCTTCAATAATCTTATCATTACTAGGAAAATTAGTATCACGAGGTTGCTTAGAGAACTTAGAAAAGTTAAATTCATAAGGCTCACCGTTGAATTCAACAGAAACTTTACCTTTCTTGCAATATATTATAGCTCCACAAGTTCTGAGAAAAGGTCTACCGAAAATAATAGGACAAAAATTATCCCTTACTGAACCAAGTACTAGAAAGTCGGTAGGATATTTTATCTTTCCGCATAAGACTTCAACGTCTCTCACAATTTCGATAGGAGAGATAGTTGCTCTGTTTACAAGATGAATAGTAACATCAACTTCTTCAAGTTCACAAGGTGAAATCTCACCCATGATCTCTTGATCAAGTGAATACGGGATAGCACTAGCACTCGATCCCAGATCGCATAACCCATAATAATTTTGATCTCCTATTTTAACAGATACTACTGGAGTACCTGAAATTGGGCCTTTATTCTTGGCTGTGACAAGGTTAGTAGAAACAACACAAAAATTTATATTGGAATCTAAAGCATCATTAGTAACAAGATCCTTAACCAATGCAACTTGAGGATCGACCTTGATCTGGTCCTCAGGCTCATCAATTCTTCTCTCACTTTTATTTATTATGCATGTCACAAAAGATTTCTCCCTTATCCTTGCGGGAAAAGTTTTTTTTTCATATATAACTGCAGGCAAGATAGGGTCAGCAACATGAATATCAATAGGTAATTCTTTGAAGGGTTTATGATGCTGATCCTTCTTCTTCTTAGAAGAGTCAATATGAGAGGCAAAGTCCTTACAAAAATCAATCATTAGATGGGAATCAAGACCAATCTTAGAGCAAAAGGTATTAAAGTAATCAGTTTTCACATAGCTCTCTATATAATCATGCTCATAATTTATAGTGGGTTCAATACCTTTATCTATTTCCCAGTCTTCGGTATTCTTCTGGATCCTTTCAATGAGATCCCGTCTTTCTTCAACGCTTTTCGTCTGAAATACCCCACTAGAGGAGGCATCTAGTATCTCCTTATCCTGACGAGAAAGTCGAGCATAAAAATTTGTAAGTATAATTTCCTTGGGGAGCTCATGAATAGGACATTTGAGCATTAGGGATTTCAATCTCCCCCAAGCTTGAGCGATGCTTTCTCTGTCACGAGACCTAAGGTTATAGATATAGTTTCTGTCTCGATGAATTTCATGAAGAGGATAAAAATTGGTATAAAAGAGAGACATAAGCTCTTGCCAATCAAGCAAATGAGAGTTATCGAGAAGCCTATGCCAATCTGAAGCTTTATCTATAAGCGATACGGAGAACAATTTCCTCATGACAAACTCCATTGATACACCTGCAAGCTTAAATAGTGAACATAGTTGTGACAAATATAGCAAGTGTTCACCGGGATGTCTGTCTCTTGCATAACGATTAGCCAAAACACAATCGATAATATCAGCTGGTATTTTATAAGGCACAATTTCAGTAGGGGGAGGAACAATCACCACAGACGTGGGGCGTTTCCCCGCAAGAAACGATCCAATAGCTAGGTTGTCATTACAGACAAAGAGGAGCAACAGAAAAATAAAAACAACAATATAAAAATTTCCTTACCAGCTTCACTTACCAATAGCGCTATGATCCTCGGCAACGGCGCCAGAAAACGGTACTTGATGACCCAAAACCGTAAGGCATCTATTGCAGCGTTTTCGATAAGAGTGTCGAACCCAACGAGGAGCGAAAGGTATTGAGAAGTGATTTTGGACAAGGAAGAACTGCAAGCACTGAAAGATAACTTTTTAGGGGTTTTCGGTATAAGAAACAATAAGACAAAAGCAAGCAAAGTAAATAGTGCTGAGGAGCAGCAGGTGGCCTAATCCTTTTCAGCAAAGGATAAGCCTGGCAACTTAACTTATAAAGACTAAAGCGTTCTTGAGGACACATGGAGAGGTAGTCATGTGCTTTCGCCATATTCTGCATTGATAACATGTTTTGTGTTGATAAGTGTTGAGTGGGTGGATCTATGCTAGCACACCTTCTAGACTAAGATAAGTGCACTCTTATGATTAACCAACTTGCAAGCATCCGAAAATACAAGATAGAAATTAAGGAAAAGCCTAACCACAACAATAAGATCAAGGATCCATTATTCCCTTGTGCAAAAGTGTGCAAACTGGAGTTCAGGTTTCTGTCACTTCGGCAACCCACCGTAAGCATTATTTATACACAATTTATTCCCCTAGGTCCTTAATAAGGCGAAGTGTTGAGTGTTCGACTCACACAACAATACTAGGAAAATAACAACGCAACTTAAATATCAAACAACACATATTACTTCAACATCATATGACTACTAACATCAAGACTTCTCCCATGTCCTCAAGAAGTAAAGTAACTACTCACAAGACATAAAAGAGATCATGATCAGAGGTGATAAATAGGTGGTAAACAATCTAGTCATAATGATATTTCTCCAACAAAACTCAATAGCATTCACCACAAGGCAGTAATCAACACCGGTAGAGTAGAGAGGATAGATAGTACGAGTTACAACGCAAGTTTCAATTGTGAGATGAGATTGGATGAAGATGAAGATGGTGCTGATGTTGGGGATGATGTCGATGATGATCTCGATGATGCCCGTGACGATGGTGATGATCTCCCCTTCCGGGAGGTGATATCCGACGGAATCTTCCCGCCGGAGAGCCCTTTTCTTCTCTGTAGGTTTCCACCACGGAGCGGCGGCAGAACTCCGTAAAAACTCTTCTCTTTAGGGTTTTCGGATGACGAAGAGTATATAGGCCAGAGGGGGGAGCCTGGGGGTGGTCCCAGGGCTCCAGGCGCCCTCCCGGCGCGGCCAGGGTGGGGGCCGCACCAGGTGGCCGCCTGGGCACCCTGTGGCCCCCCTCTGGTCCCTCTTTTACGTGTCTTCGTCAATCCTCTCAAAAACACCCCCCCGTAGATTTTCAGGTAATTTGGAGGTGTTCTTCAGCAACTCAGCGTCCACTTTTTACCGCTGAATCCTGCGTCTGCTGCTTCGGCACCGGAAAGTTGCAAACTGTGTAAAACAAGCCAAAACAACATAAGAACATCATCGTAATGTGAAATATATCAATGAATAAGGACGAATTATGATATAAAATAGTGATGCATTTTGGACGTATCACACCCCCCTTGGCCTATATAAGGAGGGTAGACCCCCTTTTTCCATACAACATTAAGTTTGCTCTTCTCTCTCTTTCTCCTACCTCTAGTAGAATCCCCTTATTTGGAGTTTGCACCTGGTTGGGAGTTCTCCACCAAAGCACGTCGTCGCTCTGCCGGAGTTGGGATCCGAATCCGTCTTTCCGCTGCTCGCCTGGTTCGGAGCCCGGAGGGAACATCGGTTGCACTATACGTGTGTAATCTCCTCGAGACACTACACTTGTGGTGCTACTTCATCGCCAGAGGTCGCCATGAGTCTTCATCGCCGGTGGTCTTCTACACGACAGTGTAGCGACCAGATCCGAAGGGACCAAGTCTCTGTGCTTAATGTGCTAGTCACTGGATCAGTTTGCTAGCACACACAGTACTCGATGAAATAACAGAAGTAAAACATGTCTTTATTACATCGAATGAAGTAAATATTACAATAATAACATGGCTTAAGGCCATCTAATCAAATACTTGCGGAAGCTATAATAGTAGTAGTAGCGAGTCCATTCGACTCCACGGAAAAAGTTGAGTATAAGAAAGCGACCTATTCGCACCTTACTCCTCGTCGGAACAATCTGCAACATGAATAAGTTACAGCCCCAAAAGGGGTCAGTACTTTGATCGTACGGCAAGCCATATCACAGAAAGAAGTAAAATCCTTGTAATACATGCAATTTGGCTGGTGGAGCTTCTACCTTTATTTTTGCAAAAAGCTAATTTTTCCCTATAGAATAATAATAGCTAAGTTCTACAATAGCATACGATTGAGATGGGAAACCCCACTCAATCTATCCCAAAGTGATTAACCCAATAAATTAATTAAAGATGATGAGACAAATCAATATTTCCACAACTAGTTGCTCAAATTGTCCATAACCGGGGACACGGCTAATCGATTAGTTTTACACTCTGCAGAGGTTTGTGCACTTTTCCCCACAAAACTCGATCGCCTCCTTTGTAGTTCGTCACACTGCATGATGTATGACAACTGGAAGATCGAGACATGGTCTTTCAAAAGAGTTTCCCTTACTCCGGTAGCACCCATCCCACCTACTCGCATCTACTTTCGTAGCGCTACCTAGTAAGAGTCCCTACAACTGATCAACCAAGCCAGAGCCTGTAGTAGCTTGTGGCTGCACACGTAAGCTTCTAGGTATGTCAATACAAACAGTCCCTTTGAGCCTGGGTGGCTTTCCGCAGTCATCACTGGCCACCCCCAGGATGCTCGCAACCATCCCACCCAGGTAGTTCATTAACTTTATCTTGGTCCTAATTACTACTTTATCACTCATACCTCATAATGATTCACTTACCAATCCACGTCTACTTAGCATAGCAATATCCTATTATACGATGGTGACAAAGATGTAAGGATCAGACCTACCTCAATGAACTACTGGGTGTAATAGCATAGCATAGCCTATCATGCAATCTAAAGAAGAAGAACTAATGCATTGAAAACATAGGTAATAGGGAATATGATCAAAGATATGACTTGCCTTGCTGTTGATTGCAGAACTCTAAAGATTGGTGGTACTCTGCTTCGCACTCCGGACAATCTATCGTGAGCAAACAAAGATACACACAATCAATACACAACCAAAAGCAAAACAATGTTCAAGAACTCCAAAATAAAATCCGAATAAAAGATTTTGTAAAAACAGATCAAGATTGATTTTAAAGGTGGGTTGCAAAGTGTCTAGAATATAGGGTTTAGCTAGGGTTTTAGTTTGCAAAAAGAATTAATCAAATCCGAGTTGTAAAACAAAAGTTACGATCAACTAAAGTTGAAAATAAAATCTGATCAGATCTGAATATTTTCGAAAATACCAAAACAAACTTTATGGTTGAACTGAGAAGAGGGCTTCGAAAGAAAACCGTGGGCTTTGGAATCACGCAAAACGGATCTACGAGTAAAAAGATATTACTAGAACACTTTTGCATAAAATTTAGGAATTTTTTTGATCGAACGGAAAAAATAATTTTCTCAAAACTTGGATCTACAGTACACAATAATTAGAGGGTTTCAAAACAACGATTTGGCCGCTTGTTTCATCTAAAACGGAGCAACGGATAAAAAAAATACGGCGCTTGGGGTGTAAAATGTATCTCTTCTCACCATCCCCATAGTGTATGAGACAAATGTATGCATTTCGATTAGGGTCGTATTCTATGGTTACGATTCTACCAGATATGTCTTTTTGATTCCGTCGAAAATCGATTTTACGATATAGGCGCTTATGACCTCCCCCTCTATGCCTTGCGGTAATGATTCCTCTGGAATTACGACCTTTACCACAACGGTGCCGTCCGTGGATCAAATTATTTCGTGGATTGGATTTCACTTGCCTGTCTACGGTTCCCTTGCGTGTGCTCCGGATAGGTGTTTTGTATAAATGTTTCGCCGTATCTTTTACTAACCGCGACGTGTAAATTAGACGCGACGAAGACGACCACTCCGACGATCTTCGGCGTCAACGAGAACGTCTAGGATGTAGGGCTTGATTAAAAGATCACAACGGTGGTGGTGATGATCTCCAACGTCGTCCGTACGAGCGTGGCAACGCGGTGAACCGAGCGCGCTCCGATGAACTCCCGCGGTACGCGTACAATTTGGGGATCAATCTTGCGCAAGAAAAGAAGAGGGAAAAAGATGTCAATTAGAAGCACAACGAAGAGAAGAGTCGGTCTGCAGAGTTTGGGGTCAAGGGGAGGCTCACCGGTGACGAAGTTCGTCCAACAATAGAGCTCCGTTGGACCTAGATCTACCCCAAAATTAGCTCGATTTGGAAAGGTTTGCTGCGAAATTTTGTGGGGAATCGGTGGAGGGGGTCATGGGGTATTTAAGGGACAAGATTTCGTGGGCAAAGGGCAACCGGAAGGTGTCCTATGCGGACACGGCCGCCGGCGTACGCGGTGTGAGCTCATGTACGTGTTCGTGTTGACTTGGATTGAAGAAGCGCACGTGCAGCCTAGCTGGCCACTCGGGCGCGCGCCTGGCTGGCTAGCTCGGCCGGCCGGCCGGCCCGTTCAGTTTTTTTTTTTTTGCGAATTTCTTTTTTAAAAAAAAATATAGGGGTATTTTTAATATAATAAAATAGCCCCGAAAAAAATAACATCTTATTTTTTTAAAATAATAAAAATACGTAAAACGTAAGTACGTTTATACAAATATATACGTACTTTTCTTTAAACTTCAAAGAGTTTTATAAAATAAAAATATAAGTCGGAAAAATACGAAATAAATTTCTAAAATCTTAGAAAAACATAAGTAATATTTTCAATAAGTTATTTATACAAAATAAAATACTAAAGAAAAACTTTATTCAATAAATTCAAATAAACTCTCAAATAAGAAACCAAAATGCACACAAAAAAAATGATATGCATATGCTCTCTAGTAACTCATCCAAAAATAAATTTGGGATGTTACAAAACCTACCCCCCTTAAGGTGAATCTCGCCCTCGAGATTCGGGTTGGTCAGCAAAAAGGTGTGGGTGATCCTGCTTGAGATCCTCTTCTCGCTCCCAAGTAGCTTCTTCCTCGGTGTGGTGACTCCACTGAACTTTGCAAAATTTAATAACCTTGGTACGAGTGACTCTGTCTGCCGTATCGAGAATCTTCACGGGCTTCTCCTCATATGTTAAATCACCCCCAGCTGAATTGCCTCCAATGGCACGGTGTCTCTCAGCGGAATATTTGGCATCTCTGCATAACACTTCTTCAACTGGGACACATGAAACACATCGTGAACTCCAGACAAACCTTCGGGCAATTCTAACTTGTAAGCAACCTCTCCTTTGCGTTCCAAGACTTTATATGGCCCCACAAATCGTGGTGCTAACTTTCCTTTAACTCCAAATCTCTT
Source organism: Bromus sterilis (assembly GCA_950022295.1). Lineage (NCBI taxonomy): Eukaryota > Viridiplantae > Streptophyta > Magnoliopsida > Poales > Poaceae > Bromus > Bromus sterilis. The sequence goes on along the minus strand of OX465601.1, from coordinate 133,263,401 downwards.
AATGCCACGAAGCGGAGACACTCGAAGGTATGCTCTATCTCCCACTTCATACGTTACTTCCTTTCGTTTAGCATCGGCATAACTTTTCTGTCTTGACTGAGCTATCTTCAGCCTATCACGGATTAACTTGACCTTCTCTTCTGAATCCTTGATCAAATCTGGTCCGAATAGCTTGCGGTCTCCAACTTCATCCCACATTAACGGTGTTCTACACCTTCTTCCATACAACGCTTCAAACGGGGCCATCTTTAAACTGGCTTGATAACTGTTGTTGTACGAGAACTCCGCATAAGGCAAATTATCATCCCAACTGGATCCATAATCCAATGCACAAGCTCTCAACATGTCCTCCAGAATTTGATTCACTCTCTCAGTCTGACCATCTGTCTGGGGATGAAAAGCTGTGCTAAACTCCAGCCTAGTTCCCAAGGTTTCATGTAACTGATGCCAAAACTTTGAGGTAAACTGCGTGCCTCTATCTGATACAATCTTCTTCGGAACTCCATGCAGACATACGATCCTGGTCATGTATATCTTAGCCAACTTAGCACTAGTATAGGTGGTTTTCACTGGGATGAAGTGAGCCACTTTGGTCAAACGGTCAACCACTACCCAAATAGAGTCATAACCTGACCATGTCCTGGGTAATCCTGTGATAAAATCCATACCAAGTTTGTCCCATTTCCAATCAGGTATCGGCAAAGGTTGAAGTAATCTGGCCGGTTTCTGATGCTCCGCCTTCACTCTCTGACATACATCACATATAGCCACATACTCAGCAATATCCTTTTTCAACCCTGTCCACCAAAAACTTTCCTTCAAGTCCAAATACATCTTGGTGTTTCCTGGGTGTATTGAGTAAGGCGAATCATGAGCTTCTTGGAGAATCAACTTCCTGATCTCCGGGTCATTGGGCACGTAAATACGCTTCTCTAACCATAAGGTTCCGCACTCATCTTCATGAAATCCTTCTGCTTTTCCTTTCTCCATTCTCTCCTTGATCTCTGCAATACCCTTGTCCAACTTCTGAGCTTCTCGGATCTTTCCCAGTAACGTGGACTGAATTTCTAGTGTGGTGACATATCCTCGTGGAACAATCTCCATGCGAAGATCTCTGAGATCGTCACACAACTCCTGAGGTAAACCTCCTGCTATAAGGGTATTGACATAACTTTTCCGACTCAGGGCATCTGCCACTACATTGGCCTTTCCTGGGTGGTAATGCAATCTCATATCATAATCCTTGATAAGCTCCAACCACCTCCTCTGCCTGAGGTTCAACTCCTTTTGCGTAAAAATATACTTTAAACTCTTATGATCCGTGTATACGTCACACTTGTTCCCAATAAGAAAATGCATCCAAGTCTTGAGTGCGTGTACTACGGCTGCTAACTCCAAATCATGTGTGGCATAGTTCAACTCATGAGGTCGAAGCTGACGTGAGGTGTAACATACAACCTTTCCATGTTGCATGAGAACGCCTCCGAGTCCTTGCCGCGAGGCATCACAATACACTTGAAAATCCTTGCGCACATCGGGCAGAATCAGCACTGGGGCTGTAACCAAACGCTTCTTCAATTCCTGAAAACTGGCTTCACATTCCTCCGTCCAGACGAACTTAGTGTCCTTCTTAAACAATTCCGTCATAGGTTTGGCAATCTTGGAGAAACTCTCGATAAATCTCCTGTAATAACCCGCAAGTCCAAGAAAACTACGGATTTCACCAACGGATGTGGGCGCCTGCCATTCTGTGACTGCTTCAACCTTGGATGGGTCCACTGCGATTCCTTCGCCTGACACAACATGTCCAAGAAATCCCACTTCCTTCAACCAAAATTCACACTTACTAAACTTGGCATAAAGTTGATGTTCCCTAAGTTTCTCCAAGACTAAGCGTAGGTGTTCTTCATGCTCCTCTTCATTCTTGGAATAAATCAAAATATCATCAATGAACACCACAACAAATTTGTCCAAAAACTCCATGAAGACCTTGTTCATCATGTTCATAAAGTATGCAGGGGCATTGGTTAGAACGAAAGACATGACTGTGTACTCATAGAGTCCATATCTCGTGGTAAAGGCGGTCTTGGGTATATCCTTCTCACGGATCTTCAACTGGTGATATCCCGATCGGAGATCGATCTTGGAAAACACACTAGCTCCTTCCAACTGGTCAAACAAATCATTGATCATCGGTAGTGGATACTTGTTCTTGATAGTCACCTCGTTCAACGAGCGATAATCCACGACCATCCTTAGAGATCCATCCTTCTTCTCCACTAAAAGCACTGGGGCTCCCCAAGGTGATGAACTCGGGCGAATATACCCTTTCTCCAATAACTCCTTAATTTGCTTCTTAATTTCCTCTAAGTCATTTGCGGGCATTCTATACGGCCTTTTGGATATAGGTCCGGTGCCTGGAAATAACTCGATCAAAAACTCGATATCCCGGTCCGGTGGCATTCCGGGAAACTCCTCCGGGAATACGTCAGGGTACTCCTTGACTATCGGCACTTCCTCCAGGCTAACCCCCTTAAGAGAATATACCTGGGTCCTTCTAAACTTGTGCTTGGTCACATACTTGATCCTCTTCCCCTCGGGTGTGGTGAGAGAGATTGATCTTCCGTCACAGTCAATGTTGCCTTTATACTTCGACATCCAATCCATACCTAGGATTACATCCAAACCTTGGGACTTCAAAATTATCAGGTCTGTGGGGAAATCATGATTGCCAATGGCGAGGCTCAACTGGGGACAACCTAAACCTGCCATCATCTCGGCTCCCGGGGAACTTACTAAAATTGGCACACTAAGGGTCTTGGTAGAAAATCCATACTTATCCACAACTACCCTTGATATGAATGAATGTGATGCACCAGTGTCAAAAAGAACTAGTACTGGTTGAGAGTTTAGCAAAAACTTGCCAAACACTGCATCGGGTTGTTCATAGGCTTCCTCCACGTTGACATGGTTCACTTGTCCCTTAGCAAAAGGGTTAGGCTTCTTATTTCCAGAACTCCCATTGCCATTCTTCAGCTCAGGACATTCATTGGAGTAATGCCCTTTGTTGTTGCATTTGAAGCAGGTGATGTGACTTAGGTCCTTCTTCATGGGCGTAGATGGGTTGGACCGCTGCGGATTCCCATTTCCTCCATTGCCATTCCTCTGGTTTCCATGGTTATGTCCATTGCCTCCATGCTGAGAATGACCTCCATGATTATGATGGTTGTGCCCTCCAAATTTATTGGATCCTGTTCCACCATATCCTGAGAATGGTGTGGAACGGGGCTTCTGTTGAGTGCCAGATTGATACTTGCCCTGTCCGTACTTCCTCTTGCGATTCTCCATTATCTGATGCTTGCCTTCAAGAATGATAGCCTTATCCACCATCTCCTGGTAGTTAGCAAAGGTTGCCACCGTCAACTGAACTCCAAGCTCATCATTTAGTCCCTCCAGAAATTTCTCCTGCTTGGCAGCATCTGTGGCCACATCTCCTGGAGCATAACGGGACAGCTTGTTGAATTCCTCCACATACTCTGCCACTGAACGGCCTCCCTGGCGTAAGTTGCGAAACTCCCTCTTCTTGAGACTCATAGCTCCAGCTGAAACATGAGCAGTGCGGAACGCCTGCTGGAACTGTTCCCAAGTCACATTCGCCATGGAGTATGTGGTGGTGTAATTATCCCACCATGCGGCTGCAGGTCCATCTAGCTGGTGCGAGGCAAATCTCACTTTCTCCTCATCAGTGCATCCAGCGGTTGCTAGCTTCCTTCCCATATTGCGGAGCCAGTCATCTGCAACAATCGGCTCCGGGCTGCTAGAGAACAAAGGTGGGTTCAACCTTAGGAAACGGGTGAGGCTGTCTCCCAAAGGTGGTGGTGGTGGTGGGGCATTGTTGTTGTTGTTGTTGTTGTTCATGTTCTGCATCAAAAGCTGCATCATCTGATTCTGGGTCTGAAGCAACTGCTCTAAGCCGGGTGGAATTTCATTCCCTGATCCACTAGCAGAAGGGGCACGTCTTGGCGGCATCTGTCGGGTTAGAATAGATGAGGTTATAGAGAGAAAATAGGCCTAAGGGGGATAACACTACCCATATGCAACATGATAGCAAGAAATTTCAATCAATCACTCATTCAAATCAAGGTTCACACAATTAACTAAGATAGGCCATGTCACAAGAGTCGACATGGTAACTCTAAGAAAACTCTCAGATCGAAACTCTAAACGTTTAACTAAAGAAAAAAATCTATAATGGTGGTCTATGACTAGTTTGAGTCGGAAGAAGAATCGATCATCAAGACATCATTTGCATTTTCCTCTTCCTCTGACTGGTAATCCTCATCTTGGCTAACGAGGCATCCATCGGAGTGATCCTCCTGAATGTTTTCTCCTTGGTCAAGTTGTTCTTCTGCTTCCTCCAGCATGAGCTTCAACTCTTCATTCCTTTCTTGTAGTGTGTCGATTTGCTCCTCATACACTTCACGAACTCTCTTAGCTTCCTCCTCCAAACCCTCAATAACGTCCATGAAATGAAGCATTTCTTCCTCCACACGTTGAACATATTCCCCCAAGTCTTGAATGTGGGATGCCATTGATGTATCCTCAACAGTGCGTACTAATTCTCCAGTATGATCTTGGCGTCCATACATCTCGAAGCGGGTTCCTTGAAGATCTGCGTGGTACTCCTGTCGAATGCGTCCTAAGGTCATCAATGCGGCACGACTTCTTCCCACGCTCCAGTTTGGTGCTTTCACCGAGAAGTTAATTGGCTTGATTTTCCTTCCAAAGGTGCGTCCTGGAATGTGAACTTGGACCTTCCAGCTCTTTGCTCCTGGTCCTGTAGTCATGAGTGTCTCGGTGAAACTAGGCAAGGCGGTCTTCAAAAACTTCACGATCTCCATCAGGCTTTGTCCAAAAGGTGTGGTCTCATCAGGCTGAGCGAACTTGGTGACCGGCATCTATATTTGTAAGGAGAGAAGAGATTAGAAGTGAATAGGAAAGAGTATGAGAATCATTAGAACTGTAGAGAGTTTTTAAAATAAAGTTCCTAAGGTCACGTCCTACAGTCAACATGTGCTCTGATACCATCTTGTAGCGACTAGATCCGAAGGGACCAAGTCTCTGTGCTTAATGTGCTAGTCCCTGGATCAGTTTGCTAGCACACACAGTACTCGATGAAATAACAGAAGTAAAACATGTCTTTATTACATCGAATGAAGTAAATATTACAATAATAACATGGCTTAAGGCCATCTAATCAAATACTTGCGGAAGCTATAATAGTAGTAGTAGCGAGTCCATTCGACTCCACGGCAAAAGTTGAGTATAAGACAGCGACCTATTCGCACCTTACTCCTCGTCAGAACAATCTGCAACATGAATAAGTTACAGCCCCAAAAGGGGTCAGTACTTTGATCGTACGGCAAGCCATATCACAGAAAGAAGTAAAAGCCCTGTAATACATGCAATTTGGCTGGTGGAGCTTCTACCTTTATTTTTGCAAAAAGCTAATTTTTCCCTATAGAATAATAATAGCTAAGTTCTACAATAGCATACGATTGAGATGGGAAACCCCACTCAATCTATCCCAAAGTGATTAACCCAATAAATTAATTAAAGATGATGAGACAAATCAATATTTCCACAACTAGTTGCTCAAATTGTCCATAACCGGGGACACGGCTAATCGATTAGTTTTACACTCTGCAGAGGTTTGTGCACTTTCCCCCACAAGACTCGATCGCCTCCTTTGTAGTTCGTCACACTGCATGATGTATGACAACTGGAAGATCGAGACATGGTCTTTCAGAAGAGTTTCCCTTACTCCGGTAGCACCCATCCCACCTACTCGCATCTACTTTCGTAGCGCTACCTAGTAAGAGTCCCTACAACTGATCAACCAAGCCAGAGCCCATAGTAGCTTGTGGCTGCACACGTAAGCTTCTAGGTATGTCAATACAAACAGTCCCTTTGAGCCTGGGTGGCTTTCCGCAGTCATCACTGGCCACCCCCAGTATGCTCGCAACCATCCCACCCAGGTAGTTCATTAACTTTATCTTGGTCCTAATTACTACTTTATCACTCATACCTCATAATGATTCACTTACCAATCCACGTCTACTTAGCATAGCAATATCCTATTATACGATGGTGACAAAGATGTAAGGATCAGACCTACCTCAATGAACTACTGGGTGTAATAGCATAGCATAGCCTATCATGCAATCTAAAGAAGAAGAACTAATGCATTGAAAACATAGGTAATAGGGAATATGATCAAAGATATGACTTGCCTTGCTGTTGATTGCAGAACTCTAAATATTGATGGTACTCTGCTTCGCACTCCGGACAATCTATCGTGAGCAAACAAAGATACACACAATCAATACACAACCAAAAGCAAAACAATGTTCAAGAACTCCAAAATAAAATCCGAATAAAAGATTTTGCAAAAACAGATCAAGATTGATTTTAAAGGTGGGTTGCAAAGTGTCTAGAATATAGGGTTTAGCTAGGGTTTTAGTTTGCAAAATGAATTAATCAAATCCGAGTTGTAAAACAAAAGTTACGATCAACTAAAGTTGAAAATAAAATCTGATCAGATCTGAATATTTTCGAAAATACCAAAACAAACTTTATGGTTGAACTGAGAAGAGGGCTTCGAAAGAAAACCGTGGGCTTTGGAATCACGCAAAACGGATCTACGAGTAAAAAGATATTACTAGAACACTTTTGCATAAAATTTAGGAATTTTTTTGATCGAACGGAAAAAATAATTTTCTCAAACTTGGATCTACAGTACACAATAATTAGAGGGTTTCAAAACAACGATTTGGCCGCTTGTTTCATCTAAAACGGAGCAACGGATAAAAAAAATACGGCCCTTTTTACTAACCGCGACGTGTAAATTAGACGCGACGAAGACGACCACTCCGGCGATCTTCGGCGTCAACGAGAACGTCTAGGATGTAGGGCTTGATTAAAAGATCACAACGGTGGTGGTGATGATCTCCAACGTCGTCCGTACGGGCGTGGCAACGCGGTGAACCGAGCGCGCTCCGATGAACTCCCGCGGTACGCGTACAATTTGGGGATCAATCTTGCGCAAGAAAAGAAGAGGGAAAAAGATGTCAATTAGAAGCACAACGAAGAGAAGAGTCGGTCTGCAGAATTTGGGGTCAAGGGGAGGCTCACCGGTGACGAAGTTCGTCCAACAATAGAGCTCCGTTGGACCTAGATCTACCCCGAAATTAGCTCGATTTGGAACGGTTTGCTGCGAAATTTTGTGGGGAATCGGTGGAGGGGGTCATGGGGTATTTAAGGGACAAGATTTCGTGGGCAAAGGGCAACCGGAAGGTGTCCTATGCGGACACGGCCGCCGGCGTACGCGGTGTGAGCTCCTGTACGTGTTCGTGTTGACTTAGGTTGAAGAAGCGCACGTGCAGCCTAGCTGGCCGCTCGGGCTGGCTGCTTCGGCCGCTCGGGCGCGCGCCTGGCTGGCTAGCTCGGCCGGCCGGCCGGCCCGTTCAGTTTTTTTTTTTGCGAATTTCTTTTTTTAAAAAAAAATATAGGGGTATTTTTAATATAATAAAATAGCCCCGAAAAAAATAACATCTTATTTTTTTAAAATAATAAAAATACGTAAAACGTAAGTACATTTATACAAATATATATGTACTTTTCTTTAAACTTCAAAGAATTTTAGAAAATAAAAATATAAGTCGGAAAAATACGAAATAAATTTCTAAAATCTTAGAAAAACATAAGTAATATTTTCAATAATTATTTATACAAAATAAAATACTAAAGAAAAACTTTATTCAATAAATTCAAATAAACTCTCAAATAAGAAACCAAAATGCACACAAAAAAAATGATATGCATATGCTCTCTAGTAACTCATCCAAAAATAAATTTGGGATGTTACAAAACCTACCACCCTTAAGGTGAATCTCGCCCTCGAGATTCGGGTTGGTCAGCAAAAAGGTGTGGGTGATCCTGCTTGAGATCCTCTTCTCGCCCCCAAGTAGCTTCTTCCTCGGTGTGGTGACTCCACTGAACTTTGCAAAATTTAATAACCTTGGTACGAGTGACTCTGTCTGCCGTATCGAGAATCTTCACGGGCTTCTCCTCATATGTTAAATCACCCCCCAGCTGAATTGCCTCCAATGGCACGGTGTCTCTCAGCGGAATATTTGTCATCTCTGCATAACACTTCTTCAACTGGGACACATGAAACACATCGTGAACTCCAGACAAACCTTCGGGCAATTCTAACTTGTAAGCAACCTCTCCTTTGCGTTCCAAGACTTTATATGGCCCCACAAATCGTGGTGCTAACTTTCCTTTAACTCCAAATCTCTTAATGCCACGAAGCGGAGACACTCGAAGGTATGCTCTATCTCCCACTTCATACGTTACTTCCTTTCGTTTAGCATCGGCATAACTTTTCTGTCTTGACTGAGCTATCTTCAGCCTATCACGGATTAACTTGACCTTCTCTTCTGAATCCTTGATCAAATCTGGTCCGAATAGCTTGCGGTCTCCAACTTCATCCCACATTAACGGTGTTCTACACCTTCTTCCATACAACGCTTCAAACGGGGCCATCTTTAAACTGGCTTGATAACTGTTGTTGTACGAGAACTCCGCATAAGGCAAATTATCATCCCAACTGGATCCATAATCCAATGCACAAGCTCTCAACATGTCCTCCAGAATTTGATTCACTCTCTCAGTCTGACCATCTGTCTGGGGATGAAAAGCTGTGCTAAACTCCAGCCTAGTTCCCAAGGTTTCATGTAACTGATGCCAAAACTTTGAGGTAAACTGCGTGCCTCTATCTGATACAATCTTCTTCGGAACTCCATGCAGACATACGATCCTGGTCATGTATATCTTAGCCAACTTAGCACTAGTATAGGTGGTTTTCACTGGGATGAAGTGAGCCACTTTGGTCAAACGGTCAACCACTACCCAAATAGAGTCATAACCTGACCATGTCCTGGGTAATCCTGTGATAAAATCCATACCAAGTTTGTCCCATTTCCAATCAGGTATCGGCAAAGGTTGAAGTAATCCGGCCGGTTTCTGATGCTCCGCCTTCACTCTCTGACATACATCACATATAGCCACATACTCAGCAATATCCTTTTTCAACCCTGTCCACCAAAAACTTTCCTTCAAGTCCAAATACATCTTGGTGTTTCCTGGGTGTATTGAGTAAGGCGAATCATGAGCTTCTTGGAGAATCAACTTCCTGATCTCCGGGTCATTGGGCACGTAAATACGCTTCTCTAACCATAAGGTTCCGCACTCATCTTCATGAAATCCTTCTGCTTTTCCTTTCTCCATTCTCTCCTTGATCTCTGCAATACCCTTGTCCAACTTCTGAGCTTCTCGGATCTTTCCCAGTAACGTGGACTGAATTTCTAGTGTGGTGACATATCCTCGTGGAACAATCTCCATGCGAAGATCTCTGAGATCGTCACACAACTCCTGAGGTAAACCTCCTGCTATAAGGGTATTGACATAACTTTTCCGACTCAGGGCATCTGCCACTACATTGGCCTTTCCTGGGTGGTAATGCAATCTCATATCATAATCCTTGATAAGCTCCAACCACCTCCTCTGCCTGAGGTTCAACTCCTTTTGCGTAAAAATATACTTTAAACTCTTATGATCCGTGTATACGTCACACTTGTTCCCAATAAGAAAATGCATCCAAGTCTTGAGTGCGTGTACTACGGCTGCTAACTCCAAATCATGTGTGGCATAGTTCAACTCATGAGGTCGAAGCTGACGCGAGGTGTAACATACAACCTTTCCATGTTGCATGAGAACGCCTCCGAGTCCTTGCCGCGAGGCATCACAATACACTTGAAAATCCTTGCGCACATCGGGCAGAATCAGCACTGGGGCTGTAACCAAACGCTTCTTCAATTCCTGAAAACTGGCTTCACATTCCTCCGTCCAGACGAACTTAGTGTCCTTCTTCAACAATTCCGTCATAGGTTTGGCAATCTTGGAGAAACTCTCGATAAATCTCCTGTAATAACCCGCAAGTCCAAGAAAACTACGGATTTCACCAACGGATGTGGGCGCCTGCCATTCTGTGACTGCTTCAACCTTGGATGGGTCCACTGCGATTCCTTCGCCTGACACAACATGTCCAAGAAATCCCACTTCCTTCAACCAAAATTCACACTTACTAAACTTGGCATAAAGTTGATGTTCCCTAAGTTTCTCCAAGACTAAGCGTAGGTGTTCTTCATGCTCCTCTTCATTCTTGGAATAAATCAAAATATCATCAATGAACACCACAACAAATTTGTCCAAAAACTCCATGAAGACCTTGTTCATCATGTTCATAAAGTATGCAGGGGCATTGGTTAGAACGAAAGACATGACTGTGTACTCATAGAGTCCATATCTCGTGGTAAAGGCGGTCTTGGGTATATCCTTCTCACGGATCTTCAACTGGTGATATCCCGATCGGAGATCGATCTTGGAAAACACACTAGCTCCTTCCAACTGGTCAAACAAATCATTGATCATCGGTAGTGGATACTTGTTCTTGATAGTCACCTCGTTCAACGAGCGATAATCCACGACCATCCTTAGAGATCCATCCTTCTTCTCCACTAAAAGCACTGGGGCTCCCCAAGGTGATGAACTCGGGCGAATATACCCTTTCTCCAATAACTCCTTAATTTGCTTCTTAATTTCCTCTAAGTCATTTGCGGGCATTCTATACGGCCTTTTGGATATAGGTCCGGTGCCTGGGAATAACTCGATCAAAAACTCGATATCCCGGTCCGGTGGCATTCCGGGAAACTCCTCCGGGAATACGTCAGGGTACTCCTTGACTATCGGCACTTCCTCCAGGCTAACCCCCTTAAGAGAATATACCTGGGTCCTTCTAAACTTGTGCTTGGTCACATACTTGATCCTCTTCCCCTCGGGTGTGGTGAGAGAGATTGATCTTCCGTCACAGTCAATGCTGCCTTTATACTTCGACATCCAATCCATACCTAGGATTACATCCAAACCTTGGGACTTCAAAATTATCAGGTCTGTGGGGAAATCATGATTGCCAATGGCGAGGCTCAACTGGGGACAACCTAAACCTGCCATAAGCTTGGCTCCCGGGGAACTTACTAAAATTGGCACACTAAGGGTCTTGGTAGAAAATCCATACTTATCCACAACTACCCTTGATATGAATGAATGTGATGCACCAGTGTCAAAAAGAACTAGTACTGGTTGAGAGTTTAGCAAAAACTTACCAAACACTGCATCGGGTTGTTCATAGGCTTCCTCCACGTTGACATGGTTCACTTGTCCCTTAGCAAAAGGTTTAGGCTTCTTATTTCCAGAACTCCCATTGCCATTCTTCAGCTCAGGACATTCATTGGAGTAATGCCCTTTGTTGTTGCATTTGAAGCAGGTGATGTGACTTAGGTCCTTCTTCATGGGCGTAGTTGGGTTGGACCGCTGCGGATTCCCATTTCCTCCATTGCCATTCCTCTGGTTTCCATGGTTATGTCCATTGCCTCCATGCTGAGAATGACCTCCATGATTATGATGGTTGTGCCCTCCAAATTTATTGGATCCTGTTCCACCATATCCTGAGAATGGTGTGGAACGGGGCTTCTGTTGAGTGCCAGATTGATACTTGCCCTGTCCGTACTTCCTCTTGCGATTCTCCATTATCTGATGCTTGCCTTCAAGAATGATAGCCTTATCCACCATCTCCTGGTAGTTAGCAAAGGATGCCACCGTCAACTGAACTCCAAGCTCATCATTTAGTCCCTCCAGAAATTTCTCCTGCTTGGCAGCATCTGTGGCCACATCTCCTGGAGCATAACGGGACAGCTTGTTGAATTCCTCCACATACCCTGCCACTGAACGGCCTCCCTGGCGTAAGTTGCGAAACTCCCTCTTCTTGAGACTCATAGCTCCAGCTGAAACATGAGCAGTGCGGAACGCCTGCTGGAACTGTTCCCAAGTCACATTCGCCATGGAGTATGTGGTGGTGTAATTATCCCACCATGCGGCTGCAGGTCCATCTAGCTGGTGCGAGGCAAATCTCACTTTCTCCTCATCAGTGCATCCAGCGGTTGCTAGCTTCCTTCCCATATTGCGGAGCCAGTCATCTGCAACAATCGGCTCCGGGCTGCTAGAGAACAAAGGTGGGTTCAACCTTAGGAAACGGGTGAGGCTGTCTCCCAAAGGTGGTGGTGGTGGTGGGGCATTGTTGTTGTTGTTGTTGTTGTTGTTCATGTTCTGCATCAAAAGCTGCATCATCTGATTCTGGGTCTGAAGCAACTGCTCTAAGCCGGGTGGAATTTCATTCCCTGATCCACTAGCAGAAGGGGCACGTCTTGGCGGCATCTGTCGGGTTAGAATAGATGAGGTTATAGAGAGAAAATAGGCCTAAGGGGGATAACACTACCCATATGCAACATGATAGCAAGAAATTTCAATCAATCACTCATTCAAATCAAGGTTCACACAATTAACTAAGATAGGCCATGTCACAAGAGTCGACATGGTAACTCTAAGAAAACTCTCAGATCGAAACTCTAAACGTTTAACTAAAGAAAAAAATCTATAATGGTGGTCTATGACTAGTTTGAGTCGGAAGAAGAATCGATCATCAAGACATCATTTGCATTTTCCTCTTCCTCTGACTGGTAATCCTCATCTTGGCTAACGAGGCATCCATCGGAGTGATCCTCCTGAATGTTTTCTCCTTGGTCAAGTTGTTCTTCTGCTTCCTCCAGCATGAGCTTCAACTCTTCATTCCTTTCTTGTAGTGTGTCGATTTGCTCCTCATACACTTCACGAACTCTCTTAGCTTCCTCCTCCAAACCCTCAATAACGTCCATGAAATGAAGCATTTCTTCCTCCACACGTTGAACATATTCCCCCAAGTCTTGAATGTGGGATGCCATTGATGTATCCTCAACAGTGCGTACTAATTCTCCAGTATGATCTTGGCGTCCATACATCTCGAAGCGGGTTCCTTGAAGATCTGCGTGGTACTCCTGTCGAATGCGTCCTAAGGTCATCAATGCGGCACGACTTCTTCCCACGCTCCAGTTTGGTGCTTTCACCGAGAAGTTAATTGGCTTGATTTTCCTTCCAAAGGTGCGTCCTGGAATGTGAACTTGGACCTTCCAGCTCTTTGCTCCTGGTCCTGTAGTCATGAGTGTCTCGGTGAAACTAGGCAAGGCGGTCTTCAAAAACTTCACGATCTCCATCAGGCTTTGTCCAAAAGGTGTGGTCTCATCAGGCTGAGCGAACTTGGTGACCGGCATCTATATTTGTAAGGAGAGAAGAGATTAGAAGTGAATAGGAAAGAGTATGAGAATCATTAGAACTGTAGAGAGTTTTTAAAATAAAGTTCCTAAGGTCACGTCCTACAGTCAACATGTGCTCTGATACCATCTTGTAGCGACTAGATCCGAAGGGACCAAGTCTCTGTGCTTAATGTGCTAGTCCCTGGATCAGTTTGCTAGCACACACAGTACTCGATGAAATAACAGAAGTAAAACATGTCTTTATTACATCGAATGAAGTAAATATTACAATAATAACATGGCTTAAGGCCATCTAATCAAATACTTGCGGAAGCTATAATAGTAGTAGTAGCGAGTCCATTCGACTCCACGGCAAAAGTTGAGTATAAGACAGCGACCTATTCGCACCTTACTCCTCGTCAGAACAATCTGCAACATGAATAAGTTACAGCCCCAAAAGGGGTCAGTACTTTGATCGTACGGCAAGCCATATCACAGAAAGAAGTAAAAGCCCTGTAATACATGCAATTTGGCTGGTGGAGCTTCTACCTTTATTTTTGCAAAAAGCTAATTTTTCCCTATAGAATAATAATAGCTAAGTTCTACAATAGCATACGATTGAGATGGGAAACCCCACTCAATCTATCCCAAAGTGATTAACCCAATAAATTAATTAAAGATGATGAGACAAATCAATATTTCCACAACTAGTTGCTCAAATTGTCCATAACCGGGGACACGGCTAATCGATTAGTTTTACACTCTGCAGAGGTTTGTGCACTTTCCCCCACAAGACTCGATCGCCTCCTTTGTAGTTCGTCACACTGCATGATGTATGACAACTGGAAGATCGAGACATGGTCTTTCAGAAGAGTTTCCCTTACTCCGGTAGCACCCATCCCACCTACTCGCATCTACTTTCGTAGCGCTACCTAGTAAGAGTCCCTACAACTGATCAACCAAGCCAGAGCCCATAGTAGCTTGTGGCTGCACACGTAAGCTTCTAGGTATGTCAATACAAACAGTCCCTTTGAGCCTGGGTGGCTTTCCGCAGTCATCACTGGCCACCCCCAGGATGCTCGCAACCATCCCACCCAGGTAGTTCATTAACTTTATCTTGGTCCTAATTACTACTTTATCACTCATACCTCATAATGATTCACTTACCAATCCACGTCTACTTAGCATAGCAATATCCTATTATACGATGGTGACAAAGATGTAAGGATCAGACCTACCTCAATGAACTACTGGGTGTAATAGCATAGCATAGCCTATCATGCAATCTAAAGAAGAAGAACTAATGCATTGAAAACATAGGTAATAGGGAATATGATCAAAGATATGACTTGCCTTGCTGTTGATTGCAGAACTCTAAATATTGATGGTACTCTGCTTCGCACTCCGGACAATCTATCGTGAGCAAACAAAGATACACACAATCAATACACAACCAAAAGCAAAACAATGTTCAAGAACTCCAAAATAAAATCCGAATAAAAGATTTTGCAAAAACAGATCAAGATTGATTTTAAAGGTGGGTTGCAAAGTGTCTAGAATATAGGGTTTAGCTAGGGTTTTAGTTTGCAAAATGAATTAATCAAATCCGAGTTGTAAAACAAAAGTTACGATCAACTAAAGTTGAAAATAAAATCTGATCAGATCTGAATATTTTCGAAAATACCAAAACAAACTTTATGGTTGAACTGAGAAGAGGGCTTCGAAAGAAAACCGTGGGCTTTGGAATCACGCAAAACGGATCTACGAGTAAAAAGATATTACTAGAACACTTTTGCATAAAATTTAGGAATTTTTTTGATCGAACGGAAAAAATAATTTTCTCAAAACTTGGATCTACAGTACACAATAATTAGAGGGTTTCAAAACAACGATTTGGCCGCTTGTTTCATCTAAAACGGAGCAACGGATAAAAAAAATACGGCGCTTTTACTAACCGCGACGTGTAAATTAGACGCGACGAAGACGACCACTCCGGCGATCTTCGGCGTCAACGAGAACGTCTAGGATGTAGGGCTTGATTAAAAGATCACAACGGTGGTGGTGATGATCTCCAACGTCGTCCGTACGGGCGTGGCAACGCGGTGAACCGAGCGCGCTCCGATGAACTCCCGCGGTACGCGTACAATTTGGGGATCAATCTTGCGCAAGAAAAGAAGAGGGAAAAAGATGTCAATTAGAAGCACAACGAAGAGAAGAGTCGGTCTGCAGAATTTGGGGTCAAGGGGAGGCTCACCGGTGACGAAGTTCGTCCAACAATAGAGCTCCGTTGGACCTAGATCTACCCCGAAATTAGCTCGATTTGGAACGGTTTGCTGCGAAATTTTGTGGGGAATCGGTGGAGGGGGTCATGGGGTATTTAAGGGACAAGATTTCGTGGGCAAAGGGCAACCGGAAGGTGTCCTATGCGGACACGGCCGCCGGCGTACGCGGTGTGAGCTCCTGTACGTGTTCGTGTTGACTTAGGTTGAAGAAGCGCACGTGCAGCCTAGCTGGCCGCTCGGGCTGGCTGCTTCGGCCGCTCGGGCGCGCGCCTGGCTGGCTAGCTCGGCCGGCCGGCCGGCCCGTTCAGTTTTTTTTTTTTTGCGAATTTCTTTTTTTTAAAAAAAATATAGGGGTATTTTTAATATAATAAAATAGCCCCGAAAAAAATAACATCTTATTTTTTTAAAATAATAAAAATACGTAAAACGTAAGTACATTTATACAAATATATATGTACTTTTCTTTAAACTTCAAAGAATTTTAGAAAATAAAAATATAAGTCGGAAAAATACGAAATAAATTTCTAAAATCTTAGAAAAACATAAGTAATATTTTCAATAATTATTTATACAAAATAAAATACTAAAGAAAAACTTTATTCAATAAATTCAAATAAACTCTCAAATAAGAAACCAAAATGCACACAAAAAAAATGATATGCATATGCTCTCTAGTAACTCATCCAAAAATAAATTTGGGATGTTACAAAACCTACCACCCTTAAGGTGAATCTCGCCCTCGAGATTCGGGTTGGTCAGCAAAAAGGTGTGGGTGATCCTGCTTGAGATCCTCTTCTCGCCCCCAAGTAGCTTCTTCCTCGGTGTGGTGACTCCACTGAACTTTGCAAAATTTAATAACCTTGGTACGAGTGACTCTGTCTGCCGTATCGAGAATCTTCACGGGCTTCTCCTCATATGTTAAATCACCCCCCAGCTGAATTGCCTCCAATGGCACGGTGTCTCTCAGCGGAATATTTGTCATCTCTGCATAACACTTCTTCAACTGGGACACATGAAACACATCGTGAACTCCAGACAAACCTTCGGGCAATTCTAACTTGTAAGCAACCTCTCCTTTGCGTTCCAATACTTTATATGGCCCCACAAATCGTGGTGCTAACTTTCCTTTAACTCCAAATCTCTTAATGCCACGAAGCGGAGACACTCGAAGGTATGCTCTATCTCCCACTTCATACGTTACTTCCTTTCGTTTAGCATCGGCATAACTTTTCTGTCTTGACTGAGCTATCTTCAGCCTATCACGGATTAACTTGACCTTCTCTTCTGAATCCTTGATCAAATCTGGTCCGAATAGCTTGCGGTCTCCAACTTCATCCCACATTAACGGTGTTCTACACCTTCTTCCATACAACGCTTCAAACGGGGCCATCTTTAAACTGGCTTGATAACTGTTGTTGTACGAGAACTCCGCATAAGGCAAATTATCATCCCCACTGGATCCATAATCCAATGCACAAGCTCTCAACATGTCCTCCAGAATTTGATTCACTCTCTCAGTCTGACCATCTGTCTGGGGATGAAAAGCTGTGCTAAACTCCAGCCTAGTTCCCAAGGTTTCATGTAACTGATGCCAAAACTTTGAGGTAAACTGCGTGCCTCTATCTGATACAATCTTCTTCGGAACTCCATGCAGACATACGATCCTGGTCATGTATATCTTAGCCAACTTAGCACTAGTATAGGTGGTTTTCACTGGGATGAAGTGAGCCACTTTGGTCAAACGGTCAACCACTACCCAAATAGAGTCATAACCTGACCATGTCCTGGGTAATCCTGTGATAAAATCCATACCAAGTTTGTCCCATTTCCAATCAGGTATCGGCAAAGGTTGAAGTAATCCGGCCGGTTTCTGATGCTCCGCCTTCACTCTCTGACATACATCACATATAGCCACATACTCAGCAATATCCTTTTTCAACCCTGTCCACCAAAAACTTTCCTTCAAGTCCAAATACATCTTGGTGTTTCCTGGGTGTATTGAGTAAGGCGAATCATGAGCTTCTTGGAGAATCAACTTCCTGATCTCCGGGTCATTGGGCACGTAAATACGCTTCTCTAACCATAAGGTTCCGCACTCATCTTCATGAAATCCTTCTGCTTTTCCTTTCTCCATTCTCTCCTTGATCTCTGCAATACCCTTGTCCAACTTCTGAGCTTCTCGGATCTTTCCCAGTAACGTGGACTGAATTTCTAGTGTGGTGACATATCCTCGTGGAACAATCTCCATGCGAAGATCTCTGAGATCGTCACACAACTCCTGAGGTAAACCTCCTGCTATAAGGGTATTGACATAACTTTTCCGACTCAGGGCATCTGCCACTACATTGGCCTTTCCTGGGTGGTAATGCAATCTCATATCATAATCCTTGATAAGCTCCAACCACCTCCTCTGCCTGAGGTTCAACTCCTTTTGCGTAAAAATATACTTTAAACTCTTATGATCCGTGTATACGTCACACTTGTTCCCAATAAGAAAATGCATCCAAGTCTTGAGTGCGTGTACTACGGCTGCTAACTCCAAATCATGTGTGGCATAGTTCAACTCATGAGGTCGAAGCTGACGCAAGGTGTAACATACAACCTTTCCATGTTGCATGAGAACGCCTCCGAGTCCTTGCCGCGAGGCATCACAATACACTTGAAAATCCTTGCGCACATCGGGCAGAATCAGCACTGGGGCTGTAACCAAACGCTTCTTCAATTCCTGAAAACTGGCTTCACATTCCTCCGTCCAGACGAACTTAGTGTCCTTCTTCAACAATTCCGTCATAGGTTTGGCAATCTTGGAGAAACTCTCGATAAATCTCCTGTAATAACCCGCAAGTCCAAGAAAACTACGGATTTCACCAACGGATGTGGGCGCCTGCCATTCTGTGACTGCTTCAACCTTGGATGGGTCCACTGCGATTCCTTCGCCTGACACAACATGTCCAAGAAATCCCACTTCCTTCAACCAAAATTCACACTTACTAAACTTGGCATAAAGTTGATGTTCCCTAAGTTTCTCCAAGACTAAGCGTAGGTGTTCTTCATGCTCCTCTTCATTCTTGGAATAAATCAAAATATCATCAATGAACACCACAACAAATTTGTCCAAAAACTCCATGAAGACCTTGTTCATCATGTTCATAAAGTATGCAGGGGCATTGGTTAGAACGAAAGACATGACTGTGTACTCATAGAGTCCATATCTCGTGGTAAAGGCGGTCTTGGGTATATCCTTCTCACGGATCTTCAACTGGTGATATCCCGATCGGAGATCGATCTTGGAAAACACACTAGCTCCTTCCAACTGGTCAAACAAATCATTGATCATCGGTAGTGGATACTTGTTCTTGATAGTCACCTCGTTCAACGAGCGATAATCCACGACCATCCTTAGAGATCCATCCTTCTTCTCCACTAAAAGCACTGGGGCTCCCCAAGGTGATGAACTCGGGCGAATATACCCTTTCTCCAATAACTCCTTAATTTGCTTCTTAATTTCCTCTAAGTCATTTGCGGGCATTCTATACGGCCTTTTGGATATAGGTCCGGTGCCTGGAAATAACTCGATCAAAAACTCGATATCCCGGTCCGGTGGCATTCCGGGAAACTCCTCCGGGAATACGTCAGGGTACTCCTTGACTATCGGCACTTCCTCCAGGCTAACCCCCTTAAGAGAATATACCTGGGTCCTTCTAAACTTGTGCTTGGTCACATACTTGATCCTCTTCCCCTCGGGTGTGGTGAGAGAGATTGATCTTCCGTCACAGTCAATGCTGCCTTTATACTTCGACATCCAATCCATACCTAGGATTACATCCAAACCTTGGGACTTCAAAATTATCAGGTCTGTGGGGAAATCATGATTGCCAATGGCGAGGCTCAACTGGGGACAACCTAAACCTGCCATAAGCTTGGCTCCCGGGGAACTTACTAAAATTGGCACACTAAGGGTCTTGGTAGAAAATCCATACTTATCCACAACTACCCTTGATATGAATGAATGTGATGCACCAGTGTCAAAAAGAACTAGTACTGGTTGAGAGTTTAGCAAAAACTTACCAAACACTGCATCGGGTTGTTCATAGGCTTCCTCCACGTTGACATGGTTCACTTGTCCCTTAGCAAAAGGTTTAGGCTTCTTATTTCCAGAACTCCCATTGCCATTCTTCAGCTCAGGACATTCATTGGAGTAATGCCCTTTGTTGTTGCATTTGAAGCAGGTGATGTGACTTAGGTCCTTCTTCATGGGCGTAGTTGGGTTGGACCGCTGCGGATTCCCATTTCCTCCATTGCCATTCCTCTGGTTTCCATGGTTATGTCCATTGCCTCCATGCTGAGAATGACCTCCATGATTATGATGGTTGTGCCCTCCAAATTTATTGGATCCTGTTCCACCATATCCTGAGAATGGTGTGGAACGGGGCTTCTGTTGAGTGCCAGATTGATACTTGCCCTGTCCGTACTTCCTCTTGCGATTCTCCATTATCTGATGCTTGCCTTCAAGAATGATAGCCTTATCCACCATCTCCTGGTAGTTAGCAAAGGATGCCACCGTCAACTGAACTCCAAGCTCATCATTTAGTCCCTCCAGAAATTTCTCCTGCTTGGCAGCATCTGTGGCCACATCTCCTGGAGCATAACGGGACAGCTTGTTGAATTCCTCCACATACTCTGCCACTGAACGGCCTCCCTGGCGTAAGTTGCGAAACTCCCTCTTCTTGAGACTCATAGCTCCAGCTGAAACATGAGCAGTGCGGAACGCCTGCTGGAACTGTTCCCAAGTCACATTCGCCATGGAGTATGTGGTGGTGTAATTATCCCACCATGCGGCTGCAGGTCCATCTAGCTGGTGCGAGGCAAATCTCACTTTCTCCTCATCAGTGCATCCAGCGGTTGCTAGCTTCCTTCCCATATTGCGGAGCCAGTCATCTGCAACAATCGGCTCCGGGCTGCTAGAGAACAAAGGTGGGTTCAACCTTAGGAAACGGGTGAGGCTGTCTCCCAAAGGTGGTGGTGGTGGTGGGGCATTGTTGTTGTTGTTGTTGTTGTTGTTCATGTTCTGCATCAAAAGCTGCATCATCTGATTCTGGGTCTGAAGCAACTGCTCTAAGCCGGGTGGAATTTCATTCCCTGATCCACTAGCAGAAGGGGCACGTCTTGGCGGCATCTGTCGGGTTAGAATAGATGAGGTTATAGAGAGAAAATAGGCCTAAGGGGGATAACACTACCCATATGCAACATGATAGCAAGAAATTTCAATCAATCACTCATTCAAATCAAGGTTCACACAATTAACTAAGATAGGCCATGTCACAAGAGTCGACATGGTAACTCTAAGAAAACTCTCAGATCGAAACTCTAAACGTTTAACTAAAGAAAAAAATCTATAATGGTGGTCTATGACTAGTTTGAGTCGGAAGAAGAATCGATCATCAAGACATCATTTGCATTTTCCTCTTCCTCTGACTGGTAATCCTCATCTTGGCTAACGAGGCATCCATCGGAGTGATCCTCCTGAATGTTTTCTCCTTGGTCAAGTTGTTCTTCTGCTTCCTCCAGCATGAGCTTCAACTCTTCATTCCTTTCTTGTAGTGTGTCGATTTTCTCCTCATACACTTCACGAACTCTCTTAGCTTCCTCCTCCAAACCCTCAATAACGTCCATGAAATGAAGCATTTCTTCCTCCACACGTTGAACATATTCCCCCAAGTCTTGAATGTGGGATGCCATTGATGTATCCTCAACAGTGCGTACTAATTCTCCAGTATGATCTTGGCGTCCATACATCTCGAAGCGGGTTCCTTGAAGATCTGCGTGGTACTCCTGTCGAATGCGTCCTAAGGTCATCAATGCGGCACGACTTCTTCCCACGCTCCAGTTTGGTGCTTTCACCGAGAAGTTAATTGGCTTGATTTTCCTTCCAAAGGTGCGTCCTGGAATGTGAACTTGGACCTTCCAGCTCTTTGCTCCTGGTCCTGTAGTCATGAGTGTCTCGGTGAAACTAGGCAAGGCGGTCTTCAAAAACTTCACGATCTCCATCAGGCTTTGTCCAAAAGGTGTGGTCTCATCAGGCTGAGCGAACTTGGTGACCGGCATCTATATTTGTAAGGAGAGAAGAGATTAGAAGTGAATAGGAAAGAGTATGAGAATCATTAGAACTGTAGAGAGTTTTTAAAATAAAGTTCCTAAGGTCACGTCCTACAGTCAACATGTGCTCTGATACCATCTTGTAGCGACTAGATCCGAAGGGACCAAGTCTCTGTGCTTAATGTGCTAGTCCCTGGATCAGTTTGCTAGCACACACAGTACTCGATGAAATAACAGAAGTAAAACATGTCTTTATTACATCGAATGAAGTAAATATTACAATAATAACATGGCTTAAGGCCATCTAATCAAATACTTGCGGAAGCTATAATAGTAGTAGTAGCGAGTCCATTCGACTCCACGGCAAAAGTTGAGTATAAGACAGCGACCTATTCGCACCTTACTCCTCGTCAGAACAATCTGCAACATGAATAAGTTACAGCCCCAAAAGGGGTCAGTACTTTGATCGTACGGCAAGCCATATCACAGAAAGAAGTAAAAGCCCTGTAATACATGCAATTTGGCTGGTGGAGCTTCTACCTTTATTTTTGCAAAAAGCTAATTTTTCCCTATAGAATAATAATAGCTAAGTTCTACAATAGCATACGATTGAGATGGGAAACCCCACTCAATCTATCCCAAAGTGATTAACCCAATAAATTAATTAAAGATGATGAGACAAATCAATATTTCCACAACTAGTTGCTCAAATTGTCCATAACCGGGGACACGGCTAATCGATTAGTTTTACACTCTGCAGAGGTTTGTGCACTTTCCCCCACAAGACTCGATCGCCTCCTTTGTAGTTCGTCACACTGCATGATGTATGACAACTGGAAGATCGAGACATGGTCTTTCAGAAGAGTTTCCCTTACTCCGGTAGCACCCATCCCACCTACTCGCATCTACTTTCGTAGCGCTACCTAGTAAGAGTCCCTACAACTGATCAACCAAGCCAGAGCCCATAGTAGCTTGTGGCTGCACACGTAAGCTTCTAGGTATGTCAATACAAACAGTCCCTTTGAGCCTGGGTGGCTTTCCGCAGTCATCACTGGCCACCCCCAGGATGCTCGCAACCATCCCACCCAGGTAGTTCATTAACTTTATCTTGGTCCTAATTACTACTTTATCACTCATACCTCATAATGATTCACTTACCAATCCACGTCTACTTAGCATAGCAATATCCTATTATACGATGGTGACAAAGATGTAAGGATCAGACCTACCTCAATGAACTACTGGGTGTAATAGCATAGCATAGCCTATCATGCAATCTAAAGAAGAAGAACTAATGCATTGAAAACATAGGTAATAGGGAATATGATCAAAGATATGACTTGCCTTGCTGTTGATTGCAGAACTCTAAATATTGATGGTACTCTGCTTCGCACTCCGGACAATCTATCGTGAGCAAACAAAGATACACACAATCAATACACAACCAAAAGCAAAACAATGTTCAAGAACTCCAAAATAAAATCCGAATAAAAGATTTTGCAAAAACAGATCAAGATTGATTTTAAAGGTGGGTTGCAAAGTGTCTAGAATATAGGGTTTAGCTAGGGTTTTAGTTTGCAAAATGAATTAATCAAATCCGAGTTGTAAAACAAAAGTTACGATCAACTAAAGTTGAAAATAAAATCTGATCAGATCTGAATATTTTCGAAAATACCAAAACAAACTTTATGGTTGAACTGAGAAGAGGGCTTCGAAAGAAAACCGTGGGCTTTGGAATCACGCAAAACGGATCTACGAGTAAAAAGATATTACTAGAACACTTTTGCATAAAATTTAGGAATTTTTTTGATCGAACGGAAAAAATAATTTTCTCAAAACTTGGATCTACAGTACACAATAATTAGAGGGTTTCAAAACAACGATTTGACCGCTTGTTTCATCTAAAACGGAGCAACGGATAAAAAAAATACGGCGCTTTTACTAACCGCGACGTGTAAATTAGACGCGACGAAGACGACCACTCCGGCGATCTTCGGCGTCAACGAGAACGTCTAGGATGTAGGGCTTGATTAAAAGATCACAACGGTGGTGGTGATGATCTCCAACGTCGTCCGTACGGGCGTGGCAACGCGGTGAACCGAGCGCGCTCCGATGAACTCCCGCGGTACGCGTACAATTTGGGGATCAATCTTGCGCAAGAAAAGAAGAGGGAAAAAGATGTCAATTAGAAGCACAACGAAGAGAAGAGTCGGTCTGCAGAATTTGGGGTCAAGGGGAGGCTCACCGGTGACGAAGTTCGTCCAACAATAGAGCTCCGTTGGACCTAGATCTACCCCGAAATTAGCTCGATTTGGAACGGTTTGCTGCGAAATTTTGTGGGGAATCGGTGGAGGGGGTCATGGGGTATTTAAGGGACAAGATTTCGTGGGCAAAGGGCAACCGGAAGGTGTCCTATGCGGACACGGCCGCCGGCGTACGCGGTGTGAGCTCCTGTACGTGTTCGTGTTGACTTAGGTTGAAGAAGCGCACGTGCAGCCATACAAATATATATGTACTTTTCTTTAAACTTCAAAGAATTTTAGAAAATAAAAATATAAGTCGGAAAAATACGAAATAAATTTCTAAAATCTTAGAAAAACATAAGTAATATTTTCAATAATTATTTATACAAAATAAAATACTAAAGAAAAACTTTATTCAATAAATTCAAATAAACTCTCAAATAAGAAACCAAAATGCACACAAAAAAAATGATATGCATATGCTCTCTAGTAACTCATCCAAAAATAAATTTGGGATGTTACAAAACCTACCACCCTTAAGGTGAATCTCGCCCTCGAGATTCGGGTTGGTCAGCAAAAAGGTGTGGGTGATCCTGCTTGAGATCCTCTTCTTGCCCCCAAGTAGCTTCTTCCTCGGTGTGGTGACTCCACTGAACTTTGCAAAATTTAATAACCTTGGTACGAGTGACTCTGTCTGCCGTATCGAGAATCTTCACGGGCTTCTTCTCATATGTTAAATCACCCCCCAGCTGAATTGCCTCCAATGGCACGGTGTCTCTCAGCGGAATATTTGTCATCTCTGCATAACACTTCTTCAACTGGGACACATGAAACACATCGTGAACTCCAGACAAACCTTCGGGCAATTCTAACTTGTAAGCAACCTCTCCTTTGCGTTCCAAGACTTTATATGGCCCCACAAATCGTGGTGCTAACTTTCCTTTAACTCCAAATCTCTTAATGCCACGAAGCGGAGACACTCGAAGGTATGCTCTATCTCCCACTTCATACGTTACTTCCTTTCGTTTAGCATCGGCATAACTTTTCTGTCTTGACTGAGCTATCTTCAGCCTATCACGGATTAACTCGAAAAAATATAAGTCGAAAAATACGAAATAAATTTATAAAATCTTAGAAAAACATAAGTAATATTTTCAATAAGTTATTTATACAAAATAAAATACTAAAGAAAAACTTTATTCAATAAATTCAAATAAACTCTCAAATAAGAAACCAAAATGCACAAAAAAAAATGATATGCATATGCTCTCTAGTAACTCATCCAAAAATAAATTTGGGATGTTACAGACAGGGAGGTTGTAGGATCAGAGTCTATGCCAATCACGTTCGTAGAACGTTTCCCTCTTTCGGTTTTCAAAGGTATGCACACCGATTCCCTCCGTTACATTACATTGCCATAACATAGATCTTGGGTTCGGGTATCGTAGGTAGGAAATATTGTTGTTTTCTGCCCCGTATCCCAACAACATCACAATCGGATGAGGAGCCAACCTCGTGGTTGTTGAAGCCCCACCACTTCTTCGGCATTACAATGACAACGTGTTGGCAATGGATAGGGACGAGAATGGGGGACGACCCCGCCACCACGCGGTTGCATTATAAAAGATGTGGGGTGCTTGGTCTGGAATGCTGGTGTGTGAATCTGTGACGGACACGCGCGCAAACAGAAACTTGCGCCTAAAATATATCGATGCGAAGGCACGAGCGTACCTTTTCTCATTTGAGTTGTTGTGTTGACCTTATTGTTTAACTGCCGCGTTTGAAATGAACATGTGTGGATCAATTGCATTAATGTGTTAGAGTTGACCTTATAAGGACGCTTAGGCCTTGTACAATGTAAGGTACTTAGTAAAATAAATCAACTTTTTCCGTATCGCTAGTGCTTGTTTCTATAGAAAAAAGCCTTCCAAGCACTAGATTATTTTTCTAAGCACCTTTTCTAAGTAGGAATACTTTGCATTGTACAAGGTCTTACGAGGAAAAAACAACACCAAAATCCAGAGGGCCTAGTTTAAGCGCTCCACTCTCCCACCCAACGCGTTAGACCGACCACCGCTGCATCATTCGGTTATTGTTTCTTCACTGTTAGCCCCTGTAAGAGCATCTCTAGCAAAGCCCTTACCCATCGCGAACCCTTATAATAACCACTAGTTTAAGGGTTCACGGCTAAAAAAATGCCCCGAATAGAACCCGTAAACGGCGTCAACTCGTAATTTTTTAAGGGCCACGCGGAATCACCCCCTCGACCCAAAGAACAAGGGTCTGTGCCCCGACCTGAGCGCGCCCCGTATCCAAAAAATGCACTTGGCGGGAGAGCAACCGTCGATGAAACATGTTGCTGGGTCGACGCGCCCAGTTCGACGCCGACACCTAGGCCGCCGCCCCTGGCCGTCCCCGGCGCAAAGGCCACCGCCCACAGCCGTTCGTCGCCCCCGGCCGTCCCCGGCGCACATGCCACCTCCCACGGATGTCACCCTCGTCCCCGGCCGTCCGCCCGTCTCGGCCATCCCCGACGGTCCTCGGCTGCCCTGGCATGTGCCCGTTGCACCCCGGAGGCACCGCCTATGGCCGCTCCAGCCGTCGCCTGTGGCTGCTCTCCGGCCGTCGAACCCGCCCCGACCACCTATTCCCGCCCCAACCGCTGCCTATGGCCGCCCCGACCGCTCTAGCCGTCGCCTATGACTGCCCCGTGGTTGCTCCAGCCGTTGCCTATGGCTGCCACACCCTCCAGCCGCCGCACCCTCAGACCGTCGCATCCTATGGACGACGTGGATCCCAAAATAGCATTCAACAATTTGTCTAAACGGACGTACAAATATACACATTCTTTAAATTGGCCTCGACGTTGTTTATACATAACAATGTTGGTCCAAAGATCAATTGCAGACCATAATATAGGAAAGAATGTAAACAATGTATATAAACAATTTTCTGCAAAATTAAAGGTGAATATGAAACAGTTTTTATAGATCATTGTCTATATGAATATTCAAATATACACCTGCTGTTGAAGATGCTCTAATTAGTTGCAAGCGACCAACGCCTAATCTAGCAGCGATGCCCCTCTTTGATCCTGGGAAAGAATCCCACGCCGGCAAAATCGCTGGGATTTTCTTCCTTACCGCCTGTTAACAGCGCCGCGTGGGACTCCCACCACGCCACGGCCGGAACTCCCACCACCGGAGGAATCTCGCAGTCTAGATCTTCTCGACCAGTCGACCTAGATGGGGCAACGAGGCAGTGCTCTTCGTGCGACGGTGTCAGTTGACGATATTAGTTAGCTACCCGTCGACCGCCACCGTTCGCTCCAAAAATCACCCACGCCCGGAGGGAAAAAGATCAACCTCCATCTCGAGGAAGCGACAGCGAAGCCAATCTCCTCGTCCGGCGGCGGCGGCGATTGCCGGAATTAGGGTCGGCCGTCTCGGAATATCCCCCGTTCCCAGGGGGAGATCGACCTCGAGGAACCGACTACCCAAGCAAAAGACTGCATTTGTGAAGCTCGTGCCTGTGAAGAATCATCCTAAAGCCAAGAAGAAGCTCCCTCCAAAGAAGGTCGAGAGCAGCAGCAGTTCTGAAGAGTATTCTTTGGAATCTGATGAGGACGAGGTGCTTCGCCTGCTCTGGCTTCTTTCTTTACCCTTGCCGCGGAAATCTTGTTAAAACAAATGCATAATTAGGTGCTAGCAAAGCAATTAAAACTAATGCAAAATCAAATGGAAAAGCCCTTGCTTTATATTTTGAAACAATATTACATACTGTATGAAGCATGTGACAAAATGTTGTATGAAAAGAGAATACGGAGTAACTTTTAGATTGAATTTAACGGAATGCCTTTTTTAATGAAAATGTGAAGCATGGACTACACAGATTTGTCCCAAGCATCCATAACATATACCATCCGTGACGACACTTAATTAATGGAAAAAAAGTTATGAGTGACATGAATGATTGTTGAGGTGGCATATTTGCATTGATATATTAGTGCAAAAGATTGCAACTTATGACAACATGCATGCTGATGTGGTATGGCTGCATGTAAATGAAAATTACGTAGTGGTTTGCGATCTATTTAGGAATAGAGGATAACATGCAATTGTGTTCAACAGAGAGGACCTCACCTCTTCTTCTTCTCTTGCTGTGGCGGCTGGCGTGAAGAGCGCCGGTTGCTAGGTCTAGGGAGGGAGCCCTCCTAGATACTTAATTATACTAGAGAGGCCACTTGGACAAGGGTAGACGGGCTAGGCTCATACCAGTTCAACACTTCCCTTCAAGATGGCTGGTAGATATCTATCAACCCCATCTTGTCACATGGTAATTCACCGTCCTTGTTCTTAGTCCCTTTGTCAAGCAATCTGCTACCCAGAACTGGCATGAGCAAGGCTAATGATCCCAACATCAAGTTTCTCCTTAATGAAGAAGTGATCAATTTTGCACATTTTCTGTTGTATCATTTGAACTGGGTTATTGGCATTACTTATAGCCGATTGATTGTCACACCATACTCACAGGGGTCCTTTTCTCAGAAGTTTCAACTCGGTCAATAGGTTCTTCATCCAAACCGTCTTATTTTAACCCTTGAGATAATGCTCTATACTCAGCTTCAGCTGTTGATTTAGACACAATTGTCAGTTTTGTGCTTCTCCATGATATCAAATTTCCTCCCACGAACACATAATAACCTGAAGTTAATCTTCTACCATCTTGACAACTAGCCCAATCAGAACTATTATAGTCATCCACCACAAGATGTCCACTCTTTGCAAACCACAACCCTTCTCCCAGAGCCCCCTTCAAGTATCTCAAGGTTCTGTGCCCAGTATCAAGATGCCCATTCCTCGGTTCATGCATGTATCGGCTCACCACACCCACGGCATATGCAGTGTCAGGCCTGGTATGACACAAGTACAATAGCCCCCCAAATAGTATGTGGTAATTTCCCTTATTCACTAGCTCCACTAGCTCCCTGATTGGGCTGTCACGTGATGATTTTGTTCAATCGCAGCAGGGGCTGCACGACATCCCATCATGCTCATATCGCAGTAGGGGCTGCACGACATCCCATCATGCTCATATCGCAGTAGGGGCTGCACGACATCTCATCATGCTCATATCACTAAAGAGATCGAAGGTGTATTTCCATTGGTACAAAGACATTCCCTTCTCTGTCTCGGACACTTAATCTAGTACTTGAGCGGATATTTGCATTGAGGATGCTGGCGTTCTTATACAACTCTCCTGCAGTTTCAACAAAATTTTGCAAGTTCGTTTCCATGAGTTGAGGTTGCAACACATCATAGTTGAGCACTTGAAGTGCTACATTTTCTTTGAGTTGTGTCTTGTGTGCTGAAGGAAAATGAATCTTAAGTTTATTTTAAATTGAGGTAATGAATATGGTACAGATAACTATTGTATATGTAAATCAATCAATTTGTTAACGCCTATAAAAGGTGTTGTGACAAGTATTGTTTGGCATATAATCAAGAGAAAAGTTATTTTTTTCATCCCTCAACTCTTGTGGTCCCTAAATTAACTCAAAGAGTTAATATGCACACATTATTTTTGAAATTTAATTTTCTTGAAAACATAGTCTTGTTGAATGATCTTGTTTTAATGCAATAGACAACTCTTTTGCAGTCCAAGGATGATTCTTATGATAGTTCTGATGAGTGTGATGAAGAGCCTCTACAAAAGAAGCCTAATGTAGTTATTTTTGGTGTTTGCTTTTCCATCTAAATATTTTGATTTATATTGCATTTCTTATTTTATTGCAGGGTTCATCTTCTGGTGCTGCCAAGCCAACCTCTAAGGTTGCCAAGAAAGAAAGCAGTGGTGATGATGACAGTTCTGAAGAGAGCTCCAGTAGTTTTTTTTATTAGAAATGGGGAAATCCCCAGCCTCTGCATCGACTGATGCACACAGCTGAAATTATTACAAGATTCAGTAGGTTCTCAAAGTTTACAACTCAAGCATCACATAGGGTTGAGACATGTATCAACCATCTAAAAAAGGACAACATTTAGACCACTACGCCTGGAGTCGTCTAAAATACTGCCACATAGCCCGGAAAAAGAAGCCCTAAGCGACCATCAGGAGCCGGGTAGACCCAGTAATCATAAGATCTCGCTGTTCCTGGGGCAGAAGATATGCCCAAAGCTGAATCCAATGTGCAGACATATGAATAACCTGCATGATATGGAAATTGGAAGATCTATTAAAAACAAGATTGTTTCGACAAATTCCAAATTGACCAACATATTGCTGAAACGCCAATGCGAATTCTATCTTTGGTCATCTTATCAATACCGTTCAACCAATTCCCAAACATGTTTGTGATATTATTTGGAGGTGGAATATTGTAAGTGCTAAAAATAACACGCCAAACGAGTTGAGCAAATGGGCAGGAAATAAAAAGGTGTTCAGTTGTCTCCTCCAAACCACAAAAGCAACACTTTGTACATCCTTTCCACTTTCTTTTAGCAAGGTTATCCTTAGTTAGCAAGACTTTTCTCTTGAGGAACCACATAAAAATCTTTATCTTCAAGGGTATTTTTAATTTCCACAGGCCGTATGGCCATTCATCAAATCCTCATACATCGATTTAACGGTGAATTTTCTATTTGTATTTAGACTCCACACAAAAGTGTCATCATTATCCGAGGCGTGATGAGGAAAATGACCGAGGCGTGATTACTCCTGGCAGCAGGTTATTTTCTATCCCATTGATTATCTTCCTAGAAATTGCATGGACATGCTAGTCATTGTTGTGCCTTAATTTTCTGTGTTCAGGAGGGACAATAGTTCTTTCAAGAAGCCTGGCGAAAGCTCTAGCTATGCTGCCTTTATTAGATTTGATTCATCTCTTGGGGAGGATGAGGTAATTTGAAGCGTTAAACATGTCTTTTTGTGGTACTGAGTTACTTTTAAGTTTGACTCTTCTGTTATATCGATTTTTTTTTTCTGTCACCAGATCCGAAGTTCACTTCAACAGCATCTTAGCTCATGTGGAGAGATTACAAGTGTTTCCATCGCAAAGGATTATGATACTTGCGCAAGCAAAGGGTAAGTTTGGCTCTGGCATATAAAATGCATTTGCTCCTATGTCGTCAATTCGTATCCTCATTTCTTGTAATTGATGACTCTTTGTCTGCTTGGTTTGGTTCTGCGGGATACCGGACATGGAATTTAGTGACAAGAGTTATTTGCCCAAAGCGCTCGAGCTGACCGGATCTGACCTTCGAGGCTTCAGATTGTTGGTTGATGAACCCAAGCCTAGTCCAGATAACAGAGATGGCAACAATAGTGACAGGGGCCGCGATCAGAGTGGTGCACTTCCCAGGCAGGGTGCTGGCTCACCTAGTGCAGGTAACTCTCCGCTTACATATATTGGGCCCTCGAGCCTCGATCGGATCCACAGATGGCTGGCATCATGCTTTTTTATCTGAACAAGTTATTTTTTCTAATCCTTCTTGCTTACGTCTTCACAGCTTCCAATTTTATGGGCTATGGGTTGATCTTGGTGCTGTTTGAGACGCCCTCTTGGTTTGCAATTTTCAATTTTTTCGAAAGAGATTTCAGAGAAGATGGTCTAGAGGTACTTACTAATACTAGTTGCATTGTTTGTCACTCGTTTCGTGCTCAGTTATTCATGTGATCATCCTGTCATGGACCTAGCTAATTTTTTTCCTATATCTCCTCCGTCCAGAATATGTGGGCAAACTTCGGTGAGCCTTTTAGGTGTGAAGAGGTTAACCCACCCACTACTTTGTTTCCTTCCCTTTCCCTCTTATTGTGTTACGTTGTTTGTCAACAATTGAAACTGAGTACTGATCTTGCACCATTCACGATCTTCATGTTTATTGCTCTTTTTTCTGCATTGACGGTAGTAACATGAGCACAAGCCCACGTACTGAATTGTCCGCCCGCCTTTTGTCATTGGGCGACATGCCGTAATATATGACTACTGTTGTTTTTGCCCCTTAACATGCTCGTCGTTATTCATTTCTTTTTCAGACCCTTTGGCTGGAAGAGTTTCGAACATTCAAGGACAAATCCACTGCCATCACTCATGGTACAGGTGTTAATAGGGAGCTTACTGACATGATCTTGCGCTATCACCGACGTAATCAGATAATTGCCGTTGGAAAGCCCGAATATAAAACAATCATTGAAAAAAGCTTGGTCAGTGTAAAGCTCCTTTTTTTGCATATGTTTGTGAACAACTTCGAACACATTATTATATTTTGCTGCCTCTTCTTGTAGGGTATACATTGCCTCTTTGATGAAACTGTGATGGAGTTGATGTGGGGCTTGAAGAATATCATGCATAGTTTAGTACCCCAAGAAGAAGTGAAGCTGACGAAGGAGGATCGCTTGCCGATGAGCCAAGGACTAAAAATGCTTCTGAATCGTCATGGCTTTGATGTCAAACCGGAGATGGTTAGTTCACAAGTTCCCTTAATGTTTCAGATGAATGCTTTGTGTGCCATATGGATCCTACTTATGATTTATTGTTACACGATTATCTGATAGTTTGTGCATTGTGCACTTAGAATCCTTAAGGCCCCACCCGAAGCTTTTAGTGCAATATTATGAATTTTTATTTATCTTTCTTCTTCTTCTTTTGGTCACGAAGCAATCCTTTTTCGTACGCAGGTTAATGAGAAAATTGTTGTGCTGGCCTGTGTCTTGTTTGATTGTGATTATCTTGATAAGAGAAATTATAAACTCTTGAGCGTTGCTGTTGACTGCCTTAAGGATACATCTGGCATTAACGCTGAAGAATGGGACCCGATGAAGCTTGTGACGGCTCTGATGATCATGCGTAACCCTGAGGAAACAGATATAGCTGACAAAGAGGTAATACTTTGTATTAAATGCATTCCAGTTATTTGATAAGAGGAATTTCCCACCCAGTACGGTTTTCTTTCCAGATGTTTACACGAGATGAGCTATCAAAGTTGGAGACGGATGCGCATAAACATGTTCTTGTGATTTCTAAGGCTTGTTGCTTGGACATGTACAAAGAAATTGTCGAGTGTCGTAAATTTAGGACCAGGGCTCTAGAAAGATTGGAGTTCCGTGTTAAGGAGGCCAAAGAAGCTTGGAAAGCTGAAGAAAATCATAATTAGGATTCAGCAAAAATCTTGTACGTATTTGCCAGAAGCTGACGAGGACATCCCTACTACAACTACTACTTCCTCAACTCTTCATGATGAACAAGCCAATCAAATCCGACTTGGACCTATTACAAGAGCCCGTGCTAAGTTATTAGAACAGCAGGTGAATTTGCTCTTACTCGAGTCTGATGATCGACTTAGTGAGAATTATATACTGCCTAAATCCTTGTGTGTTTGTATGATCAGATATCAAGGTGAAGACAAGGAACTAGGAGGAGCTGAGGTTCAAGAAGAAGAAGCCAAGGAACAAGGACAAGCTACATGGGAAGAAGAACCTCAAGAAGACAAGGCCAGGAAAAACAAAGCTTCAGGCCGCGGTACTACCGCGCTACGGTACTACCGGGCCTACTACC
Organism: Bromus sterilis; assembly: GCA_950022295.1. Taxonomy (NCBI): domain Eukaryota; kingdom Viridiplantae; phylum Streptophyta; class Magnoliopsida; order Poales; family Poaceae; genus Bromus; species Bromus sterilis. The sequence goes on along the minus strand of OX465601.1, from coordinate 133,229,920 downwards.
GCCCGTACTACCGCGGCAACAGAAGGGTTACGGTAGTGGTTACGGTACTACCGTGCCTACTACCGCGAAGGTCAGGAGAGATACGGTAGTGGTTACGGTAATAGCTGCGGTACTACCGCACCCGCGGTACTATCGCGCCAATTACGGTACTACCGTGCTGCCTGCGCGCAGAAACGGGCCTACGGCCCCTGTATCCGAGTCTGGACCCCCTTAGACTATAAATACAAGTCCCCCTACGAGTTTTAGAGTCAGACCACGTTTAGATAAACCCTAGTTCCTGAGAATTGCTCCAAGCATTCATCTTGAATCAAATACTTCAATTCGTATCGATCTGAAGTGTTGCTACTGCAAGTCTTGTGTGATCTGTTGTTCCACTGGGAATTAGTAGATTGCAAATTACCGTCTCATGGTTGACGGCTACGTTGCGCAAGTGTGTGAAGTTGTGAATATCCAAAGGGTAGAGAGCTGTCGCATTGGCAACAGGGATCTAGCGAGGAGAGTTCATCGGCTACATACAAGTTATCTATCATTGCCCTCCTATTCACCATCCGCTTACTGAGAAGATCGGGCCACCCCTTATCATCTTGGTATCAGATTTCCAGTGTTCCCTCGGTAAGCATCCACCAAATCCATCAATTAGATCGTTTTGTTTCCGTCCTATCCAGAAAAAGCCATACAAAAATATTAGGGTTTAGTGTTTTTGCCATAACCTAGAGTGCATCTTTTCCAAGTTTTAGTTGCTGATCGTCGTCCAGTTTGCGTAACTTGTTTTTGATTGAGTCTTACTTTTCCTATTTTTGTGTCTCACAAGTCGGAGTGTCTTTGTCGTGTTCGATTGATTTGTGTCGAGTTAGTTTGTTTTTGTTGTCTTTTATCCCTCAGTTTGTGTCTCCGTTTGATAGCCATAGTTAGCCTTTCTTTGGTGTAGCACTTTCCTATTGAGACTAGCATATCTTTGCTCTTCGGGCTGCTCCTATAGGTTTTGAAGTGCATCAAGTGGTTTGTGCAAAGTTGAGTTGGGTTGCTTTTTACGTCACGTTGAGTCAGAAAATTCAAAAAAAAAAGGAAATAGTTGAGCAAAAAGCCTAGCCAAAAGAGACAGAAAAGGCAAAGTTGATTACATATTTTGTGCAGCCTTGAGTTCCTTGTTCTACCACGTTCATAGCACTAGTAGATTGAGCAATCTTGTGCCCGTACACTTTGAGCTTTTGCTAGAATTTCTCTCTTGTGCAATTGCAACACGAGCATTACTCCGCCACACCTATTGTGCGTTCAATTTCATAGTTGCTTTTGCCCAGTTGTTCTCCACCGCGTGTGTTCCCGTAGAACTTCTTGGCATACGATCAGCACTAGGATTTGTGAATTGGTGTAGTTAGGGTACCATACCTATAGCTCCACCACATATATCCTGCTTTGTCGTGTGTTCACTCTTTTACTCGGGTATTCACTTCATCACATCCGTGCACTAGTCCTCCATCCGAACGGGTACGCATTACTATTCACTTTGGAACGGTAAGATTCACCTTTTCTTGTCAGTTTTGAGTGAGTTGTGAGTGTCCACCAAAAGATTTTGATTTAGTGCACTAACCTACTAATCATGTCTCAAAGTGGTTTTGATGCGATGCAGAAACAGGATAAGGATGCGCCAGTTACATGGGAGGCATATGAAGGTCTCCGTGATCACTTGACTGGGATGTTTACTAAATCCGCTGATGCGATTGATACAAATGTTCAAGCGGTCCAACTGAAAGTGGACGCGACTGAAGCGGCAGTCGCCACTATGCAACAACAATTTGCTGCTATACAGCAGAGCCTACAACAAATGACAACATCTATCACGGGCATACAAGCAGCTATGGTACAACGCCAACCTGACGCTCAGGAAGATGATGGTAGTGTCCATGGTGACAATGCTGATTTGAGGGGCAATCAAGGCCGTGGGCGTGGTCTTCAAGGACCGGTTCGCCAACCTCCACTTGGTCTTAGTGCGCGCCGTATACCCATTCAGGAAGAAGATGTCTTGAGCAAGCCCAAGTTTAACATCCCCAAATTTGAAGGTTCCACGGATGTGGAAGAGTACCTCACATGGGAGCTTAAGATGGAAAAATTATGGCGTTTGCATGATTATCCGGAGGACAAGAAGATCAAGATTGCTTCGTCCGAGTTTGACGGTTATGCCTTGCGTTGGTGGGAGAGTGTGTTGACCGAGATACAAGAAACCAATGGGCAGCCTATTCGTACATGGCGTGACATGAAGGCGACCATGAAATCTCGGTTTGTTCCCACTAATTACTTACGGACAGTTTTGATAAATTGCAACAATTGAAGCAAGGTACTATGTCCGTTGATGCATACTATATGGAGATGGAGATGTTGCTGCAACGTGCGCGAGTTCGCGAAGAGGTTGAGATGACTATGCAACGTTTTCTCCATGGGCTGAAATTTACTATCAAGAGTATTGTGCGGCATCACCAATACTATAATATGAATGATCTATTGCATCTTGCAAGGGAGGCTGAATCCCAGCTTGCAGAAGAGGCACAACTGAAGTCAAGATACTCCACATCTAGCAGATTTTCTCCAAGGACACCGTCTGCCGCGCCTATGGAGCATTATGGTGCCAATACTCGAGCTTCTTCTTCAGTTTCCAAGCCAGCCTCCAATGGTTCTATGGCCAAGAAGCCAGCTGCTCCTGCCACTAGTGCAGGCTCCAACATGTCTACAGCTCGCAATCGCGAGATGACTTGTCATTCTTGCGTTAATCCGGGTCACTTTAAGAGAGATTGCCCGAACCGAAAGGTCATGTTTATTAATGAAGAAACCGGCGAGTATGAAACCGGTGATGATGAAGACCCAGCCGCGTTTGAGGATGAAGGTTACAATACCGAAGAAGGCATGGATGCTTTTCCGTCACATGCTCCTACCATTGTTGTATCACAACGTGCTCTTACAGTGCAGCCACATGCTGATTCTCAGCGCTGTAATTTGTTCCAAACCAAGGCACTCGTTGGCCCCAACAAAGCCTGCAAAGTGATTATTGATGGAGGTAGCTGCCGCAACCTCGCAAGCAAGGAGTTATGTGCCAAGCTCAATCTGAAATACTTACCTCACCCAAATCCTTATTATGTCCAATGGTTGAGTGACAGTGGTGAGATGAAGGTGAACCACATGGTGCGCGTAAATTTTGAGATAGGCCCATACAAGGATTCCATCGATTTTGATGTGGTGCCTATGACAGTTTGCCATCTCTTATTGGGTCGGCCATGGTTATATGATCGCCATGTGCAACACAATGGTCGAGCCAATACATATCATTTGGAGTTCAAGGGCAAGAAAGTTAATCTCCATCCTATGTCCCCACAGCAAATTGTGAATGAGTCTCGTCAGAAGGTAGAGGTGAATGTAGAACCAACACGAGAGAACAATGTAATAGCTGTGAGTGATAATATAACGAAAAGTGCGAGAGAGACTAGTTTGCTTACATTAGCCACCAAAGAAGACATGAGAGAATTTAGTGAGGATCCAACAGCCATACCTCTTGTCCTCATGTATAAAGGCGAGGTTTTGGTTTCTAATGATAACCATCCTATTTCTCCTGGTGTGGCTACTGTTTTGCAGGATTTTGATGATGTGTTTCCGGCGGAGGTTCCAGTGGGATTACCACCCTTGCGTGGTATTGAGCACCAAATTGATCTTATACCGGGTGCAACTCTTCCTAACCGGGCACCATACAGGACAAACCCCCAAGAGACGAAGGAAATTCAGCAACAAGTACAAGCGCTTCTGGATAAAGGGTATATTCGTGTCAGCCTTAGCCCTTGTGTTGTTCCTGTTATTTTGGTTCCTAAGAAAGATGGTACATGGCGTATGTGTGTAGATTGTAGAGCTATTAATAACGTTACTATTCGATATCCTCATCCTATTCCACGTTTAGAGGATATGCTTGATGAATTGTGTGGTGCTGCTATTTTCTCTAAAATTGATTTGCGTAGTGGATACCATCAAATTAGGATGAAAGAAGGGGATGAATGGAAAACTGCTTTCAAAACTAAGTTCGGCTTATATGAGTGGTTAGTTATGCCTTTTGGTCTTACTAATGCTCCTAGTACTTTCATGAGATTAATGAACCATGTTTTGAGGGAGTTTATTGGACATTTTGTGGTTGTGTATTTTGATGATATACTTATTTACAGCCGCAATGAATTTGAACATGCTGATCATATTAGACAAGTTTTGCAAGTGTTGCGTGATGCTAAATTATATGCTAATCTTGAGAAGTGCACTTTTGCAAAAGAGAAGGTCATATTTTTGGGATATGTTGTATCTAAGCATGGGGTAGAAGTATATTCTTCTAAAATTGAGGCAATTCAAAATTGGCCTACTCCCATGAATGTTAGCCAAGTACGAAGTTTTCACGGTCTTGCTGGTTTTTATAGACGTTTTGTGAAAGACTTTAGTACTATTGCTGCACCGTTGAATGAATTGACTAAGAAAGGTGTGCCTTTTGTTTGGGGTGTTGCCCAAGACCTTGCATTTGATGAGTTGAAACGTTTTCTTACTTCTGCACCATTACTTGCATTACCTGATTTTGCTAAGCAATTTGAAGTTGAATGTGATGCTAGTGGTATAGGCATTGGTGGTGTGTTGATGCAAGAAGGTAGACCTATTGCTTATTTTAGTGAGAAACTTTCTGGTGCTAGATTGAACTATCCTGTTTATGATAAAGAATTGTATGCACTTGTTCGTGTTCTTGAGGTTTGGCAACATTATTTGTGGCCAAAAGAATTTATCATACATTCTGATCATGAAGCTTTGAAATATTTGAAAGCGCAATCTAACTTGCATAGGCGCTTAGCTAAATGGGTTGAGTTCATTGAGTCTTTTCCCTACATCATCAAATATAAGAAAGGGAAAGATAATGTTGTTGCTGATGCTCTCTCTAGGAAGAACATGTTATTGACACATGTTGATGTTAAAATTCCTGGATTAGAGAGTTTGTGTGATTTATATGCAACTGATCATGATTTTGCTGAACCATATCGTTTGTGTTTGCTTCAGAATGCTTGGGACAAGTTCCACATCCATGATAGATTTTTATTTCGAGCTAACAAACTTTGTGTTCCAGAATCTTCTGTGCGTTTGCTATTATTGCAGGAATCACATGCAGGAGGATTGATGTGTCACTTTGGGCGTGAGAAGACACTACTCATGCTTGCTGATAATTTTTATTGGCCCAGGATGAGGCGTGATGTGGACAGGCTTGTTCGACGCTGCATTATATGCAATACATCCAAGTCCAAGCTGAAGCCTCACGGTTTGTATACTCCACTATCGGCTCCTACCACACCTTGGGAAGATATTAGTATGGACTTTGTGTTAGGATTGCCACGTACTAAATATGGTCATGATAGTATATTTGTGGTAGTGGATAGATTTTCCAAGATGGCACATTTTATTGCTTGCCATAAGAGCGACGATGCGTCGCATGTTGCTAACCTGTTTTTCAGGGAGATTGTACGCTTGCATGGAGTGCCCAAGACAATTGTTTCTGACAGGGATGTAAAGTTTGTGAGCTACTTCTGGAAGACACTTTGGGGAAAGCTAGGAACAAAGCTAATGTTCAGCACTACATGTCATCCTCAAACTGATGGTCAAACGGAGGTGGTCAATAGAACATTGTCACAATTGTTGCGAGCTATGATCAAGAAAAATCTGCGCGAATGGGAGGAGTGTTTGCCACATATTGAATTTGCTTATAACAGGGCAGTACACACTACTACTCACCTTTGTCCTTTTGAAGTGGTATATGGTTTCAAACCTATTACACCTCTTGATTTGCTGCCTCTTCCATTGCAGGAACGAGTTAATATGGAGGCATCAAAACGAGCAGATTATGTGAAGAAGATCCATGAGAAGACCCGAGAGGCTATTGAGAAGAAAGGCAAGAGCGTTGCTGCTACAAGGAACCAGTCACGGAAGAAAGTTTTATTTCAGCCTGGAGATATGGTTTGGGTACATCTGCGTAAGGATAGGTTTCCAGGATTGCGGGACTCCGAGTTGAAGCCACGTGGTGCTGGTCCTTATAAAGTGCTGGCCAAGATCAATGATAATGCCTACTCGATTGATATTCCCATTGCTGAGTTTGGTGGTACAAGTAACAACTTTAATGTAGCTGATTTATCACCACATATGGGAGATGACCTCGGAGCGTCGGGGTCGACGCCTTTTGAAGGGGGGGGGGAGATGATGAGGACATCCCTACTACAACTACTACTTCCCCAACTCTTCATGATGAACAAGCCAATCAAATCCGACTTGGACCTATTACAAGAGCCCGTGCTAAGTTATTAGAACAGCAGGTGAATTTGCTCTTACTCGAGTCTGATGATCGACTTAGTGAGAATTATATACTGCCTAAATCCTTGTGTGTTTGTATGATCAGGTATCAAGGTGAAGACAAGGAACTAGGAGGAGCTGAGGTTCAAGAAGAAGAAGCCAAGGAACAAGGACGAGCTACATGGGAAGAAGAACCTCAAGAAGACAAGGCCAGGAAGAACAAAGCTTCAGGCCGCGGTACTACTGCGCCACGGTACTACCGCGCTGACCGCGGTACTACCGCGTCACGGTACTACCGGGCCTACTACCGCCCGTACTACCGCGGCAACAGAAGGGTTACGGTAGTGGTTACGGTACTACCGTGCCTACTACCGCGAAGGTCGGGAGAGATACGGTAGTGGTTACGGTAGTAGCTGCGGTACTACCGCACCCGCGGTACTACCGCGCCAATCACGGTACTACCGTGCTGCCTGCGCGCAGAAACGGGCCTACGGCCCCTGTATCCGAGTCTGGACCCCCTTAGACTATAAATACAAGTCCCCCTACGAGTTTTAGAGTCAGACCACGTTTAGATAAACCCTAGTTCCTGAGAATTGCTCCAAGCATTCATCTTGAATCAAATACTTCAATTCGTATCGATCTGAAGTGTTGCTACTGCAAGTCTTGTGTGATCTGTTGTGCCACTGGGAATTAGTAGATTGCAAATTACCGTCTCGTGGTCGACGGCTACGTTGCGCAAGTGTGTGAAGTTGTGAATATCCAAAGGGTAGAGAGCTGTCGCATTGGCAACAGGGATCTAGCGAGGAGAGTTCATCGACTACATACAAGTTATCTATCATTGCCCTCCTATTCACCATCCGCTTACTGAGAAGATCGGGCCACCCCTTATCAGAAGCGGTTTGTAAATTTATCACTTTGATGTGTAATCCTTTTGGTAGCAAAGTGTTATACATTTGTGTTTGTCTTTCATTATGGACTCCATGCCTTGGTTACTCTTACGCCATGTTTATTTAGAACAATCTTGTAGGCTTTATTCAAATAGAACGGGTTCATTAAAGAAATGTTTGCGTTGACCAGAGGAGAACCCAATCAAGTATGAGGACCTTGTAATAAACCCTAACCATAGCCTAGCTCAATTTTAAGCATCAATATTCTTGCTCCTAGAATCATACATAAAGCAACACTTTGTAAACTACACACTAGATCCCCGTACATTCATAAAGTAGAGAAGGGGGGGGGGTACAAAGTATAGATATATCCCTCCACCTGTGCACAATTTGGCTTATGGCCCAGATAAATCAACTACCTCACTAGATCCCCATCTTGCAACTTAGGAAAGAGGATATATGATGGAGTGGCGCCCAACACAAGTGCCACACCAGGGAAGTCGCAGATAATCAAGAGGAGGAAGCAAGGAGAGGATGTAGTGGTGCAGGTCGATGACCCAATGATTTTGGCGTCCTCCGGTGAGGAGGGGCGCCAGGATCAATGAGGACCCTATGCTGGAACTGTCGTGGGATTGGTGATATTGCGACAGTCAAAGAGCTCCGCGATCTTGTGGAGGCAAGTGCGCCGACGATTCTTTGCATAGTTGAAACACAAATTTCTAAGGATCGTGTGGAGGGTTTGGCGGGAAGTTTGGGTTTTACTGGTCGTTTTGCTGTTGCTAGTAATGGTCGTAGTGGCGGCCTCTGCATGTACTGGAAAAGCAATGTGGTAGTTGATATAAAAACTTTCTCACATTATCACATTGACTCAGTTGTGACTACCCCTGGACAGGAGCCTTGGCGGCTTACTTGTTTCTATGGGGAAGCAAATAGAAGCCTGAGATATAAAACTTGGGATACAATGAAAATCCTAAAGGGGGAGAATGATTTACCTTGGGTCTGCATTGGGGATTTCAATGAGATCCTTAGGCAAGAAGAGCAGATGGGGCCTAATCAGAGAGACAACAATCAAATAGCGGGTTTTCGTGAAGCCGTCGACGTGTGTGAGCTGGCTGATTTAGGCTACAAAGGGCTAGAATGGACTTTTGAGAAGAAGGTGACTGGAGGACAATATTGCAGAGTGAGGTTGGATAGAGCTTTGGCCACCACGAGCTGGTCGACTGCTTTCCCCTTTGCATCAGTTGAGCATCTGACTGCGGTGAAGTCAGATCTTTGCCCAATTATTCTGATGAACAACAGAGAGGCTTGTAACCTGCGGGTGGATATCAAGAAACCTTTCATATATGAGTGTATGTGGGAGAGAGATGCACGGTTCGGAAAGGTCGTGAACGAAACTTGGGCCAGGTCGGGCCCTGCAAATTCTGTTACCGAACTTTCATCAAAACTAGAGTCGATGGCTGGTGCTTTTGCACAATGGGGGAAGAACTCTTTTGGTTCTGTTCGCCAGGAGCTTCGTGAGTTGCGGAACAAACTGGCGGAGCACCGTGCTCAACCTGGGAGGGTTGGGCCGAGTCCAGAGGAGAAGCTAACTGAGGAAAAGATGGTGGAATTATGCTATAGGGAGGAAATAATGTTTCGGCAACGCTCTCGTGTGGAATGGCTTACAGAAGGGGACAAAAATACTAAATTTTTTCAGAGGAAGGCGAGTGCCAGAAAGGCCAAGAACCTTATTGTTGGCCTAGATCGTGATGATGGTACACACTGTTCGGACCCTTCGGAACTCAAGTCCATGGCCAACGGTTTTTATGCCAACTTATATGCATCAGAAGGTATAATTGGGTTGGAAGAGGTTCTTTCTCATATACCAAGGAGGGTGGACCAACATATGAATGATCTTCTTAATGCGGAATATACAAATGCAGAGGTGAAAAAGGTTTTTCCTCAGATGTTCCCCACTAAAGCACCAGGCCCTGATGGATTTCCTGCGCACTTTTTCCAGCGGCATTGGGAGCTTTGTGGTGATGAGATTACAGGCATAATTATCAGGCTGTTGAGAGGAGATGACTCGCCAGAGGATATCAATCGTACGTTCATCGTATTAATTGTAAGACCCCTGATGTGGTACTAACTCTAACTAGTCGCTTACGCGTACGGTCGGAGTTAGAGCACATCAAACGCCACCGGCGCACGACACTCGCACTCGTGTCGCTGCCGGATTCTCGACAACAGGTATATGAAGCATAACTCTACAAGACAAAAAAGCATATAGATAGATAAATAGAGCAGGGCATACAACGCCACTGTCTAATAATACAACATCATCTGAGTACAACTCATCAATACATCAAGCGGAAGCATAAAAGGGACCAAGTACGGTCAAGATCCAAATTGCCCTAGAGAGGGCTACACATAAAGATCCACCCACGGGAACGTCTGAACCCAACTATAAGATCCTACTAGTCGAGGTACTCGTACTCGTCGTCGTCCTCCAGGGGCACCTCCACGAAGTAGCGCCCAGTGCTCGGGTCGAGGTAGTAGTCCACTGCAGCGGCCGATCAGGCAAAGCGGTAAAGACAGAAAAAGTAAACGGGGGTGAGAACATGTCATTACAGAATAACTAACCCTACAGGAAAGGGAAAGACATGGACAGGTTGCAACCGTACTAGCATATATGGTGGCTAATCGTTCTATCAGAATAAGGATGAGACCCAAGAGGTTACGACGACAACGTGTCGTAAGTCTGCTATCCACCTACTTACGCAAACATAACACAACCTCGTTTCTCCCTCGGTCCCCCTGGATGGAGAAAGACAACCAAGGCACGCACACGGTTTGTCAAGTTTTATAGCATGATTATAGTTGATGTTATTCTATGAACAAGGAGTAGGTCTCAAGTCGTCCATAACCGCGGACACGGCTTTTCGAAAAGATTTACCCTGCAGGGGTGTACCAACTGTCCATTATAGACGTCGCATGTACGCCCGGTTTCCATTTGGCTAGGTAAGCGCCTGAAACTCCGGAACGTCAGAGTCCCTCTAACGTCAGAGGCGTCCGCGGCGGTTCGAAGACGATGGGCTGGAGCGGCTCCTCCTAGTGCGAACCTGCAGCACCAGGAGCAGCAGAGCGCATGGAAGATGGTCAAAACGATCCCGCGGCCGAGGGATTCCAGCAACTGCGGCGGCGCTTATCGGAATTTGGCGCATGCCTGGAGGAATAGGGGAGCTTCGGGAGAGCCATGGCGGCGGCGGCGAGCGGAAGGGGAAGGGAGGAACGGAACTAGGGTTCCCAGGCGGAGCCCTAGGTGCTCTTATATGCCCGAGAGGTCCCCCGGACACGCTGGCGCAGCCCTGTCGCCGTGGCCTCTCCGGCGGGGAAAAGCAGAGAGGGGGGAGGAGACTCCACGGTGTAAAGGTGGGGGACGACCCCCTCCCGTACCGTTTCGCCATGGGCTGGGCTCGGGATGGACTAGGCCCAGCTGGGCCAAGCCTGCCCCCGGGGAGAAAAGAGGAGGGGCACAGCCTCTTATGAAAAAAGAAAAACCCAGCCAGGAAAGAAAAAGAAGAAAAGGCAGAAGAAAAAGGAAATAAAATATATAAGAAATATATTTCATAACCCTTGAGTCATGCTTGTTCACCCAAAATTGGTTGCACAATTTTTGGATGCAGAGAAATTCACCCAAAATTCAAACAGCACCACTTCCATTTATAAATAAATAGAAAAGTGTCTTTGGGGAATTTTTGGAGAAGAAAAGCAAGGTGAAAAATTCTATGAGCTTGAGATTCCTAATCCTTGCATTTTCCTGGATTTTACAAAATTGGTTTGACCAATTTTGGCAACAACAAAAATGTGGCCCCTTTTTGAATTCAAGAGCACTTTGAACTAGGGCTACTGATTTTGAATGTTGTAAAAGGAATTTGACAAGATGACAATCACGGCCAAGACATTTGAAATGGCTATGCCAAACAAGAGGTTGAGGTGATGTGACTTGTGCTCAGAACAAATCCAACATCAAGTCAAAAGCATCACATAGATCATCCCTGATCACAAGGCCCATTGGCTCCAATCCCAATGCAACTTAAGATCATCACATGAAAATCTCAAACACATCCACCATGACAAGTTACCAATCCAATATAGGAAAAGAAAATACATGGTGTTTGGTAGTTTATTACATGTGGGTTGTCACATTAATTCCCAAGATTACAAGTCCAAAAAACCTAGGACAATTCAGACCTATAAGTCTTTGTAATGTAGTCTATAATATTGCTTCAAAGGTCTTAGAAAATAGGCTGAAGATCATCCTCCCGGAGATTATTTCTGCTGAGCAGTCAGCTTTTCTTCCTGGAAGGTTTATCACGGATAAATTTATCACAGCTTATGAGTGTTTGCATTATATGAAAACAAGGAAAGTGAAGGGGAACCGGTTTTGTGCGCTCAAGCTTGACATGATGAAGGCTTATGATAGATTAGAGTGGCAATATTTGAAGGAAGTCATGATGAAATTTGGTATCAACCAGATATTTACGGAGACCATTATGAGGTGTGTGACCTCGGTCTCTTTCTCTGTCTTGTTTAATGGAGGTATTTCGGATGATTTCAGGCCAACTAGAGGATTAAGGCAAGTGACCCCATCTCACCTTACCTCTTTTTGATTGCTGCGGAGGGTTTATCTTGTTTGCTGAAATCAGTTGATCTAGGGGTACGGGGATTGCAAGTTGCTCCTACGGCTCCTTTTGTCAATCACCTTTTGTTTGCGGACGATAGCTTACTCTTTTTTGAAGCAACAATGGAAAGTGAAACAAAGGTGAAGAACATACTTGGGAAATACTGCGATGCATCGGGGCAAAAAATCAATGTTAGCAAGTCCTTAATTTTTTTCAGTAAAGGTGTGAGTAACATTACCAGGGGCGAAGTCAAGGCAGTTCTTGAGGTTACTAATGAATCTTTATCTGAAAAATATTTGGGCCTTCCAACTGATGTGGGGAAATCAAAAGAAGGATGTTTTAAATTCTTGAAGGACAGAATCTGGAAGCATGTCCAAGGATCGATGGAAAAGTGTTTATCTGCGGGAGAGAAGGAAGTTTTAATCAAATCAGTAGCTCAAGTAATTCCAACATACTCCATGGCGTGTTTCAAACTTCCACGTGGTTTTTGCGATCATATTAATGGGATAATTCGGAAATTTTGGTGGGGAATCAAGAAGGGTGAACGGAAGGCAGCATGGGTTTCTTGGGAAATAATGACCAAACCAAAGCCCCTTGGTGGTTTGGGTTTCAAGGACATAGAGCTTTTTAATTTAGCCTTATTGGCTCGACAATCTTAGAGGATAATGCAGGAACCTGAGTCCCTCAACGCCCGAATTCTGAAAGCAAGATATTTCCCTAACTCTGAATTTCTGGAAGCCGAGCTGGGATCCCAACCATCCCAAGTCTAGAAATCCCTCCTGGAAGGTAGAGAAGTACTTTCTCTAGGGCTGATTAGAAGAATTGGAGCTGGTACATCTACTGAAATTTGGCATCACAATTGGTTGCCGAGAGACTACAAGCTGAGGCCTCTTAGCTCCATATAAGCTAACCCCCCTACCATGGTTTCAGAGCTAATCACTTCGTCTGAAAGGACATGGAACTTGCAGTTGCTGCGGACACACTTTTCTGCACCAGATTGCGATGTGATTTCAAACATTCCCCTAAGTTTGCGTGCTGGGGAAGACTATTGGGCATGGCACTATGATAGGAAGGGTGTATTCACCGTAAGATCAACATAAAAATGATATCTGCTATCAAGCATCAAAGGGAGCAGTGGTTTTAGGAGCATGCAGTGCATTCAAATCTTGAAGCTGAAAGCAAGTCATGGACGACGCTATGGAAAACGAAGGTCCCATCCAAGGTTAGGATGTTCATGTGGAGACTGGCACATATGTCTGTTGCTACAGGCTCGGTGAAACATTCCCGTAACATGGCGCCTACGCCGGTCTGTGCAATCTGCAACGCGTCGTATGATTCATGGAGTCATTCTCCGATCGAATGCCGCATGGCAAGATGTGTTTGGGCTATGGCGGATGAAGAACTAGTTGAACATGTGATATCAAATTCCAATAACGACGCTCGTTTGTGGCTGTTCTAGCTGTTTGACACATTGAAGAAGGAGGATCTTGCTCGGGTCCTGGTTACTTTATGGGCGATCTGGTGGGATAGAAGACGTGCTCTCCATGAGGACCAATTTCAAAGCCCACTGTCAACACATTTGTTCATCAATAATTATCTAGAGGAACTAAAAGTGCTTGATCATCCAGTACACCCACATGAAATAATGGCCAAACCTGCAAGGAGGATGCAGTGGCTAAAGCCGGACCATGGTTTCCACAAGCTGAATGCGTATGGAGGTTTTTCTCGTGATGGCAGGTTCGGCGCGGCAGCAACGGTATGCAGGGATTCCAATGGAAATTTTCTTGGAGCATCTGCAGTTGTTTATGAAGGCCTTACGGATCTGGCGTCCCTTGAAGCTCAGACATGCAATGAAGCACTATCTTTGGCGAAAGATTTGAATCTCCAACATCTTGAGATTGCAAATGATTGCCAGGAGGTTATCAACAACATCAAGCAGAAGGCATCACCACTCTATTCGTCGGTTATTCGGGATATAAACTTAACTAGCTTAGATTTCATTAAAGTTTGTTTTAAGTTTGAGTTTAGAGAAAGCAAATTTGAAGCTCACTCCTTGGCTAAGGCTGCAAGTACTCTTCCTGTTGGTCATCATGTATGGCTTGGTATTTTTCCGGACATTGTCGTGTTGCCGGTAAGAATATTGAGTCAGTAGTGTCTGGAAAATCTAAAAAAAGGAAAGAAAAACGAAAGGTTCTTCTTGGATAGGCTTGCGCTAAGCCTTATCTTTCAGAACAATTTTCTGAAGAGCAACTGTTAGGCAACCGAAATTAGCATTAATATTCGGTGATCTCTTTCCATACTAGTGCTTGATATTATCATTACTCATGCCATTATGGTTAATATTTGTAGGGATTGTTTTCATGTATACTTGTAATCATCCTATTAATACAAGATACCCACGACCAATCATGGTGTGGTCAATTTCCCTCATTCTCTCTTTCTATCATGGTACCAGCTAGAAGATCTTCCGCTGTCCTCTACTACCGCCACCGACCTAGGGCTGCCCGTCGCGCCTCCTCTCCCTCCTTCGCCGTCAACACCATGTTCGCCGCCGGCGCCCACCCCCATGTCGCTCTCTGTTCTCAAGCCACTGACATCCAGAACATCAAATGTATGATCCCTGTCACTCTCGATCTCAAGCCCTCAAATTTCACCAAGTGACTGAACTTCCTCACCATCGCTATCACGCAGTTCGCCCTCTCCGATCACCTCGAGACCCCCCTCCAAACGATGAGGAATGGCTGCAGATAGACTCCACGGTCCTCCGCGGACTATACGGTTCCGTCGCCCCCGATGTCGCTGACATGGTCATGGCTGCGGGCACCACCGTATCCACTATCCTCGTCACCATCACGACCCTCTTCCGCGACAACCAGCAAGCGCACATGGGCTACCTCGAGCAGAAGTTTCGCAACATCGAGCATGGGGACAAGAGCGTCATTGCTTACTGCCTCAAGCAGAAAACGGTTGGCGACGCCCTCGCCGACGTCAACGGTCCGGTCTCCGACGATGCCCTGCTGTGGAAACCATCAAGGGTCTCAACGACCACTATAAGGACATCGAGAACTTCACGCCTCTTCTCACGCCGTTCCCCACCTTTGCGATAACTCGGGAGTTGCGCCTGCTTCCTCTCAGCTACAAAGATCATGTCTAGGCAATGAAATGAAGGAGAATCGTTCACCTTTCATGAGGTCATAGCTAAAGTTGAGAACTTTAAAGGTAGAACCAATGCAGAAATAGTCATCGATGAAGTATATTTGATATACGAGTTATAAATGTCTTTCCCCACAAAACACTAATTGCGGTTGATTAAGTATTCGATGCTTGAACTTAAGAGTGGCTTGGAAGGGATGACGCGACGACGTGTGCTGACGGTAATCAAGATAATTGATGGTCGACAATATTCTCCCTTTACATCTATCATTTGATTAATTATATGAATAAGTTTCGTAACCATTTGAGTGTGAACTTTATTAGTGTGTTTAGCCTCTCGCAAAGATAATTATATTGGGACACGGGGTAGCACCACAGGTGTAGTGCCTCGAAGAGATTATACACGTACGGTACAATCGATGTTCCTCCCGGGCCCCGAACCAGGAGAGCAGCGGAAGAAAGACGGCTACGGATCCCGAATCCAGCAGAACGACGACCTGCCTTATGGTGGAGAACTCCAATCCTGGTGCAGACTCCAAACAAGGGGAGTCCACTTCCGGGAAGGAGAAGGAGGAAGAAGGAGATATTGATGTGTTGGAAAAAAGGGGGAGGGGGGCTACCCCTCCTTAGATAGGCCAAGGGGGGGGGGCGTGATCCTCCTCCCCTCCCCATGTGGGACTAAACTCCCAAGGGGGGGGGGGGAGTTCGCCGGCCATAGGGGGGGTTGGGCCCCACCCTTGGCGCCAAGCCCAAGAGGGGAAACCCCCTCCTCCCCTAATGGGCCCCATGGGCCCATTTAGCCTTTTTCCCATTTGTTTTAATTTATTTAATATGTTTTAAATATTTAATTCAGATAATTAAATAATAAAACATTATTAAAACAATTAAACTTTATTTTGAACTATTCAAAATGTCCGGAAACCATTCCGTCCTCCTCCGGAACTATTCCGGTGATTTCTCCTATTTCACCGATTGATCCCGTAACTGTCCTATGCATCGATTGCCCTTAAGTGTAACACCCTAACGGTCCGAGAAACAGCAGACATGGTCGAGACTCTTCTCATTGACCAATGACTAGTCAGTTGGACCTGGTTACAATCCTTGACAGCCCTGCGCTTCCATCGAATGAACTTCGATCGCTTTTGGAAACCGTTAACGATACGACGTAATCCCTTTGTGCTGCGGTACTTTGTTTGTCCGAGGTTTGATCGTCGGTATCCTACATACCGTGTTCACATCTCGTTCACAACAAACAACTTCTCTCGTCCATGATCATTGCATCTCTTGTGACCTAGTCACGTCCTTGCAAGGTGTTGATGCAATATCACCGAGTGGGCCCAGAGTACATGTCCTGTCACAAGGACTGACAAATCCCGCTCTGATCTATTAACATACTCATCAACCATCTATTTCGGAATACCCAAAGTGCACCGTTATAGCCAGCATATTTCAGTCAGGCGGTGGGATACAAATCAAAGTCTCCTCATAGATGATAATTACGTATGATCATTACGGTCTAAGGACTAAGCCATACGTTACAAAGTCATAGTAACGCTGAACTATGTGACTCGATCACATTGCAATACTTTTAGGTGGGTGTACGTCCATCACATCATTCCCCTTAATGATATGACCTCATTGTCAATGGACTTAAGTGTCGCCATGATCAGTAAAGCTTGATCAATCAATTTCCCAATGAGATAGTTTACCCGAGTTAAACTCCGGACCATGTTTTATACTACACCTGTATTAGTATTTACAAGTAATACAGTTATAGCACAGTATAAAACGTATTATGAACAAAACGGATATGTGACAAATATCTTTATTAATTTGTCTCTAGGGCACATATCGAACAGTCTCCCACTTGCACTAGAGTACAAATTACACTAGTTTACATCAGGTATGTATCTAACACCAATGGTCTCTCGGTGTTCTTCAAACTTGCCCTGTGGAAGAGGTTTAGTCATCGGGTCTGCTGCGTTCAGATCCGTATGTATCTTGTGAATCCTAGTGTGTCCATCCCTGACGTAGTCTCGCGTCACATGGAACTTTCGGAGGATGTGCTTGGCTGTAGAGTGAGTTCTTGGCTCCTTCGCGTTAGCAATGGCACCCGTGTTGTCGCAGAAGATTCCCACGGGGTTAGTGCAACTGGGAAAGACGCCAAGCTGGATCACGAACTTCTTCAGCCACAGCGCCTCGTTTGACGCTTCGCAAGCGGCAATATACTCCGACTCCATTGTAGATTGGGCGACGACTGACTGTTTTCCGCTCCTCCAGCTAATTGCGCCACCGTTCAACATGAAAACATATCCCGTCTGGGATTTCGAGTCATCTAGATCCGAGCCGAGGCTTTCTTCAACGTAGCGATGAGCTCCTCATCAACTCCTCCATAAACGAGAAAGAGATCCTTAGTTCTTCTTAAGTACTTAAGGATGTTCTTTACTGCTGTCCAGTGAGCCATTCCCGGGTTACTTTGGTAGCGATTAGTCATACTAATGGCCAGCGCTAAATCCGGTCTGGTACATAACATAGCATACATGAGAGAACCTATGGCTGAGGCATAGGGCTTTGAGGACATCTCCTCCTTCTCTTTTGCTGTGGTTGGGCATTGAATCACGCTTAATTTGACACCTTTTATAACTGGCAAGAGACCTCTCTTTGAGTCATCCATTTTGAACCTTTTCAATATCTTGTCAATATAAGTGTTCTGACTCAAGGCCAACCGTCGATTTGGTCTATCTCTATAGATCTTAATCCCCAATATGTACGCAGCTTCACCTAGGTCCTTCATGGAAAATTGTCCATTCAGATATTCCTTCACTTCCTCTAAGAATTTCTTATCATTCCCTATTAGTAATATGTCATCTACATATAACACAAGGAATGCTACAGAGATCCCACTCAGTTTCTTATGGACGCAGAACTCTTCGACGTTTTGGACAAATTCAAAAGCTTTAACGACCTCATCAAATCAAAGATTCCAGCTCCGAGATGCTTGCTTCAACCCATAGATGGACCGTTGAAGCTTGCACACCTTACCAGCGTTCCTTGGATCGACAAACCCCTCTGGTTGCATCATATACAACTCTTCCTCAATGTTGCCATTTAGGAATGCAGTTTTCACATCCATCTGCCATATCTCGTAATCATGATATGCAGCTATTGCTAGTAGGATCCGAATAGACTTTAATATCGCTACAGGAGAGAACGTCTCATCGTAGTAAACTCCTTGAATTTGTCGGAAACCCTTCGCGACAAGTCGAGCTTTGTAGACAGATACGTTTCCGTCTGCGTCAGTCTTTTTCTTGAAAATCCATTTATTCTCGACGGCCTTGCGGTCCTCGGGAATATCCACCAAAGTCCATACTTTGTTGGTGTACATGGAGTCTATTTCGGATTTCATGGCTTCAAGCCATTTCTCGGACCCGGGTCCCTCCATTGCTTCTTTGTAACTTGTAGGTTCATCCGACTCATCAGCCGAGATTGCATTCACAAGCTGTCCGTAAAACTCAGTAGGTTGACGGACCCTTGATGACCTACGGGGCATAAAAGGTTCCTCTTCATTCTCATCATGATCATCATCAATGTCATGATCGTTATGAATGTCGTTCTGGCCATTCTCTTCAGCTCCCACTGTGGAAGATGGTTCCAGAACAATTTCCGTAGCCGTTTCTTCCAATTGGAGTGATTGGTCAGTCACTTCATCGAGGTCTATTTTCCTCCCACTCAACTCTTTCGTGAGAAACTCCTTCTCAAGAAAGTGTCCCGTCTTGGCAACAAACGTTTTGCTGTCAGACTTGTTGTAGAAGGTGTATCCACAAGTTTCCTTGGGATAGCCCACAAAGATGCACTTATCCGCCTTGGATTCAATTTTTTCAGGCTGTAGTTTCCTAACATAAGCCTCACAACCCCAAATCTTCAGGTGAGACAACTTAGGTTTTGTCCCATGCCATTCTTCAAATGGTGTTGTCTTTACGGATTTGGATGGTGCCCTATTAAGAATATGAACGACAGTTTCTAATGCATACCCCCAGAATGACACAAGCAAATCAATATGAGACATCATCGATCGTACGCTATCCAATAGGGTTCGATTAAGTCGTTCATCCACACCGTTTCTCTGAGGTGTGCCTGCCGGCGTAAGCTGTGGTAATATGCCACAAGACTTCAGATGATTGCCAAACTCGTGACTCAAATACTCGCCACCTCGATCCGATTGAAGGTGCTTGATTTTCTTTCCGAGTTGATTTTCGACCTCATTCTGAAATTCCTTGAACTTTTCAAAGGTTTCAGACTTGTGCTTCATCAAGTAAATATACCCATATCTACTCAAGTCATCAGTAAAGATCACGAAGTAACGAAGACCATTGCGAGTGGGGACGTTCATGGGTCCACATACATCCGAGTGTATGATCCCCAATAAGACATCCGCATGCTCCATTATGCCATTGAATGGAGTCCTTGTCATTTTGCCCATGAGGCATTGTTCACATGTATCAAGGGAACCAAAATCCAATGACTCAAGAAGTCCATCCTTATGGAGCTTCTCCATGCATTTTATACCAATATGACCAAGTCGGCAATGCCACATCTTCATGTGATCTTCATCATTCTTCAATCTTTTGGCCTCAATATTGTTAATGTGACACACTTCACCATCGAGATCAAGTACGAATAAACCATGCAACTCCGGTGCGTGAACATAAAACATTTCATCCTTATAAATCGAACAACCAATTGTATCAGACTTAAAAGAATAGCGGTCTCGCTTCAAGCAAGAGCCACTAACGATGTTCACACTCAACGCGGGTACATAGTAGCAATTATTCAGAACTAAAACCAATCCCGAAGGGAGACTAAGATGCTTCGTGCCGACTGCCAAGACTTCAATCTGACAGCCATTCCCCACGCGCATCGTCACTTCATCTTTGAGCAAGCGTCTCCTATTCCTTAGTCCATGAATGGAATTAGAAATATGAGCGACAGATCCTGTATCAAATATCCAGGATGTGTTCCCGGCGCTTGTCAAGAGAAGATCAACAATATGTATATCAAATATACCTTCGTCTCTCTTGGCGACCTTGCCATCGTTCTTGTCCTTTAGGTACTTGGGACAGTTGCGTTTCCAGTGACCTTCACCCTTGCAGTAGAAGCACTCCACTCCTGGTTTAGGCTTGGGTGCCTTGGGAGGAGCGGCAACTGACTTTCCATCCCTCTTGGGGCCACCTCTTTTGGCCTTCTCCCGCCTGCTTGACTTCTTGAAGTCAGTGGTCTTGTTGACCATGAAGACGGCGTGCTCCTTCTTGATCTCAACCTCAGCTCTCTTCAGCATGGCGAACAACTCAGAAGGGGTTTTGGTCATCGCCTGCATGTTGTAGTTCAGCACAAAGCCTTTGTAGCTAGGGGGAAGCGACTGCAACACCCTATCAACAGCAAGTTCATCTGGAATCTGGCATTCCAGAGCATTCAAGCACTGAACGTAGCCAGACATTTTGACTACGTGCTCAGTCACTCTGCCGTGCTCGTCCATCTTTGCTGAGAAGAAGGCTTCAGAAGCCTCGTACCGTTCAGCCCTGGCTTGAGGTGCGAAGACCGCCTTGAGGTCGGTGATAATCTCAGATGCACCCATCCTCTCAAAGCGTTTCTGCAGCTCAGCCTCCATGGAGTAGAGCATGCCACTCTAGACAAGGTTGTAATCATCAGTCCTGGAGAGATAGACATTCTTCTCGTCCTGACTGGCATCATCTGCTGGTGCGTCACCTAACGCGTCCTCTAGTACGTATGCCATCTTGAGGGGAACGAGGAGAATCCTCAGGGTGCGGAACCAGTTGGTGAAGTTTGTCCCATCTGTTTTTAGCTTATCTTTCTCTAGGAATGATCCTAAGTTGAACAAGGGGCGAGGTGCTGCCATCTACAAGGTTGATTCACAAGGATACATATTTAGACTTTTGTTCATAATGTGGAGTTTCAATTTAATCTCAAAATTCTAGAAAGCTCCCACTTAGATAAAACACCTCTCAATTTAATTAAGTGATTACACAATCCCAGCCCCCATACCTCCCCCGATTGTCACGGCCATCAGTATGCGAACCAGGTAGGCCTCTAAGCCAATCACATCAGGCATGTGACTCGTGCTCGACCTTTCGGTCTCCTGTGTTCCAGGCCCGCATCTACATACGTCAAGCCTGCCAATGAAACCTTGATGTTAGCTGTTCAGCAAGGCCATATCTGCATATGCCAGGCTTGCCAAACCCAACCTCATGCGAACTCCGTTTAATATGTAGGACAACTCCGGTATGTACGGAGCATCAAGCCATATGGGAGAACCTTCCAGGCGGTGCCCACCAAGGGAGAACACAATGTTGGTATTGTGAGAGATGGTCCTGTTTCGTGCTACCGTCGATATATCTAGCATACTAGCATAAAACAGGAAGTAAAACTGTAAATCATACAACCTATGATCCCCCTTCATGCAAAGCAAAGTTAAACGCCTTTCTACTTTAGCTTGTGCAAGTTTTACGTGGCTGCTACGGGTTTCGAGAGAGAAAACCGTTTCTATCCTGCGAAAAACATGCCACAACATCGTCTCCCATCTGTCTCTATTACACCCCTGTCGGGGCCCTCCGTTGCAAACATCTTCGCATCGCTAATGCAGAGAGACAGACACCCCCAACCACTTTATATGGTACAAGCCATATGTCAAGCGTGGAACCAGTCTCGCGTAAACGCGTCAGGTTGGTCGGGGGCCGCTTCATCAAACATTGCCGCAACGCTAAATGAGTACACGTGGGAGGGTAACGAATGAAGATTTGATGCCCACATCCTAGATGTGTTCTACCCGTACAATACATCTACGCATAGCTAGCTCTGATACCACTGTTGGGATAGGCAGAAAACAATTTTTTTTCATACCTACGGTACCCGAACCCAAGATCTATGCTATGGCGATGTAAAGTAACGGAGGGAATCGGTGTTCATACCTTTGAAGACCGAAAGAGGGAAACGTTCTTGCGAACGTGGTTGGCGTAGACTCAGAACTACGACCTCCCTGTCGTGTAGAAGACCACCACCGGCCAGGATGACTCCCGGTAAACCTCCAACAACGAAGTAGCACCACAGGTGTAGTGCCTCGAAGAGATTATACACGTACGGTACAATCGATGTTCCTCCCGGGCCCCGAACCAGGCGAGCAGCGGAAGAAAGACGGCTACGGATCCCGAATCCAGCAGAACGACGGCCTGCCTTATGGTGGAGAACTCCAATCCTGGTGCAGACTCCAAACAAGGGGAGTCCACTTCCGGGAAGGAGAAGGAGGAAGAAAGAGATATTGATGTGTTGGAAAAAAGGGGGGGGGCTACCCCTCCTTATATAGGCCAAGGGGGGGGGTGTGTGATCCTCCTCCCCTCCCCATGTGGGACTAAACTCCCAAGGGGGGGGGGAGTGCGCCGGCCATAGGGGGGGTTGGGCCCCACCCTTGGCGCCAAGCCCAAGAGGGGAAACCCCCTCCTCCCCTAATCGGCCCCATGGGCCCATTTAGCCTTTTTCCCATTTTTTTATTTTTTTAATATGTTTTATATATTTAATTCAGATAATTAAATAATAAAACATTATTAAAACAATTAAACTTTATTTTGAACTATTCAAAATGTCCGGAAACTATTCCGTCCTCCTCCGGAACTATTCCGGTGATTTCTCCTATTTCACCGATTGATCCCGTAACTGTCCTATGCATCGATTGCCCTTAAGTGTAACACCCTAACGGTCCGGGAAACAACAGACATGGTCGAGACTCTTCTCATTGACCAATGACTAGTCAGTTGGAACTGGTTACAATCCTTGACAGCCCGTGCGCTTCCATCGAATGAACTTCGATCGCTTTTGGAAACCGTTAACGATACGACGTAATCCCTTTGTGCTGCGGTACTTTGTTTGTCCGAGGTTTGATACATACCTTGTTCACATCTCGTTCACAACAAACAACTTCTCTCGTCCATGATCATTGCATCTCTTGTAACCTAGTCACGTCCTGGCAAGGTGTTGATGCAATATCACCGAGTGGGCCCAGAGTACCTGTCCTGTCACAAGGACTGACAAATCCCGCTCTGATCTATTAACATACTCATCAACCATCTATTTTGGAATACCCAAAGTGCACCGTTATAGCCAGCATATTTCAGTCAGGCGGTGGGATACAAATCAAAGTCTCCTCATAGATGATAATTACGTATGATCATTACGGTCTAAGGACTAAGCCATACGTTACAAAGTCATAGCAACGCTGAACTATGTGACTCGATCACATTGCAATACTTTTAGGTGGGTGTACGTCCATCACATCATTCCCCTTAATGATATGACCTCATTGTCAATGGACTTAAGTGTCGCCATGATCAGGAAAGCTTTATCAATCAATTGCCCAATGAGATAGTTTACCCGAGTTAAACTACGGACCATGTTTTATACTACACCTGTATTAGTATTTCCAAGTAATACAGTTATAGCACAGTATAAAACGTATTATGAACAAAACGGATATGTGAAAAATATCTTTATTAATTTGTCTCTAGGGCACATATCCAACAAATTATTCATATTAGTGAGAAACAAGTTAGTTGTTCTGCTTTTATGAATGATATCTTTTATGGTCACATTACGGTTATGATTGAGTTATTCTTGTTTCATTCTTGATGATCATAATTTGATCATTTATAAAATATTGTAATGTCAAGAATTATCTAAACTTAATAATGATACTACTGTTTAAGTCATGATTGATATGGTGAAGTCTTTAGATACTTGATGTCTTGACACATGCAAACCATGCCTCTTTAAGTAAGATGACTGAAACTTTACATTCTGGTAAAATAGAGTTTGCGCCGATTGTTGAATATCATACATAATGATGTATCATATTTCAACACGTAGTGAATTTCATTATTTCGTAAACTTCATTATGGACTTATATATATATATATATAGGGTGGGTCTATTCTAACAACACCCCTTAAGACCTTATTCTAACAACAAAAGCCTTATTCTAACAACAGCCCCTCCCAGCCTCCTGACGCGGCAGCGCCCCGATCCGGCGGTGACCCCCACCCCTCCTAGCTTCCTGGTGTGGCAGCGCCCCGAGCCGGCGGCGACCCCGACCCCTCCCCGCCTCCTGGCGCGGCACCGCCCGCGGCCGACGACAACCCCCACCCCTCCCCGCCTCCTGGCGCGGAAGCGCCTGCGGCCGGCGGCGACCCCCATCGCGCAGCGCCCAAGGCCGGCAGCGAACGACGCAGAGAGCCATTATGCGGCGCGGATTCGGCGGATTCGGCGGACTCTTCCACGATTCAGCGCCGCCACCGCCTGCAGCTCCACCACTGCTTCAGTTCCGATATCCTAGCCTGCGAGATCTGCCGCCGTTCAGCAAATCGGGGCATCCAACCACGATGATGCATGGTCGGGGGAAGCGAACTGCAAGGAGGCCTTCTCCGGCAAACTCGCATTCGTCGTGGGAGCGAACTGCAATGGTCATATTCGCCCATACAACCTTCTCCAGCGACGATGGCGCAGGTTGAGAAGGCCCATGTGTTCCTGCAACGCAGGTTGGCTGCACGTCAACGACAAGTCAAACTGCAATTATAGAACGGCAGGACTGCTTTCAAGAGGAAGGTCGCGCATCCAACTAATGTAAGCAGTCCTACTACGTGAATTCATAATGCAGTGCTCTGTTTGTTTGCAATGCAGTGCGTTCTTGCGTCAAAAAATGCGTTCATGTCTCTCCCCATGGCTTACATTATGTAGTAGTTTGTGAAAAATAATGCAATGCACATTGTTTGTATGTTGTTGAGCACTGTGTCTTTCAACTGAACTGCATGGGAGTACATTGCATCCAAAAAAATATATAGTTTCACAGTAACTGAACTGCAAAAGTAACAATGCAGTGCAGTGCAGTTTTTTCTTGTTGCGTACAGAAATGACATATAGTATCTAAAAAAATACAGTGCAGTTCACTATTCTACAGATAAAAAAAGTACCACTTTGGATTAGATACTAAAGTGCAGTTCGCTGCCTATTCTCCTATGCAGGATAAAGCTGTGCAGAGAAGCCAGATGATGCAGCGAGTGATTCACGACAATCAGCCCCTGAACTGCGTTGAGAGAGAAGAGTGGGAGATGGCCGCAAAGATAAGACCAGAGATACCTAGAGGTTTTTTCAACACGACAAACAGGACTGCATACTCAGCGGAGGAAGATGTAGAGGACGAAGATGAAGACAGAATAGAACATAGCGGCCAAGATGAGGAGGATGATGATCTGATATACATGGGGCAGCATGCGCAACGAGACGACGATGATGACGACGATGAAGAGCAACTCATAACAGTTATGCAGCCAAGGTACATGGACGTTATTGCAACATTTGGTCAGCAGATAAGAGTGGATGATACTGAGCCTCCACAAAACAATGTTGCGCCTCCGGAAACCAATGTTGAACACGAGCCGGTTCGGGAGCAACCGGTTTGTCGAAACAGAAACAGTGGGATTCCGCTGAGGCCGCCTGCCACACATCAAATGGATCAGCACTCGGATTAGAAAAAGACACATCCAACAAAGAAAGTACAGTTCTCATCACTTCTGCCTCCCCGAGATCCTCGATTACATAGGTCTGTTGTAACTCCTCCATGCCCAATAAACATTGGTGAGATGCAAACACCAATGGAGAATAAGAAGTACACACATGTAAGCTTCCTTGACTTACTGCTACAGTTCTCTTATGAAATCTTTTTCAGCCTGCGCGTTCTTTCGTTAACAAAAAGAAAATCATTTTCATGTTGCGGTGCAGAACAAGAACTTGCTGCAAGAACTTGTGCCTGTGAAAGGTATGCAGTTAACCTCTTTCGCGGCAGCACACAAGTTCTACAACACATATGCGAGGCATGCAGGATTCGGCACACGAAAAAGGGGGACGCACATGACGAACAACTACATAGTTTGCTCAAGAGAGGGCAACCACCAAGAGACTTTGTCAGATTATGACAGAAAGCGAGATAAAACAACGAAAAGAACTGGCTGCAAGGCGAAAATAAGAGTGAAAAAGACCAAGGATGTGTTTGTGATAGCACATGTTGAGATAAATCACAACCACAAAATGATTGAAAGCCCAGCTATGCTTCAGCACTTGCACTCGCATAAGAGGGATGATCCATTGCTTGATAAACTAGTAAAGGACATGCAGATCGACAACCTGACGCACACGCAAATGATGTCAACCCTGTCGAGAATGTCAGGAGGGCTACAATATATGGGGCGCACTAGCCGTGACTGGGTGAACAAGTACATACATTAAACTAGCTGATATCTCCTCTACTTGATGCAGTTCGCTTGTGCATTTCTGTGTGTTGTTTAATGCTGAGGTATGCTCTGCTTTCAAACTGCAGGAAGTACCAGTTCGCAAAGGAGGAAACTGAGGACGATGTGAAGAAACTGCTAAATTTCTTTGAGAAGATGCAGGAAATAAATCCGGAGTTCTTATATGATTACAATAAAGATGCCGATAACCGTGTGCAAAACATCTTCTGGGCGAACGCAAGCTGCCGGGGTTCCTATGAAGATTTTGGAGATTGTGTCACGTTCGAGACGACATACAAGACCAACAAGTTTCACATGCCTCTGGGCGTGTTCGTAGGAGTAAACCACCACCTAGAAAGTATAATATTTGCGGTGGCTCTCGTCAGAGACGAAACAATACCATCTTTCGAGTTGGTGTTCCGGACGTTCTTGCGTTGCATGAACAACAAGTGGCCAATCTGCATACTGAGAGGTAAACTAAAAAATGCAGTTCAATGCTAGCTTTTTTGTAGTCCATTTCTTACATCCAAAAAACAAAAAAGAAAACGGAGAAAAAGCAAAAAAAAGAGAAATGCAGTTCTCTCAAAATAACTGACTGCTTTTTTTCAAAAAAACATGCAGATCAATGCCCCTCCATGGGTGCAGCAATAAAGAGTACACTAATAGGCACGCTGCACAAGTTGTGCCGTTGTCATATACTGAAGAAATACAAGGATCATCTGTCCTTGCTGTACAAAGCATACGAGACATTCAAAGATGAGCTGACATCAGTTCTCAACCATCCATTGATGCCATCGGAGTTTGAACGCGCTTGGCGTGACCTCATGGAGAAGTATAACCTGCAGAATGATGAAATTATGAATGCGCTCTGGACAGACCGAGAAGAATGGATATCATCTTACTACAAGGAGGTGTTCTGTGCACAGATGACGTCGACATAGAGAAGTGAAAGCATGAACCGGATCTTGAAGAGAAACTTTGTCAAGGAATGACACGACCTACACATATTTGCGTCGCAGGTGGACAGATGCATCCAGACGAGGAAGGGCAACGAGCATGCAGAGACCATGGCTAACGAGGTATGGTACAAAAAAATCTTATTAAGCTCATATACCCGGTTCAGACTCACTACTGATTTTTCTTTGAACTTAAAAAATGCAGTTCTCTTTCCGTATGAACAAAAATGAGATAAAAAGTGTGATGTTAAAATGCAGTTCTCTTCTGTATATAAAATCAATTATGTTTTTTGTTAACCAAAAACAGCTACAACTGACTGGCTTCTTTGTTTCGCAGGCGAAAATTAAAACTACTACTCAGTTTGGTTTCGAGGTTCAACTATCCAGGATTTACAGAAGGGCAATCTTTGCTGACTTCAAGAAAAGGCACTACCGCAGCACTGCATTCAGATAAGAGCAGTCCCATGACAACCCAATAAAGTATTTGGTGCGCCACTACAACCAGTCCAATGATTTAGACTGGGCGAGACATGAGTTCCAGGTTGTCGCTGATGTGACAAACGATATCTATGAATGCGAATGCAAACTGTGGACACACACAGGTCAGTGAGACGAGAAATAAGGCACAAAAAAAGCATAGTGAAGTTCACATAGTTCTGGTGGCAAGATATGAAAAAAAACTTAGTGAAGTTCACTAGAATAAAAAACAAAAAGTACATATTTTTTATGCAGTTCACAAACCCTGAATTCTCTGTTACATATTTCTTTGAAGTTTGCTCACACTGACAACCAAAAAATAAATGAATATTTGCTGCAGGCCTGTTCTGCGTACACATCGTTTGCATGTTAGATCAGCTGCGGGTGGACACGATACCTGAGGAGTACATACTAAAGAGGTACACATGGAACACGCGGCAAAATGCAACTTTTGACCGCAGAGACTACAAGCAAACTGCTCCAGATGGAAGTTCAATGTTCTGCCGTAGGAGGCTACTTGTAGAAACAACCATGGACCTGTCAAACAGGGGTGTGAAGTCGGATAGCGGGTTCAACAGAGCGTTATATGGGATGAGAGCACTCATAGAAGAAGTTGACGTGCTGAACGAAGAAGAGGCGGAGAACAACAGGAATGCACGGAGTGAAGAAAAGGAAGATGAGCACAAACATGACACTGATGGTGCAGCTCCTACTGTGGATGAAACAATTCTTCCCCCACCTGTATCAAACACAAAAGGGAGAAAGAAGGAGATAAAGTCAACAAATAAAAAAGCTGCAACAAAGGATGTAGGTTCTGAAAAGAAGAACAAGCCTGAGCTTGAGCTGGACAGCGAAGGGAGGCCACTGGGAGTGAGTATGTGCAAATCATGCGAAAAGATTGCGGGGCACAACTCGAGGACATGCAAGCAGAGGCTAGAAAAAATCAAGGCCAAAGATGCCACCACATATGACCAAGCTGACCAACAAGAATATTTGACAAAGAGAAGACTGTGCAGCATCTGCAAAAAGATAGAGAAGCATAATGCAAGAACTTGCCCATAGAGATAAGAAGCAAAAGATGAAGAAGATGAGGAAGAAGATGATGATGAGGAAGAAGATGATGATGAGGAAGAGGGAAAGGGCGAAGAAGAAGATGAAGATGAAGACAGGGAAGGACCAACATCAACATCGAAGGGGAAGGGCATTAAGAAAACAGAGCATATGCAAGCATTGCGGCCGCACGGGCGCGTTACAAGGAATAACACGTTCAACAAGAAGAAAAAAAATGGAGCGACAAACATTGAACCAATTGCAGCGCACGCTTTGAGAAGAAGCAGCAGGAACAGGACATAGCTCATCACACATACATTGTAGCCTTTTTATGTACATCAACTTCATCCATTTTTGTAGCATATAATAGAGATAACTTGAATTTAGTGGACATTAAAAAAATAGACTTCGAGATATAATGTTGAAGTCCAATTTAATATATATAGCACAAAAACAGGTATACTTTGTATTCAATGCTCTGCTGGTGCGATTGAGGAAAATGCAGTTCTCTCTAGAAAATGAAATGCAGATGAGATAGGAGTGTCATTTTAAACATGCAGTTCTATTCTGTTTCAGAACAATAATAGATGTTATAAAAATGCAGTTCTCTTATGTGTGCAGAAGCTGGGATGGCAGTGTGATGTTTAAAAAATGTAGTTCTCTACTGTTTGCAGAAGCTCTTATGGAGAAAAAAAGTAAATAATGTGGTTATGAAAATAAAGGATGCTCTACATGTAGTAGAGACTGGGCTTCTTCATGTGTACATTGCAGTGCGCTTACTGCGAACAATGCAGTGTGCCAGCATGTAACCTGTGTAGTTCGCTTAATACAATTTTTTTTAAAATGGAGCTCTTGATTAGCGCACACATGCAGTTCTGTGTTCCAAAGAAAATACTATTTTCCAAAACTTTTTGATTATCAACACTATAAAGCGTTGAAGGCCCTCTTTTGCGCAATGCAGTGCACTTTGCAAAAAATGTTATATATTATATAAATATTTTGTTAACCAAGTATGGGGGGGGGATCCACCCAACCCCCCCCCCCAACCCACCAGCAAAACACACCCTCCAATAAAAATATGTAGTGCGAATACGTATGTTTACACTCATGTAAGGATAGTTTCCGTTGACATGATAAAAATTAGATGAAACTCCATTATATATTTAGTCAAACAGAGTTGCTTTCTCCGTTATATTACATAGATGTACAAAAAAAGGAGAACATCCTAGTGAATATGTTTAACAGATCTCATACATAAAAAAGGAGCGACAAAACTATTTACAATGAAGTTTCTAAAACACATCAAACGGGTCTGCTGTTGTTCTATGCCTCATCCTGCTCCTGCGAGTCAGGTTTGGCAGTGAGACCAAGAGACTTGCACATATTTTTTAGCTCCTCAGGAAACTCGCTCGGTAGGACCTTGTTGTCAGGGTGGAACAGAATCTGGAACAGGAACTCAGCCTTCCAATCCGCGATATCAGCTTCCTGCGATCAAAGAGCAACAAGATAAAACGAAACAACAACTTGGTTATGACAAAA
The DNA here is from genome assembly GCA_950022295.1 of Bromus sterilis. Lineage (NCBI taxonomy): Eukaryota > Viridiplantae > Streptophyta > Magnoliopsida > Poales > Poaceae > Bromus > Bromus sterilis. The sequence goes on along the minus strand of OX465601.1, from coordinate 133,199,516 downwards.
AGGTGATACTGCTGCAGACAGGAAGAGGAAAAATATGAAGGATTACATTGCGCTTTCCAAAATTCACAACAAAGCTTCTGCCGTCATAAAACTGAGCCATCTTCAGAACAAAAAAGCCGCACTCATTGGGGCCCTGTGCAGGGGTGCCCAAAAAGCTAGCTTTCTTTGAAACTTCGACCCAGTCTACCGACTCGTTCTTCTTGTATTCCTTTTCTCCATAAACCTTCTTCATCAAAGCGGTCATCCTGATCATCTGTTGAAATACGACATAGACAAATGCACACAACAAGTACACGTCACGAAAACTGTCGTTCAACTCGTATACATGTGAAACCAAAATATAAAAAGATGAATAAAGCGAACATTTTACCATTTCAGTGCGGTCGCTGTGGTAGTCAGACTTATGCCACATCGTCATTTCATCAAACGATCCGCCGTATCTCCTAGTGTCATGGATATCGAGGGTCTCACGGTGCCTGTTCATCGTGTATAAAGAGTAGTGCTGGTCTTTCATCTGTGGTAACATGATCTGAATTGGTTCTCAACAAAGGTGTTTCTCAGTTTGAGTGGGGGACAGGATTACTAGAAAAAAATGACGCAAAAACATAAGAACAACGAGCTGAAAACCAGAAAATCTGAGAAATTACTAATTTACAATTGAGAAGGTTCTCATCATCGCGAACATATGCTTTGAACTGCCTTGCTGCATCTTCAACATTGAACTTGGTGTGCACAAAGGGCAACACGATGTTTCCGTGTTCATCTCTCTTCGCGTGATCATTCATTTGAAGCACATACTTAATTCATAAAAAATGCATTAATGCAGTTCGTCTAGAAAAATAAAAAAGGATCTTCTAATGTAAGCAAAACAAATGCAGTTCACCAGGCGAAAAAGCTAAAAAAGAAAATAATTAAGAACACAACATATTAATGCAGTTCAGTCTGGGGTGAGTGAAAAAAAGAGTTACGTATGCAGTTCATTAATAAGTTCCGAGAAACGACATTTCCTGAGCTTTGAATAAAATTATTCAAACAAGCTATCTTTTATTATACAGTGGCAATGCAGTTCACACCTAAAAGCAACATCTTTGTATTATACGCTGGCAATGCAGTTCACCTACAGCAGAAAAATAAAAAAAAGGAGGAATGAGAAATACCGTGATAAATAGAGGGGAAAGAAGAACGCGTTCACCAGATCGGTAAACCACATTCATTCGCTGGTCAATCTTCTAGTGATTAATGATATGGTCCATCAACTCCGAGTCCATGAAACTGCCTTTGTAGAAAGTTAAGAATATGTAGTCAACAGACACAATGTATACTTTGATAGGATTCCTGTACATGAACAGCGCGGACCTGCTCAACAAAAACAACACAGCGAGTGGGGATAGGGTTAGGAACGCAAATAAAGGCACACAACATAAAAATAAACGAGATAGCTACAGCTATAAGCAAAGAAGAAAACTATAAAAAACGGAACTCACTGGCTGTGTTTCTTCCTGAATGCAGGGCTCGACACAAGTTCCAATAGTTTCCTCGCTTCCACGACATAACTGAACCTCGCAGGCTGCAACTTTTGTACCGGCGTTCTATATTTTGATGGCTTCTGCACAACCCTCTTGTTGGATAGAATAACTGCCTCACTTTCATTTGGACGTTCCACAACTGCACTCCTCGTCCTCTTGCGAACTGGTGACGGAGTCATAAAGTCCTCATCAATACTTTCGGCATTCGGAGGGCTGACTTCCCTCCTGGACCTCTTACTGGGTGCATTCTTCACAGGCTTCACAAGAGATTGTGCACTCCTCGTCCTGTTACACACATGTTCCTTTGCATGCTTGACAGGGGGTTCTTAAATAACATAATTATTAATGGTTGGAGTGTGGACCTGAGTTTCAAACAATGAAATTCCACCTTGGTACGCGCCTTCATCAAAGCCTGCGAGAAAAAATGAAAAATAAAAAAAATGCAAAAGAATCGTGAATTTCAATAACAAAAAAGGGAATAATGCAACGTACTAACAGGCATTGTGTAATGCAGTGCACTTTTCCTATGAAGAAAAACACATGAAACTTAATGCAGTGCACTTTCATGTATAAAACGATACAAGCCGTTACGTGCATGCAGTCCATATATAAATGATTATGATAATGATCATGCAGTCCTTATTATACTAAGATAATTAACAAAACAAGTGGGCCTTCCCCCCGTTTCAGTGCTAAATGAAGTTCTCTTAATATAAAAAACGTTGTGCAGACAAAAAAAAAGTAATAACCTTCTTTAAAAATTAAAGGGATGTCAAGTCCAGACAGCAATACGAAGATGTCAGCCAACTGTAGAGCATTGCCTTCCGGATGTAGCCAATGTGCTCTTTGCCAAACTTAGCAACAACTTCACCATCCTAGCTCTGCATGAATTGGAACATGAAAAATCCACAATCATGCCTGTAGAAAAAAAAGAAACACATTAATAAATGCAGTTCACTCAAGAACGAATTGCTTCTGATACTAGTAAAACCAATGCAGTTCGCTATACCGAACGCTGATGAAGTTCTAAAGAAAGTAGGGGAAAATGTGGTACTAATTTAGTAAAGCAGTTCAGCTCGATATACAAAAGAAACAAATGAACATAGAAACAACTTATAACACAATGGTTGTAATGCAGTTCTCTCAAACGGAAAAAGCAATGAATCTCACTATACAAAAAAGAAACTCATAAAAGCAAGGAGGAACAACTAATGACACATTGTTAATGCAGTTCGCTCAAATGGGAGAAATGCTTCTGGGTTCAGTAAAGCAATGCATAACGCTATGCACACAAAAATATACAAATAAGAAAAAAGATAGAAGAACAAGTGCGAACCCGTTTCCCTGCTTTGGAACGTTGACATGACTCAACACAAAGCCGTCGAGCGTGGGAGGGTTCAACGACTCATCACAGCTTGCGCTGCCGTCTTTCCAGACTTTTTTGATGTTCTTAACCATTTTCATAAATACAGTGCTTACAGGTTCACTTTCAGGACCGTTTATTGAGTCAAGAAACTCAAATCTCTTTGCACATAGGTTCAAAGTAACTAAGCAGTAGTGTCCAATCGCATCCTTCATTGATGCAGGAGGAGGATCAAATGTTGCGAACATAATCTGATTAAAAAAGTAAATAGAACACACCGGATGAGAACAAGGAAAAAAGAAACTACATCTAAAAATGACTGGAAATAGCAAAATGATGCAATACCAAAATTTTCTTGTCCACACGTTCCTCTGCGCTTGAAGAAAACATCTTTTTCAAAGCCCTATTTGTGGAACCGCCGTTCAAAATTGAATTCTGTCAAATTTTTTTACAAAACCAAGAAAGTTAATGTGGCCGCTGAAAATAAGCACAATAAACATAGGCGAGGGGAGGCGTGTGATATAATTAATGAAAACACTTACACATAGGTTATACGGGACAATCATAGTTTGTGATCATTTGAACCTCTCAGCTAACATAGATACACCAATATTTGCAAGACGAGTGCTCAGCGTTCCATATGACCAAAGCGACTCGCCAACATGACCAAGAGTAATATCACCAAACTCATCCTTGAATGCAACTAAATCCCTTCAGGAATATAAGAAAAAATCGCAGCAAAAAGGTAATAAGCTGCATGTACCTTACAAAAATAAAAACAAAAATAAAGCAACCAGATATAAGGACAAAGAGAAAGAACATACTTCTTCTTCTTATCCCTCCTAGCCCTCGTAACAGTGTCAAATAACTCGTTGTATCTCCTCAGAAGAGCTGGATCAATACTGGACGAAGTGACAATAGGTAATTCCTCATCTAAAAAACATAGAAAAACCCCGATGTCAGACAATAGAGCATAAAAACCATCGGTTTAGCCAAACTAGAACAAAAAATAGTGCAGTTCACTTACCTTCGGTTTCGGAGTCCACATCCTGCACCTCCACGGAGACATCTTCGCCGAGAGTCAAGTTATCCAAGCTAGTATTGTCATCGTCCAGAATGCTCATGTTCTGCACACTACTTGGCTCTTCCTCTTCAGAGCCGATCAAAACCGTCTCAGCTGTGGCTTTGCTTGTCTCAACTGGAACATCTAGATTGGTCCCAGCCAGATTGCCTTGAGACTGCTCGGAGGCGCGAGGGGCAACATGAAAAATCTCGGGAATATTATCGCCAGACAACAAAATAGATGGCGAAGCAACACGATCAATGCCGGCAGCTGTGCCCGAAGCATCATCTACAGCTCTAGCTCCTTCGCTCTCTTCTGCAGTTTCGGCTGTAGCACAGGGATATCCTTCTCTCTCTTCACTGTCAGCATCCGCTACATCCTCCCTTCCTTCAGACCTTTCTGCAATATCAGCAACAACAAAATCCTCCCTTCCTTCTCTTTCTTCTGCCTTTTTAGCCTCGGCGGAGCCCTCGCCCGCTTCTCTGAAATCTGCCTTGTCAACCTCCACATTGGCATCCCCTCCTTCTCTCGCTTCTACATTGTCAGCCTCTGTAGTGCGCTCCCCTTGGATTTCATCATTTAACACACGGTCCTGATGAATTAAAACAAAACATTAAACAAATGATGCTGATGTAGTTCACTAAGAGAAAAAAGCAAAAAAAAATGCAGCACGCGTCAAAATAAAAAATAATAATAACATGAATGCGGTTCTCTGTGCTCACCAGACCAGCGTCTCATTCCATCTCTCTGGAAACATAAGCCTCATCAACCTTGTCAGCGCCACCATCTGCTTCCTTCCCATGAGTTTCAACAATTGTTTCGCGATCCTAAAAAAACAAAATGCAGTTCTATAAACATATTATTTGTAGTTCACTGCTGAAAAATGCTACTCCTTGTCTGTTACATATTTTTTTCAGGAAAATGCAGTTCGCTGACGCTGCTAGTGCATGTATAATTCTTTGTTTTTAAACTGCAATACAATAACATGCAGTTCACTACCACTGCTTGTGCAGTTGTACTTCTTTGTTTTTAGACACTACGTAAAAGAATAAAGTTGAGTTCACTGCCGCTGCTAGTCCGCATATGAATCTTTGATTTGGACACTAGAGTAACATTAAAACAAAATGAAAATGTACAGTAGAAAAGGTACAAAAAATTCAAACATTGTCTATGACGCCTTCGTTGACAGGATTGTCTCTAGAGCATCAACAACGGGGGGCTGCTTCCTATCAGACGTGATATCTGAGTGAAAAGCATGTTGGTCGTTCGGGTCATTATCGGGCCGCGCGTTTGCGTTAGAAGACTCTCCTCCGCACTGCAATAATAAAAAAGCATGCAAAAAACAAATGTTAATTGCGCATATGACATAAAAGAATATTAAAAACAAAAGAAAATATTGATACAAAAGCAGTTCACATATGACATGAAAGAAGCATACATCAGCAGCAGCGCGATCAGACAAGGAAGCCCTAACAACATTTTCCCGCCTGTCCATTTCCTTCAAAAGTGCCTCAGCTTCCTGCTCATACCTAGCGCACTTGACATCCTGTGAATGCTTGAACTGAACAAATGCCGCCCTGACATTGGAAACTGACAAATTAAGGAATGGAAGCTGCCCACAATCAAAGTTGTGAGCGGCATCGATTTCTGCTTCAGAAGGTCCTTTGCCAGGAGTAAACAGTCCAGCAATATTCCTCATCCTAGCGCCAGATGTTGGGACATCAGAAGTTAAATTGATAACCCTGTCAAGAAGCTCGTCAACCTGGACGAAAATATTGCGGTCATCATGAGCCTCGTCGTGAGAACTTCCAACAGACCCCTAGCAGCGCCATGAACCCGCCTAAGTGGAGAACCCCTAGCAACACCATCAACCCGCTGGATGGGAGAACCCCTAGCTAGAGGCTCACGAAAGCTGGGATGCAGTTCAGCGGTTGCAGTCTGCTTGTACACAATGTCCCCTATCGCCTTCCACTGAACAAAAAAGAAAGCAGTGCACATGTAAAATGTAAGAGGTTCACATTTAGCATGATAAAAAAAGGAGATAATGACAAAACATAAATAAACTGAAAAATTGTGAACATACAGGCAACTTGCCAAACTTGTAGGTATCCAGATGAATCTTTCCCCTTACAATCATGTCCGCATTGTGAATCTTCTTCAACTCCTGATGGGACAGAATTGCAGCACGTGGCGTGAGTGTATGCATAACAGATACATTACAAAGATTCAAGCTATCGAGGTACATGAACAGGGGCACGATGGTGCAGCCCTCAGCACAGTTCTGCTTGCTCCCTTCAGAATTCTACTTGTACACTGCAGCCTGCAGCTCATCAACAACTAGCTGGAAAAATTCCATCTCAGCCATGGAATCAAAGTACAGATTTTCAACCATGGAAGCTACCCTAGACAACCGAGTTGCAGGGCTGGGGCAAAGAAAAATTTGAAAAACAATGAGAAAGAAAACCTTCACAACCATATCAACCTTCGCAGGATCGTTAACCAAGTTGCGGAGTAGTGTAAGAAGGTCTTTCACATCTATGCTACGAGAGCGGTTAAAACCAAGCTCGTCCTTCAGAGAAGCCAGAGAATCATCATGGCCGCTTTTAGCAGGCCTGGGAGCGGTGCGAGTACCCATAGGGAACTCGAAAATGTGATGAACAGCCTCACGATTTATTTCCAGAACCTTGTTTGGCCCATAGTCCAATTTCATCGTCTCGGGGTTGATCTTTCCCATCAACTTGCACATAAGCACACGAGACACGTTCTTCTTCACTTTCAGATTGAAGACAATGCCGAAACCTGCTAGCTGAACCAAAATTCTGTGCGTCTCCTTCAACGAATCAACGACTTTACATACATTTGGAATAGATAGCTGAACAGTCTTGTTGAAACGCCATTCCCCCATAGCATCGTCTTCGGACTTCTTCCTTTTGGTACTCTTGGCAATCTACAAAAAAGAAATAAAGTTGAAGTTCACATTAGCATCTGAATGTTATCTTGAGAATGCAGTTCTCTTATGTAACAAAAAGAAAATGAGTTAGCAGTGAGTTGTTAAAAAATGCAGTTCTCTTCTATATAAAACAAGATGATATGAGAATGTGGTATTAAAATGCAGTTCTCTTCTATCTTTTGTTAAACAAAATATGATGGGCCCCCCCAACCTCCCCTTAAACAAACTCATATACAAAAATGCAGTTCTCTTCTATATAAAACAAGATGATATGAGAATGTGGTATTAAAATGCAGTTCTCTTCTATTTTTTGTTAAACCAAATATGGGGGGGGTCCCCTCAACCCCCCAACCTCCCCTTAAACAAACTCATATACAAAAATGCGGTGCGTTGCATATATACTACATTAAACCTAGTTTAAAACTGCTAGGTTTCATTTATACAATGAAGTGCTCTCCACACATATAGTACGACTCATAAGACAGCCGCTGAAACAACTCAAAAGCTAATGCAGTTCACATCAGTGGCTCGTGTGAAAAGGAGACAACTTAAAAGCAGCAATAAAAACATCAGCGAAAAGAGTGACAAACAGCAAGATACCTTCGTAGCATCAATATCCTCCCTGTCGGAATCCTCCTCACCGGATTCGTTGTCAAGCATTTCTGCAGCTACCTTTCCGCGTGCACGCTTGGATAGGCCATCAAAATCAACACCAGAGTAATCGTCAGCACTTGGCCGCTTTCTTTGAACCTCGACGTAATTGGGCCTCTTTGAGTAATCAACCCGGGGACTGCGCCGTGGAGAGATTAAGCCTTCCTCTGCAACAGTGTTGAGTTTTCTCTTCACAGTATTCTTTGAAGGGGCAAACTTAGCAGACTTATTTGAGTCTGCAATCCTCCTTCCTATCTCCTTGCCCTCATCAAACATTACTCGCTTCGCCTTCTGATCCTGCTTCGCCTTGTGCTCCTTTTCGAAACGATTAGCAAGCGAATCGCTTTCTGCCTTTTCCTCTCGTTGTCAGCTGCAATCTGATCGGGCACCATCCAATACTGAGTCACTAGATCTGTGCCATCAACAGATTGCGACTGAGTTTCGCTAATTTCAGGTAGACCGGATGTCCCGTCCCCGACAACATCGGCTGTGAAATAACGGGTAATCAAATAGTTAACACCCCCACCACCAGACCCACCAGGACATAAAACTGTAGGTAGAAGAAAGTATGTGTGTGAGAGGAAAAACTAAACTAAATACAACTCATATAAATTGGGCCACACATATATGGAAAAAGGCAATGTACATAAATGCAGTGCACTTTTACCAAAATTTTTTATAAAAGATTTATGCTGACACAATAACTTGATGCAGTTCATTAGCATATAAAAAAAGAAAAAACTTAATGCACTTCATTCCAAGACAAGAAAATTAAAACAATTAACTAGTTGCAGTTCATATCAATTTCACAAACTTGTTTAAAACATGTAGGTTTGTAAGTAAAATATATAATGCAGTTCTCCCATAAAAAAAGGAAGGTGCTATAAGATTTTATCACTTCTTCGTGGTGAGCAAAAAGTTGACACGAGTTACGATTTTCCTAACAACCTTATGGCGACAGGGACAAAGGAGACATTGTAAATTACCAGATGGAGCGGCCGCGCTGATTGGTGAGACATCAATGGGTGATGAAGAACCTGTAAACAAAAAGATAAAAGAATCAACCCGAAGCATAGTGACAAAAGAAAAAAAGAACAAATGATATGGGAAAGCAGTTCACATACAATTTCCTCCAAACCTTGGACTTCTTCTAGTAGGAGAAGCCATGCTAAATCTGCAAACAACAACAAATAAATAATCAAACCCTAGAAAAGCAAACCTGAGAACATACAGATAAAAAAACCTTAGGTGGACATTGCTAGGATTTCAAGGCCGCTAATACCACAACCTTCTCTTAAAAACAAACGCATGTTGCGATTCGAGCCTGGAAAACGATAGTTAAAAAAGCAAAAGAAGTTGGTCGCTCCAAAAACTAACCCTAGAAACAAATCGGGGACGCCGATGATGATTTCCGGCGACGAAATCGACGAAGAGGATTGAATAGCTATGGAGCCACTAGACGGTAGGGACTAACCATGGGACGCTGTGACGAGCGGCGGAACAACAGGGCAACGGCGCAGCAGACGGCGGCGAACGGCGGCGGCTGTGGGCGTCGTCCCTCTCCGCCGCGAGAACGAGCGGGGTTTTTTCCCTGCGGGGGGCGAGGGGGAGAATGAGGAGGGGACGAAGAGAAGCAGATGAGGCAGGGGGCGGGGGTTAATGACTCCCTCCGAGCCCACGAGTCAGCGACGACCTTATCGGCCCACAAGTCATATACAGAAACCAAACAACAGCTCGATCTATTTTGATGATGCAGTTCGGTTACGAAAAGTGGTGCGGTTCGCCTGCAATCTCTTCAGTTGTTTCGTTTAAGAGCCGCCCCCAAAAAATACGGGGCCACGATCTCCAGACGCAATCGAAGCGCCGCGCGCCCTGCTCCTCTATCCGCACGGTTCAAGAAAGCACTAAGGCCAGGATCACCACGATCCAAACGGGCACAACCACGATCGCCCCCACTCCCCGTGCCGGTTGGAGAAGAAGAACGTGGGCTGGGCAGATCTGCCGCTCCCCTTTAAATTCCGGGCTCCCACGCTTGATTGTTCACAAACTACTACTCTCCCCCCACTGTTCTTTCTCTTTCCAGCCATGCCGTTCACCAAGATCTTCAGAGATGTCGAGGCGCACGGCAAGACAGTGCTCACAGTGGTCTACACCAACGACGTGAGCACCGTGGAGATGTACATCAATGACTACAAGGAAGCTCTGCAGGGCCGCCGCGAGAAGATCGTCGGCATCGACGTCAAGTACACACATGACAAGAGGGACGCCGCCCTGATTCAGCTCTCAATAGGAGAGTATCATGCGGTGCTGCTTTTCCAGGTATGCGCTTCTATGGGCGAGAGATGCATCACCTTCGACAAGTTCCTCGCCAACTCAAAGTAAGCACTTCTGCATAGGTCAAGAAAAAGTTTGCTTTCATTGTAGTTTGCTTTGGAACAATATTTGCTTGTGTTGTTTAGGTTTGCTTGATGATGTACTTTTCTTGTTATGAGCACATAAACCCCTTGGTTATTATACATGAACAATTTGCAGTTCTGAATGTGTTATCGAAGTGGTTCACATACAAAGGTTGATGCAGTCCTCTTTTATTAGAACTGTAGTTCCGTGTGTGGTCTGCTTGGAAAAATGAAGCTATGTGGGTGCTTCCATTCTGTATATCTCTTCAAATGTTGTTCACTTCTACTCTTGTTCACTCCTACTCTAGTCTATTATCTTATAAACAAAAAACTCTATCTCTGAAAGCAGTTCTCTTATAAATCTTGTCGAAAAAGAAGGTAACATATCAAGCAGAAAACGCGTGCCATTCTCAGCAGAAAGTGGACAATATTAATATAATGTTTCACTGCCTTTTCCGAAACAAAAAAGGCGCAAAAAGATTGTTCGTCGTTCAAACTTACATGGTAACTAGATGCCACATAGTATGGCACATTATTACAGCGAAATGTTTTCATGCAGCTGCTAAAAATACAACAGAACTGATCTAAAGCAAATTTAACTTGATTTCCAAACAATTTGCATGCCTATAAAACATAGCCATGACAACATCCCCATCCTGAAGACCAGATTCCTCCACCAATTTCTTCCAGCCATCTTTGAGAACCAAACAATCATGAGAGCCGACAGAGTACATGACGTCAACATTATGATACCCGTTCTTGCTAACAAAGACCAGGTTAACACAACTTTCTGAAACCCTGACTAGACCAGAAGGAAATTTCTGCAAAACGACAACAAAAAATATAAATAAAGTATAACACAGGAAATATTCAACAGATGCCGTTGTTTAAAATCTTCATAATAAAACTCTATATAAAAAGAAGTTCACTTAAATTACACAAAAAATATTAAAAAATGCTTCTTCACAACTAATTCTGCTGAAAGATATATATGAAAGCAGTTCACTTAAATATAAAGATCTATATGAAATCAGTTCACTACTGCTGCTGCAAAAAATATGTTTCTTCAGAAACTAACACTACTACATTAATAAGATGGGGCTGAAATGCACACAAACATAAAAAGACAAAAATATATGGGAAATACAATCAATCTATGCGAAAGCAGTTCACTAGTGCAGCTGAAAAACAAAAAATGTTTATACAGAAAACTGATACCTGCTACAAATATTAAGCTACAGATAAATACACACAAACAACTAGCGCTGAATCATACATAACCATGAATCATTGACATCAACGTGGGTCATTTGGTGGACGAATGGAGCTCTAAATCCAATGAATTGAGAGTATATAAGGGAACATAGGGCGCTGTGCTGCTGCTTGTGATTCAGAACCAAACCCTTAGAGCACATGCAGGTCTCCAACATGGGCTCCATCCTTGCCAAGCAGCCGCACGAGCAATCCATTTTGCTAGGGGAAAAGGATATGGTTGGGGGGAAGAACACATATTTGATGGGAAAACGAGGGTGGGGTGGGGGGAGGGGAGAGGACTATCTCCTGGCTGGCACGGATAAGATATGACGGGTGGCAAAGGACCCAGCCGTATATATACACAACTGATGCCAAGAAAAAAAGATGCAAAATCAAAAACTAATGCAGTTTGGAGATATAGTCAGATGCAGTGCTGGACAGTGATCAAATGCAGCTCATATGGCAAATAAATGCAGCTGGTTGAGCGTGCCCAGTCAAAAACAAATTTGATAACTAACAACTCGATATGCCTAGTTCCTCTCCGCAAGTCGCGCAACAAAAACGCCAACGTTAGAAACGCACTGCACCGCAACAAGCAATCGCGCATCAAAGTCGAACGCATCACACGACCGAGAGGCAGAGTTCTTCGCCCGCGTGCAAAAATTCACCGAATTAACCAACAAATTGAACAAATTAGCAACTCAATTCGTTGCGGATTAACACATGATGTGCGAGGTGATGATAGTGATTTCTCTCCCTTCGTTGGTAAACCCCAAGTGGAAGCTGTGATGTAGCCCAACAACAAATTTCCCTCAGTAAAGATACCAAGGTTTGTCTCCAGTAGGACTCCGGAGATGATAAGTAGGTGTCAGCGGCGCAACTGACGCGGACCTGCACACAGACACAAATAACTTTGTTCCCAACGAAGTTCAGAGAGGTTGTCAATCTCTCCGGTCTTGTTGTTCACAAAGGATCAAACACAAGGGATAATGATAGAAACTGAAAGTAAAATCAGAAAAGTAAATGAGAATGGAAACAGTGATAAAGATATGGACCGGGATACGTGAAGTTCACTAGTGATGTCTCTCTCCCAAAAGACGATAAAACTGCTATGCGAGGTGAACAAATTACAGAAGGGCAATTGACAGGATTATGAACGCACCGCAATGCTAACTATGCTACAAAAGAAAGGAAGAGGCTCAAAAGCATGGGCATAACGCCAAAATAAGTAGACCGAAATCCAACTGCATCTACTACTAATCATCCACCTTGAGATATCTATCCAGAACATCTCACCGGTATTAAGTTGCGAGCCCCACCCAAAGTGTAAACCCAAAGCAACAGACAACTGCATTAAAAAGCACTTTGCGTAAAGCAAACAATCCTTGCAACCGCGGTTACAAGCACCATTGTTTTCCCCCTTGTGGCAACAGCACATCCCCTAGACTCATGTTTCTGTCACTCAAGCGTGTCATCAGGGGGCATGAACCCACAATCGAGCATAACGTTCCCTCTTGGGGTTACTACCTACTACTTGGCCAAAGCAATAAACAGCAACGGAGAACATGCAAGAATTACTTAAGAATAAAAATATAAGAGATAAGAACCAAATATCTTACTCAATGTAACGACCCGGTCCCAAAGGGAACCAAGTCTACTGTGCTTCTGTGCTATCCCTGGATCAGTATGCTAGCACACACAGTACTCGATGAAATACAATAAATCACATGTCAAAAAGTAATGTAAGTACATGGTATTTATTACCTTATAGCCTTTGGGCTAGAATACACCGCGGAAACAAACAATACATAAGTGGAGTCCCATCAACACCAACGGAAAAGTTGAGTGTAGACATCGTAACCCTACATCGCATCACTTACTCGTCATATACAATCCTGCAACACCGAAGGTTACAGCCCAAAATGGGTCAGTACTTTGAATGTACGGCAAGTTACTCCCAAAAGAATATATAACAGACCTATCTTCTACATGCAATTTTGGCTGGTGGAAAAGCTCTAAGAGTTTCAGTTTGCATAAAGCTGATTTTGTCCTACTCAAAGAGTATCATAACAGTACTACAAAGCTCATAATATGATTGAATTGGTTTCTCCAAGTCAATCTATTCCCAAAGTTCATTAAACCCGATTGATTAATTAAATATGATGAGATCCGTCAACATTCCCACTTCTAGATGCTCAAAGTTGTCCGTAACCGGGGACACGGCTAATCATGATCATTTTGTACACTCTGCAGAGGTTTGTGCACTTTTCCCCACAAGACTCGACCACCTCCTTTTTAGTTCGTCACACTACATGTTGTATGAGAACCGAAAGGTCGAGACATGGTCTTTTAGAAGAGTTTCCCTCACTCTGGCGGTGCCCATCCCACCTACTCATAACTACGTTCGTAGCACCACCTAGTAAGAGTCACTACAACTAATCAACCAAGCCAGAGCCCATAATAGCTTGTGGCTGCACACGTAAGCTTCTAGTTATGAAAAATATGATTGATTCCTTTAAGCCTGGGTGGCATTCCGCAGTGATTACTGGCCATCTCCAGGTCACTCAGGCAAATCCACTGGTTCCTCCACGGTGCCCCCAACCATTCCACCCAGGTGGTTCATTAAGATTATCTTGGTCCTGTTTACTACTTAGTCACTCATACCTCATAATGGATCACTTCCCAATCCACGTCTACTTAGCAAAGCAGTATAATTCTACACGGTGGCGACAATGATATAAGGTTCAGACCTACCTCAATGAACTACTGGGTGTAATAACATAGCATAATATATAATCCTATCAATGCATAATATTTAAGTTGGACTACAATGCATATAAAAAATATAGGTAATACTGGAGCATGATCAAAAGAGTAACTTGCCTGGATCCTGACGATGAAATATTCTACTCGTAGTCATCTCTCCATCTCGTTACAATATATCTAACAGTAAAAGAGAAACACTTCAACACACAACTCAATCCAAAGTGAAGATCCAAATAAGATACAACTACAACATAAATATTTAGTTATTACTATTAATAAACTAATTACTATGGCATGGATAGGTTGAGATAGGATCAAGTTGGATTGGATGGAAATATGATGGAAATCATATATCCGAGGATTGTAAAATCAATAGAATATGTTGGAGGTTGATTATAAAATCAATTGGATGGAGAGTATGTCAAACTCAGTTGGTTTGTCCATATGAATATTTGCATAGGAAATCAATTCTTGGATTGGATTCAAAAAGATCCGATAGAAATCGTGATGATCTTGTTGAGAAAATTGAATTTTTGTAGCCAAATTTATAAAAAAAAGAGATATAACTAAAGGGAAGCTTGGACGAAGGTTTGAGGTCAAAATAGTGTATTTATATGATGGAAAGAATGTGACAATTTTCCAAACAGAAAGATTTGATTTTAAGGATCAAATTTGATGAAGATAATATTCCAAATAAATTATAGAATAAGATGTATATCAATTATAAAAAGAAATTTGAGTTAAATTTCGAATTATCAAAAGTGGAATATTACTGGAAAATAATAAACTAGATTTTCCAAGGAATCCGGGGATATAAAATTTGTCGAAATCTGACTTACGGGCTAGAAGATATGAATTTTTGAAGTTTGGATATTTTTGCTAAAATGAATTACGGGATTAATAAAAAAGATGCCACGTGGCGAGTTCTGATAGGTCTGCACCTATTCAATTTTTTACAAAAAAAAAGATGAATCAAAGAGGAGAAAATCTTACCGGAGATCTCGCCGGAATTTTGGAAAAAGGTCTCCGGCGTGAACGAACAACCGAACGGGATAGAGGATGATTTGGACGACTCGATGGACAAGGTTATAACTGCATGTTCGCCTTCGAATAGCCGAGAAGTTCCGCCAGAGTAAAGAAGAACAAATGAAGAGCACAATGACACGGACGGCGGGCTCCGGCCTTGCAATCGAGAGGAAAAATATTTTACAACGGTGCAAATCGGCAAGGGGAAGAAACTAAAGGAAGAAATATGGACTAGGTACCTTTCTTGGCGACAAAAATCTTCACCGGAAGTGTGGATGCATGTTTACTCCGACGAGAAATTGCGCACAAAGGAGAGGGATTTGAAGAGGGACTTTATGCGTGGGGATGTGTGGTTCAAAGGGGTCCTAGGGGCGGTATTTATAGGGTCATGGGAGGTCCATAGAAGGAGAGTGAGCAAGGTTTTGGAAATGGAGTTAATGACATTCATGGAGAAATAATGGGCATTAAAAGCGAGGTTTTGGAAATGGAGTTAATGCCATTCATGGAGAAATAATGGCATTAAAAGCATTAAAGTGAGGTTTTAATTGCCTGAATGAATTCCTTATAATGTGCTACGAATGTAGACTTCGTATCGAATCATTCAAGGAATTAAGTAGAAGGAGGGGAGGAACGTGTCCAGGTGCCATGTACCTCGTTTTTTCTGTAATGAGTGACTCATTCGTTCATGAACGTGAGACAGAAGAAGATGATATGAGCCTTAGTGGAAATTAGGTCAAGGGAGGAAAAAGACAGAGGGAAAATAAATCAGAAACATGGGCTCGGCTCAGATGATCTAGGATTTATATTTTCTAATACCTAACAACACTAAAATTCTGGATTATCAAATCCCTCCCAAAGTCGAAACATATATGTAGACTAAATAAAATATAGAGATTATAGAAATATATTTCTCTTCGAATTAAATGTTATAAATAGATTTTTATCAACCAAAATTCATTTAAGGCACTAATAAATTCCCCAAATTAGTTTTAGGGTTTTATAAATACCAAAATGATTACAAAAAAATAATCAAGTGTTCAAATGAGCACTTTAAAAAAATTCAATACTATCTTCGAAGAAGTCATATTATCTCCTCTCATTTTATTCAATAAATTGTTGGAAATATTTAAATATCTCTTAAACGTCAATATCAAATAAACTCAAATTTCAAATAAAATTCGAGAATGAGTATGGGACCACAATAAATTTGAGAAAGTCATTTTATTCTCGCTCTAAAATATTTAATTGTGGTTCCTACCAAATTTCGAAAAGACAAAAGAAAGAAAATCATTATTTGAATTCGGAATAAACTTCACAACAAAGATTTTTATTATTGGATAAATGATTATCCAAATTTTATTAAATGATTTGTAAAGGTTTTAAACAAAAACTCAAAAGAAAAGTTTTCGTTTACTCTAAAATTCAAACAAGTCAATCAATATTATATTATTTATTAACATTCCAAAATTTTGAAAAACTTGGGATGTCACACTCAATCACAGTCTGAACATAATCTCATAATCCATCAGATCCCATCAAACTCAGCATAGCAACAGCAGAAAGATTACAAAAGTGCCTCGATCATGTAGGGCAGCTCATGAGGTCTAAACCATGAAGAACAAAGAGGGGAGGAGAACATCACATAGCTACTGATCACGGGCCCATGGTCCAAAGGAAACTACTCACGGCACATCCGGGAAGCATCCATGGTGGAGAGGAGACTCCTGGAGGTCGGCCCTCCCTCCGGCAGGGTGCCGGGAAGAGGCCTGCTGGTGCTCCCGATCTCAGAAGCGCGGCGGCGGCGGAACAGAGGCGAGATCGCGAAAAAGGGTTCTTCTTCTGAAGGTTTCTCGTCACGGAGAATATATAGGCGAAGGGGGGCATCCAGGGGGGGCACCAGGGGTCCAGGCGCCCCCCTGGCGCGGCCAGCCCCTGGGGCGCGCCACCAAGGCGCCTGGCCCCCTGGTGGTGGCCCTCTGGCCCCACCTAGGTTCATCTGGAAGGTTCTTCTGCGCTGATTTTTTATCTGATTTTTCCCGAATTTTTGGAGCACTTTTTATATGGGGGAAAACTGAAATAGAAAAACAGCAGAAAACAGGAATTGGCACTGTGGTGCACTGAGTTAATAGGTTAGTCCAAATATGATCAAAAGTGTATGAAGTGTATCTAGATCATAGCAATATCACACAAAACATGCATGGAGCAAGCAGAAATTATAGATACGTTTTGGACGTATCAACATCCCCAAGCTTAATTCCTGCTCGTCCTCGAGTAGGTAAATGATAACAACATAATTTCTGTGGTGACATGCTAGCAATCATATAAGAACTTTGAAAAGTAAAGAAATCAAGGTTATAGATTCAATTCAAGTCATAACATGCAAGAGTCTATATTAGCATTGAAACAAGTAACAAAAGAACATTAGGTGCAAGAGCTCTCGCTGTTCGTGACTTGAATGTCTCCAAATGGTGTTTGCGTGCAAACAGGGGGATATGGAATACGAGAAAAATATTTATTTGTTGAGAACTCAATCTACTAAAGTTTCACACTTGGTCTTTTTCTGGAATCTTATCTTGACTCGTCCCCAGACCACTAGCCAGGTCCAAGTCAATTTGATCCACTCCTTTTTCAATATTTTGAGCACTCATGCAATGGATGAGCGTAAGCATGAGAGTTGACACTTAGGATGGCAAAGAGAGAAGTACGGAGGAGGAGGAAGACAAAAAAGAATGAGAAAGGCTCACATCAATGAGGACAATCATAGGCAAGAGATGCCAAATGATAGATATGATGTGAGGAGTAGGGATTGCCATGCAACGGATGCACATATGAGCTAAGAAGCACTCCAATGGAACTAGTGGGGTTGCATCTAACTTGCTCGCTCATGAAGACCTAGAGCTCGTCTGAGGAGGCTCATCCTTGGAATATGCAAGCCAAGTTCTATAGTGTGAAGGTCCCCACATAGCTATATGCATAATGATCATCTCTATGGAGTACAAGGATATAAATGGAGTACTAGTGTGGATCTCTCAAGAGGATAGTAGTGTTGCCCCTTTCTCTCTTTTTATTTCTTTTTTTTCTCTTTTTTCTATTTTTTTAATTTTTTGTGGCCTCAATGGATCTTTCTATTTAACTCTCATTTGTCCTCTTTGGGATCTTTTATTGTGTCCGCTTTGGGATCTTTTCCTCACTTAAGGGCAACACTCTATATTACAAGAAGGTAAAGGAGATCTTTCACACTTTATAAGGTACTCAAAATCATAAAGAAGATGTGGCTATCATGATGTATGCAATGTATGTTGCTGCCAGTGTAGCAGGAACATGTATGACAGGAAGATCAAGTCATGAAGAGGTGGATGTTGCATGGCAATATATCTCGGAAAGGCTATGGAAATGCCTTGATAGGTAGGTATGGTGGCTGTTTTGAGGAAAGATATAAAGAGGCTTATGATGACAGAGCGTATCATGCCAAGGGTTTGGATGTACCGGCGAAGGTGGACACCAACTCTTGGAGCGAGAAGAAGGCAATGCACGGCACGGGAGAGGCTAGCAAAATATGGGAAGGTGGAAGTGTCAACTTTCAATACTTACATTAGTCCGAAGAAATCATGCACTTATTATCGGTAACTCTCAATCTAATAAGGAGGTTCACAAAGAGACAAGTACCCCGAGGAGGAGTGTATGGGGGTCTGGTTATCCTTGCGCATCCTCGACTCATGGTACATGAGTGTACTCTAATATTCGATCCCTCCAAAGATTAGTGATCCATCTAGTAGTTTAGAGTTCTCAACTAGTTTTTGTAGGTTTTGAAAATACAAACGGATTGCCCAAAATACGACACCTATCACTAATAGGCTAGAGCTCTTGAAACCAAAAGTTCAGACATTACTCACATCAATACCTCAAAACTATTGCAAGTTACTACTAGAATTAAATAGCAACCTCAATTACCTACTTTCAAGACAAGACACAACTCAGTGCAACAACCATCTCTCTTAACAAGATAAACATGAAAACTAAAGAGAGTTCCAGCAACAAACTAAACAAAAGCCAAGGCTCTTGCTAAAGGCAAACTAAGACTAAAACTAAACATGGCAGCAGCTACGAAAAGATAAAGAACACACAACAGCAAAAAGATAAGCAGGAAAAATCCTATGATGTGTTCTAGATTAGAGTGGAGCGTGTTTCTCTCCCACACAAAGCAAGATGGCTAACTTGTCATGACCAGCAAGAAAAACTAAAGAAAACTAAAAATAAAACCTAAGAGCGAGACGCTCCAAGCATAGCACATAACGCATGAAGTGATAAAAATATAGTGAGACGAAGGACGAACCGATGATTGTTGATGGAGAAGGGGATGAACGGGGGCATCCCCAAGCTTAGATGCTTGAGTCTCCTTGAATATTTATTGGGGATGCATGGGGGCATCCCCAAGCTTGAGCGCTTGACACTCCTGGATCTTCTTTCATCATATTCCATCGCACACTTGAAAACTCCCTTCATACATAACTCATCATAAGCTGATTAGAGAGGTTAGTACCCTTAATAAAATAATTTTTCCCACTGGATATAAAGATATTCTTGAAGAGCTACTGTTTCTCAAGAGTGCCAAAAAGTTTTTGCAAAGAAAAAACAAGCTTAAGGTTTGCAAAAGTGAAGAGAGGCAAAACGTGGCAGAATCTGTGAAAAACAGAACAACAGGTAGTAGAGAATTTTTTCGGGGCACTTCTGCAACTCAAATCAAAAAACTCAGAACATACGAAAGTTTCAAAATTGTATAGAGCATGCTGTCAAAACAATTCAGATCAAAAAGATGATCTGGTGATTTTATTCGAATTTTTCTGTCAAGGGACAGAATCTGTTTTCTGGACAGCATGTCACAACATTTGCTTCCCTTGTCATAAGAGGCTATAACTTGGCACAAAGCTGAAAAATAAAGATACAATGATGTTGCTACAGTAGTAACAAACATCAAGACACAACAAAAGCAAAAATAAACCTAATTCGTTGTGGGATGCCTCCCAAAAGCGTTTTCTTTTATGCCTTTAAGCTAGGCATGATGCAAAAGAAGAATCAAGTTTTATCAAGAGAAAGAGAATAACTAGCCCGAGTAACGGACTCAAAAGGTAACTTGATTTTCTTTCTAGGGAAGTGTTCCATCTCTTTCTTGAGAGGCAATTCGAATTTTATATTCCCCTCTTTTATGTCAATAACCGCACTAACGGTGCGAAGAAAAGGACGTCCCAAAATAATTGGACACAAAGGTTCACACTCTATATCCATAACAATAAAATCAACAGGAACATAGTTGTCATTGACAATGATAAGAACATCGTCGATCTTCCCCAAAGGTTTCTTTATGGAAGAATCAACAAGACGAACACCAAATGAACAAGGCTCAAAAGGCTTCAATTCAAACATATCATATATTCTTTTGGGCATAACGGAGGTACTAGCTCCAACATCACATAAAGCGTAGCAAGAGAAGTTATTTAATTTAATTTTGATCATAGGGTCCCAACCATCATCTAGCTTCCTAGGTATGGAGGCTTCTACTCTAAGCTTCTCCTCCCTAGCTTTGATGAGAGCATTTGTGATATGCTCCGTGAAGGCAAGATTAAGTGTGCTAGTGTGGGGGTCTCTAGACATTTTGTGTAGCAAGCTAATAACTTCTGAGAGGGTGCAACTATCAAAATCAATATCACTACTATCAAAGGTGGTAGTAGTGTCGTCTAGGCTCACTTGTTTGAAACCCTCTATGTTCATAGGAGTTTCTTCATCTTCGGTTGAGGTATTAGCATCACCATTAATAGGTCCAACGGGACTAGGAGTGCATTGGGTGCTAATAGTTTGGGTGTCCTCAACAATTTGGATAGTGGCAACTGTGTGGTGTGTAGGAAGGCTCTTAATTCTATCCTCTTCCTGTTTTTCTCTAGCCCACCTTTCTTTAATTTTAGCCATCATCCTAATATTTTCATTAATTTGCAATTGGATAGCATTAATAGGAGTGGCCTTATTCTCCTCAAGGGGAGAGGTTCTAATTTTAAGCATCTCAATATCAAGGGCTAAGCTTTCTACCTTCAAAGAGAGATTATCTAATTTAGCTAATTTCTCCTCTACATTTTTATTGAAGGCTTTTTGGGTGGTGATAAAGTCTCTAAGCATGCTTTCTAATTCAGAAGAGGGGTTCTTGTTGCTATGGTAGGAGTTGTTGTTCCCATAGTTGGATGGAAACGGTCTAGGATTGTTAGCAAAATTACCCCTATAAGCATTTTTGTTGAAGTTGTTTCTAGCAATAAAGTTCACATCTACTTGTTCTTGGGCAACCAAAGAATTTAAAGGGACATCACGAGGATCAATAGAGGGTTGCTTGGTAAGTAGAGACATAATTAAGTCAACTTTTTCATTGAGGGAGGTACTTTCCTCGACAGAGTTTACCTTCCTACCTATTGGAGCACGTTCGGTGTGCCATTGGGAATAATTGGTCATCATCTCATCGAGAAGCTTCGTGGCAGCACCAAGTGTAGTTGACATAAATGTTCCTCCCGCGGCCGAATCTAACAGGTTCCGCGAGGTAAAGTTCAAGCCTGCATAAAAAGTCTGGATAACCATCCAGGTAGTCAAACCATGTGTAGGGCATTTCTTAACAAGAGATTTCATTCGTTCCCAAGCTTGGGCAACGTGTTCATTATCCAATTGCTTAAAATTCATAATGTTACTCCTTAATTGGATAATTTTAGCAGGTGGGTAGTACATCCCTATAAAAGCATCTTTGCACTTATCCCAAGAATCTATGCTATTCCTAGGAAAAGATTGAAACCAGATTTTAGCTTCTCCCCTTAAAGAGAAAGGAAAGAGCTTGAGCTTAACAATATCACCTTCTACTTCTTTATACTTTTGCATATCACATAATTCAACAAAATTGTTCAAGTGTAAAGCAGCATCATCTCAAGCACCAGAGAATTGATCTTTCATAAAAAGGTTTAGCAAGGCAGATTTAATTTCATAAGAGGTAGCTGAAGTGGCAGGTGTGGCAATGGGGGTGCAGATAAAGTCTTTATTGTTGTGACTAGTGAACTCACATAACTTGGTGTTTTCAGTGGAACCCATAGCAGCAGCAAGTGTGGCAGTTTTTTTTTGTGATTTTTGATAAAGGACACAAAGATAAAAATTGAAAGGTAAACTAACAAGACTAAAAAAAACAAAGGTAAAGGGTAGTGTGCAACTCCCCTATCTTAGCACTCGGAGTCCCCGACAACGGCGCCATAAATCTTGCTTGATGTGCGAGGTGATGATAGTGATTTCTCGCCCTTCGTTGGTAAACCCCAAGTGGAAGGTGTGATGTAGCAAAACAACAAATTTACCTCAGTAAAGATACCAAGGTTTGTCTCTAGTAGGACTCCGGAGATGATAAGTAGGTGTCAGCGGCGCAACTGACGCGGACCTGCACACAGACACAAATAACTTTGTTCCCAACGAAGTTCAGAGAGGTTGTCAATCTCTCCGGTCTTGTTGTTCACAAAGGATCAAACACAAGGGATAATGATAGCAACTGAAAGTAAAAGCAGAAAAGTAAATGAGCATGGAAACAGTGATGAAGATATGGACCGGGATACGTGAAGTTCACTAGTGATTTCTCTCTCCCAAAAGACGATAAAACTGCTATGCGAGGTGAAAAAATTACAGAAGGGCAATTGACAGGATTATGAACGCACCGCAATGCTAACTATGCTACAAAAGAAAGGAAGAGGCTCAAAAGCATGGTAAGAACGCCAAAATAAGTAGACCGAAATCCAACTGCATCTACTACTAATCATCCACCTTGAGATATCTATCCAGAACATCTCGCTGGTATTAAGTTGCGAGCCCCACCCAAAGTGTAAACCCAAAGCAACAGACAACTGCATTAAAAAGAACTTTGCGTAAAGTAAACAATCCTTGCAACCGCGGTTACAAGCACCGTTGTTTTCCCCCTTGTGGAAACAACACATCCCCTAGACTCGTGTTTCTGTCACTCAAGCGTGTCATCAAGGGGCATGAACCCACAATCGAGCATAACGTTCCCTCTTGGGGTTACTACCTACTACTTGGCCAACGCAATAAACAGCAACGGAGAACATACAAGAATTACTTAAGAACAAAAATATAAGAGATAAGAACCAAATATATTACTCAATCACAATCTGAACATAATTTCATAATCCATCAGATCCCATCAAACTCAGCATAGCAACAGCAGAAAGATTACAAAAGTGCCTCGATCATGTAGGGCAGATCACGAGGTCTAAACCATGAAGAACAAAGAGGGGAGCAGAACATCACATAGCTACTGATCACAGACCCATGGTCCAAAGGAAACTACTCACGGGACATCCGGGAAGCATCCATGGTGGAGAGGAGACTCCCGGAGGTCGGCCCACCCTCCGGCAGGGTGCCGGGAAGAGGTATGCTGGTGCTCCCGATCTTGGAAGCGCGGCGGCGGCGTAACAGAGGCGAGATCGCGAAAAAGGGTTCTTCTTCTGAGGGTTTCTCGTCACGGAGAATATATAGGCGCAGGGGGTCAGCCAGGGGGGCCACCAGGGGTCCAGGCGCCCCCTGGCGCGCCCAGCCCTTGGGGCGCGCCACCAGGGCGCCTGGTCCCCTGGTGGTGGCCCTCTGGCCCCACCTAGGTTCATCTGGAAGGTTCTTCTGCACTGATTTTTTATCTGATTTTTCCCGAATTTTTGGAGCACTTTTTATATGGGGGAAAACTGAAATAGAAAAACAGCAGAAAACAGGAACTGGCACTGTGGTGCACTGATTTAATAGGTTAGTCCAAATATTATCAAAAGTGTATGAAGTGTATCTAGATCATAGCAATATCACACAAAACATGCATGGAGCAAGCAGAAATTATAGATACGTTTTGGACGTATCAACACAAACATATTCTCGATCTTACAAACAGAATGAATTTGCGACGTAATTGAGCGTGATCCCCGCGAAAACGATGGCAGGGCACTGCCCGGGACGAAGAACCGAGACGATTCCGCTACCTACATCGATTCCGGTGATTCTTTTGCGAAATTTTGTGTTTTAGCACACAATACATCATCGCGGATCATCATGGGCGCAAGTTCAACTAACGAAACAATAAAAACTAGTCGGAAAGGCTACACCGTTGATGCAGTTCTCCATTACCTCGAATGCGGTTCGTAACCGTATACAGAAGCAGTGCGCGTAGCTTTCTGTTGTAGTTCGAAAAGTTATTCTGACAACGATTTCAGAATAGACCGGCTGTATATATATATATATATATATGTATATATATATATAAAGTGAAGCTATTCATCACCCAGGGGACAGAATAATTTATTCTTCACCCTTGGTAATTTTACGAACCTGTCATAATTTTTTTACATTTGTAATACAAATAGTTACATTAATATGGATTCAATGAATAACTATTCCTCACCCAGGGTGACGAAAAGTCTCACCCTATATATATATATATATATATATATATATATTTGAAGCTATTCATCACCCAGGGTACAGAATAATTTATTCTTCACCCGAGGTAATTTTACGAACCTTTCATATATTTTTTACATTTGTAATACAAATAGTTACATTAATATGGATTCACTTTATAAATTTTGATATAGAAAAACAAAAATATTGGGCATAAGATCAAAAAAATTACATTTTATGTATATTTTACACCATAATTTTTACCTTTGTAATTTTACGTAATATAAAATATATTTTACGGCGATTATATTTTTTTACGTTCTCTTTTTACATATAAAATAAGACAAAATTTAAGAAATGTAAAATTACGGTGCATTGATGTCAAAACATAGGGGGGGGGGTGAAGAATAACTATTCCTCACCCAGGGAGAAGAATAGTCAATCCCAATCTATTCATCACCCAGGGTACAGAATATATATATATATATATATATATATATTCATTAATAAAACACGAGTCTGAAATAGTTTGATGTAATCAAAAAAATCTCAGACGAAGATGGGTATTAAATTAACAAAGAAAAATAAGTCTCTACGATTTGATCAAAGTGACAAATGTTTTGAGTAAGTCTTAGGCATACATACTTGTGGAAGTTGTTCCACAAATTACACAGCTCGGGACACTTCAAGATTGTTGACGTGCCCGAACATTATAATCATACTCTATTGAATAGTGTATGGTGTAAATTATCTCTTACCGATTTACATTATTATTATTTAGAGTTATTAATTTAATAGGCAAACACCGACTTGACTTCAGTATAGGGAACCATCTGAGTTCGTGGAAACCAACACTGTATGAGTAATGGTGTGTTGTGGTTTCTAGGAAGTTTGATTTATGTGATAAATTATCTTTGTAGGTGTATCCTTATCCAACTATGGTTGCATCTTCCACAACTAGAACCAAAAGAGCAAAACTTGTGTTGTTAAGATTGGTGTTTGTCAAGGAGTGTTCTTGATGAATGTGTTAATGGAAGAAAGTGAAATTTCAAACAAAGGTAATTGACCTTGCCTCCAGATGTTAGAGTAGCGCAACGGAATATGTTTCGGAACCAAAACTCTACAGTCATAGGAGAAACTGATGATAATGATCCTGATATTTCGGTTGAAACTTTTACTAAAAAAAGTAGGATTCAAGAATACATTTTTGACCCTTATGCAAAATAATATTCACGAATTCAGCTATCTTGCTGATGGAACAAGACATACCTACGAACTACAAATAAGCAATGGTGGACCTATGATGGACCCTATGCTTCCATGAATTTACTTCATCGTTTGAACCTTTAACGTTGAGTCCTAATTCCTTTGTCGCTACGGTACTTTGGTTGTCCGAGGTTTGATCGTTGGTATCCCATACCTAGTTCATCCTTGTTACTGACAAACATATTTACTCGTCCTGTGATATTACAACTCTGTGACCTAGTCACATGCTTGCAAGCTATATTATGAAATATCACTGAGTGAGCCTAGAGTACCTATCCGTCACCCGGATGGACAAATCCCGTTCTGATCCATACTCCTCAACATATTCCTTTGAAGTACCTGAGTTACACCTTTATGGCCACCCTGTTACGGTGTGACGGTGGATGCAATCAAAGCATCCTCCGGAGATAACAATTACATATTATATTTACGGTCTAAGGGTCGGGTTACTACGTTACCGAGTTATCACAATGTTGAACTATGTGACTGGATCACATCGTAATACTTTGATTTGGATGCGCGTCCATCGTATCATTATCGTAATGAGATGACTTCATTGTCAACAGACGTATGTATCTCCATGATGAGGAAACCTTGATCATCAATTGCACAATGAACTAGTATACTAGAGTTAAATAGGGACCTGGTTGGTTATATAATACATGTGTATTAATGTTTCCGCTTAATACAGTTATAACATAGTATAAAACTTATTGTGAACAAACAGAGATATGGCAAAACAACATCTTTATTATTTGCCTCTAGGGCACATCTTCAACAGTCTCCCACTTGCACTAGAGTACAAATACACTAGATTACATTCGGTAAATATCTAACACCTATAGTCTCTCGTTGATCATGCTTTCCCTATAGAAGAGGTTTATTCATCGGGTCTGCAGCATTCAGATCCGTATGTATTTTGCAAATCTTAGTATGATCATCCTTGAAATAGTCCCTTGTCACATGGAAACGTCGGAGAATGTGCTTGGCTGTAGAGTGAGTCCTTGGTCCCCTTACATTAGCAATGACGCCTGTATTATCGCAATAAATGCTAACATGGTCAATGCAGCTTGGGAATACACCATGTTCAATCACAAACGTCTTCAGTTAGTGCGCTTTATTTGATGCTTCATAAGAGGCAATGTACTCTGACTCCATTGAATATTGAGCGACGACTGACTGCTTGCCGGTCTTCCAGCTTATTGTGCCTCCATTCGACACAAACACGTATCACGTTTGAGATTTCGAATCATCGGGATCAGTACCAAGACTAGCCTCAACGTAACCTTTTACGGTGAGCTCTCCTTCACATTCTCCATGGACAAGCAACATATCCTTGGTCCTTCGCAAGTATTTCAGGATATTCTTAACTGCATTCCTATGTTCCTTTCTAAGATAACTCTGGAAACGATTAGTCAGACTAATCACCAAGGCCACATCTGGTCGAGTTCTTAGCATAGCATAAATGATAGATTCTATGGCTGAAACATAGGGTACTATGGACATTTCCCTTCTATATTTTGCTGTTACTGGGCATTGAGTCACACTCATTCGTCTACCTCTTGGCACATGCAAGAACCCTTTATTGGATTTCTCCATATTGAACCTCTTCAATATCTTATCAAGGTAAGTCTTCTGACCCAATGCTAACATGCGTTTCAATCTATCTCTATAGATTTTAATGCCTAATATATATGCAGCTTCACCTAGGCCCTTCATCGAAAACTGACAATTCAAATAGTCCTTCACGCTCTCTATGAGTTTCACATCATTCCCTATTAGTAGTGTGTCATCCACATATAGTACTAGGAATTCTACTAGGCTCCCACTCATTTTCTTGTAAACATAGAATTCTTCGACATTTTGGACAAATACAAAACCTTTGATCAATTCATCAAATCGAAGATTCCAGCTTCGAGATGCTTGCTTCAATCCATAAATGGATTGTTGAAGCTTGCATAACTTTCCAGCTCCTTAGGATCCACAAAACCCTCGGGTTGTACCATGTACAACTCTTCCTCAATGTTTCCATTCATGAACGCGGTTGTGATACGTCCAAAATGCATCACTATTTTATATAGTAATTCTTTCTTATTCATTGATATATTTCATGTTATGATGTTATTCTTATGTTGTTTTGGCTTAATTTACACAGTTTGCACCTTTCCGATGCCGAAGCAGCAGACGCAGGATTCAGCGATAAAAAGAGGACGCTGAGTTGTCGAAGGAGAAGACCTCCAAATTACCTGAAAATCAACAGAGAGTATTTTCCAGAAGAATGACGGGGACACGCAAAACGGGAACCAGAGGAAGGCCACTAGGAGCCCAGGCGCCCCCCTGGCGCGGACCCACCCCTGTCCACGCCGGGTGGCCGCCTGGACCCCTGGGGCCACCCCAGGCTCCCCCCACTGGCCTATTTATCCCTCGTCGTCCAAAAACCCTTAAAAGGGAGAGTTTTTGTGAGTTCTGCTGCCGCTCCATGGAGGAAACCAACAGAGGCGAAAAGACATCTCCGGCGGGCAGATTCCACATGGGAGACACTTCCCAGAAGGGGAGATCGTCACCATCGTCATCACCATCATCACGGGCATCATCGATATCATCATTGTAAAAGCCCAGATTTCACAAGAATTAAAAAATTTGTTTTCGGTGTGAGTTGTTTGATTGTCTGATTTGTTTGCAGTGTTTGCATCCCCGATTTATTGATCGACGATTATTTCCCCCCCCCTCTTATCTCCTACCGGACGGAGACCGACCCTTGCCACCCTGTCACTTGACCTTTGCGACACTGGGTTTCACCCGATCACCGTCGCGAAAACTGCAGGAGACCAGCCAAAACCAACGGAACAAAAACCCCGTTTCATAAGTAAACGGGATATTTTTATAGTGCGCCAGAAAATGTTCTCGAAACGGTTCCAACGCGAGGTGAACGCCACCGGCTCGACGCGCTGATCGCGCAGTTCGAAGTTTCACCCGAATCGGAGCTCCTGTGGACCCCCGGCGGTCAGAAACGTAAACACCGCGCGCGCGAGAGAAAACCGGGGATGTTTTTGCAAACTGCCAGCCACCTGCGCTATATAAAGACCACCACTCTCCCACCCCTTTCTAGGGTTTCCCTAGCCAAAAATTGCAGCCACCCCCTCCACTGTGCCCCAAAAATAGTCTATTTTCATCCAAACCCAGCCCAGATCTGGATTTTTTCTCCCAGGCGCTCTGGACCGTCAGATCTGGCGATCCGACGGCCAAGAGGCTCCCACGTCGCCACCCACCTCTCTCCTCTCTCTCCTCTCCACCGTCAGCCGCCGCCAGCCCGTAGGCAACCGCCGCCGCCGGCTAGCCACGCGCCGCTCGGCCTCCTCTCCTCCTCCCTCGCGCCTTCTCTCTCCTCCTCTCACCCTCCCCTCTGCTCCCCTGTGCAGGACACCGCCTCCATGGCCAGAGCTCACCACGCGCCATGGCCGGCCTCCTCAAGCTCGGGGTCGAGCCGCCGCGCCGCCCCGCCTCGTCCCGGCTCCTCCGCCCTCCTCCGGCCTCCCACACCACGCCGTTCACCGCTACCTGCACCGCCTCGCCACCGGTGGAAGCGGCCGCCTCCGGAAGTCATGGCCCGGCCGGGAGACGCGGGCAAGGCCAACCTCCAGCTATGGATCGGCTGGGCTGCCGCGCACGTGGGCCGCGCGCCCCGAGCCGGCCCGCTCGCCTCCCTCGCCCACCTCGGCCTGTTGGGCCGCAGCCCGCGAGGTTTATTTTTTTTCTTTTTTTCCTTGCTTCTGTAAATTTTGCTAAGTCCCAAAAAATTGTGTGCTTTATCTATTTTGCGCTGTAGATTGCGAGTAAACGGTAGCCCGGATGACGTTGCGCCCAAAAGGAAAAATGTTTAGAATTGTGTGTACTTTAGTTCACCTGTTGTGAGCATTTTGATTTGAGGCCATCTTGTTGTTGTTAATCACTATTGAAGTGTGCACCAGAATGTTAACTTCTACTAATTTCTGTTAAGTGTTGCTGCTGATATTTTATTGCAAGTTTGAATGATGACTGTGACACATCCATGAGGCCTATTGCATTGATTCTTGTTGCATACTGTTAAGCATCATGTCTACTTCCATTATATGTATTGCATTGTCATGTTTACATTTCTGGTCATAGATATGTTTAGCTCCAAAGTTTCTATGCCACTGTTTTTGACAGCCACCTCTGTTTTTCTCTAAGTCTGTAACTTTCCGATGCCATGTTGCATGCTTAATATCTTTTGATCTATTATGCCTATGACCTTGATTCTTGTTTGTTCCTGATCATCATCATGCCTCCTCCATGATCATATATTGCTATGTCATGTTGCTGCACTTTTTCATATAGCTTTACTCCTATTTATACAGTATGATAATAACAATTTATGCCCTATTTTCCTGATTTTCGCTAAGTCCTTGACCAATAATGTTTTATTGCATTTTTCTTGGGCTATAATTAGTTGTTCATGATGCCTATTTGCATGATTCCTTTTGACATGCCTTCCCTAACATGTCTAATTTAGTTGCATATCATTTGTGAGCATGTTTCAATTCATTTTCCTGTTTATTCATTGCTCTAAAGTGTGCTTCCTGATGTTGGCAGATTGTGTTCCAAACTTGTTTTCCTTGTATCTTTTTAACCGTCACTCCGTTTGGAGTGTGCTTTATATGTAACTTGATTAGTTTTTCGTCTACTTTGTGTTTATGCTATTGTTTGCTTCTATTAACCAACCTAAAATATGGTTTAGGGAAGAACAGTACCAAATCCTTTAATTGTTGTGCGACACTTAGTGTTATGCCATGTTTAGGTTTTGCCTCACTTAAGTTGACTAGCATAGATAGTTTATCTTATGCTTCCCCACTTTTCATGTTTGTGTGCTATGCAATTCTTGAGTGAGATGCCATGTTAACAACCTTTGCTCATCCTGTGTAGCTAAACAACTTGAACCCTTGTAAACGTGTGGTATCGTCGTGTGTGACGAGTACTCCACTTAACCTGTTAGTAACCGCTCTCGACGGTAGGTGCGATGTCTCGTGTTTCCTTCTTATTGATGCTTGTTCGTGTTTGCTTCGTAGTAATATATGCATGCTCGTTGATTGCTTTCCAGTGTTTACCGTCTTGTGTGCTTCCGCGGGTACCTCCGGAGACGATGCGAGCTTCCGATCAACTACACCTTCGGAACCCGACTTATCAAAAGGCAAGGACTATACATTACTTATGATCCATTCTATTTCAACCAGCGGTTTGCATGCTAGTCTAGGATAGGTTCAATGTTTGATCCTACCACATGTTTATAGCCTCTCTTAAACAGATACAGCCATGTCCCCTCCCAGCAAACCATGTACTGCTATGTTACTATTGCTCGTTGCTCAGCCCCTGCCTAGTATGCATGCTTAGGATGCTACGATGTTACCCCCTGTTACTCCTTGGTTTGGGCTATCACATTATTATATTATTGTTGTTGATGATATGATTATTATAATGTTGACTATATTCGACGAAGGATGGAAGGTCTAGGCTATCCCGCCCCGACGCTTTGTTCCATTCGAGTCACCTAGGATCCGAGTTCCGGGTATTGGTTCTAAGACTGAGCGTGCCTAACCGCGTGTGGGATTTTATGGGGTCCCCTTTTCTTACCTATCTAGCTTCAAACATTTCTAGAGGTGGCCCAAGCTGATTTACCATTTGAAACCATGCATATATGTCTGTCGGGTCGCTCCTAGCAGATATCCTTTAAAACAACCCGGGCCAGCGGAGACATAGTTTCTCTGTTGGTCCACACCTGGTGAGCTAGAGGCCTGCCCACATGTGAGGGGATCAGTTACCTCGACCTTGGCCAGACGGAAGAGTCCGATCCGAGAGCGTGGCCAGCTTTTGGATTGGGTGTCGACTCCCTGGGGGCCACCCGGATTTGTTCGTTGTTAGCTAGAGGGACCTGTCGTTTCATATCTCTTGGAACTAAATCATAAAATGGTTGCCTGTGATGGCTAGCAACTGAGAGAGATGGGCGTGCGTGCGGAGCCTTGTAATGGGCAGTTCGTACACCCCTGCAGGGTTAAATCTTTTCGAGAAGCCATGTCCACGGTTATGGACGACTTGAGACCTACATCCTGTTCATAGATAACATCAACTGAATCATATTTAATAACTTGATCAACTTGTATGTGCCTTGACTGCTTCTTCTTCGTCGGGATGAGAAGAGGAGGACAAGGATAGGATAGGTGTTATGCTTGCGTAAGTAAGTGGATAGCAGACTTGTTGCAGGCGATTCCTCATCGAATGCTTGGCTTCTTATCTTACTCTCTAGATCGTTATCCACTTCATAAAGGCTAGTGCGGCAGCAACCTCACCACTTACCCCATCCTTACCGTAAACTAATAGTTGTCCTAGAATGACGAGTGATGAAGTCCTTGCTGGGTCAGTTGACCACTACAGTTGGATGCTGAGTACTTCTGTACTCATGATACTACCCCCAAACTCTTTTTAGGGTTCTTGATCGACAACAGGTACGGTGATCGACGTTTCACGTGGAGACTCGACGACGACTAGTTAGGCGGAACCTGACGGAGGGCCTGGACCCGTGTGGTTATGGGGATCGATGATTTTCTCTTTTCCACTAGGCATTTGATTGTAGTCTGTACTCAGACATGTATCTTCCGCTGATTTAATGTAATTAAGGCAATTGTATGCCGACTGTATGAGATGTTGTATCCTTGTAGCTGTAATGTTGTGATATCATGTTGGAAATCCGGGCATATGGCATTGTCATATGTCGCGGTGGGACCGATATGTGCTTCGTCCCCAGATCTGGATGGAAACATCTAGATCTGGAACAATATCGCATATCGGGCCTTACAATCATGAACATCATCCCCAACATCATCACCATCTTCACCTTCATCCAATCTCACCTCACAAGTTCAACTTGTGTTGTAATCCGTACTATCTATCCTCTCTACTCTACCGGTGTTGATTACTACCGTCTGATGAATGCTATTGAGTTTTGTTGGAGAAATATCATTGTGTCCAGATTGTTTACCACCTATTTATCCCCATTGATCATGATCTCTTTTATGTCTTGTGAGTAGTTACTTTAGTTCTTGAGGACATGGGAGAAGTCTAGTTGTTAGTAGTCATATGATGTTGAAATAATATGTGTTGTTTGATATTTAAGTTGTGTTGTTATTTTCCTAGTGGTGTTGTGTCAGTCAACCACTCAACACTTCGCCTTATTAAGGACCTAGGGGAATGAATTGTGTATAAAGAATGCTTACGGTGGGTTACCGGAGGGATAGTAACCTAAACCCCAGTTCGCACGCTTTTGCACAAGGGAACAATGGATCATCGATCGTATTACTATGGTTAGGCTTTTGCCTTAATTACTATCTTGTATTTGCGGATGATTGCAAGATGTTTAATCATAAGAGCACTTATCTAAGTCTTGAGGGTGCACTAGCATAGATCCACCCACTCAACACTTATCAACACATCACATAGTACCGATCCGGAATATGGCGAAAGCACGTGACTATTTATCCCGTGTGTCCTTAAGAACGCCTTAGTATTTAGAAGTTCAGTTGCTAGGCCTATCCTTTGCTCAACAGGATTGTGACACTTGTTACTCCTCAGTGACTTTTACTTTGCTCGCTTTTACCTTTTTGTTGCTTATACCGAAAACCCTTAAAAAGCTATCTTTCAGTTCCTGCAGCTGTTTCTTTACCAAAGTCACTTATCAATACCTTCTGCTCCTCGTTGGGTTCGACACTCTTATTTATCGAAAACGCTACAAACCCCCTACATTTGAGGGTCATCAAGTACTGTTTTCTGGCGCCGTTGCCGGGGAGCGTAGCGCTATAGTAAGTGAAGATGGTAAGGAAGTTTTTATATTTTTGTTTTTGTTTTGCTGTTGCTGCTCTTTGTCCTTATGGACACCTCTACTCTTGGATCGTTGTTTATGGGGAAACGCCCCACAACTGTGGTGGTCACTCCTACCCCTATTGAAATTGTGCCTTATAAAATACCATCTGGTATTGTCAATTATGTCTTAGCTAATCGATATGCAGGAGACAAACACCCAGGTGAACGCTTGCTATATTTAACACAACTATGTTCATTATTTAAGCTTGCAGGTGTGTCACTGGAGTTCGTCATGAAGAAATTATTCTCCATATCACTTATAGGTAAAGCTTCAGATTGGTATAAGCTCTTTGATAACTCACATCTACTTAATTGGGAAGAGCTTATGTCTCTCTTTTATACAAAGTTTTACCCTCTTCATGAAATTCATCGAGACAGGAATTACATCTATAACTTTGGTCTCGTGACGGAGAGAGCATCGCTCAAGCTTGGGGGAGACTTAAATCCCTAATGTTAAAATGTCCCATCCATGAACTCCCCAAAGATATTATAATTACAAATTTTTATGCCAGGCTTTCTCGTCAGGATAAGGAGATGTTGGATGCCTCCTCTAGCGGGGCATTACAAACAAGAAGCGTCGAAGAAAAGTGGGATCTCACTGAGAGGATCCAGAAGAATACTGAAGACTGGGAAATCGATAAAGGTATTGAACCCCCTATAAATTATGAGCATGATTACATTGAGAGCTATGTGAAAACTGATTATTTTAATACCTTTTGTTCTAAGATTGGTCTTGATTCCCAGCTTAAGATTGATTTTTGTAAGAACTTTGCCTCTCACATTGACTCTTCTAAGGAGGAGAAGGATCAGTATCATAAACCCTTTAAAGAATTACCTGTTGATATTCATGTTGCTGACCCTATTCTGCCTACAGTTTTTTATGAAAAGCCCCCTTTCCCTACAAGGATAACGGAGCACTCTTTTGTGACAGACATAATAAATAAAAGTGAGAGAAGAACTGACGAACCTGAGGACCTGATCAAGGTCGATCCTCAAGTTGCGATGGTTAAAGATTTAGTTACTAATGATGTTTCAGATTCCAAGATAAATTTTTGTGTTGTTTCAACTAACATTTTCACAACCAAGAATAAGAGCCCAATTTCAGGTACACCAGTTGTATCTGTCAAAATAAGAGATCACAACTATTACGGGCTTTGCGATCCGGGGTCCAGTGCTAGCGCTATTCCTTATTCACTCTATCAGGAGATCATGAGTGAGATTTCACCTTGTGAACTTGAAGATGTGGATGTCACTATTTATCTAGCAAACAAAGAAACTATCTCTCCCATTGGAATTGTGAGAGATGTTGAAGTCCTATGTGGAAAGGTAAAGTATCCTACCGACTTTCTAGTACTTGGTTCAGTGCAAGATAGTTTTTGGCCTATTATTTTTGGTAGACCTTTCCTCAGCACTTGTGGTTCTATTATAGATTGCAAAAAAGGTAAAGTTTCTGTTGAATTCAATGGTGAGCCATATGAATTTAACTTTTCTAAATTCTCCAAGCAACCTCGTGGTACTGATTTACTTAGTGATGATAAAATTATTGAAAATATTGCTTCTATTGCTATCCTCCTAATGATCCTTTGCAGCAATAGATGGAAGACCACGATAATGATATGCATATGCAGTAGAGAAATGAGTTAGACGAAATATTTGCGAGACAAACTGCTATCCTGAAGCACAATCTTCCGGTTGAACCTTTAGGAATCCTAGCACAACCAAAAGAAGACCCGGTGTTTGACCTTAAGCCACTACCCGATACGCTCAAGTATGCCTATTTAGATGAAAAGAAAATATATCCTGTTATTATCAATGCTAACCTTTCAGGATTTGAAGAAGAGCGATTATTGGAGACACTTCGCAGACACTGTGGTTCCTTGGGGTATACCCTTGATGACCTTAAGTGGATTAGTCCATCGATTTGCCAACACACTATCAATCTCGAGCCCGATGCTAAGCCAGTTGTTGATCATCAACGATGGCTGAACCCAAGGATGAAGGACGTGGTTAGGATGGAAATTCTAAAGCTTCTAGCCGCAGGTATCATCTACCCTATAACTGATAGTAGGTGGGTAAGTCCAGTTCATTGTGTTCCTAAGAAAGGAGGTATGACTGTTGTTCCTAATGATAAAAATGAACTAATAACTCAAAGAGTGTTATTGGATATACAATGTGTATCGATTACAGGAAGTTGAAAAAGGCAACCAGGAAGGACCACTACCCTCTGCCCTTTATTGATCGGATGCTAGAGAGGTTCTCTGAAAACACGCACTTTTGCTATCTTGACGGGTACTCTGGCTTCTCTCAAATTCATGTTAACACTGCCGATCAAGAGAAGACCACTTTCTCGTGTCCTTACGGTACTTATGATTACAGGCGTATGTCTTTTGGTTTACGCAATGCACCTGCTACTTTTCAGAGATGTATGTCTGCTATTTTTCATGGTTTTTGTGAGGAGATTGTGGAAGTCTTCATGGACGATTTCTCCGTCTATGGAAATTCCTTTGACCACTGTCTCCAAAATCTTAATAAAGTTTTGCAGAGATGCGAGGATACAAACTTAGTTATAAACTAGCAAAAGTGCCACTTCATGGTTAACGAGGGGATTGTGCTTGTTCACAAGATTTCCGAGAGGGGAATTGAAGTGGACAAGGCGAAGATTGAAGCTATTGAAAGGATGCCCTATCCAAGAGACATTAAAGGTATTCATAGTTTTCTCGGTCATGCTGGTTTCTATAGAAGATTTATCAAATACTTTTCTAAGACTTCGAGACCCCTCACTAATCTTCTCCAGAAGGATGTTCCTTTTGTATTTGATGAAGATTGTAAGGAGGCTTTCGAAGTTCTTAAGAAAGCTTTGATAACCGCTCTTATAGTACAACCACCTGACTGGAAATTTCCCTTTGAAATTATGTGTGATGCTAGTGATTTTGCTGTTGGAGCTGTTTTAGGACAAATGGTTGATAAGAAATTGAATGTTATACATTATTCTAGAAAAACCCTTGACAGTGCTCAAAAGAATTATGCTACTACTAAGAAGGAATTCTTAGCAGTGGTATTTGCTTGTGATAAATTTAGACCTTATATTGTTGACTCTAAAGTCATTATTCATACTGACCATGCTACTCTTAAGTACCTTATGGCGAAGAAGGATGCCAAATCAAGACTCATCAGGTGGGTACTCCTTCTTCAAGAATTTTATTTACAAATTGTTCATAGAAAAGGAGAAGACAATCCGGTGGCGGACAATCTTTCAAGGATGGAAGATATACCACATGACCCCATCCCAGTCAACGGTAGTTTTCCAGACGAACAACTTGCCGTTGTAAAATTACAATCTCTTTCCAATACTTGGTTTGAAGATTATGCTAATTTTATTGTTGCAAAGTATTTGCCTCCAGGTTTAACATTTCAGCAAAGGAAGAAGTTCTTCCATGATTTGAGGTACTACTTTTGGGATGACCCTCATCTTTTCAAGGAAGGTCCAGACGGAATCGTGAGAAGATGCATACCGAAACATGAGCAGAAGGACATTCTCAAGCAATTTCATGATAGTCCCTATGGAGGACATCACCACGGTGAGAGGACTGCACATAAGGTTCTCCAATCAGGGTTATTGGCCTACTCTTTTTAAAGATGCTAGAAATTATGTTTTATCTTGTGATAAGTGTCAGAGAGTTGGTAATATTAGTAGGAGGAATGATATGGCTTTGAATTACTCGCTAGTGATTGAGCCTTTTGATTGCTGGGGTTTTTATTTTATGGGTCCTTTTCCTCCTTCGCACAAGTACACTCACATTTTAGTAGCTGTTGATTATGTGACCAAGTGGGTTGAAACAATCCCCACTGAAAGTTCTGATCACAAAACATTTTTGAAAATGCTCAAAGATGGAATTTTCCCTAGGTTTGGTGTACCTAGGGATCTTATGACTGATGGAGGATCACACTTCACACACGGAGACTTTAGAAAATCTCTAGCCAAGTACGATGTCAATCATAGAATTGCTTCACCGTACCATCCTCAAACTAGTGTGCAAGTTGAGCTCACCAATAGGGAGATCAAGTTGATCTTGCAAAAGAAAGTTCAAAGTTCTAGAAAGGACTGGTCAAAGAAGTTAGGAGATGCTTTGTGGGCGTATAGAACCTCTTACAAAAACCCCATGGGCATGTCCCCGTATAAGATGGTCTATGACAAGGCTTGCCATTTTCCATTAGAATTAGAACACAAAGCTGTCTGGGCTGTTAGAGAGCTTAATGCTGACCCAAAGTTAGCTGGTGAAAAGCGTCTCATGAACTTGACTTCTCTAGATGAGTGGAGAAGTGAAGCTTACGAGAGTGCTAAAATGTTTAAGGAAAAGGTAAAGAAGTGGCATGATAGAATGATTCTGAAACGTGAATTTAATTTTGGTGATAAAGTTTTATTGTTTAGACCCCGTTTCAGGTTTTCTCCAGGTAAACTACTTTCTAGATGGGAAGGACCATTTCATATTGAAGAAGTATACCGCTCTGGTGCAATAAAGATTAACAATTTTGATGGCACCAAACCTCAAGCTGTGAATGGGCAAAGACTCAAGCATTACATGGCGGGAGATCCTGTCAACATTGAAGTGAATATAATACACACAACGACTCATGAAGAATATTTTGCAGCCCCGTTTCAGACACCAGCAGAAGCAGAATAATAAAAGGTATGTATTACAGTAAGGAAACATAGCAAACCGCCATGAAAGTTCTAGATTACGAGTTTTTGCAAAATATAGAAAATTTAGAGCCTAATTGGAGCCGAAGAGGAGCTACAGGGGGCCCAGGCGCCCCCCTGCGCGACGTACCTCCTGGCCGCGCCGGGTGTCCGCCTAGGCACCCCGGGGCCCGTCTCCGACTCCACTTTGGCTCGTTACCTTCCTATTATTGCTGAATTTTTTGCTATATATTTGCCCGGATAGTCCCGGCACCGTATCTCGTGATTTCGTGTGTTTTCTTCTCGAGATGTTTCTGCCAGGAGATATTTTGGCTAGAACTAGGTGCCGTGGCTTCACCAAGTTCCCCCAAGGACAAGTTTGTCGTCAACGTCATCAAACCTTACCTCGCTCAGGTGAAGAACCATCCTCGAACCGTCCAGTTGGAGGATGGTGTCCTTCACCAAGAAGATCTAAAGGAACTTGCCAAGGAGGGGAGCATCGAGGCAAGGCTAGAAGAGATGGAGCAAGAAATCTTCAAGTACAATAAGATGGTTGAGGGGGGTGTTGAAGCCAACTTCGACCTCATCAACGAGCTGAAGACGTTCTACAAGAAGGAGATGAGGGGGATGTGGTCAAGCATCACCTCGGCAGAAGAAAGAATTGATGATCTCCAAGGGAAGATCTATGATCTGCATAACCAGAATTGTGAGTATGAACTAAAGTTTATGCGCATGGGTTTAGCTGCTAGAAGCAGGATCTTGGAGAGTGAAGCATGTCATGGTACGGCAGAACCTCTACCATGGAAGCGCTTTGTCCATGACTACATCAACAACAACAACAACAACAACAACAACATGAATGAAGAGTAAATCTCCTTAGGTAATGGCACCCCCTCAGCTTGTCCCAAGCTTGGGGGAGTGCCTGGTATCTTTATATTTATCTTAGTCTTTTAGAGTCAAGTAGAGTCGTATCATGTCTAGGGAAGTTATTATATGAAATAGGTGTTTGCATCAAGGTCTATCACTCATTCCGTGGAGAGTTTGTATCCGTGAGTGTGGATTCGTCTATGATGGAATATTAATGAGAAGTCTACTAGTTCCTTCGCCGCACTCAGTATTCTCTTCATGCAATCGACCTTATATGATGATTCTTATGGGGAGTATTGACCTTATATCAGGTATGGCTTTGAAAACTTTATTTAATTTTGGCAAACATAGCTTGGTCTTGACAACATGCATGTTTTCTCAAGTAGTGA
Organism: Bromus sterilis; assembly: GCA_950022295.1. NCBI lineage: Eukaryota > Viridiplantae > Streptophyta > Magnoliopsida > Poales > Poaceae > Bromus > Bromus sterilis. The sequence goes on along the minus strand of OX465601.1, from coordinate 133,159,942 downwards.
CATAGCCAAAACCTTTATGTTATTATGCTTGAAGTGTTATGTTGACAAGGAAGACAACTTGATGTGTTATGCTTACCTTTGTTTATGCTTTATATGTTTTGCATCTAAATTAGCATCAACTGTCTGTTCTCTCAAAGCCTTTGCTAGCCAAAACTCTTTGCCAAGTAGATTTATGCTTGTGCATGCATACCCTGAAACCAATCCTCCATTTGAGTCCACCATACCTTCCTATTCGTGGTATTTCCCTACCACTCCTAAAAGTATAGAATTTATGTGTTATCCTTAAATGTTCAAAATCTTCTGTTTTGTGCCTCTTGTTTAGCTCATGAGGAAGTAGTAGGTAATTCATGATCTTCTTAAGTTGGGCAAGTTTTACCCCGGGATTGCATGTCTAATCTGAAAACCCATAATACGAGGAGGAACTGGCATGAGTGTGCCCATCACGAAAGATAATATAACAAACAAACCCTCCTTCACGCTTGGTCTATGAGAAATCAGAAACTTTGGCAGTGATAAACAAAGGAGATTAAGGGGATGTGATCGTCCCCACTTGGGAGTTGTTCTTCGAAACTTGTCCATCTTGAGAAGTAATTGAGCTATCTATTAGCATTCGTTGACAAACTATGCACCTCCCAAAATTTATTTTCATTCTGTTTGATTTAAGGATAGCACATGAGTTTTCCCTGCTTGCCTGTAACAAGGCCTTTCCTTTACGTTTGAGTTGAGTTAGTTGTCCCACTTCCTTCTTTTCCCAAAAGAGAACAAAGACTTGATGCTGATGAGGATTCATTCATATAATGCTGCATTAAATTTTGCCATGCCCCATCATTATTGACATTATCTTTTGATAAGTAAGTTGTTTGCGAAAGCTTTTTTCCAAGCAAATATCTTCCTTTGTGTTAGCATTTGCACTTCATGACTAATAACATGTTCTTTCAAAAATCTTCAAATTGTTTCATTAAAAAGTGAGAGAGCAGGAGTAAAAGTTATTAGTTTTCCTTTGACCAAGGATATGTTTGCCATAATCTGATGAGTTTTCTTAGCCCTACTTTTGATTATAACTGTTATTACTTTCTCATAAGGACCTTATGAGTTAAGGTTTCTGTTGATGATGCTTGAGTTTGATGAAGAAACCTTGATGCTTCTTGTACGTATTTTATTTATCGACACTTCAATCTCTACACTTGTGGACAGGTTTACGGAGCTCAGTTTTCGCTTGGGGACAAGCGAGGTCTAAGTTTGGGGGAGTTCATACGTCCAAAATGCATCACTATTTTATATAGTAATTCTTTCTTATTCATTGATATATTTCATGTTATGATGTTATTCTTATGTTGTTTTGGCCTAATTTACCCAGTTTGCAACTTTCCGATGTCAAAGCAGCAGACGCAAGATTCAGCGGTAAAAAGTGGAAGCCGAGTTGCTGAAGGAGAAGACCTTCAAATTACTTGAAAATCAACGGAGAGTATTTTCCAGAAGAATGACTGATGGCGTGGAAGTGGTAATGGCTTCTCGCCCTTCATTGGTTACCCCAAGTGGAAGGTGTGATGTAGGATAGCAGCAAATTTCCCCTATGTAGAGGATAGGGTTTGTCTCCCGTAGGACTCCGGCGATGATAAGTAGGTGTCAGCGGCGCACCTGACGCGGACCATCACACAACACAATTAACTTTGCTCCCAACGAAGTTCAGAGAGGTTGTCAATCTCTCCGGTCTTGTAGTTTACAAAGGATAAAAACATAGGATAACGATAATGATAGCAACTGAAAGTGAATACTGAAAAGGAAATAAGCTTGTATACAGTGATGAGAATATGGACCGGGGTCCCATGATGTTCACTAGTGATGTCTCTCTCCCAAAAGACGATAAATCTGCTATGCGAGGTAAACAAATTACAGATGGGCAATTGAGAGAATTATAAATGCACCGCAATGCTAACTATGCTACAAAAGAAAGGAAGAGGCTCATAAGCATGGGCAGTACGCCAAAATAAGTAGACCGAAATCCATCTGCATGTACTACTAATCATACACCTTGAGATATCTATCCAGAACATCTCGCTGGTATTAAGTTGCGAGCCCCACCCAAAGTGTAAACCCAAAGCAACAGACAACTGCATTAAAAAGAACTTTGCGTCAAGTAAACAATCCTTGCAACCGCGGTTACAAGCACCATTGTTTTCCCCCTTGTGGCCACAACACATCCCCTAGACTCATGTTTCTGTCACTCAAGCGTGTCATCAGGGGAAATGTACCCACAATAGAGCATAACGGTCCCTCTTGGAGTCACTACCTACTACTTGGCCAAAGCAATAAACATCAACGGAGAACATGCAAGAATTACTTAGGAACAAAAATATAAGAGATAAAAACCAAATATATTACTCTATCACGATCTGAACATCATCTCATAATCCATCATATCCCATCAAACTCAGCATAGCAACAGCAGAAGAATTACATATGTGCCTCGATCATGTATGGCAGCTCACGAGGTCTAAACCATGAAGAACAAACAGGGGAGGAGAACATCACATAGCTACCGATCACGGACACATGGTCCAAAGGAAACTACTCACGTCACATCTGGGAAGCGTCCATGGTGGAGGAGAAGCTCCCGGAGGTCGATCCTCCCTCCGACAGGGTACCGGGAGGGGTCCTGACGGTGCTCCCGATCTTGGAAGCGTGACGGCGGCGGAACAGAGGAGAGTTTGCGAAATAGGGTTCTGTCTTCGGAGTTTCCCCGTGACGGAGAATAAATAGGCGAAGGGGGCAGCCAGGGGGGCCACCAGGGGTCCAAGCGCCCCCCTGGCGCTGCCAGGGCCGCGCCAGGTGGCCGCCTGGACACCTGGTGGTGGCCCTCTGGACCCAATTTGGTGATTCTGGAAGGCTCCGTTGCGCCAATTTTTATCAGATTTTTCCCGAATTTTTTGGAGCATTTTTAATATGGGGGAAACCTGGAATAGAAAAACAGCAGAAAATAGGAACTGGCACTGGGGTGCACTGAGTTAGTAGGTTAGTCCAAATATGATAAAAAAATGTATGAAAGTGTATCTAGATCATAGCAATATCACACAAAACATGCATGGAACGAGCATAAATTATCCATACGTTTGAGACGTATCAATGACGGGGACATGCAAAATGGGAACCAGAGGGGGCCCACCATAAGACCAGGCACCCTCCCTGGCGCGGCGGCACCCATGGCCTATTATCCCTCGTTGTCCGAAAATTCTAAAAAGGGAGAGTTTTCGCGAGTTCCGCCGACGCTCCGTGGCGGAAACCAACAGAGGAGAAAAGACATCTCCGGCGGGCAGATTCTGTCGGGTAGAACACTTCCCAGAAGGGGAGAACGTCACCATCGTCATCACCATCATCACAGGAATCATCGAGATCATCATCAACATCATCCCCAATATTAGCACCATCTTCACCTTCATCCAATCTCACCTCACAAGTTCAACTTGTATTGTAATCCGTACTATCTATCCTCTCTACTCTACCGGTGTTGATTACTACCGTGTGATGAATGCTATTGAGTTCTGTTGGTAAAATATCATTGTGTCCACATTGTTTACCACCTATTTATCCCCACTGAGCATGATCTCTTTTATGTCTTGTGAGTAGTTACTTTAGTTCTGGAGGACATGGGAGAAGTCTAGTTGTTAGTAGTCATATGATGTTGAAGTAATATGTGTTGTTTGATATTTAAGTTGTGTTGTTATTTTCCTAGTGGTGTTGTGTGAGTCGAACACTCAACACTTCGCCTTATTAAGGACCTAGGGGAATGCATTGTGTATAAAGAATGCTTACGGTGGGTTGCTGATGTCACGAGAGATTACTTCTCGCCCCTCGTTGGTTACCCAAAGTGGAAGGTTGAGATGTAGACAACAACAAGTTTCCCTTAGCGAAGATGCTAAGGCTGAATGTCGAACTATTGGACTCGAACAGATACAAGAAGTTGGTGAAGTGAACAATGGCGCCGTTCACAACTCAGGGTTGCTTACTTCACCTGGACCTGCACACACATCAAATAACTTTGATTCCCAACGAGTACAGAGGAGTTGTCAATTCCTCCGGCCTTGTTGTTTACAAAGGATAAAACGCACGGGACAATAATGATAGTGATAGCTACGGAAAAATAAATAAGCAGTAAATTGATAGCAGGTGTAAACAGTGTAGGAAATATGGACCGGGGTCCTATGATGTTCACTAGTGCTTTCTCTCTCCCAAAAGACGATAAAATAGCCATGCGAGGTAAACAAATCACAGCTGGGCAATTGACAGGATTATGTGCGCAAACCAATGCTAATTATGCTATAAAGAAATGAAGAGGCTCAAAAGCATGGGCGGTATGCCAAGACAAGTAGACCGAAATCCATCTGCATCTACCTACTAATCATCCACCTTGAGATATCTATCCAGAACATCTCGCTGGTATTAAGTTGCGAATCCCACCCAAATTGTAAACTCAAAGCAACAAACAACTGCATTAAAGAACTTTGCGTAAAGTAAACAATCCTTGCACCCGCAAGTACGAGCACCGTTATTTTCCCCCTTGTGGCAACAACACATCCCCTAGACTCATGTTTCTGTCACTCAAGCTAGTCATCGGGGGGCATGAACCCACAATCATGCATAACGCTCCCTCTTGGAGTCACTACCTACTACTTGGCCAAATCAATAAACAGCAACGGAGAACATGCAAGAATTACTCTAGAACATAAATATAAAAGAGGAGAATAAAATATATTACTCAAACACAATCTGAACATAATCTCATAATCCATCGGATCCCAGCAAACTCAGCATAGCAACAGCAGAAGATTACATATGTGCCTCGATCATGTAGGGCAGCTCACGAGGTCTAATCCATGAAGAACAAAGAGGGGAGGAGAACATCACATAGCTACTGATAATAGACCCATGGTCCAAGGTGGAGTACTCACGGTTCATCCGGGAAGCATACATGGTGGTGGAGAAGCTCCCGGAGGTGATTCCTCCCTCCGGCAGGGTGGCGGGAAGAGGTCTTCTGGTTCTCCCGATCTTGGAAGCGCGGCGGCGGCGGAACAGAGGAGAGATCGCGAAAAAGGTTCCCGTCACCGGGGTTTCTCGTCACAGGGAATAAATAGGAGAAGGGGGGCAGCCAGGGGGCCCACCAGGGGTCCAGGCGGCCCCTGGCGCGGCCCCACCCTGGGGCGCGTCGGCAGGGCGTCTGGGGCCCTGGTGGGTCCCCTCTGGCCTCCCCTCGGTGATTCTGGAAGCTTCCTATACGCTGATTTTTTATTGGATTTTTCATGAATTTTTGGAGCACTTTTAATATGGGGGAAACCTGAAATAGAAAAATAGCAGAAAATAGGAAGTGGCACTTGGGTGCACTGAGTTAATAGGTTAGTCCAAATATGATCAAAAGTGTATGGAAGTTCATCAATATCATAGCAATATCACACAAAAGAGGCATGGAGCAAGCAGAAATTATAGATACGTCTTGGACGTATCAGTTTCCGGAGTGACAGAAACCTAAACCCCAGTTCGCACACTTTTGCACAAGGGAACAATGGATCATCGATCGTATTGCTATGGTTAGGCTTTTGCCTTAATTAATATCTTGTATTTGCGGATGCTTACAAGATGTTTAATCATAAGAGTGCACTTATCTTAGTCTAGAGGGTGCACTAGCATAGATCCACCCACTCAACACTTATCAACACAACACATAGTACCGATACGGAATATGGCGAAAGCACGTGACTATTTTTCCCGTGTGTCCTTAAGAACGCCTTATTCTTTATAAGTTCAGTTGCTAGGCCTATCCTTTGCTCAAAAGGATTGGGCCACTTGTTACTCCTCGGTGCCCTTTACTTTCCTCGCTTTTACCTTTTTGTTGCTTATACCGAAAACCCCTAAAAAGGTATTTTTCAGTTCCTGCATCTGTTTCTTTACCGAAGTCACTTATCAATACCTTCTGCTCCTCGTTGGGTTCGACACTCTTATTTATCGAAAACTCTACAAACGATCCCCTACAGTTGAGGGTCATCAGGTTGTCACATCCATCATAATAGGCAACAATTGCTAGCAATATCTGAATAGACTTGAGCATCGATATGGGTGAGAAATTCTCCTCGTAGTCAATTCCTTGAACTTGTCAAAAACTTTTTGCGACGACTCGAGCTTTGTAGACAGATACGCTTCCATCTGCGCCGATCTTTTTTTCTTAATGATCCACTTATTCTCGACGGCCTTACGGTCTTCGGGAATGTCCACCAAAGTCCATACTTTGTTGGCATACATGGAGTCTATCTCGGATCTCATGACTTCAAGCCATTTCTCGGACTCAGGGCCTTCCATTGATTCCTTATTGTTCGCAGGTTCTTCATGTTCACTTAACGTGACTGCATTAACAAGATGTTCATAAAACTGAGTAGCATAACGGACCCTCGTTGACCTGCGAGGCTCAATAGGATCCTCATCGTGATTGTCATGATCATCATTCACTTCTTCTCCCACTACGGAAGACGGTTTCAGAACATCTTCTGTTGCCGTGCTTTCCATTTGGAGTGAAGGATCGACAATCTCATCGAGGCCTATTTTCCTCCCACTTACACCTTTTGAGAGAAACTCTTTCTCAAGAAAGTGTCCAGTCTCCGCGACAAACATTTACCCCTCAGATTTGTTGTAGAAGATGTATCCAATAGTTTCCTTTGGATATCCTACAAATATGCATTTCTCCGCCTTAGATTCAAGTTAGTAGAAGACAACTTTGGTTTCTTGCCGTACCATATCTCATGTGTTGTTGTCTCTATGGATTTGGATGGTGCTCTATTAATAACATAAGCGACAGTTTGTAAAGCATACCCTCCAGAATGATATAGGTAAGTAAGTGTGAGACATCATTGACCGCAACTATCTAATAGTGTACGATTATGTCGTTCGGACACACCATTACGCTGAGGTGTTCCAGCTCGCTTAAGTTGTGGTACAATGCCACGAGTCTTCAGATGCATGCCAAACTTGTAACTTAAATACTCATCTCGTCGATCGGATCAAAGTTTCTTGATTTTATTTCCGAGTTGATTCTCGACCTCACTCTGAAATTCTTTGAAGTTTTCAGAGGTTTCAAACTTTTTTTTCATTAACTAGATATACTCGTATCTACTCAAGTCATCCTTGAAGGTCATGAGTTGCGTGTGGAGACATTCATTGGTCCACAAACATCGGTATGTATGATTCCCAATAAGTCTGTCGCACGTTCCATTATCCTAGTAAATGGAGTCTTGGTCATCTTGCCCATAATTTATGGCTCGCATGGATTAAGAGATCCAAAATCTAGTGACTCCAAAAGTCCACCAGAATGGAGGTTCTTCATGCACTTTAGGCCAATATGACCGAGACGGCAATGCCACATCGTCATGTGTTCATCATTACTAAAATTTAATCTTTTGACATGTTTGTTATTGATATGAGATTCATCACACTCGAGATTAAGCAAGAATAAACCATTACTATCTAGTGCATGAACATGAAAGACATCATCCTTATAAATCGCACAACCAATTGTATCTGACTTAAAAGAGTAGTGGTCTTTCAACAAGCAAGAATCACTAACGATGTTCACACTCAACGCGGATACATAGTAGTATTTATTCAAAAAAAGAATTAATCCCGAAGGGATACTAATATGCATCATGCCGATGGCCACTACTTCAACTTTACAGCCGTTGCCGACGTGCATCGTTGCTTCATTCCTTGACAAGCATCGGCTATTGTACAACCCCTGTACGGAGTTACAAATGTGAGTGATAGATCCAGTATCAAATATCCAGGAGTTGCTCCGAGCACTTGTTAAGAAAACGCCAACAACATGTATATCTGGTATACCTTTGTCTCTTCTGACAATCTTGCCGGCCTTATTATCCTCTAGGTACTTGGGGCAGTTGCGCTTCCAGTGGCCATCAGCCTTGCAGTAGAAGCACTTGACACCGGTCTTAGGTCGGAGTTTGGGCACCTTGCGAGGATTGACAACTGGCTTTCCACCCTTCTTATGGTTACCCTTCTTGCCTTTATCCTTCTTTCCAAACTTCTTGAATTCAACGGTCTTTTTGAACAAGAATATAACATGCTCCTTCTTGATCTCAACCTCAGCAGTTTTCAGCATGGCAAACAACTCATAAGGGATCTTAGACATCCCCAACATGTTGTGGTTCAAAAAAAAGCCTTTGTAGCTAGGGGACAACGACCGCAACACCCTATCAACAACAAGTTCATCTGAAATCTGACATTCCAGAGCATTCAAGCATTGAACGTAGCCAGACACCTTCACTACGTGCTCACTAACACTTCTATGCTCATCCATCTTTGCTGAGAAGAAAGCTTTAGAAGCTTCATATCGTTCAACCCTGGCTTGCGGTGCAAAAAGACCTTCAGATAAGTGATTATCTCATAAGCACTCATCCTCTCAAAACGCTTATGCAGCTCAGCCTCCATGGCGTAGAGTGATACATCCCAAACGTATCTTTCTGCTTGTTCCATGCTCATTTGTGTGACATTGCTATCTGTTTTGCTACACAGTCATATATTTTTTACACATATTTGGAATAACCTACTAACTCAGTGCACCCGTGCCGGTTTTTGTCTTCTCATGTTTGTGAATTGCGGGTTTATACACATATTTACAGTGCCCAAAAAATTCCAAGAAAAATATATAAAAAATCAGCGTAACGGAAGCTTTCAGAAGCCCGGAGGAGAGCCGAAGGGGGCCCACCCCCCTCCCAGGCGGCCACCTGGCGCGAACAGGGGTGGGGCCGCGCCCATAGGCCTCTTAGGAGGAGGACACCTTCCCCGGTGCCCCCTTCGGCCTATATTTACTTCCCGATGTAGAAACCCTGAAAAGAGACCCCGCATCGCGACTTTCACCTCTGTTCCGCCGTCGCTGCGATCCCGAGACAGGGATTGCTAGAAGACCTCGTCCCGGCACCCTACCGGAGGGAGTATTGATCTTCGGGAGCTTCTCCACCACCATGAGGGCTTCCCGGATGTGCTATAGCTATGTGATGTCTTCTCTCCAATTTTGTGCTTCAATTCTTAGCCCTTCCGAGGTGCCCTACATGATCAAGGCACTTATGTAATATTTCTGCTGCTGCTATGATGTGTTTGCTGGGATCCGATGGATTATGAGATTATGTTCATATTGTGATGAGTTATATATTTGGTTATCCCTTTATATTTTGTTCTTGAGTAATTCGTGTGTGTTCTCCATGGCTTTTTATTGCTTTGGCCAAGTAGTAGATAGTAACTCGAAGAGGGAGCGTTGTGCTTGATTGTGGGTTCATGCCTCCCGATATCTAGCTTGAGTGATAGAAACATGAGACTAGGGGATGTGTTGTTGCCACCATGGATAAAACAACGATGCTTGTAACCGCGGTTGCAAGGATTGTTTACCTTACGCAATGTTTGTTAATGCAGTTTTCTGTTGCTTTGGGTTTACACTTTGGGTGGGGCTCGCAACTTAATACCAGCGATATGTTCTGGATAGATATCTCAAGGTGGATTATTATTAAGTAGATGTTGATGAATAAACGGTCTACTTGTCTTGGCGTACAACCCATACTTTTGAGCCTCTAACTTTCTTATGGCATAGTTAGCATTGCGGTGCGTTTATAATTCTGTCAATTTCCCAGCTGTAATTTGTTCACCCAGCTTAGCTGTTTTATCATATTTTAGGAGAGAGACATCACTAGTGAACATCATGGGACCCTGGTCCATATTTCCACCATTGTTTACACCTCAAATATTTACTGCTTTATTTTCTTTCAGTTGAAATGACCATCACTATTTCCACCATGTGTTTATCCTTTGTAAACGACAAGGACAGAGAGATTGACAACCTCTCTGTACTCGTTGGTAGCAAAGTTACTTTTGTCGTGTGCAGGTCCAGGTTAAGGGAGAAATATCATTCAGACGTTGTGTTGCTCGCTTCACCACCTTCCTGTTGATCTTCGGAGTCCTCCTGGTTCGATAAACCTTACAGTCCTCGTGTAAGGGAAATTTTCTACTAGCTACATCTCAACCTTCCACTTGGGGTAACCAACGAGGGGAGAGAATTCATCAAAACAACTCTCGAGCCATCAAGAAAATTCCTGGCGCCGTTGTCGGGGTCTCTAATCTTCAAGATAGGGGAGTTGTACACTATCTTTTACCTTTTCTTTTTAGTCTTGGTAGTTTACTTTCTAGTTTTTACTTTAGAGTATTATAACATAAACCACAAAAAAATAGTTACTTTGCTCTTGCTTGTTACTATGGGTTCCACTAGCATGGAAATTTGTCCCATGCACAGAACCCCAGTGGGGACACTTCAAATGATTTCAGGCCTAGCGATTTTGTTTGTCATGATAGCTTTTATGTTTGCACCCATATTAGTAGACCTTTCCTCAAATATGATTTAAGAGATCAATTTTTTGAAATAGGAGAGGATGCTATCTATCAATTGGAAAATTATGAGACGTTGTGTGATGAACAAAACCTCCAGGGATGGATAGTGACCAATTCAAATTAATATTCTTTGATTTTTTCCTTTGGGGAAAACCAAAGAAGTGGTTCCATTCTCTGTCCCCTTGTAAGAAAAACACATGGGGTAATTGCAAAAATTCTTTTCTGATAGAATTCTTCTTTAAAGAGCTTGATTTTGATAATTGTAGTCTTTCTGAAGTTATCACTTTTTTTGTAAAGAATGGCTAAGGACCACCACACTAGTTCACTCAATATTGCCTTCACCGAGCATATTCCTTGAAAACTAGAAGATTGTTGGGATCCTATGGTCATAATCAAATTGAATAATTTATTTTGCTTTGCTTTATGTGATGTTGGAGCTAGTGCCTCCGTTTTACCCAAAAGAATGTATGATATGCTTGAATTGAAACCTTTTGATCCTTGTTATTTTGGTGCTCGTATTTTTAATTCTTCTGTAAAGAAACCTTTAGGAAGGATGGATGATGTTCTTATTGTTGTCAATGATAATTTTGGGATGTCCTTTTCTCTGCACTGTTGGTGCTATCATTGATTTGAAAGAAGGGACCATTAGATTCCAATTCCCCCTCAAAAAGGGAATGTAACACTTCCCTTGAAAGAATATTAAGTTACCTTATGAGTCCGTTACACGGGCAAGTTATTCTTTTGGAGTTGATTACACTTGATCTTTTGAATCATGCCTAGCTAAAAGGCATAAAAGAAAGCACTTATTGGGAGGCAACCCAAAATGTTTTTACTTTCAGTTTTAGTGTCCTTGATGATTTTATCTACTGTAGCAACATCATTGTATCTTTATTATCAAGCTTTGTGCCAAGTTTTAGCCTCCGATTGCAAGAAAGTTCAAAAGTTGTGACATGTTGTCCAGAAACAGATTTTGTCTGCTTAACGAAAAACTTCACCAAAAATCAGCAGATCATCTTCTTGATCTGAATATTTTTGACAGTGTGCTCTATACAATTGGATTTCTAGCGCATGTTCTGAGTTTTTTGATTTGAGTTGTAGAGGTGCCCCAAAAAACTATTTACTACCTTCTGGTCTATTTTTCACAGATTCTGCCACGTTTTGCGTTTTCACCGTTTTGCAAATCTTAAGCTTGCTTTTCCTTTGCAAAAACTGTTTGGAAATCTTCAGAAACATTGGCTCTTCTTGAAAATATTTATTTTCGGCTGGAGAAAAATTATTTATTTAAGGGTACTAACCACTCTGATCAGCTTATGATGAGTTTCGTATGAAGGGAGTTTTCAAGTATGCGAAAGAATATGGTGAAAGAAGATCCGGGAGTGTGAAAAGCTCAAGCTTGGGGAAGCCCCCATGCACCCCTTCTCCATCAACAATAATCAATTTGTCCTTATCCAAGCTATATTTTTATCTCTTCATGTGTCATGTGCTATGCTTTGAGCGTCTCGCTCTTTACTCTATAGTTTGTTTTAGTTTTGCTTTCTGTTCATAACAAGTTGGACCCTAGCCTTCATTGTTTGGGAGAGAAACACACTCCACTTCACCCTAGAACATAACATAGGTTTGCATGCTTATCTTTTTGTGTGTTCTTTATCTTTTCTTAGCTGCTGTCATGGTTAGATCTTGTTTTCATGCTTATATTTTTAAGAGCTTTTCTTTAGGTTGTTGATTTTGGAAATCTCTTGAGTTATCATGCTTATCTTATTTAGAGAGTTGGTCTGTTGCACCGAGTTGTGTGTCTTTCATGAGTAGGTAATTGAGTTTGCTATTATAAGTGTAGTAACTTGCAATAGTTTTGAGGTATTGATTTGAGTAATGTTTGGACTTTGGGTGCCAAGAGCTTGAGCCTATTAGTGATAGGTGTCGTATTTTTGGAAATCCGTGCTTATTTTCGAAAAATACAAAAAAATAGTTGAGAACTCTAGCTACTAGATGGATCGCTAACCTCTAGAGAGGTTGGAATATATAGTGTACCCTCATGTACCATGGGTAGAGGATGCGCAAGGATAACCAAACCCCCATACACTCCTCCCCGGGCTACTTTTCTCTTTGTGAACCTCCTGATTAGATAGAGAGTTACCGATAATAAGTGCATGAGTTCTTCGGACTAATGTGAGTATTCGATTGTTGGCACTTCCACCTTCCATATTTTGCTAGCCTCTTCGGTACCGTGCATTGCCCTTTATCATCTTGAGAGTTGGTGCAAACTTTGCCGATGCATCCAAACCCTTGGCATGATACGCTCTGTCATCATAAACCTCCTTATATCTTACTCAAAACGGCCACCATACCTACCTATCAAGGCATTTCCATAGCCTTTTTGAGATACATTGCCATGCAACATCCCTCATCTCATGACTTGATCTTCATGGCATGCATGATTTTGCTTGATCGTAGAGCCGCATGCTAGTTGGGCCTTGCCATTATCATTGCTACATGACGCGCTAGTACCATTGCATATCCTACTACACTGGCAGAGGCATACATTTGCATACATCATGATAGTTTTTTGGTTTTCTTTATGTTGAATACTTCTTGTAAAGTGTGAAGATCTTCTATATTCTTGTAAAATATAGATTGTTTCCCTTAAGTGAGGAAAAGATCCTAAAGAGGACAAAATAAAAGATCCCAAAAGAGGACAAATTAAAATATCCCAACGAGTACAAATAAAAGATAAATAGAAATCGCCAATGAGGCCACAAAAATACAAAAAAGAATGAAAAAAGAAAAAAAAGAAATAAAAAGAGAGAAGGGGGCAACACTACTATTCCTTTTGAAAGATCCACACTCGTACTCCATAGTCATATTTGTACTCCATAGAGATTTTCATATCATTGATGCATAACTATGTGGGGATCCTTACACTATAGAACTTGGCTTGCATATTCTAAGGATGAACCTCCTCAAAAGGGCTCTAGATCTTCATGAGCAAGCAAGTTGGATGTACCCCCACTAGTTCCATTGGTGAGCTTACCTTATCTCATATGTGCATCCGTTGCATGGCAATCCCTACTCCTCACATCATATCTATCAGTTTGTTTTCTCTCGCCTATGATTGTCCTCATTGATGTGAGCCTTTCACACCTTTTTTTCTTCCTTCCCCATCATTTTTCTCTTTGCCATCCTAAGTGCCAACTATCTTGCTTGCGCTCATCCATTGCATGAGTGCTCAAAGTCGAAAGGGAGAGGATCAGTTTGAGTTGTCCCTGACTAGTGGTCTGGTGACGAGGATCAGACTTGGCAAATCCCATGGTCAGGGACCCTGGGTTAGTCATAGAGAAGGAACAGGTTGGACGATACTCGTCGGCTAACAGGAGAAGTACTTCCTGCTCGGTATTATTGCGTCAGGGAGCGATTACAAGGGAGGCCAAGGCGAGTTCTCGCAAGACCAGGAGAGTAGATTGGATATTGGATGATCGAGACGTTTCCCCTCCCGGCCTTTATATACTAGGCTAGGTCTCGAGGAGTCCGTCCTAGAGTACAAAGATAGTTTCCTAATCCTAGTCTTGCCTTGTGCGCCAAGTCGTGCCTTCTATCAGTCGTGGACTCCTACGTCGGTGCCTTGGGAGGGCCAGCCGTGGGCCCATCAGTTCCCCTTGCGGGCCTTTGGTCTTCATACGCACCAAGTATCCTCATACGCAGGAGTCGTGGGGTCACCCCCTCGTTAGTAGCCCCCGAGTGCCTGGGGGACTCGAAGAGTCGCGCAGGGACTCGAATTCGTCATTGCTTTATAGGCGCGGCACAATTGCAGGTCGCTAGCAGTTTTGAGCCATGAAAATACCTGTTTCGAGGGATTGATAAGCTGAAAGGGCCTAAGGATTCAACTGGTCGAGCCTTGGTGAGTTGCGCTAGTGGCAAATACCGCAGTAGCCCGATCAAGCCCACGTCCCTCGACATGAACTTGGAACGACCGGTGTCTAGCAAAGTCATGCCGCTGCAGGTCTTACAGGATCAATTGCTGCCAGTCTAAGTAAATAGCCTAAGCGCGTCCGCTCGGCTCTTTCTATCATGCGAGCGCATGGAAAACATCGGGAGTGAAGTCACTCTGTGGCAAGTCCCGGCCCGGCCGTTCTGCGCAGCGGGGTCTTACCTACACGCTAAGCTTGCATGGCATCTGAGTACAGTGTGTCGTAGCCCATGCATCATTGTTTGCAGAGGCGCGGAGCCTAAATAGAGATGGACCCACTTGGAATAAACGATCAAGTGAGCTGTTTAGTGGTCACCCGCGGAGCTTTTGCGCGCCCAGGCGAGGAGTCATATTAGGAAAGAACCCACTCGGAATACCGTCGAGTGCGCGCGTAGTCTAGCTTGCTGAGCTTTTGCGAGTAGCCACTCGTACGCTTTTTGTTTTCAAGGGTGACGGAGCACCCGAACTCTACAAATGTGTTGTTTCCGCTGACGCGAGTAGTCCTGCGAGTGAATGTTCTCCTTTTGGGTGAGGGAGCACCCGAAACTCTGTAAGTGTGAGCGGTTACTCGGGTATATCCTCATCTTCTGGGTGATGGAGCACCCGAACTCTCAAGTTTTTGGTCTTTTACTCTTGTTTTGAGTACAGATACTCCCGATGGGAGTAAAAGATTTTGGAATCGAAATAATTTAGCACTGAGAGAAAGGTGACCTTTGCCAGTATTTTGTTTTTCCAATTATTTTTATCTTGATCCGCCCTTCTTGGGATGTCGCGTTGATAGGCATTGTCATGCTATATGGTGACCTTTGATGACGTTTGGGCTTCGATCCGTGACGTCTTCTGGCCATAATGACGACTTGGATGCCGTGCTGCCTGGTGCCCGTTGGATTTCCAAGGTGTGTATGGGAAACAGGCGAGATTTGACGCATCCTTTAAGTATTGCTGACGGTGTCAAAGGCATGTTGTATTGGAATTCGTAACGCCTGACGTGCTTGGTGTTTGATTTAATGATGGAGCCTCCTAGGCTTCTGTATTTTTTCATGGTTTGCTCCTGGGCTGCGCTATAAATACCTGTTGCTGTGTTGCCTGGGCTTGGTCATCTGTTCTCCTCCTATTTTCTTCTTCTTCCTATGGCTCCCAAGCGGGGTGGTGGTGCTTCTGGACGAGGTCGTGGACGGCGTGGTCGTGGTGGACGTACCCCTCGCTCTTCTCGTGGTGGGCGTCGTGGAGCCGCGGCGACGCCCTCTTCGTCTTGTGCGGACGAGGGTGTTTGGCGCTATGACTTCCTTCTGCGCATTCTTAGTCGCACTACTACTCGGATTCCTCTTCCATTCTCATTTGCCTCCATGATTTCTGAACTTAACCTGGGGGTCTGTGGCTTCGGCTTCAGGGGTGCGCTCGACCTCCTGCTTGGGTTGATCTTTCTGTTGATGGCTCCTTCTTGATTTTTCTTGATGCTGGTTGGAGGTCGTTTTCACGGCAGCTAAACTTGCGTGACGGGGATAGTCTTTGCTGTCGTTTTGATGGTGAAGATACCCTCATTGTTCGTGCGTTTGATGTCGGTGGCAACTGATACTTCGCAAATGTCTCTATAATTTCTGCTTGTTCCATGCATGTTTTGTGTGACTTTGCCATGTTTTGCTTGAACTTTCATACACTTTTGAACCTATTTGGACTAACCTATTAACTCAGTGCACCCAGTTGCCAGTTTCTGTTTTCTGCTGTTTTTGTATTTCAGGTTTTCCGGCCATTTAAAACTCACCAAGAGAGGGAAGGGGGGCCACCACCAGGAAGCCAGGAGGGCAGGTGGCACCGCCCCACCCTGGGCCGCGCCAGGCACCCTCCTGACTGCCTCGTGGCCCCTCTCGACGCCCCCCTTCTCTTATATTTACCCCTCGGGGTGGAAACCCCTAATATGGACTCCTCTTTCGCGATCTCGCCTCTGTTTCGCCGCCGCCGCCGTTTCTAGATCGGGGCTGCCTGGAGAAGCTGCTCCGGCACCCTGCCGGGAGAAGCTACCCCCTCCGGGAGACCCTCCATAGCCATGGACGCCTCCCGTATGTACCGTGAGTAGCTTCCTTTGGACCATGGGTCCGTTACCAGTAGCTATGTGATCTATCTCTCCCCCTTTTGTGCTTCCACTTTCGAGTCCTCGTGAGCTGCCTCACATGATCCAGCCATCTATGTAATTTCTGCTGTTTCTATGCTGAGTTTGTTGGGATCTGATGGATTATGAGACTATGTTCAGATTGTGATGAGTAATATATTTGGTTCTTCTCTTTTATATTTTGTTCTTGAGTAAATTCTTGCATGTTCTCCGTTGCGGTATTTGCTTTGGCCAAGTATTTTATTTGCAACTCCAAGAGAGAGCGTTATGCTCAATTGTGGGTTCAGCCCCTTGATGTCTAGCTTGAGTGACAGACACATGAGACTAGGGGATGTGCTGTTGGCACCAGGGATAAAACAACGGTGCTTGTACCTGCGGGTGCAAGGATTGTTTACTTTACGCATAGTTCTTTTAATGCAGTTGTCTGTTGCTTTGAGTTTACACTTTGGGTGGGATTCGCAACTTAATACCAGCGAGATGTTCTGGATAGATATCTCAAGGTGGATGATTCGTAGTAGATGCAGATGGATTTCAGTCTACTTACCTTGTCGTACTGCCCATTGCTTTTGAGCCCTTCCGTTCTTTGCAGCATAGTTAGCATTGCGGTGCATTCATAATCCTGTCAATTGTCCAACTGTGATTTGTTTACCTCGTGTAACATCCCAAATTTATTTTTGGATGAATTATTAGAGAGCATATGCATATCATTTTTTTTTGTGTGCGCATTTTGGATCTTATTTGAGAGTTTATTTGAATTTATTGAATAACGTTTTTCTTTAGTATTTTATTTTGTATAAATAACTTATTGAAAATATTATTTATGTTTTTCTAAGATTTTAGAAATTTATTTCGTATTTTTCCGACTTATATTTTATGTTATAAAAGTCTTTGAAGTTTAAAAAAAAGTACGTATATATTTATATAAACGTAATTATGTTTTACGTATTTTTATTATTTTAAAAATATATGATGTTATTTTTTCGGGTCTATTTTTATTATATTAAAAATACATCTATATTTTTTTTAATTTCGCAAAAAAAACCCTGGACGGGCCGAGGCCGGCCCAGCCGGCCAGCCAGGCCGCCAGCGAGCGGCCGAAGCAGCCCAGGCGCGCGCCAGCCAGCGATCGAAGCAGCCAGGCCGAGCTGCCAGCTAGGCACTGCACGTGCGTCTCCTCTTGTCCTCGTTCCTGTCCAGCTCGAACACGAGCTCGGAGTCCAGAACGGACTCGAGCGAAACGCCGCCGCTCGTGCTACCTATGGCCTCCGATTCGATTGCCCCCTACCCACGAAATCTTGTCCCATAAATACCCCATGACCCCCTCCACCGATTTCCCACAAAATTTCGCAGCAAACCGTTCCAAATCAAGCTAATTTCGGGGTAGATCTAGGTCCAACTGAGCTGTATTGTTGGACGAATTTCGTCACCGGTGAGCCTCCCCTTGACCCCAAATTCTGCAGACCGACTCTTCTCTTCGTTGTGCTTCTAATTGACATCTTTTTCCCTCTTCTTTTCTTGCGCAAGATTGATCCCCAAATTGTACGCGTACCGCGGGAGTTCATCGGAGCGCGCTCGGTTCACCGCGTTGCCACGCCCGCACGGACGACGTTGGAGATCATCACCACCACCCTTGTGATATTCTAATCAAGCCCTACATCCTAGACGTCCTCGTTGACGCCGAAGATCGCCGGAGTTGTCGTCTTCGTCGCGTCTAATCTACACGTCGCGGTTAGTAAAAGTGCCGTAATTCTTTTTCCGTTGCTCCGTTCTAGACGAAACCAGCGGCCAAATCGTTGTTTTGAAACACTCTAAATATTGTGTACTGTAGATCCAAGTTTTGAGAAAATTATTTTTCCGTTTGCAAAAAAATTCCTAAATCCTATGCAAAACCGTTCTAGTAATATCTTTTTACTCGTAGGTCCGTTTTGCGTGATTCCAAAGCCCACGGTTTTCTTTCGAAGCCCTCTTTTCAGTTCAAGCATAAAGTTTGTTTTGGTATTTTCGAAAATATTCAGATCTGATCAGATTTTATTTTCAACTTTAGTTGATCGTAACTTTTGTTTTACAACTCGGATTTGATTGATTGTTTTTGCAAACTAAAACCCTAGCTAAACCCTATATTCTAGACACTTTGCAACCCACTTTTTAAAATCAATCTTGATCTGTTTTGCAAAATCTTTTATTCGGATTTTATTTTGGAGTTCTTGAACATTGTTTTGCTTTTGGTTGTGTATTGATTGTGTGTATCTTTGTTTGCTCACGATAGATTGTCCGGAGTGCGAAGCAGAGTACCAACAATCTTTAGAGTTCTGCAATCAACAGCAAGGCAAGTCATATCTTTGACCATACTCCCTATTACCTATGTTTTCAATGCATTAGTTCTTCTTCTTTAGATTGCATGATAGGTTATGCTATGCTATTACACCCAGTAGTTCATTGAGGTAGGTCTGATCCTTACATCTTTGTCACCATCGTATAATAGGATATTGCTATGCTAAGTAGACGTGGATTGGGAAGTGAATCATTATGAGGTATGAGTGATAAAGTAGTAATTAGGACCAAGATAAAGTTAATGAACTACCTGGGTGGGATGGTTGCGAGTATCCTGGGGGTGGCCAGTGATAACTGCAGAAAGCCACCCAGGCTCAAAGGGACTGTTTGTATTGACATACCTAGAAGCTTACGTGTGCAGCCACAAGCTGGGCTCTGGCTTGGTTGATTAGTTGTAGGGACTCTTACTTGGTAGCGCTACGAAAGTAGATGTGAGTAGGTGGGATGGGTGCTATCGGAGTAAGGGAAACTCTTCTGAAAGACCATGTATCGATCTTCCAATTTTCATACATCATGCAGTGTGAAGAACTACAAAGGAGGCGATCGAGTCTTGTGGGGAAAAGTGCACAAACCTCTGCAGAGTGTAAAACTAATCGATTATCGGTGTCCCCGATTATGGACAATTTGAGCAACTAGTTGTGGAAATATTGATTTGTCTCATCATCTTTAATTAATTTATTGGGTTAATCACTTTGGGATAGATTGAGTGGGGGTTCCCATCTCAATCGTATGCTTTTGTAGAACTTAGCTATTATTGTTCTATAGGGAATATTAGCTTTTTGCAAAAATAAATGTAGAAGCTCTACCAGCCAAATTGCATGTATTATAGGGTTTTTACTTCTTTCTGTGATATGGCTTGCTGTACGATCAAAGTACTGACCCCTTTTGGGGCTGTAACTTATTCATGTTGCAGATTGTTCCGACGAGGAGTAAGGTGCGAATAGGTCGCTGCCTTATACTCAACTTTTGCCGTGGAGTCGGATGGACTCGCTACCACTAATATTATAGCTTCCGCAAGTATTTGATTAGATGGCCTTAAGCCATGTTATTATTGTAATATTTACTTCATTCGATGTAATAAAGACATGTTTTACTTCTGTTATTTCATCGAGTACTGTGTGTGCTAGCAAACTGATCCAGGGACTAGCACGTTAAGCACAGAGACTTGGTCCCTTCGGATCTGGTCGCTACACCTCGCTAGCACTTTTATCGTCTTTTGGGAGGGAGACATCACTAGTGAAAATTACGGGACCCTGGTCCATCTTCATATCACTGTTTACACACTTATTACTTTCGGTCTTTACTTTCAGTTGGCACTATTATTATCTCTTGCGTTGATCCTTTGTAAACAGCAAGGCCGGAGGAATGGACAACTCCTCTGTACTTGTTGGGAGCAAAGTTATTTGTATCTGTGTGCAGGTCCAGGTGAAGCTAGCAACCTCGGCGCCATTGTTCACTTTACCACCTTCTTGTATCCTTCGGAGTCCTACGGGAGACAAACCTTGGTATCTTTGCCAAGGGAAAACTTGCCGCTGCACTATATCTCACTCTGCACTTGGGGTAACCAACGAGGCTGGAAGAGTATTAACACTCTCTTTCCATCAGCAAGTTTTCTGGCGCCGTTGCCGGGGACTCCAGTCTACAAGATAGGGGAGTTGCACACTATCTTTTATCTCTGCTCTTTAGTCTTGTTAGTTTACCTTTCAGTTTTTACTTTTGTGTCCTTAATCAAAAATACCAAAAATACCTGCTGCTACTATGGGTTCCAATGAAAACACTAAGTTGTGTGACTTCACTAGTCACAGCAACAGTGACTTTATCTGCACTCCTATTGCTCCACCTGCCACTTCAACACCTTCTTATGAGATTAAACCTGCTCTGCTTAACCTTGTCATGAAAGATCAATTCTCAGGAGCAGGAGAAGATGCTGCCTTGCACCTAAACAACTTTATCGAGCTCTGCGACATGCAGAAGTACAAGGAAGTGGATGGAGACATCGTCAAGCTGAAGCTTTTTCCTTTCTCTTTGAGAGGAAGAGCGAAGGAGTGGCTACAATCTTTTCCCAAGAACAATATTGATTCTTGGAGTAAATGCAAAGATGCTTTTATAGGGAAGTACTATCCCCCTGCTAAAATTATTCAATTGCGGAGTAACATTATGAATTTCAGGCAAATGGATAATGAACATGTTGCCCAGGCTTGGGAACATATGAAGACGCTTGTCAAGAACTGCCCCACACATGGACTGACTACCTGGATGGTTATCCAGACTTTTTATGCAGGCTTGAACTTCACCTCGCGGAACCTGTTAGATTCGACCGCGGGAGGAACTTTTATGTCAACCACGCTTGGTGCTGCCACAAAGCTACTTGATGAGATGATGCTGAACTACTCGCAATGGCACACCGAGAGATCTCCATCGGTAAGAAGGTAAACTCTGTCAAGGAGATCTCCTCTTTAAATGAAAAGGTTGACCTTATCATGTGTCTACTTACCAAGCAACCTTCTATTGATCCTCAAGATGTTCCTTTAAATTCTTTGGTTGCTCAGGAGCAAGTAGATGTCAATTTTTTCTCTAGAAACAACTTCAACAATAATGCTTATAGGAGTAACTTTGGTAGCAACAATCCTAGGCCTTTCCCATCCAACAACTATGGGAACAACACTTATCCTACCACCAAAAACTCCACTTCAGAACTAGAGACCTTGCTCAAAGACTTTATCACTACCCAGAAAGCCTTCAACAAGAGTGTGGAGGAGAAATTAGATAAATTAGATAATCTTTGTTTGAAGGTAGACAACTTAGCCCTTGATGTTGAGATGTTAAAAATTAGAACCTCTCCCCTTGAGGAGAGTAAGGTCACTCCTATTAATGCTATCCAGTTACAAATCAATGAAAATATTAGGATGATGGCTAAACTCAAAGAGAGATGGGCTAGAGAAAAGGAGGAAGAAGAGAGGATTAAGAGTCTTCCTACCTACCACACAGTAGCTACTATCCAAGTAGTTGAGGATGTCCAAACTATTAGCACCCATCACACCCCTAGTCCCACTGGACCTATCAATGGTGATGCTACCACCTCAACCGTAGATGAAGAAACCTCTATGAACATAGAGGATTTCAAACAAGTGAACCTAAATGATATCACTACCTCCTTGATAGATAGTAGTGACCTAGACTTTGACAACTGCACTTTACCTGAAGTTATTGGTTTCCTACACAAGATGTCTAGAGACCCCCACACTAGCACACTCAATTTTGCCTTCACAGAGCATATCACCAATGCTCTAATCAAAGTTAGGGAGGAGAAGCTTAGACTAGAAGCCTCAATACCTAGGAAGCTAGAAGATGGTTGGGATCCTATGTTAAAAATTAAATTGAATAACTTCTCTTGTTATGCTCTTTGTGATGTTGGAGCAAGTACCTCTGTTATGCCCAAAAGAATGTATGATATGCTTGAATTGAAACCTTTTGATCCTTGTTCTTTTGGTGTTCGTCTTGTTGATTCTTCCGTAAAGAAACCTTTGGGGAAGATCGATGATGTGCTTATCATTGTCAATGACAATTATGTTCCCGTTGATTTTACTATTATGGACATTGAATGTGAACCTTCTTGTCCAATTATTTTGGGACGTCCTTTTCTTCGCACAGTTGGTGCTATCATTGACATGAAAGAGGGAACTATGCAATTCCAATTACCTCTCAAGAAAGGGATGGAACATTTCCCTAGGAAAAATATTAAGTTACCTTCCGTGTGACATCACACGGGCTAGTTATTCTCTTGAAAAGACTTGATCTTCTGCTTTAAGCCTAGCTAATGGCTCTACAGAAGCGCTTTCGGGAGGCAGCCCGCAACAAATTTAGGTTTTTCTTTTTGCTTTTGTTCTGTTCTTAGTGGTCTTGATGATTGTTACTACTGTAGCAACATCGTTGTATCTTTACTTTTCAAGCTTGTGCCAAGTTTAGCCTCATACGGCAAGGGAAGTAAAAGTTGTGACATGCTGTCCAAAAAACAGATTCTGTCCTCGTGACTAGAAAAATCAGAGAAAAATCCCGGTTCGTCTTTTTGAGCTTAATTTTTTACACAGCGTGCTCTATACAATTACGAAACTTCCATATGTTCTGAGTTTTTTGATTTGAGTTGCAGAAGTACCCCTAAAAAATTCGTTTCTATCTGCTGTTCTGTTTTTCACAGATTCTGCCACGTTTTGTCTCTCTTCACTTTTGCAAACCTTAATCTTGATTTTTCTTTGCAAAAACCTTTTGTAAATCTTGGGGAACAGTATCTCTTCCTGGAAATATTTATTTGCAGTAGAGGAAAATTATTTTATTAGGGTACTAACCTCTCTAATCAGCCGCCAATGAGTTATGTATGAAGGGAGTTTTCAAGTGCGCGATGGAGGATGATGAAAGAAGATTCAGGAGTGTCAAACGCTCAAGCTTGGGGATGCCCATGTGCAGCCCCAATAAATATTCAAGGAGACTCAAGCGTCTAAGCTTGGGGATGCCCCCGTGCATCCCGTTCTTCATCAACAATTATCAGTTCGTCTCTCGTTGCACTATATTTTTATCAATTCATTCGTTATGTGCTATTCTTGGAGCGTCTCGCTCTTAGGTTTTGTTTTTAGTTTTCTTTTTCTTTGTTTGCTGTAGTAACAAGTTAGACCCCAACTTACTCTTTTGTGTGGGAGAGATGCACGCTCCGCTTGAACTACAACTTCTCATAGGATTTTCATGCTTATTCTTTAGTTGTGAGCTGTTCTTTTTCTTTTCTTAGCTACTGTTCTGTTTAGTTGTAGTGCTTTAGTTTTTCTAGAGCTTTTCTTTTGTCTTAGGTTGAACTTTCTATAGGTTGCATGTTTTATCTTGTTAGAGAGTTTGCCTGTTGCACCGAGTTCTGTGTCTTGACTGAAAGTAGGTAGTTAAAGTTGCAGTTCTCTTTGTAGTAATAACTTGCAATAGTTTTGTCGGGGGAATGATACCCGGGTAGGGTCACCTAGACGAAAGCATTCTTTCAAGACAAGTAGGAGGCCGATTGGGCTGCTGGTGAGCCGAGCTAGGCAGTCGCATGGCCGATTGCTCCCAAGCAATCGGCCATGCCGAATGCGAGCAGTCGGCCCAGGCGCAATCGGCACACTCCTCAATCGGCTCAAGAGTTGACCTTATCCAGATCGGATGTCTCTGGTACAAGGTCATAAATGCGGGATCCCGAGAGATCCGGATGGCAGTAAGCCAAGTCACTTCGCCGATCTGTCAGAGGAGTGTTGTCACCCTTTTCCTCTGAATCCGGAGACAGGACGACGAGATCAGAGGACGTAGCTCTACTGTTCATCATCATTACCTAGAAGCTACAGCATGGGCAACCGCTTGACAAGTCCGGATTAACCGGAGATTTGCAGTCGGTGGACCCCAGCCGACGAGAGGATGACAGCTGGGGCCAGCCCCCGACTGAAATGACCGTAGTACCCCGAGCTCACACTATAAGAGCCCGGGGTACCCCTCCTGTGAGAGGGACTCCCCCATTCGAATTTACTTCACACATTAGAACCCGTAGAGAAGCAGAGGAGAGCCATGCCCACGACAGGTCTCTTCTTCCTCTGAGAAGCTCCATGAGCATTGATTGTAGTTCATGAGCTCATTTATAGCAAGCAGACAAGCAGGAGTAGGGGTGTTATCTCTCCGGAGAGCCCCGAACCTGGGTACATCGTGGTGTCCTTCATCGTGCTTGTACCCAACCCGTTTCCGACACCATCGACATCGATCTCCCTCGAGTCTTCCCCTCTCTTTAGCCATCCCTATGGCATCTGTTGTTACTAAACGACGACAGTTGGCGCCCACCGTGGGGCAAACCGAGGTGTCGACTGGAGTTCTGATCCGGACGGGATCTCCCTCGTCATTGAGCATGAGCCACGCCTCCGGCCTGATCTTTAGGCGTGGGGCAGTGGACTTTGTGGTGGATTATGCTGCGCGGTTCGGGGTCGGCGCACCCCTGCCGCCCGACGTGTCGCTGCAGATCGGTAGCCATCGTCTCTTCATCAGCTTTTTCCCCGAGGCGTATCCCAGGGAGGTGCGCGTCTTCTCCAGTGCCACGGATCCGCTCCCGACCAGGGGCTGCACAGCAGCTCCCGGCGGAGAGGAGTCGCGTGTGCATGCGGCTGTGATGATGGCAGGAACAACTGCGTCAAGCAATCAAGGCGCAGCGAGTGCGGCTAGGAAGGCCAAGGAGGCGGCAGACGCCGCGGAAAGAGTCGGCACCAGTGCGTTGCGGGATGTGTTGTACACACCCGTGAACAGGAATGGTCATCCCGATCAAGTTCACACTGATCTGGAGATAGCACGGCTCGCTCTCACTCGCAGGGCCGATCACGTGCTGGCAGAGGAGCGCAGGCTAGGAGCTATCACTAGAGAGTACAATGCAGCGCATGCCAACCAGCAGCGGCCGATTGCGCCCACAGTCCTAGAAGATCTCAGGAGCAGAGGCCGCGCTGTCGGCAGAGAGCTGTCAGGAGCCGAGCAGCCGGCGGCGTCGGCATTTGTCCAGCGACCAGCATACAACACCCCCGAGAAGAATTTGCGAGCTGCCGAGCAGATTGCAAATGAGCTGGAAGATCTGGAGGGCGAAGAGCGGCGTCAGCAGACTCGCCGAATGCGCGAGCTGCTGGCGTCAGCCAAGCAGCAGCAGCAGGCGGCATTGGACAATCCTGGGGCAGGCCCTGAAGCATCGAGAAGGACCGCGAGGCCAGTTCCAGAGGCCAGCCAGCGGCCGAATGTGTCGCGGCAGAACAGGCAGCCAGACCAGTCCCGACGTGAGAGCAGGGTCATAAGCAACCGGGGTCCCCCAGTCATGAACCATAGAGCAGAAGAGCCAGCCGTGAGCAGCAGGCGCAATGACCCACCTCGTCAGCCAGAAGCAAGGCCAGCAATCAACAATCGGCTGGGTGCTCGTCAGATCGGCCAGAATGATGCCAGGCATCGCATTGAACTGTTGGAAAGAGATGCGCAGCAAGAAGAGGAGGGAGCAGCCGGCCCAGCATGTTTCGGGCATCGCATTCGGACCGAGCAGTTTCCGAAGGGATTCACCCTGCCCAGAGACACCCCCAAGTACAACGGCTCTGTTACACCAGAGGACTGGCTGACAGATTACATGACCGCAGTCGGCATTGCCGGCGGAAGTCGGCGTGTAGCTGTACGCTACGCCCCTCTGATGCTACAGGGGTCAGCTCGGACATGGTTGAACAGTCTGCCCGGCAACAGCATCAACTGCTGGGAGGATTTTTTGGAAGCTTTCATTCGCAACTTCATCGGCACGCATGATCGGCCGCATCTTCCTCGGCAGCTCGCTTTATGCGTGCAAGGCAAGGACGATCCGCTCCGAGAGTATTTCGCTCGGTGGATCAAGCTGAAGAATTCATGTGAAGGAGTCCATGAGATCCAGGCCATCCAGTATTTCACTGATGGGTGTCTGGCGGGATCAATGCTGAAGCACAAACTGCTCTGCAAAGATTTTTCATCACTGGCCGAGCTCATGAAGGTAGCCAATGCATTTGCCGTCTCTGACTCCGCGATGCGCGAGCCTATTCAGCTCGGCGTCGGCGGCGTGGTTCAGACACAAGGGGCTGCGCAAGCGGCAGAGACAGGGAACCAGGGGCTCAGTCCGCGAGAGCGCAGAGATATTAGTCGGAACAACAACAACAACTAGAAAAACAGTGGAAAGAGGAAAGATGAGCAGCCGGATGCTCAGTATGGCAGTCGGCAGGTGGCCGCTGTCCAGGAGCAAGATGAACAAGGGGCTGCAAGTGGCAGTCGGAAGATGAAGCCGAATGCGAAGCTGCAATGGCCGATGAAGCCCAAGTACACATTCGAGGACATGCTAGATCAGCCATGCAAGATGCACAGCAGTCCAGGCAAGCTAGCGGCGCATACCACTCGGCAATGTGATTTTGTCAAGCGCATAGCAAAGGGAGAGGCATTACCACCTCCACCCCGACCACCACCTCAGAACAGAGCACCACCTCAGGCGCAGAACCAGTTGCCGCCGCAAGACGCCGCATATATGATTTTTACCAGCGAGTCAAGTGACAAGGGCAGTCGGAGGGCCCGAGCTCAGGAGGTCAACGCCACAATGCCCCCGATTCCCCAATATATGCACTGGTCCGATTGCAAGATTACCTTGGGCAGGGAAGATCACCCAAGCATCATGCCGAATCCAGGCACCTATCCGCTCGTGGTGGATGTCCTGTTTGCGGCACCAAAGTTTTCATGTCTGTTTTCCCGAGTGCTCATTGATTCAGGGAGTACAATCAACATTCTGTACAGGGACACATTGGTCAAGTTGGGACTCACGGAGAAAGACCTGGAGCGCAGTCGGACGACTTTCCATGGGATTGTCCCGGGCCTGTCATGCACTCCCATGGGTCGCATTCGGCTGGATGTGATCTTTGGACAGAGGAGAACTTCAGAAGAGAGCCGATCTGGTTCGAGGTCGCCGACCTCAGCAGCCCATACCATGTCCTATTGGGATTGCCCGCAATCGCTAAGTTCATGCTTGACGCATATATGCCTTACCTGAAGATGAAGCTGCCAGGTCCGAATGGCATCATCACGGTCGGCGGAGACTTCAGGAAGTCTCTTGAATGCTCGTCCGCCGGTGCAAACCTGGCCGATTCCTTGGTGGTGGTCGAAGAGAAGCGCCAGCTCGACAAGGTGGTGGCAATGGCCCAAGCTCAAAGCAAGGCTCCTCTCCCAGTCGGCCCAGCCAAGCGAGCAGATGAGGAGACAGCCTTCCAGGCATCCAAGGACAGCAAGAAAGTTGCTCTAGATCCCTCCGACCCAGCCAAGTTTGTTGTGGTCGGAGAAGGACTTAGCAACAAATAGGAAGGCGAGTTTGTCGAGTTCCTCCGTGAGAACCGGGACATATTTGCATGGTCTCCACAGGACATGCCTAGAGTGCCGAGGGAACTTGCCGAGCACAAGCTCCACATTCGGCCAGGTTCTAAACCGGTCAAGCAACCTCTTCGACGTTTTTCCGAAGACAAGAGAAGAGCAATCGGCGAGGAGATTACCAAGCTCAAGGCTGCAGGCTTCATCATGGAGGTGTTCTACCCCGAGTGGCTGGCCAACCCAGTCCTCGTGATGAAGAAAAACAAGACTTGGCGCATGTGTATCGATTACACCTTCCTGAACAAGGCATGCCCCAAAGATCCGTTTGCTCTGCCCCGTATAGATCAAGTCATTGACTCTACGGCTGGCTGCGAGCTGTTGTCATTTCTGGATGCCACTGCTGGCTATCACCAGCTTAAACTTGATGTGGAAGATCAAATAAAAACTGCCTTTATAACCCCCTTTGGGGCTTACTGCTATATCACCATGCCATTTGGTCTGAAGAATGGAGGTGCTACTTATCAGCGCACCATCCAACGCTGTACTCATTCTCAGCTCGGCAGAAACTTGCATGTATATGTAGTGATTTGGTGGTGAAGACAGTCAAAGGTGTCACACTCCTGGATGATCTCAAGGAAACATTCGCCAATTTGCGAGTCTACCAGATCAAGATGAATCCAGAGAAGTGTGTGTTTGGTGTTCCAGCCGGCAAGCTCTTGGGGTTTCTCGTTTCTGAAAGAGGAATCAAATGCAACCCCGAGAAGATAGCTGCAATCGAACGGATGGATCGACCCAGGAATTTAAAGCAAGTACAGAAGTTCACCGGTTGCTTGGCTTCACTCAGCCGATTTCTCAGTCGGCTGGGAGAGAAAGCAATCCCATTGTATCAACTCATGAAGAAGACGGAGAAGTTCACATGGACTCCAAAAGCAGATGAGGCATTCAACGAGCTGAAGCATATGCTCTCCACCGCACCAATTCTGGCCGCACCGATTGAGAAGGAGCCGATGATGTTGTATATCGCGGCAACAAATTGGGTGATCAGTGCAGTGATGGTGGTAGAGCGTCCTGAGAAGGACAAAGCGCAGCCGATTCAGCGGCCAGTATATTACATCAGCAAGGTACTCTCAACGTCCAAGCAAAATTATCCCCACTACCAGAAGATGTGCTACGGATTCTACATGGCGGCTAAGAGATTGAAGCCCTATTTTCAAGCTCATCCGATTGTGGTGGTCATCTCGGCCCCGTTAGCCGACATCATTGGAAGTAGAGATGCAACCGACAGAGTGGCCAAATGGGCAATTGAGATCGCCATCCATGGCATCCAGTATGAGCCGAGAACAGCGATAAAATCTCAAGCGTTGGCCGACTTCCTGGTGGACTGGGCTGAAACTCAATATATGCCACCCGTCCCAGGATCGGACTTCTGGAGAATGCATTTTGATGGGTCCAAGATGAAGAATGGCCTACGGGCTGGCATTGTTCTCACATCACCAAAAGGAGAATGGCTGCATTATGTATTGCAAATCCATTTCGCAGCGTCAAACAATGTTGCCGAATACGAGGCCCTTGTGCATGGAATCAAGCTAGTCAAGGAGATCGGCATTCGGAACATAGAGTGTTTTGGCGATTCCGACCTGGTGGTGCAGCAGTGTACAGGAAATTGGGACGCCAAATATGCAAATATGGCAAGCTACCGTTTCTTGGTGCAGCAGCTAAGTGGATATTTTGAGGGCTGTGAATTTCACCATGTGCCCAAAGCAAACAATGAAGCAGCAGACGCCCTGTCCAAGCTCGGCTCCACCAGGCAAAGCATTCCACCAGGGGTATCGTTGGAGCACATCAAGAAGCCGTCTATCACGCCGTCACCAGAGTCTGATTCCATTTTCATATCAGAAACCGACCTGGAGGCATTGGGGCAAGCAAAGTTGGTTCAACCAATGAAGATTCCGACGTTGAAGCGGCATTCAGGCGCACAGGAAGCGGCGGGATCGGCAAGCCTGGCAAGCCCAGATGCTGCCGATGGCGGTCCAGGGGCTGACGATCTCAGCAAGAAAAAGAAGTTGAAAGAAAAACCAGCAGCAGCACCAGGCGTCAGGAACTCATCCGAGGCATCGACACCAGGGGCTGACGATTCCGAGCTAGAGATACCAGTTTCAAGGGAAGAGCCAGTAGATCCTCAGGCCACGGTCTCAGAAGAGAAAGCAGTACCAGGGGCTGCCGACGACAAGCCAGAGGTTGAAATCATCAGCTCGGAGATTGACTCCGAGATGACAGAAGTACAAGAAGACGAGCAAGAAGAAGCAATCGAACCACAACATGCAATGGTCTTGACAGTTGTCACCGCTCCGACCTGGGCACAGCCGATCAAAAATTTCCTGGTCGATGGAACTCTCCCCCCAGATGAAGTTGAAGCCAGGAAGATACATCGCCGATCTGGTGCATACACCATCATCAACAATGAACTGATGCACATGAGTGTAATCGGAGTTCTCCAGCGATGTGTAGAGGAGGACAGGGGGATCGAGCTGCTCCGGGATATTCATCAAGGCGAGTGCGGTCATCACGCATCAGCAACTGCAATAGTAGCCAAGGCATTTCGCCATGGTTTCTATTGGCATACAGCGCGAGCCGCGGTAGAGCATCTGGTTAAGCACTGCAATGGTTGTCAGCGTTTCAAGGCCAAGAGTCATCTCCCGGCATCGGCGCTCAAAACAATTCCAATTACATGGCCGTTTGCAGTTTGGGGGCTGTACATGGTTGGACCATTCAAGAGGGCAAGGGGTGGTCTAACCCACCTACTGGTCGCAGTCGACAAGTTCACCAAGTGGATCGAGGCACGCTCGATCAAGACGCTGGATGGTCCGACATAAGTTCGTTTCATCACCGATGTCGCAAGTAGATATGGAATGGCAAACATCATCATCACCGACAACGGCACGAACTTTGCAAAGGGGGCATTAGGTCGGTATGCAACCGAGTACGACATCCGGCTCGATGTGGCATCAGTAGCGCACCCTCAGTCAAACGGACAAGCAGAAAGGGCCAATGGTCTCATCCTTGCAGGCATCAAGCCCAGGTTGATCGAGCCACTCGAAAGAGCACCTGGGGCCTGTATTGATGAGCTCCCAGTAGTCTTGTGGAGTCTGAGATCCACGCCCAACAGATCAACCGGATTCACCCCATACTTACTGGTGTATGGTTCAGAAGCAGTTATCCTAGCCGACATAGAATTTGATTCAGCTCGGTGTGCCCTATACACCGAAGCAGAGGCCAAGGAAGCGCGAGAAGACGGTGTTGATCTGAAGGAAGAAGTTTGTCTGTTGGCTCTGTCCAGGTCGGCGATTTATCAGCAGAGGCTGAGGCACTACCACAGCAAGAAGATCCGCCCCCTCTCTTTCCGCGAAGGCGAGTTGGTGCTCCGCCGAATCCAGAAGTCAGATGGTCAGCACAAGTTATCATCACCCTGGCAGGGTCCTTTCATCGTCAGCAGAGCACTCAAGAACAATGCATATTACCTCATCGATTGCACGAAAGGCACTCGGCATAAAGATACTTCAGGAGTGGAGACACAACGTCCCTGGAAGGCCGAGCTATTATGCCCATTTTACAATTGAGTCATGTGAGTATATTCATGCTATCAAGTATTCAATCAGTAAAGTTGTCATGCATTTGAGAGATGGTATTCGATTGTCTTTATATAAGCTTCTCGTCTCTGGGAAAACCTCAGGGGGCAAAGCCTTGTCATTCCCGAGATAGGTGAACAACCTCACTCGGGGACTGACCGACCGCGCGGTCGCAAGTATAAAAGAAAGAAAAATGTGAGAACTACAATTTTGAAGCCAAGCTAGCATGCGACACGAGCACAGATCACGAATTGACTGTGGCATCGATGAAGCAGTAGCTAGCCGGACCTGTAGTACCATGTCTCACACGTAAAAACAATCCAAAAGAGGATCATGGCCGACGGTGCCATCTGCCGATTGCGTCCCCGATCGATGCGCCAAGTAGTCAGCATGGAGCAATCGGCTAACTAAGTCTATGCAGAATCCTTCCGCGCTAACGCTAGAACAGTTCAGCCTCAATGACCAAATCCCAGCGGTGTATGATCTTGTGAGCCGACACCATACCACACGTCGGCTGTTGGCAAACATGGATTTATACCCCCAAGGGAAAATGGCAAAGAGCAAAAACGATAAAGCGAAAAGCAGGAAGTTGATCACATAAGAAAATTATGCAATAAGCAAAGATAAGAGGCTCAAGGCCGAATGAGTTCATTACATCACAACATCCCCAGTGGGCGTCCTTAAAATTTAGCAAAGTCTTGCAAAAGTTGCAGTAAAAGACATAAGATTCACTAGCTAGGCGTCGGGAACGATGGAGGTCGGCGGCACGGCCGATGCAGTCGGAGCAGTGGTTGGCACTGGTGTAACGGTTGGAACTGCTTGCTCCGGCGCAGTCGGACCCTCTGGCACAGCAGTCGCCTCCGATTTCTTAGGCCCCGTCGAATCTTCCCGCTCCTTGGAGGGCCCGACATCAGCTAGCTTGGCACTTGTCCGTTTTGAGGTGGCCTTAGGTAAAGTACGGGACGAGCCGCTGTCGGACAAGTCATCATGATAGAGATAAGAGCTTGAAGAGGGCGCATGTTGGCTGCCTTGACCTCCTCGGGCACGACCGCCAGCAGAAGGGCTATCATCAGCCAGAGCAGTGATAGGAAGTGGCGAAATCGGCATCCCGGCATCGTCGAGAACAGGGGTGTATTCAGTATAAGGGAACCACCCGGCCATGGCTGTGGCAAGACGGTTTACCTGAGTATAGGCCGTCTCAAGCAGGTCAGCTGCCCCGTCCCGCATAGTGTAAAGCCGAGCTAGGCTCAGCTTGGGATACCAGCTCAGCACGGTCTGAAGCGCCATCTCGGCGCTAGTCTGGGCAGCTGAATCCAGCAAAGCCTCGACGCGGCGGGGAGCAGCTTTCAGCAACGTCAGCACTTGATCATGAGTGGCAGTCGGGGCATCACCTTGCTCCGAGCCCTCGTCATCGGAGTCATGAGGGCCCGCTGAGGATCCTTCATCATGGCGCAGACGCCTGAGTGCTTGCTTCAGTTCGGCAGGCCCCCAAAGCAGCTCGGCAAGTTTCTGGACGCCCAATTTGAATGCGAAGACACTGCCAAGGATGACTGGGATACGAGCTTCGGTGGCAATGATGAACTCCCGAGGACTCCATCCATCAGCCTCAGGTCTTACAGGCCAGCCTTCTTCGGCTCGGATGCGCCTCTCCTCAGAGACTGCGCGTTGAGCGGCGGATTCGGAGGCGGGCCAATGTTCTGTATCAGGAAGTTAAATATGAGAAGATACAAAAGAGAAGAAATCAATAGGCGAACGAAGACAAGAGAGATAGCTCACCAGAAAGAAGAGAGTCCATCTCACCAAGCCCCTCGAGATTAGTCCGGGCCTCGCGTCGGGCTTTGGTTAGCTCATCATTATGACGCAGTGTCATAGCATCCAGCTTGGCTACTGCGTCGACCCGTTCAGCTTGCATGGCTTTTCGAGTTGTCACTGCGGCATCACGCTCCGAGCGCAGGATGTCAGAAGTCTTGGCCTGGGTCGAAATCAGCCTCCGCAGCTCGAAGGCGCTCAAGTTCCTGCTGAGCAGCGGCAAGCTCGGGCCTTGTCGGCTGAGCTGCTCCACCAGCTCGGCCACACGGCCCTGAAGAGCAGTAATGGTGGGCAGAGATGCAGCAGCAGCAGCTGCAAAGCAGATCGGAGGAAAAAATTAGAATCGGAAAATGAAACCAATCAGGCAGGAATCAGCAGAATTACCTGTCAGCTCGGCGACCTTGGCGGTCTGCTGGTTCACCTGAAGCTGAGCAGAGGCGAGGAGTCGCAAGCTGGCGGCATAAGACTCGAGCAAGGTCTCGAAAACTTTACGTTTCTCCTCGGCGGCAGCCTACGGATGAAAAAAAGAATCAGTACGAAAACTGACGAGATCAAAATTCGAGAGAAGATCCGAGCAGAGTGCTGGCAATCGGCCCGAATCTCGAGGGCTACACCCAGTGGGTGCGCTTGCGCGCACCCACTCGAGGGTAGATCCACCGATCTGAGGACGGCATAAGAAGGCAAAAGTAAGAAGAAGATCCGAGCTGATTGCACGCAATCGGCCCGAATCTCGAGGACTACACCTTGTGGGTGCGCTTGCGCGCCCCCACTTGGAAAAGAAGACTTACAGTATGATTGCGGTCGACGAGCTCGAGCTCCTGAAGCACGCCGGTGGAGAGCGCCTTTACTCGGTCATAAGCCGAAGCCATGGTGCCATGGGAAGCCAAAGGAAAGCGGCGTGAGGCTTCAGGCTCGGAATCGGCAGGACTGGTGCGAGAGTAAGCCATTCGTAAGTGCTCCACCGAGTGCATCTGTGATTCGGGGGCAGCAGAGGAAGTCGTCGAGGTCGTCGTCGACGTCGGCTGAAGGATTATAGGCTTGGAAGCAGCAGTAGTCGAGGGTGGCGTCGAGGTGGCCGGTGGAGCAGTGGCACTCGGCGTCGGAGCAGTCGTTGAAGGAGGATATACCGTCACGATCGGCGGGGTGGTCGTTGCGATGGAAGTTAGAATTTGACCGGAGGACCGCGGCGGGGAAGGAGCAATCGGAGGATCCGATTGCAATCCCTCGGCGTCGGGGGACTCCAGGTCGACGATGTCCTTTGGAGCCACGGAGGCTTTGGGCAGAGGCTGGCTCGGAGGCTTGGCGAGGTCCGCGTGAAGTTTCTTGGCTTTGCGCTCGGCATCCTTGGCCGAGAGAGGAGCAATCGGCGACCGTTTTCTGGCGGCATCACTGTGAGCGGAAGTGGCAGAAGGAGCTGGGCCGGTGACGGCAGGGACGTCCCGGTCAATGTCGTCCAAATCAATGGCAGCCCTGAGCAGAAAAGAGAGATAAGCAACAAAGGAAAGGAGAATGTAAAGGAAGAGAAGGAAGGAGAAATAATTACCCCACAGTCATCGGTGCTCCTCGGGGCATCCGGAAGCGCAGAGGTGGGATATCCAGAGGAACCTCCTGCAGAACGGGGCCGACCTTGGGCTTGGTACCAGGAACCTTCCCTGTTGCCTGGGCTCAAGTGCGCCCAGTCTGTGAGGCCTTCCCTCTCGGGGCGACCACCGTTGTCTTCGCATGCTTCCTCGGCGCAGCACCGGTTGACGGGCCGTCAGCTCGGGAGCGTTTAAGCGGCGCCTTCTTGGGGTCGGGATGCGAATCTGCACCGGAACCTCCAACCTTTGAGGCACTGTCGTCGTCACTCCATTCATCCATAAATTGTTCGAAGGAGGAATCATGCATACCCCCTTGGTCGGCTGCACCAGCGTTGGCGGGGTTGTCCTCGGCGTCGGAGTCTGAGGCGGGGGAGTCGTTGTATTCGAGGTCGGCTGGATCCTCCTCCTCGCGGTCAGGGGTGAATTCGCCAGCGACTTGGCCGTCTTGCATCAAAGCAGTCACGATAAAGTAATGAAGAACGAGCAGAGCATCAGAAGAGCAAGTGAGAAATCGAGCAATCGGACGAACAGAGAAAGCAATCGGGGCATACCTCGGGAGGGGTGATTCCGCGGTGAAGGCACTTCAGGCTGAATCGAAATGGTTTATGCAAGCGAGTGGTGGTGAGTGCTTTCACTCGGCGGCGCAGCGCTTGGTTGCTCAGATTCTTGGTGCAGATCCGAATGGGATCCCTCCAGGTCGCCATGTTGCAGATGCGGTGCACTCGGCGCTGAAGCGGGAGCACTCGGACCTGGAGCCAGGTGGCCACGAGGTCCTATGCCTTAAGGCCATCTTTCTCAAGATGCGCAATCCGAGCTACTTGAGCGTCAATGTCGCAGTGGCCGACCCCAAGCTTGGTCGACCACTGGTATTTCTCCGTGGGAGGGGCGAGCTGATATTCGGGCAGATTGATGAGGTCGGGGCCCTTTTCAGGAGATCGGACGTAGAAAAAAGTGGTCTGCCAATCCTTGACCGACTGCATGATAGCAGGGGACTCATAGCCTTGTTTGCTTGAGTAAAGGATGCAGCCGACGCAGTCGGTCATGGCGGTCTCATAAATCGGCTCGTCTCCGTCTGGATTCGGCAGAAGCCTGCCGGTCCGAGCCATATGACCTCGGAGGTGGAAGAGGCGCTTCGACAGCCCGATGCTCGGCCGGATGCCGAGATAGCCTTCGCAAAGGGTGACGAATCCCGACATCGTCATGACGAAGTTGGCGGCGAGGTGGTGTGGTTGCAGTCGGTGGAAATCCAAGAACTCTAGAAAAAAGGTGCTCACCGGCAGCCCCGAAGCCGCGCTCAAAATGCGCCGCAAAAACCACGCGCTCGTCGGCGCGCGGTTCCGGCACGATCTCCTCTCCGGGGGCACGCCACTGGATGCCAGCCGGCATCTTGCGCGCGTGGAGGAGCCGGCAAATCTCGTCGTCGTTGACGGCGGAACCCTTCCACCGGCCGCGGCTGGCGGCGGATTTCTCGTCCGCGGCGGCCATGGCGTCTTCCAGGGCGGTGAAAGAGGAATCCGGGGAGAAGGGCGAGAGGGATCCGGCAGCGGATGCTGGCGAACGGAGGCGCGGCGGCGGCGAAGGGCACAAGCAATCGCAGAGAGATGGCACGGTGCAGCGGCGCCACAGGCACACTAGACCAAGGTCGCCGAAGCAGAAGCACTGCGGCGGCGCAAAGAGAAGAAGGAGAGCAAGGAAGAAGAAGTTCGGTGGAGCCCGAGGAGCCCCCTTCCCCATTGGCTTATATGGGCGGCGGGGGCGAGTGGGATCGCAGGTGCGACACGTGTGGCTCGGTGTGGCCGCGTGTATCAAGAGGAGGTTGGTCTGGATCGGCGCAGAGGGTCATGGCGCAGAATGCGAGGCGGGTGCAGTAACGTCCCGTCGCGCGTGGGTCGTAGGGCCCGGAGCATTAACTACCCCGGGGAATCGGAAGCGACGTGCGACGTGGGTTGGTCAGAAGTTGGTCAAAAGTAACCGTTGGAGAAGCAATCGGGTGAGCCAGATCTCAGCTCGGTCAAGGTTTGGCAACTGATCGTTTATCAGAGAAGCACAAGAGCAATCGGCGAGCTGGCAGCCGAGGTCGGAGAAGTTGTATCGAACCATTATTGGACTGGTCAGCTGGGCGGAATCTCCGAACTGAGCGTTCAGATCGGATCGAGATGTCCGATGAGGCCAGAGCAATCAAAGCGCAAGGATAAGAAAAGAAAAACTGCAAGAGCCCCGGAGTCAAGTAACCGTGGGACCCTTACAGCTTTAGGGGCTAGTGTCGGGGGAGGGTCACCCAGACGAAAGCATTCTTTCAAGACAAGGAGGAGGCCGATTGGGTTGCTGCTGGGCCGAGCTAGGCTGCGCATGGCCGATTGCTCCCAAGCAATCGGCCATGCCGAATGCGAGCAGTCGGCCTAGGCGCAATCGGCACACTCCTCAATCGGCTCAAGAGTTGACCTTATCCAGATCGGATGTCTCTGGTACAAGGTCATAAATGCGGGATCCTGAGAGATCCGGATGGCAGTAAGCCAATTCACTTCGCTGATCTGCCAGAGGAGTGTTGTCACCATTTTCCTCTGAATCCGGAGACAGGACGACAAGATCAGAGGACGTAGCTCTACTGTTCATCATCATTACCTAGAAGCTACAGCATGGGCAGCCTCTTGACAAGTCCGGATCAACCGGAGATTTGCAGTCGGTGGACCCCAGCCGACGATAGGATGACAGCTGGGGCCAGCCCCCGACTGAAATGACCGTAGAACCCCGAGCTCACACTATAAGAGCCCGGGGTACCCCTCCTGTGAGAGGGACTCCCCCATTCGCATTTACTTCACACAGTAGAACCCGTAGAGAAGCAGAGGAGAGCCATGCCCACGGAAGGTCTCTTGTTCCTCTGAGCAGGTCCATGAGCATTGATTGTAGTTCGTGAGCTCATTTATAGCAAGCAGACAAGCTGGAGTAGGGGTGTTATCTCTCCGGAGAGCCCCGAACCTGGGTACATCGTGGTGTCCTTCATCGTGCTTGTACCCAACCCGTTTCCGGCACCATCGACATCGTTCTCCCTCGAGTCTTCCCCTCTCTTTAGCCATCCCTATGGCATCTGTTGTTACTAAACGACGACAAGTTTTGAGGTATTGATTAGAGTAATGTTTGAACTTATGGTGCCAAGAGCTCTTGCCTATTAGTGATAGATGTCGTATTTGGGGCAATCCGTGTGTTTTTCGAAAACCAAAAAATCCCTGTTGAGAACTCTAGCTACTAGATGGATCACTAACCTCTGGAGGGTTCGAATATTAGGGTACACTCACATACCATGAGTCGAGGATGCGCAAGGATAACCAAACCCCCATACACTCCTCCTCGGGGTACCTGTCTCTTTGTGAACCTCCTGATTAGATTGAGAGTTACCGATAATAAGTGCATGAGTTCTTCGGACTAATGTGAGTATTCAAAAGTTGACACTTCCACCCACCTATACTTTTTCTAGCCTCTTCGGTACCGTGCATTGCCCTTTCTTACCTCGAGAGTTGGCGCATACTTCGCCGGTGCATCCAAACCCTTGGCACGATACGCTCTTTCATCATAAGCCTCCTTATATCTCTCCTCAAAACAGCCACCATACCTACCTACAAGGCATTTCCATAGCCTTT
Organism: Bromus sterilis; assembly: GCA_950022295.1. NCBI lineage: Eukaryota > Viridiplantae > Streptophyta > Magnoliopsida > Poales > Poaceae > Bromus > Bromus sterilis. Next base: position 133,121,588 of record OX465601.1, on the reverse strand, counting down.
CCGAAATACATTGCCATGCAACATCCACATTCTCATGACTTGATCTTCATGTCATACATGCTACTTGCTTGATCGATGAGCCGCATGCTAGTTGGGCCTTTCCCTAATCATTGCTACATGACGTGCTAGTATCATTGCATATCCTGCTACCCTGGCAGAAGCATACATTTGCATCATGATAGTTACATTTTCTTTATGTGAGTACCTTTGTAAAGTTTGAAAGATCTCCTATATTCTTGTAAAATATAGAGTATTTCCCCTAAGTGAGGAAAAGATCCCAAAGAGGACAAAATCAAATGATCCCAAAGAGGACAAATGAGAGTTAAATAGAAAGAGCCATTGAGGCCACTAAAAAAATAAAAAAAAAAGAGAAAAAGAGAAAAAAATAAAAAGAGAGAAGGGGGCATAATACTATTCCTTTTGAGAGATCCACACTAGTACTTCATCTCCTATCCCTTGTACTACATAGAGATCATCATCATGCATATAGCTATGTGGGGACCCTTCACACTATAGAGCTTGGCTTGTATATTCCAATGATGAGCCTCCTCAAACGAGCTCTAGGTCTTCTTGAGCAAGCAAGTTAGATGCACTCCCACTAGTTCCCTTGGAGATCTTTTAGCTCGCATGTGCATCCGTTGTATGGAAATCCCTACTCCTCACATCATATCTATCATATGGCCTTCTCTCGCCTATGATTGTCCTCATTGATGTAAGCCTTTCACAACTTTTTGTCTTCCTCCTCCACCTTCTTTCTGTTTCGCCTTTTAGGTGTCAAATTTCTTGCTCACACTCATCCATTGCATGAGTTCTCAAATATCGAAAGGGAGTGGATCAGTTTGACTTGTACCTGGCTAGTGGTCTGGAGACGAGTCCAGATAAGAATCCAAAGGAGACCAAGTGTGAAACTTTAGTAGATAGTTGTTCTCAACAACCTTATTTTCTCTCTCGTATTTCCCTATCCCTTGCTTGCACGCAAACACCATCTGGAGACATTCGAGTCACGGACAGCGAGAGCTCTTGCACCTTTTGTTCTTTCGTTGCTTGTGTCAATGCTAATATAGAATCTTGCTTGTTAAGACTTGCATTGAATTGCATGCTTTGATTGCTTTACTTAAAAGTCTTTTTATGGTTGTGTGGCATGTCACCACAGAAATTATGCTTGTTATCATTTACCTACTCGAGGAAGAGAAGGAATTAAGCTTGGGGATGTTGATACGTCCCAAACGTATCTATAATTTCTGCTTGTTCCATGCATGTTTTGTGTGACTTTGCCATGTTTTTCTTGAACTTTCATACACTTTTGAACCTATTTGGACTAACCTATTAACTCAGTGCACCCAGTTGCCAGTTTCGGTTTTCTGCTGTTTTTGTATTTCAGGTTTTCCGGCCATTTAAATTGCTCCAAAAATTCCGGGAAAATGTATAAAAAATCAGCGCAACAGAAGCTTCCGGAATCACCAAGAGAGGGAAGGGGGCCACCACCAGGCAGCCAGGAGGGCAGGTGGAGCGGCCCCACCCTGGGCCGCGCCAAGCACCCTCCTGACTGCCTCGTGGCCCCTCTCGACGCCCCCCTTCGCCTATATTTACCCATCGGGGTGGAAACCCCTAAGACAGACTCCTTTTTCGCGATCTCGCCTCTGTTCCGCTGCCGCCGCCGTTTCTAGATCGGGGCTTCCTGGAGAATAGTTAGTTTGCTTGCCGACTTCTATTACTGTAACAAGCAAACCGAGTACAGCGGTGGTCCGGCTTTGGAGTGTTGTGGTGTCACTATCCAGAAGCGGGCCAAATCAATCTTTCCTGCACCCAAACTGTCGAGCAAAGTGAAAGATTGACAGAAATCATACTTCTATTGTACTTTGGAGGATATCAAAGGTGAGCATCCTCTGCCCGGATTTCGTGAAAGCCGGCTTGACTTCCATGATAGCCTGAACCTCACTCGGATGAAGGCCCTGCTGGCTCATGGGATTACTGGAAGAGATTTAACCAGATGCTAGGTGGGTTGGCAAATCCAACCCCTTAGTGTAAGGGATCGGCTCATGTGTGAGTATACTAGAAAATGTGACTCGATGTGCTTTGCCTAGAACGAGTTTACTCTCAATGAGTTGGTGAGGGCTTGCAAGAAATTTCTTGCAGAACGTATTGATGATCTCAAGAAAGTCGGCCTTGCTCCATTCTGTAAAGATAATCCAGCTCCACTGGTATGTCTGTCGTCACATATTCCTTTAACACAATATTTGTTCAAGTGTCTTGATCTTCTGACTTCTTTATTTCCAGGAGGACGACCCATGGTGGAATGTGGGTCAGGATCTAGTTAGAAATGAGTCTAGTGATAAGAGCCCGAGTCATACGGTAAGAGTCGGTTGATCTTCCTTTTCGTGATGTACTTTTTTCTTCTTACCTCTTTTTCTCCTTTGTAGGATGACTCAGATGGTCATGAGGATGAAGATGAGGATGAAGAGGAGAAAGAAGATAAGGTTCCTCCTGTTGAAGCCGACTCTCAAAAGGAGAGTCAGACTAAAGACCCGCCAGTATGTGTCTTGCCGACTCTTTATGATTTTGTTGGTAAGATTTTTTGTGTCTTGATGTTTCATTTTCTCTCACAGGCACAAGGTCAGAAGAGGCATACCCGTAGCACCGACTCGGGGGACCCTCTTGTGATTATGCAAGATCAGCCTCCGCGTGTCTGTAGTAAGACCGCCAGTATCTCGACTCCTTCCCGCAAGTCGGAAGGTTTCGTGGATGAACAGCCGTAAGCCGGGAACTCTTCTTTTGAGGGGTCCTCTGTCCAAGCATCTTTTCCTGTCAACCGTGGGTAAGTGCCTTTACTATAATGCTAACTTGTGTGTATATGTATGTTTTCTGATAAGTTATGCCTTTTCTTTGAACAACGCTCAAATTGAACCCAAGGACTTGGCCGACTCTGAAGTTGTGAAAGAATCGGCAGGTCTATCTGGAAATTTGCCAGAAACTCAAGTTTCTGCGGTTTTGAAGAAGGCCGACTTGGACGAGTCAAGCCCTTCAGATCTTTACAAGGATTATTCTCCTGTTGCTGGTGCCAAGGAACCGGGGGATCAAACTGAGGAGGTTGAGGTTGCCCCAAGTTTTGTGCTGACTCCTTCTATGGAGAAGTTGATTATTGATGAAGATGTGTTGATCATTGGGTCTCATCAGGGTGTCCCACCTGCTCGCACAGTTTTGGCGAAAATTTTGGATGGTAAGGAGCAGGTGGTGAATCGGCCTTATGAGTCGATATCTAAAAAAACTTCTCTTGAGGATTTGAACAAGGGATCGCTGGCTTGCTCTACTGAACAGTATATCATAGTCCTCCAACTCCGAGAGTGTTATGAGGTATTCTTTTTTTTATCTCATATTGTCCTTGATGTTATGCATCTGTAGCCCCCATAAGCCGTCATGGCTATTAAAGGCCATGCTCGGTTATGTGGGAGAAATTGAGTTATGCCCATCATAAATCGGTATGTCACTTCATGTAGTATTCTGAGTCGATTTTTTTGAGTTGTAGCCCCCATGAGTCGTTGAGATATGAATGTATCTCACCGAGTTATTGAATTTTTTGAAGGTGTAGCCCCCAAGTAGCTGGTTAGGCAGTTTGCCTAAGTAGATACTTAGTGATATCTTGTTTTGTCAGGCTCTTGCTTTGAAGGCGACAATGATGTTAGTCAGCTGGAAGAAAATTATAGGGCTGAGTCGGCGAAGCGCAAGAAAGCTGAGAAGGAAGTCGAACAACTCCTTGATGATTTGAAGAAAAAGGATGAAGAATTGAATCATGCTAGGGACGACTTGGTTGAAGATGAAAGTGCTTTGTCAAAGGCATGTGATGATGTGACGTCACAGCGTAATGCGGCAGAGAAAAAGCTGGAAACACTGAAAGGCAGCGTTCACCGACTCATGTCAGAAATTTTTAGTAAGTCGGAAGAATTTTGGTATTTTTTGCTTTCCTGACTTTCATTGCTTGTTTAACCGACTTTTTTGTATTTCCTTGTCTTTTGCAGGCAAAGAGCATGATGTTTTGAAGGAGTCACCTTCCATGCAGCTAACCTGCACTTTTACCCTTGTCAAGCAATTGTTTGAGGGCGCCTGTAAGGCCATAAGTTTAAGTCAGCCGAACCCCCCAAGTATGAAGAGGGTTACTGATCTAATGGGTCCACTCTCGGTCGATTCTGATTGGGTGAAGCTTGGCAAGCGATCAGATTGCTGTATGGGTGTGATGCGAGGCTTGGAGCTTGCCAAAGCTTATCACCCTGGACTAAATCCAGAACTTTTGGCTGCCGGCTTCCCTAAATTCAAGGCCAACAACTCCAAGTTTACCAAGGATGATCATCCTAAGGTTCGCAGAGAGACTTCCTCGGCTGCCACCAAGATAGCCGATGGAATGGATCTGGCTTATCTGGAAGCAGGATATGATGATTCTAACAAAAGGCTCCAAGTCGACTTGCCTTCTGCAACCGATTTTCTCTTCTTCCATCCCCGAAAAAAGTCTCAGAGCCGGCAGTTTCTATTGAGCCGTCCTCGGATGGAGAAGAGGATGAGCTGAAGATGGATGACATCTCTGATGTAGACTTGGCCGAAATGTGTAATGCCCTTATTTCATCTACAGGTGGTGCTGGGTCATCATTGCAAAGAAAATCCGGTGATCAAGTGTAGGCTTTATGCGGCCGACTTTAAAAACTTGTGATACATTTGATACGACCATAGTGCTAGGTTTGTAATATTGGGAGACATGTCCCGTAGTTTGTGACCAGTGCGTTGGTCAAGTACTCTTTAAGATGTTCGCCTTGGATTTTTCATGCGGTTTTTGAATGCCAATCCTTTGATGCAAGTCGGCTTTACCTTTAGGCGTTTCCCCTTTGTTTGTCGACTTGTAGCAGTCATTTCCTGGACGAGCCTGATTTGTCTGAATTTATGCTTTGTGTTTCCTGTTTGGCAAGTGTAGTGTTTGAAATGCTTTGAAGAAAGCCGGTTTCCGTACATTAGCTTTCCACGGTTACGGCCGAATCATATGCTTTTATGACGTAGGGAGTTAAGTCGGAGTGTATGCCATAATGCCAAACCTTTGATAAGGAATTTTTGAGGTGTAGTCCTCATGAGTCAGCATATGCCTTTAGGTGTCATGCCGAGTCACATGGGTCTAACTCTCATTTTTTCTGAAAAGAAGGATTGATATGCGTAATTGATGATATATTATGATGTTTTTATGCAAAAATAAAATGCAAAGGCTAATAGAAGCCGACTCATCCCTCATCTTCTCGCGTTGAGAGAGATTATTGGTTTAGGAGTCAGAACTTCTCTGTAAGCCGGCACATATGACCTAACGTGCCCGGTTTCTAGGAATAAACTTGATAGGCGTTTTTGTAAGCCCCCAAAGTGACTTAGCCGGGTTCGCGTTTGGTCACGTGAGCTTGAGCTATACAGGCCAGACGGCGTGGGTGGCCAAATCATGCATACACCGGGCTTTTTTCGGATAAGAGTTGATGGGTGCCATCGAGCTCCCCTACTTCCCCTGAATAAGTAATATGCACGTGAAGTTTTACATGTATATGCCGGCTTCTCAGATAAGAGTCGATGAAATTTACCGAGCCCCCCGATTCTCCTGACTAAGCAATATACATGCACAGAGCCGGTAGGGGGTTGATAGAGCCCCAAGGTCTCCGAGAAAAGGTGTAAAAATATGCTATGTATGATGCAATATGAAAAGATATGAAAATATCAAAATAAAGAAAAAGTCATTCATGATGAAAGTTGACTTTATGCATGAGTGTGGAGAGATCCGGTGCAACGAGAGTCGACTTTAGATGTGGCGAAGGCCTAGTGCGATGAAGATCGACTTTATGGATTTATGGCGAAAGCCTAGTGCGACGAAGATCGACTTTATGGATTTATGGAAAAAGCCTTGTGCAATGAAGATCGACTTTATGGATTTATGGAAAAAGCCTAGTACGATGAAAATCGACTTTGTGTTAGATATGGTGATAGCCTGTTGCGATGAAAATCGACTTTGTGTTAGATATGTCGATAGCCTGTTGCGATGAAAATCGACTTTGTGTTAGATATGGCGATAGCCTATTTGTGAAGGAAGTCGACTTATATATTAGATATGGCGATAGCCTGGTGCGATGAAAATCGACTTTGATATATATGTTAAGAGCAAGCATGAAGGACCGACTCTTATTGTGGACGGGTCCATGTTCTTGATCTCTTATGATAGTATGAGCCGGCTGAGCCGCCGTCGTACTGGATTGCCTTTGGATGCTTTCTTCAACTAAGCGTCTGTAATCTTGCATGAAGTAGCACTGATCCCAGGTATGATTAGCAGGGCGGCCAGGTTTAGAGTGCTTTGAGCAAGTTTCTTGCATGGCTTTCTCGCAGTCCCGATACCTCACTTCCTGCTGTGGTGGTTGTTCATAGCTCTGGGAATAGTTGCTACTGTGTTTTTGCAGGTTGCGCCTGCGTTTTTTATTGCGCGCCCGGCTTTGGCTTGGGATTCCCCCATATCTGGCTTCATTAGACTTGGCGTAGCTGATGACAGCATCCACGAGTCCCCTCAGGTCTTCGTCCACTTCCTTTATGCACTTTAGTGCGTTGGTTATAGGCGTAAGCCAGTGGCCTATTGACTCCTGGGGGCTATTGTGCTCTAATTGCTGTGAGAGCTGGTCTTGAGCTTCTACAAGATTTTGATGTTCCCAAACTATCTCTTTTTGCAGCCTTGTGGATTTTTCCTGGTATTCCTCTAGTTCCTGGTCAGAGTCGGTTTTGTTTCGGCTTAGTCGCTGCCACACGTTGCTGGTTCGTGTGTTTGAGTCGTCTCATGGATTCTCGATGTCATCGGTTTTGTAGTTTCTATAAGCCGGGCTCCTATCTTCTGAAGAGTGTCGCAGTCTACGGGTGTCTGTTGTGTAGACGGCTCCTTCCCGAGGGGATTCGAGGTAGGGAGAATCTGGATTGTACTCCTTTGGGTCAGATCCGAGTCCAACTTTTTTAAAGAATCAAATCGACCTGGTATCTTCATACTGATATTCTTCTTGGTATGAGTTGGCATTAGAAAGATTTTCTTTGTTGCCGTGGGTTGGGATCTCAACGTCATGTTGTAATAGCCCGAATTTTCGCCCAAATTAAAAAATTTGTTTGTTGCTCTATTTTGTTGATTGCTAGAATTGTTTGCAGATTTTGCTTCGCTGATTTATTAGTTGGTGAATATTATTTCCCTCTTTTTGTCGTATCGGATGCGGGACCGAGCCTTTTTCCCAAACGGTACACGACCTTTGTGACACCAGGTTCACCCGAGCACCGTTGCAACTTCCGGCACGAGACTAGCCATCACCATGGGAACGAAAACCCCCGTTTATTTAATAAATGGATTATTTTATTGGGCGCCGGAAAATATTCTCGGAACGCCATCAAGGTGAGGCAGAACTGACGGGCTCGCTGCGCTGAGCGCGTGGTTCGAGATTTCGTTTGAATCGGAGGTCGTATGGACTCTCGGCGGTCAGAAACGTGGAGTATCAGACGCGAGAGAGAAAAGTCGAGGGTGTTTGCGTAAACCTGCCATCTAGGCCAGCCTATATAAAGACCACCACCTCTCCCCTAGCCCTTCTAAGGTTTCCCAGTGTAAAAATTGCAGCCATCCCCTCCCAAATCAGACCCACCATAAAACTAGCCCCAGATTCTGCCTCAAATCCAAAACCCTAGCCTTCCTCTAATCTGAGCCGTCAGATCTAGCCTCCAACGGCTCAGATCGAGCCCCCACAGCCTCCCAGCAGCCCCCTGCACCGTCCGGGCCCCGCAGGGCCCTGATCTGGGCCTGGCCGGCCCGCCGCCGCTGCCCGTGGAGGCCGACCGCCGGCCCGCTGCCCATGGAGGACGACCGCCGCGCTGCCGCGCTCGCCCGCGAGCAACCCCGCTGCCTCGCCTCTCCTCCTCCCCGCACCTCCTCCTCTCCCTCTCACCTCCTCTGCATCCTCGCAGGGTCCGCCTTCGCCGGCAGCAGGGGCGGCCGCGCCATGGCAGAGCCGAGGCCAAGCTCGGGCTCGTCGCCGCTGCGTCACCCAGCCACCTCCGCCGGCCGCCTCCGTTCGCCGGCGTCGAGCCAGCCGGTCGACGTACACCTCCGCCGCCGCCAGCCCCGATCCAGGCCGGGATCGGCCGACACCAACGGTGCCACGTGGGTCGTGCGCCCCCAAGCGGCCCAGCTCCCTCCTCCCGGCCCGGAGCAACGCAGCGCCCAGGGCGACGCCCTGCTATCCAACGCCACTAGCCAGATGGGCCTTGGCCCAAAGTGAGGCCCTTTCTATTTTTTCGTCTACTGTAATTTCTGCAAGTCTGAGATAATTGCTGTCGTGATCTGTTTTACGATGAGATTTGCGAATGAACCGTAGGTCGTATGAATTTGCGCCCAACATGAAAAGTGCTCAGCTTTGTGTGCTCTAACTTTTTTATTTAGTGAATTAATTGCTTTGAGGTCATCTTGATGGTGCAAATCTGTGTTGAAGTGGGCACCAGATTGTTAACTGCTGTTGTTGTTATTTTTATCAAAGTTTGATTGAAGATTGTGTCACATCCATGAGGCCTATGCCATTGATTCTTTCTTGTATGTGTTAAGCATCATGTGTAATTCAATTAGATGCATTCCTTTGCCATGTTTGCCTGCTGTAGATATTTTATATCTTGCTCCAAAGTGGTGACCCTGTTAACATGTGCTGCTGTTTATATAAAGTTGCAACTTTGATGCCTTATAGTTAGTGATACATGCTTCATATGCATTAGCTCCAATGTAATTATTTTCTCCTTGTTATGTGTACTTTGATGCCATGCTTTTATTTTCCATGATATGGTTGCTGTTCAGATAGTTATTGAGATCCCAAAGTGCAACCTTGCTGTTTGCTGTCACCTGCCCTGATTTTCACTATGTCCCTAGACCAGTAGTATTTTCTTGCATTTTGCATGAGTTACAATTACTTGTTCCTGATTCTCATATACATGAAACTTTGTTTCCATGCCTTCCTTGTCATTTCTACAGGTTATCCACATCATTTTGGTGCATGTTTGCATTCAGTAGCTAATTGTTTCATTGCTCTAAAGTATGCTCCCTGATGTTAACAACATGTACCCGTAAATTGTGATGCTTGTATCTTTTTAACCGTAACTCCGTTTAGTGTGTTCTTTATATGTAACTTGATAGAATTTCATGTACTTTGTGTTAATTCTATTGTTTACCGTTGTTAACCAACCTAAAATATGGTTTAAGGCAGAACAATACCAAATGCTTTAATCATCGTGGGGCACTTAGTGGAATGCCATGTTTAGGTTGTGCCTCACTTAAATTGACTAGCATAGATAGTTTACCTTATGCTTCACATCTTTCCATGTTTGTGAGAAATGCCATGCTTGAGTGAGATGCCATGTTAACAACATTTTCTCATGTTGTGTAGCTAAACAACTTGAACCATTGCAAATGTGTGATATCGTCCTGTGTGACGAGTACCTCACTTAACCTGTTAGTAACCGCTCTCGACGGTAGATGCGACACCGTAGTGTGTTGTATCGTGTTGTCTTCTTGTTGATGCTTTCTCGTGATTGCTTCGTAGTAATATATTATTGCTCGTCGATTTCCTTCTCCAGTGTTTCCTTCTTGCGTGCTCCCGCGGTTACTCTCGGAGACGATGCGACTTGCGATCGACTACACCTTCGACTTCGTCTTCCCATCAGGTAAGGGGGAGCATATATCATGCTTATAACTTTCAGCTCACTTGCGCCTAGGTATAGGATAGATCATTGCTTCATCCTACCACCTCATATTTATGCCTCTTAAATAAACCCAAACAACCATGTCCCTCCACATCCCAGCAAACCTTGTTCGGCTATGTTACTATTGCTTGCTGCTTAGCCACTTCTTAGTATGCATGCTAGGATGCTATCAACTGTTATCCTGTTACTCCTTGGATTGGGCTATCACACTATTATATTGTTGTGGATGATATGATTATTATAATGTTAACTATATTCGACGAAGGATGGAAGGTCTAGGCTATCCCGCCCTGATGCTTTGTTCCATTCGAGTCACCTAGGACCCGAGTTCCGGGTATTGTGTCTCTTGACGAGCGTGCCTAACCGCGTGTGGGATGCTATGGGGTCCCTGATGGCAAGAGAGTGTTAATAATCTTCCAGCCTAGTTGGTTACCCCAAGTGCAGAGTGAGATATAGTGCAACGACAAGTTTTCCCTTGGCAAAGATACCAAGGTTTGTCTCCCGTAGGACTCCGAAGGATACAAGAAGGTGGTAAAGTGAACAATGGCGCCGAGGTTGCTAGCTTCACCTGGACCTGCACACAGATACAAATAACTTTGCTCCCAACGAGTACAGAGGAGTTTTCAATTCCTCCGGCCTTGCTGTTTACAAAGGATCAACGCAAGAGATAATAATAGTGGCAACTAAAAGTAAAGACTGAAAGTAATAAGGGTGTAAACAGTGATATGAAGATGGACCGGGGACCCGTGATTTTCACTAGTGATGTCTCTCTCCCAAAAGACGATAAAAGTGCTAGCGAGGTAAACAAATCACATTTGGGCAATTGACAGGATTATGAAGGCACCGCAATGCTAACTATGCTGCAAAGAAAGGAAGGGCTCAAAAGCAATGGGCAGTACGCCAACGTAAGTAGACAGAAATCCATCTGCATCTACTACGAACCATCCACCTTGAGATATGTATCCAGAACATCTCGCTGGTATTAAGTTGCGAATCCCACCCAAAGTGTAAACTCAAAGCAACAGACAACTGCATTAAAATAACTATGCGTAAAGTAAACAATCCTTGCACCCGCAGGTACAAGCACCGCTGTTTTATCCCTGGTGGCAACAACACATCCCCTAGTCTCATGTTTCTTTCACTCAAGCTAGACATCAAGGGGCTGAACCCACAATCGAGCATAACGCTCTCTCTTGGAGTTGCAAATAAAATACTTGGCCAAAGCAAATACCGCAATAGATAACATGCAAGAATTTACTCAAGAACAAAATATAAAAGATAAGAACAGAATATATTACTCATCACAATCTAAACATAGTCTCATAATCCACCAGATCCCAACAAACTCAGCATATGAACAGCAGAAATTACATAGATGCCTCGATCATGTGAGGCAGCTCACGAGGACTCGAAAGTGGAAGCACAAAAGGGGGAGAGATAGATCACATAGGTACTGGTCACGGACCCATGGTCCAAGGGAAACTACTCACGGTACATACGGGAGGCGTCCATGGCTATGCAGGGTGTCCCGGAGGGGGTAGCTTATCCCGGCAGGGTGCCGGAGCAGCTTCTCTAGGCAGCCCCGATCTAGAAACGGCGGCGGCGGTGGAACAGAGGCGAGATCACGAAAAAGGAGTCCGTCTTAGGGGTTTCCACCCCGAGGGGTAAATATAGGCGAAGGGGGGCGTCGAGAGGGGCCACGAGGCAGTCAGGAGGGTGCCTAGCGCGGCCCAGGGTGGGTCTGCGCCACCTTCCCTCCTGGCTTCCTGGTGGTGGCCCCCCTTCCCTCTCTTGGTGATTCCGGAAGCTTCTGTTGCGCTGATTTTTTATATATTTTCCCGGAATTTTTGGAGCACTTTAAATGGCCGGAAAACCTGAAATACAAAAACAGCAGAAAACAGAAACTTGCAACTGGGTGCACTGAGTTAATAGGTTAGTCCACATAGGTTCAAAAGTGTATGAAAGTTCAAGCAAAACATGGCAAAGTCACACAAAACATGCATGGAACAAGCAGAAATTATAGATACGTTTGAGACGTATCAACACCCCCAAGCTTAATTCCTGCTCGTCCTCGAGTAGTTAAACGATAACAAGCATAATTTCTGTGGTGACATGCCACACAACCATAAAAGGACTTTTAAGTAAAGCAATCAAAGCATGTAATTCAATTCAAGTCTTAACAAGCAAGAGTCTATACTAGCATTGACACAAGCAACAAAAGAACAAAAGGTGCAAGAGCTCTCGCTATCCGTGACTCGAATGTCTCCAGATGGTGTTTGCGTGCAAGCAAGGGATAGGGAAATACGAGAGAAAAAATAAGGTTGTTGAGAACAACTATCTACTAAAGTTTCACACTTGGTCTCCTTTGGATTCTTATCTGGACTCGTCCCCAGACCACTAGCCAGGTACAAGTCAAACTGATCCACTCCCTTTCGATATTTTGAGCACTCATGCAATGGATGAGCGTGAGCAAGAAAGTTGACACCTAAAAGGCGAAACAGAAAGAAGGTGGAGGAGTAAGACAAAAAGGTGTGAAAGGCTCACATAAATGAGGAAAATCATAGGCGAGAGAAGGCCATATGATAAATATGATGTGAGGAGTAGGGATTTCCATACAACGGATGCACATGTGAGCTAAAAGCTCTCCAAGGGAACTAGTGGGGGTGCATCTAACTTGCTTGCTCAAGAAGACCTAGAGCTCGTTTGAGGAGGCTCATCATTGGAATATACAAGCCAAGTTCTATAGTGTGAAGGGTCCGCACATAGCTATATGCATGATGATGATCTCTATGGAGTACAAGGGATAGGAGATGAAGTACTAGTGTGGATCTCTCAAAAGGAATAGTAGTATGCCCCCTTCTCTCTTTTTATTTTTTTTCTCTTTTTTTTTTGGTGGCCTCAATTGCTCTTTCTATTTAACTCTCATTTTTCCTCTTTGGGATCTTTTGATTTTGTCCTCTTTGGGATCTTTTCCTCACTGTAGGGGCAATACTCTATATTTTACAAGAATATAGGAGACCTTTCACACTTTACAAAGGTACTCACATAAAGAAATTGTAACTATCATGATGCAAATGTATGCTTCTGCCAGGATAGCAGGATATGCAATGATACTAGCGCGTCATGTAGCAATGATTAGGGCAAGGCCCAACTAGCATGCGGCTCATCAATCAAGCAAGTAGCATGTATGACATGAAGATCAAGTCATGAGAAGGTGGATGTTGCATGGCAATGTATCTCGGAAAGGCTATGGAAATGCCTTGTAGGTAGGTATGGTGGCTGTTTTGAGGAAAGATATAAGGAGGCTTATGATGACAGAGCATATCGTGCCAAGGGTTTGGATGCACCGGCGAAGTATGCGCCAACTCTCGAGGTGAGAAAGGGCAATGCACGGCACCGAAGAGGCTACAAAAAGTATAGGTGGGTGGAAGTGTCAACTTTCGAATACTCACATTAGTTCGAAGAACTGATGCACTTATTATCGGTAAATCTCAATCTAATCAGGAGGTTCACAAAGAGACAGGTACCCCGAGGAGGAGTGTATGGGGGTTTGTTTATCCTTGCGCATCCTCGACTCATGGTACGTGAGTGTACTCTAATATTCGAACCCTCCAGAGGTTAGTGATCCATCTAGTAGCTAGAGTTCTCAACAGGGGTTTTTGGTTTTCGAAAAACACACGGATTGCCCAAAATACGACAGCTATCACTAATAGGCAAGAGCTCTTGACACCATAAGTTCAAATATTACTCTAATCAATACCTCAAAACTATTGCAAGTTACTACTACAAAGAGAACAACAACTTTAACTACCTACTTTCAGTCAAGACACAGAACTCAGTGCAACAGGCAAACTCTCTAACAAGATAAAACATGCAACCTATAGAAAGTTCAACCTAAGACAAAAGAAAAGCTCTAGAAAAACTAAAGCACTAAAACTAATCAGAACAGCGGCTAAGAAAAGAAAAAGAACAGCTCAAAGCTAAAAGAATAAGCATGCAAATCCTATGAGGAGTTCTAGTTCAAGCGGAGCGTGAATCTCTCCCACACAAAAGAGTAAGTTGGGTTCTAACTTGTTACTATAGAAAACAAAGCAAAAGAAAAATAAAAACAAAACCTAAGAGCGAGACGCTCCAAGAATAGCACATATCACATGAATTGATAAAAATATAGTGCAACGAGAGACGAACTGATAATTGTTGATGAAGAAGCGGATGCACGGGGGCATCACCAAGCTTAGACTCTTGAGAGTCTCCTTGAATATTTATTGGGGGTGCACATGGGCATCCCCAAGCTTGAGCGTTTGACCCTCCTGAATCTTCTTTCATCATCCTCCATCGCGTACTTGAAAACTCCCTTCATACATAACTCATTGTAGGCTGATTAGAGAGCTTAGTACCCTAATAAAATAATTTTCCTCTACTGAAAATAAAGATTTCCAGAAATAGATACTGTTTCCCAAGATTTCCAAAAGGTTTTTGCAAAGAAAAAGAAAGCTTAAGGTTTGCAAAAGTGAAGAGAGACAAAACGTGGCAGAATCTGTGAAAAACAGAACAGCAGATAGAAACGAATTTTTTAGGGGTACTTCTGCAACTCAAATAAAAAAACTCAGAACATACGAAAGTGTCGTAATTGTATAGATCACGCGGTGTAAACAATTCAGCTCAAAAAGACGAACTGGGATTTTTCTCTGATTTTTCTAGTCACGAGGACAGAATCTGTTTTCTGGACAGCATGTCACAACTTTTACTTCCCTTGCCGTATGAGGCTAAACTTGGCACAAAGCTTGAAAAGTAAAGATACAATTATGTTGATACAGTAGTAACAATCATCAAGACCACTAAGAACAGAACAAAAGCAAAAAATAAAAACCTAAATTCGTTGCGGGCTGCCTCCTGAAAGCGCTTCTTTAGAGCCATTAGCTAGGCTTAAAGCAGAAGATCAAGTCTTTTCAAGATCATCGGAAGGTTCACCAAGGATTTTAAAAGGGTTTTCAATAAGCTCATCCTTGTTCTTCCGAGGGAAGAGATACGTACCTTTTGCCTTACCATGCAAACGTACTTGTCCTTTACCTATATCAATGAAGCCTTTCACGCTCGGAGGAAGTCCCTTCCGAGCACTATATTTCCTTTGTTGGCCTTCATGATGGCAAAGTCAATCTCTACACTCCTTTTAAGAAACATGACCTTGACATCTTTTAATCTTCCCTGGATCTCAGAATAATCACCATTAGAATGTTCATGGAAAGATGGAAATTTGTCCATGCTTGCAAGGTACAAAGAATCATAAATAAAGCTTGGCATTATAGAAACTGTAGATCCAATTTCACAAAAAGCAAGGAAGTTTTGATTAGAGATAACAACCCTAACAAAAGGCTCCCAGTCATTTTCTATTTCCAAAATCTCCTCTCTAGGGGGATTTAACTTCTCTACTTCTTTTAAGTCTAGAGTATCAAGTCTCTTCTCAATAGTAGCAATTCTTTCTACGACAGTGTTAAGACCATCATAAACAAAATAACCTGATAAACCATGTATAATTTCAAGAGCTCTAGCTTCATCACACTCTAAAAAGTCTCCTTCAGCTATAAGATCAAGAGAGTGCTTACACCACTTAAAAAGTCCAAAGTAAAAATTTCTAAGCACAATTCTTATAGGTAACCAAGGCATATTTGCCTTATGTGCTTCAGAAATTCTGTCCCATGCCTTCTTCATATTCTCCCCGTTCCTTTGATGGAAATCCAAGACTTCGGATTCCCTCATAGTACCAGCTCCCAACATACTTAACCACACAACAAGGGTAACATGTATTTTTGGTATTTTTGATTAAGGACACAAAAGTAAAAAATGAAAGCTAAACTAACAAGACTAAAAAGCAAAGATAAAAGATAGTGTGCAACTCCCCTATCTTGTAGACTGGAGTCCCCGGCAACGGCGCCAGAAAACTTGCTGATGGAAAGAGAGTGTTAATACTCTTCCAGCCTCGTTGGTTACCCCAAGTGCAGAGTGAGATATAGTGCAGCGGCAAGTTTTCCCTTGGCAAAGATACCAAGGTTTGTCTCCCGTAGGACTCCGAAGGATACAAGAAGGTGGTAAAGTGAACAATGGCTCCGAGGTTGCTAGCTTCACCTGGACCTGCACACAGATACAAATAAATTTGCTCCCAACGAGTACAGAGGAGTTGTCAATTCCTCCGGCCTTGCTGTTTACAAAGGATCAACGCAAGAGATAATAATAGTGGCAACTGAAAGTAAAGACTGAAAGTAATAAGAGTGTAAACAGTGATATGAAGATGGACCGGGGTCCCGTGATTTTCACTAGTGATGTCTCTCTCCCAAAAGACGAGAAAAGTGCTAGCGAGGTAAACAAATCATAGTTGGGCAATTGACAGGATTAAGAAGGCACCGCAATGCTAACTATGCTGCAAAGAAAGGAAGGGCTCAAAAGCAATGGGCAGTACGCCAAGATAAGTAGACCGAAATCCATCTGCATCTACTACGAATCATCCACCTTGAGATATCTATCCAGAACATCTCGCTGGTATTAAGTTGCGAATCCCACCCAAAGTGTAAACTCAAAGCAACAGACAACTGCATTAAAAGAACTATGCGTAAAGTAAACAATCCTTGCACCCGCAGGTACAAGCACCGTTGTTTTATCCCTGGTGGCAACAGCACATCCCCTAGTCTCATGTTTCTGTCACTCAAGCTAGACATCAAGGGGCTGAACCCACAATCGAGCATAACGCTCTCTCTTGAAGTTGCAAATACAATACTTGGCCAAAGCAAATACCGCAACGGAGAACATGCAAGAATTTACTCAAGAACAAAATATAAAAGAGAAGAACCAAATATATTACTCATCACAATCTGAACATAGTCTCATAATCCATCAGATCCCAACAAACTCAGCATAGCAACAACAAAAATTACATAGATGCCTCGATCATGTGAGGCAGCTCACGAGGTCTCGAAAGTGGAAGCACAACAGGGGGAGAGATAGATCACATAGCTACTGGTCACGGACCCATGGTCCAAGGGAAACTACTCACGGTACTTACGGGAGGCGTCCATGGCTATGGAGGGTCTCCCGGAGGCGGTATCTTCTCCCGGCAGGGTGCCGGAGCAGCTTCTCAAGGCAGTGTGACGCCCCCAAAATCAATCCGTGTACATTAATCATACACACAGGGTACACGGCTGAGATTAGGGTGCCACGGTGAGAATATCACAGCACAACACTAAACATAAAAGGATAAACCAATATGTTACAATAAAGGGGGGTCACGCGGACCCGAATACATAAGTTATACAAACCATAATATCTGAGTACAGACATAGTTAGTCAAGTTTTGCCTTAAGAAGGCTAGCACAAATAACATCAGAGATACAGATCGAAAAGGAAAGGCCTCCTGCCTGGTAGCCTCCGAAACTACTCCTGGTCCTGGTCAGTGGGGGTCTCGACGTAGTAGTATCCGCCTCCGTGGTACTCCTGCTCCTGGGCTCCAACGTCGACTGCAGCGGCCGATCAGGCAAAACATAAAAGAGGAAATAAAGCAAAGGTGAGTATCTAGCATACCCGCGAGTCTTACGTCCGCTACTAAGCATTATGCATTTGTATCAACAGAAAGAAGAGGTTGTATATAGTGGACTGCAAGATAGAAATCAGAATAAGGGTAAGAAGCTAGGCCTATCGAAGACTAGCATCTTCTGACGATGTCTTGCAGCATGAGGAGAGAAACAGCCAACAGTTCATATAAAGAAATAAAGTAACAATGAAGCAGAAGTTGCTGCAACATTGTATAATATAAGTTGTAATGATTAATAATAACAATGCCTCCGAGTTCCCCTCCTCGACTCCCTGCGAGGAAAAAGACCCGGAATCATACAGTTTCATAGTAATAGTTTCTAGTGGTAAGATCCAGCTTCAGCATAAAGCGTACTGTTACCGTGGACACGGCTATTCGAATAGATTAAACTCCCTGCAGGGGTGCACTACTGTTTAGCCTGCACGCTCGGATCTCCAGGGTGGCGTGAACCTTGTTAGGGAACGCCCCACCGAGGCTATCCGACACATCGCAGTTCATCCTAGGCTCAGCAGAGAGGCCATCCGCCGGACTATATCCTATGCGCCAAGGGGTCTAGGTCCCTCACCCTTGCACGCTCCTGCACGGTACGAGACTGGCCGGTGAAGCAAAAGAAAATCCAAAACACACCTGCTGCAGCAAATAAGACAAGACCGCTTCCCGGCTATCAGCCCGTGGTACTGCTGACGTCTGAAGAGCTTTCAGACAAACTACGATGCGGAGGGCCCACACCGTAATCCCATGTGTAGGTAGTGCGTACAGACCAACGGGTCTCTCAAGTCATCCGCCGAACCATTTAGCATTTTAATATTATCTCACAGACAACCGTTATCGCTGTCTGACTAACAACACAGCGGACAACGAACAACAACAAGGCCCACCGGTAACGTCGGGGCCTGCCCTATCGTCCCATCAAAGCGCGCAGTTACCGACAAGGTGAACCGTCTTCTTACCTTCTCTCGCGTGTGCTCTTGGTAGAGCTCGACTTTTGCGTGGTTTGGTAACTCTCGCGAGATACGAGCAGGGGCCAAGCACGCCAGTAACCTCGGTCGTACCCTCCCTGTCGTTCCCGACACAATACCGCTCGCGGGCACCGTTGGGTCGCCCGACTTCTTACCTTAAGGACAACCTCTGTTCAGGACCCTATGAAGGCAAGACAAAGTCAGCCTCGGGTGGAGTACAAGGATTACTCCTTGATAGCTCACACTTGAGGTGACTAGGCATAACCCAGATAGGGGCCTTTGGCGGTGTCTGCTTTGTTCCGTACCTGTGCAGTGGTATATATTGTATCCGTGTTCACCCCCTGAGCGATCACGGCCCGCTATCTAGTCCTAGCTAACAATGCGCAGGGTTCACTGCAGAATATATGCATAATTATAATAGGCAGCATAGGATAAAGGAGGTACATCAAGGGGCGACAAAATCAGGCTATGCAATTGAATAGGATTGTAATCGTAGCAGCAGCAGTAACAATGCATAGTGCAAGAAAGTACGGAAAGGTAGGCGATATCTGGGGAAGAGAATGGCTCTGCTTGCCTAGAAGCTCGACGGTAGGGGCAGGGTCGTCGATGAAGTAGTCGTACCCGGCAGCGGTGTAGTCAGCGGTAGCAGCGGGGTCTACCGGAGATTAAGGGGGGAGGAAACAGTAAATACACAGCAATAAAATACAAACATATGCATGACATGACAGAGGAAATGTTAACGGTGGTCTAACGCAGTGCAATGCACGTTGCTCGGAGCGGGAATTCATCCGGGGATGAACTACCGGCTCCGGGTGATTACCGGATAGGGTGTCCGGAGGGGGAAGGATCAAGCCGGAGGTGTCGTGGACATCCGACAAAGATAAGGGGGGTGTATCCGTGTTAGTTGAACTATTCCGAACAACTTTCGTGTTCGAAATAAATTCATCCGGCAGGTTTTTACCGGCACCGGGAATTATCGACAGACAGCCCGAAGAGGGGGAATGTCGATGATCGGTGTGTTAGGGGGTGGGGTAGACATACGGATAGCGTATCCGTATTCGTTATATTTTTCTGATCAATTTTGATGTATAAAGTTTTTGAATCTGACTTACGGTTTAAAAGATATTGAATTTCCAAATTTAAATCATTTTATAACATTTTCTGAATTTCTTTTATTAAGTAAATAAACATTATCCAGAACAGAGGTTTGACCAGTCAACTGACATGTGGGGCCTACTGACTAGTGGGTCCCACATGTCATACACAGTATTTAATAAAATGTTTTATTTATATCTAATATTCTAGAGGGCCCACATGTCATACTCTTATTTAAAACAAAAATCATTTCAATTATTAAACTGACAGTGGGACCCATGTGCAAGTGTAACAGTGTTGAATGTTTGTTAATTTTATTTCCAATTGGCCAGGGCCCACTTGTAAGTCTCTAACTTTAACTTAACAAATTCTTTTTGATTAAACTTCTGGCCTTGGGCCCACTGGTCATAGAGGGGGGGGGGGGTTGTTAACCCACACTGGTTAGCCTGGCCCGTGCCGGGACAGAGCACGGCTAGGCCACGGTGGTGGCGAGGCGCACGCACAGGGGGGCGAAGGGGCTGGCCGGGGCGCGGGGAGCATGGGCTGCGGCCACGCCCGGCAGCACGGCGAGCAGCAGGGGAGGGGCGAAGGAGCAGAGCTCCAAGGAACCCGGATAGGGCGGCAATGGCGCCGGAGCCTGGAGGATGTAGGGCGGCGGCATACGACACAATAATCGAGCGCTGAAGGGGGGGGGAATGCAGCGGCTTACATCGGGGGTAGGGGACCGGTCTGAGCGGCCGGGGATGTCTGAGCGCGCCAATTCCGACACGGGGATGCGGCGTCCGTGGCGAGGTCCAGCGCTCGATTCACGGCGGGCGCAGCGTCACGGTGTCGAAGGGATGCACGGCGAGAAGGAGTAGGGCGAGGGGCGGCTTCTGGACAACTTCGTCCGGCGGGGAGAGGCCTTTGGCCGCGTCGCCGGCGACGATGTGGCCACGGTTGGGCCCGGGTGCGCGAGGAGGAGGGTGACGAGGGAGGGAGGCGAGATCCAGGGGGCGTGGGGAGTTTAGGGTTAGGGCACGGCGCCGTGGTGCCTCGGGGTGCCTTATAGGTTGCCGGGGAGCTCGCCGATGCCCGCCACAGCGATGGCCATCGCGGTGGCCACGACCGATGGCCGCCACGCCCCTGCTTCTCCCCTGTAGCGAGAGGAAGGGGGCAGTTCGGGGGGGGGGGGGGGTGGGCCTTGGGCTGGATTCGGTGGGGGTTGGGGAGGTCAGCTGGGCCGGGTGGCCCAGTGGGAGAGGGGGTTAGTTAGGTTTAGTTTTATTTCTCTTTTCTCTTTTCTTTCTTTTGTTTATTTCTGTTTTATATTTGTTTCACCCACTTAGGCATTTTTGTAAAATGTGGTAAGTGTCCCATAATTTATTAATCACCATAGCTTAGTTCCACAAAAGGTTTGGGAAATTTTAAAAGTCATTTAATATTTGAATTAAATATTAAATTATTAACATGGAATTTTTAGCTACTGGTTTGATTTGTTTGATATAATTGGTAGAGCAATAAATTACCACAACTATACCAATAAGGTCCACTGAATATTAGTGAATTATTAAAAGTAGTTTCATAATTTTCTGGACCAAGTTTATATTGCACTTTGGTTTTTAATATTCCAACAAAGGCAATGTGATCTTTGATTTGTTTGAAATTGGTTATGGGGTTGGACTTGGTTTTGATTCATGTTGATCAAGGTCCATAATTCACATTTCTTGCAACAATATCAAAGGGGAAAACTGAAGTTGAGCTGAACCAAGTTGATCAAACAAATTTTTTTTGAACAGTAGTGATCAACAGTAATGTGATTACTGTTCACTGACAATGAGGGTGTTACAGGCAGCCCCGATCTAGAAACGGCGGCGGCGGCGGAACAGAGGCGAGATCGCGAAAAAGGAGTCCGTCTTAGGGGTTTCCACCCCGAGGGGTAAATATAGGCGAAGGGGGGCGTCGAGAGGGGCCACGAGGCAGTCAGGAGGGTGCCTGGCGCGGCCTAGGGTGGGGCTGCGCCACCTGCCCTCCAGGCTGCCTGGTGGTGGCCCCCATTCCCTCTCTTGGTGATTCTGGAAGCTTTTGTTGCGCTGATTTTTTATATATTTTTCCCGGAATTTTTGGAGCACTTTAAATGGCCGGAAAACCTGAAATACAAAAACAGCAGAAAACAGAAACTGGCAACTGGGTGCACTGAGTTAATAGGTTAGTCCAAATAGGTTCAAAAGTGTATGAAAGTTCAAGAAAAACATGGAAAAGTCACACAAAACATGCATGGAACAAGCAGAAATTATAGATACGTTTGGGACGTATCAGTCCCCTCTTCTTACCTACTAGCTTCAAACATTTCTAGTGATGGCCCAAGCTGATTTACCATTTGAAACCCCGTGTGTGTGACTGGTCTGCATCCGGTAGATTTCAAACAACTCGGGCCAGCAGAGATAGAGTTCCTTACATGGTCCACACTGGTGAGCTAGGGAAGCCCCTGACTTCAGGTGAGGCTAACTCTGACCTTGGCCATACGGAAGAGTCCGATCCGCCGAGGGCGCAGCCAACTCTGGGATTGGGTGTCGACTCCCCGGGGGCCACCCGGATTTGTGTGTTGTTAGTTAGAGGGACCTGTCGTTTTAGATCTCTCGGAACTAAATCATAAAATGGTTGCCTGTGATGGGTAGAAACTGAGAGAGATGGGCGTGCGTGCGGAGCCTTATAATGGGCAGTTGGTACACCCCTGCAGGGTTAAATCTTTTCGAGAAGCCGTGTCCACGGTTATGGACGACTTGAGACCTACTCCTTGTTCATAGAAAAAAACAACTGATATAATATTAATAAACTTGATCAATGTGTGTGTGCGCTGAATGCTTCTTCTTCGTCGGGATGCGAAGGGGAGGACAAAGATAAGATAGGTGTTATGTTTGCATAAGTAGCTGATAGCAGACTTGTTGGAGGCGATTCCTCATTGAATGCTTGGTTTTCATCTTACTCTAAAATAGGTCGGTAGCCACTCATATATTGCTAGTGCGGCTGCAACCTCAACCACTACCCCCATCTTACCGTGAGAAGTTAGTTACAAGACTTTTTGATATAGCTCACCCCTTCTTTTCTCTTTTACGCACGTTATGCAAACGATCTTGGACTTCAGAGAAGGTCGAAGACCCTTCTCCTGGACGCCTTCGTGGAGACTCAACGACGACTAGGTATTTTACTTTTGCCACTAGGCATTTGATTGTAGTCTGTACCCAGACATGTATCTTCCGCTGATGTAATGTATTTAAGGCAGTTGTATGCCGATTGTATGAGATGTTGTATCCTTGTAGATGTAATGTTGCGATATCATGTTGGAAATCCGGGGCATATAGCATTGTCATATGTCACGGTGGCACGGATATGTGCTTCGTCCCCGAATCTGGATGGAAACATCTAGATCTGGAACAGTACCGCATATCGGGCCTTACACATGTCCCGACTCTTGGGACCCGCCAATAAATCCTAGGATGGCAAGGTGAAGATTGGCGCTTGGCCGGCTCATACCTTGTGAGTTGCTTATTTGCTGATAGATAACTCTTGTGCTTTTCAGGCCGTAGGGCATGGCGGAATACCGGCTCGAGGTTTCCATGAAAACTTCAGGATCCGACTCTGGCTCGGATCTGTCCGTTGGGCCGATGAAGATGTGAATAGACCCGATCGGGATCCGATATCCGGTTTCAATGGAATCGGCTTCTGGACCCCAAGTTGAGTCATCGATGCAGAGCTTCCCACGCCGGCTTCTGGTGATCCGTCCAGTGATGAATCCCTCCATGCCTTGCAGAGCTCCCTCCAGAATCTCAACGCCTGCATGCGCATGCCCCACGGTGGGCGCCAACTGTCGTGGGAAAGTCACGGCAGATGTACGAAGAGTCGGACTTAACATGGGACCTTTGCTGCGAGGTGGATACGAGGAGAGATTCGACATGGACAAGAGACTCGGCGATTTACCAAGGTTTAATCCCTTCTTTGTCTCAAGGTAAAATCCTACTCCTTCTTGGAAGAGTCGGTGGATCGATTACAAGTGAGCCAGATCGCAACCTTAGTTCTTCGAGGAGATCTAGGTTACGCCGAAAGTGTCTAGTCCTATATTGGATTGAGATTGTTCTGGCCCGGGATCTCGTGGACCTCGACTTATAAAGGCGTCGGGTCCCGAGGTTCTTCGAGTCCGACTCCGACACGAGGTGGGGTCCTATTCTACTTTACAAATATGTTACGTGCTATACAAGGTAAGTCGAATTCCTTCTACGGCTTCGATCTTCTCTCTTGGCGCAACCAGTCCGTGGTCGAGTCTTCTTTCATGGACTTTCCTTAGGTGAGTTGGCCCATGGATCCTAATTCTGGGTTATGGGCTTGGTCCATCCCCCTGACAGAGACCCCGATCTACACTTCCATCCAAAGGAAAGTTTGTTCCCCATCCATTTTGTAGTGGATCTTATTACTCTTGTGGTTTGGAGCCATTGAGAGCTTGAGTCCACCTCGGAGCCACATTCCATTGTGGTGAAGCTTCGTGGGGTTGGTGGGAGACTCCGGCTTGTTGTGGAGAAGCCCCACCCTTGTTGTAAAGGTTCTGTCGTGGAAAAGTCACGGAAGATGTCCGAAGAGTCGAACTTGACATGGGACCTTTGCTGTGAGGCGATTTCGTGGAGAGTGTCGACATGGACAAGAGACTCGGCGATTTACCCAGGTTTCAGCCCCTCTTTGTCTCGAGGTAAAAGCCTACTCCTGCTTCCTCTTATTATGAGTTCCGACTCTCGAAAGAAGAGTCGGTTTCATCGGTTACAAGAAAGTCGGTTCGTAAACTTAGTCTCGAGGAGATCTAGGTTACGCCGACAAGTGTCTAGTCCTATCTTATGCTAAGATTGTTCTCTGCCCCTAGATCCCGTGGACCTCGGCTTATAAAGGCAACGGGTCCCAGGATTCTGCGAGTCCGACTCCGACACGAGGTGGGGTCCTATTCTATTTTACAAATATGCTATGAGCTATACAAGGTAAGTCGAATTCCTTCTAGGGCTTCGATCTTCTTTCCTTGGCGCAACCGACATTGGGCCGGGTCTTCTTTTAGTGGGCCTTCAGTAAACGAGTCGGCCCATAGACCTAATGTCGGGTCATGAGCTTTAGTCCATCCCCCCGACATTAGCCCCCAGGATTGGTATGATGCTTTAGTATTCGCAGCAATCCTCGTGTCATCATCGTGGTTGTCGACTCCCTGATTTGAACAAACCGACTCCCATCCCTTTCAGGTGTTATAGGGAGTCGAAGTCAATCTTCTTGGTCTTCAAGCAACATCTTTCCGTTGAGCGGCTCTTGTAAGTGCGCCGACTCAGACTCTTGGGTGTTCAAACCCGGCTCTATTTTTCAACAGTAGATCCGATTTTTCCGTTTTTCTTGGAATCCTTTGAACAGTTTTTATCCCGATTCTGGTGGCGCAATCAATGCCCATTATATTCGTTCGCGTAAATCGAGGAATTTCCTGCCGTTAGACGTCATCATGCGATGCATCGAGTTATGGGACGGATTCCTTTATAAATAGGCTCCCGTTCCCATCTACCCTTTCTATTCCGTCTATACTTATTCTCCATTGTCTTCCTCCTTGTGCGCTGAATGTACAAGCTCTATCTTCCGTCGCGGCGGTGAGCTTCATTACCTTCAGCGATTCACGGAGAACGGACTGGGGTCGTGCCACTCTCGCGAGTTCTTCGAGTAAGTTCTCCATCTCTTACCTCTTGCCTCCGGTTTTCTTGCTTGTCGCCATTGTTGTGGACCTCTGATAACCCTCAACGTAAAGGGATCTATTGTAGCGTTTTTGATAAGAGTGTCGAACCCAACGAGGAGCGAAAGGTATTGATACGTGATGGTGGACAAGGAATAACTGCAAGCACTGAATGATAACTTTTTAGGGGTTTTCGATATAAGCAACAATAAGATAAAAGTAAGCAAAGTAAATAGCACTGAGGAGAAGCAAGTGGCCCATTCCTTTTGAGTAAAGGATAGGCCTGACAACTGAACTTATAAAGACTAAACCGTTCTTGAGGACACATGGAGAGGTAGTCACGTGCTTTCACCATACTCCGTATCGGTAACAAGTGTTGAGCTGATAAGTGTTGAGTGGGTGGATCTATGCTAGCACACCTTCTAGACTAATATAAGTGCACTCTTATGATTAAACATCTTGAAAGTATCCGCAAATACAAGATGGAAATTAAGGCAAATCCTAACCACAGCAATAAGATCAAGGATCCATTACTCCCTTGTGCAAAAGTGTGCAAACTGGGGTTCAGGTTTCTGTCACTCCGGCAACCCACCGTAAGAATTCTTAATACACAATGTATTCCCCTAGGTACTTAAGAAGGCGAAGTGTTGAGTGTTCGACTCACACAACACCACTAGGAAAATAACAACACAACTTAAATATCAAACAACACAAATTACTTCAACATCATATGACTACTAACAACTAGACTTCTCCCATGTCCTCAAGAACTAAAGTAACTACTCACAGGACATAAAAGAGATCATGATCAGAGGTGATAAATATATGATAAAAAATCTGGACATAATGATATTTCTCCAACAAAACTCAATGGCATTCACCACAAAGTAGTAATCAACACCGGTAGAGTAGAGAGGATAGATAGTACGGATTACAACCCAAGATGAACTTGTGAGGTGAGATTGGATGGTGGTGGAGATGGTGCTGATGTTGGGGATGATGGTGATGATGATCTCGATGATGCCCGTGACGATGGTGATGACGATGGCGATGATCTCCCCTTCCGGGAGGTGATCTCCTCGGCGCCCGCCGGAGAGCCCTTTTCTTCTCAGTAGGTTTCCGCCACGGAGCGGCGGCGAAATTACGTGAAAGCTTCTCTTTTTAGGATTTTCGCGTAACGAGCGGTATATAGGCCAGAGGGGGGAGCCGGGAGTGGGCCCAGGGCTCCAGGCACCCTCCCGGCAAGGCCAGGGGTGGGGCCGCGCCAGGTGGCCGCCTGGGGCTCCTGTGGCCCCCCTCTGGCCCCTCTTCGACGAGTCTTCGTTATTCTTCTGGAAAATACCCCCCGTTGATTTTCAGGTAATTTGGAGGTATTCTTCTTCAGCAACTCAGCGTCCACTTTTTACCGCTGAATCCTGCGTCTGCTGCTTCGGCACTGGAAAGTTACAAACTGTGTAAAATAAGCCAAAACAAAGTAAGAACATCATCGTAATACGAAATATATCAATGAATAAGGATGAATTACGATATAAAATAGTGATGCATTTTGGACGTATCAACTCCCCCAAGCTTAGACCTCGTTTGTTCCCAAGCGAAAACTGAGCTCGGTAAACCTGTCCACAAGTTTAGAGAATGAAGTGACGATAAATAAAATACGGAAAAGAAGAATAATGATCTTTTCACCAAACTAAAACATCGTAAACAACAATCTCCAACTCATAAGGCCCTTATGAAAGAGTAATAACAATTATAATCAAAAGTAGGGCTAAGGAAACTCATCAAATCATGGCAAACAAGTCCTTTGGTCAAGGGACAACTAAAAGCTTTTACTTTTGCTCTTTCTTTTTATATTATGAAGATACAATTTGGAACCTTTTGAAAGAACATGCTATTAGTCATGAAGTGAAAATGTTAACACAAAGGAAGATGTTTGCTTGGCAAAAGCTTTTGCAAACAACTTACTTATCAAAAGATAATGTCAACAATGATATGGCATGGAAAATCTTAATGCATCATTATATGGATGAACCTTTATCAGCAACAAGTGTCTGTTCTCTTGGGAAAGGAGGAAGTAGGGAAAACTGAATCAACATAAAAGTAAAGGAAAAAGCCTTGTTAAAGGCAAGCAGGGAAAATTCAAGTGCTATCCTTAAATCAAACAGAATGAAAACAAGTTTTGAGAGGTGCATGATTTGTCAACGAATGCTAATAGATAACTCAATTGCTATTCAGATTGGACAAGTTTCGAGGAACGGCTCCCAAATGGGGACAATCACATCCCCGCAATCTCCTTTGTTTATCACTGCCAAAGTTTTCTGATTTCTCATGAACAAAGCGTGAAGTAGGGTTTGTTTGTTGTATTATATTTTGTGAGATGGACGCACTCATGCCAGTTCCTCCTCGTATTAGGGGTTTGCAGATTAGACATGCAATCCCGGGGTAAAACTTGTCCAACTTAAGAAGATCATGAGTTAACTACTACTTCCTCATGAGCTAAAACAGGGGCACAAAATAGAAGATTTTGAACATCTAAGGATAACACAAAAATTCTATGCTTTAGGAGTGGTAGTGGAATACCACGAATAGGAAGGTATGGTGGACTCATATGGAAGATACTGTTTTCAGGGTATGGATGCACAAGCAGAATTCCTCTTAGTATAGAGGTTTGGCTAGCAAAGGATTTGAGAGAATAGACAATTGATGATGACTTGGATGCAAAGCAATATAAAGCATAAACATTAAAATAAGCATAGCACATCAAGTTGTCTTCCTAGTCAACATAACACTACAAGCATAATAACAAAGAGGGTTTTGGCTATGTCGCTACTTTGAGAAAAATAACATGCTTGTTGTTATGACCAAAGCTATTGTTTGCCAAGATTAAATAAAGTTTTCAAAGCCATACCTGATATAAGGTCAATACTCCCCATAAGAATCATCACGAGGTCGATTGCGTGAAGAGAATACCGAGTGCAGTGAAGGGATCAATAGACTTCTCATTAATATTCCATCATAGACGACTCCACACTCACGGATACATAACTCTCCAAAAAGGAGTGATAGACCTCAAAGCAAACACCTATTATATATGATAACTTCCCTAGACATGATACGACTCTACTTGACTCTAGAAGACATAGATAAAGATAAAAATACCGGGAACTCCCCCAAGCTTGGAACAAGCTAAGGGGATGCCATTACCCGAGGAGATTTACTCCTCATTCTTGTGGTGCTTCAGGTCCCTGATTATACGTCGAAGGGTTTGGTTTTCAGCTTCCAGGATTTCCACTTGCACTTTCAGTACACGGAAATCTTCACAAAGTTGGTTGGTGATGCGGTAGGCTTCGGAGATGGTAGAAAGCGTGCGCTGATCTTCAAGCGAAGTGGAGGGCCCTGAAAGGTTAAGAGAAAGATCATATTGAGGTTGGCCAGACCCCACCATGATGGGATTGCTTGGACCTCCTTGCTGTTGGGCAGTGATAGACTTGACTTCCTCTCTCACGGAGCGCTCCATCTCCGCTTGCCTTGCGGCAGTTTCTTATTCGGTAGCCCAATCGACGTGCTTCCATTGATTAAGATCCTTCTGGACTTGACGCAGACGCCATCCCAAGAAGTCTTCTCCGCTCGAGCCACAAGAAGACATCTCTACTACTCCACTTTTAGTCCTGGCAGAAACAGCTCGAAAAGAAAACACACGAAATCGCGAGATACGTTGCCGGAACGATCCGGGCAAATATATAGCAAAAATTTCTGCACAGAAAGGAAGGTAACTGGTAAAAGTGGAATCGAAGACGGGCTCCTGGGTGTCCAGGCGGCCTCCCGGCGCGGCCAGGGGTGGGGCCGCGCCAGGGGGGCGCCTGGGCCCCCTAGAGCTGGTCTCCGGCTCCACTTCGGCCTCAAATTTTCTATATTTTGCAAAAACTCGTAATCTGGAACTTTTATGGCGGTTTCGCGATGTTTCCTTACCGTAATACATACCTTTCCTTATTCTGCTTCTGCTGGTGTCTGAAATAGGGGTGCAACATGTTCTTCATGAGTTGTTGTTTATACCAAATCCACATCAACATTGACAGGATCTCCTGCTATGTGATGCTTAAGTCTTTGCCCATTCACCACCTGAGGTTTGGTTCCTTCGAAATTGTTAATCTTGATTGCACCCGAGCGGTAGACTTCCTCAATATGAAATGGCCCTTCCCACATGGAAAGTAGTTTACCTGGAGAAAACCTGAAACGGGATCTAAACAACAAAACTTTATCACCAACATTAAATTCACGTTTCAAAATCCTCCTATCGTGCCACTTCTTTACCTTTTCCTTGAACATTTTAGCGCTCTCGTAAGCTTCACTTCTCCACTCATCTAGATAAGTCAAGTTCATGAGACGCTTTTCACCAGCTAATTTCGGGTCAGCATTAAGCTCTCTAATAGCCAAGAAAGCTTTGTGTTCTAATTCTAATGGCAGATGGCAAGCCTTGCCATAGACCATCTTATAGGGAGACATGCCCATGAGGTTTTTGTAAGCAGTTCTATACGACCACAAAGCATCTCCTAACTTATTTGACCAATCCTTTCTATTTCTATTGACTGTCTTCTGTAAGATCAACTTGATCTCTCTATTGGTGAGCTCAACTTGCCCACTAGTTTGAGGGTGGTACGGGGAAGCAATTCTATGATTGACATCGTACTTGGCTAAAGCTTTTCTAAATGCTCCATGTGTAAAGTACGAACCCCCATCAGTCATGAGGTACCTGGGTACTCCAAACCTAGGAAAAATTACATCCTTGAGCATTTTCAAAGATGTCTTGTGATCAACACTTTCAGTGGGGATTGCTTCTACCCACTTGTTTACATAATCAACAGCAACTAAAATGTGAGTGTACTTGTGTGAGGAAGGAAAAGGACCCATAAAATCAAAACCCCAGCAATCGAAAAGCTCAATCACTAGAGAGTAATTCATAGGCATCTCATTCCTTCTACTAATATTACCAACTATCTGACACTTATCACAGGATAAAACATAATTTCTAGCATCCTTAAAGAGAGTTGGCCAATAAAAACCTGATTGAAGAACCTTATGTGCAGTCCTCTCACCAGCATGATGTCCTCCATATGGAATGTCGTGACATTGTTTGAGAATGTCCTTCTGCTCATGTTTTGGTACACATCTTCTCACGATCCCATCTGGACCTTCTTTGAAAAGATGTGGGTAATACCAAAAGTAATGCCTCAAATCGTGAAAGAACTTCTTCCTTTGCTGAAATATTAAACCTGGAGGCAAAAACTTTGCAACGATAAAGTTAGCATAATCATCAAACCAAGGATCGGAGAGAGATTGTACTTTTACAACAGCTAGCTATTCGTCTGGAAAACTGTCGTTGACTGGAATGGGATCATGTGGTATATCTTCCATCCTTGAAATATTATCCGCCACCGGATTGTCTGCTCCTTTCCTATCGACAATATGTAAATCAAATTCTTGAAGAAGGAGCACCCATCGGATGAGCCTTGGTTTGGTATCCTTCTTCTCCATAAGATACTTAATGGCAGCATGATCAGTATGAACAATAATCTTAGAATCAACAATATACTTCCTAAAATTATCACAAGAAAACACTACTGCTAAGAATTCCTTCTCAGTAGTAGCATAATTATTTTGAGCACTATCAAGGGTTTTGCTAGCATAATATATAACATTCAACTTCTTATCAACCCTTTGCCCCAAAACAGTTCCAACAGCAAAATCGCTAGCATCACACATAATTTCAAAAGGTAAATTCCAATCAGGTGGTTGTACTATAGGAGCAGTTATTAAAGCTTTCTTAAGAACTTCGAAGGCTTCTTTACAATCTTCATCAAAAACAAAAGGAACGTCCTTCTGTAGAAGATTAGTGAGGGGTCTCGAAGTCTTAGAAAAGTCTTTAATAAATCTTCTATAGAAACCAGCATGACCGAGAAAACTATGAATAGCTTTGATGCCCCTTGGATAGGGCATCCTTTCAATTGCTTCGATCTTGGCCCTGTCCACCTCAATTCCCCTCTTGGAAATCTTGTGGCCAAGAACAATTACCTCGTTGACCATAAAGTGGCACTTCTCCCAGTTAAGCACCAGATTCGTCTCCTCACATCTCTGCAAAACTTTATTAAGGTTGTGGAGACAATGGTCAAAAGAGGTTCCATAGACGGAGAAATCGTCCATGAATACCTCCAAAATTTCTTCACAAAAACCATGAAAGATAGCAGACATACACCTTTGAAAAGTAGCAGGGGCATTACATAAACCAAAAGGCATATGTCTGTAAGCATAAGTACCATAGGGACAAGTAAAAGTGGTCTTCTCTTGATCAGCAGTGTTAACATGAATTTGAGAGAATCCAGAATAACCATCAAGATAACAAAAGTGAGTATTTTTGGATAACCTTTCAAGCATTTGGTCGATGAACGGCAACGGGTAGTGGTCCTTCCTGGTTGCCTTGTTCAGCTTCCTGTAATCAATACACATTCTATATACAATAATAATTCTCTGAGGTATTAGTTCATTCTTATCATTAGGAACCACAGTTGTTCCTCCTTTATTTGGAACACAATGAACCGGGCTTACCCACTTACTATCAGCTATGGGGTAGATAATACATGCGGCTAGAAGCTTGAGAATCTCAGTCCTTACAACATCCATCATTTTCGGATTCAACCGTCGTTGATGATCAACAACTGGTTTAGCATCAGGCTCAAGGTTGATGGTATGTTGACAAATAGACGGACTAATCCCCTTAAGGTCATCAAGGGTATAGCCAATTGCACCTCGATGTTTGCGAAGTACTTCCAATAGTCGCTCTTCTTCATACCATGAAAGGTTAGAATTGATAATAACAGGATATACTTTCTTTTCATCTAAATAAGCATATTTGAGCGAATCCGGAAGAGGTTTAAGATCAAACACTGGATCTTCTTTTGGTTGCGACAAGATTCACAAAGGCTCAACTGGAAGGTTGTGCTTTAGGATAACAGGTTGTCTTAAGAATATTCCGTCCAGCTCATTCCTCTCCTGCATATGCAAATCATTCTCGTGGTCCTCCATATATTGCTGCAAAGGATCGTTAGGAGGAATAGCAATGGAAGCAATATCTTCAATAATCTTATCATTATTAGGCAAATCAGTACCACGAGGCTTCTTAAAGAACTTAGAAAAATTAAATTCATATGGCTCACCATTGAATTCAACAGAAACTTTACCTTTCTTGCAATCTATTATAGCTCCACAAGTTCTGAGAAAAGGTCTACCGAAAATAATGGGGCAAAAATTATCCCTTACTGAGCCAAGTACTAGAAAGTCGGTAGGATATTTTACCTTTCCGCATGAAACTTCAACGTCTCTCACAATTCCGATGGGAGAGATGGTTGCTCTGTTTGCAAGATGAATAGTAACATCAACTTCTTCAAGTTCACATGGTAAAATCTCACCTATGATCTCTTGATTAAGTGAATACGGGATAGCACTAGCACTCAATCCCAAATCGCATAGCCCATAATAATTGTGATCTCCTATTTTGACAGATACTACTGGAGTACCTGAAATTGGGCCCTTATTCTTGGTTGTGACAAGGTTAGTAGAAACAGAAAAAAAATTATATTGGAATCTAAAGCATCATTAGTAATAAGATCCTTAACCAATGCAACTCGAGGATCGACTTTAATCTGGTCCTCAGGCTCATCAATTCTTCTCTCGCTCTTATTCATTATGCCTATCACAAAAGAGTGCTCCCTTATTCTTACGGGAAATAGGGGCTTTTCATATATAACTGCAGGCATAATAGGGTCAACAACATGAATATCAATAGGTGATTCTTTAAAGGGTTTATGATGCTGACTCTTATCCTTCTTAGAATAGTCGATATGAGAGGCAAAGTCCTTACAAAAATCAATCATCAGATGGGAATCAAGACCAATCTTAGAGCAAAAGGCATTAAAGGAATCAGTTTTCTTATAGCATTCTATATAATCATGCTCATAATTTATAGTAGGTTCAATACCTTTATCTATTTCCCAATCTTCGGTATTCTTCTGGATCCTTTCAAGGAGGTCCCATCTTTCTTCAACGCTTTTTGTCTGAAATACCCCACTAGAGGAGGCATCCAACATCTCCTTATCCTGACGAGAAAGTCTAGCATAAAAATTCGTAAGTATAGTTTTCCTGGGGAGCTCATGAATAGGACATTTGAGCATTAGAGATTTCAATCTCCCCCAAGCCTGAGCGATGCTTTCTCTGTCACGAGACCTAAAGTTATAGATATAATTCCTGTCTCGATGAATTTCATGAAGAGGATAAAACTTGGTATAAAAGAGAGACATAAGCTCATGCCAATCAAGCAAATGAGAGTTATCGAGAAGCTTATACCAATCTGAAGCTTTATCTATAAGAGATAAGGAGAACAATTTCTTCATGGCAAACTCCTTTGATACACCTGCAAGCTTAAATAGTGAACATACTTGTGATAAATATAGAAAGTGTTCACTAGGATGTCTGTCTCCTGCATAACGATTAGCCAAAACAAAATCGATAATACCAGCTAGTATTTTATAAGGCACAATTTCAGTAGGGGAAGGTATAACCACCACAGATGTGGGGTGTTTCCCCGTAAGCAACGATCCAATAGCTAGGTTGTCCATACGGACAAAGAGCAGTAACATCAAAATAAAAACAGCAATATAAAAATTTCCTTACCAGCTTCACTTACCAATAGCGCTATGCTCCCCGACAATGGCGCCAGAAAACGTAGATTGATGACCCTCAACGTAAAGGGATCTATGTTAGCATTTTCGATAAGTAAGAGTGTCGAACCCAACGAGGAGCGAAAGGTATTGATAGGTGATGGTGGACAAGGAATAACTGCAAGCACTGAAAGATAACTTTTTAAGGGTTTTCGATATAAGCAACAATAAGATAAAAGTACGCAAAGTAAATAGCACTGAGGAGCGGCAAGTGGGCCAATCCTTTTGAGCAAAGGATAAGCCTGACAACTGAACTTATAAAGACTAAAGCGTTCTTGAGGACACATGGAGAGGTAGTCATGTGCTTTCGCCATACTCCGTATCGGTAACAAGTGTTGAGCTGATAAGTGTTGAGTGGGTGGATCTATGCTAGCACACCTTCTAGACTAAGATAAGTGCACTCTTATGATTAAACATCTTGCAAGCATCTGCAAATACAAGATGGAAATTAAGGCAAAGCCTAACCATAGCAATAAGATCAAGGATCCATTACTCCCTTGTGCAAAAGTGTGCAAACTAAGGTTCAGGTTTCTGTCACTCCGGCAACCCACCGTAAGCATTCTTAATACACAATGTATTCCGCTAGGTCCTTAAGAAGGCGAAGTGTTGAGTGTTCGACTCACACAACACCACTAGGAAAATAACAACACAACTTAAATATCAAACAACACAAATTACTTCAACATCATATGACTACTAACAACTAGACTTATCCCATGTCCTCAAGAACTAAAGTAACTACTCACAAGACATAAAAGAGATCATGATCAGAGGTGATAAATATATGATAAACAATCTGGACATAATGATATTTCTCCAACAAAACTCAATAGCATTCACCACAAAGTAGTAATCAACACCGGTAGAGTAGAGAGGATATATAGTACGGATTACAACACAAGATGAACTTGTGAGGTGAGATTGGATGGTGGTGGA
The DNA here is from genome assembly GCA_950022295.1 of Bromus sterilis. Taxonomy (NCBI): domain Eukaryota; kingdom Viridiplantae; phylum Streptophyta; class Magnoliopsida; order Poales; family Poaceae; genus Bromus; species Bromus sterilis. Next base: position 133,086,773 of record OX465601.1, on the reverse strand, counting down.
GATGGTGCTGATGTTGGGGATGATGGTGATGATGATCTCGATGATGCCCGTGACGATGGTGATGACGATGGCGATGATCTCCCCTTACGGGAGGTGCTCTCCTCGGCGGAATCTTCCCGCCGGAGAGCCCTTTTCTTCTCTGTAGGTTTCCGCCATGGAGCAGCGGCGGAACTCCGTGAAAGCTTCTCTTTTTAGGGTTGTCGCGTAACGAGGGGTATATAGGCCAGAGGGTGGACCCGGGAGTGGCCCGAGGGCTCCAGGCGCCCTCCCGGCGCGGCCAGGGGTGGGGCCGCGCCAGGTGGCCGCCTGGGGATCCTGTGGCCCCCCTCTGGCCCCTCTTCGGCGAGTCTTCGTTAATCTTCTGGAAAATACCCCCAATCGATTTTCAGGTAATTTGGAGGTATTCTTCTGCAGCAACTCAGCTTCCACTTTTTACCGCTGAATCCTGCGTCTACTGCTTCAGCACCGGAAAGTTACAAACTGTGTAAAATAAGCCAAAACAACATAAGAACATCATCGTAATATGAAATATATCAATGAATAAGGATGAATTACAATATAAAATAGTGATGCATTTTGGATGCATCAACCTCCGAGCTCTTACTGTTCGATAATCAGTGGTAGTTTTCAATGGTAGATCTTGGCACGCATGTGGACGTGTAGTTTAGAATATCCCATACATCACTTTGTACCGGTTACTCATTTGAGGAGATGTGATAGATCTGTAGCTTCTATCTGTTTAGGATCTTCCATATCTGTCAGATCCGTTTATATTTTCCACTATTTTTTCTATCCCCGGTAGATTTATTTCTTTCACCATGTTTTGCGAAACTTGTTTATGTTACTAACGTAGAGTCGATTTTTGTCCAACTTCCCGGATCTGAACTACATAATTGGCATAGAGTCAATTTTAACTCGATTCCTTGGATTCTATTTAGGACTATCCATTGTTTTTCTCAATGGCCTTAGTATGTATCGTCTTTTATGTTTTAGATCCGACTCTTGCACCATGGGAAAAAAGGTTGCTGCCCAAAAGAAATCGGCAGGTAAGAAGCCACCGAAGCCGCCGACTCAAAGGACAAAAGTAGAGGCGAACTGGGCCAAAAGTCATGTGACTTTAGAACTGTTTTTTTAGATAAAATGGTGGCAGATGGGATCCTTCAGTCCCAGGAGAAGAGACCCGGCCAGAGCCCAAGGAGGGTGAAATGATATTTTTTGCCGATCATGTGACCCAGGGATTTCGTCCTCCCGGGTCAAAGTTTTTCAAGAGCGTGTTGCACTGCTACAAGCTGCATCTTCAAGACTTGAGTGCCAACTCGGTGCTCAATATATGTCACTTTCAACTATTTTGTGAGGCCTACTTACAAATCAAGCCAACTCTCAGTTTGTTTGCCGAGTTCTACTATTGCAACAAGCAAACTGAGTATAGTGGAGGGCCAGTTTGGAATGTGGTGGAGTCACTATACAGAAGCGGGCCAAGTCGATCTTCCCCGCTCCCCGGCTCATTAGTAAGGTGAAGGACTGGGAAAAGTCCCATTTTTATTGTGCTTCGAAGGAGATCCCTAGTGAGCATCCTTTGCCCGGATTTCGTGAGAGCCGGCTGGTGTTCCATGATAGCTTGAATCTTTTTCCTAAGGATAGTCACCAAAAGAGGAACAAACTGGTCATTGCTCAGATGAAGGCTTTGTTTGCCCACGGGCTTACTGGCAGGGATTTAACCCCGTGCTGGGTTGGATGGCAAATCCAGCCTCTCAGCATAAGAGATCGTCCTATGTGCGAATACACCGGGAAAGATGATCCCATGTGTATTTCTCATAATGAACTTTCTCCTAATGAGATAGCAAGAGCTTGCCAGAAGTTTCTCCAGGGGCGACTTGAGGATCTGAAGAGAGTCGGTCTGGCACTGTTCTGCATAACCAACCCTACTCCAAAGGTATGTTCTTACAATATGTTTTGTTCTACTGTTTGTCGGAATTGTTTTTTGAATTTACGACTCCCCTTTCTTCCAGGATGACGACCCTTGGTGGACTGCAGGACAAGATTTTGTTGGTAGTGCTAAGAGTCCGAGTCATACAGTAAGAGTCGATCATTCTTCTTTTCTGTAGTGCATTTCCTTTCCTGACCTTTTCGTCTTTCGTAGGGTGACTCGGCCGATAATGAGGAGGAAGAGGGATAAGAGGAGGTGGAGCAAGATGAACTTCCCCTTGTTGAAGCCGACGCCCCAAAGGAGAGTCAGAACGTAGATCCACCGGTATGTATATTTGCCGGCTCTTCTTAGTTCGTAGGATTTTTGTATCCTTATGTTGTATCTTGCCCCACGAGCGCAGGGCTCAAAGAGAAATTCTGGAGAACGAACCTTGACGTGTTCGAAGCAAGACCGCTGATGTGTCGACTCCCGCTCGTGAGTCGGGAAATCTTAGGGATGAGCCTCCGCAAGCTGGTAATTATACTTCTGAAGGATCATCTGCCCAAGCAACTATCCCCATCAACCGCGGGTGAGTGTTTTTATTTTTGTGCCGACTTTCTCTGCTTATGTATATCTTTCTTACGAGTCGTGTATTTTTCCTTTAAACAGCGCTCGGATTGACCTGGCCGACTCTGAGGTTATAAAGGAGTCGGCAATTTTGCCGGAAACTGAAAATTTGGTGAAGGCCGGCTTAGGTGAGTCTAGTCCTTCGGGCCTCTACAAGGATACTTCTCCCATTGTTGGAGCCAAGGAAACAGAGACTCGATCTGCAGCTGACGAAGCGGCCCCTGGTTCTACCCCGACTCCTTTGGAGAAGGTGAAATATGATGAAGTGATGATCACCGGGACTCACCAGGGTCCCCACCTGCTAAAAAAGTATTGAAAAAAATTATGGATAGCAAGGAGCAGGTGATGAGTGATACGTGCAAAACGTATCTATAATTTCTTCTTGCTCCATGCCTCTTTTTTGTGGTATTGTTATGATATTGATGAACTTCCATACACTTTTGATCATATTTGGACTAACCTATTAACTCAGTGCACCCCAGTGCCAGTTCCTGTTTTCTGCTGTTTTTCTATTTCAGGTTTCCCCCATATTAAAAGTGCTCCAAAAATTCGGGAAAAATCCAATAAAAAATCAGCGTAGAAGAAGCTTCGGGAATCACCGAGGGGGGGGGGGGCAGAGGGGACCCACAGGGCCCCAGGCGCCCTCTCGACGCGCCTTAGGGTGGGGCCACGCCAGGGGGCCGTCTAGACCCCTGGTGGCCCCACTTCGCCCATATAATCCTCGTGACGGGAACCCTTTTTCGCGATCTCTCCTCTGTTCCACCGCCGCCGCGTTTCCAAGAACGGAAGCACCAGAAGACCTCTTCCGGCACCCTGCCGGAGGGAGGAACCACCTCCGGGAGCTTCTCCACCACCATGGATGCTTCCCGGGTGAACCGTGAGTAGTCCACCTTGGACCATGGGTCTATGATCAGTAGCTATGTGATGTTCTCCTCCCCTCTTTGTTCTTCATGGATTAGACCTCATGAGCTGCCCTACATGATCGAGGCACATATGTAATATTTCTGCTGTTGCTATGCTGAGTTTGCTGGGATCCGATGGATTATGAGATTATGTTCAGATTGTGTTTGAGTAATATATTTGATTCTCCTCTTTTATATTTATGTTCTAGAGTAATTCTTGCATGTTCTCCGTTGCTGTTTATTGCTTTGGCCAAGTAGTAGGTAGTGACTCCAAGAGGGAGCGTTATGCATGATTGTGGGTTCATGCCCCCCGATGACTAGCTTGAGTGACAGAAACATGAGTCTAGGGGATGTGATGTTGCCACAAGGGGGAAAACAACGGTGCTTGTACTTGCGGGTGCAAGGATTGTTTACTTTACGGAAAGTTCTTTAATGCAGTTGGCCGTTGCTTTCAGTTTACACTTTGGGTGGGATTCGCAACTTAATACCAGCGAGATGTTCTGGATAGATATCTCAAGGTGGATGATTAGTAGGTAGATGCAGATGGATTTCGGTCTACTTGTCTTGGCGTACCGCCCATGCTTTTGAGCCTCTTCCTTTCTTCATAGCATAATTAGCATTGGTTTGCGCACATAATCCTGTCAGTTGCCCAGTTGTAATTTGTTTACCTCGCATAGTTATTTTATCGTCTTTTGGGAGAGAGACATCACTAGTGAACATCATAGGACCCCGGTCCTTATTTCCAATATTGTTTACACCCACTATCATTTTACTGCTTTATTTACTTTTCCGTTGCTATCACTATCATTATTATCCCGTGCGTTTTATCCTTTGTAAACAACAAGGCCGGAGGAATTAACAACTCCTCTGTACTCGTTGGGAAGCAAAGTTATTTGCTGTGTGTGCAGGTCTAGGAGAAGCAAGTGATTATCAAACGGCGCATCACTTTCCGAACCACCTACTTGTCGATCTTGGAGTCCTACTAGTTCGATACTCAACCTTAGCATCTTCGCTAAGGGAAATTGTCGTTGTCTACATCTCAATCTTCCACTTTGGGTAACCAACGAGGGGGCGTTAATTCGTATGATCAAAAGCAATTTCCGGCGCCGTTGCGGGGACTCCACTCTTCAAGATAGGGGAGTTGGACACTATATTTTATCTTTTCTTTTTAGTCTTGTTAGTTTACTTTTCTGTTTTTTCTTTTGTGTCTTTTATGAAAAACCATAAATTAAGTTGCTACCTTTCTTTTTTGTCTTTCTCTGCCTGCTGATGCTATCTTCACCATGGGTGTGGAACCACTCAAATATGGAAGGATGGACTTGTTTCACTTGGATCTTCTTCGATCAATTTGTGCTCGCGCTACAAACCCAACCGACTTGGTTGAGGAAAGATCATTGGATGAGCATGCTCATTATACGCGGCACCGCTTATCTCAGAAAGGGAAACACTTATGGGACCAAATACAAACTTCTTATTGCTATGCTGAGTGTTTATGCCACATTTATGATTTTACTTGCTGCTCTAATATAGATCATAAACACCTTCCTTTCCAATGTGAGCTTAATGAAAATGAGATCTTATATTCTTATGCTAAAGGTGTTTATGATTACTTTGATGTTGAAAATATTGAAGAGTTTGTTGCTTTTAAAGGTGCTTATGAGACTTCTTCTTTGATTGAAAAGTACCACGATACTATTTACAAGTCTGAAAACTTTGCGGTTCTTGCTTATTGCTTCGAGAATTATAATTGCAATTCTTATATTGAGGATTTTAAAAACAAAATGTTTGCTGCCCTAGAAGAGGCCAATGATTGCTTTGAGGAGGGATCCAATGATTCCGAGGACTCACTTGAAATATCCCTTTCTGAAGATCTTGATACTTGCTTTGTTGATGGCCATGATGCCGATATGGATTATGCTTGCGAAGATGAACTTGCTATAGTTCCTTACGTCAAGCATGAAATTGTTTCTATTGCACCCACACTTTATTGTCCTAATATCCTTTTGAAATCTCCAACTCATATTCTGGAGACCGTGCTCTTATTAAGGCTCAATGTGATGGGTTGCATTTATCTTATTATCCTAAAAACCGTGTTGAAAACAATACACATGTGCTTGTAGGTAATGAACAACATGATTTATGTGACAGTTATATTCTTGATGTTGTTCATGATACTACTGAAAATTATTTTGAGAGAGGGAAGTTTGGTTGTAGAAACTTCCATATTACTAAAACACCTCTCTTCATGTTGAAAGTTTTGAAGTTATTCTTTTTCCACCTTCCTATGCATGTCACTTTGTGCTTGTTTGATTTATTTTCTTACAAGATGCCTATGCATAGGAAGTGGTTTAGGCTTAAATGTGTTTCATATTTGCTTCCTGGTGCTCTCTTTTGCTTCAAAATTCTTATTCTTGTGAGAGCATCTTCTATAATCTTTAAGCCTAGCTAATGGCTTTAAAGAAGCGCTTTCGGGAGGCAGCCCGCAACGAATTTAGGATTTCCCTTTTGTTTTTCTTCTGTTTTTAGTGGTCTTGATGATTTTTACTACTGTAACAACATCATTGTATCTTTACTTTTCAAGCTTTGTGCCATTTATAGCCTCATATGACAAGGGAAGTGAAAGTTGTGACATGCTGTCCAGAAAACAGATTCTGTCCTCGTGACTAGAAAAATCACAGAAAAATCCCAGTTAATCTTTTTGAGCTGATATTTTTACACAGCGTTCTCTATACAATTACGGAACTTTCTTATGTTCTGAGTTTTTTTATTTGAGTTTCAGAAGTATCCCTAAAAAATTCTTTACTACCTGCTGGTCTGTTTTTCACAGATTCTGTCCTGGTTTTCCTTTTCTTCGTTTTGCAAACCTTAAGCTTTCTTTTTCTTTGTAAAAACTTTTTGGCATTCTTGATAAACATTAGCCCTTCAAGAATATCTTTATTTCCAGTAGAGGAAAATATTTTATTATGGGTACTAACCTCGCTAATCAGATTATGATGAGTTATGTATGAAGTGAGTTTTCAAGTGTGCGAGGGAAGATGATGAAAGAAGATTCAGGAGTGTCAAACGCTCAAGCTTGAGGATGCCCCCATGCATCCCCAATAAATATTCAAGGAGACTCAAGCGTCTAAGCTTGGGGATGCCCCCCGTGCATCCCCTTCTCCATCAACAATTATCAGTTCGTCTCTCGTTTCACTATATTTTTATCACTTCATGCGTTATGTGCTATGCTTGGAGCGTCTCGCTCTTAGGTTTTATTTTTTAGTTTTCTTTATCCTTGCTTGTTGTTCATAACAAGTTAGAATCCAGATTTCTTTGTGTGGGAGAGAAACACGCTCCACTTCCAAAATCTAGAACACAACATAGGACTTTTCATGCTTATCTTTGTTGTGTCTGTTCTTTATCTTTTTCATAGCTACTGCCATGTTTAGCTCTTAATTTTCATGCTTATCTTTTCAAAGAGCTTTTGTTTAGTTTTTTGCTGGAACTCTCTTGAGTTTTCATGTTTATCTTGATTAGAGAGTTTGCCTCTTGCACTGAGTTTTGTGTCTTGATTTCAAGTAGGTAATTGAGGTTGCTATTCTTTTATAGTAGTAACTTGCAATAGTTTTGAGGTATTGTTTTGAGTAATGTTTGGAGTTTTGGTGTCAAGAGCTTTAGCCTATTTTTGATAGATGTCGTATTTTTGGCAATCCGTGTTTATTTTCAAAACTTAAAAATTAGTTGAGAACTTTAGCTACTAGATGGATCACTACTCTTCTGAGGGGTCGAATATTAGAGTACACTCACGTACCATGAGTCGAGGATGCGCAAGGATAACCAAACCCCCATACACTCGTTGGGAAGCAAAGTTATTTGCTATGTGTGCAGGTCCAGGAGAAGCAAGTGATTATCAAACGGCGCATCACTTGCCGAACCACCTACTTGTCGATCTTGGAGTCCTACTGGTTCGATACTCAACCTTAGCATCTTCGCTAAGGGAAATTTCCGCTGTCTACATGTCAACCTTCCACTTTGGGTAACCAACGAGTGGGCGTTAATTCATACCATCAATGAGTCGGCCGCGTGAGTTGATTTCTGATAAATCTTCTCTTGAGGAGTTATATAAGCGGTCACTGACTTGTACTACCGAGCAACACAACATAGTTGTCCAGCTGCGACAACATTGTGAGGTATCTTTCTATGCTATCTGTGTGATATAGTATCTGTAGCCCTGTAAGGCCCGATATGCGATACTGTTCTAGATCTAGATGTTTCAATCCAGATCCGGGGACGAAGCACATATCGGTCCCACCGCGACATATGACAATGTCATATGCTCCGGATTTCCAACATGATATCACAACATTATAGCTACATGGATACAAAATCTCATACAATCGGCATACAACTTCCTTAAGTACATTACATCAGTAGAAGATACATGTCTGAGTGCAGACTACAATCAAATTCCTAGTGGCAAAGGTAAAACACACCATTCCCGTTACCACACGGGTACAGGCTCTCCGCCGGGATCCACCTAACTAGTCGTCGTCGAGTCTTCGTGAAGGCGTCCAGAAGAAGGGTCGTCGAGCTCCTCTGAAGTCCAATGTCGTTTGCATAACGTGCGTAAAGAGAAAAGAAGGAGGTGAGCTATATCAAAATCTTGTAACTAACTTCTCACGGGTAAGATGGGGGTAGTGGTGAGGTTGCAGTCACACTAGCAATATGTGAGTGGCTAACGGTGTGTTTTTAGAGTAAGATGAGAACCAAGCAGTCGATGAGGAATCGCCTCCAGAAATCTTGCTATCAAATACTTACGCAAGCATAACACCTACCCTATCCTTGTCCTCCTCTTCTCATCCCGACGCAAGCATAACACCTACCCTACCGTTTATCAAGTTATATTAAGATTATCTCAGTTTTTGTTGTCTTTGAACAAGGAGTAGGTCTCAAGTCGTCCATAACCGTTGGCACGACTTCTCAAAAATATTTAACCCTTCAGGGGTGTACCAACTGCCCATTACAAGGATCCGCACGCACGCCGATCTCTCTCAGTTTCTACCCATCACAGACAACCATTTTATAATTTAGTTTCGAGAGATCCGAAACGACAGGTCCCTCTAGCAAACAACAAACAAATCCGGGTGACCCCCTGTGAGTCGACATTCAGCTCAGGAGTCGGCCCCTCTCTCGATCTGGTATCTACCGTATGACTCGGGTTTGGATAACCGGTGAATTCTCACATGAGTCGGGGTCCTCAGCCGGCCAGGTTGGACCAATAGGGAAACCATGTCCCCACTGGCCTGGTTTGTTTAAAGAATATCTACTAGGAGCGACCCAACAGACACACACACACGGGTTTCAAATGGTAAATCCACTTGGGCCACCACTAGAAATGTTTGAAGTTAGGTAGGTAAGAAAAGGGGACCCCATAGTATCCCACACGCGATTAGGCACGCTCGTCAAGAGACACAATACCCGGAACTCGGGTCCTAGGTGACTCGAATGGAACAAAGCGTTGGGGCGGGATAGCCTAGACCTTCCATCCTTCGTCGAATATAGTCAACATTATAATAAATCACATCATCCACAATAAATATAATAATGGGATAGCCCAATCAAAGGAGTAACAGGATAACAGTTGATAACATCCTAGCATCCATACTAAGCAGTGGCTGAGCAGCGAGCAATAGTAACATAGCCGAACAAGGTTTGCTGGGATGTGTAGGACATGGCTGTTTGGGTTTATTTGTGAGGCATGAATATAAAGTGATAGGATCAAGCAATCGTTATATCCTACACCTAGGCGCGAGTGAGCTGAAATTTATAAGCATGATATATGCTCCCCCTTACCTGCTGAGAAGACGATCCAAAGGTGAAGTCGATCGCAAGCTCGCAACGTCTCCGAGAGGTACCCGCGGAAGCACACAAGAAGGAAACACTGGAAAAGGCAACCGACAAGCAAGCATCTATTACTACGAAGCAATCACGAGCAATCATCAACAAGAAGGCAACACGAGACAACGCACTACGGTATCGCATCTATCGTCGAGAGTGGTTACTAACAGGTTAAGTGGAGTACTCGTCACACACGACGGTACGGCACCTTTAGAATGGTTCAAGTTGTTTAGCTACACAAGGTGAGCAAAGGTTGTTAACATGGCATCTCACTCAAGCATGACATATCACACAAACATGACAAGAGGTGTAGCATAAAGGAAACTATCTATGCTAGTCAATTCAAGTGAGGCACAACCTAACCATGGCATAACACTAAGTGCCTCACGATGATTTAAGCGTTTGGTACTGTTCTGCCCTACACCATATTTTAGGTTGGTTAACAACAGCAAACAATAGCATAAACACAAAGTACATGAAATTCTAATCAAGTTACATGTAAAGAACACTCCAAACGGAGTTACGGTTAAAAAGATACTGTCGGGACCCGGGGTTAGCGTATGCAAGACTCGCTACAACACAATCATATGGAGAGCCGAGAACCGTACCCACTTGTCTAAGCAGACAAGGCCAAGCATAGAATGTTCTCGGAAAGTATCGAACGTGAGGGGCATCCCATCCAGGCCGGATGATCAACTGAGATGGGTCCTCATCGTCCGCACACAAGTCTAAATGATATGGGTGGTGAACTCCATACTCATAGACAAGTCGCCTCAACCATACTATCCATTGTATTATAACCCTTACATAGACTTACTCCAGCCCGATCACTTAGTCGGGGTCTAGGGCGGGCTCGATCATACATCAAAGTGTGCACATGACGGAGTCACGAGCAATCGCATCGCGATGCCCCAAGCTGCGCACATCTAAGGGCCACTTGGTGTATAAAAGACCGCCAGCCAGATCACAACTAAGGTCTCGAAAACCCATACTAAGACATGCATGTTATAATCATACACGCAGCACACATGTCTAGTATGAACAGCAGGTATCATTGCAATTTTCTACAAAGTGTACCACTTTATTGATAACTCTTACAGAGTGCACACAGAGATCACGAGACTGTGATCCAACATTACATCAAACATGCGGACGAAAAGTAGGTCTGAGTACAGACAAGTTTAACAAATGGCTTAGAGAATCCTTAACTATAAACAATCCCTTCCACGAGGGACCAGTCGTCTGACTGGGACTACACTAGCTTGATCAGTCGTCGAGCTCCAGGAAGGATGCACCTTCGGGGTCAGTGGATTCATCTAAAACATAGAATAAGCAAACGTGAGTACAAAGTCGTACTCAGCAAGACTTACGTAGGAACTATACTACTCATGCACATGTATCAAGGTAAAGGGAGGTGGGGTTCATAAGCAGAAGTGCCAGCTTTGACTTGGCTAGTCCTGAAATACGAGTACCAGACTTGAGGTAAGGAGCGTACACGAGTCCACTATATCTCCAACCAATTACACCACTATGGTGCCTTCCTCGACTTCCCCACGAGAAAGCACGCCATAGCAGTCACGCTTATCTTGGCAAGTTTTATAAGTATCCAGTTCAAGTTGTCTCATAATCAAGCACAACTTTCCAAGTTGTCCCTTACCGCGGACGCGGCTATTCGAATAGTTTATTAACCCTGCAGTGGTGTACTGCTACACACATGAAACTATTAGTTACCGTCGGGATCTCGTCACCCTTCAAGCGGGTGTCGGCGAGGATAATTTCCACAACTTTTACCTCACAACCAACTCAATTACAATGGAGACGCCTATCTGAGCTGGAGTCCACATCGTGAACCCGACCGGTTTACCGATGTAGTCCCATAAGATGTGTGCAGGGTCCCAAGCCGGTCTGAATAGCCGTTCCTCTACTTCGCAGACCGTGGCACATACCTACCAGAACTCCGAACTACTGCGACTCATTGAACCAAGAAGGGGTGAGTTAGTAGGTTGAGCGGGGGTCCATGTGCCCAACATGTGGTAGTACTCTTCGTCTTGGATCACCACACAAGAACTCGGGCTTAAGGCAGTGTTCAACGAGACAGCCCACTGTGTACTCCTACACAGCCTCTCATCGTTCACCTTGTATTAGGGTAGATTCACCAACACAGTTTCACCTTCTTCAACATGATTGCTACCATCCCGACTCACAGATCAAAGTATCCTCATTGTATCACTCTAAGCATGCAATAAGCAGTAACAGTTTCATGGGCCACATGATATCAACCAACTCCTACATTTGCTAGGATTGTGGTTTGCTTACTACTGCGACAAAATGATAGGTCATGCAAAGGATATGGGTTCAACTATGCGGTAGAATCGATAACAAGGTGATCATCCTATTTCATGCATAAGCGAGACTGAGAAGGAAATGGGTTTTTATCGACATGATCAATGGGGGTTTGCTTGCCTTGCTGACGAGGTTCAAACACAGTGTCTTCAACGAAGGGGGTGGCCTCCGGTTCCGGTTGCACGTCTATCGAGCAAACAAAGCAATCAAGGTATAAATTTATTTGCAATGCTCAAGCACATGATTAATATTGTAGTGGTGATGTTCAAGGTCACAATGTGTTGGCAATTCCATTTAAAAGAAGCCAATTGCAAAGTCATTTGCAAATGCACCTCAAATTTGAATTCACATTAAAGACAGATGGATGTTTGCCACTGTTCACCCAATTTAAATTGGTCAAACATACAAACAAAGTCCATATTCAAATTCCTTGGATTTTTCTGATAATTTTAGACATATTATTTGCCAAATTTTGAGTTAAAATGAATTAATTATGAATTTACAAAGATTTGGCTATTTTCTGGATTTTCTAGAATTAATTTAATTGATTTAACTGGTTTACTGCATCATCATGACATAAGGGTGACGTCAGGGGGCAGCTGACGTGTGGGACCCTGCTGTCAGTGGGGGGTTAGTTTAATTAGTTTCTGTTTAAATTAATCCAGGGTTAATTAACAGCCTGGGCCCACATGTCAGTGGCCCAGGGCTAGGTGAATTAGGGGTTAACCCCGTCGGACACGTGGGCTCACCGGCGACGAGCCGCCGGCGACAACCCGATGCGGCGGCGCTGCACAAGGAAGTGCTCCCGTGCACCATTCGACGTGCCAGTTGCACCAGAAGGACGCCCGTGGAGTCGTGCGTCTCAGGGGCAGTCCAGGTGACCAAGTGTAACGACCCGGTCCCGAAGGGAACCAAGTCTACTGTGCTTCTGTGCTATCCCTGGATCGGTATGCTAGCACACACAGTACTCGATGAAATACCATGAATCACATGTCAAAAAGTAACGTAAATACAAGGTATTTATTACCTTATAGCCTTTGGGCTAGAATACACCGCGGAAACAAACAATACATATGTGGAGTCCCATGAACACCAACGGCAAAGTTGAGTGTAGACATCGTAACCCTACATCGCATCACTTACTCGTCATATACAATCCTGCAACACCGAAGGTTACAGCCCAAAATGGGTCAGTACTTTGAATGTACGGCAAGTTACTCCCAAAAAAATATATAACAGACCTATCTTCTTACATGCAATTTTGGCTGGTGGTAAAGCTCTAAGTTTCAACTTGCATAAAGCTGATTTTGTCCTACTCAAAGATTATCATAACAATACTACAAAGCTCATAACATGATTGAATTGGTTTCTCCAAGTCAATCTATTCCCAAAGTTGATTAAACCCGATTGATTAATTAAATATGATGAGATCCGTCAACATTCCCACTTCTAGATGCTCAAAGTTGTCCGTAACCGTGGACACGGCTAATCATGATCAGTTTGTACACTCTGCAGAGGTTTGTGCACTATTCCCCACAAGACTCGACCACCTCCTTTTTAGTTCGTCACACTACATGTTGTATGAGAACCGGAAGGTCGAGACATGGTCTTTTAGAAGAGTTTCCCTCACTCTGGCGGTGCCCATCCCACCTACTCATAACTACGTCCGTAGCACCACCTAGTAAGAGTCACTACAACTAATCAACCAAGCCAGAGCCCATAATAGCTTGTGGCTGCACACGTAAGCTTCTAGTTATGAAAAATATGATTGATCCCTTTAAGCCTGGGTGGCATTCCGCAGTGATTACTGGCCATCTCCAGGTCACTCAGGCAAATCCACTGGTTCCTCCAGGGTGCCCCCAACCATTCCACCTAGGTGGTTCATTAAGATTATCTTGGTCCTGTTTACTACTTAGTCACTCATACCTCATAATGGATCACTTCCCAATCCACGTCTACTTAGCAAAGCAGTATAATTCTACACGGTGGCGACAATGATATAAGGTTCAGACCTACCTCAATGAACTACTTGGTGTAATAGCATAGCATAATATATAATCCTATCAATGCATAATATTTAAGTTGGACTACAATGCATATAAAAAAATATAGGTAATAGTGGAGCATGATCAAAAGAGTAACTTGCCTGGATCCTGACGATGAAATATTCTACTCGTAGTCATCTCTCCATCTCGTTACAATATATCTAACGGTAAAAGAGAAACACTTCAACACACAACTCAATCCAAAGTGAAGATCCAAATAAGATACAATTACAACATAAATATTTAGTTATTACTATTAATAAACTAATTACTATGGCATGGATAGGTTGAGATAGGATCAAGTTGGATTGGATGGAAATATGATGGAAATCATATATCCGAGGATTGTAAAATCAATTGGATATGTTGGAGGTTGATTATAAAATCAATTGGATGGAGAGTATGTCAAACTCGGTTGGTTTGTCCATATGCATATTTGAATAGGAAATCAATTCTTGGATTGGATTCAAAAAGATCCGATAGAAATCGTGATGATCTTGTTGAGAAGATTGAATTTTTGTAGCCAAATTTATATAAAAAGAGATATAACTAAATAGTGTATTTATATGATGGAAAGAATGTGACAATTGTCCAAACAGAAAGATTTGATTTTAAGGATCAAATTTCATGAAGAAAATATTCCAAATAAATTATAGAATAAGATGTATATCAAATATACTCAAATTATAGAAATAAATTTGAGTTAAATTTCAAATTATCAAAAGTGGAATATTACTGGAAAATAATAAAATAAATTTTCCAAGGAATCCGGGGATATAAAATTTGTCAAAATCCGACTTACGGGCTAGAAGATATGAATTTTTGAAGTTTATATATTTTTGCTAAAATGAATTACGGGATTAATAAAAGGATGCCACGTGGCGAGTTCTGGTAGGTCTGTACCCATTCGATTTTTACAAAATAAAATGATGAACAAAGAGGTGAGAAAGGCTCACCGGAGATCTCGCCGGAATTTTGGAAAAAGGTCTCCGGCGTCAACGAACAGCCGAACGGGGTAGAGGATGATTTGGGCTACTCGATGGACAAGGTTATAGCTCCATGTTCGCCTTCGGATAGCCGAGAAGTTCCACCGGAGTAGAGAAGAACGCATGAAGAGCACAATGACACGGACGGCGTGCTCCGGCCTTGTAACCGAGAGGAAAAATATGTCACAATGGTGCGCATCGGCAAGGGGAAGAAACTAGAGGAAGAAATATGGACTAGGTACCTTTCATGGCGACAAAAATCTTCACCGGAAGTGTGGATGCATCTTTACTCCGACGAGAAATTGCGCACGAAGGAGAGGGCTTTGGAGAGGGACTTTATGCGTGGGGATGTGCGGTTCAAAGGGGTCCTAGGGGCGGTATTTATAGGGTCATGGGAGGTCCATAGAATGAGAGTGGGTGAGGTTTTGGAATGGAGTTAATGGCATTCATGGAGAAATAATGAACATTAAAAGCGAGGTTTTGGAAATAGATTTAATGGCATTCATGGAGTAATAATGGGCAATTAAAAGCATTAAAACGCGTGTTTGTTTCCGTGAATGAATTCCTCATGAACTTGTCCACAATTTTTGTGTAGGTTCTGAAATGTATCGGTCAAAAGAGTAGATGGGAGGAAAGGAGGAAGAGCTTCAGTTGCCATGGCGATTTTCTTCTGTGTTCACGTACACATGAACGAACGAGAGAAAGAAGACAGCTCGCTCGGGCTATGGGCCTTAGTGCAAAATTTGTCCCAAGATAAAGAAAAAGGAAAGAGAGATAGGGGAAAAATTAGATAGATGACCTCAGTCCAATTGACTTAGGAATCCTATTTTTATTATTTGGGTTAAACACTCTCAAATAAAATTGTATAGGCCAAATAAAACATAGAGAGTCTAGGAAAACTATATTTCCCTCTCAGAATACATTGTAGAAATAGATTTTTATAAAAAAAACTCATTAAAAAAATTCAATATTGTTTTTGGAGAAGTCATATTATCTCCTCTCATTTTGTTTATTAAATCATTGGAAATATTTAAATATCTCTTAAACGTCAATATCCAACTCCAAAATAAGAATTCGAGAATTGAGTATGGGACCACAATAAATTTAAGAAAGTCATTTTATTCTCACTCGGAAATATTTAATTGTGGTTCGTACCAAATTTCAAAAGGACAAAAGAAAGAAAATCATTCTTTGAAATTTTGAATAAAGTTCACAACCAAAATTTTCATTATTGGATAAATGATTATCCAATTTTATTAAATGGTTTGTAAAGGTTTAAACCAAAACTCAAGGGAAAAGTTTTCATTTATCCCAAGATCAAAACAATTCAATCAATATTATATTATTTATTAACAATCCAAAATTTGGAAAATTTTGGGGTGTTACACCAAGGGGGCCACCGGAGCGACGCCGGCGACGACCTTCCGCGGCGGCTGTGGCACGGGCTCGGGGTGGAACTCGCTGCGGCGCACCAATTGAAGCAGTCGTGGTTGCAAACGAAGCAGCAGAGCGCGTGGATTAAGGTGGACATGGTCTCGGGGTTCTAGGTTTCAAGGATGCACGATGACGAACATCCCGGCGGCGAGGAGCTCCTGCGTTCATGGCAGATCCGGCTAGAGTTGAGGAGGGGGACGATGGAATATCTTGGGCGGACCATGATCTCACCGTGAATCCAACGGAGGCAATGGCGTGGTCGAAGCTGCTCGGGGTTGGCCGGAATCGAAGAAATCGTGCGGCGGCTCCGGCGAGAAGAAATCGACGAACGCGGCGGATCCTGGAGCGATTAGGTCACCATCCTCGGGAGCTTGGAGTGGACGTCAACATAGCGCGAGGGGGACATGGTCTCCGGGCTTCTCTCCGGCGTTGGCTGCGGGTTCTCACGGCGGTGAACGGCTGCGGCGCTCGGGTGGAAAGGGGGAATCGTGGAGAGGGCAGGAGAGCTCCAGGGAGAAGGGGGAAGTGACGAGGCGTGTTCTTCTCGTCTCCGTGGCGAGAAGAGGGGTCTCGGGGACGCCTGGAACATTCGAGGGCGTCGCGGTGGCGGTCGCCGGCCGGGGCATGCTCGACAGCGAGCTGCTTCGGCTTGTGGGGAGGAAGACGACAACTCGCAAGGTGGGCTTGGGCCGTGGGGGGTTAAGTTGGGCCAGTTTGCCCAGGTGAGTTTCCTTTTCTTTTTCTGTTTTATTTCTCTATTATTTTTTTTTGCTGTGCAAAAAAAATAGCTAGGCATTTTATTAAATGCTCAAAATTTATATATGGACTTACATGACCAGTAGCTAGTCATTCCCATGTTTTGAACATTTTTTAAATTCAAAATATTTGAATTCAAATTCAAATAGGGTTATTTGATTAATTCCAAGGTCCTGTTTGAATATTTGAAAAATCCATGAGCATGGGGTTGGTCCCACATCACTTGATATGTGATCACACTCATTTATGAGACTTTTCAAAAATGCAAAAGGAATTTTTGGAGCAACTTTTATTCTGGCCATTTGAATTGAATTCATCTGGGGGGGTTTCTCTCCCATTTCCTTTTCTTTTGAAATTTTTAACATGAATGCATGTTGATGCTAAACCCTAGCACATACCTAACTTGGGTTTGTGACAACTCGCCCCCACTCAAAAGAACCTCGTCCCGAGATTCAGAAGTCATCGGGAGGAAGGTGGGGTACTCAGCACGGAGGCGGTCTTCTCTTTCCCACGTAGCTTCTTTCTCGGAGTGGTGTGACCATTGCACTTTGAGGAACTTGATCTTTTGACGACGGGTGACACGCTCTGCTGAATCAAGAATACGAACATGGTACTCTCGATAAGAAAGGTCATCTTGGAGATCAAGCATTTCGTGGTCGACTTCGCAGATGCGGTCCTTGAAGCAACGCCTGAGTTGTGACACATGGAATACATCATGTACTCGGGAAAGGTGCGGGGGTAGTTCAAGTTGGTAGGCAGCAAGAATGCGGAAAGGTCCAATGTAACGTGGGGCCAACTTGCCTTTGATACCGAATCGATGGGTTCCCTTTAGAGGAGTAACCCGAAGGTAAGCCTTCTCATCCAGCTTGTAGCTTTCCTGCCTATGATGACGATCATAGTAGATTTTCTGACGAGACTAGGCTGCTTTCAATTGATCACGAACAATGCGAACTTTCTCTTCTGCTTCCATGATCATATCCGGTCCAAAGAATTGTCTTTCACCAGTTTCTGACCAGTTAAGGGGGGTTCCACATCTTCGTCCATAGAGGATTTCAAAAGGATCCATGTTCAGACTAGATTGGAAACTATTGTTATAAGGAAATTCGGCGAATGGAAGAGACTTCTCCCAATTCTTTCCGAATGAGATAACACAAGCTCTGAGCATGTCTTCGAGAATTTGGTTAACCCTTTCGACTTGACCGCTAGATTGAGGGTGGAAAGCTGTACTAAAGGAGAGATGAGTACCCATAGCATTCTGAAAGCTTCCCAAAATCTAGAGCTGAAAAGGCTACCACGATCAGAATTGATTTCCAAAGGAACACCATGAAGAGACACAATTCTAGAGACATACAAGTCCTCTAACTGGCTAGCAGTTATAGACTCGCAAACTGGAAGGAAGCGAGCAACTTTGGAAAGTCTATCCACCACAAAGAAGATGGCATCATTTCCTTTCTGGGTTTTTGGAAAGCCAGTGATGAAGTCCATACTGACTTTATCCCATTTCCACTCAGGGATAGGCAATGGCTGAAGAGTACCAGCAGGTCTTTGGTGTTCGGCCTTAATGCGACAACAAACATCACATTCGGCAACATACAGAGAAATTTTTCGTTTCATCCTAGTCCACCAAAATCTCTGGCGTAGGTCTCGGTACACCTTTGTGCTACCAGGATGAATCGAAAAGGGTGTGTCATGAGCCTCCTTAAGAATTAGCCTCCTAAGATTGTGTTTTCGTGGTACAACCAATCGAGTGCCAAAGAAAAAAAACACATTGATCATTTATGGAGAAACATTTAGCAATTCCGCTAGCAATGTTCTTCTTGATCTCTCGAATACCACTATCACGTTTCTGGGCGGCTATGATTTTATCCTCAAGGGTTGGTTTCGCCACCAAGGTAGAAAGATAGCCATGAGGAACAATCTCGAGATTGAGCTTTCGAAATTCCTCATGAAGAAGTGCTTGACACTGTTGTAACATGAGGTTGTTACAATACGACTTACGACTTAGTGCATCAGCCATGACATTGGCTTTTCTTGGGGTGTAAGAAATTCCTACATCGTAATCTTTTATCAACTCTATCCAGCGTCTTTTCCTAAGATTAATATCTAGCTGGGTGAATATGTATTTGAGGCTTTGGTGGTCGGAATAGATCTCACAACGATTACCAAGGAGGTAATGCCACCAAGTTGTCAGGGCATGAACTACGGCAGCGAGTTCAAGATCATGGGTAGGATAGTTCTCTTCATGTGGACGCAACTGGCGTGAAGCATAATCTACCACATGTCTATCTTGCATAAGTATGCATCCTAACCCTTGCTGTGAGGCATCACAAAAGATCTCGAAATCCTTTTTGGTGTCTGGAGGCGCAAGTACGGGTGCAGAAGTCAATCTTCTTTTTAGCTCTTGAAAGCTCTCCTCGCACTTGGGAGTCCATTTGAATTTCTTATCTTTCTTGTGGAGTTCAGTTAGAGGCTTTGCAACTTTAGAAAAGTTCTCGACGAAGCGGCGACAATAGCTTGCTAAGCCAAGAAAACTTCTAAGTTGCTTAACCGATTCAGGTGGAGTCCAGTCAAGGACGACCTGAACTCTCTCGGGATTGACAGCAATGCCTTTTGCAGAAATCACGTGGCCTAAGTAGGTCACTTCTGGTAGCCAAATATCACACTTGGAGAATTTAGCATACAGGCGATGCTCTCGAAGTTTCATGAATACCAACCTAAGATGTTCGGCATGTTCTTCTTCGTTCTTCGAGTAGATGAGAATGTCATCAAGATAAACTACAACAAATTTTTCTAAGTACTCCATGAAGATCGAATTCATCATGCGCGAGAAA
Organism: Bromus sterilis; assembly: GCA_950022295.1. Taxonomy (NCBI): domain Eukaryota; kingdom Viridiplantae; phylum Streptophyta; class Magnoliopsida; order Poales; family Poaceae; genus Bromus; species Bromus sterilis. The sequence continues at coordinate 133,067,066 of OX465601.1, read as the reverse complement.
GTGGCGGGGGCATTGGTTAAACCAAAGGACATGACGGTGTACTCGTAAAGACCATAACGAGTAGTGAAAGCCGTTTTTGGAATGTCCTCGTTTCTGATTTTGATTTGATGATAACCTAATCTCAAATTCATCTTGGAGAAGACAGAGGATCCAGCAAGTTGATCATAATGATCATTGATCCTGGGTAGTGGGTACTTGTTCTTTATCATCGCTAGATTTAGCGGGCGATAGTCTACGCACATCCTTTCCGTTCCATCTTTCTTTGTTACGAACAGAACGGGGCAACCCCATGGCGATGAGCTAGGGCGGATGAAGCCTTTTGCCAACAAAGCTTCAAGTTGGATTTTAAGCTCAGCTAACTCACGTGGGGCCATTTTTTATGGGCGTCTGGAAATTGGGGTTGTGCCTGGCATAAGATCCACTATGAACTCTACACATCTGTCGGGTGGCATGCCCGACAGCTCTTCAGGAAAGACATCTGGGAAGTCACGAACCACCGGAACATCTTCAAGGTTGGGAAGGGGCAGCACATTCAAAGAATGCATCTGGGTTCTTGTTCTTGGTGAGGAGTAATCTATTATCTGGCCTGAAGGATGTGTAAGTCTAACTGACTTGGCTTTACAATCAAGAAAAGCATTTTGTCTTGATAACCAATCCATACCAAGGATGACATCAATGTCTGAAGACTTAAGGGCTATTAGTGTAGCAAGGAATACTAAACCCTCAATTGCAATTTTATTACCATGGCTTACTCTATTAGTTTGCCACTTGGAACCAGGAGTTTGAATAATCATTGGGGTGAACATTTCATCAAAGGATATCTCATGCCGAAGTATAACTCTCCGACATGAATGAGTGAGATGCTCCTGGATCGAAAAGGACAGAAGTGGGAACATAATTGACTGGGAGCTTACCAAGAATGACGTCAGAAGTACCATTAGTTTCCTCAGCTGAGATTTGGTTCACACGTCCTAAATTTGCAGAAGTGGAAGGCTTGGCGGTGGAAACCTTCGGGGATGGCTTGGCACGAACATTGGGGTTCCCTTTGGCATGGGGTGGAGCATTCTGATTGATGGGGCACTCACGAGAGTAGTGACCAGGCTGGCCACACCTGAAGCAAGCTCCAAAGATAGTGTGGGGAGCTGGGTTGTTTTGGTGGAACAAACTGTTAGGAATCCAGATCATGCGCTTCTGAGGGCGTGAACTGGAAGAAGGGGCAAGCTCAAGAGCATGCTTGCGAGACTTCTCGAAAACTTCATTGCCATGCTCAGCTCTGAAGGATCTGTTGACTAAATCCTCAAAGGTGGCAAACTCAAGGTGGTTGAGATCATGACGAAGGATGGGGCTAAGCCCCTTGCGGAACCTTTCCTGCTTTCTGGCATCGGTGGTGACCTCATCTTGGACATAACGAGCAAGACGATTGAACTCCCTCACATACTCATGAATGGACATCTCTCCTTGATTCAGATTGCAGAACTCTTCCTTCTTGCGCTCCATCAACTCATCCAGAATGTGGTACCCTCGAAAGGCAACACAGAACTCCTGCCAAGTCACTACGTGACCATCTGGCTGCATTGCAACATAGTTCTCCCACCACTGAAGAGCATCACCTTCCAAGAAGTATACCGCGAAAATAACTCGGTCATCGGGAGCAACATGTGCTGTATCAAGCTTACGCTCGATGGAACGGAGCCAATCATCAGCTTCGAGGGGCTCAGAAGAACATCGGAATACCTGTGGCTTGAGGAGGATGAAGTCCTGGATGCTGACCACCACATTACGATGGTGGGCGGTATTCTGCTCGATGAGCTCCAGAAGGCGTGTTTGACCACGTCTATTCCGCTCAGCTTCCATCATGATTTCCGCTGCAGAAGGCAGTGGTGGAGGTTCATCATCATTTCGATTCCGATCACGGTCTCGATTCCGAAGAACAACACTACGAGTTCCACCTGACATCATGTGTGATAAGAATCAACAATCAGGCAGGTTGTACGATGGAGGCAAGGATAAAAGGATATGATTTAGGCGGAAAAGATAATAAGGCGAAGGCAATGATTCATCTAGACACGGAATAAATCCGGCAGCATAACGGCTGTAATTTCAAGAGAAAACAACTTTCTTACAACATAGAAACATCACTTACATACAATGTAAGAAATCATGAAGAACAACTACTCTAGCAAACCGAACACAACATTCCTACGGCTACAAGGAAGCAAACAACGAGAAGTTCTAGTAAGACATAGATGAGCCTAGTCCTATCTTCCCATAGAACAAGATGAGGGTGACTCAGAACTCAGAACGATGAAGGTAAGGAGAAAAAAGAAGCCTTACGTTGTTCCCTTATATACCCAGAGTAACTATATAACTATAGCAATCTAGACTCGACTTCGGCCAAGGCTGATAATCCTACAGTCAGTCCTGCTCTGATACCAAGTCTGTCGGGCACCGAGGTTAGCGTATGCAAGACTCCCTACAACACAATCATATGGATAGCCGAGAACCATACCCACTTGTCTAAGCAGACAAGGCCAAGCACAGAACGTTCTCGGAAAGCATCGAACGTGAGGGGCATCCCATCCAGGCCGGATGATCAACTGAGATGGGTCCTCATCGTCTGCACACAAGTCTAAATGATATGGATGGTGAACTCCCATACTCATAGACAAGTCGCCTCAACCATACTATTGATTGTAATATAACCCTTACATAGACTTACTCCAGCTCGATCACTTAGTCGGGGTCTAGGGCGGGCTCGATCATACATCAAAGTGTGCACGTGACGGAGTCACGAGAAATCGCATCGCGATGCCCCAAGCTGCGCACATCTAAGGGCCACTTGGTGTATAAAAGACCGCCAGCCAGATCACAACTAAGGCCTCGAAAACCCATACTAAGACATGCATGTTATAATCATACACGCAGCACACATGTCTAGTATGAACAGCAGGTATTATTGCAATTCTCTACAAAGTGTACCACTTTATTGATAACTCTTACAGAGTGCACACAGAGATCACGAGACTGTGATCCAACATTACATCAAACATGCGGAAGCAAAGTAGGTCTGAGTACAGACAAGTTTAACAAATGGCTTAGAGAAGCCTTAACTATAAACAATCCCTTCCACGAGGGACCAGTCGTCTGACTGGGACTACACTAGCTTGATCAGTCGTCAAGCTCCAGGAAGGATCCACTTCCGGGGTCAGTGGATTCATCTAAAACATAGAATAAGAAAACGTGAGTACAAAGTCGTACTCAGCAAGACTTACGTAGGAACTATACTACTCATGCACATGTATCAAGGTAAAGGGAGGTGGGGTTCTTAAGCAGAAGTGCCAGCTTTGACTTGGCTAGTCCTGAAATACGAGTACCAGACTTGAGGTAAGGAGCGTACACGACTCCACTATATCTCCAACCAATTACACCACTATGGTGCCTTCTTCGACTTCCCCACGAGAAAGCACGCCATTGCACTCACGCTTATCTTGGCAAGTTTTATAAGTATCCAGTTCAAGTTGTCTCATAATCAAGCACAACTTTCCAAGTAGTCCCTTACCGCGGACGCGACTAGTCGAATAGTTTATTAACCCTGCAGGGGTGTACTGCTACACACATGAAACTATCAGTTACCGCCGAGATCTCGTCACCCTTCAAGCGGGTGTCGGCGAAGATAATTTCCAGAACTTTTTCCTCACAGCCAACTCAAGTACAATGGAGACGCCTATCTGGGCTGGAGTCCACATCGTGAACCCGGCCGGTTTACCCATGAGGTCCCAGAAGATGTGTGCAGGGTCCCAAGCCGGTCTGAATAGCCGTTCTTCCACTTCGCAGACCGTGCCACAGACCTACAAGAACTCCGAACTACTGTGACTCATTGAACCAAGAAGGGATGAGTTAGTAGGTTGATCGGGGGTCCATGTGCCCAACATGTGGTAGTACTCTTCGTCTTGGATCACCACACAAGAACTCAGGTTTAAGGCGGTGTTCAACGAGACAACCCACTGTGTACTCCTACACAGCCTCTCATCGTTCACCTTGTATTAGGGTAGATTCACCAACACAGTTTCACCTTCTTCAACATGATTTCTACCATCCCGACTCACATATCAAAGTATCCTCATTGTATCACTCTAAGCATGCAATAAGAAGTAACAGTTGCAGGGGCCACATGATATCAACCAACTCCTACCTTTGCTAGGATTGTGGTTTGCTTACTACTGTGACAAAATGATAGGTCATGCAAATGATATGGGTTCAACTATGCGGTAGAATCGATAACAAGGTGATCATCCTATTTCATGCATAAGCGAGACTGAGAGGGAAATGGGTTTTTATCGACATGATCAATGGGGGTTTGCTTGCCTTGCTGACGAGGTTCAAACACAGTGTCTTCAACGAAGGGGGTGGCCTCCGGTTCCGGCTGCACGTCTATCGAGCAAACAAAGCAATCAAGGTATAAATTTATTTGCAATGCTCAAGAACATGATTAATATTGTAGTAGTGATGTTCAAGGTCACAATGTGTTGGCAATTCCATTTAAAAGAAGCCAATTGCAAAGTCATTTCCAAATGCACCTCAAATTTGAATTCAAATTAAAGCCATATGGATGTTTGCCACTGTTCACCCAATTTAAATTGGTCAAACATATAAACAAAGTCCAATTTGGAATTAAAATGAATTAATTATGAATTTCCAAAGATTTGGCTATTTTCTGGATTTTCTGGAATTAATTTAATTGATTTAACTGGTTTACTGCGTCATCATGACATCAGAGTGATGTCAGGGGTAGCTGACGTGTGGGAACCGGCTGTCAGTGGGGGGTTAGTTTAATTAGTTTCCGTTTAAATTAATCCAGGGTTAATTAACAGCCTGGGCCCACATGTTAGTGGCCCAGGGCTGGGTTAATTAGGGGTTAACTCCGCCGGACACGTTGGCTCACCGGCGACGAGCCGCTGACGACAACCCGATGCGGCGACGCTGCACGAGGAGGTGCTCCCGTGTACCATTCGACGCGCTAGTTGCACCAGAGGGACGCCCGTGGAGTCGTGCGTCTCAGGGGCGGTCCAGGTGACCAAGGGGGCTACCAGAGCGACGCTGGCGACGACCTTCCGCGACGGCCGTGGCACGGGCTCGGGGTGGAACTCGCTGCGGCGCACCAATTGAAGCAGCTGTGGTGGCAAACGAAGTAGCGGAGCGCGTGGAGTAAGGTGGACATGGTCTCGGGGTTCTTGGGTTCAAGGATGCACGACGACCAGCATCCCGGCGGCGAGGAGCTCCTGCGTTCATGGCGGATCCGGCTAGAGTTGAGGAGGGGGACGATGGAATATCTCGGGCGGACCGTGAGCTCACCATGAATCCAACGGAGGCAGTGGCGTGGTCGAAGCTGCTCGGGGTTGGCCGGAATCGAAGAAATCGTGCGGCTGCTCCGGCGAGAAGAAATCGACGATTGCGGAGTCTCCTGGAGCGATTAGGTCACCATCCTAGGGGGCTTGGCGTGGACGTCGACGTAGCGCGAGGGGGACACGGTCTCCGGGCTTCTCTCCGGTGTTGGCTGCGGGTTCTCACGGCGGTGAATGGCCGCGGCGCTTGGGTGGAAAGGGGGAATCGTGGAGAGGGCAGAAGAGCTCCAGGGAGAAGGGGGAAATGACGAGGCGTGTTCTTCTCGTCTCCGTGGCGAGAAGAGGGGTCTCGGGGACGCCTGGAACGTCGAGGGCGTCGCGGTGGCGGTTGCCGGCCGGGGCATGCTCAATAGCGAGCTTCTTCGGCTTGCGGGGAGGAAGACGACAACGCGCTAGGTGGGCTTGAGCCGTGGGGGTTAAGTTGGGCCAGTTTACCCAAGTGAGTTTCCTTTTCTTTTTCTGTTTTATTTCTCTGTTATTTATTTTGCTGTGCAAAAAAATTAGCTAGGCATTTTATTAAATGCTCAAAATTTATATATGGACTTACATGACCAGTCGATAGTCATTCCCAAGTTTTGAACATTTTTGAAATTCAAAATATTTGAATTCAAATTCAAATAGGGGTATTTGATTAATTCCAAGGTCCCGTTTGAATATTTGAAAAATCCATGAGCATGGGGTTGGTCCCACATCACTTGATATGTGATCACACTCATTTATGAGACTTTTCAAAAATGCAAAAGGAATTTTTGGAGCAACTTTTATTCTGGTCATTTGAATTAAATTCATCTGGGGGGTTTCTCTCTCCCATTTCATTTTCTTTTGAAAATTTTAACATGAATGCATGTTGATGCTAAACCCTAGCACATACCTAATTTGGGGTTGTGACACATACAAGCAAAACAAGTTACGGGGACAATCTGCCAACATCAGGTAGCACACTTTAGAGCAACAAATAAACAAGCAAAAGGTTGTAAACATGCACAACAATGATATGAAACTAAAGTAGACATGGCATGCAAGTCATGGAAAAAATAATCATGCAAAAAGGCATCATGGTTCACTAGTTATATGCAACACAAAAATCTATAAAACATTCCTGATCAAGGACTTAGTGAAAATCAGGAAAACATGGCAGAAACTGTTATTTTCATGCTGTATAAACAGGAGAAAAACTATATGCAAAAGTGCAGCAACATGACATAGAAAAATATGAGCATGGAGTAGGCATGATGATGATCAGGTAAAAACAAGAATCAAGGTAATAGGCATCACAGATCAAAAGATATTAAGCATGCAACATGGCATCGGAAAGTTACAGACCAGCAGGATAGCAACTTTGGAGCTAAACATATCTATGACCAGGAATGTAAACATGACAATGCAATACATATAATGGAAGTAGACATGGCATAGATCAAAATGACATATTGCAATGCTCAATAGGATGCACGGTTAAAAAGATATAGGGCAGCAAAGTAGCAACTTTATATAAACAACAACACATGTCATCAGGGTCACCACTTTGGAGCAAGAATTAATATAGCTACAACAGGCAAACATGTGAAGTGATTGCATAGGATTGAAGTAGACATGATGCTTAACAGTATTAAACATGAATCAATAGCTTAGGCCTCATGGATGTATCACAATCATTAATCAAACTTGCAATAAAATAACAACAGCAGCACTTAACAGAAAGTAGCAGCAGTTAACAGTCTGATGCCCACTTCAACAGTGACTAACAACATCAAGATGGCCTCAAATAAAAATTCTCACAAAAGATGACATGAATTACACACAAATCTAAACAATTTTCCTTTTGGGCGCATCATGATCCGGGCTATGGTTTACTCGCAAATCTACTCTCAAAACTGGTTACAGCACACAGATTCTCCAGACTTAACCAAAATTGAGGTACTGGAAAAATAAAATAAAAAACAGAAAAAAGGAAACGGGCCGGCTCACCCCTTGGGTTCGGCCCATGTGGCCTGGGAGGCCATGGGCCGCGTTGGTTCTGGGCCTGGGAGGCGCTGGAGGTGGGCCGACCCACGTGGCCACGGGCGTTGGAGGCGCCGGATCGGGATCCTCCCGATCCCGACGGGCGGCGGCGCAGCTGCTCTGGCCACCGGCGAGGGTGGCCCAGGGCGGTGCTGGGAGGCCGGGGCGCGGTCACAGGGAAGCGTTGCAAGGGTGGCTCGGCGGGCGTCGTGCTCGCGGCCGAGCGACGGCGGCCATGGCGGTTGGGCGCGCTCCGGCGCGGGATCTGCAGAGAGGAGGCGGAGGGGGTGAGAGGGAGACGGATGAAGGGGGCGAGCGGTTGGCTCACCGGGAGAAGGCGACGCGGCGGCTTGGCCGGAGGCGGGGAGGCGGCCGGCCGGCGACGGCGGCTTCCCACGGCGAGGAGCTCGGGCGCAGGAGGGGCCCAGGCGGTCCAGGCGGCGCTGGATCAGCCCAGTGGGGCCCGAAACCGGCTGTATCCGGCTGGGAGCAACGTGACACCTCTGGGGCCGTCAGATCTGAGATCTGACGGTCCAAATCAGAGGAGGGGCTATGGTTTCAGATTTTTGGGGCTTTGGTGGGCAGATCTGCAAATTTTCAGGGGGATGGCTGCAATTTTTGCTAGGGGAAACCTTAGAAAGGGGTGGGAGAGTGGTGGTCTTTATATAGGCCAGGTGGCTGGCAGTTTGCAAAAACATCCTCGGTTTTTCTCTCGGGCGCGCGGTGTTTACGTTTCTGACCGCCAAGGGTCTGAAGGACCTCCGATTCGGGTAAAACTTCGAACTGCGCGATCAGCGCATCGAGCCGGCGGCGTTCACCTCGCGCTGGAACCGTTCCTAGAAAATTTACCGGCGCGCTATAAAAATAACTCGTTTAATTATTAAACGGGGTTTTCGTTCCGTTTTCTTCAACTGTTCTTGTGCCGGTTTTTGCGACGGTGACCGGGTGAAACCCGATGTCGCAAAGGTCGTGTGTTAGGGTCGCAAGGGTCGGTCTCCGTCCGGTACGAGATAAGAGGGAAAAAATAATCACCGATCGATAAATCGGGGATGCAAACACCGCAAACAAATCAGACAATCAAACAATTCACACCGAAAACAATTTTTTTAATTTTTGTGAAATCTGGGCTGTTACAAGCCCCCATAAGCAGGCATGGTTTGTTTAAAAACCATGGCGGGTTATGTTTCTAGGGGAAATCTGATTTTTTATCAGCATAATTCGATAAAAATTCCATAGTCGAAAGGATTTTTGAGTTGTAACCCCCATGAGTCTAGGGGTTCAAAATTTTGAAGGTGTAGCCCCCAAGTAGCTGGTTGGGCAATTGTCTAAACAGATACTTAGATGTTTTTTGTTTTTTGTTTTTTGGACAGGCTCTTGCTTTGAAGCTCGGTAATGATGCTTGTCAAGTGGAGGAGACTTATAGAGCTGAAGTGGACAAGCGTGAGCAGGCTGAAAAGCAAGTCGATCAGCTGCTTGATTGCACTGAAGAAGAAAGAGGATGAGCTGATTCAGGCTAAAGCCGACTCTGTTGAAGTTCAAAATGCTTCGTCAAAAGCATCTGATGACATGCATGCTCAGCGTGATGTGGCCGAGAAGAAGCTGGAAACGCTAAAAGGCAGCATCAACCGACTCGTGTCAGCAATATTCGGTGAGTCGGAAAAGCTTTTGGTAATTTTTGTCTCTCCGACTTTCTGTGTTACTTTTCTGATTTTGGTATATCTGCCTATCTTTTTGCAGGCAAAGAGCATGACATTTTGAGAAAGAGTCGCCTGCGATTAAGTTGACTTGTACTTTTGCTATTGTGAAGCAGCTGTTTGAAGGTGCCTGCAAGGCTATAGGTGTAACCCAGCCAAAGCCCCCAAGTATGAAGAGGATTACTGACATGATGGGGCCTCTTTCGGTTATTCCTGAATGGGTGAAGCTTGGGAAGCGCTCAGCTTGTTGTATGGATGTGATGCGAGGCCTAGAGCTTGCCAAAGCTTATCATCCTAGCTTCAAGCCGGAATTGTTGGTTGCCCGTTTCCCCGAGTTCAAAGCCGACAATTCGAATTTCTCCAACGATGACCATACCAAGATTCGTAGAGAGACTCTTTCTGTCGCAATCAAGATAGTTGATGGTATGGAGCTATCTTCTTTAGAAGCCGGTTATTATGAGACCAACAAGAGGCGCCGAGTCGATCTGCCGGCTCCAACCGAGTTTTCTCTTCTTCCGTCTCCGAAGAAATTCCCAGAGTCGACTGGTTCTGTTGAACCGGCTTCAGGTGCGGAAGAAGATGAGCTGAAGATGGATGACATCCATGATGCAGACTTGGTTGAGATGTGTAATGCCCTCATATTATCTGCAGATGCTGCCAGGTCGTCTTCACAAAGCAAAGCCGGTGACCAAGCGTAGGCTTCTCTCGACTTGGCCTTTGAATTTTTTTATGATACATTTGATACGGCCGTAGTGTCGGGTTTGTAATATTGGGAGACATGTCCCGTGGCTTGTGACCAGTGTGTTGCTCAAGTACTTTTATGCTACCTTGCGTTGGATTTTTCCTTGTGGCTTTTGAATGTGGACCTTTTTATGGCACAAGTCGATCTTTGTCTTTTGTCTTTTGTCTTTGTGCTCTGTCGACTTATGGTAGTCGTTTCCTTGTGAGAGAGTTCGGTCTCAGCTGACCTGGTTTCTATACCTCTCTTTGCGTATGTGCCATAATGCCAAGACCTTGTGATAAGGAATTTTTTTCAAGTGTTTCCCCCCTAGAGTCGATGCTTGCATCAGTTTACGGTGCCGAGTCTTTGCCTGAGAAGAAACTTCGAAGTATAGTCCCCATGAGTAGGTTTTATGCCCATGAGTGCTTTATGCCGAGTCACATAGGTCTAACTTGTATCTGTGAGAAAAAAATTGTGATTATGCATGATGCTTTATGCAAGAATGTAATGCAAAGGCTAGTAGAAGTCGACTTAAACCTCGTCTTCTCGTGTTTAAGAGAGATTATTGGTTTGGAAAAGTCGAAACATCTCTGTAGAGCCGGCTTTCTAGTAACTAGCGTGCTCGGCTCTTAGGACTAAATTCGATAGATGGTTTATGTGAACCTCGAAGTTTAGACCAACCGGTTGCGCGTTAGTTATGGAAGCTCTAAACTGTACATGCCGGTTGGCGTGGCCAATTTCATGTGTATGCCAGGATATCTTTGGTATGTAAGAGTTGATGGGAGCCATCAAACACCCCTTTTATCCCTTATCAAAACAAACACATGTGAAGTTTTTACATGTATATGACGCCTTTTTCCGGTAGCAGTCGACGAGTATCATCAGGCTCCCCCTCTTTCACCTTATCAAAGCAATATACATGCCCAGAGCTGATAGAGGGTTGATCAAGCCCCCAGGTCTTTGAGAATTATGGGATTTATGATGCAATATGCAATGCGATGTAATATGATGCAATATGTAATGTAATATGATGCAATATGCATGAAAAATTGTGCAACATATATGAATTGAAGTTTATACATAAGTGTGGCGAGAGCTGGTGCGACGAAGTCGACTTTGAGATGTGGCGAGAGCCTGGTGTGATTTTGAGATTGACTTTATTAATTCTGACTGATAGTCGGTTGCGATCGAGGATCGACTTTTATGGCGAAAGCCGGTTGCAATCAAGGATCGTCTTTATTCATGGCGAAAGCCAGTCGCGATCGAAGATCGGTTTTTATTCATTTTAAATGCGGCGGTGGGTAATGCGATGAGAATCGACTTATATTGAGAACAAGAAATGAAAATCCGGCTTTTATTGCGGGCGGGTCCATGTTCTTGATCTCCTGTAGTAGCATGAGCCGGCAGGGGCTTCGTCGTACTGATTTGCCTTTTGGATGCCTTCCTCCATTAGGCGTATGTATTCTTGCATGAAGGAGCACTATCCCCAGGTGTGTTTAGCAAGGCGGCCAGGCTTGTAATGCTTGGGGCAAGCTTCTTCGATGGCTTGTGCGCAATCCTGATACTTTACTTCCTGCTGAGATGGCTGTGCGCAGCTCTGGGGATTGCTGCTGAGGCGTTTGCGCTTCTTGTTGTGTGTTCGTCTTTGGTTCGGAACTATCCCGTACTTTGTTTCGTTGGATTCGGCGTAGCCAACGACAACGTCTATGAGCTCTCTGAGGTCTTCGGCTACCTCCTTTAGATGTCTCAGCGTGTTGGTTATAGGTGTGAGCCGGTCGCTCATCGACTCTTCGGGGTTGTGGTGCTTTAATTGCTGTGAGAGCCGGTCCGGGGCTTCTGCGAGATTTTGACGTTCCCAACCTATCTCCTTCTGCAACCTTGTGGTTTTTCCTGATACTCCTCCAACTCCTAATAGGGATTGGCTCTGTTTCGGCTCAATCGCTTCCATACATTGGTGGCTTGTGTGTCTGAGTCGTCTGATAGGATCTGGACGTTGTCGGATTTAGGAGTTGGGCTCCTATCTTCTGAAGAGTGCCGTTGTCTTCGATTGTCTGTTGCAAAAACGACTTCTTCCCGAGGGGATTAGAAATAGGGGGAATCTGGGTTGTATTCCTCTGGGTCAGATCCGAGTTCTCCTTATTTCACGGATCGAATCGACCCGGTGTCTTCCTACTGATCCTCTGCTTGGTATGAGCCGGCATCAGAGAGATTCTCCATGTCGTCGTGAGTCGGTATCTCGATAGCGTGTTCCGGCTCTAGGGACCCACCGATAAATCCTACGAAGGCGTGATGGGGAGCGGTATTTGGCCGACTCATACCTGGAGGGACGCTTGTTTGCTGATAGGCAGCCGATGCGTTTTTCAGGCCATAAGGCATGACGGGAAGACGGCTTGAGGTCTCTGTGGAAGCTTCTGGAGCAGGTTCTGGTTCGTCTCTATCTGTTTGGCCGATGAAGATGTGGATGGATCCGATCTGGACCCGAAACCCTGATTCGATGGAATCGGCTTCAGATCCCCAAGTGGAATCATCAATGCAGATCCTTCCTCGTCGGGTTTTAGTGATCCGTCCAGCGACGAATCTTTCCATGCCTTGTAGAGATCCCTCCAGAATCTCGACATCTGCGGGCGCATGCCCCACGGTGGGCGCCAACTGTCGTGGGAAAGTCACGGCAGATGTCCGAAGAGTCGAACTTGACGTGGGACCTTTGTTGCGAGGTGATTTCGTGGAGAGAGTCGACATTGACAATAGACTTGGAGATTTACTCAGGTTTCAGCCCCTCTTTGTCTCGAGGTAAAAGCCTACTCATGCTTCCTCTTATTATGAGTTCCGACTCTCGAAAGAAGAGTCGGTTTCATCGGTTACAAGAGACTCGGTTCGTAAAATTAGTCTCGAGGAGATCTAGGTTACCCCTACAAGTGTCTAGTCCTATCTTAAGGTAAGATTGTTCTCTGACCCTGGATCCCGTGGACCTCGGCTTATAAAGGCACCAGGTCCCAGGATTTTGCGAGTCCGACTCCGACACGAGGTGGAGTCCTATTCAATTTTACAAATATGCTATGAGCTATACAAGGTAAGTCAAATTCCTTCTACGGCTTCGATCTTCTTTCCTTGGCGCAACCGACCTTGGGCCGGGTCTTCTTTTAGTGGGCCTTCGGTAAGCGAGTCGGCCCATAGACCTAATGCCGGGTCATGAGCTTTAGTCCATCCCCCCGACAGGTATTTTGTCTGCCTTCAAGGCACCCTTAGTGGAGTCATGACATCTTGCATTGACAAGGGCATGAGGAGAATAGGGTGGCCCTCGTTGGCTTCGTGTGAGCATTGTGCTCCACACCCTCTCCAAACAGAGAAGTACTTCTCGCAAGAGAAGGAACTTCGGTAAACATATCCTTGTTTCCCGTGTATCCTTTATCGGTTATTTACCTTTGCATTGTTCTAGCTTATTTTCTTGTGCATTCTGTGCTAGTTCATTTAGTATTGCATTAGTTCATATAGGTTGTCCACCAATTTGACATCTAGACAACCTACTTTATTTGTTGAGCCTCAATTTGTTAAGAAAAACTTAAAAATTGTTAGTCGTTGATACGTCCCAAACGTATCTATAATTTCTGCTGGCTCCAGGTATGATTTGTGTGATATTGCTATGTTTTGTATAGACTTTTGATCATATTTGGACTAACCTATTAACTCAGTGCACCCCAGTGCCAGTTCCTGTTTTCTGCTGTTTTTCTATTTCAGGTTTCCCCCATATTAAAAATGCTCCAAAAATTCCGGAAAAATACAATAAAAAAGGAGCGTACCGGAAGCTTCGGGAATCACCTAGGAGGGGCCATAGGGGACCAACCAGGGCCCCAGGCGCGCTCCCGGCGCGCCATAGGGTGGGGCCGCGCTAGGGGGCCGCCTGCACCTTTGGTGGGCCCCCTGGCTGCCCCCCTTCTCCTATATTTATCTCCCATCGTGGAAACCTCAGAAGACAGAACCCGTTTTCGCGATCTCGCCTCGGTTCCACTGTTGCTGCGCTTCCAAGATCGGGAGCGCCATAAGGCCTCTTCCCGGCACCCTGCCGGAGGGAGGATTGACCTCCGGGAGCTTCTCCTCCACCATTGACGCTTCCCGGATGATCCCTGAGTAGTCTACCATGGACCATGGGTCCATGATCAGTAGTTATGTGATGTTCTCCTCCCCTCTTTGTTCGTCATGGATTAGACCTTGTGAGCTGCCCTACATGTTCAAGGCACTTATGTAATTCTCTCTGCTATTGCTATGCTGAGTTTATTGTGATCTGATGGATTATGAGACTATGTTCAGATTGTGATCGAGTAATATATTTGGTTCTTAACTTTTATATTTTTGTTCTTGATTAATTCTTGCATGTTCTCCGTTGCTGTTTATTGCTTTGGCCAAGTAGTAGGTAGTGACTCCAAGAGGGAACGTTATGCTCGATTGTGTGTTACTACCTACTACTTGGCCAAAGCAATAAACAGCAACGGAGAACATGCCAGAATTACTTATGAACAAAAAATATAAAATATAAGAACCAAATATATTACTCTATCACAATCTGAACATAATCTCATAATCCATCAGATGCCATCAAACTCAGCATAGCAACAACAGAAAGATTACATATGTGCCTCGATCATTTAGAGCAGCTCACGAGGTCTAAACCATGAAGAACAAAGAGGCGAGGAGAACATCACATAGCTATTGATCACGGACCCATGGTCCAAAGGAATCTTCTCACGGCACATCCGAGAAGCGTTCATGGTGGAGGGGAAGCTCCTGGAGGTCAATCCTCCATCCGGAAGGGTGCCGAGAAGAAGTCTGCTGGTGCTCCCGATCTTGGAAGCGTGGTGGCGGCGGCGGAACAGAGGCGAGATCGCGAAAAAGGGTTTTGTGCTCAGGGGTTTCTCGTCACGGGGAATAAATAGGTGAAGGGGGGCAGCCAGGGGGGGCACCAGGTGTCTAGTCGGCCACCAGGTGCGGCCCACCCTAGGCCGCGCTACCTGGCCGCCTGGCCACCAAGTGGGGCCCCTCCGACCTTCTTTGGGACTCTGGAAGCTTCCGTTACACTGATTTTTTATCTGATTTTTCCCGAATTTTTGTAGCACTTTTAATATGGGGGCAAACTGAAATAGAAAAATAGCAAAAAACAGAAACTAGCACTGGGGTGCACTGAGTTAATAGGTTAGTCCAAATATGATCAAAAGTGTACGAAAGTGTATCTAGATCATAGCAATATCACACAAAACATGCATGGAGCAAGCAGAAATTATAGATATGTTTGGGTAGTATCAACATCCCCAAGCTTAATTCCTGCTCGTCCTCGAGTAGGTAAATGATAACAAGCACAATTTCTGTGGTGACATGCTATCAACCATATAAGAACTTTGAAAAGTAAAGCAATCAAGTTATGTGATTCAATTCAAGTCATAACATGCAATAGTCTATATTAGCATTGAAACAAGCAATGAAAGAACATTAGGTGCAAGAGACCTCGCTGTCCGTGACTCGAATGTCTCCAAATGGTGTTTGCATGCAAGAAGGGGGATATGGAATACGAGAAAAAAATATTTTTGTGTTGAGAACTCAATCTACTAAAGTTTCACACTTGGTCTTCTTTGGAATCTTATCTTGACTCGTCCCAGACCACTAGCCAGGTACAAGTAAATTTGATCCACTCCTTTCCGATAATTTGAGCACTCATGCAATGGATGAGCGTAAGCACGAGAGTTGACACTTAGGATGGGAAAGAGAGAAATATGGTGGAGGAGGAAGATAAAAAAGGGTGAGAAAGGCTCACATCAATGAGGACAATCATAGGCGAGAAGGACAAATGATAGATATGATGTGAGGAGTAGGTATTGCCATGAAACGGATGCACATATGAGCTAAAAAGCTCTCCAATGGAACTAGTGGGGTGGATCTAACTTGCTCCCTCATGAAGACCTAGAGATCTTTTGAGGAGGCTCATCCTTGGAATATGCAAGCCCAGTTCTATAGTGTGAAGGTCCACACATAGCTATATGCATGAGTGATCATATCTATGGAGTACAAGGATAAGAGGGAGTACTAATGTGGATCTTTCAAAAAGGATAGTAGTGTTGCCCCTTTCTCTCTTTTTATTTTTATTTTTTTTGTATTTTTTTTGGTTGCCTCAATGGCTCTTTCTATTTAACTCTCATTTGTCCTCTTTGGGATCTTTTATTTTGTCCGCTTTGGGATCTTTTCCTCACTTAAGGGCAACACTCTAATTTACAAGAGGGTATAGAAGATCTTTCACACTTTACAAGGTACTCAAATCATAAATAAGATGTAGCTATCATGATGTATGCAATGTATGCCTCTGCCAGTGTAGCAGGAACATGTATGACATGAAGATTAAGTCATGAAGAGGTGGATGTTGCATGGCAATATATATCGTAAAGGCTATGGAAATGCCTTGAAGGTAGGTATGGTGGATGTTTTGAGGAAAGATATAAGGAGGTTTATGATGACAAAGTGTATCATGCCCAGGGTTTGGATGTACCGGCGAAGGTGGACACCAACTCTCGGAGTGAGAAGAAGGCAATGCACGGCACGGGAGAGGCAAGCAAAATATGGGAAGGTGGAAGTGTCAACTTTCAATACTTACATTACTCCGAAGAACTCATGCACTTATTATCGGTAACTCTCAATCTAATAAGGAGGTTCACAAAGAGACAAGTACCCCGAGGAGGAGTGTATGGGGGTTTGGTTATCCTTGCGCATCCTCGACTCATGCTACGTGAGTGTACTCTAATATCCGTCCCTCCAAAGATTAGCGATCAATCTAGTAGCTAGAGTTCTCAACTAGTTTTGTAGGTTTTTGAAAATAAACACGGATTGCCCAAAATACGACACCTATCACTAATAGTCTAGAGCTCTTGACAACAAAAGTTCAAACATTACTCACATCAATACCTCAAAACTATTGCAAGTTACTACTAAAATTAAATAGCAACCTCAATTACCTACTCTCAAGAAAATACACAACTCAGTGCACAACCAAGTCTCTTAACAAGATAAACATCAAAACTCAAGAACGTTCCGGCAACAAACTAAAAAAAAGCCAAGGCTCTTGCTAAAGACAAACTAAGACTAAAACTAAACATGGCAGTATCTACGAAAAGATAAAGAACACACAACAGTAAAAAGATAAGCATGAAAAATCCTATGATGTGTTCTAGATTGGAGTGGAGCGTGTTTCTCTCCCACAAAAAGTAAGATGGTGTCTAACTTGTTATGAACAGCAAGCAAAGATAAAGAAAACTAAAAATAAAACCTAGGAGCGAGACGCTCCAAGCATAACACATAACGCATGAAGTGATAAAAAATATAGTGAGACGAAGGACGAACTGATGATTGTTGATGGAGAAGGGGATGCACGGGGGCGTCCCCAAGCTTAGACGCTTGAGTCTACTTGAATATTTATTGGGGATGCATGGGGGCATCCTCAAGCTTGAGCGTTTGACACTCCTTGATCTTCTTTCATCATCTTCCATCGCACACTTGAAAACTCCCTTCATACATAACTCATCCTAAGCTGATTAGAGAGGTTAGTACCCTTAATAAAATAATTTTCCCCACTGGATATAAAGATATTATTGAAGAGATACTGTTTCTCAAGATTGACAAAAGGTTTTTGCAAAGAAAAAGCAAGCTTAATGTTGTAAAAGTAAGGAGAGGCAAAACGTGGCAGAATCTGCGAAAAACAGAACAGCAGGTAGTAGAGAATTTTTTCGGGGTACTTTTGCATCTCAAATCAAAAAACTCAGAACATAAGAAAGTTTCAAAATTGTATAGATCATGCTGTGTAAAAAATTCATCTCAAAAAGACGAAATGGTGATTTGTTCCGATTTTTCCCGTCAAGAAGACAAAATCTGTTTTCTGGACAGCATGTCACAACTTTTGCTTCCCTTATCATAAGAGGCTATAACTTGGCACAAAGCTTGAAAATAAAGATACAATGATGTTTACACAGTAGTAACAATCATCAAGACCACTAAAAAGAGAATTGAAAACATATTGGGTTGCCTCCCAACAAGCGCTTTCTTTTACTCCTTTAAGCTAGGCATAAAGATTTTAAAAGATACTCTCACAAGAATAAGAATTGAAGCAAAAGAGAACATCAAGAAGCAAAATATGAAACACATTTAAGCCTAACCCACTTCCTATGCATGGGAAACTTATAAGAAAATAAATAAAATAAGTACAAAGAGACAAGCATAGGAAAGTGAAACAAGAACAACTTCAAAACTTTCAACATAAAGAGAGGAGTTTTAGTAATATGGAAGTTTCTACAACCAAAGTTCCCTCTCTCAAAATAATTTTCTGTAGTATCCTGAACAATATCAACAATATAACTATCACATAAATCATATTGTTCATGACCTAAAAGCACACGTGTATTGTTTTCAACAGGGTTTTTAGGATCATAAGATAAATGCAACCCATCACATTGAGCTTTGAGAAGAGGAAAATTCTCCGGAGTTGGAGATTTCAAAAGGATAATAGGGAAATCAAGTGTGGGTGCAATAGAAATAATTTCATGCTTGACGTAAGGAACTATATCAAGTTCATATTCGCAAGCATAATCCATATTGGCATCATGGCCATCAACAAAGCAAGTATATAATTCTTCAGAAAGGGATGTATCAAGTGAGTCCTCGGAATCATGGGATTCCTCATCAAAGTAATCATTAGCCTCTTCTTGGGAAGCAAACATTTTAATTTTAAAATCCTCAATATAAGTATTGGAAGTATAATTCTCGAAGAAATAAGAAAGAAATGCAAAGTTTTCGGACTCGTGAATAGTACCGTTATACTTTTTAATCAAAGAAGCAATCTCATAAGCACCTTTAAAAGCAACAAACTCTTCAATCTTTTCAACATCAAAGTAATCATAAACACCTTTAGCATAAGAAGATAAGATCTCATTTTCATTAAACTCACATTGGGAAGGGAGGTGTTTATGATCTATATTAGAACAGGAAGTAAAATCATAAATGTGGCACAAAAGTTTAGCATGGCAATAACAAACATGTATTTGATCCCATAAGTGTTTCCCTTTCTGAGATATGCGGTGTCGCGTATAATGAGCTTGCTCATCCAATGATTTCCCCTCAACCAAGTCGGTTGGGTTTTTAGCGCGAGAACAAATTGATCGAAGACGATCCAAGTAAAACATGTGAAACATGTCCATCCTACCATATTTGGGTGGTTCAACACCCATGGTGAGGATAGCATCACTAGGCAAAGCAAGACAAAGGCAAAAGGTAGAAACTTTTTTTTTCAAATAAGACACAAAAGCAAAAAACAAAAACTAGAAAGCAAACTAACAAGACTAAAAAGCGTGTTTCTGTCACTCAAGCGTGTCATCAGGGGGCATGAACCCACAATCGAGCATAACGTTCCCTCTTGGAGTTACTACCTACTACTTGGCCAAAGCAATACACAGAAACGGAGAACATGCAAGAGTTACTTAGGAACAAAAATATAAAAGATAAGAACCAAATATATTACTCTATCACAATCTGAACATAATCTCATAATCCATCAGATCCCATCAAACTCACCATAGCAACAGCAGAAAGATTACATATGTGCCTCGATCATGTAGGGAAACTCATGAGGTCTAAACCATGAAGAACAAAGAGGGGAGGATAACATCACATAGCTACTGATCACGAACCCATGGTCCAAAGGAAACTACTCACGGCACATCTGGGAAGCGTCCATGGTGGAGGGGAAGCTCCCGGAGGTCGATCCTCCCTCCGGTAGGGTGCCTGGAAGAAGTCTGTTGGCGCTCCCGATCTTGTAAGGGCGGCGCCGGCGGAACAGATGCGAGATCGCGAAAAAGGGTTCAGTCCTCGGGGGTTTTGCGTCATGGGGAATAAATAGGCGAAGGGGGGAAGCCAGGGGGGCCACCAGGTGTCCAGGTGGCCACCCGGCGCAGCCCCACCCTAGGCCGCGCTACCTGGCCGCCTGGGCACCAGGTGGGGCCCCTCCAGCCGTCCTTCTGGACTCTGGAAGCTTCCTTTACGCTGATTTTTTATCTGATTTTCCAGGATTTTTGGAGCACTTTAATATGGGGTAAAACTGAAATAGAAAAACAACAGAAAACAGAAACTGGCACTGGGGTGCACTGAGTTAATAGGTTTGTCCAAATATGATAAAAAAATGTATGAAAGTGTATCTAGATCATAGCAATATCACACAAAACATGCATGGAGCAAGCAGAAATTATAGATACGTTTGGGACGTATCAATTGGGCGGGAGAAAAAGTGGAGATGAAGTCTACTTCCGACGGATGCCAAGTCCTTGGTAGGTATTTGGTAAGTTGTGCTTCCAAGAAGCAAAATTGTGTCTCTCTCTCAACCAACGAAGCCGAGTACATTGCCGCTGCAAGTTGTTGTGCACAATTATTATGGATGAGGCAAACTTTAAAGGATTACAGTGTTACTTGTGACGAAGTGCCTCTTTTATGTGACAATGAAAGTTCTATCAAGATCGCCTACAACCCCGTTCAACATAGCAAGACAAAGAATATTGAGATTCATCATCATTTTATCTGAGATCATGTGAAGCGGGGTGATATTGCTCTTTCATATATGTGGGCACCATAGATCAACTTGCGGATATTTTCACCAAGCATTTGGATGAAGCAAGATTTCGAGAGTTGAGGCATAAGCTAAATATCATTGATTCGAGTAATGTGGTTTGAGAAACTTGCCCAAACATCCTATCTCAACATAGTATCTAGTTTGGATGTAGGCATGGACATAGGGGGAGTGTTGTTTAACTAATGGACAATCACTCCTATTATGCGGAAATAGACATAATAATTTCACTATGGTTAACATGGGTGGCCACATGGTCTCCTATGATAACAACGGTGCTTCAAAGAAGAGCTTTGGTTTTGGACCCAAGATACATCTTAGTGGTGCCATGCCAAACAAGCTCAAACATGGTGGCTTCGGCCATCGCCCACCCCTTGTGGGTGGGATTGTGTGATTTTCTTTGCTTTACTCCTTTTGATATTTTTATCGTTTGTTTTCTTATCCACCACTCATGTGCATGGTTGCATCTTCATGAGTGTTTGAGGTGTGCTATTCCGTAGTGTAGTCCTATCCCAAGCCAACTTATCTTAATACATATTAGATTCCTTGGTACACATCGCCTTATTCCCCCTTTCTTTTGCAGCACTGCCCAGGATGAGCGGTACAACCGGCCTGTCAGGAGGTACAACCGTGCTCTGTCAGGCACCGGTACAACCGGGATTTTGCCCGGTACAACCGGTGTCTCCAGGGGTACGGATGTACCGCGACAACCCTAGGGTTGCCTAAGGGGCCGGTACTACCGGTCGGGGGCAGCGGTAATACTGGTGTAAGGAGTATATAAGCTCTCGGCCGAGAGCATGGGGAGTTTTTTCCCATTCTCTCCTCCGCCCGCTTGTTCCTCTCACCGGACCCCTACCGCCGCCGCCCCGGGACGCCGCCGCCACCTCGGATCCTCCCAATCTCCTCCGGATCGGGCGTGTGCTGCCGTCCTCCTCCACGATCTATGCCATGGATGCGGGTAAAGCCCTACCTTCTTCACATTTTAGGTTTCTTCGAAACCCTCCTTTGCTAGGGCCATGCTTCTCATCATCGATTTTCATCAATCGTGCATAACATGGTGTAGTATTGCGGTAGTTCTTATGAGACTGGTATACGAAGTATTAGCATTGTGCAAACCGGATTGACGTTTGTGCCCCATTTCAATCGGACCCATTCCCTAACTGTAGTCATCCACCAGTACAAACGCCCTTCATGGCGGTACAACCGTCCGACCGGTACAACAGGGGCCTGAACGGTACAACCGGGGCCTGAAGTCCAATACTGCTTGCACATCTCCAATACTCGCGTATTTCAATATCATATTGATGTGTACCATGTCTCATCTCTCTATTCCCTCTATTACTTTGCTTGGATAGGTGGTTCTCGCTCAAGAGGAGGTGGCTCGCGTCAAAAGAAGAAGTGTGATCGAAAGTCAGCCGAGCCGTATGAGGAAGTTATCCAGCCAACTCAGCTTTCTCGTCGGCAGAAGAAAGCTATCATGAAGACCACTGTTGGCAAGACCGTGTCCAAGATGGCTTTGCAGGAGTTTCAACGTGTTAGGGTTCATAATCCGTATTTGGCTCCTCGTGCTCCGGGATGGACTCATCCTTTGTTCTGGACAGCCAAACAGATGAGCATTGTTGCAGATATCTATAGTCAGTTCAAGAACAAGGTGACTAGCATGTGGGCCATTGACATTGATTACATGCGGTCCGATGAGCACAAGGAGTACTTTAAGTATGCTCTTGCCATTTTTGAGGAGTTTGATCTCATCAAGCTCATGAACATTCAGTGTGACACGGATTCTAAGCTCATCCAGCAATGGTATGCCACTATCCACTTTGGGTCCGATGACCACCGCACCATCACTTGGATGACTCGCGACAAGATGTGTTCATTCCCGTGGTCTGACTTCTGTGCTGCATTGGGATATCATTGTGATGACTCTGGGAACGGTGTTGGGTTCTCTCCTTACGGTCCAGTGGTGTCTGATCCTTCTCTTCTTGCTCCTCTATACATTCAGGGACGTGGCATTCCAGGTGCGCCCAAGGACCTGAGGCAGCTTTATGACATCATGCATCGCGTCTACAAGAACATGTTGATTACCAAGGTGGGGAATCAAGATCGGATCTATAACTTCTTCATTGACTTGATGCTCATGACTCGCTCTAAGAAGGGCAAGGGTATTCCGTTGGATGTGCCAGAGGTGCTTTGGCAAGAGATGTTCCGTTGCGTGACGAGAAAGTCTTGTCCCTCCCTTGGTTTATACATTATGAGGTTTCTTCACACGTATCGGGAGGCAAAGTTCCTAGGTCAGGCTTTGATTGAGGATCCCACTATCCTCATTCCTCATGCTCGCAAGAAGCTGAAGATAAAGAAGCACATCACTCCTCGCTTTGAAAACAAGGGGAAAGGGAAGATGGAAACCGAGTTTGCTGCGTCCAGTGATTCTGACTTTGAGCTTCCCGGCGCAGGCACATCCGCTTGGGCTAAGATCAAGGCTAAGGTTCGTATGACCTTTTTCCTTCAGGTTGATATCCAACACCGCTTATATCTTGGACAATAGCGCGAGAACGAGAGTCGCGCCCGTCAGATTCAGATGATGAGAGCACCAAACATTGATATTCACAGTGGGTCTGAGAGGAACATCACTCCAGAAGACAAGTTGATCTCTGAGAAGTACTCCAGGTGGACTGATAGTGATGACACTCCACCACCGACAGTCCAGACTTCCCCGCCTCCTGTGTATGATGACGATGAGATCCACTCTGAGAACTCGCCTGATTCAGTGGACTCTAGTGACTCCAACGTCAACGCCAGCGAGGAGTCTAACAAAGGATTAGTTGGGTGATAGCATCGGACTTTCTCCCTTTTTGGTGTCTTGATGCCAAAGGGAGAGAAGTCATCTATTAGGTGTTCGCGGGATTTTCTTGCGGAGCTTGCTAGATCCTTGTATCGTGTGTGTTTTACTTTGTGTGTGCACTTTGAACCTTACCTTGTGTGTTGAACTTGATGCATGGTGTAATACATGCTACCCTTACCACTTTGAGAGATTTTATCTTGTGTCTTAATCACTTATCACTTTCATTTGTCTTTTGCATTGGGATTTGATCCATAAAATATAGGGGAGTGTTGATCCTAGTATATGCACCTTGTTTCCCCAAGGCCCTCCTCAAATGGTGGATACATTTAGGGGGAGCTTGCGTATAATTTACTGACTTAGTGCATATAATATTTTTCTTTGTTGCAAATTCATGTATTGTCATCAACCACCAAAAAGGGGGAGATTGATAGGACATTTCCTATCTTATGGTTGTGGTGTTGATTCTAACTGTGCCATGAGCATCTCAGGTCTATTAACAGAACACAAAGATTATATTGAGGGAATCTAGTCACCAAAGGATCAAAGACGGAAAATCCGACATGTCTTCCTTCATGTTGGAGTCTCGAGCCTAAACTGCTCTCGGGCGAAGACCGGAAGATACTCTACGTCCTCTATATCAAGACCGGTCCACGCAAGGTGGCTGTGGAGGAGAGTCCCTAGCTGTTCCCACAGACTGGTTGTACCGGCCTACCATGCCGGTTGTACCGCCCTTGTCAAGGGACGGTACTACCGGGCCTGGTACCGGTGCAACCACTAGGATGGGAGCAATTCTCCTCTAATCCAAGATGGTGGCGAGGCGGTGGCGGTACGGTTGTACCGGTAAAGCCGGTACAACCGGTACCCAGGGCGGTTGTACCGCCCTTCTCCACCAGCATCTAGGGTTATGGGGGCGGTGGTACCATCCCCCTATCGGCCTCTCCACCGGGCAAAGGCCCATTCCCTTATCACCTGGGGCGGTGGCCGAGCGGTAGTGCCCCGATAAATCCGATACTTTCGGCAACGGAGCTGTTGTACCGCCCGATCTACTATGCCACTGCCTGGGGTTCAAAGTTATGGGGGACTGTCCGTGGTGGACCGGTTCTACTGGACTCGCAGGCCGGTTGTACCGGTCTGTGTATTTCTGGGCATAATTGTTGGATCTAGAGGGAGGTATAAAAGGGGGTCTTCTTCCTCCTTACTACCGACCTCTTGCTACACTCTCTCTCCATTGACGCCCAAAAGCTTCATTGACCCCGATCTCCATGTCTATCCAGCCAAAGTTGTTGTGTTGCTAGGGATTGAGGGAGGAGACCCCGATCTACACTTCCATCCAAAGGAAAGTTTGTTCACCATCCATTTTGTAGTGGATCATGTTACTCTTGTGGTTTGGAGCCATTGAGAGCTTGAGGCAACCTCGGAGCCACATTCCATTGTGGTGTAGCTTCGTGGTGTTGGTGGGAGATTCCGGCTTGTTGTGGAGAAGCCCCACCCTTATTGTAAAGGTTTCGTGTGCGCCTTCAAGGCACCGTTAGTGGAGTCACGACATCTTGCATTGACAAGAGCATGAGGATAATAGGGCGGCCCTCATTGTCTTCGTGTCAGCATTGTGCTCCACATGCTCTCCAAACGGAGACGTACTTCTCGCAAGAGAAGGAACTTCGGTAAACATATGCTTATCTCCCATGTATCCTTTATCGGTTATTTACCTTTGCATTGTTCTATCTTATTTCCTTGTGCATTCTGTGCTAGTTCACTTAGTGTTGCATTAGTTCATATAGGTTGTCCACCAGTTGCACATCTAGACAACCTACTTTATTTGTTGAGCCCTTTGTGCTTATTATTGTCAATGATAATTATGTTCCTGTTGATGTGCTTATTATTGTCAATGATAATTATGTTCCCATTGATTTTCTTGTCATGGACATTAAGTGTGATCCCTCATGTCCAATTATTTTGGGACGACCTTTTCTTCGCACCGTTCGTGCTATCATTGACATGAAAGAAGGGACTATAATATTCCAATTTACCCTCAAGAAGGGCATGGAACATTTCCCTAGAAATAAGATTAAGTTACCTTTTGAGTTTGTTATACAGGCAAGCTATGCTTTTGATATTGAAAAAACTTGATCTTTTTGCTTCATGCCTAGCTCAAAGGAATAAAAGAAAGCTCTTATTGGGAGGTAACCCAAAATGTTTTTACTTTCAGTGTTAGTGGTATTGATGATTATTACTATTGTAGCACCATCAGTGTATCTTTATTTTCAAACTTTGTGCCAAGTTTTAGCCTTCGGTGGCAAGTTGATCAAAAGTTGTGACATGCTGTCCAGAAAACAGATTTTGTTTGCTACATTGCAAAAATCTTTAAAAAAATCACTAGATCATCTTTTTCATCTGATTTTTAATGTATGATCTATACAATTGTGAAGCTACCACCTGTTCTGAGTTTTTTTTAGTTGCAGAAGTACCCCGAAAAAAATAGTTACTACCTACTGGTATGTTTTTCTCAGATTCTGCCCTGTTTTACGTTTTCCCAGTTTTGCAAATCTTGTGCATGCTTTTTCTTTGAAAAAACCTTTTGGCAATCTTGAGAAATAGTAGCCCTTGTTGAAAATCTTTATTTCCAGTAGAGACAAATTATTTTATTATGGGTACTAACCACTCTAATCAGATTTTGATGAGTTTCACATGAAGGGAGTTTTCAAGTATGCAAAGGAAGATGATGAAGATCCAGGAGTGTCAAAGGCTCAAGCTTGGGGATACCCCCATTCACCCCCAAGAAATATTCAAGGAGACTTAAGCGTCTAAGCTTGTGGATTCCCCCGTGCATCCCCTTCTCCATCAACAATCATCATTTCGTCCTTCTCCACACTGTATTTGTATCTATTCATATGTTATGTGCTATGCTTGGAGCGTCTTGCATTTACTATTCACTTTTCTTTGCGTAGTTTTATTTTTGTTTGCTGTTCATAACTAGTTGGACCCTAGCATACCTTGTTTGGGAGAGAAACACGCTCCCCTTTTTCCTACAATGCTAATAGATTTCATGCTTATCTTTGTTGAGTGTTCTTTACTTTTTCTAGTTGTTGTCATGTTTATCTTTAGGATATTTTGTCTAGGTTGTTGCTTCTAGAAATCTATTGAGTTTTCCTATTGCACTGAGTGTGTGTCTTACTTTGAGTATGTAATTGAGTTTGCTATTATAACTTTAGTAGTAACTTGCAATAGTTTTGAGGTATTGTTTTGAGTAATGTTTGGACTTCTGTGTGCCAAGAGCTCATTCCTATTAGTGATAGGTGTCGTATTTTGGTTCAACATGCTTATTTCCGGAAACTACAAGAATTAGTTGTGAACTCTAGCTACTAGATGGATCACTAACCTCTGGAGGGGTTGTAATATATAGAGTACACTCACGTACCATGGGTCGAGGATGCGCAAGGATAACCAAGCCCCAATACACTCCTCCTAGGGGTACTTGTATCTTTATGAACCTCCTGACTAGATAGAGAGTTACCAATAATAAGTGGATGAGTTCCTTTGGCTAATGCGAGTATTCGATTGTTGGCACTTCCACCATTCATATTTTGCTAGCCTCTTCGGTACCGTGCATTGCCCTTTCTCATCTTGAGAGTCGGTGTAAACTTCGCCCGTGCATCAAAACCCTTGGCATGATACGCTCTGTCATCATAAGCCTCATTATATCTTCCTCAAAACAACTACCATACGTACCTATGAAGGCATTTCCATAGCCTTTCCGAGATACATTGCCATGCAACACATCCATCTTCTCATGACTGGATCTTTCATTGTCATTCATGCTTTTGCTTAAGCATAGAGCCACATGCTAGTTGGGCCATGCCCTCATAATTGCTACATGACGCACTAGTATCATTTCATATCCTGCTACACTGTCACAGGCATACATTTTCATACACCATGATAGTTTTCATTTTTCTTTATGTTGAGTACTTCTTGTAAAGTGTGAGATATTCTATACTCTTGTAAAATATAGAGTGTTGCCCTTAAGTGAGGAAAATATCCCAAAAGAGGAAAAAATAAAAGATCCCAAAAGAGGACAAATTAAAAGATCCCAAAGAGGACAAATGAGAGATAAATAGAAAGAGCTAATGAGGCCACAAAGATACAAAAAATAGAAAAAAAGAAAGAAAAAAGGAAAAAAAGAGAGAAGGGGGAAACACTACATCATGATTCAATTTTTCAGTTTTCTTTATGTTGAATACTTCTTGTAAACTGTGTGATCTTCTACATCCTTGTAAAATATATAGTTTTTCCCTTAAAGTGAGGAAAGGATCCCAAAGAAGACACAAATAAATGATCCCAAAATAGGAAACATGAAAAGATACCAAAGAGGACAAATGAGAGATAAATAGAAAGAGCCAAAGAGGCCACAAAAATACACAAAAATAGAAAAAATGAAAAAAATAAATAAAAAGAGAGAAGGGGGAAACACAACTATTCCTTTTGAAAGACCCACACTCGTGCTCCAAAGTAGTTTTTGTATTTCATAGAAACTTTCATATCATTCATGCATAACTATGTGCGAATCCTTACAATATAGAACTTGGCTTGTATATTCCAATGATGAGCCTCCTCAAATGAGCTCTAGGTATTCCTGAGCAAGCAAGTTCGATGCACCCCCACTAGTTCCATTGGAGAGCTTCCCATAGCTCATATGTGTATCCGTTGCATGACAATCCCTACTCCTCACATCATATCTATCATTTGGCTTTCTCTCACCTATGATTCTCCTCATTGATGTAAGCCTTTCACACATTTTTTGTTTTCCTTCCCCATCATTATTCTATTTGCTATCCTAAGTGCCAACTAATCTTGCTCGCGCTCATTCATTGCATGAGTGCTCAAAATCGATAGGGAGATGATCAGTTTGACTTGTACCTGGCCAGATGTCTTGGGACGAGTCATAATAAGATTCCCAAAGGAGACTAAGTGTTGAGTTTTAGTAGATTGAGTTGTAAAAAACTACTAGTATTTTTTATGCTCTAAACCCATATCCCACTTTCTTGCATGGGAACACCGATTGGAGACATTTGAGTCACGAACAGCGAGAGCTCTTGCACCTTTATGTTCTTACTTTGCTAGTTTCAATACTAGATATAGACTCTTGCTTGTTATTGTCTTGACTTGAATTTCATACCTTACTTGAATTACTTTAAATTTCAAATCTTTGTTGGTAGCCTGTCACCACAGAAATTATCTTCGTTATCATTTAAGCTTGGGGATGTTGATATGTCCCAAACGTATCTATAATTTCTGCGTGTTCCATGCTTATATTGGTGATATTGTTATATGTTTTGCTACACTTTCTTACCTTTTACAACATATTTAAACTAATCTACTAACTTAGTGCCCCAATGCCAGTTTCTGTCTGCTGTTGTCCGTGCATTGCAGGAAATGTCAAATATAAAAGTTCTTAGAAAATTCCAAAAAAATCAAATAAAAATCAGCGCGACAGAAGACTTTAGAAGACCAAAGGAGAGACGGAGGGGGCTATCCCCTGGCCAAGTTCCTAGATAGCATGTCCAAGGGGGAGGCCGCGCCACCTGGCCGCCTGGTCAGGTGGGGCCTCCCCTCGATCCCCCCCTTTCTCCTATTTATTCCTCCTCCTTCGAAAACCCTCGAGAGGAGCCCTGTTACGGAATTTCGTCCACTGTTCCGTCGCTAGCGCGATTCCGATCTCGGGATCGTCAGGAGAAGCTGTCTCGGCACCCTGCCGGAGGAAGGATTGACCTCCGGAGGCGTCTCCATCACCATGATCATCTCCGGGATGTCCCGTGAGTAGTCCCCCTTAGACCATGGGTCCATGACCAGTAGCTATGTGATGTCTTCTCTCCAATCTTGTGCTTCAATGTTTAGCCCTTGTGAGCTTCCTATCATGATCAAGGTACCTATGTATTAGTTCCTGTTTTTCTATGCTGTGTTTGCTGGGATCCGATGAATTATGAGATTATGTTTAGTTTGTGATGAGTAATATATTTGGTTTACCTTTATATTTAAGTTCTTGAGTGTTCTTGCATGTTCCTGTTACGTTTGTTGCTTTGGCCAAGTAGTAGATTGTAATTCCAAGAGGGAGTTTTATGCATGATTGTGGGTTCATGCCCCCTGATGTCTAGCTTGAGTGACAGAAACATGAGACTAGGGGATGTGATGTTTGCACCAGGGAGAAAACAGCGATGCTTGTAACTGCGGTTGCAAAGATTGCTTACATTACACATAGAGTCTTAAGGCGGTCGTTCGTTGCTTTGAGCCTACAGTTTGGCTGCGGTTCGCAACTTAATACCAGTGAGATGTTCTGGATAGATATCTCAAGGTGGATGATTTGTGAGTAGATGATGATGGATAAACGTTCTACTTGTTCTGGTGTAATGCCCGCATGATTGAGCCTCTAGATTTCTTGGAGCATAATTAACATTGGGGTGCGTTTATAATTTTGTCAATTGCCCAGCTGTAATTTG
Organism: Bromus sterilis; assembly: GCA_950022295.1. NCBI lineage: Eukaryota > Viridiplantae > Streptophyta > Magnoliopsida > Poales > Poaceae > Bromus > Bromus sterilis. Next base: position 133,037,276 of record OX465601.1, on the reverse strand, counting down.
TTGACCCAGCATAGTTGTTTTCGTCTTTTGGTAGAGAGACATCACTAGTGAAAATCATGGGACCCCGGTCCATATTTCCATCATAGTTTACACCGCTCCAATTTACTTCTTTTATTTCCTTTCTATTGCAATCACCACTACTATTTCCACCCTTGTGTTTTGATGTAACAACCCACATGTAATAAGCCACCAAACACCGTGTAATTTACTTCCTCTGTTGGACTTGTAACTTGGCATGGTGGATGTGTATGTCATTCCATGTGGTGAGTTTAATTGGCTTTGAGATTGGAGTTATGTTGGGTTGTTTTCCTTTGCATCCAAAGTGGTTCAAGAAGGACATTGATGGAATTTTCATTGTCACATGCTCACTCCACTTGACCCCAAACTTGGCCTAGCCATTTCAATTGCTATTGCAAGGGTTTTAAAATCCTCAGAGCATTTTTTCCACCACCAAAACAGTAGCCCTAGTTCAAAGTGATTTTTGAATTCAAAAAGGGGCCACATTTTTGTTGTTGCCAAAATTGGTCAAACCAATTTTGAAAAATCTAGAAAAATGCAAGGATTAAGAATTTCAAGCTCATGGAATTTTGAACCTTCTGTTTTTCTCTCAAAACTCTCCAAAGGCTTTTTCTATTTAATTTTAAATGGAAAGGGGTGCTGTTTTACTTTTGGGGATTTTTCACTGCATGCAAAATTGATCAAATCAATTTTGGGTGATCAAGCATCTTTTCAGAGGAATTTAAAAATATTTAAAATATTTTTTCCCTTCCCCTATCTTTTCCTTTTTTTTATTTCTTCTCTGCTGCTCATTTTTATATGGGAAAAGGCCCTGTCCTTCCTCCCTTTCTCTTCCAGCCCAGTTGGGCCGACCGATTCCAGCCCACCAGGGGGCAGCGCCCCATTTTTTTTTCTCTTCCTCCCTCTCTCTCGTCCAGCGGGACCCGCCTGTCATCCCCCTCCTCTCACCTTTCTCCCCCTCACGCACATGGCGTGCCCGTGGAGGAGAGGCCCTCCTGGAGCCATGTCGCCTCTCCCCCTCTCCTATTTATGCCCCCCTCTCCTTGTCTCCAACCCTAGCATCCTCCCTCGGGCGCCGCCGCCTCCTTCTTCCATCTCCTCCTCCCTCCGCGTCCTGTCCGAGGCCGCCATGGACAGGAGGTCCATGGCCTGAGGAATTCCGGCGCGCTCATCTTCGTCTTCGTTTGCGACTGCGTGAAGGACGCCGGCGACCTTCCCCGAGCCCGCACGAGCCGTCGCCCCGCTGTGAGCCTCGCCGATCCCCTCCCCTGTCTCCCGCAAACGGCCGTTGCCGCCGCGTTTTTCCGGTCCGTTGTAGCTCCCGTAGGTAGCACGGCGAGGCAAGCTTAGTAGAAAAACGGGTTCCGGGTGCTTGCGACTACGGCAGGAAGCGAGCGTTGAGTCCCTGGTGATCTGGACAAGATGTGATCGACGCCGGAGTCCACGCGCGCGCGACTGCGATGTCTGAATTTCTTCAGACAGCAGAGCAAGCAGCCGCCTTTCCCTGCAGTTCGCACCCTGTTTTGCTTCGATCCTGCGAGGAGGATGAACACCGTAGCCGTTCAGGGGGCGATGCAGCGCTGCGCCAGCACTTGGAGTCCTGGATCAACCCCAAGCCATCGCAAGCCCCCTCCTTTCTTCTTCCATCCACTGTCGCCTGAACTCGAGCTTCAGTTCGCGTTTCAGTTTCAGAACCGCCTCACAGTTAGTTTAACTTCAGAGCGAGCAGTCTTCTGTCAGAAGTCGAGTAGTAGCCGAGTGGTAGAGCGCCTGGAGTTACACCCGCAGGGTTTGTCTCAGCAGTTATCTATTGTTTCTTCGGGTTCCAAGACAAACTCCACTGCTTTTGTTTCAGATGTGGAGATCTCTATCCAAGGTGCTATCTTTTCAGCATCAACGATAGTCTTGACCCGTTCCGACGTTGATGTCATTTTGGGCATGGATTGGCTTGTCAAGTACAAGGCCAAGATTGATTGTCCGTCCAAGACCGTGTTGCTGACGCACGATTCAGGCGCAGAGATTTGGTACACTTGTGGCTCAACAGAGGGATCAGCACAGTTGTATGCTCTGAACGCTGGAGTTGCTCCATTGATCGAGGAGGTCAGAGTTGTTCGAGAGTTCCCAGATGTCTTTCCAGAGGAGTTGCCAGGTATTCCACCCGTGCGTGCTATTGAGTTCGTGATCGAGCTAGAACCTGGTACACAGCCGATATCTCGGCAGCCTTACAAGATGTGTCCAGAAGAGCTGATTGAGTTGAAAGAGCAGCTGGTGAAGCTTGAGCAGGATGGGCTCATTCGGCCGAGCACTTCACCTTGGGGTGCCCCGTGTCTTTTTGTGAAGACGAAAGATGGTACTAGCCGGTTGGTTCAAGACTACCGTGGTATCAACAAGAAGACGATCAAAAACAAGTACCCTTTGCCCAACATCAATGACCTATTTGAACAATTGCATGGGGCAAAGGTGTTTTCAAAGCTTGATCTAAAGATGGGGTACCACCAGATTCATGTCCGTGAGGAAGACATTCCCAAGACAGCCTTCCGCACTCGTTATGGACTGTACGAGTTTACGGTCATGACGTTTGTCTTTTCAAACGCACCTCCGACGTTCATGAGGGCCATGAACTATCTGTTCCAAGAATGGCTAGACGTGTTCGTACTCCTCTACCTCGACGACATCCTTGTCTTCTCCAAGTCAGAGGCTGAGCATGAGGAGCATCTCAGATTGGTGTTGCAGAAGTTGAGAGATCACCAGTTTTATGCCAAGTTCTCCAAGTGTGAGTTCTGGATGAATAAGGTCAACTTCCTTGGCCATGTCATTTCCTCAGAGGGCATTGCTGTTGACCCAGACAGAGTCCGGACGATTCAAGATTGGACTCCGCCGAAGAATGTCAAGCAACTGAGGAGTTTTCTCGGACTTGCCAGCTATTGCAGGAAGTTTGTCGAGAATTTATCCAAGATAGCAAAGCCGATGACGGAGTTGTTGTGCAAGGGCAAGAAGTGCTCTTGGTCACATGCTTGCCAGGCAGCTTTTGATGAGTTGAAGCTAAGACTGACCACAGCTCCGATACTTACACCGCCAGACGAGTCACAACCGTTTCAAGTTTTCTGTGACGCTTCGTTGAATGGCCTTGGCGGAGTGTTGATGCAGGGAAAGAGTATTGTGGCTTACACCTCCAGACAGTTGAAGCAAGCTGAGAGGAACTATCCGACCCATGATCTTGAGCTGGCTGCAGTGATTCACGCGTTGGTTACTTGGCGACACCTCCTCCTAGGGAGGAAGGTTGATGTGTTCACCGATCACAAAAGCTTAAAGTACTTGTTCACGCAGCCTAACCTGAACTTGAGGCAAAGGAGGTGGCTCGAGACTATTACTGAGTACTCCGTGGATATTCAGTATACGCCGGGCAAGGCGAATGTTATAGCCGATGCGTTGAGCCGCAAGGGTGATTGCAACAGTGTACAGGTGCAGAAGTTACACCCTGATATGTGTGAGGCATTTCGAAGGCTCAATCTCGAGCTAGTTCCAGCAGGCTATCTAGCGAACCTTGTGGTAGAGCCCACTATCCGTGAGAAGATTCGTGAAGCTCAGTCGGGTAGCTTGATGATTCAGAAAGTCAAGCAGGGTATTGCCGCCTCAGTTCCGAAGTACGGTTGCTTTTCAGTGCATAATGACGACACCGTGATGTTCGAGGAGAGAGTTGTTGTTCCCAAAGAAGGAGGTCTCAGAGAGGTCATCTTGAAAGAAGCCCATGACTCAAAGCTGTCTATCCACCCTGGTAGCACCAAGATGTATCAGGACCTCAAGCAGAGCTTTTGGTGGACTCGTATGAAGCGGGATGTTGCCCGTTTTGTCTCCCAGTGTGATGTGTGCAGGAGAGTGAAGGCACAGCACCAGAAGCCTGCAGGGCTACTTCAGCCAATTGAAATTCCAGAGTGGAAATGGGATCACATTGAGATGGATTTCATCACAGGTTTTCCTCTGTCGCAGAAGAAGAACAATGCCATCTTTGTCGTCATTGACAATCTCTCCAAAGTTGCCAACTTCTTCCCAGTGAAAGACTCCATTTCAGCAGCTCAGTTGGCGGATTTGTATACCACAAGAGTTGTGTCCTTGCATGGCATCCCCAAGAAGATCAGTTCTGATTGAGGCAGCCTATTCACCTCCAAGTTCTGGCAGGCTTTTCAAAAGGCGATTGGTACGACAGTGTTGTTCAGTACCGCTTATCACCCTCAGACCAGTGGGCAGGTTGAGCGTGTGAATCAAATTCTCGAGGACATGTTGAGGGCATGTGTGATCTCGTTTGGCATGAAGTGGGAAGAGTGCTTGCCGTATGCTGAGTTCTCTTACAACAACAGCTATCAGGCAAGTCTGCAAGCAGCGCCGTTTGAAGTCTTGTATTGTCGCAAGTGCAGGACACCTTTGAACTGGTCCGAGACAGGCGAGAGGCAGCTGTTCGGTCCAGATGTGATACAAGAGGCAGAGCACAGAGTGAAGATTGTCCGGGAGCACCTAAAGGCAGCACAGTCTAGGCAGAAGGCCTATTACGACAAGAAGCACCGTGGTGTTGACTTCAAAGTTGGTGACTTCGCATACCTCAAAGTGTCTCCACTTCGGGGCACTCACCGCTTTGGGATCAAAGGCAAGTTGGCTCCCAGGTTCGTTGGTCCGTTCCGCATCCTCGAGACTCGGGGACCTCTCGCGTTCCGCCTCGAGCTTCCAGACAGCTTGGCTATGGTGCATGATGTGTTCCACCTGTCTCAGTTGAGGAAGTGTTTCAAGCAGCCAGAGCAGGCAGTGGATTTGGGCGAGATCCAGCTCAGTGCGGATCTTTCTTACTCAGAGCGTCCAGTCCGTGTCCTTGACTCATCCGAGCGCAAGACTCGCAACAAGGCCGTCAAGTTCCTCAAGGTGCAGTGGGCACATCACTCGGAGAAGGAGGCAACGTGGGAGCGTGAAGATCATCTCCGTTCTGAGTATCCCGAGCTTTTTCTTGCTTAGATCTCGGGACGAGGTCCTATGTTGGTAGGGGAGAGCTGTAACAGCCAACATGTAATAAGCCACCAAACACCATGTAATTTACTTCCTCTGTTGGACTTGTAACTTGGCATGGTGGATGTGTATGTCATTCCATGTGGTGAGTTTAATTGGCTTTGAGATTGGAGTTATGTTGGGTTGTTTTCCTTTGCAACCAAAGTGGTTCAAGAAGGACATTGATGGAATTTTCATTGTCACATGCTCACTCCACTTGACCCCAAACTTGGCCTAGCCATTTCAATTGCTATTGCAAGGGTTTTAAAATCCTCAGAGCATTTTTGCCACCACCAAAACAGTAGCCCTAGTTCAAAGTGATTTTTGAATTCAAAAAGGGGCCACATTTTTGTTGTTGCCAAAATTGGTCAAACCAATTTTCGAAAAATCTAGAAAAATGCAAGGATTAAGAATTTCAAGCTCATGGAATTTTGAACCTTCTGTTTTTCTCTCAAAACTCTCCAAAGGCTTTTTCTATTTAATTTTAAATGGAAAGGGGTGTTGTTTTACTTTTGGGGATTTTTCACTGCATGCAAAATTGATCAAATCAATTTTGGGTGATCAAGCATCTTTTCAGGGGAATTTAAAAATATTTAAAATATTTTTTCCCTTCCCCTATCTTTTCCTTTTTTTATTTCTTCTCTGCTGCTCATTTTTATATGGGAAAAGGCCCTGTCCTTCCTCCCTTTCTCTTCTAGCCCAGTTGGGCCGACCGATTCCAGCCCACCAGGGGGCAGCGCCCCGTTTTTTTTTCTCTTCCTCCCTCTCTCTCGTCCAGCGGGACCCGCCTGTCATCCCCCTCCTCTCACCTTTCTCCCCCTCACGCACATGGCGTGCCCGTGGAGGAGAGGCCCTCCTGGAGCCACGTCGCCTCTCCCCCTCTCCTATTTATGCCCCCCTCTCCTTGTCTCCAACCCTAGCATCCTCCCTCGGGCGCCGCCGCCTCCTTCTTCCATCTCCTCCTCCCTCCGCGTCCTGTCCGAGGCCGCCATGGACAGGAGTTCCATGGCCTGAGGCATTCCGGCGCGCTCATCTTCCTCTTCGTTTGCGACTGCGTGAAGGACGCCGGCGACCTTCCCCGAGCCCGCACGAGCCGTCGCCCCGCTGTGAGCCTTGCCGATCCCCTCCCCTGTCTCCCGCAAACGGTCGTTGCCGCCACGTTTTTCCGGTCCGTTGTAGCTCCCGTAGGTAGCACGGCGAGGCAAGCTTAGTAGCAAAACGGGTTCCGGGTGCTTGCGACTACGGAAGGAAGCGAGCGTTGAGTCCCTGGTGATCTGGACGAGATGTGATCGACGCCGGAGTCCACGCGCGCGCGGCTGCGATGTCTGAATTTCTTCAGACAGCAGAGCAAGCAGCCGCCTTTCCCTGCAGTTTGCACCCTGTTTTGCTTCGATCCTGCGAGGAGGATGAACACCGTAGCCGTTCAGGGGGCGATGCAGCGCTGCGCCAGCACTTGGAGTCCTGGATCAACCCCAAGCCATCGCAAGCCCCCTCCTTTCTTCTTCCATCCACTGCCGCCTGAACTCGAGCTTCAGTTCGCGTTTCAGTTTCAGAACCGCCTCACAGTTAGTTTAACTTCAGAGCGAGCAGTCTTCTGTCAGAAGTCGAGTAGTAGCCGAGTGGTAGAGCGCCTGGAGTTGGAACCGCGGGTGCGGGGTTCGATCCCCCCTGGGGTCGATTTAACCAGGAGTTATTGCTCCTTTTTAGCGTAGCCGTGGATCCAGCTGGGCCTGGCCCGTTAGAGCTAGCACGCCCAGGCGGCAGGGAGCAGCAGCTGGGCCTGCTGGCCGAACCATCCCAAGCTGGCTGGGCTCCTCCCCTTCCCTTTTCTTTTATTCTTTTTCTTTTCTGTTTTTAATTCAAATTAGGTTTGAATTCAAATTCAGATTAGAGTTCAACCTCCTGTTCATTTTGATGCATGCCTTATATCTTTTTATGGTAGCTTGAGCTACTGGTTAGCATGGTGGGGTGTATTTTTGTATTTGGTCCCTTTATTAATTGGAGCTTGGCCAATTTTACAAAATGCCCCCTGTTAATTCTTGCTTTTGCCAAGTTGTTCAAATTTCAAAGTTGCCAATGCCATATATGAAATTGGGTTAATTTTTTTCACAAGGAATTGCATGGTGATGATGATTTGTTCATCTGAGCCTTTTTCAGAAATTCATGTGGTGCAATTTTGCACTCAGCCCCCTGAACCTCAGTTGAATTTGCAACTGCCCTTGCAAATTCATATTGAGTCATGTCATATATGTTTTTGGGGTGCTTTTCTGCAAGGTTTTCTGCAGTGATGTTTTCATGATGTTTTGTGCAACTCATGAAACCAGGGTGTGATCACCTGATTCAGAAGCTTTCAGATCTTTCTGCCTGCAGCATTTCAACTTCAGTGCATTTGAAATGTTGCTCATCTGATCTTTTCAAGTCTGTTCCAAGTCATCTTCTTTCTTCAAGTCAGCCCCTAGCATGTTGTCATATGCTTAGTGACTGGCCTCCATCAACTATTGCACCTTCCATGTGTCAAGTTCACCGACACTACTCCGTCTCCGGAATCATTGCTTTACCTTCATGTTATTTAAATACTTGCAATGCTTTGTTGATCATGTCATGCTATCATGCTATTTACACCTAAGTTAAGGCTCAGACCAAAGCCACTACAATGTAAATAAAATGCATATGAAAGTGATGACTTGTCGTCATCACCTTCATTTAAACTTGACTAGACAGGGTCACATCATGTAAATAAAACTTGAACATGCCATCCTTGTTGAGTTTGCATCAGTTGCTTACTTGTGTGTTTTCCTTGCCGGTATCTTACGTTAGCACCCGAGACTGACGAGGAGACTTACGTGGAGCTGTCTGACACCGAGCCCGAGGGTACCGTGGTTGCTACTTCGACTACCTTACCAGGCAAGGGGGAGATCTGTGTCATTACTTTATAACTTTCTGCTCATGCCTAGCTGTAGATCTAGAACGTTGTTGCTTGATCCTATCTACCTTATATGCCATGTTTAAACCATACAGCCATGATCCCCACATCCCAGCAAACCATTGTACTGCTAAGTTACCGCTGCTCAGCCATTGCTTAGTATGGATAGAAAACTTGCTGCTTACCCTATATCTTTATGGTTGGGATATCATGCTATAAAAGAAGTTGGTTGATATTTATTATTGTTAAATGATGTTAATTTATATTTGACGAAAGGTGGAAGGCTGGACTATTCCCGTCTGGTGCTTTGTTCCATTTGAGTCACCTAGGACCCGAGTTCCGGGTATTGTGTTTCTTGACGAGCGTTCCTAATCGTGTGTGGGGTTTTATGGGGCCCCCTTGTCTTACCTACCTAGCTTTATACACTCTAGTGGTGGCCCAAGGTGATTTACATTTGCAACGTGTGTGTGCTGGTTGGATCCCCAGTTGTTTCCAAACCAAACCAGGGCCAGGAGGACATAGTTTCTTGGCTGGCCCAAAACTGACCGGCGAGGGCCCGGTCCCCATGTGAGGCTTCACCGCTAACCCAAACCCTGTTGATACGGAAGAGCCGATCCGAGAGCGTGGCTAGCTCCCAGATTGGATGTCGACTACCCGGGGAACACCCGAATATGTGTGTTGTTAGTTAGAGGGACTCTGACGTTCCGGAGTTTCAGGCGCTTACCTAGCCAAGTGGAAACCGGGCGTACATGCGACGTCTATAATGGACAGTTGGTACACCCCTGCAGGGTAAATCATTTCGAAAAGCCGTGTCCGCGGTTATGGACTACTTGAGACCTACTCCTTGTTCATGGAATAACATCAATTATAATCATGCTATAAAACTTGACAAACCGTGTGCGTGCCTTGGTTGTCTTTCTTCGTCCAGGGGACCGAGAGAGAAACGAGGTTGTGTTATGTTTGCGTAAGTAGGTGGATAGCCGACTTATGACACGTTGTCAACGTAACTTCTTGGATCTCATCTTTATTCTGATAGAACTAGTAGCCACCATATGTGCTAGTACGGCTGCAACCTGTCTATGTTTCTACCTTTCCAGCAGCGTTAGTTGTTCCGTAATGACATGTTCTCACCTTCGTTTACATTTCTGTCTTTACCGCTTTGCCTGATCGGCCGCTGCAGTGGACTACTACCTCGACCCCAGCACCGGACGTTACTTCGTGGAGGTGCCCCCAGAGGATGACGACGAGTACGAGTACCTCGACCAGTAGGATCTTATAGTTGGGTTCAGACGTTCCCGTGGGCGGATATTATGTGTAGCCCTCTCTAGGGCAATTTGGATCTTGACCGTACCCGGTCCCTATTTTTCTTCCGCTTGATGTATTGATGAGATGTACTCATGATAATGTTGTATTATTTTAGACAGTGGCGTTGTATGCCCTGTTCTAATTATCTATCTATATGTATTTCTATTCTCATAGAGTTATGCTTATATACCTGTTGTCGAGAATCCGACAGCGACACGAGTGCGAGTGTCGTGCGTCGGTGTCGTTTGATGCACTTCTAACTCCGACCGGACGCGAAAGCGACTAGTTAGAGTTTGTACCGCATCAGGGGCCTTACATTTGACCCCTTGTAAACAACAAGATCGGAGAGATTAACAACCTCTCTGACTCGTTGGGAGCAAAGTTATTTGCATTTTTGTGAAGGAACACTCAACTTAGGCACCAGTGAATCTCTGCCGTCGTTGTCCCCTTCTTGTTGCATTTGGAGTCCTACTGGAGACAAATCTTGGTATCTTCATCGAGGGAAATTTTTTGTTGTATACATCTCAGCCTTCCACTTGGGGTAGCGAACGAGGAGCACTATCTAGTGCCATCACACGCCAAGATGTCTGACAGCCGATCGTCACGTGGTGCCTCATAATGGAGATATTTATAGATGGTGCTCACTTAAGGGATAACATGTCTTGTTGGTCTTATTGAGAGATCATCATATAATGCTACCGTCGTATATCTAGTATATAAGAAAAAAACATGATGTAAAAATAATAATCATACATTCTATGATCCCCCCTTTTGCAAACTAAAGTTGATACACTTCTACTTTATCTTTTGCAAGTTTAACATGGCTAATAAGGGTTTCGAGAGAGAACCGTTTCTATCCTACGAAAAGTAGCCCCAACAGCAATTAGGCAATTGTCTCTATTACACCCTTTCGGGGCCCTCCGTTGCAAACGTCTTCGTATCGCTAATGTTAGAAAGATAGACACCCCCAAAGCCACTTATATGGTACAAGACATATGTTAAGCGTGGAATCAGTCTCGCGTAATCGTACGCATAAGGTCGGTCGGGGCTGCTTCATCAGAACATTGTCGCAATACTAAACGAGTACACGTGAGAGGTTAACAGTTGGACAATTGATGCCCACATCCACGATGTGTTCTACTCGTACCATACATCCACGCATAGCCCTTTCTCATGATACCACTGTTAGGGTTCCGGTACAGAAAACAATAAGTTTCTATCTACGACACCCAAACCCAAGGACCTATGCTATGCTGACGTAAGTAACGAAGGGAATCAATGTTCATACCTCTGAAGACCAAAACGTGAATCGTTCTATGAACACAGCTGGCGTAGACCTGCGATCCTTACGACCTCCTGGCCGTGTTGAAGACCTCCCGACGATGAAGGAGTACCGCACATGTAGCACCTCCTAGTCTCATGCTTACGATGTAAGCGACGTTCCCTCGGGCTCTGAACCGGAAGAGCAGCGGAAGAAGATGGATTTGGATCCCGATCCTAGCAATGTGATGGTGTGCGTATGATGGAGAAACCCCCAACCTAGTACAAGCTCCAAACAAGGGGAACCCGACGAAGGAGGGAGAAAGAGAGAGAGAGTTAGATTTGAGATGTGTCTCAAATTTGGATGCTCAAAAGGGGGTACCCGTCCCCTTTATTTATAGTCCAAGGGGAGGTGTAACCCCCTCCCCTTCCCATATGGGACAAAACACCAAAGAGGGGGTAGGCCGGCCAAGGGGGGGAGGAGCCCCTCCCATGGCGCAAGGGCACAAGGGGGAATGCTCCCCTCCACCTAATGGGATATATGAGGCCCTTATGCCCTTAGCAATTTTATCTAATTATTTAAACAAGATTTAATATCTAATTCATTTATTAAATTATAAATCATATGTAAATAACTTTTTGAATAATTAAAAACCTTAGAACTATTTCTGATCTCCTCCGAAACAATTCTGGAGTTCTCTCTTATTTCTCCGATGATCCCGATTTTATCCTAAATGCGTCAAATACCCTTAAGCGTGACACCCTACGGTTTAGGGAAACAACATACATGATCGATACACTCTCTTATCAATGACGAACAGAGGGATCTGGATAACCATGATGGCCCCTATGCTTCCACGAATTTATTTCAATCTTTGAACCTTCAACGTTGAGTCCTAATCCTTTTGTCGCTACGGCACTTTGTGTAAGGCCCCCGATGCGGTGCTAACTCGAGTTAGTCGCTTTCGCGTCCCGCTCAAGTTAGTAGCGCATAAAGAGCCACCGACTCATGACACTCGCACTCGTGTCGCTGCCGGATTCTCGACAACAGGTATATGAACAAAGAACTTAAACTATGACATAAATATAAAGAGTCCAGGGAATACATCGCCACTGGAATTTATTACAACATCTCAGAGGTCCATGGACCCAACAGAATATCATGCAACAAGCGGAAGACAAACACGACCGAGTACGGTCAAAATCCAAATTGCCCTAGAGAGGGCTGCACATAAAGAGTCCACCCACGGATCGTCGAAGCCCAACTGTAGGATCTACTGAATGAGTTTTGTCTCATCGTCATCCTCCGGAGGCACCTCCACGAAGTATCGTCCAGAGCTCGGGTCGAGGTAGTACTCCACTGCAGTGGCCGATCAGGCAAAACAGTAAAAGCACAAAACGAAAACAGGGGTGAGATTATATCATTATAGGATAACTAACTTCCTACGTTAAGACAAGACAAAGGTAAAGGTTGCAGCCGCACTAGCATATATGGTGGCTATCGTTCTATTAGAGTAGAGGTAAGATCCAAGAAGTACACGTGACATTGCGTCATAAGTCTACTATCCACCTACTTACGTCAAACATAACACAACCTGGAGCTTCTCTCGGTCCCCCTGGACGAAGCAAAGCAACCAAGGCACTCACACGGTAGGCAAGTTTTAAAATATGATTCAAATTTGATGTTATTCTATGAACAAGGAGTAGGTCTCAAGTCGTCCATAACCGCGGACACGGCTTTTCGAAAAGATTTAACCCTGCAGGGGTGTACCAACTGCCCATCATAGGCTTCGCATGTACGCCCGGTTTCCACTTGGCTAGGTAAACGCCCGAAACTCCGGAACATCAGAGTCCCTCTAACTAACAACGCACAACTCCGGGTGGCCCCCGGTGAGTCGACACCCAACTCAAAAGCCGGCCGCGCTCTCGAATCGGCCTCTACCGTCTGCCGCAGGTTTGGATACCCGGTTAATCTCACATGGGACACCGGGTCCTCAACCGGACAAGGTGGGCCAGCCAAGGCACAAGTCCTCCTGGCCCAAGGTGGTTTGTAAACAACTGGGGTACCACCAGCACACACACATTGCAAATAGTAAATCATCTCGGGCCACCACTAGAATTGTATGAAGCTAGGTAGGTAAGACTAGGGGACCCCATAGAATCCCACACACGATTAGGCACGCTCGTCAAGAAACACAATACCCGGAACTCGGGACCTAGGTGACTCAAATGGAACAAAACACCTGGCGGGAACAGCCTGGTCTCCCATCTTTCGTCAAGTATAAATTAACATCATCAATAATAAATATCAACCAACTTCTTTAAATAACATGATATCCCAACCCATAGCATAGGGTAAGCAGCAAGTTTTCCTACTCATAGTAAGCAATGGCTGAGCAGCGGTAACTTAGCAATACAAGGTTTTGCTGGGATGTGGGGATCATGGCTGTTTGGTTTTTGAAGGTGGCATGTTCAAAATGGATAGGATCAAACAAACGTTCTAGGCTACAGATAGGCAGGTAGGCAGAAAGGTATCAAGTAATGGTATGAATCTTCCCCTTGCCTGGGTAATCGGTCGTCGAAGCAGACGCAGCAGGGTCCTCGGGCTCGGTGTCAGAAATCTCAACGTAAGTCTCCTCGGCGGTGTGAGGTGCTAACTTAAGGTACCGGCAAGGAAAAGGCACACAAGTAAGTAACGGGTACAATGCACAGGAAAGGATGGTATGATCAAGTTTAATTGACATGATGTGACCCTATCTACTCAGATTTAAATGAAGGTGGTTGACGACACGTCAACAACTTCATATGCAATTTATTTACGTAAAAATGGCTTTGGTATTAGCCTTATTTTTTGTGTAAGTAGCATGTCAACATGGCATGATCAACAATGCATATAACAGGAATTAAACAACGTGAAAATAAAACATCGATTCCGGAGACGGAGTAGTGCCGGTGAAATTGACACAAGGAAGGTCACAGGAAGTGTGGAAAAGATGCATGGGTGTACCACCTTGTGGGACCCACACGATCAATGAGTGACAAGGGGAAAAGTCAATCATGGCATGGTCACATGTGGGTGCAACTTCCTTCCACATTGTTCACAATTTTAAGTTGCTCAAACATAAAAACAGAGGTGATCATGCTGACACGTAGATTTTTCTACCCCAAAATGATATAAGATATGCCCCACTTCGAATTTGCAAAACAGATTGCAAATTCAAAAGAAATGTGGGGGCTAAAATGCAAATTTACCATCACTCCAAAAATAGAGGGGGAAAACTGCAAAATGGACCTCACCATTGAGATCAGTGGACAATTCTACCCCAAAATCATATATGGCAAGATATGTTTGGGGTGGAACTGCTCAAAATCCCAAACTCAGATTGAATTTGATTCCAAACCAATTTGGAATTTTTAAACAGAAAAGAAAAACGAAAAAGAAAAGAAAAGGGAAGGAAAAAAAAGGACTCAGCGAACTTGGGCTGGTCTCGAGCGAAAACGGCCCACTCCAGAAATAGAGAGTGGGCTCAGCCCACTGCCCATTCGGGCAGCACCTCACTGACGTGAGGGGCCCGCTTGCCAGCCTCACAAAAAAAAGAAAAAGGGGGCATGCGCTCAGGGGGGCTCGAACCCAGCACCTCACGCACGCACCACATACCCCTTGCCACTGCGCCACCCAATCGATCCTTACAGGACTTGGGTGTGCAGCCAAGTTATCACCTCTCCTCCGCAACACCTGCACCTGACCGAAGTCTGAACCCCGACGCTGCAATGTTTTCCGGTGACAGCCACCTCGTCGAGGGAGCAGCTACGGCTCGCCTGGGAGTTGCTACCTGGAGGGGACACCTTCATGAACACAGGGATGCCCTCGGTGGTGTCCGTGGCGCAGCCAAGGTGACGCCTTGCTCGCCTGAAGACGGCGGCGCTGCACTGCTTCTGTCCGACAGACACTGCAACCCAGCGGCGACAGCTCTGTTCCGGCGACCCTAGCCTCACGCACAGGCCATCTCCATCAACACCGCGGGTTCCTACGCGCACCTGGGACAACCAGCTTCGCCTCCACACATCGAAACCTCATCGGAGCACACCAGATCGGACCCCAGCCTCACCGGAAAACTCCACGACTGCGGATCTGAACCCGGTTTAGAGCTACTACACGGGAAGCACCCAAAGGCTATACCTTTGAGGCCATACGCACATCCTGGACGTGCCTAGAGCACGCCTGCACACACCTCGGCAACGTTCCGGTCACGGTGATCACCGGCTTGGCGGGGACCCGTGAACACGGCGGTCGGAAACAAGCTACGGTGACAACCCTACGCGCGCCTACGAGGAAAACAGGGGAGCACCATGTGCTCACCTAGAGGATCTTGGGGACGACCTCGACGCCTTGGAGAAGACGGCGGAGCAACGGGTCGACGGCGAGGCAGGAAGGCGGCGCTGCGGGTGCTCTCGTCGCGGGCTCGCAGCACTGCTTCTACCTGCGACCGGCGGAGAAACAGGGGAGATGCCTCCACGGCCCTGGCGGCGGCGCGCAAAATTGGAGGGGGAGTGGAACCCTAGGGCTCCAGGAGGGCTCT
This sequence comes from Bromus sterilis, assembly GCA_950022295.1. Lineage (NCBI taxonomy): Eukaryota > Viridiplantae > Streptophyta > Magnoliopsida > Poales > Poaceae > Bromus > Bromus sterilis. The sequence continues at coordinate 133,022,162 of OX465601.1, read as the reverse complement.
GGGGGTCAGGATATATGGAGGCGAGGCCTCCTGGCCACGCTGGCGGGCGTCGACGTCGATGCCGGCGTCCGTTGTGAGAGGGGAGCTCGGGGACCTCGGCCACGGTGGAAAGACGAAGGAGGAGGTCGCTCGGATGGAGATCCAACGACCACGGTAGCCTCCACGTACCGCTTCGTTGGACAGGCCCAGGTGGGCTGCGGAGAGGAGGCTAGGTGGGCTGGGCTTCCAACAGGAATTTAAAAAGAAAAAGAAAAATGAGCTGTGGATCCATTTTCTATTTAAATAAAACAGAAAAGATCCAGGGTTTTTCTGGGTCAAATACAATTAGGAAAAATACATAAAAATATGTATAAATATCCTTGCATTATTCCTCAATTTCCAAAAATGGTTTGGGCATTTTTGGCAACAACAAAATTGTGAGCTCATTTTTGAATTCAAAATCACTTTGAACTAGAGCCCGTATTTTTTATGATGGCAAAAATGATTTGAGGTCTTTAAAACCCTTGTCATTGCAAAGGAAATGGCTAGGCCAAGTTTGGGGTGAAGGAGAGCATGCATGCAACAATAAAAAATTCTTCAAACACCCTTCTTGAACCACTTTGGAAGCAAGCTGAACCAAACCAGATGGGCTCCAATTCCAATGAAAATTTAAATCACCACATGAAATTACAATCTTTAGCATCATGCCAAGTTACAAAGTCAACAGACAAAGTACAATCTCATGGTGTTTCTTATTCATTGCACATGGGCTGTTACAGCACTCCCCCACCAACACAGAATCTCGTCCCGAGATCTAAGCCTGAAACAACTCAGGATACTCAGAACGGAGATGATCTTCACGCTCCCACGTTGCTTCCTTCTCCGAATGATGTGCCCACTGAACTTTCATGAACTTGACGGTCTTGTTCCGAGTCTTGCGCTTAGACGTCTCAAGAACACGGACTGGACGCTCTGAGTAGGAAAGGTCCGCACTCAGCTGGATCTCGCCCAAGTCAACAGCCTGCTCTGGCTGCTTGAAGCACTGCTTTAGCTGGGACACATGGAACACGTCATGCACCATGGACAGACTCTCTGGGAGCTCGAGCCGAAAGGCAAGAGGTCCTCTAGTCTCAAGGATGCGGAAAGGTCCGACAAATCTTGGAGCGAGCTTTCCTTTGATGCCAAAGCGGTGAGTTCCCCTCAATGGAGACACTCTCAGGTACGCCCAATCACCAACCTGAAACGCTACACCACGGTGCCTTTTGTCATAATAGGCCTTCTGCCTAGACTGTGCTGCCTTTAGGTGCTCTCGAACAATCTTCACTCTGTCCTCTGCCTCTTGGATCACATCTGGACCGAACAACTGCCTCTCACCTGTCTCGGACCAGTTCAAAGGTGTCCTGCACTTGCGGCCATACAAGACTTCAAACGGCGCTACCTGCAGACTTTCCTGATAGCTCTTGTTGTAAGAGAACTCAGCATACGGCAAGCATTCTTCCCACTTCATGCCAAACAAGATGACACATGTCCGAAGCATGTCCTCTAGGATTTGGTTCACGCGCTCGACTTGCCCACTTGTCTGAGGGTGATAAGTGGTACTGAACAACACTGTCGTACCAATCGCCTTTTGAAAGGCCTGCCAGAACTTCGAGGTGAAAAGGCTGCCTCTATCGGAACTGATCTTCTTGGGAATGCCATGCAAAGACACAACTCTTGCGGTGTACAAATCCGCCAACTGAGCTGCTGAAATGGAGTCCTTCACTGGAAAGAAGTGGGCAACTTTGGAAAGATTGTCAATGACAACAAAGATGGCATTGTTCTTCTTCTGCGACAAGGGGAAGCCTGTGATGAGATCCATCTCTATGTGATCCCATTTCCACTCCGGAATCTCAAGTGGCTGAAGCAACCCTGCAGACTTCTGGTGTTGTGCCTTTACTCTCCTGCACACATCACACTGAGACACGTAACGGGCAACATCCCGCTTCATACGAGTCCACCAAAAGCTTTGCTTGAGATCTTGATACATCTTTGTACTGCCAGGGTGAATCGATAGCTTGGAATCATGGGCTTCCTTCATGACGACCTCTCTGAGATCTCCCTCCTTGGGAACAACAACTCGGTCTTCGAACAACACGGTGCCTTCATTATGCACTGAAAAGCAACCGTACTTTGGAACTGAGGCGGCAATACCCTGTTTGATCTTCTGTATCATTGAGCTGCCAGACTGAGCTTCACGAAACTTCTCATGGATAGTGGGCTCTACCACAAGGTTGGCAACATAGCCTGCTGGAACTAGCTCGAGATTGAGCCTTCGAAAGGACTCACACAAATCAGGGTGGATCTTCTGCACCTGGATATTATTGCAATCGCCCTTGCGGCTCAGCGCATCAGCTATGACATTCGCCTTCCTAGGCGTGTACTGAATATCAACTGTGTACTCAGTAATGGTTTCAAGCCATCTTATTTGCCTAAAGTTCAGATTTGGTTGAGTGAACAAGTACTTCAGACTCTTGTGGTCCGTGAACACATCCACCTTCCTCCCTAAGAGGAGGTGTCGCCAAGTGACCAAAGCGTGCACAACTGCTGCAAGCTCCAAGTCGTGCGTAGGATAATTCCTCTCACTCGTCTTCAACTGCCGTGAGGTATACGCCACAATATTCCTTCCTTGCATCAAAACTCCGCCCAGACCTTGCAAGGAAGCATCACAAAACACCTGAAAAGGCTATGACTCATCTGGCGGCATGAGAATTGGAGTTGTGGTCAGCTTCTCTTTCAACTCCTCGAAGGCTGACTGGAAAGCTGGTGACCAAGTGTACCGCCTGTCCTTGCACAACAATTCAGTCATTGGCTTCGCTATTTTGGAGAAATTCTGCACAAACCTCCTGCAATAACTGGCGAGGCCGAGAAAACTCCTTAGCTGCTTCACATTGTTCGGCGGAGCCCACTCTTGAATAGTGCGGACTCGCTCTGGGTCAACCGCAATTCCCTCAGCGGAGATGACATGGCCCAGAAAATTGACCTTGTCCCGCCAAAACTCACACTTGGAGAAGTTGGCGTAATACCGGTGCTCTCTTAACTTCTGCAGCACCAAGCGCAAATGTTCCTCATGCTCAGCCTCTGACTTGGAATAGACAAGAATGTCGTCGAGGTAGAGGATTACAAACACATCAAGCCATTCTTGGAACAAATAGTTCATAGCTCTCATGAATGTCGGAGGGGCATTTGAGAACCCAAAAGTCATGACTGTGAACTCATACAACCCATAACGTGTGTTGAACGCGGTCTTGGGAATATCCTCTTCACGAACATGGATTTGGTGATACCCCATCCTCAAGTCAAGCTTGGAAAACACCTTAGCCCCATTTAACTGCTCAAACAGGTCATTGATGCAGGGTAAAGGGTACTTGTTCTTGATGGTCTTCTCGTTGATACCGCGATAGTCCTGGACCAAGCGGCTAGTCCCATCCTTCTTCTGGACAAACAAAGATGGTGCACCCCAAGGGGAAGTGCTCGCGCGGATAAAACCGCCTTCTTCCAACTCTGTCAACTGCTTCTTGAGCTCAATCAACTCCTTCGAACACATCTTGTACGGATGCCGAGAAATCGGCTGGGTACCAGGCTCTAGCTCAATAACGAACTCAATAGCTCGAACTGGGGGAATTCCTGGCAACTCCTCCGGAAAGCCGTCTGGGAACTCACAGACAACTCTGACCTCTTCGAGCAAAGGCGCAACTCCTGCGTTCAAAGCGTACAACTGTGCCGGTCCTTTCATAGAGCCACAAGTGTACAAGACTTCTGCACCTGAATCATGTGTCAACTTCACTGATCTGGTCGGACAATCAATATTGGCCTTGTGCTGCACAAGCCAATCCATGCCCAAAATGACATCAATGTCGGAACGAGGCAAGACAATCAGGGATGCTGTGAAAACAACGCCCTGAATACGGATCTCCACATCTGGAACAAGCCTGGAAGACTCCACTCTAGAGCCCGGAGAACAAACTGAGAGCGGTTTAGGCAACTGCTCTCTCGGAAGGTCAAGTGACATAGAAAAAGCATTGGAAATGAACGAATGGGAAGCTTCGGAATCGAACAGAACTGTCGCGGGAACTGAACACACAAGAAACCTACCAAGAACGATCTTTGAAGACTGCTGAGCATCTGTGAGGATCACATTGTTCACCCGAACTGCACGTGTCTGTGCCTTCACCATCGCGGTGCTCGGAGTGGAGCGATGTGGAGGCGGTGGGAGCCGAGCAAAGTGTGGGTCAGTGCAGTTGGGAGACGTGTGCCCGGGCTCTCTACACTTGTAGCAAATCACACGCCGGCTTGGGCTGCTGCTGCGGCCTGGGTGCCCTCGCGTGTGGTGGTGTAGAGCGAGCCCCCTGCTGAACTGGGACGGGAGGGCAGGCAAAAGTGCGGACAACTTCCCCCCTCTGCTGGTACTGCTGCCTCTGTGGTGGTGCCTCTGCAACCCAAGTCTTTGCCTTCTTGTGGATCATCACTGCGGAACTGTGCTCTCTCTGGCGCTTCCTGTCTGCATCCCACTCTGCTCTGGCTGACTCCTGGCGGATAGCCTGATCGACGAACTGTGAGAACAGCGTGGGACTGCACTGAGTGAGTGCGTACTTGATCTCTATGCTGAGACCACCACAGAACCTCGCAATCTTCTTAGCCTCTGTGTTGACCTCCTCTGGAGCGTACCTGGCGAGCCTGACGAAGGCCAGGTTGTACTCCTGAACTGACCTGTCACCCTGTTTCAGAGTCAAGAACTCCTCACGCTTCCTGTCCATCAGGCCACTCGGAATATGCACTGCTCTGAAGTCTGCGAAGAAATCTGACCACGTGATGATAGCATCTCCCTTGTTGGCCTTGTAGGTATCGTACCAGCTGGCCGCTGCACCCTGAAGCTGGAAGAAGGCGAAGGTGACATAGTCGACGGGTCTGACGGTGTTTGTATTGAAGTGCTTCTTGATCTCTGCGATCCAGTCATCCGCCTCCAGCGGGTCTCGTGCCTCGGAGAACCTGGGGGGTTGATCGCGAGGAACTGCTGCAGTGTGGTGTACTATGGTCGATCATTCCTCTGGGCAGTCTGGTTCTGCAGCATCTGTAAGATCGCAGCTGTGCCCTGAGCCACTGCGGACACAACCTCCCCAAGGAGAGGGTTCTCTAGCGGCGGCATATTTGCTCTTGGCATCCTGTTTACAGGAACACTTATGAGAACATGATTGAAACATTGACGTAACCAGAAGATAAAGAAATATTGACAACAAAACTTCCTCACGAGGTATGAGAAAGCCGAAGGCTGAAATTCCACCAAGGTTAACCCGGAAAGTCGAAAGCTAGGTGCTACTGGAATCCCCAAACCGAGATCATCCGAATCCAAGATAATAATCTGCTAGCGAGCACACAAAAATATATACAAGTGGTTGGAAACCTGAACAATGAGACATCTGCCCTGAGCGGCCCGCCATCACGGTCGTCCATAGGGGAAAAGACACCACATCCATATTACCATAGGATGCCCGCCAATCCTGTATGGACGTTTCACCTGGGGTACGCCATAAGCGAGGTAGAGCAGTCAACCCCAAGTGGCGGCTCAATGGTCTCAAAGACGCCAACACATCTCGTCGCTAGCAAAAAATTATAGAGGAAACGGAGCCTCATGTAAACGAGAACCTAGATTTGTTTTTGAAAGGGGATAAGTTGCAGAGAGAAAATAACGTTTCACTTCCTCACGGAAAAAGGGGTGGGAGGGTGGGGTAAGAAGAAAAAGAAAGAGTTCCTACTCTCCGATTTTTCCTTAGTAACTACAAAATAGTTTCTAGACTCAAATTCGGCCAGTAAGGGGTCCTACAGTCAGTCCTGCTCTGATACCAAGTTGTAAGGCCCCCGATGCGGTGCTAACTCGAGTTAGTCTCTTTCGCGTCCCGCTCAAGTTAGTAGCGCATAAAGAGCCACCGACTCACAACACTCGCACTCGTGTCGCTGCCGGATTCTCGACAACAGGTATATGAACAAAGAACTTAAACTATGACATAAATATAAAGAGTCCAAGGCATACATCTCCATTAGAAATTATTACAACATCTCAGAGGTCCATGGACCCAACAGAATATCATGCAACAAGCGGAAGACAAACACGACCCAGTAATGTCAAAATCCAAATTGCCCTAGAGAGGGATGCACATAAAGAGTCCACCCATGGATCGTCGAAGCCCAACTTTAGGATCTACTGAACGAGGTCTGTCTCATCGTCATCCTCAGGAGGCACCTCCACGAAGTATCTTCCAAAGCTCGGGTCGTGGTAGTACTCCACTGCAGCGGCCGCTCAGGCAAAACAGTAAAAGCACAAAAGGAAAACAGGGGTGAGATTATAACATTACAGGATAACTAACTCCCTACGGTAAGACAAGACAAAGGTAAAGGTTGCAGCCGCACTAGCATATATGGTGGCTATCGTTCTATTAGAGTAGAGGTAAGATCCAAGAAGTACACATGACATCGCGCCATAAGTCTGCTATCCACCTACTTACGTCAAACATAACACAACCTGGATCTTCTCTCGGTCCCCCTAGACGAAGAAAAGCAACCAAGGCACTCACACGGTAGGCAAGTTTTAAAATATGATTCAAATTTGATGTTATTATATGAACAAGGAGTAGGTCTCAAGTCGTCCATAACCGCGGACACGGCTTTTCGAAAAGATTTAACCCTGCAGGGGTGTACCAACTGCCCATCATAGGCTTCGCATGTACGCCGGGTTTCCACTTGGCTAGGTAAACTCCTGAAACTCCGGAACGTCAGAGTCCCTCTAACTAACAACGCACAACTCCGGGTGGCCCCGGTGAGTCGACACCCAACTCAAAAGCCGGCCGCACTCTCGAATCGGCCTCTACCGTCTGTCGCAGGTTTGGATACTCGGTAATCGCACATGGGACACCGGGTCCTCAGCCGGAAAAGGTGGGCCAGCCAAGGCACAAGTCCTCCTGGCCCAAGGTGGTTTGTAAACAACTGGGGTACCACCAGCACACACACATTGCAAATAGTAAATCATCTCGGGCCACCACTAGAATTGTATGAAGCTAAGTAGGTAAGACAAGGGGACCCCATAGAATCCCACACACGATTAGGCACGCTCGTCAAGAAACACAATACCCGGAACTCGGGACCTAGGTGACTCAAATGGAACAAAACACCTGGTGGGAACAACCTGGTCTCCCATCTTTCGTCAAATATAAATTAACATCATCAATCATAAATATCAACCAACTTCTTTAAATAACATGATATCCCAACCCATAGCATAGGGTAAGCAGCAAGTTTTCCTACTCATACTAAGCAATGGCTGAGCAGCGGTAACTTAGAAATACAAGGTTTTGCTGGGATGTGGGGATCATGGTTGTTTGGTTTTTGAAGGTGGCATGTTCAAAATGGATAGGATCAAACAAACGTTCTAGGCTACAGCTAGGAAGGTAGGCAGAAAGGTATCAAGTAATGGTATGAATCTTCCCCTTGCCTGGGTAATCGGTCGTCGAAGCAGACGCAGCAGGGTCCTCGGGCTCGGTGTCGGAAATCTCCACGTAAGTCTCCTCGGCGGTCTCAGGTGCTAACGTAAGGTACCGGCAAGGAAAAGGCACACAAGTAAGTAACGGGTACAATGCACAGGCAAGGATGGTATGATCAAGTTTAATTGACATGATGTGACCCTATCTAATCAGATTTAAATGAAGGTGGTTACCGACACGTCAACAACTTCATATGCAATTTTATTTACGTAAAAAATGGCTTTGGTCTTAGCCTTATTTTTGGTGTAAGTAGCATGTCAACATGGCATGATCAACAATGCATATAACATGAATTAAACAACGTGAAAATAAAACATCGATTCCGGAGATGGAGTAGTGCCGGTGAAATTGACACAAGGAAGGTCACAGGAGGTGTGGAAAAGATGCATGGGTGTACCACCTTGTGGGACCCACAAGATCAAAGAGTGACAAGGGGAAAAGTCAATCATGGCATGGTCACATGTGGGTGCAACTTCCTTCCACATTGTTCACAATTTTATGTTGCTCAAACAAAAAACGGAGGTGATCATGCTGACCCGTAGATTTTTCTACCCCAAAATGATATAAGATATGCCCCACATCGAATTTGCAAAACAGATTGCAAATTCAAAAGAAATGTGGGGGCTAAAATGCAAATTTACCATCACTCCAAAAATAGAGGGGGCAAACTGCAAAATGTACCTCACCATTGAGATCAGTGGACAATTCTACCCCAAAATCATATATGGCAAGATATGTTTGGGGTGGAACTGCTCAAAATCCCAAACTCAGATTGAATTTGAATCCAAACCAATTTGGAATTTCTAAACAGAAAAGAAAAACGAAAAATAAAAGAAAAGGGAAGGAAAAAAAAGGACTCAACCAACTTGGGCTGGTCTCGGGCAAAAACGGCCCACTCCAGAAATAGACAGTATTCCGGCAGCACCTCACTGACGTGAGGGGCCCGCTTACCAGCCTCACAAAAAAACGAAAAAGGGGGCATGTGCTCGGGGGGGCTCGAACCCAGCACCTCACGCACGCACCACATAACCCTTGCCACTGCGCCACCTAATCGATCCTTACAGGACTTGGGTGTGCAGCCAAGTTATCACCTCTCCTCCGCAACACCTGCACCTGACCGAAGTCTGAACCCCGACGCTGCAACGTTTTCCGGTGACAACCACCTCGTCGAGGGAGCAGCTACGGCTCTCCTGGGAGTTGCTACCTGGAGGGGACACCTTACTGAACACAGGGATGCTCTCGGTGGTGTCCGTGGCGCAGCAAAGGTGACGCCTTGCTCGCCTGAAGACGGCGGCGTTGCACTGCTTCTGTCCGACAGACACTGCAACCCAACGGCGACAGCTCTGTTCTGGCGACCCTAGCCTCACGCACAGGCCATCTCCAGCAACACCGCGGGTTGCTACGCGCACCTGGGACAACCAGCTTCGCCTCCACACATCGAAACCTCATCGGAGCACACCAGATCGGACCCCAGCCTCACCGGAAAACTCCACGGCTGCGGATCTGAACCCGGTTCAGAGCTACTACATGGGAAGCACCCAAAGGCTATCCCTTTGAGGCCATACGCACATCCTGGACGCGCCTAGAGCACGCCTGCACACTCCTCGGCAACATTCCGGTCACGGTGATCACCGGCTTGGCGGGGACCCGTGAACACGGCGGCCGGAAACAAGCTACGGTGACAACCCTACGCGCGCCTACGAGGAAATCAGGGGAGCACCATGTGCTCACCTAGAGGATCTTGGGGACGACCTCGACGCCTTGGAGAAGACGACGGAGCAACGAGTCGACGGTGAGGCAGGAAGGCGGCGCTGCGGGTGCTCTCGTCGCGGGCTCGCAGCGCTGCTTCTACCTGCGACCAGTGGAGAAACAGGGGAGATGCCTCCACGGACCTGGCGGCGGCGGCGCGCAAAATTGGAGGGGGAGTGGAACCCTAGGGCTCCAGGAGGGCTCTGGGGGTCGGGATATAAGGAGGGGAGGCCTCCTGACCACGCTGGCGGGCGTCGACGTCGATGCCGGCGTCCGTTGTGAGAGGGGAGCTGGGGGGACCTCGGCCACGCTGGAAAGACGAAGGAGGAGGTCGCTCGGATGGAGATCCAACGGCCACGGTAGCCTCCGCGTACCGCTTCGCTGGACAGGCCCAGGTGGGCTGCGGAGAGGAGGCTAGGTGGGCTAGGCTTCCAACAGGAATTGAAAAAGAAAAAGAAAAACGAGTTGTGGATCCATTTTCTATTTAAATAAAACAGAAAAGATCCAGGGTTTTTCTAGGTCAAATACAAGTAGGAAAAATACATAAAAATATGTATAAATATCCTTGCATTATTCCTCAATTTCCAAAAATGGTTTGGGCATTTTTGGCAACAACAAAATTGTGAGCTCATTTTTGAATTCAAAATCACTTTGAACTAGAGCCCATATTTTTTATGATGGCAAAAATGATTTGAGGTTTTTCAAACCCTTGTCATTGCAAAGGAAATGGCTAGGCCAAGTTTGGGGTGAAGGAGAGCATGCATGCAACAATAAAAAATTCTTCAAACACCCTTCTTGAACCACTTTGGAAGCAAGGTCAACCAAACCAGATGGGCTCCAATTCCAATGCAAATTTAAATCACCACATGAAATTACAATCTTTAGCATCATGCCAAGTTACAAAGTCAACAGACAAAGTACAAACTCATGGTGGTTCTTATTCATTGCACATGGGCTGTTACACTTTGTTTGTCCAAGGTTTAATCGTCGGTATCCCATACCTAGTTAATCCTCGTTACCGGCAAATATATTTACTCGTTCTGTGATATTACAACTCCATGAGATAATGACATGGTTGCAAGCTATTTGATGCAATATCATCGAGGGGACCATAGTACCTATCCGTCACCCGGATGGACAAATCCCGCTCTCATCCATACTCCTCAACATATTCCTTTGGAGTACCCAAGTTACACCTTTATGGTCACCCTGTTACGTCGTGACGGTGGTGCAATGAAAGCATCCTCCGGAGATAGCAATTACATACGAACTTTATGGTCTAAGGATTAGGTTACTAGGTTATTGAGTTATCGCAGTGTTGAAATTTGTGACTGGATCACATCGCAATACTTTGATTTGGGTATACATCCATCATAGCATTCTCCTAATGACATGACTTCATTGTCAACAGACGTATGTATCTCCATGATCAGGAAAACTTGATCATCAATTGCACAATGAACTAGTATACTAGAGTTAACTAGGGACCTGGTTGTTTATATACTACAAGTGTATTAATGTTTCCGCTTATTATAGTTATAGCATAGTATAAAACTTATTATGAAAAAATAGAGTTATGGCAAAACAAAATCTTTACTATTTTCCTCTAAATCTCAAACAGAACACCACATCCCTTGCAGTTGGTTGCCGAAATCATTTGTTGGATGCGATTGAACTCTTTTCTGATTTCAGAATCAGAGGCGTTCGCCAAGCTATTGCACCATTTGTTGAGAGAAGACAAAAATTGTAGTTATTGATGATCCTTTATGTACTCCCGCATTTGAAGGATGGCGTACCAGGCCTACCTCATACTGCCTGGCGCATGCTTGATGCAGGGGAACTCTGTTTTGTGGTTGAATAAAAACTTCCCTCGCCTATTGTTTCTTCTTCTTATGATGCCCTCCCTATTAGAGTAGCCATTGAGAGCATCATCCAGAACAGCCTTGATGTGTTTGTACTCATTTTTCTTCTAAACACTCCCCGAGTCGATATAGACGGCAAAAAATTTGGGTTGCCTCCCAATAAGCGCTTTATTTTATGCCTTTGAGCTAGGCATGATGCAAAAAGTTCATGTTTTGTCAACTTCAAATGAATAGCTTTATCAAGTAACAGACTCATAAGGTAACTTAATCTTCTTTCGAAGGAAGTGTTCCATTCCCTTTTTGAGGGGGAATTGGAAACTAATGGTCCCTTATTTCATAACAATGATAGCACCAACGATACGGAGAAAAGAATGTGTCGGGGGGATGGATCAAAACCATAACCCGGCATATAGAAGACTCGGACAGACTCAGAAGAAGGAGGCCCATAAGGGGACCCGGTTTTGGGTCGAGTCACACCAAACAAGAAGCCCGAAGACCTTAGAAGGTATAGGACTTACCTTGGTGAACAAGGAAACCCCTTGTAACTAGAATAGGATTCCAGATCGTGTAGAAGTCGGACTCGTGTGAACCTAGGGACCCGGCATCTATATAATCCGCCCCCCTGGGTTGCCAAAGGGATAACTCAGCTTAGATATTCTCGAGGCATAGGTAGCGATTCCGCACCCTTGCATTCGGGAAGTCGACATCCAATAATAGAAAAGCAGGAGTAGGTCTTTACTTTACGAGGGGCCAAAACCTGGGTAAAATCTCATTTCTCGTGATCTCGTCGACTCTCTCCTCATATTCACCTCGCATCAAAGGCCTCACGTGAAGTCCTCCAATGAGGACATCTGCCGTGACTTTCCCACGACTGTTGGCGCCCACCGTGGGGCCTGTGTGCGCAAGCTTCGTAATTCTAGTGGGGGCTTGTCGAGAAATGAACGGCTTCACCGGAAACCGACACGAAAAGCTTCGCGCCGACAACACCACCTAGGCTCTGAAAGCCGGCTTCGTCGAGTCGGATTATCGAATCCCACTGGGTTCCATCCACCACCTCATTGGAAGATCGCACGGACTCCAGCTGGAACCAGGCTGTGATATCCCTACAGAGGTAGCAAGCCGGCTCAGAACCGACTCCCGACATGTTTTCGTTGGGGTCGTCCATCGATCTTCAGGGCTGACACGATCTGTCGAAATCATGATGCATGACAACTCGATAGAACTCTCTGATGCTGACTCATGTTCCATAAAAACAAAACATTCTAATACCGAGTCCATCTTCCCAATCGGAAGTAACCGACTCGGTCCTGCGCCAGAAGAATACGATCCAGACTTTCCCTGCTTTCAGACATCGTACCGCTCCATAACAAGTCCCCGTACCAACTCTAAGGAATCAGATCATGAGAAACCGACCGGCTCCACTCATAATTTCATTGGGTTCACCCATGGATCTCTAGTGCCAAAACATTCTGTCAAAGCCAAGGAAGAGAAGGATGTTTCACAATTCCCAGAAAATGTCTCTTTTTCAGATGAAGAAGATGGCAAGAACATGAGAGAATCTATCCCTTTTGAAGAGACCCAGCATGAGGGAAATCAAGTAGACCCTATGTGCATGGCTAAAGTCACAAGCCAAATTAGCAACAACCCAGATCCCATGGAAATCCTAAAGGGACCCAAGACCGGTAAGACTAGGGAAAGTCGAGTAAGGCACAACGAGGAAATAGGAAAACACCAGAAGAAGGTGACTTAACGGCAAAGGGAGGAAGCCTACGAGCACCAAAACCATGTGGAAAAACGCACCCGCTTCTCACAGGAGGCGCAACCGGATGAAGACCACAAGACCATAGGTCATGTGCTCGGACCAATAAATCGCGTGCTAAACCGTGTAAAATAATTGGTCGGGGATCTTCAAGAACTCATCGACGCTGTCATCAGATACGTCGAGTCAGACGAAGCAAAATACAGAGGAGTCAGGGACCAAAGACGAACCAATATTGGAAAACGAAATTTCGATCGAACTCGATTGAAGATACTAACGTCCGCTCCCGGAAGCAAGGAAACTTTATAAGACCAGACAAAAGAACTCGTACGCATAATTACGGGAAATCTCTACAAGAGTCCTGCCCAAAGTACTCTAAATTGGGTCGCCCTGCAAACCACCCTTGGGATCAATGCAATTACATGCTCACATTCAAGTGACAACGGAGCAAAGACAATGAGAAGATGAACCCGCCCAGGGAAATTTTGGTCGGTTTCTACAACCAAAGGACAGCACACCCAAGAGACCTCAGACCCACTTATTATGGAGTCGGTCCGGGTCGCCAAGCATCAAGGGACTGGTAAAAACAAAACAACAATGCTCTCCTATGGTAAGTACGAGTTTATCTAGTGAAGCCCGTCATCTAGTGAATAAGCGAGAGCCGATAACCACGCGCTCGATCAATAAATGAACTCACAAAGCCGTGGGATAATGCGACATCCTAGTTTTTTCCCCTTTTTGTTTGCAAAACCTTTTGCTGATTTTTGAAAATTGGAATTTTATTTGCTGGATAATTTCCAAACTCTTTTGGCCCTAATAACTTGGACCTAAATGTTTCCTAGGCCAAGTGACCTCAAAACCTTTCTCCCTATGGTCCTAGGTCAAGCTATGATCATCCATGACCTTGCCATATTTTTCTTCCACAAGAAATTCCTTTTTATTAATGGAATAAGCTCTTTTCCCCCTCTTCGTTGAAGCTAGCCTTGCTTCTGCTACTCCTTTTGACTTGAAACTTTTTGTGTTGGACTATGGTATCATGCCTCAGGATTCCATGAAATAAAATCAACAAGTTCAGTACACCTTTTTCCCTCCAAAAATTCTTTTCCATTTCTGGTCAGGAGGGCACTTTGTGAAGGAAGTACTTTGAACTTTGATCAAATGGCTCTAGACTTTTTACCACTTACACTCCTTCCTAAACCAATCTTGCACACCAAAATGCAGCTCAAAACTCCAAGCCAATCAGCCTCTAGAAATTTCCAAAGTGTGCTGCAGAAACAATCTTTTCAAGTTGGCATCCTCTAGAAGCCTTCCCCAGTGCCTCCAAGACCCCAGATGGACTCGTGGACGTTGCACACGTGCCCCAGACACGCATGGCGAGCAGTGGCTGCTCCCAGTGCACGCGTGCACAGGGTGAGCACGCTCACTGCCAGCCAAAGGCGCACTCTGGCCACGGCCGAAAGGTCGCCATCAGGGGCACGCCTCGCCCGGTGAGCCCGTGGCCGCACACGCATGTCCGCAGCTCCGAGAGCTCACCGGTACGCCACCTGCCCCTGCCCAAAGCCGCGCCTCTCGTCGGAGGATGCACCACTGTCGCCACTGTTTGACAGCAGACGAGCACGCCGCCCCCTGTGCTCCGCACGCTCCCGCACCTTCCGCATTTGTTTCTTCCTGTCGCACGCACGCTTGCCACCTCTCCCCAGCAAATACGTGTCGCCCGCCGCCTTGCATGTTGATGCAGAGCCGCCGCAGCGACCTGTGCCGACGTGAACCGTTGCCCCGCCAATGCAGCGCCTCAGGGGCCGCTAGCACGTGCGCCTGCACACCTCTAGAAGGTCCTCGACACGTCGGAGCAGCTCGAGCTTATCCTCTCACCCGCACTACTCCAATTTATTCTGCCCGGCCGTGTCCTCGACGGAATCATGTCGCCCCCTATAAAAACCCACACCCCCTTTGCCTTTGAGCACCGCATCCACCTTCACCTCACTCCAATTGAGCACAACGCCAAGAAACGCCCGCCGGGGAGGCCCCAGGCCGTGGATCTCACCGGGGCCCCGTCGCGAGGACTCCACCGTTGCGAGCCGCCCCTGGATCTTCCCTAGCCTTGCCCTTGCTTCACCTAGCTTCCCTTGCCTCTGGTAGTTCCAATGGTGCACTCGCCGGTGGGATTCATGCAGAGAACCTCCACGCCGACGAGCTCCCGCCGCCGCCAGAAGCTTGAGAAGACCCCCGCCTCGCCGTCCAGAAGATATTCGCCAAGTTCTTAGTATGCCCGTGCTCACTGTCCCCTCCTCCGTCGTCTGGTGTAGACAAGAGCCTCCAGCAGGACCTCACCGCCGGCAAAACCTCTTTTCGGAGCCGTCGGGCCCTGTCTCCCTCTCGCTCCCAGTCAAACTGACTGGCAGGCCCCACCTGCCAGTGACCCAACCCCCTCCCGAATCGTTTTCTAAGTGGAGGCGCCTCACAGGAATACGCCTTCGACGTGGCCTCTCCAGGGAATTTCTCTGGAAATCATTTAAATCATTTTAAAAGGATATTTTGACCCAACTTTTACCATGAATATCTTCTAAACCACAAGGCCAAATGAGTTGATTCTTTTTGCTAAATTTTTTTCTTGGTCTCCTCTTCAAGTTGGAAAATTTTGGTAATTTTTCTCTCAATATAGGTGTACTGGACAGAAGCAAAGTGCATTTCACTTATTTGGTTTTGCTCTTTTATAATTAATTTCAGAGGACTCCAGCTTTCTTGCTGAGAACCAGGAGTTCAGTGACACTCCACTTGACCAAGGCAAGCCATAACATCCTTGTCATGAGGGTTTAGATGTGTTGCATGATGCTTTGCCCATTAATATTGAAATTTCTTGAAATATAATTAATAAGTAAGTGAACTACGCCCTGTTAAATTAAACTTGATATGCTCTCTGATCATACACATGTTTTCTTGAGCCCATAACACATCCATGTTAATTCCATCATGATATATGCTATAGTTGCCTATGTGTTGATCCCATAACCATGACCGTTGTACTCATGTTGGTCCATGCTAATTTCTGCACTTGTTGGATGGTATCATGTTCATATGGTTACTCTCATATGGATCTAATTTTGCTAATGAACTTGGTTGGAACGTAATAAACATGAACTAACCGTTGTCCAAGTGCCACCGAACCGGATTCATTTCGTGCAGCCACAGTTTCCTATATGGGAAGGCCTTAGCTTGGGCTATCGTAGTGCCTTCACGGATGTCACCAAAGAGGGGAGGTTACGCATTGCACGCTACCCTGATCAGGTAGGTGGTGGTAATCTCGAGATCCAGAGTTGATATGTTTACCCGGGAGTCACTACAAGGGACAAAGTTTATGTTAAGGACCATGCGATGGCAGGGATACCCAAGACATGCGATGTCGGTAGCACCGTAGGAGGATTATGCGGTAGTTAAGTTTCGTTAGAGTAGTCCTAGTCCTTGGGCAAGGAGCTCCATAGTGTGGGTAAAGTGCACAGCCTCTGCAGAGTGTTATACCAATCTATTCGAATAGCCACGTCCACGGTAATGGAAACCGTTCGTACTAGGTTACACTTGGGACAACACCTAAACTGGTAATATGATGAAGTTAACTTGTGGTCATGCGATGACCGGAAAGGTGAGAGGTCATGCGAAGACCGGTATGATTGTGGTCATCCGATGACACGGAAATTGAGTTAGGGTGGACTCAGAGGTAAGGTTCATGGTCATGCGATGACCATGGAAAAACGGTTATGTTATAATCTGTCTAAGACTTATGTTGCATGTTATTACTGATGATGGATCACCCTGATGATATGGTTGTTGTGAGCTTGCAAGTACATTCAATGTACTGACCTGGCGTGTCATGCCAGATGCAGGAGAAGCGGTGCGTGAGGATTCTGGCGTGCTGTACTTCGCGAACTAGGCCGTATCCCAGCAGTGTCCCCGTAGAGTGGAGCTCCATCACCCCGTTATTCTGCTGCCGTAGAGTATCTCGTCGCTCGTATCAAGGCCTCGAGATTTAACATAAATAATGTAGATATTGTTGCCGCACGAGATGTGCCGCTTGACCTTGTAGCCATTTGTATCCCGAACCTATGTACCTGTATAATTATGTGACATCCTCTCTTTTCCGGAATGATAGACTACTCATATCAACAAGGTGCACCTTCTTTTCCGGAAGCACATCTTCAAAGAACTCCAAAGTTAAGCGTGCTTGGCTTGGAGAGATTTGAGGATGGGTGACCGACCGGGAAGTTGTTCCCAGGTGCGCACGAGTGAGGACAAAGTGCGCAGGAAAGACTAGTGTTGATCTGTGGGGACAGTCTAGATCCCGCCAGGCGTACGCCGGGAACCGGTGGCTGTGGCCGGGGCGTTACAAATTATTAATAAAGCGGTTGTTTCTGTACCAATTTGTTTTGCATTGCCAGAAGACATGATCTCTGGGCTGGCAATGTAAGGTAAACCGGTCGCTCTAAGCCGGGGTGCCACAGATAATGCACAGCTCCGTCACTATTGTATATAAATAGATCATGAATGTACCAGGACAACTTGTTAAAAAAATAAAAATATAAGAGTCGACCACTGCAGGTCGTCTCCTTCTTTCCTTTTTCTTGTTATTTTACATTTTTTGCATTTGCATTATACTCTCGCATTACATTCTTGCAGTCACCATCAGGAGTCCTAGAGGGCTTGATCACCCCTCTTATTGGAACCAGACATGTATATCGCTGATTTAGAGACCCTGGGGCCTTGAAGTCTCTCGACTTTAGCTTTACAAATGGGGACTCGGCATATACGTGTATCTTGACATATATATCGCTTTATTTAGGGACCTTGGGGGCTTGAAGTCTTTTGACTTCAGCTTGGCAACTTGGGACTCGGCATATATATGAAAATTGCCTACTATGGCATTGGCATGTATAGCTGCTGCAAACTCGCACTAATATGACCTACGTGGGCCATTCTAGTTTCAAACATCAGCCGGCTCTATTAAGACGCCTCTTGAAATTTGATTCTATTACAAGGAACACTAGAAACAGTCATGCGATGCCTGCTTACAGAGAAGTTCCATCTTACACCCAAGAAGGTGACCAGCATCCCTTTTCCACAAGTCAGATCGAAGCCTATTATTCAGAGGTTGGATGATCCAGAACTTGTGTTGTTAAAGAATGTTGTGATAGTCACGCGAACGGCCGGTCTTCTATGAGCCTTTACATTTTTTCTGCATGAATAAATATCTTTTTACATCTTTTTACATCTTTTAATCGCTTATTTTTCTTGCATACATGAAACATATACATTATAAATTGTGCTAATAAGTCGGCACTTGAAAGTCACAAACACACTCTTCAATGATTCAGAAAACATACCAACTGTTCATAAGCGACTCATGGGGGCTACGTGTTGATTTTTCTGGGTTAGGCATTTTTATGCTATGCTAGTGAATAGATGTTTGTGCCTACATGCAAATATGTGCCCTGATGATACTATGAAAAGTAAGTATACACCGACTCTCGCGACAAGGACACAGTAAAAACTAGGCTTGTCAAAAGAATCACTGGTATACGCCACGCTTTTGGCCAACTTCTAATAACAAAGAAGGCCGTTTTTCATCAAAGAAAACCGGCATTATCAAGAAAAACAAGTTTTCAATAGAAGATAGCATTCATCATTCAAAAGGACAGAAAAGCAGTTAAAACAGAACTACGAGTTCAGGTGCATACCACGCACAAAATATAAGTAGCACATTATTACATCAGCCAACACTATGGCATTTCAGGTGTTCTTAGTCAATGATTTCTAAAAAACAAGATAACTAGAGCAGACTCGGTTGCAGCAACTTCAATTTAAGCACGTCCTTTTTTCCGGCTATCTTCAAGGATGCATTTCAGTACTATCTGCGGGAGCCATGAGGTTATCACAACCCTTATATAATTGCACGTCAGAGATATGTTCAATCGTCAAGTCATCTTCCTCCTCACCTGAAGCCGTCTGGGCTGAAGATGTCGGGACCGCAGATTTTGATAGAGGAAGCATGGAAAAGGCGACCGGCTCGGGAGGAGTAATACTCTGCCTCTTATTCCATTCATCATAACCAGGTTCCAACATGGATAGATCTACTTCTTCAGCAATTTTCCTGGCAAACATGTGAGTCTCCTTGATAATCTTGGAATAGTCCTCGGTATAGAACCAAGACCCATCAACATTAAGCTCAGGGAAGCCGTCAGGCAACAATTCCGGCTTCATATCTGGATGGTATGATTTGGCGGGCTCTAGGCCATGCATCACCCCCAATCGACATGCCGAGTGCTTTACGAAATCCACCCAAGCAGGTAGAGTTGAGAACAACTGCATCATGCCGATTAGTTTGGGTATGACAGCGGGCCGACCTTGACTTGCGACAATGGTTTTGACGGCTCCTTCATAAAGTTGCTTGATCACTGTATATAATAGAGTCAGCTTCATACCTAGTGACTCCTGGAGAGCAGGATGTTCCTTGCTTGTTTCAAAAACTTGCAAAAGTCAGCAAAACTCATGAGTGTATAACAACATAAAAAATCCACTCAGCTAAAAAACAACTCACCTAAGACGGCGATAGAAAATTGATGAACACTCCTCTTGAGAGTATTCAACCTCTTCTCTATCTCTTGGTAGTTGGACTTAGCATCATCCACAATTTTACTTAAAGAATTTTGAGCCTCGGCGTGGTGATATTTTACCGCTTCCAGCTCCTCGGCTTTCCTCTTCAATTCATCGATTATCCAGTTAATCTCCTCATCAGCCTGCCGTCGTTTTTCAGACTCGGCTAGAAATTTCTCTTCTAATTGTCGAGTCGCCTGGCCGGCTTGTAATGCTAATGCCTACACAAAATGAGTACAAAGTCCCTACTTATTACAAGTATATAACCGGGTACTTGGGGCTACACTATTTCAAAACATATTCATAAGTTTCAGGTCATTGCAGGCAAGACAACCCAACACTTGGGGGCTACACCAATATAGTTGTCTCATATATGATATTCAAAGAGAGTCTACTCAGGAATAAAAAAGACAATATACATACCTCGTATCACTGCTTCATGTAGACGATCAAGTCACGTTGTTCACCAAGCCGACTCATCGATTGAAGGTATAAATCTTCTAGAGAGGCCTTCTCAAGAGTCAATTTAAAGGATTGACTAGTAGATGGTTTCTCAATAGTCGAAATAACCAGATCAACAACATGTTCACGCTCGCAAAAACTTCCTCCTCAACCATAGACTTATTAGCTGAAGGAGTCGGAATTGGATCTAGGGCAGTAACCGTCTCCTTAGACTGCGGAGCCGGATCCTTATCACCCCCTTTGGAGAGTCGTCCTTGTACGCAGCAGAAGGACTTGACACAGTTGGGGTGGATTTTTCTGGCTGATTCTCCACTATAACAGATATAGTAGGCATGTTTTTATCCATGATAAGCGACTCCTTTGACGTTCCGGAGTCGGTGTTTGTTTTGATCTTCGCTTGATCCCTAGAGCCGAAGAAAGCTCATGATCAATACCATTCTATGAGTACAAACCATTATTTACTCAAAGTACGTACCCACGGTTATTGGGAAACTTCATGGGAAGTCGCATAGATGACTCCCAGAGGACGGACTTGGCTCTTCAGCATTAACAGCGGGTTGGTGTAGCTTGGAACCTCCCTTCTGGCGAATCCGGCGTGGAGTATCAGGAAGATTAGACTCAAGGGGATCGACGGACTCAGAACTACGAGTCTGTCTTTTCTTTTCTTGTCCCTATAAATTAAAATATAAGACATAGCTTATAACAAGGTTTTCTTGAAAAGAAAGAGCATATAAAGTACCTCTTGCTCGAGGACCTTTTTCTTCTCCACGTTGGGGGAGTCGGCAGTGGTATGAGGAGTTTCTTCTTCATTGTCGTTGCCACTATCATTTCCTGGGTCCTCCTGCATGATCAGAGGAAAATAAAAGAGAAATGTGTCATAAGAGGAGAATAAATCAATACTTACATCATTTTCTGGGTTTTTAGCACTCGTCTCCTCTTCGGTAGAGGGCTCTTGAGTGGTGACCCACCATGAGTCGGTTACCTAGAAATATAGCCAAAGGTCAAAATATCAGAACAAACGACACAAAATCTGGTCTTATACTAACAAGCAAAGTCGGTTAGCAACATACTGCCGGAGCCAAATTATCCACACAGAAGCCAGACCAATCGTCGAGATATCAACTTTGCTCTCTGCAAGTTACTTCTTGCAGGCTGACACAAGAGCGGTTGGAGTGAATTATGTGTGTGTATACCGCATGGGGTCATTCAGACCTGTATACTCGCACATAAGCCGGCTCCTAACGCTGAGAGGTCAGATTTGCCAGCCAACCCAGCACCGGATCATATCAGTACTAAGAGGAACATGGGCAAGAAGTGCTTTTATCCCGCCAAGCACATGGCTGAGTTTCTCTTTTTGCTCCTTTGATGGGTAAGGATTAAAATTTCCCTGGTCAACAAGTTCACTCTCACGGAACCCAGGCAAAGGATTCTCTTTCTCTGGGACTTTGGCAGTACAGTAAAAGAAAGACTTCTGCCAAGTCCTCACATGATTAGACAATTTCATGGATGGATACACACTTCCATGTCGCCTTTGGATGGCCATTCCCCCGCATTCCAGAAGTGGGCCTCCACTATACTCGGTTTGTTTACTGCCATAGAAGAACTCGGAAAATAAGAGCAGAGTCGACTTCCTCTGCAAATATATTCACAGAAAACTTGGAAGCGGCAGATGTTCAAAACGGAGTTTGGAGTGAGATCTTGGGGATGCAAGCCGTATGTGCCCAAAACATTTCTGAAAAATCTAGACCCGGGAGGACAGAATCCCCGAGTTATGTGATCTCCAAAAATGACTACCTCACCTTCTCGGGGTTGAGGTCCAATCTCGTCTCCAGGAGCACGCCAATGAATCTCCTCTCGGGATGTAAAAATTCCCAACTTCTCCATCTCCTCTAGTTGGAGCCGGGTCATCTGTGATCGCATCAAGTTCGCCTCGTAGGTGCTCTTGGGAACCGGTTTCTCTTGGGGTTGAGCCTTTCTGCTCCTAGAAACAGGTTTCTTCCCCATGACGGAAGAGAGGGACCTGAGCCATGAATGTGCAAAGCCGGTTGGAAAAAGAACGAGTGAAACTATAGTATAGTCAGAATCTATTTACTACAAGTCGGATACTACGCAAACAAGTTTCGCATAGACAAAGTAAATGGATCTACGAGACCTAAAAAATACAAACAAAAAGGAGGAGTTTATTCTGATGCTCGTAAGAAACATAAATGATTATGGTGAGCTCGATACAGATCTGAAAGGAGGTACTCGTAAAATAAGCAATGAGCCTAAGAGGCGATTCATGGGTAGATTCAAATTAATCTACGACATCTAAGAAAAGTCACAATTGTTCATCTCGTTTCCTTTGAACCTCGAAAGTAAGGAAACAATGGTGATATGAGTAAATGAAACATGGTAAGAAGAGACAACGCAAGGAGGAACTTACTCGCGCGATGAGCGAGAATGGAGAGGAACCAAATCTTCTTTCGTGCAGCCGCGAATGAAAAATGCGCTCGTGAAGGTTGCAGAGGAGATCGAGAGATTGGTTTCTAGTGTGTGAAGAAGAAGAAGAAGAAGAAGAAGAGGCGATGGCGGGAATGAATGGATGCGACCCGAAACTGGAAGGTCCATTTATAAAGGACTATCGACCGAAAATCGAGGCGCCGCAAACAAGATTTCCAATAGAAAGACTCGTAGGTCCCCGTGGCATTCAAAGGATGCATTTGTTGATGTGACCAAATCAATCGAGGGAAGCGTTTCGGGAATCTTCATAATAAATGGAGGACAAAATCTGCAACCATTAATGCACTGATGAAGATCAATGGGAGTCGGCATGGATAACTACAAAAGGGAAACAGGAAGATCATCGTGAAGCTAAAGCATCGCGTTAATCTTGGGGGCTAATGTCGGGGGGGGGGGGTGGATCAAGACCATAACCCGGCATATAGAAGACTTAGACCGACTAAGAAGGAGGCCCATAAGGGGAACCGGTTTTGGGCCGGGTCACACCAAACAAGAAGCCCGAAGACCTTAGAAGGAATTGGACTTACCTTGGTGAACAAGGAAACCGCTTGTAACTAGAATAGGATTCCAGATCGTGTAGAAGTCGGACTCGTGTGAACCTAGGCACCCGACATCTATATAAGCCGTTACCCTTGGTCTCCAAAGGGACAACTCAACTTAGATCTTATCGAGACAACTCCACACCCTTGCATTCGAGAAGTCGACATCCAATAATAGAAAAGCATGAGTAGGTATTAACCTTACGAGGGGCCCAAACCTGGGAAAAATCTCGTGTCTCGTGATCTCGCCGACTCTCTCCTCGTATTCACCTCGCAGTAAAGGCCTCGCGTTAAGTCCTCCAATGAGGACATCTGCAGTGAATTTCCCACGACAGGACGTCCCAAAATAATTGGACAAGAGGGATCACACTCAATGTCCATGACAAGAAAATTAACGGGAACATAATTATCATTGACAACAATAGGAACATCACCAATCCTTCCCAAAGGTTTCTTTACGGAAGAATCGACAAGACGAACCCCAAAAGAATAAGGATCAAAAGGTTTCAATTCAAGCATATCATACATTATTTTTGGTAAAATAGAGGCACTAGCTCCAACATCACAAAAAGCAAAGCAAGAGAAATTATTCAATTTAACTTTGACCATAGGATCCCAACAAGCTTCTAGTTTTCTAGGAATAGAAACCTCTAACTTAAGTTTCTCCTCCCTAGCTTTGATAAGAGCATTGGTAATATGCTCGGTGAAGGCAATGTTGAGTGAACTAGTGTGGGGGTCTTTGGCCATTCTTCGAAAAAATTGATAACTTCAGAAAGACTACAATTATCAAAATCAAGATCACTACCATTAATTAAAGTGGTCGTGATGTAATCTAAGCTCATTCTCTTGGTAGTCTCTAAGTTCATGGGACCTTCTTGTCCTATAGTTGAGGTATTAGCATCACCATTGATAGGTCCAGTAGGTGGTCTAGGGATGTGTTGGGTGCTAAAGGTTTTGAGATCCTCAACAACTTGTATAGTAGCAATAGTAGTGTGTGTAGGAAGGCTCTTAATTTTATCTTCCTCTTATTTTTCTCTAGACCATCTATCCTTAAGTTTGTCTAGCATTCTAATATTCTCATTAATTTGCACTTGAATAACATTCATGGGTGTAGTTTTCCTTTCCGCAAGGGGAGAAGTTCTAATTTTACGCATCTCTACATCATGAGCTATGTTGTCTACCTTCAAAGAGAGACTATCTATTTTTTCTAATTTCTCTTCTACACTCTTGTTGAAGGGATTTTGAGAAGTGATAAAGTCCTTAAGCATGCTCTCTAATTCAGAAGTGGAGTTTTTGGTGCTAGGATAAGTGTTGTTGTTCCCATAGTTGTTGGACGGGAACGGTCTAGGATTTCTACCAAAGTTACTCCTATACGCATTATTATTAAAAAAATCCTAGAAATAAAATTAACATTTACTTGTTCTCTTTCTTGAGAAACCAAAGAATTCGAAGGAACATCATGAGGATCAATAGGAGCTTGCTTAGTAAGTAGAGACATAATCAAGTCAACCTTTTCATTTAAAGAGGAGATCTCCTCAACAGAGTTTACCTTCCTACCTGTTGGAGATATTTCGGTGGGACATTGAGAATAATTTGTCATCATATCGTCCAATAGCTTCGTGGCAGCACCAAGTGTAGTTGACATGAAGGTTCCTCCCATGGCCGAGTCCAACAGATTCTGCTAGGTAAAGTTTAATCCTCCATAGAAAGTATGGATAACCATGCAAGTAGTCAAACCATGTGTAGGAAAATTCTTAACAAGAGATTTCATACGTTCTCAATCTTGGGCAACGTGTTCATTATCCAGTTGTCTAAAATTCATAATATTACTTCTAAACTGGATAATTTTAGCAGGTGGGTAATATCCCAAGAATCTAAGCTATTCCTAGGCAAGGATTGGAGCCACTCCTTAGCTCTTCCTCTAAAAAAAAGGAAAAATCTTAAGTTTAACAATGTCACCATCTACTTCTTTGTACTTTTGCAAATCAAAAAGCTCAACAAAATTATTTAACTGCAAAGCAGCATCATCTCTAGCACGGGAGAATTGTTATTTCATAACAAGATTTAGCAAAGCAGGTTTGATTTCATAAGAAGATGCTGAAGTGGCAGGTGGAGAAATAGGAGTGCTAATAAAGTCATTGTTGTTGTGACTAGTGAAGTCACACAAGTTGGTGTTTTCAGTGGAACCCATAGTAGCAGCATGCAAAAGAAAAGTAACTAATTTCTTTGCGGTGTTTGGTATAAGACTATAAAGTAAAAGTAGAAAGTAAACTAACAAGACTAAAAAGCAAAGGTAAAAGATAGTGTGCAACTCCCCTATCTTGAAGATTGGAGACCCCGACAACGGTGCCAGAAATTTCTTTGATGACGGGAATAGACTTCTCGCCCCTCTTTGGTTACCCAAAGTGGAAGGTTGAGATGTAGTCAACAACAAGTTTCCCTTGGTGAAGATACTAATGTTTATGTCTCAAGTACGACTCCAAGTTCTTCAAGTAGGTGTCAGCTGCTCTGGCGCTCATAGAAGACGTGGACCTGCACACAAAAGCAAATAACTTCGCTCCCAACGAGTTTAGAGAGGTTGTCAATCTCTCCGGTCTTGTTGTTTACAAAGGGTCAAACACACGGTGGAAATAGTGATGGTGATTGCAATGAAAAGGAAATAAAAGTTGTAAATGATGGAGGTGTAAACAATGATGGAAATATGGAACGGGCTCCCATGATGTTAACTAGTGATGTCTCTCTCCCAAAAGATGATAAAACAGCTAAGCTGGGTGAACAAATTACACCTGGGCAATTGAAAGAATTATAAATGCACCACAATGCTAGTTATGCCACAGGAAAGTTAGAGGCTCAAAAGTATGGGCACTACGCCAAGTCAATTAGACCGTTTATTCATCATCATCTACTCACTAATCATCCACACCTTGATATATCTATCTAGAACATCTCGTTGGCATTAAGTTGCGAGCCCCACCCAAAGTGTAAACCCAAAGCAACAGACAATTGCATTAACAAACTTTGCTTAAGGTAACCAATCCTTGCAACCGCGGATATAAGCACCGTTCTGTTCTCCCTGGTGGCAACATCACATGCCCTAGTCTCATGTTTCTGTCACTCAAGCTAGACATCGGGGGGCATGAACACACAATCAAGCATAACGCTCCCTATTGGAGTTACTATCTACTACTTGGGAAAAGCAATAAAAAGCAACGGAGAACATGCTAGAATACTCAAGAACTAAAACAAAAAAGGTAAACCAAATATATTACTCATCACAACCTAAACATAATCTCATAATCCATCGAATCCCAGCAAACACAGCATAGCGACACAGAAACTAATACAAAAGTGTCTTGATCATGTAGGGCATCTCACAAGGTCTAATAATTGAGGCACACGATTGGAGATAAGACATCATCTAGCTACTAATCATGGACCCATGGTCCAATGGGGACTACTCACGGCACATCCGGGAGGCAATCATGGTGATGGAGCGGCCTCTAGAGGTGAATCCTCCCTCTGGCAGGGTGCCAGGAGAGGTTCTTCAGGAGATCCCGAGATCGGGATCGCGGCGGTGGCGGAACAGTGGGGAAAATCGCGTAACGGGGCTCCTCCCGAGGGTTTTCGGACCGAGGGTGATATATAGGAGAAAGGAGGGCACCAGGGGGGTCCCCACTTGACCAGGCGGCCAGGTGGCGCGACCCCACCCCTGGACGCTCCTGGTACTCTCCTGGGTAGGGGTGGGCCCCCTCTGGCCCCCCTTCAGGCTTCTAGAGTCTTCTGGACTGCTGATTTTTATATGATTTTTCTGAGCACTTTAATATTTGACATTTTCCTGCAATGCACGGACAATAGCAGACAAAAATTGGCACTGGGGCACTGAGTTAGTAGGTTAGTCCAAATATGTTTTAAAAGGTATGAAAGTGTAGCAAAACACATAGCAATATCACCAATATAAGCATGGAACAAGAAGAAATTATAGTTACGTTTGGGACGTATCAAGCTCTCTGTTGTGATAGAGTCCCAACAACCAAGAACAAATGGAAAGTCCAAAATGAGATGATGTGATGTTTTCTCAGTATCAAGGGAACAAAGCACAAAGTTGTAGGATGGAATATTGAATGATTTCCTATTTAATAAGTTCCTAGTGTTAATTCTTTCATAAATGAGAAACCAAAAAAGACATTGTATCTCAAAATGATAACACTACTCCACAAGTACCTGAATATAGGATGCAACTATTTAGTAGAAAAGGTCCTTTTGTATAAAACCATGGATGAGAATCCAGTAGCATCTTGCTTAATGCCCCATGAATCCTTCTCCATGGTCTTTTGAATAGAGTTGATCCAATCATGTAATCTTTCGAGTTGCTGGAAGGCCTGAACTAAGATTGGAGTGCTAAACTTTTCTGAAACCTCATGCTGTCTTGTGAACAGCTCAATAGTTTGGTTCTGATTAGTTGCATATGAGAAAAGTTCTTGTTGGATGCCTTTTAAAATGACATGTCTGCAATCATCATGCCATAGTAGAATCAAATTGCCCTTACCTACATGGCATTTGCTGTCTAATTTGTATTGAGTAGTGAGTTTCAGAATGTTCCTCCACCAAAAGGATGCCATATTTCTATATGGATTGAAGCCTTGGGTGTAATAAGTTTGCAAAATAAGCTGGACCCATGGAAGTTCTTATTGATTGAGAAATTTGTGAATATGTTTGATATGTCCCAAACGTATCTATAATTTCTGCTTGCTCCATGCATGTTTTATGTGATATTATTATGTTTTAGATACACTTTCATACACTTTTGATCATATTTGGACTAACCTATTAACTCAGTGCGCCCCGATGCTAGTTCCTGTTTTCTACAGTTTTTCTATTTGAGGTTTCCCTCGTATTAAAAATGTTCCAAAAATCCGGGGAAATACAATAAAAAATCAGCGCTTCGGAAGCTTCCGGAATCACCGAGGAGGGTCCGGAGGAGACCCACCAGGGCCCCAGGCGATCTCCCGGTGCGGCCAGGAGTGGGGACACGCCAGGGGGGCGACTGCACCCTTGGTGGCCCCCCTGCTGCCCCCCCTTCGCCTATATTTATCTCCCATCGCGGAAACCCTGAAGAGAGAACCCTTTTTCGACATCTCGCCTCTGTTTTGCCGCCGCCGCGCTTCCAAGATCGGGACCACCAGCAGACCTCTTCCCGGCACCCTGCCGTAGGGAGGATTGACCTCTAGGAGCTTCTTCACCACCATGGACGCTTCCCGGATGATCCGTGAGTAGTCCATCTTGGACCATGGGTCCATGATTAGTAGCTATGTGATGTTCTCCTCCCCTCTTTGTTCTTCAGGGATTAGACCTTGTAAGCTTCCCTACAGATCAAGGCACATATGTAATTCTTTCTGCTGTTGCTATGCTAAGTTTGCTGCGATCTGATGGATTATGAGACTATGTTCAGATTGTGATTGAGTAATATATTTGGTTCTTATCTTTTATATTTTTGTTCTTGAGTAATTCTTGCATGTTCTCCGTTGTTGTTTATTGCTTTGGCCATGTAGTAGGTAGTGACTCCAAGAGGGAGTGTTATGCTTGATTGTGGGTCCATGCCCCCTGATGACTAGCTTGAGTGACAGAAACATGAGTCTAGAGGATGTGTTGTTTCCACAAGGGGGAAAACAACGGTGCTTGTAACCGCGGTTGAAAGGATTGTTTACATTACGCAAATTCTTTTAATGCAGTTGTCTGTTGCTTTGGGTTTACACTTTTCGTGGGGCTAGCAACTTAATACCAGCGAGATGTTCTGGATAGACATCTCAAGGTGGATGATTAGTAGTAGATGCAGATGGATTTCAATCTACTTATTTTGGCGTACCGCCCATGCTTTTGAGCCTCTTTCTTTCTTTGTAGCATAGTTAGCATTGGTTTGCGCCCGTAATCCTCTCAATTGCCCAGCTGTGATTTGTTTACCTCCCATAGCAGTTTTATCGTCTTTTGGGAGAGATACATCACTAGTGAACATCATGGGACCCCAGTCCATATTTCCACCACTGTTACACACTCAATTTACTTCCTCCTTTTACTTTCTAGTTATAGCTATCACTACCATTATCTCTTGTGTTTGATCCTTTGTAAACAGCAAGGCCGGAGAGATTGGCAACCTCTCTGTACTCGTTGGGAGCAAAGTTATTTGTTGTGTGTGCAGGTCCAGGCAAAGCAAGTGATTCTTTTCATACGGCGGATCACTTGCCGAACCACCTACTTTCAGTTATCGTAGTCCTTGGTTTCTTTGCCAAGGGAAATCTTGCTGCTACACTACATCCAACCTTCATACTTGGTGTAACCGATGAGGAGTTAGCATCAAGAAATTTCTCGCGCCGTTGCTGGGGATTCAATCTTCAAGATAGGGAGTTGCACACTATCTTTTACCTTTGATTTTTAGTCTTGTTAGTTTACCTTTCAGTTTTTATCTTCGTTCCCTTTATCGAAAATCACAAAAAATATTGTTTGTCCCGCTTGCTGCTACTATGGGTTCCACTGAAAACACTAAGTTGTGTGACTTCACTAGTCACAACAACAATAATTATATCTGCACTCCTATTGCTACACCTGCTACTTCAGCTACCTCTTATGAAATTAAACCTGCCTTGCTGAACCTTGTTATGAGAGAACAATTCTCCAGTGTTGGAGATGATGCTGCTTTACACTTAAATAATTTTGTGGAACTCTATGATATGCAAAAGTATAAAGAAGTAGAAGTTGATATTGTTAAGCTTAGGCTTTTCCCTTTCTCTTTGAGGGAATGAGCTAAAATATCGTTTCAATCCTTGCCTAGGGATAGCATAGATTCTTGGGATAAGTGCAAGGATGCTTTTATTGGGAAGTACTACGCACCTGCTAAAATTATCCAATTGAGAAGTAACATTATGAATTTGAAGCAATTGCATAATGGACACATTGCCCACGCTTGGGAACGTATGAAATATCTTGTTAAGAATTTCCCTACGCATGGTTTGACTACTTGGATGGTTATCCAGACTTTTTATGCAGGCTTGAACTTTACCTCGTGGAACCGGTTAGATTCGGCCGAAGGAGGAACCTTTATGTCAACAACACTTGGTGCTGCCTCAAAACTTCTAGATGAGTTGATGACAAACTATTCCCAATGGCACATCGAACGAGCTCCAACAAGTAGGAAGGTAAACTCTGTCGAGGAGATCTCCTCCCTAAATGAAAAAGTTGACTTGATTATGTCTCTACTTACCAAGAAAGCTCCTATTGATCCTCATGATGTTCCTTTAAATTCCTTGGTTTCTCAAGAACAAGTAGATGTGAACTTTATCTCTAGAAAAAACTTCAACAACAATGCTTATAGGAGTAACTTTACTAGCAATCCTAGACCGTTCCCATCCAATAAATATGGGAACAACAACACTTATCCTAGTAACAAGAACCCCACTTATGAATTAGAGAGCATGCTTAAGGAATTTATCACTACCCAAAAAGCATTTAACAAGATTGTAGAGGAAAAATTAGACAAATTAGATCATCTCTCTTTGAAGGTAGAAAACTTGGCCCTCGATATTGAAATGCTTAAAATTAGAACTTATCACCTCGTGGAGAGGAAGGCCACTCCTATCAATGCTATCCAATTGCAAATTAATGAAAACATTAGGATGATGGCTAAACTTAAAGAAATATGGGATAGATAAAAAGAGGAAGAAGATAGAATTAAGAGCCTTCCTACACACCACACTGTTTCTACTGTCCAAGTTATTGAGGATACCCAAACTTTTAGCACCCAACACACTCCTAGTCCCATTGGACCCATTAATGGCGATGCTATTACCTCAACCATAGAAGAAGAAACTCCTATGAACATAGAGGCTTTCAAACAAGTAAGCCTAGATGACACCACTATCACCTTTGATAGTAGTGACATTGATTTTGATAGTTTCACCCTCTCAGAAGTTATTATCTTACTACACAAATGTCTAGAGACCCCCACACTATCACGTTAAATCTTGCCTTCACGGATCACATCACTGATGCTCTCATTAAATCTAGGGAGGATAAGCTTAGAGTAGAAGCCTCAATACCTAGCAAGCTAGAAGATGGTTGGGATCCTATGATTAAAATCAAATTGAATAACTTCTCTTGTTATGCTTTATGTGATGTTGGAGCTAGTACCTCTGTTATGCCCAAAAGAATGTATGATATGTTTGAATTGAAACTTTTTGATCCGTGTTCTTTTGATGTTCGTCTCTTTGAGTCTTCCATAAATAAACCTTTGAGGAAGATCAACGATATTCTTATCATTGTCAATGACAACTATGTTCCCGTTGATTTCACTATTATGGACATAGAGTGTGAACCTTTATGTCCAATTATTTTGGGACGTCCTTTTCTTTGCACCGTTGGTGCTGTTATTGACATGAAAGAGGGGAATATAAAATTTCAATTCCCTCTCAAAAAGGGGATGGAACACTTCCCTAGCAAGAAGATTAAGTTACCTTTTGAGTCCGTTACACGGGCTAGCTATTCTCATTCACTTGATAAAACTAGATCTTTTTGCTTCTTGCCTAGCTTAAAGGCGTAAAAGAAAGCGCTTGTTGGGAGGCAACCCAAGATGTTTTTACTTCTGTTTTTAGTGATCTGGATGATTGTTACTACTGTAGCAACATCATTGTATCTTTATTTTCAAGCTTTGTGCCAAGTTTAGCCTCCGATTGCAAGAAAGTTCAAAAGTTGTAAAATGCTGTACAGAAAACAGATTTTGTCCTTGGACGAAAAATTTCTCCTAAAATCACCAGATTATCTTTTTCATGAGAATTTTTTTGACAGTGTGGTCCATACAATTGACTTTTGAGGTTCTGTTCTGAGTTTTTTTATTTGAGTTGCAGAAGTACCACGAAAAAATTATTTACTACCTGTTGTTCTGTTTTTCATAGATTCTGCCACGTTTTTCCTTTCCTTACTTTTGCAAGACTTGCGCTAGCTTTTTCTTTGCAAAAACTTTTTGGCAATCTTGAGAAACAGTAGATCTTCAAGAAAATCTTTATTTCCAGTAGAGGAAAATTATTTTATTAAGGGTGCTAACCTCTCTAATCAGCTTATGATGAGTTATGTATGAAGGGAGTTTTCAAGTGTGCGAGGGAAGATGATGAAAGAAGATCCGAGAGTGTCAAACGCTCAAGCTTGGGGATGCCCCCATGCATCCGCAATAAATATTCAAGGAGATTCAAGCGGTCTAAGCTTGCGGATGCCCCCGTGCATGCCCTTCTCCATCAACAATCATCAGTTCGTGCTTCGTCTCACTATATTTTTATCACTTCATGCGTTATGTGTTATGCTTGGAGCGTCTCGCTCTATAGTTTTCTTTTTTGTTTTCTTTAGCTTTGTTTTCTTCTCATAACAAGTTAGAACCCAGCTTACTTTGTGTGGGAGATAAACACGCTCCACTTCAAACTAGAACACATCATAGGATTTTCATGCTTATCTTTCTTTTGTTGTGTGTTCCTTATCTTTTCGTAGCTATTGTGATGTTTATCTTTTCATAGGAGAACATGCAATAATTACTCAAGAAAAATATATAAAAGGAGAAACAAATATATGACTCATCACGATTTGAGCATAATCTCATAATCCATCGGATCCCAGGAAACACAACATAGCAACAGCAGAAAGATTACATAAGTACCTCGATCACGTAGGGAAACTCACAATGGATACGAGTTGAAGCACAAGATTGGAGAGAAGACATCAAATAGACACTGGTCATGGACCCATGGTCCAAGGGGGACTACTCACGGCTCATCCGGGAAGCGCTCATTGTGGTGGAGAAGCTCCCGGAGATATATCCTCCCTCCGGCAGGGTTCCGGGACGAGGTCTTCTGGCGATCCCGATCTCGGGATTGCGGCGGCGGAACAGAGGATAATTTCGCGATGCGGGGTATTTCTTGGGGATTTCTTTCCCGAGGGTTAAATATAGGCCAAAGGGGGCACCAGGGGAGTTTCCCTCCTTCCAGGCGGCCTCCTGGCGCGGCCAGGAGTTGGGCCGCGCCCAGAGGTCGCCTAGGAGGAGGGTTCACCCCCCTCCGGCTCTCCTTCAGGCCTTTGGAGTCTTCTGGAATGCTCATTTTTTTTTATTTTTCTAGGAATTTTTCTTGCACTGGAAGTATTGGTAAATACCTGCAATGCACAGACATCAGCAGACAGATATTGGCACTGGGTGCACTGAGTTAGTAGATTAGTCCAAATATGGGTAAAAAGGTATGAAAGTGTAGAAAAACACATAGCAATGTCACCCAAAATTAGATTTAGGGTAGGAGAGATAATTGCATACATATTGTAATTGTCCCCGCTTCTACTTAACTGGGTACATAGTGCATAAGCATGAATCAAAATGTTAACTAAAGTTACCGATTTCAATACTAGATGATAAACTCAGTATATTAGCATATTATGAAAACATTGCCTAAGACTTGTCATTATCCTCGTCCATACCTCAAGGAACTACTCATCTTTCCCTCCAAAGAAACTAATGTTCGATCGCCATCGAAACTGGGCGCCCTCATAATCGTCATCCGACTCAATTTTGATCGCCATATAAGGGCATGCCCCCTCCTGCATCTTGATCACCCTATCCTTCTTGCTCATAGTGTTCTTCCTGGCGAGAAGAATTTGTGCTCCGCCTCCACTATATGTGGATTGGATTTGGCGAACCTCGCCATAGCCATCTCGCCAGTCTCATGTACGGCGCGCTGCTCCGCGACCATTTGGTCCTCCTTATCTTATTTGCGGGACACAACCCGCACTCTGGGAGTGAGTAACGCTGCCTCCTCGATGTTCGAGAAAAGGGGGATGTTCTGCTCGTACCACGACCGGCCTAGCCTCCAATCCACAACATCGTAGGAGCGCGTGGCACTCTCAGGCATGTTGTAGGTGCCGAGCCACCTCCGCCTCCCATTACACTTAATCTTGGTCGCGTAGTGACCGGACTCCCAGATTCGAATGCTGTGGAAACCAGATCTCCTCAGGAGACAGCGGCTTGGCGGCATCCTCGGAACGAGGGGGTGTTGTGCTGACGCAGACGGTGGGAAAGTATATTGTCTTGGGTTTGGGGGAGGATGGTGCTATGCAGCAGCGTGGTGCTAATGCAAGGCCGATACAATAGTTAAGTGGAAGGGGCGGGTTCTTTGGCTGCAAGGCAGGTAGCGCTTAGTTGGAGGGTGGCGTTCGCGCGCGTTTGGGTTTCGGCTTTGAAAGGCACCCACATGGCAGATTTATTAAGGGGGAAAGGGCAACACCATACATATGTATTTTGAAAAATGTTGAAAATTAGCACTATATATAATTATTAAATATGAAATATCAACATGGAAATGGATTCACCTTGAACATTTCTAATTTCATCCAACACATGATAAATCACACATTAGAAACCATATGACAATCCCACATGCATCAGCAAACATGAAGGTAAACCTTAACTGATACCAGCTAAACACAAGAAACACACTCACATGCAGCTACCGACGATGGGGGAGATAACGGTAAGAGGAGGCCTCTGCCCATGCAGGCCAAGCGATGGCCTTCTCCTCTTCCTTGCGGGCATCATCCCACCATCCTTCGATCTGCTCCTTGTTATCAGACCAAATGCGGGATGCTTCGATTTTCTTGCCGGTGGATTTGCCTTTCTTCTCCTTCGATTCCTGCTTCTTTTGGGTTTCATCGACAGCATCGTGGACTGCCCTGGTGACTTCGGCAATGCGTGTGGTGTTCTCGTCGTGGCGGGCGTCCATCGCTTCTTTAATGGATACGATGAAACAACATATATTGTAGTGGCAACAAAGATACGTAGTGGCAATATGATTTTATAGCACGTAGCAGAAGGAGGGAGGCGGGCCAACATGGTTGCATGCGCGCTATATGATACTAAGGTGTGCACGCGGCTTGTTGTTAGGCCATGCACACGGCGTATGTTGTGTGTTCCTAGAGCGTGCAAGGTCGGACAAAACCTGTGCAGTCGCTGTCGCATGTTGCCAGTGGTGAAGATACATCTGTGCGGCCGCTATATGATGTCAAGGTGTTCCCGCCACAAGTTGTCAGGGCGTGCACGTGGCACGTGTTGTGGTTGCTAGAGCACGCAACGTCGGCCAAAACATGTGCGGTCGGTGTCGCGTGTTGTCATTCGTGAAAAGACCTCTGCGCGGGCGACATTGCGTGTTATAATGGAGTGCGCGGTCCTCGAGAACCTTCGCGGTCGCCATTGTGTGTTGCCAATTGGCATTATGTGATGACACTATCTGAGAATAGGCAGAGTATCGAGGCGTCAAACTAAACAAATGCCATCCATCTTTCAACGAATGACACTTAATGTAAGACATTTGTTTGATAACTCTTCATATGGAAATATTGTTTTGCCTACACAATGGAGAACTAGTGTATACATGACAGTGGAATATGCTATTCTAATTAAGAAGGTGCTTGAAAAAAATATGTGTTGTTTGAAGAGCGAACACAAGTTAAAAATTCAAATTTTGAGGTTAATTAACTAGCAATCACCAAATGTAATAAAAAGAGACATGAAAAGTATCAAGAGTAACACGGTCAAGCGTATGGGTTGAACACCCATGAAAGCATGAACTTCACACACATAATAGGTAATTAATGATTATAGTATATATATTTAACAAGTCTTAGTATGTATACCAGAGGAAATGTAAACAATTGATAATTTCGAAATCGAGTTTGTCAAGTTGTATGCATTATGAGTTCAAAAGGATGAACTATGGCTAATTTTGAAATGTTGTTGATGGTGGGTCACATGGTTTGGCAGTTACCAACTGTTGGGAAAGAGTAATAAGAATCAAGAGAAACACAATCAAGTGTATGGCATTGCACTTCCAGGATATTACACATGATACATCTCCATTACTTTGTTGATATAACATGCACAATTACTCGGAGACTGTATGCATGCATTGTTAGCCCAGTAGAAACTGAGGTACCACAGGTCGTGGCTAAACACCCACGGAATACCATCATCCTGAAGACGTCCCTACTGAAGGACCTCCTCCTTGGAGATCCATCCCTGGAACTCAGCCCAATGAGAGCTGCTTCTTCAAGGCCCGAAGACCAGCTAAGCTTGCCGGCCCCAAGCCAGGAAAAGGATAGGATCCTCCCACCTCAAGAAGGACCAAGGTCGGTAAGACCAGTGGCCTCCCGAAGATGGCAATCTACACCAGGACGTGGATCACGAGGCCCTTCGTCATCAACACCTCGCAATGCCCCTAAAGCGGGCCCTTTGGCTCCCAAAGCAGTCCACTCCAAGATGAAGGAAACACCAAAGGCCTCAACCACCTGATCCCCTCCTTTGTCAGGGATATGTATATTTAGTCAGGATAAGGTACAAGTTTGTCCCCACAAGGATTTCCCATGTGGAATCCCTTCCCCTAGATGACGAGGAAGAGGACCAAGGCCAATAGTAGTTAAGTGCTTGCCAAGGCACCGTAGATAGGGTCGGCCATTCCCGAACCCCCAAAATTTTAAGCTCACCATGATCATCTCCACTGGAGCAATCCCAGACATGCAGGAGTAGGGTATTACACCACCACGGTGGCCCGAACCTGGGTAGCTCGTTATGTCCCTTGTGTGCATACTTTCTTGATTCCTTCATAGATCTGACCATCTTCCTCGTCGATGTCGAGATCGCAAAGAAAAGCCCCCTGTGTTAGAACTAAGGTTTTGGGGGATTAACTTCCAAAAAAATCTCACCGACTGATGCGCGAGAGATGATAACGGCTTCTCGCCCTTCGTTGGTTACCCCAAGTGGAAGGTGAGATGTAGGATAGCAGCAAATTTCCCTTGTCAAAGATACCAAGGTTGAGATCGAACCATAGGACTCCGACAACGACAAGTAGGTGACAAGGAAACAATGGCACCATTTTAAACAAAAGTTGCTTCCTTGACCTATACATGCACACAGATACAAAAATAGTGCTCCCAACGAAGTTCAGAGAGGTTGTCAATCTCTCCGGTCTTGTTGTTTACAAAGGATCAAACACAAGAGATAATGGTAGTGGTAACTCCAACCAGAAAGAAAAAGCAAGATGTAAATTGAGGGCGTAAACAGTGGTGGAAATATGGACCGGGGTCCCATGATGTTCACTAGTGATGTCTCTCTCCCAAAAGACGATAAAAAGCTATGCAAGGTAGACAAATTACAGTTGGGCAATTGATAGGATTACGGGCGCAAACCAATGCTAACTATGCTACAAAAGAAAGGAAGAGGCTCAAAACCATGGGCGGTACGCCAAGATAAGTAGACCAAAATCCATCTGCATCTACTACTAATCATCCCCCTTGAGATATCTATCCAGAACATCTCACTGGTATTAAGTTGAGAGGCCCACCCAAAGTGTAAACCCAAAGTAACAAACAACTGCATTAAAAGAACTTTGCATAAAGTAAACAATCCTTGCAACCGCGGTTACAAGCACTGTTGTTTTCCCCCTTGTGGCAACAACACATCTCCTAGACTCATGTTTCTGTCACTCAAGCTAGTCATCAGGGGGCATGAACCCACAATCAAGCATAACGCTCCCTCTTGGAGTAACTACCTACTACTTGTCCAAAGCAATAAACAGCAACGGAGAACATGCAAGAATTACTCAAGAACACAAATATAAAAGAGAAGAACCAAATATATTACTCATCACAATCTGAACATAGTCTCATAATCCATCAGATCCTAGCAAAATCAACATAGCAACAGCAAAAAGAATTACATATGTTTCTTGATCATGTAGGGCAACTCACAAGGTCTAATCCATGAAGACCAAAGAGGGGGAGAGAACATCAGATAGCTACTGATAATGTATCCATGGTCCAAGCTGGACTACTCACGGATCATCCAGGAAGCGTCCATGGTGGTGGAGAAGCTCCCGGAGGTCAATCCTCCCTTCGGCAGGGTGCCGGGAAGAGGTATTCTGGTGCTCCCGATTTTGGAAGCGCGGCGGCGGCGGAACAGAGGCGAGATCGCGAAAAAGGGTTCGGTCCTTGAGGGTTTCGAAGGACGAGGTAAATATAGGCGAAGGGGGGAAACCAGGGGGGCCACTAGGGATCCAGGCGGCCTCCCGGCGCGGCCCCACCCTATGTCGCGCCACCTGGCCGCCTGGAGCCCTGGTGGGTGTAAGGCCCCCGATGCGGCGCTAACTCGAGTTAGTCGCTTTCGCGTCCTTCTCAAGTTAGTAGCGCATAAAGAGCCACCGACTCACGACACTCGCACTCGTATCGCTGCCAGAATCTCGACAACAGGTATATGAACAATGAACTTAAACTAAGACATAAATATATAGAGTCCAGGGCATACATCGCCACTGGGATTTATTACAACATCTCAGAGGTCCGTGGACCCAACAGTATATCATGTAACAAGTGGAAGACAATCACGACCGAGTACGGTCAAAATCCAAATTGCCATAGAGAGGGCTGCACATAAAGATTCCACCCACGGATCGTCGAAGCCCAACTATAGGACCTACTGAACGAAGTCATCCTCATCGTCGTCCTCCGGGGGCACCTCCACGAAGTAACGTCCGGTGCTCGGGTCGAGGTAGTAGTCCACTGCAGCGGCCGATCAGGAAAAACAGTAAAAGCACAAAAGGAAAACAGGGGTGAGATTATATCATTACAGGATAACTAACTCCCTACGGTAAGACAAGGTAAAAATAAAGGTTGCAGCCGCACTAGCATATATGGTGGCTATCGTTCTATTAGAGTAGAGGTAAGATCCAAGATTGCACGTGACATCGCGTCATAAGTCTGCTATCCACCTACTTACGTCAAACATAACACAACCTGGATCTTCTCTCGGTCCCCCTGGACGAAGAAAAGCAACCAAGGCACTCACACGGTAGGCAAGTTTTAATTATGATTCAAATTTGATGTTATTCTATGAACAAGACGTAGGCTCTGAGTCGTCCATAACCGCGGACACGGATTTTCGAAAAGATTTAACCCTGCAGGGGTGTACCAACTGCCCATCATAGGCTTCGCATGTACGCCCGGTTTCCATTTGGCTAGGTAAGCACCTGAAACTCCGGAACGTCTGAGTCCCTCTAACTAACAACGCACAATTCCAGGTGGCCCCCGGTGAGTCGACATCCAACTCAAAAGCCGGCTGCGCTCTCGAATCGGCCTCTACCGTATGGCTAAGGTCGGGTTTAGTCTCACCTATATAATAGGGGACTTACCTAGTTCACCAGTGTGGACCAACCAGAGGAACTATGTCTCCATTTGTCCGGGTTGTTTCGAAAACTGCTGGGGTACCAACTAAGCACACACACGTTTGCAAATAGTAAATCAGCTCGGGCCACCACTAGAATTGTATGAAGCTAGGTAGGTAATACAAGGGGGCCACATAGAATCCCACACACGATTAGGCACGCTCAATCAAAGAACCAATACCCGGAACTCGGATCCTAGGTGACTCAAATGGAACAAAACACCTGGCAGGAACAGCCCGGTCTCCCATCTTTCATCAAATATAAATTAACATCACAGTAATAATAAATATCAACCAACTTCTTTAATAACATGATATCCCAACCTTAGCATAGGGTAAGCAGCAAGTTTTCCTACTCATTCTAAGCATTGGCTGAGCAGCGGTAACTTAGCAATATAAAGGTTTGCTGGGATGTGGGGATCATGGTTGTTTGGTTTTTGAATGTGGCATAAGAAAAGTGGATAGGGTCAAACAAACGTTCTAGACTACAGCTAGGCAGTAGACAGAAAGGTATCAAGTAATGGTATACATCTTCCCCTTGCCTGGCTAATCGGTCGTCGAAGCAGTCGTAGCAGGGTCCTCGGGCTCGGTGTCGGAAACCTCCACGTAAGTCTCCTTGGCAGTCTCAGGTGCTAACGTAAGGTACCGGCAAGGAAAAGGCACACAAGTAAGCAATGCGTGCAAAGCACAGACATGGATGAGATGGTCAAGTTTAATAGACATGGCGTGACCCTAGCTAGTCAAATTTAAATGGAGGGGTTGACGACACGTCAACAACTTCATATGCAATTACTTATTTTCTATGGCTTTGGGCATAGCCTTAATTTTTGGTGTAAATAGCATGGCAACATGGCATGGCATGAAACAATAACAACAACGTAACAAAAGTAAACATCGTGAAAGAAATGTCGATTCCGGAGACGGAGAAATGTGTCGGTGAACTGACACCAAATGAGGTATCGAGGGAACAAGGATTGAATCATCTTGCGACAACATGACGAGCAGGAAACCGAAGACTTTGAGAGGCCCAACATATGGAGGCTCAAAGCATCGACCATGATAAAGGTGGAAGGTCAAGCATTGAAAATGGGGAAACACCAAGATGGCATGGTCACATATGGGTTCAACTTCCCTCCATAGATTGAGGATTTATGTTTGCTCAAAACATAAATCTGAGGTGACCATCATGCTCAGTGGATTTTCCTAGCCCAGATGCATATATAACATGTGCCCATGTTGTTTGAAAAAAAAGCTGATTTGAATTCCAAAAGGAAGGGAAAAAACGAAAACAACAAAGAAGAAAAAAAATAGAGGCAGAGCCTCTCTGGGCTGCCCCCCGGTGGGCTGCTGGGCTGACCCAGCGGTCTCTGTGACCCTAGCCACTCGAACACAGAGATAAAAGAAAAAAAGGGGGGCTTATGCGCCTGGCCGGATTCGAACCCGCGCCCCACCCCTGGACATCTTGCTCGCTTGCCACTGCGCTGCTGGAAGACTCTCGACACAGAGCTGGCGCACCTCAACATGTAGATCACTACTGAACTTTGCAAGCGATGCAAAACAAGGAAAAAGGTGTGTGCTTGCGCTGGCCAGGGATTGATCCCTGGATCTCTCGGTTGCAACGCAAGGCGCCAGACCACTGCACCACTGAAGCAACTAACGAACAACATTGGCTTCTGAAACTAGATGACCCTAAGAAGACGCTAACTGAAATGCCGAACGGGTTGACACTCAACCTGAAGGATCTGTCCCACTAAGCAAAAAAAACAGACAAAGGGGGCGTCTTTTGTTAGCTGGGGATTGATCTTCAGACCTCTCGGTGACACCTGCTCCCTGAACCAAGGCGCCACACAGCCGCTGACGAAAGGGACTCCGGAACGCACCTAGATGACCTACGAGATCGCGAACTGAAGCCAGAAGAAACTCAAGGCCACGCCTTGTCGGACGAAACTGAACCAAAATAAGTCTTCGGGCGTGCAGGCAGCACGGGCAGTGCTTCGGCTACGGGACGGGCAGGGGACTGAGGCACCGCTCACCTTGGCGTCGCGGACGCGACCCTGCGCTCGCCGGAGAGGAAGGAGGGGACGAGGAGGTCGTCGGGAAAGACATAGCCGACAGCGGCGTCGCGGCCCGAGCGTCCCGAAGCCTCAAGGGGTCAACCTGCGGGAACGGGAGGATGAAGACGCGCTGCAGAGGCAGGGAAACGAGCGCACACTCGCCGGAATCGAACGGGCGTCAAAACTCACCGGCGTCAGGCGGAGGTCGCGCGGAATAGGGGATCCTCGGGTCGTTCATGGCGGCGGCGGCGAGAGGAGAAGAGGAGAGGAATGGACCTATTGTTCCAAGAGGAAGCCCCAAGGGAGCTTATAAAGGGGGGGAGCCCCCTCCGGCCACGTCTTCACCCCCTGCCGCCGTGGCCTCCTCCGGTGTGATAGCGCAGAGAGGGGGAAAGGCGGCCACGGTGTAAAGGTAGGAGATGAACTCCCGCACCGGTTCGTCCTAGGCTGGTCTAGGAAAATAAAAAAAACAGGCCCAGGTGGGCTGGTCTTCTGCTGGGAAAAGAAAAGGGGCAAAGCCCTTCTGCTTATTCTAAAAAGAAACAACAGTCAAAGGATAAAAGAAAAGGAGCAGAGAAAAAAAAGGAGAAAAATACATCACAATATATTTTAAAACTCCTTGCAACATGCTTGAATATCCAAAATTGGTTTGGGCAATTTAGGATGCAGAGTTCCCAAGTTGAAAACAGTACCCATTTTCTATTTAAAAAAATAGAAAAGGTGCATTGGAAATTCTTGAGAAGAAAACACAAGGAGAAAAAAGCCATGAGCTCAATAATCTTAACCCTTGCCTTTTTCTGGATTTTTCAAAAATGGTTTGACTAATTTTGGAAACAACAAAAATGTGAGCTCTTTTGAAATTCAAAACCACTTTGAACTAGAGCCCCAATTTTTGGTGATGGAAAAATGATTCAAGGATTTTAAAACCCTTGCTCAAGCAAAAGGAATGGCTAGGCCAAGTTTGAGGTTTAGGGGAGCTCAGAACAAATGGGACAATTCACCCAACATCCTTCTTTGACCATTTTGTTTGAATTCAAAAGCAAAACAAATGAGCTCAAAACTCAAAGCCATTTGGAATCATCACATGGAATTACATCAACTAGCATCATTCCAAGTTTCAAAGTCATCAGACAAAGTGAAATTCCACTATGGATTACAATTATTGCAAATGGGCTGTTACAGCACTCCCCCACCAACACAGGATCTCGTCCCGAGATCTAAGCCTGAAACAACTCAGGATACTCAGAACGCAGATGATCTTCACGCTCCCACGTTGCTTCCTTCTACGAATGATGTGCCCACTGAACTTTCCTGAACTTGACGGTCTTGTTGCGAGTCTTGCGCTCGGACATCTCAAGAACACGGACTGGACGCTCTGAGTAGGAAAGGTCCGCACTCAGCTGTATCTCGCCCAAGTGAACAGCCTGCTCTGGCTTCTTGAAGCACTGCTTTAGCTGGGACACATGGAACACGTCATGCACCATGGACAGACTCTCTGGAAGCTCGAGCCGAAAGGCAAGAGGTCCTCTAGACTCAAGGATGCGGAAAGGTCCGAAAAATCTTGGAGCGAGCTTTCCCTTGATACCAAAGCGGTGAGTACCCCTCAACGCAGACACTATGAGGTATGCCCATTCACCAACTTGGAAAGCTACACCACGGTGCCTTTTGTCATAATAGGCCTTCTTCCTAGACTGTGCTGCCTTTAGATGCTCTCGGACAATCTTCACTTTGTCCTCTGCCTCCTGGATAACATCTGGACCGAACAGCTGCCTCTCACCTGTCTCGGACCAGTTCAAAGGTGTCCTGCACTTGCGGCCATACAAGACTTCAAACGGCGCTGCCTACAGACTTGCCTGATAGTTGTTGTTGTAAGAGAACTCAGCATATGGCAAGCATTCTTCCCACTTCATGCCAAAGGAGATGACACATGCTCAAAGCATGTCCTCAAGGATTTGGTTCACGCGCTCGACTTGGCCACTAGTCTGAGGGTGATATGCGGTACTGAAGACAATCTTTGTACCCAATGCCTCTTGAAAGGCCTTCTAGAAGTTTGAGGTGAAAATGCTTCCACGATCAGAACTTATCTTCTTGGGAATGCCGTGTAGTGAAACAATTCTCGCGGTGTACAACTCCGCCAACTGTCCCGCCGAGATAGTTTCTTTGACAGGCAGAAAATGGGCAACTTTGGACAAGTTATCAATGACAACGAAGATTGCATTATTGCCCTTTTGCGATCTCGGAAACCCGGTGACAAAGTCCATTTCGATGTGTGTCGGCACCCGGAATAGGCGTATGTAATTCCAGTCACGATACAATGACATGGAGAGCCGAGAGCCGTACCCACTTGTCTAAGAAGACAAGGCCAAGCACAGAACACTCTCGGAAAGCATCGAACGTGAGGGGCATCCCATTCAGGCCGGATGATCAACTGAGATGGGTCCTCATCATCCGCTCACGAGTCTAAATGCTTATGGGTGGTGAATCCCATATTCATAGACAAGTCGCCTCAACCATGTTATCGATTGAATCCTAACTCTTACATGCACTTACTCCAGCCCGATCACTTAGTCGGGGTCTAGGGCGGGCTCGATCATACAACAAAGTGTGCACGTGACAGTCACGAACAATCGCATCGCGATGCCCCAAGCTGGGCACATCTAAGGGCCACTTGGTGTATAAAAGACCACCAGCCAGATCACAACTAAGGTCTCGAAAACCCATACCAAGACATGCATGTTATAAACATACACGCAGCACACATGCCTAGTATGAACAACAGGTATCATCACATAACTCTACAAAGTACTTCTTTATTGACTTACACATAGAGTGTACAAAGACCACATGTCTGTGATCAACATTACATCATACAACGGAAGCAAATTAGGTCTGAGTACAGACAAGTTTAACAAATGGCTTAGAGAAGCATTGTTCAACAAACATGCCCTTCCACGAGGGACCAGACTACTGTCTGGAACTATATTAGCTTAGTCAACGTCGAGCTTCAGGAAGGTGACTCCATCGGGGGTCTGGGTTTCCAACTAAAACATAGAATAAGCAAACGTGAGGACAAAGTCGTACTCAGCAAGACTTACATTAGAACTACACTACTCATGCTCAAGTATCAAGGTAAAGGAGGTGGGGTTCAACATGCAGAAGTGCCAGCTTTGACTTGGCTAGTCCTGTAATAAGAGTACTAGACTTGAGGTAAGAAGCGTACACGAGTCCACTATCAGGTC
This sequence comes from Bromus sterilis, assembly GCA_950022295.1. Taxonomy (NCBI): domain Eukaryota; kingdom Viridiplantae; phylum Streptophyta; class Magnoliopsida; order Poales; family Poaceae; genus Bromus; species Bromus sterilis. The sequence continues at coordinate 132,977,528 of OX465601.1, read as the reverse complement.
TACAACCAATACACCACTATGGTTACTTCCTCGACTTCCCCACGAGGAGCACACCATAGCACTCATGCTTATCTTGTGAGTTTTTTAAGTATCCATTCAAGTTTTCTAATAATCAGGTACATGTTCCAAGTAGTCCTTGACCGCGGACGCGGCTATTCGAATAGTTTTGTTAACCTTGCAAGGGTGTAAACTACACACACATGACCATCGGTTACCGCCTTTTGCTCGCCACCGTTCAAGAGGTGACAGCGAGGATGTTCACCACGACACTTCGCTCGCAACTGGTCTATGTCAGGAGTCGACTATCTGAGTTGCCTCCGCTCGAGAGCCTGGCCAGATCAACAAAACGGACTCAAACAATGCAGGTGACCGAGACGCCACCTTTGGCAGATGGTTTTCCTGCCTCACAGGTGCACCCACATATCTATATGATGCAACCATTCCTTCATTCTTTTTCTATGCACATGCCAAAAGGAAAGCCCGAACTAATGTGACTCCTGGACGTCAATCGGATCAAGGTACTAGGCCGAGAGGGGTCAGTGAGCCCAATGTGTGGTTGTACTCTTTGTCTTGGATTACCATACAAGAACTCGGTGCTTAAGGAGGTGTTCAACGAGACAACCCACTGTGTACTCCTACACAACCTCTCATCGTTCACCTTGTATTAGGGTGGATTCACCAACACAGTTTCACTTTCATCAACACCATGTTCACTATCATCCCGACTCACATTAAAAGCAACCTCATTGTAAACTCTAAGCATGCAGTAAGCAGTAACAGTTGCAGGGGCCACATGATATCAATCAACTCCTATGTCATCTAGGATGGTGGTTTGCTTACTACTGTGACAAGATGATAGGTCATGCATCGGATATGGATTCAGCTATGCGGTAGAATCGATACAAGGTGATCTCCTAAATATGCATAAGCGAGACTGAGAGGGAATTGGGATTTTATAGACATGATCAATGGGGTTTGCTTGCCTTGCTGACGAGGTTCACAAACGGTGTCTTTAACGAAGGGGGTGGCCTCCGGTTCCGGTTCCACTTCTATCGAGCAAACAAAGGAATCAAGGGATAAATATAATTGCCATGCTCAAGCACATTATAAGTTGTGAAAACATGATGTAGATGGTACTGATGTGTTGACAATTCCATTTAGTTGAATTGTATTGCAAAAGAATTGCAAATTCAAACTTCAAATTTGAATTCAAATTAAGCCATATGCAAACTTGCTACTGTTTACCCATTTTAAAATGGTCAAACATGAAAACAAATTGCATATTCTTAATCCTTGCATTTTTCTGATAATTTTTCATATATTATATGTTTAATTTGGAGTTAATATGAATTTACTATGATTTATTGAAATTTAACACATTTTCTGCAATTTTCCGAATTTCTTTTAATTCTTTTAATCTGGAAAATTGTTTATTGCGTCACTGCTGCGTCAGCATGACGTGGGGGGGCTCTGACCAGAGGGACCCACTGGTCAGCCTCTTTGGGTTAATCCCTGTTTTGTTTAAATTAAACAGAGGGTTAAGGGGCTGGGGCCCCACCTGTCATAGACCCCAGGGGGTGATTAGCTGGGCTAATCAAACTGCCCACCGGCGTTTAGCAGGCGGCGACCTCAGCGCACGGCGGCGGGCTCGCCGGAGTGCCCAAATGGCAACGGCTTGGCGAGGCGCGGCCACCAAATCGAAGCCCTCAGTCGTGCGCGTCTTCCGGAGCAACGCAGAACCACCGGGGAGGCCGTGCTCATCGGCGGCGTCGAACGAGGCGGCGGCCGGAGCCACTGGACAGAGGAGCGGCGGCTACGGGGCGCCAAAACGAGCGCGGGTTGGGGGGAAATAACCGGGGCCTCACCGTGAAGATGATGGAGAGGTCGGTGGAGGCAGAGAAGCAACGGCGGCGAACTAATTCCAGTAATGGCGCACGGCGGCCGTTGGGAGGAACTCGACGCGGGCGGCGTCTCCAGAGGCTCCTGTCTCGATTAGTTGCTCTTGACGACGAGGCCGACTGCGTAGAACCTCCTGGACATGGCGGCGAAGGCGGAGGGGGCTGCTGGCCACGGCTGGGCGGCGAAGGTGCTCCGGGGAGCTCTTGGGCGGCTGCTAGAACGGCGAGGGGAGAGGAGGAGAACGGGCTAGAGGAGGGGGAAAAGACGCACGGCTTCGAGGGCGTCTCCGTGGCGCTGCTAGAAGGCCCGAGGCGGCCTGGATGCGTCGCGGTGGCGTCGGCGTGCTCCCAGCTCTCCAGCGAGCTGCTTTTGGCGCCGGGGAGGAAGACGACAGGGGAGTGGGCGTGGGCTTGGGCCGGCTGGGCTGCTGGGGGGTTAGTTGGGCCAGATGACCAGGTAGGCCTTTTTCTTATTTCTCTTATGTTTTTCTTTTTATTTCTTCTGACATTTGTTCTGTTTTGATATAAAAAAATACCAAAACATTTTATAAAATCCCCAAATTATTTATATGGACTTACATGGCATAACACTAGCCAATCCCAAGATTTGAAGATTTTTGAAATTCAACTTATTTGAATTTCAATTCAAATAGGGTTTTTATTTAATTTCCAAGCCCTGTTTGAATATTTGAAAAATCTTGGTGCATGCAGTGGGACCCACTTCACTTTATATGTGATCATGCATATTTATAAGACTTTTCAAAATTACCAGAGGAATTTTTGGAAGAAATTTTTTGTCTGGCCATTTAATTAAATTCTCTAGGGCTTTTCTTTTACCCATTTTGAATTTCTTTTGAATTTTTTTTTGCATGATGCAAAGGGCACTCAAATCCTAGCACTTACCCTGGTTGGGGTTCTGACAATGTGATCCCACTTCAACTCCGGAATCTCAAGTGGCTGAAGCAACCCTGCAGGCTACAGGTGTTGTGCCTTCACTCTTCTGCACACATCACACTGAGACACGTAACGGGCAACATCCCGCTTCATACGAGTCCACCAAAAGCTATGCTTGAGATCCTGATACATCTTCGTACATCCAGGGTGAATTGAAAGCTTGGAATTATGGGCTTCCTTCATGATGACCTCTCTGAGATCTCCCTCCTTGGGAACAACAACTCGCTCTTCGAACAACATGGTTCCGTCATTATGCACTGAAAAGCAACCATACTTTGGAACTGAGGCGGCAATACCCTATTTGATCTTTTGTATCATTGAGCTGCCAGACTGTTCCTCACGGATCCTCTCATGGATAGTGGGCTCTACCACAAGGTTGGAAAGGTAGCCTGCTGGAACTAGCTCGAGATTGAGCCTTCGAAAGGACTCACACAAATCAGGGTGGATCTTCTTCACCTGGATATTATTGCAATCGCCCTTGCGGCTCAGCGCATCAGCTATGACATTCGCCTTCCCAGGCGTGTACTGAATATCAACTGTGTACTCAGTAATGGTTTCAAGCCATCTTCTTTGCCTCAAGTTCAGATTTGGCTGAGTGAAGAAGTACTTCAGACTCTTGTGGTCGGTGAACACATCCACCTTCCTCCCTAAGAGGAGGTGTCGCCAAGTAATCAAGGTGTGCACAACTGTTGCAAGCTCCAAGTCGTGCGTGGGATAATTCCTCTCACTCGTCTTCAACTGCCGTGAGGTATAAGCCACAATGTTCCTGCCTTGCATCAAAACTCCGCCTAGGCCTTGCAAAGAGGCATCACAAAACACCTGAAAAGGCTGTGACTCATCTGGCGGCGTGAGAATTGGAGTTGTGGTCAACTTCTCTTTCAACTCCTCGAAGGCTGACTGGCAAGCTGGTGACCAAGTGTACCGTTTGCCTTTGCACAACAATTCAGTCATTGGCTTTGCTATATTGGAGAAATTCTGCACAAACCTCCTGCAATAACTGGCGAGGCCGAGAAAACTCCTTAGCTGCTTCACGTTCTTCGGCGGGCCCACTCTTGAATAGTGCGGACTCGCTCTGGATCAACCGCAATTCCTTCAGCGGAAATAACATGGCCCAGAAAATTGACCTTGTCCAGCCAAAACTCACACTTGGAGAACTTGGCATAGTACCGGTGCTCTCTCAACTTCTGCAGCACCAGGCGTAGATGTTCGTCATGTTCAGCCTCTGACTTGGAATAGACAAGAATGTCATCGAGGTAGAGGATCACAAACACATCAAGCCATTCTTGGAACACATAGTTCATGGATCTCTTGACTGTCGGAGGGGCATTTGAGAACCCAAAAGTCATGACTGTGAACTCATACAGCCCATAACGTGTGCTGAACGCGGTCTTGGGAATATCCTCTTCTCGAACACGGATTTGATGATACCCCATCCTCAAGTCAAGCTTGGAAAACACCTTAGCCCCATTCAACTGTTCGAATAGATCATTGATGCGGGGTAGAGGGTACTTGTTCTTGATGGTCTTCTTGTTGATACCGCGATAGTTCTGGACCAAGTGGCTAGTCCCATCCTTCTTCTGGACAAACAAAGCTGGTGCACCCCAAGGGGAAGTGCTCGCGCGGATAAAACCGCCTGCTTCCAACTCAGTCAACTTCTTCTTGAGCTCAATCAACTCCTTCGAACACATCTTGTACGGATGCCGAGAAATCGGCTGGGTACCAGGTTCTAGCTCAATAACGAACTCAATAGCTCGAACTGGGGGAATTCCTGGCAACTCCTCCAGAAAGACGTCTAGGAACTCACAGACAACTTTGACTTCTTCGAGCAAAGGTGTGACTCCTGCGTTCAAGGCGTACAACTGTGCTGGTCCTGCTATAGAACCACAAGTGTACAAGACTTCTGCACCTGACTCATGTATCAACTTCACTGATCTGGTCGGACAATCAATATTGGCCCTGTGCTGCACATGCCAATCCATGCCCAAGATGACATCAATGTCTGAACGTGGAAGAAAAATCAAGGAAGCGGAGAAAGGAAGACCCTGAATCTGAATGAGAGCACTCGGAACTCTAACAGCTGAACTGAACTTAGAGCTCGGGGTAGAGATGGCCAAAGGATAAGGCATCACCTCTGCTTGGAAATCAAACTGCTGAGCGAAGGACTTGGAAATGAAGGAATGAGACGCTCCGGAATCGAACAAAACTGTCGCAGGAACAGAACTAACAAGCAACCTACCAAGAACGATCTCTGAAGACTGCTGAGCATCTGAGAGCATCACGTTGTTCACTCAGACTGCGCGTGGCTGTGCCTTCACCATCGCGGTGCTCGGAATAGAGCGAGGTGGAGGCGGTGGGAGCCGAGCAAAGCGCGGATCGGTGCAGTTGGGAGACGTGTGCCCCGGCTCTCTGCACTTGTAGCATATCACGCCCGGCTTGGGCTGCTGCTGCGGCCTGGGTGGCCTCGCGTGGGGTGGTGTAGAGCGAGGCCCCTGCTGAACTGGGACAGGAGGGTGGGAAAAAGTGCGGACAACTGCCCCCCTCTGCTGAAACTGCTGCCTCTGTGGTGGTGCCTCTGTGACCCACGTCTTTGCCTTCTTGTGGACCATCACTTCGGAACTGTGCTCTCTCTGGCGCTTCCTGTCTGCATCCCACTCTGCTCTGGATGACTCCTGGCAGATAGCCTTATCCACGAACTGCGAGAACAGCGTTGGGCTGCACTGGGTGAGCGCGTACTTGATCTCTGTGCTGAGACCCCCGCGGAACCTAGCAATCTTCTTAGCCTCTGTGTTGACCTCCTCCGGAGCGTACCTGGCGAGCCTGACGAAGGCCAGGTTGTACTCCTGAACTGACCTGTCACCCTGTCTCAGAGCCAAGAACTCCTCTCGCTTCCTGTCCATCAAGCCACTCGGAATATGCGCTGCTCTGAAGTCTGCGACGTAATCTGCCCACATGATGATAGCATCGCCCTTGTTGGCCTTGTAGGTATCGTACCAGCTGGCTGCTGCACCCTGAAGCTGGAAGGAGGCGAAGGTGACGTAGTTGACTGGTCTGACGGTGTTTGCATTGAAGTGCTTCTTGATCTCTGCGATCCAATCATCCTCTTCCAGCGGGTCTCGAGCCTCGGAGAAACTTGGGGGGTTGATAGCAAGGAACTGCTGCAGAGTGGTGTACTGTGGTCGATCATTCCTCTGGGCAGTCTGGTTCTGCAGCATCTGTCAGATCGCAGTTGTGCCCTGAGCCACTGCGGTCACAGCCTCCCTGAGGAGAGGGTTCTCTGGCGGCGGCATGTTCGCTCTTGGCATCCTGTATACAGGAACACTTATGAGAACATGGTTGAAACATTGACGAAACCAGAAGATAAAGCAATATTGAAAACAAAACTTCCTCACGAGGTATGAGAAAGCCGAAAGCTGAAATTCCACCAAGGTTAACCCGGAAAGTCGAAAGCTAGGTGCTACTGGAATCCCCAAACCGAGATCATACGAATCCAAGATAATAATCTGCTAGTGAGCACACAACAATATATATGAGTGGTTGAAGACCTGAATGTTGAGACATCTTCCCTGAGCGGCCCGCCGAGGCGGTCTCCCATAGGGGGAGGAACCACATCCGAAGGATGTCAACCATCCCTGTATAGGAGTTTCACCTGAGGTACACCGTAAGCGAGGTGGAGCTGTCAACCCCAAGTGGCGGCTCAATGTTCTCAACGTACGCCAACCCTTCTCGTCGCTAGCAAAAAATATAGAGGAATCGGAGCCTCAGTAAACGATAACCTAGATTTGTTTTGAAAGGGGATAAGTTGCAGAGAGAAAACAGCGTTTCACTTCCTCACGGAAAAAAGGGTGGGAGGGTGGGGTAAGAAGAAAAAGAAAGAGTTCCTACTCTCCGATTTTTCCTTAATAACTACAAAATAGTTTCTAGACTCAACTTCGGCCAGTAAGGGGTCCTACAGTCATTCCTTCTCTGATACCAAGTTGTAAGGCCCCCGATGCGGTGCTAACTCGAGTTAGTCTCTTTTCGCGTCCCGCTCAAGTTAGTAGCGCATAAAGAGCCACCAACTCACGACACTCGCACTAGTGTCGCTGCCGGATTCTCGACAACAGGTATATGAACAATGAACTTAAACTAAGACATAAATATATAGAGTCCAGAGCATACATCGCCACTGGGATTTATTACAACATCTCAGAGGTCCGTGGAACCAACAGTATTTCATGTAACAAGCAGAAGACAATCACGACCGAGTACGGTCAAAATCCAAATTGCCCTAGAGAGGGCTGCACATAAAGAGTCCACCCACGGATCGTCGAAGCCCAACTATAGGACCTACTGAACGAAGTCATCCTCATTGTCGTCCTCCGGGGGCACCTCCACGAAGTAACGTCCAGTGCTCGGGTCGAGGTAGTAGTCCACTGCAGCGGCCGATCAGGCAAAACAGTAAAAGCACAAAAGGAAAATAGGGGTGAGATTATATCATTACAGGATAACTCACCCACTACGGTAAGACAAGGTAAAAATAAAGGTTGCAGCCGCACTAGCATATATGGTGGCTATCGTTCTATTAGAGTAGAGGTAAGATCCAAGATTGCACGTGACATCGCGTCATAAGTCTGCTATCCACCTACTTACGTCAAACATAACACAACCTGGATCTTCTCTCGGATCCCCTGGACGAAGAAAAGCAACCAAGGCACTCACACGGTAGGCAAGTTTTAATTATGATTCAAATTTGATGTTATTCTATGAACAAGACGTAGGCTCTGAGTCGTCCATAACGGTGGACACGGCTTTTCGAAAATATTTAACCCTGTAGGGGTGTACCAACTGCCCATCATAGGCTTCGCATGTACGCCCGGTTTCTACTTGGCTAGGTAAGCGCCTGAAACTCCGGAACGTCAGAGTCCCTCTAACTAACAACGAACAATTCCGGGTGGCCCCAAGTGAGTCGACATCCAAATCAAAAGCCGGCCGCGCTCTCGAATCGGCCTCTACCGTATGGCTAAGGTCGTGTTTAGTCTCACCTATATAACAGGGTACTTCCCTAGCTCACCAGTGTGGACCAACCAGAGGAACTATGTCTCTGTTGGTCCGGGTTGTTTCGAAAACTGCTGGGGTACCAACCAAGCACACACACGTTTGCAAATAGTAAATCAGCTCGGGCCACCACTATAATTGTATGAAGCTAGGTAGGTAAGACAAGGGAACCCCATAGAATCCCACACACGATTAGGCACGCTCAATCAAAGAACCAATACCCGGAACTCGGATCCTAGGTGACTCAAATGGAACAAAACACCTGGCGGGAACAGCCCGGTCTCCCATCTTTCGTAAAATATAAATTAACATCACAGTAATAATAAATAGCAACCAACTTCTTTAATAACATGATATCCCAACCTTAACATAGGGTAAGCAGCAAGTTTTCCAACTCATTCTAAGCATTGGCTGAGCAGCCGTAACTTAGCAATATAAAGGTTTGCTGGGATGTGGGGATCATGGCTGTTTGGTTTTTGAATGTGGCATAAGCAAAGTGGATAGGGTCAAACAAACGTTCTAGACTACAGCTAGGCATTAGGCAGAAAGGTATCAAGTAATGGTATAAATCTTCCCCTTGCCTGGGTAATCGGTCGTCGAAGCAGACATAGCAGGGTCCTCGGGCTCGGTGTCGGAAACCTCCACGTAAGTCTCCTCGGCAGTCTCAGGTGCTAACGTAAGGTACCGGCAAGGAAAAGGCACACAAGTAAGCAATGGGTGCAAAGCACAGGCATGTATGGGATGGTCAAGTTTAATAGACATGGCGTGACCCTAGCTAGTCAAATTTAAATGGAGGGGTTGACGACACGTCAACAACTTCATTTGCAATTACTTATTTTCTATGGCTTTGGTCATAGCCTTAATTTTTGGTGTAAATAGCATGGCAACATGGCATGGCATGAAACAATAACAACAACGTAACAAAAGTAAACATCGTGAAAGAAATGTCGATTCCGGAGACGGAGAAATGTGTCGGTGAACTGACACCAAAGGAGGTATCGAGGGAACAAGGATTGAATCATCTTGCGACAACATGCTGAGCAGGAAACCGAAAACTTTGAGAGGCCTAACATGTGGAGGCTCAAAGCATCGACCATGATAAAGGTGGAAGGTCAAGCGTTAAAAATGGGGCAACACCAAGATGGCATGGTCACATATGGGTTTAACTTCCCTCCATAGATTGAGGATTTATGTTTGCTCAAAACATAAATGTGAGGTGACCATCATGCTCAGTGGATTTTCCTAGCCCAGATGCATATATAACATGTGCCCATGTTGTTTGAAAAAAAACAAGCTGATTTGAATTCCAAAAGGAAGGAAAAAAATAAAAGAAAAACGAAAACAACAAATAAGAAAAAAAAAAAAGAGGAAGAGCCTCTCTGGGCTGCCCCCCGGTGGGCTGCTGGGCTGACCCAGCGGTCTCTGTGACCCGAGCAACTCGAACACAGAGATAAAAGAAAAAAAGGGGGGCTTATGCGCCTGGCCGGATTCGAACCCACGCCCCACCCATGGACATCTTGCTCGCTTGCCACTGCGCTGCTGGACGACTCTCGACACAGAGCTGGCGCACCTCAACATGTAGATCACTACTGAACTTTGCAAGCGATGCAAAATAAGGAAAAAGGTGTGTGCTTGCGCTGGCCGGGGATTGATCCCTGGATCTCTCGGTTTCAACGCAAGGCGCCAGACCACTGCACCACTGAAGCAACTAACGAACAACGTTGGCTTCTGAAACTAGATGACCCTAAGAAGACGCTAACTGAACTGCCGAACGGATCGAAACTGAACCTGACGGATCTGTCCCGCTAAGAAAAAAAAACAGACAAAGGGGGCGTCTTGTGTTAGTCGGGGATTGATCTCCAGACCTCTCGCTGACACCTGCTCCCTGAACCAAGGCGCCACACAGCCGCTGATGAAAGGGACTCCGAAACGCACCTAGATGACCTACGAGATCGCGAACTGAAGCCAGAAGAAACTCAAGGCCACGCCTTGTCTGACGAAACTGAACCAAAATCAGTCTTCGGGAAATCACGCGTGCAGGCAGCACGGGCAGTGCTTCGGCTACGGGACGGGCAGGGGACCGAGGCACCGCTCACCTTGGCGTCGCGGACACGACCCTGCGCTCGCCGGAGAGGAAGGAGGGGACGAGGAGGTCGTCGGGGAAGACGTAGCCGACAGCGGCGTCGCGGCCCGAGCGTCCTGAAGCCTCAAGGGGTCAACCTGCGGGAACGATTGGATGAAGACGCGCTGCAGAGGCAGGGAAACGAGCGCACACTCGCCGGAATCAAACGGGCGTCGAAACTCACCTGCGTCAGGCGGAGGTCACGCGGAACAGGGGAGCCTCGGGTCGGTCATGGCGGCGGCGGCGAGAGGAGAAGAGGGGAGGAATGGACCAAGGGTTCCAAGAGGGAGCCCCAGGGGAGCTTATAAAGGGGGGAGCCCCCTCTGGCCACGTCTTCACCCCCTGCCGCCGTGGCCTCCTCCGGTGTGAGAGTGTAGAGAGGGGGAAAGGCGGCCACGGTGTAAAGGTAGGAGATGAACTCCCGTACCGGTTCGTCATGGGCTGGTCTAGGAAAATAAAAAAAAACAGGCCCAGGTGGGCTGGGCTTCTGCTGGGAAAAGAAAAGGGGCAAAGCCCTTCTGCTTATTCTAAAAAGAAACAACAGGCAAAGGATAAAAGAAAAGGAGCAGAGAAAAAAAGGAGAAAAATATATCACAATATATTTTAAAACTCCTTGCAACATGCTTGAACATCCAAAATTGGTTTGGGCAATTTGATGCAAAGAAAAATTCCCAAGTTGAAAACAGTACCCATTTTCTATTTAAAAAAATAGAAAAGGTGCATTGGGAATTCTTGAGAAGAAAACACAAGGAGAAAAAATCCATGAGCTCAATAATCTTAACCCTTGCATTTTTCTGGATTTTTCAAAAATGGTTTGACCAATTTTGGCAACAACAAAAATGTGAGCTCTTTTGAAATTCAAAACCACTATGAACTAGAGCCCCAATTTTTGGTGATGGCAAAATGATTCAAGGATTTTAAAACCCTTCCTCAAGCAAAAGGAATGGCTAGGCCAAGTTTGAGGTTTAGGGGAGCTCGCAACAAATGGGACAATTCACCCAACATCCTTCTTTGACCATTTTGTTTGAATTCAAAAGGAAAACAAATGAGCTCAAAACTCAAAGCTATTTGGAATCATCACATGGAATTACATCAACTAGCATCATGCCAAGTTTCAAAGTCATCAGACAAAGTGAAATTCCATTATGGATTACAATTATTGCAAATGGGCTGTTACAGTGGGTCCGCTCTGCCCGCCCTTCGAGACTCTGGAAGCTTCCGTTGCGCTGATTTTTTATATATTTTTTTCCCGGAATTTTTCTAGCATTTTGTGTAATGGGAAAAACTTGAAATAAAGAGACAGCAGAAAACAAAAACTGGCACTGGTGTGCACTGAGTTAATAGGTTAGTCCAAATATGATGAAAAGTGTAAGCAAGTGTATCAAAAGCATAGCAATATCACCCAAAACATGCATGGAACAAGCAAGAGTCTATATTAGCATTGAAACAAGCAACATAAGAACATAAAGGTGCAAGAGCTCTCGCTGTCCGTGACTAGAATGTCTCCAAATGGTGTTTGCGTGCAAAAAGTGGGGGATGGTAATATGAGAGAGAAATATATATATTTTTTGAGAACTCAATCTACTAAAGTTTCACACTTATTCTTCTTTGGAATCTTATCTTGACTCGTCCCAAACCACTAGCCAGGTACAAGTCAAAATGATCCACTCCCTTTCGATATTTTGAGCACTCATGCAATAGATGAGCGTAAGAAAGAAAACTGACACTTAAGATGACACAAAGAGAGAGAAGGTAGAGGATGAAGACAAAAATGTGTGAAAGGATCACATCAATGAGGAAAAGCATAGGCGAGAGAGAGACAAATGATAGATATGATGTGAGGAGTAGGGATTGCCTTGCAACGGATGCACATGTGAGCTAAGGTAAGCTCTCCAAAGGAACTAGTGGGATGCATCCAAATTGCTTGCTTAAGAAGACCTAGAGCTCACTTGAGGAGGCTCATCATTGGAATATACAAGCCAAGTTCTATAGTGTAAAGTTCCCCACATATATATATGCATATATGATCATCTCTATGGAGTGCAAGGTATAAGAGGGAGTATGAGCATGGATCTCTAAAAAGGAATAGTAGTGTTGCCCCCTTCTCTCTTTTTATTTTCTTTTTCTCTTTTTTCTATTTTTTTGTATTTTTTTTGGTGGTCTCGATGGCTCTTTCTATTTAACTCTCATTTTTCCTCTTTGGGGTCTTTTAATTTCTCCTGTTTGGGATATTTTCCTCGCTTAGGGGCAACACTCTTTTTTACAAGGAGTATAGAAGATCTTTCACACTTTTCAAAAGTACTCAACATAAAGAAGATGTAGCTATCATTATGTATGCAAATGTATGCTTCTACCAGTGTAGCAGGAACATGTATGATATGAAGATCAAGTCATAACAAGGTTGATGTTGAATGGCAATATATCTCGGAAAGGCTATGGAAATGCCTTGATAGGTAGGTATGGTGGCTGTTTTGAGGAATGATATAAGGAGGTTTATGATGAAAAAGCGTATCATGCCAAGGGTTTGGATGCACTGGCGAGGTAGGCGCCAACTCTCAGAGTGAGAAGAGGGCAATGCACGGTACTGAAGAGGCTAGAAAATATGAGGAGGTGGAAGTGTCAACTTTCGAATACTTACATTAGTCCGAAGAACTCATGCACTTATTATCGGTAATTCTCAATCTAATTAGGAGGTTCACAAAGAGACAAGTACCCCGAGGAGGAGTGTATGGGGGTTTGGTTATCCTTGCACATCCTCGACTCATGGTACATGAGTGTACTCTAATATCCGATCCCTCCAAAGATTAGTGATCCATCTAGTAGCTAGAGTTCTCAACTAGTTTTTGTAGTTTTTCAAAAATAAACACGGATTGCCAAACATACGACATCTATCACTAATAGGCTAAAGCTCTTGACACCAAAATTTCAAACATTACTTACAAAAATACCTCAAAAGTATTGCAAGTTACTACTACAATTGAATAGCAACCTTAATTACCTACTTTAAGTCAAGACACACAACTCAGTGCAACAGGCCAACTCTCTAAACAAGATAAACTTGAAAACTCAACAGATTTCTAGCAACAAACTAAATAAAAGCTCTTAAAAAGATAAGCATGCACACTAAGATCTAAACATGATAGCAGCTACGAAAAGATAAAGAACACACAACAAAAGAAAGATAAGCATGAAAATCCTATGATGTGTTCTAGTTTAAGTGGAGTGTGTTTCTCTCCCACACAAAGAAAGCTGGGTTCTAACTTGTTATGAACAGAAAGCAAAGCTAAATAAAACTAAAAAGAAAAATAAAGAGCAAGACGCTCCAAGCATAGCACATGACGCATGAAGTGATAAAAATATAGTGCCACGAAGGACTGATACCTCCCAAACGTATCTATAATTCCTGCTTGCTCCATGCATGTTTTGTGTGTTAGTGCTATGCTTTTGCTACACTTTAATACACTTTTGATCATATTTGGACTAACCTATTAACTCAGTGCACGATTGTCCAGTTCTTGTTTTCTGCTGTCTTTTTATTTCAGGTTTCCGCCGTATTAAAAATGCTCCAAAAATTCAAGAAAAATCCAATAAAAAATCAGCGTACGGAAATCTTCCAGAGTCCAGAAGCGAGGCGGAGGGTACCCACCAGGCCCCCAGGCGCCCTCCTGGCACGCCCTAGGGTGGGGCCGCGCCAGGGGTCTCCTAGACCCCTGGTGGCCCCCCTGGCTGCCACCATTCGCCCATATATTTGTTTCGCCCCGAAACCTCCGAAGACATAACCCTTTTTTGCGATCTCGCCTCTGTTCCACCGCCGCCGCGCTTCCAAGATTGGGAGCACCAGAAGACCTCTTCCCGGCACCCTGCCGGAGGGAGGATTGACCTCCGGGAGCTTCTCCACCACCATGGACGCTTCCCGGATGATCCGTGAGCAGTCCACCTTGGAACATGGGTCCATGATCAGTAGCTATGTGATGTTCTCCTCCCCTCTTTGTTCTTCATGGATTAGACCTTGTGAACTTCCCTACATGATCAAGGCACATATGTAATTTTTCTGTTGTTGCTATGCTGAGTTTATTGGGATCTTATGGATTATGACACTATGTTCAGATTGTGATGAGTAATATATTTGGTTCTTTTCTTTTATATTTTAGATCTTGAGTAATTCTTGCATGTTCTCCGTTATTGTTTATTGCTTTGGCCAAGTAGTAGGTAGTGACTCCAAGAGGGAGCGTTATTCTTGATTGTGGGTTCATGACCCATGATGACTAGTTTGAGTGATAGAAACATGAGTCTAGGGGATGTGTTGTTGCCACAAGGGGGAAAACAACGGTGCTTATGACCGCGGTTGCAAGGATTGTTTACTTTATGCAAAGTTATTTTAATGCAGTTGTTTGTTGCTTTGGGTTTACACTTTGGGTGGGGCTCAACTTAATACCAGCGAGATGTTCTGGATAGATATCTAAAGGTGGATGATTAGTACTAGATGCAGATGGATTTTGGTCTACTTATATTGGCGTACCTCCCATGCTCTTGAACATCTTCCTTTCTTTTGTAGCATAGTTAGCATTGGTTTGTTCCCGTAATACTGTCAATTGCCCAGCTGTGATTTGTTTACCTCGCATAGCAGTTTTATCGTCTTTTGGGAGAGAGACATCACTAGTGAACATCATGGGACCCCGGTCCATATTTCCACCACGGTTTACACCCTCAATTTACTTATTGCTTTACTTTCTAGTTGTAGCTATCACTATATTTTATCTCTTGTGTTTTATCCTTTGTAAACAACAAGGCCGGAGAGATTGACAACCTCTCTGAACTTTGTTGGGAGCAAAGCTATTTGTGTGTGTGCAGGTCCAGGCGAAGCAAGTGATTATCGTAAATGGCGTCTCACTTGCCGAACCACCTACTTGTTTTCGTTGGAGTCCTACTAGTTCGATCTCAACCTTGGTATCTTTGCCAAGGGAAATTTTCCACTGCGCTACATCTCACCTTCCACTAGGGGTAACCAACGATGGGCGAGAATCCATTATCATCTCTCACACATCAAGCAAATTTCTAACGCCGTTGACGGGGATTCCAAGACAGCAAAGAGTGGTCCCGTCAATAGCCCAATTTCTGGCGCCATTGCCGGGACTCCGCTCTTCAAGATAGGGGAGTTGCACGCTATATTTTACCTTTTATTTTTAGTCTTGTTAGTTTACCTTTCAGTTTTTATCTTCGTTTCCTTTATCAAAAACCACAAAAAAATACCTTGCTAGTAGTTGTAATTATGTCTGGTCCTTTTGACTTTGTTGAGACATAAGTGCTCACCTTTAAAAAAAGAGGTGGTGAAAGTTTAAAAGATGCTTGGTATAGAATAAATAATTCTCAGAAAAGAGCCACCAAGAAGTAATCCACTACTATCCTTCTTAGAAAATTTGATGTTGGAATTACGCCTTGGAATAGGTTCGTTCTAGGTACTGCCATCAATGGGAATTTTCTAGAAGCCCCAACTTGGGAATCTCTTAATGTTATTGAAAATCTTGTTGGAAAGCTCCCTGTTGCTAGCATTCAAGAGGATATCACTCTAGTTCACATTATGGAAAAACTTGAAAATGTAGAGCTATAAATACCAAGAATCAATAAGATAAATGAGTTGGATCGTAAGATTCAAGGGAATTTGAATAGACTCGATAGCTCCATGCATAAAATTATTAAAACTTTGGAGACCATCAAATCCCATGATCTGGATCCTTCTAGGATAGAAAAGATTGAGGAAATTATTCACACTTTAGGAACTACCTTCTCCTCAATCAAAACCAAAAAGGTAGAAACTCCGGCAAAGAAGGAACCTAAGTTCGCTTACGTCCCTAAGGTTCCTCGCCCCAAAAACAACCCAATTATTGCCAAAGGAGTTGAAAATGTGAAAACTTTTGAAGAAATACTTCTCTTGGATAGATTTATAAATGAAACTCCAAATAATTTTCCGCCTTTTGCTTTTATCCCTAGAAGTATCTTCATTAGGCATTTATATGAAACACCTCTTAAAACTAGTTGTACAATTGAAGAGCTTTTTGATGATCTTGATGATGGTTCAATTGATACAACTTGATTCTTCTTTTTGCTTCTTGCCTAGCTTAAAGTCGTAAAAGAAAGCACTTGTTGGGAGGCAACCCAAGATGTTTTTACTTCTGTTTTTAGCGGTCTTGATGATTGTTACTAATGTAGCAACATCATTGTATCTTTATTTTCAAGCTTTGTGCCAAGTTTAGCCTCCGATTGCAAGAAAGTTCAAAAGTTGCGACATGCTATCCAGAAAACAGATTATGACCTTGGACGGAAAAATTCACGATAAATCACCAGATAATATTTATGATCTAAATTTTTTCGACAGCATGATCTATACAATTGGATTTCGATCGTCTGTTCTAATTTTTTTGATTTGAGTTGCAGAAGTACCCCAAAAAAATTATTTACTACCTGTTGGTCTTGCGCTAGATTTTTCTTTGAAAAAACTAATTGGTAATCTTGACAAACAGTATCCCTTCAATAAAATCTTTATTTCCAGTAGAGGCAAATTATTTTATTAAGGGTACTAACCTCTCTAATCAGCTTATGATTAGTTATGTATGAAGGGAGTTTTCAAGTGTGCGAGGGAAGATGATGAAAGAATATCCGGGAGTGTCAAACGCTCAAGCTTGGGGATTCCCCCATGAATCCCCAATAAATATTCAAGGAGACTCAAGCATCTAAGCTTGGGGATGCCCCTGTGCATCCCCTTCTCCATCAACAATCATCAGTTCGTCCTTCGTTCCACTATATTTTTATCCAGGTGAAGACCTCTGTCCGATGGACTCGGCAGCGACGACGCTTTGCGCCGTGCTCCCTCTTGAGGGCGTTGTCGTGGAGCTTAGGTGTGCTAGGGTGTTACATGTGTGTGTTTAGTTCGTGTGTTGTGCATGTACGTGCATTCGTGCACCGAGTAATTTAGGATTGGATTTGTAAGAGAGCTACCTCACCATCATGTATCGTTCGGCCGTGTACTTCGTTATGTTCCTTTATCTATAAAGTGGGGCGAAATCCTGCATTCTCTCTTTCCATTATATTTTTATCACTTCATGCGTTATGTTCTATGCTTTGAGCGTCTTGCTCTTTACTATTTAGTTTCTTTAGTTTGTTTACTGTTCCTAACAAGTTAGAACCCAGCTTTCTTTGTGTGGGAGAGAAACACGCTCAACTTTAAAATAGAAGACATCGTAGGATTTTCATGCTTATTTTTCTTTTGTTTTGTGTTATTTATGTTTTTTTAGCTGCTGTCATGTTTAGATCTTGTGCTTTCATGTTTATCTTTTCAAGAGTCTTTTGTTTAGTTTGTTGCTGGAACTCTCTTTAGTTTTCATCTTTATCTTGTTTAGAGAGTTGACTGTTGCACTGAGTTGTGTCTTGACTTGAAGTAGGTAATTGAGGTTGCTATTCAATTGTAGTAGTAACTTGCAATAGTTTTGAGGTATTGTTGTGAGTAATGTTTGAACTTTTGGTGTCAAGAGCTCTAGCCTATTAGTGATAGGTGTCGTATTTTGGGCAATCCATGTTTATTTTCAAAAACTACAAAATCTTGTTGAGAACCCTAGCTGCTAGATGGATCGCTAATCTATGGAGGGATCGGATATTAGAGTACAGTCACGTACCATGAGTCGAGGATGCGCAAGGATAACCAACCCCCCATAAACTCCTCCGCAGGGTACTTGTCCCTTTGTGAACCTCCTGATTAGATTGAGAGTTACCGATAATAAGTGCATGAGTTCTTCGGACTAATGTAAGTATTCAAAGTTGACACTTCCACCTCCTCATATTTTCTAGCCTCTTCGGTACCGTGCATTGCACTCTTCTCAATCCGAGAGTTGGCGTCCACCTCGCCGGTGCATCCAAACCTTTGGCATGATACGATCTGTCATCATAAACCTCCTTATATCTTTCCTCAAAACAACCACCATACCTACCTATCAAGGCATTTCCATAGCCTTTCTGAGATACATTGTCATGCAACATCCACCTTCTAATGACTTGATCTTCATGTCATAAATGTTCCTGCTGCACTGGCAGAGGCATACATTTGCATACATCATGATAGCTACATCTTATTTATGCTGAGTACTTTTGTAAAGTGTGAAAGATCATCTTTACTTCTTGTAAAATAGAGTGTTGCCCCAAAGTGAGGAAAAGATCCCAAAGAGGACAAAATTTTAAATATCTCAAAGAGGACAAATGAGAGTTCAATAGAAAGATCCATTGAGGCTACCAAAAAATACAAAAAAATAGAAAAAAAATAAAAAAAAGAGTAATGGGCACACTACTATTCCTTTTGAGAGATCCACACTCATACTCCCTCTTATACCTTGTACTCCATAGAGATGGTCATATATGCATATAGCTATGTTGGGACCTTCACACTTTAGAACTTGGCTTGTATATTCCAATGATGAGCCTCCTCAAATGAGCTCTAGGTCTTCTTGAGCAAGAAAGTTGGATGCACCCCCACTAGTTCCATTGGAGAGCTTTTCTTAGCTCATATGTGCATCCGTTGCATGGCAATCCCTACTCGTCACATCATATCTATCATTTGGCTTTCTCTCGCCTATGATTGTCCTCATTGATGTGATCCTTTCACACATTTTTTGTCTTCCTCCTCCACTCTATCTCTCTCTTTGCCATCCTAAGTGTCAATTCTCGTTCGTACGCTCATCCATTGCATGAGTGCTCAAAATATTGAAAGGGAGTGGATCAAATTGACTTGTACCTGGCTAGTGGTATGGGGACGAGTCAAGATAAGATTCCAAAGAACACTAAGTGTGAAACTTTAGTAGATTGAGTTCTCAACAAATAAATATTTTTATCTCGTATTCCCATCCCCCACTTCTTGCACGCAAACAGCATTTGGAGACATTCGATTCACAAACAGCGAGAGCTCTTGCACCTTTATGTTCTTATGTTGCTTGTTTCAATGCTAATATAGACTCTTGCCTGTTATGACTTGAATTGAATTACATGCCTTGATTGCTTTGCTTACGAAGTTCTTATATGGTTTGGCGCATGTCACCACAAAAATTATGCTTGTTAAATTTTTCCTACTCGAGGACGAGCAGGAATTAAGCTTGGGGATGTTGATACGTCCCAAACATATCTATAATTTCTGCTTGGTACATGCATGTTTTGTGTGATATTGCTATGCTTTTGCTACACTTTCATACACTCTTGATCATATTTGGACTAACCTATTAGCTCAGTGCACCCCAGTGCCAGTTCCTCTTTTCTGTTGACTTTTTATTTCAGGTTTCCCCCGTATTAAAAATGCTCCAAAAATTCTGGAAAATCCAACAAAAAATCTGCGTTCGGGAAACTTCCAGAGTCCCGAAAGGGGTCGGAGGGGACCCACCAGGGCCCCAGGCGCCCTCCTGGCGCGCCCTAGGGTGGTGCCGCGCCAGGGGGCTGCCTGGACCCCTGGTGCCCCCCCTGGCTGCCCCCCTTCGCCCATATATTTGTCTCGCCCCGAAAGCTCCAAAGAAAGAACCTTTTTTCACGATCTCGTCTCTGTTCCGCCGTCGCCGCGTTTCCAAGACCGGGAGCACCAAAAGACCTCTTCCCGGCACCCTGTCGGAGGGAGGATTGACCTCTGGGAGCTTCTCCACCACTATGGACGCTTCCCGGATGATTTGTGAGTATTCCACCTTGGACCATGGGTCCATGATCAGTAGCTATGTAATGTTCTCCTCCCCTCTTTGGTCTTCATGGATTAGACCTTGTGATCTTCCCTACATGATCAAGGCACGTATGAAATTTTTCTGCTGTTGCTATGCTGAGTTTGCTTAGATTTGTGTTATTAGGAGACTATGTTCAGATTATGATGAGTAATGTATTTGGTTCTTCTCTTTTATATTTTAGTTCTTGAGTAATTCTTGCATGTTCTCTGTTGTTGTTTATTGCTTTGGCCAAGTAGTAGGTAGTGACTCCAAAAGGGATCGTTATGCTTGATTGTGGGTTCATGACCCATGATGACTAGCTTGAGTGACGGAAACGTGAGTCTAGGGGATGTGATGTTGCCATAAGGAGGAAAACAACAGTGCTTGTAACTGCGGTTGCAAGGATTGTTTACTTTACGCAAAGTTCTTTTAATGCATTTATTTGTTGCTTTGGGTTTACACTTTGGATGGGGCTCGCAACTTAATACCAATGAGATGTTCCTGAGAGATATCTCAAGCTGGATGATTAGTAGTAGATGCAGATGGATTTCGGTCTACTTATCTTGGCATACCGCCCATGCTTTTAAACCTCTTCCTTTCTTTTGTAGCATAGTTACCATTGGTTTGTGCCCGTAATCCTGTCAATTGCCCAGCTTTGATTTGTTTACCTCACATAGAAATTTTATCGTCTTTTGGGAGAGAAACATTACTAGTGAACATCATGGGACCCCGGTCCATATTTCCACCACTGTTTACACCCTCAATTTACTTCTTGCTTTTACTTTCTAGTTGTAGCTATCACTATCTCTTATCTCTTGTGTTTTATCCGTTGTAAACAACAAGGACGGAGAGATTGAAAACCTCTCTGAACTTCGTTGGGAGCAAAGCTATTTGTGTGTGCAGGTCCAGGCGAAGCAAGTGATTATCGTAAACGGCGTCTCACTTGTCGAACCACCTACTTGTTGTCGTTGCAGTCCTACTGGTTCGATCTGAACCTTGGTTTCTTTGCCAAGGGAAATTTTACTCTACGCTACATCTCACCTTCCACTTGGGGTAATCAACAAAGGGAGAGAATCCATTATCATCTCTCGCGCATCAAGCAAATTTCTAGCGCCATTGTCAGGGATTCCAAGACAGCAAAGAGTGGTCCCGTCAACAGCCCAATTTCTTGTGCCATTGCCGGGACTCCTCTCTTCAAGATAAGGGAGTTGCACGCTATCCTTTACCTTTGCTTTTTAGTCTTGTTAGTTTACCTTTCAGTTTCTATGTTCGTGTCCTTCATCAAAAACCACAAAAAAATTACCTTGGTAGTAGTTTTAATTATGTGTGGTCCTTTTGCCTTTCTTGAGACAGAAGTGCTCACCTTTAAACCAAGAGGTGGTGAAAGTTTAAAAGATGCTTGGTATAGAATAAATGATTCTCAGAAAAGATCCACCAAGAAGCAATCCACTACTATCCTGTTTAGAAACTTTTATGTTGGAATTACTCCTTGGAATAGGTTCATTCTAGATACTGCCATCAATGGAAATTTTCTAGAAGCCCCAATTTGGGAATATCTTAATGTTATTGAAAATCTTTTTGGAAATCTCCCTGTTGCTAGCATTCAAGAGGATATCACTCTAGTTCTATTGAAAAAACTTGAAAAGGTAGAGCTATAAATACCAAGCATCAATAAGATAAATGAGTTGGATAGTAAGATTCAAGGGAATTTGAATAGACTTGATAGCTCCATGCATAAAATTATTAAAACTTTGGAGACGATCAAATCCCATGATCTGTATCCTTCTAGGATAGAAAAGATTGAGGAAATTATTGACACTTTAGGAACTACCTTCTCCTCAATCAATAACAAAAAGGTAGAAACTCCGGCAAATAAGGAACCTAAGTTCGCTTACGTCCCTAAGGTTCCTCGACCCAAAAACAACCCAATTATTGCCAAAGGAGTTGAAACTGTGAAAACTTTGGAAGAAATACTTCTCTTGGATAGATTTATAAATGAAACTCCAAATGATTTCCCTCCTTTTGCTTTTATCCCTAGAAGTATCTTCATTAGGCCTTTATTTCAAAGACCTCTTAAAACTAATTGTACAATTGAAGAGCTTTTTGATGGTCTTGATGATGTTTCAATTGATACAACTTGATTCTTCTTTTTGCTTCTTGCCTAGCTTAAAGTCATAAAAGAAAGCGCTAGTTGGGAGGCAACCCAAGATGTTTTTACTTCTGGTTTTAGCGGTCTTGATGATTGTTACTACTGTAGCAACATCATTGTATCTTTATTTTCAAGCTTTATGCCAAGTTTAGCCTCCAATTGCAAGAAAGTTCAAAAGTTGTGACATGCTGTCCAGAAAACAGATTCTGTCCTTGGACCGAAAACTTCTCGATAAATCACCATGTCATATTTTTTATCTGCATTTTTTTTGATAGCGTGCTCTATACAATTGAATTTCGAGCGTCTATTCTGAGTTCATTAATTTGAGTTACAGAAGTATCCCGAAAAAAATTATTTACTACATGCTGGTTTGTTTTTCACAGATTCTGCCACGTTTTGCCATTCCTCAGTTTTTCAAGTCTTGCGCTAGCTTTTTCTTTGCAAAAAATTTTTGGAAATCTTGAGAGACAGTAGCCCTTCAAGAAAATCTTTATTTCCAGTAGAGGCAAATTATTTTATTATGGGTACTAACCTCTCTAATCAGCTTATGATGAGTTATGTATGAAGGGAGTTTTCAAGTGTGCGAGGGAAGATGATGAAATAAGATCCGGGAGTGTCAAACGCTCAAGCTTGGTGATGCCCCCATGCATCCCCAATAGATATTCAAGGAGACTCAACCGTCTAAGCATGGGGATGCCCCTGTGCATCCCCTTCTCCATCAACAATCATCAGTTCGTCCTTCGTTCCACTATATTTTTATCACTTCATGCGTTATGTGCTATGCTTGGAGCTTCTTGCTCTTTACTTTTTAGTTTCTTTAGTTTGTTTGATGTTCATAACAAGTTAGAACCCATATTTTTTTGTGTGGGAGAGAAACACGCTCCACTTTAAACTAGAACACATCATAGGATTTTCATGCTTATCTTTCTTTAATTGTGTGTTCTTTATCTTTTCTTAGCTGCTGTCATGTTTAGCTCTTGTGCTTTCATGTTTATATTTTCAAGAGCCTTTTGTTTAGTTTGTTGCTGGAACTCTCTTTAGTTCTCATGTTTATCTTGTTTAGAGAGTTGGCTGTTGCACTGAGTTGTGCCTTTACTTGAATTAGGTAATTGAGGTTGCTATTCAATTGTAGTAGTAACATGCAATAGTTTTGAGGTATTGTTGCGAGTAATGTTTGAAATTTTGGTGTCAAGAGCTCTAGCCTATTAGTGATAGGTGTCGTATTTTGGGCAATCTGTGTTTATTTTCAAAAACTACAAAAACTAGTTGAGAACTCTAGCTACTAGATAGATCATTAATCTTTGGAGGGATCCGATATTAGAGTACACTCACGTACCATGAGTCGAGAATGCACAAGGATAACCAAACCCCCATACACTCCTCCTCGGGGTACTTGTCTCTTTGTGATCCTCCTGATTAGATTGAGAGTTGACGATAATAAGTGCATGAATTCTTCGGACTAATGTAAGTATTGAAAGTTGACACTTCCACCTCCTCATATTTGCTAGCCTCTTCGGTACCTTGCATTTCCCTCTTCTCACTCCGATAGTTGGCGTCCACCTCGTCGGTGCATCCAAACCCTTGGCATGATACGCTCTGTCATCATAAACCTCCTTATATATTTTCTCAAAACAGCCACCATACATACCTATCAAGGCATTTCCATAGCCTTTACGAGATACATTGCCACGCAACATCCACCTTCTCATGACTTGATCTTCATGTCATACATGTTCCTGCTACACTGGCAGAGGCATACATTTGCATACATCATGATAGATACATCTTCTTTATGCTGAGTACTTTTGTAAAGTGTGAAAGATCTTCTTTAATTCTTGTAAAATAGAGTGTTGCCCCTAAGTGAGGAAAAGATCCCAAAGAGGAAAAAATGTAAAAGATCCCAAAGAGGAAAAATGAGAATTAAATAGAAAGAACCATTGAGGCCACCGAAAAACTAGAAAAAAAGAAAAAGGAAATAAAAAGAGAGAAAGGGGAACACTACTATTCCTTTTGAGAGAATATTTCTTGGGGTGCATGGGGGCATCCCCAAGCTTGAGCATTTGACACTCCCGGATCTTCTTTCATCAACTTCCTTTGCACACTTGAAAATACCTTCATACATAACTCATCATAAGCTGATTAGAGAGGTTAGTACCCTTAATAAAATAATTTGCCTCTACTGGAAATAAATATTTTCTTGAAGGGCTACTGTTTCTCAAGATTTCCAAAAACTTTTTGCAAAGAAAAAGCTAGCGCAAGACTTGCAAAACTTAGCAAAGGCAAAACGTGGCAGAATTTGTGAAAAATAGACCAGCATGTAGTAAATAATTTTTTCGGGGTACCTCTGAAACTCAAATCAAAAAACTCAGAACAGACGTTAGAAAGCCAATTGTATAGAGCACGCTGTAAAAAGATGATCTGGTGATTTATCGTGAATTTTTCCGTCCAACGACAGAATCTGTTTTCTGGACAGCATGTCAAAAAATTTGAACTTTCTTGCAATCGGAGGCTAAACTTGGCACAAAGCTTGAAAATAAAGATACAATGATGTTGCTACAGTAGTAACAGTCATCAAGAACACTAAAATAAAGGAAAAAACATCTTTGGTTGCCTCCCAACAAGTGCTTTCTTTTACGTCTTTGAGCTAGGCAAGAAGCAAAAAGAATCAAGTTTTATCAAGTGAAAGAGAATAGCTAGCCCGTGTAACGTACTCAAAAGGTAACTTGATTATCTTTCTAGGGAAGTATTCCATCCCCTTTTTTAGAGGGAATTG
This sequence comes from Bromus sterilis, assembly GCA_950022295.1. Lineage (NCBI taxonomy): Eukaryota > Viridiplantae > Streptophyta > Magnoliopsida > Poales > Poaceae > Bromus > Bromus sterilis. The sequence continues at coordinate 132,952,882 of OX465601.1, read as the reverse complement.
AAATTTTATATTCCCCTCTTTCATATCAATGACAGCACGAACGGTGCGAAGAAAAGGACGTCCCAAAATAATTGGACATAAAGGTTCACACTCAATGTCCATAATAGTAAAATCAACGGGAACATATTTGTCATTGACAATGATAAGAACATCGTCAATCTTGCCCAAATGTTTATTTATGGAAGAATCAACGAGACGAACACCAAAATAACAAGGATCAAAAGGTTTCAATTTAAACATTTCATACATTCTTTTGGGCATAATTGATTTACTAGCTCCAACATCACATAAAGCATAGCAAGAGAAGTTATTCAATTTAATTTTCATCATAGGATCCCAACCATCTTCTTTTCTAGGTACGGAGTCTTCTACCCTAAGCGTCTCCTCCATAGCTTTAATGAGAACATTGGTGATATGCTCCGTGAAGACAAGACTTAGTGTGCTAGTGTGGGGGTCTCTAGACATTTTGTGTAGTAAGCTAATAACTTCAGAAAGTGTGCAACTATCAAAATCAATGTTAGTACTATCAAAGGTGGTAGTGGTGTCATCTAGGCTCACTTCTTTGAAAGCTTCTATGTTCATAGGAGTTTCTTCTTCTACGGTTGAGGTAATAGCATCACCATTAATAGGTCTAACTGGACTAGGAGTGTGTTGGGTGCTAAAAGTTTGGGTATCCTCAACAACTTGGATAGTAGCAGCAGTGTGGTGTGTAGGAAGGCTCTTAATTCTATCTTATTCTATCTTTTCTCTAGTCCATCTTTCTTTAAGTTTAGCCAACATCCTAATGTTTTCATTAATTTGCACTTGAATAGCATTAATAGGGGTGGCCTTCCTCTCCTCGAGGGGAGAAGTTCTAATTTTAAGCTTCTCAACATCAAGGGCTAAATTTTCTACCTTCAAAGAGAGATTATCTAATTTGTCTAATTTTTTCTCTACACTCTTGTTGAAGGCTTTTTGGGTAGTGCTAAATTCCTTAAGCATGCTCTCTAATTCAGAAGTGGATTCTTGTTGCTAGGATAAGTGTTGTTGTTCCCATAGTTGTTGGATGGGAACGGTCTAGTATTGCTAGAAGAGTTACTCCTATAAGCATTGTTGTTGAAGTTGTTTCTAGAGATAAAGTTCACATCTAGTTTTTCTTGAGCAACCAAGGAATTTAAAGGAACATCATGAGGATCAATAGGAGTTTTCTTGGTAAGTAGAGACATAATCAAGTCAACTTTTTCATTTGGGGAGGAGATCTCCTCGACAGAGTTTACCTTCCTACATGTTGGAGCTCTCTCGGTGTGCCATTGGGAATAGTTGGTCATCATCTCATCTATAAGTTTTGTGGCAACTCCAAGTGTTGTTGACAAAAAGGTTCCTCCCGCGGCCGAATCTAACAGGTTCTGCGAGGTAAAGTTCAAGCCTGCATAAAAAGTCTGGATAACCATCCAAGTAGTCAAACCATGTGTAGGGCATTTCTTAACAAGAGATTTCATACTTTGCCAAGCTTGGGCAGCATGTTCATTATCCAATTGCTTAAAATTCATAATATTACTCCTCAATTGGATAATTTTAGCAGGTGGGTAATACTTCCCAATAAAAGCATCCTTGCACTTATCCCAAGAATCTATGCTATTCCTAGGCAAGGATTGAAACCAAATTTTAGCTCCTTCCCTCAAGGAGAAAGGAAAAAAGCTTAAGCTTAACAATATCACCTTCTACTTATTTATACTTTTGCATATCACAAAGCTCAATAAAATTATTTTAAGTGTAAAGCGGCATAATCTCCCACACCGGAGAATTGATCTCTCATAACAAGGTTCAGCAAAGCTGGTCTAATTACATAAGAGACTACTGAAGTACCAGGTGTAGCAATAGGAGTGCAGATAAAATAATTGTTGTTGTGACTAGTGAAGCCACACAACTTAATGTTCTCAGTGGTTCCCATAGTAGCAGCAAGCAGGACAGGCAATTTTTTTTTGGTTTTTTTTAAGGGACACGAAGAAACTGAAAGGTAAACTAACAGGACTAAAAAGCAAAGATAAAAGATAGCATGCAACTCCCCTATTTTGTAGAGTGGAGTCCCCGGCAATGGCGCCAGAAATTTGCTTGATGCGTGAGAGATGATAACGGTTTCTCGCCCTTCGTTGGTTACCCAAAGTGGAAGGTGAGATGTAGGATAGCAGAAAATTTCCCTTGGCAAAGATACCAAGGTTGAGATCAAACCAGTAGGACTCTGACAACGACAAGTAGGTGACAAGGAAACAATGGCACCATTTTAGACAAAAGTTGCTTCCTTGACATGGACCTTCACATAGATACAAATAACCTTGCTCCCAACGAAGTTCATAGAGGTTTTCAATCTCTCCTGTCTTGTTGTTTACAAAGGTTCAAACACAAGAGTGGTAGTGGTAACTACAACTAGAAAGTAAAATCAAGAGGTAAATTGAGGGTGTAAACAGTAGTTGAAATATGGACCGGGGTCCCATGATGTTCACTAGTGATGTCTCTCTCTCCCAAAAGACGATAAAAATCTATGCAAGGTAAACAAATTACAGCTGGACAATTGACAGGATTACGGGCGCAAACCAATGCTAACTATGCTACACAAGAAAGGATGAGGCTCAAAAGCGTGGGCGGTGCTCCAAGATAAGTAGACCAAAATCCATCTGCATCTACTACTAATCATCAACCTTGAGATATCTATCCAGAACATCTCGCTGGTATTAAGTTGCAAGCCCCACCCAAAGTGTAAACCCAAAGAAATAGACAACTGCATTAAAAGAACTTTGCGTAAAGTAAAAAATCCTTGCAACCGCGGTTACAAGCACCATTGTTTTCCCCCTTGTGGCAACATCCATCCCCTAGACTCATGTTTCTGTCACTCAAGCTAGTCATCATGGGGCATGAACCCACAATCAAGCATAACGCTCCCTCTTGGAGTCACTACCTACTACTTGGCGAAAGCAATAAACAACAACAGAGAACATGCAAGAATTACTCAAGGACACAAATATAAAAGAGAAGAACCAAGTATATTACTCATCACAATCTGAATATAGTTTCATAATCCATGAGATCCCAGCAAACTCAACATAGCAACAGCAGAAAGAATTACATATGTGCCTTGATCATGTAGGGCAGCTCACAAGGTCTAATCCATGAAGAACAAAGAGGGGAAGAGAACATCACATAGCTACTGATCATCGACCCATGATCCAAGGTGGACTACTCACGGATCATCCAGGAAGCGTCCATGGTGGTGGAGAAGCTCCCGGAGGTCAATCCTCTCTCCGGAAGGGTGCCGGGAAGCGGTCTTCTGGTGCTCCCGATCTTGGAAGCGCGGCGGCGGTGGAACAGAGGCGAGATCGCGAAAAAGGGTTCTGTCCTCGAGGGTTTTGGAGGGCGAGGTAAATATAGGCGAAGGGGGAAGCCAGGGGGCCACCAGGGGTCCAGGCGGCCTCCCGGCGCGGCCCCACCCTAGGTCGTGCCACCATGCTGCCTGGAGCCCAGGTGGGTCCCCTCTGGCCCCCCCCCCCCTTCGGGTCTCTGGAAGTTTCCGTTGCGCTGATTTTTATATATATTTCCCAGAATTTTTCTGGCATTTTGCGTAATGGGAAAACCTGAAATAAAAAGACAGCAGAAAATAGAAACTGGCACTAGGGTGCACTGAGTTAATAGGTTAGTCCAAATATGATCAAAAGTGTAAGAAAGTGTATCAAAAGCATAGCAATATTACCCAAAACATGCATGGAGTAAGAAGAAATTATAGATACATTTGGGACGTATCACCGACATGTATCATAATTCTTTAATCGTTAACGATTCGTCGTGAACATGAGAGGATCATGCTTCTACATGCATGCATCAAACAAGATATATAACATACATATAGTACACCCTCACACGTATGCGAGAAACCTGAGGGACATTTTAAACCAGCTCCTATTTCCCAAGAAACGTATTTCCCCGTTCATAACCTCAAACCTTTTCCCGATGACTGGTAACTGCCGTTTTGAAAATTTTATATGAAAAGGACTCCAATAAATTATGACCGCATATACTAGAATTAAGGATTGTCAAAATTAAAGTATCGTACAGTAGGAGATGTAAACAATCGAGAAATTGAAATCCCATGTGTCATGTTGTCTGCATTACGAGTTCAAAAGGACAGTGAACACAACATAATTTTTTCATGTTGTTGATGGTGGGTCACAAGTTGTGGCAATCATTGGCTCCCAGGAAAGAGTAAGTATATCAAGAGCAACACAAGATATACCGTATGGTATCGAACACCCATAACAAACATGCATGCCATTGGACATGATCGGCTGCCTTTTGACAATATTAGTTGAAGATTGTATATATGAATCACAATTAACTGTCAAAGATTAGGCGTGAACATGGGAAGATCATGCTTCTACATAACATATGTACGCGCAATGCATTGGTACAATTTATACCACTTCATATTGCCCAACATATATATGACCCCAATCAAAATTTCAACTTTTTGCAAAGATTAGTAACTGTGTTTTGAATATGTTTAAATAATAAATGCATAGAAAGATCTCAAAATACGAAAAGGAGTAGTAAATCATCTGATTTTTCAAAACTTTTCCTCAAAAAACCGCGTTCCCGCCTAGGTACTACATTTTTCCATGAAAATTATCGTTCACTCCTTGCTACTGGACTTTCCCTTGAAATTTGGTTTCCTCCACAACTTTGGAGCAGCCCGCTCTATCAACCCCACCCATCCTTAAATTTCGTCTATCCTTTTAAATGCATCCACATCTCCTTCCAACAAACGAAGCGCCACCTCGTATCTCTCGTTTGACCTTCATCATCCCCCCTCCCCGCCGGTGGATCTAGCTCCGCCGTTGTAGATCATTAGGTTCGCTTGCGGTGCATGATATGAACGATGGTGTTCTGATCGGCTCCATGAGCACTGAAGGTAAAAGCTTCTTTTTGTGTACATGTGTATAGATCCGTGCACGTAGTTCTTTTTTTGTGTACATGCATATAGATCTGTCCATGTAGTTCCTTCTTGGATTGCAGATGTAATGTAAGATGGTGTTACTTCAAGAATAACTAACCTATACGGGTTTCAATTCGGTGTTAAGACTGTTGTTCATTCTATCTAGAGTTTTACTATGGGTAGGATGTTATAAATAAGTCGAGTTGCTAAGGTACAATCTATCAACTAATTAGTCCATTTGCTTCAATGTTGAGCTTCTTGCTTTATCAAAACTGTTATTCTATCTTGTTCTGGTTTAGTCCCTGTTTGGAATCTCTTATTTCTGTAAATAGACTTGTAAGAACAGACCTCGGTTGGCTTGTAAAATACACTTGTAAATTAAACACCTCTAGATTAGATACATCCAACAAGCGCAGCCGTGTTTATGTCATTTCATATTGCTTTCGGTCTGTAGTTAATTTATTTATATAATAGGAAGTACCTACATGTTTTCTCACTTTGTATTTTTATCTCATTTCATGCCTAATGTTTACTTGTTATCATCATTTTACAACAATTTCTAACAACTCACCAATGGAGTTTAAGAAGCTTTAGGACAAGGTTATTGGTTTCAAGGATTTGCAATACCTAGCACGTTCCCTAGTTGATGTGCACCAGAGGAGACTAAGAAGAGCAGTGAAGGCATTGATTGTGATGATATCTATGAACCCATTGCTGAGGAGTTGGCCCAGTATAGGGCCATCATTAAGGATGACCATATACATGAGGTGACAATATGTTTACGCATTGTTACATGAAAAGTTAGTTCAGACTATAGAAGAAAATCTAACATGCTACATACATCATACCAGATGACTACATTCTTTGTAAAGACAATACCAAAGAGGGGTATGGAAATAAGCCCATGCACAATGAAGAGAAAGCGGTATGTACTCGTTATTGGATAATTTTTATCCTAGCCCTGTAAATTCCAGCAAATGCATCATTACATTGCGATTCTTCCACACTTGATTATTATATCAAACATTAAACTAGATATATGATTCGTTGTAGGGAGGGGTGAAACTCACAAATGCGGAGCATGAAGAGGTTGAAAATGGCAAGGAGGACATAATAAAGCAGCTTGAAGAGACTAGAGCTAGCAAGGAGTCTCTGGAAGACCAGCATGAAGAGGATGAAACTGCCAAGGAGGACATGACAAAGCATCTTGAAGAGACTGAAGTTGGCAAGGAGGACGTCGCAAATCAGCTTGAAGAGACTGAAGCTCACAAGAAGGCCCTGCTAGTGAAACAGGTAGACATTGAAGTTGTCCAGAATGCCATGGAGAAGTAGCAGGAAGAAATAGAAGCTATCAAGACGGCCCTCAAAGGGAAGCAACAAGTACTTGAATCTCTCAACAATGCCTAGCTAGAGCAGAAGGATGGACATGAATCACACATATTGTTCATGGTAGACATCAATGAAGAAGTTGTAACACCCTATTAGATCAGCAGGAAGATCTTGAAGATGTCAACAAGGACCTTAAAGAGCACCATGATGCATTTGAACATGTCAAGTGTCTTATTTTGTTGTGCGTTACTATGTCCCATGGTTCTTGTAATGTTGCTTAGAGTTTGTGTGGTGGTAATATGGTTTTTGTTTTAATCAATTATATGAGAGCTAATTTTGCATTAAAAATAGATTTTCATAATTACGAATTTCATTCAAATCTGGCAACAAATCAAAACGTAAAACATCCTTCAAACTATGACGTTCATGCAAACCGTCACCAACGTACGGACCCACATGTAAGCATCTTCTGGGCCCATATGTTAGCACAGTTGACCAGTCAAAAATAATCGTCTTCTTATTAGTGATGGGCACTTAAGGCGGTTAAATTACATTCGGACCCACATGGAAGAAGCCACATTAGCGAAAGGGGGGCCCACTTGTCGGAAAGTTTGTTGGATATGTGCCCTAGAGGCAAATTAATAAATATATTTGTCACATATCCGTTTTGTTCATAATACGTTTTATACTATGCTAGAACTGTATTACCTGGAAATAGTAATACACGTGTGGTATAAAACACAAGTCCCTAGTTTAACTCAGGTACACTAGCTCATTGGCAATTGATTGATCAAGGTTTCCTGATCATGGCCACACTTAAGTCCATTGACAATGTGGTCATATCATTGGGAGAATGATCTGATGGACACACACCCACCTAAAAGCATTGTAATGTGATCGAGTCACATAGTTCAGCATTGTGATGACTTTGTAACATATGGCTTAGTCCTTAGACCGTAATGATCATACGTAATTGCTATCTATCAGGAGACTTTGATTTGCATCCACCACCTGACTGAAATATGCAGGCCAAAACGATGTACTTTGGGTATTCTGAAATAGATGGTTGATGAGTATGTTAATAGATTAGAGCGGGATTTGTCAGTCCAAGTGACGGATAGGTAGTCTGGGCCGACTCGGTGATATTGCATCAATAGCTTGCAAGCTTGTGACTAGGTCACAAGAGATGTAATAGGCACGGAAGAGTAAACCTTTTAATTGTGAACGAGATGTGAACTCGGTATGTTGTATACCAACGATCAAACCTTGGACAAACAAAGTACCGCTAGACAAAGGGATCAAGTCGTATCGTTAACGGTTTCCAAAAGCAACTGAATTTCATTCGATGGAAGCGCAAGGACTGTCAAGGATTGTAATCAGGTCCAACTAACTATTCATTGACCAAAGAGAGTGTCAAGATCATGTCTGTTGTTTCCCGGACCGTCGGGTGTTACACTTAACGTTTCATCGATGCATTGGGATAGATTCGGGATCATCGGTGAAATAGGAGATATCACCGGAATAGTTCCGGGAGAGAATGGAAGTTGTTCCGGATATTTTAAAAGGTTCAAAATAAAGTTTAATTGTATTTAATAAAAAAATTGTTATTTAATTATTTGAATTAAATATTAAAATGTAATTAAATTAATTAAAAATTAGAAAAGGCTTAATGGGCCATATGGGCCCATTAGGGGAGGAGGGTGTTTCCCCCTTAGGCTTGGCGCCAAGGGGTGGGGCCCATCCCCCTGGCCGGCGCACTCCCCCCCCCCTTGGGAGTTTAGTCCCACATGGGGGAGGGGAGGAGGATGGCACCCCCCTTGACCCATATAAGGAGGGGCACACCCCCCCCCCTTTTTCCAACACACAGAAATCTCTCTCTCTCTCCTTCTCCTACCTAGAGCGGACTCCCCTTGTTTGGAGTTTGCACCTGGTTTGGAGTTCACCATAGCAGGCCATCGCTCTGCCGGAGTCGGGATCCGAAATCCGTCTTAATTCCGCTGCTCGCCTGGTTCGGGGCCCGGAGGGAACATCGATTGTACTGTACGTGTATAATCTCTTCGAGGCACTACACCTGTGGTGCTAGTTCATCGCCGGAGGTCAACCGGGAGTCTCCATCACCGGTGGTCTTCAACACGACAGGGAGGTCGTAGTTCTGAGTCTACGCCAGCCACGTTTGAAAGACCGTTTCCCTCTTTTGGTCTTCAAAGGTATGAACTCTGATTCCCTCCGTTACTTTACATTGCCATAGCATAGATCTTGGGTTTGGGTTATTGTAGGTATGAAAAAAATTGTGTTTTCTGACCCGTATCCCAATAGTGGTATCATGAGCTAGCTATGCGTAGATGTATTGTATGGGTAGAACGCATCTAGGATGTGGGCATCGAATCTTCATTCGTTACCCTCCCACGTGTACTCATTTAGCGTTGCGGCAATGTCTTAATGAAGCGGCCCCGACCGACCTTAGGCGTTTACGCGAGACTGGTTCTACGCTTGACATATGGCTTGTACTATATAAGTTGTTGGGAGTTTCTGTCTCTCTAACATTAGCGATGCAAAGATGTTTGCAACGGAGGGCCCCAACAGGGGTGTAATAGATACGACTGGGGAATCGGTGTTGTGCCATGTTTTCGCAGGATAGAAACGGTTCTCTCTCGAAACCCCTAGCAGCCACGTAAAACTTGCATAAGCTAAAGTAGAAAGGCATTGAACTTTGCTTTGCATGAAGGGGGATCATATCTTGTATGGTTTACACTTTTACTTCCTGTTTCTACTAGTATGCTAGATATATCGACGGTAGCATAAATAGGATCATCTCTCACAATACCAACATTGTGTTCTCCCTTGGTGGGCACCGCCTGGAAGGATCTCCCATATGGCTGACATACCACACAATGGGTGTCACACATATTAAACGACGTTCGCATGAGGTTGGGTTTGGCAAGCCTGGCATATGCATATATGGCCTTGCTGAACAGCTAACATCAAGGTTGGATTGGCAGGCTTGACGTATGTAGATGCGGGCCTAGAACATAGTAGATTGAAAGATCGAGCACGAGTCACATACCTGATGTGATTGGCATAGTGGCCTACCTGGACCACGTACTGATGGCCGTTACGATCGGGGGAGGTATGGGGTTTTGGGATTGTGTAATCACTTAGTTAAACTGAGAGGTGTTTATCTAAGTGGGAGCTTTCTAGAATTTTAAAGTTAAAATTGAAACTCCACATTATGAACAAAAGTCTAAATATGTATCTTTGTGAATCACCATTGTAGATGGCAGCACCACACCCCTCGTTCAACTTAGGGTCGTTCATAGAGAAAGACAAACTGAAAACTGATGGGTCAAACTTCACAAACTGGTTCTGCACTCTGAGGATTCTGCTCATTCCCCTCAAAATGGCATACGTACTAGAGGCCGCGTTAGGTGATGAACCACCAGCAGATGCCAGTCAGGATGAGAAGAATGTCTATCTCTCCAAGACTGATGATTACAACCTTGTCCAGAGTGGCATGCTCTACACCATGGAGGCTGAGCTGCAGAAGCGCTTTGAGAGGATGGGTGCATTTGAGATTATCACCACCTCAAGGCCGTCTTTAAACCTCAATCCAGGGCTGAACGATACGAGGCTTCTGAAGCCTTCTTCTAGGCCAAGATGGACGAGCACAACAGCGTGAGTGAGCACGTGGTCAAAATCTCTGGCTACGTTCAACGGTTGAATGCTCTAGAATGTCAGATTCCAGATGAACTTGCAGTTGATAGGGTGTTGCAGTCGCTTCCCCCTAGTTACAAAGGATTTGTGTTGAACTACAACATGGAGGGGATGACTAAGACCCCTTCTGAGTTGTTCGCCATGCTGAAAAGTGCTGAGGTTGAGATCAAGAAGGAGCAAGTTGTATTCATGGTCAAAAAGACCACTGAATTCAAGAAGTCAAGCAGACGGGAGAAGGTAAAGAAAGGAAGCCGCAAGAAGGATAGCAAGTCAATTGTCGTTCATCCTAAGGCACCTAAACCCTAGCCTGGAGTTGAGTGCTTCTACTGCAAGGGTGAAGGTCACTGGAAGCGCAACTGCCCCAAGTACCTAAAGGACAAGAAGGCTGTCAAGGTTGCCAAGAGAGACGAAGGTATATTTGATATACATGTTGTTGATATTTTCTTAACAAGCATTGGGAACACATCCTGGATACTTGATACAGGATTTTTCGCTCATATTTCTAATTCCATTCAGGGACTAAGGAATAAGAGACGCTTGATGAAAGATGAAGTGACGATGTGCGTGGGCAACGGCTGTCAAGTTGAAGTGTCGGTAGTCGGCATGATGCATCTTAGTCTCCCTTCGGGATTAGTTTTGATTCTGAATAAATGATGTTGTTTACCCGCATTGAGTGTGAACATCGTTAGTGATTCTTGGCTTGAAGCGAGACCACTATTCTTTTAAGTCTGATAAAATTGTTTGTGCGATTTATAAGGATGATGTGTTTATGTTCACGCACCGGAGCAAAATGGCTTATTCGTATTTAATCTCGATGGTGACGTGTGTCACATTAACAACATAGAGGCCAAAAGATTAAAGCGTAGTGGCAAAGATCACATGACGATGTGGCATTGTCGACTTGGTCATATTGGTATAAAGCGCATGGAGAAGCTCCATAAAGATGGACTTCTTGAGTCATTGGATTTTGGATCCCTTGATACATGTGAGCCATGCCTCATGGGTAAAATGACAAGGACTCCATTCAATGGAATAATGGAGCATGTGTAAGACTTATTGGGGATCATACATACAGATGTATGTGGACCCATGAACGTCTCCACACGCAATGGTCTTCGTTACTTAGTGACCTTTACTAATGACTTGAGTAGATATGGGTATATTAACTTGATGAAGCACAAGCCTGAAACCTTTGAAAAGTTCAAGGAATTTCAAAGTGAGGTCAAGAATCAACTCGGGAAGAAAATCAAGCACCTTCAATCTGATCGAGGTGCCGAGTATTTAAGTCACGAGTTTGGAAATCATCTGAAGTCTTGTGGCATCGTGCCACAGCTTACGCCAGCGGGCACACCTCAAAGGAATGGTGTGGCCGAACGACATAATCGAACCTTATTGGATAGTGTGCGATCGATGATGTCTCATACCGACTTACCTGTGTCATTCTAAGGGTATGCGTTAGAAACTGCTGCTTACGTTCTTAATAGGGCACCATCCAAATCCGTAAAGAAAAACCATTTGAGGAATGGCATGGCACGAAACCAAAGTTGTCTCACCTGAAGATTTGGGGTTGTGACGCTTATGTTAGGAAACTAGAGCCTGACAAACTCGAATCAAAGGTGGATAAGTTCATCTTTATGGGCTATCCAAAGGAAACTTGGTGATACACCTTATACAACCATTATGAGGGAAAAACGTTTGTCGCCAAGCCTGGGCACTTTCTTGAGAAAGAGTTTCTCCTGAAAGAGCTGAGTGGGAGGAAGATAGACCTCGATGAAGTGACTAACCAATCACTCCAAGTGGATGATCCGGTAACAGAAATTATTCTGGAACCATCTTCCACAGTAGGAGCTAAAGAGAATGGCCAGAACGACATTCATAATGATCATGACATACATGATGATCATGATGAGAATGAAGAGGAACCTATTTTTTCACGTAGGTCATCAAGAATCCGTCAAGATCCTGAGTTTTACGGACAACTTGTGAATGCAATCTCGGCTAATGAACCGGATGAACCTACGAGTTACAAAGAAGAAATGGAAGGACCCGAGTCGGAGAAATGGCTAGAAGCCATGAAATCTGAAATAGACTCCATGTACACCAACAAAGTTTGGACTTTGGTGGATATTCCCAAGGACAGCAAGGCCGTCAAGAATAAATGGATATTCAAGAAAAAGACTGACGCAGACGGAAACGTTTCTATCTACAAGGCTCGACTTCTCGCGAAAGGATTCCGACAAATTCAAGGAGTTGACTACGAGGAGACATTTTCTCCTGTAGCGATTATCAAGTCTATTCGGATCCTACTAGCAATAGCTGCCTATCATGATTACGAGATATGACAGATGGACGTGAAAATTTCGTTCCTTAATGGCAACATTGAGGAAGAGTTGTATATGATGCAACCGGGAGGTTTCATTGATCCAAGGAATGCTGGTAAGGTGTGCAAGCTTCAACGGTCCATCTATGGGTTGAAGCAAGCGTCTCGGAGCTAGAACCTTCGATTTGATGAGGTCATCAAAGCGTTTCGATTCATCCAAAACGTCGAAGAGTTCTGCGTCTATAAGAAGCAGAGTGGGAGCTCTATAGCATTCCTTGTGTTATATGTAGATGACATATTGCTGATCGGGAACGATAGAAAATTCTTGGAAGGAGTGAAGGAATATTTGAATGGACAATTTTCCATGAAGGACCTAGGTGAAGTTGCGTACATATTAGGCATTAAGATCTATAGGGATAGACCTAAACGCCTATTGTCTTTAAGTCAAAGAACTTATATTGATAAAATTTTGAAACAGTTTAGAATGGATAACTCCAAGAGAGGTCTCTTGCCAGTTATAAAAGGTATCAAATTAAGTGTGACTCAATGTCCAGCAACAGCAAAAGAAAAGGAGGAGATGTCCTCAAAGCCCTATGCTTCAGCCATCGGTTCTATCATGTATGCTATGTTGTGTACCCAACCGGATTTAGTGTTGGCAATTAGTATGACTAATCGCTACCAGAGTAATCCATGAATGATCCATTGGACCGCAGTAAAGAACATCCTGAAATACTTGCAAAGGACGGAGGATTCTTTCTTGTTTTTGGAGGATGTGATGAGGAGCTCACCGTAAAAGGTTACGTTGATGCTAGCCTCGGATCTAACACAGATGACTCAAAATCCCAGACAGGATATGTGTTCATGTTGAACGGTGGCGCAATTAGCTGGAGGAGCGGCAAACAGTCAGTCGTCGCCCAATCTACGATGAAGTCGGACTATATTGCCGCTTGCGAAGCGTAAAACGAAGCGCTTTGGCTGAAGAAGTTTGTGATCGAGCTTGGTGTCTTTCCCAGCTGCACTGACCCCGTGGATATCTTCTACGACAACACGAGCGTCATTTCTAACGCAAGGGAACCAAGAACTCACTCTACAGCCAAGCACATTCTCCGAAAGTACCATGTGACGCAAGACTACGTCAGGGATGGTCATACTAGGATTCACAAGATACATACGGATCTGAACGCAACAGACCCGATGACTAAACCTCTTCCACACAACAAGTTTGAAGAACACGGAGAGACTATTGGTGTTAGATACATGCCTGATGTAAACTAGTGAAATTCGTACTCTAGTGCAAGTGGGAGATTGTTGGATATGTGCCGTAGAGGAAAATTAATAAAGATATTTGTCACATATCCGCTTTGTTCATAATACGTTTTATACTATGCTAGAAATGTATTACTTGGGAACACTAATACACGTGTGGTATAAAACACAAGTCCCTAGTTTAACTCAGGTACACTTGCCGATTGGGCAATTGATTGATCAAGGTTTCCTGATCATGGCGACACTTAAGTCCATTGACAATGAGGCCATATCATTGGGAGAATGATGTGATGGACACACACCCACCTAAAAGCATTGTAATGTGATCGAGTCACATAGTTCAGCATTGCGATGACTTTGTAACATATGGCTTAGTCCTTAGACCGTAATGATCATACGTAATTGCTATCTATCAGGAGACTTTGGTTTGCATCCACCGCCTGACTGAAATATGATGTCCATAAGGATGTACTTTGGGTATTCCGAAATAGATGGTTGATGAGTATGTTAATAGATCAGAGCGGGATTTGTCAGTCCAAGTGACGGACAGGTACTCTGGGCCCACTCGGTGATATTGCATCAATAGCTTGCAAGCAAGTGAATAGGTCACAAGAGATGTAATAGGCACGGACGAGTAAACTTATTTGTTGTGAACAAGATGTGAACTTAGTATGTTGGATACCTATGATCAAACCTCGGACAAACAAAGTACCGATAGACAAAAGGGATCAAGTCGTATCGTTAACGGTTTCCAAAAGCGATTGAAGTTCATTCGATGGAAGCGCAGGGACTGTCAAGGATTGTAACCAGGTCCAACTGACTAGTCATTGATCAAAGAGAGTGTCTCGATCATGTATGTTTTTTCCCGGACCGTAGGGTGTTACACATAAGGTGCAATCGATGCATTGGGATAGATTCGGGATCCTCGGTGAATTAGGAGATATCACCGTAATAGTTTCGGGAGAGAACGGAAGTTGTCCGGATATTTTGAAAGGTTCAAAATAAAGTTTAATTGTACTTAATAATGTTTATTATTTAGTTATCTGAATTTAATATTAAAATATAATTAAATTAATTAAAAAGTGGAAAAAGGCTTAATGGGCCATATGGGCCCATTAGGGGATGAGGGGGTTTCCCGCACTTGGGCTTGGCGCCAAGGGGTGGGGCCCATCCCCCCCCCCTCCCTGGCCGGCGCACTCCCCCCCCCCCCCTTGGGAGTTTAGTGCCACATGGGGGAGGGGAGGAGGTTGGCACCCCCCCCCTTGGCCTATATAAGGAGGGGTACACCCCCCTTTTTCCAACACACAGAAATCTATTTCTCTCTCTCCTTCTCCTACCTAGAGCGGACTCCCATTGTTTGGAGTTTGCACCTGGTTTGCAGTTCTCCACCATAGCAGGCCGTCGCTCTGCCGGAGTCAGGATCCGAATCCGTCTTTCTTCCGCTGCTCGCCTGGTTCAGGGACCGGAGGGAATATCGATTGTATTGTACGTGTATAATCTCTTTGAGGCACTACACCTTTGGTGCTACTTCATCACCGGAGGTCAACCGGGAGTCTCCATCGCCGGTGGTCTTCAACCCTTTCATCAAAGATGGATATGTTTGACGAAATGGATATTGTCACCAAAGAAGAAGTCTCCGGCAACGGAAAAAGTGGTACCATCGCTATGTTTTTATGGTGCTTTAGTGATAGGTCGATTGACGGACGAAATCTATCACCAGGGTATTTTCGTTGACAAAAAATGGTTTTCCAAGACACAAATGCCCCGTCAACTAACATCGCATATTTTTTAGTGACGCGAGCGATGAAGATGGCCAATTTAGTGATTAGAAGACGACTACCACAACAGCGCCAACACCTTCCCCTTTGGTGCAAGAAGACCCGATGATGCAACCCGCTAGGAGGACGTCATCAACATGTTATACATAGCGTGGATGGCGGCATTTCTAGAGTGAAGACCAACTTTTGTTAGGATAGTAGCAGTGATTGCCCCTTTCGAATAATAGCTATGTGTCCACCCTTCCCACCAACATTTTCGGGGGAAGAGGACCAGAGTGGCTATAAAAGGGGAACACGGCTATCTTAGGAGGGATCAGACTGACTCCGATCCCATCCATTCTTCCGCCCAGCTAGGGTTTCCACCATGGTTAGGTACCCAAGCTCGCGCACGTGAAGCACCATTGTACTGTAACTCCACAAGAAATTCCAGTCAAAGCAGGAGTAGGGTTTTACACCACACGATGGCCTGAACCTGGGTACCTCGTCGTGTCACTGTCGTTCTTCTCATTGCCTTCACTGCCGTTGTCACCGCGAGAGAAGTGAGGATGCTTTAAGCCCTCCAGAGGATGACCAGTTCACCTACACTAGCATTTCACGCGCCAAGTCAGGGGCTTTGTAGATTCTCCGACCTCTTGATGGGTGTAGATAACACCTCCTCATTGGTTACCCCAAGTTGAAGGTTATGATGTAGATAGAAGCAAATTTCCCTCAATGTAGATACTAAAGTTTATGTTTCCCGTAGGATTTCGTAGACAAAAAGTAGGTGGCTAGTAACTTCACTGGCGCTTAGAAATTACTTGACCTAGACGTGCACACAAGACACAACTAACGTTGCTCCCAATGATTCATAGAGGTTGTCCATCCCTCCGGCTTTGTTGTTTACAAACTATTAAACGCAAAAGATAATAAGAGGTGGAACTGAAAAGAAAGTAAAACCGTAAATTGCAGTGGTGCAAATATATGATGAAAAATATGGACGGAGGCATCATGGCGCTCACTAGTGAAGTCTCTCTCCCAAATGACGATAAAAACTATGCTAGATGAACAAATTACAACTGAGAAATTGACATGATTAGGAATGCACCGCAATGCTAATTATGCTAACAAAAAGTGTAAGGTTCAATTGTATGGGCATTACACCAAGACAACTAGATCGTTTATTCATAAGCATCGACTTACTAATCATCCACCTTAAAATATCTAATCCAGAATGTCTCGCTGGTATTAAGTTTCGAGCCACAACGAATGTTGCAAACTCAAAGCAACGAACGATTTCTTTAACACTCTATGTGTAATGTAAGCAACTCTTGCGACTCACAGTCACAAGCGCCCCTATTTTACCCTTAATGACAACAACACATTCCCTAGTCCCTCTTTTTGCCACTGAAGTTGGACACCACGAGGCATGAACCCAAATAGATGAAATGTTTGTCTCTTTGTCCCACTTAGAAGAGTGATCCTTTTTGGAACTATATTGTTTCCATTCTATTATATTGTAGTACTCTGGATCATTAAAATAAATAATTTGTGATGTTTATTTTATATTCCTTGTTTAGAGAACATCGATTTATAGTATCTACTGTTTACTAAATTGCTTGTGAAATATGATATATTTTAATTGCTATTTGCCTACAAAGGCCCCATTTTGTCGTCCTACCCCAAGGCCTTAGAAACATGTGGACCGGACCTGATGGACAGACGACTTCAATACCATCTTTTCATGTGTAGATTCATCTAACGCATCCCATAGGTGATCAAAATTTGTCTTGGTGTTGTTGAGTTACACACGAAGGAGTACTGCAATTTTACTTTCGATCAAAGAATTATGGTGCATCATGGCTAATATCAAGGATAATGGTGATGTCACGTGGAAGGTGTTGAATGATGATGCTAGCAAGGAAGATACTTCTCTCGCTCCTCGTTGGTTACCCCAAGTGGAAGGTGAGATGTAGCATAGCAGCAGAATTTCCCCTACGGAGAGGATAGGGTTTGTCTCCCGTAGGAATTGCAGAGATACAAGAAGGTGGTAAAGTGAACAGTGGCGCAGAGGTTGCTAACTTCGCCTGGACCAACGCACACAGCAAATAACTTTGCTCCCAACGAGTACAGAGGAGTTATCAATTCCTCCGGCCTTGCTGTTTACAAAGGATCAACGCAATAGATAATAATAGTGGCAACTGAAAGTAAGAACTGAAAGTAAATTGAAAGTGTAAACAATGATGTGAATATGGACCGGGGTCCCGTGATGTTCACTAGTGATGTCTCTCTCCCAAAAGACGATTAAAGTGCTAGAGTGGTAAACAAATCACAGCTGGGCAATTGATAGGATTATAAACACACTGCAATGCTAACTATGCTACAAAAGAAAGGAAGAGGCTCAAAAGCAATGGGCAGTACGCCAAGGTAAGTAGAACAAAATCCATCTGCATCTACTACGAATCATCCACCTTGAGATATCTATCCAGAACATCTCGCTGGTATTAAGTTGCGAATCCCACCCAAAGTGTAAACTCAAAGCAACAGACAACTGCATTAAAAGAACCATGCGTAAAGTAAACAATCCTTGCACCCCCAAGTACAAGCACCGTTGTTTTGTCCCTGGTGGCAATAGCACATCCCCTAGTCTCATGTTTCTGTCACTCAAGCTAGACATCAAGGGGTTGAACCCACAATCAAGCATAACGCTCCCTCTTGGAGTTGCAAAAAATCACTTGGCCAAAGTAAAATACGGCAACGGAGAACATGCAAGAATTTACTAAAGAACACAAATATAAAAGAGAACAAAATATATTACTCATCACAATCTGAACATAATCTCATAATCCATTAGATCCCAGCAAACTCAGCATAGCAACATAGAAAACTACAAAAGTGCCTCGATCATGTGAGGCAGCTCACGGGGTCTCGAAAGTGGAAGCACAAAGAGGGGAGGAGTACATCACATAGCTACTGGTCACGGACCCATGGTCCAAGGGGGACTACTCACGGCACATCCGGGAGGCGTCCATGGTGATGGATGGTCTCCCGGAGGGGATTCCTCCTTCCGGCAGGGTGCCGGGGCAGCTTTTCCTGGCAGCCCCGATCTTGAAACGGCGGTGGTGGCAGAACAGAGAGGAGAACGGGAATAGCAGATCGATCTTAGGGGTTTCCATCACGGGGGGTAAATATAGGCGAAGGGGGCACCGAGGGGGGCCACCAGGAGGCCTCCTGGCGCGGCCTAGGGTGGGGCCGTGCCAGGGACCCTCCTGGGCCCCCGGTGGTGGCCCTCCTACCATATATTGGTTATTCCGGAAGCTTCCGTGACCCTGATTTTTTATATAATTTTTCCGGGATTTATTGGGCACCTTTAATGGCCGGAAAACCTGAAATACAAAAACAGCAGAAAAACAGGAACTGGCAACTGGGTGCACTGAGTTAATAGGTTAGTCCAAATATGATAAAAAGTGTATGAAAGTTCAAGCAAAACATGGAAAAGTCACACAAAACATGCATGGAGCAAGCAGAAATTATAGATACGTTTGAGGCGTATCAACATCCCCAAGCTTAATTCCTGCTCGTCCTCGAGTAGGTAAATGATAACAAGCATAATTTCTTGGTGACATGCCACATAACCATATAAAGACTTTTAAGTAAAGCAATCAAAGCATGCAATTCAATTCAAGTCTTAACAAGCAAGAGTCTATATTAGCATTGACACAAGTAACAAAAGAACAAAAGGTGCAAGAGCTCTCGCTGTCCGTGACTCGAATGTCTCCAGATGGTGTTTGCGTGCAAGAAAGGGGATAGGGAATACGAGATAAAAAATAATTGATGAGAACCACTATCTACTAAAGTTTGACACTTAGTCTCTTTTGGATTCTTATCTTGACTCGTCCCCAGACCACTAGTCAGGTACAAGTCAATTTGATCCACTCCCTTTCGATATTTTGAGCACTCATGCAATGGATGAGCGTGAGCAAGAAAGTTGAAACCTAAAAGGAGAAACAGAAAGGTGGAGGAGGAAGACAAAAAAGGTGTGAAAGGCTCACATCAATGGGGATAATCATAGGCGATAGAAGGCCATATGATAGATATGATGTGAGGAGTAGGGATTGCCATGCAACGGATGCATATGTGAGCTAAAATCTCTCCAAGGGAACTAGTGGAGTGCATCTAACTTGCTTGCTCAAGAAGACCTAGAGCTCTTTTGAGGAGGCTCATCATTGGAATATACAAGCCAAGTTTTATAGTGTGAAGGGTCCCCACATAGCTATATGCATGTATGATAATCTGTATGGAGTACAAGGGATAGAGGATGAAGTACTAGTGTGGATCTCTCAAAAGGAATAGTAGGATATGCAATGATACTAGCGCGTCATGTAGCAATGATTAGGGCAAGGCCCAACTAGCATGAGGCTCATCGATCAAGCAAGTGGCATGTATGACATGAAGATCAAGTCATGAGAAGATGGATGTTGCATGGCAATGTATCTCGGAAAGGCTATGGAAATTCCTTGATAGGTAGGTATGGTGGCTGTTTTGAGGAAAGATATACGGAGGTTTATGATGACAGAGCGTGTCATGCCAAGGGTTTGTATGTACCGTCGAAGGTGGACGCCAACTCTCGAAGTGAGAAGGAGGCAATGCACGGCACAGGAGAGGCTAGCAAAATCTGGGAAGGTGGAAGTGTCAACTTTCGAATACTCACATTACTCCTAAGAACTCATGCACTTATTATCGGTAACTCTCAATCTAATCAGGAGGTTCTCAAAGAGACAAGTACCCTGAGGAGGAGTGTATGGGGGTTTGGTAATCCTTGCGCATCCTCGACTCATGGTACGTGAGTGTACTCTAATATTCGAACCCTCCAGAGGTTAGTGATCCATCTAGTAGCTAGAGTTCTCAACAGGGGTTTTGGTTTTCAAAAATAAACACGGATTGCCCAAAATACGACATCTATCACTAATAGGCTCGAGCTCTTGACACCAAAATTTCAAACATTACTCCAGTCAATACCTCAAAACTATTGCAAGTTACTACTACAAAGAGAATAGCAACTTCAACTACCTACTTTCTAGTCAAGACACAAAACTCAGTGCAACAGGCAAACTCTCTAACAAGATAAAACATGCAACCTATAGAAAGTTCAACCTAAGACAAGACAAAAGCTCTAGAAGAAAACTAAAGCACTATAACTAAACAGGACAGCAGCTAAGAAAAGAAAAAGAACAACTCACAGCTAATAGAATAAGCATGCAAATCCTATGAGGAGTTCTAGTTCAAGCGGAGCGTGTTTCACTCCCACACAAAAGAAAGCTGGGTCTAACTTGTTATGAACAGCAAACAAAGAAAAAACAAACCTAAGAAAAGTAAAGAGCGAGACGCTCCAAGCATAGCACATAACGCATGAAGTGATAAAAATATAGTGCAACAAGGGACGAACTGATAATTATTGATGAAGAAGGGGATGCACGGGGGAATCCCCAAGCTTAGATGCTTGAGTCTCCTTGAATATTTATTGGGAATGCACATGGGCATCCCCAAGCTTGAGCGTTTGACACTCCAGGATCTTCTTTCATCATCTTCCATCGCACACTTGAAAACTCCATTCATACATAACTCATTGTAAACTTATTAGAGAGGTTAGTACCCTATTAAAATAATTTTCCTCTACTACAAATAAAGATATTCTTGTAGAGCTACCATTTATCAAGATTGCCAAAAAGTTTTTGCAAAGAAAAATTAAGCTTAAGGTTTGCAAAAGTAAAGAGAGACAAAACGTGGCAGAATCTGTGAAAAACAGAACAACAGGTAGTAAAGAATTTTTTAGGGATACTTCTGCAACTCAAATCAAAAAACTCAGAACATACGAAAGTTCCGTGATTGTATAGAGCATGGTGTGTAGAAAATTTAGCTCAAAAAGATGAACTGGGATTTTTCTACGATTTTTCCCGTCACGAGGACAGAATCTGTTTTTTGGACAGCATGTCACAACTTTCACTTCCCTTGTCATATGAGGCTATAAATGGCACAAAGCTTGAAAAGTAAAGATACAATGATGTTGCTGCAGTAGTAACAATCATCAAGACCACTAAAAACAGAAGAAAAAAAAGAGTAAAACCTAAATTCGTTGCGGGCTGGCTCCCGAAAGCGCTTCTTTAAAGCCATTAGCTAGGCTTAAAGCAAAAGATCAAGTCTTATCAAGAAAATAACTAGCCCGTGTGACAGACTCAAAAGGCAACTTAATCTTTTTCCTAGGGAAATGTTCCATCCCTTTATTGAGAGGGAATTTGAATTTGGTATTCCCCTCTTTCATGTCAATAACAGCACCCACGGTGCGAAAAAAAGGTCGTCCCAAAATAATTGGACAAGAAGGCTCACACTCAATGTCCATAATAGTAAAATCAATGGGAACATAATTGTCATTGACAATGATAAGAACATCGTCGATCTTCTCCAAAGGTTTCTTTACGGAAGGATCGACAAGACGGACACCAAAAGAACAAGGATCAAAAGGTTTCAATTCAAGCATATCATACATTCTTTTGGGCATAACAGAGGTACTAGCTCCAACATCACAAAGAGCAAAGCAAGAGAAGTTATTCAATTTGATTTTTATCATAGGATCCCAACCATCTTCTAGCTTCCTAGGTATGGAGGCTTCTATTCTAAGCTTATCCTCCCTAACTTTGATTAGAGCATTGGTGATATGCTCTGTGAAGGCAAGATTAAGTGTGCTAGTGTGGGGGTCTCTAGACATTTTGTGTAGGAAACCAATAACTTCAGGTAAGGTGCATTTGTCAAATTCTAGATCACTACTATCTATCAAGGAGGTAGTGATATCATTTAGGCTCACTTGTTTGAAAGCCTCTGTGTTAATAGAGGTTTCTTCATCTATTGTTGAGGTGGTAGCATCACCATTGATAGGTCCAGTGGGACTAGGGGTGTGATGGGTGCTAATAGTTTGGACATCCTCAACAACTTCGATAGTAACTGCTGTGTGGTAGGTAGGAAGGCTCTTAACTCTCTCTTCTTCCTCCTTTTCTCTAGCCCATCTCTCTTTAAGTTTTCCCAACATCCTAATGTTTTCATTAATTTGCACTTGGATAGCATTCATAGGAGTGGTCTTCCTCTCCTTGTGGGAGAAGTTCTAATTTTAAGCATCTCAACATCATGGTCTATGTTTTCTACCTTCGAAGAGAGGATATCTAATTTGTCCAATGTCAGGCCCGATATGCGGTACTGTTCCAGATCTAGATGTTTCCATCCAGATCCGGGGACGAAGCACATATCGGTCCCACCGCGACATATGACATAGCCATATGCCCCGGATTTCCAACATGATATCACAACATTACAAATACAAGGATACAACATCTCATACAATCAGCATACAACTGCCTTAATACAATACAACAGTGGAAGATACATGTCTGAGTACACACTACAATCAAATGCCTAGTGGCAAAGAGAAAAACATTGATCCCCATAACCACACGGGTCCAGGCCCTCCGCCGGGATCCGCCTAACTAGTCATCGTCGAGTCTCCACGTGAAACGTCGATCACCATACCTGTTGTCGATCAAGAACCCTAAAAAGAGTTTGGGGTAGTATCATGAGTACAGAAGTACTCAGCATCCAACTGTAGTGGTCATCTAACCTAGCAAGGACTTCATCACTCGTCATTCTAGGACAACTAGTAGTTTACGGTAAAGATGGGGTAAGTGGTGAGGTTGCTGCCGCACTAGCATTTATGAAGTGGCTAACGATCTAGAGAGTAAGATAAGAAGCCAAGCATTCGATGAGGAATCGCCTCCAACAAGTCTTGCTATCAACTACTTACGCAAGCATAACACCTATCCTATCCTTGTCTTCCTCTTCGCATCCCGACGAAGAAGAAGCAGTCAAGGCACAGACACGTTGATCAAGTTTATTAAGATTATCTCAGTTGTTGTTGTCTATGAACAAGGAGTAGGTCTCAAGTCGTCCATAACCGTGGACACGGCTTCTCAAAAAGATTTAACCCTGCAGGGTTGTACCAACTGCCCATTACAAGGCTCCGCACGCACGCCCATCTCTCTCAGTTGCTACCCATCACAGGCAACCATTTTATGATTTAGTTCCGAGAGATCCGAAACGACAGGTCCCTCTAACTAACAACGAACAAATCCGGGTGGCCCCCGGGGAGTCGACACCCAATCCAAAGGCTGGCCGCGCTATCGGATCGAACTCTTCCGGCTAGACGAGGTCCGGGTAACTAACCCATCATTGTGGGTAGCCCTCGAGCTTCCAGGTTTGGACCAACAAAGGAACTCTGTCTCCGCTGGCCCGAGTTGTTTGAAAATCTGCTGGGAGCTCACCAGTCACACACACACGGTTTTCAAATGGTAAAACTAGCTTGGGCCACCTCTATAAATGTTTGAAGCTAGGTAGGTAAGAAAAGGGGACCCCATAGCATCCCACACGCGGTTAGGTACGCTCAGTCTTATAACCAATACCCGGAACTCGGGTCCTAGGTGACTCGAATGGAACAAAGCGTCGGGGCGGGATAGCCTAGACCTTCCATCCTTCGTCGAGTATAGTCAACATTATAATAATCATATCATCCAAAACAATATAATGATGTGATATCCAAAACCAAGGAGTGACAGGAGGTAACATCGTAGCATCCTAAGCATGCATACTAAGCAGGGGCTGAGCAACGAGCAATAGTAACATAGCAATACATGGTTTGCTGGGAGGGGTCATGGCTGTATTGGTTTGAAAGAGGTTGTAAACATGTGGTAGGATCAAACATCAAACCTAACCTAGACTAGCATGCAAACCGCTGGTTGAAATAGAATGGATCATAAGTAATGTATAGTCCTTGCCTGTTGATAAGTCGGGTTCCGAAGGTGTAGTTGATCGCAAGCTCGCAACATCTCCGAGAGGTACCCGCGGAAGCACACAAGAGGGTAAACACTGGAAATCAATCAACGAGCAAGCACTCTATTACTACGAAGCAACCACGAGAAAGCATCAACAATAAGGCAACATGAGAAATCGCACCTACCGTCGAGAGAGGCTACTAACAGGTTAAGTGGAGTACTCGTCACACACGACGATACCGCACGTTTACGATGGTTCAAGTTGTTTAGCTACAGGTGATCAACAAAGGTTGTTAACATGGCATCTCACTCAAGCATGGCATAGCACACAACCATGGCAAGAGGTGAAGCATAAGATAAACTATCTACGCTAGTCATTTTAAGCGAGGCAACACCCTAAACATGGCATACACTAAGTGCCCCACGACAATTAAAAGATTTGGTACTGTGCTGCCCTAAACCATATTTTAGGTTGGTTAACGGTAGCAAACAAAAGCATAAACACAAAGAACACGAAAAACTAATCAAGTTACATATAAAGAACATCCCAAACGGAGTTACGGTTAAAAAGATACAAGCAAAACAAGTTACGGGCACAATCTGCCAACATCGGAAGCACACTTTAGAGCATTGCATAAACAGGTAAATGAATGAAAACATGCTCACAATTGAGATGAAACTAAAGTAGACATGACAAGGAAGGCATGGCAAAAAGAATCATGCAAAAAGGTATCATAGATCAAAAGATATTAAGCATGCAACATGGCATCGGAACGTTACACTTAGAGAAAAGCAGAGGTGGCTGTCAAAAACAGCGGGATAACAACTTTGGAGCTCAATAACTATATGACCATCAAGCATATCATGACAATGCAATAAATATAATGGAATTAGACATGATGCTTAACAATATGCAATTGGAATCACTCAATTCCGATAAACGGTTACGACGTAGCCGTCACCCGAAGTTGCAACAAATTAACAGTTTCAGCAACAGCGGCACATTAACATTAGGGTGGCCACTTTGGAGCAAGATTTAATATAGCTAAAGCACCCAAACATGACAAGTTAAAGCATAGTAATGAAGTACACATGATGCTTAACACATAGGAAAAAGAATCAATGCAATAGGCCTCATGGATTTGACACAAGCATCACCCAAAGTTTGAACAAAATAACAGCAGCAGTAGTTAACAGCAGATTTAGCAACTTAACGATGTGGTGCCCTGTTCAACACACAATTACATATTCAAGATGACCTCAAAATAAATAACTTCCTAAAGATGAACTCTAGAGCACACAAAGCACAACCAAACAAAAAAAGAATCACTTCATTCGGAGCTACGAGTCAACGAGAAATCGATTTGCAAAACGGGATTAGCAGCACAATTTTTACAGGACTTAGGAAAAAAATAACAGTAGGTAAAAGAAAAAAAACAGAGGGGCACGCCGGCTTGGGCCTCACCTAGTGGGCTCAACCCAATTACGTTGGCTGGCGGCTGGGCTGGGGCCCCTGGCAGGCCGGCTTGCTCGGTGGGCCGCGCTGGCGCCGGGCCTTGGGGGAGAGGCCGGCCCACCTGGACGGCGCGGCTTGGAGCAGGGCTCCCGATCCCGTCGGTGCAGCCGCTAACGCCGACGGCGGCGACCAAGCTTGCCGGAGGAGCCACGCGAGGAGGCTGGGGCGGCAGAGACGGGCGCAGAGGAGGCGGATCGGCGGCCGGGATCCCGGATCCGGCCGAATCCTGGAGGGGCGGAGGCTGGAGTACGCGGCGGCCCGAGCTCGGGTCCGGCCATGGCGGTTCCGGTGGCAGGAATCGGGCGGCGCCGGCGGCCGTTTCCTGCGAGGGAGAAGGAGGGGTCAGGGGAGAGGAAGGCAGAGGGGAGAGGCACGAGGAGGAGAGGGAGAGAGGAGAGAGGCCGGCGGCGGCCTCAGGCGCGTCCACGGGAGAGGTTGGAGGAGGGAGAGAGAGATGGACGCTGGGCTGACGTGGCGCATCCACGGCCCTCCGATCTCGCGATCGAACGGCTCCAAACAGATCTGAGCTAGGTTTCAGGTTTGGAGGGCTAGGGGGAAATTTTTGGGGCAAAGTGGAGGGGGTGGCTGCAATTTTGTGGCTAGGGAAACCCTAGAAAGAGGTGGGAGTGTGGTGGTCTTTATATAGCCCAGGTGGCTGGCAGTTTGCAAAAACATCCCCGGTTTTTCTCTCGCGCGCGCGGTGCTTACGTTTCTGACCGCCGGGGGTCCGCATGACCTCCGATTCGGGTAAAACTTTGAACTGCGCGATCAACGTGTCGAGCCGGCGGCGTTCACCTTGCGCTGGAACCGTTCCGAGAACACTTTCCGGCGCGCTACAAAAATATCCCGTTTAATTATTAAACGGGGTTTTTGTTCCGTTGGCTGCGGCTAGTCTCGTGCGGTTTTCGCGACGGTGATCGGGTGAAACCCGGTGTCGCCAAGGTCGAGTGTCAGGGTGGCAAGGTTCGGTCTCCGTCCGGTACGAGATAAGAGGGGGGAAAATAATCGCCGATCGATAAATCGGGGATGCAAACACCGCAAACAAATCAGACAATCAAACTATTCACACCGAAAAAAAAATTAATTTTTGTGAAATCCGGGCTGTTACAATACAACACCAACAACAAGGGATCTCGTCCCGAGATCCTGGACGATCCCGGGGAGAGGGGGGAAGAGAAAAGAGGGTCAAAAATTCTTCAACACCACCAACAAGGGACTCTGCTCCATGTCGATGTCGAGCTTCCATCGAGAAACTTTCCGCAGAGAGACGACATCGTCGGAAAAACAAAACCGTCAGTGACAAGAGGAAGAACGATTGCGAAAACCAGATCAAGGGATAGTGATTTTCGACGCAAGTCGTAAAAATACCGACAAAAGGATGGATGGCAATGGATGATCCAGATGTACACCAGAGTTGGAAGTCTAAAGGTACTACAGGATTTCCCAAACCAGAGGTCGGAATCGAGACAATACGTTGCAAGCAAGGCATTGTAACGGTTCCGGAACTCCACACTCTCGAGATCCTAAACTTTGAAGCGGATAAGGCAAAGATAAAACACTTACGTCACTTGTCCTGACCAGATCAAGGGTAAGGAGTAAAAAGATTCCTACTCTCCGATAACTAACTTTGTAACTACAAAATAGTTTTTGTCTAGACTCGACTTCGGCCAGAAAAGCGATCCTACGGTCGGTAAGGCTCTGATACCAAGTTGTAAGGCCCGATATGCGGTACTGTTCCAGATCTAGATGTTTCCATCCAGATCCGGGGACGAAGCACATATCGGTCCCACCGCGACATATGACATAGCCATATACCCCGGATTTCCAACATGATATCACAACATTACAAATACAAGGATACAACATCTCATACAATCGGCATACAACTGCCTTAATACAATACAACAGCGGAAGATACATGTCTGAGTACAGACTACAATCAAATGCCTAGTGGCAAAGAGAAAAACATCGATCCCCATAACCACACGGGTCCAGGCCCTCCGCCGGGATCCGCCTAACTAGTCGTCGTCGAGTCTCCACGTGAAACATCGATCACCATACCTGTTGTCGATCAAGAACCCTGAATTGAGTTTGGGGGTAGTATCATGAGTACAGAAGTACTCAGCATCCAACTGTAGTGGTCATCTGACCCAGCAAGGACTTCATCACTCGTCATTCTAGGACAACTAGTAGTTTACGGTAAGGATGGGGTAAGTGGTGAGGTTGCTGCCGCACTAGCATTTATGAAGTGGCTAACGATCTAGAGAGTAAGATAAGAAGCCAAGCATTCGATGAGGAATCGCCTCCAACAAGTCTTGCTGTCAACTACTTACGCAAGCATAACACCTATCCTATCCTTGTCCTCCTCTTCGCATCCCGACGAAGAAGAAGCAGTCAAGGCACACACACGTTGATCAAGTTTATTAAGATTATCTCAGTTGTTGTTGTTGTCTATGAACAAGGAGTAGGTCTCAAGTCGTCCATAACCGTGGACACGGCTTCTCGAAAAGATTTAACCCTGCAGGGGTGGACCAACTGCCCATTACAAGGCTCCGCACGCACGCCCATCTCTCTCAGTTGCTACCCATCACAGGCAACCATTTTATGATTTAGTTTCGGGAGATCCGAAACGAAAGGTCCCTCTAACTAATAACGAACAAATCCGGGTGGCCCCCGGGAAGTCGACACCCAATCCAAAGGCCGGCCACGCTATCGGATCGGACTCTTCCGGCTGGACGAGGTCGGGGTAACTAACCCATCACTGTGGGTAGCCCTCGAGCTTCCAGGTTTGGACCAACAAAGGAACTCTGTCTCCGCTGGCCCGAGTTGTTTGAAAATCTGCTGGGAGCTCACCAGTCACACACACGGTTTTCAAATGGTAAAACCAGCTTGGGCCACCTCTAGAAATGTTTGAAGCTAGGTAGGTAAGAAAAGGGGACCCCATAGCATCCCACGCACGGTTAGGTACGCTCAGTCTTAAAACCAATACCCAGAACTCGGGTCTTAGGTGACTCGAATGGAACAAAGTGTCGGGGCGGGATAGCCTAGACCTTCCATCCTTCGACGAGTATAGTCAACATTATAATAATCATATCATCCACAACAATATAATGATGTGATATCCCAAACCAAGGAGTGACAGGAGGTAACATCGTAGCATCCTAAGCATGCATACTAAGCAGGGGCTGAGCAACGAGAAATAGTAACATAGCAATACATGGTTTGCTGGGAGGGGTCATGGCTGTATCGATTTGAAAGAGGTTGTAAACATGTGGTAGGATCAAACATCGAACCTAACCTAGACTAGCATGCAAACCGCTGGTTGAAATAGAATGGATCATAAGTAATGTATAGTCCTTGCATGTTGATAAGTCGGGTTCCGAAGGTGTAGTTGATCGCAAGCTCGCAACGTCTCCGAGAGGTACCCGCGGAAGCACACAAGAGGGCAAACACTGGAAATCAATCAACGAGCAAGCACTCTATTACTACGAAGCAAACACGAGAAAGCATCAACAAGAAGGCAACACGAGACATCGCACCTACCGTCGAGAGCGGCTACTAACAGGTTAAGTGGAGTACTCGTCACACACGACGATACCGCACGTTTAAGATGGTTCAAGTTGTTTAGCTACAGGTGATCAACAAAGGTTGTTAACATGGCATCTCACTCAAGCATGGCATAGCACTCAAACATGGCAAGAGGTGAAGCATAAGATAAACTATCTACGCTAGTCATTTTAAGTGAGGCAACACCCTAAACATGGCATACACTAAGTGCCCCACGACAATTAAAAGATTTGGTACTGTTCTTCCCTAAACCATATTTTAGGTTGGTTAACAGCAGAAAAAAAAATCATAAACACAAAGAACACGAAAAACTAATCAAGTTACATATAAAGAACACCCCAAACGGAGTTACGGTTAAAAAGATACAAACAAAACAAGTTACGGGCACAATCTGCCAACATGGGAAGCACACTTTAGAGCATTGCATAAGCAGGTAAATGAATGCAAACATGCTCACAATTGAGATGAAACTAAAGTAGACATGAAAAGGAAGGCATGGCAAAAAGAATCATGCAAAAAGGTATCATAGATCAAAAGATATTAAGCATGCAACATGGCATCGGTACGTTACAGACTTAGAGAAAAACTAAGGTGGCTGTCAAAAACAGCGGGATAACAACTTTGGAGCTCAATAACTATATGACCAGAAAGCATATCATGACAATGCAATACATATAATGGAAGTAGACATGATGCTTAACAATATGCAATTGGAATCACTCAATTCTGATAAACGGTTACGACGCAGCCGTCACCCGAAGTTGCAACAAATTAACAGTTTCAGCAACAGCAGCACATTAACATTAGGGTCACCACTTTGGAGAAAGATTTATATAGCTAAAGCACCCAAACATGACAATTTAAAGCATGGGAATGAAGTACACATGATGCTTAACACATAGGAAAAAGAATCAATGCAATAGGCCTCATGGATTTGACACAAGCATCACCCAAAGTTTGAACAAAATAACAGCAGCAGTAGTTAACAGCAGATTTAGCAACTTAACGATCTGGTGCCCTGTTCAACACACAATTACATATTCAGGATGACCTCAAAATAAATAACTTCCTAAAGATGAACTCTAGAGAAAACAAAGCACAACCAAACAAAAAAAGAATCACTTCATTCGGAGCTACGAGTCAACGGGAAATCGATTTGCAAAATGTGATCAGCAGCACAATTTTTAAAGGACTTAGGAAAAAAATAACAGCAGGGTAAACGAAAAACAAACAAAGGGGCAGGCCGGCTCGGGCCTCACCTAGTGGGCTCGGCCCAATTGCGGTGGCTGGCGACTGGGCTGGGGCGCTTGGCAGGCCGGCTTGCTCGGTGGGTCGCGCTGGCTCTGGGCCTTGGGGGAGAGGCCGGCCCACCTAGACGGCGCGGCTTGGAGTAGGGCTCCCGATCCCGTCGGTGCAGCCGCTGACGCCGGCGACGGCGACCAAGCTTGCCGGAGGAGCCACAAGAGGAGGATGGGGCGGCAGAGACTGGCGCAGAGGAGGCGGATCGGCGGCCGGGGTCCCGGATCCGGCTGGATCCTGGAGGGGGCGGCGGCTGGAGGACGCGGCGGCCCAATCTCGGGTCCGGCCATGGCGGTTCCGGCGGCTGGACTCAGGCGGCGCCGGCGGCCGTTTCCTGCGAGGGAGAAGGAGGGGTCAGGAGAGAGGAAGGCAGAGGGGAGAGGCACGGAGAGGAGAGGGAGAGAGGAGAGAGGTCGGCGGCTCGGCTGCCGGCGGCGGCCTCGGGCGCGTCCACGGGAGAGGTTGGAGGATGGAGAGAGATATGGAGGCTGGGCTGACGTGGCGCATCCACGGCCCTCCGATCTCGCGATCGAACGACTCCAAACAGATCTGAGCTAGGTTTCAGGTTTGGAGTGCTAGGGGGCAATTTTTGGGGCAAAGTGGAGGGGGTGGCTACAATTTTGTGGCTAGGGAAATCCTAGAAAGAGGTGGGAGTGTGGTGGTCTTTATATAGCCCAGGTGGCTGGCAGTTTTCAAAAACATCCCCGGTTTTTCTCTCGCGCGCGTGGTGCTTACGTTTCTGACCGCCGGTGGTCCGCAGGACCTCCGATTCGGGTAAAACTTTGAACTGCGCGATCAGCGTGTCGAGCCGGCGGCGTTCACCTCGCGCTGGAACCGTTCCGAGAACACTTTCCGGTGCGCTATAAAAATATCTCGTTTAATTATTAAACGGGGTTTTTGTTCCGTTGGCTGCGGCTGGTCTCGTGCAGTTTTCGCGACGGTGATCGGGTGGAACCCGGTGTCGCAAAGGT
Organism: Bromus sterilis; assembly: GCA_950022295.1. Lineage (NCBI taxonomy): Eukaryota > Viridiplantae > Streptophyta > Magnoliopsida > Poales > Poaceae > Bromus > Bromus sterilis. The sequence continues at coordinate 132,921,319 of OX465601.1, read as the reverse complement.
CGAGTATCAGGGTGGAAAGGTTCGGTCTCCGTCCGGTACGAGATAAGAGGGGGGAAATAATCGCCGATCGATAAATAGGGGATGCAAACACCGCAAACAAATCAGACAATCAAACTATTCACACCGAAAACAAAATTTTAAATTTTTGTGAAATCTGGGCTGTTACATCTAATTTCTCTTCTACACTCTTGTTTAAGGCTTTTTGGGTAGTGATAAAGTCTTTAATCATACTCTCTAGTTCATAAGTGGTGTTTTTGGTGCTAGGATAAGTGTTGTTGTTCCGATAGTTGTTGGATGGGAAAGGTCTAGGATTGTTGCTACCAAAATTACTCCTATAAGCATTATTGTTGAAGTAGTTTCTAGAGATAAAGTTCACATCTACTTGTTATTGAGCAACCAAGGAATTTAAAGGAACATCCTGAGGATCAATAGGAGCTTGCTTGGTAAGTAGAGACATGATTAAGTCAACCTTTTCATTAAGAGGGGAGATATCCTCGACAGAATTTACCTTCTTACCAGTTGGAGATCGTTCGGTGTGCCATTGAGAGTAGTTCAGCATCATCTCATCAAGTAGCTTTGTGGCAGTACCAAGTGTGGTTGACATAAAAGTTCCTCCCGCGGCCGAGTCTAGCAGATTTCGCGAGGTAAAGTTTAAGCCTGCATAAAAAGTCTGGATAACCATCCAAGTAGTCAAACCATGTGTAGGGTAGTTCTTAACATGAGATTTCACTCATTCCGAAGCTTGGGAAACGTGTTCATTATCCAATTGCCTAAAATTCCTAATGTTACTTCTTAACTGAATAATTCTAGCAGGGGGATAGTACTTCCCAATAAAAGCATCCTTACACCTGTCCCAAGAATCGATACTTTTCTTAGGTAAGGATTGCAGCCACTCCTTGGCTCTTCCTATCAAGGAGAAAGGAAAAAGATTCAGCTTGAAGATGTCTCCATCTACTTCCTTGTACTTTTGCATATCACAAATCTCAACAAAATTATTTAAGTGCAAGGCAGCATCCTCTCCAGCACCTGAGAATTGATCTTTCATAACAAGATTAAGCAAAGCAGGTTTAATTTCATAAGAAGGTGTTGAAGTGGCAGGTGGAGCAATAGGAGTGCAGATAAAGTCACTGTTGTTGTGACTAGTGAAGTCACACAACTTAGTGTTTTCATTGGATCCCATAATAGCAACAGGTATTTTTGGTATTTTTTATAAGGGACACGAAAGCAAAAACTGAAAGGTAAACTAGCAAGACTAAAAAGCAAAGATAAAAGATAGTGTACAACTCCCCTATCTTGTAGGCTGGAGTCCCCGGCAACGGCGCCAGAAATTGCTTAATGCTAGCAAGGAAGATACTTCTCTCGCTCCTCGTTGGTTACCCCAAGTGGAAGGTGAGATGTAGCGTAGCAGCAGAATTTCCCCTATGTAGAGGATAGGGTTTGTCTCCCGTAGGACTCGCAGAGATACAAGAAGGTGGTAAAGTGAACAGTGGCGCCGAGGTTGCTAACTTCGCCTGGACCTGCACACACAGCAAATAACTTTGCTCCCAACGAGCACAGAGGAGTTGTCAATTTCTCCGGCCTTGCTGTTTACAAAGGATCAACGCAATAGATAATAATAGTGGCAACTGAAAGTAAGAACTAAAAGTAAATTGAAAGTGTAAACAATGATGTGAATATGGACCGGGGTCCCGTGATGTTCACTAGTGATGTCTCTCTCCCAAAAGACGATTAAAGTGCTAGAGTGGTAAACAAATCACAGCTGGGCAATTGACAGGATTATAAACGCACCGCAATGCTAACTATGCTACAAAAGAAAGAAAGAGGCTCAAAAGCAATGGGCAGTATGCCAAGGTAAATAGAACGAAATCCATCTGCATCTACTACGAATCATCCACCTTGAGATATCTACCCGGAACATCTCGCTGGTATTAAGTTGTGAATCCCATCCAAAGTGTAAACTCAAAGCAACAGACAACTGCATTAAAAGAACCATGCGTAAAGTAAACAATCCTTGCACCCGCAAGTACAAGCACCGTTGTTTTATCCCTGGTGGCAACAGCACATCCCCTAGTCTCATGTTTCTGTCACTCAAGCTAGACATCAAGGGGCTGAACCCACAATCAAGCATAACGCTCCCTCTTGGAGTTGCAACAAATCATTTGGCCAAAGTAAAATACGGCAACGGAGAACATGCAAGAATTTACTAAAGAACACAAATATAAAAGAGAACCAAATATATTACTCATCACAATCTAAACATAATCTCATAATCCATCAGATCCCAGCAAACTCAGCATAGCAACATAGAAAACTACAAAAGTGCCTCGATCATGTCAGGCAGCTCACGAGGTATCAAAAGTGGAAGCACAAAGAGGGGAGGAGTACATCACATAGCTACTGGTCACGGACCCATGGTCCAAGGGGGACTACTCACGGCACATCCGGGAGGCGTCCATGGTGATGGATGGTCTCCCGGAGGGGATTCCTCCTTCCGGCAAGGTGCCGAGGCAGCTTCTCCTGGCAGCCCCGATCTTGAAACGGCGGTGGCGGCGGAACAGAGAGGAGAACGGGAATAGCAGATCGATCTTAGGGGTTTCCGTCACGGGGGGTAAATATAGGCGTAGGGGGCACCGAGGGGGGCCACCAGGAAGCCAGGAGGCCTCCTGGCGCGGCCTAGGGTGGGGCCGCTCCAGGGACCCTCCTGGGCCCCCGGTGGTGGGCCTCCTTCCATATCTTGGTTATTCCGAAAGCTTCCGTGACGCTGATTTTTTTTATAATTTTTCCAGGATTTATTGGGCACTTTTAATGGCCGGAAAACCTGAAATACAAAAACAGCAGAAAAACAGGAACTGGCAACTGGGTGCAGTGAGTTAATATGTTAGTCCAAATATGATAAAAAAAGTGTATGAAAGTTCAAGCAAAACATGGCAAAGTCACACAAAACAGGCATGGAGCAAGTAGAAATTATAGATACGTTTGGGACGTATCAAATGAGCGCAATGCGAGAGATTGTAAGAGTACATTTTCTATAAGAGCCCAAATTATGGGGTTTTGAGTTAGATCGTGCCATGAAGATGAGAGTAATGCTTTTTGGATCAATTAATTTCTGCAAAACTCCAAGTAAATAGAAAAAAATACCACTTTATGGGCTAGGGTTGCCGAAAACTACCGCTTTTCTTAACAAAAAAACTACAGCTTTTTTGGTAACCGTTGGCAAAAAAATCCCAATTCTCAAAACGGGTTAATTTTAATGCGATTTATGACATGTATGGCCCACCTATCAGGAGTTGTTAGGTTTGACCGTTCATGAAATATGGAGCCCACATGTTAGTTTGTTCCAAAATAATTTGGAAAAATGATAAAATTAATAAAAATTGGCAAAATTATTTTTTGACCAGAAAATAATGTTTCCCTGGGGAAAAACAAATTACCCGAGAAAAATATTTTCCAGACAAAAAAAACAGGAAATTTGTTTATGTGAAAACATTTTACCCGACAAAAAAATTATCAGCCCAAACAAATCCAATTTTTTCCCGAAAAAAGTATTCTTTACTCGATTGTTTTTCGCCCAAACAGTATTTTTTCTAAGGGTGGAAAAACTTTCATGGGAAATAATATTTTTTTGGTAGAATTGTTTTTCCTGAGGGAAAAAGTTTTTTTGATTTTCTATAGTTTTTTTTACGGAAAATTAGAATTTTTCGGGTGGAAAATATAATTTTGGGAAATAAATATGTTTTTTGTCTAAAAATATTTTGTTTTGGGTGAAAAATATTTTATTCGGGAAAGAAATGTCTCTTTGTCCGAAAATATTTTCTTAGGAATTATTTGGTTAAAAAATAATTATTTTGTGCGGGAAAATATTTTTTCCGTGGAAAGAAATATATTATTTTGTCCGAAAATATTTTGTTTGGGTAAGAATTAATTAATTTAAGGTGAAAAATATTTTTCTTGTCCGAAAATATATTTTTTGGGTGAAAAATAGTTTTTGAGAAAAAATGTGTTTTTTTGTTCGAAAATATTTTCTCCCAAAATACTTTTTCCTGGAAATGGAACGGACTGATATGTGGGCTCCATCTGTTATACCAGTCAAACCTAACAACTCCTAGCAGGTGGGCCATAGATGTCATAAACTACATTAAAATTAAAAAAATGGATTTGGGTTTTTGTGCCAACGATTACCAAAAAAGTGATTGTAGATTAAGAAAAGTGGTTGCGTTCCGCAATCTTTGCCCATAAAGCGGTAGTTTTCCCATAATATCAATGACAATGGTTATGTCACGTGGGAGGTGCCGAATGAGCGCAATGCGAGAGTTTGTAAGAGTACTTTTTCTATAACAGCCCAAACTATGGGTTTTTGAGTTAGATCATGCCATGACGATGAGTGTAATGCTTTGTGGATCAGTTACTTTCTGCAAAACTCCTATTCAATGAATGAATAGGGAAAAAGCCTTTTTTTGTGGGGTAGGGACAAAGTTTCTGCCCTCGTATATATGGGGATAGACTATTCTTCACCCCCCCTCTGATTTGACATTAATACACCGTAATTTTACATTTCGTAAATTTGATCTTATTTCATACATAAAAAGAGAACGTAAACAAATATAATCACCATAAAATATATTTTATGTTACGTAAAATTACAAACGTAAAAATAATGGAATAAAATATAAATAAAATGTAATTTTTTGATCTTATGAACTATATTTTTGTTTTTTATGTCAAAATTTATGTAGTGAATCCATATTAATGTAATTATTTCTATTACAAATATAAAAAAATTATGAAAGGTTCGTAAAATTACCTCGGGTGAAGAATAAATTATTTTGTACCCTGGATGATGAATAGCTTGGGATTGACTATTCGTCACCCTGGGTGAGGAATAGTTATTCTTCACCCCCTCTGTTTTGACATCAATGCACCGTAATTTTATATTTCGTAATTTTTGTCTTATTTTATACGTAAAAAGAGAGCGTAAAAGAGTATAATCGTCGTAAAAAATATTTTATGTTACATAAAATTACAAACGTAAAAATGATGGTGTAAAATATACATAAAATGTAATTTTTTTTATCTTATGATCTATATTTTTGTTTTTTTATGTCGAAATTTACGTTGTGAATCCATATTAATGTAACTATTTGTATTACAAATATTTTTTTTTATGAAACGTCTGTAAAATTACTCGGGTGAAGAATAAATTATTTTGTACCATGAATGATGAATAGCTTCACTATATATATATATATATATTTGGTTGAGAGGCCAACGCCATTGGACTTGGCAAGCTAATCGAGGAGAGAAGAAGAGACGAGACGGGGGCAGAAGCAGAAGCAGAAGCAGGCAAGAGGCCATAAATTAGGTTTTGATGGCATCAGATGAGTGCCATAAATTGGCGCCTTCCTGTTAGCTGGCCGTCCATACTGTGGTGCATAAATGGCTTACTGTCCCCGTCGTCCCAATTATTAGCACCGTTCCATTTTTCTTTTTTCTTCTTCTTCTTCTTCACATAAAAAAAGAGTCATCGGTTCCATTTTTCATTGTTTCCGGACGTGAGTCACCTCGGCCGAATTCATTGCGCAAGAAACCACTGTACTCCTCCAGTCCAGTAGATCAGACTGGTGGCGCTAGTAGAGTAGTCCGATGGATGGATCTCGTCTGAAAAAGCTTAGCTAGGTGCCTGGCTGAGATGCAGGCAGGGGCATGAATGCGCCTACTGACTGACGTCGTAAATGGCATGCATGGGCCGGCCGCCCTGTCTGTGTCACCTCACCGCCTCCCTCCTTGTAAACCGCGACGGAACGAACGCAGCTGGAGCATAAACTGCACACGCGATGCAACAACAGACTGACGGAGTATGCGTGCACACATTACGCTGTTACAAGCAGGCGGCCTACGTAGGGCGATGATTTTACTACCAAGGTTTCAGTTGGATGAGAGCGTCGCTATGGCTTGGCTTGTTGTCGATCGTTCGTACAAGCGCGCACTGGCTCTGGGCATGCGCCACATGAACGGCGACACGCTGGCCGCTGGGTCAGTACGCTGTAGGTAGGTCAAAAGATGGTGCTACTCCTGGTACCACACCACACCACACAGGAGTAGAGCACTCGCCGGCCCGCCGCTACAGCCTACAGGCACACTCGGCGGTGCAGAAGCAACGGTAAAGTGCATGACATGCCGTTGCTCCAGGGCGACGCCTGACACCCCTGGGCTCCTATGAGATGCTTTTTTAGTGGAAGTGATTTTGTTTTTTTAATATAGTATAACACACGCAAATATATACGAACATACATTCATTCCTAATGCATACACGAATATTTTACCTTATAAGCATCTTTACAATACTGAATTGACACAATTTTTGAAGTTAACGAAGTACCAAAGACGTCTCGTAGTCGACGGAAACATCTCCTACCATTGAAAACACATCGACGAAAGTCTTGATTATTATTTAGAAAAATACAAGCACCAATATCAAATACAAGACTTACTACTAGCAAACCGAAAACGATTTACTATTAGCAAACAACCCGGTCTCTCGCGTGAGAAACCGCTCTCGTGACCAAACCTATCCACGCCGCCGCCAACCTAGCGCCAACACCACCAAGCCAGCACCACTGCCAAGCCAGTGTGACGCCCCCAAAATCAATCCATGTACAGTAATCATACACGCAAGGTACACGATCGAGATTAGGGACCCACGGTGAGATATCACAACACAACTCTACAAAATAAAATAATACAAGCTGTTTAATACAAGCCAGGGGCCACGAGGGCTCGAATACAACAGCTCGAGAACACAAAGTTAGCGGAAGCAATAGTATCTGAGTACAGAAACAAGAATACAAGGTTGCCTTAAGAAGGCTAGCACAAAAACAACACCGATCGAAAAGGCGAGGCCTCCTGCCTGGGAACCTCCAAACTACTCCTGGTCAAAGGGAAACTCGACGTCGTAGAAAGCATCGGGGATCTTCATGTTACGGTGGTCGGCATCGGGGATCTCCTGCTCCTGGACTCCAAAGCTCCAACGTCGACTGCAGCGGCCGATCAGGCAAAACAAAAAGGGGAAATAAAGCAAAGGTGAGTATCTAGCATACCTGCGAGTCTTACGTCCGCTACTAAGCATTATGCATTGTATCAAATGGAAAGGGGAGGTTGTATATAGTGGACTCCAAGATAGAAATCAGAATAAGGGTAAGAAGCTAGGCCTGTCGAAGACTAGCATCTTCTGACGTGTCCTGCAACATGAGAAGAGAAACAGCCAACAATTCATATAAAGCATAAAGAAACAATGAAGCAGAAGTTGCTGCAGCATTGTATAATAGTAAGTTGTAATGATTAATAATAATAATACCTCCGAGTTCCCCTCCTCGACTTCCCTGCGAGGAAGAAAACCCGAAACCATATAGTTTAATAGTAATAGTTTGTAGTGGTAAGATCCAGCTTCAGCATAAAGCGTCCTGTTACCGTGGACACGGCTATTCGAATAGATTAATCTTCCCTGCAGGGGTGCACTGGTGTGACTCTACGATGCTCAGATCTCCAGGGTGGCGTACACCTTGTTAGGGAACACCCCACCAAAGCTATCCGACACAAAGTAGCCCATCCTTCGGCAATCAACAGAGAGGTCATCCGCCGGACTATATCCTATGTACGCCGGGCTTTGGACCCTAACCCGAACGTACTCCTGCACGGTGCGTGACTGGCCGGTGAAGCAAAATCAAAGAAAATACAAATACACCACTCGAGCAAGAGAAGACAACACCACTTCCTGGCAATCAGCCCGCGATACTGCTGACGTCTGAAGACCCTCGAACGAGACTACGATGCAGGGGAGCCCACACTCCTCGTCCCACGTGTAGGTAGTGCGTACAAGCCAAAAGGCTACTCAAGACATCCGCCGAACCATTTAGCTCTTTAATTAAACTGCGTGACAACCATTATCGTTGCCTCGACTTAACTGACCCGCGGACAACGATAGCAGTCAGGACCACCAGTACATCGGTGCCTGCCCTTCGTCCCACCATGTCTCTGCGGTTACCAACAAGGTGAACCGTCTCCTTACATTGTCTCGCGTGTGCTCTTGGTAGAGCTCGACTTTTCGTAGTTTGGTAACTCTCGCGAGATACGAGCAGGGGCCAAGCACGCCAGTAACGTCGGTCGTACCCTCCCTGTCGTTCCCGACGCAATACCGCTCGCGGGCACCGTTGGGTCGCCCGACTTCTTACCTTAAGGACGACCGGGGCTCAGGACCCTAGAGCGGCTATGCAGAGTCAGCAACGAGTGGAGTACGAGGATTACTCCTCGATAGCTTCACTTGATGTGGCTCGGCAGAGCCGAGCTAGGGGGGCCTTAGGCGGTGTCTGCATTGTACCGTACCTGTTACAGTTGATATATCGTATCCGTGTTCGCTCCCCGAGTGTTCACGGTCCGCTATCTAATCCTAGCTAACAATGCGCAGGGCTCACTGCTTAATAATGCATAATCAGAATAGCCAGCATCGGATAAAGGAAGGTACATCAAGGGGCGACAAAATCAGGCTATGCAATTGAATAGGATTGTAATCGTAGCAGCAGCAGTAACAATGCCTAGTGCAAGAAAGTACGGAAAGATATGTGATATCTGGGGAAGAGAATGGATCTGCTTGCCTGGAAGCTCGATGGTAGGGGTACAGTCGTCGATGACGTAGTCGATCACAGGGGCATCGGCATCGGTCGTCGAGACTACCGGACAATAAGAGAGGGGGAAGAAACAATAAATACACAACAATAATAACAATCCAAATTTAAGACAAGGCAACGCATTGTTGGCGGTGTTCTAACGCAGTACAATTTATTAGGTGTCGGGACCCGGGGTTAGCGTATGCAAGTCCCGCTACGATATAGTCATATGGAGAGCCGAGAACCGTACCCACTTGTCTAAGCAGACAAGGCCAAGTACAGAACGTTCTTGGAAAGCATCGTACGTGAGGGGCATACCATCCAGGCCGGATGATCAACTGAGATGGGTCCTCATCGTCCGCACACAAGTCTAATGATATGGGGGATGAACTCCCATATTCAAAGACAAGTCGCCTCAACCATACTATCGACTATCTCATAACTCTTACATAGACTTACTCCAGCCCGATCACTTAGTCGGGGTCTAGGGCGGGCTCGATCATACCACAAAGTGTGCACGAGACAGAGTCTCGAACAATCGCATCGCGATGCCCCAAGCTGCGCACATCTAAGGGCCACTTGGTGTATGAAAGACCGCCAGCCAGATCACAACTAAGGTCTCGAAACCCCATACAAAGACATGCATGTTATAATCATACATGCAGCACACATGCCTTGTATGAACAGCAGGTATCATTGCAATTCTCTACAAAGTATACATTTTATTGATAACTCTCACAGAGTGCACACAGAGATCACAAGCATGTGATCCAACATTACAACAAACAAGCGGAAGCAAAGTAGGTCTGAGTACAGACAAGTTTAACAAATGGATTAAGAAGCCTTATTTAAACACAAGCCCTCCACGAGGGAACCAGTCGTCTGACTGGGACTAGACTAGCTTGGTCTTCAGTCGTCGAGCTCGATGAAGAAGCCACCTTCGGGGTCAGTGGGTTCATCTAAAACATAGGATAAGCAAACGTGAGTACAAAGTCGTACTCATCAAGACTTACATAGGAGCTATACTACTCATGCACATGTATCAAGGTAAAGGGAGGTGGGGTTTACTTGCAGAAGTGCCAGCTTTGACTTGGCTAGTCCTGAACTACGAGTACCAGACTTGAGGTAACAAGTGTACACGAGTCCACTACTCTCTCCAACCAATTACACCACCATGGTGCCTTCCTCGACTTCCCCACGAGAAAGCACGCCATAGCACTCACACTTATCTTGGTGTGTTTTAGAAGTATCCAGTTCAAGTTGTCTAATAATCAAGCTAAGCTTTCCAAGCAGTCCTTAACCGCGGACGCGGCTATTCGAATAGTTTTGTTAAACCTGCAGGGGTGTACCTCTACACACACATGATCATCAGTTACCGCCTTTGTACTCGACACCATTCAAGGGGTGTCAGCGAGGATGCTCACCACAACTGTTACCTCATAGCCGATCTAGTCCGAGAAAGCCGCCTACGTGGGTTGGCTACCACTATCGTGAACCCGGCCGGTTTACCGAAGTGGACCCAGATGATGTGTGCGTGGTGCGTAAGCCAGTCTCGGGTGAGCCGTTCTCTCACTTAGCAGCTAGGCCACAAACCTACCAGAACTCCGAACTATTGCGACATCTGGACATCGAAAGGGATGAGTTAATAGGTTGAGAGGGGTCAGTGAGCCCAATGTGTGGTTGTACTCTTCATCTTGGATCACCACAAAAGAACTCGGACTTAGGGCGGTGTTCAACGAGACAACCCACCGTGTACTCCTACACAACCTCTCATCGTTCACCTTGTATTAGGGTAGATTCACCAACACCTTTCCACCATCATCAACATGATCACTACCATCCCGACTCACATCACGGTAACATCATTGTATCACTCTAAGCATGCAATAAGCAGTAACAGTTGCAGGGGCCACATGATATCAATCAACTCCTACATTTGCTAGGATTGTGGTTTGCTTACTACTGTGACAAATGATAGGTCATGCAAAGGAATGGGTTCATCTATGCGGTAGAAATGTAGCATGGTAATCATCCTATACAATGCATAAGCGAGGCATGAGAGGGAAGTGGGATTTTATCGACATGATCAATGGGGGTTTGCTTGCCTTGCTGACGAGGTTCGGGTTCAGGGTCTTCAACGAAGGGGGATGCCTCCTGTTCCGGTTCCACCTCTACTCGACAAACAACAAACAAGGTAGCAACGTAAATACAATGCACAATCACATGGTTGAAGGTTGAAACTTGACGTATATGTTTCTGATGTGTGAGGCAATTCCATTTAAATGGAGTATATTGCAAATGAATTTGCAAATTCAAACTCCAATTTGAATTCAATTTAGCCAAGTTACAAATGCTATTGTGGGATCAATGTAAATCATTTTGAAATGTGTATGATATGCCTCTAAAGTTCAAGTATAATGTGGTATGTTGCTATGGTTCAAATTGCAAAAGCATTTGAAAAGAGATTGATTTAATTCCATTTAAACCAAATAGCAAATGCTACTGGTCACATTTTAAATTCAACTCAAACATAGTTGAAAGTTGGAAATTTGGATAGCTTATTTTCTCCTGATCATTTTTCATATATTATTTGTTAAATTTGGAGTTAATATGAATTTTCTATGAATTTCCAAAGTTTCAGCCTTTTTTCTGGAATTTCTGGATTTATATAAATCAATTAATCGATTTACTGCGTCAGGCTTGCGCAAGGGTGACGTCAGGGGGGAGTGCTGACATGTGGGTCCACCTTGTCAGTGTCTGGGTTAATTAACCCGGCTGGTTTAATTTAACCAGTGGCTAATTAAGCCACTGGGGCCTAGTGTCAGTGGGTTAGGGGGGTCATTAGCGGGGTGGGTTAGTGCTAATGACGCCGGCCATGTCAGCTCGCCGGCGGCTCAACTCCGGCGACCTCCCGAGACGGCGGCGTCCGCGTATACGGCGAATCCGAGCACCAAATCGAGCGCTGTAACCTCCAGATCGAAGCCCGTTGCGTTGCGCATCGAATGGGACCAACTCCAAGTGCTGGGGTGCTCTGTACGCTCGCCGGCGTCGAGTCTTGCGGCGATGGAGCTACGGCTGCGAGCTGGATCTCGCTAGGAGGCGCCATTTTGAGCGGGTTTAGGCGGGATCGAACCAGAGGAGCACAGCGGTGACAACGGACAAGGTGACGGGGTCGATTGCATAGCGTAGGCTCGTCGACGACGACCACGGCGGCTCTGTACTCCGGCGTCCATGGCAGATCGAGCTAGAGGAGGGGAAGGAAGCCGTGGCTTGAGGGGAAACGCTCACCCAGACGCAGGGAGTGCAGCTGTGCAGTCGATGGAGGCGGGGAAGCTCTGGAGCTGCCGGATTTCGAGGTGGATCCGCGGCGGCCGGAGACGAAGACGATGAAGTTAGCAAGCTCGTGGGGGCGCCTGGCTTCGATTCCTTCTGCACGGTGGGGTTGTAGACGACGGCGGAGCGGATGGACTTGGCGGTGCGTCCTCTCGTCGACGGTGGCCGCGTGAAGACGGCGGCGTGTTCCACGGTTGCTCACGGGCGGCGATGGAATCGAGCGGGAGAGAAAGGGGAGACGGCTCCCAGGGGGAATCGACACGGCGTCTCCAGGGCGTCGTCGTGGCGCTTCTAGGTGGTTCGGGGAGGGGCCAGGCAGGTTAGCTGCTGCCCGCCGGCGTCGGCATGCCGGGAACGCAGCTGTGTGCTCGTGCCCGGGGGTAGACGACAAGGCTGGATGGGCTGGGCTGGCTGGGGGGATGAGTTGGGCCGAAACCCAGGTAGGCCCTTTTTTATTTTCTTTCTGTTTTCTTTTCTGTAATTTTGTTTTGCTGTGCTAAATAATTAGCTAGGCATTTTATTAAATGTTGAAACTTTTTATGTGGCTCCACAATATACTAGGCTAGCCACTTGTAAAGTTTGAACATTTTTAAAATTCAACTTATTTGAACTTTAAATCAAATAGGGGTTTTTGATTAATTCCAAGGCACTGTTTGAATATTTGAAAAATCCATGAGCATGGGATGGGTCCCACATCACTTGATATGTGATCACACTCATTTATAAGACTTTTCAAAAATGAAACATGAATTTTTGGAGAAGATTTTTATCTGGCCTTTTGAATTAATTCATCTGGGGGGGTTCCTTCTCCCATTTTGCTTTTGAAATTGATTTCAATGACTTCTTTTGAAATTTTTAACATGATGCAAGAAGACTTTGATCCTAGCACATTACCTAACAGAGGGTTCTAACATTAGGCTCGGAGCGGGAATTCATCCGGGGATGAAATACTGGCTCCGGGTGATTACCCAACAGGGTGTCCGGAGGGGGGAAGGGTTCATGCCGGAGGTGTCGTGGACATTCGACAAACGTGTGGATGGTGTAACTGTGCTAGTTGAAACAATCCGAACAACTTTCGAGTTAAGAATAAATTCATCTGGATACTTTTACAGTACCGGACAAATCATCGGACAGACGGCCCGGAGGGGGACGGTTTGATGTTTGGTATGCTAGAGGGTGGTGGTAGACCAACGGATAGCATATTCGAATTCTACCTACTTTTTTGATCAACTTTGATGTATAAAGTTTTTGAATCTCACTTACGGTTTAAAAGATATTGATTTTCAAAGTTTTAAATCATTTTAAAAGATTCTCTGGATTATTTTTATTAATATAAACAGTAACCTTATTCACAAGTGGTTTTATTAATTCATGTCAGCCTCCAAGGTTTTATTAATTCATTTTTATTAATTAAAACAGTGTGGTGGCCCACATGTCATACTCACAATTTACAATTACATTTTTAATTAAACCATTAATCAGAGGGGCCATGTGTCATTGACTCCAGTGATAATATCTCAGTTCAATTATTTTAAAAGGCCTAGGGCCCACTAGCCATAGACACGGAGTTAACTAACAGTTTTTTTATTTAAACAAAAGGCCTTGGGCCCACTTGTAATAGACCCAGGGGGTACTTAGTTTTATTTTAGCAGTTATATTAGAGGGGGGTTAATAGGGGGGTTATGCCCCTAATTAACCCAGGCCTGGCCCACATGGCAGAGAGGCAGAGGGGGGTTAGTGGCCTGGGGGCCCTTCGTCAGTGGCACACAGGGGGGGGCGAGCCCAGCTAGCTCGCCGCCGAACTCCACCGGGAGCACGACGATGCCGGCTACCCCGGCGAGCTAGGGGGGAGCGGGCGGCGGGGCGAGGTCGCGCAGGGGGGTGACAGAGCGGCGTTGGGCAGGAAGCGCACGGGGCTCGCGGCGCGTTGCCACGGTGGTGGCCGGAGCCAAGCACGGCGGCGACAGGGGGATCGCGCTCCGGCGGCCAACTCGTGCGCGAGGCGGCTCTTTCGAACGAGCGAGCGAGCGTGGATCGCAGGGGACAACAGGCGCGAGCTGGGGGCGGCCGGAGCAGCAGTGCAGCAATGGCGCGCGCGGCGGACGGAGCACGCCGCAACGGTGACGGCCGTTCCGCGGACGAAAACAAGCGCGCCATGAGGGGAAAGTTCAAGCCGCTCACCAGGAGCGCGTTGAGGATGGAAATGGGCTCGGGGAGGTCCGTGGTGGCCGGAATTGCTCGTCGTTCACGCCGGGGCCGAGGCAGACGACCGCATTGATCCGCAGCGTGAGGTCGCTCCCGGGCGCGGCTCCTTCTGTGGGACGATGAAGTCGACGGTGAATGTGGTGGACATCTTGCACAGGCGAGAGGGGTTCGGTGGCCGCGCAGGTTCGCAGTGGCGGCGACGGCGGGCTCGGGTGGATCTTTCCCTAGCGAGAACGAGGCGAGGAGACGGGAAGGGCGGGTTCTAGGGTTAGGGTTGGATGCGGGGGCCTCGAGGGAACTTATCCCCGTCGGCCTGTCGCCGATGGGGGACACGGCGATGCCCTCCGCCATGGCACCACGGGATGGTCGCCACGGCATGGCGTCCTTTCCCACAGTAGCGGGGAAGAAGACGGCCCAGGCGGGTTGGGCCTGGTGGGGGGGAAGGGAAGATGGGCCGGGCAGGCCTCGCCCTGAGCGAGGCTTAGGAATTTTTCCATTTTTTGTTTTATTTACTTTTAATTTCTTTTCCTTTACTGTTTGTATTTGTTTTAATTACTTTTGGATTTTTATAAAATGTGTAACTTGTTTGTATATTAGTGTTGCACTTTATACAAGTAATGATCAACAGTAATTGTGATTACTGTTCATTGACAGTGAGAGTGTTATAGCCAGCATCCTCTCCTCTCCTCCACCCCTCCTTTACCCGTCGTCCCTCGTCCCCCCCCCCACCGCGCGCGTGAGGCTGAGGGGACGCGACCCAGGCCCTCAGGTCATCACATCTCCATCGTCGCCTAGGGTTCGCGCCGAGCTAAGCCTGTGCGTTGGCCGACGGTGGCGGAGGGTTGTTGCTCCTCCCCCAGATCGAATAACGGCGAGGGCCGACACTGGATCCGTGGGGGAGTGGTTGCCTCGACCCATGGTGGCACGGCGGCTCCCGACGCGCGGCGGCGCTTGCGGTGCGTGTGGAGCTCGGTTGGGCGAGATGTGGAGATCGATTTGACATGGCCAGAGGATAGAGGTGGGGTTGGACGTGGCCGATGGCAGTGGCGACGTCGGCGACTGGCCTGGATCTAGGTCTGGCGATGGCGACGGCCACGTCTGGCCTAGATTCAACTATGGTGGCCAGGTGAAGGTCCTGGTGGTAGCGCTGGTGGCGGGGGATCTTGGGATGCCGTTCTTGGGGTCTTCGCGGGACGCGCATGGCGGCCAGAGCTTCCTCCGGCGTTGACGACGATGGATGCAGGATCATGAACGTTGTTACCATTGCATGGGCAACGATAGCGGTTGGCGCGACCGTGGGTGCTCCCTGTAGTGCCCGAAACCGGGGCAGCGCACCCTCTTCATCAACGGTGGCGGACTTTGGAGTCGTGAGGGCGACTTGCAGTCTGGATTTCTAGATGGTGATCAGGGGCGAAGCCAGGAAAAAAAGTCGTCGGGGTCAACACATACAAGTAGAAGTAATGGATCCCCACAAAAATAAAGTAGCAATAACATATGACCAAGAATGTGTAACTTGTATATTAAATAATATATCTATACTATTTTTAAATTAAGATTTTTAAATCCACATGATTAATTTATCCATCCAGACCTTCAAGAAATTACAAGAATTCTACAGATAAAAAAATAAAATAATGCTAGAACAGGAATTAGATGGACAAATTGCATTTAGTGTCACTTAAAGATTTGTATATTGAATCTTGAATTTTGCAAAGGGCAAGGGTGAAAATTGCCGGCGGGCAAAACCACAACGGTTCAGGCGAAGAGAGGGGGCGAAGGGGAAAACACAAACGAGAACAGAGGACGAGCGGGCGCACGCATAACCTAATCGAGCGATCTTTTTTAGAAACGAATGATCAAGAAATTTCTATCGATATATTCGATCGTGGACAGTGGGCTGTGTGCTTCTTGGGCTGCCCTTTAAAACGAGTGTGAGGCTAATAGTCAAAATCGCTGGACTGGGGTCAAAGTTCTTTTAGTGCGAGATACCACGAAAACTCCTCCCCTTCCCCCTCCCGCGACGTTCCCGCGGGCGCCGCCGGGAGGGAAAACCCTAGTGGCGGCCGCCTTCCCCCCCTCTCGTGCTCCTCTCCCTCCGCCGCCGCCCCGACGTGCTGGCGGGCAAAGCCCGGCCAGCGGTGGCGGGGTGCTTCTTCTCCCTGCGCGGGGGCTAGAAGGGCACGGGGCCTAGGGCCAGGCGGCGGCACAGTGCTTGCTGGGGGCGCGGCGGTGCGGCGGCGGAGGAGAAGCTGTCGGCCACGGCGTGGAGAGGCTCAGCGGGCGGCGGGGCGCCCCTGTCCGGCCGCGGCGACTTCGGCCTGACCGGCGAGACCTGGAGCGCCGTCGCTGCGGGAAGCCATGGGCTCGGCGGCGGCCGGGCTCTGGCTCGCCGTTGGTGAGGGCTGGTCTCGGCAGCCCTCCTCGACGTCGTCCCCTCCGGGTGGTGGCGGTCCTGCAGGCCTCCGGCCAGATCTGGCTACGGCTAGCGTCTGGCTCCGGCAGGAGCCGCTGGCTGCGTCGACGGTGCGGCGGGCTCGTGGCGATCTTCTGGGTGTCGGTTGTACGTGTCATGCGGGGTCGCGACGGATCTTGGCGTGGCCGTCAGTTTGGCGGTGGCGGCACTGCCGGTCTGCCCTCCGGGTCGACGCGGTCTGTGGGTGGCTCCGGCGGGAGCTGCGGCGGCTCTGGTTGGTGGAGGCACAAGCAGCGCAGGGCGGTTGTGGCGGCCGACCCTCTCCTGGATCAAGTTCGACGGTGCGCGGGGCTGGGCGGTGGCCGCCGCACTCGCTTCCGGGATGGATCGAATCTAGGGTTCGTGCTCGGGCGGGTCAGCTTAGAGCAGGGGCGGATCGAAGCTCGCACTTTGGGTAGGTGTGGATAGGCTTGGCCTGGGAGGTGCTCATGAGCGGTGGTGCCCGTCTCGCGGGTATAGTGCTCGCAGGTGGTGGCCGTGGTAGCGGTGCGTCGGGGTCGCGGATCAGCGTCGGTGACCTCGGACTTGGCATCGCGAGAGGTTGGCTTGGGCTGGCTCTCCGGTGGCCTTCGGCAGCCTTGGAGTCGTATCCCCCCCCCCAGTTCGCTGGAACTGGCTGGGGATGCAGGCGTGGGTGCCTCTGACGATGGAGGCGCCTACCCAGACTCATGGGCTGATGCCGGGCGGAGAGGTGATGGGTGTCGTTGCTCTTCCCACCGGGGTCAAGGGCGTGGTGACGTGGTCGACGAGCGCTATCTGGCGGCTTGGAGGCCGGGGCGGCGGCCCTGGAAGGTGGACCACATGGTTGCTTTCCGGCAGTCACCATTGTAGTGATGGTGGATCTCCCTCGGGTTGTGCGGGCAACGGGGGGTGGAGTGGTGGGTAGCCCAGACATACCTCCTCGGCGGCGGTGTCCTGGTCTGGATCTGAGGCTAGCCTCCACGTAACCCTCTGACATCATCGGTGGCACGAGTGAGTTGCCGAGCGAAAGCTCTGTGCCTTGGCGCCGATGGCGGCGACACCTGCGGGTGCTGCGCTCTTCTTGAAGACGTCATCGTGGATCTGCTCTCCGTGTCAAGGTTCCGGGTGAAGACCTTTGTCCGGTTGGACTCAACAGCGGTGACGCTCTGCGCCATCTTTCCTCTTGAGGACGTTGTCGTAGAGCTTAGATGTGTTAGGGTGTTGTGTGAGTGTGTCTAGTTCTCGAGATGCTTCTCGTTGGCCACGGAGGTTCCTACGTGCGTCGTATATCTTAGGATCAGCTTTGTAAGAGGGCTACCTCACCATCATGTATCGTTCGGTTGTGTACTCTGTTCCGGTCCTTTATCTATGAAGGGGGGCGAAAGCCTGTTTTCGGAGTTCTTTTAGTGCATCAATTTTTCCTTGGGCTGCATCTACGCATCAGTGTTTCGGCCGAGGTCACCGGGGTCAATTGCCCCCGGCCCAACACTGTACCTCCGCCCCTGATGGTGATGGCATGAGGCTGGCGGCGGTATGAGACGTCCCCTCCATCAACAGATTGGTTTTGATGTGACTCGGCAGGTGACACACGTGCCTCTTTCAGAGTTGTCGGACAATGCATGTCGTCGACAGGTGACGCCATTGGTGGATGCGCTCCCGGCGGATGTTACACACGACGTCTTATGTGGAGACGTCAAGTAATGCCTGCCTCCGGCAGGTGATGCACGATGACTCTGGAGGAGGTGTCATGGTTAGCATGTTGTTATTGGATCGAAGGTGGTGCGATAGTAGCGGAAGGCAGGTGTAAGTCCAAGTATGTGATTATAGGGGGAGGGGGTGAATGATCACTTCAAATTTTGCATGAAACTATGAAGTGAAGCATAACTTAGCAGCAGAAGAAATTCAACAGAAAGGTAAACAGTGAAGCAGAACTGGATTGAAGCACAACATAGCGAATCAAAAGCATCGAATCAATTGCATTGAAACAAATCACTGAAGAAATTGCAAAACTGAATGTAAGTGCGGAAAGTAAAACGAACTCTTGACTCGGCGATGTTTGTTCAACCAGTTCACACTCTGCAAAGTGCTATGTCTGGTTGGAGGGACTTGTGATTGAAAACAGGAGCTAACCTCTCTCCTTCCTTATCTCCACTGCACCAATCTCCTTGAGCTTGGTCAGTTCTTCACTCGTGGTTGATTATTGAGGAAATCACCAAAACCTTTGACAAACTAGACTTCGAGGCGACAATAACTCTTCGCTCTCTGAAGAACAACACTTTAACCGTCTAGGAGAATTGCAGTTCTCCAAGATAAAAAAAGGCTAGCAAACTTCTTCCTAAGTCATAGTGAATCAACTCAGATCAATAGGACTTATGCTTCGGTGGATGGGTTTTTGGTTTTCTTCGGTGGGGTTGCTCTCTTCCTTCACTTTCAGAAAATATTCTTGGAGCAGCCACCCACCAATGAGGGCGGGGTTGGCGTATTTATAGGTGGCGATCCCTAGGAGCGAAATGTCTTAAATGACCTGATGCGACAGCTTGACACCTGTCCGCAACGGTCGGATTTCCAATCAAAGCGCAACTTTACTTGAGGAACAAGTAAAGCTGACTCACGGACTTGGTTATGCTTCAGGTGCCGAAAGAACAAAGTCTTCACTGGTGAATCATTACCTAGTTCACATGAGATTTCTCATCTCTGGCTTCTCACAGGTTTGGATTCGACCTGAGTCTTTTCACCAAAACCTTTGGAGTACATTTACTAAACCCCTCTTGATAGTACGGTTTTTCCTACGACTCAAAGAAGTGAAAAAGAACTACGCAAAAACAACTAAGTCTTGCGCCATCTTGGTCATCTCCTTCGATGAGAAGAACTTCAGGATCCCTTATCTTTTTGGGGTACCACATCCGTGATGAGCTTCACTCCAGAGGATATGCTTCAGTGAGTATGTAAATCTTCGTTGAAGCTTTATCACCAACCTATAACTTCAGGAACCTAACCATCTGTTTTACACTAGAAAAGTTGTTAGTTCCTCTACTGTTTTGTCCAACAATATCCAAAACTCATAGGGGCACAACTTTGCTCATACAATCTCCTCCTTTTTAGACTATTGTTGACAAAACAGGCATCGATAAAAATATGGAATTTTTGAGTTGAGTTGAGAGAAAACTCTAAGATATGAAGCTTTTGACTCCCCCTGAATGCAAGTATTGAAGATTTATATAATCGAAGTGAATGCTTGATGAATAATATCCTTGATGGGAAGCCTAACACATATCTTAGCGAATCAATTGCATTTTAAAAGATGTTAGTCTTGAAGAATATGCAATCATCCAATGACCTGTGGACTTAATGAGAATAACCACCTGCAAGACAAAGATATACGAGAGCAACTTGCAAGAACGGGGGTTATTAACACATAAAATGTAGCATTTCACAGACGAAGTAAAACTTAAGTTACAACCCAATCGAAGTGAATGGAAAGTTTGTTGTAACTTAACACATAAAAGAATGAATCGAAACCCTAAACCCCGCAGCGAATCTAAACTCAATCGATGCTACATTATCCCCCTTTTTGTCAATAATTGGACAAAAGGTTGAGGTGTAGATCAAGAGTATTTACTCGTTTGCTGCTACCCGGGGACCCTGCTGATTGTCTTCGCCCGAAGAAGATGCATCTCCTGAAGTGTCTCCTTCGGTGGAAGCAGGCGACTCCATTTCTTCAATGTCCAGCGGCGCTTGAAGCAAATCAAGATCACTGTCGTTGAGAGGGTCATCTTCTTGCTTCGATGTGTGGGAGTCTTCATTAGAGAGAGTATCAGGGCAAATCTGTTCAGCTGGATTAACAAATAAGACTTCATCAATCTTTTCCAGCGGAGGGATCTTTGGGTTGGGGCGGTCTATTGAATCATTTCTGGAGAAGTGGCGTTGAAGATGTGGATACTCCTTGAAAATCCGATCAGCTTCAAGCTTCTTTACTAAGTTGAACTTCCTTAAACCTTTCCAAGAGTGGCGCTTCAAAACCTTCAGGTACTGGTTGATGTTTAAAGCAATGTTGCCAACTCGATTGACTTCATCAGAGAGATGTTGCATTTGGCGTTGATTGCCTTTTATGAAGTTTTCCAATAACTGTTGTGAGCGAATGCCAACTTCAAAGTGATAAACTTCTTTCTGGAAAGACTTCGACATGTTGTGTTCATTGACATGTTGTCTGACTCTGACATATGTGGCAAATGGATCATTTGGCCTTCTGAAGATATTCATTGTATCACGCACAGGAGGACAAAACAGCTTCGGGTGATGCTTCGCAACAAAGTCTTCACTTCGACCATGGTTTCAAATGGCTTGGAGCCAGGGAGCATATGGCTTCAATTGATGTACAAGTTCAGCAGCTTGGACCATATAGCGAAGAAAAAAATCCTCGAAGTCAAACACATGGCCATGAGTAAGCTTCAGCAAAGCATGATGTGTATGGTAATGAATGTTGGACTCATCATTTGCAGTGCTGAGAGGCATCAGTGAGTTAGACAAGATATAGAACCAAGTCTTCGATATGAATACCAGATGCTTCGGGCGAATGTTTTCTGGCATGTGGTCTCCAATGACTTCGGGATCCAGTAGTGAAGCAAATTCAACTTCAGTAGGATCAGGCAACAAATGAATCTTTGCAAGTTTTCCAGTGTGCCGAGGGGTATTCACAATATCCATGAATTCATCAGAATGCATCCGAAAGACTTTGCCTTGAATCATCCATTCGAGTATCCAAGAGATTTTGTCATCAGGATTTCCAGAGACATAGAGAGTGGCATAGAATTGTTTGATAAACTCAGAATTGAATGGCGTCTCCATGGAAAAAAGGCTGGTAAGATTTTGTGCTTCGATGGTTTCCATAATGTTCTGGAAGCACGTTGCAGAAGTTAGACTTCGCATATCCAAATACTTGTGCCTGAATAGAACACCCTTCTGGCAGTATAGCTTCGTGTACAGAATATGTTGCTCGGTTGTCCAGAAGCGAAGGTCATCAGCAGTCCGGGGTGAATCATAAGGACTTGCGCCAAAGAAGCGAAGCTTCTGGCGATGAACTTCGAGGTCAAACTCAGGACCATGTCTTGAAGAGGAACCATCTCCCAGGAAAATTGGAAATGTTTCACGCGGGTAGATGGAGTCCAGTTGGGTATCTTGGGCAGGAATGCAATGAGGAGTTTTCCTTCGAGCAACTATGGCTCACTCTTGAGGTTGAGTCATAATGGCCAAGTCATTGGCTTCTGCTTCTGCATCAGCTTCAGGCTCTTCTGGAACAGCTTGTTCTTTGGCTTCGCCTTCTTGTTCTTCGGACTCATCCGTAGAGTGAGCCGAAGAATAATCCCTTGAAGGAATTGGTATGTCTTGAGCTTGAGGAGAAGGCTCTGGCTCAAAGTTGTCGTGGTGCGATGGTTGTGGAGCAGGTTGAGGAGGAGGTGGAGGTGGAGCACGGGGTGGAATGACTTCGGGAGCAGTTGGCTTTGGAGTTGGGGTTGGAAGTGTGATGATCTTGCATCGAGGAGGCGAAGCATGTCTTGGGGCCTTCTTGGACGGATGAGAGCTCACCTCATCAGCTTCGTCAGCGTCTGTGATCAGACGGCGCTTCCTTTGTTGCAGCTGGGGAAGGGGAGAGGCTAGTTGCTTGAGCATGGCTTCGCGCTTCTTGGAATCAAGAGCCATGACTGAAGCATTATGCGTCTTGCAAAATTCTTCAATGGAAGATTTTATCTTGCCTTGAAACACTTGAATATTATGCTTTGTCTTCTCATTGACATCAGCAATCTTCTTCGAAGAAGCTTCGGTTTCGTTCTTGAAGTCTTCATCAGATTCAGCATCTGCTTTCTTCTTGAACTTCAGAATCTTGGCAGACTCAGGCCTGTCCCTAGCATGCAAATCCCTTAGCTGATTGTATAAAGTTTCAATCATGGCAGAGAGAGTTGGTGAAATGTAAACATCTCCAACATCAATAGCTTTGGGATCAACAACTTCAGCTAACTGGCAGAATGCCTGATTCAGGCTCAAACAGTCCCATAGTTCACCTTCTCTTGCATCTGGGAAGTTGTGTTGACTATGCTCAGCTTCTTCATGAGCTTCGGGGGCAGGGGCTGCGACTGGCTTCGGAGGGACATCCTTTGGGGCCATGTCTACAGCAGCTTCTTTCTGAGCGGCTCTAGCAGCCTTCTCTGCTTGCTTTGTTTGAATGATATTAAGTTGAGCCTGGCGCTTGGCTTCAGCTTCACTGAGCTGTTTGGCTTCGGCAGCAGCCTTAGCCTCTTGAGCTTTCACTTCAGTGATCTTGCGCTTCGCTTCTGCTTTCTGATTTGCTTCAGCAAGATCTTTCCTTTGCTTCTCTAGCGAAGCAGCATCTCTATCAACCTTTTCCTTTACTTTAGCTTCTTTATCAGCCTTAGCTTGGGCTTGTGCTTCAGAATGAAGTCGTTCAGCTTCAGCACGATCTCTCTTTCGCATTTCAGCTTCAGATAGTTTCTTAGTGCCGACCTGGGCATAAGATTGGCCAGGCTTGGCAACTGAGGATTTCAGCTTTGAAGCTTTGGCTTGCTTTGGAGCTTTAGCTTTGGGCTGACCAGTAGGCTTTGCCTTCGGGTCATGCCTCTCCTTCGTTCTCTGTTCAGCAGGAACTAGGCGGCGAGGGGGCTTTGAAGCCAATGGAGCCTCAACCACCAAGTTGGTCATATCAATCCTTGGCTTAGGAACTGGGGGGGGTCAATGGGATCTTGAATCCTTACGCCTTTGGAAGCAAGCGGTTTCTCTCCAGCCTTCTTCTTCAAAGGCTTCCGAGGCTTTTGTCTCTTTGGACTAGGGGGAACAGGGGAGTGTTCAGACTCATCATCTGCGTCTTCAGCAGGATCTTCACCGAGAGAATCTTCAAGCTGTGCAGCAGCATCAGCTTCATCATCAGCTTCTTGATCACTTTCTTCTTCAGATACAGCAGGAGGGGGTGAAGTACTCAATTTTCTAAGCCTTCGCTTCTTAGGCTTCGAAGCACCAGCTTCAGCATGGCCTTCAGCAGCTAATGCGTTGGCCTTCTTCTCTTCTCTTATTCTTTTCTTTTCAGCTAAAATAGCAAGTCTCTTTTGTTCTTCAAGGTAATCATCTGGTGTCTTGAGAGTATTCGGGTGAGGAACAGCAGGAGGCTTCGGGTAGTATTTTCTTCGATTGGCTGCGTTGTATTGGGCACAAAGAGCAGTTGTGTATCGATATGGTGGGATGAAAGCAAACTGCATAGCCCACTTCCAGTTCGGAATGCTCTTGTACTTGTACCACCTTACAGCCCAGTAGCATCGAATCTTTTGGAGCTGAATCTTTCTATTGTGGTCAGATTCTTCAGGAGGTGTGTCATAACCCATCTTGATGCGAATGGCTTCGGGAATACCACGGGCATTGTTGACTTCCTTCGTCTTGCCACCTTTGCCTTTCTGCTTCGGAGGCTCAGGATAATTCTCAAGCCCTTCAACGATTGGTGATTCATTCCCTATGGCTACTTCTTCGTCAGACATCCTGTGAACAGAAGGATAGAAAAGAGGGAATAAGGGGAATGAATAAGCACAGGCAAAAGTTTCGACCAAAACCAAATTTTGACAAGAACCCAGAGCAAATTAAGATCAGATGCACATCTGTCATTGGATTGGGCTAGAACTAGTTCAAGAACAAGGCCTAACTCAGTCCAAACTCAAAATAGATCTAATCTCAATACTGACCTGAGTAGATGGGATTACTTTGATGCTACAAACAGTTTTCCCAAAGAGCAAGGATCAACAAGGATCAGAACAGCCCTATAAGCAGAAATCAAAACCCTAACAAATCTTAGATCCAAGCCCTAGATGAAGAACACACAGAAAAGATTGGATCCAAGAGAACTTGCGTACCCTAACTCGATGACGCGAAGAGGCTACGGCGAAGGAGGGCGGAGACGTGCTCTTCGTCGGCGGGGAACGTCCACGGCGGCGGCGGTCCGGCAGTTAAGCGGCGCTGTCGACGTCGGGGACGAGAGCTCTGCGGCGTGCTCGAGGAGGAAGACGGGGAAATCGGGAGAGAATGAATCGTGGGAAACGGCTCGCTGGTGGATTTGCCTTATATAGGCCCAATCTGAAACGGTTTCAGATCGTATCGGACGGCTGCCAGCGAGTGTCTCTTCCGATTCAACGGCTCAGATGAACTGGCGGTTCGCGAGCGAATCTCAACGACCCGAGAAAGATGGGGACTCAACGGCCGAAGAATAAGTCTTGACCGAGAGCAAAAACTTCGATAAAGTTGGAAACATTTGATTCGGAACTTCAATGATGTTCGAAGCAATATGCTTTCCGTTTCAAAGGTGCTTAGCCATTCAAGATAGAGTGGATTGGGAGCGAATCAGAATGGAGGGGATAGGGTCCGAAACTTATCACTTCGAAGAAAAACAACATCGAAGCTAAAAGTGATAAGTACAGGGGACAAACGAAACGAATAACAACAATATAAAAACTGAAAGCAAATGGCAAACGAAGCTAAACACATAAACTTGGATGAAGGAAAAATCAAGCGAAACTAAACAAACACACAACGAAGGTGAATATGTACAAGGGAAAAGTTTCGATCTTACTGAACATTGTGTGAGTCTAGGATGTTTAGCTCACATTTCAATGCACAGAACCTTTTCTCGTCCAATGGCTTCGTGAATATATCTGCTAATTGATCTTCAGTTCTAACATGGCTGATCTCAATGTCTTCGCGCTGAACATGATCTCGAAGAAAATGGTGACGAATATCGATGTGCTTCGTTCGAGAGTGTTGCACAGGGTTGTGTGCAATTTTGATAGCACTCTCATTATCACAAAGCAAAGGGATTTTCTTCACATAAATATCATAATCTTTCAGCATCTGCTTAAGCCAAAGTATCTGCGTGCAGCAAGAGCCAGTTGCAATGTATTCGGCTTCAGCAGTAGATATTGAGACACAGTTTTGTTTCTTTGAAGCCCAACACACCAGGGATCTACCAAGAAAATGACAAGTGCCCGAGGTAGATTTCCTGTCAACTCTATCACCAGCCCAGTCTGAATCAGAATATCCAATTAAATCAAACTGAGTTCCTTTGGGATACCAAAGTCCCAACGAAGGAGTATGTGCTAGATATCGAAGAATTCGCTTTACTGCAGTATGATGTGATTCCTTCGGATTGGCCTGAAAACGAGCACAAATACAAACTGATGGCATAATATCAGGTCTAGATGCACATAAGTATAAGAGTGAACCTATCATAGACCGATATTTCTTCTGATCGAAGGGTTTCCCTTTCTCATCAGCATCGAGAAAACCATTGGTTGGCATAGGTGTTCTGATAGTCTTGCATTCAGTGAGATCAAATTTCTTCACGCAATCCTTCAAATATTTTTCTTGTGAAATAAAGGTGCCATTCTTCTGTTGGCGAATCTGAAGCCCAAGGAAAAACTTCAATTCACCCATCATGGACATCTCGTATTTCTTCGACATCATCCTTGCAAATTCTTCGCTGATTTCAGTGTTAGTGCAGCCAAAAATAATGTCATCTACATATATCTGACACACAAATATATCATTGTTATATGATCGAGTGAAAAGAGTGGGGTCAGTGGTTCCAGGTTTGAAGCTTTTATTCAGGAGGAAATCCTTCAATGTTTCATACCAAGCACGAGGTGCTTGCTTCAGTCCATACAAAGCTTTGTGAAGTCTGTACACCATATCAGGATTCTTCGAGTCTTCAAAACCTGGTGGCTGCATAACATACACTTCTTTTTCTATCTCACCATTAAGAAAAGCACTTTTGACATCCATTTGATATAGCAAGATATTTTTGTGTTTAGAAAAAGCAAGCATGACATGAATGGATTCGAGACGGGCTACTGGTGCATAGGTTTCACCAAAATCAATGCCTTCGATTTGGGTGTACCCTTGTGCTACCAGCCTAGCCTTATTTCTTACCACAATACCATCTTCATCTTGCTTGTTGCGAAATATCCACTTAGTTCCAATAATATTGTGCTTCGTGGGATCAGGCCTATCAACAAGTGACCAAACTTTGTTTCTTTCAAACTGGTGAAGTTCTTACATCATAGCCAATAACCAATCAGGGTCCTTCATGGCTTCATCAAACTTTGAAGGATCTAGCATGGAAACAAAAGAAAAACTTCCACAAAAGTTAGCCAAACGAGTACGAGATCGAGTTGTGGGAAGACCTGGTTGATGAATATCTTCGAGAATCGAATCAACATCAACTCTCCTTCAAACTCGTGATAACGTAGTATCATTTGCTTCAGGCTCAGCTTCAGCTTCAGGATCTGCTTCAGCTTCAGGATCTGCTTCACCTTCAGCTTCAGCGTTTCCTTCAGGATTAGCATTTCCTTCATTCCCTTGTCCTTCTTCGTCCTGTTCACCATTAGCTTCAGGATGTTGATCTCCAGCGCCCCGGGCTATGTGTGGGAACATTGGACCATCATCATCCCTAACAGCTTGACGAGGATTAGTTTCAACAGGGCGAATCTCACCAATAGCCATGGACCTGATCACTTCATCAAGTGGAGGTTCATCTAGATCATGAGGCAAGTGCTCTTTTTGAGAGCCATTAGTTTCATCAAACCTCACATTTACAGTTTCCATAACTTTCCCAAAGTGAGAGTTATACACTCTGTAAGTGTGAGAGTTTGAACCATAACCTAAAATAAAACCTTCATGTGCCTTAGGGGAAAATTTGGAGCTATGATTCATATCTCTAATAAAGCAAGGAGCACCAAATACCCTAAGATATGACACATTTGGTTTGTTACCAGTGATAAGTTCATGTGAAGTTTTCTTCCGGAACTTGTGAAGGTAAACCTTGTTGATGATGTGACATGCTGTGTTAATTGCTTCGGCCCAGAACCTAATGGGAGTCTTGTATTCAGCAAGCATAGTTCTGGCCATTTCAATGAGAGTTCTATTCTTCCTTTCAACTACACCCTTCTGTTGAGGTGTATAAGCAGCAGAGAACTCATGAGTAAAACCATGATCATCAAGAAAATCTTCAATATGAGTATTTTTGAATTCAGTTCCATTATCACTTCGGATATGCTTCAGAGATAATTCATATTCTGTTTGAGCTCTCTTAGCGAATGACTTGAAGATTTCAACAACTTTGCTCTTGTCATCCAAAAAGAAAACTCAAGTATAACGAGAGAAATCATCAACAATAACCAGACCATATTTGTTTCCTCCCAGGCTTGCTTAATTTTGAGGACCAAAAAGATCCATATGAAGAAATTCAAGAGGACGAGTGGTAGTCATGATAGTCTTCGCTGAATGATGTTTCTTCGTGATTTTACCATCTTCACAAGCACTGCAGAGACGATCCTTATCGAATTTTACTTCGCTAAGGCCAATAACATGCTTCTTCTTCACTAGATTATGAAGATTTCTCATCCCTGCATGCCCAAGTCTTCGATGCCATAGCCAACCGGATGAAGCTTTTGCCATTAAGCATGTGGATACAGCAGGGCCCGAAGAAAAATAAACAATGTATAAATCTCCTTTTCGGTAACCCTCGAAGACAAACGTATAGTCATCCTGTGAAAAGACAACACAACGCGAAGCAGAAAATAGAACAAGCATACCCATATCACATAACTTCGAAATAGACATAAGATTATATCCAAGTGATTCGACTAGCATAACCTTGTCAGTGTGCTTATCTTTCGATATTGCAACCTTACCCAAGCCTAAAACTTTACCCTTGTAGTTATCACCGAAGGTAATGTACTTCTGAGAAGATTGAGATAGTTTTTCTTCGGTGAATAACTCCTTGTCTCCGGTCATATGATTTGTACAACCACTATCCATGACCCATTCGGATCCACCGGAGACATAGCCCTGCAGAAGAATTAGTTCTTCTTAACCACCCACAAACGAGCAGGTGACTGAGAAGAGGTTGAAGCGCTGGTTGAAGCAATATTAAAGCGAACAGGAGTGTATTGCTTCGGTGTACCATCAAGCACACCATAAATGTAAGTCCTCTGCGAATGGTTAGGATAAGAATGAGCATATGCAATCTTAGTATTGTTATCATGAGGACGATAAGTATAACGACCAGTGCGATAGTATTGCTTCTGCGGAACATTTGATTCGGGTACCAGTGAATCATTTCTCGTTTCTAGAGAATAGAAATGATTCGGTGGTACCGAAGGCTTTCCCTGCATAGTATGGTTAGCAGGCAATTTTTCCACAAGTGCTTTCTGCACCCATATCTGCCTCTTATAGAAGCCATTCTTCGGAGGAGTTCCTACATACTCAGCTGTAACCTTTCCTTGTTCATCTTTGCTGAGTTTGTAGTCTGAATTAAGTGATTCATCCACAATGGCTTTGTTCATTTTGCAGTCGAAACCTGGAAGGTTAGCAATATCAATGGGTTTCTCCTTCGCTAGGACCCAAACAGTCTTAGGATACTGCTCAGGTTCCCAATAGGTGCCATCAGGGTTTATCTTTCTCTCGAAACCAACACCCTCATTCCTGGGATTCCTGTGAAGGAGAGCCTTCCTCAGGATATCACAGAGATATTGGTGTCCTTGCACACTTTTGAACATGCATGTTTTAAATAAGTTTTTCAACCTGAGGAGTTCCTCGGTAACAGCAGGATTTTCCTCATCAGAGGCGTTAGTATCATCAATAATAATAGGAGCTTTGCCTTTGGAATAAGTTTTGCTTCGTTCCAGACAAGTTAAGCAAGGTAAATTAGTTTTATGATTTGCTTCAGAACCTTGTTGAGCCATGAGAGAGAGATTGACATTTTCCAATTCTTCATGAGCCTCTTTCAGTCTTTCGAGAGCCATTTTCCTCTGAAGAAATTCATAGGTGAGCTTCTCATAATCAACTGAAAGAAGATCATGCTGAGAGGATAATTCTTCAAACTTCTCCTTCAGAGCAGCATGCTCATTAGTTAAAGGTTGACCTTTCTCTATCTCATCGATCAACAGAGTTTCTGATTTCTTAATGGTTTTGCTTAGAGAATCAAGTTCATCTTGTTGGATTGAAGCAATTTTAGCAAGTTTAGCATAGCTTATCTTCGAATCACTAACATATGAGGAACAATCAGAAGTATCATAGTTTGATTTGGATGAAGATACCTTCGCCTTGGCCATGAAGCAATATGCAGGAGTTTCATCTTCACTACTGTTGTTGGTGAAGAATGAGCTCGAAGCTTTAGTTGAAGCATCTGCCGAAGCGAAAGCCAAACCAGCAACACCATCTGATTCAGACCCAGACCCAGATCTTGAGCCTGATTCAGCTTCGGAACCAGAGGCTTCGTCTTCTGAGTTCATCTCCTTTCCCAGATAGGCCTTGGCACGGTGCGAGCTGCTTCGACGAGACGAGTGAGTCTTCGATGAAAATCCTTCATGCTTCTTGTGATACTTCTTCCTCTTTTCATCATCTGAATCTTTCTTCTTTTCTCTTCTTGAACTGGAATCATGTCTCTTGGACTGATGGCTTCTGGAGGATCTGTGGGACTTTGCTGAGGAGTCTCTGAGTGAATGCTTCGATTTGTTCTCAGCTTCCCACAGAGGGCAATCAGCTATGTAGTGACCTGGTTTCTTGCACTTGTAGCAGCAGTTATCCTTCGATGGAGAGCTTCTTGAGGATGAGCGGTGAGAGGAGTGACTTGAGCTTCTTGAAGAATAACTCTTCTTGGGTGAAGAAAAGCTTTTCTTTGGAAGTGGTTGAAGCGTCTCATGATCAATGCTAAATCTTTCCCAATGCTTGCAGGATCATCAGATTCGACACCTGAAGCAGAACTGACTTCGGGTAAAGAATGACGCGAAGCTTTTGCTTTCAAAGCATGAGATCTTCTTCGAGAACCATTTATGTCACGTTTCTCATCTTCTTCCATTTCAAAAGTATTGAGTCTCTCAAGAATATCAGCGGCAACAAGACGTCTGAAATCAGTCCTTTCCTTGATCATCAGCACAATGTGATCAAACGAATCATCCAATGAGCGAAGCAAAGTTCTTACAACAGAGTGAGGAGTAATGTCATCAGCACCGAGGGAAATCAACTCATTTGCAAGAGTAGTTAGTCTGCTGTAAATGGAGCTGACTTTTTCACCCTCGTTTCTCTTGAAGCGATAGAATTTGCTTCGAAGTGTGTCAATTCTGGCATCCTGCTGGGTAGAGACACCTTCACCAATCTTTTCAAGATAGTCCCAGACACCTTTGGCAGATGGAATATTCTTCACTTCATGATACTTCTCTGGTGTCAGATGATTGGTGATGAATACCCAGACTTCAGAATCAAGGTCAATTAGCTTCGCTTCTTCAGGAGTGATGGCATTCTTGTCAGAAACTGTAACTCCATACAAGACAACTTGCCAGGCAGTTGAGTTGATAGCCATGATATTTCTTTTCATTTTGTCCTTCCAGTATGGGTAGTCCTTTCCATTGAACACGGGTATAGGTTCGTCGGAGCGAATGGCTGCGAAAGACATACTTGCAAAACACTCGAGGAGGTTAATCCA
The DNA here is from genome assembly GCA_950022295.1 of Bromus sterilis. Lineage (NCBI taxonomy): Eukaryota > Viridiplantae > Streptophyta > Magnoliopsida > Poales > Poaceae > Bromus > Bromus sterilis. Next base: position 132,890,163 of record OX465601.1, on the reverse strand, counting down.
AACAAAGAGTGACTAGCTCTGATACCAATTGTAAGTCCAAGTATGTGATCAGAGGGGGAGGGGTGAATGATCACTTCAAATTTTGCATGAAACTATGAAGTGAAGCATAACTTAGCAGCAGAATAAATTCAACAGAAAGGTAAACAGTGAAGCAGAACTGGATTGAAGCACAACATAGCGAATCAAAAGCATCGAATCAATTGCATTGAAACAAATCACTGAATCAATTGCAAAACTGAATGTAAGTGCGGAAAGTAAAACGAACTCTTGACTCGGCGATGTTTGTTCGACCAGTTCACACTCTGCAAAGTGCTACGTCTGGTTGGAGGGACTTGTGATTGAACACAGGAGCTAACCTCTCTCCGTCCTTATCTCCACTGCACCAATCTCCTTGAGCTTGGTCAGTTCTTCACTCGTGGTTGATTATTGAGGAAATCACCGAAACCTTTGACAAACTGGACTTCGAGGCGACAATAACTCTTCGCTCTCTGAAGAACAACTCTCTAACCGTCTAGGATAATTGCAGTTCTCCAAGATAAAAAAAAGGCTAGCAAACTTCTTCTTAAGTCATAGTGAATCAACTCAGATCAATAGGACTTATGCTTCGGTGGATGGGTTTTTGGTTTTCTTCGGTGGGGTTGCTCTCTTCCTTCACTGTCAGAAAATATTCTTGGAACAGCCACCCACCAATGAGGGAGGGGTTGGCGTATTTATAGGTGGCGATCCCTAGGAGCGAAATGTCTTAAATGACCCGATGCGACAGCTTGACACATGTCCGCAACGGTCGGATTTCCAATCAAAGCGCAACTTTACTTGAGGAACAAGTAAAGCTGACTCATGGACTTGGTTATGCTTCAGGAGCCGAAAGAACAACGTCTTTTCTGGTGAAGCATTACCTAGTGCACATGAGATTTCTCATCTCTGGCTTCTCACAGGTTTGGATTCGATCTGAGTCTTTTCACCAAAACCTTTGGAGTACATTTACTAAACCCCTCTTGATAGTACGGTTTTTCCTACGACTCAAAGAAGTGAAAAAGAACTACGTAAAAACAACTAAGTCTTGCGCCATCTTGGTCATCTCCTTCGATGAGAAGAGCTTCAGGATCCCTTATCTTTTCGGGGGTCCACATCCGTGATGAGCTTCACTCCAGAGGATATGCTTCAGTGAGTATGTAAATCTTCGTTGAAGCTTTATCACCAACCTATAACTTCAGGAACCTAACCATCTGTTTTACACTAGAAAACTTGTTAGTTCCTTTACTGTTTTGTCCAACAATATCCAAAACTCATAGGGGCACAACTTTGCTCTTACAGCAGGCAATATGGGACGTCTTTGTCTTCTGTTGTCTTCTCCATAGGTATCCGGCTATTGAGGCGTCGGTAGACGGATAAGGGCGGAACATGCTTCTTCAACGACAAGTTTATGCAATATGATGGAAACACAGGATCTCTGATTGGGCTATATCGACGCGGGCATGCGTCGTGTCCTTGCTGAAGGTGATGGATTGAAGCTTAACTTTGGGGATGAGAATCCGGAGTTCAACCTTGTGGTGGACGCGCCATCATCAGCGCACGAACGGTGATTCCTTCTTGACGGCGTAGCTTAGATGTGTTTTATTTTTTATGTGTTTTGTATTATAGGGTTAGTGGCTATCTGAAGAAGTTACTGTCGCGGGGTATGCGGCCTCTTGGTTTATTTTCTGCTTTATTTCTGGATCAAGGTTGTTCGGGTGTTGGATTCTGCAATTTTAATAATATATAACCGTATGCATCATTCTGATGCAGAGGCCGAGGGACGGGGTTTATCTTCCTTTTCCAAAAAAAAAAAATATAGGACTTAACTGGTGATATGAAGATACCACAATCCTCTTTAACATATTCATTTTGTGCTTGAGCTTGCCACAAGTTTTTTTTAAGGTATGAGCTTGCCACAAGTTATGTACCATCTGTGGTCATGCACCGGCCAGAGCCAGACAGACAGCGACTTGAGCTTTGAGTTAAGCCGGTTCGTTTCGACGTTAAACGCGTAACTGAGCGGTCCCGAATACGCCTTGGGGCCGGAAGGGACCGGCGTCCTGGCCCCACTTACTCGCACCAACTGTTTTTCTTTTCTGTATACTTTGAAATTGATGTATCTAACCGTGAAATTCGTCAAGATACATCCATTTTAACGACAAATAACTTTCATCTAGATACTACATCCATTTGGCGATAATTAATTTTAAACAGAGATAATAAAGTATAGTACTCTACTACGTACGGAGTACTGCAGTAAATGTATATCACAGAAGGGATTTAGTAAATGGCGTACTATCAAACCTAACCGAAGCATGAAGATCTAATATGACGATTGATCAACGGTAATAATTACCAAATTTAACATGTATACTAAATAGCCACCTCATAATCCTTCCCTAGAGGCACACATTTTCCACCTCATCATTGGGGGGGTAAAGCCAGATCCACCACCAACCGCCATATCCAGGGAAGTATAACCATCTCCAAGCAACCCGGCAAACTGCCTAACCACTGAATGAACAAAAACCTAAGGTGTCCCTACCACAATGCAGCTTGCCAAGGAGCCCCTAATCCGAACCAACGCATGCCTGACAAAACTAAACAGAAAGGGATGTGCACAGGAGGCAGCTAATTACAAAAATCTGACAAGGACAAACATGGTTTGCGCTTCACTCAAAGTCATTTTATCTCCAGATGCTTCATCATGTCCTCCACCACTGCTTCAGCTTCAGCTTCCAGGACGACGTCGTTAAGCACCTCCTCACCCTTCTTATCTGCATCATCATCAGCCCTAGACTGGCTTGCTGGGGTAGTGCTGCTGCATTCACTGGTAGAACTAGCAGCAGCAGCAGCAGCAACAGGGCATGGGACTTCACTGGTTTTGACTACCTGTGAAGCATCCTTGACTTGAGCTGGAGCTTCAATCTTAACCAGAAGCCTAGTCGCTTGTGACAATGGTTCCTTTGCTGGTTGGGCCTGCACATCCTCTGTCTGAATGGGGATCACAGACGACAAAGATCCCTTAAACAGTTGGTGCTGCGCATCCTTCACCTGAACAGGCATCACATATGATAGCGATTCCTTTGTTGGTCTCTGTTGCGCATCCTTCACCTGAACAGGCATCACATATGATAGCGATTCCTTTGTTGTTGGTCTCTGTTGCGCATCCTTTACCTGAACAGGGATAAAAGATGATGATATCGATTCCCTTGTTGGCTTCTGTTGCACATCCTTCATCTGAACAGACATCACAGGTCTCACACGCTGAACTTGAGCGGAGGGAGCAAAGAGTGGAGAAGCTGGCCTCATGCGAACTGGGGATGCCATCCGAATTGACGGTGGGTTGCTCAGGAGAGGAGGAAGCTGCTGAGTGCGTCCACCTGGAGGTGGGAGAGGTGGGGCAGAGAACACAGGGATAGAGCTCCTGATTGTGACTGGAGGAGCCATACTATGGCAAGGCCTAGGGTAGTGCCCAACCGGGACATAAGGAGCTGCTTCTGCGGCCGGGAATCTCGACCTTGAATTAGAGCTTTCAATGGGCCAGAAAGGTGACTGTGATGATGATCCATCACTCGCTGCTGGTGACTCTGGTCTGGATCTTGAACTGGACTTTGGCCGGAATAGAGGAAGAATCTTCGAGTAACTCGACTGAGAGGATTGAGTCAAGCAAGGCTTCCTCTCTGGTTGCATGGGAAATTTCTTGGGAAATGGTGAAGCATGGGGATTATTGCCCATCGCCATCTTTGCCTTCAGGCGATAGTTTAGAAGAGCTCGGGCAATCCTGATCTGTTCCTGCTCATCATTGTTCTCTGGTTCATTGGTTGAATTCGCTTCCTCACGTGCCACTGTTTCAGAGACGGGAAATAACATGAGCTAAGTGCTGCTGCGTAATACTGTAATGACAATGTCACGCATAAAATATTGCCAATCATATTTTACTGATGCTGTAATGAGATCAAAATAAAATCAAGTTGGAATGAGAGATGCTTCAGTTCATGGTGCACATCAACCACATCAAATGTTGCCAATTTTACTGATGCTGTAATGAGATCAAAATAAAATCAAGTAGGTATGAGAGATACTTCGGTTCATGGTCCACATAAACCAGTAGAGGAAATCTCTACTAAGTGAAATGGCATGCACCTAGCTAGATTACAACTTAGGAATGAGAGGACTGAGAGTCAATTCATATCCTAGACTTAAATGAAATTTGTAGGATCACAAAGGTTGCATTTCTTTTAGTCAAATAAGGTAGTCTTAGAAACTAGTGTGAATAAGGAATGCCACTATTCTTTGTTAAATGAACAATCCATTGCAATGAATAATTTTTTTATTAATAGCAGTACTCACATTGTTTCAGTGAAGACCAGGCAGCAGAAGCAGCATTTTTTTCAGCTTGCTTCTTATTCTTAGCATGATCACCTGTAAAGGTGATCCCGGCTAACTCTACTGTGCATGTGAAAACTGGCAGATGGCCAAGGCCAGATCGCTCTGTTGTATATGATGGCAACGGTGCCCCAACTCTCTGGGCTACTTCCTGTAGAAGGTTTTTGTATACCCCTGTTTCATCCTGTTTAACATAAATGTAAGATCAAAAGTAAGTAAAGTAACCGATTAAGGAGTAAAAGTTGTGGATACATGATATTACTTGCAAGATCAAAGAAAAAATACAGAAAAAGGTTAATGATTAAGAGACAATGATCAGCTATTGCTTTTTCATGAACAGAAGCAATAATATCGAAAAAAGAAGGGCATTCAGAATTTAAAAGGAAGATGACTTCTGAATTAAGACAACACTGGTCTATCTAATGACGGCAATGATTACGGTTTATAAAAGTTTAAATAGGAAGTGGCCGTTGAGTTATGTAAGGCTAATTAGACCTCCAGCAATGGGTAGTATTATAAGTTGGTATCATGCATATGATACCTCCGCAGTGCACAGTATGATAGGTTAGTATCTTTTAGATGATCTTATTTATTACCATGCATGACACATAGTAGCATAATAGGTATCGTGATATGATACTCAACCCTCTTTTTCTTCATTTAATTCTATGTCACCTCACCAAAATTGCTTAGTTGGCATGCATGATATTCCAACTGCGGAAGGTCTTAGGCAAAGGCTGTGAACATGATGGAACATCTTTTAATCTAACCAAGGAACATGAGTAGTTTCCAAAATTATATAGGCAGATTCTTCTTCGTCTTGTAAAACAAAAGGGCAGACATTTATAGGCGTGTTCGGAAAAAAAACATAGACAGATTCTGGATACAGACCCTCCATGAATAAAATCAAAGAATTCTTACAGATTAGTATTGAACATGTACTTATATAAACAGCATCTAAGGCACGAGAGGGTGGAGATAATTGACCACGAAGTTCACTTAAGTAAGGAGTCGGAGTCGCTTAAACTGTACAGAACTAGAAATATAACATCAATGGACCATACCTTAGCAGGATTTTTCTACAAAATTGTGAATGGTAGCACTTTTAAGTCCGTAGGGACAATAGCTCAATACATGGCTGCAACTAGCCTATCACTATTTACCATTGTATTCCGAGTTCAGGTTTTTGTGAAAATTTTCCCATTTTCGAATGTTTTTATTCAATTTTCAATTGATGCCATAACCATTTGTACAAGAAATATGTTGAATAATCGTGTGGCTGGCAGTGGAATAGTAATAATCCAGTGACGAATGTCGAAACCAATGCCCTTGAAAGTCCAAACTCTGGAAGGTCAACAATGAGGAGAGTTGGACATGCCTAACATTTGACTAGCAGTATTTCCAAATCACTGTAGGCGCAAAATTAATGAGAAGCAGACCGCCTCTGCCAACTAAATCGATGGCCACCATTGCAATTGGGAACAAAATCACCAAATTCCACAGAGCAATCTGGGTGCAAGACCAAGATCCTGCCTTGCCTAAAGGGCAGGGGGCAAAGCGCACTAGCGGCAGCAGCAGCGACACCCACCCACATCCTCCTCCCTCCCAAAGATGAGACACAAAGAAGCAAACAAAGCACCGCACTCGGCTAGCCATGGCTAGCCTGAGTTGACCATACGCACTCGGCGGCTCTAGTGGTAAGTTAAAGATGAGCAGGAAGATTACAACCATCCAAACCCTCGTTCGTCGTGGGCTGCGTGGGGCCCTGCCCGCCACTAAATCGGCCGGGCCCATCCGCATTGACCTGCGATGCCTGGTTAGGTGCGGGCGGTCTCCCATTGAATCCCGCCCACCCACTCCCACGCCCCTCGCCATTAATGCACACCACTGTAATGTATAAAGAAGATCAAAACCTAATCTACTATAGCCTGCTCCCTCCCCCCACTAATCTCTGTACGCGGTCGCTAATCACAGTCCAAACCCACACACATCCCATTCGCTGTCAGGTCAGGTCAAACAAAGCCTACTACTCCGATGGCAAACAGTGTAAATACTACGAAGTACTTTTATTAGTCGTAGCGGTACAACGCGTTCCCATGGCAGCATCTTACTACCGCGCGTCTTTACTGCAACTCTCGGCTTCCGTTCCCGGGTCAGGTTCATACGCCCACATTAATGCACCATTATTGGGTTAGTTTATTATCATCCCCGCGAAAAAGAAAAGAAAATGTCCCCAAGACTTTTTTGGCGAGGGAGGGGCTGACGAACCCAGTGGAAATTCGTGGGAGTTGCGGCAAGCGGCAACTTCGATGAGCAAGCAGCAGGGCTAGGTTAAAAATAATTGGTGGGCAATCAATGTGGTATTATTCCAAGTACCGTCGCCGTTACGTCGGAAGAGCCCATTCAATGACGGATTAAAGAAATGGGGGATCTATGGCCGGCTCCTCTGGTACGAATAAATTAAGTCGCTTAAATTGCGTTTAGTACATTACGTAGAGTGGGAACTGAGCTCACCGACTGTAACTCGTAAACTGTTTTTAACTTTTTTTTTCCAAAAATTACTCTGCTATAAGACTGCTGGAATAAATTATTTTGGTACTACTTTAAAAAATGGAAAATGGAAAATACTGGTACTAACTGAACTAGTACTTCGTCGGCAACTTTTTCTGTGCGAATCCTCCTTTTGAGAAGAAGAAAAAAAATACCGTCAGCTGAAATTTTTGACGCGGAAAGGTATGCGAACTTTTCGTGCTGACTGCTTACTCCCAGTTCGGTGACGAAGCCCCAAGCCCCGAGTTCCAAACCAGACAAACTATCCACGCCACGACTAAGCTACTCGTTAGGATTTTACACAGAAATAATCTACGAATCTGATCGAGCTAAAAAAACAGTGCAAGCAAACCATGATTTCGTGCAAGATTTCTCCAAGATCGCCTGCATTTCGCAATCATAAGCTGTATACATCTAATCACTCACGCCAATTCCGCGACGAGTTGCGTCAACAATGGTGGCAGTAATCGTTGAAAGGATCAGCTCAATCCCTCCCTAGACAAGCTCCGGAAGATCCTTAAATTCAACCACGAATAGAAGCAAACGAGCTAAGATAAACTCGAGAAACGCCCAGAACAAATCAGAACAGCTAGTAGAAGCTAGAGGAGGGAGGGCGGCGATGGGAAGAGGAAGAGGCGGGGGAAGAAGGGGCCATACCAGGATGCGGGCGGCTAGAGAGTAAGAGGGGCCGCGCCGGGCGAGCGCGGCAAGGGCGACCTCGGCGGCAGCATGCTCCGCCTGGCGGAGCGTGGTGAAGAACCCGGGGCTGTCAAACTGCTCGCCGTTGAAGATGACCGCGGCCTTGAACCGCGGCGCGTGGTCCGGCCCCTCCCGCAGGCACGTGTACGCCGGCAGGTTGAAGCAGCTCCGCTGCGCCAGCTCCTGAAGCTGGTTCTTATACATCGCCGCGGGCCGCCGCTCCTACCCAACCGGCCACCGCTCTCCTGATTCCCACCGCTGCTTCTAATGCCAGCCGCCGTGGCCGGAGATGGCGACACCCAGAGATCTACCCAGGGGCGGAGGTGGAGACGGAGGTGGAGGAGAAGGGGAGAAGTGTGGAATGCTGGGAACGGACAGGGAGCCGATTTATATTTTTCTTTGGCTTTATTTTTGGGGTGGGTTTAATGCTGGTGCCCTGCAGTTATAAGCTTGGCTGGACCGGGAGGATGACAGCAGGACCCAGCAAATTCGGCGCGTTTTTATTTTTCTGAACCTACAGATGGAAGGTGGGCAAATTCGAACCTACACGTATCATTTTATGTTGTCTTTTTTTTAGGGGATATGATTTTATGTTGTCATATCATTACTTCGATCTAGAAAATGAAAAGGAGGGTATTCATTCTTACTTTTTTTCTCAAAAACAAGAGATGTATTTAATTGTTAGAAATTTAGTTGTTATTTCTTTTATAATTATAAATGGTTTACAAATACTACTTGCTAAGTGAAACAAGTCCAGGTGATGTGCCTGATCAGTGCAAGAATAGACTACCTTCGGAGTGATCAATAAAAACTCCCTTTCAACCCGAAAAAAAATGGAAACAAGTTATTTTTCAGGCGAGAGAGCGTCGACCGACAGTACATCAATTTTAATATCACGTGACGAGTCGGTTTGTATATTTTTATTTTTATATATAGAAGAGGTTAAATGAGGACATCCTTCAGTTACTAACCTAGTTGGTTTGGAGCGATAATAAAAACGAGGACATTCGTCGCTTTTCTTGTTGTAAATTTGAAGATTGGAGATGGGTAAATTCGTATTTGTTATTTATATTATCATAACATTATTTTTATTTAGAGGTTGAAATAATATGGTAACATCATCCTATGGCAAAGTTAACATCTTTTCATAATCAAGTATTAAATTTGATATTTGTTCTTTTCTTTGATAACTATAAATATTTTCAAATTGATTATTAACATATGAGAATATAGAGCCATTGTGTGGGAGAGAGAGAGCGTTGGATGGCGAGCCCATACCTACTTTTCTTCCCCCTTTTTTCGGCGAGGTTTAAGGGTGGTGCCCTACGGTTACTATCTTTGCGGGACTTGGGGGTACGGGGACGGGTTGTTGACAGTAAGGATCCAGCACATTGCTTGCTTTTGTTGCTCCAAATTTAGAGAGCCAAAATACCCAAACTTGGGTTTGTCATTTATTCTTTTCATTTCTGTAAAGGAACCAAGATAAATAATTATTAATTTACTAAATATAAACACATCATACTATAGGCGAGAGAGCGGTGATTGTCGGCACATCTACTTTGATATCATGGGATATGTCAATTTTTATACTTTTATATTTAGGAAAGATTTAATGACGATCCTCAAGTTACTAACTTAGCTGTCATGAAGGGGTGATAGTAAAAACGAGCACACTTATCGTTTTTCCTTTTTTAAATTTAAAAAATGGCGATGGGTAAATTTAGATTCGTTATTTATCGTATCTTAACATTATTTTGATTTAGAGGTTGAAATTAATATGATAACATCATCCTATGACAAAGTTAACATCTTTTCAAGATCAACTATCAAACTTAACATTTGTTCTTTTTATGACAACTATAAATATTTTTGAATTTATTATTGATATATGAAAATATTGAGCCATTGTCTAGGCGAAAGAGCATTGAATGGCAAGCACATACATATTTTTATTTCTATTTTTTATTTTAGAGGTTTAAGGGTGATGCCCTATGGTTAGTACCTTTGTGATACGTCTCAAATGTATCGACTTTTCCAAATACTTTTGCTATTGTTTTGACCTCATTCTTGCATGATTTAAATGAAACTAACATGGATTGACGTTGTTTTCAACAGGTTTGCATATATGATTTTCCTGTGTGCAGGAATATAGATTTTTAGGTGTCTCAGAAAATTCCAGGAAAAAATACAGAAAATCCACGTACCGGGAGGAGCCATATGTCAGAAGGAGGGCTAGAGGGGGCTGCCCCTGGCCCAGGAGGCCAGGTGGCGCGGCTTGTCCCCTGGTTGCGCCACCAGGGCGCCTGGGAGGCCCCCACCCCCTCTGGTGCCCTACGAGGACTCCTATTTTTACCATCGGCGAGGAAATTCCAGAACAGAAGTCGTTTTCCCAATTCTCGTCGCGGAGCCGCCGTCACCCTCGGTTCTTCTCCGGGAGGGCTAATCTGGAGGCTGTTTTGGCCTCCGGTGAGGGGGAATCATTGCCATCATCATCACCATCGCCACTCCATCATCCCTCCATGACTTCTCCTTTCATCTGTGAGTAATTCCCTGTTGTAGGCAAAGGGACTGGTAGGGATTGGATGAGTTAGATCATGTCATTTTTATCAGATTGTTGGGTGCATGTTGCCTATCTTCTAGTATGGTGTTTATCATCTTTTCTACAACTTGGTGTTCTTATTGCTTGTCACTTTGGGCCCGAGTGCCATGATTTCAGATCTGAACCCTGTGTGTTTGCATGAATTAATTTGTGTTCTTGATCCTATATATGAGTTGTATGCACCTGTTATAGTCCGGAATCGACGATCCCAATGGCGACAGCTTGGGACACCAAAGGGGATAGACTATAATTTGAGGACTCCATGTATCCATTGATTGTTAATGCTTTGTTCCGGTACTCTTTGACAGGATCACCTTAATCTCCATAAGTTCCTTTTGGCCCATTTTGTAGTGGGATGGTAGGACAAAACATTTTATGCAAGTTCTTATTGCAAGCACGTACAACTAGCTTCGGGATACATGCCTAATGTTTGATATATGCCTAGATGATCATTACTTTTCTATGTGCATTGCCCCAAGTGAAATACATGATGTCTCTCTGATAAGTCTCAAACGTATCTACTTTTCCAAACACTTTTGCTATTGTTTTGACCTCATTATTGCATGATTTGAACTAAACTAACCCGTACTGACGATGTTTTCAGCAGAGCTGCCTGTATGGTTTTCTTATGTGCAAGAAAATGGATTTTTAGGTATCTCAGAAAATTCAAGGAAAATTCACAGAAAATCCACGCACCCGTAGGGCCATTGTGCCAGAAATGGGGCCAGAGGGCAGCCAGGGGGGGCCCAGGCGCCATGCTGGCGCGACCCCACTCCTGGTCGCGCCGGGAGGCCGCCTGGGTGGGTCCTCCCCCCTCTGGTGCCCTACCGAAGCCCCTATTTATTCCCGTGGCAAGGAAACCCCAGAACAGAAGTCGTTTTCTCAGTTTCCGTCGCGGAGTAATGTGCGAGGTGATGATAGTGATTTCTCGCCCTTCGTTGGTAAACCCCAAGTGGAAGGCGTGATGTAGCACAGCAGCAAATTTCCCTCAGTAAAGATACCAAGGTTTGTCTCCAGTAGGACTCCGGAGATGATAAGTAGGTGTCAGCGGCTCAACTGACGCGGACCTGCACACAGACACAAATAACTTTGTTCCTAACGAAGTTCAGAGAGGTTGTCAATCTCTCCGGTCTTGTTGTTCACAAAGGATCAAACACAAGGGATAATGATAGCAACTGAAAGTAAAAGCAGAAAAGTAAATAAGCGTGGAAACAGTGATGAAGATATGGACCGGGATACGTGATGTTCACTAGTGATGTCTCTCTCCCAACAGACGATAAAACTGCTATGCGAGGTGAACAAATTACAGAAGGGCAATTGACAGGATTATGAACGCACCGCAATGCTAACTATGCTACAAAAGAAAGGAAGAGGCTCAAAAGCATGGGCAGAACGCCAATATAAGTAGACCGAAATCCAACTGCATCTACTACTAATCATCCACCTTGAGATATCTATCCAGAACATCTCGCTGGTATTAAGTTGCGAGCCCCACCCAAAGTGTAAACCCAAAGCAACAGACAACTGCATTAAAAAGCACTTTGCGTAAAGTAAACAATCCTTGCAACCGCGGTTACAAGAACCGTTGTTTTCCCCCTTGTGGCAACAGCACATCCCCTAGACTCATGTTTCTGTCACTCAAGCGTGTCATCAGGGGGCATGAACCCACAATCGAGCATAACGTTCCCTCTTGGGGTTACTACCTACTACTTGGCCAAAGCAATAAACAGCAACGGAGAACATGCAAGAATTACTTAAGAACAAAAATATAAGAGATAAGAACCAAATATATTACTCAATCACAATCTGAACATAATCTCATAATCCATCATATCCCATCAAACTCAGCATAGCAACAGCAGAAAGATTACAAAAGTGCCTCAATCATGTAGGGCAGCTCACGAGGTCTAAACCATGAAGAACAAAGAGGGGAGGAGAACATCACAGAGCTACTGATCACGAACCCATGGTCCAAAGGGAACTACTCACGGCACATCCGGGAAGCATCCATGGTGGAGAGGAGACTCCCGGAGGTCGGCCCTCCCTCCGGCAGGGTGCCGGGAAGGGGTCTGCTGGTGCTCCCGATCTCGGAAGCGCGGCGGCGGTGGAACAGAGGCGAGATCGCGAAAAAGGGTTCTTCTTCTGAGGGTTTCTCGTCACGGAGAATATATAGGCGAAGGGGGGCAGCCAGGGGGGCCACCAGGGGTCCAAGCGCCCCCTGGCGCGGCCAGCCCCTGGGACGCGCCACCAGGGCGCCTGGGCCCCTGGTGGTGGCCCTCTGGCCCCACCTAGGTTCATCTGGAAGGTTCTTCTGCGCTGATTTTTTATCTGATTTTCCCGAATTTTTGGAGCACTTTTTATATGGGGGAAAACTGAAATAAAAAAACAGCAGAAAACAGGAATTGGCACTGTGGTGCACTGAGTTAATAGGTTAGTCCAAATATGATCAAAAGTGTATGAAAGTGTATCTAGATCATAGCAATATCACACAAAACATGCATGGAGCGAGCAGAAATTATAGATACGTTTTGGACGTATCAACATCCCCAAGCTTAATTCCTGCTCGTCCTCGAGTAGGTAAATGATACCAGCATAATTTCTGTGGTGACATGCTAGCAACCATATAAGAACTTTGAAAAGTAAAGAAATCAAGGTTAGAGATTAAATTCAAGTCATAACATGCAAGAGTCTATATTAGCATTGAAACAAGTAACAAAAGAACATTAGGTGCAAGAGCTCTCGTTGTCCGTGACTCGAATGTCTCCAAATGGTGTTTGCGTGCAAGAAGGGGGATAGGGAATAGGAGAAAAAATATTTATTTATTGAGAACTCAATCTACTAAATTTTCACACTTGGTCTTTTTCTGGAATCTGATCTTGACTCGTCCCCAGACCACTAGCCAGGTACAAGTCAATTTGATCCACTCCTTTTTCAATATTTTGAGCACTCATGCAATGGATGAGCGTAAGCACGAGAGTTGACACTTAGGATGGAAAAGAGAGAAGTACGGAGGAGGAGGAGGAAGACAAAAAAGAATGAGAAAGGCTCACATCAATGAGGACAATCATAGGCAAGAGATGCCAAATGATAGATATGATGTGAGGAGTAGGGATTGCCATGCAACGGATGCACATATGAGCTAAGAAGCTCTCCAAAGGAACTAGTGGGGGTGCATCTAACTTGCTCGCTCATGAAGACCTAGAGCTCGTTTGAGGAGGCTCATCTTTGGAATATGCAAGCCAAGTTCTATAGTGTGAAGGTCCCCACATAGCTATATGCATAATGATCATGTCTATGGAGTACAAGGATATAAAGGGAGTACTAGTGTGGATCTCTCAAAAGGATACTAGTGTTGCCCCTTTCTCTCTTTTTTTCTTTTTTTTTCTCTCTTTTCTATTTTTTTATATTTTTTTGTGGCCTCAATGGCTCTTTCTATTCAACTCTCATTTGTCCTCTTTGGGATATTTTATTGTGTCCACTTTGAGATCTTTTCCTCACTTAAGGGCAACACTCTATTTTACAAGAAGGTAAAGGAGATCTTTCACACTTTACAAGGTACTCGAAATCATAAAGAAGATGTAACTATCATGATGTATGCAATGTATGCGTCTGCCAGTGTAGGAGGAACATGTATGACATGAAGATCAAGTCATGAAGAGGTGGATGTTGCATGGCAATATATCTCGGAAAGGCTATGGAAATGCCTTGATAGGCAGGTATGGTGGTTGTTTTGAGGAAAGATATAAAGAGGCTTATGATGACAGAGCGTATCATGCCAAGGGTTTGGATGTACCGGCGAAGGTGGACACCAACTCTCGGAGTGAGAAGAAGGCAATGCACGGCACGGGAGAGGCTAGAAAAATATGGGAAGGTGGAAGTGTCAACTTTCAATACTTACATTAGTCCGAAGAACTCATGCACTTATTATCGGTAACTCTCAATCTAATAAGGAGGTTCAGAAAGAGACAAGTACCCCGAGGAGGAGTGTATGGGGGTTTGGTTATCCTTGCGCATCCTCGACTCATGGTACGTGAGTGTACTCTAATATTCGATCCCTCCAAAGATTAGTGATCCATCTAGTAGTTTAGAGTTCTCAACTTGTTTTTGTAGGTTTTGAAAATACACACGGATTGCCCAAAATACGACACCTATCGCTAATAGGCTAGAGCTTTTGACACCAAAAGTTCAGACATTACTCACATCAATACCTCAAAACTATTGCAAGTTACTACTAGAATTAAATAGCAACCTCAATTACCTACTTTCAAGACAAGACACAACTCAGTGCAACAACCAACTCTCTTAACAAGATAAACATGAAAACTAAAGAGAGTTCCAGCAACAAACTAAACAAAATCCAAGGCTCTTGCTAAAGACAAACTAAGACTAAAACTAAACATGGCAGTAGCTACGAAAAGATAAAGAACACCCAACAGCAAAAAGATAAGCAGGAAAAATCCTATGATGTGTTCTAGATTAGAGTGGAGCGTGTTTCTCTCCCACACAAAGCAAGATGGGGTCTAACTTGTTATGACCAGCAAGCAAAACTAAAGAAAACTAAAAATAAAACCTAAGAGCGAGACGCTCCAAGCATAGCACATAACGCATGAAGTGATAAAAATATAGTGAGACGAAGGACGAACTGATGATTGTTGATGGAGAAGGGGATGCACGGGGGCATCCCCAAGCTTAGACGCTTGAGTCTCCTTGAATATTTATTGGGGATGCATGGGGGCATCCCCAAGCTTGAGCGCTTGACACTCCTGGATCTTCTTTCATCATCTTCCATCGCACACTTGAAAACTCCCTTCATACATAACTCATCATAAGCTGATTAGAGAGGTTATTACCCTTAATAAAATAATTTTTCCCCACTGGATATAAAGATATTCTTGAAGAGCTACTGTTTCTCAAGAGTGCCAAAAAGTTTTTGCAAAGAAAAAGCAAGCTTAAGGTTTGCAAAAGTGAAGAGAGGCAAAACGTGGCAGAATCTGCGAAAAACAGAACAACAGGTAGTAGAGAATTTTTTCGGGGCACTTCTGCAACTCAAATCAAAAAACTCAGAACATACGAAAGTTTCACAATTGTATAGAGCATGCTGTCAAAAACATTCAGATCAAAAATATGATCTGGTGATTTTATTGGAATTTTTCTGTCAAGGGACAGAATCTGTTTTCTGGACAACATGTCACAACTTTTGCTTCCCTTATCATAAGAGGCTATAACTTGGCAGAAAGCTGAAAAATAAAGATACAATGATGTTGCTACAGTAGTAACAAACATCAAGACACAACAAAAGCAAAAAGAAACCTAATTCTTTGTGGGATGCCTCCCAAAAGCGCTTTCTTTTATGCCTTTAAGCTAGGCATGATGCAAAAGAAGAATCAAGGGTCTCCAAGATCAGAATCATAAAAACCTTCAAATTGATTTTCAATAAGCTCATTCTTCTTCTTCCTAGGAAAGAGGTACTTACCTTTCGCCATACCGCGTAAGCGTATGTGCCCGTTACCAATATGAATGAAGCCTTTCATAGCACGGAGGAAGTCTCTTCCGAGCACAATGTTACTTTGGTTTGGCTCCATGATGAAGAAATCCATTGGTGCAGTCCTATGAAGGAATGCAACTTGGGCTTCTTTTACCTTTCCTTTAATCTCTGAAATATCTCCATTAGAATGTTCATGATAAGATGATAATTTATCCATATCTAGCTTCAAAGAATCATAAACTATTTTTGGCATAGTAGAAACTGTGGATCCAATATCACAAAGAGAAAGGAAGCCTTGGTTAGAGATGCTAATCCTAACAAAGGGCTCCCAATCATCATCTATCTCCAACATTTCTTTCTTGTTGGACTTAAGTTCCTCTACTTTCCTCAAGTCTAGAGCATCCAATCTTTTTTCAATAGTGGAAAGTCTATCTATGACAGTATCAATACTACGATCATAAACAAAATAACTAGATAGACTATGCAAAATATCAAGAGCTCTAACTTCATCACACTCTAGAAAATCTCCTTTAGCTATAATATCAAGAGAGTGTTTACACCACTTAAAAAGACCATGGTAAAAATTTCTAAGCACAATTTTTATAGGTATCCAAGACATAATTCTTTTATGTGCTTCAGAAATTCTGTCCCATGCCTTCTTCATATTTTCTCCATCTCTTTGACGGAAATCGAGAACTTCCGATTCCCGCAAAGCACCTAACCCTAACTTGTTCATCTAAACAAGGAGGACTACTAACAGCAAGATGAACAATTTTTTTTTTTGTGATTTTTGATAAAGGACACAAAGATAAAAACTGAAAGGTAAACTAACAAGACTAAAAAAAGGTAAAGGGTAGTGTGCAACTCCCCTATCTTAGCACTCGGAGTCCCCGGCAACGGCGCCAGAAATCTTGCTTGATGTGCGAGGTGATGATAGTGATTTCTCGCCCTTCGTTGGTAAACCCCAAGTGGAAGGCGTGATGTAGCACAACAGCAAATTTCCCTCAGTAAAGATACCAAGGTTTGTCTCCAGTAGGACTCCGGAGATGATAAGTAGGTGTCAGCGGCGCAACTGACGCGGACCTGCACACAGACACAAATAACTTTGTTCCCAACGAAGTTCAGAGAGGTTGTCAATATCTCCGGTCTTGTTGTTCACAAAGGATCAAACACAAGGGATAATGATAGCAACTGAAAGTAAAGCAGAAAAGTAAATGAGCGTGGAAACAGTGATGAAGATATGGACCGGGATACGTGATGTTCACTAGTGATGTCTCTCTCCCAAAAGACGATAAAACTGCTATGCGAGGTGAACAAATTACAGAAGGGCAATTGGTAGGATTATGAATGCACTGCAATGCTAACTATGCTACAAAAGAAAGGAAGAGGCTCAAAAGCATGGGCAGAACGCCAAAACAAGTAGACCAAAATCCAACCGCATCTACTACTAATCATCCACCTTGAGATATCTATCCAGAACATCTCGCTGGTATTAAGTTGCGAGCCCCACCCAAAGTGTAAACCCAAAGCAACAGGAAACTGCATTAAAAAGAACTTTGCGTAAAGTAAACAATCCTTGCAACCGCGGTTACAAGCACCGTTGTTTTCCCCCTTGTGGCAACAGCACATCCCCTAGACTCATGTTTCTGTCACTCAAGCGTGTCATCAAGGGGCATGAACCCACAATCGAGCATAACGTTCCCTCTTGGGGTTACTACCTACTACTTGGCCAAAGCAATAAACAGCAACGGAGAACATGCAAGAATTACTCAATTATAAGAGATAAGAACCAATTATATTACTCAATCACAATCTGAACATAATCTCATAATCCATCAGATCCCATCAAACTCAGCATAGCAACAGAAGAAAGATTACAAAAGTGCCTCGATTATGTAGGGCAGCTCACGAGGTCTAAACCATGAAGAACAAAGAGGGGAGGAGAAAATCACATAGCTACTGATCACGGACCCATGATCCAAATGGAACTACTCAAGGCACATCCGGGAAGCATCCATGGTGGACAGGAGACTCCCGGAGGTCGGCCCTCCCTCCGGCAGGGTGCCGGGAAGGGGTCTGCTGGTGCTCCCGATCTCGGAAGCGCGGCGGCGGTGGAACAGAGGCGAGATCGCGAAAAAGGGTTCTTCTTCTGAGGGTTTCTCGTCACAGAGAATATATAGGCGAAGGGGGGATGCCAGGGGGCCACCAGGGGTCCAGGCGCCCCCCTGGCACGGCCAGCCCCTGGGACGCGCCACCAGGGCGCCTGGGCCCCTGGTGGTGGCCCTCTGGCCCCACCTAGGTTCATCTGGAAGGTTCTTCTGCGCTGATTTTTTATCTGATTTTCCCGAATTTTTGGAGCACTTTTTATATGGGGGAAAACTGAAATAAAAAAACAGCAGAAAACAGGAACTGGCACTGTGGTGCACTGAGTTAATAGGTTAGTCCAAATATGATCAAAAGTGTATGAAAGTGTATCTAGATCATAGCAATATCACACAAAACATGCATGGAGCGAGCAGAAATTATAGATACGTTTTGGACGTATCAACATCCCCAAGCTTAATTCCTGCTCGTCCTCGAGTAGGTAAATGATACCAGCATAATTTCTGTGGTGACATGCTAGCAACCATATAAGAACTTTGAAAAGTAAAGAAATCAAGGTTAGAGATTAAATTCAAGTCATAACATGCAAGAGTCTATATTAGCATTGAAACAAGTAACAAAAGAACATTAGGTGCAAGAGCTCTCGTTGTCCGTGACTCGAATGTCTCCAAATGGTGTTTGCGTGCAAGAAGGGGGATAGGGAATAGGAGAAAAAATATTTATTTATTGAGAACTCAATCTACTAAATTTTCACACTTGGTCTTTTTCTGGAATCTGATCTTGACTCGTCCCCAGACCACTAGCCAGGTACAAGTCAATTTGATCCACTCCTTTTTCAATATTTTGAGCACTCATGCAATGGATGAGCGTAAGCACGAGAGTTGACACTTAGGATGGAAAAGAGAGAAGTACGGAGGAGGAGGAGGAAGACAAAAAAGAATGAGAAAGGCTCACATCAATGAGGACAATCATAGGCAAGAGATGCCAAATGATAGATATGATGTGAGGAGTAGGGATTGCCATGCAACGGATGCACATATGAGCTAAGAAGCTCTCCAAAGGAACTAGTGGGGGTGCATCTAACTTGCTCGCTCATGAAGACCTAGAGCTCGTTTGAGGAGGCTCATCTTTGGAATATGCAAGCCAAGTTCTATAGTGTGAAGGTCCCCACATAGCTATATGCATAATGATCATGTCTATGGAGTACAAGGATATAAAGGGAGTACTAGTGTGGATCTCTCAAAAGGATACTAGTGTTGCCCCTTTCTCTCTTTTTTTCTTTTTTTTTCTCTCTTTTCTATTTTTTTATATTTTTTTGTGGCCTCAATGGCTCTTTCTATTCAACTCTCATTTGTCCTCTTTGGGATATTTTATTGTGTCCACTTTGAGATCTTTTCCTCACTTAAGGGCAACACTCTATTTTACAAGAAGGTAAAGGAGATCTTTCACACTTTACAAGGTACTCGAAATCATAAAGAAGATGTAACTATCATGATGTATGCAATGTATGCGTCTGCCAGTGTAGGAGGAACATGTATGACATGAAGATCAAGTCATGAAGAGGTGGATGTTGCATGGCAATATATCTCGGAAAGGCTATGGAAATGCCTTGATAGGCAGGTATGGTGGTTGTTTTGAGGAAAGATATAAAGAGGCTTATGATGACAGAGCGTATCATGCCAAGGGTTTGGATGTACCGGCGAAGGTGGACACCAACTCTCGGAGTGAGAAGAAGGCAATGCACGGCACGGGAGAGGCTAGAAAAATATGGGAAGGTGGAAGTGTCAACTTTCAATACTTACATTAGTCCGAAGAACTCATGCACTTATTATCGGTAACTCTCAATCTAATAAGGAGGTTCAGAAAGAGACAAGTACCCCGAGGAGGAGTGTATGGGGGTTTGGTTATCCTTGCGCATCCTCGACTCATGGTACGTGAGTGTACTCTAATATTCGATCCCTCCAAAGATTAGTGATCCATCTAGTAGTTTAGAGTTCTCAACTTGTTTTTGTAGGTTTTGAAAATACACACGGATTGCCCAAAATACGACACCTATCGCTAATAGGCTAGAGCTTTTGACACCAAAAGTTCAGACATTACTCACATCAATACCTCAAAACTATTGCAAGTTACTACTAGAATTAAATAGCAACCTCAATTACCTACTTTCAAGACAAGACACAACTCAGTGCAACAACCAACTCTCTTAACAAGATAAACATGAAAACTAAAGAGAGTTCCAGCAACAAACTAAACAAAATCCAAGGCTCTTGCTAAAGACAAACTAAGACTAAAACTAAACATGGCAGTAGCTACGAAAAGATAAAGAACACCCAACAGCAAAAAGATAAGCAGGAAAAATCCTATGATGTGTTCTAGATTAGAGTGGAGCGTGTTTCTCTCCCACACAAAGCAAGATGGGGTCTAACTTGTTATGACCAGCAAGCAAAACTAAAGAAAACTAAAAATAAAACCTAAGAGCGAGACGCTCCAAGCATAGCACATAACGCATGAAGTGATAAAAATATAGTGAGACGAAGGACGAACTGATGATTGTTGATGGAGAAGGGGATGCACGGGGGCATCCCCAAGCTTAGACGCTTGAGTCTCCTTGAATATTTATTGGGGATGCATGGGGGCATCCCCAAGCTTGAGCGCTTGACACTCCTGGATCTTCTTTCATCATCTTCCATCGCACACTTGAAAACTCCCTTCATACATAACTCATCATAAGCTGATTAGAGAGGTTATTACCCTTAATAAAATAATTTTTCCCCACTGGATATAAAGATATTCTTGAAGAGCTACTGTTTCTCAAGAGTGCCAAAAAGTTTTTGCAAAGAAAAAGCAAGCTTAAGGTTTGCAAAAGTGAAGAGAGGCAAAACGTGGCAGAATCTGCGAAAAACAGAACAACAGGTAGTAGAGAATTTTTTCGGGGCACTTCTGCAACTCAAATCAAAAAACTCAGAACATACGAAAGTTTCACAATTGTATAGAGCATGCTGTCAAAAACATTCAGATCAAAAATATGATCTGGTGATTTTATTGGAATTTTTCTGTCAAGGGACAGAATCTGTTTTCTGGACAACATGTCACAACTTTTGCTTCCCTTATCATAAGAGGCTATAACTTGGCAGAAAGCTGAAAAATAAAGATACAATGATGTTGCTACAGTAGTAACAAACATCAAGACACAACAAAAGCAAAAAGAAACCTAATTCTTTGTGGGATGCCTCCCAAAAGCGCTTTCTTTTATGCCTTTAAGCTAGGCATGATGCAAAAGAAGAATCAAGGGTCTCCAAGATCAGAATCATAAAAACCTTCAAATTGATTTTCAATAAGCTCATTCTTCTTCTTCCTAGGAAAGAGGTACTTACCTTTCGCCATACCGCGTAAGCGTATGTGCCCGTTACCAATATGAATGAAGCCTTTCATAGCACGGAGGAAGTCTCTTCCGAGCACAATGTTACTTTGGTTTGGCTCCATGATGAAGAAATCCATTGGTGCAGTCCTATGAAGGAATGCAACTTGGGCTTCTTTTACCTTTCCTTTAATCTCTGAAATATCTCCATTAGAATGTTCATGATAAGATGATAATTTATCCATATCTAGCTTCAAAGAATCATAAACTATTTTTGGCATAGTAGAAACTGTGGATCCAATATCACAAAGAGAAAGGAAGCCTTGGTTAGAGATGCTAATCCTAACAAAGGGCTCCCAATCATCATCTATCTCCAACATTTCTTTCTTGTTGGACTTAAGTTCCTCTACTTTCCTCAAGTCTAGAGCATCCAATCTTTTTTCAATAGTGGAAAGTCTATCTATGACAGTATCAATACTACGATCATAAACAAAATAACTAGATAGACTATGCAAAATATCAAGATCTCTAACTTCATCACACTCTAGAAAATCTCCTTTAGCTATAATATCAAGAGAGTGTTTACACCACTTAAAAAGACCATGGTAAAAATTTCTAAGCACAATTTTTATAGGTATCCAAGACATAATTCTTTTATGTGCTTCAGAAATTCTGTCCCATGCCTTCTTCATATTTTCTCCATCTCTTTGACGGAAATCGAGAACTTCCGATTCCCGCAAAGCACCTAACCCTAACTTGTTCATCTAAACAAGGAGGACTACTAACAGCAAGATGAACAATTTTTTTTTGTGATTTTTGATAAAGGACACAAAGATAAAAACTGAAAGGTAAACTAACAAGACTAAAAAAAGGTAAAGGGTAGTGTGCAACTCCCCTATCTTAGCACTCGGAGTCCCCGGCAACGGCGCCAGAAATCTTGCTTGATGTGCGAGGTGATGATAGTGATTTCTCGCCCTTCGTTGGTAAACCCCAAGTGGAAGGCGTGATGTAGCACAACAGCAAATTTCCCTCAGTAAAGATACCAAGGTTTGTCTCCAGTAGGACTCCGGAGATGATAAGTAGGTGTCAGCGGCGCAACTGACGCGGACCTGCACACAGACACAAATAACTTTGTTCCCAACGAAGTTCAGAGAGGTTGTCAATATCTCCGGTCTTGTTGTTCACAAAGGATCAAACACAAGGGATAATGATAGCAACTGAAAGTAAAGCAGAAAAGTAAATGAGCGTGGAAACAGTGATGAAGATATGGACCGGGATACGTGATGTTCACTAGTGATGTCTCTCTCCCAAAAGACGATAAAACTGCTATGCGAGGTGAACAAATTACAGAAGGGCAATTGGTAGGATTATGAATGCACTGCAATGCTAACTATGCTACAAAAGAAAGGAAGAGGCTCAAAAGCATGGGCAGAACGCCAAAACAAGTAGACCAAAATCCAACCGCATCTACTACTAATCATCCACCTTGAGATATCTATCCAGAACATCTCGCTGGTATTAAGTTGCGAGCCCCACCCAAAGTGTAAACCCAAAGCAACAGGAAACTGCATTAAAAAGAACTTTGCGTAAAGTAAACAATCCTTGCAACCGCGGTTACAAGCACCGTTGTTTTCCCCCTTGTGGCAACAGCACATCCCCTAGACTCATGTTTCTGTCACTCAAGCGTGTCATCAAGGGGCATGAACCCACAATCGAGCATAACGTTCCCTCTTGGGGTTACTACCTACTACTTGGCCAAAGCAATAAACAGCAACGGAGAACATGCAAGAATTACTCAATTATAAGAGATAAGAACCAATTATATTACTCAATCACAATCTGAACATAATCTCATAATCCATCAGATCCCATCAAACTCAGCATAGCAACAGAAGAAAGATTACAAAAGTGCCTCGATTATGTAGGGCAGCTCACGAGGTCTAAACCATGAAGAACAAAGAGGGGAGGAGAAAATCACATAGCTACTGATCACGGACCCATGATCCAAATGGAACTACTCAAGGCACATCCGGGAAGCATCCATGGTGAACAGGAGACTCCCGGAGGTCGGCCCTCCCTCCGGCAGGGTGCCGGGAAGGGGTCTGCTGGTGCTCCCGATCTCGGAAGCGCGGCGGCGGCGGAACAGAGGCGAGATCGCGAAAAAGGGTTCTTATTCTGAGGGTTTCTCGTCACAGAGAATATATAGGCGAAGGGGGGATGCCAGGGGGCCACCAGGGGTCCAGGCGCCCCCCTGGCACGGCCAGCCCCTGGCACGGCCAGCCCCTGGCACGGCCAGCCCCTGGGACGCGCCACCAGGGCGCCTGGGCCCCTGGTGGTGGCCCTCTGGCCCCACCTAGGTTCATCTGGAAGGTTCTTCTGCGCTGATTTTTTATCTGATATTTCCCGAATTTTTGGAGCACTTTTTATATGGGGGAAAACTGAAATAGAAAAACAGCAGAAAACAGGAACTGGCACTGTGGTGCACTGAGTTAATAGGTTAGTCCAAATATGATCAAAAGTGTATGAAAGTGTATCTAGATCATAGCAATATCACACAAAACATGCATGGAGCGAGCAGAAATTATAGATACGTTTTTGACGTATCACGGAGCCGCCGCCACTCTCTGTTTTCTCCGGGAGGACTAATCTGGAGGCTGTTTTGGCCTCCGGTGAGGGGAGATCATTGCCATCGTCATCGCCATCACCAATCCATCATCCCTCCACGACTTCTCTTCACATGTGTGAGTAATTACCTGCTGTAGGCAAAGGGGATGGTAGGGATTGGATGAGTTAGATCATGTAATAGTTCTTAAGATTGTTGGGGGCATGTTGCCTATCATGTACTTTGGTGTTTATCATCTTTGCTACAACTTGTTGCTCTTAATGCTTGTCACTTTGGGCCCCGCTGTAACACTCTCACTGTCAGTGAACAGTAATCACCATTACTGTTGATCACTACTGTTCAAAACTTTTGTTTGATGAATTGGTTCAGTTCAAATTCAAATTATCCTTTGATATTGTTGCAAGCAAATATGAACCATGGACCTTGATCATCATTTGGCCAACTAAAGTCCAAGCCATTTGAAATAAAATTCAAACAAACCCTAAAATGCCTTTTGATGAATATTAAAAATATGGTGACAATAAATCTTTTCCAAAAATCTTGGAACCACTTTTATAAAATCCCAAATAATCATTGGACCATGACCATGTAATCATTGGTATTTATTGGGTTACTGAAAATTGTAAACAATTAATAACAGTAGCAATTCCAGGCCAATTGCTCATTTAATAATAATATAAATTAGCAAAAGAGTTTAGAAAAACCCTAAACTTTTTGTGGTACTCTAGGATTATGATCTACTAATTATGGAACCAAATGGCATTATATAAAAATGCCTAAGCCAATTAAATAAATGCTAACATAATTTTACAGAAAAATAAAAGAACAAAATGGGGCTCTGACTATTAGTCGCACTGGGGCGTAGCCCACCTCCTTCCCGGCCCACCCCGGCCCGTCCCTCCCGCTCGTCTCCAACCTCTCGCTACAGGGAATGCGACCGAGGCCATGGCGACTGCCCCGTCGTAGTCGCGCCCGCTCGACCCCCTCGGTCGCTACAGGGCCCTGGGAGGGATAAGACCTCCCCCGAGGACACCCTGGACGCCAGCAAAAGATCTTCCCCCCTCCCCTACCCCATTTTCTTCCTCCTCGCGCCAAACCAGAACCACCATGGACGCCCGCCCGTGAGGTTGCGCGGCCACTGCACCTCGTCGTCCCAACGGACGTGTCCAAGCCGCCCTTCGTCGTCGTCTACATATTCCCCCGGCTTCAATTCGGGTGGGGGCACGCCGGAGGCCGCGAATCGAGCTCGCCTTCCCCGCCGGCCACCCTCGTTTCCCCGTCGATTCCGCCACCGTCTTCGCGTCCTTGAGCTCACGACCTCCACTGCGCGCTCCGCTGTAAGCCCGCGGTCATTTCCCCCTTACTCGCGCGCGAATTCGAGCCCCGTAGCCCCGTTCTCCATTGAGCATGCTCCGCCCGCCGTGGTTGCCCGCCGTGGTTGTCGCCGTGGTCGACCCCGACGTCCACCTCGTGCCCAAGCCGATGCGCCGCGTTGCCCTCGTCCGTTTCCGCCCCTGAGCCATGGATTTGGTCGCCGGAGGCGCCCAGTTGGCTCGCCGCCGTGCCTCGGCTCCGACGGCGTGCACACGCGCGACTGGACATGGGCAAGCTTCTGTTAAGCCTAAGCCACCCCACCCCTAAACCCTCCATGACAGTGGGGCCCCACCCTAGATTAACCTGAGTTAAATAAGTTGTTAGTTGTGCTGTGAATGACATGTGGGACCGGTCACTAATTAAATTAGTTTAATTAAATCAATTCCTTATGTGACTTACATGTGGGACCCCCCTGGTTAATCATAATTTAGATTAAATGGATTGAATCAGTCAATGACATGTGGCCCCCACTGCTTTTTAAATTAAATTAAATAATTTATAAAACATGTGTGGCTGACTAGTGGGACCCACTGGTCAGTTTTGACCAGTCAGCTGTTCTGGATAATGTTACTAAAATAATAAAAGAAATTATTAAAAAGGATTTTTAATGTTTTAACATTGATTAAACTTATAAAATCAATATCTTTTAATCCGTATATCGGATCGAAAAACTTTATACATGAAAATTGATCAGAAAAATATAACGAATACGGATACGCTACCCGTATATCAACCACACCCCTCTAACATACCGAACATCGAACCGTCCCCCTCCGGATCGTCTGTCCGATAATTTGTCCGGTACTGTTAAAGTATCCGGATGAATTTATTCCGAACACGAAAGTTGTCCGGAATGGTTCCACTAACACGGATACACCCCCGTTATTTTTGTCGGATGTCCACGACACCTCCGGCATGAAACCTTCCCCTCCGGACACCCTGTCCGGTAATCACCCGGAGCCGGTAGTTCATCCCCGGATGGATTGCCGCTCCGACCCGGATACACCGTACTGCGTTAGAACACCGACATCGATTCATTTGCCATGTCATTCATATGTTTGCATTGCTTGCTTTGTATTTACTGTTTCCCCCCCTATTTATTCTCCGGTAGACCCCGCTGCTACCGCCGACTACACTGCTGCCGGGTACGACTACTTCGTCGACGACCCGACCCCTACCGTCGACTTCCAGGCAAGCAGAGCCATTCTCTTCCCCAGATATCGCCTACCTTTTCCGTACTTTCTTGCACTAGGCATTGTTACTGTTGCTGCTACGATTACAATCCTATTCAATTGCATAGCCTGATTTTGTCGCCCCTTGATGTACCTTTCTTATCCTATGCTGCCTATTATAATTATGCATATATTCGGCAGTGAACCCTGCGCATTGTTAGTTAGGACTAGATAGCGGGACGTGATCACTCAGGGGGTGAACACGGATACAATATATACAACTGCACAGGTACGGTACAAAGCAGACACCGCCAAAGGCCCCTATCTTGGTTATGCCTAGTCACCTCAAGTGTGAGCTATCAAGGAGTAATCCTTGTACTCCATTCGAGGCTGACTTTGTCTTCCCGCCATAGGGTCCTGGACAACGGTTGTCCTTAAAGGTAAGAAGTCGGGCGACCCAACGGTGCCCGCGAGCGGTATTGTGTCGGGAACGACAGGGAGGGTACGACCGACGTTACTGGCGTGCTTGGCCCCTGCTCGTATCTCCAGAGAGTTACCAAACCACGCAAAAGTCGAGCTCTACCAAGAGCACACGCGAGACAAGGTAAGGAGATGGTTCACCTTGTCGGTAACCGCGCACTTTGACGGGACGACAGGGCAGGCCCCGACGTTACCAGTGGGCCTTGTTGTTGTTCGTTGTCCGTTGAGTTGTTAGTCAGACAGCGATAACGGTTGTCTGCGAGATAATATTAAAATGCTAAATGGTTCGGCGGATGACTTGAGAGACCCGTTGGTCTGTACGCACTACCTACACGTGGGATTACGGTGTGGGCCCTCCACGTCGTAGTTCGTCTGAAAGCTCTTCAGACGTCAGCAGTACCACGGGCTGATAGCCGGGAAGCGGTCTTGTCTTATTTGCTGCAGCAGGTGTGTTTTGGATTTCTTTTGCTTCACCGGCCAGTCTCGTACCGTGCAGGAGCGTGCAAGGGTGAGGGACCTAGACCCCTTGGCGCATAGGATATAGTCCGACGGATGGCCTCTCTGCTGAGCCTAGGATGGGATGCGATGTGTCGGATAGCCTCGGTGGGGCGTTCCCTAACAAGGTTCACGCCACCCTGGAGATCTGAGCGTGCAGGCTGAACAGTAGTGCACCCCTGCAGGGAGTTTAATCTATTCGAATAGTCGTGTCCACGGTAACAGGACGCTTTATGCTGAAGCTGGATCTTACCACTAGAAACTATTACTATTAAACTGTATGGTTCCGGGTCTTCTTCCTCGCAGGGAGTCGAGGAGGGGGAACTCGGAGGCATTGTTATTATTAATCCTTACAACTTATATTATACAATGTTGCAGCAACTTCTGCTTCATTGTTACTTTATTGCTTTATAAAAACTGTTGGCTGTTTCTCTTCTCATGCTGCAAGACAACGTCGGAAGATGCTAGTCTTCGATAGGCCTAGCTCCTTACCCTTATTCTGATTTCTATGTTGCAGTCCAGTATATACATCCTCCCCTTTCCTTTGATACAAATGCATAATGCTTAGTAGCGGACGTAAGACTCGCGGGTATACTAGATACTCACCTGCTTTATTTCCTTTACTGTTTTGCTTGATCGGCCGCTGCAGTCGACGTTGGAGCCCAGGAGCAGGAGTACCCCGGAGGCGGATACTACTACGTCGAGACCCCCGCTGACCAGGACCAGGAGTAGTTTCGGAGGCTCCCAGGCAGGAGACCTTGCCTTTTTGATCTGTATCTCTGATGTTATTTGTGCTAGCCTTCTTAAGGCAAAACTTGACTAACTATGTCTGTACTCAGATATTATGGCTTGTATAACTTATGTATTCGGGTCCGCGTGACCCCCCTTTATTGTAACATATTGGTTTATCCTTTTGTGTTTATTGTTGTGCTGTGATATTCTCACCGTCGCACCCTAATCTCAGCCGTGTACCCTGCGTGTATGATTACTGTACACGGATTGATTTTGGGGGTGTCACAAGTGCCATGTTTCCAGATCTGAACCACTGGTGTTTTCATGAGAATATTTATGTTCTTGATCCTATCTATGAGTTTTGTGCACCTATTATGGTCTGGAACCGGCGATCCCAAAGGTGACAGCTTCGGACACCAAAGGGGATGGACTATAATTGGAGGATTTCATGTATCCATTGAGTGTTAGTGCTTTGTTTCGGTGCTCTTTGACAGGAGCACCTTAATATCCATAAGTTCCTTTTGGCCCCGTTCATAGCGGGATGTTAGGACAAAAGATGTTGTGAAAGTTCTTATTGCAAGCACGCACAACTACCTACGGGATACATGCCTAATGTTTGTTATTTGCCTAGATGATCCTTGATTTTCTTAACACCGCAGGTGCTATTATTGGTTGCAATAAAGGAAAGGTCACCTTCAACGTTGTTGACAAAGAACACACGATGTATTTTCCTAAGAAGACCGACAAAAGGCATGGCCTTAACTCGATCTATAGAGAATATCGAGACCGTGAAGATTGGAGAATGGGATTGTCCTCTACACATGCACCACAAATACAAAACCATTATGGTGGGTTCAATGTCCATTAAAGTAAAGGTACAATGATCACTTTATAACAGGTGAGACTTTCTGCTCTATATATCGCCAGTTTGTTCGTAAGACTTGATCAACCTTGCTAACTAGCATGTTTTATATTGGTAAAAAGTGGAGCTTGTTATGTTTTCATTTGCTTTATATTTTGTTCTCTTTGTTGTACCAAGTTTATATGTTTTTGAAGCTTCACATTTCTAACCACTGTTTCAAGTTTTCAAAAAGTTTCGCAGCTTTTTGAACCTCGGAATTTTTTCAACGGTGAAGTTGTTATAAAATTCCAGAAAAAAAAAATCGAAATTTCCATGTCAAATATGACCCAGGGGCACCTCGGGCTGACCAGGGGGGCACCAGTGGCCAAGGCGGCCAGCTAGCGCGGCCTGCCCCCTGGCCGCGCCCACAGGGCGCCTGGGGCCCACATGCCCCCTTTCTAGGTTCTTCTTCCTCCCTTCTCTTCCTCTCTCTCCAAAAACACGAGTTCTGCACTTGCTCTTGCGTTCTTGCTATTCTTGGATGCGATTTTCGATCTCTCTCTACAATCCATCATTTGAGTTGAGATTTTGAGAAAATACTCCCTGGTATGTAACTCCTCCACCCCTCCAATTTGATTTTTGATTGGTGGCTTCATTTGTGAGTATTTAGTAGTTCTTGTGTAGTTCATATGAGCTTGCATGCATGTGTAGAAATTTATTTTCCAAGTTTTGATGCAAGTTTATGCCTTAGGTAAGTCAGTAGAGTATTTTGCCTCAACTCACTTTGCTTAAATCCTTGTTTTTGTGAATTTTCAAAAAAATTAGAAATGAGTTTTCTAGGAAAAGCAAAGGGGTGGTTGGGAAGAAGAAGCCCGAGCGCTCCGATCGAGTTACTAGAGCTGTAGCTTCACCCTCGGCTGCTAGGGTGAGCTATAATGAAGATCATGTGCCCCTAGAGTTGTTGGAAGACATGAGTGCAGCACGCGCAGTGACATATCCATGCGATGCTTTCCTCGAAGCCGTAGGGATTAAGGAGGAATTTTACGTCCTTTGTGCCAATGCAGGTTTGACACGGCTAGCAACATGCTGTGTTGCCCAGTATCATAAACTCACCTCATGTTTTATTAATAGTTTCGGATATAATCATGATGCTGGAATTGTTGAGTTTAAAATTTACAATGATCTTTTGAACATGTATTTGGCAATATTTTGTGAAATAATAGGTGTGCCTAACGCTGGACAGACGAAAAAGATGCACACTCAACCCTTGAGCTGAGAACTATCTTCAGTTCTCTTTGCAGTCAAGACACGAAGGATATTCGACATTCGAAGATATCCATCATCCTATATCCCCACCTCAGGTATTTCTTGTATTTTTTTGCTAGAGGGGTGTTAGCTTGTGACAACACGAGCAACAGTCCTGCACCAGATATTGCTATCTTTGCGAACGTCCTCTCAGGGGAGAGTAAGTATAATGTAGGTGCCTTAATTGCTCGTCGCCTTGCTACCAATGGTAACAAGGGAGATCTATTTGGTGGCGTTTACGCCACACATATCCTTGAGTCTATTAATGGCACCCCACACCCTGATGATAAGCCTTTTACTTATTTAAGCGTTGATCTTGCTGCTATGAAGAGGCATGAGTTTATTACCAGGACTTCCGAGTTTGGTAACCTTAGTTATATTTTGAGATTCGGACTGACCACTATTCGGGAGATTCGTCTACCTGCACGTTTTTGGTTTGATTATACTGGCAGGAGCGAATAGTCCTTCAACGACACCCAGTTCAACGAGTTCATGCTCCAGCAGCAGTTTCACAACCCCGTGGAGGTGGTTGTGCCCGATGAGGAGGAGCACAGTGATTTTCCAACCCTCCAGGAGGAGCCCGTCACCTAGTGGGGTGAAGGGTCTTCTTCTACTTGGAGCGCGGAGCCTTCTTTGTGGGAGGATCCAAAGACTTCGGTGTACGCACCTGAAGCCTCGTATGACCCTTGGAATCACCCGTACCACCCCGGAGCAGGAGGCTCCTGGGGATCGCAGTAGTTGTCACCAACTTAGGCCAAAAGCCTAAGCTTGGGGAGCACGTGCCCTTCACCCTTTTCCATTGTATTGTCCGTTTTATTTTGTTCGCTTTGATCTTTTCGAAGTTTTTGCCTGTTCTTCTTTGTTCTTTTAATTTGCAAAAACAACAAAAAGATTTCCCTTTTATTTTGCTTTCGTTAAACCTTTGAAAAAACCAAAATATATTTCCTTTCTCTCTTTAGTCTGATTTGTTTTCAGAGTTCAGCTCGAGTCCGTGATGGCATTTGATTATATTTCCCACGTTCGATCGTGCAAGTGACAAGGCAGTAATGATGAAGATCGATGGAAGGGAAGCAACAAGGAAAACCGGTATGAACTCTTCTTGTTTCTACTTTTGTACATATGCCTATACGTATGATCTAGAGACCAGATTGTAGTGACATAGTGTTATGTTTACAATGATTTCCCAGTGTTCATGCTTTCTCTGTGGATGATCTCAAATAGCTAGAGTGCATAATGTGTTGTTGAAATGATTTACATGCATTGCATTGTTCATGGTTTTGCATATTGAAGTGGTATTTCCCTTCGGAGAATTCTTGGATTGACTTGGCACATGTTCACACATGTTTATGACTAAAATGTCTATCATGCCTTGATGATCTTTTTATTTTAGAATAGTTATATCACTTTCATGCCCGATTCAATGTTGCTTTGTGGCTCTGCATGATTATGAATTTTATTGCTCTCTAGTTGGTCGCTTCCCAATCTTTTGCTAGCCTTCGCTCCCACTAAGCGGAATTCTGCTTGTGTATCCAAACTCCTTTTCAAACTAGTTATTCCACTTGAGTCCACCATACCTTCCTATATATGGTATTTAGCTGCCATTCCTAACTTAGACTTTCTTGTGCCATCTCGAAATTTATTCAAAAGCTTCCCTTTTGTAACTGTACAAGCTCATGGTGCGGTGAGGGAAAATCAGTATCTTCGATGCCAAAAATATTTTGACGGAAGTTTTAACTAGTCAAATTTATATAATAAAGAGAGTTACACCTCCCCCATACTTGATGATGGAATGAAATGGGCCAAATGC
Source organism: Bromus sterilis (assembly GCA_950022295.1). Classification (NCBI taxonomy): domain Eukaryota; kingdom Viridiplantae; phylum Streptophyta; class Magnoliopsida; order Poales; family Poaceae; genus Bromus; species Bromus sterilis. The sequence continues at coordinate 132,858,133 of OX465601.1, read as the reverse complement.
TGCTAATGATAGATGGAACGAGAAAACTTCCTTCCATACTTGAGGCAAAATAAAATGCACCATAACCGTCAAATGATAGGTGGATAAGGGAACAAGTGTAAGCAAAAAACATTAATATGGTTGGTATGGGAGATATTGAGAGACCTTTACCGTCTACCGTTGACTGGAAAGTTGCACTTCCCAAAAGAATTTTATCTCTGTTTTCAAAACCAAGTGCTCTGGTACTTGTTTAGTCTTTTCTGCCAACCACGGGTTTTCAACCTTGCCATCAAAAGCCACGGTTCGAGAGTCTCCCCTTCTTTCTTCAAAGCACCAACTATTGAGAGCATAATTTCCATTCTTAGTGTAACATGCATTATCCCAAAGTACCACATTGTCTTTTGCATGATTGTGATATTGCTCGTTCTGAAATTCTTAGTTCTAGTCTCCTTTAAAACTCCGGAGGAGTTTCTGCATTTATGTTTTTCTTCACTCATGGAGGCTAGCGAGATACCACTCTAGTTTGTTAAAGCTATGTGCATTCTGATATTGTCTTGATTTCTAGTATCATATTATTTATTTTTGGTTGTTTCTGATTGATCACTTGAAAGAAGGATTGCTTCGTGTATTGTCCTCATAGCATTGTTTCAATACTTGCTAAACTCTTTTCGTAGTACATGCTTATATACATCTTATGAAGAAAAAGAGTTTGTCAAAGTTTTCTTTGTCGCGTCCAGTTCGTTGAACTGAATTTCTTGAGGACAAGCAATTGTTGGGATACGGGGCAGAAAACACAGTTTTTTCATACCTACGGTACCCAAACCCAAGATCTATGCTATGGCGATGTAAAGTAACGGAGGGAATCAGTGTTCATACCTTTGAAGACCGAAAGAGGGGAATGTTCTTGCAAACGTGGCTGGCGCACTACTGGAAAAATAGCTATAGGTAATATGGACACGAATGGCGCACCACATGTGCAGTGTGCCATTACTAAATAGCAATGGCGCACCATGTCCTGGTGCGCCATTAGTGCCCCTGTTACTAATGGCGCACGTACCAACAGGTGCGCCACCGCCCATTCACTCCTAGACAAGCCCCCCTCCCCTGACTTAGCAATCGCGCACTTCTTGGAAGTGCGCCATAAGGCACGAGGGATGCTAATGGCGCACTTCTGCGATGTGCGCCATTGCTAAGTCAGGGGAGGGGTGGGCCCAGGCCTGATGACATAGCAATAGCGCATATTGGGGAAGTGCGCCATTACTAAGTGTATAACTCTAATGGCGCACTTCTGGGATGTGCACCATTGCTATCCTGGTCCCCCCTCTGGCCAGCTGGGACCACCTGTCCCAGAGTTAGTAATGGCACATATTTGGTGAGGTGAGCCATTGCTAACTCTAGGAGCAGCTAGATATTTTTGCAGCACACCACACTCACTTTCCCCACCTCCAACAAGCTTCTCTCGGTTCCTTCCTTCTCCTCACCTTATTTGCACCATAGATCTACCCAAAATAAGTAGTTGTATCTCCTTTTTTCATTGGTAAGTAAGGTATCTCTCTTTATTGTTGTGTAGATCTAGTTTGTTCTCTCTCGAACACACTTTTTGTCGGTGTATATGTGTGGAGTGATGTGATGATCATGGGGTATATATGTATGTGTGTTGTGATAATGGATGTGTGGTGATCATGGGATATGTATGTACATGTGTGTTTGCAGGTACCTCATATATGCGATAGTTGCCAATATTTTTCCGGAATGTTGATTCATTTCCGTTTCGGCGAAAATTTGGCACACTTTGCATTCTTTTTTGTCCTAATAATTAGGCAAGGTCATGCCAATTTTTTTTGGTTCTAAAATATTGTTTTGCTCTATGCCCCGCAGGCGACCATGGTTCGCAAGATGACCGGAGGCATCGTGGATAGGTTTTTGAGCTCCGCGAAGGCCGAGATGATTCAAAAGAACGAGACGGAGATAAGATGTCCGTGTCGAAGATGCAAGCTGAAGTGCCTTTTGGACCCGGATTAAAAAACCATAAAGGGGCACTTGCTCACGTGTGGTTTCATGGATGTCTATAGGTGGCAAGGTGATGAAGAAGATTATGAATACGTCCTGGGTGGTCGGGCAACAGTAAGCAGAAATAGCGCCGAGGGCGGGCGAGAAGACGAAGAACCTCCTGTTGGGGAACGTAGTAGAAAACAAAAAAATTTGTGCCTACGTAACAAGAACCCAAGATCATCCAAGATAGATCACATACAGGGTTTAGGTTTTCATGCTCACCAACGGTTGCAGCAGAAGAAGAGTTGGTGAAGCAACGTGGACGTAGTGGAAGTAGTCGAAGAAGATCTCCCACGAACAATCCCTCGAACAGATCTCCGAGAAGAAGATGGTCCTCGAAGCAAGATCAAAGCTATGATCTCTCCACCGGTATCCACACGTCCGGCACAACAATCCGGCAGCGCTCCGCCGTCCAGAGAAGAACGCTTCCGAGAAAACTAGAGAGAGAAAACCCTAGCGAGTTCCGATCTAGATTAGAATCTAAACCGGGGTCTAAAAGTGGAGCAACTAGCAACTAGGGAGAGCCAGGGGGCGCCGGAGACTTGTGTCAACTCTTCCCCCCACCCTTGGCTCACCTTATATAGGTGGCCAAGGGGCCTTGGGCGCAGCTCAAGGAGGTTTGGGAGTCCAACTTGGACTCCCAAGCCTTCCAAACCTACACATACCTTCCCACCGGAAACCTTCCATAATGGTATTTGGAAATCCCACCTGGAGGATCTCCCACCCCTTTTTGGTGCGCCCCCACCACCTGGCCGGCCAGGGCAGCCTAGGTGGCTTGCCCCCCAAGGCCAGGGGCGCAGGGCAGTGGGTGGTACTGCCCGGAACCTTCCGGAACCTTCTAGAAGCTTCCAGGACCTTCCGGGACCTACCGGGACTGTTTCGGGACATTCCGGACACTTTTGGAGCACTTCCAATACCTTCCGGAACCTCTAACGAATGTTCCGGAGCCATCTAAATGGGTTTCGGAGCCATCCGGGCAAAGGTTATTATGTCCGGTGAACACAACATATTGTTTAAGCTGTCCACCGATCACCGAAACTATTCCGGTTGATCGTAAACTTTCCCATTACCATTTTCATATGAACTAAAGTTATCTGAAACAATTCCAAAGTATCTTAGCCATATTATTTGCTCTTTACTTGCTTCCACTAAACCTTCAATCATTCTAGCATTCTAACAGATTACTGTACTTTAAGTGTGTGACCCAATAGGTTCGGTATTATGTGGACATGACTTGGAACGCTTTCAAGACTCATAGTCATTTGTCAATAATCAACAGCGGAGCCATGGACACCCATGTTGACTCCCACACATACACGAAAAGACTTCGAGTGAACCTTTATGTTTATCGTATACTATTCCCTTTGCTTCGCGATATATGACAAAGTTAGAGGAGAGAAGTTTTGGCACCCATGTGAAACAACCTTTTGATCACAAGCCATTAGTTATCCTCATTGCTCGTTTGTCTTCATTCCTCGTTACGTATACCGGTATCTCCGTGATCGAATCACAAAGTGTCTGGCCAGACGAGAATAGATACCGTTATACCGAGTGGGCCCTGAGTCTATATCTCTTCATCGTGAAGGAGCAAATCCCATTCTCAAACTATCACTGTTACTAGACACACTGTCCAATGTACCCAGAACTTATTTTACTACTTCCCATTTACGGGAAGATTCATCTAAGAACCAAAGCACATCTTCTTGTGTGAAGTGACTTGACATTCTCATGGTCTAAGGAACTATGTATATAACAACATTTTATGATATGACTTATAACGTTTGTTTTACGATGAGTTCTCTAAGTATATCATTTAACACTGGGGTCGGTTCAACATCATTGTTCTGCTAACAATATGCTCTCATTGCTATTGACATCCTTGTTACAAGAGCAATGTCCATGATTAAGAAAACATAATCATCAATAAGCACATGGGATGGTCTTCGAGGCAAAACCAGGAACTCTTGTTGTTTACATTTCCACACATGCATATGAGTTTTCTTCTGAATCTCACAGTCAGGATCATTGCAATTATAGCACAGAAATATAAACATTAATTATGAACATGAATATATAAATAATAACACACTTTATTATTGCCTCTAGGGCATATATCCAACAGTCTCCCACTTGCACTAGATACAATAATACTAGTTACATAAGTTCTCTCACACCAATGGCTGTTCGGTGTTGCTCATGCTTTGCTCGTGGAAGAGGCTTCGTCATCGGATCTGACACGTTCAGATCCGTGTGAATCTTGCATACTTTCACATATCCTTTGTCAACGAACTCTCGGATTTTGTGATAACGGCGTTCAATGTGTTTGGATTTCTGGTGGGACCTTGGTTCTCTAGCTTGCGCCACGGCTCCACTATTGTCACAGTAGATCTTCATGGGGTCTTCAGCACTAGGAACCACACCTAGCTCAGTGACGAACTTCTTAATCCAATATCCCTCCTTCGTAGCTTCTGAAGCTGCGATGTACTCCGCCTCCGTTGTAGAATCCGCGACCGTGTTTTGCTTAGAACTTTTCCAACTTACGGCACCCCCGTTGAGTGTGAAAACATATCCTGATTGAGATTTGAAATCATTCGGATCTGTCATGAAGCTTGAATCAGTGTAACCCTTTACAACAAGTTCTTCATCACCTCCGAATACCAAGAACATATTCTTAGTTCTGTTTAGATACTTCAAAATATTTTTGACTGCTACCCAGTGTGCACTACCTGGGTTGCTCTGGTATTTGCTACATATACTCAGAGCATAGGAAACATCTGGTCTTGTACATATCATGGCATACATAACAGATCCAATTGCCGAAGCATATGGAACTGTGCTCATCTCTACCTGCTCCTCAGTGTTCTTAGGACACTGACTCTTGCAGAGTACCACACCATGTGACATTGGGAGGAATCCCTTCTTAGATTTCTCCATTCTGAACCTATTCAGAACCTTGTCTATATACGTGCTCTGGCTCAGCCCTATCAGGCGCCGGGATCTATCTCTATAAATCTTAATGCCTAATATGTAAGCGGCTTCACCTAAGTCTTTCATTGAAAAACTGCTTTTCAATGACTCCTTTATAGTGTTAAGAAATTCTTTATCATTTTCAATCAACAATATGTCGTCTACATACAGTATTAGAAAAGATATTGCGCTCCCACTTACTTTCTTGTAAACACAAGCTTCTTCGCCATTCTGGATGAAGCCAAAACCTTTGACCACTTCATCAAAACGAAGATTCCAACTCCTTGATGCTTGCTTTAGTCCATAGATGGATCTTTTAAGCTTGCACACCTTTCCAGCATCCTTTGGTGCGACAAAACCCTCAGGTTGTATCATGTATACATTCTCCTCGAGGTTCCCATTCAGGAAAGCTGTTTTGACGTCCATCTGCCATATCTCATAGTCGAAATATGCAGCAATTGCTAGTAAAATCCGCACAGACTTAAGCATTGCTACCGGCGAGAAAGTCTCGTCGTAGTCAACTCCTTGCACTTGTCGGAACCCTTTCACAACAAGTCTAGCTTTATGAATAGTAACATTACCATCCGCGTCTGTCTTTCTTTTGAAAATCCATTTACATTCAATTGGTTTCACACGCTCTGGAGGGATCACCAAGTCCCATACTTGGTTTTCGTACATGGATTCCATTTCGGATTTCATGGCTTGTAGCAATTCAGTGGAGTTGGGGCTCATCATCGCTTCTTTGTAGTTTACAGGCTCATCATCTTCCAATATGAATACTTCGTTAGCGTACCACTCGGGTAGCTGACGTACTCTGCCTGATCTCCTTGGTTCAGTCTCCAGCTTCTCAGAAGTCCCTACATCACTTGCAGGAGCTTCCGGTTCCTTCATTGGAATGACTGTCGGAACAACTTCCGTCGTTTCATTCCTTGGTTCCGAAGGTTCACTAACCTCATCAAGCTGTACTGTCCTCCCACTCACCTCTTTGTTAAGAAACTCTTTCTCAAGAAAAGTTCCTCCTTTAGCAATAAAGACTTTGCCATCGGAGGGGTGGTAAAAGGAATAGCCTACGGTGTCTTTGGCATAACCTACAAAGTAGCACTTGTCTGCTTTAGGGTCGAGTTTGTTCGGTTGTAAACGTTTTACATAAACATCACAACCCCAAATTTTCAGGAACGAAATGTTGGGTTTGTTCCCATTCCACAACTCGTATGGTGTCGTTTCCACAGACTTTGACGGCGCCCTATTTAAAGTAAAAGCAGCAGTCTCTAACGCGTAACCCCAAAAAGATAGTGGCAGATCAGTTAATGACATCATAGACCTTACCATGTCTAACAAAGTTCGGTTACGCCTCTCGGACACTCCATTTCTTTGTGGAGTTCCAGGTGGCGTCAGCTGTGAAACGATTCCACGCTCTATGAGGTGTTCTCTAAACTCATGACTAAGATATTCACCACCACGATCGGATCGTAGAAATTTGATTTTCTTGTCACGATGATTCTCAACTTCATTCTGAAATTCTTTGAACTTTTCGAAAGTTTCGGACTTTTGCTTCATTAAGTAAATATAGCCATATCTACTCAAATCGTCAGTAAAAGTTACGAAGTAGAGATATCCACCGCGCGCTGGTATACTCATCGGACCACACACATCACTATGTATTATTTCCAATAAGTCAGTCGCCCGTTCTACATGACCTGTGAACGGTGTCCGAGTCATTTTGCCCATCAGACAAGCCTCACATTTATCAAATGATTCGAAATCAAAAGATTGCAAAATTCCATCTTTATGAAGTTTCTGCATGCGTTTCTTTCCGATGTGACCTAGACGGCAGTGCCACATGTAAGTGGTATTATCAGTCTGCTTGAGACGTTTAGAGCTAGTGTTCAAGATGTCGTTACTACAATCAAGATCTAAATAAAACAGCCCATTCTCAATAGGTGCAAAACCATAGAACATATTCTTCAAGTAAATAGAGCAACCATTGTTCTCAGACTTAAAATTATAACCGTCACGGACTAAACATGATCCGGACATAATGTTCTTACAAATAGCAGGAACGAAATAACAATTATCTAATTCTATGGTAAATCCTGAAGGTAGATGTATAGTGTAGACGCCCACGGCTTTAGCAGAGATCGTAGATCCATTTCCGACACGCATCGTCACTTCATTCTTTTCCAGCTTCCTTATTCTCCTTAGTCCCTGTAATGAATTAAAGATATGAGCAACAGCTCCAGTATCAAATACCCACGACTTAGAGTGAGGGCCGGAAAGAAAAACATCTATGACATATATAACTTTTATACCTTCGCTGGTAAAACCAGGCTTCTTTCTATCTGCCAGATACTTCTTGCAGTTCCTCTTCCAGTGACCTTTAGCTTTGCAGTAGAAGCACTCAGTATCTTTGTTAGGGCCGGTGCCAGAGGGTTTCTTGATCTTGGCGCCAGGCTTGCCGGCGCCTTTGCCCTTGGACTTGCCCTTCTTCTTGAAACTGGTGGTCTTGCTAACCGCCAACGTATAGTTAGGGTCAGCCTGCATGGTAGTCTCCGCATTTTTCAGCATTGCAAGCAGTTCATTAACTGACTTATCCATCCCGTTCATGCGATAGTTCTGAACAAAGCCTTTGAAACTTGGTGGGAGTGACATGAGGACAATATCTGTACCCAGTGATTCCGGGACTGGAAATCCCAGCTCAGTCAACCTTTGCCCAAGGCGCATAATCTTTATCACGTGCTCACTGACAGGTGTTCCTTCCTTCATCTTGCAATTCCACATGGCATGAGTTACCTCATACCTTTCAGTTCTAGCATGTTTGGCATACAGAGCGTCTAACTCCTTAACAATTAAGTGGGGATCGGTGTTTTCAAACCTCCCTTGTAACTCTGATTCCATACATCCTGTCATAAGACACTGAACTGCGGTACTATCATATAGCTTAGTCTGATGCACATTCTACTCAGCAACCGTGGCTTCAGGCCCCGGTGCTGCTGGGAGAGGTGTCGTCAGGACATAGTCCTTCTTAGCACTCCTGAGTACAATTCTCAGGGAACGAACCCAGTCCGCATAGTTGCTTCCATTAGCTTTCAATTTTTCTTTCTCTATCAACGGACCTAAGTTAAACTAGGGATTGACACGGGCCATTTCAATCTACAACATAAACACAAGTTTCACTTTAGACAATGTTCATAATTAAGTTGCACTAATTAATCATACTATTAATTTAATAAGTGCTCCCACTCAGACCAACATCTCTCGTAGCTGATTCTAAGTGATTCAAGATCCAAGTTTAGTCGTCCGCCATTGATGTGACATCACTGATGACTTAGACTGAACTGGTAGGCCAACTTGCCAATCACGCAAGGTGATTCTTGTTCATCTTTCGATGGGCGTGTTCCGGTAGCAAACTTTTATCCAAACCGTCAAGATAACCAAGTGTAATGTGCTGTGTGTTCTTTTAACACACCCATCTTTTATGCGTCACACCGTGTGCACCCATGTGACATGACCTGCTCCGGTGTGAAACATAGTATAGATGGTGCTACAGTTGGGAGAACACTATCAACTTGATATTATTTTGCGAGAGATCACCCTAATAAAACACGACTACCGCGCATCAAACAAGGGTGCATCAAAGGATTAACATCACATGCAATTCATAAAATATGTGACATGATATAGCCCTTTGTGTCTTGAAGTTTTTCGTTGCCTTCATGACTCCGTGGTCGAAGTCTCCACCCACCACCTTTTGTCCTTGGCGCCGGGACCTCCTCACGGCTTCGGCATGTGTGTCGGGGTCCACCTTCACACTATTGATCATCACCGCATCTCCATCTATAGCCTTGCCTCAAGCTACTAAACAGTTCTGGCACGCAGACCATAATTAAGTGACAATCATATGACTCCAGTCATCATGCCGTACTACGGCTCGCAGGCCGCAAAAATATTACATCATATAGCATCTCATACAAAACACATTGCAAATCTTGAAGGCTATACCACATCACATGCATTCTCTGCAAAAACGAGTTAGATCGCTATCTATACGGGTTGTTGCAAATTTTATCGTGGTTGTTAACCAGGTTTACAAGGCAAACGAGAAAACCTAGACAAAACAAAAACACGATACTTCTTTTGTTGCTAGTTTAACATACGGGGTGCGTGTAGCAACTAGTGCCACAAGCCAAACTTCGTTAAACGCGTGACCCCCGTGTGGATTTGAGTTCATAAAATCCACAAGCCCGTTCATGTAAAATTTTCTATAGCAAGACTAGGATGAGATCCAAGAAATTTGATGTAGTCCATGATCAAGGCAACCAGCATACTAAGAGCAGCATAGAGGGATCATGGCAAAACTCAAACCTTGTAGCAAAATCACATCATGCCGTCGAGCAAAGAACAAATCACATGATAGGGAAGCAAACAAGAAAATCAATGCCTCATATCAACATATGATCTACCTAAACATGCATCTAATCAAGGATCGCTCATGATACCGCTGTTGGGGAACGTAGTAGAAAACAAAAAAATTCGTGCCTACGTAACAAGAACCCAAGATCATCCAAGATAGATCACATACAGGGTTTAGGTTTTCATGCTCACCAACGGTTGCAGCGGAAGAAGAGTTGGTGAAGCAACGTGGACGTAGTGGAAGTAGTCGAAGAAGATCTCCCACGAACAATCCCTCGAACAGATCTCCGAGAAGAAGATGGTCCTCGAAGCAAGATCAAAGCTATGATCTCTCCACCGGTATCCACACGTCCGGCACAGCAATCCGGCAGCGCTCCGCCGTCCAGAGAAGAACGCTTCCGAGAAAACTAGAGAGAGAAAACCCTAGCGAGTTCCGATCTAGATTAGAATCTAAACCGGGGTCTAAAAGTGGAGCAACTAGCAACTAGGGAGAGCCAGGGGGCGCCGGAGACTTGTGTCAACTCTTCCCCCCACCCTTGGCTCACCTTATATAGGTGGCCAAGGGGCCTTGGGCGCAGCTCAAGGAGGTTTGGGAGTCCAACTTGGACTCCCAAGCCTTCCAAACCTACACATACCTTCCCACCGGAAACCTTCCATAATGGTATTTGGAAATCCCACCTGGAGGATCTCCCACCCCTTTTTGGTGCGCCCACACCACCTGGCCGGCCAGGGCAGCCTAGGTGGCTTGCCCCCCAAGGCCAAGGGCGCAGGGCAGTGGGTGGTACTGCCCGGAACCTTCCGGAACCTTCTAAAAGCTTCTAGGACCTTCCGGGACCTACCGGGACTGTTTCGGGACATTCCGGACACTTTTGGAGCACTTCCAATACCTTCCGGAACCTCTAACGAATGTTCCGGAGCCATCTAAATGGGTTTCGGAGCCATCCGGGCAAAGGTTATTATGTCCGGTGAACACAACATATTGTTTAAGCTGTCCACCGATCACCGAAACTATTCCGGTTGATCGTAAACTTTCCCATTACCATTTTCATATGAACTAAAGTTATCTGAAACAATTCCAAAGTATCTTAGCCATATTATTTGCTCTTTACTTGCTTCCACTAAACCTTCAATCATTCTAGCATTCTAACAGATTACTGTACTTTAAGTGTGTGACCCAATAGGTTCGGTATTATGTGGACATGACTTGGAACGCTTTCAAGACTCATAGTCATTTGTCAATAATCAACAGCGGAGCCATGGACACCCATGTTGACTCCCACACATACACGAAAAGACTTCAAGTGAACCTTTATGTTCATCGTATACTATTCCCTTTGCTTCGCGATATATGACAAAGTTAGAGGAGAGAAGTTTTGGCACCCATGTGAAACAACCTTTTGATCACAAGCCATTAGTTATCCTCATTGCTCGTTTGTCTTCATTCCTCGTTACGTATACCGGTATCTCCGTGATCGAATCACAAAGTGTCTGGCCAGACGAGAATAGATACCGTTATACCGAGTGGGCCCTGAGTCTATATCTCTTCATCGTGAAGGAGCAAATCCCATTCTCGAACTATCACTGTTACTAGACACACTGTCCAATGTACCCAGAACTTATTTTACTACTTCCCATTTACGGGAAGATTCATGTAAAACCAAAGCACATCTTCTTGTGTGAAGTGACTTGACATTCTCATGGTCTAAGGAACTATGTATATAACAACATTTTATGATATGACTTATAACGTTTGTTTTACGATGAGTTCTCTAAGTATATCATTTAACACTGGGGTCGGTTCAACATCATTGTTCTGCTAACAATATGCTCTCATTGCTATTGACATCCTTGTTACAAGAACAATGTCCATGATTAAGAAAACATAATCATCAATAAGCACATGGGCTGGTCTTAGAGGCAAAACCAGGAACTCTTGTTGTTTACATTTCCACACATGCATATGAGTTTTCTTCTGAATCTCACAGTCAGGATCATTGCAATTATAGCACAGAAATATAAACATTAATTATGAACATGAATATATAAATAATAACACACTTTATTATTGCCTCTAGGGCATATATCCAACAGTCTCCCACTTGCACTAGATACAATAATACTAGTTACATAAGTTCTCTCACACCAATGGCTGTTCGGTGTTGCTCATGAGGAAGATCAAGACGAAGGGAATGATCATCATGAAGATGAAGATGCCGGAGAAGATGGCGATGATGGACCATCGTCGATGGACTGGGTGCAGGACCCTCATCTTCAAGAGTTGCTTCTGAACCAGGTGAGTAATAACGCAAGAGTTGCCGCCCAAGAGAAAGCCAAGCTGAATCAACTTGAGATGGACGCAGTTACTCCATTGTATGAAGGATACAATCCCGAGGATACCCGCCTGAAAGTAGCGCTCATGACTCTGGAGATGAAAGTAAAACATAAAATGACCGACACATTGATACGTCCCAAACGTATCTATAATTTCTGCTTGCTCCATGCATGTTTTGTGTGACTTTGCCATGTTTTACTTGAACTTTCATACACTCTTGAACCTATTTGGACTAACCTACTAACTCAGTGCACCCAGCTGCCAGTTGCTGTTTTCTGCTGTTTTTGTATTTCAGGTTTTCCGGCCATTAAAAGTGCTCTAAAAAATCCAGGAAAATCAGATAAAAAATCAGCGTCGCGGAAGCTTCCGAAAACACCAAAGCAGCGAAGGAGGGCCACCACCAGGGAGCCAGGAGGGTCCCTGGCGCGGCCCCACCCTAGGCCGCGCCAGGAGGCCTCCTGGCTTCCTGGTGGGTCCCCTTGACGCCCCCTTCGCCTATATTTACCCCTCGGGGTGGAAACCCCTAGGAAGAACTCCTTTTTCGCGATCTTGCCTCTGTTCCGCCGCCGCCGCCGTTTCAAGATCGGGGCTTCCTAGAGAAGCTGCTCCGGCACCCTGCCGGGAGAAGCTACCCCCTCCGGGAGACCATCCATAGCCATGGACGCCTCCCGTATGTACCGTGAGTAGTTCCCCTTGGACCATGGGTCTGTGACCAGTAGCTATGTGATCTATCTCTCCCTCTTTTGTGCTTCCACTTTTGAGTCCTCGTCAGCTGCCTCACATGATCGAGGCATCTATGTAATTTCTGTTGTTGCTATGCTGAGTTTGTTGGGATCTGATGGATTATGAGACTATGTTCAGATTGTGATGAGTAATATATTTGGTTCTTCTCTTTTATATTTTGTTCTTGAGTAAAATCTTGCATGTTCTCCGTTGCGGTATTTGCTTTGGCCAAGTATTTTATTTGCAACTCCAAGAGAGAGCGTTATGCTCGATTGTTGGTTGAGCCCCTTGATGTCTAGCTTGAGTGACAGAAACATGAGACTAGGGGATGTGTTGTTGCCACCAGGGATAAAACAATGGTGCTTTTCCTTGCGAGTGCAAGGATTGTTTACTTTACGCAAAGTTCTTTTAATGCAGTTGTCTGTTGCTTTGAGTTTACACTTTGGGTGGGATTCGCAACTTAATACCAGCGAGATGTTCTGGATAGATATCTCAAGGTGGATGATTCGTAGTAGATGCAGATGGATTTCGGTCTACTTACCTTGGCGTACTGCCCATTGCTTTTGAGCCCTTCCTTTCTTTGCAGCATAGTTAGCATAGCGGTGCTTTCATAATCCTGTCAATTGCCCAACTGTGATTTGTTTACCTCGCTAGCACTTTTATCGTCTTTTGGGAGAGAGACATCACTAGTGAAAATCACGGGACCCCGGTCCATCTTCACATTATTGTTCACACTACCAATTTACTTTCAGTATTTACTTTTCCATTGCTATCACTATCATTATTATCTCTTGCGTTAATCCTTTGTAAACAGCAAGGCCGAAGGAATTGACAACTCCTCTGTACTTGTTGGGAGCAAAGTTATTTGTATCTGTGTGCAAGTCCAGTTGAAGTTAGCAACCTAGGTTGTGAACGGCGCCATTGTTCACTTTACCACCTACTTGTATCTCTTGAGTCCTACTAGATACAATCTATACCTTGGCATCTTTGCTAAGGGAAACTTGCCGTTATGCTACATTAAACCTTCCACTTGGGGTAACCAACGAGGGGCGAGAAGCCATCAAGCAAATTTCTGGCGCCGTTGCCGGGGACTCAAGTCTACAAGATAGGGGAGTTGCACACTATCTTTTACCTTTGCTTTTTAGTCTTGTTAGTTTACCTTTCAGTTTTTACTTTTGTGTCCTTAATCAAAAATACCAAAAATACCTGCTGCTACTATGGGTTCCAATGAAAACACTAAGTTGGGTGACTTCACTAGTCACAACAACAGGGACTTTATCTGCACTCCTATTTCTCCACCTGCCACTTCAGCACCTTCTTATGAGATTAAACCTGCTCTGCTTAACCTTGTTATGAAAGATCAATTCTCAGGAGCAGGAGAAGATGCTGCTTTGCACCTAAACAACTTTATCGAGCTCTGCGACATGCAGAAGTACAAGGAAGTGGATGGAGACATCGTCAAGCTGAAGCTTTTTTCCTTTATCTTTGAGAGGAAGAGCCAAGGAGTGGCTACAATCTTTTCCCAAGAACAGTAGCGATTCTTGGAGTAAATGCAAAGATGCTTTTATAGGGAAGTACTATCCCCCTGTTAAAATTATTCAATTACGGAGAACATTATGAATTTCAGGCAATTGGATAATGAACACGTTGCCCAGGCTTGGGAACATATGAAGACGCTTGTCAAGAACTGCCCCACACATGGACTGACCACCTGGATGGTTATCCAGACTTTTTATGCAGGCTTGAACTTCACCTCGCGGAACCTGTAAGATTCGGCCACGGGAGGAACTTTTATGTCAACCACGCTTGGTGCTGCCACAAAGCTACTAGATGAGATGATGCTGAACTACTCTCAGTGGCACACCGAAAGATCTCCAACTGGTAAGAAGGTAAATTCTGCCGAGGAGATCTCCTCTTTAAATGAAAAGGTTGACCTTATCATGTCTCTACTTACCAAGCAACCTTCTATTGATCCTCAAGATGTTCCTTTAAATTCTTTGGTTTCTCAGGAGCAAGTAGATGTCAATTTTGTATCTAGAAACAACTTCAATAATAATGCTTATAGGAGTAACTTTGGTAGCAACAATCCTAGGCCTTTCCCATCCAACAACTATGGGAACAACACTTATCCTACCACCAGAAACTCCACTTCAGAACTAGAGAGTATGCTTAGAGACTTTATCACTACCCAAAAGGCCTTCAACAAGAATGTGGAAAAAAACTAGCTAAATTAGATAATCTTTGTTTGAAGGTAGACAACTTAGCCCTTGATGTTGAGATGTTAAAAATTAGAACCTCTCCCCTTGAAGAGAGTAAGGTCACTCCTATTAATGCTATCCAGTTACAAATCAATGAAAATATTAGGATGATGGCTAAACTTAAAGAGAGATGGGCTAGAGAAAAGGAGGAAGAAGAGAGAACTAAGAGCCTTCCTACTGACCATACATTAGCCACTATCCAAGTAGTTGAGGATGTCCAAACTGTTAGCACCCATCACACCCCTAGTCCCACTGGACCTATCAATGGTGATGCTACCACCTCAGCCTTAGAAGAGGAAAACTCTATGAACATAGAGGCTTTCAAACAAGTGAGATTAAATAATATCACTACTTCCTTGGTAGATAGTAGTGATTTAGACTTTGACAACTGCACTTTACCAGAAGTTATTGGTTTCCTACACAAGATGTCTAGAGACCCCCACACTAGCACACTCAATCTTGCCTTCACAGAGCATATCACCAATGCTCTAATCAAAGTTAGGGAGGAGAAGCTTAGACTAGAAGCTCCATACCTAGGAAGCTAGAAGATGGTTGGGATCCTATGATAAAAATTAATTTGAATAACTTCTCTTGCTATGCTCTTTGTGATGTTGGAGCAAGTACCTCTGTTATGCCCAAAATAATGTATGATATGCTTGAATTTAAACCTTTTGATTCTTGTTCTTTTGGTGTTATTCTTGTTGATTCTTCCGTAAAGAAACCTTTGGGGAAGATCGACGATGTTCTTATCATTGTCAATGACAATTATGTTCTTGTTGATTTCACTATTATGGACATTGAGTGTGAACCTTCTTGTCCAATTATTTTGGGACGTCCTTTTCTTCGCACAGTTGGTGCTATCATTGACATGAAAGAGGGAACTATCAAATTCCAATTCCCTCTCAAGAAAGGGATGGAACATTTCCCTAGGAAAAAGATTAAGTTAACTTTTGAGTCCGTCACACGGGCTAGTTATTCTCTTGAAAAGACTTGATCTTCTGCTTTAAGCCTAGCTAATGGCTCTAAAGAAGCGCTTTCGGGAGGCAGCCCGCAACGAATTTAGGTTTTTCTTTTTGCTTTTGTTCTGTTTTTATTGGTCTTGATGATTGTTACTACTGTAGCAACACCATTGTATCTTTATTTTTCAAGCTTTGTGCCAAGTTTAGCCTCATACGGCAAGGGAAGTAAAAGTTGTGACATGCTGTCCAGAAAACAGATTCTGTCCTCGTGGCTAGAAAAATTACAGAAAAATACCAGTTCATCTTTTTGAGCTGAAATTTTTACACAGCGTGCTGTATACAATTACGAAACTTCCGTATGTTCTGAGTTTTTTGATTTGAGTTGCAGAAGTACCCCTAAAAAAATTCGTTTCTATCTTCTGTTCTCTTTTTCACAGATTCTGCCACGTTTTGTCTCTCCGTACTTTTGCAAACCTTAAGCTTGCTTTTTCTTTGCAAAAACTTTTTGGAAATCTTTAGAAACAGTAGCTCTTCCTGGAAATCATTATTTGCAGTAGAGGAAAAATTATTTTATTAAGGTACTAACCTCTCTAATCAGTCTACAATGAGTTATGTATGAAGGGAGTTTTCAAGTGCGCGATGGAAGATGATGAAAGAAGATTCGGGAGTGTCAAGAGCTCAAGCTTGGGGATGCGCCCATGCCTCCCCAACAAATATTCAAGAATACTCAAGCGTCTAAGCTTGGGGATGCCCCCGTGCATCCCCTTCTCCATCAACAATCATCAGTTTGTCCCTCGTTGCACTATATTTTTATCACTTCATGTGCTATGTGCTTTTCTTGGAGCGTCTCGCTCTTAGGTTTTGTTTCGTTTTTAGTTTTATTTAGCTTTGTTTGCTGTAGTAACAAGTTAGATCCCAGTTTACTTATTCTTTTGTGTGGGAGAGATTCACGCTCCGCTTGAACTAGAACTTCTCATAGGATTTGCATGCTTATTCTTTTATCTGTGAGCTGTTCTTTTTCTTTTCTTAGCTGTTGTTCTGTTTAGTTGTAGTGCTTTAGTTTTTTTTCTAGAGCTCTTCTTTTGTCTTAGGTTGAACTTTCTATAGGTTGCATGTTTAGCTTTTTAGAGAGTTTGCCTGTTGCACTGAGTTCTGTGTCTTGACTGAAAGTAGGTAGTTAAAGTTGTTGTTCTCTTTGTAGTAGTAACTTGCAATAGTTTTGAGGTATTGACTAGAGTAATGGTTTAACTTATGGTGTCAAGAGCTCTTGCCTATTAGTGATAGATGTCGTATTTTGGGAAATCCGTGTGTTTTTCGAAAACCAAAAACCCCTGTTGAGAACTCTAGCTACTAGATGGATCACTAACCTCTGGAGGGTTCGAATATTAGAGTACACTCACGTACCATGAGTCGAGGATGCGCAAGGATAACCAAACCCCCATACACTCCTCCTCGGGGTACCTGTCTCTTTGTGAACCTCCTAATTAGATTGAGAGTTACCGATAATAAGTGCATGATTTCTTCGGACTAATGTGAGTATTCGAAAGTTGACACTTCCACCTACCCATACTTTTCTAGCCTCTTCGGTACCGTGCATTGCCCTTTCTCACCTCGAGAGTTGGCGCATACTTCGCCGGTGCATCCAAACCCTTGGCATGATACGCTCTGTCATCATAAGCCTCCTTATATCTTTCCTCAAAACAGCCACCATACCTACCTACAAGGCATTTCCATAGCCTTTCCGAGATACATTGCCATGCAACATCCACCTTCTCATGACTTGATCTTCATGGCATACATGCTACTTTCTTGATCGATGAGCCGCATGCTAGTTGGGCCTTGCCCTAAACATTGCTACATGACGCGCTAGTATCATTGTATATCCCGCTACACCGGCAGAGGCATACATTTGCATACTTCATGATATTTACATTTTATTTATGTGAGTACCTTTGTAAAGTGTGAAAGATCTCCTATATTCTTGTAAAATATAGAGTATTGCCCCTAAAGTGAGGAAAAGATCCCAAAGAGGACAAAATCAAAAGATCCCAAAGAGGACAAAATCAAAAGATCCCAAAGAGGACAAATGAGAGTTAAATAGAAAGAGCCATTGAGGCCACCAAAAAAATAAAAATAAAATAAAAAAATAGAAAAGAAAAATAAAAAGAGAGAAGGGGCATACTACTATTCTTTTTGAGAGATCCACACTAGTACTTCATCTTCTATCCCTTGTACTCCATAGAGATCATCATCATGCATATAGCTATGTGGGGACCTTCACACTATAGAACTTGGCTTGTATATTCCAATGATGAGCCTCCTCAAATGAGCTCTAGGTCTTCTTGAGCAAGCAAGTTGGATGCACCCCCACTAGTTCCATTGGAGAGCTTACCTTAGCTCACATGTGCATCCGTTGTATGGCAATCCCTACTCCTCACATCATATCTATCATATGGCTTTCTTTCGCCTATGATTGGCCTCATTGATGTGAGCCTTTCACACCTTTTTGTCTTCCTCCTCCACCTTCTTTCTGTTTCGCCTTTTTGGTGTCAACTTTCTTGCTCACGCTCATCCATTGCATGAGTGCTCAAAATATAGAAAGGGAGTGGATCAGTTTGACTTGTACCTGACTAGTGGTCTGGGGACGAGTCCAGATAAGAATCCAAAGGAGACCAAGTGTGACACTTTAGTAGATAGTTGTTCTCAACAACCTTTTTTCTCTTTCTTCCCAGTCCCTTGCTTGCACGCAAACACCATTTGGAGACATTCGAGTCACGGACAGCAAGAGCTCTTGCACCCTTTGTTCTTTTGTTGCTTGTGTCAATGCTAATATAGACTCTTGCTTGTTAAGACTTGAATTGAATTGCATGCTTTGATTGCTTTACTTAAAAGTCCTTATTTGGTTGTGTGGCATGTCACCACAGAAATTATGCTTGTTATCATTTACCTACTCGAGGACGAGCAAGAATTAAGCTTGGGGGATGTTGATACGTCCCAAACGTATCTATATTTTCTGCTTGCTCCATGCATGTTTTGTGTGACTTTGCCATGTTTTACTTGAACTTTCATACACTTTTGAACCTATTTGGAGTAACCTACTAACTCAGTGCACCCAACTGCCAGTTGTTGTTTTCTATTGTTTTTGTATTTCAGGTTTTCCGGCCATTAAAACTGCTCCAAAAAATCCAGGAAAATCAGAACAAAAATCAGCGTCGTGGAAGCTTTCGGAAACACCAAAGCAGCGAAGGAGGGCCACCACCAGGGAGCCAGGAGGGTCCCTGGCACGACCCCACCCTAGGCCGCGCCAGGAGGCCTCCTGACTGCCTGGTGGGTCCCCTCGACGCCCCCCTTCGCCTATATTTACCCCTCGGGGTGGAAACCCCTAGGAAGAACTCCTTTTTCGCGATCTCGCCTCTGTTCCGCAGCCGCCGCCGTTTCAAGATCAGGGCTGCCTGGAGAAGCTGCCCCGGCACCCTGCCGGGAGAAGCTACCCCCTCCGGGAGACCATCCATAGCCATGGACGCCTCCCGTATGTACTGTGAGTAGTTCCCCTTGGACCATGGGTCCGTGACCAGTAGCTATGTGATCTATCTCTCCCTCTTTTGTGCTTCCACTTTCGAGTCCTCGTGATCTGCCTCACATGATCGAGGCATCTATGTATTTTCTGTTGTTGCTATGCTGAGTTTGTTGGGATCTGATGGATTATGAGACTATGTTCAGATTGTGATGAGTAATATATTTGGTTCTTCTCTTTTATATTTTGTTCTTGAGTAATTTCTTGCATGTTCTCCGTTGCGGTATTTTCTTTGGCCAAGTATTTTATTTGCAACTCCAAGAGAGAGCGTTATGCTCGATTGTGGGTTCAGCCCCTTGATGTCTAGCTTGAGTGACAGAAACATGAGACTAGGGGATGTGTTGTTGCCACCAGGGCTAAAAGAACGGTGCTTGTACTTGCAGGTGCAAGGATTGTTTACTTTACGCAAAGTTCTTTTAATGCAGTTGTTTGTTGCTTTGAGTTTACACTTTGGGTGGGATTCGCAACTTAATACCAGCGAGATGTTCTGGATAGATATCTCAAGGTGGATGATTCGTAGTAGATGCAGATGGATTTCGGTCTACTTACCTTGGCGTACTGCCCATTGCTTTTGAGCCCTTCCTTTCTTTGCAGCATAGCATTGCGGTGCCTTCATAATCCTGTCAATTGCCCAACTGTGATTTGTTTACCTCGCTAGCACTTTTATCGTCTTTTGGGAGAGAGACATCACTAGTGAAAATCACGGGACCCCGGTCCATCTTCACATTATTGTTCACACTACCAATTTACTTTCAGTATTTACTTTTCCGTTGCTATCACTATCATTATTATCTCTTGCGTTAATCCTTTGTAAACAGCAAGGCCGGAGGAATTGACAACTCCTCTGTACTCGTTGGGAGAAAAGTTATTTGTATCTGTGTGCAGGTCCAGGTGAAGTTAGCAACCTAGGTTGTGAACGACGCCATTGTTCACTTTACCACCTACTTGTATCTCTTGAGTCCTACGGGAGACAATCTAAACCTTAGCATCTTCGCTAAGGGAAACTTGCCGTTGTGCTACATCAAACCTTCCACTTGGGGTAACCAACGAGGGGCGAGAAGCCATCACACATGCTTCAACGAAAACATGTCATTCTGGCAAGACTGTCTTCCCAAGGGGAACACGTTCCCGACCAGTTTCAATGAGGCGAAGAAAATCGTGTGTCCTCTGGATTTACCGCATGTTAGATACCATGTCTTCGTTAACGATTGCATCATTCATCGGCATGAGTACGCGGAGTCTACTGTATGTCCGAAGTGTGGTGGCAGTCGATACAAGAAGAATAAGAAAGCTCCTCAAAAAACGGTGTGGTACCTTCCGATCATTCCTCGTCTGCAGCGTTATTTCGCGGACCCTAAGCAAGCTAAGCTCATGCGCTGGCATGGGGAAAGGAAGCAGCAAAAGGAAGAAGCTGAAAAAATGATTCAGAAAAAGACAGGATGTTGAGTCACCCTTCTGATGGGACACAGTGGGAGGCGTTGAACTTCGAGGAGGACTTTGGGAAGGATCCAAGGAACGTAGTGTTGGTCGCGAGCACCGATGGAGTCAATCCTTTCGGCAACCAGAGCAGCACACATAGCACCTGGCCAGTGTTTGTGGGCATGTACAACATCCCCCCCTGGGAGTGCATGAAGAGGAAGTACATGCACATGAGTGTGCTAATTGAAGGGTCGAAACAACCAGGAAACGACCTCAATCTGTATCTGGGGCTCCTAAAAGAGGAGCTAGATACGCTATGGATAACGCCAGTCAATACGTGGGACGCTCTAGAAGAAACATATTTCCTTATTAAAGCTGCACTGCTCACGACGGTGCACGACTATCTCGGTTTAGGATATGTCGCGGGGCAGGTGGTCCACGGACACTGTGGATGCGCTAGGTGCATGGACGACACAACGTATCACCAGCTACCTAAGAATCCCGGGTCTTCAAAAACCGTGTTCATAGGACATCGAAGATGGCTTCCTCACAATGACCCATGGAGAAAACGCAAGGATCTGTTCGATGGAACAGCCGAACCCCGAAAGGCCCCACGTAGGAGGAGCGGCATCGAAATATACATGCTGTTGAAAAATTGGAAAGAGTGCCCACCGCCAGGAAAGATCAATTCTAAGCGAAAGGCGCTAGAGCCGTTGTTGAAGGTATGGAAAACGAGGTCTATTTTTGGGACTTGCCGTACTGGAACATCCTCGGTGTGCCAAACAGCCTTGATGTCATGCATATCACGAAGAATGTGTGCGAGAGTCTTCTTGCTACCCTGCTCAATGATGGGGTTCGCAGCAGAAAACACAAATTTTTCTAACTAGCGTTCCCATAACCCAAGATCTAGCTAGCCGTATTACCGTAACGGAAAGTAGTGCGGAAATAACATACCTCGGGGTGTAGTCCGTTGCGCGGGAAACGTTCCCACAAACGTGGTTGATGTAGCCGATCAAGTTTCACAGCCCCCTGGCTGTGTTGAGCACCCGGATGGGTGTAGTGCCACACGTGTAGCACCTCGTAGTACTCGCACACATACGAGACTCGATGACGACCTCCGTTCTCCGATCCAGCGGAGGTGGCGGAAGCAGACCTCCGGACGGAGCTTCGGCAGCACGACGGCCTCCGATTCTAGCAGAGAAGCCTCAATTCCACTATAGGCTCACACTAGGGAGCCCACTGTGAAAGAGACAAGGGAGGGGAGAATACCGGAGAAAACCGATCTCAATTCGGAGTAATATTTATTTTCTCACGAATTTCTGTGTATTCAATATGTGCACCCTGCCCATCTATATATAGGCAGAGGGGAGGGAGTCAACCCCTCTCCCTTAGAAATGTGGGACTAAAGTCCCTTTGCTAAGGGGAGGTGGCCGGCCAAGGGGGGGAGGGGGCGCACCCCTCATGGGCCCTAGGGCCCATGGCGCCTCCCCCTCTTTTTTTCTTTTTATTTTTCCCTTTTATTTCCCCTAATGGGCCTTTTTCTCCACGAAGGCCCATTGCACATATTAATTAGAAATAAAATGATTTTAATTATTAATTCAATTAATTAATAACTAAAACATAATATTCCATCTCCCGGTGCTCCGGAACACCTTCCGGTTCACTCCGAACTTGTTTCGGTTCAACACGGTACTTCTCCGATATTGTTTCCTTTATTCTCTGGTTACTCCGATGGTTCCGAAAAGGTCTCCGATTTCATCGAGCCCTTAAGTGTGTTACCCTACGGTCCGAGAACACTCCAGTCATGACCGAGATGAGGCTACGGTCAATGATCATCAGCGGGACCTGGATGCCCATAATGACCCCTGTGCATTCCGGATATCAAACACCGATTGGACCTTACGCCGTATAGCCTTCCCTTTGTCAGCGATACTGGATTGTTCTGAGATTCGATCAATGACATCCTATGTCTGGTTCAACCTCGTTCCGAACTAATCCTCATTCACTCGTTCCCGTGATATTCATCCCCGTGACCTAGTCACACGCTGCAGCTTTATGGATGGAATCTCACCGAGTGGGTCCCGAGTATCTATCCATTATATGGATTGACAAATCCCGCTCTTGTAACAATACTCCTCAACATATCTCCACGGAATACCTAAGATACAACCGTTATGACCCGCATATTTCAGTCAGGTGGTGGGATGTAAGTCAAAGCATCCGGGAAGATAGTAATTATGCACGTACTCACGGTCAAAGGAACGGTCTACCACGTTCTGTAATTACAACACTGAACCTTCATAAGATTTGATCATGCTGTAATGCTTACTTTGGGTAATGTTCATCACGTCACTTAAACAGTGAGGTGACCTCATAGTCAAGAGACTTAATTGTCCATGATCGCGAAACCACGATCATCATGTTGACCATGAACTAGTTATCGATGTAGAGGCTAACTAGGAACTCTGGGGGTTTCTATACCACACCTGCATCATTGTTTCACTGACACAGTTCTAGCACGGTATGAAACTGGTTATGAACTTGCTTAGATATATTGGAATAATCATATATTATTTGCCTCTAGAGCATATATCCAACAGTCTCCCACTTGCACTAGAGTGCTAATAATCTAGCCGCATTTTTCCGATCATAATCATCTTATCACATAAGTGTTCATTGATCATGCATGCTCATGGAAGAGGTTTCGTGAACGAACTGCACCAATTCAGATTCGTCTGTTTCCTTTGCAACTGGTATAGGGCAAAAGCTCTTTTGACATACCACTCATTATCATATAATGGTTGGATATAAGTTTCGCGGGAGAGTGAGATTATTATTTCACAGTATCCTACAATGATCTCTTGGTTCAGTCTTTAGAAGACTCATCCTTAGTCATATATACTCGGAAATACACTCAACCAGAAGTCCAATACTTCTAACGCTAAACTTTTATCCATACGTCTACTTTCTTAAGTAGTATTATGTTTGTAGTGCCGTGAATTTTGCTCACATTTCTTTCATGTCTTTGGTGATGTCTCTAATTCCATATAGACCCATAATATGGCTTGCAATTGTAATCTTGCATTACATTCAAGTCTATTATCCTCTCTATATTTTAGAGTACAGTCCTCAGTATTCCTCATATACTGAATGCATGGACTTTTATTCAGATTCTGTGTTTTACTCCTAAAGCACATCGGAATCTGTTCTTCTTCCAAGAACTTTTGAGTCATTCTGTTGTTGGATTCACAATGCATGTTATATGGTAGAATCATATGTCAAGAACATATAAGATCACATGTCAAGTACATGGTGTATCTCTATTCTTCCATCAAGACATTGCTTGTGATATTTGGATTTCATCCATTATATAATTTCTAGCCACAAGAACCTGTTTCTTGTCTTAGAAGATTATTCCAACCTTCACTTCGTTTCATTATCCGTATCTTAATCTACTCATATAGATTTCAACGTGTAATGTGTTGGTATTTCACATAAAATAATATTCTTGCAATCTTGTATTTTATTTGCCTTATGCTCTATAAATATCATAATGCACATATGTATATAAGACGATTCTCTATATACACAATCGATGCATATCCATATATATACATATGAGATCATTCTTCACACATATCAATGCATATATGTTTGAGACAATGATCATGCTCCCACTCAAATATATCCATCATATACTTATATATTTGTGGTTCAGCTTTCATCAAGTCATTTTATTGTTCACTATGTCTTACATAATGACAAAACTTCCAAAGCTCCCACTCAGAAAATGCCCTCTGCATTCCAAGTTTCCGGGAAGTCTTCAAAGCTCCCACTCAGTTTCATGAAACTGCAGGCCCACTCAATATTTTGGTCATCACAAAATCACTTGATCAAATCAAGGTTGAGAGTTCCTGTCTTGAGGTACTATATTCCATCCTTTTAACGAATTAACCTTCGTCATGCCTATTGCAATTCTCTTTCAAATCCCAAATTTGACTGAGATGAAATTTCAGGCTATGGTCCATCGTAGTGTAAATGAAATATTTTATTGATTAAAGCATTCCTACGTTTCCGTAGTCAATCACCATTGAACTTTGGTCATAACCAAATAATGCCTTATGCCCATTACATTATTCTCAATAATTCTCCAGTTTGCCGAGAATTTGGAATAACCGATTTATTTCACAGAACGTGAGCCATCCTATATGTAACTCAATATTATTTCATTTCTCCTCGTGTTCTAGGCCACCATCATTCCTTTGTGTCTCAAGCAATGTTATTCTTTATTGTTTTATTAAGAAGACTCATGATTATTGTTCTGTACAGAACGTATTCATGACAACCTTCTAAATTCAACAATGGCTTCAACTCGTATACCAAGATCAATCATCTTTGGCATATCCTTCCTTATATAGCGTCATTACAGCGGAACACGCTTCCGTTGCAATACTCTGATATTCTAAAGGCAAGGTCCAATACCCCGGTCAAAGTTTCCATTATCTCCCATTGGATCCGTGTCGAGAGAATTTTCTCGTATTACCAATTAAGCAACACAAATTTTGCTATTCGAGGAGAATATGTAATTTCAATTGCTCGTAGTTTTATTACAAAGAAATTCTTTCTTTTAAGAAACCTTATAACACCATCAGTTATGGAGCTATCATGTCTCGTTAGAATTATGATGGTTTCCTATTCATGAAGTGGGTGTTTTAACTTAATGAATTAAACAACTTATTCGACAATAACTATAGTGCTAGGGGAAAGAATGTTTATACCATACTACGGTTTAGTATGACTACGAATGGTTTAAGTACTCTAGTACTTTCAACTTCCATCGTAGTTTGTGGTACAACTTCCACAAGTCTCCCATTATGTCAATATCAATACTTATCACTTCGGATCGTAGCGTAGTGATATGTATCCTTGTATTCTCACTTCTCACTGTGATTCCTGATTCTCAGTTTTATGATCTCAATTGAATACAACTTTCAATTAATCATATGAAGTTTTTAATGATAACTCACATGCCCATTCTACATCATTTATGTATAATGATTGGCACAAGTTCTACTTGCTAGAACCTTGTCATGGTTATATTCATTGCAGAGGTTCATAGATCGTGTATCTAATCCATCTCATGCAATCAAGTTATGATTTTCATTCGATAATGAACTCACAAGTTAATAGATCATACATTTAATGAATTCATCAGTTATGAAGTCACCTCATGCAATCAAATCTTTGACTTGTTATAATCAAGACAACTTTATCATTAAAAATTGAATATTTCTTGAAAATAATAGTAGTATTATAAATGCTTTCTATCATATCATAAATCAAGACGTAATCAAAGTATAATCACTCTTTTATTCATAAAGATGGAACAACTGACTTGTCTCATTACATGAATAACTTTGTCTCGCGAGATGCAAGACACACAACTAAGTGTTCATACTATAATGATTACATAAGATTTATCTAATACTCTAAGTATGTCCTATGATAGATGTCTTGGTGGAATCCATGCTGGCCATCAACTGACTTGATATCCATCAATCCTCGATTTCACCTCTTCCCGTCCATGCAACGACAGGTCCTGTTTTCATAAAAAAGAATAAGTATCACATACTCATTTACTGCAAATGTTGTATAAGGGAATAAACATTTATAAAGTATATCAAGTATATACCTTCTCCATCGACAACTTCTCCTTCAATGGGTTCAACCTCCAGGTACTGAAGTCTATCCATGAAGTCAGAGAACTCGAGGCTTTCACCTGTGCCGACATAGCCATGGACATGGTCTGTATAGCTCGGTGGAAGCGAGTGTAACACCGTGTATATCGCAGACTCATGTGTGGTCTCATAGTCAAAGTCATCTACGAGGCTCAGATGTATCTCATGCATCTTGGCCAAGTGTGCCTTCAGGCAAGAGCCTTCTTCTATCTTTGTAGAGAGAAACTCACTTTCTAACTCAAATCTGGCAACTCTAAACTGATGCAAGTTTGATGACTTCAGCTCATCGATCATATCATATGTATCCAAATCAGCATACTCCTCACGCAAAGGTTGCGGAATGTTGGTTTCTATGATACCCTTAGCTATGGCGTATGTCCTTCGACGATACTGATAATCAATCGCCGCTTGTGCATCCATGTCG
The DNA here is from genome assembly GCA_950022295.1 of Bromus sterilis. Classification (NCBI taxonomy): domain Eukaryota; kingdom Viridiplantae; phylum Streptophyta; class Magnoliopsida; order Poales; family Poaceae; genus Bromus; species Bromus sterilis. Next base: position 132,831,298 of record OX465601.1, on the reverse strand, counting down.
TTTGCTGGAGGGTTTCCCACATGCTTTTTAGTTAAGAATGAAAGGTTGATTCTTTTGAGCACGGCTCTAAGGCGTAAGTACCAACTAACGAAGTTTTACCCATTTTCTTTAAGTCTTTCACCATGTAAGAAGGAAACCATTTCAAGGTACTGGGTATATCTATTTTCTACAAACATAATTGCAAGGAACACAATTAAGACTAGTTCACAACAATGAGTTCATATAATCACATTATAAATGACCTCGCACTAAAACAATTCATCCCTAGGAAGTTTTAGTGATTACATGATCCAGATTCACTGCTCGACCTCGAATATCACACGGCCGACGGGTCAGTTTCAAAGGTAGACAACAACTTGTGCGATCACATTATCTTATATGTACTGTGACTCATGCTCGATCTTTCGATCTCTAGTATTCCGAGGCCATATCTGCATATGCAAGGCTTGCCAAATTAACCTCCATGTTATACGCTGCTCAGCAAGGCCATATCTGCATATGCCAGGCTTGCCGAACCCAACCTCATGCGAACTCCATTTAATATGTAGGACAACTCCGGTATGTACGGAGCATCAAGCCATATGGGAGAACCTTCCAGGCGGTGCACACTTCGGTAGAATACTTGTGTTTGGCTTTGTTAAGGGATCATCTTATCACATGCTACCGTCGTGTATCCTATACTAGCAAGTTTTAAGATGTCTGAGCTATGGCAACACTAAGTCTACAGTGTCTCCATTTTAGTTTTTTTTATGATGACGATTACTACTTACTAGTAACACATAGCAAAGCTATCACTACATCACAAACAAAACAAACGATAGACCTCACTTAGCAATACAAGGTTTAGACGGTCTAGTTGTATCTTGCAAGTTTTACATGGCTGCTAGGGCTTTCAAAGTTAAACAGGTTTTAACCTACGAGTCAACCACAACGTCAACCATACGATTGTCTCTATTACACCCCGCACGGGGCCCTCCGTTGCAAATGCCACATCCGCTAAAGTAGAGAGACAGGCACCCCCCAGCCACTTTATACGGTACAAGCCGCATGTCAAGCGTGGAACCAGTCTCGCGTAAGCGTACGCGTAAGGTCGGTCGGGGGCCGCTTCATCAAACAATGCCGCAGATGTGAACAAGTACACGTGGGAGGGTAACAATCATACAATCACCGCCCACATCCCCGATGTGTTCTATCCGTACAGTAATACTAAGGATAGACCTAGCTCATGATACCACTGTTGGGGTTTGCAGTAGAAAACACAAATTTTTCTAACTAGCGTTCCCATAACCCAAGATCTAGCTAGCCGTATTACCGTAACGGAAAGTAGTGCGGAAATAACATACCTCGGGGTGTAGTCCGCTGCGCGGGAAACGTTCCCGCAAACGTGGTTGATGTAGCCGATCAAGTTTCACAGCCCCCTGGCTGTGTTGAGCACCCGGATGGGTGTAGTGCCACACGTGTAGCACCTCGTAGTACTCGCACACATACGAGACTCGATGACGACCTCCGTTCTCCGATCCAGCGGAGGTGGTGGAAGCAGACCTCCGGACGGAGCTTCGGCAGCACGACAACCTCCGATTCTAGCAGAGAAGCCTCAATTACACTATAGGATCACACTAGGGAGGCCGCCGTGAAAGAGACAAGGGAGGGGAGAAGACCGGAGAAAACCGATCTCAATTCGGAGTAATATTTATTTTCTCACGAATTTCTGTGTATTCAATATGTGCACCCTGCCCATCTATATATAGGCAGAGGGGAGGGAGTCAACCCCTCTCCCTTAGCAATGTGGGACTAAAGTCCCTTTGCTAAGGGGAGGTGGCCGGCCAAGGGGGGGAGGGGGCGCACCCCTCATGGGCCCTAGGGCCCATGGCGCCTCCCCCTCTTTTTTCTTTTTATTTTGCCCTTTTATTTCCCCTAATGGGCCTTTTTCTCCACTAAGGCCCATTGCACATATTAATTAGAAATAAAATGATTTTAATTATTAATTCAATTAATTAATAACTAAAACATAATATTCCATCTCCCGGTGCTCCGGAACATCTTCCGGTTCACTCCGAACTTGTTTCGGTTCAACACGGTACTTCTCCGATATTGTTTCCTTTATTCTCTGGTTACTCCGATGGTTCCGAAAAGGTCTCCGATTTCATCGAGCCCTTAAGTGTGTTACCCTACGGTCCGAGAACACTCCAGTCATGACCGAGATGAGGCTACGGTCAATGATCATCAGCGGGACCTGGATGCCCATAATGACCCATGTGCATTCCGGATATCAAACACCGATTGGACCTTACGCCGTATAGCATTCCCTTTGTCAGCGATACTGGATTGTTCCGAGATTCGATCAATGACATCCTATGTCTGGTTCAACCTCGTTACGAACTAATCCTCATTCACTCGTTCCCGTGATATTCATCCCCGTGACCTAGTCACACGCTGCAGCTTTATGGATGGAATCTCACCGAATGGGCCCCGAGTATCTATCCATTATATGGATTGACAAATCCCGCTCTTGTAACAATAATCCTCAACATATCTCCATGGAATACCTAAGATACAACCGTTATGACCCGCATATTTCAGTCAGGTGGTGGGATGTAAGTCAAAGCATCCGGGAAGATAGTAATTATGCATGTACTCACGGTCAAAGGAACGGTCTACCACGTTCTGTAATTACAACACTGAATCTTCATAAGATTTGATCATGATGTAATGCTTACTTTGGGTAATGTTCATCACGTCACTTAACCAGTGAGGTGACCTCATAGTCAAGAGACTTAATTGTCCATGATCACGAAACCACGATCATCATGTTGACCATGAACTAGTTATCGATGTAGAGGCTAACTAGGAACTCTGGGGGTTTCTATACCACACCTGCATCATTGTTTCACTGACACAGTTCTAGCACGATATGAAACTGGTTATGAACCTTCTTAGATATATTGGAATAATCATATATTATTTGCCTCTAGAGCATGTATCCAACACTCAACATGCCAGAAAAGACCAAAGATGGGCCGAAAGCAAGGGCAGACTTGCTATCAATGGGCATCAGGGAGGAGCTTCACGCAAACCGCTCTAATGATGATGATGATGACGACGATGATGATGATGATGAGCCACCGGAGGACACGGAAAGTCGTCGCAAAGGCAAAAAGGCCAAGAAGCAGAGCGAACATTATTACTGCCCCCCACGTGCTTCACTCTAAGTCAGAAGGAGATCCAGCAGTTTATCAACTGCCTCCTAGGAATAAAACTTCCTTATGGTTTCGCTGGGAAGATCAGCAGATACCTAGACTCAGCGAAGTAGAAGTTCAGCGGTATGAAGTCTCACGACTGTCACGTGCTGATGACGCAGCTACTTCCGGTTGCAATGCGCGGGATCATGGACGACCACGTCCGTGAAACGCTATTTGGCATATGCAACTTTTTCGATGTCATCTCTCGGAAGTCGGTTGGCGTGAGGCAACTCAGAGGGCTACAAGAAGAGATCGTGGTGATACTATGCGAGCTCGAGATATACTTCCCTCCCGCATTATTCGACGTCATGGTGCATCTCCTCGTCCATATCGTGGATGATATCATCCAACTCGGGCCGACGTTCCTGCACAGCATGATGCCGTTCGAAAGGATGAATGGTGTGATCAAAGGATACGTTCGCAACAGGGCACGTCCAGATGGAAGCATAGCCCAGGGCTTTCTGACCGAAGAGTGCATCTCCTTTTGCACGAATTATCTAGGCATCGATAACCCCGTTGGTCTGCACGTCAACAGGCACCTCGGCAGGCTCGCTGGATGTGGTCACCGCGAGGGTCGCCGCGAAATGCATGTCGACTTCCAGGATCGACTCGCCGACTTTGAAAGAGCAAACCTAGTCGCGCTGCAACACATTGGCTTGGTCGATCCTTGGGTGGTAGAGCATAAAACCTCAATTGAGAAGACGTACAATGACTGAGGCCAACAGTGGATGGACGGAGATGTACTCAAAGAGCACAACTCATGCTTCACGCGTTGGTTCAAGGACAAGCTTCTCTCGTACCCTTTACATGAGGACTCTTCCAAGGAAGAAAAACTCGTATTCGCCTTGTCACAGGGCGCCGAGCACAACCTGATGACATATCAAGCGTACGATATCAACGGCTACACATTCTACACCGAGGAAAAGGACATGAAGAGCGATTATCAGAACTCCGGGGTAACGATGGAATCCTACACCAGTAACGTCAAGAAAAGATACTACGGAAGGATCGAGGAGATCTGGGAGCTCAGCTACGCTGGAGAGAAGGTGCCGATGTTCCGCGTCAGGTGGTCCAAGAGCATCGTAAAAGAAAGCCAGTATTTCACCACCATGGTTATACCCGAAGCCAAATCCAAGACCGCGGGCGCAAACATCACCGCACAAAATGAGCCATGGGTACTGGCTATCCAAGTGTACCAATGCTTCTTCATTACCGACCCTTCAAAGCCCAGCCGTGTTATCGCGCGGAGAGGCAAAAGGAACATCATCGGAATGGATGGAGCCGCCAACGAGAAAGACTTCGACAAGTACGGCGACCCGAAGATTGAAGATGACGATGATGATGATGCAATAGCATACAAAACAAGAAAGGACCACCCTACCTAAATGCGGTCGCCCGTTCAAGAGAAGAAATCAAGGGGTTCCGGGGCTAAATTATGCAAACGCGAAAAAGAAGGGCAACAAGATTGTGAAAAGATGATAGCTAATAAGATCCAATCACAACGTGTCTGCCGCGTGTGTGTGTGTATGTGAGAATTTTGTATCATTTTTCTATGAAGATATTGATATGTCATTATTACTATATATTTTTAAAAAGTGCAAAAAATGGGGCTTCCTATATTTTTGGAGATTTTTTAAATATTATATTATTTTAGAGATGGATATGCCATGTGGTTATTTTAAAGTGTTTGGATGTTTATGATAAGGTTGATATAATTTTTCTTTAAAGTGCAAAAAAGATGGGACTACCATTATTTTAAAGTGTTTGGATGTTTATGATAAGGTTGATATAATTTTTTTTAAAGTGCAAAAAAGATGGACTACCAGGATTCAAACATGGGTGGCTAGATTCATGTATCAAGGGACCAACCACTAGACTATGTAAGTGGTTATGTCCATTGGCACAGACGCACCTGTTTTAAGCTAGATATGGATTAATGTTAATGGCGCACCTTGCCTAAAGTGTGCCATTGTTATCGACTAACCTTATGGCGCACGTACCAAATGTGCGCCATTGCTAACCCGTACCCCCCTAATCCCCACCTCTCCCCTCTCCCGAAACCCTAACGCCCACACTTCTCCCCCGCGCCCCTCCTCTGCGTCCGACGACCCTCCGGCGACCCCGCGTCCCCGCGACCCTCCGTTGACCCCGCGCCCCTCCTCCCACGTCCTCTCTCTCTCTCACCGCCCCTTCGCCTCTCTCTGCAGGACTCACCGCTGCCTGTCGTCGTCGTCCACGCCGCCGCCCACACCATCTCCCAGCCGCGCCACCGCCGACCGCCTCGACCTCGTCGACCCCGTCCAGCCGGCTCCTCGTCTACGACTACTTCCCCAACGGCACCCTCTTCTCCCTCGTCCACGGTCAGTCCCAGTCTCCCAGATCTCCTCACTTCATTACTCCATTGCCATTGTCGTGCTCTTTGACATCGCCATTGCCATGCTCTGCTCCGTTCTCTGAAACAATTGATCTGTTGCTGCATTTCATCATGTTTTTGTGTATGATGATCCTTTACTGATGGCTGTGGCTGTGGACTTGTACTACTTGCGTAGATTCGTGGCATAGTTCATCCTGTCCATGCTCATCCTTGGTTGAATCTCTCAACAGTTTGTGAATTAGAGCGAGTGTTTCATCTGTGTTGTGGTATGTCTCTACTGGTTTGACTCTAGGATTTGGTATGATGTACATAAGGGTTGATTGATAGTTTTATAATTGATAAAAAATTTCCTACTAGTTAGCTGCTAGTACATAATTATCTGATTGATTAAAGATTGCAGTTTAGCTGATGCCGACTTAGACATCTGGCATGTTATTTTGTCAGAAGTTGGAACTACTTCTGTTGTCTCCTTGCTTTTATTCGTTTGAGCTAATTTTGTACAATCCATCAAGAATTGGATGCTATGAGATTCGTTCCATGTGAGAAAGGTGCGAGTGGTTCAGGTCCTGGATTAGTCTCCTGGTATGATGCAACTGATTATACTTGTGCTTAAACTATTTTTACTTTCATATAAGAACAGTGTGAATGTCTTAAGGTCCAGAGTTAGTCTCTGGGTTGCGATGCCAACTGCATGTACTAAAAATTGAACTAAAACTTGGTACCTTTGAGATGGGTGGGGGAGAATAAGATGGACATATACTGTAGAAGTAGTGGCAATTATCATGTGTTCAGAAATTGGGTGCTCCTGCCAGCCAAATTAGCATCTATTAGTGAATCTGTTAGTATCTGTTGTGCCTATATGTAGGCCTTTTATTGCAGGTACAAATACTGACCCCATTCTCCCGAAATGTCGATTAATTTCCGTTTCGGTTGAGAATGGGGTCCTAGCTCAAGAAAATTAGCAAAGGTCATGCCGATTTTTTCCGTGAATTCGTGCATGACCTTTGTTAATTTTCTTGACCTAGAAGGTGCTTTGCATGTAATTGTCCAACCCATAATATTGTGTTTGATTAAAAAAATCATTATGACAGTATGCATGTGCTCTTGATTCTTGATATGTATGTGTTCAGTAGCACCACACTTGACAATAGTAAGAGTCTATAATTTATACCTTTTTTTCTCTCTTTGTACCCAGAATAATAAGAATTTCATGATTTTTTTATGTTTGTAACAATTAATTTTGAAATGTAATATGTACAAGAACAAGACAGTGAGCTATCTGAGTTGTGAGAGTAAAGATCTATTTGCTCTTAGGGTACAAACCAAAATCACCATCCCTAGTCTACACTTCCATCAATACTCCAGAGTTTTAGTCATTTAGTTGCAGATGTGCTCCTAATTTGTGCATCAACTGTTATTCCTTGGAAACAAAGCATACAGGAGAATTATTCTCTCAACAAATACCTATTTCTGTTTAGTAAATTGTGTTGACGCAAAAAGGGTTCAATGTCGGTACTGTCTTGTAGCCCATGAAAACACTAGTGTCTGCTGGACCCACTAATGACAATAACACCAGTGTTTTGAATTTATTTCTTACCACATAAAGTGGAAAACTGTCTTCTATATCATTTACCTGGCCACTAAGCTCTTGTTCCACTATAATGTTGTTATCTTATAGTAATGTTTTTGCTCTGGTCCCATTGTCTTAATTTTTTACCATTCTAGTTTGTTTGAAATTTCTATATTGCCATCAAACCAAAAGATGACATGTAATTTTTTTAAACCTTCCTTTTATTTTTCCTTTTCTAGTTTTCCTCTAAATGTGAGAGGAATAGATATACTAGCTACCCTAATATGATCCAATCACTCTAGTAGCATTTTTGCTTATCCTATTTAGTGGGTGTAGATGGCCGACAACGATGAGGCCTTCGGTTTGCACCACCAGAAGCAATATTGGGAGATGAGCATGGACGATGATCCACAACCTCAACCCCGCTACGAGGGCATCGTGGATGACTCTACCGATCCCGAGTACACAACCGCTAGCGGGGATGATTGTGGTGCCGCAGAGGCCGATCCCGCCACTGATGATGGCAGCCAACCCACAGATGGAAGCCAACCGAAGAGGCAAAAAAAGGAGAGGAGCCCGAGCAAGCTAGGCACCGTCAAGGAGGAATTTACTGAAGTGGACAAAAATGGGCTTCCAAGAGCGCCCAAAGAATTAGTCGGTGGGTCCGCTGAAAAACTCGGGTGCATTCTCCGGGGCACCGTCTCGATCAACACCGAGACCCTAAGGCATCCTGACCGAGCGAATTTGCGCAACCTCCTCTTCACGAAGCTGCACAACCGATACAAGTTCCCCGCTCAATTCGCAAACACACAACTCCACGGGAATAAAGTGAACAGTGACACACTCATGAAGATGAGCACATCCCTGGCTACTTGGAGAAGCACGGTGAAGAAATTAATTAGTAAAGGTGTTAGTTACGAGAAGATCAAGGAGCACATCCTTCGATCAGCGAAACTGACTACGAGGAGTTCAAGCTCAAGTGCGAGGGCACCTCAACCAGTGAATCGAGTCAGTGGGGGAAAAGTATACGGGGATTGAACTTAGGGGTCCACAGACTCGGTCCCGTCGGTTACAGAGTGGCGGAACCAAAATGGGACAAGGAGGACGCGGAGCGTGCCGCGCAAGGCCTACCGCCCCTCTAGAAAAAATACGGAGATAAGCCTACCGATAACTATGTCAAGGCCCGGTACAAGAGGAACCCGATAACAGGGGAGCTTACGACGGATCCGAAGGGGGAGGAGCTTGAGCGTCTTCTGGTAAAGAATACACCCCCCTGTTAAATTAGCTCCATATGGTTGCATTTTAAAATTAGTGAAGCCAAATTTTTGAATGGTCCCCGCGTTCCTTGTGCAGGAAACTAAAAGCAGCAGCGCGGGGTCCCCGCCTATCGCCCCTTGGGACAACTCTTTAAATAGGGCGATCAACACACTCAAGAAAAAGGATAAGCTTAGTAAGCCGTCGTCAGCTGGTCGTGTGTCCGACAAAGGTTGTTCCACAAAATGGTCGGACTACTATAGCCCTAGGCGAAAGGAGAAAAGCACTAGCGGCTCGGAGGCACAACTCCAGGAAAAAATGGAGCAGATTCCACGCATTGGACATGCGCTCAACAACATGATGCCTTCCTTGTTTGTGTTCATGCGAGACTGGCTTGCGAGCGGTCAAGAGGGGTTGCCCCCGATTCCCAGCTTCATGGGCAGCAACTCTCACAATGCGATGACAGCGGCGGCGGATGCGTTTGTGACCCCGACGGAGGCCAGGACGGTACCCCCGGTTGCGGCCGCGACGGTGTCCCTGACGACGGATGCGTTTGTGACCCCGGCGGCGGCGCAAGTATTGGAGCGTAAAACACCAACGCCCGACACCTCAGGAGCAAGCGCCCCCTCCGTCACATGCCCGCCCGCCGTTGGCGGTCCATCGACATTAGCCGAGCTCGACGCCATCACGATAACTAAGCCTCGACCGATGACTTTCATCTCCTTTTGCCTTTGACTGGGCGTCCTTGACGCCCTACATGTTTTCGCAGGGCACCGTCAACGTTCCATGCACTCTCCTGCACTTCGTGGACGAGGAGTTGGTCGATGTTGCCGTGGGCAGAATCGTTCAACCGGGCATCCGCGTGTTCCATGGTAATCCGATGCCAACCAACATGTATAAGGTTCAACTGATTCGGGTGCTGGATGGCTACGGCGAATTGTTACCTCCCTGTCGACCCCCTGGAGCCGAGGACGAAGATGTGATGGACCTCCACGACTGCTTGAACTGGAGCTTGCTTTGGCCGAAGTGCCAGATTCGTTTGGGGGTGGGGAACTACTGCACCCCACCACCAGTCGTGCCGGCGCCAAGCCATGGAAAAACCGCTGCAACGCCGTCGGCTGATCCGTGCCACCACCCCACGGACATCGATGTGGCACAAGATAGGAGCAACACCAACACCAACACCAACACACTACTTGCCCGTGTCGACGACTTCTTCGAGGAACACGGTGGGTGCGACATGGACGACCATTTCCCGCCTGCTTCTCAAGAACCCAACCTTGGTGCAAAAGACTTCTCCCACCCATCTCGTAGCGCGGAGATGAATTCCAACAATAAGCGTCGACTGTTCAGTTCTCAGGAGACACCTCCAGCTGCTGCCTTCACCGAGGCTAAGACGGACGAGGCGCGAAATGTTATCAGCCCCAACACACTCAGGAAGGCGGTCTCCGAGCAGGTAAAGGTCCCATTACATGAGATGCCAAATAAGAAGGGACGGACAAGAAGGAGGAAGGGTACAACTACTGCGAGCCAGCCGGCACCGACGATCCGTGCTCAAGACGGGCCACCAAGACCCGACGGAATCATGTCGAGGGTGCATGTGGCGGGTAGGCCGATGCTATCTGCTACAATGCTCGATGCTGCAACCGGTGCTATGAAGAGTCTGCATGACTTTGTTCTGAATACAGAGACGCGGCGTCTCAGAGAGAATGATGTGGCATACCCGGTTTTCACCGCCAAGGTGCCAGAGGGAAAGGGCTTTGTTGCTTGCGACATCGGACGTGTGATCTTCCTGCGATTTGATGACATCTTCGCTATGTTTCACCTTTTTCCGCTGCACTACACATTCGTTCGGCTATTTGCGCTCAGTATGGAGATGCGGATCATTGGAGACAAGACCCCGGACATCGTTATAGTCGACCCCTTCTACATGCGTACCAAGCTCTTGTGCAGCTCCGGGGACCGGCGGCTCGCTAGTGATTACCTCGAAGGCGTCATTCTGGCGAAGAAGGATAAGGACAACTTCCTCGTGCCTTACTTTCCCGAGTAAGTCATCCCCTCACATCCCCGTAACGTACATTAGGTTGCTTAGATTTCGGCCGTTCTTTTCCTCCTAACATCTGTGTTGTGTGCAGTGATGAAACAAAGTGCACACTCATCGCTCTAAGCCCGAAATGGTCCATGGCCACGTATTTGGACCCGGACCGTGAGTCGAACAAAGACTACACAAGTATCACGAAAGTTCTCGATGAGGCTCTCTCGCGCTACTCCAAATCTGGAGGCACCTTCAAGAAGGAAGTTGTTAGGTACGGCGCGCATGTGTTCACTCACGTAACAAAGTTCTCCTGCGTCAAGCAGTCGCCTGGCGGTCAGAAGGATTCCTACTACGCCATCCATCACATGCGGGCGTTCGTACGGGACCAGCAGCAGCTTACGCTGCCAGCTCATCTCAAGCACTAGGCCAAACGCTTGTCGAAAATCCAAGACGCCGACCTCAGACAAGAATTCTTTCGCATCCAGTCGGAGTTGGCAGGAATCATCTCTGAAGATGTCCTTCGTAACATGGGGGAGTTCTACCTCAACAATCAACTGTCCAACCGTGAAATAGATACAATGCTAAGATTGCAGGCTGACGGCGATCGCTCATTCATGACCATCACGAAAGACGGCGGCTTCACCCACGCTCCGGCCCGTGAGCGGAGTCAAAAGTCTTGATGCCCGTGCGCCTAGCTATGTAGTTCTGGACTATCAACGAGAGCTCGTGTGTGTTGTATAAACTTTTGTGAACTTGTATGTACATATGTCTCATTAGTTTAAACAGTCATCATTCAACTTATATGTAGTCGATGCTATTTATTACTAGGACCATGAACCGTGTGCTATTAATGTGTGTTGCTTTTCTCTTCCTTTGGTCCTTAATTTTGTTGTATATGTATGTACTGCTTAAATATTATCTGTAAGTTGCTCTTAATGTTTTGTTTGTCCAGTGCATAAATCAGATGCCGTCGTATGTCGTGTACATTGGTAGGAATCCCGGAGTCTACGATGTCTGGGAGGATTGTCGGAGACAGGTTCACCGTTTTAGCGGTAACAGTTACAAAGGGTACCCCACAAGGGCGGAGGCGGAAGCTAGATACGCGCGCTATCTAGCGGGGGAGAGGAGGGAGCGAAGGAGGAACCAGATGAAGATCACTTTGGTCACGATGATGCTCATCGTGACCGCCACCCTCTTCTTCAATGTCATGGTAGTTTAGATATCGACTTGTAATGTGAAGACAAACTCGCTACTCGAGACTTGTAATGTTCTAACTTTGTTCGGTATTTTGAATTCAGAGACTAATATGATGATTTGTAATCGGAGACTAATCGTCTATTGTATTCGATAAATTTGTTGTTTATATCTGTGCTGTTTATAAATCTGGTGTTTATACCTGTTTGTAATCTGTGCAAATATAGAAAAGCAAAGGAAAAAAGACCTAATATTCATAGTAATGGCGCACATAGTGTGCCTTAGTGGCGCATGTGGAGAAACACAGCAATGGCGCACTTCCTGAAAGTGCGCCATTAGTAACCCAGAGTACAATATACACATATGGTGGGACCAGTAACATCAGTGGCGCATCAGTGGCCTTAGTGATGGCGCACTCCCGGTGCGCCATTAGTATCCAGGATAGTAATGGCGCACCTAAAGTGCGTGGTTAATGTCAAAAACCAGTGCGCCATTAAAGACCTTTTTTCCAGTAGTGGCGTAGACTCGGAACTACGTCCTCCCTGTCGTGTAGTAGACCACCGGCGAGGACGAATCTCGGTTGACCTCAAACGATGAAGTATCACCACAAGTGTAGTGCCTCGAAGAGATTATACACGTACGGTACAATCGATGTTCCTCCCGGGCCCCGAACCAGGCGAGCAGCGAAGAAAGACGGATTCGGATCCCGACTCCAGCAGAGCGACGACCTGCCTTATGGTGGGGAACTCCAGTCCAGGTGCATAATCCAAACAAGGGGAGTCCACTTCCAGGAAGGAGAAGGAGAGACAGAGGAATAATTGTGTGTTGGAAAAAGGGGGGGGTGTACCCCTCCTTATATAGGCCAAGGGGGTGCCATCCTCCTCCCCTCCCCCATGTAGGACTAAACTCCCAAGGGGGGGAGTGCGCCGGCCTAGGGGGGGATGGGCCCCACCTTTGGCGCCAAGCCCAAGGGGGGAAACCCTCTCCTCCCCTAATGGGCCCCATAGGCCCATATAGTCTTTTTCCATTATTTTTCATTGTTTTAATATGTTTAAATGTTTAATTTAGATAATTAAATAATAAAAAATTATTGGAACAAATTAAACTTTATTTTGAACCATTCAAAATGTCCGGAACAACTTCCGTCCTCCTCCGGAACAATTCCGGTGATTTCTCCTATTTCACCGATTGATCCCGAAACTGTCCTATGCATCGATTGCCCTTATGTGTAACACCCTAACGGTCAGGGAAATAGCATACATGGTCGAGACTCTTCTCATTGACCAATGACTAGTCAGTTGGACCTGGTTACTGTTGGGGTTCGCAGCAGAAAACACAATTTTTTTCTAACTAGCGTTCCCATAACCCAAGATCTAGCTAGTCGTATTACCGTAACGGAAAGGAGTGCGGAAATAACATACCTCGGGGTGTAGTCCATTGCGCGGGAAACGTTCCCGCAAACGTGGTTGATGTAGCCGATCAAGTTTCACAGCCCCCTGGCTGTGTTGGGCACCCGGATGGGTGTAGTGCCACACGTGTAGCACCTCGTAGTACTCACACACGTACGAGACTCGATGACGACCTCCGTTCTCCGATCCAGCGGAGGTGGCGGAAGAAGACCTCCGGACGGAGCTTCGGCAGCACGACGGCCTCCGATTCTAGAAGAGAATCCTCAATTCCACTATAGGCTCACACTAGGGAGCCCACCGTGAAAGAGACAAGGGAGGGGAGAAGACCGAAGAAAACCGATCTCAATTCGGAGTAATATTTATTTCTCACGAATTTCTGTGTATTAAATATGTGCACCCTGCCCATCTATATATACGCAGAGGGGAGGGAGTCAACCCCTCTCCCTTAGCAATGTGGGACTAAAGTCCCTTTGCTAAGGGGGTGGCCGGCCAAGGGGGGGAGGGCGCGCACCCCTCATGGGCCCTAGGGCCCATGGCGCCTCCCCCCTTTTTCCTTTTTCTTTTTCCCTTTTATTTCCCCTAATGGGTCTTTTCTCCACTAAGGCCCATTGCACATATTAATTAGAAATAAAATGATTTTAATTATTAATTCAATTAATTAATAACTAAAACATAATATTCCATCTCCCGGTGCTCCGGAACACCTTCCGGTTCACTCCGAACTTGTTCGGTTCAACACGGTACTTCTCCGATGTCGTTTCCTTTATTCTCTGGTTACTCCGATGGTTCCGAAAAGGTCTCCGATTTCATCAAGCCCTTAAGTGTGTTACCCCACGGTCTGAGAACACTCTAGTCATGACCGATATGAGGCTACGGTCAATGATCATCAGCGGGACCTGGATGCCCATAATGACCCCTGTGCATTCCGGATATGGAACACCGATTGGACCTTACGCCGTATAGCATTCCCTTTGTCAGCGATACCGGATTGTTCCGAGATTCAATCAATGACATCCTATGTCTAGTTCAACCTTGTTCTGAACTAATCCTCATTCACTCGTTCCCGTGATATTCATCCCCGTGACCTAGTCACACGCTGCAGCTTTATGGATGGAATCTCACCGAGTGGGCCCCGAGTATCTATCCATTATATGGATTGACAAATACCGCTCTTGTAACAATACTCCTCAACATATCTCCACAGAATACCCAAGATACAACCGTTATGACCCGCATATTTCAGTCAGGTGGTGGGATGTAGGTCAAAGCATCCGGGAAGATAGCAATTATGCACGTACTCACGGTCAAAGGAACGGTCTACCACGTTCTGTAATTACAAGACTGAACCTTCACAAGATTTGATCATGATGTAATGATTACTTTGGGTAATGTTCATCACGTCACTTAACCAGTGAGGTGACCTCATAGTCAAGAGACTTAATTGTCCATGATCGCGAAACCACGACCATCATGTTGACCATGAACTAGTTATCGATGTAGAGGCTAACTAGGAACTCTGGGGGTTTCTATACCACACCTGCATCATTGTTTCACTGACACAGTTCTAGCACGGTATGAAACTGGTTATGAACTTGCTTAGATATATTGGAATAATCATATATTATTTGCCTCTAGAGCATATATCCAACAGTTACAATCCTTGACAGCTCCTGCGCTTCCATCGAATGAACTTCAATCGCTTTTGGAAACCGTTAACGATACGACGTAATCCCTTTGTGTTGCGGTACTTTGTTTTTCCGAGGTTCGATCGTCGGTATCCCACATACCGTGTTTACATCTCGTTCACAACAAACAAGTTTACTCATCCGTGCCTATTGCATCTCCCGTGACCTAGTAACCTGCTTGCAAGCTATTGATGCAATATCACCGAGTGGGCCCAGAGTACCTGTCCTGTTACAAGGACTGACAAATCCCGCTCTGATCTATTAACATATTCATCAACCATCTATTTCGGAATACCCAAAGTGCACCGTTATAGACAACATATTTCAGTCAGGCGGTGGGATACAAATCAAAGTCTCCTCATAGATGACAATTATGTATGATCATTACGGTCTAAGGACTAAGCCATACGTTACAAAGTCATCGCAACGCTGAACTATGTGACTCGATCACATTGCAATACTTTAGGTGGGTGTATGTCCATCACATCATTCCCCTAATGACATGACCTCATTGTCAATGGACTTAAGTGTCTCCATGATCAGGAAAGCTTGATCAATCAATTGCCCAATGAGATAGTTTACCCGAGTTAAACTACGGACCTATGTTTTCTACTACACCTGTATTAGTATTTCCAAGTAATACAGTTATAGCACAGTATAAAACGTATTATGAACAAAACGGATATGTGACAAATATCTTTATTAATTTGTCTCTAGGGCACATATCCAACAGTCTCCCACTTGCACTAGAGTACAAATTACACTAGTTTACATCAGGTATGTATCTAACACCAATAGTCTCTCGGTGTTCTTCAAACTTACCCTGTGGAAGAGGTTTAGTCATTGGGTCTGCTGCGTTCAGATCCATATGTATCTTGTGAATCCTAGTGTGTCCATTCCGGACGTAGTCTCGCGTCACATTGAACTTTCGGAGAATGTGCTTGGCTATAGAGTGAGTTCTTTGCTCCTTCGCGTTAGCAATGGCACTCGTGTTGTCGCAGAAGATTCCCACGGGTTCAGTGCAGCTGGGAAAGACAGCAATCTCGATCACGGACTTCTTCAGTCATGGCGCCTCGTTTGACGCTTCGCAAGCGCCAATATACTCCGATTCCATTGTAGATTGGGCGACGACTGACTGTTTACCGCTCCTCCAGATAATTGCGCCATCGTTCAACATGAAAACATATCCCATCTGGGATTTCGAATCATCTAGGTCTGATCCGAGGCTTGCGTCAACGTAACCCTTTACGGTGAGATCCTCATCAACTCCTCCATAAACGAGAAAGAGATCATTTATTCTTCTCAAGTACTTTAGGATGTTCTTTACTGCGGTCCAGTGAGCCATTCCCAGATTACTCTGGTAGCGATTAGTCATACTAATAGCCAGCGCTAAATCCGGCCTGGTACATAACATAGCATACATGAGAGAACCTATGGCTGAGGCATAGGGTTTTGAGGACATTTCCTCCTTCTATTTTGCTGTGGTCGGGCACTGGCGAGGGGGTGACCCCATGAATCCTGCGTGTGAGGATACCTGGTGTGCATGAAGACCGAAGGCCCGGTAGAAAGCCTAAACGAGCCCACGACTGGCCCAATCAAGACACCGACGTAGGAGTCCGCGACTGATATGGAGAACACGACTTGGCGCACAAGGCAAGACTAGGATTAGGAAATTATCTCTATAATCTAGTATGGACTCCCGGAGACCTAGCCTAGTATATAAAGGCTGGGAGGGGAGACGTCCTGATCATCCAATATCGAATGTACTCTCCTAGCCTTGCGAGAACTCGCCTTGTCCACCCTTGTAATCACCCCCTCACGCAATAATATCGAGCAGGAAGGGATTCTCCTGTTAGCCGACGAGTATCGTCCAACCTGTTCCTTCTCTATGACTAACCCAGGGTCCCTGACCATGGGATTTGTTGAGGCTGATCCTCGTCAATTGGCGCCGTCTGTGGGAACTACACAGGTTGGAATAATGATCTTGACGGTCCTGTCTTCAGCAAATCATGACTCGAGGGCTAGAGCTAGATCTAATCCTCTCGAGGAGTTCAAGTTCACCACAAGCATCTTCATCGCCCCACCAAGATCACTTAGTCCGCAGCCGAATCAAGCCCAACATCTCGACAACCGCCAGATCCACCGCCGACGGAAAAGAAATCGACGAACCAGAAGGAAAGCGCGAGTATTCTACGCGGGAATCCCACTCAAAGAGTCGCAACGCGCGATAGAAGATTCGCCAACCACTCAATGACCCGCCGCCACCCGGACTCCCGCCACGCGACAAGACAGCGACTTCGAAACCCAGACCGGCGAGTACTACGACCCAGATTGAAGACCAGACAAATTCGCCAACTTCATCCGGAACCAGTCTCTCAGCGATGGGATAGATCTTGACCCAAGATTCCACTACCGAATAGAAGACCACTAGCGGAATTTCCATGTCTCAAGAAGAAGAAGGCACGCTGGTTCCAGTAAGCTCACAGCCAGAGAGCAACTGGAAGGACCTTGCACGATCCACTATTTCGAAGACGGATGGGGACGCCTCAGAGCAAGCCACACCCTAGGAGATTGTCGTCTATTCACCGAACTCTCCAACAACCTCAAGGAGAAAAAGTAGCGTGAAGGCAAACGCACCCGAAGAAGCGCGCAGTCACCAGCACCAAGTACAGAAAGGCAATACCCCATATCCCATGGACGAATTTTCATGATCCAAGAAGGAAGACCCTCAAAAGCAAAGCAGGACGCTTACACCCGGCAGGCCCGAGCAGCCGAGGGACTAGAGATAGCAGAAATCTACCAACTGTGTGGCGCCGAGACCAACATCACTTTCTCTCTCAGAGCGACCACCCGCCCGTAGTCCCAAGGTCGGGGCATGCACCCTTGGTCCTTGAAGCCCAGATCGGAGGCTACTACATGGACAGAGTCTTCATGGACTGAGGCAACAGCCTAAACATAATCTTCGCCAGCACCCTACACAAGATGCTAATCCCACGATCAGATGGAAGAAGTCAGACGCCACAATATATGGCGTAGTTCCAGGTGAAGCAGCCGCCTCCATCAGAACAATCGATCTCGATGTCATCTTCGGCAACAAGCGCAACTTCGCAAGACAAGTCCTCGAGTTCGAAGTGCTCGACTGGCAGTCGCAGTACCACGCCATACTCGGGCGACCAGCGTTTGCCCAATTCATGGCGGCCCCACACTATGCATATCTCAAACTCAAGATGCTAGGACCCGCAGGAGTCATCACAATCAATGTAAGCTTCACCAAATCAGATTAGTGCGACCGCGACTTCCGCAAAGTCTCCGACACGTTCGGAGCCCAACAACAACTCGAAGAAATAGCCTTGGTGACAGATAAAAGCATTTTTCCACTGGCAAGCCGAAGCGAGTCAAAAGAATTCGGCCGCGATTTCATCGTCGACAGCGACACAATCACCCACCAAGTTCACCCAACAGACCCAGAGAAGACGGTCCGCGTATACTCCCACCTCCCAGAAGAACAAGCAGCCACCCTCATAGCCTTCCTTCGCGAAGAGTGGAAAATCTTCGCCTGGTGCCCAGCCGACATGCCCGGAATACCGCGAGAATTTGCAGAATACGCGCTCCACATCAAGCCAAACACTAAGCCAGTAAAGCAGGCGATGCGACGATTCTCAGAACCCAAGTGCAGAGCAATCGAAGAAGAAATCAACCGACTACTCGACGCACAGTTCATCCGGGAAACGAAGAAAGCAACCTGGATTGCAAACCCAGTCTTGGTCCCTAAAAAAGACACTGACGTACTGAGGATGTGCGTCGACTACGGTCCTGTCAACAAGCACTGCCCGAAAGACCACTTCCCCCTGCCGAGAATCGACCAGATAATCGACTCCACAGCAGGATGCGACCTCCTATACTTCCTCGATGCATACTCAGGATACAATCAGATAAGGATGAAGGAAGAAGATAAAGAGCACACCTCGTTCATCACCCCCTACGGCGTGTTCTGCTACAGAACAATGCCCTTTTGTCTAAAAAATGCCGGAGCCACGTACCAACGAATGATGCAAGCATGCTTGACAGACCAAATTGGCAAAAACGTTCAGGTCTACATAGACGATATTGTCATCAAAACCTAAAGCGCAAACACGCTACTCAACAACCTCCGCGAAACATTCGCGGCCCTCAACAAGTACATAATCAATCTCAACCCTAAAAAGTGTGTGTTCGGCGTCCCAGCCGGAAAACTACTCGGGTACATGGTCTCCACTCGAGGAATCGAAGCAAACCCCGAAAAGGTCCAAGCAATCGCCAAGATGCAAAAGCCAACCAACATCAAAGGCTTGCAGCAGCTCACAGGAAGACTCGCAGCATTGAGCCATTTCATCAGCAGGCTAGGAGAAAGGACCCTACTGTTCTACCAACTGCTCAGAAAAGGAGAACAATTCGAATGGACCGAGGAAGCCCGCAATGCATTCGAAGACCTAAGGAAAACCCTCTCGACTCCACCAATCTTTGCGTTACCCAAAGAACGAGAGAAACTGTACCTCTACATAGCAGCACGCAACAGTGTAGTCAGCACGGCGCTCGCCGTCGAGCGTGCAGAAGAAGGCAAAATCCAGAGCATACAAAGACCAATCTACTACCTAAGCATGTTGCTCACAGGTAAAGCCCAACAACAATCCGCGAGATCTGATGTTCAAACACCCAACAACAATCAAAGCCCAAGTACTCCCAGACTTCCTGGTCGAGTGGACAGAGGTCCAAACACCAGGCCCCCAAATCTGTCCAACTCATGGACGATGTTCTTCGACGGGTCCAGAAGACAGCAAGGAGACGGAGCAGGCGTCGTACTAGTCTCCCCCAAACGAACAAAGCTCAAATAAGTCCTCCAGATCAACTTCAGCAATGCCTCCAACAACGAAGCAGAATACGAGGCACTACTCCATGGCATGCGCATGGCAAAAACTTGCGGCGCCACTCGCCTCTCGATCTACGGCGACTCCAACCTCGTCGTCCAGCAGGCGATGAGAGACTGTAACACAGTCGCAGACAACATGATGGCCTACCAGAAGCTCTACAACACACTAGAAGGAGGATTCGACGGCTGCGAACTCAACTACATCTCCAGAGCAAATAACACAGAAGCCGACGAACTTGCAAACATCGGATCGACTCGAGGACCAATACCACCAGGCGTTTTCCTCGAGAGCATCAGCCAGAGATCAATCAAAGTAAATACAGCGGCGCCCGAGGCAGTCGCAGAGGCCGATGACACAAATGAACCAGCGCAGGTGGCGGCAGCAAGCACATCTGACGACACAAGCAGCCGAGCAACCGAAGTCGTAGAACCAGCCACACTCGAAGACCCAGACTAGTAAAAACCGTTCCTTCGATTCCTAATCGAAGGCACCCTACCACAGGACGTCGCAGAAGCCCGACGCATCAGTCGAAGATCCAAAGCATTCATAGTAATCAACAGACAGCTATACAAGCGCAACATCTCTCAGGTCCTCCAAAAGTGTATTGACGAAGAAGACAGCAAATCCCTACTGCTCGAGATTCACAAAGGCACCTGTGGGCACCACGCGAGCAGTCACGCACTCATGGCCAAGGCTTTTCGAGCAGGGTTCTACTGGCCGACCGCCATGAGAATTGCGGAAGATATCGTGCGGCGTTGCATCGCCTGCCAAAAGTTCGCCAGCAAGCCACACGCCCCAGCATCAAAACTCAAAACTATACCGCTGTCCTGGCCATTCGCCACCTGGGGACTCGACATGGTGGGTCCACTCAAGAAATCCTCAAAAGGAGGACGAACACACCTACTAGTCGTAGTCGACAAGTTCACCAAATGGATCGAGGCAGTACCAATCACCAGCTCAACAACCCTCACGACAGTTACTTCATCAAGTCAATCATCTTTAGATTTGGCGTACCGCACAACATCATCACAGACAATGGTACAAACTTCACAACAGCAGAATTCCAAAACTTTTGTTAGGAGATGGACATCAAAGTCAACTAAGCTTCAGTCACGCACCCACAATCCAACGGCCAAGTGGAGAAGGCAAACGACCTAGTATGCGGAGGAATAAAGAAACGACTCCTCACACCACTAGAACAAGCCACAGGCAACTGGGTAGAAGAACTCCCCGCAGTACTATGGAGCCGGCGCACCACCCCAAACAGCTCGACCCAGTATTCACATTTCTTCATGGTATACGGGTAGAAGCAGTGCTGCCACACGACTTAAAATTTGGGGCTCCCCGAATCTCAAGGTACGAAGAGGAAGAGGCAGAAGAAGCATTGCAGAACAATAAAGACACAGCAGACGAAGCACGACACACAACCATAACAAGATCTGAAGGATACCAGGACAAGTTGCGCACATATCAAAGCAGTCGCCTGAGGACCAGAATGTTCAGCAAAGGAGACCTCGTCTTGCGGTTGATACAAGAAAAAGTGCACAAACTTGCCCCGCAATGGGAAGGGCCGTTCATAATCTCGGAGGTCCTAGGAGGAGGCGCATACAGGTTGAAGAACCCGAAGACCAATTAAGACGTGGGAAATCCATGGAACGTAGCGAACCTATGCATGTTCTACCCATAGTCCCCCAGGCATTGTCAGCGGCATCGGCAGCAGCACCGATCGGCAACCCATGTAAAACTCGAAGAAATAAAATGGTGTTGCCCAAACATTATCACTAAAAGCACTCGGGGGCTCGAGCATAAAACTCCCCCCGAGAGATGCTATCCTCGCACACGCGGCCTTACTTAAAAGCACTCGGGAGTCGAGCATAAACTCCCCCCGAGAGACGCTATCCTCGCACACGCGACCTTACTTAAAAGCACTCGGGAGCTCGAGCACAAACTCCCCCCGAGAGACGCTATCCTCGCTCATGCGACTTTACTTAAAAGCACTCGGGGGCTCGAGCACAAAATCCCCCCGAGAGATGCTATCCTCGCTCACGCGACTTTACTTAAAAGCACTCGGGGGCTCGAGCATAAACTCCCCCCGAGAGACGCTATCCTCGCTCATACGACTTCACCTGGAAACACTCCAGGGTCAGAACACAAGATCTCCTCGAAGTACCAAGAGTTTTCTCACAAGAGAATCGTATCGGCAAATGCAAAGTCCTTTTGACGAGGGGGTGACCCCACGACTCCTATGTGTGAGGCTACTTGGTGCGTATGAAGACAGAAGGCCCACTGGGAAGCTGCGACAAGCCCACGATTGGCCCAACCAAGCACCGACGTAGGAGTCCGCGACTAACATGGAAGGTGCAACTTGGTGTACAAGGCATGACTAGGGTTAGGAAACTACCTATGTAACCTAGCACGGACTCCCCGAGACCTAGCCTAGTATAAAAAGGCTGGGAGGGGAGACGTCTATCTCATCTCAATACACATCTACTCATCCTAGCCTTGCGAGAACTCGCCTTGGCCTCCACTGTAATCGGCCCCTCACGTAATAATATCGAGAAGGAAGTGCTTCTCCTGTTAGCCGACGAGTATCGTCCAACCTGTGTGATACGGTAAGGACAGTTTTCTCACTCCTCGTTGGTTACCCCAAGTGGAAGGTGAGATGTAGCGTAGCAGAAAATTTCCCTCGGTGAATATACCAAGGTTATCGAACCAGTAGGACTCCAAGAGATACAAGAAGGTGACAACGGCGCCAGAAATTAGGCGGTTGACGTGGACCTGCACACAGCAACAAATAACTTTTCTCCCAACGAGTACAGAGGATTTGTCAATTCCTCCGGCCTTACTGTTTACAAAGGATCAACGCAAGAGATAATAATAGTGGCAACTAAAAGTAAAGACTGAAAGTAAATTGAGGGTGTAAACAGTAATGTGAAGATGGACCGGGGTCCCGTGATTTTCACTACTGATGTCTCTCTCCCAAAATACGATAAAAGTGCTAGCGAGGTAAACAAATCACAGTTGGTCATTTGACAGGATTATGAAGGCACCGCAATGCTAACTATGCTGCAAAGAAAGGAAGGGCTCAAAAGCAATGGGCAGTACGCCAAGGTAAGTAGACCGAAATCCATCTGCATCTACTACGAATCATCCACCTTGAGATATCTATCCAGAACATCTCGCTGGTATTAAGTTGCGAATCCCACCCAAAGTGTAAACTCAAAGCAACAGACAACTGCATTAAAAGAACTTTGCGTAAAGTAAACAATCCTTGCACCCGCAGGTACAAGCACCGTTGTTTTATCCCTGGTGGCAACATCACATCCCCTAGTCTCATGTTTCTGTCACTCAAGCTAGACATCGAGGGGCTGAACCCACAATCGAGCATAACGCTCTCTCTTGGAGTTGCAAATAAAATACTTGGCCAAAGCAAATACCGCAACGGAGAACATGTAATAATTTACTCAAGAACGAAATATAAAAGAGAAGAACCAAATATATTACTCATCACAATCTGAACATAGTCTCATAATCCATCAGATCCCAACAAACTCAGCATAGCAACAGCAGAAATTACATAGATGCCTCGATCATGTGAGGCAGCTCACGAGGACTCGAAAGTGGAGGCACAAAAGGGGGAGAGATAGATCACATAGCTACTGGTCACGGACCCATGGTCCAAGGGAAACTACTCACGGTACATACGGGAGGCGTCCATGGCTATGGATGGTCTCCCGGAGGGGGTTCCTCCTCCCGGCAGGGTGCCGGGGCAGCTTCTCCAGGCAGCCCCGATCTTGAAACGGCGGCGGCGGCGGTACAGAGGGGGGTTCGCGAGAAAGAGAACGATATTAGGGGTTTCCACCCCGAGGGGTAAATATAGGCGAAGGGGGTGTCGAGGGGACGCACCAGGCAGCCAGGAGGCCTCCTGGCGCGGCCTAGGGTGGGGCCGCTCCAGGGACCTTCCTGGCCTCCTGGTGGTGGCCCCCCTTCGCTCCTTTGGTGTTTCCGGAAGCTTCCGTGACGCTGATTTTTTATCTGATTTTTCCGGATTTTTTGGAGCACTTTTAATGGCCGGAAAACCTGAAATACAAAAACAGCAGAAAACAGAAACTGGCAACTGCGTGCACTGAGTTAATAGGTTAGTCCAAATTGGTTCAAAAGTGTATGAAAGTTAAGCAAAACATGGCAAAGTCACACAAAACATGCATGGAGCAAGTAGAAATTATAGATACGTTTGGGACGTATCTATGTGCCATCTCTATGACTAACCCAGGGTTCCTGACCATGGGATTTGCCGGGGTTGATCCCCGTCAATTGGCGTCGTCTATGGGAACTACACAGGTTGGAATAACGATCTCGGCGGTCCCGACTTCAACAGATCGAGACCCAAGGACTGGAGCCAGATCCAATCCGCTCGAGAGATTCAAGTTCACCGCAAGCGTCTCCGTCACCCCGTCAGGACCACCCAGCCTGCAGCAGAATCAGGCCCAACACCTCGACGACTGCCAGATCCATCACCGACGGAAAATAAACCGACGACCCAGAAGACAAGCACAAGGAGGTTACTCGAGGATCCCACTCGAGGAGTCACAGCGCGTGGCCGAAGGCTCGCCCATCAGTCGATGACCCGCCGCCGCCCGGACTCCCACCACGCGCCAAGACAGTGACTCCGAGACCCAGTCCGGAGACTACTACGACCCGGATCGAAGGCCAGACGAAGTCGCCAACTTCATCCGCAATCAATCACTCAGCGACGGGATAGAACTCGACCCAAGATTCCACAGCCGAGCAGAGGACCCCTCGCAGATCTTCCAAGTCTCAAGGAGAAGAAGGCACGCCGGCTCTAGCAAACTCACAGCCAAAGAGCAACTGGAAGGACCTTGCGCGATTCATTGTTTTGAAGACAGTCGAGGACACCTTAGAGAAAGACACACACTTGGAGACTGCTGCCTATTCGCCGAACTCACCAACAGCCTCAAGGAGGAGAAGCAACGTGAAACCAAACGCACTCGAAGAAGCATGCAGTCACCCGCACCAAATACAGGGGAGCAATAGCCCGCGTCCCAGGGACGAATATGCATGATCCAAGAAGGAAGACTCTCGAAAGCAAAGAAAGATGTCTACACCTTGCAGGACGAAGCAGCCGAAGACCTAAAGAAAACTGAAATCTAACAACTGAGCGGCGCCGAGACCAGCATCACCTTATCACAAAGCGACCATCCGCCCGCAGTCCCGAGGCCTGGGCATGCACCTCTGGTCCTCGAAGCGCAGATCGGAGGAAACGACATGGATAGAATCTTCATGGACGGAGGCAGCAGTCTAAACATAATCTTCGCCAGCACTCTACGCAAGATGTTCATCCCACGATCAGTGTGGAAGAAGTCAGGAACCACAATATACGACGTAGTCCCGGGCGAAGCAGCAACCTCCATCGGAGCAATACAGCTTGACGTGATCTTCGGCAGCAAGAGAAACTTCACAAAACAGGCACTCGAGTTCAAAGTACTCGACTAGCAGTCGCAGTATCATGCCATACTCGGGTGACCGGCGTTTGCACAGTTCATGGCGGTTCCACACTATGCATATCTCAAGCTCAAGATGCCAGGACCTGCAGGAATCATCACAGTCAAGGGAAGCTTCGTCAAATCGGACCAGTGCGAACGCGACTTCCAAAAAGTCTCCAACACATTCGGAGCCCAACAACAGCTCAAAGAAATAGCCATGGTGATGGACAAAATCATATTTCCACTAGCAAACAGAAGCGAGACAAAGGAATTCGGTCGCGACTTCAGCATCGGCAGCGACACGATCACACACCAAGTACACCCGACTGACCCAGAGAAGACAATCCGCGTATATGCCCACTTTCCAGAAGAGCAAGCAACCGCCCTCATAACTTTCCTTCGCGAAGAGTGGAAATTTTTTGCCTGGTGCCCAACCGACATGCCCGGGATACCACGAGAATTCGCAGAACACGCACTTCACATCAAGCCGAACACGAAGCCAGTAAAAAAGGCACTGCGACGGTTTTCAGAGCCCAAACGCAGAGCAATCGGACAAGAAGTCAATCGACTAATCGACGCATAGTTCATCAGAGAGACAAAGAAATAAACATGGATAGCAAACCCAGTCCTAGTCCCTAAAAAGGACACCGAGGTACTGAGGATGTGCGTCGATTACGGGCCCATCAACAAGCACTGCCCAAAAGACCACTTCCCCCTGCCAAGAATCGACCAAATAATCGACTCCACAGCAGGATGTGACCTCCTCTCCTTCCTTGACGCATACTCAGGATACAATCAGATCAGAATGAGGGAAGAAGACGAAGAGCACACCTCATTCATCACCCCCTATGGAGTATTCTGCTACCAAACAATGCCTTTTGGCCTAAAAAACGCAGGAGCCACGTACCAGCGGATGATGCAAGCATGCTTGAGAGACCAGATCGGCAGGAACGTTCAAGTCTATGTGGACGACATCGTCATCAAAACCTACAGCGCAATCAAGCTACTCGACGACCTCCGCGAGACATTCGCCCCTCAACAAGTACAGGATTAAGCTCAATCCCAAAAAATGTGTGTTTGGCCTCCTAGCTGGAAAACTTCTCGGATACATGGTCTCTGCCTGAGGAATCGAAGCAAACCCGGAAAAGGTCCAAGCAATCGCCAAGATGCAAAGGCAAACCAACATAAGAGGAATACAGCAGCTCACAGGAAAGCTCGCAGCACTGAGCCGCTTCATCAGCAGGTTGGGCGAAAGAACTTTGCCATTTTACAAACTGCTGAGAAAGGGAGAAAAATTCGAATGGACCGAGGAAGCAAGCAATGCATTCGCGGACTTAAAGAAGACCCTCTTGACCCCACCAATCTTGGTGATGCCTAAAGAAAGGGAAAAGTTATATCTCTACATAGCAGCACACAGTAGTGTCGTGAGCACAGTACTCGTGGTCGAACGGGCAGAAGAAGGGAAAATCTAGAGCATCCAGAGACCAATCTACTACCTCAGCAGGCTACTCACAAAGCCACAGCAGCGGTATCCACACTACCAGAAGCTCCTACTCGCCATCATCATGAACTCCAAGAAAGTATCGCACTACTTCGACGAACACTCCATCACAATCGTGACCAGCGCACCACTCGCGGACATCCTCAACAACCCAGGAGCGACCGGTCGAGTCGCCGAGTGGAACATGGAGCTCAGCCCACGAGACCTGCAGTTCAAGCACCCAACAGCAATCAAAGCCCAAGTACTCCCAGATTTCCTGGTCAAGTGGGCAGAAGACCAAACACTAGGACCCCCAGACCTATCGAATTCATGGACGATGTACTTCGACGGATCCAAGACAGCAAGGAGCCGGAGCAGGCGTCGTACTAGTCTCCCCCAAAGGAACGAAGCTCAAATACATCCTCCAGATCAATTTCAGCAATGCCTCCAACAACGAAGCAGAGTATGAGGCGCTAATTCACGGCATGCGCATGGCAAAGACTTGCGGTGCCACTCGCCTATCGATCTATGGCGACTCCAACCTGGTCGTCCAGCAGGCGATGAGAGACTGTAACGCAGTTGCAGACAACATGGCCGCTTACCAGAAGCTCTACAACACGCTAGAAGGAGGATTCGATGGCTGTGAACTCAACTACATCCCCAGAGCAAACAATACAGAAGCCGACGAACTCTCGAACATCAGGTCGACTCGAGGACCAATACCGCCAGGCGTTTTCCTCGAAAGCATCAATCAGAGATCAATAAAGGCAAAGCAAGCGGATCCCAAAGCAGTCGCAGAAGAAGACGACACAAATGATCCAGCACAGGTGGCGGCAACGAGCGCAGCCGATGCTACAAACAGCCAAGCAATCGAAGCTGAAGCACCAGCAGCACTCGAAGACCCGGCCTGGACATGACCTTTTCTTCGATTCCTAATCGAAGGCACCCTACCGCAAGACATTGCAGAAGCCCGACGCATCAGTCAGCGATCCAAAGCATTCACAGTAATCAACAGACAACTCTACAAGCGCAGCATTTCCCAGGTCCTACAAAAATGCATAGACGAGGAAGACGGCAAAGCCCTACTACTGGAGATTCACGAAGGCACCTGCAGACACCATGCCAGTAGTCGAGCACTCGTGGTAAAAGCCTTTCGAGCAGGGTTCTATTGGCCAACCGCCATTAGAAATGCAGAGGATATTGTACGACGGTGCATCGCGTGCCAAAAATTCGCTAGTAGGCCGCACGCCCCAGCATCAGAACTCAAAACCATACCACTATCATGGCCATTCGCCACATGGGGACTCGACATGGTAGGCCCGCTCAAGAAATCATCAAAAGGAGGAAGAACACATCTATTGGTCGCAGTCGACAAATTCACCAAATGGATTGAGGCAGTACCAATCACCAGCTCAACAGCCCTCACGGCAGTCAACTTCATCAAATCAATCATCTTCAGATTCGGAGTACCACACAACATCATCACGGACAATGGTACAAACTTCACAGCAGCAGAATTCCAAAACTTCTGCCAGGAGTTGGGCATCAAAATCAACTACGCGTCAGTCGTACAACCGCAGTCCAATGGCCAAGTGGAGAAAGAAAACGGCTTAGTATGCGGAGGATTAAAGAAGTGACTCCTGGCACCACTTGAGCAAGCCGCAGGCAACTGGATAGAAGAACTCCCCACAGTTCTATGGAGCCTACGCACCACCCCGAATATCTTAACCCAATATACGCCCTTCTTCTCGGTATACGGGGCAGAAGCAGTGCTACCACACAACCTAAAATTCGGAGCACCCATAATCTCAGGGTACGAAGAAGAAGAGGCAGAAGAAGCACTGCAGAATGACAAAGACGTAGCAGACGAAGCCCGAGACACGGCCATCACAAGATCTGAAGGGTACCAGGACAAGCTGCGTACATATAAAAGTAGCCGCCTGCGGACCAAATCGTTCAACAAAGGAGACCTTGTGCTACGGCTAATACAGGAAAAAGTGCACAAACTTGCCCCACAATGGGAAGGGTCGTTCATCATCACGGAAGTCATAGGAGGAGGAGCATACAGACTGGCGAATCCGAAGACCAATGAGGACGTGGGAAATCCATGGAACGTAGCGAACCTACGCTTGTTCTACCCATAAGTATCCTATGCATTATCAAAACATCGGCAGCAGCACTGATCGGCAACTCATGTAAAAATTCAAAGGAATAAAGCAATGCTGCCCAAAAACATCTTACAAGCACTCGGGGGATCGAGACTAGAACTCCCCCCGAGAGACGCTATCTTCGTGAACGCGACTTTTACTTACAAGCACTCGGGGCTCGAGCATAGAACTCCCCTCGAGAGACGCTATCTTCGCGAACGCGACTTTTACTTACAAGCACTCGGGGGCTCGAGCCTAGAACTCCCCCCGAGAGGCGCTATCTTCGCGAACGCGACTTTTACTTACAAGCACTCGGGGGCTCGAGCCTAGAACTCCCCCCGAGAGACGCTAGCCTCGCAAACGCGACTGTTACTCAAGACCCGGGGGCTCAGCCATAAAACTCCCCTAAAAAGAAGTCATCCTCAACAAAAATGCGACTCTCGCCAAAAGACAAAACCCAGGCAAAAGAAAGTTGCAAAAAGCGCATGATTCTTTAGTCTTCACCCAATCACAAGCGATCACCTAAAGACTCGGGGGCTACTCCCATCGGGAGCGCTGACGCACGCCCGATCTAGACTTGAAAAAATTCAAAGACAACCACAAACCGGTGAAGCAAAAATTCATAAAGCCTGCGCTCGATTCTGCAAATCAAACGCAGCCTCGGGGGCTACTCCCATCGGGAGCGCTGGCGCGCACCCGATAAGGCACTTTCATTACAAAGGAGTCGAAGGCACTCTCATTACAAAGGAGTCGAAGGCACTCTCATTACAAAGGAGTCGAAGGCACTCTCATTACAAAGGAGTCGAAGACAACTCTCATTACAAAGGAGTCGAAGACAAATCTCATTACAAAGGAGTCGAAGACAACTCTCATTACAAAGGAGCGGAAGGCGTTTCATTACAAAGTAATCGAAACGACAGTTTGTCATTATAGAAGGACCTGCAGAACTACAAGCTGGGCTACATTCAAACTTCTACATGTGTTCTCATGCTGAGATAATTGGCACTTTTGTGCCACAGCCTGGTGGGCATCATCACAGACAAAGTAGCAGCCTAGCCGAAGAAGAAGCTCGCCGTCCTCCAGTTCTACAAGGCGCCTCGCCTACTGCCGCTGCCGCTTGACGATTGGCTTGACGTCCAGTTCTTCCTTAGAACTAGAAGAGCAAACACCATCGCCCGAGGGGTCAGCCGAAGAAGAAGACACGGGAGAAGCAGGCGAACCACCACTCGAGCCTTCAGAATCGCTGCTGCTCGTATCCTCACAGTACGGATCAGACGGTTGCCACCAGCATCAAACGCACAGATAATAACTGTATGTTCGCCGTCAAAGTGACAGCAAAGACTGTCCCCGCTGCGCAGATTCAGCCGGCGAGAAAACGTCCTCCAGCCAGAACCAAGAAAGATCAAGGACGAAGCATCAACTTCCAGCTGCACCCAAGAAGAAGAAGAGGGCTCCCGTGAAGACGGAGCCGGAAACCCTCCAAGTTACGTTCAGAAGCAATGGAGGCAAACGAAAAGGGAAGAGGAATCCGGGCAGCATCCCGGCCAAGAACAAGCAAAAGAAAGTCATAGCGCCAAAAACCCTCCTCCATGGATGAAGAGGAAGAAAGCACCAACGTGGCACCATGGCGTCCACCTCGTGAATAACGAGGAGTGCGGCCACCACGACCACGGCGGCCACGACTTTGCCCAGCCACACCTCTACCACGCTTGGGTGCCATATGAAGAAAAAAGAAGAAGAAGAAGAAGAAGAAGAAGAAGAAGGGAAAGATGCGAAGAATGGACGCCAAGGACGGGCAGCCAAAGGAAGCATCCATAGCTCAAATCCAAGGGCAAACGAGGAAAAACACACAGAAGCCCAGACGGCGTCATCATTGCATAAAAGACCACCAGGCCGGGCGTTACGAATTCCAAGACAAAGATGCCTTCACACGGTCAGCATTATTTACAGGACGCGTCAAGTCTCGCCGGTTCCCCAGACGAAGCCTTGGAAACCCAACGGGCAACAGGCAGCACGACGTCCAAACCATCATTATGACGGTCCAGAAGACGCGACGGATCAAGAGATCAAACATCATCACAGGTCATTCAACAGTATGACAGCGCGAGATCACAACAAGGGAGGATTAAAATAAAAATAGTTGGCCAAAAACCAAAAGATTTCAAAAGCCAGCTATACGTCCAAATTTTTTGACTCCACAAAATTCTTACTCCCATCGGGAGTACCTTTATTTGAGTTCGGGTGCTCCCTCACCCCGAAGGAAAAATGTGCTCGAGTGATCACTCGCACCAGCAGGAAAAACATACTCTCAGAGCTCGGGTGCTCCCTCATCCCGAAGACGATAAAGCGTTCGAGTGATTACTCGCAAAAGATATTCAACCATTCAGCAAAACATGATTTACACGCACACTCGACGACATTCCGAGTGGGTGCCTACTTATTTTCCTCGCCTGAGTTCACTATAAACTCCGCGAGTGAGGACTAAAACAGCTCACTTGATTGATTATTCCAAGTGGGTGCATCGCTAAATTAGGCTTCGTGCCTCTACAAAAAATAACTATGTCTGGGCTACGACACACTGTACCCAAATGCCACGCAAGCTTAGCGTGTAGGTAAGACCCCACTGCGCAGAACGGCCGGGCCGGGACTTGCCGCAGAGCGATTTCACTCCCGACCTTTTCCATGTGCTCGCATGATAGAAAGAGCCGAGCGGACGCGCTCAGGCTATGTGCTTAGACTGTCAGCAATTGATCCTATAAGACCTGCATCGGCATGACTTTGCTTGACACCAGTGTTCCAAGTTCACGTCGAGGGATGTGGGCTTGATTGGGCTACTGTGGTATTTGTCACTAGCACATTTCACCAAGGCTCGACCAGTCGACTCCTTGGTCCCTTTCAGCTTAGCAATCCCTCGAAACGGATATTGTCATGGCTCAAAACTGCCAGCGACCCGTGGCGATACCACGCTTACAAACAATCAAGCACAGATGAATTCGAGTCCCTGCGTGATTCTTCGAGTCCCCCAGGCACTCGGGGACTACTGACGAGGGGGTGACCCCACGACTCCTATGTGTGAGGCTACCTGGTGCGTATGCAGACAGAAGGCCCACTGGGAAGCTGCGACAAGCCCACGATTGGCCCAACCAAGCACCGACGTAGGAGTCCGCGACTAACATGGAAGGTGCAACTTGGCGTACAAGGCAGGACTAGGGTTAGGAAACTACCTATGTAACCTAGCACGGACTCCCCGAGACCTAGCCTAGTATATAAAGGCTGGGAGGGGAGACGTCTATCTCATCTCAATACGCATCTACTCATCCTAGCCTTGCGATAACTCTCCTTGGCCTCCACTATAATCGCCCCCTCACGTAATAATATCGAGCAGGAAGTGCTTCTCCTGTTAGCCGACGAGTATCGTCCAACCTGTGCCATCTCTATGACAAACAAAGGGTCCCTGACCATGGGATTTGCCGGGGTTAATCCCGATCACCTTTAGTCTTCACCTGATCGCAAACAATCACCTAAAGACTCGGGGGCTACTCCCATCGGGAGCACTGTCGCGAACTCGATGAAAATAGGGAACAGCTAAACAACTACAAAAAAGAACGGTCCCTATGATTTTCTAGGTCTAGTGAATAAATGGATAGAGCCTGGCTCCAATTCTGGTAAAACTCACAGGCTACGTCTGATTCTACAAATCAAACGCAGCCTCGGGGGCTACTCCCATCGGGAGCGCTGCCGCGCACCCGACAAACCCATACAAAAGGAGTCGAAGACAATTTCTCATCACAAAAGGAGTCGAAGACAATTTCCATTACAAAAGGAGTCGAAGACAATTTCTCATTACAAAGGAGTCGAAGACAATTTTCCATTACAAAGGAGCCAAGAACATTTATCATTACAAAAGGACTCGAGCAGCTACCAGACAGCTTACAATTATCCCAGGGAATTATGACTTCTACATATGTGCACACGCTGAGATAATTGGCACTTACGTCCCACAACTTGACGAGCATCACCACAAACAAAGTAGCAACTGAGTCTGCGAAGAAGCAAGTCGCCGTCCTCCAGTTCTACAAGGTGCATCTGTTAGAAATATGCCATAGAGGCAATAATAAAATTGTTATTATCATATTTCCGTGTTCATGATATATGTTTATTTTCCATGCTATAATTGTATTAACCAGAAACATAATGCATGTGTGGTTGCATAAACAACATCGTGTCCCTAGTAAGCCTCTACTATACTAGCTCGTTAATTAATGATGGTTATGGTTTCCTAACCATGAAACTGAGTTGTTTATTAATTAATGGGATCATGTCATTAGAAGAATGACGTGATGGACAGACCCAACTAAGCATAACAATATTGATCGTTTCATTAAGTTTATAATGTCATGCCTTTTATTGTCAAGTATCATGTTTGTTAGACCATGAGATTAAGTTATTCCCCGGTACCGGAAGAATACATTGGGGACATCAAGCATCGCATCGTGACAGGGTGATCATAAAGATGTCTTACGGGTATCTCTGAAAGTACTTGTTGAATTACATGAATCAAGATTGGGATTTGTCCCTCCGTGTGATAGTGAGATATACTCTGGGCCCACTCGGTAATGCACATTCGGTAACGCTTGCAAGCACGTGACTAATGAGTTAGTCACAGAAAATGTTGTATTACAGAACGAGTAAAGAGTACTTACCGGTAACGAGATTGAACTAGGTATAGCGATACCGACGATCGAATCTCGGGTAAGTAAAATATCGTGTGACAAAGGAAATTGTGTACGGATTATAGTAGTCCACGACATAGTGGTTCAATCGATAAAGCTCTTGGTTGAATGTGTGGGAGTCATTACGGATATCCTGGTCCCTCTAATGGTTATTGATCAGAGAGATGTCTCGATCATGTATGCATGTTCTCGAACCCGTAGGGTCACACACTTAACGCTCGGTAACGCTAGAATAGCTTTGGGATAATTTTATTAATGGTGTTCGAATATTTTTCAGAGTCTCGGATGAGATCCTAGACATCACGAGGAGCTCCGGAAGAGTCCGAAGGTAAAGATATATATAAGGCAAGTTGATTTCACGGTTCCGGAAAAGTTTGGGATTTTTTCGGCAGTGTCGGAATGTTCTAGAAGGTTCCGGAGGGTCCCACTATGGGCCCCATCTGTTTTGGACGACCAAGGGTGGTCCAATAGTCCATGTGACCATCCCTCCTTGGTTTATTATTCCAATAAATGGGTATCCCTTCAATGGGAGTGTTACCACTCTTAAAAGAAAGGTGTTACCATCTTTTTAATGAGAGAGGGGTTTTCACTTGGGAATTGAAGTGGATACAACCTCCTTGCCTATATAAGAGAGGGGAGAGGCTCACCAAGAACACCCAAGTCCTTCCACACCTCCTTGTCCCTCACGTGCATCGCTTGGCGAAGCCCTGCCCGCGGGAAACTCTTCACCATATCCACCACCACGTCGTTGTGATGGTGGAATCGATCCCATCTATTTCTCCCTCTTGCTTGTTGGATCAAGAAGAAGGAGATGTCATCGAGCTGTATGTGTGCAAGCCTCCGGAGGTACTGCTCTTTTCCAGTGTTGATCGTATCGAACTTCACCAACAACTTCACCAAGATGCGTTGAAATCAACGTTCAGCGCCCGTGTTCTTCGAGGGTATGATGACCTACTCTCCCCGTTACTAGCATCTTCTAGATTGGATCTTGGATGTTGCTTCCGCATGTGAGAGAAAATATTTGTTTTCTATCGCGCAATCTCCTACAGTGGTATCAGAGCTAGTTCTATGCGTAGATGCTTTGTACGGTTAGAACACAATGATTTGTGGGCGTTGATCTTCTTGTTTCTAGCCTTCCATGTGTATTTTGGTTTTGCAGTATGGTTTGATGCAGCGGCCCGGACCAACTTTACAATCTTCGGATTGAGACCGGTTCCGCACTTGACGTGCAACTTTTATTGCACATGCGGCTGCGGGTGTCAGTCGCTCTTACCATAGTATTAACCACATTTACAAAGGAGGGCTCTTATGAGATTAAGAAGCAATTTGTTATGTAAATGTTGTGGGTTTTTTTGTGTAGGTAAGAATGGTTCTTATGAAAAACCCTAGAAGCCACGTAAAATTGAAAATAATAAGGGAGAGGCGTCTAACTTGTTTTGCAGGGGTGCTTGTGATGTGGTATAGCCCCAACTGTTCATATGATATATTTGTAATGTATGAGATGATCATGTTTTGTAATGGTTCAGGACTTGCATGTCGATGAGTACGGCAACTGGCAGGAGCCATATGGTTGTCTTAATTATATATTGTATGGCCTGCGTGTCAACTTCAAACGCCATGTAATTGCATTACTTTATCGCTATGAGTTAGCAATAGTTGTAGATGCAACGTGGTGTAGACAACCAAGATGCCATATGGTGGAGACCAACATGGTGCCATAATGGAGATCTTGTCGATGCGTTCAAGATGGAGATCAAGGCGCAATAAAAGGGCTATACCATGTCACATATTTTATGCATGTGATGTTTATCCTTTTATGCATCTTATTTTGCGTGTGCACAACAGTAGCATTATAAGATGATCCCTCACACTAAATATCAAGATAAACTTGTTCTCCCTAAGTATGCACCGTCGCTAAAGTTTGTCGTTTTGAAGCATCTCGTGATGATCGGATGTGGTAAACTCTACGTTCACATACGACGGGTGTAAGCCAGTTTTACACATGCAAAAATACTTTGGTTAACTTGACGAGCCTAGCATGTACAGACATGGCCTCAGAACGGAACGAACCGAAAGGTTAAACACGAGTCATATGAATGATATGATCAACATTTTGATGTTCACCATTGAAACTACATCTTCTCTCGTGAAGATCGGACTTGGTGTAGTGGATTTGGATCGTGTACCACTAGACAACTATGAGGGATGTTGATTTAAGTGGGAGTTCGTTAGTAATTTGATTAAACTGAACTCATTATCATGAACATAGTCTAAAATTTTATTTTGCTAAAATGTTGTAGATCATGGCCCTCATAGCTCAGTTCAACTTCAGCGCATTACTTGAGAAAGAAAAACTAAAATCATCTGGTTCAAACTTCACTGACTAGCACCACAACCTGAGGATTATCCTCACTGGGTGTAAGAAGCAATATGTGCTCGATGCTGCGCTAGGTGACCCACCTGCAGACGATGCTCCAAAAGAATAACATAACGTCTTTGAGACACGCAAAGATGACTACATTATAGTTTCTTGTGCCATCCTTACATCTCTGGATACTGATCTCCAGAAATGTTTTGAACATCACAGCGCCTATGAGATGGTTGAAGAGCTGAAAACCATGTTTTAGACTCAGACCTGCGCTAAGAAATATGAGATCTCTGATAAGTTCTATAAATGTAAGATGGAGGAGCACAGCTCTGTCAGTGAACATGTTGTAACAATGGGAGGCTATATCCAGCGCATAATTCGGCTGGGATGTGTGATCCCAGATGAGTTAATCACTGACAGGGTGCTGCAGTCGCTCCCTCCGAGCTACAAAGGCTTTGTGCTGAACTATAACATGCAAGGCATGAATAAGACTCTCAATGAGCTTTTCGCGATGCTGAAATCTGCGGAAGTGGACATCAAGAAAGAACATCTAGTGTTGATGGTCAATAAGACCACAAGTTTCAAGAAGGCTAAAGCCAAAAAGGGCCACTTCAAGAAGAGTGGCAAGTCGACTGCCGCTCGGGGCGACAAGCCTGTTGTCGCTCCAGTGAAGCCCAAGGTTGGTCCTAAGCCGGACACTGTGTGTTTCTACTGCAAGGGACAAGATCACTGGAAGCGCAACTGGCCCAAGTACTTGGCGGATAAGAAGGCTGACATGTCAAAGGTATATTTGATATACATGTTATTGATGTGTACCTTACTAGTTCTCTTAGTAGTGCCTGGGTATTTGATACTGGTTTGGTTGCTCATATTTGCAATTCGAAATAGGAGCTTCAGAATAAACGGAGACTGGCGAGGGATGAGGTGACGATGCCCGTCGGGAATGGATCGAAGGTCGATGTCATCGCCGTCGGGATGTTACCTCTTCATCTACCTTCGGGATTAGTTTTAAACCTTAATAATTGTTATTTGGTGCCTTTGTTAAGCATGAACATTATATCTGGATCTTGTTTATTGCGAGACGGTTACCCGTTTAAATCACAGAATAAAGGTTGTTCTATTTTTATGAGTAATATCTTTTATGGTCATACACCCGACGTAAATGGTTTATTCTTGTTGGACTCGATAGTAGTACTTCACACATCCATAACATTGATGCTAAAAGATGCAAAATGAATAATGATAATTCCACATACTTGTGGCACTGCCGTTTAGGTCATATTGGTGTAAAACGCATGAAGAAACTCCATTCTGATGGACTTTTCCAGTCACTTGACTTTGAATCATTTGACACATGTGAACCATGCCTCATGGGAAGAAGACTAAGACCCCGTTTTCTGGTACGAAGGAACGGGCGAGTGACTTGTTGGAAATCATACATACTGATGTGTGTGGACAAATGAGCATTTCGACACGTGGTGGATATCGTTACTTCCTAACTTTCATTGATGATTTAAGTAGATATGGGTATATTTACTTAATGGAACACAAGTCTAAAACATTTGAAAAGTTCAAAGAATTTCAGAGTGAAGTAGAAAATCATCGTAACAAGAAGATCAAATTTCTACGATCTGATCGCGGAGGGTAATATCTGAGTTACGAGTTTGGCATTCACTTGAAAAACTGTGGAATTGTTTCCAACTCACGCCACCTGGAACACCACAACGTAATGGTGTGTCTGAGCGTCGTAATCGTACTTTATTAGATATGGTGCGCTCTATGCTGTCTCTATCCGATCTACCAATGTCATTTTGGGGCTATGCATTAGAGACAGCTGCATTCACTTTAAATAGGGCACCATCTAAATCCGTTGAGACGACACCATATGAGTTGTGGTTTGGCAAGAAGCCTAAATTATCGTTTCTTAAAATTTGGGGGTGTGAGGCTTATGTCAAACGGTTACAACCCGATAAGCTCGAACACAAAGCGCAAAAATGCATCTTCATAGGATACCCTAAGGAAACTATAGGGTATACCTTCTATCACAGATCCAAAGGCAAAGTCTTTGTTTCTAAGAACAGATCCTTTCTTGAGAAGGAGTTTCTTTTGAAACGAGTGAGTGGGAGGAAAATAGAACTAGACAAGCTTATTGGACCTTCTCCCGAATTGGAGAGTAGCGCAGTGCAAAAAGATTTGGATCTTTTGGTGCCGCCTTCACCAGCTAGAGAGGAAGAAACTGATGATAATGATCATGAAGCTTCGGTCGAAGTTCCCGTTCGTAGGTCGACTAGGTTACGTACTACTCCTGAGTGGTACGGTAATCCTGTCATGAATGTTTTATTATTAGACAATGATGAACCTATGAACTATGAGGAAGCGATGATGAGCCCTGACTCTGGAAAATGGCAAGACGCCATGAACTCTGAAATGGAATCCATGAAAGAAAACCAAGTGTGTACTTTGGTTGACCTTCCTGAAAGCCGCAAGGCTGTTGACTGTAAAAGGATTTTCAAGAAGAAAACAGACACTGACGGTAATGTTACTGTACATAAAGCTCGACTTGTCGCAAAAGGTTTTCGGCAAATTCAAGGAGTTGACTACGATGAGACCTTCTCACTCATAGCGATGCTTAAGTCTGTTAGGGTTCTACTAGCAATTGTTGCTTATTTCGATTATGAAATTTGGCAGATGGATGTCAAAACTGCATTCCTCAATGGAAAAATTGAAGAAGAGTTGTACATGGTACAACCCCAAGGTTTTGTCAATCTGAAGGATGTTGGTAAAGTGTGCAAGCTTCAGCGTTCCATCTATGGACTAAAGCAAGCATCCCGGAGTTGGAATCTTCGATTTGATGAGGTTATCAAAGGTTTTGGATTTGTCCAAAATTTCAAAGCTTGTGTTTACAAGAAAGTGAGTGGGAGCTCGGTTGCATTTCTGATTTTATATGTAGATGACATATTACTAATTGGGAATGACATGGAGCTGCTTAACATTGTGAAAGATTATTTGAATAATAGTTTTTCAATGAAAGATCTTGGTGAAGATGCATACATATTAGGCATTAAGATCTATAGAGATAGATCGAGACGCTTAATAGCACTTAGTCAAAGTACATACCTTGAGAAGATAGTGAAGAAATTCAATATGCAGGATGCAAAGAAAGGTTCTTTGCCCATGTTACAAGGTAAGCCATTGAGTAAGACTCAGTGTCCAACTACGAAAACAGAAAGGGAAAGGATGAATAAAATTCCCTATGCCTCGGCCATAGGTTCTGTTATGTATGCCATGTTGTGGACTAGACCAGATGTGTCCCATGCTCTTAGTTTGACGAGCAGGTACCAGAGTGATCCTAGAGAGGCTCACTGGACAGCAGTTAAAAATATCCTTAAGTACCTAAATAGGACTAAGGACATGTTTCTTGTCAATGGTGGTGATGAAGAGCTCTTCGTAAAAGGTTACGTCGATGCTAGCTTCAATACTGATCCAGATGACTCAAAATCTCAAACAGGGTATATCTTTATCTTGAAAGGAGCTGCGGTTAGCTGGAGGAGTTGCCAGCAGAGCGTCATTGCAAGATCTACATTAGAGGCGGAGTATATGGCCGCTTCTGAAGCAGCGACAGAAGGGATATGGCTAAAGGAATTTGTCACTGAACTCGGCGTTGTTCTGAGTGCACTGGATCCCATGGAGATCTTTTGTGACAACACTTGTGCCATTGCTCTAGCCAAGGAACCAAGATGTCACAAGAGCTCCAAGCATAGCAAACGTCGGTTTCATCAAATTCGTGAGCATGTCATTGAAGGAGATATTACCATTAGCAAAGTACATACGGATCAGAATATCGCGGATCGATTGACTCTAGTGCCATGGGTGTTAGATTTCTGCCAATGTAAACTAGATTATTGACTCTAGTGCAAGTGGGAGACTGTTGGAAATATGCCCTAGAGGCAATAATAAAATTGTTATTATCATATTTCCGTGTTCATGATATATATTTATTTTCCATGCTATAATTTTATTAACCGGAAACATAATGCATGTGTGGTTGCATAAACAACATCGCGTCCCTAGTAAGCCTCTACTATACTAGCTCGTTAATTAATGATGGTTATGGTTTCCTAACCATGAAACTGAGTTGTTTATTAATTAATGGGATCATGTCATTAGAAGAATGACGTGATGGACAGAACCAACTAAGCATAACAATATTGATCGTTTCATTAAGTTTATACTGTCATGCCTTTTATTGTCAAGTATCATGCTTCTTAGACCATGAGATTATGTTATTCCCGGGTACCGGAAGAATACTTTGGGGACATCAACCATCATATCGTGACAGGGTGATCATAAAGATGTCTTACGGGTATCTCTGAAAGTACTTGTTGAATTACATGAATCAAGACTGGGATTTGTCCCTCCGTGTGACGGTGAGATATACTCTGGGCCCACTCGGTAATGCACATTCGGTAACGCTTGCAAGCACGTGACTAATGAGTTAGTCACAGAGAATGTTGTATTACAGAACGAGTAAAGAGTACTTACCGGTAACGAGATTGAACTAGGTATAGCGATACCAACGATCGAATCTCGGGTAAGTAAAATATCGTGTGACAAAGGAAATTGTGTACGGATTATAGTAGTCCACGACATAGTGGTTCAATCGATAAATATCTTTGTTGAATGTGTGGGAGTCATTACGGATATCCTGGTCCCTCTAATGGTTATTGATCACAGAGATGTCTCGATCATGTCTGCATGTTCTCGAACCCGTAGGGTCACACACTTAACGCTCGGTAACGCTAGAATAGCTCTGGGATAATTTTATTAATGGTGTTCGAATATTTTTCGGAGTCTTGGATGAGATCCTAGACATCACAAGGAGCTCCTGAAGAGTCCTGAGGTAAAGATTTATATAAGGCAAGTTGATTTCAGGGTTCCGGAAAAGTTTGGGATTTTTTCGGCAGTGTCAGAATGTTCTAGAAGGTTCCGGAGGGTCCCACTATGGGCCCCACCTGTTTTGGACGACCAAGGGTGGTCCAATAGTCCATGTGACCATCCCTCCTTGGTTTATTATGCCAATAAATGGGTAGCCCTTCAATGGGAGGGTTACCACTCTTAAAAGAAAGGTGTTACCATCTTTTTAATGAGAGAGGGGTTTTCAGTTGGGAATTGAAGTGGCTACAACCTCCTTGCCTATATAAGAGGGGGGAGAGGCTCACCAAGAACACCCAAGTCCTGCCACGCCTCCTAGTCCCTCACGTGCATCGCTTGGCGAAGCCCTGTCCGCGGGAAACTCTTCACCATATCCACCACCACGTCGTTGTGCTGCTGGAATTGATCCCATCTATTTCTCCCTCTTGCTTGCTGGATCAAGAAGAAGGAGATGTCATCGAGCTGTACGTGTGCAAGCCTCCGGAGGTACTGCTCTTTTGCAGTGCTGATCGGATCGAACTTCACCAACAACTTCACCAAGATGCGTTGAAATAAATGTTCAACGCGCGTGTTCTTCGAGGGTATGATGACCTACTCTCCCCGTTACTAGCATCTTCTAGATTGGATCTTGGATGTTTCTTCCGCATGTGAGAGAAAATTTTTGTTTTCTATCGCGCAATCTCCTACAGCATCACCTACTGACGCGCCCGCTTGACGACCGGCTTGACGTCCAGCTCATCCTTAGAACTAGAAGAGAAAGCACCACCAGCCGAGGAGTCGGCAGAAGATGAAGTCATAGGAGAAGCAGGCGAACCACCCCTCGACCCATCGGAACTGTCACTGCTTGTTTCCTCCCAGTATGGATCCAAACGATTGCCGCCGGCATCAAAAGCACAAACAATCAGGGTATCTTCACCATCAAAACGACAGCAAAGACTATCCCCATCACGCAAGTTTAGCCGCCGTGAAAACGACATCCAACCAGCATCAAGAAAAATCAAGAAGGAGCCATCAACAGAAAGCTCAAACCAAGCAGGAGGTCGAGCGCAACCCTGAAGCCGAAGCCATAGACCCCTCACATTAAGCTCGGAAATCATGGAGGCAAATGAGAATGGAAGAGGAATCCGAGTAGCAGTGCGACTAAGAATGCGCAGAAGGAAGTCATAGTGCCAAACACCCTCGTCCGCACAAGACGAAGAGGGCGTCGCCACAGCTCCACGACGCCCACCATGAGAAGAGCGAGGAATATGGCCACCACAACCATGCCGGCCGCGACCTCGGCCAGAAGCACCATCACCTCGCTTGGGAGCCATAGGAAGAATAAGAAGATAGGAGAAGAACGGATGACCAAGCCCAAGCAATAAGGCAACGGGTATTTATAGCGCATCCCAAGGGGCAAAACAGGAAAAAATAAAGAAGTCCAGGAGGCGCCAACATTAAAGCAAAGACCAAACACGTTGGGCGTTACAAATTCCAAGACAAATATGCCTTCACACGGTCAGCAATATTTAATAGGAGGCGTCAAATCTCGCCTGTTTCCCATACACGGCTTGGAAATCCAACGGGCACCAGGCAGCACGGCGGCCAAGACGTCATTATGGCTAGAAGACGAGACGGATCGAAGACCAAGCATCATCATAGGTCACCAAACAGCATGACAATGCCTATCAACGCGACATCCCAAGAAGGACAGATCAAGATAAAAACAACTGGAAAAAACAAAATACTGGCAAAGGTCACCTATCTCTCGATGCCAAAATATTACGAATCCAAAATCTTTTACTCCCATCGGGGGTATCTTTATTCAAAGAAGAGTAAAAGACCAAAAACATGAGAGTTCGGGTGCTCCCTCACACAGAAGATAAGGATATGCTCGAGTAAACTACTCGCACTCACAGAGTTTCGGGTGCTCCCTCACCGAAAAAGCTCAGCAAGCTAAACTACATGCGAACTCGACGACATTTCGAGCGGATGCTTCCCTATACAACCCCTCGCCTGAGCACGCAAAAGCTCCACGAGTGACTACTAATAGCTCACTTGATCGTTTATTCCAGGTGGGTGCATCGCAAACCAGGCTCCGTGCCTCTACAAAAAAAACAATTATACCTGGGCTACGACACATTGTACCCAGATGCCACACAAGCTTAGCGTGTAGGTAAGACCCCGCTGCGCAGAACGGCCGGGCTGGGACTTGCCACAGAGCGACTTCACTCCCGATCTTTTCCATGAGCTCGGATGATAGAAAGAGACGAGCGAACGCGCTCAGGCTATTTGCTTAGACTGGCAGCGATTGATCCTATAAGACATGCAGCGGCATCACTTTGCTAGACACCGGTCGTTCCAAGTTCATGTCGAGGGACGTGAGCTTGATTGGGCTACTGCGGTATTTTCCACTAGCGCAATTCACCAAGGCTCGACCAGTCGACTCCTTGGGCCCTTTCAGCTTAGCAATCCCTCGAAACAGGTATTGTCATGGCTCAAAACTATCAGCGACCCGCAGTTATGTTGCACCTGCGGTGATAAAGCAATGACGAGTCCCTGCGCGACTCTTCGAGTCCCCCAGGCACTCGGGGGCTACCGACGAGGGGGTGACCCCACGACTCCTGCGTGTGACGATATCTGGTGTGCATGAAGACCGAAGGCCCGCTGGAAAGCCTCGACAAGCCCATGATGTGCGAGTTGATGATAGTGATTTCTCACCCTTCGTTGGTGAAGCCCAAGTGGAAGGCGTGATGTAGCACAGCAGCAAATTTCCCTCAGTAAAGATACCAATGCTAACTATGCTGCAAAAGAAAGGAAGAGGCTCAAAAGCACGGGCAGTACGCCAAAATAAGTAGACCGAAATCCAACTGCATCTACTACTAATCATCCACCTTGAGATATCTATCCAGAACATCTCGCTGGTATTAAGTTGTGAGACCCACCCAAAGTGTAAACCCAAAGCAACAGACAACTGCATTAAAAAGAACTTTGCGTAAAGTAAACAATCCTTGTAACCGCGGTTACAAGCACCGTTGTTTTCCCCCTCGTGGCAACAGCACATCCCCTAGACTCATGTTTCTGTCACTCAAGCTAGTCATCAGGGGGCATGAACCCACAATCGAGCATAACGTTCCCTCTTGGGGTTACTACCTACTACTTGGCCAAAGCAATAAACAGCAACAGAGAACATGCAAGAATTACTTAGGAACAAAAATATAAGAGATAAGGAGGAGGACATCACATAGCTACTGATCACGGACCCATGGTCCAAAGGAACCTACTCACGAGACATCCGGGAAGCATCCATGGTGGAGAGGAGACTCCCGGAGGTCGGCCCTCCCTCCGGCAGGGTGCCGGGAAGAGGTCTTCTGGTGCTCCTGATCTCGGAAGCGCGGCGGTGGCGGAACAGAGGCGAGATCTTGAAAAAGGGTTCTGTCCTCGAGGGTTTCTCGTCACGGAGAATATATAGGCGAAGGGGGGCAGCCAGGGGGGCCAACAGGGGTCCAGGCGCCCCCCTGGCGCGGCCAGGCCCTAGGGCGCGCCACCAGGGCGCCTGGGCCCTTGGTGGTGTCCCTCTGGCCCCACCCAGGTTCTTCCAGAAGGTTCCTTCACGCTTATTTTTTTATCTGATTTTTCCCGAATTTTTGGATCACTTTTTATATGGGGGAAAACTGAAATAGAAAAACATCAGAAAACAGGAACTGGCACTGTGGTGCACTGAGTTAATAGGTTA
Source organism: Bromus sterilis (assembly GCA_950022295.1). Taxonomy (NCBI): domain Eukaryota; kingdom Viridiplantae; phylum Streptophyta; class Magnoliopsida; order Poales; family Poaceae; genus Bromus; species Bromus sterilis. Next base: position 132,786,752 of record OX465601.1, on the reverse strand, counting down.
GTCCAAATATGATCAAAAGTGTATGAAAGTGTATCTAGATCATAGCAATATCACACAAAACATGCATGGAACGAGCAGAAACTATAGATACGTTTTGGACGTATCAACATCCCCAAGCTTAATTCCTGCTCGTCCTCGAGTAGGTAAATGATAACGGCATAATTTCTGTGGTGACATGCTAGCAACCATATAAGAACTTTGAAAAGTAAAACAATCAAGGTTAGAGATTCAATTCAAGTCATAACATGCAAGAGTCTATATTAGCATTGAAACAAGTAACAAAAGAACATTAGGTGCAATATCTCTCGCTGTCCTTGACTCGAATGTCTCCAAATGGTGTTTGCGTGCAAGAAGGGGGATAGGGAATACGAGAAAAACATTTATTTGTTGAGAACTCAATCTACTAAAGTTTCACACTTGGTCTTTTTCTGGAATCTTATCTTGACTCGTCCCCAGACCACTAGCCAGGTGTAAGTCAATTTGATCCACTCCTTTTTCAATATTTTGAGCACTCATGCAATGGATGAGCGTAAGCACGAGAGTTGACACTTAGGATGGCAAAGAGAGGAGTACGGAGGAGGAAGATGAAAAAGGATGAGAAAGGGTCACATCAATGAGGACAATCATAGGCAAGAGATGCCAAATGATAGATATGATGTGAGGAGTAGGGATTTCCGTGCAACGGATGCACATACGAGCTAAGAAGCTCTCCAATGGAACTAGTGGGGGTGCATCTAACTTGCTCGCTCATGAAGACCTAGAGCTCGTTTGAGGAGGCTCATCCTTGGAATATGCAAACCAAGTTCTATAGTGTGAAGGTCCCCACATAGCTATATGCATAATGATCATCTCTATGGAGTACAAGGATAAAAAGGGAGTACTAGTGTGGATCTCTCAAAAGGATAGTAGTGTTGCCCCTTTCTCTCTTTTTATTTATTTTTTCTCTTTTTTCTATTTTTTCTATTTTTTTGTGGCCTCAATGGCTCTTTCTATTTAACTCTCATTTGTCCTCTTTGGGATCTTTTATTGTGTCCACTTTGGGATCTTTTCCTCACTTAAGGGCAACACTCTATTTTACAAGAAGGTAAAGGAGATCTTTCAAACTTTACAAGGTACTCAAAATCATAAAGAAGATGTAACTATCATGATGTATGCAATGAATGTCGCTGCCAGTGTAGCAGGAACATGTATGACATGAAGATCAAGTCATGAAGAGGTGGATGTTGCATGGCAATATATCTCGGAAAGGCTATGGAAATGCCTTGATAGGTAGGTATGGTGGATGTTTTGAGGAAAGACATAAGGAGGTTTATGATTACAGAGCGTACCATGCCGAGGGTTTGGATGTACCGGCGAAGGTGGACACCAACTCTCGGAGTGAGAAGAAGGCAATGCACGGCACGGGGGAGGCTAGCAAAATATGGGAAGGTGGAAGTGTCAACTTTCAATACTTACATTAGTCCGAAGAACTCATGCACTTATTATCGGTAACTCTCAATCTAATAAGGAGGTTCACAAAGAGACAAGTACCCCGAGGAGGAGTGTATGGGGGTTTGGTTATCCTTGCGCATCCTCGACTCATGGTACGTGAGTGTACTCTAATATTCGATTCCTCCAAAGATTAGTGATCCATCTAGTAGCTAGAGTTCTCAACTAGTTTTGTAGGTTTTGAAAATACACACGTATTGCCCAAAATACGACACCCATCACTAATAGGCTAGAGCTCTTGACACCAAAAGTTCAAACATTACTCACATAAATACCTCAAAACTATTGCAAGTTACTACTAGAATTAAATAGCAACCTCAATTACCTACTTTCAAGACAAGACACAACTCAGTGCAACAACCAACTCTCTTTAACAAGATAAACATGAAAACTAAAAAGAGTTCCAGCAACAGACTAAACAAAAGCCAAGGCTCTTGCTACAGACAAACTAAGACTAAAACTAAACATGGCAGCAGCTATGAAAAGATAAAGAACACACAACAGCAAAAAGATAAGCAAGAAAAATCCTATGATGTGTTCTAGATTTTTAAAGTGGAGCTTGTTTCTCTCCCACACAAAGTAAGACGGGGTCTAACTTGTTATGAACAGCAAGCAAAGCTAAAGAAAACTAAAAATAAAACCTAAGAGCGGGACGCTCCAAGCATAGCACATAACGCATGAAGTGCTAAAAATATAGTGAGACGAAGGACGAACTGATGATTGTTTATGGAGAAGGGGATGCACGGGGCATCCCCAAGCTTAGACGCTTGAGTCTCCTTAAATATTTATTGGGGATGCATGGGGGCATCTCCAAGCTTGAGCACTTGACACTCCTGGATCTTCTTTCATCATCTTCCATCGCACACTTGAAAACTCCCTTCATACATAACTCATCATAAGCTGATTAGAGAGGTTAGTACCCTTAATAAAATAATTTTTCCCCACTGGATATAAAGATATTCTTGAAGATCTATTGTTTCTCAAGAGTGCCAAAAAGTTTTTGCAAATAAAAAGCAAGCTTAAGGTTTGCAAAAGTAAGGAGAGACAAAACGTGGCAGAATCTGTGAAAAACAGAACAGCAGGTAGTAAAGAATTTTTAGGGGCACTTCTGGAACTCAAATAAAAAAACTCAGAACATACGAAAGTTTCAAAATTGTATAGAGCATGCTTTCAAAAAAATCAGATCAAAAATATGATCTGGTGATTTGATTCGAATTTTTCTGTCAAGGGACAGAATCTGTTTTCTGGACAGCATGTCACAACTTTTGCTTCCCTTATCATAAGAGGCTATAACTTGGCACAAAGCTGAAAAATAAAGATACAATGATGTTGTTGTTGGATATATGTGGGATACCGACGATCGAACCTCGGACAAACAAAGTACCGCAACACAAAGGGATTACGTCGTATCGTTAACGGTTTCCAAAAGCGATTGAAGTTCATTCGATGGAAGCGCAGGGGCTGTCAAGGATTGTAACTGTTGGATATATGCTCTAGAGGCAAATAATATATGATTATTCCAATATATATAAGCAAGTTCATAACCAGTTTCATACCGTGCTAGAACTGTGTCAGTGAAACAATGATGCAGGTGTGGTATAGAAACCTCCAGAGTTCCTAGTTAGCCTCTACATCGATAACTAGTTCATGGTCAACGTGATGGTCGTGGTTTCGCGATCATGGACAATTAAGTCTCTTGACTATGAGGTCACCTCACTGGTTAAGTGACGTGATGAACATTACCCAAAGTAAGCATTACAACATGATCAAATCTTGTGAAGGTTCAGTGTTGTAATTACAGAACGTGGTAGACCGTTCCTTTGACCGTCAGTACGTGCATAATTGCTATCTTCCCGGATGCTTTGACCTACATCCCACCACCTGACTGAAATATGCGGGTCATAACGGTTGTATCTTGGGTATTCCGTGGAGATATGTTGAGGAGTATTGTTACAAGAGCAGGATTTGTCCATCCATATAATGGATAGATACTCGGGGCCCACTCGGTGAGATTCCATCCATAAAGTTGCAGCGTGTGACTAGGTCACGGGGATTAATATCACGGGAACGAGTGAATGAGGATTAGTTCAGAACGAGGTTGAACCAGACATAGGATGTCATTGATCGAATCTCGGAACAATCCAATATCGCTGACAAAGGGAATGCTATACGGCGTAAGGTCCAATCGGTGTTTGATATCCGGAATGCACAGGGGTCATTATGGGCATCCAGGTCCCGCTGATAATCATTGACCGTAGCCTCATCTCGGTCATGACTGGAGTGTTCTCGGACCGTAGGGTAACACGCTTAAGGGCTCGATGAAATCGGAGAACTTTTCGGAACCATCGGAGTAACCAGAGAATAAAGGAAACAACATCGGAGAAGTACCGTGTTTAACCGAACAAGTTCGGAGTGAACCAGAAGGTGTTCCGGAGCACCGGGAGATGGAATATTATGTTTTAGTTATTAATGAATTGAATTAATAATTAAAACCATTGTATTTCTAATTAATATGTGCAATGGGCCTTAGTGGAGAAAAAGGCCCATTAGGGGAAATAAAAGGGAAAAAGAAAAAGGAAAGAAGGGGGGCGCCATGGGCCCTAGGGCCCATGAGGGGAGCGCCCCCTCCCCCCCTTGGCCGGCCACCACCCTTAGCAAAGGGACTTTAGTCCCACATTGCTAAGGGAGAGGGGTTGACTACCTCCCCTCTGCCTATATATAGATGGGCAGGGTGCACATATTTAATACACAGAAATTCGTGAGAAAATAAATATTACTCCGAATTGAGATCAGTTTTCTCCGGTCTTCTCCCCTCCCTTGTCTCTTTCACGGTGGGCTCCCTAGTGTGAGCCTATAGTGGAATTGAGGCTTCTCTGCTAGAATCGGAGGCCGTCGTGCTGCCGAAGCTCCGTCCGGAGGTCTGCTTCCGCCACCTTCGCTGTATCGGATAACGGAGGTCGTCATCGAGTCTCGTACGTGTGCGAGTACTACGAGGTGCTACACGTGTGGAACTACACCCATCCGGGTGCTCAACACAGCCAGGGGGCTGTGAAACTTGATCGGCTACATCAACCACGTTTGCGGGAACGTTTCCCGTGCAACGGACTACACCCTGAGGTATGTTATTTCCGCACTCTTTTCCGTTACGGTAATACGGCTAGCTAGATCTTGGGTTATGGGAACGCTAGTTAGAAAAATTTGTGTTTTCTGCTGCGAACCCCAACAGTGGTATCATGAGCTAGGTCTATGCTTAGTATTATTGTACGGATAGAATACATCGGGGATGTGGGCGTTGATTGTATGATTGTTACCCTCCCATGTGTACTTGTTCATATCTGCGGCATTGTTTGATGAAGCGGCCCCCGACCGACCTTACGCGTATACTTACGCGAGACTGGTTCCACGCTTGACATGCGGCTTGTACCGTATAAAGTGGCTGGGGGGGTGTTTGTCTCTCTACTTTAGCGGATGTGGCATTTGCAACGGAGGGCCCCGTGCGGGGTGTAATAGAGACAATCGTATGGTTGACGTTGTGGTTGACTCGTAGGTTAAAACCTGTTTAACTATGAAAGCCCTAGCAGCCACGTAAAACTTGCAATATACAACTAGACCGTCTAAGCCTTGTATTGCTAAGTGGGGGCTATCATTCGTTTGTTTGTGATGTAGCGATAGCTTTGCTATGTGTTACTAGTAAGTAGTAATCGTCATCATAAAACAAACTAAAATGGAGACACTGTAGACTTAGTGTTTCCATAGCTCAGACATCTTAAAACTTGCTAGTATAGGATACACGATAGTAGCATGTGATAAGATGATCCCTTAACAAAGCCAAACACAAGTATTCTACCGAAGTGTGCACCGCCTGGAAGGTTCTCCCATATGGCTTGATGCTCCGTACATACCGGAGTTGTCCTACATATTCAATGGAGTTCGCATGAGGCTGGGTTCGGCAAGCCTGGCATACGCAGATATGGCCTTGCTGAGCAGCATATAACATGGAGGTTAATTTGGCGAGCCTAGCATATGCAGAAATGGCCTCGGAATACTAGAGATCAAAAGATCGAGCATGAGTCACAGTACATATAAGATAATGTGATCGCACAAGTTGTTGTCTATCTTTGAAACTGACCCGTCGACCGTGTGATATTCGAGGTCGGGCAGTGAATCTGGATCATGTAATCACTAAAACTTCCCAGGGATGAATTGTTTTAGTTCGAGCTCATTTATACTATGATTATATGAACTCATTGTTGTGAACTAGTCTTAATTGTGTTCCTTGCAATTATGTTCGTAGAAAATGAATAAACTAGAACAACGTGAACTATCTTTCTTCATGGAAGGTGAAAGACTTAGAGAAAATGGGTCAAACTTTGCTGACTGGTACTTACGCCTTAGGACGTCGCTCAAGAGAGCAAACATCTTGTTTACAATAGAAGTGCATGTGGAGAAGATCCGGACGACAATGTTGGCGATCAGGAGATACTTGATCATTATGCTCGCCGACAGAAATGCTCCGTAGTCAGGAATGTCAGGATCTTCAGTATGTCAGAGGTTTTGGGCATACAGTTTCAGGACACTGGCTCATATGACATGATGGACACGCTAAAGACAATGTCCGTACGTGAGTTCAGAATTGCCAGTTTTGAGTTAGAAAGCAAGTTCTGTCTACAAAGATGGAAGAACGCACAAGTCTTGGTGATCACTTGGACATGATGCATGAGATGTACCTGACCCTGGTGGAGGACTATGAATATTGGACAATGAACGAAAGCACCACAAAAGATTTTGCAATAAACACGTTATTGCACTCACTCCCTCCGAGTTATGGTGATTATGTTCATAGCTATGTCAGAAGAGGAGCCAATATCAGTCTCCAGAACTTCATGACTGATCTCTTGGCCGCGGACATTGCTCCTATCGAGGATGCAGAAGTCGTGGATGGAGAAGGTATATACTTGATATACTTTATAAATGCTTACTCCCTTATACAACATTTGCAGTAAATGAGTATCTGATACTTATTCTGTTTTATGAAAACAGGACCTGCCGTTGCATGGACGGGAAGAGGTGAAATCGAGGATTGATGGATATCAAGTCAATTGATGGCCAGCATGGATTCCGCCAAGACATCTATCATAGGAGATACTTAGAGTATTAGATAAATCTTATGTAATCATTATAGTATGAACACTTAATTGTGTGTCTTGCATCTCGCGAGACAAAGTTATTCATGTAATGAGACAAGTCAGTTGTTCCATCTTGATGAATAAAAGTGTGCTTATACTTTGATTACGTCCTGATTTATGAAATGATAGAAAACATTTATAATACTGCTATTATTGTCAAGAAATATTCAATATTTAATGATAAAGTTGTCTTGATTATAACAAGTCAAAGATTTGATTGCATGAGGTGACTTCATAACTGATGAATTCATTAAATGTATGATCTATTAACTTGTGAGTTCATTATCGAATGAAAATCATAACTTGATTGCACGAGATGGATTAGATACACGATCTATGAACCTCTGCAATAAATACAACCATGACAAGGTTCTAGCAAGTAGAACTTCTGCCAATCATTATACATAAATGATGTACTAAATGGGCACGTGAGTTATCATTAAAGACTTCATATGATTAATTGAAAGTTGTATTCAATTGAGATCATAAAACTGAGATTCAGGAATCACAGTGATAAGTGAGAATACAAGGATACATATCACTACGCTACGATCCGAAGTGATAAGTATTGATATTGACATAATGGGAGACTTGTGGAAGTTGTACCACAAACTACGATGGAAGTTGAAAGTGCTAGACTACTTAAACCATTCGTAGTCATACTAAACCGTAGTATGGTCTAAACGTTCTTTCCCCTAGCACTATAGTTATTGTCGAATAAGGTTGTTTAATTCATTAAGTTAAAACACCCACTTCATGAATAGGAAACCATCCTGAATCTGATGAGACAAGATAGCTCCATAATTGATGGTGTTATAAGGTTTCTTAAAAGAAAGAATTTCTTTTTAATAAAACTACAAGCAATTAAAATTACATATTCTCCCCGAATAGCAAAATGTGTGTTGCTTGATTGGTAATGCGAGAAGAAGTCTCTCGACACGGATCCAATGGGAGATAATGGAAACTTTGACCGGGGTATTGTACCTTGCCTTCAGAATATCAGAGTATTGCGACGGAAGCATGTTCCGCTGTAATGACACTATATAAGGAAGGATATGCCATAGATGATTGATCTTGGTATATGTATTGAAGCCATTGTTGAATTTAGAAGGTTGTCATGAATACGTTCTGTACAGAACAATAATCATGAGTCTTCTTAATAAAACAATAAAGAATAACATTGCTTGAGACACAAAGGAATGATGGTAGCCTAGAACACGAGGAGAAATGAAATAATATTGAGTTACATATAGGATGGCTCACGTCCCGTGAAATAAATCAGTTATTTCATATTCTTGACAAACTGGAGAGTTATTGAGAATAATGTAATGGGCATAAGGCATTATTTTGTTATGACCAAAGTTCAATGGTGATTGACTACGGAAATGTAGGAATGCTTTAATCAATAAAATATTTCATTTACACTACGATGGACCATAGCCTGAAATTGCATCTCAGTCAAATTTGGGATTTGAAAGAGAATTGCAATGGGCATGACGAAGGTTATTTCGTTAAAAGGATGGACTATAGTACCTCAAGACAGGAACCCTCAACCTTGATTTGATCAAGTGATTTTGTGATGACCACAATATTGAGTGGGCCTACAGTTTCATGAAACTGAGTGGGAGCTTTGAAGACTTCCCGGAAACTTGGAATGCAGAGGGCATTTTCTGAGTGGGAGATTTGGAAGCTTTGTCATTATGTGAGACATAGTGAACAATAAAATGACTTGATGAAAGCTGAACCACAAATATATGAGTATATGATGGATATGTTTGAGTGGGAGCATGATCATTGTCTGAAACATATATGCATTGATATGTGTGAAGAATGATCTCATATGTATATATATGGATATGCATTGATTGTGTATATAGAGAATCGTCTTATATACATATGTGCATTATGATATATATATAGAGCATAAGGCAAATAAAATACAAGATTGCAAGAATCTTCTTTTATGTGAAATACCAACACATTACACGTTGAAATCTATATGAGTAGATTAAGATACGGATAATGAAACGAAGTGAAGGTTGGAATAATCCTCTAAGACAAGAAAGAGGTTCTTGTGGCTAGAAATTATATAATGGATGAAATCCAAATATCACAAGCAATGTCTTGATGGAAGAATAGAGATGCACCATGTACTGGACATGTGATCTTATATGTTCTTGACATATGATTCTACCATATAACATGCATTGTGAATCCAACAACAGAATGACTCAAAAGTTCTTGGAAGAAGAACAGATTCCGATGTGCTTTAGGAGTAAAACACAGAATCTGAATAAAGTCCATGATTTCAGTTTATGAGCAATACCGAGGACTATACTCTAAAATATAGAAAGGATAATAGACTTGAATGTAATGAAAGATTACAATTGCAAGCCATATTATGGGTCTATATGGAATTAGAGACATCACCAAAGACATGAAAGAAATGTGAGCAAAATTCACGGCACTACAAACATAATACTACTTAAGAAAGTAGACGTATGGATAAAAGTTTAGCGTTAGAAGTATTGGACTTCTGGTTGAGTGTATTTCCCAATATATATGAATAAGGATGAGTCTTCTAAAGACTGAACCAAGAGATCATTGGAGGATACTGTGAAATAATAGTCTCACTCTCCCGCGAAACTTATATCCAACCATTATATGATAATGAGTGGTATGTCAAAAGAGCTTTTGACCTGTTCCAGTTGCAAAGGAAACATACGAATCTGAATTGGTGCAGTTCGTTGATGAAACCTCTTCCATGAGCATGCATGATCAATGGACATTTATGTGATAAGATGATTATGATCGGAAAAATGCGGCTAGATTATTAGCACTCTAATGCAATTGGGAGACTGTTGGATATATGCTCTAGAGGAAAATAATATATGATTATTCCAATATATCTATGCAAGTTCATAACCAGTTTCATACCGTGCTAGAACTGTGTCAATGAAACAATGATGCAGGTGTGGTATAGAAACCCCCAGAGTTCCTAGTTAGCCTCTACATCAATAACTAGTTCATGGTCAACATGATGGTCGTGGTTTCGCGATCATGGACAATTAAGTCTCTTGACTATGAGGTCACCTCACTAGTTAAGTGACCTGATGAACATTACCCAAACTAAGCATTACAGCATGATCAAATCTTGTGAAGGTTCAGTGTTGTAATTACAGAACGTGGTAGACCGTTCCTTTGACCGTGAGTACGTGCATAATTTCTATATTCCCGGATGCTTTGACCTACATCCCACCACCTGACTGAAATATGCGGGTCATAACGGTTGTATCTTGGGTATTCCGTGGAGATATGTTGAGGAGTATTGTTACAAGAGCGGGATTTGTCAATCCATATAATGGATAGATTCTCGGGGCCCACTCGGTGAGATTCCATCCATAAAGCTGCAGCGTGTGACTAGGTCACGGGGATGAATATCACGGGAACGAGTGAATGAGGATTAGTTCAGAACGAGGTTGAACCAGACATAGTATGTCATTGATCGAATCTCGGAACAATCCAGTATCGCTGACAAAGGGAATGCTATACGGCGTAAGGTCCAATCGGTGTTCGATATTCGGAATGCACAGGGTCATTATGGGCATCCAGGTCCCGCTGATGATCATTGACCGTAGCCTCATCTCGGTCATGATTGGAGTGTTCTCGGACCGTAGGGTAACACACTTAAGGGCTCGATGAAATCGGAGACCTTTTCGGAACCATCGGAGTAACCAGAGAATAAAGGAAACAACATCGGAGAAGTACCGTGTTTAACCGAACAAGTTTGGAGTGAACCGGAAGGTGTTCCGGAGCACCGGGAGATGGAATATTATGTTTATTTATTAATTAATTGAATTAATAATTAAAATCATTTTATTTCTAATTAATATGTGCAATGGGCCTTAGTGGAGAAAAAGGCCCATTAGGGGAAATAAAAGGGAAGAAGAAAAAGGAAAGAAGGGGGAGGCGCCATGGGCCCTAGGGCCCATGAGGGGTGCTCCCCCTCCCCCCCTTGGCCGGCCACCCCCCGTAGCAAAGGGACTTTAGTCCCACATTGCTAAGGGAGAGGGGTTGACTCCCTCCCCTCTGCCTATATATAGATGGGCAGGGTGCACATATTTAATACACAGAAATTCGTGAGAAAATAAATATTACTCCGAATTGAGATCGGTTTTCTCCGGTCTTCTCCCCTCCCTTGTCTCTTTCACGGTGGGCTCCCTAGTGTGAGCCTATAGTGGAATTGAGGCTTCTCTGCTAGAATCGGAGGCCGTCGTGCTGCCGAAGCTCCGTCCGGAGGTCTGCTTCCGCCACCTTTGCTGGATCAGAGAACGGAGGTCGCCATCGAGTCTCGTACGTGTGCGAGTACTACGAGGTGCTACACGTGTGGCACTACACCCATACGGGTGCTCAACACAGCCAGGGGGCTGTGAAACTTGATCGGCTACATCAACCACGTTTGCGGGAACGTTTCCCGCGCAAGGGACTACACCCCGAGGTATGTTATTTCCGCACTCTTTTCCGTTACGGTAATACGGCTAGCTAGATCTTGGGTTATGGGAACGTTAGTTAGAAAAATTTGTGTTTTCTGCTGCGAACCCCAACAGTTTCTACAGTAGTAACAAACATCAAGACACAACAAAAGCAAAAAGAAACCTAATTCGTTGTGGGCTGCCTCCCAAAAGCGCTTTCTAATATGTCTTTAAGCTAGGCATGATGATTATAGAAGATGCTCTCACTAGAATAAGAATTTTGAAGAAAAAGAGAGCATCAAGAAGCAAATATGAAACACATTTAAGCCTAACCCACTTCCTATGCATAGGCATCTTGTAAGAAAATAAATCAAAGAAGCACAAAGTGACATGCATAGGAAGGTGGAAAAAGAACAACTTCAAAACTTTCAACATGAAGAGAGGTGTTTTAGTAACATGAGAGTTTCTATAACCAAACTTTCCTCTCTCAAAATAATTTTCAGTAGTACCATGAACAACATCAAGAATATAACTATCATATAAATCATATTGTTCATGATCTACAAGCACACGTGTGTAGTTTTCAACACGGTTTTTAGGATCATAAGATAAATGCAACCCATCACATTGAGCTTTGATAAGAGGAAAATTCTCCGGAGTTGGAGATTTCAAAAGGATAATAGGACACTCAAGTGTGGGTGCAATAGCAAAATTTTCATGCTTAACATGAGGAACTATAGAAAGTTCATCTCCGTAAGCATCATCCATAGTGGCATCACGGCCATAAGCATAGAAGGCATCAACTTCATCAAAAAGGGATATTTCAAAAGAATCCATAGGATCATAACACTCATATAAGGTAAGATTCAAAGAGTTACTCTCATTAGAAGGTAGACATGGATGGCTCCATTCTTCCTCCTTTTGTTCGTCACTCTCCTCCTCTTTTTCATCCAAGGAGCTTTCAGTTTCATCAATTTCTTCTTTCATAGAGTTCTGCAAAACATTAGTCTCTTCCTTTGGGGGAGAGATTCTCTCGAGATGATCAGTAATATAATAATTTGCATCATAATTTTCCAAACTATAGTTAAGTATAGCAAGACTCTCAAATTTGTAAGGGGCATCATTAATATTTCTAAGAAGAGAAGTAATTTCATAGGCACCCTTATAAGCAACAAATTCTTCTATTGGCTCTGCATCATAAAAATCATAGTTTCCCTTAGCATAAGAAGCTAAGGTTTCATCATCATTGTACTCACATTGGAAAGAAAGGTGTTTGTGCCTCATAAAGCAACAAGATTCATCCCTGCAAAAAGATATATTATATATTGAGCACAAGTTTCTAGCATACTCATACAACTGGTGTATTTGTTTCCCTAAGTGTATCCCCTATTGAGACAAGCGGTGTTCCTTGTACCACTTTTGCTGATCCTCGGTGAATCCTCCATGCCAATAAGATCTAGTTTCAAAGAAGTCAGACATTGATTGGCGAGTAAGGAACTAGACATACTATTTTTTTTGGATTTTTGATAAAGGACACTAAAGCAAAAACTGAAAGGTAAACTAACAAGACTAAAAAAAAAAGGTAAAGGGTAGTGTGCAACTCCCCTATCTTAGCACTCAGAGTCCCCGGCAACGGCGCCAGAAATTTGGCTTGATGTGCGAGTTGATGATAGTGAATTCTCGCCCTTCGTTGGTGAACCCCAATTGGAAGGCGTGATGTAGCACAACAACAAATTTCCCTCAGTAAAGATACCAAGGTTTGTCTCCAGTAGGACTCCGGAGATGATAAGTAGGTGGAAAGGAAACAATGGCACCGTTTTAGAAAAAAGTTGCTTCCTTGACCTGGACCTGCACACAGACACAAATAACTTTGTTCCCAACGAAGTTCAGAGAGGTTGTCAATCTCTCCGGTCTTGTTGTTCACAAAGGATCCAACACAAGGGATAATGATAGCAACTGAAAGTAAAAGCAGAAAAGTAAATGAGTATGGAAACAGTAATGAGGATATGGACCGGGATACTGTTGGAGTTCGCAGCAGAAAACACAAATTTTTCTAACTAGCGTTCCCATAACCCAACATCTAGCTAGCCGTATTACCGTAACGGAAAGTAGTGCGGAAATAACATACCTCGGGGTGTAGTCCGTTGCGCAGGAAATGTTCCCGCAAACGTGGTTGATGTAGCCGATCAAGTTTCACAGCCTCCTCATGGGCCGGCCAAGGGGGGGAGGGGGCGCACCCCTCATGGGCCCTAGGGCCCATGGCGCCTCCCCTCTTTTTTCTTTTTCTTTTTCCCTTTTATTTCCCCTAATGGGCCTTTTTCTCCACTAAGGCCCATTGCACATATTAATTAGAAATAAAATTATTTTAATTATTAATTCAATTAATTAATAACTAAAACATAATATTCCATCTCTCGGTGCTCCGGAACACCTTCCGGTTCACTCCGAACTTGTTTCGGCTCAACACGGTACTTCTCCGATATTGTTTCCTTTATTCTCTGGTTACTCCGATGGTTCCGAAAAGGTCTCCGATTTCATCGAGCCCTTAAGTGTGTTACCCTACGGTCCGAGAACACTCCAGTCATGACCGAGATGAGGCTACGGTCAATGATCATCGGCGGGACCTGGATGCCCATAATGACCCCTGTGCATTCCGGATATCAAACACCGATTGGACCTTACGCCGTATAGCATTCACTTTGTCAGCGATACTGGATTGTTCCGAGATTCGATCAATGACATCCTATGTCTGGTTCAACCTCGTTCCGAACTAATCCTCATTCACTCGTTCCCGTGATATTCATCCCCGTGACCTAGTCACACGCTGCAGCTTTATGGATGGAATCTCACCGAGTGGGCCCCGAGTATCTATCCATTATATGGATTGACAAATCCCGCTCTTGTAACATTACTCCTCAACATATCTCCACGGAATACCTAAGATAAAACCGTTATGACCCGCATATTTCAGTCAGGTGGTGTGATGTAAGTCAAAGCATCCGGGAAGATAGTAATTATGTACGTACTCACGGTCAAAGGAACGGTCTACCACGTTCTGTAATTACAACACTGAACCTTCATAAGATTTGATCATGATGTAATGCTTACTTTGGGTAATGTTCATCACGTCACTTAAACAGTGAGGTGACCTCATAGTCAAGAGACTTAATTGTCCATGATTGCGAAACCACGACCATCATGTTGACCATGAACTAGTTATCGATGTAGAGGCTAACTAGGAACTCTGGGGTTTTCTATACCACACCTGCATCATTGTTTCACTGACGTAGTTCTAGCACGGTATGAAACTGGTTATGAACTTGCTTAGATATATTGGAATAATCATATATTATTTGCCTCTAGAGCATATATCCAACAGTCTCCCACTTGCACTAGAGTGCTAATAATCTAGCCGCATTTTTCCGATCATAATCATCTTATCACATAAGTGTTCATTGATCATGCATGCTCATGGAAGAGGTTTCGTCAACGAACTGCACCAATTCAGATTCGTCTGTTTCCTTTGCAACTGGTATAGGTCAAAAGCTCTTTTGACATACCACTCATTATCATATAATGGTTGGATATAAGTTTCGTGGGAGAGTGAGACTATTATTTCACAGTATCCTCCTATGATCTCTTGGTTCTGTCTTTAGAAGACTCATCCTTAGTCATATATACTGGGAAATACACTCAACCAGAAGTCCAATACTTCTAACGCTAAACTTTTATCCATACGTCTACTTTCTTAAGTAGTATTATGTTTGTAGTGCCGTGAATTTTGCTCACATTTCTTTCATGTCTTTGGTGATGTCTCTAATTCCATATAGACCCATAATATGGCTTGCAATTGTAATCTTGCATTACATTCAAGTCTATTATCCTCTCTATATTTTAGAGTACAGTCCTCAGTATTCCTCATATACTGAATGCATGGACTTTTATTCAGATTCTGTGTTTTACTCCTAAAGCACATCGGAATCTGTTCTTCTTCCAAGAACTTTTCAGTCATTCTGTTGTTGGATTCACAATGCATGTTATATGGTAGAATCATATGTCAAGAACATATAAGATCACATGTCAAGTACATGGTGCATCTCTATTCTTCCATCAAGACATTGCTTGTGATATTTGGATCTCATCCATTATATAATTTCTAGCCACAAGAACCTGTTTCTTGTCTTAGAAGATTATTTCAACCTTCACTTCGTTTCATTATCCGTATCTTAATCTACTCATATAGATTTCAACGTGTAATGTGTTGGTATTTCACATAAAATAAGATTCTTGCAATCTTGTATTTTATTTGCCTTATGCTCTATATATATCATAATGCACATATGTATATAAGACGATTCTCTATATACACAATCAATGCATATCCATATATATACATATGAGATCATTCTTCACACATATCAATGCATATATGTTTGAGACAATGATCATGCTCCCACTCAAATATATCAATCATATACTTATATATTTGTGGTTCAGCTTTCATCAAGTCATTTTATTGTTCACTATGTCTTACATAATGACTAAGCTTCCAAATCTCCCACTCAGAAAATGCCCTCTGCATTCCAAGTTTCCGGGAAGTCTTCAAAGCTCCCACTCAGTTTCATGAAACTGCAAGCCCACTCAATATTTTGGTCATCACTTGATCAAATCAAGGTTGAGAGTTCCTGTCTTGAGGTACTATAGTCCATCCTTTTAACGAATTAACCTTCGTCGTGCCTATTGCAATTCTCTTTCAAATCCCAAATTTGACTGAGATGCAATTTCAGGCTATGGTCCATCGTAGTGTAAATGAAATATTTTATTGATTAAAGCATTCCTACGTTTCCGTAGTCAATCACCATTGAACTTCGGTCATAACCAAATAATGCCTTATGCCCATTACATTATTCTCAATAACTCTCCAGTTTGTCGAGAATTTGAAATAACCGATTTATTTCACAGGACGTGAGCCATCCTATATGTAACTCAATATTATTTCATTTCTCCTCGTGTTCTAGGCCACCATCATTCCTTTGTGTCTCAAGCAATGTTATTCTTTATTGTTTTATTAAGAAGACTCATGATTATTGTTCTTTACAGAACGTATTCATGACAACCTTCTAAATTCAACAATGGCTTCAACTCATATACCAAGATCAATCATCTTTGGCATATCCTTCCTTATATAGCGTCATTACAGCGGAACACGCTTCCGGTGCAATACTCTGATATTCTGAAGGCAAGGTCCAATACCCCGGTCAAAGTTTCCATTATCTCCCATTGGATCCGTGTCGAGAGACTTTTCTCGTATTACCAATTAAGCAAAACAAATTTTGCTATTCGGGGAGAATATGTAATTTCAATTGCTCGTAGTTTTATTACAAAGAAATTCTTTCTTTTAAGAAACCTTATAACACCATCAGTTCTGGAGCTATCATGTCTCGTTAGATTCAGGATGGTTTCCTATTCATGAAGTGGGTGTTTTAACTTTATGAATTAAACAACTTATTCGACAATAACTATAGTGCTAGGGGAAAGAACGTTTAGACCATACTACGGTTTAGTATGACTACGAATGGTTTAAGTAGTCTAGTACTTTCAACTTCCATTGTAGTTTGTGGTACAACTTCCACAAGTCTCCCATTATGTCAATATCAATACTTATCACTTCGGATCGTAGCGTAGTGATATGTATCCTTGTATTCTCACTTCTCACTGTGATTCCTGAATCTCAGTTTTATGATCTCAATTGAATACGACTTTCAATTAATCATATGAAGTTTTTAATGATAACTCACATGCCCATTCTACATCATTTATGTATAATGATTGGCACAAGTTCTACTTGCTAGAACCTTGTCATGGTTATATTCATTGCAGAGGTTCATAGATCGTGTATCTAATCCATCTCATGCAATCAAGTTATGATTTTCATTCGATAATGAACTCACAAGTTAATAGATCATACATTTAATGAATTCATCAGTTATGAAGTCACCTCATGCAATCAAATCTTTGACTTGTTATAATCAAGACAACTTTATCATTAAACATTGAATATTTCTTGACAATAATAGTAGTATTATAAATGCTTTCTATCATATCATAAATCAAGACGTAATCAAAGTATAATCACTCTTTTATTCATAAAGATGGAACAACTGACTTGTCTCATTACATGAATAAATTTGTCTCGCGAGATGCAAGACACACAACTAAGTGTTCATACTATAATGATTACATAAGATTTATCTAATACTCTAAGTATCTCCTATGATAGATGTCTCGGTGGAATCCATGCTGGCCATCAACTGACTTGATATCCATCAATCCTTGATTTCACTTCTTCCCGTCCATGCAACGGCAGGTCCTGTTTTCATAAAACAGAATAAGTATCACATACTCATTTACTGCAAATGTTGTATAAGGGAATAAACATTTATAAAGTATATCAAGTATATACCTTCTCCATCGACAACTTCTGCATCCTCGATAGGATCAATGTCCGCGGTCAAGAGATCAGTCATGAAGTTCTGGAGACTCATATTAGCTCCTCTTCCGACATAGCTATGAACATAATCACCATAACTCGGAGGGAGTGAGTGCAATAACGTGTTTATTGCAAACTCTTCCGTGGTGCTTTCGTTCATTGTCCAATATTCATAGTCCTCCACCAGGGTCAGGTACATCTCATGCATCCTATCCAAGTGATCACCAAGGCTTTTGTGTTCTTCCATCTTTGTAGATAGAAACTTTCTTTCTAACTCAAATCTGGCAATTCTAAACTCACGTACGAACATTGTCTTTAGCGTGTCCATCATGTCATATGAGCCAGTGTCCTGAAACTGTATGCCCAAAACCTCTGACATGCTGAAGATCATGACATTCCTGACTACGGAGCATTTCTGTCGGCGAGCATAATGATCAAGTATCTCTTGATCGCCAACATGATCGTCTGGATGTTCTTCCACATGCACTTCTATTGTAAACAAGATGTCTGCTCTCTTGAGCGACGTCCTAAGGCGTGAGTACCAATCAGCAAAGTTTGACCCATTTTCTCTAAGTCTTTCACCTTCCATGAAGAAAGATAGTTCACGTTGCTCTAGTGCATTCATTTTCTACAAACATAATTGCAAGGAAAACAATTAAGACTAGTTCACAACAATGAGTCCATATAATCACATTATAAATGAGCTCGCACTAAAAAAATTCATCCCTAGGAAGTTTTAGTGATTACATGATCGAGATTCACTGCCCGACCTCGAATATCACACGGCCGACGGGTCAGTTTCAAAGGTAGACAATGACTTGTGCGATCACATTATCTTATATGTACTGTGATTCATGCTCGATCTTTCGATCTCTAGTATTCCGAGGCCATATCTGCATATGCTAGGCTCGCCAAATTAACCTCCATGTTATATGCTGCTCAGCAAGGCCATATCTTCATATGCCAGGTTTGCCGAACCCAACCTCATGCGAACTCCATTTAATATGTAGGACAGCTCCGGTATGTACGGAGCATCAAGCCATATGGGAGAACCTTCCAGGCGGTGCACACTTCGGTAGAATACTTGTGTTTGGCTTTGTTAAGGGATCATCTTATCACATTCTACCGTCGTGTATCCTATACTAGCAAGTTTTAAGATGTCTGAGCTATGGCAACACTTAAGTCTACAGTGTCTCCATTTTAGTTTGTTTTATGATGACGATTACTACTTACTAGTAACACATAGCAAAGCTATCACTACACCACAAAACAAACGAACGATAGCCCCCACTTAGCAATACAAGGTTTAGACGGTCTAGTTGTATATTGCAAGTTTTATGTGGCTGCTAGGGCTTTCATAGTTAAACAGGTTTTAACCTACGAGTCAACCACAACGTCAACCATACGATTGTCTCTATTACACCCCGCACGGGGCCCTCCGTTGCAAATGCCACATCCGCTAAAGTAGAGAGACAGACACCCCCCCAGCCACTTTATACGGTACAAGCCGCATGTCAATCGTGGAACCAGTCTCGCGTAAGAGTACGCGTAAGGTCGGTCGGGGGCCGCTTCATCAAATAATGCCGCAGATGTGAACAAGTACACGTGGGAGGGTAACAATCATACAATCAACGCCCACATCCCCGATGTGTTCTATCCGTACAGTAATACTAAGCATAGACCTAGCTCATGATACCACTCTTGGAGTTCGTAGCAGAAAACACAAATTTTTCTAACTAGCGTTCCCATAACCCAAGATCTAGCTAGCCGTATTACCGTAACGGAAAGTAGTGCGGAAATAACATACCTCGGGGTGTAGTCCGTTGCGCGGGAAACGTTCCCGCAAACGTGGTTGATGTAGCCGATCAAGTTTCACAGCCCCCTGGATGTGTTGAGCACCCCGGATGGGTGTAGTGTCACACGTGTAGCACCTCGTAGTACTCGCACATATACGAGACTCGATGACGACCTCCGTTCTCCGATCCAGCGGAGGTGGCGGAAGCAGACCTCCGGACGGAGCTTCGGCAGCACGAAGGCCTCCGATTCTAGCAGAGAAGCCTCAATTCCACTATAGGCTCACACTAGGGATCCCACCGTGAAAGAGACAAGGGAGGGGAGAACACCGGAGAAAACCGATCTCAATTCGGAGTAATATTTATTTTCTCACGAATTTCTGTGTATTAAATATGTGCACCCTGCCCATCTATATATAGGCAGAGGGGAGGGAGTCAACCCCTCTCCCTTAGGAATGTGGGACTAAAGTCCCTTTGCTAAGGGGGGGTTGGCCGGCCAAGGGGGGGAGGGGGCGCACCCCTCATGGGCCCTAGGCGCCTCCCCTCTTTTTTATTTTTCTTTTTCCCTTTTATTTCCCTTAATGGGCCTTTTTCTCCACTAAGGCCCATTGCACATATTAATTAGAAATAAAATGATTTAATTATTAATTCAATTAATTAATAACTAAAACATAATATTCCATCTCCCGGTGCTCCGGAACACCTTCCGGTTCACTCCGAACTTGTTTCGGTTCAACACGGTACTTCTTCGATATTGTTTCCTTTATTCTCTGGTTACTCCGATGGTTCCGAAAAGGTCTCCGATTTCATCGAGCCCTTAAGTGTGTTACCCTACGGTCCGAGAACACTCCAGTCATGACCGAGATGAGGCTACGGTCAATGATCATCAGCGGGACCTGGATGCCCATAATGACCCCTGTGCATTCCGGATATCAAACACCGATTGGACCTTACGCCGTATAGCATTCCCTTTGTCAGCGATACTGGATTGTTCCGAGATTCGATCAATGACATCCTATGTCTGGTTCAACCTCTTTCCGATCCTCATTCACTCGTTCCCGTGATATTCATCCCCGTGACCTAGTCACACGCTGCAGCTTTATGGATGGAATCTCACCGAGTGGGCCCCGAGTATCTATCCATTATATGGATTGACAAATCCTGCTCTTTTAACAATACTCCTCAACATATCTCCACGGAATACCTAAGATACAACCGTTATGACCCGCATATTTCAGTCAGGTGGTGGGATGTAAGTCAAAGCATCCGGGAAGATAGTAATTATGCACGTACTCACGGTCAAAGGAACGGTCTACCACGTTCTATAATTACAACACTGAACCTTCATAAGATTTGATCATGCTGTAATGCTTACTTAGGGTAATGTTCATCACGTCACTTAAACAGTGAGGTGACCTCATAGTCAAGAGACTTAATTGTCCATGATCGCGAAACCACGACCATCATGTTGACCATGAACTATTTATCGATGTAGAGGCTAACTAGGAACTCTGGGGTTTTCTATACCACACCTGCATCATTGTTTCACTGACGCAGTTCTAGCACGGTATGAAACTGGTTATGAACTTGCTTAGATATATTGGAATAATCATATATTATTTGCCTCTAGAGCATATATCCAACAGATACGTGATGTTCACTAGTGATGTCTCGCTCCCAAAAGACGATAAAACTGCTATGCGAGGTGAACAAATTACAGAAGGGAAATTGACAGGATTATGAACGCACCGCAATGCTAACTATGCTACAAAAGAAAGGAAGAGGCTCAAAAGCACGGGCAGTACGCCAAAATAAGTAGACCGAAATCCAACTGCATCTACTACTAATCATCCACCTTGAGATATATATCCAGAACATCCCGCTGGTATTATGTTGCGAGCCCCACCCAAAGTGTAAACCCAAAGCAACAGACAAGTGCATTAAAAAGCACTTTGCGTAAAGTAAACAATCCTTGTAACCGTGGTAACAAGCACCGTGGTTTTCCCCCTTGTGGCAACAGCACATCCCCTAGACTCATGTTTCTGTCAATCAAGCTAGTCATCAGGGGGCATGAACCCACAATCGAGCATAACGTTCCCTCTTGGGGTTACTACCTACTACTTGGCCAAAGCAATAAACAGCAACGGAGAACATGCAAGAATTACTTAGGAACAAAAATATAAGAGATAAGAACCAAATATATTACTC
Source organism: Bromus sterilis (assembly GCA_950022295.1). NCBI lineage: Eukaryota > Viridiplantae > Streptophyta > Magnoliopsida > Poales > Poaceae > Bromus > Bromus sterilis. The sequence goes on along the minus strand of OX465601.1, from coordinate 132,765,115 downwards.
AATCACAATCTGAACATAATCTCATAATCCATCAGATCCGATCAAACTCAGCATAGCAACAACAGAAAGATTACAAAAGTGCCTCGATCATGTAGGGCAGCTCACGAGGTCTAAACCATGAAGAACAAAGAGGGGAGGAGAACATCACATAGCTACTGATCACGGACCCATGGTCCAAAGGAAACTACTCACGAGACATCCGGGAAGCATCCATGGTGGAGAGGAGACTCCCGGAGGTCCAGGAAGAGGTCTTCTGGTGCTCCCGATCTCGGAACCGCGGCGGCGGCGGAACAGAGACGAGATCGCGAAAAAGGGTTCTGTCCTCGATGGTTTCTCGTCACGAGAATATATAGGCGAAGGGGGTCAGCCAGGGGGGCCACCAGGGTTCCAGGCGCCCCCCTGGCGCGGCCAGGCCCTAGGGCGCGCCACCAGGGCGCCTGGGCCCCTGGTGGTGGCCCTCTAGCCCCACCCAGGTTCTTCCGGAAGGTTCCTTCACGCTGATTTTTTATCTGATTTTTCCCAAATTTTTGGAGCACTTTTTATATGGGGGGAAACTGAAATAGAAAAACAGCAGAAAACAGGAACTGGCACTGTGGTGCACTGAGTTAATAGGTTAGTCCAAATATGATCAAAAGTGTATGAAAGTGTATCTAGATCATAGCAATATCACACAAAACATTTAGGAATGCAGTTTTCACATCCATCAGCCATATCTCGTAATCATGATATGCATCTATTGCTAGTAGGATCTGAATAGACTATCATCGCTACAGTAGAGAACGTCTCCTCGTAGTGAAATCCATGAATTTGTCGGAACCCCTTCGCGACAAGTCGAGCTTTGTAGACAGATACGTTTCCGTCTGCATCAGTCTTTTTCTTGAAAATACATTTATTCTCGACGGCCTTGCGGTCCTCAGGAATATCCACCAAAGTCCAAACTTTTTTGGAGTACATGGAGTCTATTTTGAATTTCATGGATTCAAGCCATTTCTCGGACTCAGGTCCCACCATTGCTTCTTTGTAACTCGTAGGTTCATCTGACTCATCAACCGAGATTGCATTCACAAGCTGTGCGTAAAACTCAGTAGCTTGACGGACTCTTGATGACCTACGGGGCATAATAGGTTCCTCTTCATTCTCATCATGATCATCATGTATGTCATGATCGTTATGAATGTCGTTCTGGCCATTCTCTTCAGCTCCCACTATGGAAGAAGGTTCCAGAACAAATTCTGTGGCCGTTTCTTCCAATTGGAGTGATTGGTCAGTCACTTCATCGAGGTCTACTTTCCTCCCACTCAACTCTTTCGAGAGAAACTCTTTCTCAAGAAAGTGTCCAGTCTTGGCAACAAACGTTTTGCTCTCAGACTGGTTGTAGAAGGTGTATCCACAAGTTTCCTTGGGATAGCTCACAAAGATGCACTTATCCGCCTTGGATTCAAGTTTGTCAGGCTGTAGTTTCCTAACATAAGCCTCACAACCCCAAATCTTCAGGTGAGTCAACTTAGGTTTCGTGCCATGCAATTCTTCAAATGGTGTTGTCTTTACGGATTTGGATGGTGCCCTATTAAGAACGTAAGCGACAGTTTCTAATGCATACCCCCAGAATGACACAGAAAAATTAGTATGAGACATCATCGATCGTACGCTATCCAATAGGGTTCGATTACGTCATTCAGCCACACCGTTTCTCTGAGGTGTGCTTGCCGGCGTAAGCTGTGCTACTATGCCACAAGACTTCAGATGATTGCCAAACTCGTGACTTAAATACTCGCCACCTCGATCCTATCGAGAGTGCTTGATTTTCTTTCCGAGTTGATTCTCGACCTCATTCTGAAATTCCTTGAACCTTTCAAAGGTTTCAGACTTATGCTTCATCAAGTAAATATACCCATATCTACTCAAGTCATCAGTAAAGGTCACGAAGTAACGAAGACCATTGCGTGTGGGGACGTTCATGGGTCCACATACATCTGTATGTATGATTCCCAATAAGTCATCTGCACGCTCCATTATCCCATTGAATGGAGTCCTTGTCATTTTTCCCATGAGGCATGGTTCACATGTATCAAGGGATCCAAAATCCAATGAATCAAGAAGTCCATCCTTATGGAGCCTCTCCATGCGCTTTATACCAATATGACCAAGTCGGCAATGCCACATCATCATGTGCTCTTCATCACTACTCTTTAATCTTTTGTCCTCTATATTGTTAATGTGACACACATCACCATCGAGATCAAGTACGAATAAACCACGTTGCTCCAGCGCGTGAACATAAAACACTTCATCCTTATAAATCGAACAACCAATTGTATCAGACTTAAAAGAATAGTGGTCTCGCTTCAAGCAAGAGCCACTAACGATGTTCACACTAAATGCGGGTACATAGTACAATTTTTTCAGAACCAAAAACTAATCCCGAAGGGAGACTAAGATGCTTCGTGTCGACAGCCAACACATCAATTTGATAGCCATTCCCCACGCGCATCGTCACTTCATCTTTCAGCAAGCGTCTCTTATTCCTTAGTCCCTAAACGGAATTAGAGATATGAGCGATAGATCCTGTATCAAGTATCTAGGATGTGTTCCCGGCGCTTGTCAAGAAAAGATCAACAATATGTATATCAAATATACCTTCGTCTCTCTTGGCGACCTTGCCAGCCTTCTTTTCCTTTAGGTACTTGGCGCAGTTCCGTTTCCAGTGACCTTCACCCTTGCAGTAGAAGCACTCAACTCCGGGTTTGGGCTTAGGTGCCTTGGGAGGAACGACAGCTGACTTGCCATCCCTTTTGGGGGGGAATGAGGAGAATCCTCAGGGTGCGGAACCAGTTGGTGAAGTTTGACCCATCAGTTTTCAGTTTGTCTTTCTCTAGGAACGATCCTAAGTTGAAAGAGGGGCGTTGTGCTGCCATCTACAAAGTTGATTCACAAGGATACATATTTAGACTTTTGTTCATAATGTGGATTTTTTCAATTTAATCTTCAAAATTCTAGAAAATCTCCCACTTAGATAAAAACCTCTCAATTTAACTAAGTGATTACACAATCCCATACCCCATACCTCCCCCGACCGTCACGGCCATCAGTATGTGACCCAGGTAGGCCTCTAAGCCAATCACATCAGGTATGTGACTCGTGCTCGATCTTTCGATCTACTGTGTTCCAGGCCCGCATCTACATACGTCAAGCCTGCCAATCGAACCTTGATGTTAGCTGTTCAGCAAGGCCATATCTGCATATGCCAGGCTTGTCGAACCCAACCTCATGCGAACGTCGTTTAATATGTATGACATCCGGTATGTACGGAATGTCTGCCATATGGGAGAACCTTCCAGGCGGTGCCCACCAAGGGAGAACACAATGTTGGTATTGTGAGAGATGGTCCTATTTGTGCTATCGTCGTCATATCTAGCACACTAGCATAAACAGGAAGTAAAACTGTAAATCATACAAACTATGATCCCCCTTCATGCAAAGAAAAGTCAAACGCCTTTCTACTTTAGCTTGTGCAAGTTTTACGTGGCTGCTAGGGGTTTCGAGAGAGAGAACCGTTTCTATCCTGCAAAAAACATGCCACAACACCGTCTCCCATCCGTCTCTATTACACCCCTGTCGGGGCCCACCGTTGCAAACATCTTTGCATCGCTAATGCAGAGAGACAGACACCCCCCAGCCACTTTATATGGTACAAGCCATATGTCAAGCGTGGAACCAGTCTCGCGTAAACGCGTAAGGTCGGTCGGGTCTCGCTTCATCAAACATTGCCGCAACGCTAAATGAGTACACGTGGGAGGGTAACGAATGAAGATTCGATGCCCACATCCTAGATGTGTTCTATCCGTACAATACATCTACGCATAGCTAGCTCATGATACCACTGTTGGGATACGGGGCAGAAAACACAAATTTTTCATACCTACGGTACCCGAACCCAAGATCTATGCTATGGAGATGTAAAGTAACAGAGGGAATCGGTGTTCATACCTATGAAGACCAAAAGAGGGAAATTTTCTTGCGAACGTGGCTGGCGTAGACTCGGAACTACGACCTCCCTGTCGTGTAGTAGACCACCGGCGAGGATGACTCCCGGTTGACCTCCAGCGATGAAGTGGCACCACAGGTGTAGTGCCTCGAAGAGATTATACACGTACGGTACAATCGATGTTCCTCCTGGGCCCCGAACCAGGCGAGCAGCGGAAGAAAGACGGATTCGGATCCCGACTCCAGCAGAGCGACGGCCTGCCTTATGGTGGATAACTCCAGTCCAGGTGCAGACTACAAACAAGGGGAGTCCACTTCCAGGAAAGAGAAGGAGAGAGAGAGAGGAATAATTGTGTGTTGGAAAAAGGGGGTGTACCCCTCCTTATATAGGCCAAAGGGGGTGCCATCCTCCTCCCCTCATCCATGTGGTACTAAACTCCCAAGGGGGGGAGTGCGCCGGCCTAGGGGGGGATGGGCCCCACCCTTGGCGCCAAGCCCAAAGGGGGAAACCCCCTCCTCCCCGAATGGGCCCCATAGGCCCATGTAGCCTTTTTCCATTTTTTTAATTATTTCAATATGTTTAAATATTTAATTCAGATAATTAAATAATAAAACATTATTAAAACAAATTATACTTTATTTTGAACCATTAAAAATGTCCAGAACAACTTCCGTCCTCCTCCGGAACTATACCGGTGATTTCTCCTATTTCACCGATTGATCCCGAAACTGTCCTATGCATCGATTGCCCTTAATTGTAACACCCTAACGGTCCGGGAAACGGCAGACATGGTCGAGACTCTTCTCATTGACCAATGACTAGTCAGTTGGACCTGGTTACAATCCTTGACAACCCCTGCGCTTCCATCGAATGAACTTCAATCGCTTTTGGAAACCGTTAACGATACGACGTAATCCCTTTGTGCTGCGGTACTTTGTTTGTCCGAGGTTCGATCGTCGGTATCCCACATACCGTGTTCACATCTCGTTCACAAAAACAAGCTTACTCATCCGTGCATATTGCATCTCCCGTGACCTAGTCACCTGCTTGCAAGCTATTGATGCAATATCACAGAGTGGGCCCAGAGTACATGTCCTGTTACAAGGACTGACAAATCCCTCTCTGATCTATTAACATACTCATCAACCATCTATTTCGGAATACCCAAATTGCACCATTATAGCCAACATATTTCAGTCAAGCGGTGGGATACAAATCAAATTCTCCTCATAGATGACAATTACGTATGATCATTACGGTCTAAGGACTAAGCCATACGTTACAAAGTCATCGCAACGCTGAACTATGTGACTCGATCACATTGCAATACTTTCGGTGGGTGTATGTCCATCACATCATTCCCCTGATGACATGACCTCATTGTCAATGGACTTAAGTGTCGCCATGATCAGGAAAGTTTTATCAATCAATTGCCCAATGAGATAGTTTACCCGAGTTAAACTACGGACCTATGTTTTATACTACACCTGTATTAGTATTTCCAAGTAATACGGTTATAGAAAAGTATAAAACGTATTATGAACAAAACGGATATGTGACAAATATCTTTATTAATTTGTCTCTAGGGCACATATCCAACAAGTGCCGCACGTGCAACACCTCGTAGCACTCGCACACGTACGATGCTCGATGAAGACCTCCGATCTCCGATGCAGTGAAGGTTGCAGAAGAAGACCCTTTAGAACCGGCATTCCCACAGCACGACGATGTAGTGCGGTAGTGTTGTCTCCCATGAAGGTGTAGGAGAAAACGGGAGAGAAAATATCCTCTTGGTGGACAAGCGGAGGTTTCCCTTATAAAGAATTACTTTAATTGTTGTATTTAATAAATGCACCCGCCACATCTATATATGGGACAAGGGGGAGCCAATCCTGCTCCCTTAGGAATATAGGACTAATCCCTATGCTAGGGAGGGGGTGGACGGTCAAAGGGGGTATGAGGGCGCCACCCACATGGGCCTCAAGGCCCATGGCACCTCCCCCTGTTTTTCCTTTTTCCCTCCCCTAATGGGCTTCTTTCTAAAATAAGGCCCATTCCACTTTTTAAATTAAAATAAAATTTAATAAATTATTATTTCATTTAATTAATAATAAAAAACATATTATTCAACTCCTAATGCTCTAGAACACCTTCTGTATCACTTCGAACATCTTCCGGATCAACATGGAACTTTTATTCCTTTTTCTCTTTTCTCCGGTAATTACCATAGTCCTGAAACTGTCTTCGATATATCATCGAGCCCTTAAGTGTGTTAACCTACGGTTCGTAAACACTCCGGACAGAACCCTTCTCCAATCAATGATAATTGCAGGGACCTAGATGCCCATAATGACCCCTATGCGTTCCGAAATAAATCGATTGAACCATACACATTGTATTCCATTCCCTTTGTCTCTATGATATTGGATTTTTCTGAGATCCGATCATTGGCATCATGATACCTAGTTAAATCTCGTTGCTGAAAAATACCACATTATTCTTTTTGTGGTATGTCATCATCGTGACTTATTCACACACCGCGCAGCTTTATGGATGCAATCTCACCGAGTGGGCCCTGTGTATCTATCTGTCGTCTAGATGAACAAATCCCACTATTGATCCACAATCTTCAACATATTCCTTTGAAATACCCGAAAGACATCTTTATGATCACCCTATTACAGTGTGACGTTGGATGCAATCAAATAAGTCTCTGGTAATAGCAATTATATGTGATCTCACGGTCTACGGAACAGGTTACATCATTCTTTAATAACAACACTGAACTTGTATGACCTGATCATGTTGCACTACTTACGTTGGGTAATGTTCATCATATATTTCACCTAATGATGTGACCCCATTGCCAATTGACATAAATGTCCATGATCATGAAACCCCGATCATCGGTTTCCACATGAGCTAGTTTTCACAAGATGATCATCATGTTTATATACCACACGTGTATCGTTGTTTCACTGATACAGTTATATCACAATATAAAACATGTTATGACCCTAATTAGATATACAGTAATAATCAAGCATTATTATTTGGCTTTAGAGCATATGTCCAACAAGAGGTTAGTCCCAAATATATTGTAAAAAGATATGAAAGTGCATCAAAGCATATAGCAAAGACACAGAAATGAGCATGGAACAAGAAAAAAAATATAGATACGTTTGGGGTGTATAAGCATCCCCAAGCTTAATTCATACTCATCCTCGAGAAGGTAAATGATAACAAAGATTTTTTTGGTGAAATGCTATCAACATAATCAAGAACATCAAGCAAAAGTAGTCGAGATGTATAAATGGAGAAAAAGTAATATAAAGCAAGAGTCTATATCTAATATTGAAATTAGTAAAAGTAGGAACATAAAGGCAAAAGAGTTCTTGCTGTCCGTGACTCGAATGTCTCCAATCGGCGATCCCGTGCAGAGTGAGGAAAGTTGAGAGCTTAAAAAATACTAAATAGTTGTTTAGAACTATGTCTACTAAATTTCTCGCACGATCTCTTTGGAATATTATCAGGACTCTTCCCTAGACCGTCGGTCAGATACAAGACTATCTGATTATCTCTCTTTTTACTTTGAGCAACTCCTGCAATTAATGAGCGCAAGAAAGATAAATGACACTTTGGATGGCAAAGAGAATAATGATGCACATAGGAGTCAAAAAGTGAGAAAAGCTCAAGCCAATGAGGACAACCATTAGGCGAGAGAAAACCTTATGATAGATATGGTGTGAGGAGTAGGGATTGCCATGCAACGGATGCACATAGAGCTACAAGTGTATGAAAGCTCTCCAATGGATCTAGTGGGGGATCATCCAACTTGCTTGCTCATAAAGACCTAGAGCTCGTTTGAGGAGGCTCATCATTGGAATATACAGGCCAAGTTCTATAGTGTAAGGTCCCCACATAGTATTGCAATAATAATATGAAAACTCTCTACAAACTGAAGTACACATGCTCCTTTGAAGCACAAGTGCGAATTTAAAGGATAATAGTGTTGCCTCCTCTCTCTTTTTATTCATTTTTTATTTTTATTTTTTGGTGGCCTCCATGGATCTTTTTTTTGTTTCTCTCATTTGTCCTCTTTGGGACTTTTTGTTTCTTTTTTATTATTATTTTTCCACTTTGGGATATTTTCCTCACTTTTAAGGGCAGTGCTCTATATGAACATAATCAACAAACTTTAAGGTACTGATAACTCAAACTGAAACAATATCTTGATGTATGCAATGTATGCCTCTACTAGTGTAGCAGGATGTGCAATGATACTAGCGTGTCATGTAGCAAAAATATGAACAAGGGCAAAGCCCAACTATCATGTTGTTGTATGATCATGCAACGCAATATGACGAGGAAGAATAGCATCAAGTCATGTAATCAAAGATGAATGTTGCATCGCAATGTATCTCAGAATGACTATGGAAATGCCATAATAGGTAGGTATGATGGTTGTTTTGAGGAAGATATAATGAGGCTTATGTATGAGAGAGTGTATCATCCCAAAGATTTTGATGCACCGACAAAGTTTGCACCAACTTCAAGATGAGAAAGGGAAATGCACTGTACCGAATAGGCTATCAATATATAAGGATAGGTGGAAGTGCCAAAAATTTAATACTTGCATTAGTCAAAAATAACTCATCGATTTATTATCAGTATTTCACTGTCTAGTCAGGAGAACATGAACAATCAAGCACCCTAAGAGGATTATATGGGGGCTTGCTTATCCTTCCGCATCCTCGACCCATCATACGTGAGGGTACTCACTTACAACCCCGCAAAGATTAGCATCCACTTAGTGGACAAGAGTTCTCAACTAGTTTTTATAGTTTTTCAAAATAAGCACGTTGAACAAAAATTTGACACCTATCACTAATAGGCGCGATTTCAATCGCACATAAGTTCAAACATTATTTCCAACAACACCTCAAAACTATTGCAAGATATTACTAAACTGAACTTAGCAATCCACATTACCTACTCAAAGTAAGACACACAACTAGTGCAACAAAGGGCAACTCTCTAGATAAATAAGAATGAAACTCAAGAGACTCCTAAATATTCTAATAACAGATCTTTAACAAGATAAACAAGAAAAAAGAGTTAAACATGATAAAGCAACAGCTAGAAATTGAAAATTGAATACTCAACAATTATAAGTGAATCATAGGAGTATTATTGGAAAAAATGAAGCGTGTGTCTCTCCCACATCAAGGACGCTAGGATCCAACTTGTTATGAACAAAAAACAAAATTAACTAAACTGAACTGAAAACTAAAGTGAGGCGCTCCAAGGAAAGCACATAACATGTGAAGCAATAAAAATATAGTGTTAAGAAAGACGAACTAATAATTGTCGATGAAGAAGGGGATGCACCGGGGCATCCCCAAGCTTAGGCGGTTGAGTCTCCTTTAATATTTCTTAGGAGTGTCGGGGGCATCCCTAAGCTTAAGCTTTTGGCACTCCTTAATCTTATTTTATCATCTTCGTTCATAACACTTGAAAACTTTCTTCACGCGAAACTTCTTATACACTTGATTAGAGTGGTTAGTGCCAAAGTAAATACAATTTTGCGTAAATACTATAGATACACATTTAAGCATTCAAAATAAACATTTGCTACTGTTCCCCAACTTTATTATAGGTCCTTCCCCCAAATAACCAACAACAGAGCAAGCAAAAGAAGCAAATGCAAATACAAGGCATAAATACGGGAAAACAGAATAGTCTATAGAAATTGAATTCATATAAGCACTTTTGTAGCTAAAAAAACTCAAACTAATTAAATATAGGTAAAAGTATAATTCTTACTATGTAAAACATTCAGGTCAAAAAGATGAGCTTGTGATTTTTAAGAATTTCTGCATTGGAGCGTACAAAATCTGTTTTCTGGACAATAAGTCATAACTTTCACTTTCCCCAACATTAGAGGCTAAAACTTGGCACAAAAATTAAAAATAAAGATACAGTTGAGTTTCTATAGTAGTAACACACTCCAAGACGTACACAACTAAAACGAACACAAAAACTGAAAGTAAAAACATTTGGTGTTGCCTCCCAATAAGCGCTTTCTTCAATGACTTTTAGCTAGGTATGATACACGAGATCAAGTCTTATCAATTTCAAAAGTATAGCTTATAACAAACTCAAAAGGTAACTTCATCTTCTTTTTTGCGAAATGTTCCATGCCCTTCTTGAGGTGAAATTGGAATCTTATAATCCCTTCTTTCGTTTCAATGATAGCACCAACGATACGAAGAAAAGATCTTTCCAAAATAATTGGACATGATGGATCACATTCAATATCCATAGCAGAAAAAATCACTGAGACCATAATTATCATTGAAAATAATAATAATATCATCTACTTTTTCAATAGGTTTCTTTATAGAAGAATCAACACGTGACAACACGGTGTGACGGGCCTGACATGTGGAGTTGAATCCGAGACTTGACCTATGAAGGCATGTTCTTCTGTGAGGCAACATTTTTCTCCCTCGGGCCAACCTCTTCGGTGTTGTGTCGTCTTAATGGTTACACCTGCCCACACAAGTAATGTTGATGGTGCAGCCGTGTTTGCATTGTTTGCCCACTCTGCATTTTTTGAACTACACTTATTTTATCATTTTTTTTATAACGTTTCCATAGATCGATTGATTTTTTAACCTTTAGCAACATTTTTTCTTATTTTTTGTGGTTTGAACTGATGCACTAATCATTAATAGTAATTGTATTACATATTTTTTATTTATTATTTTGGATTATATTATGTGTATTTATTTATTTATTTAATTTTTTTAGTATCCTCACACGGAACATGGTCTTTGCTTGTTCCCTTTTCCTCCCACTCAACCATATTATCCCTTAATTACACGTCTATACCTTAGAGTAGTTTCTTGACGGGGGTTCTACTTTTCTTTTTTCTTCTGTCCCGTAGAATCTATCATGTCCACTTTCTCTATCGAAAGCATCCGTTGAAGCGAACCACATTTCGGGTCAAAAATCAGCACTACGTATCTACTTTTGTTTGCTCGTCTATTTTTTCACACTCAGCTTCTCTCTGGGATATATATACACATATAGGATCGCTAAAGTGAGCGTGACCGAAAAAATTCTAATCCTGCGCTCTGGTCGTCACGTGTCGGCTATACGCGCTATAGAGTGTTCGGCTTCCAGATGTGTGTGGGCGCTGGCGGATCCTAGTCTTGTCGAAATTATTAGTGGTGTAAAAGAGCCAAGTGCAAAACACTGGATTTTTCACATCCATGAAGCGGCTTCGGAGTCCCAGTTTTTGGAAGCTGTAGTGACCCTGTGGGCTATCTGGTCAGCAAGACGAAAGCTTATCTACGAGTCAATTACCCAGTCACCGCTTGGGACAAACTCTTTTATCAGAAGCTATATCAGGGAGTTGGAGGTGGTGCGTACTTTCACTTCAGGAAGCAGAAGAGGTCTAGTCTAGGATTCGGTTGTACACCCGTCAACATCGTCTTGAAACCCTCCTCCGGTTGGATGCTGTAAAATCCACACTGGTTTTAAGGTAGACGACCATGGAAAGAGTGCAATATCAGTGATTTGTAGAGACTCCAATGGGAAGTACATGGGGTCGGCTGCCTTGGTCCTTAATGGAATTAAGGACGTTTTATCTCTAGACACTATTGCCTGTAGAGAAGGTGTGGCTCTGGCCGAGGATCTTCAACTTCAGAAAGTTATAATTTCATGTGCCAATAGATATGCCATCAAGGAAGTTAACGAGATCGGAGGAGGTGTGCAGGCTGCCGTTATTAGAGAAATTCATAATAGACTTTCTAGTTTCAATTCATGTAATTTCATTTCTGAAAGTAGGTCTTCGTTCGTAGAAGCAACTTTGTTAGCTCAATACTCGTTTGGACTATCTTTGGGTCGCCATGTTTGGCTTTTGCACCCACATGATCAGTCTTGTATCCCTTTGATTATTGGTCAATAAAGTTGCATAAACCCCGCTTCTCGTCCTTCTAATGACTAGTAAACGTGCACGTGCAACGCACGTATGATCGTGAAAATAGATTTTTTTTTATTTTTTATTTTTTATTATTGTTATATTTTTTGAAATATTTTGTAATATTATGGATAGCTCTGTTGAGTTCAATCTCCTCGTGAAAATGTGGGAATACTCTGTTGAGTTTAATCTCTTCGTATTTAACAGTAAAAAAGCATTCATCCTAGAAAAAAAATTCTTCGTCATTAAAAGAAATTATATAAATGAAAAGAATAAAAATATTAATAATGCTCAAAATAGGTTTGCATAACAATCCATCAACAAAGTAAAAAAAACACAAGCTTTTTATTCAAAGATGAAGGGACTGTGCGGCGAGAAGATTGGGAAACCAGCAGGAGGCGGTTTGACAAGGCCACAACAGAGCTCGGCTAGCTGAGTGTACGTACATATACGAGCAATACAAAAACTAAGAAATTGATATTTTCCTTAAAATAAATTGATCTTTTTTAGACATAAAACTCGGTATTTGTAGTAGTATAAAACAAAACACAATATGATCGACCATTGGCTTATTCATTTTGAGTCAATAGATCAAAAAACGTTCTAATTTTTTTTTATAATCTGTTAGGAAGAAATAGATGAAAGTTTAGTAGAATCAAAATTGTATTAGTGTTCTTTTTTCAAAAATGTAAAAATTAAAAATTTGTAGACACTTGTTATATTTCAACGCACGATTAAAAAAATTAAACACTTAAATCAAATGTCATCATCCTCTCAATATATAACATCTTCTTCTCTTGAAAACAGAAAAGAAATCCGTTAGGTTCATGCTCAGTCTTGAATTCCAAAAATGTCTCAAACTTGCCCAGAATGATTATTTTATTAGTTTCAAAAATGAACAAAAGGAGGCCGACGATGTAACTTAAAGATTCTTGAATTCGTTTGCTAGTCAGAAAATTTCCCATGCTTTTCAGTACTATATACTGGACAAAAATAGTGGCATCATTTAGGTAGTGTTAGGCCATTTTTGGCACACCATATGTTCAGAATTCAATGGATAAAACTGAAATTTGACAGAACTATGGTGTCAAGTTACAGAATTCGCACACATAACTTGGTTTTCACACCATAAGTCTCAAACATTACAAAGCAAACTGCTCACAAACCCATAACTCTCACAAATGAGCTCATTCCAAAGCTCAGATCAACTCTGAAGTTTCTATCCATTTCTTAAGCTTCACACCTGAGATTTAGCAAAACAAAGTTGGAATATTAGTCACATGTACAACTATTAAAACACTTGTTGCATAGAAACCAGCAAATAAACATCCATTTCAGTACCCTACAGATTATATGTATCCATTTCAGTACGATATAGTACGCAATACAATCTAAAGATTATATGTAAACAAGGATGAAAATTATATCAGCATGCTACAGTAGCACTTGAACTTAAACAGGAGAATACAAAGACATGATTAGTGTCTTCATTTAAGCAAATTTTCGTTACAAATAGATGGTGGGATTTTGCTTTATCTCTACCTTTTGCTTCCTCCGACACTCTGATTTTGGATGATTTATATATGACCTTTCTAAAATGGATTTCTCTCTCTTGCGAACATGTTCATATATTGTGATGGTGGGATTTGTGTTAATATTCTGCAATATAGTCCGAAAAGAAGATAGCGGGACAAGGCTAGAAGAGTAATATGGTGAAAAGCATTATTTTCTTTGTTAATGTGAACTTGCGTATTTGGTTCTGCATTTGCCATTGTCTCCTCCGTGCACTACCCCCTTCCTAATAAAAAGATAGAAGATACATAGAGAACCCATATAAGAACCATGTTGGATTTCAAAAGCACTAAGCATAGAAGACATAGTGAAATTAGTACTCAGCTCACATGAGGAAGGTAATCAGGAAATCAAATTTAGACTTCAAAAGCATGGCAAGACATCAATGAAAAGTTACATTGTATATTTGTGTGAAAAAACATAAATGAAATTAAGATAGCTGCCTCATTATAGAGTTTACCGAGTATAGACCATGTCATAATGCCTCCCAGAGAAGACTCTACCAGACCAAAAGCTGCAAGTATAAACATATAATGTTAGTCCAACAAAGGTAGCATACATATAGGCACTACACCAGGAATCCAAAGTTGAATGGAGAGCAAACCTGTGTTATCTCTCCAAGACATATCTATACACGATGTTCTTTGTGCTTTTACCTGTGGGATCTATGGATTTATTGGGCTTGACCAAAATCCTAGTCGACTGCCTGGACACACCCCTTGACAATGCAACATAGAGTTGGCCATGCGAGAATACATGCTCGAGAAGGTAAATACCCAAAGTTGGGATGGTTTTCCCTTGGGCTTTGTTTATGGTCATTGCAAAACTCAGGCGAAAAGGGAACTGTTTCCTCTTCAACTTGAAAGGAAGCGAAATGTCTTCCGACGGTGCCAAAGGGATCCTAGGGATGAACACTGAACATATGAGATCAAATTGAATGTTGAATACAGAACAAATTAAGATAGCTGACACTAAGTTGAATGGTGCTTCAAATTAATCTATCTGAAGAAGATAAAGTGACAACAACAGTCACTTTGGCAAACCGATTAATCCTAAAGCTTAATTAGGAACCTCAGATCGATCATCAATCTCTTAATTATGAACCTATATATCGATCATCGATCTCTAGCTAGATTCTCAAAAAACTTCTAACTAGATATCAAAAAAAATCATGAACACCAGAAACAACAGTCGCCATCACTTACATTGAACACCCTGTTTCCTAGCGCCGTCATGCTCCCTGCATCCAGCCTGATGCCCTGGGCTGTCGCCACCATCAGGAGTAGAACCCATGGAAGCCGCAACCACTCTCAAGTAGGTCTTCAACATCTTTAACGTCGAGAGTTTGTGTAAGTTTCTAGATAGAGTTGAGGTGCCTCAAGTCTTCAAACTCAGCTCAGATGGAATGGAGCAGTGGTGACCCAGTGAGGAGTTGTGGACTCTGTTGCTTGACTGATGAACCATTTGACCCTGAAAAGACCATATATACCACACAGACACACAACTTTCATGAACGACAGCAGCCCGGGCCCAACCAGTGATTGGTGTACTCATGTCTGCAACCAAGGATTTAAACCTGAAGCATCAATGCAGAAACATGGTCATTCTTTATGCACTCAGAGGAGCACATATAAATTCAATCGAGACTTCCATATTTGGCCAAGCTGAGCACCACGATCACCATTACTTTAGTTTGCTCCCACCACGGCCATAGCTGAGCACCACGACCAGTGCATCTACACTCAGGACTGTTCTGAAATGTTTACACCCGCGATCGGCCACACCCCGTCACCATCCGACCGCCATCGCCACCAGAATCGAACCACCACACCAAGCGCATGTTGCAAATTATAAGTTGACCAGCCAACACAACACAAATTCAGTGCCTTCATATACACAGAATTATTTGAGTAGGTGAACAAATTGAACACTGAATTTACTCTAATACAATCTCAAATTCAGTTTCAAAATGTGGTATAATAAGCAACATGACATCACCCACATTGGCTAATTATACTCGGCTAACCGACTAATTTGTAAACTGAATATTTATAAAATGATGAACATGGCAGTTTCCTGTTGAACAATTTATATTCAGTTTTTGAGCTCAATTTATATACCGAGTTTTGAGCATAATGGAGTAGCAGTAAATCAAGTTCCTTGTGCTAGAGATAATCTTCATGACTGCTTCACTTTGATGGCTTCTCTCCTGCATTAAATTTAATTCATTTCATGCGGTTGCTAGAGATATGTGTGGAGCGCTGCCATGCGTTGAAGAAATTAATGCAGTTGCAGAAATTAAAACAGAAGTGTGGAGGAGGAGTACCATAAGTTTTGAATCTGCCATTGTGAGTTTTTTATATTGACAGTGATGATAAAATAAATGGCAAAAAGTAACAAAATTAAATTGATTACTATCTATTATGCATAACTCTCCACCCCGCAGATGGTAAAATGAATGGCAAAAAAGTAACAAAATTAAATTGATTACTATTTATTATGCATAACTCTCCACCCTGCAGCCTAGGTGAAACATTATGTGCGGCTAGTAATTACGTTACTGTATTTTACATGGTTGATTCCGATGAGTAATTAGGAGGACTCATATTATAAAGAAAAATTGTGGTGAGCTGAGTAAATCATTGCATGCATCCAGTAATCAAATTAAACTGAATACTATATTTTCTGATATTGATTACTATGTGTAGTTTGAGGATAATAAAAATGATATTGCTGGCGACGAATCATTGCATACATTTCGTAATAAAATAAAATTGGTTACTATATTTTTCAAGGTGCATACTATGATTTGTATAGATTAGGAAGAACGAACGCATGTGATACGGCTAGAGCGTAAAATTACATCACTTTTTTACACGAAACGGAGATGAAGTATTGGGTATGGTAACATAAATAAATCTAGTTACTATTTTACGTATTGTGTATTACTATCCATTGCTAAACCCAGGGAAGCCCAATGGTCGCTGAGGCATGCGCTAGCGGCCAACACGTAAGATTGGCAGATTATGCGCTCACGCACTTTAGCGACACCGTAGGTGAAGAATGTTTATTCTTTTTATTCTTCGCCCCGGTCAAATCACGCATTGTGTTGAACCAGCCTCCATGCGGCGTAGGAATAAAATGATGGTGAGATAATTTTACCTTGGCATATAATTGTTCTCATGGCTTTTGTGTGGTAAGATTTGATTGTACGTAAGACTACAACCTACAATAAAATAGAGTAGTTTCACCGTAAAATTATTGTGTGTTGAGGGTAAATTTACCTCAAGATGAGATAAAATTCTTGCGTGTTGAGGATAAATTTACCGTGAAGAATTTATTCTTCAACCTGGATAATATATATTCCTAAAATACCCCATAGCAACTAAAATGTTAATTAAGGTTCTGCTTGAAATAATACTTTAGGAGTGATCAAAAGAAAAATTAATAACATGGATAGAAACTACATGTTTTTAAGAAATTTACATAAATAAAATGCCTCTATCCGAGAAACAGTGGAAAATTGATAGCCATTGCAAAATTATAACGTTTTTCTGTAAATATGAAATAAGTGCAGAAAAAATAACTCAGAACCTGGCTGGGACAGGCTAACGGGCAGATACTGGCTACATATCGAAACAGTAGCGAGCGCAATCCTACTAAACAGCTCCAGGCAGGAGGCTCCTTTGGTTTGCAGGATTCTAAAAACTCAGGAATATAAAAAATACAGAATTGGATAGGAATTATGGTAAACACATGAATTATGTTAGGTTAGCTGATTGGTTCATAGAAATTATAAAAACACAGGAATCCAAATAAACATTGTCAAACTAGAGCCAAACCATATGAAAATGCTTAGTTAGAATGTTATTATGTCACTATGGTTCTTAGTCTCGTTCTTCATGCATATGAATTTGAAAAGGAGGTCCAAGTGAATGTTAGAATTCTTGTGTTTTTCCTTTGAAATTGGGTCCAAAGGAAAATTTCCTCCATGTACCGTTTGCCCCATTCCTTTGAACCAAACACATGAATAGTATAATCATAGGAACATTTTCTATTCCTAGAAATGTCCTTCACTTTTCCTATAAACCGAAGGAGCCCTAGATGACGGGTCAAATCCAATCGGTGGAAGAAAAAATGGAATGGTCGAGGGTTGGGTGTGGAAGCTATATTTCGAAATCACTAATTAAAGAATATTCCTTGCAATGAACATTCCTACCTCCTTCGCGTTTAACAAATAGACACGTAATTTAGACTTTTATAATTCTTTTTAAAATATTTTATCTGTAAAACAGTGCGTCTAAATCATGAACCATTTTCAGCGTTGGATTACTAGAAACAAGATCTTCAAAACTAGATCCCATGTTAACAGATTTCGATACACTTTTTTTTCGCGAGAGACATGACTTATCTCTCTCAGAAGAAAATGTGTGCCTTCACGAGAGGCACGCTCGTAAAAAAACATTTTTCCTTTAAGAGAGACAAAGGTGTTTCCATGAGAGATATGATTGTGCCTCTTAGAAAAAAAAATCCCCATTTTCGATTGGCATTACGTGTCTCTCGCGGAAGCAAACTTGTGCATCCACGAGAGGCACAGTCGTGCATCTCGGAAAAATAAAAAACCCTTTTTCCTTTTTCGAGTAGCATGATGTGTCAATCACGGACTCAAATATATGCCTCCACAACAGGCACGGTTGTACGTCTCATAAAAAGAAGAAAACACAATTTTTTCGCGTAAAATAATTGTTTTGATTTTTTTTTCTAAAATTTAAGAAAAATGCAAGAAAACCGAAAAAAGGAAAAGACACATCTAATGTTTGAAAACGCGTACGAAAAATAAAAAATAAAAGAAAACTGAAAAGGCGCTCAACAAGTGAGTCCTCACACCCTTCAACATAAAGGCCCTATTTCTTTGGGTTTTTTATTCTGATTTTGCAGCTTTTCCATTTTTGCCAAGAAGCCAAAAAAGCTCCCAAACCACCTATATAGGAGCTTTTATGTCTTTTTTGGAAAAGGAGAATATATTAATATCGAAAGGATACCAATTACATCCGGCCTCTGCAACTACGCACTGCCCAAAAGGCAGTACGGATGCACTCAGCCAACCAAATCAAGAAGAGAAAAAATAAAAAGAAAGGTCCCGCTACAGAGTTACAATACTTGCAGCAACAACACAACCACCACCAAGCCAACACCTGATGTCTAATTCTTCAAAAGCATCGCCTTCAAGAAGGAATCAATGCCAGGAACAACCAAATGAGGCCAGACCTTGGGTTTTCACCTTGAAGATAGTCCTCGCTCTCAAAACAATGTCTTCAGTAGGACCATTGCCAGGCACAACCAATTAAGGCCAGACCTTGGAATTTCATCCAGAAAGGCAGGACTTAGAACTTCACCTGTGTTGTCGCCCCTGCTAACATACTGCTGCCACGATTCCTGAAACTCTGAGTCAGTTCCTCATCGACGCAAAGACTCCAATCACCATTGCAAATCCTCCAATCTTAGCCTTCATGACATTCTCACCTCTGACTTCACCATGGATTTGCCCATGATGGCAACAGAGCAGAGCTTCGCGCCACTTTTTGCATTGCGACCGAATCCCATCCGATCCACCAATCTCCAGGCATATGCCCAAGGGAAATCACCGGTGGAGCCTTCCGGAACCCGACACTTCAACCAGATCAAAGAGGACATACGTCAGGCAGATCGTCTTCCCGGCGTGACTTGGAACTTTAGGACCGCCGCCCTTAATCCCCCGAACCAGTAGTCCCCTCACCACCAGTCGGTTACCGGCGAGCAGAAGGACGGACTGACCCACTGGCTCAGTCGAGCACAAAGATCAGCCCCATATTAGGCACATGAAGCATACTCAAAATGGATCGAGCCGCCGCCGGCACACCACCGCGTGGGCCGCCTCTGCCTCCGTTGTGCCTCACTGCCGCGCGTCGACGAGCGTCGCACCACGCTAGCGCCGCCGCCCCGCGACCTTGACTCCACATGTGCCGCCATGAGGAACACCCCCCGCGTGAAGGAAGGTTGTCGGCCGCACCATGGCAGCCTCCAGAAGCAGATCTAGGGTGTTTGACCAGCCAACCCAGCCAACCCCTACCCCGCCGCCGGTCATGGCGCCGCCGGGAGTCTCCACCGCCACCCCGACCAGGGGCCCCGCCCTAGTCGCTGCTCGAGGACGCACCAGTCATCTCCGCCCCAGCAGTTCCGGCGGCTGTCTTCGGCGTCCACCACCCCCAGGCCTCCTTCGGCGGCTGGGTCCGCCGCCATCGCGGCGAGGGCCGGCGGCAGCGGCAGCGTGAGGAGTAGGCGGCGAGGGTTTCTGGCGGCGGCGCGCGGGTCGCCCCCGGTGTCTCCCTGGGGTGCGACACGGGGGTCTTTTTCGTCTTGTGACTCGACCTCCAACCCAAAAGATGGGTTCCAGCTTTTATGTCTTTTGATGAATCAATATAACAATATTTAGCTCCAAAAGCCATAAAATCTTCAAAAGCACCTATTTAGGAGCTTTTATGGTTTCTTGGTAAAAATGAAAAAGCTGCAAAAGTGAAAGAAAAATAAAAATCCCAAACAAACAAACAGAGCCTAAAAGTTACCCTTTACGGCTTCCTTAAAGAGTAATCCTAACTAGTTGATATAACCTCCTTGTCTGAAGACTATAAACATGATCTTTCGCAGATGGACTTCCGATGACAGCCCAAGGTGGACTGACCCATGTTACATTTAATTTTCATTACTCCTTTTTACAGTGTTTCACTTCTTCCTCTTTATTATTCTATCTTAGAATGTGTTAAACTTTCTAAAATGCTTGTTGAATTTTTTGGTTATATGATGTATTTTTTTAATATTAAGGTATTCATTTTATTATTAAATAATGAACATATTTAACGTATTTTAAATGCATATTGAACATTTTAAATAGATACTGAGCTTCTACTAATATAAATATTAATTTTAATGAACATTGGAAATATATTTTTTATACGATGAACATATTTTTTAATACGCACCAAACAATATTTTCAACATAGAATGCATTTTCTAGTGTACATTAAGTAATTTTTACTATGAATTTAATTAATTACATACTATAAAATATTTCATATATAGAACAAGAAAAACGTAAACCTTCCCAAAAATCGGGAAATAAAATAAAAATTGAAGTTAAACATGAAAATAAAAAACGAAAATAACCGCCGGTGTAAATGAGCCAGCTAGGGAATTTCCTGACAAATCCCCCCTTTTGTGTAGGTAAATATAGAAATTAAAGTTAAACATGAAAATAAAAAATGAAAACAACCGCCGGTGTAAATGAGTCGGATAGGAGATCCCCTGACAAATCCCCCTTTGGTGTAGGTAGTGGGCCAGCCCATTTTTCTCATATCTTTTGTTGCTAGTTTTATAGCTTACAATTGTGCGAAATCACTAATTAACGAGTACTCGTAGCAGCAAACGCGTCCAGTCCTTTCGTGTTCGATAAATGCGCTGCGCGCGCACGCCGACTGGCGCGATCCAGTGGTTCTTTTTTTGAAGCACACAACGTGCCTCTCACTAAATACATTTGTGTCTTTCGCAGAGGCACGGCCGTTCCTCTTTTTTAGAAGCTCGACTCCTGCTTATTTTAGAAGCATGATCGTTCCTCTTTTTGAAGGCAAGAGGCACTCGACGTGCCTCCCGCGGAAGCTAATTCGTGCCTCCCGTGGAGGCATGGTCATGCCTGATTTTTAGAAGCACAACTCGTGGTTTTCTTAGAAGCACGATTATGCCTTTTTTTAGAGTCATGCGGCATGCCTTTTAAAAAAAATGATTTTTTCAGCAAACGAATAGAAAAAGCGTTCAAAACCAGGAAAGTTGAAAAAAATTGAAAAACTTTTTAAAAACACCGAAAGCACGTACTCACTCCGATCCATATTAATTGACGCACACTCGGTACAATTCTAGTACAAAGTTATACTAAGTGTGCGCCAATTAATTTGAACCGAAGGGGGTACACAAAAATAAAAATAAACACCCCAATAAAACGTTGTGGATGCGACACGTGGCGCGTTGTGAGCTCAGGAAAGTGCTCGCTGGGCCGGGCCGCGAACGAGTACTTTTCAATTAGTTGCTTTCGTGATTGTGGGCCTGGATTTTAAAACAAAATTATGTTTTGTTTCTTCACTTTTTCGTTGTTTCTTTATGGTTTTCTCTATTTATTTATTTTCTTTTTTTTCACCTGTTTTCTTCAATTTCTCAGTTTTCCCTGGGTTTTAACTTTATTTTCTTCATTTTTTCGTGGGTTTTACCCTTTTTCTTATATGTTTTCCTGCTTTATAGTACTTTTTATTTTAAATTGACTAATTTGTTTCTTTGTGTTTATTTTTTTATTTTGGTTTTTGGTATATTTTTATATACACCATTAATTTTTTTATAAATGTTTCATTTTAAAATAATTGGTCAATATTATTTTCATACATATTTAATATTTCTTCACAATGATGAGCATTTTTTAAGTATATGATCAACATTTTTTCCTACACATTTAAAAGGATGACTGCAATGTTCATGATGGTGTTGCTGAGAGGTCGGGGCAGGGAGCTAGCGGGAAGGTTGGAATTGGTCTGGCGTGATGGAATTTGCGGAATCGACAATGCATGGGTAGTGTTGGCCATCGACAACACATCATTGTACAAAAAAAATGACGGCGGTTGCGAGCTTTGTGCTCCGGTTCCATGGGCGGGCGCCGTCAATATGTAGAAGAGAAAGGATAGGGATTAGATGGAGGAAGAAGATGGTAGGGTTTGGCGGTGGTGGCCGATGTGCTTACCCATTGCGGTCGGCATGGAGATCCGACGATGGGGACGTCTACGAGGAGGGGCTGGGACATGCCACAGCAGGACACATGCGTGGATGGGAGTGTTCACACATAAACATATCATCGTGTATCTTTGGCGTCAAGCGCGATGCGTATGAAATGTCATCAGAGAAGTCTGGTAGGAGTACGATATGTATGACACATTGAAGATTTATTTTATAAATCTTAAACCCCACACACCTGAGTCCAGAAAATAAAAGTTGTTCGATCCTACGAGAAGAAGACTTTCAATGTTAACGCATTTTAAGATCATTCTTGAGCAGCAACATCTTGGACACTAGCAACTTGAGCACTATTTTAAACTTCGAGATAAACTCGACGGAAGACAAGTCAAAAATCAAAGTTATTTTCCTTCATGATACACATACTTTTCATCTTAAAAACTACTCCCTCCGATCCGTAATAAGTGTCGCTCGTTTTGTACTAAGTTAGTACAAACTTTGTACTAGATAAGCGACACTTATTATGGATCGGAGGGAGTATCTTATTTACCTTCATCTTAATTGCATTTTCTCCTGGTCGAAATCCAATATAAACACATGTCCTCCTGTTTTTGTTAGCAAAGCTAATGTACCAAAAATGATTTATACCATATTTGTTCTAAGGACAGTGTCGACACTCCATTGTTCATGTTATATGTGCTTAGTGCAATAATTATATATCGGCTATATTTGTACTTAGGATGATAAATTTGTATCCGACGTTGCTTGTTTCAACATTTTTATGCAAACTTGCATAAAAACTTTTCAACCTTAAAAGGATACCATAAACAACCCGATGATAAAGTTCCATATATCAATATGCATCTCAAGCCATTCATCAAACCATCTAACCACCCTTTTCACTAGGATCATGCACATAATTAATTATGAGCTTTGTTGAATCCTTACTTTCACCTGCATAATTTTTCTCATTAATGACCAAAGCAATGGACCCCAGTTTGGTCTTACAAACCATTGCCTATTGATAAATATGAAACACACCATGATCAACCTTATAACCGGATGTTGTTAGCGCCGACTCATTTGCTCTCCTATTGCCATGTCTAGATATATGTCAATGCTACAATAATCCATGGTAGAAATTATATTTAGACACTTAGCAAGATAAGCATTAAGTGGTTCATGAAAACACAAAAAAGCCTTAGATATTTGCTACAATATAAAAAATGTATCATCAAAAGGCTTAATATATGTTGTACCTATAGCAAGTAAAAGCACTAAACTGAATAATAGTGCTTCGTATTCATCTTGATTATTTATAAAAAATATTCTAAGCGGGGTGAGGTTTTAGAAATAGCACTATAAAGATATGTATATAAAGCACCAACCCCTACGCCATTGCTAAAAATTAAACCATCAAAATATAATCTTCATGGTGCTAACATGGCAAGGTTTGTATTAGTATCATGCTGGTCATCAATCTGATTCTCAAAAATAAAATTAGCAATGATTTGACATTTTATAGATTCTCAATACTAAGAGTAAATAGCATAAAACTACCACATTCGGGTCTAGGTCACAAAAAAACTATCTCTTTTATAATCTTCTAAAAAACCACCACTTTTTTGGTGGGTTGTTCCAAAAAAATCCAAGTCACCCAGCGGCCCACCCGTTAGAACTAACATGGCATAGAGTCAACAAACATTTTGCATTTAAGTCCTGGCATAAAAAAAGTGATTACGTCCCTCCTTTCAAAAAAAAATAGAAAACATATTTTTTCACCAAAAAAATTTATTTTCCGCCAAAAAATATATTTTATTGGTGCAAAACGATTTTTTTTAGGGGAAAATGGTTTTTTGTCAAAAAATAATTTTTCCCATAGGGCCCGATTTTTTTCAACAAATTGTTTTTCTGTCCAAATATCGTTTTTTCCAACAAATTTTTCCCCAACAAAAAATGTTTTTCGGATTGAAAATACTTTATCCCACACTTTTCCGTGAAAAAATAAAATTTTCTTTTTAAAACTATTTCCCTAAAAAAGATTTTTCGGCCCAAAAAATAATTATTTCCCATATAAAAATATTATTTGGCCGAAAAAAACTGGTACAAATATATATTTGGGAAAATTTTGGATTTTTTAGACCGAAATTACTTTTTTCGGACAAACAAATATATTTCTATATAAAATATTAATTTTCCAGAAATATTTGGATTTTTTGGGGTGAAAATATTTTCCCAGATAAAAAAACATTATAAATATTATTTGGCCGAAAAAATATCAGGTAACAAATATTTATTTGGGGAAAAGATTGAATTTTTTGGGCCGAAATTACTATTTTTGGGCAAAAATATGTTTGGATAAAAAAATTCTGGAAAATATTAGAATTTTGTAGGAAGAAAAATATCTTCGTGGGGAAAATTAATTTTTTTTCCTTTGGAAAACTATTTTTTTGGTCGGAGGGAGTACTATCTTTTTACTATTGTTTCAATTAACATGGATGAGTTTTTATTAGATTGACATGCATTTATTTATTTAGCTAGCATCGATCGAGGGAAGCGAATGCACGCACCTAAATGTACCAACAATCCGTATAATACTACATTCTTTTTCGCAAATACAGTGCTTGAGATGCATGTATCTACATATGTTTGAAGTCTTCGATTTGAAGAACAAAAATAGCTAGCTAGCAGTATTTGTACAAATACATACATATATTGTTTATATACGTAAACTACTTAGCATCGTTCTAAAAACCAAATTAATTACTGTGTAAACATCGGCTGGCCAGATCGCTTGGTTAGTACGTATACATGCGATTTTGAGCAGCCAACTTCAACGGACTCGAAACATGTTTTCAGTGGATGGCCGATGGCCGACTTCAGTGAATCTCTGACAAGCGCGCTATAGGCGCTCTCGTGCGCTAAAAATCGTTATATAATATGTGTTGATAAAAAATGTATGTTTCTCCAGTTGCGTAACCGAGCATGCATTATAAAAATAGGGCAGCGCGCTGGCCGCTGTGCGGTGTATTTAGGGCTTCCGTTTCAATGCGCTGGGCAACAGAAACAAACAAAACCACGCGAACGCAAGCGCCTCCTCCCGCAACGTGCCTCCCTCACCTCTTCCCAGCACGCCGCGGCTTCCCTAGCGTTACCGCTTCCCTAGCGCGTAACCGCGGCTTCCCCGTCCTCTTCCCCACCAGCCGCCGCTTCAACCATGTGCCTCGGCCAAGCGCGCCGTTGTTTTCTCCACCTTTACGCCCGCAAGGTGTTCGATAGAAAGCTTGCAAGTTATATATCGTTTAAAAAATATTTTTGTAGTACATCTGCATTCGTTTTAGTTCTAAATTAGTTGTGTGAAATACAATTTTGTAGATGAGTTCGTTATTTGATTCTTCTGATGAAGAATTTGATCTTCAAGAGGAGGAGGACCTTGCAATCATCCTAGCTATGTAAATCAACAAAGGGCCGAAGCATGGTGGTTCGGTTTTTGGTCGTTAGAAATTATGGAGGGAAAGGATCGAGGGACACAACAGACTGATAAGGAACTATTTTGTTGAAATCCAACATACCCCGAGAGCTATTTTTGACGCCGTTTTTGGATGACCATTGAGTTGTTCAAACGCATTGCAGAGCAACTAGCGAGTCATGACCGCTTTTTTCAGCAAAGGAGGAATGCCGCCGGAGAACTCGGGCATAGCACCTTCGAAAAGGTGACTGTCGCTTTGCGTATGTTGGCATACTGTATTCCGACGGATTTAATTGATGACCAATTTGCCATGGTGATTTTATTGAACTGTTTGTTGTATTTTTATTCATGAGATATTTATTTGAGTTGTAAAATAATGAACTATTTGTTGTATTTTTATTCATGAGATATTTATTTGAGTTGTAAAATAATGAACTATTTGTTGTATAATAAAGTTGGCGATAGCCTTCCCTGTTGAAATAAAATTAACAAGCACTGCGCCACTGCTACGGTAGATGTTCATGAGACGTCCGGATAGACTTATGTGATCAATTTTGTTTGTGATCAATTTCCCTTGCTCTACTAAAAGAATTGTTTGTTATTAATTTTTCCTATGTCTTGGTTGTGTGCGCGCGCCGGTATACAACGTCTGCTGATGCGCTACAGCGGGGTGCTAAAATTTAGGGCGTCTAGAATAGCCCAGTCGTTGCTTCACGCACTAAAATGCTATTTCGGCGTTTTTAAAAAGTTTTAACGCGCCGTGCGGGTGTACATGGATTCATGACATATGGCAGCGTATCAACGTAATAACTTTCGGCTCTGGTGTCTATTCCCTTACGAAAAATTATCCAACTCACCAAGCTGGTGAATTGAATACACATCGACAATAAAACAGAGTGCTCAAAGACCAAGCACAGGATAAGATCGATCAGGGTGACACTTGCCTCACTTTGCTTCCTGGCTCTCCAAATAAGGTTATCTAGATTGCGAATCTCCGGCTTAAACAAAGGGCGACTTGTTTCTCCCATTTTTATTCAGCTCTCCTCTTCCTTGTTCTCAGAGCTAAGACAGCTGGTGCGTAATATTAAAACCCACTGTAATACTCTATTTCTACTAGAAAGCTGGAGTAGATAGCTTAAGCCCACCGAACGCATGAAGGAGTGTTGTTGATTTTATTTATTTTGTGCAGATGCATGAGTGGACAGGCTTGCTTCATGTGTCCACTTACACTGTTGAGCACCTCATTATCAGTCTTGAACACCTGAATCATGTGAGCTTTTTTATCGGGCTCTCTCCAACCACAGATCGACAAACCATCGGCAGTTCATTGTCTGTGCTACTACTAGTAATTATACCTAAGACATTAACTAATTAGCTAGCTTGCGATTTACCAAGCTCCTCGAAATATAACAATGATGTCTCGTCAGATTCAGCTCTCACATTGCAATTGTCTCCTATTTCAGGCACAGGGTAAGAGAGAAAAGGAGTTTTTTACACAATCCTCGGCGGCCAAGGCCCAGCACTAGTGCTCCGGCAATCTTGAGTAACAAGCGATGCCTTCTGCAACTTGGTGGTTAGTAAAACCCGGAGATTTGCACGCACGCGCTCGCCGTCTAAGTGTGTTCGCCGCCGCAAACCTACATGTGCCCGCCCGACCTCGCCGTTTTCATGTACCTATTCGCTACCGCTGCCGTGCTACCGTGGTGCTAGAGCAGGAGCCTCTCCCTCTGCTCGGGGATAAGGGCAACTCCAACACGCTGACGCATTTGTTCGTTTTCTGTCTGTTTTAGTCCGTTTGGGTCGGCGCGGACAGAAAACTCGGCCCAACGTGCCGGCGCAAACGGACGTCGCGTCCGTTCTGACTCATTTCCGACGCAAAAATGGGGCGGGTTTGCGTCGACGCGGACACGCGTGGACGGGCGCAAGTGCCCGCCCTTGTCCTCTCCTGGCCTACTTGTCGATCACACAGAGCGCTACATTTCCCTCCATTCTCTCCAGAGCTTCCCGCGCCCTTTCATGGAGAGCGAGCCAAATCTCAGCGGCGCCGCCGCCGGCTCCGCCCCGCCCGAGCCAAGCATCACCGCAGCGACCGCGCCAGTCGGCCCGAAGCGCCCGAAGAAACCGAATAAGGAGTTGACGGAGGCGGAGGCGGCACGGGACCGGGCCTTGCACTCGGCCAAAAGAGCCGAGCGCCGCAAAGCCGAGGCTGCCGTGAAAGCCATGGCCGCGCAAGCCAAGGCGGAAGCCATGGCACGCGAGAACGAGGCCATCGCGCAAAAAGCGACGACGCGAGCTCTATACATGGCGGGATACGTGCGCGACCCCGCAATTGTGGCCGCGGCCGCTGCTGCCATGGTCGCGGGCTCGTCTGCTGCTGATCATCCCAGCGCCCGCGCACATCCGCGACCACGCCGGTGGCGTCGAGCTTGTCGACCACGCCGCATGACACATCGCCGGAGGTGATGATGCAGCCGCCGGCGTCGATGGCCCCTCCAATGTGCGCCATCGATGCCAACCTCAATGCTGAGCCCGTTGGGGACGAGGGCAGTGGCTCCATGGCGGAGAGAAAGCGCCCGAGGGAGTTCTCCATGGACAGTTTGTCACCTTCCCACAAACTGTTCGACGAAATGCCAGTCCCCGAAGAGCTCGCGGAAGCGCCCGGGGGAGAGGCAATCACCGCATACGCCTCTTTGCTCATGGACCATATCATCTTTGAGGGGCACGGCGTCGATCTGGACGAGACGCAAAGCCAGGACGGTCGCGCCTTCCAGCAAGATGACATGGCAGGCGCGGACGCGGACTGCTTTGTGGACGACGACGGTGTCATGCATGGCCCCGGCGCTGAAGAAGAATGGCAGAGGGTTGATGGTCTTGACATTGGTGAGGCGTCATTGCCATTCATGGACGAGCTCACCCAACAAGCAAGAGCGCAAAAAAGAGGGGCCAAAGCATCCGCACCAAGGCGTTCACGATCAAAGAAGATGAGCTCATTTGTCATGCTTGGAGGGATTGATGGCGGAGAAGTTAATAGGTTTAGTTGGGTTGCCTTCCCTGTTAACCGCGCCAATAAACGATTCTTGATAACCCACAAGTCTAGGGGATCAATTGTAGCTTTTCGATAAATAAGAGTATCGATTCCACGAGGAGCAGAAAGTGTTGATAAGTGACACTGTATAAGGAAAGGGCTGCAAACACTCAAAGGTAAATATTTAGGGGGTTTTGATTTAAGCAACAGAAAAGTAAAAGACAGGCAAAGTAAACAGGATAACTGAGGAGTAGCAAGTGGCCCAATCCTTTAACAAGGATAAGCCTAGGAACTGAACTTATAAAAGCTAAAGCGTTCTCGAGAAAACACGGGAGAGATAGTCAAGTCACTTTCACCATACTCCGCCAAGTAATATGTATCGTGTTGATAAGTGTCGGTGGGTGGATCAATGCTAGTACACCTTCTAGACTAAGATAAGTGTACTCTTATGATTACACACCTTGCAAGCATCCGCAAATACAAGGTAGTAATTAAGGCATAAGCCTAACCACATCATTACGATCAAGGATCCATAACTCCCTTGTGCGAAAGTCTGCGAACTGGGGTTCAGGTTTCTGTCACTCCGGCAACCCACCATAAGCATCCTTTGTGCACAATGTATTCCTCTAGGCCCATGAAAGGTGAAGTGTTATGTGTTCGACTCACATAACACCACTAGAGAAATAACAACACAACTTAAGTATCAAACAACACATAATACTTCAACATCATATGACTACTAACAACTAGACTTCTCCCATGTTCTCAAGAACTAAAGTAAATACTCACAAGACATAAAAGAGATCATGATCAGAGGTGATAGATGGGTGATAAAAAATCTGTACACAATGATATTCCTCCAACAAAACTCAATAGCATTCACCACAAACTAGTAATCAACACCAACAGAGTAGAGAGGATAGATAGTATGGATTACAACACAAGTTGCAATTGTGAGATGAGATGGGATGAAGATGGAGATGGTGTTGATGTTGGGGATGATGTTGATGATGATCTCGATGATGCCCGTGACGATGATGATGATGATGGCGACGATCTCCCCTTCCGGGAGGTGATTTCCCCGGCGGAATCTGCCCGCCGGAGATGGCTTTTCTTCTCTGTAGGTTTCCGCCCCATGGCGGCGGCGAAACACGGAAACGACTCTTCTTTAGGGGTTTCCACCCCAGGGGGTTTATATAGGCGAAAGGGGGCACCGAGAGGGGCCACCAGGCACCCAGGAGGGTGCCTGGCGCGGCCAGGAGGGGGCAGCGCCAGGCACCCTTTTGGCTGCCTGGTGGGTCCCCTCACCTCCTCCTTCGGTGATCCCCAGTCAATCTTCATAAAAATGCTCCCCGTAAAATTTCATCGCATTTGGACTTGATCTGATTCAGCAACTTGGTATCCACTTTTTACCGCTGAATTTTGGTTCTGCTGCTTCGGCACCGGAAAGTTGTAAACTGTGTAAAATAAGCCAAAACAACATAAGAACAATACTTTAAAGTGGAATATATCAATGAATAGGGTGAAATCACAATATAAAATAGTGATGTTTTTTGGACGTATCAACTCCCCCAAGCTTAGACCTCGCTTGTCCTCAAGCGATTGTTGAGCTCGGTAAACCTGTCCACAAGTTTAGAGAGTGAAGTGTCGATAAAAGAATACGAACAAGAAGCATCAAGATTCCTCACCAAACTTAAACATCCTCAATAGCAATCTCAACTCATAAGGTCCTTATGATAAAGTAGTAACAATTATAACAAAGTAGGACCTGGAAAACTCATCAAATCATGACAAACATAGCCTTGGTCAAGGAACAACTAATAACTTTTACTTTTGTTCTTTTACTTATAATGGAACAGTTGAAGCTTTTGAAAGAACATGCTATTAGTCAAGAAGTGCACATGTCAACACAAAGGAAGATGTTTACTAAGCATGAGCTTTTGCAAAAAACTCACTTATCAAAAGATAATGTCAACAAAGATGTAACATGCTAGATTTCAATGCAACTTTATATGCAAGCATCTTTATTAACATCAAATGTATGTTCTCTCTCAAGAAAGGAAGGAAGTAGGAAGGACTGACTCAGCACAAAATAAAGATAAACCCCGTGCAAAAGGGTAAGTAGGGAAAACTTATGTGCCATCTCTAGATCAAACAGAATAAAAACAAACTTTTGGGAGGTGCATGATCCGTCAACGACTGCTGATAGATAACTCACTCACTTCATGATTTGGACAAGTTTCGAGGAACGGCTCCCATGTGGGGACAATCACATCCCCTTGGATTCCTTTGTTTATCACTCGTAAAAGGGCGACGGAACTTGTGTGTTAGTATTTATCTTTTACGAGCTGGGAACTCATGCCAGTCCCTTCTCGTATTAGGGGTTTGCAGATTAGACATGCAATCCCAAGATAAAACTTGTCCAAATTAAGAAGATCATGGGTCACCCACCACTTCCTCATGAGCTGAATCAACGACACAAAACATAAGATTTTGAACATCTAAAGATAGCACATAAATTATATACTTTAGGAGTGGTAGTGGAATACCACAAGTAGGAAGGTATGGTGGACTCAAGTGGAAGAAGTTGGTTTCAAGGTATGGAAGTACAAGCAGAATTTCGCTTAGTACAGAGTTTTGGACTAGCAAGGCTTTGAGAGAGCAGACAATTGATGACAACTTAGATGCAAGCAATACAAAGCATAAACATCAAAACTAGCATGAAACATCAAGTTGTCTTCCTTGTCAACATAACACTTCAAGCATAATAACACAAAGGTTTTGGCTATGTCGCTACTTTGAGAAAAACATGCTTGTTGTTATGACCAAAGCTATACTTGCCAAGATTAAATAAAGTTTTCGAAGCCATACCTGATATAAGGTCAATACTCCCCATAGGAATCAGCTCATAATGTCGATTGCGTGAAGAGAATACCAAGTGCAGCGAAGAAACCAATAGACTTCTCATTAATATTACTACATAGACGACTCCACACTCACGGATACAAAGCTCTCCACAAGAGGAGTGATAGACCTCAAAGCAACGCCTATTTCATAAAGTGACCTCCCTAGACATGATACGACTCTACTTGACTCCTAAAGAAAAAGATAAAGATAAAGATATCGGGCACTCCCCCAGCTTGGAACAAGCTAAGGGGGTGCCATTACCCGAGTAGTTTTACTCCTCATCTTGTTGTGGTTGTTTCTTCAGATCCCTGATGACACGGCGAAGGGTTTGGTTCTCTAACTCCAAGAATTCCACTTGTATTTTTAGTACACGGAAATCTTCGCAGAGTTGGTTGGTGATGCGGTAGGCCTCGGAGATGGTGGAAAGAATGCGTTGATCTTCAAGTGAAGTGGAGGGCCCTGAAAGGTTAAGAGAAAGATCATACTGAGGTTGGACAGATCCCAACATGATGGGATTGCTTGGACCTCCTTGTTGTTGGGCAGTGATAGTCTTGACTTCCTCTCTCACGGCACGCTCCATCTCCGCTTGTCTTGCGGCAATTTCTTCTTCGGTAGCCCAATCAACGTGCTTCCCTTGACTAAGATCCTTCTGAACTTGACGTAGACGCCATCCCAAGAAGTCCTCTCCGCTCGAGCCACAAGAAGACATCTTCAGCAACAGCTTTTCCCCTTGGCAGAAATTGACCGAGAAAGAAAACACGCGAAATCGAGAGATACGGTGCCGGGACTATCCGGGCAAATATATAGCAAAAATTTCTGCAACAGAAGGAAGGTTTCAAGCCTAGGTGGAGTCGGAGGCGGAGTCCAGGGTAGCCAGGAGGGTGCCCGGCACGGCCAGGAGTGGGGCCGCGCCAGGGGCCTCCTGGCCTCCCTGGAGCTCCTCTCCGGCTCCACTCGGGCTTGGAATTTTCCTAATTTCGCAAAAACAATGAAAAGTTAACTTTTATTGACGTTCACGGTGTTTTCTTACCATAATTCATACCTTTTCTAATTCTGCTCCTGCCGGAGTCTGAAACTGGGCTGCAACATGTTCTTCATGAGTACTTGTATATATCATGTTTGCATCCACATTGATTGGATCACCTGCCATATAATGATTGAGTCTTTGTCCATTCACAACTTGAGGTTTGGTTCCTTCGAAATTATTGATCTTGATTGCACCCGACCGATATACTTCTTCGATATGAAAAGGTCCTTCCCATCTGGAAAGTAGTTTACTTGGAGAAAACCTGAAACGAGACCTAAACAACAAAACTTTATCACCAACATTAAATTCACGTTTCAGAATTCTTTTATCGTGCCACTTCTTTACCTTTTCCTTGAACATTTTAGCTCTCTCGTAAGCTTCACTTCTCCACTCATCTAGAGAAGTCAAGTTCATGAGACGCTTTTCACCAGCTAACTTTGGGTCAGCATTCAGCTCTCTGACAGCCCAGAAAGCTTTATGCTCTAACTCTAATGGTAAATGGCAAGCCTTGACATAGACCATCTTATACGGAGACATGCCCATGGGGTTTTTGTAAGCAGTTCTATACGCCCACAAAGCATCTCCTAACTTCTTTGACCAGTCCTTTCTAGAACTGTTTACTGTTTTCTGCAAGATCAACTTGATCTCCCTATTGGTGAGCTCAACTTGCCCACTAGTTTGAGGGTGGTATGGTGATGCAATCTTGTGATTGACATCGTACTTGGCTAGAGCTTTCCTAAAATCTCCATGCGTGAAGTGTGACCCTCCATCTGTCATGAGGTACCTTGGTACTCCAAACCTAGGAAAAATTACATCTTTGAGAATTTTCAAAGATGTCTTGTGATCAGCACTCTCAGTGGGGATTGCTTCAACCCACTTGGTTACATAATCAACAGCAACTAAGATGTGTGTGTACTTGTGTGAAGGAGGAAAAGGACCCATAAAATCAAAACCCCAGCAATCGAAAGGTTCGATCACTAGTGAGTAATTCATAGGCATCTCATTTCTCCTGCTAATGTTACCAACTTTCTGACACTTATCACAAGATAGAACGTACCTTCGGGCGTCCTTAAAGAGAGTAGGCCAATAAAAACCTGATTGTAAAACTTTATGTGCGGTCCTTTCACCGGCATGATGTCCTCCATAGGGACTATCGTGACATTGTCGAAGAATGTCCTGCTGCTCGTGCTTCGGTATACACCTTCTTACGATCCCGTCCACACCTTCTTTATAAAGATGTGGATCATGCCAAAAGTAATGCCTCAAATCCTTGAAGAATTTCTTCCACTGCTGAAATGTGAAACCTGGAGGCAAAAACTTTGCAACGATAAAATTAGCATAATCTGCAAACCAAGGGTCGGAATGAGATTGTACTTTTACAACAGCAAGCTGTTCATCTGGGAAACTGTCGTTGACTAGAATAGGATTGTGCGGGATATCTTCCATCCTTGAAAGATTATCCGCCACCGGATTGTCTTCTCATTTTCTATCGACAATCTGCAAATCAAATTCTTGAAGAAGGAGTACCCACCTAATGAGTATTGGTTTGACATCCTTTTTCCGCATAAGATACTTAATGGCAGCATGGTCAGTATGAATAATAACTTTAGAATCAACAATATACGGTCTAAACTTATCACAAGCAAAAACCACTGCCAAGAATTCCTTCTCGGTAGTAGCATAATTCTTTTGAGCACTATCAAGTGTTTTGCTGGCATAGTGGATGACATTCAACTTCTTGTCAACCCTTTGTACTAAAACAGCTCCAACAGCAAAATCACTAGCATCACACATAATTTCAAAGGGCAAATTCCAGTCAGGTGGTTCTACTATAGGAGCGGTTATCAAGGCTTTCTTAAGAACTTCAAAAGCTTCCTTACAATCTTCATCAAATACAAAAGGGGCATCCTTCTGGAGAAGATTGGTAAGGGGTCTCGAGGTCTTAGAAAAGTCCTTGATAAATCTTCTATAGAAACCAGCATGACCTAGAAAACTACGAATACCTTTAATGTCCCTTGGATAAGGCATCCTTTTAATAGCTTCAATTTTTGCCTTGTCCACTTCAATTCCCCTTTCAGAAATCTTGTTTCCAAGAACTATCCCTTCGTTAACCATGAAATGGCACTTCTCCCAATTGAGCACCAAATTTGTTTCTTCACATCTCTGCAAAACTTTATTAAGATTGTGGAGACAGTGGTCAAAGGAGTTTCCATAGACGGAAAAGTCGTCCATGAAAACTTCTACAATCTCCTCACAGAAACCATGAAATATTGCAGACATACACCTCTGAAAAGTAGCAGATGCATTACACAAACCGAAAGGCATACGCCTATAAGCATAAGTACTGTAAGGACACGTGAAAGTGGTCTTCTCTTGATCCGCGGTGTTGACGTGAATCTGGGAGAAGCCAGAGTACCCATCAAGATAGCAGAAGTGGGTGTTTTTAGACAACTTCTCGAGCATCTGATCAATAAAGGGCAAAGGATAGTGGTCCTTCCGGGTGGCCTTGTTTAACATCCTGAAATCAATACACATTCTATATCCAATAATAGTCCTCTGAGGTATTAGTTCATTTGTATCATTAGGAACAACAGTCATACCTCCTTTCTTAGGAACACAATGAACGGGACTTACCCACTTACTATCAGCTATAGGATAGATGATACCTGCGGCTAGAAGTTTGAGAACCTCCGTCCTAACCACGTACTTCATCTTTGGGTTCAACCGTCGTTGATGATCAACAACCGGTTTAGCATCGGGCTCGAGATTGATATTATGTTGGCAAATGGATGGACTAATACCCTTGAGATCAATAAGAGTATAGCCAATAGCACCTTGGTGTCTGCGGAGTGTCTCCAATAATCGCTCTTCTTCATACCCTGAAAGGTTAGAATTGATAATAACAGGATATACTTTCTGACGAGGGGGTGACCCCACGACTCCTACGAATGAGCCTACCTAGTGTCCATGAAGGCAGAAGGCCCATGAAGATACGGCCTCGGCCCACTAGATGGCACCGACGTAGAAGTCCTCGACTCAAAAGGAAGGTGCGAAGACCTGCCGTAAGGAGCAAGCTAGGGTTAGGAAAGTTTACCTGTACACGTAGATGAACTCCCCGAGACCTAGCCCGGTATATAAGGGCTAGGAGGGGCGACGCCAAAGACATCCAATCTCACATGTAACCCTAGCCCTGAGCGCTCCAGCCTTGGCTTCCTCTATAATCGCATCTCCCTAATCAATAATATCGAGCAGGAGCGAGCCTTCCTGTTTGCCGACGAGCTATCGTCCAACCTGCGCCTCTCATGACTAACCCAGGGTCCCTGACCATGGGATTTGTTGGGGTTGATCCCCGTCAATTGGCGCCGTCTGTGGGAACTACACAGGTTGGGATCACGATCTCGCTGGTCCCGTCTTCAGCAAGCCACAACTCAAGGGAAAGAACCAGACCTAGCCCACTCGAAGGATTCAAGATCACGGCGGACATCTTCGCCACCCCATCAAGACCGCTCGAGCTGCAGTCATGCCAGGACCGATACTACGGTAACGGCCAAGTGCAGCGCCAGCGCCGAAGGAGTCGACGACTCAGAAGAACGGCGAGGGGCCTTTACGAAGGAATCCCACTCGACGAACTGCGACACGCAGCGGAGGACTCGCAAATCTTCCGACAACCCACCACCGCCCGGGCACCCGCCGCACATCAAGACGACGAGTACAAGATTGAATCTAGCGATCAGCAGAACCACCGCCAAGACAGAAGGAATCAACGACCCAAAAGGCGCGCATGGGATAACTACGACGGGACCCCAATGAACGAGCCACATCACGCAGTCGCGCAACCGGCGACCATCTGACGACACGCCGTCGCACGGGCATCCGCCGCCAACCAAGACAGCGACTCCGAGACACCTGTTGGCGAGTACTATGACCCAGATCGAAGGCCGGATGAATTCGCCAACCTCATCAAGAACCGAGACATGAATCGAGGAATCGAAACCGATCCTCGCTTCCACGAAAACCCGGAGGATCACGAGCAGATCTTCAGAATCTCAAGAAGAAAGAGGCACGCCGGATCTAGCAAACTCACAGCCAGGGAGCAGCTAGCAGGACCCTGCACGATCCACAGCTTCGAGGATGACTGGGGACGCGTCAGATCAGGTCACACTTTGAGAGACTGCCGTCTGTTCAACGAGCTAGCCGATGACCTCAAGAAGGAGAAACAGAAAGAAGACAAACGCAACCAACGACCCGAACAATCGCCGACCTCAAACCCGGAAGAACGTCACAGCCCGTCGCAAGCACAGGTACTCATGATCCAAGAAGGAAGGGTACCGCAAGCACAACGCGACGCCCAAACCCTGCAGGCCAGAGCAACCGAGAGCATAAGCATAGTCGAAGTCTACCAGCTACATGGAACGGATACCAGCATCACGTTCTCACAGGACGACAATCCACCCGCAGTCCCAAGACCAGGGCATGCACCCCTAGTGCTCGATGCACAAATTGGAGGATACGACATGGATCGGGTCTTCATGGACGGAGGCAGCAGCATGAACATCATATTCGCCAGCACCCTGCAAAAGATGCTGATCCCACAATCAGTATGGAGAAAATCAAGCACCGAGTTGCATGGGGTAGTCCCAGGAGAAGCAGCCACATCACTCGGAGCCGTCGAACTCGAAGTCGTCTTTGGAAACCGACGTAACTTCGCAAAGCACGTCCTCGAGTTCGAGGTACTCGACTGGCAATCGCAGTATCACGCTATACTGGGACGGCCAGCATTCGCGCAATTCATGGCGGTCCCACACTACGCCTACCTCAAGCTCAAGATGCCAGGATCATCAGGAGTCCTCACGATCAACGGAAGCTTCATCAAATCAGATCAATGTGATCGTGACTTCCACAGAATCTCCGACACATTCGGAGCCAAACAAGAACTCGGAGAAATAGCCATGGTGACGGACAAGAGTACCTTCCCATTGGTGAACCGAAGCGAATCCAGGGAGTACGGACGCGACTTCAGCATCGACGGTGACACAGTCACTCACCAAGTACACCCGATGGATCCGGACAAAACAGTCCGCGTGTATGCCCACCTACCAGAGGAGCAGGCAGCGGATCTCGTCGCCTTCCTTCGAGATGAGTGGGAAATATTCGCCTGGTGCCCAGCCGACATGCCTGGGATACCACGCGAATTCACGGAACACGCCCTACGCATCAAGCCAAACACGACGCCAGTGAAGCAAGCGATGAGACGATTCTCGGAGCCCAAGCGCAGAGCAATCGGAGAGGAAGTCAACCGGTTACTCGACGCTCAGTTCATCCGAGAAACGAAGAAATCCACCTGGATAGCCAACCCAGTGCTGGTGCTAAAGAAAGACACGACCGTGCTGCACATGTGTGTCGACTACGGACCAGTCAACAAACATTGCCCGAAGGATCACTTCCCCCTGCCTAAAATCGATCAGATAATCGACTCAACAGCAGGGTGCGATCTACTCTCCTTTCTTGACGCTTACTCAGGATACAACCAGATCAGGATGAAGGAAGAAGATGAAGAGCACACATCGTTCATCACCCCCTATGGAGTATTCTGTTACAGGACCATGCCCTTCGGGCTCAAAAACGCAGGCGCCATGTACCAATGGATGATGCAGGCCTGCTTGAAGGAGCAAATCGGAAGAAACGTGCAAGTCTATGTGGACGACATCGTCATCAAGACCTACAAAGCAGCCACACTACTCGACGACCTGCGCGAAACCTTCGCGGCGCTCAACAAATACAGAATCAAACTCAACCCAAATAAGTGTGCCTTTGGCATACCGGCAGGAAAGCTGCTTGGCTATATGGTCTCTGCCCGCGGAATCAAGGCAAATCCCGAGAAAGTCCAAGCCATCACCCGCCTGCAAGAACCAACCGACGTCAAAGGAGTACAACAGCTCACTGGAAAACTCGCAGCCCTAAGCCGCTTCATCAGCAGGCTAGGAGAACGCACGCTGCCTTTCTATCAACTTCTCAGGAAAGGAGAGAAATTCGAGTGGACGGAGGAAGCCCACCAAGCATTCGCGGACCTGAAAAAGACACTCTCGACCCCACCAATCCTAGCGGTACCCAAGGAACGAGAGAAGCTATACCTCTACGTGGCAGCACGTGTGGTAAGCACAACGCTCGTTGTCGAACGCGCAAAAGAAGGCAAAGTCCAGAGCATTCAGAGACCAATCTACTACCTCAGCATGCTCCTGACCAAATCCTAGCAGCGGTACCCGCACTATCAGAAGCTACTACTAGCCATCGTCATGACCTCAAGAAAGGTGTCCCAATACTTCGACGAGCACCCCATCACAATCGTGAGCAGCGCACCACTCGCTGACATACTGAACAACCCTCGAGCAACCGGGCGAGTCGCCGAGTGGAACATCGATCTCACCCCACGAGACCTGCAGTACAAGCACCCAACAGCCATCAAAGCCCAAGTACTCCCAGATTTCCTGGTTGAGTGGACGGAGGTTCAAACACCAGGCCCCCCAGACCTATCAAGCTCATGGTCAATGTCCTTCGATGGGTCCA
The DNA here is from genome assembly GCA_950022295.1 of Bromus sterilis. Taxonomy (NCBI): domain Eukaryota; kingdom Viridiplantae; phylum Streptophyta; class Magnoliopsida; order Poales; family Poaceae; genus Bromus; species Bromus sterilis. Next base: position 132,725,774 of record OX465601.1, on the reverse strand, counting down.
AGAGACAACTAGGAGCTGGGGCAGGAGTTGTACTCATCTCCCCCAAAGGCACAAAGCTGAAATACGTCCTCCAGATCAACTTCAGTCACGCCTCCAACAACGAAGCAGAATACGAGGCACTCCTACATGGCATGTGCATGGCCAAAACATGCGGAGCCACTCGCCTCATAATTTACGGGGACTCCAATCTCGTCGTCCAACAGACGATGAGAAACTGCAACGCAATAGCCGACAACATGGCGGCCTACCAAAAGCTCTACAACGAACTGGAAGGAAATTTTGACGGTTGCGAGCTCAACTACATCACCAGGGACAACAACACAGAAGCTGACGAGCTCGCGAACATTGGTTCGACCCGGGCGCCCGTCCCACCTGGCGTTTTTCTCGAAAGCATCAACCGAAGATCCATCAAGGTGCAGGAAGCAACACCTGAAGCGGTCGTGGACGGCAAAGATGCAACAGAAATAACGCAGGTGGCAGCAGCAACCCCATCAGAAGGAACAAGCACCAGCACATCCGACAGCACAGCCCTGATAGAGTTCAAAGGACCTGTGTGGACAAAACCGTTCCTCCGATTCCTAATCGAAGGCACGCTACCACAAGACATGGCCGAAGCACGACGCATCAGCCGACGATCCAAGGCATTCACGGTGATCAACAGACAACTATATAAGCGCAGCATCACCCAGATACTCCAAAGGTGCATTGACGAAGAAGACGGCAAAGCCCTATTGCTAGAAATCCACGAAGGCACCTGCGGGCACCACGCGAGCAGTCGGGTACTCGTGTCCAAAGCATTCTGAGCTGGTTTCTACTGGCCCACAGCCATGAAAAACGCAGAGGAAATCGTGCGACGTTGCGTCGCCTGTCAAAAATTCGCCAACAGGCCACACGCTCCCGCATCAGAGCTCAAGACCATACCACTATCCTGGTCGTTCGCCACCTGGGGACTCGACATGGTGGGCCCACTAAAGAAATCATCAAAGGGCGGAAGGACACACCTGCTCGTCGCAGTCGACAAGTTCACCAAGTGGATCGAAGCAGTGCCCATCACCAGCTCCGCAACTCTCACGGCTGTCAACTTCATCAAGTCGATCATCTTCAGATTCGGAGTGCCACACAACATCATCACGGACAACGGCACGAATTTCACGGTCATAGAATTTCAGAACTTCTGCGAAGAACTGGGCATCAAAATCAATTATGCATCAGTCGCGCACCCACAGTCCAACGGCCAGGTGGAAAAGGCAAACGGCCTTGTCTGTGGAGGAATCAAGAAACGACTCCTCGCACCACTCGAGCAAGCCGCCGGTAACTGGGTAGAAGAACTCCCCGCGGTCCTGTGGAGCTTACGAACCACGCCAAAAACTGCAACCCAATACACACCCTTCTTCATGGTGTACGGGGCAGAGGCAGTCCTACCACATGACCTCAAGTTCGGAGCACCTCGGGTCACCGGATACGAGGAAGAAGAAGCAGAAGAAGCATTACAAGACGACAAAGATACGGCTAACGAAGCAAGAGACACAGCCCTGGCAAAATCACAAGGGTATTAAGACAAACTGCGTACCTACCTAAGCAGTCGACTGCGCACTAGAACCTTCAACAAAGGTGATCTAGTCCTACGACTAATACAAGAGAAGGTCCACAAACTTGCCACCCAATGGGAAGGACCATTCATAATCTCAGAAGTCATCGGAGGCAGCGCCTACAGGCTGAAGAACCCAAAGACAGACGAGGACGTGGGCAACCCATGGAACGTAGCAAACTTGCGACTATTCTATCCATAGCCCCTATCGGTCGGACATGACTGGCAATTCATGTAAATCGCTTGACCACAATAAAATAAGTGTTGCCCAAATACTGCCATCTCAAAGCACTCGGGGGCTGAAGAGAAAACTCCCCCCCCCCCCCCGAGCAACTGCTATCGCACACGCGATCTTAATTGAAGCACTCGGGGGCTGAAGAGGAAACTCCCCCCGAGCAACTGCTATCGCACATACGCAATCTTAATCGAAGCACTCGGGGGCTGAAGAGGAAACTCCCCCCCGAGCAACTGCTATCGCATACGCGATCTTAATCAAAGCACTCGGGGGCTGAAGAGGAAACTCCCCCCCCCCCCCCCGAGCAACTGCTATCGCACATGCAATCTTAATCGAAGCACTCGGGGGCTTGAGTAGCAAAATCCCCCCGAACAACTCTATCGCCTACGCGATCTTAATCCAAGCACTCAAGGGCTTAAGAAGAAAAACCCCCCGAGCAACGCTATCGCCTACGCGACCCCCTTCAGGAAGCACTCGGGGTCTCGAGCACAAACCCCACCCGAGAGACGACTATCAACACTCCCATGGCATCCAAGCACTTTTTAAGAAACTTTGGAGGAAGCACAAGTTCATCTAGTCTTCACCCGATGGCCAACGATCACCTAAAGACTCGGGGCCTACTCCCATCGGGAGCGCTGTCCCTTCGACTCAAGCGTAGCCTCGGGGGCTACTCCCATCGGGAGCGCTGTCGCGCACCCGATAGAACCCACAGTACCAAGTACAGGATGGACCCGAAGACAGTTCCCAGCCGCAAAAGACTCGAACATAACTCTCAGTTCCAAAAGGATTCAAAGACAGCTCCTGATGGCAAAGACACAGCTTTCGGTGGCATAAAGACTCAAATATATATTCCATTACAAAGGATAAAGCACAGTTTACACCATAGATGTCATCTTCAATACGAAAAGGACTCAACTTGGATAGAAGGCAACTCCTGTTACAAGAGGAAATCACCCAAGGACTTATGACTTCTACATGTGTGCCCATGAGGGGTAATCGACTCTAGTACAAGAGCATCATCACAGACAAAGTAGGGGTGGAAGCAGCAGGCTCATGATGTCAATGACATAACAAAAGGTGAAGCTCGACTTATTTGGGGAGCCATTGGGGACGCTGCTCCACCAGCTTCTTCCCCTGCTCCTCTAGCTTCTTCTCCAGCTCCGCCCAAACTGCCGGCGAAGATGACGCCGCCGCCTCCAGTTCTACAAGGTCGCATGCCGCGCTCGTTTAACCGGTGGCTTGACATCGAGGTCTTCTTTAGAGTCAGAGGAGGAAGCAGTTGAAGACGGCTCGCCACCACCACCATAAGAGTCCCCGGAGGACGAAGCAGTCGAAGACGCAGGTGAAGGACTCCTCGACTTTATGGAGCTATCGCTGCTCGACTCCTACCCATGCAGATCCATGCTATTGCCACTCGGATCGAATGCGCGGGCAGTGACAGTGCTCTCACCGTCAAAACGACAGCTGAGCACATCACCATCTCGCAAATTCAACCGCCGAGCAAACAAACTCCAACCAGAGCCAAGAAAAATCAAGCGAGAGCTATCAACCTCCAACTCAACATAAGAAGGAGATCGACAGCTCCCCTGAAGGTGCAGAAGCAAGCCATCCAAACCACGTTCAGAGACAATGGCGGAAAAAGCAGAGGGAAGAAGGATGCGATTGGCACTTTGGCCACGAACATGCAAAATAAAATCATAGCGCCAGAACCCCTCCTCCAAGGGAGAAGAGGAAGGCACTAGTGCCGTACCATGACGACCACCACGGCAGGAGCGTGGTGTGCGGCCACCACGGCCACGACGAACACGGCCACGGCCAACACCTCGCCTGGGAACCATGAACAGAAGAAGAGGTGAAGGAAGAGGCAAAGCAGCGAGTTGGATAGAGGCGTGGAAGAGAAAGGCCTATTTATAGAACAGCACAGAGAAGCCAAGACGACAGCAGCAATTAATTCAAAAGACCAAACGCCCCATCCGTCTCGAACTCCAAGACGAAGATGCTTTCCCACGGGACGCACTGTACGCAAGACGCGTCAATTCGCGTACCTTTCCAATGCACGTATGGAAAACTCAACCGGCGCCTGCCGCACGCCACAACGACCATCATTTATGACCGGTCCAGTAAGATTTGACGGTTCACTGACAGAGCATCGCTGACAGCCATCAAACAGAGGCATCACTATCCCTGACGAGCGGTGAAGAAAACCAAACAGACACCAAGGCCCCAGAATTCCACCTTTCAGATCTTTTTCCCGATGAATAAAAAACATCTTACTCCCATCGGGAGAGTCCCGGGTGCTCCCTCACCTAAGGGTCAGCCACGTGCTCGAGTGAACACTCGCACTTATGAGAGTCTCGGGTGCTCCCTCACCTAAATGTTAGCCGCGTGCTCGAGTGAACACTCGCACTTATAAGAGTCTCGGGTGCTCCCTCAACCCAACGTAAGACAAACAAACATTCGCCAAGACCATACGACGCTAAGAGTTCCGGGTGCTCCCTCACCTGAAGAGCCGAAACGGCATTCGAGTGATTACTCGCGAATAACCCCCCGACTGAGCACTCGAAACAAAGCTCCTCGGGTGAATGAGTGAACAGCTCGCTTGATGTTTTGTTCCAAGCGGGTGCAATGCTATAAGGCTCCGCGCCTCAAAAACACACTTTCCTGGAACACGATACACTGTGCCCAGATGCCACGCAAGATTGGCGTGTAGGTAAGACCCCGCTGCGAAGTACGGCCGGGCTGGGACTTGCCGAAGAGCGATTTCACTCCCAACCTTTCCCATGCGCAGAGCATGATAGATAAGCCGGGCGGACGCGCCTTAGGCTACACACATTACTTGCGGCAAATGAAGACCGTAAGACCTGAAGTGGCCGGACTTTTGATCGACACCAGTTTTCCAAGCTCACGTCGAAGGACGTGGGTTTGATTGGGCTACTGTGGTATTTTCCCTAGTGCAATTCACTAAGGCTCGACCCGTCGACTCCTTGGGCCCTTTCAGCTTAGCATCCCTCAAAACAGGTTTTGTCATGGCCACCGGACTGCCAGCGACCCACGGATGAACCGTGCATATCAATAGACGACACATGAATGTACTCGAGTCCCTGCGCGACTCTTCAAGTCCCCTAGGCACTCGGGGGCTACTGACGAGGGGATGACCCCACGACTCCTACGGATGAGCCTACCTGGTGTCCATGAAGGCAGAAGGCCCATGAAGATACGGCCTCGGCCCACTAGATGGCACCGACGTAGAAGTCCTCGACTCACAAGGAAGGTGTGAAGACATGCCGTAAGGAGCAAGCTAGGGTTAGGAAAGTTTACCTGTACACGTAGATGAACTCCCCGAGACCTAGCCCGATATATAAGGGCTAGGAGGGGCAACGACAAAGACATCCAATCTCACCTGTAACCCTAGCCCTGAGCGCTCCAGCCTTGGCTTCCTCTGTAATCGCATCTCCCTAATCAATAATATCGAGCAGGAGCGAGCCTTCCTGTTTGCCGACGAGCTATCGTCCAACCTGCGCCTCTCATGACTAACCCAGGGTCCCTGACCATGGGATTTGCCGGAGTTGATCCCCGTCACTTTCTTTTTATCTAAATAAACATACTTGAGTGTATCGGGTAGTGGTTTTAGGTCGAACACCGGGTCTTCTTTCGGTTGCGAGAGGATTCCTAAAGGTTCAACCGGGAGGTTGTGCTTCAGGATGGGCGTTTGTCTTAAAAATATGTCTTCTAGTTCATCCCTCTCCTGCATATGTATATCATTCTCGTGGTCTTCCATAAATTGCTGCAAAGTGTCATTAGGAGGAATAGCAATGGAAGCAATTTCTTCAATAATTTTGTCATTACTTGACAGTTCAGGACCACGAGGCTGCTTAGAAAACTTAGAAAAATTAAATTCATACGGCTCACCGTTGAATTCAACAGAAACTTTACCTTTCTTGCAATCTATTATAGCTCCGCAAGTGCCGAGGAAGGGCCTACCAAAGATAATAAGGAAAAAACTATCTTGCACTGAACCAAGTACAAGAAAGTCTGTAGGATATTTTACCTTCCCGCAGAGTACTTCAACATCTCTTACAATCCCAACTAGAGAGATTGTTTGTTTATTTGCAAGATGGATAGTGACATCTATGTCCTCGATCTCACACGGCTGAATCTCGTGCATGATTTCTTGATAAAGTGTGAAGGGAATAGCGCTGACGCTAGATCCCAAATCACATAGCCCATAGTTATTATGATCTCCTATTTTGACAGATACAACTGGTGTACCTGAAATTGGGCCTTTGTTCCTGGCTGTGACAATGTTAGTGGAAACAACACAAAAACTAATAGTGGATTCTTCGATATCACTGGTTACCAGATCCTTGACCATTGCAACTTGAGGCTGGACCTTGATCATGTCCTCAGGTTCGTCAGTGGTCCTTCCATTCTTGTTTAGAATACATGTAACAAAAGAGTTCTCCTTTATCATGGAGGGGTAAGGAGGCTGTTCATACACAGCTGCAGGTAAAACAGGATCAGTAACATTAATCTCAATTGGTGACTCCTTGAAAGGTTTATGATGTTGACTCTCCTTCTTCCTGGAAGAATCAATATGAGAAGCAAAGTCCTTGCAAAAGTCAACCATTAGCTGGGAATCAAGACCAATTTTAGAGCAAAAGGTATTAAAGTAATCAGTCTTCACATAACTCTCAATGTAGTCATGCTCATAGTTTATAGCGGGTTCAATACCTTTATCAATTTCCCAGTCTTAAGTGTTCTTCTGGATCCTTTCTATAAGATCCCATTTTTCTTCCATACTTCTGGTCTGGAATACCCCACTAGAGGAGGCATCCAACATCTCCTTGTCCTGGCGAGAAAGCCTGGCATAAAAATTTGTAAGTATAATTTCCTTGGGGAGCTCATGGTTTGGGCATTTGAGCATCAGTGACTTCAGTCTCCCCCAAGCTTGAGCGATGCTCTCTCCGTCGCGAGACCAAAAGTTGTAGATGTAGTTCTTGTCTTGGTGAATTTCACGAAGAGGATAAAACTTTGCATAAAAGAAAGACATAAGCTCTGACCATTCAAGAAGATCAGAGTTATCGAGTAGCTTATACCAATCTGAAGCTTTATCTTTGAGTGATATGGAGAATATTTTCTTCATGACGAACTCCATCGTCACACCTGCAAGCTTAAATAAAGAACATAATTGTGATAAATGTAGCAGGTGTTCTCCCGGTTGTCCTTCTCCTATATAACGATTAGCCAAGACATAATCAACAATACCAGATGGTATTTTATAGGGCACAATTTCAGTAGGGGTAGGAGTGACCACCACAGTCGTGGGGAGGCTCCTTACCAGCAACGAACCAACAGCAGAAGAGTACATAAGGACTGAAAGTAACAACAGAAAAAAAAAGTTCCCTTAGCGGCTTCACTTACCAATAGCGCTACACTCCCCGGCAACGGCGCCAGAAAAGCTCGTTGATGGCGGAGAAGTTAATAGGTTTAGTTGGGTTGCCTTCCCTGTTAACCGCGCCAATAAACGATTCTTGATAACCCACAAGTCTAGGGGATCAATTGTAGCTTTTCGATAAATAAGAGTATCGATCCCACGAGGAGCAGAAGGTGTTGATAAGTGACACCGGATAAGGAAAGGGCTGCAAACACTCAAAGGTAAATATTTAGGGGTTTTTGGTTTAAGCAACAGAAAAGTAAAAGACAGGCAAAGTAAACAGGGTAACTGAGGAGTAGCAAGTGGCCCAATCCTTTAACAAGGATAAGCCTAGGAACTGAACTTATAAAAGCTAAAGCGTTCTCGAGAAAACACGGGAGAGATAGTCAAGTCACTTTCACCATACTCCGCCAAGTAATATGTATCGTGTTGATAAGTGTCGGTGGGTGGATCAATGCTAGTACACCTTCTAGACTAAGATAAGTGTACTCTTATGATTACACACCTTGCAAGCATCCGCAAATACAAGGTAGTAATTAAGGCATAAGCCTAACCACAGCATTACGATCAAGGATCCATAACTCCCTTGTGCGAAAGTCTGCGAACTGGGGTTCAGGTTTCTGTCACTCCGGCAACCCACCATAAGCATCCTTTGTGCACAATGTATTCCTCTAGGCCCATGAAAGGTGAAGTGTTAATTGTTCGACTCACATAACACCACTAGAGAAATAACAACACAACTTAAGTATCAAACAACAAATAATACTTCAACATCATATGACTACTAACAACTAGACTTCTCCCATGTTCTCAAGAACTAAAGTAACTACTCACAAGACATAAAAGAGATCATGATCAGAGGTGATAGATGGGTGATAAACATTCTGGACACAATGATATTCCTCCAACAAAACTCAATAGCATTCACCACAAAGTAGTAATCAACACCAACAGAGTAGAGAGGATAGATAGTACGGATTACAACACAAGTTGAAATTGTGAGATGATATGGGATGGAGATGGAGATGGTGCTGATGTTGGGGATGATGTTGATGATGATCTCGATGATGCCCGTGACGATGATGATGATGATGATGGCGACGATCTCCCCTTCCGGGAGGTGATCTCCCCGGCGGAATCTGCCCGCCGGAGATGGCTTTTCTTCTCTGTAGGTTTCCGCCCCGTTGCGGCGGTGAAACACGGAAACAACACTTCTTTAGGGGTTTCCACCCCAGGGGGTTTATATAGGTGAAAGGGGGCTCCGAGGGGGGCCACCAGGCACCCAGGAGGGTGCCTGGCGCGGCCAGGAGGGGGGCCGCGCTAGGCACCCTTCTGGCTGCCTGGTGGGTCCCCTCACCTCCTCCTTCGGCGATCCCCAGTCAATATTCATAAAAATGCTCCCCGTAAAATTTCATCACATTTGGACTTGATCTGATTCAGCAACTTGGTATCCACTTTTTACCGCTGAATTCTGGTTCTGCTGCTTCGGCACCGGAAAGTTGTAAACTGTGTAAAATAAGCCAAAAAACATAAGAACAATACTTTAAAGTGGAATATATCAATGAATAGGGTGAAATCACAATATAAAATAGTGATGCTTTTTGGACATATCAGGGATGTTGGCCAAGACCCCAAAACCGGTGCGGAGCAAAAAGGTACAGTCTTTTGGCATCGCATCTATGCATACTTCCATGAGCGCAAGATGTTTCCTCCGTATGAAATGGAAAGCAACCGGACGGAATCGCTCAAGAAAAGATGGGGGCTGATTCAACTAGAGTGCAACAAGTTTTGCGCCACCCTCAAGACCATCGAAAACCGCCCCGTGAGTGGCCTCGGCGTCGGCGACATGGTAAGAACACCTACTGCCTTTATTACATGTACAGCGCGCGCGCTGGGCGCTCCCAGCGCATTAAATTGCTGCAGCCCAGCGCGTCGCATTAATTGTCTATGCTCACTGTGTGTAGGCTTTCCAAGCTTTGGAATTGTTCAAAGTTCAACATGGAAACAAGTCATTCACCCTCACCCATTGTTGGAACATCATTAGCAAGTTGCCAAAGTTTAGGGAGCAATATGCTGTCCAAAAGAAGAATGGAGGCCCGTCCGCCGTGGTTGATCATGGTGACCCCGAGAAGAGGCCAAGAGGGCAAAAAAACTCTAAAATCGAAGACAAACGTGAGGCGGCAACACTTTCTTTGCAAGAAACCTTGAAAGGTTTAGCCACGAGCAAGGTGGCGAGAGAAGAGAAGAAGCGCCTAGAGAAAGAAGAGAAAATGAAGGCATATCTCGAGATTCAAAAGAAGAAGCTTGAGATCAAAGAGAAGCAAGTGAAGCTTGCCGTGATGACGAAGCAAATGGAGATTATGAAGGTGGACTTGACCACCGTATCTCCAAGGAAGCTTGCATGGTTCGAGAAGATGAAAAATGAAATGCTTGCTTTAGATGATTGATTGGGTACGCCAAAGGGATTGGCGTGGGTTTTTTTTGGTTCTAGCGCTGGAATGTGCACCCAGCTTTGAATTCATGGCTCGAACTGTGTAATTTTTGTTGCCAGCGCGCGTCCTTGCATTGCGCGCCCCGGCATCGCGCGCTGGCATGAGTAGAAAATGTCGCTTTTGTTGGCGCGGACAAAATGCGTCTCCGCGTTGGCCGATGCGTCAAAAAAGTCGCGGACAAGTGCGGACAAGTGTCCAAGGGCCGACGCAAACGGACTAAATCCGGACAAATCGCGCGTCCGTTTGCGTCGGCGCGTTGGAGTTGCCCTAATCGCTGCTGTATGGAAGTGAAGTTTTTTTTTTGGTTACTAATACAGTTGTTGTTTTTTTTTTGCTGGGGATTTTTTGTTGTTAGTAGTAAGCGAAGCGATTTTTTAAGTTGTAAGCAAAGCGAACCAATTAGTTTTTGGCATCCTTGCATAGTTGCTTTTAGAGTAGATTTTGGCATCATTGCATAGTTGTTACTTAGAGCATGCATAACTTTTTTTAAGCCAAAAACTGTAGAACAATTGTTCTACAGTATTTTTCTATTATATATTATGGCATTATACAATGGGTTGGTCTAAGTACAATGTAAAGATTAAGCAATGCCAGATTTCTCAAACATGAGGAGATGAAGAGATGTTATCTAGCCACTGGTTCAACAGAGCTTCATGCTTGTTCTTGATCCCGAGCTTGAGCAGATTGAGGTCATACAAAAGCCCTTGTCTCCAAGAATGCAAGGAGGGTCTAATATTTTTTTAAATCTTCTTTCTTTCTATCCAAATGTTTCAGTATCCTATAATCAGAATTTCCAGCCAAAATTCTTCGGTCACCTGCAACAAGAGTGACAGAAACATGCAAGACGGGGGATGTGGTTTTGCTACTAAGGGTCAAACAATGGTTATTGTGAATATTTTGCTTGCAAGTATTGCTTACATTATGCATCAAGTTTATAGCATTTGTCTGTTGCTTTCAGTATATAGTTTTTGGTTGTTGCTCACAACTTAATACCAACGAGATGTTCTGAATTATATGTTTTGAATTGAGGTCTACTTGCTTTGGTGTAACTCTTACATGATTGAGCCTTGTACTTTTTGACAGCATAATTAGCATTACGGTGCGTTCATAATTCTATCAATTGTCCAGTTATAATTTTTTCATCCAGCATGTTTTATCGTGTGTTCATAAAATGGTCTAACAACTCCTCCACTTTTAAAATGAGACTAAAATTTAAAACCTCCACCTGCCATTTTCATGTACCTTTTTAAGATTTCATAAAATGTACATGACCTTAGCCATTATTTCTAACAACACCTCATTCTTGAAGGAAAAAGGAATCACTCAACGTTAGTTTACTAAGGGCGTCTCCAACGCGGAACCTAAAATTCTTCAGCAAATGTTCGTATTGGGAGGTTCAGACGTGTTGCGCCATCCAACACAAGCCTGCATTTATCTACGAAATGGTCTGCGTGTCTGATTTCCGGTAAATCATACACAAACTAGTGGGATTTGCGGGAGTCTGCACCGCTGCCACATCCACGCACGACACTCAAGCCCCACCCAAAAACTTCCACGACAACCACTCTCTTTGCACATGAAGAGGTTGTCGTGAATTTCATGTCGGACAGAGCTTCATCTGTGCATGTGTTCAATGCCGAAGAGACGCGACTGTATGATGCCAGTCAGATCTCCGTTCTCCATGCATGCGTTCAAATCCGAAGACACGCGACGAGACGGTGCCGAAGGGAGATGGTGGTTCAATGCTGATCAGGGCTTCGTTCTCCGCAGATGTTCAATGTGGAATACACAAGTCCGGATGGTGCCAAAGCGATGACACCATTTCAATGCGGACGAATGGGGACATGGTGATCCGGAAGCCTACTCCGGCCGTATTGAAGTTGGTTGCCCGCCCGTCCGTCAGTTTACCACCCCATGGCTATTTGAGCGATGTGTCGAGCCTCTGTAGCCACCCTCATTTCCATCCTCTCCACTTCATCCCCGCCGCTGCCTCCAACTTTGATCTCACCTTCCTCAACAAAGTCATCGGTAGACAAGGTCCACCACCTGGTCACTGATAACCCTCAACTGCAGGGGATCGAGATAGTCTTCGCGGGCAAGATAACCCAATTTATTGATTCGACACTTGGGGACACAAAGAATACGTACAGGCTTTCACAATTGATTTGTCAATTCAACCACACCTGAAATAAACACTTGCTTGCACAAAGGTATTAGTAGCAACTGTGATATGGTGGTGGTAGTGGTGATGATAATAATGGTGATAGTGATAGTGGAACAGCAAAGGTAAACAACTAGTAACCAGCAGAAGGAAAACACTGTAGGCTAGGGAGATGTATGGTTGGGCGCTGCTTGGATGAGAACGAACATGTAATAGATTCTAACTTGGGCAAGACTCACAGAAAACAAAGGATCATCTAGGCAAATATCAAACACCAGGCATGTATCCCAAGGTAGTTGTACGTGCTTGCAATAAGAACTTTGCACAACATCTTTTGTCCTACCCTCCCGCTACAAACGGGGCCAAAAGGAACTTAGGGAGATTAAGGTACTCCTGTCAAAGAGCATCGGAACAAAGCATTAACAATTCATGGATACACGGAATCCTCAAATTATAGTCCATCCCCTTTGGTGTCCCAAGCTGTCACCATTGGGATCGCCGGTTCCGGACTATAATAGGTGCATACAACTCATAGATAGGATCAAGAACACCACAAACTCAAGAAACAAAAGGGTGATCAGATCTGAAATCATGGCACTCGGGCCCAAAGTGACAAGCATTAAGAGCAACAAGTTGTAACATAGATGATAAACACCAAGTAGATGATAGGCAACATGCCCACAACAATCTGATTGAACTATTTCATGATCTAACTCATCCAATCCCCACCATCCCCTTTGCCTACAGCAGTGAATTACTCACACATGAGAGGAGAAGTCATGGAGGGGTGATGGAGAGGCGATGATGATGGCGATGATTTCCCCCTCACCGGAGGCCAATTCAGCCTCCAGATTAGCTCTCCGAGGAAGAACAGAGGGTTGCGGCGGCTCCGCGACGTAGATTTGAAAAGCGACCTCCTTTTTTCGGGGTTTTCTCGACGGGGGAATAAATAGGGCCAAAGTAGGGCACCAGGGGGTGTGGGACCCACCCAGGAGGGAAGGTGGCGCGGCCAGGAGCTGGGCCGCGCCAGGCACCCTCCTGGCTGCGCTGTGGCCCCCCTTTGGCCTGGCGGAAGCTTCCGGAACGCTGATTTTTTATATATATTTTTTGGGATTTTTCCAGCGTACCTAAATATCCAGAAACCTGCACAAAAGAAAACAACACTGGTAGCTCTGCTGAAAACAACGTCAGTCCGGGTTAGTTCCGTTCAAATCATGCAAGAATGAAGGAAAAACAATAGCAAAAGTGTTTGGAAAAGTAGATACGTTTAGGACGTATCAACTCCCCCAGGCTTAGCTATTTCTTGTCCTCAAGCAATTCAGTTCAACGAACTGGACGCGGTAAAGAAAACTTTGACAAACTCTTTTGCTTCATTAGATGTATATAAGCATGTACTACGAAAGAGTTTAGCAAGTTTCGACATCATGCTACAAGGACAATGCACGAAGCAATCCTTCTTTCATGTAATCAGTCACAAACAAACGTAAAGTAAATAATATGCTGCTGAAAATCAATTTAAGATCACAATGCACATAGCATGAACATATCAGAGTGGTATTTCCCTAGCCTCCATGAGTGAAGCAAAACATAAATGCAGAAACTCCTCCGGAGTTTTAGAGGAGACTAGAACTCATAACTCAGAGTAAGAAACATCACAATCATGCAGAAGGCAATGTGGTACTTTGGGACAATGCATGTTACACTAAGAATGACAATTATGCTCTCATAGTTGGTGCTTTGGAGAAAGGAAGGTGGAGACTCTCGAACCGTGGCTTTTGATGGCAAGGTTGAAAACCGTGAAAGGAAGCAAAGACTAAACATGTGCCAGAGCTCTTGGTTTTGAAAACAGAGATAAAACTCTTTTGAGAGGTGCAACTTTCCAGTCAACGGTGAACGGTAAAGGTCTCTCAATATCTCCCATGCCAACCATATTAATGCCTGTTGCTTACACATATTCCCTTATCCATAAATCCTTTGATGGTCTACGGAACCTTTTATTTTGCCTCAAGGATGGAAGGAGGGTATCGTTCCATCTATCATAAGCAGCATTTGGTCTATTTCACTCCATCATCAAGTATGGGTGGAGGTGTAACTCTCATATTTTTTTTCTTGACTAGTTAAAACTTCCGTCAAAATATTTTTGGCATGAAAGATACTGATTTCCCCTCACCGCACCATGAGCTTGTACGGTTACAAAGGAGAAGCTTTTGAATAAATTTTGAGATGGCACATGAAAGTCTAAGTTAGGAGTGGCCGGTAAATACCACATATAGGTAGGTATGGTGGACTCAAATGGAACAACTGGGTTTAAAAATGAGTTTGGAAGCACAAGCAGAATTCCGCTTGGTGCTGGAGGAAGGCTAGCAAAAGACGGGGAAGCGACCAACTAGAGAGCATAACGGTCATAATCATGCAGAGTGACAAAGCAACATTGAATCGGGCATGAAAGTGATATAACTACTCTGAAGTAAAAATATCATCAAGGCAGAACAGACTTTTTAGCCTTAACATGCGTGAACATGTGCCAAGTCAATCCAAGAATCCCCCGGAGGGAAATGCCACTTAAATATGCCACACCATGAACAATGCAATGCATGTCAATCATTTCAAGCAACAAATTATAAACTCTAGCTATTTGAGACTAACCACAAAGAAAGCATGAACCACTGGTAAAGCATTGTAAACATAGCACTATGTCGCTACAAGCTGGTCTCTAATCACAAGTACATGCATATGTACAAAAGTAGAAACAAAAAGAGTTCATACCGGCTTTCCTTGTTGCATCCCTTCCGTCGATCTTCGTCATTACTGCCTTGTCACTTGCGCGATCGAACGTAGGAAATTTATAATCATCACGGACTCGAGCTGAACTCTGAAAACAAAGCAAACTAAAGAGAAAAGGAAACATATTTTTTTGGGTTTTTTTAAGATTTAACGAAAGCAAAATAAAGGAGAAATCTTTTTTGGGTTTTTGCAAACTAAAAGATCAAAGAAGAACAGGCAAAAACTACAAAAAGATAAAAGAGAACCAACGGGAGATACAATGAAAGGGGAGGAGAGCACGTACTCCCCCAAGCTTAGGCTTTTGGCCTAAGTTGGGCTCTTCTACTGCGGTCCCGAGGAGCCTCCTGCTCCGGGGTAATGGTAATACCAAGGGTTGTATGAGCCCTCCGGTGCGTACACGGAAGTCCTCGGATCCTCCCACGTGGAAGAGGAAGGTCCAGCCCCCCATCCAGAGGAAGACCCTTCACCCCAGGGGGTGACGGTCTCCTCCTGAACTGGTGGATATACCACATGCTCCTCCTCGTCTGGCTCGACCCCCTCCATGGGGTCGTGAAACTGGTATCTCCCCGTGATCTCATCAAACTCCGCCACTGAAAAACGAAATCCGTTCCTGCGAGAAAAATCAAACACAAGTGGTGCAGGTAGACGGACAGTGCGTTCCACACCGTCTTTAAACCGCAAAATATAATCAAGTGTATAGCGGTCAGAGGCCTTAGTAACAAAGAAATGCCTCTTCAAGGCAGCCAAGTCAAGGCTGACAAAAGGAAAGACTGTATCATCTGGGCGCGGTTCGCCTTGGAGAAACTGCAAAAGAAGTGTGGAATAGACGCCACCAAAGAGGTCCCCTTTGTTACTATTAGTAGCAAGGCGTTTCGCAATAAGCAAACCCACATGATACTCGTGCTTCCCTGAGGGGGCATTTGCCATGATAGCAGTATCAGGCGTAGAAGTGCTTCTCGTGTTGTCTCGAGCCAACACTCCTCTTTCAATATAATAGGCGAAATACCTGAGGTGAGGGAACAAAATGTTGGAAATCTTCTGGCGGTTGGATGCCCTCACTTCAGTGTTACAGAATGAGTCGAGGAGGGTGTTGAGTGCAACAGTTTGGACATTTTTCCTCTTCTTCTTCTCGACCAAGCCTGGCAAACCTAAAGCTTCACAAAATGTACTCATAGTCATGGTCAGCAATCTTTCATAAAGTCGAAACACCACAGTATCATTATCAAGATAAAACCTGAAACTGTTAACAAAAATAGCGGTGAGTGTCTCGTACTGTGGTACACGGCTCGTAACGAGCCGCGTCAAACCTGCATTGGCACACAGAGCATAGAACTCTTCTCGTATGCCGGCATCCTCCATGAAATCTTCGCATGGAAATGCCATAGCTCTTGCGGGTGACGCGTCCAACATCTCCATGGGTATGATATCTTCATTATAGCTCACCCTTGTGGTTGAAGGTGAAGCTTCGGAACGCGTGACACGGCTAGAACGCTCGGGCTTCTTCTTCCCAAGCCACTTTCCTAGCTTCTCCATTTCTGAAATTTTTAAAAATTCACAAAAACGAAGATTTAAGCAAAACTAGATTGGGCAAAACATTCTACTCACTTTACCAAGGCTCAAACTAGCAACAAAACTTGAAAAATAAATTTCTACAAAAACATTTAAGCTAAACTAAACAGCACCAAGAACCACTAAATACTCACTAATGAAGCCACCAACTAGAAAAATAATTGGAGAGGTGAGGGAGTCACATACCAGAGAGTATTTGTTCCAAGTTTCAGCTCAAACGAGTGGCTGTCGAGATAGATCGAAGTTCCGTGCTCAAGAACAGCAAGAACACGAAACCAGAGCAAGAACACGAGTTTTCGGGGTGAGAGAGAGAGTGGAAGAAGAGATGCCACCAGGGTGTGCTTGTGGGCCCCAGGAGGGTGGGTGGCACGACCAGGAGCTGGGCCGCGCCACCTGGCCTCCTGGGCCAGGGGTGGACCCCCCCTGGTCAGCCAAAGGTGCCCCCTGATGGCTTTTTACCTGAAAACTTTGAATATAATTTTTTTGGAATTTTTTGGGCAACTTCACTGTAGAGAATTTTTCAAAGTTCAAAAAGCTGCATAAACTTTCGTGAACTTGAGGCAAAAAGTTATAACAGATGAAGCTTTAAACACAAAAACTTTGATACAGCAAGGAGAATAAAACTAAAGGAAATGAAAACATAACAAGCTCAACTTTTTACCTATATAAAACTTGCTAGTTAGCAAGGTTGATCAAGTCTTACCAACACACCGGTGATATATAGCGCAGAAAGTCTCGCGTCTTATGAAGTGATCATTGCAGTCTCACTTTAATGGAATTGTCCCCACCATAATTGTTTTGTATTTGTGGTATACATGTAGTGGACAATCCCATTCTCCAATCTTCACGGTCTCGATATTCTCAATGGAGTTAAGGCCATGCCTTTTGTCGATTTTCTTTGGAAAATACACCGTGTGTTCTTTGTCATTTACGTTGAAGGTAACCTTCCCTTTATTGCAATCAATAACGGCACCTGCGGTGTTAAGAAAAGGTCTACCAAGGATAATGGACATGCTCCCATCCTCGGGCATGTCAAGCACAACAAAATCAGTAAGTATTAAGCAATTGGCAACTTTGACAGGAACATCCTCACAAATACCGATCGGGACTTGTCGGCCATCTGAAGAGAGATACCTGTAGGAATTAGTTTCTCTAAACAAAGCCTTTTGTAGAGAGAGAAGGGCATAACACTCACTCCTGCACCAAGATCACATAAGGCAGCTCTAACATAATTATTCTTTATGGAGCAAGGAATGGTGGGTATACCTGGATCACCGAGCTTCTCAGGAATCTTGCCACTGAAAGAGTAGTTAGCAAGCATAGTAGATATTGCCTCATTAGGGACATTTCTTTTATTAGTAACAATATCTTTCATATATTTTGAGTAAGGAGGTAATTTAATAGCATCAGTCAAAGGAATTTGAAGAAAAAGAGGTTTCATCCACTCACAAAACTTGTTGTAGTGCTCTTCTTCTTTGGATTTGACGGACTTGCTTGGGAAAGGCATGGTTTTCTGTACCCATGGTTCTCGTTCCTTCCCGTGTCTCCTTGCAAGGAAGTCTTCTCTAGTATACTTCTTGCGCTTATCGGCTGCTTCTTCTTCACGAACCTCGGGTGGATCATTATTTTCAGTATCTTTTTCAGGTTCAACACCATCTTCAGTCTCAGCATCGGATGTAGATATGCTGTTTGGATCCACAGCTTGTTCTTCTTCTTCTATAGGATCATTGGAATTGTCAGCTTCCTTGTGTTTCTTTTTCTTCTTCTTCTTCTTTGGGGAGCTAACAATTTCTTCTTCCTACACTTGAGAATCTTGCTCGATCCTCTTTGGATGCCCCTCTGGATAGAGAGGGTCCTGGGTGTGTGTGCCACCCCGGGTCTTTATACCGTAAGCTTGTAAATTGTCCTGTTTGGCATTATTAGCAAGCAAATATTTTTGCACATTAGAAATTTTTTCAAGCTGAGTTTGAACCATATGAAAATGCTTCACAAGACATTTAACATCATTAACTGTTATACCTAGAACATCAAGCAAACTTTTGATAGCAAGAGTATTATCATGCAACTGACCTTGTATCTTCTTATTGAAGTGATTCTGCTTCATAATAAAATTATCAAGCTCATCTAAACAATGGTCAGGAGGTTTACCTTTAGGGATGTCACTTGCATTGAAATCTAAAAGAGAGTGTACCTCTACCATAGGTGGGTGAGTGGTGGGCTCACACAACCTCTCAATTGGAGGTAGATTCTTCACGTCTTTAGCTTTAATACCTTTCTCTTTTATAGACTTCTTTGCTTCTTGCATATCTTCGGGGCTTAGGACAAGCATGCCCCTCTTCTTTGGTGGTGGAGGTGGTTCAGGCACGGACCAATCTTCATGGTTTTTGGCAATTTTGCCCATCAATTCTTCCGCATCGTCCGGTGTTCTTTGCCTGAAAACACAACCAGCACAACTATCGAGGTAGGATTTAGACCCATCGGTTAGACCAACATAAAATATATCAAGTAATTCATTTTTAGGGATTTCATGTCCCGGTCTAGCCTTTAGCAAACTGCAAAATCTCCCCCAAGCTTTAGGGAGATGCTCATCCTGCAACTGTTTAAAGTTATAAATTCTTTGTAAAGCAGCATGTTGCATATGAGCAGGAAAATACTTATCAACGAAAGATATAGCCATATCTTGAGGACTCTGAATGGATCCACATGGTAATGCATCGTACCACGCTCTAGCATCTCCTTTCAAGGAAAAAGGAAGAAGCTTGGTCACATAAAAGTTTCGGATCCTTTCATCTGTGGTAAACAAGCCGCCTAACTCAGTGAGTTTGGTCAGGTGCCCGATAACATCATCATTTTCTCTGCCATAAAAGGGATCAACTTCAACTGTGGATATAAGTGAAAGGTCAACAGAGAAATCATAATCAGGATCAGTGATGCGTATAGGAGACGTAGCAAAAGTAGGATCAGGAGTAAACTTGTTCTTCAGGGAGTGTTTTGCTAGCAACTTCTTTATAGTAGCAGGCTCGGAATCAGCACATTCATTAAGTTCCCTGCAAAAATCATCATCAAGTGTAATATAATCATCCTCAAGGAGTTTCTCCTTAAGTTCAGCGAAGTTATGAGTTTTCCCAATAGGAGTTTGGATAACAGGAATTTCAATACCCGAGAATCGGGCAGCAGCAGCAATCTGTTCTTCTATAAAAGAACCCAGTGAACCTGTAGTCTCAAAAGTAGTAGAAGCATCATCAAAAGTATCAGACATATTGCCAGACTCAGCAGAAGTAGCATGTAAATGAGGTGAATCAAACTGACTCATAACTGAAGGTGAATCAAGTTTAGCACTAGTGCTAAGAGCAGTACCTCGTCCCGTACGGGATGGTAAGATCGGAACTTTAGGGTCTCGTTTCTTACCCATAGTGGATAACGTGCAGCAGGTAGGATACTTCGAGTAGACCTGTAAATAAAGCTATGGTCCCCGGCAACGGCGCCAGAAAACAGTACTTGATAACCCTCAACTGTAGGGGATCGAGATAGTCTTCGCGGGCAAGATAACCCAATTTATTGATTCGACACTTGGGGACACAAAGAATACGTACAGGCTTTGACAATTGAGTTGTCAATTCAACCGCACCTGAAATAAACACTTGCTTGCACAAAGGTATTAGAAGCAACTGTGATATGGTGGTGGTAGTGGTGATGATAATAATGGTGATAGTGATAGTGGAACAGCAAAGGTAAACAACTAGTAACCAGCAGAAGGAAAACACTGTAGGCTAGGGAGATGGATGGTTGGGCGCTGCTTGGATGAGAACGAACATGTAACAGATTCTAACTTGGGCAAGGCTCACAGAAAACAAAGGATCATCTAGGCAAATATCAAACACCAGGCATGTATCCCAAGGTAGTTGTACGTGCTTGCAATACGAACTTTGCACAACATCTTTTGTCCTACCCTCCCGCTACAAACGGGACCAAAAGGAACTTAGGGAGATTAAGGTACTCATGTCAAAGAGCACCGGAACAAAGCATTAACAATTCATGGATACACGGAATCCTCAAATTATAGTCCATCCCCTTTGGTGTCCCAAGCTGTCACCATTGGGATCGCCAGTTCCGGACTATAATAGGTGCATACAACTCATAGATAGGATCAAGAACACCACAAACTCAAGAAACAAAAGGGTGATCAGATCTGAAATCATGGCACTCGGGCCCAAAGTGACAAGCATTAAGAGCAACAAGTTGTAACAGAGATGATAAACACCAAGTAGATGATAGGCAACATGCCCCCAACAATCTGATTGAACTATTACATGATCTAACTCATCCAATCCCTACCATCCCCTTTGCCTACAGCAGGGAATTACTCACACATGAGAGGAGAAGTCATGGAGGGGTGATGGAGAGGCGATGATGATGGCGATGATTTCCCCCTCACCGGAGGCCAATTCAGCCTCCAGATTAGCTCTCCGAGGAAGAACAGAGGGTTGCGGCGGCTCCGCGACGTAGATTGGAAAAGCGACCTCCTTTTTTGGGGTTTTCTCGACGGGGAAATAAATATGGCCAAAGTAGGGCACCAGGGGGTGTGGGACCCACCCAGGAGGGCAGGTGGAGCGGCCAGGAGCTGGGCCGCGCCAGGCACCCTCCTGGCTGACCCCTGGCTGCGCTATGGCCCCCCTTTGGCCTGGCGGAAGCTTCTGGAACGCTGATTTTATATATATATTTTTGGGATTTTTCCAGTGTACCTAAATATCCAGAAACCTGCACAAAAGAAAACAACACTGATAGCTCTGCTGAAAACAGCGTCCGTCCGGGTTAGTTTCGTTCAAATCATGCAAGAATGAAGGCAAAACAATAGCAAAAGTGTTTGGAAAAGTAGATACGTTTAGGATGTATCAGTCACCACCTACAATATGCTCACGTCGAGGCGTCGCGCGGAGCTCCTGCCAAGCAGGAGGCCTGGCGCATCGCTGAGCAGGACACTTCGGTGGAGCTTCAGGACCAGGGCGTTGTTCACTTTGCGCACGGGTTGTCCCTTGACTATCCGGCCATGGACAGTAGGTCGATCCAGTCGCGTCGGTAGTCACGGTGAGTCCAATCCATGCGCAACTGAAGGCAATCCCCGACTTTATCCAATCGAACTTATGTAAATTTTCTTCCAAGGCACATGAATGGTTTTTACTCGATTATGTCTCAAATACTCACACGTACAGAGGTTTATAACTCTCATTTTGAAAAAGTTATGAAAACTGTAAATGTGAGGTTTGATGAAACTAACGACTCTCAAAAGGAGCAACTACTTCATGCGTTAGATGAACTACCTATTGATGAAGTAATAAGGATGATGACTATTGAAGAGATTCGCCCTGTCAAAACAAATGCTAGTTCGATCCATGCGCAACAGAAGGCGAGCCTCGACTTCATCCAGTCGAAGCGCGAGGTGGAAGGAAAGCGCCGCTACCTCCCTGAGGCGCTGGTGTAGTGGGAGGGACTCTTCGTCAGCCCGTACTTCGACGATGAGCCAGCCGAGGAGATGGAGGTGAAGCGCAACAACATGAAAATGAACGTGGAATCCAACTAGGCTAGGTTTAAGTTTTCATTTTTTTCATTTAAGTTTAATTATTTGCACATATGTAATCTTGTCTGTTTATGTAAATTACATCAAATCTAAACTAGTTTCATCTAAATTTATGTGAATTTGGTCAATTTTTATGAAATTATAGGCAGACGATTGCGATGAATGTTTTTTATCGAGTTTGGATTGCTTACCATGAATGTTAAATGACTTCTTTTGGTGTCAATATCCTTAGACAAATCTCAAGCAATCCGTTAACGGAGACAGTATTCGATTTTAAAATCAACGTTGAAGATGCATTAACTTAACTGTGACGGGTCGTCCTACCATGCTTCATCTACACCACACGAACACAGGATTGTTTTTCCTAACGCTCATATGCGTGCACGGTTAGTACAACTACTATGGCATACTATTAACAATAGTAAGTATACTTATCTCCGGTGTAGATTGCTTTCTTTTTAACAGTCAAGCATTGCTGGCGGCCTGTTGCAGAGACTTTTTTTGTAAAAGCCTCGTTTGACCTAGCAAGTCGTCTCAGTTGGCGCACGGACGGAAATTTTAAAAGAATCCGGCGAGAACAACAGGAAGGGATTCAAAACTTGGAGCCTCTTGGCCTCTAGTAGCTAGTCTCCCTTGCCAGTTCAGCGGAGTAATTATCGTCTTCTTCCCGGCTCCCAAAGCCAAAGCCAGGCCTCCAATGTCAACGGTTTGCCAGCACAAACGAACCCGACGGTATCCTGCACGGACGCTGCTCCCCTTAACGCAACACGGCACACCCTTCACTCCCCCCCCCCCCCCCCCCCCCCCCTCCTCTCTCTCTCTCTCTCGCCCTCGGATCCTGCGAGCGAGGCACAGCGGGAGAGCGACAGTCCAGCTACCACGCGAGCCCCGCACCACGTGCCCGTCCAGCGCGCCGTCCTCTCCCGGCTCGCCAAGCGTCCACCGCCCACCGCGCCCGCGTCGCGACAGGGTGCCAAAGCGGACCTGCCCCCACAGAAATGAGTGCGCGGGGCAAGTTACCGAAACACCCCTCCTGCTCGCGGAGCCAGATCAGAGATCATGACCTCGATGTTTCCCGCGCGCCGACGTCACGGGAGGGAAGCGCTGGCCGTCGGATCAGGCCGTCCGTTCTGGGTGGTCCGGGTGGGATCACCGGTGCCCAAAGTGGGGTTTCACGGAAGTGGAACGCATGATGATCGTCTCTGGTGGTAATAATTGCCTGTGGTATGGGCTCACAGCGCGAAGTACCCATAGAGAAAAGCATCTCGTTCGGTTACAAAGCAAAATTCTAGTCGCCCAACAATGTAAAAATGACCAGATTTTTCAGACGCATCCTGCATCGTCTGTCTTTTATAGCACGGTACGTTTAAGATACACAATAGCATTTCTATCCGGCAAAGTACTGCCATGCTTGATTTTTTTTCTTTTGCTTGGTTGCTTCTGCAATGTTAACTTGACTGGACGAGGATAAAAAACAATTATGCATTATATGGAAAAAAATGATGTAAGGAGGCAAGACTTTTTTCTATGGTTGCAAGAGGTATACTGTTACTGAACGGCACAATTGATGTTTTCCTCTTCAAAATATAGACATACCGAACCCCTCTCCCTCCCCGCCGAGAGCGCATCTCCATTGCAAAATATTAAGCTTACCAGTTTTTTATTAAATGATTGGCAAACAATGAACCATCGATATTAGTATCATTATTAGGAGGATATGGCATACATCTTGGCTAACTCTCTTTTAATGATTTATCAGTAGTTATTACATAATAATCATATATAGAGAGGCGTTAATAGAAGACTAAAGTACATCATGGTGTCTAATCGAATTAGCATAATCCCACAATCAAACAAATACAACTTTCAGGGAACTTTTTTACATTTATTCGACCTATGAAAATGTCCCAAACCGCCCTTCAAATAATCAGCGTGATAAGTTCAAGTCCATAATTATATCTCTTTCAAATACTCCATATAAGTGCCATAAAGCATTGTGTTGTCCACCTTACATGGTGGCCCCCAACCCTATAGATCATAGATGGACTCACAATCTAGAGGGACTCGACAAAGCCCAAACCTCCCAAACATAGAGAAGTGAATGACCATGTGAAAAAATGATTTTGCATTTGGGCAGAAAAAGTTGCTCGTGAGTAAGTCATAGAAAAAATCTACACCGAGTTGTCACATAGTGTTTCTTCCAAACGACCTCGAAACGATCATTCATTGTTTAGGAATATGCAAACTCATACATAGAAGCAATGTCGAACGCTTTGTTGTTGACTAGGTTGTGTTGTCAATCCTCGACATCCAACATTCGACTACCTATGAATTCAAGCTAAATGTGACTATTGATGTATACATGTATTGCTAGTCAGCAGTCATAACATTGGAGATATGTGACTGAAGCGAGGATTTCAGGTCTGGAGAAGAACCGACGAAGGCCACAAATGCATTAGGTTTGTGGTGGGGATGAAAAAGTAGGCAAAGTGATTCGTATGGGTCTAGATCCAGTCTAGAAGTGCAACCGAAAGGAGGTCGAGACCCCATTTCCACCGAGATGTTTGTAACTGATTGAAAAATCTTAATGTTGAATAAAATGTCTTTCCAAATATGGGTGTCAAAGTGACCGGATTCCCCAGTATAGTGTCCCCACCACAAAAGTATTCATCGGCGAGCCAAAATTACCAAGTAGACTCTCCTCGGAGATGGAACTTTTGCAAGTAATTTTAATAGAAGACACAATATTTGTCAGTTCTATGGAAGCACAACCTCACATCACCTGAGAAATCAAACCTCCTCGCAAGCCACCTTGCACTTGCCACCAGAGATGTGGTCATCGTGTTCCAAAAACTAGATAATACCCCGCGCGTTGCAGCGGAATATGTAGCAACAAAAAAATTATCTATAAAATTTAAATATGCCAAAGTTTTCTTAGGAGAACAAAGTATAATAGATATCATAATCTGCATATGGCGGGCATG
This sequence comes from Bromus sterilis, assembly GCA_950022295.1. NCBI lineage: Eukaryota > Viridiplantae > Streptophyta > Magnoliopsida > Poales > Poaceae > Bromus > Bromus sterilis. Next base: position 132,700,952 of record OX465601.1, on the reverse strand, counting down.
ACAAGTTTATAAATTTTAAATAAAAGTTCAATTGAACATCTATAGAGTTAGTAATGTGCTTTATATGGTTGGTTTGGTACTTATTTGGTGAGAACAAAGGAATGAAAATCATGTAGAGACTTGATGTGGCATGCATGATGAGATGGATAATGTGCATGTAGAATTAATTGATGTGGCATGCATGATGAGGTGGATAGTGTGCATGTAGAAAAAAATTGATAGTAGTGAGGATCAACTTCTTAAGAATAGTAGATAAGGCACAACGATACTAGTCAATATCATGGATTGTAATCGTAGGGAGAAGAATGAAATTGAAGGCATACCTAGGTAAAGTGTGAATAAAAATCCAGATGAGGATAGCCCGACTAACAATGGACAACTTCTAACCACTCCAACAGGTTAAACATATATTGGTCGACCTTGGCAATCTGAGGGTGAAAAACATCAAGCCTAAGCTTGTGCGTAGACAAAAGGCAGACCTAGATAGGTTTGTTAAGATGAAGCAACCGAGCTTCCTAAGGTAGTAACCATTCTAGACGTCTTCTCATACTTAACATGAATATGGGTGAATGTGCTCTTGTCAAAGGTGATGTGCAATCCTGCTATTGCTAGTAGTTCCTAATAAAGATAGCAACGGTGTTTGGTTTTTCAATGTAGGAATTTGTAGTAAGTAGTACTTATTTTCTAAGTGAGAAATCAATGTCTCGATTTGTGGAGGTGACTGTCTCATGTACCAGGGATACATTTTTACAACATGAATAAAACGTCATATATGTCCCAACAATGCTGACAAGTGTGTCAACCATACTAGTCTTTCTAGTTGCATAAGAAAGTTTAAAGATAATGTGATATATAATATTTTAGTATTTTTTCAGAATAAAACAAAATTAAAATAAAAGTGCGTATAAAAGTTGATGAATGGTGACTCTTATGCTAAAAACTAAATCAAGGTAGATAGGTTTATCAAGTATAAGTCTTCAATACATAAAGTGCGGTAGTAATTGTCGTGGATATAATCCTGACAATAGATATAGGGGTGTAATAGGAGCTAAATGAATCTGTACGTAGAGTGGTTGATGCAGGGAGAATTATACAGGTTAGGCCTCTCTTTAGAGATAAAAACCTTAGTCCTGTCCCAGACTGACTGGGGTGTTCTTGCTCAAGAGTGTGAGGATTAGAGTTGCGCATGACCCTTCCTGGGGCGAGGGGGTAGGCTTATATAGAGTGCGCCTCTGCCCCTTCAATGCCTCAGTAAGTGGGTCTTAATTACAAGGGTAAATACCTATACTTAATATAAGAAACGGTCTCTTCATTACTGCCAATTAAGGAGGAGAAACGCCCACGGTCTTTAATGCTTCACGCCCGTTGCTCTTCTTCCTCCGAGTAATGAACAGCTCGCCGGTTCTCTTTTCCGAGTAACTGACTACTCGGAGCCTATTTGCTTTCCGAGTAACTGACTACTCGGAGACCGTCTCCTCTTTCGAGTAGCATGTTACTCGGAGACACTGTGAACTAAGTCTCTGAGTTTGATAAAGCTCTGTATTCTTTGAATATTTTATTTATTTTATTGGGTGTATTCGAGAGATCAAGGAACTGAGGGTACCCCCTTGGTTTTCAATGCCTAAGGGTATACCTTTAGTATGAACACAACAGTAGCCCCCAAGTGCTTTCGGGCACTCGCAATTGAGGCAGTTGACATCGTCAGAGTTCATGAGGTATGTGAAGGTTAAACTCAATAAGAGGCCCAGAAGGACTTTATTGATATTTGAACTTTTTCCTCGAGTGTAGGTTGGGCAAGTTAATGGAAAAATCTGGCGACACTCGAGCGTCTCTCGGAAGAGGTGGATTGAGGCCCCGTAGGGTGTGTCTTGGAGTAAAAGGCCTTAAACCCCATATAAACCAGATTTGTAAAGTTGATATTCTGAGGCATCAAAATTCGAGCCCCAGATCATACCATGTGGGATATCAAGTCTTTACCCCTGCGCCTTGTCATACTAGTGGTCTGGCATTCTTCGTCAGAGACGGAGCACTAGCGAGTTAGCTACTCGGAGTTTTTCTTGAGTAGTTAGTGGGTACAAGATTTTCCGTTTGCAGTATGCTTCAGAATGCAATTTTTCACGATTAGCTTACTTAGCTCCAGGTAGTTTCCCCCCCCATGCTGCTGCTTCGAGTTATCAGAGCACTACTCGTATTCCTTAGCGTTCGGAGTGACAGCTTTCTCGGTCGTTTTAAGTATGATAATTTCTTCCAAGTGGTGACTTACTCAGGAAAATTTGTCGAGTGATATTGCACTCGGTCCTGGAATGTTGACAAAGGGATTCTTCCGAGTAAGCCGCTGCTCGGTGCGGTGCTACATGCCTTCCGAGTAGACGGTACGGTCTCGGGCCTCAAGTATGATCTGATTCGGTTTTAAATGAAGAGGATCTTGTCTTGTCAGAGAATCTTTTCGTCAAGGTAAGTGGACACGCCGCCAGGCCTGTCTCCTCGATTTCTGCGGCGGTTTTTTAGGACAATCATTAACCGTCGTTATGGGAAGTGGAGCGGATTATGGGGAAGGCAACCGGCACGCCCATAATGGACTACGGATCTGACGCGTGGTGGTTGCCTCCTTGAGATATAAAAGCCCCCTCCTCCCTGTGGACGAAAACAGATCTGGGTCCCTTCTTCTTGACGGTTCCTCGCTAGCTTCCTCTCTCTCCCTTATTCGAATTCTTGCCGCCGCCGCCGGGACGCTCTTCTTCTTCCCCGTCGGTTGCTCGTGCTTCTTCCTAGGAGTTCATCCTTCTCGCTGCGCCGCCGCCAGGACCATGTTTGCCGGGGAATGGCTCACGTCGATCGTGACGGCGGACATACTGCAGGGGTACCAAGACTCCGGCCTGGTTCCTCGTGAGGGCTGCCGTCTTCCTGTTCCTGGAGAGGACGAGCCCCTTCCTCGGGGCGGTGAGAGAGTCCTGCTTCTTTCGCACGTAGATCGTGGATTTTCTCTTCCTCCGCATCCCTTCTTCTTGGATTTCTTGGCCTTCACGGGCTCTCAACTTCATCACATTGTTCCCAATGCTATCACCCTTCTTTCTAGTTTTTTCACCTTATGTGACGGTTACTTAGGCATAGAACCTCACTGACATCTTTTTCGCACCATATACACTATCAAGCCTCAAAAGGCTAAAAAATCTGGGGAAGGTGGTGGTATGGAGTTCAATCACATGTGTGGAGGTTTCTTCTTGGCTCGGAAGCAGGGGACCCAGTACTTTGCCTCGAGCTTGCCAGATTATTTGAAGAACTGGCAAAATAGCTGGTTTTATTGCAAGGTGGCGGAGGATCCGGGAGTGCGCACGTTGCCCCCTTACTCGGATGTGAGGTTGACCAACTCCCAGGGTTGGAACCCTCGACTCACTAATGCCGAGAAGGAGCAGGTGCTCCCTTTGATGCGCGAGATCATAAGGTTGAAGAAGAATGGCTTAGATGCCATGGATCTGATTTCCACTTTTGTTATTTGGAGGACCCAACCTCTCCAGGCCAGGGCCCGGGGAATGTGGACGTATTCCGGGCTTGAGGATGACACTCGGTATAACAGATCCGAGATCCCCATGGATGAGTTTGAGCTCCAGATGAAGTTCGTCACGAGTGTAACCCACGGTCTGCAACCGGTGGGCCGAGTGAAACCCCTTAGCAGCGAGTATCCTCTGACTTTGGTAAGTTTTCTTACTTCATGTATGTCTTAGGGTGCCCTTTTCCTGTCTTCTTCTAACTCGGATCTTCTATATTTCTGCAATAGGATGTTTCCTGATTCCATTCTCCCATTCCCTTGGCCCCTCAGCATCCCGCCGAGGAGGATGAGGATAGCACTGTTGGTGCGGGGATTGGGGTTGAGATTGGGGAGGAGCTGGAGTCCGAGGTGGCTTGTGCCCAAGCGACCTCCGAGATGCGGTCAAAGAGTAACCAGGACCGTGACTCGGTGCGGGAAGGCCTTACTCGGACCCGCAAGAGGTCGCACCCTCCGAGTGGTGAGGAAGGCAGCGACAAGCTTCCATCGCTGGGTTCCGGTCACGGAAAAGTTGCGCCTATGAAGAAGAAGAAGCTTGTCACTCTTGGCGGTAGGGAGGTTAACCCCTCGGGGGATGCTGATATTGAGAAGGCTAAGGGAGCTGGAGCTAGTCCAGCTAAAGTTGATGTGGCTCCCCCAAGGCGCGCTTTAAAAACCACCCATAAGTAATGCTGCCACGTTCTCTTCAACTCGGTACTTCATCCATTTTTTCATTCTTTTTAACCATTCTGTTTTGTAGTGTCCGCCCGAGTGGTTCTGAGTCACTTCCTGGGGTTGAGGATCCGGGTGCCGAGGCTTATGAGGATGTCATCACCTGCGGAGTGACTGACTTTCCTGTTATGGACACCATTCCCGAGGATTCTGCGGCTGTCGGTAGGGATTCTTGATCATGTTTCTTGGTGCTTTTGTTACTACGGCCTCCCGTTTTTTGACTGTTTGTTGTGTCTTCCGCAGATATGGATATTGATTCTTCTGCAAGTCCAGCTCGGACCGTGACTGAGCCGACTGCCCCTGAGGTGACTCTTCCTGAGGTGATTATTCTTGGAGGAGAGGTGCGACTTGAATCAGGTCATCCTGCCGCCGGCAGTTCGTCTGCTCCTCCTGCTGCACCCGGGGCTCCTGTTGAGAAGACCTCAGCTGCTCCAACTGCTGCTCAAGGATATGATCCTGCTTCCTCAACTTCGGTTCCAGTCGGTGCCCCAGTTGAGAATGCTATCATCAACGGCCTGAAAGAATCTTTGGTGAAGGCTTCGCAATTTGAGCTGCACTTGCGCGAGCTAGCTTCCGAGGCCGAGCTGGTGAAGTCCAACATGCACGTAAGTACTTATGTAAGTTTTCTACCCACTGGGTGTCCGAATGACTTTCTGGCTGAATTGCTGTTTATTTTGAGGGTTTGAAACTTCCACTGGGGCACTTCTTAGTGTACCCAGTGGGTGTAGCCCCCAAGGCTCCGAGCAACTTTGTAGAAGTTATTCGGAGTCTTTTGTAATGAACTTCCGGTGGGAGCACTTCTTAGTGCACCCACTGGGTGTAGCCCCCAAGGCTCCGAGTAACTTTGGGAAGTTATTCAGAGTCTTTTGTGATTTTAGTGTTTAATGAACTTCCAGTGGGAGCACTTCTTAGTGCACCCACTGGGTGCAACTCCCAAGGCTCCGAGTAACTTTGTAGAGTTATTCAGAGTCTTTTTGTGAAGAGGCTTTGTTTTTATTATGGTTCTTCTCCTGTACTTAGGAGGCTTGCAAGCTGGGTTCTTCCTTTGTAAAATTGCAAGCGGAGAATGCTGCCGCGAAGAAGGCGTATGATGCGCTGCTTGAAGAGCACAACAAGTTGAAGAAACAACATGATGAGGATAATGGTGAGTTAACCTGACTCGGATTTTGCAAGGGCTTTGGTTTTGGTCTGTGTTCTCATATCTTGACTTTCCTTCTTGTGCTAATGCAGAGGCGGCCAAGAAAGCCTTCGACGCGAAGGTGAAGGAAAATGATGATTTTGTGGCCAAAATGAAGAAGGAGATAGATCAGGCCGAGAAGTGTGCCAAGGAGAAGAAGGTTTTGGAGAAGTCTTTGCATTACTATAAGGAAGCTGTGAAGGAGAATGAGGCCAGTATTGCAAAGCTTGAATCTTATCTGGCGAAGTTGTCCGAGCTGCGCACCAAGGAGGAGGAAGATCACAAGGCCGAGCTGGAAACAACTCGGAAATCTGTGAAAGCAGTCGAAGAGTATTGTGTTGGGCGATTTGCTGTGTTCAGCGAGACTCTTTCTGGTGAGTCATGACACGGTTTTGTCGATCATGTTGATTAGCTTGTCCACTCGACGTTTTAACTTGTTTCTTTGCAGTGTCTGCCACAGACCCAGATGCGGAACAAGCTCGGTTAGCTGAATTCGCCGAGTTGATGAAGAGGGATAACTACACTCCCGTGAGGACAGAGTTTACCCTGGCCCAGGGACTGCTAACCATGAGGTGCGCCAAGGCTAAGAGATTTGCCGAGGAAGTCATGGGCGCTACCCTGGCACTGAAAAGCAAGCTATCGCCTGGTGAGGGAAGTGGAGTGAAGCTTGACACGGTGGTGCCCACTCTCCAAGCAGATCCTCAGCAATTGGAACGCTGGAAGCGGTCCGCTGCGCGGAGTGGTGCAAACTACGCACTGGCTTTGAACAAGGCACATTTTACCGAGCGGATTCATAACTTGGAAAGGGTTGGTGGCGGTGATCCTGAACAAGGACAAAGCTACACCACATTTCTTCCTCGGTATGCCGAGACTGCCAGTCGGATTGCTTTGATGCCTGATCTCGACTTCTTTGTGGAGTCGACTGGTGTCATGAGTGAGTCGGACGAGGCCGGAGATGACTGAGCGAGCTTAGTCTTGGTGGAGCGACAAAAAACTCTTTTAAGATTTGCCTCGGTATGTAGAGTGGTCCTGTAATGAATTTCGCCGTAGATGTTGTGCCCTGGGCACTAGACATGCTTTTGCTCTAGCTTATCCATTGATATGTTCGAAGTAGCTATATTGTTGTGCATTAAGTGTTTCTACGCTCTTGTCTGAGCTGCGCATAGTTCGGTAAAGACTTGATTTTTAAACTTTAAGCAACCCCCAAGTCACTCGTGACTTGAAGGGTACTTAGAAAAAAAATTCTAAGCTCTTGTCCGAGCTGCGCACAGCGTGGATAAAAACTTGATTTTTAAACTTTAAGCAGCCCCCAAGTCACTGGTGACTTGAAGGGTACTTAGAAAAAATTTCTAAGCTCTCGTCCGAGCTGCGCACAGCTCGGATAAAAACTTGATTTTTAAACTTTAAGCAGCCCCCAAGTCACCGGTGACTTGAAGGGTACTTAGAAATTTTTTCTAAGCTCTCGTCCGAGCTGCGCACAGCTCGGATAAAAACTTGATTTTTAAACTTTAAGCAGCCCCCAAGTCACTGGTGACTTGAAGGGTACTTAGAAAAAATTTCTAAGCTCTCGTCCGAGCTACGCACAGCTCGGATAAAAACTTGATTTTTAAACTTTAAGCAGCCCCCAAGTCACTTATGACTTGAAGGGTACTTAGAAATTTTTCTAAACTCTCGTCCGAGCTACGCACAGCTTGGATAAAAACTTGATTTTTAAACTTTAAGCAACCCCCAAGTCACTGATGACTTGAAGGGTACTTAGAAATTTTGTCTAAGCTCTCGTCCGAGCTGCGCACAGCTTGGATAAAAACTTGATTTTAAAACTTTAAGCAGCCCCCAAGTCACTTGTGACTTGAAGGGTACTTAGAAATTTTGTCTAAGCTCTCGTCCGAGCTACGCACAGTTCGGATAAAAACTTGATTTTTAAACTTTAAGCAGCCCCCAAGTCACTGGTGACTTGAAGGGTACTTAGAAAAATTTCTAAGCTCTCGTCCGAGCTACGCATAGCTCGGATAAAAACTTGATTTTTAAACTTTAAGCAGCCCCAAGTCACTAGTGACTTGAAGGGTACTTAGAAAAAATTTCTAAGCTCTCGTCCGAGCTGCGCACAACTTAGATAAAAACTTGATTTTTAAACTTTAAGCAACCTCCAAGTCACTGGTGACTGGAAGGGTACTTAGAAAAAAAAATTAAGCTCTCGTCCGAGCTGCGCACAGCTCGGATAAAAACTTGATTTTTAATAACAGGTAAACATATCGAGATTGAGTAAGATACTTTGTCATACAAACAGTGTATTTTATTCAGGTTTTAGAAACGACGCAACAACTGGGCGTTCCATGCGTGAGGCTCTTTTATACTCTTAGTTACATCATATAGCCGATAGTCTCCGTTATGTAATACCCTGGATATGACATAGGGCCCTTCCCATGGAGGGGCTAACTTGTGAACGGAGGTCTTCTTGATACGCAACACCATGTCGCCTTCTTGGAATGAGCGAGCTCGTACGTGTCGATCATGGTATCGACGTAGATCTTGTTGATAAAATGCTGAACGGGTAAGGGCTAGATTTCTTTTTTCCTCCAGGAAGTCGACGCCCTCTTGTCTTGCAGCTTCGACTTCAGCTTCAGTGTACTGGCTTACTCGGGGAGCGTTGTGCTTGAGGTCACTCGGAAGAACCGCCTCTGGTCCGTATAACAGGAAGAAGGGGGTTGACCGAGTAGAGCGATTAGGTGTTGTTCTCAATCCCCATAGGACCGAGGGAAGCTCGTCGACCCAAGCGCATGCTGCTTCCTTCAATTCTCGAAGGAGACGGGGCTTGATTCCTTTGAGTATTAGTCTATTTGCTCGTTCAACCTGGCCATTGGATTGGGGGTGTGCTACTGAGGCAAAATTAACCTGAATTCCATTGCTCCAACAGAATTCCTTAAATTCAACCGAGTTGAAGTTTGACCCATTATCTGTGATGATGTCATGTGGCACTCTAAAACGGTGTATGATGCCTTGCATGAAACTAACTGTTGTGGCTGAGTCTAGGGTTTTTATGGGTTTTGCCTCTATCCATTTGGTAAACTTATCCACTGCGACTAAGATATGGGTAAAACCATACTTGCCTGATCTTAGTGGTCCGATCATGTCAAGCCTCCATACTGCAAATGTCCAGGCTAGAGGAATTGTCTTTAGCTCGTAAGCTGGTTTGTGTGGCTGGTTCGCATAGAATTGACATCCTTGGCAATGATCCACAATATGACGAGCATCGCTGAGGGCCTGAGGCCAGAAGAAACCAGCTCGGAAAGCTTTCGCCAGTAATGTCCAACTTGAGGCGTGGTGGCCGCAGTCGCCTGCATGGATGTATTGCAAGATGCAACGCCTTTCGTCTTCGGAGATGCATCGTTGAGGGAGCTTAGTGATGTTGTTTCTGTACAACTCGCCATTGATCACCGAGTAGGATTTTGATTTGCGAACAATCTGTTTGGCTTCCAACTCGTCTTCTGGCAGCTCTTTCCTTTGCAAGTAGGCCAAGATAGGGAGTGTACACTCGGGATGAATGACTTCCACGTCAAGAATCATGTCAACTACTGTGGGTATATCTTCTTTGTTTGGTATGTTCTTATCTGGCAGCATATCTCGATCCGCTTCCAGAAAAGGATCTTCTTTGACTGTTGGAGAATGTAAGTGTTCCAAATAAATTCTAGATGGAATTTGACTCCGAGTAGAGCCTAACTTTGCCAGATCATCTGCTGCTTGATTCTGAGCCCTTGGAATATGATGGAGTTCTAATCCATCGAAAACTTTCTCCAATTTTCTCAGCGCTACACAGTAAGTTGTCATGGCTGGGCTCCGAATGTCCCATTCCTTCATCACTTGATTTATCACCAAGTCTGAGTCTCCGAATACCATCAGCCTCCTGATTTCGAGTGAAATAGCCATTCTCAAACCATACATAAGGGCTTCATACTCGGCCTCGTTATTTGTTGATGGGAAATGTATTTGGAGAACATATCTCATCTCACCTTTCCTTGGTGAAACTAGTACCACTCCTGCTCCTGCTCTATTCAGCATCTTGGATCCATCAAAAAACATTGTCCAATGCTCTGGGGTTGGCTGTGGGGGGTTTTGGACTTCAATCCACTCGGCCAAGAAATCCACCAGTGCTTGCAACTTGATTGCTTTTTTGGGTTGATAATGGATGCCATAAGGTAGCAAATCCAAACTCCATTTTGCAATTCTTCCCGTTGCATATCTATTATTCATGATTTCCGCGAGAGGAGCTTCTGATACTACTGTGATGGAATGGTCTTGAAAGTAGTGTGCAAGCTTCTGTGATGCCAAGTAGATTACCATTGCCAGCTTCTGGTAGTGAGGATATATCTTCTTGGATGGTGTCAGGACCTCGAAGATGAAGTACACAGTTCTTTGTACCTTCTGTGCCTTCCCTTCTTCTTCTCTTTCCACCACTATAGCTACACTGACCACTCGGCTTGTAGATGCAATATACAATAAGAGTGGTTCTTTTTCTTTAGGTGCTGCAAGGACTGGCCGAGTTGACAATTGCTTCTTGAGTTCTTCGAAGGCTACTTGAGCTTCTTTAGTCCAGACGAAATTCGGCGATTTTTTCATCAGCTGGTAGAGAGGTAGGGCTTTCTCTCCGAGTCTGGAAATGAATCGGCTGAGTGCTGCAAGGCAGCCTGTTAACTTCTGGACATCTCGGAGCTGCTGAGGTGGCTTCATACTATGGATTGTTGCAATCTTTTCCGGGTTAGCTTCTATCCCACGTTCGGAGACCATGAACCCAAGTAACTTCCCTGCTGGTACACCGAAGACACATTTCTCAGGGTTTAGCTTGATATTGTAGGCTCAGAGACTCTGAAAAGTTTCAGCCAAGTCGGCCAGCAAGCTGCTTCCCTTAGCCGACTTGATCACAATATCATCCACATAGACCTCAACGTTTCTACCAATTTTCCAAATCAAGCAGTTCTGCATCATACATTGATATGTGGCTCCTGCATTTTTTAGACCAAATGGCATCGTGGTGTAGCAGAAACATCCAAACGGAGTTATAAATGTTGTTTTAAGTTCATCTTGTTCATATAAACGGATTTGATGATAACCCGAGTACGCATCGAGGAAACATAATCTCTCGCAACGTGATGTGGAGTCCACAATCTGGTCAATGCGAGGAAGGGGAAAGTGGTCTTTTGGACAAAATTTATTGATGTGACGGAAATGAACACAAGTTCTCCAAGTTTTATCTTTCTTTGGAACCATTACAGGATTTGCTAACCACTCGGAGTGGAAAATTTCCCTAATGAATCCGGCTGCCAGCAGTCTTGCTACTTCTTGTCCGATAGCTTTTCTCTTCTCAGAAGAAAAACGCCTAAGGGACTCTTTAACCGGTCTTGCTTTCGGGTCAACGTGTAACTTGTGCTCATCCAACCCCCTTGGGATTCCAGGCATATCAGCATGCTTCCATGCGAAGATATCCCAATTCTCACGGAGGAAGTTGATGAGCTCGAGTTCCTATTTGGGATCCAAGTCGGTTGCGATATTGGTGTACTTGTCCTCATCGGTAGGATGTATCTGCACCCTCTTGGTTTCTCCTGCCGACTCAAACGAAGATGTCTTCTTTGGTTGTAGCAACTCGGATGCGTCAGCCACTTTCTTGTACTCGGGCAGCTCGACCTCAGCCATTTGCTGGTCGGCTATCAACGATCCTTTCTGCAAAAATTACTCGGCCTGCTTGTAATCTCCCGAGACAGTGATCACGCCGTGTGGGCTAGGCATTTTCAACTTCAGATAGACGTAGCATGGTATGGCCATGAACTTTGCATGGGCTGGCCTTCCGAGAAGAGCATGGCACTACTAGAGAAAGGGCTTATGGTGGCGCCCTTTTTAGCCTTTAGTGGTGCATTATGGATGCACCACTAAGGACAAGCCACTAATAAGGGCTTAGGGGTGGCGCATTCTTAGTGTGCCACCCCTAAGTTCTTATGGGTGGCGCATTTCAGAATGCGCCACCCATAAGGTTCCTTAGGGGTGGCGCATTACAGGTGCGCCACTACCTGTACAGAATATGCGCCACCAAATATTTATTACATAAAACCAATGTTCAGGAAATCGGTAATCGGTAACTGCTCGGTCAGCTACAGAGTAGAGATTAATCGTGAATCGGCCAATTAATCAGAATTAATCGGTCGACCATTAATCGGTCAATTTTTTTATAAAATTCAGACTCCCAGTGTTGATACCAAAATTTTTGCACACAAATATGTGTATCCTTCAATGAAATATCAAACCAATTACAATGCACTATCTCTTTGGTATGAAAAATAGAAAAGCTAACAAAAAATATAAGGAGAGATTGTGATGAGGGGGTGAGAGCGAGCTTGGGGCCTCGGGCAAACATAATCAGGATGGGTGAGGACTGATTTGAGAAGAGAGGATCTAAAATTTTGCAATCTACCCCCTCTTCATATAGGGGATTAATCGGTTTGAGACCTATTAATCGGTCTGGTGACCGATTAATCGTTGATTAATCCCCTCACCTATTAACACCAACGATTAACGATAATCTTCACGATTGATGAGCAAGTAGCGATTAATCGGCCTATTAATCGGATACTCGGACGATTTTTTGAACAGTGCATAAAACAAAAAAAAAATATTTACAGAAAAAGAAAACAAAATACAGAAACAATTACATAAATGAAATCATAGAAATCATTACATAAATAAAAGCATTACAGAACTAGATAAAGCATTACATGTATTCGAGTATTGTTTACAAGTATCGAATACAAGTTATTACAAATGAAATAAAAGAAACCCTAAAACTAATCTTCGAGTATTGTTTTCTTCACTCCATCTTGATAATGTTGATCATTTTGATCGATCTGTTGCAGCAAACAAGTGAGTGTGAATGACAATGGCATCAATGACCACATTTATCGTTTAAGCATATAGGAAGATACAGACACACAACACAACTTAAATAAGAACTGATCAACTAAACTAGTAGCATAGCCAAAATGATGCATGATACATTTATACAAAGATGGAAAAGTTCTTGTGCGATAGAGATAAAGTTATTTAGAACACAAGTCATCAATATTGTTCGGATCTAACAACGCTAAGCATGAAACAATGTAGCATGAAATTCACATCGATCGTCATCACTTGTGACTCGGCTCAGGGAATGGGCGGCATCCTTCTTTCGTCATGAAAGGCCTTGTGTCACGCAAGGCCTTTAGGCGGGCTTCTATCACCCCATTGGATGGTGCAATGTTGCAGTGGAAGATCGAACCCTTCATCTGTACTTCACGAAAGATGATAGTCGCCATCTCCCCTTGGATGTGAAAGAACTCCTGCCTAAGATTTGCATCGGCGATTTCCGCCTTCCTTTCGGCCCACGCTTTGAGATGACTTGTCAGCGTAAGGTTGCGCTCTTCCAGTACAATCGCCCGCATGTGATGGAGGGCGTAGTACGCATCCCTCACACTGCCAGCCGACTGCTTTACACACGGGAACTGCGTCACGTGGTTGAACACGCTCACGCCAGGCTGATGCTTCTTGTACTTGTGCTTCACGATCTTGCCTCCTGCTTTTTTGTAGCCGGCGAGAGCATCATCCAAAACTCTCATGATATACTTGTAATCTTTCTTCTTCACACTCCCCGAGTACAAATACACGACATGCGAGTGTTGCGGTGAAAAGAAGATGAGCACGCAGTCTTGATCCTCACTGCATAATTAAAACAATCCAAAAGGAATGTTGGAAGAGGACAATGGCAGAAAGCTAAGAAAGCATATATGCTACGGCGGCGAGCGAATGACTTACTTGGGAGAGTAGGTCATGAGAAATGAATCCTTGTCGGCGTTCTCTAGCATGAATTCTCTGATGTACCCCACCGCAAGAGTCGCGTCCCCGTCGTCCATCAAGATGCTTTCACGCATGTAGAAGGGGTCCAATATCGCGACGCTTGGGGTCTTATCTCTCCAGATACTCATAGAAAGGCTGAGAGAGAACAGACGGATAAGGCTATGGTCCAGCTGCTTGAGATGAAACAAATTGAAGATCTCTGAGAACCGCAGGATTATCATATCCGCGGGGACATTGTTGATGAAGCCCATGTTGAGTGGCACCTTGGCCATGAAAACCGGGTACGAGGGATTCTTCTCTCGAAGAAGCATCTTCTCTAATGCCATAACACTATGATGCACACTCTGCATATCCGAAGTTGCAAGGTCGAGCATGTCATTAGGTAGCATCGCCATACCCACCACATGGATTTCAAACGAGAGATACTTGGGTCTTGGTGGCCCGTCCTGAGCCCTGATCGGCATCGGAGGTTGGCTGCTCGAAGCGCCCTTCTTTCTTTTCCGTCCCTTCTTCTTTTTTAATTTTGAGCATTCACCGGCCTTTATCTGCTCAGTGTCCGCCTTATGGAGTGTGGATGGGCTGAGAATAGATCTCATTGTGGCATCTGCTTGAGGCTCGATGAAGGTGCAAGCTGCTGGAGACATCTCCTGAGAAGCAGCGAAGAGACGCGTGGAGCAAGCAGGCTTCGCCGCAGGATCAGCTGGACCGCGAGCTTCCTCGTCATGCTGATAGGCTCCTTCAGTAGGAGGCATGAATAAGTCATCAGCATCATAAAAAGTGTTGATGAACTGGTCGGCGTTGATATCATCATCAAGATCATCGTCTTCTTGTTGTGCGCCGATGGGATCATGTGGCGCCGGCACGACGATTACCAGTGTTGTCCTTGGTGTGGTGCCCCCTTCCCCCGTCATCAAACGCATTTGGGTCTTCGGCCAAAGGCATATTTGGCCGAAACAATCATTGAGGTCTGCCGGCTGATACGGTGAGGATAGTTCTCTCACTTCTCGTTGGTTACCCTAAGTGGAAGGTGAGATGTAGCATAGAAGCAAATTTCCCTCGGTGAAGATACCAAGGTTATCGAACCAGTAGGACTCCAAGAGATACAAGTAGGTGACAACGGCGCCAGAAATTACTTCGGGCTAAGGAGTTGACGTGGACCTGCACACAGAAACAAATAACTATGCTCCCAACGAGTACAGAGGAGTTTTCAATTCCTCCGGCCTTGCTATTTACAAAGGATCAACGCAAGAGATAATGATAGTGGCAACTGAAAGTAAATACTGAAACTAATTTGATGGCGTAAACAATGATATGAAGATGGACCAAAGTCACGTGATTTTCACTAGTGATGTCTCTCTCCCAAAAGACGATAAAAGTGCTAGCGAGGTAAACAAATCACAGTTGGGAAATTGACATGATTATGAAGGCACCGCAATGCTAACTATGCAGCAAAGAAAGGAAGGACTCAAAAGCAATGGGCAGTACGCCAAGGTAAGTAGAACGAAATCCATCTACATCTACTACGAATCATCCACCTTGAGATATCTATCCAGAACATCTCGCTGGTATTAAGTTGCGAATCCCACACAAAGTGTAAACTCAAAGCAACACACAACTGCATTAAAAGAACTTTGCGTAAAGTAAACAATCCTTGCATCCGCGGATACAAGCATCGTTGTTTTATCCCTGGTGGCAACAGCACATCCCCTAGTCTCATGTTTCTGTCACTCAAGCTAGAAATCAAGGGGCTGAACCCACAATCAAGCATAACGCTCCCTCTTGGAGTTGCAAATAAATCACTTGGCCAAAGTAAAATACGGCAACGGAGAACATGCAAGAATTTACTCAAGAACAAAATATAAAAGAGAAGAACCAAATATATTACTCATCACAATCTGAACATAGTCTCATAATCCATCAGATCCCAACAAACTCAGCATAGAAACAACAGAAAATTACAAAGGTGCCTCGATCATGTGAGGCAGCTCACGAGGTCTCGAAAGTGGAAGCACAAAGAAGGGATAGATAGATCACATAGCTACTGGTCACGGACCCATGGTCCAAGGGAATCTACTCACGGTACATACGGGAGGTGTCCATGGCTATGGATGGTCTCCCGGAGGGGGTAGCTTCTCCCGACAGGGTGCCGGAGCAGCTTCTCCAGGCAGCCCCGATCTTGAAACGGTGGCGGCGGCGGTACAGAGGCGAGATCGCGAAAGAGGGATCGATATTAGGGGTTTCCGTCACGGGGGGTAAATATAGGCGAAGGGGGGCACCGAGAGGGGCCACGAGGCAGTCAGGAGGGTGTCTGGCGCGGCCCAGGGTGGGGCCGCGCCACCTGCCCTCCTGGCTGCCTAGTGGTGTCCCTCCTTCCCTCCTTTGGTGATTCCGGAAGCTTCTGTTGCGCTGATTTTTTATCTGATTTTCCCGGATTTTTTGGAGCACTTTTAATGGCTGAAAAACCTGAAATACAAAAACAGCAGAAAACAGCAACTGGCAGTTGGGTGCACTGGGTTAATAGATTAGTCCAAATATGCTCAAAAGTGTATGAAAGTTCAAGCAAAACATGGCAAAGTCACACAAAACATGCATGGAGCAAGCAGAAATTATAGATACGTTTGGGACGTATCACCGGCTCGTCCTCATCGTATCCGGGGGGGTTGAATGGGAGGTTCCACTCTCTCGTATCCCAAAATCATGAGAGAGATTTGAACCCTATGCATCTCCGGTGCCACCGGCCTATTGTGCATCACTCGATTTTTGGGTTGAAGGATTTTACCTTTGGCAACATCCTTCAACTCGCCGTCCAAGACTTGTAGTAGAATGCATGGAGTGTCCTCCTATGAAAGAGACATATGCATGTAGGGATCATAGAGATGCCAGTAATAAAAGGCAAGGAGATGAAGTCCTCGTTTGAGTTGCGGATGCTTATAGTTACCTTGAGGGCGTCGAGGTCGGCCAATGAAGAGACCCCGCCGACGACGGCGGGCATGCAAGAGACGGAGGTTGCGTTGCCTCCCGTGGTGTCGGTCGCCCTTTTTCGCTATTGGCGGGTGCATTATTATTATGCCCCGGTTGCTCGATCATGGCTGGAGGAGTCACCATCACGTCCGGCACCGGCGTCGCGGTGTTGGCGGCCGGAGTCGGTGCGGGAGCCGGAGTCGGGGCTGCGGCCGCCGCGGTGCCCGAGTTGCTGCCGACTATGCTCGGGACCGGTATGGGCCCTTGTCCACCACGCGCTTGCCAATTCCCGAGTGCCTGCATCATATTAGGAAGGAGGGCACTCATCGTCTTCGCCACTTCGTCCTGGGCAAGCTGCAGAAGCATGTTCACTTTCTCCTCCAGTCCACGAACATAAGCGGTGTCTTCTTCGGTCCTTCTCGCCTTGCGGCCCCTTGAACCCGACTGCTCAGCCGGTTTCCCATAATATTCGGACCAATTTAGTTCCGCACAAAATCCGACCACACGTTCGGCTGACGATGGCTTCGCCGACACGTTCTCAACCTTCTTGACCTTGTTCATCGCCCTGTTAAAAGAGGTTTCCCACGGGCCGGTCGGCTTATTAGACGACCCCTGCGATGAGGCGGCGGCGAATTCATCTTACTGCACAAAGTATGTGAAACACTAAGAAGCTGAACTTCATGAACTAGAATTTAATCGACAAGGAAGTCGCATGATAAACTACTTACCACGACAGCCGTAAACTCCTGAACGTTAGGATCGAGAACTATGTTCGAGGTTTCTTTGTCCTTATGGCTCCGGGCTCTCAGAAAGAATTCAGTCTGTGGACCAGATTTGTATTTCTCAAAGGGTTTAGGTAGGCCCGCAGCGGCATACTCGGCATCCTCCTTGTCCCATTTAGGCTTGGAATGTCTGTAACCACCGGCTCCGAGACGGTGGTTACCTATGACATGCGCCCGCATCGCCTTGCCCTTTGCACTCGCGGCCTTGGCGTCCTCGGACTCACACCTAGCCTTGAAAAGGTCGTAGGTAGCTTGGTCGATCATCGGCTCTTTCTCCTTGAGCTCCTCCCAGGATTTGCCGTGCTCCATAATTGCCTCCTTCACCCGGGTTTTCCAACTCGACAAGGCTTTGCTCATCCTCCCGAGGGCCCATTTGTTTACCTTGTTCCCTTTGAGGTTTTTGTTGTCGTACGGGTCCGGGAACTTGTATCGTCTGTGCAGCTTGTCGAGAAGGAGCTGACAATAATGAGTGTTGTCACGACTCCTTAGGTTTATTGTGGTGATCGGGACGGTGTTCCGGAGGATCGCCACGACTTGACGGTCGTACCCTTCCGAAAAATGTTGGGGCTTTGTAGGAATCCCAATGGAGGTCACAACGGTAAACTCCTGCCTGATGGTGCCGACCTTGGTTGGTTTCCGATTCCGCTTCCTCGACTCGCTACCATCTGTGTTTGAGCCACCGACATGATCATCCTCGTCGGTGGTGTTCCTCTCCCCTTCTGTACCCTCCTCCTCCATGCCATCATCCTCCGATGAGTCAGACACCGACTCTATCTCCTCCTCATACTCCTCCTCGCCCGAAGGTACTTCCTCTTCTCTCTGCTCCTCGACCTCCTCCTGGGAGTATTCCCAAAATTGCTTCCTTTTTTTTCCCGGCTGAGGTGAATACTTGCTATATTTATCACAACTATGTTCATTATTTAAGCTTGCAGGTGTGTCACTGGAATTCATCATGAAGTAATTATTCTCCGTATCACTTATAGGTAAAGCTTCAGATTGGTATAAGCTCCTCGATAACTCACATCTACTTAATTGGGAAGAGCTTATGTCTCTCTTTTATACAAAGTTTTACCCTCTTCTTGAAATACATCGAGACAGGAACTACATCTACAACTTTTGGTCTCACGACGGAGAGAGCATCGCTCAAGCTTGGGGGAGACTTAAATCCCTAATGTTCAAATGCCATATCCGTGAACTCCCCCAAAATATTATACTTACAATTTTTTATGCCAGGCTTTCTCGTCAGAATAAGGAGATGTTGGATGCCTCCTCTAGCAGGGTATTCCAAACAATAAGTGTCGAAGAAAGATGGGATCTCATCGAAAGGATCCAGAAGAATACTGAAGACTAGGAAATCGATAAAGGTATTGAACTTGCTATAGATTATGGGCATGATTATATTGAGAGTTATGTGAAAACTGATTATTTTAATACCTTTTGTTCTAAGATCTGTCTTGATTCCCAGCTTATGATTGATTTCTGTAAGAACTTTGCCTCTCACATTGACTCTTCGAAAGAAGAGAAGGCTCAATACCATAAGCTCTTTAAAGAATTACCGGTTGATATTCATGTTGCTGACCCTATTCTGCCTGCAGTTTTCTACGAAAAGCCCAATTTCCTACAAGGATGAGGGAGCACTCTTTTGTGTCAGGCATAATAAATAAAAGTGGGAGAAGAACTGACGAACCTGAGGATCTGATCAAGGTCGATCCTCAAGTTGCGATGGTTAAAGATTTAGTTACTAATGATGTTTCAGATTCCAAGATATATTTTTGTGTTGTTTCAACTAACGTTGTCACAGCCAAGAATAAGAGTCCAATTTCAGGTACACCAGTCGTATCTGTCAAGATAGGAAATCACAACTATTACGGGCTTTGCGATCTGGGATCTAGTGCTAGCGCTATTCTTTATTCACTCTATCAGGAGATCAGGGGTGAGATTTCACCCTGTGAACTTGAAGAAGTTGATGTTACCATTTATCTAGCAAACAAAGAAACTATCTCTCCCATTGGAATTGTGAGAGATGTTGAAGTCCTATGTGGAAAGGTAAAGTATCCTACCGACTTTCTTGTACTTGGTTCAGTGCAAGATAGTTTTTTCCCTATTATCTTTGGTAGACCTTTCCTCAGCACTTGTGGTGCTATTATAGATTGTAAAAAAAAGTAAAGTCTCTATTGAATTCAATGGTGAGCCATATGAATTTAACTTTTCTAAATTTTCCAAGCAACCTCGTGGTACTGATTTACTTAGTGATGATAAAATTATTGAAAATATTGCTTCTATTGTTATTCCTCCTAATGATCCTTTGCAGGAATATATGAAAGACCACGAGAATGATATGCATATGCAGGAAAGAAATGAGTTAGACGAAATATTCATAAGACAAACTGCTATCCTAAATCACAACCTTCCAGTTGAGCCTTCGGGGATCCTAGCACAACCAAAAGAAGACCCGGTGTTTGACCTCAAACCATTGCCCGATACGCTCAATTATGCCTATTTAGATGAAAATAAAATATATCATTTCATTATCAATGCTAACCTTTCAGGATTTGAAGAAGAGCGATTATTGGAGACACTTCGCAGACACCGTGGTGCCTTGGGCTATACCCTTGATGACCTTAAGGGGATCAGTCCATCAATTTGCCAACACACTATCAATCTCGAGCCCGATGCTAAGCCAGTTGTTGATCATCAACGACGGCTGAATCCAAGGATGAAGGACGTGGTTAGGACGGAGATTCTCAAGCTTTTAGACGCAGGTATCATCTATCCTATAGCTAATAGTAGGTGGATAAGTCCAGTTCATTGTGTTCCTAAGAAAGGAGGTATGCCTGTTGTTCCTAATGATAAAAATAAACTAATACCTCAAAGAGTTATTATTGGATATAAAATGTGTATTGATTACAGAAAGTTGAACAAAGCGACCAGGAAGGACCATTACCCGCAGCCCTTTATTGATAAGATGCTAGAGAGGTTGTCTAAAAACACCCACTTTTGCTATCTTGATGGGTATTCCAGCTTCTCTCAAATTCATGTTAACACTGCCGATCAAGAGAAGACCACTTTCACGTTTCCTTACGGTACTTATGCTTACAGGCGTATGCCTTTTGGTTTATGCAATGCACCTGCTACTTTTCAGAGATGTATGTCTGCAATTTTTCATGGTTTCTGTGAGGAGATTGTGGAAGTCTTCATGGACGATTTCTCCGTCTATGGAACTTCCTTTGACCAATGTCTCCACAATCTTAATAAAGTTTTGCAGAGATGCAAGGATACAAACTTAGTTCTAAATTGGAAAAAATGTCACTTCATGGTTAACGAAGGGATTGTTCTTGGTCACAAGATTTCCGAGAGGGGAATTGAAGTGGACAAGGCGAATATTGAAGCTATTGAAAGGATGCCCTATCCAAGGGACATTAAAGGTATTCGTAGTTTTCTCGGTCATGCTAGTTTATATAGAAGATTTATCAAAGACTTTTCTAAGACCTCGAGACCCCTCACTAATCTTCTCCAGAAGGATGTTCCTTTTGTATTTGATGAATATTGTAAGGAGGCTTTCGAAGTTCTTAAGAAAGCTTTGATAACCGCTCCTATAGTACAACCACCTGACTGGAAATTTCCCTTTGAAATTATGTGTGATGCTAGTGATTTTGCTGTTGGAGCTGTTTTAGGACAAAGGGTTGATAAGAAATTGAATGTTATACATTATGCTAGCAAAACCCTTGATGGTGCTCAAAATAATTACGCTACTACTGAGAAGGAATTCTTAGCAGTAGTGTTTTCTTGTGATAAGTTTAGGCCTTATATTGTTGATTCAAAAGTTATTATTCATACTGACCATGCTGCTCTTAAGTACCTTATGGCGAAGAAGGACGCCAAACCAAGACTCTTCAGGTGGGTACTCCTTCCTCAAGAATTTGATTTACAGATTGTTGATAGAAAAGGACAAGACAATCCGGTGACGGAAAACCTTTCGAGGATGGAAGATATACCGCATGACTCCATCCCAGTCAACGACAGTTTTCCATACGAACAACTTGCTGTTGTAAAAGTACAATCTCTCTCCGATCCTAGGTTTGCAGATTATGCTAATTTTATCGTTGCAAAGTATTTGCCTCCAGGTTTAACATTTCATCAAAGGAAGAAGTTCTTCCATGATTTGAGGCACCACTTTTGGGACGACCCTCATCTTTTCAAAGAAGGTCATGACGGGATCGTGAGAAGATGCATACCGGAACATGAGAAGAAAGACATTCTCAAGTAATGTCACGACAGTCCCTATGGAGGACATCACGCCGGTGAGAGGACATCACATAAGGTTCTCCAATCAGGTTTTTATTGGCCTACTCTCTTTAAAGATGCTCGAAATTATGTTCTATCTTGCGATAAGTGTCAGAGAGTTGATAATATTAGTAGGAGGAAGGAGATGCCTATGAATTACTCACTAGTGATTGAGCCTTTTGATAGCTGGGGTTTTGATTTTATGGGTCCTTTTCCTCCTACAAACAAGTACACTCACATTTTAGTAGCGGTTGATTATGTGACCAAGTGGGTTGAAGCAATCCCCACTAAGAGTGCTGATCACAAGACATCTTTGAAAATGCTCAAAGATGTAATTTTCCCTAGGTTTGGTGTACCTAGGTATCCTATGACTGATGGAGGATCACACTTCACGCATGGAGCTTTTAGAAAAGATCTGGCAAAGTACGATGGCAATCATAGAATTGCTTCACCGTACCATCCTCAAACTAGTGGGCAAGTTGAGCTCACCAATAGAGAGATCAAGCTGATCTTGCAAAAGACAGTTAACAGTTCTAGAAAGGACTGGTCAAATAAGTTAGGAGATGCTTTGTGGGCGTATAGAACTGCTTACAAAAACCCCATGGGCATGTCCCCGTGTAAGATGGTCTATGGCAAGGCTTGTCATTTGCCATTAGAATTAGAACATAAAGCTTTCTGGGCTGTTAGAGAGCTTAATGCTGACCCAAGGTTAGCCGGAAAAAAGCGTCTCATGAACTTGACTTCTCTAGATGAGTGGAGAAGTGAAGCTTATGAGAGTGCTAAAATGTTCAAAGAAAAGGTAAAGAAGTGGCATGATAGAAGGATTCTGAAACGTGAATTTAATGTTGGTGATAAAGTTTTATTGTTTACATCCCGTTTCAGGCTTTCTCCAGGTAAATTACTTTCCAGAGTGGAAGGGCCATTTCATATCGAAGAATTTTACCGGTCAGGTGCAATTAATATTAACAATTTTGGTGGCACCAAACCTCAAGTTGTGAATGGGCAAAGACTCAAGAATTACATGGCGGGAGATCCCGTCAACGTTGATGTAAATATAATACACACAACTACTCATGAAGAATATGTTGCAGCCCCGTTTCAGACTCCAGAAGAAGCAGAATAAGAAAAGGTATGTATTACAGTGAGGAAACATCGCGAACCGCCATAAAAGTTACAGATTACGCGTTTTTGCAAAATATAGAAAATTCAGAGCCTAATTGGAGCCGGAGAGGAGCTCCAGGGGGCCCAATCGCCCCCTGGCGCGACCTACCTCTTGGCCGCGCTGGGAGGCCGCCTGGGCACCCCGGAGCCCGTCTCCGACTCCACTTTGGCTCGTTACCTTCCTGTTGTTGCAAAAAAAATTGCTATATATTTTCCCGGATAGCCCCGGCACCGTATCTCTGGATTTCATGTGTTTTCTTTTCGAGTTGTTTCTGCCAGGAGATCTTTTAGCTAGACCTAGGTGCCATGGCTTCCCCAAGTTCCCCCAAGGACAAGTTTGTCGTCAACGTCATCAACCCTTACCTCGCTCAGGTGAAGAACCATCCTCGAACCGTCCAGTTGGAGGACGGTTCCCTTGACCAAGAGGATCTGAAGGAACCTGTCAAGGAAGGGAGCATCGAGGCCATGCTAGAAGAGATGGAGCAAGAAGTCTTCAAGTACAAGAAGATGGTTGAGCGGGGTGTTGAAGCCAACTTCGACATCATGAACGAGCTGAAGACGTTCTACAAGAAGGAGATGAGGGGGATTTGGTCAATCATCACCGCTGCAGAAGAAAGAATTGATGATCTCCAAGGGCAGATCTATGATCTGCACAACCAGAACTGTGAGTATGAACTAAAGTTTATGCGCATGGGTTTAGGTGCTGGAAGAAGGATCTTGGAGACCGAAGCCTCTCATGGTACCGGGGAACCTCTACCATGGAAGCGCTTCGTCCATGACTACATTAACAACAACCACAACAAGAATGAGGAGTAAATCTTCTTGGGTAATGGCATCCCCTCAGCTTGTTCCAAGCTTGGGGGAGTGCCCGGTATCTTTATCTTTATCTTAGTCTTTCAGAGTCAAGTAGAGTCCTATCATGTCTAGGGAAGTTATTATATGAAATAGGTGTTTGCATTGAGGTCTACCACTCCTTCTGTGGAGATTTTTTATTCGTGACTGTGGATTCGTCTATATTGGAATATTAATGAGAAGTCTATTGGTTCCTTCGCTGCACTCGGTATTCTCTTCACGCAATCAACCTTATATGATGATTCTTATGGGGAGTATTGACCTTATATCAGGTATGGCTTTGAAAACTTTATTTAATTTTGGAAAACATAGCTTTGGTCTGGACAACATGCATGTTTTCTCAAGTAGCGACATAGCCAAAACCTTTATGTTATTATGCTTGAAGTGTTATGTTGACAAGGAAGACAACTTGATGTGTTATGCTTACCTTAATGTTTATGCTTTATATGTTTTGCATCTAAGTTAGCATCAATTGTCTGTTCTCTCAAAGCCTTTGCTAGCCAAACTCTTTGCCTAGAAGATTTCTGCTTGTGCATCCATACCCTGAAACCATTACCTTCCATTTGAGTCCACCATACCTTCCTATTCGTGGTATTTCCCTACCACTCCTATAGGTATAGAATTTATGTGTTATCCTTAAATGTTCAAAATCTTCTGTTTTGTGCCTCTTGTTTAGCTCATGAGGAAGTAGTAGGTAATTCATGATCTTCTTAAGTTGGACAAGTTTTACCCCGGGATTGCATGTCTAATCTGCAAACCCATAATATGAGGAGGAACTGGCATGAGTGCGCCCAGCTCGAAAGATAATATAACAAACAAACCCTCCTTCACGCTCGGTCTATGAGAAATCAGTAACTTTGGCAGTGATAAACAAAGGAGATTAAGGGGATGTGATCGTCCCCACTTGGGAGCCGTTCTTAGAAACTTGTCCATCTTGAGAAGTAATTGAGCTATCTATTAGCATTCGTTGACAAACTATGCACCTCCCAAAATTTATTTTCATTCTGTTTGATTTAAGGATAGCACATGAGTTTTCCCTGCTTGCCTTTAACAAGGCCTTTCCTTTACCTTTATGTTGAGTCAATTTTCCTACTTCTTTCTTTTCCCAAAGAGGACAGACACTTGATGTTGATGAGGATTCATCCATATAATCCTGCATTAAGTTTTTCCATGCCATATCATTGTTGACATTATCTTTTGATAAGTAAGTTGTTTGCAAAAGCTTTTGCCAAGCAAACATCTTCCTTTGTGTTAGCACTTGCACTTCATGACTAATAACATGTTCTTTCAAAAAGTTTCAAATTGTTTCATCATATTTAGAAAGAGCAAAAGTAAAAGTTATTAATTGTCCTTTGACCAAGGATATGTTTGTCATAATTTGATGAGTTTTCTCAGCCCAACTTTTGATTATAATTTTTACTACTTTCTCATAAGGACCTTATGAGTTGAGGTTGTTGTTGAGGATGTTTGAGTTTGGTTAAGAAACCTTGATGCTTATTGTCCGTATTATATTTATCGACACTTCACTCTCTAAACTTGTGGGCAGATTTATCAAGCTCAGTATTCGCTTGAGGACAAGCGAGGTCTAAGCTTGGGGGAGTTGATACGTTCAAAATGCATCACTATTTTATATAGTAATTCTTTCTTATTCATAGATATATTTCATGTTATGATGTCGTTCTTATGTTGTTTTGGCTTATTTTACACAGTTTGCAACTTTCCGATGCCGAAGCAGCAGACGCAGGATTCAGTGGTAAAAAGTGGACGCTGAGTTGCCGAAGAAGAATACCTCCAAATTACCTGAAAATCGACGGAGGGCATTTTTCAGAAGAATAACGAAGACACGCCGAAGAGGGGCCAGAGGGGGGCCACAGGGTGCCCAGGCGGCCGCCTGGCGCGGGCCCCACCTTGCCCGCGCCGGGAGGGCGCCTGGACCCCTGGGGCCACCCCCGGCTCCCCCCTTGGCCTATATATCACACATATCCCAAAAACCCTAAAAGGGGGAGAGTTTTCGGAGTTCCGTCGCCGCTCCATGGCTGAAACCTACAGAGGAGAAAAGACATCTCTGTCGGGAAGATTCCGCCGGGGAGAACACCTCCCGGAAGGGGAGATCGTCGCCATCATCATCACCATCGTCACGGGCATCATCGAGATCTTCATCAACATCATCCCCAACATCAGCACCATCTACACCACCATCCAATCTCACCTCACAAGTCCAACTTGTGTTGTAATCCGTACTATCTATCCTCTCTACTCTACCGGTGTTGATTACCACCGTGTGATGAATGGTATTGAGTTTTGTTGGAGAATTATCATTGTGTCCAGATTGTTTATCATATATTTATCACCACTGATCATGATCTCTTTTATGTCTTGTGAGTAGTAACTTTAGTTCTTGAGGACATGGGAGAAGTCTAGTTGTTAGTAGTCATATGATGTTGAAGTAATATGTGTGGTTTGATATTTAAGTTGTGTTGTTATTTTCCTAGTGGTGTTGTGTGAGTTGAACACTCAACACTTCGCCTTATTAACGACCTAGGGGAATGCATTATGTACAAAGATTGCTTACGGTGGGTTGCCGGAGTGACAGAAACCGGAACCCCAGTTCACACGCTTTTGCACAAGGGAACAATGGATCATCGATCGTATTGCTATGGTTAGGCTTTTCTCTTAATTACTATCTTGTATTTGCAGATGCTTGCAAGGTGTTTAATCATAAGAGTGCACATATCTTAGTCTAGAGGGTGTACTAGCATAGATCCACCCACTCCACACTTATCAGCACAACACATAGTACCGATGCGGAATATGGGGAATGCACATGACTATTTCTCCCGTGTGTGTTGACGCTGAATTACGCCCTACACGAACACGTCATGTGTACCCGCGGCGCCGAGGGAGATACTCCGCAGCTCGCACCGTGGGAGGCCAACCGGAAGCGCGATACGCAAGACAATCCGGTTAGCTATTTTTGAACCAAACACCCCAAGCCCTCGGGAGGGACCCCGTCAGAGAACTCGGCGACGATTGGCTGCCCTAGGTCGTCCTGGACGCCCCTGGATCTTCGTGATTCGTCTTCCTGCAAAAACAAGAGTAGACGAAGAACGAGAAGAAAGAACACGGTAGATTAGATGTAAAGGTAGGGTTTGTTGTGTTTTGCGATTGTGTGTTGTTTCAATCGGCCGTCACCTCATCTATTTATGAGGGGGTTGGACTTTCCGTGCAAGAAAAAGGCTCATATTCGCGTGAAAACTGCCAAAAACCCGATCAAACTCGAACCCGGATCGGGGTTTCGGACGTCCGGACTTTATCCCGGACGGTCCGGCTTCTAGGTCGGACGGTCCGAGCTGAGTTAAAAAAAACCTTCTGTAATCTGTGTCCTCAAGTCGAACGGTCCGACTTCTGGGTCAGACGGTCCGACCATGGTCCGGACGGTCCGGTTTCCGAGTCGGACGGTCCGACCTGGTTTCCCAGTGCAGCACTGTTTCGGCCATAACTCCTTCATACGAACTCGGATTTGGACGTTTCAAATATCAAAATCGACCGGCTCGACGAGACGAAGCCGGCCTATATAGAACAGTTTCCCATTTGAGAATGTCTTGAAGGCCTAATTAGCAGAATAGTGCTCCGAATGCTAGGGTCTTATTGCTTCAAACATAGTTTCGGCCCTTGAGATGGAATCGGATGATCATGGCTCGAACTACAAAGTTGTTCATATCGAAAATACCCAACTTTTTCATGTAGAGCACTTCTTCATTTGAGGTCATATTATATAGGTTTATTGTCGTGCCAAAAACCGGTGTCAACACATGCCCCCCTGTTTTTCGGCAAAACTTGCGTGCCGAAAAATAACTTGCCCATGTTTGTTCTAAGGACGATGTCAACACTCCATCGGCCATATGTTTTCTAAGGGCGATAATTACTTATCGGCCATGTGCATGCTTAGGATGATGAGTATGTACTCTGAAGCCGATTACCACCAATCGGTTTTAGAGAGATGTGTATCAATCTGTTCCTTGTAGCACTAAGGAAATCAAATTCTGATAGATCACGTCCTGATAAACAAATAACATCGGGATGATTCCAATATATAGACGCATCGGCCAAAGCAACCCAAGCCGAGTTGTTCGCATGAATAACTTCCACTTCGTCTTCAACCCATTGTATCAAGAATTGGTGCATGGTAGACGGCACACATTGATTAGCATGAACCCAATCACGGCGTAATATGACATTATAGTTACCTTGCACCTCGGCGACAAAGAATGTGGTGTCCAAAGTCTTTCTTCCCACAGTGAGTTCCATACACATTACGCCCTTGGCCTCTGTCTTTTCTTTACCCTCAAATCCATTGAGAACCATGTTGGTCTTCATCAATGCATCATCATGTAATCCCAGTATTTTGAAGACTGCGTAGGGCATGAGATTTATCACAGCACCACCATCAACTAGCATCTTTGCAACCGGTGACCCATTAATGTGACCTTTAAGGTATAACGGCTTCAAGTGTTTCACTGGCTCTTTTGGCTTCTCAAATATAGCATTCTTAGGGCCGAAATCTAGCTGAGCCACATCTTGTTCATCTACAACACGAAATTCAGCGGGTAAGTAATATACCATATTCATATCCATACCTCCCAGAATTGGCGTATGTTCATTATCCTCCATCTTGTTTTCCTCTTCATCCATGTCCACCGTCTCCAATATATCTCCGAGTGAAGGTGAAGCGATGAATGATGTGGATGATACAATGGCAATTTCATCTTCCTTTCCTGGTGGTGTGGATGTCGCTGTAGTAAAGGCACACGTGCCTTCCTTCTGTTTGGGTCTCCATACCTTTGCGGCGGGTGCCATAGGCCGAATTTTCGTAACTAATTCGTCCCTTTGCTTCTCTGCCTCCTGCTCCCCCTTCTCATGGTTTCTTAAGCATTGCAATCTCCTTTTCTGCGTCTTGGTCAAACCGTGAGGGCACCACGGTGTTGGGTATATTTAGAACCCCTTGGCTTATTGTTGCTTGTACTAGCTCCATGATCATTGGCCATGGGACTTTGCAGAAGAGCAATCACATCTGTACTCGGAGCAACAATACCACTCGGAACAGTAGCTGCACCACTACTTGGAATAGCCGAAATATCATGATTCGACTCTTCAACACTTGGTTTCTTGGCGCGCCATATTTGCTTGTTGGTCTCCTTTGAATAATTTTGCGCTGGCCGGTTGACACCATTGTTCAAACGGCCTTGTGTAAAGTAAGGGAACCTATCATGAGAGGACCTCCTAGACGCTGACCAACCTGGATAAGAAGCAAACGGAGCCATTGGGGGCTGCCCCCATCTCTTGTTTGATCCTCCTGAGTGTTATGACATATAGGGAAGTGGTCCCATCCATGGTGTTGGTGCCCATGCTCCATATGACCTTGCATTGCACTGATACTCCTGCTTGTGAGGTGCCCTCAATCCTATTTGAATTTGATGGTCGATTAGAGCTAAAACCGACTGCTTTGTTGGCATACTTGGATAATAGCATATCAAGGGTTGGCTTTATTTTCTGGCGCTGCACCTTGTCCTCATTCCTTTTCTACTTGCTGGCCCTTGGACTTTTGGGCTTGATGAATTTAGTGCGAGCGTTGCCTTTAGATTGCCCCCCGAGTGACTCAGAGGATCTTGGCCAAGTGACTCGCAAGTCCGGGCTGCCCAACCGAGTAGTGTGTAACTCGAGTTTGCCCCCTGACCGAGTAATAGATGACTCGGTCCTTGATTGTTGCGCCATGCTTGTACCAGTAGAATTCCGGATGGTAATCTTGATTATTTCTCCTCCACCAGATTGCTTTTCAATTGTCACTTGCCTCCCCGACCTCTTGCTGCCATCCTTTTTCTCTCTGGATTCACCAATGACCACATTTTCCTTGTTAGCTAATTCGTCTATGTCAGGCCTAATCAACACCTTTTTCCCTTCCAAGTCTATGGTGTTCATTGGGAAGGGTTGCTTGTCAACCTGCATCTCAGAAAATCTCAATCGTCCTTCATTAATGGCCGATTGTATATGCCTCCGGAAAACATAGCAATCATTAGTAGCATGTGAGAAAGAATTGTGATATTTGCAATAAGCACGCCGTTTCAGCTCTTCAAATAGCGGTAAAGTGTGAGATATTCTAATCATCTTATCTTGTAATAAAGCATCAAATATCCTATCACACTTGGCTATATCAAAGGTAAATTTTATTTCCGTATCACGATTCTTGCGAATCGGCTTATGAGCATTGCACGAGTAAGGTTTGGCCTTTGAGGACCAAACAAACTCGGTGGTATAGATATCAACCTCATCATCCGAATTATCATCATTGTAATCAACCATATGCACTCTAGGACGATCGGTTGTTGATCTGTGAATCTCTTTACTTCGGCTCTATTGGGCCAAAGATTTCTGCAAGACTTGGTTAATATTTAAAAACTCATAACTTTATAGCCTCTCTTTGATGTGGGATTTCAAACCATTAAGAACCAAATCTGCCAAATCTCTCTCAGTTGTCACTAGGCTATATCATCGGTTTTTTATATCTCTAAATCTTTTGACATAATCGGTGACCGATTCATCATGTTTTTGCCTAACTGTAACAACACATGTGCAATAAATAGAAATCACCATGAATTTGTACTTTGTCTGATGACTTTGAAACTTGGCATGATGCTAGTTGATGTAATTCCATGTGATGATTCCAAATGGCTTTGAGTTTTGAGCTCATTTGTTTTGCTTTTGAATTCAAACAAAATGGTCAAAGAAGGATGTTCGGTGAATTGTCCCACTTGTTTGTGATCTCCCCTAAACCTCAAACTTGGCCTAGCCATTCCTTTTGCTTGAGCAAGGGTTTTAAAATCCTTGAATCATTTTTGCCATCACCAAAAATAGGGGCTCTAGTTCAAAGTGGTTTTGAATTTCAAAAAGAGCTCACATTTTGTTGTTGCCAAAATTGGTCAAACCATTTTTGAAAAATGCAAGGGTTAAGATTATTGAGCTCATGGATTTTTTTCTCCTTGTGTTTTATTCTCAAGAATTCCCAATACACCTTTTCTATTTATTTTAAATAGAAAATAGGTACTGTTTTCAACTTGGGAATTTTTCTCTCCATCCAAAATTTCCCAAACCAATTTTGGATGTTCAAGCTTGTTGCAAGGAGTTTTAAAATATATTGTGACATATTTTTCTCCTTTTATCTCTCCTCCTTTTCTTTTATCCTTTGCCTGCTGTTTTTTTAAATAAGCAGAAGGGCTTTGCCCCTTTTCTTTTCCCAGGAAAAGGCCCATCCCACCTGGGCCTGTTTTTTTCCTAGACCAGCCCAGGGCGAACCGGTACGGGAGGTCATCTCCCACCTTTACACCGTGGCCTCCCTTTCCCCTCTCTTCTCTCTCACATCGGAGGAGGCCACGTCAGCAGGTGGACGAAGACGTGGCCGGAGGGGCCTCCCCCCCTTTATCAGCAACCCTGGGGCTCCCTCCTGGAACCCTAGGTCCGTTCCTCCCCTCTTCTCCTCTCGTCGTCGCCGCCATGACCGACCCGAGACTCCCCTGTTCCGCGTGACCGCCGCCTGTTGCCGGTGAAATTCGACGCCCTCGTTCTATTCCGGCGAGCGTGCGCTCGTTTCCATACCTCTGCAGCGCATCTTCATCTTCCCGTTCCCGCAGGTTGGCACTTAAGGCTTCGGGGCGCTCGGGCCGCGACGCCGCTGTCAGTTTCGTCTCCCCCGGCGACCTCCTCGTCCCGTCCTTCCTCTCCGCCGAGCGCAGGGTCGCATCCAGCGACACCAAGGTGAGCGGTGCCTCGGTCCCCTTCCCGTTCCGTAGTCGAAGCACTGCCCGTGCTGCCTCCCGCGCGTGAATTCCCGAGGTCTGAACTCGGTTTAGTTTCTTCATACAAGGCGTTGCCTTGAGTTCTTTTGGTTTCAGTTTCGCGTTCTCGTAGATCATCTATGCGCGTACCGGAGTCTCTTTCATCAGCTGCAGTGTAGTGCCTTGGTTAGGGGATCAGGTGTCAGCGAGAGGTCTGGAGATCAATCCCCAGCTAATGCAAGACGCCCCCTTTGTCTGATTTTTTTGCTTAGCGGAACAGATCCGTCAGGTTCAGTGTCGAGCCGTTCTTTAGTTTCAGTTAGCGCATTCCGTTGTTATAGCTTGTACCGCACCTGTCCTCTGTCGAGTAAAGGGAAGCTAGTGCAGTGGCAAGCAAGCCGGGCAGAGAGAGGGCAGCGCGGGTTCGAGCCCCGCCGGGACGTTTTTCCCCAACCTTTTGTGTTTTGGAGGAGGCTGACGTGCGGGCCATTGTGGTCAGTGGCACAGCGCCACCCCTGGGTGAGCTGGGCTCAGCCCAGTAAGCCTCCCCGCGTGGGTAGCAGCATAGATTGGCTGGTCCAGTCGAGAAAAGCCCAGAGAGGCTCTGCCTCTGGTTTTTTTTTCTTCTTTGTTGTTTTCCTTTTTCTTTTATTTATTTTCCTCCCTTTTGGAATTCAAATCAGCTTGTTTTTTTCAAACAACATGGGCACATGTTATATATGCATCTGGGCTAGGAAAATCCACTGAGCATGATGGTCACCTCAGATTTATGTTTTGAGAAAACATAAATTTTCAAACTATGGAGGGAAGTTGAACCCATATGTGATCATGCCATCTTGGTGTTGCCCCATTTTCGATGCTTGACCTTGCCACCTTTATCTTGTTCGATGCTTTGAGCCTCCACATGTTGGGTCTCTCAAAGTCTTCGATTTCCTGTTCATCATGTTGTCGCAAGATGATTCAATCCTTGTTCCCTCGATACTTCCTTTGGTGTCAGTTCACCGACAAACTTCTCCGTCTCCGGAATCGATATTTCTTTCACGATGTTTACTTTTGTTACGATGTTGTTATTGATTCATGCCATGCCATGTTACCATGATATTTGCACCAAAATTAAGGCTATGACCAAAGCCATAAAAAATAAGTAATTTCATATGAAGTTGTTGACGTGTCGTCAACACCTCCATTTAAATTTGACTAGCTAGGGTCACACCATGTCTATTAAACTTGACCATCTCATCCATGCTTGTGCATTGCACCCATTGCTTACTTGTGTGCCTTTTCCTTGCCTGTACTTTACGATAGCACCTGAGACTGCCGAGGAGACTTACGTGGAGGTTTCCGACACCGAGCCCGAGGACCCTGCTACGTCTGCTTCGACGACCGATTACCCAGTCAAGGGGAAGATTCATACCATTACTTGATACCTTTCTGCCTACCTGCCTAGTTGTAGTCTAGAACGTTTGTTTGATCCTATCCACCTTGTTCATGCTATAATCAAACCAAAAAGACATGATCCCCACATCCCAGCAAAACATTGTATTGTTAAGTTACCGTTGCTCAGCCATTGCTTAGTATGAGTAGGAAAACTTGATGCTTACCCTATGCTATGGTTTGGGATATCATGTTATTTAAAGAAGTTGGTTGATATTTATTATCATGATGTTAACTTATAGTTGGCGAAGGATGGGAGACCGGGTTGTTCCCGCCAGGTGCTTTGTTCCATTCGAGTCACCTAGGTCCCGAGTTCCGGGTATTGTGTTTCTTGACGAGCGTGCTAATCGTGTGTGGGATTCTATGGGGTCCCCTTGTCTTACCTACCTAGCTTCATACAATTCTAGTGGTGGCCCGAGCTGATTTACTATTTGCAAAGGTGTGTGTGCTTGGTTGGTACCCCAGCAGTTTTCGAAATAAACCGGGCCAGCGGGGACATGGTTCCTTTGTTGGCCCACCTGATCAGCTAGGACCCGGTCTCATGTGAGAATTACCGGCAATCCGACCTGCATCATACGGTAGAGTCCGACCCGGGAGCGTGGCTTGTTCTTGGGTTGGGTGTCGACTCCCCGGGGGCCACCCGGAATTGTGCGTTGTTAGTTAGAGGGACTCTGACGTTCCGGAGTTTCGGGCGTTTACCTAGCCAAGTGGAAACCGGGCGTACATGCGAAGCCTATGATGGGCAGTTGGTACACCCCTGCAGGGTTAAATCTTTTCGAAAAGCCGTGTCCGCGGTTATGGACGACTTGAGACCTACTCCTTGTTCATAGAATAACATCAATTTGAATCATAATTAAAACTTTCCTACCGTGTGAGTTCCTTGGTTTCTTTTCTTCGTCCAGGGGGACTGAGAGAAGATCCAGGTTGTGTTATGTTTGGCGTAAGTAGGTGGATAGTAGACTTATGACGCGATGTCACGTGCATTCTTGGATCTTACCCATATTCTATTAGAACGATAGCTACCATATATGCTAGTGCGGATGCAACCTTTACTTTTACCTTGTCTTACCGTAGGGAGTTAGTTATCCTGTAATGATATAATCTCATCCCTGTTTTCCTTTTGTGCTTTTACTGTTTTGCCTGATCGGCCGTTGCAGTTGACTACTACCTCGACCTGAGCACTGGGCGATACTTCGTGGAGGTGCCCCGGAGGACGACGATGAGGATGACCTCGTTCAGTAGATCCTATAGTTGGGTTCCGACGATCCGTGGGTGGACTATTTGTGTGCAGCCCTCTCTAGGGCCATTTGGATTTTGACCGTACTCAGTCGTGATTGTCTTCCGCTTGTTGCATGATGTACTGTTGGGTCCATGGACCTCTGAGATGATGTAATGAATACCAGTGGCGATGTATGCCCTGGACTCTATATATTTATGTCTTAGTATAAAGTTCATTGTTCTTATATCTGTTGTCGAGAATCCGGCAGTGAAACGAGTGCAAGTGTCGTGAGTCGGTGGCCTTTTATGCGCTACTAACTTGAGCGGGACGCGAAAGCGACTAACCCGAATTAGCACCGCATCGGGGGCCTTACACTAACCGATGTAAGATGCGACAACTTAAGCTCACTGTCGCCACTATAAAAGTGATCATGAAATTTCTGTTCTAATTGTGACCACAAAAGAATAGAGCCATGTGGCAAAGCAGAAAACCATGAAAAAGCGGTGCCGGTTAAAGATAGGGGAAATAGACGCACTTTCAATTCTTCTATGCAACCGGCCTCACCCAACTGTGCTAAATACTGACTAACATGCTCCCGAGTTGTTATTGTGCCCTCTCCATTAAATTTAACAAAATCAGGAACCTTGTAACCTTGAGGGTACAACACTGCAACGAAGTTTGCGGGATAAGGCTTTTGATACACACTACTCTTTACTTTCAGCTCGCTTCCGAAAGTATCTTGAAACATCTTATGCAAATCCTCCCTTAGCTTGGCTAAAATAGGATCTGTGGTTGGTGCCGATGCTTGTGGTATAGGAGCAACTTGAGTACTAGCTATTGGTGCAACTTGTGCTATGGGCGCCGAACTATAGTTCGGTGGGAGACAAAACGTGCCTGCCCCTATAGGTGATGTTGCAAAGTAATTCGGCGTTGGCACCGAATCGGTTGCACTCGAAATAGGGTTAGGGTAGGTAGGCGCAGTCACAAGTTGATTGGTTTGGCTAGGATAAGAATTCATCGGCATAATATAATATTGTTGCATAGGAGGGGCCGACAAAATAGGCAAGGTTGGATTAGTTTTTTCTGGGCTAATGGACACACCAACATTATTACTAGATGATGGAGTCGTATTTTTCTGAGCATTGTTATTTGCTATGAACACATTATACGCCATATCATTACCCTTGCTAACCAAACTTTCAATCACAACAAGTTGCTCTTTAGTAAAAAAATTACTCACAGTGATTTCTTCTAGATTGCCATCGAGAGGAGGGAGCTTGATTTCTCCGAGCTTGATTTCTCCAACCGGAGTGATGTTGCCTCGGCGATCTTTATCCAAACTTGCAAGAAAAGCTTGCATATCCTCCTCCTCGTGCTGCTTCATGAGCGCTTCATAAGCTTCAATGCGCTGCTCCTTGCGCTGCTTCTTGATGGCTTCATATGCTTGGCGATGTTCCTCTGATAATTCATCAAGACTCAGCCTAATGATGTTATCGACGTTGATCTCTGCTGACTTGGACATGGTTGACGATGATTTCTTGAAATTTTTCCCCAGCGGAGTCGCCAAAAAGTGTGTTGACGCTGAATTACGCCCTACACGAACACGTCACGTGTACCCGCGGCGCCGAGGGAGATACTCCGCAGCTCGCACCGTGGGAGGCCAACCGGAAGCGCGATACGCAAGACAATACTGTTAGCTCTTTTTGAACCAGACGCCCCAAGCCCTCGGGAGGGACCCCGTCAGAGAACTCGGGGATGATTGGCTGCCCTAGGTCTTCCTGGACGCCCCTGGAGCTTCGTGATTCGTCTTCCTGCAAGAACAAGAGTAGACGAAGAACGAGAAGAAAGAACACGATAGATTAGATGTAAAGGTAGGGTTTGTTGTGTTTTGCGATTGTGTGTTGTTTCAATCGGCCGTCACCTCGTCTATTTATGAGGGGGTTGGACTTTCCGTGCAAGAAAAAGGCTCAGATTCGCGTGAAAACTGCCAAAAACCAGATCAAACTCGAATCCGGATCGGGGTTTCAGACGTCCAGACTTTATCCCGGACGGTCCGGACCATAGGGCCGGACGGTCCGGCTTCTAGGTCGGACGGTCCGAGCTGAGGTAAAAAAAACCTTCTGTAATCTGCGTCCTTAAGTCGGACGGTCCGACTTCAGGGTCGGACGGTCCGACCATGGTCCGGACGGTCCGGTTTCCGAGTCGTACCGTCCGACTTCAGGCTCGGACGGTCCGACCATGGTCCGGACGGTCCGGTTTCCGAGTCGGACGGTCCAACCTGGTTTCCCAGTGCAGCACTGTTTCGGCCATAACTCCTTCATACGAACTCGGATTTGGATGTTTCAAATATCAAAATCGACCGGTTCGACGAGACAAAGCCGTCCTATGTAGAACAATTTCCCATTTGAGAATGTCTTGAAGGCCTAATTAGAAGAATAGTTCTCCGAATGCCAGGGTCTTATTGCTTCAAACATAGTTTCGGCCCTTGAGATTGAATCGGATGATCATGGCTCGAACTACAAAGTTGTTCATATCGACAATACCCAACTTTTTCATGTAGAGCACTTCTTCATTTGAGGTCATATTATATAGGTTTATTGTCGTGCCAAAAACCGGTGTCAACAGTGTGTCCTCAAGAACGCTTTAGCCTTTATAAGTTCAGTTGCTAGCCCTCTCCTTTGCTCAAAAGGATCGGGCCACTCGTTACTCCTCAGCAATGAAAAAAATAGCCCGCTATAGCATCGCTAATAGCACGCTATAGCGTTTCGGGCAATGCCTCGCTAAATGAATCTGTGTACAATGTCTCGATAATAGCATGTTATAGCGCGAAATAGCACGCTAATAGCATATTTTTAGGGTCACGTTATTTTGTCATAGCACGCTATTTTTACATTGCTCCTCAGTGCTCTTTACTTTGCTTGCTTTTACCTTTTTGTCGCTTATACCTAAAACCCCTAAAAAAGCTATCTTTAGGTTCCTGTAGCTATTTCTTTACCAAAGTCACTTGCCAATACCTTCTGCTCCTCGTTGGGTTCGACACTCTTATTTATCGAAAACGCTACAAACGATCCCCTACAGTTGAGGGTCATCACATATGTGCCTCGATCATGTAGGGCATCTCACGAGGTCTAAACCATGAAGAAGAAAGAGGGGAGGAGAACATCACATAGCTACTGATCACGGACCCATGGTACAAAGGAAACTACTCACGGCACATCCGGGAAGCGTCCATGGTGGAGGGGAAGCTCCCAGATGTCGATCCTCCCTCCGACGGGGTGCCGGGAAGGGTCTTGACGATGCTCTCGATCTTGGAAGTGCGGCGGCGGCGGAACAGAGGCGAGATCGCGAAAAAGGGTTCTCTCTTCGGAACTTTCCCGTGACGGAGATTAAATAGGCGAAGGGGGCATCCAGGGGGGCCACCAGGAGTCCAGGCGCCTCCTGGCCCTCCTTCAGGGCTCTGGAAGCTTCCTTCACGCTGATTTTTTATCTGAATTTTCTCGGATTTTTGGAGCATTTTTTATATGGGGGAAAACTCAAATAGAAAACAGCAGAAAACTGAAACTGGCAGTCGGGTGCACTGAGTTAATAGGTTAGTCCAAATATGATAAAAAAAAGTGTATGAAAGTGTATCTAGATCATAGCAATATCACACAAAAGACAAAACATGCATGGAGCGAGAAGAAATTATCGATACGTTTGAGACGTATCAGCGCCCCCTGGCACGACCCCACTCCTGGCCGCGCCGGGAGGGCGCCTGGGGCCCTAGTGGGTCCCCTCTGGCCCTCCTCGGTGATTACTGAAGCTTCCAAAGCGTTGATTTTTTATTATATTTTCCCAGATTTTTTGAACCATTTTTAATACGGGGGAAACCTGAAATAGAAAAACAGCAGAAAACAGGAACTGACACTGGGGTGCCTGAGTTAATAGGTTAGTACAAATATGATCAAAAGTGTATGAAAGTGTATATAAAACATAGCAATATCACACAAAACATGCATGGAGCAAGCAAAAATTATAGATACGTTTGGGATGTATCATTTATTCCCTTAAGTATTATAAGGAATGAAATGATAGATGGCTTTTGGACTTTTAGGATAAAAGTTCGGCTATAGATGCCATTAAGGCAAAAAAATGAAGAGACTCGCCGATTTTGGATGACACCATAGAACTTCCATTAGGGAATCTTCAATGCTGATCCTCAAACGTTTCACAACCGTTCAGACTGGATTGTTCGAACCTATTTATCCATCCAATACGATCCTGTATTCGTTCGCGAGCCGGTTCGTATGTCCGTTTTCCCACAAATGCAACGTAAAACTGTGGGAGGTTTGTGGGAGTTCGGATCGCCACCACATAGGACTTGAACACCCTGGCCCCCTCAAATGCCCCTTCTCGGTTAGTTTTTTCACTCCACCATTGCCCCGTCATTGCTTAGCATCCATGCCCTCCTCGTCCGACTGTCGTTGTATTCTATGGTCGCCGATCAGCATTGCCGAACCTCTGCAGCATCCAACATCACGCATCCCGCCTAGTGCTACGTCGTCGCCCACTTCGGATTCATCCGCAGCCAGATACACTCCGCTTTTTTCCATCATTTTTCACGATGGATACCATGCTCGGTAGGTGTTTGGTCAAATGTTATTGAGTTTTTTTGACCGGTTCATTGCTCCTATAGATCACGATGGCACCATACTCGATGATGGAAGAAAAGTTATTGTGCGATGCGTGGTTGTCCGTGTTTGGGAATTTCATAGGCATTAAGTAAGCGGGCATGAGTTTTTGGTAAAGCATCCGTTCTGCGTTTCATGAGCAAAACTGCAAACCACAACAATACTACGAGTTACGCATGATCCATAACTGCAATGCAAAATCTCTAGTACATCGGTGGTACGCCATCTTTAACTCCATTAATAAGTAGCATTGTACGGTTAGTCAAGTGAAGAATATAATGCAAACGAACACCCAACTATGGAGGTCGTAAGTTTTTGTTCATTCTTGTTCTATATATTGATCAATTCATTGATTCACTCAATGCTAGAACTGATGATCATCATATTGTAGAGCCTTATCGCGATGCCATGCTATACCAGAGAAACGAGGGGCAGTTTGTTTGCATTCATGCACTCTTGTATGCAGTTGAGGAGCCGACTTGCGTGGAATGCCTTCTACCCATTCTAAGGAGAGCTTTATTTTAAGGGGCAATTACATTTCTCCCCCTAACTTAAGCCACCACCTAGGATTTGCCCTTAATTTTCGAGTATACTCAGAAATACCCTGCTTCCATCGAGTCTCCTTATAGAAAAACCCTTTCGTATAGATCCCGTCTAGTCAAAGAGGTTTGAACGTGCATGAAATTTTTTCTGGACAATTTTGCACCCCTTTGTACATGTCACTTCAACCGAAAAATGATTTTTCCACTTGAATGTTTTCGCCGGAAAAATAATAACTTTTTGAGGGGAATCATTTTTGTGGAAAAAGCCTTTTTCTAGAGGGAAAAATATTTTTCCATGGGAAAAAATCATTTTGGCAAAAAAAAGTTCCCAAAAAATAAAAACTTTCTGAAGAAAATTTTCTTAAAAACATTTTTTGGAGGGAAAACTATTTTTCCATCGATTGTTTTTCCTGAAAAAATTAATTTTTTAAGGAAATCATTTTCTCGAAAAAACCTTTTTCCTTAGGAAAAAATATTTTTCTACCAAAAAAATCATTTTGGCCAAAATAAACAAAAATTTCCCAAAAATAAAAAAAATCTGAAGAAAATTAGTTTCCCCCAAAGAAACATTTTTCCCGAGGAGAAAATATTTTTGCACGAAAAGATTAAAAACTTTTGAAGAATTTTTTCTACTGATGGGTCCCAAATATAAGGAGGGGTATAATTTTCCAAGAAAATTTCTAAAGACGGTCAAACCCCTTTGACTGGATGGAAATGGCCGTGAAAGGTATTCCTATAAGGGCACTTCCAATGCTTGTATCTTAGCACGTAATCATAGGCATTTTACTTATTTGGCATACTTTTTAATGAAGAAAGAGAGGGAGGTTGTATCTTAGCTAAGATACAATCCTTGCACGTGGCCATATGCAAAAACCATGGTTAGACCAATCACATTTATGCATGGAGCTAAAATCATTAAATAAGATACAACCTCTAAGAAATAATGCATTGTAGGGGTTGTATCTTAAGTTTTTATTGCTCCTAGGATATTGTGCTAAGAAACAATGCATTGGGAGAGCCCTAAGGGAACCAAACGGAAGAGGGGTATTTATGAGCATACTCAAAAACTAGGGGCAAACCCTAGGTGATGGCTCAAGTTAGGGGAAGAAATGAATTTGTCCCTTATTTTAATTAAATTTGATGAATTCTAAAAACTTACTGAAATCAGTGTACTTTTATTTAAAGTGATGTATTATTATGAATTATTTTGTGGATGAATTACGCTATTTCCAATAATTATTTTAAGCATTAGGACTCAAAGAAAACTAAAAGGACAAATTTTTAAGGGATATGATTTAATAGGCGATTCCCTTATCAGTGTTCGCGAACTTACTCAGAGTAGTCCGTAATGGCGTTGGAGATGCCCCTTATACAATAAATGGATCTGCATGTCTTCTTAGATGTAATTGGCATGGCATTTCCTTTAGAATTAACTGGTAATCTTATCGCTTCCTTTGCTTTTGTTGAGACTAACAAGCCAATGACATTGTAGATGTGGCATTTCATATGTAATTAGC
Organism: Bromus sterilis; assembly: GCA_950022295.1. Classification (NCBI taxonomy): domain Eukaryota; kingdom Viridiplantae; phylum Streptophyta; class Magnoliopsida; order Poales; family Poaceae; genus Bromus; species Bromus sterilis. The sequence goes on along the minus strand of OX465601.1, from coordinate 132,660,400 downwards.
TGCTAATCATTTTTTCGGCGATTGACTACACATGAAAAAATGAGCTCTCTCTCATGGCAACTAAGCATTCGTGATCATGGCATATTTAAAAAAAATTGTGCATATTAGAGGAGAGGGGGAAGAGAGGGGGTAGCAAATCAATGGACTTTTTTTACCTTATTTCTCTTGAAGAACCAACCGAATCCTTCAAATCGATGGCCCTCTCTCATGGTTCACAGAAGAAAGGGGATGATGGTGAGGCGAACATGAGGCGCCGCATAGGGGTGGGCAGGGGCATAGAAAATTGAAAATTGTGCATATTAGATATGTAGGTAGGTTTTTTCCTGCCTGAGTTCAGTAGCCAGGTGGAGCTATTCGCGTTGGAGCAGTTCTTACGCGACGTTGGTCGTCATCCCGTCCCTCCTGTCCGCTCCAAACTACTAGTTCGTTTAGGATGGGTTCTACCGCGATTAGTCGCACCATATTAAGATCCATAAAATTATGCTATTTTCAATTTTCTATTATTTTAAGCGTTAGACTTAAAGAAAACTAGGAGGTGGACTTGTAGAGGATACGATTGGATAACCGATTTACGTAACAATATCCGTAGATTTATTCAAACCAATCTGTGAAAGAATATATTATTTGTTTTAAGAGTCGTCGTTGAAGATGCTCTTATACTGTCCGGCTAACACAATAAATGGATCTGGTGCTGGGGTCTTCATTTATTTACGCATGGCCGTGCTTCACCTACGGATTTGGAAGAGGACACAATCTCATGGGTTCGTTGGATGGCCAGCAGAGCCATGTATGTACGAATCTTCCTGTGCAAAAACGCAAGCAAGCAAATAGTAGTGGTAGCACTCTACACCGCACCCATACCCTGGCCAAATTGAAGCCATTTCCGGCTCCTCTTTCGTCCTTGTCCCAATTCATTCATTCACTCGCAACACAACGAAACAGTACGTACTCCATCCGTTTCTTTTTACTTCGCATATAAGGTTTGGACAAAGTCAATTTTCATAAACTTTGACCAACTATATAGAAAAATCTATCAACATTCACAATATAAAACAATTACTATTAGATTTATCATAAAATTAATTTTCATATTATATAACTTTGATATTGTAAATATTAATACTTTTTAATATAAACGTGGTCAAATTTTATAAAAATTGACTTTTACCAAACCTTATATGCGAAGTAAAAAGAAACGGAGGAAGTACTACGCTCCTCCCTTGACACCGCAATGCTGCCATTCACTGCCATCTTCTTAAATCTTTTTTTCTATTAAAAAAAAGCAGCGACGGATGGCAGGGGTTGTAAATATGCTCAACCGCGAGTCCCATTAAAGTCACTGCGCGAAACAAACCTTATCCACACACCACTCCCGTCTCCCTCTCCCTCGCGCCGCTATAAAATCCGGCGCTCCACTTGTTGCAAGCGGAACAAACCAAAACGCCATCGCCGGTTTACACTTTTACACACACGAAACACACACCTCCGCCGCTGAATCACGAACCAACCGCACCCGCCGGCAGGGTAGTAAGAAAAGAGGACGCGACGATGGCCGGCCGGAGCGGCAGCCTTTCCATGGTCTCCGCGCACCGGCTCTTCGCGCCGGCGCCGGCGCCGGCGCGCCCGCTGCAGCACGCGGCCGACCCGGCCCTGGAGCTCGACGAGGCCGACATCATCTGGGGCGGCGGCACGTCGTCCTCGCCGGTCGAGGCATACGGGCGAGCCCTGGCCGCGTCAACGCCCTCCAAGGCCTCCAAGCCGCGCGCCGCGGCGCCGCGGGATGCCGCTGTCGGTGGCGGGGGCGGCGTCGGCGGACCGGCGTCGCTGCCGGTGAACGTCCCCGACTGGTCCAAGATCCTGGGCGCGGAGTACGGCGGGGGCAGCGCGGGGCGGTGGCCGTCGGACGATCGCGGGGACGCGTACATGGACCGCGGCGACCGGCAGTGGGTGCCGCCGCACGAGCAGCTCATGTACCGGGAGCGCGCGGCGGCGTCCTTCTCGGTGCGCGAGGGCGCCGGGCGCACGCTCAAGGGCCGCGACCTCCGCCGCGTCCGCAACGCCATCTGGGAGAAGACCGGCTTCCAGGACTGATCCCGATCCCCATCCCGGTCCACGATCGATCGTCCGTCCCCTTGCGGTTAATTTGACGAGTTCTTTCTTCTTCTTCTTTTTTATCTAGTTTGTTCGTGATCGGTGATGAGATGCGGAGGAGAGAGATTGGTTCGAGCCTCTGGTTTTGGCAGTTTTCCCCGGAGAGGCTCGATGTACTACTACTACTATTACTAGAACAACAAGAACCAGCGAATCGATTGCTCGTTATTAACAAGATGAATGATGAGGAGTACGAGTTGTACTGCTAGCAATGTCCACTGATTTGATTTCTTGCTGCTTAACAACAACTGATCTTTGCATTATACTCTACTGTACCTACACAGAAAAGAAACTGGTTGGTGCCGATAGATTTGTGAAGATTCCTCAGAAATTAGGTGTGGGTAGAGTGAGCTGTTGGGATTATTGGCAAAGCGGGTTTAAAAAGGCTAGTCTATCGGGGGGTCGGGGGACACATTTGGACGTGCAAAGAAGAATAAAATTGTAAACAAATCGAATACGAAATGGATAGGGCAGGAAAGAGAGAGATGGGAGGGCCCCGCCGGTTTGATTGGACGATGGGGCCGAAATGTCGACACTTCGCATTAACTAGTATAGTTAGGGGCTGTTTGGTTCCGAGTCAATGCTTGTCACGCCTAACCTTAGAGCATCTTCAGCCGCGCCCAAGAGGCCCCCAGGACGGCGAAACTAGCGCCGTGGGGTGAAAATTCCCCCAGCCGCGCCCCAAAAGGTCAAAATAGCGTCGGATTGGGCTAAAACTGAGTCCGACGATCCCAACCCAAACCCAGCGCGCTGGGGGTTGCTTGGGGTCGCCGGATGAAAGGAAACCGCGCGATCACGGGCGCCTTTCGCGCGCTTCCCCCAACGGCCCCACTTGTCGGCCTCTTTCCGACGCAGCGTGCTCATCCATTCACCTCGTCTTCCTCGCTCTGACGCCGCCGCAAGGGAATCAATGCTCGTCGGAGTCCAGTCCAATCGCCGCGGAGTAGTCCAATCGCCGCCGCTCGTCCGCCGCGTGTCCAGCCGCATGCACCCCCTCTGCCGCTATATAAAGCGGGCGGGCTCGCCGTCGAGAGACACACCGCGCACCTCTTCTTCCTCCCCTGCTCGTCGCACTTCTTTCCTCCCCTCTCGCTGCTCCGCCATGAATCCCTACCGCACCCAGAACGGCATCCGCCGCGCCCTCACCCGCGCCGAGGCCATCCTTCTGGCCGAGGGAAACTACCCTTGTCCGGTAGACATGCGTCTGCCGCGCGGGTGGGTGCTCAGCGCCGCCGGCGTGCCGGTGCCGCCTCTGCCTCAGGGGCAGGAGTTCGAGCGGTAGGTTCTCGCCGTCCGCGCCACCATGACCGCCGAAGAATTCGCCGATCCGGCGAATGCGCCGAACAACATTGCGCGCTGGACGGACTACTTCAAGGAGCGCCGCAACCAGGCGCTCGTCTCCGTCCAAGGTCTGGAGCCGGTGGCCGGCCAAGGGAACCGCTCGGTAATCCTGTGGTGGAGCGCCGAGGGGCGCACGCTCGTCTCAGTCCTCTACCACATTCAGGATGGCAACCAGCCGCGCCTAGAGTACCCATGAAAGGGTGACGGTGAGCGGCGTCGATGGTGCAACGGAGTAGAGCAGCGTCGGTGGTGCAGCGGAGGCGAGTAGCGTCGACGGTGCAGCGGAGGCGAGCTGCGTCAATGGTGCAGCAGATGCACCATCCTAGTTTTTAATTTTCTGATGAATCTATGTAACAGTAGGCCAAATATTATCGCATATTATGTAAAATCCCTCAAATATTAATGAATTTTCGCCGAATTTGCTCTATGTTCATGAATTCCGCCGAACTTGGACGAAATTTGGTCGAACTGGCCACGACTGGGTAGCCCCCCCCCCCCCCCCCCCGCCAGGACCTATCTCCGCGTCGGTCGCCCCCAAGCGGCGCTAAAAATAGCGCCGCAAAACGTCCTGGGGGGGCGAACGGCTGGACATGCTCTTAGTCATGGCACAACATCTTTGGCTTGTGTTTGGTTTATTGTCACACTTGTGGCTTGCCACACTTTACTAGTACTATGGTCCACCTGTCATAGACTTATTTTTTTGGCATACCTTGTCACACTTTGTGGTGGCCATTTTGTTCACCACACTTTTATGGCAGCCACACTTTGCCTAAGTTTAGTTGTGGCAAAGTTAGTAACAATCCAAACAGCCCCTTAGTTCGCCCGGCGCATACTTAACTGCAAAGGTGCATTGCCTCCGAAAAGAAATAGAAATAGCGACCGAAGTAACATAGCAGGAATATGCCCGTCCTTCCAATGGGACACCTTGCTTGAACAAACACCTCACGTTCTCGTTTCGATCAACAACTGATAAAGACTTGAGAGAAAGCTCCCCCGGTGGTGACGGATCGAGAACACCACCTACATACGTCTCGCTTGTTGTTTGTATGACTTGAGAACTCACGCAGCATATATCATCGCTTTGGAAGTCATGCTAGCTATTATTATACATGTCCGTAGAGTATAGGCACACAAATGGTTAGGGCAAATCCAGCGCCCGATCACAAACGAACGAGCGTTTCGTTCATTTTCTGTCCGATTTTAGCTGGATGTGCGAACGTTGCGTACTTCGCATTCATCTGGCGGTCGATTTTCACGCGCTCGGCCGTGAGTTGTTGCATGTAGGCCTCCTCGTTTGTCACCCAATGAGGGACGGTCGACATCCACACCGGCACCTTGGCGACGAGAACTTCCATTGGTAGCCGACGAGGTTGTCGGGCTCCGGGAGCCAATGGGGGGGGGGGGGGGGAGGGGGTGTCCAGTCCCGGTGCGTCGAACAGTGGCGGTGGCGATAACACCAATGTACGGTGGCGCATCGCGAATGACGAGTTCACGTCATGGCGGGGGCAACGCCTCCATGCCCTTGTGGATGGCGAGTTCCAGCCCAGGCCACCAGAGCTTTAACTCGTCGACGAGAGCTCCATGACCCGCGCCACCGCGACCTTCACCTTGGCGACCTTTCGCCGGAACTCAACGTCGTCAGCGGCTTTCTTCCGCGCGCGATGACGATCGGAGGGATGATCGTGGCAGGGGCACATCAGCAAGGATTAGGTGTTGGCGCCCGCACCACCATCTGATGGCGCAACTCCTGCGCCAAGTTCGATGACACATGGACGCGATCTCAGCTCAGACACCACCATTAGAAAGGTGAACGTCGAGCCACGACATCAGACATATATACCGCCAGTAGTGGCGGCATTGATCCGCCGAGACGTAGATCCTATTGCGCGGTGGCTCTCGAGGTGGTCGCGACGATGGCGGGGAAGGGAATGGGGCACGATGGCCGAAGCCCGCCAAGCTGGTCCGGCGTGGATGCGAGGAGGCGTCGGCGGACACGAAATGAATGTTCAACTCGTTTGCTCGATGTTCGCACCAGTGTAAACTCAACGCACATTTGCACTGAGTTTGCACCGACACGAATAAACGCTTGGAGCGAATATATGCGTTTGCGTTCGCGCGTTTGTCACAATTTCGTACCATCCGTAATGCAAACGGAAGCGCACGAACAAAATGCGGTCGCGAGTTGGAGCGGCCTTTAATGGTTTGCCTCTTGTACAATGTGTTCTCATTTTATTTTTTGAAAGCATTCACATTTCGTCCAATATACTGTTGTATTCTTGGTTCGTTCGTTTTCAAATAGACTATTCTGCCCCTTCTAGAATGTGGTAGTATTATCGTTTGTGTTGTGATGGGGTAGGCGTTAGGATATACGGAGTTGCACTATTGGCATTTTGGTAGGAAACCGATTTAGCTCCGTGGAATATTCGCTGGCGGGGAAAGCGAAAGGGAAAGCTCCGGAGGTGTGCGTGTAACCGTTGTTGAGACGGGAAAACGCGAAATTAGGAGAGCGACCCTACTACGCTACTCTCGCTCGCGGTAGAAGATCATACGTGCCCGTCGCCTTCACGGCATCAGCATTGGAGTCTGACAGGCAACAGATAAGCGTAAAGAAGGCAAAAGTAAGAGAGAGAGAGAAGCTGTGGATTGTTTATTGAGCGTGAGGTGTGGTGGCGGAACGCCGCGTTTGCCTGGGCATGGATGAGACGTACAACGGCGTAATTTATCGTGGAGACGCGGTAAAGCGATCCAGTTGACCCAGCTTTTTTCTGTCCAGACGTGGCAGTACGGCACACGGTGCTGCTCACTTGTCACTGCTAGTAGGCCTCAAAGGCAGGCGAGGAAGCTTTATCGTTGGCGTCTTCCACAGAGTATAGCTAACACTAGCACCAAGAATAATAGAGTGATGTACTCCCTTAGTTTTTAAATAGTATTACTATAAAATACTCTCTTCGATCCATAAAAAGTGTCGCTCATTTTATATTAAGCTAGTACAAACTGAGCGACACTTATTATGGATCGAAGAGAGTATATATTTTCAATATAAACTACATATGAATGTATATGAATATATAGTTAGAGTTTAGATTCATTTATTTTGCTTCGTAATAGTTCATATTGAAATCTCTAAAATATTTTTTATTTAGGGACGGAGGGAGCAGTTCGGATATTGCTTTTGAAGGATGAGCGTCAAGAACGACATTTATAAATTTGAATTTCCGCTTGGCAAAAAATATGTATTTTTGTGAACAAACATACACATATATAATACAAACATATAAACTTTAGAACATTATCTTTCCATACGTGGCGTACAGAGAAAATACAAATGTGATTAAATGGAACACAACTGCAGTAGCGAAGGGTACCTAAGCAACGAGCGGCTGAGGCGGGAACGACGACATAGGAAAAAAAACGGCATGGTGCCTGAGTGGAGTCGCGGAGGTCTTCCGAGGCCTAGGTAAGCAGACGACATGTCATATCAGCGTTATCATCCAGAAAGAGGAGCGGATATAGAGATAGAGAAGGGGCGGATTAAAAACGATGCGGGCTTCAGGTGAGAATTTTGGTATGCCAAGAGCGTCGGAGTCCTGCGTGGTGAATGTCTGGACTCTCGCGAACCTCCCCTAGGTTTGCATTTGATTTATAGGAATTCGAACACAAATACATGAAAGTATATGACATGATGTTTGATGATAAAAAAAGATCAAACACATCGATCCTGACAGTTACGGGTGTTTGCGAGACAACATTGGAGATGCCCTAACCTGGGAAATTCTACTTGGTTCTCCTTGGATAAAAGATGCGAAAAATGTTGCGCGACGAGAAGTACATTAATTTATATTAATAATAATCATAGTTACGAGTTCAAGGACCATTACAGACATGCGAACATTGTCCACTAATATCCTTTAGGGCATCTCCAATGGCGTGTCGCAAAACACCCACAAAACATCCGAACGGATGTGTCCAGTCATTTTTCTGTCATCCAACGTTGTGCCATAATTGTAAGTGGGCGTTTCCATGCTTCCGAATTCCGCCAATCGGATGCAAACCCGGGGAAGTGTTGCAAGCCTCTGAACCTCTTCCACTCATGTGTCCGCTCGGTTGGTCACACCCAAATTCAACATTGTGCATCCCCCTTTCGAACATCGCCTTAAATTCATGTTGGTATATCGCTCCAGGGCAGGTAGGACTAGATGATGTCGGTATGATAGACATGACTGGACGTGAGGCCAATGCCACTTCAATGTGGACGCGATGACTGAGAAGCCTAGTCTGAGTATTTCGTCACATTAAAGCGGGGTTGGTCTGCCCTCCCCGACTATTTAATGAGGGTTTTGGTGACAGCCAAACCGCATGAAGCACACACACACCCGAACCCTGCCAGTGCATCTCGATTATGGGATGAAAATTTTCAAGTAGAAACACATTATGGGATGTGTCGTGGGGTTAACACAGCAGATGTCCGAGTCATCAAACTTGTAGTGAGGCCTTTGCTGCGAGGTGGTATCGAGGAGAGAGTCGACATAGACACGGTACTCGGCGATTTACCCAGGTTTCGGCCCCTCTTTGTTCTTGAGGTAAAGACCTACTCCTGCTTCTTATTATTGAGGGGTTTCCGGTTCGTCGAAAGGACTAGCCGGCTTGTGGTAACTTTTGTCTCAGGAAGATCTAGGTTACGAGTCGCGCGTTCGTGGTTTGTATGTTGAGTTGAGTTGAGAGTTTATCCTGGCGCCCCGAACCCTCGGCTTATAAAGGTGCCGGGTCCAAGAGTCCACGGATCCGAGTCCTACTTGAGGTGGAATCCTATTCTATGTATAGTTTACGAATATGCTACGCGCTATACAAGGTAAGTCGAATTCCTTCTTGGTCTTCAAGCTTGTCTCCTTTGCGCGTCTCCCTCTGGGCCTGGCCTTGTTTTCGTGGGCCTTCACGTATAAGCCGGTCCAGAGAGTTGTGATCTAATGCCGGGTTATGGGCTTGGTCCATCCCCCCGACATTAGCCCCCAAAATTGGTATGATGCTTTAGTCTTCATGGCAATCTTCAGTTGCTTGATTGATCTTCATAGAGCCGACTCTTATGAGTAAACCGACTCACGTCTCTGTGTCTTCAAGGTTCTCACACCGGCTTGTGCTTCAAGAAGATGACGCCGGATTGTTCTTCGAGGTGATGACGCCGGCTTATGCTGATGCCGATTTGTGTATCACTTTTTGATTCCCCCCTAAGTCTTTTAATTTGACTTTTGAGTCAAAAAATTATTTGTCGTTGTATTTATTGTTGTTCTGCCCGAAGCGTCGCCACTAAATGCACGGTGAAAATCGAGGAGTCATCATGAATGCCACCTACCGTGGGAAACCTACCCAGGTTTTTATGGCATTGATTGGCCACCTTCTTTTTATCTATATAAATAGACGTCCGAGGGGTGATTCTTTCACACCCTCTTCTTCTTCTCTCCATCTTCCTCATGGTTCTCCGGCGCCGTGTCCGCGGCAAAATCGCATCTCGCTGTTTTCGCGGCCGTGCCTCTTATGGCATGCAGCGCCGCGTTGTTATGTCTGTAGGCGGGGGTCATCTTAGTTGTGATTTTGTTTTGAACATCCCTAGTCCTCTTGCGGCTCTGGTTTTTCTTTTGCCCATGTTTTCTCGTGCTATTTCCGAACTTGGGCTGGATGCTCTCTGGCTGGAGTTCCAGGCCAATTATCGTCCTCTTATTCTGGTGGAACTTCGAGTTGATTCCTATGGTTTAGCGTTTTTGGCTTCCGGTTGGCAGGAATTTTCTCGTGAGTTTGATCTTCGTGCAGGGGATACTCTCTGCTGTAGGTTTGACGGTGAGAAAATCCTCTGCGTGCGTGGTTTTAGTGTTGAGGGAAACCGCCTCCAGCCTTATTTGGAGGGCACCGTTGCGCTCGTCATGAATGGTGGTGAAGCTTCTCTTCCTTCTTCTCCCGAAGAGTCTGCTGTTGAGGGTGCAAGCGAGTCACCGACTAACGGTATTTGCTCTTCTGGAGCTGGAGAAGAAGGTGACGGAGCTGGAGAAAAAGCTGGCGGAGCTGGAGAAGAAGCTGGTGTAGCTGGATAAGAAGCCGTTGGAGCATTGGCTTCGGTGCTCCGCAAATAAGTCGAGCTTCACCTTTTGTTATGCCATTGACATCATGAGCTGGTCGCTTTAACAATGACTCCTCCCTTTGTCTTGATGATGCTCTGTTTTGCATTTCACATAAGGGTATATGTAGAAATCGTAATTCCTTGGATGATTTCTGTCTGTAGTCCTTTTTGATGTAATGAAGACGACTAAAGCCCTTGTAATCTAGGCTAGTAAGCCGACATAGCTTTTGCCGACTTTTGTCTTTAGTTTTTATTCTGATGTAAGAGGTTTGTAACCCGAGATGGATGAAATGTTTTGTTCCTTAATGAACCTTCTAAGTCAAAAAATTTATCTTTTGACTTGTGTATGAGACTGGCTTATTGGATAAGAGGATTAGCCCCCTGAGTCGGTTGAAACATAATGTTGTGCCGACTCATAAAATGAATTGCGAATGTTGCTCCCCAAAACTCGGTGGTAATATATGCCAAGTTTGTAGAGAGAACTAGAGGTATAGTCCCCATGAATCGGTATGAGTTCCTGCGATGTCATGCCGAGTTATAAGAGGGTGATTATTTCCCAAAATTTTAACATGAATATGTGTTCATGCTAAAAAAAAATCGACTTATAGTCCCCATGAGCCGGTATGAATATCTTTGTATCTTACTGGGTCATAGAAGAAGATTTTCGAGATTCTAGCACCTATGAGTCGGCATGCGTGTCTTGGCGTACGACCGAGTCACATAAAGACGTTATTTGAATTGTATTCCCCATGAGTGGGCATGTGTGTCTTTGACACGCTGCCGCATCACATAGACAAATTTTTCGAGTTGTAGTCCCCATGATTCGGTATGCGTGTATTGACACATTACCGAGTCACATAAAGACTTTTGAGCTGTAGTCCCATGAGTCGGCCTGTGTGAATTGACACAGTACCGAGTCGCATAGGAACTTGGGTTGAGTTGTGGTCCCTAAGAGTCGGCATGTGAGTATTGACACATTACCGAGTCGCATAGGTTTTAACTCTGTATCCTGCAAGGATTTTGTGTATATGCAAAGGAAAAAATACGCTTATGATTATGTATGCAAAAAGGGTAATTCATGAAGTGCTTGAAGAAGCCGGCTCTGGATTCATATGGTCCTCATCTTCTCACGTTTGAGAAGAGTTTGGGTTATCCTTGAGTCGAGACTTCTCTGTATGCCATCTCACATTGATCAGCGTTTCTCCGTTTGCGTCAAAAAATCTCTTTTGGAAATTTTCTAGCTGGATTTCACGCGTTTAAATCGTATGAGCATCGAACATACAAGCAATTTAGGAGGCGTGCAGTGTCACATGTATAAGCCGAGGTTTCTTGGGTGAAGACTCGATGGGTATAGTCGAGCCCTCAAGATTTCTCTGAATTCGAGCTTTGTACATGCAATTTTCACTTATGTGCCGAGATTTCTCAGTTAGAGGTTGATGAGTTGTCATCAAGCTCTGTTGAACTTTCTCTGAATGAAACACATAAGTGCCCAGATCACCAATTGGAGGTTGATCAAGCCCCCAGGTTTCTGAGAATTTTGTAAATGCAAAATATGACATGTGTGATGCAAAACATAAAAATAAATGCATGCAATGCTTATGATGATGTTAAATTTAAAATATTTGTTATGATTAAAGCTAGTTTTTTTGTGTGACGTTATAGCCGGTTGCGACGAAAAGTCGACTTTTAATGGCGAGAGCCGGTGCGATGAAAATCGACTTGTGTGTGGTCGGAGCCGGTGCGATGAAATCCACTTGTGTGTGGCCGAAACCGGTGCGATGAAGATCGACTTGTGAAAAGTTAATAAGGCAAAGAAGCCGGTGCGATTATGATCGACCTTTATATATTTAATTTGGCAAAAGCCGGTGCGACATGAGTCGTCTTACAACCTTAAGTAAAATGGCATTCCTTTCCTACCTAAGTATAATACAGACGAAGTTGTGCGATGTCCCACGGCCTGAGGGTTTCTTCCATACAGGTGCGTGTTTTCTCCTTCTCTCGCATATCCACTAGGTAGTAGGATCCATTGTAGGGTTTCTTGATGACCACAAAGAGTCCTTCCCATGGAGAGGATAACTTGTGTATTCCGTCTTTCTCTTGTATGAGTCGGAGCACCAAGTCGCCTTCCTGGAAAGTCCGGGTCTTGATTCTACGGCTATGGTAGCATCGTAGGTCTTGGTGGTAGATTGCCGACTTGGCTGCCGCTAGCTCTCGTTCTTCGTCGAGAGCGTCTAGAGCTTCTTTCCTTGCTTTCTCATTGTCGGCTTCTACATATGCTGCCACTCTAGGTGAGTCGTGACGTATGTCACTTGGGAGAACGGCTTCTGCACCATAGACCAGGAAGAAAGGCGTGTAGCCGGTTGACCTATTAGGAGTCGTCCGTATGCTCCATAGTACTACGGGTAGTTCCTTCTCCCAGCTGCCTGGTGTTCTCTCTAAGGGAACGCAAAGCCGGGGTTTGATGCCACGAAGCAACTCTTGGTTGGCTCTCTCGTCTTGTCCGTTGGACTGAGGATAAGCGGCTGATGTAAGATCGAGTCAGATGTGTTCTCTCTGGCAGAATCGTTGCATAAACCCCTTTGACAGGTTAGTCCCATTATCAGTGATGATGCTATGGGGGTAGCCTAATTTGTATATTATCTTTTTCAATAATTTCAGTGTCGTCTCAGCATCACACTTGTTGACCGACGCTTCTTCTATCCACTTGGTAAACTTATCAACTTCCACAAGGAGGTGGGTGTTCTTGTTGGGGGATCTTTTGAAGGGTCCCACCATATCAAGCCCCCATACCGCAAAAGGCCAAGTGATAGGAATCATCCTGATTTCTTGAACCGGTATGTGATCTTGCTTTGCATAGCACTGGCATCCATCACATTTCTTGATGACATCTTCCGCATCCGCATGCGCCGTAAGCCAGTAGAAGCCGTGTCTGTAAGCTTTGGCCACAAGGGAAGGAGAGCCGACATGGTGTCCACAATCACCAAAATGTATTTCGTTGAGGATGACTCTCCCTTCTTCTGGTGAAACACATCTTTGAAACACATCTGCGGGACTCCGACGATGTAACTCGCCATTGATGATGGTGAAGGACGTGCTTCTTCTGATGATTTGTCGGGCCATGAGTTCATCAGTCGGTAATGTTCCCCGGGTCATGTAGTCCAAATATGGTATTGCCCAATCTGGGGTGGCGAGTATTGCTGCAACCAGAGCCGGGCCTAGGTCTGGCTCTGCTATATCTTGCTCTGTTGGTGACTGTACGGACGACTTTGTCAAGATATCAAGGAACACGTTTGGAGGAACCGGCTTGTGCTGAGAGCCGAGTCTGTATAAGGCATTGGGTGCTTCATTTTGCCTGCGGTCCACGTGGTCGACTTGATAGTCAACAAGAAAACCGGCTTGTCTGTCTACCTCTCGGCGATAAGCCGCCATCATGGGATCCTTGGAGTCCCAAGTACCTGACACTTGTTGGGAGACGAGATCTGAGTCTCCGTAGCAATGGATCCGGCTTATGCCCATCTCATGGGCTAGCCGTAGCCCATGGAGTAGGCCTTCATATTCTGCTGCGTTGTTGGTGCAGATGAATTGTAACTGCAAAACATAGCAGAATTTTTCTCGTATGGGGGAGGTGAGAACCACGCCAGCTCCTGACCCTTTCAACTGTCGACTTCCATCAAAGTGCATCGTCCAATACTTGGTCACCGGCTTATCTTGGGGTGCTTGGATTTCTTCCCAGTCATTGATGAAGTTGGCCAGCGCTTGAGACTTGATGGCGGTGCACGGCTCATATTTGGTATGATAAGCCCCCAACTCTATAGCCCACTTTGCAATCCTTCCCATGGCCTCGCGGTTTTGGATGATATCTGCAAGTGGTGCTGAGCTGACCACGGTTATGGGGTGCTCTTGGAAGTAATGCTTGAGCTTCCGGCTTGCCATGAATACACCAAGAATCAGCTTCTGCCAATGAGGGTAGCGTTGCTTTGATAAAGTTAGCACCTCACTGACGTAATAAACCGGCCTTTGCAGGGGATATTCCTTGCCGGCTTCCATACGCTCCACCACAACTACGACACTGACAACACAGTTGTTAGCCGAGATATAGAGTATCATAGGTTCCTTTGGCGCGGGAGCCACCAGGATTGGGGCTTGGGTTAGCTGTTTCTTGAGTGATTCCAGAGCCTCATCGGCTTCATTGTCCCAAACGAAGTTGTCGACTTTCGCAAGAGCCGGTACAGGGGTATGTCCGTTTCTCCGAGTCGGATGATGAACCGGCTCAGGGCGGCTACGCATCCTGTGATCTGCTGAACTCCTTTGATTGACGTCGGCTTCTGTAGGGTCATGATAGCTTTGATATTTTCCGGGTTTGCCTCAATGCCTGACGAGGGGGTGACCCCATGACTCCTACATGTGAGACTACCTGGTGCGTGTGAAGACAGAAGGCCTGCTGGGAAGATACGACAAGCCCACGATTGGTCCAACCAAGCACCGACGTAGGAGTCCGCGACTAACATGGAAGGTGCAGCTTGGCGTACAAGGCAAGACTAGAACTAGGAAACTACCTCTGTAACCTAGCACGGACTCCCTGAGACCTAGCCTAGTATATAAAGGCTAGGAGGGGAGATGTCCAGATAAACTCAATACACATCTACTCATCCTAGCCTTGCGAGAACCCGCCTTGGCCTCCACTGTAATCGCCCCCTCACGTGATTATATCGAGCAGGAAGTGCTTCTCTTGTTAGTCGACGAGTATCGTCCAACCTATGCCTATCTCTATGACTAACCTAGGGTCCCTGCCCATGGGATTTGCCGGGGTTGATCCCCGTCAATTGGCGCCGACCGTGGGGACTACACAGGTTGGAATCACGATCTCGGCGGTCCCGCCTTCAGAAGATCAAGACTCGAGGACTAGAACCAAATCTAGCTCGCTCGAGAAATTCAAGATCACCACAAGCATCTCCATCATCTCGTCAAGACCCCCTATCCTGCAGCCGAGCCAAGTCCAGCGCCTCGACGACTGTCAGATCCATCGCCGACGGAAAAGAACTCGACGATCCAGAAGACAAGCATGAGGACTCTACTCAAGAACCCTACTCGACGAATCGCAGCGCGCGGCCGAAGACTCGCCCACCAGTCGACAACCCGCCGCCGCCCGGACTCCCTCCACACGCCAAGACGGCGACTCCGAAACCCAGACCGAAGAGTACTACGACCCAGATCGAAGGCCCGATGAATTCTCCAACTTCATCCGAAGCCAATCACTCAGCGACGGGATAGAACTTGACCCAAGACTCCATAGCCGACCAGAAGACCACTCGCCGATCTTCCAAATATCGAGGGGAAGAAGGCACGCCGGCTCCAGCAAACTCACAGCCAAAGAGCCACTGGAAGGACCTTGCGCGATCCACTGTTTGGAAGACAGTCGAGGACATCTCAGAGCAATCCACACACTAGGAGATTGCCGCCTATTCAGCGAACTCTCCAACAGCCTCAAGGAGGAGCGCGAAGCCAAACGCACTCGAAGAAGCGTGTAGTCGCCTGCACCAACTACAGAAGAGCAATACCCCGCGTCCCAGGGACGAGTCTGCATGATCCAAGAAGGAAGACCTCCGAAAGCAAAGCAAGATGCCTACACCCTGCAAGCAGAAGCAGCCGAAGACCTAAAGATAACTGAAACCTACCAACTGAGCGGCGCCGAGACCAGCATCACTTTCTCACAGAGTGACCAACCGCCCGCAGTCCCGAGGCCTGGGCACGCACCCTTGGTCCTCGAAGCACAGATCGGAGGCTACGACATGGACAAAGTCTTCATGGACGGAGGCAGCAGTCTAAACATAATCTTCGCCAGCACCCTACGCAAGTTGTTAATCCCACGATCAGTCTGGAAGAAGTCAGACACCACAATATACGGCGTAGTCCCAGGAGAAGCATCCACCTCCATCGGAACAATACAGCTTGACGTGATCTTCGGCAGTAAACGCAACTTCGCAAAGCAAGACTGGAGTTCGAAGTGCTCGACTGGCAGTCGCAGTATCACGCCATACTCGGGAGCGAGACTTTCGGAGCCCAACAACAGCTAAAAGAAATAGCCATGGTGATGGACAAAAGCATATTCCCACTGGAAAATAGAAGCGAGACAAAATAATTTGGCCGCGACTTCAGCGTCGACAACGACACGATCACACACCAAGTACACCCAACAGACCCAGTGAAGATACTCCGCGTATATGCCCACCTTCCAGAAGAGCAAGCAACCACCCTCATAACTTTCCTTCGCGAAGAGTGGAAATTTTTCGCCTGGTGCCCAGCCGACATGCCCGGGGTACCACGAGAATTTGCAGAGCACGCGCTCCACGTCAAGTCAAATACCAAGCTAGTAAAGCAGGCGCTGCGACGATTCTCAGAACCCAAGCGCAGATCAATCGGAGAAGAAGTCAACCGACTACTCGATGCACAGTTCATCCGAGAGACGAAAAAAGCAACATGGATAGCAAACCCAGTCCTAGTCCCTAAAAAGGACACCGAGATCCTGAGGATGTGCGTCGACTATGGGCCTATCAACAAGCACTGCCCTAAAGACCACTTCCCCATGCCAAGAATCGATCAGATAATCGACTCCACAGTAGGATGCGACCTCCTCTCTTTGCTCGACGCATACTCAGGATACAATCAGATCAGGATGAAGGAAGAAGACGAAGAGCACACCACGTTCATCACCCCTTACAGAGTATTCTGCTACCAAACAATGCCCTTCGGCCTAAAAAACGCGGGAGCCACGTATCAACGGATGATGCAAGCATGTTTGAGAGATCAGATTGGCAGGAACGTCCAGGTTTACGTAGACGACATTGTCATCAAAACCTACAGTGCAAACACACTACTCGACGACCTCCGCGAGACGTTTGCGGCCCTCAACAAGTACAGGATCAAGCTCAACCCCAAAAAATGCGTGTTCGGCGTCCCAACCGGAAAATTACTAGGGTAGATGGTCTCTGCCCGAGGGATCGAAGCAAACCCCGAAACGGTCCAAGCAATCGCCAAGATGCAAAGGCCAACCAACATCAGTGGAGTACAGAAGCTCACAGGAAAGCTCGCAACATTGAGCCGCTTCATCAGCAGATTAGGCGAAAGGACCTTACCGTTCTACAAACTGCTGAGAAAAGGAGAAAAATTCGAGTGGTCCGAAGAAGCCAGCAGTGCATTCGCAGACTTGAAGAAGACCCTCTCGACCCCACCAATCTTGGCGGTGCCAAAAGAAAGGGAAAAGCTATATCTCTACATAGCAGCACACAACAGCGTCGTGAGCACAGTGCTCGTCGTCGAGCGTGCAGAAGAAGGAAAAATCCAGAGCATCCAAAGACCAATTTACTACCTCAGCACGCTACTCACTAAGCCACAGCAACGGTACCCACACTACCAGAAGCTCCTGCTCGCCATCATCATGACCTCTAGGAAAGTATCACACTACTTCGATGAACACCCCATCACAATCGTGAGCAACGCACCACTCACGGACATCCTCAACAATCCCGGTGCGACCGGTCGAGTCGCCGAGTGGAACATGGAGCTCAGCCCACGAGACCTGCAGTTCAAACACCTGACAACAATCAAAGCCCAAGTACTCCCAGATTTTCTGGTCGAGTGGGCAGAAGTCCAAACACCGGGTCCTCCAGACCTATCCAACTCATGGACGATGTACTTCGACGGATCTAAAAGACAGCAAGGAGCTGGAGCAGGCGTCGTCCTAGTCTCCCCCAAAGGAACGAAGCTCAAATACATCCTCCAGATCAACTTCAGCAACACCTCCAACAACAAAGAAGAATACGAGGCACTAATTCACGGCATGCGCATGGCAAAAACTTGTGGCGCCACTCGCCTCTCGATCTATGGCGGCTCCAACCTCGTCGTCCAGCAGGCGATGGGAGACTGTAACGCAGTCGCAGACAACATGGCAGCCTACCAGAAGCTCTTCAACGCATTAGAGGGAGGATTCGACGGCTGTGAATTCAACTACATCCCCAGAGCAAATAATACAGAAGCCGACGAACTCGCGAACATCGGATCGACTCGAGGGCCAATACCACCAGGCGTTTTCCTCAAGAGCATCAATCAGAGATCAATAAAGACAAAGCCAGCGGAGCCCAAAGTAGTCGCAGAAGAAGACGACACCAACGAGCCAACACATGTGGCAGCCACGAGCGCAGTCGAAGGCACAAACAATCAAGTAGTCGAAGTCGAAGTACCAGCAACACTTGAAGACCCGGCCTGGGCAAGACCTTTTCTTCGATTCCTAATCGAAGGCACCCTACCACAAGACGTTGCAGAAGCCCGACGCATCAGTCGACGATCCAAAGCATTCACAGTAATCAACAGAAAACTTTACAAGCGCAGCATTTCCCAGGTGCTACAAAAGTGCATAGACGAAGTAGACGGCAAAGCCCTACTACTGGAGATTCACGAAGGCACCTGCGGGCATCATGCCAGCAGTCGAGCACTCGTGGAAAAGGCCTTTCGGGCAGGATTATACTGGCCGACAGCAATGAGAAATGCAGAGGATATTGTACGGCGTTGCATTGCCTGCCAAAAGTTCGCCAGCAGGCTGCACGCCCCAGCATCGGAACTCAAAACCATCCCGTTGTCATGGCCATTCGCCACATGGGGACTCGACATGGTAAGCCTACTCAAAAAATCATCAAAATGAGGAAGAAATCACCTACTGGTCGCAGTCGACAAATTCACCAAATGGATCGAGGCAGTACTAATCACCAGCTCAACTTCCCTCATGGCAGTCAACTTCATCAAATCAATCATCTTCAGATTCGGAGTTCCACACAACATCATCACAGACAATGGGACCAACTTCACAGCAGCTGAGTTCCAAAACTTCTGTCAAGAGTTGGGCATCAAAATCAACTATGCATCAGTCGCACACCCGCAGTCTAATGGCCAAGTGGAGAAAGAAAACGGCTTAGTATGCGGAGGATTAAAGAAGCGACTCCTAGCACCACTTGAACAGGCCGCAGGCAACTGGATAGAGGAGCTCCCCGCAGTCCTATGGAGTCTACGCACCACCCAAAACAGCTAAACCCAGTTTACACCCTTCTTCTTGGTATACGGGGCAGAAGCAGTACTACCGCATGACTTAAAATTTGGAGCGCCCAGAGTCTCAGGGTACGAAGAAGAAGAGGCGGAAGAAGCGCTGCAGGACGACAAAGACGTAGCAGACGAAGCACGGGACACAACCATCACAAGGTCCGAAGGGTACCAGGACAAATTACACACATATCAAAGCAGTCGCCTGCGGACAAGAACGTTCAACAAAGGAGACCTTGTGTTGAGGCTAATACAGGAAAAAGTGCACAAACTTGCCCCGCAATGGGAAGGACCATTCATCATCTCAGAAGTCATTGGAGGAGGAGCATACCGACTGCAGAATCCAAAGACCAATGAGGACGTGGGAAATCCATGGAACATAGCCAACCTACGCCTGTTCTACCCATAGTCCTCTAGACATCATCAAGATATCAGCAGCAACACCGATCGGCAACACATGTAAAATCTGAAGGAATAAACCAATGTTGCCAGAAGCACTCTTACTTACAAGCACTCGGGGGCTCGAGCCAAGAACTCCCCCCGAGAGACGCTATCTTCGCAAACGCGACCTTTACTTACAAGCACTCGGGGGCTCGAGCCAAGAACTCCCCCCGAGAGACGCTATTTTCTCAAAAGCGACCTTTATCTACAAGAACTCGGGGGCTCGAGCCTATAACTCCCCCCGAGAGACACTATCTTCGCAAACGCGACCTTTATCTACAAACACTCGGGGGCTCGAGCCTAGAACTCCCCCCGAGAGACGCTATTTTGGCAAACACGACCTTTATCTACAAGCACTCGGGGGCTCGAGCCTAGAACTCTCCCCGAGAGACGCTATTTTTGCAAACAAGACCTTTATCTACAAGCACTCGGGGGCTCGAGCCTAGAACTCCACCCGACAGACGCTATTTTCGCAAAAGCGACCTTTATCTACAAGCACTCGGGGGCTCGAGCCTAGAACTCCCCCCGAGAGACGCTATTTTCGCAAACGCGACCTTTATCTACAAGCACTCGGGGGCTCGAGCCTAGAACTCCCCCCGAGAGACGCTATCTTCGCAAACGCGACTTTTACTAAAAAAGACTCGGGGGCTCGAACATACAACTTCCCCTGAAAGACGTTACGCTCGCTAATAACGCGATTCTCGCCAAACAAAGTTGCATCAAAAAGCAAACGATTCTTTAAGTCTTCACCCGATCCAAACTTGGAAAAATTCAAAGACAACTACAAACTAGTGAGACAAAAATTCATAAAGCCTACGCCTGATTCTGCAAATCAAACGCAGCCTCGGGGGCTACTCCCATCAGGAGCGCTTGCGCGCACCCGGGAAGACATTTTCCCATTTACAAAGGAGTCGAAGACGAAGATATTCTCATCACAAAGGAGTCGAAGACGAATATATTCTCATCGCAAAGGAGTCAAGGATATTATCATTACAAAGGAGTCGAAGACATTCTCATTACAAAGGAGTCAAAGACATTTCATTACAAAGAAGTCGAAACGACAGTTCAGAAGGACCTGCGGAACTACAAAGCCGGGCTACATTTCAACTTCTACATGTGTGCTCATGCTGAGATAATTGGCACTTTCGTGCCACAACTAGGCGGGCATCATCACAGACAAAGTAGCAACCTAGCCGACGAGGGAGAAGCTCGCTGTCCTCCAGTTCTACAAGGTGCCTCGCCTACTGCCGCTGCCGCTTGACGACTTGCTTGACGTCGAGTTCATCCTTAGAACTAGAAGAGCAAACACCATCGCCCGAAGGATCAGCCGAAGACGAAGACACGGGAGAAGCAGGCGAACCACCACTCGAGCCACCGGAATCACTGCTGCTTGTTTCCTCGCAGTACGGATCCAGACGGTTTCCACCAGCGTCAAATGCACGGATAATAACAGTACCTTCACCGTCAAAACGACAACAAAGGCTATCTCTGCTGCGCAGATTCAATTGATGAGAAAATGCCCTCCAGCCAGACCCAAGGAAAATCAAAGACGATCTATCAATTTCCAGCTCAACCCAAGAAGAAGAACGAGAACATCCATGCAGACGGAGCCAGAAGCCCTTCAAGCCACGCTCAGAAGCAATGAAGGCAAACGAGTCAGGAAGAGGAACCCGGGAAGCATTCCGGCCAAGAACATGCAAAAGAAAATCATAGCGCCAGAAATCATCCTCCAGGGAGAAGGAAGAAGAAGGCACAGACGCAGCCCCATGACGACCACCTCGTGAGGAATGAGGAGTGCGGCCACCACGACCACGGCCTCGCCCAGCAACACCACGGACTCGCCCAACTACACCACTACCACGCTTGGGTGCCATGTGAAGAGGAAGAAGCAGAAGGAAAATATGAGAAAAATGGATATCAAGGACGGACAACCAAAGGAAGTATTTATAGCGCAATCCAAGGGCAAACCAGGAAAAACGTGCAGAAGCCCAGGCGGCGCCATCATTGCATCAAAGACCGAATGGTCCAGGCGTTACGAATTCCAAGACGCAGATGCCTTCACATGGTCAGCATTATTTACAGGACGCGTCAAATCTCGGCTGTTTCCCATACAAACCTCAGGAACCCAACATGCAGGATGACGTCCAAACCATCATTATGATGGTCCACAAGACGCGACGAATCAAAAATCAAGCGTCATCACAGGTCATCAAGCAGCATGACAATGCACATCAGCACAACATCTCAAGAGGAAAACATCAAGATAAAAGTAGCTGGACAAAAACCAAAAGATTCCAAAAGCCAGCTATTCGTTCAAAATTTTCTGACTCTAAAAAAATTCTTACTCCTATCGGGAGTACCCTTTTGAGTTCTGGTGCTCCCTCACCCAGAAGGCAAAGATGTGCTCGAGTGATCACTCGCACCAGCAAAAACAACATACTTTCAGAGTTCGGGTGCTCCCTCACCCCAAGAGCAGAAAAGCATTCGAGTGACTACTCGCAAAAAAGACTCAGCAATTCAGCAGACATGATTTACTCGCACACTCGACGACATTCCGAGTGGGTGCTATTTTATTTTCCTCACCTGAGTTCACTACAAGCTCCGCGAGTGACGACTAAAACAACTCACTTGATTGTTTATTCCAAGTGGGTGCATCGCTAATCAGGCTCCGTGCCTCTACAAAAACAATTATGCCTGGACTACGACACACTGTACCCAGATGCCACGCAAGCTTAGCGTGTAGGTAAGACCCCGCTGCGCAGAACGGCCGGGCCGGGACTTGCCGCAGAGCGATTTCACTCCCGACCTTTTTCCATGCGCTCGCATGATAGAAAGAGCCGAGCGGACGCGCTCAGGCTATGTGCTTACACTGGCAGCAATTGATCCTATAAGACCTGCAGCGACATGACTTTGCTTGACACCAGTGTTCCAAGTTCACGTCAAGGGACGTGGGCTTGATTGGGCTACTGTGGTATTTGTCACTAGCACAATTCACCAAGGCTCGACCAGTCGACTCCTTGGGCCCTTTCAGCTTAGCAATCCCTCGAAACAGATATTGCCATGGCTCAAAACTGCCAGCGACCCATGGCGATGCCACGCTTACAAACAATAAAGCGCAGATGAATTCGAGTCCCTTCGCGACTCTTCGAGTCCCCCAGGCACTCGGGGGCTACTGATGAGGGGGTGACCCCACGACTCCTACATGTGAGACTACCTGGTGCGTGTGAAGACAGAAGGCCTGCTAGGAAGATACGACAAGCCCACGATTGGTCCAACCAAGCACCGACGTAGGAGTCTGCGACTAACATGGAAGGTGCAGCTTGGCGTACAAGGAAATACTAGAACTAGGAAACTACCTCTGTAACCTAGCACGGACTCCCCGAGACCTAGCCTAGTATATAAAGGCTCGGAGGGGAGACGTCCAGAGAAACTCAATACGCATCTACTCATCCTAGACTTGCGAGAACTCGCCTTGGCCTCCACTGTAATCGCCCCCTCACGTGATAATATCGAGCAGGAAGTGCTTCTCCTGTTAGCCGATGAGTATCGTCCAACCTGTGCCTATCTCTATGACTAACCCAGGGTCCCTGACCATGGGATTTGCTGGGGTTGATCCCCGTCAATGCCTCTCTCTGATACTATGTATCCCAGGAGCTTGCCGGCGGGGACCCCAAAGGTGCACTTTGCCGGGTTCAACTTCATCTGGTACTTGTGCAGGTTCTTGAAAGTCTCCTGCAAGTCACTGATGAGTGAGCCGGCTAACTACGATTTGATCACAATGTTGTCCACATAACAGTGCACGTTGCGTCTAATCTGCTCCTTGAGGAAGTTTTTCATTGTTCGTTGATAGGTGGCTCTTGCATTCTTCAGGCCGAAAGGCATAGAAGTATAGCAGAAAATGCCAAAGGGTGTGATGAAAGCTGTCTTCTCTTGGTCCTCAAGGGCCATCTTGATTTGATGGTAGCCGAAATTATGCGTCAAGGAAGCACAAAAGCTCACATCCTGCAGTTGAGTCTATGATCTGATCGATGCGAGGTAGCGCAAAGGGATCCTTTGGGCATGCATTGTTTAAGTGTTTAAGTCGGTGTAGTCGATGCACATATACCAAGTCCCGTTCTTTTTTAAGACGAGGACTGGGTTTGCAAGCCACTCCGGATAGAATACTTCCATGATAAACCCGACAGCTAGGTGTTGAGCTATCTCTTCCCCAATGGCGTTCCTCCTTTCATCGTTGAATCGACGAAGGAATTGTTTCACCGGCTTTAGTCTTCGGTCTGTATTTAGGTGGTGCTCAGCGAGTTCCCTTGGGACTCCCAACATGTCAGAAGGTTTCCATGCGAAGATGTCTCGATTCTCACGGAGGAACAAGATGAGCGCGCTTTCCTATTTATCAGACAACCCGGCCCCGATGATGAACTGCTGGGTAGAATCACCAGGGACAAAGTCAACTTTCTTTGTGTCTTCAGCCGGTTGGAACTTGGGGTTGTTCTCAGGAGTCGGTTTCTTCAAGATTGTGGTGTCTGCGGGGTCCACTTTCTCTTTGTATGCTGTTAGGTCTTCTTTGGCGCACGTTGAGTCAGCAATCTTGACATGTTGCTGGTTGCACTCTGTTGCCCTGGACCGACTTCCTTCCACAGTGATTGGGCCATAAGGACCCGTCATTTTGAGCTTTAGGTAGACATAACACGGGCGTGCCATGAACCTAGCATAAGCCGACCGGCCTAAGATGGCGTGATGGGGGCTCTCAAGATCAACTACTTCAAAGGGTATGATCTCAGAGCGAAAGTTTTTAGCGTTTCCAAAGGCCGTCTACAGGTAGATTTTGCCTATCGGTCTTGCCGACTTGCCTGGGAAAATTCCATGGAAGACGGTGTGGGACTGTTGCAGCTGCTTCTGAGTTAAACCCATCCTGAGGAAGGTATCATAGTACAGAATGTTGATGCTGCTGCCTCCGTCCATGAGCACTTTATCAAGTGTGTATCGTCCACTTGTGGAGAGACTACCAGAGCCAGTGTCTGATACGTCCAAAAAGCATCACTATTTTATATTGTGATTTCACCTTATTCATTGATATATTCCACTTTAAAGTATTGTTCTTATGTTGTTTTGGCTTATTTTACACAGTTTACAACTTTCCGGTGCCGAAGCAGCAGAACCAGAATTCAGCGGTAAAAAGTGGATACCAGGTTGCTGAATCAGATCAAGTCCAAATGCGATGAAATTTTACGGGGATCAGTTTTATGAAGATTTACTAGGGATCACTGATGAAGGAGGTGAGGGGACCCACCAGGCAGCCAGAAGGGTGCCTGGCGTGACCCCCCTCCTGGCCGCGCCAGGCACCCTCTTGGATGCCTGGTGGCCCCCTCGGTGCCCCCTTTCGCCTATAAGACCCCCCTGGGGTGAAAACCCTAAAAATGAGAGTCGTTTCCGTGTTTCGCCGCCGCCACGGGGCGGAAACCTACAGAGGAGAAAAGCCATCTCCGGTAGGCAGATTCCGCCGGGGAGATCACCTCCCGGAAGGGGAGATCATCGCCATCGTCATCATCATCGTCACGGGCATCATCGAGATCATCATCAACATCATCCCCAACATCAGCACCATCTCCATCTCCATCCCATCTCATCTCACAATTGCAACTTGTGTTGTAATCCGTACTATCTATCCTCTCTACTCTGTTGGTGTTGATTACTACTTTGTGGTGAATGCTATTGAGTTTTGTTGGAGAAATATCATCGTGTCCAGATTGTTTATCACCCATCTATCACCTCTGATCATGATCTCTTTTATGTCTTGTGAGTAGTTACTTTAGTTCTTGAGAACATGGGAGAAGTCTAATTGTTAGTAGTCATACTATGTTGAAGTATTATGTGTTGTTTGATACTTAAGTTGTGTTGTTATTTCTCTAGTGGTGTTATGTGAGTCGAACACATAACACTTCACCTTTCATGGGCCTAGAGGAATACATTGTGCACAAAGGATGCTTATGGTGGGTTGCCGGAGTGACAGAAACCTGAACCCCAGTTCGCAGACTTTCGCACAAGGGAGTTATGGATCCTTGATCGTAATGTTGTGGTTAGGCTTATGCCTTAATTAGTAGCTTGTATTTGCGGATACTTGCAAGGTGTGTAATCATAAGAGTACACTTATCTTAGTCTAGAAGGTGTACTAGCATTGATCCACTCACCGACACTTATCAACACGATAGATATTACTTGGCTGAGTATGGTGAAAGTGACTGACTATCTCTCCCGTGTTTTCTCGAGAACGCTTTAGCTTTTATAAGTTCAGTTCCTAGGCTTACCCTTGTTAAAGGATTGGGCCACTTTCTACTCCTCAGTTACCTTGTTTACTTTGCTTGTCTTTTACTTTTCTGTTGCTTAAACCAAAAACCCCTAAATATTTATCTTTCAGTGTGTGCAACCTTTTCCTTATCCAGTGTCACTTATCAATACCTTCTGCTCCTCGTTGGGATGGACATCCTTATTTATAGAAAAGCTACAATTGATCCCCTAGAATTGTGGGTTATCAAGAATCGTTTATTGGCGCGGTTAACGGGCGAGGCAATCCCACTAAACCTATTAACTTCTCCGCGATCAACGAGCTTTTCTGGCGCCGTTGCCGGGGAGTGTAGCGCTATTGGTAAGTGAAGCCGCTAAGGGAACTTTTTTTTTCTGTTGTTACTTTCAGTCCTTATGTACTCTTCTGCTGTTGGTTCGTTGCTGGTAAGGAGCCGCCCCACGACTGTGGTGGTCACTCCTACCCCTACTGAAATTGTGCCCTATAAAATACCATCTGGTATTGTTGATTATGTCTTGGCTAATCGTTATATAGGAGAAGGACAACCGGGAGAACACCTGCTACATTTATCACAATTATGTTCTTTATTTAAGCTTGCAGGTGTGACGATGGAGTTCGTCATGAAGAAAATATTCTCCATATCACTCAAAGATAAAGCTTCAGATTGGTATAAGCTACTCGATAACTCTGATCTGCTTGAATGGTCAGAGCTTATGTCTTTCTTTTATGCAAAGTTTTATCCTCTTCGTGAAATTCACCAAGACAGGAACTACATCTACAACTTTTGGTCTCGCGACGGAGAGAGCATCGCTCAAGCTTGGGGGAGACTGAAGTCACTGATGCTCAAATGCCCAAACCATGAGCTCCCCAAGGAAATTATACTTACAAAATTTTATGCCAGGCTTTCTCGCCAGGACAAGGAGATGTTGGATGCCTCCTCTAGTGGGGTATTCCAGACCAGAAGTATGGAAGAAAAATGGGATCTTATAGAAAGGATCCAGAAGAACACTTAAGACTGGGAAATTGATAAAGGTATTGAACCCGCTATAAACTATGAGCATGACTACATTGAGAGTTATGTGAAGACTGATTACTTTAATACCTTTTGCTCTAAAATTGGTCTTGATTCCCAGCTAATGGTTGACTTTTGCAAGGACTTTGCTTCTCATATTGATTATTCCAGGAAGAAGGAGAGTCAACATCATAAACCTTTCAAGGAGTCACCAATTGAGATTAATGTTACTGATCCTGTTTTACCTGCAGCTGTGTATGAACAACCTCCTTACCCCTCCATGATAAAGGAGAACTCTTTTGTTACATGTATTCTAAACAAGAATGGAAGGACCACTGACGAACCTGAGGACATGATCAAGGTCCAGCCTCAAGTTGCAATGGTCAAGGATCTGGTAACCAGTGATATCGAAGAATCCACTATTAGTTTTTGTGTTGTTGCCACTAACATTGTCACAGCCAGGAACAAAGGCCCAATTTCAGGTACACCAGTTGTATCTGTCAAAATAGGAGATCATAATAACTATGGGCTATGTGATTTGGGATCTAGCGTCAGCGCTATTCCCTTCACACTTTATCAAGAAATCATGCACGAGATTCAGCCGTGTGAGATCGAGGACATAGATGTCACTATCCATCTTGCAAATAAAAAAACAATCTCTCCAGTTGGGATTGTAAGAGATGTTGAAGTACTCTGCGGGAAGGTAAAATATCCTACAAACTTTCTTGTACTTGGTTCAGTGCGAGATAGTTTTTGCCCTATTATCTTTGGTAGGCCCTTCCTCAGCACTTGCGGAGCTATAATAGATTGCAAGAAAGGTGAAGTTTCTGTTGAATTCAACGGTGAGCCGTATGAATTTATTTTTTCTAAGTTTTCTAAGCAGCCTCGTGGTCCTGACCTGTCAAGTAATGACAAAATTATTGAAGAAATTGCTTCCATTCCTATTCCTCCTAATGACACTTTGCAGCAATTTATGGAAGACCACGAGAATGATATACATATGCAGGAAAGGGATGAACTAGAAGACATATTTTAAAGACAAACTCCCATCCTGAAGCACAACCTCCCGGTTGAACCTTTAGGAATCCTCTCGCAACCGAAAGAAGACCCGGTGTTCGACCTAAAACCACTACCCGATACGCTCAAGTATGCTTATTTAGATGAAAAGAAAGTATATCCTGTTATTATCAATTCTAACCTTTCAGGGTATGAAGAAGAGCGATTATTGGAGACACTCTGCAGACACCGAGGTTCTATTGGCTATACTCTTGATGATCTCAAGGGTATTAGTCCGTCCATTTGCCAACATAATATCAATCTCGAGCCTGATGCTAAACCGGTTGTTGATCATCAACGACGGTTGAACCCAAAGATGAAGGACGTTGTTAGGACGGAGGTTCTCAAACTTCTAGCCGCAGGTATCATCTATCCGATAGATGATAGTAAGTGGGTAAGTCCCGTTCATTGTGTTCCTAAGAAAGGAGGTATGCCTGTTGTTCCTAATGATAAAAATGAACTAATACCTCAGAGAACTATTATTGGATATAGAATGTGTATTGATTTCAGGAAGTTAAACAAGGCCACCCGGAAGAACCACTATCCTTTGCCCTTTATTGATCAGATGCTCGAGCGGTTGTCTAAAAACACCCACTTCTACTATCTTGATGGGTACTCTGGCTTCTCCCAGATTCACGTCAACACCGCGGATCAAGAGAAGACCACTTTCACGTGTCCTTACGGTACTTATGCTTATAGGCGTATGCCTTTCGGTTTGTGTAATGCACCTGCTACTTTTCAGAGGTGTATGTCTGCAATATTTCATGGTTTCTGTGAGGAGATTGTAGAAGTTTTCATGGACGACTTTTCCGTCTATGGAAGCTCCTTTGACCACTGTCTCCACAATCTTAATAAAGTTTTGCAGAGATGTGAAGAAACAAATTTGGTGCTCAATTGGGAGAAGTGCCATTTCATGGTTAACGAAGGGATAGTTCTTGGACACAAGATTTCCGAAAGGGGGATTGAAGTGGACAAGGGAAAAATTGAAGCTATTGAAAGGATGCCTTATCCAAGGGACATTAAAGTTATTCATAGTTTTCTAGGTCATGCTGGTTTCTATAGAAGATTTATCAAGGACTTTTCTAAGATCTCGAGACCCCTTACCAATTTTCTCCAGAAGGATGCCCCTTTTTTATTTGATGAAGATTGTAAGGAAGCTTTTGAAGTTCTTAAGAAAGCCTTGATAACCGCTCCTATAGTACAACCACCTGACTGGAATTTTCCCTTTGAAATTATGTGTGATGCTAGTGATTTTGCTGTTGGAGCTGTTTTAGGACAAAGGGTTTACAAGAAGTTGAATGTCATCCACTATGCCAGCAAAACACTTGATAGTGCTCAAAAGAATTATGCTACTACCGAGAAGGAATTCTTGGCAGTGGTGTTTGCTTGTGATAAGTTTAGGCCGTTATTGTTGATTCCAAAGTTATTATTCATACTGACCATGCTGCCATTAAGTATCTCATGCAGAAAAAGGATGCCAAACCAAGACTCATTAGGTGGGTACTCCTTCTTCAAGAATTTGACTTGCAGATTGTCGATAGAAAAGGTGAAGACAATCCGGTGGCGGATAATCTTTCAAGGATGGAAGATATCCCGCACGATCCTATTCCAGTCAACGACAGTTTCCCAGATGAACAACTTGCTGTTGTAAAAGTACAATCTCATTCCGACCCATGGTTTGCATATTATGCTAATTTTATCGTTGCAAAGTTTTTTCCTCCAGGTTTCACATTTCAGCAGAGGAAGAAATTCTTCACGGATTTGAGGCACTACTTTTGGGATGATCCACATCTTTATAAAGAAGGTGTGGACGGGATCGTAAGAAGGTGTATACCGGAGCACGAGCAGCAGGACATTCTTCGACAATGTCACGATAGTCCCTATGGAGGACATCATGCCGGTGAAAGGACCGCACATAAAGTTTTACAATCAGGTTTTTATTGGCCTACTCTCTTTAAGGACGCCCGAAGGTACGTTCTATCTTGTGATAAGTGTCAGAGAGTTGGTAACATTAGCAGGAGAAATGAGATGCCTATGAATTGCTCACTAGTGATCGAACCTTTCGATTGCTGGGGTTTTGATTTTATGGGTCCTTTTCCTCCTTCACACAAGTACACACACATCTTAGTTGTTGTTGATTATGTAACCAAGTGGGTTGAAGCAATCCCCACTGAGAGTGTTGATCACAAGACATCTTGAAAATGCTCAAAGATGTAATTTTTCCTAGGTTTGGAGTACCAAGGTACCTCATGACAGATGGAGGGTCACACTTCACGCATGGAGCTTTTAGGAAAGCTCTAGCCAAGTACAATGTCAATCATAGGATTGCATCATCGTACCACCCTCAAACTAGTGGGAAATTTGAGCTCACCAATAGGGAGATCAAGTTGATCTTGCAGAAAACAGTAAAAAGTTCTAGAAAGGACTGGTCAAAGAAGTTAGGAGATGCTTTGTGGGCGTATAGAATTGCTTACAAAAACCCCATGGGCATGTCTCCGTATAAAATGGTCTATGGCAAGGCTTGCCATTTACCATTAGAGTTAGAGCATAAAGCTTTCTGGGCCGTCAGAGAACTGAATGCTGACCCAAAGTTAGCTGGTGAAAAGTGTCTCATGAACTTGACTTCTCTAGATGAGTGGAGAAGTGAAGCTTACGAGAGCGCTAAAATGTTCAAGGAAAAGGTAAAGAAGTGGCACGATAAAAGAATTCTGAAACGTGAATTTAATGTTGGTGATAAAGTTTTGTTGTTTAGATCTCGTTTCAGGTTTTCTCCAGGTAAACTACTTTACAGATGGGAAGGACCTTTTCATATTGAAGAAGTATATCGGTCGGGTGCAATCAAGATCAATAATTTGGAAGGCACCAAACCCCAAGTTGTGAATGGACAAAGACTCAAACATTATATGGCAGGTGATCCAATCAATGTGGATGCAAAGATGATATATACAAGTACTCATGAAGAACATTTTGCAGCCCAGTTTCAGATTCCGGCAGGAGCAGAATTAGAAAAGGTATGAATTATGGTAAGAAAACACCGCGAACGTCAATAAAAGTTAACTTTTCAGAGTTTTTGCGAAATTAGGAAAATTCCAAGCGCGAGTGGAGCCGGAGAGGAGTTCCAGGGAGGCCAGGAGGCCCCCTGGCGTGGCCCCACTTCTGGCCTCGCCAGGCACTCTCCTGGCTGCCCTGGACTCCGCCTCCGACTCCACCTAGGCTTGAAACCTTCCTTCTATTGCATAAATTTTTGCTATATATTTGCCCGGATAGTCCCGGCACCGTATCTCTCGATTTCGCATGTTTTCTTTCTCGGTCTGTTTCTGCCAGGAAAACTTTCAGCAAATCTAGGTGCCATGGCTTCTCCAAGTTCCCCCAAGGACAAGTTCGTCGTCAACGTCATCAAACCTTACCTCGCTGAGGTGAGGTAGCACCCTCAGGTCCTTCGTGTGGAGGACGGTGTTCTCCACAAGGAAGATCTGAAGGGACCTGTCAAGGAAGGGAGCACCGAAGATCGGCTGAAGGAGATGGAACATGAGGTCTTCAAGTTCAAGAAGATGGTGGAGCGCAGTGTTGAAGCTAACTTCGACATCATGAACGAGATCGAGGCTTCCCACAAGAAGGAGATGAAGGAGATGTGGTCAAGTTTGGCCGCATTAGAAGAAAAAGTTTATGAACTCTTGATACGGTGAGGATAGTTCTCACTCCTCGTTGGTTACCCCAAGTGGAAGGTGAGATGTAGCATAGCAGCAAATTTACCCTATGTAGAGGATAGGGTTTGTCTCCCGTAGGACTCGCAGAGATACAAGAAGGTGGTAAAGTGAACAATGGCGCCGAGGTTGCTAACTTCACCTGGACCTGCACACATATAGATATAACTTTTCTCCCAACGAGTACAGAGGAGTTGTCAATTCCTCCGGCCTTGCTGTTTACAAAGGATCAAGGCAAGAGATAATGATAGTGGCAATTGAAAGGAAAGACTGAAAATAAATTGAGGGTGTAAACAATGATATGAAGATAGACCGGGGTCCCGTGATTTTCACTAGTGATGTCTCTCTCCCAAAAGACGATAAAAGTGCTAGCGAGGTAAAAAATCACAGTTGGGAAATTGACAGGATTATGAAGGCACCGCAATGCTAACTATGCTGCAAAGAAAGGAAGGGCTCAAAAGCAATGGGCAGTACGCCAAGGTAAGTAGACCGAAATCCATCTGCATCTACTACGAATCATCCACCTTAAGATATCTATCCAGAACATCTCGCTGGTATTAAGTTGTGAATCCCACCCAAAGTGTAAACTCAAAGCAACAGACAACTGCATTAAAAGAACCATGCGTAAAGTAAACAATCCTTGCACCCGCAGGTACAAGCACCATTGTTTTATCCCTGGTGGCAACAACACATCCCCTAGTCTCATGTTTCTGTCACTCAAGCTAGACATCAGGGGGCTGAACCCACAATCGAGCATAACGCTCTCTCTTGGAGTTGCAAATAAAATACTTGGCCAAAGCAAATACCGCAACGGAGAACATGCAAGAATTTACTCAAGAACAAAATATAAAAGAGAAGAACAATGGTTTACTCATCACAATCTGAACATAGTCTCATAATCCATCAGATCCCAACAAACTCAGCATAGCAACAGCAAAAATTACATAGATGCCTCGATCATGTGAGGCAGCTCACGAGGGCTCGAAAATGGAAGCACAAAAGAGGGAGAGATGGATCACATAGCTACTGGTCACGGACCCATGGTCCAAGGGAAACAACTCACGGTACATACGGGAGGCGTCCATGGCCATGGATGGTCTCCCGGAGGGGGTAGCTTCTCCCGGCAGGGTGCCGGAGCAACTTCTCCAGGCAGCCCCGATCTAGAAACGGCGGCGGCGGAACAGAGGCGAGATCGCGAAAAGGGAGTCCGTATTAGGGGTTTCCGCCCCGAGGGTAAATATATGAGAAGGGGGGTGTCGAGGGGACCCACCAGGCAGCCAGGAGGCCTCCTGGCGCGACCTAGGGTGGGGCCGCGCCAGGGACCCTCCTGGCCTCCTGGTGGTGGCCCCCCTTCGCTTCTTTGGTGTTTCCGGAAGCTTCCGTGACGCTGATTTTTTATCTGTTTTTTCCGGATTTTTTGGAGCACTTTTAATGGCCGGAAAACCTGAAATACAAAAACAGCAGAAAACAACAACTGGCAACTGGGTGCACTGAGTTAGTAGGTTAGTCCAAATAGGTTCAAAAGTGTATGAAAGTTCAAGCAAAACATGGCAAAGTCACACAAAACATGCATGGAACAAGCAAAAATTATAGATACGTTTGGGACGTATCAACTCCAAGCACAAATCTATGATCTGCAGAACCAGAACTGTGAGTATGAACTAAATTTTCTGCGCATGGGTTTAGGTGCTGAGTGCAGGATCTTGGAGACGGGAATGTCCTTCGAGACTGGAGAACAACTGCCATGGAAGCGCTTCGCCAAGGAGTACCTGACTGAGAAGAACAAGAATGAGTAGTAAAACTCCTCGGGTAATGGCACCTCCTTAGCTTGTTCCAAGCTTGGGGGAGTGCCCGGTATCTTTATCTTTATCTTTTTCTTTAGGAGTCAAGTAGAGTCGTATCATGTCTAGGGAGGTTGCTTTATGAAATAGGTGTTGCTTTGAGGTCTATCACTCCTCTTGTGGAGAGCTTTGTATCCGTGAGTGTGGAGTCGTCTATGAAGGAATATTAATGAGAAGTCTATTGGTTTCTTCGCTGCACTTGGTATTCTCTTCACGCAATCGACATTATGAGCTGATTCTTATGGGGAGTATTGACCTTATATCAGGTATGGCTTCGAAAACTCGATTTAATCTTGGCAAGTATAGCTTTGGTCATAACAACAAGCATGTTTTTCTCAAAGTAGCGACATAGCCAAAACCTTTGTGTTATTATGCTTGAAGTGTTATGTTGACAAGGAAGACAACTTGATGTTTCATGCTAGTTTTAATGTTTATGCTTTGTATTGCTTGCATCTAAGTTGTCATCAATTGTCTGCTCTCTCAAAGCCTTGCTAGCCAAAACTCTATACTAAGCGGAATTCTCCTTGTACTTCCATACCTTAAAACCAACTTCCTCACTTGAGTCCACCATACCTTCTTACTTGTGGTATTCTACTACCACTCCTAAAGTATATAAATTATGTGCTATCTTTAGATGTTCAAAATCTTCTCTTTTGTGCTGCTGATTCAGCTCATGAGGAAGTGGTGGGTGACTCATGATCTTCTTAATTTGGACAAGTTTTATCTTGGGATTGCATGTCTAATCTGCAAACC
The DNA here is from genome assembly GCA_950022295.1 of Bromus sterilis. Classification (NCBI taxonomy): domain Eukaryota; kingdom Viridiplantae; phylum Streptophyta; class Magnoliopsida; order Poales; family Poaceae; genus Bromus; species Bromus sterilis. The sequence goes on along the minus strand of OX465601.1, from coordinate 132,626,610 downwards.
CCTAATACGAGAAGGGAGTGGCATGAGTGCCCAGCTCGTAAAAGATAATTACTAACACACAAGTTCCGTTGCCCTTTTACGAGTGATAAACAAAGGAATCCAAGGGGATGTGATCGTCCCCACATGGGAGTCGTTCCTCAAAACTTGTCCAAATCATGAAGTGAGTGAGTTATCTATCAGTAGTCGTTGACAGATCACGCACCTCCCAAAAGTTTGTTTTTATTCTATTTGATCTAGAGATAGCACATAAATTTTCCCTGCTTACCCTTTTGCACGGGGTTTATCTTTATTTTGTGCCGAGTCAGTCCTTCCAACTTCCTTCCTTCTTGAGAGAGAACAGACATTTGATGTCGATAAAGATTCTTGCATATAAAGTTGCATTCAAATCTAGCATGTTACATCTTTGTTGACATTATCTTTTAATAAGTGAGTTGTTTACAAAAGCTTATGCTTAGTAAACATCTTCCTTTGTGTTGACATGTGCACTTCTTGACTAATAGCTTGTTCTTTCAAAAGCTTCAACTGTTCCGTTATAAGTGAAAGAACAAAAGTAAAAGTTATTAGTTGTTCCTTGACCAAGGCTATGTTTGTCATGACTTGATGAGTTTTCCAGGTCCTACTTTGTTATAATTCTTACTACTTTCTCATAAGGACCTTATGGGTTGAGGTTGCTGTTGACGACGTTTAAGTTTGGTGAGGAATCTTGATGCTTTTTGTTCGTATTCTTTTATCGACACTTCACTCTCTAAACTTGTGGACAGGTTTACCGAGCTCAGCAATCGCTTGGGGACAAGCGAGGTCTAAGCTTGGGGGAGTTGATACGTCCAAAAAGCATCACTATTTTATATTGTGATTTCACCTTATTCATTGATATATTCCACTTTAAAGTATTGTTCTTATGTTGTTTTGGCTTATTTTACGCAGTTTACAACTTTCCGGTGCCGAAGCAGCAGAACCAGAATTCAGCGGTAAAAAGTGGATACTAGGTTGCTGAATCAGATCAAGTCCAAATGCGATGAAATTTTAAGGGGATCAGTTTTATGAAGATTGACTGGGGATCACCGAAGGAGGAGGTGAGGGGACCCACCAGGCAGCCAGAAGGGTGCTTGGCGCGGCCCCCCTCCTGGCCGCGCCAGGCACCCTCCTGGATGCCTGGTGGCCCCCCTCGGTGTCGGGCAGGGCGCTTGCATAGCCGCTTCAAAGCTGTTTGGGCGAAAGCCGCCTCGTTCCGTCTTGCGGTAGTTGCTGCCCCCTTGCTTCTGTCGCTGGTAGCTGGTGTTGGTGTTAGCTACTAGGTCAGAAGTATTTTTTTTTCATGAAGACACTTATTCGACTAGCTCTGGGATCCTTTACCGCCGTTCTTTTTTTGTTTTGGCCGACTTTTTCTTCATTAGAGTCGGCGTCTTTGGTTTTATCAGACTCGGCATATTTTATTACTGCGTTCATGAGTTCACCCATGTCTTTGATAGTTCTCTTGAGCCGGCCGAGTTTATGCACTAAGGGCTCAAACTTACAATTCCTCTCCAAGACGATTACTGCAGTTTGGGCTGTGATAGTGTCTGAGGAGTGCATTATATCTGATGCTCGCCGTGCCCAGCTGAGGGTTGATTCACCTTCTTTCTGGACGCAGTGCTCCAAGTCGACGATCGTAGTTGCCCTCTTGCAGGTGCCTTGATTTTTTTGATGAATTTCTCTTTGAGATCCGTCCATGAGGTGATAGAATTATCAGGAAGATTCTTGAACCAGATGCGAGCCGGCCCTTCCAACATCATCGTGAAGTAGAGAGCGCAAACCCCATCTGATGCTCTCAAAAGATCCATGGCAAGCTCATAACTCTCCATCCATACTGTCGGGTCCATGTCAGCCGTATAGTTTGCCAGTTTACGCGGTGCCTTGAAGTCGGCTAGTATAGATGCATTTCCGAGAGCCGGTACCAGGCATCAGTTAACTGTTAATATCCCAACAGACTCGGTGATTTCGGATGGTGAAGGATGACGAGCCGGCTGCCCTGCAACTCCCACCGTTCTCTGAGGCGCTTCATGTTGTCGATGGCTACCGGATGTTGCAGGACCCGGTGATTCAGCTTGCCGGCTTACACTTCCGTAAGGTGTCTCATGTACGTGTGAGTGTCCTCGCGAGTAGTTGGCTTGCTGATTCATCGCTGTCTTTAGCAGCTCTGCCGCCTGCCGAGCAACTTGATCCGCCGGGGTGTCTGCATAGATTGGTGCATCGGTGAGGAGCCGGGTGGCTGCCATCACGTTTGCTGTAGGGTGGTTGTAGTGATTATGAGGTGTATGGAACCGATCAAGCCAAGAGGGAGGAGTCGGCTGATGAGGTATGTTGAATCCCGGAGGGGTTGATTGCTGCGGGCTTTGGTACAGGTTGCGCATTGGCATGTCAGTTGGAATCCGGCTCGCATGTCTGTCGGCGCGTGCGAGACTTAGCTTATGAGCTTCTATTATTTCCGACTCTTGCCATAGGCGTGCGGCTTCCTGAGCGAGCCGACCTTCCTTTTCTGCTAGCCCGGCCGCCTCGGCATTGATTTCTTTGCGTATGTTGATCACCTGATGTCTAAGTTGATCAACCCTGGTTCTTGATGGCTTCTCGCCCCTTGTTGGTTACCCAAAGTGGAAGGTTGAGATGTAGACAACAGCAAATTTCCCTCGGTGAAGATACCAAGGTTTGTCTCCGGTAGGACTCCGACAACGACATGAAGGTGAAAACGGTGCCAACAATTAGGCGGTTGACGTGGACCTGCACACACAACAGATAACTTTGCTCCCAACGAGTACAGAGAGGTTGTCAATCCCTCCAGCCTTGTTGTTTACAAAGGATCAAACACACGGGGTAATAATGATAGCGATAGCAACAGAAAAGGAAATAAAGCAGAAAATAAATAGCGGGTGTAAACAGTGGTGGAAATATGGACCGGGGTCCCATGATGTTCACTAGTGATGTCTCTCTCCCAAAAGACGATAAAATAGCCATGCAAGGTAAACAAATTACAGTTGGGCAATTGACAAGATTATGTGCGCAAACCAATGCTAACTATGCTACAAAGAAAGGAAGAGGCTCAAAAGCTTGGGCGGTACGCCAAGACAAGTAGACCGAAATCCATCTGCATCTACCTACTAATCATCCACCTTGAGATATCTATCCAGAACATCTCGCTGGTATTAAGTTGCGAATCCCACCCAAAGTGTAAACTCAAAGCAACAGACAACTGCATTAAAGAACTTTGCGTAAAGTAAACAATCCTTGCACCCGCAAGTACAAGCACCGTTGTTTTATCCCTTGTGGCAACAGCACATCCCCTAGACTCATGTTTCTGTCACTCAAGCTAGTCATCAGGGGGCATGAACCCACAATCATGCATAACGCTCCCTCTTGGAGTCACTACCTACTACTTGGCCAAAGCAATAAACATCAATGGAGAACATGCAAGAATTACTCAAGAACATAAATATAAAAGAGGAGAATAAAATATATTACTCAAACACAATCTGAACATAGTCTCATAATCCATCAGATCCCAGCAAACTCAGCATGGCAACAGCAGAAAGATTACATATGTGCCTTGATCATGTAGGGCAGCTCACGAGGTCTAAACCATGAAGAACAAAGAGGGGAGGAGAACATCACATAGCTACTGATCATGGACCCATGGTCCAAGGTGGACTACTCACGGTTCATCCGGGAAGCATCCATGGGGGTGGAGAAGCTCCCGGAGGTGGTTCCTTCCTCCGGCGGGGTGCCAGGAAGAGGGCTCCTGGTGCTCCCGACCTTGGAAGCGCTGCGGCGGAGGAACAGAGGAGAGATCGCGAAAAAGGGTTCTGTCCTCGAGGGTTTCGGGACGAGAGAGATATATAGGAGAAGGGGGGCAGCTAGAGGTGGACCAGGGGCCCCAGGCGCGGCCTAGGGGGTGGCCGAGCCAGGTGGCCGCCTGGGCCACCCCTGGCTCCCCTCTGGCCCCACTTTGGCTCTTCCCGAAGCTTCATGTACGCTGATTTTTCCTATATTTTTCCCGTAATTTTTCTGGCACTTTAAGTAATGGGAAAACCTGAAATACAAAAACAGCAGAAAACAGGAACTGACACTGGGGTGCACTGAGTTAATAGGTTAGTCCAAATATGATCAAAAGTGTATGGAAGTGCATCAATATCATAGCTATATCACACAAAAGATGCATGGAGCAAGCAGAAATTATAGATACGTTTTGGACGTATCAGTTCTCCACTCCTCCTGGTTTTCTGGCGTTACCTGGATGAGTAGTGCTTCTTCGAAAGTGGCCACGGCTTGGCTGAGGGCTTCTACCCCGGTGGGACCCCGTGCTGCTGAGCTAGCCGGCTGGCCCGCATCTGGGTTAGGAGGCGCGCGTTGCTCTCCCTCGTCTCCCTGTACTCCGGCCCCTGAATTCGCCATAAAGACGGAGACACAATACAGAGGCTCAAAGTAAGGGAAATTCGGGTTGTACTCCATCAAGCCGGTGCCGAGCCTTCCGCTCCCAACAGATCGAATTGATTCGGCATACGTTGAGCTTCCATCACTGGGGCGTGAGGTTGCATCAGACTTTTCCTCTGAGATGTTGTTGGTCAGGGACTCAACAGAACGTGCCGTCTCTGGAGACCCGGTGACGAATCCAACAAAGGTGTGGTTGAAGACGACTTGCTACTGGCTTGAGGTTTCCACGTGAACTTCCAGATCCGGCTTCGGCTCAGATCTATTGGTCTTGGCGATGAATATTTGGATCGACCCGATCGGGACCCGGTAGCCGGATTTTAGGGAATCGACTTCGGGGCCGCAGTGCGAGTCATCAATGTAAAGCTTCCCTCGCCGGCTTCTGGTGATCCGGCCGGAGACGAATCCCTCCATGACTTGATGAGCTCCTCAAAGAATCTCAACGCCTGCATGCGCAGTCCCCACGGTGGACGCCAACTGTCGTGGGTTTAACACAACAGATGTCTGAGTCATCGAACTTGTAGTGAGGCCTTTGTTGCGAGGTGGTATCGAGGAGAGAGTCGACATAGACACGGTACTCGGCGATTTACTCAGGTTTCGGCCCCTCTTTGTTCTCGAGGTAAAGACCTATTCCTGCTTCTTAGTATTGAGGGGTTTCCGTCACGTCGAAAGGACTAGCCGGCTTGTGGATTACAAGGGTTTGACGGCTCGTAACTTGTGTCTCGGGGAGATCTAGGTTACGAGTCGCGCGTTGGTGGTTTGTATGTTGATTTGAGAGTTTATCCTGGCGCCCCGAACCCTCGGCTTATAAAGGTGCCGGGTCCAAGAGTCCATGGATCCGATTCCTACTTGAGATGGAATCCTATTCTATGTCTACTTTACGAATACGCTACGCGCTATACAAGGTAAGTCGAATTCCTTCTTGGGCTTCAAGCTTGTCTCCTTGGCGCGTCTCCCTCTGGGTCGGGTCTTGTTTTCGTGGGCCTTCACGTATAATCCGGTCCAGAGAGTTGCGATATAATGCCGGGTTATGGGCTTGGTCCATCCCCCCGACAGGATGCGAGGTATGAAAAAAAACCAAAATTCATCAATGAATAGTGATATTACTGTTTGGAACTATTCAATGTTGATTTTGTTTTTTTCAAAGCTTGCATCCTGTAATGTGTTTTAACTTGAAATTTTGCATGGCGGTAGAACATTCCCTCTTAACTTCCCACATTTTTTTGATTTTCTCGAAACTTTCTAAACATCGTTTCCGAGTGGTTTTCGCCAAATGTTGATTTCCCTATGATATTCTCCCCTCGATTATGTTTACTTTCTTTTAAGCAATGCCAGTTTGGTGTACATATTCTATGTTTTAGATGTTTAAAGTCAAGGGAAAACCACAAATTTGAACAAATACTACTATTTCTATGATTGCTGAAACAAATGGCAGGAAGTAGCAAGTCGAAGACGGCATCTTGTGATGGAAGTTGTTTGTATATGTAATTGTCTTGTGATGGCAAGCCGAGGAAGCTTTATCGTTGGCGTCTTACACAGATTATAGCTAACACCAACAACAAGAATAATAGTGATGTACTCCCTCTGTTTCTAGATAGTATAAAATATTTTGGAATTTTCAATATGTACTACATATGAAAGTACTCCCTCCGTTCCAAAATAACTGTCTCAAGTTTGTACTAGCTCTAGTACAAAGTTGTACTAAGGCTAAGACAGTTATTTTGGAACGTAGGGAGTATATAGATATATTTTAGAGTTTAATTGCATTCATTTTGCTTCATAAGTAGTTTACATTGAAATCTCTAAAATGTATTTATTTGGGAACGGAGGGAGTAGTTTGGATGATGCTTTTGAAGGAAGAGCGTCACGAAGGACATTTTCAAATATGAATTTCCACTTGGCAAAAAAATAATATTTTTGTGAACAAACATACACATATATCATACAAACATGTAAAATATTAGAACATTATTTTTTCATACTCACGTACAGAGAAAGGACAAATGTGATTAAATGGAACACAACTGCAGGAGCAAAGGATACCTGGTCAACGAACGGGCGAGGCGGGAAGGACGACATAGGCAAAGATCGACATCGTGCCCGGATGGAGGTGCGGAGGACTTGCAAGGCCTAGGTAAGCGGACGACATGGCATATGAGCGTCATCATCTATGAAGGGGAGCGAATATATGATGGGGAAAGGGCAGATTGAGAAAGACGCGGGCTTTAGGTGAGAATTTTGGTATGCCAAGAGCGTCAGAGTCATGCCTGGTGAATGTCTGGATTCTCACGTATCCCCCCAAGGGTTTGATTTATAGAAATTCAAAACACAGATGTGAATGTATACGACACGATTTTTGATGATAAAAATGATCAAACGCATCGATCCAGATGGTTACACGTGTTTACAAGACAACATTGGAGATGCCCTAACCTGGGAAACTCCACTTGGTTCTTCTTCAATAAAAGATGCCATAAATGTTGCGCGATCAGAAGTACATTAATCTCTATTTTTAATAATCGTAGTTACGAGTTTGCAGACCATTATGGACATGCGAGCATTGACCACTAATGGCGTGTCACAAAACACCCGCAAAACGTTTGAACCGATGTGTCTAGTCATTTTTTGTCATTCAACGGCGTGGGACAATTGTAAGTGGACGTTTCCATGCTTCTGAATTCCGCCAACCGGATGCAAACCTGGGGAAGTGTTGCAAGTGTCCAGACCTCTTCCACACATGTGTCCGCTCGGTTGGTCCCACCCAAATTCAACATTGCGCGTCCCCCTTTCGAACATCGCGTTACATTCATGTTGGTATATCGCTCTAGAGCGGGTAGGACTAGATGATGTCGGTGAGATTGACATGAATGGACGTGGGGCCAATGCCACTTCAATGTGGAAGCGATGACTGAGAAGCATGGTCTGATCGTTGTGTCACATTAAAGCGGGGTTGGTCTGCCCTCCCCGACTATTTAATGAGGGCTTTGGTGGCAGCCAAACCGCATGAAGCACACACACCCGAACCCTGCCAGTGCATCTCGATTATGGGAAGAATATAATATGGAAACCAACATTCCAAGAAAACTCCATGGAAACCACGTGTGAATGTTTCAAAATTATCTGAAAAAATTTTGGTTGTTAAGAGGGTGATATTCTACTTTCATGCAAAATTTAAAGTTAAAACACATTATGGGATGCGAGCTATGAAAAAAAATATTCATCAATGAATAGAGATAATATTGTTTCACACTATTCAGTGTTTTTTTTTCGAAGCATGCATCTTGTAATGTGTTTTAACTTGAAATTTTGCATGGCAGTAGAACATCCCCTCTTAACATCCCATATTTTTTTAGATGTTTTCAAAACATTCAAAACATCGTTTCCGAGTAGTTTTCACCGGTTTTCACCGAATGTTGTTTTCCATATGATATTCTCCCCTCGATTATGTTTACTTTCTTTTAAGCAATGCCAGTTTGGTGTACATCTTTTGTGTTTTAGGTTTTTAAACTCAAGAGAAAATCACAGATTTGAACAAATGATACTATTTCAATGATTGTTGAAACAAATGGCAGGAAGCAGCAAGTCGACGATGGCATCTTTTGATGGAAATTGTTTGTATATGTAATTGTCTTGTGATGGCAAGCCGAGGAAGCTTTATCGTTGGCGCCTTACACAGAGTATAGCTAACACCAACATCAAGAATAATAGAGTGATGTACTCCCTCTGTTAATAGATAGTATAAAATATTTTAGAATTTGCAATATGAATTACATATGAATGTATATATACATATATATGTTGTAAAGTTTAATTGCATTCATTTTGCTTCGTATGTAGTTTATATTGAAATCTGTAAAATGTTTTTATGTAAGAACAAAGGGAGTAGTTTGGATGTTTCTTTTGAAGGACGAGCGTCACGAAGGACATTTTCAAATTTGAATTCCACTTGGCAAAAAAATCAACTTATTTGTGAACAAACATACACATATATAATACAAACATGTAAAATTTTAGAACATTATCTTTTCATACGTCGCGTACAGAGAAAAGACAAATGTGATTAAATGGAACACAACTACAGGAGCAAAGGGTACTTGGTCAACGAACGGGCAAGGTGGGAACGACGACATAGGCAAAGATCGACATGGCGCCCGGGTGTAGCTGCGGAGTTCTTGCAAGGCCTAGGTAAGCGGACGACATGGCATATGAGCGTCATCATCCAGGAAGGGGAGTGGATATATGATGGGGAAAGGGCAGATTAAAAAAGATGTCGGCTTTAGGTGAGAATTTTGGTATGCTAAGAGCGTCAAAGTCCTGTCTCGTGAATGTCTGGACTCTCGCGTATCCCTCCTAGGTTTGCATTTGATTTATAGAAATTCAAACACGCAGATGTGCATGTATACGACACGATTGTTGATGGTAAAAAAAAATCAAACGCATCGATCAAGACGGTTATGGGTGTTTACGAGACAACATTGGAGATGCCCTAACCTAGGAAATTCCACTTGGTTCTCCTTCAATAAAAGATGTCAGAGTTGCGCGATCAGAAGTACTCACTCCGATCCATATTAATGGACTTAAGTTTGTCTAGATACACATGCATCTAGTCTAAATACTTAACTAGATACATACCAATCTAGACAAAGTTGAGTCCATTAATATGGATCGGAGGTAATACATTAATCTTTGTTTTTAATAATCATAGTTATGAGTTTCCGAACTGTTATGCACATGGGAACATTGACCACTAATATCCTTTAGGGCATCTCCAATGGCATGTCACAAAACACCCGCAAAAGCATTCGAACCGTTGTGTCTAGTCATTTTGCTATCACCGAACGGCGTGGCACAATTGTAAGTGGATGTTTCCATGCTTCTGAATTCCGCCAACCGGATGCAAACCTGGGGAAGTATTGCTAGCGTACAGACCTCTTCCATGCATATGTCCGCTCGGTTGGTCCCACCCAAATTCAACATCGTGCGTCCCCCTTTCGAACATCCACTACTAGGAAAAACACTACTAGTAGAGCCCCTTTTTAGCCTATTAGTAGCGCGGGGTCCGGCGCTACTCCTAGCACGCTACAACTAACTTTTAGTTGTAGCACGTGTTTTACCCGCGCTACTACTAATTGTGATATCAGCATCGCCTATTCTATTACTGCGTTACTGCTATTAATTTCAAAAAAAAGTTGGCGGGGCACGTCACCCCATGGCGCGGCCACGGCGAGGGAAGGCCACGGCCATGCCGTTGGAGGCGGCGCGGACCATGGAGGCCAGGGAGAGGTGGGGTGGCGTGGACCGTGAAGGAAGGCGTCCGGGTCGCGACGCGGGCGGTCGGGCACATCGAGGTAACCTGGAGAGGTCGGGGTCGTGGCGAGGTCGTGGCCACCGTGGCGAGGTTGAAACCGTCCTGGCGAGGACGTGACCGCCATGGAGAGGTCGGGGCCTTGGTCATGGCGAGGTCTGGCGAGGTCATGGCCGCCGTGCCGAGGGCGCGGCCACCGTTGCAAGACCGTGGCCCCCGTGGTCATGGAGAGGTTTGGCAGGTCGTGGCGCCATGGCTCGTGCCGCCCCCGACGCCTTCCTCTCCGTAGACGTGGACCTGGGAAGGAGACATGTGAGAGAGAGTCGAGGGGAGACGAAGTGGGTGGCGGCGCGAGAGGGAGTGTGGAGTTGAGGGGAGGGGATAAGGAGGCCCGAGTGTGTTTATCCCGTGTGCCATGTCAATGATCCGTGTGTTTCATGCTCATTAGTAGCAGCGTGGGTTTATATCCCGCGTTTCTACTATCAACTCAGTAGTAGCGTGTGCTTATAATCCGCGCTACTACTATCAGCTTAGCAGTAGCGCCCCTCTTGTACGGGCGCTACTTGTATGGCATGTCCCAGAGGGCACAGTTAAGATCACTTAGTAGCAACGTGGGTTTATACCCCACTCTACTACTATCAACTTAGAAGTAGCGCCCCTCTTGTACATGCGCTACTGTTAAGTAGCAGTAGCGCCCTTTTTATACAGGCGCTACTGCTAAAGGCCTAGCAGTAGCTCCCCTCTTGTATATGCGCTACTGTTAAGTAGCAGTAGCGCCCCTTTTATACAGACGCTACTGTTAAGCCTCTATAAGGTTTTTCCTAGTAGTGATCGCCTTACATTGATCTTGGTATATCGCTCCAGAGAGGATAGGACTAGATAATGCCGGTAAGATATGACTGGACGTGTGGCCAATGCCACTTCAATGTGGACACGATGGCTGGGAAGCCTAGTCTGATCGTTGCGTCACATTAAAGCGGGGTTGGTTTGCCCTCCTCGACTATTTAATGCGGGCTGTGATGACAGTGAAATCGCATGAAGCACACACACCCAAACCCTGCCAGTGCATCTCGATTATGGGAAGAATATCACATGGGAACCAAAATTCAAAGAAAACTCCATGGAAACCACGTGTGAATGTTTCAAAATTATCTGAAAAAATGTTGGTTGATAAGAGGGTGATGTTCTACTATCATACAAAATTTCAAGTCGAAACACATTATGGGAAGCGAGCTATGAAAAAACAAAATTCATCCATGAATAGAGATAATACCGTTCGACACTATACAATATTGATTTGTTTTTTTAAAGCTTGCATCTTGTAATGTGTTTAACTTGAAATTTTGCATGGCAGTAGAACATCCCCTCTTAACATCCCACATTTTTTTCAGATGGTTTCAAAACATTCTAAACATCGTTTTCGAATGGTTTTCACCGGTTTTCTCCAAATTTTGTTTTCCATGTGATATTCTCCCCTCGATTATGTTTACTTTCTTTTAATCTATTCCAGTTTGGTGTACATCTTCTTTGTTTTATATGTTTAAACTCAAGAGAAAATCACCGATTTGAACAAACAATACTATTTCTATGATTGTTGAAACAAATGGCAGGAAGTAGCAAGTCAAAGATGGCATCTTGTGATGGCAGCTGTTTGTATATGTAATGGCATCTTGTGATGAACAGAAGGATGCAATTGTTTGTATATGTATTGTGTATTGGACATGAGTTAATATTATGAATGTAATTTAATTCAAAATATGGTGCATTTGCATTTGTGCTGAAACAATGAACCTTAACAGAAAATGTGTCAACGAAGGTATTGGACGTCGCATAATATGTTGTCATAGTACAATGATACACAATCTGTCGGGCTAGCAACAAACATCACATTATGTCTCGGTATAGCACATTGTCAGATGATCTATCGGTAGAAGATAGTCCGTCGTGTAGAAATGTCTATCGCACTAGGTCTCACCAACCCCGTCATACTTTTCTAGCTCTATATTTTCAAGTTTTTTCATAATCTGAGCTAGAGTAATGTCCTCTTGAATGGTAGCAACAGGGAGATTTCCAACAAGATTTTCCATAAAATTAAGAGCTTCCAAACTGGGACTTCCAACATAAAAGTAATTCTCATTGATAGCAGTATCTAGAATAAACCTATTCCAAAAAGTAATTCCAACATAAAATTTTCTAAGAAGGATAGTAGTGGATTGCTTCTTCGTGGATCTTTTTTGAGAATCATTAATTCTATACCAAGCATCTTTCAAACTTTCACCACCTCTTTGTTTAAAGGTGAGCACTTCTGCCTCACCAAAGGCAAAAGTACCAGTCATAATGACAACTACTAAGAAGGTAGATAATTTTTTTGGTGTTTTTGGTAAAGGACACTAAAGCAAAAACTGAAAGGTAAACTAACAAGACTAAAAAGCAAATATAAAAGATAGTGTGCAACTCCCCTGTCTTGTAGGCTGGAGTCCCCGGCAACGGCTCCAGAAATTTGCTTCATGTGGTGAGGAAGATAACTCTCGCCCCTCGTTCGTTACTGATGCGTCTCAAACGTATCGATAATTTCTTCTCGCTCCATGCATGTTTTGTGTGATATTGCTATGATCTAGATACACTTTCATACACTTTTGATCATATTTGGACTAACCTACTAAGTCAGTGCACCCCAGTGTCAGTTCCTGTTTTCTACTGTTTTTCTATTTCAGTTTTTCCCCATATAAAAAGTGCTCAAAAAATTCGGGAAAATCGGATAAAAAATCAGCGCAACGGATTCTTCCAGAAGCACCCAAGTGGGGCCAGAGGGCCACCACCAGGGGCCCAGGTGGCCACCTGGTGGAGCCAGGAGCCTGGCCGTGCCAGGGGGGCGCCTGGACCCCTGGTGGCCCCCCTGGCTGCCCCCTTCGCCTATTTATTCTCCGTCATGGGGAAACTCCGAAGACAGAACCCTATTTCGTAAATTCTCATCTGTTCTGCCGCTGCCGCGCTTCCAAGATCGGGAGCCCCGTCAGGACCCTTCCCGGCACCCTACTGGAGGGAGGAACGACCTCCGGGAGCTTCTCCTCCACCATGGACGCTTCCCGGATGTGTCGTGAGTAGTCTACCTTGGACCATGGGTCTGTGATCAGTAGCTATGTGATGTTCTCCTCCCCTCTTTGTTCTTCATGGATTAGACCTCGTGAGCTGCCGTACATGATCGAGGCACATATGTAATTCTTTCTGCTTTTCCTATGCCGAGTTTGATCGGATCTGATGGATTATGAGATTATGTTTAGATTGTGATAGAGTAATATAATTGGTTTTTATCTTTTGTATTTTTGTTCCGAAGTAATTCTTGCATGTTCTTCGTTGCTATTTATTGCTTTGGCCAAGTGGTAGGTAGTAACTCCAAGAGGGAACGTTATGCTCGATTGTGGGTACATGCCCCCTGATGACACGCTTGAGTGGCAGAAACATGAGTCTAGGGGATTTTCTGTGGCCACAAGGGGGAAAACAACGGTGCTTGTAACCGCGGTTACAAGGATTGTTTACTTTACGCAAAGTTCTTTTTAATGCAGCTGTCTGTTGCTTTGGGTTTACACTTTGGATGGGGATCGCAACTTAATACCAGCGAGATGTTCTGGATAGATATCTCAAGGTGGATGATTAGTAGTAGATGCAGATGGACTTCAGTCTACTTATTTTGGCGTACTGCCCAAGCTTTTGAGCCTCTTCATTTCTTTTGTAGCATAGTTAGCATTGCGGTGCGTTTATAATCCTGTCAATTTCCCTTCTGTAATTTGTTTACCTCGCATAGCAGTCTTATCGCCTTTTGGGAGAGAGACATCACTAGTGAACATCACGGGACCCCTCCAGCAGGGTGCCGGGACAGGGTCTCCTGGCAGCCCTGATCTTGGAAGCGTAGCGGCGGCAGAACAGAGGGTAGATCGCAAAAAAGGGTTTTTTCCTCGAGGGTTTCGGGACGAGAGGTAAATATAGGCGAAGGGGGGCATCCAGGGGTGGACCAGGGGGTCCAGGCGGCCACCTGGCGCGGCCTAGGGTGGGGCCGCGCCCCCTGGCCTCCTAGGCACCAGGTGGGCCCCCCCAGCCCCCTTCGGGCATTTGGAAGCTTCTGGGTCGCTGATTTTTTATATATTTTTCCTGAAATTTTTCTGGCACTTTAAGTAATGGGAAAACCTGAAATAAAAAGACAGCAGAAAAGAGAAACTGGCATTGTGGTGCACTGAGTTAATAGGTTAGTTCAGATATGATCAAAAGTATATGAAAGTGTATGAAAAGCATAGCAATATCACCCAAAACATGCATGGAGCAAGCAGAAATTATAGATACGTTTTGGACGTATCTACAACTCCAACTAGTATTCATCCACTAGTCTGTCCTTGAAGTTTCCTCCATCGTGGATGATGTCCAATATGTCTCCATCACCAACCGACGTCACATCTGGTGAGACAAACCAGCAAACAGAGAGTGGGCACCTAGTTGATCCACACCCGACGTTCGGTTCCAGACAAGCTGAGGTGATAGTGAGTCGGCAAAATCCATGGGCGTGCTGAGGTCGACACTCCATGGCACCTACATGCAGGAGGTGGAGGGAATTCTGTTGATGATTGTGCTGCTTGACGGTGAAGTAGTACGTCGGCTGCATCTTCTTTGACCATGCTGGAGAGTGCATCAGCGGTGGGGCCTCCCATCTCGGGTCGCTGACCTTATTCGCCTTAGGAGGTGGCGCCTGACCGGCTACCACAACTGCTACCTCCCTGCCCTTCTATTTGCGGGGACACTCGTTACATATTTCCGAGGTGATCTTACAGGCGACCATCACCTCTGGATCCTCCACCCACAGCCACAGCGGTAGTTCAGACATCTTGATCAGGTCCATGTGGCGGTGGAGGCGAGAACCGGGATGGAGGGAGGCGGCAATCAGAGCAGAGAGGGTGGGAATTCATAAGTTTAGTGAGATGTGTGAAATGGTTCCGATGCATGGGCCCTCCTCGATTTTGGGTGGGTTCGGGCTATGAGCCACCTATGTAGCCCTAAAACCTTTCTTCAGTTTGGTGCCAGTTTGTGCGAATTCTAATGCGTGGAAACGTCCATGAGCATTTACGACACAACTTGGATGGCGAAAAATATTCAGGCACCGCGGTCCAGATATTTAGGGACGATTTGGGGTATAACATTGAAGCTCCTCTTAGGGCATATCATATAATTGTAACATAGGTATTGGTAAATTTGTCACATAAGACATTGTGATAGCATGGCATGTAATAAATGACGAAAGAAAGCAAAATTGTATGTGGATTTACCAATAATCCTTGCGCAAACTTCAACGTAAAATAGAGAGCAGTTACATTTATTTGTTCATCTTGTATTGGATAATTTAGATGTACAATTCATGAGTACTTGTATGATATGATGAGAAAATTCCTTATATGACACTCCCTGAAAACCATGTTCTTTATTTGACAACGGGTGAAAAATTTCTTCCCTATATGGCCTCTCTTCAAAATTTCTTTCCCTATATGACACTCTAGTGCATTTTGTTCATGAAAGAGGTAGGAAAAAACCATGTTACCCTAGTGCATAATGAGGTAAAAATTCTACGAACAATGGCTGCAGTAATATTACATATTTGATAGGCATAGCTAAACATCGGGTTATTAAAAATGGTTATTAAACCAATTGTTTTTTTAAGAATTATTAAATCAATTGTTTGGAATATATCTGTGAGATGAACTACTATGTAGATTGCTTTCTCAATGCATATAGTATAACATCTGGCCAAAAATAAATGTGAATTGTACTAGAGGTTATCATCGATTGTTCTTGCACCGCCTCGCTTGCCGGGTATAAATACCTATATGTACATACGACACTGTAAAGTACCACCGTGGAGGCACGACAAGGCCTACTTTGGCAATCAAGTCGATTCTGCGAGCGTACATGTGTCGTATTTGCTACTAGGCAATCGATCAACTGCTAGCTAGCTTCGCTGGTTTGTGCGAACACATCGCATCGGAAGGATCACATAATCGTTCATACGCCGGAAGCTCGTCTTGCATCTCGTCGGAGGGATATGGTAATTTGGGCCACCATACTGACAAGCTAAGCAGATTTATTATGGTAGCTATACCTATTAAATATATAACATTCAGTTATTGCTCTGTACAGAATTTTGAACATATTATGCATTAGGGGTAAAATGATATTTTCATACCTCTTTGGTGGACAAAAATGTACTAGTGTCATATTGGGAAAGAAATTTTAAGAAGAGGCCATAGAAGAAACTAAATTTTTACCGGTGTCAAATAAGGAACAAAATTTTAAAAGGAGTGTCATATAAAGAATTCTCTCTTGTATGATAGCTTATGAATAAATGATATAAACATTCTACCAACAAGACTGCTCTACAAACTGTTGGAGATGCTGTTAGGGATAGTTGGTGTGATGAAATAAGTGGACCACCGTAGCTGAAAAGATGGTCAAGCTCGAAAGCAAGGGAATCAAGCAGATTACTATGCAGGTGGATCACTCTGTTTGTGCATCACTATAACTGTTTGTTTATGTGGATCACTCTGAACCCGTCTCTGCACAGTTTGTGAGCTTCATCGGTACTCAGGTCAGTAGAAGGATTTCTTTATCTTCATCTCACGTCGAGCAGTCGGGGTTCCAGCTGATCGGGCAACATGTGTTCAACGCCTTTGAGGAGGCAAGCTTGGAGCAGCACAGCACACACCAGCGGCGAATCGTCAATGGAAAATGCAGAGAGCAGAGAGAAAGTGAAGAAGATCGGAACGATAAAGGCCGGACCCAGGTCGGCCGAAAGACGACGATGAGGAGGAGGCTACGGCTATAGGTAGGTGGGCGTTGTCAGCCTGTCAGTCAGTCACTACAGTCTACAGGGAACTGACACTTTGCAAGCCAACGGATATAACATGGGTTGTTTGCTTGCTTCACGCTTACAAGATTCCTCCTATGTTGCATGCATCACCATCTGCGCTACTAATCTAATGGGAGAGAAGAGACGACAACCTTTGACGTGTGTCAAGTCTGGTAATGAACCCAACATGGGTTGTTTGCTTCACGGCTTATGGCGTTCGTGAGGCCTCACGTCTCAACAAATCCAGCATCACAGGTCGCCATTGGCAACTTCACCGCCAAGCTCGCACTGCCGCCTAGCTCGCTAGTGGTGCCCGTCATCGCTCGCAGGACCCCGCAAGACCACGGTGCGCTCATGGTCCTTCTGCTTCTGCAGAACATGAGTTTTTTTAACTTAGGAGTAAATCAAACGGGTGTGACCCAACTAAGATTTCAAATGTAATTGTCCCGTTTTATTATTTAGAGCATGACAATTTTATTGTTAACATAGTGGAAGTTCTTTTATTAAGAGCATGGCATTTTTATTACTATCATTGTGACAATATTTTACTTCACCATTTTATCAAATGATGAATAATACTTCTCATGTTTTCTTATCCGCATATGTGCTTGGACCCACTCCACATTGCACACGATCTACACTACTGGAAAAACGGCTATAGATAATATGGACAATAATGACACCATTAGTAACCTAAACAGTAATGGCGCACCAGGTAAAAAGTGCGTCATTACTATGTTTGTGCTTCCATGCTACTATAACCGCAGAAGATCCCACTATGCCTAGTGTTATTCTGAATGTTGTTTGTGCTGCATGCAGTAGGAAGCCGAAATTGTACCGTGAAGCAGCTTTCTCATGTTTACAACAAGTAAAATTTTTTCCATTCCTCATTTCTATATGAATGTAGAACTTGTCATGACTGGCTAAAGTTCCTTATGTTTAAGAGAAAGATTCTCATCTGTTACACAATTATCAGCAGCATAACCATATACTTAAAAAGTTTATGATGTAAACTTGAAGCAGGATATAAACAAATCACCTCAGGGCTTTTTCTTCTAGTATATTCATTGAATAGGCAAACCAATGTTTCCTGGAAAGACAGCCAAAAAATGTCCTTCTAGTATATTAACTAAATTGTAATAGAGTGCGGATTTTGTACATGTGTAAGCGGATACATGTGATATTTTATCCGTGTGTTGTCGTTTAAGATTTCTGCCAAAAATTTCTATATTTTTTACACTATGCGTTTATTTTTATTATAGTTTCCATAAGATGTAGTTATTTGAATACATACCATAACATTCTATCAACATATATGAAATGGAACTTAAAATTGCTTCATTGTTTAAAGGATTCTAAAAACATAGGAGAAGAAAAAACATATGACTAATATGCTATTACGTATTGGTTCTATATGATTTGAAAATGCATGGTTCAATTCACTGGAAAAAAGAAGAATTTTCCTTAAGGATTAGGTACATTGCATTGTTTTTTGTATAAAATATGCAATGTTCCTAGCACAGTTTTTACGGATCTCAAAACAATTTTTTAGCATTGTGTGGATATGATATCACATGTACCCGCTTATACATGTACACATATGCATTTGCCATTGGAATAATGGTATTCTTGATAATGTTGCCACTTATTAGTTACTGCAATAGACAAGTATCTCTAATGAGTCTGACGCATGGGAATGTAATACCACATTTTTGTTTATGATGAGTAGACTAGATTTTTGGCATTATATATAATTTAGAATTAGCACAATTTACTTGGTTTTTATTTGCTTCTTTCTTCGTCATTTTCAGGTCATCACGACATTCAAAGATCCAGGGTTCTTCAATAGCATTTTTCCTATGTTGTGTGATGTTGCTAATCAATCAGTCATTTCTAAGACAGGGGGTTCATCTTCACTAACTACATCTGCTGCAGCTGGTCAGTCATTATTTTTGTCCCTTTTGAACTAAGGCCCATGCTAAAATTTACCCTTAATACTCTAATTGTTTTCCGCTCCCTCCGATCCATAATAAGTGTCGCTCATTTTGTACTAAGCTAGTACAAACTTTGTACTAGGTGAGAGGCACTTATTATGGATCGGAGGGAGTATAATATAAACACTGTATGATAATTTATATCACAAAAACATATTTGAGACCCTGACGAGGATATTTATAACACCTGGTATGCAAATATTGATATCCTTTTATGCTTTGTATTTGTCAAGCTTCATACACTAGCCAATGCAACTAAAAGCCAAACTTATGGAAAGGGCTAGACAATCCAACATATACACTTCAACATCCCCTCTCACATGTGACGTGGGAAGTCAACACGTGAATAAATTCAGAGGTATGGCTCAAGAGGCCTATACATGGACACAGAGGGGGAAACAATATTTTTTGGATAAATTGCGAAAGCTAGGACTTGAACTCGAGACTTTGGACTCTGATACCATGTCAAGCTTCATGCACTAGCCAACACAACTAAAATTCTGAACTGATGAAGAGGGCTAGACAATCCACATATAGTTCAACAGTACTGATTTATGTATTTGTCTTTTTTCTACAGAGCAAGATGATCTTCTATCCCTAGTTAAGATTGCTCAGGTAATCTTCTATCCCTAGTGCTCACCATGGATACTGTGTTATCTTTACTCATTTTTATATTAGTTCAATATAGCTTGCTAGTTGGTAATATTGCAGAGATTAGGGAGTTAGAAAATACCATCATCACTGACATTGAGCCTTGGGTCCCACATGTTGTGCTATTTTTCAGTAATCAACATCTCCGTGGTGCTGAGCTATTTTTCAGTAATCAACATCTCTGTGCTTTTTTACCAGAAGATAGTTTGCTGTCTTGCTGCTGTTGAATAATAGACTTGTCACTGATTTTAAGTATGTCATAGTCTACCACATTTATATAAAACTATCTATGCTTGTTTTTGGTTGGTTCGATGACGAAAAGAATGGTTGAAAGGTCCTTGCTCTGATTATGAGGGCTTTGGGAAATCCATACGATTAATGTGGCTGAGCTTGTTAGATTTAATTTACTTGTTTGAGATCAACAATAGATGAGACTATCGGGGTATTTTGTAAATTAACAGTTTCCTCAAATCCAGATTCACTTGATAATAGCCATTTATCATCCAGGAAGGACCTTGCTCCTTACGACTTGTCCTTTTTTCCCTGCAGGTTCACATTGCTGCTTCAGAGTGCCTTCTTGAGTTGATCAAATTGTGTAGAGACTTTCCATTGGAAGAGAGAAGAGAGGCCAAGTTTGAGGGTGAACTAGTTCAACTTTGCGAGTTGGAAAAAAGTGAACAAGCAAAGGCACTTTTGAAGCAATGCTTGACTGCTCTAAAAGAGCTCACTGGAGTAACCATGACTATGGGTTAGATGAGCTCTCTTGGATACATGGAAAAATTATTATATGAAAATGCTGCACATGGCACAGTTAAAATTTATGGCAACGATTGCATTGCACGTTTTTTACCTATGCAATACGAAAATTAGCAAATCCCCCTTTTCTTTTATATTATACAAAACCAGGCAGAAAAGTAAAAGCGCATTTGCCTTTACTACTTAATTTCGATTCTTCACTTACATGTGCAATCGCTGGGTTGGGAAAGGAAAATCACATCTGAAATTATGGGCAGCAAGTAACCTGTGCTGCCTTCCCGCAAACAAAAAGTAACCTGTGCTGCCACAGTATACATAGCTTTCTATATTCATACACTTTTCTCTGCGGTCACAGCTTTCTATTTTGAGGAGGGCTGTGTAGAAGGATAGAGAGGGATTTGGTGAAATCGATGTTTATTGCTTAAGCCTTGGACGCATATATATAGGAGTACATGATCAACTTAGAGTACAAGACAAGGCAAGAATAAATCCTAGTCTATCTCTTGTTTCCTAATAATCAATATACTCAACATCCCCCTGCAGTCACAACGTAGCGACGCAGACGGTGAGACTGGAAAAGAATCCGAAGGCGGAGCCGACGGACATCCCCACCACAGTCGTAACGGTCGACGCATCGCGAAGTTTGTGGCTGGAGTGGAAGCCAACGAGGTTCCCAAGCAGGCGGTAGCCCTTTGTGTCGTTGTCGAAGTAGCTGAGAGCGTAGGGTGGTGAAGCCGTAGTCGAGGTAGCCGTGCGAGAAATGCCGTGGTCGATGTCGAGTCGGGGTAGCCGGTGTCGAGGTAGTCGCCGAGGAGCCGCGGGTGCAAGGAAGTCAGGAGCGCAGCGCGGCTCAGGAAGAGCATCACTGGCGGGCGGTCGACAGTCGTAGCACGACACGTCGTGAAGAACATGGTGGTGACGTCCGGAAGGAGACGGTGTTGACGAAGCGTCGCGCCGGGTTTGCCAATCCCGGGGACACATCGTAGACGAAGGCACGCGTCGGTGTTGCCAGCACCGGGCATGCGTAGACAGAGGAAGACGATGTCGACGAAGCGCCGCCCCAGGCTTGCCAGGCCCGGGAACACGTCGTAGATGAAGGCACACACCGGTGTTGCCAGTACCGGACATGCGTAGACGGGGACCAGTAGGAGTTGTACGCCATGTCGTAGGGACCAGCAGAGAAGGGATCGACGACGGTTGAGGCACAACTCGGCGGGGGGTAGAAGGTGCCGAGGGTGGAGTCGTCGCGGTTGCCGGAGCTAGATGAAGTGGTCGAGGAAGATGACGGCGACGCTGACGATAAGCTGGTGCTGGACGAAGACGAAGAGGTGGACGACGATGAAGTCGGCGAAACCAGAGATAGCCCGTGGGGGGACAAGTCGGTCGCCGGTAGAGGCGGCGCGGCTCGGTGGAGCGGCAGCGGCGAACAGGGAGTCGGCGCGGCTCGGTTCAGCGACAGCGGCGCGGGTGGCGCGGCGAGGGCGGAGCTCGACGTAGGCGATGAAGAACCCAACAGTGTGACGCAGACCATGCGCGGAAGGTGGCGTTCCCGCACCAAGAGAGGCGACGCGGCCCATGCCACAGGGGCGTCAACGCGCGGGGACGGCAGTGGACCGCAGGTTGCGGCGCTACGGCCTGAAGGGGCGACGCAGCGGCGGCGCGTGTGTCGGGAGCGACGGCGGGGAAGACCTCGGGGCGGCGGCGACGACCGCGTGTCGCGACACTACGACCCCTGGGGGCGACGCAGCGGCGGCGTGCGTGTCGGACAGCCGCGGGGACGGCCTCGGGGCGGCGGCATGGACTGCGCACCGCGACGCTGCGGCCCGTGGGGGCGACGCAGCGGCGGCGCGCGTGTCGGGGCAGCCACGGGGAGAATCACGGGGGCGGCGCTGCAGCCCGAAGGGGCGACGCGGCGGCCGCCCGATGCTCGATCGGTGGATAGGCGCTCGTACTCGGGGAGCGTTCTTCACGGAATCCGGCGGAGGCGCACGCGGGCGACTGTACGGGTCGTCAACGCGGCGCGGAGGGGGCGATCGCGCGGGCGGGTGGGTGATCAATCCGATCGCCTGCAAGGTGGAGGAGCGTCACTCGGCGTGTTGATCGATGGCGACGGGGGGCCGAGCGAACCAGCAGCGCCGGCGCGACTCCAACGGCGTGGGGCCAACGGCGTGACTCCAACGGCAAGGGGCCTCATCCGGGGTGTCGGGGACGTCGCGGGTCCAGGGGCGTCGCGGGGGCCGGGGCGGGCTGTAGTCGGTGGCGACGATGGCGTTGGAGGACTCCGATCTGAAGCAGGGGCGGCGACGGCCGGCGTGGGCGACGGATGGGCTAACGCGCGGAAGGCGGCCAATACGGGCCGCCGCGTCGCGCGAAGCCGCCGTGTCGGTGAAGAAGCCGGCAGTCGCGCCAGAGTCGAAGTAGAGGCGCAGTGGATCGACGACGGCGATGGGCGACGCAAACCGATCTTTGATCGGAAAACCAAAAAGGACGCCGATCAAGACGACCGGCGGAGAGAAAAAGCTCCGATCAAGGGATCGGGAGAAAAGACTCTAGGGCAGCCGATCCACGGGATCGGCGGACGAACCCTAGTTACGGGCGGCGCGGCCCCCAGCGCCGGCGATCAGTGATCGGCGCCGGGGACGGCGCGGGCGGAAGCGACGGCGGCGGCTAGGGTTTAGGACCGGTTAGGCTGATACCATGTAGAAGGATAGAGAGGGGTTTGGTGAAATCGATGTTTATTGCTTGAGCCTTGGAGGCATATATATAAGAGTACATGATCAACTTAGAGTACAAGACAAGGCAAGAATAAATCCTAATGTATCTCTTGTTTCCTAATAATCAATATACTCAACAGGCTGGTTATAAGTTCATATGAGAACTGAAGATACAGAATGGTACAAGTCTATGGTACCTGGTAGGTTTCGTGTGACTTGAACCGAGAGTAAATCGATAAATTGATACGGTGCACAACCAAAATGGCTTGCGTAAATACACTAGACATCATATTTGAGTTCCAGTATATTATGGTCAGGGGTTCAGGCGTTTAGCCTGCTCAAAGCAGTAGCGGTCTTGGAGCCTGACGGCCGGTCCAGGTACTTGCAGATGTAGTCGCCAGCGTCCATGAGCTTCCCGAGGTCGATGTTGGTCTCTATCCCCAGGCCCTGGAGCATGTACACCACGTCCTCTGTCGCAACGTTGCCCGTGGCGCCCTTTGCATACGGGCACCCTCCAAGGCCTGACACAGATGAGTCCACCACGCCGATCCCCATCTGGCAGTATTATGAAAAACGTTAGGACAAGAGCCTTGCTGACTGACTTGTTACTTTCAGCTATGTTATTGCATGAGCTGGCTAGATCTGCAATGCAATGCACTGGTTACCTGGAGAGAGACCAGGATGTTGGCAAGGGCTTGGCCATATGTATCGTGGAAGTGAACGGCCAGTTTGTCTGCCGGAACCACAGACATGACGGCCTGGAGCATAGGAACTACCCTACCTGAAACAAACAGCCCATGGTAAAACTGTAGTATAAAAGATTTATCAGTAACCATACACTGCTTTACTTGTTCCGGGTTAACAATGTACACAAAGCCTCAACAAATCAACAGTTTATTAAACATAGTATGGTACTCAGCGAATGTGATGGGGCGTACCTGGTGTACCGACACCAATCGTGTCACCAAGTGAAATTTCTGCGCAGCCCATGCCATAAAGCTCCTTGGCAACATAAGCTACCTTTGATGGATGCACCGCCCCTTCGACAGGGCAACCCATCACACAAGAAACATACCTATCACAAATCAGAGGATGAAGGATTTCTGAACAGATTCAGTAATTAAGTTCGGGCTTCAAAATATAAGGCAGCTTACCCTCGGACACGTATTCCATGTTTTTTGGCAGCAGAAGTAACATCACGATACCGAGCAAGGCTTTCCTCAACGGTACAGTTAATGTTTGACTTAGAGAAGGATTCAGAGGCAGATGCGAAAACTGCAATTTCTTTTGCACCAGCTGCAACAGCAGCCTCATATCCCTGCAAATGAAATCACTTAAAATCACTACAGATCCGGTCCCTTAAATACGTGAAATCTACACAAAAGTAAAAAAAAAAAATGGACATACTCTGAGGTTAGGAGTTAACACAGGAAACCGCACATCTGGTGCATGCTGGATCCCTTCAAGGACATCCTTTGCATCAGCTAGCTGCTGTTCCAAATTTGAGTGAGAAAGGTTGTCTCCTTGATAAATTATCATTAATTTTCGTTATCTTGATCTGTAACTATCTATCGATTATACATGCTAGCACAACTTCACAAGTAGAAAATGAAAGTTAAAATGAACCATCAGGAATAACTTCTGAAAAAGAAAAAAATGTAGCCACGCAATTAACTCATAACCCTGTATGGAGTATAGACATACTTTAATTCTTTGAATAAGAAAGGTAGAACTTTAGCCAACTCTATATTACCTTCAACTAGGTGGTTTTAGATGATTCAAAAGCTAACTACTGTGCATGCTATGCAGCTTCATCTAGTTTAGGTACACCATAAATTACCTGCGGCACCCATTTTGGGGAAACAAAACTTGTGGCTTCAACTATTGACAGACCAGAAGCCACCAACTTGTGGATCAGCTCAATCTTTATCGATGTCGGTACTATGTTCTTCTCATTTTGCAGACCATCTCGTGGTCCGACTTCAACCACATTCACAAACCTTGGTAGATCCCACGAAACCTGTAAAATCAGTTATTCATCAACTGAGCAAAGGCCAAAACTTGCACGTATTTGCATATGAGGTCACAAACAATACTACTCCCTCCGATCATGGACTTAAGTTTGTCTAGATACACATGCATCTAGTCTAAATACTTAACTAGATACATACGAATCTAGACAAAGTTGAGTCCATTAATATGGATCGGAGGTAGTACAAAATTATGACTGTCATAGACCAAGCCTTAGTTTGTGGTTGATGAACTATGTTGTGCGGTGCTTATTTTATAATCTTTTGTTACAAGAGATAAGTTGGATAGACAAAAGCCCACCACAATGCCAAACACAGCCAAAATTATACATATCACTTCCCTGGTTCCGTTTCTTGAAGGAGTTGTTGCTTCTGCTGGAGGAGGTGCAATGGGATCTAAAATAAGCAGATGAAGGCATCAAGTATGGAATTTCACAACTTAAATCACCTTGAGTGGAAGAGCTCTGAACTCCATATCCATTCCATTGCAGGATGAGTCGGTATAATGGCCTTGCAGATGCCATGAGTGAGAAGTGCTGTGAAAGAGCGTCTGGTTGTTGCCACTGTTGCTGGGTGTGTAACTGAAAGCAGTATAAAAATAAAACTATTAAAGGATGGTTGCTCACAAAAATGTGAAGCGGATAAAATGACGAAGTATAGATGAAGCATTTGGCGTCGAATGGTTCTGTGAGAGTAAAACTTACTTGCTGGTGCTGCATTCATCAGCTCTTGATCTGCAAGCACTTTGACAGAACCTTCCAAGTCTATTAATACTCAACTTTGGCAGGTCCCCCAGACCAAGTGGTTCCTCGAGGCTCGACATTCTGGAAACAGACATAAACAGGGTGAATAACAATGCCGGCATGAACCTGATTTCTTAGTCTGCATTGTCGAGTGCATTTGAAACATGAAAGGATACAAGTTGCAAAGACGCCTAACAATGTTATGAACAGTGGAACCCACATCCTCAGAAAGGAAATACTCCGTAGTTGTCATCACACGCCCATTTCGAACCGAATGTTTCTCAAATACTGTAGCAATTCTGCCCCGTATGTGCTAACTAGCGAGTGATGGTGGACGAAGTGTCATTTCATCAGTTAGGTACCCCATGAAAGAGGGTTAGGGTGCCGAATTGCAGCACATGTTAGGAGTACATTTTGGTACTTATGTGTATTTAGTAGTATAGGATTCATATATTTCTCCTACTAGCTTATCTTTATGAGCGTTTCTTGTCCTTCTCGCCCACAGGGTTCTCAGCAACAAAGATTGCTTTAGCACTCGGAAGTAAAATTTCGTTTGGAAGTAAAATTTCGAAGCACGAAGCCGTCGTTGGAGCATGAAATGAAACATTTGCATCCACGCACGCACGCACTCGGCAGTTCATTCGGATTTCTCCCCCTTGAAATAAAACCTAATCATGGAAGCACGATACGATAGGAATATGATACTTGCTAAAAAATTAAAAAGCGGAAACGGGGGAGATGAGGGTAAGGTAAGGATGGAGTACCTGCTCTATGGATGGAGGAATTCGAAGCCGATCTGATGGAATCGCCCCCAAGACCAAAACCTGAGGCAGTATAGTATAGGGCAGCTCGCTCTCTTGAATCCTACGCCAAGGGAAGGTCGCCGCACCGCACCTGCCTCCCTGCTAAAATGGAGGTCGCAGCTGCACCACCGCGAAAGGGAAAGGAAGGGAACCCGCGGCCGTCCATCCCCAGGAACAAAAGGACCCGGTCTTGGGTGGAAGACGCGTGGAGGCGCTGTGGGGCCCTAGATGTCAGTGGATGTGGGTCTACGGGACCGGTTCAACGGAGGTAGGATGTTTCGGCGGGCTTTATTTGGTGGGAGTTGTGGAGGCAACGGCGTTGGCAGGTGGCTTTCGGTTGGCAGGTGGCTTTCACCTGCCTCCGCTTGCAGCAGACACGCCGGTCGCCGTCGCAGCAACGCCGTCCGCCTCACAACAGCACCCCTACAGCAGCATGTCGCTGCTCACAGGCAGCATCGCGCATCCGCAATCACTCTTAGCATAGCGCCCACCCTAATATGTGATCGATGACTGGATGCCAGATGTCGGGTGAAGTTGTTCTCTCACACCCGCTCTAGCACTTCCATTATTTACCCGACCTCGTTTACGCTGGTAGTAGGATGGTTGCGAGTGTGGGGCTGATTCTAACAATCTTATTGAGTATCCTGTGTTGAATATCTCTTCTGAATTGCAAGGCTTTTCCTCGGATGAAAGCAATGATAATCAATTTGTTGTATTTTGGTGAGAGCCAATTATCAGTATCTGCACATAACACATAACACAAAAACTTCTCTTTGATCCACAACTATAAAAATTAAAAATTTCAGCATCAACAAAATACTGTCAAAGAAGAGATGAAATCTCAAAGGAGGCTCTCGCCCTTCGAGGGCCATGAACATCAAGAAAAAGATGGAAAAAAACTTCTACCAGTCACGAAGAAGATCATTTTTTGATAAAAAAATGCTTTATTACTTAATAGTTAAGTATTACATCTAGTTTCTGCATAACTAGAATGCACACTATCACTTTAACTTCGAGCACAAGAGAGAAAGGTAAAAGAAAACAGCGAAATACAAGCTTTAGGTGGAGCTTTTGATCGTCGTTGATGGAGGAGGCCCATTCCGGAGATTATGCTGGCATCAACGTTGGGCAAAATATCCCTCGTTGTGTCCTCCACCCGTGTACAGACGTCCATAAACAGGTCGCGATACTTCACACATTGTAGAGATGACCATAAACGGAGCATACCTATACACCGGTACATAACCTGCAAAAATGAAGTAACTATAACGTTAAAAATCTTATCATTTCTAGATAGCCACAATGGCCAAATAACGGCTAGCGTCTCCACCCTAAGAATAGTTCTATCTATGGTGAATCCCATGCAACCAGTTACCAAATATGTTCGCAACGCTGCATGGAGGATACAGGCCAGAAGCTACTTGGATGACTGACCAAATAGATCGAGCGAATTTACATTGGAAGAACAGATGCTTAATTATTTCATCGTGGTGAAAAAAACCCGCATTGGTAACTACAATGCCAATTCCACTTGGTAAGATTATCTTTAGTAAGATTCACACCCCTAAGAAGATACCATGCAAATATTTTTGTTTTCAATGGTATCTTCATATGCCAGATCTTCTTATTATTGTCGACTGGTAAATTTTATTAGAGCAAAGCTCTATACATAGAATCTACTGTGAATTTACCATTTTGTTATAGATTCCATCGAAATACAACGGCCCCGGATAACAACTGAATTGTGAGTATGCGTTGAACCAATATATTCCATAGTTCTAGTTTAGTGTCGACTAGGGAAGGTTTCCATGACTGTGGCTGTAGTCACACCCTTGTGGCGTACAATGTTGTATAGAGCTGGATATTGTTCTTGGAGAGTGGTATTACCCAACCAGTTATCCTTCCAGAATCTAATCTCTGAACCATCCTTAATAGCAAAGGAGCCAAAACAAAAGAAATATTTCTTTGGGTGAGTCCCCAGGCTTCCAAAGTATTTGGGATACTGGCTTTGGTCCCACATATTTCCTTCTTAGGAGGGTTTGCCATACACCTTCGTCAAACAAAAGCTTAAATAACCATTTTCCTAAGAGAGCTGAATTTTTAACCTCAAGATCATGGATTCCTAGGCCTCTTTTATCCTTGGGGTTTGCTAGTCATCCAAGTAACCTCCTTCCTCTTCTCATTATCGCCTTTCCAAAAGAATCTAGATCGAAGATAATCCAATTTGTGCAAGACTCCTTTTGGAATTTGGAAGAATGATATCATATGTAGTATCATATTATTTAGTACTGAATTTATGAGTACCAATCTTCCACCAAGAGATAAGAGTTTTTCTTTCCACCTACTTACCTCTTTTGTAGTCTCTCCTCAACGTGTTTCCATTAAACATTGGTCAACTTCGATAATGAATCAGTATACCCAAAAAGCGAATAGAAAATTGTCCTTGTTCACGGCCAAATAATTATGCGTACAAGTGTGCATCGTGTTGGGCTTCGCCAAAACAATACAACCCACTTTTATAAAAATTCATTTTCAGAACGGAAAGTTGCTCCAAAGCTGACAATATGAGTTTCATATTTCTTGATTTTTCTAAGTCATGTTCCTTAAAGAGAATCATATCGTTCGCATATTGAAGTATAGATAGCCCCCCATCCACAAGTTGGTTAACTACTCCCTCAATTTGGCCATCACCCTTTGCACGCTTAATCATGACAACCAACATATCCGCCACTATATTAAATAGCATGGGCGATAAAGGGATGCCTTGTCGCAATACTTTCTTCATTATGATACGAAGAAGGTCATGGAAGAAGAAGAAGGATAGGAGCCTACCCCCTCTCTTCTAATGGCGAGGAAGTGCCGCTCCTCCCTCTCAAAAGTAGTCACTCATCCATAATCTCTATAATACCCTACTTAAACATCACGTTTGATACAAGAACTTTTTATTCAAAGATCTATTACATCTTCGTTATGTCTTAGTAGTATTTTTAATCCAGTGAATTTGATGATCTATCATGATTGATATGAGTAGTTCATTATGATATGATGTTGTTCTTTTGTGCTCAATGTATGGAGACACCTTTTACTCCTTCCGTCGAGGTGAGTGTGCCGTGATGTCGGTGGTTGGTGGTGTCTCAGACATGGATGTCGGGGCAACGTCCCCGGATGGCGGTCTGCTTGGTTGGCTCTCCAACGAACACCATAGCGGCGGTGTTGGCTTTCCTTCTTGGTTGTGTGGGTGGTAAGAGGTGGAGCAGCGGGTGGCTTGGGTGTGCTCTCTATCACTTGTAGTTGCGTCGCTCCGATCCAGATATGGTTGATCCTTCACCAAGTATCATTTGATCATGTATTTTGTTTGATTATTTCTTTATACATAAAGCGAGGCGAAAAAATGTTTTATCATGGATATGTTGCTGCTGGATTTGTATATGTTATTCTGTTTTTTCTTTTGAAGGGCTTTGTGTTCCTCTTACCAAAAATTCAACAAGCATTCGTGTTAGTGCTTTTGTCGAGCCTAGAGGTAGACTTCAGGATTTTGGACTTTTGTATTGGACCAAACTTATGTTTATTTTCCGTGCAATAACATTTTCACACCAAGCTTGCAATATTTCTTCATGTGAACAATGTATTTAAATTTCCCTGCAAAACAACGACGCATTCCAATTTGGCAATATGGAGATAAGTTAAAAGTATATTATTATCTGGCTGTTCATAGCATATCATCGCTAGTTTAAATAAATATGTTTTCATTGTTTATTATTTTTCATTTTGTAATTTTTCATTTTTGCACTGTGAAAATTTTCCGTAGCAATACGCGAGATATCATCTAGTTTCTTTAATAATACAATACTCGACGAGGCTGTCCAGCGAGCGAACTAGCTGCCAACTTTTTGGCCAATGTTTTGTTCACCTTCCACGCGGCATTAGCGAAAATAGAGCACGATAGCTTCGTGGGCGGGCCAAAACTTTAGAGTTGATTCAAGCAAAGGTTAAATTTCACGGGCTAGCCAAAAAATGGTATGATCAATATTTATTTGTTGTTAACCAAACAGTCAGCTGAACTTTTTTTTGTATCGAAGCGATCCAGTTCACATACTATAGAGCAACAATTAATTTGTAAAGTGGAAAGTTTATTCAGTTGTTAGTCGCAAAATAAAGTTTATCCAGTTGTTTCTTCTATTTTTCGATCTTCATGGTTGTACGAGTACAAAGGTTACTGATGCAATCAATCAGTACCAATCAACCATTGTCATTCGGTAGTGCGTCATTGTGATCGATGGTCACACATGCTTCGTGTAAAAAGGAAGTTGCTTTGAAGTTTGTTCAAGTACAGAAAGAAAGAGACTCCACTACGAATATAGTGGCACGTTACCTTTGCATCTCCGGTTTCCTTTTTTCATGTCCGGTTGAAACAGATTCACACCAGTCGATTTTCCTACCATGTGTGAAAGCGAAGCATCCAATATTACCATAAAAAAAATTAGTGAAGCATCCAATATCTTTTTTTTCTATAAAAGTTGAATATTATTCATTCAAAATAAAACATCAAAAGGTTACAAACACAATAAACACGCAAACGATTTCGCATAGAT
Organism: Bromus sterilis; assembly: GCA_950022295.1. NCBI lineage: Eukaryota > Viridiplantae > Streptophyta > Magnoliopsida > Poales > Poaceae > Bromus > Bromus sterilis. Next base: position 132,595,681 of record OX465601.1, on the reverse strand, counting down.
AGATGTACACAATCAATGCCAACATTTACACACACACAAAAATCACACCGCTAACTAGCAAAGTAAAACAAAATAGAAGCTATGCCATGATAAATTGAAAGAAAAAAGAAAAGAGAAAAACCTGCCACGATGATCAATCATTCGCAACAAGGTCACTTTAACCACCACCAAAGACAACATCCGGACAACAAAAAAGGTTCTCCAAAAGCAATGCCTCTAGAAAGAAAACAATGCACAAACATTGTTATTGTTCGATCAAAGATATTAGGTTTTCACCCTAAAGAAAGACCGCGTTCCCAGAACAATGCCTTCATCGAGGCCACTGTCAGACCTTGGGTTTTCATCCTGTAAATCACAACTCGATACTCAAAGGAACGCCACAAACAAAGAAGTCCTCCCATGCTGCCACCCCCATTTGCGGAGACCACTACTTCAAGTCGCGTACTACCAGGCTCACAGGAAGTCGTGTTCGGTCTGGACGGGAACATATACCGCAAGCCAAGTTTGAACAACTATCCTGTGAAGCAAGGTCTTCATCGCATTAAAGAGTTCTCCTTCGCCACATCCAGGTCCTCCAATCACGCTATGGCATTCTCCGCATGTGTTGATCCCTAGGAAATCTTGATGCATACATGTCCCAACGTGTCAACAAAAAACATAGCCCCTCGATACTCCGATGGAGCTGGTTATGCTGATGTTGCGGGTGCAAAAGACCATCCCCTGCCCAATCAAGGTATCCAAAGAGCGCCATATGCGCTAGTTCGTGTTTTCTTTTGAAGTAGAAGTTCGGAACTCACGGATGACTAGATCGAAGAGGACCGACTGCAAATAGATGGATGACTTCGCGTGAAAAACGCTAGGACCGGCACTTGGTCTTATGACATCAGATCCCGAGATCCATCACAACTCAATGCCCACCTCCGGCGGAGAAAGGACACCGCCATACCGGGGCCGCTGCCGTCATCCTCATGTTGCGGATGCAGCCGCGCGCCTAGAAGATCCATGTAGTCGCAGCTCACTCATCGGTTACCAACTCCCTCGCAGCATCGTCGTTCAAGAATCCAGCATGGGCGCCACCACTAGTCTCCAAATAATCGCCTTACAGGATCTGCCGCCGCCACGCCTCCCGGCTCAACGACGTCTCCGACGGTTGCAAGGAGGGAGTTGGAGGCGCGAGAGGGGACTTGAGCCTCGAGAGGACGATGGGGCGCACTTCAGTGTGGCCCGGCACAGCCGCTCGGGAGTGGATCAGGCGTGTGTCGCGTTGGGAGTTTTGTACGTGCTCAGAAGATACACTGATAGCTTAGAGAGACGTGGCCATCTAATACTACCCGTAGTATGTTCGTATTGTTGAATGCAGTTAAATTTTCGTGGCCTCGAATGTCTCCGTTACAAGAACCGACGACTACCCGACTAAAATTATTTCCTCTTGCCCCCTACCAGCTTTTGCTCGATCTGTTTCCCACATGCAATAATTATAATACCACCCACCTACTCGAGCAAGCCACTCGACCCGTTCGTCCCCTTTCTCCCTCTCACCTCACCCTACGAATGACATAGGCCCGATCCAAAACCTTTCCGCCGGCGTTGCGGGTCGGATAGGGGACGGGAATGGTTCCTGGTGCGTGCGTTGGTCTAGTGTGACGCCCCCAAAATCAATCCGTGTACAGTAATCATACACACAGGGTAAGATTAGGGTGCCACGGTGAGAATATCACAGCACAACACTAAACACAAAAGGATAAACCAATATGTTACAATAAAGGGGGTCACGCGGACCCGAATACATAAGTTATACAAGCCATAATATCTGAGTACAGACATAGTTAGTCAAGTTTTGCCTTAAGAAGGCTAGCACAAATAACATCAGAGATACAGATCGAAAAGGCAAGGCCTCCTGCCTGGGAGCTTCCGAAACTACTCCTGGTCCTGGTCAGCGGGGGTCTCGACGTAGTAGTATCCGCCTCCGGGGTACTCCTGCTCCTGGGATCCAACGTCGACTACAGCGGCCGATCAGGCAAAACAGTAAAGGAAATAAAGCAGGTGAGTATCTAGTATACCCGCGAGTCTTACGTCCGCTACTAAGCATTATGCATTGGTATCACGGAAAAGGGAGGCTGTATATATAGTGGACTGCAAGATAGAAATCAGAATAAGGGTAAGAAGCTAGGCCTATCGAAGACTAGCATCTTCTGACGATGTCTTGCAGCATGAGGTAAGAATCAGCCAACAGTTCATATAAAGCATAAAGTAACAACGAAGCAGAAGTTGCTGCAACATTGTATAATATAAGTTGTAATGATTAACAATACTAATAATGCCTCCGAGTTCCCTTCCTCGACTCCCTGCGAGGAAGAAGACCCGGAACCATACAGTTTAATAGTAATAGTTTCTAGTGGTAAGATCCAGCTTCAGCATAAAGCGTCCTGTTACCGTGGACACGGCTATTCGAATAGATTAATCTTCCCTGCAGGGGTGCACTGGCGTGACTCTACGACGCTCGGATCTCCAGGGTGGCGGGAACCTTGTTAGGGAACGCTCCACCAAAGCTATCCGACACAAAGTAGCCCATCCTTCGGCAATCAACAGAGAGGTCATCCGCCGGACTATATCCTATGTACGCCGGGCTTTGGACCCTAACCCGAACGTACTCCTGCACGGTGCGCGACTGGCCGGTGAAGAAAAATCAAAGCAAATACAAATACACCGCTCGAGCAAGAGAAGACAACACCACTTCCCGGCAATCAGCCCGCGGTACTGCTGACGTCTGAAGACCCTCGAACGAGACTACGATGCAGGGGAGCCCACACTCCTCGTCCCACGTGTAGGTAGTGCGTACAAGCCAAAAGGCTACTGAAGACATCCGCCGAACCATTTAACATTTTATTTAACCTACATGACAACCGTTATCATTGCCTCGACTTAACCGACCCGCGGTCAACGACAGCAGTCAGGACCACCAGTACATCGGTGCCTGCCCTGTCGTCCCACCAAGTCACTGCGGTTACCAACAAGGTGAACCGTCTCCTTACCTTGTCTCGCGTTTGCTCTTGGTAGAGCTCGACTTTCGTGGTTTGGTAACTCTCGCGAGATACGAGCAGGGGCCAAGCACGCCAGTAACGTCGGTCGTACCCTCCCTGTCGTTCCTGACGATATACCGCTCGCGGGCACCGTTGGGTCTCCCGACTTTCTTACCTTTAAGGACAACCGCTGTTCAGGACCCTATGGCGGCAAGACAAAGTCAGCCTCGAGTGGAGTACAAGGATTACCCCTGGAGCTTACACTTGAGGTGACTAGGCATAACCCAGATAGGGGCCTTTGGCGGTGTCTGCTTTGTACCGTACCTGTGCAGTTGTATAGATTGTATCCGTGTTCACCCCCCCTGAGTGATCACGGCTCGCTATCTAGTCCTAGCTAACAATGCGCAGGGTTCACTGCTGAATATATGCATAATTATAATAGGCAGCATAGGATAAGAAAGGTACATCAAGGGGCGACAAAATCAGGCTATGCAATTGAATAGGATTGTAATCGTAGCAGCAGCAGTAACCATGCCTAGTGCAAGAAAGTACGGAAAAGGTAGGCGATATCTGGGGAAGAGAATGGCTCTGCTTGCCTGGAAGCTCGACGGTAGGGGCAGGGTCGTCGACGAAGTAGTCGTACCCGGCAGCGGTGTAGTCGGTGGTAGCAGCGGGGTCTACCGGAGAATAAAGGGGGGGGAGGGAGAAACAGTAAATACAAAGCAATATATACAAATAAATACATGGCATGACGTATGAAATGTTAACAGTGTTCTAACGCTGTGCAATGCACGTTGCTCGGAGCGGGCATTCATCCGGGGATGAACTATCGGCTCCGGGTGATTACCGGACAAGGTGTCCGGAGGTGGAAGGGTTCATGCCGGAGGTGTCGTGGACATCCGACAAGGACAAGGGGGTGTATCCGAGTTAGTTGAACTATTCCGAACAACTTTCGTGTTCGGAATAAATTCATCCGGGTACTTTTTATCGGTACCGGGAATTATCGACAGACAACCCAGAGGGGGAAATGTCGGTGTTCGTTGTGTTAGAGGGGTGTGGTTGTTATACGGATAGCGTATTCGTATTCGTTATGTTTTTCTGATCAATTTTCATGTATAAAGTTTTTGAATCTGAGTTACGGTTTAAAACTTATTGAATTCCAAAGTTTTAAATCATTTAAATGATTTCTAAATTTCTTTTATTATTATAACAACATTATCCAGAACATTATTCAAAACAGTGCCTGGCATGTGGGACCCACATGTCAGCCTCTGTTTATTTACTAAAAATTGTTTTATCTAATTAAACAATAGGTGGGGCCTAGGTGTCATGGATACATGTGCAAATGACAGTTTTATTTAATGTAATAATGGACTGGGCCCATCTGTAAGTGGCTATGTGAGGGGGGTTAATACATATAATTTTAACAGTTTTTTTTTCTTAGTAGGGGGGGTTAGCCCTTAACCAAAACAGGGCCGGCCCCACCCGTTAGGGGCACACCCATGCCCCTCCAGTGGCTGGGCGCGCACGGCACAGGGCGCCGGCGGCCATGGCCAGTAGAGGGCACGGCGAGGTGGTGAGGGGCGTCCGGAGAGGCGACGAGCACCTGAGGCGTGGCGCGCGTGCGCTGGGCCGCGGCCGGGCCACGGCACGGCAGCCGCAGGTAACCGCGGCGAGCCGCACGGTGAAGGCGGACCAAGGCGGATGGGTTGCAGCCGGAGCGCGGTGAGGGAGGGCTCTATAGCGCGGATTCAACGAAGGGGAGAGGGGGAAACAAAATGGGGCTCACAGCGAGTCGGTAGAGGTGCGCAGCGGGCTCGGGGATGGGCTCCTCGCAGCGATTTGAAGACGATGCAGCGCGTCCGTGGCGGGAGGAAGCGGCGCAATTCCGGCGTTCGCGGCGGTCCGGCGACGGATGGTTGCACGGGGAGATGAGGAAGACCACGCTGCTCCATCTGGACACATCGGCCGGACCTGAGGTGGACAGCGGCAGCGTCCATGGCGACTGCGCGGCGACGGCGCCTACACGGGCGGCTCGGGAAGACGAATAGGAGAGGAAGAGGAGAAAAAGGGGGCGGCCTAGGGTTTGAGGAAGGGCAGGGGCAGCCGGGCTCGTCCTTATCCTCGCCGAGGACGTCGGGATGGCCTCCACGGCGATGGCCGCGGCCATGGCTGGTGTGGATGGCGTCCACGGGGTGGGGGGTGAGCAGTAGGGAGAGATGAAGTGGAGAGGGAGCGGGCCGGGGTGGGCTGGCTGGATGGGGGTGGGAGATGGGTCGGGGAGGGCCCCGCCCACAGCGTAGGAATAGGGTTTTTTTATTTCTTTTCTTTTTATTTATGTTTTCTATTTTGTTTAGCCATCAATTGAATTTTGTAAAACATGAGACTTGTACTATAATTAGTGATGCACATTAAGACAGTGCCACAAAAATTTTTGCAGCAAAAGAAATTCATTTGATATTTCTTTTAATTATTCTTTTGATGAAAAGGGGGTTTCGGCTACTGTTTATAATTGTTTGATTTATTTTATTGCTTAATAAATACCCAAACCCATATGGATTTGGTCCACTGAATATTTGTGATTTTATAAAATTTCTTTCACAATTTTTGAACAAAGCTTTATTTTCACTTATTTTTAATATTCATCAAAAGGCTTTTTAGGGTTTGTTTGAATTTTATTTCAAATGGCTTGGACTTTAATTGGCCAATGATGATCAAGGTCCATGGTTCATATTTGCTTGCAACAATATTAAAGGAGAATTTGAATTTGAACTGAACCAGTTGATCAGACAAAAGTTTTGAACAGTAGTGATCAACAGTAATGGTGATTACTGTTCATTGACAGTGAGAGTGTTACATCTAGGTCTGGCCTTGTGCCGATAGTCTTTCGTCTTCCCAGGGGGACCTCGTCCCTGGCGCACTGGAGCTGCGTTGAGTGGCGGCTGGAGTTTCTCTTCTTCATGGCGGCGGCGTGGAGCCTGCGGCGGAGGAGGGGATCCTCTCTAGCTACCCCCACAAATAAGCTCTTAGTGAATCTTGTTGATGTTCTTTCTCCTGAGGGCCATCTTGGTGGTGGAAGATGGAGGCAAGAGCTTCGATGCGGATCTGGGTGAGGTGGATTTGAAGATTCTTCTTGTGACCGTCATGGCGGCGGCTTGCAGGGGAGGGGCAAAATCTCTCAGATCTGTTTTGCTCTCAGTGATGTCACAACCTACTCCCTGTTCTGCTGCATCTATAACTCAAGTTCCTTGGAGAAAAGAGGTACCTTGGTGGTTCTTCTTCCTCTCTGGGTATCTACAAATTTTCTTGCTGCGGTTGGGTTCCGAGCGTATGGCAGCACCTCTTATGGCGTCCATGAAGACGATGCCGAGATGTTGCATTTTCTGGCTGAAGGGCAGCCACCTTGTATTCCTCTGACTGAGGCGGATCTTCTCTTCTCCGGTTGTCACATGTGGTGGCGCTCTCGTCGGACCAAGTGGCCTCGTCCCCGGCGCCGACGAGGAGTATCCGAAGAGAAGAAGATGGACCCGATCGCTTTTTTTCTATCTTTCAAGGGTTGTACTTGCAAAAGTCCAGGGACTTGGTTGTATTTTACTGCTTTTTTACTGTTCTTTTGTAAGTTGTGTTGTAATCTTCCTGTGTTTTAATAAAGTGTTTAATGTTCAAAAAAATGACTGCTCGACTCCTGGCTGAGTATCCCAGTTGCTGATATTCGTTTCTCATCAGTAGGATGTTCCTCCTGAGCAAGCGTAAGCAGCAAAAAGTGTGTGCGGCTCGACCCGGAGCACACGTATGCTCGCACGAGACAACCTATTTCGGGATCGGCAAATAAAAAGAGATTGGCCATCTCGGAATCCACTGCTACAACTACAATAGACCACCGATCAGATGAGGTGCCAACATGCACGGTGCTTCGGCACAAAGCCCATGCGCCGCCCCCGGAATCGGTTTGAGGTCTTTGAACTGAACTGATCCAGCGGTGGGAGAGCGGCGTGGGAACCGCGTCGATGGTGCTGCAGGCACGCCTGCGCATGCACCCGCTCCGGCCGACACACCTTTTTCTCTCTTCAGTGGTCCCGATCCCCGACGGGCGTACGTGCGCGCCGATCGGGGGTTAAATCACCGTTTTGATTTTTTTAGATGAAACTTTAAAACAATTTAACATTGGTTCGGTAGTTCAGTCTGTTGGATTTTGTCTTATCCTTAATTATTATTAGGTTAATCTCTTGGAGAAGATGAATAACTCTTCGGCCAGCCTGATTGATGGGCTGAGATGCTCGCGTAGCAGACTTTATAAGGCTTCGTTCGGTGAAAACGGATTAGTTCTACTAGGAGAAACTAGTCCCTTCAGGGATTTGGTGATCCCCACTCGGCCATCCTAACCCATGCGGGGGTTGAATTTTTTCCAGCACGAGAAATCTTCCATACTGTTCTTGTTGGGTTAAATCAGCGAGAAAGAAATATATAAAGAGAGGAATGGGGAGGGAGAGAGGGAGAGGGAGAGAGAGGTGCGGGAGAGAGATGAAGAAGTGCGGGACAAAGAGTCGCCGGCAGCCACCTCTCGGTATGTAGGTTGCACTTGCGTCCTCGCCGCCCATTCATCGCCGCTGCTTTCGCCGCCTCGCTCTGGATTTTTTTCCGCGAGGAGTGGGAGTATGTTTTGTTCCACGCGGATTTGGCGTGGTTTGGAACAGGGAAATATCACATAGGGGCTAACCGAAAGAACAAAAATGATTTGGAAGGATTTATTTTTCGGCGGGGATAATCCGCGTCAACCCCCGTGGATTGGACTCAAATCCGCACGGGGGCGGGCGTAAACGAACAAGACCTAAAACATGTGGGTTAGAAAAACTAATTAACTATCCCAAAAGTATCTCTAGAAAAAACTTAAATCGTCGCGTGCAAAGGTATGCGTCCGTTGGTTTCCCCGCGACGCCATCCGGACCATCCATTTGATCCTGCATTGTTTTCGTCGCTGCATCAGCACTCTCTATGTCATGCGTTGTTCGGAAGACAGTTAGCGCGACTGGCTTCTATTACTACCGTACTTGATTTTGTAGTGTAGCGGTTGAAACAATGTGCTTACACATAATTGATTTGGGTTTGAATCCCAGGTTCGACAAGTTAAAAATGTAAAATTGTTTAAAATACATGCCAATTTTTATTATTGAATAAAGGAAAATTTGATCCCTATACATGAAAAAAAACATGGCATTTCTAGTATCAAAGCATGGTTTTTTTTAATTACATGGCATGATAAAAAAAATTGGACCATGAAACTTTTACATCCTCTAGCATGGCATTTTTCACAATGAAAATTGTATTTATTAGATCATGGAAAATTATTTCTGTATTGTTATATAACGTTTTGTCATAGCAAATTTGCAAATAGATTTTAAAACATGCATTTATTACAACTAGAATGACTTTTAAAATTTTTATAGTAACTTTTTATCAATCTTATTTTGACAAAAATACAACAAAGTTAATCTGGCCATTGGGATATTAGGGGTCGCGCTAGGCACATCCCATAGCAAACGATTAAGGTCACGTTGGAAACACCTCCTAGCGACATGGCGACCCCCGCTCCAACGCAACTGATCACACTTTATTAAGCTAGTTATAGTGGGTCAATCACTAATTAGCGGACACCCTTTCGCGCGCCTCCGTAGAGATTATTTTTGACCTTTTTTGGATCTAACACATGTCGCGTTTTTACTGTGTTCCACGTGAACAACAGTTGTGGTTGCGCGCAGACTCTTTTGTGGCTGTGCGCAGAGCTTTGAACTATGACAGGATTGTGGCTAAAAAAACTATGGATGTGGCTGAAAAAACTGTGGCTTTCGCTAAAAAGCTGGGCTGTGGCAGGAGTTGTGGCTGAAAAAACTGTGGCTTTCGCTGAAAAACTTTGGTTTGGCAGGAGTTGTTGCTGAAAAACCTACGGCTTTCGCTGAAAAACTGTGCCTTTGGTAGAGGTTGTGGCTGAAAAAACTGTGGTTGTGGCATTGTGATAGGTTTGTGGCTGAAAAACTAGGCTGTGGTTGCGCGGAAAATTGTGACTGGATCTGGCCTGCACTATGGCTGCGCGTTGTGCGTCCAAAACGTGCCACGTGCCAACTCGAAAGCGCACGAAAAGTGACAACTGTGGAGGCGTGTGGGAGGTGCCCACTGATTAGTTGCTCCTCCATAGTGGGGAGTAAATTAGACTACTAACATGCACATTTTACTAATATATATTATTATCTTCATAGTGGGTAGTGTCATGTGAGTAGTAACATAAAGAGATTCATTAATTATCTTGTAGACTCATTTTACATTGAGAACCGCTATGTGATGGTAACATATTAGAGCAAGTACAATAGCCCCTAGTCAGCTGGCTATAAGGAATTAAATAGTATATTTGTGCTTAATTGGAGGAGAAAGAAAATGAGAGAGAAGAGGAGCGGGCTACTAATTAGTAGCCAGCTGCAACACGTGCTCCTAAACATCTTGTGAGATAGACATGTGGGACATATATTGCTAAAATAGTACATGTTTAAACTTTACTACTGTACTTGTTGACTATAAGGTTAGCTATAGATGACATGGCAACTTCTTATAGCCAGCAGTTGGCTATACTATTAAACATGCTCTTATGTTATTCTATTCATCTCTTTCCTCTTTAATTGTTTGCCACATCATCTTTTTTTTGTGACATCTGTTACTACTACCTCCATCACAGTTTATAAGGCCTGCGCGTACCCCTAAACCGTCAATTTAACCAAGAAAGCATAAGTTATATATTATAAAAAAATATTATTAAAAATTTAGATGTTATATTTTTAAATGATATAATTTTTATGTTATATATCTTATATTATGTTGATTAAATTGATGATTTAGGAGTACTTGCATGCCTTATAATCTGTGACAAAGGTAGTACCTATGTTACTCTCACTATAAACAGTCTTAGGGTAAAAAAAACTATCCAAAAAATGCGGAACTAAGTTGTATTAGAGGGTTAGCGATGCATAGGGAAGCCTCGCGTCAAGTTGAGCAAGTGATGGGCCGGTCTAGGTGTTGCCACAACCTTATTGTGGTTTTTTATGTATATTTAATTTTTATGTTCATTTATACTTTCAAATAATCTGAATAAATATATTAAAAAATTGGTTGTATAAAATATTTGTGGAAAATTGATAACCAAGAATTTTAAATGTAAAATGTGTATAAAGATTATGTTTCTCATGTATAATAAAAATATATATTTTATATAATATTTAAGAAGAAAATAACTATATATTTTCAAAATGTTAATCAAAAATTTAAAAAATCTTAGTCATGGATTTTTTTATTTTTTTAAATGTGTCTCTTGTACATACAAAATTTACTATTAAAGAAGTATATAAAAATATGTTCAAAAGAGTATATAAAAATATACATTGTGTTTGAAAAAAATATTGATCATGTATTTAAATAATGTTAACAAATGGTGTTCTTCCATTTAAAAATGTTAATCATGTATTTAATAAATGTTAAACATGTTGGGAAAAAATGTTTATCATGTATTAATTTTGTTACCGTGTTTACAGAAATGTTTAACGTGCATGAATTTTTTTGATCATGAACTTAAAAATATTAAACATGCATGGAAAAAATATTACCTCCGATCCATATTAATGGACTCAACTTTGTCTAGATTCGTATGTATCTAATTAAGTATTTAGACTAGATGCATGTGAATCTAGACAAACTTAAGTCCATTAATATGGATCGGAGGGAGTACTAAATTTGTGTAAAAATGAACCAAAATTGAAGATTACTAATAAAATCCAACAATGAATACAAAGAAGAAAATAATTTCATGGAAATAGTAAAAATAAGAAAAAATGAAAAGAATGAAAAAGCAAACAAAAAAAGTACAATACAAGAAATAAAATAGTAAACTCGTGAAAGTAACGAAGCAAATTGATGAAAAAATAAAAGAAAAGAGAAAAAAACTAAAAATGGAGAAAACAAAGATGAAAAAACAACCTAGAGAAAATCATTAAACAAACAAACAAAAAAACTAGAAAAAGCTAGCTTAAAATCAGTAGAGTGATCGACAAAACCAGTGAACCAAAAAAAACACAAAAAGGGATCAATCCACTAGCTACAGAAGGGGTGTACTTTGGAGAGGGTAGCCTATATCTCGCTACAAGCGAGATACATACCCCTTGTATGAGAGCCCAGGTGAACAAAATAAATCTTAATTGATAGTTAATCATTGTTGATGAATTGAAAATGTTGGCGTTAGAGAGGCATGGTGGAAGATAAAAGTGTTCTCTCTTATCAGGCTAGTGGCAAAGTATGACTTTTAAGAACTAGGGCTTCTCATCCTATCAAACTAGTGTTTTGAGAAGTGAAAAAACATAAGACTACCATAATAATTATGTCATTAGCAAAAAATAAAATAAAATCACAATTAGGTCTCGGCAAAAAACACTAATCACACATTTTGAATCTAGAAAAAAACTAAATACCAGTGGAAATAGGTTTTGACGTGTTAGAGCATCGATGTGGAAACAATCATGACAACGGTTGCCTAGCGGTCGTTAACGATCCATGTTGGAAAGGCTCGGTCGGTACAAAACAATTGGGTTAGACGCAACCGCTCACTCTCCCTCAATTGTCTCAATGGTGACCTCCAGACCCTGGAGCGATGGCAGTGGTCTTATTGTAGCATCCCGCAACTGCGGACAAATCAGAGAATACCATGGAGATGTTAGTGGGAGAAGTAAAGGTCCACCGACTAACATGGGTTGTTGTGGCAGCAGCCTACCCAAGCCCGCACAACAATTTTCGAAGGTCATGGCAGCGGTGACACTCGCACGCAAGGTGGTAGATACGGCGATGGGAAGCCATTGTTGAACGACATGCATCGGAGGCGTAGAGTGAGTTCTCTCTCTCTCTCTCTCTCCGTTGATTTTATTTGTTGGTTTAGAGTTAGGGATTTGATAATTTAGGGTTCCTAGGCACTGTTAGAGAAAAGCCTATTTATGGCATTGGAAAAAATATTTTTGCTGGCGTGGTTGCCCAACACCATCAATATAGCGCTAGTGATAAAAAATAGTGGTGGCGCTGGATGCCCACGCGAGCACTATTATAAATACCTAGGGTGTGGCATGAATACAATCACCACCAGTACTATGCATTATCAGTGACATTGAATTTTAGTACTACGCCACTAATTTTATTGTCAAGTATTTTTTATTATTATAAAACACCACTTTTCCAGCCAAATCACATCACGTATTATTGATCACTTTAACATCAGAAGTCACAATACTAAATAGAGGCAACTGACATTATTTCAGTTCAACAAAGTACTAACTAACATAACATGCATATGTTGATCTTCCATCTTGATCACAATCATACTAGGTAACTAATCACCTCTATGATGGGTTCGTAGCAGAAAGCAATAATATTTCCTAACTAGCATACGCCCAAACCCAAGATCTATCTAGGATTAATGTTGTAACGGGGAGATTTCGGTGATGTACCCTCGTAGACCGAAAGCGGTTAATATTTCTTAGATGAACATGGATGATGTAGTCGTACACTCGTAGCTGACCCCAAGGTTGCGATGATCCTCGCACGACTCCAGATGAACTGTCTTTGAAGACCGAAAGCAGGATAACATTTTTGTTCAAACGTTGTTGATGAATACGTACGTCAACGCCGACCTCAAGGTCGTGTAGGCGTACTGGCGATGTCAAGTGCCATAACAGACAACACCTCGCAGTTCTACACGCATCCAGTGTAGAAAACTCCCCCAGGCTTCGGTCCAGCGAAGCAGCGGAAGAAAATAGATCCAGAACGGGAGTCTAGCAGCACGACGACGTGCGTTGGGGCACATATTACACACAAGGATTGATTTCTGATAGGTCATTGGGCTCATTTTGGTGGAAAGGCATCATGAGATTATTACGTCAATACAAGAGTAATGGCATCTTTCTCAAATGTAATACTATCTTGACTTGAGAAGATGATTGGGGACTAGGTAATACAAGAATCCCAATTATATTACTTTTCAAAGGATAGCTCTGTGCACTCCAACAATTTTTTTCATGACACCTGATGCCATTGACATGTTCCATACACCTCTCTCCTCAGAAGCATTCCATCCCGACATTTGGAGCCAACAAAAGGGATCCTACAGTTTCTCTACAAACTCTACAAGAGTATCTTCCCTTTTAGATACATCCATCCCATATATTGGAAATTATGGAAAAATATAACCATGCTGAGGTATAAGATTTTCTTCTGGCTCATCCATGATAGAATCAACACCAGAAATCCTCTGGAAAGAAAAACCTTTCAACTGCAATCTACTCAATGTGAATTATGCAATTATGCAATCTACTCTGGAAAGAAAAACCTTTCATCTATAATGGGATTTCTCATTTGCTCTGAGCTGTTGGGATTCTGTCAACCCAACAAATAGAGATGTATTTCTGTTATGGATGATATGATGTTATTGATTCAAGTCCTCCCCCATTAGATTGTCATCGAAATTACTATCATGGCATGTTGGAACATTTGGATGCAGAGAAATAACAAGTTGTTTAACAACCAGAATTCATCTGTTCTCTCCTGGACACATCTACTTAGAAATGACTTGATTCTACTAAAGCATAGAATCAAACAAAATTACACAACAATTATTTCAGGCTAGATTGAGTATTTCCTAGTTTAATTATGTTAGTCATGATATTTTTTAGAGCTGGTATTGGATAACAATGTAACATATGTATATGTAAATTTTGTACATATTTATTTTAACATAATACCGTAGGACAATTATTCTATGTTTTTTGGTTTAAAAGAAAACTAATACACAAATAGATGTATAGGAAAAAAATGTCAATACTAAAAGTAAATAGCACATGCGCATCGAGAGATAGTTCTAGTTCCAAAATACATATATACCACAGGTGTTGTACTGGAGATAGCAAGTGAGTCCAAAGAAACCACGCATAGTGATAGAAATAGTTTGAGTTCTCGTCAGGCCTCTCGAGGATGAGGCGATCAGATCGCGATCTAGCTACCCGCGGGCGTCGGTGCTGCCATCTCTTATTCCATCTGCTCTCCGCCAGCCGTTTCGGTGGTTGGAGGGTGGGAGAACCTCAGATCGCATGTCCGGTCCCCGTAGGGTCTTCGAGTTCTTCATCTTCGATGTAGAGGCATCGACATTGACAAGAATAAAGGTCCTTTAGCTTGCCCCGAATCAGTGTCCTTTTCCTATGGAGCGTCGACGGGCTACGTTTTCGAGTCGATTGGGCATTAGGTCCGGTGTGATAAATGTCGGTCTACAGCGGCAACGTCCTGTGAAGGGGATGATGTCGCAGTGTATTGGTGTCGTCGAGTTCTGCTTCTGCCCGATGAAGCTGAGACAGGTATGGATTCGTCGGGGAGCTTTCATGTTTTGTGTCCCCCACCTCTGTCTGGCCAGAGATGGGATTATTTCTCGACCCTTCTCGGTACTAGCTTCTCTGGGACGACGATCTCTTGAGATCGTGGTCGTCGGCATCTTTTGGTCTACGTCGGCGACTTCCCGGCCGCTGCTTATACAAGTGTTTGGGTTTTTCCAAGATTTCCCCGACACGAGCTATGCTATGCCGGAGGCCCAGAGGTGGCATCGAGCTTTGCTCACGGAGCGTTGTCGAGGGATGCAGAAGAAAGATGGTTCTGAACTCTTATTGTAAGGGTTTGTTTGAGATAATATATGATTGTATTCCTTTTCCGCAATAAAAAAGAAACCACGCATAAAACTTATTGTCCAGTTGACTGGCCAGAAAAACAAAGCAAGCCTTCAAATACATACATGCTGACAGGAGAAATACCAGAACGACGAGAGATTATAGTGATTTGATCAACGCTTGAGCGACAGGCACTCCCATAATTCAATTTAATGGCTACAGGTGCAATTTCACTCGAACAAAAGCGTTCTTGGAGGTTTATAATACGTGATGATTGTTCATAGCACGAAGAAATGCGTTCCCTAGTAGGCTTGAGAGATCAGAATATTCAGATAGTGGAAGCGGCGCGTGCTGCGTGCATGCTAACCATTGATAGATAATTTACACACTACCAGACCCGCCTGTATGGGCCTAACTCTCTAGGCCCACGCAAAACTACATACTATATGGAATCCAGCCCATTAAGCATTCGACTTGGGCGCGCTAGCCGCCTCAGCGTCACCTTGCGCCACGCCCACGCGGCGCCGCGCCACCGCGTACGCTACCCCGAGAGCCGCCAGCACCACCACCGCGGCCCCGACGAACACGCCGGCCACCAGGCCCGCACGGACACCTGCACCTCGTCGAGCTCCGTTGGCCGGTGCCACGCCGCCTTCCTCCTGATCGGCCCTCGCCACGCTCGCCGCGGACGCGCCGGCGCCTCGGACCGCCGACCCACTTGGCTGCGCGCGCGGCGCGAGCGCGGGGCCGCCGGCCACGATCCGGGAGCGCCCACGGGGGTGGAAGAACTCGTACGCCGCCGGCGACAGCGCCAGCGGGCTCTCGAACGGCAGCCCGTGCGGGTGCGCCTCCGCTGGGTGCGCCTCCCCGGTCGGCAGGAGGAGCAGGAGAGAGAACACCAGCAACGCCGCCGCCATCGCCATGGTGTTTAGCCAAGCTGCGTGATCTTGCAGGTCACATAAGTGTGCGGTACGTGGCTTGCACATCCCTTGTGTTTATATATGTAGACGATGAGCTAGGTTATTAGGGCATCTCCAACAGTTTGTTTGTATGTAAGTGTTGTTGGTAAATTGTCCATGTCATCAACCAACAAGTTATCATACAAATACTTCAATGGGTTGTATGTAAGTCATTCAATAAAAAGTAAGAAAGTTAATGTGCTTGCTCTCTATTCTACCTTGGAGCTTGTGCAAGAGGTGTTGGTTAATCTATATACAACTTTGCTCTCTCACCTCATTTATTGCATGACACATCATCATTTTATCCTAGGTGGCAAACTTACCAACACCTATCTTACAACCATTGAAGATGCCGTTAGAAGAAGTACGCAAGCGAGCAAGCAAAGGTTGTGAGGCAGGCTTTGCTTCCACTTCAATTCTGGTAGTGGTGAGGCGAAAAAGGGGAGCAGAATGATGAGGTGTGGGGAGATGGAATGATGCATCGCTAGCTCTCTTGGATGGATCAGCTTTACAAAATGCATGCAGGAGATGTCCATTAGCTTTCCATGCCCTATAGGATATGATCGAGAGTGAGACACAAACCTTAACTATATTTTTGTTTACTGAGACTAGCTAGAGGCTCAATGATAGCTTTCCCAACAAGTATTTCAGAACATTGTTTATTTTACTAGACGCCTTTCAAGCAGAAGCAGCTTTCTGCAAGCTTTACGTGCGCGCTTCCGGGCTACTAATTTAGCATCCTTTCCATTTGGTCATACAAAGTTACAAACTGACCAGACTTACATCGGTAGAGTTATACTAACGTAAGTTCGATATAACCTGCATCACATACCAATTCATGTCTGAAATGTTAAATCATGCACGCAGCTTCATCATCATACCTCCCTGAAAAACATACACAATCGATTTCCGGAAAGGGTCTACTCGACTGCAGAAATGTAGCAGGGACATGATTCGCAATCCCTGAATCGTCGTCGTCGCGGCCTGTCCTGCCTTGCCGGAAGACGGATACGTACTCAAGAGCAAGGCGCACGCAACGGCGAGGAGCCGGGAGCAATTGAACAGGCGTGCGAGCGGTGCCTCCATGCCCCCACGTTACCGTCGCCTTTACTCATCCATCTTTAATCTGCACACACGATCGAGCATGGTGCCTGCGGCTGCCGGCCCGGGACCGTGCATCCCCACACGCTATCATGTAGAGCCTGCATGAATGTGTTGTCCAGTGCCGCGCGCTACATATTCCAAGCAATCTCTTTGGAGGGCGGGGATCAGGAACAGAATTTGAAAACTTGCCCGAACGCTGCCTGGGCGGCCTCTGTTCGAACGTGTTTTGTCATTCAATCGAAGGAGGCAAACTAGGTTCAAACGCCCGGACTGATTGGCACCTTCAAATTCAGTTTATGTAGAGTGGATATAAAAAGATCCAAACGCAACTCGGCGTGTCCGTCACGTCAGTCACGTCTGATCTAATATACAGATCCACTCAAATTTTATCCTAAATTAATTGTTCAAGTAGATCGACCGCACTCCTTCAGTATTCATCCTTCGATTCCCCCGTCACCCACCTCCGCTCTTGCTTCCCGTTTGCACCGTCGGCCGCTGTCGTAGATGTCATCCCCAGCCTCATCAGCGGCAATGATGATGCCTTGGTGAAATTCGTCGGTGTTTCGAACATTTCAGTCAGTTGCAAGGCCAACAACATCACCTAAAGATTACGCCACCAAAAGCAACACAAGCGTGAAAGCGGTGGAGAAACGCCATGCAAAGATGGATGCGGAGAGAGTCAATGCGGAGATCAGAGAAGACGAGAAGACGACATGGACATGAGCGGTCTTGCTACCCCACCGGCTATGTTCGTCCTAACCGCGGGAGAAATGCAATTGTTGGCATAGCCGGACCATTTTCCGGCGGGGCAATGGACTGAAAGCATCCCAGACACTCTCCAGAGGGTGGCTTTGGCATGGGGATGATGTTCTTCTCGTCGGAGCTCGAAAGGCAGGAACATGAAGATGACAAGGCCAACACCGATCATGGCCACAAGTTGTTCGACCAAATGGGCGACCAAGACTTTGTAACTAGTTTTTCCCCAATTTCATATTTGCATCGGTTGATTTAATTGCATATGTTGTTTGGTCAATCTCGTAGAGGGATAGTTAAAATTTTATGCATATTGTAGGATGTAATTATGCAAAAATATCATTTAAGATGGTTAAATTCCTTTATATTTGATGTTGGGTAGAAATCAAAATCTAAAAAAATGTAGTGAAGCCAAGAGGTTTGACTTTCACACGAGTTGAAGATACTTTCTTGGTGGAGGATTGCTTGGCCACTAGCATGTATATGGTATGTGCAACCAAACAAAAGGGGTTCAAATATTGGGACAAAATTCACAAGCATTATCATACATAAAAGCACTATGCACTTCTAGACCCAATCCATATCGATCGCAATGTAGGCTCTCTTCAACATAGGTGGTATACCATTCAAGAGGGCGTGAGCAAGTTTATTGGTTACTTCGCACTAGTGATTATCCATAACCAAAATGGCATAGATGTCCAAAGCCATCCCCTTATAATGGCGGGTTTGTATAAAAAAACTAAGAAGGCATTTACTTTATGAGATACGCTATCCATCAGCAGGCGGATCGCTTGGCCGCATCTGCCGCGTGCTCCACTTGTCACGTATCTCTAGAAATAGAAGCATGTGGCAATGAGAATAACAAACTAAAAAGTTTGCAACAAATATTATGTTGCAAAAGTCTTTGCAACATGCGTCATGTTACAAATAAACTCCATAATATTTGTTATGTTACAAACGATCTTCGCAATATGTATCTTGTTACAAAATAGTTTTGCAACATGTATCTTGTTGCAAAGGAGTGGCAACACGAGGTGCGATGATGCGACGCGATGATGGTTTCGGCAGCCAAAACATTTATGCAACATGACCTTTGTTGCAAAGGTTTTGCAACATTACCTTTGTTGCAATGGTGAAGATGATGCTTGATCGCCGATGAAGCTAGATCTAACTGCCCGAGACACGGTCGATCTTTTAAAAAGATATATCGACAGACGCCTAGCACGGCCCTTACTTTATCCCCTTGTTGGTTGCTATTGAATGGAAACCCAATGTGACAAACCCTTCTCGAGGACATCCAAAGTGGCACAAAGAAATTGAACAAAGTGATGGATCAAGCTTCACTCTGTTGGGGTTCGCAGCGGAAAACACAAATTTTTCCTAACTAGCGTTTCCCATAACCCAAGATCTAGCTAGCCGTATTACCGTAACGGAAAAGAGTGCGGAATAACATACCTCGGGGTGTAGTCCGTTGCGCGGGAAACGTTCCCGCAAACGTGGCTGGTATAGTCAAACAAGTTTCACATCCCCCTGGCTGTGTTGAGCACCCGGATGGGTGTAGTGCCACACGTGTAGCACCTCGTAGTACTCGCACACATACGAGAGTCGATGACGACCTCCGTTCTCCGATCCATCGAAGGTGCGGAAGCAGACCTCCGGACGGAGCTTCGGCAGCACGACGGCCTCCGGTCCTAACAGAGATGCCTCAATTCCACTACAGGCTCACACTAGGGAGCCCACCGTTGAAGAGATGAGGAAGGGGAGAATACCGGAGAAAACCGATCTCAATTCGGAGTAATATTTATTTTCTCACGAATTTATGTGTATTAAATATGTGCACCCTGCCCATCTATATATATAGGCAGAGGGGACGGAGTCAACCCCTCTCCCTTAGCAAGGTGGGACTAAAGTACCTCGCTAGGGGGGGTGGCCGGCCAAGGGGGGGAGGGGGCGACCCCTCATGGGCCGCGCCTCCCCCCTCTTTCCTTTTTCCGTTTCCCTTTTATTTCCCCTAATGGGCCTCTTTCATAAATAAGGTCCATAGCACTTTTTAATTATAAATAAAATGTTTTTAATTATTAATTCAATTAATTAATAACTAAAACATATTATTCCTTCTCCCTGTGCTCCGAAACACCTTCCGGCTCACTCCAAAACTCCTTCGGGTCAACACGGAACTTTTCCGGTGCTGCTTCCTTTATTCTCCGGTAACTCCGATAGTTCCGAAAAGGTCTCCGATTTCATCGAGCCCTTAAGTGTGTTACCCTACGGTCCGAGAACACTCCAGTCATGACCGAGATGAGTCTACGGTCCATGATAATCAGCGGGACCTCGATGCCCATAATGACCCCTGTGCATTCCGGATATCAACACCGATTGGACCTTACGTCGTATAGCATTCCCTTTGTCAGCGATACTGGATTGTTCCGAGATTCGATCAATGACATCCTATGTCTGGTTCAACCTCGTTCTGAACAAATCTTTATTCACTCATTCCCATGATATTCATCCCCGTGACCTAGTCACACGCTGCAGCTTTATGGATGGAATCTCACCGAGTGGGCCCCGAGTATCTATCCATTATATGGATTGAAAAATCCCGCTCTTGTAACAATACTCCTCAACATATCTCCACGGAATACCCAAGATACAACCGTTATGACCCGCATATTTCAGTCAGGTGGTGGGATGTAAGTCAAAGCATCCGAGTAGATAGCAATTATGCATGTACTCACGGTCAAAGGAACGGTCTACTACGTTCTGTAATTACAACAATGAACCTTCATAAGTTTGATCATGCTGTAATGCTTACTTTGGGTAATGGTCATCACGTCACTCATCCAGTGAGGTGACCTCATAGTCAAGAGACTTAATTGTCCATGATCGCGAAACCGCGACCATCATGTTGACCATGAACTAGTTATTGATATAGAGGCTAACTAGGAACTCTGGGGGTTTCTATACCACACCTGCATCATTGTTTCACCGATACAGTTCTAGCACAGTATGAAACTGGTTATGAACTTGCTTAGATATATTGGAATAATCATATATTATTTGCCTCTAGAGCATATATCCAACAATCTACCACTTGCACTAGAGTGCTAATAATCTAGCGGCATTTTCCCGATCATAACCATCTTATCACATAAGTGTTCATTGATCATGCTTGCTCATGGAAGAGGGTTCGTCAACGAACTGCACCAATTCAGATTCATATGTTTCCTTTGCAACTGGCATAGGTCAACTAGTTTGACATGCCACTCATTATCATATAATGGTTGGATACAAGTTTCGCGGGAGAGTGAGACTATTATTTCACAGTATCCTTCAGTGATCATTTGGTTCAGTCTTCAGAAGACTTATCCAGCGTCACATATATTGGGAAATACACTCAGCCAGAAGTCCAAACTTCTTACGCTAAACTTTTATCCATACGTCTACTTTCTTTAAGTAGTATTATGTTTGAAGTGTCGTGAATCTTGCTCACATTTCTTTCATATCTTCAGTGATGTCTCTAATTCCATATAGACCCATAATATGGCTTGCAATTGTAACCTTGCATTACATTCAAGTCTATTATCCTTTCTATATTTTAGAGCATAGTCCTCAGTATTCCTCATATACTGAATTCATGGACTTCACTCAGATTTTGTGTTTTACTCCTAAAGCACATCGGAATCTGTTCTTCTTCCAAGAACTTTTGAGTCATTCTGTTGTTGGATTCACAATGCATGTTATATGGTAGAATCATATGTCAAAGTACATATGAGATCACATGTCCTAGTACATGGTGCATCTCTATTCTTCCATCAAGACATTGCTTGTGATATTTAGATTTCATCCGTTATATAATTTCTAGCTACAAGAACTTGTTTCTTGTCTAGAAGATTATTCCAACTTTTCTTTGTTTCATCATACGTATCTATCACTATAGATTTCAACGTGTGATGTGTTTAGTACTTCATATAAAGGAAGATTCTTGTAATATTGCGTTATATCTACCTTATGTTATATATATATATATATATCATAATGCATATGCGTGCATATGAGACGATTCTCCATATACATATATCATTCGCATGTCCATATATACATACACGTGATCATTCTCCACATATGTCATAACATGCATGTCTGAGATAATGATCATGCTCCCACTCAAATATATCCATCATATACTCATATATTTGTGGTTCTGCTTTCATCAAGTCATTGTATTGTTACTATGTCTTACATAATGACAATGCTCCCAAAACTCCCACTCAGAAAATGCCCTCTGCATTCTAAGTTTCCGGAAGTCTTCAAAGCTCCCACTCAGTTTCATGAAACTGCAGGCCCACTCAATATTTTGTTCATTCACAAAAAATCACTTGATCAAATCAAGGTGCAGGGTTCCTGTCTTGAGGTACTACAGTCCATCCTTCCAACGAAATAAACCTTCGTCATGCCCTTTGCAATTCTCTTTCAAATCCCAATTTGACTGAGACGCAATTTCAGGCTATGGTCCATTGTAGTGTACATGAAATATTTTATTGATTAAAGCATTGAAACTTTTCCGCGGTCAATCACCATTGAACTTTGGTCATAACCGTTTTATGAACCAAATTTTTGCCTTATACCCGTTACATTATTCTCAATAACTTTCGAGTTTGTCGAGAATATGAAATAACCGATTTATTTCACAGAACGTGATCCATCCTATATGTAACTCAATATTATTTTATTTCTCCTCGTGTTCTAGGATACCATCATTCCTTTGCATTTCAAGCAATGTTATTCCTTTTGTTTTATTAAGAATACTCATGATTATTGTTCTGTACAGAACGTATACATGACAATCTTCTAAATTCAACTAAGGCTTCAACTCATATACCAAGACCAATCGTCTTTGGCATATCCTTCCTTATATGGCGTCATTACAACGGAACACGCCTCCATTGCAATACTCTGATATTTTGAAGGCAAGGTCTAGTACCTCGGTCAAAGTTTCCATTATCTCCCATTGGATCTAGTGCAAGGGGAAAGAACGTTTAGACCATACTACAGTTTAGTATGACTACGAATGATTTAAGTAGTCTAGCACTTTCAACTTCCATCGTAATTTGTGGTACAACTTCCACAAGTCTCCCATTATGTCAACTTTAATACTTATCACTCAGATCATAGCTTAGTGATTTTTATCCTTATATTCTTACTTCACACTGTGATTCCTGAATCTCAGTTTTATGATCTCAATTGAATACAAGCTTTCAATTAATCATATGAAGTATTTAATGATAACTCATGTGCCCATTTAGTACATCATTTATGTATAATGATTGGCACAAGTTCTACTTGCTAGAACCTTGTCTTGGTCATATTTATTGCAGAGGTTCATAGATCGTGTATCTAATCCATCTCATGCAATCAAGTTATGACTTTCATTTGATAATGAACTCACAAGTTAATAGATCATACATTTAATGAATTCATGAGTTATGAAATCAC
Organism: Bromus sterilis; assembly: GCA_950022295.1. Taxonomy (NCBI): domain Eukaryota; kingdom Viridiplantae; phylum Streptophyta; class Magnoliopsida; order Poales; family Poaceae; genus Bromus; species Bromus sterilis. The sequence continues at coordinate 132,572,629 of OX465601.1, read as the reverse complement.
CTTATGCAATCAAATCTTTGACTTGTTATAATCAAGACAACTTTATCATTAAATATTGAATATTTCTTGACAATAATAGCAGTATTATAAATGCTTTCTATCATAACATAAATCAGAACATAATCAAAGTATAAGCACACTTTTATTCATAAAGATGGAACAACTGACTTGTCTTATTACATGAATAACTTTGTCTCGCGAGATGCAAGACACACAACTAAGTGTTCATACTATAATGATTACATAATATTTATCTAATACTCTAAGTATCTCCTATGATAGATGTCTCGGCGGAATCCATGCTGGCCATCAACTGACTTGATATCCATTAATCCTTGATTTCACCTCTTCCCGTCCATACAACGGGAGGTCCTATTTTCATAAAACAGAATAAGTATCATATACTCATTTACTGCAAGTGTTGTATAAAGGGGACAAACATTTATAAAGTATATCAAGTATATACCTTCTCCATCGACAACTTCTCCTTCAATGGGTTCAACTTCCAGATACTGAAGTCTATCCATGAAGTCAGAGAACTCGAGGCTTTCACCTCTGCCGACATAGCCATGGACATGGTTTGTATAGCTCGGTGGAAGCGAGTGTAACACCGTGTATATCGCAGACTCATCTGTGGTCCAATAGTAAAATTCATCTACGAGGCTCAGATGTATCTCATGCATCTTGGCCAAGTGTGCCTTCAGGCAAGAGCCTTCTTCCATCTTTGTAGAGAGAAACTCATTTTCGAACTCAAATCTGGCAACTCTAAACCGATGCATGTATAATGACTTCAGCTCATCTATCATGTCATATGTATCCAACTCAGCATATTCCTCACGCAAGGCTTGCGGAATGCTGGTTTCTATGACACTTTTAGATATGGCGTATGTCCTCCGACGATTCTGATAATCAGTAGCTGCTCGTGCATCCATGTCGTTTGCTGGAGGGTTTCCCACATGCTCTTTTGTTAAGAACGAAAGGTTGGCTCTCTTAGCACAGTGTAACACCCTCAGAATCAGTAACAGTAATCACTACAGTGATTCCACTGTTAGTGATCATTACTGTTGATGATCAAGCCATGATCACCTTTGATCATAGCTCTGTCAATTTCCAACCCGGATAAAATTTCCAATTGGGTAAATTATAAAACTTTCTCCAAGAATTGTGGATGCCAGTCAATCAACATGATCATGGTTAAACCAAGTCACCCTTAGTCATTTGAATAATCACAAGTCAATAATGGATATGAAACAGTGAGTGTTGAGTTACTAAATTGCCCCTTGAATATTAATATTAAAGCAATGTGGAAGATTGAAGTAAACCCTAGGTGTTGCAAGCACTTTCATTATTTAATAGCAAATAATGTTGGGCCATGTTAAAAATAACAATGGATATTCTTTAAAGTGTTTTATAAATATTATGAAATAAAATTAGTAACTTTGGGGATTATTAAATTGCCATGGAATAAAATAAACAAGTGGGAATTTTAAATGAACTAAAATTTGTCAAACCAATTTTATAAAATTCCTAAATAACAGTAAGCTATATTAAAAGTGGAATGAGATTTTATTACCATGTTTAAAAATGTTAAACAAATAATAACAGCGGTCAAACAGTGACAATTAATGTCTTTTAAATAAAACAAAATACTAAATGATTTTTATTAATGCCCAAACTTTTTGTGGCACTTAACTATGATGCAACCATAATTTTGGAACAAATTTTATGTTGTAGAAAAATATAAAAGACATTAAACTAATTACAAGCAGAACAAATAGAAAACAAAAATAACAAAAAAAATAAGAGAAGACACTATCCTACGCTACTGGGCGTGGCCCACCCAGCCCACCACCCCGGCCAGCCCAACCCCTCTCCCTCCCCTGTTTCCCCCTTGTCTCTTCCCCCCGCTGCACTGTCGCCATGGGAGCAGGGCGCCATGGCCCTCCCCTCACCTGCCCCCCTCACCTGCTCCCTCCCCCACCTAACCTGCCCCTATCTGGATAAGGCGTCCCCGACCCCGTAGGAACCCTAACCGCTAACCATTCTCCCCCTCGCGCCCTTCTTTTCTCTCTGCCGATCCAGTCGCCCCCCGTCTGGTATAGCGGTCGCGCCGGCGTGCGCCTCCGTGGCCAACGACCTCCTCCCGACGAGTGAGGTTGTCTGGACTCTTCCTCCTCGTCGTCCACTTCACCCCGTGGAGCTAATCGGGACGGGAGGCACTGCTGACCGCAAATCGGGCCACTCCTCCATCTCCGGTCGCCGTCTCCCACCTCGAAATACGTCGCCTCCGGTGCTCCCTTAAGCCCACTTCCACCCCCAACTCGCTCGAGGTGAGCTCCTTTGTGGTTCCCCTCTTCCCGCGCACTGGACCGCGACCTCTTCCACCGTACCCACCCGAGTTGCCATGGCCGGAGCTTGTCTCGCACTGGGCTAGGCCGTGCCCTGGACACCCCTGTACGCGTGCCGCGCCGCGGCTAGCCGTGCTCACGCACGTTCCCCACCTCCCCTGGCCGCGGCCACCTCCACCCTTGCCCCCACGCCGTTTGGCCTCTCCGTGCTACGGCCGCCGCCACGGCTCTGTGTCGACAGCCACTCCGACCACCTCCCTCTATTCCGCGACCGCCAAACGACGCGCGGCTCCACGCTGATTCGAACGGGACCATCCCCGCCGGATCCCATGGCCTACGGCGAGCGCACGATCATCGGCCGGGAGCCCCTCGTCGCCGGCGTCTATAGTGGTGACGTGGAAATCATTAGGAATAACTTAACCCCCTCATGTGTTACTGACTGTGGGCCAGACCCCTGTTAATTAAGCTGCGATTAAACAAGATAAAACTATTAAGTTAAGCCTTCTCTGGTTGACATATAGGCCCCACCAAATTAACCCTCTGTTTTAATTTAAATAGAAAACTATTAGTATGACAGATGGGCCCCAGTCCTTTAAACTTAATTAAATAGTTTGATTAGCACTGTGTGGCTTACACCTGGGCCCCACCTGTCAGTTTATTAATTAAAATTGAATTTAGTTTTATATCAGTCAATGACATGTGGGTCCAGTGGTTAAATAAATTTAATAAAAATGAATTATTAGTATTGTGAGGCTGACCAGTGGGTCCCACTGGTCAGGTTTGACCTGGTCAACCCCTTGTGGATAATTTTTAATTAAATAATAAATAAAATTCTAGAAATTGTTTTAATTGATTTAAAACTTTAAAATTCAATATCTTTTAAACCGTAACTCAGATTCAAAAACTTTATACATGAAAATTGATCAGAAAAATGTACCGAATACGAATACGCCATCCATATGCCAACCACCCCCTCTAACTTACCGGACATCGACATTCCCCCCTTCGGGCCATTTGTCGATAATTCCCGGTACCGATAACAGTTGTCCGGATGAAAAACTTTCGTATACGAAAGTTGCTCAGAAAGGATCACTGAATACTGATACGATACCCATATCCTCACCACACCCCTCTAACATACCGATCATCGAACTGTTCGCCCCTCCAGTGGCACTGTCCGATAGATTGCCCGATAAATGTTAAACTGTCCGGTACTGTTAGAGTGCCCGGATGAATTTATTCCGAACACGAAAGTTGTTCGGAATAGATCAACTAACCCGGATACACCACCCACACATGTGTCGGATGTCCACGACACCTCCGGCATGATATCTCCCCCCTCCGGACACCCTGTCCGGTAATCACCCGGAGCTGGCAGTTCATCCCCGGATGAATTCCCGCTCCGAGCAACGTGCATTACACTGCGTTAGAACACCGTTAGCTTTGCCTCTGTCATGTCATGCATCTGTTTGTATATGCTTGCTTTGTATTTACTGTTTCTTCCCCCCTTAATCTCCGGTAGACCCCGCTGCTGCCGCCGACTACACCGTTGCTGAGTACGACTACTTTGTCGACGACCGTACCGCTACTGTCGAGCTTCCAGGCAAGCAGAGCCATTCTCTTCCCCAGATATCGCCTATCTTTCCGTACATTTCTTGCACTAGGCATTGTTACTGCTGCTGCTACGTTGCTTACCTATTCAATTGCATAGCCTGTCATTGTAGCCCCTTGATGTACCTTCCTTTAATCCTATGCTGCCTATTATTACTTATACATTATTCAGCAGTAAACCCGGCGCATTGTTAGTTAGGTTTAGAATATCGGGTCGTGATCACTCTGGGAGTGATCGCGGGAACGATATATTACAACTGCAACAGGTACGGATCAATGCAGACGCCCTAGGGAACCTACAATGGCGAGACTCTGCCGAGTCGCTTCGAGTTTGACTTACGAGTGGACGAACTCGTATTTCACTCTCGCCGGCTCAGTAGCGTAGCATCACCGGGATGATACGAGGTTTACCTCTTTAGTTCATTCCGCTGATGTCTCAGTCGAGCCAGCTCAAGTGTACCATCGAGGGTGATACCTCCTGGTTTCACTTAATGGTAGGAACTCGAACCAACTGGTGTCCTTAAAGGTAAGAAGTCGGGCGACCCAACGGTGCCCGCGAGTGGTATTGCGACGGGACGACAGGGAGGGTACGACCAGTGTACCGGTGTGATTGGCCCCTGATCGTTGGCCGCGAGAGTTACCAAACTACGAAAGTCGAGCTCCTCCAGGAGCACACGCGAGACAAGGTAAGGAGACGGTCCACCTTGTTGGTAACCGCAGTGACTTGGTGGGACGACGGGGCAGGCACCGATGTACTGGTGGTCCTGGCTGCTGTCGTTGTCCGCGGGTCGGTTAAGTCGAGGCAACGATAACGGTTGTCACGCTGGTTAATTAAAATGCTAAATGGTTCAGTGAATGTCTTGAGTTGGCTATATGCCATGTACGCACTACCTACCCATGGGAATTATGAGTTTATGGGCTCCTCTGCTTCGTAGTGTCGTCCGAGGACTCTTCAGACGTCAGCAGTACCGCGGCCTGCGCCGGGAAGTGGTGTTGTCTTATTTGCTCGCGCGGTGGTGTCTTATTTGGATTTGCTTTAACTTCACCGGCCAGCCTCGCACCGTGCAGGAGTACGTCGGGGTTAGGGTCCAAAGCCCCGCGTACATAGGATATAGTCCGGCGGATGACCTCTCTGTTGAGTTTGAAAGATGGACTATGAAGTGTCGGATAGCCTCGGTGGAGCGTTCCCTAACAAGGTTCCCGCCACCCTGGAGATCCGTGCGTGTAGCGTAACACAAGTGCACCCCTGCAGGGAAGATTAATCTATTCGAATAGCCGTGTCCACGGTAACAGGACGCTTTATGCTGAAGCTGGATCTTATCACTACAAACTATTATTATTAAACTGTATGGTTCCGGGTTTTCTTCCTCGCGGGGATGTCGAGGAGGTGAACTCGGAGGCATTGTTAATTATGATTACAACTTATTATTATACAATGCTGCAACAACTTCTGCTGGATTGTTACTTTCATTACTGCTATATTAACTGTTGGATGATTCTTACCTCATGATGCAAGACTCGTCGGAAGTTGCTAGTCTTCGATAGGCCTAGCTTCTTACCCTTATTCTGATTTCTGTCTTCCAGTCCACTATATACAGCCTCTTCTTTCCGTTGATACAATGCATAATGCTTAGTAGCGGACGTAAGTCTCGCGGGTATACTATATACTCACCCTGCTTTATTTCCTTTACTGTTTTGCCTGATCGGCCGCGGCAGTCGACGTTGGAGTCCAGGAGTAGGAGATCCCCGATGTCGACCACCGCAACGTGAAGATCCCCGATGCCTTCTACGACGTCGAGTTCCCCGTTGACCAGGAGTAATTTGGAGGTTCCCAGGCAGGAGGCCTCGCCTTTTCGATCGGTGTTGATTTTGTGCTAGCCTTCTTAAGGCAACCTTGTATCCTTGTGTCTGTACTCAGATACTATTGCTTCCGCTGACTTTGTGCTCTCGAGCTGTTGTATTCGAGCCCTCGTGGCCCCTGGCTTGTATTAAACAGCTTGTATTATTTTATTTGTAGAGTTGTGTTGTGATATCTCACCGTGAGTCCCTGATCTCGATCGTGTACCTTGCGTGTATGATTACTGTACACGGTCTGATTTTGGGGGCGTCACACACAGCTCTAAGGTATAAGTACCAACTAATGAAATTTGACCCATTTTCTTTAAGTCTTTCACCACGTAAGAAAGAGACCAATTCAAGATACTGGGGCGTATCCATTTTCTACAAACATAATTGCAAGGAACACAATTAAGACTAGTTCACAACAATGAGTTCATATAATCTATTATAAATGAGCTCGCACTAAAACAATGATCCCTAAGAATTTTTAGTGATTACATGATCCAGATTCACTGCCCGCCCTTGAATATCACACGGCCGACGGGTCAGTTTCAAAGGTAGACAACAACTTGTGCGATCACATTATCTGTATATTGTGACTCATGCTCGATCTTTCGATCTCTAGTATTCCGAGGTCATATCTGCATATGCTAGGCTCGCCAAATTAACCTCCATGTTATATGATTCTCAGCAAGGTCATATCTGCATATGCTAGGCTTGCCGAACCCAACCTCATGCGAACGCCGTTTAATATGTGTGACACCCGATATGTACGGAATGTCGGCCATATGGGAGATCCTTCCAGGTGGTGCACACTTTGGTAGAATACTTGTGTTTGGCTTTGTTAATGGATCATCTTATCACGTGCTACCGCCGTGTATCCTATACTAGCAGGTTTTAAGATGTTTGAACTATTGCAACACTAAGTCTACAGTGTCTCCATTTGAGTTTGTTTTATCATGATGACGTTTACTACTTACTAGTAACACATAGAAAAGCTATCACTACATCACAATCAAACAAACGATAGCCCCCACTTAGCAATACAAAGTTTAGACGATCTAGTTGTATATTGCAAGTTTTACGTGGCTGCTAGGGCTTTCATAGTTAAACAAGTTTTAACCTACGAGTCAATGATGACCCTCAACGTAGAGGGATATATTGCAGTGTTTTCGATAAGTAAGAGTGTCGAACCCAACGAGGAGCAGAAGGTAGTAGCAAGTGACTTTGGTAAGGAGGTAACTGCAAGCACTGAAAGATAACTTTTTAGGGATTTTCTTGATATAAGTGACAGGATAGTAAAAAGTAGCAAAGTAAAAGATACTGGATAGTAAAGAGTGTCCCAATCCTTTCTGAGCAAAGGAGAGGCCTAGCAACTGAACTTATAAAAGCTAAAGTGTTCTTGAGGACACACGGGAGAGGTAGTCATGTGCTTTCGCCATATTCTGTATCGGTACTATGTGTTGTGTTGATAAGTGTTGAGTGGGTGGATCTATGCTAGTACACCCTCTAGACTAAGATAAGTATACTCTTATGATTAAACACCTTGCAAGCATCTGCAAATACAAGATAGTAATTAAGGCAAAAGCCTAACCATAGAAATACAATCGGTGATCCATTGTTCCCTTGTGCAAAAGTGTGCAAACTGGGGTTCAGGTTTCTGTCACTCCGGCAACCCACCATAAGCATTCTTTGTACACAATGTATCCCCCTAGGTCCTTGATAAGGCGAAGTGTTGAGTGTTCGACTCACACAACACCACTAGGAAAATGACAACACAACTTAAATATCAACCAACACATATTACTTCAACATCATATGACTACTAACAACTAGACTTCTCCCATGTGCTTAAGAACTAAAGTAACTACTCACAAGACATAAAAGAGATCATGATCAGTGGGGATAAATAGATGATAAACAATCTGAACACAATAATATTTCTCCAACAAAACTCAATAGCATTCACCACAAAGTAGTAATCAACACCGATAGAGTAGAGAGGATAGATAGTACGGATTACAACGCGAGTTGCAATTGTGAGATAAGATTGGATGAAGATGGAGATGGTGCTGATGATGGGGATGATGTTGATGATGATCTCGATGATGCCCGTGACGATGGTGATGACGATGGCGACGATCTCCCCTTCCGGGAGGTGATCTCCCCGGCGGAATCTGCTCTACTGAGATGGCTTTTCTTCTCTGTAGGATTCCGCCACGGAGCGGCGGCGGAACTCCGGAAACTCTCTCCTTTTTAGGGTTTCTGGACGACAAGGAGTATATAGGCCAGAGTGGGGAGCCGGGAGTGGCCCCGGGGGTCTAGGCGCCCTCCCGGCGCGGCCAGGGGTGGGGCCGCGCCAGGTGGCCGCCTGGGCACCCTGTGGCCCCCCTCTGGTCGCTCATTTGCGTGTCTTCGTGATCCTGTTGGAAAACATTCTCCGTCGATTTTCAGGTAATTTGGAGGTGTTCGTCTTTAGCAACTCAGCGTCCACTTTTTACCGCTGAATCCTGCGTCTGCTGCTTCGGCACCGGAAAGTTGCAAACTGTGTAAAATAAGCCAAAACAACACAAGATAGCATCATATCATGAAATATATCAATGAATAAGAAAGAATTACTATATAAAATAGTGATGCATTTTGGACGTATGAACTCCCCCAAGCTTAGACCTCGCTTGTCCTCAAGCGAATACTGAGCTCGATAAACCTGTCCACAAGTTTAGAGAGTGAAGTGTCGATAAATAAAATACGGACAAGAAGCATCAAGGTTTCTCCATCAAACTCAAGCATCCTCAACAGCAACCTCAACTCATAAGGCCCTCATGAGAAAGTAATAACAATTATAATCAAAAGTAGGGCTGAGGAAACTCATCAAATTATGGCAAACATAACCTTGGTTAAAGGATAACTACAAACAATTTGAAGCTTTTGAAAGGAGATGTTAATAGTCATGAAGTGTAAATGCTAACCCAAAGGAAGATGCTTGCTAGGCAAAAGCTTTTGCAAACAACTTACTTATCAAAAGATAATGTCAACAAGGATATGGCATGGCAAAACTTAATGCAGCTCTATATGGATGAATCCTCATCAACATCAAATGTATGTTCTCTTAGGGAAAAGAAGGAAGTGGGAAAACTGACTCAACATGAAAGTGAAAGAAATGCCTTGTTTAAGGGCAAGCAGGGAAAACTCATGTGCTATCCTTAAATCAAACAGAATAAAAATAGATTTTGGGATGGTGCATAGTTTGTCAACGAATGCTAATAGATAGCTCAATTACTTCTCAAGATGGACAAGTTTCGAGGAACGGCTCCCAAGTGGGGACGATCACATCCCCTTAATCTCCTTTGTTTATCACTGCCAGAGTTTCTGATTTCTCATAGACCAAGCGTGAAGGAGGGTTTGTTTGTTATATTATCTTTCGAGCTGGGCGCACCCATGCCAGTTCCTCCTCGTATTATGGGTTTGCAGATTAGACATGCAATCCCGGGGTAAAACTTGTCCAACTTAAGAAGATCATGAATTACCTACTACTTCCTCATGAGCTAAACAAGAGGCGCAAAACAGAAGATTTTGAACATTTGAGGATAACACATAAATTCTATACTTATAGGGGTGGTAGGGGAATACCACGAATAGGAAGGTATGGTGGACTCACATGGAAGGTAATGGTTTCAGGGTATGGATGCACAAGCAGAAATCTACTTGGCAAAGAGTTTGGCTAGCAAAGGCTTTGAAAGAACAGAAAGTTGATGCTGATTTAGATGCAAAACACATAAGGCATAAACATTAAGGTAAGCATAACACATCAAGTTGTCTTCCTTGTCAACATAACACTTCAAGCATAATAACATAAAGGTTTTGGCTATGTCGCTACTTGAGAAAACATGCATGTTGTCAAGACCAAAGCTATGTTTGCCAAAATTAAATAAAGTTTTCAAAGCCATACCTGATATAAGGTCAATACTCCCCATAAGAATCGTCATATGAGGCCGATTGCGTGAAGAGAACACCGAGTGCAGCGAAGGAACCAATAGACTTCTCATTAATATTCCATTAAAGACGACTCCACACTCACGGATAAAATCTCTCCACAGACGGAGTGATAGACCTCAATGCAAACACCTATTTCATATAATAAACTCCCTAGACATGATACGACTGTACTTGACTCTAAAAGACTAAGATAAAGATAAAGATACCGGGCACTCCCCCAAGCTTGGAACAAGCTGAGGGGATGCCATTACCCGAGGAGATTTACTCCTCATTCTTGTTGTTGTTGATTCTTCAAATCTTTGATGACACGACGAAGGGTTTGGTTTTCCTTCTCCAAGATCTCCACTTGCACCTTTAGTACACGGAAATCTTCACACAGTTGATTGGTGATGAGGTAAGCTTCAGAGATGGTAGAAATCGTACGTTGATCTTCAAGTGTAGGGGTCATTCCTGAAAGGTTAAGAGAAAGATCATAATAAGGTTGGACACTCCCCACCATGATGGGGTTGCTTGATCTTCTTCCTTGTGTTGATGGACCCCCTGGTTGCTGGGCGGTGATAATCTTGACTTCTTTTCTCACGGAGCGCTCCATCTCCGCTCGCCTTGCAGCGATTTCTTCTTCTTTGGCCCAATCTATGTATTTCCCTTGGTTGAGGTCTTTCTGAACTTCACGTAGACGCCGTCCCATGAAGTCCTCTCCACTCGAGCCACAAGAAGACATCTCTAACAATAGATTTTTACCCTGGCAGAAACAGCTCGAAAAGAAAACACACGAAATCGCGAGATACGTTGCCGGAACGATCCGGGTGAATATATAGCAAAAATTTCTGCAACAAAAGGAAGGTAACGAGCCAAAGTGGGGTCGGAGACGGACTCCTGGGTGCCCAGGCGGCCTCCCGGCGCGGCCAGGAGGTAGGCCGCGCCAGGGCGGCGCCTGGGCCCCCTAGAGCTCCTCTCCGGCTCCACTTAGGCCTCGAATTTTCCTAATTTTGTAAAAACTCGTAATATGGAACTTTTATGGCGGTTCCTGATGCTTCCTTACCGTAATACATACCTTTTCTTATTCTGCTTCTGTTGGTGTCTGAAACAGGGCAGCAACATGTTCTTCATGAGTTGTTGTGCGTATTATATTTACATCAACATTAACGGGATCTCCCGCTATGTAATGCTTGAGTCTTTGCCCATTCACAACTTGAGGTTTGGTGCCTTCCAAATTGTTAATCTTAATTGCACCAGACCGGTAGACTTCTTCGATATGAAATGGCCCTTCCCACCTGGAAAGTAGTTTACCTGGAGAAAACCTGAAACGGGATCTAAACAAAAAAACTTTATCACCAACATTAAATTCACGTTTCAGAATCCTCCTGTCATGCCACTTCTTTACCTTTTCCTTGAACATTTTAGCGCTCTCGTAAGCCTCACTTCTCCACTCATCTAGAGAAGTCAAGTTCATGAGACGCTTTTCACCAGCTAACTGTGGGTCAGCATTAAGCTCTCTAACAGCCCAGAAAGCTTTGTGCTCTAACTCTAATGGCAGATGGCAAGCCTTGCCATAGACCATTTTATAGGGGGACATGCCCATGGGGTTTTTGTAAGCAGTTCTATACGCCCACAAGGCATCTCCTAACTTATTTGACCAGTCCTTCCTATTTCTGTTGACTGTCTTCTGCAAGATCAACTTGATCTCTCTATTGGTGAGCTCAACTTGCCCACTAGTTTGAGGATGGTACGGTGGCGCAATCCTATGATTGACATCGTACTTGGCTAAAGCTTTTCTAAAAGCTCCATGCCTGAAGTGTGATCCTCCATCAGTCATGAGATACCTAGGTACACCAAACCTAGGGAAAATTACATCTTTGAGCATTTTCAAAGATGTTTTGTGATCAGCACTCTCAGTGGGGATTGCTTCAACCCACTTGGTCACATAATCAACAGCAACTAAAATGTGAGTGTACTTGTGCGAAGAAGGAAAAGGACCCATAAAATCAAAACCCCAGCAATCAAAAGGCTCAATCACTAGTGAGTAATTCATAGGAATCTCATTCCTCCTACTAATATTACCAACTCTTTGACATTTATCACAGGCTAAAACATAATTTCTAGCATCTTTAGAGAGAGTAGGCCAATAAAAACCTGATTGGAGAACCTTATGTGCGGTCCTCTCACCGGCGTGATGTCCTCCGTAGGGACTATCGCGACATTGCTTGAGAACATCCTTCTGCTCGTGTTCCGGTATGCATCTTCTCACGATCCCGTCTGGACCTTCTTTGAAAAAATGTGGGTCATCCCAAAAGTAATGCCTCAAATCATGGAAGAACTTCTTCCTTTGCTGAAATGTTAAACCTGGAGGCAAATACTTTGCAACGATAAAATTAGCATAATCTGCAAACCAAGGATCGGAAAGAGATTGTACTTTAATAACGGCAAGTTGTTCGTCTGGAAAACTGTCGTTGACTGGGATGGGATCATGCAGTATATCTTCCATCCTTGAAAGATTATCTGCTACAGGGTTGTCTGCTCCTTTTCTATCAACAATCTGCAAATCAAATTCTTGAAGAAGGAGTACCCATCTGATGAGCCTTGGTTTGACATCCTTCTTCGTCATAAGATACTTAATGGCAGCATGGTCAGTATGAATAATAACTTTAGAATCAACAATATACTACCTAAACTTATCACAAGCAAACACTACTGCTAAGAATTCCTTCTCAGTAGTAGCATAATTCTTTTGAGCACTATCAAGGGTCTTACTAGCATAATATATAACATTCAACTTTTTATCAACCCTTTGTCCTAAAACAGCTCCAACATCAAAATCACTAGCATCACACATAATTTCAAAGGGCAAATTCCAGTCAGGTGGTTGTACTATAGGAGCGATTATTAAATCTTTCTTAAGAACTTTGAAAGCCTCCTTACAATCTTCATCAAATACAAAAGGAACATCCTTCTGGAGAAGATTAGTGAGGGGTCTCGAGGGCTTAGAAAAGTCTTTAATAAATCTTCTATAGAAACTAGCATGACCGAGAAAACTACGAATACCTTTAATGTCCCTTGGATAGGGCATCCTTTCGATAGCTTCAATCTTCGCCTTGTCCACTTCAATTCCCCTTTCGGAAATCTTGTGGCCAGGCACGATCCCTTCGTTAACCATGAAGTGGCACTTTTCCCAGTTTAGAACTAAATTTGTATCCTCGCATCTCTGTAAAACTTTATTAAGATTGTGGAGACAGTGGTCAAAGGAAGTTCCATAGACAGAGAAATCGTCCATGAAGACTTCCACAATCTCCTCACAGAAGCCATGAAATTTTGCAGACATACATCTCTGAAAAGTAGCAGGGGCATTGCATAAACCAAAAGGCATACGCCTGTAAGCATAAGTACCATAAGGACAAGTGAAAGTGGTCTTCTCTTGATCGGCAGTGTTAACATGAATTTGAGAGAAGCCAGAGTACCCATCAAGATAGCAGAAGTGGGTGTTTTTGGACAGCCTCTCAAGCATCTGATCAGTAAAGGGCAGCGGGTAGTGGTCCTTCCTGGTTGCCTTGTTCAACTTCCTGTAATCAATACACATTCTATACCCAATAATAATTCTCTGAGGTATTAGTTCATTCTTATCATTAGGGACTACAGTTGTCCCTCCTTTCTTAGGTACACAATGAACTGGACTTACCAACTTACTATCGGCTATAGGGTAGATAATACCTGCGGCTAAAAGCTTGAGGATTTCGGTCCTCACAACATCCATCATCTTTGGGTTCAACCGTCGTTGATGGTCATCAACAGGTTTAGCATCGGGCTCGAGGTTGATAGTCTGTTGACAGATAGATGGACTAATTCCCTTAAGGTCATCAAGGGTATAGCCAATTGCACCATGGTGTTCACGAAGTACTTCCAATAATCGCTCTTCCTCATATCCTGAAAGGTTAGAGTTGATAATAACATGATATACTTTCTTTTCATCTAAATAAGCCTACTTGAGTGTATCGGGAAGAGGTTTGAGATCAAACACCGGGTCTTCTTTTGGTTTGGATAGAATTCCTAAAGGTTCGACCGGAAGGTTGTGCTTCAGGATGGCAGGTTGTCTCCAGAAGATTTCATCAATTTCATTTCTTTCCTGCATATGAGTATCATTCTCGTGGTCCTCCATGTATTGCTGCAAAGGATCATTAGGGGGAATAGCAATAGAAGCAATACTTTCAATAATTTTATCATCACTAGGTAATTCAGTACCACGAGGCTGCTTGGAAATCTTAGAAAAATTAAATTCATATGGCTCACCATTGAATTCAACAAAAACTTTACCTTTCTTACAATCTATAATAGCTCCACAAGTTCTGAGAAAAGGTCTACCAAAAATAATAGGACAAAAACTATCTTGTACTGAACCAAGTACGAGAAAGTCGGTAGGATACTTTACCTTCCCGCATAGGACTTCAACATCTCTCACAATCCCAATAGGAGAGATAGTAGCTTTGTTTGCAAGATGAATAGTAACATCAATCTCTTCAAGTTCACAGGGTAAAATCTCACTCATGATCTCTTGATAAAGCGAATGAGGAATCGCGCTAGCGCTTGATCCCAGATCGCATAGCCCGTAATAATTGTGATCTCCTATTTTAGCAGATACAACTGGTGTACCTGAAATTGGGCTTTTATTCTTGGATGTGACAATGTTAGTTGAAACAGCACACAAATTTATAATAGAATCTGAAACATCATTAGTAACTAAATCTTTAACCATAGCAACTTGAGGATCGACTCTGATCTGGTCCGCAGGTTTGCCGGTTCTTCTCTCACTTTTATTTATGATGCCGAACAAAAAAGAGTGCTCCCTTATTCTTGAAGGAAAAGGGGGTTGTTCATATATAACTGCAGGCAAAATAGGATCAGCAACGTGAATATCAATAGGCACTTCTTTGAAAGGCTTATGGTACTGATCCTTCTTCATCTTAGAAGAATCAATATGAGAGGCAAAGTTCTTACAAAAATCAATCATTAGATGGGAATCCAGACCAATCTTAGAACAAAAGGTATTAAAATAATCAGTCTTCACATAGCTCTCAATATAATGATGGTCATAATTTATAGCAGGTTCAATACCTTTATCGATTTCCCAATCTTCAGTATTCTTCTAGATCCTTTCGATGAGATCCCATCTTTCTTCAACGCTCTTTGTCTGAAATACCCCGCTAGAGGAGGTATCCAGCCTTTCCTTGTCCTGACGAGAAAGCATGGCATAAAAATTTGTAAGTATAATATCTTTGGGGATCTTATGGATAGGACATTTGAACATTAGGGATTTAAGTCTCCCCCAAGCTTGAGCGATGCTCTCTCCGTCGCGAGACCTAAAGTTATAGATGTAATTCCTGTCTCGATAAACTTCATGAAGAGGGTAAAACTTTGTATAAAAGAGAGACATAAGCTCTTCCCAATTAAGAGAATGTGAGTTATCGAGGAGCTTATACCAATCTGAAGCTTTGTCCGTAAGTGATACGGAGAATAATTTCTTCATAACGAACTCCAGTGACACACCTGCAAGCTTGAATAATGAACATAGTTGTGATAAATATAGCAAGTGTTCACCTGGATGCCTGTCTCTTGCATAGCGATTAGATAGAACATAATCGATAATACCATATGGTATCTTATAAGGCACAATTTCAGCAGGGTCAGGAGTAACTACCTTAGTTGTGGGGCGGTTCCCCAAAAAAAACGATCCAAGAGTAGGAGTGTCCATAAGGACAAAAGCAGCAACATCAAAACTTAAAACAGAAATATAAAAACTTCCTTACTGGCTTCACTTACTAATAGCGCTACACTCCCCGGCAACGGCGCCAGAAGCTTGATGACCCTCAACATAGAGGGATCTATTGCGGTGTTTTCGATAAGTAAGAGTGTCGAACCCAACGAGGAGCAGAAGGTAGTAGCAAGTGACTTTGGTAAGGAGGTAACTGCAAGCACTGAAAGATAACTTTTTAGGGATTTTCTTGATATAAGTGACAGGATAGTAAAAACTAGCAAAGTAAAAGATACTGGATAGTAAAGAGCGGCCCAATCCTTTCTGAGCAAAGGAGAGGCCTATCAACTGAACTTATAAAAGCTAAAGTGTTCTTGAGGACACACAGGAGAGGTAGTCATGTTCTTTCGCCATATTCTGTATCGGTACTATGTGTTGTGTTGATCAGTGTTGAGTGGGTGGA
This sequence comes from Bromus sterilis, assembly GCA_950022295.1. Lineage (NCBI taxonomy): Eukaryota > Viridiplantae > Streptophyta > Magnoliopsida > Poales > Poaceae > Bromus > Bromus sterilis. The sequence goes on along the minus strand of OX465601.1, from coordinate 132,556,632 downwards.
TCTATGCTAGTACACCCTCTAGACAAAGATGAGTGTACTCTTATGATTAAACACCTTGCAAGCATCCGCAAATACAAGATAGTAATTAAGGCAAAAGCCTAACCATAGCAATACAATCGGTGATCCATGGTTCCCTTGTGCAAAAGCGTGCAAACTGGGGTTCAGGTTTCTGTCACTCCGGCAACCCACCGTAAGCATTCTTTGTACACAATGTATCCCCCTATGTCCTTGATAAGGCGAAGTGTTGAGTGTTCGACTCACACAACACCACTAGGAAAATGACAACACAACTTAAATATCAACCAACACATATTACTTCAACATCATATGACTACTAACAACTAGACTTCTCCCATGTCCTTAAGAACTAAAGTAACTACTCACAAGACATAAAAGAGATCATGATCAGTGGGGATAAATAGATGATAAACAATCTGAACACAATAATATTTCTCCAACAAAACTCAATAGCATTCACCACAAAGTAGTAATCAACACCGATAGAGTAGAGAGGATAGATAGTACGGATTACAACGCGAGTTGCAATTGTGAGATAAGATTGGATGAAGATGGAGATGGTGCTGATGATGGGGATGATGTTGATGATGATCTCGATGATGCCCGTGACGATGGTGATGACGATGGCGATGATCTCCCCTTCCGGGAGGTGATCTCCCCGGCGGAATCTGCCCACCAGAGATGGCTTTTCTTCTCTGTAGGTTTCCGCCACGGAGCGGCGGCGGAACTCCGGAAACTCTCTCCTTTTTAGGGTTTTTGGACGACGAGGAGTATATAGGCCAGAGGGGCGAGCCGGGAGTGGCCCCGGGGGTCCAGGCGCCCTCCCGGCGCGGCCAGGGGTGGGGCCGCACCAGGTGGCCGCCTGGGCACCCTGTGGCCCCCCTCTGGTCTCTCTTTTGCGTGTCTTCGTGATCCTGCTGGAAAACAGCCTCCGTCGATTTTCAGGTAATTTGGAGGTGTTCTTCTTCAGCAACTCAGCGCGCACTTTTTACTGCTGAATCCTGCGTCTGCTGCTTCAGCACCGGAAAGTTGCAAACTGTGTAAAATAAGCCAAAACAACATAAGGATAGCATCATATCATGAAATATATCAATGAATAAGAAAGAATTACTATATAAAATAGTGATGCATTTTGGACGTATCAGTCAACCACAGCGTCAACCTTACAATTGTCTCTATTCCACCCCGCACGGGGCCCTCCGTTGCAAATGCCACATCTGCTAAAGTAGAGAGACAGACACCCCCAGAGCCACTTTATACGGTACAAGCCGCATGTCAAGCATGGAACCACTCTCGCGTAAGAGTACGTGTAAGGTCGGTCGGGGGCCGCTTCATCAAACGATGCTGCAGATGTGAACAAGTACACGTGGGAGGGTAACAATCATACAATCAACGTCCACATCCCCGATGCGTTCTATCCATACAGTAATACTAAGCATAGACCTAGCGCTGATACCACTGTTGGGGTTCGCAGCGGAAAACACAAATTTTTCCTAACTAGCGTTTCCCATAACCCAAGATCTAGCTAGCCGTATTACCATAACGTAAAAGAGTGCGGAATAACATACCTCGGGGTGTAGTCCGTTGCGCGGGAAATGTTCCCGCAAACGTGGCTGGTGTAGTCGAACAAGTTTCACAGCCCCCTGGCTGTGTTGAACACCCGGATGGGTGTAGTTCCACACGTGTAGAACCTCGTAGTACTCGCACACATACGAGACTCGATGACGGCCTCCGTTCTCCGATCCAGCGAAGGTGGCGGAAGCAGACCTCCGGACGGAGCTTCGGCAGCACGACAACCTCCAATCCTAACAGAGATGCCTCAATTCCACTACAGGCTCACACTAGGGAGCCCACCGTGGAAGAGACGAGGAAGGGGAGAAGACCGGAGAAAACCGATCTCAATTCGGAGTAATTTTTATTTTCTCACGAATGTATGTGTATTAAATATGTGCACCCTGCCCATCTATATATATAGGCAGAGGGGAGGGAGGCAACCCCTCTCCCTTAGCAAGGTGGGACTAAATTCCCTTGCTAGAGGGGGTGGACGGCCAAGGGGGGGAGGGGACGCACCCCTCATGGTCCCTAAGGGCCCATGGCGCCTCCCCCCTCTTTCCTTTTTCTTTTTCCCTTTTATTTCCCCTAATGGGCCTCTTTCATAAATAAGGCCCATAACACTTTTTAATTATAAATAGATAAATTAATTATTAATTAAATTAATTAATAACTAAAACATATTATTCCTTCTCTCGGTGCTCCGGAACACCTTCCGGCTCACTCCGAAACTCCTTCGGGTCAACACGGAACTTTTCCGCTGCTGCTTCCTTTATTCTTCGGTAACTCCGATAGTTTTGAAAAGGTCTCCGATTTCATCGATCCCTTAAGTGTGTTACCCTACGGTCCGAGAACACTCTAGTCATGACCGATATGAGGCTATGGTCAATGATCATCAGCGGGACCTGGATTCCCATAATGACCCCTGTGCATTCCGGATATCAACACCGATTGGACCTTACGTCGTATAGCATTCCCTTTGTCAGCGATACTGGATTGTTCCGAGATTCGATCAATGACATCCTATGTCTGGTTCAACCTCGTTCTGAACAAATCATTATTCACTCATTCCCGTGATATTCATCCCCGTGACCTAGTCACACGCTGCAGCTTTATGGATGGAATCTCACCGAGTGGGCCCCGAGTATCTATCCATTATATGGATTGACAAATCCCGCTCTTGTAACAATACTCCTCAACATATCTCCACGGAATACCCAAGATACAACCGTTATGACCCGCATATTTCAGTCAGGTGGTGGGAAGTAAGTCAAAGCATCCGAGTAGATAGCAATTATGCACGTACTCACGGTCAAAGGAACGGTCTACTACGTTCCGTAATTACAACACTTAACCTTCATAAGTTTGATCATGTTGTAATGCTTACTTTGGGTAATGTTCATCACGTCACTCATCCAGTGAGGTGACCTCATAGTCAAGAGACTTAATTATCCATGATCGCGAAACCACGACCATCATGTTGACCATGAACTAGTTATTGATATAGAGGCTAACTAGGAACTCTGGGGGTTTCTATACCACACATGTATCATTGTTTCACTGATACAGTTCTAGCACGGTATGAAACTGGTTATGAACTTGCTTAGATATATTGGAATAATCATATATTATTTGCCTCTAGAGTATATATCCAACACACTCACTCAACTTGATTTGATGATGAGGAAGGTAAAGATGGAGGGTGTACATATGACCCACTATGCTAAAAAGAAACCAGAAAATGATGGGAAACAAGTGGGAGAAGGATTGCATTACTCGTGAAGGTCCGGCAAGAAAATTGTTCGTCACATGGACCGACATTTTTTGTCAAGGAAGAGAAGAAAGAGCAGAGGTACAAAATATTTTTGAATATGCAAAGGGAAAGGTTGCAGATGGATAAAGAGAAAGTGGAAATGACAAGAACAATGAATGGATGAAATGGGATCTTGAAAAAGAAACCAAATTGCCAGACAAACGTCCTCAAAGAGAGAGGTTGAGCATAATGAGAGTGATGGGGGAGTTGAGGATCATGTTCCAAGACACTAGCACAAATATCATCTCACATAGTTGTACAACAAGCCAGGTGTGCAAGAGTACATAAAAGAGCAGTACATTAAGTTATGGGAAAGGGCCCTTTTTAATGAAATTGGCAAGCTTTGTTATGTTAATAATAATCTTGTCGAGTCTTTTAATTCTAAGATTATAAAGTGGAAAGGTCTACACATTGTTGATCTGCTTGAAAAAATTAGACAATACATAATGGAGAAAATTTACGTTAGGAAGAGCATTGTTGCATCAACATATGAAGGCCATGTCATAATTCAAAAGTTATGAAATGTTGCTTGCAAAATCAAAAGGGTTGGACATGACTGTTGTGAAAAGAAGTACACATGAGGCTGAGATCATTGCAGTTGACAAAGCAAAGAGGGGGTGGAGATATCCTGTAGACTTGAAAGCTAGGACTTGTAATTGTAGAAACTGGCAAATTACAAGCCAACCTCGCATACAAGCATTGTACTTCATTACATCAATGAGTGGCCCACCCAATGAGATTGATCAGTATGTGCACCCATATTACTCTGTGGAAATGTTCAATAAAACACATGCTGACGAGTCGACTGCAATGGAGGGGAAGCAACAATGGGATATAGTTGACAATGGGTTCAAGCTATGTGCTCCAATACAAAACAGCCCCCTGATAGACCTAGAAAGACCAGAATTAGGAAAAAGTCAAAAGGAAAAGGACTTGGAGGCAGGATATATGTAAGGCCCGGTATGCGGTACTGTTCCAGATCTAGGTGTTTCCACCCAGATCCGGGGACGAAGCACATATCGGTCCCACCGCGACATATGACAAATCCATATGCCCCGGATTTCCAACATGATATCACCACATTACAAATACAAGGATACAACATCTCATACAATCGGCATACAACTGCCTTAAATATAATACATCAGCGGAAGATATATGTCTGAGTACAGACTACAATCAAATGCCTAGTGGCAAAGAGAAAAACATTGGTCCCCATAACCACACGGGTCCAGGCCCTCCGTCGGGATCCGCCTAACTAGTCGTCGTCGAGTCTCCACGTGAAACGTCGATCACCGTACCTGTTGTCGATCAAGAACCCTGAAAAGAGTTTGGGGGTAGTATCATGAGTACAGAAGTACTCAACATCCAACTGTAGTGGTCATCTGACCCAGCAAGGACTTCATCACTCGTCATTCTAGGACAACTAGTAGTTTACTGTAAGGAAGGGGTAAGTGGTGACGTTGCTGCCGCACTAGCATTTATGAAGTGGCTAACGATCTAGAGAGTAAGGTAAGAATCCAAGCATTCGATGAGGAATCGCCTCCAAAAAGTCTTCATATCAACTACTTACGCAAACATAACACTTATCCTATCCTTGTCCTCCTCTTCGCATCCCGACGAAGAAGAAGTAGCCAAGGCACACACATTGATCAAATTATATTAAGATTATCTCAGTTGTTGCTGTCTATGAACAAGGAGTAGGTCTCAAGTCGTCCATAACCGTGGACACGGCTTCTCGAAAAGATTTAACCCTGCAGGGGTGTACCAACTGCCCATTACAAGGCTCCGCACGCACACCCATCTCTCTCAGTTGCTACCCATGATAGGCAACCATTTTATGATTTAGTTCCAAGAGATCCGAAACGACAGGTCCCTCTAGCTAACAACGAACAAATCCGGGTGGCCCCCGATGAGTCGACACCCAACTCAGAAGCCGGTCGCGCTCTCGAATCGGTCTCTACCGTCTGACGCAGGTTTGGATAGATGGTTAATCTCACATGGGAAACCGGGTCCTCAGCTGGACCTCGTGGGCCAGCAAGGGAACTATGTCCTCACTGGTCCAGGTTGGTTTGAAATCTACTGGCGGCCGACCAGCACACACACGGTTTCAAATGGTAAATCAGCTTGGGCCACCACTAGAAATGTTTGAAGCTAGGTAGGTAAGAAAAGGGGAGCCCATAAAATCCCACACGCGGTTAGGCACGCTCAGTCTTAAAACCAATACCCGGAACTCGGGTCCTAGGTGACTCGAATGGAACAAAGCGTCGGGGCGGGATAGCCTAGACCTTCCATCCTTCGTCGAATATAGTCAACATTATAATAATAATCATATCATCCAAAACAATATAATAATGTGATATCCCAAACCAAGGAGTAACAGGGTAACAGCGTAGCATCCTAAGCATGCATACTAAGCAGGGGCTGAGCAACGAGCAATAGTAACATAGCAGTACATGGTTTACTGGGAGGGGACATGGTTGTATCGGTTTGAAAGAGGTTGTAACATGTGGTAGGATCAAACATCGAACCTAACCTAGACTAGCATGCAAACCGCTGGTTGAAATAGAATGGATCATAAGTAATGCATAGTCCTTGCCTGTTGATAAGTCGGATTCCGAAGGTGTAGTTGATCGCAAGCTCGCATCGTCTCCGAGAGGTACCCGTGGAATCACACAAGAGGGTAAACACTGGAAAGCAATCAACGAGCAAGCATCTATTACTACAAAGCAAACACGAGAAAGCATCAACAAGAAGGAAACACAAGACATCGCACCTACCGTCGAGAGCGGTTACTAACAGGTTAAGTGGAGTACTCGTCACACACGACGATACCGCACATTTGCAACGGTTCAAGTTGTTTAGCTACTCAAGGTGATCAAGGTTGTTAACATGGCATGTCACTCAAGCATGGCATAGCACACAAACATGGCAAGAGGTGAAGCATAAATAAACTATCTAATCTAATCACTTTAAGTGGGGGGGGGGTAAAACCTATACATGGCAAACTATTGCGGACCCCGCGATAAAAATGTAATTTGGTACTCTTTTTCCCTAAACAATATTTTATTACTGTTATTAGAAAGCAAGATCAGCATAAACACAACCTACATGAAATTCTAGTCAAGTTACATATACGAAACATTTTAATCGGAGCGACGGTGAAAAAGTTATGACAATTACAGTTTATAGTGGCATGTGATGTAATTAGCAGTAAAACAACATGTAAACAAGTGCAAACAAGGAAAAGGAGAACATTTTAATAATCTACACAAAATTCTAAGCAACTTTCATGTTTAAAGCGTCGCAATTCGAGCTACCGTTAAAAAGGTACGGGCATCGCGAAATTACAACACAATCTGCCAAAATAATAAATACAGAAAAAGATTAAACGTCTATTGGGCCGAAACATATCTACACGGGCTTAACAGGGGGCAGCGCTGGATAACTAAAATGCGCATAGGGCGCCACACAACATCAGCCAATGAGCCAAGCCCAACAGTGCACAAGGGAAAATGAACAAAAAGGAGAAGGGCGCTGCTCACCTTAGTGGGCTCGGCCCAGGCGGCGGTGGGTGATGTGTAGTTGATTCTCACCCATGGCGCTGAGGAGGCCACGGGCCGAGGTGATTACGGGCCGCTGGGCTGCTGCATGTGGGCCGTCGGGGCGAGGCCAGCCCACGTGGGCGTCCCCGTCGTCTCGCTCGGCCTTGAGAAGGAGGCGGCGGCGTCGCCGGCCACGGGCGAGGGACCAGGCGAGGAAGGGGAGGCCGGGACGGTTGAAGGCGGCGCGGATCGGGTGGCCTCCGGCCAGATCCAAGGCCGGAGCGTGGTCGCCGGGCTCGAGCTCCCCGGCGCGGCAAGGACAAGGCGGCCGCGGTCTCCTTGGCTCGGCTGTCCATGGCACGGCGGCTGCTGCGTGTCCTACGGACGGGAAGAGGAGGGGGTGAAGCGAGAGGAGAAGGAAAGAAGGAGGCGCAATGAGGTGGTGCCCGGCTGGCCGGCTCCGGCAGCCGGAGGAAGACGGCGACGGCGTGGCCCTCGGGCTGGCAGCGGGGTGGAGTAGAGAGAAGGCTGGATGGAGGCTGGGGCGCGATCTGGGCCGTTGGATCGGCCGATGTGACTGTCCAGATCCGTTGGGAGGCTAGGGTTTGGATTTTGGGACTGGAGGGAAAATTTTGGGGATTTTCTGGGTAGGTGGCTGCAATTTTGTGGCTAGGGAAACCCTAGAAAGAGGTGGGAGTGTGGTGGTCCTTATATAGCCCAGGTGGCTGGCAGCTTGCAAAAACATCCCCGGTTTTTATCTTGCGCGCGTGGTGCTTACGTTTCTGACCGCCGGGGGTCCGCAGGACCTCCGATTCGGGTAAAACTTCAAACTGCGCGATCAGCGCGTCAAGCCGGCGGCGCTCACCTCGCGCTGGAACCATTCCGAGAACACTTTCCGGCGCGCTATAAAAATAACCCGTTTAATTATTAAACGGGGTTTTCCTTCCGTTGGCTGCGGCGGGTCTCGTGCGGTTTTCGCGACGATGATCGGGTGAAACCCGGTGTCGCAAATGTCGAGTGTCAGGGTGGCAAGGGTCGGTCTCCGTCCGGTACGAGATAAGAGGGGAAAAAATAATCGCCGATCCATAAATCCGGGATGCAAACACCGCAAACAAATCAGACAATCAAACAATTCACACCGAAAACAAAAATTTTAATTTTTATGAAATCTGGGTTGTTACAATATAAAATGATCTATATGTGGAAGACTTGGTCACCATGGAAATAATTGCAAAGAGTTTATTGGCCTAGATTTTGGAGAAGAGGATGAGAATTGGGGTGCTGACAATGCAGCAGATGAACCTGCAGTTGAAAACGAGGAACCTGTAGCTGAAACGGAGGAACATGCAACAACTGATTCACCACAATATCACGATGCACCACAAGATCTTGATGCACCTGTAGCAGCAGAAGAAAGTGTAGATCTTGAAGATGATGCACCTATAGCTCCTGGAATTAATGCACCAAATGTAGCAAGTGTTGCAGCAAGTACTATGAGGTAAACTACTATTTGAACTAATTGCATTGATTTTACTGTTGAACCATTTAGTATCTTAAGTGATGTTGTTGTCGGTCCTACCTTGTTGTTGATCCTGGAATTTTGTTGTTGGTATTATTTGATATTGATCCTCGTCAAAACTTGTTTTTATTGATCATTGCTGTTGATCATGTTAATAATTTTTTGTATCTTTAGTGACCACAATGATGCAATATCATTGATCATTGATGTTGTCGATCACTTCCTCCGACACGATATTACTTGGGCTTCAAATGGATGTCGAACATGTTTCATTGAGACCATGTTAAGGACCAAGACCCATATTATCTCTACATATGACCATTTGATCAAAAACCAAAAATCACAAGATCAAATTGATGCCTCTCAATTAGTTTGTCTTCGCAAAAGATGCATAACATCAAAGTTATACAACCAGGAACAAGCTAATTCATCTCATCACAACATATAGTTCATGGCATCAAGATAATTTCTACTCAGTGCCCAAACAAGCTAATCCATTACAATATCATTGACTAATATGCGCTCTCTGAACCAACCAAATAGGAAAGAATGCATATGCCATAAATTATCATCAGAAATGCCCATGTTTCCATATGATCATGCATCTTCTTAAACTCTAACTTTAGCCTCTTATTTTCCTCTGGTAGATGTGTCACCCTCTTCTCTAAATGACGAGATTTGATCCAACTTGCTTCTAGACCACCATGTAGTGTCTTAAAAGCATGGCCAACATGATTTGGAGGAGGGGGGTCAACCCAAAAAACCAATTCACATTCATCAGGAAGCTGCAACATCAAAAATATCATCAAAATGCAATCTTCGCACCAATTTGTAGTAAAACATACACAATCTACCAAATTACATCAAGTTGGAATCCAAGAAAACTTCTCCTCGTGTTTGCTCCTTCCTGGGCGACACGACAAGAGGGAATAAGCCGTGCCCCGGGAACCGATGCTTGAACGGTTCTCAAGGCCGCAGTAACTCAGATCCGACATGTAACTCGGACGAGAACAACACTATGCCAACCCCATCGACCTACGAGCGAGCAAATATCCAATTTGAGCACAAACCCTAACATGCGGTATTGATGGCTTTGGCCCAAAAGCTATATGGTGACTTGTACTCATCCAACATGGACCGGACCATCTCCACAAGTGTATGGTTCTTCCTTTCGGCTACACCATTTTGTTTAGGGGTGTAAGCTGCGGAATATTGATGCTCAATCCCCTCATCACTTAAGAACTCTTCTAAGGTGTAATTCTTGAACTTGGAGCCATTGTCACTTCTTATTGCCTAGATTTCTTTGTTGAATTTTCTTTGAGCTTTTTTGGCAAAATCAATGATTAGTCTATCATACCTATACGATACTGTTTCAGATCTGGACGTTTCCATCCAAATCCGGGGACGAAGCTGATACGTCCAAAACGTATCTAAAATTTCTGCTTGCTCCATGCATCTTTTGTGTGATATTGCTATGATATTGATGAACTTCCATACACTTTTGATCATATTTGGACTAACTTATTAACTCAGTGCACCCCAGTGCTAGTTCCTGTTTTCTGCTGTTTTTATATTTCAGGTTTCCCCATATTAAAAGTGCTCCAATAATTCGGGAAAATCCAATAAAAAATCAGCGATACGAAAGCTTCGGGAATCACCAGGGGGGCGGGGGCAGAGGGGACCCACCAGGGCCCCAGGCGCCCTCCCGGCGAGCCCTAGGGTGGGGCCGCGCCAGGGGGCCACCTGGACCCCTGGTGGCCCCCTGGCTGCCCCCTTTCGCCCATATATTCCCCGTGACGTGAAACCCCCGTAACGGGAACCCTTTTTCGCGATCTCTCCTCTGTTACGCCGCCGCCACGCTTCCAAGATCGGGAGCACTTGAAGACCTCTTCCCGGCACCCTGCCGGAGGGAGGAACCACCTCCGGGAGCTTCTCCACCACCATGGATGCTTCTCGGATGAACCGTGAGTAGTCCACCTTGGACCATGGGTCTATGATCAGTAGCTATGTGATGTTCTCCTCCCCTCTTTGTTCTTCATGGATTAGACCTCGTGAGCTGCCCTACATGATCGAGGCACATATATAATCTTTCTGCTGTTGCTATGCTGAGTTTGCTGGGATCCAATGGATTATGAAATTATGTTCAGATTGTGTTTGAGTAATATATTTGATTCTCCTCTTTTATATTTATGTTCTAGAGTAATTCTTGCATGTTCTCCGTTGCTGTTTATTGCTTTGGCCAAGTAGTAGGTAGTGACTCCAAGAGGGAGCGTTATGCATGATTGTGGGTTCATGCCCCCCGATGACTAGCTTGAGTGACAGAAACATGAGTCTAGGGGATGTGTTGTTGCCACAAGGGAGAAAACAACGGTGCTTGTACTTGCGGGTGCAAGGATTGTTTACTTTACGCAAAGTTCTTTAATGCAGTTGTCCGTTGCTTTGAGTTTACACTTTGGGTGGGATTCGCAACTTAATACCAGCGAGATGTTCTGGATAGATATCTCAAGGTGGATGATTAGTAGCTAGATGCAGATGGATTTCGGTCTACTTGATTTGGCGTACCGCCCAAGATTTTGAGCCTCTTCCTTTCTTTGTAGCATAGTTAGCATTGGTTTGCGCACATAATCATGTCGATTGCCCAGCTGTAATTTGTTTACCTCGCATGGCTATTTTATCGTCTTTTGGGAGAGAGACATCACTAGTGAACATCATAGGACCCCGGTCCATATTTCCAATACTGTTTACACCCGCTATGAATTTACTGCTTTATTTACTTTTCCATTGCTATCACTATCATTATTATCCCGTGCGTTTTATCCTTTGTAAACAACAAGGCCGGAGGGATTGACAACCTATCTGTACTCGTTGGGAGCAAAGCTATCTGTTGTGTGTGCAGGTCCAGGAGAAGCAAGTGATTATCTTCAAACGGCGCATCACTTGCCGAACCACCTACTTATAGTTGTTGGGGTCCTATTGGTTCGACACTCAAACCTTAGCATCTTCGCTAAGGGAAATTTCCGCTATGCTACATCTCAACCTTCCACTTTGGGTAAACCAACGAGGGGCGAGAAGTAAACTCTCGTGACATCAGAAGCACATATCGAACCCACTGTAACACCCCGACCACCCCACCGATAAACTGCCAATTCCATGGATGGTGCGCCTGGGATCCATGTTGTGCTGATGCTAGCAAGGAAGATACTTCTCTCGCTCCTCGTTGGTTACCCCAAGTGGAAGGTGAGATGTAGCGTAGCAGCAAATTTCCCCTATGCAGAGGATAGGGTTTGTCTCCCGTAGGACTCGCAGAAATACAAGAAGGTGGTAAAGTGAACAATGGCGCCGAGGTTGCTAACTTCACCTGGACCTGCACACACAACAAGTAACTTTGCTCCCAACGACTACAGAGGACTTGTCAATTCCTCCGGCCTTGCTGTTTACAAAGGATCAACGCAAGAGATAATAATAGTGGCAATTGAAAGTAAGAACTGAAAGTAAATTAAGGGTGTAAACAATGGTGGAAATATGGACCGGGGTCCCATGACGTTCACTAGTGATGTCTCTCTCCCAAAAGACGATAAAAGTGCTAGCGAGGTAAACAAATCACAGCTAGGCAATTGACAGGATTATAAATGCACTGCAATGCTAACTATGCTACAAAAGAAAGGAAGAGGCTCAAAAGCAATGGGCAGTACGCCAAGGTAAGTAGACCGAAATCCATCTGCATCTACAACGAATCATCCACCTTGAGATATCTATCCAGAACATCTCGCTGGTATTAAGTTACGAATCCCACCCAAAGTGTAAACTCAAAGCAACAGACAACTGCATTAAAAGAACTATGCGTAAAGTAAACAATCCTTGCACCCGCAGGTACAAGCACCGTTGTTTTATCCTTGGTGGCAACAACACACCTGCTAGTCTCATGTTTCTGTCACTCAAGCTAGACATCAGGGGGCTGAACCCACAATCAAGCATAACGCTCCCTCTTGGAGTTGCAACAAATCACTTGGCCAAAGTAAAATACTGCAACGGAGAACATGAAAGAATTAACTTAGGAACACAAATATAAAAGAGAACCAGATATATTACTCATCATAATCTGAACATAATCTCATAATCCATCAGATCCCAGCAAACTCAACATAGCAACACAGAAAATTACAAAGGTGCCTCGATCATGTGAGGCAGCTCACGAGGTCTCGAAAGTAGAATCACAAAGAGGGGAGGATAACATCACATAGCTACTGGTCATGGACCCATGGTCCAAGGGGGACTACTCACAGCACATCCGGGAGGCGTCCATGGCGATGGATGGTCTCCCGGAGGGGGTTCCTCCTTCCGGCAGGGTGCCGGGGCAGCTTCTCTTGGCAGCCCTGATCTTGAAACGGCGGAGACGGCGGTACAGAGAGGAGAACGGGAATAGTAGATCGATATTAGGGGTTTCCTCCGCGGGGGGTAAATATAGGCCAAAGGGGGCACCGAGAGGAGCCACAGGGCAGCCAGGAGGCTTCCTGGTGCGCCCTAGGATGGGGCCGCGCCAGGGACCCTCATGAGGCCCTGGTGGGTCCACTCCCTTCCTTCATTGGTTCTTTGGGAAGCTTCCGGGACGCTGATTTTTTATATAATTTTTCTGGAATTTATTTGGCACTTTTAATGGCCGGAAAACCTGAAATATAAAAAAGAAGAAAACAGGAACTGGCAACTGGGTGCACTGAGTTAATAGGTTAGTCCAAATATGATCAAAAGTGTATGAAGGTTCAAGCAAAATATGGAAAAGTCACACAAATCATGCATGGAGCAAGCAGAAATTATAGATACGTTTGGGACGTATCAACATCCCCAAGCTTAATTCCTGCTCGTCCTCGAGTAGGGAAATGATAAAAAACATAGTTTCTGTGGCGGCATGCCACACAACCATATAAGGACTTTTAAGTAAAGCAATTAAAGCATGCAATTCAATTCAATTCTTAACAAGAAAGCGTCTATATTAGCATTGACACAAGCAAAAAAAGAACAAAGGGTGCAAGAGCTCTCTCTGTCCGTGACTCGAATGTCTCCAGATGGTGTTTGCGTGCAAGCAGGGGACTGGGAAAAGGAGAGAAAAAAGGTTGTTGAGAATTACTATCTACAAAAGTTTCACACTTAGTATCCTTTGGATTCTTATCTTGATTCATCCCCAGACCACTAGTCAGGTACAAGTCAAACTGATCCACTCCCTTTCGATATTTTGAGCACTCATGCAATGGATGAGCGTGAGCAAGAAAGTTGACACCTAAAAGGCGAAACAGAAAGAAGGTGGAGGAGGAAGACAAAAAGGTGTGAAAGGCTCACATAAATGAGGACAACCATAGTCTAGAGAAGGCCATATGATTGATATGATGTGAGGAGTAGGGATTGCCATGCAACGGATGCACATGTGAGCTAAAAGCTCTCCAAGGGAACTAGTGGGGGTGCATCCAACTTGCTTGCTCAAGAAGACCGAGAGCTCGTTTGAGGAGGCTCATCATTGGAATATACAAGCCAAGTTCTTTAGTGTGAAGGGTCCCCACATAGCTATATGCATGTATGATGATCTCTATGGAGTACAAGGGATAGAGGATGAAGTACTAGTGTGGATCTCTCAAAAGGAATAGTAGTGTGCCCCCTTCTCTCTTTTTTTTCTTTCTTTTTTTTATTTTTTCTATTTTTGTATTTTTTTGTGGCCTCAATGGCTCTTTCTATTTCTCTCATTTGTCCTCTTTGGGATCTTTTGATTTTGTCCTCTTTGGGATCTTTTGATTTTGTCCTCTTTGGGATCTTTTCCTCACTTTAGGGGCAACACTCTATATTTTACAAGAATATAGGAGATATTTCACACTTTACAAAGGTACTCACATAAAGAAGATGTAACTATCATGATGCAAATGTATGCCTCTGACAGGATAGCAGGATATGCAATGATACTAGTGCGTCATGTAGCAATGATTAGGGAAAGGCCCAACTAGCATGCGGCTCATCGATCAAGCAAGTAGCATGTATGACATGAAGATCAAGTCATGAGAAGGTGGATGTTGCATGGCAATGTATCTCGGAAAGGCTATGGAAATGCCTTGATAGGTAGGTATGGTGGCTGTTTTGAGGAAAGATATAAGGAGGTTTATGATGACATAGAGTATCATGCCAAGGGTTTGGATGTACCGGCGAAGGTGGACGCCAACTCTCGGAGTGAGAAGGAGGCAATGCACGGCACATGAGAGGCTAGAAAAATATGGGAGGTGGAAGTGTCAACTTTCGAATACTCACATTAGTCCGAAGAACTCATGCACTTATTATTGCTAACTCTCAATCTAATCAGGAGGTTCACAAAGAGACAAGTACCCCGAGGAGGAGTGTATAGGGGTTTGGTTATCCTTGCGCATCCTCGACTCATGTACGTGAGTGTACTCTAATATTCGAACCCTCCAGAGGTTAGTGATCCATCTAGTAGCTAGAGTTCTCAACAGGGGTTTTGGTTTTCGAAAATCACACGGATTGCCCAAAATACGACATCTATCACTAATAGGCTAAAGCTCTTGACACCATAAGTTCAAACATTACTCTAGTCAATACCTCAAAACTATTGCAAGTTACTACTACAAAGAGAATAGCAACTTCAACTACCTACTTTCTAGTCAAGACACAAAACTCAGTGCAACAAGCAAACTACCTAAACAAGATAAACAGGCAACCTATAGAAAGTTCAACCTGAGACAAAAGAAAAGCTCTAGAAGAAAACTAAAGCACTACAACTAAACAGGGCAACAGCTAAGAAAAGAAAAAGAACAACTCACAGCTAAGGAAATAAGCATGAAAATCCTATGAGGAGTTCTAGTTAAAACGGAGCGTGTTTCCCTCCCACACAAAAGAAAGCTGGGGTCTAACTTGTTACTACAGAAAACAAACCAAAAACAAACCTAAGAAAAGTAAAGAGCGAGACGCTCCAAGCATAGCACATAACGCATGAAGTGATAAAAATATAGTGCAACGAGGGACGAATAATTGTTGATGAAGAAGGGGATGCACGGGGGCATCCCCAAGCTTAGACGCTTGAGTCTCCTTGAATATTTATTGGGGATGCATGGGGGAATCCCCAAGCTTGAGCGTTTGACACTCCAGGATCTACTTTCATCATCTTCCATCGCACACTTGAAAACTCCCTTCATACATAACTCATTGTAAACTGATTAGAGAGGTTAGTACCCTATTAAAATAATTTTCCTCTACTGTAAATAAAGATATTCTTGAAGATCTACTGTTTCTCAAGATTGCAAAAAGGTTTTTTCAAAGAAAAAGCAAGCTTAAGATTTGCAAAAGTTAGGAGAGACAAAACGTGGCAGAATCTGTGAAAAACAGAATAGCAGGTAGTAAAGAATTTTTTAGGGGTACTTCTGCAACTCAAATCAAAAAACTCAGAACATACGAAAGTTCCGTGATTGTATAGAGCACGATGTGTAAAACATTCAGCTCAAAAAGATGAACTGGTGATTTTCTATGATTTTCCCGTCACTAGGACAGAATCCGTTTTCTGGACAGCATGTCACAACTTTCACTTCCCTTGTCATATGAGGCTATAATTGGCACAAAGCTTGAAAAATAAAGATACAATGATGTTTCTACAGTATAAAAAATCATAAAGACCACTAAAAACAGAAGAAAAAACATCTTGGGTTGCCTCCCAACAAGCGCTTTCTTTTACGCCTTTGAACTAGGCACAAAGCAAAAGATCAAGTTGTATCAATTGAACCATCATCAAGATCATCAAAAAGCTCTTCAATAGTACAACTAGTCTTAAGAGGTTTCTCAAATAAAGGCCGAATAAAAATGCTTCTAGGGATAAAATCAAAAGGAGGAAAGTCAATTGGAGTTTCATTAAAATTAAAGATAGGTGACTCCTCCAAAGTCTTCACTGTTTCAACTCTCTTGGGCAAAAGGTGTGACAGTTTTAGCTCGAGGAACCTTAGGGACGTAAACGAACTTGGGTTCCTTTCTTGCCGGAGTTTCATTCTTTTTGGCTTTGATTGAGGAAAAGGTAGTTCCTATAGTTTCAATAACTTCCTCAATCTTTTCTATCCTAGAATACTTCTCATCAAGGGATTTGATAGTCTCCAAAGTTTTGACAATTTTTTGCATGGAGTTATCTAGCCTATTCAAATTCCCTTGAATCTTACGGTCCAACTCATTTACTTTATTGATACTTGGCCTCTCTAACTCTATTTTTTCAAGTTTTCCCATAATTTGAGCTAGAGTAATGTCCTCCTTAATGCTGGCAACGGGGAGACTTCCAACAAGATTTTCAATAACATTAAGGGCTTCCCAAACTGGAGCCTCTATAAAGTTCCCATTGATAGCAGTGTCTAAAACAAACTTATTCCAAGAAGTAATCCCAACATAAAAAATTCTAAGCAGGATAGTAGTGGATTGCTTCTTGGTGGGCCTTTCTTGAGAATCATTAATTCTATGCCAAGCATCTTTTAGACTTTCACCACCTCTCTGAGTAAAGGTAAGTACTTCTGCCTCAACAAAGGCAAAAGGACCAGCCATAGTGGTAACTACTAGCAAAGTAACATGTATTTTTGGTATTTTTTATAAGGGACACAAAAGTGAAAACTGAAAGGTAAACTAACAAGACTAAAAAGAAAAGATAAAAGATAGTGTGCAACTCCCCTATCTTGTAGACTGGAGTCCCCGGCAACGGCGCCAGAAATTTCTTAATGTTAGCAAGGAAGATACTTCTCTCGCTCCTCGTTGGTTACCCCACGTTGAAGGTGAGATGTAGCATAGCGGCAAATTTCCCCTACGTAGGTGGTTGGGTTTGTCTCCCGTAGGATTCGCAGAAATACAAGAAGGAGGTAAAGTGAACAATGGCGCCGAGGTTGCTAGTTCACCTGGACCTGCACACACAACAATTAACTTTGCTCCCAACGAGTACAGAGGAGTTGTCAATTCCTCCGGCCTTGCTGTTTACAAAGGATCAACGCAAGAGATAATAATAGTGGCAACTGAAAGCAAGAACTGAAAGTAAATTGAGGGTGTAAACAATGGTGGAAATATGGACCGGGGTCCCATGACGTTCACTAGTGATGTCTCTCTCCCAAAAGACGATAAAAGTGCTAGCGAGGTAAACAAATCACAGCTGGGCAATTGACAGGATTATAAAAGCACCGCAATGCTAACTATGCTACAAAAGAAAGGAAGAGGCTCAGAAGCAATGGGCAGTACGTGATACGTCCCAAACGTATATATAATTTCTGCTTGCTCCATGCATGTTTTGTGTGACTTTGCCATGTTTTGCTTGAACTTTTATACACTTTTGAACCTATTTGGACTAACCTATTAACTCAGTGCACCCAGTTGCCAGTTTCTGTTTTCTGCTGTTTTTGTATTTCAGGTTTTCCGGCCATTAAAAGTGCTCCAAAAATTCCGGGAAAAATATATAAAAAATCAGCGCAACAGAAGCTTCCGGAATCACCAAGAGAGGGAAGGGGGGCCACCACCAGGCAGCCAGGAGGGCAGGTGGCGCGGCCCCACCCTGGGCCGCGCCAGGGACCCTCCTGACTGCCTCGTGGGTCCCCTTGATGCCCCCCATCGCCTATATTTACCCCTCGGGGTGGAAACCCCTAATATCGATCTCTTTCTCGCGAACTCCCCTCTGTACCGCCGCCGCCGCCGTTTCAAGATCGGGGCTGCCTGGAGAAGCTGCCCCGGCACCCTGCCGGGAGGAGGAACCCCCTCCGGGAGACCATCCATAGCCATGGACGCCTCCCGTATTTACTGTGAGTAGTCCCCCTTGGACCATGGGTCCGTGACCAGTAGCTATGTGATGAATCTCTCCCCCTTTTGTGCTTCCACTTTCGAGTCCTCGTGAGCTGCCTCACATGATCGAGGCATCTATGTAATTTCTGCTGTTGCTATGCTGAGTTTGTTGGGATCTAATGGATTATGAGACTATCTTCAGATTGTGATGAGTAATATATTTGGTTCTTCTCTTTTATATTTTGTTCTTGAGTAAATTCTTGCATGTTCTCCGTTGCGATATTTGCTTTGGCCAAGTATTTTATTTGCAACTCCAAGAGAGAGCGTTATGCTCGATTGTGGGTTCAACCCCTTGATGTCTAGCTTGAGTGACAGAAACATGAGACTAGGGGATGTGTTGTTGCCACCAGGGATAAAACAATGGTGCTTGTACCTGAGGGTGCAAGGATTGTTTACTTTACGCAAAGTTCTTTTAATGCAGTTCTCTGTTGCTTTGAGTTTACACTTTGTGTGGGATTCACAACTTAATACCAGCGAGATGTTCTGGATAGATATCTCAAGGTGGATGATTCGTAATAGATGCAGATGGATTTTGGTCTACTTACCTTGGCGTACTGCCCATTGCTTTTGAGCCCTTCCTTTCTTTGCAGCATAGTTAGCATTGCGGTGCCTTCATAATCCTGTCAATTGCCCAACTGTGATTTGTTTACCTCGCTAGCACTTTTATCGTCTTTTGGGAGAGAGACATCACTAGTGAAAATCACGGGACCCCGGTCCATCTTCACATTATTGTTCACATCCTCAATTTACTTTCAGCTTTTACTTTCCTTTGCACCTTTTATCTCTTGCGTTGATCCTTTGTAAACGACAAGGCCGGAGGAATTGACAACTCCTCTGTACTCATTGGGAGAAAAGTTATTTGTTGCTGTGTGCAGGTCCACGACAACACCCTGGTCAGGAAGCAATTTCTGGCGACGTTGCCACCTACTTGTATCTCCTGACTCCTACTGGTTCGATAACCTTGGTATCTTCACTGAGGGAAACTTGCTGCTGCACTTCATCTCAAACCTTCCACTTGGGGTAACCAACGAGGGGCGAGAAGCCATCAAGCAAATTTCTGGCGCCGTTGCCGGGGACTCAAGTATACAAGATAGGGGAGTTGCACATTATCTTTTACCTTTGCTTTTTAGTCTTGTTAGTTTAACTTTCAGTTTTTACTTTTGTGTCCTTAATCAAAAATACCAAAAATACCTGCTGCTACTATGGGTTCCAATGAAAACACTAAGTTGTGTGACTTTACTAGTCACAACAACAGTGACTTTATCTGCACTCCTATTGCTCCACCTGCCACTTCAGCACCTTCTTATGAGATTAAACCTTCTCTGCTTAACCTTGTTATGAAAGATCAATTCTCAGGAGCAGGAGAAGATGCTGCCTTGCAGCTAAACAACTTTATCGAGCTCTGCGACATGCAGAAGGTCAAGGAAGTGGATGGAGACATCGTCGAGCTGAAGCTTTTTCCTTTCTCTTTGAGAGGAAGAGCCAAGGAGTGGCTACAATCTTTGCCCAAGAACAGTATCGATTCTTGGAGCAAATGCAAAGATGCTTTTATAGGGAAGTACTATCCCCCTGCTAAAATTATTCAATTACGGAGTAACATTATGAATTTCAGGCAATTGGATAATGAACACGTTCCCCAGGCTTGGGAACGTATGAAGACGCTTGTCAAGAACTGCCCCACACATGGACTGACTACCTGGATGGTTATCCAGACTTTTTATGCAGGCTTGAACTTCACCTCGCGGAACCTGTTAGATTCGGCCGCAGGAGGTACTTTTATGTCAACCACGCTTGGTGCTGCCACAAAGCTACTAGATGAGATGATGCTGAACTACTCGCAATGGCACACCAAGAGATCTCCAACCGGTAAGAAGGTAAACTCTGTCGAGGAGATCTCCTCTTTAAATGAAAAGGTTGACCTTATCATGTCTCTACTTACCAAGCAACCTTCTATTGATCCTCAAGATGTTCCTTTAAATTCTTTGGTTTCTCAGGAGCAAGTAGATGTTAATTTTGTCTCTAGAAACAACTTCAACAATAATGCTTCTAGGAGTAACTTTGGTAGCAACAATCCTAGGACTTTCCCATCCAACAACTATGGAACAACACTTATCCTACCACCAGCAACTCCTACAGCCAGAACTATAGGGAAAAAGACCTGCCCAGCTATGAGAAACTTGTAGAAATAGAAAAGGCCACCAAAAACTATATGCACACTCAGTTTGAACAAAACAAAGCCTTTTCTAGACAATTAGATGAGCACTCCTCTATCCTGCAAAACATTAGCAAACAGCTTGAGAGCCTGAACGGTGACATTTCCAGTCTCCAAACTAGACTCACTGCCATCGAGACTTATGTTTCAAACATGTCTCATACCCAATCTACCTTGATAAACCAAATGGCAGCTAAACCCGAAGTTGTACCCAAGGAAGAAGAGAGAATTAAGAGCCTTCCTACCTACCACACAGTAGCCACTATCCAAGTAGTTGAGGATGTCCAAACTGTTAGCACCCATCACACCCCTAGTCCCACTGGACCTATCAATGGTGATGCTATCACCTCAACCTTAGAAGAGGAAATCTCTATGAACATAGAGGCTTTCGAACAAGTAAGCTTAAATTATATCACTACTTCCTTGGTAGATAGTAGTGACTTAGACTTTGACAATTGCACTTTACCAGAAGTTATTGGTTTCCTACACAAGATGTCTAGAGACCCCCACACTAGCACACTCAATCTTGCCTTCACAGAGCATATCACCAATGCTCTAATCAAAGTTAGGGAGGAGAAGCTTAGACTAGAAGCCTCCATACCTAGGAAGCTAGAAGATGGTTGGGATCCTATGATAAAAATTAAATTGAATAACTTCTCTTGTTATGCTCTTTGTGATGTTGAAGCAAGTACCTCTGTTATGCCCAAAAGAATGTATGAAATGATTGAATTGAAACCTTTTGATCCTTGTTCTTTTGGTGTTCGTCTTGTTGATTCTTCCGTAAAGAAACCTTTGGGGAAGATCGACGATGTTCTTATCATTGTCAATGACATTTATGTTCCTGTTGATTTCACTATTATGGACATTGAGTGTGAGCCCTCTTGTCCAATTATTTTGGGACGTCCTTTTCTTCGCACAGTTGGTGCTATCATTGACATGAAAGAGGGAACTGTCAAATTCAATTCCCTCTCAACAAAGGGATGTAACATTTCCCTAGGAAAAATATTAAGCTACCTTTTGAGTCCGTCACACGGGCTAGTTACTCTCTTGAAAATACTTGATCTTCTGCTTTAAGCCTAGCTAATGGCTCTAAAAAAGCGCTTTCGGGAGGCAGCCCACAACGAAATTAGGTTTTTCTTTTTGCTTTTGTTCTGTTCTTAGTGGTCTTGATGATTGTTACTACTGTAGCAACATCATTCTATCTTTACTTTTCAAGCTTTGGGCCAAGTTTAGCCTCAGATTGCAAGAAAGGTCAAAAGTTGGTGCTTGCTGTCCAGAAACAGATTATGTCTGCTTGACGGAAAAATTCGGCATAAATCACCAGATCATCTTTTTGATCTGAATTTTTTTGACAGCATGATCCATACAATTAAATTTCAGGCGTCTGTTCAAAGTTTTTTTATTTGAGTTGCAGAAGTACCCCTAAAAAATTCGTTTCTATCTGCTGTTCTGTTTTCACAGATTCTGCCACGTTTTGTCTCTCCTTACTTTTGCAAACCTTAAGCTTGCTTTTTCTTTGCAAAAACTTTTTGGAAATCTTGAGAAACAGTAGCTCTTCAAGATTATCTTTATTTTCAGTAGAGAAAAAATTATTTTATTAGGGTACTAACCTCTCTAATCAGCCTACAATGAGTTATGTATGAAGGGAGTTTTCAAGTGCGCGATGGAAGGTGATGAAAGAAGATTCAGGAGTGTCAAACGCTCAAGCTTGGGGATGCCCATGTGCACCCCCAATAAATATTCAAGAAGACTCAAGCGTTTAAGCTTGGGGATGCCCCCGATGCATCCCCTTCTTCATCAACAATCCTCAGTTTGTCCCTCGTTGCACTATATTTTTATCACTTCATGCGTTATGTGCTTTTCTTGGAGCGTCTCGCTCTTTACTTTTCTAGGTTTGTTTTGCTTTCTTTGCTGTAGTAACAAGTTAGACCCCAACTTACTCTTTTGTGTGGGAGAGATTCACGCTCCGCTTGAACTAGAACTCCTCATAGGATTTGCATGCCTATTCTTTTAGCTGTGAGCTGTTCTTTTTCTTTTCTTAGCTGTTGTTTTGTTTAGTTGTAGTGCTTTTGTTTTTCTAGAGCTTTTCTTTTGTCTTAGGTTGAACTTTCTATAGGTTGGATGTTTTATCTTGTTAGAGAGTTTGCCTGTTGCACTGAGTTTTGTGTCTTGACTAGAAGTAGGTAGTTGAAGTTGCTTTTCTCTTTGTAGTAGTAACTTGCAATATTTTTGAGGTATTGACTAGAGTAATGTTTGAACTTATGGTGTCAAGAGCTCTTGCCTATTAGTGATAGATGTCGTCTTTTGGGCAATCCGTGTGTTTTTCGAAAACCAAAAACCCCTGTTGAGAACTCTAGCTACTAGATGGATCACTAACCTCTGGAGGGTTCGAATATTAGAGTACACTCACGTACCATGAGTCGAGGATGCGCAAGGATAACCAAACCCCCATACACTCCTCCTCGGGGTACCTGTCTCTTTGTGAACCTCCTGATTAGATTGAGAGTTACCGATAATAAGTCCATGAGTTCTTCAGACTAATGTGAGTATTCGAACGTTGACACTTCCACCCACCTATAATTTTTCTAGCCTCTTCGGTACCTTGCATTGCCCTTTCTCACCCTGATAGTTGGCGCATACTTCGCCGGTGCATCCAAACCCTTGGCATGATACGCTCTGTCATCATAAGCCTCCTTATATCTTTCCTCAAAACAGCCACCATACCTACCTACAAGGCATTTCCATAGCCTTTCCGAGATACATTGCCATGCAACATCCACCTTCTCATGACTTGATCTTCATGTCATACATGCTACTTGCTTGATCGATAAGCCGCATGCTAGTTGGGTCTTTCCCTAATCATTGATACATGACGCGCTAGTATCATTGCATATCCTGCTACCCTGGCAGAGGCATACATTTGCATCATGATAGTTACATTTTCTTTATGTGAGTACCTTTGTAAAGTGTGAAAGATCTCCTATATTCTTGTAAAATATAGAGTATTGCCCCTAAAGTGAGGAAAATATCCAAAAGAGGACAAAAGAAAAAGATCCCAAAGAGGGCAAATGAGAGAAATAGAAAGAGCCATTGAGGCCACAAAAAATACAAAAAATAGAAAAAAAAGAAAGAAAAAAATAGAGAAGGGGGCATACTACTATTCCATTTGAGAGATCCACACTAGTACTTCATCTTCTATCCCTCGTACTCCATAGAGACTTGTACCCCGGCGGTTTGGATCCTTTTTTTCGAAGCGTTTTTTTTCTATCTCTATCTTCTACCTCACGCACGCACGGGAACGGGCACAGGGGGGCCATGGAGGCCGGCCATGGCTTGGCTCGGAGCTCGGCTCCAACCGGCGACTAGGGGCGCGGGGTCGCGCCGGAGGGCGGCGGCGGCCGAGCGCGGCCACGGAGCGGCGGCCAGGGGCGCGGGCGCACGGGGCCATGGCGCGCGGCGGCGCGGTTGCTGCGGCCGGGGGTGGCGGCGCGGTGGTGCTAGGGCACGGGGACGGCTCCGGCGGCGGTGCGGCGAAGTTACCTCGAAAAAAAAAAACGCGAAAACGCAACTCCGGCGATGCTCCGGCGACGGCAGGTCCCGCGGATTTATTTAGGGCTAACCTAAAAACGCTAAGCGAAATAATTTAGCCCTAATCGGGGTTTTTTATAGCCAGCCCCTAATCCTCTTTTTTTTGAAATCCGAGATAAATACAAAATCGGTCTGCGAAACAAAAACAGAGCAGACCCATTAGGCCCAAAATAATATTAGAAAAATCACAGAAATTTATTTTAAAATTCTGTCTTCGCCAATATTTTTAAAATAATAAAACTGAATTTTTGGCTTGACCAAAATATTAAAATAAAATAGAAACTTTGCAACTTATTTTTAAATATTTTTAAATACTTTTCTGGCATTTTAAAATACAGAAAACTCCGAAAATTGATTTAAAAACTTTTCCGGAGCATAAATAAATTCCAAAAATATTTTTAGAAAATATTTATAACTCCAAAGTAAAATTAAAAACTCTCCCAATAATAATTTAAACTATTTTTCAACAAATTAAAATGGGGATAAGTCCTTTTATATCCTCTCCAGCGAACTGCCATGTGTTGAAAAATGTTTTGAATATTCAAAAGAATTCCAATAAAGATTTAAAACATTTTCCAAACTTTTAATATGTTGAAGGAGTCATATTACCTTCTCTCATTTTATTTTGTTGGTTTTGTTTTTAAATAATAAATTCCAAAACACCAACGGTGAATATTAGGGAAAGTCATTTTATTCCCTCTCTCTTTAATATTCATTTCAACACCAACAGTTTTTAAATTCCAGAGAAAATCAAACACATCAGGCAAACAATCAATATCTATTTAATTTTATTAACATTCCAAAATTCGGAGAATTTTGGGATGTTACATTGTTATGAAAGATCAATTATCCGGTGTTGGAGATGATGCTGCTTTGCACTTAAATAATTTTGTTGAGCTCTGTGATATGCAAAAGTACAAAGAAGTAGATGGTGATATCGTTAAGCTTAAGCTTTTTCCTTTCTCCTTGAGAGGAGGAGCCAAAATCTGGTTTCAATCGTTGCCTAGGAATAGCATAGATTCTTGGGATAAGTGCAAGTACGCTTTTATTGGGAAGTACTACCCCCCAACTAAGATTATCCAATTGAAGAGTAATATTATGAATTTTAAGCAATTGGATAATGAGCACGTTGCCCAAGCTTGGGAACGCATGAAATCTCTTATTAAGAATTTACCTACGCATGGTTTGACTACTTGCATGGTTATCCAAACTTTTTAGGCAGGCTTGAACTTTACCTCGCGGAACTTGCTAGATTCGGCCGCGGGAGGAACCTTTATGTCAAAAACGCTTGGTGCTGCCACAAAACTACTCGATGAGATGATGACCAACTATTCACAATGGCACACCGAAAGAGCTCCAACAGGTAGGAAGGTAAACTCTGTCGAGGAGATCTCCTCCCTAAATGAAAAGGTTGACTTGATTATGTCTCTACTTACCAAGCAATCTCCTATTGATCCTCATGATGTTCCTTTAAATTCTTTGATTTCTCAAGATCAAGTAGATGTGAACTTTATATCTAGAAACAACTTCAATAACAATGCTTATAGGAGTAATTTTGGTAGCAATCCTAGACCATTCCCCTCCAACAACTATGGGAACAACAACACTTATCCTAGCACCAAGAACTCCACTTGTGAATTAGAGAGTATGCTTAAAGACTTCATCACTACCCAAAAAGCCTTCAACAAGAGCGTAGAGGAAAAACTAGACAAATTAGACAATCTCTCGTCGAAGGTAGACAATTTAGCCCATGAAGTAGAATTGCTTAAAATTAGAACTTCTCCTCTTGAGGAGAGGAAGGTCACTCCTATGAACGCTATTCAAGTGCAAATTAATGAAAACATTGGGATGATGGCTAAACTTAAAGAGAGATGGGCTAGAGAAAAGGAGGAAGAAGATAGAATTAAGAGCCTTCCTACACAACATACCGTTGCTACTATCCAAGTTGTTGAGGATATCCAAACTCTTAGCACCCAATGCACCCCTAGTCCCGTAGGACCTATTAATGGTGATGCTATGACCTCAACCGTAGAAGAAGAAACTCCTATGACTATAGAAGCTAACAAACAAGTGAGCCTAAAGGACACCACTACCACTTTACTTGATAGTAGTGACCTTGATTTTGATAATTGCACCCTTTCTGAAGTTATTCGTTTCCTTCACAAGATGTCTAGAGATCCCCACACTAGCACACTTAATCTTTCCTTCATGGAGCATATCACTAATGCTCTCATTAAAGCTAGGGAGGAGAAGCTTAGGGTAGAAGCCTCCATACCTAGA
Source organism: Bromus sterilis (assembly GCA_950022295.1). Classification (NCBI taxonomy): domain Eukaryota; kingdom Viridiplantae; phylum Streptophyta; class Magnoliopsida; order Poales; family Poaceae; genus Bromus; species Bromus sterilis. The sequence goes on along the minus strand of OX465601.1, from coordinate 132,530,275 downwards.
AATCTAGAAGATGGTTGGGATCCTATGATTAAAATTAAGTTGAATAACTTTTCTTGCTATGCTTTATGTGATGTTGGAGCTAGTACCTCCGTTATGCCCAAAAGAATGTATGATATATTTGAATTGAAACCTTTTGACCCTTGTTCTTTTGGTGTTCGTCTTGTTGACTCTTCCTTAAAGAAACCTTTGGGGGAGATCGATGATGTTCTTATCATTGTCAATGACAATTATGTTCCCGTTGATTTTACTATTATGGACATTGAATGTGAACCTTCTTGTCCAATTATTTTGGGACGTCCTTTTCTTCGCACCGTGGGTGCTGTTATTGATATGAAAGAAGGGATTATAAAATTCCAATTCCCTCTCAAGAAAGGGATGTAACACTTCCCTAGAAAGAAGATTATTCTGCCTTTTGAGTCCGTCACACGGGCTAGATATTTTCTTGATAAGACTTGATCTTTTTGCGTGATGCCTAGCTTAAAGGCATAAAAGAAAGCCCATTCGGGAGGCAGCCCGCAACGAATTTAGGTTTTACTTTTTGTTTTTCTTCTGTTTTTAGTGGTCTTGATGATAGTTACTACTGTAGCAACATCATTGTATCTTTACTTTTCAAGCTTTGTGCCATTTATAGCCTCATATGACAAGGGAAGTGAAAGTTGTGACATGTCCAGAAAACAGATTCTGTCCTCGTGACGGGAAAAATCATAGAAAAATCCCAGTTCATCTTTTTGAGCTGAAATTTTTACACAGATTGATCTATACAATCACGGAACTTCGTATGTTCTGATTTTTTTTATTTGAGTTGCATAAGTATCCCTAAAAAATTATTTACTACCTGCTGGTCTGTTTTTCACAGATTCTGTCCTGTTTTCCCTTTTCTTCGTTTTGCAAACCTTAAGCTTTCTTTTTCTCTGCAAAAACTTGTTGGCAATCTTTAGAAACAGTATCTCTTCAATAATATCCTTATTTCTAGTAAAGAAAAAATTATTTTATTGTGGGTACTAACCTCGCTAATCAGATTATGATGAGTTATGTATGAAGGGAGTTTTCAAGTGTGCGAGGAAAGATGATAAAAGAAGATACAGGAGTGTCAAACGCTCAAGCTTGGGGATGCCCCCATGCATCCCCAATAAATATTCAAGGAGACTCAAGCGTCTAAGCTTGGGGATGACCCCATGCATCCCCTTCTCCATCAACAATTATCAGTTCGTCTATCGTTCCACTATATTTTTATCACTTCATGCGTTATGTGCTATTCTTGGAGCGTCTTGCTCTTTATTTACTTTTTAATTTTCTTTAGCTTTGCTTGTTTTTCATAACAAGTTAGAACCCATCTTTCTTTGTGTGGGAGATAAACACGCTCCACTTCACCCTAGAACACAACATAGGATTTTCATGCTTATCTTTTTAAGAGCTTTTGTTTAGTTTGTTGCTGAAACTCTCTTGAGTTTTCATGTTTATCTTGTTTAGAGAGTTTGCATGTTGCACTGAGTTTTGTGTCTTGACTTGAAGTAGGTAATTGAGGTTGCTATTCAATTTTAGTAGTAACTTGCAATAGTTTTGAGGTATTTCCTTGAGTAATGTTTGAACTTTTGGTGTCAAGAGCTTTAGCCTATTAGTGATAGATGTCGTATTTTGGGCAATCCGTGTTTATTTTCGAAAGACCTACAAAATTAGTTGAGAACTTTAGCTACTAGATGGATCGCTAATTGCTTAGCGGCTTCCCGCCCTTCGTTGGTGAGCCCCAAGTGGAAGGCGTGATGCAGTGCAGCAGTGAGTTTCCCTCGGTGAAGATACCAAGGTTTGTCTCCCGTAGGACTCCGGATATGATAAGTAGGTTTCAGCGATGCGACTGACACGAACCTGCACACAGACACAGATAACTTTGTTCCCAACGAAGTTCAGAGAGGTTGTCAATCTCTCCGGTTTTGTTGTTCACAAAGGGTAAAACACAAGTGATAATGATAGAGAGTAAAAGCAGAAAAGTAAAGATAGCTTGGAAACAGTAATAAGGATATGGACCGGGATACGTGATGTTCGCTAGTGATGTCTCTCTCCCAAAAGACGATAAAACTGCTATGCGAGGTAAACAAATTACAGAAGGGCAATTGACAGGATTATGAACGCACCGCAATGCTAACTATGCTAAAAAAGAAAGGAAGAGGTTCAAAAGCACGGGCAGTACGCCAAAATAAGTAGACCGAGATCCATCTGCATCTACTACTAATCATCCACCTTGAGATATCTATCCAGAACATCTCGCTGGTATTAAGTTGTGAGCCCCACCCAAAGTGTAAACCCAAAGCAACAGACAACTGCAATAAAAGAACTTTGCGTAAAGTAAACAATCCTTGTGACCGTGGTCACAAGCACCGTTGTTTTCCCCCTTGTGGCAACAGCACATCCCCTAGACTCATGTTTCTGTCACTCAAGCGTGTCATCAGGGAGGCATGAACCCACAATCTAGCACAACGCTCCCTCTTGGAGTCACTACCTACTACTTGGCCAAAGCAATAAACAGCAACGGAGAACATGCAAGAATTACTTAGGAACAAAAATATAAAAGATAGAAACCAAATATATTACTCTATCACAATCTGAACATAATCTCATAATCCATCAGATCCGATCAAACTCAACATAGCAACTGCAGAAATATTACAAAGGTGCCTCGATCATGTAGGGCAGCTCACGAGATCTAGACAATGAAGATCAAAGAGGGGAGGAGAACATCACATAGCTACTGATCACGGACCCATGGTCCAAGGAAAACTACTCACAAGACATCCGGGGAGCATCCATGGTGGAGAGGAGACTCCCGGAGGTCAATCCTCCCTCCGGCAGGGTGCCGGGAAGAGGTCTTCTGGTGCTCCCGATCTTGGAAGCGCGGCGGCGGCGAAACAGAGGCGAGTTCGCAGAATAGGGTTCGCCTCCTGGAGTTTTCCCGTGACGAGGGATAAATAGGCGAAAGGGGGCAGCCAGAGGTGGGCCAGGGGGGCCAGGCGCCACCCTGGTGCGACCAGGGGTGGGGCCGCACCAGGTGGCCGCCTGGCCCCCCTCTGGCCCCTCCCGGGCTCTTCTCGAAGCTTCCGTCACGCTGATTTTTTATCTGAATTTTCCTAAATTTTTCTGGCACTTTTTATATGGGGGAAACTGAAATAGAAAAACAGCAGAAAACAGGAACTGGCACTGGGGTGCACTGAGTTAATAGGTTAGTCCAATTATGATAAAAAAAATGTATGAAAGTGTATCTAGATCATAGCAATATCACACAAAACATGCATGGAATGAGCAGAAATTATAGATACGTTTTGGACGTATCAACATCCCCAAGCTTAATTCTTGCTCGTCCTCGAGTAGGTAAATGATACCAAGCATAATTTCTGTGGTGACATGCTAACAACCATAAAAGAACTTTGAAAAGTAAAGCAATCAAGGTTAGATATTCAATTCAAGTCATAACATGCAAGAGTCTATATTAGCATTGAAACAAGTAACAAAGGAACATTAGGTGCAAGAGCTCTAGCTGTCCGTGACTCGAATGTCTCCAAATGGTGTTTGCGTGCAAGAAAGGGGATAGGGAATACGAGAAAAAGTATTTTTGTGTTAAGAACTCAATCTACTAAAGTGTCACACTTGGTCTTCTTTGGAATCTTATCTTGACTCGTCCCCAGACCACTAGCCAGGTACAAGTCAATTTGATCCACTCCTTTTCGATATTTTGAGCACTCATGCAATGGATGAGCGTAAGCATGAAAGTTGACACTTAGGATGACAAAGAGAGAAATATGGTGGAGGAGGAAGACAAAAAGGATGAGAAAGGCTCACATCAACGAGGACAATCATAGGCAAGAGATGCCAAATGATAGATATGAAGTGAGGAGTAGGGATTGCCATGCAACGGGTGCACATACGAGCTAGGAAGCTCTCCAAACTATATGTAAAAAGATCATCTCTATGGAGTACAAGGATATAAAGGGAGTACTAGTGTGGATCTCTCAAAAGGATAGTAGTGTTGCCCCTTTCTCTCTTTTTATTTATTTTTCTCTTTTTTTCTATTTTTTTGGTGGCCTCGATGGCTCTTTCTATTTAACTCTCATTTGTCCTCTTCGGGATCTTCTAATGTGTCCTCTTCGGGATCTTTTCCTCACTTAAGGGCAACACTCTATTTTACAAGAAGGTAAAGGAGATCTTTCACACTTTACAAGGAACTTAAAATCATAAAGAAGATGTAACTATCATGATGTATGCAAGGTATGCCGCTGCCAGTGTAGCAGGAACATGTAAGACATGAAGATTAAGTCATGAAGAGGTGGAAGTTGCATGGCAATATATCTCGGAAAGGCTATGGAAATGCCTTGATAGGTACGTATGGTGGCTGTTTTGAGGAAAGATATAATGAGGCTTATGATGACAGAGCGTATCATGCCAAGGGTTTGGATGTACCGGCGAAAGTGGACACAAACTCTCGGAGTGAGAAGAAGGCAATGCACGGCACGTGAGAGGCTAGCAAAATATGGGAAGGTGGAAGTGTCAACTCTCAATACTTACATTAGTCTGAAGAACTCATGCACTTATTATCGGTAACTCTCAATCTAATGAGGAGGTTCACAAAGAGACAAGTACCCCAAGGAGGAGTGTATGGGGGTTTGGTTATCCTTGCGCATCCTCGACTCATGGTACGTGAGTGTACTCTAATATTCGACCCCTCAGAAGAGTAGTGATCCATCTAGTAGCTAGAGTTCTCAACTAGTTTTGTAGGTTTTGAAAATAAACACGGATTGCCCAAAATACGACACCTATCACTAATAGGCAAGAACTCTTGACACCAAAAGTTCAAACATTACTCATAGCAATACCTCAAAACTATTGCAAGCTACTACTAAAATTAAATAGCAACCTCAAATACCTACTTCTCAAAACAAGACACAACTCAGTGCAACAACCAACTCTCTTTATCAAGATAAACATGAAAAATAAAAAGAGTTCCAGCAACAAACTAAACAAAAGCCAAGGCTCTTGCTAAAGACAAACTAAGACTAAAACTAAACATGGCAGTAGCTATGAAAAGATAAAGAACACACAACAGCAAAAAGATAGGGAGGAAAAATCCTATGATGTGTTCTCGATTTTGAAAGTGGAGCGTGTCTCTCTCCCACACAAAGTAAGAAGGGATCTAACTTGTTATGAACAGCAAGCAAAGCTAAAGAAAACTAAAAACAAAACCTAAGAGCGAGACGCTCCAAGCATAGCACATAACGCATGAAGTGATAAAAATATAGTGAGACGAATGACGAACTGATGATTGTTGATGGAGAAGGGGATGCACGGGGGCATCCCCAAGCTTAGACGCTTGAGTCTTCTTGAATATTTTTTGGGGATGCATGGGGGCATCCCCAAGCTTGAGCGCTTGACACTCCTGGATCTTCTTCCATCATCTTCCATCGCACACTTGAAAACTCCCTTCATACATAACTCATCATAAGCTGATTAGAGAGGTTAGTACCCTTAATAAATAATATTTCTCCACTGGACATAAAGATATTCTTGAAGAGCTACTGTTTCTCAAGAGAGCCAAAAAGTTTTTGCAAAGAAAAAGCAAGCTTAAGGTTTGCAAAAGTTAGGAGAGACAAAACGTGGCAGAATCTGTGAAAAACAGAACAGCAGATAGTAAATAATTTTTTAGGGGCACTTCTGCAACTCAAATCAAAAACTCAGAACATAAGGAAGTTTCGTAATTGTATAGAGCATACTGTAAAAATTTCAGCTCAAAAAGATGAACTGGAATTTTTCTGGTCACGAGGACAGAATCTGTTTTCTGGACAGCATGTCACAACTTTTACTTCCCTTGCCGTAAGAGGCTATAACTTGGCACAAAGTTGAAAAATAAAGATACAATGATGTTGCTACAGTAGTAACAATCATCAAGACACAACAAAAGCAAAAATAAACACCTAAATTCGTTGCGGGCTGCCTCCCGAAAGCTCTTCTTTAAATCCATTAGCTAGGCTTGATGCAAAAAGAAGAATCAAGTTTTATCGAGAGAAAGAGAATAACTAGCCGGAGTAACGGACTCAAAAGGTAACTTGATTTTCTTTCTAGGGAAGTGTTCCATCCCCTTTTTGAATGGGAATTAGAATTTTATATTCCCCTCTTTCATGTCAATAACCGCACCAACGGTGCGAAGAAAAGGACGTCCCAAAATAATTGGACATAAAGGTTCACACTCTATATCCATAACAATAAAATCAACGGGAACATAGTTTTCATTGACAATGATAAGAACATCGTCGATCTTCCCCAAAGGTTTCTTTGCGGAAGAATCAACAAGACGAACACCAAAAGAACAAGGCTCAAAAGGTTTCAATTCAAACATATCAAATATTATTTTGGGCATAACAGAGGTACTAGCTCCAACATCACATAAAGCATAGCAAGAGAAGTTATTTAATTTAATTTTGATCATAGGATCCCAACCATCATCTAGCTTCCTAGGTATGGAGGCTTCTACTCTAAGCTTCTCCTCCCTAGCTTTGATGAGAACATTTGTGATATGCTCCGTGAAGGCAAGATTAAGTGTGCTAGTGTGGGGGTCTCTAGACATTTTGTGTAGCAAACTAATAACTTCTGAAAGGGTGCAACTATCAAAATCAATATCACTACTGTCAAAGGTGGTAGTAGTGTCATCTAGGCTCACTTGTTTGAAACCTTCTATGTTCATAGGAGTTTCTTTATCTACGGTTGAGGTATTAGCATCACCATTAATAGGTCCAACGGGACTAGGAGTGCATTGGGTGCTAATAGTTTGAGTGTCCTCAACAATTTGGATAGTGGCAACCGTGTGGTGCGTAGGAAGGCTCTTAATTCTATCCTCTTCCTCTTTTTCTCTAGCCCATCGTTCTTTGAGTTTAGCCATCATCCTAATGTTTTCATTGATTTGTAACTGGATAGCATTAATAGGAGTGGCCTTATTCTCCTCAAGGGGGGAGGTTTTAATTTTAAGCATCTCAATATCAAGGGCTAAGCTTTCTACCTTCAAAGAGAGATTATCTATTTTAGCTAATTTCTCCTCAACATTTTTGTTGAAGTCTTTTTGGGTAGTGATAAAGTCTCTAAGCATGCTTTCTAATTCAGAAGAGGGGTTCTTGTTTCTAGGGTAAGTGTTGTTGTTCCCATAATTGGATGGAAACGGTCTAGGTATGCTAGCAAAATTTCCCCTATAAGCATTGTTGTTGAAGTTGTTTCTAGCAATAAAGTTCACATCTACTTGATCTTGAGCAACCAAAGAATTTAAAGGAACATCATGAGGATCAATAGAGGGTTGCTTGGTAAGTAGAGACATAATTAAGTCAACTTTTTCATTGAGGGAGGTAATTTCCTCGACAGAATTTACCTTCCTACCTGTTGGAGCGCGTTCGGTGTGCCATTGGGAATAATTGGTCATCATCTCATCGAGAAGCTTTGTGGCAGCACCAAGTGTAGTTGACATAAAGGTTCCTCCCGCGGCCGAATCTAACAGGTTCCGCGAGGTAAAGTTCAAGCCTGCATAAAAAGTCTGGATAACCATCCAGCTAGTCAAACCATGTGTAGGGCATTTCTTAACAAGAGATTTCATTCGTTCCCAAGCTTGGGCAACGTGTTCGTTATCCAATTGCTTAAAATTCATAATATTACTCCTCAATTGGATAATCTTAGCAGGAGGGTAGTACTTCCCTATAAAAGCATCTTTGCACTTATCCCAAGAATCTATGCTATTTCTAGGCAAAGATTGAAACCAGATTTTAGCATCTTCCCTTAAAGAGAAAGGAAAGAGCTTGACCTTAACAACATCACCTTCTACTTCTTTATACTTTTGCATATCACATAATTCAACAAAATTATTCAAGTGCAAAGCATCATCATCTCCAGCACCAGAGAATTGATCTCTCATAACATGGTTTAGCAAAGCAGGTTTAATTTCATAAGAGGTAGCTGAAGTGGCAGGTGTGGCAATGGGAGTGCAGATAAAGTCTTGGTTGTTGTGACTAGTGAAGTCACACAACTTGGTGTTTTCAGTGGAACCCATAGTAGCAGCAAGTGTGGCAGATTTTTTGTAATTTTTGATAAAAGACACAAAGATAAAAACTGAAAGATAAACTAACAAGACTAAAAAACAAAGGTAAAGGGTAGTGTGCAACTCCCCTATCTTAGCACTCGGAGTCCCCGGAAATGGCGCCAGAAATTCTCTTGCTTAGCGGCTTCCCGCCCTTCGTTGGTGAGCCCCAAGTGGAAGGCGTGATGCAGTGCAGCAGTGAGTTTCCCTCGGTGAAGATACCAAGGTTTGTCTCCCGTAGGACTCCGGATATGATAAGTAGGTGTCAGCGGCGCGACTGACGCGGACCTGCACACAGACACGGATAACTTTGTTCCCAACGAAGTTCAGAGAGGTTGTCAATCTCTCCAGTCTTGTTGTTCACAAAGGGTAAAACACAAGTGATAATGATAGCGAGTAAAAGCAGAAAAGTAAAGATAGATTGGAAACAGTAATAAGGATATGGACCGGGATACGTGATGTTCGCTAGTGATGTCTCTCTCCCAAAAGACGATAAAACTGCTATGCGAGGTAAACAAATTACAGAAGGGCAATTGACAGGATTATGAACGCACTGCAATGCTAACTATGCTACAAAAGAAAGTAAGAGGTTCAAAAGCACGGGCAGTACGCCAAAATAAGTAGACTGAAATCCATCTGCATCTACTACTAATCATCCACCTTGAGATATCTATCCAGAACATCTCGCTGGTATTAAGTTGCGAGCCCCACCCAAAGTGTAAACCCAAAGCAACAGACAACTGCAATAAAAGAACTTTGCGTAAAGTAAACAATCCTTGTGACCGTGGTCACAAGCACCGTTGTTTTCCCCCTTGTGGCAACAGCACATCCCCTAGACTCATGTTTCTGTCACTCAAGCGTGTCATCAGGGAGGCATGAACCCACAATCTAGCACAACGCTCCGTCTTGGAGTCACTACCTACTACTTGGACAAAGCAATAAACAGCAACGGAGAACATGCAAGAATTACTTAGGAACAAAAATATAAAAGATAGAAACCAAATATATTACTCTATCACAATCTGAACATAATCTCATAATCCATCAGATCCGATCAAACTCAAAATAGCAATTGCAGAAATATTACAAAGGTGCCTCGATCATGTAGGGCAGCTCACGAGGTCTAGACAATGAAGATCAAAGAGGGGAGGAGAACATCACATAGCTACTGATCACGGACCCATGGTCCAAGGAAAACTACTCACAAGACATCCGGGGAGCATCCATGGTGGAGAGGAGACTCCCGGAGGTCAATCCTCCCTCCGGCAGGGTGCCGGGAAGAGGTCTTCTGGTGCTCCCGATCTTGGAAGCGCGGCGGCGGCGGAACAGAGGCGAGTTCGCGAAAAAGGGTTCTGTCTTCGAGGGTTTCGGGACGAGAGGGATATATAGGCGATGGGGGGGAGGCATAGGTGGACCAGGGGCCCCAGGCGCCCCCTGGCGCGGCCTAGGGGGTGGTCTTTAGTAGACCAAGTGTGAAACTTTAGTAGATTAAGTTCTCAACAATAAAAACTACGTTTTACTCTCTCGTATATCTAACCTATTAACTCAGTGCACCCCAGTGCCAGTTCTTGTTTTCTGCTGTTTTTGTATTTCAGGTTTTCCCATTACTTAAAGTGCCAGAAAAATTCTGGGAAAATGATAGGAAAATCAGCGTATAGGAAGATTTCGGAAGAGCCAAAGTGGGGGCAGAGGGGATCCAGGGGTGGCCCAAGAGGCCACCTGGCACGGCCACCCCCTAGGCCGCGCCAGGGGGCGCCTGGGGCCCCTGGTCCACCTATGCCTCCCCCCCATCGCCTATATATCCCTCTCGTCCCGAAACCCTCGAAGACAGAACCCTTTTTCGCGATCTCTCCTCTGTTCCGCCGCCGCCGCGCTTCCAAGATCGGGAGCACCAGGAGCCCTCTTCCCGGCACCCTGCCGGAAGGAGGAACCACCTCCGGGAGCTTCTCCACCACCATGGATGCTTCCCGGATGAACCGTGAGTAGTCCACCTTGGACCATGGGTCCATGATCAGTAGCTATGTGATGTTCTCCTCCCCTCTTTGTTCTTCATTGTTTAGACCTCGTGAGCTGCCCTACATGATCGAGGCACATATGTAATATTTCTAATGTTGCTATGTTGAGTTTGCTGGGATCTGATGGATTATGAGTCTATGTTCAGATTGTGTTTGAGTAATATATTTGATTCTCCTCTTTTATATTTATGTTCTTGAGTAATTCTTGCATGTTCTCCGTTGCTGTTTATTGCTTTGGCCTAGGTAGTGACTCCAAGAGGGAGCGTTATGCATGATTGTGGGTTCATGCCCCCTGATGACTAGCTTGAGTGACAGAAACATGAGTCTAGGGGATGTGATGTTGCCAGAAGGGAGAAAACAACGGTGCTTGTACTTGCGGGTGCAAGGATTGTTTACTTTACGCAAAGTTCTTTAATGCAGTTGTCTGTTGCTTTGAGCTTACACTTTGGGTGGGATTCGCAACTTAATACCAGCGAGATGTTCTGGATAGATATCTCAAGGTGGATGATTAGTAGGTAGATGCAGATGGATTTCGGTCTACTTGTCTTGGCGTACCGCCCATGCTTTTGAGCCTCTTCCTTTCTTTATAGCATAGTTAGTATTGGTTTGCGCACATAATCCTGTCAATTGCCCAGCTGTAATTTGTTTACCTTGCATGGCTATTTTATCATCTTTTGAGAGAGAGATATCACTAGTGAACATCATGAGACCCCGGTCCATATTTCCACACTGTTTACACCCGTTATTTATTTTCTGCTTTATTTCCTTTTCCGTTGCTATCGCTATTATCCCGTGCGTTTGATCCTTTGTAAACAACAAGGCCGGAGGTATTGACAACCTCTCTGTACTCGTTGGGAGCAAAGTTATCTGTTGTGTGTGCAGGTCCACGCCAACCACCTAATTGTTGGCGCCGTTGTCACCTTCATGTCGTTGTCGGAGTCCTGCTGGAGACAAACCTTGGTATCTTCACCGAGGGAAATTTGTTGTTGTCTACATCTCAACCTTCCACTTTGGGTAACCAACGAGGGGCGAGAAGCCATCATGCATCATGCCAACACCACGCCCCCATCCTCCGTGCGACCACACCTGGCTACTGCGTCGCACCCACCCTCCAGCAACACATGTCCAAGGCGAGTTATCCCCGCGCTGCTCGAGCTGCTTGCAAGAAGGGGACGACCCTGCTGCCGCTGATACCGTGCGGGCTTTGCACGGCAGCACTCTCCAGCAGAGGCAAGAGGGTTGGTGTGGAGTAGGGGTTGGCGGGAGTAGAGTCTAATTTAAACCCTAAGGTTGTAGAGGTCGTTGGAAATAAACCCTCATCTTTGTATCCCTGAAATATGTACCCTATAAATTACAATCCCGACTGTTTTTAACCTTATGGGTGTATCCAAACGTGGATTTCCTAGGTGGCATTGAAAAAGACCAGGATGGATGGGTTATGCGGCTTATTTGTGTGCGCGAGTTCACTTGTCTACAATTAACCGCTCTAGCTATAAGCCATGGTCGTGTGAGTTCAATCTCGAACTCGCTGCCATGATGTGCGCGCCCATGTCGCCGTCGTGTCGTTCAAACCCACGCCCATAGTCTCCCGCAGGGATATCATTAAGGTTGATATGATGGGGGTCATCAACGCCTTCTCCGAGCTCTCGGCCTCCAATTTCCACATCATCAATACGGCCAACGTTGTTCTTCTTCCTAAAAAGGATGGAGCGGAGGCTATCACTGACTTCAGGCCCATAAGCGTAATCCATGCGATCCCGAAGATCATCGCCAAAGCTATGGCTCGGCGGCTCAGCCCGAAGATGGATGTCCTTGTTTCCCGCTGCCAGAGCGCTTTTATCAAGACTAGATCCATCCATGAAAACTTCATGTACGTGAGGAACACCGCTCGCAAGCTTCATCGCAGCAAGATCCCGACCCTTCTCGTCAAACTTGACATCGCCAAGGCTTTCGACACTGTCCGCTGGGATTATATTTTGGACCTCTTGCAACGCCTCGGGTTCCCCTCGAGGTGGAGGGCCCTGCTGGCTACTTTGTTCTCGTTTGCTTCTTCGCGGGTCATCCTCAATGGCATCCCTGGAAAGGACATCATTCATGGTCGTGGTTTTAGACAGGGGGGCCCTCTGTCCCCCTTGCTCTTTGATATCGCCATTGACCCGCTGCAGCAAATTTTGGACAGGGCCACTGCCTCTGGCCTGCTTCATGAGTTGCCTCGCGGCTTCCAGGGACCTCGCACCTCCTTTTATGCGGATGACACAGCCATCTTCCTGGCTCCCGACGGGCGGGATGTGTCAAACCTGGCTGATATCCTTCTGAGCTTTGGGGCGGTAACCGGGATGATGACTAACGTGCAAAAAGCTTTGTGGCTCCCATTTGTTGCCCTGATATTGATCTTGCCTTGGTTTTGGAAAACTTTCCAGCAAACATCGTGCAGTTCCCGTTCAAGTACCTGGGGTTGCCTCTTGCCCTCGGCAGACTCAAAAAAGCCGATCTCCAACCTTGCACTGATAAGGTGGCTGCGCGTCTGGATCCTCTGAAAGGCAAACTCCTCTCTCGGGCTGGCTGTTGTGCCTACGTGAAGTCTGTTCTTTCTTCCATGCCGATTTTCCTCCTCACGGCTCTTAAAGCTGATAAGGGTACCCTTAAGGCTTTTAACAAGATCAGTCGGTGGATGTTGTGGGATTGCAGTGATAATATGAGCGGGGGAAAGTGCAAAGTTAACTGGCAAAAGGTATGTCGTCCCAAGGAGCTGGGTGGTCTGGGGATTCTCGACCTGGATAGGTTCTCCCGTGCTCTCAGGATTCGTTGGCTGTGGTACGAGTGGACGATGCCGGAAAAACCTTGGGTGGGAACTGAAACCCCCAACGATGATGCCGATCGACAACTCTTCAACGCGGCTACTAGAGTTACCATTGGTGATGGCAGAAAATCCTCCTTCTGGTCTTCATCTTGGCTCAAAGGAGCGCCGCCTAAATATCTGGCGCCTCTGATCTTTAAAGGGTCTAGAAGAAAAAATCGAACGGTTCTGGACGCGCTTACCAATCAAAATTGGATCACCGATCTTGCGGTGGATTCCTTCACCGTGGAACACATCATTCAATTCGTTCACCTCTGGGAGCTCCTTTCGACCATTCAGCTTTCTCCGGGTACTGAGGACACCATTACCTGGACTCTGTCGCCTAACGGTTGCTACTCGGCAAGTTCCGCCTATAAGGCTCAATTCATGAGCTCTCTTCCATGCTCCTTCGGGACGTTTGTGTTGAAGACTTGCCCCCCCCCCCAGTGTCGTTTATTTGCTTGGCTTGCCGTCCAGAATCGCCTTTGGACCACTGACCGTTTGGCGAAGCGTGGATGGCCACACCATCCTACTTTTCAACTTTGCAGGTGTACCCCCGAGACGGTGCGGCATCTCCTTTTTGAGTGCCGATATTCCAAGAGGATTTGGTCCGCTGCTGCGAATTGGCTCTCTTGCCCGGATTTGCTTCTTAACATGGGCTCAAATCTCCCTAAGGTCCTGGACTACTGGCGTGCTACGGCCAGGACAACCACCTCCTCTCCCAAAGGTCTCAAGACGGCAATTATGCTCATCGCTTGGGAGATTTGGAAGGAAAGAAATGAGAGGGTTTTCAACAAGTCCTCGTTGCCTTTGGAGGTTATGCGTAAGATTAGAGAATAAGGGAAGGCTTGGATCTTAGCGGGAGCTAAAAACCTTGCGGATCTTATGGGTTGAGCTATTGCTCGTGTGTTCTATCTTTTCCTTTTTGGCTTAGGCCCCCTGTTTTTGCTCCTTCTATATCGATATAAAGGCAAGTCTTTTGCCCCGTTTCAAACAGCCCGCTGTCTGCGAGCCGCGAAGTGACAGATATGGCTGCAACGCCGCATACGAGGTAGGCGGCGATGGGGTTCAAGGAGGAGTCTCCAAAGCAAGGCGCGTGGCCGTGCTCTGGGCGTGCTCACGACCATGATCGTGTGGTTCATCGTTCCCCTCAATGCCACACGTATTGCAAGGTCGCGTAGAACACCAGATCGACGACCTTCCCTCGCGCGACGTCGGCTCCGGCGATGGCAGCGAGTGACCATCATAGTCGAGGAGACCAACGTGGTCAACCAAATCACGTGTGTTGCTCGCGTTGCTCGACGTCCCACAGGCCACCGCGCGCGTCTGGGAAAGACCACATGGACTGAAATGCGGTAGTGAACTAGTGATATAGGATCTTCGTTGGACGAAGCTCCGCGTGAACATGGCCGCCTCTTGGAGGCGTCGGTGTGTTGGAAGCTCTACGGACATGTACGTATCAGTAATTAATTTGGTCTGTGGCAAAACAAAAGTAATTAATTTGGTCAAAGTCAACAATCCCAAACTTTTGATGCCATATCGTCAAATTTACTTCTAAAACTGCTTCAGCGTTTATTTATACTGGGATTGTAAGAGCATCTCCAGCCGTTCGGCCCCCCAAGCCATTTTTCGGCGCTATTTTAGCGCCGCTTGGGGACGCCTCGGCGGCGAAAGTGGCTCGGGGCCGACCGGCCACCCAGCCGCGGCCCCAAAGGAGCCCCCCATTTTCTGCCAAATTCAACTAAACTGAGGTGAAGTTGAACGAAATTTAGCGGAATTCATAATATTTAGTCTTAATTTACATAAATAGCAAAAAAATGCTGGAAACTCCGGCGGCTCCTCCGACGCATCCTCCTGTGGCCCCGCCAGCGGCGCCGTCGTCCTTGGGCTCGGGCTTCACGGGTATTGGAGTCCCGGCTCGTTGCCGTCCTCGATGTAGTCGAGGACGGCGGGGAGGACGCGTCCCTCCGCGCTGCACCACCGCCTCCGGCCGTCTCGGTTCTGCCGGCCCGCCACCGGATGAAGGCCGTTGGTGAAGGCGATCGCCTGGGCGCGGCACTCTTCCAAGTGCGCCGTCCAGCGGGCGATGTTGCCTCGCGCGTTCGCCGGGTCGGCGCCCTCAGCCTCCGTCATGGAGGCGCGGACGGCCTGGACCTCCATGTCAAAGGGGGCGCCCTCACAAGGCACCGGCGGCACAGGCACGCCGGCGGCGCTGAGCACCCAGTCGTGTGGCAGGCGCGTGTCCGACGGGCAGGGGTAGCCCGTCTGAGCGAGGAGGACCGCCTCCATGACGGCGAGGGTGCGACGGGTGTCCATGGTGGCAAGGAGGGGGCGGAGCGCGGCGAGGAGAGAGGAGGCGAGCGTGCGGCGTTCTACAGCGAGCTCGGTTTTTTTATAGCGGAGGGCGTGGACGCGCGGCGTCTGCGTGGGACACGCGGCGGCGTTGTCGGCGAACGATTCGACTACTATCTTGCGGCGATTGGACTGGCCTCCTGCGGCGGCGACAAGCGCGGGAAAGCCGAGGCGAGAGGATGAGGACGCGGCGTGGGAAAGACGCCGACAAGTGGGGCCGTCGACGCGGCGCGCGCGAAAGCGCGCGAGCTGTTCCCGTGTTCGCGCCATTTTGTTTCGTCCGGCGCACCAAGCGACCCCCAGCACGCCGGGTCAGCTTGGGATCGTCGGACTCAAATGCGGCCCAATCCGGCGCTATTTGGTCCCTTGGGTCGCGGCTGGGTGGAATTCGTCCGTCCGGCGCCAATAGCATCGGCTTGGGGGCGCGGTTAGAGCTAAGAGCATCTCCAGCTGTTCGGCCCCCCAAGCCGGTTTTCGGCGCATTTAAGCGCCGCTTGGGGGGCGCTCGGGCGGCGAAACCGGCTTGGGGAGGCCGGCCCCCCAGCCGCGGCCCCAAGGCGGCCCCCAAGTCGGGTGGTGCCGGCGCAGTTTCAGTCCAGATTTGACCCAGAAATGGCGCAAATTGATCTTTTGAACGCAGTTCTGCACAATTCGGCGCAAATTCAACACGGAAACATGAAATATTGGCACAGTTCGGCGCAATTCGGCGCACAGCGTGGAATACAAACACATAGTTCGGCACAAATACAAATACAAATATAAATCAAATTAGGCATTGCCTTTGCGCATCCATAGATGATCCACTAGATCTTCCTGCAGTTGACGATGCACGTGCGGGTCTCGGATCTCCTGGCGCATGTTGAGATAGGCTGTCCAATCTAGTGGTATGTGGTGATAAACAACTGCAAGAGGCCCCTGGTTGAGATATGGTTCAGAGTCATACATTGGATCATCTTTCTCGCTCTCAATGATCATGTTGTGCAAAGTAGTCAGAGTAGGGAAATGTCTTCTCGCCGTGTAGGGGAACATCGGCAAAGTAGTCGGAGTAGAGCAAGCAGTAGCCCTCCGAACGGGGCCTCTCCTTTGCCTTCCGGCGGCCCATCTTGGAGCCGCCCCGTTGCGGCGTCGTGTTGGCGCTGAACAGGTCGGCCTCTTCCTCCTCCATCGGCGCGGCGAAGAGCGCCTCGTCGTCGGAGTCCATCTCGGCGCGGCAATTCTCCGAACACCTGGGGCACAGGGTGGTCGCGGCCAGCCGCCGGTGGTCTCGGCTGGTCGCGACGCGCCGGCCAACGACCGTTGTACTAGGCAAGCTTGGAAGGGGGCGGTGGGGTGGAGCAGCAGCGTGTTTGGAGGCGGCGCAACGGCTACCTTGCAGCGGCGCGGCACCGGCGGCGACAAGGGTGGTGGGGGAGAAGCGATCGATTTTTAGGCGGTTTGTCTAGCAATGGGCTAGCCGGCTCTTTTCGCTTCGTCCGGCGCCCCCAAGCGACCCCCAGCGTCGAGTCGGCTTGGGATCGCCGTACTCAAAATCGGCCCAATCCGGCGCTATTTGGACCCTTGGGGCGCGACTGGGCGTATTTCGTCCGTCCGGCGCAAATAGCGCTGGTTTGGGGGCCTCTTGGGGACGCGGCTGAAGATGCTCTAAAGTATAGGGTACATATTTCAAGGATTCAGAGATGAGGGTTCATTTCCAACGAGCTCTACAACTTCAGGTTTAAATTAGACTTCAGGGCTTGTTTGATTTATAGGGTAGGAAAATCATAGGAACAGAAAAAGCATAGGATCGTAATGGCATATGCCCATTCCAATCCTATAGGATTTTGCTTGCACCAAAGTTTGTTTCATTCCATCAAAGAAATCGTAGAAGGAGATTGAAGTGAATGTTAGAATTCCTATAGGAAGTAGTACAAAAGTTTCTATGAAAAAAAATTCTATAAAAACAATTCTTATGAATCAAATGAGTAACGTAGGACCCGGGCCGTAGGAGTCTGTTGCAAGTCGTTCTTGCTTTGGTGAGTCGCTGGTGTGAATGTGTGCTTTGCAGAAGTCTGGGTCTACGTTAATACTTTAGTGGTTATTTCTGGTATTTTTATTTTGTGCAATGTGTGCTTTGCAGAAGTCTGGGTCTACGTTAATACTTTAGTGGTTATTTCTGGTATTTTTATTTTGTGCAATGTGTGCTTTGCAGAAGTCTGGGTCTACGTTAATACTTTAGTGGTTATTTCTGGTATTTTTATTTTGTGCAATGTGTGCTAGCAAATGATCCAAGAACTATTAGTGTAAGCATCGGGATTCAGACCGTACCTGGTCGTCCAGGTCGTCTACGCTCGCACATTGGGAAAAATAAATTTGTTCAACCAATTTCACGGAAGAGCCAACCAGCCCACACAGTTCCTTTCGGCTTATTGGTTGCAAGCGCATTTCACTCAAACCACGAAGATGGAACCATCTCAAACCACGACGATTATACCATCTCCAGTTTACTATAAAATGTAAAATATTACTGACACCAGATAATAGCTTCAACAATAAACCATTTGAACAGGGTTAGGATGTAGCCCCTGAGTCTGCAACATATCAGGAGGACAATGTGTAGCAGGAGGGCACCATTTGTCCAATCTGACTATTATCCTCCTCGCCCATTTTTAAAGCAAAAGAAAGCATTATGTTCAACCATTGGTACTGATAAATGGCAGAGCACATGTGTCTTAATTTAGCACAGCCACGACGTGATCGGCGAGTAGTGCTTCAATCTCAGTGCTTGAATTACCATCCACGAGAGCTAAGATATACCACAAGCCGGCCAAGTGTCTCGTCCACTGCCTTGTTCCATACGTGAGCCATCTCGGCTGAAACACCCCTACCGGTGCTTTCACTTGGCTGCAGAATATCCAAAAGGTTCAGTAACTATGTGCGTTCGTTGTAAAATAAAGAATTAGCACATGCATGAAATGGTCTAAAGTTTTTATCATAACTAGATGATACCCCGCACGTTGTTGCGAGAATTGTTAACAAATAATTTAATGTTTTAAAATATGAAAAAAAATAAAACATAGTATTAATTAATTATAAATTATTTTTTGAAAGAACTATTGTTTAGAGAAATATCTAAGAAAATTTGATGCAAAATCCAAAAATGGGTGGGATTTTTGTTTTGTTAATTGAAAATATATCAGCGATATAAGGGTTGAGGAACACATGTTTTAGTGGTCTCGCCAGAGCCAAAGGGTTGAGCTTAATGCAAAATCCAAAAATGATGCAATATCTAAGAACCTTGACAATATATCAGCGAGACGACATGAGACGAAAACAACGTTGATTAGAGACAATGGAGACATCACCCATGGCTAAACCGAAAACAATGATAGCTACTACATATGTGCATTCATAAAAAAAAATCGTATAGAAAAATAAAATGCCAGGTAACTCGTAATTTGATTTTCTATTAAAAAATCTCTTATAAATTATGAGGTTGAGTCAATATTTTTTTAATATTTTTTTGTGCATGCACCCGTGGAGTTAATGGAAGCATGTGCATGAAGAGTTAATGGAAAAAAGTTTGACATGGTGGACCTACTTGATGATGTGGATAGCTTGCATGTCAAGAGAAATATGTTAGTGGAGATGAACTATTTAAGTATTATAGATAGATACCTTCCCTTTGTGGCCATTCGCAGGCTGTGGTAATTAAGATATATTTAATCATCAACTAGTTACAAATGTGCAAGTTTGAAGATGATATGTAGATGCACTAGACAACTTTAATATGCTTATTTAATGAGTAATCAACTTTTATACCCATATCATGGCATTACTTTGACAACACAAAGTAGAAACAGTAGAACAGGGCACAGGACAACAAAATAAGGTTCACTGCTACCCCAAACAGACAGTTTGACAAGTAACCATCCCAACTTTACTAACAAAAAAAAGTCTCAAGCACACACCCAAATGTATGCATTTTGTATTAGAAGAAAGCGTCAAAATTATTGACAAGTCTTTCAACAAGGAGAAATCAAACATAATGCAAAAACAGGGGAAACAAAAACTGGCTGATGGAGCTAAATGGTGGCCGGTCAGGAGGCCTTGCATGAAGCAGCAGTCCTCCAGACACCTCAACCCTTTGGCTCTGGCAAGACCACCAAAACATGCGTTCCTCTCTGATCTAATCTACAACTTTTGATAATTGCTTAGAAGACTTGTTAAAGACTAGCATTTCGTTCCAATCAGGTAGGCATGACAACTGATCCGCCTG
This sequence comes from Bromus sterilis, assembly GCA_950022295.1. Lineage (NCBI taxonomy): Eukaryota > Viridiplantae > Streptophyta > Magnoliopsida > Poales > Poaceae > Bromus > Bromus sterilis. The sequence continues at coordinate 132,510,725 of OX465601.1, read as the reverse complement.
AAGATTTTTGTTTGTTCACAAACACCAGTCCCAAGAAAGTCATATGATTACGAGCGATTATTCAGTTTCTCATGTAGAGTCTGGTAGGAAATGGAATAAGAGGGAAAGGCACAAGTACACAAACACCAATTAATTCAATGTGTTATATGTATAAGGTGGGCATTCACAATTTGAAAGTTTGATGGAGTCACTGTATGAAGCAATTCTCCAAGTCACATTACACATAATTTTGTGTACTCCAACCCCCCCCCCCCCCCTCCCCTCCCCCCAATTGGAGTAAAATGGGATTTCACGATCTCGAGATATTCAATTATTTCGTTACTGGGCAAACATTGGTGGCGGTATTTCTGAGCCAAAGCCAGAATAATGAAGGGCATTATTTCCATAACACCGACTTCATCCATGCTATGGTTCCGAAGGGAAGCATTACAATCCAGCTTGATCAAGCGTGTTGGCGATGGAACGGCCATTTCTATATGGAACGATAAATGGATTCCTGGTAGTTCGACATTAAGTTCAAGACACCTGGTACAAATCTGGAAACGGTTAATGAGTAAATTAACAGTGATAACTGGACTTGGCGACTGGACTAGTTCGGAGCGGTTTTGTGGCACCAGACGCAGAGGCAATCTTGAACATTCCCCTTCGTAATGGTGGTGGCGATAACTTTCTTGCTTGAGCTCATGAAATGTCAAGTATCTACTCTGTTAAATCTGTGTATCGTACTCTTGTGAATCAGAAAGAGTGACATGCTCTAGAGGAAGGGACTAGTACGGGGACCTCACAGACAGAACAACAGATGTTTCTTTTTTGAAATTTAGAACAACAGATGTGGAAAAGTACGGGGACCTCACAGACAGAACAACAGATGTGGAAAACCTTTTGGAAGCTCAAGGTTATGCCTAAAGTAAGGCTGTAAGGGTGTTCTGGCGGCAGGTTGTGACAGGAATTTTGCCTGATGCATGCTAATTTACATAGGACGGCCATTTGGGACACCTAGGTGCCCAGGCTCCTCGCCTCTAAATTTAATCTCAGAGGGTTTATTATGTTAATTAATTTTGCGTATATATTAGTTGTGGGTATATATACCTACCTACGATTAAAATTCATTTCTAGATATGTGTGTATTAATCATATTTGTCTAAAACTAAATACCCAACATGAAATGTACGCGTACATACCCAAAACAAAGTACGTATTGTACATCATCATAAAATGAAAAAATAATCGTGGGTATATATACCTAACAAAGATTAAAAATTATTTATAGGTATATGCGTACTCATCATATTTATTCATAACGAAATACCCCATGAAATATAGGCGTACATGTTGTAAGGTGCCCAGGCACCTAGGTGTCCCAAATAATTTACCTAGTTTGTTTAGCTATGGAGGAGGATTTGATGCATGCATTACTGCATTGCTCTCATGCTAAACGTTTTTGGGCTGAAGCTTGTACGTTGCTCAACATCCAATTTCCTCGGCTCCATCGTGATACTTGGTCACGTGAAACTCTCTGTGAAGACCGGTTCAATGATACTGATCGTGCAAAGAATATTACCATTATGTGGGCTATCTGGCAATCCATAAACTGACTGACACACGATGAACAGCATACTGATCCGGTGTTTTCTCTGTGAGGCGCATCAAGGAGGATCTGGCACTACTGGATATTCTCGATTAGCATTCAAAAGTCCTTCCAGGCCATGGTTGGCACCCGTCGGCAGAGGGGTGGGTGCAAATCAATGCTTATAGTGCTCTGAACTTTGATGAGAGAAAAGCTGGTGCTAGAGGAGTGGCAAGGTCATCCTCCTCTTCTACGATGCAGGGATACAGCACAGAGGTGCCGAATGGGTGCAGCATACTGCACCAGGACGGGGGTACACAAGGATACGTGTATCTCAAAGTATCACAGTTTTTCGAATTAAAATAAAGAAGAAGAAAAAACCAGAATTGGCTGGGAAAGGCAGGGGATACCTCAGGGATACGTACGGGCGGTCTACAGCCCATCGGAATGTCTACTCAATGGATACCAAAATCTAATCGCTGGACTCAGTAGTTTCGGCGCATCTGGAAGGTCCCTTTTGGCACAGCCAGCAGCACCTCGCTCGCCGCTTGTCTCAATTCTCCAAGTATTCGCCATCCGGAATCTGTACGCAAGTAAGCTTCAATCCATTGCTTCAGATCTCTGTTTTCTTTTCTAGCATGCTATGGATTAGGATTTAGGGGAAAACGAAGGGCGTCTATTTATCTATTTTTCTCAATGTTAGGAATGGCATCTAGGTCGAACAGTCAATCCTCTGTTTCTCGTTCTGGGACTGGGTCTGTGAGTAACGTAGCTGATGATTCCAACGAGAACCAGTATACCCTAAATACCCACTATGGGTTCATGTTATAAGATACTACAACACTGGTGGTGCTGAGTCTGGTACTGGAGGAAATTCAAGATCATGTTACTTCATTAACATCAATCTTCTTATCCTCAAAAATATTGCTTTTTGGTGCTGATTTTTTATGCATTTGTACATATACTCGCCGTATCCCCGTAAGTCTATTTTCAGAAAACGACGTTTTCCCGTATCATCTTATCCGTATCCCCATACCATGTAACATATCTCCTCTTTGCTCAGAGCATTGAGAAAACCGCATGAAGGCATCACGGAGGCGTTGGCATTGCGAAATGGCGTGATTTTTGCCCAGCTTCAAGGGGAGCCTTGTCGCAGTGGTAAATCTGTTGCCTTGTGACCATGAGGTCACGGGTTCAAGTCCTAGAAACAGCCTCTTGCAGAAATGTAGGTAAAGACTGCGTACAATAGACCCAAAGTGGTCGGACCTTCCGCGGACCCTGCGCAAGCGGGAGCTACATGCACCGGGCTGCCCTTTTCAAGGCTACCCACATGTGATAATGGAGACAGGTTGTCAAGAACTTGTCAATAATAGAATTCTCGCTGCAATTCCCTTTCGGTTGTGGCACCAATTCTTCTAGAAATTGGAGAGCTAGTTTCATGATTTTCATCGTTTGTAATTCAACATGTATACATATCAGCTAATCAACTGGCCCATCTTTGCGGGAAACATGCTTCTGTGTTGATAGTTACCAATAGTTGGCTGAACTCTACCCCCCCCCCCCCTATACCAATCTGGCTCACTCTTCTTTTTCCTATAATCACAAAATAATTTATAGATACATAATAATAGAAATTAGGGTCCATATTGAGAATATATTTTTCGCCGTGTCTAGAACCTCTAACTACAAATCATGAACATAATTGCAACAACAACTAATTTCAGATTTCCAAACTCTAGTTACAGGTACCATGGCAAGCTTATGCTTAACTAGTTCAGAAACACACAACCATTCACCTTACTGGGGGTCATCATATCAATAACATATTCAATATTTTAGTTGGACATTTCCCAGAATCTTTCAATGTCAACAATACCACAACATTAATCCCTTTGGGTAAGAAATACAGTGACAGATACATTGTTTTAGCTAACAGGACCACTGATATATTGAGAGTTCCTAGATGCTCGCTTAAGCGCGCTTCAGCTCTGAGCGAAGCCCTGCCTCCTAGCGCTCACTTGCACTTAAGCTGTGCTTACTTGCGCTTAAGCGTGAGCTTTGGTAAAAATAGCAAGGCGGAGGAAAAATGGTCGCTCAGCGCCTAGCGCCTAATCCAACCTTGAACAGGACATGCATAGAAACTCGCCCCTTTTCCCAAACTACTCAGCTTGGTTTTTGTTCCAATTCTCATTTCCGACACAACAGGATGACCCAAAAGACACCAGTGCTTTATTTTCAAGATCATTACAATATCACGAGGACTCTTCAAGATAAATCAATAACCGGTAACAAAATTCAAGCCCTTGAGAGGTTAGAGCATGTCTGTTAACGAAACAAGATCATAACAATAGAAACTTCCACGACTAGATTAATGAAATTTGATAACAACATTCTGATAGTTACCAATCGTTATAATAGTCCGCAAAAGCAGGTACAAGTCAAATGGATCGAACGAAATGCAGACCTGATAGGAGAAGGATGCAGCCCCAGGGGCCGCGTCGGCGTCGGCAAGGGAGCGGTAGATGGAGCGGCGCTGGTGGAGGACGAACCCACCCATGGAGACGGAGCCCAGGGCGAACCCGAGGAGGCGCTCCTGCGCGCAGATCCACACCAAACCCACAAGCAACCGACCCGAGTGAATCAATCGGTCAACCAATCCAACGGGGCGGACGCGGAATGGAAACAGGGATGCGAATCCCTTCGGAATCTACGGCGATGGGGGTCAGGATGGGTTACCTGCGCAAGGATGCTGATCATCGCGGTGGTGGCCGCCGGCGAGACGGCGAGATTGTTTAGAAGTTTCCTTTTGTTAGTACGGCTTCGGCGGGCCTTCACGATGTGTGGCCGATGATGCGTGTGGGGCTGCTGGTCAGGAGGAATGGAGCGCTAGAGGCCACCCTGTTTTGTTTTGAGCCCTAAACTTAACTCCTAATTAAACTACCGTGGTTCTCAAAAATATTATAATGTGCGCTTAGTATTTCTTAAACTTAATTGATCTCTCACACACACAAAAAAACTCTCTCACCGCAAAACATCTTTAAAAAATTCTCACTAATTCACAATATCTTTAAAAAAAAGTCAATTTTATAATTTTGAAATTATTATGAAAAAAGGAAAAGGAAAATAAATCCTTATGGTCACTTCTTAACATCAGGTGCTTTGTTGGGTGATGGTAACGCTGCAGAGAAGAGATGTGGGGGTTGGCGGAGAGGTGTCACGACCTAATTACCCACCTCGTCGAGGCTCGAGTGGCGGTCACGAGGCACAGGGAAGGTGTGTCGGGTGCGAGAGAAGGGTTGGGAGGCAGCGGTGGTCGGGCTTAATGGAGAGGAGCTCCTGCATTCTGATGACGGCGGCCACGAGCTCTAACTCGGCGGCGAGAGGTGACAAAGGTGGGAGGAGGCCCATGAGGCGTCAACAGGTGGCCAGTTGGGAATGGCCCGGAATGTTGGCTAGGGGTGGACTGGGCGTGGCTCGCTGCAACACGAGGTGTGGTTGAAGGGTCGCCGGCGGCGATTTTGTTGGTAGTAGTAGGTTACGGTTGGGGAAGGAAGCAAATTCACTCAAATATAGGTAGAATTTGCTCTGCTTAAACTTAGAGCATCTCTAGGAGATCATCTATCATAAAAGTCAAAAAAACTACATATCTCATTTCCCTAACAGCCTATTTGGTATCCATAATTTGTTCGGATTGGATTTGAAATATTTCATTTGCAAATTCCAAAACCTCCAGAACCTACTCATTTGGCTGTCACGAGATTGAGTGTGGGATTTCATTCTTAGATTCCAGAGGATGGAAAACATTTCGTAAGCCTAAATATCACGCTCTCATCTGTCATTCTCCTCAATATCCATGTGCTCCTCTCGCCCCAATGCCCTCGTCTCTCTTTCCCCACCCACCCCAACGCCCTCTTACCCCAAACCTCTCATCCACCACCATTGCCGCTATGACTCCCGTCTTCTCATCCGCCTTTGACGCATCCCATCATCGATGAATAGCTCCGTCCCCATCATGTCTACTAGCTACATCTCCTCTCTCGCGAGCTCCCTGTTCGATGCCTTGTCTCCTCTAGCGGCCATGGCACTGTCATCGAGCTCTCATCTCCTAGTTCCATCCACCTGACTTCTCCACCATCCCTCCTTCTCTCTGATGCATATTTTCATCCTCTTTAACCCCTAAACCTAATCTCACCCCAAGAAACACACCTCACTCAAGCCCCTAGATCAGTACACCTCAGTAGGAGAGAGACTTTCTGCTGACGCACAAGTATAGTGGGTCGTAACTGTCTTCAAGGGAAGTATTTCAACCCAAATTTATTGATTCGAAACAAGGGAGCTCAAAGGATATTTGTAAGCTTTAACAGTTGAGTTTTCAATTCAACCACACCCAAGAAAATATTACCCTTGCAACAATGAATTATTAACCAAATGAGTTGATAGTAATGATAGCAATAATAGCAATAGTAACAATAGTACCAGTAGTATCAAGATCATAGTAAAGTAGTAGTTTGTAGTTTCAATAGCAGCAAAACGTAGGCAATGTAGTAAACGATAAGTGTGATATAGATGAGATTCAATATGCAATGGTCATAACCTGAAGCGATACATACTAGCTCCTATTCATCAATAGCATGTAGGCATTTGTTCTATAAATAGTGGTAAATGCTTATAATAAAAACTTGCATACATCTTTTGTTCTATTATCTCATTGCAGTGGGTACTAATGGAAACTAAGGATAATTAAGGTTATAATTATTATTTGTGTCACACCCACATATATATGATGTATTAAGATTTTTATTTGTTTACTAAGATTACATTTTAGTGTTTGTGCCTTTATAATATTTTTTCTTGATGCGATATACTACCTCTATAAACTTTTATAAGTTTATTGCATTCCACAAAAGTTCAGATTTTTTTGAATTTGTTTGCAGTTTTTTTTGCTTTTACTAGTTAGTGGGTACATACGCCCCCGTGAACCGTTTGAGATTTCTAAGTTAAAACACTTATTTCAGAACGAAGGGAGTACATTGTTAAGTGATAGTTTGAGATGAAACTCAGTTTCATAAATTTTACTCTATGTTATATGTTTCAAGCATTTAGTGGTCATGGCTACTCCGCTCACCGAATAAATAAGAAGTGTGCTTTATTTGTCTTTGTTGGTAATACACAAGTATAACAACTTAATGATTTCCTGTCCTTGCATATTCTCAAGGAAACTATAAAATGTTGCACAGGTGACATCATCAAACATTTCTCGAAATATCCATTCTACTTCCTCTACTTATAGAATTGGACAGAGGGTAAGCAAACGATAAGTATAAATAAATTTATGAGATGTGAAACACAGGAACAAGGGGAACATATTGGATCTCATTTATCTGTGATATACAAGAAAATATATATATGCAAAAGTTGTTTAGTCTTCTACCGATAAGAATCATGAATTTTCTTAGACCACACGCCACAGGAAACAAAGAAAATTCTATATAATGCATGTTACTTGCTTTCCTTGTATTCCCAAGAACGGGCATCATTGCAATGGATTATCCGAAGTATTTGAATCCTTGCAAGCATTCTATCATGCACCTTCTCCACATCGTCAAACATCTCTTCAGCTGTGAGTTCTGACATACGAATGTGAAAGCACAACAATGTCTCCTGCATGCATTCCATATATCTGAGTCATAGAACGCCACGGTCATAAGTGGCTTTCGGCTCTTCACAAAAAACACACCCCCGTTACCGTACAAGCTTGGTTAAACCAGTGAAATCCTGCGAACGGACTAACCAAGAGGTCCAGTACATGTAGCTCCCTCTAGTTGCGGCAGAACAAACACATCAAGGAAAACAAGTACCAGGGCCCTGCATATTTACACGGCAAGGGTGTGATTTGATTGTAATCAGCAAGCTTCGACTTTGAGCTTTGTCCTCATGGAGCAGTGCGTAAGAACTACCAGCTACCACAAGGAGAATCCAAACATTAACCCCTACACTCTTTACAGGCCTAACTATACTCCGGGGTGGTACCCACTGGGTGCCATGTTTTCCATCCTTGGCATGCTTCTCCTTGAGCCAAACTCCTGGCAGCACTCGAGAGCTAGTCGAAGGGCAGTGCCCAAGCCGAGAACAATAAGAACGCCTGGAAACATCAACCAGTTAAGTCAATGAACATGCTATGTGTGGTGCCTTTTATAAGTGAACCAATAAAGAAGTGTATGCACCAACACTGACAGAATAAACATCTGAAGCAAAGCAAACGTATTACTGATAAAGTAGCCTACAAATACAATCAAATTGACTGTCAACAGATGGGAGTTCTAGTTCCGAGTGACACATTATCTGATTTCTTATTTCAAATATTATCGGTACGATCTTTTGCTAACAGCATTTTTCAATTCATTTCTCTGCTACATGCATTGATACTATTCGCTACTCCTAGAAAAATTTTTGAATGAATCTTACTAGTTCTACTGTGCTTCATTCAAATAAATGTGTAATGCGTGTTGTGGCGGCAACTGACCGCCTTCGTAATTTTATAAAGCATATGGCGTATGGCGAGACGACTTCATAGACATAACCTAACTTTGTATGCCAGAAAATTAAATATCATAGGCACAAAACTAACTTTGCATGGCAGCAAATTAAGTCCACATTCCATGACATAATAAAAGAAATAAAAAAGGAAAATCTGAGGATCAAATGCTTTGTTGCCCACATTCTCTCAGCCTCTTTTGGAACATAAACCCCATAAGCAACAAAGCATGTTCACTGCCAGGCAGCACCCACAGAAATAATGAGCAATGTCAAGCTAAGGCTAATCTGCTGTTAGCACCCACAGAAATAATGAGCAATATCAAGCTAATGCTAATCCATTGTTATCTAACTATAATAAGTGAACAGAGTGGAGCGAGAACAAACATAAGTACATTAGTAGGAGCAGAGCAGCTTAGGGGTGGTGACATTCAGGACTCAATCTGCTGAACAAAACAGTGAGGATGAGAAGCTGGCATGAAGGCAGAGGAGGCATACTTGCTGCTGAGGGGTGACAACTCCCAGCGTGCAGAACATAGTAGTGAGAAAAAGGAGAAGCTGGAGGAGAGGGAAAGAAGCTGGCAAGGAGAGAAATGAGAAGCTAGAGGAGAGGGAGAGGAAAAGGTGGCAAGGAGGAAGATGAGACATGCCTACTGAGGAAGACGAAGCTAAGAGCGGTGGCAAGGCCGTGGTGGCCGTGCAGATGTGAAGACACCAGAGCTCGGCAAGACAGAGGGTGGCTGGTAAAGGCCCTGCCGCACCAAGATTTCCCCCAATTCACTCTCTTGTTTCTCTCCCACCTTGGCTTCTCTCTCCCTCTCGTCCCTACAAAGCTCACAGGATAGGTCAATTTCCCCTTCTGCCCCTGCTCTTTCCCACATCTCTGCTTTTTCCCTACTGCATGTGCTTCTCTAACCCGAACTCACCTGCTCAGCCAGCTGTGGCGTGCAAAATAGCTTAAAGCAACAAGTGCCTCACAAATTGACGCCATGGCTGTATGGCGGACACCACAGGCAGAACCTATCACGAGTCCAGAAGACTCAGCCTGGAGGGGCCCCACAGCGTTATTTCATCGGTATAACGACAGGTCTACAATTTTGGCACCATTTGTATTCAGATTTGTCCCCTCTGCATGTATCTTAGACTGGATGTGCGACAGTTGTTTCTCAATGAAATGGGTCAATACTCATTCATATGTTGGCACAGAATAAACTGAATTGAAATAAAACTCAGCCTTCTTACATGTCAGTTTCCACACATTCCAAATCAACGGAAGGCAAGTGACAACAGAACATAAAGGCAAGTGGTAACAGACCATAAGAGGATATTTTGGATCTGGTACACAAAAATATCATTCCATACCAATTATTATGTTCACGGGAAGTGCAGAAACGCCAAGAGAAACAGATATCAGCACATCCAATAATAGACCACCAATCAGAATTGCAAATGCAACCCAGAGTGGGCTAAACCATCCCTACATACACAGAGGAAGGGCGTCAAATATGAAGTAGAAAATTTGTACAAGTTCTACACAATTGAAGACTTGCACATGATGATTTAATTAATAATTCATTTCTCGAGCCAGATAATCAAATCAGTGCATCTGTTTCTTTTTTGCCTTATCCACAGTCATAAAAATACCCTTTCACGTCCTCCTCGGCCCCTTCCATAAGCTGAATCAACCCTCCAAACCCAATAACTTGTCTGCTCAATGAAAACAAACAAATTTTCACTACAAGAAAGAGGAATTTGATTTAACGTTTTGCAGCATAGTGGCCACTAGAATTTCAGGGGGTCCCGAGTTATTTGACTATGGTATGGAGATATTGGCACATGCAGTCAATAGAAGATATATATATATATACTATATATATATATATATATATATATATATATAACGCGGTATATTATTCAAACATTCAGCACTGAGTACAGATTTTCTAAATGCATCTTGAAAACGATATAAGGTCGAAAATGGAAGACTTACACTTGCTTGTGTCTCTGGAGGGGGTATATTGACGGCAACCTGCCTGTGAAGTAAAGAACTTCAGTAAATCAAAATAATTAACAACAGCGGAAAACCATCTAAGAAGAGAACTTACTGGCATATCTCACACTTGTTTGAACCTCTGGTACGGAACCAGACATCAATACATGTGCGGTGAGATTTTGAAAGATCACCTCGACATCTGCATCCAAGGTCTACCAAAGGTTCTTCAGTCTTTTGCTGACAAACTCTGCATTGAAGTATAACGTGTTAAACCTCCAGAAAAATAAATAAATAAGTCAAACAAAGCAAACAAGTAACATGACATGTAATATTTTAGGGTCTTTTAAGGAGGTCCTATGAGTGAACAATTTCCTGTTAACAAAGAAGGGCCTATGACTGAAATTTTTCACAAGAGGTACACATTGCCTATACACAAAAAGCTACCCACGTAACAGGGGGGCACTGACATAAAAACCGGTTAGAACCTCTTATAAACCAAGCTGATGCCGGCATGATTATCTGTTAACTTAACATCATTCAAGAAAACAAACCAATATTATCAGTTTGAGAGAACAGTTTTATCACCAAAGCAATGTGTATGCTTCTATCATATCAATGACCATAGCCAATGACTAAAGCACAACTCCCTAAGCAATGCTAGATGCTATCACTCTTAGAGCATCCACAATGTTACCTTTTACCGCCTCTATATCTGCCTCTATGGTCGTAAGCGCCGCCTCCATACATTGTGTGCAGCAGCCTCCAAGGAAAATTGCTTAGAGGCGCCTCTAAGCATAGAGGCTGATGCTAAGGATTTTTGCTGAGTAGAATAATCGTTCAAGCCCACTTGCGAGTGCTATTCTCCATCGTTCACAGGCCAGGACGCTCACCAAGTTGTGCAAACAAATATTGTTTATTAGCATATGGATCTGCTTAGAGGCCAAGGGGGATAGAGGTTGCACATTATGAGAAATTTGATCAAAATAAGAGGCAGCTCATGGGACCCACCTTAGAGGCAAGGTAGCCTCTAAGCACTGTGGGTGCTCTTAGTAGCTGCCTCACAGGAAACAGTTAAGCTTGTAAGAAAGTAAAACAGGAAGATTTCAGGCAAATGAATCATAAGGAGCCAGAATAAGACACTAAATCCCCAAAGAATTATATTATACGATCACGATGTAAGGTACAACAGGAATGATACAAACGTGTTACTGCAAACAATCAAAACATACTTTGCCTCTCCTTGTTGTGAGCTGAGTTGTTAACTGTAACTAAAGGGAAAAAATTAAACATGCACATCAAACATCAGTACTTGATAAGGTAGTGACTACACATATACATCAGACTCGGAGTTGGTACAGTGATCTTTAACTAATCAGCATAAGTAATGATTACTCCCTCCATCCCTCAATGCATGGAGATAATTTTGAAAGTAAAAAATCATGTATTATGTGGCCAAGTCAATGCAAACGTGCTAAACTTTTACTTTTACCCCTGGATACGTCGTGATGAGTTATTATAGGGCGTCGCTTACAGCGAAAGAGTAAAGAGCCGAACCGTTACAGCGCGCATACATTTCTCTCCTCCTAACATCTCACTGGTCTACTTACTCCCTCACACTTTCCTATTCCTCAAGCGATGGAAAAAAGGCCACGACTGCCTCATTCTCTTCCCCGCTTCATCCACATGGAGACTTCATTCTTCACTTTTGAGCAGTGGCGGCATCTCATCGGGCCAGATGGCAGGAGGCGGCAACATTTCGCTCGACTCACATACGCGGACGAGAGCTCGGACACCGTATCCTTCCCCAGCGGACAGCTAAATATGGAAGACGTGAACTCCCTCCCTGGCATGCACGACAATGCACTGCTATGTGTGCGGGATGTTGCTCTCAGCCCACTGCTACCATTTGCTGGGTTAATGGCAGTGCTAGCTAGGTTTGTTGCTTTGGCTGACCACTTAAGCATACGCAAACATCAGACATGCGGTGCCCAATGCGGGGATGCAGGCATTGGCGCAGGTACCGCGGAGCCGGTGGCCGAGGGCACGGTGCCGGTCTTGGCAGAGGCCCGCGTGTGCTCGGCAGCCGTGGGCACGGTGCCAGCATTGGTGGACGTGGGTGCGGAGCTGGCAGTCATGGTTGAGCTGACCACCAAGGCGGGTGTGGGTGCAGTCAAGGGACACATGCGCGTGGTGCCGGCGGTCGGCTGGAGAGTTGTAGCCAGTGAAGATGGTGCAGAGGTACACTCGGGGGTATTTCGGTCCAAATCTTCTCTCCAGCGCCCCTGCCTTGGTCTATGAGAAAATATTCTGGTGCCACGTTTTGAGGGAAAGAGGGAGTATCAAACATCAGCATGCTGCCTTACATTAATTTCACTACAGCCAGCATCCATATGGCAGCTTGGCAGGTTTTAAGGTTTTGGTAACTAACTAAAAAGGGACACCAATTTACTGAAGCCATCTGCATGCAATAATGCTTCCCTGGTCTATACTAATAAAAGCACTTATTGTAGTGCATAACATACATCTTGAATGCTGAACCATGAGCCAAAAGTTGATGTTAGTTAAACTGAACATTTTGGCTGATTCTTGAGAACAAAACAAAAACTCAACTGCATTTAGAAACTTAATCTGGCTCCCATAGATTACAAGTTTATAGCCAGGATCAAGATTAGGGGTAAACAAGGAATTAGCATCATGTCCCTCCCTTGGATAACTTCAAATCACATGCGCAGAATATACCAGATGCTAAAAATTTATTTGCTCGTTGTCCCATTTTGAAATCATAAAATGTAGGATAAGAGCATCTACAACCGGACCCCTCATATCATTACTATACATCCGGGCAGACGGGCCGGTCACAGAATAGCCACCTAACCAGACCGCTCAAACCGGCCCAATACGTCTGGGCTTTCCGGCAATCCCCAAACCCAACCCATATCTGGGGCAGATATGGGGTGGACGGGACGCATCCACCAGGTCAGACCGGCCTGTGCTGGCCCATCCCATCCCCACATATACCCCCTACCCCCCAAGAACCAAACCCTAGACCCCGGTCAACACTCGAACACTACACTACAGTCCTCGTCCCCTCCTCTCCCCGGACCAAACCATTCCCTCCCCATCCTCCTCTCCCCATGGTCGTCTCCGACAGCGAGCCAGACCTCATCGACTAGGTAGCGCTTGCAGAGGACGATTCGAGCCCCGCGCCATCGGCCAAGGAGCTTGCATTTCGCGTCGCCCTCTGCCGCTCGCATGTGGACAAGGGTAGCTTCTCAAGATCCACCCCGCTCCGCACCATCCACCAGGGTGAATGCAGCCGCGCCGATAGCAGCAGCGACCGAAATCGCTCCGCACCGTCCCTCGTTGTTCGACGTCGATCATAGTCGGCATCCACTCCCCGTGGCCACTGGCTGCTCGTGCCACGCTGTCCAACGTCGAGGTTCGAGGCGGCGGCGGCGGCTCAACGCACCAAGAGAAGGCAGCGGCCAGATCTAGCTAGTGTGGCGTCAGCCCCGTCGTCCACTTGTCGTCGTCCGACGAGGACCGGCTCCTCCGTGAGGTCCTGCACTGCTCCTTGACTAGTGCGGAGACGGATGCCCGCCGACACCGCTGCAAGAACACGAAGGCCTTGCGGGAGGGCATCGAGGCATCCGAGCGGGCAGCGGCCGCACCCAAAGCTCGCTGCCACGCTTTAGATAAGGCCCATGCCACCAGACGCCTCGCCGGCATGCGTCCTTGTCCTCGCCACCATACTATAGCTCATCTAACTCCGATGGGCCGTCGGGCGACGACCCCTACACCGGCTTCGCCATTTACCGCAGCCACCAACGCAGAGATAACAAGGGGAAGGGCGAGGCTCCACACCGGTGAAATCGTGCCCTATCCTTTAAATTCGTGTATATATAGCTAGTAGAACTCGTGATCTTTTGGTTGCCCGGCAATGAACTGACCTTTTGGTTGTCCAATGCATCCACTATGTTTTATGTATGATCTTTGTTCGTACGTGAACCACGTTGCATGGTTTTATATGGATTTGGGAGGTGGGAAATGAGGAGGATGGCTGCGGAGGGACATATGAGGGGCAAGTCCATGCTGTCCGCGGACATATAGGGGCCCAAATTTGCAATACGTGGTTGTAGATGCTCTAACATACCAGCATCCTAGAAATTATAAATGTCAGACTAAAGCTACACCAGTACTCCCTCCGGTCCTTTTTACTCCGCGTATTAGATTTGCGTCAAGTCAAACTTTACAAAGTTTGACCAAATTTGTACTAAAAAATATCAACATCTACAATACCTAATATATATACTACGAAACTACATTTCGTGATGAATGTAACCATACCGATTTGGCATTGTCAATGTTTATACTTTTTTCTACAAGTTTGGTCAAAATAGAGATACTTTGACTTCAGACAAAACTTATATGCAAACTAAAAAGGACCGGAGGGAGTACTAATGAGTAATGACATATGCACCACTAGCTAGAGGAAGAACAAAATTCAGAAACATACTAACAAAATAACAATTAACACCTTCGTGATCTTAGTGCTCAGATGTGATAACTGACTCTCAGTGACCATTGCTCATTTAGAAAGTAGGGCACGACAATAGCATACCCACTCTCAGAATCTCCAAAGAACACATATGAGAATCACATCACAGAAAGCCCGTGTCATATGTAGTACAAATTTCCTATCCCCTCGCCAGTTCGCAATTTGAGTAGGTTCACACAAAACATTCAACGTTTCACATGAGAAGGACACGAAAGCCACCACCGACAGTATACCTGCATTGCTCGTCGAAGCTGTCGGATCTCGCCAGCTCCACCTCCTTCGCGGCCGCCACTGCAACCATGGCGCTGTCGTCCCCGACCTCCAGAGCGGCCGGAGAGGCCGGAGCGACGCCCTTCCGCTCGAGCGCCACCTCCTCCGGCTGCGAGATCACGATGGTGAGTACCGACCCGGGCGGATGCGCGGGGACCTCAGCCGTGGCCACGACCACCGACTCCAGCACCGGCGCCGGCACTTCAGCCGCGGCCGCGACCACTGATCCCAGCGGTGGCACCTGCACCTCAGCCGCGACGGCGACCACCTCCTGCTGCTGCTGCATGGCTAACTCGTGAGCGGTGCCCGGGCCAGGAGGCCCCGACTCCGATCCGGCGGCTGCGCTCGACATGGGCTGCGCCTCTACTCCTATGCGGCTCTCCGTCGAACACCTCGCGTGCGAGGGGGCGTTTTGCTTTCGGGAAAGGGAACGGGAGGTGGGGGGGCCGCACCTACTCCTGCGGCTACTGGCTGCGGCGACGGACGGCCGCTGGTGGGCCTACGCCGGCGGGGGGGATGGGGATGGGTGGGAAAGCTGCGGCTGTGGGGCACGAATCTGGATAAGTACGGGGCCGTTGTTCCTTAGCGGAAATGCCACTGACGGGTGGGGTTAGGGTGTCGCCGCAAGCGGCTGTAAGCGAGATGGCGTCGGGGAGGAGTGAGTACTCGGACAAGGAATCGCTGCCGGTTCGGATCTTCTTTTTTTTTGAACGTTCTGCCGGTTCGGATCTGGGGCAAGGAGGGGGTACGGACCTGAGACCGAAAGGTAGTAGGAGTACTTTATTTCGGTTGGGTAATGGATTGGGCATAGGTAACTGTTTCTGCATTAAAATGACAATATTTTGTGTACAATCTAACAATCACATAATTTAGAGCAGTGCTATGCACGTGATATTTTGTGGAAGATTTCTGTACGATAGCTTGGATCAGTCCGTTCATGCATATCAGTAACAGTAAAGTATTGCGAACAATTGAATTGGCCATTGTTCAGTTGTTGTGCAAGCTATGCATAGTCCACATAGCAGTCTCCCATAATTTATCAATCAACTCTAGAATCCTTGAACATAGGAGGTGACATCGTTTATTACTTCCTCGGATCTATATATATTAATTTTAGCAATAATTAATATAGATAGGAGGGAGTACTAGCATTTTTACTCTTAAATCACTCATCTTAGTTTTTTGGTCCTCATTCTCCGGCTTTTGCACTGATTATCTCTGTCTTTTCAATACAAGCTTTCGATCCTTAATTCAATGTTGCATCTAGGTTGAAATCCCCCTTTCGTCCTAGCACATATACTTTGAATTTCAACCAAGTGACAATGCAATTGCATTATACTTCAATTGTATTAACAAGGAATGACTAATGTCTATTTCTTAAACATGTCTTGCATCCGATTCTAATTTGTACATCTTTTAAAAAAAGTGTTTATCCTTTCGATTTCATTAACAAAACCATAATAAGTTTAGAACTACAAGAACGAAGGACCAACAAGCTAAGATCCTAGAGCGATAATAGACGACCAACCTATATCCCAAACAGCTGAAGCATAGAGCTAAACAGCGAAATGTGTTCACAGATACTTCCTCCCATCCTTTTTGGTTTGCATATAAGATTTGTCTGAAATTAAACTTTATAAAGTTTGACCAACTTTATAAGAAAGCATATCAACATCTACAATATTAAAATTATATAATATGAAAATTAAAAGCATGTTGCATCTAATGACATAAATTTTGTGTTGTGAATTTTTATATATTTTCCTATAAACTTCGTCAAACTTGATGAAGTTTGATTTCAAACAAATCTTATATGCAAAGTAAAAAAGGACCGGAGGGAGTACACGCCTACAACATAAGGGCTCAAACAGGCCAGGACAAAGGTCACACATGACCTAAATGGTTCGGTATCAGGATTTTAGATAACAATAGAGACTCTAGAGACAACCCAAAATAGAAAGATAAACGAGATGGAGCAGAAGCGTAGCTTCCAGCACAGCAGCAAGTTCAATCACAACTCCTCACATCCCAGGCTCCACCCTTGCGATGCCTTGTAAACCTCACTTGCTACTTGATCTACCATCCTTGCTCTCATTGTCAAGACCCTTCGTTTTGGCTCCTTTATCTGTAGTCTGGCCCGATCATTAATCCAAAATCATTTTTGCTCTTCCAAATGGACCAAAAAATAGCATAAATACCAACCAACACCAAGTTCATATCTGATTTGTGAAAGCTATGTAGCCAAACACCAAAACAGGTATACAAACTATCAGGTGTGGAAGCCAGGTTAAAGGCACACTGACGAGGGGGTGACCCCACGACTCCTCTACGTGAGGGTACCTGGTGCGTGTCATGGATGGCGGCCCACCAGGGGCCCACTCGTGGACACCGACATGATGGAATAAGACGTGAAGCCGAAGACTTGAGGCGCAAGACAAGGACTCTTACTTGTAGTCGACTAGGACTCTTGTAAAGCCTACCTGGCTATCTATATAAAGCGAGGTAGGGGCATCTCTCTAGACATTAGCTCACAACTCATCTCAATCCTCACGCATAGAACTAGACAGATCTCTCTCCACCAAACCCCTCACGACACCTCTATACATCATCATTAATACAAGATCAGACAAGCAGCATGTAGGGTTCTCCCTCCGGGGGCCTAAAGCTGGGTAAATCGTGCCCCATGTGTCGCTTGTCACCTCCGAATCCTACCAACACGCAGGCCACGTGGCTGTCTTTCCTCCTACACAAAACCTAGGGTCCCTGACCATAGGATTTGCCGGGGTACATCCCCGTCAATTGGGGTCGTCTGTGGGAAAGACATGCGCGTTGGAATCATGGATCGGCGGCTCAAACCTACATCGACAATCGACGATCCGTCAACTTCGGAAGGATCTATTCAAGTTGGGTTCCTCGCAATCTCGGCTTCTTCAACAACTACATCAAGATCTACATCAAGCTCACGGAGAAAACAAGAAAATTTTTGAGCGTGTCACTCGAAGATCGACATCAACAAAAGTACTCACGCGCAGCCTGACAAAAAAAACGTCTGTGTTACGGGCACTCGCGACGGCGACTCGGAGCTCATCTCGACAATCCCTTCGGTGGAAAGATGCGAAATCCAATTTTCAAAAACCTATGAAATTTCAACAAATTCCAACGGCTGGATCTCCCTCGGCGACCCGCGCACTGAAGCACTCTCGGAATCTGATGGAACTCCGCGCAACTCCAGAACATAAATTCCTGACATTAGCTCGGACATCAACTTGAAGATCCCTCCGGTGAAAGCATGCGGGATTCAATCCCTCATCAGCACAAAAAATTTCAGAAATTTCCAACGGTTAGATCTCCGTCAGCGACTCTCGCACTGCAACGCGTTTTTGGATCTACGCAAGATCGCGAATTTCCAATCGCGATTTCGGGTTTAATCCTGACCCACAAGGCTTCTACTCCAACTCGACATGCCATGGATGACTCACCAATGTTTCTACATCGACTCAATCCGCTACAACAACACCACACGACGAGCAATCGACAACTCGACGACTCGGCGACTACATCAACAATGATTCACTATGAAGATCCAGATCGAAGAAGAACAAAAAAACGCAGTCGAAACCGTCGCCGCAACAGATTGCGGAATCAGGCTACGCACGTCTACGGGCAAGGCATCGACTCCGTCCGCCACATCGACTCTGTCCTCTACATCGACTTCGGGCGCGACATCCACCACGGCCGCGGCATCGACTCCGTCCTCTACATCAACCACAGACGAATCATGATGCACACTCGATGCTCGGGGGTTGGCACTTTTTCGACATCAACAACGACATCAACTTCATCGGCTCCAGTGCGGATAAACGGCGCGGAATTTCATCACGTCGACTCCGCCAGGCGCGCCGAGTCCTTCTCGGTCACTTGCCGTACCGTCGACTCCAAGTACACGAATCATCCTGCGTCGAGCTCCTTTGTATGGGCTCTCCCGTACCGAGCTCCATCACGCAGGAATCGCCGCATCGAGTCCTCTCGTCACTCGCCGGATAAATTCATCACGATGACTTCACTGCGCAACTCCGCCACCTCAACACTCGGGGGCTCGCGGACTCCGGGGCTAGCGGACTCGGGGGCTGAACGTCGCAGTCGCCGTCACATCGACTCCGTTCTCGCCTCGTCGACTGCTCATCGTCGACTACTCGACTATCATCTTCGACATCCTCCGCCGCGTTGATCCTAGAGCTAAGTTTTCTTTACATTCTTATGCTATGATTCCAAAACCTTTACACATTCTCGATCAGTCGCCAAAGACGACTACACAGTCGCACACAAATATCTAAAGGCTACAAAACCATTCTTTGGATCATGCTTAGTTTTATATGCTATTTATTCGCGTTCGTCAAAATAGTGAGGCTGGGTACCAAAAGGCCGCTCTTGTATCCGAGTTCAACAAGTCTGGAATTGCGTCCCTGTTACCCGGCAGGAGTTTGCTGCTGGAGGGCCTACTCATGAAAAGACACGCATGAACTTTATATGATGCTACATTTTCCACTCGACAAAAGTGCAATGTCTACAAATCACGTACCTTACAATTGTTTTTTATATCGCACAAGTACACCTTAATACAGTTGCACCTTTTTCTCCTTCTTAGCAGATGCCCGGGGGCTGGGCGCCCTCATGACGTAGCGACGTCAACCTCCTCGTCCACGACTGATCCCTACAACAACTCACGCCTACGACGCAAGACCCGAGTCGAGCACTTCCTCGGATGAAAATTACTCGACGACGAAGAAGTCTTGAGTCTATGCTCGACTGCAAGCAGTCGAACATAGCCTCGAGGGCTACTCCCATCGGGAGCGCTGACGCGCACCCGACGAACACTACTCGCGCATCCGACAAGAATGAAGGGGTTAGCTTAAAAACAACTTGAGCCTATGCGCGACTCTACGAGTCGCACATAGCCTCGGGGGCTACTCCCATTGGGAGCGCTGACGTGCACCCGACGACCGCTCGACTGGGCAACTTCTCCCCACCCGACGATGAAATACGAAGACGAACCGGATTGCAATTTCGATGCTTCATCCAAATACTCCCATCGGGAGTGTACTCATGACATCTTTGACTACTCATCAGCAAATGATCGACACGCACTATGGCGGCTACTACAGATTCGAGTCCCTGCGCGACTCTTCGTGTCCCCCAGGCACTCGGGGGCTACTGACAAGGGGGTGACCCCACGACTCCTCTACGTGAGGGTACCTGGTGCGTGTCATGGATGGCGGCCCACCAGGGGCCCACTCGTGGACACCGACATGATGGAATAAGACGTGAAGCCGAAGACTTGAGGCGCAAGACAAAGACTCTTACTTGTAGTCGACTAGGACTCTTATAAAGCCTACCTGGCTATCTATATAAAGCGAGGTAGGGGCACCTCTCTAGACATTAGCTCACAACTCATCTCAATCCTCGCGCATAGAACTAGACAGATCTCTCTCCACCAAATCCCTCACGGCACCTCTATACGTCATCATTAATACAAAGATCAGACAAGCAGCATGTAGGGTTCTCCCTCCGGGGGCCTGAAGCTGGGTAAATCGTGCCCCATGTGTCGCTTGTCACCTCCGAATCCTACCAACAAGCAGGCCACGTGGCTGTCTTTCCTCCTACACAAAACCTAGGGTCCCTGACCATAGGATTTGCCGGGGTACATCCCCGTCACACACTTTAATAAGCACCAAAACAACTTGCCAGTAGAGCACAAAAAGAACAAATGATCAATGCTTTCAGCATTACCAGTTTACCACATAAAACACATTTATCACATCATTTCCAACCCCTGTTCAACAAATTATCTTTGGTAAGGATATTCTTTCTAACAAGGAGCCCATTGGAAATTTTGATCTTAGTTGGGACCTTGAGCTTCCACGGGAACTTATGTGGAAAACCAGAGCCTTCTAGCACCATTTTTTAGAAGGGATTCATAGACAACACCCCATCAGTGAAAGCATCCAACCCACCTTATCTTTACAATTAGAGAGTTCAATTTACTCACATCTACTTTGTAAGAGCAAAGTTTTTCCCCCGTGTGTTTTGGATATTGTTGGACAAGACAGTAGAGGAACTAACAATGTTTCCGAGTGTAAACGATTACTTAGGTTCCTGGAGAACAAGTTGATTGGTAGATCCTCAAGGAAGATGGACAATATGTTGAAGCTTATTCCTTGGAGTGAAGCTTAATAACGATGGGTGACCCCTAAATAGTTACAGTGCCTCGAAGGAGAACTCATCGAAGGAAATGAAGAAGACGACGCAAGACTTAGTAGTTTTTGTGCAGTTTTTTTCTATTCTTTGAGTCATAGGAAAAACCGTACTATTGATGGCGTGGAAGTGGTAATGGCTTCTCGCCCTTCGTTGGTTACCCCATGTGGAAGGTGAGATGTAGGATAGCAGCAAATTTCCCCTATGTAGAGGATAGGGTTTGTCTCCCGTAGGACTCCGGCAATGATAAGTAGGTGTCAGCGGCGCACCTGACGTGGACCTGCACACAATACAATTAACTTTGCTCCCAACGAAGTTCAGAAAGGTTGTCAATCTCTTCGGTCTTGTTGTTTACAAAGGGTCAAACACACAAGGGATAATGATAACGATAGCAACTGAAAGTAAATGCGAGAAAATAAATGAGCTTGTAAACAATGTTGAGAATATGGACCGGGGTCTCGTGATGTTCACTAGTGATGTCTCTCTCCCAAAAGACGATAAAACTGCTATGCGAGGTAAACAAATTACAGATGGGCAATTGACAGGATTATAAACGTACCGCAATGCTAACTATGCTACAGAAGAAAGGAAGAGGCTCATAAGCATGGGCAGTACACCAAAATAAGTAGATCGAAATCCATCTGTATCTACTACTAATCATCCACCTTGAGATATCTATCCAGAACATCTCGCTAGTATTAAGTTGCGAGCCCCACCCAAAGTGTAAACCCAAAGCAACAGACAACTGCATTAAAAAGAACTTTACGTAAAGTAAACAATCCTTGCAATCGCGGTTACAAGCCCCGTTGTTTTCCCCCTTGTGGCCACAACACATCCCCTAGACTCATGTTTCTGTCACTCAAGCGTGTCATCAGGGGGCATGTACCCACAATCGAGCATAACGTTCCCTCTAGGAGTTACTACCTACCACTTGGCCAAAGCAATAAACAGCAACGGAGAACATGAAAGAATTACTTAGGAACAAAAATATAAGAGATAAAAACCAAATATATTACTCTATCACGATCTGAACATAATCTCATAATCCATCAAATCCCATCAAACTCAGCATAGCAACAACAGAAGAATTACATAAGTGCCTCGACCATGTAGGGCAGCTCCCGAGGTCTAAACCATGAAGAACAAAGAGGGGAGGAGAACATCACATAGCTACTGATCACGGACCCATGGTCCAAGGTAGACTACTCACGGCACATCCGGGAAGCATCCATGATGGAGGGGAAGCTGCCGGAGGTCGATCCTCCCTCCGGCAGGGTGCCGGGAAGGGTCCTGACGGTGCTCCCGATCTTGGAAGCGCGGTGGCGGCGGAACAGAGGCGAGATAGCGAAATAGGGTTCTGTCTTCGAAAGTTTCCCGTGACGGAGAATAAATAGGAGAAGGGGGCCAGCCAGGGGGCACCAGGGGTCCAGGCACCCCCCTGGCGCGGCCAGGGGCCTGGCCGCGCCAGGTGGCCACCTGGTGGTGGGCCCCTGGCCCTCCTTCGGGCTTTTGGAGGCTTCCGACACGTTGATTTTTTATATGATTTTTCCCGGATTTTTGGAGCACTTTTTATATGCGGGAAAACTGAAATAAAAAAACAGCAGAAAACAGGAACTGGCACTGGGGTGCACTGAGTTAGTAGGTTAGTCCAAATATGATCAAAAGTGTATGAAAGTGTATCTAGGTCATAGCAATATCACACAAAACATGCATGGAGCGAGCAAAAATTATCGATACGTTTGAGACGTATCAACATCCCCAAGCTTAATTCATGCTCGTCCTCGAGTAGGTAAATGATAACAGGCATAATTTCTGTGGTGACGTGCTAGCAACCATATAAGAACTTTGAAAAGTAAAGAAATCAAGGTATGCAATTCAATTTAAGTCATAACATGCAAGAGTCTATATTAGCATTGAAAAAAGCAACACAAGAACATTAGGTGCAAGACCTCTTGCTGTCCGTGACTCGAATGTCTCCAAATGGTGTTTGCGTGCAAGAAGTGGAGAAACAGAAGGAGAGAGGTTAGCTCCTGTGTTCAATCACAAGTTCCTCCAACTAGACGTATGTAACACCCTCAGTATCTGTAACAGTAATCACTGTCACTGTGGATCATCACTGTTGCTAATCACTGTTGTTCCCTGTCCTTAATCAAACTTTGCTCTTATCATATTCAAACCCATGATGTGTGGTGATCAAAACTCAAGGCCCCGTGTGCCTTGATCACTTGGAATCAAACCCAAACCCTAAACCTTTTTAAATGAAAATTAAAACAATGTGGCAAATAAAAGTTTGCCCAAAATTTATGAAACCACTTTTATAAATTCACTAATAATTTCTGGATCATGTTGGTATAGTTGTTGTTATTTATTGAACTACCAAATAATTCAAACAAATAAAAAAGTAGCTTGAATTGCCCGTTTTAATCATTTAATAATTAAAAGAAATATCTAATGGACTTATTTTGCTACAAAAACTTTTGTGGCACTGTTATACAGTGCACTATTAATTTAGAGACACATTGAATATTTTTCGAAAATGCCTAGATAACTAAAACAATTACAAAGGATACTATAAAGAAAATAATAATAATAATAATAATAATAATAATAATAAAGAAGCTATCTTGCGCCTAGGCGCAACACTCCCATTGGGTCGGCCCACCCACCTTGCCCCCTGTACAAAGAGGCCGAGCCCCCCTGGGTCAACTCCTCTCAACTCCCCCACCCCCGATCCCCTCCCCCGATCTGGATCGAACTCTGCGCCCCCGTCTCCCTCCAGGAACGCCGCCGGTAGGCCTGGCCCCAGCGTCGGCCGCTTCCCGTGCTTCCCCCCACGGCGCCTCCTCGGTCGCCCCCCCTCAACGTCGCCCCCCTGGAGGCCACGCCTCCTCAACCCCCGCCTGGCCCCTGCCGCCCAGGGCTCCTCCTCCCCTGCTACCTCCTCTGTCGACGCCCCCGAGCTCGACCTCCCCGGAAGCAGTGTGCGGCCGCGACGAACACCCCCCCTTGTGAGCTCCCATGGCGCAGCGCCCTCCCCTCTCCCCCTTTTTCCCCGCCTCTTTGCGTCCCCGTGGGCTCCCCGCGTCGGCGGCCACCATGGCCGGTGTTCGAGCTCCCGAGCTCGCTCACCATGGCGTGCTGCCGCGCCCTCCAGCGCGCGTCCCGTGGCCACGCGCCCCCTGCGCTCGCTCCGGTCGTCGCTGTAACCCCGGCCGCGCCCGCGCCCCGGCCCCCTCGCCGTTTTGGTCTGCGTCGACGGGCTCCTGCTCGCCGGCGTGGGCACGGGCTGGCTAATCGCCCTGGACTAACCCCCCCTAACACTCCCTGACGAGTGGGGCCTCATTCCCTGACTTGTGGACCCCCTCCATATGTTAATTAAGTTATTTGGTTAAAATAAACTTTGTTTAGTTCATGTGCCTATGACCAGTGGGGCCCCCCACCTCTAATTGAGTTTGGTTAAAAATGCTAATTAAAATGAGCAATGACATGTGGGACCCCACTGTCATTTAATTAATAAAATTGATTTATTAAAAATGTGAGGCTGACCAGTGGGTCCCACTGGTCAGGTTTGACCAGTCAACTTTCTGTGGATAATGTTGCATTTTATTAATAAAAGAAATCCAAAAAATGATTTAAAATGGATTTAAACTTCAAAAATCAATATCTTTTAAACCGTGTATCAGATGAAAAAACTTTATAGATGAAAGTTGATCAGAAAAATATAACGGTTAAGAATACGCTACCCGTATACCCACCACACCCCTCTAACATGCCTAACATCGAACCGCCCCCCTCCGAACCGTTTGCTCGATGAATTGTCCGGTACTGCTATAGTACCCAGATGAATTTATTTCGAACACGAAAGTTGTTCGGAATAGGGCAACTAACCCGGATACACCCCCCTCACGTTTGTCGGATGTCCATGACACCTCCGGCATGATACCTTCCCCCTCCGAACACCCTGTCTGGTAATCACCCGGAGCTGACAGTTCATCCACGGATGAATTCCCGCTCCGTGCTACGTGTATCGTACAACGTTAGAGCATCGTTAACATTTCATATGTCATGTCTTGTATTTGTATTGCTATTATTGCTGTGTATTTATTGTTTCTCCCCCCTCTTTTATTGTCCGGTAGTCTCGACGTCCGCTGCTGATGCCCCTGTGATCGACTACTTCGTCGACGACCGTACCTCTACCGTCGAGCTTACACGCAAGCAGAGCCATTCTCTTCCCCAGATATCGCCTATCTTTCCGTACTTTTCTTGCACTAGGCATATGCTACTGCTGCTATGTTATAATCCTACTCAATTGCATAGCCTATTTTTGTCGCCCCTTGATGTACCTTCTGTTATCCTATGCCGCCTATTATATATATTATATTCAGCAGTGAACCCTGGGCATTGTTAGTCAATAGGGTTAGATAGCGGGCCGTGTTCACTCTGGGAGTGAATGCGGATGCGTTACATTTCAACTGCTACAGGTACGGTTCAAAGCAGACACCGCTTCAGGCCCCTACCCCGGATTTGCCGAGCCACCTCAAGTGTGAGCTATCGAGGAGTAATCCTTGTACTCCACTCGTTGTTGACTCTGTATAGCCATCCTAGGGTACTGAACCACGGTTGTCCTTAGAGGTAAGGAGTCGGGTGACCCCACGGTGCCCGCGCAGGGTATCTTAGCGGAACGACAGGTCAGGTGTATTCCACCGGTGTACGGCGGGCCTGGTTTTGTTCGTGGACGAAGGATTTCCTGTTGTACGAAAGTCGAGCTCTTCGGAGCAAACGCGAGACAAGGTAAGGAGACGGTTCACCTTGTTGGTAACCGCACGAGTTGATGGGACGACAGGGTAGGCACCGATGTTACTGGTGGTCCTGACTGCTGTCGTTGTCCGCGACTCATTCAATAAGGGGCAACGATAACGGTTGTCTCGACAGAAAATTAATAAAATGCTTAACGGGTTCGGCGGATGACTTGAGTAGCCTTTTGGCTTGTATGCACTACCTATACGTGGGACTACGCGTTTGGGCGCCTCCGCAATGTAGCCTCGTTCAAAAGCTCTGAAAGACGTCCCGTTCAGCATTGCGGTAGGGATGGATCGCACTGCGGCATTGGAATTCACCCTCCTCGCAACGACCCGGAGAGCGAGGGGTGATAGGCCCATGACCCCCTTGCCCTTAGGGCTGTAGACCGGCGGGGACCTCTCTGATGAGCCGTAGGATGGACTGCGTTGTGTCGGATAGCCTCGGTGGGGCATTCCCTATCAAGGTGTACGCCACCCTGGAGATCCGAGCGTGTAGTGTCACACTAGTGCACCCTGCAGGGAAGATTGATCTATTCGAATAGCCGTGTCCACGGTAACAGGACGCTTTATGCTGAAGCCAGATCCTACCACTACAAACTACTACTATTAAACTGTTGGTTCCGGGTTTCCTCCCTCGCGGGGATGTCGAGGGAGGGAACTCGGAGGCATTATTAATTATGATTACAACTTATTATTATACAATGTTGCAGCAACTTCTGCTGCATTTTTACTTTCATTACTGTTATATTAAACTGTTGGCTTATTCTTACCTCATGCTGCAAGACTCGTCGGAAGATGCTAGTCTTCGATAGGCCTAGCTTCTCTTCCTTATTCTGATTCCTACCTTGCAGTCCACTATATACAGCCTTCCCCTTCCATTTGATACAAATGCATAAATGCTTAGTAGCGGACGTAAGACTCGCGGGTATGCTAGATACTCACCTTTGCTTTATTTCCCCTTTTCGCTTTGCCTGATCGGCCGCTGCAGTCGACGTTGG
Source organism: Bromus sterilis (assembly GCA_950022295.1). Lineage (NCBI taxonomy): Eukaryota > Viridiplantae > Streptophyta > Magnoliopsida > Poales > Poaceae > Bromus > Bromus sterilis. The sequence goes on along the minus strand of OX465601.1, from coordinate 132,483,754 downwards.
AGCCCAGGAGCAGGAGATTCCAGGAGGAGCCTACTACGACGTCGAGTTCCCATTGACCAGGAGTAGATCGGTGCATCCCAGGCAGGAGGACTCGCCTTTTCGATCTGTACCTCTGATGTTATTTGTGCTAGCCTTCTTAAGGCAAAACTTGACTAACTATGTCTGTACTTAGATATTATGATTGTATGACTTATGTATTCGGGTCCGTGTGACCCCCCTTCATTGTAATATATTTGGTTTATCCTTTTGTGTTTAGTGTTGTGCTGTGATATTCTCACCGTGGCACCTTGATTTCGATCATGTACCCTGCGTGTATGATTACTGCACATGATCGTAAATCGAGGGCGTCACAAGTTGGTATCAGAGCCGACTGCCTGTAGGAAGCCACCCAACCACTACCTGGTCGAAGTTGAGTCTAGACTTTGAAAAAACTATTTTGCTAACTTAATATTTGGCTTACGGGCCCACATCGATGTCACTACGTGTGATATCTATGGTATTAGGATCCTTTTCTCCTTACCTATGCTCTGGGAATCTGCTCTCTTATCCTTGCTGGTAAGTTTTACAAACTCTGACATTAGGATCACGTTCTCTTGATTCCATCCGGCGTTCTGGTGCTACCCCATTGATTGAGTCGTGTCACAGGAGTTCTACCCCAGGTCGCGGACCGCGGATCCCATTCTCATTCTGGGCAGGCCGCGCGTCCTCTGGCATTAACTCCTGTGGCTAACAGTTTTCTTGCGGCGTGATTGACATAATGGAATCTATGTCGCGTCGTGTAATCCTTACCGCGGTCTGCGCGCTGCCTACTGAGTCCTTTCCCCCCCCCTTAATTTCTACGACGTTACGCTGCCCGATTTTGACCGATTATGTGCAAAGATTTGTATGTCTTTATGACTACTATTGTGTATCTACCGCACTTCTCGTTCATTGTTCGTACTACATCATGTTTGACTTCTCATCTTGACAAATACTTTGTCTGAACTAACCCCTGCTATTCAGGCGGGATGGCCGACGATCCCCCACCCCCACCGTATTTTGCCGCACTGATGCAACAGTTTGAGCTGAACCGGGAGCAGTTTGATCTGAACCGTCAGTTCATGGCCGGAGTAATGGCCCAGCTTCCAAACCATAATGCCCTAATCACACTGCAAGAGTTCATGCACCTCAACCCGTCCACCTTTCGCGACTCCGCAATGTAAGGCCCCTGATGCGGTACTAACTCTAACTAGTCGCTTTCGCGTCCGGTCGGAGTTAGGAGCGCATCAAACGCCACCGGCGCACGACACTCGCACTCGTGTCGCTGCCGGATTCTCGACAACAGGTATATAAGCATAACTCTGCAAGACAGAAATACATATAGATATATAAATAGAGCAGGGCATACAACGCCACTGTCTAATAATACAACATCATCTGAGTACAACTCATCAATACATCAAGCGGAAGCATAATAGGGACCGAGTACGGTCAAGATCCAAATTGCCCTAGAGAGGGCTACACATAAATATCCACCCACGGGAACGTCTGAACCCAACTATAAGATCCTACTGGTCGAGGTACTCGTACTCGTCGTCATCCTCCGGGGGCACCTCCACGAAGTAACGTCCGGTGCTGGGGTCGAGGTAGTAGTCCACTGCAGCGGCCGATCAGGCAAAGCGATAAAGACAGAAATGTAAACGGGGGTGAGAACATGTCATTACGGAATAACTAACGCTAAAGGAAAGGTAAAGACATAGACAGGTTGCAACCTTACTAGCATATATGGTGGCTACTCGTTCTATCGGAATAGAGATGAGATCCAAGAGGTTACGTTGACAACGTGTCATAAGTCGGCTATCCACCTAGTTACGCAAACATAACACAACCTCGTTTCTCTCTCGGTCCCCCTGGACGAGAAAGACAACCAAGGCACGCACACGGTTTGTCAAGTTTTTATAGCATGATTTTAATTGATGTTATTCTATGAACATGACGTAGGCTCAAAGTTGTCCATAACCGTGGACACGGCTTTTCGAAAAGATTTACCCTGCAGGGGTGTACCAACTGTCCATTATAGACGTCGCATGTACTCCCGGTTCCCACTTGGCTAGGTAAGCGCCTAAAACTCCGGAACGTCAGAGTCCCTCTAACTAACAACGCACAACTCCGGGTGGCCCCCGGGGAGTCGACACCCTACCCTCAAGCTGGCCACGCTCTCGGATCGGACTCTTCCGTATGACGCAGGTCGGATTACCGGTTAGTTCTCTTATGGGACCGGGTCCTAGCTGATCAGTTGGACCAACAGGGAACCATGCCCCACTGGCCCGGTTTGGTTTGTAAACAGCTGGGGTACCAACCAACACACACACGAAGCAAATGTAAATCATCTCGGGCCACCACTAGAATTGTACGAAGCTAGGTAGGAGGACAAGGGGGGCCCCATGAAACCCCACACACGATTAGGCACGCTCGATCAAAGAACCAATACCCGGAACTCGGGTCCTAGGTGACTCAAATGGAACAAAGCACCAGACGGGATAGTCTAGCCTTCCACTTTTCGTCGAATATAAATTAACATCATTTAACAATAATAAATATCAACCAACTTCTTTTATAGCATGATATCCCAACCATAAACGTATAGGGTAAGCAGCAAGTTTCCTATCCATACTAAGCAATGGCTGAGCAGCGGTAACTTAGCAGTACAATGGTTTGCTGGGATGTGGGGATCATGGCTGTATGGGTTTAAGCATGGCATATAAAGTAGATAGGATCAAACAACAACGTTCTATGTCTACAGCTAGGCATGAGCAAAAAGTTATAGTAATGACACGATTTCTCCCCCTTGCCTGGTAAGGTAGTCGAAGCAGCACCCACGGTACCCTCGGGCTCGGTGTCGGACAGCTCCACGTAAGTCTCCTTGTCAGTCTCGGGTGCTAACATAAAATACCGGCAAGGAAAACACACGAGTAAGCAACGGATGTAACTCAAACAAGAATGGCATGTTCAGGTTTTATTGACATGGTATGACCCTGTCTAGTCAAGTTTAAATGAAGGCGATGACGACAAGTCATCAACTTCATATGCATTTATTTACATTGTAATGGCTTTGGTCTAGGCCTGAATTTAGGTGTAAGTAGCATGCTAGCATGGCATAATCAACAAAACAATTGCAAGAATTTAAATAACATGAAAGTAAAACAATGATTCCGGAGACGGAGTAGTGTCGGTGAACTTGACAAAAGGAAGGTGCAACAAATGTTGGAACCCAACCACATTACACATGACAATATGTTAGGGGCTGAATTGAAGAAGAAGATGACATGAAACAAGATTGAAAAGATCAGATGATCAACATTTCAAATGCACTGAAGTTGAAATGTTGCAAGCAGAAAGATCTGATGTTCTTGGATCAGGTGACCACACCTTGATTTCATGAGTTGCACAAAACACCATGAGGACATCACTACTGAAATCCTTGTAGAAAAGCACCCCAAAAGCATATATAATATGCCCACACTTGAATTTGCAAAAGACAGTTGCAATTCCAATGAAGTTTAGGGGGGCTGGGTGCAAAATTGCACCACATGAATTTGAAAAAGGCTCAGATGAACAAATCATCATCACCATGCAATTTCTTGTGCAAAATTACCCAAATTCCATATATGGCATGGGCAACTTTGAAATTTGATCAAACTTGGCAAAAACAAGAATTTACAGGGGGCATTTTGTAAAATTGGCCAAGCTCCAAATTATGGAGGGGACAATTGCAAGAATGCATATCACCATTGGAATCAGTAGCTCAAACTACCCCAAAATCATATATGGGAAGCCCCTGTTTGAAAAGGTGGTCAAAATCAGATTTGAATTTGAACTCAATTCAAATTTGAATTTAAACAGAAAAGGAAAAGAAATAAAAAGAAAAACCGAGAGGACTTGGCCACATGGGCCAGTCTCGGGTGCTCGGGCCCAGCTCCTCTTCCACAGCCCAACGAAAAAAAAGGAAACGAAAAGGGGGGGGGTTTGCGCTGGCTGGGACTCGATCCGACGACGCCCCTCACACCGGCCAGTTCCCTTGCCACTGCGCTGCTGCGAGTCATCTGCACGAAGGCAGCAGCACAGCAAGGTGTAGCATCCCCCCTACTGCTCTCCTCTGAAGAAAAGCTCGGCGCTTTTCTGAACCTGACGACGGCGGCGACTTCCCGTGAAGTTCACGAGCGACTCCGGCCCTCTCCCGCCACGCTACGCACTGGGGTCCCGAGGTGGGACGTTCCTCTACATCATGGACCCGCACTAGGTCGTCCTCCTCCACTGGACTCGTCGGAATTGTCAAGGATTCAGACGAGCGGCGTCGGCGTCTGAAGATTACCACTGCGGCTCTCGACGAACTTTGGGTGAACCTTGCCTCGCGTACAGATCGACTACGGCCACACCATGACGTGCAACACGGAGCTGGCACACTCCTCTTCGCAATCCTACTCCAGATCGGGGTCCTAGGCGCACGACGGTGACGAGACGACGACCTGAACCTCACTGCGGCGATCTGTACCAGTGCACGAACTTCAGACTCCGAGGCCAGAGAACCTCCACACGCGCAAAGGCTCCTCCTTGCAGCCACACGCACACCCTGGACGTGCTCAGTGCACGTCCTCACGCGCCTCGGCATCGCCAGACCACGGTGAGCACCCGACATTGCCGGGGTCCGTGGCACGGCGGCCGGCAACTACGACACATGACGACCGCACTACTCGCACACGCGCAAGGAAAGGGGTCGGCACCAGAGGCTCACCTCGGGGAGCTTGAAGACGACGCGCACTGCTCGAATCAGAAGGAGCCCACGGCACCGTCGTCGGGGAAGATGACTCCGCGGCGGAGCTCCACGGTGCGAGGGCCCAATTCGCGATCCTGGCGAGGAATCCCTGCAAGGGCAAGGTGCCGATGGCTTAGGATTGCCTCTCGCACAGCGCAGCTACAGAAAAGCAGAACGGCGGCGACGAATTGGAGGTATCTCTTCGGCGGCTCCGGCGAAATAGGGGAGAGGAGAGGAACGCACCCGGCGGCGGCGAGGGGGGAAAAGATGGGGGAATGGAACCCTAGGGGCTCCGCGGCGCGTCCTGCGTGCTCAAAATAGGGGGGGCTCGCCTCTCCCTGGTCGGAGGGCTCCACGCCTTTGGACGGACCTGCGCCGGAGGGGAAAAAGGTGAGGAAGAAGGGGGGAAAGGAGAGACTGACCGGGGGGGTCCCAGCTGCCAGCGCGAGGTGAGTCCAAACGAGGGCGCGAGGAAAAACCTGTCTACGCGGGCCGGCCCGTCTGTGGAGCCCAGGTGGGCTGGGAAAGAAAGGAATGGACAAGGCCTCTGTCCATATAAAAAAAATGAACAGCAGTGAAAAAAAGAAAAGAAAAGGAAAAGGGGTAATTAAAATATACCACCATATTTTTAAAATACCCCTTAAAACAAACTTGAACATCCAAAATTGGTTTGATCAATTTTGCATGCAGGGAAAAATCACCCCAAGTAAAACAACACCATTTCCTATTTAAAATTAAATAGAAAAGGCCTTTGGGGAGTTTTTTAGGAGAAAACAGAAGGTTCAAAATTTCATGAGCTTGAAATTCTTAATCCTTGCATTTTTCTAGATTTTTCAAAATTGGTTTGACCAATTTTGGCAACAACAAAAATGTGGCCCCTTTTTGAATTCCAATTCACTTTGAACTAGGGCTACTGTTTTTGAATGTTGTAAAAGGATTTTGGAAGGTTGACAATCATGGCCAAGACAAATGAAATGGCTATGCCAAACACGAGGTTGAGAAGGGATGCCATGTGAGCAGAACAAAACCCACAACAACTCAAATGCACCACATGGGTCACCCCTGATCACAAAGCATCATGACTCCAAATCCAATGCAACTCACGATCACCACATGAAATCTCAACAACATCCACCATGACAAGTTACAAGTCCAACAGAGGAAGTAAAATTACATGGTGTTTGGTAGCTTATTACATGTGGGCTGTTACACGCAAATCCTATGGATGCTGATGATTGGCTTCGTGATATCGCCTTTCAGATGGAGTCAGCTGCTGTTGCCCCTGACAGTTATGTCACCTATGCGACATATCATCTGAGGGGTACAGCTACTCAGTGGTGGGAAAGCCACAGGCTTGCGCTGCCAGATGGAACTGTAACTACTTGGCAAGAATTTCAGTCATCCTTCCGTGCATGCCACATTCCTCTAGGTCTGATGGACCAGAAGAAGGAGGAGTTCCGCAAACTCCGTCAGGACCAGACAACTGTTGATGAATATCATAGGAAATTCCTTGTGTTGTCCCGCTATGCTGAGAGAGACGTCGCCACCGACGCTCGCAAACAGGAGAAATTCCGAGAAGGACCGTGTCCTGATATAGAGCTCGCACTTGTCCTTCATGATTGTGCGGACTTGGCGACCCTTGTCAGCAAGGCTTTTCAAGTTGAAACTGCTCTGACTAAGCACCACGAGTCGCTCAAGCGTGCTCGAGATGCTGGCCCATCTTCAGGTCGGCCCGTTCAGAAACTTCGAGTCTGTCTCCCGCACAATGTTTTTCATCGTCTTGCTCCAAGGCCGTCATATGCTGCACCTTGTCTGCCTCCGCATCTGAGACAACTAACAGTACCGGCTGAACAACCCAATAGTATGGCTCCTCCCCAGAACGATGGCTTATGTCGCCATTGTGGACAGCCAGGTCACCGCGCACCTTGTCCTCCTGTTGGCAGAAAAAGAAGTTGTAGAAGCCGTCATTCCAGTAACCGCAACACCAAACAATGTACTATGAGTTGTGCTTAGGTCACTCATGTCAAGATGGAAGAAGCTCACGAGTCCCCAAAAATAGTGATGGGCACATTACTCGTCAATTCAACGCCAGCTTCTGTTCTTTTTGATTCCGAGGCATCACATTCCTTTATGTCCCAATCGTTTGCTCAGTTGCATGGAATAGCTACGAAACCCTTGGCCACGCCTTTAGCGGTAAATGATGTTGGATCTCAGATCCGTGTCACCATGATGAGCCCCGATACAACCATTGCAATCGTGGGTCTGTTGTTCCCTGCTCCTCTTATTGTCCTGAAGTCGTCCAACATTGATATCATACTCGGTATGGATTGGTTGGCGGCACATGATGCCCGTATCCACTGTGCCACTAAGACAGTTCAACTCACGCACCCTTCTAGCAAAAAGATTCTGTACTCGGCCCGAACAACTCAGCATGTCGAAGGCCAGATATATGCCCTGAATGCTTTGAATACCTCACCTCTTGAAGGGATCGAGAATGTTCCAGTTGTTCGTGATTTTCTAGACGTCTTCCCAGAAGAACTGCCGGGAATACCCCCGATCAGAGATGTCGAATTCGTCATCGACTTGAAGCCTGGCACCGTCCCTATTGCTAAGCGCCCTTATAAGATGCCGCCTCACCACCTCCTTGAACTAAAGAAGGAGATCGACACAACACTTCAAACGGGCTTCATCCGTCCAAGTTCCTCTGCTTGGGGAGCACCTTCACTCTTTGTCAAAAAGAGCGATGGAACGAACCGTTTGGTCCAAGATTACCGACCTATCAACCAGGAAACAATACAGAACAAGTATCCGCTTCCTCGGATCAACGATCTATATGATCAACTTGCTGGATCTACGGTGTTCTCGAAACTCGACTTGAGGTTGGGTTACCATCAGATCCGAGTCCGCGAAGAGGACATCCTGAAGACCGCCTTCATTACTCGTTATGGTTCATACGAGTACACCGTCATGTCCTTTGGCCTGACCAATGCCCCTGCCACTTTCTCTCGGTTGATGAACTATATATTCATGGAATACCTCGACAAGTTCGTCCTGGTTTATCTGGATGATATCTTGGTATACTCCAAGAATGAAGAGGAACATGCTGAACACCTTCGTCTTATACTGGAAAAGCTTCGAGAACACAAACTCTATGCTAAGTATTCTAAGTGTGAGTTCTGGCTTCCCGAAGTAACCTACCTTGGTCATGTGATTTCCAAGAACGGCGTTGCCGTCACCCCAGAACGAATCCAGGCTATTCTTGACTGGACTCCTCCCAAGACCGTCAAGCAAGTCAGAAGTTTCCTCGGACTCGCTAGCTATTGTCGCCGTTTCGTCGAGAACTTATCCAAGATTGCCAAGCCTCTGACTAATCTGCTTCACAAAGGCGTCAAGTTTGAGTGGACTGATAAATGTCAAGAAAGTTTTCAAGCTCTCAAGGACAAGCTCACTTCTCCCCCAGTGCTTGCTCCCCCTGATACCAAGAAGGACTTCGTGATATACTGCGACGCGTCTCGTCAAGGGTTAGGCTGTGTCCTAATGCAAGAGCGTCGCATGATTGCTTATGGCTCTTGTCATTTGCGTTCTCGTGAAGATAATTATCCAACACATGATCTCGAATTGGCAGCAGTAATTTATGCATTGAAGTTGTGGCGACACTACCTCGTCGGTAATCGTTGCGAGATCTACACCGATCATCAAAGCCTGAAGTACTTGTTTACTCAGCCAGACCTAAATCTCCGCCAACAAAGATGGCTCGAGACAATAGACGATTTCAACATGGATATTCATTACACCTCTGGCAAAGCTAATGTGATGGCCGATGCTTTGAGTCGTAAAGCTTACTGTAGTGAACTTGAGGTTCAACTAGAACAACCACCTCTGTATGAAGAGTTTCAAAAGCTGAACCTCGAGATTGTTCCTCAAGGTTATGTAAATAACCTAGTTATCGAACCGGATCTCGTCAAATCCGTCAAGGGTATATAGTGTACACAAGATTAAGCGTGATATCGCAAATGGAAGACCCTCACCCTTCACTATTAATAGCGAAGGTGCGGTGTTCTACCAGAACCGTTTAGTGGTTACTCACAGCAAGGGCAGGCATGAGAACCTGGATATGACCCCGAAGGTCATGAAAGCGGCTCACGATACCCCGTTGTCCATTCATGTGACGCCCCCAAAATCAAGCCGTGAACAGTAATCATACATGCAAGGTACACGATCGAGATTAGGGACTCATGGTGAGATATCACAACACAACTCTACAAATAAAATAATACAAGCTGTTTAATACAAGCCAGGGGCCACGAGGGCTCGAATACAACAGCTCGGGAGCACAAAGTCAGCGGAAGCAATAGTATCTGAGTACAGACACAAGAATACAAGGTTGCCTTAAGAAGGCTAGCACAAAAACAACATGATCAAAAAGGCGAGGCCTCCTGCCTGGGAACCTCCGAGCTACTCCTGGTCAACGGGGAACTCGACGTCGTAGAAGGCATCGGGGATCTTCATGTTGCGGTAGTCGGCATCGGGGATCTCCTGCTCCTGGACTCCAACGTCGACTGCAGCGGCCGATCAGGCAAAACAATAAAGGGGGAAAATAAAGCAGGTGAGTATCTAGTATACCCGCGAGTCTTACGTCCGCTACTAAGCATTATGCATTGTATCAACGGAAAGAAGAGGTTGTATATAGTGGACTGAAAGTCAGAAATCCAGAGCAAGGGTAAGAAGCTAGGCCTAACGAAGACTAGCATCTTCCGACGAGGTCTTGCAGCATGAGGTAAGAATCAGCCAACAGTTTATATAAAGCATAAAGTAACAATGCAACAGAAGTTGCTGCAGCATTGTATAATAATAAGTTGTAATAATTAACAATGCCTCCGAGTTCACCTCCTCGACATCCCCGCGAGGAAGAAAACCCGGAACCATACAGTTTAATAATAATAGTTTGTAGTGGTAAGATCCAGCTTCAGCATAAAGCGTCCTGTTACCGTGGACACGGCTATTCGAATAGATTAATCTTCCCTGCAGGGGTGCACTTGTGTTACGCTACACGCACGGATCTCCAGGGTGGCGGGAACCTTGTTAGGGAACGCTCCACCGAGGCTATCCGACACTTCATAGCCCATCTTTCAAACTCAACAGAGAGGTCATCCGCCGGACTATATCCTATGTACGCGGGGCTTTGGACCCTAACCCCGACGTACTCCTGCACGGTGCGAGGCTGGCCGGTGAAGTTAAAGCAAATCCAAATAAGACACCACCGCGCGAGCAAATAAGACAACACCACTTCCCGGCGCAGGCCGCGGTACTGCTGACGTCTGAAAAGTCCTCGGACGACACTACGAAGCAGAGGAGCCCATAACTCGTAATTCCCACGGGTAGGTAGTGCGTACATGGCATATAGCCAACTCAAGACATTCACTGAACCATTTAGTATTTTAATTAACCTGCGTGACAACCGTTATCGTTGCCTCGACTTAACTGACCCGCGGACAACGACAGCAGCCAGGACCACCAGTACATCGGTGCCGGACCCGTCGTCCCACCAAGTCACTGCGGTTACCAACAAGGTGAACCGTCTCTTTACCTTGTCTCGCGTGTGCTCCTGGAGGAGCTCGACTTTCGGGGTTTGGTAACTCTCGCGGCCAACGACCAGGGGCCAAGCACACCGGTACACTGGTCGTACCCTCCCTGTCGTCCCGTCGCAATACCTCTCGCGGGCACCGTTGGGTCGCCCGACTTCTCACCTGAAGGACAACCGTTTTCAAGACCCTATGGCGGTAAGACAAAGTCAGCCTCGAGTGGAGTACAAGGATTACTCCTTGATAGCTCACACTTGAGGTGACTAGGCATAACCCAGATAGGGGCCTGAGGCGGTGTCTGCATTGTACCGTACCTGTGCAGTTATAATAATTGTATCCGCGTTCGCTCCCCTGAGTGATCACGACCCTCTATCTAATCCTAGCTAACAATGCGCAGGGCTCACTCCTGAATAATGCATAATAATAATAGGCAGCATAGGATAAAGGAGGCACATCAAGGGGCGACAATGACAGGTTATGCAATTGAATAGGTAAGCAATGTAGCAGCAGCAGTAACAATGCCTAGTGCAAGAAAAGTATGGAAAGATAGGCGATATCTGGGGAAGAGAATGGCTCTGCTTGCCTGCAAGCTCGACGGTAGTAGTAGGGTCGTCGACGACGTAGTCGTACTCAGCAGCGGTGTAGTCGACGGCAGCAGCGGGGTCTACCGGAGATTAAGGGGGGAAGAAACAGTAAATACACAGCAAGCATATACAAACAGATGCATGACATGATAGAAGAAATGTTAACGGTGTTCTAACGCAGTGCAATGCACATTGCTCGGAACGGAAATTCATCTGAGGATGAACTACCGGCTCCGAATGATTACCGGACCGGGTGTCCGGAGGGGAAGGGTCAAGCCGGAGGTGTCGTGGTTACCGGAACAACATAAGGGGGGTGTATCCGTGCTAGTTGATCTATTCAGAGAAACATTCGTGTTCGGAATAAATTCATACGGGCACTCTAACAGTACCGGACAATTTATCGGACAGTCGGCCCGGAGGGGGAATGTTTGATGTTCATTGTGTTAGAGGGGTGTGGTAGACATACGGATAGCGTATTTGTATTCGTTATATTTTTCTGATCAATTTTGATGTATAAAGTTTTTGAATCCGAGTTACGGTTTAAAAGCTATTGAATTTCCTAGTTTAAATCAATTTAAATGATTTTCTGGATTTCTTTTAATATTTATTAAACATTATCCAAAACATTATCCACAACATTATCCAAAACAGTGCTGACATGTGGGGCCACCCTGTCATAGGCTGAGGCCTTTGACTGGTCAAACTGACCAGGGGGTCCCACCTGTCAATGTCTCATTTTATATAATCCATTTAATTAAATCAGAAAAGAAGTGGGTCCTACATGTCATAGAGACATTTTTAAGTTTAATAGTTGTTTTAATTAAACAAAATCCGGGGCCCACATGTAAGTGTCTCTAGGGGGGTTATTATAATTTTTAATCTGCTAGTGAGTGAGGGGGGCCTACATGTCATTGGGGTAGAGGGATTAGCTGGGGGGTTAATTCAACCAGGGGATTAACCCCTAATCTCAACCGGGTTGGCCCCACATGGCAGTGGCACAAACTACGGGACGACCACGCCGGCGGCGAGCCGTAGGACGGCGGTGAGCACGACGGGCGCCTCCGGCGACCAAATCGCTGGCCGAAACGGGCATTCGAACTGGAGGAGCCTTGCGCGCTAACTGGTGTCACCAACACGGGCAGAAACGGACTGCAACGGCGGTGGCAACAATCCCAGCGGCGGCCGGTACGCGTCTACGGTGGGGAGGTAGCCAGAAGCCTGGAAATCAAAAACGGGGAGATGAGGGAGGGGCATAAGCTCACAGCGGTGATGGGGGAACGCTCGCTGAAGACGGAGGAGCTCGGGGTGGGGCAAATCGATACCAATGGCGACGATGGCCGTGGTTGGGGAAGACGAAGGTGACGACGAGCACGGGGCATGGCCGGTCGATTCCGTGCGCAGGGTGAAGCAGACGAGGAAGGGGGTGCGCCAGGACAACCCGGTGTGGCCTGGGGTTGAGGGTGGCCGCGCCGGCGACGAGGCCGTGGCCGCGGATGCGCTCGGGCGGCAGCGGGAAGACGATGGCAAGCGTGTGGCGAGATCTGGGGGAGCAAGGGGGGCACATGGGAGCTCCAGGGGGGGTGGCTTGATCTTATCGGCAAGGGGGAGGGGCAGTTGGGGTGGGGGAGGGAGCAGGTGAGCTCGGCCATGGCGTGGCCACAGTGGCCATGTCCATGGGCGAGTACGGGGTGGGGGGGGGGGGGCAGGTGGGGAACAGGGGAGAGGGAAAAGAGAGAGGGGGCTGGGCCTGGTGGGCCGTTGCCCCAGGCGTTAGATTAGGTTTTTCCTATTTTTTTGTTATTTGCTTTTCTTTCTTTTCTGTTTAATTTATTCTAAATACTTTTGTAATTTTGTAAAAGATGTAATAGGTTCCATAATTAGTGTTATGCTCCATATTAGTGCTACAAAAAGTTTGATGGACATATAAATTCAATTGCATTTTTTTTATTTAAAAGGGGTCAAATGCTACTGTTTTGCTATTGTTTTTATTTATTTACAGTATTAAAACATTTTGATATAAACCCCAATTCATTTTTAATATGACCTATTGATTATTAGGCATTTTACAAAATTGCTTCCATAATTTTAGTTCATTTAAAATTCCCACTTGTTTATTTTATTTACCTTAGCCATTTAATAATTCCCAAACATTTATTTTATTTCATATTACTATACCATTTTAATAAAACAACCACTGCTATATTATCATGGCTTAAGATTGCTAGGCATTTTATAAATAGATTCCATTATTTTGGTTCAACTAAGATTTCCATTTTTATATTAACTTTCAAAATAATTTTTGATGACACCACAAGATTGGTTTCACAATCAACATAGACTTGTGATTATTCTAATGACTAAGGGTGACTTGGTTTAAGTATTTGCATGATGGTTATCAATCACCCATAAATTCTTGGAGCAATTCAATAGTCCACACAAATTTGAAAATTTTATCAGGGTTGGAATTTGACAGAGCTATGATCAAAGGTGATCATGGCTTGATCATCAACAGTAATGATCACTAACAGTGGAATCTCTGTAGTGATTACTGTTACTGATTCTGAGGGTGTTACAAATCATCCTGGAAGCACCAAGATGTATCAAGACATTCGTTCGCAGTTCTGGTGGCCTAACATGAAGCAAGACATTGCCCGGTATATTTCTGAATGTGACGTTTGTCGTTGCGTCAAGGGTGAACATCAAAAACCCGCTGGAGCTCTACAGCCACTTGAAATTCCGTACTGGAAGTGGGACAAAGTCCAGATGTACTTCATCACCGGTTTTCCTAGATCACAGAAGGGAAACGATGCGATCTTTTTCGTCATCGACCGGTTCTGTAAGGTTGCCCACTTTATACCAGTCAAGGAGAAGATCACTGCTACTCAGTTGGCAGAATTGTATATCTCCCAAATTGTGTCACTCCACGGTATTCCGTTGGAGATCAGTTCAGAACGTGGCAGCCTTTTCACCTCAAGATAGTGGAGGAGTTTCCAAGAAGCTTTGGGGACTATTCTGCATCTCAGCACCGCTTATCACCCCCAGTCACAAGGCCAAGTTGAACGAGTCAATCAAGTGCTTGAAGACATGCTTCGAGCTTGTGTTATTTCCTTCGGTAAGAAATGGGAGGAATCTCTCCCGTTGGTCGAGTTCTCGTATAACAATAGCTACCACGCTAGTCTGAAGATGGCACCCTACGAAGTTCTCTATGGGCGTAAGTGTCGAACCCCTCTGAATTGGTGAGAAACTGGGGAACGTACACTCATTGGTCCGGATATTGTTCAGCGAGCTGAAGATCAAGTTCACGTCATTCGTGAACATTTGAAGGCCGCTCAGTCCCGCCAGAAGAGCAACTATGACCGCAAACACAGAGAAATGAAATATCAACCTGGTGAACAAGCCTACCTCCGTGTCACTCCCATGAGGGGCACTCATCGCTTCGGGATCAAAGGCAAGTTGGCCCCTCGCTACATTGGTCCGTTCCGTATCCTTTCCAGGAGTGGAGCCGTGGCATACCGATTGGAATTGCCGCCAAACCTCTCCCAAGTCCACGATGTCTTTCAAGTGTCGCAACTCCGACGCTGCTTCAAGGACCCTATCCGTGAAGTGGAACATGATATGATTGAGCTGCAACAGGACTTGACTTATCAAGAACATCCGAGCCGCATTCTTGATCAGTCTGAACGTCGAACCCGCAACAAGACCGTCAAATTCCTCAAGGTTCAGTGGTCGAATCATTCTGAAGATGAAGCCACCTGGGAATGCGAAGACCGCCTTCGTGATGAATACCCTGATCTTTTCCTCGCTACCACTTAAATTCTCGGGACGAGAATTCTTGTAGTGGGGGAGATTTGTAACACCCTTAGTATCTGTAACAGTAATCACTGTCATTGTGGATCATCACTGTTGCTAATCACTGTTGTTCCCTGTCCTTAATCAAACTTTGCTCTGATCATATTCAAACCCATGATGTGTGGTGATCAAAACTCAAGGCCCCGTGCGCCTTGATCACTTGGAATCAAACCCAAACCCTAAACCTTTTTAAATGAAAATTAAAACAATGTGGCAAATAAAAGTTTGCCCAAAATTTATGAAACCACTTTTATAAATTCACTAATAATCTCTGGATCATGTTGGTATAGTTGTTGTTATTTATTAAACTACCAAATAATTCAAACAAATAAAACAGTAGCTTGAATTGCCCGTTTTAATCATTTAATAATTAAAAGAAATATCTAATGGACTTATTTTGCTACAAAAACTTTTGTGGCACTGTTATACAGTGCACTATTAATTTAGAGACACATTGCATATTTTTCAAAAATGCCTAGATAACTAAAACAACTAGATGATACCCCGCGCCTTGCTGCGGGAATTGATCGCTCTATATTTCAACAAAATTTAATTATGTAAATTTTATATATTTAGATTAATAACAAATGAACCAAAAAATTAAAAACACATACAATTTATTATATTTTATTATGTTTAGTTATTGATTTTTTTGAATATAAGTATAATAAGAGAATGAAAAATATTTTCCTATGCATACTCGTATGTTGAGGTGGGTCTTATCCCATCCGTAATTGTGTGGTGATGCAACATGCTTGTATGTTGAGATAAATAAGTTAGTGGGGATCGAGGGAATTGGTCTTCTTATATTTCAACAAAATTTAATTACATGAATTATCAATATTTAGATTAATAAAAAATGAACCAAATTTTTTTAAAACACATACAACTTATTATATTTGATTGTGTATATTTATAAATTATTTTTAAAATATAAATATAGTAAGGGAATGAAAAATATTTTTCCATGCATGAATGGTTGCATGTGGTATTGGGTCTTGTCCCATGCATGGTTCCATGTTGAGGTTGACCTTGTCCCAATCATAATTGTGTGGTGATGTGGCATGCTTGCATGTTGAGATAGATAAGATAGTGGGGATGATCTATTATAGTATTATAGATTACAAAGGATACTAAAAAGAAAACAATAATAATAATAAAAAGAAGCTATCTTGCGCCTGGGCGCAACCCTCCCACTGGGCCGGCCCACCCACCTTGCCCCCTGTACAAAGAGGCCGAGCCCCCCAGGGTCAACTCCTCTCAACTCCCCCACCCCCGATCCCCTCCCCCGATCTGGATTGAACTCTGCGCCCCCGTCTCCCTCCAGGAACGCCGCCGGTAGGCCTGGCCCCAGCGCCGGCCGCCTCCCGTGCTTCCCCCCCCCCACGACGCCTCCTCGGTCGCCCCCCTCAACGTCACCCCCTGGAGGCCACGCCTCCTCAACCCCCGCCAGTCCCCTGCCGCCCCGGGCTCCTCCTCCCCTGCTACCTCCAACGTCGACGCCCCCGAGCTCGGCCTCCCCGGAAGCAGTGCCCGGCCGCGACGAACACCCCCCCTTGTGAGCTCCCATGGCGCAGCGCCCTCCCCTCTCCCCCTTTTTCCCCGCCTCTTTGCGTCCCCGTGGGCTCCCCGCGCCGGCGGCCACCATGGCCGGTGTTCGAGCTCCCGAGATCGCTCGCCATGGCGTGCTGCCGCGCCCTCCAGCGCGCGTCCCGTGGCCACGCACCCCCCTGCGCTCGCTCCGGTCGTCGCCGTAACCCCGGCCGCGCCCCGTCCCGGCCCCCTCGCCGTTTTGGTCTGCGTCGACGGGCTCCTGCTCGCCGGCGTGGGCACGGGCTGGCTAATCGCCCTGGACTAACCCCTCTAAAACTCCCTGACGAGTGGGGCCCCATCCCCTAATCAATCTGTTAATTAAAATTAAGTGGTAGGCTAATTCCCTGTGAGGATGTCTTGTGGACCCCCTCCATATGTTAATTAAGTTATTTGGTTAAAATAAACTTTGTTTAGTTCATGTGCCTATGACCAGTGGGCCCCCCACCTCTAATTGAGTTTGCTTAAAAATGCTAATAAAAATGAGCAATGACATGTGGGACCCCACTGTCATTTACATAATAAAATCCCACTGGTCAGGTTTGACCAGACAACTCTCTGTGGATAATGTTGCAATTTATTAATAAAAGAAATCCAGAAAATGATTTAAAATTGATTTAAACTTCAAAAATCAATATCTTTTAAACCGTGTATCAGATGAAAAAACTTTATAGATGAAAGTTGATCAGAAAAATATAACGGTGAAGAGTACGCTACCCGTATACCCACCACACCCCTCTAACATACCGAACATCGAACCGCCCCCTCTGAACCGTTTGCCCGATGAATTGTTCGGTACTGCTATAGTACCCGGATGAATTTATTTCGAACACGAAAGTTTTTCGGAATAGGGCAACTAATCCGGATACACCCCCCTCACGTTTGTCGGATGTCCATGACACCTCCGACATGATACCTTCCCCCTCCGGATACCCTGTCCGGTAATCACCCGGAGCTGACAGTTCATCCACGGATGAATTCCCGCTCCGTGCTACGTATATCGTACAACGTTAGAGCATCGTTAACATTTTATATGTCATGTCTTGTATTTGAATTGCTATTATTGCCGTGTATTTATTGTTTCTCCCACCTCTTTTATTGTCCAGTAGTCTCGACGTCCGCTGCTGATGCCCCTGTGATCGACTACTTCGTCGACAACCGTACCTCTACCGTTGAGCTTACAGACAAGCAGAGCCATTCTCTTCCCTAGATATCGCCTATCTTTCCGTACTTTTCTTGCACTAGGCATATGATGCTGATGGTACGTTATAATCCTACTCAATTGCATAGCCTGTTTTTTTCGCCCCTTGATGTACCTTCTGTTATCCTATGCAGCCTATTATATATATTATATTCAGCAGTGAACCCTGCGCATTGTTAGTCAATAGGGTTAGATAGCGAGCCATGTTCACTATGGGAGTGAATGCGGATGCGTTACATTTCAACTGCTACATGTACGGTTCAGAGCAGACACCGCTTCAGGCCCCTACCCCGGCTCTGCCGAGCCACCTCAAGTGTGAGCTATCGAGGAGTAATCCTTGTACTCCACTCGTTGCTGAATCTGTATAGCCGTCCTAGGGTACTGAACCACGGTTGTCCTTACAGGTAAGGAGTCGGGTGACCCCACGGTGCCCGCGCAGGGTATCTTAGTGGAACGACAGGTCAGGTGTATTCCACCGGTGTGCGGCGGGCCTGGTACTGTTCGTGGCCGAAGGATTTCTTGTTGTACGAAAGTCGAGCTCTTCGGAGCAAACGCGAGACAAGGTAAGGAGATGGTTCACCTTGTTGGTAACCGCACGAGTTGGTGGGACGACAGGGCAGACACCGACGTTACTGGTGGTCCTGACTGCTGTCGTTGTCCGCGACTCATTCAATAAGGGGCAACGATAACGGTTGTCTCGACAGAAAATTAATAAAATGCTTAACGGGTTCGGCGGATGGCTTGAGTAGCCTTTTGGCTTGTACGCACTACCTATACGTGGGATTACGCGTTTGGGAGCCTCCGCAATGTAGCCTCGTTCGAAAGCTCTGAAAGACGTCCAATTCAGCATTGCGGCAGGGACGGATCGCGCTACGACGTTGGAATTCACCCTGCTCGCAACGACCCGGAGAGCGAGGGGTGATAGGCCCATGACCCCCTTGCCCTTAGGGCTGTAGACCGGCGGGGACCTCTCTGATGAGCCGTAGGATGGACTGCGTTGTGTCAGATAGCCTCGGTGGGGCATTCCCTAACAAGGTGTACGCCACCCTAGAGATCCGAGCGTGTAGTGTCACACTAGTGCACCCCTGCAGGGAAGATTGATCTATTCGAATAGTCGTCCACGGTAACAGGACGCTTTATGCTGAAGCCAGATCCTACCACTACGAACTACTACTATTAAACTGTTGGTTCTGGGTTTCCTCCCTCGCGGGGATGTCGAGGGAGGGAACTCGGAGGCATTATTAATTATGATTACAACTTATGATTATACAATGCTGCAGCAACTTCTGCTGCATTGTTACTTTCATTACTGTTGTATTAAACTGTTGGCTGATTCTTACCTCATGCTGCAAGACTCGTCGGAAGATGCTAGTCTTCGATAGGCCTAACTTCTCTTCCTTATTCTGATTTCTACCTTGCAGTCCACTATATACAGCCTTCCCCTTCCATTTGATACAAATGCATAAATGCTTAGTAGCGGATGTAAGACTCGCGGGTATGCTAGATACTCACCTTTGCTTTATTTCCCCTTTTCGCTTTGCCTGATCGGCCGCTGCAGTCGACGTTGGAGCCCAGGAGCAGGAGATTCCAGGAGGAGCCTACTACGACGTCGAGTTCCCATTGACCAGGAGTAGATCGGCGCATCCCAGGCAGGAGGCCTTGCCTTTTCGATCTGTACCTCTGATGTTATTTGTGCTAGCCTTCTTAAGGCAAAACTTGACTAACTATGTCTGTACTCAGATATTATGATTTTATGACTTATGTATTCGGGTCCGTGTGACCCCCCTTCATTGTAATATATTTGGTTTATCCTTTTGTGTTTAGTGTTTTGCTGTGATATTCTCACCGTGTCACCTTGATTCCGATCATGTACCCTGCGTGTATGATTACTGTACATGATCGTAAATCGAGGGCGTCACAACATAGCACTTTGTACAGTGTGAACTGGTCGAGCAAACATCGTTGCGTACTGAGGATCGTTCTACCTTCCCGCACTTACTTTTAGTACTTGTAGTTTCGATGTATTTTTCTTCACTATGTTTAGCTTCATTATTTAGTTTTGCTTCATAGTTGTTCCTTTCTGTTGTTCTTCTGTGATGCATTCGGCTTCCCTTTGAAGTTTCAATCAAAAAATTTGAAGTGATCATTCACCCCCTCCCCCTCTGATCACATCCTTGGTCTTTCAATTGGTACCAGAGCTAGGCACTTCCTATGCTCTGCGTGTTTTGGACTAACCTCCTGGAGTGTTGCCAAGTATGTCGTTTGCATCTATTCGCTCCGGCGGACCCATTCCTGTGTACAATGGAACCGACTACCCATACTGGAAGGGCAATATGATGAGAAACATCATATCCATTGATCTTGTTGCCTGGCAAGTTGTCAAGACTGGAGTACAAGTTAAAGACAAAGCTGCTCCTACTCCCGATGAAGTGAGAAAGCAGGGTCTTGATACTCAAGTCTGGGTGTTCATCACAAATCACTTGAATCCTGATAAATATCATGAAGTGAAGAATATTCCCTCTGCTAAAGGCGTTTGGGACTATCTTGAAATGATTGGAGAAGGTGTCTCTACTCAGAAAGATGCTTGAATTGACACGCTCCGAAGCAAATTACATCGGTTCAGGCGCATGGAGGGTGAAAAAAGTTGCTTCAATCTATAGCAGACTCACCGCTCTCGCAGGTGAGCTGGCCTCCCTTGGCGCCACTGATGTCACCAGCTCAATGGTTGTAAGGACTTTGCTTCGATCCCTGGATGACTCCTTCTCTCACATTGTGCTGATGATCAAAGAGAGATATGACTTCAGAGATCTTGTTCCCGCTGACATTCTTGAGAGACTCAAAACCTTCGAAATGGAAGAAGAGGAAAAACATGATGTCAATGGATCTTGAAGAAGAACTCATGCCCTCAAGGCAAAAGCTTCACACCATTCATCTTCAGATGTCAGTTCTGCTTCTGGTGGTGAGTCAGATGATCCTGCAAGCATTGGAAAGGATCTGGCTCTTATCATGAGGCACTTCAATTGTTTCCAGAGGAAGAGCTCTTCATCACCGAAGAAGAACTAATCTTCAAGGAACTCAAGCAACTCCTCTCACTGCTCGTCTTCAAGAAACTCGCCAGCGAAAGACAAGTGCTGCTACAAGTGTAAGAAACCAGGTCATGACATTGCTGACTGTCCTCTATGGGAAGTTGAAAACAAATCAAAGCACTCTCACAGCAAGTCCTCTATCGAATCTCACAAATCATCCAAAAGCTATGAGTCAAAGAGATATGAATCAATCTCTCAAAGGGACAAGAATAATGATTCTGATAATGATAAGAGAAGAAGTACCATAAGAAGCGCGAGAGTTCCTCTTCGAAGTCTCACTCGTCTCATCAAAGAAATTCTCACCGAGCCAAAGCCTATTTGGGTAAAGAGATGAACTCTAAAGAAGAAGCATCAGGGTCAGAAGCTGAATCAGGCTCAAGGTCCGGGTCAGGATCCGAATCCTGTGGTGTTGCTGGTCTAGAATTTGCTTCGGCTGGTGCCTCGAGTTCTTTATTCACCAAAAATAACAACGAAGACGAAACTCCATCCTACTGCTTCATGGCCAAGGCCAAGGTATCTTCCTCTAAAGTTTCCTATGACACTTCTGATGGCTCGTCTTATGAAGTGACTCTAGAGTTAGCTATGCTAAACTTGCTTCTATGTCACAAGATGTCACTTAGCAAAACCATTAAGAAGTCAGAAACCATGTTGATCGATGAGATAGAAAAAGGTCAAACTTTAACTAATGAGCATGTTGCTCTGAAGGAAAAGTTTGAGGAACTATCCACTCGGCATGATCTTCTTTCAGTGGAGTATGAGAAGCTCACCTATGAATTTCTTCAAAGGAAAATGGCTCTCGAGAAACTAAAAGAGGCTCATGAAGAATTGGAAAATGTTAACCTCTCTCTCATGGCTCAACAAGGTTCCGAACCTAAACCTGATTCTATTTCGCCATGCTTAACTTGTTTGGATCGAAGTAAAACTAATTTTAATTCAAAACTGAACAAAGGCAAAGAACCTATGTTTATTGATGATACTAATCCCTCGGATGAGGAAAATTCTGTTGTTACCGAGGAACTTCTTAGGTTGAAAGATTTGTTTGAAACAGGTATGTTCAAAATTGTTCAGGGACACCAGTACTTCTGTGATATCCTAAAGAAGTCTCTCCTTCATAGGAATCCTCGAAAGGAAGGTGTTGGTTTCGAAAGGAAACTAAACCCCGATGGCACTTACTGGGAACCTGAGCAGTATGCAGAACTGTGTGGGTTCTGGCGAAGGAAATACCCATTGATATTGCTAACCTTTTGGGTTTCAACTGCAAAATAGATAAGACAATTGTTGATGAGTCACTTGACTCTGACTACAAACTTATCAAAGATCGTGAAGGAAATGATTCGGCTGAATATATTGGTACCCTCCAAAGAATGGTTTCTATAAAAGACAAATCTGGGTGCGCAAGTCACTCGTTGATAAACTACCTGCTAACCATTCTGTGCAGGAAAAATCATCGGTACCACCGAAACACTTCTATTCTCTTGAAGAGAGAAACGATCCTTTGGTTCCCGAATCAAATGTTCCTCAAAAGGAATATTATTGTGTTGATCGTAATGTTTATCATCATCGTGATAACAATAATAAAATTGCCTATGCTCATTCATACCCTAACCCATCAGCGAAGAATTATGTTTTTGGTGTGCTAGATGGTTCCCCTCATAGAAATACTTCTACTCGTAACTTTTCCGCTGCGTCAACAAGTACATCTGCACCATCTCAGTCACCTGCTCGTTTGTGGGTGATTAAGAAGAACTAATTCTTCTGCAGGGCTATGTCTCCAGTGGATCCGAATGGGTCATGGACAATGGTTGCACTAATCATATGACCGGAGACAAAGAGTTGTTCATCGAAGAAAAACTCATTCAATATTCTCAGAGATACATTACATTCGGTGAGAACAATAAGGGTAAAGTTATTGGTTTGGTTAAGGTTGCTATATCAAAAAATAATCATATTGACTAAGTTATGTTTGTTCAATCTCTTTGATATAATCTCATGTCAATATCAAAACTATGTGATATGGGTATGCTTGTTCTGTTATTTGCTTCACGTTGTGTTGTGTTTTCACATGATGACTACTATACATTTTAATTCGATGGCCATCGTAAAGTAGATTTATATATTGTGGATTTCTCTTCGAGCCCTGCTGTCTCCACCTACTTAATGGCAAAAGCCTCATCAGGATGGTTATGGCATAGAAGACTTGGTCATGTAGGGATGAGAAATCTTCAAACTCTTGTGAAGAAGAAGCATATCATTGGCCTTAACAAAGTAAAATTCAATAAGGATCGTCTCTGTAGTGCCTGTGAAGCTGGCAGGATAACAAAGAAACATCATTCAGCGAAGCCAATCATGACTACTACTCGTCCTCTTGAATTGCTTCATACGGATCTCTTTTGTCCTCAAAATTATGCTAGTCTGGGAGGTAATA
Organism: Bromus sterilis; assembly: GCA_950022295.1. Taxonomy (NCBI): domain Eukaryota; kingdom Viridiplantae; phylum Streptophyta; class Magnoliopsida; order Poales; family Poaceae; genus Bromus; species Bromus sterilis. The sequence goes on along the minus strand of OX465601.1, from coordinate 132,460,645 downwards.
AGTATGGTCTAGTTATTGTTGATGATTTTTCTTGCTTCACTAGGGTTTTCTTTCTAGATGACAGGAGCAAAGTTGTCGAGATCTTCAAGTCATTCGCAAAGAGATCTCAGACCGAATATGAACTGAAAGTAAAGCACATCCGAAGCGATAATGGAACTGAATTCAAGAACACTAATATCAAAGATTTTCTTGATGAATATGGTATCACTCATGAGTTCTCTGCTGCTTATACACCTCAACAAAATGGTGTTGTTGAGAGAAAGAATCGCACTCTTATTGAGATGACCAGAACTATGCTTGCTGAATACAAGACTCCTCTCAGGTTCTTGGCCAAAGCAATTAACACTGCTTGCCATATCATCAACAAGGTTTATCTTCATAAGTTCCTAAAGAAAACTTCTCATGAACTTATCACTGGTAACTAGCCTAATGTTTTATACCTTAGGGTGTTTGGTGCTCCATGTTTTGTCAGAGATATGAACCATAACTCTAAATTTTCCCCTAAGGCCCATGAAGGTTTTATCTTAGGTTATGGCTCGAACTCTCACACTTACAGAGTGTATAACTCCCACTTTGGAAAAGTTATGGAAACTGTAAATGTGAGGTTTGATGAAACTAATGGCTTTCAAAAGGAGCATTTGCCTCATGTTCTAGATGAACCTCCTCTGGATGAAGCGATCAGGTCCATGGCTATTGGAAATATTCGCCCCGTCGAAGGAAATCCTAGCCAAGATAACAAGGATGATGATGATCCAATGTTCCCACACATAGCACGGGGCGCTGGATATCATAATCCTGATGATATCGATGGATAGGACGAAGAAGAACCTATGAACGAAGAAAATGCTGATCTAGAAGGACAAGCTGATCCCGAAGGAGATCCCGAGCCACAATAAAACGAAGTAGCACTGACTCGAGTTCAAAGAAGAGTAGACGTAGATTCGATTCTCGAAGAAATTCGTCAACCAGGTCGTCCCACTACTCGATCTCGTACTCATTTGGCTAACTTTTGTGGATTTTTCTGTTTGTCTCCATGTTAAAACCGTCAAAATTCGATGAAGCCATGATGGACCCAGACTGGTTAATTGCTATGATTGAGGAACTTCATTAGTTTGAAAGAAACAAAGTCTGGTCCCTTGTTGAGAGACCTGATCCCACGAAGCATAACATCATTGGTACAAAGTGTATTTTCCGCAACAAGCAAGATGAAAATGGTATTGTGGTAAGAAACAAAGCACGACTGGTTGCACAAGGTTATACCCAAATCGGAGGTATTGATTTCGGTGAAACTTATGCTCCAGTAGCTCGTCTTGAATCCATTCGTGTTATGCTTGCCTTTGCAAATTACAATGGTATTTTGCTATATCAAATGGATGTTAAAAGTGCATTTCTTAACGGTGAAATCGAGGAAGAAGTCTATGTTATGCAGCCACCAGGTTTTGAATACCCGAAGAATCCTGACATGGTGTACAAGTTGCACAAGGCTCTTTATGGGTTAAAGCAAGCACCTCGTGCTTGGTATGAAATTCTGAAAGATTTCCTCCTACAGAAAGCTTTAAACCAGGAACAACTGACCCAACTCTTTTTACCCGATCCTATAATGGTGATCTATTTGTGTGTTAGATATATGTAAATGATATTATTTTTGGCTGCACCAACCCTAATATCAGCGAAGTATTTGCTAAAATGATGCCGAAGAAATATGAGATGTCTATGATGGTGAATTGAAGTTCTTCCTTGGACTTCAAATTCGTCAACAGAAGAATGGCACATTCATTTCTCAAGAAAAACATCTCAAAGATATCCTGAAGAAGTTTGGTCTCACTGATTGCAAGAATACCAAGACTGCTATGCCAACCAGTGGGTTTCTTGATGCAGATGAGAAGGGCAAACCCTTAGATCAGAATAAATGTTGGTCTATGATTGGTTCTTTATTATATCTATGTGCATCTATGATGGCGTGGAAGTGGTAATGGCTTCTCGCCCTTCGTTGGTTACCCCAAGTGGAAGGTGAGATGTAGGATAGCAGCAAATTTCCCTCGGTGAAGATACCGAGGTTGAGTATTGTCCAGAAGGACTCCAACAATGATAAGTAGGTGGTTCGGCAAGTGATGAGCCGTCTGAAAAGAATCACTTGCTTCTCCTGGACCTGCACACAATACAATTAACTTTGCTCCCAACGAAGTTCAGAGAGGTTGTCAATCTCTCCGGTCTGAAAGTAAATACTGAAAAGGTAAATAGCTTGTAAGCAATGATGAGAATATGGACCGGGGTCCTGTGATGTTCACTAGTGATGTCTCTCTCCCAAAAGACGATAAAACTTCTATGCGAGGCAAACAAATTACATATGGGAAATTGACAGGATTATAAACGCACCACAATGCTAACTATGTTACAAAAGACAGGAAGAGGCTCATAAGCATGGGCAGTACGCCAAAATAAGTATACCGAAATCCATCTACATCTACTACTAATCATCCACCTTGAGATATCTATCCAGAACATCTCGCTGGTATTAAGTTGTGAGTCCCCCAAAGTGTAAACCCAAAGCAACAAACAACTGCATTAAAAGAACTTTGCGTAAAGTAAACAATCCTTGCAACCGCGGTTACAAGTGATGCCCCACAGGCGTAAGGGATCGAGATAGTCTTCGCGGGTAAGTTAACCCAATTTATTGATTCGACACACGGGGAGCCAAAGAGTATTTATAAGCTTTGACAGTCGAGTTGTCAATTCAACCGCACCTGAAATATACTTGCTTGCAACAATAGATAAGTAGTAACGGTAATATGATAGTGATGATAGAAATAGTAAAAATAGATAGCAAAAATAACAACTAATAACCAGCAGGATTGAAAACACTGTAGGCTAGGGAGATGGATGGTCGGGCGCTGCATGGATGAGAGTAAACATATAATAGATTCTAACACGGGGCAAGGCACACAGAAAAGCAATGATCATCTAGGCAAATATCAAACATTAGGCATGTATCCCGTAGGTAGTTGTGCGTGCTTGCAATAAGAACTTGCACAACATCTTTTGTCCTACCATCCCGCTACGAATGGGGCCAAAAGGAACTTATGGAGATTAAGGTGGTCCTGTCAAAGAGCACCGGAACAAAGCAATAAACTCAATGGATACAAGGAATCCTCAAATTATGGACCATCCCCTTTGGTGTCCCAAGCTGTCACCTTCGGGATCGCCGGTTCCGGACCATAATAGGTGCATACAACTCATAGATAGGATCTAGAACACAAATATATTCATGAAAACACATAGGGTTCAGATCTGAAAACATGGCACTCGGGCCCAAAGTGACAAGCATTAAGAACAACAAGTTGTAGCAAAGATGATAAACACCAAAGTAGATGATAGGCAACATGCCCCCAACAATCTGATGAACTATTACATGATTAAACTCATCCAATCCCTACCATCCCCTTTGCCTACAACAGGGAATTACTCACACATGTGAAGAGAAGTCATGGAGGATGGATGGAGTGGCGATGGTGATGACGATGGCGACGATCTCCCCTCTCCGGAGGCCAAATCAGCCTCCATATTAGCCCTCCCGAAGAAGAACAGAGGGTGGCGGCGGCTCCGCGACGGAAACTGGGAAAACGACTTCTGTTCTGGGGTTTTCTCGTCACGGGGATAAATAGGAGTCTCGGTAGGGCACCAGAGGAGGTGGGAGCAGCCCAGGTGGCCTGAGGGCGCGGCCCCACCCCTGGCCGCGCCAGGGGGGCGCCTGAGGCCCCCAGGGCTCCCCTCTGGCCCCACTTCTGGCTTCTGACTCCTTCGGGTGCGTGGATTTTCTGGTATTTTTCTGGGAATTTTCTGGAACGTCTGAAAATCCATTTTCCTGCACACAATAAAACCATACAGGCAGCTCTGCTGAAAACATCGTTAGTCCGGGTTAGTTTCGTTCAAATCATGCAAGAATGAGGGCAAAACAATAGCAAAACTGTTTAGAAAAGTAGATACGTTTGAGACGTATCAACAAGCAACATTGTTTTCCCCCTTGTGGCCACATCACATCCCCTAGACTCATGTTTCTGTCACTCAAGCGTGTCATCAGGGGGCATGTACCCACAATCGAGCATAACGTTCCCTCTTGGAGTTACTATCCACACTTGGCCAAAGCAATAAACAACAACGAAGAACATGCAAGAATTACTTAGGAACAAAAGTATAAGAGATCAAAAGCAAATATATTACTCTATCACGATCTGAACACAATCTCATAATCCATCGGATCCCATCAAACTCAACATAGCACAGCAGAAGAATTACATATGTGCCTCGATCATGTAGGGCAGCTCGCGAGGTCTAAACCATGAAGAACAAAGAGGGGAGGTGAACATCGCATAGCTACTGATAACGGACCCATGGTCCAAGGTAGAGTACTCACGGCACATCCAGGAAGCGTCCATGGTGGAGGAGAAGCTCCCGGAGGTCGATCCTCCCTCCGGCTGGGTGCCGGGAAGGGTCCTGACGGTGCTCCCGATGCTGGAAGCGCAGCGGCGGCGGAACAAAGGCGAGATTGCGAAATAGGGTTCTGTCTTCGGAGTTTCCCCGTCACGGAGAATAAATAGGCGAAGGGGGCTGCCAGGGGGCCACCAGGGGTCCAGGCGCCCCCCCTGGGGACCCTGGTGGTGTCCCTCTGGCCCCACTTGGCTGCTTCTGGAAGACTCCGTTACGCTGATTTTTTATCCGATTTTCCCGAATTTTTGGATCACTTTTAATATGGGGGAAACCTGGAATAGAAACACACGAGAAAACTGGAACTGGCACTGGGGTGCACTGAGTTAGTAGGTTAGTCCAAATATGATCAAAAGTATATGAAAGTACATATAGATCATAGCAATATCACACTAAACATGCATGGAGCGACCAGAAATTATCGATACATTTGAGATGTATCGACATCCCAAGCTTAATTCCTGCTCGTCCTCGAGTAGGTAATTGATAACATGCATAATTTCTGTGGTGACATGCTAGCAACCATATAAGAACTTTGAAAAGTAAAGCAATCAAGGTATGTAATTCAATCAAGTCATAACATGCAAGAGTCTATATTAGCATTGAAACAAGCAACGAAAGAACATTAGGTGCAAGAGCTCTCGCTGTCCGTGACTCGAATGTCTCCAGATGGTGTTTGCGTGCAATAAGGGGGATAGGGAATACGAGAAAAAAGGTATTTTTGTGTTGAGAACTCAATCTACTAAAGTTTCACACTTGGTCTTCTTTGGAATCTTATCTTGACTCGTCCCCAGACCACTAGCCAGGTACAAGTCAATTTGATCCAATCCTTTTCGATATTTTGAGCACTCATGCAATGGATGAGCATAAGCACGAGAGTTGACACTGAGGATGGAAAAGAGAGAATATGGTGGAGGAGGAAGACAAAAATGATGAGAAAGGCTCAAATCAATGAGGACAATCATAGGCGAGAAGACCAAATGATAGATATGATGTGAGGAGTAGGGATTGCCATGCAACAGATGCACATATGAGCTGAAAAGCTCTCCAATGGAACTAGTGGGGGTGCATCTAACTTTCTCTCTCATGAAGACCTAGAGCTCTTTTGAGGAGGCTCATCCTTGGAATATGCAAGCCAAGTTCTATAGTGTGAAGGTCCCCACATAGTTATATGCATGATCATCTCTATGGAGTACAAGGATAAGAGGGAGTACTAGTGTGGATCTTTCAAAAGGATAGTAGTGTTACCCCTTTCTCTCTTTTTATTTCTTTTTCTCTTTTTTCTATTTTTTTGTATTTTTTGGTGGCCTCAATGGCTCTTTCTATTTAACTCTCATTTGTCCTCTTTGGGATCTTTTATTTTGTCCACTTTGGGATCTTTTCCTCACTTAAGGGCAACACTCTAATTTACAAGAGGGTATAGAAGATCTTTCACACTTTACAAGGTACTCAAATCATAAAGAAGATGTAGCTATCATGATGTATGCAATGTATGCCGCTGCTAGTGTAGCAGGAACATGTATGACATGAAGATCAAGTCATGAAGAGGTGGATGTTGCATGGAAATATATCTCGGAAAGGCTATGGAAAGGCCTTGATAGGTAGGTATGGTGGCTGTTTTGAGGAAAGATATAAGGAGGTTTATGATGACAGAGCGTATCATGCCAAGGGTTTGGATGTACCGGCGAAGGTGGACGCCAATTCTCGGAGTGAGAAGGAGGCAATGCACGACACAGGAGAGGCTAGCAAATATGAGGAGGTGGAAGTGTCAACTTTCAATACTTACATTAGTCTGAAGAACTCATGCACTTATTATCGGTAACTCTCAATCTAATAAGGAGGTTCATAAAGAGACAAGTACCCCGACGAGGAGTGTATGTGGGTCTGGTTATCCTTGCGCATCCTCGACTCATGGTACGTGAGTGTACTCTAATATTCGACCCCTCAGAAGAGTATTTATCCATCTAGTAGTTAGAGTTCTCAACTAGTTTTGTAGGTTTTTCAAAATAACACACGGATTGCCCAAAATACCTATCACTAATAGGCTAGAGCTCTTGACACCAAAAGTTCAAACATTCTCACATCAATACCTCAAAACTATTGCAAGTTACTACTGAAATTAAATAGCAACCTCAATTACCTACTTCTCAAAAACAAGACATAACTCTGTGCAACAACCAACTCTCTTAATAAGATAAACATGAAAACTAAAGAGAGTTCCAGCGACAAACTAAACAAAATCCAAGGCTCTTGCTAAGACAAACTAAGACTAAAACTAGACAGGGCAGTAGCTACGAAAAGATAAAGAACACACAACAACAAAAAGATAGGCGTGAAGAATCCTATGATGTGTTCTAGATTTTGAAAGTGAAGCGTGTTTCTCTCCCACATAAAGTAAGACGGGATCTAACTTGTTATGAACATAAAGAAAAGCTAAAGAAAACTAAAAATAAAACCTAAGAGTGAGACGCTCCAAACATAGCACATAACGCATGAAGTGATAAAAATATAGCGAGACGAAGGACGAACTGATGATTATTGATGGAGAAGGAGATGCTCGGGGGCATCCCCAAGCTTATACGGTTGAGTCTCCTTGAATATTTTCTGGGGATGCATGGGGGCATCCCCAAGCTTGAGTGCTTGACACTACCAAATCTTCTTTCATCATCTTCCATCGCACACTTGAAAACTCCCTTCATACACAACTCATCATAAGTTGATTAGAGAGGTTAGTACCATTAATAAATAATTTCCCCCCTTTATATAAAGATATTCTTGAAGAGATACTGTTTCTCAAGATTTCCAAAAGGTTTTTTCAAAGAAAAATCAAGCTTAAGGTTTGCAAAAGTTAGGAGAGACAAAACGTGGCAGAATCTGTGAAAAACAGAACAGCAGGTAGTAAAGAATTTTTTAGGGGTACTTCTGCAACTCAAATAAAAAAACTCAGAACATACTAAAGTTCCGTGATTTTATATAGCACTCTGTGTAAAAAATTCAGCTCAAAAAAATGAACTGGTGATTTATTCTTATTTTTTCGGTCACGAGGACAGAATCTGTTTTTCTGGACAGCATGTCACAACTTTCACTTCCCTTGTCATATGAGGCTATAACTTGGCACAAAGCTTGAAAATAAAGATACAATGATGTTGCTACAGTAGTAAAAATCATCAAGACCACTAAAAACAGAAGTAAAAACATCTTGGGTTGCCTCCCAACAAGCACTTTCTTTTACGCCTTTAAGCTAGGCATAAGGATTATAGAAGATGCTCACATAAGAATAAGAATTTGGAGCAAAAGAGAGCATCAAGAAGAAAATATGAGACACATTTAAGCCTAACCCACTTCCTGTGCATAAGCATCATGTAAGAAAATAAATCAGAGAAGCACAAAATGACAAGCATAGGAAGGTGTAACAAGAACAACTTCAAAACTTTCATCATAAAGAGAGGTGTTTTAGTAATATGAAAATTTCTACAACCAAGCTTTCGTCTCTCAAAATAATTTTCAGTAGAATCATGAAAAACATCAAGAATATAACTATCACATAAATCATGTTGTTCATGACCTACAAGAACACATGTATTGTTTTCAACACGGTTTTTAGGAACATAGGATAGATGCAACCCATCACATTGAGCCTCAATAAGAGCACAATTCTCCGGAATATGAGTTCGAGATTTCAAAAGGATAATAGGACAATCGTATGTGGGTGCAATAGAAACTATTTCATGCTTAACGCAAGGAACTATAACAAGTTCATCTTCGTAAGCGTCATCCATAGTGGCACCTTGGCCAAAGTATAGAAGGCATCAACTTCATCAAAAAGGGATATTCCAAAAGAATCCATAGGATCATAACATTCATATAAGGTAAGAGTCAAAGAGTTACTCTCATTAGAAGGTAGACATGGATGGCCCCATTCTTCCTCCTTTTGTTCGTTACTCTCCTCCTCTTTTTCATCAAAGGGGCTTTCAGGTTCAACAATTTGTTCTTCCATAGAGTCCTGTAAAACATTAGTCTCTTCCTTTGGGGGGAGACATTCTCTCAAGATGATCAGTAATATAATAATTTGCATCATAATTTTCCAAACAATAGTTAAGTATAGCAAGACTCTCAGATTTGTAAGGGGCATCATCAATATTTTTAATAAGAGAAGTAATTTCATAGGCACCCTTATAAGCATCAAAATCTTCTATTTGCTCTGCATCATCAAAATCATAATTTCTCTAACCATAAGAAGCTAAGGTTTCATCATCATTGTACTCACATTGGAAAGCATGGTGTTTGTGCCTCATAAAGCAACAAGATTCATCCCTGCAGAAAGATATATTATATATCGAGAACAAGTTTCTAGCATACTCATACAACTGGTGGATTTGTTTCCATAAGTGTATCCCCTTTTGAGACAAGCGGTGTTCCTTGTACCAGTTTTGTTGATCCTCGGTGAATCCTCCATGCCAATAAGATCTGGTTTCAAAGAAGTCAGACATTGATTGGCAAGTAAGGAACTAGACATACTTTTATTTTTTATTTTTGATAAAGGACACAAAAGCAAAAGCAAAAACTGAAAAGTAAACTAACAAGACTAAACAGTGAAGGTAAAAGGTCGTGGGAAACTCCCCTATCTTATCACTCGGAGTCCTCGGCAACGGCGCCAGAAATTTGCTTGATGGTGTGGAAGTGGTAATGGCTTCTCGCCCTTCGTTGGTTACCCCAAGTGGAAGGTGAGATGTAGGATAGCAGCAAATTTCCCTCGGTGAAGATACCGAGGTTGAGTATCGTCCAGAAGGACTCCGGCAATGATAAGTAGGTGGTTCGACAAGTGATGCGCCATGTGAAAAGAATCACTTGCTTCTCCTGGACCCGCACATAATACAATTAACTTTGCTCCCAACGAAGTTCAGAGAGGTTGTCAATCTCTCCGGTCTTCTTGTTTACAAAGGATCAAACACACAAGGGATAATGATAGCAGCTGAAAGTAAATACTGAAAAGGTAAATAGCTTGTAAGCAATGAAGAGAATATGGACCGGGGTCCCGTGATGTTCACTAGTGATGTATGTCTCCCAAAAGACGATAAAACTGCTATGCGAGGTAAAAAAATTACAGATGGGCAATTGACAGGATTATAAATGCACCGCAATGCTAACTATGTTACAAAAGAAAGGAAGAGGCTCATAAGCATGGGCAGTATGCAAAAATAAGTAGACCGAAATCCATCTACATCTACTACTAATCATCACCTTGAGATGTCTATCCAGAACATCTCGCTGGTATTAAGTTGCGAGTCCCACCCAAAGTGTAAACCAAAAGCAACAGACAACTGCATTAAAAGAACTTTGCATAAAGTAAACAATCCTTGCAACCGCGGTTACAAGCACTGTTGTTTTCCCCCTTGTGGCCACAACACATACCCTAGACTCATGTTTCTGTCACTCATGCATGTCATCAAGGGGCATGTACCCACAATCGAGCATAACGTTCCCTCTTGGAGTTACTATCCACCACTTGGCCAAAGCAATAAACAGCAATGAAGAACATGCAAGAATTACTTAGGAGAAAAAATATAAGAGATCAAAACAAAATATATTACTCTATCACGATCTGAACATAATCTCACAATCCATCGGATCCCATCAAACTCAACATAGCAACAACAGAAGAATTACATATGTGCCTCGATCATGTAGGGCATCTCACGAGGTCTAAACCATGAAGAACAAAGAGGGGAGGAGAAGATCACATAGCTACTGATCACGGACCCATGGTCCAAGGTAGACTAATCACGACACATCCGAGAAGCATCCATGGTGGAGAAGAAGCTCCCGGAGGTCGATCCTCCCTCCGGCAAGGTGCCGGGAAGGGTCCAGACGGTGCTCCCGATCTTGGAAGCGCGGCGGCGGCGGAACAGAGGCGAGATTGCGAAATAGGGTTCTGTCTTCGGAGTTTCCCCCTCACGGAGAATAAATAGGCAAAGGGGGGCAGCCAGGGGGCCACCAGGGGTCCAGGCGCCCCCTGGGCCCCTGGTGGTGGCCCTATGGCCCCACTTGGGTGCTTCTGGAAGACGCCGTTACGCTAATTTTTATCCGATTTTTCCTGAATTTTTGGAGCACTTTTAATATGGGGGAAACCTAGAATAGAAAAATAGCAGAAAACAGGAACTGGCACTGGGGTGCACTGAGTTAGTAGGTTAGTCCAAATATGATCAAAGGTATATGAAAGTGTATCTAGATCATAGCAATATCACACAAAACATGCATGGAGCGAGCAGAAATTATCGATACGTTTGAGACGTATCAATCTAGACTTGACATTATGCTTTCAGTATGTATTTGTGCTCGATTCAGGCAAATACAAAAGAATCACATCATATTGCTGTCAAGCGAATTCTTCGATATCTTGCTCACACACCTACCTTGGGCTTATGGTATCTCAAAGGTGCTCGGTTTGATCTTATTGGACATTCTGATTCAGACTGGGCTGGTGATTGTGTCGATCGTAAATCTACCGCAGGCACTTGTCATTTTATCGGTAGATCTCTTGTGTGTTGGGCTTCGAAGAAACAGAAATGTGTATCAATATCCACCGCTAAAGCCGAATATATTGCTGCTAGCTCATGTTGCACTCAGATTCTTTGGCTTAAGCAGACACTGAAAGATATGGCATTCATGTGAAGAAAATTCCCCTTCTATGTGATAATGAGAGTTCCATCAAAATTGCTCACAATCCAGTGCGGCACTCTCGAACGAAGCATATTGATATTCGTCATCATTTCCTTCGAGATCATGTTCAGCGTGAAGATATTGTGATTAGCCATGTCAGAACTGAAGATCAATTGGCTGATATTTTCACGAAACCATTGGATGAGAAGAGGTTCTGTGCGTTGAGATGTGAGATAAATATCTTAGACTCACACAACGTTCTGTAAGGATAAAGCTCACTTCCTTGTATATATTATTTTCATACTGTTTGAGTGTTTAGTTTTGTTTGCCCATTTGCTTTTAGTTATGTCTTTTGTTTCGTTTTGGTTTTTTTCTTATGTGCTTATCACCTTTAGTTTTTTTTCATTGTTTGGTTTCGAGGTGATAAGGTTTGGACCCTTTCCCTTATATTCTTCTTCGTTTCCAATCTATCTAGTCTAAAATGATTATGCACATTTGAAACGATATGCATTTTGCTTCGAATGTCATTGAGTTCCGAATCAAATGTTGTCAACTTTTATCGAAGTTTTACTCAAGGTCGAGAATTTGGTTTCGGCCGTTGAGATTTGTCTTTTTCGGTCCGTTGAGATTCTCTCACGAATCGCCACGAGATCCTCGTTGTCGAATCCAGAGAGACGGTTGATGGGAGCCGTCTGATACGATTTGACGGTTATGTCAGATCGGTCACTATATAAGCCCCCACCCCACCGAAACCAATTCCCCCACACTTTGTCTCTCTCCTTTTGACTCCTCCGCTCCCGTGCGCGCTGTCGTGCTTATCGCTCCCGCTGACGACCTCGCCACTTAGCTGCCGGACGGTCATCGCTTGGAGACTTCCCCGTCCATGAGAGCTTCATCTTCACCGCTCTCGTCGCCGTAGTCGCCCTCCGTCACCAAGCTAGGGTACGCCGGGTGATATGTGAGATGATGATAGTGATTTATCGCCCTTCGTTGGTAAACCCAAAGTGGAAGGCGCGATGTAGCACAGCAGCAAATTTCCCTCGGTGAAGATACCAAGGTTTGTCTCCAGTACGACTCCGGAGATGATAAGTAGGTGTCAGCGGCGCAACTGACGCGGACCTGCACACAGACACGATAACTTTGTTCCCAACGAAGTTCAGAGAGGTTGTCATTCTCTCCGGTCTTGTTGTTCACAAAGGGTCAAACACAAGGGATAATGATAGCAATTGAAAGTAAAAGCAGAAAAGTAAATGAGCGTGTAAACAGTGATGAGGATATGGACCGGGATACGTGATGTTCACTAGTGATGTCTCTCTCCCAAAAGACGATAAAATTGCTATGCGAGGTAAACAAATTATAGAAAGGAAATTGACAGGATTATGAACGCACCGCAATGCTAACTATGCTACAAAAGAAAGGACGAGGCTCAAAAGCATGGGCAGTACGCCAAAATAAGTAGACCGAAATCCAACTGCATCTACTACTAATCATCCACCTTGAGATATCTATCCAGAACATCTCGCTGGTAATAAGTTGCGAGCCCCACCCAAAGTGTAAACCCAAAGCAACAGACAACTGCATTAAAAAGAACTCTGCGTAAAATAAACAATCCTTGTAACCGCGGTTACAAGCACCGTTGTTTTCCCCCTTGTGGCAACATCACATCCCCTAGACTCATGTTTCTGTCACTCAAGCGTGTCATCGGGGGGCATGAACCCACAATCGAGCAAAACGTTCCCTCTTGGAGTCACTACCTACTACTTGGCCAAAGCAATAAACAGCAACGGAGAACATGCAAGAATTACTTAGGAACAAAAATATAAGAGATAAGAACCAAATATATTACTCAATCACAATCTGAACATAATCTCATAATCCATCAGATCCTATCAAACTCAACATAGCAATAGCAGAAATATTACAAAAGTGCCCCGATCATGTAGGGCAGCTCACGAGGTCTAAACCATGAAGAACAAAGAGGGGAGGAGAACATCACATAGCTACTGATCACGGACCCATGGTCCAAGGAAAACTACTCACGAGACATCCGGGGAGCATCCATGGTGGAGAGGAGACTCCCGGAGGTCGATCCTCCCTCCGGCAGGGTGCCGGGAAGAGGTCTTCTGGTGCTCCCGATCTCGGAAGCGCGGCGGCGGCGGAACAGAGGCGAGTTTGCGAAATAGGGTTCTCTCTTTGGAGTTTCCCTGTGACGGAGGATAAATAGGCAAAGGGGGGCAGTCAGAGGTGGACCAGGGGCCCCAGGCGCCCCCCTGGCGCGACCAGGGGTGGGGCCGTGCCGCGTGGCCGCCTGGGCCCCCTTGGATCCCCTCTGGCCCCTCCAGGGCTCTTCGCGAAGCTTCCTGTACGCTGATTTTTCCTGTATTTTTCCCGGAATTTTTCTGGCACTTTTTATATGGGGAAAAACTGAAATAGAAAAACAGCAAAAAACAGGAACTGGCACTGGGTGCACTGAGTTAATAGGTTAGTCCAAATATGATCAAAAGTGTATGAAAGTGTATCTAGATCATAGCAATATCACACAAAACATGCATGGAGCAAGCAAAAATTATATATACGTTTTGGACGTATCAACATCCCCAAGCTTAATTCCTGCTCGTCCTCGAGTAGGTAAATGATAACAACATAATTTCTGTGGTGACATGCTAGCAACCATAAAAGAACTTTGAAAAGTAAAACAATCAAGGTTAGAGATTCAATTCAAGTCATAACATGCAAGAGTCTATATTAGCATTGAAACAAGTAACAAAAGAACATTAGGTGCAAGATCTCTCGCTGTCCGTGACTCGAATGTCTCCAAATGGTGTTTGCGTGCAAGAAGGGGGATAGGGAATACGAGAATAAAATATTTTTGTGTTGAGAACCCAATCTACTAAAGTTTCACACTTGGTCTTCTTTGGGATCTTATCTTGACTCCTCCCCAGACCACTATCCAGGTACAAGTCAATTTGATCCACTCCTTTTCGATATTTTGAGCACTCATGCAATGGATGAGCGTAAGCACGAGAGTTGACACTTAGGATGGCAAAGATAGAAGTATGGTGGAGGAGGAAGACAAAAAGGATGAGAAAGGCTCACATCAGTGAGGACAATCATAGGCAAGAGATTCCAAATGATAGATATGATGTGAGGAGTAGGGATTGCCATGCAACGGATGCACATATGAGCTAGGAAGCTCTCCAATGGAACTAGTGGGGGTGCATCTAACTTGCTTGCTCATGAAGACCTAGAGCTCGTTTGAGGAGGCTCATCCTTGGAATATGCAAGCCAAGTTCTATAGTGTGAAGGTCCCCACATAGCTATATGCATAATGATCATCTCTATGGAGTACAAGGATATAAAGGGAGTACTAGTGTGGATCTATCAAAAGGATAGTAGTGTTGCCCCTTTCTCTCTTTTTTATTTCTTTTTTCTCTTTTTCTAATTTTTTTGTATTTTTTTGTGGCCTCAATGGCTCTTTCTATTTAACTCTCATTTGTCCTCTTTGTGATCTTTTAATGTGTCCACTTTGGGATCTTTTCCTCACTTAAGGGCAACACTCTATTTTACAAGAAGGTAAAGGAGATCTTTCACACTTTACAAGGTACTCAAAATCATAAAGAAGATGTAACTATCATGATGTATGCAATGTATGTCGCTGCCAGTGTAGCAAGAACATGTATGACATGAAGATCAAGTCATGAAGAGGTAGAAGTTGCATGGCAATGTAACTCGGAAAGGCTATGGAAATGCCTTGATAGGTAGGTATGGTGGCTGTTTTGAGGGAAGATATAAGGAGGCTTATGATGACAGAGCGTATCATGCCAAGGGTTTGGATGTACCGGAGAAGGTGGACACGAACTCTCGGAGTGAGAAGAAGGCAATGCACGGCACAGGAGAGGCTAGCAAAATATGGGAAGGTGGAAGTGTCAACTTTCAATACTTACATTAGTCCGAAGAACTCATGCACTTATTATCGGTAACTCTCAATCTAATAAGGAGGTTCACAAATGGACAAGTACCACGAGGAGGAGTGTATGGGGGTTTGGATATCCTTGCGCATCCTCGACTCATGGTACGTGAGTGTTCTCTAATATTCGACTCCTCAGAAGAGTAGTGATCCATCTAGTAGCTAGAGTTCTCAACTAGTTTTGTAGGTTTTGAAAATAAACACAGATTGCCCAAAATACGACACCTATCACTAATAGGTTAGAGCTCTTGACACCAAAAGTTCAAACATTACTCACATCAATACCTCAAAACTATTGCAAGTTACTACTAAAATTAAATAGCAACCTCAATTACCTACTCTCAAGACAAGACATAACTTAGTGCAACAACCAACTCTATTAACAAGATAAACATGAGAACTAAAGAGAGTTCAGCAACAAACTAAACAAAAGCCAAGGATCTTGCTAAATACAAACTAAGACTAAAACTAAACATGGCAGTAGCTATGAAAAGATAAAGAACACACAACAGCAAAAAGATAGGCATGAAGAATCCTATGATGTGTTCTAGATTTTGAAAGTGGAGCGTGTTTCTCTCCCACACAAAGTAAGATGGGATCTAACTTGTTATGAACAGCAAGCAAAGCTAAAGAAAACTAAAAGTAAAACCTAAGAGCGAGACGCTCCAAGCATAGCACATAATGCATGAAGTGATAAAAATATAGTGAGACGAAGGACGAACTGATGATTTTTGATGGAGAAGGGGATGCACGGGGGCATCCCCAAGCTTAGACGCTTGAGTCTCCTTGAATATTTGTTGGGGATGCATGGGGGCATCCCCAAGCTTGAGCGTTTGACACTCCCGAATCTTCTTTCATCATCTTCCATCGCACACTTGAAAACTCCCTTCATACATAACTCATCATAAGCTGATTAGAGAGGTTAGTACCCTCAATAAATAATTTTTCCCTACTGGATATAAAGATATTCTTGAAGAACTACTGTTTCTCAAGAGTGCCAAAAAGTTTTTGCAAAGAAAAAGCAAGCTGAAGGTTTGCAAAAGTTAGGAGAGACAAAACGTGGCAGAATATGTGAAAAATAGAATAGCAGATAGTAAAGAATTTTTTAGGGATACTTCTACAACTCAAATCAAAAAACTCAGAACATACGGAAGTTTCGTAATTGTATAGAGCATACTGTGTAATCATTTCAGCTCAAAAAGATGAACTGGGATTTTTCTGGAATTTTTCTGGTCACGAGGACAGAATCTGTTTTCTGGACAGCATGTCACAACTTTTACTTCCCTTGCCGTAAGAGGCTATAACTTGGCACAAAGTTGAAAAATAAAGATACAATGATGTTGCTACAGTATTAAAAATGATCAATACACAACAAAAGCAAAAAGAACAACCTAAATTCGTTGCGGGCTGCCTCCCGAAAGCGCTTCTTTAAAGCCATTAGCTAGGCATGATGCAAAAAGAAGAATCAAGTTTTATCAAGAGAAAGAGAATAACTAGCCCGAGTAACGGACTCAAAAGTTAACTTGATTTTCTTTATAGGGAAGTGTTCCATCCCCTTTTTGAATGAGAATTGAAATTTTATATTCCCCTCTTTCATGTCAATAACCGCACCAACGGTGCGAAGAAAAGGACGTCCCAAAATAATTGGACACAAAGGTTCACACTCTATATCCATAACAATAAAATCAACGGGAACATAGTTGTCATTGACAATGATAAGAACATCGTCGATCTTCCCCAAAGGTTTCTTTACGGAAGAATCAACAAGACGAACACCAAAAGAACAAGGCTCAAAAGGCTTTAATTCAAACATATCAAATATTATTTTGGGCATAATGGAGGTACTAGCTCCAACATCACATAAAGCATAACAAGAGAAGTTATTTAATTTAATTTCTATCATAGGGTCCCAACCATCATCTAGCTTCCTAGGTATGGAGGCTTCTACTCTAAGCTTCTCCTCCCTAGCTTTGATGAGAGCATTTGTGATATGCTCCGTGAAGGCAAGATTAAGTGTGCTAGTGTGGGGGTCTCTAGACATTTTGTGTAGCAAGCTAATAACTTCTGAGAGGGTACAACTATCAAAATCAATATCACTACTATCAAAGGTGGTAGTAGTCTCATCTAGGTTCACTTGCTTGAAACCCTCTATGTTCATAGGAGTTTCTTCATCTTCGGTTGAGGTATTAGCATCACCATTAATAGGTCCAACGGGACTAGGAGTGCATTGGGTGCTAAAAGTTTGAGTGTCCTCAACAATTTGGATAGTGGCAACTGTGTGGTGTGTAGGAAGGCTCTTAACTCTATCCTCTTCCTCTTTTTTTCTAGCCCATATTTCTTTAAGTTTAGCCATCATCCTAATATTTTCATTAATTTGTAATTGGATAGCATTAATAGGAGTGGCCTTATTCTCCTCAAGGGGAGAGGTTCTAATTTTAAGCATCTCAATATCAAGGGCTAAGCTTTCTACCTTCAAAGAGAGATTATCTATTTTAGCTAATTTCTCCTCTACATTTTTGTTGAAGGCTTTTTGGGTAGTGATAAAGTCTCTAAGCATGCTTTCTAATTCAGAAGAGGGGTTCTTGTTGCTAGTGTAGGTATTGTTGTTCCCATAGTTGGATGGAAACGATCTAGGATTGCTAGCAAAATTTCCCCTATAAGCATTGTTGTTGAAGTTGTTTCTAGCAATAAAGTTCACATCTACTTGTTCTTGAGCAACCAAAGAATTTAAAGGGACATCATGAGGATCAATAGAGGGTTGCTTGGTAAGTATAGACATAATTAAGTCAACTTTTTCATTGAGGGAGGTAATTTCCTCGACAGAGTTTACCTTCCTACCTGTTGGAGCGCGTTCGGTGTGACATTGGGAATAATTGGTCATCATTTCATCGAGAAGCTTCGTGGCAGAACCAAGTGTAGTTGACATAAAGGTTCCTCCCGCGGCCGAATCTAACAGGTTCCGCGAGGTAAAGTTCAAGCCTGCATAAAAAGTCTGGATAACCATCCAGGTAGTCAAACCATGTGTAGGGCATTTCTTAACAAGAAATTTCATTCGTTCCCAAGCTTGGGCAACGTGTTCATTATCCAATTGCTTAAAATTCATAATATTAATCCTCAATTGGATAATCTTAGCAGGAGGGTAGTACTTACCTATAAAAGCATCTTTGCACTTATCCCAAGAATCTATGCTATTCCTAGGCAAAGATTGAAACCAGATTTTAGCATCTCCCCTTAAAGAGAAAGGAAAGAGCTTGAGCTTAACAACATCACCTTCTACTTCTTTATACTTTTGCATATCACATAATTCAACAAAATTATTCAAGTGTAAAGCAACATCATCTCCAGCACCAGAGAATTGATCTGTCATAACAAGGTTTAGCAAAGCAGGTTTAATTTCATAAGAGGTAGCTGAAGTGGCAGGTGTGGCAATGGGAGTGCAGATAAAGTCTTGGTTGTTGTGACTAGTGAAGTCACACAACTTGGTGTTTTCAGTGGAACCCATAGTAGCAGCAAGTGTGGCAGATTTTATTGTAATTTTTGATAAAAGACACAAACATAAAAACTGAAAGGTAAACTAACAAGACTAATAAACAAAGGTAAAGGGTAGTGTGCAACTCCCCTATCTTAGCACTCGGAGTCCCCGGCAACGGCGCCAGAAATTTGGCTTGATGTGCGAGATGATGATAGTGATTTCTCGCCCTTCGTTGGTAAACCCCAAGTGGAAGGAGTGATGTAGCACATCAGCAAATTTCCCTCGGTGAAGATACCAAGGTTTGTCTCCAGTAGGACTCCGGAGATGATAAGTAGGTGTCAGCGGCGCAACTGACGCGGGCCTGCACACAGACACGATAACTTTGTTCCCAACGAAGTTCAGAGAGGTTGTCAATCTCTCCGGTCTTGTTGTTCACAAAGGGTCAAACATAAGGGATAATGATAGCAATTGAAAGTAAAAGCAGAAAAGTAAATGAGCGTGCAAACAGTGATGAGGATATGGACCGGGATACGTGATGTTCACTAGTGATGTCTCTCTCCCAAAAGACGATAATATTGCTATGCGAGGTAGACAAATTACAGAAAGGCAATTGACAGGATTATGAACGCACCGCAATGCTAACTATTCTACAAAAGAAAGGACGAGGCTCAAAAGCATGGGCAGTACGCCAAAATAAGTAGACCGAAATCCAACTGCATGTACTACTAATCATCCACCTTGAGATATCTATCCAGAACATCTCGCTGGTATTAAGTTGCGAGCCCCACCCAAGTGTAAATCCAAAGCAACAGACAACTGCATTAAAAAGAACTCTGTGTAAAATAAACAATCCTTGTAACCGTGGTTACAAGCACCGTTGTTTTCCCCCTTGTGGCAACAGCACATCCCCTAGACTCATGTTTCTGTCACTCAAGCATGTCAGCGGGGGGCATGAAACCACAATCGAGCAAAACGTTCCCTCTTGGAGTCACTACCTACTACTTGGTCAAAGCAATAAACAGCAACGGAGAACATGCAAGAATTACTTAGGAACAAAAATATAAGAGATAAGAAACAAATATATTACTCAATCACAATCTGAACATAATCTCATAATCCATCAGATCCTATCAAACTCAACATAGCAATAGAAGAAATATTAGAAAAGTGCCTCGATCATGTAGGGCACCTCACGAGGTCTAAACCATGAAGAACAAAGAGGGGAGGAGAACATCACATAGCTACTGATCACGGACCCATGGTCCAAGGAAAACTACTCACGAGACATCCGGGGAGCATCCATGGTGGAGAGGAGACTCCCGGAGGTCAATCCTCCCTCCGGCAGGGTGCCGGGAAGAGGTCTTCTGGTGCTCCCGATATCAGAAGCGCGGTGGCGGCGGAACAGAGGCGAGTTTGCGAAATAGGGTTCTCTCTTAGGAGTTTCCCCGTGATAGAGGATAAATAGGCGAAGGTGGGCAGCCAGAGGTGGACCAGGGGCCCCAGGCGCCCCCCTGGCGCGGCCAGGGGTGGGGCCGCGCCGGGTGGCTGCCTGGGCCCCCTGGCTCCCCTCTGGCCCTCCCGGGCTCTTCGCGAAGCTTCCTGTACGCTGATTTTTCCTGTATTTTTTCCGGAATTTTTCTGGCACTTTTTATATGGGGGAAAACTGAAATAGAAAAACAGCAGAAAACAGGAACTGGCACTGGGGTGCACTGAGTTAATAGGTTAGTCCAAATATGATCAAAAGTGTATGAAAGTGTATCTAGATCATAGCAATATCACACAAAACATGCATGGAGCAAGCAGAAATTATAGATACGTTTTGGATGTATCACCGGGTTCGATCCAATCTCTCCCTCTCTTGATCCTCTTCAAGATTGGATCGGTTTCTTAAGGTTGTTCTTGATGGATTTTTATTAGATTTTCTCGCTCTGTTGGATCTGCTGAACTGTGGGAAATCTATTTGCAAATTTCCAGTTCCCCACTCCGATTCAGGTTAGACTGTGATTTGGTTTGTCGATATGCATTTGTTCTCTGTTAGATCCTTTCTATGAATATATCTAGCTCAGTACAAAGAAGAACATGAAGAAAAATCTTGATCTCACACCGAATCAATCATCAAAACTGTTTTCGAAACTTTTGCTGGTCCTTAATCATACCTATCTCTATTTATCTTCGTTCCTATCTCTCTTCACAGGATGTCTGCTTAATTTGGCAATGAGTCACCAGTTTTGGATGGTTCTCTAGTTGAAGTGTAGCAGACTATGCAGAAAAGGAAAGGTGGAAGAACCAAGGAGTGAAACAATGCTTTAGGAATTCCTCAATCAGTCATTGATAGGCTCAATCTGATGACGCCTGAGAGAGAGATAGACCAGCAAAGAAAAACAAGATTGCAAGTGATTCACAGATACTAGGATCTTCGTTGGTACAAGTACAAGTTTGTGCCCGAAGATAAATGGGAAGTGTAGTTTGCCTTCAATCCTTCATATCAGTACTGTATGCAATGTGCGAAGAAATACAATGAATCCAATCGCCATTTGTACTTCCCAGTACCCCCGAAGAAGCCTCACTCAACTTCTCTCAGAATACCTGATGACTACCCCAAGGAGAAGAAGAGATTGGCCATGTTGGCCGAAAAGTTGCGGAAGAAGATGAAAAAGGAAACAACAAAGAAACGTGAAGCCGAAGCTGCCGACAAAGAAACCAGCTCTCCAAAGAAGAAATCTCGGAATCTGAGGAAGAAATTTTCCTCTCCCCTCTTGCCTTCACCGAGGAAGAACAAGTTGTTCTTCTTGCTGGTGCTCTGTAAGATTCCATGGATGGAATTTGATCCTGCTACTCACGCAAATGATGAGTCTAAAATGAATCGCATTGCCCCTTTCTAGAAGGAAAAGCTTCACCTAAAGCTAAAGAAGAAGCCCGACGAGAATCCTGGCGAGAAGCCTGTCTCAAAAGGCATCCAAATTCGTGATCCCGCTAACAAGGCTGCATCTCGCCATTTCAATGATACAACCAACCTGGTTTTAGAGAAACCATTGGCTATCGATCCCCCTCCTCCTTCTTCTCCGAAGGAAGTCAGGTCGAAGCAGAAGCACGACCCTTCGAAGCAGAAGCAAGTTGCCAAGAAGACTTCTGCCCCATCCAAGCTCAGCGCCACTACTGCCAAGCCCACTCCACTGTTACCCAGGTGGATCGCAAGCCCTCTGAAGAGGAATTGTGCAAAAAGGACAAGGAAGAAGTTGAGCGGCGCCACAAGTTGGCTAAGGAATCAACAACAAAGGAAAAGGAGGCTTTGGCGAAGGAAAAGCTTGATGCCTCCAACAAGGCTGCTGAAGAGGCTGAAAAGAAGCGAAAGCTCGAAGAATCAAAAAATAATGAAGAATTTGCTGCTGCTGCTGGTCAACAGCTCAAAGTTTCTAGAACATAGAGAAAAGCAGCTCTAGAACAAATTGCTACTAAGACTGCTGACAAGAGAGCCCGAGCGGCTCAGAAACAGGCTGTAGTGTCCACCGCAGCACTTGCTGACGTCCCAAGGCCGAAGCAAAATGTTGCAGTTGAGCCCGAAGCTCAAGATGACTTGGATCGCAATATCCAACATCAATTTCCTGATCCACGCGATGCTGAACTATGGGATGCCTTGGGCATCACCGAAGCCCTATGGAAGAAGGGAGAATCAGAAGGAGAAGCTGCTGATGGCGTGGAAGTGGTAATGGCTTGTCGCCCTTCGTTGGTTACCCCAAGTGGAAGGTGAGATGTAGGATAGCAGCAAATTTCCCCTATGTAGAGGATAGGGTTTGTCTCCCGTAGGACTCCGGCGATGATAAGTAGGTGGTGGAGCGAGCAACGTGCCGTTTGAGATATTTCTCTCTTAACCTGGACCTGCACACAATACAATTCAATTTGCTCCCAACGAAGTTCAGAGAGGTTGTCAATCTCTCCGGTCTTGTTGTTTACAAAGGATCAAACACATGATAATGATAATGATAATGATAGCAACTGAAAGTACATACTGAAAAAAGAAATAGCTTGTAAACAATGATGAGAATATGGACCGGGGTCCCGTGATGTTCACTAGTGATGTCTCTCTCCCAAAAGACGATAAAACTGCTATGCGAGGTAAACAAATTACAGATGGGCAATTGACAGGATTATAAACACACCGCAATGCTAACTATTTTACAAAAGAAAGGAAGAGGCTCATAAGCATGGGCAGTATGCCAAAATAAGTAGACCGAAATCCATCTGCATCTACTACTAATCATCCACCTTGAGATATCTATCCAGAACATCTCGCTGGTATTAGGTTGCGAGCCCCACCCAAAGTGTAAACCCAAAGCAACGGACAACTGCATTAAAAGAACTTTGCGTAAAGTAAACAATCCTTGCAACCGCGGTTACAAGCACCGTTGTTTTCCCCCTTGTGGCCATAGCACATTCCCTAGACTCATGTTTCTGTCACTCAAGCGTGTCATCAGGGGGCATGTACCCACAATCGAGCATAACGTTCCCTCTTGGAGTTACTACCTACCACTTGGCCAAAGCAATAAACAGCAACAGAGAACATGCAAGAATTACTTAGGAACACAAATATACGAGATAAAAACCAAATATATTACTCTATCACGATCTGAACATAATCTCATAATCCATCAGATCCCATCAAACTCAGCATAGCAACAACAGAAGAATTACATAAGTGCCTCGATCATGTAGGGCAGCTACCGAGGTCTAAACCATGAATAACAAAGAGGGGAGGAGACCATCACATAACTACGGATCACGGACCCATGATCCAAGGTAGACTACTCACGGCACATCCGGGCAGCGTCCATGGTGGAGGAGAAGCTCTCGGAGGTCAATCCTTCCTCCGGCAGGGTGCCGGGAGGGGTCCGGACGGTGCTCCCGATATTGGAAGCGCGGCAGCGGCGGAACATAGTAGAATTTGCGAAATAGGGTTCTGTCTTCGGAAGATCCCCGTGACGAAGAATAAATAGGCGAAGGGAGGCAGCCAGGGGGCCCACCAGGGGCCCAGGCGCCCCCCTGGCGCGGCCAGGCCCCTGGTCGCGCCAGGTGGCCGCCTGGGTGCCTGGACATGGCCCCCTGGCCCTCCTTCGGGATTCTGGAGGCTTCCGACACGCTGATTTTTTATCTGATTTTTCCCGGATATTTTGAGCACTTTTTATATGGGGAAAAACTGAAATAGATAAACAGCAGAAAATGGGAACTAGCACTGGGGTGCACTGAGTTAGTAGGTTAGTCCAAATATGATAAAAAATGTATGAAAGTGTATCTAGATCATAGCAATATCACACAAAACATGCATGGAGCGAGCAGAAATTATCGATACGTTTGAGACGTATTAGCTGCTCCTGGTGAAGCGTATGTGCCACTCACAATCGACGAAATGATTGAAAATTTCATGACGAAGCTGAAAGAGTTGTCTGCACGAGACAGAGTTGAAACTGAAAAGATGCATAAGTTTCAGAGGCGTGTTGAGATCGAAACTTATGAAGACTTCAAGGAACAAGATCTATCTCTTCTCCAGCAAGTCACTGAAGCAAATCTTGTCACCAAGAGTGATGTGCTGGTCTACAAAGTCAAGATTAGAAAAGTTGTTGAAGATCTTTGCCGTAGACACAACTGTGTTGTACTAACTGTTGATTAGAAGAAGAGGAAAGCCACCACCGAAGCTTTGTCTCCTAACCCTCCTCAGAATCAGCCTTCGAAGAAAAAGCCAGGCACGAAGAGAGCCCGTCTGACTTTGATTGACACGGCTTGCATGAAAGATGAAGCCGTGTCCCGTCCGCCTGAACGTATTTCTGCTCTTGCACCCCTGATACGCGAGAGAGATAATTGTTTCTCGCCCTTCGTTGGTTACTCCAAGTGGAAGGTGAGATGAAGTTTAGCAGCAAGTTTCCCTCGGTGAAGATATCGAGGTTTGTCTCCAGTAGGACTCTGGAGATGATAAGTAGGTGTCAGCGGCGCAACTGACGTGGACCTGCACACAGACACAAATAACTTTGCTCCCAACGAAGTTCAGAGAGGTTGTCAATCTCTCCAGTCTTGTTGTTTACAAAGGATCAAATGCAAGGGATAATGATAAAGATACAAACTGAAAGTAAAAGCAAGAAAGTAAATAAGTGTGTAAACAATGATGAGAATATGGACCGGGGTCCCGTGATGTCTCTCTCCCGAAAGACGATAAAACTATTATGCGAGGTAAACAAATTACAGATGAGAAATTGACAGGATTATAGACGCACCGCAATGCTAACTATGCTACAAATAAAGGAAGAGGCTCAAAAGCATGGGCAATACGCCAAAATAATTGACCGAAATCCAACTGCATCTACTACTAATCATCCACCTTGAGATAGCTATCCAGAATATCTCGCTGGTATTAAGTTGCGAGCCCCACCCAAATTGTAAACCCAAAGCAACAGACAACTGCATTAAAAAGCACTTTGCGTAAAGTAAACAATCCTTGCAACCGCGGTTACAAGCACCGTTTTTTTCCCCCTTGTGGCAACAACACATCCCCTAGACTCATGTTTCTGTCACTCAAGCGTGTCATCAGGGGGCATGAACCCACCATCGAGCATAACATTTCGTCTTGGAGTTACTACCTACTACTTGGGCAAAGCAATAAACAGCAATGGAGAACATGCAAGAATTACTTAGAACAAAAATATAAAAGATAAGAACCAAATATATTACTCTATCACAATCTGAACATAATCTCATAATCCATCAGATCCATCAAACTCAGCATAGCAACAGCAGAAAGATTACATATGTGCCTCGATCATGTAGGTTAGCTCACGAGGTCTAAACCATGAAGAACAAAGAGGGTAGGAGAACATCACATATCTACTGATCACGGACCCATGGTCCAAAGGAAACTACTCACGACACATCCGGGAAGCGTCCATGGTGGAGGGGAAGCTCCCGGAGGTTGATCCTCCCTCCGGCAGGGTGCCAGGAAGAGGTCTCCTGGCGCTCCCGATCTTGGAAGCGTTACGGCAGCAGAACAGAGGCGGGTTCTGTCTTCGGGGGTTTCGTGTCACGGGGAATAAATAAGCGACGGGGGGGGGGGGGGGGGCAGCCAGGGGGGCCACCAGGGGTTCAGGCGCTCCCTGACGCGGCCAAGCCCTGTGCCGCGTCAGGTGGCCGCCTGGGCACCTGGTGTTGGCCCCCTGGCCCCACTTCGGGACTCCGAAAGCTTCTGTTGCGCTGATTTTTTTATCTGATTTTCCCGAATTTTTGGAGCACTTTTAATATGGGGGAAAACTGAAATAGAAAAACAGCAAAAAACAGAAACTGGCACTGGGGTGCACTGAGTTAATATGTTAGTCCAAATATGATCAAAAGTGTATGAAAGTGTATCTACATCATAGCAATATCACACAAACATGCATGGAGCAAGCAGAAATTATAAATACGTTTGGGACGTATCAACATCCCAAGCTTAATTCCTGCTCGTCCTCGAGTAGGTAAATGATAACAAGCATAATTTCTGTGGTGACATGCTAGCAACCATATAAGAACTTTGAAAAGTAAAGCAATCAAGGTATGTGATTCAATTCAAGTCATAACATGCAAGAGTCTATATTACCATCGAAAGAAGCAACGAAAGAACATTAGGTGCAAGAGCTCTTGCTGTCCGTGACTCGAATGTCTCCAAATGGTGTTTGCTTACAAGAAGGGGGATAGGGAATACGAGAAAAAGTATTTTTGTTGAGAACTCAATCTACTAAAGTTTCACACTTGGTCTTCTTTGGAATCTTATCTTGACTCGTCCCCAGACCACTAGCCAGGTACAAGTCAATTTGATCCACTCCTTTTTGATATTTTGAGCACTCATGCAATGGATGAGCGTAAGCACGAGAGTTGACACTTAGGATGGCAAAGACAGAAATATGGTGGAGGAGGAAGACAAAAAGGGTGAGAAAGGCTCACATCAATGAGGACAATCATAGGCGAGAATGCCAAATGATAGATATGATGTGATGAGTAGGGATTGCCATGCAATGGATGCACGCATGCGCTAAGAAAAGCTCTCCAATGGAACTAGTGGGGGTTCATGTAAGGCCCCTGATGCGGTACTAACTCTAACTAGTCGCTTTCGCGTCCGGTCGGAGTTAGAAGCGCATCAAACGCCACCGGCGCACGACACTCGCACTCGTGTCGCTGCCGAATTCTCGACAACAGGTATAAAAACACAACTCTACAAGAAAGGAAATACATATAGAGATAATAGAGCAGGGCATACAACGCCACTGTCCAAAACATAACATTCTCATGAATACATCTCATCAGTACATCAAGCGGAAGCAAAGTCGGACCGGGTACGGTCAAGATACAAATTTCCCTAGGGAGGGCTACACATAAATCCACCCACGGGAACGTCTGAGCCCAACTAAGGATCCTACTGGTCGATGTAGTCATACTCGTCGTCATCCTCCGGGGGCACCTCCATGAAGTATCGTCCAGTGCTGGGGTCGAGGTAGTAGTCCACTGCAGCGGCCGATCAGGCAAGGCGGTAAAAGCGGAAAAGTAAACGGGGGTGAGAACATATTATTACGGAATAACTAACGCTGTAGGTAAGGAAAAGGTATAGACAGTTTGCAGCCGTACTAGCATATATGGTGGCTACACGTTCTATCAGGATAAAGATGAGATCCAAGAATTTACGTCGACAACGTGTCGTAAGTCAGCTACCCACCTACTTACGCAAACATAACACATCCTCGTTTCCCTCTCGGTCCCCCTGGACGAAGAAAGACAACCAAGGTACGCACATGGTTTGTCAAGTTTTATAGCATGATTTTCATTGATGTTATTCTATGAACAAGGAGTAGGTCTCAAGTAGTCCATAACCGCGGACACGGATTTTCGAAAAGATTTACCCTGCAGGGGTGTACCAACTGTCCATTATAGACGTCGCATGTACGCCCGGTTTCCACTTGGCTAGGTAAGCGCCTGAAACTCCGGAACGTCAAGGTCCCTCTAACTAACGACGCACAAATCCGGGTGGCCCCCGGTGAGTCGACACCCAACTCAAAAGCTGGCCATGCTCTCGAATCGGTCCCTACCGTCAGGCTAAGGTCGGTAAGTCACACCTGAATATTCAGGGGACCCCTAGCTCGCCAAGTGTGGACCAACGAGAGAAACCATGTCTCCGCTGGCCCGGGTTGTTTCGAAAACAGCTGGGGTACCTACCAACACACACGCAGTTGCAAATGTAAATCAGCTCGGGCCACCACTGGAATTGTACGAAGCTAAGTAGGTAAGACAAGGGGGCCCCATAAAACCCCACACACGATTAGGCACGCTCGTCAAGGAACACAATACCCGGAACTCGGGTCCTAGGTGACTCAAATGGAACAAAGCACCAGACGGGAATAGTCCAGCCTTCCACCTTTCGTCGAATATAAATTAACATCATTTACCAATAATAAATATCAACCAACTTCTTTTATAGCATGATATCCCAACCATAAATGTATAGGGTAAGCAGCAGGTTTTCTATCCATACTAAGCAATGGCTGAGCAGCGGTAACTTAGCAGAACAATGGTTTGCTGGGATGTGGGGGTCATGGCTGTATGTTTTTTTTAAACATGGCATACAATGTAGATATGATCAGGCAATAACGTTCTAGAGCTACAGCTAGGCATGAGCAGAAAGTTATAAAGTAATGACACAGATCTCCCCCTTGCCTGGTAAGGTAGTCGAAGCAGTACTCACGGTACCCTCGGGCTCGGTGTCGGACAGCTCCACGTAAGTCTCCTCGGCGATCTCAGGTGCTAACGTAAGGTACCGGCAGGAAAAGGCACACAAGTAAGCAACTGAAGCAACTCAAACAAGGATGGCATGTTCAAGTTTTATTTACATGATATGACCCTGTCTATTCAAGTTTAAATGAAGGTGATGACGACAAGTCATCACTTCCATATGCAATTTATTTACATTGTGACGGCTTTGGTCTGAGCGTTGACTTAGGTGTAGATAGCATGATAGCATGACATGATCAACAAGCATTGCAAGAATTTAAATAACATGAAAGTAAAACAATGATTCCGGAGACGGAGTAGTGTCGGTGAAATTGACACTTAAGAAGGTGCTACAATTGTTGAAGGTCAGCCCCATAGCACATGACAATATGTTAAGGCGGACTTGGAGAAAAAGATGGCATGGAACTGCCTTGACAAGATCAGATGAACAACATTTCAAATGCACTGAAGTTGGAATGTTGCATGCAGACAGACCTGAAAGCTTCTGGACCAGGTGATCACACCTTGTCTCAAAAGTTGCTCAACACAACAGGAAAATATCACTACTGAACTCCTTTCAGAAAAGCACCCTAAAACCATATATGACATGTCTCAGTTTGAATTTGCAATGGCAGTTGCAAATTCAGCTAAAGTTCAGGGGGCTGAGTGCAAAATTTGTACATCAGGAATTTGAAAAAGGTTTAGATGATGAAAACATTATCACCATGCAACTCCTTGTGCAAAACTACCCAAAAATCATATATGACATGGGTAATTTGAACTTGAACCAATTTCCAAAAATAAATACAAGCAACAGGGGGGGTTTATTTGCAAAATGACCAAACTTCAAATTAGAAGGGGTCAGATGCAAAAGCTAATATCACCACTGTGTTCAGTAGCTCAAAATACCCCAAATTCATATATGGGATGCCACTGTTTGACAACTTGGGCAAAATCAGATTTGAATTTGAAATTCAAATCCAAATTGAATTTAAAATAGAAAAGAAAAGATTGAAAAATAGAAATAAAATAAAAAGAAAAGGAACAGGGGAGCCCAGCCACTTGGGCTGGTTCGGCCAGCGGCCCAACGCTGCTCGCTGCTCCCTGGTGGGCTAGAGCTAAACGGGCCGAGCCCAGTGGCTAGTGCGGCCAGCTCCAAAAGAGCAAAAATGGAGGGTTTTTAATCAAACCCAGGGGGGATTCGAACCCGCGACCTCGCGCTTACGAAGCCAAGCACTCGACCAACTCGGCTACTGATCGGGTTGTGACAGGGAACAACCCGCACTGGGTAAGTTCTAGCTACTAGGCGTAGGCAGAACTGAACCGAAACTGAACCAAGTTCAGTTGGCTGTCGACGGCAGAAAGGCGAGACCTTTACGTTGCCCTGCTTCGATCCAGGCCTTCTACGCCTTGGAGCAGCGCTGCAACCCTACGAGCTCACTACGGTGTTCGGTCTTGCACGAGAAATGAAGCGGATCGGAGTGATCTGCTGAAGCAACGGCACCCTGCACTTCTCTGTCTGAAGAAAAACAACAGGCTGCAGCTCTACGCGCGCGATGATTTCCGGCGAACACCGCATCGCATCCAGGGCGCCGTGGCCTCCGGTGAGTCTTGCTGGTCGGAGATGGATGTGCCGAGCACCCATTTTTGTGCTAAGATCACCTCGCCGTGCTACGATTTGAAACTACGCCTCGACGGAAAATCATGGCGGAACCGGGTCTGAAGAAACAGGGGGGGAGAACGAGCTCACAGCGGGGAAGAAAGGTTCGCACGGGCTTGGGGAAGGTCGCCGGACGCTTACTGTCGGCGTCGTGGACGAAGGCGGGCTCGTGCTGCGCAGAGCTCAGGCCATGGACCTCCTGTCCATGGCGAAATCGGGCCGGAAGCAGAGGAGAGGAACGGGAGAGGCGGCGGCGCCCGAGGGGGGAGAAGAACTAGGGTTTGGAGGAGGAGGCGCTGGCGCATATAAAGGAGAGGGGGGAGGCGACGTGGACGCAGGAGGTCCTCTCCTCCACGGTGCCATGTGCGTGCAGGGGAAAAGCGAAGAGAGGAGGGGGATGACAGGCGGGTCCCGCACGGCAGTGAGAGAGAGAGACGAAGGGAAAAAAAAGAAAAAGGAACGGGCGCGCTCGGGTGGGCCGAGTCCAGGCGGCCCAGTTGGGCTGGAGGGGAGAAGGAATGGAAAAACAGCCCTTTTCCAAAAGAAAAAGAGCAGCAGAGAGAAATAAAAGAAAAAGAGGGGAATAGGGGTCAGAAAAATATTCCAATTATTTTTAGAAAACCCCTAAATTGATGTTTGATCATCCAAAATTGGTTTGATCATTTTAGCATGCAGTGAAAAATCTTCACCAGCAAAACAGTACCTTTTTCTATTTAAAATTAAATAGAAAAGGACTTTGAAGAGTTTTTGAGAGAAAAATAGAAGGTTCAAAATTTCATGAGTTTGAAATTCTTAATCCTTGTATTTTTCTAGATTTTTCAAAAGTGGTTTGACCAATTTTGGCAACAACAAAAATGTGGCCCTGTTTTTGAATTCAAAACACTTTGAACTAGGGCTACTGTTTTTGTTGGTGGCAAAAATGCCTTGAGGGTTTTAAAACCCTTGCCATATGAAATGAAATGGCTAGGCCAAGTTTGGGATCAAGAGGAGTGAGCATGTGGCAAGGAAAATTCCATGACTGCCCCTCTTGAACCACTTTGGATGCAAAAGAAACCAACCCAACATGACTCCAATCTTAATGCCAATTTAAATCCTCACATGAAATGATATAAACCTCCACCATGCCAAGTTACAAGTCCAACAGAGAAAGTAAAATACATGGTGTTTGCACTTATTACATGTGGGCTGTTACAGCTCTCCCCCACCAACACAGGATCTCGTCCCGAGATCTAAGCAAGAAAAAGCTCGGGATACTCGGAACGGAGATGATCTTCACGCTCCCACGTTGCTTCCTTCTCTGAGTGATGTGCCCATTGCACCTTGAGGAACTTGACGGTCTTGTTGCGAGTCTTGCGCTCGAACGAGTCAAGAACACGGACTGGACGCTCTGAGTAAGAAAGATCCGCACTGAGCTGGATCTCGCCCAAGTCCACTGCCTGCTCTGGCTGCTTGAAACACTTCTTCAACTGAGACAGGTGAAACACATCATGCACCATAGCCAAACTATCTGGAAGCTCGAGGCGGAACGCAAGAGGTCCCCGAGTCTCGAGAATGCGGAACGGACCAACGAACCTGGGAGCCAACTTGCCTTTGATCCCAAAGCGGTGAGTGCCTCGAAGTGGAGACACTTTGAGGTATGCGAAGTCACCAACTTTTAAGTCAACACCACGATGCTTCTTGTCATAATAGGCCTTCTGCCTAGACTGTGCTGCCTTTAGGTTCTCTCGGACAATCTTCACTGCGTCCTCTGCCTCTTGGATCACATCTGGACCGAACAGCTGCCTCTCGCCTGCCTTTAGGTAGGTATGGTGGATGTTTTGAGGAAAGATATAAGGAGGTATATGATGACAGAACGTATCATGCCAAGGGTTTGGATGTACCGGCGAAGGTGTACGCCAACTCCCGGAGTGAGAAGAAAGCAATGCACGGCACAGGAAAGGCTAGCAAATATGAGGAGGTGGAAGTGTCAACTTTCAATACTAACATTAGTCCGAAGAACTCATGCACTTATTATCGGTAACTCTCAATCTAATAAGGAGGTTCACAAAGAGACAAGTACCCCGAGGAGGAGTGTATGGGGGTTTGTTTATCCTTGCCCATCCTCGACTCATGGTACGTGATGTACTCTAATATCCGATCCCTCCAAAGATTAGCAATCCATCTAGTAGCTAGAGTTCTCAACTAGTTTTTTAGGTTTTGAAAATAAACACGGATTTCCCAAAATACGACACCTATCACTAATATGCTAGAGCTCTTGACACCAAAATTTCAAACATTACTCACATCAATACCTCAAAACCACTGCAAGTTATACTAAAATTAAATAGCAACCTCAATTACCTACTTTCAAGACAAGACACAACTCAGTGCAACAACCAACTCTCTTAACAAGATAAACATGAAAACTAAAGAGAGCTCCAGCAACAAACTAAACAAAAGCCAAGGCTCTTGCTAAAGACAAACTAAAACTAAAACTAAACATGGCAGTAGCTACGAAAAGGTAAAGAACACACAACAGCAAAAAGGTAAGCATGAAAAATCCTATGATGTGTTCTAGATTTGAGTGGAGCATGTTTCTCTCCCACGCAAAGTAAGATGGGGTCTAATTTGTTATGAACAGCAAGAAAAGCTAAAGAAAACTAAAAATAAAACCTAAGAGCGGGACGCTCCAAGCATAGCACATAACGCATGAAGTAATAAAAATATAGTGAGATGAAGGACGAACTGATGATTGTTGATGGAGAAGGGGATGCACGGGGGCATCCCCAAGCTTAGATGCTTGAGTCTCCTTGAATATTTATTGGGGATGCATGGGGGCATCCCCAAGTTTGAGCGCTTGACACTCCCAGATCTTCTTTCATCATCTTCCATCGCACACTTGAAAACTCCCTTCATACATAACTCATCATAAGCTGATCAGAGAGGTTAGTACCCTTAATAAAATAATTTTCCCCATTGGATATAAATATATTATTGAAGAGCTATTGTTTCTCAAGATTGCCTAAAGGTTTTTGCAAAGAAAAAGCAAGCTTAAGGTTTGCAAAAGTAAGGAAAGGCAAAACATGGAAGAATCTGTGAAAAACCGAACAACAGGCAGTAGATAATTTTTTCGGGGTAATTCTACAACTCAAATCAAAAAACTCAGAACATACGAAAGTTCCGCAATTGTATACAGCACGCTGTGTAAAAAATTCATCTCAAAAAAGATGAACTGGTGATTTGATCCAATTGTTTCCGTCAAGAAGACATAATCTGTTTTCTGGACAGCATGTCTCAACGTTTGCTTCCCTTGTCATATGAGGCTATAACTTGGCACAAAGCTTGAAAATAAAGATACAATGATGTTGCTACAGTAGTAAAAATCATCAAGACCACTAAAAACAGAAGTAAAAACATCTTGGGTTGCCTCCCAACAAGCGCTTTCTTTTACGCCTTTAAGCTAGGCATAAGGCAAAAGAAGAATCAAGTTTTATCAAAAGAAAGAGAATAGCTAGCCCGTGTAACGGACTCAAAAGGTAACTTGATTTTCTTTCTAGGGAAGTGTTCCATCCCCTTTTTGAGAGGTAATTTAAATTTATATTCCCCTCTTTCATGTCAATAACGGCACCAACGGTGTGAAGAAAAGGACGTCCCAAAATAATTGGACATAAAGGTTCACACTCTATATCCATAATAATAAAATCAACGGGAACATAGTTGTCATTGACAATGATAAGAACATCGTCGATCTTCCCGAAAGGTTTCTTTAAGGAAGAATCAACAAGACGAACACCAAAAGAACAAGAATCAAAAGATTTCAATTCAAACATATCATACATTCTTTTGGGCATGACGGAGGTACTAGCTCCAACGTCACATAAAGCATAGCAAGAGAAGTTATTTAATTTAATTTTGATCATAGGGTCCCAACCATCATCTAGCTTCCTAGGTATGGAGGATTTTATCCTAAGCTTCTCCTCCTTAGCTTTGATGAGAGCTTTTGTGATATGCTCCGTGAAGGCAAGATTGAGTGTGCTAGTGTGGGGGTCTCTAGACATTTTGTGTAGCAAGCTAATAACTTCTGAGAGGGTGCAACTGTCAAAATCAATATCACTACTATCAAAGGTGGTAGTAGTGTCATCTAGGCTCACTTGTTTGAAACCCTCTATGTTCATAGTAATTTCTTCTTCTATGGTTGAGGTATTAGCATCACCATTAATAGGTCCATAGGGACTAGGAGTGCATTGGGTGCTAATAGTTTCGGTATCCTCAACAATTTGGATAGTGGAAACTGTGTGGTGTGTAGGAAGGCTCTTAATTCTATCCTCTTCCTTTCTTTCTCTAGCCCATCTTTCTTTAAGTTTATCCATGATCCTAATATTTTCATTAATTTGTAGTTGGATAGCATTAATACGATGGCCTTCCTCTCCTCAAGGGGAGAGGTTCTAATTTTTAGCATCTCAACATCAAGGGCTAAGTTGTCTACCTTCAAAGAAAGATTATCTAATTTAGGTAAATTTTCTTCTACATTCTTGCTGAAGGCTTTTTGGGTAGTCATAAAGTCTCTAAGCATATTTTCTAGTTCGGAAGTGGGGTTCTTGTTGCTAGGGTGGGTGTTGTTGTTCCCATAGTTAGATGGAAATGGTCTAGGATTGCTAGCAAAATTTCCCCTATAAGAATTGTTGTTAAAGTTGTTTCTAGCAATAAAGTTCACATCTACCTATTCCTGAGCAACCACAAAATTTAAAGGAACATCATGAGGATCAATAGAGGGTTGCTTGGTAAATAGAGACATAATCAAGTTTACTTTTTCATTTAGGGAGGTAATCTCCTCGACATAGTTTACCTTCCTACCTGTTGGAGCTCGTTCGGTGTGCCATTGGGAATAGTTGGTCATCATCTCATCGAGAAGTTTTGTGGAAGCACCAAGTGTAGTTGACATAAAGGTTTCTCCCGCGGTCGAATCTAACAGGTTTCGCGAGGTAAAGTTTAAGCTTGCATAAAAAGTCTGGATAACCATCCAAGTAGTCAAACCTTGTGTAGGGCATTTGTTAACAAGAGATTTCATACGTTCCCAACAACAACAACAACATGTTCATTATCCAATTGCTTAAAATTCATAATGTTACTCCACAATTGGATAATTTTAGCAGGTGGGTAATACTTCCCAATAAACGCATCTTTGCACTTATCCCAAGAATCTATGCTATTCCTAGGCAAAGATTGAGACCAGATTTTAGCTCCTTCCCTCAAGGAGAAAGGAAAAAGCTTGAGCTTAACAACATCACCTTCTACTTCTTTATACTTTTGCATATCACATAACTCAGCAAAAATATTTAAGTGTAAAGAAGCATCATCTCCAGCACCAGAGAATTGATCTCTCATAACAAGGTTTAGCAAAGCAGGTTTAATTTAATAAGAGGTAGCTGAAGTGGCAGGTGTGGCAATAGGAGTGCAGATAAAGTCTTTGTTGTTGTGACTAGTGAAGTCACACAACTTGGTGTTTTCAGTGGAACCCATAGTAGCAGCAAGTGTGGAAGATTTTTCTGTAATTTTTGTTATAAGACACAAAGATAAAACTTAAAGGTAAACTAACAAGACTAAAAAGCAAAGGTAAAAGGTAGTGGGAAACTCCCCTATCTTATCACTCAGAGTCCCCGGCAACGGTGCCAGAAATTTGCTTCATACGCGAGAGAGATAATTGCTTCTCGCCCTTCGTTGGTTACCCCAACTGGAAGGTGAGATGCAGCGTAGCGGCAAGTTTCCCTCGGTGAA
This sequence comes from Bromus sterilis, assembly GCA_950022295.1. Taxonomy (NCBI): domain Eukaryota; kingdom Viridiplantae; phylum Streptophyta; class Magnoliopsida; order Poales; family Poaceae; genus Bromus; species Bromus sterilis. Next base: position 132,424,879 of record OX465601.1, on the reverse strand, counting down.
GATACCGAGGTTTGTCTCCAGTAGGACTTTAGAGATGATAAGTAGGTGTCAGCGGCGCAACTGACATGGACCAATACACAGACACAAATAACTTAGCTCCCAATGAAGTTCAGAGAGGTTGTCAATCTCTCCGGTCTTATTGTTTACAAAGGATCAAACGCAAGGGATAATGATAATGATAGCAACGGAAAGTAAAAGCAAGAAAGTAAATAAGCGTGTAAACAATGATGAGAGTAAGGACCGGGGTCCCGTGATGTTCACTAGTGATGTCGCTCTCCCAAAAGATGATAAAACTACTATGCGAGGTAAACAAACTACAGTTGGGAAATTGACAGGATTATAAACGCACCGCAATGCAAACTATGCTACAAAGAAAGGAAGAGGTTCAAAAGCATGGGCAGTACGCCAAAATAAGTAGACCGAAGTCCAAATGCATCTACTACTAATCATCCACCTTGAGATATCTATCCAGAACATCTCGCTGGTATTAAGTTGCGAGCCCCACCCAAAGTGTAAACCCAAAGCAATAGACAACTGCATTAAAAAGCACTTTGCGTAAAGTAAACAATCCTTGCAACCACGGTTACAAGCATCGTTGTTTTCCCCCTTGTGGCAACAACACATCCCCTAGACTCATGTTTCTGTCACTCAAGCGTGTCATCAGGAGGCATGAACCCACAATCGAGCATAATGTTCCCTCTTGGAGTTACTACCTACTACTTAGCCAAAGCAATAAATAGCAACGGAGAACATGCAAGAATTACTTAGGTACAAAAATAAAAAAAGATAAGAACCAAATATATTACTCTATCACAATCTGAACATAATCTCATAACCCATCAGATCCCATCAAACTTAGCATAGCAACAGCAGAAAGATTACATATGTGCCTCGATCATGTAGGGCAGCTCACGAGGTCTAAACCATGAAAAACAAAGAGGGGAGGAGAACATCACATAGCTACTGATCACGGATCCATGGTCCAAAGGAAACTACTCACGGCACATCCGGGAAGCGTCCATGGTGGAGGGGAAGCTCCCGGAGGTCAATCCTCCCTCCGACAGGGTGCCGGGAAGAGGTCTGCTGGCGCTCCCGATGTTGGAAGCACGGCAGCGGCGGAACAGAGGAGATCGTGAAAAAGGGTTCTATTATTGGGGGTTTCGTGTCACGGGGAATAAATAGGAAAAGGGGGGCAGCCAGGGGGTCCACCAAGGGTCCAGGCGCCCCCCTGGCGCGGCCAAGCCCTGGGCCGCGCCAGGTGGCTGCCTGGGCACCTGGTGGTGGCCCCCTGGTCCCACTTTGGGACTCCGGAAACTTCTGTTGGGCTGATTTTTTATCTGATTTTTCCCGAATTTTTGGAGCACTTTTAATATGGGGCAACTTGAAATAGAAAAACAGCAGAAAACAGGAACTGGCACTGGGGTGCACAGAGTTAATAATTTAGTCCAAATATGATAAAAAGTGTATGAAAGTGTATCTATATCATAGCAATATCACACAAAACATGCATGGAGCAAGCATAAATTATAGATACGTTTGGGACGTATCAACCCCCTACTGCTCCTACAACCCCCAAGCAAGCTCCATCGAAACCTCCAACTCCCCCTGCTCGAATTCCAACTCCAACCCTCGCGTTCCGACGCCACCTCCTGCCACCGAAGGAATTCCTCACTGAGCTCCCACTCCACCTTGTGCTCCAACTCCTCCTTCCTGAGTGCAAACGCCACCACCGCAACAAGAAAATATCCCGGAAACAGATGCCCCTCAGAACTCCCCTCCAGCTGAAGCAGAGCCCATGACTCGCGACTTTTCACCTGCACATTCTGTCCACGAGTCTGAATCACATGCTGCTGAAGAAAATGCTACTCCTGCCGCCGAAGAAGAGGTCGAGATTATGAACCCTTCTCAAGAACTGGCTCTTGCTCAGGCATAGGAGGCTGGCCCCTCACAGGTTATCCCATCCCCTCGCCAGACTAGAATTCATTCTGGTTCGCAATGTAGACCTGCTCAAGACACGCAGCCCGACTCCAATTACCCCAGGGAAACATTTCCTATATACCTGGGTGCAAGCACTTCGAGGCATGGTCCTCAATTCGATGTCGAGCACCATCGAAGGAAGTTAAGATTCTTTGAAACAAGCCCATATTCTTCGCCCCGCTCGGCTGATGACCTTCGTTTCTGCACAGCAGAACGACAAATTTTATACACAAAGGTCTTTTGTCAGAAAAATATGTTGTTTCATCACCGGTACCTTGATCTGCGAAGCCTTTCATCTTTGCACTGCTTCCACAACATAGTCGAGACCATCAACTCATAGAACTTGGTCAATCTGTTTGCGCTTCGAGCCACATTCAACTCAGAATTGATCAAGAAGTTTTATGCTAGTCTATATGTGTCTGGCAAAGCTAATGATACCATCACATGGATATTGGAATGGATGATTCAAGGGCAAGTATTTCACATGTCCTCGCAAGAGTTCATGGAAATAGTTAACATTCCTCTCCACACTGGCCAACACGACAAGATCCATCTGCTTCCTGAGATGACCAATGGAGAGTTTGCATCTTTGCTTGATCCAGAGGTCACTAAAGATCATATGCCTCATAACATTCGGCCGAAGTATTTGGTGTCCGTATCGAAGACATGGTTTTACAGCTTGTCGAAGACTTTGCTGCCTTTGAGTACTTCTCATGAAGAATCCAACCTCTACCCCTCTACCAGGCATGCAATATTCAAGTTGTCTCATGGTTTTGTGTTTGACTTCGAGGATTACTTCATTTGGACCATGGTATTTGTTGTAGAGTTTCCCTTCACATATAAACCCATATGCTCCATGGCTCCAAGCAATTTTCAACTTTGGTCGTCTCAAAGATTTTGTTGCTCGACACCACCCGAAGCTTTTCTCTCCTCTAGCCAGAGATACTCTGAATATCTTGAGGAATCCCAACAATCCATTCAGTACTTATGTGGGCGTTCTCCAAGAAGTAAATGAGAGAAATTTGTCCAAGAACTTCCAAAAAGGCTGCCATCACTTTGAAATTACACTTCGTTCCTAGCATATGCTTGAGAATTATATCGAATATAATCAGCGTCAGATGCAGTTCTTAGTAGAGGAAGTCAACTGTGTTGGGGTTCGCGGCAGAAGACAATATTTTTTCTAACTAGCGTCGCCCATAACCCAAGATCTATCTATCTGTATTACTGTAACAGAGAGACTTGCGGAAACATACCTCGGGATGTAGTCCGTTGCGTGGGAAATGTTCCCGCAAACGTGGTTGATGAAGCCCAACGATCTTCACAGCCCCCTGGTTGTGTTACCACCCTGTCGGGTGGAAGTGCCGCACGTGAAGCACCTCGTAGTACTCGCACACGTACGTAACTCGATGACGACCTCCGTTCTCTGATCCAGCAAAGGTGGTGGAAGTAGACCTCCCAAAACCGGAGTTTTGGCATCATGACGGCGTCTGTTTGGTGGAGAATGTATTAATCCCAGTACAGGTTCTAGACAAGGGGACCCCGGCGTGGGAGAGACAAGGGAGGGGAGAAAACCGGAGAAAACCGATCTCAACTCGGGATAATAATGACTTCCCTATGAATTATTGTGTATTAAATAAGTGCACCCTACCCATCTATATATAGGAGGAGGGGAGGGAGTCAACCCTCTCCCCTAGCAATGTGGGACTAAACTCCCATGCTAGGGGGAGGTGGCCGGCCAAGGGAGGAGGGGGGTGCACCCCTCATGGGCCCTAGGCCCCATGGCCCCCCCCCTCTCTCTTATTATTTTTCCCCTTTTTCCTTTTTATTTCCCCTAATGGGCTTCTTTCACAAAATAGGGCCATTGCACTTTTTAATTATAAATACAATGTTTTTAATTATTAATTTATTTAATTAATAAATAAAACATACTATTGTTGGATATATGCTCTAGAGGCAAATAATATATGATTATTCCAATATATCTAAGCAAGTTCATAACCAGTTTCATACCGTGCTAGAACTGTATCAGTGAAACAATGATACATGTGTGGTATAAAAAAAACCAGTGTTCCTAGTTAGCTTCTATTTCAATAACTAGTTCATGGTCAACATGATGGTCGTGGTTTCGCGATCATGGACAATTAAGTCTCTTGACTGTGAGGTCACCTCACTGGATGAGTGACGTGATGAACATTACCCAACGTAAGCATTACAACATGATCAAACTTATGAAGGTTCAGTGTTGTAATTACAGAACATAGTAGACCGTTCCTTTGACCGTGAGTACTTGCATAATTGCTATCTTCTCGGATGCTTTGACTTACATCCCACCGCTTGACTGAAATATGCGGGCCATAACGGTTGTATCTTGGGTATTCCGTGGAGATATGTTGAGGAGTATTGTTACAAGAGCAGGATTTGTCAATCCATGTGATGGATAGATACTCAAGGCCCACTCGGTGAGATTCCATCCATAAAGCTGCGCAGCATGTGACTAGGTCACAAGGATGAATATCACAAAACGAGTGAATAAGGATTTGTCGGTAACGAGGTTGAACCAGACATAGGATGTCACAGATCGAATCTCGGACTAATCCAGTATCGATGACAAAGGGAATGCTATACGACGTAAGGTCCAATCGGTTTTGATATCCGGAATGCACAGGGGTCATTATGGGCATCCAGGTCCCGCTGATGATCATTGACCGTAGCCTCATCTCGGTAATGACTGGAGTGTTCTCAGACCGTAGGGTAACACACTTAAGGGCTCGATGAAATCAGAGACCTTCTCGGAACTATTGGAGTTACCGGAGATATAAGAGAGAACTCCAAAATCGTTTCGGAGGGGAGACATAAAAGTTCCATGGTTCTGAATTGTTCGGAAAGTTATTTGGAGATCTTTTATTATTTAATTAAATGAATTAAATATTAAAATATAATTTAATACTTAAAAGGAATAAAGATTTTTTTATTTTTCTTTAAAAAAAAGAAAGAGAAAAAAGAAAAAAAAGGGAAGGGAGTGGCGCCATGGGCTTTTGGCCCATGTATGGCTACTTGGCCACTTGCGCCACATGCGGCACGCCCATGTGCACGCACGGCTAGCACATGTGGTACTAATAGTTTAGTACCACATGGCTAGTTGACAGGTATTGCACCCCCTTTTTCCTCTATATATAGACATGGAGGGTGCCCCTTTTTATACACAAAAAATTTCAAAAAAATACAGATAAATTCTGTTGATCTCTCTCTACCTCTTTCTTCCTCCTGTGAGCGGACTCCCCTTGTTTGGAGTCTGCACTGGGTGGAGATGCCTCCACTATACGCACGTCGTCGTGCTGCTGAAACTCCGGTTCCGGAGGTCTACTTCCACCACCTTTGCTGGATCGGAGATCAGAGGTAGTCATCGAGTCTAGTATGTGTGCGAGTACTACGAGGCGCTACACGTGTGGCACTACACCCATTCCGGTGCTAACACAGCCACGTTCACACTACACTAGCCACGTTTGCGGGAATGTTTCCCGCACAACGGACTACACCCCGAGGTATGTTATTTCGCATCCTTTCCGTACGGTAATACGGCTAGCTAGATCTTGGGTTATGGGAAACCCTAGTTAGGAAAAATTTGTGTTTTCTGCTGCGAACCCCAACAATTATTTCATCTCCCGGTGATTCGGAACACCTTTCGGCTCACTCCAAACATCTTTCGGACCAACACATAACTTGTCATCGATATATAACGACAGATGCCATGGGGATGGCTAAAGAGGAGGACAAACCAATGTGAGTGTCGATGGTGCCGGAATCGAGAGTGGGGACAAGCACAGTGAGACACCGCGATGTACCCAGGTTCGGGGCTCTCCGTAGAGATAACACCCCTACTCCTGTCGAGCCGACTATGAGCAATAACTCGGGCTACAATGAATGCTCCGTGATCTTTATGAGAGGAAGGAGAAGAGGACTCTAAGCATTGATCTCTCCCGCGTCTCTATGAGGTGGGTGAAGTGTAGTAAATGTGGATCGTCCCCCATGTAGGAGGGATACCTGGGGCTCTTATAAGCCGATCCCAGGGTATTACAGTAACTTATGGTTGGTACAGGGCCTAGCTGCAAGCCTCTGGAGAGCTTCTAGGTCCCGCCGACTGCACCCTTTACGAGTGCCAGGCGGCGGGAAGCTGTAGCCCTACTTTGTCTTGGAACCTTGTAGCCTAGCCCTGGAGAGATCTGTGACTAGACTTACGGCTTCCTCAGTGCCTTGTCACTTCCGCCGCCCTGTCAGCTGATGTGTCGAGGGAACATCATGCGTCTGACAGGTCGGCATGGTACTACTTCTGTCTGCCATGCGGATCTCTCGGGATCACCCATTGATGACCTCGGGCCGGGTCTGCCCATCCGGCCTAGAGTCAATTCTTGTGGGTTAGCTCGTATGATCTCGTGTCTTCTTGGGCCACATGAATTCAAATGAGTCCGATTGCTCTCTCCTAGGGCAATCGGCCTCCGACCTAATCAACTCATCCTTCTAGAGTTTGATCCCGTTCTGCTTGGTCTTCTTTAGATCGCTGATCCTCAGATCCGTAATCTTCAGGTCGACCTTGATCAGATTTTCCTTGCTCAAATCGGCCATCTTCAGGTCGGCCTTGATTAGCTCGGCCTTGCTTAGATCGGCGGTCTTTGTCTTGAAAGGTTATTTCACCTGGGTGACCCTACCTGAGGGCCATTCCCATGACAGTAGCCCTTGAAGCTGCGGAGGTCCCGCAGAGAAAAATGATAGCGGGGCATGCACAGGTTCCTCCCACACTTGTCCTGAATATTACTAGTTTTCTCAGCAATTTTCTCTTCATCTGATCGGATCCTCTCAATCGACCGACTGCTCCTCAATCTACCGATTGCACTGGTTCAATTCAACTGCTTCTCATCCGGCCGATTGCACCTCAATCGACCGATTGCACTTGTCTGATTTGCTGATTTCTTTTCAGCTAGGCCGATCTACTACAATGGTTACCTTGACCAGAATGTTGACCGACCCATGTCGCTCCGGATTCGTCGCGTGCTGCGGTTATGGGGCAACGGTCCACGCTTGATTAGACGTAACTGCGACATCGAGTCACGCGCGCACGTTTCGTCCTCTCCACCAGATCCTTTGCGCCACGGGACGGTGCGGCCTTGGAGATACACGTTGCCATATAGGCCAAAGGGATTCAGAACCCGATCCCACTCCCGCCCTCCAACCCAATAAATAGGCAAGGGGGTGGGGATTGGGCTCGCCCTGCCTTCCCGCTACTTCTTTCTCCTTGCGCTTCCTATCGCCCGTGCCCCTCCTGCTTCCGCCGCCGCTGCGAAAAAAGAGCTCGTTGCCGCCGACGTTCCTCCTCCCCCGCTTCTTACCACCACCATCACCGCCATTGGTGCTTGCGGCTCATGACCACCACCGCCGTCTGAGACTTCTTCCGTCGTCACGCTGGAGGACCTTGAGATGACCGCCGCTACCGCCTCAGGCTCTATCGTCAATGAGCTAGAGATTCTCCAGCTCCGCCACGCCCGCAAGATCCCGAGGAACATCGCGTTCCCGGGAAGGAGACCGTGCCGGATCCGCTCGCCGGCGAGCGCGTCGTCTTCGTCGCCCATTTTGAGTGTGGGTTCGGGCTCCCGGTGAGCGATTTTTTCCGCCAATTCCTGGACTTCTATCGGCTGCAACCTCATCATCTTGGCGCCAATGTCGTAATGATCCCTTTCGCATTCGTTACTGTGTGCGAAGGGTACCTCGGCGTGAGGCCGAGCATCGGTTTGTGGAGACGGTTCTTCCATTTGAGATCCCAAATGCCCGGAAACGGGGTGCAGATTCCGAATCCAAAAGGGCCTGATCCGCCGACTGTGGAGGAGAAAGTGATGACCGAATGCAGCGGGGCTATCATCTACACCAACAAATCTCCCTATCCGAATCCCAAGCCACTGCAATCGGTGAAGGAGTGATATGTCCAAAACGTATCTATAATTTATGCTTGTTCCATGCCTCTTTTGTGTGATATTGCTATGATATTGATGAACTTCCATACACTTTTGATCATATTTGGACTAACCTATTAACTCAGTGCACCCCAATGCCAGTTCCTGTTTTCTGCTGTTTTTATATTTCAGGTTTGCCCCATATTAAAAGTGCTCCAAAAATCCGGGAAAATCCAATAAAAACCCTGCGTAGAAGAAGCTTCGGGAATCACCGAGAGGGGCCAGAGGGGACCCACCAGGGTCCCAGGCGCCCTCCCGGCACGCCCTAGGGTGGGGCCGTGCCAGGAGGCCGACTGGACCCCTGGTGGGCCCCCTGGCTGCCCCCCTTCGCCCATATAATCCTCGTGACGTGAAACCCCCGTGACGGGAACCCTTTTTTCGCGATCTCTCCTTTGTTCCACCGCCGCCGCGTTTCCAAGATCGGGAGCACCAGAAGACCTCTTCCCGGCACCCTGCCGGAGGGAGGAACCACCTCCGGGAGCTTCTCCACCACCATGGATGCTTCTCGGATGAACCGTGATTAGTCCACCTTGGACCATGGGTCTATGATCAGTAGCTATGTGATGTTCTCCTCCCCTCTTTGTTGTTCATGGATTAGACCTCGTGAGCTGCCCTACATGATCAAGGCACATATGTAATATTTCTGCTGTTGCTATGTTGAGTTTGCTGGGATCCGATGGATTATGAGATTATGTTTAGATTGTGTTTGAGTAATATATTTGATTCTCCTCTTTTATATTTATGTTCTAGAGTAATTCTCGCATGTTCTCCGTTGCTGTTTATTGATTTGGCCAAGTAGTAGGTAGTGACTCCAAGAGGGAGCGTTATGCATGATTGTGGGTTCATGCCCCCCGATGACTAGCTTGAGTGACAGAAACATGAGTCTAGGGGATGTGTTGTTTCCACAAGGGGGAAAACAACGGTGCTTGTACTTGCGGGTGCAAAGATTGTTTACTTTACGCAAAGTTCTTTAATGCAGTTGTCCGTTGCTTTGAGTTTACACTTTGGGTGGGATTCACAACTTAATACCAGCGAGATGTTTTGGATAGATATCTCAAGGTGGATGATTAGTAGGTAGATGCAGATGGATTTCGGTCTACTTGTCTTGGCGTATCGCCTATGCTTTTGAGCCTCTTCCTTTCTTCATAGCATAATTAGCATTGGTTTGCGCACATAATCCTGTCAATTGCCCAGCTGTAATTTGTTTACCTCGCATGGCTATTTTATCGTCTTTTGGGAGAGAGATATCACTAGTGAACATCATAGGACCCCGGTCCATATTTCTAATACTGTTTACACCCACTATCAATTTACGTCTTTAGTTACTTTTCCATTGCTATCACTATCATTATTATCCCATGCAATTTTTCCTTTGTAAACAACAAGGCCGGAGGAATTGACAACTCCTCTGTACTCGTTGGGAAGCAAAGTTATTTGCTGTGTGTGCAGGCCCAGGAGAAGCAAGTGATTATCTTCAAACGGCGCATCACTTGCCGAACCACCTACTTATCGTTGTTGGAGTCCTATTGGTTCAACACTCAACCTTACATCTTCGCTAAGGGAAATTTCCGCTATCTACATCTCAACCTTCCACTTTGGGTAACCAACGAGGGGGCGTTAAATCGTACCATCAAAAGCAATTTCTGGCGCCGTTGCCGGGGACTCCACTCTTCAAGATAGGGGAGCTGCACACTATCTTTTATCTTTGCTTTTTAGCCTTGTTAGTTTACCTTTCAGTTTTTCTTTAGTGTCCTTTATCAAAAATCAAAAAAATAGTTACCTTGTTAGTAGTTGTCATTATGTCTGGACCTTTTGCCTTTGGTGAAGCAGAAGTTCTCACCTTTAAACAAAGAGGTGGTGAAAGTCTGAAAGATGCCTGGTATAGAATTAATGATTCTCAAAAAAGAGCCACCAAGAAGCAATCCACTACTATCCTGCTTAGAAAATTTTATGTTGGAATTACTTCTTGGAATAGGTTTATTCTAGATACTGCTATCAATGGGAATTTCCTAGAAGTCCCAGTTTGGGAAGCTCTTAGTGTTATGGAAAATCTCGTTGGAAATCCGCCTGTTGCTAGCATTCAAGAGGACATTACCCTAGCTCATATTATGAAAAAACTTGAAAAGATAGAGCTAGAGATGCCGAGCATTAATAAGATAAGTGATTTGGATCGTAAGATTCAAGGAAATTTTAATAGACTCGATAGGTCCATACATAAAGTTTTCTAAACCTTGGAGACTATCAAGTCCCATGACTTGGATCCTTCTAGGATAGATAAGATTGAGGAAATCATGGACACTCTTGGAACTACCTTCTCCTCAATCAAAACCAAAAAGGTAGAAACTCCGGAAAAGAAGGAACCTAGGTTCGTTTACGTTCCAAAGGCTCCTCGTTTCAAAAATAATCTATCTATTGCCAAAGGGGTTGAAACTGTGAAGACTTTGGAAGAGAAACCTCTCTTTAATAGAATAAATGAGACTCCAATTGATCTTCCGCCTTTTTATTTTATTCCTAGAAGTATCTTTATTAGGCCTTTATTTGAAAGACCTCTTAAGAGTGGTTGTACTATTGAAGAGCTTTTTGATGATCTTGATGATGGTTCAATTGATACAACTTGATCTATTTGCATTAAGCCTAGCTAATGGCTTTAAAGAAGCGCTTTCGGGAGGCAGCCCACGACGAATTTAGGATTTACTTTTTGTTTTTCTTCTGTTTTTAGTGGTCTTGATGATTGTTACTAATGTACAAAATCATTGTATCTTTACTTTTCAAGCTTTGTGCCATTTATAGCCTCATATGACAAGGGAAGTGAAAGTTGTGACATGCTGTCCAGAAAACAGATTCTGTCCTCATGACTAGAAAAATCACAGAAAAATCCCAGTTCATCTTTTTGATCTGAATTTTTTACACAGCATGATCTATATAATTACGGAACTTTAGTATGTTCTGAGTTTTTTGATTTGAGTTGCAGAAGTATCCCTAAAAAATTATTTACTACCTGCTGGTATGTTTTTCACAGATTCTGTCCTGTTTTGCCTTTCCTTCGTTTTGCAAACCTTAAGCTTTCTTTTTCTTTGCAAATTTTTTTTGGCAATCTTGATAAACAGTATATATTCAAGAATATATTTATTTCCAGTAGAGAAAAATTATTTTATTATGGGTACTAACCTCGCTAATCAGATTATGATGAGTTATGTATGAAGGGAGTTTTCAAGTGTGCGAGGGAAGATGATGAAAGAAGATTCAGGAGTGTCAAGCGGTCAAGCTTGGGGATGCCCCCATGCATCCCCAAGAAATATTCAAGGAGAATCAAGCGTCTAAGCTTGGGGATGCCCCCGTGCATCCCCTTCTCCATCAACAATTATCAGTTTGTCTCTCGTTTCACTATATTTTTATCACTTCATGCGTTATGTGCTATGCTTGGAGCGTCTCGCTCTTAGGTTTTATTTTTAGTTTTCTTTAGCTTTGCTTGCTGTTCATAACAAGTTATAACCCATCTTTCTTTGTGTGGGAGAGAAACACGCTCCATCTTCAAAATCTAGAACACAACATTGGATTTTTCATCCTTATCTTTGATGTGTGTGTTCTTTATCTTTTCCATAGCTACTATCATGTTTAGCTCTTAATTTTCATGCTTATCTTTTTAAAGACCTTTTGTTTAATTTTTTGCTGGAAATCTCTTGAGTTTTCATGTTTATCTTGTTTAGAGAGTTTGCCTGTTGCACTGAGTTTTGTGTCTTGACTTGGAGCAGGTAATTAAGGTTGCTATTCAGTTGTAGTAGTAACTTGCAATAGTTTTGAGGTATTGTTTTGAGTAATGTTTGGAATTTTGGTGTCAAGAGCTTTAGCCTATTAGTGATAGATGCCGTATTTTGGTCAATCCGTGTTTATTTTCAAAACTTACAAAATTAGTTGAGAACTTTAGCTACTAGATGGATCACTACTCTTCTGAGGGGTCGAATATTAGAGTACACTCACGTACCATGAGTCGAGGATGCGCAAGGATAACCAAACCCCCATACACTCCTCCTCAGGGTACTTGTCTCTTTGTGAACCTCCTTATTAGATTGAGAGTTACCGATAATAAGTGCATGAGTTATTCGGACTAATGTGAGTATTCGAAAGTTGACACTTCCACCTTCCCATATTTTTCTAGCCTCTCCTGTGTCGTGCATTGATTTCTTCTCACTCCGAGAGTTGGCGTCCACCTTCGCTGGTACATCCAAACCCTTGGCATGATACGCTCTGTCATCATAAAACTCCTTATATCCTTCCTCAAAACATCCACCATACCTACCTATCAAGGCATTTCCATAGCCTTTCCGAGATACATTTCCATGCAACATCCACCTTCTCATGACTTGATCTTCATGTCATACATGCTACTTGCTTGATCGATGAGCCGCATGTTGGATATATGCTCTAGAGGCAAATAATATATGATTATTCCAATATATCTAAGCAAGTTCATAACCAGTTTCATACCGTACTAGAACTGTATCAGTGAAACAATAATATAGGTGTGGTATAGAAACCCCCAGAGTTCCTAGTTAGCCTCTACATCGATAACTAATTCATGGTCAACATGATGGTCGTGGTTTCGCGATCATGGACAATTAAGTCTCTTGACTATGATGTCACCTCACTGGTTAAGTGACGTGATGAACATTACCCAAAGTAAGCATTACATCATGATCAAATCTTATGAAGGTTCAGTGTTGTAATTAAAGAACGTGGTAGACCGTTCCTTTGACCGTGAGTACGTGCATAATTACTATCTTCCCGGATGCTTTGACTTACATCCCACCACCTGACTGAAATATGCGGGTCATAACGGTTGTATCTTAGGTATTCCGTGGAGATATGTTGAGGAGTATTGTTACAAGAGCGGGATTTGTCAATCCATATAATGGATAGATACTCTGGGCCCACTCGGTGAGATTCCATCCATAAAGCTGCAGCGTCTGACTAGGTCACGGGGATGAATATCACGGGAACGAGTGAATGAGGATTAGTTCAAAACGAGGTTGAACCAGACATAGGATGTCATTGATCGAATCTCGGAACAATCCAGTATCGTTGACAAAGGGAATGCTATACGGCGTAAGGTCCAATCGGTGTTTGATATCCGGAATGCACAGGGGTCATTATGGGCATCCAGGTCCCGGTGATGATCATTGACCGTAGCCTCATCTCGGTCATGACCTGAGTGTTCTCGGACCATAGGGTAACACACTTAAGGGCTCGATGAAATCGCAGACCTTTTCGGAACCATCGGAGTAACCAGAGAATAAAGGAAACGACATTGGAGAAGTACCGTGTTGAACCGAACAAGTTCGGAGTGAACCGGAAGTTGTTCCGGAGCACCGGGAGATGGAATATTATGTTTTAGTTATTAATTAATTGAATTAATAATTAAAATCATTTTATTTCTAATTAATATGTGCAATGGGCCTTAGTGGAGAAAAAGGCCCATTAGGGGAAATAAAAGGGAAAAAGAAAAAAGAAAGAGGGGGAGGCTCCATGGACCCTAGGGCCCATGAGGGGTGCGCCCCCTCCCCCCCCTTGGCCAGCCACCCCCCTTAGCAAAGGTACTTTAGTCCCACATTGCTAAGGGAGAGGGGTTGAGTCCCTCCCCTCTGCCTATATATAGATGGGCAGGGTGCACATATTTAATACACAGAAATTCGTGAGAAAATAAATATTACTCCGAATTGAGATCGGTTTTCTCCGGTATTCTCCCCTCCCTTGTCTCTTTCACGGTGGGCTCCCTAGTGTGAGCCTATAGTGTAATTGAGGCTTCTCTGCTAGAATCAGAGGCCGTCGTGCTGCCGAAGCTCCGTCCGGACGTCTGCTTCCTCCACCTTCGCTAGATCGGAGAACGGAGGTCGTCATCGAGTCTCGTACGTGTGCGAGTACTACGAGGTTCTACACGTGTGGCACTACACCCATCCGGGTGCTCAACACAGCCAGGGGGCTGTGAAACCTTGATCGGCTACATCAACCACGTTTGCGGGAACGTTTCCCGCGCAACGGACTACACCCCGAGGTATGTTATTTCCGCACTACTTTCCGTTATGGTAATACGGCTAGCTAGATCTTGGGTTATGGGAACGCTAGTTATAAAAATTTGTGTTTTCTGCTGCGAACCCCAACAGTGGTATCATGAGCTAGGTCTATGCTTAGTATTACTGTACGGATAGAACACATCGGGGATGTGGGCGTTGATTGTATGATTGTTACCCTCCCACGTGTACTTGTTCACATCTGTGGCATTGTTTGATGAAGCGGCCCCCGACCAACCTTACGCGTACGCTTACGCGAGACTGGTTCCACGCTTGACATGCGGCTTGTACCGTATAAAGTGGCTAGGGGGGTGTCTGTCTCTCTACTTTAGCGGATGTGGCATTTGCAACGAAGGGCTCCGTGCGGGGTGTAATAGAGACAATCGTATATTTGACGTTGTGGTTGACTCGTAGGTTAAAACCTGTTTAACTATGAAAGCCCTAGCAGCCACGTAAAACTTGCAATATATTACTAGATCGTCTAAACTTTGTATTGCTAAGTGGGAGCTATCGTTCATTTGTTTTGTGGTGTAGTGATAGCTTTGCTGTGTGTTACTAGTAAGTAGTAATCGTCATCATAAAACAAACTAAAATGGAGACACTGTAGACTTAGTGTTGCCATAGCTCAGACATCTTAAAACTTGCTAGTATAGGATACACGACGGTAGCATGTGATAAGATGATCCCTTAACAAAGCCAAACACAAGTATTCTACCGAAGTGTGCACCGCCTGGAAGGTTCTCCCATATGGCTTGATGCTCCGTACATACCGGAGTTGTCCTACATATTAAATGGAGTTCGCATGAGTTTGGGTTCGGCAAGCCTGGCATATGCAGATATGGCCTTGCTGAGAAGCATATAACATGGAGGTTAATTTGGCGAGTCTAGCATATGCAGATATGGCCTCGGAATACTAGAGATCGAAAGATCGAGCATGAGTCACAGTACATATAAGATAATGTGATCGCACAAGTTGTTGTCTACCTTTGAAACTGACCCGTCGGCCGTGTGATATTCGAGGTCGGGAAGTGAATCTGGATCATGTAATCACTAAAACTTCCTAGGGATGAATTGTTTTAGTGCGAGCTCATTTATAATATGATTATATGAACTCATTGTTGTTATGTTTGTAGAAAATGGATAATACCCAGTACCTTGAAATGGTTTCCTTCTTACATGGTGAAAGACTTAAAGAAAATGGGTCAAACTTCGTTAGTTGGTACTTACGCTTTAGAGTCGTGCTCAAGAGAGTCAACCTTTCATTCTTAACTAATAGGCATGTGGGAAACCCTCCAGCAAACGACATGGATGCACAAGCGGCGATTGATTATCAGTATCGTCGAAGGACATATGACATAGCTAAGGGTATCATAGAAACCGGCATTCCGCAACCTTTGCGTGAGGAGTATGCTGATTTGGATACATACGATATGATCGATGAGCTGAAGTCATCAAACTTGCATCAGTTTAGAGTTGCCAGATTTGAGTTAGAAAGTGAGTTTCTCTCTACAAAGATGGAAGAAGGCTCTTGCCTGAAGGCACACTTGGCCAAGATGCATGAGATACATCTGAGCCTCGTAGATGACTTTGACTATGAGACCACACATGAGTCTGCGATATACACAGTGTTACACTCGCTTCCACCGAGCTATACAGACCATGTCCATGGCTATGTCGGCAGAGGTGAAAGCCTCGAGTTCTCTGACTTCATGGATAGACTTCAGTACCTGGAGGTTGAACCCATTGAAGGAGAAGTCATTGATGGAGAAGGTATATACTTGATATACTTTATAAATGTTTATTCCCTTATACAACATTTGCAGTAAATGAGTATCTGATACTTATTCTGTTTTATGAAAACAGGACCTGCCGTTGCATGGACGGGAAGAGGTGAAATCGAGGATTGATGGATATCAAGTCAGTTGATGGCCAGCATGGATTCCGCCAAGACATCTATCATAGGAGATACTTAGAGTATTAGATAAATCTTATGTAATCATTATAGTATGAACACTTAGTTGTGTGTCTTGCATCTCGCGAGACAAAGTTATTCATGTAATGAGACAAGTCAGTTGTTCCATCTTTATGAATAAAAGAGTGATTATACTTTGATTACGTCTTGATTTATGATATGATTGAAAGCATTTATAATACTACTATTATTGTCAAGAAATATTCAATGTTTAATGATAAATTTGTCTTGATTACAATAAGTCAAAGATTTGATTACATGAGGTGACTTCATAACTGATGAATTCATTAAATGTATGATCTATTAACTTGTGAGTTCATTATCGAATGAAAATCATAACTTGATTGCATGAGATGGATTAGATACACGATCTATGAACCTCTGCAATAAATATAACCATGACAAGGTTCTAGCAAGTAGAACTTGTGCCAATCATTATACATAAATGATGTATTAAATGGGCACGTGAGTTATCATTAAAGACTTCATATGATTAATTGAAAGTTGTATTCAATTGAGATCATAAAACTGAGATTCAGGAATCACAGTGAGAAGTGAGAATACAAGGATACATATCACTATGCTACGATTCGGAGTGATAAGTATTGATATTGACATAATGGGAGACTTGTGGAAGTTGTACCACAAACTACGATGGAAGTTGAAAGTGCTAGACTACTTAAACCATTCGTAGTCATACTAAACCATAGTATGGTCTAAACGTTCTTTCCCCTAGCACTATAGTTATTGTCGAATAAGTTGTTTAATTCATTAAATTAAAACACCCACTTAATGAATAGGAGACCATCCTGAATCTAACGAGACATGATAGCTCCATAACTGATGGTGTTATAAGGTTTCTTAAAAGAAAGAATTTCTTTGTAATAAAACTACAAGCAATTGAAATTACATATTCTCCCCGAATAGAAAAATGTGTGTTGCTTGATTGGTACTGCGAGAAGAAGTCTCTCGACACAGATCCAATGGGAGATAATGGAAACTTTGACCGGGGTATTGGACCTTGCCTTCAGAATATCAGAGTAGTGCAACGGAAGCGTGTTCCGCTGTAATGACGCTATATAAGGAAGGATATGCCAAAGATGATTGATCTTGGTATATGAGTTGAAGCCATTGTTGAATTTAGAAGGTTGTCATGAATACGTTCTGTACAGAACAATAATCATGAGTCTTCTTAATAAAACAATAGGGAATAACATTGCTTGAAACACAAAGGAATGATGGTAGCCTAGAACACGAGGAGAAATGAAATAATATTGAGTTACATATAGGATGGCTCACGTCCCGTGAAATAAATCGGTTATTTCATATTCTCGACAAACTGGAGAGTTATTGAGAATAATGTAATGGGCATAAGGCATTATTTGGTTATGACCAAAGTTCAATGGTGATTGACTACGGAAACGTAGGAATGCTTTAATCAATAAAATATTTCATTTACACTACGATGGACCATAGCCTGAAATTGCATCTCAGTCAAATTTGGGATTTGAAAGAGAATTGCACTGGGCATGACGAAGGTTATTTCGTTAAAAAGGATGGACTATAGTACCTCAAGACAGGAACCCTCAACCTTGATTTGATCAAGTGATTTTGTGATGACCAAAATATTGAGTGGGCCTGCAGTTTCATGAAACTGAGTGGGAGCTTTGAAGACTTCCCAGAAACTAGGAATGCAGAGGGCATTTTCTGAGTGGGAGCTTTGGAAGCTTTGTCATTATGTGAGACATAGTGAAACAATAAAATGCATTGATGAAAGCTGAAATATATGAGTATATGATGGATATATTTGAGTGGGAGCATGATCATTATCTCAAACATATATGCATTGATATGTGTGAAGAATGATCTCATATGTATATATATGGATATGCATTGATTTTGTATATAGAGAACAGTCTTATATACATATGTGCATTATGATATATATAGAGCATAAGGCAAATAAAATACAAGATTGCAAGAATCTTCTTTTATGTGAAATACCAACACATTACACGTTGAAATCTATATGAGTAGATTAAGATACGGATAATGAAACGAAGTGAAGGTTGGAATAATCTTCTAGACAAGAAACAGGTTCTTGTGGCTAGAAATTATATAATGGATGAAATCCAAATATCACAAGCAATGTCTTGATGGAAGAATAGATATGCACCATGTACTGGACATGTGATCTTATATGTTCTTGACATATGATTCTACCATATAACATGCATTGTGAATCCAACAACAGAATGACTCAAAAGTTCTTGGAAGAAGAACAGATTCCGATGTGCTTTAGGAGTAAAACACAGAAGCTAAATAAAGTCCATGCATTCAGTATATGAGGAATACAAAGGACTAATCTCTAAAATATAGAAAGGATAATAGACTTGAATGTAATGCAAGATTACAATTGCAAGCCATATTATGGGTCTATATGGAATTAGAGACATCACCAAAGACATGAAAGAAATGTGAGCAAAATTCACGGCACTACAAACATAATACTACTTAAGAAAGTAGACGTATGGATAAAAGTTTAGCGTTAGAAGTATTGGACTTCTGGTTGAGTGTATTTCCCAGTATATATGACTAAGGATGAGTCTTCTAAAGACTGGACCAAGAGATCATTGGAGGATACTGTGAAATAATAGTCTCACTCTCCCGCGAAACTTATATCCAACCATTATATGATAATGAGTGGTATGTCAAAAGAGCTTTTGACTGGTACCAGTTGCAAAGGAAACACACGAATCTGAATTGGTGCAATTCGTTGACGAACCCTCTTCCATGAGCATGCATGATCAATGAACACTTATGTGATAAGATGATTATGATCGGAAAAATGCGGCTAGATTATTAGCACTCTAGTGAAAGTGGGAGACTGTTGGATATATGCTCTAGAGGCAAATAATATATGATTATTCCAATATATCTAAGCAAGTTCATAACCAGTTACATACCGTGCTAGAACTGTATCAGTGAAACAATGATACAGGTGTGGTATAGAAACCCCCAGAGTTCCTAGTTAGCCTCTACATCGATAACTAGTTCACGGTTAACATGATGGTCGTGGTTTCGCGATCATGGACAATTAAGTCTCTTGACTATGAGGTCACCTCACTGGTTAAGTGACGTGATGAACATTACCCAAAGTAAGCATTACAGCATGATCAAATCTTATGAAGGTTCAGTGTTGTAATTACATAACGTGGTAGACCGTTCCTTTGACCGTGAGTACGTGCATAATTACTATCTTCCCGGATGCTTTGACTTACATCCCACCACCTGACTGAAATATGCGGGTCATAACGGTTGTATCTTAGGTATTCCGTGGAGATATGTTGAGGAGTATTGTTACAAGAGCGGGATGTGTCAATCCATATAATGGATAGATACTCTGAGCCCACTCGGTGAGATTCCATCCATAAAGCTGCAGTGTGTGACTAGGTCACGGGGATGAATATCACGGGAACGAGTGAATGAGGATTAGTTCAGAACGAGGTTGAACCAGACATAGGATGTCATTGATCGAATCTCGAAACAATCCAGTATCATTGACAAAGGGAATGCTATACGGCGTAAGGTCCAATCGGTGTTTGATATCCGGAATGCACAGGGGTCATTATGGGCATCCAGGTCCCGCTGATGATCATTGACCGTAGCCTCATCTCGGTCATGACTGGAGTGTTCTCAGACCGTAGGGTAACACACTTAAGGGCTCGATGAAATCGGAGACCTTTTCGGAACCATCGGAGTAACCAGAGAATAAAGGAAACGACATTGGAGAAGTACCGTGTTGAACCGAACAAGTTCGGAGTGAACCGGAAGTTGTTCCGGAGCACCGGGAGATGGAATATTATGTTTTAGTTATTAATTAATTGAATTAATAATTAAAATCATTTTATTTCTAATTAATATGTGCAATGGGCCTTAGTGGAGAAAAAGGCCCATTAGGGGAAATAAAAGGGAAAAAGAAAAAAGAAAAGAGGGGGGAGGCGCCATGGGCCCTAGGGCCCATGAGGGGTGCGCCCCCTCCCCCCCTTGGCCGGCCACCCCCCTTAGCAAAGGGACTTTAGTCCCACATTGCTAAGGGAGAGGGGTTGACTCCCTCCCCTCTGCCTATATATAGATGGGAAGGGTGCACATATTTAATACACAGAAATTCGTGAGAAAATAAATATTACTCCGAATTGAGATCGGTTTTCTCCGGTCTTCTCCCCTCCCTTGTCTCTTTCACGGTGGGCTCCCTAGTGTGAGCCTATAGTGTAATTGAGGATTCTCTGCTAGAATCGGAGGCCGTCGTGATGCCGAAGCTCTGTCCGGAGGTCTGCTTCCGCCACCTTCGCTGGATCGGAGAACGGAGGTCGTCATCGAGTCTCGTACGTGTGCGAGTACTACGAGGTGCTACACGTGTGGCACTACACCCATTCGGGTGCTCAACACATCCAGGGGGCTTTGAAACCTTGATCGGCGACATCAACCATGTTTGCGGGAACGTTTCCCGCGCAACGGACTACACCCCGAGGTATGTTATTTCCGCACTACTTTCCGTTACGGTAATACGGCTAGCTAGATCTTGGGTTATGGGAACGCTAGTTAGAAAAAATTGTGTTTTCTGCTGCGAACCCCAACACCGCATGCTAGTTGGGCTTTGCCCTATCCATTGCTACATGACGCGCTAGTATCATTGCATATCCTGCTACACTGGCAGAGGCATACATTTGCATACATCATGAGAGTTACATCTTCTTTATGATTTGAGTACTTTGTAAAGTGTGAATGATCTTCTATACTCCTTGTAATATATATAGTGTTGCCCCTAAAGTAAGGAAAAGATCGCAAAGAGGACAAAATTAAAAGACCCCAAAGAGGACAAATTAAAAGATCCCAAAGAGGACAAATGAGAGAAATAGAAAGAGCCATTGAGGCCACCAAAAAAATACAAAAAATAGAAAAAAGAGAAAAAGAAATAAAAATAGAGAAGGGGGCACACTATTCCTTTTGAGAGATCCACACTCGTACTCCCTCTTATATCTTGTACTCCATAGATATTATCATTCATGCATATAGCTATGTGGGGACCTTCACACTATAGAACTCGGCTTGTATATTCCAATGATGAGCCTACTCAAATGAGCTCTAGGTCTTCTTGAGCAAGCAAGTTGGATGCACCCCCCACTAGTTCCATTGGAGAGCTTACCTTAGCTCATATGTGCATCAGTTGCATGGCAATCCCTACTCCTCACATCATATCTATCATTTCGCTTTTTCTCGTCTATGATTGTCCTCATTGATGTGAGCCTTTCCCACCTTTTTGACTTCCTCCTCCACCATATTCTCTCTTTGCCATCCTAAGTGTCAACTTTCTTGCTTTCGCTCATCCATTGCATGAGTGCTCAAAATGTCGAAAAGGAGTGGATCAATTTGACTTGTACCTGGCTAGTGGTCTGGGGATGAGTCAAGATAAGATTCCAAAGAAGACCAAGTGTGAAACTTTAGTAGATTGAGTTATCAACACAAAAATACTTTTTCTCGTATATCCCTATCCCCTTTCTTGCACGCAAACACCATTTGGAGACATTCGAGTCACGGATAGTGAGAGCTCTTGCACCTTTATGTTCTTATGTTGCTTGTTTCAATGCTAAATATAGACTCTTGCCTGTTATGACTTGAATTGAATTACATGCCTTGATTGCTTTACTTAAAAGTTCTTATATGGTTGCTAACATGTCACCATAGAAATTATGCTTTTATAATTTACCTGCTCGAGGACGAGCAGGAATTAAGCTTGGGGGTGTTGATACGTCCAAAACGTATCTATAATTTCTGCTTGTTTCATGCCTCTTTTGTGTGATATTGCTATGATATTGATGAACTTACATACACTTTTGATCATATTTGGACTAACCTGTTAACTCAGTGCACCCCAGTGCCATTTCCTGTTTTCTGCTGTTTTTCTATTTCAGGTTTCCCCCATATTAAAAGTGCTCAAAAAATTCGGGAAAAATCCAATAAAAAATCAGCGTAGAAGAAGCTTCGGGAATCACCGAGGGGGGGGGGGGGCAGAAGGGACCCACCAGGGCCCCAGGCGCCCTCCCAGCGCGCCCTAGGGTGGGGCCGCGCCAGGGGGCCGCCTGGACCCCTTGTGGCCCCCTGTCTGTCCCCCTTCACCCATATAATCCTCGTGACGTGAAACCCCCATGACGGGAACCCTTTTTCGCGATCTCTCCTCTGTTCCGCCACCGCCGCGCTTCCAAGATCGGGAGCACCAGAAAACCTCTTCCCGGCACCCTGTCGGAGGGAGGAACCACCTCCGGGAGCTTCTCCACCACCATGGATGCTTCCCGAATGAACCGTGAGTAGTCCACCTTGGACCATGGGTCTATGATCAGTAGCTATGTGATGTTCTCCCCCCCTCTTTGTTCTTCATGGATTATACCTCGTGAGCTGCCCTACATGATCGAGGCACATATGTAATATTTCTGCTGTTGCTATGCTGAGTTTGCTGGGATCTGATGGATTATGAGATTATGTTCAGATTGTGTTTGAGTAATATATTTGATTCTCCTCTTTCATACTTATGTTCTAGAGTAATTCTTGCATGTTATCCGTTGCTGTTTATTGCTTTGGCCAAGTAGTAGGTACTGACTCCAAGAGGGAGCGTTATGCATGATTGTGGGTTCATGCCCCCCGATGACTAGCTTGAGTGACAGAAACATGAGTCTAGGGGATGTGTTGTTGCCACAAGGGGGAAAACAACGGTGCTTGTACTTGCGGGTGCAAGGATTGTTTACTTTACGCAAAGTTCTTTAATGCAGTTGTCTGTTGCTTTGAGTTTACACTTTGGGTGGGATTCGCAACTTAATACCAGCGAGATGTTCTGTATAGATATCTCAAGGTGGATGATTAGTAGGTAGATGCAGATGGATTTCGGTCTACTTGTCTTGGCGTACCGCCCATGCTTTTGATCCTCTTCCTTTCTTTATAGCATAGTTAGCATTGGTTTGCGCACATAATCCTTTAAATTGCCCAACTGTAGTTTGTTTACCTCGCATGGCTATTTTATCGTCTTTTGGGAGAGAGACATCACTAGTGAACATCATAGGACCCCGGTCCATATTTCCAATATTGTTTACACCCACTATCAATTTACTGCTTTAGTTACTTTTCCGTTGCTATCACTATCATTATTATCCCGTGCGTTTTATCCTTTGTAAACAACAAGGCCGGAGGAATTGACAACTCCTCTGTACTCGTTGGGAAGCAAAGTTATTTGTTGTGTGTGCAGGTCCAGGAGAAGCAAGTGATTATCTTCAAACGACGCATCACTTGCCGAACCACCTACTTATCGTTGTTGGAGTCCTATTGGTTCGACCCTCAACCTTAGCATCTTCGCTAAGGGAAATTGCCGCTGTGTACATCTCAACCTTCCACTTTGGGTAACCAACGAGGGGGCGTTAAATCATACCATCAAGGAGTGGCAGACCACTTTCTTCTATGTCAGGACGCCGAACAGCCAAGCCGATTGCCACAATTTGCCGGAGTACTTGCTGCTGCCGCCGACCCAGAAATATCACTGGGCCGAAAAGCCCGGCCATGGCAACACCGACTTGGATGCTCAGTTCGCACGGGTTGCCGAACTGGTCGAAGAAGGAATGCACGCTGCCGATCTGGTTGGTGCCTGGATATGCCTCCGAGTGCTCCTGATGCAGTGCCGGTGCCATCAGATGTGCGACATGGGCTCTCACCGGGATCCCACTCGGATTACCACCCACAGCTTGACCAAGGAAGATACGTGCGCGCGAGTGAGTGTGCTAACCGATGCCCCCATCTCCGAGCCATGGGAGTTCAGCCTGAAACCCTACAGTCGGAAACGTGCCCCACCAAACGTATTGCTTGATCCTTGGTCTCTTTTTCCTTTATCTTGTTCCATTTTCCAACCCTGGCCGGTTGCTCTAGCAACACTTCATTGGATCCAATGTGATGCATGACGGACATTCCCCCTTTGTCTACCATACGGACCATGCCGAGGAGGACGCCGAGGATCCAGAGATTATCGCGCACACCAAGTCCGAGACTGAGGCGCAAAATGCTTCACTCTGAGCCGGCTTCAAGCAGCTGGGTACGTCTAACTCCCCCATCAAACGCTTCATGGAAGAATGGAGTGATGATGATGCTGATGACCTATCTCTTGGCGAACATGGCGCAGAGTGCCGTCCGACTGCCCAGACAGTGGCTGAGGGCAAACGTCCCCGAGATGAAGTTCCACCTGCCCCGTCGACCAAAATAGCCAAGAAAAAAGGCTCAAAAGGTCCGACTGGGAAAGGGTCCAAGTAGGCCAGGCCTACGCCGACTTGGCCCGTTTTAGAAGAAGCGGCTTTGGATATTCTCCCCCCGCGCTTAGCCATGTCCAACTTTGCAGCCAACTTGCCCTGAGCTAAAGGGTAAATTTCTTGCTTTATCTTAGTGTAAAATGCTTGGAACGATTGCTGTCCTAACCGTTGTCTTGACTCTGCGGTCTTCCTCGTGATGCCAATGCCACCAAGGCTGGTGATTCTTCAGCTGCTCGCCCGGTTGCATCAGATACCTCCTCCCGACCCGAACAAACTCGCAAGCGAACCGCAGCCACCGATAATAGCAAGGCCGAGAGCGCCAAGAGAGCTCAGGCGACAGCCACGAGGCAAACCAAGAAAAGTGCTCCTCCCTCAAGCTCCACGGGTGCCACGGTCGGCCCGCAACCGACCACACCACCCGCCAGTGTTATTGTTGCTCCCCTTGTGCTTGATCTGTCCGGAACCATGCATCCAGATACATCGGTCGTCGGAGTGACCTCTCCGAGTGCAGATCCATCTCGTACCTCCCCTTCTCGGCCCACCGGTGATCAAGAAATGCCTCCTGGAGATAGATCGGAGGAGGCTGCTGCTTCCACCGCTGATCTAGCTGCTACTCTTGTGGACCCTAAGGCCACCCCTCGATTGTTCCCATGGCCGCTGATCAAATCGTCGTCGGTGGTCCTCCGCCAACTCGCGGTCCCGAAGGGTCGAGCCGTGCCGTCGTGTCGAGACCGGCTGCTCATGTGCGCAAGATTTCCCGGGCTGACAAGTTTCGCGTCGCATACATTGGGAATCCCTCTGCCACACTTGCCTCCGACTCCGACCCTTCTCCAGCTGGATATTTGGATCA
Organism: Bromus sterilis; assembly: GCA_950022295.1. Lineage (NCBI taxonomy): Eukaryota > Viridiplantae > Streptophyta > Magnoliopsida > Poales > Poaceae > Bromus > Bromus sterilis. The sequence goes on along the minus strand of OX465601.1, from coordinate 132,399,677 downwards.
AGTCCCCGCTGCCACTCAACGCCGACTGAGCGGCCTCGCTGAGTGCATCAGAAACTTTGCCACAGGGGCTCTTTCCGAGGTTCTTGCTTCCGAGCACTCGAGTGTGGTAAGCTCCTTTCTTGTGGGGGCGCGTCAGCGCACCCAATGGGTGTAGTCCCCGAGATCCGGGCCGATTGCTCGCAATCTTTTCGGATCTTCATGAAATTCCTTATGTGTTGTTCTGCTAACTTGCTTCCTTTTTCCAGGCTATCTGCCAACGTTGACAACGTGTCTTTGATGAGCTGCTGGACGCTTATTCAGCGGACCAGAAAACCCTCATTGCGCTGAAGAAACGATCTGATGCACAGGCTGCAAAGATCAATGAGCTGACAGGTAACACCTCGCTGGTTTCTTGCAGTCCGATTGCTTTGCTTTTCTTTATTCTTCTTCCGGTTGTTGCCAACCTCTTGAATCTTACTTCTGTTTTGCTCCATTCCTAGCTACTGCGACCAATGTACCCGAGCTAGAGGCGACCAAGAAGAGGGTGGCCGAGCTGGAGAATCAACTCGGTGAGAAAACCGCTCAGCTCGGCGATGCTGCGAAAGAGAGCGACCGATTGCTTGCCGTCGAGAAGGAACTCCAAGAGAAAACCAAGAAGCTATCTCTCAAACTTGGCTGCCACCCATACAAGTGATATGCAGAGGTTGCTGGGCGCTCGAACTGAGGTGGAGGAGTCACTACAGAAGGAGCAGGACACGGCCGTGAAGCGCGCTGAGGAGGTGACTGAGTGCTATCAAGGAGAACTTCAGGCTGTGTAAGGCTCAATATGCGGTACTGTTCCAGATCTAGATGTTTCCATCCAGATACGGGGATGAAGCACATATCGGTCCCACTGCGACATATGACAATGCCATATGCCCCGGATTTCCAACATGATATCACAACATTACAGTTACATGGTTACAACATCTCATACAATCGGCATACAACTGCCTTAAATACATTACATCAGCGGAAGATACATGTCTGAGTACAGACTACAATCAATTGCCTAGTGGCAAAGAGAAAAACATCGATCCCCATAACCACACGGGTCCAGGCCCTCCGCCGGGATCCTCCTAACTAGTCGACGTCGAGTCTCCACGTGAAACGTCGATCACCATACCTGTTATCGATCAAGAACCCTGAAAAGAGTTTGTGGGTAGTATCATGAGTACAGAAGTACTCAGCATCCAACTGTAGTGGTCAAATGACCCAGCAAGGACTTCATCACTCGTCATTCTAGGATAACTAGTAGTTCACGGTAAGGATGGGGTAAGTGGTGAGGTTGCTGCCGCACTAGCATTTATGAAGTGGCTAACGATCTAGAGAGTAAGATAAGAAGCCAAGTATTCGATGAGGAATCGCCTCCAACAAGTCTTGATATCATCTACTTACGCAGACATAACACCTATCCTATCCTTGTCCTTCTCTTCGCATCCCGATGAAGAAGAAGCAGTCAAGGCACACACACATTGATCAAGTTATTAAGATTATCTCAGTTGTTGTTATCTATGAACAAGGAGTAGGTCTCAAGTCGTCCATAAACGTGGACACTTCTCGAAAAGATTTAACCCTGCATGGGTTTACCAGCTGCCCACTACAAGGCTCCGCACGCACGCCCATCTCTCTCAGTTGCTACCCATCACAGGCAACCATTTTATGATTTAGTTCCAAGAGATCTGAAACGACAAGTCCCTCTAACTAACAACGCACAAATCCGGGTGGCCCTCGGGGAGTCGACACCCAATCCAAGAGTCGTCCGCACTCTCGGATCGGCCTCTTCCATCTAAACAGGGTTTGGGTTACCGGGACACCTCACATGGGGACGGCCCCTCGCCGGCCAAGGGTGGACCAACAAGGAAACCATGTCCGCACTGGTCCGGGTTATTTTAAAGGATATCTGCTAGGAGCGACCCGACAGACATATATGCAGGGTTTGCAAATGGTAAATCAGCTTGGGCCACCACTAGAAATGTTTGAAGCTAGGTAGGTAAGAAAAGGGGCCCCATAAAATCCCACACACGGTTAGGCACACTCAGTCTTAGAACCAATACCCGGAACTCGGATCCTAGGTGACTCAAATGGAACAAAGCGTCGGGGCAGGATAGCCTAGACCTTCCATCCTTCGTTGAATATTGTCAACATTATAATAATCATATCATCCACATCAATGTAATAATGGTGACAGCCCAATCCAAGGAGTAACAAGGTAACATTCGTAGCATTCTAAGCATGCATACTAAGCAGGGGATGAGAAACGAGCAATAGTAACATAGCAGTACATGGTTTGCTGGGAGGGGACATGGCTGTATCGGTTTAAGAGAGGTTGTAAACATATGGTAGGATCAAACATCGAACCTAACCTAGACTAGCATGCAAACCGCTGGTTATAATAGAATGGATCATAAGTAATGTATAGTCCTTGCCTATTGATAAGTCGGGTTCCAAAGGTGTAGGCGATCGCGAGCTCGCACCGTCTCCAAGAGTAACCGCGGGAGCACACAGGAAGGAAACACTGGAAAGCAATCGACGAGCAAGCATCTTTACTAAAAATCAATCACGAGCAATCAACAACAAGAAAGCAACACGAGACAACACACTACGGTATCGCATCTATCGTCGAGAGCGGTTACTAACAGGTTAAGTGGAGTACTCGTCACACACGACGATACCGCACGTTTACAAGGGTTCAAGTTGTTTAGCTACACAATATGAGCAAAGGTTTTTAACATGGCATCTCACTCAAGCATGGCATATCACACAATCATGACAAAGGTGAAGCATAAGTAAGCTATCTACGCTAGTCAGTTTAAGTGGGGCAAATTCCTAAACATGCTTATCACTATTTACCCCACGGAAATTATAAAATTTGGTACTGTTTTTCCCTAAACAATATTTTATTATTTTTATTAGCAAGCAAGAGCAGCATATTCACAATCTACACGCAATTCTAGTCAAGTTACATATAAAGAAAATTTTAATCGGAGCAACGGTTAAAAAGTTATTAAAGAAACAGTTTACGGTGGCATGCGGTGTAAATAACAGTAAAACAACATGTAAACAAGTGCAAACATGGAAAAGGAGCATATTTTATTAAACTAGACAAAATTCTAAGCAATTTTCATGTTTAATGCGTTGCGATCGGAGCTACCGTTAAAAAGTTATAGCACTCGCAAAATTACTACATAATCTGCAAATAAATAAACATAGAAAATAGCTATAATGTCTACTAGGCCGAATCTGAAGCTATTGGGAAAACCAGGGGGCGCTGGATAACTAAACAGCTCTCGAGCGCTAGACAACAGCAAACCGAAATGAGCCAAGCCCACTAGCGCAACAAAACAACAACAACAAAAGAAAAAAAAGGAAAAGGAGGGGGCTCACCTCGCTGGGCCGGGCCCAGTTCGGCGGGGGCGTGAGATAGTGCCAGCTTCGCCCGATGGCGAGAGGAAGCAGCAGCGGCGCGTTGCGGGTGGGACTTGGGGCGCTGTTGGGCCACATGTGGGGGCGCTGGCCCAGGACGCGGTGGAGGCTAGCCCACCCGACTGGATCGAGCGAGGGTCGGTTGGTCGTCCTCGTCTCGCACGTAGCGGCAGGCAGGGGATCGCTATCCAGCACTCCGGCATGGTGGAGACGGGCGGCGCATGGGGAAGCCGGGGAGGGCGCGGAACGGGCATGGGGTCGGGGTACTGCAGATCTGGAAGGAGTCGGGGTCTCCTGGCGACGCGACCTGGCTCCGGCGAGCTCGGCTCGAGGACCTCCCATGGAGGCACCTCGGGAGCACAGAGAAGAGGGAGATTAGAGGGAGAGGGAGAAGGAGGAAGAGGGAGAGGAGGAGGTGCGACCTGCTGGGGCGTGGTGGTCGTCGGCGGCGCGGCTCACCGGGGTGCGGGGTGGCGCGTGGCTGGCTGCCGAAGTTGGGGGCGGCGGGATCCGGGCCCAAGCGGGCCCGTCGTGGAGCTGGCTCGGCCCTATGGGGCCCGAGGTGGCTAGGTGGCGGCTGAGGAGACGTGGAGGCCTCTGGGGCCGTCGGATCTCAGATCTGACGGTCCTGGATGCCCTGGGAGTTAGGGTTTCACATTTTGAAGGACTTGGGGGTAATTTTTATGGAAGATCTGAGGGGGTGGATGAAAATTGCCTTAGGGGAAACCCTAGAAGGGCTAGGGGAGAGAGGTAGTCTATATATAGGTGGCCTGGCTGGCAAGTTTACGCAAACACCCTCGGGTTTTCTCTCTCGCGTTCGGTACTCCAAGTTTCTGACCGCCGGGAGTGCATACGACCTCCGATTCGGACGAACTCTCGAACCACGCGCTCAGCGCGGCGAGACCGTCAGTCGTACCTCACTTCAATACCATTCCGAGAATATTTTCCGGTGCCCAATAAAATAACCCATTTAATTATTAAATGGGGTTTTTCGTTCCGATGGCGAGGGCTGGTCTTGTGCCGGCTGTCGCGACGGTGCTCGGGTGAAACCCGGTGTTGCAAAGGTCGTGTGCCGTTTGGGAAAAAGGTTTAGTCACGCATGCTGGTACGAGAAAGAGGGGAAAATATTCACCGAATAATAATTCGGCGAAGCAAACACTACAAACAATACAGACAATCATCACAGCAACGCAACAAACAATTTTTTTTTAATTTGGGTGAAAATCCCGGGTTGTTAGAGGCTGCTAAGGGACAGGCCGAGCTGGTTCTCGCTAGTCTGCATAAAGTTGATGCTACCCTTGCTGGTGAGCTTTCCCACTTGCTGATTTTCTGCTTTCTGATCTGACTTTCTTGCCTTCCGATCTGATTTTCTTTGATTTCTCTATCTGCATCAGGTGCCTGGCCTAATTCCCAAACTGCTGCTAAGCAAGCTATTGTGGATAATAGGCAGAGCCGAGGGGTTGAAGCCACTGATGCCGCACCTTGGAGCCCGAAAGAACTTGCTGCCGCAATCGATGCGCGCTTGCCTCTGGTGAAGGGTGCTCTTTGCGCTTTTAAGACCGGTGTGCAGAAGCTCAACCGGATGCTCTGGCCGGATGCAAAGACGTTGATTGACGGTGATACTACTGACGAGTTGGCCCACAATGTGAAGGCTGCTCCCCGGCGCGTCATGGTTTTGCTCGATTCTGCCGTCCGAGCTGGTGTGTAGGCTGCCTTATCTGTTGTAGTGAGCCGGTACCCTAACTTAGAATTGAACTTGATGGGAGCTCTGCGCGCTGGGTCGGACGCTGATCTGAATGCTACTTTGGACTCAAATATGCGACCAAGCTGCCACTCTTGGTACGGTCATCAACCCTCTGCAGTACACTCCTTATCTTGATGAGGATGGTGAGCCGCTTGATCCTCAGACGCTGAGAGACCTCTAGTACTGCAGTGACGAGGATGGCAACCAAGCTCCGAGCACTCGCGGAAGGGCTTCCACCTCAACCTCCGGGCAATATGCGCTGACTCTTGAAAGTGAAGCTTCATCCAGCGACCAGTCGGCGAGTCCTGCAGGTAGCTAGACCGAGCCAGCCACCGAGCAAGACGCTTTGACTGCGACGCAGGATCCTCCGATTGCTCCGCAGCCCGAAGCCACCGCTACGTCTGCTCCGGAAGGCGCTGCATCCAGTGCTCCGAATGCCCCTCAACTGAAAGCGAGTGTGCCCCCCTCCGGTGAAGAGACTACTTCTGGCGCTCTGACTGCTTGAGTCGTGCCATCTCCTGCTGCAAGTTTACTTTTTTGCACAAATTTTATCAGAACTTTGAGTGCACCCACTGGGGGTGACTTTTTATGTAATAAATAACATTCGGCCAATTGGCCAGCTCTGCCTGTGAACATAGTTGCTTATTATCTATGTGAATGCCAGTTTGCATTCGTGTTTTCTAGCCGATTGCCTTTTTTCTCCCTTAGTCAAATATTCTTGCCAACCCTACAGCCGACTTGCGGTCTGCGGTTGGATCGGAGAATAGACTTCGAAGGAACCAGACAAGTACTTCTAGGCCTTGGAGCTTTTGACACAAAGGTAAGGACATGCCAACGGTCCGATTGCTACCTGTCGACTGTTGGCCAGCCGGCCTGGCCGCAGTCGGTTGCGTCTGCTATCGCCTAGTCCCAACTTAGATGTACCTCGGAATAGAATTTTCCGATTGGAAATTCTGATCGGCCATACTCCCCCGACATTGCAGCCGACCTGCGATCTGCATTCGGTTCGAGATGGTAATACGAACAAACCCACCGATCATCTTATTTTTTCCAAGGTAAACCTTCCTGGGGTAACCGATCAGTCCCGGGATAATCCATCGGATCCCAACAAACACAGCATAGCAACAACAGAAAGATTACATAGGTGACTTGATCATGTAGGGCAACTCAGAAGGACTAAGAATTGAAGCACAAGATTGGAGAGAAGAGATCACATAGCTACTGGTCATGGACCCATGGTACAAGGGGGACTACTCACGGCACATCCGGGAAGCGATCATGGTAGTGCAGAAGCTCCCGGAGATCAATCCTCCCTCTGGCAGGGTGTCAGGACAAGGTCTTCTGGTGATCCTGATCTCGGGATCGCGGCGGCGAAACAGAGGTAAATTTCGTGATGCGGGGTATTTTTCACGGTTTCTGTACCAAGGGGTAAATATAGGCCGAAGGGGGGCACCAGGGGAGGTGCTCTCCTACCAAGCGGCCTCCTGGCATGGCCAAGAGTGGGGCCACACCCCCCTCCGGCTCTCCTTCGGGCCTTCAGAGTCTTCTGGAATGCTGATTTTTATACATTTTTCTTGGATTTTTTCTGGCACTGGAAATATTGGTAAATACCTACAATGCACAGACATCAGCAAACAGAAACTGGCACTGGGTGCACTGAGTTAGTAGGTTAGTCCAAATATGTGTAAAAAGGTATGAAAGTGTAGCAAAACACATAGCAATGTCACCCAAATAATCATGGAACAAACAGAAATTATAGATACGTTTGGGATGTATCAAGGGACACCTATGAAGTTTAAGTGATGATTAGATATAATGACTTAAAAATGAATAATATTACAATCATACATAAGACAATGGTATTTAGGGAATATGCACATTATACTCAGAATGACAATCATGCTCTCCTAATCGGTGTTTTTTGAAAGAATAAGATGAACACTCTCGAACCATGGATTTTTTAAAGGCGAGTTGATAATCCATGAAAGGAAGCAAAGACTTAACATGTACCAGAGCTCACTGCTTAAATCAGAGATAATTTGCTTTTGAGAGTGTGCCTTTCCACTCAACCGCTTACGATAGAGGTTTTCAATATCTTCCATGCTAACTACATTAATGGAGGTTCCCATGCTTTTTTATTTTGCATACACTCCCCCTCAACCAAACAAACAAAATCCATGGCTCGTCGCATCCGCGGGTGCCCTCCAATACATTTAGCCAACCGGGGGAGTGTACGTTTTATAATTTTATAAACCAATTAGAACTGGGCATTCTCCAACCAGACTCTACCTCATAAATTTGACTAGATTAAACTTTGTCATTGAGTAAAAAATCTTTAGCATGGAAGATACTAACTACCCCTACCACTCCATGAGCTTGTACGGGTACAAAAGGGAAGCTTATTTGAAAGTTTTCGAGATGGTACATGAAAGTCTTCATTAAGGATGGCAAGTAAATACCATATATAGGAAGATATTGTGGACTCTCATGGCATATCTGGTTTCAAGGATTTTGGATGCACAAGCAGCCATTCTTCTTAGTGCAAGAGAGGGCTAGCAAAAGATGGGGACGCGACCAACTAGAGAACAATTACGATCATAATCATGCAGAGTGATAAAACAACATTGAATCAGGCATTAAAGTGATATCACTATTGTGAAATAAAAGATCATCAAGGCTTGGTAGAGTTTCTTTTCAGTCTTAAATATGCGTGAGAATGTGCCAAGTCAATCTAATTAAATTCTTGGAGGATCATATCACTAAATCATGCCACATCATAAGCAAACAAATCATGCTGGTATTTAAAATAACACAATATGTGCACTCAGCTATTTGAGACTAATCATAGGAAAACACGAATTACTAAACAACATTATGTACATAGCATTTTTTACCATAGATATAAGAATGAGTGCAACAGAAGTCAACTCTCTAAACAAATTAGTGTGAAACACAAGAGAGTCTTAAAACTTCCATAAAGAAAACTAACAAGATCTAACAAGTAAAGCAGTACCTACAAACTGAAATTGAACAATCAACAGGTAAACATAAAGCACAAGAGTATTCTAAGCAAAAGTGGAGCGTGTCTCTCTCCCAATCAAGGATTCTAGGATCTCACAAGCTATGACCAGCAAACGAAGAAAAACAAAAGAAAAAATAAAACTAATATTAAAAGAGCAAGACGCTCCAAGCATAGCACATAACATGTGAAGCAATAAAAATATAGTGCTAAGAATGAAAAATTGATAATTGTTGATGAAGATGGGGATGCACGGGGGCATCCCCAAGCTTAAACGCTTGAGTCTTCTTGAATGTTTCTTGGGGGTTGCGGGGGCATCCCCAAGCTTAAGCTTTTAGCACTCCTTAATCGTCTTTCATCATCTTCCATCGTAACACTTGAAAACTCCCTTCACACGAAACTTCTCACAAACTTGATTAGAGCAGTTAATGCCAAAGTAAATAAGATTTCACATATGTACTGTAGATACATATTTATGCAATCAAATTAAGAAATAGTTATTGTTCCCCAACTTTGTTTAAGGATCTTTCCCCAAAGAAGCAAGAACAAATCTCACAAAAGAAGCAAACACAATTACAAGGCAAAATAATTGGGAAAACAGGACAGTCTGTGACACTCGAATTTTGAGAGGCACTTCTGGAACTCAAATCATAAAACTCAAAATAATTAAAGGTTGGAAATTGTATAATGCTTTCTGTGTAGAAATTTCAGGTCACAAAGATGATCTGGTAATTTTTAGGAATTTATTCACTGAAGCATACATAATCTGTTTTCCGGACAACAAGTCATAACTTTTACTTTCCCCAACATTATGTTGGGATACGGGGCAGAAAACACAAATTTTTCATACCTACGGTACCCGAACCCAAGATCTATGCTATGGCGATGTAAAGTAACGGAGGGAATCGATGTTCATACCTTTGAAGACCGAAAGAGGGAAACGTTCTTACGAACGTGGTTGGCGTAGACTCAGAACTACGACCTCCCTTTCGTGTAGAAGACCACCACCGGCGAGGATGACTCCCGGCAAACCTCCAGCGACGAAGCAGCACCACAAGTGTAATGCCTCGAAGGGATTATACACGTACGGCACAATCGATGTTCCTCCCGGGCTCCGAACCAGGCGAGCAGCGGAACAAAGATGGCTACGGATCCCGACTCCGGCAGAGCGACGGCCTGCCTTATGGTGGAGAACTCCAATCCTGGTGCAGACTCCAAACAAGGGGAGTCCACTTCCGGAAAAGGAGAAGGAAGAAGAAGGAGATCAATTGTTGTATGGAAAAAGGGGGGTCTACCCCTCTATATAAAGGCCAAGGGGGGGTGTGATCCCTCTTCCCTCCCCCATGTGGGACTAAACCCCCAAGGGGGGAGGGGTGCGCCGGCCAAGGGGGGGTTGGGCCCCACCCCTTGGCGCCAAGCCCAAGGGGGGGAACCCCCTCCTCCCCTAATGGGCCTCTAAGGCCCATATAGCCTTTTTCCATTATTTTAATTATTTAATAAGTTTTAAATATTTAATTCAGATAATTAAATAATAAAAACATTATTAAAACAACTAAACTTTATTTTGAACTATTCAAAATGTCCGGAAACCATTCCGTCCTCCTCCGGAACTATTCCGGTGATTTCTCCTATTTCACCGATTGATCCCGTAACTGTCCTATGCATCGATTGCCCTTAAGTGTAACACCCTAACGGTCCGGGAAACAGCAGACATGGTCGAGACTCTTCTCATGGACCAATGACTAGTCAGTTGGACCTGGTTACAATCCTTGACAGCCCCTGCGCTTCCATCGAATGAGCTTCGATCGCTTTTGGAAACCGTTAACGATACGACGTAATCCCTTTGTTCTGCGGTACTTTGTTTGTCCGAGGTTTGATCGTCGGTATCCCACATACCGTGTTCACATCTCGTTCACGACAAACAACTTCTCTCGTCCATGATCATTGCATCTCTTGTGACCTAGTCACGTCCTTGCAAGGGGTTGATGCAATATCACCGAGTGGGCCCAGAGTACCTGTCCTGTCACAAGGACTGACAAATCTCGCTTTGATCTATTAGCATACTCATCAACCATCTATTTCGGAATACCCAAAGTGCTCCGTTATAGCCAGCATATTTCAGTCAGGCGGTGGGATACAAATCAAAGTCTCCTCATAGATCGTGATTACGTATGATCATTACGGTCTAAGGACTAAGCCATACGTTACAAAGTCATAGCAACGCTGAACTGTGTGACTCGATCACATTGCATTACTTTAGGTGGGTGTATGTCCATCACATCATTCCCCTAATGATATGACCTCATTGTCAATGGACTTAAGTGTCGCCCAGATCAGGAAAGCTTGATCAATCAATTGCCCAATGAGATAGTTTACCCGAGTTAAACTACGGACCATGTTTTATACTACACATGTATTAGTATTTCCAAGTAATACAGTTATAGCACAGTATAAAACGTATTATGAACAAAACGGATATGTGACAAATATCTTTATTAATTTGTCTCTAGGGCACATATCCAACAGTCTCCCACTTGCACTAGAGTACAAATTACACTAATTTACATCAGGTATGTATCTAACACCAATGGTCTCTCGGTGTTCTTCAAACTTGCCCTGTGGAAGAGGTTTAGTCATCGGGTCTGCTGCGTTCAGATCCGTATGTATCTTGTGAATCCTAGTGTGTCCATCCCTGACGTAGTCTCGCGTCACATGGAACTTTCGGAGGATGTGCTTGGCTGTAGAGTGAGTTCTTGGCTCCTTCGCGTTAGCAATGGCACCCGTGCTGTCGCAGAAGATTCCCACAGGGTCAGTGCAACTGGGAAAGGCGCCAAGCTCGATCACGAACTTCTTCAGCCACAGTGCCTCGTTTGACGCTTCGCAAGCGGCAATATACTCCGACTCCATTGAAGATTGAGCGACGACTGACTGTTTGCCGCTCCTCCAGCTAATCGCGCCACCGTTCAACATGAAGACATATCCCGTCTGGGATTTCGAGTCATCTAGGTCTGAGCCGAGGCTTGCGTCAACGTAACCCTTTACGGTGAGCTCCTCATCAACTCCTCCATAAACAAGAAAGAGATCCTTGGTTCTTCTCAAGTACTTAAGGATGTTCTTCACTGCTGTCCAATGGGCCATTCCTGGATTACTCTGGTAGCGGTTAGTCATACTAATGGCCAGCGCTAAATCCGGTCTGGTACATAACATAGCATACATGAGAGAACCTATGGCTGAGGCATAGGGCTTTGAGGACATCTCCTCTTTCTCTTTAGCTGTGGCCGGGCATTGAGTCACGCTTAGTTTGACACCTTTTATAACTGGCAAGAGACCTCTCTTGGAGTCATCCATTTTGAACCTTTTCAAAATCTTGTCAATATAAGTATTCTGACTCAAGGCCAACCTCCGATTAGGTCTATCTCTAGATCTTAATCCCCAGTATGTACGCAGCTTCACCTAGGTCCTTCATGGAAAATTGTCCATTCAGATATTCCTTCACTTCCTCTAAGAATTTCTTATCGTTCCCTATTAGCAATATGTCATCTACATATAACACAAGGAATGCTACAGAGCTCCCACTCAGTTTCTTATAGACGCAGAACTCTTCGACGTTTTGGACAAATCCAAAAGCTTTAATGACCTCATCAAATCGAAGATTCCAGCTCCGAGATGCTTGCTTCAACCCATAGATGGACCGTTGAAGCTTGCAAACCTTACCAGCATTCCTTGGATCGACAAACCCCTCTGGTTGCATCATATACAACTCTTCCTCAATGTTGCCATTTAGGAATGCAGTTTTCACATCCATCTGCCATATCTCGTAATCATGATATGCAGCTATTGCAAGTAGGATCCGAATAGACTTTATCATCGCTACAGGAGAGAACGTCTCCTCGTAGTCAACTCCTTTAATTTGTCAGAAACCCTTCGCGACAAGTCGAGCTTTGTAGACAGATACGTTTCCGTCTGCGTCAGTCTTTTTCTTGAAAAATCCATTTATTCTCGACGGCCTTGCGGTCCTCGGGAATATCCACCAAAGTCCATACTTTGTTGGTGTACATGGAGTCTATTTCGGATTTCATGGCTTCAAGCCATTTCTCGGACTCGGGTCCCTCCATTGCTTCTTTGTAACTCGTAGGTTCATCCGACTCAACAGCCGAGATTGCATTCACAAGCTGTCCGTAAAACTCAGTAGGTTGACGGACTCTTGATGAACTACGGGGCATAAAAGGTTCCTCTTCATTCTCATCATGATCATCGTGAATGTCATGATCGTTATGAATGTCGTTCTGGCCATTCTCTTCAACTCCCACTGTGGAAGATGGTTCCAGAACAAATTCCGTAGCCATTTCATCCAATTGGAGTGATTGGTCAGTTACTTCATCGAGGTCTATTTTCCTCCCACTCAACTCTTTCGCGAGAAACTCCTTCTCAAGAAAGTGTCCCGTCTTGGCAACAAACGTTTTGCTGTCAGACTTGTTGTAGAAGGTGTACCCACAAGTTTCCTTGGGATAGCCCACAAAGATGCACTTATCCGCCTTGGATTCAAGTTTGTCAGGCTGTAGTTTCCTAACATAAGCCTCACAACCCCAAATCTTCAGGTGAGACAACTCAGGTTTAGTGCCATGCCATTCTTCAAATGGTGTTGTCTTTACGGATTTGGATGGTGCCCTATTAAGAATATGAATGGCGGTTTCTAATGCATACCCCCAGAATGACACAGGCAAATCAGTATGAGACATCATCGATCGTACACTATCCAATAGGGTTCGATTACGTCGCTCAGCTACACCGTTTCTCTGAGGTGTGCCTGCCGGCGTAAGCTGTGGTACTATGCCACAAGACTTCAGATGATTGCCAAACTCGTGACTCAAATACTCGCCACCTCGATCCGATCGAAGGTGCTTGATTTTCCTTCCGAGTTGATTTTCGACCTCATTCTGAAATTCCTTGAACTTTTCAAAGGTTTCAGACTTGTGTTTCATCAAGTAAATATACCCATATCTACTCAAGTCATCAGTAAAGGTCACGAAGTAACGAAGATCATTGCGAGTGGGGACGTTCATGGGTCCACATACATCCGTGTGTATGATCCCCAATAAGACATCCGCACGCTCCATCACACCATTGAATGGAGTCCTTGTCATTTTGCCCATGAGGCATTGTTCACATGTATCAAGGGATCCAAAATCCAATGAGTCAAGAAGTCCATCCTTATGGAGCTTCTCCATGCGTTTTACACCAATATGACCAAGTCGGCAATGCCACATCATCATGTGATCTTCATTATTCTTCAATCTTTTGGCCTCAATATTGTTAACGTGACTCACGTCACCATCGAGATTAAGTATGAATAAACCATGCGACTCCGGTGCGTGAACATAAAACATATCATCCTTATAAATCGAACAACCAATTGTATCGGACTTAAAAGAATAGTGGTCTCGCTTCAAGCAAGAACCACTCACGATGTTCACACTCAACGCGGGTACATAGTAACACTTATTCAGAACTAAAACCAATCCCGAAGGGAGACTAAGATGCTTCGTGCCGACCGCCAAGACTTCAATCTGGCAGCCATTCCCCACGCGCATCGTCACTTCATCCTTGACCAAGCGTCTCCTATTCCTTAGTCCCTGAATGGAATTAGAAATATGAGCGACAGACCCTGTATCAAATATCCAGGATGTGTTCCCAGCGCTTGTCAAGAGAAGATCAACAATATGTATATCAAATATACCTTCGTCTCTCTTGGCGACCTTGCCAGCCTTCTTGTCCTTTAGGTACTTGGGACAGTTGCGCTTCCAGTGACCTTCACCCTTGCAGTAGAAGCACTCCACTCCGAGTTTAGGCTTGGGTGCCTTGGGAGGAGCGGCAACTGACTTGCCATCCCTCTTAGGGCCACCTCTTCTGGCCTTCTCCCGTCTGCTTGACTTCTTGAAGTCAGTGGTCTTGTTGACCATGAAGACGGCGTGCTCCTTCTTGATCTCAACCTCAACGCTCTTTAGCATGGCGAACAACTCAGAAGGGGTTTTGGTCATCCCCTGCATGTTGTAGTTCAGCACAAAGCCTTTGTAGCTAGGGGGGAGCGACTGCAACACCCTATCAACCGCAAGTTCATCTGGAATCTGACATTCCAGAGCATTCAAGCGTTGAACGTAGCCAGACATTTTGACCACGTGCTCACTCACGCTGCCGTGCTCATCCATCTTTGCTGAGAAGAAGGCTTCAGAAGCCTCGTACCGTTCAGCCCTGGCTTGAGGTGCGAAGACCGCCTTGAGGTTGGTGATAATCTCATATGCACCCATCCTCTCAAAGCGTTTCTGCAGCTCAGCCTCCATGGAGTAGAGCATGCCACTCTGGACAAGGTTGTAATCATCAGTCTTGGAGAGATAGACATTCTTCTCGTCCTGACTGGCATCCTCTGCTGGTGCGTCACCTAGTGCGTTCTCTAGTACGTATGCCATTTTGAGGGGAACGAGGAGAATCCTCAGGGTGCGGAACCAGTTGGTGAAGTTTGTCCCATCTGTTTTTAGCTTATCTTTCTCTAGGAATGATCCTAAGTTGAACGAGGGGCGAGGTGCTGCCATCTACAAGGTTGGATTCACAACGATACATATTTAGACTTTTGTTCATAATGTGGAGTTTCAATTTAATCTTAAAATTCTAGAAAGCTCCCACTTAGATAAACACCTCTCAATTTAACTAAGTGATTACACAATCCCAGCCCCCATACCTCCCCCGATATGTACGGCCCAGTATGCGAACCAGGTAGGCCTCTAAGCCAATCACATCAGGCATGTGACTCGTGCTCGACCTTTCGGTCTTCTGTGTTCCAGGCTCGCATCTACATACGTCAAGCCTGCCAATCGAACCTTGATGTTAGCTGTTCAGCAAGGCCATATCTGCATATGCCAGGCTCGCCGAACCCAACCTCATGCGAACTCCGTTGAATATGTAGGACAACTCCGGTATGTACGGAGCATCAAGCCATATGGGAGAACCTTCCAGGTGGTGCCCATCAAAAGGGAGAACACAATGTTGGTATTGTGAGAGATGGTCCTGTTTCGTGCTACCGTCGATATATCTAGCATACTAGCATAAAACAGGAAGTAAAACTTTAAATCATACAACCTATGATCCCCCTTCATGCAAAGCAAAGTTAAAACGCCTTTCTACTTTAGCTTGTGCAAGTTTTACGTGGCTGTTAGGGGTTTCGAGAGAGAGAACCGATTTCTATCCTGCGAAAAACATGCCACAACACCGTCTCTTATTCGTCTCTATTACACCCCTGTCGGGGCCCTCCGTTGCAAACATCTTCGCATCGCTAATGCAGAGAGACAGACACCCCCCCAGCCACTTTATATGGTACAAGCCATATGTCAAGCGTGGAACCAGTCTCGCGTAAACGCGTAAGGTCGGTCGGGGGCCGCTTCATCAAACATTGCCGCAATGCTGAATGAGTACACGTGGGAGGGTAACGAATGAAGATTCGATGCCCACATCCTAGATGTGTTCTATCCGTACAATGCATCTACGCATAGCTAGCTCTGATACCACTGTTGGGATACGGGGCAGAAAACACAAATTTTTCATACCTACGGTACCCGAACCCAAGATCTATGCTATGGAGATGTAAAGTAACGGAGGGAATCGATGTTCATACCTTTGAAGACCGAAAGAGGGAAATGTTCTTACGAACGTGGTTGGCGTAGACTCAGAACTACGACCTCCCTGTCGTGTAGAAGACCACCACCGGCGAGGATGACTCCCGGCAAACCTCCAGCGACGAAGCAGCACCACAGGTGTAATGCCTCGAAGGGATTATACACGTACGGCACAATCGATGTTCCTCCCGGGCTCCGAACCAGGCGAGCAGCGGAAGAAAGACGGCTACGGATCCCAACTCCGGCAGAGCGACGGCCTGCCTTATGGTGGAGAACTCCAATCCTGGTGCAGACTCCAAACAAGGGGAGTCCACTTCCGGAAAAGGAGAAGGAAGAAGAAGGAGATCAATTGTTGTATGGAAAAAGGGGGGTCTACCCCTCTAAATAAAGGCCAAGGGGGGTGTGATCCCTCTTCCCTCCCCCATGTGGGACTAAACCCCCAAGGGGGGAGGGGTGCGCCGGCCAAGGGGGGGTTGGGCCCCACCCCTTGGCGCCAAGCCCAAGGGGGGGAACCCCCTCCTCCCCTAATGGGCCTCTAAGGCCCATATAGCCTTTTTCCATTATTTTAATTATTTAATAAGTTTTAAATATTTAATTCAGATAATTAAATAATAAAAACATTATTAAAACAATTAAACTTTATTTTGAACTATTCAAAATGTCTGGAAACCATTCCGTCCTCCTCCGGAACTATTCCGGTGATTTCTCCTATTTCACCGATTGATCCCGTAACTGTCCTATGCATCGATTGCCCTTAAGTGTAACACCCTAACGGTCCGGGAAACAGCAGACATGGTCGAGACTCTTCTCATGGACCAATGACTAGTCAGTTGGACCTGGTTACAATCCTTGACAGCCCCTGCGCTTCCATCGAATGAGCTTCGATCGCTTTTGGAAACCGTTAACGATACGACGTAATCCCTTTGTTCTGCGGTACTTTGTTTGTCCGAGGTTTGATCGTCGGTATCCCACATACCGTGTTCACATCTCGTTCACAACAAACAACTTCTCTCGTCCATGATCATTGCATCTCTTGTGACCTAGTCACGTCCTTGCAAGGGGTTGATGCAATATCACCGAGTGGGCCCAGAGTACCTGTCCTGTCACAAGGACTGACAAATCCCGCTTTGATCTATTAACATACTCATCAACCATCTATTTTGGAATACCCAAAGTGCTCCGTTATAGCCAGCATATTTCAGTCAGGCGGTGGGATACAAATCAAAGTCTCCTCATAGATCGTGATTACGTATGATCATTACGGTCTAAGGACTAAGCCATACGTTACAAAGTCATAGCAACGCTGAACTGTGTGACTCGATCACATTGCATTACTTTAGGTGGGTGTCTGTCCATCACATCATTCCCCTAATGATATGACCTCATTGTCAATGGACTTAAGTGTCGCCATGATCAGGAAAGCTTGATCAATCAATTGCCCAATGAGATAGTTTACCCGAGTTAAACTACGGACCATGTTTTATACTACACCTGTATTAGTATTTCCAAGTAATACAGTTATAGCACAGTATAAAACGTATTATGAACAAAACGGATATGTGACAAATATCTTTATTAATTTGTCTCTAGGGCACATATCCAACACATTATAGGCTAAAACTTCGCACAAAACTCAAAAGTAAAGATACAATGGAGTTTCTACGGTAGGAACAAACCCAATACACAACTAAAATAAATGAAAAAACTAAAACTAAAAACATTTTGGGTTGCCTTCCAATAAGCGCTTTCTTTAATGTCTTTTAGATAGGCACAATTGTTATGAAAGGTGCTCAGAAAAGAATAAGAATTGAAACAAAAAATTGAGCACTAGTAAGAAAATAAAAAACACATTTAATTCTAATCCACTTCCTATATATAGGAATCATATAAGAAAATAAATCATTGAAGCATAACACTACTAGCATAGGAAGGCAAATCAAGTACAACTTTGAAGCTTTGAACATAAAGAGAGGAAACGTGATATTATTGATATATCTATAAGCATAAGTTCCCATCTCATAATAATTTTCAGTAGCATCATTGATGGGTGTAGATACTCCTCGTTGGTTATCCCGAGTGAAAGATTATGATGTAGATAGCAATAAATTTCCCTTACGTGAGGACAATAAGGTTTATCGAACCAGGAGGATTCTGGAGACGACGAGAAGGTGGCTAGTAACTTCTCCGATGCTTAAAATTACTTGACCTGGACCTGCTCACAAGACACAACTAACTTTGCTCCCAACGAGCAAGAAGGGGTTGTCAATCCCTCCCGCCTTGCTGTTTACAAAAGTTAAAACGCAAGAGGTAGTAAAAAGTGCAACGGAAAGGAAAGAAAAATAGTAAATTGCAGCGGCGTAAATATATGATGGTGATATGGACTGAGGCGTCATGGCACTAAATAGTGACGTCTCTCTCCCAGAAGACGATAAAAACTATGTCGGCTGAACAAATTACAGTTGTGCAATTGACAAAATTATATAATACGACCACATGACGGTCGGATTGCATGAGTAGTGCCATACCTTGTGGATGGTGGCTTCTCTATTCTGCAATATGCTGATGATACAATTATTTTTATGGAACATGACCTCGATAAGGCTCAAAACATGAAGCTTTTGCTTTTAGTGTTTGAGAAAATGTCAGGTCTTAAAATCAACTTCCATAAAAGTGAGTTGTTTTGCTTTGGAGAAGCTAGTGAGGTGGCGACTGATTACGCAAATGCATAGTGGAAACATGTAGAAGAGCGCTTCGAGAAAGATTGAGAAGTTGGCAAGGAAAATTGCTCTCTGTTGGAGGATGGCCGGTCTTAATCAACTCCGTCCTTACAAATATGGTTCTCTATATGCTCTCCTTTTTTCAACTCCCAAAAGGGGTCTTGCAAAGGATGGATTATTTCCGATCCAGGTTCTTTTGGCAAGGAGATAGTGAAAAGAAAAGGTATAGATTGGACAAATGGAGTGTGGTTTGACGGCCAAAAGACCAAGGCGGCCTTGGCATTCATGACCTACAGGTCAAGAATGGTGCCTTACTCAGTAAATGGTTGTTCAAACTACTCACTGAGGATGGTGTTTGGCACACCCTTCTGCACAATAAGTATTTAGGCCAAAAGGAAACCTGGTGACTCCCACTTTTGAGCTGGTCTAATGGCGGAAAAAAATACCTTTTCCTCTTTGGCCTTCGCGATAAAAGACGGGTGAGAGATTCTTTTCTTGGAGGAGGAGGACAAATGGCTACGAAGTAGCAGCCTCCGAGAACAATATCCAGCTTTGTATCACATTGTTCTAAAAAATAATGATACTCTAGCGCAGGTGCTAAGCTCGTCCCCGCTCAATATTTCTTTCAGGCGGGATTTGATTGGCTCTCGTCTTATGTCATGGAAAATTATTTTATCACGATTGGATTCTATAAGCCTGACACAAGGACGTGGTGTGTTTCGTTGGAACCTCACAACATATGGGTCCTTCACAGTCGACTCTATGTATCGTGCGCTCACGCATTCAGAGGTCCCTGTTGATAATAACAAGAAAATTTGATAGTCGAAGATTCCGCTAAAAGTTAAAATTTTCATGTGGTGTCTTCGAAGGGGAGTTGTGCTAACTAAAGACAACCTTCCAAGTCGAAATTGGCAGGGAACAAGAGTTGTAGCACAATGAGACAATCAAACACCTCTTTTTTCAATGCACATTTGCACGTTCTACGTGGTCAATCGTCCAAATAGCGTCTAATTTGTATCTGCCCACAAGTACTGTTAATATCTTTGATCACTGGTTGAATGGTATTCCAAATAGGTTCAAAATGCTAATAAGGGTGGAAGTGTATGCCTTATTATAATCGCTTTGTCTATGTAGAAATGATTTGGTTTTTAATAGCAAAGATTCTTCACCCTTGCAGGTTATTTTCCGTTATACACACTTGCTTCGTATGTGGTCTACGCTACACCGAACGGAGTTCCAACCGCTGTTCAAGACTGTGTGTATGCGGTTGGAGCAAGTGACCAAGGAGGTTTTTACCCAACAGGGATGGTAGCCTAGTATCCGGATTGGTCCACCATCTCTTTGGACATCAGCATAGTGTTGGTCTCATATGACTACTATTGCTGGCAAGTCATTTTTTTTCTTTTGTCAGATTAGTGGTGTTGGGCCATGTGCATCTTCTACTTGCAGAGACTGGGTGTCTCTCATTATGTTTTGTATCCGCTTGATGCTACATTTTGAGTCAATAAAATCATCCTTTATCGAAAAATATAATACGATTGTTGGAAAGAGTGACCGCGCCTATACCAATCATCGTCTTTGGATTTGAACGCGCTAGATGCAATCACTCCTAACATGGAAGTTGTTCATTGCCGCTCTAGTTGAGTGGATATTGATCTACTACCTTTTAAAAGTGACTGGACATGCACCACAAGTAAACAAATCTTTATTTTTGGAAGATATTTGTTAGTGAAAGCACAAAATCTAGAAAAAAATGCAATAAAACAAATTGAATACGTAAGGTAAAGTGTTATATTTTGGAGCCATCAACTTCCACAAGCTTAAAGTGTTGATCACCCTCGATTAATCAAGAGATAAAAATAATGAAGGGGAAATTGACGAAAGAGCAAAAATGGTCTACCAGCTCGCGAGTGTAATGTCCTTTCTCATAAATCATGCAACCTTGAATAGTATAGTATTTGCATTTGAATGGTTGCACTAAATATATTTGCCTCGCCACAAGTAGATTTCATAACATTAATTCTAATTATCAGATCATGTCTTAATATATAGCAAGGCGTGAAGCAAATGAAAGCACCTCTCTTTCTTAGAACGAGGACAAATTATCGCACAAGGAATTAGTAATGAAGGGGCAAGTCAAAGAAATCATAATACGAGTGTTTCATTAACACCCACAAGTTTCACTTCATCATGGGTCATGAGTGCACTCACTTCATTATTAGTTGAAACTTTCATCTTTTGTAAAGAGACCATGTCAAAAAGTGATATATGCAATCTGATTTATTATTGTGAGAGAAGTCGAGCATTCATGAACGATATTGGGTTTTATCCCATGTGTGTATATGATTGAACATAGAAGTAACCATCTTTTCGCAGAAATGCATCCCCTCGAAGAAGCTAAAACCTTAGCAGTTATAATATTAATGTTACAAACATTAACTAACTCAATAGCCTAAATCTGAGTCAAAACTCAGATAGATCATTCATAGGCCAGAGGAGTTATTAGCTTTTCCCAAGAGGCGCGACAATGGTTCCATAAGACACGCGTAAATCAATATTTTGTTATTGTCACATGTTATTGGACATGCTTTTAGTTACCGCCACGTGTTAAATGTTGAGGGTTTCTTCTGATTCTTTTACGCGCTTTTGAGGGTTAGATTGGTTTTTAATAAAAAATTGTCTTTTCAATTTTAAATATATTTTGAAGGAAAAAATCAAAAAATTATGTGAAAAATATTTCTTGTGCGCTTTCATTAGAGGCACACATTTACTTCTTGTGAAGGCATCAGTTTGATTTCACGGGAGGCACAGGTGTGCTTCTCGGTAATAAAAAAAAACGTTTTTTTTTTTGCTTTCATGAGAGGCACATATTTTTTCTCTCTGTTTCCCTCATGAAGCGAGATGTTTGCTTTCGGGAGAGGCATATTTTGTGGGTTTGTTTCTACGAGAGGCACAAATGTGCCTATCGTAAAGAGAGCGATAACATTTTTTTTGTTTCACGAGTGGTATAGATCTGCTTCACGTGGAGACATAAATTTGATTCCGTAAGAACCGTAACCGTGTCTTTTGAAAAAGAAAAATCCTAAATAAACTTATTTTTCGCTACATATTTTCTTACAGATTTTTTAGGTTTTTATGAAAAAAGTCATTGAAATCTATTAGAATGAGATCTAGTTAAGAAAATCTCAATCCGAGGATTCAAATGATAAAAACGCCCAAGATTTGGACGTACGGTTCAAGTGATATAAAGTTTGAAAATTGATACTGTAAAAAAAGAAAAACAATCTAGATTACAACAAATAACGCTTATGCAATACATCACTTATCAACCGCTGAAAAAAGTAGAAATAATGTCTGCAAGAAATACCATTGAGTAGTGATTTTGTTTTCACACATAACGAATTTTCTTAGAGCAAGACAAAACTTGACACGGAAGTATTTTGTTTTTGCATTATTGATTTTTTTAACATGTGATGCATTGTTTTAAATTGTAGGATCAATATTATTGTTATACAAAAAAAATATAGAATGAATTTATTTAATATACACTAAAAAATTATATTGTATGATGGATTTTTTAATATACCCTTAAAAAATTTCATTATAGAATAAACTTTTGTAATATACACTATTTTCTTTATAAAACACACACTTAAACTTTATAAATTAATATATTTTTAATAAAAATACTGTTTATAAATGATAGTTTTTTAATATCTAAACCAACCAAGAAACAAAAAAACGCTTGCTGCAAGTGGGCCGACCCAATAGGACATGTGCTTCATCAAAGTTTCTCCCGAGATCACTAGTTATGCAAAGACCATTTTTCAGGGAACCACTATTTAGCGCGCACCCTCCGCGCAGAGGTCACTTTGGTACGCTTCGAAGTCGTCATGTGTCGCGTTTTGGTTGTGTCTCGCGCGAAGCAACAATTGCGATTGATTCTGTGCATGCGCTATGGCCGAAAACTGTGGCTGCCCGAAAACTGTGGTTGAATCTGTGCTTGCGCTGTGGTTGAAAATTGTGCCTGCATGGAAACTATGGCTGAAAATTGTGGTTGAATCTGTCCTGCGATGTGGCTGAAAAATTATGGTTGTGCGAAATCTGTGACTGAATTTGTGTCTGTGGCCGCGTATTGTGCGTCCAAAAACGTGCCACGTGTCGATCGCGAAGAAACCAAAGAGAAACACCAAAACACACCACTTGGCACATCCAGAGCGCGCGAGCGTGACCTCTACAGAGGTACCCTTTAACTAGTAATTGACCACTTTTCATTTTGGTGGTGATAAATGGCGCAACACATACGCGCCATTTGTCGTAAGTAAAGGATTTTGGTTTGTTTTTCACCGCACCCATGAATACGGAAGGTTGTCTGTTTATGCTTTTCTTTTCATTGATTCGTTTTTTTAATAATTTATATCTCGTATCGTGCGTCGAAATCATGAACCATTTACATCGTTGCGTTGCTCGCATTGAGATTTAAAAAAAAAAAATTCAATGTTGATGGATTTCGACGAACTTTGTTTAACAAAAAATGTCTCAAAACTATACTAAATCGTGCATCTAAACCGTACAAAATTATGCTTAAAAACATATTAAAGTATGCTTATCGTAAAGTCACAGATTTGCTTCTCGTAAAATCACAATTTTTACATGAATTAAGTTTTTTTTCCTTTCTTTCCATAAGAACTGATTTGCCTCCGTGATGCCAAATATTTTCTTTCTCGTGAAGCCACAAATTTCTTTCTTATGTAGCCATAAGTTTATTGCTTTTTTCTTCCTTTCAAAACCATGGATTTGCTTCTCGTGTAGATTCAATTATTTTTACTAATTTTCTCTTTTTTCTAGAAGCAAATTCTTACTATTATTTCCATAAATTTAGTTTGCTTAAAGCCGTAATTTTACTTTATGAAAGCACAGATTACAAAATTACAGAGATGAACCCAAAGCGTGACACGTGATAACGACTACACACATTATTATTATTTTATAAAAATCTTTGGGTACCCCTGAAGGAATACATGTGAGAAAGTTGCCCCCAACCTTCCCTATTTTTGCAACTAGGAGGTCTCTTCGATTAATTTTACCTATTTCTCAATCGATGAAAGAAATAAAAAAATCTGCAAAAAAACAATGCTAGGGATCCTAACCCAAAATTCAGTAAATCAGGGCACGATAACGTCCTCCGTGTCTTTGAGATGCAGCGTACACGCAATCCGGCAGCAAGAGTAAAAGTCTCAGTAAACACAAACGTCCAATTTTTCTTCCCTTGTTTTTGGGGTTTTCTCCAGGGGGTCGGCAACTCGGCATCAGCAGAGCAACGGTATGTGTCAGGCTTGTCTTCCTGGCTCCTTCCAGCCCATTCACAGATTCTCCTCACTGGTTCGCCTAACAGTAACAGGCGGCAGACTTACCACACTTGGCTTCGTTCAACGTCTGACTATGACAAGGAGGTTTTCTGCAAGATACTGTATTTTTCACGCTTTGAAACCATTTTTGGACTTTGGTGACTGTTCACGTGCTAGTTTAATTGGTGACGGTGACTAGCTAGCCGACAGACAAGTAGTAGTACTACATGTTCTGGTAGATTCACCCCCCGCTTGGATTGGAGGTAAGATATACAAGAATGTATAATTTACAATTGTATTATACAAACCATAGTATAAATTCCGGTTGAAAATAGAAAGATCGAGCAAGGCATGTAATTTCCATACAGGTGTATTCAGATCAAACCGGTGAACCAAGCGGGGCCAACGGTGACTGAACAGTTGGGTACGAACGAACACGTGAGTGAGTTCAAAACGGAAACCCTTTCTGCCAACAATACTTGGTTGGCGACCAGACCACATGTGTGGTAGCGTTGCCGCATGCCCAGCGTGGACGTGGAAGCAATTGTAACTGCTCCGTTCCCAAGCCCAGGCAGCCAGGCAGGTGTCCATCTCGTGTACATGCGGTTCCACACTTCAGGTCATGTTCTGGCTGCGTCTGGGGTACGTTGAATGTATTTAGGGCAACTCCAACGCGGGACGCATTTTATTCGCGTTGTGTCCACATTTGCGTCAGAACGCTAAAAATTGCGTACAACGCATAGACATATACACATTTATTGTTCAATTTTTGTCCATGCAAAATTGCTCTGGCTTTGCGTCTAGAACGGACAAGAAACGAACACTTTTCGCGTCCTCTCGTCCGCTTGCAGCACATGCTGGGCCCATCTGTCCTTCACCCCTTTCCATCATATCTCCCTCCTCCATTTCTCCTCATCCATGTCGGCAACAAGCAAGGCCTCGCGTCGCTCGCTCCCAATGTCGCTCGTCCCATCCCGGCCGCCTGCCGCCCGCCCCTATTCCGGCCGCCCGCCGCCGCTGTCTGCCCCCGTGTTCGGCTTCATGTGCGTCGTCTTGCTCGTCTACGCCGCGCTGGCTGGCGCTGCGCCTGGCGTTGTCGCGCACAGGTCGGCGACGAGGTACCGCGCCGGTCACCGCGCCCCGCCGCCGGGCGCGTGTCCTCGCCCGCTCCGGCCACAGGGCTCGCAGCCCCGTCCCAGCCCGTCGGCCCGCCGCGCCGCGCCCCACCTGCGTGGCCTCGCCCGCTCCGGCCACCGGGCTCGCAGCCCCGCCCCGACCCGCCGCCAGGCGCGTGGCCTCACCCGCTCCGGCCACCGGGCTCGCCACCCCGCCCCGATGCCCGTCCTGGCCACCGGGCTCGCCGGCCTAGAGCGGGGGTGGCCTGCACGTTGGCTCTCGTCCGCATGAGGAGCTCTCCGTGGCCAGCCCTGGCCGCCGGCCTCCCTGGACTTCCCGTCCGCCGCCACGGGCACCACCTGCATGCCGGCCGCGCCCACGTCGAGAAGTCGGTGCCGCGCTCGATGCCCCTCAACTCTCGGCCGCGCTCGATGAGAAGCCGCGCACCTGCCCCTTCCGCCCCGTCGGGCTCCCTGCATGCCAGCCTCAACCCCGTGCTTCTCCGCGACTCCAACGCGCACCCATGCCCTCCGTGGCGAGGCCGGGGCTCTCCGGTGGCAAGGACGTGCACTCCATGGCGAGGCCGGCGCTCTTCGGTGGCTACGCAACGCATTCTGTGTTGAAATCGGCGCTCTCTCTAGTTGTTTGATGAAATGCTAGGGGCGGACGCCTCATAAATGCGTTTACGCGCCGTTGGGCGACCGCGCAGTACGCCGGAAAAAAAGCGGACTCGCGCGCGGACAAAAAAGGGACAAAATCGATGTCCATTTGCGTTCTACCGTTGGAGTTGCCCTTATGAGAAGCACTATTGAAAAGATCGCGTGCTACGTTACAGTGAGAGGCGGGAAGGCCATGCAGCTGCTGAAGAGTGGCCTGAAGGTGAAGGAGCATGAGCTGCTCAAGAGGGTGTAGAAGGATAGAGAAAGGATTGGTGAAATCGATGATACTCAACATCCCCCCGCAGTCACAACGTAGCGACATAAACGGTGAGACTGGAGAAGAATTCGAAAGCGGAGACGACGGACATCCCCACCACAGTCGTAACGGTTGACGCATCGCGGAGTTTGTGATTGGAGTGAAAGCCAACGAGGTTCCCAAGTAGGTGGTAGCCCTTTGTGCCGATGTCGAAGTAGCCGAGAGCGTAGGATGGTGTAGTCGTGGTCGAAGTAGCCGTGCGAGGGACGCCTTAGTCGATGTCGAGTCGGGATTACTGGTGTCGAGGTAGTCGCCGTGGACCAGGAAGAAGAGCGGCGGCAGCGGCCTAAGGAGGAGGCGGCGATGACGGCTAGGTCAGAAGCGCGGTGACGGTGAACGAAGTAGGCGAGGAAGAATCCGACAGCGTGACGAAGACCGGCGCGGACGGTGGCGTTCCCGCGCCTAGGGAGGCGGCGCGGCGCATACCACATAGAAGTCGACGCGCAGGGACGACGGAGTGGACCGCGCGTCACGACGCTACGACCCGAAGGGGCGACACAGCGGCAACGCGCGGGGCGCGACGACGGCGTTGAAGACCTCGGGGTGGTTGCAGGTACCGCGCGCCACACTCGCTACGGTCCGAAAGGGCGACGCAGCGGCAGCGCGAGGGTCGATGCAGCCTCGGGGACGTCCTGGAGCGGATGGCCTTGGGGCGGCGGTTGACCGTGGGCCGCGGCACTACGGCTTGAAGGGGCGACGCAGCGGCAGCGCGCGGGTTGGTGCAGCCACGGGAAGAACCACGGGGCAGCGGCGCTGCGGCCCAATGGGGCGACGCAGCGGCAACCCGTTGCTCGATCGGTGGAGCGACAAGCTGAACTCGGGGATAGGGCGGTGACGCCCAGTGTCGGAGTAGAGGCGTGTGTCAACGGCGGCGGTGGGCGACGAAAACCGATCTAAGATCGAAAAACCAAAAAAGACACCGATCAAGACGACCGACGAAGAGAGAAAAACCAGGATCAAGAGATCGGGAGAAAAGACTCTGTAGGGCATCCGGTCCACGGAATCGGCGGACGAACCCTATGTACGGGCGGCGCGGCCTCCGGCGGCGGTGATCATGGAGATCGGCCCCGGGGGCGGCTAGGGCTTGGATCGAGGTTAAGCTGATACCATGTAGAAGGATAGAGAAAGGATTGGTGAAATTGATGATACTCAATAGAGGGACTTCAGTGACACCGAATTCTTTGGGTTGGGCATCTAGGCACTGGCGGAGCTTCGTGAGGGCAAAAGCGTTCCATGGCCCGCCCAGCCCCTGGTGTAAACATGCATGTAGTAGTACATACTCCAAGACCATGCACACCCCCCGCCCCAAACTCTCATCTCTCAGTCAGTACTAATTTTCCTATAAAATGTAGGCTATAGCACTCTGAAACTTGATAATGCACATCTTAATATGATACGTACTAGATAATTGTCATGGGCAGCAAGGCTAACCAATGCATAATCGATTTGTCTTCAAGAGAAAAAGAGATGATACGATTACAGATGAAGTACTTGGGGGGAAGATTTTTCTGCAGCAGTTCTTCGTCCATTGCTTGAGTTGAAGTTTTTTGTGCGTTTTCTTTTTTTTTTAGCCCGCCCAGGTTTTCCTTCGTAGCTCCGCCACTGCATCTAGGAGCACTTGTTATTGCCGGGAGCAATCAAACTGTTCGCACATGAATATATCATCATCTATCTTCGAGACGACGTTGCAGATACGTTGTGCGAGGTGCGAGGTGCTTCACCGAAAGCGAGATAGGTTGACATGATCTTTTGAGCAACTGAAACGTCACACACTTGGAAGAGACGAGTGGGGGAGCCAGCCCTTAAATGCAGCACGACCAAACCTTAATTGTGATATCGTGAGCTGCCTTATGCCCCAAAGGTATTCCATTTATCCATAGATTATCACTAGTGATTTAGTACTCCCTTCGATCGAAAATACTTGTTTTCAAATAGATGTATCGGACATTATTTTAATGCTAGATACATTCATTTAAAGACAAATATTTCCGATCGGAGGGAGTAACAATTTTTGAACTAGCCCAGACATGCGCTTAACTTAGAAACCCTTTTTATAAACCTTAATTTTATCAAGAAGTGGACAGTTTTACAGTTCTAACCCCTTTCTAAATTTTCAACATGTTTTGATCCTTCTAAATTTTTTAGCACGATCTAACCCCTTTTAGCTTAACTTAGAAACGTCATAGGCCTTGGTGTGTCTACGTTGTATGTTTTTTTGGACTCGAACCCATGACTTCTTGGTAACCGCGGGTGCCTTTGACCAACGCGCCAGGAGACATTTCTGGTCCATAGAGTCTCACAGTCCTATATATACCTTCAAAGCTAACGTGCTGCAGGCCACTTATACATTTATTTTTTAAGGCGCACAAATATATATATATATATATATACATATATGTTAATAATTATAAAATGTTCGTATTTGTAAAAAAATTATGTAAAATTTAATCTTATTATATAAATAGAAATATAAATATAAACACAATTTATAAACAAGAACATTTTATAATTATATTAATATAAACATGATTTACAAACACGTACATTTTAGTATTATATAAATATAAACATAATTTACAAACACATGTAACATTTACTCTTTATAAATGTTAATAATTTACTCTTTATATTAACGCTTATATTTCTAAGCGTAAATATAATATTCTTAAGTAAATATTATATTTATAAGAATATGTATATTATATTTATAAGCGTAAATATTTTTTAGTACGCTTACAAATATATTATTCATGTACTTAAAAATAAATATTTATGCTTATAAATATAATATACATGTACTTAATAATATTTACGGTTATAAATATAATATTCATGTACTTAAAAATTAAATATTTAAGCTTATAAATATAATATACATGTACTTATAAATATTTACGCTTATAAATATAATATTCATGTACTTAAAAATTAAATATTTACGCTTATGCAAAATTATGCTTTTTAAAATATTCATACAATTATAAATTATAAACATGATTTACAAACACGAACATTTTATAATTATATATTATATATGTTTTTGTAAATTGTGTTTATATTAATATAATTATAAAATGTTCTTGTTTATAAATCGTGTTTATATTTCTATTTCTATTTATATAATAAGATTAAATTTTGTATAATTTTTTATAAATATGAACATTTGATAATTATTAATATATATATATTTTTTTTATTTATAATTTATATATATATTTATGCGTCTTAAAAAATAAATGTATAAGTAGGCCTGCGGCCCGTTAGCTTTGAAAGTATATATAGGGCTGTGAGACTCTATGGACAGGATATGTCTTCTAGTGCTTTGTTCAAATGCACTCGCGGTTACCAGGAGGTCTTGGGTTTGAGTCCGCGTGACTGTGCTTTATTTTTGGAGAGGGGTATATGCGATTGTTAAATATAAAGATAAGGTGTTTTCTGCAAAAAAAAACATACAACGGAGACACGCCAAGGTCTATGACGTTTCTAAATTGATTGAGTAGACACACCGCGATGATTAACGTGTCTAAAAGGGGTTAGATCGTGCTAATTTTTTTTAAAAGGTCAAATCGTATTAAAATTTTGAAAAAGGGTTAGAACAGTAAAATTGTCCTTGAGAAGTGTGGCAATTATATGCTGACCTAGGTCGACCTGACCGTCCCAAGGGCTTAAGGTTCAATGCCATCGAACATGAGGAACGAGAAATAAGAAAATAAGAGAAAAGAGAAGATAAAAGTAATATATTGGTTTGATAATTGTGTGTTGTTCAATGATCATCTTCCCTCATCTATTTATGAGGTGGATCAATTTTTCGTACAAGAAAAGATTCAAAATTACGTGTAATAAGTTAAAAATCTAGTTTGACTTGGATAAAAAAAATGTGTGTGATGTCTTGCGGTTGTTTGAGCACTTTCATGATAAATGGAGTGTCGAATCCATAGGAAGCGAATAGGATGTGGAGCCATTGCAGCGAGGAAAAACCCTGGGGGGAACGAGAGACCGACCGACGCAGATGACCCGACCATTGCATGACCCAATGTCAAGGCACTAGGCATCGCTGTCTCGCTGCTCATCCAACGCTCATTCGAGTAACCGGGTGCCGTCATCGAGGTTGCGGCCGAGGGACCCTTGGCTTGGCCCAGAGCAAGGGGAGAAAACCCTCGCACGAGGATAAAAACCTCACCTTGGGAATGACCGATATGCTTCTCACAACCATCGCCGCGACCGATGTATTACTGTCCAACGCCGCAACCGATTAACAACATTTAACCGCACCGATCGGCATGAAAATCCGATGATGAGCAATGGCCGCAGACCGGCGGCCTGGTGCAAAAGGGGATTGATGCCTTGATTGTCACAATGAGGTCAATAACATGCCTGGTGACACCGTCTAGCCATCAATCCTAGATTGGGTTGCCGGAGGGGATGCGAGTGAGGTGACACGGTTCATGTTCGGCCATCGAAGACATAGAAGGGGTAGTGAGAGAGAGTAAGGGAGTGTTCTATGAATGACCGACGCTAGGCGTCATCTGGATGATTTCTCTAAGAAATCATCTGCCTCGTCAGTCGTCGGATCAGCTTGTTGGTGATCGTCCGATGCAGCGGACGTGACGTGGTTCACCGCAGCGTTGCCGACGAACCTCCACTGGTGCACAGCGCGGCGTGACCATACCTTCAACGCAGCACCGATGCAACTTCGGCGGTGTTTCAATGCAGCTTCGACGGCGCTTCATTGCAACTCCGACGGCGCTGCCGGTCTACAGCACCGACGAAGTAGTTTGCAGCCGCGCCGCTGTCGGTCGCAGCACCCGCCCCCCGTTGCGCTGCATCGGAGCACCATCGCCAGCAACGCTGCATCGCAGCTTCCGCCATGGTCGCCGGTGCTGCATCGCAGCATCCGTTCGCCGCCGCGCTGCGTCACGGCACCGACGAAGTAGTCTGCAGCTGCGACGCTGCCGGTCGCAGCACCCGCCCGCCGCCGTGTTGCGTTGCAGCATCTTCCATGGCCTTCGGCGGTGCTGCAACCGATGAAGCAGTCTACAATTGTGTTGCCGCCGTGTCGATGTTGCGTCGCAGCATCCGCCATCCGCTATTCCCCACCTATGGAGCGCCTCCATGGAGATGAGAGCAGAGAAGCGATTGGTGGGCGGTGGGCGCGAGTGCTGCAGTGCAGCATCGGTATAATCGATGAGTGATGTGCCGCAGCGCTGATTGTTGTCGATGAACCCCCGACGGAGAGCATCCATGGCGCAGGGGAGCGAGGTGTGACGATGGGCAGTCAACATGACGAGGAGATAAGAGCATCTCCAGCCGTTCGCCCCCCCAAGCCGGGTTTCAGCGCTATTTTAGCTTCGCTTGGGGGGCGCTCGGGCGGCGAAACTTGCTTGGGGCGGCCGGCCCCCCAGTCGCGCCCCCAAGGCGGCCCCCAAGAGGACGCGGTTGCGGTCCAGATTCGACCCAAATTAGACCCAAAACGGCGCAAATTGATATTTTAAATGAAAATTCGGCACAATTCGGCGCAAATGTCGTCACAATTCGGCATAGTTCGGCACACAGCGTAGAATACAGTTCGGCACAAATACAAATCAAACTAGGCATTGCCTTTGCGCGTCCACAGATGATCCACTAGATCTTCCTGCAGTTGACGATGCACGTGCGGGTCTCGGATCTCCTGGCGCATGTTGAGATATGATGTCCAATCTGGTGGTATCTCGAGATCAACAACTGCAAGAGGCCCCTGGTTGATATATGGTTCAGTGTCATACACTGGATCCTCTTTCTCGCTCTCAATGATCATGTTGTGCAAAATGACACAACAATTCATCACCACCCACATTTGATCTTTTGATCAAGTCTGAGCGGGGTACCGCACAACGGCAAATCGAGATTGGAGCACCCCAAAAGCCCGCTCGACATCCTTCCTGCAAGACTCCTGACACTTGGCAAAGTGGGAGTACTTCCCTCCTGGCACAGGGTTTGAGATAGTCTTCACAAATACCGGCCATCTTGGATAGATGCCATCTGCTAGGTAGTATCCCTTGTTGTACTGGTGCCCATTGACCTCGAAGTTCACCAGTGGAGCATGACCTTCGACAAGCCTGGCAAAGACATTTGAACACTGCGGGACGTTGATGTCATTGTCTGTTCCTGGCATGCCAAAGAAGGAGTGCCAAATCCAGAGATCATGTGTAGAAATTGCCTCAAGTACCACACTGCAGTGACCTTTTGCGCCCTTGTACATCCCCTTCCCAGAAAATGGACAGTTCTTCCATTCCCAATGCATGCAATCGATGCTTCCAAGCATCCCAGGAAATCCTCTTGCTTCATTCTCTGCTAGGATCTGAGCAATGTCTTCAGCATTGGGTGCTCGCAAGTACTGTCCTCCAAAGCAGCCCACCACTGCT
Source organism: Bromus sterilis (assembly GCA_950022295.1). Taxonomy (NCBI): domain Eukaryota; kingdom Viridiplantae; phylum Streptophyta; class Magnoliopsida; order Poales; family Poaceae; genus Bromus; species Bromus sterilis. The sequence continues at coordinate 132,367,249 of OX465601.1, read as the reverse complement.
CTGCAAAACTTGTACATACACTCAAGGGCGGTGGACTCGGCCATGCGTGCATAGTCTTCCTGTTGATCACCAGGAGCTCCGTATGCAAGCATCCTCATTGTCGTTGTGCACTTCTGAAGTGTGGAGAATCCAACTGTGTCGGTGCAATCTTTCTTGCAAACGAAGTAGTTGTCGTACTCTCGAAATGAATTGACAATGCGAAGAAGAGTTTTCGGCCCATGCGGTACCGGCGCCGGAATGTCTTCTCGTCGTGTAGGGGAACATCGGTGACGGGGATTTACCCCGACAAATCCCACGGTCAGGGACCCTGGGTTAGTCATGAGAGGCACAGGTTGGACGATAGCTCGTCGGCTAACAGGAGGATACGTTCCTGCTCGATGTTATTGATTGGAGATGGTGATTACAGGGGAGCCAAGGCTAGTGCGCACAAGGCTAGGGTTACATATTGTGTATTGGATGATCTCGACGTCTCCCCTCCTAGCCCTTATATACTAGGCTAGGTCTCGGGGAGTCTGTCTTGGATTACAGATGAGGTTTCCTACCCCTGATCTTGTTCCGTATGGCAAGTTCGCCCCTTCCTTATGAGTCGCGGACTCCTACGTCGGTGCCACTAGTGGGCCAAGGCTGGGCCCAGGCGGCATCTTTGTGGGCCTCCTGTCTTCGGGTACACCGGGTAGGCCCATCCATAGGAGTCGTGGGGTCACCCCCTCGTCAGTAGCCCCCGAGTGCCTGGGGGGCTCGAAGAGTCGCGCAGGAACTCGAGTCCATTCTTGCGTCATTTTCATGTATGCACGGTTCAACTGCGGGTCGTTGGCAGTCTGGGGCCATGAAAAAACCTATTTCGAGGGAAGCTAGGCTGAAAGGGCCCAAGGAGTCGACTGATCGAGCCTTGGTGAATTGCACTAGTGGAAAATACCGCAGTAGCCCAATCAAACTCACGTCCCTCGACATGATCTTGGAACACTGGTGTCTAGCAAAAGTCATGTCGCTGCAGGTCTTACAGTGATCAATTGCCGCTAGTAAAGTTCATAGCCTAGGAGCGCATGGAAAATATTGGAAGTGAAATCGCTCTGCGACAAGTCCCAGCCCGACCGATCTGCGCAGCGGGGTCTTACCTACACGCTAAGCTTGCGTGGCATCTGGGCATAGTGTATCGTGTTCCAGGAACATGTAATTTATGAGGCGCGGAGCCTAGTTAGTGATGCACCCACTTGGAATAAACAATCAAGTGAGTTGTTTTAGCGGTTACTCGAGGAGCTTTGTTGAGCGCTCGGGCGAGGAGTAGTGCTGGCTCGGGAGGTCTTCGAGTGTTCGGGTACTCAGATTGTGCGAGTAATTATTCGAGTATCGCTTTTGCTCTCGGGGTGAGGGAGCACCCGATACTCTGGGACCGCTCGATCTGGCGAGTGCAAGTCTGCTTGTCTTCTGCCGTGGTGAGGGAGCACCCGAAACTCTCATGGGTGCGAGTAATCACTTGAGCACGTCTTTTTCTTCTTTCGGGTGTAAGAGTACCCGAGCACGCTTTTCTCTTCGAGTGAGGGAGCACTTGGGACTCTGTGAGTGCGAGTGACCACTCGAGCACATATTTAGTCTTTTAGGTGAGGGAGCACCCGAAACTCTCATGGATGGATACGCTTCCGGTGGGAGTTAAATATGTTTGAAAAAATGTATTTGAGTCAGTAAAAACGGTGCTTGCAGACTGTATTTTTGCGCTGCCATTTTAATTTACCTCTTCTTGGTAATGATAACGATCTCTATGCAGGAGGACCGTCAAAGATGCTCTGTCTGCGAACGGTCATGTTTCCATGACCGGTCATAATGATGGCGTTTGGTGGCGTGCTGCAGCCGCCTGTTGAGTTATCGATGCGCGTATTGAAAACACGCGAGATTTGACGCGTCCAGCGCACAGTGCCATCCGTGTGAATGCATCTTTGTCTTGGAATTTGAATCGCCCGGCTTGCTTGGTTCTTTGAATTAATTGCTGCCGTCGGCTGGGCTTCCGCGTGCCCTTGGTGTTGTGCTATAAATAGACCCCTTTCTTCAGTTGGCAGTAGTGTTTGTCCTCTGCTTCTCTTGCTTCTTTTCTTCATCTCCTCATGGGTCCAAAACGAGGTGTAGGTGTGACTGGCCGCGGCCGGGTTCGCCGTGGTCGCGGTGGTCGTATTTCGCGCTCTGCTCGCGGTGGCCATTGTGGTGCCCCATCGACGCCTTCCTCCTCTTCCTCGGAGGAGGGTTTCTGGCGCTATGATTTCCTCCTACGCGTCCGTGGCCGGAACGCCGCTCGTATTATGCTTCCTTCTGCATTTTCTGCCCTTGTTTCTGAGCGCAGTCTTGATGGCCTGCTGCTTCGTCTTCAGGGGTGCGCTCGATCTCCTTCTTATATTAAGTTGGAGATCGATAGTTCCCGCTTGATTTTTCTTGGCTTTGGCTGGAAATCGTTTTCTCGACGCTTGAACTTGCGTGATGGTGACACTCTTTGTTGCCGTTTTGATGGCGAAGACACTCTTATCATCCGCGCCTTTGACCCGAGCGGCAACCGTATGGATCCGTACTGGCCGGAGACAAGCAGCGATGGTTCTGACAAGTCGAGGAGTCCTTCGCCTGCGTCTTCAACTGCTTCCTCCTCCGGCAACTCTTCGGGTACTGATGCTGAGCCGTCTTCAACTGCTTCCTCCTCCGGCTCTGAAGAGGACCTCGACGTCAAGCCACCTATCAAGCGGGCGCGCCAGGCGACCTTGTAGAACTGGAGGCAACGGCGTCGTCTTCGCCAGCAATTCGGGTGGAGCTGGAGAAGAAGCTGGTGGAGCGTTGTCTTAGTGCCAATCATCCCAGCATGGGCACACATGTAGAAGTCATAATTCCTTGGGTGATTGATGTTGTAAGCCTATCGGCTGCTTGTGTCTTTTTGTAACTAGGTTAGCTTTCCATGTAATTAGGATTGCCTTCGAGTAATCAGAGCTGCCTTCTATCCAACGTACTTCAAATTTTTTGTGCTGAGAATGATTTTTGGGTCCTTGTAATGCGAACTGTGCTTGAGCCTTTGTAATGGAGTCTGTCTTCGAGTCCTTTGCAACCAAGAGTTGTGTTCGAGTCCTTTGCAAACGAGAGTTGTCTTCTAGTCCATCAAATTTTTGCATTGTGGGTTCTATCGGGTGCACGACAGTGCTTCCGATGGGAGTAGCCCCCGAGGCTACGTTTGAGTCGGAGAGTCGAGCGTAGGCTGAGATTTGTTTCCTTTGTCGTTCTTACGTTAATTTCTGTCTTTTATCGGGTGCGCGGCAGCGCTCCCGATGGGAGTAGCCCCCGAGTCTTTAGGTGATCGCTGGCGATCAGGTGAAGACTAAAGGATTGTCTGCGTCCTCTGCTCCATCCATATGTCTCCAGAGTGCTTTGTGTTCCATCTGGTTGTAGCCGTGTCTTTTCTTTGATTCCGAACCGTTTTTCAGCAGGTGGAGCCTGTCAGGGATTTTTGCTTGGGCTCTTTGAGTTTCGGACTGCGTGAGCGTTTCTCGGGGGGAGGTGGAGCTCGAGCCCCCGAGTGCTTTGAGTGAAGATCGCGTGAGCGACGATAGCGTCTCTCGGGGGGAGTTTTGTACTCGAGCCCCCGAGTGCTTTGGTTAAAGATCGCGTGAGCGACGATAGCGTCTCTCGGGGGGAGTTTTGTACTCGAGCCCCCGAGTGTTGTGGTTAAAGATCGCGTGAGCGACGATAGCGTCTCTCAGGGGGAGTTTTGTACTCGAGCCCCCGAGTGCTTTGGGTAAAGATCGCGTGAGCGACGATAGCGTCTCTCGGGGGGAGTTTTGTACTCGAGCCCCCGAGTGCTTTGGGTAAAGATCGCGTACGCAACGATAGTGTCTCTCGGGGGGAGTTTTGTACTCGAGCCCCCGAGTGCTTTGGGTAAAGATCGCATGAGCGACGATAGCGTCTCTCGGGGGGAGTTTTGTACTCCATCCCCCGAGTGCTTTGGTTAAAGATTGCGTGAGCGACGATAGCGTCTCTCGGGGAGATTTTTGTACTCGAGCCCCCGAGTGCTTTGGGTAAAGATCGCGTGAGCGACGATAGCGTCTCTCGGGGGGGTTTTGTACTCGAGCCCCCGAGTGCTTTGAGGTGGTAGTATTTGGGCAACATCATTTTATTGCGTCGAAGGTTTACATGAGCTGCCAGATGATCATGACTGGCGGAGACTATGGGTAGAACAGGCGTAGGTTCGCTACGTTCCATGGATTTCCCATGTCCTCGTCAGTCTTCGGGTTCTTCAGTCTATAGGCGCCTCCTCCTATGACTTCTGAAATTATGAACGGTCCTTCCCATTGGGGGGCAAGCTTGTGGACTTTCTCTTGTATGAGTCGTAGGACAAGGTCACCTTTGCTGAAGGTTCTGGTGCGCAGGCGGCTGCTTTGATAAGTGTGCAGCTTGTCCTGGTACCCCTCTGACCTTTCTAGGGCCGTGTCGCTTGCTTCGTCTGCTGTGTCCTTGTCATCTTGCAGTGCTTCTTCTGCTTCCTCTTCTTCGTACCCCGAGATCCGGGGTGCCCCGAATTTGAGGTCATGTGGTAGCACTGCCTCCGACCCGTACATGAAGAAAGGTGTGTACTGGGTTGCGGTGTTTGGGGTGGTGCGCAGGCTCCATAGTACTGCAGGGAGTTCTTCTACCCAGTTGCCCGCGGCCTGCTCGAGTGGTGCAAGGAGCCGCTTTTTGAGTCCTCCGCATACTAGGCCATTTGCTTTTTCCACCTGGCCGTTAGACCGCGGGTGCGCGACTGATGTGTAGTTGATTTTGATGCCCAGTTCTTCGCAGAAGTTCTGGAATTCTGCCGATGTGAAGTTCGTGCCGTTGTCTGTGATGATGTTGTGTGGCACCCCGAACCTGAAGATGATTGATTTGATAAAGTTCACTGCCGTTAGGGCTGTGGAACTGGTAATGGGCACTGCTTCGATCCACTTGGTGAACTTGTCGACTGCTACCAGCAGGTGTGTTCTTCCTCCCTTTGATGACTTCTTGAGTGGGTCTACCATGTCGAGTCCCCAGGTGGCGAACGGTCATGATAGTGGTATGGTCTTGAGTTCAGAGGCTGGAGTGTGTGGCCTGCTGGCGAATTTTTGACAGGCAATGCAACGCCGCACGATGTCTTCTGCGTTTTTCATCGCAGTGGGCCAATAAAACCCTGCTCGGAATGCTTTGGACACGAGCACTCGACTGCTCGCGTGGTGCCCGCAGGTGCCCTCGTGGATTTCGAGCAGTAGGGCTTTGCCGTATTCTTCATCGATGCACTTCTAGAGTATCTGGGTGATGCTACGCTTGTATAACTGTCTGTTGATCACTGTGAATGCCTTGGATCAACGACTGATGCGCCGAGCTTCTGAGACGTCTTGCGGTAGCGTGCCTTCGATGAGGAATCGGAGGAACGGTTTTGTCCACGCTGGTCCTTCGAGTGTTGTTGGATCTGTAGGTTCCGCTGCTTGGTTGCTATTGCCTTCAGATGGGCTCGCTGATGCCACCTGTGTTGGCTCTGTGTTGTCGTCATCTGCAGCTGCCTCTGGTGCTGCTGTTTTTTCCTTGATGGATCTTTGGCTGATGCTTTCGAGGAAAACGCCGGGTGGTACTGGTCCTCGATTCGAGCCAATGTTTGCGAGCTCGTCGGCTTCTGTGTTATTTGTTCTCGGGATATAATATAGCTCGCGGCCGTCGAAACTTCCTTCGAGTGTGTTGTAGAGCTTCTGATAGGCCGCCATGTTGTCGTCTACTGCATTGCAGTCTTTCATCGCTTGCTGGATGACGAGGTTGGAGTCGTCGTAGATTACGAGGCGAGTGGCACCGCATGTTTTGGCCATGCGCATGCCATAGAGCAGTGCCTCGTATTCGGCTTCGTTGTTGGAGGCGTGGCTGAAGTTGATCTGGAGAACGTATTTGAGCTTGGTTCCTTTGGGGGAGACCAGAACGACTCCTGCTCCGGCTCCTTGCTGTCTTTTTGACCCATCGAAGAACATTGTCCATGAGTTCGATAGGTCCGGGGGGGCTGGTGTCTGGACCTCCGTCCACTCGACCAGAAAGTCTGGGAGTACTTGGGCTTTGATTGCTGTTGGGTGCTTGAATTGCAGGTCCCGCGGGCTGAGCTCAATGTTCCACTCGACGACTTGCCCAGTCGATCCAGGGTTGTTGAGGATGTCCGCGAGTGGCGCGCTGCTCACGATTGTGATGGGTGTTCGTCGAAGTAGTGCGACACCTTTCTTGAGGTCGTGATGATGTCCAGTAGTAGCTTCTGCTAGTGCGGGTACCGCTGCTGGGATTTTGTCAAAAGCATGTTGAGGTAGTATATCGGCCGTTGTATGCTCTGGACCTTGCCTTCTTCCGTGCGCTCGACGACGAGTGTTGTGCTTACCACGCTGTTGCGTGCTGCTACGTAGAGGTACAATTTTTCTTTTTCCTTGGGCACCGCCAGGATCGGTGGGGTCGAGAGTGTCTTTTTCAGGTCCGCGAATGCTTTGCGGGCTTCTTCGGTCCACTCAAATTTCTCTCCTTTTCTGAGCAACTGGTAGAATGGCAGTGTGCGCTCTCCCAGTCTGCTGATGAAACGACTCAAGGCTGCGAGTCTTCCTGTGAGCTGCTGCACGCCTGTGATGTCGGTCGGCTCCTGCATCCTGGCGATTGCTTGAACTTTCTTGGGGTTTTCTTCGATTCCTCGAGCGGAGACCATGTACCCGAGCAACTTCCTGGCTGGGACGCCGAACGCGCACTTCTTCGGGTTGAACTTGATTCTGTACTTGTTGAGTGCTGCGAAGGTCTCGTGCAGGTCGTCAAGTAGCGTGTTTGCACTGTAGGTTTTGATGACGATGCCGTCTACGTAGACCTGCACGTTTCTTCCGATTTGCTCTTTTAAGCATGCTTGCATCATCCGCTGGTATGTATCGCCGGCGTTCTTGAGTTCGAAGGTCATTGTTCTGTAGCAGAATACGTCGTAAGGGGTGATGAATGATGTATGTTCTTCGTCTTCTTCCTTCATCCTGATCTGATTGTATCCTGAGTAGGCGTCGAGGAACGATAGTAGATCGCATCCTGCTGTCGAGTCGATTATTTGATCGATTCTTGGCAGGGGAAAATGATCCTTTGGGCAGTGTTTGTTGACTGGCCCGTAGTCGACGCACATCCGCAACATGCCTGTGTCTTTCTTGGGTACCAACACAGGGTTGGCGATCCAAGTGGCTTTCTTCGTCTCTCGGATGAATTGGGCGTCGAGTAATCGGTTGACCTCCTCTCCGATTGCTCTACGCTTGGGTTCTGAGAATCTTCGTAGCGCCTGCTTCACTGGTTTAGTGTTTGGCTTGATGCGCAACACGTGTTCCTCGAACTCGCGCGGTACTCCTGGCATGTCGGCTGGGCACCAGGCAAAGATTTCCCATTCTTCGCGGAGGAAAGCGATGAGGGCAGCCGCTTGCTCTTCCGGGAGGTGAGGGTACATGCGGACTGTTTTTTCTGGGTCCGTTGGGTGCACCTGGTGGGTGACTGTATCGCTGTCGATCCTGAAGTCCCGTCCATACTCTTTTGACTCGCTTCGGCTTGCTAGCGGAAAGATACTTTTGTCTGTTGCCATGGCTAGTTCTGTGAGTTCTTGCTCGGCTCTGAAGGTGTCGGAGACTTTGTGGAAATCGCGATCGCATTTGTCTGATTTGGTGAAGCTCACATTGACTGTGATGACGCCCGCGGATCCTGGCATCTTGAGTTTGAGGTAGGCGTAGTGCGGAATCGCAATGAATTGTGCGAACGTTGGACGTCCCAATACGGCGTGATACTGCGACTGCCAATCGAGTACTTCGGACTCGAGGGTGTGTCTTGCGAAATTGCGTCTGCTGCCAAAGACGACTTCGAGCTCGATTAATCCAAGGGAAGTAGCCGCTTCTCCTGGGACTACTCTGCATAACACGGTGCTTGATTTCTTCCATACTGATCGTGGGATCAGCATCTTGCGTAGGGTGCTGACGAAGATTATGTTCATGCTGCTCCCTCCGTCCATGAAGATTCTGCCCATGCCGTACCCTCGAATTTGAGCGTCGAGTACCAGGGGCGCGTGCCCCGGCCTTGGGACTGTAGGCGGGTGATCGTTCTGGGAGAACGTGATGCTGGTTTCTGCGTTGTGTAGCTGGTAGACTTCGACTGTGTTTAGGTTCTCGGCTGCTCTGGCTTGCAGGGTGTAGGCGTCCTGTTGGGCTTGCGATACCCTGCCTTCTTGGATCGTGTACACCTGTCCTTGAGTGGGCGGCTGCTCGGCTCGTCGGGCGCGCTTGGCTTCTCACTGTTTTTCTTCCTTGAGGCTGTCGGCGAGTTCGTTGAACAGGCGCAGTCTCCCAGGGTGTGGCTCGATCTGATGTTTCCCCGGTTGTCTTCGAAGCAGTGGATCGTGCAGGGTCCTTCTAGCTATTCCCTGACCGTGAGTTTACTGGATGCAGCGTGTCGTTTCTTCCTTGAGATTCGGAAGAACAACACATGATCCGCTGGGTGCTCGTGAACTCGCGGGTCAATTTCGATCCCCTCACTTAGATTCTGGTTCCTTATGAGATTGGCGAATTCGTCTGGTCTTCGATCTTGGTCGTAGTATTCGTCGGTCTGAGTTTCGGAGTCGCTGTCCTGGAGGGCGACTGCTGTTTGCGTGACCGCGGGTCGTCGTGTGGTCGGCGAGCGTGTGGCTGTATAGTTCGACTCATCGAGTGGGGTCTCTTCGTAGAATCCTCGCGCCTGTCTTCTGGGTCGTCGATTTCTTCCTCGTTGGCGATGGTCTTGGCGATCGTTGATCTCGAGCTCGGAGTCGGTGTCTTGTTGTGCGGCGGGTGCCTGGGTGGCGGCGGGTCGTCGAGTGGTCGGCAAGTCCTCTGCTTCGTGTTGTAGCTCGTCGATCGGGATCTCCATGTGGAACCCTCGCGCCTTTCTTTTGGGTCGCCGAGTTCTCCTTTGCTGGCGGCGGGCTCGGTTGCCGTCGTAGTATTGGTCTTGGCACGGCTGCAGGCTTAGCGGTCTTGCTGGGGCAGCAGCGATGTTTGCCGTGATCTTGAATTCTTTGGGTGGATTGCATCTGGTTCTTGCTCTTGAGTTGTGGCTTGCTGAGGACGGAACCGCCAAGATCGTAATTCCAACCTGTGTAGTTCCCACAGACGGCGCAAATTGACGGGGATGTACCCCGGCAAATCCCACGGTCAAGGACCCTGGGTTAGTCATGAGAGGCACAGGTTGGACGATACCTCGTCGGCTAACAGGAGGATACGTTCCTGCTCGATGTTATTGATTGAAGATGGCGATTACAGGGGAGCCAAGGCTAGTGCGCACAAGGCTAGGGTTACAGATTGTGTATTGGATGATCTCGGCGTCTCCCTCCTAGCCCTTATATACTAGGCTAGGTCTCGGGGAGTCTGTCTTGGATTACAGATGAGGTTTCCTACCCCTGATCTTGTTCCGTACGGCAAGTTCGCCCCTTCCTTATGAGTCGCGGACTCCTACGTCGGTGCCACTAGTGGGCCAAGGCTGGGCCCAGGCGGCATCTTTGTGGGCCTCCTGTCTTCGGGTACACCGGGTAGGCCCATCCATAGGAGTCGTGGGGTCACCCCCTCGTCAATCGGCAAAGTAGTCGGAGTAGAGAAAGCAATAGCCCTCTGAACAGCGTCTCTCCTTTGCCTTCCGGCGGCCCATCTTGGAGCCGCCCCGCTGCGGCGCCGTGTTGGCGCCGAACAGGTCGGTCAAGGCGGCGAGCATCATCAGGTGTTCGTCGTCCCCGGAGCCGGCGGCGGACTCTTCCTCCTCCATCAGCACGGCGAAGAGCGCCTCGTCGTCCGAGTCCATCTCGGCGCGGCAATTCGCCGAACACCTGGGGTGCGGTGTGGTCGCGAACAACCGCCGGTGGTCTCGGTTGTTCGCGTCGCGCCGGCCAAACGCCGCTGTACTAGGCAAGCTTGGAAGGGGGGAGGTGGGGTGGAACAGCGGCGTGTTTGGTGGCGGCGCAACGACTACCTTGCGGCGGCGCGGCACCGGCGGCGACAAGGGTGGTGGGGAGAGAGGGTCGTTTTGGGGACGGTTTGCTCTGCTAGTGGGCCAGCCGGCTCTTTTCGTTTCGTCCGGCGCCCTCAAGCGACCCAAGCGCGCCGAGTTCGCTTGGGATCGCCGGACTCAATTTTGATCCGATCAGGTGCTATTTGGGCCTTGGGGGCGCGACTGGGCGGATTTTGTCCGTCCGACGCAAACAGCGCCGCCTTGGGGGCCTCTTGGGGCGTGCGGCTGGAGATGCTCTAAGGCTCGCGTGTGCTCTTGCAGTGTAGCGGATGAAAAGATAAAGCTGGACGTGGTGGGCCCGCACTGAGACGCAGGGAGCGGCTTAGACTAGCCATAGTGGGGAGTAACATCCATATGTTACTAGTCTATGTTACTACCTCTATAGTGGGGGAGTAACATCAACTAGTAACTTCATTTATTATGTTATAGACTCATATTGCATTGGTATGTGTGATGTTACTCCAAGAACAAGTAACTACCTAAGTTACCACATGCCTCTCTTTCATCATTAATTACTTGCCACATCATCTTTTTAGCTTATGTGGCATTGATGTTACTACCTATGTTACTCCCACTATGGATAGTCTTATCGGGTCTTTCATCCGGTTTAAACAAAACATTTCCCTTTATGAATGCATGATGGGCGGGGAGGGAGGAGCGAAGGAAGTTATGAAACATTCTGTCGTTTCCCACGCTTCCCAACGACTACGTGCAGGCGAGAGGCAGGCTCTCAAAAAACTGTCAATCCAATAATTCCCGATCAGCTTGATCTAAAAATGCTTTAAACATTGTGCGTACTAAAAATCGAAGGCAGATCCCGCAACCAAACGAACCAAAGGCTACCAAATGAGTCCATGATTTGTGCATTATGTACAAACACGCGATGTAAGTATGTTATAGTACATGACAAGCACTAAGTGCGTTGATTTGCTATAACATAAACTAGCTTGTTCTTCATTAGATCTACTGTACGTAGTTGAATCCAGCAGCTTGTACTTGATCCGATCGAGTAGAATCAGAAGCCGTCGTAGAAGCCACCGAAGGATATGTTGGCCCTTGTGGAAGCGCCTGCCCCCATCATAGACGACATGGCCTGGTTCAACCTCGACGTCTGCTGCACTACCTGCTGGATTCTCTGCACATCCACAAATCAAGACCACTTATTATCTACTCTACTTCAGAGTTCAGACAAACGTCGGTTGGACAAAAATGATGATGGCTATTTCAAGATTCAGGTCAAATTTGGAGAGAAAAACCCTCGTGTTTTGCGGAATGAGTCAAATTAGGCGGTGTAGAGCACAGTTGATTACTTAGTACTCTACGAATTGATTTAGGTTGAGTTAATTAATAATTGGAAAGAGACACTCTGATGCTGTTGGATTCGTGAGTCAGCAGCAGCAAACCTTATCATCGCCAAGGAACTGCAGCTGGATCTTCTGCTGCTGCTGGTGCTTGTGGTGCTGCAGCCTGCCGCCGACGAGGAACACGCAGACGGTGGCCGCCGCTACCCCGAACGAGCACAGCGCCCCGACCGCGTTCACGCGCAGCTTGCCCACGCTGAACACCACGCAGTCCGGCCGCGCCCTCTTCTCCTTGCTGATCTCTTCCTCCTCTTCCCCTGCGGCGAGCTCATGAGGAGGAAACTCTTCCACTGCTTCTGCCGCCGCCATCTGCTTGCCATCGTCCACCTCCTTAGCCTGATCAGAGACTAGCATCTCCGTCAGCGTGGGTTCATGTTGGGTTGATCTGGTCTCGGCCGGCACGACGTCGACCCCGATGTCCTTGCACTCGTCGGCCTCGACTTGTGATGACGGAGGAGGCAGGATCGGTTCCTCGGTTTCATGATCTGGATATAGGCGCCCGCGCAATCAATTACAGGGACAAGAACATGAATGGAGTGAAGTAAATTGTGCAGTAATCAAGAGACCCTTACCAGCAAGAACCACGCCGCCGTCATGGGCACGGGAACGGGACGCAGCCCTAGTCTCGGCGTAGAAGCTCCTATGCTCTTCAGGCAGCACCTCCCAGTCCCACACGTCCTGGGTGGTTGCATCCATGGAGGAAACACCTCCTCTCTCCATGGCAAACAAATCCAGAAAAGCTACAGGGCCTAGGGATTATATATTGTTGCAAGTTGCAAGGTGTGGTGGGGCAACGGAACAAACTAGAGATGGTTTCCTACCCCGGCCCCACTGGTTTCCGGGGGAAGAAGGAGCTTAGAGGGGGAGAAAGCTATATATGGGGAAAGTGGGCACATCACACACATGGGCACATCACATCAGCATCCTTGCGCCAAGGGAGAAGGGAGGGAGAAGAAGGAAGAGGAAGGTCTTGTGTGTGGGCTTATCCTTCCTGCTAGGGGACAAGGCTGAAAATGGTGGCCGGGGCCTACCACTCGCCAAGCAACCAGAGGGTTTCTTCCATCACACTTCTCTAGCCAGGGTTTTCTACCAAGTTCAGAGTAAATTCACGGTTGGAACACGAGGAGGACTTTTCAGATTTCGGCCAAACATTTTGGGAAATGTTTATGTGTGGTTACCGTAAAACTGGTGTAGGTACGTGTCACCTCTCTCGAAAAGCTTGTAAATTGACGTCTATCCTTTTAATTTCCTGGCAAGTGGCAATGGAAAATTTGACAATACTCCCGGAATGGGTATTAAACAAAACCAGATGGATGCTGACACTTGGAAAAAGATTAAAATACAGGTCAATTTGGTACAACGGAAAGCAAGGCGTGAGTAGCTTGCAGGTCAGATTGCAGACGTATTCGACGTTACGACACTACATACCCTAATGGCGCTCGTTTATTTTTTCTCTTAAAAAAGCATTGCAGATCGATAAATAATCACTCGAGCAAAAGCCATATAGTGCTAGTAACTCTGAACAGGAGATACCAAAACCTACTAAGCTTTCGGTTAGTACCAAATACCTCTTCAATAAACTTCAATTCATCGGTAAATCTCCTTGCAACTCAAAATCTTTGATCACTACATCAACCAAGCAACAGGGAACATTACATATTTGAACCAAAACATATTGAAGCTTTACTATAACAAAGTTATGCATCAGTTGCTTATTCTTCATATCATCCTTCACTAGGGCAGCTCACAATAATCCTAGTCAGTACCCATAAAGATTATTGTCAGAACACATGGATAAAATTTGGAGCTACAGCCAAAATTATGTTTGCACTTCTAATGCAAGGAGAAAATGGCCGATATTTGACTATCTGACAATTTACTCCCATGAGTTCCATAAGACATAATACAAGTATACAATAGTGGTATGCTGGAACCAAACTAACAACTTGAATATCATTCCAGGCATCAGAAACTGCATAAGAAGATGCAAAAGCGAACACGAAATTACAGATAACCAGGGATTTCAAATCTTGCCCAAACATCCAAACAACACGTGAAGCTACAAGACTGTGGATAGTTCTCAACACAGAGCACTACAGTTATTAAGAAACTTCGAGTATTCACTGCCTCATATAAACGCAGCAAGCCACCTCATCTCTGAGCCATTTCCATTTGACAAATAGTAGATCTTTTTCCACTTCTCTTCAGAAAAACTTTCACGTCGAATAATCTTTTGCCTGCCCAACAAATAGATCAAAATGATCAATTGCATGAATTAAGTTACCAAACCTTCCAAAAGCCATAGGTCATGCAAAGAGAGCTTCTGTAAGCACATGTGATTGCCGGCCATGGCAGGAGATTCAAAAGCTATCACTAGACAAAATATTTATTTGGAAGTACCTCATATAATAGTGGCACACAGTCTCCGCTTCATCTACGGTGTACCGTGGAAACATCAAACGAGCATCAGAGGGAACACCAGGGAGCTCCAGTCGTAGTTTCCCAACTGCGGTTGAATGCGAGAAGGCTCCTACCATCATATCATTGTGAAGCATTGACCTATAAGCATTGACCTGTTTGAAGTAAGCAATGCGTAAAGCATAATTAGTCATGAAATTTTAGTCAGAAGAACTTAAAAATATCATGAGCCTTTATTCCGCATAATACATGTACATTTTCAGACCAACCAAAGTTGGTGAAAGAAAATATTTATCAAATAAAACTAGCACTGATGAGTTATCCAATAAAGTAGTTAGAAAAGCACTACCAGTGCCACATGATAAGAAAACTTCATTATGATTTCTTAGACCAAAACGAAGACAACAGATCTAACAAATTTTATTTGTAAATTCTTGGTACACTTATTTATATGCCGCATCTCCTTGAAAAAACATAAACACAAAATGCTTTCCAGAACTGCAAGGATCCAATGCCACAAATCACAGCATTGCTATCAGCTAGATTAACGAAAAAACAGAATAATCTAAGGGCTGTAAATAAAAACAAATAACCAGAAAAGGGAAAAAGTGTTAAGCTTTTTACAGTAGCATAACCAGAAAGAGCTACTCCATCAAAAAAAATTATAAGGTGTATTGATTTTTTATAAGTCAAATTTCCAATCTTTGACCAAGTTTATAAAATAACATGTACAATCCCAAATCAGTATCATTAGATCCATCATGAAATATATTTTCATATTTTATTTATTAGTATTGTAGATATTGATAGTGTTTTCTACAAACTTGGCCAAAGATTGCCACTTTTGGAAGGAGAAAATTACAAGCAACTTTAGAGAGTAATGCTAAAAAACGTAAGCAGCTTGGTGCGACAAACCATTGTAAGCTCTTTTGCGTGGATTGATCGACAAGATCTAACAGTTACAGGCTCCTGGAACTCGGTGAATGTAAACCAACTGTTATACTGCAAAAGGAAGACACATATTTTATTAGGACTGATCATTACTGTCACTATAACCATCACATTTGAAAGCTGCCGCATATATGGGCATCAACATTACAAGCATACCTGATCAATTGCAAACAGAACAGGCACGTCTTGAACAAGTGATAGCTCCTTTCTTAAACGAACTACAACACCAACTGAAGCATGCGAGTGGGTTATCCCAGTTTGAATGAGATCATACAATGTGGACCCTTCCGGCATTTCCACTGTGTCAGCCCCTTTCATCATTCCAACACCAGTACCTTCTCCCAGGGGAATAGGCTCAGAAATTTTACATGGTAACTGCTGTAAGTGGCTTTCGTTGTATTTCAAAAAATCCTGAAGCGACAGTAGAAACAGATATTTAGAGATTATTGACCCAGCCAGACAGTTACAGTAGTGTGTTCCTAATTATGTATTGTATGCGAGTAATTATCAACAAGAAATTGTGTTCACTAAATAAAATAATTGAAAATATTTTTATGAGATTTGGTTATATCCCACACGTTGTGTTGCTGCTGGAATTGTTTGCCATATATTTCAATGAGATTTGATTATCTGAACATGAACATTTGAATTGATAATATAAGAACTGAAACTGAAAATACACATGATTTATTGCATTCGATTATTGTATAATTGAACATTTATTCAATATAAGGAGCATAATAGAATGTTGCATGCTGAAGTGAGCTTTATCCCATGCATGATTGAATGTTGAGGTGGATAAATAGGTTAGTGGGGGTATCTATTTAGTTATATAGGGTTACAGTTTCGAGGAGGAAAAAACTCTGTAGTATTGCAGATACGGACTTCATAGATGCAATGTGGGCAGCATTGCACACCCTGGAACATTGACAATGGATGTCATCCGACTAATTTTTACAAAGCAAAGCATGATTAACAAATAATTCAAAGGCAATATCAAATTACAAGCAAAATGTAGAAGCAATCTTATCGTATGCTTAAATTTTGAATTTTCTTCAGAAATGCACCGGGAAAAAATTAATACGCAAGAAAAGCATACTACAGCTCTGCCAGTTGCAAAGGATAAAAAATGTTTAGATGTTAATGAATACGCCCTGACCACCGACCAATGCAAAGTGTTATATGACTTATTGTGGCATTAGGAATGGTGAACCAGCTTCAAGCTAGCAAAAAAAATCGGGTGCTGAGACAGAACAGATGGAATAACAAGAAATAGTGTAACAGAGCATAATAATATTGCAATAAAGTGATTTCATAAATACTGAGGAAAAGCAGAATACAAACATCATGTAGACATTAGCACCTGCAAAACCTTTCCAGCCTGTACAGGAGTATCAAAAAAATCACTGTAGGTATTTCTATAGAAAAAACTTCCATGAGTCCAATCCCTCCCTTGGGGAACATAGAACACCAGCCATCCCTCAGTACGGGCCCAGTGCACAAGCATCGCAAGTGCAATGCTTTTACCGCAACTCCGAGGGCCATCCAAGACAATTTGTCTTTTGGTATCTGAGGACAGATAAAAAAAGGAAGATGATTAGGGGCGGCTCATAACCAAATCCAAGGTATACTGTTATAGGGAACATGTCCCTACACAATTATTTTGAATTGGGTGTCTTGGTATTGATAATGTGCAGTCAGTAAAAGAGAATTTACATCATGGCCCATGGGTTCCGGGGAGATAGTTTATTCTGATGCAAACCAAAAAAAAAACTAGCAACATATGAGTTTTTTTCCTTCATGCCTACAGATATTAGAAAGCAGTGTCACTGGCTACAAAGCTACACAGTATAATAGCACGTACTTGATCCCATTTTGAAATGGCACCTTGTGCACCACTACCAAACTAGAGCTTTTTAAAATCTAAGAGAAGCATGAAAGAATGAAACTATAAACCTTTTTGTGAATGGTCTTGCTGGAACAAAAACTGTACAGATAAGTAAACTGATCTCAATTGCTTTATTTAGCTTCTTGATATTATATCTATGAACGTTTTAACGCTGAATCGAAATCGACGTTCGCCGATCATAATTAAATTTATAGTTTCCAATTACCTTACCAGATAATCGTCAACGAATCACGGGCAATTAGGGGTACATCTATTCACTAAGGCTCACTCGGGCAACACAAATGAATAGTGTGATGGTACAATCAATGACAATACTAGAGTAGGATGCAAATAAACCGAGAAATACTCATGTTCATCTCCGAAATATTAAGACTTGACTAGGCAAACTACAAGTATTGCATATGCCACTGTATCATGACATCACAGAAGTATAAACACACCTTTGCGCTTGGATGTAATGGCCGGATCAACAATTCTACGGAAGTTATCCCGCAGGTCTAAGAAGCTTTCCCTCACCATCACAGCACACCGTCTCGTGTCTTGAAACTCCTTCATCATCCCTGCTGGCAATCCCTCTGGCAACATGGCTTTCCATTCATCCAAACTGAAATAACAGACAGAAATGAAATACTTAATATCCCAAAAAAGGTTCTCAACTAACACCCAAGAACTCGATCATAACCACAATTAGCATCCCAGATACTACATGTCCAATAATTGACCTTTTTATTGCAGGTGTGATAGTAAACAATCACTTGCATCGAATGAAATATAACAGTACAACAGGTAAATAAATTATCACAAATAAAAGATGCTGCAGAAGACTAACGATACTAAAGTTGATACAAGGAACTACTGCATTAAATAAAATACACAAGTTTAGACGATCAGCAACATAGTTCAATCGGGGAAATCATCACACATGATGAGCCTGCTAACCTTGTGACCATGGCGCCAACCTTTAAATGTCACTAAACTAAGGGAAAGTCTAAATGGCAGCAAAACACATACATACTTCATCATTAGATATTTATTTATTTTGAGAAATACTTCATCATTAGATTAGCGATGAAGCAAAACAAATAGTAGGAATTTTTTTTGCATCAGTACAAACTTTAATACTGTATCACCATTTAACCAATGGCATCTACTAAACATCATTTTATTTGGTCTAATTAGCACAAAAATTGTCACGAGAATGAGAATCGAGACTCGAACTTGACAAACAAAACGAACACGTATAAACGTAACCACGCGCATTACGGCATTTGGATCCAATCAAGACGACAGTGGACAAGGGGAGAGGGTGCATACGTAAAATCGACGTAGGCATTGGCGCCGCGGTGGGAGAAGGACGCAAAGGTGTCTGTGAAGGCGAAGAGCGGTCGCCCGCCGGGTCCGACGTCGAACACCGGGTCGTAGGTCGGGGGCAGAGGGTCGGTGGGCATCTCGAACTCGGCGTCGATCTCGTCTGCCCCTCCAGCGGATTCCCCTGACGGGGAGGCGTCCTCAGACGCCACGCCTTTGGGATCCTTGGCACGGACCTTGCCACGGTTACTAGTGGACGCCGCCGGCTTGCCCCCACCCTTGGCCTTCGCGTAGGAGCGGGAGGCCAGGAGGAGGGGAGCCAGGGAAGCGGGCGGATCCGGGCGCGCGGCGGGAGCGCGGACGCCGCCGGCCGCGACCGCGGCGGCGCCGCGGCGGAGGAGCGAGCGAAGGAGCATTTCGGCGGTGGGGTTTAGGCAGGGCGGCGTAGGAGGGTCTCGAGCTCGGGCTTTCCGGTCAAGCAGACCTACCTGGCCAACGGGCCGGCACGCCACGGCCCACGTACGGCAATACTTACTTGAACAGGCTTGGCCCGGTACGGTCCGCCAGTCACGTTTAATATACTACTCCCTCTGATCCGTTATTACTACCGTCGCAGCATTGAGTACTACTTTATACTAGCATAGTATAATCTCCACGACACTTTTATCGGACCGGAGGGAGTAGATGATACCCGCGTTATTTTCATAACAAAACAAAAAAAATGATACTCCGTGCGTTGCTGCAGAAACTGTTAATAAATAATTTAATGTTTAAAATATAAGGAAAAAATGTAACTTAGTACAATTTAATTATTAAATCTTTTTTTTAATATTGTTTAAAGTAAAAATCTAAAAATATTTGATGGAAAAATTAAAAATAAGTGTGATTTTTATTTTATTAATTTATTATCTTGAGAATATATCGACGAGACGATATAAGACGAAAGCAACATTCAATGGAGAGTGCACACATCATCTTTAGGGCACATTGGATCAGCACAACCAAGGTCGAGGGATTTATTTATATACGTGTTTTAGGGCACATTGGCATAAACCAGATTACATAGTTGTTACAATAAGGAGAAACCAATTGTTAATATTGTCGGGGGACTGGTACCCGGGTAGGCTAACCCAAGCGGAAGTAACCTTTCAAGACAAGGATGGACCGATTGGGCCGCAGCTGGGCCGAGCTGGGCAGGTGTACAACCGATTGCTCCAAGGCAATCAGCCGTATCAAATGCCAACAGTTGGCCCAGGCGCAATCGGTCCACCCCTTTCCTTCACCAAGACAATCATCCGATTGGTCAGCAGCTGGTCCGAGGTTGATACCTAGCAAGCCGATTGACCAGAGCAATCGACCTCGCCAGGAACCACCAGTCGGACCAGGCGCAATCGGAACTACCTACCACCCAGTCGGGGGTATGATTACGAGGTCATAAATACCATATCCCGAGATATCTGGGTGGCAGGAAGGCCAAGTCACGTCGAGGATTTACTGGAGATACGGTGTCGACCTCCCCGCCGATTCCGCGGACAGGCCGACAAGACCATACTCCCTAGCTCTACTGTTCATCCTACAAGTCTACGGCATGGGCCGCCGCTCGTAGGTCCCGGATCACCCGGAGAGGAGCAGTCGATGGGCCCAGGCCGATTAGAAGATGACAGATGGGCCCATTCGGCAAGGAAGTTACCGAAGTACCCTGGATTCACACTATAAGAGCCAGGGTACCCCTCCTGCGTGAGGAACGACTCATCCTAGATCACCATTACTCACTTTCCCCATAGTTCGTTCATCTGCTTGTAGTTACTCTTCAGGGACGCAGGAGAGAGCCTTGCCCACGGCGGCGGCTCTCACCTTCCCCTGAGGAGATAGAGAAGCAGATGTTGTAGCCAGAGCATTGATATAGAAGAGACAAGCAGGAGTAGGGGTGTTATCTCTCCGGAGAGCCCCGAACCTGGGTACATCTTGGTGTCCTTCACCGTGTTTGTGCCCAACCCGATTCCGGCACCATCGACATTCTCTCCCTCGCGTCTTCCCCTCACTTTAGCCATCCCATGGCATCTGGCGTTACATATCGACGACAGTTGGCGCCCACCGTGGGGCAGACCGAGGCGTCGACTGGAGTAAAGATTCGGAAGGGATTTTCCTCTGCATCGGGCGGGAGCCACGCCTCTGGCCTGATTCTAAGGCGTGGGGCAATTGACTATGTGGTGGACTACTCGGCGCGGTACAGGGCTGGAGCACCCCTGCCGCCTGGTGTGTCGCTGCAGGTTGGCAGTCATCGCCTCTTCATCGGCAGCTTCCCCGAGGCGTATCCCAGAGATATTCGCATCTTCTCGTGTGCTACAGATCCGCTCTCGACCAGGGGCTGCAGTGCAGCGCCTGGCAGAGAGGGAGGCCGAGTGCACGCTGTCGTGATGATGGCGGGAGCATCTTCATCAACCAACCGCGACCCAGCGAGCGCGGCGAGAAAGGCCAAAGAGGCAGCTGATGCCGCAGAGCGAATCGGCACCAGTGCGTTGCGGGATGTGTTATACACACCCGTGAACAGGAATGGTGATCCGGAGCAGATGCACACGGAGCTGGAAACAACACGGCTCGCTCTGGCTCGCAGAGCTAAGCAAGTGTTAGCAGAAGAGCGCAGGATGGGAGCCATCACAAGGGAGTACAATGCAGCACATGCAGGACCGCGTCGGCCGATTGAGCCCGCAGTCCTGGAAGATCTGAGAAGCCGAGGCAGGGCAGTCAACCGGCAGTTGTCGGGGGCCGAGCAACCGGAGCGTCCGAGAAGGCCAGTGCAACCGGAGCAACCGGCGCAATCGGCATTCATCCAAAGGCCAGCTTACAACACACCAGACAAGAACTTGAGAGCAGCCGAGCAGATAGCGCTTGAGCTAGAAGACCTGGAAGAAGATGAGCGGCGTGAGCAGTCGCGCCGAATGCGCGAGCTGATAGCAGCCGCAAAGGAGCAGAGGCTCGTAGCAATGGGCAACCAGAATGCAGAACCAGAGGCGTCAAGAGGAACGGTGAGGCCGAATGCGGGATCTAGTCAGCGACCAAATGCATCGCGCCAGAACAGGCACCAACCCGCGCCATCTCGGCACGAGAGCAAGGTTAGAAGCAATCGGCCACCCCCAGCAGCAAGCAGAAGAATGGAAGAGCCGGCTGTTAACAGCAGGCGCAATGACATGCCACAGCAATCGGCACCGAGACCAGCAATCAGCGCCCGACTTGGCCCTCGCCAAATCGGTCAGAATGATGCAAGGCATCGCATTGAGCTCCTGGAGAAGGAGGCTCAGGAAGACGAAGAAGGAGAAGCTGGCCCATCATGTTTTGGTCATCGCATTCGGACGGAAAAATTCCCCAGAGGCTTCACGCTGCCGAGAGACACCCCCAAGTATAATGGTTCTGTGAAGCCCGAAGACTGGCTGTCCGATTACCTAACAGCAGTTCGCATCGCAGGAGGTAATCGGCGTGTAGCAGTCCGCTACGCACCTTTGATGCTGCAAGGTTCAGCTCGGACGTGGTTGAACAGTTTGCCCAAGGACAGTGTGAACTGCTGGGAGGATTTCACGACTGCATTCATCCACAACTTCACAAGCACGTATGAGAGGCCCAACCTCCCGAGGCAGCTAGCTTTATGTGTGCAAGGCAAGGATGAACCCCTCCGAGATTACTTATCTCGGTGGATCAAGCTGAAAAACTCATGCGAAGGAGTCCATGAGATCCAGGCCATTCAGTACTTTACTGATGGATGTCTGGCTGATTCAATGTTGAAGCACAAGCTGCTCCGCAAAGACTTCACGTCGCTCGCCGAGCTCATGAAGGTGGCAAATGCGTTCGCCATGTCCGATTCTGCGATGCGCCCTATCCAGCTCGTAGTTGGAGGCGTGATCCAATCACCAGGGGCTCCGCAGTCGGACACGGGGAACCAAGGCCTCAGTCGGAAGGAAAGAAGGGAGAACAACCGCAACAACAACAACCACAACCAGCAGAACAGTGGCAAGCGCAAGGATGAGCAGCCCGATACTCAGTATGGCAGTCGGCAGGTGGCCGCTGTCCAGAATGAGGAGGATCCAGAAGCTGCAGGAGGCAGTCGGAAGATGAGACCAAATGTGAGACCCCCGGGACAGATGAAACCCAAGTACACGTTCGAGGACATGCTGGACGCGCCATGTAAGTTGCACAACACGCCTGGCAGGCCGTCTGCGCACACTACTCGGCAGTGTGACTTTGTGATAAGAATTGTGAAGGGAGAAGCTTTACCACCTCCACCCCCACCACCACCCCAGAACAGAGGACCACCTCAGCAGCAGAACCAGTTCCCGCAGCAAGATGCCGCCTACATGATTTTCACCAGCGAGTCCACGGACAAGGGCAGTCGGAGAGCCTGAGCAGCGGAAGTTAATGCCACTATGCCACCGATTCCCCAGTTTGTGTTGTGGTCCGATGTCCTATATCCTGGGACAGAGCAGATCATCCCACCATTTTGCCGAGTCCGGGCAACTATCCGCTGGTGGTGGACGCTCTGTTCGCAGGACCAAAGTTTTCATGCAAATTCTCCCGAGTGCTCGTTGATGGAGGAAGCACAATCAACATTCTGTACATAGATACAATGATCAAGCTAGGGCTCACAGAGAGAGATCTAGAGCGCAGTCGGACGACATTCCATGGGATTGTCCCGGGATTGTCTTGCACCCCCATGGGTCTCATTCGGCTGGATGTCATATTCGGCACGGAGGAAAATTTCAGAAGGGAGCCGATTTGGTTTGAGGGCGCCGACCTCAGCAGTCCTTACCATGCTCTGTTGGGATTGCCGGCGTTTGCCAAGTTCATGATCAATGCACAACAGACATACCTGAAGATGAAGATCCCAGGGCCAAACGGTGTCATCACTGTCACCGGGGACTTCAGGAAGTCCCTCGAGTGCACATCCGCTGGCAGCAGTTTGGCTGACTCGTTAGTGGTCGAGACGGAGAAGCGTCAGCTCAGCAAGGTGATCGCAATGGCGCACGCACAGAACAAGAATCCACTCCCAGTCGGCCCGGCAAAGAGAGTAGATGAGGAATCGGCTTTTCAGTCGGCCAAGGACAGCAAGAAGATCGCTCTAGATCCCTCCGACTCAACCAAGTTTGTTGTAGTCGGAGCAGGACTCAGCGATAAATAGGAAAGCGCGCTCGTCGAGTTTCTCCGTGAGGATCGGGACATCTTTGCATGGTCTCCACAAGACATGCCTGGTGTGCCGAGAGAACTCGCCGAGCACAAGTTGCACATTCGGCCAGGTTCGAAGCCGGTCAAGCAACCCTTGAGACGTTTTTTTGAGGACAAGAGAAGGGCAATCGGCGAAGAGGTTGCAAAGCTGCAGGCTGCAGGGTTCATCATGGAAGTATTTTACCCCGAGTGGCTGGCGAATCCAGTCCTCGTCATGAAGAAGAACAAGACTTGGCGCATGTGTATAGATTACACCTGCCTGAACAAGGCATGCCCAAAAGATCCGTTTGCTCTGCCCCGTATTGATCAAGTGATTGATTCTACGGCCGGCTGCGAGCTGTTGTCCTTTCTGGATGCTACTGCTGGATATCACCAGATTAAATTGGCAGTGGAGGATCAGATAAAAACTGCATTTATAACCCCCTTCGGGGCTTATTGCTATATCACCATGCCGTTTGGTCTGAAGAATGGGGGTGCCACTTATCAACGCACGATTCAGAGATGCACACACTCTCAACTTGGCAAAAATCTCCATGTTTACGTGGATGATTTAGTGGTGAAGTCGGCAAAGGGAGTCACGTTGTTGGATGACCTCAGGGAAACATTTGCAAACTTGAGAACTTATCAGATCAAGCTCAACCCGGAGAAGTGCGTGTTTGGAGTTCAAGCCGGCAAGCTCTTGGGGTTTCTCGTTTCCGAGAGGGGAATCGAATGCAACCCCGAGAAGATGGCCGCAATAGAGCGCATGGAGCAGCCCAAAACCCTGAAGCAGGTGCAGAAGTTCACCGGTTGCCTCACATCCCTCAGCCGATTTCTCAGTCGGCTGGGTGAAAAAGCAATCCCGTTGTACCAGTTGATGAAGAAGACGGAGAAGTTCACTTGGACCCCTCAAGCAAATGAAGCTTTCCGAGAGCTCAAGCGCATGCTCTCCACGGCACCGATTCTGGCTGCCCCAATTGAGAAGGAACCAATGATGTTATACATTGCGGCAACCAATCGGGTGATCAGCGCAGTTATGGTGGTGGAGCGGCCCGAGAAAGACAAGGCACAGCAAATTCAGCGTCCAGTATACTACATTAGCGAAGTGCTCTCGGCATCCAAGCAGAACTACCCTCACTATCAGAAGATGTGCTATGGAGTGTACATGGCAGCCAAGAGATTGAAGCCATACTTTCAAGCTCACTTGATCACCGTCGTCAGTTCGGCTCCTTTGGCCGACATCATCGGAAGCAGAGATGCAACCGGAAGAGTGGCGAAGTGGGCAATCGAAGTCGCTAGTCATGGAATCCAATATGAGCCGAGAACGGCAATCAAGTCACAAGCATTGGCCGATTTCCTAGTGGACTGGGCTGAAACTCAGTACATGCCACAACTCCCGATGTCGGATTCATGGCGAATGCATTTTGACGGCTCCAAGATGAAGAATGGCCTAGGGGCTGGTGTGGTGCTCACTTCACCAAGAGGATATCAACTGCGATATGTGCTCCAGATTCACTTCGCAGCATCAAACAATGTCGCCGAATACGAAGCCCTTGTGCATGGTATCAAGCTTGCCAAGGAAATCGGTATTCAACATATTGAGTGCTTTGGTGATTCCGACCTGGTGGTACCGCAGTGCTCGGGCACTTGGGATGCAAAGGATGCTAACATGGCAAGCTATCGCTTCCTGGTGCAGCAGATCAGCGGGTATTTCGAAGGTTGCGAGTTCCATCATGTGCCAAGAGCAAGCAACGAAGCTGCAGATGCATTGTCCAAGCTCGGCTCAACAAGGCAAGCAATCCCACCAGGAGTATCGTTGGAGCATATCAAGAAGCCATCCATCGCACCATCCCCAGAGTCCGAGTCCATTTTCATCTCGGAGACGGATCTTGAAGCATTGAAAAAGGCAAAAGAAGTTCAACCGGCCAAACCAGCAACCATGAAGAAGCAGTCAGGCGCTCAGGGTGTCTCGGCAACAGCACCTGGGGCTGCCGATTGCGAGCCAGGGGCTGCCGATTGCGAGCTAGGGGCTGCAGAGGAACAAGAGAAGAGCAAAGCCAGAGGGAAGCGAGTAGAGGCTGAGGCACAACCTCCGAAGAACCAATGACATCAGAAATTTCCGATTGCAATGATGAAGCTCCAGCTCCAGGTGAGAAGTCGACACCAAGGGCTGCCGAACGCGTGCTAGGCGCCGCATTCGGCGGTTCAGAAGCAGAGGCAGAGATGGCGGATGTCCAAGAGGCCGAGGTCCAGGAGGCCAACGACCAAGGAACCGAGGCACAATAAGAGGTCTTACCCCAGCATGCGGTGGTAATGGCAGTGGTCAGTGCACCATCATGGGCACAGCCGATTAGAGATTTCCTAGCAGACGGAGTCCTCCCAGAAGATTTAGCAGAGTCAAGGCAAATCAGCCGCCGATCTTGGGCATACACAATAATCAACAATGAGCTAGTGCGCAAGAGTGCAACTGGCATCCTTCAGAGATGTGTAGAAGAGGACAGAGGCTTGGAGCTGCTCAGAGACATTCATCAAGGTGAATGCGGTCATCATGCGTCTGCAAAGGCCATTGCCAGCAAAGCATTCCGACATGGTTTCTACTGGCCGACTGCCCTTGCAGCGGCTGAAAATCTGGTGAAGTACTGCAAGGGTTGTCAGCGTTTCAAGGCAAAAAGTCATCAGCCAGCATCGGCACTGAAGACAATCCCAATAGCATGGTCGTTTGCGGTATGGGGTTTGGACATGGTCGGACCGTTCAAGAGAGCTCGAAGTGGCATGACACATCTTCTGGTTGCAGTGGACAAGTTTACCAAGTGGATTGAAGCTAGACCGATCAAGAAGCTGGATGGGCCGACTGCAGTTAGGTTTGTGGCCGACATTGTATGCAGATATGGTGTGCCCAACAGTATCATCACCGACAACGGCACAAACTTCGCGAAGGGTGCACTGGCCCGGTATGCATCTCAACAGGGCATTCGGCTTGATCTTGCATCTGTGGCGCACCCGCAATCAAACGGTCAAGTCGAAAGAGCAAATGGGCTAATCCTATCGGGTATCAGGCCCAGATTGGTAGAGCCACTTGAGAGGGCACCTGGAGCATGGATTGAAGAGCTTCCCGCAGTACTGTTCAGCTTAAGGACCACACCAAACATGTCGACTGGATTCACTCCTTTCTTCCTGGTGTATGGTTCAGAGGCAGTCATCCCGTCCGACATCGAGTTCGACTCACCTCGGCATGCCCTGTACACCGAAGAAGAGGCCAGATCGGCACGAGAAGACGGCATCGACCTCAAAGAAGAAGCTTGTCTGTTGGCCTTGTCCAGGTCAACAGTCTATCAGCAGAAGTTGCGGCACTACCACAGCAAGAAGATTCGTCCTCTTGCTTTCCGAGAAGGAGATATGGTGCTACGCCGAATCCAGAGGTCAGATGGGCAGCACAAGCTATCCTCACCTTGGGAAGGGCCATTCGTCATCAGCAGAGCGCTCAAGAACAATTCCTATTATCTGATCGACTGCACCAAGGGCACTCGGCACAAGGACACATCAGGAGCAGAGACGGAGCGGCCGTGGAACGCCGAGTTGTTATGTCCGTTCTATAGCTGAACAGCAGAAACGTATGTAAGCCATTCGGCAAGCAAGCAGTAAAAGTTATCATGCCTCTGAAAATGAGCATTTGATTATCTTCGCATAATTTCATTCGAAGCGCTAGCCTCAATCGGCGACGCGCAGTCATACCCGAGGTATGTACAACACACCCGGGGACTGACCGACTACGAGGCCAAGCGAATAAGCCATCGAGGCACGGGGACTGCGGGCTGGCACTCAACTCGGCACTCAGCTCAAGCGCAAACCACTAAAAGGTTTGTGGCATTGAGAAGGGTCGTATTTGAGGCAGTCGGCAGTACGAATCCCCGGGAAACAATTCGAAACGCGTCACTAAGGGCATATTCGATAACACAAAGTTGCCGAGTGTGCCGCGACCCAGGGCATCGGACCTGATAGCACGCAATCGGCGCCTTCTGTCGCAGAATCCTTTGCATTAAATCTTGTCGTGTAAAAAAGAAAATACTTATCGAACCTTGGCTGGTAAGCTACCGTTGATCCGATTGCGGACCACATGACGGCAGCAAGGTGGACACGGTAGACATCCCCAAGTGCAGCCGATAAAGGAAACCGACAAAGACACAAAGTTGATCGCACAAATAAAAAGCAAAAACCAAGCAATCGGATTGCATCAGAAGGACAGGCCCAAAGCCGAATAAGTTCATTACATCCAAGGCACACCCAGTAGGTGTCGGCAGAATTAAAATTATACCTTACAAACGGACAGTCAGAGGACAAGACAGGAGAAAACCGATCCAGTATCGGCAAGCTACAGTAAGTAAAACAGTTGATAGCAAAACTCAGGCAGTCGGAGGCACTGAGCTAGAAGACGGAGCAGTCGGATCCGATTGCGCTTCAGAAGCTGTGGCACCAATCTGCTGGGATCGTGGAGATGTTTGAGATGAGCCGCTATCGGAGAGCTCTTCGGCCAGGCCAGAAATGGTAGGAGCGGGAAGCGGGTTCCCTCCCTCGTCGAGATACGGAGTATACTCGTATGGAGAGAACCAGTTTACCATAGTGCTGGCTAGCCGATTGACTTCGGCATAGGTCTTCTCAAGCAGATCGGAGGCGTTCTCTCGGAGGCTGTAAAGTTGGGAGATTTTCAGCTGAGGGTACCAGCTCAGCACGGTCTGAAGGGCGGTTTCCGCGCCAGTCCGACCGGCAAAGTTCAGCAATACATCGATTCGACGTGGGATGGCCTTCAAGAGAGTCCAAGTCTGCTCAGTGGTAGCATTCGGAGCTTCCCCCTTGTCAGAATCTTCTTCATCTTGTATTTCCCCCCTGTGGATCTCGACAGAGGAGTCAGCAGCGTTCTTCATCGTCTGAAGTCCGACCTTAAGCTCAGTCGGCGACCACAGCGATTCAGCAATCTTCAGGACGCCGAGCTTGAAGGACAAGGCGATGCCCTTGATAACAGGAATACGGGCTTCGGTGCCAATCGGATATTCATGCCGGGTCCAGACGTTATCTTCACGGTCGCAGGTCCCTCCGGCGGCAACGGTTTCCTCTCGGGACTTGGCGACGGCTGCATTGGCAGCTGCTTCAGACTCGGGCCAGGCTTCTGTGTCACGAAAAGGAAATATGACCAATAAGATAACAGAAGAGAGCAATCGGAAAGCGCATAAGGTGCAGAAAACACCCACCGCTAAGGAGGACGTCCATCTCGGTCATTGTGTCGCAGAAGCCTTTGGCTCGGCGGCGCAGTCGGGTGGTCTCCTCATAGTTGCGTTTCTCCAAGTCTTCATACTTGGCAACATGTTCATCGCGATCTCGCCGAATGGAATCACGGGCAGCGACTGCTTCATCCCTTTCAGCTTGCAAGGCCTCTCGGGCGGCAACAACAGCATCTCTCTCGGCGATGAGGCCATCACCGGCAGCTGTCACGGCAGCGATGTCGGCCAAATGTTTTCTCTCAAGCGCGGCCATTTCCGAGCGAAGACCCTGGATAGTCCGATTGAGATCGTTTTCTACCCCCTGCAGTCGGGTCGCTTCTTCCTTCGCTTTGGCTAGTGCTGGACCATATTGGTCAAGGTATGCAGTTAATTCAGCAATTCGGCCCTGAAGGTCATCTACCATGGGAATAGAAGCTAGAAGAGAGCATGAAGAGATGAGAACATGTTTAGTCAGAAAGAGGACAGAAATGGTAGAGAAGTTACCTTTCAATTTAATAATCTCAGCCGTCTGGTTGTTGACCTGCAGCTGAGCCTGGGCAAGAGTTCGGAGGCTGGCAGTGTATGCATCAAGGAGCTTCTCGAAGACCTCACGTTTTTCTTCCATAACAACCTGTGAGGAACAGCAAGATGGGGTTAGAGGCACGGCAGTCAGCAAAAGACATTAAAGATCCGAACCGATTGCAAGCAATCGGCCCGAATCTCGGGGACTACACCCAGTGGGTGCGCTTGCGCGCACCCACCGGAAGAAAAGTTTCCCGATTGAGGAAGGCAAGCGATAAAGCAAAATCAGTTAAAGATCCGAACCGATTGTAACCAATCGGCCCGAATCTCGGGGACTACACCCAGTGGGTGCGCTTGCGCGCACCCACAGGAAGAAAAGTTTCCCGATTGAGGAAGGCAAGCGATAAAGCAAAATCAGTTAAAAATCCGAACCGATTGTAACCAATCGACCCGAATCTCGGGGACTACACTCAGTGGGTGCGCTGGCGCGCATCCACCGTAAGAAGGGCCTCACGAGCAAAAGAAAGATATAAAGAGAAAGCCAAGAGTTACCGTGTGATGAGAGGTGAGCTGTTGGAGGTCCCGGGCAAGGGCATTGGCAAAGTCATTCACCCGGCTCAGGGCAGTCGCCACAGGATCCTGAGGACGATGCGAGGCATCGGGCTCGGTGCCGACATGACGGGCGCGAGAGTACTCGGCCCGGAATTGATGCACCGAGCGCATAAGAATTTCCGAGGCAGAAGAGGTCGGCGTTGACGTTGCAGTTTGAGTAGCGGTGGAAGCAGCGGCAGTAAGGGCCGGGGGCGTCGGCGTTACCTGAGGGCCAGAGGCACCCGATTGTGGTGGCGGCGCAACCGGGCGAGTTGGAGCAGAAGTGACAACGATAACTGGCGGCAAAGTCGTCGTCACCAGCGGCACAATCGTGGCAACCGGCGGCACAGTCGTGGTAATCGGTGGAGCCGACACCACGGTCGGCGACGGTGTCATCACCACAAGCGGCTCGGACGTGGTAGTTGGGGCAGACGTAGTTGCGGCAGGAGAGGCCGGGTTGGAATGGCGTGGCGGAGATGGGGCAATCGGATCGACCGATTGCGTTCCTCTGTAACCAGGAGCCACCCGGTCAGTGGAATTCTTGGAGGTCTTGGAAGCAAGGGTGGAAGAGGAGGTTTTCTGAGTCGTCGTGAGGCGGGCCTTCTTGGCAGCGCGCTCGGCGTCCTTCAAGGAGCGATGAGAAGCAGTCGGCCGTTTATGACCGGCGGCGGCAGAAGCGGCAGGCGAGATGACGGCGCTGGCACGAACCGGAATGCCAGTATCGACATCGTCAAGCCCGATCGGCTCCCTGAAGGAAGAAGGAAGAGGAGAATTAGTATCAGGAACAGATATAAAATACAGGGCGTAAAGGTAAAGTCATACCCGATCGTTCTCGGCGCGCCAGAAGGCATCCAACATCTTAGAGGGGCGACGTTCAGTGGCGCCTGCGCAGTCGGCCTCCGAGTGATCGTCTCCTGGGACTGTCTGCCTTTGCCGGCAGACGACGTGACCTTGGCAACCTTGCTGGGAGCCATACCGGCAGAGGATCCGGTGGTCGAGGTGCGCTTAGCTGGCACCTTCGGGGGTTTGGCACGAGGAGCTGCATCAGAATCATCAGCCTTTGAGACACTTTCATCATCACTCCATTCGGCCAAAAATTGCTCAAGGGAAGGGTCGGGCGTACCCCCTTGAGCCAGCAGCCGGGTGTCGGTCCTTGGAGGATTGGCGGTCTCGGCATCATCTCCCTCGGCGTCCATGGAGTCGGAGGATTCTCCGGAAGACTCGCCATCATCTTCATCATCGTCCCCGGAATCGGCGGAGGGTATCTCGCCGTTATATTCGAAATCGGCGGGATCTTCCTCCGCGCGGTCGGGGGCGTATACGCCAGCTTCCTGACCGTCCTCCATTAGGTCGGACTGAATAAAATA
The DNA here is from genome assembly GCA_950022295.1 of Bromus sterilis. Lineage (NCBI taxonomy): Eukaryota > Viridiplantae > Streptophyta > Magnoliopsida > Poales > Poaceae > Bromus > Bromus sterilis. The sequence goes on along the minus strand of OX465601.1, from coordinate 132,336,351 downwards.
CCGGAAAGAAAATAGAAGTGATCAGAGAAGCAGAGAGAAAGAGCAATCGGAAGAAAAAGCATTCGGGACATACCACAGGCGGCTTCTGCTGGCTGGTGAGGTAATCAAGCCCGAAGCGGAAGGGGTCTGGCAATGGGCTAGATGTAATAGCCTTCACTCGGGCGCAGAGATCTTCAGTCTTCACCCGCCACGTGCAGAGCCGAGTGGGATCTCGAAGACCCGACATGTCGCAGAGGCGGTGCACTCGGCACTGCAGGGGGAGAATCCGAGCTTGAAGCCAAGCGGCTACCAGGTCGGTTGAGAGGAGCCCCTCTTGCTCCAGCTGGGCGACCCTAGCAACCTGGTTATCGACGTCAAGGTCTCCGACGCCGTACTTCAGCGACCACTGATGCTTCTCAATCGGCCGGGCGAGGGAGAACTCGGGCAGGTTGAGAAGATCGGGGCCGTGGTCGGGTGACTTGACGTAGAAGAATGAGGTTTGCCAGTTCTTGCAGGACTGGACGATCTCGGGACTTTTGTACCTCGGCTTGCCGGCTGTGACAAGACAACTACCGCAGTCGGTCATGTCAGTCTAGTACGTTGGTCGCCGCCTTCGATGGTGGAGGGCACCACAGCTCCTGTCCGGGCGTTATGAGCTCGGAGGTTGAAGAAGCGTTTCCAGAGGGCGATGCTCGGACGGCAGCCGAGGTACCCCTCGCAGAGTGTCATGAACCCCGAGAGGATCATGATGAAGTTGGCCGCGAGATGATGGGGTTGCAGTCGGTGGAAGTCAAGAAATACACGGAAGAACGAGCTGGCGGGAAGGCCGAATCCACGCTCGAAGTGAGAAAGGAACACGACCCTCTCGCCAGCGCGTGCGCTGGGCACGACCTCGGCCTTGCCAGGGATGCGCCACTCGACCTCTGCGGGCATCTTTCGGACGCGGATCAGGGACTGAACGGCGGCGGCGGTGGCCTGAGAACCCCTCCAGCACCCGCGGCTCGCCTGTGACACATCTCGCCGGGGCGCCATGGTTTTCGCAGACGAGAAGAAAAGGAGAGAAACAGAGGGAGGTGGAGCACGAAAGCGGTGGTGAAGAGTCACTGCGGTGGCGGCGGAGGCGGTGAAGAGCACGAGTCCGTGGCCGGAGCAGATCCAAGGCACAGAGGTTCGCGGCAGAGAGTTTCGCGTGGAGTAGCAATGGAGCAGAGGGGAGGGAGCTCGAGGTTGAAGATGGCGTTTGAGGAGAAGGAAGAGGCGAAGTCTCCCCCCTGTGGCTTATATGGGCGGCGGGGGGGGGGAGTGGGATACGTCTGCGGCTGTGTGGCTCGGTGTGGCCTAGGGCACAGGAAGGGCAACCGGCAAACCAGCGCAAAGGATCCGGGCGCAAAAGGCGAGGCGTGCGACGTGGGGGTCAGGCCCTGCAGTTATGTCAAGTCGCGCGTGGGTCATGGGTCCCAGCTCATTGATCACATCCCGGAAGAATCGGAGGTAACCGTTGGAGGGAAATCGGCAAAGGGTGTTTCGACAGAAAAGAGAAGACACGAGCTAGGAAGAAAACAAACCCAATCGGGCGAGAAGCTTGGTCAGCCGAGTGTGATCTCCGAGTCGGCTAACGAGCTCGGGACGACACACCCGATGAGGCCATAGCAGTCGGAGGATGTCAAGAGAGAGATTAAAAACTGCAAAGGCCCCGCGGTCAAGCGACAGTGGGACCCTTACAGCTTTAGGGGCTACTGTCGGGGGACTGGTACCCGGGTAGGCTAACCCAAGCGGAAGTAACCTTTCAAGACAAGGATGGACCGATTGGGCCGCAGCTGGGCCGAGCTGGGCAGGTGTACGACCGATTGCTCCAAGGCAATCAGCCGTATCAAATGCCAGCAGTTGGCCCAGGCGCAATCGGTCCACCCCTTTCCTTCACCAAGACAATCATCCGATTGGTCGACAGCTGGTCCGAGGTTGATACCTAGCAAGCCGATTGACCAGAGCAATCGACCTCGCCAGGAACCACCAGTCGGACCAGGCGCAATCGGAACTACCTACCACCCAGTCGGGGGTATGATTACGAGGTCATAAATACCATATCCCGAGATATCTGGGTGGCAGGAAGGCCAAGTCATGTCGAGGATTTACTGGAGATACGGTGTCGACCTCCCCGCCGATTCCGCGGACAGGCCGACAAGACCGTACTCCCTAGCTCTACTGTTCATCCTACAAGTCTACGGCATGGGCCGCCGCTCGTAGGTCCCGGATCACCCGGAGAGGAGCAGTCGGTGGGCCCAGGCCGATTAGAGGATGACAGATGGGCCCATTCGGCAAGGAAGTTACCGAAGTACCCTGGATTCACACTATAAGAGCCAGGGTACCCCTCCTGCGTGAGGAACGACTCGTCCTAGATCACCATTACTCACTTTCCCCATAGTTCGTTCATCTGCTTGTAGTTACTCTTCAGGGACGCAGGAGAGAGCATTGCCCACGGCGGCGACTCTCACCTTCCCCTGAGGAGATAGAGAAGCAGATGTTGTAGCCAGAGCATTGATATATAAGAGACAAGCAGGAGTAGGGGTGTTATCTCTCCGGAGAGCCCCGAACCTGGGTACATCTTGGTGTCCTCCACCGTGTTTGTGCCCAACCCGATTCCGGCACCATCGACATTCTCTCCCTCGCGTCTTCCCCTCACTTTAGCCATCCCATGGCATCTGGCGTTACATATCGACGGCAAATATCCTACCAACCTTTATCTCAACTACTTACATGTTTAACATTCCCCTTGATCTAAACTTCCTGCAAGAAGATTGAGATTGTGTCTATTTGATATAAATGGCGCCTGGGCCAATGGTTCGGTAAAGAACAAACAGAATGAAAGGTTATTTGTATAGGCTTCCATCTTGTGTGAACATCGAATTGAAAGATAGATATATGTCTCTCAAGTTATCACACCATAGAATTGGTGGTCGTGGTATAAATAAGTATCAATTCTCTGCAGGTTGACTGTATTCAAATTACTTATGTTGTTACATTGGCAAGGGCTTTGTATTCCTTGAACTCTAAAATACGAGGTTGGGATCAAGGGAAATACAGTACTACAAAACCTCATGTGTGTTAGGAATATGTAACTTATATTTCATGGGGTCAAAGACCACAATATACAGTACATGTATAGGTGATAAATATGCAGGAAACCCCCTAGCTAATAGGGATACTACAATCTACTCTAACACACACACACCCTCAAACTCATGGTGGATGAAGAACACTGAGTTTGGAGAGGAAAAAGTGATGCTGTGATCTAGTCTGGGCATTCGTAAAGAAATCTGCCAACTGTAGCTCTGAAGGCATGTACTAGAACACAATAGTCTGATCCTGCACACTAGCACGAACAAAGGAAGCATCAACACCAATAATGCTTGGTAAGCTCATGCTTCACCGGGTCACGTGCAATACTGATAGCACCTGTACTGTCAAACAATAGAGTAGTGGGTGTCGTCACAGAGACACCAAAATAAGCAAGTAACCACCGTAACCAAGTCACCTCAGCAGTCAAAAGAGCCATAGCTCGCAACTCAGCCTCTGCACTCGAACGGAAAACTGCGGTCTTCTTTTTCGTCTTCCAGGCAATGAGATGACCACCAAGAAAAACACAATAAGCAGATAATGAACGGCGATCCAAAGGATCACTCGCCCACGTAGCACCGGAGTAGGCCTGGAATTGTAACGAGCTGGAACGAGGAAAGAAGAGAGAAAGAGAGATAGTCCCACGAAGATAGCGTAGAACACGAAGAAGGTGACTATAGTGGACCGTAGTGGGAGCAGAAACAAACTGACTCAAAATATGGACAGAGTACGAAATGTCCGGACGAGTAACAGCAAGATAGACAAGACTCCTGACAAGATGCCGATAACGAGTCGGGTCGGAAAAGGAGGATCACCGTCAGAAGCACGAAGAGAGAGATTGAGCTCCATGGGAGTCTCAACAGTACGCTCATCAGTAACAGCGGCACGAGCAAGAAGATCATGAATGTGCCGTTCTTGGGAAATAAAGAATCCATCAACAGTGGAGGAAACCTCAATCCCAAGAAAATAACGAAGCGGACCAAGATCCTACATGAGAAACTGCTCACTCAGACGAGCCTTAACAAAGGCGATATACTCAGGGTCATCACCAGTGATGATCATGTCATCAACATAGAGAAGAAGAGTGTGACCACGAGGAGAATAGTGAACAAACAGCGCCGGATCATGAGCACTGGGGGAGAAACCAGCAGCGGTGACTACAGAAGCAAATCGCTCAAACCAGGCACGAGGGGCCTGCTTGAGTCCATAGAGAGAGCAACGAAGACGGCAAACCATGCCATCTGTAACAGAATACCCAGGTGGTGGTTGCATATAAACCTCCTCACGCAACTCACCATTAAGAAAGGCATTCTTGACATCAAGCTGAGACACAGACCAATGTAGAACAGAGGCCACGACGAGAAGAGTCCGAATAGTGGTCATGTGAGCCACCGGAGCAAACGTTTCATCATAATCACGAATGCTCGTGCTGAAAGCCACGAGCGACAAGACGAGCTTTGTAGAGCTCAAGAGTCCCATCAGAACGAGTCTTATCCTTATAGACCCACTTACACGTGATCGAACGAATCTGAGGAGGTAGAGGAACAATCTCCCACGTGCCGGTGCGCTCAAGCGCAGAAATCTCCTCAGCCATGGCGAGTTGCCACTCAGGATGGACAACACCCTCACGGTAAGTGGTCGGCTCCGGAATGGCTAAGACACTGTAGGTAGCAGGATCATCAGGATCTAATACTTTATGAGGAGGACAAGGCCGGGGACGAAGAGTATAAGATGGTGGAGGAGGTGGTGCACCGAAAGTAGAGGATGCATCAGATGACTCGGGAACAACATGAAAACGCTGAGTATAGTGTAAAGGGAAAGTAGGAGGAGAAGGGCTAACAGGAGGAGGCGGAGGTGAGGGAATCACTGGGGAAGAGGGTGCAGTGAACGACGATGAAGAAGAAGAGGAAAAAGTAGGAGTAGATGGTACCGAAGGCTGAGGAGACGGTACCGGATCAACATGAGCAGGAGGAGAAGGAACATGAGGAACCGAGGGAGGAGAATCGGGAAGAAGGAGAAAAGAAAGATCCTCCGACGTCGACGAGCCTGAACACGGATAGAAAGGAAGAGACTCATCAAAAGTCACATCCCGGGAAATACGCATCCGACGAACCACCGGATCCCAACAGCGGTAGCCCTTATGCTCATCACTATATCCTAGAAAGACACACTCGACAGACTAAGCAGATGATACGTCCCAAACGTATCTATAATTTCTGCTTGCTCCATGCATGTTTTGTGTGATATTGCTATGATCTAGATACACTTTCATACACTTTTTATCACATTTGGACTAACTTATTAACTCAGTGCACCACAGTGCCAGTTCCTGTTTTCTGCTGTTTTTCTATTTCAGGTTTCCCCCATATTAAAAGTGCTCCAAAAATTCGGAAAAAATCAGATAAAAATCAGTATACCGGAAGCTTCCGGAATCACCTAGGAGGGACCGGAGGGGACCCACCAGGGCCCCAAGCGCCCTCCCGACGCGCTCTAGGGTGGGGCCGCCTGGACCCCTGGTGCCCCCTGGCTCCCCCCTTTCGCCTATATATTCTCCGTGACGCGAAACCTCCGAAGACAGAACCCTTTTTCGCGATCTCGCCCCTGTTCCGCCGCCGCGCTTCCAAGATTGGGAGCGCCAGCAGACCTCTTCCCGGTACCCTGCCGGAGGGAGGATTGACCTCCGGGAGCCTCCCCTCCACCAGGGATGCTTCCCGGATGATTCGTGAGTAGTCTACCTTGGACCATGGGTCCGTGATCAGTAGCTATGTGATGTTCTCCTCCCCTCTTTGTTCTTCATGGATTAGACCTCGTGAGCTTCCCTACATGATCGAGGCACATATGTAATTTTCTGTTGTTGCGATGTTGATTTTGCTGGGATCTGATGGATTATGAGACTATGTTCAGTTTGTGATTGAGTAATATATTTGGTTATTATCTTTTATATTTATGTTCTTGAGTAATTCTTGCATGTTCTTCGTAGCTGTTTATTGCTTTGGACAAGTAGTAGGTAGTGACTCCAAGAGGGAACGTTATGCTCGATTGTGGGTTCATGCCCCCTGATGACTAGCTTGAGTGACAGAAACATGAGTCTAGGGGATGTGTTTTTGCCACAAGGGGGAAACAATGGTGCTTGTAAGCGGGGTTGCAAGGATTGTTTACTTTATGCAAAGTTCCTTTAATGCAGTTGTCTGTTGCTTTGGGTTTACACTTTGGGTGGGGCTCACAACTTAATACCAGCAAGATGTTCTGGATAGGTATCTCAAGGTGGATGATTAGTAGTAGATGCAGTTGGATTTCGATCTACTTATGTTGTCGCATAGTAACAACAGATGCCATAGGGATGGCTAAAGAGAGGGGAAGACTCGAGGGAGAACTATGTCGATGGTGCCGGAATCGGGTTGGGCACAAGCACGGTGAAGGACACCACGATGTACCCAGGTTCGGGGCTCTCCGGAGAGATAACACCCCTACTCCTGCTTGTCTGCTCTATATAAATGATCTCACGAGCTATAATCAATGCTCTTCGTGCTTTCTGCCTTTTCGCTTTTGCCTTTGCCATTTTTCCCTTGGGGGCACGATTCCATGTTCGCCGACAGCCGACGTGCGGTCTGTGGTCAGCTCAAAGGATCGTGCTCCGCTCTGGGCTTGGTCAATGGAACTGAGCTACTCGAGCACCAGCGCAGAAGGATTCTGCATAGAATAAACGACCAATTGCTCCTTGCCGATTGCTCGGTGCACCGATCGGGGACACAATTGGTGATCATTGCATTCGGCCGTGTTTCTCTCTTTTTAGAGTGTTTTTGAGTTCTCGAGAGCGAACCGCAGGTCCGACTAGCCGCCACTATCATCGATGCCACAACCAACTTGTGATATGTGCTCGTGTAAAGCGTTAGCTTGGTTCTAAACCTACCGTCTTCGCGGTTTCGAACCTTATACTTTGTGACCGTATGGCCGGTCAGTCCCCGAGTGAGTTTTTCACACATCTCGGAGACGACAACGCGTTGCCGAATGGGACTTGCTCGAAAACGAAAGAATCATACAAAGACAATCAAATGCTATCCTTTAGGTGCATGATAGCTTTACTGATTGATTGCAAAATAGTACGAATACACTTGTACCGGTCAACTGTAAAACGGGCATAAAAGCTCAGCGTTCCAAGGACGCTGCGTTTTGACTCCTGAAGTGTCCTTGTGCCGAGTGCCTTGGGTGCAATCGACGAGGTACTATGCATTGTTCTTGAGCGCTCGGCTGACGGTGAAAGGACCTTCCCAAGGTGAGGACAATTTGTGCTGACCATCTGAATTTTGGATTCGGCGGAGCACCAAATCACCCTCACGAAAAGCGAGGGGGCGGATCTTCTTGTTGTGGTAGTGCCGCAGCTTTTGTTGATAAATTGCCGACCTGGATAAGGCCAACAAGCAGGCTTCTTCTTTTAGACCAACGTCGTCTTCTCGAGCTTCCTTGGCTTCTGCCTCAGTGTATAAAGCATGCTGAGGTGAGTCAAACTCAATATCGGCTGGAATGATTGCTTCTGAGCCATACACGAGGAAGAACGGAGTGAATCCAGTTGAACGGTTCGACGTGGTTCTCAAGCTCCACAAGACTGTTGGAAGTTCTTCAACCCATGCTCCAGGTGCTCTTTCAAGTGGCTCGACCAATCGGGGCTTGGTGCCTGACAGGATGAGACCATTTGCTCTTTCTGCTTGGCCATTTGATTGAGGGTGCGCTACAGATGCCACATTGAGCCGAATGTCGTACTCAGATGCATACCGAGCTAATGCTCCCTTTGCAAAATTTGTGCCGTTGTCCGTGATGATGCTATTGGGAATTCCATATCTTCTTGCGATGTCGGCGATGAAACGAACTAACGTCGGACCATCCAACTTCTTGATTGGACGTGCTTCAATCCACTTGGTGAATTTATCGACTGCAACTAGCAGGTGAGTCAAACCGCCCCTGGCTTGTTTGAAAGGCCCAACCATGTCCAGTCCACATACTGCAAACGGCCATGTTATTGGGATTGTTTTGAGTGCTGATGCTGGAAGGTGACTCTTCGCTTTGAATCGCTGACAGCCATTGCAATGTTTCACCAGACGCTCTGCTGCGGCTCGCACAGTCGGCCAATAGAAACCATGGCGGAATGCCTTGGCTACGATTGCTGGCGCTGATGCGTGATAACCACATTCTCCTTGATGAATGTCCCTGAGCAGCTCCTCTCCCCTTTCCTCTACTACACATCGCTGGAAAACTCCCGTTGTGCTTCTGTGTATCAGCTCATTGTTGATGATGGTGTACGCACCAGATCGGCGCTGGATTTGCCTAGCTTCAACTTCATCTGGGGGAAGAGTTCCGTCGACCAGGAAATCTCTGATCGGCTGTGCCCAGGTTGGAGCGCTGAAAACTACCATGACCATTGCCTGCTGTGGTGCGACTGCTTTTTCCAGCTCGGTCTCTTGTGCTTCTGTCATCTCAGACTCAATCTCCGAGCTAACGACTGCAGCGCCTGGCTTGCAATCGGCATCCCCTGGTACTGTTTCCTCTGTTTAGGCTGAGGCCTCAGTATCTACTAGCTCTTCTCTTGGCATCGACGCTTCTGGATCGCAATCGGCATCCCCTACTGTCATTAGCTCGGATGAGGCCATGACACCTGGTGTTGTTGCTGCTGCTTTTGCCTTGGATTTCTTCTTTTTGCTGCAATCTGCAGCCCTGATACGTCCAAACGTATCTATAATTTTTTCTTGCTCCATACATGTTTTGTGTGATATTGCTATGATATTGATACACTTTCATACACTTTTGATCATATTTGGACTAACCTATTAACTCAGTGCACCACAGTGCCAGTTTCTGTTTTCTGCTGTTTTTGTATTTCAGGTTTTCCCATTACTTAAAGTGCCAGAAAAATTCCGGAAAAAATATATAAAAAATCAGCGTTCCAGAAGCTTCCTTACGCCCGAAGGAGAGCCAGAGGGGCCCCACCAGTCGTCGAGGCGGCCTATGGGCGTGGCCTAGGGTAGGCCGCGCCGGGTACCCGCCTTGACCCCCTGGGAACCGCCTCGGACTCCCCCTTGGCCCTTATTTTTACTCGCGTCGCGAAAACCCTGATTCCAGAACCCTTTTCTCCAGATGCAATTCCGATCTCCGCCGCCATCGCCACCAAGTGTCGGGGGACCAGAATTCCCGTGCCGGCACCCTGTCGGGACGGGGAAGTGCCCCCGGATTCATTTCCATCGACGTTGCTTCCTCCTTCCATGATGCGGGAGTAGTTCCTCCTCGGGGCTGAGGTTTCTACCAGTAGCTATGTGGTCTTCTCTCTCTCCCATGATGTGATCTTGATTGTGATCATAGTCTATGTTAATCTAGGATGATCCCATGATGTTTCCCCTTCTTCTATGTATTGGATTGATGTACTCACTTGATCTTATCTAGTATAATCCCCGCGACCATGGTGACAGCGGTCTATTGGACATGGGTTAGAAGAATATTTTCATGAGTGATTTCCTCTTTTGTGTGTGGATTGAAGATTGAGAGTCTCTTGGTGCTTGTCTTTTACTATCCTTTAGATATATTGTGGTGATTGTGGTACTCTCTTTGGATGGCCGCGGTGACATTGGGAAATCCATAGATGCGAACTACGAACTCTGAGGTGTGCTTTTGTAGCCCTACACAATTCTCGTCCTCTCTTGACCACAATGGAATGACCTCCGAGTACGTCTCCATTGCATGTTTTATGGGAAATATCATGTGATTAGACTATGTTAATGTTGTTGGGAGTTGCCATTAGTGAAAGTATGAAGCCTAGGCCTTGTTTCCACCATTGCAATACCGTTTGCGCTCACGTTTACTACTTGTTTGCTTGCTACACTTTTTATTACAGATTTATATTACCTTGCTTTGCTACACCTATCACCCATATTTTACATCTCTTCGCCGAACTAGTGCACCTATACAACTCCTAGTTGTATTAGGTGTGTTGGGGACACAAGAGACTTCTTGTATCTTAATTGCAGGGTTGCTTGAGAGAGACCATCTTCAACCTCTACTTCCCTGAGTACGATAAACCTTATGTCATCCACTTGAGGGAAATTGTTGTTGTCCTACAAACCTCTGCGCTTGGAGGCCCAACATAGTCTACAAGAATAGAAGCGTGCGTAGACATCAAGCTATTTCTGGCGCCGTTGCCGGGGAAGTAAGTGTTTGAAGGTATATCTTTAGATCTTTCAATTAAATCTTTTCGTTTCTTGTTTTTAGTTTCACTAGTTAGGCTTATGGAAAACCGCACTCTTAGTTCGTTGCTTGGGGAAGGCCGCTTTAACACACCTGTGGTAGAGAAGTCTCCTCCACCTATTGAATGTATCCCGTTCCAAATACCACTTGGGATAATTGAAATAATTATGAATGATTGTTATGATGGAACAGTCAATCCTAGTATTCATTTGTTGAAACTTACATAACTTTGTGAGTTATTTAAGATTTCAGGTTTGATAAGAGATGGAGTCATGAGGAAATTATTTGCCTTTCACTGAAAGGAAAAGCATTGGAATGGTATAGGCTACTAGATGATTCTCACCTGCTAGATTGGGAAGAGATCCAGTATCTCTTTTACTCCAAGTTTTATCCTCTTCATGAAGTCCATGAGAATAGGAATTATGTTTATAATTTCTATCCTCATGACGGAGAGAGCATAGCTCAAGCTTGAGGGAGACTGAAAACTTTAATGCAAAAATGTCCTAACCATGGGCTCCCCAAAGATATCATTATTACTAATTTTTATGCAAGGCTCTCTCGACAGGATAAAGACTTGCTCGATGCTTCCTCTATGGGTTCTTTCACAAACAAAAAGATTGATGCTAAATGGGAACTCCTTGAAAGAATTCAACGCAACACTGAAGATTGGGAGATCGACAAAGGTAAAGAGTCAGGTATAAATTATGAGTATGATTGCATTAAGTCCTTTGTTGAAACTGCAAGTTTTAATAAGTTTAGTGCTAAGTTTGGGCTTGATTCTCAACTCCTTGTTGATTTCCTCAAATCTTTTGCTTCACATCTTAATATGCCTAAGGAGGATTGGATCGAGCATCATGAACCTTTTAAAGAGATTTGCAAATAAAATGAAATTGTTCATGATGATTGCAACATGCATGATCCAATTCCTGAAAACGAAGTTTTATATAAGCATGTTAATTTTTGTGGGGTGGATAGACCTTGTGAAAGGCCTATGATTGAAGAAGAGAAGTATTGTAAGCAACATAAGCAGGAAAGAACAATCACTTGGGTTAAAGATTTAAATGAAATTGCTAGAGAATTGTGTGACCTTTATCCTTTTACTTGTGAACTTTGTGGTATAGAGGGTCACTTTAATTTTCAATGCATGAAATTTCAAAACATAACTGTTACCTAGTTGTGTGATAACATGATCACTCCTGATCTTTATGATGAACTTATGTTATTTTTTATGTGTGAAGAGTTATCAGAAAAGACTTCTTGGCTAGATGTTAATGCCTTAGGAATAAACAACAATTTGCAAAATTGACATCTCTATTGTGTTGTTAATTGCCATGAAAATGATTACATAAGTAAGATTAGAAAGTAGGGAACTTTACCAAAGTATAAAAATGTCTCTTATATTTCTCCTAATAAAAAGGAGAGTTTCTCCCAAGTTTCCCCTATTGTTTCTAATGATAAACCAGGATATATGGAGAAACTTCATCTCCAACCACTCCCTCCTATGGTGAAGAAGAAGAAAAATAAGAGGAGGAGGAAGAGGAGCAAGAAGGAAGAAGAATGGGTATCAACCTGGCTTGAGCATATTCCTCGCATCAATTTTTATCCTAACGGATATAAATTTATGGAGGATGGTGAGCTTGATTGCATTCATTATTATCCTGATGTTAAGTTCGTAGGCACTATTGAAGATGATTTTGATTATGATATGCATTTTACTTATTGTGATTGGGAAGATAATGATAATGCCACTTATGATCTTGAAAATCTTTTTGGTGCCAACTCTGAAAATGATGATATAGAAAGCTCTAAGCTTGAGGATGATAGGATTGCAAGTCCTTTACCCATTAGTGATGTGGTAATTGATAATTCTTTTGCTAGTAAGAATAAAGACAACATGTTTAAAAATATAGTTGCTAGCAATGATAATGCTCTTCTCTACTATGATGATGTTATAACTCCTATCTATAGTGATTGTAAAGGTACCTATGCCATAAGGAGAAATTGTCCTTATGAAACTTGTCATAATCATGGAGGGGATTACTCCCTTGCTGAACACCATCTTCCTAATACACAATTAATCTATAGTGTTCAAGTTGTTTATGATAGTCCTACTCCCACTATTACCAATGAGAAAGATTATGCTTATGTGGAGAGTAAGAGTACCTTTTTGCATGTGGATCATGGTAACAATGCTTTATGTGATACTTATATTGTTGAGTTTATTCATGATCCCACTGGAAATTATTATGAGAAGGGAACACATGCTTATAGATATTTCAATAATATCAAGTTCCCTCTCTTTATGTTGAAGGTTTTGAAGCTGCACTTGTTTTGCCTTCCTATGCTTATTGCTTTGTGCTTCAATGAATTATTCTATTGCAATATTCCTATGCATAGGAAGCATGTTAGGCTTAAGTGTGTTTCGTATTTGCTTCTTGATGCTCTCTTTTGTCCTTCAACTCTTATTCCTGCGAGAGCATCATTAAAGTCTTAAGCCTATCTTTATGGCTATAAAGAAAGAGCTCCAGGGAGACAACCCTTGTTATCTTTACTTTCAGTTTGTTCTTTTAGTTTTTAGTGGTCTTGATGTTTTTTACTACTGTAGAAACATCATTGTATCTTTATTTTTCATCTTTGTGCCAAGTTTAGCCTCTGATTGCAAGAAAGTTCAAAAGTTGTGACATGCTGTCCAGAAAACAGATTCTGTCCTTGGACAGAAAAATTCGAATAACATCACCAGATCATCTTTTTGACCTGATTTTTTTTGAAAGCGTGCTCTATATAATTGGTTTTCGAGCGTCTGTTCTGAGTTTTTTGATTTGAGTTGCAGAAGTGCCCCAAAAAAATTATTTACTACCTGATGGTCTGTTTTTCATAGATTCTGCCCTGTTTTGCCTTTTCTTCATTTTGCAAACCTTAAGCTTGCTTTTTCTTTGCAATTTTTTTTGACAATCTTGAGAAACAGTAGCCCTTCAATAATATCTTTGTTTCCAGTAGAGAAAAATTATTTTATTGTGGGTACTAACCTCTCTAATCAGATTATGATGAGTTATGTATGAAGGGAGTTTTCAAGTGTGCGAGGGAAGATGATAAAAGAAGATTCAGGAGTGTCAAACGCTCAAGCTTAGGGATGCCCCCGTGCACCCCCAAGAAATATCCAAGGAGACTCAAGTATCTAAGCTTGGGGATGCCCCCGTGCATCCCCTTCTCCATCAACAATTATCAGTTCGTCCTTCGTTCCACTATATTTTTATCACTTCATGCGTTATGTGCTATGCTTGGAGCGTCTTGCTCTTTTCTTTTTAGTTTATTTAGTTTTTCCTGCTGTTCTTAACAAGTTGGATCCTAGCCTTCATTGTTTGGGAGAGAAACACGCTCCACTCCACTGTAGAACATAACATAGGCTTGCATGCTTATCTTCTTGTGTGTGTTCCTTGTCTTTTCTTAGCTGTTGTCCTCTTAGTTTTCATGCTTATATTTTTAAGAGCTTTTATTTAGTTGTTGCTTCTGGAACTCTCTTGAGTTTTCATGCTTATCTTGTTAAGAGAGTTGGCTTCTGTGGCACTGGTTGATATGTCTATGATAAAAATGCTATGTGCATAATGTTGCTTAGTAGTTCATGTTTTCTTATGGTTAGTATCAAATAGCTGGGGGTTCTTAATGTGTTATTGAAATACCAACATGATTTGTGTGCCTATGATGTGGTATGGTTTATTGATATCTTCCTCCAAGAATATATTTTGATTGACTTGGCATATGCTCATGCATATTTGAGACTGTAAAGAAAGTCTATCAAGCCTTGGTGATCTTTAATTCCTGAGTAGTGATATAACTTCCATGCCCGATTCAATGTTGCTTTGTCGCTCTGCATGATTATGGTCATCATTGCTCTCTTATTTGGTCGCTCCCAGTCTTTTGCTAGCCTTCACCTGTACTAAGCGGACTAACTGCTTGTGCATCCAAAATCCTAGAAACCAGTTATGCCATATGAGTCCACCATACCTTCCTATATATGGTATTTACTTGCCATTCCTAACGAAGACTTTCATGTGCCATCTCAAAATTATTCAAAAGCACTTCTCTTTTGTGCCTCTGTTTTAGCTCATGAGGAAGTAGTAGGTAATTCATGATCTTCTTATGTTGGACAAGTTTTACCCCGGGATTGCATGTCTAATCTGCAAACCCCTAATATGAGGAGGGATTGGCATGAGTGCGCCCAACTCACTAAAGATAATAAGCAACAAACAAACCCTCATTCACGCTTTGTTCATGAGAAATCAGAAAACTTTGGCAGTGATAAACAAAGGAGATTAAGGGGATGTGATCGTCCCCGCGTGGGAGCCTTTCCTCGAAACTTGTCCAGCATAAGAAGCAATTGGGTTATCTACTAGCATTCGTTGACGAATTATGCACCTCTCAAAAGCTTTTTATCTCTGTTTTCAAAACCACGAGCTCTGATACTTGTTTAGTCTTTGCTTCCAGCCACGGGTTTTCAACCTTGCCATCAAAAGCCACGGTTCGAGAGTCTCCACCTTCTGTCTTCAAAGCACCAACTATTGAGAGCATGATTGTCATTATGAGTGTAATGTGCATTGTCCCAAAGTACCATTGTCTTCTGCATGATTGTGATATCGCTTATTCTGAAATCATTGTATCTAGTCGTCACTTAAACTTCGGAGGTTCTCCTGCATTTATGTTTTTCTTCACTAAAGGGGGCAAGCGAGGTATCACTTTGTCATGTTTGCACACCATGCTCACTACAAATCTATTGGGTGTTTCAGTATCATATTGTAAACTTTTAGTTCTTTGTGATATTCTCATGAGGCAACTTAATTACTAAAGATTCATTATCTCAATAAGCATTTGTCATGTGATTGTGAAGGACTCTTTGGTAGCATGTCACCACAGAAATTATGCTTGTTATCATTTACCTACTCGAGGACGAGTAGGAATTAAGCTTGGGGATGTTGATACGTCCCAAATGTATCTATAATTTCTTCTTGCTCCATGCATGTTTTGTGTGATATTGCTATGATATTGATACACTTTCATACACTTTTGATCATATTTGGACTAACCTATTAACTCAGTGCACCACAGTGCCAGTTTATGTTTTCTGCTGTTTTTGTATTTCAGGTTTTCCCATTACTTCAAGTGCGAGAAAAATTCCGGAAAAATATATAAAAAATCAGCGCTCCAGAAGCTTCCTTACGCCCGAAGGAGAGCCAGAGGGGACCCACCAGTCGTCGAGGCATCTTGTGGGCGCGTCCTAGGGGTAGGCCGCGCCGGGTACCCGCCTGGACCTTTGGGCACCGCCTCGGACTCCCCCTTGGCCCTTATTTTTACTCGCGTCGCGAAAACCCTGATTCCAGAACCCTTTTCTCCAGAAGCAATTCCGATCTCCGCCGGCATCGCCACCAAGTTTCGAGGGACCAGAATTCCTGTGTCGGCACCCTGCCGGGACGGGGAAGTGCCCCCGTATTCATCTCCATCGACGTTGCTTCCTCCTTCCATGATGCGGGAGTAGTTCCTCTTCGGGGCTGAGGTTTCTACCAGTAGCTATGTGGTCTTCTCTCTCTCCCATGATGTGATCTTGATTGTGATCATAGGCTATGTTAATCTAGGATGATCCCATGATGTTTCCCCTTCTTCTATGTATTGTATTGATGTACTCACTTGATCTTATCTAGTATAATCCCCGAGACCATGGTGATAGCGGTCTATTGGACATGGGTTAGAAGAATATTTTCATGAGTGATTTCCTCTTTTGTGTGTGGATTGAAGATTGAGATGTTGGATATGTGCCCTAGAGACAAATTAATAAAGATATTTGTCACATACCCGTTTTGTTCATAATACGTTTTATACTGTGCTATAACTGTATTACTTGGAAATACTAATACAAGTGTAGTATAAAACATGGTCCGTAGTTTAACTCGGGTAAACTATCTCATTGGGCAATTGATTGATCAAGCTTTCCTGATCATGGCGACACTTAAGTCCATTGACAATGAGGTCATATCATTAAGGGGAATGATGTGATGGACGTACACCCACCTAAAGTATTGCAATGTGATCGAGTCACATAGTTCAGCGTTGCTATGACTTTGTAACGTATGGCTTAGTCCTTAGACCGTAATGATCATACGTAATTGTCATCTATGAGGAGACTTTGATTTGTATCCCACCGCCTGACTGAAATATGCTGGCTATAACAGTGCACTTTGGGTATTCCAAAATAGATGGTTGATGAGTATGTTAATAGATCAGAGCGGGATTTGTCAGTCCTTGTGACAGGACAGGTACTCTGGGCCCACTCGGTGATATTGCATCAACACCTTGCAAGGACGTGACTAGGTCACAAGAGATGCAATGATCATGGACGAGAGAAGTTGTTTGTTGTGAACGAGATGTGAACACGGTATGTAGGATACCGACGATCAAACCTCGGACAAACAAAGTACCGCAGCACAAAGGGATTACGTCGTATCGTTAACGGTATCCAAAAGCGATCGAAGTTCATTCGATGGAAGCGCAGGGGCTGTCAAGGATTGTAACCAGGTCCAACTGACTAGTCATTGGTCAATGAGAAGAGTCTCGACCATGTCCGCTGTTTCCCGGACCGTTAGGGTGTTACACTTAAGGGCAATCGATGCATAGGACAGTTACGGGATCAATCGGTGAAATAGGAGGAATCACCGGAATAGTTCCGGAGGAGGACGGAATGGTTTCCGGACATTTTGAACAGTTCAAAATAAAGTTTAATTGTTTTAATAATGTTTTATTATTTAATTATCTGAATTAAATATTTAAAACATATTAAATAAATTAAAAAAATGGGAAAAAGGCTAAATGGGCCCATGGGGCCCATTAAGGGAGGAGGGGGTCTCCCCCCTTGGGCTTGGCGCCAAGGGTGGGGCCCACCACCCCCCTTGGCCGGCGCACTCCCCCCTTGGGAGTTTAGTCCCACATGGGGGAGGGGAGGAGGATGGCACCCCCCTTGGCCTATATAAGGAGGGGTAGACCCCCCTTTTTCCAACACACCAATATCTCCTTCTTCCTCCTTCTCCTTCCCGGAAGTGGACTCCCCTTGTTTGGAGTCTGCACCTGGATTGGAGTTCTCCACCATAAAGCAGGCCGTCGTTCTGTTGGAGTCGGGATCCGTAGCCGTCTTTCTTCCGCTGCTCGCCTGGTTCGGGGCCCGGGAGGAACATCGATTGTACCGTACGTGTATAATCTCTTCGAGGCACTACACCTGTGGTGCTACTTCGTCGCTGGAGGTTTACCGGGAGTCATCCTCGCCGGTGGTGGTCTTCTACACGACAGGGAGGTCGTAGTTCCGAGTCTACGCCAGCCACGTTCGCAAGAACGTTTCCCTCTTTCGGTCTTCAAAGGTATGAACACCGATTCCCTCCGTTACTTTACGTCGCCATAACATAGATCTTGGGTTCGGGTACCGTAGGTATGAAAAAATTGTGTTTTCTGCCCCGTATCCCAATAGTGGTATCATGAGCTAGCTACGCGTAGATGTATTGTACGGGTAGAACACATCTAGGATGTGGGCATCGAATCTTCATTCGTTACCCTCCCACGTGTACTCATTTAGCGTTGCGGCAATGTTTGATGAAGCGGCCTCGACCGACCTTACACGTTTACGCGAGACTGGTTCCACGCTTGACATATGGCTTGTACCATATAAAGTGGCTGGGGGTGTCTGTCTCTCTGCATTAGCGATGCGAAGATGTTTGCAACGGAGGGCCCCGACAGGGGTGTAATAGAGACGGATGGGAGACGGTGTTGTGGCATGTTTTTCGCAGGATAGAAACAGTTCTCTCTCTCGAAACCCCTAGCAGCCACGTAAAACTTGCACAAGCTAAAGTAGAAAGGCGGTTAACTTTGCTTTGCATGAAGGGGGATCATAGGTTGTATGATTTACAGTTTTACTTCCTGTTTTATGCTAGTATGCTAGATATATCGACGGTAGCACGAAACATGACCATCTCTCACAATACCAACATTGTGTTCTCCCTTGGTGGGCACCGCCTGGAAGGTTCTCCCATATGGCTTGATGCTCCATACATACCGGAGTTGTCCTACATATTCAACGGAGTTCGCATGAGGTTGGGTTCGACAAGCCTGGCATATGCAGATATGGCCTTGCTGAACAGCTAACATCAAGGTTCGATTGGCAGGCTTGACGTATGTAGATGCGGGCCTGGAACACAGGAGACCGAAAGGTCGAGCACGAGTCACATGCCTGATGTGATTGGCTTAGAGGCCTACCTGGTTCGCATACTGATGGCCGTGACGATCGGGGGAGGTATGGGGGCTGGGATTGTGTAATCACTTAATTAAATTGAGTGGTATTTATCTAAGTGGGAGCTTTCTAGAATTTTGAGATTAAATTGAAACTCCACATTATGAACAAAAGTCTAAATATGTATCCTTGTGAATCAACCTTGTAGATGGCAGCACCTCGCCCCTCGTTCAACTTAGGATCATTTCTAGAGAAAGATAAGCTAAAAACAGATGGTACAAACTTCACCAACTGGTTCCGCACCCTGAGGATTCTCCTCGTTCCCCTCAAGATGGCATACGTACTAGAGGGCGCGTTAGGTGACGCACCAACAGATGATGCCAGTCAGGACGAGAAGAATGTCTATCTCTCCAGGACTGATGATTACAACCTTGTCCAGAGTGGCATGCTCTACTCCATGGAGGCTGAGCTGCAGAAACGCTTTGAGAGGATGGGTGCATATGAGATTATCACCGACCTCAAGGCGGTCTTCGCACCTCAAGCCAGGGCTGAACGGTACGAGGCTTCTGAAGCCTTCTTCTCAGCAAAGATGGACGAGCACGGCAGCGTGAGTGAGCACGTAGTCAAAATGTCTGGCTACGTTCAGCGCTTGAATGCTCTGGAATGGCAGATTCCAGATGAACTTGCTGTTGATAGGGTGTTGCAGTCGCTTCCCCCTAGCTACAAAGGCTTTGTGCTGAACTACAACATGCAGGGGATGACCAAAACCCCTTCTGAGTTGTTCGCCATGCTGAAGAGCGCCGAGGTTGAGATCAAGAAGGAGCACTCCGTCTTCATGGTCAACAAGACCACTGACTTCAAGAAGTCAAGCAGGCGGGAGAAGGCCAAGAGAGGTGGCCCCAAGAGGGATGGCAAGTCAGTTGCCGCTCCTCCCAAGGCACCCAATCCTAAACCCGGAGTGGAGTGCTTCTACTGCAAGGGTGAAGGTCACTGGAAATGCAACTGCCCCAAGTACCTAAAGGACAAGAAGGCTGGCAAGGTCGCCAAGAGAGACGAAGGTATATTTGATATACATATTGTTGATCTTCTCTTGACAAGCGCCGGGAACACATCCTGGATACTTGATACAGGATTTGTCGCTCATATTTCTAATTCCATTCAGGGACTAAGGAATAGGAGACGCTTGCTCAAGGATGAAGTGACGATGCGCGTGGGGAATGGGTGTCAAATTGAAGTCTTGGCGGTCGGCACGAAGCATCTTAGTCTCCCTTCGGGATTGGTTTTAGTTCTGAATAATTGCTACTATGTACCCACGTTGAGTGTGAACATCGTTAGTGGCTCTTGCTTGAAGCGAGACCGCTATTCTTTTAAGTCTGATACAATTGGTTGTTCGATTTATAAGGATGAAATGTTTTATGTTCACGCACCGGAGTTTCATGGTTTATTCGTACTTGATCTCGATGGTGACGTGTGTCACATTAACAATATTGAGGCCAAAAGATTGAAGAATGATGAAGATCACATGAAGATGTGGCATTGCCGACTTGGTCATATTGGTATAAAGCGCATGGAGAAGCTCCATAAGGATGGACTTCTTGAGTCATTGGATTTTGGATCCCTTGATACATGTGAACCATGCCTCATGGGCAAAATGACAAGGACTCCATTCAATGGGATAATGGAGCGTGCGGATGACTTGTTGGGGATCATACACACGGATGTATGTGGACCCATGAACGTCCCCACTCGCAATGGTCTTCGTTACTTCGTGACCTTTACTGATAACTTGAGTAGATATGGGTATATTTACTTGATGAAGCACAAGTCTGAAACCTTTGAAAAGTTCAAGGAATTTCAGAATGAGGTCAAAAATCAACTCGGAAAGAAAATCAAGCACCTTCGATCGGATCGAGGTGGAGAGTATTTGAGTCACGAGTTTGGCAATCATCTGAAGTCGTGTGGCATAGTACCACAGCTTACGCCGGCAGGCACACCTCAAAGAAACGGTGTGGCTGAGCGACGTAATCGAACCCTATTGGATAGCATACGATCGATGATGTCTCATACTGATTTGCCTGTGTCATTCTGGGGGTATGCATTAGAAACTGTCGCTCATATTCTTAATAGGGCACCATCCAAATCCGTAAAGATAACACCATTTGAAGAATGGCATGGCACGAAACCTAAGTTGTCTCACCTGAAGATTTGGGGTTGTGAGGCTTATGTTAGGAAACTACAGCCTGACAAACTTGAATCCAAGGAGGATAAGTGCATCTTTGTGGGCTATCCCAAGGAAACTTGTGGATACAACTTCTACAACAAGTCTGACAGCAAAACGTTTGTTGCCAAGAAGGGACACTTTATTGAGAAGGAGTTTCTCGCGAAAGAGTTAAGTGGGAGGAAAATAGACCTCGATGAAGTGACTGACCAATCACTCCAATTGGAAGAAACGACTACGGAAATTGTTCTGGAACCGTCTTCCATAGTGGGAGCTGAAGAGAATGGCCAGAACGACATTTATAACGATCATGACATTGATGATGATCATGATGAGAATGAAGAGGAACCTTTTATGCGTAGGTCATCAAGAGTCCGTCAACCTACTGAGTTTTACGGATAGCTTGTGAATGCAATCTCGGCTGATGAGTCGGATGAACCTACAAGTTACAAAGAAGCAATGGAGGGACCTGAGTCCTAGAAATGGCTTGAAGCCATGAAATCCGAAATAGACTCCATGTACACCAACAGAGTATGGACTTTGGTGGATATTCCCGAGGACCGCAAGGCCGTCGAGAATAAATGGATTTTCAAGAAAAAGACTGACGCAGACGGAAACGTATCTGTCTACAAAGCTCGACTTGTCGCGAAGGGGTTCCGACAAATTCAAGGAGTTGACTACGAGGAGACGTTCTCTCCTGTAGCGATGATAAAGTCTATTCGGATCCTACTAGCAATAGCTGCATATCATGATTACGAGATATGGCAGATGGATGTGAAAACTGCATTCCTAAATGGCAACATTGAGGAAGAGTTGTATATGATGCAACCAGAGGGGTTTGCCGATCCAAGGAACGCTGGTAAGGTGTGCAAGCTTCAACGGTCCATCTATGGGTTGAAGCAAGCATCTCGGAGCTGGAATCTTCGATTTGATGAGGTCATTAAAGCTTTTGGATTTGTCCAAAACGTCGAAGAGTTCTTCTTCTATAAGAAACTGAGTGGGAGCTCTGTAGCATTCCTTGTGTTATATGTAGATGACATATTACTAATAGGGAACGATAAGAAATTCTTAGAGGATGTGAAGGAATATCTGAATGGAAAATTTTCCATGAAGGACCTAGGTGAAGCTGCGTATATATTGGGGATTAAGATCTATAGAGATAGACCTAATCGACGGTTGGCCTTGAGCCAGAGCACTTATATTGACAAGATATTGAAAATATTCAGTATGGGTAACTCCAAGAGAGGCCTCTTGCCAGTTATAAAAGGTGTCAAATTAAGCGTGACTCAATGCCCAACCACAGCAAAAGAGAAGGAGGAGATGTCCTCAAAGCCCTATGCCTCAGCCATAGGTTCTCTCATGTATGCTATGTTATGTACCAGACCGGATTTAGCGCTGGCCATTAGTATGACTAATCGCTACCAGAGTAACCCGGGAATGGCTCACTTGACAGCAGTAAAGAACATCCTTAAGTACTTGAAAAGAACCAAGGATCTCTTTCTCATTTATGGAGGAGTTGATGAGGAGCTCACCGTAAAGGGTTACGTTGACGCAAGACTCGGCTCAGATCTAGATGACTCGAAATCCCAGACTGGATATGTTTTCATGTTGAACGGTGGCGCAATTAGCTGGAGGAGCGGCAAACAGTCAGTCGTCGCCCAATCTACAATGTAGTCGGAGTATATTGCCGCTTGCGAAGCGTCAAACGAGGCGCTGTGGATGAAGAAGTTCGTGATCGAGCTTGGCGTCTTTCCCAGCTGCACTGACCCCGTGGGAATCTTCTGCGACAACATGGGTGCCATTGCTAACGCGAAGGAGCCAAGAACTCACTCTACAACCAAGCACATCCTTCGAAAGTTCCATGTGACGCGAGACTAAGTCAGGGATGGACACACTAGGATTCACAAGATACATACGGATCTGAACGCAGCAGACCCGATGACTAAACCTCTTCCACAGGGCAAGTTTGAAGAACACCGAGAGACCATTGGTGTTAGATACATACCTGATGTAAACTAGTGTAATTTGTACTCTAGTGCAAGTGGGAGACTGTTGGATATGTGCCCTAGAGACAAATTAATAAAGATATATGTCACATATCCGTTTTGTTCATAATACGTTTTATACTGTGCTATAACTGTATTACTTGGAAATACTAATACAGGTGTAGTATAAAACATGGTCCGTAGTTTAACTCGGGTAAACTATCTCATTGGGCAATTGATTGATCAAGCTTTCCTGATCATGGCGACACTTAAGTCCATTGACAATGAGGTCATATCGTTAAGGGGAATGATGTGATGGACGTACACCCAGCTAAAGTATTGCAATTTGATCGAGTCACATAGTTCAGCATTGCTATGACTTTGGAACGTATGGCTTAGTCCTTAGACCGTAATGATCATACGTAATTGTCATCTATGAGGAGACTTTGATTTGTATCCCACCGCCTGACTGAAATATGCTGGCTATAACGGTGCACTTTGGGTATTCCGAAATAGATGGTTGATGAGTATGTTAATAGATCAGAGCGGGATTTGTCAATCCTTGTGACAGGACAGGTACTCTGGGCCCACTCGGTGATATTGCATCAACACCTTGCAAGAGGTTGTTTGTTGTGATCATGGACGAGAGAAGTTGTTTGTTGTGAACGAGATGTGAACACGGTATGTAGGATACCGACGATCAAACCTCGGACAAACAAAGTACCGCAACACAAAGGGATTACGTCGTATCGTTAACGGTTTCCAAAAGCGATCGAAGTTCATTCTATGGAAGTGTAGGGGCTGTCAAGGATTGTAACCAGGTCCAACTGACTAGTAATTGGTCAATGAGAAGAGTCTCGACCATGTCTTCTGTTTCCCGGACCGTTAGGGTGTTACACTTAAGGACAATCGATGCATAGGACAGTTACGGGATCAATCGGTGAAATAGGAGGAATCACCGGAATAGTTCCGGAGGAGGACGGAATGGTTTCCGGACATTTTGAATAGTTCAAAATAAAGTTTAATTGTTTTAATAATGTTTTATTATTTAATTATCTAAATTAAATATTTAAAACATATTAAATAAATTAAAAAATGGGAAAAGGCTAAATGGGCCCATGGGGCCCATTAAGGGAGGAGGGGGTCTCCCCCCTTGGGCTTGGCGCCAAGGGTGGGGCCTAGCACCCCCTTGGCCTGCGCACTCCCCCCCTTGGGAGTTTAGTCCCACATGAGGGAGGGGAGGAGGATGGCACCCCCCCTTGGCCTATATAAGGAGGGATAGACCCCCCATTTTTCCAACACACCAATATCTCCTTCTTCCTCCTTCTCCTTCCCGGAAGTGGACTCCCCTTGTTTGGAGTCTGCACCTGGATTGGAGTTCTCCACCATAGGGAAGGCCGTCGTTCTGCTGGAGTCGGGATCCGTAGCCGTCTTTCTTCCGCTGCTCGCCTGGTTCGGGGCCCGGGAGGAACATCGATTGTACCGTACGTGTATAATATCTTCGAGGCACTACACCTGTGGTGCTACTTCGTCGCTGGAGGTTTACCGGGAGTCATCCTCGCCGGTGGTGGTCTTCTACACGACAGGGAGGTCGTAGTTCCGAGTCTACGCCAGCCACGTTCGCAAGAACGTTTCCCTCTTTCGGTCTTCAAAGGTATGAACACCGATTCCCTCCGTTACTTTACGTCGCCATTGCATAGATCTTGGGTTCGGGTACCGTAGGTATGAAAATTTTGTGTTTTCTGCCCCGTATCCCAACATGAGAGTCTCTTGGTGCTTGTCTTTGACTATCCTTTAGATATGTTGTGGTGATTGTGTTACTCTCTTTAGATGGCCTCGGTGACATTGGGAAGTCCATAGATGCGAACTACGAACTCTGAGGTGTGCTTTTGTAGCCCTACACAATTCTCGTCCTCTCTTGACCACAAAGGAATGACCTCCGAGTACGTCTCCATTGCATGTTTGATGGGAAATATCATGTGATTAGACTATGTTAATGTTGTTGGGAGTTGCCACTAGTGAAAGTATGAAGCCTAGGCATTGTTTCCACCATTGCAATACCGTTTGCGCTCACGTTTACTACTTGTTTGCTTGCTGCACTTTTTATTACAGATTTATATTACCTTGCTTTGCTACACCTATCACCCATATTTTACCATCTCTTCGCCGAACTACTGCACCTATACAACTCCTAGTTGTATTAGGTGTGTTGGGGACACAAGAGACTTCTTGTATCTTAATTGCAGGGTTGCTTGAGAGAGACCATCTTCAACCTCTACTTCCCTGAGTTCGATAAACCTTAGGTCATCCACTTGAGGGAAATTGATGCTGTCCTACAAACCTCTACGCTTGGAGGCCTAACATAGTCTGCAAGAATAGAAGCGTGCGTAGACATCAAGCCCCTGGACTGCAATCGGCAGCCCCTGGTTCTGCTGGCTTTGCTGAGGCCACAACCCCTTTGGCGCTCGGTTGCTTCTTCAGAGTTGAGATCTTTTCCGGTTGGAACAACTTTGCTTGCCTCAAAGCCTCTAGGTCATTTTCTGATATGAAAATGGAATCGGATTCTGGTGAAAGCGTGATGGACGGCTTCTTGATGTGCTCCAGTGATATCCCTGGCGGAATGCTTTGCTTGGTGGAGCCCAGCTTGGATAGTGCATCTACTGCTTCATTGTTTTCTCTGGGCACGTGATGAAATTCACAACCTTCAAAATATCCGTTGAGCTGCTGCACCAAGAAACGATAGCTTTCCATATTTGCATCCTTTGCACCCCAATTGCATTTGCACTGATGCACCACCAAATCGGAGTCGCCAAAACACTATATATTCCGAATGCCGATCTCCTTGGCCAGCTTGATGCCATGCACAAGGGCCTCATACTTAGCAACATTGTTTGACGCTGCGAAGTGGATTTGCAACACGTAGTGCAATCGGTCTCCTTTGGGTGACGTGGGGACAATGCCAGCCCCTAGACCACTCTTCATCTTGGAACCATCAAATTGCATCCTCCAATGATCCGATCCTGGAGCGGGCGACATATATTGAGTTTCAGCCTAGTCCACCAGGAAATCAGCCAACGCTTGGGATTTGATTGTTGTTCTTGGCTCGTACTAGAAGCCGTGAGAGGCGATCTCAATTGCCCATTTGGCTACTCTGCCGGTTGCATCTCTACTGCCGATGATATCAGCTAATGGAGCCGAGCTGATCACTGTGATCGGATGAGCTTGGAAATAAGGCTTCAACCTCTTGGACGCCATGTAGACTCCATAGCACATTTTCTGGTAATGAGGATAATTTTTCTTGGATGTTGAGAGCACCTCACTGATGTAATATACTGGTCGCTGAATCGGTTGCGCTTTGTCCTTCTCAGGACGCTCTACCACCATTACTGCACTGATCACCCGACTGGTCGCCGCGATGTATAACATCATCGGCTCCTTCTCAATCGGAGCGGCCAGAATCGGCGTAGTGGAGAGCATGCGCTTCAGTTCTTTGAACGCTTCATTTGCTTGCGGAGTCCATGTGAACTTCTTTGTCTTCTTCATTAGCTGATATAGTGGGATTGCTTTTTCTCCCAGCCGACTGAGAAATCGACTGAGTGATGACAAGCAACCGGTGAACTTCTGCACTTGCTTCAAATTCTTGGGTTGGTCCATCCGTTCGATTGCGGCTATCTTCTCGGGATTGCATTCGATTCCTCTTTCAGAAACGAGAAATCCCAAGAGTTTGCCGGCTGGAACACCAAATACACACTTCTCTGGATTCGGCTTGATCTGGTAGGTGCGCAGATTGGCGAATGTCTCCTTTAGGTCGTCCAGGAGTGTGACTCCTTTGACCGTTTTCACTACCAGATCATCTACATACACATGCAAGTTTCTGCCGAGATGAGAATGCGTGCATCGCTGGATGGTGCGCTGATAGGTAGCGCCTCAATTCTTCAGACCGAAAGGCATGGTGATATAGCAATAAGCCCCAAAGGGGATTATAAAGGAAGTTTTTATTTGATCTTTCACAACAAGTTTGATCTGGTGATAGCCAGCGGTGGCATCCAGAAATGACAAAAGCTCACAACTGGCCGTAGAGTCAATGACTTGATCTATACGGGGCAGAGCAAACGGATCCTTGGGGCATGCCTTGTTCAGGCAAGTGTAATCGATACACATGCGCCAAGGCTTGTTCTTCTTCATCACGAGGACTGGGTTTGCCAACCACTCGGGGTAGAACACCTCCATGATGAAGCCTGCAGCTTGGAGCTTGGCGACTTCTTCGCCGATTGTTCTTCTCTTGTCTTCAGAGAAACGTCGAAGGGGTTGTTTGACCGGTTTCGAACCTGTCCGAATGTGGAGCTTGTGCTCGGCGAGTTCCCTCGGCACTCCAGGCATGTCTTGTGGCGACCATGCAAAGATGTCCCGGTTCTCACGGAGGAACTCGACGAGCTCGCTTTCCTATTTGTTGCTAAGCCCTGCTCCGACCACAACGAACTTGGTTGGGTCGGAGGGATTTAGAGCAACCTTCTTGTTGTCTTTGGCTGACTGAAAAGCGGTCTCTTCATCTGCTCTCTTGGCTGGGCCGACTGGGAGGGGAACCTTGCTTTGCGCCTGAGATATTGCTACCACCTTGTCGAGCTGACGCTTCTCTTCGATGACCACCAAGGAATCGACCAAATTGGCACCAGCTGACGAGCACTCGAGGGACTTCCTGAAGTCCCCGGTGACGGTGATGATGCCATTTGGCCCTCGGAGCTTCATCTTTAGGTAAGGCTCGTGTGCATTGAGCATGAACTTGGTGATTGGAGGCAATCCCAAGAGGGCATGGTATGGGCTTCTGAGGTCGGCGACCTCGAACCATATCGACTCTCTCCTGAAGTTCTCCTCTGTGCCAAAAATCACATCCAGCCGAATGCGACCCATAGGGGTGCATGACATACCAGGGACAATCCCATGGAAAGTCGTCCGACTCCGCTCTAGATCCCTCTTCGTGAGACCCAACTTGACCATCATATCTCTGTACAGAATGTTGATTGTGCTCCCTGGATCAATGAGCACTCCGGAAAACAGACATGAAAACTTGGGAGCCGCAACCAGGGCATCCACCACGAGCGGATAGGTGCCCGAATTCGGCATGATACTTGGGTGATCCTCCCTGCCCTAGGTAATCTTGCAATCCGACCAGTGCATGTACCGGGGAATCGGTGGCATGGTGGCATTAACCTCCTAAGCTCGGGCTCTCTGACTGCCCTTGTCATTTGATTCACTGGTAAAGATCATGTATGCGGAGTCTTGCCGCGGAAACTAGTTATGCGCCTGAGGTGGTGCTCTGTTCTGGGGTGGTGGTGGGGGTGGAGGTGGTAATGCTTCTCCCTTCGCAATGCGCTTGACAAAGTCACACTGCCGAGTGGTGTGTGTTGCTGCCTTTGCCAGGACTGCTGTGCATTTTGCACGGCTGGTCCAACATGTCCTTGAATGTGTACTTGGGCTTCATTGGCCACTGCGGCTTTGCATTCAGCTCCATCTTCTGACTGCCTCCTGCAGCCCCTTGTTCCTCTTGGTCCTGTACAACGGCCACCTGCCGACTGCCGTACTGAGCATCTGGCTGCTCATCCTTCCTCTTTCCACTATTCTACTGGTTGTTGTTGTTGTTCTGATTGTTTTCTCTGGGCTCTCGCAGACTGAGCCCTTGGTTTCCTGCCTCTGCCGCCTGCGCAGCCCCTTGTGTCTGAACGACACCGCCGACGCCGAGCTGAATGGGCTCGCGCATCGCAGAGTCGGAGACACCAAACGTGTTGGCGACCTTCATGAGCTTGGCCAACGACGAAAAATCTTTGCGGAGCAACTTGTGCTTCAGCATTGACCCCGCCAAACATCCGTCAGTGAAATACTGGATGGCCTGTATCTCATGGACTCCTTCACAAGAGTTCTTCAGCTTGATCCACCAAGCTAAATACTCTCGGAGTGGCTCGTCCTTGCCTTGCACGCAGAGGGCGAGCTGCTGAGGAAGATGTGGCCGGTCATATGTGCCAGTGAAGTTGCGAATGAAAGGTTCCGAGAAACCTTCCCAACAATTGATGTTGTTGTTGGGCAAACTGTTCAACCAAGTCCGAGCTGACCCTTGCACATCAGAGGAGCATAGCGTACAGCTACACGCCGACTGCCGCCGGCAATGCCGACTGTGGTCATGTAATCTGTCAGCCAGTCCTCTGGCTTAACAGAGCCGTTGTACTTGGGGGTGTCTCTCGGCAAGGTGAATCCTTCCGGGAACTGCTCGGTCCGAATGCGGTGTCCGAAACACGCTGGGCCAGCTGCTACCTCCTCCTCCTGCTGTGCATCTCTTTCCAACAGCTCGATGCGATGCCTAGCATCATTCTCGCCGATCTGACGAGCACCGGGCCGATTGCTGATTGCTGGTCTTGCTTCTGGTTGACGAGGTGGGTCATTGCGCCTGCTACTAACAGCCGGCTCCTCTGCTCTTCTGTTCATTATCAGGGGACCCCCATTGCTCTTGACCCTGCTCTCACGCCGAGATTGGCCCTGCTTCCTGTTTTGCCGCGACGCATTCGACCGCTGGCTGGCTTCCGGAACCGGCCTCGCGGTCCTTCTTGATGCTTCAGGTGCTGCAACTGGGTCTTCCAACGCCGCTTGCTGCTGTTACTTTGCAGTTGACAACAGCTCGCGCAGTCGGCGAGTCTGCTGGCGCCGCTCCTCTCCTTCCAAGTCCTCCAGCTCGTTCGCAATCTGCTCGACAGCTCGCAGATTCTTGTCCGGTGTGATGTATGTTGGTCGCTGAACAAATGTTGATGCTTCCGGCTGCTTGGCTCCCGACATCTCTCTGTCGACTGCTCGACCTCTACTCCTGAGATCCTCTAAGACCGTAGGTGCAATCGGTCGCCGCTGACTGGTGTGTGCTGCGTTGTACTCTCTGGTGATGGCTCCAAGCCTTCAGTCCTCCGCAAGCACATGCTCAGCCCTGCGAGCAAGAGCAAGTCGGGCCTTCTCCAAATCTGTGTGAAACTGACCGGGTCACCATTCCTGTTCACGGGTGTGTATAACACATCCCGCAACGCATTGGTGCCGACTCTTACCACAGTGTCTGCTGCCTCCTTGGCTTTCCTTGCCGCGGTTGCCGCACCTTGGTTGCTTGATGCAATCGTCCCGACCATCATGACGGTTGCGTGCACGCGTGAATCCACTCCGCCGGGAGCTGCCGTGCAACCCCTGGTCTGGATCGGATCCGTGGCACTCGAGAAGACGCGCACCTCCTTGGGATATGCCTCTGGGAATCTGCTGATGAAGAGGCGATGGCTGCCGATTTGCCGTGACACGCCAGGAGGCAGAGGTGCGCCGACCCCAAACCGCGTAGCGTAGTCCACCACAAAGTCCACTGCCCCATGCCTAAAGATTGGGCCAGAGGCGTGGTTCATGCTCGATGACGAGGAAGATCCCGTCCGGATCAGAACTCCAGTCGACGCCTCGGTCTGCCCCATGGTGGGCGCCAATTGTTGTCGCATAGTAACAACAGATGCCATAGGGATGGCTAAAGAGAGGGGAAGACTCGAGGGAGAACTATGTCGATGGTGCCGAAATCGGGTTGGGCACAAGCACGGTGAAGGACACCACGATGTACCCAGGTTCGGGGCTCTCCGGAGAGATAACACCCCTACTCCTGCTTGTCTGCTCTATACAAATGATCTCACGAGCTACAATCAATGCTCTTGGAGCGGTTCAGAGGAAGAAGAGACATGTCGTGGGCATGGTTCTCTCCTGCTTCTCTGTATGAACTACGGTGTGAAGTAAATGCAATGGGGTCGTCCCTCTCGCAGGAGGGGTACCCCGAGCTCTTATAGTATGAGCCCGGGGTACTTCGGTCATTTCATTCGGGGGCTGGTGCCAGCTGTCATCGTCTCGTCGGCTGGGGTCCACCGACTGCAACTCCCCGGATGATCCGGACCTGTCAAGCGGCTGCACATACTGTAGCTTGTAGGTTATGATGAGTGAAAAAAGGAGCTACGATCTCTGGTCTTGTCGTCCTGTCCGTGGATTCGGTGGAAAGGGTGACAACTCTCCTCTGACAGATCTGCGAAATGACTTGGCTTGCTGCCACCCGGATCTCTCGGGATCATGCATTTATGACCTTGTACCAGGAGCTCCGACCTGAACAAGGTCAACTCTTGAGCCGATTGAAAGGTGAGCCGATTGCGCCTGGGCAGACTGATCGCATTCGGCATGGTCGATTGCTTGTGGGCAATCGGCCATGCGACTGCCTAGCTCGGCCCAGCTGCAGCCCAATCGGCCCCAGCCTTGTCTTGAAAGATTACTTTCGTCTGGGTAACCCTACCCGGGTATCATTCCCCCAACAACTTATTTTGGCGTACCACCCATGCTTTTGAACCTCGTCCTTTCTTTGTAGCATAGTTAGCATTGCGGTGCGTTTTTAATCATGTCAATTGCCCAGCTGTGATTTATTTACCTCACATAGCCGTTTTATCGTCTTTTGGGAGAGAGACATCACTAGTGAACTTCACGGGACCCCGGTCCATATTCTCATCACTGTTTACACGCTCAATTTATTTTCTGCTTTTACTTTCCAGTTGCTAGCAGTTTATCATTATCCCTTGTGTTTGATCCTTTGTAAACAACAAGGCCGGAGAGATTGACAACATGTCTGAACTTCGTTGGGAGGAAAGTTATTTGGTGTGTGTGCAGGTCCACGTCAACCGCTAAATTTCTAGCGCCGTTGTCACCTACTTATCATCTTCAGGGGTCCTACGGGAGACAAACCCTATCCTCCACATAGGGGAAATTTGCTGCTATCCTACATCTCACCTTCCACTTGGGGTAACCAACGAAGGGCGAGAAGCCATTATCACTTCTGCACATCAAGAAAATTTCTGGCGCCGTTGCCGAGGACTCCGAGTGTTAAGATAGGGGAGTTGCACACTATCTTTTACCTTTGTTTTTTAGTCTTGTTAGTTTACCTTTCAGTTTTTATCTTAGTGTCCTTTTTTTTAAAATCAATTTTTTTACCTTGTTCTAGTTTGCTTTCTTGTTTTAGTTGGTTTGCTTTGTCTCTGTGCCTACTGATGTTATCCTCACCATGGGTGTTGAACCACCCAAATATGGTAGGATGGACATGTTTCACCTGGATCGTCTTCAATCAATTTGTGCTCGCGCTAAAAACCCAACCGACTTGGTTGAGGGAAAATCATTGGATGAGCATGCTCATTATACGCGGCACCACTTATCTCAAAAAGGGAAACACTTATGGGACCAAATAAAAACTTCTTATTGCTATGTTGAGTGTTTATGCCACATTTATGATTTTACTTGTTGTTCTAATATAGAACGTAAACACCTTCCTTTCCAATGTCAGTTTAATGACAATGAGATCCTATCTTCTTATGCTAAAGGTGTTTACGATTACTTTGATGTTGAAAATATTGAAGAGTTTGTTGCTTTTAAGGGTGCTTATGATATTGCTTCTTTGATTGAAAAGTATTACGATACTATTCACAAGTCTAAAAACCTTGCAGTTCTTGCTTATTGCTTCGAGAATTATACTTCCAATGCTTATATTGAGGATTTTGAAAATAAAAAGTTTGCTACCCAAGAAGAGGCTAATGATTTCTTTGACGAGGAATCCCTTGATTCCGAGGGCTCACTTGATACATCCCTTTCTGATGATCTTGATACTTGCTTTGTTGATGACCATGATGCCAATATGGATTATGCTTGTGAAGATGAACTTGCTATAGTTCCTTACGTTAAGCATGAAATTTTTGCTATTTCATCCACACTTGATTGCCCTATTATCCTTTTGAAATCTCCAAATCATATTTCGGAGAATTTTCCTCTTATCAAAGCTCAATGTGATGGGTTGCATTTATCTTATGATCCTAAAAACCATGTTGAAAACAATACCCGTGTGCTTGTAGGTCATGAACAATATGATTAATGTGATAGTTATATTCTTGATGTTGTTCATGATGCTACTGAAAATTACTTTGAGAGAGGAAAGTTTGGTTATAGAAACTTCCATGTTACAAAAACACCTCTCTCTAAGTTGAAACTTGTGAAGTTGTTCTTGTTCCACTTTCCTATGCATGCCACTTTGTGCTTCTTTGATTTATTTTCTTATAAGATTCCTATGCATAGGAAGTGGGTTAGTCTTAAATGTTTTTCATGGTTTCTTCTTGATACTCTCTTTTGCTTGAAATTCTTATTCTTATGAGAGCACCTTTTATAAGCTTCTTGCCTAGCTTAAAGGCGTAAAAGAAAGCGCTTGTTGGGAGGCAACCCAAGATGTTTTTACTTCTGTTTTTAGAGGTCTTGATGATTGTTACTACTGTATCAACATCATTGTATCTTTATCTTTAACCTTTGTGCCAAGTTTAGCCTCTTATGATAAGGGAAGCAAAATGTTGTGACATGTTGTCTAGAAAACAGATTCTGTCTGCTTGACGAAAAAAAAAACAGAAAAAATCACCGGTTCATCTTTTTGAGCTGAATTTTTTTACACAACATGATCTATACAATTTTGAAACTTTCATATGTTCTGTGTTTTTTTATTTGAGTTGCATAAGTACCCTAAAAAAATTATTTACTACCCGCTGTTCTGTTTTACACTGATTCTTACACGTTTTTCCTTTCCTTACTTTTGCAAACCTTAAGCTTGCTTTTTCCTTGATTTTTTTGGCAATATTGAGAAACAGTAGCTCTTCAAGAATATCTTTATTTAGAGTGGAGAAAAAATATTTTATTAAGGGTACTAACCCCTCTAATCAGCTTATGATGAGTTATGTATGAAGGGAGTTTTCAAGTGTGCGAGGGAAGATGATGAAAGAAGATCCGGGAGTGTCAAACACTGATACGTCCTAAACGTATCTATAATTTCTGCTTGCTCCATACATGTTTTGTGTGATATTGCTATGATATAGATACACTTTCATACACTTTTGATCATATTTGGACTAACCTACTAACTCAGTGCACCCCAGTGCCAGTTTATGTTTTTTGTTGTTTTTCTATTTCAGTTTTCCCCCATATTAAAAGTGCTCCAAAAATTCGGGAAATCAGATAAAAAATCAGCGTGAATTAACCTTCCGGAGTCCCGAAGGGGGACCAGGTGGGACCCACCAGGGCCCTAGGCGGCCACCTGGTGCGACCTAGGGCTTGGCCGCGCCAGGGGGGGCGCCTGGACCCCTGGTGCCCCCCCCTTCGCCTATATATTTCTCGTGACGTGAAACTTCCGGGGAGAGAACCCTTTTCCGCGATCTTGCCTTTGTTCCTCCTCCGCCGCGCTTCCAAGATCGGGAGCGCCAGCATACCTCTTCCTGGCACCCTGTTGGAGGGAGGATCGACCTCCGGGACCTTCCCCTCCACCATGGACGCTTCCCGGATGTGTCGTGAGTAGTTTCCTTTGGACCATGGGTCCGTGATCAGTAGCTATGTGATGTTCTCCTCCCCACTTTGTTCTTCATGGTTTAGACCTCGTGAGCTGCCCTACATGATCGAGGCACATACGTAATCTTTCTGTTGTTGCTATGTTGAGTTTGATGGGATCTGATGGATTATGAGATTATGTTCAGATTGTGATAGAGTAATATATTTTGTTCTTATCTTTTATATTTTTTTTCCTAAGTAATTCTTGCATGTTCTCTGTTGTTGTTTATTACTTTGGCCAAGTAGTAGGTAGTAACTCCAAGAGGGAACGTTATGATCAATTGTGGGTTCATGCCCCCTAATGACACGCTTGAGTGACAGAAACATGAGTCAGGGGATGTGTTGTTTCCACAAGGGGGAAAACAACGATGCTTGTAACCGCGGTTGCAAGGATTGTTTACTTTACGCAAAGTGCTTTTTAATGCAGTTGTCTGGTGCTTTGGGTTTACACTTTGGGTGGGGCTCGCAACTTAATACCAGCGAGATGTTCTGGATAGATATCTCAAGGTGGATGATTAGTAGTAGATGCAGTTGGATTTCAGTCTACTTATTTTGGCGTATTTCCCATGCTTTTGAGCATCTTCCTTTGTTTGTAGCATAGTTAGCATTGCGGTGTGTTTATAATTCTGTCAATTGCCCATCTGTAATTGATTCACCTCGCATAGCAGTTTTATCGTCTTTTGGGAGAGAGACATCACTAGTGAAAATCACGGGACCCCGTTCCATATTCTCATCATTGTTTTCACGCTTATTTACTTTTCAGCTTTTACTTTCAGTTGCTATCATCATTATCATTATCCCTTGTGTTTTGTCCTTTGTAAACAACAAGACCGGAGAGATTGACAACCTCTCTAAACTTTGTTGGGAGCAAAGTTATTTGTGTCTGTGTGCAGGTCCACGTCAGTTGCGCCGCTGACACCTACTTATCATCTCTGGAGTCATACTGGAGAAAAACATCGGTATCTCCATTGAGGGAAATTTGCTGCTATCCTACATCTCACCTTCCACTTGGGGTAACCAACGAAGGGCGAGAAACCATTATCATCATCTCGCACATCAAGCAAATTTCTGGCGCCGTTGCCAGGGACTCCAAGTGATAAGATAGGGGAGTTGCCCACTACCTTTCACCTTTACTTTTTAGTCTTGTTAGTTTACCTTTCAGTTTTTACATTTGTATCCTATATCAAAAATTACAAAAAAAATCTGCCACACTTACTGCTACTATGGGTTCCACTGAAAACACCAAGTTGTGTGACTTCATTAGTCACAACAACATAGACTTTATCTGCACTCCTATTTCCACACCTGCCACTTCAGCTACCTCTTATGAAATTAAACCTGCTTTGCTAAACCTTGTTATGAGAGATCAATTCTATGGTGCTGGAGATGATGCTGCTTTACACTTAAATGATTTTGTTGAGTTATGTGATATGCAAAAGTATAAAGAAGTAGAAGGTGATGTTGTTAAGCTCAAGCTTTTTCCTTTATCTTTGAGGGAAGGAGCTAAAATCTGATTTCAATCTTTGCCTAGGAATAGCATAGATTCTTGGGATAAGTGCAAATATGCTTTTATTGGGAAATATTACCCACCTGCTAAAATTATCCAATTGAGAAGTAACATTATGAATTTTAAGCAATTGGATAATGAACACGTGATACGTCTCAAACGTATCTACTTTTCCAAACACTTTTGCTATTGTTTTGCCCTCATTCTTGCATGATTTGGACGAAACTAACCCGGACTAATGCTGTTTTCAGCAGAGCTGCCTTTATGGTTTTATTGTGTGCAGGAAAATGGATTTTTAGGTATCTCAGAAAATTCCGGGAAAATTCACAGAAAATCCACGCACTAGAAGCTTCCACCAGCCAGAA
Source organism: Bromus sterilis (assembly GCA_950022295.1). Classification (NCBI taxonomy): domain Eukaryota; kingdom Viridiplantae; phylum Streptophyta; class Magnoliopsida; order Poales; family Poaceae; genus Bromus; species Bromus sterilis. The sequence goes on along the minus strand of OX465601.1, from coordinate 132,300,266 downwards.
GTGGGGCCAGAGGGGGGCCACAGGGGCCCCAGGCGCCTAGCTGGCGCGGCCCCACCCCTGGCCGCGCCGGGGGGCCGCCTGGGAGGCTCCCACCTCCTCCCGTGCCCTACCTCGACTCCTACTTATTCTTGTGACGGGAAAACCCCAGAACAGAAGTCGCTTTTCCAGTTTCCGTCGCGGAGCCGCCGCCACCCTCAGTTCTTCTTCGGGAGAGCTAATCTGGAGGCTGATTTGGCCTCCGGAGAGGGGAGATCGTCGCCATAGTCATCACCATCACCAATCCATCCCTCCTCCATGACTTCTCTTCACATGTGTGAGTAATTCCCTGTTGTAGGCAAAGGGGATGGTAGGGATTGGATGAGTTTGATCATGTAATAGTTCGTCAGATTGTTGGGGGCATGTTGCCTATCATCTACTTTGGTGTTTATCTTCTTTTCTTCAACTTGTTGCTCTTAATGCTTGTCACTTTGGGCCCGAGTGCCATGTTTTCAGATCTGAACCCTATGTGTTTTCATGAATATATTTGTGTTCTAGATCCTATCTATGAGTTGTATACACCTATTATGGTCCGGAACCGGCGATTCCAAAGGTGACAGCTTGGGACACCAAAGGGGATGGTCCATAATTTGAGGATTCCATGTATCCATTGATTTTATTGCTTTGTTCCGGTGCTCTTTGACAGGAGCACCTTAATCTCCATAAATTCCCTTTGGCCCCCTTCGTAGCGGGATGGTAGGACAAAAGATGTTGTGCAAGTTCTTATTGCAAGCACGCACAACTACCTACGGGATACATGCCTAATGTTTGATATTTGCCTAGATGATCATTGCTTTTCTGTGTGCCTTGCCCTGTGTTAGAATCTATCACATGTTCACTCTCATCCATGCAGCGCCCAACCATCCATCTCCCTAGCCTACAGTGTTTTCAATCCTGCTGGTCATTTGTTGTTACTTTTGCTGTTTACTTTTGCTGTCGCCACCATCACTATCATATTACCATTACCACCTATCTTTCGTTGCAAGCAAGTATATTTCAGGTGCGGTTGAATTGACAACTCAACTGTCAAAGCTTATAAATACTCTTTGGATCCCCGTGTGTCGAATCAATAAATTGGGTTAACTTACCCGCGAAGACTATCTCGATCCCTTACGGTTGTGGGTCATCAAGTACCATTTTCTGGCGCCGTTGCCGGGGAGCATAGCGATATTTACAAGTCTACTTGAAGTATCCTGTCTGCTGCACATCATCCGCTATGGGTAAGAAAGGAGACCCCAAAGTTCCGATCTTACCATCCTGTACAAGAAAAGGTACTGTTCTGAACACTAGTGCTACACTTGATTCACCTTCTTTTATGAGTAAGTTTGCTTCACCACCACCACATGATGCTTCTACTGAGTCTGTCACTATGTCTGATGCTTTTGATGATGCTTCCACTACTCTTGATGATACTACTTTTCTTGGCTACTATATTGAAACCCAGACTGCTAAGGCTGCAGCAGAATCCAAGACCGAGACCCCTGCTACCTATATTCCTACCTGCAAAACCTTTGGTTACCTGTGCTTAGATGAACTCAAGGAGAGAATCCTTGATGATGATTATGTTACTCTTGATGATGCTTTTTGCAGGGAACTCAGAGAGTGTGTCCACTCTGACCCTGGTGCTGTTAAGGAGTTGCTCAAAAAGCTCTCCATGAAGAACAAATTTATTCCTGATCCTAAATTCGCCACATCTCCTATATGCATCACTGATCCTAATTATGATTTCTCTGTTGATCTTTCACTTATATCTACGGTCGAGGCTGACCCCTTTTATGGCAGATAAAATGATGATGCTATAGCACACTTGACCAAACTCGCTGAGCTAGGTAACCTATTCACCACTGATGAGAAGATACGAAACTTCTATGTGGACAAGCTTTTTCCTTTTTCTTTGAAGGAAGACACTAAATCATGGTACGATGCACTACCCTATGGTTCCATTATGAGTCCTCAGGACTTAGTCCAATTCTTTGTCGATAAATATTTCCCAGCCCATATGTAACATGCTGCTTTGCAAAGAATCTATAACTTTAAACAATTGCAGGATGAGCACCTCCCTAAAGCTTGGGGGAGGTTTTGTGATTTACTTAAGGTTATGCCGGGACATGGAGTCCCCAAGAATGAACTGCTTGATATATTTTACGCTGGTTTAACCGATGAATCCAGATCCTACCTTGATAGTTGTGCTAGTTGTGTTTTCAGGGAAAGAACACCGGACGATGCAGAAGAATTAATGTGCAAAATTGCCAAGAACTATGAAGATTGGTCCGTACCTGAACCACTTCTACCACCGAAAAAGAGGGGCATGCTTGTTCTAAGCCCCGAAGATATGCAAGAAGCAAAGAAGTTTATAAAGGAGAAAGGTATTAAAGCCGAAGACGTGAAGAATTTACCGCCTATCGAGAAGCTGTGTGAGCCTACTACTCGCCCTCCCTTGGTAGAGGTACACTCTCTATTAGACTTTACTGAAAGTGACATCCCTAAAGGTAAGCCTCCCGACCAATGCTTAGATGAGCTTGATAATTTTATTATTAAGCAATACCATTTTAATAGGATGATACAAAGTCAGTTGCATGATAACTCTCTTGCTATCAAAAGTTTGTGTGGTGTTCTAGAAAGAACAGTTAATGATGTTAAATGTCTTGTTAAGCATTTTCATATGGTTCAAACTCAGCTTGAACAAATTTCTAATGTGCAAAAAGATTTTCTTGCTAATAATGCCAAACATGACATACAAGCTTATGGCATCAAAACTAGGGGTGGAACACACACCCAGGACCCACTCTATCCTGAGGGGCACCCAAAGAGGATCGAGCAAGATTCTCAAGTACAAGAAGAAGACGAGATTGTTAGCTCTCCGAAGAAAAAGAAGAAGAAGAAACACAAGGAGGCTGACAATCCCGATGATCCTATTACAAGTGAAAAGCCAGCTGTTGATCCTAACAGCATATCTACCTCCGATGCTGAAATAGAAGACGGTGCCGAGCCTGAAGAAAAGGACACGAAGAAGGATGATCCACCCGAAGTTCGAGAAGAAGAAACACCTGATAAACGCAAGAAGTACTCTAGAGAAGACTTCATCGCAAGAAGACATGGGAAGGAAAGAGAACCATGGATACAGAAACCCATGCCCTTTCCAGGTAAGTCCCTCAAATCTAAAGAAGAAGAGCATTAAAATAAGTTTTGTGAATGGATGAAACCTCTTTTTCTTGAAATCCCTTTGACTGATGCTATTAAGTTACCTCCCTATTCGAAATATATGAAAGATATTGTCACAAATAAAAGAAAAGTTCCTAATGAGGCCATATCTACTATGCTTGCTAACTACTCTTTCAGTGGCAAGATTCCTGAGAAGCTTAGTGATCCAGGTATACCCACCATTCCTTGCTCCATAAAAAATAATTACGTCAGAACTGCTTTATGTGATCTTGGTGCAGGAGTGAGTGTTATGCCTTTCTCTCTTTACAAGAGGCTTTGTTTAGAGAAACTAATCCCTACAGATATCTCTCTTCAGATGGCTGACAAGTCAACAACTATCCCCATTGGTATTTGTGAGGATGTTCCCGTTGAAGTTGCTAACTGTTTGATCCTTACAGATTTTGTTGTGCTTGACATGCCCGAGGATGGGAGCATGTCCATTATTCTTGGTAGACCTTTTCTTAACACCGCAGGTGCTATTATTGATTGCAATAAAGGAAAGGCCACTTTCAACATTGATGATAAAGAACACACGGTGTATTTTCCAAAGAAGATCGACAAGAGGCATGGCCTTAACTCTATAGAGAATGTTGAGACCATGAAGATTGGAGAATGGGACTGTCCACTACATGTGCACCACAAATACAAAACCATTATGGTGGGGACAATGTCCATTAAATTAAAGGTGCAATGATCACTTCATAAGAGGTGAGACTTCTTGTTCTATATATCGCCGGTTTGTTGGTAAGACTTGATCAACCGTACTAGTGAGCTTGTTTTATATAGGTAAAAAGTTAAGCTTGTTATGTTTTCATTTGCTTTAGCTTTTATTCTCTTTGTTGTACCAGTTTTTGTGTTTTTGAAGCTTCACAATACTAATCACCGCTTTAAGTTTTCAGAAAGTTTTGCAGCTTTTTGAACTCCGAGAAATTTTCAACAGTGAAGTTTTCAGAAAAAATCCAGAAAAATAAAAATAAAAATTTCCATGCCAGGAGTGACCCAGAGGCACCAGGGGCTGACCAGGGGGGCACCAGTGGCCCAGGCGGCCAGCTGGCGCGGCCTGCCCCCTGGCCACGGCCATAGGGCGCCTGGGGCCCACAGGCCCCGTTTCCAGGTGAGTCTTCTTCCTCTCTCTCTCTTCCTTTCCAAAAAACACGAGTTCTGGCCCTGGAACTTGCGTTCTTGCTGTTCATGGAGTTGATTTTCGAGATCTCTCCACAACCCATCATTTGAGCTGAGATTTTGAGCAAGTACTCCCTGGTATGTAACTCCTCCACTCCTTCAAATAGATTTTTGGTTGGTGTCTTCATTTGTGAGTATTTAGTAGTTCTTGGTGCTGTTTAGATGAGCTTGCTTGCATGTGTAGAAGTTTATTTTCCAAGTTTTGATGCAAGTTTTTGTCTTAGGTAAGTGGGTTGAGTAGTTTGCCTTAACTCACTTTGTTTAAATCCTTGTTTTTGTAATTTGTCAAAAATTTCAGAAATGAGTTTGCTAGGAAGAGCAAAGGGGTGGCTTGGGAAGAAAAGGCCCGAGCGCTCCGATCGAGTTACAAGAGCTGCAGCTTCACCCTCGACTGCTAGGGTGAGCTACAACGAAGATCATGTGCCCTTAGAGTTGTTGGAGGACACAAATCCAGCACGTGCAATGACTTTCCCGTGCAATGAATTCCTTGAAGCTGCAGGAATTAAGGAGGAGTTCTATAATCTTTGCGCTAATGCAGGTCTGACGCGGCTCGCAACGTGCCGTGTTGCTCAGTATCAAAAACTCACCTCCTGTTTCATTAACAGTTTTAGATATAACCTTGATACTGGTTCTGTTGAGTTTAAAATTTACAATAATCTTTTGACCATGCCTTTGGAAAAGTTTTGTGAAATAATAGGTGTGACGAACGTTCGACTGACAGCGAAGATAAGCTCTCAGCCCTCCGAGCTGAGAACCGTCTTCAACTCTCTCTATAGCATGGATACGAGGGATATTCATCGGTCAAAAATCTCCAGCATCTTATTCCCATACCTCAGGTATTTTGCGTATTTTATTGCTAGAGGGGTGTTAGCTCGTGACAACACGAGCAACATATCTGCGCCGGATATTGCTATCCTGGCAACCGCCCTCTCAGGGAGGTTTGATTATAATGTGGGTGCCTTAATTGCTCGACGCCTTGCTATGAACGGTAACAAGGGAGACTTATTTGGTGGCGTTTATGCCACACTTATCCTAGAGTCTCTTAATGGCACCCCACACCCCGATGATAAGCCTTTTACTTATTTAAGTTTTGATCTTGCTGCTATGAAAGGCATAAGTTTGTTACCATGACTTCCGAGTTTGGTAACCTTGATTATATCTTGCGTTTCGGAGCCACCACGGAACGCAAGATCCGTCTACCTGCACCTCTTTTGTTTGATTTTTCTCGCAGGAACGGATGGTCCTTTGATGTTATCCAGTTCGATGAGTTCGTGGTCCAGCATCAGTTTCATAACCCCATGGAGGGGGTTGTGCCCGACGAGGAGGAGCATGGTGAGTTCCCACCTTCCCAGGGAGAGACCGTCACCCAGTTTGGTGAAGGGTCTTCCTCTGCTTGGAGCGCGGATCCTTCTTCGTGGGAGGACCCGAGGACTTCGGTGTACGCACCAGAAGCCTCATACGATCCTTGGACTCACCCGTACTACCCTGGAGCAGGAGGCTCCTGGGGACATTAGCTACTACCAACTTAGGCCAAAAGCCTAAGCTTGGGGGAGTACGTGCCCTTCTCACTTTTCCATTGTATTATCCATTTTATTTTTGTTCGCTTTGATATTTTTGAAGTTTTTGCTTGTTATTCTTTGATTCTTTCTTTGAAAAAACAACAAAAATATTTTCTCTTTTCTTTTGCTCTCGCTTAAACCTTTAAAAAACCCAAAAAGATTTCCTTTCTCTCTTTATATGCTTTGTTTTCAGAGTTCATCTCAAGTCCGTGATGGCATTTGATTATATTTCCCACGTTCGATCGTGCAAGTGAGAAGGAAGTAATGACGAAGATCGACGGAAGGGAAGCAAAAAGGAAAACCGGTATGAACTCTTCTTGTTTCTACTTTTGTACATATTCCTGTACTTATGATCTAGAGACCAGCTTGTAGCGACATAGTGCTATGTTTACAATGCTTTCCCAGTGTTCATGCTTTCCTTGTGGCTAATCTCAAATAGCTAGAGTACATAATGTGTTGTTGAAATGATTTACATGCATTGCATTGTTCATGGTTTGGCATACTGAAGTGGTATTTCCCTTCGGAGAATTTTTGGATTGACTTGGCACATGTTCACACATGTTTATGACTAAAAAGTCTATTATGCCTTGATGATCTTTTTGTTTCAGAATAGTTATATCACTTTCATGCCCGATTCAATGTTGCTTTGTCGCTCTGCATGATTATGACAGTTATTGCTCTCTAGTTGGTCGCTTCCCAGTCTTTTGCTAGCATTCGCTCGCACTAAGCGGAATTCTGCTTGTGCATCCAAAATCCTTGAAACCAGTTATTCCATATGAGTCCACCATACCTTCCTATATGTGGTATTTACCGGCCACTTCTAACTTAGACTTTCTTGTGCCATCTCGAAATTTATTCAAAAGCTTCCCTTTTGTAACCGTACAAGCTCATGGTGCGGTGAGGGAAAATCAGTATCTATCATGCCAAAAATATTGACGGAAGTTTTAACTAGTCATTTAAAAAAAGGGGAAAGTTACACCTCCACCATACTTGATGATGGAGTGAAATGGACCAAATGTTGCTAATGATAGGTGGAACGATACCCTCCTTCCATCCTTGAGGAAAAATAAAAGGTTCCGTAGACCATCAAAGATTCATGGATAAGGGAACATGTGTAAGCAAAAGGCATTAATATGGTTGGCATGGGAGATATTGAGAGACCTTTACCGTTCACCGTTGACTGGAAAGTTGTACTTCTCAAAAATGTTTTTGTCTTTGTTTTCAAAACCAAGAGCTCTGGCACATGTTTAGTCTTTGCTTCCAACCACGGGTTTTCAACCTTGCCACCAAAAGCCACGGTTCGAGAGTCTCCCCTTCTTTCTTCAAAGCACCAACTATGAGAGCATAATTGTCATTCTTAGTGTAATATGCATTGTCCCAAAGTATTACATTGTCTTCTGCATGCTTGTGTTATTGCTAGTCTGAAATACTGAGCTCTAGTCACCTTTAAAACTCCGGAGGAGTTTCTGCATTTATGTTTTGCTTCACTCATGGAGGCTAGCGAAATGCCACTCAAGTATGTTCAAGCTATGTGCATTGTGATCTTGTCTTGATTTTCAGTAGCATATTATTTACTTTTAGTTGTTTGTGATTGATCACATGAAAGAAGAATTGCTTCGTGCATTGTCCTTATAGCATTGTTTCAATACTTGCTAAACTCTTTTCGTAGTACATGCTTATATACATCTAATGAAGCAAAAGAGTTTGTCAAAGTTTTCTTTGTCGCGTCCAGTTCGTTGAACTGAATTGCTTGAGGACAAGCAATATGCTAAGCTTGGGGGAGTTGATACGTCTCAAACGTATCTACTTTTCCAAACACTTTTGCTATTGTTTTGCCCTCATTCCTGCATGATTTGGACGAAACTAACCTGGACTAACGCTGTTTTCAGCAGAGCTGCCTGTATGGTTTTATTGTGTGCAGGAAAATGGATTTTTAGGTATATCTCAGAAAATTCCGGGAAAATTCACAGAAAATCCACACACCAGAAGCTTCCACCAGCCAGAAGTGGGGCCAGAGGGGGGCCACAGGGGCCCCATGCGCCTGGCTGGCGCGGCCCCACCCCTGGACGCGGTGGGGGGCCGCCTGGGAGGCTCCCACCTCCGCTCGTGCCCTACCTCGACTCCTATTTATTCTCGTGACGGGAAAACCCCAGAACAGAATTCGCTTTTCCAGTTTCGACCCCTATGTGTTTTCATGAATATATTTGTGTTCTAGATCCTATCTATGAGTTGTATGCACCTATTATGGTTCGGAACCGGCGATCCCAAAGGTGTCAGCTTGGGACACCAAAGGGGATGGTCCAAAATTTGAGGATTCCATGTATCCATTGAGTTTATTGCTTTGTTCCGGTGCTCTTTGACAGGAGCACCTTAATCTCCATAAGTTCCCTTTGGCCCCGTTCGTAGCGGGATGGTAGGACAAAAGATGTTGTGCAAGTTCTTATTGCAAGCACGCACAACTACCTACGGGATACATGCCTAATGTTTGATATTTGCCTAGATGATCATTGTTTTTCTGTGTGCCTTGCCCCGTGTTAGAATCTATCACATGTTCACTCTCATCCATGCAGCGCCCAACCATCCATCTCCCTAGCCTACAGTGTTTTCAATCCTGCTGGTCATTAGTTGTTACTTTTGCTGTCGCCACCATCACTATCATATTACCATTACCACTTATCTTTCGTTGCAAGCAAGTATATTTCAGGTGCGGTTGAATTGACAACTCAACTGTCAAAGCTTATAAATACTCTTTGGATCCCCGTGTGTCGAATCAATAAATTGGGTTAACTTACCCGCGAAGACTATCTCGATCCCTTACGGTTGTGGGTCATCAACACGTTGCCCAAGCTTGGGAACGTATGAAATCTCTTGTTAAGAAATGACCTACACATGGTTAGACTACCTGGATGGTTATGCAGACTTTTTATGCAGGCTTGAACTTTACCTCGCGGAACCTATTAGATTCGTCCGCGGGAGGAACCTTTATGTCAACTACACTTAGTGCTGCCACAAAACTTCTTGATGAGATGATGACCAATTATTCCCAATGGCACACCGAACGCGCTCCAACAGCTTATGATGAGTTATGTATGAAGGGAGTTTTCAAGTGTGCGATGGAAGATGATGAAAGAAGATCTGGAGTGTCAAGCGCTCAAGCTTGGGATGCCCCCATGCGTCCCCAATAAATATTCAAGGAGACTCAAGCGTCTAAGCTTGGGGATGCCTCCGTGCATCCCCTTCTCCATCAACAATCATCAGTTCGTCCTTCGTCTCACTATATTTTTATCACTTCATGCGTTATGTGCTATGTTTGGAGCGTCTCGCTCTTAGGTTTACTTTTTAGTTTTCTTTAGCTTTGCTTGTTGTTCATAACAAGTGAGACCCAACTTACTTTGTGTGGGACAGAAACACGCTCCACTCCAATCTAGAACACATCATAGGATTTTTTTCATGTCTATCTTTTTATTGTTGTGTGTTCTTTATCTTTTCGTAGCTACTGCCATGTTTAGTTTTAGTCTTAGTTTGCCTTTAGCAAGAGCCTTGGCTTTTGTTTAGTTTGTTGCCGGTACTCTCTTTAGTTTTCATGTTTATCTTGTTAAGAGAGTTGGTTGTTGCACTGAGTTGTGTCTTGTCTTGAAAGTGGGTAATTGAGGTTGTTATTTAATTTTAGTAGTAACTTGCAATAGTTTTGAGGTATTGATGTGAGTAATATTTGAACTTTTGGTGTCAAGAACTCTAGCCTATTAGTGATAGGTGTCGTATTTTGGGTAATCCGTGTTTATTTTCAAAACCTACAAAACTAGTTGAGAACTCTAGCTACTAGATGCATCACTAATCTTTGGAGGGATCGGATATTAGAGTACACTCACATACCATGAGTCGAGGATGCGCAATGATAACCAAACCCACATACACTCCTCCTCAGGGTACTTGTCTCTTTGTGAACCTCCTTAATAGATTGATAGTTGCCGATAATAAGTGCATGAGTTCTTCAGACTAATGTAAGTATTGAAAGTTGACACTTCCACCTCCTCATATTTGCTAACCTCAGCCGTGCCGTGCATTGCCTTCTTCTCACTCCGAGAGTTGGCGTCCACCTTCGTCGGTACATCCAAACCCTTGGCATGATACGCTCTGTCATCATAAACCTCCTTATATCCTTCCTCAAAAAAAGCCACCATACCTACCTATCAAGGCATTTCCATAGCCTTTCCGAGATATATTGCCATGCAACACCCACCTCTTCATGACTTGATCTTCTTGTCATACATGTTCCTACTACACTCGCAGAAGCATACATTGCATACATCATGATAGCTACATCTTCTTTATGTTTTGAGTACCTTGTAAAGTGTGAAAGATCTTCTATACCCTCTTGTAAATTAGAGTGTTGCCCTTAAGTGAGAAAAAGATCCCAAAGCGGACAAAATAAAAGATACCAAAGAGGATAAATGAGAGTTAAATAGAAAGAGCCATTGAGGCCACCAAAAAATACAAAAAATAGAAAAAGGAGAAAAAGGAAATAAAAAAAGAAAGGGGCAACACTACTATCCTTTTGAAAGATCCCCACTAATACTCCATCTTATCCTTGTATTCCATAGAAAAAGGAGAAAAAATAAAAATAAAAAGAGATAAAGGGGCAAAAATACTATCCTTTTGAAAGATCCACTCTAGTACTCCCTCTTATCCTTATACTCCATAGAGATGATCATTTATGCATATAGCTATGTGTGGACCTTCACACTATAGAACTTGGTTTGCATATTCCAAGGATGAGACTCCTCAAAAGTGCTCTAGGTCTTCATGAGCAAGAAAGTTAGATGCACCCCCACTAGTTCCATTGGAGAGCTTTCTTAGCTCATATGTGCATCGGTTGCATGGCAATCCCTACTCCTCACATCATATCTATCATTTGGCCTTCTCGCCTATGATTATCCTCATTGATGTGAGCCTTTCTCACCCTCTTTTTCTTCCTCCTCCACCATATTTCTCTCTTTTCCACCCTAAGTGTCAACTCTCGTGCTTACGCTCATCAATTGCATGAGTGCCCAAAATATCGAAAAGGAGTGGATAAAATTGACTTGTACCTGGCTAGTGGTCTGGGGACGAGTCAAGATAAGATTCCAAAGAATACCAAGTGTGAAACTTTAGTAGATTGAGTTCTCAACAAAAATATATTTTTTCTCGTATTCCCTATCCCTCTTCTTGCACGCAAACACCATTTGGAGACATTCGAGTCACAGACATCGAGAGCTCTTGCACCTATTGTTTTTTGTTACTTGTTTCAATGCTAATATAGACTCTTACATGTTATGACTTGAATTGAATCACATACCTTGATTGCTTTACTTTTCAAAGTTCTTATATGGTTGCTATCATGTCACCACAGAAATTATGCTTGTTATAATTTACCTACTCGAGGACGAGCAGGAATTAAGCTTGGGGATGTTGATACGTCCCAAACGTATCTATAATTTCTGCTTGCTCCATGCATGTTTTGTGTGATATTGCTATGATCTAGAGACACTTTCATACACTTTTTATCATATTTTGACTAACCTACTAACTCAGTGCACCCCAGTGCCAGTTTCTCTTTTCTGCTATTTTTCTATTTCAGTTTTCCCCCATATTATAAGTGCTCCAAAACTTTGGGAAAATCAAATAAAAAATCAGCGTGAAGGAACCTTCCGGATTCCCGAAGGGGGACTAGGTGGGACACACCAGGGCCCCAGGCGGCCACCTGGCGCGGCCTAAGGCTTGGCCGCGCCAGGGGGCGCCTGGACCCCTGGTGTCCCCCTGGCTGCCCCCCTTCGCCTATATATTTCCCGTGACGTGAAACTTCCGGGGAGAGAACCCTTTTCCGTGATTTCGCCTTTGTTCCGCCGCCGCCGCGCTTCCAAGATCAGGAGCGCCAACAGGCTTCTTCCCGGCACCCTGCCGGAGGGAGGATCGACCTCCGGGAGCTTCCCCTCCACCATGGACGCTTCTTGGATGTGCCGTGAGTAGTTTCCTTTGGACCATGGTCCGTGATCAGTAGCTATGTGATGTTATCCTCCCCTCTTTGTTCTTCATGGTTTAGACCTCGTGAGTTTCCCTACATGATCGAGGCACATATGTAATCTTTCTGCTGTTGCTATGCTGAGTTTGATGGGATCTAATGGATTATGAGATTATGTTCAGATTGTGATAGAGTAATATATTTGGTTCTTATCTTTTATATTTTTGTTCCTAAGTAATTCTTGCATGTTCTCCGTTGGTGTTTATTGATTGAGTAGTAGGTAGTAACTCCAAGAGGGAACGTTATGATCGATTGTGGGTTCATGCCCCCTGATGACACGCTTGAGTGACAGAAACATGAGTCTAGGGGATGTGTTGTTGCCACAAGGGGGAAAACAACGGTGCTTTTAACCGCGGTTGCAAGGATTGTTTACTTTACGCAAAGTGCTTTTTAATGCAGTTGTCTGGTGCTTTGGGTTTACACTTTGGGTGGGGCTCGCAACTTAAAACCAGCGAGATGTTCTGGATAGATATCTCAAGGTGGATGATTAGTAGTAGATGTAGTTGGATTTCGGTCTACTTATTTTTGCGTACTGCCCATGCTTTTGAGCCTCTTCCTTTCTTTGTAGCATAGTTAGCATTGCGGTGCGTTTATAATTCTGTTAATTGCCCATCTGTAATTTGTTCACCTCGCATAGCAGTTTTATCGTCTTTTGGGAGAGAGACATCACTAGTGAAAATCACGGGACCCCGGTCCATATTCTCATCATTGTTTTCACGCTTATTTACTTTTCAGCTTTTACTTTCAGTTGCTATCATCATTATCATTATCCCTTGTGTTTGATCCTTTGTAAACAACAAGACCGGAGAGATTTACAACCTCTCTAAACTTCATTGGGAGCAAAGTTATTTGTGTCTGTGTGCAGGTCCACGTCAGTTGCGCCGCTGACAAGCACTTATCATCTCCGGAGTCCTACTGGAGACAAACCTCGGTATCTCCACTGAGTGAAATTTTTTGCTATCCTACATCTCACCTTCCACTTGGGGTAACCAACAAAGGGCGAGAAACCATTATCATCATCTCGCACATCAAGCAAATTTCTAGCGCCATTGCCGGGGACTCCGAATGATAAGATAGGGGAGTTTCCCACTACCTTTTACCTTTACTTTTTAGTCTTGTTAGTTTACCTTTCCGTTTTTATCGTTGTGTCTTATATCAAAAATTACAAAAAAATCTGCCACACTTGCTGCTACTATGGGTTCTACTGAAAATACCAAGTTGTGTGACTTCACTAGTGATATGTCTCAAAAGTATCTACTTTTCCAAACACTTTTGCTATTGTTTGTCCCTCATTCTTGCATGATTTGAGATAAACTAACCCGGACTGGTGTTGTTTTCAGCAGAGCTGCCTGTATGATTTTATTGTGCGCAGGAAAATGGATTTTTGGACATCTCAGAAAATTCCCAGAAAAATACCAAAAAAACCACGCACCCGAAGGACCCCGGAGCCAGAAGGGGGCCAAAGGGCAGCCAGAGGGGCACCAGGCGCCCTGCTGGCGCGGCCAGGGGTGGGGCTGCGCCCTCTGGCCTCCTGGGCGACTGCCCCCTCCCCTGGTGCCCTACTTTGTCTCCTGTTTATTCCCGTGATGGGAAAACTCCGAAACAGAAGTCGTTTTTCCAGAACCCGTCGCGGAGCCGCCGCCAACCTCTGTTCTTCCTCGGGAGGGATAATCTGGAGGATGATTTGGCCTCCGGAGAGGGGAGATCGTCGCCATCGCCATCACCATCACCACTCCATCCTTCCTACATGACTCCTCTTCACATGTGTGAGTAATTCCCTTCTTGTCACTTTGGGCCCGGGTGCCATGTTTTAAGATCTGAACCACTTATGTTTTCATGAGTTTATCTTTGTTCAAGATCCTATCTATGAGTTGTATGCACCTATTATGGTCCGCAACCGGCGATCCCAAAGGTGACAGCTTGGGACACCAAAGGGGATGGTCCATAATTTGAGGATTCCATGTATCCATTGAGTTTATTGCTTTGTTCCGGTGCTCTTTGACAGGAGCACCTTAATCTCCATAAGTTCCTTTTGGCCCCGTTCGTAGCGGGATGGTAGGAAAAAAGATGTTGTGCAAGTTCTTATTGCAAGCACGCACAACTACCTTTGGGATACATGTCTAATGTTTGATATTTGCCTAGATGATCATTACTTTTCTGTGTGCCTTTCCCCGTGTTAGAATCTATTACATGTTCATTCTTATTCATGCAGCGCCCGACCATCCATCTCCCTGGCCTACAGTATTTTAATCCTGCTGGTCACTAGTTGTTACTTTTCGTTGTTTCACTATTGCTATCATACCACAGTTGCTATTAATACTTTGTTGCAAGCAAGCATATTTCAGGTGCGGTTGAACTGATAACTCAACTATCAAAGCTTATAAATATTCTTTGTGTCCCCTTGTGTCGAATCAATAAATTGGGTTAACTTACCCGCGAGAACACTACAATCGATCCCCTACAGTTGAGGGTCATCATCTAGTCACAACAACAAAGACGTTATCTGCACTCCTATTGCCACACCTGCCACTTCATCTACCTCTTATGAAATTAAACCTGCTTTGCTAAACCTTGTTATGAGAGATCAATTCTATGGTGCTGGAGATGATGCTGCTTTACACTTAAATAATTTTGTTGAGTTATGTGATATGCAAAAGTATAAAGAAGTAGAAGGTGATGTTGTTAAGCTCAAGCTTTTTCCTTTCTCTTTGAGGGAAGGAGCTAAAATCTGGTTTCAATCTTTGCCTAGGAATATCATAGATTCTTGGGATAAGTGCAAAGATGCCTTTATTGGGAAGTATTACCTACCAGCTAAAATTATCCAATTGAGAAGTAACATTATGAATTTTAGGCAATTGCATAATGAACATGTTGCCCAAGCTTGGTAACGTACGAAATCTCTTGTTAAGAAATGCCCTACACATGGTTTTGACTACCTGGATGGTTATCCAGACTTTTTATGCAGGCTTGAACTTTACCTCGCGGAACCTGTTAGATTCGGCCGCGGGAGGAACCTTTATGTGAACTACACGTGGTGCTTCCACAAAACTGCTTGATGAGTTGATGACCAATTATTCCCAATGGCACACCGAACGCGCTCCAACAGCTTATGATGAGTTATGTATGAAGGGAGTTTTCAAATGTGCGATGGAAGATGATGAAAGAAGATCCGAGAGTGTCAAGCGCTCAAGCTTGGGCATCCCCAATAAATATTCAAGGAGACTCAAGCGTCTAAGCTTGGGGATGCCCCCGTGCATCCCCTTCTCCATAAACAATCATCAGTTCGTCCTTCGTCTCACTATATTTTTATCACTTCATGCGTTATGTGATATGGTTGGAGCGTCTTGCTCTTAGGTTTACTTTTTAGTTTTCTTTAGCTTTGCTTGCTGTTCATAACAAGTTAGACCCCAACTTACTTTGTGTGGGAGAGAAACATGCTCCACTCCAATCTAGAACACATAATAGGATTTTTCATGTCTATCTTTTTACCGTAGTGTGTTCTTTATCTTTTCGTAGCTACTGCCATGTTTAGTTTTAGTCTTAGTTTGCCTTTAGCAAGAGCCTTGGCTTTTGTTTAGTTTGTTGCTGGTACTCTCTTTAGTTTTCATGTTAATCTTGTTAAGAGAGGTTGTTGTTGCACTGAGTTGTGTCTTGTCTTGAAAGTGGGTAATTGAGGTTGCTATTTAATTTTAGTAGTAACTTGCAATAGTTTTGAGGTATTGCTGTGAGTAATGTTTGAACTTTTGGTGTCAAGAGCTCTAGCCTATTATTGATAGGTGTCGTATTTTGGGCAATCCGTGTTTATTTTCAAAACCTACAAAACTAGTTGAGAACTCTAGCTACTAGATAGATCACTAATCTTTGGAGGGATCGGATATTAGAGTACACTCACGTACCATGAGTCAAGGATGTGCAAGGATAACCAAACCCCCATACACTCCTCCTCGGGGTACGTGTCTCTTTCTGAACCTCCTTATTAGATTGAGAGTTGCCGATAATAAGTGCATGAGTTCTTCAGACTAATGTAAGTATTGAAAGGTTACACTTCCACCTCCGCATATTTTCTAGCCTCTCCCGTGCCGTGCATTGCCTTCTTCTCACTCTGAGAGTTGGTGTCCACCTTCACCAGTACATCCAAACCCTTGGCATGATACGCTCTGTCATCATAAACCTCCTTATATCCTTCCTCAAAACAGCCACCATACCTACCTATCAAGGCATTTCCATAGCCTTTCCGAGATATATTGCCATGCAACACCCACCTCTTCATGACTTGATCTTCATGTCATACATGTTCCTTCTACACTGGCAGAAGCATACATTGCATATATCATGATAGCTACATCTTCTGTATTTTTTGAGTGCCTTGTAAAGTGTGAAATATCTTCTATACCCTCTTGTAAATTAGAGTGTTGCCCTTAAGTGAGGAAAAGATCCCAAAGCAGACAAAATAAAAGATCCCAAAGAGGACAAATGAGAGTTAAATAGAAAAGAGCAATTGAGGCCACCAAAAAATACAAAAAATAGAAAAAAGAGAAAAAGAAAATAAAAAGAGAGAAAGGGGCAACACTACTATCCTTTTAAAAGATCCACACTAGTACTCCCTCTTATCCTTTTATTCCATAGAGATGATAATTTATGCATATAGCTATGTGGGGACCTTTACACTATAGAACTGGGCTTGCATATTCCAAGGATGAGCCTCCTCAAAAGAGCTCTAGGTCTTCATGAGCAAGCAAGTTAGATGCACCCCCACTAGTTCCATTGGAGAGCTTGTTTAGCTCATATGTGCATCCATTGCATGGCAATCCCTACTCCTCACATCATATCTATCATTTGGCCTTCTCTCCTATGATTGTCCTCATTGATGTGAGCCTTTCTCACCCTCTTTGTCTTCCTCCTCCACCATATTTCTCTCTTTGCCACCCTGAGTGTCAACTCTCGTGCTTACGCTCATCCATTGCATGAGTGCTCAAAATATCGAAAAGGAGTGAATCAAATTGACTTGTACCTGGATAGTGGTCTGGGGACGAGTCAAGATAAGATTCCAAAGAAGACCAAGTGTGAAACTTTAGTATATTGAGTTCTCAACAAAAATACTTTTTTCTCGTATTCCCTATCCCTCTTCTTGCACGCAAACACCATTTGGAGACATTCGAGTCAGGGACAGCGAGAGCTCTTGCACCTGTTGTTTTTTGTTACTTGTTTCAATGCTAATATAGACTCTTGCATGTTATGACTTGAATTGAATCACATACCTTGATTGCTTTACTTTTTAAAGTTCTTACATGGTTGCTAGCATGTCACCATAGAAATTATGCTTGTTATCATTTACCTACTCGAGGACGTGCAGGAATTAAACTTGGGGATGTTGATACGTCCCAAACGTATCTATAATTTCTGCTTGCTCCATGCATGTTTTGTGTGATATTGCTATGATCTAGATACACTTTCATACACTTTTGATCATATTTGGACTAACCTACTAACTCAGTGCACCCCAGTGCCAGTTTGTGTTTTCTGTTGTTTTTCTATTTCAGTTTTCCCCATATTAAAAGTGCTCCAAATTTTTTGGAAAAATCAGATAAAAAATAAGCGTGAAGGAAGGTTCCGGAAACACCTAGGAGGAGCCAGAGGGGACCCACCAGGGCCCAGGTGCCCTCCCGGCACGCCCTAGGGTGGGGCCGCGCCAGGGGCGTCTGGACCCCTGGTGGCCCCCTGGCTCCCCCCTTCCGCCTATATATTCTCTGTGACGCGAAACCTCCAAAGACAGAACCCTTTTTCGCGATCTCGCCTCTGTTTCGTCGAGCGCCAGAAGACCTCTTCCCGGCACCCTTCCGGAGGGAGGGTTGACCTCCGGGAGCCTCTCCTCCACCATGGACGCCTCTCGGATGATCTGTGAGTAGTCTCCCTTGGACCATGGGTTCGTGATTAGTAGCTATGTGATGTTCTCCTCCCCTCTTTGTTATTCATGGATTAGACCTCGTGAGCTGCCCTACATGATCGAGGCACATATGTAATTTTCTGTTGTTGCTATGCTGAGTTTGCTTGGATCTGATGGATTATGAGACTATGTTCCGTTTGTGATTGAGTAATATATTTGGTTCTTATCTTTTATATTTATGTTCTTGAGTAATTCTTGCATGTTCTCCATTGCTGTTTATTGCTTTGGCCAAGTAGTAGGTAGTGACTCCAAGAGGGAACTTTATGCTCGATTGTGGGTTCATGCCCCCTGATGGCTAGCTTGAGTGACAGAAACATGAGTCTAGGGGATGTGTTGTTTCCACAAGGGGAGTAACAACGGTGCTTGTAACCGCGGTTGCAAGGATTGTTTACTTTATGAAAAGTTCTTTTAATGCAGTTGTCTGTTACTTTGGGTTTACACTTTGGGTGGGGCTCGCAACTTACTACCAGCGAGATGTTCTGGATAGATATCTCAAGGTGGATGATTAGTAGTAGATGTAGTTGGATTTCGGTCTACATATTTTGGCGTACCGCCCATGCTTTTGAGCCTCGTCCTTTCTTTGTAGCATAGTTAGCATTGCAGTGCATTTTTAACCCTATCAATTGCCCAGCTGTGATTTGTTTACCTCGCATAGCAGTTTTATCGTCTTTTAGGAGAGAGACATCACTAGTGAACATCACAGGATCCCAGTCCATATTCTCATCACTGTTTACAAGCTCAATTTATTTTCTGCTTTTACCTTCTAGTTGTTATCACCATTATCATTATCCCTTGCGTTTAATCCTTTGTAAACAACAAGGCCGGAGAGATTGACAACCTCTCTGAACTTCGTTGGGAGCAAAGTTATTTGTGCGTGTGCGGGTCCAGGTGAAGTAAGCAACCCTGAAGTTGTGAATGGCGCAATTGTTCACTTCACCGCCTACTTATCACTATCGGAGTCCTACTGGATCGATACTCAACCTCGGTATCTTCAGTGAGGGAAATTTGTTGTTATCTTACATCTCACCTTCCACTTGGGGTAACAACGAAGGGCGAGAAACCATTATCATCATCTCGCACATCAAACGCTCAAGCTTGGGGATGCCCCCATGCATCCCCAATAAATATTCAAGGAGCTTCGAGCATCTAAGCTTGGGGATGCCCCTTGCATCCCCTTCTCCATCAACAATCATCAGTTCGTCCTCCGTCTCACTATATTTTTATCACTTCATGCGTTATGTGCTATGCTTGGAGCGTCTCGCTCTTAGGTTTACTTTTTAGTTTTGTTTAGCTTTGCTTGATGTTCATAACAAGTTAGACCCCCAGCTTACTTTGTGTGGGAGAGAAACATGCTCCACTTTGAACTAGAACAGATCATAGGATTTTCATGCTTATCTTTCTGATGTTGTGTGTTCTTTATCTTTCGTAGATACTGCCATATTTAGTTTTAGTTTGTCTTTTGCAAGAGCTTTAGCTTCTGTTTAGTTTGTTGTTGGAACTCTCTTTAGTCTTCATGTTTATCTTGTTAAGAGAGTTGGGTGTTGCACTGAGTTGTGTCTTGTTTTGAAGTAGGTGATTGAGGTTGTTATTCAATTGTACTAGTAACTTGCAATAGTTTTGAGGTATTGTTGTGAGTAATGTTTGAACTTTTGATGTCAAGAGCTCTAGCCTATTAGTGATAGGTGTCGTATTTTGGGCAATCTGTGTTTATTTTCAAAAACTACAAAACTAGTTGAGAACACTAGCTACTAGATGGATCACTAATCTTTGGAGGGATCGGATATTAGAGTACACTCACGTACCATGAGTCGAGGATGCGCAAGGATAACCAAACCCCTATACACTCCTCCTCGGGGTACTTGTCTCTTTGTGAACCTCCTCATTAGATTGAGAGTTACCGATAATAAGTGCATGAGTTCTTCGGACTAATGTAAGTATTGAAAGTTGACACTTCCACCTCCTCATATTTTCCAGCCTCTTTGGTACCGTGCATTGCCCTCTTCTCACTCCGAGAGTTGGCGTCCACCTCATCGGTGCATCGAAACCCTTGGCATGATACGCTGTGTCATCATAAACCTCCCTATATCTTTCCTCAAAACAGCCACCATACCAACCTATCAAGGCATTTCCATAGCCTTTCCGAGATATATTGCCATGCAACATCCATCATCATGACTTAATCTTCATGCCATACATGTTCCTGCTACACTGGCATAGGCATACATTTGCATACATCATGATAGCTTCATCTTCTTTATGTTGAGTACTTTTGTAAAGTGTGAAAGATCTTCTACACTCCTTGTAAAATAGAGTGTTGCCCTTTGATACGTCTCAAACGTATCTATAATTTCTTCTTGCTCCATGCATGTTTCGTGTCATATTGCTATGATCTAGATACACTTTCATACACTTTTGATCATATTTGGAATAACTTATTAACTCAGTGCACCATAGTGCCAGTTCCTATTTTATGTTGTTTTTCTATTTCAGGTTTCCCCCATATGAAAAGTGCTCCAAAAAATCGGGAAAAATCAAATAAAAAATCAGCGCTACGAAACCTTCTGGAGTCCCGAAGGAGAGCCGGAGGGGACCCACCAGGGCCCCAGGCGGCCACCTGGCGCGTCCTAGGGCTTGGCCGTGCCAAGGGGCGCCTGGACTCCTGGTGGCCGCCCTGGCTGCCCCCCTTCGCCTATATATTTCCCGTGACATGAAACCTCCGAAGAGAGAACCCCTTTTCGCGATCTCGCATCTGTTCCGCCGCCGCCGCGCTTCCAAGATCCGGAGCGCTAGCAGACCTCTTCCCGGCAGCCTGCCGGAGGGAGGATTGACCTCCGGGAGCTTCCCCTCCATCATGTACGCTTCCCGGATGATCCGTGAGTAGTTTCCCTTGGATCATGGGTCCGTGGTCAGTAGCTATGTGATGTTGTCCTCCCCTCTTTGTTCTTCATGGTTTAGACCTCGTGAGATGCCCTACATGATTGAGGCACATATGTAATTTTCTTTTGTTGCTATGCTGAGTTTGTTGGGATCTGATGGATTATGAGACTATGTTCAGTTTTTGATTGAGTAATATATTTGGTTCTTATCTTTTATATTTTTGTTCCTAAGTAATTCTTGCATGTTCTTCGTTGCTGTTTATTTCTTTGGCAAAGTAGTAGGTAGTGACTCCAAGAGGGAACGTTATGCTTGATTGTGGGTTCATGCCCCCTGATGACACGCTTGAATGACAGAAACATGAGTCTGGGGGATGTGTTGTTGCCACAAGGGGGAAAACAACGGTGCTTGTAACCGCGGTTGCAAGGATTGTTTACTTTACACAAAGTGTTTTTTAATGCAGTTGTCTGTTGCTTTGGGTTTACACTTTGGGTGGGGCTCGTAACTTAATACTAGCGAGATGTTCTGGATAGATATCTCAAGGTGGATAATTAGTAGTAGATGCAGTTGGATTTCGGTCTACTTATTTTGGCGTACCGCCCATGCTTTTGAGCCTCGTCCTTTCTTTGTAGCATAGTTAGCATTGTGGTGCGTTTTTAATCCTGTCAATTGCCCAGCTGTGATTTGTTTACCTCGCATAGCAATTTTATCGTCTTTTGGGAGAGAGACATCACTAGTGAACATCACGGGACCCCGGTCCATATTCTCATCATTGTTTACACGCTCTATTATTTTCCTGCTTTTACCTTATAGTTGTTATCATTATTATCTTTTATATGTTGTGTTGATCCTTTGTGAACAACAAGGCCGCAGAGATTGACAATCTCTCTGTACTCGTTGGGAAGCAAACTTATTTGGGTTGTGTGCAGGTCCACGTCAGTTGCGCCGCTGACACCTACTTATCATTGCCGGAGTGCTACGGGAGACAAATCCTATCCTCTACATAGGGGAAATTTGTCGCTACACTACATCTAACCTTCCACTTGGGTACAAGGATAGAGTATCACCCTTAAGTGAGGAAAAGATCCCAAAGAGGACAAATTTAATAGATCACAAAGAGGATAAATGAGAGTTAAATAGAAAGAGCCATTGAGGCCACCAAAAAATGCAAAAAGAGAGAAAAAAGAGAAAAAGAAAAAAATATAGAAAGGGGCAACACTACTATTCCTTTTGAAAGATACACACTCGTACTCTCGCTTATCCTTGTACTCCATAGAGATGATTATTTATGCATATAGCTATGTGGGGACCTTCACACTATAGAACTTGGCTTGCATATTCCAAGGATGAGCCTCCTCAAACGATCTCTAGGTCTTCATGAGCGAGCAAGTTGGATGCACCCCCACTAGTTCCATTGGAGAGCTTTTCTTAGCTCATATGTGCATCCGTTGCATGGAAATCCCTACTCCTCACATCATATCTATCATTTGGCCTTCTCTCCTATGATTGTCCTCATTGATGTGAGCCTTTCTCACCCTTTTTGTCTTCCTCCTCCACCATATATCTCTCTTTTACATCCTAAGTGTCAACTCTCGTGCTTACTCTCATCCATTGCATGAGTGCTCAAAATATCGAAAGGGAGTGGATCAAATTGACTTGTACCTGGCTAGTGGTCTGGGGACGATTCAAGATAAGATTCCAAAGAAGACTAAGTGTGAAACTTTAGTAGATTGAGTTCTCAACAAATATACTTTTTCTCGTATTTCCATCTCCCACTTCTTTCACGCAAACACCATTTGGAGACATTCGAGTCACGGACAGCGATTGCTCTTGCACCTAATGTTCTTATGTTGCTTGTTTCAATGCTAATATCGACTCTTGCCTGTTATGACTTGAATTGAATTACATACCTTGATTGCTTTACTTTCAAAAGTTCTTATATGGTTGTTAGCATGTCACCACAAAAATTATGCTTATTATCATTTACCTACTCGAGGACGAGCAGGAATTAATCTTGGGGATGTTGGTACGTCCCAAACGTATCTATAATTTTTGCTTGCTCCATGCATGTTTTGTGTGATATTGCTATGATCTAGATACACTTTCATACACTTTTGATCATATTTGGACTAACTTATTAACTCAGTGCACCACAATGCCAGTTCCTGTTTTCTGTTATTTTTCTATTTCAGGTATCCCCCATATTAAAAGTGCTCGAAAATTTTGGGAAAATCAGATAAAAAATCAGCGTATCGGAAGCTTCCGGAAACACCTAAGAGGGGTCGGAGGGGAGCCACCAGGGCCTCTTGCACCGCTGCGCCCTAGGGTGGGGCCGCGCCAGGGGGCCGCCTGGACCCCTGGTACCCCCCTGGCTCCCCCCTTTCGCCTATATATTCTCCGTGACACGAAACCTCCGAAGACATAACCCTTTTTCGCGATCTCGCCTCTGTTCCGTTGCCGCCGCGCTTCCAAGATTGGGAGCGCCAGCAGACCTCTTCCCGGCACCCTGCCGAAGGGAGGATTGACCTCCGGGAGCCTCCCCTCCACCATGGAATCTTCCTGGATGATCCGTGAGTAGTCTACCTTGGACCATGGGTCCGTGATCAGTAGCTATGTGATGTTCTCCTCCCCTCTTTGTTCTTCATGGATTAGACCTCGTGAGCTTCCCTGCATGATCGAGGCACATATGTAATTTTCTGCTGTTGCTATGCTGAGTTTGCTGGGATCTGATGGATTATGAGACTATGTTCAATTTGTGATTGAGTAATATATTTGGTTCTTATCTTTTATATTTATGTTCTTGAGTAATTCTTGCATGTTCTCCGTTGTTGTTTATTGATTTGGCCAATTAGTAGGTAGTGACTCCAAGAGGGAACGTTATGCTCAATTGTGGGTTCATGCCCCCTGATGACTAGCTTGAGTGATAGAAAGATGAGTCTAGGGGATGTGTTTTTGCCACAAGGGGGAAAACAATGGTGCTTGTAACCGCGGTTGCAAGGATTGTTTACTTTACGCAAAGTGCTTTTAATGCAGTTGTCTGTTGCTTTGGGTTTACACTTTGGGTGGGGCTCGCAACTTAATACCAGCGAGATGTTCTGGATAGATATCTCAAGGTGGATGATTAGTAGTAGATGCAGTTGGATTTTGGTCTACTTATTTTGGCGTACCGCCCATGCTTTTGAACCTCGTCCTTTCTTTGTAGCATAGTTAGCATTTAGGTGCGTTTTTAATCCTATCAATTGCCCAGTTGTGATTTGTTTACCTCGCATAGCAGTTTTATCGTCTTTTGGGAGAGATACATCACTAGTGAACATCACGGGACCCCGGTCCATATTCTCATCATTGTTTACATGCTCAATTTATTTTCTGCTTTTACTTTCCAGTTGCTATCACTTTATCATTATCCCTTGCATTTGATCCTTTGTAAACAAAAAGGCCAGAGAGATTGACAACCTCTCTGAACTTCGTTGGGAGAAAAGTTATTTGGTGTGTGTGCATGTCCACGTCAACCGCTAAATTTCTAACGCCGTTGTCACCTACTTATCATCTTCAGGAGCCCTACGGGAGACAAGCCCTATCCTCCACATAGGGGAAATTTGCTGCTATCCTACATCTCACCTTCCACTTGGGGTAACCAACGAAGGGCGAGAAGCCATTATCACTTCCGCACATCAGCAGATAGTTTGGTGTGTTCGCGAGGAGCAAGAAGTACAAAGCAAACACAACCAAACAACCGAAGAATAGAATAGTCAGGCGAGCGATCATAAAGGCGCTCAAGAGGAATGGCACCCTGAAGAGCGGCAGAAGGCTGTATATTAATGAGATATGCAGAGGTGGAGACGGTCTCAGCCCAGAAGTGAGGGGGGGATAGAAGAGGCGATCATCATCGCACGAGTAGTCTCAAGAAGATAGTGATGCTTACGCTCAGCCACTCCATTCTGAGCATGAGCACCAGGACAAGAGAACTGAGCAAGAGTACCCTGCTCAGCAAGAACACCACGCAAATTCTTGGAGAGATACTCACCAGCAGAATCAGCGCAGAACACAGGAATGGGCGTAGAGAACTGAGTAAGAACCATGGCTGTAAAACGTTGATATATGGAGAGAACCTCAGTATATCGGGGAAAATCATCTATAAAAATGATATAGTATCGGTGGCCCCTTTCAAAGCGAAAGGAGCCGGACCCCAACCATCAGAATGAACTAAGTCAAATGGACGCTGAGAGACAGACATACTAGTAGGATAGGGTATTTGAATCTGTTTACCCAGCTTACAACCCTGACACTGTAAAAAGGCATCTCCCGAGACATGCCCCAGAAGACCAGATGAAATAATGACGACAAGCGAGACCCACAAAGATGACCTAGACAATGGAACACTGCTGAAACAAGGCGGTTGACGGGGATCAACCCCGGCAAATCCCATGGTCAGGGACCCTGGGTTAGTCATGAGAGGCACAGGTTGGACGATAGCTCGTCGGCTAACAGGAGGAGACGTTCCTGCTCGATATTATTGCTTGGAGATGCGATTACAAGGAAGGCCAAGGCTAGTGCGCACAAGGCTAGGGTTACAGATTGTGTATTGGATGATCTTGACGTCTCCCCTCCTAGCCCTTATATACTAGGCTAGGTCTCGGGGAATCCATCTTGGATTACAGATGAGGTTTCCTAACCCTAATCTTGTACCGCACGACAGGTTTGCACCTTCCTTACGAGTCGCGGACTCCTACGCCAGTGCCACTGGTGGGCCAAGGGTGGGCCCAGGCGGCATCCTTGTGGGCCTTCTGTCTTCGGGTACACCGGGTAGGCCCATCCATAGGAGTCGTGGGGTCACCCCCTCGTCAGTAGCCCCCGAGTGCCTGGGGGGCTCGAAGAGTCGCGGAGGGACTCGAGTCCATTCTTGCGTCATTTTTATGTATGCACGGTTCAACCGCGGGTCGCTGGCAGTCTAGGACCATGACAAAACCTGTTTCGAGGGAATGCTAAGCTGAAAGGGCCCAAGGAGTCGACTGGTCGAGCCTTGGTGAATTGCACTAGTGGCAAATAACGAAGTAGCCCAATCAAACTCACGTCCCTCGACATGAGCTTGGAACACTGGTGTCGAGCAAAAGTCATGTCGTTGCAGGTCTTACAGTGATCAATTGCCGCCAGTAAAGTTCGTAGCCTAGGCGCGTCCGCCTGGCTTTTTCTATCATGCAAGCGCATGGAAAAGATTGGGAGTGAAATCGCTCTGCGGCAAGTCCCAGCCCGGCCGATCTGCGCAGCTGGGTCTTACCTACACGCTAAGCTTGTGTGGCATCTGGGCACAGTGTATCGTGTTCCAGGAATATGTATTTTTATCGAGGCACGGAGCCTAGTTAGCAATGCACCCACTTGGAATAAACAATCAAGCGAGTTGTTTTAGCGGTCACTCGCGGAACTTTGTCGAGTGCTCGGGCGAGGAGTAATGTAGAGGAGCATTTGCTCGGGAGGTTTTCGAGTGCTCGGGTACTCAGAGTTCTGCGAGTAATCACTCGAGTATCGCCTTCGCTCTCGGGTTGAGGGAGCACCCGATATACTGGGACCATACGATCTGGCGAGTGCAGGTCTGCTTATCTTGTGTCGTGGTAAGGGAGCACCCGAAACTCTCATGGGTGCGAGTAATTACCCGAGCACATCTTTCCTTTAGGTGAGGGAGCACCCGAGACTCTGATGGGTGCGAGTAATCACTCGAGCACGTCTTTTCTTCTAGGTGAGGGAGCACCCAAAACTCTCATGGGTGCGAGTAATCACTCGAGCACGTCTTTTCTTCTAGGTGAGGGAGCACCCGAAACTCTCATGGGTGGATACGCTCCCGATGGGAGTTAAATATATTTGAAAAATGTATTTGAGTCAGTAAAAACGGTGCTTGCGGGCTGCATTTTTCTTTTGCGCTGCCATTTTAATTTACCTCTTCTTGGTAAGGATAACGATCTTTTTGCTGGAGGGCCGTCAAAGATGCTCTGTCTGCGAACCGTCATGTCTTCATGACCGGTCATAATGATGGCCTTTGTGGCATGCTGCAGCCGCCTGTTGAGTTACCGATGCCCGTATTGAAAACTCGCGAGATTTGACGCGTCTAACGCACAGTGCTGCCCGTGTGAAAGCATCTTTGTCTCGGAATTCGAATCGCCCAGCACGCTCGGTTTAATTGTGTCACAACCCTAGTTTTGGTATGTGCTTTTATTACTAGAAATAATTGCATCATGTTTAAATTCTTGGTTTAAGAATTGGGGATTTGGAAAAGCCTCAAAAAGAATTTAAAAAAAAAAGGCCAGATAAAAAGTTTTTTTCAAAATTCCTCCAAACAATTTTGAAAAGTCCTATAAATGAGTATGATCATTTTAAAAATGATTTGGAGTCAAACCCATGCTCATGGATTTTTCAAATATTCAAACAGAGGCTTGGAAATTAAATTTAAATGCTATTTGAATTTAAATTCAAATGTTTTGAATTTCAAAAATCTCCAAAACTTGGGAGTGACCAGTACTAGGTCACCTATGTCCAAGATAAAAATTTGGGGGTTTTTAAAAATGCTTTGATATTTTTTTTCAGAGAAAAACAAATAAAACAGAAAGCAGGAAAAGAAAAATAAAAGAGAAAGGGCCGAAGCCACCCACCTCCCTTACCTCCGGCCCACCTGGCCCAAGCGCGGCAGAAACCGGCCCAGCCTGCCAGGGGCAGGGGCGTCTTCAACCTCTGCCTTCTGGCAGAGGCGTGGAGCGCATGCTCGCCGCGGCCGCCACGTCCTGCTAGCTCGGGGGGCTCCCCCGTCCTCATCTCTTCGCCGCAGAGACCCCCGTGCTCATCCTCTTCCTTTCCCCCCTCTGGAAACCTCTTTCCCCCTCTCTCCCGTGCGTTCCCGTCTGATCCCGAGCGCCACCGTCGCCGAGCCGAGTTGTCCAAGAGCTCTGTCTTCGTCGACTTCGTCACCCCGTGCCTTCAATCGAGCCGACGAGCCCCTGAGGACGACGCCCCCTTCTCCGACTTGTCGCCGGCCGCCGTCATGCCGTCGTCGAATTCGAGGCCACCGCAGCTCCTCCGCCTCTCCTGTCTGCACCAGCACGTTCAGGGTGAGCTCCCCGTGCTTTCCCCCCTAACCCCGCTTGCTCTATCCCCCGACGTCTCCAGCTCCGTCGAGCCCGAGCTCGGCCGCCGCGTTCCTTTGCTCGCCGGCGTGCTCTCGGCGTCCCCCTGGTCTCCCCATGGCGTCCACGTGAACCGCGAGTTCGAGAGGAGTCGAACGTCGTCTTCCCCGTGGCCTTCCGTGGCTGGAGTCGCTGGCTCCAGTGGACGCCGCCGCGCCCAGAGGTCGCCGGCGGCTAAACGCCGGCCTGGCTAACCCCCTCCCTCCCTAATCACTCTCTCTCTCTCTCTCAATGACAGGTGGGTCCCAGCCCCCCCTAATCCCCTGTCAAAGTTAATTAAAACAGGGTTAACCCCAGAGGGGATGACAGATGGGCCCCGCGTGTTAGTTGACTGGTCAGCGCCAATGACGTCGTGCTGGCGTCAGCCTTGCGCAATAATCCCTTTTCTAATTAACGGAATTTCCAGAAAATGCTTAAATCTTTGAAATTCAATAGCTTTTAAACCATAACTCCAAATCAAATAAATTATATATGAAAAATCATCAGAAAAATTCAAGGATTCCAAATATCATACTTTCATAGATGAAAAACACATCTATGATGATGCACCAGTAGCATTTAGCTATGTGGCTTATTTGGAATAATTCAAAATAAATG
The DNA here is from genome assembly GCA_950022295.1 of Bromus sterilis. NCBI lineage: Eukaryota > Viridiplantae > Streptophyta > Magnoliopsida > Poales > Poaceae > Bromus > Bromus sterilis. The sequence goes on along the minus strand of OX465601.1, from coordinate 132,271,649 downwards.
TTTAAATCATTTCAAATTAAATCTTTGCAATGCCAACCTTATCAGATGAACATCAGAGGCATGCCATACACATGACCACATGGTTTACCATGTCCAAACATTAGCAAATGCAAATTTGACTAAATTGAACCACATTTGGAGTTTGAATTTGAATTCCTTTTTCAAATCAACTTCAATTAAACTTGTTGCAAATTGAACATAGATCACATCAGTACCATGCCATGTTTCATTCTTGAATGTGCATTACAATGTGATGTTTATACTTTGTTATCTCGGTGTTTGCTTCTTCTCGATAGATCCATCGCCGGACGTAGTCCCTGTTTTCTCCAAAGAGTGGCACCCCCCGAGTCTCGACAATAAGGCAAGCAAACCCCCTTTGGTCATATCTATAAAAACCCAATTTCCCTCTTGTTCTCTTATGCATGATTAGGTGATTCACATGTTACCGTTCTTCCGTTAGTTGAACCCATCCTTTGCATGACCTATCATTGCTACCACAGTATTAAGCAAACCTCAACCTAGCAGATACAAGATTGTTTGTGATCATCATGTGGCCCTTCATCCAGGATATGCTATGCCATGCTAGAGTTGTTTGCAATGAAGTTGATCCATCTGGGTAATGTATCGGGATGTTAGTGAACACATGCAACAAGGTGGTAATGTGTTGATGAAGTCATCCTAAAATAAGTGAACAATGAGAGGCTGTGTAGGAGTACACAGTGGGTTGTCTCATTTACACTGCCCTAGGCCCCGAGTTCTTGTGTTGTGATCCAAGACACAGATTACTACCACATGTTGGGCTCATTGAACCCTCTCGACCTATTAACTCACCACGACTAAGGTCCAGGATTCGCATGGGTTAACTTTATTCTATTTGCTTTCCTAACGTAGCACGGTTTTAGGCAAGCGCAGTACCATCCGTCGAGGTGGGCTTGTCGGACCGTCCATACATCGTCTGGGTCCTGAACGGAAACCCCGGCCAGATTCCCGATTGGGGTACAACTCAGATAGGCGATTCCCTGGACTAGAGTTGGAGCCATGAGGTAAGTGTCGTGGTACTATCCTCGCCGACACCGCTTGAAGGTGACGAGTTCTAGGCGATAAGTGGTAGATACGTATGTGAAGAAGTACACCCCTGCAGGGTTAAATGAACTATTCGAATAGCCGTGTCCGCGGTTATGGACTACTTGGAGATCTTTACTTGATTATTAGACAACTCAAATGGATACTTTAAAAATCGCAAGATAAGTGTGAGTGCTTTGGGTTGCTTCCTCGTGGGGAAGTCGAGGAAGGATCCATGGTTGTGTATTGATGTGGTGATCAAGATTAGATGGACTCGTGTGCGCCTCTCATCTCAACTCTATGTAGTCGTAGTACAGGATAGCCAAGTCAAAGCTTTCTGCATTACAACCCCACTTGCCTTTACCTTGATACCTGAGCATGAGTAGTATAGTTCTGACGTAAGTCTTGCTGAGTACGACTTTGTACTCACGTTTGCTTATTCTATGTTTGAGAGACGAGACCACTGACCCTGATGGTGGCCTTTCCCCTTCAAGCTCGACATCGACGAAGTTATGTAGTCCCAGACAGCAGCCTGGTCCCTCTGGAGGGTCGTTGTGTTTTCTTAAAGGCTTCTTAAGCCATTTGTTAACCTTGTCTTTACTAAGACATAATTTGCTTCCGTTGTTGTATGATGTAATGTTGGATCATAGTGATGTGATCTCTGCTTGTAACACTACTATATCTACTCTGTTTAGCAGATGCAATAAAGCTATGAGTTTGTAGAGTTCATGTTATGTTACCTGCTGTTATACACTTGGCATGCATGATGCGTGTATGTTTATATCGTGCATGTCATGTGTGGGGTTCGATACCTTAGTTGTGTTCTCGCTGGCTGTCTTTTATACACCAAGTGGCCCTGAGATGTGCGCAGCTTGGGGCATCGCGATGCGATTGCTCGTGACTTTGTCACGTGGCACACTTTGTTGTATGATTGAGCCCGCCCGAGACCCCGACTAAGAGATCGGGCTGGAGTCTGTTTATGTAAGTGTTATGATTCAATTGATAATATGGTTGAGGCGACTTGTCTATGAGTATGGGCTTTCACCACCCATAATCATTTAGACTTGTGAGCGGACGATGAGGACCCATCTCAGTTGATCATCCGGGCCTGGATGGGATGCCCCTCACGTTCGAGCTTTCCGAGAGTGTCTTGTACTTGGCCTTGTCTCCTTAGACAAGTGGGTATGGCTCTAGGCTCTCTATATAATTGAATTGTGACTGGATTTACATACGCATATTCCGGGTCCCGACAGACTTGGTATCAGAGCAGGACTGCCTGTAGGATTAGTAAAACCTTGGCCGAAGTCGAGTCTAGCATTCTATAGTTATATAGTTACTTTGGGTATAAGGGAACAACGTAAGGCTTCATTTTTCTCCTTACCCTTATCGATCTGAGTTCTGAGTCACCCTCATCTTGTTCTACGGGAAGATAGGACTAGGCTCTTCTATGTCTATACTAGAACATCTCGTTGTTTGACTCTCCTTAGCTGTAGGATTGTTTTGGTTGTCTAGAGTCACCTTTCCATCAAGCCCTTTGAAAAGGTTCTGATCATTCTTGCAGGATGATTCATTTTTCCACCCCGGTACAGCCGTTATGCTGTCCGATTTGTCCCGTGTTTCTAGTGATTTCAATGCTTTTGCATTACAATCTTGTCCGCTCTTAAATTGTATCATCTTTTCTTTGATTCCATCATAAATCCTACTCTGATTGTTGATTTTTATCACACAGAATGTCAGGTGGAACTAGCTGTGTTGAATCTGGTCACAGTAATCAAAGTGGTGATGATGATCCTCCTTCACAGCCTTCTGCAGCGGAAATCATGATGGAGACTGAGCGAAATCGACGTGATCAAACACGCCTTTTGGAGCTCATTGAGAAGAATACTTCTCTTCAGCGAGATGCGGTAATATCCATCCAGGATTTTATCCTTTTGAACCCGCCGGTATTTCGATGTTCATCTGAGCCCCTTGATGCCGACGATTGGCTCCGTTCCATCGAGCGTAAGCTTGAGACGGCGCATGTTTCTCCAGACGATCGTGTGATGTTTGCGGCATACTTCCTGGAAGGTGCTGCTGGCGAATGGTGGGAAAGTTTTGTTGCAATGCAGCCTGATGGTCACGTAGTGACTTGGCAGGAGTTCCGTGATGCCTTCCAAGGGTACCACATTCTGGATGAGCTGATGGAAAGAAAGAGGGAAGAGTTCTGCACCCTATCTCAAGGAAATAGGACTGTTCATCAGTACAGGACTGAGTTCAATCGTCTTTCTCGTTATGCCCCTGAGAAGATATCAACCGATGCCAAGAAGCAAGCAAGGTTCCGCAAGGGACTTAGCCCTGTCCTTCGTCATGATCTCAATCTCCTTGAATTTGTCAACTTCGAGGATTTGGTCAATAGATCATTCAGAGCTGAGCATGGAAATGAGGTCTTTGAAGAGTCTCGCAAGCGTGATCGTGATCTTGCTTCCTCTTCTAGTTTAGGTTCTCAAAAACGTCGAATTTGGATCCCAACTAGTGCCATTCCTTCGCACTTGATTCCAAGACCATCTCCACAAAGCAAGAAGACCCAGAAAGATAGTAAAGAGCTTGCCATACAAACTCCACAACCTAACACCCGTTTGTGCTACAAGTGTGGTAATCCTGGCCACATTGCACGACAGTGTTCATTGCATGAGGATGTTCCTCCTCGTCCAAAACCTAAAACCAAAGCTAAGCCACCAAAGCCTTCCAAAGCCAAGTCCGCTATTGTTGAATACGGACGTGTGAACCATGCCACCATCAGAGAAGCCCAAGAGGATACAAAGGTTGTACTCGGTACACTTCCTGTCAACTCCAAACCTGCTTCTGTTCTATTTGATTCTGGAGCTTCTCATTCCTTTTTGTCTGAAAAGTTCGCACTCCTGCATGACATTTCATTCGAGGAGTTGCCTAACCCTTTCATGATTAAAACTCCAGGATCCACATGGCGTACCAGTAGGGTAAGCCACGACAATGAGATTGCTGTTGAGGATGTAGTATTCCTTGCTTCTCTCATAGCCCTCAAATCTTCAGATATCGATATCATCTTAGGTATGGATTGGTTATCCAAACACCGTGCCAAGATTGATTGTGCCACTAAATCAGTCCAACTCACTCATCCTTCCGGCAAGATAGTCCATTTCACATCTCAAGGTTCAGACACCCAGCTGTATTCATTGAATGAACATCCCCTTCCTAACCTTGAAGATATTCCGATAGTTTGTGACTTTCCGGATGTCTTTCCAGAAGAGCTGCCGGGAATGCCACCCGACAGGTCTGTGGAATTCATAGTGGATCTTATACCAGGCACAGCCCCAATTTCCAGACGCCCATATAGGATGGCCCCACATGAGTTAGCTGAGCTAAAAAACCAACTGGATGCTTCGTTGGAAAAAGGCTTCATCCTCCCTAGCTCATCGCCATGGGGTTGCCCCATTCTGTTCGTAACGAAGAAAGATGGAACAGAAAGGATGTGCGTAGACTATCGCCCGCTAAATCTAGCGACGATAAAGAACAAGTACCCACTTCCCAGGATCAATGATCTTTATGATCAACTTGTTGGATCCTCTGTCTTTTCCAAGATGGATTTGAGATTAGGTTATCATCAGATCAAAATCAGAAACGAGGACATTCCCAAGACGGCTTTTACTACTCGTTATGGTCTTTATGAGTACACTGTCATGTCCTTCGGTTTAACCAATGCCCCAGCCACTTTTTCGCGCTTGATGAATTCGATCTTCATGGAGTACTTAGATAAATTTGTTGTGGTTTATCTTGATGATATTCTCATCTACTCGAAGAACGAAGAAGAGCACGCAGGACATCTTAGGCTGGTATTGATGAAACTTAGAAAGCATCGCCTTTATGCTAAATTCTCCAAGTGTGAATTTTGGCTACCAGAAGTGACCTACTTAGGCCACGTGATTTCTGCAAAAGGTGTTGCAGTCAATCCCGAGAGAGTTCAGGCCGTCCTTGACTGGACTCCACCTGAATCGGTTAAGCAAGTTAGGAGTTTTCTTGGCCTAGCAAGCTATTGTCGCCGCTTCGTCGAGAACTTTTCTAAAGTTGCAAAGCCTCTTACTGAACTCCTCAAGAAAGATAAGAAATTCCTATGGACTTCCAAGTGCGAGGAAAGCTTTCAAGAGCTAAGGAGAAGATTGACTTCTGCACCCGTACTTGCACCTCCAGACACCAAAAGGGATTTCGAGATCTATTGTGATGCTTCACGGCAAGGGTTAGGATGCATACTTATGCAAGATCGACATGTGGTAGCTTATGCTTCACGCCAGTTGCGTCCACATGAAGAGAACTATCCTACCCATGATCTTGAACTCGCTGCCGTAGTTCATGCCCTGAAGACTTGGCGACATTACCTCCTTGGTAATCGTTGTGAAATCTATACCGATCACCAAAGCCTCAAATACATATTCACCCAACCAGATCTTAATCTCAGGCAAAGACGCTGGATAGAGTTGATAAAAGATTACGACTTAAGTATCTCTTACACCCCAGGTAAAGCCAATGTCATGGCTGATGCACTAAGTCGTAAGTCGTATTGTAGCAACCTCATGTTACAACAGTATCAACCTTTTCTCTCTGAGGAATTTCGAAAGATGAATCTCGAGATTGTTCCTCATGGATTCCTTTCCACCTTGATTGTGAAACCAACCCTTGAGGATCAAATCAAAGTTGTTCAACAACGTGCTCGAGGTATCCGACATATCAAACAGAACATTGCTAGCGGTAAGGCAAAATGTTTTACCCTAGACAATGAAGGTAATGTGTACTTCGAGAATAGGATGGTAGTTCCGAAGAATAGGAAGCTAAGGCAGCAGATCCTTAAGGAAGCCCATGACACCCCTCTCTCGATTCATCCTGGTAGTACTAAGATGTATCAAGATCTACGCCAGAGATTTTGGTGGACTAGGATGAAGCGAGAAATCGCTCAATTTGTTGCTGAGTGCGATGTTTGTCGTCGTGTGAAAGCAGAGCATCAAAGACTTGCTGGTACTCTTCAACCTTTAGCCATTCCTGAGTGGAAATGGGATAAAGTCAGTATGGATTTCATCACTGGCTTTCCAAAGTCTCAGAAGGGAAACAATGCCATCTTCGTGGTCATTGACCGTCTTTCCAAAGTTGCTCATTTCCTTCCTGTTCGCGAGATTATAACTGCTAGCCAGTTAGCGGATTTATATGTCTCCCGGATCGTTTCTCTCCATGGTGTTCCTTTGGAAATCAATTCAGACCGTGGAAGTCTTTTCACCTCTCGATTTTGGGAAAGTTTTCAAAATGCTATGGGAACCCATCTCTCCTTTAGCACCGCCTTTCATCCCCAGTCAAGTGGTCAAGTAGAAAGAGTCAATAAAATTCTCGAAGACATGCTCAGAGCCTGTGTTATCTCATTCGGAAAGAGTTGGGAGAAATCTCTTCCATTCGCCGAGTTTGCTTATAACAACAGTTTCCAATCTAGCTTGGGCATGGCACCCTTCGAATTTCTCTATGGACGAAAATGTCGAACGCCATTAAACTGGTCAGAAACCGGTGAAAGACAATTCTTTGGACCGGACATGATCCAGGAAGCAGAAGAGAAGGTTCACATTGTTCGTGAGCAATTGAAAACAGCCCAGTCTCGTCAGAAAAGCTATTATGATCGTCATCATAGGCCAGAGAGCTACGAGCTGGACGAGAAGGCTTACCTCCAGGTTACTCCTCTGAAAGGAACCCATCGCTTCGGTATCAAAGGCAAATTGGCCCCACGTTATATAGGCCCTTTTTGCATTCTAGCTAAGCGTGGAGAAGTTGCCTACCAACTTGAACTACCGCCGCATCTTTCTCAGGTTCACGATGTCTTCCACGTATCTCAACTCAGGCGTTGCTTCAAGGACCCCATCCGTGAAGTAGACCACGAAACGCTTGATCTCCAAGAAAACCTGTATTATCGAGAGTATCCCGTCCGTATCCTCGATGAAGCTGAACGCACCACCAGACGTCAGAAGATCAAGTTCCTCAAGGTGCAGTGGTCCAACCATTCTGAGAAAGAAGCCACCTGGGAACGAGAAGATCGTCTCCGAGTCGAGTACCCCACCCTCTTCCCGACTACTTCTGAATCTCGGGACGAGATTCTTTTGAGTGGGGGCGAGTTGTCACAACCCTAGTTTTGGTATGTGCTTTTATTACTAGAAATAATTGCATCATGTTTAAATTCTTGGTTTAAGAATTGGGGATTTGGAAAAGCCTCAAAAAGAATTTTAAAAAAAAGGCCAGATAAAAAGTTTTTTTCAAAATTCCTCCAAACAATTTTGAAAAGTCCTATAAATGAGTATGATCATTTTAAAAATGATTTGGAGTCAAACCCATGCTCATGGATTTTTCAAATATTCAAACAGAGGCTTGGAAATTAAATTTAAATGCTATTTGAATTGAAATTCAAATGTTTTGAATTTCAAAAATCTCCAAAACTTGGGAGTGACCAGTACTAGGTCACCTATGTCCAAGATAAAAATTTGGGGGTTTTTAAAAATGCTTTGATATTTTTTTTCAGAGCAAAACAAATAAAACAGAAAGCAGGAAAAGAAAAATAAAAGAGAAAGGGCCGAAGCCACCCACCTCCCTTACCTCCGGCCCACTTGGCCCAAGCGCGGCAGAAGCCGGCCCAGCCTGCCAGGGGCAGGGGCGTCTTCAACCTCTGCCTTCTGGCAGAGGCGTGGAGCGCATGCTCGCCGCGGCCGCCATGTCCTGATAGCTCGGGGGGCTCCCCCGTCCTCATCTCTTCGCCGCAGAGACCCCCGTGCTCATCCTCTTCCTTTCCCCCCTCTGGAAACCTCTTTCCCCCTCTCTCCCGTGCGTTCCCGTCTGATCCCGAGCGCCACCGTCGCCGCCAACGTGCACCAGCGCGGCCACCGTGCCCCCCTCGCCGAGCTGGGTTGTCCAAGAGCTCCGTCTTTGTCGACTTCGTCACCCCGTGCCTTCAATCGAGCCGACGAGCCCCTGAGGACGACGCCCCCTTCTTCGACTTTTCGCCGGCCGCCGTCACGCCGTCGTCGAATTCGAGGCCACCGCAGCTCCTCCGCCTCTCCTGTCTACACCAGCACGTTCAGGGTGAGCTCCCCGTGCTTTCCCCCTAACCCCGCTCGCTCTATCCCCCGGCGTCTCCAGCTCCGTCAAGCCCGAGCTCGGCCGCCGCGTTCCTTTACTCGCCGGCGTGCTCTCGGCGTCCCCCTGGTCTCCCCATGGCGTCCACGTGAACCGCGAGTTCGAGAGGAGTCGAACGTCGCCTTCCCCGTGGCCTTCCGTGGCTGGAGTCGCTGGCTCCAGTGGACGCCGCCGCGCCCAGAGGTCGCCGGCGGCTAAACGCCGGCCTGGCTAACCCCCTCCCTCCCTAATCACTCTCTCTCTCAATGACAGGTGGGTCCCAGCCCCCCCCTAATCCCCTGTCAAAGTTAATTAAAACAGGGTTAACCCCAGAGGGGATGACAGATGGGCCCCGCGTGTCAGTTGACTGGTCAGCGCCAATGATGTCGTGCTGGCGTCAGCCTTGCGCCATAATCCCTTTTCTAATTAACAGAATTTCCAGAAAATGCTTAAATCTTTGAAATTCAATAACTTTTAAACCATAACTCCAAATCAAATAAATTATATATGAAAAATCATCAGAAAAATTCAAGGATTCCAAATATCATACTTTCATAGATGAAAAACACATATATGATGATGAACCAGTAGCATTTAGCTATGTGGATTATTTGGAATAATTCAAAATAAATGTTTAAATCATTTCAAATTAAATCTTTGCAATGCCAACCTTATCACATGAACATCAGAGGCATGTCATACACATGACCACATGGTTTACCATGTCCAAACATTAGCAAATGCAACTTTGACTAAATTGACCCACATTTGGAGTTTGAATTTGAATTCCTTTTTCAAATCAACTTCAATTAAACTCGTTGCAAATTGAACATAGATCACATCAGTACCATGCCATGTTTCATTCTTGAATGTGCATTACAATGTGATGTTTATACTTTGTTATCTCGGTGTTTGCTTCTTCTCGATAGATCCATCGCCGGACGTAGTCCCTGTTTTCTCCAAAGAGTGGCACCCCCCGAGTCTCGACAATAAGGCAAGCAAACCCCCTTTGGTCATATCTATAAAAACCCAATTTCCCTCTTGTTCTCTTATGCATGATTAGGTGATTCACATGTTACCGTTCTTCCGTTAGTTGAACCCATCCTTTGCATGACCTATCATTGCTACCACAGTATTAAGCAAACCTCAACCTAGCAGATACAAGATTGTTTGTGATCATCATGTGGCCCTTCATCCAGGATATGCTATGCCATGCTAGAGTTGTTTTCAATGAAGTTGATCCATCTGGGTAATGTATCGGGATGTTAGTGAACACATGCAACAAGGTGGTAACGTGTTGATGAAGTCATCCTAAAATAAGTGAACAATGAGAGGCTGTGTAGGAGTACACAGTGGGTTGTCTCATTTACACTGCCCTAGGCCCCGAGTTCTTGTGTTGTGATCCAAGACACAGATTACTACCACATGTTGGGCTCATTGAACCCTCTCGACCTATTAACTCACCCCGACTAAGGTCCAGGATTCGCATGGGTTAACTTTATTCTATTTTCTTTCCTAACGTAGCACGGTTTTAGGCAAGCGCAGTACCATCCGTCAAGGTGGGCTTGTCAGACCGTCCATACATCGTCTGGGTCCTGAACGGAAACCCCGGCCGGATTCCCGATTGGGGTACAACTCAGATAGGCGATTCCCTGGACTAGAGTTGGAGCCGTGAGGTAAGTGTCGTGGTACTATCCTCGCCGACACCGCTTGAAGGTGACGAGTTCTAGGCGATAAGTGGTAGCTACGTATGTGAAGAAGTACACCCCTGCAGGGTTAAATGAACTATTCGAATAGCCGTGTCCGTGGTTATGGACTACTTGGAGATCTTTACTTGATTATTAGACAACTCAAATGGATACTTTAAAAATCGCAAGATAAGTGTGAGTGCTTTGGGTTGCTTCCTCGTGGGGAAGTCGAGGAAGGATCCATGGTTGTGTATTGATGTGGTGATCAAGATTAGATGGACTCGTGTGCGCCTCTCATCTCAACTCTATGTAGTCGTAGTACAGGATAGCCAAGTCAAAGCTTTCTGCATTACAACCCCACTTGCCTTTACCTTGATACCTGAGCATGAGTAGTATAGTTCTGACGTAAGTCTTGCTGAGTACGACTTTGTACTCACGTTTGCTTATTCTATGTTTGAGAGACGAGACCACTGACCCTGATGGTGGCCTTTCCCCTTCAAGCTCGACATCGACGAAGTTATGTAGTCCCAGACAGCAGCCTGGTCCCTCTGGAGGGTCGTTGTGTTTTCTTAAAGGCTTCTTAAGCCATTTGTTAACCTTGTCTTTACTAAGACATAATTTGCTTCCGTTGTTGTATGATGTAATGTTGGATCATAGTGATGTGATCTCTGCTTGTAACACTACTATATCTACTCTGTTTAGCAGATGCAATAAAGCTATGAGTTTGTAGAGTTCATGTTATGTTACCTGCTGTTATACACTTGGCATGCATGCTGCGTGTATGTTTATATCGTGCATGTCATGTGTGGGGTTCGATACCTTAGTTGTGTTCTCGCCGGCGGTCTTTTATACACCAAGTGGCCCTTAGATGTGCGCAGCTTGGGGCATCGCGATGCGATTGCTCGTGACTTTGTCACGTGGCACACTTTGTTGTATGATTGAGCCCGCCCGAGACCCCGACTAAGAGATCGGGCTGGAGTCTGTTTATGTAAGTGTTATGATTCAATTGATAATATGGTTGAGGCTACTTGTCTATGAGTATGGGGTTTCACCACCCATAATCATTTAGACTTGTGAGCGGACGATGAGGACCCATCTCAGTTGATCATCCGGGCCTGGATGGGATGCCCCTCACGTTCGAGCTTTCCGAGAGTGTCTTGTACTTGGCCTTGTCTGCTTAGACAAGTGGGTATGGCTCTTGGCTCTCTATATAATTGAATTTTGACTGGATTTACATACGCATATTCCGGGTCCCGACAAATTGCTCCCGTCGTCTGGGCTTCTGCGTGCACTTGGGTTTGTGCTATAAATAGACCCCTCTTCTTCGTCTAGCAGTAGTGTTCGTCCTCTGCCCATCTTGCTCCTGTTCTTCATCTTCCTCTTTCTTTTCCTCTTCTCATGGGGCCCAAGCGAGGTGCAGGTATGACTGGTCGCGGTCGTGTTCGCCGTGGCCGCGGTAGTCGTACTCCGCGCTCCTCTCGCGGCGGTCGTCGTGGTGCGTCGTCGACGCCTTCCTCCTCTTCGTCGGAGGAGGGTTTTTGGTGCTACGATTTCCTCCTACGCGTCCGTGGCCGGAACGCCGCTCGCATTCTTCTTCCTTCTGCATTTTCTGCCCTTGTTTCTGAGCGTAGTCTTGATGGCTTGCTGCTTCGTCTTCAGGGGTGCACTCGATCTCCTTCTTATGTTGAGTTGGAGATCGATAGCTCCCGCTTGATTTTTCTTGGCTTTGGCTGGAAGTCGTTTGCTCGGCGTTTGAACTTGCGTGATGGTGATACCCTCTGTTGCCGCTTTGATGGCGAAGATACTCTCACCATCCGTTCTTTTGACCCGACGGGCAATCGCATGGATCCGTACTGGCAGGAGACAAGCAGCGACGGTTTCGATAGGTCGAGGAGTCCTACGCCTGCGTCTTCAACGGCTTCATCCTCCGGCGACTCCTCAGGTGGTGATGTTGTGCCCTCCGGCTCTGGGAAGGACCTCGACGTCAAGCCACCGATCAGGCGGGCGCGCCAGGCGCCCTTGTAGAACTGGAGTTAGCGGCGTTATCTTCGCCGGCAGCTCGGGTGGAGCTGGAGAAGAAGCTGTGCAGCTGGAGAAGAAGCTGGTGGAGCATCGGCTTCGGTGCTCCACAAATAAGTCGAGCTTCTCCTTCTGTATGTCATTGACATCATGGGTTGTCTGCTTCGACTCCTCCCTTGTTTGTGATGATGCTCGTCGTATTAGCGCCAATCATCCCAGCATGGGCACACATGTAAAAGTCATAGTTCCTTGGGTGATTGGTGTTGTAGTCTTGTCAGCTGCTTCGTCTTTGTAACTAGGTTGGTTCTCCATGTAACGAGGATTGCCTTTGAGTAATCAGAGTTGCCTTCTATTCAATGTACTCGAGTCTTTTGTACTGAGAATGATCATCGGGTCCTTGTAATGCGAACTGTGTTTGAGTCTTTGTAATGGAATATGTCTTCGAGTCCTTTGCAATGTGATATGTCTTTAAGTCTTTCAACGAGAGCTATCTTCGAGTCCGTCAAGTCCTTGTACTGTGGATTCTATCGGGTGCGCAACAGCGCTCCCGATGGGAGTAGCCCCCGAGGCTACGTTCGAGTTTGGGGAGTCGAACGTAGGCTGAGATTTGTTTCTTTTGTCGTTCTTCCGTTAACTGTCGTCTTTTATCGGGTGCGCGACAGCGCTCCCGATGGGAGTAGCCCCCGAGTCTTTAGGTGATCGTTTTGGCGATCAGGTGAAGGCTAAAGGATTTTCTTTGTTTGATGCCTCTGTTTATATCTCTTTCCAAAGTTCTTGGTGCTCCACCAGGTTGCTGGGCTGGTCGTGTATTGACGTGGCTTCCCTTTGATTTCTCCGGGAAATTTTCAGTTCCGTAGGTGGATGCCTTCCGGTGGGGTTTTTGTTTGGACCCTTGCGTATTTTTAATTTACAGACTGCACGGGAGATGATAGCGTTTCTTGGGGGGAGGTGTGCTCGAGTCCCCAAGTGCTTTAGGTAAAGATCGCGTGAGCGACGATAGCGTCTCTCGGGGGGAGTTTGTACTCGAGCCCCCGAGTGCTTTAGGTAAAGATCGCGTGAGCGACGATAACGTCTCTCGGGGGGAGTTTGTACTCGAGCCCCCGAGTGCTTTAGGTAAAGATCGCGTGAGCGACGATAGCGTCTCTCGGGGGGAGTTTGTACTCGAGCCCCCGGTGCTTTGGGTAAAGATCGCGTGAGCGACGATAGCGTCTCTCGGGGGGAGTTTGTACTCGAGCCCCCGAGTGATTTGGGTAAAGATTGCGTGAGCGACGATAGCGTCTCTCGGGGGGAGTTTGTACTCGAGCCCCCGAGTGCTTTGGGTAAAGATCGCGTGAGCGACGATAGCGTCTCTCGGGGGGAGTTCGTACTTGAGCCCTCGAGTGCTTTGAGGTGGTGGCATTTGGGCAACACCATTTTATTGCGTCGAACGGTTACATGAGTTGCCAGTCGAGCATAACTGGTGGAGTCTATGGGTAGAACAGGCGTAGGTTCGCTACGTTCCATGGGTTCCACGTCCTCGTCCGTCTTTGGGTTTTTCAACCTGTAGGCGCCTCCTCCTATGACTTCTGAGACTATGAACGGTCCTTCCCATTGGGGGGCAAGCTTGTGGACTTTCTCTTGTATTAGTCGCAGGACGAGGTCTCCTTTGTTGAAGGTTCTGGTGCGCAGGCGGCTGCTTTGGTAAGTGCGCAGCTTGTCCTGGTACCCCTCTGACCTTGCTAGGGCTATGTCTCTTGCTTCGTCTCTTGTATCCTTGTCATCTTGCAGTGCTTCTTCTGCTTCCTCTTCTTCGTACCCTGAGATCCGGGGTGCCCCGAATTTGAGGTCATGTGGTAGTACTGCCTCCGCCCTGTACACCATGAAGAAAGGTGTGTACTGGGTTGCGGTGTTTGGGGTAGTGCGCAGGCTCCATAGTACTGCAGGGAGTTCTTCTACCCAGTTTCCTGCGGCCTGCTCGAGTGGTGCAAGGAGCCGTTTTTTGATTCCTCCGCATACTAGGTCATTTGCTTTTTCCACCTGGCCGTTGGACTGCGGGTGCGCGACTGATGCGTAGTTGATTTTGATGCCTAGTTCTTCGCAGAAGTTCTGGAATTCTGCCGCTATGAAGTTTGTACCGTTGTCCGTGATGATGTTGTGTGGTACCCCGAACCTGAAGATGATTGATTTGATAAAATTCACTGTTGTGAGGGCTGTGGAGCTGGTGATGGGCACTGCTTCGATCCACTTGGTGAACTTGTCGACTGCTACTAGCAGGTGTGTTCTTCCTCCCTTTAATGATTTCTTGAGCGGGCCTACCATGTCGAGTCCCCAGGTGGCGAACGGCCATGAGAGTGGTATGGTCTTGAGTTCTGAGGCTAGAGCGTGCGGTCTGCTGGCGAATTTTTGACAGGCGATGCAACGCCGCACGATGTCTTCTACGTTTTTCATCGTAGTGGGCCAATAAAACCCTGCTCGGAATGCTTTGGACACGAGCACTCGACTGCTCGCGTGGTGCCCGCAGGTACCCTCGTGGATTTTGAGCAGTAGGGCTTTGTCGTCTTCTTCGTTGATGCACTTTTGGAGTATGTGGGCGATGTTGCGCTTGTATAACTGTCTGTTGATCACTGTGAATGCCTTGGATCGACGACTGATGCGCCGAGCTTCTGTGACGTCTTGCGGTAGCGTGCCTTCGATTAGGAATCGGAGGAACGGTTTTGTCCACGCTGGTCCTTCGAGTGTTGTTGGATCTGTAGGTTCAACCGCTTGGCTGTTGTTGCCTTCGGATGGACTTGCTGATGCCACCTGTGCTGGCTCGGTGGTGTCGTCGTGTACAGCTGCCTCGGGTGCTGCTGTTTTTACTTTGATGGGTCTCTGGCTGATGCTTTCGAGGAAGACGCCGGGTGGTACTGGTCCTCGAGTTGAGCCGATGTTTGCGAGTTCGTCGGCTTCTGTGTTGTTTGTTCTGGGGATATAATTGAGCTCGCAACCGTCGAAACTTCCTTCGAGGGTGTTGTAGAGCTTCTGATAGGCCGCCATGTTGTCAGCTACTGCATTGCAATCTTTCATCGCCTGCTAGACGACGAGGTTGGAGTCTCCGTAGATTACGAGGCGAGTGGCACCGCATGTTTTGGCCATGCGCATGCCATAGAGCAGTGCCTCGTATTCGGCTTCGTTGTTGGAGGCGTGGCTGAAGTTGATCTGGAGGACTTATGTGAGCTTTGTTCCTTTGGGGGAGACCAGAACGACTCCTGCTCCGGCTCCTTGCTGTCTTTTAGACCCATCGAAGAACATTGTCCATGAGTTCGATAGGTCCGGGGGGGACTGGTGTCTGGACCTCCGTCCACTCGACCAGAAAATCTGGGAGTACTTGTGCCTTGATTGTTGTTGGGTGCTTGAACTGCAGGTCCCGCGGGCTGAGCTCGATGTTCCACTCGGCAACTCGCCCAGTCGCTCCGGGTTGTTGAGGATGTCCGCGAGTGGTGCGCTGCTCACGATTGTGATAGGATGTTCGTCGAAGTAGTGCGACACCTTTCTTGAGGTCATGATGATGGCCAGTAGTAGCTTCTGGTAGTGCGGGTACCGCTGCTGGGATTTTGTCAAGAGCATGCTGAGGTAGTATATCGGCCTTTGTATGCGTTGGACATTGCCTTCTTTTGTGCGCTCGACGACGAGTGTTGTGCTTACCACGCTGTTGCGTGCTGCTACATAGAGGTGCAACTTTTCTTGTTCTTTGGGTTCCATAAAGATCGGTGGGGTCGAGAGTGTCTTCTTCAGGTCCGCGAATGCTTTGCGGGATTCTTCGGTCCACTCAAATTTCTCCCCTTTTCTGAGCAGCTGGTAGAATGGCAGTGTGCGCTCTCCCAATTTGCTGATGAAGCGACTCAAAGCTGCGAGTCTTCCGGTGAGCTGTTGCACGCCTTTGATGTCGGTTGGCTCCTGCATCCTGGCGATTGCTTGAACTTTCTCAGGGTTCGCTTCGATTCCTCGAGCGGAGACCATGTACCCGAGCAACTTCCCAGCTGGGACGCCAAATGCGCACTTCTTCGGGTTGAGCTTGATTCTGTACTTGTTGAGTGTTGTGAAGGTCTCGCGCAGGTCGTCGAGTAGCGTGTTTGCACTGTAAGTTTTGATGACGATGTCGTCCACGTAGACCTGCACGTTCCTTCCGATTTTCTCTTTCAATCAGGCTTGCATCATCCGCTGGTATGTGGCGCCGGCGTTCTTGAGTCTGAAGGGCATTGTCCTGTAGAAAAATACACCGTAAGGGGTAATGAATGTTGTATGCTCTTCGTCTTCTTCCTTCATACTGATCTGATTGTATCCTGAGTAGGCGTCGAGGAACGATAGTAGATCGCATCCTGCTGTCGAGTCGATTATCTGATCGATTCTTGGTAGGGGAAAGTGATCCTTTGGGCAGTATTTGTTGACTGGCCCGTAGTCGACGCACATCCGCAGCACGTCTGTGTCTTTCTTGGGGACCAGCACAGGGTTGGCGATCCAAGTGGCTTTCTTCGTCTCTCGGATGAATTGGGCGTCGAGTAATCGGTTGACCTCCTCCCCGATTGCTCTGCGCTTGGGTTCTGAGAATCTTCGTAGTGCCTGCTTCACTGGTTTGGTGTTTGGCTTGATGCACAGCGCGTGTTCCGTGAACTCACGCGGTACTCCTGGCATGTCGGCTGGGCACCAGGCAAAGATTTCCCATTCTTCACGGAGGAAAGCGATGAGGGCAGTCGCTTGCTCTTCTGGGAGGTGGGCGTACACGCGGACTGTCTTTCTGGTTTCGTCGGGTGCACCTGGTGGGTGACCGTGTCGCTGTCGATCCTGAAGTCTCGCCCATACTCTTTTGACTCGCTTCGGCTTGCTAGCGGAAAGATACTTTTGTCTATCGCCATAGCTATTTCTATGAGTTCTTGCTCGGCTCCAAAGGTGTCGGAAACTTTGTGGAAATCGCGATCACATTGGTCTGATTTGGTGAAGCTCCCGTTGACTGTAATGACGCCTGCGGATCCTGGCATCTTGAGTTTGAGGTAGGCGTAGTGCGGAACCGCCATGAATTGCGCGAATGTTGGACGTCCCAGTATGGCGTGGTACTGCGACTACCAATCGAGGACTTCGAACTCGAGGGTGTGTCTTGCGAAATTGCGCCTGCTTCCAAAGACAACTTTGAGCTCGATTATTCCAAGGGAAGTAGCCTCCTCTCCTGGGACTACTCCGTATAACACGGTGCTTGATTTTTTCCATACTGATCGTGGGATCAACATCTTGTGTAGGGTGCTGACGAAGATTATGTTCATGCTGCTGCCTCCGTCCATGAAGATTATGTCCATGTCGTACCCTCCAATTTGAGCATCGAGTACCAGGGGCGCGTGCCCCGGCCTTGGGACCGCAGGTGGGTGATCGCTCTGGGAGAACGTGATACGAGTTTCTGCGTTGTGTAGTTGGTAGACTTCGACTGTGTTTAGGTTCTCGGCTGCTCTGGCTTGCAAGGTGTAGGCGTCCTGTTGAGCTTGCGATACCCTGCCTTCTTGGATCATGTACGCTTGTCCTTGAGGCGGGTTATAGTGTCTTTCGGGACTTGGAGTCGACGACTGCTCGGTTCGTCGGGTGCGCTTGGCTTCTCGCTGTTTTTCCTCCTTGAGGTTGTCGGTAAGTTCGTTGAACAGGCGGCAGTCTCCCAGAGTGTGACTCGATCTGATGTATCCCCAGTCGTCTTCGAAGCAGTGGATCGTGAAGGGTCCTTCTAGCTGTTCCCTGACCGTGATTTTGCTGGATCCGGCGTGCCGTTTCCTCCTTGAGATTCGGAAGATCTACGCGTGATCCGCCGGGTGCTCGTGGAATCGCGGGTCGATTTCGATTCCATCGCTCAGATTCTGGTTCTTTATAAGGTTGGCTAATTCGTCTGGTCTTCGATCTGGGTCATAGTATTCGCCGGTCTGAGTCTCAGAGTCGCTGTCCTGGCGGGCGACAGCTGTCCGCACGGCGGTGGGTCGTCGAGTGGTCGACGAGCGCGTATTTGTATAGTGCGACTCGTCGAGTGGGGTCTCTTCGTAGAATCCTCGCGCCTGTCTTCTAGGTCGTCGATTTCTTCTTCGCTGGCGATGATCTTGACGATCGTTGATCTCGAGCTCGGAGTTGGTGTCTTGTTGTGCGGCGGGTGACTGGGTGGCGGTGGGTCGTCGAGTGGTCGGCAGGTCTTCTGCTTCGTGTTGTAGTTCGTCGATCGGGATTTCTGCGTAGAGCCCTCGCGCCTTTCTTTCGGGTCGTCGATTTCTCCTTCATTGGCGGTGGACTCGGTTGCTGCCATAGTGTTGGTCTTGGCACAGCTGCAGGCCGAGCGATCTCGGTTAGGCAGCAGAGATGTTTGTCGAGATCTTGAATTCTTCGGGTGGATTGGATCTGGTTCTTGCTCTTGAGTTGTGGCTTGCTGAAGACGGAACCGCCGAGATCGTAATTCCAACCTGTGTAGTTCCCACAGACGGCGCCAATTGACGGAGATCAACCCCGGCAAATCTCATGGTCAGGGACACTGGGTTAGTCATGAGAGGCACAGGTTGGACGATAGCTCGTCGGCTAACAGGAGGAGACGTTCCTGCTCGATATTATTGCTTGGAGATGCGATTACAGGAAAGGTTAAGGCTAGTGCGCACAAGGCTAGGGTTACAGATTGTGTATTGGATGATCTTGACGTCTCCCCTCCTAGCCCTTATATACTAGGCTAGGTCTCAGGGAATCCGTCTTGGATTACAGATGAGATTTCCTAACCCTAATCTTGTACCGCACGGCACGTTTGCACCTTCCTTACGAGTCGCGGACTCCTACGTCGGTGTCACTAGTGGGCCAAGGCTGGGCCCAGGCGGCATCCTTGTGGGCCTTCTGTCTTCAGGTACACCGGGTAGGCCCATCCATAGGAGTCGTGGGGTCACCCTCGTCAACGGTGGCCGAGGCGACAACAGCTAGAGAACTGGCAGACGAAGTAGCAGCGGAAGGAACACGAAGCCAGTCTAACTTCCAAAGCCCCTGAGAATCACGGTGCCGAGGGCCATCTTCAACTAGAGCATGTGTGCGACGATCCTGAACAGAACAAGAGTTATCGTCAAGAATGACGCGGCAACGAGAGTCAGTAAGTTGGCGGGCATAAAAAAGGTTCATAGTAAGACAAGAAACATGAGAAATATCAGGGACGAAGAAAGAAGTAGAAAGAGTGCCCCGACTAGAAACAGAAAAAGAAGTACCATCAGCAATGAGAACACTAATAGGATAATCAAGGGATCGAAGAAAGGATAGAATGAAAGAATTAAAAGCCATGTGGAAGGAAGCTCCAGAATCCAAAACCCACGACGACGTACCTGATTAAATAGAAGATGGTGGTGCAGCAGTGCCAGAAGAATCAGTCACCGAACCAACAGTACCAGTCGCCCGGCTGGATCTCACGTGATAGAGGAAACCAAAATCCGGCGGGCAGAGGAACAGCAAACGGGAGCCGGCGGGCGGAGGAACAACAAACGGAAGCCGGCGGCTGTAGCAGATCGATCCAAATAAATTGATCCAGACGGCTGTAGCAGATCAATCTAAGCTTCGTGGCTTGATGGTTTGCGTGGCTGGATGGTTGATGCAAGCTTCGTACGGGCTGCTGGTACAGGGGCAGGTGGGATCGCACAGGAGCGGCGACGGGCGCAGGTAAGGCCGACGGACAGGAGAGCAGTGACGGGTGCCCGGCGGCCGGTGGCGGCGACGGGCGGCCGGCGGCAAGCGACGAACGGAGCGGCCGGTACAAGACGGAGCGATGAGGCTGCCGGCGGCGGATAGGGCAGCACGAGTTGTTGCGTGCATTTTTTTTTCTAACCTAGCTCTAATACCATGTTAGAAATATGCAACATATATTTTATGAAAGGCAAAGACCACAATATATAGTACATGTACAGGTGACAAATATGCAGGAAACTTCCTAGCTAATAGGATACTACAATCTATTCTAACAATGTAGACCTATGATCATCGTTGTACTCAGCCCAGTCAACATCTAAGAAGCAACTGGGTAACATAGACGGAGACTCATGTATAGAGAGTCCTATCACTTGTGTGCTTCAAATACCGCAAGATGTGTTTGACAGTTGAAATATGTACGGTGGTTAGCGCATAAAAAAATTGGCACGTGCAAAGGAGATATCTGGTCTTGTGGATGTCAAATATTGGTTTGCACCAACTAGGCTTCGATACTTTGTGTTATCAACCTGTGAGATAGATGAACCACTATCCTTGATGATCTTCTCATTGGAGGTCATAGGTGTGGTCGAGATCTCGCAATTTTCTATATTCACACAATGAAGAATATCGTCAATATATTTCTATTCAGAGAGAATGAGTCCACATGGCAAGGACTTCATCTTAACGCCAAGGAAACAGTGCAGGGAACCAAGGTCCTTGATAGAAAATGAGGCCTGAAGATCAGCAAGCAGCTTGGTAGTGGCCCTCAGACAGGAGCTAGCAACGATGCATATACAAGCATGAACATAATGGCGTCGCCATGATTGATAAAAAGAAATAAATGTCTGTTTTGGATGCTAGAAACCTAAGTTCTTGAAGATGAGAGTTGAGCTGAGAATACCAAGTTGTGGTGCTTGTTTAAGGCCATATAGTTCTTTCTTGAGCTTGCACAAGTAGCGAGGAGCATGTAGATCTTCACACCCAGTAGGTTGACGCATATAAACCTCTTCCTCAAAGACTCCATGGATAAAAACATTCTGAACGTCCAATTGGCGCAAGCATCAACCAAAACAGACATTAATGGACAGAACCAAATGAACAGTGATAGGTTTTACCACAGGGTTGAACGTGCCAATCGTAGTCCAATCCATACGATTGCTTGAATCCCTTTGTGACAAAGCGTGTTTTGAGACGATCAATGGAACCATCGGCCTTGTACTTGTTTTTAAATACCCATTTAGAGTCTATGATGTTGACATTGGGTGTGGGAGAAACAAAAAGTATCATTAGCACGAAGTGCGTCAAAGCTCAACTCGCATGGAACTTTTTCAATCAAGAAATTTAGAATCTTCGCGATGATCAAAACGCTCGCGAGTGATTAGGAACGCACGCTGGGTTGGATCATAGGTGATAGTATTGTTAGTGTGTTGCTTGACTTGTCGAACATTTATCACGGAGATGTGTGTGCATGCCATGGGTTGGTGGAGCAGGGTGGTGATACGCGAGAGATGATAATTGCTTCTCGCCCTTCGTTGGTTACCCCAAGTGGAAGGTGAGATGCAGCGTAGTGGAAAGTTTCCCTCGGTGAAGATATCGAGGTTTTAAGATTGTCTCCCGTAGGACTCCGACAATGATAAGTAGGTGGTTTGGCAAGTGACGCGTCGTTTATGATAATCACTTGCTTCTCCTGGACCTGCACACGACACAAATAACTTTACTCCCAACGAAGTTCAGAGAGGTTGTCAATCTCTCCGGTCTTGTTGTTTACAAAGGATCAAAAACATAGGATAATGATAATGGTAGCAATTGAAAGTAAATACTGAAAAGTAAATGAGCTTGTAAACAGTGATGAGAATATGGACCGGGGTCCCGTGAATTCACTAGTGACGTCTCTCTCCCAAAAGACGATAAAACCTCTATGCGAGGTAAAAAAATTACACACGGGAAATTGACAGGATTATAAACGCACTGCAACGCTAACTATGCTACAAAAGAAAGGAAGAGGCTCATACGCATGGGCAGTACGCCAAAATAAGTAGGCCGAAATCCATCTGCATCTACTACTAATCATCCACCTTGAGATATCTATCCAAAACATCTCACCGGTATTAAGTTGCGAGCCCCACCCAAAGTGTAAACCCAAAGCAACAGACAACTGCATTAAAAAGAACTTTGCGTAAAGTAAACAATCCTTGCAACCGCGGTTACAAGCACCGGTCTTTTCCCCCTTGTGGCCACAGCACATCCCCTAGACTCATGTTTTTGTCACTCAAGCGTGTCATCAGGGGGCATGTACCCACAATCGAGCATAACGTTCCCTCTTGGAGTCACTACCTACTACTTGGCCAAAGAAATAAACAGCAATGGAGAACATGCAAGAATTACTTAGGAACAAAAATATAAGATATAAAAACCAAATATATTACTCTATCACAATTTGAACATAATCTCATAATCCATCAGATCCCATCAAACTCAGCATAGCAACAGCAGAAGAATTACATATGTGCCTCGATCATGTAGGGCAGCTCACGAGGTCTAAACCATGAAGAACAAAGAGGGGAGGAGAACATCATATAGTTACCGATCACGGACCCATGGTCCAAGGTAGACTACTCACGGCACATCCGAGAAGCGTCCATGGAGGAGGAGAAGCTCCCGGAGGTCGATCCTCCCTCCGACAGGGTGCCGGAAGGGTCCTAACGGTGCTCCCGATCTTGGAAGTGCGGCGGCAGCGGAACAGAGGCGAGTTTGCGAAATAGGGTTTTGTCTTCGGAGGTTTCCTGTGACGGAGATTAAATAGGCGAAGGGGGGCAGCCAGGGGGGCACCAGGGGTCCAGGCGCCCCCCCCCTTGGCGTGGCCAGGCCCCTGGCCGCGCCAGGTGGCCTCCTGGGCACCTGGTGGTGGCCCCTTGGCCCTCCTTCGGGGCTCCAGAAGCTTCCTTCATGCTGATTTTTTATCTTATTTTTCCCGGATTTTTGGAGCACTTTTTATATGGGGGGAAACTGAAATAGAAAAACAACAGAAAACAGAAACTGGCACTGGGGTGCACTGAGTTAATAGGTTAGTCCAAATATGATCAAAAGTGTATGAAAGTGTATCTAGATCATAGCACAAAACATGCATGGAGCGAGCAGAAATTATCGATACGTTTGGGACGTATCAGGTGGCTCCAGTACACCGGATCCAAGAGGCACAGAGGATATAATTGTAGCAGAATTAGGTGTTGCTCCCGAGCGTGGAGGCGAGGCAGCACGCGTCGACCAACAAATCCTCCTTGAAGTACATGATGGACCCAACAAATGCACGCGCAGGGATGTGCTAGCCATGTGGGCCACACCAATTGGTGTGTTGGGTACATGGGAGGTTGGGTCGTCTAAAGCATCCACGTGGGACAAAGTTGTGACGGGCACGGCAGAGTCGTCTGGGGGGCGGGTGAAGCATTGTCGCCTGGAGCCATGGAGTCTGATACGATATTAGCACCAGACCCCGTGTTGTTGTCAGTCGGGATTATCTACATCACATCTGATCATACATCCAGTTTAGCATATGATGACCTGCAAGTGCATTGGGTATTGTAACACTCTCATCTACTATTCTTAAGAAGTTGATCCCCACTACTATCAATTCTTTCTACATGCACACTATCCACCTCATCAGGATGAAGGAGCCTACCTCAAATGATGAACTTGGCCCGGATTCACCAGACAAATTGAGCACAATGGAGAGGGATTTGAGAGGGGTTTGTGACGGGGAGAAGGAAGAGAGAGGGTAGCAGCTCGGGGGAGGCGGAGAGTGGTGGGGTGAATGGGTGGGTGGGTGGCCCACCTATTCCCCCAAGCCGCACTTAACTGCCCACAGGGGCTACCGCCAAGGTCCGTGGCAGTAGGGTACTAAGGCGTACCACCAAACCCCTTGACGGTAGCCACTTATCCTACGTGGCATCGCCGTTACGATGACGAAAAGTTGACCAATCACTACCGCCATGGGACCCTGGTGGTACCATGCCTAACCCTACCGCGAGGCAGTACGGTGGTAAAAGGTTAGATCGTGAAAATTTTCCAAAATGGGGTCAAATCGAGAATTATTTTGACAAAAGGGTCAAAACAGGAAGACATATCTAAGACTAAGGGATAGGGATCTTTTTATATTATCATTTTAAAGAGTCCACTTTTTATACAAAATTCCAAGTTATGAAACTAATTTTTAGATGGTCCAAACCAAACTATCAACCCCAATAATTTGTCTGTTATGAAATTATATCCATTTGAGTCCTCAAAACACACGCTATTGAGCAACACGCCATAATAAACTTTAAATTCCTCTAATTCTGATATGATCCAGCTCCTTCTAATTATCAATGTATCCGGGTAGTGTTCTCGATATATATAATAAATTCTGTTTCACCGATAATAGACTTAGCTTCCTTAACCATGTGATACTTAAATACATCCTCGCAAGTACTAAATTCCATGCACATCAACAATTTCATAATCAGGTATTCCAAATATTAGTAATCCAAGTGAATTGAACATTGCCGCAGGACACATGATTCAACAATCTACACATAGCATGAACAACTGGTATGAGCTGTGCCTTGCACGACGGTAAAATCAACCATGGTCGTAAAAGAAGAATTTATGGTAGTTCAAAAGAAGGCACGCAGCAATGTATCATGGCTCATTTTTGTTGTGGCTAAAATGGTATTGTGTTCTTCTACAATTCCAGTAATAAAATCCCATCGGAATTTCATTTCAAAATTTATTGCCTGTAGTATTCAAGTCCATGACATAAGAAAATAGTGTGGTTCCAAATCAATCAAACTTTGTTTTACTGCGTTGAACAAGAATGGTGCTGCAACAAGGTGGGATTCCAACGAGAAAACAAACTTACATATAACCATATACTACAATTAATCGAATTCCCTTGTGCTTTCGCCAGAATGAAGGCCCAAACAACAAAAAGCTCAACCATAAAACTGTTGCTGGTATTTTCAGCCATTTGCAACAATTTCATGGATCCTGTCACTGACCTCCGGGTCATCTGATCTGACTGCTAGCTTCATGGCAACTTCTTTTGGCCCGCTGATTCCAAATGAAAGCCTCACTAAAACTTTCACGTTACCAATAAACACACCTGAGAGCAGGCAAGTGTGTGATCTCGAATTGTTTTGGACAACATCAGTTCCCTACAAACCAAAAGACAAAAGGCAATAAAGAGTAAGATTAACACTTCAAAAAGCCAAAAGGACAAACCTCAATGCTGCTAAGTGCTAACTCCTGAAGTTTCTATCATTACCAATAATAAAAAATAACAAACCACTCAAGTAAAATTTCACAAACCGCTACACCGAGACAACAGTACTTATTTCATGGAAAAATAATAAAGAGAACATACCTCGCAAGGCTGCATGCCGAGGATGCTTATAACAGCACTCACAGCCTCGGCCAAGCTCTCTCTAACACCAAGTCCATACTCATCGACCCGCTCACTTTCTGGATCCATGCTTTCCCAAGCATTTCGGAAGTTTGAAACCCCCACCTTCAACATGTAATCAGCAGTAGTAATTTCAAAATCTTCTAGCTGATACTCGTCCTCAACACCATCATCCTCAGCCTCCCCTGTGGACGAATCAACCTGAAATATAGCACAAGTTATTTGAACCATTAAATCCCATTTAACCCAGAGGCACACAGATAGCGGTCATGTTTATTAAATGTAGAAGCACAACCGAGTATCAAACTGACAATTTCTTCTTACTCTCAAAAACACAAACGATTCTAGACAGAAATGTTGACAGAACTCAAGTGTCAGTTGAGAACATTATGTAGGTTATATTTTACCCTAAAATGGTATGTCTGCTAAAAGGGTAAATATAAGTATATAAATAATAAAGTGAACCTAAAATGGGTACTGACAGGATGAATGAACCATGTATACGGAGAATATAGTGTGCTAGAATACTAATAAGGTCCACCCAAAATGAGGAAACATTTGGGTGGATATCGTTTGGATGCCATCCCAAAATTCTAGGGCACAAACTGAGTTCAAAAGTGAAATAGCTGAGAATTATGAGGCACCGATTTCTGAAAGCAAATTATGAAATGCATGCTTGATTTGATCTTCACATGAGGGTAATCGATTAAGACTATTTGATGACATAGCTGGAGCATTACAATACCTCTTTAACAATGAATTTCAATATATTTGAGAACTTCCCGGTGGCAAGGACACCTTCTGGCTTTTCGAAGGCCACAAAGGTCTGTCCAGGAGAATCACAAGGTAAGGATCTTAAAGGCTTCGATGCAACTTCTGAAAATTCTTCTGCCTCGGAAGCATCAACAAACACCATGACCTGGAATACAAGAGTTCAGAAAGGCACTAAAACTAAAAAAACTCATGTTGCAGGCAATTTACAAGAAAGAGGTTGCTTACCTCTTCAAGCAGTTGTTCAGGTATTGTGTTTGTACAGTTGTATTGAAGCACAACATGCCCATCATAAATGTGCTTCACAACATTTACTGAATATTCTGTCTCGGCTTCAGTCAATTCAACAGGTGCTGATGACTGGAAGAAAGAATAAAAAGACAACATATCAGATGTGTATGAGAGCCCTCAAAGCATACACTTATCTTCCGTTAAAAGGACCACACAATACCGACCTTAAAGAGTTTTCCAAAATCAGCAAACTCGGGAATGGATGAAAGAAGCTTCTCATAGGATGCATCAATGGTAGGAACAGGGCCATTGACAGCAGATGCTGGCCCTGTTGATTTCTTGCCTGCAGCCTTTTTCTCAGCAAGGGGTTGTGATTTTGTTTCCTTAGGTACAGATGAAATATCAAACGGTACCTCTGATGGTTCCTGCAATCAAATTACAAGAAATAAGGCTCCAACAAATCAAATGACATTAAATCGTAACAGTGTTGAGATGCATACATAATTCCGCAGGCTGGCCTCCAGGTTAACTAGTGGAACATCAAGTGAACCAAAGAGAAAGTCAGTCACATCCTTCTCAGTCTCACCAACAGTAGCTTCCCCGTCAAGCAATTTGATGTAGAGTGTCGCCCTGTCACGCACCTAGAAGGGAAAAAATGTGTCAGAGAAGAAAGGTTTGTTGCCAAGACAGTGGAGTTTGACTAGTCATTTTTATCTGAAGATAACAGTTTGTTTTGCAATTAGTACTTTCACAGATAAAATTGCCTATGCATGAGGAAGAAACAAAACATCAAGTGAGGGATTTCGAAGTCAAAAAGGACAACCAAAATATACTGAACATGGCATATAGATGCCTTCTTAAGTGAAATTATCCACTGACCTCGTCATCACCATCAAACAGGCAACGCCTAAGAAGGACAAATATGCGAGGCTGAAATGACAATGATGTTAGTGCAACAACTTACAAGTGAAGCAGAGAAAAACTAACAATACAAGAAAATATATAACAAAGTGTATGTATGTTTTAGTACCTTGAGTGCATCAACCAAAGCACCAAACTTTGCCAATGTACTTACTGCACTAGCTCGAACAGTGGCATTTTCAAGTATCACCCTATTGTATATATAGCGTATGTATTTACTAGGGTCTGATGTCTTTGGCCCTTCATTTCCCAAAAAGTGAAGGATCTGTTCCAAGATTAAAAAACAGCAGTTCCATTAGAATATAGTAATTTATCATGTCTTTTGGGGTATGTTGTTAAACTTGTTGTACATTACTTAAAAGAGAACCTACTTAAAGCAAAGAGGTAAAAAAATCCAACAAGCATTTGCACAGGCTAATCACACCTAGGCTGTGTTTGGCTTTGCACTGTATTATATTATGACAACTTATTCTGCACATTGTAGGAAACAAAGCAAAATCTGAGCAGCAAGATATAATTTCAGGTTTGTTGCCTTGTTTTTTTACTTTCTGTTTCTGTTTTTCTTTTCAGAATGGAATCTTAGGACCTAGAGGGCAGAAGGTACATAATTATACTAAAAATTTAGGAGACACTAAAAGGTTACAGTATCATCGTAATTAGTTTCCAGCAAAGAATGAATTGGAAATCACCTGAGTTGAGAGATATGTGAATTCACAGTCCTCGATGAATTCACATAAGTGAAATAAACCACTTTCTTTAGCATCAGGAATATCTCTAATGAGTATGATAATTGAATCAACTATAGCTTTCTTGTAGTCAAAACCACCCTCTTCACGTAGGATATTGCTCAAAAAGTTCATCCTGTCAACGTGTACAGAAGTTAAAAGAGCTGATAACAAACTAGTAGTGATTCTTCATCAATAATATTAGAAACACATGCTACGTACAGTGAGCGATATTTGAGGGGGAACTTCAAGCACAAGGATCTTATTGCTTCTACAACAACAATCTTGAATTCATCGGCTATGTCTGACATAAAGTTTGTCATCTGTTTCATTAAACGATCAACACTTGATTCATTGCCCGTCTTGAGAAGTGTGGTAATTGCAAGGGTTGCAATGCTCCTGTTTTGATCGGAGATTAAACTCTCCATATCTATGTTACAATTTGTAACGGCCAAAGGATGAGTTGATGCAACCTGTAAAGAATCAATTGAACACTGGTTCACTAATAGGAATAAAGAAACATACGAAAGTAGTAATGAGCATGCAGTCCGATAAATAAAATAAAATTATGGTGCCAGCTGCAAATAGGGAACACAAAAAATAATAGCGGTGTAATGGCTTGAGTTTCCCCAAAATTATAAACTATGTAAACTGGATTAATGTTTCGCCAGACCAAAAAAGACCAAATTAGTCAAGGCCTTTTACCTACATGAGCATTAAGAATGATGGGTTTTCGTATACTAAAATATTGTAATTGATAGAGATCTAAGTGTTCAGTGAAATAGTGATCGGAGGTGACCTGAAAAACAATAGGATGATAATATAGAAAATCAACAAGATGGCATTTGACCTTCCAACCATATTATGTCTACAAGAATATGCAAGTGGAGTGTTATGGTAAACAATTTATCAGCCCTTATCCACGGTGGACTTCAGGAGTGTATATAATATTTCAGACTTTTAGGCAGTTGACATAGTGAAAACATGCTAACTTCAAGTCAATCAGAGTAAGTATTTAATAAAGAACAGACGAAGGGATGGAATGAAGAAATAAAACTAGGCATCCTAAAACCATCAGGTTTTATTGGGAAAATTGTGATACAATCAACGTCATATAAAGAGTACATGGGCACAATATTCAAGATACATTTAAAGTGGACAATATAATCTAGCATCCATAAACAAACTAACCTTGTTAAGTGTGCGAACGGCAGCAAATCTAAGCACGGGTTTGGATGAACTTAAGAACAATTGCAGCACCGTGATCGCAGGTGTAAGTTCACGGCTGGTCACACCATTTAGATCAGTTATCGCTCGTGCAGCCTCAAGTATGACCATTTCTGCTTTGTTCCGGAGACAGGACTCAAGAAAATCAAAGAAAGGGCGATCTCCACCTTGTGTATTCATGCCTGACTCTCTAATAACCTGTTTATAACAGTCATGTTTCAGATATCTAAGCATATACAGTAACATTCTGCAGAATGCAAAAAATCAAAAAACAGTACCTGGCTAGTGTACCGAATAAGTAGGCACTGAGCCAGAGGTGAGCGAACTGAACCCCTTGTCAGACTAGTGACAAGCTTGCTAACAGCCAACCGGTCATTTTGTCTAATCTGAAAATTTAGAGTGAAAATATGAAATGTTAGGAAGAAAGCAAACAAAACACAGCGTCATTCTTAGGTCATTTGGGAGAGGTCTAGCATGTTTTCACAGACGTACTTAGTATAGCATTGCTTGTACTTAGTATAGCATTGCTTTGAGAGGGTAGATTGCCCAATAGGAAGAAAGCAAACAAAACGTAGTGTCGTTCATAGGTCATTTGGCAGAGGCATAGCATGTTTTCACGGACATACTTAGTATAGCATTGCTTTGAGAGGGTACTTAATATTGCATGTTTTCGAGAGGGCACTTATTATAGCATTAGCATGTTTCCAAAAGGGTACTTAGATAGCAAGCTTTCAAGAGAGTACCTAGAAATGGTGTATGTTGTTTCAAATAGGTGAATTCCTCATCTTCGTGTAGCTTGATTCATTTGAAAAGTTTTTAGAGATGTATGTCACTACTACTTAAATGAAGCACAAAACGCGAACTCACTTGGTGAAGAAGAGCAAGGGCATGAAACTGAACAAGAGCGGCTCTCGACTGTACAGCCTCCTGAACCTCATTGCTCCATCTTTTCACAACTTCTGGACTTGTCTGTTCAGAATAAAAGCATATGATGAAAACACTGATAAGGATCTGTAGCTGCCAGTAACCTACAATTGCATAAATGCACAAACTAAAATGTAGCACACACCTGAAGCAGGTAAATGCCACTAACGAGAGCCGCACTGGCAACAACGGGGTTCTTGTCAACGATAGCTTGCTTCAGATACCTCTCAATTTGGGTGAGAAGAGTTGAATCAATGATGCGGCAAAGAACTCTTATAGCATTTGCACGATACATATCAGTCTTGCTATTCATATCCTTCATCAGAGAACTTGTCACTATAATAACCTACACCCAATGAAAGACAAATGAAGTCACTCTCAGAGCACACAAAATGCACATTACTGCAAAGTAGAAGCCAGAATTTAGCAACCTCATCTGCTGATGGCGAGAGTTCCTTGATCATGAGGTACACCATCCTCCTAAGTCCAGCATCCTTGGACTGAAACAACTTGGTGGTAGCGAAGAAGACCTCCGTCGCCTCTACCTGCAAAAAATTAACACACTGAGGTACCTACCCAAGAGCACATGTCCTGGAACTTGCACAGAGTCACCAGTTTCCCATGATCCTCGGAAAAATAGCAGTGTACAAACATGTGGTTCTCTGTACTCTTAGATCCCCGGTTTAAAATGTGTACAATTTACGTTTTTACGCTGATCATTATGTTCCAACAAGGTCATTCAGGGTGTTGAACTTAAAGTAAAATAACAGTTACTTTCAGGAAAGTAGAGATGTTAAAACTCAATTTGTTTTCATGATTGCACATGCATGATGCCAAAGACATGTGGTTAAATCGAAAAATATTGGCAACTTTAACATCAACGCGGCTCAATATCAGCAGCCCGGCCCAGCAATTTGAATCAGGAAAGCATAGCTAAAGCACGATAGAAGAAGATGAGGTATACTGTATAGGAGTACCTTGGTAAAGGTGTCGCCCTGGTTGAGCAGATATAGAAGCTTTGTGATCACCTATGGTAACAGACAATGCATCAGTATTCATGCGAATAAGTTAGATCTGAAGGGCGTTCGGGTTGAGATCTAGTGGTGGGATTGGGCAAAGCACCTGGCAGCATCGCCGCGCGTCAAGCTGCGGGTCGTGGAAGACGCGGGCCTCCTGCAGGACGGCGCCCTTCTCGATGCCGAGGAATGGCGAGTAGTACTCTGCAAGCAATCAAGCAAACGAGCGTTCAATCCCAGCACATTACACTGCGCATGGGCATTGGAGCGGCGATCCGCACCGGAATCGAGCCAGATCTAGGGTTCGGCGGGCAGCAGATCTGGGCACGCGAAACCAGGCGCGGGAGCGGAGAAGACGGAGAGGGGAGGGGAGGTTCGTTCGCGCGTGCGTGCGTACCTTCTTCGTCTAAGTCGTCGTCCTTCTTCACGACGAGCGGCTGCGCCATGGCCGCTACTCCTACTGCGGTGGAGCGATGCGCACGCTGATTGGGTGCCCTGGTTGACTGTGCCGCGAGATCTGCGGTGGAGCGCGTCGGCGCGAGGGCTCCCGCGAGTTTTATCTCGTGTGTTGGGAGGGAGGACTGAACGGGAGAGACGAGGAGGACGAGGAGGCGCGGTGTCTTTGTTTGCCTGCAACTTCTACGGCTGCAGCTGCAAGCGTGCAAGTGCAACAGCTTCGCCTGAAAGAAGCCGCTGTTGTTGGCCGGAAAGTTTGAGCTAAAGACATGTACAATGGTATTATCTTACTACTTCCGACCCATATTAATGGGCACACATTTAGTAGAGTAGTTTTATTATGTTGATGTAAAAAAGAGAAAAATTGAAAAAAAGACTTTGTCTTTTCTTATTTAACAGTTCATCTCTTAGCAATAATTCTCTCACCACTAATTTAGAAACCTCTAGTTATTATACCTAAGTTAAGATAGGATCCATTGTATATCACTTTTTTGTCATATATAAATTATTTGGCGTCGCTAAGATAGAACAGTCATGCCTTAAGAGCAACTCTAGCGAAACTCGTATCTGCCGCGGACCCGTATAATAACCGCCAGTTTAAGAGTCCGCGCCGGAAAAACGTCCAGAATGAAGCCCGTAAAAGTGATCGGCCCATAAAAAAATTAAGGAGCACAGCAAATCGCCCCACTCGACCCGTAAAAACAAGGGTCCTTGCCCTGACCCGAGCGCGCCCCGTATTCACCGAAAACGGTTGGCATGACGGACATTTCAGTCGCGCGCTCACTCCTCCCTCTTTCCCCTCTCGGCCGCCAGCTGCGCCGCCGCCGATTCCGGCACAGTTTCACCGCCCCAAGCCGGAAACGAGTCGCCAAATGCCGAAACCCCCGCCCGCCGAGCCCGTAGCCGGAAGGAGAGCTCCTCCCACGCCGGATTCGCCGCCGGCCAAGTCATAGCCGAGCGTCGCGCGCAAGATCCGTCGCCGCCGCCTTTGCCAAGCTTCCTCCCGCCAATGAGTTCTCTTCCGCCGTCCCCTTTGCCAAGCTCCCTCCCGTCGTAGCGTTTGGTTAATTGGTTGGGGCTTTTATAGATGGATTTGACCCCGGTCGAGGAATTTTTGCTCGAGGATTCTTCGTCGTCCGACGACTCAGATGTGGAGTCGCTCCTCGAGAGGCACCGGCAACAAATGGTGGTGGTGGTTCTCGCCATGCACAAACTAGAAGAGAGGAAGAAGAAGAAACGACGTGGTTCCACGGTCGGCCGCCTATGCATCCCTCGCAACCGCGCCCTGGGAAACGAGATGTTGATGAGGGATTACTTCACCGAGTCGCCAACATACCCGTCACATCTCTTCCGACGAAGCTACCGTATGCGGCGATCTCTGTTCGTAAAGATTGTACAAGCATGCGAGGCCAATTCAAAATATATTAGAAGAGAGTTGGCCCGTTCATAAGAAAAACAGGCCAAAAATCGTACAACAAAACACCACACGCCAGTCCCGAGGTTGCGCTCCACATGGGTCGACGACCAACTAGGTCGACACCACACCTCAAAGCAACAGGCGAAGGCGAAAGACCGGCGCCACCGCTCCAACAACCACGCCAGCCCCAAGGTCGCGCCCCGTCGGGCCGAAGACGAGCTCGCCTCCGTCAAAACCGCCAAACACACCACAGGTCCAGTCTGGTGGACGTCCAAAGCGAGGCCCCAAGAGGTAAAGCGACGCAAGAGCGCTGCCCTCGCTCGATCCCGCGAGGATCAAGGGTTTCCCCCGTAGAGCCCGGGTAGAGGAGCGAGAACACCGCTTCGACGACGACTTCGAGAAGGAAGCGGCGCCCACGGGCGTCACCGTCGTCAGACCCGGCCACCTGATACGTCCCAAACGTATCTATAATTTCTGCTTGCTCCATGCATGTTTGGAGTGACTTTGCCATGTTTTGCTTGAACTTTCATACACTTTTGAACCTATTTGGACTAACCTATTAACTCAGTGCACCCAGTTGCCAGTTTCTGTTTTCTGCTGTTTTTGTATTTCAGGTTTTCCGGCCATTAAAAGTGCTCCAAAAATTCCGAGAAAAATAAAAAAAAATCAGCGCAACAGAAGCTTCCGGAATCACCAAGAGAGGGAAGGGGGGCCACCACCAGGAAGCCAGGAGGGCAGGTGGCGCGGCCCCACCCTGGGTCGCGCCAGGGACCCTCCTGACTGCCTCGTGGGTCCCCTCGATGCCCCCTTCGCCTATATTTACCCCTCGGGGTGGAAACCCCTAATGTCGATCTCTTTCTCGCGAACTCCCCTCTGTACCGCCGCCGCCGCCGTTTCAAGATCGGGGCTGCCTGGAGAAGCTGCCCCGGCACCCTGCCGGAAGGAGGAACCCCCTCCGGGAGACCATCCATAGCCATGGACGCCTCCCGGATGTGCCGTGAGTAGTCCCCCTTGGACCATGGGTCTGTGACCAGTAGTTATGTGATGAATCTCTCCCCCTTTTGTGCTTCCACTTTCGAGTCCTCGTGAGCTGCCTCACATGATCGAGGCATCTATGTAATTTCTGTTGTTGCTATGCTGAGTTTGTTGGGATCTGATGGATTATGAGACTATGTTCAGATTGTGATGAGTAATATATTTGGTTCTTCTCTTTTATATTTTGTTCTTGAGTAAATTCTTGCATGTTCTCCGTTGCGGTATTTGCTTTGGCCAAGTATTTTATTTGCAACTCCAAGAGAGAGTGTTATGCTCGATTATGGGTTCAGCCCCTTGATGTCTAGCTTGAGTGACAGAAACATGAGACTAGGGGATGTGATGTTGCCACCAGGGATAAAACAACGGTGCTTGTACCTGCGGGTGCAAGGATTGTTTACTTTACGCAAAGTTCTTTTAATGCAGTTGTTTGTTGCTTTGAGTTTACACTTTGGGTGGGATTCGCAACTTAATACCAGCGAGATGTTCTGGATAGATATCTTGTAACAGCCTAGTTTTCCCAAAAATTAAAATTTTTGTTTTCGGTGTGAATTGTTTGATTGTCTGAGTTGTTTGCAGTGTTTGCTTCACCGAAATAATAATCGGTGAATATTTCTCCCCCTTATTCTCGTATCGGATGCGTGACCCACCCCTTTTCCACCACGGCACACGACCTTGCGACACCGGGGTTTCACCCAATCACCGTCGCTACCGGCACAGGACCAGCCATCGCCACCGGAACGAAAACCCCATTTATTTAATAAACGGATTATTTTATGGGGCGCCGAAAAATGTTGTCAGAATGTCACCGTAGTGAGGTACGATCGACGGGCTCGACGCGCTGAGCGTGTAGGTCGAAGTTTCGTCGGAATCGGAGTTCGTATGCACCTCCGGCGGTCACGACCGCGATCGCCGGACGCGCGAGAGGGGTACCGGAGGTCATCGGGGGTATTTTCGTCATCCTGCCACCTAGCCTGCCCTATATAATGACCCCTCACCTCCCCCCTTGGAAATTAGGGTTTCCCTAAGCAATTTTTGCAGCCACCCCCCTCCAAAATACCAGTTTTTGCCCCAAGGCCCCTCACAGCCCCGAAACCCTAGATCTGAAGTGCTTTGGGCCGTCGGATCTGAAGCTGGACGTCTCAAATGGTGCCATGTGGCTCCCCAAGCCTCCCCCGCAGCACAGCCACGCCCCGGGCCGCGCGGGACCGCCTCCAGCCACCGCCGGGGCCGATCCGGGCCGACCTCGGCCGTCTCCTCCCGCTGCAGCCGCCGCGGAGCTCCAGCCTCCGGCCAGCCGCCGGCCGGCAAGCCAACCGGCGCCGCCACCGCCGTCGCGTCCCTCCTCTCCTCCCCGCGACCCTCTCCCTTCTCCTCTCCCCCTCCGGTTCCCTCTCATCCTCTCTCCCTCCCTCTTGCAGGAGCCGCCGGCCGCCATTGGCGCACCTCCGATCGAGCTCACCTGGGACGGCCGCAGCCTGCAGCCACCGCCCGGATCCGGCGAGGGGCGGCCAGATCCGGCTCCACCACGATGCCCCGCGCCCCGTGCCCCCTCCTACGAGCCGCCGAAGCCTCCCCGCGCTGCCTGGTCCCCTCGCCGGACCGCGGCCATGCGTCGCCGCCGTCGTGGCTCCTCTCGTGCGGGAGGAACGAGCCGAGCTCGCAGCGCCCCCAACCGCACGTGGGCCACGGCCCACTGCAGCCGCCAGGCCTGGTCCAGCCGCGATGGGCCTTGGCCCAACTGGGTGAGGCCCCCCTCTGTTTTTTTTCGTTTGCTGTTTCTTTTTTTTTCTATTATTATTTCTGCTAAGTTTTTTATCTGCTGCTGTTAGTTGTTTTGCAACGATAATTGCGAGTAAACCGTAGCTCCGATGAACGTTCCCCCAAAACGAAAGTTGCTCAGTTTTGCGTGCTCTAGCATTCGTATGTAGAAAGTTTTTGCATTTGAGGTCGTCTTGATTGTGTAATTGTGTGCTGAACAGGGCATTAGGCCGTTAAACTGCTATTTTCCTGTTAAGTGTTGCTGTTATTATTTTGTTGCAACTTTGCATGATGATTATAACAAATCCATGAGGCCTATTGCATTGATTCCTTTTGCGTTGCGTTAAGCAATGTTTCTACTTCAGTTTCATGCATTCACATGCCATATTTGCTTGCTGCATCATGTTTATATCTTGCTCCAAAGTAGCTATCCTGATGTTATTGTGCTGCTATTGCTGAAACTGTTATTTTGTTGCAACTTCGGTCGACGAGTGTGTCGCGACCGTTTATCGGAATTGAGTGATTCCAATTGCATTTTGTTAAGCATCATGTCTACTTTCATCCCATGTATTGCTATGTCATGTTGCTGCACTTTTGCATATAGATTTACCCCTGATTATACAGCATGTGTGCATAACTTGTCTTGCTTATATCTTTTTAACCGTAACTCCGTTTGGGGTGTTCTTTATATGTAACTTGATTAGTTTTTCGTGTTCTTTGTGTTTATGCTATTGCTTGCTGTTGTTAACTAACCTAAAATATGGTTTAGGGAAGAACAGTACCAAATCCTTTAATCATCGTGCGGCACTTAGTGTTATGCCATGTTTAGGTTGTGCTTCACTTAAATTGACTAGCATAGATAGTTTACTTTGTGCCTCACCTCTTGCCATGTTTGTGTGCTATGCCATGCTTGCTTGAGTTGCCATGTTAATAACCGTTGGTTGATCACCTGTAGCTAACCAACTTGAACCACCGTAAACGTGTGGTACCGTCGTGTGTGACGAGTACTCCACTTAACCTGTTAGTAACCGTTCTCGACGATAGATCCGTATCGCGTTGCCGTGCCTTGTGTTGTTTCTTTGATCTTGTGTTGCTCCGTAGTAATATTGGTGCACCGCTGATTTCTTTCCAGTGTTTACTTCTTGTGTGCTCCCGCGGGTACCTCTCGGAGACGACGCGAGCGTGCGATCAACTACACCTTCGGAACCCGACTTATCAACAGGCAAGGACTATACATTACTTATGATCCATTCTATTTCAACCAGCGGTTTGCATGCTAGTCTAGGTTAGGTTCGATGTTTGATCCTACCACATGTTTACAGCCTCTTTCAAACCGATACAGCCATGTCCCCTCCCAGCAAACCTTGTACTGCTATGTTACTATTGCTCGTTGCTCAGCCCCTGCTTAGTATGCATGCTTAGGATGCTACGTTGTTACCCTGTTACTCTTTGGGTTGGGATATCACCTGATTATTATATTATTGTTATTGATGATCTGATTATTATAATGTTGACTATATTCGACGAAGGATGGAAGGTCTAGGCTATCCCGCCCCGACGCTTTGTTCCATTCGAGTCACCTAGGATCCGAGTTCCGGGTATTGGTTTTAAGACTGAGCGTGCCTAACCGCGTGTGGGATTTTATGGGGTCCCCTTTTCTTACCTATCTAGCTTCAAACATTTCTAGTGGTGGCCCAAGCTGATTTACCATTTGAAACTCATGCATATACGTCTGTCGGGTAGCTCCTTGCAGATGTCTTTTCAAAACACCCCGGGCCAGCGAGGACATAGCTTCTCTGTTGGTCCAATCTGACCGGCTGAGGACCCGGTCTCATAAGAGAACTAACCGGTAATCCAAACCCGAGTTATACGGTAGAGTCCGATTCGAGAGCGTGGCCAGCTTTTGAGTTGGGTGTCGACTCACCGGGGGCCACCCGGATTTGTTCGTTGTTAGCTAGAGGGACTTGTCGTTTCGGATCTCTTGGAACTAAATCATAAAATGGTTGCATGTGATGGGTAGCAACTGAGAGAGATGGGCGTGCGTGCGGAGCCTTGTAATGGGCAGTTCGTACACCCCTGCAGGGTTAAATCTTTTCGAAAAGCCGTGTCCACGGTTATGGACGACTTGAGACCTACGTCCTGTTCATAGACAACAACAACTGAGATAATCTTAATATAACTTGATCAACGTGTGTGTGTGCCTTGATTGCTTCTTCTTCGTCGGGATGCGAAGAGGAGGACAAGGATAGGATAGGTGTTATGTTTGCGTAGTAGTTGATAGCAAGACTTGTTGGAGGCGATTCCTCATCGTATGCTTGGCTTCTTATCTTACTCTCTAGATCGTTAGCCACTTCATAAATGCTAGTGCGGCAGCAACCTCACCACTTACCCCTTCCTTACCGTAAACTACTAGTTGTCCTAGAATGACGAGTGATGAAGTCCTTGCTGGGTCAGATGACCACTACAGTTGGATGTTGAGTACCTCTGTACTCATGATACTACCCCCAAACTCTTTTCAGGGTTCTGATCGACGACAGGTATGGTGATCGACATTTCACGTGGAGACTCGACGACGACTAGTTAGGCGGATCCCGGCAGAGAGCCTGGACCCGTGTGGTTATGGGGATCGACGCTTTTCTCTTTGCCAGTAGGCATTTGCTTGTAGTCTGTACTCAGACATGTATCTTCCGCTGTTGTATTGTATTTGAGGCAGTTGTATGCCAATTGTATGAGATGTTGTATCCTGTATCTGTAATGTTGTGATATCATGTTGGAAATCCGGGGCATATGGCTTTGTCATATGTCGCGGTGGGACCGATATGTGCTTCGTCCCCGGATCTGGGTGGAAACACCTAGATCTGGAACAGTACCGCATATCGGGCCTTACATATCTCAAGGTGGATGATTTGTAGTAGATGCAGATGGATTTCGGTCTACTTACCTTGGCGTACTGCCCATTGCTTTTGAGCCCTTCCTTTCTTTGCAGCATAGTTAGCATTGCGGTGCCTTCATAATCCTGTCAATTGCCCAACTGTGATTTGTTTACCTCGCTAGCACTTTTATCGTCTTTTGGGAGAGAGACATCACTAGTGAAAATCACGGGACCCCGGTCCATCTTCACATTATTGTTCACACCCTCAATTTACTTTTAGCTTTTACTTTCCTTTGCACCTTTTATCTCTTGCGTTGATCCTTTGTAAATGACAAGGCCGGAGGAATTGACAACTCCTCTATACTCGTTGGGAGCAAAGTTATTTGTTGTTGTGTGCAGGTCCACGACAACACCCTAGTCAGGAAGCAATTTCTGGCGACGTTGCCACCTACTTGTATCTCCTGAGTCCTACTGGTTCGATAACCTTGGTATCTTCACCGAGGGAAACTTGCTGCTGCACTGCATCTCAAACCTTCCACTTGGGGTAACCAACGAGGGCCGAGAAGCCATCAAGCAAATTTCTGGCGCCGTTGCCGGGGACTCAAGTCTACAAGATAGGGGAGTTGCACACTATCTTTTACCTTTGCTTTTTAGTCTTGTTAGTTTACCTTTCAGTTTTTTACTTTTGTGTCCCTAATAAAAAATACCAAAAATACCTGCTGCTACTATGGGTTCCAATGAAAACACTAAGTTGTGTGACTTCACTAGTCACAACAACAGTGACTTTATCTGCACTCCTATTGCTCCACCTGCCACTTCAGCACCTTCTTATGAGATTAAACCTGCTCTGCTTAACCTTGTCATGAAAGATCAATTCTCAGGAGCAGGAGAAGATGTTGTCTTGCACCTAAACAACTTTATCGAGCTCTGCGACATGCAGAAGTACAAGGAGGAAGAAGAGAGAATTAAGAGCCTTCCTACCTACCACACAGTAGCCACTATCCAAGTAGTTGAGGATGTCCAAACTGTTAGCACCCATCACACCCCTAGTCCCACTGGACCTATCAATGGTGATGCTACCACCTCAACCTTAGAAGAGGAAACCTCTATGAACGTAGAGGCTTTCAAACAAGTGAGCTTAAATGATATCACTACTTCCTTGGTAGATAGTAGTGACTTAGACTTTGACAACTGCACTTTACCAGAAGTTATTGGTTTCCTACACAAGATGTCTAGAGACCCCCACACCAGCACACTCAATCTTGCCTTCACAGAGCATATCACCAATGCTCTAATCAAAGTTAGGGAGGAGAAGCTTAGACTAGAAGCCTCCATACCTAGGAAGCTAGGAGATGGTTGGGATCCTACGATAAAAATTAAATTGAATAACTTCTCTTGTTATGCTCTTTGTGATGTTGGAGCAAGTACCTCTGTTACGCCCAAAAGAATGTATGATATGCTTGAATTGAAATCTTTTGATCCTTGTTCTTTTGGTGTTCGTCTTGTTGATTCTTCCGTAAAGAAACCTTTGGGGAAGATCGACGATGTTCTTATCATTGTCAATGACAATTATGTTCCCGTTGATTTCACTATTATGGACATTGAGTGTGAGCCCTCTTGTCCAATTATTTTGGGACGTCCTTTTCTTCGCACAGTTGGTGCTATCATTGACATGAAAGAGGGAACTATCAAATTCCAATTCCCTCTCAAGAAAGGGATGGAACATTTCCCTAGGAAAAAGATTAAGTTACCTTTTGAGTCCTTCACACGGGCTAGTTATTCTCTTGAAAAGACTTGATCTTCTGCTTTAAGCCTAGCTAATGGCTCTAAAGAAGCGCTTTCGGGAGGCAGCCCGCAACGAATTTAGGTTTTTCTTTTTGCTTTTGTTCTGTTCTTAGTGGTCTTGATGATTGTTACTACTGTAGCAACATCATTGTATCTTTACTTTTCAAGCTTTGTGCCAAGTTTAGCCTCCGATTGCAAGAAAGGTCAAAAGTTGGTGCTTGCTGTCCAGAAACAGATTCTGTCTGCTTGACAGAAAAATTCTCAATAAATCACCAGATCATCTTTTTGATCTGAATTTTTTTGACAACATGCTCCATACAATTACCTTTCAGGTGTCTGTTCAAAAATTTTTGATTTGAGTTGCAGAAGTACCTCGAAAAAATTCTCCTTTCTCTGTTGTTCTGTTTTTCTCAGCTTCTGCCCCGGGTTTTCTTTTCGCAGTTTTGCAATCCTTAAGCTTGATTTTTATTTGCAAACTTTTTTGGGCAGGCAAGAGAAACAATAGCTCTTCCTGGAAATATTTATTTGCAGTAGAGGAAAATTATTTTATTAGGGTACTAACCTCTCTAATCAGCCTACAATGAGTTATGTATGAAGGGAGTTTTCAAGTGCGCAATGGAGGATGATGAAAGAAGATTCAGGAGTGTCAAACGCTCAAACTTGGGGATGCCCATGTGCACCCCCAATAAATATTCAAGGAGACTCAAGCGTCTAAGCTTGGGGATGCCCCCGATGCATCCCCTTCTTCATCAACAATCATCAGTTTGTCCCTTGTTGCACTATATTTTTATCACTTCATGCGTTATGTGCTTTGCTTGGAGGGTCTCGCTCTTTACTTTTCTAGGTTTGTTTTGCTTTCTTTGCTGTAGTAACAAGTTAGACCCCAACTTACTCTTTTGTGTGGGAGACATTCACGCTCCGCTTGAACTAGAACTCCTCATAGGATTTGCATGCTTATTCTTTTAGCTGTGAGCTGTTCTTTTTCTTTTCTTAGCTGATGTTCTGTTTAGTTGTAGTGCTTTAGTTTTTCTAGAGCTTTTCTTTTGTCTTAGGTTGAACTTTCTATAGGTTGCATGTTTTATCCTGTTAGAGAGTTTGCCTGTTGCACTGAGTTCTGTGTCTTGACTGAAATTAGGTAGTTAAACTAGTTGTTCTCTTTGTAGTAGTAACTTGCAATAGTTTTGAGGTATTGACTAGAGTAATGTTTGAACTTATGGTGTCAAGAGCTCTTGCCTATTAGTGATAGATGTCGTATTTTGGGCAATCCGTGTGTTTTTCTAAAACCAAAAAACCCCTGTTGAGAACTCTAGCTACTAGATGGATCACTAACCTCTGGAGGTTCGAATATTAGAGTACACTCACGTACCATGAGTCGAGGATGCGCAAGGATAACCAAACCCCCATACACTCCTCCTCGGGGTACCTGTCTCTTTGTGAACCTCCTGATTAGATTGAGAGTTACCGATAATAAGTGCATGAGTTCTTCGGACTAATGTGAGTATTCGAAAGTTGACAGTTCCACCCACCTATACTTTTTCTAGCCTCTTCGGTACCGTGCATTGCCCTTTCTCACCTCGAGAGTTGGTGCATACTTCGTCGATGCATCCAAACCCTTGGCATGATACGCTCTGTCATCATAAGCCTCCTTATATCTTTCCTCAAAACAGCCACCATACCTACCTACAAGGCATTTCCATAGCCTTTCCGAGATACATTGCCATGCAAAATCCACCTTCTCATGACTTGATCTTCATGTCATACATGCTACTTGATTGATCGATGAGCCGCATGCTAGTTGGGCCTTCCCCTAATCATTGCTACATGACGCGCTAGTATCATTGCATATCCTGCTACCCTGGCAGAGGCATACATTTGCATCATGATAGTTACATTTTCTTTATGTGAGTACCTTTGTAAAGTGTGAAAGATCTCCTATATTCTTGTAAAATATAGAGTATTGCCCCTAAAGTAAGGAAAAGATCCCAAAGAGGACAAAATCAAAAGATCCCAAAGAGGAAAAATGAGAGTCAAATAGAAAGAGGCATTGAGGCCACCAAAAAAATAAAAATAAAAGAGAAAAAAATTAAAAAGAGAGAAGGGGGCATACTACTATTCCTTTTGAGAGATCCACACTAGTACTTCATCTTATATCCCTTGTACTCCATAGAGATCATCATCATGCATGTAGCTATGTGGGGACCCTTCACACTATAGAACTTGGCTTGTATATTCCAATGATGAGCCTCCTCAAACGAGCTCTAGGTCTTCTTGAGCAAGCAAGTTAGATGCACCCCCACTAGTTCCCTTGGAGAGCTTTTAGCTCACATGTGCATCCGTTGTATGGCAATCCCTACTCCTCACATCATATCTATCATATGGCCTTCTCTCGCCTATGATTGTCCTCATTGATGTGAGCCTTTCACACCTTTTGTCTTCCTCCTCCACCTTCTTTCTGTTTCGCCTTTTAGGTGTCAACTTTCTTTCTCACGCTCATCCATTGCATGAGTGCTAAAAATATCGAAAGGGAGTGGATCAGTTTGACCTGTACCTGGCTAGTGGTCTGGGGACGAGTCCAGATAAGAATCCAAAGGAGACCAAGTGTGAAACTTTAGTAGATAGTTGTTCTCAACAACATTTTTTCTCTTTCTTCCCAGTCCATTGCTTGCACGCAAACACCATCTGGAGACATTCGAGTCACGGACAGCAAGAGCTCTTGCACCCTTTGTTCTTTTGTTGCTTGTGTCAATGCTAATATAGACTCATGCTTGTTAAGACTTGAATTGAATTGCATACTTTGATTGCTTTACTTAAAAGTCCTTTTATGGTTGTGTGGTATGTCACCACAGAAATTATGCTTGTTATCATTTACCTACTCGAGGACGAGCAGGAATTAAGCTTGGGGATGTTGATACGTCCCAAACGTATCTATAATTTCTGCTTGCTCCATGCATGTTTTGAGTGACTTTGCCATGTTTTTCTTGAACTTCCATACACTTTTGAACCTATTTGGACTAACCTATTAACTCAGTGCACCGAGTTGCCAGTTTCTGTTTTCTGTTGTTTTTGTATTTCAGGTTTTCCGGCCATTAAAAGTGCTCCAAAAATTCCGGGAAAATATATAAAAAATCAGCGCAACAGAAGCTTCCGAAATCACCAAGAGAGGGAAGGGGGGCCACCACCTGGCAGCCAGGAGGGCAGGTGGCGCGGCCCCAGCCTGGGCCGCGCCAGGGACCCTCCTGACTTCCTCGTGGGTCCCCTCGATGCCCCCCTTCGCCTATATTTACCCCTCGGGGTGGAAACCCCTAATATCGATCTCTTTCTCGCGAACTCCCCTCTGTACCGCCGCCGCCGCCGTTTCAAGATCGGGTCTGCCTGGAGAAGCTGCCCCGGCACCCTGCCGGAAGGAGGAACCCCCTCCGGGAGACCATCCATAGCCATGAACGCCTCCCGGATGTGCCGTGAGTAGTCCCCCTTGGACCATGGGTCCGTGACCAGTAGCTATGTGACGAATCTCTCCCCCTTTTGTGCTTCCACTTTCGAGTCCTCGTGAGCTGCCTCACATGATCGAGGCATCTATGTAATTTCTGTTGTTGCTATGCGGAGTTTGTTGGGATCTGATGGATTATGAGACTATGTTCAGATTGTGATGAGTAATATATTTGGTTCTTCTCTTTTATATTTTGTTCTTGAGTAAATTCTTGCATGTTCTCCGTTGCGGTATTTGCTTTGGCCAAGTATTTTATTTGCAACTCCAAGAGAGAGCGTTATGCTCGATTGTGGGTTCAACCCCTTGATGTCTAGCTTGAGTGACAGAAACATGAGACTAGGGGATGTGCTATTGCCACCAGGGATAAAAGAACGGTGCTTGTACCTGCGGGTGCAAGGATTGTTTACTTTACGCAAAGTTCTTTTAATGCAGTTGTCTGTTGCTTTGAGTTTACACTTTGGGTGGGATTCGCAACTTAATACCAGCGAGATGTTCTGGATAGATATCTC
The DNA here is from genome assembly GCA_950022295.1 of Bromus sterilis. Taxonomy (NCBI): domain Eukaryota; kingdom Viridiplantae; phylum Streptophyta; class Magnoliopsida; order Poales; family Poaceae; genus Bromus; species Bromus sterilis. The sequence continues at coordinate 132,227,480 of OX465601.1, read as the reverse complement.
AAGGTGGATGATTCGTAGTAGATGCAGATGGATTTCGGTCTACTTACCTTGGCGTACTGCCCATTGCTTTTGAGCCCTTCCTTTCTTTGCAGCATAGTTAGCGTTGCGGTGCCTTCATAATCCTGTCAATTGCCCAACTGTGATTTGTTTACCTCGCTAGCACTTTTATCGTCTTTTGGGAGAGAGACATCACTAGTGAAAATCACGGGACCCCGGTCCATCTTCACATTATTTTTCACACCCTCAATTTACTTTCAGCTTTTACTTTCCTTTGCACCTTTTATCTCTTGCGTTGATCCTTTGTAAACGAAAAGGCCGGAGGAATTGAAAACTCCTCTGTACTCGTTGGGAGCAAAGTTATTTGTTGTTGTGTGCAGGTCCATGTGACGCCCCCAAAATCAATCCGTGTACAGTAATCATACACGCAGGGTACACGGCTGAGATTAGGGTGCCACGGTGATAATATCACAGCACAACACTAAACACAAAAGGATAAACAAATATGTTACAATAGAGGGGGTCACGCGGACCCGAATACATAAGTCATACAAGCCATAATATCTGAGTACAGACATAGTTAGTCAAGTTTTGCCTTAAGAACGGTAGCACAAATCACATCAGAGATACAGATCGAAAGGGCGAGGCCTCCTGCCTGGGATCCACCGAACTACTCCTGGTCAACGGGGAACTCGACGTCGTAGTAGGCGCCTCCGGGGTACTCCTGCTCCTGGGCTCCAACGTCGGCTGAAGCGGCCGATCAGGCAAAACATTAAAGGAAATAAAGCAGGTGAGGAGCTAGTATACCCGCGAGTCTTACGTCCGCTACTAAGCATTATGCATTGTATCAACGGAAAGAAGAGGCTGTATATAATGGACTAAAAGACAGAAATCCAGAACAAGGGTAAGAAGCTAGGCCTATCGAAGACTAGCATCTTCCGACGATGTCTTGCAACATGAGGTAAGAATCAGCCAACAATTTATATAAAGCATAAAGTAACAATGCAGCAGAAGTTGCTGCAGCATTGTATAATAATAAGTTGTAATAATTAACAATGCCTCCGAGTTCACCTTCTCGACATCCCCGCGAGGAAGAAAACCCGGAACCATACAGTTTAATAATAATAGTTTCTAGTGGTAAGATCCAGCTTCAGCATAAAGCGTCCTGTTACCGTGGACACGGCTATTCGAATAGATTAATCTTCCCTGCAGGGGTGCACTTGTGTTACGCTACACGCACGGATCTCCAGGGTGGCGGGAACCTTATCAGGGAACGCTCCACCGAGGCTATCCGACACTTCATAGCCCATCTTTCAAACTCAACAGAGAGGTGATCCGCCGGACTATGTCCTATGTACGCGGGGCTTTGGACCCTAACCCCGACGTACTCCTGCACGGTGCGAGGCTGGCCGGTGAAGTTAAATCAAAGCAAATACAAATCACACTGCCACGGCAAATAAGACAACACCACTTCCCGGCGCAGGCCACGGTACTGCTGACGTCTGAAGAGTCCTCGGGCGACACTACGAAGCAGAGGAGCCCATAACTCGTAATTCCCACGGGTAGGTAGTGCGTACATGGAATATAGCCAACTCAAGACATTCACTGAACCATTTATCATTTTATTAACCTGCGTGACAACCGTTATCGTTGCCTCGACTTAACTGACCCGCGGACAACGACAGCAGCCAGGACCACCAGTACATCGGTGCCTGCCCCGTCGTCCCACCAAGTCACTACGGTTACCAACAAGGTGAACCGTCTCCTTACCTGGTCTCGCGTGTGCTCCTGGAGGAGCTCGACTTTCGTATTTTGGTAACTCTCGCGGCCAACGATCAGGGGCCAAGCACACCGGTACACTGGTCGTGCCCTCCCTGTCGTCCCGTCGCAATACCGCTCGCGGGCACCGTTGGGTCGCCCGACTTCTTACCTGAAGGACAATCGCCGTTCAGGACCCTATGGCGGCAAGTCAAAGTCAGCCTCGAGTGGAGTACAAGGATTACTCCTTGATAGCTCACACTTGAGGTGACTAGGCATAACCCAGATAGGGGCCTTAGACGGTGTCTGCATTGTACCGTACCTGTGCAGTTATAATATTTGTATCCGCGTTCACTCCCCTGAGTGACCACGGCCCGCTATCTAATCCTAGCTAACAATGCGCAGGGCTCACTGCTGAATAATGCATAATAATGATAGGAAGCATAGGATAAAGGAGGTACATCAAGGGGCGACAAAAACAGGCTATGCAATTGAATAGGATTGTAACGTAGCAGCAGCAGTAACAATGCCTAGTGCAAGAAATGTACGGAAAGATAGGCGATATCTGGGGAAGAGAATGGCTCTGCTTGCCTGGAAGCTCGACGGTAGTAGTAGGGTCGTCGACGAAGTAGTCGTACTCAGCAGCGGTGTAGTCGACGGCAGCAGCGGGGTCTACCGGAGATTAAGGGGGAAAGAAACAGTAAATACACATCAAGCATATACAAACAGATGCATGACATGACAGATGAAATGTTAGCGGTGTTCTAACGCAGTGCAATGCACATTGCTCGGAACGGAAATTCATCTGAGGATGAACTACCGGCTTCGGATGATTATCGGACAAGGTGTCCGGAGGGGGAAAAGATCAAGCCGGAGGTGTAGTGGGTACCGGAAAAACATGAGGGGGGTGTATCCGTGCTAGTTGATCTATTCTGAGAAACATTCGTGTTCGAAATAAATTCATCCCGGTACTTTAGCAGTACCGGACAATTTATCGGACTGCCGGTCCGGAGGGGGACGGTTCGATGTTCGTTGTGTTAGAGGGGTTTGATAGACATACGGATAGCGTATTCGTATTCGTTATATTTTTCCGATCAATTTTCATGTATAAAGTTTTTGAATCCGAGTTATGGTTTAAAAGTTATTGAATTTCAAAGTTTTAAATCATTTAAATGATTTTCTTAATTTCTTTTATTATTTATTCAACATTATCCAGAACATTATCCAAAACATTATCCAAAACATTATCCAAAACAGCGCCTGACATGTGGGACCCACATGTCAGCCTCCGTTTATTTATAAGACATTTTATTAAATCAAAAATAGCCTCTGGGCCCACATGTAAGTCACTGGAATTTATTTAAATCTTATAAATAATTAAAGAAACCTGACAAGGGGGCCCAGTGGTCAGTGACTCCAGTGATAACTAAACATGGTTAATTAATATAATGACCAGGGGACCCACGTGTCAGTGACTGGGGGGGTTTATTATTCTGTTAATCTCTCCTGTTAAGTTAACTAAGTAATTAACCGGGGGGGGGGGGGGTCCACTGTCAGTGGCTTAGGGTTTTGGGTTAAGCCCTAATTATCTAGCTGACACCGGGGCCCCACCTGGCAGGCTCACCGGAACCTCACCGGCGACTCGCCGGCGACGAGGTTGACGGTGGCGACACCACAGGGCTCGGGAGGGGGCGCGGTTAGCCCCAATCGAACGGGGAGGCGACGGGGAGGCGTCTGGTAGAGGTGGCGCGGGCGTGGAGTTGCCGGAGTGACGCCGGCGACGAGGTAGATGATCGCCTGTGCTCGGACCTCGTCGGGAACGCGTCAACGGAGAGGGCTTTCGAGCGTGCGCTACGGGATGGTGTTCCTGGGAGCAAGGCGAACACGAGGACGTGCTCGGCGCGCCAAAAGCATGACCTAGGCCACGGGGGAGAACACGTCGGCGGCGACGGAGCCACGACTCCAATGGCGTCGGCGGATTTAGTGCACGAGGGGCTACGCGGGGGTTTGGGGAAGGTAGAGGAGCTCACCGCGAGTGCAGCAGTGGTGGCAGTGGGCTCGATGGCGTATCGACGGCGGCGAATTCCCTCTGTGACGTCGCGGCTGCCGGAGTTGGGGAAGTTGACCGTGCGCTCGACGTAGTGGCTCCGATCTCGATTCCTTGCGCTAGGAGACGAAGACGACAACGTGGAACACGCTGGACAAGGCGGCGTGGCGACGCGAGCTCACTGGCCGCGTGAGCTCAAGGCCATGGCGACGGCGGCTCGGGTGGGATCTTCCCCGACGACTGCGAGAAGAGGAGGAGAGGAAATGGAGGAGGGGCGTGTTCAGGGGGTAGCTGGGGGCGCCCTTATCGCGTCAGAGGCACAGGGGAGGTGGGGGCGGCCGGCAGACGTCCCAGCCATGGCGAGCTCACAACGGCGACGGGGCAGGTGACGGAGGGGACGGGGGCAGGTGAGGAAGGGGAGATGGGCCGGGGTGGGCCTCGCCCCAGGCGAGTTTTTAGCATTTTTCCTTTTCTTCTTATTTTCCATTCTGTTCTTTTCCTTTTGTATTGGTTTTAATTGTTTTAACATTTTTTTAAAATGTGTGACCTGGCCCATAATTAGGAGTGTATATTTCCAGAGTGCCACAAAAAGTTTAGGCTTAAAATAAAACCATTTACCATTTCTTTATAATATTCAATTGTCAAATGGGGCTGTTATGCTTGGTGTTTGAATTGTTTGAATTTTCCAGTGGCAAAATAAAATACTATAACCATATGGACATGACCCAATGATTATTTGTGATTTTATAAAAGTGGTCCCATGATTTTTGGGCAAAGTTTAATTGCAACATATTTTTCATAGCAACCAAAAGGCATTTTGAATATGATCAAAAGCAAAGTGGGTCATGGCATGTTTTGCATAGTGATTAGCAACAGTGATAAGTCCACAGTAAAAGTGATTACTGGTACAGACAACTGAGGGTGTTACAGTCCACGACAATACCCTAGTCAGGAAGCAATTTCTGGCGAAGTTGCCACCTACTTGTATCTCCCGAGTCCTACTGGTTCGATAACCTTGGTATCTTCACCGAGGGAAACTTGCTGCTGCACTGCATCTCAAACCTTCCACTTGGGGTAACCAACGAGGGGCGAGAAGCCATCACCACCACCAGGACAAGGCTTTTGCCCAACGATGTGTCCCAAACCTCACGCCCGCCCAACAAGGACCGGCACAACCACCATACCTCCCCTCCCCCTCCGTGCTCCCGACGACCATCAAAACAGGCCTCCCGCTGCCACGCCTAGGCTCCCCGTCGCCACGACGGAGGCCGTCGACCGGATCATCACCGCTCCCCCACATGCCTGCAGCCGACAGACCCCCACCAAAGAGCACCGTGGGCGTCGTCAGAATGTCATAAAAGAGGGGGCGCCCACCAACACCAACACGAAGCACGAGGGCGAACGCCGATGGCCACAGAACACAGAGCCACCACCACCACTGTTGGATATATGCTCTAGAGGCAAATAATATATGATTATTCCAATATATCTAAGCAATTTCATAACCAGTTTCATACCGTGCTAGAACTGTGTCAGTGAAACAATGATGCAGGTGTGGTATAGAAACCCCCAGAGTTCCTAGTTAGCCTCTACATCGATAACTAGTTCATGGTCAACATGATAATCGTGGTTTCGCTATCATGGACAATTAAGTCTCTTGACTATGAGGTCACCTCACTGGTTAAGTGACGTGATGAACATTACCCAAAGTAAGCATTGCAGCATGATCAAATCTTATGAAGGTTCAGTGTTGTAATTACAGAACGTGGTAGACCGTTCCTTTGACCGTGAGTACGTGCATACTTACTATCTTCCCGGATGCTTTGACTTACATCCCACCACCTGACTGAAATATGCGGGTCATAATGGTTGTATCTTAGGTATTCCGTGGAGATATGTTGAGGAGTATTGTTACAAGAGCGGGATTTGTCAATCCATATAATGGATAGATACTCGGGGCCCACTCGGTGAGATTCCATCCATAAAGCTGCAGCGTGTGACTAGGTCACGGGGATGAATATCACGGGAACGAGTGAATGAGGATTAGTTCAGAACGAGGTTGAACCAGACATAGGATGTCATTGATCGAATCTCGGAACAATCCAGTATCGCTGACAAAGGGAATGCTATACGGCGTAAGGTCCAATCGGTGTTTGATATCCGGAATGCACAGGGGTCATTATGGGCATCCAGGTCCCGCTGATGATCATTGACAGTAGCCTCATGTCGGTCATGACTGGAGTGTTCTCGGACCATAGGGTAACACACTTAAGGGCTCGATGAAATCGGAGATCTTTTCGGAACCATCGGAGTAACCAGAGAATAAAGGAAACAATATCGGAGAAGTACCGTGTTGAACCGAAACAAGTTTGGAGTGAACCGGAAGGTGTTCCGGAGCACCGGGAGATGGAATATTATGTTTTAGTTATTAATTAATTGAATTAATAATTAAAATCATTTTATTTCTAATTAATATGTGCAATGGGCCTTAGTGGAGAAAAGGGCCCATTAGGGGAAATAAAAGGGAAAAAGAAAAAGAAAAAAGAGGGGGAGGCGCCATGGGCCCTAGGGCCCATGAGGGGTGCGCCCCCTCCCCCCCTTGGCCGGCCACTCCCCTTAGCAAAGGGACTTTAGTCCCACATTGCTAAGGGAGAGGGGTTGACTCCCTCCCCTCTGCCTATATATAGATGGGCAGGGTGCACATATTTAATACACAGAAATTCGTGAGAAAATAAATATTACTCCGAATTGAGATCGGTTTTCTCCGGTCTTCTCCCCTCCCTTGTCTCTTTCACGGTGGACTCCCTAGTGTGAGCCTATAGTGGAATTGAGGCTTCTCTGCTAGAATCGGAGGCCGTCGTGCTGCCGAAGCTCCGTCCGGAGGTCTGCTTCCGCCACCTCCGCTGGATCAGAGAACGGAGGTCGTCGTCGAGTCTCGTATGTGTGCGAGTACTACGAGGTGCTACACGTGTGGCACTACACCCATCCGGGTGCTCAACACAGCCAGGGGGCTGTGAAACTTGATCGGCTACATCAACCACGTTTGCGGGAACGTTTCCCGCGCAACGGACTACACCCCGAGGTATGTTATTTCCGCACTACTTTCCGTTGCGGTAATACGGCTAGCTAGATCTTCGGTTATGGGAACGCTAGTTAGAAAAATTTGTGTTTTCTGCTGCGAACTCGAACAGTGGTATCATGAGCTAGGTCTATGCTTAGTATTACTGTACGGATAGAACACATCGGGGATGTGGGCATTGATTGTATGATTGTTACCCTCCCATGTGTACTTGTTCACATCTACGGCATTGTTTGATGAAGCGGCCCTCGACCGACCTTACGCGTACGCTTACGCGAGACTGGTTCCACGCTTGACATGCGGCTTGTACCGTATAAAGTGGCTGGGGGGTGTCTGTCTCTCTACTTTAGCGGATGTGGCATTTGCAACGGAGGGCCCCGTGCGGGGTGTAATAGAGACAATCGTATGGTTGAGGTTGTGGTTGACTCGTAGGTTAAAACCTGTTTAACTATGAAAGCCCTAGCAGCCACGTAAAACTTGCAATATACAACTAGATCGTCTAAACTTTGTATTGCTAAGTGGGGGCTATCGTTCGTTTGTTTGCGATGTAGTGATAGCTTTGCTATGTGTTACTAGTAAGTAGTAATCGTCATCATAAAACAAACTAAAATGGAGACACTGTAGACTTAAGTGTTGCCATAGCTCAGACATCTTAAAACTTGCTAGTATAGGATACACGACGGTAGCATGTGATAAGATGATCCATTAACAAAGCCAAACACAAGTATTCTACCGAAGTGTGCACCGCCTGGAAGGTTCTGCCATATGGCTTGATGCTCCGTACATACCGGAGTTGTCCTACATATTAAATGGAGTTCGCATGAGGTTGGGTTCGGCAAGCCTGGCATATGTAGATATGGCCTTGCTGAGCAGCATATAACATGGAGGTTAATTTGGCGAGCCTAGCATATGCAGATATGGCCTCGGAATACTAGAGATCGAAAGATCGAGCATGAGTCACAATACATATAAGATAATGTGATCGCACAAGTTGTTGTCTAACTTTGAAACTGACCCGTCGGCCGTGTGATATTCGAGGTCGGGCAGTGAATCTGGATCATGTAATCACTAAAACTTCCTAGGGATGAATTGTTTTAGTGCGAGCTCATTTATAATGTGATTATATGAACTCATTGTTGTGAACTAGTCTTAATTGTGTTCCTTGCAATTATGTTTGTAGAAAATGAATGCACTAGAGCAACGTGAACTATCTTTCTTCATGGAAGGTGAAAGACTTAGAGAAAAGGGGTCAAACTTTGCTGATTGGTACTCACGCCTTAGGACGTCGCTCAAGAGAGCAGACATCCATTTTACAATAGAAATGCATGTGGAAGAACATCCGGATGATCATGTTGGCGATCAAGAGATACTTGATCATCATGCTCGCCAACAGAAATGTTTCGTAGTCAGGAATGTCATGATCTTCAGCATGTCAGAGGTTTTGGGCATACAGTTTCAGGACACTGGCTCATATGACATGATGGACACGCTAAAGACAATGTTCGTACGTGAGTTCAGAATTGCCAGATTTGAGTTAGAAAGCAAGTTTCTATCTACAAAGATGGAAGAACACACAAGCCTTGGTGATCACTTAGACAGGATGCATGAGATGTACTTGACCCTGGTGGAGGATTATGAATATTGGACAATGAACGAAAGCACCACGGAAGAGTTTGCAATAAATACGTTATTGCACTCACTCCCTCCGAGTTATGGTGATTATGTTCATAGCTATGTCGGAAGAGGAGCTAATATGAGTCTCCAGAACTTCTTGACTGATCTCTTGGCCGGGGACATTGCTCCTATCGAGGATGCAGAAGTCGTGGATGGAGAAGGTATATACTTGATATACTTTATAAATGTTTACTCCCTTATACAACATTTGCAGTATATGAGTATCTGATACTTATTCTGTTTTATGAAAACAGGACCTGCCGTTGCATGGACGGGAAGAGGTGAAATCGAGGATTGATGGATATCAAGTCAGTTGATGGCCGTCATGGATTCCGTCGAGACATCTATCATAGGAGATACTTAGAGTATTAGATAAATCTTATGTAATCATTATAGTATGAACACTTAGTTATGTGTCTTGCATCTCGCGAGACAAAGTTATTCATGTAATGGGACAAGTCAGTTGTTCCATCTTTATGAATAAAAGAGTGATTATACTTTGATTACGTCTTGATCTATGATATGATAGAAAGCATTTATAATAGTACTATTATTGTCAAGAAATATTCAATGTTTAATGATAAAGTTGTCTTGATTATAACAAGTCAAAGATTTGATTGCATGAGGTGACTTCATAACTGATGAATTCATTAAATGTATGATCTATTAACTTGTGAGTTCATTATCGAATGAAAATCATAACTTGATTGCATGAGATGGATTAGATACACGATCTATGAACCTCTGCAATAAATATAACCATGACAAGGTTCTAGCAAGTAGAACTTGTGCCAATCATTATACATAAATGATGTAGAATGGGCATGTGAGTTATCATTTAAAAACTTCATATGATTAATTGAAAGTTGTATTCAATTGAGATCATAAAACTGAGATTCAGGAATCACAGTGAGAAGTGAGAATACTTATTGTCGAATAAGATTGTTTAATTCATTAAGTTAAAACACCCACTTCATGAATAGGAAACCATCCTGAATCTAACGAGACATGATAGCTCCATAAATGATGGTGTTATAAGGTTTCTTAAAAGAAAGAATTTCTTTGTAATAAAACTACAAGCAATTGAAATTACATATTCTCCCCGAATAGCAAAAATTTGTGTTGCTTAATTGGTAATACGAGAAAAGTCTCTCGACACGGATCCAATGGGAGATAATGGAAACTTTGACCGGGGTATTGGACCTTGCCTTCAGAATATCAGAGTATTGCAACGGAAGCATGTTCCGCTGTAATGACGCTATATAAGGAAGGATATGCCAAAGATGATTGATCTTGGTATATGAGTTGAAGCCATTGTTGAATTTAGAAGGCTATCATGAATACGTTCTGTACAGAACAATAATCATGAGTCTTCTTAATAAAACAATAGGGAATAACATTGCTTGAAGACACAAAGGAAGGATGGTAGCCTAGAACACGAGGAGAAATGAAATAATATTGAGTTACATATAGGATGGCTCACGTCCCGTGAAATAAATCGGTTATTTCATATTCTCGACAAACTGGAGAGTTATTGAGAATAATGTAATGGGCATAAGGCATTATTTGGTTATGACCAAAGTTCAATGGTGATTGACTACGGAAACGTAGGAATGCTTTAATCAATAAAATATTTCATTTACACTACGATGGACCATAGCCTGAAATTGCATCTCAGTCAAATTTGGGATTTGAAAGAGAATTGCAATAGGCATGACGAAGGTTATTTCGTTAAAAGGATGGACTATAGTACCTCAAGACAGGAACCCTCAACCTTGATCTGATCAAATGATTTTGTGATGAACAAAATATTGAGTGGGCCCGCAGTTTCATGAAACTGAGTGGGAGCTTTGAAGACTTCCCGGAAACTTGGAATGCAGAGGGCATTTTCTGAGTGGGAGCTTTGGAAGCTTTGTCATTATGTGAGACATAGTGAAACAATAAAAATGACTTGATGAAAGCTGAAATATATGAGTATATGATGGATATATTTGAGTGGGAGCATGATCATTGTCTCAAACATATATGCATTGATATGTGTGAAGAATGATCTCATATGTATATATATGGATATGCATTGATTGTGTATATAGAGAATCGTCTTATATACATATGTGCATTATGATATATATATATAGAGCATAAGGCAAATAAAATACAAGATTGCAAGAATCTTCTTTTATGTGAAATACCAACACATTACACGTTGAAATCTATATGAGTAGATTAAGACACGGATAATGAAATGAAGTGAAGGTTGGAATAATCTTCTAAGACAAGAAAAAGGTTCTTGTGGCTAGAAATTATATAATGGATGAAATCCAAATATCACAAGCAATGTCTTGATGGAAGAATAGAGATGCACCATGTACTGGACATGTGATCTTATATGTTCTTGACATATGATTCTACCATATAACATGCATTGTGAATCCAACAACAAAATGACTCAAAAGTTCTTGGAAGAAGAACATATTCCGATGTGCTTTAGGAGTAAAACACAGAATCTGAATAAAGTCCATGATTTCAGTATATGAGGAATACTGAGGACTGTACTCTAAAATATAGTGAGGATAATAGACTTGAATGTAATGCAAGATTACAATTGCAAGCCATATTATGGGTCTATATGGGATTAGAGACATCACCAAAGACATGAAAGAAATGTGAGCAAAATTCACGGCACTACAAACATAATACTACTTAAGAAAGTAGACGTATGGATAAAAGTTTAGCGTTAGAAGTATTGGACTTCTGGTTGAGTGTATTTCCCAGTATATATGACTAAGGATGAGTCTTCTAAAGACTGAACCAAGAGATCATTGGAGGATACTGTGAAATAATAGTCTCACTCTCCCACGAAACTTATATCCAACCATTATATGATAATGAGTGGTATGTCAAAAGAGCTTTTGACCTGTACCAGTTGCAAAGGAAACATACGAATCTGAATTGGTGCAGTTCGTTGACGAACCCTCTTCCATGGGCATGCATGATCAATGAACACTTATGTGATAAGATGATTATGATCGGAAAAATGCGGCTAGATTATTAGCACTCTAGTGCAAGTGGGAGACTGTTGGATATATGCTCTAGAGGCAAATAATATATGATTATTCCAATATATCTAAGCAAGTTCATAACCAGTTTCATAACGTGCTAGAACTGTGTCAGTGAAACAATGATGCAGGTGTGGTATAGAAACCCCCAGAGTTCCTAGTTAGCTTCTACATCGATAACTAGTTCATGGTCAACATGATGATCGTGGTTTCGCGATCATGGACAATTAAGTCTCTTGACTATGAGGTCACCTCACTGGTTAAGTGACGTGATGAACATTACCCAAAGTAAGCATTACAGCATGATCAAATCTTATGAAGGTTCAGTGTTGTAATTACAGAACGTGGTAGACCGTTCCTTTGACCGTGAGTACGTGCATAATTACTATCTTCCCGGATGCTTTGACTTACATCCCACCACCTGACTGAAATATGCGGGTCATAACGGTTGTATCTTAGGTATTCCGTGGAGATATGTTGAGGAGTATTGTTACAAGAGCGGGATTTGTCAATCCATATAATGGATAGATACTCGGGGCCCACTCGGTGAGATTCCATCCATAAAGCTGCAGCGTGTGACTAGGTCACGGGGATGAATATCACGGGAACGAGTGAATGAGGATTATTTCAGAACGAGGTTGAACCGGACATAGGATGTCATTGATCGAATCTCGGAACAATTCAGTATCGCTGACAAAGGGAATGCTATACGGCGTAAGGTCCAATCGGTGTTTGATATCCGGAATGCACAGGGGTCATTATGGGCATCCAGGTCCCGCTGATGATCATTGACCGTAGCCTCATGTCGGTCATGACTGGAGTGTTCTCGGACCGTAGGGTAACACACTTAAGGTCTCGATGAAATCGGAGACCTTTTCGGAACCATCGGAGTAACCAGAGAATAAAGGAAACAATATCGAAGAAGTACCGTGTTGAACCGAAACAAGTTCGGAGTGAACCGAAAGGTGTTCCGGAGCACAGGGAGATGGAATATTATGTTTTAGTTATTAATTAATTGAATTAATAATTAAAATCATTTTATTTCTAATTAATATGTGCAATGGGCCTTAGTGGAGAAAAGGGCCCATTAGGGGAAATAAAAGGGAAAAAGAAAAAGAAAAAAGAGGGGGAGGCGCCATGGGACCTAGGGCCCATGAGGGGTGCGCCCCCTCCCCCCCTTGGCCGGCCACTCCCCTTAGAAAAGGGACTTTAGTCCCACATTGCTAAGGGAGAGGGGTTGACTCCCTCCCCTCTGCCTATATATAGATGGGCAGGGTGCACATATTTAATACACAGAAATTCGTGAGAAAATAGATATTACTCCGAATTGAGATCGGTTTTCTCCGGTCTTCTCCCCTCCCTTGTCTCTTTCACGGTGGGCTCCCTAGTGTGAGCCTATAGTGGAATTGAGGCTTCTCTGCTAGAATCGGAGGCCGTCGTGCTGCCGAAGCTCCGTCCGGAGGTCTGCTTCCGCCACCTCCGCTGGATCGGAGAACGGAGGTCGTCATCGAGTCTCGTATGTGTGCGAGTACTACGAGGTGCTACACGTGTGGCACTACACCCATCCGGGTGCTCAACACAGCCAGGGGGCTGTGAAACTTGATCGGCTACATCAACCACGTTTGCGGGAACGTTTCCCGCGCAACGGACTACACCCCGAGGTACGTTATTTCTGCACTACTTTCCGTTACGGTAATACGGATAGCTAGATCTTGGGTTATGGGAACGCTAGTTAGAAAATTTTGTGTTTTCTGCTGCGAACTCCAACAACCACCGCCAGATTCGGCCGCACCGCATCAAAGAGCCGCCGCGCACAGCCGCCACCGCCTCACCGCCCCGCGCCGCAACGAAGAGCTTGCATCTTCCCCAGCGCAACTCGCAGCCGTCGTCGCATAGTAATACGTCCCAAACGTATGTATAATTTCTGCTTGCTACATGCATGTTTTGTGTGATATTGCTATGATCTAGATACACTTCTTCTCGCCTCTATTCCGCCGCCACAGCGCTTCCAAGATCGGGAGCGTCGACAGACTTCTTCTCGGCACCCTGCCGGAGGGAGGATCAACCTTCAGGAGCTTCCCCTCCACCATGGACGCTTCCCGGATGTGCCGTGCGTAGTTTCCTTTGGACCATGGGTCCGTGATCAGTAGCTATGCGATGTTCTCCTCCCCTCTTTATTCTTCATGGTTTAGACCTCGTGAGATGTCCTACATGATCGAGGCACATATGTAATATTTCTGCTGTTGCTATGCTGAGTTTGATGGGATCTAATGGATTATGAGATTATGTTCAGATTGTGATAGAGTAATATATTTGGTTCTTGTCTTTTATATTTTTGTTCCTAAGTAATTCTTGCATGTTCTCCGTTGCTGTTTATTGCTTTGGCCAAGTAGTAGGTAGTAACTTCAAGAGGGAACGTTATGCTCGATTGTGGGTTCATGCCCCCCGATGACACGCTTGAGTGACAGAAACATGAGTCTAGGGGATGTGGTGTTGCCACAAGGGGGAAAACAACGATGCTTGTAACCGCGGTTGCAAGGATTGTTTACTTTACGCAGAGTGATTTTGAATGGAGTTGTCTGTTGCTTTGGGTTTACACTTTGGGTGGGGCTCGCAACTTAATACCAGCGAGATGTTCTGGATTGATATCTCAAGGTGGATGATTAGTAGTAGATGCAGTTGTATTTCGGTCTAATTATTTTGGCGTACTGCCCATGCTTTTGAGCCTCTCCCTTTCTTTGTAGCATAGTTAGCATTGCGGTGCGTTTATAATCCTGTCAATTGCCCAACTATAATTTGTTTACCTCGCATAGCAGTTTTATCGTCTTTTGGGAGAGAGACATCACTAGTGAACATCACGGGACCCCAGTCCATATTCTCATCATTGTTTACACGCTCATTTACTTTCTTGGTTTTACTTTTAGTTGCTATCATTATCATTATACCTTGCGTTTGATCTTTTGTAAACAACAAGATGAGAGTGATTGACAACCTCTCTGAACTTCGTTGGGAGCAAAGTTATTTGTTTTTGTGCGCAGGTCCAGGTTAAGAGAGCAATATCTCAAACGGCGCGTTGCTCGCTTCACCACCTACTTATCATCATCGGAGTCCTACTGGTCGATACTCTCAACCTTGGTATCTTCACCAAGGGAAACTTGTTGCTATGCTGCATCTCACCTTCCACTTGGGGTAACCAACGAAGGGCGAGAAGCAATTATCATCTCTCTTGTATCAGCGCCATCAAGGAAACCAAGCAGGCGGAGCGCGCGATGTGGACGGGGATGGAGGTTTTGGTCCAGCGCGAAGCTCCCCCGCCACCTCCACCTTCACTGGCGTCGGACCCTTGGTACGAGCACCTTCCTCCGCCGTCGCCGCCACCACCGCCCGCTGACCACGATGAGGCCTGGGTGCGAGCAACAACCAAAAGCTGAAAACTCAAAGCAACAGACAAGTGTTATAAACTCAAATACTCAATGCACAATGCAAGCAAAATAGCAACAAGTATGATTGTTTTACCCTTAGTAGTTGATACGTCCCAAACGTATCTATAATTTCTGCTTGATCCATGCATGTTTTGTGTGATATTGCTATGATCTAGATACACTCTCACACACTTTTGATCATATTTGGACTAACTTATTAAGTCAGTGCACGGCCTGGGGTGGTGCCGCGCTGGGAGGCCGCCTGGACTCCTGGTGGGCCCCCCCAGTGCCCCCTTTGGCTCCTATTTATTCTCCTGTCGCGAAAAATGTCGGGGGGATGGATCAGGCCCATAGACCCGGCATTGGAAACCGCCGGGCCGACTTACATATGAAGGCCCACAAAGAATACCCGACCAGGAGTCTGACGTGCCAAGCGTGAAGATTGAAGCCTGTGACGCCCCTAAAATCATTCCGTGTACAGTAATCATACACGCAGGGTACACGCCTGAGATTAGGGTGCCACGGTGAGAATATCACAGCACAACACTAAACATAAAAGGATAAACCAATATGTTACAGTAAAGGGGGGGTCGCACGAACCCGAATACATAAGTTATACAAACCATAATATCTGAGTACAGACATAGTTAGTCAAGTTTTGCCTTAAGAAGGCTAGCACAAATAACATCAGAGATACAGATCAAAAAGGCAAGGCCTCCTGCCTAGGAGCCTCCGAAACTACTCCTGGACCTGGTCAGCGGGGGCCTCGACGTAGTAGTAGGCGCCTCCGGGGTACTCCTTCTCCTGGGCTCCAACGTCGACTGCAGCGGCTGATCAGGCAAAACATAAAGGGGGAAATAAAGCAAGGGTGAGTATCTACCATACCCGCGAGTCTTACTGATGGCTTCTCGCCCCTCGTTGGTTACCCCAAGTGGAAGGTTGAGATGCAGCGTAGCGGTAATTTCCCTCAGTAAAGATACCAAGGTTTGTCTCCAGTAGGACTCAACGATAAGTACGATAGGTGGCAACGGCGCCAGAAATTATTCTGATGCGTGGAGTTGTCGTGGACCTGCACAAAACAAATAACTTTGCTCCCAACGAGTTCAGAGGAGTTGTCAATTCCTCCGGCCTTGTCGTTTACAAAGGATCAAACGCAAGAGATAAAAAGGTACTTGTAAAAGTAAAAACAGAAAGGTAAATAGTGGGTGTGAACAATGGTATGAAGATGGACCGGAGTCCCGTGATTTTCAATAGTGATGTCTCTCTCCCAAAATACGATAAAAATGCTAGGGAGGTAAACAAATCACAGTTGGGCAATTGACAGGATTATGAAGGCACCGCAATGCTAACTATGCTGCAAAGAAAGGAAGGGCTCAAAAGCAATGGGCAGTACGCCAAGGTAAGTAGACCGAAATCCATCTGCATCTACTACGAATCATCCACCTTGAGATATCTATCCAGAACATCTCGCTGGTATTAAGTTGCGAATCCCACCCAAAGTGTAAACTCAAAGCAACAGACAACTGCATTAAAAGAACTTTGCGTAAAGTAAACAATTCTTGCACCAATAGGCACAATCACCGTTGTTTTATCCCTGGTGGCAACAGCACATCCCCTAGTCTCATGTTTCTGTCACTCAAGCTAGACATCAGGGGGCTGAACCCACAATCGAGCATAACACTCTCTCTTGGAGTTGCAAGCAAATAACTTGGCCAAAGCAAATACGGCAACGGAGAACATGCAAGAAATTACTCAAGAACAAAATATAAAAGGGCAAACCAAATATATTACTCATCACAATCTGAACATAGTCTCATAATCCATCAGATCCCAACAAACTCAGCATAGCAACAACAGAAAATTACATAGGTGCCTCGATCATGTGAGGCAACTCACGAGGTCTCGAAAGTGGAAGCACACAAGAGGGAGAGGACATCACATAGCTACTGATCACGGACCCATGGTCCAAGGGGGACTACTCACGGTACATACGGGAGGCGTCCATGGCTATGGATGGTCTCCCGGAGGGGTGATCTCCTTCCGGCAGGGTGCCGGGGCAGCTTCTCCAGGCAGCCCCGATCTGAAAACGGCGGCGGCGGCGGAACAGAGAGGTTTCCGCGAAAAAGAGTTCTTCTTTAGGGGTTTCCACCCCGAGGGGGTTATATAGGCGAAGGGGGGCGTCGAGGGGCCACCCAGGGCAGCCAGGAGGGTGCGTGGCGCGCCCTAGGGTTGGGGCCGCGCCAGGGACCCTTCTGGCTCCCTGGTGGTGGTCTAGGCTCTCTCCCTTGGTTATTCCGGAAGTTTCCTTCCCGCTGATTTTTAATATAATTTTTGCGGAATTTTTTGGGCACTTTAATCAGCCGGAAAACCTGAAAAACAAAAACAACAGAAAACCAGAAGCTGGAAACTGGGTGCACTGAGTTAGTAGGTTAGTCCAAATTGGTTTAAAAGTGTAATAAAGTTCAACCAAAACATGGCAAAGTCACACAAAACATGCATGGAGCAAGCAGAAATTATAGATACGTTTGGGACGTATCAACATCCCCAAGCTTAATTCCTGCTCGTCCTCGAGTAGGTAAATGATAACAAGCATAATTTCTGTGGTGACATGCCACACAACCAAATAAGGATTGTTAAGTAAAGCAATCAAAGCATGCAATTCAATTCAAGTCTTAACAGGCAAGAGTCTATATTGGCATTAACACAAGCAACAAAAGAACAAAAGGTGCAAGAGCTCTTGCTGTCCGTGACTCGAATGTCTCCAGATGGTGTTTGCGTGCAAGCAAGGGACTGGGAAGAAAGAGAAAAAAGGTTGTTGAGACCAACTATCTACTAAAGTTTCACTCTTAGTCTCCTTTGGATTCTTATCTGGACTTGTCCCCAGACCACTAGCCAGGTACAAGTCAAACTGATCCACTCCCTTTCGATATTTTGAGCACTCATGCAATGGATGAGCGTGAGCATGAAAGTTGACACCTAAAAGGCGAAACAAAAAAAGGGTGGAGGAGGAAGACAAAAAGGTGTGTGAAAGGCTCACATCAATGAGGACAATCGTAGGCGAGAGAAGGCCATATGATAGATATGATGTGAGGAGTAGGGATTGCCATACAACGGATGCACATGTGAGCTAAAAGCTCTCCAATGGAACTAGTGGGGGTGCATCTAACTTGCTTGCTCAAGAAGACCTAGAGCTCGTTTGAGGAGGCTCATCATTGGAATATACAAGCCAAGTTCTATAGTGTAAAAGTTCCCCACATAGCTATATGCATGATGATAATCTCTATGGAGTACAAGGGATAGAAGATGAAGTACTAGTGTGGATCTCTCAAAAGGAATAGTAGTATGCCCCCTTCTCTCTTTTTATTTTTCTTTTTCTCTTTTTTCTCTTTTATTTTTATTTTTTGGTGGCCTCAATGGCTCTTTCTATTTAACTCTCATTTGTCCTCTTTGGGATCTTTTGGTTTTGTCCTCTTTGGGATCTTTTCCTCACTTTAGGGGCAATACTCAATATTTTACAAGAATATAGGAGATCTTTCACACTTTATAAAGTTACTCACAAAAAGAAAATGTAACTAATCATGATGCAAATGTATGCCTCTGCCAGGATAGCAGGATATGTAATGATACTAGCGCGTCATGTAGCAATGATTAGGGCAAGGCCCAACTAGCATGCGGCTCATCGATCAAGCAAGTAGCATGTATGACATGAAGATCAAGTCATGAGAGGGTGGATGTTGCATGGCAATGTATCTCGGAAAGGCTATGGAAATGCCTTGTAGGTAGGTATGGTGGCTGTTTTGAGGAAAGATATAATGAGGCTTATGATGACAGAGCGTATCATGCTAAGGGTTTGGATGCACCGGCGAAGTATGCGCCAACTCTCGAGGTGAGAAAAGGGCAATGCACGGTACCGAAGAGGCGAGAAAAAGTATGGGTAAGTGGAAGTGTCAACTTTCGAATACTCACATTACTCCGAAGAACTCATGCACTTATTATCGGTAACTCTCAATCTAATAGGAGGTTCACAAAGAGACAGGTACCCCGAGGAGGAGTGTATGGGGGTTTGGTTATCCTTGCGCATCCTCGACTCATGGTACGTGAGTGTACTCTAATATTCGAACAGTCCAGAGGTTAGTGATCCATCTAGTAGCTAGCGTTCTCAACAGGGGTTTTTTGGTTTTCGAAAAACACACGGATTGCCCAAAATACGACATCTATCACTAATAGGCAAGAGCTCTTGACACCAAAAGTTCAAACATTACTCTAGTCAATACCTCAAAACTATTGCAAGTTACTACATCAAAAAGAAAAGCAACTTTAACTACCTACTTTCTAGTCAAGACACAGAACTCAGTGCAATAGGCAAACTCTCTAACAAGATAAAACATGCAACCTATATAAAGTTCAACCTGAAAAGAAAAGCTCTAGAAAAACTAAAGCACTACATCTAAACAGACCAGCAGCTAAGAAAATAAAAAGAACAACTCACAGCTAAAAGAAATAAGCATGCAAATCCTATGAGGAGTTCTAGTTCAAGTGGAGCGTGTTTCTCTCCCACACAAAAGAGTAAGTTGGGGTCTAACTTGTTACTACAGCAAAGAAAGCAAAACAAACCTAGAAAAGTAAAGAGCGAGACGCTCCAAGCAAAGCACATAACACATGAAGTGATAAAAATATAGTGCAACGAAAGACAGACCGATGATTGTTGATGAAGAAGGGGATGCACCGGGGGAATCCCCAAGCTTAGACGCTTGAGTCTCCTTGAATATTTATTGGGGGTGCACTTGGGCAACCCCAAGCTTGAGCGCTTGACACTCCTGGATCTTCTTTCATCACCTTCCATCGCGCACTTGAAAACTCCCTTCATACATAACTCATTGTAGGCTGATTAGAGAGGTTAGTACCCTAATAAAATAATTTTCCTCTACTGCAAATAAATATTTACAGGAAGAGCTGCTGTTTCTCTTGCCTGACCAAAAAAGTTTGCAAAGAAAAAGCAAGCTTAAGGATTGCAAAACTGGGAAAAGAAAAACTGGGGCAGAAGCTGAGAAAAACAGAACAACAGAGAAAGGGGAATTTGTTCGAGGTACTTCTGCAACTCAAATAAAAAAACTTTGAACAGGGGCTAGCAAGCCAATTGTATGGAGCATTCTGTCAAAAAAATTCAGATCAAAAATATGATCTTGTGATTTATCGCGAATTTTCCCGTCAAGAAGACAGAATCTGTTTCTGGACAGCAAGCTCCAACTTTTGAACTTTCAAGCACTCTGAGGCTAAACTTGGCACAAAGCTTGAAAAATAAAGATACAATGATGTTGATACAGTAGTAACAATCATCAAGACCACTAAGAACAGAACAAAAGCAAAAAGAAAAACCTAAATTCGTTGCGGGCTGCCTCCCGAAAGCGCTTCTTTAGAGCTATTAGCTAGGCTTAAAGCAGAAGATCAAGTTTTTTCAAGAGAATAACTACCCGTGTGACGGACTCAAAAGGTAACTTAATCTTTTTCTTAGGGAAATGTTCCATCCCTTTCTTGAGAGGGAATTGGAAATTGATAGTTCCCTCTTTCATGTCAATGATTGCACCAACTGTGCGAAGAAAAGGACGTCCCAAAATAATTGGACAAGAGGGCTCACACTCAATGTCCATAATAGTGAAATCAACGGGAACATAATTGTCATTGACAACGATAAGAACATCGTCGATCTTCCCCAAAGGCTTCTTTACGGAAGAATCAACAAGACGAACACCAAAAGAACAGGGATCAAAAGGTTTCAAATCAAGCATATCATACATTCTTTTGGGCATAGCAGAGGTACTTGCTCCAACATCACAAAGAGCAAAACAAGAGAAGTTATTCAATTTAATTTTAATCATAGGATCCCAACCATCTTCTAGCTTCCTAGGTATGGAGGCTTCTAGCCTAATCTTCTCCTCCCTAACTTTAATTAGAGCATTGGTGATATGCTCTGTGAAGGCAAGATTTAGTGTGTTAGTGTGGGGGTCTCTAGACATCTTGTGTAGGAAACCAATAACTTCTGGTAAAGTGCAGTTATCAAAGTCTAGTTCACTACTATCTATAAGGGAAGTAGTGATATCATTTAAGCTCACTTGTTTGAAAGCCTCTATGTTCATAGAGGTTTTCTCTTCTATGGTTGAGGGTGTAGCATCACCATTGATAGGTCCAGTGGGACTAGGGGTGTGATGGGTGCTAGCAGTTTGGATCTCCTCAACTACTTGGATAGTGGCTACTGTGTGGTAGGTAGGAAGGCTCTTAATTCTATCTTCTTCCTCCTTCTCTCTAGCCCATCTCTCTTTAAGTTTTCCCAGCATCCTAATGTTTTCATTAATTTGGACCTGGATGGCATTCATAGGAGTGACCTGCCTCTCCTCAGGGGGAGAGGTTCTAATCTTCAGCATCTCTACGTCGTGGGCTATATTGTCTACCTTCGAAGAGAGGATATCTAGTTTATCTAATTTTTCTTCCACACTCTTGTTGAAGGCCTTCTGGGTAGTGATAAAGTCTTTGAGCATAGTCTCTAGTTCGGAAGTGGAGTTTCTAGTGGTAGGATAAGTGTTGTTCCCATAGTTGTTGGATGGGAAAGGCCTAGGATTGTTGCTACCAAAGTTACTCCTATAAGCATTATTGTTGAAGTTGTTCCTAGAGACAAAATTGACATCTACTTGCTCCTGAGCAACCAAAGAATTTAAAGGAACATCTTGAGGATCAATAGAGGGTTGCTTGGTAAGTAGAGATATGATAAGGTCAACCTTTTCATTTAAAGAGGAAATCTCCTCGACAGAGTTTACCTTCTTACCAGTTGGAGCTCTCTCGGTGTGCCATTGTGAATAATTTAGCATCATCTCATCTAGTAGTTTTGTAGCAGCACCAAGTGTGGTTGATATAAAGGTACCTCCCGCGGCCGAATCCAACAGGTTCCGCGAGGTGAAGTTCAAGCCTGCATAAAAAGTCTGGATAACCATCCAGGTAGTCAGTCCATGTGTAGGGCAGTTCTTGACGAGCGTCTTCATACGTTCCCAAGCCTGGGCAACGTGTTCGTTATCCAATTGCCTGAAATTCATAATGTTACTCCGCAATTGAAATTTTTTAGCAGGGGGATAATACTTCCCTATAAAAGCATCCTTGCATTTACTCCAAGAATCAATACTATTCTTGGGTAGAGATTGTAGCCACTCCTTGGCTCTCCCTCTCAAGGAGAAAGGGAAAAGCTTCAGTTTGACGATGTCTCCGTCCACCTCCTTGTATTTCTGCATGTCGCAAAGATCGATAAAGTTGTTTAGGTGCAAAGCAGCATCTTCTCCTGCTCCTGAAAATTGATCTTTCATGACAAGGTTAAGCAGAGCAGGTTTAATCTCATAAGAAGGTGCTGAAGTGGCAGGTGGAGCAATAGGAGTGCAGATAAAGTCACTGTTGTTGTGACTGGTGAATTCACACAACTTAGTGTTTTCATTGGAACCCATAGTAGCAGCAGGTATTTTTGATTAGGGACACAAAAGTAAAAACTGAAAGGTAAACTAACAAGACTAAAAAGCAAAGGTAAAAGATAGCGTGTAACTCCCCTATTTTTGATACAGGAGTCCGACAACGGCGCCAGAAATTGGCGGTTATCAGGACTCGCGTATTTGTACTTCCTTTGAGTCCCCGGCAACGGCGCCAGAAATTAGCTTGATGGCTTCTCGCCCCTCGTTGGTTACCCCAAGTGGAAGGTTGAGATGCAGCATAGCGGTAATTTCCCTCAGTAAAGATACCAAGGTTTGTCTCCAGTAGGACTCAACGATAAGTACGATAGGTGGCAACGGCGCCATAAATTATTCTGATGCGTGGAGTTGTCGTGGACCTGCACAAAACAAATAACTTTGCTCCCAACGAGTTCAGAGGAGTTGTCAATTCCTCCGGCCTTGTCGTTTACAAAGGATCAAACGCAAGAGATAAAAAGGTACTAGTAAAAGTAAAAACAGAAAGGTAAATAGTGGGTGTGAACAATGGTATGAAGATGGACCGGAGTCCCGTGAATTTCACTAGTGATGTCTCTCTCCCAAAAGACGATAAAAATGCTAGCGAGGTAAACAAATCACAGTTGGGCAATTGACAGGATTATGAAGGCACCAAAATGCTAACTATGCTGCAAAGAAAGGAAGGGCTCAAAAGCAATGGGCAGTACGCCAAGGTAAGTAGACCGAAATCCATCTGCATCTACTACAAATCATCCACCTTGAGATATCTATCCAGAACATCTCGCTGGTATTAAGTTGCGAATCCCACCCAAAGTGTAAACTCAAAGCAACAAACAACTGCATTAAAAGAACTTTGTGTAAAGTAAACAATTCTTGCACCAATAGGCACAATCACCGTTGTTTTATCCCTGGTGGCAACAACACATCCCCTAGTCTCATGTTTCTGTCACTCAAGCTAGACATCAGGGGGCTGAACCCACAATCGAGCATAACGCTCTCTCTTGGAGTTGCAAGCAAATAACTTGGCCAAAGCAAATACTGCAACAGAGAACATGCAAGAATTTACTCAAGAACAAAATATAAAAGGGCAAACCAAATATATTACTCATCACAATCTGAACATAGTCTCATAATCCATCAGATCCCAACAAACTCAGCATAGCAACAACAGAAAATTACATAGGTGCCTCGATCATGTGAGGCAGCTCACGAGGTCTCGAAAGTGGAAGCACAAAAGAGGGAGAGGACATCACATAGCTACTGATCACAGACCCATGGTCCAAGGGGGACTACTCACGGTACATACGGGAGGCGTCCATGGCTATGGATGGTCTCCCGGAGGGGTGATCTCCTTCCGGCAGGGTGCCGGGGCAGCTTCTCCAGGCAGCCCCGATCTGAAAACGGCGGCGGCGGCGGAGCAGAGAGGTTTCCGCGAAAAAGAGTTCTTCTTTAGGGGTTTCTACCCCGAGGGGGTTATATAGGCGAAGGGGGGCGTCGAGGGGCCACCCAGAGCAGCCAGGAGGGTGCCTGGCGCGCCGTAGGGTTGGGGCCGTGCTAGGGACCCTTCTGGATCCCTGGTGGTTGTCCCGGCTCTCTCCCTTGGTTATTCCGGAAGCTTCCTGCCCGCTGATTTTAAATATAATTTTTGCAGAATTTTTTGGGAAATTTAATCAGCCGAAAAACCTGAAAAACAAAAACAGCAGAAAACCAGAAGCTGGCAACTGGGTGCACTGAGTTAGTAGGTTAGTCCAAATTGGTTTAAAAGTGTAATAAAGTTCAGCCAAAACATGGCAAAGTCACACAAAACATGCATGGAGCAAGCAGAAATTATAGATACATTTGGGACGTATCACTTACGTCCTCTACTAAGCATTATGCATTGTATCAAATGGAAAGTGGAGGCTGTATATAGTGGACTGCAAGATAGAAATCAGAATAAGGGTAAGAAGCTAGGCCTAGCGAAGACTAGCATCTTCTGACGAGTCTTGCGGCATGAGAAGAGAAACAGCCAACAGTTCAATAACATGAATGTAATAACAATGCAGCAGAAGTTGGTGCAACATTGTATAATAGTAAGTTGTAATAATTAATAATAATAATGCCTCCGAGTTCCCCTCCTCGACTTCCCTGCGAGGAAGAAGACCCGGAACCATACAGTTTAATAGTAGTAGTTTGTAGTGGTAAGATCCAGCTTCAGCATAAAGCGTCCTGTTACCGTGGACACGGCTATTCGAATAGATTAAACTCCCTACAGGGGTGCACTACTGTTCAGCCTGCACGCTCGGATCTCCAGGGTGGAGGGAACCTTGTTAGGGAACGCTCCACCAAAGCTATCCGCACGACGTATCCCATCCTAGGCTCAACAGAGAGGCCATCCGCCGGACTATATCCAATGCGCCAAGGGGTCTAGGTCCCTCACCCTTGCGCGCTCCTGCACGGTGCGTGGTTGGCCGGTGAAGCAAAAGAAAATCCAAATACACACCGCTCGAGCGAAGAAGACACAACTTCCCGGCGCAGGCCACGGTACTGGTGACGTCTAAGGAGATTTCCGACAAACTACGACGCAGGGGAGCCCATAACTCCTTATCCCACGTGAAGGTAGTGCGCACAGGCCTTTGCGGCCTCTCAAGTCATCCGCCGAACCATTTAGCATTTTAATTAACCTGAGTGACAACCATTATCGTTGCCTCGACTTAACTGACCCGTGGTCAACGGACCACCAGTACATCGGTGCCTGCCCTGTCGTCCCACCAAGTCTCTGCGGTTACCAACAAGGTGAACCGTCTGCTTACCCTGTCTCGCGTGTGCTCTTGGTAGAGCTCGACTTTTCCTGGTTTGGTAACTCTCGCGAGATACGAGCAAGGGCCAAGCACGCCAGTAACGTCAGTCGTACCCTCCCTGTCGTTCTTGACGCAATACCTCTCACGGGCACCGTCGGGTCGCCCGACTCTTACCTTTATGGACAACCGTGCTCAGGTACCTAGAGCGGCTATACAGAGTCAACAACGAGTGGAGAACAAGGATTACTCCTTGATAGCTCACACTTGAAGGTGGCTCGGCAAAGCCGAACTAGGGGGCCTTAGGCGGTGTCTGCATTGTACCGTACCTGTTGCAGTTATATATATTGTACCCGTGTTCACTCCCCTGAGTGGTCACGACCCGCTATCTAATCCTAGCTCTGGGGAAGAGAATGGCTCTGCTTGCCTGGAAGCTCGACGATAGGGGTAGGGTCGTCGACGAAGTAGTCGTACCCGGGAGTAGTGTAGTCGGCGGTAGCAGCGGGGTCTACCGGAGAAGGGGATAAACAGTAAATATAAAGAAATAATAACAAATAGATGAATGGCATGACGTAAGCAATGTTAATGGTGTTCTAACGCAGTGAAATGCACGTTGCACGGAGCGGGAATCCATCCGGGGATGAACTGCCAGCTCCGGGTGATTACCGGACAGGGTGTCCGGAGAGGAAAGGGATCATGCCGGAGTTGTCGTGGATATCCGACAAACGTGTGGATGGTGTAACCGTGCTAGTTGAAACATTCCGAACAACTTTCGTGTTCAGAATAAATTCATCCGGATACTTTAACAGTATCGGACAAATCATCGGACAAACGGTCCGGAGGGGGACGGTTCAATGTTCGGTATGTTAGAGGGGGTGGTAGACCAACGGATAGCGTATCCGTATTCGTTATATTTTTCTGATCAATTTTCATGTATAAAGTTTTTGAATCTGACTTACGGTTTAAAATATATTCAAATTCAAAGTTTAAATCAATTTCTGGATTTCTTTTATTATTTAAAATCCAACATTATCCACAGAAGGGTTGACTAGTCAAACCTGACTAGTGGGTCCCACTGGTCAGCCTCACAATATTTATAATTCATTTCATTTAATTAAAACAGAGCCAGGGCCCACATGTCATACACTTAAACAACTACAAACCAGTTTTATTAATAAAAAGGCAGTGGGACCGAGGTGTCATACTCTGTGGAGAAATTAATCTAGCCAATTTAATTTAAACAGGGGCTAGGCCCCACTTGTCATTCAGATCTATCACTAACAGGGGGTTTTATCTCCTAATAATTTTAATTAGTGGGCTAATTACAAGGGTGGGGGGCACCTGTCAGTGGGACATCCCCACCGGTTTAGACCACGGCGGCGAGGACAGGGGGCTACTCCGGCGTCCAAACGAGGCGTGGGGGCGAGGAATCGAATGGGGGCGGCGCCGCGCTTCTAGCAGGACAAAAATCGTGGGCTGGGGCGGCTTGAGCTCGCCGGGGCCACGCCCGCGGCGGCGGCCGTGCCAGGGCCGTGGTGAACATGGTGATGCGGGCCATGATTTTTAGCACGGCGAGAGGGGAACCATAGCGAAGCTCACAAGGAGTGCGCGAAAGGGGGCAGCGGGCTCGGGGAGGTCCTGGGGTGGCCGGATTTCGTCGCCGGAGACACGGCGACCGTGGAGGAAGACGGGATGCAGGCGAAGCTGTCGGGCTCCTCGTCTCAATTCCTTTGGCGCGGAGACGAAGGCGGCGACGAGGAATCCAACGGACACGGTGGCGCGGGTTGGGGCGGCCGGTGGCTACGCCGGTGCGCGGCGGCGCCCACGGACGGAGCTCGGGCCAGAGGAAAAAAACGCAGACGAGGGGAATGGAGTGGGCACGTGGGAAACTAGGGTTTCCAGGGGCGCAGGGGAGGTGGCCCTCTTATCCACGCCGCCGGCCGTGGATGGCCGCCACGGCACGCCGGCCGGCTGCGGGATGGCCGCTACAGCATCCCCCGTACGGTAGGAAGAAGAAGAGGGGCGCAGTGGGCTCGGGGTGGGCCGGTGGGCTGCACGGGGGGCTGGCTGGGCTGACCCAGTGCAAGGCCGTGAGGCTTCTTTTCCTATTATTTATTTTTTGTAATTTCTGTTAGCCACTGCCTTATGGTTATTTTGTTTTGCTAGCTTTAGCATTTTTGTAAAATATGTAATAGGTTCCATAATTAACACTGCACAAAACTAGAGTGCCACAAAAAGATTGGGGCTTATATAAAATCTTTCTCATTTTTGTTTTATTAAAAAGGTGTTAAATGCCACTGTTTTGCCACTATTATGAATTGTTTGTTTTATTTTATAACTTAATAAATTCCCTTACCCACATGGACATGGCCCACTGAATATTTGTGATTTAACAAAAGTGGTTGCATAATTTTGGGAAAAAGTTTTATTCATCACTTACCTTTAATATTCAACAAAAGGCATTTTTGAAATGTGATCAAAAGCAAAGATGATCATAGCATGATTGCAACAGTGATGATCATTAACAAAAGGATCACTGTAGGGATTACTGTTACATGACAGTGAGGATGTTACAAATCTCCCCCACTACAGGAATTCTCGTCCCGAGAATCTAAGCGGTAGAGGGGAAAAGATCGGGGTATTCTTCATGAAGGCGATCTTTGCGTTCCTAGGTGGCTTCATCTTCAGAATGATTCGACCACTGAACTTTGAGGAACTTGACAGTCTTGTTGCGGGTTTTGCGTTCAGACTGATCGAGAATGCGGCTCGGATGTTCTTGATAAGTCAAGTCCTGTTGCAATTCAATCATATCATGTTCCACTTCACGAATAGGGTCCTTGAAGCAGCGACGGAGTTGCGACACGTGGAAGACATCGTGGACTTGAGATAGGTTTGACGGCAATTCCAAACGGTATGCCACCGGTCCACTCCTGGAAAGGATACGGAACGGGCCAATATAGCGAGGAGCTAACTTGCCTTTGATCCCGAAACGATGAGTGCCCCTCATGGGAGTGACACGGAGGTAAGCTTGTTCACCTGGTTGATAGACCATTTCCTTGTGCTTGCGGTCATAGTTGCTCTTCTGGCGGGACTGAGCAGCCTTCAAGTGTTCACGAATAACGCGAACCTGATCTTCAGCATGTTGTATGATGTCCGGACCAACGAGAGTTCGTTCTCCAGTTTCTGACCAATTCAGAGGGGTTCGACACTTACGTCCATAAAGAACTTCAAAGGGTGCCATCTTCAGACTAGCCTGATAGTTGTTGTTGTACGAGAATTGAGCAAATGGAAGAGATTCCTCCCATTTCTTACCGAATGAGATGACACAAGCTCCAAGCATATCTTCAAGCACTTGATTAACTCGTTCCACTTTCCCTTGTGGCTGTGGGAAAATAGCGGTGCTGAATTTCAGGTGAGTGACCATAGCTTCTTGGAAACTATACCAGAACTTCGAGGTGAAAATGCTGCCACGGTCTGAACTGATCTCCAACGGAATACCATGGAGGGAAACAATTCTGGAAACATATAAGTCTGTCAACTAACTAGCAGAGATCGTCTCCTTGACTGGCAGGAAGTGAGCAACCTTGGAGAATCGGTCGATGACGACAAAAATCGCATCATGACCCTTCTGTGATCGCGGAAAACCGGTGACGAAGTCCATTTAAATCTTGTCCCATTTCCATTCAGGAATAGGGAGTGGTTGCAGAGTTCTAGCAGGTCTTTGGTGTTCGGCTTTGACGCGACGGCAAACGTCACACTCATCAACATAACGAGCAATGTCTTGTTTCATGTTAGACCACCAGTACCGCTGACGAATGTCTTGGTACATCTTGGTACTACCAGGGTGGATCGACAAAGGTGTATCATGAGCTTCTTTCATGACATCAGAGGCGTAATTCAGGTTGGCCTTGGCTACCGGAACCACTAAACGACCCTTGAAGTACACCGCATTATCATCATTTGCATCAATAGTGAAGAATGAGGGCTCTCCTCTGGCGACACGATGCTTAATCTTCCAAATGTCAGAGTCATAATGTTGTACCGTCTTGATGCGGGTGTCGAGGTCTGGTTTGACCACCAGGGAGCTCACATATCCCTGCGGAACAATTTCGATGTTCAGCTTGCGGAGCTCTTCATACAGGAGTGGCTGTTGTACTTGAACTTCAAGTTCACTACAGTAAGCTTTGCGGCTCAGGGCATCAGCCACCACATTATCTTTGCCAGGGGTGTAAGAAATTCCCATGTTGTAGTCGACTATTGTCTCGAGCCATCTCTGTTGGCGGAGATTCATGTTGGGCTGAGTAAACAGGTACTTCAGGCTTTGGTGGTCAGTGTAGATCTCGCAACGGTTACCGACGAGGTAATGTCGCCATAGCTTCAATGCATAAATTACCGCTGCCAATTCAAGATCATGTGTTGGATAGTTTTCCTCGTGAGCACGCAACTGACGAGAGCCATAAGCAATCACTTTGCGCTCTTGCATTAGGACACAGCCTAATCCTTGACGAGACGCGTCGCAATATATCACGAAGTCCTTCTGAGTATCAGGGGGAGCAAGCACTCGGGGTGAAGTGAGCTTGTCCTTGAGGGTTTGAAAACTTTCTTGACATTTATCAGTCCACTCAAACTTGACGCCTTTGTGAAGCAGATTAGTTAGAGGCTTGGCATTCTTGGATAAATTCTCAACAAAACGGCGGCAATAACTGGCAAGGCCGAGGAAACTTCTGACTTGCTTGACAGTCCTGGGCGGAGTCCAGTCAAGAATAGCCTGGATACGTTCTGGGTTGACGGCGATGCCATCCTTGGAAATCACATGACCAAGGTAGGTTACTTCGGGAAGCCAGAATTCACACTTAGAATACTTAGCATAGAGTTTGTGTTCTTGAAGCTTTTCCAGTATAAGACGAAGATGTTCAACATGTTCTGCATCGGTCTTGGAGTAAATCAATATATCATCCAGATAAACCACGACAAACTTGTCGAGATATTCCATGAATATATAGTTCATCAATCGGGAGAAGGTGGCTGGAGCATTGGTCAAGCCAAATGACATGACAGTGTACTCGTATGAACCATAGCGATTAATGAAGGCGGTCTTCGGAATTTCCTCTTCACGGACGCGGATTTGGTGATAACCCAACCTCAAGTCGAGTTTATAAAACACCTTGGATCCAACAAGTTGATCATACAGATCATTGATCCGAGGAAGTGGGTACTTGTTCTGTATCGTAGCCTGGTTGATAGGTCGGTAATCTTGGACCAAACGGTTCGTTCCACCACTCTTCTTGACAAAGAGCGAAGGTGCTCCCCAAGCAAAGGAACTTGGACGGATGAATCCTTTGTCGAGTGCTGTGTCGATCTCCTTCTTAAGTTCAAGGAGGTGGTGAGGTGGCATCTTATAGGGACACTTGGCAATAGGGACGGTGCCAGGCTTCAAGTCGATGACGAATTCAACCTCTCTAATCGGGGGTATTCCCGGCAGTTCTTTTGGGAAGACGTCGGGAAAATCACAAACGACCGGAACTTGCTCAATTCCTTCAAGAGGCGAGACGTTCAAAGCATTCATCATATAGACATGTGTTTCAACATCACGGGTAACCTGGGTGGTGTGGTTAACAATCTCACCGGAGGGGTGAAAAAGTTGGACAAACTTGGTACCACAATACAGTGCGGCATCATGGACTTTTAACCAATCCATTCCCAGGATGAGGTCTATGGTGGAATACTTCAGAATGATGGGGGACACATGGAATACAACTTCTTCGATTTCAACGTCGGTATTGGGCACCATCATGGTGGTTCGGCATTGGCCTATCGGGGTGCGAACAACCATCGGTGTGTTCATCTTTCCAAGCGTAAAGTTATGCGATAATGCAAATGCTTCCGACATGAATGAATGTGATGCTCCTGTATCAAATAAAACAGTAGCCGGTATTGAGTTAACGAGGAGAGTACCCATCACTGTAGCGGTCCGTGCCTGAGCTTTTTCAACGTCAATGTGGTTAGCATGACCACGAGTGTGAGCAAAAGACCTAGTGTTATAGTTGGGGGTCATGTTGTTGCCAAGGCCAGCAGGGTGAACTACCTGTTGATTCTGTCGCTGGGGACAGTCTCTGGAAAAGTGACCTGGCTGATGGCACTTGAAGCACAAGCCATCTTGAGGATAGAGGGGTGCAGTCTCAGTCTTTGGCTATCTCGGCGGGGGCGGAGGCAGACGAGGTGCAACATACGATGGCCTTGGTGCAGGGGCAGGCGGACGATATACGCTGTGTGGAATCCAGACACGTTGCTTCTGTGCTGTGCCCGAAGATGAGCCAGCATCACGGGGGCGCTTTGGCGAACCCCTGAACTTAGACTAAGCGGTCTCAAGAGTGATAGTCTGGTTCACCATGGTGGCGAAGTCGGGGAAGACGTGCAGAGCCAGTGCAAGCTGGAGATCTGAGTTGAGTCCATCACGGAACTTCTCTTGCCTACTTGCATCATTGGGGAGGTGATGGCTTCTCTCCCTTCGTTGGTTACCCCAAGTGGAAGGTTTGAGAAGTAGTGCAGCGGCAGTTTTCCCTCGGTGATGATACCAAGGTTTGTCTCCAGTAGGACTCCAGAGATGATAAGTAGGTGTCAGCGGCGCAACTGACGCGGACCTGCACACAGACACAGATAACTTTGTTCCCAACGAAGTTCAGAGAGGTTGTCAATCTCTCCGGTCTTGTTGTTCACAAAGGATAAAACGCAAGGGATAATGATAGCAAGTAAAAGCAGTAAAGTAAATATAGCTTGGAAACAGTAATGAGGATATGGATCGGGATACGTGATGTTCACTAGTGATGTCTCTCTCCCAAAAGACGATAAAACTGCTATGCGAGGTAAACAAATTACAGAAGGGCAATTGACAGGATTATGAACGCACCGCAATGCTAACTATGCTACAAAAGAAAGGAAGAGGCTCAAAAGCACGGGCAGTACGCCAAAATAAGTAGACCGAAATCCATCTTCATCTACTACTAATCATCCACCTTGAGATATCTATCCAGAACATCTCGCTGGTATTAAGTTGCGAGCCCCACCCAAAGTGTAAACCCAAAGCAACAGACAACTGCATTAAAAAGAACTTTGCGTAAAGTAAACAATCCTTGTAACCGCGGTTACAAGCACCGTTGTTTTCCCCCTTGCGGCAACAGCACATCCCCTAGACTCATGTTTCTGTCACTCAAGCGTGTCATCGGGGGGCATGAACCCACAATCTAGCACAACGTTCCCTCTTGGAGTCAGTACCTACTACTTGGCCAAAGCATAGCAACGGAGAACATGCAAGAATTACTTAGGAACAAAAATATAAGAGATAAAAACCAAATATATTACTCTATCACAATCTGAACATAATCTCATAATCCATCAGATCCCTCCAAACTCAGCATAGAAACAACAGAAATATTACAAAGGTGCCTCGATCATGTAGGGCAGCTCACGAGGTCTAAACAATGAAGATCAAAGAGGGGAGGAGAACATCACATAGCTACTGATCACGGACCCATGGTCCAAGGAAAACTACTCACGAGACATCCGTGGAGCATCCATGGTGGAGAGGAGACTCCCGGAGGTCAATCCTCCCTCCGGTAGGGTGCCGGGAAGAGGTCTTCTGGTGCTCCCGATCTCGGAAGCGCGACGGCGGCAGAACAGAGGCAAGTTTGCGGAATAGGGTTCTTCTTCTGGAGTTTCCCCGTGACGGAGAATAAATAGGAGAAGGGGGGCAGCCAGAGGTGGACCAGGGGGCCCAGGCGCCCCCTGGCGCGGCCAGGGGTGGGGCCGCGCAGGGTGGCTGCCTGGGCCCCCTGGCTCCCCTCTGGCCCCTCCCGGGCTCTTCTCGAAGCTTCCTGTACGCTGATTTGTCCTGTATTTTTCCCGGAATTTTTCTGGCACTTTTTATATGGGGGAAAACTGAAATAGAAAAACAGCAGAAAAGAGGAACTGGCACTGGGGTGCACTGAGTTAATAGGTTAGTCCAAATATGATCAAAAGTGTATGAAAGTGTATCTAGATCATAGCAATATCACACAAAACATGCATGGAGCAAGCAGAAATTATAGATACGTTTTGGACGTATCAACATCCCCAAGCTTAATTCCTGCTCGTCCTCGAGTAGGTAAATGATAACAAGCATAATTTCTGTGGTGACATGCTAGCAACCATATAAGAACTTTGAAAAGTAAAACAATCAAGGTTAGAGATTCAATTCAAGTCATAACATGCAAGAGTCTATATTAGCATTGAAACAAGTAACAAAAGAACAATAGGTGCAAGAGCTCTCGCTGTCTGTGACTCGAATGTCTCCAAATGGTGTTTGCGTGCAAGAAGGGGGATAGGGAATACGAGAAAAAATTATTTTTGTTGAGAACTAAATCTACTAAAGTTTCACACTTGGTCTTCTTTGGAATCTTATCTTGACTCGTCCCCAGACCACTAGCCAGGTACAAGTCAATTTGATCCACTCCTTTTTGATATTTTGAGCACCCATGCAATGGATGAGCGTAAGCACGAGAGTTGACACTTAAGATGGCAAAGAGAGAAGTACGGAGGAGGAAGACAAAAAAGATGAGAAAGGCTCACATCAATGAGGACAATCATAGGCAAGAGATGCCAAATGATAGATATGATGTGAGTAGTAGGGATTGCCATGCAACGGATGCACATATGAGCTAAGAAGCTGTCTAATGGAACTAGTGGGGGTGCATCTAACTTGCTCGCTCATGAAGACCTAGAGCTCGTTTGAGGAGGCTCATCCTTGGAATATAAAAGCCAAGTTCTATAGTGTGAAGGTCCCCACATAGCTATATGCATAATGATCATCTCTATGGAGTACAAGGATATAGAGGGAGTAATAGTGTGGATCTCTCAAAAGGATTGTAGTGTTGCCCCTTTCTCTCTTTTTATTTCTTTTTCTCTTTTTCTATTTTTTTGTATTTTTTTGTGGCCTCAATGGCTCTTTCTATTTAACTCTCATTTGTCCTCTTTGGGATCTTTTAATGTGTCCACTTTGGGATCTTTTCCTCACTTAAGGGCAACACTGTATTTTACAAGGTAAAGGAGATCTTTCACACTTTACAAGGTACTCAAAACATAAAGAAGACGTAACTATCATGATGTATGCAATGTATGTTGCTACCAGTGTAGCAAGAACATGTATGACATGAAGATCAAGTCATGAAGAGGTGGAAGTTGCATGGCAATATATCTCGGAAAGGCTATGGAAATGCCTTGATAGGTAGGTATGGTGGCTGTTTTGAGGAAAGATATAATGAGGCTTATGATGATAGAGCGTATCATGCCAAGGGTTTGGATGTACCGGCGAAGGTGGACACTAACTCTCGGAGTGAGAAGAAGGCAATGCACGGCACGGGAGAGGCTAGAAAAATATGGGAAGGTGGAAGTGTCAACTTTCAATACTTACATTAGTCCGAAGAACTCATGCACTTATTATTGGTAACTCTCAATCTAATAAGGAGGTTCACAAAGAGACAAGTACCATGAGGAGGAGTGTATGGGGGTTTGGTTATCCTTGCGCATCCTCGACTCATGGTACGTGAGTGTTCTCTGATATTCGACCCCTCAGAAGAGTAGTGATCCATCTAGTAGCTAGAGTTCTCAACTAGTTTTGTAGGTTTTGAAAATACACACGGATTGCCCAAAATACGACACCTATCACTAATAGGCTAGATCTCTTGACACCAAAAGTTCAAACATTACTCACAACAATACCTCAAAACTATTGCAAGTTACTACTAAAATTAAATAGCAACCTCAATTACCTACTTTCAAGACAAGACACAACTCAGTGCAACAACCAACTCTCTTTAACAAGATAAACATGAAAACTAAAAAGAGTTCCAGAAAGAAACTAAACAAAATCCAAGGCTCTTGCTAAAGACAAACTAAGACTAAAACTAAACATGTTAGTAGCTATGAAAAGATAAAGAACACACAACAACAAAAAGATAGGCAGGAAAAATCCTATGATGTGTTCTAAATTTTGAAAGTGGAGCGTGTTTCTCTCCCACACAAAGTAAGACGGGATCTAACTTGTTATGAACAGCAAGCAAAGCTAAGGAAAACTAAAAACAAAACCTAAGAGCGAGACGCTCCAAGCATAGCACATAACGCATGAAGTGATAAAAATATAGTGAGACGAAGGAAGAACTGATGATTGTTGATGGAGAAGGGGATGCACGGGGGCATCCCCAAGCTTAGACGCTTGAGACTCCTTGAATATTTATTGGGGATGCATGGGGGAATCCCCAAGCTTGAGCGCTTGACACTCCTGGATCTTCTTTCATCATCTTCCATCGCACACTTGAAAACTCCCTTCATACATAACTCATCATAAGCTGATTAGAGAGGTTAGTACCCTTAATAAATAATTTTTCAAACTGGATATAAAGATATTCTTGAAGGGATAATGTTTCTCAAGAGTGCCAAAAAGTTTTTTCAAAGAAAAAACAAGCTTAAGGTTTGCAAAAGTTAGGAGAGACAAAACGTGGCAGAATCTGTGAAAAACAGAACAACAGATAGTAAATAATTTTTAGGGGCACTTCTGCAACTCAAATCAAAAAACTCAGAACATACGGAAGTTTCGTAATTGTATAGAGCATACTGTGTAAACATTTCAGCTCAAAAAGATGAACTGGGATTTTTTTAAAATTTTTCTGGTCACGAGGACAGAATCTGTTTTCTGGACAGCATGTCACAACTTTTACTTCCCTTGCCGTAAGAGGCTATAACTTGGCACAAAGCTGAAAAATAAAGATACAATGATGTTGCTACAGTAGTAACAAGCATCAAGACACAACAAAAGCAAAAAGAAAAACCTAAATTCGTTGCGGGCTGCCTCCCGAAAGCGCTTCTTTAAAGCCATTAGCTAGGCTTAAAGATTATAGAAGATGCTCTCACAAGAATAAGAATTTTGAAGCAATAGAGAGCATCAAGAAGCAAATGTGAAACACATTTAAGCCTAACCCACTTCCTATGCATAGGCATCTTGTAAGAAAATAAATCAAAGAAGCACAAAGTGACATGCATAGGAAGGTAGAACAAGAACAACTTCAAAACTTTCAACATGAAGAGAGGTGTTTTTGTAACATGGAAGTTTCTACAACCAAACTTTCCTCTCTCAAAGTAATTTTCAGTAGCATCATGAACAACATCAAGAATATAAATATCACATAAATCATGTTGTTCATGACCTACAAGCACACATGTATTGTTTTCAACACGGTTTTTAGGATGATAAGATAGATGCAACCCATCACATTGAGCCTTGATAAGAGCATAGTTCTTCGGAATATGAATTGGAGATTTCAAAAGGATAATAGGAAAATCAAGTGTGGGTGCAATAGAAACAATTTCATGCTTAACATGAGGAACTATAGCAAGTTCATCTCCGTAAGCATCATCCATAGTGGCATCAAGGCCATAAGCATAGAAGGCATCAACTTCATCAAAAAGGGATATTTCAAAAGAATCCATAGGATCATAATACTCATATAAGGTAAGACTCAAAGAGTTACTCTCATTAGAAGGTAGACATGGATGGCTCCATTCTTCCTCCTTTTGTTCGTCACTCTCCTCCTCTTCTTCATTCAAAGAGCTTTCAGGTTCAGTAATTTCTTCTTCTATAGAGTCCTGCAAAACATTAGTCTCTTCCTTTGGGGGAGAGATTCTCTCAAGATGATCAGTAATATAATAATTTGCATCATAATTTTCCAAACAATAGTTAAGTATAGAAAGACTCTCAGATTTGTAAGGGGAGTCATCAATATTTTCAAGAAAGGAAGTAATTTCATAAGCACCCTTAAAAGCAACAAATTATTCTATTTGTTCTGCATCAGAAAAATCATAATTTCCCTTAGCATAAGAAGCTAAGGTTTCATCCTCATTGTACTCACATTGGAAAGCAAGGTGTTTGTGCCTCATAAAGCAACAAGATTCATCCCTGCAGAAAGATATATTATATATTGAGCACAAGTTTTTAGCATACTCATACGATTGATGTATGAGTCTCCATAAGTGTATCCCTTTTTGAGACAAGCGGTATTCCTTGTAATATTCTTGTTGATCCTCGATGAATCCTCCATGCTAATAAGATCTAGTTTCAAAGAAGTTAGACATTGATTGGCAAGTCAGGAACTAGACATACTATATATATATATTTTTGATTTTTGATAATGGACACAAAGATAAAAACTGAAAGGTAAACTAACAAGACTAAAACAAAGGTAAAGGGTAGTGTGCAACTCCCCTATCTTAGCACTCGGAGTCCCCGGCAACGGCGCCAGAAAACTTGCTTGATGGCTTCTCGCCCTTCGTTGGTTACCCCAAGTGGAAGGTTTGAGATGTAGTGCAGCAGCAGTTTTCCCTCGGTGAAGATACCAAGGTTTGTCTCCAGTAGGACTCCAGAGATGATAAGTAGGTGTCAGCGGCGCAACTGACGCGGACCTGCACACAGACACAGATAACTTTGTTCCCAACGAAGTTCAGAGAGCTTGTCACTCTCTCCGGTCTTGTTGTTCACAAAGGATAAAACGCAAGGGATAATGATAGCAAGTAAAAGCAGAAAAGTAAATATAGCTTGGAAACAGTAATGAGGATATGGACCGGGATACGTGATGTTCACTAGTGATGTCTCTCTCCCAAAAGACGATAAAATTGCTATGCGAGGTAAACAAATTACAGAAGGGCAATTGACAGGATTATGAACGCACCGCAATG
Organism: Bromus sterilis; assembly: GCA_950022295.1. Taxonomy (NCBI): domain Eukaryota; kingdom Viridiplantae; phylum Streptophyta; class Magnoliopsida; order Poales; family Poaceae; genus Bromus; species Bromus sterilis. The sequence continues at coordinate 132,189,433 of OX465601.1, read as the reverse complement.
CTAACTATGCTACAAAAGAAAGGAAGCAGCTCAAAAGTACGGGCAGTACGCCAAAATAAGTAGACCGAAATCCATCTTCATCTACTACTAATCATCCACCTTGAGATATCTATCCAGAACATCTCGCTGGTATTAAGTTGCGAGCCCCACCCAAAGTGTAAACCCAAAGCAACAGACAACTGCATTAAAAAGAACTTTGCGTAAAGTAAACAATCCTTGTAACCGCGGTTACAAGCACCGTTGTTTTCCCCCTTGTGGCAACAACACATCCGCTAGACTCATGTTTCTGTCACTCAAGCGTGTCATCGGGGGGCATGAACCCACAATCTAGCACAACGTTCCCTCTTGGAGTCACTACCTACTACTTGGCCAAAGCAATAAATAGCAACGGAATGCAAGAATTACTTAGGAACAAAAATATAAGAGATAAAAACCAAATATATTACTCTATCACAATCTGAACATAATCTCGTAATCCATCAGATCCCTCCAAACTCAGCATAGCAACAACAAAAATATTACAAAGGTGCCTCGATCATGTAGGGCAGCTCACGAGGTCTAAACAATGAAGATCAAAGAGGGGAGGAGAACATCACATAGCTACTGATCACAGACCCATGGTCCAAGGAAAACTACTCACGAGACATCCGGGGAGCATCCATGGTGGAGAGGAGACTCCCGGAGGTCAATCCTCCCTCCGGTAGGGTGCCGGGAAGAGGTCTTCTGGTGCTCCCGATCTCGGAAGCGCGACGGCGGCAGAACAGAGGCAAGTTTGCGGAATAGGGTTCTTCTTCTGGAGTTTTCCCGTGACGGAGAATAAATAGGCGAAGGGGGGCAGCCAGAGGTGGACCAGGGGCCCCAGGCGCCCCCTGGCGCGGCCAGGGGTGGGGCCGCGCCGGGTGGCCGCCTGGGCCCCCTGGCTCCCCTCTGGCCCCTCCCGGGCTCTTCTCGAAGCTTCCTGTACGCTGATTTTTCCTGTATTTTCCCGGAATTTTTCTGGCACTTTGTATATGGGGGAAAACTGAAATAGAAAAACAACAGAAAACAGGAACTGGCACTAGGGTGCACTGAGTTAATAGGTTAGTCCAAATATGATCAAAAGTGTATGAAAGTGTATCTAGATCATAGCAATATCACACAAAACATGCATGGAGCAAGCAGAAATTATAGATACGTTTTGGACGTATTAGGTGGTCACTTGCAGCATAGCGGGAGAGGCGGAGGAATTCTCTCTGATATGCGTCGACAATTTTGTTGCCCTGAATGAGGTTGCGGAACTCGACATTAATACGGTTCATAATCGCCTGGGGGACATAACGAGCACGGAAGGTAGTCTTGAAGTCATTCCAGGTGACGACAGTCCCTTCAACTAGCGAGCCCTTGTAGGTGTCCCACCACTGAGCAGCGGGGCCACGCAGAAAATAGGACGCGAAGGTGACGTAATCAGTAGCGCTCACACTAGCGAACTCCAGATGACGAGTGATGTCACGAAGCCAATCATCGGCATCCAGCGGCTATTCAGGTTCGTGGAAGAGAGGGGGATTGAGACGCATGAAATCACGCAGAGTAACCACAGGCGGTTGGTTCTGGTGCTGGTTCTGATTCTGCAGCTGGTCTATGACTCCTTGCATAAACACTTGGTTCATCTGAAACTGCTGCATCATCGCGACCAAGTAGTCCGGCGACGGAGGTGGATCGTTGGCACCACGACCACGACCACGACCGGCCATCCTGCTAGAATTTAACAGGGGTATTTTAGCGATGAACATTTATCGAGATACCGGAAACGAGTATGAGGTAAAGCGACAACAAAGAGGAGGCACGGATATATAGGAGTAGTCACATAAGACATACACATCCAGACATAGAGTCAACCGAAAATCGGGCAGCGTAACATCGTAGAAATTAAGGAAAAAAATACACACTAGGAGGCGCGCAGACCGCGGTAAGGATTGCACGACGCGACATAGATTCCACTATGTCAATCACGCCGCAAGAAAACTGTTGGCCACAGGAGTTTGTGCCAGAGATCGCGCGGCCTGCCTAGAATGAGAATGGGATCCGCGGTCCGGGACCTAGGTCAGAACTCTTGCGACACGACTCAATCAAAGGGGTACGCACCAGAACGCCGGGTGGAATCAAGAGAACGTGGTCCTAATGTCAGATTTTGTAAAACTTACCAGCAAGGATAAGAGAGCAGATTTCCAGAGCATAGGTAAGGAGAAAAGGATCCTAATACCACAGATATCACACGTAGTGACATCGATGTGGGCCCGTAAGCCAAACATTAAGTTAGCAAAATAGTTTTCAAAAACTAGACTCAACTTCGACCAGGTAGTGGTTGGGTGGCTTCCTACAAGCAGTCGATTCTGATACCAACTTGTGACGCCCTAAAATCAATCCGTGTACAGTAATCATACACGCAGGGTACACGGCTGAGATTAGGGTGCCACGATGAGAATATCACAGCACAACACTAAACACAAAAGGATAAACCAATATGTTACAATAAAGGGGGGGGGGTCGCACGGACCCGAATACATAAGTTATACAAACCATAATATTTGAGTACAGACATAGTTAGTCAAGTTTTGCCTTAAGAAGGCTAGCACAAATAACATCAGAGATACAGATCGAAAAGGCAAGGCCTCCTGCCTGGGAGCCTCCGAAACTACTCCTGGAACTGGTCAGCGGGGACCTCGACGTAGTAGTAGGCGCCTCTGGGGTACTCCTGCTTCTGGGATCCAACGTCGACTGCAGCGGCCGATGAGGCAAAACATAAAGGGGGAAATAAAGCAAGGGTGAGTATCTAGCATACCCGCGAGTCTTACGTCCGCTACTAAGCATTATGCATTGTATCAAATGGAAAGGGGAGGCTATATATAGTGGACTGCAAGATAGAAATCAGAATAAGGGTAAGAAGCTAGGCCTAATGAAGACTAGCATCTTCTGACGAGTCTTGCAACATGAGAAGAGAAACAACCAACAGTTCAATAACATGAATGTAATAACAATGCAGCAGAAGTTGCTGCAGCATTGTATAATAATAAGTTGTAATAATTAATAATAATAATGCCTCCGAGTTCCCCTCCTCAACTTCCCTGCGAGGAAGAAGACCCGAAACCATACAGTTTAATAGTAGTAGTTTGTAGTGGTAAGATCCAGCTTCAGCATAAAGCGTCCTGTTACCGTGGACACGGCTATTCGAATAGATTAAACTCCCTGCAGGGGTGCACTACTGTTCATACTGCACGCTTGGATCTCCAGGGTGGCGGGAACCTTGTTAGGGAACGCTCCACCAAAGGTATCCGACACGACGCAGACCATCCTACACTCAACAGAGAGGCCATCCGCCGGACTATATCCTATGCGCAAAGGGGTCTAGGTCCCTCACCCTTGCACGCTCCTGCACGGTGCATGGCTGGCCGGTGAAGCAAAAGCAAATCCAAATGCACACCGCTCGAGCGAAGAAGACACAACTTCCCAGCGCAGGTCGCGGTACTGCTGACGTCTGAGGAGCTTTCGGACAAACTACGACGCAGGGGAGCCCATAACTCCTTATCCCACGTGAAGGTAGTGCGTATAGGCCTTTGCGGCCTCTCAAGTCATCCGCCGAACCATTTAGCATTTTAATTAACCTGAGTGACAACCGTTATCGTTGCCTCGACTTATTTGACCTGCGGTCAACGACAGCAGTCAGGACCACCAGTACATCGGTGCCTGCTCTGTCGTCCCACCAAGTCTCTGCGGTTACCAACAAGGTGAACCGTCTCCTTACCTTGTCTCGCGTGTGCTCTTGGTAGAGCTCGACTTTTCGTGGTTTGGTAACTCTCGCGAGATACGAGCAGGGGCCAAGCACGCCAGTAACGTCGGTTTTACCCTCCCCGTCTTTCCCGACGCAATACCTCTCGCGGGCACCGTTGGATCGCCCGACTCTTACCTTTAAGGACAACCGTGCTCAGGCACCTAGAGCGGCTATACATAGTCAACAACGAGTGGAGTACAAGGATTACTCCTTAATAGCTCACACTTGAAGGTGGCTCGGCAAAATTGAACTAGGGGGCCTTAGGCGGTGTCTGCATTGTACCGTACTTGTTGAAGTTATATATATTGTACCCGTGTTCACTCCCCTGAGTGGTCACGGCCCGCTATCTAATCCTAGCTAACAATGCGCAGGCCTCACTGCTGAATAATGCATAATTATAATAGGCAGCATAGGATAAAGGAGGTACATCAAGGGGCGACAAAAACAGGCTATGCAATTCAATAGGTAAGCAACGTAGCAGCAGCAGTAACAATGCCTAGTGAAAGAAAATACGGAAAAGGTAGGCGATATCTGGGGAAGAGAATGGCTCTGCTTGCCTGGAAGCTCGACGATAGGGGTAGGGTCATCGACAAAGTAGTCGTACCCGGCAGCAGTGTAGTCGGCGGTAGCAGCGGGGTCTACCAGAGAATAAAGGGGGGAGAAACAGTAAATATAAAGCAATCATAACAAACAGATGAATGGCATGACGTAAGCAATGTTAACGGTGTTCTAACGCAGTGCAATGCACGTTGCACGGAGCGGGAATCCATCCGAGGATGATCTGCCAGCTCCGGGTGATTACTGTACAGGGTGTCCGGAGGGGGAAGGGATCATGCCGGAGGTGGCGTGGACATCCGAAAAACGTGTGGATGGTGTAACCGTGCTAGTTCAAACATTCCGAACAACTTTCGTGTTCTGAATAAATTCATCCGGATACTTTAACAGTATCGGACAAATCATCGGACAAACGGTCCGGAGGGGGACGGTTCAATGTTCGGTATGTTAGAGGGGGGGGGGGTGGTAGACCAACGGATAGCGTATCCGTATTCGTTATATTTTTCTGATCAATTTTCATGTATAAAGTTTTTGAATCTGACTTACGGTTTAAAAGATATTCAAATTCAAAGTTTAAATAATTTTAAATCAATTTCTGGATTTGTTTTATCATTTTAAATCCAACATTATCCACAGAAGGGTTGACTGGTCAAACCTGACCAGTGGGTCCCACTGGTCAACCTCACAATATTTATAATTCATTTCATTTAATTAAAACAGAGCCAGGGCCAACATGTCATACACTTAAACAATTACAAACCAGTTTTATTAATAAAAAGGCAGTGGGACCGAGGTGTCATACTCTATGGAGAAATTAATCTGGCCAATTTAATTTAAATAGGGGCTAGGCCCCACTTGTCATTCAGATCTATCACTAACAGGGGGTTTTATCTCCTAATAATTTTAATTAGGGGGCTAATTACAAGGGTGGGGGGCACCTGTTAGTGGGTCATCCCCACCGGTTTAGACCATGGGCGTGCCCACGCAGGGCACACCGGCGATGAGCCGGCACGGCGGCGAGGACATGGGGCTACTCCGGCGACCAAACAAGGCGTGGGTGCGAGGAATCGAATGGGGGCGGCGCCGCGCTTCTAGCAGGACAAAAATCGCGGGCTGGGGCGGCTTGAGTTCGCCGGGGCCACGCCTGCGGCGGCGGCCGTGCAATGGCCGTGGTGAACATGGTGATGCTGGCCATGATTTTTAGCGCGGCAAGAGGGGAACCATAGCGAAGCTCACCAGGAGTGCGCGAAAGGGGGCAGTGGGCTCGGGGAGGTCATGGGGTGGCCGGATTTCGTCGCCGGAGACACGGCGACCGTGGAAGAAGATGGGGATGCAGGCGAAGCTGTCGGGCTCCTCGTCTCAATTCCTTTGGCGCAAAGACGAAGGCGGCGACGAGGAATCCAACGGACACGGCGGCGCGGGTTGGGGCGGCCGGTGGCTACGCCGGTGCGCAGCGGCGCCCATGAGTGGAGCTTGGGCCAGAGGAAAAAAACGCAGACGAGGGGAATGGAGTGGGCACGGGGGAAACTAGGGTTTCCAGGGGCGCAGGGGAGGTGGCCCTCTTATCCATGCCGCCGGCCGTGGATGGCTGCCACGGCACGCCGGTCGGCCGCGGGATGGCCGCCACGGCATCCCCTGTACGGTAGGAAGAAGAAGGGGGGCCCGGTGGGCTCGGGGTGGGCCGATGGGCTGCGCGGGTGGGCTGGCTGGGCTGACCCAGTGCAAGGCCGTGAGGCTTCTTTTCCTATTATTTTTTTTTTGTAATTTCTGTTAGCCACTGACTTATGGTTATTTTGTTTTGCTAGCTTTAGCATTTTTGTAAAATATGTAATAGGTTCCATAATTAACACTGCACAAAACTAGAGTGCCACAAAAAGATTGGGACTTATATAAAATCTTTTGCATTTTTGTTTTATTAAAAAGGTGTTAAATGCCACTGTTTTGCCACTATTATGAATTGTTTGTTTTATTTTATAACTTAATAAATTCCCATACCCACATGGACACTGTCCACTGAATATTTGTGATTTAACAAAAGTGGTTGCATAATTTTAGGACAAAGTTTTATTCATCACTTACTTTTAATATCCAACAAAAGGCATTTTTGAAATGTGATCAAAAGCAAAGATGATCATAGCATGATTGCAACAGTGATGATCATTAACAAAAGGATCATTGTAGTGATTACTGTGACATGACAGTGAGGATGTTACAAAGCCCTAGAAGGAATTCGACTTACCTTGTATAGCACGTAGAAGACTTGTAAAGTAGAATAGAACTCCACATCGTGTAGGAGCCGGACTCTAGGAATCCCGGGACCCGACACCTTTATAAGCCGAGGTCCACGGGAGCCACAGCCAGAACTTACCTCAAGCCAGGATTAGACAACTCGCGCTATAACCTAGATCTCCACGAGACTAAGGTTGTGAAACATCATCACTGTAATCGATACGATCGACTCTTCCTATTGAGGAGTCGATCCCCCTATATTCAAAAAGCAGGGTAAATCGCCGAGTCCTGTTTCCATGTCGACTCTCTCCTCGAATTCGCCTCGCAGCAAAGGTCCCATGATAAGTCGGACTCTACGGACATCTGCCGTGACTTTCCCACGACAGTTGGCGCCCACCGTGGGGCCTGCGCTCGCAGGTGCTGAGATTCTAAGGGGAGCTCTGCAGGGCATGGAAGGATTCGTGACCGGATGAATCACCAGGAGCCGACGTGGAAAGCTCTGCATCGACGACTCGACTTGGGGTCCGGACGCCGATTCCGTCGAATCCGGTTATCGGGTCCCGATCGGATCTATTCATATCTTCATTAGGAAGACAGACGGATCTGATCCAGAGCCGGATCCTGAAGTACCCCTGGAAACCTCAAGTCGGCGACATGCCGGCTCAAGGCACACTTTTGTAGGGTTCATCGCTGGATCTCCGGAGTCGGTGCGCTCCGTCGAGTCTCTGACGCCCGACACCACGGGAGAAACATCTGACGCTGACTCACACCCCAGTGAAACAAGCTTCTCAGATACTGGCTCCATCCAATCCGCCGGGAGCAACAGACTAGGTGCGGGAACAGCTGAATACAACCCCTACTTTCCGCAGTACGATCCTCCATATTGCGTGACAATGTTCATGGCAGGCACCGAAGAGCAGGGAAGCCAACCAGCTCAAAGTGCAGCGTAGAACCGGAATGTGGAGACGACTGATACGTCCCAAACGTATCTATAATTTCTGCTTGCTCCATGCATGTTTTGTGTGACTTTGCCATGTTTTGCTTGAACTTTCATACACTTTTGAACCTATTTGGACTAACCTATTAACTCAGTGCGCCCAGTTGCCAGTTTCTGTTTTCTGCTGTTTTTGTATTTCAGGTTTTTCGGCCATTAAAAGTGCTCCAAAAATTCCGGGAAAAATATATAAAAAATCAGTGCAACAGAAGCTTCCGGAATCACCAAGAGAGGGAAGGGGGGTCACCACCAGGCAGCCAGGAGGGCAGGTGGCGCGGCCCCACCCTGCGCCGCGCCAAGGACCCTCCTGACTGCCTCGTGGGTCCCCTCGATGCCCCCCTTCGCCTATATTTACCCCTCGGGGTGGAAACCCCTAATACAGACCCCTTTTCTCCAGAAGCAATTCCGATCTTCGCCGCCATCGCCATCAAGTTTCGGGGGGGGGGGGGGGGACAGAATTCCTGTGCCGGCACCCTGCCGGGACGGGGAAGTGCCCCCGAATTCATCTCCATCGACATTGCTTCCTCCCTCCATGAAGCGGGAGTAGTTCTCCCTCGGGGCTAAGGTTTCTACCAGTAGCTATGTGTTCTTCTCTCTCTCCCATGATGTGATCTTCGTTGTGATCATAGGCTATGTTAATCTAGGGTGATCCCATGATATTTCCCCTTCCTCTATGTATTGGATTGATGTACTCAATTGATCTTATCTAGTATAATCCCCGAGACCAAGGTGACAGCGGTCTATTGGACATGGGTTAGAAGAATGTTATCATGAGTAATTTCCTCTTTTGTGTGTTGATTGAAGATTGAGAGTCTCTTGGTGCTTGTCTTTGACTATCCTTGAGATATGTTGTGGTGATTGTGGTACTCTCTTTGGATGGCCGCGGTGACATTGGGAAATACATAGATTGAGAACTACGAACTTTGAGGTGTGCTTTTGTAGCCCTACATAACTCTCATCCTCTCTTGACCACAAAGGAATGACCTCCGAGTGCGTATCCATTGCATGTTTTATGGGAAATATCATGTGATTAGACTATGTTAATGTTGTTGAGAGTTGCCACTAGTGAAAGTATGAAGCCTAGGCCTTGTTTCCACCATTGTTACACCGTTTGTGCTCACTTTTGTCACATGTTTGCTTGCTGCACTTTTTATTACAGATTTATATTACCTTGCTTTGCCACACCTATCACTCGTATTTTACCATCTCTTCGCCGAACTAGTGCACCTATACAACTCCTAGTTGTATTAGGTGTGTTGGGGACACAAGAGACTTCTTGTATCTTAATTGCAGGGTTGCTTGAGAGAGACCATATTCAACCTCTACTTCCCTGAGTTCGATAAACCTTAGGTCATCCACTTGAGGGAAATTGCTGCTGTCCTACAAACCTCTGCGCTTGGAGGCCCAACATAGTCTACAAGAATAGAAGCGTGCGTAGACATCAACGAAATACCTATCACCTGGCCCTTTGCAGTATGGGGACTTGATATGGTGGGATCTTTCAAAAGGTCAGCCAACAAAAATACCCACATACTAGTGGCAGTGGATAAATTCACCAAATGGGTCGAGGCAGAGCCGGTCAGTAAATGTGACGCTGCACTGAAATTCTTGAAAAAGATCATATATAGATTCGGCTACCCCCACAGCATCATCACTAATAATGGTTCTAACCTATCAGAAGGGGTTATGCAGCGATTCTGCCAGAACGAGCACATCCGACTCGACCTTGCATCAGTGGCACATCCACAGTCCAATGGACAAGCCGAGAGAGACAACCAAGAGTTGCTCCGAGGCATCAAACCCCGACTCGTTGTCCCTTTGAAAAGGACACCGGGTTGCTGGGAGGAGGAGTTACCCTCAGTACTATGGAGCATCCGGACGACTCCCAACAGGTCGACATGCTATACGCCCTTCTTCCTAGTCTATGGAGCGGAAGCCGTCCTCCCAAGTGACATGTGTCACAACTCACCTCGAGTGACTGCTTATGTAGAAGCCGAAAACGATAAAGCAAGACAAGACGCCTTGGATATTCTCGATGAAAAACGAGATTTGGCTGCAGCTCAGTCGGCTATCTACCAACAAGATCTACCACGCTACCATAGCCGTCGCATCAAAAGTCGGACTTTCCATGAAGGTGATTTAGTGCTCCGACTCATACAGAAAAGAGATGGAATGCACAAGTGATGGCGGTGAAGTTAATAGGTTTAGTGGGATTGCCTCCCCTGTTAACCGTGCCAATAAACGATTCTTGATGACCCACAAGTCTAGGGGATCAATTGTAGCTTTTCGATAAATAAGAGTGTCGAACCCAACGAGGAGCAGAAGGTGCTGATAAGTGACACTGGATAAGGAAAGGCTGCACACACTCAAAGGTAAATATTTAGGAGTTTTCGGTTTAAGCAACAGAAAAGTAAAAGACAAGCAAAGTAAACAGGGTAACTGAGGAGTAGCAAGTGGCCCAATCCTTTCACAAGGATAAGCCTAGGAACTAAACTTATAAAAGCTAAAGCGTTCTCGAGAACACATGGGAGAGATAGCCAAGTTACTTTCACCATACTCCGCCAAGTAATATGTATTGTGTTGATAAGTGTTGGTGGGTGGATCAATGCTAGTACACCTTCTAGACTAAGATAGGTGTACTCTTATGATTACACACCTTGCAAGCATCCGCAAATACAAGGTAGTAATTAAGGCATAAGCCTAACCACAACATTACGATCAAGGATCCATAACTCCCTTGTGCAAAAGTGTGCGAACTGGGGTTCAGGTTTCTTTCACTCCGGCAACCCACCATAAGCATCCTTTGTGCACAATGTATTCCTCTAGGCCCATGAAAGGTGAAGTGTTAAGTGTTCGACTCACATAACACCACTAGAGAAATAACAACACAACTTAAGTATCAAACAACACATAACACTTCAACATCATATGACTACTAACAACTAAAGTAACTACTCACAAGACATAAAAGAGATCATGATCAGAGGTGATAGATGGGTGGCTGATGTCTACGCACGCTTCTATTCTTGTAGACTATGTTGGGCCTCCAAGCGCAGAGGTTTGTAGGACAACAACAATTTCCCTCAAGTGGATGACCTAAGGTTTATCGAACTCAGGGAAGTAGAGGTTGAAGATGGTCTCTCTCAAGCAACCCTGCAATTAAGATACAAGAAGTCTCTTGTGTCCCCAACACACCTAATACAACTAGGAGTTGTATAGGTGCACTAGTTCGGCGAAGAGATGATAAAATATGGGTGATATGTGTGGCAAAACAAGGTAATATAAATCTGTAATAAAAAGTGCAGAAATCAAACATGTAATAAAAGTGAGCACAAACGGTGTAACAATGATGGAAACAAGGCCTAGGCTTCATACTTTCACTAGTGGCAACTCCCAACAACATTAACATAGTCTAATCACATGATATTTCCCATAAAACATGCAATGGAGACGTACTCGGAGGTCATTCCTTTGTGGTCAAGAGAGGAAGAGAATTGTGTAGGGCTACAAAAGCACACATCAGAGTTTGTAGTTCTCAATCTATGGATTTCCCAATGTCACCGCGGCCATCCAAAGAGAGTACCACAATCACCACAACATATCTAAAGGATAGTCAAAGACAAGAACCAAGAGACTCTCAATCTTCAATCCACACACAAAAGAGGAAATCACTCATGATAATATTCTTCTAACCCATGTCCAATAGACCGCTGTCACCTTGGTCTCGGAGATTATACTAGATAGGATCAAGTGAGTACATCAAATCCAATACATAGAAGAAGGGGAAACATCATGGGATCACCCTAGATTAACATAGCCTATGATCACAACGAAGATCACATCATGGGAGAGAGAGAAACCACATAGATCAAGATATAAGCCTTAGCCCCGAGGGGAACTACTCACACATGGACATGATGAGAGAGAGAGAGTTGTTGATGAAGAGGTGCAGCCCGGAGAAGATGAAGGAGATGGCGGCGGCGACAGCCACGGCCACGGCCACGGCGGTGGCCACGGCCCTTGGCCCCTTCTTCTTCCTTGGAGATGGTGCTGCTGTGGAGATTGATCTCCCCCTCAAGACGGCTGCCAAGGGGGAGGAATTTTCGTGGTGCCCTTTGACCTAGGTTTCCTCTCTTTATATAGACTCTCGGATTCCCGTCATCCAGATTACGTCTTCTGTATTTCGGGGTTTGTGGAGGCATCCGAACTCCGATTGGGCCGAATTTTATGTCTTAATCCACCGTAAAAAAATTCCCTACAACTTTGTAGTTTCATGTTTTTCCGTTTGAGGCCGTCTTCTAGCGTTTCCGAGGCGATCTTTAAAACCTGTCTGGTGGGGACAGATTTCGGGAAAGTTAGAGTCCAACTCCTACAAGGCTCCTTTTTGTGATTTTTCCTTTATCCAAGTAATTCCTACACATAAAGTACAAAAACAAGAACTTGTGCACTCTTGCAACCATTAATAGGTTAGTTTCAAAATATGTTATAAAAAGATATGAAAGTGTATCAAAAGCATAGCAATATCACACAAAACATGCATGGAGTAAGCAGAAATTATAGATACGTTTGAGACGTATCAGTGGTAAACAATCTGGACACAATGATATTTCTCCAACAAAACTCAATAGCATTCACCACAAAGTAGTAATGAACACCAACAGAGTAGAGAGGATAGATAGTACGGATTACAACACAAGTTGCAATTGTGAGATGAGATGAGATGGAGATGGAGATGGTGCTGATGTTGGGGATGATGTTGATGATGATCTCGATGATGCCCGTGACGATGATGATGATGGCGACGATCTCCCCTTTCGGGAGGTGATCTCTCCGGCGGAATCTGCCCGCCGGAGATGGATTTTCTCCTCTGTAGGTTTCCGCCCCATGGCGGCGGCGAAACACGGAAACTCTTCGATTTTTAGGGTTTCTACCCCAGGGGGGTCTTATAGGCGAGAGGGGGCACCGAGGAGGGCCACCAGGCATCCAGGAGGGTGCCTGGCGTGGCCAAGAGGGGGGCCGCGCCAGGCACCCTTCTGGCTGCCTGGTGGGTCCCCTCACCGCCATCCTCGGTGATCCCCAGTCAATCTTCATAAAAACACTCCCCGTAAATTTTCATCGCATTTGTACTTGATCTGATTCAGCAACTTGGTGTCCACTTTTCACCGTTGAATTCTGGTTCTGCTGCTTCGGCACCGGAAAGTTGTAAACTGTGTAAAACAAGCCAAAACAACATAAGAACATTATTTTAAAGTGGAATATATCAATGAATAGGATGAAATTACAATATAAAATAGTGATGCATTTTGGACGTATCAACTCCCCAAGCTTAGACCTCGCTTGTCCCCAAGCGATTGCTGAGCTCGGTAAACCTGTCCACAAGTTTAGAGAGTGAAGCGTCGATAAAAGAATACGAACAAGAAGCATCAAGATTTCTCACCAAACTGAAGCATCCTCAACTCATAAGGTCCTTATGAGAAAGTAGTAACAATTATAACAAAGTAGGACATGGAAAACTCATCAAATTATGGCAAACATAGCCTTGGTCAAGGAACAACTAATAACTTTTACTTTTGCTCTTTCACTTATAATGGAACCAGTTGAAGCTTTTGAAAGAACATGTTATCAGTCAAGAAGTGCACATGTTAACACAAAGGAAGATGTTTACTAAGCATAAGCTTTTGCAAACAACTCACTTATCAAAAGATAATGTCAACAAAGATGTAACATGCTAACTTTCAATGCAGCTTTGTATGCAAGAATCTTTATTAACATCAAGTGTATGTTCTCTCTCAAGAAGGAAGGAAGTAGGAAGGACTGGCTCAGCACAAAATAAAGGATAAACCCCGTGCAAAAGTGTAAGCAGGGAAAACTCATGTGCCATCTCTAGATCAAACAGAATAAAAACAGGCCTTTGAGAGGTGCATGATCCGTCAACGACTGCTGATAGATAACTCACTCACTTCATGATTTGGACAAGTTTCGAGGAACGGCTCCCATGTGGGGACGATCACATCCCCTTAATTTCCTTTGTTTATCACTCATAAATGAGCGAAGGAACTTGTGCGTTAGTATTTATCTTTTACGAGCTGGGCACTCATGCCAGTCCCTTCTCGTATTAGGGGTTTGCAGAGTAGGCATGCAATCCCAAGATAAAACTTGTCCAAATTAAGAAGATCATGGGTTATCCACCACTTCCTCATGAGCTGAATCAGTGGCACAAAACAGAAGATTTTGAACATCTAGAGATAGCACATAAATTATATACTTTAGGAGTGGTAGTGGAATACCACAAATAGGAAGGTATGGTGGACTCAAGTGGAAGATGTTGGTTTCAGGGTATGGAAGTAGAAGCAGAATTCTGCTTAGTACAGAGTTTTGGCTAGCAAGGCTTTGAGAGACCAGACAATTGATGACAACTTAGATGCAAGCAATACAAAGCATAAACATTAAAACTAGCATGAAACATCAAGTTGTATTCCTTGTCAACATAACACTTCAAGCATAATAACACAAAGGTTTTGGCTATGTCGCTACTTTGAGAAAAACATGCTTGTTGTTATGACCAAAGCTATACTTGCCATAATTTAAATAAAGTTTTCGAAGCCATACCTGATATAAGTTCAATACTCCCCATAAGAACAATATTTTAAAGTGGAATATATCAATGAATAGGATGAAACTACAATATAAAATAGTGATGCATTTTGGACGTATCAACAAGTTATCCTCTCCTTGGGAAGGACCGTTTGTGGTCAGCAAGAACCTGTACAACGGATCCTACTAGGTAGTGGATATACGGGAGAAAGCAGACACGCGCACAAGCATGGAGGAGACTCCCAGGCCGTGGAACATCGCACAACTCCGTCCATATTACACTTGAGTAGAAACAGGAACATTACTGTACACTTCACTAAGTCGACACACGTCGCACTGGCTCTCACCACAATATATATATAAGATGACATTCGTCGCGCTGGCTTTCGCCATCAAAATATACATAAGTCGACTCTTGTCGCACTGACCCTCGCCACACATAACTAAGACGACTTTCGTCGCGCCGGCTCTCGCCATATCGATTCCGCTTTACCTTTTTTTGTTTCATGTCATTTATTTTTTGCATCATACATTGCATACATTGCATTATTATATCTCAGAGACCTGGGGGCTTGATCTACCCCTCTATTGGTACTGAGCATGTATATTGCTTATTCAGGGGAATCGGGGAGTTTAATGACAATCATTGACTCTTTATCCGAAAACTCGGCATATATATGTAAAAGTCACAGTGTATAAGCTTATTCAGGGGCAGTAGGGGGTCTCGATGTCACTCATGGACTCTTATACGAAGAAATCCCGACATATACATGAACTGGCAAAACACGCCTTGGCCTGTATAGCTTAAACTCATACGATCTACGTGTACCCGGCTTATTCTACATACCTTGGGGGATTACAACAATGCCTGCCGAGTCTAGTCTTAAGTACAGGGAGCACTAGTCATATGTAGCCGGCTTACAGAGAAGTCCTGACTCCTGGATAACCCAATAATCTATCTCAAATACGAGAAGATGAGGCATGTTGAATCCAGAGTCAACTTCTATATGATCCTTCATATTTTGTTTTTTGCATACATTAGCATCATCACATACTCTTTTCATTTTTTAATCCAAAAGATATATCTTGAGCATTAACCTGTGTGACTCGGTATGACACAAAAGATGCTCATACTGACTCATGGGGACTATAGCTCAAAAAATTCTCTATGACTCGGTATGACACAAAAGATGCTCATACCGACTCATGGGGAATACACCTTTTTTATTGCATCTTCTGCATATATAAAGTCGACTTCGGTCGCGATGGCTCTCACCATACATATAAAGTCGACTTCGGTCGCGACGACTCTCTCCATACATATAAAGTCGACTTCGGTCGCGACGGCTCTTGCCATACATATGAATATCAACATTCGTCGAACCGGCCCTCGCCGACTTATTTGGAAACTGGGAACACAACCCATCGTGTCATATCTATGTGACTTGGCAGATTAAAAGATAGACCTATGTGACTCGGCACTGCACACAACTGCACACACCGACTCATGGGGACTACACTTCAAGGTTTCTTCACAAATAAAGACTCGGTACATCACCCAGCTGAGTACACCGACTCTTGGGGAGTAACACTTCAAAAAATTCTTCAGAAAATATGCAAGAAATTATAAGTCCCAGGTTGTTGCAAGCAAGACAACCCAACACTTGGGGGCTACATTACTTCGAAGCAAGTCTCATAAAACAAAATCTTCTTTGATGAACCGGTACGACACGTAAACATGACCACACTATCTCATGGGGGCTACAAGTCGATCTGTCCTATGAGTCGATTACAAATACTAAACTATTCTGAATCGACTCAGGGGGCTACAGATACATACACTATCATAAAAAATCGGCTCTCATCCACTATGAGAAACATTTCAAGTTAGGAATAAAACCGACTCATGGACTCATGGACTCAATGAAGGTTCATAAATTTCATTCATCAAACCAACTGGGTCTTACATCAAAGGAGGCAACCTTACAAGCAAAAGCCAAACTCGGCAAACTACTAAAAAGAAAAACCCACAGCTTCAGACATCTTCTTCAGATTCGGCTTCATCCTCTATTGAAGCTTCTTCTTCACTAAGGAGTTCTTCATCGATGGAGCTCTCCACACAACAACAGGCTCGGTCTCCATCCGAGTCAAAGATCCTAGCCGACAAGGTGTCTTCACCATCAAATTTGAAGACATGGTGTCTCCGCTTGAAATATTCCTGGAACGAAGAAAAGTTTTCCAACCTTTCTCAAAAAACATGGTGCCTTGGTTAGAAAAACTAACTGTCACCCAGATAGGCCCATGAGGACATCCATCAGATCGGAGCCAAAGGCCCGAAGGCGTCGAGTCAATCACAAGTTGAGAAAAAGACTCAGGAAGTTTGATCCGGCGTCGAATCGTCCGGATATGAACCAAGAACTCACTCCTCTCAGGAGAAGAAGGGGGAGATTCAGAAGGAGAGGCAACACGAGTACTTCTTCCTCTACCTCTGCCACGGCCACGACCTCTACCACTACCACGACCTCTACCACTACCACGGCCGCGACCTCGATTACTTGCACGGGGATCGGGCTCGTTGGATGCCAAAGGAGAAGAGGCTTCTAGCTTAAGTGCCATGGGGAAAAAAGGAAGAGGAATAAGAAGATGGATGCGCTTGAAAGATCAAACCATCCAAGGGATATTTATAGTAGATTCATGGAGAGGATCCATTAATGCCATAAATAATACGAGATAACTACCCATGGTAGATAGCATTTATGGAAAGACTCCTCGATTCCCACTACAAACATCAATGCCTCTGACCGGCGTTTCAGGCAGAGTGATCATAAAAACCAAACCGGATCTTTGACCAAAGGTCAAAAGAAAAATCCTCAAGTAAAAGGAAATGAGAAGCTAAAAAGAGTTGGCGTCGACTCCTAGTAAAGCATCAGATGATAGCCGACTCAACCAGAAGAGCCGACTTCATGGAGATAAAGGAATTGAAGCAAGATTGAAGAGAGACGACTCTGACTCCCAATCAACGTCAAGCATAAAGTCGACCCTTGATCCATGAAGAGCCGACGACAATGAAGAAAATAAAGAAGATTGCTGTGAAGACTGAAGCATCACAACAATCCTGGGGGCTAATGTCGGGGGGATGGATCAGGCCCATAGACCCGGCATTAGAAACCGCCGGGACGACTTACATATGAAGGCCCACAAAGAAGACCCGACCAGGAGTCTGACGTGCCAAGCGTGAAGATTGAAGCCCTAGAAGGAATTCGACTTACCTTGTATAGCACGTAGAAAACTTGTAAAGTAGAATAGAACTCCACATCGTGTAGGAGTCGGACTCTAGGAATCCCGGGACCCGACACCTTTATAAGCCGAGGTCCACGGGAGCCAGAGCCAGAACTTACCTCAAGCCAGGATTAGACAACTCGCGCTATAACCTAGATCTCCACGAGACTAAGGTTGCGAAGTCAAAAAGCAGGAGTAGGTCTTTACCGCATCGACGGGGCCGAACCTGGGTAAATCGCCGAGTCCTGTGGCCATGTCGACTCTCTCCTCGAATTCGCCTCGCAGAAAAGGTCCCATGATAAGTCCAACTCTACGGACATCTGTCGTGACTTTCCCACGACAAAAACCCTGATTCTAGACCCCTTTTATCCTGAAGCAATTTCGATCTCCGCCGCCATCGCCAACAAGCTTCCGGGGACCAGAATTCCTGTGCCGGCACCCTGCCGGGACGGGGAAGTGCCCCCGAATTCATCTCCATCGTCGTTGCTTCCTCCCTCCATGATGCGGGAGTAGTCCCTCCTCGGGTTTGAGGTTTTTACCAGTAGCTATGTGGTCAATTCTCTCTCCCATGATGTGATCTTCGTTGTGATCATAGGCTATGTTAATCTAGGCTGATCCCATGATATTTCTCCTTACTCTATGTATTTGATTGATGTATTCACTTGATCTTATCTAGTATAATCCCGGAGACCATGGTGACAGCGGTCTTTTGGACATGGGTTAGAAGAATATTTTCATGAGTGATTTCCTCTTTTGTGTGTTGATTGAAGATTGAGAGTCTCTTGGTTCTTGTCTTTAACTATCCTTGAGATATGTTGTGGTGATTGTGGTACTCTCTTTGGATGGATGCGGTGACATTGGGAAATCCATAGATTGAGAACTACGAACTCTGAGGTGTGCTTTTGTAGCCCTACATAATTCTTGTCCTCTCTTGACCATAAAGGATTGACCTCCAAGTGCTTCTCCATTGCATGTTTCATGGGAAATATCATGCGATTAGACTATGTTAATATTGTTGGGAGTTGCCACTAATGAAAGTATGAAGCCTAGGCCTTGTTTATATTACTTCGTTTTGCCACACCTATCACCCATATTTTACAATCTCTTCGCCGAACTAGTGCACCTATACAACTCCTAGTTGCATTAGGTGTGTTGGGGACACAAGAGACTTTTTGTATCTTAATTGCAGGGTTGCTTGAGAGAGACCATTTTCAACCTCTACTTCCCTAAGTTCGATAAACCTTAGGTCATCCACTTGAGGGAATTTGCTGCTGTCCTACAAACCTCTGCGCTTGGAGGCCCAACATAGTCTACAAGAATAGAAGCGTGCGTAGACATCATGCTATTTCTGGCGCCGTTGCCGGGGAGGTAAGCGTTTGAAGGTATATCTTTACATCTTGCAATTAAATCTTTTCGTTTCTTGTTTTTATTTTTCACTAGTTATGTTTATGGAAAACGACACTCTTAGTTCTCTACTTGGGGAAGGCCGCTTTACCACACCCATGGTAGAGAAGTCTCCTCCACCTACTGAATGTATCCCATTCAAAATACCACTTGGGATAATTAAAATAATTATGAATGATTGTTATGATGAGACATTCAATCCTAGTATTCATTTGTTGAAACTTACAAAACTTTGTGAGTTGTTTAAGATTTCAGGTTTGACAAGAGATGGAGTCATGAGGAAATTATTTGCCTTTTCATTGAAAGGAAAAGCATTGGAATGGTATAGCCTACTAAATGATTCTCACCCGCTGGATTGGGAGGATATCCAGTCTCTCTTTTACTCCAAGTTTTATCCTCTTCATGATGTCCATGAGAATAGGAATTATGTTTATAATTTCTATCCTCATGACGGAGAGAGCATATCTCAAGCTTGGGGGAGACTGAAAACTTTAATGCTAAAATGTCCTAACCATGGGCTCCCCAAAGATACACTTATTACTAATTTCTATGCGAGGCTCTCTCGACAGGATAAAGACTTGCTCGATGCTTCCTCTATGGGTTCTTTCATAAAAAGAAAAGATTGATGCTAAATGGGAACTCCTTGAAAGAATTCAACGCAATACTGAAGATTGGGAGATCGACAAAGGTAAAGAGTCAAGTATAAATTATGAGTATGATTGCATTAAATCCTTTGTTGAAACTGCAAGTTTTAATAAGTTTAGTGCTAAGTTTGGGCTTGATTCTCAACTCCTTGTTGATTTCCTCAAATCTTTTGCTTCACATCTTAATATGCCTAAGGAGAATAGGATCAAGCATCATGAACCTTTTAAAGAGATTGGCAAATAAAATGAGATTGTTCATGATGATTGCAACATGCATGATCCAATTCCTGAAAATGAAGTTTTATATAAGCATGTTAATTTTTGTGGAGTGGATAGACCTTGTGAAAGGCCTATGATGGAAGAAGAGAAGTATTGTGATATGGGGAGGCCCGATCTTCTCAGTAAGCGGACGGTGAAGATGAGGGCGATGATAGATAACTTGTATGTAGCCGATGAACTCTCCTCGCTAGATCCCTGTTGCCAATGCGACAACTCTCTACCCTTTGGATATTCACAACTTCACACACTTGCGCAACGTAGCCGTCGACCACGAGACGGTAATTTGCAATCTACTAATTCCCATTGGAACAACAGATCACACAAAACTTGCAGTAGCAACACTTCAGATCGATACGAATTGAAGTATATGATTCAAGATGAAAGCTTGGAGCTATTCTCAAGAACTAGGGTTTATCTAAACGTGGTCTGACCTAAAATCACGTAGGGGGTCCTATATTTATAAGCTAGGGTGTCCAAACAGGGATACATGGGCCGCAACCCTTAATTCTGCACGCAGGCATCGGGCAGGTCGGACGGTCCGACCTGTAGCTCGGACGGTCCGGCCTCAGGACGGACGGTCCGACCTATTACTCGGACGGTCCGACCTAAGCCGTAAATGCTACTGATGTTTGGCGTCATAAGTCGGACGGTCCGGCTTGGTACTCGGACGGTCCGGGCCGAGGTCGGACGGTCCGACTTGCAATCCGGTCGTCCGACGTCTTCAACACTTCCTCCTTTTGCTTCATCTTCTCGCGACTCTCTCCTCGTGCAACTTGCCCTTGTTCCTTCTCTTCCTCTTGTATAACTCCTTGGTACCTGATAACACATATATACGAGGACTTAGGAAGTATAAAATCCTCACGAAGTAAAACATCAGATTCTATGAGGAATAAGTTCACCTGTTGTTCTAGTAGCTTTGCACGAGCTCTTGTAATAGGTCCAATTCTGATTTCATTGGACTTAATCATCAATGGTTCTTCATTAGGTGTTGGAGGTGCAAGGGTAGTAGGGATGTCCTCATCATCTCCCCCCCTTCAAAAGGCGTCGACCTCGATGCTCCAAGGTCATCTCCATCGTAAGGTGTCAAATCAGCAACGTTGAAACTGTTGCTAGCACCTCCAAACTCAGTAATGGGAATATCAATCGAGTAGGCATTGTCATTGATCTTGGCGAACACTTTGTAAGGACCAGCACCACGTGGCTTCAACTTGGAGTTCCGCATCGCTGGAAACCTATCCTTGCGCAAATGCACCCAAACCTTATCTCCAGGCTGAAAAAGAACTTCCTTCCGTGACTGGTTCCGTGCAGCAGCAACGTTCTTGCCTTGCTTCTCAATAGCCTCTCGAGTTTTCTCATGAATCTGCTTCACATATTCTGCTCTTTTGGATGCCTCCATATTAACTCTTTCCTGCAATGGAAGAGGCAACAAATCAAATGGCGTAATAGGCTTAAAACCATACACCACCTCAAAAGGACAAAGCTGAGTAGTAGTGTGTACTACCCTGTTATAAGCAAACTCAACATGTGGCAAACAGTCCTCCCATTCACGCAGATTTTTCTTGATCATAGTGCGCAACAATTGTGACAATGTTCTATTCACCACCTCCATTTGACCATCAGTTTGAGGATGACATGTAGTGCTGAACATCAACTTTGTTCCTAACTTTCCCCAAAGTGTCTTCCAGAAGTAGCTCACAAATTTCACATCCCTGTCAGAAACAATTGTCTTGGGCACTCCATGCAAGCGTACAATCTCCCTGAAAAATAGATTAGCAACATGTGACGCATCGTCGCTCTTGTGGCATGCAATAAAGTGTGCCATCTTAGAAAATCTATCCACTACCACAAATATACTATCATGACCATGTTTAGTACGTGGCAATCCTAACACAAAATCCATACTAATATCTTCCCAAGGTGTGGTAGGAGCCGATAGTGGAGTATACAAACCATGAGGCTTCAACTTGGACTTTGATGTGTTGCATACAATGCAACGACGAACAAACCTGTCCACATCACGCCTCATCCTGTGCCAATAAAAATGATCAGCAAGCATGAGTAGCGTCTTCTCACGCCCAAAGTGACCCATCAAGCCTCCAGCATGTGATTCCTGCAACAAAAGCAAACGCACAGACGATTCTGGAACACAAAGTTTGTTAGCACGAAACAGAAATCTATCATGTATGTGGAACTTGTCCCATGCATTTCGAAGCACACACAAACGATATGGTTCAGCAAAATCAGGATCAGTTGCATATAAATCACACAAGCTCTCTAAACCAGGAATTTTAACATCAAGATGTATCAATAACATGTTCTTCCTAGATAGAGCATCAGAAACAACATTATCTTTTCCTTTCTTATGTTTAATGATGTAGGGAAAAGACTCAATGAACTCAACCCATTTATCTAAGCGCCTATGCAAGTTAGATTGCGCCTTCAAGTATTTCAAAGCTTCATGATCAGAATGTATGATAAATTCTTTTGGCCACAAATAATGTTGCCAAACCTCAAGAACTCGAACAAGTGCATACAATTCTTTGTCATAAATAGGGTAGTTCAATCTAGCACCAGAAAGTTTCTCACTGAAATAAGAAATAGGTCTACCTTCTTGCATCAACACACCACCAATGCCTATACCACTAGCATCACATTCAACTTCAAATTGCTTAGCAAAATCAGGTAATGCAAGTAATGGTGCAGAAGTAAGCAAACGTTTCAGCTCATCAAATGCAAGGTCTTGGGCAACACCCCAAACAAAAGGTACAAATTTCTTAGTCAATTCATTCAAAGGTGCAGCAATAGTACTAAAGTCTTTCACAAAACGTCTATAAAAACCAGCAAGACCGTGAAAACTTCGTACTTGGCTAACATTCATGGGAGTAGGCCAATTTTGAATCGCCTCAATTTTAGAAGAATCTACTTCTACTCCATGCTTAGAGACAACATATCCCAGAAATATGACCTTATCTTTTGCAAATGTGCACTTCTCAAGATTAGCATATAATTTATCATCACGCAACACTTGCAAAACTTGTCTAATATGATCAGCATGCTCAAATTCAGTGCGGCTGTAAATAAGTATATCATCAAAATACACAACCACAAAACGACCAATAAACTCCCTCAAAACATGGTTCATTAATCTCATGAAAGTACTAGGAGCATTAGTAAGACCAAAAGGCATAACTAACCACTCATATAAACGAAACTTAGTTTTGAAAGCAGTTTTCCATTCATCCCCTTCTTTCATCCTAATTTGATGGTATCCACTACGCAAATCAATTTTAGAGAAAATAGCAGCACCACTCAATTCATCAAGCATATCCTCTAAACGTGGAATAGGATGGCGATATCGAATAGTGATATTATTTATAGCTCTACAATCTACGCACATACGCCATGTACCACTTTATTAGGAACCAAAATAACAGGCACAACACAAGGGCTAAGACTGACACAAATATACCCTTTATCCAGAAGTGCTTGTACTTGTTGTTGAATCTCCTTCATCTCTTGGGGATTGGTCCTGTATGGTGCCCGGTTGGGAAGTGTAGCACCTGGTATAAGATCAATTTGGTGCTCAATACCATGTAATGGTGGCAATCCCGCTGGTTCCTCCACCGGAAACACATCATCAAATTCCTGCAAAACATTAGACACACCAGGAGAAAGAGGATGATTATCGTTAGAAAGCAAGACCTCGCCTTTGTACATAAGCACAAGTGGCATGGCTATAGGATCCTCACTAAATTCTCTCATGTCTTCTTTGGTGGCTAATATAAGCAAACTAGACTCTCTCGCACTTTTCGTTATAGAATCACGCACAACTATTACATTGTTCTCTCATGTGGGTCCTAAATTAACCTCAACTTTCTGACGAGACTCATTCACAATTTTCTGTGGAGGCATAGGATGGAGAGTAACTTTCTTGCCCTTGAACTCTAAGTGATATGTATTGGCTCGGCCATTGTGTTGCACATGGCGATCATATAACCACAGCCGACCAAATAGAAGATGGCAAACTGTCATAGGCACCACATCAAAATCAATGGAATCCTGGTATGGGCCTATCTCAAAATTCACGCGCACCATATGATTCACCTTCATCTCACCACTGTCACTCAACCATTGGACATAATATGGATTTGGGTGAGGTAAGTATTTCAGATTCAGCTTGGCACATAACTCCTTGCTTGCGAGGTTGCGGCAGCTACCTCCATCGATGATCACTTTGCAAGCTTTGTTGGGACCAACTAATGCCTTGGTTTGAAACAGATTACAACGCTGATAATCAACATGTGGCTGCACCGTGAGGGCACGTTGTGACACAACAATAGTAGGAGCAGGCGACGGAAAAGCATCCATGCCTTCTTCACTGTTGTATCCTTCGTACTCAAATGCGGCTGGGTCTTCATCATCACCGGTTTCATACTCGCCGATTTCTTCATTAATGAACATGACCTTTCGGTTCGGGCAATCTCTCTTGAAGTGGCCCGGATTACCGCAAGAGTGACAAGTCATCTCGCGATTGCGAGCTGTAGACATGTTGGAGCCTGCACTAGTGGCAGGAGCAGCTGGCTTATTGGCCCTAGAACCATTGGAGGCTGGCTTGGAAAGTGAAGAAGAAGCCCGAGTATTGGCACCATAGTTCTCCATAGGCGCGGCAGACTGTGTCCGTGGAGAAAATCTGCTAGATGTTGTGTATTTGGCCTTCAGTTGTGCCTCTTCTGCAAGCTGTGATTCAGCCTCCCTTGCAAGATGCAATAGATCATTCATATTATAGTATTGGTGATGCCGCACAATACTCTTGATGTTAAATTTCAGCCCATGGAGAAAACGTTGCATAGTCATCTCAACCTCTTCGCGAACTCGCGCACGTTGCAGCAACATCTCCATCTCCATATAGTATGCATCAACGGATATAGTACCTTGCTTCAATTGTTGCAATTTATCAAAAACTTTCCGTAAGTAATTTGTGGGAACAAACCGAGCTTTCATGGTCACCTTCATGTCACGCCATGTACGAATAGGCTGCCCATCAGTTTCTTGTATCTCGGTCAACACACTCTCCCACCAACGCAAGGCATAACCGTCAAACTCGGAGGAAGCAATCTTGATCTTCTTGTCCTCCGAATAATCATGCAAAGGCCATAATTTTTCCATCTTAAGCTCCCATGTGAGGTACTCTTCCACATCCGTGGACCCTTCAAATTTGGGGATGTTAAACTTGGGCTTGCTCAAGACATCATCTTCCTGAATGGGTAGACGGCGCGCGCCAAAAGCAAGCGGAGGTTGGCGAACCGGCCCTTGAGCACACCCACGGCCTTGATTGCCCCTCAAATCAGCATTGTCGCCATGGACACTACCATCATCTTCCTGAACGTCAGGTTGGCGTTGTACAATAGCTGCTTGTATGCCCGTGACAGATGTTGTCATTTGTTGTAGACTCTGCTGTATAGCAGCAAGTTGTTGTTGCATAGTGGTGACTGCAGCTTCAGTCGCGTCCACTTTTAGTTGGACCGCTTGAGCATTTGAATCAATCGCATCAGCGGATTTAGTCAACAGCCCAGTCAAGTGATCACGGAGACCTTCATATGCCTCCCATGTAACTGGCGCATCCTTGTCCTGTTTCTGCATCACATCAAAACCACTTTGAGACATGATTAGTAGGTTAGTGCACTAAATCAAAATCTTTTGGTGGACACTCACAACTCACTCAAAACTGACAAGAAAAGGCGAATCTTACCGTTCCACAGTGAATAGTAATGCGTACCCGTTCGGATGGAGGATTAGTGCACGGATGTGATGAAGTGAATACCCGAGTAAAAGAGTAAACACACGACAAAGCAGGATATATGTGTTGGAGCTATATGTGTGGATCCCTATCGACACCAATTCACAAATCCTAGTGCTGATCGTATGCCAAGAAGTTCTACGGGAACACACGCGGTGGAGAACAACTGGGCAAAAGCAACTATAAAATTGAGCGCACAATATGAGTGGCGGAGTAATGCTCGTGTTCAATTGCACAAGAGAGAAATTCTAGCAAAAGCTCAAAGTGTACGGGCACAAGATTGCTCAATCTACTAGTGCTATGAACGTGGTAGAAAAAGGAACTCAAGGCTGCACAAAATATGTAATCAACTTTGCCTTTTCTGTCTCTTTTTGCTAGGCTTTTTGCTCAACTCTTTCCTTTTTTTTTGATTATTTCCCTCTTTTCTCGTTTTTTTTGAATTTTCTGACTCAACGTGAAGTAAACAGCAACCCAACTCAACTTTGCACAAACCACTTGATGCACTTCAAAACCTATAGGAGCAGCCCAAAGAGCAAGGATATGCTAGTCTCAATAGGAAAGTGCTACACCAAAGAAAGGCTAACTATGGCTAACAAATGGAGACACAATCTGAGGGATAAAAGACAACGAAAACAAACGAACTCGACACAAACCAATCTAACACGACAAAGACACTCCGACTTGTGAGACACAATTATAGGAAAACTAAGACTCGATCAAAAACAAGTGACGCAAACTGGACGACGATCAGCAACTAAAACTTGGAAAAGATGCACTCTAGGTTATGGCAAAAACACTAAACCCTAATATTTTTGTATGGCTTTTTCTGGATAGGACGAAACAAAATTATCTACGGGGATTTGGTGGATGATTACCGAGGGAACACTGGAAATCTGATACCAAGATGATATGGGGTGGCCCGATCTTCTCAGTAAGCGGATGGTGAATATGAGGGTGATGATAGATAACTTGTATGTAGCCGATGAACTCTCCTCGCTAGATCCCTGTTGCCAATGCGACAGCTCTCTACCCTTTGGATATTCACAACTTCACAAACTTGCGCAACGTAGCCGTCGACCACGAGACGGTAATTTGCAATCTACTAATTCCGAGTGGAACAACAGATCACACAAAACTTGCAGTAGCAACACTTTAGATCAATACGAATTGAAGTATATGATTCAAGATGAAAGCTTGGAGCTATTCTCAAGAACTAGGGTTTATCTAAACGTGGTCTGACCTAAAATCACGTAGGGGGTCCTATATTTATAAGCTAGGGTGTCTAAACGGGGATACATGGGCCGCAGCCCTTAATTCTGCGCGCAGGCATCGGGTAGGTCGGACGGTCCGACCTGTAGCTCGGACGGTCCGGCCTCAGGACGGACGGTCCGACCTGTTACTCGGACGGTCCGACCTAAGCCGTAAATGCTACTGATTTTTGGCGTCATAAGTCGGACGGTCCGGCTTGGTACTCGGACGGTCCGGGCCGAGGTCGGACGGTCCGACTTGCAATCCGGTCGTCCGACGTCTTCAGCACTTCCTCCTTTTGCTTCATCTTCTCGCGACTCTCTCCTCGTGCAACTTGCCCTTGTTCCTTCTCTTCCTCTTGTATAACTCCTTGGTACCTGATAACACATATATACGAGGACTTAGGCAGTATAAAATCATCACGAAGTAAAACATCAGATTCTATGAGGAATAAGTTCACCTGTTGTTCTAGTAGCTTTGCACGAGCTCTTGTAATAGGTCCAATTCTGATTTCATTGGACTTAATCATCATTGGTTCTTCATTAGGTGTTGGAGGTGCAAGGGTAGTAGGGATGTCCTCATCATATTGTAAGCAACATAAGCATGAAATAACAATCACTTGGGTCAAAGATTTAAATGAAATAGCTAGAGAATTGTGTGACCTTTATCCTTTTACTTGTGAACTTTGCTGTATAGAGGGTCACTTTAATTTTCAATGCATGAACTTTCAAAGCAGAACTGTTAATCAGTTGTGTGATAACATGATCACTTCTGATCTTTATGATGAACTTATGTTATGTTTGATGTGTGAAGAGCTATCAGAAAAAACTTCTTGGCTAGATGATAATGCCTTAGGAATAAACAACACTTTGCAAAAATGCCATCTCTATTGTGTTGTTAATTGCCATGAAAATGATTACATAAGTAAGATTAGAAAGGAGGGAACTTTACCAAAGTATAAAATTGTTTCTTATGTTTCCACTAATAAAAAGGAGAGTTTCTCCCAAGTTTCCCCTACTGTTTCTAATGATAAACCAGGATATGTGGAGAAACTTCATCTCCAACTACTCCTTCCTAAGGTGAATAAGAAGAAAAAGAAGAGGAGGAGCAAGAGGAGCAAGAAGGAAGAAGAATGGGTATCAACCTGGCCTGAGCATATCCCTCGCATCAATTTTTATCCTAACGGACATAAATTTTTGGAGGATGGTGAGCTTGATTGCATTCATTATTATCCTGATGTTAAGTCCGTAGGCACTATTGAAGATGATTTTGATCATGATATGCATGTTACTTTTTGTGATTGGGAAAATGTTGATAATGCTACTTATGATCTTGAAAATCTTTTAGGTACCAACTCTGAGAGTGATGATATGGAAAGCTCTAATCTTGGGGATGATAGGATTGCAAGTCCTTTACCCATTAGTGATGTGGTAATTGATAATTCTTTTGCTAGTAAGAATAAAGACAACATGTTTACAAATACAGTTGATAGCAATGATAATGCTCTTCTCTACTATGATGATGTTATAACTCCTATCTATAGTGATTGTAAAGGTACCTATGACATAAGGAGAAATTATCCTTATGAAACTTGTCATAATCATGGAGAGAATTACTCCCTTGCTGAACACCATCTTCCTAATACACAATTAATCTACAATGTTCAAGTTGATGATATTCCTACTCCCACTATTACCAATGAGAAAGATTATGCTTATGTGGAGAGTAAGAATACCCTTTTGCATGTGGATAATGGTAACAATGCTTTACGTGATAATTATATTGTTGAGTTTATTCACGATCCCACTGAAAATTAATATGAGAAGGGAACATATGCTTATAGATATTTTAATAATATTACGTTCCCTCTCTTTATGTTGAAGGTTTTGGAGCCGCACTTGTTTTGCCTTTCTATGCTTATTTCTTTGTGCTTAAATGAATTATTCTATTGCAATATTCCTATGCATAGGAAGCATGTTAGACTTAAGTGTGTTGGTATTTGCTTCTTGATGCTCTCTTTTGTTCTTCAACTCTTATTCCTACGAGAGCATCATTAAAATCTTAAGCCTATCTTTATGGTTATAAAGAAAGAGCTCTAGGGAGACAACCCTTGTTATCTTTACTTTGAGATTTTTACTTTTAGTTTTTAGTGGTCTTGATGATTGTTACTACTGTAGCAACATCATGGTATCTTTATTTTCAAGCTTTGTGCCAAGTGCAGCCTCCGATTGCAAGAAAGTTCAAAAGTTGTGACATGCTGTTCAGAAAATAGATTCTGTCCTTGGACGAAAAAATTAGCCAAAAATCACTAGATCATCTTTTTGATCTGAATTGTTTTGACAGCGTTTTCCATACAATTGTTTTTTGAGCGTCTGTTCTGAGTTTTTTGATTTGAGTTGCAGAAGTACCCCCGAAAAATTGTTTACTACCTGCTGTTCTGTTTTTCACAGATTCTGCCACGTTTTGCCTTTCCTCACTTTTTCAAACCTTAAGCTTGCTTTTTCTTTGCAATTTTTTTTGGCAATCTTGAGAAACAGTAGATCTTCAAGAATATCTTTGTTTCCAGTGGAGAAAAAATATTTTATTAAGGGTACTAACCTCTCTAATCAGCTTATGATGAGTTGTGTATGAAGGGAGTTTTCAAGTGTGCGATGGAAGATGATGAAAGAAGATCCTGGAGTGTCAAGTGCTCAAGCTTGGGGATTCCCCCATGTATCCCCAATAAATATTCAAGGATACTCAAGCGCCTAAGCTTGGGCATGCCCCGTGCATCCCCTTCTTCATCAACAATTATCAGTTCGTCCCTCGTTACACTATATTTTTATCACTTCATGCGTTATGTGCTATGCTTGGAGCGTCTCGCTCTTTACTTTTCTTTGGTTTGTTTTTTGCTTTGTTTGCTGTAGTAACAAGTTAGACCCCATCTTTCTTTTGCGTGGGAGAGAAACACGCTCCGTTTAAACTAGAACTCCTCATAGGATTTTCATGCTTATTTCTTTAGCTGTGAGTTGTTCTTTTTCTTTTCTTAGTTGCTGCCCTGTTTAGTTGAATTGATTTAGGTTTACTTTTTAGTTTTATTTAGCTTTGCTTTCTGTTCATAACAAGTTAGACCCCAACTTACTTTGTGTGGGAGAGAAACACGCTCCACTCCAATCTAGAACACATCATAGGATTTTCATGCCTATCTTTCTCTGTTGTGTGTTCTTTATCTTTTCGTAGCTGCTGCCATGTTTAGTTTTAGTTTTAGTGTTTGTCTTTAGCAAGATCCTTGGCTTTTGTTTAGTTTGTTCTTGGAACTCTCTTTAGTTTTCATGTTTATCTTGTTAAGAGAGTTGGTTGTTGCACTGAGTTGTGTCTTGTCTTGAAAATAGGTAATTGAGGTTGCTATTCGATTGTAGTAGTAACTTGCAATAGTTCTGAGGTATTGTTGTGAGTAATGTTTGAACTTTTGGTGTCAAGAGCTCTAGCCTATTAGTGATAGGTGTCGTATTTTTGATAGTCCATGTTTATTTTAAAAAACTACAAAACTAGTTGAGAACTCTAGCTACTAGATGGATCACTAATCCTTGGAGGGATCGGATATTAGAGTACACTCACATACCATGAGTCGAGGATGCGCAAGGATAACCAAACCCCAATACACTCCTCCTCGGGGTACTTGTCTCTTTGTGAACCTCCTCATTAGATTGAGAGTTACCGATAATAAGTGCATGAGTTCTTCAGACTACTGTAAGTATTGAAAGTTGACACTTCCACCTCCTCATATTTGCTAGCCTCTTCGGTACCGTGCATTTCCCTCTTCTCACTCCGAGAGTTGGCGTCCACCTCGCCGATGCATCCAAACCCTTGGCATGATAAGCTCTGTCATCATAAAACTCCTTATATCTTTCCTCAAAACAACCACCATACCTACCTATCAAGGCATTTCCATAGCCTTTCCGAGATATATTGACATGCAACATCCACCTTCTCATGACTTGATATTCATGTCATACATGTTCCTGCTACACTGGCAGAGGCATACATTTGCATACATCATGATAGCTACATCTTCTTTATGTTGAGTACCTTGTAAAGTGTGAAAGATCTTCTAGACTTCTTGTAAAATAGAGTGTTGCCCTTAAGTGAGGAAAATATCCCAAAGAGGACAAATTTAAAAGATCCCAAAGAGGACAAATGAGAGTTAAATAGAAAGAGCCATTGAGGCCACCAAAAAAAATACAAAAAATAAGAAAAAAGAGAAAAATAAATAAAAATAGAGAAAGGGGCAACACTACTATTCCTTTTGAAAGATCCACACTAGTACTCCCTCTTATCCTTGTACTCCATAGAGATGATCATTTATGCATATATCTATGTGGGGATCCTTCACACTATAGAACTTGGCTTGCATATTCCAAGGATGAGCCTCCTCAAACGAGCTCTAGGTCTTCATGAGCGAGCAAGTTGGATGCACCCCCACTAGTTCCATTGGAGAGCTTTTATTAGCTCATATGTGCATCCGTTGCATGGCAATCCCTACTCCTCACATCATATCTATCATTTGGCCTTCTCGCCTATGATTGTCCTCATTGATGTGAGACTTTATCACCCTTTTGTCTTCCTCCTCCACCATATTTTTCTCTTTGCCATCCTAAGTGTCAACTCTCGTGCTTACGCTCATCCATTGCATGAGTGCTCAAAGTATCGAAAAGGAGTGGATCAAATTGACTTGTACCTGGCTAGTGGTCTGGGGACGAGTCAAGATAAGATTCCAAAGAAGACCAAGTGTGAAACTTTAGTAGATTGAGTTCTCAACATTTTTTTTCTCTCGTATTCCCATATCCCCCTTCTTGCACGCAAACACCATTTGGAGACATTCGAGTCACGGACAGCGAGAGCTCTTGCACCTAATGTTCTTATGTTGCTTGTTTCAATGCTAATATAGACTCTTGCGTGTTATGACTTGAATTGAATCACATACCTTGATTGCTTTACTTTCAAAGTTATTATATGGTTGCTAGCATGTCACCACAGAAATTATGCTTGTTATCATTTACCTACTCGAGTCACCACAGGAATTATGCATGTCACCAAAGAAAGTTCTTATATGATTCATCTCCATCATCGTTGCTTCCTCCCTCGATGATGCGGGAGTAGTCCCTCCTCGGGGCTGAGGTTTCTTCCAGTAGCTATGTGGTCAATTCTCTCTCCCATGATCTGATCTTTGTTGTGATCATATGCCATGTTAATCTAGGGTGATCCCATTATATTTCCCCTTCCTCTATTTATTGGATTGATGTACTCACTTGACCTTATCTAGTATAATCCTCGAGACCATGGTGACAGCGGTCTTTTGGACATGGGTTAGAAGAATATTTTCATGAGGGATTTCCTCTTTTGTGTGTTGATTGAAGATTAAGAGTCTGTTGGTGCTTGTCTTTGACTATCCTCGAGATATGTTGTGGTGATTGTGGTACTCTCTTTGGATGGCCATGGTGACAATGGGAAATCCATAGATTGAGAACTACGAACTTTGAGGTGTGCTTTTGTAGCCCTACATAATTCTCGTCCTCTCTTGACCACAAAGGATTGACCTTCGTATGTGTCTCCATTGCATGTTTTATGATAAATATCATGTGATTAGACTATGCTAATGTTGTTGGGAGTTGCCACTAGTGAAAGTATGAAGCCTAGGCCTTGTTTCCACCATTTCAATACCGTTTGTGCTCACGTTTACCACTTGTTTGCTTGCTGCACTTTTTAGTACAGATTAATATTACTTCGTTTTGCCACACCTATCACCCGTATTTTACCATCTCTTCGCCGAACTCGTGCACCTATACAACTCCTAGTTGTATTAGGCGTGTAGGGGACACAAGAGACTTCTTGTATCTTAATTCCAGGGTTGCTTGAGAGAGACCATCTTCAACCTCTACTTCCCTGAGTTCGATAAACCTTAGGTTATCCACTTGAGGGAAATTCCTGCTGTCCTACAAACCTCTGCGCTTGAAGACCCAACATAGTCTACAAGAATAGAAGCGTGCGTATACATCAGTAGTGAAAACACATCCCCCGTCTTGCATTATTCCGTCACTCAAGCGCAAACTCATGGAGGCATGAATGTAACATCCCAAAATTCTAAATTTTGGAATGTTATAATAATTAGATAATTATGATTGTCTTGTTTGATTTGTGTGTAATTGATCAGAGTGAGATAGACTAGGATCTGAAACTTTTGAAGTTGAAATTAATATTAAAATGAGAGGGAATAAAAGGACTTTCCCTAATATTCATTTTGTTACTTTACATTTTTTATTTAAAACTAATCGAACAAATACAAATAGAGAGAAGGTAATATGACTCCTTCAATAAATAAAAGAAAGTTGAAAAAATGTTTCAATAGAAGTTTAATTTATTGGATCTTATTTTGAATACTTTTATATTTGAAATAAACATAATTAAATGAGGGAAGATAACATGACTTCTTCAATTTTCATTTGAAAATGATTTAAAACCTTGCTTTGGATTTTATTTGGATTTATTAGAAAATGTTTTTTAATCTTTTTTATTTTGGATAAAATAAATCATTGAATATTCTATTTGAATTTTCCTAAGATTTTAGAAATTTATTTTGTATTTTTCCGACTTTTATTTTATTTTATAATACTCCTTGAAGTTCAGGAAAAATGAAGAAATAAATAAATAAAGGTAATTTCGTTTAAAAAAAAACTAATGCGTTATAGTTTTTGGGTTATTTATATTATTTTGAAAATATGTCTGGACCTCGTTTTCCAAAAAAAAAACCGCAAAAAAATGGTGCCGACCAGCCGAGCCAGCCGCCAGGCCAGCGCGACCAGCGTGGCCCAGCCAGCCAGCCAGCCAGTGCCCACACACGTTCGTGCGTTCGTCCCTCCAGGAGGAAAACGAAACAGAGTACATGTCGGACTTTGTACGCGCAACGCCGCCGGCCGTGTTCGCCCGGGACTCCAATTCGGTTGCCCTTTGCCCACGAAATCTTGTTCCATAAATATCCCATGACTCTCTCCACCGATTTTCCACAAAATTTCGCCCCAAACAACCCCAAATCGAGCAAATTTTGAGATAGATTTCGCCGGAAAATTTCGACTTTGCCGGTAGATCCCGTCGCAGTTGAACCTCCCCTTGACCCCAAATTTTGCATACCGACTTCTTTCTTCGTTGTGCATCTAATGGACATCTTTTCCCTCTTTCTAATCTTGCACAAGATTGATCTCCAAGTTTTGCGCGCACCACGGGAGTTCATCGGAGCGCGCTCGGTTCATCGCGTCTCTACGCCCGTACGGACGACGTTGAGGACCATCACCACCACCGTTGTGATCTCCTAGTTAAGCTCTACACCCTAGACGACTTCTTTGTCGCCGAAGATCGCCGGAACCGTCGTCTTCGTCGCGTCAAAGTCTATCTGTCGCGGTTAGTAAAATATCGTAATCTTTTAATCGTTGCTCCATTTTAGATGAAACTAGTTGCCAATTGTTTGTTTCTAAACCCTCTACACATTAGGTACTGTAGATCCAAGTTTTAAGAAAAAATATTTTGCGTTTGATTTTTTTTGTATATCCTATGTAGATTCGTTCTTGTAATATCTTTTTGACCGTAGATCCGTTTTGCGTGATTCCAAAGCCCACGGTTTTCTTTCGGAATC
This sequence comes from Bromus sterilis, assembly GCA_950022295.1. Taxonomy (NCBI): domain Eukaryota; kingdom Viridiplantae; phylum Streptophyta; class Magnoliopsida; order Poales; family Poaceae; genus Bromus; species Bromus sterilis. The sequence goes on along the minus strand of OX465601.1, from coordinate 132,154,942 downwards.
ATCTATCCAGTACAATCCTAAAATTTATTTTTTGATTTTCGAAAATAATCAAATCTGATCAGATTCAAATTCAAGTTTCTTTTGATCGTATCTTTTGTTTTACAACTCGATTTTTATTGATTCTTTTTGCAAACTAAAACCCTAACTAAACCCTATATTCTAGACACCTGGAAACCCACTTTGAACGCATTTGTGTTCTGTTTTGCAAAATCTTTTATTTGGTTTTTCTTTTGGAGTTTCAAAAAAATAAAATTGTTTGCCTTCTTTTGGATTGTTGATTTATTGTGTGCAACCTTGTTTGCTTGGTTACGATAGATTGCTCGGAGTGTGATGTTTACAATTGTCGGAATTGTGAGCGCGAATAACTTCATCAAGATTCAAGGCAAGTCATATCTATGATCATACTCCCTATTACCTATGTTTTCAATGCATTAGTTCTTCTTCTTTAGATTGCATGATAGGTTATGCTATGCTATTACACCCAGTAGTGCATTGAGGTAGGTCTGATCCTTACATCATTGTCACCATCGTATACTATGATATTGTTATGCTAAGTAGACGTGGATTGGGAAGTGAATCATTATGAGGTATGAGTGATAATGTAGTAATTAGGACCAAGATAAAGTTAATGAACTACCTGGGTGGGATGGTTGCGAGTATCCTGGGGATGGCCAGTGATGACTGCGGAAAGCCACGCAGGCTCAAAGGGACTGTTTGTATTGACATACCTAGAAGCTTACGTGTGCAGCCACAAGCTACTATGGGCTATGGCTTGGTTGATCAGTTGTAGGGACTCTTACTAGGTAGTGCTACGAAAGTAGTTGTGAGTAGGTGGGATGGGTGCTACCGGAGTAAGGGAAACTCTTCTGAAAGACCATGTCTCGATCTGCCAGTTGTCATACACCATGCAGTGTGACGAACTACAAAGGAGGCGATCGAGTCTTGTGGGGAAAAGTGCACAAACCTCTGCAGAGTATAAAACTAATCGATTAGCTGTGTCCCCGGTTATGGACAATTTGAGCGACTAGTTGTGGTAATAGTGATTTGTCTCATCATCTTTAATTAACTGATTGGTTTAATCACTTTGGGATAGATTGAGTGGAATTTTTCCATCTCAATCATATGCTATTGTAGAACTTATTTATTATTATTCTATAGGGAAAATTAGCTTTTCGCAAAAATAAATGTAGAAGCTCCACCAGCCAAATTGCATGTATTGTAGGAATTTTTACTTCTTTCTGGGATATGATTTGCCGTACATTCAAATGTACTGACCCGTTGTCGGGCTGTAACCTTCGGTGTTGTAGGATTATATACGACGAGTAAGTGATACGATATAGGGTCGTGAAGTCTACACTCAACTTTGCCGTTGGCGTTGATGGGACTCCACTTATATATTGATTGTTCTGCTGTGTATTCTAGCCCAAGGGCTGTAAGGTAATAAATACCATGTATTTACGTTAATTTATGACATGTGATACTATGGTATTTCATCGAGTACCTGTGTGTGCTAGCGTACTGATCTAGGGATAGCACAGAAGCACAGTAGACTTGGTTCCCTTCGGGACCGGGTCGTTACAATGAACCTACTATCTAGCACAACGCTCCCTCTTGTTAGTTATAAAATACAACTTGGCTAGAGTAACAAAGTATAACGAAGAGCATGCAAGAACACTAAAGAACACATCGAAAAGAGAGATCAAATATATAACATGCACAATCTGAACATAATCTCACAATCCATCGGATCCCAGCAAACACATCATAGCAACATAACAATTACAACATAGCTTCCTTGATCAACAAAGATGGATCAAAAGGACTAATTAGTGAATAACAAGATTGCAGAGATCATCATCTACCTACTTCATGGACCCTAGGTCCAAGGTGGAACTACTCACACATCATCTGGGAGGCAGGCATAGTTGATGAAGAAGCCTTCGGGGATGATTGCCCCCTTCGATAGGGTGCCGAGACAGAACAACAGGGGCTCTCGATCTGTGAATTGCGATGGTGATGGAACGACAAAAGGTACTCGAACAAAACTCCGCCCGGGGGTTTTCAGAAAACATGGGATATATAGGCGAAAGGCGACTAGGGGGCGCGGCTTAGCCCTGAGCGCGCCTCTAGAGCATCTATAAAGGGGGTGTCCCCCTCTGGTCCCTCTTCGATGATTCTGATGTCTTCTGGATTTTTTGGAATTTTCTGAGCACATTGATTTTGTACCTTTTCTGCGTTGCACAAACAATAACAGACAAAAACTGGCACTGGGTCAATGGATTAGTTCCCAAAAATGTTGAAAAATGTATGAAAGTGAAGCAAAACATACAACAATGTCATGAAACAAGCATGGAACAAGCAAAAATTATAGATATGTTTGGGCATATCAGCATCCCTAAGCTTAATTTTCTGCTCGTCCTCGAGTAGGTAAATGATAACAAAGATAATTTTGGAGGTGACATGCTACCAACGTAATCAAGAACACCAAGTAGAGAAATCAAGATGTATAAGCTAAGACAAAGTAATATAAAGCAAGAGTTTATATCTAGTATTGAAACAAGCAATGAAAGAGCATAAAGGCAATACGAGCTCTTGATTTCCGTGAATTGAATGTCTCCTATCGGTGTTCCCATGCCATGACTAAGTAAGGTTTAGTACGAAAACATTATTTATATTGATAACTCAAGGTTAACCTTCACACTCTCATAGTCTTTTTGAACTTTATCATAACTCTACCCTAGAGCGTTAGTCGGATACACGGTTATTTGATTATCTCATTTTTTTAGTTTCAAGCAACTCATGTAATGGATGCGCAATCAAGACAAATGTCACTTAAGTGACAAAGAGAAAAAAAGTTGGGGGTAGGAAGTCAAAAAGTGAGAAAGCCTCACACCAATGAGGACAACCATCAGACGAGAGAAAACCTTATGATAGATATGGTGTGAAGAGTAGAGATTTCCATGCAACGGATGCACATTGAGTTACAAGTGTATGAAAGCTCTCCAATTGAACTAACGGGGTGCATCCAACTTGCTTGCTCATGAAGACCTAAAACTCTTTTGAGGAGGCTCATCATTAGAATATACAAGCCAGGTTCTTTAGTGAAAGTTCCCCACGTAGTTATGCAGGAATGATATGAAAACTCTTTACAAACCGAAGCACACTTGCTACTTTGAAGCACAAGTGTGGATTTAAAAGATAGTAGTGTTGCCCCCCCTCTCTCTCTCTTGTTTTTATCTCTTTTTTATTTTTGGGACATTTACATCTGTGACCCTAACTCGAACCCACTACCACATTTGCCCCTAATTTGGGAGCATGCTCAAATTCCCCCTCTTCCGTTAGGTGCACTTATAGAAATGCCCTTCCGTGTCGTTTTCGTCCGGTCAGAGGGCTTTGACCGTTAGCTGGCTATTTGTTTGACATTTTTACCCCTCTCTGCACATGTCACTTACATGTGGAACCCACCAAACAACAATAATAATAATAATTAACTCTCTCTCCCCCTCTCTCACTTACATGGAGGGCCCATCCAAAAACAAAAAAACAAAAATGCTCTCTCGCCCTATCTTCGTCACTTGCCTGACTGTAACCTCCTCCTTGCAAGCCCACCGCCGGCCGCTCCTCCTCCTTGCGAGCTCGCCGCCGGCTGCCCTCCTCCTCCTACCACCTCCTCCTCGTGACGTCGCCGTCGACCGCCCTCCTCCTACTTCCACTTGCGAGCCGGCCACCCTCCTCCTCCTTGCGAGCTCGTCGCCGGCCTCCCTCCTCCTCCTCGCGACCTCGCCGTCGGCTGCCGTGGCTTCCCATCTCCTCTCCCAACGCCAATGCATCCTCCCTCCTCCTCCCGATCTTCTCCTATGCGGAGGCCGCTTGCCGTGCTCCTCCCGAGCTCACTCCAGCTCCGGCCAGCGGCGGCCAGATCCGGCGAGCTCCCACGTCGCCCCCGCTCCAGCAGCCTCCCTACTCCCCGAGCTCCTCCCAGCACCAGCCCTACTGCTCGCCCCCTCCATCTCCCGCCGGATCCGGCCATCCATCTCCGCCGCCGGCAGTGGCCGAAACGGGGAGGTCTGGCAAACTACGACGCTGGATATGCCCACTGCCACTTTTTCAATTTTGTTAGAATAATAAAGCCAACTATTATCGACATTAATTAACCTCGTGACCCCATGTGTAAGTATGTGAGAGAGGGATGAAAAAAATGTTTATTTATTTATTTCCTGTAGGGTGGGTCCCACATGTAAGTGACACATGCAAACATGGGTAAAATGTCCAAAAAATATCCCATTGGCAGTCAAACCCCTTTGTCTGGAAAGAAAAAACACAAAAGGACATTTCTATAAGTGCACCTAACGGAAGAGGGGCAAATTTGAGCATGCTCCAAAATTAGGGGTAAATCTCAGTAGTGGGTTCGAGTTAAGGGCACAATTGTAAATGTCCCTTTATTTTTTTGGTGGCCTCCATGGCTCTTTTTTTCCTCTCATTTGTCCACTTTGGGATCTTTTCATTTCTTTTTTTATTTTGTCCTCTTTATGATCTTTTCTTCGCTTGTAAGGTGATACGTCCCAAACGTATCTACAATTTTTTCTTGTTCCAATCTTATATAGGTGATATTGATATGTGTTTTTCTACACTTTCATACATTTTTACACATATTTGGACTAACCTACTAACTCAGTGCATCCTGTACCAGTTTTTGTCTGCTGATGTCTGTGAATTGCATGTTTATACCCATATTTATAGTGCTCGGAAAATTCCATAAAAAAATCATCGTTCCAGAAGACTCCGGAAGCTCGAAGGATCCTCCCAGGTGGCCAGGGGGCGCGACCCCACCCTAGGCTGTGCCAAGAGGCCGCTTGGAGGGGCGGGACCACCCCGGTGCCCTCCTTCAACCTATATTTACTCCTCGGAACAGAAACCCTGAAAAGTGACCCTGTATCGCGAAATTCACCACTGTTTCGACGCCGCGATCCTGAGATCGGGATTGCCAGAAGACCAAGTACCGACACCCTGCCGGAGGGAGGATCGATCTCTGGGAGCTTCTGCACCACCATGAGCTCCTCCCGGATGTGACGTGAGTAGTCCCCCTTATACCATGGGTCCATGACCAGTAGCTATGTGATGTCTTCTCTCCAATCTTGTGCTTCAATTCTTAGCCCTTGTGAGCTGTCCTACATGATCAAGGCATCTATGTAATCTTTTTGCTGTTGCTATGTTGTGTTTGCTGGGATCCGATGGATTATGAGATTATGTTCAGATTGTGATGAGTTATATATTTGGTTCTCCTTTTATATATTTGTTCTTGAGTAATTCTTGCATGTTCTCCTTTTCTCTTTATTACTTTGGCCAAGTAGCAGATTGGAAATCCAAGAGGGAGTGTTATGCATGATTGTGGGTTCATGCCCTCCAATGTCTAGCTTGAGTGGCAAAAACATGAGACTAGGGGATGTGTTGTTTCTACAAGCGAGAATACAATGGTGCTTGTAACTGTGGTTGCAAGGATTGTTTACCTTACCTTAGTTTGTTAATGCAGTTGTCTGTTGCTTTGAGTTTACACTTTGGGTGGGGCTCGCAACTTAATACCAACAAGATGTTTTGGATAGATATCTCAAGCTGGATGATTAGTGAGTAGATGCTCATGAATAAATGGTCTACTTGTCTTGGCGTACTGCCCATACGATTGACCCTCTGATACGTCTCAAACGTATCGACTTTTCCAAACACTTTTGCTATTGTTTTGGCCTCATTCTTGCATGATTTGAATGAAACTAACCCGGACTGACGTTGTTTTTAGCAGAGCTACCTGTATGGTTTTCTTGTGTGCAGAAAAATGGATTTTTAGGTGTCCCAAAAAATTCCAATAAAATAGAGAAAATCCAGGCACCAGGAGGGACCACTGGACAGAAGATGGGACAGAGGGTGGGACGGCCAGGCCCCTGGCCGCGCCAGGAGGGCGCTTTGGTGGGGGCCAGCTCCCTTGGTTCCCTACCTTGGCTCCTATTTTTACCCGAGACGGAGAAACCCTAGAACAGAATTCGTTTTGCCAATTCTCATCGCAGAGCCGCCGCCACCCTCTGTTCTTCTTCGGGAGAGCTAATCTGGAGGCTGCTTTGGCCTCTGGTGAGGGGAAATTATCGCCATCGTCATCACCATCGCCACTCCATCACCCTTATATGACTTCCCCTTTCATGTGTGAGTAATTCCTTGCTGTAGGCAAAGGGGATGGTAGTAGGGATTGGATAAGTTCGATCATGTAATGGTTCATCAGATTGTTGGGGGAATGTTGCATATCATCTACTATGGTGTTTATCATCTTTGCTGCTACTTGTTGCTCTTCATGCTTGTCACTTTGGGTCTGAGTGCCATGATTTCAGATCTGAACCCTATTTGTTTTCATGAATATATTTGTATTCTTGATCCTATCTATGAGTTGTATACACCTATTATAGTCCGGAACCGACGATTCCAATGGTGACAGCTTGCGACACCAGAGGGGATGAACTATAAGTTGAGGATTCCATGTATCCATTGATTTTTAATGCTTTGTTTTGGTGCTCTTTGACAGGAGCACCTTAATCTCCATAAGTTCCTTTTGGCCCCATTTGTAGCAGGATGGTAGGACAAACGATATTGTGCAAAGTTCTTATTGCAAGTACGCACAACTACCTTGGGATACATGCCTAATGTTTGAATTTTTCCTAGATGATTGTTGATTTTTTCTTTGTGTCTTGCCCCGAGTTAATTACATGTTATCTCTCATCCATGCAGAGCCCAACCATCCATTACCCTAGACTACAGTGTTTTTAATTCTGTTGGTTACAAGTTACTTTACTTTTGGTGTTTTACTTTCGTTGCTTTGTCACCACTATTTCCGTTGCCACCATCACTTCCATATCACTGTTACTACTAATATCTTGTTGCCAAGCAAGTATCTTTCAGGTGCGGTTGAATTTATAACTCAACTGTTAAAGCTTATAAATATTATTTGGCTCCCCTTGTGTCGAATCAATAAATTGGGTTAACTTACCCGCAAAGACGGTTGCGATCCCCTACACTTGTGGGAAATCAAGACTATTTTCTGGCGCCGTTGCCGGGAAGCCTAGCTTTATTTACTAGTCTACTTGAATTTATTTTGCTTGCTGCGATTTATCCTCTATGGGTAAGAAAGGATACCCAAAAGTTCCGATTGTACCATCCAATACAAGAAAAGGTACTGCTCTTAGCAGTAGTGCTACACTTGATTCACCTTCCATTATGAGTAAGTTTGTTTCACCACCACCACATTCTGCTTCTACCGAGTCCATTACTATGTCTAATACTTTTGATGATGCTTCTACTACGTTTGATGAGATTGGTTCACTTGGTCGCTTTGTTGAGTCTCAGATTGCTAAGGCTGCATGACAGTCTGGGATTGAAATTCCTATTACACGTTATCCTATTGGTAGATCCTATGGTTACACAGACTTGAGTGGTCTCAAGGAAATAATTCTTGATGATGAATATTGAGCTTGATGATGATTTGTGCAGGGAACTTACAGAGTGTGTTGACTCTGACCCTCATGCTGTTAAGAAGCTGCTTGAAAAGCACTCTATGAAAAACAAGTTTAATCCTGATCCTAAATTTGCTTCATCTCCTATTTTCATTGAAGATGCTGATTTTGATTTCTCCGTTGATCTTTCACTTATATCCATAGTTGAAGTTGACCCCTTTTAGGGCAGAGAAAATGATGACGCTATTGCACACCTTACTAAACTTAGTGAGTTGTGTCGCTTATTTAATAATGAGGACAAGAAGAGAAATTATTATGTTTCTAAGTTGGTTCCTTTTTCTTTGAAGGAGGGTGCTAAAGCATGCTATGATGCATTACTGATATGTCCCAAAAGTATCTATAATTTCTCCTTGTTCCATGCACTTTTATGTGACATTGCGACATGTTTTTCTACAATTTTATATCATTTTAGACATATTTGGACCAACCTACTAACTCAGTGCAACCAGTGCCAGTTTCTGTCTGCTGATGTCTTTAGTTGCAGTGATTTTCCCAAATTTCAAATGCTCCAAAATTCCAGAAAAATCAGAATAAAAATCAGCGTCACGGAAGCTTCCGGAACCACCGAAGAAGTGCCATAGGGGGCCCAAGGCCCACCCAGGCGGCTAGGTGGCGCGACCCCCTCCCTAGCTGCGCCACCAGGGCGCCTGGGATGTGGGTCCCACCCCTGGTGCCCCCTTCGGCCTATTTTTTACTCCTCGTCGAGGAAACCCTCGAAGAAAACCCCGCATCACGAAATACCTCTCTGTTCCGCCGCCACCGCGCTTCCAAGATCGGGAGGACCACAAGACTTCTTCCCGGCACCCTGCCGGAGGGAGGAAGGACCACCGGGAGCTTCTCCACCACCATGGACGCTTCCTGGATGTGCCATGAGTAGTCCTCCTTCGACCGTGGGTCCATGATCAGTAGCTATGTGATGTCTTCTCTCCAATCTTGTTCTTCAATGTTTAGTCCTTGTGAGCTGCCCTACATGATCAAGGCACCTATGTAGTTTTCCTGCTGTTGCTATGCTGTGTTTGTTGGGATCCGATGGATTATGAGATTATGTTCAAATCGTGATGAGTTATATATTTGGTTTACCTTTTATATTTTGTTTTTGAGTAATTCTTGCATGTTCTCCATTGCTTTTATTGCTTTGGCGAAGTAGTAGATAGTAATTCCAAGAGGGAGCATTATGCATGATTGTGGGTTCATGCCCCCCGATGTCTAGCTTGAGTGACAGAAACATGAGACTAGGGGATGTGTTGTTGCCACCAGGGAGAAAACAATGGTGCTTGTAACCGTGGTTGCAAGGATTTTTTACCTTACGCATAGATTGTTAGTGCAATTGTGTGTTGCTTTGAGTTTACACTTTGAGTGGGGCTCGCAACTTAATACCAGCGAGATGTTCTGGATAGATATCTCAAGGTAGATGATTAGTGAGTAGATGCTGATGGATTTTGGTCTACTTGTCTTGGCGTACTGCCCATACTTTTGAGCCTCTTACTTTCCAGTAGCACATTAGCATTGCGATGCATTTATAATTTTGTCAATTGCCCAGCTGTAATTTGTTCACCCGGCTTAGCTGTTTATCGTCTTTTGGGAGAGAGGCATCACTAGCGAACATCATGGGACCCTGGTCCATATTTCCTCTATTTTTTACACCTTCACTTTATTTACTGCTTTATTTTCCGTTGTAATTATCATTATCATTACCTCTTGCGTTTGATACTTTGTAAACGACAAGACCGTAGGGATTGACAACCCCTCTGTACTCGTTGGGAGCAAAGTTATTTGTTTCTGTGTGCAGGTCCACGTCAACTCTTGCGTCACTAATCTCTGGCGCCGTTGACACCTACTTGTCGATCCTTGGAGTCCTCCTGGATTCGATAAACCTTACAGTCCTCGTGTAAGGGAAATTAGCCACTATCTACATCTCTACCTTCCACTTGGGGTAACCAACTAGGAGCACTACTTCAGTGCCATCAAGCTAATTTCTGGCGCCGTTGCCGGTGACTCCACTCTTCAAGATACGGGAGTTGCACACTATCGTTTCTCTTTGCTTTTTAGTCTTGTTAGTCTACGTTATCGTTTTTATCTTAGTGTCCTTTATCAAAAATCACAAAAAATAGTTACTTTACCTTGTTTAGTCAGTATGTCTAAGTCCTTTGGTGTTGCACCCGAAGGGGAGATTCTCACCTTCAAACAAAGAGGTGGAGAAAGTCTAAAAGATGCTTGCTTTAGAATGACTGATTCTCAAGATAGAGCCACCAAGAAGCAATCCACCACTATCTTAGTTTGAAACTTTTATGTTGGAATAGATTTGTTTTAGACACCGCTATCAATGGAAATTTCCTAGAATCCCTAGTTTGGGAAGCTCTTAATGTTATGGAAAATCTTTTTGGAAATCCCCCTATTGTTAGTACGCAAGAGAACATTACTTTAGCTCACATTATGAATAAACTTGACAAGATAGAGCTAGAGATGCCAAGCATGGGAAAAATAAATGAAGTAGATCATTGGATTCAAGGGAATTTAAATAGGCTTGATAGCTCCCTGCACAAAATTTATACCACCTTGGAGACCCTTAAATCCCATGATTTAGACCCTTCTAGGATTGATAAGGTTGAGGATATCATTGAAACTTTAGGAAGTACTCTATCCTCCATCAAGACTAAAAAGGTAGAAACCCCCTCGAAGAAGGAACCTAAGTTCATTTACATACCAAATGTTCCTCGACCGAAAACTAATATATCTATTGCTAGGGGTGTGGAAACGGTGAAGACTTTGGAAGAGATACCACTCTTGAATAGAATTAGAAATGAAATTCCAATTGATCTCACTACAGTTTCTTTTATTCCTAGAAGTGTTGCCAATAGGCCTTTATTTGAAAACCCTCTTAATACTAATTGTACTATTGAAGAGCTTTTTGATGATCTTGATGATGGTTCAATTGTTACAACTTGATCTTCTTTGTATCATGCCTAGCTAAAAGGCATAAAAGAAAGCGCTTGTTGGGAGGCAACCCAAGATGTTTCTACTTTCAGTTTTAGTGGTCTTGATGCTTGTTACTACTGTAGAAACATCATTGCATCTTTATTTTCAAGCTTTGTGCCAAGTTTTATCCTCCGATTGCAAGAAAATTCAGAAGTTGTGACATGCTGTCCAGAAACAGATCCTGTCCCCCTGATGCAAAAATTGGCAATAAATCACCAGATCTTCTTTTTTATCTGAATTTTTTGATAGCGTGCTCGATACAATTTTCTTTCGTGCAACTGTTCTATTTTTTTTTATTTGAGTTGCAGAAGTACCCCGCAAAAAAATAATTACTACCTGCTGGTCTGTTTTTCACAGATTCTGCCACGTTTTGCGCTTTCTTCATTTTTCAAATCTTAAGCTTGCTTTTTCTTTGCATAATTTTTTGGGCAATCTTGAGAAACAATAGCTCTTCAAGAATATCTTTATTTCCAGTGGATAAAATTATTTTATCATGGGTACTAACCACTCTAATCAACTTATGATGAGTTTCGTATGATGGGAGTTTTCAAGTATGCGAAGGAAGATGATGAAAGAAGATTCGGGAGTGTCAAGCGCTCAAGCTTGGGGATGCCCCCATGCACCCCATGAAATATCCAAGGAGACTCAAGCATCTAAGCTTGGGGATGCCCCCGTGCATCCCCTTCTCAATCAACAATCATCAGTTCATCCTTCTCCATACTATATTTTTATCGCTTCATATGTTATGTGCTAGACTTGGAGCGTCTTGCTCTTTAATTTTTACTTTGTTTTAGTTTTGCTTGATGTTCATAACAATTTGAATCCTAGCCTTCATTGTTTGGGAGAGAAACACGCTCCACTCCACCGTAGAACACAACATAGGCTTGCATGCTTATCTTTCTTTTTGTGTGTGTTCTTTATCTTTTCATAGCTACTATCATGCTTAGCTCTTAGTTTCATGCTTATCTTTTTAAGAGATTTTGTTTAGGTTGTTCTAGGAACTCTCTTGAGTCTTCATGTTTATCTTGTTTAGAGAGTTGGCTTGTTGCACTGAGTTGTGTGTCTTGCATGAGTAGGTAATTAAGGTTGCTATTACAAGTGTAGTAGTAAAATGCAATAGTTTTAAGGTATTAATTAGAGTAATGTTTGGACATCGAGGTGCCAAGATCTTGAGCCTATTAGTGATATGTGTCGTATTTTGGGAAATTCGTGCTTATTTTCAAAAACTACAAAAATTAGTTGAGAACTCTAGCTACTAGATGGATCACTAACCTCTAGGGTTGGAATATATAGAGTACCCTCACGTACCATGGGCCGAGGATGCGCAAGGATAACCAAACCCGCATACACTCATCCTCGGGGTACTCGTCTCTTTGTGAACCTCCCGATTAGATAGAGAGTTACCGATATAAGTGCATGAGTTCTTCAGACTAATGCGAGCATTCGATTATTGACACTTCCACCTTCCTATATTTTGCTAGCCTCTTCGGTATCGTGCATTTCCCTTTCTCATCTTGAGAGTTGGTGCATACTTCTCCGGTGTATTCAAACCCTTGGCATGATACACTCTGTCATCATAAACCTCCTTATATCTTCCTCAAAACAGACACCATACCTACCTATCAAGGAATTTCCATAGCCTTTCTGAGATACATTGCCATGCAACATCCACCATCTCATGACTTGATCTTCATGTCATACGTGCTTTTGCTTGATCGAGGAGCCGCATGATAGTTGGGCTTTGCCCTTATTATTGCTACATGACGCTCTAGTATCATTGCATATCCTGCTACACTGACAGAGGCATACATTTTCATACATCGTGGTAGTTTTCATTTCTTTCATTATGTTGAGTACTTCTGATAAAGTGTGAATATCTTCTATTTTTTTTGTAAAATATAGGGCGTTGCCCTTAAGTGAGGAAAAGATCCCAAAGAGGACAAATTAAAAGATCCCAAAGAGGACAAATGAGAGATAAATAGAAAGAGCCAAAGAGGCCACAAAAATAGAAAAAAGAGAAAAAGAAATAAAAAGAGAGAAGGGGGCAACACTACTATTCCTTTTGAAAGATCCACACTCGTACTCCATTGTTATATTTGTACTCCATAGAGATTATCATTCATGCATAAATATGTGGGGACCCTTACACTATAGAACTTGGCTTGCATATTCCAAGGACGAGCCTCCTCAAATGAGCTCTAGGTCTTCACGAGCAAGCAAGTTTGATGCACCCCCACTTGTTCCATTGGAGAGCTTACCTTAGCTCATATGTGCATCCGTTGCATGGCAATCCCTACTACTCACATCATATCTATCATTTGGCTTTCTCTCGCCTATGATTGTCCTCATTGATGTGAGCCTTTCACACCCTTTTTGTATTCCTTCCCCATCATTTCTCTTTTCCATCCTAAGTGCCAACGTATCTTGCTCGCTCTCATCCATTGCATGAGTGCTCAAAGTCGAAAGGTAGAGGATCAGTTTGACTTGTACCTGACTTGTGGTCTGGGGATGAGTCAAAATAAGATCCCGAAGGAGACCAAGTGTGAAAGGTAGAGGATCAGTTTGACTTGTACCTGACTTGTACCTGACTTGTACCTGACCAAGGTAGATTGAGTTCTCAATTAATATATATATATATATATTCTCTAATCCCATCTCCCATTGCTTGCATGCAAACACCTTTTGGAGACGTTTGAGTCAAGGAAAGCGAGAGCTCTTGCACCTTTATGTTTATACTTTGCTAGAATTAATACTAAGACTCTTGCTTGTTATTATCTTGACTTGAATTGCACATATTACTTACTTCACTTTGAAGTTCTTATATGTGTGTTAGCATATCACCACATAAATTATCTGTGTTATTATTTACCTATTCGAGGACGAGCAGGAATTAAGCTTGGGGATGTTGATACGTCCCAAACGTATCTATAATATCTGCTTGTTCCATGCACTTTTATGTGACATTGTGATACGTCCAAAACGTATCTATAATTTCTGCTTGCTCCATGCCTCTTTTGTGTGATATTTCTATGATATTGATGAACTTCCATACACTTTTGATCATATTTGGACTAACCTATTAACTCAGTGCGCCCCAGTGGCAGTTCCTGTTTTCTGCTGTTTTTCTATTTCAGGTTTCCCCCATATTAAAAGTGCTCCAAAAATTCCGGAAAAATCCATTAAAAAATCAGCGACATGGAAGCTTCGAGAAACATCAATGGGGGGCCAGAAGGGACCCACCAGGGCCCCAGGCGCCCTCCCGGCGCGCCCTAGGGTGGGGCCGCGCCAGGGGGCCGCCTGGACCTCTGGTGGCCCCCCTTCTGCCATATATTCCTCATGACGTAAAACCCCCGTGACGGGAACCCTTTTTCGCGATCTCTCTTCTGTTCCGCTGCCGCCGCGCTTCCAAGATCGGGAGCACCAGAAGACCTCTTCCCGACACCCTGCCGGAGGGAGGAACCACCTCCGGGAGCTTCTCCAGCACCATGGATGCTTCCCGGATGAACCGTGAGTAGTCCTCCTTGGACCATGGGTCTATGACCATTAGCTATGTGATGTTCTCCTCCCCTCTTTGTTCTTCATGGATTAGACCTCATGAGCTGCCCTACATGATCGAGGCACATATGTAACTGCTGTTGCTATGCTGAGTTTGCTGGGATCCGATGGATTATGAGATTATGTTCATATTGTGTTTGAGTAATATATTTGATTCTCCTCTTTTATATTTATGTTCTAGAGTAATTCTTGCATGTTCTCCGTTGCTGTTTATTGCTTTGGCCAAGTAGTAGGTAGTGACTCCAAGAGGGAGCGTTATGCATGATTGTGGGTTCATGCCCCTCGATGACTAGCTTGAGTGACAGAAATATGAGTCTAGAGGATGTGCTGTTGCCACAAGGGAGAAAACAACGGTTATTGTACTTGCGGGTGCAAGGATTGTTTACTTTACGCAAAGTTCTTTAATGCAGTTGTCCGTTGCTTTGAGTTTACACTTTGGGTGGGATTCGCAACTTAATACCAGCGAGATGTTCTGGATAGATATCTCAAGGTGGATGATTAGTAGGTAGATGCAGATGGATTTCGGTCTATTTGATTTGGCGTACCCCCAAGCTTTTGAGCCTCTTCCTTTCTTTGTAGCATAGTTAGCATTGGTTTGCGCACATAATCCTGTCAATTGCCCAACTGTAATTTGTTTACCTCGCATGGCTATTTTATCGTCTTTTGGGAGAGAGACATCACTAGTGAACATCATAGGACCCCGGTCCATATTTCCAATACTGTTTACACCCGCTATCAATTTATTGCTTTATTTACTTTTCCATTGCTATCACTATCATTATTATCCCGTGCGTTTTATCCTTTGTAAATGACAAGGCCGGAGGAATTGACAACTCCTCTGTACTCTTTGGGAAGCAAAGTTATTTGCTGTGTGTGCAGGTCCAGGTGAAGTAAGCAACCCTGAGTTGTGAACGATGCCATTGTTCACTTCACCACCTTCTTGTATCTATTGGAGTCCTGTTGGTTCGACACTCAACCTTAGCATCTTCGCTAAGGGAAATTGCCGCTATCTACATCTCAACCTTCCACTTTTGGTAAACCTACGAGGGGCGAGAAGTAAAGTCTCGTGAAATCAAAAGCACTTTCTGGCGCCGTTGCCGGGGACTCCGCTCTTCAAGATAGGGGATTTGCACACTATCTTTTATCTTTCCTTTTTAGTCTTGTTTGTTTACCTTTCAGTTTTTATCTTTGTGTCCTTTATAAAAAAACCAAAAATATAGTATGTCTAGTTCCTTACTTGCCAATCAATGTCTGACTTCTTTGAAACTAGATCTTATTGGCATGGAGGATTCACCGAGGATCAACAAAAGTGGTACAAGGAACACCGCTTGTATCAAAAGGGGATACACTTATGGAAACAAATACATCAGTTGTATGAGCATGCTAGAAACTTGTGCTCAATATATAATATATCTTTCTGCAGGGACGAATCTTGTTGCTTTATGAGGCACAAACACCTTTCTTTCCAATGTGAGTACAATGATGATGAAACCTTAGCTTCTTATGCTAAGAGAAACTATGATTTTTATGATGCAGAGGAAATAGAAGAATTTGTTTCTTATAAGGGTGCCTATGAAATTACTTCTCTTCTTAAAAATATTGATGACGCCCCTTACAAATCTGAGAGTCTTGCTATACTTAACTACTGTTTGGAAAATTACGATGGAAATTATTACATTACTGACCATCTTGACAGAATCTCTCCCCCAAAGGAAGAGACCAATTATTTGCAGGACTCTATGGAAGAAGAAATTTATGAACCTGAAAGCTCCTTGGATGAAAAAGAGGAGGAGACTGACGAACAAAAGGAGGAAGAATGGAGCCATCCATGTCTACCTTCTAATGAGAGTAACTCTTTGGATCTTACCTTATATGAGTATTATGATCCTATGGATTCTTTTGAAATATCCCTTTTTGATGAAGTTGATGCCTTCTATGCTTATGGCCGTGATGCCACTATGGATGATGCTTACGGAGATGAACTTGCTATAGTTCCTCATGTTAAGCATGAAATTTTTGCTATTGCACCCACACTTGATTGTCCTATTATCCTTTTGAAATCTCCAACTCATATTCCGGAGAATTGTGCTCTTATCAAGGCTCAATGTGATGGGTTGCATTTATCTTATAATCATAAAGACCGTGTTGAAAACTATACACGTGTGCTTTTAGGTCATGAGCATCATGATTTATGTGATAGTTATATTCTTGATGTTGTTCATGATACTACTGGAAATTATTTTGAGAGAGGAAAGTTTGGTTGTAGAAACTTCCATATTACTAAAACTCCTCCCTTTATGTTGAAAGTTTTGAAGATGTTCTTGTTCCACCTTCCTATGCTGGCTTCTTTTTTGCTTCTTTGATTTATTTTCTTATAAGATGCCTATGCATAGCAAGTGGGTTAGGATTAAATGTGTTTCATATTTGCTTCTTGATGCTCTCTTTTGCTTCAAAATTCTTATTCTTGTGAGAGCATCTTCTATAATCTTTATGCCTAGCTAATGGCTTTAAAAAAGCGCTTTCGGGAGGCAGCCCGCAACGAATTTAAGATTTCCTTTTTGTTTTTCTTCTGTTTTTAGCGGTCTTGATGATTGTTACTATTGTAGCAACATCATTGTATCTTTACTTTTCAAGATTTGTGCCATTTATAGCCTCATATGACAAGGGAAGTGAAAGTTGTGACATGCTGTCCAGAAAACAGATTCAGTCCTCGTGACTAGAAAAATCACAGGAAAATCCCAGTTCATCTTTTTGAGCTGAAGTTTTTACATAGTGTGCTCTATACAATTACAGAACTTTCGTATGTTCTGAGTTTTTTGATTTGAGTTGCAGAAGTATCCCTAAAAAATTCTTTACTACCTGCTGGTCTGTTTTTCATAGATTCTGTCCTGTTTTGCCTTTCCTTCATTTTGCGAACCTTAAGCTTGCTTTTTCTTTGAAAAAACTTTTTGGAAATCTTGAGAAACAGTATCTCTTCAATAATATATTTGTTTCTAGTAGAGAAAAAACATTTTATTATGGGTACTAACGTCGCTAATCAGATTATGATGAGTTATGTATGAATGGAGTTTTCAAGTGTGCGAGGGAAGATGATGAAAGAAGATTCAGGAGTGTCAAGCGGTCAAGCTTGGGGATGCCCCCATGCATCCCCAAGAAATATTCAAGGAGACTTAAGCGTCTAAGCTTGGGGATGCCCCCGTTCATCCCCTTCTCCATCAACAATTATCACTTCGTCTCTCGTTTCATTATATTTTTATCACTTCATACGTTATGTGCTATGCTTGGAGCGTCTCGCTCTTAGGTTTTATTTTTAGTTTTCTTTAGCTTTGCTTGCTGTTCATAACAAGTTAGAACCCAGCTTTCTTTGTGTGGGAGAGAAACACGCTCCACTTTCAAAATCTAGAACACAACATAGGATTTTTCATGCTTATCTGTGCTGTGTGTGTTCTTTATCTTTTTCATAGCTAATTTCATGTTTAGCTCTTAGTTTTCATGCTTATCTTTTTAAAGAGCTTTTTTTTAGTTTGTTGCTGGAACTCTCTTGAGTTTTCATGTTTATCTTGTTTAGAGAGTTTGCCTGTTGCACTGGGTTTTGTGTCTTGACTTGAAGTAGGTAATTGAGGTTGCTATTCTTTTGTAGTAGTAACTTGCAATAGTTTTGAGGTATTGTTTTGAGTAATGTTTGGACTTTTGGTGTCAAGAGCTTTAGCCTATTTGTGATATATGTCGTATTTTTGGCAATCCGTGTTTATTTTCAAAACTTACGAAATTAGTTGAGAACTTTAGCTACTAGATGGATCACTACTCTTCTGAGGGGTCGAATATTAGAGTACACTCACGTACCATGAGTCGAGGATGCGCAAGGATAACCAAACCCCCATACACTCCTCCTCGGGGTACTTGTCTCTTTGTGAAACCTCCTTATTAGATTGAGAGTTACCGATAATAAGTGCATGAGTTCTTCGGACTAATGTGAGTATTCGAAAGTTGACACTTCCACCTTCCCATATTTTTCTAGCCTCTCCTGTGGCGTGCATTGCTTTCATCTCTGTAACGACCCGATTCACTAAGAATCCAAGTCTCCGTGCATTCTGTGCTAGTCCCTGGATCAATAGCTAGCACACACAGTACATGATGTAATACCAAGAATAAACCACATGTCATATATATTACATCGAAGATCCAATGTTACAATATAGCATACCTGCATAGCTCAAGGCTAGCTTATAAATAGAATACAGCGGAAACCATAAAGAGCTTCGTGGCGTCCATCAACTCCACCGGCATAGTTGAGTATAGACATCGTAACCCTACAACGCATCACTTACTCAATGCGTATAATCCTGCAACACCGAAGGTTACAACCCGACAACGGGTCAGTACATTTGAATGTACGGAAAATCATATCCCAGAAAGAAGTAAAATTTCCTACAATACATGCAATTTGGCTGGTGGAGCTTCTACATTTATTTTTGCAAAAAGCTAAATTTTCCCTATAGAATAATAGTAACTAAGTTCTACAATAGCATACGATTGACATGGAAAAATTCCACTCAATCTATCGCAAAGTGATTAAAGCAATAACTTAATTAAAAATGATAAGACAAATCAATATTACCACAACTAGTCGCTCAAATTGTCCATAACCGGGGACACTGCTAATCGATTAGTTTAATACTCTGCAGAGGTTTGTGCACTTTTCCCCACAAGACTCGATTGCCTCCTTTGTAGTTCGTCACACTGCATGGTGTATGACAACTGGAAGATTGAGACATGGTCTTTCAGAAGTGTTTCCCCTTAACCGCTGGATAACCGGTACACCTATAAACAATCTACATCTGCTAGTATATCCCGGAAAGAGGTCACACAACCTACTCAACTAAGCCAGAGCCCATAATAGCTTGTGGCTGCACACGTAAGCTTTTAGGTATGACAACACAATTAGTCCCTTTGAGCCTGGGTGGCTTTCCGCAGTCATCATTGGCCATCTCCAAGATACTCGCAACCATCCCACCCAGGTAGTTCATTAACTGTATCTTGGTCCTAATTACTACATTATCACTCATACCTCATAATGATTCACTTCCCAATCCACGTCTACTTAGCATAGCAATATCATAGTATACGATGGTGACAATGATGTAAGGATCAGACCTACCTCAAATGAACTACTGGGTGTAAATAGCATAGCATAACCTATCATGCCATCTAAAGAAGAAGAACTAATGCATTGAAAACATAGGTAATAGGGGGTATGATCAAAGGTATGTCTTGCCTTATACATTCGATAAAGATCTTCGCTCTCACGTTCCAGTCAACTCTATTCGTCACCCTTCGAGAATTCTATCGCAAACGAAGGAACTCGAATAAGAAATCACACCACAAGGCAAAGAAAAAAAATCAACAAAACAATCACAAAGGTTTTAGCAACAAAACAAAAGGTTTTGAAGTGTAGAGGTGTCGATGTGCTCGAAGGTGATCGGTGCAACGTGAACTAGAGAGAGTCAACAGATAAAAGATTATCGGTAAAGAGTTGTGACCATGGACACTTATGAATTCAAGGTGAATATCATGCCCACGTGAAAAGTGTGTGAATCTTACCGATAACATCTCTCAAATGATCCTATATGCAAAAATAATCATCTGAAACGGAATACTACAACGCAGGTCATAGCAAGTGCAAAATTGAATTGAATTTGAATTTAAACAGATCAAGAAACATTTGAATTTTTGTGTACACATGATACAGACAGAAAGTACATGGAACGAATGATCCAATGCAAAAAGAATCACTCGATTTGGATCAATGCTTTAAAAGATACGACCTCCGGAATTTAAATTTGAATTTGTAATAAATTCAAATTCAAAAGTGTGCAAAAATTTATTCCATGCTAAAGTACAGAACAATACGAGCGTCTAGCAAAAAGTTTCACCTCAATCCGACGCACGGTGAAAGAGATATTGCGGACGAGAGAACGGGGTCTTTTCTGCAAAAAGAATCTATATGCAATTATAATATCTTCGCAAAAAGCAATCGGGTCCCTGGCGGCGGATTTGGCCGGAGTTGCTCCGGTGAGGCGGCGGCGGACGGCGGTTACGGTCGTACTCCGGCGAATGGAGGCCGGCACGGCGAGGAGGGGGCGACGGCGCGACGCACGGGGCGCTGTGTGCGGCGAGCAGCGGCAAAGTCGGGGAGGGCGGCCGGCGCGGTGGTCGCCGGCGGGACGACGACGCGAGGCGGCGCGGGGCAGCGCGACCGTGGGCTGCCAGCGCGTCTCGGCGGCGGCTGCCGCGGTGGGGCGATGGCGGCGTGGCCGCGTGGAGCGAAGGCGGCCGAGAGGTGGCGGCGCTCCGACGCGGGTGGCCGGCGGCAGCGCGCGCGGCGGCTGGCGCGGAGGAAAAAGAAAAGGAAAAGAATAAAAAAGGAGATCCTAATTTCTATATATAGACAAAGAGGAAAAAACACTAAAATGGGTCCGACTTGGGCTAAAACTGCACTCGCGCGTGAGAAAAGGAAAATTGGGCCGGCTAGCCCGATTTTTTTTTCTATTTTTCCTAAACTTCAAACAATTAAATAAAATCAACCGTAACTCATAAAAATAAGAAATAAAAACCTAAATTCATCAAATAACCTAAAGAAAATTTTGGAATGAATATGTTTTCCAAAAAGATAAATAAAAATAAATACATTTTTCAATGACTTTATTTAATTATAAAATATTTTAGAAATTCATAAAAATCTCGAATAATTATTTAAATAGTTCCCACTCAATTTTTTTCTTCTCAAGAAGTCATTTTTATCTTCTCTCATGTTATTATTATTTTGAATGGGAAATTATTTAAATAACTCCAATAAAAAAAATAAACTATTTAAAACATTTCCAATATTCTTTTATATTGAAGGAGTCATATTACCTTCTCTCATTTTAATTTGTTGGATTTGTTTTAAATAATAAATTCCAAAACACCAACGGTGAATATTAGGGAAAGTCATTTTATTCCCTCTGATTTTAATATTCAGTAAAACTCTAAAAGTTTCAGATCCCAGTGAAAATCAAACATATCAAGAAACACTCATTATCTATTTAATTTCATTAACATTTCAAAATTCAGAGAATTTTGGGATGTTACACACTACCAACCTTAAAAGGAATCTCGTCCTCGAGATTCGAGAAGGCTAGAAAGAAAGGTTAGGGTTCGGGTCTTCATGACAGTCCATCGATCCTCCGATGAGCTAGGGTACTACCACCCTTAAAAGGAATGCGACGTGGTCTTCAAAATCTTACTCCGTCGATGACCTCCTTCAAAGAGATTCACCTCCTCCTATCAGGTCTTGAATTCTTAGCAAAAGAGTGGTTTTCCCAATTCGTTGGTCTTCAAGAAAGTTCCACCTTCGATTTCATCCTTCGAATATATCATACATTCCTTTGTTGCCTTGAATCCTATATCCAAAAGATGAGTCCTCGAAGTAGTGAACCTTCATGGCTGACAAGGCAGGCGCCAATACTAAGCAACTATCGATTCCCTCATGGTGGTCATCAAGAATACTTCTATGGGATACCTGCAGGAAATAGTCTTGGCCTATATTCACCGTATAACACAAACGGTAATCTCCTACGGGGGTCACACATCGTACCATTCTATGGCTCAGGCTTAACATCGTCGTCTCTCTGCTATAGGTAAGTCACTCAAGATTTACTATCCCGCATAGCAAGAGCGACTAATAAGAGTAGTCGGCATGGTGATCAATCCACCCCGCACCCAAATCATTACCTTGTATATGGTTTAGCGAATCTCGTAATCTAACACTCGGTCATCCTCACAAGCGTTGCAGAAAATTCCTCTTGATCATGAACTGGGTTCAGATAGATCCATGGTTCTGCAAGACAAACAAACATCTATCGTTTCTTCACTACACTCAGGTTTACGTAGCCTGCTATAAAACGTGTACTAGTGAACCACAACTTCCTCCAAGGTTCTTCCTTCAACAAGATTGTGCTTTCTTGTCGTAAGATCCTGGGACATTGGGTTATCCTTGAACTCAGCATTAAGTTGCATCCATCTTTTATTCCAGTCTTGACTTTAGCCGCCCTTGTAGTAACATCTTCAGTGTAGAAATTGAGTTGAGGGGGAATAGGATGTAGATATATATATATATATATATATAGAGAGAGAGAGAGATAGCGAGAGATACCCATACAAATATCACACTAGTTTTCAATACATAAGTTTTGATGTGTAGCTATCGGTAAAACCAAGAAATGACAGCTCACAAAAACGATCTAACGGTAGAAACGTTGATCTTCCAGGTCTTCAAATCTTCAGGTCTTCAATGACGGTAGCTTCAGTTTTGCATTGTCGAAGCAATCTTCATATACTCTTGTCACTCGTTGAGTTATTCCCCTTGTTGATGTGTCTTCTTCAGTCTTGAAGCATACTAAATAGATGAGGGCTCTAAGGAAACGGAAATTATTCTACTCACATGGAAAAAAACGCAAGGCACAACACACAAAACCAATCAAAGACATGTCAAGGTCAAAGGACACAAGCAAAACCTCACAAAACAAAACATGACATAAAACATCTAGTTCAACCACAGCAAAACATGCATCGATCCACATCTCCAATTAACATTAAAAGGTAACATCGTGCTCTTAGTGTACACCTACGAACGTCTGTCCTCCATTTGCCAAACATAAGCTTCTTCGAGTCAGCATCCTTGCTTCCGCGTTCACAACCTCTTCTTTCCCTTCAATTCTGGACACATGTTGGCGTAATGTCCCATATTCCTGCACCGGAAACACTGAATTTGGTTAATGTCCTTCTTTTTCTTCTTCATGGGTGCTTCCTTCAATTCTTGGATAACTTTCTTCATTCCTTCCTTTTGATGTTGAACCACTTGTTGTGTCATGATGAAAAAATGACACTGAGCGGGGTAATGGTTATTCCCTTCGCACACAAAACATGTGACTTGAGCTGTGGAACATTCTTCACCCAAGTGAATTTCCTCACAATAGGGACATCCATCTTGGTGTCCTTCATAGGAGTGTCCTACTTCCCCGCAAATTTTGCAGGCACGAGGCCTCTTATGAGTTATCGTCCTTTCCATCGGGGTGACGAGGCGAGATCCCAACAAAATCTTTGTAAACTCCTTCCAAGTAATCTTCTTTCTTGATTCGTTAATCGCCTGATGCATTGTCCACCAAGTAGCAGCCTCTTCTACAAAGTACTTGACAGCATAGTGGACCATGTCCTCACTTCCAACCTTGTTACGCTCCATTTGTTCCTCCATATTATGAATCCATTGCTCCACCTTCAGTCTGGTCATCGCCTCAGAGAAGGTGAGTCCTACTTCATACTCCATCTATTGATCCCATACGACAAGGGTTAGGGCAAAACTATAACACCGACCAGACAACAACTAAAGAGAACACCAAACATATGCACTCAAACGAGAAAGAGAAAAAAACACCTACGTTCAACAGCAACACATAACAACAAACAATACAGTCACAAAAGTCAAAACACACAAACAACACCTAGAGTAAGGTCATATGTGCAAGACATACGATCTCATCATACTACGCGAAATTCCTTCATCTAACTTCACCTAAAAGGTGGTGTTCTGAATCTAAACTTCATCCTTCTCAGCTAAGCTGCTCTTGAAGATCCTCTCGTAGTGTAAACACTAATTCTTATTATATCCATAGGATACTCCAGTTCTGGTAGTGGTAACCTCAATTGATCCATGAGGTTGATGATGTAGTTCTCAAAAATCATATCTTCAGGGGCATAACCCACTCGGAGGGGTATTACCATTAAACAAGATAAGAAGTTTAGAAGATGAATAATATATGAGAGATACTAGTGGAGAGAGTAAGTAATCAAAGAGTGATAAAATATTTTTGTTCCTATGGCTTTTTCTATCCATTTTCTAGGGTCACGACCTACAGTCAACATGGGCTCTGATACCATCTGTAACGACCCGATTCACTAAGAATCCAATTCTCTGTGCATTCTGTGCTAGTCCCTGGATCAATAGCTAGCACACACAGTACATGATGTAATATCAATAATAAACCACATGTCATATATATTACATCAAAGATCCAGTGTTACAATATAGCATACCTGCATAGCTCAAGGCTAGCTTATAAATAGAATACAGCGGAAACAATAAAGAGCTTCGTGGCGTCCATCAACTCCACCGGCATAGTTGAGTATAGACATCGTAACCCTACAACGCATCACTTACTCAATGCGTATAATCCTGCAACACCGAAGGTTACAACCCGACAACGGGTCAGTACATTTGAATGTACGACAAATCATATCCCAGAAAGAAGTAAAATTTCCTACAATACATGCAATTTGGCTGGTGGAGCTTCTACATTTATTTTTGCAAAAAGCTAAATTTTCCCTATAGAATAATAGTAACTAAGTTCTACAATAGCATACAATTGAGATGGAAAAATTCCACTCAATCTATCCCAAAGTGATTAAACCAATAACTTAATTAAAAATGATGAGACAAATCAATATTACCACAACTAGTCGCTCAAATTGTCCATAACCGGGGACACGGCTAATCGATTAGTTTTATACTCTGCAGAGGTTTGTGCACTTTTCCCCATAATACTCGATCACCTCCTTTGTAGTTCGTCACACCTATAAAAAATCTACATCTTCTAGTATATCCCGGAAAGAGGTCACACAACCTACTCAACTAAGCCAGAGCCCATAATAGCTTGTGGCTACACACGTAAGCTTCTAGGTATAACAACACAATTAGTCCCTTTGAGCCTGGGTGGCTTTCCGTAGTCATCATTGGCCATCTCCAAGATACTCGCAACCATCCCACCCAGGTAGTTCATTAACTTTATCTTGGTCCTAATTACTACATTATCACTCATACCTCATAATGATTCACTTCCCAATCCACGTCTACTTAGCATAGCAATATCATAGTATACGATGGTGATAATGATGTAAGAATCATACCTACCTCAAATGAACTACTGGGTGTAAATAGCATAGCATAACCTATCATGCCATCTAAAGAAGAAGAACTAATGCATTGAAAAGATAGGTAATAGGGAGTATGATCAAAGGTATTCGATGAAGATCTTTGCTCTCACGTTCCAGTCAAATCTATTCGTCACCCTTCGAGAATTCTATCGCAAACGAAGGAACTCGAATAAGCAATCACACAACAAGGCAAAAAAAAATCAACAAAACAATCACAAAGGTTTTAGCAACAAAACAAAAGGTTTTGAAGTGCAGAGGTGTCGATGTGCTCAAAGCTGATCGGTGGAACGTGAACTAGAGGGAGTCAACAGATAAAAGATTATCGGTAAAGAGTTGTGACCAAGGACACTTATGAATTCAAGGTGAATATCATGCCCACATGAAAAGTGTGTGAATCTTACCGATAACATGTCTCAAATGATCCGATATGCAAAAAGAATCACGTGAAACGGAATACTACAACGCAGGTCATCGCAAGTGCAAAATTGAATTGAATTTGAATTTAAACACATCAAGAAACATTTGAATTTTTGTGTACACATGATACAGACAGAAAGTACATGGAACGAATGATCCAATGCAAAAAGAATCACTCGATTTGGATCAATGGTTTAAAAGATACGACCTCCGGAATTTAAATTTGAAATTTGAAATAAATTCAAATTCAAAAGTGTGCAAAGTGTGCAAAAATTTATTCCATGCTAAAGTACAGAACAATACGAGCGTGTAGCAAAAAGTTTCACCTCAATTCGACGCATGGTGAAGGAGATATTGCGGACGAGAGAACGGAGTCTTTTCTGCAAAAAGAATCTATCCGCAATTATAATATGTTCGCAAAAAGCAATCGGGTCCCTGGCGGCGGATCTGGCCGGAGTTGCTCCGGCGAGTTGCTCCGGCGAGGCGGCGACGGAGTTGCTCCGGCGAATGGAGGCCGGCACGACGAGGAGGGGGCGGCGGCGCGGCGCACGGGGCACGGTGTACGACGAGCAGCGGCGAAGTCGGGGAGGGCGGCCGGCGCGGTGGTCGCCGGCGGGACGACAACGCGAGGCGGCGCGGGGCAGCGCGACCGTGGGTTGCCGACGCGTCTCGGCGGCGGCTACCTCAGTGGGGCGACGACGGTGTGGCCGCGTGGAGCGGAGGCGGCCGAGAGGTGGCGGCGCTCCGGCGCGGGTGGCCGGCGGCAGGCTCGGAGGCGGCGGCGTCCCGACGGCGGCGGCGGCCCGCGGATCCCATTAGGGTTTTCGACTTTTTTTATTGGAAGAAAAAGAAAATGAAAAGAATAAAAAAGGAGATCCTAATTTCTATATATAGACATAGAGAAAAAAAAACTAAACTGGGTCCGACTTGGGCTAAAACTGCGCTCGCGCGCGAGAAAAGGAAACTTGGGCCGGCTAGCCCGAAATTTTCTTTTTTTTTCTTTTTTTCCTAAACTTCAAACAATTAACTAAAATCAACCGTAACTCAGAAAAATATGAAATAAAAACCTAAATTCATCAAATAACCTAAAGAAAATTATGAAATGAATATATTTAATTATAAAATATTTTAGAAATTCATAAAAATCTCGAATAATTATTTAAATAGTTCCCACTCAATTTTTTCTGAAGAAGTCATTTTATCTTCTCTCATGTTATTATTATTTTGAATGGAAAATTATTTAAATAACTCCAATAAAAATAAAAATAAACTATTTAAAACATTTTCAATATTATTTTATATTCAAGGAGTCATATTACCTTCTCTCATTTTAATTTGTTGGATTTGTTTTAAATAATAAATTCCAAAACACCAAGAGTGAATATTAGGGAAAGTCATTTTATTCCCTCTTATTTTAATATTCAGTAAAAATCAAAAAGTTTCAGATCCCAGTGAAAATCAAACATATCAAGAAACACTCATTATCTATTTAATTTCACTAACATTATAAAATTCAGAGAATTTTGGGATGTTACATTCTCACTCCGAGAGTTGGCGTCCACCTTCGCCGGTACATTCAAACCCTTGGCATGATACGCTCTGTTATCATAAACCCCCTTATATCCTTCCTCAAAACAGCCACCATACCTACCTACCTACCAAGACATTTCCATAGTCTTTCCGAGATATATTGCCATGCAACATTCATCTTCTCATGACTTGATCTTCATGTCATACATGCTACTTGCTTGATCGATGATCCGCATGCTAGTTGGGCCTTTCCCTAATCATTGCTACATGACGCGCTAGTATCATTGCATATCCTGCTACACTGGCAGATGCATACATTTGCATACATCATTATAGTTACATCTTCTTTATGATTTGAGTACTTTTGTAAAGTGTAACAACCCAGTTTTCACAAAAATTAAAAAAATTGTTTTCGGTGTAAATTGTTTGATTGTCTGATTTATTTGCGGTGTTTGCATCCCAGATTTATCGATCGGCGATTATTTTCCCCCCTCTTATCTCGTACCGGACGGAGACCGACCCTTGCCACCCTGACACTCGACCTTTGCGACACCGGGTTTCACCCGATCACCGTCGCGAAAACCGCACGAGACCAGCCGCAACCAACGGAACGAAAACCCCGTTTAATAAGTAAACGGGATATTTTTATAGCGAGCCGGAAAGTGTTCTCGGAATGGTTCCAACGCGAGGTGAACGCCGCCGGCTCGACGCGCTGATCGCGCAGTTCGAAGTTTTACCCGAATCGGAGGTATTGCGGACCCCCGGCGGCCAGAAACGTAAACACCGCGCGCGCAGGAGAAAAACCGGGGATGTTTTTGCAAACTGCCAGCCACCTGGGCTATATAAAGACCAACACACTCCCACCTCTTTCTAGGGATTCCCTAGTCCAAAATTGCAGCCACCCCCTCCACTTTGCCCAGTTTTGCCTCCCAGATCCCCAGCTCCCGAAAATTTTGCCCCCAGGCGCTCTGGACCGTCAGATCTGGCGATCCGACGGCCCAGAGGCCGCCACGTCAGCCCCAACCAGCCTTCTCTCTCCCCGAGCCGTCTTCGCCCGTGGGGAACCGCCTCGCGCCGTGCGACTCCGGCCGCCCGCCGGCGACCAGCAGCCAGGCCAGGCCGCCCCACTCCCTCCTCTCCCTCTTCTCTTCTCTCTCCACCTCTCCTTCTCTCGCCTCACCCTCCTCTCTCTGTGCAGCACGCGCCAGCGCCATGGCCATGGAGCACGCCTCGAGCCCGAGCTCGCTGCCGCGCTGATCCGCTCGCCCCGCCACCTCCAGCCGCCACCACCTGCCAGATCCGGCCACTTGCAGCCTCCTCCGCCCGTTCCCGGCCGCCCCCCGTCGTCCCGGCCTCCCTGCCTCGCCGCCCCTCGCCGGAATCCGGGAGCGCGCCGCCGCTGGTGCCCTGTGTCCCGAGCGGACGAGGACGAGGCCACCCGGCTGGGCTCCTCCCGCACGTGTGTGCCGGCCTCCCACACGGCCTGCCAGGCGCCCGGCCCACCAGCGCCTCTCGGCCCGAGCCGGGCTCCCAGCCGCCAGTTGGGCCGAGCCCATTAGGGTGAGGCCCGTTTTTATTTTTTTACTGTATTGTTTTTTTTCTTGTCTGTTAATTTTTTCTCTAAGTCCTGTGTAAACTACTGCTGATTGCCTTTTGCGCCGTAATTTGCGAGTAATCTGTAGCTCGGATCGCGATGCCCCCAAAATGAAAGTTGCTTAGTTTCATGAGAAATTCAATCCATCTTTTGTGAGTTAATTGTTTTGAGGTTGTTTAGATATAGTTATTTCTGTTCAAACAGGGCTACCTGTCTTTAACTGCTGCTAAGTTGCTGCAACTGTTATTTTATTGCAACTTCGGGCGACGGTTGCTTCGCAACCGCACGTCGGAATTGAGTGATTTCTTTTGCGTTGCGTTAAGCATTGTTTCTACTTCAGTTTCATCCATTCACATGCCATAATTGCTTGCTGCATCATGATTGTATCTTGCTCCAAAGTAGCTACCCTGCTGTTAGTGTGCTGCTGTTTATATTTTGTTGCAACTTCGGTCGACGAGTGTGTCGCGACCGTTTATCGGAATTGAGTGATTCCAATTGCATATTGTTAAGCACCATGTCTAATTTCATTACATGTATTGAATCTTCATGTTAGAATTACTGGTAATATAGATATTTAGCTCCAAAGTTGCTATGCTGCTGTTGTTGACAGACACCTCTGTTTTTCTCTAAGTCTGTAACGTTTCGATGCCAGGTTGCATGCTTAATATCTTTTGATCTATGATGCCTATTTGCATGATTCTTTTTGCCATGCCTTCCTTGTCATGTCTACTTTAGTTCAATATCATTTGTGAGCATGTTTGCATTGATTATCCTGTTTATGCATTGCTCTAAGTTGTGCTTCGTGATGTTGGCAGATTGTGCCCGTAACTTGTTTTGCTTATATCTTTTTAACCGTAACTCCGTTTGGGGTGTTCTTTATATGTAACTTGATTAGTTTTTCGTGTACTTTGTGTTTATGCTATTGTTTGCTGTTTTTAAGCAACCTAAAATACGGTTTAGGAAAGAACAGTACCAAATATTTTAATCATCGTGCGACACTTAGTGTTATGCCATGTTTAGGTTGTGCCTCACTTAAATTGACTAGCATAGACAGTTTATCTTATGCTTCACCTCTTGACATGTTTGTGTGCTATGCCATGCTTGCTTGAGTTTCCATGTTAATAACCGTTTGTTGATCACATGTAGCTAAACAACTTGAACCACTGTAAGTGTGCGGTATCCGTCGTGTGTGACCAATACCCCACTTAAACTGTTAGTAACCGTTCTCGACGATAGATCCGTATCGCGTTGCCGTGTCGTGTGATGTCTTCTTGATCTTGTGTTGCCCCGTAGTAATAGATGCTTGCTCGTTGATTGCTTTCCTGTGTTTACCGTCTTGTGTGCTTCTGCGGGTACCTCTCGGAGACGATGCGAGCTTGCGATCCACTGCACCTTCGGAACCCGACTTATCAACAGGCAAGGACTATACATTACTTATGATCCATTCTATTTCAACCAGTGGTTTGCATGGTAGTCTAGGATAGGTTCGATGTTTGATCCTACCACATGTTTACAGCCTCTTTCAAACCGATACAGCCATGTCCCTTCCCAGCAAACCTTGTACTGCTATGTTACTATTGCTCGTTGCTCAGCCCCTGCTTAGTATGCGTGCTTAGGATGCTACGATGTTACCCTGTTACTTTTGGTTTGGGCTATCACATTATTATATTGTTGTTGATGATATGATTATTATAATGTTGACTATATTCGACGAAGGATGGAAGGTCTAGGCTATCCCGCGCCGACGTTTTGTTCCATTCGAGTCACCTAGGACCCGAGTTCCGGGTATTGGTTTTAAGACTGAGTGTGCCTAATCGCGTGTGGGATTTTATGGGGTCCCCTCTTCTTACCTACCTAGCTTCAAACATTTCTAGAGGTGGCCCAAGCTGATTTACCATTTGAAACTGTGTGTGTGCTGGTCAGCTGCCAGTAGTTTTCAAACAACTCGGGCCAGCGGAGACAGAGTTCCTTTGTTGGTCCACACTGGTGAGCTAGGGAAGTCCTCTGTTATATAGGTGAGACTAAACCCTACCTTGGCCATGCGGAAGAGTCCGATCCGAGAGCGTGGCCAGCTTTTGGATTGGGTGTCGACTCCCCGGGGGCCACCCGGATTTGTTCGTTGTTAGTTAGAGGGACCTGTCGTTTCGGATATCTTGGAACTAAATCATAAAATGGTTGCCTATAATGGGTAGCAACTGAGAGAGATGGGCGAGCATGCGACGCCTTGTAATGGGCAGTTGGTACACCCCTGCAGGGTTAAATCTTTTCGAGAAGCCGTGTCCACGGTTATGGACGACTTGAGACCTACTCCTTGTTCATAGACAACAACAACTGAGATAATCTTAACAACTTGATCAACGTGTGTGTGTGCCTTGACTGCTGCTTCTTCGTCGGGATGTGAAGAGGAGGACAAGGATAGGATACGTGTTATGATTGCGCAAGTAGTTGATAGCAAGACTTGTTGGAGGCGATTCCTCATCGAATGCTTGGCTTCTTATCCTACTCTCTAGATCGGTAGCCACTTCATAAATGCTAGTGCGGCAGTAACCTCACCACTTACCCCTTCCTTACCGTAAACTACTAGTTGTCCTAGAATGACGAGTGATGAAGTCCTTGCTGGGTTAGATGACCACTACAGTTGGATGCTGAGTACTTCTGTACTCATGATACTACACCCAAACTCTTTTCAGGGTTCTTGATCGACAATAGGTACAGTGATTGATGTTTCACGTGGAGACTCGACGACGACTAGTTAGGCGGATCCCGGCGGAGGGCCTGAACCCGTGTGGTTATGGGGATCGATGTTTTTCTCTTTGCCAGTAGGCTTTTGATTGTAGTATGTACTCAGACATGTACCTTCCGCTGTTGTATTGTATTTGAGGCAGTTGTATGCCGATTGTATGAGATGTTGTATCCTTGTATCTGTAATGTTGTGATATCATGTTGGAAATCCGGGGCATATGGCTATGTCATATGTCGTGGTGGGACCGATATGTGCTTCGTCCTCGGATCTGGATGGAAACATCTAGATCTGGAACAGTACTGCATATCGGGCCTTACATAAAGTGTGAAAGATCTTCTATACTTTTTGTAATATATAGAGTTTTTCCCCTAAAGTGAGGAAAAGATCCCAAAGTGGACAATTTAAAAGATCCCAAAGAGGACAAATTAAAAGATCCAAAGAGGACAAATGAGAGAAATAGAAAGAGCCATTGAGGCCACCAATAAAATACAAAAAAATAGAAAAAGAGAAAAAGAAATAAAAAGAGAGAAGGGGGCACACTACCATTCCTTTTGAGAGATCCGCACTCGTACTCCCTCTTATATCTTGTACTCCATAGAGATTATCATTTATGCATATAGCTATGTGGGGACCTTCACACTATAGAACTTGGCTTGTATATTCGAATGATGAGCCTCCTCAAATGAGCTCTAGGTCTTCTTGAGCAAGCAAGTTGGATGCACCCCCACTAGTTCCACTGGAGAGCTTACCTTAGCTCATATGTGGATACGTTGCATGGCAATCCCTACTCCTCACATCATATCTATCATTTGGCTTTCTCTCGCCTATGATTGTCCTCATTGATGTGAGCCTTTCACACCCTTTTTGTCTTCCTCCTCCACCATATTCTCTCTTTGCCATCCTAAGTGTCAACTTTCGTGCTTACGCTCATCCATTGCATGAGTACTCAAAATGTCGAAAATGAGTGGACTATTTTGACTTGTACCTGGCTAGTGGTCTGGGGACGAGTCAAGATAAGATTCCAAAGAAGACCAAGTGTGAAACTTTAGTAGATTGAGTTCTCAACACAAAAATAATTTTTCTCGTATATCCCTATCCCCTTTCTTGCACGCAAACACCATTTGGAGACATTCGAGTCACGGACAGCGATAGCTCTTGCACCTTTATGTTCTTATGTTGCTTGTTTCAATGCTAAATATAGATTCTTGCCTGTTATGACTTGAATTGAATTACATGCCTTGATTGCTTTACTTAAAAGTTCTTATATGGTTGTTAGCATGTCACCATAGAAATTATGTTTTTATCATTTACCTACTCTAGGACGAGCAGGAATTAAGCTTGGGGATGTTGATACGTCCAAAACGTATCTACAATTTCTTCTTGCTCCATGCCTCTTTTGTGTGATATTGCTATGATATTGATGAACTTCCATACACTTTTGATCATATTTGGACTAACCTATTAACTCAGTGCACCCCAGTGCCAGTTCCTATTTTCTGCTGTTTTTCTATTTCAGGTTTCCCCCATATTAAAAGTGCTCCAAAAATTTGGGAAAAATCCAATAAAAAATCAGCGATACGGAAGCTTCAAGAAACACCGAGGGGGGCCAGAGGGGACCCACCAGGGCCCCAGGCGCCCTCTCGGCGCGCCCTAGGGTGGGGCCGCGCCAGGGAGCCGCCTGGACCCCTGGTGGCCCCCCTGGCTGCCCCCCTTCGCCCATATATTCCTCGTGA
The DNA here is from genome assembly GCA_950022295.1 of Bromus sterilis. Lineage (NCBI taxonomy): Eukaryota > Viridiplantae > Streptophyta > Magnoliopsida > Poales > Poaceae > Bromus > Bromus sterilis. The sequence continues at coordinate 132,121,819 of OX465601.1, read as the reverse complement.
CGTGAAACCCCCGTGACGGGAACCCTTTTTCGCGATCTCTCCTCTGTTCCGCCGCTGCCGCGCTTCCAAGATTGGGAGCACCAGAAGACCTCTTCCCGGCACCTTGCCGGAGGGAGCAACCACCTCCGGGAGCTTCTCCACCACCATGGATGCTTCCCGGATGAACCGTGAGTAGTCCACCTTGGACCATGGGTCTATGATCAGTAGCTATGTGATGTTCTCCTCCCCTCTTTGTTCTTCATGGATTAGACCTCGTGAGCTTCCCTACATGATCGAGGCACATATGTAATATTTCTGCTGTTGCTATGTTGAGTTTGCTGGGATCCGATGGATTATGAGATTATGTTCAGATTGTGTTTGAGTAATATATTTGATTCTCCTCTTTTATATTTATGTTCTAGAGTAATTCTTGCATGTTCTCCATTGCTGTTTATTGCTTTGTCCAAGTAGTAGGTAGTGACTCCAAGAGGGAGCGTTATGCATGATTGTGGGTTCATGCCCCCTGATGACTAGCTCGAGTGACAAAACATGAGTCTAGGGGATGTGTTGTTGCCACAAGGGAGAAAACAACGGTGCTTGTACTTGCGGGTGCAAGGATTGTTTACTTTACTCAAAGTTCTTTAATGCAGTTGTCCGTTGCTTTGAGTTTACACTTTGGGTGGGATTCGCACCTTAATACCAGCGAGATGTTCTAGATAGATATCTCAAGGTGGATGATTAGTAGGTAGATGCAGATGGATTTCGGTCTACTTGATTTGGCGTACCGCCCAAGCTTTTGAGCCTCTTCCTTTCTTTGTAGCATAGTTAGCATTGGTTTGCGCACATAATCCTGTCAATTGCCCAGCTGTAATTTGTTTACCTCGCATGGCTATTTTATCTTCTTTTGGGAGAGAGACATCACTAGTGAACATCATAGGACCCCGGTCCATATTTCCAATTCTGTTTACACCCGCTATCAATTTACTTCCTTATTTACTTTTCCATTGCTATCACTATCATTATTATCCCGTGCGTTTTATCCTTTGTAAACGACAAGGCCGGAGGAATTGACAACTCCTATGTACTCGTTGGGAAGCAAAGTCATTTGCTATGTGTGCAGGTCCAGATGAAGTAAGCAACCTTGAGGTGTGAACGGCGCCATTGTTCACTTCACCACCTTCTTGTATCTGTTGGAGTCCTGTTGGTTCGACACTCAACCTTAGCAACTTCGCTAAGGGAAATTGTCGTTATCTACATCTCGACCTTCCACTTTGGGTAAACCAACGAGGGGCGAGAAGTAAAGTCTCGTGACATCACATTGCTACATGTTTTGCTACACTTTTATATCATTTTACACATATTTGGACTAACCTACTAACTCGGTGCACCTAGTGCCAGTTTCTGTTTGTTGGTGTCTTTAGTTGCAGTGATTTTCCCCCAATTTAAAATGCTCCAAAAACTCCAGAAAATCAAAATAAAAATCAGCATCACAGAAGCTTCTGGAACCACCGAAGAAGTGTTGGAGGGGGGGCAGGGCCTACCCAGGAGGCCAGGTGGCGCGGCCCCCTCCCTGGTCGCGCCACCAGGGCGCCTGGGAGGTGGGTCCCACCCCTGGTGCCCCCTTCGGCCTATTTTTACCCCTCATCGAGTAAACCCTCGAAGACAACCCCGCATCGTGAAATACCTCTATGTTCCGCGGCCGCCGCGCTTCCAAGATCGGGAGCACCAGAAGACCTGTTCCTGGCACCCCGCCGGAGGGAGGAAGGACCTTCGGGAGCTTCTCCACCACCATGGACGCTTCCAGGATGTGCCGTGAGTAGTCCTCCTTGGACCATGGGTCCATGATTAGTAGCTATGTGATGGATTCTCTCCAATCTTGTTCTTCAATGTTTAGTCCTTGTGAGCTGCCCTACATGATCAAGACACCTATGTAATTTTCATGTTGTTGCTATGCTGTGTTTGCCGGGATCCGATGGATTATGAGATTATGTTCAGATCGTGATGAGTTATATATTTGGTTTACCTTTTATATTTTGTTCTTGAGTAATTCTTGCATGTTCTTCGTTGCTTATTATTGCTTTGGACAAGTAGTAGATAGTAACTCCATGAGGGAGCGTTATGCATGATTGTGGGTTCATGCCCCCCGATGTCTAGTTTGAGTGACAGAAACATGAGACTAGGGGATGTGTTGTTGCCACCAGGGAGAAAACAACAGTGCTTGTAACCGTGGTTGCAAGGATTGTTTACCTTACGCATAGATTGTTAATGCAATTGTCTATTGCTTTGAGTTACACTTTGGGTGGGGCTCGCAACTTAATACCAGCAAGATCTTCTGGATAGATATCTCAAGATGGATGATTAGTGAGTAGATGCAGATGGATTTTGGTCTACTTGTCTTGGCATACTGCCCATACTTTTGAGCCTCTTACTTTCTAGTAGCATAATTAGCATTGCGGTGCGTTTATAATTCTGTTAATTGCCCAGCTATAATTTGTTCACCCAACTTAGCTGTTTATCGTATTTTGGGAGAGAGTCATCACTAGTGAACATCATGGGACCCCGGTCCATATTTCCACCATTGTTTACACCTTCACTTTATTTACCGCTTTTACTTTCCGTTGCAATTATCACTACCATTAGCTCTTGCGTTTGATCGTGTGTAAACGACAAGGCCGGAGGGATTGAAAACACCTCTGTACTCGTTGGGAGCAAAGTTATTTGTTTCTATGTGCAGGTCCACGTCAAATCTTGCGTCACCAATCTCTGGAGCCGTTGACACCTACTTGTTGATCCTTGGAGTCGTCCTGGATTCGATAAACCTTACAGTACTCGTGTAAGGAAAATTAGCCTCTATCTACATCTTTACCTTCCAATTGGGGTAACCAACGAGGACGACTACTTCAGTGCCACAAACTACCATGTGGTTCTATTAAAAGTACTCAAGATTTAGCTCAATCTGTTGTTGCTAAATATTTTCCTGCTCATATGCAACATGCTGCTTTACAAAGAATTTATAACTTTAAACAGTTGCAGGATGAGCACCTGCCTAAAGCTTGGGGGAGGTATTGCACTTTGCTCAAGGCTAGACCGGGACATGGAGTCCCTAAGAATGAATTACTTGATATATTTTATGCTAGTCTAACCGATGAATCTAGAACCTATCTGGATAGCTGTGCTGGTTGTGTTTTCAGGGAAAGAACACTGGACGATGCTGAAGAACTGATGGGTAAGATAGCTAAAAACCACGATGATTGGTCCGTCCCTGAACCACCTCCACCACCAAAGAAGAGGGGAATTCTCGTATTGAACCCCGAAGATATGCAAGAAGCCAAGAAATCTATTAAAGAGAGAGGTATTAAAGCTGAAGATGTGAACACTAGTGCTGTTAGGGTCTATCCAAACGGTTTTTGACCCCTATCGCCTACGGGAATTGGAACCGTCGCCCTGCTCTCGATTGCGATAGGGGTGCATTTTCCACACGAGAGCGATAACCCGTTTTCTATGTGGCGATGTCAAGCAGGCGCTTCCGTTTAAAAAATCGTGTTGGATGTACGACGATATCCCACACGGCCATTGCCAGAATGACCGTGTGGACATAACATATGTATATAATGGAGTTCACTCGACACGATCGTTTGCAATGCGACCAGGAACACAAAGAAGCAATAGAAAAGCACCGTCTATGACACTACATAGATCCCACATAGTTTCTTTATGGTACCGGGTTTGGGTTTACACTATCGGGTTTTGGGTTTCGGGTTTTGGGTTGTAACCCTTCATGTATGACTGAAGATTTGCTACAACTGTTTGTGTGCGACCATACTATTATCAGCCACGGTTACTAGATTTTAAATGTGTGCACGGTCTATATTTTCCAAACGATTTTATTTCAGTACACGTGTGCCAATTTAGAGAGATCACAAACGTTTGTATTTCGCAACGCGTGTGTGTTATTAGGATTGATCACACACATTTCATGTTTCCATATTGCGTGGGATGATATTCAGAATCACAGACAATTTTTGTAATCAAAGCGTGTGGTCTATTATGGATACTGGCTGTCGGATTTTATACGCAGAACGTGTATGCTGCATGATCTAATCGACTCAGTTTTCGGAGGGACAACGTTTGTGTTGTTGAGGTCTATGCAAATGATTGGTCCCAAGAAACCATGTGCAGCTTAATCTATAGAACAACAATTATTTCACCTTAATTTATTACCAGCATTGTAATTATCCTGTATTTCGAAATTATAAATTGAATTTGATAATAGGTGAAACTCAAAATTATATACATCCAATTTACAAAGGTTCAAAAATCAAAGAATAATTGAAATCACAACAACTAATGGTCTACCCTCAAAAAACTAATGTTGAAGAATTACAGAAACAACATAATCACAACAATGAACCAGATGAGTATTAAAGGCGGTATAGAGAGAGCCAAAAGTCATTTTTGCTGTCAGGGCAATTGTGGAAGCGGAATGCCCATATTGTGCCCTCCTTCATGCAGAAGGCGCGCACAACTTTAGTACAACCTCTTGTGATGACCGCCCGTCCATCCTTCACGGACTTCAGCAGGAAGACGTGTAGACCGTCTTCATGATAGTCTGGATGATAGACTTTTATTTTGGTTGCCTCCGCACCAAGCATGTAGTTTGCTAGGTAATGTTGAGTAAACTGCTTTGGGAACCACTGAAAATTATAACATTCAGATACTGGTGAGTGATGACTAACAACTCAATATGAGCATGAAAAAGGAAGGTTGCGTAGTTCTTACCATCCTGAAGTTCACAATTGTCTTGGATAAAGAATAGACAAAAAGTTTAATTGTCATCTTCCATCTCTTTCTCCTAACAATCTTTTTTAGTTTCCTCACATGGCGATCGGTCATGAATATGTCATTACCCCATACGAAAAAAGGGTCGAAGTGTGGATCTGAACCCCTGATGTATGTACCTATAGAAGCAACAACTAAACCATTAAAATATATTATGTACTTGTGGAATGAGGCAATAAAGTCCATGGGATGAAACTAACCATGATGCTGAACAACGGCATCTCCCATTGTTTTTCCGGCATTAGTACAGACTGGGATACAAATCATCAGACTATGAAAGATATCTTGATTGTTAAGTTTTAAAATGCTGGTAAAGTAAGGGGTAAAACTGAACCATTATTTTCGAGGATAAACACAGAATGAGATAAATCAAAATTAATCACAGGATAGATTGTTCGGATGCGAGCATTTAACATGATGGTAAAGCAACGATATGAAAATAGAAAAGCATGTTAACTAGAACATGATTGACAACAACCAATAATGGTGATTACAACTGGTATTGGTGAAGTTTAACTGAGTATTTATTAATACTTAAATATCACATCGTGCATAAGAAAGAAACTCAACATAGTTCATGGCAGATCATGGCAGTAAAAAGATAGTTTGATTGTGTAGATTAATATCCAAGAGGAAGCAACATAGAGAAAAGTAGGGATTTATGTTAACTAGATGGGGATTGGAAAGAAACAAATATAGACATTAAAAAAGGTATAGGTGGAATCGAAGTGACTAGTTGATACCTAAATATTAGTATGCATAACAGAGGCCAACATATCAAAGTTTAACCTATCATGGCATCAGTGTCAATGAATAAGTAGATCATAGTAGCACCATTTAGAAACTTGGAATGAGTTACAAAGAGATATGTACATGATTGTCATCCCCAAAAGTGCTTACCCAAGAACCAAGTTTTTTTATCTATGCATAATGGTACCCAGCTTTAGTAAGGACCTTGTATAACACACCTGAGAGATACTGTATGTGGATTCACTTGATCCTTCTAGATATATGGTGGAGGCTAACTAATCCTGTAATGTGGCACCGTTTGCCATGGTGCCAGAGAGCAGTCAAAAGAGCATTAAAGGTTCTCACAAGAGAAGAGTACCATTATGCAAGGATCGGACTTGATTTAGTGGTAACCATTTTGGGTAAGAGAGATAGATGCGAATGACAGTAGGAAATAAGTCATCGTTCTTCGTCCATGTTGCTCTCTTTGCAAATCATGACAGTAAGAAAGATAGTTTGATTTTGAAGATTAATATGATAGTAAAGCAACTGAAAGAAAAATGAAAATCATGTTAACTAGACCATGAGTGATGACAGCCAAATATAGCCGTTATAACAAGTATTTGTTATTAGTTAAATACTACCAGAGCATGGATTACATAGCCAAACACAACATAGTTGAACATGTCATTGCATCATCAGACCACCAGAAGGAGCATAGCAGACTAGTTGATACCTAAATATAGACATTAAATGGTATTGGTGGAATCAAACTGACTAGTTGATACCTAAATATCAGTGTGCATAACATAGATAAACACATCATAGTTTAACATATCATCGCATCAATATCAGTGAATAGGTAGATCATATTAGTAACATTTAGAAACTTGGAATGAGTTGCAAAGAGATATGTTTATGATTTTCATCCCCAAAAATGCTTGCCCAAGAATAAGTTTTTTAGCAGATCATGCATTACACAGCCAAACACAACATAGTTGAACATGTCATTGCATCATCAAACCAACAGAAGGAGAATAACAAACTAGTTGATACCTACATATGGACATTAAAATGGCATTGGTGCAAAGAGATATGTTTACGATTTTCATCCCCAGAAATGCTTACCCAAGAACCAACTTTTTTAGCTATTTTGATAAAGATAGTAATTTGAACAGCTTCTTCCCCTTGGGAGAGGACATGTCGTGGGTGCCTGATACGTCCAAAATGTATCCATAATTTTTGCTTTCTCCATGCCTCTTTTGTGTGATATTGCTATGATATTGATGAACTTCCATACACTTTTGATCATATTTGGACTAACCTATTAACTCAGTGCACCCTAGTGTCAGTTCCTGTTTTCTGCTATTTTTCTATTTCAGGTTTCCCCCATATTAAAAGTGCTCCAAAAATTCGGGAAAAATCCAATAAAAAATAAGCGATACAGAAGCTTCAATAAACACCGAGGGGGGGGGGTGCAGATGAGATTAAACCTGCTTTGCTGAACCTTGTTATGAAAGATCAATTCTCCGGTGCTGGAGATGATACTGCTTTGCACTTAAATAATTTTATTGAGCTCTGTGATATGCAAAAGTACAAAGAAGTAGATGGTGATATTGTTAAGCTTAAGCTTTTTCCTTTCTCCTTGAGAGGGGGAGCTAAAATCTGGTTTCAATCCTTGCCTAGGAATAGCATAGATTCTTGGGACAAGTGCAAGGATGATTTTATTGGGAAGTACTACCCCCTGCTAAGATTATCCAATTGAGGAGCTATATTATGAATTTTAAGCAATTGGATAATGAACACGTTGCCCAAGCTTGGGAACGCATGAAATCTCTTGTTAAGAATTGCCCTACGCATGGTTTGACTACTTGGATGGTTATCCAAACTTTTTATGCAGGCTTGAACTTTACCTCGCGGAACTTGCTAGATTCGGCCGCAAGAGGAACCTTTATGTCAGCTACACTTGGTGCTGCCACAAAATTTCTCGATGAGATGATGACCAACTATTCCCAATGGCACACCGAAAGAGCACCAACCGTCAGGAAGGTAAACTCTGTCGAGGAGATCTCCTCCCTAAATGAAAAAGTTGACTTGATTATGTCTCTACACACAGTTCTAAACAAATTTCCTTTTGGGCGCACATGCATCTGGGCTACGGTTTACTCGCAATTATCGTCGCAAAATTGAATCAGCAGCACATATTTTCCAGACTTAGAAAAATTACAGAGGGTATGAGACAAAAAAATAGGGGCATGGGCCCTCACCCATGGGCTTGGCCCATCTGGCCTGGAGGCTGGCGGTTGGGCCGCAGTGACGTTGTGGGCCGCTGGGGCGTGCTCGGCCGAAGTGGCACGCAGGCCAGCCCAGGAGGAGGGCGCTCCTCTCCTTGCGCACGGGACAAGCCCAAGCAGGGCACTCGCGGCGACGGCGGCCGGCTGGCGGCGCCTCCGGCGAGCAGGAGGCACCGGCGGGAGCACGAGAGGGGTCGCGCGGTTGGAGGCGGTGGAGGGCACCGGATCGGGGCTCGACGCGGCGAGGGAGACCGCGGGAGGAGGGGATCCGGCCGGCGGCGGTTTGAGCTCCATCCACGCCGGCCATGGCGCGATGGCTGGCGGCGCGTCCCTGCGTAGAGGAGGAGGACACGGTGAGAGGCGACGGGGAGAGGAAGGAGAGGAGGAAGGAAGGCGCGCGCGCGGCGGCTCCGGCTCGCCGACGACGGCTACGGTGGCCGAAAGCGGAGGGGCTCCCCGAGCGTGGCGGCGGCGCCCAGATGGGCCGCAGCGGGTCCGCGGCGGCGCTCTCCAGGCCCTGCGGGGCCCGATCTGGCCTGGCGGCTGGAAGTGGCTGTGAGGCGCGATCTGGACCACAAATCTCAGATCTGATGGCCAGAAATTGCTTAGGAATTAGGGTTTCGGGATTTTGGGGATAAATTGGGAAGATCTGAGAAAACTCAGGGGGGTAGCTGCAATTTTGGACTAGGGAAAACCCTAGAAAGGGGTGGGGGAGTGGTGGTCTTTATATAGCCTAGGTGGCTGGCAGTTTGCAAAAACATCCCCGGTTTTTCTCTCGCGAGCGCCGTGTTTACGTTTCTGACCGCCGGGGGTCCGCAGGACCTCCGATTCGGGTAAAACTTTGAACTGCGCGATCAACGTATCGAGCCGGTGGCGTTCACCTCGCGCTGGAACCGTTCCGAGAACACTTTCCGGCGCGCTATAAAAATAACCCGTTTAATTATTAAACGGGGGTTTTCGTTCCGTTAGCTGCGGTTGGTCTCGTGCGGATTTCGCGACAGTGATCGGGTGAAACCCGGTGTCGCAAAGGTCGAGTGTCAGGGTGGCAAGGGTGGACTCCGTCCGGTACGAGATTAGAGTGGGGAAATAACCGCCGATCGATAAAACGGGGATGCAAACACCGCAAATAAATCAGACAATCAAACAATTCACACCGAAAACAAAAAATTTATTTTTTGTGAAATCTGGGTTGTTACAATACACCACCACCAACAAGGGATCTCGTCCCGAGATCCTGGACGATCCGGGGGAGAGGGGGGGGGATAGAAAAGAGAGACGACGATCTTCAACACCACCAACAAGGGACTCTGCTCAATGTCGACGTCGAACTATTGTCGAGATAAATTTCCGCAGAGAGACGGCGACGTCGAAGAACGAAGCCATCGGGAGATCAAGAGGAAGAACGATAGTTGACCGCAACGATCAAGGGAAGCATTCTCACTGAATTTTTGAGGATACTGGGCAAAAGGACTAAAGTCTACGGATGACCAAGATACAAACAAGAGTCGGACAGACTAAAGGTACTACAGGATTCCCAAACCGGAGATCAGAATCGAGACAATACGCTGCAAGCAAGGCATTGTAACGGTTCCAAAACTGGACACAGTCGAGATCCTAAAGTTTGAAAAGGGATAAGACAAGAATTAAAACACTTACATCCACTTGTCCTAACCAGAGCAAGGGTAAGGAGTAAAAAGATTCCTACTCTCCGATAACTAACTTAGTAACTACAAAATAGTTTTGTCTAGACTCGACTTCGGCTAGATAAGGGATCCTACGGTCGGTAAGGCTCTGATACCAAGTTGTAAGGCCCGATATGCGGTACTGTTCCAGATCTAGATGTTTCCATCCAGATCCGGGGACGAAGCACATATCGGTCCCACCACGACATATGACAATGCCATATGCCCCGGATTTCCAACATGATATCACAACATTACATCTACATGGATACAACATCTCATACAATCGGCATACAACTGCCTTAAATACATTACAACAACGTAAGGTACATGTCTGAGTACAGACTACAATCAAATGCCTAGCGGCAAAGAGAAAATCATCGATCCACATAACCACACGGGTCCAGGCCCTCCGTCGGGATCCGCCTAACTAGTCGTCGTCGAGTCTCCACGTGAAACGTCGATCACCATACCTGTTGTCGATCAAGAACCCTGAAAATAGTTTGGGGGTAGTATCATGAGTACAGAAGTACTCAGCATCCAACTGTAGTTGTCAAATGACCCAGCAAGGACTTCATCACTCTTCATTCTAGGAGAACTAGTAGTTTACGGTAAGGATGGGGTAAGTGGTGAGGTTGCTGCCGCACTAGCATTTATGAAGTGGCTAACGATCTAGAGAGTAAGATAAGAAGCCAAGCATTCGATGAGGAATCGCCTCCAACAAGTCTGCTATTCCCCTACTTACGCAAGCATAACACCTATCCTATCCTTGTCCTCCTCTTCGCATCCCGAAGAAGAAGAAGCAGTCAAGGCACACACACGTTGATCAAGTTATATTAAAATTATCTCAGTTGTTGTTGTCTATGAACAAGGAGTAGGTCTCAAGTCGTCCATAACCGTGGACACGGCTTCTCGAAAAGATTTAACCCTGCAGGGGTGTATCAACTTCCCATTACAAGGCTCCGCACGCACGCCCATCTCTCTCAGTTGCTACCCATCACAGGCAACCATTTTATGATTTAGTTCCGAGAGATCCGGAACGACAGGTCCCTCTAGCTAACAACGAACAAATCCGGGTGGCCCCCGGTGAGTCGACATCCATCTCAGGAGCCGGACGCTCTCTCGATCTGGTCTCTACCGTATGACTCGGGTTTGGATAACCGGTGAATTCTCATATGAGTCCGGGTCCTCAGCCGGCGAGGCTGGACCAACAAGGAAACCATGCCCCCGCTGGTCCGGGTTGTTTTAAAGAATATCTGCCAGGAGCTACCCGACAGACACACACACGGTCTTTCAAATGGTAAAATCAGCTTGGGCCATCACTAGAAATGTTTGAAGCTAGGTAGCTAAGAAAAGGGGACCCCATAGCATCCCACACGCGGTTAGGCACACTCAGTCTTAAAACCAATACCCGGAACTCGGATCCTAGGTGACTTGATTGGAACAAAGCGTCGGGGCGGGATAGCCTAGACCTTCCATCCTTCGTCGAGTATAATGAACATTTATTATAATCATATCATCAACAACAATATAATAATGTGATAGCCCAAACCAAGGAGTAACAGGGTAACATCGTAGCATCCTAAGCATGCATACTAAGCAAGGGCTAAGCAACGAGCAATAGTAACATAGAAGTACATGGTTTGCTGGGAGGGGACATGGCTATATCGGTTTGAAAGAGGTTGTAAACATGTGGTAGGATCAAACATCGAACCTATCCTAGACTAGCATGCAAACCGCTGGTTGAAATAGAATGGATCATAAGTAATGTATAGTCCTTGCCTGTTGATAAGTCAGCTTCCGAAGGTGTAGTTGATGGCAAGTTCGCATCGTCTCCGAGAGATACCCGCGGAAGCACACAAGAGGGTAAACACTAGAAGCAATCAACGAGCAAGCATCTATTACTACGAAGAAAACACGAGCAAGCATCAACAAGAAGGCAACACGAGACATCTCACCTACGTCGAGAGCGGTTACTAACAGGTTAAGTGGAGTACTCGTCACACACGACGATACCGCATGTTTACGATGATTCAAGTTGTTTAGCTATAGGTGAGCAAGGTTGTTAACATGGAAACTCACTCAAGCATGGAAAGCACACAAACATGGCAAGAGGTGAAGCTCGAAGTAATCTATCTATACTAGTCAAGTTAAGTGAGGCACAATCCTAAACATGGCATATCACTAAGTACCCCACAACAATTAAAGCATTTGGTACTTTTCTGTCCTAAACCATATTTTAGGTTGGTTAACAACAGAAAACAATAGCATAAACACAAAGTACACGAAAAACTAATCAAGTTACATATAACGAACACTCCAAACGGAGTTACGGTTAAAAAGATACAAGCAAAACAAGTTTGGAACACAATCTGCCAACATCAGGAAGCACACTTTAGAGCAATGCATAAACAGGATAATGAATGCAAACATGCTCACAAATGATATGCAACTAAAGTAGACATGGCAAAAGGAATCATGCAAAAGGGCATCATGAACAACTAGTTATAGCCCATGCAAAATGCAATAAAACATTACTGGTCAAGGACTTAGTGAAAATCAGAAAAACATGACAGAAACTGTTATTTTTATGCTGTATAAAGTATAGCAACATGACATAGCAATATATGAGCATGAACTAGACATGATGGTGATCAGGTACAAACAAGAATCAAGGTCATAGGCATAACAGATCAAAAGATATTAAGCATGCAACATGGCATCGTAAAGTTACAGACTTAGAGAAAAACAGAGGTTGCTGTAAAAAAACAGTGGCATAGCAACTTTGGAGCTAAACATAACTATGACCGGGAATACAAACATGACAATGTAATGCATATAATGGAAGTAGACATGATGCTCAACAGCATGCAACAAGAATTAATGCAATAGGCCTCATGGATGTGTCACAATCAGCAATCAAAGTTGCAACAAAATAACATCAGCAGCACTTGACAGAACTTAACATTAGTTAACATTCTGATGCACACTTCAACACAGATTAACAATATCAAGATGGCCTAAAATCAAAATGCTCACAAAAGATGAACTGAAGTACACACAATTCTAAACAAATTTCCTTTTGGGCGCACATGCATCCGGGCTACGGTTTACTCGCAATTATCGTCGCAAAATTGAATCAGCAACACATATTTTCCAGACTTAGAAAAATTACGGAGGGTATGAGAGAAAAAAAATAGGGGCATGGGCCCTCACCCATGGGCTTGGCCCATCTGGCCTGGAGGCTGGCGGTTGGGCCGCGGTGACGTTGTGGGCCGCTGGGGCGTGCTAGGCCAAAGTGGCACGCAGGCCAGCCCAGGAGGAGAACGCTCCTCTCCTTGCATTCGGTGTGCCATTGGGAATATTTGGTCATCATCTCATCGAGAAGCTTCGTGGAAGCACCAAGTGTAGTTGACATAAAGGTTCCTCCCGCGGCCGAATCTAACAGGTTCCGCGAGGTAAAGTTCAAGCCTGCATAAAAAGTCTGGATAACCATCCAAGTAGTCCAACCATGTGTAGGGCATTTCTTAATAAGAGATTTCATTCGTTCCCAAGCTTGGGAAACGTGTTCATTATCCAATTGCTTAAAATTCATAATGTTACTCCTTAATTGGATAATTTTAGCAGGTGGGTAGTACTTCCCTATAAAAGCATCTTTGCACTTATCCCAAGAATCTATGCTATTCCTAGACAAATATTGAAACCAGATTTTAGCGTCTCCCCTTAAAGAGAAAGGAAAGAGCTTGAGCTTAACAATATCACCTTCTACTTCTTTATACTTTTGCATATCACATAATTCAACAAAATTGTTCAAGTGTAAAGCAGCATCATCTCCAGCACCAGAGAATTGATCTCTCATAACAAGGTTTAGCAAGGCAGGTTTAATTTCATAAGAGGTAGCTGAAGTGGCAGGTGTGGCAATGGGGGTGCAGATAAAGTCTTGGTTGTTGTGACTAGTAAAGTCACACAACTTGGTGTTTTCAGTGGAACCCATAGCAGCAGCAAGTGTGGCAGAATTTTTTGTGATTTTTGATATAAGACACAAAGATAAAAATTGAAAGGTAAACTAACAAGACTAAAAAAAACAAAGGTAAAGGGTAGTGTGCAACTCCCCTATCTTAGCACTCGGAGTCCCCGGCAACGGCGCAAGAAATTTTTCTTGATGTGTGAGGTGATGATAATGAGTTCTCGCCCTTCGTTGGTAAACCCCAAGTGGAAGGTGAGATGTAGGACAGCAGCAAGATTTCCCTTGGTGAAGACACCAAGGTTGAGTATCGAACCCGTAGGACTCCGGCAATGATAAGTAGGTGGCAAGGAAACAATGGCACCGTTTTAAACAAAAGTTGCTTCCTTGACCTGGACCTGCACACAGACACAAATAACTTTGTTCCCAACGAAGTTCAGAGAGGTTGTCAATCTCTCCGGTCTTGTTGTTCACAAAGGATCAAACGCAAGGGATAATGATAGAAACTGAAAGTAAAAGCAGAAAAGTAAATGAGCGTGTAAACAGTGATGAGGATATGGACCGGGATACGTGATGTTCACTAGTGATGTCTATCTCCCAAAAGATGATAAAACTGCTATGCGAGGTGAACAAATTACAGAAGGGCAATTGACAGGATTATGAACGCACCGCAATGCTAACTATGCTACAAAAGAAAGGAAGAGGCTCAAAAGCATGGGCAGAACACCAAAATAAATAGACCCAAATCCAACTGCATCTACTACTAATCATCCACCTTGAGATATCTATCCAGAACATCTCGCTGGTATTAAGTTGAGAGCCCCACCCAAAGTGTAAACCCAAAGCAACAGACAACTGCATTAAAAAGAACTTTGCGTAAAGTAAACAATCCTTGTAACCGCGGTTACAAGCACCGTTGTTTTCCCCCTTGTGGCAACAGCACATCCCCTAGACTCATGTTTCTGTCACTCAAGCTAGTCATCAGGGGGCATGAACCCACAATCGAGCATAACGTTCCCTCTTGGAGTTACTACCTACTACTTGGCCAAAGCAATAAACAGCAACGGAGAACATGCAAGAATTACTTAAGAACAAAAATATAAGAGATAAGAACCAAATATATTACTCAATCACAATCTGAACATAATCTCATAATCCATCAGATCCCATCAAACTCAGCATAGCAACAGCAGAAAGATTACAAAAGTGCCTCGATCATGTAGGGCATCTCACGAGGTCTAAACCATGAAGATCAAAGAGGGGAGGAGAACATCACAAAGCTACTGATCACGAACCCATGGTCCAAAGGAAACTACTCACAAGACATCCGGGAAGCATCCATGGTGGAGAGGAGACTCCCGGAGGTCGGCCCTCCCTCCGGCAGGGTGCCGGGAAGACGTCTTCTAGTGCTCCCGATCTCGGAAGCGCGGCGGCGGCGGAACAGAGGAGAGATCGCGAAAAAGGGTTCTGTCTTCGAGGGTTTCTCGTCACGGAGAATATATTGGCGAAGGGGGGCAGCCAGGGGGGCCACCAGGGGTCCAGGCGCCCCCCTGGCGCGGCCAGGCCCTAGGGCGCGCCACCAGGGCGCGCCACCAGGGCGCCTGGGCCCCTGGTGGTGGCCCTCTGCCCCCACCCAGGTTCTTCTGGAAGGTTCCTTCACGCTGATTTTTTATCTGATTTTTTCCGAATTTTTGGAGCACTTTTTATATGGGGGAAAACTGAAATAGAAAAACAGCAGAAAACAGGAACTGACACTGTGGTGCACTGAGTTAATAGGTTAGTCCAAATATGATCAAAAGTGTATGAAAGTGTATCTAGATCATAGCAATATCACACAAAACATGCATGGAGCAAGCAGAAATTATAGATACGTTTTGGACGTATCAACATCCCCAAGCTTGATTCCTGCTCGTCCTCGAGTAGGTAAATGATAACGGCATAATTTCTGTGGTGAAATGCTAGCAACCATATAAGAACTTTGAAAAGTAAATCAATCAAGGTTAGAGATTCAATTCAAGTCATAACATGCAAGAGTCTATGTTCGCATTGAAACAAGTAACAAAAGAACATTAGGTGCAAGAGCTCTCACTGTCCGTGACTCGAATGTCTCCAAATGGTGTTTGCGTGCAAGGAGGGGAATAGGGAATACGAGAAAACTATTTATTTGTTGATAACTCAATCTACTAAAGTTTCACACTTCGTCTTTTTTCTGGAATCTTATCTTGACTCGTCACCAAACCACTAGCTAGGTAAAAGTCAATTTGATCCACTCATTTTTCAATATTTTGAGCACTCATGCAATGGATGAGCGTAAGCACGAGAGTTGACACTTAGGATGGCAAAGAGAGGAGTACGAAGGACGAAAACAAAAAGGATGAGAAAGGCTCACATCAATGAAGACAATCATAGGCAAGAGATGCCAAATGATAGATATGATGTGAGGAGTAGGGATTGCCATGCAACGGATGCACATACGAGCTAAGAAGCTCTCCAATGGAACTAGTGGGGGTGCATCTAACTTGCTCGCTCATGAAGACCTAGAGCTCGTTTGAGGAGGCTCATCCTTGGAATATGCAAGCCAAGTTCTATAGTGTGAATGTAACATCCAATTTTCTAAATTTGGATGTTAGTATATCATCATATGCATCTCATGCTGCTTCTGCATTTTTCTGGAGTTTTAAAATATTTTTCAGCACATGGCAGTTCGCTGGAGAGGATATAAAGTGACTTATCCTCATTTTTAATTTCTTGGAAAATAGTTTAAAATATTTTTGGGAGACTTTATAAATTTACTTTGGGGTTATAAATATTTTCTATAAATATTTTGGGAATTTATTCATGCTCCGGAAAGTTTAAAATCATTTTCGGAGTTTTTGGTATTTTTAAAATGCGAGAAAAGTATTTTAAAATATTTAAAAATAAGTTGCAAAGTTTTTGTTTTTATTTAATATTTTGGTAAAGCCAAAAATTCAGTTTTATTATTTTAAAAATATTGGCGAAGACGGAAATTTAAAATAAATTTCCGTGATTTTTCTATATTTGTTTTGGGCCTAATGGGCCTGTTCTGTTTTTTTTTCGCACACCGAATTAGAGTTTAATTCGGATTTAAAAAAAACGTCCAGATCTGGATCCAAAACCGTCGGGGACCCGATCGCGTTTGTTTATGTTATTTTAATTGAGGATAGGTCCCTGTTTGCAGATTAGACCCCGTTTTCGCACGGTAACGTTTTTGCGAGTACTTTTTAACCGTAACTCGGAATCGAGTGATTCCAGTTGGGTTGCGACGGTGGTGAAATGTACTAGCCATTAGACGAAGTGTTACAGAAGTTTGAAGTTTGCAAATTTGAATCCCAAGTAGATCCAAATTTGAACTTCCGGCAGCCGTAACTTTTTACCGGTGCGCCCGTTTGCGCCGTTTCTTTTTGCGTTGGTTTTATTTTGACAAGTAATTTAAGTTTAGCTACTGTTAGGCAAGCTTTTCTACTGTTCTTTGAATGTTTATTACTGTTTGAGCATTGTTGTATTGAATATATGTTGATTGGTGCTATGTTTGCTCGTATAGATTGTCCGGAGTGTGCCGCCTCGTTTTGTGAGGATTGTGACCGTCAGGAACAGCAAGAAGGCAAGTGATGCTTTGACCATACTCATACATATATCTTCTATATGAATTATGATAAGAGTATCACCCTATTGCATGATAGGTATTTTACTTTACTGTTGCACCAAACCAGTTAGGATAGCCACATGTCTTGACTTGTATTTGTAGATCAACCTAGCACGTGTTGTTACTTTATTGCTATGATTTATAGACGTGTATTGGGTTGTGATAATTCATGGAGTGCATGTGAGCTACTTTAATAATTTGTGTAGCAACTTTATAATAAATAGAAATCACTTCTGGATGGGCGGGTTGCATCCCGGTAGTTGTGCCTTGTCTAAGGACAGTGCCGGTTTTAAATGCACCCAATGGTTGTTTTGGTTGTGAAACGGGTGCGACATGGTGTCTACCCTCCGACGCAGTGGGCGCCGTCCAGGCTCAAAAAGATCAGACATGCAATATTACTAGTAGCTTCCGTGTACAGCCACTGGCTATATGGGCTCTGGCTTAGCACGAGTATGTTGTGGGGAACCTGGCCCTGGTAGCTAGCTGATGTAGATGTGTGTTAGGTGTACCAGCTACCAAAGGGTGGAGGCAACCTCTTTAGAAAGTCTTTGTCTCAATCTTCAGGTTGAGTCCAGTGGGGAACGTGTACAACCTCTGCAGAGCATATAAACTGATCATGATTAGCCGTGTCCACGGTTACAGCCGAATTTTTGAGCAACTAGTCAGTATTGTTGATGAATGATCTTGACAGATGAACACTTGATAATAATTTTGGTGGGAAAGAGTAGCATGGGTTGCTGTGTGTTTCATGTAGATTTCAACTTAAAACTTTGACTAGTTTAGTTCAGGAGAAAAATGGCTTTATGCAAAACAAAACCATAAGCCTTTCCTTTGACTTACCTGGCATGTAGTTGTAGGTCCTTTATATAAACTTTTCCGTGTCACTTGCCGTACAAATCAGATGTACTGACCCGTTGTCGGGCTGTAACCTTCGGTGTTGCAGGTTTTTCAGACGACCAGTAAGGTGCGTTTAGGGGTTGTGAGTCTACACTCAGCATGTTCGCATGTGGTTGTTGATGGGACTCCATGTTATTTGCTTTTGCTTCCGCTATATTTATATTGAATAAGATAGCCTTGAGCTATGCAACTTGTTATTTATTTTACTCTGGACCATACGTTGTAATAATGATGCACTTGTACTTTGATATACATCTATGATATTGCGTGTGCCAGCGAGTTCGATCCAGGGACTGGCACTTGAGAACAGAGACTTCAATTCTGTGTGAATTGGGTCGTTACAAATGGTATTAGAGCAGTGTGTTGACTGTAGGACGTGACCCTAGAGAATGGACTAGAAAAGCCATAGGAATCAAAATATTACTTTACATCACTCTGTCTTGTACTTACTTACCTTCTCTATCTCGTATTCATACCCGTTCTAATCTTGCCTTACCTCTCTTTGATTATAGATGACCACTTTGTCATACCGCGCTATGGCGTTTGGATCTGAGCTCAGGGGGATTTGCCACTTCCTGAACATCTACGCGCCAGTCTTTCAGCCGGACATCGTGGAGACAAGGGGAGCTGATGACTACTGGCAAATGGAGACTTTCATCCTTGGAAGCATGGAGAATGAGGAAAGGGTGATCACGGAGTCATTCGAGGTGCATGCCCAGGAGAAGGAGTGGTGTGTGCGCATGGCCGCTCACATAGCTCTTGGACGCATTGTGGAGACATATGCCGCCCGGCTAAAGGGTACAGTGTACGCGAAGATGGCTAAGGTTCTCCCATCGGGGAACATATTGCCAAAGAGGTTCAGGTATGTGCCTGGGGCCATTTGGCCAGGTACAACCAGCTACATCATCCAAATCCTGGAGAAGCACATTCATTGCCTGGAGAAGAACACTCAGTCATACCTCTACACCATTATTGAGTTGCAGCAGAAGAACACCAGGCTCAAGAGGGACAACAACAAGCTGAAGAAGGAAAGGTTGGAGATGCAAGCAGAGATAACAAGGCTGAAGGAGAAGATGAAGGCCAATGGAATTGAAGAACCAGAAGAGGAGCCAGAAGTAGAGACCTCGGCAGAAGAAGAGGAGCCGAGTCCCAAGAGGCGCAACCGCATTAGCGGGCGCGAATACCGCATGCTGTTTAGCAAAGACAACATTAAGAATTACTTCACTGAAAATTAGTGCACTACCGTTATCGTGTTAGCGTATTCGACCATGTCGACTTATTCGGTGTGGCAATACTAGGTTGATTGATATACTCTTATGTTATTCATGGTTGTGTTGAGGATCTTATATTACCCGTGGTGGTTTTGAGGATCTTATATCAGTTATAAAATATATTTTTAAACTATATGGTGTGATATGTGATGGTTTTTCGTATGAGTGCATTGGTTGATGATTGTTATATGTTTGATGATATGGTGATATTGTTTGGTGAAGTTGATTGGTGATATATGTAATGTATATATAATGCTTGTCATGATCATCATAAGCATATGGGTAGGAGTATATTTCCCTAGCTACTTTCTGTCTACAACTTACCTATTCTTGCCCAACAGATGCCGCCGAGACGTGATCCCACGGGGAATGAGAACAATAACAATGGAGTGCCAGCTTACATGCAACAGTTACTTCAAAGACATGCTCAGCTGATCCAGTTGCTCACTCAGAACATGGGCAACAACAACAATGCGCCACCACCACCACCGGTGGACACGCTTGCAAGGTTTCTGAGGTTGAATCCTCATAGGTTCTCTAGCACTCCTGAGCCCATAGTGGCGGATGACTGGCTTCGTTCAGTGGGCCAGAATATGGAGACAGTTGGCTGTACTGAGGCAGAGAGAGTGAGGTTTGCCTCACATTTGCTGGAGGGTCCTGCCGCAGCATGGTGGGACAACTACTTGCTAACTTGCCCCATCGACACCATCACTTGGGCGCAGTTTCAGTGTGCCTTTTGCGCCGCACATGTTTCAGCAGGCGCCATGAGCTTGAAGAAGAAGGAGTTCTGCAGTTTGCGTCAGGGAGGCCGTTCAGTGGCCGAGTATGTTGAGGTGTTCAACAAGCTTGCCAGATATGCTCCAGATGATGTCAGGAATGATGCAGCAAGACAAGAGAAGTTCTTGGAAGGGCTGAATGATGAGTTGGGGGTCCAGTTGACAGTGGCTACTTTTCCTAACTGCCAGGCGCTCATAGACAAAGCTATTGTGTTGGAAGGCAAGCAACAGGCCATTGAGAAACGCAAGAGGAAGTACAACAACAACAATGGTGGCAAGTATAACTCTGGACCGCATCAGAAGCCACGCAATTCTTATGGTGGCAATGGAGGACATAACCATGGACATAACCACAATGGTGGGAATGGCCATGTTCACAGTGGAGGACACAACCATCATGGTGGGAATGGTCACAACCATAATGGCCACAACCACCACAATGGTAACAAGAATGGCAATGGCAATGGAAATGGAAGGAACAATGGGAATGTGAGAAGCAATGGAGCCAATGGAGGCAATGGAAACAACCGTCAGAATGGCCAAGCACCAAAGGACTTGAGTCACATCCAGTGTTTCAGGTGCAAGAACATGGGACACTATGCCACGGACTGCCCAGAGTCCAATGGGAATGGAGCCGTCAAGCCCAATCCTTTCAACAAGGGGCATGTGAACCATGTCAACGTGGAGGAGATCTATGATGAGCCTGATGCTGTGATTGGTAAATTCTTTATCAATTCAGTACCCGCACTTGTTCTTTTTGATTCTGGTGCATCACATTCTTTCATATCGAGGGTATTTGTGGATAAGCATGAGTTACCTACCGTAGTTCTTAAGTCATCTATGCTCATAAGTTCACCGGGAGCGGAGATGTCAGCTAGTTTGGGATGCTATCAGTTGAGCCTAGCCATAGGGAAGTATGTTTTTCCTAAAGATTTGATTGTATTGAAGTCACAAGGTTTGGATGTTATATTGGGCATGGATTGGTTAGCCAAGTACCAAGGTGTTATTGATTGTGCTAGTCGGTCTATCACTCTCCGTACACCGAATGGACAGAAGATCAGATATGTGTCCAAGTATAAGCACCAGCACGCTCAGGTGAATTCTCTTAAGGGGGGTAGCCTGGATGATGTGCGTGTGGTGAAGGAGTATCCGGATGTGTTTCCAGAGGAGTTGCCAGGTATGCCACTGGATAGGGAGATTGAGTTCCTTATTGATTTAATACCAGGCACTGGTCCTATTGCTAAGAGACCGTATAGGATGCCCGCTAATGAACTTGCAGAGTTGAAGGAACAGATCAGAGAGTTGCAGGCAAAGGGTTTCATTCGCCCAAGCTCGTCACCTTGGGGATCTCCAGTGTTGTTTGTTGAGAAGAAAGATGGAACCCAGAGGATGTGTGTGGATTACCGTTCTCTGAATGATGTTACTATCAAGAACAAGTATCCTTTACCGGTGATTAATGATCTATTTGACCAGTTGGAGGGAGCTTGTGTATTCTCTAAGATTGATCTTCGTTCTGGTTATCATCAAGTGAAGATTCGGGAGAAGGATATTCCGAAGACTGCTTTTACTACAAGGTATGGGTTGTATGAGTATACCGTTATGTCTTTTGGATTGACTAATGCTCCTGCATACTTCATGAATATGATGAACAAGGTGTTTATGGAGTTCTTGGATAAATTCGTGGTGGTATTCATTGATGATATATTGGTGTATTCCAAGAATGAGCAAGAGCATGAGGCACATCTGCGTTTGGTATTGGAGAAGCTCAGGGAGCACAAGTTGTACGCCAAGTTCAGCAAGTGTGAGTTTTGGTTGAAGGAGGTCGGATTCCTTGGACATGTTGTGTCAGGAGAAGGAGTAGCTGTGGACCCATCCAAGGTTTCAACAGTTACAGAATGCGAGACACCCGCGTCAGTTGGAGACATTCGCAGTTTCTTGGGTCTTCCAGGATATTATAGGAGGTTCATTGAGAATTTCTCCAAGCTTGGAAAACCAATGACTGAGCTGTTGAAGAAAGAGAATAAGTTTGTTTGGAGTGAGGCTTGTGAAACCAGCTTTCAGGAGTTGAAGAAACGGTTAGTAACCGCACCTGTTTTATGTTTGCCTGATATACATAAGGATTTCCAAGTATATTGTGATGCATCTCGTCGAGGACTTGGTTGTGTTTTGATGCAAGGGGGTAGAGTTTTTGCTTATGCTTCTCGTCAGCTTAAGAACCATGAGCAGAACTATCTTACACATGATTTGGAATTAGCTGCAGTTGTTCATGCATTGAAAACATGGAGGCAATATCTTGTTGGTAATCATTGTGATGTTTTTACTGATCATAAGAGTCTGAAGTATATCTTTACTCAGAAGGAGTTGAATCTCAGGCAGAGCAGATGGCTGGAGCTTATTAAGGATTATGATTTGAATGTGCAGTATCATCCTGGTAAAGAGAATGTGGTTGCTGATGCATTGAGCCGTAAGAGTCATATCAATGTTGCTAATGTTGAGGATATGCCACGTGATTTATGTGAGAAGTTCAAGAACCTCAGGTTGGAGATAGTTCCTAAGGGATATGTGGAAACATTCGAAGTGAAGCCAAATCTGTTGGAAACAATCAGAGAGGCGCAGAAGGGTGATGCAGAAATTGATGAGATAAAGGAGAATATGACCAAAGGGAAAGCATAGGGTTTCCGTGAGGATGAGCATGGAGCCATTTGGTTTGAGAAGCGCATTTGTGTACCGCAAGATGCGGAGATCAGTAAATTGATTCTTCAGGAGGCACATGATTCACCTTATTCTATTCATCCCGGGAATACCAAGATGTATTTGGATTTGTGGGAGAGATTTTGGTGGCCTAGCCTGAAGCGAGAGATAGCTCAGTATATTGCTTTGTGTGATGTTTGCCAGAGAGTCAAGGCTGAGCATCAGAAGCCAGTAGGATTGTTGCAACCTTTGCCTATACCAGATTGGAAGTGGGATCATATAGGTATGGATTTTATTACTGGTTTACCCAGGACTCGGTCAGGATATGATTCTATTTGGGTGATTGTTGATCGTTTGACCAAGGTTACTCACTTCATTCCAGTGAAGACAACTTATAACAGTGCCAAGCTAGCCAAGATTTATATGTCCAGGGTCGTGTGTTTGCATGGTGTTCCAAGCAAGGTTGTGTCTGATAGAGGTACTCAGTTTACTTCGAAGTTTTGGCGTCAGTTGCATGAGACCTTGGGCACTAGGCTGGAGTTCAGTACAGCGTTCCATCCGCAGACAGATAGGCAGACCGAGAGAGTCAATCAGATCTTGGAAGATATGTTTAGGGCTTGTGCGTTGGTTTATGGTTCGAGTTGGGATGACAACTTACGGATAGGTCTGTTCTGTTTTTTTCTCCGCAGACCGAATTAGAGTTTAATTCGGATTTTAAAAAAAACGTTCAGATCTGGATCCAAAACCGCCGGTGACCCGATCGCGTTTTTTTATGTTATTTTAATTACGGATAGGTCCCTGTTTGCAGATTAGACCCCGTTTTCGCGCGGTACCGTTTTTGCGAGTACTTTTTAACCGTAACTCGGAATCGAGTGATTCCAGTTGGGTTGCGACGGTGGTGAAATTTCCTAGCCAGTAGACCAAGTATTACAGAAGTTTGAAGTTTTGAAATTTGAATCCCAAGCAGATCCAAATTTGAACTTCCGGCAGCCGTAACTTTTTACCGGTGCGCCCGTTTGCGCCGTTTCTTTTTGCGTTGGTTTTATTTTGACAAGTACTTTAAGTTTAGCTACTGTTAGGAAATTTTTTCTACTTTTCTTTGAATGTTTATTACTGTTTGAGCATTGTTGTATTGAATATATGTTGATTTGTGCTATGTTTGCTCGTATAGATTGTCCGGAGTGTGCCGCCTCATTTTGTGAGGATTGTGACCGTCAGGAACAACAAGAAGGCAAGTGATGCTTTGAAAATACTCATACCTATATCTTCTATATGCATTATGTTAAGAGTATCACCCTATTGCAAGATAGGTAGTTTTACTTTACTGTTGCTGCAAAACCAGGTAGGATAGCCACATGTCTTGACTTGTATTTGTAGATCAACCTAGCACGTGTTGTTACTTTATTGCTATGATTTATAGATGTGGATTGGGTTGTGAGAATTCATGGAGTGCATGGGAGCTACTTTAATAATTTGTGTAGCAACTTTATAATAAATAGAAATCACTTCTGGACGGGCGGGTTGCATCCCGGTAGTTGTGCCTTGTCTAAGGACAGTGCCGGGGTTAAATGCACCCAATGGTTGTTTTGGTGGTGAAACGGGTGCGACATGGTGTCTACCCTCTGACGCAGTGGGCGCCGTCCAGGCTCAAAAAGATCAGACATGCAATATTACTAGTAGCTTCCGTGTACAGCCACTGGCTATATGGGCTCTGGCTTAGCACGAGTATGTTGTGGGGAACCTGGCCCTGGTAGCTAGCTGATGTAGATGTGTGTTAGGTGTACCGGCTACCAAAGGGTGGAGGCAACCTCTTCAGAAAGTCTTTGTCTCATTCTTCGGGTTGAGTCTAGTGGGGAACGTGTACAACCTCTGCAAAGCGTATAAACTGATCATGATTAGCCGTGTCCACGGTTACGGACGAACTTTTGAGCAACTAGTCAGTACTGTTGATGAATGATCTTGACAGATGAACACTTAATAATAATTTTGGTGCGAAAGAGTAGCATGGGTTGCTGTGTGTTTCAGGTAGATTTCAACTTAAAACTTTGACTAGTTTAGTTCAGGAGAAAATTGGCTTTATGCAAAACAAAACCATAAGCCTTTCCTTTGACTTACCTGGCATGTAGTTGTAGGTCCTTTATATAAACTTTTCCGTGTCACTTGCCGTACAAATCAGATGTACTGACCCGTTGTCGGGCTGTAACCTTAGGTGTTGCAGGTTTTTCAGACGACCAGTAAGGTGCATTTAGGGGGTGCGAGTCTACACTCAGCATGTTCGCATGTGGCTGTTGATGGGACTCCATGTTATTTTCTTTTGCTTCCGCTATATTTATATTGAATAAGCTAGCCTTGAGCTATGCAACTTGTTATTTATTTTACTCTGGATCATACGTTGTAATAATGATGCACTTGTACTTTGATATACATCTATGATACTGCGTGTGCCAGCGAGTTTGATCCAGGGACTGGGACTTGAGCACAGAGACTTCAATTATGTGTGAATTGGGTCGTTACAGTGAAGGTCCCCACATAGCTATATGCATAATGATCATCTCTATGGAGTACAAGGATATAAAGGGAGTACTAGTGTGGATCTCTCAAAAGGATAGTAGTGTTGCCCCTTTCTCTCTTTTTATTTCTTTTTCTCTTTTTTCTATTTTTTTGTATTTTTTTGTGGCCTCAATGGCTCTTTCTATTGAACTCACATTTGTCCTCTTTGGGATCTTTTATTGTGTCCACTTTGGGATATTTTCCTCACTTAAGGGCAACACTCTATTTTACAAGAAGGTAAAGGAGATCTTTCACACTTTACAAGGTACTCAAAATCATAAAGAAGATGTAACTATCATGATGTATGCAATGTATGTCGCTGCCAGTGTAGCAGGAACATGTATGACATGACGATCAAGTCATGAAGAGGTGGATGTTGCATGGCAATATATCTCGGAAAGGCTATGGAAATGCCTTGATAGGTAGGTATGGTGGATGTTTTAAGGAAAGATATAAGGAGGTTTATGATGACAGAGCGCATCATGCCAAGGGTTTGGATGTACCGGCGAAGGTGGACACCAACTCTCGGAGTGAGAAGAAGGCAATGCATGGCACGGGAGAGGCTAGCAAAATATGGGCAGGTGGAAGTGTCAACTTTCAATACTTACATTAGTCCGAAGAACTCATGCACTTATTATCGGTAACTCTCAATCTAATAAGGAGGTTCACAAAGAGACAAGTACCATGAGGAGGAGTGTATGGGGGTTTGGTTATCCTTGCGCATCCTCGACTCATGGGACGTGAGTGTACTCTAATGTTCGATCCCTCCAAAGATTAGTGATCCATCTAGTAGCTAGAGTTCTCAACTAGTTTTGTAGGTTTTGAAAATACACACGGATTGCCCAAAATACGACACCTATCACTAATAAGCTAGAGCTCTTGACACCAAAAGTTCAGACATTACTCACATCAATACCTCAAAACTATTGCAAGTTACTACTAGAATTAAATAGCAACCTCAATTACCTACTTTCAAGACAAGACACTACTCAGTGCAACAACCAACTCTCTTTAACAAGATAAACATGAAAACTAAAAAGAGTTCCAGCAACAAATTAAACAAAAGCCAAGGATCTTGCTAAAGACAAACTAAGACTAAAACTAAACATGGCAGCAACTACGGAAAGATAAAGAACACACAACAGCAAAAAGATAAGCAGGAAAAATCCTAAGATGTGTTCTAGATTTTGAAAGTGGAGCGTGTTTCTCTCCCACACAAAGTAAGACGGGATCTAACTTGTTATGACCAGCAAGAAAAACTAAAGAAAACTAATAATAAAACCTAAGAGCGAGACGCTCCAAGCATAGCACATAACGCATGAAGTGATAAAAATATAGTGAGACGAAGGACGAACTGATGATTGTTGATGGAGAAGGGGATGCACGGGGGCATCCCCAAGCTTAGATGCTTGAGTCTCCTTGAATATTTATTGGGGATTCATGGGGGCATCCCCAAGCTTGAGCGCTTGACACTCCCGGATCTTCTTTCATCATCTTCCATCGCACACTTGAAAACTCCCTTCATACATAACTCATCATAAGCTGATTAGAGAGGTTAGTACCCTTAATAAAATAATTTTTCCCCACATGATATAAAGATATTCTTGAAGAGCTACTGTTTCTCAAGAGTGCCAAAAAGTTTTTGCAAAGAAAAAGCAAGCTTAAGGTTTGCAAAAGTAAGGAGAGATAAAACGTGGCAGAATCTGTGAAAAATAGAACAACAGGTAGTAAAGAATTTTTTTGGGGAACTTCTGCAACTCAAATCAAAAAACTCAGAACATACGAAAGTTTCACAATTGTATAGAGCATGCCGTCAAAACAATTCAGATCAAAAATATTATCTGGTGATTTGATTCGAATTTTTCTGTCAAGGGACAGAATCTGTTTTCTGGGAAGCACGTCACAACTTTTGCTTCCCTTATCATAAGAGGCTATAACTTGGCACAAAGCTGAAAAATAAAGATACAATGATGTTGCTACAGTAGCAACAAACATCAAGACACAACAAAATCAAAAAGAAAAACCTAAATTCGTTGCGGGCTGCCTCCCGAAAGCGCTTTCTTTTATGCCTTTAAGCTAGGCATGATGCAAAAGGAGAATCAAGTTTTATCAAGAGAAAGAGAATAACTAGCCGAGTAACGGACTCAAAATGTAACTTGATTTTCTTTCTAGGGAAGTGTTCCATCCCTTTCTTGAGAGGGAATTGGAACTTTATATTCCCCTCTTTCATGTCAATAACCGCACCAACGGTGCGAAGAAAAGGACGTCCCAAAATAATTGGACACAAAGGTTCACACTCTATATCCATAACAATAAAATCAACGGGAACATAGTTGTCATTGACAATGATAAGAACATCGTAAATCTTCCCCAAAGGTTTCTTTACGGAAGAATCAACAAGACGAACACCAAAAGAACAAGGCTCAAAGGGCTTCAATTCAAACATATCAAATATTCTTTTGGGCATAACGGAGGTACTAGCTCCAACATCACATAAGGCATAGCAAGAGAAGTTTTTTAATTTAATTTTGATCATAGGGTCCCAACCATCATCTAGCTTCCTAGGTATGGAGGCTTCTACTCTAAGCTTCTCCTCCCTAGCTTTGATGAGAGCATTTGTGATATGCTCCGTGAAGGCAAGATTAAGTGTGCTAGTGTGGGGGTCTCTAGACATTTTGTGTAGCAAGCTAATAACTTCTGAGAGGGTGCAACTATCAAAATCAATATCACTACTATCAAAGGTGGTAGTAGTGTCGTCTAGGCTCACTTGTTTGAAACCCTCTATGTTCATAGGAGTTTCTTCATCTTTGGTTGAGGTATTAGCATCACCATTAATAGGTCCAACGGGACTAGGAGTGCATTGGGTGCTAATAGTTTGGGTGTCCTCAACAATTTGGATAGTGGCAACTATGTGGTGTGTAGGAAGGCTCTTAATTCTATCCTCTTCCTCTTTTTGTCTAGCCCACCTTTCTTTAATTTTAGCCATCATCCTAATATTTTCATTAATTTGCAATTGGATAGCATTAATAGGAGTGGCCTTATTCTCCTCAAGGGGAGAGGTTCTAATTCTAAGCATCTCAATATCAAGGGCTAAGCTTTCTACCTTCAAAGAGAGATTATCTAATTTAGCTAATTTCTCTTCTATATTTTTATTGAAGGCTTTTTGGGTAGTGATAAAGTCTCTAAGCATGCTTTCTAATTCAGAAGAGGGGTTCTTGTTGCTAGGGTAGGTGTTGTTGTTCCCATAGTTGGATGGAAACGGTCTAGGATTGCTAGCAAAGTTACCCCTATAAGCATTGTTGTTGAAGTTGTTTCTAGCAATAAAGTTTACATCTACTTGTTCTTGGGCAACCAAAGAATTTAAAGGGACATCACGAGGATCAATAGAGGGTTGCTTGGTAAGTAGAGACATAATTAAGTCAACTTTTTCATTGAGGGAGGTAATTTCCTCGACAGAATTTACCTTCCTACCTCTTGGAGAGCGTTCGGTGTGCCATTGGGAATAATTGGTCATCATCTCATAGAGAAGCTTCGTGGCAGCACCAAGTGTAGTTGACATAAAGGTTCCTCCCGCGGCCGAATCTAACAGGTTCCGTGAGGTAAAGTTCAAGCCTGCATAAAAAGTCTGGATAACCATCCAAGTAGTCAAACCATGTGTAGGGCATTTCTTAACAAGAGATTTCATTCGTTCCCAAGCTTGGGCAACGTGTTCATTATACAATTGCTTAAAATTCATAATGTTACTCCTTAATTGGATAATTTTAGCAGGTGGGTAGTACTTCCCTATAAAAGCATATTTGCATGTATCCCAAGAATCTATGCTATTCCTAGGCAAATATTGAAACCAGATTATAGCGTCTCCCCTTAAAGAGAAAGGAAAGAGCTTGAGCTTAACAATATCACCTTCTACTTCTTTATACTTTTGCATATCACATAATTCAAAAAAATTGTTCAAGTGTAAAGCAGCATCATCTCCAGCACCAGAGAATTGATCTCTCATAACAAGGTTTAGCAAGGCAGGTTTAATTTCATAAGAGGTAGCTGAAGTGGCAGGTGTGGCAATGGGGGTGCAGATAAAGTCTTGGTTGTTGTGACTAGTAAAGTCACACAACTTGGTGTTTTCAGTGGAACCCATAGCAGCAGCAAGTGTGGCAGAATTTTTTGTGATTTTTGATATAAGACACAAAGATAAAAACTGAAAGGTAAACTAACAAGACTAAAAAAACAAAGGTAAAGGGTAGTGTGCAACTCCCCTATCTTAGCACTCGGAGTCCCTGGCAACGGCGCAAGAAATTTTGCTTGATGTGTGAGGTGATGATAATGATTTCTCGCCCTTCGTTGGTAAACCCCAAGTGGAAGGTGAGATGTAGGACAGCAGCAAGATTTCCCTTGGTGAAGACACCAAGGTTGAGTATCGAACCCGTAGGACTCCGGCAATGATAAGTAGGTGGCAAGGAAACAATGGCACCGTTTTAAACAAAAGTTGCTTCCTTGACCTGGACCTGCACACAGACACAAATAACTTTGTTCCCAACGAAGTTCAGAGAGGTTGTCAATCTCTCCGGTCTTGTTGTTCACAAAGGATCAAACGCAAGGGATAATGATAGAAACTGAAAGTAAAAGCAGAAAAGTAAATGAGCGTGTAAACAGTGATGAGGATATGGCCCGGGATACGTGATGTTCACTAGTGATGTCTCTCTCCCAAAAGACGATAAAACTGCTATGCGAGGTGAACAAATTACAGAAGGGCAATTGACAGGATTATGAACGCACCGCAATGCTAACTATGCTACAAAAGAAAGGAAGAGGCTCAAAAGCATGGGAAGAACACCAAAATAAATAGACCGAAATCCAACTGCATCTACTACTAATCATCCACCTTGAGATATCTATCCAGAACATCTCGCTGGTATTAAGTTGAGAGCCCCACCCAAAGTGTAAACCCAAAGCAACAGACAACTGCATTAAAAAGCACTTTGCGTAAAGTAAACAATCCTTGTAACCGCGGTTACAAGCACCGTTGTTTTCCCCCTTGTGGCAACAGCACATCCCCTAGACTCATGTTTCTGTCACTCAAGCTAGTCATCAGGGGGCATGAACCCACAATCGAGCATAACGTTCCCTCTTGGAGTTACTACCTACTACTTGGCCAAAGCAATAAACAGCAACGGAGAACATGCAAGAATTACTTAAGAACAAAAATATAAGAGATAAGAACCAAATATATTACTCAATCACAATCTGAACATAATCTCATAATCCATCAGATCCCATCAAACTCAG
Source organism: Bromus sterilis (assembly GCA_950022295.1). Taxonomy (NCBI): domain Eukaryota; kingdom Viridiplantae; phylum Streptophyta; class Magnoliopsida; order Poales; family Poaceae; genus Bromus; species Bromus sterilis. The sequence continues at coordinate 132,091,200 of OX465601.1, read as the reverse complement.
CATAGCAATAGCAGAAAGATTACAAAAGTGCCTCGATCATGTAGGGCATCTCACGAGGTCTAAACCATGAAGATCAAAGAGGGGAGGAGAACATCACAAAGCTACTGATCACGGACCCATGGTCCAAAGTAAACTACTCACAAGACATCCGGGAAGCATCCATGGTGGAGAGGAGACTCCCGGAGGTCGGCCCTCCCTCCGGCAGGGTGCCGGGAAGACGTCTTCTAGTGCTCCCGATCTCGGAAGCGCGGCGGCGGCGGAACAGAGGAGAGATCGCGAAAAAGGGTTCTGTCTTCGAGGGTTTCTCGTCACGGAGAATGTATAGGCGAAGGGGGGCAGCCAGGGGGGCCACCAGGGGTCCAGGCGCCCCCCTGGCGTGGCCAGGCCCTAGGGCGCGCCACCAGGGCGCCTGGGCCCCTGGTGGTGGCCCTCTGGCCCCACCCAGGTTCTTCCGGAAGGTTCCTTCACGCTGATTTTTTATCTGATTTTTCCCGAATTTTTGGAGCACTTTTTATATGGGGGAAAACTGAAATAGAAAAACAGCAGAAAACAGGAACTGGCACTGTGGTGCACTGAGTTAATAGGTTAGTCCAAATATGATCAAAAGTGTATGAAAGTGTATCTAGATCATAGCAATATCACACAAAACATGCATGGAGCAAGGAGAAATTATAGATACATTTTGGACGTATCAGGGCCGCGCGGTTGGAGGCGGTGGAGGGCAACGGATCGGGGCTCGACGCGGCAAGGGAGAGCGCGTGAGGAGGGGATCCTGCCGGCGGCGGTTTGAGCTCCATCCACGCCGGCCATGGCGCGGCGGCGGGCAGCGCGTCCCTGCGTAGAGGAGGAGGACGCGGTGAGAGGCGACGGGGAGAGGAAGGAGAGGAGGGAGGAAGGCACGCGCGGTGGCTCCGGCTCGCCGGCGACGGCTACGGTGGCCGGAAGCGGAGGGGCTCCCCGAGCGTGGCGGCGGCGCCCAGATGGGCCGCAGCGGGTCCGCGGCGGCGCTCTCCAGGCCCTGCGGGGCCCGATCTGGCCTGGCGGCTGGAAGTGGCTGTGAGGCGCGATCTGGACCACAAATCTCAGATCTGATGGCCAGAAATTGCTTAGGAATTAGGGTTTCGGGATTTTGGGGATAAATTGGGAAGATCTGAGAAAACTCAGGGGGGTAGCTGCAATTTTGGACTAGGGAAAACCCTAGAAAGGGGTGGGGGAGTGGTGGTCTTTATATAGCCTAGGTGGCTGGCAGTTTGCAAAAACATCCCCGGTTTTTCTCTCTTGAGCGCCGTGTTTACGTTTCTGACCGCCGGGGGTCCGCAGGACCTCCGATTCGGGTAAAACTTCGAACTGCGCGATCAACGCATCGAGCCGGTGGCGCTCACCTCGCGCTGGAACCGTTCCGAGAACACTTTCCGACGCGCTATAAAAATAACCCGTTTAATTATTAAACGAGGTTTTTCGTTCCGTTGGCTGCGGCTGGTCTCGTGCGGATTTCACGACAGTGATCGGGTGAAACCCGGTGTCGCAAAGGTTGAGTGTCAGGGTGGCAAGGGTCGGTCTCCGTCCGGTACGAGATTAGAGGGGGGAAAATAACCGCCGATCGATAAATCGGGGATGCAAACACCGCAAATAAATCAGACAATCAAACAATTCACACCGAAAACAAATTTTTTATTTTTTCTGAAATCTAGGTTGATACAATACAACACCTTCAACAAGGGATCTCGTCCCGAGATCCTGGACGATCCGGGGGAGAGGGGGGATAGAAAAGAGAGACGACGATCTTCAACAACACCAACAAGGGACTCTGCTCAATGTCGACGTCGAACTTCTGTCGAGATAAATTTCCGCAGAGAGACGGCGACGTCGAAGAACGAAGCCATCGGGAGATCAAGAGGAAGAACGATAGTTGACCGCAACGATCAAGGGAAGCATTCTCATTGAAATTGTGAGGATACTGGGCAAAAGGACTGAAGTCTACGGATGACCAAGATACAAACCAGAGTCGGACAGACTAAAGGTACTACAGGATTCCCAAACCGGAGATCGGAATCGAGACAATACGCTGCAAGAAAGGCATTGTAACGGTTCCGAAATTCGACACACTCGAGATCCGAAAGTTTGAAAAGGGATAAGGCGAGAATTAAAACACTTACGTCACTTGTCCTGACCAGAGCAAGGGTAAGGAGTAAAAAGATTCCTACTCTTCGATAACTAACTTAGTAACTACAAAATAGTTTTGTCTAGACTCGACTTCGGCCAGAGAAGGGATCCTACGGTTGGTAAGGCTCTGATACCAAGTTGTAAGTCCCGATATGCGGTACTGTTCTAGATCTAGATGTTTCCATCCAGATCCGGGGACGAAGCACATATCGGTCCCACCGCGACATATGACAATGCCATATGCCCCGGATTTCCAACATGATATCACAACATTACATCTACATGGATACAACATCTCATACAATTGGCATACAACTGCCTTAAATACATTACAACAACGGAAGGTACATGTCTGAGTACAGACTACAATCAAATGCCTAGCGGCAAAGAGAAAATCATCGATCCACATAACCACACGGGTCCAGTCCCTCCGCCGGGATCCGCCTAACTAGTCGTCGTCGAGTCTCCACGTGAAACGTCGATCGCCATACCTGTTGTCGATCAAGAAGCCTGAAAATAGTTTGGGGGTAGTATCATGAGTATAGAAGTACTCAACATCCAACTGTAGTGGTCAAATGACCCAACAAGGACGTCATCACTCGCCATTCTAGGACAACTAGTAGTTTACGGTAAGGATGAGTTAAGTGGTGAGGTTGCTGCCGCACTAGCATTTATGAAGTGGCTAACGATCTAGAGAGTAAGATAAGAAGCCAAGCATTCGATGAGGAATCGCCTCCAACAAGTCTTCTATTCCCCTACTTACGCAAGCATAACACCAATCCTATCCTTGTCCTCCTCTTCGCATCCCGACGAAGAAGAAGCAGTCAAGGCACACACATGTTGATCAATTTATATTAAAATTATCTCAGTTGTTGTTGTCTATGAACAAGGAGTCGGTCTCAAGTCGTCCATAACCGTGGACATGGCTTCTCGAAAAGATTTAACCCCGCAGGGGTGTACCAACTGCCCATTACAAGGCTCCACACGCACGCCCATCTCTCTCAGTTGCTACCCATCATAGGCAACCATTTTATGATTTAGTTCCGAGAGATCCGGAACGATAGGTCCCTCTATCTAACAACGAACAAATCCGGGTGGCCCCCGGTGAGTCGACATCCATCTCAGGAGCCGGCCGCTCTCTCGATCTGGTCTCTACCGTATGACTCGTGTTTGGATAACCGATGAATTCTTATATCAGTCCGGGTCCTCAGCCGGCGAGGTTGGACCAACAAGGAAACCATGTCCCCGCTGGTCCGGGTTATTTTAAAGAATATCTGCCAGGAGCTACCCGACAGACACACACACGGTTTTTCAAATGGTAAAATCAGCTTGGGCCACCACTAGAAATGTTTGAAGCTAGGTAGGTAAGAAAAGGGGACCCCATAGCATCCCACACGCGGTTAGGCACGCTCAGTCTTAAAACCAATACCCGGAACTCGGATCCTAGGTGACTTGAATGGAACAAAGCGTCGGGGCGGGATAGCCTAGACCTTCCATCCTTCGTCGAGTATAATCAACATTTATAATAATCATATCATCAACAACAATATAATAATGTGATAGCCAAACCAAGGAGTAACAGGGTAACATCGTAGCATCCTAAGCATGCATACTAAGCAAGGGCTGAGCAACGAGAAATAATAACATAGCAGTACATGGTTTGCTGGGAGGGGACATGGCTATATCGGTTTGAAAGAGGCTGTAAACATGTGGTAGGATCAAACATCGAACCTATCCTAGACTAGCATGCAAACCGCTGGTTGAAATAGAATGGATCATAAGTAATGTATAGTCCTTGCTTGTTGATAAGTTGGGTTCCGAAGGTGTAGTTGATGGCAAGCTCGCATCGTCTCCGAGAGGTACCCGCGGAAGCACACAAGAGGGTAAACACTGGAAGCAATCAACGAGCAAGCATCTATTACTACGAAGAAAGCACGAGCAAGCATCAACAAGAAGGCAACACGAGACATCGCACCTATGTCGAGAGCGGTTACTAACAGGTTAAGTGGAGTACTCGTCACACACGACGATACCACACGTTTACGATGATTCAAGTTGTTTAGCTACAGGTGAGAAAGGTTGTTAACATGGCAACACACTCAAGCATGGCAAGCACACAATCATGGCAAGAGGTGAAGCTCGAAGTAATCTATCTATACTAGTCAAGTTAAGTGAGGCACAATCCTAAACATGGCATATCACTAAGTACCCCACAACAATTAAAGCATTTGGTACTGTACTGTCCTAAAACATATTTTAGGTTGGTTAACAACAACAAAAATAGCATAAACACAAAGTACACAAAAAACTAATCAAGTTACATATAAAGAACACTCCAAACGGAGTTACGGTTAAAAAGATACAAGCAAAACAAGTTTGGAACACAATCATCCAACATCAGGAAGCACACTTTAGAGCAATGCATAAACAGGATAATGGATGCAAACATGCTCACAAATGATATGCAACTAAAGTAGACATGGCTGGGAAGGCATGGCAAAAGGAATCATGCAAAAAGGCATCATGAACATCTAGTTATATCCATGCAAAATGCAATAAAACATTACTGGTCAAGGACTTAGTGAAAACCAGAGAAACATGACAGAAACTGTTATTTTTATGTTGTATAAACAGGGGTAAAACTATATGAAAAAGTATAGCAACATGACATATCAATATATAAGCATGAACTAGACATGATGGTGATCAATTACAAACAAGAATCAAGGTCATACGCATAACAAATCAAAAGATATTAAGCATGCAACATGGCATCGTAAAGTTACAGACTTTGAAAAACAGAGGTGGCTGTCAAAAACAGTGGCATAGCAACTTTGGAGCTAAACATAACTATGACCAGGAATGCAAACATGACAATGTAATACATATAATGGAAGTAGACATGATGCTTAATAGTATGCAATAAGAATTAATGCAATATGACTCATGGATGTGTTACAATCATCAATCAAAGTTGCAACAAAATAACATCAGCAGCACTTGACAAAATTTAACAGTAGTTAACAGTCTGATGCCCACTTCAACACAGATTAACAATATCAAGATGGCCTCAAATCAAAATGTTCACAAAAGATGAACTGAAGTACACACAATTCTAAACAAATTTCCTTTTGGGCGCGCATGCATCCGGGCTACGGTTTACTCACAATTATCGTCGCAAAATTGAATCACCAGCAAGAGCTTTGGCTTTTGTTTAGTTTTTTTTCTGCAACTCTTTTTAGTTTTCATGTTTATCTTGTTAAAGAGAGTTGGTTGTTGCACTGAGTTGTGTTTTGTCTTGAAAGTTGGTAATTGAGGTTGCTATTTAATTTTAGTAGTAGCTTGCAATAGTTTTGAGGCATTGTTGTGAGTAATGTTTGGACTTTTGGTGTCAAGAGCTCTTGCCTATTAGTGATAGGTGTCGTAGTTTGGGAAATCCGTGTTTATTTTCAAAACCTACAAAACTAGTTGAGAACTCTAGCTACTAGATGGATCACTACCCTTCTGAGGGGTCGAATATTAGAGTACACTCACGTACCATGAGTCGAGGATGCGCAAGGATAACCAAACCCCCATACACTCCTCCTCGGGGTACTTGTCTCTTTATGAACCTCCTCATTAGATTGAGAGTTACCGATAATAAGTTCATGAGTTCTTAAGACTAATGTAAGTATTGAGAGTTGACACTTCCACCTTCCCATATTTTGCTAGCCTTTCCCGTGCCGTGCATTGCCTTCTTCTCACTCCGAGAATTAGTGTCCACCTTCGCCGGTGCATCCAAACCCTTGGCATGATACGCTCTGTCATCATAAGCCTCCTTATATCTTTCCTCAAAACAGCCACCATATCTACCTATCAAGGCATTTCCATATCCTTTCCGAGATATATTGCCATGCAACATCCATCTTCTCATGACTTGATCTTCATGTCATACATGCTACTTGCTTGATCGATGAGCTGCATGCTAGTTGGGCCTTAACCTAATCATTGCTACATGACGCGCTAGTATCATTGCATATCCTGCTACACTGGCAGAGGCATACATTTGCATACTTCATGATAGTTACATCTTCTTTATGATTTGAGTACTTTTGTAAAGTGTGAAAGATCTTCTATACTTTTTGTAATATATAGAGTGTTGCCCCTAAAGTGAGGAAAAGATCCCAAAGTGGACAATTTAAAAGATCCCAAAGAGGACAAATTAAAAGATCCCAAAGAGGACAAATGAGAGAAATAGAAAGAGCCGTTGAGGCCACCAAAAAAATACGAAAAATATAAAAAAAGAGAAAAAGAAATAAAAAGAGAGAAGGGGGCACACTACTATTCCTTTTGAGAGATCCACACTCGTACTCCCTCTTATATCTTGTACTCCATAGAGATTATCATTTATGCATATAGCTATGTGGGGACCTTCACACTATAGAACTTGGCATGTATATTTCAATGATCAGCCTCGTCAAATGAGCTCTAGGTCTTCTTGAGCAAGCAAGTTGGATGCACCCCCACTAGTTCCACTGGAGAGCTTACCTTAGCTCATATGTGCATCCGTTGCATGGAAATCCCTACTCCTCACATCATATCTATCATTTGGCTTTCTCTCGCCTAAGATTGTCCTCATTGATGTGAGCCTTTCACACCCTTTTTGTCTTCCTCCTCCACCATATTCTCTCTTTGCCATCCTAAGTGTCAACTTTCTTGCTTACGCTCATCCATTGCATGAGTGCTCAAAATGTCGAAAAGGAGTGGATCATTTTGACTTGTACCTGGCTAGTGGTTTAGGGATGAGTCAAGATAAGATTCCAAAGAAGACCAAGTGTGAAACTTTAGTAGATTGAGTTCTCAGCACAAAAATAATTTTTCTCATATATCCCTATCCCCTTTCTTGCACGCAAACACCATTTGGAGACATTCGAGTCACGGACAGCGAGAGCTCTTGCACCTTTATGTTCTTATGTTGCTTGTTTCAATGCTAAATATAGACCCTTGCCTGTTATGACTTGAATTGAATTACATGCCTTGATTGCTTTACTTAAAATTTCTTATATGGTTGTTAGCATGTCACCACATAAATTATGCTATTATCATTTACCTACTCGAGGACGAGCAGGAATTAAGATTGTGGATGTTGATACGTCCAAAACGTATCTATAATTTCTGCTTGCTCCATGCCTCTTTTGTGTGATATTGCTATGATATTGATGAACTTCCATACACTTTTGATCATATTTGGACTAACCTATTAACTCAGTGCACTCCAGTGCCAGTTCCTGTTTTCTGCTGTTTTTCTATTTCAGGTTTCCCCCATATTAAAAGTGCTCCAAAAATTTGGGAAAATCCAATAAAAAATCAGAGATACGGAAGCTTCGAGAAACACCGAGGGGGGGGGGGGGGCAGAGGGGACCCACCAGGGCCCCAGGCGCCCTTCCGGCGCACCCTAGGGTGGGGCCGCGCCAGGGGGCCACCTGGACCCCTAGTGCCCCCCCTGGCTGCTCCCGTTCGCCCATATATTCCTCGTGACGTGAAACCCCCGTGACGGGAACCCTTTTTCGCGATCTCTCCTCTGTTCCTCCGCCGCCGCGCTTCCAAGATCGGGAGCACAAGAAGACCTCTTCCCGGCACCCTGCCGGAGGGAGGAACCCCTCCGGGAGCTTCTCCACCACCATGGATGCTTCCCGGATGAACCGTGAGAAGTCCACCTTGGACCAGGGGTCTATGATCAGTAGCTATGTGATGTTCTCCTCCCCTCTTTGTTCTTCATGGATTAGACCTCGTGAGTTGCCCTACATGATCGAGGCACATAAATATTTCTGCTGTTGCTATGCTCAGTTTGCTGGGATCCGATGGATTATGAGATTATGTTCAGATTTTGTTTGAGTAATATATTTGAATCCCCTCTTTTATATTTATGTTCTAGAGTAATTCTTGCATGTTCTCCGTTGCTGTTTATTGCTTTGGCCAAGTAGTAGGTAGTGACTCCAAGAGGGAGCGTTATGCTTGATTGTGGGTTCATGCCCCCCGATGACTAGCTTGAGGGATAGAAACATGAGTCTAGGGGATGTGTTGTTGCCACAAGGGAGAAAACAACGGTGCTTGTACTTGCGGGTGCAAGGATTGTTTACTTTACGCAAAGTTCTTTAAGGCAGTTGTCCGTTGCTTTGAGTTTACACTTTGGGTGGGATTCGCAACTTAATACCAGCGAGATGTTCTGGATAGATATCTCAAGGTGGATGATTAGTAGGTAGATGCAGATGGATTTCGGTCTACTTGATTTGGCGTACCGCCCAAGCTTTTGAGCCTCTTCCTTTCTTTGTAGCATAGTTAGCATTGGTTTGCGCACATAATCCTGTCAATTGCCCAGCTGTAATTTTTTTTACCTCGCATGGCTATTTTATCGTCTTTTGGGAGAGAGACATCACTAGTGAACATCATAGGACCCCGGTCCATATTTCCAATACTGTTTACACCCGCTATCAATTTATTGCTTTATTTACTTTTCCATTGCTATCACTACCATTATTATCCCGTGTGTTTTATCCTGTGTAAACGACAAGGCCGGAGGAATTCAAAACTCCTCTGTACTCGTTGGGAAGCAAAGTTATTTGCAGTGTGTGCAGGTCCAGGTGAAGTAAGCAACCCTGAGTTGTGAACGAAGCCATTGTTCACTTCACCACCTTCTTGTATCTGTTGGAGTCCTATTGGTTCGACACTTAAACCTTAGCATCTTCGCTAAGGGAAATTTCCGCTACGCTACATCTCAACCTTCCACTTTGGGTAAACGAACGAGGGGCGAGAAGTAAAGTCTCGTGACATCAGTTCCCTCCTCGTGGTTGTAGTTGTAGAACATATCTGACTTGGCGGTTGGTGATGTCGAGCCACCGGTTCTGCAAGCAGCTTTCATAAACAGCAAAATGGGCTCCCAGGGGTACATGCATCGCATGTCCTTCACTGAGCGCTCGACGAGATCAGAGGGGGGGCATCCAATAGATCAAAGTTGGGAGACTTCATCTGCGTCATAGCCCTTGTCAAGCCGTCGTTGTTGACGAGCTCGATGTCGAGACCAGCACATAGCAAATGAAGAAGGACACATGCACGCTGGTTTATACACTCCAACCTGGCAAAGTACGCACCCCAATTGGCCGCAACCGCGATGAGGTGTTCGCCCGAGGGCACAAGGAAGGAATGAACTGGGATCTGATGTGCCGAGCTAGCTAGTGCGGCTGGGAGATGACTATCGGTGACCACATCTATGTCCTCGAGCTTACGGTGATATGTGGAAATGCTTAGGCGGCGATTCTTTGGGGTAGAGTGTGGGGATATGGATGAAAGAGGATGTTTCACCGGATCCATGTACGCAGATGGTACAAGGAAGGGATGCAGCTTGGTGGTTTACCTGATAAGAACGAGAGGAGTGCGGCATCGCGGAGTAGATGGTGGCGACGGCCGAGGAGGGGGGGCTATGAGTGGGCTGGGGGCTGGGGTGTGTGTGGGGGGGGAGAAGGCTGAAATACACACATGAGGCGCGTGTGAGGTCCGGGCACTCCATATGAAGCGGCACCGATGGGACTACACACACGTCTCGGGGAAGTAAGTGCGCGATTTAGTACTGGAAACAAGAGTTTTGCCGTCAGCTTATGGCTTTGTCGTCCGCTTTTTGTCGGGGCTGACGGCAAAGAAGAGTATGCCATCTGCTAGAGGGAAAGCTAACGGCAAAGCCTTGGCTGTATGCAAAACGGAGCTATGCCGTCAGCCCGTTCAACGTCGTCAGCTGGCTGACGGCAGATGCAAATAAAGCTGACGGCAACTACACGCGGACGACAAAGAACTAACCGGGGCCCCACCAGGCGGAGCTGGCTTAACTTCCCACTGCTTTGCTGTCAGCCAGCGGACGGCCAAGCCGCTTCCGTCAGCTGGCTGACGGCCAAGCACCTAGCGTCGTTAAACCCCGTCGGGCCAGCCCTAACCCACACAACCCCCCACTCTCCCACATATCACTGCCTCCTGCTCCCTTGCCGTGCCTGCCGCCACACCAGCATTCCGCCACTGCACGCGCCGGGGAGCCGCCGCCACCACCACGACACTCCCTCCGTAGCCGCCACCGCCACCTCCCACATCTCTCCTCTCATGCACCCCTTCTCTTCCTCTGCAGGTCAACGCCTCTGCCGCCGGGCCTGCGACGGTGAGCTCCTCTGCCCCTGTTCTTCGTCCGGGACGCCGTCTCCGAGCTCCCAACGCCTCCGCTGGTACGCCCCTGCCCCACACGCCTGCTTCTCTCTTCTCCTCTCTCTCTCACACACTTTCTCTCTGTGCAGGTTCTCCCTCAACGCCGGAGAGCTCCTCTCTCCGTCCCTGGGCTACTTCCCTCCACCGGCGAGCTCCTCCGTCCCCGGCCATCACCATCGACGATCTGCTCGATCCCCCTGAGGTGAGATACTCCTCAACAACGGTGAGGTTACTATCGAACACGAGGCAGGAGATGCGTGTTCAGTGTGTTCGAGATTGGTACACCAAGAAGGGCGTGAAGAAGGCCAAGAGGAAGTGTAGAAATTTTTTCCTTAAGAAGGATGAATACTTCGAGGTAAATTACTAACTAATTCAAATTCCTACACATATAAGTAAGGCCTAATTTTCTCAAACTTGCCTTTATAAGCTTGTAAAACTCAAAAATGATAAGAAGCTCAAAACTTGACTTTATAAGCTTGTTAATTCATAGCTTAGTTAGATAAAACTGGACTTATACTTAGCTTATAACAGCTCAAAACTGACTTTATAAGCTTGTTAATTCATAGGTGCTCCCGAGATGGTGTGCAAATAAGATGGATTGCTTTGATGCCATAGTGGAAAAATGGCTAGTGATGCTTGGCTGGCCACCCAAAAAAGTGCCAAGGCTAGGCGTGCACGAATGGTTGGTGTGGCACACCACCAAGGCAATGTCAATGTCCATGAGTACACCAAAAAATGGGTATGTGTTTTGTTTTCATTTTCATGTCCTTTCATCATTAATCAATTGATTTCTTCATAGTTTTTCTTATATTGATTAGATATTTCTCTTTTCATTGTAGGCCAAATACCATAATCAACCTCTTCCTATGGGATTTCAAGGATTTGCCATGGCCCATAAGGGAAAGTACAAAGAGGTGAAAGCATATTCCGAGGGCAACGGGGTTGAGGCGTACACCAGCACTGCAGCCTACCACAAGATGATGGCCTATTCTGAGGTGGTGAAAGAGTTGCGCGGTCCTGAGTTTGACCCGAGCCAGGAGGAGATTGATCCGGAGGCCTCGATGATTTCTGGTGGCGGTAAGTATCATGGCAGTACCTCCATGTACAATGGCTTCATACCTTGTCCGGAGACTCTACCTCAGATCAAGGCGAGGCAGACAAGCTCCGCTCCTGCTGGACGACCTCGCCCGCGGTCAGTTGATCTTGCTATGCAGGTAAAAATTTGTCTAAATTCTTCCTTTCGTTCTTTAGATTGCGTAGCGATGATGAATTAATTGCTATATTGAGGAGTGCTTGCAGGACGCCATTCAGAGGGAGAGATGGACGACACAAGAGTTGTTGGCACAGCAGTTGGCGGAGAGGGAACGGATGGCGGAGGAGAGGACTCAAAGGTTGTTGGAGGAGAGGACGCAGATGATATTGGAGGAGGAGAGGGCACGCAATAATGCCCAGAAGAAGGCCATCTACGACCTCTTCTCGGTTAGTTACTACTTCTACATATATATCCGCCAAGAATGCATATGCATGTTCGGTTCACTTGCTAATATGCTTGAGTCCTCAAAAACTAACTCGTAGAGTATGTGGGAGAAGAAAGGTCTTACCCCTCCACCGATGCCGACGCCTATCGTTTCTCCTCCCGGGATAGTGAGTTTCTGTAACATCCCAACCGAATTTTGGAATGTTAATAAAATTAAATAGATAATGATTGTTTGCTTGATGTGTTTGATTTTCTCTGGGATTTAAAACTTTTTGGGGTTAATTGAATATTAAAAAAAAACAAAGAGAGGGAATAAAAGGACTTTCCCTAATATTCATAATTGGTATTTTGGAATTTATTATTTAAAACAAAACCAACGAAACAAAATGAGAGAGGGTAATATGACTCCTTCAACATATTAAAAGGTTGGAAAATGTTTTAAATCATTATTGGAATTCTTCTGAATATTCAAGACATTTTTCAACTCAAGGAAATTCAATTGAGAGGATATAAAATGACTTATCCCCTTTTTGATAAAGTTGGAAAATATTTAGAATATTACTTTAAAGTTTTTAAAATTTATTATGAGTATTATAAATAACTCTAAATTTATTTTAGAGATTTTATAATGCTAAGAGCGTTTTTATTTCATTGAAATAATTTATTCAATATTTTAAAAGAGTTGAAACAATATTCCAATGGGATATTTTTATTTTACCAAATTATTTATTAATGTACAATTTTAAAATCTATATTTTATTATTTAGAAATGGTTTGTCAATGCTTTTGACCAAATAAAAATATTTTTAATAATTTATTGGATCTTATTTGATTTATGAAAATCATTTTATATTTAAATAAAGTATTTAGAAAATGTTTTTATTTTTATTTTACTTTTTGGAAAATGTATTCATTAAATAATTTTCTTTGGATTATTTGAAGAATTTAGAAATTTATTTCATATTTTTCTGATGAGTATTTATTTTTTTACAATTGTTTGAAGTTTCGGTTTTTAAAGAAAAAGAAAATTCGTAGCCCGGCCCAGTAGCCTTTTCCGCCCACGAGCGCAATTTGAGCCCGAGACGGATTTCAAAAAAAAATCGGGCTATATAAGATTTCAAAAATTTTATTTTTTGTTTTTTTACAAATCCTAAATCATCCGCGCCTTGGTTTCCGTGCCCGGCGAACCTCGGTTTCCGTGCTGCCGCCGCCACGATTTCCGTGCCGGCGAACCTCGGTTTCCTTGCCCGGCGAACCTCGATTTCCGCGCCATCGCCACGTCATCGGTACGTCAGCAATTTTGTCCTGTAGTGAAAAGGATCTGTCTGCGACAGAAACATTTATTTTATTCACGAATAGGTCCTTTTTCATAGTTTGCACCCTACAATCTTCGTAGCCGTATCTTTTAAACCGTATCGGAATTAGGTGATTCTTTTTCCTACACGCTCGTAGTTTTCTGTACTTTATCATAGATTAAACTTTTCACACCTTTGCACACTTTTGAATTTAATTTATTTCAAATTCAAATCCCGGAGGCCGTATCTTTTAAACCGTTGATCCAAATCGAGTGATTCCTTTTGTGTTGGATCACTCGTTCCATGTACTTTCTGTTCATAGCATGTGTACAAAAAAATTCAAATGTTTCTTGATCTGTTTGAATTAAAATTCAATTCAATGTCGCACTTGCTATGACCTGTGTTGTAGTATTCCGTTTCACGTGATTCTTTTTGCATATTGGATCATTTGAGACATGTTATCGGTAAGGTTCACACACTTTTCATGTGGGCATGATATTCACATTGAATTCATAAATGTCCATGATCACAATTCCTTACCGATGAATCTTTATCTGTTGACTCTCTCGAGTTCACTTCCACCGATCACCTTCGAGCACATCGACACCTTTGCACTTCAAAACCTTTTTGTTTGGTTGCTAAAACCCTTTGTGTTAATTTTTGATCGTTTGTTGCCTTGTGATGTGATTGCTTATTTGAGTTCCTTCCGTTGCGATAGATTTGCTCGGAGTGTGACGAGTAGAGTTTACTGGACCGCGAGAGCGAAGAACTTCACCGAATGGAAAAGGCAAGTTACACTTTGACCATACCTCAACCTATATTTTCTATTATGCATGTAGCAAATTATCACTCTATGCATGTGTAGGATTATATATTAGTTATGATTTAAACCTAGTAGGATAGCCATATGTTCTGACCTTATAATTCATTGTCGCCCTAGGATTGTGGTTGTTATATACTGCTATTGCTTTGTAGACGGGGATTAGTTGAGTTATCATTGAGCTATGTGAGGTTTAACGACTTGACTAGCAAACTTAAATGGAAATCACCTCTGGGCGGGCAGGGAATGCATCCTGGGGCTCGTGCCTCGGTTGAGGAGAGGCCAGGGCTAAACGCTTCCCGAATGGTTGTTTTGGTGGTGAACCGGGTGCGTCATGGCGAGTACCCTCTGACGCAGTGGGCGCCGTCCAGGCTCAAAAAGATTGGACAGACAGTGTGACTAGTAGCTTCCATGTACAACCACTGGCTATATGGGCTCTGGCTTAGATGAGTAAGTTGTGGGGAACCTGGCCCTGGTAGCTAGCTGATGTAGATATGATTGGTGTACCAGGCTCAAAAATGACTTTATAAGCTTATAAATCTTAAACTTGGCTTTATAATAGCTCATCAATGACTTCATAAGCTCATAAAGCTTATAATAGCTCCCCAATGACTTCATAAGCCCATAAAACTAAAAATGATATTAATAGCTTAGTTCGATAAAAAATGAGTTATACTTGGCTTCGAAAAGCTCAATAGTGACTTTATAAGCTTATAAAGCTCAAACTTGGCTTTCTAAGCTTGTAAAGCTAAAAAATGAGTTTATAAGCTTATAAAGCTTAAACTTGGCTTTATAAGCTTGTAAACCTAAAAATGGCATATACTTCGCATATAAAGCTTAAACTTGGCTTTAAGTTCAACAATGAATTATACTTGTCTTATAAAAGCTCAAAAATGAATTTACTAGCTTAGTTAGATAAAAATGATTTTAGTGGCTTATAAACCTTAAAAATGACTTAGACTTCGCATATAAAGTTCAAAAATGAATTAATGGCTTAGTTAGATCTAAAATGAGATATATTTAGCTCTTAAGGTCTAAGAAGAAGAAGTAGTAGTAGTAGTAGAAGAAGAATAAGAAGAAGGAGAGGAGGAAAAGAAAGAAGAGAAGAAGAAAGAAGAAGAATAAAATACCTTCTTATTCTTACTTTTTCTCTCTTTTTTCTTTTTCTCCATCTTCTTCCTCTTTCTCCTTATTCTTCTTCTTCTCCTTATCCTTCTCCTTGTTATCCTTTTCTTCCTTTTTATACTTAGCTTATAAAGGCCAAAACTGACATATAATTAGCTTCTTTTTATACCTAGCTAGTTTCAAATATAAACTTCATTTTGGATTTCTTATTTTTTGTAACTAACATGATTATGTTTCCATTTTGCAGATTTGGATAAATGCATGGATGAATGCTTCCTTTGGAGTGTGTTGTAGATATAGAATGTTAGTCTTTGTCATATGGATGGATGCTTTCCTTTGGAGTGCTTTGGAGTTTGTACATACCGTTATTATGTTGAACTTGTAGTTTTGTTTCTTTGTAGATTTTGTTTCATGCACTTGTGATCCATATATATGGTTGATGTACTTGTTTTGGATGAGATGCACGTGTTGAGATGCACTTGTTGTATGATTGGGATGCACTTGTTCTGGATATATATATATAATAAATAGAAAATGAAAATGACAATGCACTTTGCCGTCAGCTTGCTATTTTGATAAAGATAGTAATTTGAACAGCTTCTTCCCCTTGGAAGAGGACACGTCGTGGGTGCCCTCCTCGTTGTTGTAGTTGTCGAACATATCTGACTTGGCGGCTGGTGATGACGAGCCACCGGTTCTGCAAGCGGCATTCATAAACAACAAAAGGGGCTCCCAGGGGTACATGCATCTGATACGTCCCAAACGTATCTATAATTTCTGCTTGCTCCATACATGTTTTGTGTGATATTTCTATGATCTAGATATACTTTCATACAATTTTGATCATATTTGGACTAACTTATTAACTCAGTGCACCACAGTGCCAGTTCCTGTTTTCTGTTGTTTTTCTATTCCAGGTTTCCCCATATTAAAAAGTGCTCCAAAAATTCGGGAAAATTCGGAGAAAAAAATCAGCGCAACGAAACCTTCCAGAGCCCCGAAGGAGGGCCAGAGGGCCACCACATGGTGCCCAGGTGGCCAGGTGGCGTGGCCTAGGGTGGGGCCGCGCAGGGTGGCCGCCTGGACACCTGGTGGCCCCCCTAGCTGCCCCCTTCGCCTATTTATTTCCCGTGATGCGAAACCCCCGAAGACAGAACCCTTTTTCGCGATCTCTCCTCTGTTCCGCCGCCGCCGCGCTTCCAAGATCGGGAGAGCCAACAGACTTCTTACCGGCACCCTGCCGGAGGGAGAATCGACCTCCGGAAGCTTCCCCTCCACCATGGACGCTTCCCGGATGTGCCGTGATTAGTTTTCCTTGGACCATGGGTCCATGATCAGTAGCTATGTGATGTTCTCCTTCCCTCTTTGTTCTTCATGGTTTAGTCCTCGTGAGCTTCCCTACATGATCGAGGCACATATGTAATCTTTATGCTGTTGCTATGCTAAGTTTGTTGGGATCTGATGAATTATGAGATTATGTTCAGATTGTGATAGAGTAATATATTTGGTTCTTATATTTTATATTTTTGTTCCTAAGTAATTCTTCCATGTTCTCCGTTGCTATTTATTGCTTTGGCCAAGTAGTAGGTAGTAACTCCAAGAGGGAACGTTATGCTCGATTGTGGGTTCATGCCCCCCGATGACACGCTTGAGTGACAAAAACATGAGTCTGGGGATGTGTACTTTACGCGGTTGCAAGGGGAAAACAACGGTGCTTGTAACCGCGGTTGCAAGGATTGTTTACTTTACGCAAAGTGCTTTTTAATGCAGTTGTCTGTTGCTTTGAGTTTACACTTTGGGTGGGGCTCGCAACTTAATACCAGCGAGATGTTCTGGATAGATATTTCGGTCTACTTATTTTGTCGTACTTCCCATTCTTTTGAGCCTCTTCCTTTCTTTATAGCATAGTTAGCATTGTGGTGCGTTTTTAATCTCGTTAATTGCCCAGCTGTAATTTGTTTACCTCGCATAGCAGTTTTATCGTCTTTTGGGAAAGAGACATCACTAGTGAACATCACGGGACCCCAGTCCATATTCTCATTACTGTTTACACGCTTATTTACTTTCTTGCTTTTACTTTCTAGCTGCTATCATTATCATTATTATCTATTGTGTTGATCCTTTGTAAACAACAAGGCCGGAGAGGTTGACAACCTCTCTGTACTCATTGGGAGCAAAGTTATTTGTGTTGTGTGCAGGTCCAGGTTAAGAGAGCAATATCTCAAACGGCGCGTTGCTCGCTTCACCACCTACTTATCACCTCCGAAGTCCTAGTGGATTGATTACCTTGGTATCTTCACCGAGGGAAATTTGACGTTATCCTACATCACACCTTCCACTTGGGGTAAGCAACGAGGAGAGGTGTTGCACCCGTCAACTCTCTCGCCATCAAGAAATTTCTGGCGCCATTGTTGGGGCTCCGAGTGCTAAGATAGGGGAGTTTCCCACTACCTTTTACCTTTGCTTTTTAGTCTTGTTAGTTTACCTTTCAGTTTTTATCTTTGTGTCTTATATAAAAAATTACAAAAAAATCTGCCACACTTGATGCTACTATGGGTTCCACTAAAAACACCAAGTTGTGTGACTTCACTAGTCACAACAACAAAGACTTTATCTGCACTCCTATTGCCACACCTGCCACTTCAGCCACCTCTTATGAAATTAAACCTGCTTTTCTAAACCTTTTTATGAGAGATCAATTCTCTGGTGCTGGAGATGATGCTACTTTTTTCCTTAATCTGGTTTCAATCTTTGCCTAGGAATAGCATAGATTCTTGGTATAAGTGCAAAGATTCTTTTATCGGGAAGTACTACCCACCTGCTAAAATTATCCAATTAAGAAGTAAAATTATGAATTTTTAGCAACTGGATAATGAACACGTTGCCCAAGCTTGGGAACGTATGAAATCTCTTGTTAAGAAATGCCCAATACATGGTTTGACTACCTGGATGGTTATCCAGACTTTTTATGCAGGCTTGAACTTCACCTCGTGGAACCTGTTAGATTCCGCCGCGGGAGGAACCTTTATGTCAACTACACTTGGTGCTTCCACAAATCTTCTCGATGAGATGATGACTAATTATTCCCAATGGCACACCGAACGCGATCTAATAGGTAGGAAGGTAAACTCTGTCGAGGAGATTACCTCCCTAAATGAAAAAGTTGACTTAATTATGTCTTTACTTACCAAGCAACCCTCTATTGATCCTCATGATGTTCCTTTAAATTCTTTGGTTGCTCAGGAACAAGTAGATGTGAACTTTATTGCTAGAAACAACTTTAATAACAATGCTTACAGGGGCAATTTTTCTAGTAATCCTAAACTGTTTCCATCCAACTATGGGAACAACAACACTTACCCTAGCAACAACCCCAATAATCCAACTTATAAGGAAAGCGACTTACCTAGCTATGATAAATTGGTAGAAATAGAGAAAGCTACTAAGAATTATGTGCACACCCAGTTTGAACAAAACAAAGCCTTCTCTATGCAATTAGGTGAGCACACTGCCATTCTGCAAAACATTAGCAAACAACTTGAGAGCTTTAACAGTGAGATTTCTAATCTCCAAACTAGACTTACAGCCACTGAAACCTATGTTTCAAACATGTCCCACACCCAATCCACTTTGATAAATCAAATGGTTGCCAAACCAGAAGTTATCCCTATGGAAGAGGATAGAATTAAGAACCTTCCTACACACCACACAGTTGCCACTATCCAAATTGTTGAGGACACTCAAACTATTAGCACCCAATGCACTAATAGTCCCATTGGACCTATTAATGGTGATGCTAATACCTCAACCGTAGAAGAAGAAACTCCTATGAACATAGAGGGTTTCAAACAAGTGAGCCTAGATGACACTACTACCACCTTTGATAGTAGTGATATTGATTTTGATAGTTGCGCCCTCTCGAAAGTTATTAGCTTGCTACACAAAATGTCGAGAGACCCCCACACTAGCACACTTAATCTTGCCTTCACGGAGCATATCACCAATGCTCTCATCAAAGCTAGGGAGGAGAAGCTTAGGATAGAAGCATCCATACCAAGGAAGCTAGATGATGGTTGAGACCCTTTGATAAAAATTAAATTAAATAACTTCTCTTGCTATGCTTTATGTGACGTTGGAGCTAGTACCTCCGTCATGTCCAAAAGAATGTATGATATGTTTGAATTGAAACCTTTTGATTATTGTTCTTTTGGTGTTCATCTCATTGATTCTTCTGTAAAGAAACCTTTGGGGAAGATCGACGATGTTCTTATCATTCTCAATGACAACTATGTTCCCGTTGATTTTATTATTATTGATATAGAGTGTGAACCTTTATTCCCAATTATTTTGGGACGTCCTTTTCTTCGCACCGTTGGTGCTGTTATTGACATGAAAGAGGGGAACATAAAATTTCAATTCCCTCTCAAAAAGGGGATGGAACACTTCCCTAGAAAGAAAATCAAGTTACCTTTTGAGTCCGTTAAACGGGCTAGCTATTCTCTTTCTTTTGATAAAACTTGATTCTTCTTTTGCCTTATGCCTAGCTTAAAGGCGTAAAAGAAAGCGCTTGTTGGGAAGCAACCCAAGATGTTTTTCTTCTGTTTTTAGTGGTCTTGATGATTTTTACTACTATAGCAACATCATTGTATCTTTATTTTCAAGCTTTGTGCCAAGTTATAGCCTCTTATGATAAGGGAAGCAAAAGTTGTGACATGCTATCCAGAAAACAGATTCTGTCGTCTTGAAGGAAAAAATCGAAACAAATCACCAGTTCATCTTTTTGAGCTGAATTTGTTACACAGCATGATCTATACAATTATTAAACTTTCGTATGTTCTCAGTTTTTTGATTTGAGTTGCAGATGTGTCCCGAAAAAATTCTTTACTACCTGTTGTTCTGTTTTTCACAGATTCTTCCACGTTTTTCCTTTCCTTACTTTTGCAAACCTTAAGCTTGCTTTTTCTTTGCAAAAACTTTTTGGCAATCTTGAGAAACAATATCTCTTCAAGAATATCTTTATATCCAGCGGGGAAAAAATATTTTATTAAGGGTACTAACCTCTCTAATCAGCTTATGATGAGTTATGTATGAAGGGAGTTTTCAAGTGTGCGAGGGAAGATGATGAAAGAAGATCCGGGAGTGTCAAACGCTCAAGATATGCGATGAACCCATGCATCCCCAATAAATATCCAAGGAGACTCAAGCGTCTAAGCTTGTGGATGCCCCCGTGCATCCCCTTCTCCATCAACAATGATCAGTTCGTCCTTCGTCTCACTATATTTTATCACTTCATGCGCTATGTGTTGTGCTTGGAGCGTCTCGCTCTTAGGTTTTATTTTTAGTTTTCTTTAGTTTTGTTGTTGTTCATAACAAGTTAGACCCCAGCTTACTTTGTGTGGGAGAGAAACAAGCTCCACTCTAATCTTGATCATATCATAGGATTTTTCATGCTTGTCTTTTTACTGTTGTGTGTTCTTTATCTTTTCGTAGCTACTGCAAGGTTTAGTTTTAGTCTAAGTTTGTATTTAGCAAGAGCCTTGGCATTTGTTTAGTTAGTTGTTGGAACTCTCTTTAGTTTTCATGTTTATCTTGTTAAGAGGGTTGGTTGTTGCACTGAGTTGTGTCTTGTCTTGAAAGTAGGTAATTGAGGTTGCTATTCAATTGTAGTAGTAACTTGCAATAGTTTTGAGGTGTTGTTGTGATTAATGTTTGAACTTTTGGTGTCAAGAGCTCTAGCCTATTAGTGATAGGTGTCGTATTTTTGGAAATCCGTGTTTATTTTCAAAACCGACAAAAACTAGTTGAGAACTCTAGCTACTAGATGGATCGCTAATCTTTGGAGGGATCGGGTATTATAGTACACTCACGTACCATGAATCGAGGATGCGCAAGGATAACTAAACCCCCATACACTCCTCCTTGGGGTACGTGTATCTTTGTGAAACCTCCTTATTAGATTGAGAGTTACCGATAATAAGTGCATGAGTTCTTCGGAATAATGTGAGTATTCAAAAGTTGACACTTCCACCTTCCCATATTTTTCTAGCCTCTCCTGTGCTGTGCATTGCTTTCTTCTCACTCCGAGAGTTGGCGTCCACCTTCGCTGGTACATCCAAACCCTTGGCACGATACGCTCTGTCATCATAAACCCCCTTATATCCTTCCTCAAAACAACCACCATACATACCTATCAAGGAATTTCCATAGCCTTTCTGAGATATATTGCCATGCAACATCCATCTTCTCATGACTTGATCTTCATGTCATACATGTTCCTTCTACACTGGCAGAGGCATACCTTGCATACATCATGATAGCTACGTCTTCTTTATGTTTTGAGTACCTTGTAAAGTGTGAAGATCTTCTATACCCTCTTGTAAATTAGGGTGTTGCCGTTAAGTGAGGAAAAGATCCCAAAGTGGACGAAATAAAAGATCCCAAAGAGGACAAATGAGAGTTAAATAGAAAGAGCCATTGAGGCCACCAAAAAAATAGAAAAATATAAAAAAATAGAAAAAGTAATAAAAAGAGAGAAAGGTGCAACACTACTATCCTTTTGAAAGATCCACACTAGTACTCCCTCTTATCCTTGTATTCCATAGAGATGATCATACATGCATATAGCTATGTGGGGACCTTCACACTATAGAACTTGTCTTGCATATTCCAAGGATGAGCCTCCTCAAAAGAGCTCTAGGTCTAGGTCTTCATGAGCGAGAAAGTTGGATGCACCCCCACTAGTTCCATCGGAGAGCTTTTCTTAGCTCATATGTGCATCCGTTGCATGGCAATCCCTACTCCTCACATCATATCTATCATTTGGCCTTCTCTCGCCTATGATTTTCCTCATTGATGTGAGCCTTTCTCATCCTTTTTGTCTTCCTCCTCCACCATATTTCTCTCTTTGGCATCCTAAGTGTCAACTTTCGTGCTTACGCTCATCCACTGCATGAGTGCTCAAAATATCGAAAAGGAGTGGATCAAATTGACTTGTACCTGACTAGTGGTCTGGGGACGAGTCAAGATAAGATTCCAAAGAAGACCAAGTGTGAAACTTTAGTAGTTTGAGTTCTCAACAAAAATACTTTTTTTCTCGTATTCCCTATCCCCCTTCTTGCACGCAAACACCATTTGGTTACATTCGAGTCACGGACAGCGAGAGATCTTGCGCCTAATGCTCTTTTGTTACTTGTTTCAATGCTAATATAGACTCTTGCTTGTTATGTCTTGAATTGAATCACATAACTTGATTACTTTACCTTTCAAAGTTCTTGTATGGTTGCCGGCATGTCACCACAGAAATTATGCTTCTTATCATTTACCTACTCGAGGACGAGTAGGAATTAAGCTTGGGGATGTTGATACGTCCTAAATGTATCTATAATTTCTGCTTGCTCCATGCATGTTTTGTGTGATATTGCTATGATCTAGATAAACTTTCATACAATTTTGATCATATTTGGACTAACTTCTTAACTCAGTGCACCACAGTGCCAGTTCCTGTTTTCTGTTGTTTTTCTATTCCAGCTTTCCCCCATACTAAAAAGTGCTCCAAAAATACGGGAAATCGAATAAAAAATCAGCGCAACGTAACCTTCCAGAGCCCCGAAGGAGTGCCAGAGGGGCCCCACTTGGTGCAAAGGCGGCCAGGTGGCGCGACCTAGGGTGGGGCCGCGCCAGGTGGCCGCCTGGACACCTGGTGGCCCCCCTGGCTGCCACCCTTCGCCTATTTATTTCCCGTGACGTGAAACCCCCGAAGATAGAAGCCTTTTTCGCGATCTCACCTCTGTTCCGCCGCCGCCGCACTTCCAAGATCGGGAGCGCCAGCAGACTTCTTCCCGGCACCCTGCCGGAGGAAGGATCGACCTCCGAGAGCTTCCCCTCCATGATGGACGCTTACAGGATGTTCCGTGAGTAGTTTTCCTTGGACCATGGGTCCGTGATCAGTAGTTATGTGATGTTCTCCTCCCCTCTTTGTTTTTCATGGTTTAGTCCTCGTGAGCTTCCCTACATGATCGACGCACATATGTAATCTTTCTGCTGTTGCTATGCTGAGTTTGTTGGGATCTGATGGATTATGAGATTATGTTCAGATTTTGATAGAGTAATATATTTGGTTCTTATCTTTTACAATTTTGTTCCTAAGTAATTCTTGCATGTTCTCCGTTGCTGTTTATTGCTTTGGCCAAGTAGTAGGTAGTAACTCCAAGAGGGAACGTTATGCTTGATTGTGGGTTCATGCCCCCCGATGACACGCTTGAGTGACAGGAACATGAGTCTAGGGGATGTGATGTTGCCAAAAGGGGGAAAACAATGGTGCTTGTAACCGCAGTTGCAAGGATTGTTTACTTTACGCAAAGTGCTTTTTAATGCAGTTGTCTGTTGCTTTGGGTTTACAATTTGGGTGGGGATAACATCTTAATACTAGCGAGATGTTCTGGATAGATATCTCAAGGTGGATGATTAGTAGTAGATGCATTTGGATTTTGGTCTACTTATTTTGGCGTACTTCCCATGCTTTTGAGCCTCTTCCTTTCTTTGTAGCATAGTTAGCATTGCGGTGCGTTTTTAATCTTGTCAATTGCCCAGTTGTAATTTGTTTACCTCACATAGTGGTTTTATCGTCTTTTGGGAGAGAGACATCACTAGTGAACATAACGGGGCCCTGCTCCATATTCTCATCACTTTTTACACGCTTATTTACTTTCTTGTTTTTACTTTCTAGCTGATATCATTATCATTATTATCTGTTGCGTTGATCCTTTGTAAACAACAAGGCCGGAGAGATTGAGAACCTCTCTGTACTCATTGGGAGCAAAGTTATTTGTGTTGTGTGCAGGTCCAGGTTAAGGGAGCAATATCTCAAATGGCGTGTTGATCGCTTCACCACCTACTTATCATCTCTGGAGTCCTACTGGATTGATTACCTTGGTATCTTCACCGAGGGAAATTTGCCATTATCCTACATCACACCTTCCACTTGGGGTAACCAACGAGGAGAGGTGTTGGACCCGTCAACTCTCTCGCCATCAGCATCGCATGTCCTTCACTGAGCGCTCGACGAGATCAAATGGGGGCCATCCAATAGATCAAAGTTGGGAGACTTCATCTGTGGCATAGCCCTTGTCAAGTCGTCGCTGTTGACAAGCTCGATGTCGAGACCAGCACGCAGCATATGAAGAAAGACACATGCAATCTGGTTTATACACTCCAACCTGGCAAAGTAGGCACCCCAATCGGCCGCAACCGCGGTGAGGTGTTCATCCAGGGGCACAAGGAAGGAATGCACCGGGATCTGATGTGCCGAGCCAGCTAGTGCGGCTGGGAGATGACTATCAGTGACCACATCTACGTCCTCAAGCTCACGGTGATATGTGGGAACGCTTAGGCGGCGATTCTTTGGGGTAGGGTGTGGGGATATGGATGAAAGAGGGTGTTTCGCCGGATCCATGCACGCAGATGGTAAGAGGAAGGGATGCAACTCGGTGGTTTACCTGATAAGAAAGGGAGGAGCACGGCAGCGCAAAGAAGATGGTGGCGGCGACCGAGGGGGGGGGATATGAGTGGGTTGGGGGCTAGGGTGTGTGGGGGAGAAGGCTAAAATACACACATAAGGCGCGAATACTGAAAATTTCGCTTGGAAACTGAAAACTTGAGCGGGGGAAACATACATTACACATAGTTCCTTTCGATAAACATGTTGAAGGGAATATGCCCGAGAGGCAATAATAAAGTGGTTATTATCTTATTCCATGTTTATGATAAATGTTTATTTTCATGCTATAATTGTGTTAACCGGAAACGTTAATACATGTGTGTTTAATAAACAAAGAAAAGGTTCCTAGTAATGTCTCTCTTTATACTAGCTTGTTGATTAACGGATGATCAAGGTTTCCTGATCATTGACATTGGATGTCGTTAATAACAAGGTCATATCATTGGAGAATGATGTGATGAACATACACCCACAGTAGTTATAGCAATACGATCATGTCATCAAAGTTTCTATTGCTGTATCAAACTTTCACGAAGTAACCCTAATCCTTAGACCATGAGATCACGTCAATCACTGACACCGGAAGAGTACTTTGATTCCATCAAACGTCACACCGTAACAGGGTGATTATAAAGGTGTCGTTGGGTACTTGGAAAGTGTTAGTTGAGGCTCGTGGATCAAGAGTGGGATTTGTCCATCCAGATGACGGAGAGATATACTCTGGGCCCTCTCGATGATATCACATTGACATCGCTTGCAAGCACGTGACTGGCTCACGAGGATGTTATATCACGGAACGAGTAAAGAGTACTTGTCGGTAACGAGATCGAACTAGGTATGGATGATACCAAATGATCGGATCTCGGACAAGTAAAATATCGCGAGACAAAAGGAATTGGTTACGGAGTAATGGTTCACACGATCACTAGTTCATCGTTGAGTAAGTGGGAGTCATCATGGATCTCCAGATCCCTCTGATGATTATTGATCGGAGAAGAGTCTCTGTCATGTCCATTTTATTCACGAACTGTAGGGTGACACACTTAAGGATTCGTTGACGCGTTTGAGTGGATACGGAACGCCGGAGAATATACTGGACAGCACATGGACTGTTTTTGATAAAATTGCTGGAATAGTTTCGGTATATCAAAATAGTGCAAGGGGATAATTGTTAATGTGTTCATTGAATGAAGTGTTCATCAATGAAGTACTCATTGAATGAAGTGTTCATTAATTTGAGTGACATTAAACAAGATAATTAAAAGTGTTTTAATGTGATAAAACTCTTGGAATTTTGAGTGGAGATTTATGGAAATTATGGGAATAATGTGTGACCCTTTGTTTTTGTGAGTGGAGAGTCCACCCACATGATGAGGGGAGAGGTGGGGGCACCTCTTGGGGCGTGCTACCCCTTGGGGGCTGCCTCCCCCTCCTCCTATATATAGATGGGTGGAGGTCCTCACACAACTCACTCATTCCTCCATCTCTCATATGCCCTTTGGTTGGCATCTTCCTCCCCTTGCTAGCTGATCCAGTTTCACGAGTACGGTGCTTAGGCGAAGCCCTGCTCAAGATCTTCTCTACCACCACCACCACTATGTTGTAGTGCTGCTGGAGTTCCCGAGGATCCACTACTTCCGCTGCCCAACTGGAGCAAGGGGCGGAGGTCGTCACTGATCTGTACGTGTGACCGACTACGGAGACGCTACCCGTTCGTGGCGTCAAGTCTTCATCACGACCTTGAGGTCGGCGAGTGTTCGACTACATCACCCACGAGAATAGTTCTCGTTAAAGCTTTTGGTCTTCGAGGGTGAGTCCTTCTCAAACCGTTACAAGTGATCTTCTAGATGTGATCTTGGCTGTTACAACCGTAGGAAAATTTTTGTTTTCTATGCAACGAACCCTTCACATGTGCTATACATGGGAAACTATCCATGGAACCCCTCATCCCCGAAATTTTGATCCACATCTCTTTAAGTTCCAACCACTCGGGGTAGGTGTGGTGATAGAGATCGCACACTGTAAGGTTATTCCTGGCGTCCGTAATAGGGTGACTATCCCACACGGATTTGTGAGAAGAATTGTGCGTGAAAATATAACCCATGGACCACACTGTGTGAGGTCCGGGCGCGCCATACGAAGCGGCACAGATGGGACTACACGCACGTCTCGGGGAAGTAAGTGCGCCATTTACTTACCATGGAGACTTGAATGCATGCAGTTGATGCTCAAAAAGAAATTGCATGCAGTTGAGAAGGAGGAATGCGTAGTGGGGAAAACCGCTGATTCGTCCATCCCCTCTATGATAACTGGAACCCTCAGCCCTCCCATGCATCATTCGCCTCGAAATTAAGCATCATCTTCCTCCTCCCGCGCTCGCATGCATCGCGCCCCTTCGATCCCCGCCGTCGCCGGCCACTACACCATCACCCAGCAGTTGCAAAAAATCACCATGCCGTTGGAAGGCTGTCGGAAGATCAACCATGATCGCACCACCAGTGCCCACCATGGGATGAAACTCTCCGTCTGGTACGCCAACGACCCCTGCAAGGCCGCCATCTGCATCGAGGAGCTTGAGGAAGACCTGGCGACGATGCGCTACAAGGTTGTCGACCTTGACATCGAGTACACCAAGGATCACAGTAGGGCCACCGTCGTGCAGTTCTGCGTTGGGAAAAAAGTCCTCCTCTACCACATTTGCAGGGCTGTCAGCCGCTGCCAGAGGCTCGAGGAGTTCCTCTCTAGCGAGAAGTACACCTTCGCCACCGTCGACACCGC
This sequence comes from Bromus sterilis, assembly GCA_950022295.1. Lineage (NCBI taxonomy): Eukaryota > Viridiplantae > Streptophyta > Magnoliopsida > Poales > Poaceae > Bromus > Bromus sterilis. The sequence continues at coordinate 132,063,826 of OX465601.1, read as the reverse complement.
AAACGACAAGAAGGTGCTCAAAAACTCTAGCTTGCGGGTAACCAACCTCGTCGACCTACAGAAGCATTATAGGGTGGTGGGCAGCCTCAAGAAGGAAGGTGAACGGGATTCCCATGAAGACCTCGCCGTTTCCATCAGCTGCCCTTCTTACAAAGGCAAGAAGAGCGGGATGGACAATGCTACGAAGGAAAGGTTGCAATCGTCATGGGAGGGCGAGCTCACTGGGCCTCACGTCGTCTACGCGACGTTGGATGCCTTTGTCAGTTACGACTCGTACATGCGCATCTCAGCAATGCAGAGTGCCTCGTCCTAGAACAAATCCCTGACGATCCTAAGGATGACCCGGTGGCGAGCAACGGAAGGAAGAACAACAAGCGCGGTGGGAGCAGTCGACGACGATGATGAAGCACGCACGAAACGATGAACGAACTGAAAGTGCATGCATTTAGCGTAGTTTTGGCAGTAAATCACTTATTAGTATGTTTTATTAATCTGTAGGATTATGCATGTAGTTATATATGTATTCATATTGGTGTATTATTCATAAAACTTTATTACTTGTGAATTCATTATATATGATCACAAATTGCACAGGGTATAGGTTATGCAAACAATTGTAATATATAAAGAGTTAAATACAATATCCACCGGAACTACAGCAGCATGATGCTGGTTCATTGGCGACCGTTCGATCCGTGTGCATTGGAAGGTGAAGGGCTGATGTGCGAGAGATGATAATGGCTTCTCGCCCTTCGTTGGTTACCCCAAGTGGAAGGTGAGATGTAGGATAGCAGCAAATTCCCCTATGTAGAGGATAGGATTTATCTCCCGTAGGACTCCGAAAGCAGCAAAGTAGGTGACAACGGCGCTAGAAATTTAGCGGTTGACGTGGACCTGCACACAGACACGAATAACTTTGCTCCCAACGAAGTTCAGAGAGGTTGTCAACCTCTCCGGTCTTGTTGTTTACAAAGGGTCAAACACAAGGGATGATGATAATGATAGCAACTGGAAAGTAAAAGCGGGAAATAAAATGAGCGTGTAAACAGTGATGAGAATATGTACCAGGGTCCCATGATGTTCACTAGTGACGTCTCTCTCCCAAAAGACGATAAAACTGCTACGAGGTAAACAAATCATAGCTGGGCAATTGACAGGATTAAAAACGCACCACAATGCTAACTATGCTACAAAAAAAGGAAGAGGCTCAAAAGCATGGGCGGTACGCCAAAATAAGTAGACCGAAATCCAACTGCATCTACTACTTATCATCCACCTTGAGATATATATCCAGAACATCTCGATGGTATTAAGTTGCGAGCCCCACCCAAAGTGTAAACCCAAAGCAACAGACAACTGCATTAAAAGAACTTTGCGTAAAGTAAACAATCCTTGTAACCGAGGTTACAAGCACCGTTGTTTTCCCCCTTGTGGCAAAACCACATCCCCTAGACTCATGTTTCTGTCACTCAAGCGTGTCATCAGGGGGCATGAACCCACAATCGAGCATAATGTTCCCTCTTGGGGTCACTACCTACTACTTTGCCAAAGCATAAGCGGTACTGGAGCTCCTCCCCTCCCTCGAGCCGCTCCCACGAGCGTCCTCGGGGGGAACCCCTAGCCACCGCCCCCAGCCCCTCCCCTCCTGCCTCTCCCTCCCTCGTCGCCACCCCGCAGCGCCGCCGGGCGAAGCCGGGCTGGCGTGGGCGGCGGCGGTGTCAACCTCCTCCTCTCCTGCGCGGATCCACGACCAACGTGGGGCGGCTGCCGCCGGAGGCGCCGGGCTATGGCGGGTCCTGGTGGAGCGGCCTCGGGTGCGTCTGCTGCTGGCGCACGGTCGGTGTCTCGGGGTGGCACGGTGGCTGCCATGGAGGGGCACGCGTGGGCGCAGACCGGCGCCGTTTGGGCGGCGACGGATCTGGCTCCAGGAGGCGCGGGTCGCGGGCGGCGCGGGTCTGGCTTTGGACTTTCGACGACTGCAGATGGGTCTTTCCGTCGCGGGCGCACAATGTTTCTCCATGGGCGACGGTGGTTCCGGTGACGGCGCGGCAGTGGAGATCTGGGTGGTGAGGAGGCGGTGGCGCGACCACTTGGCGGCGGGCTTGCGCAGCGACCGACGGTGGCGCTCTCTCGGCCTAGATCTGGGCCCTTTGGGGCCCCGTTTGGGTCTAGGCGGTCCTGGTTCGGCCTCTTCTGCATCGGCTCCGGCGGACGGAGGGGCGGCTCGTGCGGGGGGTTGCGGAGATGGCGGCACGCGTACTGCAGCACGACGACGGGAGCTTCACGAGCCTTTGAATACTCGGGCGGGCCGACTGCCTGCTTTGCTCCTCGATGTCAATAATAAAGTGGTTATTATCTTATTCCATGTTTACGATAAATGTTTATTTTCATGCTATAATTGTGTTAACCGGAAACGTTAATACATGTGTGTTTAATAAACAAAGAAAAGGTTCCTAGTAATGTCTCTCTTTATAGTAGCTTGTTGATTAACGGATGATCAAGGTTTCCTGATCATTGACATTGGATGTCGTTAATAACAAGGTCATATCAATGGAGAATGATGTGAGGAACATACACCCACAGTAGTTATAGCAATACGATCATGTCATCAAAGTTTCTATTGCTGTATCAAACTTTCACGAAGTAACCCTAATCCTTAGACCATGAGATCACGTCAATCACTGACACCGGAAGAGTACTTTGATTCCATCAAACATCACACCGTAACAGGGTGATTATAAAGGTGTCGTTGGGTACTTGGAAAGTGTTAGTTGAGGCTCGTGGATCAAGAGTGGGATTTGTCCATCCAGATGACGGAGAGATATACTCTGGGCCCTCTCGGTGGTATCACATTGACATCGCTTGCAAGCACGTGACTGGCTCACGAGGATATTATATCACTGAACGAGTAAAGAGTACTTGTCGGTAACCAGATCGAACTAGGTATGGATGATACCAAATGATCGGATCTCGGACAAGTAAAATATCGCGAGACAAAAGGAATTGGTTACGGAGTAATGGTTCACACGATCACTAGTTCATCGTGTTGGAAATATGCCCTAGAGGCAATAATAAAATTTTATTATATATATTTCCACGTTCGTAATTAATGTTTATATTTCTGTGCTATAATTGCAATGACCCTGACTATGAGATTCAGAAGAAAACTCACTTGCTTCTGTGGAAATGTAAACACCAAGAGTTCCTGGTTTAGCCTCTAAGACCAGCTCATGTGCTAACTGATGATTACGTTTTCTTAATCATGGACATTGTTCTTGTAACAAGGATGTCAGTAGCAATGGGAACATATTGTTAGCAGAACAATGATGTTGAACCGACCCCAGTATTGAATGATATACTTAGAGATCACATCGTAACAACGTTATAAGTCATATCATGAAATGTTATCATATACGTAATTCCTTAGACCATGAGAGTATCAAGTTGCTTCACACAGGAAGACATGCTTTGGTTCTTAGATGAATCCTCCCGTAAATGGGAAGTAGTAAAATAAGTTCTGGGTATGTCAGATGGTGTGGCTAGTGACTGTGATAGTTCAAGAATAGGATTTGCTCCTTCACGATGAAGAGATATTGACTTTGGGCCCACTCGGTATGACGGTATCCATTATAGTCTGGCCAGACGCATTGTGATTCAGTCACGGGGATACCGGAATACGATAACGAGAAAATGGACAAACGAGCAAAGAGGATAACGAGTGGCTTGTGTTCAAGAAGTTGTTACACATGGGTGCCAAACATCTCTCCTCTAACTTTGTCATATATCACGAAGCAAAGGGAATGGTACATGAATAAACATAATGGTTCACTCGAAGTTTCTTCGTGTATGTGCGGGAGTCAACATGGGTGTCCATGGCTCCGCTGTTGATTATTGGCTATTGACAAAAGGCTTTTGACCTATGTCCGGAAGATGTTCTGAGTCATGTCCGCATTATACCGAACCTATTGGGTCACACACTTAACGAGCAGTAGTCTGTTAGAATACTAGTATGGTAGAAGGTTTAGTGGAAGCAAAGCAGAATAGTTCATACGGGTACCGGAAGTAGTTCCGGAGATTTATGGAATAGTTCATAAGGGCACCAGAAGTAGTTCTGGGTATTTAGGATATGTTCGGATCTCTCTGGAGTAGTCCCAGGTGGTTCCGGAACATATGAAAATGGTAATGGGAAAGTTTACGATCAACCGGAATAGTTTCGGTGATCGATGGACAGCTTAAACAATATGTTGTGTTCACCGGACATAATAACCTTTTCCCGGATGGCTCCGAAACCCATTTAGATGGCTCCGGAACATTCGTTAGAGGTTCCGGAAGGTATTGGAAGTGCTCCAAAAGTGTCCGGAATGTCCCGAAACAGTCCCGGTAGGTCCCGGAAGGTCCTGGAAGCTTCTAGAAGGTTCCGGAAGGTTCCGGGCAGTACCACCCACTGCCCTGCGCCCCTGGCCTTGGGGGGCAAGCCACCTAGGCTGCCCTGGCCGGCCAGGTGGTGGGGGCGCACCAAAAAGGGGTGGGAGATCCTCCAGGTGGGATTTCCAAATACCATTATGGAAGGTTTCCGGTGGGAAGGTATGTGTAGGTTTGGAAGGCTTGGGAGTCCAAGTTGGACTCCCAAACCTCCTTGAGCTGCGCCCTAGGCCCCTTGGCCACCTATATAAGGTGAGCCAAGGGTGGGGGCAAGACAGACAATCAATCCCCAAGGCCTATGCGCCACCCTCCCTCCTGTAAACCCCGTTGCTCCACTTTTAGACCCCGGTTTAGACGCTGTTCTAGATCGGAATCCGTTAGGGTTTTCTCCCTCTAGTTTTCTCGGTGGCGTTCATCTCTGGACGGCGGAGCGCTGCTGGATTGCTGCTACGGGATGTGTGGATACTAATGGAGGGGTCGTACCTTCGACCCTTCTTCGAGGAGCTTGTTCATGGGACTTGTCCGTGGGACTAGATCGCGGGACTTGTTCGTGGGATTGATCGAGGGACTGTTCGTGCGAGAACTTGCGAGATCTACTTCCACTACGTCCACGAGCTTCACCAACTCTACTTCCGCTACATCGGTTGGTGAGCCATGACCTAAAACCTTGTATGCAATCTTCTTGGATGATCTTGGGTTCTTGATTCGTAGGCCGAAAAATTTTGTTTTCTACTACGTTGCCCAACAGTGGTATCAGAGCGATCCTTGTTTAGATGCATGTTTAGGTAGATCATATGTTGATATGAGGCATTGATTTTCTTGTTTGCTTCCCTATCATGTGATCTTTTCTTTGCTCGACGGCATGATGTGATTTTGCTACAAGGTTTGAGTTTTGCCATGATCCCTCTATGCTGCTCTTAGTATGCTGGTTGCCTTGATCATGGACTACATCAAATTCCTTGGATCTCATCCTAGTCTTGCTATAGAAAATTTTACATGAACGGGCTTGTGGATTTTATGAACTCAAATCCACACGGGGTCACGCGTTTAACGAAGTTTGGCTTGTGGCATTAGTTGCTACACGCACCCCGTATGTTAAACTAGCAACAAAAGAAGTATCGTGTTTTTGTTTTGTCTAGGGTTTCTCGTTTGCCTTGTAAACCTGCTTAACAACCACGATCAAAGTTGCAACAACCCGTGTAGATGGCGATCTAACTCGTTTTTGCAGAGTATGCATGTGATGTGGTATAGCCTTCAAGATTTGCAATGTGTTTGTATGAGATGCTATATGTTATGTAATATTTATTCGCGACCTGCGTGTCGTGGTACGGCATGATGACTGGAGTCATATGATTGTCACTTAATTATGGCCTGCGTGCCAGAACTGTTTATTAGCTCGAGGCAAAGCAATAGATAGATGCAAAGGTGATGATCTACGATGCGGAGGTGGACCCCGACGCACATGCCGGAAGCCGTGGTGATGTTCTCGGCGCCAAGGAGAAAGTTGGTGGACGCGGTGACTTCTACCACGACGGCGTGAAGACTACGAAGACTTCACGAAGCAAAGGGCTATATCATATCACATAATTTTATGAACTGTCTGTGATGTTTATCCCTTTGATGCACCCTTGTTTGATGCGCGGTAGTCGTGTTTTATTAGGGTGATCTCTCGCAAAACAATATCAAGTTGATAGTGTTCTTCCAACTGTAGCACCGTCTATACTATGTTTCACATCGGAGCAGGTCATGTCACATGGGTGCACACGTGTGTGACGCATAAAAGGCGGGTGTGTTAAAAGAACACACAGCGCATTACACTTGGTTGTCTTGACGGTTTGGATAAAAGTTTGCTACCGGAACACACCCATCGAAAGATGAACAAGAATCACATGTGTTGTGATTGGCAAGTTGGCCTACCGGTCCAGTCTAAGTCATCAGTGATGTCACATCAATGGCAGACGATTGGGTTGGATCTTGAATCACTCCAGCATCAATTACGAGAGATATTGATCTGAGTGGGAGCGCACTAAGTAATTAAATTGATTAATCACAAGTGCAACTTAATTATGAACAAAGTCTTAGTATTTGCATTATCGTTGTAGAATAATGGCTCGCGTTACCACCTTCCCAATTGATTTTGATTAACTGTTTTATCTGGTAAAAACTTTACGATTGGTACCGTATTGTGAGGACTATCCTCAATAGTGTCGAGAAGGAGCTTGTCCTATCGCAAATTTTTGATGCTCTCCCGCTGATGCTATGGATGATGTGACTTATGTCCATAATCCAAAATGCTAGAATTCCACGACAGCTAAGTGCATTGTCTTCACCACCATGAAACCCGAACTTCGAAAAGTTTGGGATAGTTATGTTATATTCATGGAACTGAAAAATAAGTTTTCAGTAGTAAGACAATTAATGTTGGATATAAGATATCTAGTACAATGTATGATTGTAAGCATTAGTGAAAATGTTCATTGTGCTCTAAACAAAACTGATAAGTGTGGGATCCAGAAGAACAATGATCATATGATGATGAGGATTAAGGGAAAGGAAGTTCCATAGGGTGTTAGTAAGACTTACACGCCGGAAAGTCCATGGCCTGCGCCACCCTTGATCATGTGTGATCTTCTGTGAGTAGAAGTGACATTGGAAATAGAACTATGATACGTATAAAGGCAAAATGAAAGAAGACTGGAATAACCAGCTCAGAAATGAAAGTCATACGGAGTTATAGATGAATTCATTGCTGGTCAAGAGATGTAATTCTTGGGAATCATGATTAAGCAGTTAATTGTGGATTCTGTATATTGTGATTAAACTGTTGATCACCGGAATATCACATCGATTGCATATTGTTGCAACTCGATGCAAGAAATACTATGGCCTTTATGACTAGCTAATGATGAGTTTTGACACGCTCGGGAACACGGTAAAAGGTTTACTATACCGTGTGTTGACTCTATGATTATCTTCATAATTCATTTTAGAGTTGAGTAAATTGTTACTACACTTTAGCCTTGTTGCAAAACATCATTTTGAATCATGTTTGTTGCAATAGAGTTGTTCAAAGCTATGAATAACGTAAAGGCCATACTTCCATTATGAATAGGTTGTATGTTATGAATCTTGATAATAATACTAAACATCCATAACACTGACGCTAAACGTCGCAAGACTAACAGAAATACCACATAGATGTGGCACTGCCGTTTATCACAAGTGACATAACATGCATGAAGAATTTCCATAAGTGATGGACTTTCGAGTCATATGATTATGAATCACTTGACGCTTGCGATCTTTGTCTCGAAGTAATGTGACTAAAACACCGTTGATAGGCCATACATGAACGGGCAACTAAACCATTGGTAATCATACATGATGATGTGTGTAGTCCAATAAGTATAGTTGTGTGCAGTGGATTCCCTATCTTCACTCATGAGTTGAAGTGGATATGTGGATATCTGTTCAATAGAGACATACGTCTGAAATCTTTGAAATGTTCAAGGAATTTTAGAGTGAAATAGAAATTCATTGTAATGAGAAAATAAAGCTTCTGCAAATTAGATTGTAGAAAGTAATATTTGAGTTACAAGTTTAGCGAACGTCTGATGAGTTGTGAAGAAGTATCATAACTTGCGTCCACTATGAGTAAAGTGTTCGAGAGATGTAATCAAGCCATGTATGACACGGTAAGATCAAATATGACGTTTATCAATTTGCCATTATACATATTAAAGTTATGCGTTAGTGACTACGGCTTTTACACTGAAAAGAGCATCATCAAATCTGTTGAAATGACACCATATTAGATGTGGTATGGACTGTTAAAACCATGTTGTCTTTTCTTAAAATTTGGGTATATGAGGCATATGTTTGACATACTCAAAACCCCAAATCAGATAAGTGCTACTTTGTTAAGGTTATGCCAAAAGTTTTGGTATTCCTCTATCACTACACAAAATCAAAACTGTTTGCTGTTAAGAACAATGTGTTTTGAAGAAAAATAGTTTCTTACAAAAAGGTGAGTGGGAGGACAGTGCAACTTGTCAAAGATTGTTGAATCTTCAGAGAAGTGCGCAGCTGAACCACACAGGTTAGACAAAACTCGTACAAACATTCATGATATGTAAAACGAGATATTGTTGTTCGACAATGATAAACCTGTGATATACAAAGAAGCGTTGATGGGCCCTGACTCCGGGATTTGGCTAAATGCCAAATAATCCGAGATAGTATCCATGGAAGTAAGTCAAGTTTTGAACTTGGTAGACCCTCCGAAAGACTAAAAGTCTGAAGAATATATATATGGATCTATAATTGATTCGGATGAAATTGTTTTATCCATAAAGCTCAACTCGTTGGAAAATTGCTTTCTAGCAAGTTCAAAGGTTGACTACGGCGAAATAGTGTCGACCGTAGAAATGCTTTAGTCAGTTCGGGTTATACTAGCAATTACTACATATCTCATTTATAGGATATGGTAGAATGAACGTCAAAAACAAAGTTCCTACACGGAAATATAACAAAGGACGTATACGTGATACGACCGGAATGTTTTGTCGATTCAAAGGATGCTAAAATAGATGCAAGCCTTGGATATCCAGTGATGGACTGAAGCTAGCATAATGGAGTTGGAATTTTCGTTGTGATGAAATTGCGAAAAGAGTTTGTTTTCATCAGGAATAACAAAGATGCTTGAATATTCAAGAAAGTAAGTGGGAGCTGAATAATATTTCTAAAACCTTATGTAGATGACATATTGTTGATTGGAAATGATATAAATTTCTTGACACGAATAAGGACTTCGTTGGAAATAATTTTCAGTTGAAGAATTTGGGCTGATATAGCATTAGGATTGAGCACAATGATCTATGTAGATAGTAAGTGCCTGATCATGCTAAGACAAACATTACATGTTGACATGATACTAAAGTAGTTTAGTATGAAAACGCCAAGAAGAATGTTCTTGCCGAGGTCACGGTGAAAAATTATTTGCAGATATCAGTGTTCATGAACAGAGATAAGCAAAAACACGTCAATTGAATTCCACTCACCTCTGTGTTTGGATTAATCATGTACACCATAATATGTAAAACGACCAGATATGTCCAACGCTCCAAAAGGTTGTGAGCAAGATACCAAAGTGATCAATATGTTGATCATTGGACAAACAATGAAAAGTTAAACTTATGATAGATAAGATTTGTTTCTCGGAAAATGGAGAGAATGAAGAGCTCGTTGTAATGGGTTACACCAGCTGAACTTATGATAGCCTCTAAGACCAGCTCATGTGCTAACTGATGATTACGTTTTCTTAATCATGGACATTGTTCTTGTAACAAGGATGTCAGTAGCAATGGGAACATATTGTTAGCAGAACAATGATGTTGAACCGACCCCAGTATTGAATGATATACTTAGAGATCACATCGTAACAACGTTATAAGTCATATCATGAAATGTTATCATATACGTAATTCCTTAGACCATGAGAGTATCAAGTTGCTTCACACAGGAAGACATGCTTTGGTTCTTAGATGAATCCTCCCGTAAATGGGAAGTAGTAAAATAAGTTCTGGGTATGTCAGATGGTGTGGCTAGTGACTGTGATAGTTCAAGAATAGGATTTGCTCCTTCACGATGAAGAGATATTGACTTTGGGCCCACTCGGTATGACGGTATCCATTATAGTCTGGCCAGACGCATTGTGATTCAGTCACGGGGATACCGGAATACGATAACGAGAAAATGGACAAACGAGCAAAGAGGATAACGAGTGGCTTGTGTTCAAGAAGTTGTTACACATGGGTGCCAAACATCTCTCCTCTAACTTTGTCATATATCACGAAGCAAAGGGAATGGTACATGAATAAACATAATGGTTCACTCGAAGTTTCTTCGTGTATGTGCGGGAGTCAACATGGGTGTCCATGGCTCCGCTGTTGATTATTGGCTATTGACAAAAGGCTGTTGACCTATGTCCGGAAGATGTTCTGAGTCATGTCCGCATTATACCGAACCTATTGGGTCACACACTTAACGAGCAGTAGTCTGTTAGAATACTAGTATGGTAGAAGGTTTAGTGGAAGCAAAGCAGAATAGTTCATACGGGTACCGGAAGTAGTTCCGGAGATTTATGGAATAGTTCATAAGGGCACCAGAAGTAGTTCTGGGTATTTAGGATATGTTCGGATCTCTCTGGAGTAGTCCCAGGTGGTTCCGGAACATATGAAAATGGTAATGGGAAAGTTTACGATCAACCGGAATAGTTTCGGTGATCGATGGACAGCTTAAACAATATGTTGTGTTCACCGGACATAATAACCTTTTCCCGGATGGCTCCGAAACCCATTTAGATGGCTCCGGAACATTCGTTAAAGGTTCCGGAAGGTATTGGAAGTGCTCCAAAAGTGTCCGGAATGTCCCGAAACAGTCCCGGAAGGTCCTGGAAGCTTCTAGAAGGTTCCGGAAGGTTCCGGGCAGTACCACCCACTGCCCTGCGCCCCTGGCCTTGGGGGGCAAGCCACCTAGGCTGCCCTGGCCGGCCAGGTGGTGGGGGCGCACCAAAAAGGGGTGGGAGATCCTCCAGGTGGGATTTCCAAATACCATTATGGAAGGTTTCCGGTGGGAAGGTATGTGTAGGTTTGGAAGGCTTGGGAGTCCAAGTTGGACTCCCAAACCTCCTTGAGCTGCGCCCTAGGCCCCTTGGCCACCTATATAAGGTGAGCCAAGGGTGGGGGCAAGACAGACAATCAATCCCCAAGGCCTATGCGCCACCCTCCCTCCTGTAAACCCCGTTGCTCCACTTTTAGACCCCGGTTTAGACGTTGTTCTAGATCGGAATCCGTTAGGGTTTTCTCCCTCTAGTTTTCTCGGTGGCGTTCATCTCTGGACGGCGGAGCGCTGCTGGATTGCTGCTACGGGATGTGTGGATACTAATGGAGGGGTCGTACCTTCGACCCTTCTTCGAGGAGCTTGTTCATGGGACTTGTCCGTGGGACTAGATCGCGGGACTTGTTCGTGGGATTGATCGAGGGACTGTTCGTGCGAGAACTTGCGAGATCTACTTCCACTACGTCCACGAGCTTCACCAACTCTACTTCCGCTACATCGGTTGGTGAGCCATGACCTAAAACCTTGTATGCAATCTTCTTGGATGATCTTGGGTTCTTGATTCGTAGGCCGAATTTTTTTGTTTTCTACTACGTTGCCCAACACATCGTTGAGTAAGTGGGAGTCATCATGGATCTCCAGATCCCTCTGATGATTATTGATCGGAGAAGAGTCTCTGTCATGTCCATTTTATTCACGAACCGTAGGGTGACACACTTAAGGATTCGTTGACGCGTTTGAGTGGATACGAAACGCCGGAGAATATACTGGACAGCACATGGACTGTTTTTGATAAAACTGCTGGAATAGTTTCGGTATATCAAAATAGTGCAAGGGGATAATTGTTAATGTGTTCATTGAATGAAGTGTTCATCAATGAAGTACTCATTGAATGAAGTGTTCATTAATTTGAGTTACATTAAACAAGATAATTAAAAGTGTTTTAATGTGATAAAACTCTTGGAATTTTGAGTGGAGATTTATGGAAATTATGGGAATAATGTGTGACCCTTTGTTTTTGTGAGTGGAGAGTCCACCCACATGATGAGGGGAGAGGTGGGGGCACCTCTTGGGGCGTGCTACCCCTTGGGGGCTGCCTCCCCCTCCTCCTATATATAGATGGGTGGAGGTCCTCACACAACTCACTCATTCCTCCATCTCTCATATGCCCTTTGGTTGGCATCTTCCTCCCCTTGCTAGCTGATCCAGTTTCACGAGTACGGTGCTTAGGCGAAGCCCTGCTCAAGATCTTCTCTACCACCACCACCACTATGTTGTAGTGCTGCTGGAGTTCCCGAGGATCCACTACTTCCGCTGCCCAACTGGAGCAAGGGGCGGAGGTCGTCACTGATCTGTACGTGTGACCGACTACGGAGACGCTGCCCGTTCGTGGCGTCAAGTCTTCATCACGACCTTGAGGTCGGCGAGTGTTCGACTACATCACCCACGAGAATAGTTCTCGTTAAAGCTTTTGGTCTTCGAGGGTGAGTCCTTCTCAAACCGTTACAAGTGATCTTCTAGATGTGATCTTGGCTGTTACAACCGTAGGGAAATTTTTGTTTTCTATGCAACGAACCCTTCACATGTGCTATACATGGGAAACTATCCATGGAACCCCTCATCCCCGAAATTTTGATCCACATCTCTTTAAGTTCCAACCACTCGGGGTAGGTGTGGTGATAGAGATCGCACACTGTAAGGTTATTCCTGGCGTCCGTAATAGGGTGACTATCCCACACGGATTTGTGAGAAGAATTGTGCGTGAAAATATAACCCATGGACCACACTGTGTGAGGTCCGGGCGCGCCATACGAAGCGGCACAGATGGGACTACACGCACGTCTCGGGGAAGTAAGTGCGCCATTTACTTACCATGGAGACTTGAATGCATGCAGTTGATGCTCAAAAAGAAATTGCATGCAGTTGAGAAGGAGGAATGCGTAGTGGGGAAAACCGCTGATTCGTCCATCCCCTCTATGATAACTGGAACCCTCAGCCCTCCCATGCATCATTCGCCTCGAAATTAAGCATCATCTTCCTCCTCCCGCGCTCGCATGCATCGCGCCCCTTCGATCCCCGCCGTCGCCGGCCACTACACCATCACCCAGCAGTTGCAAAAAATCACCATGCCGTTGGAAGGCTGTCGGAAGATCAACCATGATCGCACCACCAGTGCCCACCATGGGATGAAACTCTCCGTCTGGTACGCCAACGACCCCTGCAAGGCCGCCATCTGCATCGAGGAGCTTGAGGAAGACCTGGCGACGATGCGCTACAAGGTTGTCGACCTTGACATCGAGTACACCAAGGATCACAGTAGGGCCACCGTCGTGCAGTTCTGCGTTGGGAAAAAAGTCCTCCTCTACCACATTTTCAGGGCTGTCAGCCGCTGCCAGAGGCTCGAGGAGTTCCTCTCTAGCGAGAAGTACACCTTCGCCACCGTCGACACCGCAAACGACAAGAAGGTGCTCAGAAACTCTAGCTTGCGGGTAACCAACCTCGTCGACCTACAGAAGCATTATAGGGTGGTGGGCAGCCTCAAGAAGGAAGGTGAACGGGATTCCCATGAAGACCTCGCCGTTTCCATCAGCTGCCCTTCTTACAAAGGCAAGAAGAGCGGGATGGACAATGCTACGAAGGAAAGGTTGCAATCGTCATGGGAGGGCGAGCTCACTGGGCCTCACGTCGTCTACGCGACGTTGGATGCCTTTGTCAGTTACGACTCGTACATGCGCATCTCAGCAATGCAGAGTGCCTCGTCCTAGAACAAATCCCTGACGATCCTACGGATGACCCGGTGGCGAGCAACGGAAGGAAGAACAACAAGCGCGGTGGGAGCAGTCGACGACGATGATGAAGCACGCACGAAACGATGAACGAACTGAAAGTGCATGCATTTAGCGTAGTTTTGGCAGTAAATCACTTATTAGTATGTTTTATTAATCTGTAGGATTATGCATGTAGTTATATATGTATTCATATTGGTGTATTATTCATAAAACTTTATTACTTGTGAATTCATTATATATGATCACAAATTGCACAGGGTATAGGTTATGCAAACAATTGTAATATATAAAGAGTTAAATACAATATCCACCGGAACTACAGCAGCATGATGTTGGTTCATTGGCGACCGTTCGATCCGTGTGCATTGGAAGGTGAAGGGCTGATGTGCGAGAGATGATAATGGCTTCTCGCCCTTCGTTGGTTACCCCAAGTGGAAGGTGAGATGTAGGATAGCAGCAAATTCCCCTATGTAGAGGATAGGATTTATCTCCCGTAGGACTCCTAAAGCAGCAAAGTAGGTGACAACGGCGCTAGAAATTTAGCGGTTGACGTGGACCTGCACACAGACACGAATAACTTTGCTCCCAACGAAGTTCAGAGAGGTTGTCAACCTCTCCGGTCTTGTTGTTTACAAAGGGTCAAACACAAGGGATGATGATAATGATAGCAACTGGAAAGTAAAAGCGGGAAATAAAATGAGCGTGTAAACAGTGATGCGAATATGTACCAGGGTCCCATGATGTTCACTAGTGACGTCTCTCTCCCAAAAGACGATAAAACTGCTACGAGGTAAACAAATCATAGCTGGGCAATTGACAGGATTAAAAACGCACCACAATGCTAACTATGCTACAAAAAAAGGAAGAGGCTCAAAAGCATGGGCGGTACGCCAAAATAAGTAGACCGAAATCCAACTGCATCTACTACTTATCATCCACCTTGAGATATATATCCAGAACATCTCGATGGTATTAAGTTGCGAGCCCCACCCAAAGTGTAAACCCAAAGCAACAGACAACTGCATTAAAAGAACTTTGCGTAAAGTAAACAATCCTTGTAACCGAGGTTACAAGCACCGTTGTTTTCCCCCTTGTGGCAAAACCACATCCCCTAGACTCATGTTTCTGTCACTCAAGCGTGTCATCAGGGGGCATGAACCCACAATCGAGCATAATGTTCCCTCTTGGGGTCACTACCTACTACTTTGCCAAAGCATAAGCGGTACTGGAGCTCCTCCCCTCCCTCGAGCCGCTCCCACGAGCGTCCTCGGGGGGAACCCCTAGCCACCGCCCCCAGCCCCTCCCCTCCTGCCTCTCCCTCCCTCGTCGCCACCCCGCAGCGCCGCCGGGCGAAGCCGGGCTGGCGTGGGCGGCGGCGGTGTCAACCTCCTCCTCTCCTGCGCGGATCCACGACCAACGTGGGGCGGCTGCCGCCGGAGGCGCCGGGCTATGGCGGGTCCTGGTGGAGCGGCCTCGGGTGCGTCTGCTGCTAGCGCACGGTCGGTGTCTCGGGGTGGCACGGTGGCTGCCATGGAGGGGCACGCGTGGGCGCAGACCGGCACCGTTTGGGCGGCGACGGATCTGGCTCCAGGAGGCGCGGGTCGCGGGCGGCGCGGGTCCGGCTTTGGACTTTCGACGACTGCAGATGGGTCTTTCCTTCGCGGGCGCACAATGTTTCTCCATGGGCGACGGTGGTTCCGGTGACGGCGCGGCAGTGGAGATCTGGGTGGTGAGGAGGCGGTGGCGCGACCACTTGGCGGCGGGCTTGCGCAGCGACCGACGGTGGCGCTCTCTCGGCCTAGATCTGGGCCCTTTGGGGCCCCGTTTGGGTCTAGGCGGTCCTGGTTCGGCCTCTTCTGCATCGGCTCCGGCGGACGGAGGGGCGGCTCGTGCGGGGGGTTGCGGATATGGCGGCACGCGTACTGCAGCACGACGACGGGAGCTTCACGAGCCTTTGAAAACTCGGGCGGGCCGACTGCCTGCTTTGCTCCTCTTTCTGCGTCCGGTCGGTGACCGCTGATGGCGGTGGAGGTTGTCCCCTCCCGTGTGGCTGCCGACGCTGACGCTCCTCGTTCTTGGTTGCTCCCTCTCGGACCCGTCGGTCCCTCTTCGTTCTCCATGGTTAGCCGGTGGTGGTGTCCCCAAGACCGCGGTGGCGCATGTTGGTGGCCACCAAGTATGGTGGAGCACGATGGATTGGACGGGGTGGTGGGTCTGGCGGACGGGACAAATCCCTGTCGGCTTGGCCGGCACCGGCGTGGCGATGCCCGCGGGAGCCATCGGTCCTTCCTAAAGGGCGTCGGGTATCCCCTGACCCTCACCCCGTCGCGTACCGGGGGAAACCCTATGATTTTCTGAGCAGCAACATCGTCATCGTCGCGGTCCTTCCTGAAGGTGTTTCTTGGTATGCGGTGGTCCGAAGTGCTAGGAGTGTGGTGGGAATTTCCGGTGGGCGCAGTGATAGCGGATCATCACTGTTTTCGTCGACCCGACTCTTTTTTCATTGTTTTCTTTTCCTTTCTATTTTGTTTCTTTTGGGCGTGCTTGTGCTGTCTACCCCAGCAATGGTGCTTCGGTTGTATCGGGTGATTGCTATATCTATATAGCGGGGCGAAAGCCTTTTTCCGTAACTTGGCCAAAGCAATAAACAACAATGGAGAACATGCAAGTATTACTTAGGAACAAAAATATAACAGAAAAGAACCAAATATATTACTCTATCACAAACTGAACATAGTCTCATAATCCATCAGATCCCAGCAAACTCAGCATAGCAACAGCAGAAAGAATTACATATGTGCCTTGATCATGTAGGGAAGCTCACAAGGTCTAATCCATGAAGAACAAAGAGGGGAGGAGAACATCACATAGCTACTGATCACGGACCCATGGTCCAAGGTAGACTACTCACAGATCATTCGGGAAGCGTTCATGGTGGAGGGGTAGCTCCCGGAGGTTAATCCTCCCTCCGGCAGGGTGCCGGGAAGAGGTATGCTGGCGCTCCCGATCTTCGAAGCGCAACGGCGGCGGAATAGAGCCGAGATCGTGAAAAGAGGTTCCGTCTTCGAAAGGGGGAAGCCAGGGGGCCACCAGGGATCTAGGCGCCCCCTGGCGCAGCCAATCCTAAGGCGCGCCACCAGGGCGCCCTCTGGCCCCCCCCAGGTGTTTCCGGAAGGTTCCTCTGCGCTGATTTTTTATCTGATTTTTCCCGAATTTTTGAAGCACTTTTAATATGGGGGATACCTGAAATAAAAAAACAGCATAAAACAGGAACTGGCACTGGGGTGCACTGAGTTAATAAGTTAGTCCAAATATGATCAAAAGTTTATGAAAGTGTATCTAGATCATAGCAATATCACATAAAGCATGCATGAAGCGAGCAAAAATTATAGATACCTTTGGGACGTATCAAGGGCGTGCGATCCGTGGTGCTGCATTCTGGCCAATCAGAACGCACGGGCAAATTTCGCAGGGTATAGGTTCAGCAAACGGTTGTAGTACACGAACTGTGTGCTTTACTGTAGCACCGAAATTTTGTCATCTAACAGGACGTGTTTGATACATGTAAATCATTAAGTGTAGATTTGACAGTTCCTATGGGTTTATTTACACTTCAGCTATGATTTTTTTGTCATTTACATCTTCTTTTTGATATATGGCACTAAGTCAGTTTCCTGTCCACTCGATATGAATTTATTTGCATTTGAGCTACGAGTACAACAAAATTTGACCAAATATGTGCTGAAATATCATGTATGTGCTCTCGGGTTAACGTGTAGCACACAACGTGGAATTGAAATGAACTTACCGCACCTCGGTCACGTCTTTCGACCATGAAACATTGAGTTCGGTGGTTTTTAAATTACAAAACATTTAAAAAAAATGAAAATCGCTCGAAAATACATGAGACTTTGTGTTACATCGTGAGAAGGTAATACTGTGATGTGGTAAAATATTTAGACATTTTGAAAAAGGCTATCATGCGATCTCCTTGCAAACGGGGACATCTCTCACGAAGGACCATAGTTTCGATATGTATGTAATGAGTCGTGAAATGTTCGGGTTACAAGTAGATTATATTGTTACTTCGTCGATTGTGGTTGATTTTTTTCCACAACTTCCACGCGTCTATACGTGATATGTCTTCGAATGTGGACGCATTCCTTGTTATTTTGTTATTTTAAAACTTTATTTGCACTTACAAACCAGGAAAAAAGAGTTAAATACAATATCCACCGGAACTGCAGCAGCATGATGTTGCTTCATTGGCGACCGTTCGATCCGTGCGCATTGGACAGTGCACGGCGTGCGATTCGTGGTGCTGCGTTCTGGCCAATCAGAACGCACGGGCGAATCTCGCAGTGTATAGGTTAAGCGAACGGTTGTCGTACACGAACCATGTGCTTTACCGTGTCACCGAAATTTTGTCATCTAACAGGACGTGTTTGATACATGTAAGTCATTAAGTGTAGATTAGACAGTTCATATGGGTTTATTTACACTTGAGATATGATTTTTTTTGTCATTTTCATCTTCCGTTTGATATATGACGCTAGGTCCGTTTCACGTGCACTCGATATGAATTTATTTTCATTTGAACTATGAGTGCAGCGAAATTTGACCAAATATGTGCTGAAATATCATGTATGTGCTCTCGTGTTAACGTGCAGCACACAACGTGGAATTGAAATGAACTTGCCACACCTTGGTCACGTCTTTCGACCATGAAACATTGAGTTCAGTGGGTTTTAAATTACAAAAAAAAAGAATTTCTCGGAAATACACGAGACTTTGCGTGACATCGTGAGAACATGGTTTAGATATGTATGGAACGAGTCGTGAAATGTTCGGGTTACAAGTAGATTGTATTGTTACTTCGTCGATTGTGGTTGATTTTTTTTTTCACAACTGCCATCCGTCTATAGGTGATATGTCTTCGAATTCGGAAGCATTGCTTATTATTTTGGTATTTTTAAACTTTTTTTTCACTTATAAACCGGGAAAAAAGAGTTAAATAAAATATACAGCGAAACTGCAGCAGCATGTTATTGGTTCATTGGCGACCGTTCGATCCGTACACATTAGAAGGTGCAGGGCGTGCGATCCGTGGTGCTGCGTTCTGGCCAATCAGAATGCGCGGGCGAATTTTGCAGGGTATAGCTACACTAACCATGTGCTTTCCCATGTCATCGACATTTTGTCATCTAACGGGACGTGTTTGATACATGTAAGTCATTAAGTGTAGATTAAACAGTTTCTATGGGTTTTTACACTTGAGCTATGATTTTTTTTGTCATTTTCATCTTCCGTTTGATATATGGCACTAAGTCAGTTTCATGTCCACTCGATATAATTTATTTGCATTTGAACTACGAGTGGAACGAAATTTGACCAAATATGTGCTGAAATATCATGTATGTGTTCTCGTGTTAACGTGCAACACACAACGTGGAACTGAAATGAACTTGCCGCACATCGGTCACGTCTTTCGACCATGAAACATTGAGTTCGGTGGTTTTTAAATTGGAACAATTACATTTCTACCCCTAGTTATGTCCCGCTCGTCTGATTTGCCCCTAGTTTCAAAAACACACCGGTTCTATCCAAGCCACTTTGCGAATCTTATGCTTTTTCCCTTTGACCGTAACTTTGAAAACTTCAGAGCAGATTCATAGTAACTCGAAAAAATGCAAATAAGATATCAAAATGTTCAAAAAAACATCACCTATATGTGTGTGCCATTTGCAATCATGAAAAAAGTGTTGGAAATTCCCCATCTGAATTCGAGCTCATATGATCTTAGCGTGAATAGCAAAATCTCAAAAAATTCAAAAAAATCTGAATTGTTTTTTCTGTAAAGAATGACAAATGTTTTGAGTTCTTGCAAAGTTTCATCATGAAATAAAATTCATGAATTTCATGGAAAAAAAGAAAAACCTAACACTCTGAAACAAAGAATTTTGGAGTGTTGAATTTGTAGGTAGTAACCCCAAGAGGGAACGTTATGCTCGATTGTGGGTTCATGCCCCCTGGTGACATGCTTGAGTGACAGAAACATGAGTCTAGGGGATGTGTTGTTGCCACAAGGGGGAAAACAACGGTGCTTGTAACCGCGGTTGCAAGGATTGTTTACTTTACGCAAAATGCTTTTTAATGCAGTTGTCTGTTGCTTTGGGTTTACACTTTGGGTGGGGCTCACAACTTAATACCAGCGAGATGTTCTGGATAGATATCTCAAGGTGGATGATTAGTAGTAGATGCAGTTGGATTTTGGTCTACTTATTTTGGCGTTCTGCCCATGCTTTTGAGCCTCTTCCTTTCTTTTGTAGCATAGTTAGCATTGCGGTGTGTTCATAATCCTGTCAATTTCCCTTCTGTAATTTGTTCACCTCGCATAGCAGTTTTATCGTCTTTTGGGAGAGAGACATCACTAGTGAACATCACGTATCCCGGTCCATATATTCATCATTGTTTCCACGCTCATTTAATTTTCTTCTTTTACTTTCAGTTGCTATCATTATCCCTTGTGTTTGATCCTTTGTGAACAACAAGACCGGAGAGATTGACAACCTCTCTGAACTTCGTTGGGAACAAAGTTATTTGTGTCTGTGTGCAGGTCCGCGTCAGTTGCGCCGCTGACACCTACTTATCATCTCCGGAGTCCTACTGGAGACAAACCTTGGTATCTTTGCTGAGGGAAATTTGCTGTTGTGCTACATCACACCTTCCACTTGGGGTTTACCAACGAAGGGCGAGAAATCACTATCATCACCTCGCACATCATCTACCTATCAAACTTTTGTCCAATCATTGACAAAAAAGGGGAGAATGTAGCATCGATTGAGTTTAGATTCGCTACGGGGTTTAAGGGTTGTGATTCGATCTTTTGTGTTCTAAGTTACAACAAACTTTTCATTCGCTTCGATTGGGTTGTAACTTAAGTTTTACTTCGTCTGTGAACTTCTGCTACATGTTATGTGTTAATAACCCCCTTGCTTGCAATTTGCTCTCGTATATTTTGTCTTGTGGGTGGTTATTTCTATTAAGTTCACAGGTCATTGGATGATTGCATATTCTTCAAGATTAATATCTTTTAAATGCAATCGATTCGCTAAGATATGTGTTTTGATTCCCACCAAAGACATAGTCCATCAAGCATTTACTTCGATTATATAAATCTTCGATGCTTGCATTCAGGGGGAGTCAAAGGCTTCATATCTTAGAGTTTGCTCTCAACTCAACTCAAACTTTCATATTCTTATCGATGCCGGTTTTGTCAACAATAGTACAAAAAGGGGGAGATTGTAAAAGCAAAGTTTTTCCACCATGAGTTTTGGATATTGTCGGACAAAACAGTAGAGGGACTAACAAGTTTTCTAGTGTAAAACAGATGGTTAGGTTCCTGAAGTTATAGGATGGTGCTAAAGCTTCAAGGAATATTTACATATTCACTGAAGCATATCCTCTGGAGCGAAGCTCATCTCGTATGTCGACCCCCAAAAAGATAAGGAATCCTGAAGCACGTCTCATCGAAGGAGATCATCAAGATGGTGCAAGACTTAGTAGTTTTCGCGTAGTTCTTTTTCAGTTCTTTGAGCCGTAGGAAAAACCGTACTATCAAGAGGGGTTTAGTAAATGTACTCTGAAGGTTTTGGTGAAAAGACTCAGATCAAATCCAAACCTATGAGAAGACAGAGATGAGAAATCTCATGTGCACTAGCTAATGCTTCACCAGCGAAGACTATGTTCTTTCGGCTCCCGAAGCTTCACCAAGTCCGTGAGTCAGCTTTACTTGTTCCGCAAGTAAAGTTGCGCCTTGATTAGAAATCCGACCGTTGTGGACATGTGTCAAGTTGTCGCATCGGATCACTTCAGTCTTTTCGCACCTAGGGATCGCCACCTATAAATAGGCCACCCCCGCCCCCATTGGCGGGTGGCTGCTCCAAGATTATTCTCTGACAGATAAGAGAGAGATCACCCCACCGAAGAAAAACTGAAACCCATCCACTGAAGCATAATTCCTACTGATCTGAGTTGATTCACTATGACTTAGGAAGAAGCTTGCTAGCCTTGTTATCTTGAAGAACCACAATTCTCCTAGACGGTTAGAGAGTTGTTCTTCAAAGCGCGAAGAGTAATTGTCGCCTCAAATTCCAGTTTGTGAAAGGTTTCGGTGATTTCCTCAATAATCAACCATGAGTGAAGAACTGGCCAACCTCAAGGAGATTGGTGCATTGGAGATACGGACGGAGAGAGGTTAGCTCCTGTGTTCAATGATACGTCCCAAACGTATCTATAATTTCTGCTTGGTCCATGCATGTTTTGTGTGACTTTGCCATGTTTTGCTTGAACTTTCATACACTTTTGAACCTATTTGGACTAACCTATTAACTTAGTGCACCCAGTTGCCAGTTTCTGTTTTTGTATTTCAGGTTTTCCGGCCATTAAAAGTGCTTCAAAAATTACAGGAAAAATATATAAAAAATCAGCGCAACAGAAGCTTCCGGAATCACCAAGAGAGGGAAGGGGGGCCACCACCAGGCAGCCAGGAGGGCAGGTGGCGCTGCCCCACCCCGGGCCGCGCCAGGGACCCTCTGGACTGCCTCGTGGGTCCCCTCGATGCCCCCCTTCGCCTATATTTATCCCCTCAGGGTGAAAACCCCTAATATCGATCTCTTCCTCGTGAACTCCCCTCTGTACCGCCGCCGCCACCGTTTCAAGATCGGGGCTTCCTGGAGAAGCTGCCCCGGCACCCTGCCGGAAGGAGGAACCCCCTCCGGGAGACCATCCATAGCCATGGACGCCTCCCGGATGTGTCGTGAGTAGTACCCCTTGGACCATGGGTCCGTGACCAGTAGCTATGTGATGAATCTCTCCCCCTTTTGTGCTTCCACTTTCGAGTCCTCGTGAGCTGCCTCACGTGATCGATGCATCTATGTAATTTCTGTTGTTGCTATGCTGAGTTTGTTGGGATCTGATGGATTATGAGACTATGTTCAGATCGTGATGAGTAATATATTTGGTTCTTCTCTTTTATATTTTGTTCTTGAGTAAATTCTTGCATGTTCTCCGTTGCGGTATTTGATTTGGCCAAGTATTTTTTTGCAACTCCAAGAGAGAGCGTTATGCTCGATTGTGGGTTTAGCCCCTTGATGTCTAGCTTGAGTGACAAAAACATGAGACTAGGGGATGTGTTGTTGCCACCAGGGATAAAACAACGGTGCTTGTACTTGCGGGTGCAAGGATTGTTTACTTTACGCAAAGTTCTTTTAATGCAGTTGTCTGTTGCTTTGAGTTTACACTTTGGGTGGGATTCGCAACTTAATACCAGTGAGATGTTCTGGATAGCTATCTCAAGGTGGATGATTCGTAGTAGATGCAGATGGATTTCGGTCTACTTACCTTGGCGTACTGCCCATTGCTTTTGAGCCCTTCCTTTCTTTGCAGCATAGTTAGCATTGCGGTGCCTTCATAATCCTGTCAATTGCCCAACTGTGATTTGTTTACCTCGCTAGCACTTTTATCGTCTTTTGGGAGAGAGACATCACTAGTGAAAATCACGGGACCCCGGTCCATCTTCACATTATTGTTCACACCCTTTTACTTTCAGCTTTTACTTTCCTTTGCACATTTTATCTCTTGCGTTGATCCTTTGTAAACGACAAGGCCGGATGAATTGACAACTCTTCTGTACTCGTTGGGATTAAATTTATTTGTTGTTGTGTGCAGGTCTACGACAACACCCTAGTCAGGAAGCAATTTCTGGCGACGTTGCCACCTACTTGTATCTCCTGAGTTCTACTGGTTCGATAACCTTGGGATCTTCACCGAGGGAAACTTGCTGCTGCACTGCATCTCAAACCTTCCACTTGGGGTAAACAACGAGGGGCGAGAAGCCATCAAGCAAATTTCTGGCGCCGTTGCCGGGGACTCAAGTCTACAAGATAGGGGAGTTTCACACTATCTTTTACCGTTGCTTTTTAGTCTTGTTAGTTTACCTCTTAGTTTTTTACTTTTGTGTCCCTAATCAAAAATACCAAAAATACCTGCTGCTACTATGGGTTCCAATGAAAACACTAAGTTGTGTGACTTCAGTAGTCACAACAACAGTGACTTTATCTGCACTCCTATTGCTCCACCTGCCACTTCAGCACCTTCTTATGAGATTAAACCTGCTCTACTTAACCTTGTCATGAAAGATCAATTCTCAGGAGCAGGAGAAGATGCTGCCTTGCACCTAAACAACTTTATCGAGCTCTGCGACATGCAGAAGTACAAGGAAGTGGATGGAGACATCGTCAAGATGAAGCTTTTTCCTTTCTCTTTGAGAGGAAGAGCCAAGGAGTGGCTACAATCTTTGCCCAAGAACAGTATCGATTCTTGGAGTAAATGCAAAGATGCTTTTATAGGGAAGTACTATCCCCCTGCTAAAATTATTCAATTGAGGAGTAACATTATGAATTTCAGGCAATTGGATAATGAACACATTGCCCAGGCTTGGGAACGTATGAAGACGCTTGTCAAGAACTGCCCCACACATGGACTGACTACCTGGATGGTTATCCAGACTTTTTATGCAGGCTTGAACTTCACCTCGCGGAACCTGTTAGATTCAGCCGCGGGAGGAACTTTTATGTCAACCATGCTTGGTGCTGCCACAAAGCTACTTGATGAGATGATGCTGAACTACTCGCAATGGCACACCGAGAGATCTCCAACCGGTAAGAAGGTAAACTCTGTCGAGGAGATCTCCTCTTTAAATGAAAAGGTTGACCTTATCATGTCTCTACTTACCAAGCAACCCTCTATTGATCCTCAAGATGTTCCTTTAAATTCTTTGGTTGCTCAGGAGCAAGTAGATGTTAATTTTTTCTCTAGAAACAACTTCAACAATAATGCTTATAGGAGTAACTTTGGTAGCAACAATCCTAGGCCTTTCCCATCCAACAACTATGGGAACAACACTTATCCTACCACCAGAAACTCCACTTCAGAGCTAGAGGACTTGCTCAAAGACTTTATCACTACCCAGAAAGCCTTCAACAAGAGTGTGGAAGAGAAATTAGATAAATTAGATATCCTCTCTTCGAAGGTAGACAACATAGCCCATGATGTAGAGATGCTGAAGATTAGAACCTCTCCCCCCGAGGAGAGGAAGAGCACTCCTATGAATGCCATCCAAGTCCAAATTAATGAAAACATTAGGATGTTGGGAAAACTAAAAGAGAGATGGGCTAGAGAAAAGGAGGAAGAAGATAGAATTAAGAGCCTTCCTACCTACCACACAGTAGCCACTATCCAAGTAGTTGAGGATGTCCAAACTGTTAGCACCCATCACACCCCTAGTCCCACTGGACATATCAATGGTGATGCTACCACCTCAACCTTAGAAGAGGAAACCTCTATGAACGTAGAGGCTTTCAAACAAGTGAGCTTAAATGATATCACTACTTCATTGGTAGATAGTAGTGACTTAGACTTTGACAACTTCACTTTACCAGAAGTTATTGGTTTCCTACACAAGATGTCTAGAGACCCCCACACTAGCACACTCAATCTTGCCTTCACAGAGCATATCACCAATGCTCTAATCAAAGTTAGGGAGGAGAAGCTTAGACTAGAAGCCTCCATACCTAGGAAGCTAGAAGATGGTTGGGATCCTATGATAAAAATTAAATTGAATAACTTCTCTTGTTATGCTCTTTGTGATGTTGGAGCAAGTACCTTTGTTATGCCCAAAAGAATGTATGATATGCTTGAATTGAAACCTTTTGATCCTTGTTCTTTAGGTGTTCGTCTTGTTGATTCTTCCGTAAAGAAACCTTTGGGGAAGATCGACGATGTTCTTATCATTGTCAATGACAATTATGTTCCCGTTGATTTAACTATTATGGACGTTGAGTGTGAGCCCTCTTGTCCAATTATTTTGGGACGTCCTTTTCTTCGCACAGTTGGTGTTATCATTGACATGAAAGAGGGAACTATCAAATTCCAATTCCCTCTCAAGAAAGGGATGGAACATTTCCCTAGTAAAAATATTAAGTTACCTTTTGAGTCTGTCACACGGGCTAGTTATTCTCTTGAAAATACTTGATCTT
Organism: Bromus sterilis; assembly: GCA_950022295.1. Lineage (NCBI taxonomy): Eukaryota > Viridiplantae > Streptophyta > Magnoliopsida > Poales > Poaceae > Bromus > Bromus sterilis. The sequence goes on along the minus strand of OX465601.1, from coordinate 132,037,899 downwards.
TTGCTTTAAGCCTAGCTAATGGCTCTAAAGAAGCGCTTTAGGGAGGCAGCCCGCAATGAATTTAGGTTTTTCTTTTTGCTTTTGTTCTGTTCTTAGTGGTATCGATCATTGTTACTACTGTAGAAACATCATTGTATCTTTACTTTTCAAGCTTTGTGCCAAGTTTAGCCTCAGATTGCAAGAAAGGTCAAAAGTTGGTGCTTGCTGTCCAGAAACAGATTCTGTCTGCTTGACGGAAAAATTCTCAATAAATCACCAGATCATCTCTTTCATCTGAATTTTTTTGACTGCATGCTTCATACAATTACCTTTCAGGCATCTGTTCAAAGTTTTTTGATTTGAGTTGCAGAAGTACCTCGAAAAAATTCTCCTTTCTCTTCTGTTCTGTTTTTCTCAGCTTCTGCCCCGGTTTTTCTTTTCGCAGTTTTGAAATCCTTAAGCTTTCTTTTTCTTTGCAAACTTTTTTGGGAAGGAAATATAAACAGTAGCTCTTCCTGGAAATCTTTATTTGCAGTAGAGGAAAATTATTTTATTAGGGTACTAACCTCTCTAATCAGCCTACAATGAGTTATGTATGAAGGGAGTTTTCAAGTGCGCGATGGAGGATGATGAAAGAAGATTCAGGAGTGTCAAACGCTCAAGCTTTGGGATGCCCATGTGCACCCCCAATAAATATTAAAGGAGACTCAAGCGTCTAAGCTTGGGGATGCCCCCGATGCATCCCCTTCTTCATCAACAATCATCAGTTTTTCCCTCGTTGCACTATATTTTTATCACTTCATGAGTTATGTGCTTTGCTTGGAGCGTCTCGCTCTTTACTTTTCTAGTTTTTTTTTTGCTTTCTTTGCTGTATTAACAATTTAGACCCCAACTTACTCTTTTGTGTGGGAGAGAAACACGCTCCGCTTGAACTAGAACTCCTCATAGGATTTGCATGCTTATTCTTTTAGCTGTGAGCTGTTCTTTTTCTTTTCTTAGCTGCTGTTCTGTTTAGTTGTAGTGCTTTAGTTTTTCTAGAGCTTTTCTTTTGTCTTAGGTTGAACTTTCTATAGGTTGCATGCTTTATCTTGTTAGAGAGTTTGCCTGTTGCACTGAGTTCTGTGTCTTGACTGAAATTAGGTAGTTAAAGTTGCTATTCTGTTTGTAGTAGTAACTTGCAATAGTTTTGAGGTATTGACTAGAGTAATGTTTGAACTTATGGTGTCAAGAGCTCTTGCCTATTAGTGATAGATGTCGTATTTTGGGCAATCCGTGTGTTTTTTGAAAACCAAAAAACCCATGTTGAGAACTCTAGCTACTAGATGGATCACTAACCTCTGGAGGGTTCGAATATTAGAGTACACTCACGTACCATGAGTCGAGGATGCGCAAGGATAACCAAACCCCCATACACTCCTCCTCGGGGTACCTGTCTCTTTGTGAACCTCCTGATTAGATTGAGAGTTACCGATAATAAGTGCATGAGTTCTTCGGACTAATGTGAGTATTCGAAAGTTGACACTTCCACCCACCTATACTTTTTCTAGCCTCTTCGGTACCGTGCATTGCCCTTTCTCACCTCGAGAGTTGGCGCATACTTCGCCGGTGCATCCAAACCCTTGGCATGATACGCTCTGTCATCATAAGCCTCCTTATATCTTTCCTCAAAACAGCCACCATACCTACCTACAAGGAATTTCCATAGCCTTTCCGAGATAAATTGCCATGCAACATCCACCTTCTCATGACTTGATCTTCATGTCATACATGCTACTTGCTTGATCGATGAGCCGCATGCTAGTTGGGCCTTGCCCTAATCATTGCTACATGACCCGCTAGTATCATTCCATATCCTGCTACCCTGGCAGAGGCATACATTTGCATCATGATAGTTACATTTTTTTTATGTGAGTACCTTTGTAAAGTGTGAAAGATCTCCTATATTCTTGTAAACTATAGAGTATTGCCCCTAAAGTGAGGAAAAGATCCCAATGAGGACAAAATCAAAAGATCCCATAGAGGAAAAATGAGAGTTAAATAGAAAGATCCATTGAGGCCACCAAAAAATAAAAATAAAAGAAAAAAAGAGAAAAAAAAGAGAGAAGGGGGCATACTACTATTCCTTTTGAGAGATACACACTAGTACTTCATCTTCTATCCCTTGTACTCCATAGAGATCATCATCGTGCATATAGCTATGTGGGGACCCTTCACACTATAGAACTTGGCTTGTATATTCCAATGATGAGCCTCCTCAAACGAGCTCTAGGTCTTCTTGAGCAAGAAAGTTAGATGCACCCCCACTAGTTCCCTTGGAGAGCTTTTAGCTCACATGTGCATCCGTTGTATGGAAATCCCTACTCCTCACATCATATCTATCATATGGTCTTCTCTCGCCTATGATTGTCCTCATTGATGTGAGCCCTTCACACCTTTTTGTCTTGCTCCTCCACCTTCTTTCTGTTTCGCCTTTTAGGTGTCAACTTTCTTGATCACGCTCATCCATTGCATGAGTGCTCAAAATATCGAAAGGGAGTGGATCAGTTTGACTTGTACCTGGCTAGTGGTCTGGGGACGAGTCCAGATAAGAATCCAAAGGAGACCAAGTGTGACACTTTAGTAGATAGTTGTTCTCAACAACCTTTTTTTCTCTTTCTTCCCAGTCCCTTGCTTGCACGCAAACACCATTTGGAGACATTCGAGTCACGGACAGCAAGAGCTCTTGCACCCTTTGTTCTTTTGTTGCTTGTGTCAATGCTAATATAGACACTTGCTTGTTAAGAATTGAATTGAATTGCATGCTTTGATTGCTTTACTTAAAAGTCCTTTTATGGTTGTGTGGCATGTTACCACAGAAATTATGCTTGTTATCATTTACCTACTCGAGGACGAGCAGGAATTAAGCTTGGGGATGTTGATCTGTCCCAAACGTATCTATAATTTCTGATTGCTCCATGCATGTATTGTGTGACTTTGCCATGTTTTGCTTGAACTTTCATACACTTTTGAACCTATTTGGACTAACCTATTAACTCAGTGCACCCAGTTGCCAGTTTCTGTTTTCTGCTGTTTTTGTATTTCAGGTTTTCCGGCCATTAAAAGTGCTCCAAAAATTCCGGGAAAAATATATAAAAAATCAGCGCAACAGAAGTTTCCGGAATCACCAAGAGAGGGAAGGGGGGCCACCACCAGGCAGCCAGGAGGGCAGGTGGCGCGGCCCCACCCTGGGCCGCGCCAGGGACCCTCCTGACTACCTCGTGGGTCCCCTCGATGCCTCCCTTCGCCTATATTTACCCCTCGGGGTGGAAACCCCTAATATCGATCTCTTTCTCGCGAACTCCCCTTTGTACCATCGCCGCCGTTTCAAGATCGGGGCTGCCTGGAGATGCTGCGCCGGCACCCTACCAGAAGGAGGAACCCCCTCCGGGAGACCATCCATAGCCATGGACGCCTCCCGGATGTGCCGTGAGTAGTCCCCCTTGGACCATGGGTCCGTGACCAGTAGCTATGTGATGAATCTCTCCCTCTTTTGTGCTTCCACTTTTGAGTCCTCGTGAGCTGCCTCACATGATCGAGGCATCTATGTAATTTCTGCTGTTGATATGCTGAGTTTGTTGGGATCTGATGGATTATGAGACTATGTTTAGATTGTGATGAGTAATATATTTGGTTCTTCTCTTTTATATTTTGTTCTTGAGTAAATTCTTGCATTTTCTCCGTTGCGGTATTTGCTTTGGCCAAGTATTTTATTTGCAACTCCAAGAGAGAGCGTTATGCTCGATTGTGGGTTCAGCCCCTTGATGTCTAGCTTGAGTGACAGAAACATGAGACTAGGGGATGTGATGTTGCCACCAGGGATAAAACAACGGTGCTTGTACCTGCGGGTGCAAGGATTGTTTACTTTCTGCAAAGTTCTTTTAATTCAGTGGTCTGTTGCTTTGAGTTTACACTTTGGGTGGGATTCACAACTTAAAACCAGCGAGATGTTCTGGATAGATATCTCAAGGTGGATGATTTGTAGTAGATGCAGATGGATTTCGGTCTACTTACCTTGGCGTACTGCCCATTGCTTTTGAGCCCTTCCTTTCTTTGCAGCATAGTTAGCATTGCGGTGCCTTCATAATCCTTTCAATTGCCCAACTGTGATTTGTTTACCTTGCTAGCACTTTTATCGTCTTTTGGGAGAGAGACATCACTAGTGAAAATCACGGGACCCCGGTCCATCTTCACATTATTGTTCACACCCTCAATTTACTTTCAGCTTTTACTTTCCTTTGCACCTTTTATCTCTTGCGTTGATCCTTTGTAAACGACAAGGCCGGAGGAATTGACAACTCCTCTGTACTCGTTGGGAGCAAAGTTATTTGTTGTTGTGTGCAGGTCCATGACAACACCCTAGTCAGGAAGAAATTTCTGGCGACGTTGCCACCTAATTGTATCTCCTGAGTCCTACTGGTTCGATAACCTTGGTATCTTCACCGAGGGAAACTTCCTGCTGCACTGCATCTCAAACCTTCCACTTGGGGTAACCAACGAGGGGCAAGAAGCCATCAATCATGCGGATACCTATATAATCTCACCTCATGTTTTGTAAAGTATCGCGAAACAAAGGGATTGGAATCTCAACTAGAGGTTCACTCGAATTCATATTCGTGTAGGTGCGGGAACCATTATGGGTGTCCATGGCTCCGCTATTGGTTATTGATCCGAGGAAAGTCAGTTTTCGGTTCATGTCCTGACGGGGGAGTACCCCGGAAAATCCCATGGTCAAGGACCCTGGGTTAATCATGAGAGGCACAGGTTGGACGATATCTCGTCGGCTAACAGGAGGATACGTTCCTGCTTGAAGTTATTGATTGGAGATGGAGATTACAGGGGAGCAAAGGCTAGTGCGCACAAGGCTAAGGTTACAGATTGTGTATTGCTTGATCTCGACATCTCCCCTCCTATCCCTTATATACTAGGCTAGGTCTTGGGGAGTCCGTCCTGGATTACAGATAAGGTTTCCTAACCCTCATCTTGTTCCGTACGGAAAGTTTGCACCTTCCTTATGAATCGCGGACTCCTACGTCGGTGCCACTACTGGGCCAAGGCTGGGCCCAGGCGGAATCTTTGTGGGCCTCCTGTCTTCGGGTACACCAGGTAGGCTCATCCATAGGAGTCGGGGGGGGGGGGGGGTCACCCCCTCGTCAGTAGCCCCCGAGTGCCTGGGGGGCTCGAAGAGTCGCGCAGGGACTCGAGTCCATTCTTGCGTCATTTTTATGTATGCACAGTTTCAACCGCGGGTCGCTGGCAGTCTGGGGCCATGACAAAACCTGTTTCGAGGGATACTAAGCTGAAAGGGCCCAAGGAGTCGACTGGTCGAGCCTTGGTGAATTGCACTAGTGGCAAATACCGTAGTAGCCCAATCAAACTCACGTCCCTCGACATGAGCTTGGGACACTGGTGTCTAGCAAAAGTCATGCCGCTGCAGGTCTTAAGTGATCAATTGCCGCCAGTAAAGTTCATAGCCTAGGCGCGTCCGCCCGGCTTTTTCTATCATGCAAGCGCATGGAAAAGATTGGGAGTGAAATCGCTCTACGGCAAGTCCCAGCCCGTCCGATCTGCGCAGTGGGGTCTTACCTACACGCTAAGCTTGCGTGGCATCTGGGCACAGTGTGTCGTGTTCCAGGAATATGTATTTTTTAATGAGGCGCGGAGCCTAGTTAGTGATGCACCCACTTGGAATAAACAATCAAGTGAGCTGTTTTAGCGGTCACTCGCGGAGCTTTGTCGAGTGCTCGGGCGAGGAGTAATGTAGAGGAGTATTTGCTCGGGAGGTCGTCGAGTGCTCGAGTACATAGAGTTTTGCGAGTAATCACTCGAGTATCGCTTTTGCTCTCGGGGTGAGGGAGCACCCGATACTCTAGGACCGCTCGATCTGGCGAGTGCAGGTCTGCTTATCTTCTGTCGTGGTGAGGGAGCACCCGAAACTCTCATGGGTGCGAGTAATCACTCGAGCACGTTTTTACTTCTAGGTGAGGGAGCACCCGAGACTCTCATAGTTGGATAGGCTCCCGATGGGAGTTAAATATATTTGAGAAATGTATTTGAGTTAGTAAAGACGGTGCTTGCAGGCTGTATTTTTGCGCAACCATTTTAATTTACCTATTCTTGGTAAGGATAACAATTTCTTTGCTGGAGGACCGTCAAAGATGCTCTATCTGCGAATGGTCATGTTTTCATGATCGGTCATAATGATGGCTTTAGGTGGCGTGCTGCAGCCGCCTGTTGAGTCATCGATGCGCGCATTGAAAACGCGCGAGATTTGACGCGTCTAGCGCAGAGTGCCGCCCGTGTGGAGGCATCTTTGCCTCGGAATTCGACTCGCCTGTCATGCTTGGTCTTTGAATTAATTGATGCCGTCGTCTGGGCTTCTGCGTGCCCTTTGGGTTGGTGTTATAAATACACACTTCTTCTTTATCTAGCGGCAGTGTTCGACCTCTGCTCATCTTGCTCCTCTTTCTCTTCCTCCTCTCATGGGGCCTAAGCGAGGTGCAGGTATGACTGGCCGCGGCCGTGTTCTCCGTGGCCTGGGTGGTCGTACTCCGCGCTCCTCTCGCGACGGCCGTCGTGGTGCATCGTCAACGCCTTCTTCCTCGTCTTCAGAGGAGGGTTTTTGGCACTATGACTTTCTCCTACGCGTCCGCGGCCGGAATGCTGCTCGCATTCTTCTTCCTTCTGCATTTGCTGCCATTGTTTCTAAGCGTAGTCTGGATGGCCTGTTTCTTCGTCTTCAGGGGTGTTCTCGGCCTCCTTCTTATGTTGAGTTGGAGACCGACAGTTCCGGCTTAATTTTCCTTGGATTTGGCTGGAAGTTGTTTTCTCGGCGTTTGAACTTGCGTGACGGTGACACTCTTTGTTGCCGTTTTGATGGCGAAGACACTCTTATCATCCGCGCTTTTGACCCGAGCGGCAACCGCATGGATCCGTACTGGCCGGAGACAAGCAGCGATGGTTCTGACAAGTCGAGGAGTCCTTCGCCTGTGTCTTCAACTGCTTCCTCCTCCGGCAGCTCTTCGGGTGCTGATGCTGAGCCGTCTTCAACTGCTTCCTCCTCCGGCTCTGAAGAGGACCTCGACGTCAAGACACCAATCAAGCGGGCGCCAGGCGACCTTGTAGAACTGGAGGCAGCGGCGTCATCTTCGCCGGCAGCTCGGGTGGAGCTGGAGAAGAAGCTGGTGGAGCATCGTCTTCGGTGCTCCGCAAATAAATCGAGCTTCACCTTTTGTTATGGCATTGGCATCATGAGCTGGCTGCTTCGACTCCTCCTTTGTCTGTGATGATGCTCACTGTCTTGGTGCCAATCATTCCAGCATGGGCACACATGTAGAAATCATAATTCCTTGGGTGATTGATGTTGTAGGCTTATCGGCTGCTTGTGTCTTTTATAACTAGGTTAGTTCTCCATGTAATGAGGATTTCCTTCGAGTAATTAGAGCTTCCTTCTATCCAATGTACTTCGAATCTTTTGTACTGAGAATGATCTTCGGGTCCTTGTGATGCGAACTGTACTTGAGCCTTTGTAATGGAATCTGTCTTCGAGTCCTTTGCAACCGAGAGCTGTGTTCGAGTCCTTTGCAAACGAGAGTTGTCTTCGAGTCCATCAAATCTTTGCACTGTGGGTTCTATCGGGTGCGCGACAGCGCTCCCGATGGGAGTAGCCCCCGAGGCTACGTTTGAGTCGGAGAGTCGAACGTAGGCTGAGATTTGTTTCCTTTGTTGTTCTTCCGTTAATTTTTGTCTTTTATCGGGTGCGCGGCAGCGCTCCCGATGGGAGTAGCCCCCGAGTCTTTAGGTGATCGTTGGCGATCAGGTGAAGACTAAAGAATTGTCTGTGTCCTGCGCTCCATCCATATTTCTTCAGAGTGCTTTGTGTTCCATCTGGTTGTAGCCATATCTTTTCTTTGATTCCGAACCGTTTTGCAGCAGGCGAAGCCTGTCAGTGGTTTTTGCTTGGGCCCTTTAAGTTTCGGACTGCGTGAGCTTTTTTTTGGGGAGGTGGTGCTCGATCCCCCGAGTGCTTTGAGTGAAGATCACGTGAGTGACGGTAACGTCTCTCGAGGGGAGGTTTGTACTCGAGCCCCCGAGTGCTTTGAGTGAAGATCACGTGAGTGACGATACCGTCTCTCGGGGGGAGGTTTGTACTCGAGCCCCCGAGTGCTTTGGGTAAAGATCGTGTGAGCGACGATAGCGTCTCTCGGGGGGAGTTTTGTACTCGAGCCCCCGAGTGCTTTGGGTAAAGATCGCGTGAGCGATGATAGCGTCTCTCGGGGGGAGTTTTGTACTCGAGCCCCCGAGTGCTTTGAGGTGGTAGTATTTTGGCAACATCATTTTATTGCGTCGAAGGTTTACATGAGCTGCCATATGAGCATGACTGGTGGAGACTATGGGTAGAACAGGCATAGGTTCGCTACGTTCCATGGATTTCCCACGTCCTCGTCAGTCTTCGAGTTCTTCAGTGTATAGGCGCCTCCTCCTATGACTTATGTGATTATGAACGGTCCTTCCCATTGGGGGCAAGCTTGTGGACTTTCTCTTGTATGAGCTGTAGGACAAGGTCGCCTTTGTTGAAGGTTCTGGTGCGCAGGCGGCTGCTTTGGTAAGTGCGCAACTTGTCCTGGTACCCCTCTGACCTTGCTAGGGGTGTGTCCCTTACTTCGTTTGTTGTTTCCTTGTCATCTTGCAGGGGTTCTTCTGCTTCCTCTTCTTCGTACCCCGAGGTCCGGGGTGCCCCGAATTTGAGGTCATGTGGTAGCACTGCCTCCGACCCGTACACCATGAAGAATGGTGTGTAATGGGTTGCAGTATTTGGTGTGGTGCGCAGGCTCCATAGTACTGCAGGGAGTTCTTCTACCCAGTTTCCCGCGGCCTGTTCGAGTGGTGCAAGGAGCCGCTTTTTTATTCCTCTGAATACTAGGCCGTTTGCTTGTTCCACCTGGCCGTTGGATTGCGGTTCCGCAACTGATGCATAGTTGATTGTGATGCCCAGTTCTTCGCAGAAGTTCTGGGATTTTTCCGCTGTGAAGTTCGTACCGTTGTCCGTGATGATGTTGTGGGGTACCCCGAACTTGAAGATGATTGATTTGATGAGATTTGCTGCCGTGAGGGCTGTAGAGCTGGTAATGGGCACTGCTTCGATCCACTTGGTGAACTTGTCGACTGCTACTAGCAGGTGAGTTCGTCCTCCCTTTGATGATTTTTTGAGCGGGCCCACCGTGTCGAGTCCCCAGGAGGCGAACGGCCATGATACTGGTATGGTCTCGAGTTCTGAGGCTCTAGCGTGCGGTCTGCTGGCGAATTTTTGACAAGTGATGCAACGCCGCATGATGTCCTCTGCATTTCTCATGGATGTTGGCCAATAGAGTCCTGCTCAAAAGGCTTTTGCCACGAGTGCTCGACTGCTGGCATGGTGCCCGCAGGTGCCTTCCTGGATCTCTAGTAGTAGGGTTTTGTCGTCTTCCTCGTCTATGCATTTTTGTAGGACCTGGGAAATGTTGTGCTTGTAGAGTTGTCCGTTCATTACTGTGAATGTTTTGGAGCACCGACTGATGCGTTTGGCTTCTGCGACAATCTGCGGTAGGGTGCCGTCGATTAGGAACCTGAGGAGTGGCTCTCTCCAAGATGGGTCCTCTGGTGCAGCTGGCTCTGGCTCCTCGACTGCGTTGTTGGCTTCTTCATTAACTATTGGGTTTGCGGCTTCCACTTGTGCTGGTTCACCTGTGTTGTCATCCTCTATGTCTGCTTCTAGTCCGAGTTCTTTGATTGTGGTGATGATCTCGTCTATGTAGGCCTGGATGTTTCCACCGATCTGGTTTCTCATGTATGCTTGCGTCATTCGCTGGTGTACTGTTCCTGCGTTGTTTAGGCCGAAGGGCATTTTGGGGCGGCAGGATGTGCCGCAAGGGGTGACGGACAAGGCGTGCTCTTCATCTTTTTCCTCCATCCTGGACTGATTGTGTCCTGAGTAGGCGTCGAGGGACAATAGTAGATCGCATCCTGCTATCGATTCGATTATCTGATCGATTCTTGGCAGGGGAAAATGATCCTTTGGGCATTGTTTGTTGACTGGGCCCGTAGTCGACGCACATCCGTGGCACGTCTGTGTCTTTCTTAGGGACCAGCATGGGGTTGGCGGTCCAAGTGGCTTTCTTCGTCTCTCGGATGAATTGGGCATCGAGTAATCGGTTGACCTCCTCTCCGATTGCTCTGCGCTTGGGTTATGAGAGTCTTCGTATCGCCTGCTTCACTGGTTTAGTGTTTGGATTGATGTGCAGTGCGTATTCCGCGAACTCGCGCGGTACTCCTGGCATGTTGGTTGGGCACCAGGAAGAGATTTCCCATTCTTCGCGGAGGAAAGCGATGAGGGCGGCCGCTTGCTCTTCCGGGAGGTGGGCGTACACGCGGACTATTTTTTCTGGGTCCGTCGGGTGCACCGGGTGGGTGACCGTGTCGCTATCGATTCTGAAGTCCCGCCCATACTCTTTTGACTCGCTTTGGCTTGCTATTGGAAAGATGCTTTTGTCTGTCGCCATGTCTATTTCTGTGATTTCTTGCTTGGCTCCGAAGGTGTCGGAGACTTTGTGGAAATCGCGATCGCATTTGTCTGATTTGGTGAAGCTCCCGTTGACTGTGATGACGCCCACGAATCCTGGCATCTTGAGTTTGAGGTAGGCGTAGTGCAGAATCGCCATGAATTTTGCAAACGCTGGACGTCCCAATATGGCGTGATACTGCGACTGCCAATCGAGTACTTCGAACTCGAGGGTGTGTCTTGCGAAATTGCGTCTGCTGCCCAAGAAGACTTCGAGCTCGATTAATCCAAGGGAAGTAGCCGCTTCTCCTGGGACTACTCCGTATAACACGGTGCTTGATTTCTTCCATACTGATCGTGGGATCAGCATCTTGCGTAGGGTGTTGACGAAGATTATAATCATGCTACTGCCTCCGTCCATGAAGATTCTGTCCATGTCGTACCCTCCAATTTGTGCGTCGAGTACCAGGGGCACGTGCCCCGGCCTTGGGACTACAGGCGGGTGATCGCTCTGGGAGAACGTGATGCTGGTTTCTGCGTCGTGTAGCTGGTAGACTTCGACTGCGTTTAGGTTCTCGGCTGCTCTGGCTTGCAGGGTGTAGGCGTCCTATTGGGATTGCGATACCCTGCCTTTTTGGATTGTGTACACCTGTCCTTGAGTCGGCGACTGCTCGGTACGTCGGGTGTACTTGGCTTCTTGTTGTTTTTCCTCCTTGAGGCTGTCGGCGAGTTCGTTGAACAGGCGACAGTCTCCCAGGGTGTGGCTCGATCTGATGTGTCCCCAGTTGTCTTCGAAGCAGTGGATCGTGCAGGGTCTTTCTAGCTGTTCCCTGACCGTGAGTTTGCTGGATCCGGCGTGTCGTTTCTTCCTTGAGATTCGGAAGAACAACGCGTGATCTGCTGGGTGCTCATGAACTCGCAGGTCAATTTCGATCCCCTCGCTTAGATTCTGGTTCCTTATGAGATTGGCGAACTCGTCTGGTCTTCGATCTGGGTCGTAGTATTCGCCGGTCTGAGTCTTAGAGTCACTGTCCTGGCAGGCGACAGCTGTCTGCGCGGCGGTGGGTCGTCGAGTGGTCGGCGAGCGCGTGGCTGTATAGTTTGACTTGTCGAGTAGGGTCTCTTCGTAGAATCCTCGCGCCTGTCTTCTGGGTCGTCGATTTCTTCCTCGTTGGCAATGATCTTGGAGATCGTTGATCTCGAGCTCGGAGTCGGTGTCTTGTTGTGGGGCGGGTGCCTGGGTGGCGGTGGGTCATCGAGTGGTCGGCAAGCCCTCTACTTTGTGATGTAGCTCGTCGATCGGGATCTCCATGTGGAACCCTCGCGGCTTTCTTTTGGGTCGTCGAGTCCTCCTTCGCTGGTGTTGGGCTCGATTGCCGCCGTAGTATTGGTCTTGGCACGACTGCAGACTGAGCGATCTCGCTGGGGCGGCAGAGATGTTTGCCGTGATCTTGAATTATTCGGGTGGATTGCATCTGATTCTTGCTCTTGAGTTGTGGCTTGCTGAAGACGGAACCGCCGAGATCGTAATTCCAACCTGTGTAGTTCCCACAGACGGCGCCAATTGACGGGGATGTACCCCGGCAAATCCCATGGTCAGGGACCCTGGGTTAATCATGAGAGGCACAGGTTGGACGATAGCTCGTCGGCTAACAGGAGGATACGTTCCTGCTCGAAGTTATTGATTGGAGATGGCGATTACAGGGGAGCCAAGGCTAGTGCGCACAAGGCTAGGGTTACAGATTGTGTATTGCTTGATCTCGACATCTCCCCTCCTAGCCCATATATACTAGGCTAGGTCTCGGGGAGTCCGTCCTGGATTACAGATGAGGTTTCCTAACCCTGATCTTGTTCCGTACGACAAGTTTGCACCTTCCTTATGAGTCGCGGACTCCTACGTCGGTGCCACTAGTGGGCCAAGGCTGGGCCTAGGCGGCATCTTTGTGGGCCTCCTTTCTTCGGGTACACCAGGTAGGCTCATCCATAGGAGTCGTGGGGTCACCCCCTCGTCATGTCCGTATTCTACCGAACCTATGGGGTCACACACTTAAGGTTGGTAGATTTTTGAGTACTAGAGTGATAGGAGCATGAGTATAACACACCGGAAAAGTTTCAGAGTGATTGAGATTTAATCGGAGAGAAAACCGGAATCGTTTCGGGCCACCGGGAAGAGTTTTGAGAAAACCGGGTAAAACCGGAGAGCAGGAAAAGTTCCGGGATGGTCTAAATATGTTTAATATTTATTTATTGTGAATTCCCAAAAAAAATTGGAATTAATAAAATAGATTTAATATCAATGGCCCCCCTCTCACTTGGAAGGCCCAAGTGGGGAGGGAGCACTTGGACCAAGGAGGCCCATATGGGGAAGGCACCTAGGAGGAAGCTTCCTCCTAGGGGAGGAAGCTTCCTCCCCCCTTCCTTGGCGCCCCACTAGAGGGAGGGAAACCCTAGGGCGCTGCTTATTGGCTTCTCGCCCTTCGTTGGTAGGCCCCAAGTGGAAGGCGTGATGCAGTACAGCAGCGAGTTTTCCCTCAGTAAATATACCAAGGTTTGTCTCCAGTAGGACTCCAGAGATGATAAGTAGGTGTCAGCGGCGCAACTGACGCGGACCTGCACACAGACACAGATAACTTTGTTCCCAACGAAGTTCAGAGAGGTTGTCAATCTCTCCGGTCTTGTTGTTCACAAATGATAAAACGCAAGGGATAATGATAGCAACTTGAAAGTAAATGCAGAAAAGTAAATATAGCTTGGAAACAATAATGAGGATATGGACCGGGATACGTGATGTCTCTCTCCCAAAAGACGATAAAAATTGCTATGCGAGGTAAACAAATTACAGAAAGGCAATTGACAGGATTATGAACGCACCGCAATACTAACTATGCTACAAAAGAAAGGAAGAGGTTCATAAGCACGGGCAGTACGCCAAAATAAGTAGACCGAAATCCATCTGCATCTACTACTAATCATCCACCTTGAGATATCTATCCAGAACATCTCGCTGGTATTAAGTTGCGAGCCCCACCCAAAGTGTAAACCCAAAGCAACAGATAACTGCATTAAAAAGAACTTTGCGTAAAGTACACAATCCTTGTAACCGCGGTTACAAGAACCGTTGTTTTCCCCCTTGTGGTAACCGCACATCCCCTAGACTCATGTTTCTGTCACTCAAGCATGTCATCGGGGAGGCATCAACCCACAATCTAGCACAACGCTCCCTCTTGGAGTCACTACCTACTACTTGGCCAAAGCAATAAACAGCAACGGAGAGCATGCAAGAATTACTTAGGAACAAAAATACAAGAGATAAGAACCAAATATATTACTCTATCACAATCTGAACATAAGCTCATAATCCATCAGATCCGATCAAACTCAACATAGCAATAGCAGAAATATTACAAAGGTGCCTCAATCATGTAGGGCAACTCACGAGGTCTAAACAATGAAGATCAAAGAGGGGAGGAGAACATCACATAGCTACTGATCACGGACCCATGGTCCAAGGAAAACTACTCACGAGACATCCGGGGAGCATCCATGGTGGAGAGGAGACTCCCGGAGGTCAATCCTCCCTCCGGCAAGGTGCCGGGAAGAGGTCTTCTGGTGCTCCCGATCTTGGAAGCGCGGCGGCGGCGGAAGAGAGGCGAGTTCGCGGAATAGGGTTCTCGTTCTGGAGTTTTCCCGTGACGGGGGATAAATAGGCGAAGGGGGGCAGCCAGAGGTGGACCAGGGGCCCCAGGCGCCCCCCCTGGCGCGGACAGGGGTGGGGCCGCGCCGGGTGGCCGCCTGGGCCCCCCTGGCTCCCCTCTGTCCCCTCCCGGGCTCTTCTCGAAGGTTCCGTCACGCTGATTTTTTATCTGAATTTTCCCGAATTTTTCTGGCACTTTTTATATGGGGGAAAACTGAAATAGAAAAACAGCAGAAAACAGGAACTGGCACTAGGGTGCACTGAGTTAATAGGTTATTCCAATTATGATCAAAAATGTATGAAAGTGTATCTAGATCATAGCAATATCGCACAAAACATGCATGGAGCAAGAAGAAATTATCGATACGTTTTGGACGTATCAACATCCCCAAGCTTAATTCCTGCTCGTCCTCGAGTAGGTAAATGATAACAAGCATAATTTCTGTGGTGACATGCTAGCAACCATAAAAGAACTTTGAAAAGTAAAGCAATCAAGGTTAGAGATTCAATTCAAGTCATAACAGGCAAGAGTCTATATTAGCATTGAAACAAGTAACAAAAGAACAAAAGGTGCAAGAGCTCTTGCTGTCCGTGACTCGAATGTCTCCAAATGGTGTTTGCGTGCAAGAAAGGAGGATAGGGAATACGAGAGAAAAAATGTATTTTTGTTGAGAACTCAATCTACTAAAGTTTCACACTTGGTCCTCTTTGGAATCTTATCTTGACTCATCCCCAGACCACTAGCCAGGTACAAGTCAATTTGATCCACTCCTTTTCGATATTTTGAGCACTCATGCATTGGATGAGCGTAAGCATGAGAGTTGACACTTAGGATGGCAAAGAGAGAAATATGGTGGAGGAGGAAGACAAAAAGGATGAGAAAGGCTCACATCAATGAGGACAATCATAGGCAAGAGATGCCAAATGATAGATATGATGTGCGGAGTAGGGATTTCCATGCAACGGATGCACATACGAGCTAGGAAGCTCTCCAAACTATATGCATAAAGATCATCTCTATGGAGTACAAGGATATAAAGGGAGTACTAGTGTGGATCTCTCAAAAGGATAGTAGTGTTGCCCCCTTCTCTCTTTTTATTTCTTTTTCTCTTTTTTTCTATTTTTTTTTATTTTTTTGGTGGCCTCAATGGATCTTTCTATTTAACTCTCATTTGTCCTCTTTGGGATCTTTTAATGTGTCCACTTTGGGATCTTTTCCTCACTTAAGGGCAACACTCTATTTTACAAGAAGGTAAAGGAGATCTTTCACACCTTACAAGGTACGCAAAATCATAAAGAAGATGTAACTATCATGATGTATGCAATGTATGCCGCTGCCAGTGTAGCAGGAACATGTATGACATGAAGATCAAGTCATGAAGAGGTGGATGTTGCATGGCAATATATCTCGGAAAGGCTATGGAAATGCCTTGATAGGTAGGTATGGTGGCTGTTTTGAGGAAAGATATAAGGAGGCTTATGATGACAGAGCGTATCATGCCAAGGGTTTGGATGTACCGGCGAAGGTGGACACCAACTCTCGGAGTGAGAAGAAGGCAATGCACGGCACAGGAAAGGCTAGCAAAATATGGGAAGGTGGAAGTGTCAACTCTCAATACTTACATTAGTCTGAAGAACTCATGCACTTATTATCGGTAACTCTCAATCTAATGAGGAGGTTCATAAAGAGACAAGTACCCCGAGGAGGAGTGTATGGGGGTTTGGTTATCCTTGCGCATCCTCGACTCATGGTACGTGAGTGTACTCTAATATTCGACCCCTCAGAAGGGTAGTGATCCATCTAGTAGCTAGAGTTCTCAACTAGCTTTGTAGGTTTTGAAAATAAACACGGATTTCCCAAACTACGACACCTATCACTAATAGGCAAGAGCTCTTGACACCAAAAGTCCAAACATTACTCACAACAATGCCTCAAAACTATTGCAAGCTACTACTAAAATTAAATAGCAACCTCAATTACCAACTTTCAAGACAAAACACAACTCAGTGCAACAACCAACTCTCTTTAACAAGATAAACATGAAAACTAAAAAGAGTTGCAGAAAAAAAAACTAAACAAAAGCCAAATCTCTTGCTAAAGACAAACTAAGACTAAAACTAAACATGGCAGTAGCTATGGAAAGATAAAGAACACACAACAGCAAAAAGATAGGGAGGAAAAATCCTATGATGTGTTCTAGATTTTGAAAGTGGAGCGTGTCTCTCTCCCACACAAAGTAAGAAAGGATCTAACTTGTTATGAACAGCAAGAAAAGCTAAAGAAAACTAAAAACAAAACCTAAGAGTGAGACGCTCCAAGCATAGCACATAACGCATGAAGTGATAAAAATATAGTGAGACAAAGGACGAACTGATGATTGTTGATGGAGAAGGGGATGCACGGGGGGCATCCCCAAGCTTAGACGCTTGAGTCTCCTTGAATATTTATTGGGGATGCATGGGGACATCCCCAAGCTTGAGCGCTTGACACTCCTGGATCTTCTCTCATCATCTTCCATCGCACACTTGAAAACTCCCTTCATACATAACTCATCATAAGCTGATTAGAGAGATTAGTACCCTTAATAAATAATTTTTCTCCACTGGATATAACGATAATCTTGAAGAGCTACTGTTTATCAAGAGTGCCAAAAACTTTTTGCAAAGAAAAAGCAAGCTTAAGGTTTGCAAAAGTTAGGAGAGACAAAACATGGCAGAATCTATGAAAAACAGAACATCAGATAGTAAAGAATTGTTTAGGGGCACTTCTGCAACTCAAATAAAAAAATCAGAACATACGGAAGTTTCGTAATTGTATAGAGCATACTGTGTAAAAAATTCAGCTCAAAAAGATGAACTGGGATTTTTATGGAATTTTTCTGGTCACGAGGACAGAATCTGTTTTCTGGACAACATGTCACAACTTTTACTTCCCTTGCCGTAGGAGGCTATAACTTGGCACAAAGCTGAAAAATAAAGATACAATGATGTTGCTACAGAAGTAAAAACCATCAAGACACAACAAAAGCAAAAAGAAAAACCTAAATTCGTTGCGGGCTGCCTCCCGAAAGCGCTTCTTTAAAGCCATTAGCTAGGCATGATGCAAAAAGATCAAGTTGTATCAATCGAATCATTATCAAGATCATCAAAAATCTCTTCAATTGTACAACTAGTCTTAAGAGGTCTTTCAAATAAAGGCCTAATGAAGATACTTCTAGGGAGAAAACCGAAAGGCGGAAAATCAATGGAAGATTCATTTATAAAATTATCAAAGAGAGGCATTTCTTCCAAAGTTTTCACGGTTTCAACTTCTTTGGCAATAGGTGGTTTCTTTTTAGGTCGGGGAACCTTAGGGACATAATTGAACTTAGGTTCCCTTCTTGCCGAAGTCTCTACCTTTTTTGGTTTGATTGAGGAGAAAGTAGTTCCAAGAGTATTAATGATTTCCTCAATCTTATCTATCCTAGAAAGATCCGTATTACGGGATTTGATGACCTCCAAAGTTTTGATAATTTTAAGCATGGAGCTATCAAGCCTATTCAAATTCCCTTGAATCTTGCGATCCAACTCATTTATCCTAGTTATACTTGGTATTTCTAACTCTATCTTTTCAAGTTTCCAACAAGATTTTCAATAACATTAAGAGACTCCCAAGTCGGAGCTTCTAGAAAATTCCCATTGATAGCAGTAGCTAATATAAACCTATTCCAAGGAGTAATCCCAACATAAAAATTTCTAAGCAGGATAGTAGTGGATTGCTTCTTGGTGGCTCTTATTTGAGAATCATTAATTCTATACCAAGCATCTTTTAAACTTTCTCCACCTTTTTGTTTAAAGGTGAGAACCTCTGTCTCAACAAAGGTAGAAGGGCCAGACATAATAACAACCAGCAAGATAAATATTTTTTTTGTAAATTTTGATAAAAGACACAAATATAAAAACTGAAAGATAAACTAACAAGACTAAAAAACAAAGGTAAAGGGTAGTGTGCAACTCCCCTATGTTAGCACTTGGAGTCCCCGGCAACGGCGCCAGAAATTCTCTTGCTTATTGGCTTCTCGCCCTTCGTTGGTAGGCCCCAAGTGGAAGGCGTGATGCAGTACAGCAGCGAGTTTTCCCTCAGTAAAGATACCAAGGTTTGTCTCCAGTAGGACTCCAGAGATGATAAGTAGGTGTCAGCGGCGCAACTGACGCGGACCTGCACACAGACATAGATAACTTTGTTCCCAACGAAGTTCAGAGAGGTTGTCAATCTCTCCGGTCTTGTTGTTCACAAATGATAAAACGCAAGGGATAATGATAGCAACTTGAAAGTAAATGCAGAAAAGTAAATATAGCTTGGAAACAATAATGAGGATATGGACTGGGATACGTGATGTTCGCTAGTGATGTCTCTCTCCCAAAAGACGATAAAAATTGCTATGCGAGGTAAACAAATTACAGAAAGGCAATTGACAGGATTATGAACGCACCGCAATACTAACTATGCTACAAAAGAAAGGAAGAGGTTCAAAAGCACGGGTAGTACGCCAAAATAAGTAGACCGAAATCCATCTGCATCTACTACTAATCATCCACCTTGAGATATCTATCCAGAACATCTTGCGGGTATTAAGTTGCGAGCCCCACCCAAAGTGTAAACCCAAAGCAACAGACAACTGCATTAAAAAGAAATTTGCGTAAAGTAAACAATCCTTGTAACCACGGTTACAAGCACCGTTGTTTTCCCCCTTGTGGCAACAACACATCCCCTAGACTAATGTTTCTGTCACTCAAGCATGTCATCGGGGAGGCATGAACCCACACTCTAGCACAACGCTCCCTCTTGGAGTCACTACCTACTACTTGGCCAAAGCAATAAACAGCAACGGAGAGCATGCAAGAATTACTTAGGAACAAAAATACAAGAGATAAGAACCAAATATATTACTCTATCACAATCTGAACATAATCTCATAATCCATCAGATCCGATCAAACTCAACATAGCAATAGCAGAAATATTACAAAGGTGCCTCGATCATGTAGGGCAGCTCACGAGGTCTAAACAATGAAGATCAAAGAGGGGAGGAGAACATCACATAGCTACTGATCACGGACCCATGGTCCAAGGAAAACTACTCACGAGACATCCGGGGAGCATCCATGGTGGAGAGGAGACTCCCGGAGGTCAATCCTCCCTCCGGCAGGGTGCCGGGAAGAGGTCTTCTGGTGCTCCCGATCTTGGAAGCGCGGCGGCGGCGGAACAGAGGCGAGTTCGCGGAATAGGGTTCTCGTTCTGGATTTTTCCCGTGACGGGGGATAAATAGGCGAAGTGGGGCAGCCAGAGGTGGACCAGGGGCCCCCCTGGCGCGGCCAGGGGTGGGGCCGCGCCGGGTGGCCGCCTGGGCCCCCATGGATCCCCTCTGGCCCCTCCTGGGCTCTTCTCGAAGCTTCCGTCACGCTGAATTTTTATCTGAATTTTCCCGAATTTTTCTGGCACTTTTTATATGGGGGAAAACTGAAATAGAAAAACAGCAGAAAGCAGGAACTGGCACTGGGTTGCACAGAGTTAATAGGTTAGTCCAAATATGATCAAAAATGTATGAAAGTGTATCTAGATCATAGCAATATCACACAAAACATGCATGGAGCAAGCAGAAATTATCGATACGTTTTGGACGTATCAGGCGCCCCCCTAGGGCTGCCCCTTCCTCCAAGGTGGCCTTCCCTCCCCTCCCACTATAAATAGTGTTGGATATGTGCCCTAGAGACAAATTAATAAAGATATTTGTCACATATCCGTTTTGTTCATAATACGTTTTATACTGTGCTATAACTGTATTACTTGGAAATACTAATACAGGTGTAGTATAAAACATGGTCCGTAGTTTAACTCGGGTAAACTATCTCATTGGGCAATTGATTGATCAAGCTTTCCTGATCATGGAGACACTTAAGTCCATTGACAATGAGGTCATATCATTAGGGGAATGATGTGATGGACAGACACCCACCTAAAGTAATGCAATGTGATCGAGTCACATAGTTCAGCGTTGCTATGACTTTGTAACGTATGCCTTAGTCCTTAGACTGTAATGATCATACGTAATCACGATCTATGAGGAGACTTTGATTTGTATCCCACCGCCTGACTGAAATATGCTGGCTATAACGGAGCACTTTGGGTATTCCGAAATAGATGGTTGATGAGTATGTTAATAGGTCAAAGCGGGATTTGTCAGTCCTTGTGACAGGACAGGTACTCTGGGCCCACTCGGTGATATTGCATCAACCCCTTGCAAGGACGTGACTAGGTCACAAGAGATGCAATGATCATGGACGAGAGAAGTTGTTTGTCGTGAACGAGATGTGAACACGGTATGTGGGATACCGACGATCAAACCTCGGACAAACAAAGTACCGCAGAACAAAGGGATTATGTCGTATCGTTAACGGTTTCCAAAAGCGATCGAAGCTCATTCGATGGAAGCGCAGGGGCTGTCAAGGATTGTAACCAGGTCCAACTGACTAGTCATTGGTCCATGAGAAGAGTCTCGACCATGTCTTCTGGTTCCCGGACCGTTAGGGTGTTACACTTAAGGGCAATCGATGCATAGGACAGTTACGGGATCAATCGGTGAAATAGGAGAAATCACCGGAATAGTTCCGGAGGAGGACGGAATGGTTTCCGGACATTTTGAATAGTTCAAAATAAAGTTTAATTGTTTTAATAATGTGTTTATTATTTAATTATCTGAATTAAATATTTAAAACTTATTAAATAATTAAAATAATGGAAAAAAGGCTATATGGGCCTTAGAGGCCCATTAGGGGAGGAGGGGGTTCCCCCCCTTGGGCTTGGCGCCAAGGGGTGGGGCCCAACCCCCCTTTGGCCAGCGCACCTCTCCCCCCTTGGGGGTTTAGTCCCACATGGGGGAGGGAAGAGGGATCACACCCCCCCCCCTTGGCCTTTATATAGAGGGGTAGACCCCCCTTTTTCCATACAACAATTGATCTCCTTCTTCTTCCTTCTCCATTTCCGGAAGTGGACTCCCCTTGTTTGGAGTCTGCACCAGGATTGGAGTTCTCCACCATAAGGCAGGCCGTCGCTCTGCCGGATTCGGGATCCGTAGCCGTCTTCTTTCCGCTGCTCGCCTGGTTCGGAGCCCGGGAGGAACATCGATTGTGTCGTACGTGTATAATCCCTTCGAGGCATTACACATGTGGTGCTGCTTCGTCGCTGGAGGTTTACCGGGAGTCATCCTCGCCGGTGGTGGTCTTCTACACGACAGGGAGGTCGTAGTTCTGAGTCTACGCCAACCACGTTCGTAAGAACGTTTCCTTCTTTCGGTCTTCAAAGGTATGAACACCGATTCCCTTCGTTACTTTACATCGCCATAGCATAGATCTTGGGTTCGGGTACCGTAGGTGTGAAAAAATTTGTGTTTTCTGCCCCGTATCCCAACAGTGGTATCAGAGCTAGCTATGCGTAGATGTATTGTACGGATAGAACACATCTAGGATGTCGGCATCGAATCTTCATTCGTTACCCTCCCATGTGTACTCATTCAGCATTGCGGCAATGTTTGATGAAGCGGGCCCCGACCGACCTTACGCGTTTACGCGAGACTGGTTCCACGCTTGACATATGGCTTGTACCATATAAAGTGGCTGGGGGGGTGTCTGTCTCTCTACATTAGCGATGCGAAGATGTTTGCAACGGAGGGCCCCGACAGGGGTGTAATAGAGACGGATGGGAGACGGTGTTGTGGCTTGTTTTTCGCAGGATAGAAATCGGTTCTCTCTCTCG
The DNA here is from genome assembly GCA_950022295.1 of Bromus sterilis. Classification (NCBI taxonomy): domain Eukaryota; kingdom Viridiplantae; phylum Streptophyta; class Magnoliopsida; order Poales; family Poaceae; genus Bromus; species Bromus sterilis. Next base: position 132,015,862 of record OX465601.1, on the reverse strand, counting down.
AAACCCCTAGAAGCCACGTAAAACTTGCACAAGCTAAAGTAGAAAGGCGTTTTAAATTTGCTTTGCATGAAGGGGGATCATAGGTTGTATGATTTAAAGTTTTACTTCCTGTTTTATGCTAATATGCTAGATATATCGACAGTAGCACGAAACAGGACCATCTCTCACAATACCAACATTGTGTTCTCCCTTTTGATGGGCACCACCTGGAAGGTTCTCCCATATGGCTTGATGCTCCGTACATACCGGAGTTGTCCTACATATTCAACGGAGTTCGCATGAGGTTGGGTTCGGCGAGCCTGGCATATGCAGATATGGCCTTGCTGAACAGCTAACATCAAGGTTCGATTGGCAGGCTTGACGTATGTAGATACGGGCCTGGAACACAGAAGACCGAAAGGTCGAGCACGAGTCACATGTCTGATGTGATTGGCTTAGAGGCCTACCTGGTTCGCATACTGGGCCGTACATATCGGGGGAGGTATGGGGGCTGGGATTGTGTAATCACTTAGTTAAATTGAGAGGTGTTTATCTAAGTGGGAGTTTTCTAGAATTTTAAGAGTAAATTGAAACTCCACATTATGAACAAAAGTCTAAATTTTATCATTGTGAATCCAACCTTGTAGATGGCAGCACCTCGCCCCTCGTTCAACTTAGGATCATTCCTAGAGAAAGATAAGCTAAAAAGAGATGGGACAAACTTCACCAACTGGTTCCGCACCCTGAGGATTCTCCTCGTTCCCCTCAAAATGGCATACGTACTAGAGGACGCGTTAGGTGACGCACCAGCAGATGATGCCAGTCAGGACGAGAAGAATGTCTATCTCTCCAGGACTGATGATTACAACCTTGTCCAGAGTGGCATGCTCTACTCCATGGAGGCTGAGCTGTAGAAACGCTTTGAGAGGATGGGTGCATATGAGATTATCACCGACCTCAAGGCGGTCTTCGCACCTCAAGCCAGGGCTGAACGGTACGAGGCTTCTGAAGCCTTCTTCTCAGCAAAGATGGATGAGCACGGCAGCGTGAGTGAGCACGTGGTCAAAATGTCTGGCTACGTTCAGCGCTTGAATGCTCTGGAATGTCAGATTCCAGATGAACTTGCGGTTGATAGGGTGTTGCAGTCGCTTCCCCCTAGCTACAAAGGCTTTGTGCTGAACTACAACATGCAAGGGATGACCAAAACCCCTTCTGAGTTGTTCGCCATGCTAAAGAGCGCTGAGGTTGAAATCAAGAAGGAGCACGCCGTCTTCATGGTCAACAAGACCACTGACTTCAAGAAGTCAAGCAGACGGGAGAAGGCCAGGAGAGGTGGCCCCAGGAGGGATGGCAAGTCAGTTGCCGCTCCTCCCAAGGCACCCAAGCCTAAACTCGGAGTGGAATGCTTCTACTGCAAGGGTGAAGGTCACTGGAAGTGCAACTGTCCCAAGTACCTAAAGGACAAGAAGGCTGGCAAGGTCGCCAAGAGAGACGAAGGTATATTTGATATACATATTGTTGATCTTCTCTTGACAAGCGCTGGGAACACATCCTGGATATTTCATACAGGATTTGTCGCTCATATTTCTAATTCCATTCAGGGACTAAGGAATAGGAGACGCTTGGTCAAAGATGAAGTGACGATGCGCGTGGGGAATGGCTGCCAGATTGAAGTCTTGGCGGTCGGCACGAAGCATCTTAGTCTCCCTTCGGGATTGGTTTTAGTTCTGAATAAATGTTACTATGTACCCGCGTTGAGTGTGAACATCGTGAGTGGTTCTTGCTTGAAGCGAGACCACTATTCTTTTAAGTCCGATACAATTGGTTGTTCGATTTATAAGGATGATATGTTTTATGTTCACGCACCGGAGTCGCATGGTTTATTCATACTTAATCTCGATGGTGACGTGAGTCACGTTAACAATATTGAGGCCAAAAGATTGAAGAATAATGAAGATCACATGATGATGTGGCATTGCCGACTTGGTCATATTGGTGTAAAACGCATGGAGAAGCTCCATAAGGATGGACTTCTTGACTCATTGGATTTTGGATCCCTTGATACATGTGAACAATGCCTCATGGGAAAAATGACAAGGACTCCATTCAATGGTGTGATGGAGCGTGCGGATGTCTTATTGGGGATCATACACACGGATGTATGTGGACCCATGAACATCCCCACTCGCAATGATCTTCGTTACTTCGTGACCTTTACTGATGACTTGAGTAGATATGGGTATATTTACTTGATGAAGCACAAGTCTGAAACCTTTGAAAAGTTCAAGGAATTTCAGAATGAGGTCGAAAATCAACTCGGAAGGAAAATCAAGCACCTTCGATCGGATCGAGGTGGCGAGTATTTGAGTCACGAGTTTGGCAATCATCTGAAGTCTTGTGGCATAGTGCCACAGCTTACGCCGGCAGGCACACCTCAGAGAAATGGTGTAGCTGAGCGACGTAATCGAACCCTATTGGATAGTGTACGATCGATGATGTCTCATACTGATTTGCCTGTGTCATTCTGGGGGTATGCATTAGAAACCGCCATTCATATTCTTAATAGGGCACCATCCAAATCCGTAAAGACAACACCATTTGAAGAATGGCATGGCACTAAACCTGAGTTGTCTCACCTGAAGATTTGGGGTTGTGAGGCTTATGTTAGGAAACTACAGCCTGACAAACTTGAATCCAAGGCGGATAAGTGCATCTTTGTGGGCTATCCCAAGGAAACTTGTGGGTACACCTTCTACAACAAGTCTGACAGCAAAACGTTTGTTGCCAAGACGGGACACTTTCTTGAGAAGGAGTTTCTCGCGAAAGAGTTGAGTGGGAGGAAAATAGACCTCGATGAAGTAACTGACCAATCACTCCAATTGGATGAAATGGCTACGGAATATGTTCTGGAACCATCTTCCACAGTGGGAGTTGAAGAGAATGGCCAGAACGACATTCATAACGATCATGACATTCACGATGATCATGATGAGAATGAAGAGGAACCTTTTATGCCCCGTAGGTCATCAAGAGTCCGTCAACCTACTGAGTTTTACGGACAGCTTGTGAATGCAATCTCGGCTGTTGAGTCGGATGAACCTACGAGTTACAAAGAAGCAATGGAGGGACCCGAGTCCGAGAAATGGCTTGAAGCCATGAAATCCGAAATAGACTCCATGTACACCAACAAAGTATGGACTTTGGTGGATATTCCCGAGGACCGCAAGGCCGTCGAGAATAAATGGATTTTCAAGAAAAAGACTGACGCAGACGGAAACATATCTGTCTACAAAGCTCTACTTGTCGCGAAGGGTTTCCGACAAATTCAAGGAGTTGACTACGAGGAGACATTCTCTCCTGTAGCGATGATAAAGTCTATTCGGATCCTACTAGCAATAGCTGCATATCATGATTACGAGATATGGCAGATGGATGTGAAAACTTCATTCCTAAATGGCAACATTGAGGAAGAGTTGTATATGATGCAACCAGAGGGGTTTGTCGATCCAAGGAATGTTGGTAAGGTTTGCAAGCTTCAAAGGTCCATCTATGGGTTGAAGCAAGCATCTCGGAGCAGGAATCTTTGATTTGACGAGGTCATTAAAGCTTTTGGATTTGTCCAAAACGTCGAAGAGTTCTGCGTCTATAAGAAACTGAGTGGGAGCTCTGTAGCATTCCTTGTGTTATATGTAGATGACATATTGCTAATAGGGAAAGATAAGAAATTCTTAGAGGAAGTGAAGGAATATCTGAATGGACAATTTTCCATGAAGGACCTAGGTGAAGCTGCGTACATACTGGGGATTAAGATCTATAGAGATAGACCTAATCGGAGGTTGGCCTTGAGTCAGAATACTTATATTGACAAGATTTTGAAAAGGTTCAAAATGGATGACTCCAAGAGAGGTCTCTTGCCAGTCATAAAAGGTGTCAAATTAAGCGTGACTCAATGCCCGACCACAGCTAAAGAGAAAGAGGAGATGTCCTCAAAGCCCTATGCCTCAGCCATAGGTTCTCTCATGTATGCTATGTTATGTACCAGACCGCATTTAGCGCTGGCCATTAGTATGACTAATCGCTACAAGAGTAATCCGGGAATGTCCCATTGGACAGCAGTGAAGAACATCCTTAAGTACTTGAGAAGAACCAAGGATCTCTTTCTTGTTTATGGAGGAGTTGATGAGGAGCTCACCGTAAAGGGTTACGTTGACGCAAGCCTCGGCTCAGACCTAGATGACTCGAAGTCCCAGACGGGATATGTTTTCATGTTGAACGGAGGCGCGATTAGCTGGAGGAGCGGTAAACAGTCAGTCGTCGCTCAATCTTCAATGGAGTCGGCGTATATTGCCGCTTGCGAAGCGTCAAACGAGGCGTTGTGGCTGAAGAAGTTCGTGATCGAGCTTGGCGTCTTTCCCAGTTGCACTGACCCCGTGGGAATCTTCTGCGACAACACGGGTGCCATTGCTAACGCGAAGGAGCCAAGATCTCACTCTACAGCCAAGCACATCCTCCGAAAGTTCCATGTGACGCGAGACTACGTCAGGGATGGACACACTAGGATTCACAAGATACATACGGATCTGAACGCAGCAGACCCGATGACTAAACCTCTTCCACAGGGCAAGTTTGAAGAACACCGACAGACCATTGGTGTTAGATACATACCTGATGTAAACTAGTGTAATTTGTACTCTAGTGCAAGTGGGAGACTGTTGGATATGTGCCCTAGAGACAAATTAATAAAGATATTTGTCACATATCCGTTTTGTTCATAATACGTTTTATACTGTGCTATAACTGTATTACTTGGAAATACTAATACAGGTGTAGTATAAAACATGGTCCGTAGTTTAACTCGGGTAAACTATCTCATTGGGCAATTGATTGATCAAGCTTTCCTGATCATGGCGACACTTAAGTCCATTGACAATGAGGTCATATCATTAGGGGAATGATGTGATGGACAGACACCCACCTAAAGTAATGCAATGTGATCGAGTCACATAGTTCAGCGTTGCTATGACTTTGTAACGTATGCCTTAGTCCTTAGACCGTAATGATCATACGTAATCACGATCTATGAGGAGACTTTGATTTGTATCCCACCGCCTGGCTGAAATATGCTGGCTATAACGGAGCACTTTGGGTATTCCGAAATAGATGGTTGATGAGTATGTTAATAGATCAAAGCGGGATTTGTCAGTCCTTGTGACAGGACAGGTACTCTGGGCCCACTCGGTGATATTGCATCAACCCCTTGCAAGGACGTGACTAGATCACAAGAGATGCAATGATCATGGACGAGAGAAGTTGTTTGTCGTGAACGAGATGTGAACACGGTATGTGGGATACCGACGATCAAACCTCGGACAAACAAAGTACCGCAGAACAAAGGGATTACGTCGTATCGTTAACGGTTTCCAAAAGCGATCGAAGCTCATTCGATGGAAGCGCAGGGGCTGTCAAGGATTGTAACCAGGTCCAATTGACTAGTCATTGGTCCATGAGAAGAGTCTCGACCATGTCTGCTGTTTCCCGTACCGTTAGGGTGTTACACTTAAGGGCAATCGATGCATAGGACAGTTACGGGATCAATCGGTAAAATAGGAGAAATCACCGGAATAGTTCCGGAGGAGGACGGAATGGTTTCCGGACATTTTGAATAGTTCAAAATAAAGTTTAATTGTTTTAATAATGTTTTTATTATTTAATTATCTGAATTAAATATTTAAAACTTATTAAATAATTAAAATAATGGAAAAAAGGCTATATGGGCCTTAGAGGCCCATTAGGGGAGGAGGGGGTTCCCCCCCTTGGGCTTGGCGCCAAGGGGTGGGGCCCAACCCCCCTTTGGCCGGCGCACCTCTCCCCCCTTGGGGGTTTAGTCCCACATGGGGGAGGGAAGAGGGATCACACCCCCCCTTGGCCTTTATATAGAGGGGTAGACCCCCCTTTTTCCATACAACAATTGATCTCCTTCTTCCTTCTCCATTTCCGGAAGTGGACTCCCCTTGTTTGGAGTCTGCACCAGGATTGGAGTTCTCCACCATAAGGCAGGCCGTCGCTCTGCCGGAGTCGGGATCCGTAGCCGTCTTCTTTCCGCTGCTCGCCTGGTTCGGAGCCCGGGAGGAACATCGATTGTGCCGTACGTGTATAATCCCTTCGAGGCATTACACCTGTGGTGCTGCTTCGTCGCTGGAGGTTTACCGGGAGTCATCCTCGCCGGTGGTGGTCTTCTACACGACAGGGAGGTCGTAGTTCTGAGTCTACGCCAACCACGTTCGTAAGAATGTTTCCTTCTTTCGGTCTTCAAAGGTATGAACACCGATTCCCTCCGTTACTTTACATCGCCATAGCATAGATCTTGGGTTCGGGTACCGTAGGTGTGAAAAAATTTGTGTTTTCTGCCCCGTATCCCAACAAATAGATGAGGAGGGGGCACCCCCAAGGAGACACAAGTTTGTTCTTTTGCCTCAGGGCTGACCCTGCTCTCTCTTCTCCATTAGATATAAGCTCCACCTTACGCCGAAGGGCTGCTCCTTCCTCCTATCTACTCTGGCGGCGCCGAGATCTGGACGGCGGAGCCCTACCGGATCTACTACACCGTACGTGTGGATCAAACGTATAGATATCGTACGTTCGATCTTCGTTCGAGGGACTTCTAGATCTGTTCGTGGGAAGTCAAACGGATCAGATCTGTTCGAGGGGTTGCGCTACGTCAAGCTTCCCCAACTTTTCATCAACTTCTTCCGCTGCGAGAGAACTACAGTTGAACGGTTGTTAAGGTAACAAGATCGCTACCATTGTTTTCATCTATCTAGATCCGACTTGGGACTTGGTTTCGTAGTGCCGGAATTTTTTTGTTTTCTACTCCGAATCCAAACAATCCAAACAAGGTTCTCACCGCTATCAAAATGTATGGAACATAATTTTCAAAATCTTGAGTTCTACTTATGTGAATTTTTTTGTCAAGTACTGCATATCTGTACTTAAGCCAAATTGTGAGCCATACAACATTCGTTAAATTATTGTTGTGCAATCGCTTATGTTAAGCTCATATTTGGATGAGTACATAAAAATACACGAATAGTTGCTCATCCCTACTATATATTTCCTGTAGTGCATTCCTTGCTTTGAAACAACACCTCTGATACATTAGTTTTCGTTGTACCTAAATGAAGACTCAACTAAAGTTACAGTACAGACGAAGCATGGATACAAGTTCAAAGTTTGGCTTAATACAGATGCTGAAGGTCGTTGCTATTTTCAGAAAGACTTGTGGAGAAAGTTTGCTAAAAGTTATGTGCTAAAAGCCGTCATGAAAGTGTTAGTGGATGTAAGACAACCTGGTGCTATCATACATGTAAAGTTACCAAAGCATATCCGTCGATGGACTAACACTCAAAGTTATTATTCTTTCAAGTCTCGCATGTGTCTGTCCTGGCTTACTAATTAATTAATTATTCAAGAAAAATAATACTGACAAGCATTATTATATCCATGCAGACTTTGTTGGATGCGTACTTCATGTTATGAAGATTACTCCTCAATCCACATTTCACTAGCAAGATTTGGAGCCTCTCTTAGAATTTGGTGGAAGAATTAAATCGCTTATTGAGCGTTTCCATGCAGGAAGCAGGATGGAATTATGTGTGCCAATCGTGCATACCTTGAACAGAAAAAATTGTATCGATGGAAAAATCATGGTACATAATCTTTTATGTTATATATCCTTTCATAATATATACATTCATCCAATGATACAATTATTTTATCAGTCTTGCAACAGGTACTTCCGCCTTCAGTTTTTCCTGAATTGATCCCCTCTGTTGATCCAATAACACTAGCAATTGGTCAGAATAAGAAGGTGATGTCAACGTACATCATTTGCCCTAGAAATGGATCAATTATCATTCATAAGTGGTACCTTGTTATGGAAATTCGTTTACAGTTGAAAATGGGAGACAACATTTTGCTCTATCTGTACGAAGGCACTGAAGGCCTTTTCCTGTTCATTCAAGACTGTAAGAGCAAAGTTATACCCCCATGAGTTTTGGATATTGTTGGGCAAAACAGTAGAGGAACTAACAAGTTTTCTAGTGTAAAACAGATGGTTAGGTTCCTGAAGTTATCGGTTGGTGGTAAAGCTTCAACGAAGATTTACACTTTTACTGAAGCATATCCTCTGGAGTGAAGCTCATCACGGATGTCGACCCCTAAAAAGATAAGGAATCCTGAAGCACGTCTCATCGAAGAAGATGACCAAGATGGCGCAAGACTTAGTAGTTTTTGCGTAGTTCTTTTTCACTTCTTTGAGTCGTAGGAAAAACCGTACTAGCAAGAGGGGTTTAGTAAATGTACTCCGAAGGTTTTGGTGAAAAGACTCAGATTGAATCCAAACCAGTGAGAAGCCAGAGTTGAGAAATCTCATGTGCACTAGGTAATGCTTCACCAGCGAAGAATTAGTTCTTTCGGCTACTGAAGCAAAACCAAGTCCGTGAGTCAGCTTTACTTGGACCGCAAGTAAAGTTGCGCTTTGATTGGAAATATGACCGTTGGGGACAGGTGTCAAGCTGTCACATCGGGTCACTTCAGTCATTTCGCACATTGGGATTGCCACCTATAAATACGCCACCCCCGCCCTCATTGGCCGGTGGCTGCTCCGAGATTATTTTCCTTACAGTGAAGGAGAGAGAGCAACCCCACCGAAGCAAACCAAAAACCCATCCACCGAAGCATAAGTCCTATTGATCTGAGTTGATTCATTATGACTTAGGAAGAAGTTTGCTAGCCTTTTTATCTTGGAGAACTGCAATTCTCCTAGACGGTTAGAGAGTTGTTCTTCAGAGAGCGAAGAGTTATTGTCGCCTCGAAGTCCAGTTTGTCAAAGGTTTTGGTGATTTCCTCAATAATCAACCACGAGTGAAGAGATGACCAACCTCAAGGAGATTGGTGCAGTGGAGATACGGACGGAGAGAGGTTAGCTCCTGTGTTCAATCACAAGTCCCTCCAACCAGACGTAGCACTTTGCAGAGTGTGAACTGGTCGAACAAACATCGCCGAGTCAAGAGTTCATTTTACTTTCCGCACTTACATTCAGTTTATCAATTGCTTCAGTGATATGCTTCAATGCAATTGATTCGATGCTTTTGATTCGCTATGTTATGCTTCAATCATGTTCTGCTTCAACGTTTACCTTTCTGTTGAATCTCTTCTGCTGTTAAGTTATGCTTCACTTCATAGTTTCATGCGAAAATTTGAAGTGATCATTCACCCCCTCCCCCTCTGATCACATACTTGGACTTACAATTGGTATCAGAGCTAGTCACTCTTTATTTGGATTAACCTCCTAGAGTGTTTTGCAAGTATGTCTTTCGCAGCCATTCGCTCCGGCGAACCCATACCCGTGTTCAATGGAAAGGAAAATTCATACTGGAAGGACAAGATGAAGAGAAATATTATGGCTATCAACTCAACTGCCTGGCAAGTTGTCTTGTATGGAGTTACAGTTGCAGATAAGAACGCCATCACTCCTGAAGAAGCGAAGCTGATTGATCTTGATTCTGAAGTTTGGGTTTTCATCACCAATCATTTGACACCAGAGAATTACCATGAAGTGAAGAATATTCCTTCGGACAAAGGTGTCTGGGACTATCTTGAGAAGATTGGTGAAGGTGTTTCTACCCAGAAGGATGCCAGAATTGACACACTTCGAAGCAAATTCTATCGTTTCAAGAGAAATGAGGGTGAAAAAGTCAGTTCCATTTACAGCAGACTCACTGCTCTTGCAAATGAGTTGATCTCACTTGGTGCTGATGACATTACTCCTCACTCAGTTGTTAGAACTCTGCTTCGCTCATTGGATGATTCGTTTGATCACATTGTGCTAATGATCAAGAAAAGGACTGATTTCAGACGTCTTGTCGCCGCTGATATTCTTGAGAGACTCAATACCTTTGAGATGGAAGAAGAAGAGAAACGTGACATAAATGGTTCTCGAAGGATATCTCATGCCTTGAAAGCAAAAGCTTCGCGTCATTCTTCACCCGAAGTCAGTTCTGCTTCAGGTGTCGAATCAGATGATCCTGCAAGCATTGGAAAAGATTTAGCACTGATCATGAGACGCTTCAATCGCTTTCAGAGAAAAGGTTTTTCTTCACCCAAGAAGAGCTATCCTTCAAGAATCTCAAGTCACTCTTCTCACCGTTCATCCTCAAGAAGCTCTCCATCAAAGGACAATTGCTGCTACAAGTGCAAGAAACCAGGTCACTACATTGCTGATTGCCCTCTGTGGGAAGCTGAGAACAAATCGAAGCATTCACTCAGAGACTCTTCATCGAAGACTCACAGATCCTCCAGAAGTCATGAGTCAAAGGGACATGATTCCAGTTCAAGAAGAGAAAAGAAGAAAGATTCTGATGATGATAAGAGGAAGAAGTATCATAAGAAGCGTGAGGGTTCTTCATCGAAGACTCACTCGTCTCGTCGAAGCAGCTCTCACCGTGCCAAGGCCTATCTGGGAAAGGATATGAACTCTGAAGACGAAGCCTCTGGTTCCGAAGCTGAACAAGACTCTAGGTCTACGTCTGGGTCCGAATCAGATGGTGTTGCTGGTTTGGCTTTCGCTTAGGCAGATGCTCCAACAAATGCTTCGAGCTCATTCTTCACCAACAACAGTAGTGAAGATGAAACTCCTGTATATTGCTTCATGGCCAAGGCAAAGGTATCTTCATCCAAGTCAAACTATGATACTTCTGATTGTTCTTCATATGAAAGTGACTCAAAGATAAGCTATGCTAAACTTGCTAAAATTGCTTCAATCCAACAAGATGAACTTGATTCACTAAGCAAAACCATTAAGAAATCAGAAACGTTGTTGATCGATGAGATTGAGAAAGGTCAAACTTTAACTAATGAGCATGCTGCTATGAAGGAGAAGTTTGAAGAATTATCCTCTCGGCATGATCTTCTTTCAGTTGATTATGAGAAGCTCACCTATGAATTTCTTCAGAGGAAAATGGCTCTCGAAAAACTGAAAGAGGCTCATGAAGAATTGGAAAATGTCAATCTCTCTCTCATGGCTCAACAAGGTTCTGAAGCAAATCATAAAACTGAATCACCTTGTTTGGATTGTTTGGAACGAAGCAAAACTGATTCCAAAGGGAAATCTCCTATTGTTATTGATGATATTAATGCCTCTGATGAGGAAAATCCTGCAGTTACCGAGGAACTCCTCAGGTTGAAAAACTTATTTGAAACAGGCATGTTCAAAAGTGTGCAAGGACATCAATATCTCTGTGATATCCTGAGGAAGGCTCTCCTTCACAGGAATCCCAGGAATGAGGGTGTTGGTTTTGAGAGAAAGATAAACCCTGATGGCACCTATTGGGAGCCTGAGCAGTATCCTAAGACTGTTTGGGTTCTAGCGAAGGAGAAACCCATTGATATTGCTAACCTTTCAGGTTTCGACTGCAAAATGAACAAAGTCATTGTGGATGAATCACTTGATTCAGACTACAAACTCATGAAAGATGAACAGGGAAAAGTTTCAGCTGAGTATGTAGGTACTCCACCAAAGAATGGATTCTATAAGAGGCAGATATGGGTGCAGAAAGCACTTGTAAAAAAACTGCATGCTAACCATTCTATGCAGGGAAAGTCTTCAGTACCACTGAATCATTTCTACTCTCTTGAGACGAGAAATGATCCATTGGTGCCCGAATCAAATGTTCCGCAGAAGGAATACTATCGTACTGGTCTCCATACGTATCGTCCTCATAATAATCATACTAAGATTGCATATGCTCATTCTTATGCTAACCATTCGCAGAGGACTTACATTTATGGAGTGCTTGATGGTACACCGAAGCAATACACTCCTGTTCGATTCAATATTGCTTCAACTAGTGCTTCAACATCTTCTCAGTCACCTGCTCGTTTGTGGGTGGTTAAGAAGAACTAATTCTTCTGCAGGGCTATGTCTCCGGTGGATCTGAATGGGTCATGGATAGTGGTTGTACAAATCATATGACCGGAGACAAGGAGTTATTCACCGAAGAAAAACTATCTCAATCTTCTCAGAAGTACATTACCTTCGGTGATAACAACAAAGGTAAAGTGTTAGGTTTGGGTAAGGTTGCCATATCGAAGGATAAGCACATTGACAAGGTTATGCTAGTCCAATCTCTTGGATATAATCTTAGGTCTATTTCAAAATTATGCGATATGGGTATGCTTGTTCTGTTTTCTGCTTCGCGTTGTGTTGTCTTTTCACAGGATGATTATACGTTTGTCTTCGAGGGTTACCGAAAGGGATATTTATACATTGTTGATTTTTCTTCGGGCCCTGCAGTATCCACATGCTTAATGGCAAAAGCTTCATCTGTTGGTTATGGCATCGAAGACTTGGTCATGCAGGGATGAGAAATCTTCATAATCTAGTGAAGAAGGATCACGTTATTGGTCTTAGCGAAGTAAAATTCGATAAGGATCGTCTCTGTAGTGCTTGCAAAGCTGGTAAAATTACGAAGAAACATCATTCAGCGAAGACCATCATGACTACCACTCGTCCTCTTGAATTGCTTCATATGGATCTTTTTGGTCCTCAAAATTATGCAAGCCTGGGAGGAAACAAATATGGTCTAGTTATTGTTGATGACTTCTCTCGTTATACTCAACAGAATGGTGTAGTTGAAATGAAAAATAGAACTCTTATTGAGATGGCCAGAACTATGCTTGCTGAATACAAGACTCCTATTAGGTTCTGGGCCGAAGCAATTAACACGGCTTGCCACATCATCAACAAGGTTTACCTTCACAAATTCTTGAAGAAAACTTCACATGAGCTTATCACTGGTAACAAACCAAATGTCTCATATCTTAGGGTATTTGGTGCCCCATGCTTTATTAGAGATATGAATCATAGCTCCAAATTTTCCCCTAAGGCACATGAAGGCTTTCTTTTAGGTTATGGCTCAAACTCTCACACTTACAGAGTCAATAACTCTCACTTTGGGAAAATTATGGAAACTGTGAATGTAAGGTTTGATGAAACTAATGGCTCTCAAAAGGAGCATTTGCCTCATGATCTAGATGAACCTCCTCTTGATGAAGTGATCAGGTCCATGGCTATTGGTGAGATTCGCCCTGTTGAAGCCAATCAACGTCAAGCTGTTAGGGATGATGATGGTCCAATGTTCCCACACATAGCCCGGGGCGCTGGAGATCAACATCCTGAAGATAATGAGGAACAGGACGAAGAAGGTCAAGGGAACGAAGGAAATGCTAATCCTGAAGGAAATGCCGAAGCTGAAGGAGAAGCTGATCCCGAAGCTGATGCAGATCCTGAAGCAGAAGATGAGCCTGAAGCAAATGATACTACGTTATCCCGAGTTCGAAGAAGAGTTGATGTGGATTCGATCCTCGAAGATATCAATCAACCAGGTCGTCCCACTACTCGATCTCGTACTCGTTTGGCTAACTTCTGTGGAAACTTTTCTTTTGTCTCCATGCTAGAGCCTTCAAAATATGATGAAGCCATGAAGGACCCTGATTGGTTATTGGCGATGATGGAAGAACTTCACCAATTTGAAAGGAACAAAGTCTGGTCACTTGTTGAAAGGCCAGATCCCACGAAGCACAATGTTATTGGCACAAAGTGGATATTTCGCAACAAGCAAGATGAAGATGGTATTGTGGTAAGGAATAAGGCTAGATTGGTAGCACAAGGTTACACCCAAATCGAAGGCATTGATTTTGGTGAAACCTATGCTCCAGTAGCCCATCTCGAATCCATTCGTGTCATGCTTGCTTTTGCTAACCACAAAAATATATTGCTATATCAAATGGATGTCAAGAGTGCTTTTCTTAATGGTGAAATAGAAGAAGAAGTGTATGTTATGCAGCCTCCAGGTTTTGAAGACTCGAAGAATCCTGAAATGGTGTACAGGCTTCACAAAGCTTTGTATGGACTGAAGCAAGCACCTCGTGCTTGGTATGAAACATTGAAGGATTTCCTCCTGAAGAAAGGGTTCAAAGCAGGAACCACTGACCCCACACTTTTCACTCGATCATATAACAATGATCTATTTGTGTGTCAGATATATGTAGATGATATTATTTTTGGCTGTACTAACACTGAAATCAGCAAAGAATTTTCCAGAATGATGTCGAAGAAATATGAGATGTCTATGATGGGTGAATTGAAGTTTTTCCTAGGACTTCAGATTCGCCAACAAAAGAATGGCACCTTTATTTCACAGGAGAAATACTTGAAGGATTGCCTGAAGAAGTTTGATCTTGCTGAATGCAAGACCGTTAGAACTCCCATGCCTACAAATGGTTTTCTTGATGCAGATGAGAAAGGGAAACCCTTCGATCAGAAGAAATTTCGGTCTATGATAGGTTCACTCTTATACTTGTGTGCATCTAGACCTGACATTATGCTATCAGTTTGTATTTGTGCTCGCTTTCAGGCAAATCCAAAGGAATCACATCATATTGCTGTGAAGCGAATCCTTCGATATCTAGCGCATACTCCTTCTTTGGGACTTTGGTATCCCAAAGGTACTCAGTTTGATTTGATTGGATATTCTGATTCAGACTGGGCTAGTGATAGGGTTGACAGGAAATCTACCTCAGGCACTTGTCATTTTCTTGGTAGATCTCTTGTGTGTTGGGCTTCAAAGAAACAGAATTGTGTCTCAATATCTACTGCTGAAGATGAATACATTGTTGCTGGCTCATGCTGCACTCAAATACTTTGGCTTAAGCAGACGCTGAAAGATTATGCTATATCTGTGAAGAAAATCCCTCTGCTTTGTGACAATGAGAGTGCCATCAAGATTGCTCACAATCCTGTGCAACACTCTCGAACGAAGCATATTGATATTCGTCATCATTTTCTTCGAGATCATGTTCAGCGCGAAGACATTGAGATCACCCATGTAAGAACTGAAGATCAATTGGCAGATATATTCACGAAGCCATTGGACGAGAAAAGGTTTTGTGCATTGAGATGTGAGCTGAACATCCTAGACTCACACAATGTTCAGTAAGATCGAAACTTTTCACTGTATATATACACCTTCGTTGTGAGTTTGCTTATTTAGTTTCGCTTGAGTTTTCCTTCGTCCAAATTTCTGTGTTTAGTTTCGTTCGTCACTTGCCTTCAGTTTTGTGTTTATTGTTATGTTTTTTTCTTTTGTTGTTTCTTTTGTCCCCTGTACTTATCACTTTTAGCTTCATTGTTGTTCTTCAAAGTGATAAGTTTCGGACCCTACCTCTCCATTCTGATTCGCTTCCAATCTTCTCTATCTTGAATGATAAACACAATTGAAACGGAAAGCATATTGCTTCGAACATCATTGAGTTCCGAATCAAATGCTTCCAACTTTATCGAAGTTTTTGCTCTCGGTCAAGACTCATTCTTCGGCCGTTGAGTCCCCGTCTTTTTTGGGTCGTTGAGATTCGCTCGCGATAAGCCACTTCATCTGAGCCGTTGAATCAGAAGAGACACTCACTGAGAACCGTTCGATACGATCTGGCATCCGTTTCAGATCGGGCCTATTTAAGGTGTCCCCCCAGCGAACTGTTTCTCCCACGATTCATTCTCTCCCGGATTCCCCGTCTTCCTCCTCGAGCACGCCGAAGAGCTCCCGTCCCCGACGACGACTGCGCCGCTTCACTGCCGGACCGCCGCCGCCGTGGACGTTCCCCGTCGACGAAGAGCTTGTCCCGCACTCCGTCGCCGTAGCCGCTTCGCGTCACCGAGTTAGGGTGCGCTAAGCTTCTTGGATCCAATCTTTTCTCTGTGTTCTTCATCTAGGGCTTGGATCTAAGTGTTGTTAGGATTTTTGTTTTCTTTTTATAGGACTATTTGATCCGTGCTGATCTTTGCTCCTTGGGAAAACTGTTCTTAGCATCAAAAGTGATCCCATCTTCTCAGGTCAGTCTGTGAGATTCAATCTATTCTGTGGTTTGGATTAGGTTAGGTCTTGTTCTCGAACTGGTTCTAGCCAAATCCATAAACAGAGTTGCATCTGATATTAGATTGCTCGGGGGTCCTGTCAAAATTCTTTTGGTTTTGGACAAAACTTTTGCCTGTGCTTATTCATTCCCTCTCTTGTTTCCCTCTTGTCTATAATTCTGATCACAGGATGTCTGACGAAGAGGCGGCTATGGGGAATGAGTCTCCCATTGTTGAAGGACTCGAAAACTATCCAGAGCCACCGAAGCAAAAAGGGAAAGGTGGCAAAACGAAGGAAGTCAATAATGCCCGAGGCATCCCCGAAGCCATTCGCCTCAAGATGGGCTATGACACTCCGCCTGAAGAGACAGATCATGACCAAAAGATTCGATTGCAAAGGATTCGACGCTATTGGGCAATTAGGTGGTACAAGTACAAGAGCATCCCAAATTGGAAGTGGGCAATGCAGTTTGCCTTCAGCCCACCTTATCGGTACACCACTGCTATGTGTGCCCAATACAATGTTGCTAACAGGAAGAAGTACTACCCGAAGCCTCCGGTTGTTCCTCACCCGAATACACTCAAGACTCCGGATGACTATCCAGAAGAGCAAGAAAGACTTGCCATTTTGGCTGAGAAGAAAAGGATAAGAGAAGAGAAGAAGGCAAAAGCACTTGCTGCTGCAGGGCTAGATGAAGCCGAAGCATCAAAGCCTAAGAAGAGGCGAAAGCTTCGAAAACTTAGTGATTCACCCCCTCCTGCTTCAGAAGAAGAGGCTGATTTCGAAGCAGATGACGAAGCTGTTGCAGCTGCACAGCTTGAAGATTCGATAAACGAAGATCCTGCTGATGAAGCAGATGATGAATCAGAACACGCTCCCATTTCCCCAAGTCCGAAGAGAAAACAGGTTCGGAATCCACTGAAGAAGAAGGCTGGAGAGAAACCATCTGCTCCTAAAGGCGTTAAGATTCAAGATCCTACTGACCCTCCTGTTCCCAAGAAAAACATCGTTTTGACGAACTTAGTGGTTGAGGCTCCCCTGGCTACTAAGCCACCTCGCCGCCTTGTTCCTGCTGAGCAAAGAACCAAGGAAAGGCATGACCCGTAGGTTAAGCCTGCTGCTAAGCCCGAAGCTAAAGCTCCTGAACAAGCCAAAGCTTCGAAGCCGAAGACAACTGTTGCCAAGCCTGGCCAGACTTATGCCCAGGTCGGCACCAAGAAGCTGTCTGAAGCTGAACTACGCAAGCGAGACCGTGCTGAAGCTGAACGACTTCATGCTGAAGCACAAGCCCAAGCTAAGGCTGATAAAGAAGCTAAAGAGAAAGAGAAAGCAGATAAAGAAGCTGCAGAGTTGGAGAAACAGAGGAAAGAGCTGGCTGAATCAAACCAAAAAGCAGATAAAGAAGCTTCAGAAGAAGAGGCTAAGGCTGCTGCCAAAGCCAAACAGCTAAGTGAAGCTGAAGCCAAGCGCCAAGCTCAACTGGATGTGCTTCGCATAAAGAAAGCTGAGAAAATTGCTAGAGCTGCTCAGAAAGAAGCTGTTGTTAACATGGCCCCAAAGGACATCCCTCCGAACCTAGTCGCAACCCCTGTCCCCGAAGCTCATATTGAAGCTGAGCACAGTGAACACAATTTCCCAGATGCAAGAGAAGGAGAACTTTGGGACTGTTTGAGCCTGAATCAGGCATTCTGCCAGCTTGCTGAAGCTGTTGATCCCAAGGCTGTAGATGTTGGGAATACTTATATTTCACCAACTCTTTCTGCTATGATTGAAACCTTATACAATCAGCTGAGGGATTTGCATGCTAGGGACATATCTGAAACTGCTAAGATTCTGAAATTCAAGAAGAAAGCAGATGCTGAATCAGATGAGGATTTCAAGATCGAAGCCATAGCTGCTTCGAAGAAAATTGCTGATGTAAATGAGAAAATGAAGCAAAATATACAAGTGTATCAAGGCAAGATAAAGTCTGTAGTTGAAGAATGTTGCAAAACTCACAATGCTTCAGTCATGGCCCTTGACTCCAAGAAGCGCGAAGCCATGCTCAAGCAATTAGCTTCACCACTTCCCAAACTGCAACAGAGAAAGCGACGTCTTATTTCAGACACAGACGAAGCTGATGAGGTGAGCTCTCATCCGGCCAAGAAGGCCCCAAGGCAAGCATCGCCCCCTCGATGCAAGATCATCAAACTCTCCAAACCATCTGTGAAGCCATACGCCCCCGAAGCCGTTCCACCCCGTGTTCAAACTCCACCTCCTCCTCAACCCGCTCCTCAACCGTCCGCCCATGACAACTTTGAGCCTGAGCCTTCACCTCCTGCTCAAGACATTCCTGAAAAGGATTATTCTTCAGCTCACTCTGCTGAGGAGTCTGAAGAACAAGAAGGTGAAGCCAAAGATCGTGCTGCTGAAGCCAATGCTGAAGCCGATGCAGATGCTGAAGCCGAAGCCAATGAATTGGCCATCATGACTCAACCGCAAGGGCGAGCCATAGCTGCTCGAAGGCACTGTATCCCCGCCCAAGACACTCAACTGGACTCCATCTACCCTAGAGAGACATTTCCCATATTCCTCGGAGACGGATCTTCTTCAAGACATGGTCCTGATTTCAATCTTGAAGTTCATCGCCAGAAGCTTCGCTTCTTTGGCGCAAGTCCATATGATTCACCAAGGACTGCAGATGACCTTCGATTCTGGACAATTGAGCAACAAATCCTCTACACGAAGCTATACTGCCAGAAAGGTGTTCTATTCAGGCACAAGTACTTAGATATGTGAAGTCTATCTTCTGCAACGTGCTTCCAAAATATCATGGAAACCATCGAAGCACAGAACTTAACTGGCATGTTTTCCATGGAGACTCCATTCAATTCCGAGCTAGTGAAGCAATTCTATGCCACTCTCTATGTCTCTGGAAACCCTGATGATACGAGCACATGGATTCTTGAATGGATGATTCAAGGAAAGGTGTTTAGGATGCATTCTGATGAATTTATGGATATAGTGAACATCCCAAGGCACACTGGAGAACTAGCAAAGGTTCATTTGCTGCCTGATCCCACTGAAGCTGAATTTGCTTCACTCATGGATCCCGAAGTCACTGGAGATCACATGCCTGAGAACATTCGCCCGAAGCATCTAGTATTCATATCGAAGACTTGGTTTTACATCTTGTCTAACTCACTAATGCCTCTCAGCACTACAAATGAAGAGTCCAACATTCATTATCATACTCATCATGCTCTAATGAAGCTTACTCATGGCCATGTGTTTGACTTCGAGGATTGTTTTCTTCGCTATATGGTCCAAGCTGCTGAACTAGTACATCAATTGAAGCCATATGCTCCCTGGCTGCAAGCTATTTGCAATCATGGACGCAGGGAAGACTTCGTTGCGAAGCATCACCCAAAGCTGTTATGTCCTCCTGTGCGCGATACTATGAATATCTTCAGAAGGCCAAATGATCCATTTGCCACATATGTCGGAGTCAGACAGCACGTAAATGAACACAACATGTCGAAGAAATTCCAGAAATAAGTTTACCATTTTGAAGTTGGAATTCGTACTCAGCAAATGCTTGAAAACTTCATTGAAGGAAATCAGCGCCAAATGCAATATCTTTCAGATGAGATTAATAGAGTAGGCAACATTTCCTTAAACAACAACCAATACTTGAAGGTTTTGAAACGCCACTCTTGGAAAGGATTATGGAAGTTCAACTCTGTGAAGAAGCTTGAAGCTGACCGGATTTTCAAGGAGTATCCACATCTTCAACGTCACTTTTCAAGAAATGATTCGATCGACCGCCCCAATCCCAAAATCCCGACGCTGGACAAGATTGAATAAGTTTTGTTTGTAAACCCAGCTGAACAGATTCGCCCCGATACCTTCTCTGATGAAGACTCCCACACCTCGAACCAAGAAGATGATCCTCTCAACGACAGCGACCTTGATTTGCTTCAAGCGCCGATAGACTTCGATGAGCTGGAGTCACCGGCTTCGACCGAAGGAGATACTTCAGGAGATGCATCTTCTTCAGGCGAAGACAATCAGCAGGGTCCCCGAGTTGATGCTAACGCATAGACGCTCTTGATCTGCCTCTCAACCTTTTGTCCAATTATTGACAAAAAGGGGGAGAAAGTAGCATCGATTAGTTTAGATTCGCTGCGGGGTTTAGGGATTTGATTCGATCTTTTGCGTGTTAAGTTACGACAAACTTTCCATTCTCTTCGATTGGGTTGTAACTTAAGTTTTACTTCGGTTGTGAACTGCTACTCCTTATGTGTTAATAACCCTCGTGCTTGCAAGTTGCCCTCGTATATTTTATCTTGCAGGTGGTTATTATCCTTTAAGTTCACAGGTCATTGGATGATTGCATATTCTTCAAGACAAATATTCCCTATATGCAATTGATTCACTAAGATATGTGTTAGGCTTCCCATCAATGATATTCTTCATCAAGCATTCACTTCGTTTATAAATCTTCGATGCTTGCATTCAGGGGGAGTCAAAAGCTTCATATCTTAGAGTTTGCTCTCAACTCAATTTAAAATTCCATATCTTTTATCGATGCCTGTTTTGTCAACAATAGTCCAAAAAGGGGGAGATTGTAAGAGCAAAGTTATACCCCCATGAGTTTTGGATATTGTTGGGCAAAACAGTAGAGGAACTAACAAGTTTTCTAGTGTAAAACAGATGGTTAGGTTCCTGAAGTTATCGGTTGGTGGTAAAGCTTCAACGAAGATTTACACTTTTACTGAAGCATATCCTCTGGAGTGAAGCTCATCACGGATGTCGACCCCTAAAAAGATAAGGAATCCTGAAGCACGTCTCATCGAAGAAGTTGACCAAGATGGCGCAAGACTTAGTAGTTTTTGCGTAGTTCTTTTTCACTTCTTTGAGTCATAGGAAAAACCGTACTATCAAGAGGGGTTTAGTAAATGTACTCCGAAGGTTTTGGTGAAAAGACTCAGATCAAATCCAAACCAGTGAGAAGCCAGAGTTGAGAAATCTCATGTGCACTAGGTAATGCTTCACCAGTGAAGACTTAGTTCTTTCGGCTACTGAAGCAAAACCAAGTCCGTGAGTCAGCTTTACTTGGACCGCAAGTAAAGTTGCGCTTTGATTGGAAATATGACCGTTGGGGACAGGTGTCAAGCTGTCACATCGGGTCACTTCAGTCATTTCGCACATTGGGATTGCCACCTATAAATACGCCACCCCCGCCCTCATTGGCCGATGGCTGCTCCGAGATTATTTTCCTTACAGTGAAGGAGAGAGAGCAACCCCACCGAAGCAAACCAAAAACCCATCCACCGAAGCATAAGTCCTATTGATCTGAGTTGATTCATTATGACTTAGGAAGAAGTTTGCTAGCCTTTTTATCTTGGAGAACTGCAATTCTCCTAGACGGTTAGAGAGTTGTTCTTCAGAGAGCGAAGAGTTATTGTCGCCTCGAAGTCCAGTTTGTCAAAGGTTTTGGTGATTTCCTCAATAATCAACCACGAGTGAAGAGCTGACCAACCTCAAGGAGATTGGTGCAGTGGAGATACGGACGGAGAGAGGTTAGCTCCTGTGTTCAATCACAAGTCCCTCCAACCAGACGTAGCACTTTGCAGAGTGTGAACTGGTCGAACAAACATCGCCGAGTCAAGAGTTCGTTTTACTTTCCGCACTTACATTCAGTTTATCAATTGCTTCAGTGATATGCTTCAATGCAATTGATTCGATGCTTTTGATTCGTTATGTTATGCTTCAATCATGTTCTGCTTCAACGTTTACCTTTCTGTTGAATCTCTTCTGCTGTTAAGTTATGCTTCACTTCATAGTTTCATGCGAAAATTTGAAGTGATCATTCACCCCCTCCCCCTCTGATCACATACTTGGACTTACAAAGACGTTCTGTAACGCATATCCTAGGCAACATTTTCCTCAAATCCTTGTTGCTGAGTACTGTATTATTTGTACAACTGTATGTTATGTACACGTGAACTCAAATGTTGTTAAGTAATCCTTGCTACGTATTATCTTAATTAGATGCCCTTCTCAGAAATAGTAGTTTCTAGTAATGTGCATATAGATATGATAAGGACGAAGTTCATTTCATACAACAACTAAGATAACTGATTACAAAAATGTGTGCCTACATAGCAGACATTTTGATAACTAACATGTTTCTGTTTCACTACATCATTGCACACAATTTTGTATTTTCGAACGTCTGCAAGAGAAGCTAGCCAGATTTTAGAAAACAAAGAAAATAAAAAGAAGACGTCGTGCATCACCAAATCTTAGATTTTCATAAACGTTTCTGATATGTTTTACTTCCCACACCATGTTTTAATTCAAAATGTTTGCTTTACTAAGGTAGCAATTCATTTTTAGAACCGTAGGTGTTCTAAGGAGTTATCACAAACACTTGATTGTAGGAACTGTGTGCCATGTATAACCAACACTAAGATTTACAGAAACTTGCCTCATAGATTACACAACCCACACGATTCAGTAAATACAAAGGATTGTGAAGATGGGCTAGCGGTTCATTCTTTGCAACCGTGGGTGTTCTAGCTGGTCATGCGGACGGTTGTTTGAACGAATCGCCAGCCCTTGTTTCACACACGAAAGGATTTTCAGAAACGTGCCTGATAGATTAGGCATTCCAAACATTTCAGTTACTATGAACGATTGCGTAGACAGGCTGACGGTCCTTTATATGCAACCGTAGGTTTTCACCCTAAACATCCCAGACCGATTTTCAAAGACCTGTCAGCCCTACATCACCCACGCAATAATTTTAGAATTGTGGCCTTTTGGGTAAGTTTCCTAGACGGTTCAGTCTCGCCCAAACGGTTTTTTATTTATACTGTTTGCGTTGATAGCATCGCAAACATTTTCGTACAAGGGACTTGGAAAGGAGTATCGTGTTAGCCCCTCTTTGCACTAGTGGAAGAATCTGCCTCCTATTGAAGAACTTTGTGAGCCTACCACTCACCCTCCTATGGTAGTGGTACACTCTCTTTTAGATTTCAATGCAAGTGGCATCCCTCATGGCAAGCCTCCTCATCAATTTTTAGATGAGCATGATAATTTCATTATGAAGCAAAGTCACTTTAATGAGAGGATTCAAAGTCAGTTGCATGATAATTCCCTTGCTATAAAAAGTATGCTTGATGTTTTAGGTAGAACTGTTAATGATGATAAAGGTCTTGTTAAGCATTTTCATATGGTTCAAACTCAGCTTAAACAAATTTCTAATGTGGAAAAATATTTCCTTGCTAATAATGCAAACAAGATAATATGCAGGCTTATGGGATTAAAACCCGAGGTGGGACACACACCCAAGACCCTCTTTATCCAGAGGGGCATCCAAAGAGAATCGAGCAATATTCTCAATTGCGGTAAGAAGACGTTGTTAGCTCTCCTAAGAAGAAGAAGAAGAAGAAGCAGAAGAAGAAACACAAGGAAACTGGCAATTCAAATGATCCCATACTTGATGAAGAACCTATTGTTGATCCTAATAGTATATCTATTTCCGATGCTGAGACTGAAGATGGTGCTAAACCTGATAAAAATAATGAGGAGAATGATCCTCCTGAAGTACGAGAAGAAGAAAGACCCGATAAATGCAAGATATATACTAAAGAATACTTCATTACAAGGAAGCATGGGAAGGGAAGAGAACCATGGGTAAAAAAACTGATTCCCTTTCCAGTCAAGTCTCTCAAAACTAAAGAAGAAAAACACTATAATTAATTTTGTGAATGGATGAAACCTCTTTTTCTTCAAATTCCTTTGGTTGATACTATTAAGTTGCCTCCGTACTCGAGGTATATGAAAAATATTGTGACTAATAAAAGAAAAGTTCAAATGAGACAATATCTACTATGCTTGCTAACTACTCTTTCGGTAGCAAGATTCATGACAATCTTGGTGATCCAGGTATACCCACCATTCCTTGCTCCATAAAGAATAATTATGTTAGAATTTCTTTATGTGATCTTGGTGCAGGAGTGAGTGTGTGATCTTGGTGCAGGAGTGAGTGTTATGCCTTTCTCTCTTTACAAAAGGCTTTGTCTAGATAAATTAATCCCCACATATATCTCTCTTCAAATGGCTGACAATTCAACAGCCGTTCATATTGGTATTTGTGAGGATGTTCCTGTTGAAGTTGCTAATTGCTTGATTCTTACTGATTTTGTTGTGCTTGACATGCCCGAGGATGGGAGCATGTCCATTATTCTTGGTAGACCTTTTCTTAACACCGTTGGTGATATTATTGATTTCAATAAAGGAAAGGTCACTTTCAATGTCAATGATAAGGAACACACGGTATATGTTCCGAAGAAAATCGATAAAAGGCACGGCCTTAACTTTATTGAGAATATTGAGACTGTGAAGATTGGAGATTGGGATTGTCCTCTACATGTGCACCACAAATATAAAACAGTTATGGTGTGGACAATGTTCGTTAAAATAAAGGTACCATGATTACTTTATAAGAAGTGAAACTTTTTGCTTGATATACCACTTGTTTGGTAGTAAGACTTGATCAACATTGCTAACAAACATGTTTTATATGAGTAAAAAGGAGAGCTTGTTATGTTTTCATTTCCTTTAGCTTTTACCCTTCTTACTGCACCAAAGTTTATGTTTTTGAAACTTCATATGTTTAACCACTGTTTCGAGCCTTCTGGAAGTTTTTGCAGCTTTTTCTACCTCGGAATTTTTTCAAAAAAGAAGTTGTCAGAAAAAATACATACAAATTATAATAAAAAAATCACCAAAAAACAGACACAGGGGCTGACCAGGGGGGCACCCTTGGTCCAGGCGGCCTGGCCCCTGGCCACCCCACCAGGGCGCCTGGGCCCACCTGGTCCCCTTTCCAGGTACTTCTTCTTCCTCTATCTCTCACTCCAAAAATCTCGAGTTTGTTGTTGGAACCCGTGTTCTTGCTGTTCTTGGTGGAAAATTTCGATCTCTCTCTACAGCCCATCATTTGCATTGAGATTTTGAGTATTTTCTCCCTGGCATGTGACTCCTCCACCCCTTGAATTAGAATTTTGATTGGTAGTCTTATTTGTTAGTATTTAGGAGTTCTTGGTGTTGTTCATATGAGATTGCATGCATGTTTAGAAATTTATTTTTGAAGTTTTGATGCAAGTTTATGCCTTGGAGAAGTGAGTAAAGTAGTTTGCCTCAACTCATTTTTCTTAAATCTTCATTTTTGTAACTTGCCAAAAATTTGAGAAATGAGTTTGTTTGGGAAAGCCAAAGAATGGATTGGGAAGAAGAAGCCCGAGCCCACCGATAGATTAACTAGACCTGCAGCTTCATCCTCTACCGCGAGGATGAGTTACAGTGATGATATCGTGCCACTAGAGTTGCTCCACGAGTCGAACACGGCGCGCGCCATGTGTAACACCCTTAGTGTCAAGCAAACAGTAACTCTTTTGTTATTGAAAATTGTCTCTGATTAGCAAACCATTAATCCCCTTGATCATGTCTAAGTCAAATTCAACTTAATTGAATTGCCTAAATCAAAGTGGAAATTAAAATTTAACTAAAAATTGTACAAACCATTTTATTAAATGCCTAAAAGTCGGTAGGTCAGGATACTATAGCTATGGATATTTATATAATATTTAAATATTTTAAACAAATCAAACAGTAACAAAATACCCACATTTAATCCATTGTTAAATATAAAAAATTCAAATGAATTAATTAGGCACCCAAACTTTTTGTGTGACTACTATACTGTGTAGCACTGATATTGGAGCAAGCCCCATATTTTACAAAAACCAAATACTAACCAAACAAAAATAAAACAGATATAAAAAGGAGACAGTAACAGAAAAATGGGAAAGAATTATTTTGTGCCCAAGGCAACAACCAATTGGGCCCAGCCACAAACCCCTTCCCTTTTCCTCCACACAATGTTCCCTTGTTCCCCTCTCCCTCAGTCTCCATGGCCGAGCTGGCCAAGCCGAGCCCGCTCGCTCCTCCTCCTCTCCTGCGTCGACAACGCGACGCTACAGTCGCCGTGGACGACTACAAGAGCCCCTGACGCCCACTGCAAACCCTAGGCCACCATTCTCCTCTCTCCTGCTCTTCCTCGCGCCGCCCGTGGGTGCTGTCATCGCCGTCCACCGTGAGCCGCGTGGCCACTGGCCACCCCAGGCCTAGCCGATTTGTCTAGCAGCTACGCCGACGACATCATCGTCACCTAGCGCAAAGGAATCGAGCTGGGGGAGTTGCAAGCCGCGGATCAAGCGGCCCCCTTATCTGCATTGAGCGCGGTCGTCCTCGCTGCCGCGCGCCGCTGTGGCCGTCGGCCACCTCGGACCGCGCCAACCCGTTTGGGAGCTCGCACGCGGGCTGCTTCATCTCGTCACGCCCTCAACCATCGTCGGACCGCCACCTTGGTCGCGAATCGGCCGATCCTCTCCGCCACGGTCGCCGTCTTCGATGATGAAATTCGTCGTCGTCCGAGTATCAACGACTTCCTTGTGCATGCTCCCGAATTCACTGTGAGCGCCTACATCTTTATCCCCTTCCCGTTTCTCAATCCGTTGCCCCTAGCTTGCTCTCCTCCGAGCCCGTGGGTGCGCCGCCGCCATTGTTGGTGGGGAGCTCGGCTTCGGCCTCCCCTGTGGTTCCCAACCCCATAGTTCGATGTACGCTCAGCCCCGCGCTCGATCCCGCCCATTTTTGCTCGCCGGAGGCGAGCACACGCTCACCGCCTTGCCTCCTGGTTGTCGTCGGCGAGCACTGGCCGTGGTGTGTGCCACTACCAGTAGGCCAGCCCCTAATCTGATTAGGGGGGGCCTAATCCCCTGTTAAGCTTAAGCTTCCCCCTTTGAGTCTATGACCAGTGGGGCCATCACACTTAGTAGTTTAATGAAACTATTAATTGGAATATCTGACATGTGCCCCCAGCCTTTTAATTAATAAAACGAGTAGATAAACTATATTAACACAGTGTGGATGACATGTGGACCCCTTCCCCTGATGATTAATTGTTAGATTAGAAATAAACCCTGTTAGCCTCCGAGTCTATGACAGAAGGCCACACCAGTTAGTTTGACTGGTCAACAGTCACTACTCTGGATAATGTTATTTATATAATAAAATATATTCGGAAAATTGATTTAAATGATTTAAACTTAGAAATTCAATATCTTTTAAACCGTAAGTCAGATGAAAATATTTTATATATCAAAGTTGCTCAGAAAAATATTATGAATACATATACGTTACCGGTATACCAACCACCCCCTCTAACATACCGAACACGAGACCTTCCCCTCTGGTCCGTCTGCCGATAATCACCCGGAGCTGGTAAATCATCCCCGGATGAATTCCTGCTCCGAGCAATACACCTTGTACTGCGTTAGAACACCACCAACACCGTGTTTTCCATGTCTAGTATCTGTATTGCTATTATTGCCGTGTATTTATTGTTTCTTCCCCCCTTCTTATTGTCCAGTAGACCCGGCCACCGTTGTCGACGCCCCTGTGATCGACTACGTCGTCAACGACCGTACCCCTACTACAGAGCTTACACGTAAGCAGTGCCCCATCACCTCTCCCATATATCGCCTATTTATCTATATTTATCTGTTGCACTAGGCATTGTTGCTGCTATGTTACATTGGTATTCCATAGTCTGTTATTATTGCCCCTTGATGTTCCTTCCTTATCCTATGCTGCCTAGTATATAAATATAATATTCAACAGTTAGCGGAAGATATATGTCTAAGTATAGACTACAATCAAATGCCTAATGGCAAAGGTAAAACACACCATTCCCGTAACCACACGGGTCTAGGCTCTCCGCCAGGATCCACCTAACTAGTCATCGTCGAGTCTCCGCAAAGGCGTCTAGGAGGAAGGGCCTCAGGCTCCTCTGTAGTCCAAGATCGTTTGCATAGAGTACATAAAAGAGAGAAGAAGGGGGTGAGCTATATCAACAAGTCAGATAACTAACTTCACATGGTAAGATGGGGGTAGTGGTTGAGGTTGCAGCCGCACTAGAAATATATGAAGTGGCTAACGATCTATTTAGAGTAAGATGAGAAGCCAAGCATTCGATGAGGAATCACCTCCAACAAGTCTGCTATCAGCTACTTACGCAATCATAACACCTATCCTATCCTTGTCCTCCCCTTCATCACCTGATGAAGAAGAAGCAGTCAAGGCACACACACGTTGATCAAGTTATTAAGATTATCCCAGTTGTAGTTGTCTATGAACAAGGAGTAGGTCTCAAGTCGTCCATAACCGTGGACACGGCTTCTTGAAAAGATTTAACCCTATAGGGGTGTACCAACTGCCCATTATAGGCTTCGCATGTACGCCCAGTTTCCGCCTGGCTGTGTGAAGACGCCTGAAACTGCAAAACATCAGATTCCCTTTAACTAACAACGCATAATTCCGGGTGGCCCCCGGTGAGTCGACATCCAACTCAAAATTCGGCCGCGCTCTCGAATCGGCCTCTACCGTCTGGACGAGGTCGGGGTAACTAACCCAAACCATGTGGGCAGACCCCTAGCTTCCAGGTGTGGACCAACAAGAGAAACCATGTCTCCACTGGCCCAGGTTGTTTTAAGAAAAAGTCTGCTAGGAGCGACACGACAGACATATGCATGGTTTGCAAATGGTAAATCAGCTTGGGCCACCACTAGAACTGTTTGGAGCTCGTTAGGTAAGACAAGGGGACCCCATAGAATCCCACACTCGATTAGGCACACTCAGTCTTAGAACCAATACCCGGAACTTGGATCCTAGGTGACTTGAATGAAACAAAGTGCCAAGGAGGGATAGACTGGCCTTCCATCCTTCGTCGAATATAGTCAACATTATAATAATCATATCATCCACAACAATATAATAACGTGATAGCCCAATCCAAGGCGTAACAGGATAACAGTGGATAGCATCCTAGCATGCATACTAAGCAGTGGCTGAGCAAGCAAGGTACATGGCCAAAAAAAGGTTTGTTGGGATGTGAAGGAACATGGTTGTTTGGGTTTTAATATGGAGGCTTAAATGTAAGGTGGTAGGATCAAGCAATCATTCTATCCTATACCTAGGCAAGTGAGCTGAAAGTTATAAGCATGATATATGCTCCCTAACGAGGGGGTGACCCAACTACTCCTAAGATATATCTTATTTGTGTCTAGTGTTGTGATATGATATTTTACCGTGGAACCCTGATCTCGATCGTGTATAGTGCGTGCATGATCGTAAATCGGGGGCGTCACACCATGACATACCCGTGTTCAGAATTCCTTACGGCGGCAGGTATTAAGGATGAGTTTGATAACCTTTGTGCAGCTGCAGGTTTGACTCGTCTTGTGACACACCGTGTGCCAGAGTATCCAAAACTCACTTACTATTTTGTCAACTGGTTTAGATATAATGATAAAACTTCCATGATTGAATTTAGAATACATGAGGAAGTTTTTACCATGTCTTTGGCAGAATTTTGTGATGTTATAGGTGTGCGGAATGTTGGGAAGACGACCAGGATAAATGCTCAACCCTATGAGCTGAGAGCCCTCTTCACCTCTCTTTGCAGCAAGGACCCGAAGGACATTCACCGAGGGAAGATTTCCAGCATCTTGTTTCCCCACATCAGGTATTTCGCATACTATATTGCTCGAGGGGTGTTAGCTCGTGACAACACGAGCAACATTTGGGTCCGGATATTGCTATCTTGACAGCCGCCCTCGTAGGAGATAACACGTATAATATTGGTGTTTTGATTGCTCGCCGCCTCGTCGCTAACAGCGGCAAGGCGTCCCACTTTGATGGCATTTATGCCACACTTATCCTTGAGCGTCTTGAGCGCACTGTACGTGCTGACGATGCGTCTTTTCCATTCTTAAGCTTTGATCTTACTGTTATGAAGAGGAATGAGTTTCTTAATAGGACTTCTGAGTTTGGTAACCTTGTTTATATTATGAGGTTTGGCGAGATTACTACTCGCCAGATCCGTCTACCTGCACCACTTTTGTTTGATTATACTAGCAGGAACGGATGGTCCTTCACCACGATTCAGTTGGACGAGTTCATGATCCAGCAGTAGTTCCATAACCCCATGGAGGGGGTTGCTCCAGAGGAAGAGGATCCAGAGGAGATTCCGCCTCCCCAGGAGGAGCCTGTTTCCCAGTGGAGTGAGGGACTTTCTTCTTTGGGCGGGGAGCCTTCTTCTTGGGAGGACAGCAGGACGTCGGTCTATGCGCCCGAGGCCCCGTACGGTCCATGGACGTGCTAGAACTACCCCGGAGCCGGAGGGAGCTCCTGGGACCTGCAGTAACCGTGCCCGACTTAGGCCAAAATCCTAAGCTTGGGGGAGTACGTACCCTTCTCCCCTTTCATTGTATCATCCACGGTGTTCGCTTTAATGTTTTCAAAGTTTTTTCTGTTCTTCTTTGTTCTTTCGTAATTTGCAAAAACAACAAAAAGAATTCGACTTTCTTTTTCTTTCGATTAACCTTTAAAAAACCCAAAATTATTTCCTTTCTCTCTTTAGTTTGCTTTGTTTGCAGAGTACAGCTCACGTACATGGTTGCAATTGCACTTGATTATATCTTTCTACGTTCGATCGTACAAGTGACAAGACAATAATGATAAAGATCGACGGAAGGGATGCAACAAGGAAAGCCGGTATGAACTCTTTTTTTTCACTTTTGTACATATGCATCTACTTATGATCTAGAGACCAGCTTGTAGCGACATAGTGCTATGTTTACAATGCTTTCCCAGTAGTTCATACTTTCTTTGTGACTAGTCTCAAATAGCTGGAGTGCATAATGTGTTATTGAAATGATTTGCATGCATTTCATTGTTCATGATTTGGCATATTGAAGTGGTATTTCCCTTTGGAGAATATTTGGATTGACTTGGCACATGATTACACATGTTTATGACTGAAAGTCTATCAAGCCTTCATGATCTTTTTATTACAGAGTAGTTATATCACTTTCATGCCCTATTTAATGTTGCTCTGTCGCTCTGCATGATTATGACCGTTATTGCTCTCTAGTTGGTCGCTTCCTCGTCTTTTGCTAGCCTTCGCCTGTACTAACCGGACTTTTGCTTGTGCATCCAAAATCATTGAAACCAGTCACGCCATATGAGTCCATCATACCTTCCTATATATGGTATTTACCAGCCATCCTAACGAAGACTTTCTTGTACCACCTCAAAAACTATTTCAAATGCACACCTCTTTTTGTATCAGTATAAGCTCATGGAGCGTTAGGTGCAATCAATATCTTCCATGCTAAAAATGTTTTAATCCTTGACAAAGTTTAATCTAGTCAAATTTATGAGGTAGAGGCCGGTCTGGAGAATGCCCAGTTCTCACCTGTTTCACATTTTATAAAAACTTGCACTTTCCCTCCATACTTGATAACGAAATGAAATGGAACTTATGTTGGCCACCGACTTCTAATGATTGGTGGAAGGAGATACAATCTTCCCTTCCATACTTGAAGCAGGATGAAGGGGACCACACAATCATTACTGGCCATGGACCGTTTATGATTGATGGAAAGGGAACACAAGTGTAGGCATACTACAAAAGCATGGGAACCGCCATTAATATGGTTGGTGTGGAAGATATTAAAAACCTTTACCATTTACCGTTGACTGGAAAGTTACACTCCCAAAAGCATTTTATCTCTGTTTTCAAAACCACGAGCTCTGGTACTTGTTTAGTCTTTTCTTCCAGCCACGGGTTTTCAAGTTCGAGAGTCTCCATCTTCTTTCTTCAAAGCACCAACTATTGAGAGCATAATTGTCATTCTGAGTGTAATGTGCATTGTCCCAAAGTACCACATTGTCTTCTGCATGATTGTGATATTACTCATTCTGAAATATTTATTTCTAGTCCTCTATAAAACTTTGAAGGAGCTTCTGCATTTATTTTTGCTTCACTCATGGAGGCTAGCAAGATACCACTCTAGTATGTTCAAGTCATGTGCATTGTGATCATGTCTTGATTTTCAGTAGCATATTGTTCATTCCTGGTTGTTTGAAACTTTTCACATGAATGAAGGACTACTTCGTGCATTGTATTTGTAGCATTGTTCCAACACTGGCTAGACTTGTTCGTAGTACATGCTTATATACATCTAATGAATCAAAAGATCTTTTCAAAGTTTTCTTTGTCGTGTCCAGTTCGTTGAACTGAATTGCTTGAGGACAAGCAATATGCTAAGCTTGGGGGATTTGATACGTCTCAAACGTATCGAATTTTCCAAACAATTTTCCGGGAGAGCTAATCTGGAGGCTGCTTTGGCCTCCGGTGAGGGAAAATCGTCGCCATCGCCACTCCATCACCCTTCCATGACTTCCCCTTTAATGTGTGAGTAATTCCCTGTTGTAGGCGAAGGGGATGGTAGGGATTGGATGAGTTAGATCATGTAATAGTTCATCAGATTGTTGGGGGCATGTTGCCTATCATCTACTATGGTGTTTATCATCTGCTACTTGTTGCTCTTCATGATAGTCACTTTGGGCCCGAGTGCCATGATTTCAGATCTGAACCCTATATGTTTTCATGAATATATTTGTGTTCTTGATCCTATCTATGAGTTGTATGCACCTATTATAGTCTGGAACTGGCAATCCCAATGGTGACATCTTGGGACACCAAAGGGGATGGACTATGATTTGAGGATTCCATGTATCCATTGATTGTTAATGCTTTGTTCCAGTGCTCTTTGACAGGAGCACCTTAATCTCCATAAGTCCCTTTTGGCCCCGTTTGTAGCGGGATGGTAGGAAAAAAGATGGCGTGCAAAGTTCCTATTGCAAGCACGCACAACTACCTTGGGATAAATGTCTAATGTTTGATATTTGCCTAGATTATCATTGCTTTTCTGTGTGTCTTGCCCCAAGTTAATTACATGTTATCTCTCATCCATGCAGAGCCCAACCATCCATTCCCGTAGCCTACAGTGTTTTTAATCCTGCTGGTTACAAGTTACTTTACTTTTGCTGTTTTACTTTTGTTGCTTTGTCACCACTATTTTCGTTGCCACCATCACGTCCATATCACCGTTAATACTAATATCTCGTTGCCAAGCAAGTATATTTCAGGTGCGGTTGAATTTACAACTCAACCGTTAAAACTTATAAATATTCTTTGGCTCCCCTTATGTCGAATCAATAAATTGGGTTAACTTACCCGCGAAAACTGTTGCAATCCCCTACACTTGTGGGTCGTCGGCCTCTAACTTTCTTGTAGCATAATTAGCATTGCGGTGCGTTTATAATTATGTCAATTGCCTAACTGTAATTTGTTCACCCGGCATAGCTGTTTTATCGTCTTTTGGGAGAGAGACATCACTAGAAAACATCATGGGACCCCGGTCCATATTTCCACCATTTTTACACCTCCATCATTTAGTGCTTTTATTTCCTTTCCGTTGCAATAACCACTACTATTTCCACCCTTGTGTTTGACCCTTTGTAAACAACAAGACCGGAGAGATTGACAACCTCTCTGACTCGTTGGGAGAAAAGTTATTTGCTTTTGTGTGCAGGTCCACGTCTTCTGTCAGCGCCAGAACAGCAGACACCTTCTTGTTGATCCTAGGAGTCCTCCTAGTTCGATAAACCTTACAGTCCTCGTGTAAGGGAAATTTGGTGCTACTACATCCCAACCTTCCACTTGGGGTAACCAACGAGGAGCACTACTTCAGTGCCATCATAAGGGAAACCCTCTATATAAACAATACCAACACACTTTGTTGGTACTCATAACTCAATATGAATAAAAACATTATGCATGAACTAAATGCCTCTGCCAGTGTAGCAGGATGTGCAATGATCTAACGCGTCGTGTAGCCAAAAGATGAATAAGGGCAAAGGCCAACTATCATGTAGTTGTATGATCATGCAAAGAAATATGATGATGAAGAATCACATCAAGTCGTGTAATGTAAGATGGATGTTACATATCAATGTATCTCGGAATGGTTGTGGAAATGCCATGGTAGGCAGGTATGGTCGCTGTTTTAGGAAGATATAACAAGGCTTATGTGTGAGAGAGTGTATCATCTCATGGGATTTGGATGCACCGGCGAAGTTTGCACCAACTCTCAAGATGAGAATGGGCAATGCACGGTACCAAAGAGTTTATATCATTTTTTTTTCTTTGATTTTATAGATTTTAATTGTTGCTCGCAAATTAATACCTGATACGTCTCAAACGTATCTACTTTTCCAAACACTTTTGCTATTGTTTTGACCTCATTCTTGCATGATTTGAACTAAACTAACCCAGACTGACGTTGTTTTTAGCAGAGTTGTCTGTATGGTTTTCTTATGTGCAGGCAAATGGATTTTTAGGTGTCTCAGAAAATTCCAGGAAAAAACACAGAAAATCCACGCACCCGAAGGAGCCCGAAGCCAGAAGTGGGGCCAGAGGGCAGCCAGGGGGGCCCAGGCGCCCTGCTGGCGCAGCCCCACCCCTGGCTGCGCCGGGAGGCCGCCTGGGTGGGTCCTCCCCCTCTGGTGCCCTACCTTGGCTCTTATTTGTTCACGTTGCGAGGAAACCCCAAAACGGAAGACATTTTCCCAGTTTCCGTCGCGGAGCCGCCGCCACCCTCTGCTCTTCTTCGGGAGGGCTAATCTGGAGGCTGCTTTGGCCTCCGGTGAGGGGAGATCATCGCCATCGTCATCTCCATCACCGATCCATCATCCCTCCATGACTTCTCCTTTCATGTGTGAGTAATTCACTGCTATAGGCAAAGGGGATGGTAGGGATTGGATGAGATAGATCATGTAATAGTTTGTCAGATTATTGGGGGCATGTTGCCTATCATCTACTTTGGTGTTTATCATCTTTGCTACAACTTGTTGCTCTTAATGCTTGTCACTTTGGTCCCGGGTGCCATGTTTAAAGATCTGAACCACTTGTGTTTTCATGAGTTTATTTATGTTCTTGATCCTATCTATGAGTTGTATGCACCTATTATGGTCCGGAACCGGCGATCCCAAAGGTGACATCTTGGGACACCAAAGGGGATGGATTATAATTTGAGGATTTCATGTATCCATTGAGTGTTAATGCTTTGTTCCGGTGCACTTTGACAGGAGCACCTTAATCTCCATAAGTTCCTTTTGGCCC
This sequence comes from Bromus sterilis, assembly GCA_950022295.1. Taxonomy (NCBI): domain Eukaryota; kingdom Viridiplantae; phylum Streptophyta; class Magnoliopsida; order Poales; family Poaceae; genus Bromus; species Bromus sterilis. Next base: position 131,980,765 of record OX465601.1, on the reverse strand, counting down.
TGTTCGTAGCGGGATGGTAGGACAAAAGATTTTTTGCAAGTTCTTATTGCAAGCACGCACAACTACCTACGGGATACATGCCTAATGTTTGATATTTGCCTATATGATCCTTTCTTTTTTGTGTGTCTTGCCCCGTGTTAGAATTTATTACATGTTCACTCTCATCCAAGCAGCGCCCAACCATCCATCTCCCTAGCCTACAGTGTTTAAATCCTGTTGGTTACTAGTTGTTTACTTTTGCTGTTTTACTTTCGTTGTTGCCACTATCACTATCATATCACCTTTGCTATTAATATTTTGTTGCAAGCATGTATATTCCAGGTGCGGTTGAATTGACAACTCAACTGTTAAAGCTTATAAATATTCTTTGGCTCTCCTTGTGTCAAATGAATAAATTGGTTTATCTTACCCGCGAAGACTATCTCGATCCCCTACAATTGAGGGTCATCAATACTAGCGAGATGTTATGGATTAGACTTCTCAAGGTGGATATTTAGTAGTAGATCCTTTGGATTGAGGTCTACTTGCTTTGGTGTAATGCTAAGCCATAATACCCAGTCCATATTCTCATCATAGTTTACACCCGACGCAGTTTATTTCCTTTTGTTTCTCTTTCTTTGTTCCATTACCACACATTTAACCTTTCGTAAACAGCAAGACATGAGGATTGACATCCCTTCTGCCTCATTGGGTGCGAGAGCATTTGGGTTCTTGTGTGCAAGTCCATGTATTTTGTAAGCGCAAGAGCAGAGGACACCTCCTTGAAGAACCTGAAGTCCTTTTGGTTCAATAAACCTCACAGTTCCCACGTGAGGGAAATTTGCTACTATCACATCATCACCTTCCATTTAAGGTCCAACGAGGGTGTGAGAACCACACCATCAGTGCACTTTAAATAAATTATCACATAGGTACTTTAGGAGCACACTCAAACACTCAAATTAAACATTATCTATTGTTACCTAAATTTTTTTAGGCTCTCCCCCCAAAGAACCGAAAAAAAGTTCACAAAGAAGCAAATGCAATTACAAGGCCGAAATCTGGGAAAACAAAACAGTCTGTAGAGAATGAATTTTTAGAGGCACGCCTGTAGCTCAAAATATGAAAACTCAAAACTAATGAAAGGTGTAAAATATAATGCTTGTTGTGTAAAAAATTCAGATAAAAAATATCATCTGATGATTTTTAATAATTTCTGTATTGAAGCATACAAAATCTGTTTCTAGACAGCAAGACACAATTTTTCTCTTCCTAAGCATTAGAGGACAAACTTGGCACAAAACTTAAAAGTAAAGTACACAATGGAGTTACTACAGAAGTAACACACTCCAAGAATCAACAAAAACAAAAAACAAAAATGAAAGTTAAACATAACATGGGATGCCTCCCAAAAGCTCTTTCTTTAAAAAACAAAAATAAATGCTTAATTTTTTAAATGATGATCTCATGAGAAATAAGAGTTGAAACACAAAAGATAGAATCAAGAAGTATAAAATAAAACACATTTAAGTCTAACCCAATTCTTATGCATAAGAATCTTGTAAACAAATAATTCATTGAAGCAAAAAGCAACTAGCATAGGAAGGCAAAACAAGTGCAACTTCAAAAATTTCAATATGAAGAGAGGAAGCTTCATATTATTGAGATGAGTGAAACCATGTATCCTTCTCTCATAATACTTTTCAGTGGCATCATGAATGAACTCAACAATATAGCTATCACATAAAGCATTCTTATTGTGATCCACATGCGTAAAAGTATTATTACTCTCCAAATAAGCATAGTTATTAATAATGGGAGTAAAACTATCAAAGCTATCATTGCAATCATCAAATATATGAGGCATATTATAATCATAATAAATTTCCTCCTCGATAGTAGGTGTACTGAAAATATCCAATCATGATAAACCGGAGGCATGTTATCATCGTAATAAATTTCCTCATCAAAAGTTGGGGGGCTAAAAATATTATCTTCATCAAACATAGCATCCCCAAGCTTATGACTTCGAAAAAAGTTGATATTACCCACAGTATAGCAATCATCAATATCCCCACTTTCAAAACTGGTACCATTTTTTTTCAAGATCATAAGAAGTATTACAATCATTTCCCCAACCATGATCATTACAATAAGTAACATGCATATCATAATCATAATCATCTTCAATAGTGCCTAGAGACTTAACAACAAGATGTAATGAATACAATCAAGCTCATCATCTTCAATCAATTTATACTCATTGAAAAAAATGATGGGAGCAACATGCTCAGGGGATGATATTGTTTCCTCTTTCTTTCTACTCCATATCCTCCTCTTTTTCTTTTTCTTCACCTGCACCTTAGGAGGGAGTGGATGGAAAGGAAGCTTCTCCACATATTATGGTTTATCATTAGAAACAACATGAAAAACTTGGGAGAATTTCTCGATCTCGTTAATGGCAACAAATCAAATAGTAGTCTTTTCATAATTTGGTAAGATTTCACTCTTTATATTTTTTCTATGTAAGCATTTTCACGGCAATTCACAATACAATAGAAATAAACTCCTTGTAGGAAACTTCCAATCCACAAAGCATTCATGTCTTCATCTAACCAACTAGTTTTTCCTGATATCTCCTTATAAATATTAGAGGTGATCATATTATCATAAAAGTGGCCAATGACTCTGTTATGAAAGTGCAAGCATTGGAAATTAAAGTGACCCACTTTCTTAGAAAGTTCACAAGTAAAAGGATAGAGGTCACATATCATTTCAGCTTTTCCATTTAGATCCTCAATCCAATTAGCTCTTTCAAGCTCTCTCATTTTGTTGTTGTTTTCTTCCATAAGCTTAACTAGTGAAAATAAAAACAAGAAACAACAAGATTCAAATTCAAGATCTAAATATATATCTTCAAGCACTCACCTCCTCGACAACGGTGCTAGAAATTGGCTTGATGTCTACTACACAACTTTATTCTTGTAGACTATGTTGGGCCTCCAAACACAGAGTTTTGTAGGACAGTAGCAAATTTCCCTTAGGTAGGTAATCGAAGGTTTATCAAACTCAGGGAGGTGTAGGATGAATATGGTTTCTCTTAAGCAACCTGGCAATCGAATATAAGAAATCTCTTGTGTCCCCAACACACCTAATACAATGGTGATAAGTCCCAAACGTATCTATAATTTCTGCTTGTTCCATGCTTATTTGGGTGACATTGCTATGTGTTTTGCTACACTTTCATACATTTTTACACATATTTGGACTAACCTACTAACTCAGTGCACCCAGTGCTAGTTTCTGTCTGCTAATGTCTGTGAATTGCAGGTTTTTACTCATATTTACAGTGCCCAAAAATTTCCAAGAAAGATATATAAAAAATCAGCGTAATGTAAGCTTCCAAAAGAACGAAGGGCATCCAGAGAGGGGCCACCCCCCTCTCAGGCGGCCACCTGGCGCGGCCAGGGGTGTGGCCGCGCCCCAAGTCCGCCTAAGAGGTGCGACCCTCCCCTAGCGCCCCCTTCGGCCTATATTACCTCCTTGATGCAGAAACCCTGAAGGAGACCCCACATCGTGAATTTCCCCTCTGTTCCGCCGCCACCACGATCCCGAGATCGGGAGCACCAGAAGACCTCGTCCCGACACCCTGCCGGAGGGAGGATTAACCTCCGGGAGCTTCTCCACCACCATGAGCGCTTCTCGTATGTGCCATGAGTTGTCCCCCTTGGACCATGGGTCCATGACTAGTAGCTATGTGATGTATTCTCTCCAATACTGTGCTTCGATTCTTAGCCCTTGTGAGCTGCCCTACATGATCAAGGCACTTATGTAATTTTCCTGCTGTTGCTATGCTGTGTTTGAAGGGATCCGATGGATTATGAGATTATGTTCATATTGTGATGAGTTATATATTTGGTTCTCCTTTTATATTTTGTTCTTGTGTAATTCTTGCATGTTCTCCGTTGCTTTTTATTGCTTTGGCCAAGTAGTAGATAGTAACTCCAAGAGGGAGCGTTTATTCTTGATTGTGGGTTCATGCCCCCCGATGTCTAGCTTGAGTGACAGAAACATGAGACTAGGGGATGCGATGTTGCTACCAGGGAGAAAACAATGGTGCTTGTAACTGCAGTTACAAGGATTTTTTTACCTTACGCATAGTTTGTTAATGAAGTTGTCTATTGCTTTGGGTTTACACTTTAGGTGGGGCTCGCAACTTAATACCAGCGAGATGTTCTGGGTAGATATCTCAAGGTGGATGATTAGTGAGTAGATTCTGATGAATAAATGGTCTACTTGTCTTGGCGTACTGCCCATACTTTTGAGCCTCTAACTTTCTTGTGGCATAGTTAGAATTGCGGTGCATTTATAATTCTGTCAATTGCCCAGTTGTAATTTGTTCACCCAACTTAGATGTTTTATCGTCTTTTAGGAGAGAGACATCACTATTAAACATCATGGGACGCCGGTCCATATTTCCACCATTGTTTACACCTCAACTCTTTACTGCTTTATTTCCTTTCAGTTGCAATCACCATCACTATTTCCACCGTGCGTTTGATCCTTTGTAGAAGACAAGGCCGGAGAGATTGACAACCTCTCTGAACTCGTTGGGAGAAAAGTTATTTGTTGTTGTGTGTAGGTCCAAATCAAGTAAGCAACCTTGGTTGTAAACGGCGCCATTGTTACCTTGCCACCTCTTGCAGATCTTGGAGTCCTACTGGTTGATTAAACCTTGCTATCTTCATCGAGAGAAATTTTCTGCTAGCTACATCTCAACCTTCCACTTGGGGTAACCAACGAGGGGCGAGAAGAAGATAATATCTCGCACCATCAAATGGTAAGTTGTATAGGTGCACTAGTTCGGCGAAGAGATGGTAAAACAAAGTATTATAAATCTGTAATAAAAATGGTAGCAAGCAAACAGGTAACAATTAACTAAAAATGGTGTAGAAATGCATGGAAACAAGGCCTAGCCTTCATACTTTCACTAGTGACAACTCTCAACAACATTAACATATAATTGAAACTCATGATATTTCCTCCAAAAGCATGTAAGGTAGACGTTACTCGGAGATCATTCTTATGTGGGTCAAAACGGATGGGAATCATGTAGGGCTACAAACGACACCTGAAGTTCGTATTCCACACCTATGGATACCCCATGCTGTCACTAACAGCATCAAAAGATGGTACTAACAAACACCACAAAATATCTCTTGATTAGTCTCTTTCCAATTGATACGTCCCAAACGTATCTATAATTTCTGCTTGCTCCATGCATGTTTTGTGTGATATTGCTATGATCTAGATACACTTTCATACACTTTTGATCATATTTGGACTAACTTATTAACTCAGTGCACCACGGTGCTAGTTCCTGTTTTCTGCTATTTTTCTATTTCAGGTTTCCCCCATATTAAAAATGCTCCAAAAATTCGGGAAAAATCAGATAAAAAATCAGCACAACGGAAGCTTCCGAAATCACCAAAGTGGGGCCATAGGGCCACCACCAGGGACCCAGGCGTCCACCTGGCGCGGCCTAGGGCTTGGCCGCGCCAGGGGGGCGCCTGGACCCCTGGTGGCCCCCTGGCTTCCCCCCTTCACCTATTTAATCTCCGTGACGTGAAACTTCCGAGGAGAGAACCCTTTTTCGTGATCTCGCCACTGTCCCGCCGCCGCCGCACTTCCAAGATCGGGAGCGCCAACAGACCTCTTCCCGGCACCCTGTCGGAGGGAGGATTGACCTCCGGAAGCTTCCCCTCCACCATGGACGCTTCCTGGATGTACCGTGAGTAGTTTCCCTTGGACCATGGGTCCGTGATCAGTAGCTATGTGATGTTCTCCTCCCCTGTTTGTTCTTCATGGTTTAGACCTCGTGAGCTACCCTACATGATCGAGGCACATATGTAATTTTCTGCTGTTACTATGTTGATTTTTCTCGGATCTGATGGATTATGAGACTATGTTCAGATTGTGATTGAGTGATATATTTGGTTCTTATCTTTTATATTTTTGTTCCTAAGTAATTTTTGCATGTTCTCCGTTGCTGTTTATTTCTTTGGCCATGAAGTAGGTAGTGACTCCAAGAGGGAACGTTATGCTCGATTGTGGGTTCATGCCCCCTGATGACACGCTCGAGTGATAGAAACATGAGTCTAGGGGATGTGCTGTTACCACAAGGGGGGAAACAATGGTGCTTGTAACCACGGTTGCAAGGATTGTTTACTTTACGCAAAGTGCTTTTTAATGCAGTTGTCTGTTGCTTTGGGTTTACACTTTGGACGGGGCTCGCAACTTAATACCAGCGAGATGTTCTGGATAGATATCTCATGGTGGATGATTAGTAGTAGATGCGGTTGGATTTTGGTCTACTTATTTTGGCGTACCGCTCATGCTTTTGAGCCTCATCCTTTCTTTGTAGCATAGTTAGCATTGCGGTGCGTTTTTAATCCTGTCAATTGCCCAGCTATGATTTGTTTACCTCACATAGCAGTTTTATCGTCTTTTGGGAGAGAGACATCACTAGTGAACATCATGGGACCCTGGTCCATATTCTCATCACTGTTTACACACTCTTTTATTTTCCTGCTTTTACTTTCTAGCTACTATCATTATTATCATTATCCCTTGCGTTTGATCCTTTGTGAACAACAAGGCCGGAGAGATTGACAACCTCTCTATACTCGTTGGGAAGCAAAGTTATTTGTGTCGTGTGCAGGTCCAGGAGAAGCAAGTGATTCTTTTCAGACGGCGCATCACTTGCCAAACCACCTACTTATCATTGCCGGAGTCCTACGGGAGACAATCTTTTCAAACTTGGTATCTTTGCCAAGGGAAATTTGCCACTACACTACATCTAACCTTCCACTTGGGGTAATCAACGAGGATAGAGTATCACCAATACAACAAAGTGCCCACCCTATCACCGAGACACTGTGAAGATTATACTAACACAAGCCTCAAGAGACCTTGATATGTCTCAAACGTATCTATAATTTATGCTTTTTCCATGCTTATATTGGTGACTTTGCTACATGTTTTGCTACACTTTTATACCCTTTTCAACATATTTGGACTAACCTACTAACTCAGTGCCCCAGTGCTAGTTTCTGTCTGCTGTTGTCCGTGCATTGCAGGAAAATACCAATTAAAGTGCTCGAAAAAATCGGGAAAAAACATATAAAAATCAAAAGAATAGAAGACTACAGAAGCCCGAAGGACAGCCGGAGGGGCCCACCCCCTGACCAGGTGGGTCCCTGGCGCGGCCAGGGGGTGGCCGCGCCACCTGGACGCCTTGTCAGGTGGGCCCCCACGGTGCCCCCCTTCGGCCTATATTTACCCCTCGCTCCGAAAACCCTTGGGAGGACCTTCGTTACGCGATTTTCACCACTGTTCCGCCGCCGCCGCGATACCGAGATCGGGATCGCCAGAAGACCCTGTCCCGGCACCCTGCCGGAGGGAGGATTGATCTCCGGGAGCTTCTCCACCACCATGAGCACTTCCCGGATGTGCCATGAGTAGTCCCCCTTGGACCATGGGTCCATGATCAGTAGCTATGTGATGTTTTCTCTCCAATCTTGTGCCTCAATTCTTAGCCCTTGTGAGCTGGCCTACATGATCAGGGCACCTATGTATTAGTTTCTGTGTTGCTATGCTGTGTTTGCTGGGATCCGATGGATTATGAAATTATGTTCAGATTGTGATGAGTAATATATTTGGTTTACCTTTTATGTTTTAGTTCTTGAGTATTCTTGCATGTTCTCCGTTACTGTTTATTGCTTTTGCCAAGTAGTAGATCGTGACTCCAAGAGGGAGCGCTATGCTTGATTGTGGGTTCATGCCCCCCGATGTCTAGCTTGAGTGAAAAAAACATGAGACTAGGGGATGTGTTGTTACCACCAGGGAGAAAACAACAGTGCTTGTAACCGCGATTGCAAGGATTGTTTACCTTACGCATAGTTTGTTAATGCAGTTGTCTATTGCTTTGATCCTACAATTTGGCTTGGGTTCGCAACTTAATATTAGCGAGATGTTCTGGATAGATATCTCAAGGTGGATGATTAGTGAGTAGATGATGATGAATAAACGGTCTGCTCGTCTTGGCGTACTGCCCATACGATTGAGCCTCTAGCTTTCTTGTAGCATAATTAGCATTGTGGTGATACGTCCCAAACGTATCTATAATTTCTGCTTGCTCCATGCATGTTTTGGGTGATATTGCTATGTGTTTTCTACACTTTTATACATTTTTCAACATATTTGGACTAACCTACTAACTCGGTGCACCCAGTGCCAGTTTCTTTTTGTTTTGTCTGTGCATTGCAGAAAAAGGTGAAAAATCAAATTGCCCGGAAAATTTCACGAAAGATATATAAAAATCAGCGTTCCAGAAGAGTCCTCCAACCGAAGGATGAGGTCAAGGGGTGGCCCACAGCCCCCAGGTGGCCTCCTGGCGCTGCCAGGGGGGACCCGCGCCACCTGGCCGCCTGGGTGATGTGAGGCCTCCTGGTGCCCCCCTTTGGCTCTTATTTATTCTCCCGTCGATGAAACTCTGATTCCGCAACTCCTTTTTCCAGAAGCAATTCCAATCTCCGCCTCCATCGCCAACAAGCTTCGGGGGACCAGAATTCCTGTGTCGACACCCTACCGGGACGGGGAAGTGCCCCCGGATTCATCTCCATCGACGTTGCTTCCTCCCTCCATGATGCGGGAGTAGTTCCTCCTTGGGGCTAAGGCCTTTTACATTAGCTATGTCGTTAATTCTCTCTTCCATGATGTGATCTTGATTGTGATCACAGTCTATGTTAATCTAGGGTGATCCCATGATGTTTCCCCTTCTTCTATGTATTGGATTGATGTGCTCACTTGATCTTATCTAGTATAATCTCCGAGACCATGGTGACAGCGGTATATTGGACATGGACTAGAAGAATATTTTCATTAGTGATTTCCTCTTTTGTGAATTGATTGAAGATTGAGAGTCTCTTGGTGCTTGTCTTTGACTATCCTTGAGACATGTTGTGGTGATTGTGGTACTCTCTTTGGATGGCCGTGGTGACATTAGGAAATCCACAGATGAGAACTAAGAACTCTGAGGTGTGCTTTTGTAGCCCTACATAATTCTCGTCCTCTCTTGATCACAAAGGAACGACCTTCGAGTTGCGTCTCCTTGCATGTTTTAGTGGAAATATCATGTGATAGAACTAGGTTAATGTTGTTGGGAGTTGCCACTAGTGAAAGTATGAAGCCTAGGCCTTGTTTCTCACCATTGTTAAAGAGTTTGTGCTCACTTTTGTCACTTGCTACCTTGCTGTAATTTTTATTACCTTGCTTTGCCACCCATATAACTCGTATTTTACCATCTCTTCGCCGAACTAGTGCACATATACAATTTACCATTGTATTAGGTGTGTTGGGGACACAAGAGACTTCTTCTTTCTTATTTGCAGGGTTGCTTGAGAGAGACCATCTTCAACCTCTACTTCCCTGAGTTTGATAAAGCTTAGGTCATCCACTTGAGGGAAATTGTTGTTGTCCTACAAACCTCTGCGCTTGGAGGCCGAACATAGTCTACAAGAATAGAAGCGTGCGTAGACATCATGCGGTGCGTTTATAATTCTGTCAATTTCCCAACTATAATTTGTTCACCAACATAGTTGTTTATTGTCTTTTGAGAGAGAGACATCACTAGTGAAAGTCATGGGACCCCCGGTCCATATTTTCATCATAGTTTACGCCGTCAATCTTTACCGCTTTTATTTCTTTTCGTTGCAATCACCACTACTATTTCCACCCTTGTGTTTGATCCTTTGTAAACAACAAGACCGGAGAGATTGACAACCTCTCTGTATTCGTTGGGAGAAAAATTATTTGCTTTTGTGTGCAGGTCCAGGTCAAATGAGTAATTTCTATTCTGACGGCGCGTTGCTCACTTTGCCACCTTCTTGTTGCTCTTGGAGTCATACGGGAGACAAAATCCTATCCTCTCAAGTTAGGAAATTTGCTGTTGTCTACATCATAATCTTCCACTTGGAGTAACCAACGAGGAGGTGTTATCTACACCCATCAGACCTCAGTTGCACTAACGAATCCAACACAAACAAGAATGAAATCTTGATCATATTGTTCTAATCCATGACTAATGAGACCCTTTTATTTATTTATTTATCATGTCTAGTAAAAAGAAAGAAAGAAGGATGACACTCAAATTTAAATAAAGGTTTGTAAGGTTGAGGCTTGAAAGAATAGCCACTAAGCTAGGCACGTGTGTTCAAATAAAAAGAGCGTTCACGTGCAAGTTATTATGGAGCGAACGGATTTTAAAGCTAACGGTGTCTTTGCCCTTTGCTCATAGGATCAGACTACACAAAGGTGGATCCCGCTGAGTGACCAAAAAATCTATAGTTCGCTAACTAAAAGCATCTACAATCTATACGTTCACAAGCGTGCTTGATAGCGTTCGGACGCGATGATCGATCAGACCTTAGTACTAGCTACTCACAACCGCTATGCACAAATTATTCACCTCAAATACATGCAAATTCATCCGAACACATAGATCATCGAGTAAGACTTTGATAACTACAAGTTCATCGGATAACAGTTTATAGATTATAGTAACTATAACGCAACTAAATAAAGCAGGTAAACCTCGTTGAAAGTCACCATTTCCGCCATGACTACTTCCCCTTTGGGTCAATGGAGTGGCTGAAGGACACATAGGCGTTGATTCCGGATGGTGAGTCATCATCGTCGAACATCGTGCCGCTCTTCGAGAAGTATATGAAGTCTGCAAGGCGACGAGCGACGCGAGATTGCTCCTTCACGAGGTGCGCAACCTTCTCCATCGCCACACGCTCAGACTCCCCACCCCTCCATGGAGAGCCGCCACGGTCTTGTAGCGCCATCAACGGGCGTCCGTCTTCGTAGAGCGAACGAGCACCAGATGGCCTCGTGAAGCACCTCATCCTTGTCGTTGCAGGGCAGTAGAGCCTTCGATGCGGATACGAAGAATCGAGTCGACTCATCCATCACCTCTACCTTTCTCTTTGCCCTCGAGTAGCCTCGATCTATCGTCTTCGACTGCCTTTCCATCACCAGCACCGCCCAGGTAGAGTGGGCCTAGGCGGTGCCAAACGGTCGGCGGGGGCCGAACAATGCTTTGGGCAACAACCGACGACGCGGCTGTGGAGGAGATCCCTGACGGTCCATCAACGAGCTGCGAAGGGCAATGCGGAGCGTGAGCTCCTCGCTGGACGACGTGGAGCTGCTGTCGGATACGGCCATGGCGCGAAGCTGTTTTCGAAGGAAAGGAGAGGGTACGGGGATAACACTGTTAGGAAAAACCCTAGTAGTAGCGTAGAAGGAATGGAGAGAAGCGAAATGGAGTGAGTGTGTGTGTGTGTGAGAGAGAGAGAGAGAGAGTAAGGACTAGTGAGTGTGTGTGTGTGAGAGAGAGAGGGTGTGAGGACTAGGGGTCCTGTTCCGATATATATGTGGGTTATGGGTGGACCATTTGAGCCGGATCCGATGTGATGATCACATAGAGGTTTCTATATCTCCACATATGGACTGGGCATGAAAACCGAGTTTGCTTCATTTCGGTTAGATGATAAATTTTGATCCGGACAACGTCCAAACAAGCCGCTCGGACGCTTGAAAAGTTTATTTTAAATGCGTTCAAAATGATTGTTTTTTAGGGTGGATTGGGCCTTCGATTGTACTCTCTACGGTCCTTTTTACTTCACGTATTAGATACTAGCAGATATGCCCGTGCGTTGCAACGGGAATTTGGTTAGTATCACCATGCATTGCTCATTTTATTAGATATAATTCATATGTCATTAGGCATCACTTCCTCTTTTCAACTTTGACAAACACCACGAATAACTTTACCTTCATTTCAATCAACAATGTAAAGGTACAACAAAATGCTCTTATAAATTTGCAGAAAGCTCACATACACATCCTCCTTTGCGAGATGATGATGCCACATCCGCCCATCTACTGCTAGTGTCGGCGTCGAGCCCCAGGCAATTCGGGTCGCGCGCGCATGTGTGTGAAATCTTGCATATAATGTAGCAATGGAGCTTAAGGTTTTAATATTTTTTTGACTACACCACAATGTTTTTTTTGGGTAATGTCCACACTGTTTGTTGATGAACCCTTTTGTGCGATGGGCTACTATGTTAAAAAGAATGGTTCGCTGAAGCCACTCCTCGGTGCCACTATTCGATAAAAAGATTATACACTTTGAATTAAGCTTCCAAACTGATTAGGAAGTAGAGATATATATGTATATCTCAAGAAATATAAATAAGCACTTGCATGCATAACAGTGAAGGAAGATTTGCAGTAAGGTGCAGTAACCATAAATATGAGCAATTAATTTGAAAAATAAGGAGACAAAAAGGAGGCCAAGAAATCAACCACCAAGCATAAGAAACAATATATTACCATTCTAAAAAAGAATAACTAAAAAATCTATTAGAACCCATTTTTAAGAGAAAAAATAGGGGTTTCCACCATGTTCCGAAATCAAGCAGAAAACAACAATTTTAAGTGCAGGTTCTTATCTTTTTGTCAAGCGGAACAGAATTTCATGTTCAAAATCCCACATGCTTTAGCTAGAACTTTATTATAAAATTTTATAAACTTTGTTTACATCACCTTCACAATCTACAGTTCCAGTTTCTTATCCTTGAAACTTGAAAGGGTCCTCAAATTGTCATAGCCTGAACAAACTGGTACTGATCAAGAGAGCTAGACAAAGTTTAGAATGCTAGTTACACTTTAGTATGAATAATGATTGATGTATGAACTTGGTATCTACACAAACAAAAAGGCATTGCTTTATGTAGAAAGAGTCAAACGGATGTAGCAGGATCATTACTAACCTACATGTATCACCACTCAAAAAAAATACATGTATGATGTATCAGTTCCATACATGTATCAGTTCGGCTGAGCCCGGCCTCCTATCTGTGCACCATCTGGAGGAACGTCGCTGGCGGTTGTGCCGAACACTCGGACGCAACCATATAGCCGGTCCGTTCGCGCAAATCCAGTGCGGGCTCCCAACAGGCAATGGGTGAGCAACGATCTAGCCGGCCGTACGCGAAAATCCAGTGCGAACACCTATCAATCAAGCAGTGGATGAGATTGAGCGGCTAGGTGATTTGACAACGGATGGCGAGGGCGGTCACCGCCTGCGATCGATTGGCAGCAGAGTAACGACTTGCACGCGCGGAGGCAAACGAGGATGGTTGATCTCATACATCCCGCGCCCTTAGTCACCAGCCAGGGCTGCCGACCACCTTGCCGCAAGAGGAGAAGAACCGGGGTGGATAAGGATTGGGGAACAATGCACGGACGCAGAAGCTGTGACGTGAATATGTGATACATCTTTTTTTCGTTGGGTCGATGAACCGTTTATTTACTTATGGATGGCATGGTGGGTAAATATTCATAACTTTGAGAGTAAAGGGTTAGTTGAACCACGACCATCGCGGATTCCCTTTTAATAGTAGTGATATGTCAAGTCAAACTTTACAATGTTTGACCAAATTTATACTAAAAAATATTAACATCTACAATATCAAATATATATACTATGAAACTACATTTTGTGATGAATCTAACAATATTGATTTGACATTATGAATGTCGATATTTTTTCTACAAGTTTAATGTCGATGAAGCGCTTTGATCAAAGTAGAGATACTTTGACTTTGGATAAAACTTATATGCGGACTAAAAAGGACCAGAGAAAGTAAATGCTCTAAGAGCAGCCTTTGTATACTTGCACACAATTTGTATTTTACAAATCCTGACAAAAAACTTCTCCAACAGCCTTTGTATAAGTGGCCCCCCACCAAATTTTTTTACAAAGCTCTAAATCCGCCCTCCCACTTTGCATATATGCAAACCCAAAGGCCATTTTGTAAATTTTTGGCAAGGCTCTCAAAAGTGGTCCCTTTTACATTTTTCTCTTAATGACAAATGGGTCCATGTGATGTGTAGTATATGAGTATGTACTGTGTACGTGTATTATGTGTACATGCGTGCTGTGTGCGTGTATGCACGTGTGAACATGTACATGTGTACGTGTATTATGTGTACGTGTACGCGCTTGTGTACGTGTACATGTGTACGCGTATACAGGTGTGTGCGCGTATATGTGTGCGTACATGTAGGTGTGTGTACGTACGTGTATGCGTGTATTTTATGTGTACACGAGTTGTGCTAGTATACATGTACGTATTTTAGTATGAGATGTATCTATGACAAATTGTCTCCATATGTCATTGTTTGTTTTGTGCAAATATAACAATTCAATATACAAAGGCTATCAAAGCAAAAACTTGATTGGCTTTGTAAACCCTCTCTCTCTTCTTGCTATACCTAGTTTTTACATGTCCATTATGCAAAGGCTCTTGGATGCTCTAAGCTTTGAAAAAAAAACTATCACAGTTCGTTTTCGTTACACGTAGGCACGAGTACCCGACCATCTTACCTTCCACCGACTTCATCATCTCAACTTCCCAATCCAACCCGTTCCCCCTTAGCCCCACACGCCAACGCCACCTCCTCGCCGGCGATGGACCCGCTGCCCCCGTCGCCGTCGCCGGTGAACTGGGATTCGCTCGATGCTCTCGTGCTCGACTTTGTCAGATCCGACCGCCTCATCGCCCCTCCTGCCTCCCCATCGCCGCCTTCATCCCCATCCTCGTCCACCACCACCGCCACCTCCTCATCCACATCCACCTCGACCTCCTCGTCCTACTCCTCGCGCATCCTCATCCGCCGAGCCCGTCGCGCGCTCGAGGCTGGTGACATCGACGCCGCCCTCACGCTCCTCCGAGCTCACGCCCCTGCCGCGCTACTCGACCACCGCCTCCTCTTTCACCTACACAAGCAGGTACCTAAACTCTGTTTGGTCTCTCTCTCTCTCTCTCTCTCTCTCTCTCTCTCTCTCATGTTTCATGTGGGTTGTGCAGAGATTTGTGGAGCTGGTGAGGAGGGGTACGGAGGCGGACAAGGAGGCGGCGCTCGACTGTCTCCGCACAGCTCTCGCACCCTGTGCTCTCGACGCCTACCCTGTGAGTGCTGCATCGGCTCCCTTCACCTCTCTCTCGAAGCGCCCTTGAATTGATTGATTATTGCATTCTGTTGATTTCCGATTGGGTATACTAGTCTGTGCATGTATCCGGTTGGATCACATGAATTAGGGGCGCTCGAACCTCGTCTGGAACGTAGGACTTCGGTAGCAAGTTTGCAGCATTTGGTATCCTATATGATGTCTTTGAGCAAATACATTGGAACATTATGCTGCAGCAAACTGTTCTTCATTACTTTCACTAAATTCCTTGATACAGCTGTACTTTTGTTTCCATACAAGCACCATGAAAAGAGAATTGAATTATTAGAGGCCTGTGCACTATGCCATGTTCCTATTTGAGAAGGTTTCAGTGTTTATTAACACTATTTCCAGATTTTTTCCTTTTCCAGCCCGGGGAGGGTGAATTTCAGATCTATTAGACACTCCCATACTGAAAACAAATACTAAAAGAGTAGAGGGTATCCTGATGTCCTTCCAGTAATGAGCTGTTATATATTAGGGGTAGACATATATTGCGCAGAAGCATGTATGATTATGACTTGACGTACAATTACACTATGCGAAGGATGTCATTGCTTGTGTGTGTGTGTGTGCTAGGCTCATTTATTAACTGACTACTTCAAATGTCTATGAAAGTATGAATAGCTGTGTTGCAGATGCTGCATCTCTTCTTGCTGTTGCTCCCGCCGTCCCTAACTATTGTTGTGTACGGTGTCCACTGCCCGCATTGAGGAGGAATGTGTTATAGCCAAACTGATATGTCATATTATTAACGTGAACTATCCTATGATTTGCTTTTACTTAACTATTATCGAGTTCTCTAGACTACCTTAACTTGTTTGGCACTGAAAGGCTTTGTTGTTTTGTTGTTATACTATCATCGAGTTCCTACATTTTCTGATATAGTCACCTTTAATTTGTTCCATGCATATTCATTAAAACTTATTCGTGTTCCTTTGGATCTTCCATTATGAACATGGTGTGTTGGTATGTTCCAAAGGAAGCTTACGAGGAATTCAAACATATACTGCTGGTTTTAATATATGACCAAGATGATCAATCTTCCCCTGTCGTCAATGAGGTATGCACAATCCTAACTGTCCGTATACTCTTTTCAAGAATAACTAGCACAATGCCCGTGCTTTGCTACTAAACTATAAAATACAAGAAAGTTAGGTCACTGGCTTAGGAAATCGTCAAAATACGTTGGTGTCCTGCGCCCTTTGCACGTGGTTCACGGTTAAAAAGAACGAAAATACAACGTAGGATCATGAGGTGGGCATCGAAGAATTTTAAGCGATCATTGCATGTCCTCTGCAAGGCACAAAATTGCGAATGTTGAAACATATGAGAATAGGCATTAGTAAGCTGACTGCGCAAGGTCGCGGAGCGGGTAGGAGGACAAGGGCTATTGTCACTTTGGAATTACAATTTGTTCACTCTCTTGTTCTGTGATATAGAACTAAAGAATTTGGTTGGGAAGAGGAACTGAAAACAAGAGCATAATTTTGAGTTGAGAGTTACATTTGTTGGTCTCACATGAAAGCAGTAATGTACCTGTTTATTTGTGTTAGGTCCCACATGTGAGTAAGAAACTAAAAGTACATTTGTTTATTTATGTCTCTTGGAAGGTTGCTAGTCCCACGTGTGTAGGGTGTATTTTTTTATTGTGAAGGTTGTTGGTCCCAATATGAACTCACCACCAACTCCAACCTTTATAGGCAGGAAAGATTACAAAGTAGCTTAGATTTTCTCGTCATTTCTGTTTGAGCATATCTAGATCTTTAAGTAGTAATTTAGGGGTCCTTTTTCACTATTACTAGACTTGAGAGGAAAGAAGGCTTCAGTTGTCCATGTAAAGCAAGGATTTTGAATTATTTGACTTATCCAGATATGTAGCTTTTGACCGCTTATTTTTTCATGGACAGTTTCTGCTTATCACTAGAGCGTCTTTAAAATTTACCTGCTAATGCTATTAGTTGCTATGTTTGTTGCTTCGTGGAACTTCTATTTTCCAATGGGAGAGTGCTATTCTACATCTTCAGCATTATTGCACTATATGCAAGCTGTTACTTTTTGATATATGACTGTTTATTCCTGTTGAAATTCTTTGCTTGACAGTGGTCTATAAAGAGGAGATTTGAACTTGCTGGGTTGCTGTCGTCCATATTAAGAGCTTATTTACAAGCTTATGATCCTATTCTCTCAATGTCCTTAAGATACTTAATAAGGTTGATATGTTACATCCTTATCTTGCCTAACATAGATTGCTAGGCTACTGCCTCATCATTCTGACAATCTTACAACATTTTGTAAAGCATTCACAAAGTATTTTGCTCGCGCCAAGGAATTTCATCACCTATATCTGATCTGACTGAGCGACTACTCTTGGAGGATCGTGATCTGCCTGCTGTTACTCAAGAATGTTCAGTAGAAGCACCACCATTTGATGAGGCAAGCTCTCCTTGGTAACTGTTAATTATACTGTACTATGCTCCATATGCCAGCTTTTAATAATCAACTCTTAGGTTGATGTTCAAGCCCTAGCACATGCGGTTGAGTTGACAAGACAAGGCGCTATCGACAGCTTGAAGTTTGCAAAAGGAGATTTGTATCAAGCATTTCAGGTCTTTTTACCAAGAAATCGAGTATAAAATTATTTAGCTATGAATATGGATATTTATGTTACCACTTCCATTTCAAATACCTTGTAAAGGGACAAAGTTGTTTTGGATTTTCTTGCGTGTGTAAAAGCTGCACCGTTAGTGAGTTTGTTACTCCTTCAAATGGTTTGTTATTAGCAAAATATTCAGTACCTAAATAGAAGGAGATGAAGAAAATGGAAGATACAATTAGCATCAGAAATAGGAGGGGGGGGGGGGGCACAAGCTTCAGAAATTAGCATCTAAATAATAACGAAGAACTTGTTCTCATGCATATTGTGGTGAGTCTTTGATGATGTGACATGTATACATGTTAAAAGTGATGTAATATAATAGGAAAAAAAATCCATGCATGTTGAGGGAGGTTGCATGTGTCATTAAATGGATGTGTGCATGAGATCAACTAATAATGAAGAACTTGTTCTCATGCATATTGTGGTGGGTCTTTGATGAGGTGGCATGCTTGCATGTTGAGATAGATAAGATAGTGGGGATGATCTATTATAGTATTATAGATTAGCATCTAAACAAGAAAATGGAAGATACAATTTACTAGATCCCATAGTTATTAGCAAAATATTCAGTACCTCTAATCCACACAGGCAGCCAAAATTGCCAGCAAAGATGGCTCGAGTTGCCACAGCCAAATAGGAGGAGATGAAGTTGCAATAGGAAGGTGTGAGTGCACCCATCCAAGAAGCCCGATCCACAGCATGGGTTGTGCTGTGAAGTGTGGTGGGGGTCGAGAGATTAGAGATTGGGTGAAAAGTTAAAAGGTTTTAATAGTTGTAGGGCAAAAGGAAAAAACTACTGATGTGTGCTTAATTGCTTGTTATTTACTACACGTAGCTCGAGCGAATATACCCTAGCTTGACTCGGGCTTGATTTAAGCTTCAAGCCAAATGTTAGGCTCTACCTCGGTTCATCGAGCCTACATAACAGCTCGAGCTCGACTCACTGAAAGTTTGAAACAGTTCGAGCTCAGCTCATTGGGTCCCGGCTAAACCACCAAAAAGAATATTAATTAATTTTTGTCTTAGCAGTTGCGCCAGTGCACTAGGCATAGACTTCCAGTGCTTCATGCCGCAAGTCATCATTCTCTTATAGCCGAGTCATCCAGCCTCACCCTTGTACAACAGTCAAGGTGGTACTAAACAGGTACTGACCATGCTGTTTTAGCAAGCAATAAATGATGGGCTATGTGATCCTGTGTTCCTTGCTAGGTGTAGCTTCTTGTGGACTTGGGCTTTTGGGAACCGTGGATGCCCCAGGCCATACAGTAGATGGTATTGCATGCGTGCAGGCTGGCTGGCAGGCCTTTGGGCCGGGCCTCTCGTTGCAGACCCAGGTATATTCTGTTGAGTCTGAACAAGCTATTCGAACTTGCTCGGCAGATGTTCACGAGCCTAGTGACAAGCTTGAGTTTGGCTTGAATTTTAGACGAGCTGAGCTCAAATCGAGCCCATACGGAATCAAGTTCGAACTGTTTGACGAGCACATGCATAATTGACAGCCCTAGTCACAGCAAGGCTAGTTCTCTGTTTGTATTTATATTTCACCAATAGTTCCTTATGCTTTCCTGCTGTAAAATTTCAGAATGAACTGTGCCGAATGAAGATGGACCTGTCACTTCTGGATAAACTTGTACATGAGTACTGTGTATACAGGGGAATTGTTGAAGATTGTTCTCATGCCCTTCCTGGTAATGACTAAACCTGTAGTTGATCCTACTTGACAATTTAATTCCTTTTCGTATGTAATTTCCTATAGTGCTCTCTATTGCTTAGTTGACTCTTAGAATTATACGAATTATCTTTTGGATATTTTGTAGGAGCTGCTGACTTGCGATGCAGTCAAAACATTGGTGTTAGTGTTATAAATAATCAAGGAGCCAATAATGAAGCACCGCTTGATTGTGAAGTGGCTGGCAAGCAGGATGGTGGTTGTAGCACCAGTGATGTTACTCATCATGATTCCTGGTCCAAGAGATCACGTAGGGTTAGAAGCAGTACATCAGGGCAGGGAAGGCGAAAGAGATGGAGAGGTCGAGCAGATGATCTTAATTATGCTTGTGAGACTCCAGTTGATGCAAATCATGATACCTTGTCTCCTACCTTTGACATGGACGAGGATGTTGTAATAGGAAAACATGTAAGCTTTATTTTCCGACCATTATTTTGCGTTACCCTAAATTGTTCAAAAAGTTTATTCGTAATAATTTCCCTGTTTTAGGACTTTGCGTTAGATACTGGTTTGTCTGATACTAGGACTATGCAAGATCAGAAGTATGAGGTTATTCTAGAGATGAGGGAGCTCACACGCAAAGGAATGGCTTCCAAAGTTGTGGATGAAATAAACAGCATAGATCCTGATTTCTTTTCGCAAAACCCTATTCTTCTGTTTCAGCTAAAACAGGTGTGAGCCCTACATCGCAATCACGTTATTCTGCAGGCCTTGTAAGTAGGAAGGAAGTACCTTACACATTTTGAATGTACCATTTCAGGTTGAATTTCTTAAGCTAGTAGCTGGTGGGGATCATGTAGCTGCTCTCAAGGTTGCATCTACTCACCTGGGACCTCTTGCTGCCAGTAACCAAGCTTTACTGAAGCCTTTGAAGGAAACTTTGGTAACACTGATTCAACTCAATGAAGATGTACTCACAAAGGCAGTATCGTTGCCTGTTCTTGCAAGTTCTCTGCAGGTATATTTGATGCTTATATGTTGTAAATCGATACGAAGCCTCACCTATCTAGTGTAAATGGTCTGCGTTTTCAATATCTGTTGTGTACTTGTGGTATTAGACTTCAATTTGTGCCATATCTTCTCACGTTCACGGTAGAAGTACGCAATCATCCCTTCTGTGGTTGGTTAGCAGCAACAGACAAGGCAAAACTATGCTGCAGACTGAAATCGAAGTGAAGGAATCATGACCGGTGTTCCATAATGTTTATTTAGTCTGAAATTGGGTGGTATCATGACATCTTCTCTTCTGTAGCTTGCGATTAGCAGGAGACTTGGCATTGAAGAACCTCAGCTGATGAAGATAGTTAGGACAACACTTCATACGCACACTGAATGGTTTAAGCTTCAGATGTGCAAGGACCGTTTTGATCATTTTTTGAAGATTGATTCTTTAAAAGAGATTGATCCACCTGTGAGTCACACTATGTCCAAGGCTCTTACAGATGAATGTGGAAATGGATCTTCGCAAATCACAACATGCTCAAGTGGCAAGGTGCTGGATGAAGGTAGTAGCCCTCAGGAGTCATCAGAAGTTTCCTGCGATGAAAGTGCTATACTCAAAGTTATGGTAAGTGGTACTCCCTCCGTTTCTTTTTACTCCGCATATAAGATTTGTTCAAAGTCAAACTTGATAAAGTTTGACCAAATTTATATTAAAAAATATTGACATCTACAACATCAAAGTTATACCATATGAAAATTATTATCAGGATACATCTAATGATGTTGGTTTCATATTGTGGATGTTGATGGTTTTTCCTATTAAATTGGTTAAACTTTATGAGGTTTGACTTCAGACAATTCTTATATGCGAAGTAAAAAAGAAACCGAGGGAGTATATATCTTAAAAGCACTTGTTATTTTGTGCTGATTAACTACTTTCATGATAAGCCACATAATTATTTGTTATCGCTTTTGTGCCATCACTTCGCAAAAATTGGTACCTTTCATGCCATCATTGTCCGTTACTCAAAGATTATGTTTGGCGTGGAAGACCCGTTTACCCTTTGTGCACACCAGTGTTATTTCTGCATTTCTAATTGATTGTGCTTCTGCTAATGGCTTCCCCAATGGGTGGAAACATATGCAATTCAAATTCACATTCTAACTGTTACTTCTCTTTAAAAGCAAACACCCCCCAGTTTTGATTGGAAAAATTACTTAATGCAGTAGCAGCAGGAGACGAACAATTAACAATAGTTAATTATGATTAAACTTAGAGCAAAAGAGGCTGTAGCAAAGGCGACGGCAATGGGGTTGACCTATGTTGGATAGGATATTATAGAACACTTGGCTAAAGGAGAACTTCCAACCTTCCTCTACGTTTTTTTTTGGAAATCACATTCCGAGGGCAAACTAAATTGATGGAACTCAACGAATTTCAGTTCGTGGCTTGGTGTTTCACACGGGCATCCTTACCAGTAAACCCCTCAGTTCGAATATATGACATTTTACAATACACGGTTTCAGTATGCAGCTTTGACCACTATTTTTTGTATGAAGATGGAGCTAAAAGATAAAAAAAATACTGTATAACTAATAACTATTCACGATGACAAGTTTAATGGCAATGTTTGCACTTAACTTACCCAGAATTTTTTGCACTAATTAGTTAAAGATAGAGATGTTTGACCGCATGCTTTTTTGAAGGTCATCTAATTTGGAACTAAGGTGATATTTGTGGTTCATACCTTCTAAATAACTTATCCAAACAAAAGAAGTTCATTCAGATTGTGTGTTTAATGATGAATAGATTTAGAGTGGGTAATGATGTTGGATTCTCTACTTTATTTATACGACATGCTTATGCATGTACTTCTAAGATGAAAATGATATGTACACTGCTTACAAACTCTGTCAGTACCACCATCTTCCTACATGTTCCACATATGATTCATCTATTAATCGCTTAGCCTTATCTCCGGTTGGCAGGAATTCCTTGCTTTGCCAAGGGCGGACGCCATCCAACTACTCATGCAGTATAGCGGAAATGCAGAGACAGTGATCCAACAAATCTTTTCGTAGTGCTTTATGTAAAATACCACGCATCTTTTTTATTTTAGAAAGCAAACAGTTTCTTCATACTTTTCCTTCTTTCGTGGCCCATGTAACACGGAAACATAGAAAAAAAGGTTATCAGACAGACACTCACACAAGGCACCAAAGAATAATGGAGAAGTAATAAGTGACTGAAACCGCGGTGGTTGCGATTGTGGACTTATGATGCTTTTGCCAGTGCTTTGATCTTTGTTTAGCCTTTTGGTGTATTCTGTGATTATGGAAACACAGAATTAGAAAAACTGGCATGGATATACCTTCTGTGGCTGTGTGGAATCATATGTAACAAAGGTGTTGTACCAGAGCACAAGTATCATGTACTTTTATTCTGCTTGTGGCTGCTTTGTGTATCATGTATAACTTACAATATGCTAAAAGGTGGTATCCTGGTGTTCTACTGGAATGGAACAATTCGACGACAATATGTCTGTGAGATAGTCCACATTATTCCCTGAACTTGTCCGAGAGTTATGTTACAACCTTGAAGTTCAATTTTACTGAAAATGTACCTCAAACTCACAAAATCAACTAAGACATTCCCCCTTTAAGGTTCATTGGTTTTGACCTGGTTTTCTCCATGCCACGTGGTATATTTCTCTTATGTTTGGTTGCTTAATGGCACTGCTGTGGTGGCAGCGGCGATGTCTTGTTGAAAAAGGTGTATTTGGCCTCTCTCTACCTTGACAACGTCGGATCCATTGTTGTCAAATGGCATGTGTGGGTAGGCGTTGCTAGACCTGTGTTGGAGGCTGGTTCATGGTGAAGCAAATTTAACTTCTTTCAATTTGTTTTGTGACATGGTTTGGTTTCTTCTACCTTGTGGCCTGAAAGAGATTTTTTTTTTAAGTATGCGCTCCATGGGGTGATGACCAGACCAATGTTCCTTTGGTGATTAATAGATCTCGATTCTAGTGACAAATGGCTATTAGAGCAGTCTAATAAGGTCTAGTCAGCTGAGCTATAAGCCTTGCCATGTCATAAAAATTCTACGTGAAAGAGTGAGAAGAGAGGAGAGAGAGTGAAGCGGGCTCTTATTTTACAGCCCGGGCTCTTATTTTACAGCCCGGCTATAGCACAAGAATTAAAAAAAAGTAGTATGCGTGTAACTATCATCCAACCATATGCATTGTTTATGTAAACATTAAATGCTTAGAGCTAACCTAATAGCCAATCTAAAAGCCAACCTATTATATGACTATTTTTTATGAAGGCTCTAGATGACATGACATCTTTTTATAGCCAACAGCCGGCTACATTATTAACCATGCTCTTATAATCTTCAAAGACTGGCATGGCTGGGATTTTTCCATCTGTATCTACCCCCAACTTCTGGTTCAGTACAATTTTCAAGGTCTAGCTGGCGGCATATATTTGAATGAAAAAAGTATGGCGAGGATTTTTTCCGTCTGTATCTTCTCCCTACTTCTAGTTCAGTACAATTTTCAAGGTCTAGCTGGCATATAATTGAATGAAAAAGATGGCTAGAATAACTTCTCAATCCAACACGAGGATTTCGTTCTCTCGATCACATCATGCGTACAAGTCCCCCGAGCAAAAGAATCAAATGGATGATCCCTGTACAGATACACACACATGTCGTAGTAGTAGTCCAACAGAGCCTCGCCATCCAGGAAGAAGCACCATCCAGAAAACTAGAGAAAAAAAAACCCAACGATTCTCGATCTAGATCACAATCTAGATCGGTGATCATTTTGAAGGTATGCAGAAAACCTTGGGACGCACGGGCTAGGGTTTTGGTGTGCTGCACCCCACCCCTTGGACATCTATATATAGGAGGACAAGAGACAAGGGGTCGGCTAAACCAGGGCTAGGAGTCCAAATAGAAATCCCCCAGGGACTTTAGTCCTAGTAGAGCTCCAAGTCATACTAGGACTTGCCCCAATTTCGACCAGCCCCCACATGGGGCGCCTTGCCCCCCCCCCCCCCCCCCTAAGCAAGGGGTGTTCGAACCATGTGGTACTATCCAGAAAGTTGCTTTCGAAAGCTTCTCGAACCTTTCAGGGCCATTCTCGGACATTTCAGGACCTTTCAAAATAATTTCGGGACCTTCCAAAACCTTCTAGAATACCGCCAGGACATTTTGGGACTGTTTTCGGACGTTCTGAAAGCATCTGGATAGGTTCCAAGATCATCTGAGTTATAGTCTAGATATTCGATAACTGAGATCACTAGTGCAAAACAGGTCATTAGAACCGGTTCTGGGAGGTCATTAGAATCGGTTTTGGCAACCGGTTCTAAAGGTTCGGTGCTAGAGGGTAAACCCCTTTAGAACCGGTTGCTCACGAACCGGTTCTAAAAGCTCTGCAGCCAGCCACGTGGTGGCACGTCGGGCGCGAGGGCTCGGGAACCTTTAGCACCGGTTTGTAACACAAACCGATTCTAAAGGTTTAGAGGTTTAAGTTTTTTTTAATTATTTTCTTTTTGGTTTTAATAGTTTAGGGTTTAGGGTTTATTAATTCTTTTCCTTTGGGTTTATGATTACTGTTTATTTTACGCTATTACATAATGTACAATGCATATATATATACATGTAGAATATCTCGTACCTCCAACATATATATACATCGATCATATATAGTACTAGTGCCTCACCACCGCCCCTCTTTGCTTGCCTCGAGCCCACAACAGTGGAGGGCATTTGAATATACATACAGTATACATCATATGGACAACACACCCGTTTCCTATTACATATGGTAAGGGAATTATCCGGTCGACTTATTTAGGACTTCACGAAGAAGAAATCCCGCTATTTCCTCTTGAAGTGCTCGCATGCGATCATTTATGTCGAGTTTATCCCGCTTCTCCCAAATCTTATTATTTAAAGAAGATGATCAATATATGAATATATTATATATGGTAAGAACAAAGTCTAGATAGTATTTACGTACCATCATTAATCTTTGATTAATCTTTTCGGTCATATAGCGAATGTTCTCCATTACGATGTAAGCACAAGGTTCAGTCCCCGATGTCTGCCTCATACACTTCACAACAAAATAGAATTCAAACAGATTTAATAATCAAGCATATATATGATAATGGTATATTGAAACTAGAAATATAATTAAATCGAATGTTCTCTCACATATTTATCGTACTGCCACGTCAGCTTCTCCTTCCATTCACCGCGCTCGAGTTTTTGAACTTTTCCCAAACTCTGCCGTCAAAGAAAATGAATAAAGGAGTTAATTACTTGATATAACAGAAACTTAAAGTGAACACTAAAGAAGCCTACATGTGTGATAATGATTAAAATTACCTGGCGAATGAGTTCCTAATTTCTTTATACTCACTAATTTCTTTATGTAGTGAGTCCATTACTGTAACCATTCCTTTTTCCATTTCAATGTCTATCAAGATGAAGTGATAGCTGCACACACGTAAGCATGTATCACTTATATAACAATATCGAGTAAGCAAAACTATTATTTGTAGTACAAAATAATGACACTCACTTGAAGTTGTAAGAAAATAGTATATGTTCTTCTACATGTAGATCCCTCAAACTTTTAAGCAAAAGGGTCTCCGCAAATTCTGTATTATGTTTTACTGTTACTTCATGTATGATATTTGGGTCAATGAACCCAATGCCAAAGAATCCATCTTTTCTCATTTCGTACATCTTCATTCTGCGTAATACCACACACAAAAGAATATATATAGTGAGGATAATACAGTCAATGACGTACGAGCTGAGCTAGAAAGAAATCACTTACAGACAATACAAACTGACGATAGATTTGTCGAGTGCCAATTGATGGAATAACTGAAATAATTCTTCATTTGCAATCCACAAGTCACCAGTCCCATTGTCGAAATAATCTCGTCTGATCGGAATCCAGAAGCCGGTCATCTCGAACGGTATAGCTTCTGTGATGTACCACTTATGCAAGTTGCGCATTTGCGTTGATAATAGCTTCTCTTCTTCTTCAGTGACCATAGGCTCCCCTTTTGCATATTTCCTTTTTGGAGATGGCTCACCGGACAAGTCATCAAGGTTTAAAAAATGTTCAATAGTAAGACCCGCCTCTCTAGCAAATGCTCTTTGTTCGTCGGTTATCTCTTCCTGCTGCTTGGTATTCACCTTGAGCGGGGCTATCGATTGCACTGTCTGTTCTCCGAGTTGGGCAACAGTTTTTCCGCATTTTTTACTGCCCGAGTGGCTGCTTCTTGAACCCTTTTGCAGAAATGACTTGTTAATAGAGCGTTCGTAGTCCGAGAACACGGTCTTAACAGGGGGTTCAAACATCTTCAAGAAGTGTTGTACTTTTACCTCGGGTATTTTCTCCTTCGGTGGCGGGGGAGGTTTCGGTGCAAGGTGATTCGCCACGGCTTCATCCACTATGGCCTTGGTTTCAGCTACACTCCTATCCCAGGGTAAAACTGGCGGACTCTTCTGGGGTTTAACTTTCTTTGTTTCTTCTTCGGTGGACTCCTATGACGCGGCGAAGGTCGATTACTTTTTGATTGTCGTGTTTGCCTTCTATCCATCACGGGGGGAGATGGTGGGATCGGTTGGCGCTGCGGACTCGCGATGTGGGGTGGTTGTGGTGGAATCGACTGACGCGGCGGAGTCGCGCTGCGCTCCACGGGGATGGATGGTGCAGGACTCGGCTGACGTCGCAGCGTATCAGTCCTACTGTGCTCCATCTCGGGGATGGATGGTGCAGGACTCGGCTGATGTTTCGGAGTCGCACTGCGCTCCATCTCGGGGAGGGGTGCAGGACTCGGCTGGTGCTGCGGAGTCGGGATGCACTCCATCTCGGGTGGTGGTGGTGAACTTGATGTCGAACGCGTTGGACTTGACATAATGGCTGGAAATATGATCCATTGTTTTCTCCATAGATAGATACCACTTTGTTTGGCTTCTCTGAGGGTCTTCTGCCCTTCACCTCCAGGAATATCAAGGTTTAGTTCTTGATATTCCGTCACAACTTCATCCACCCAACACGAGCATAGCCAGGTGGAATCAGATTGCAGTGGTGCAGTGCTCCAGGTGGATTCGTTAAAGCAAAGCCGCCCGCCACCTTAATGGATATATTGTTCATTTTGAAGGTTAGCTCGCAACGTTTCTGCTCTGTGATATCATCCACGGGGTAGTGACCATCATCGAATCCCGTGGAGCCCACACTGCTTTTCGTCATAGATGGGACGGTAGTTGCTTCAGGTGGATCTTGAGTTGGCTGCGGTTGCTGGCTAAGTGACGGCTGTAGTCGCTCCTGCATATCCTTCATAGCATTTTCCAACTTTGAAAGACGGTCTGCTTCCAGCTTCTTCTTTTTTGCACGGCTTTTGTAAGTATCTTTATACTCCGCAAACCCCTCATACCATGGAACAACGCCTACGCCTCGCGTTCGTCCTGGATGTTCAGGATTCTTGAGGGCGCGTGTAAGCTCGTCGTTCTCTCTCTCGGGGATGAAAATCCCATTCCTAGCATCATCAATTGCATTTAGTATCTCTTGATCGGCTCCTTTAAGACTTGCCTTTATAATCACCTTCCCTGTCTTTGGGTCCAACTTTTCCCCATGCCCAAAAAACCAACTCCTGCACCTGGGTGGAAAATATATTGTGACTGGAGTGACCCCTGCAGCAATCAGCTTCTTCCCAAATGCATCCCACTTAGGCGACGCAGACTTGTAGCCACCTGTCCCCATGGTATGGAAAAGCTTATGCTTCTCAGCATTAATCTTGTTTATTTCCGACCGAAGTTTAGCTTCATCTGATTCGTTGTTCTCCACAAATTGGTCCCAATGTGCTTCTACCTTCGCTAGTGCTCCAGTGAAAATTGGAGTCTTCTTATTATTAGCGACGTATTTGGACCATAGCTTTACCTTCCAAGATCGGAATAGTTCTCCCATCTTCTTAAGAGCAGCATGCTTGACTTTCAACACATCGTCTGGTGTCGCCCAATCTGGTAGGGTGAAATATGATAAGAGTTTAGCCCAAAGAACCTCTTTTGCTCTATCGCTGACAAAACTCTTGTTTCCACCTTCCTTTGGTTGATGTCATTCTTGAGTGCTAATCGGGATGTTATCTCTAACAATTACTCCGCGTATAGCTATCCATTTCTTCACGTGAGCTTCCAGAGCATTCGGCTGGCCACTCAAACCGATCCCATCGATGTTGTACTTTACATCATCCCGCGGCAATTTGGCCGGGCCACGTTTTGCTTTGCTTGAAGAAGATTTGCTCAATCCGGGTTTCTATAAGACGAAATATTTTTTAATTATTAGTGATAAATCAATTATTTGTAAATTTTATGATCACCAGAGGCCTTATATATATTTATATATATACCTCGGTAGACTTTGTTGTTAATTGAAGATCTTGTTCTTCTCCTTCGTCGAACATTCCCTCACTGGAATCGTTCAGATATCGTGAGTCGTCATCATCGATACCGGCGTCATCATGAGGACCGATATCGGCGTCGGCGATAATTTCGTACATATCATCTTCTTGCTCTCTGCCGCTATTGAACAAGTCGTCCATAACTTAACTAATATCGACGAGATGCATAAAAAGATAAAACAATTTAGTATAAACAAATATAGAAAATGACATCTCAAATAATCAAGTTCACATGCAACAATAATATTAGAATAATAATCCATCTTACATCTCGAATAATCCAGTTCACATATATGCAACACTAATATATATGTCGATCACTAGATCTAGTACATATATATATATATATATATATATATATATATATCACTAGCTAAAACAGTAAACGACGTCGGCTCCGGCTGGCGGTGGACACCCAAAGAGAAGGAACCTGCCATAAACTGTAGTACCCGGCGTCCAACGCCGCCATGTAGCGACGGACGTGGTCGTCCTCCTCCCTGATATGTCGGCGTACAACCTCCTCGGGGGCCGGCTCCCTCCGCACCGACTGTGGCCCACGCGGCCGCCACCAAAGAAGATCCGGGTTGACGACAAGACCCGGATTCCTCGCTAAGTGACGCACCCCGGAAACCACCTCCCAGTGCCATCCCGGCGGAGCCCAGTCCAACACATTGCGCATCCTGTCAAGAACTCCCGGAGCGCGACGGTAACGAGGATGCGGGCCCGGCATTCTCACTAATGAAACTAATAAAATTACAACTAAAAATATCTCAATATTTGCATGTTAATAGCTATTGATCTATAGCTCAAATTGTAGAACATCTCATATATATATATACTAATAATATTTAGAACAATATATATACTAATAATATTTATAACAATATATATACTAACAAAATTTCATTCATGCACCGTTCAAAGCCACATACTAAAATAATATTTCTTTAAATTCATTTTTGGCGCCTAGCATATATATACTTGACTACAAGGCTTACAAAAAAAAATCCATCTCGCAAAATGTTCATCTAACAACATGTTCATCTAGCAAAATTGTTCATCTAGCAACATGTCCATAGCAAAAATGTCCATCTAGCATCGTTGTCGGGATCCTCGCCGGGGTACTACGACGGCGGAGCTCGCCGTGGACACATGCATGTGGTCGGACAGGGGGGAAGAGGAGAGCTCACCAGCGGCGGCGCCGGCGGAGACGAAGGAGAGGAACGGCGGAGACGGCGAGGGCGACGGCGAGGGGGACGGCGACGACGACGGCCTGGCGGCGTGGAGACAATCTGAAGCGGTGGGGGAGGGGGACTGCGCTAAGTGTCGATATACATAACAGGGCACCTTTTGCACCGGTTTCACCCACAAACCGGTGCTAGAGGACCTTTAGCACCGGTTTCACCCACCAACCGGTGCTAAAGGTCCCCAATTACATCCTGTTTTCGGGCGAACATATAAGCGGGAAGGGGGGGACCTTTAGCACCGGTTCTTATAATAAACCGGTTCTAAAGGTTAATTTTTCATATTTGGAGTTTTTTAATAATTCTTTTGAAGTCATTTGGCACAAAATAAATCATTAAATGCATGAAAAATAGCAAATGAAGTCAGAAAGGGTTCAAATTTTAGTATGTGGCTTTGAATGGTGCATATTGAATGCACAAAAAGTCTTGAGTTCAAAAAATTTAGAAAAATGAAATGCCTTTGTAACAGATGAGTTTTCGTCTAAAACCCTCACACTTCGAAAGAGATGCTCCAGTTTATACACGAAGTGCATCCAGTTTTTTTTGTAATCCTCTCAACTTTTGCACACATGTTATATGGGTCAAATGATGATACCATGCCAAGTTTCAACCTTTTCTGAGTTCATTTGTAGATGTTTTCCATTTTCAGGGTCATTTGGCACAAAATAAATTATTAAATGCATGAAAAATAGCAAATGAAGTCAGAAAGGGTTTAAATTTTAGTATGTGGCTTTGCATGGTGCATATTGAATGCACAAAAAGTCTTGAGTTCAAAAAAGTTTAGAAAAATGAAATGCCTTTGTAACAGATGAGTTTTCTTCTAAAACCCTCACACTTCGAAAGAGATGCTCCAGTTTGTACACGAAGTGCATCTAGTTTTTGTCGTAACCCTCTCAACTTTTGCACACATGTTATATGGGACAAATGATGATATCATGCCAAGTTTCAACCTTTTCTGAGTTCATTTGTAGATGCTTTCCATTTTCAGGGTCATTTGGCACAACATAAATCATTAAATGCACGCATGAGCCACCGTCGGGCTGTATGCAGGGGAAACCTTGTGTTTTGTTCTACACATAGAAATCTTTCAGTTCATCGATCGACCGAATACAAATCATTTGGATTCCCTACATACTATTTCTTCGCGTGTTTCCCTTTCTTTTTGCACCGTAACCATGGACAATCTTCTTCATTTAACACGATGCTTGGGTCAGTCTTTACTGTGAAGGAAGGAATTTCATGAAACTTTTCATAATCTTCTGACTTGTCTGTCTTGTCCTCCACTCCCACAACGTTTCTTTTCCCTGAAAGAACTATGTGGCGCTTTGGCTCACCGTATGATGTATTCTCTTCCTTATCTTTCCTTTTTCTCGTTTTGCTAGACGTGTCCTTCACATAGAAAACCTGAGCCACATCATTGGCTAGGACGAATGGTTCCTCTCTGTACCCAAGATTGTTGACATCCACTGTTGTCATTCCGTACTGCGGGTCTACCTTTATCCCTGTCAGATTGAACCATTTGCACCGAAACAAAGGGACCTTAAAATCAGGTCCATAGTCAAGTTCCCATATCTCCTCTATGTAACCATAATATGTGACCTTTTGCTTATTGTTGATTGCATCATCAAAGCGGACACCATTGTTTTGGTTGGTGCTCTTTTCATCTTGGGCGATCGTGTAAAATGTATTCCCATTTATCTCGTACCCTTTGAAAGTCATTATAGTCAAAGATGGTGTGCCGGACAACAAGTACAACTCCTCTTCAACAATGTCGTTACCCGTGAGATGGTCTTGCAACCAACCGCTGAAAGTCCTATTGTGTTCCTTCTTAATCCATACTTCAGACTGCTCCGGGTTTTTTAAGCGTAGAATATTCTCGTGTTGATCGATATACGGGGCCACCAAGGCAGAATTATGTAGAACAATATTGTGTGCTTTCTTCCAAGATTCTGCGTCCCTACATATTATTGGGCGCGATGCTAGCGTGCCTTTTCCACCCATTCTCCCCTCATGCCGCGATTCAGGAAGACCAATCGGCTTAAGGTCAGGAATAAATTCAACACAAAACTCAATGACCGCCTCTGTTTGATGGCCCATGGAGATGCTTCCTTCTGGCCTAGCACGGTTACGAACATATTTCTTTAAGACTCCCATGAACCTCTCAAAGGGGAACATATTGTGTAGAAATACAGGACCCAGAATTGCAATCTCGTCGACTAGGTGAACCAGCACGTGCGTCATAATATTGAAGAAGGATGGTGGGAACACCAACTCAAAACTGAAAAGACATTGGACCAAATCATTTTGCAACCTTGGTAGACTTTCTGGATTGATTATCTTCTGAGAAATTGCATTGAGGAATGCACATAGCTTCACAATGGCTAATCGAAGATTTTCTGGTAGAAGCCCCCTCAATGCAACCGGGAGCAGTTGCATCATAATCACGTGGCAGTCATGAGACTTTAGGTTCTGAAACTTTTTCTCTGTCATATTTATTATTCCCTTTATGTTCGACGAGAAGCCAGACGGGACCTTGATCTGAGCAAGCATTCAAAAAAGATTTCCTTCTCTGCTTTGGTAAGAGCGTAGCTGGCTTGACCCTCGTACTGCTTTGGGGGCATGCCTTCTTTTTCGTTCATATGTTTCTTGTCCTCTCTTGCCTCCAGTGTATCTTTTGTTTTCCCATACACACCCAAGAAGCCTAGCAGGTTCACGCAAAGATTCTTCGTCACATGCATCACGTCGATTGCAGAGCGGACATGTAGGTGTTTCCAATAGGGTAGGGCCCAAAATATAGATTTCTTCTTCCACATGGGTGCGTGTCCGCCAGCGTCATGCGGAACAGATTTTCCACCAGGACCCTTTCCAAAGACTACTTGCTCTGGTAAATCCTTGACCACATCAAGTATATCATCACCAGTACGGCGGACAGGCTTCTTCCAGTGATCTGCCTCGCCTTTGAAATGCTTGCCTTTCTTTCTTAAGGGATGATTGGTCGGAAGAAACCGATGATGTCCCAGGTACACATTCTTATTGCAGTTGGGCAAATATATACTTTCAGTCTCATCTAAACAGTGGGTGCATGCCTTGTATCCCTTGTTTGTTTGTCCTGAAAGGTTATTAAGAGCAGGCCAATCATTGATGGTTACAAACAGCAATGCTCGTAGATCAAATTCCTCCTGTTTGTTCTAATCCCACACACGTACACATGGTTTAGCCCACAACAGTAAAAGTTCTTCAACTAATGGCCTTAGGTACACATCAATGTCGTTGCCGGGTTGCTTAGGGCCTTGGATTAGCACTGGCATCATAATGAACTTCCGCTTCATGCACTTCCAAGGAGGAAGGTTGTAGATACATAGAGTCACGGGCCATGTGCTATGATTGCTGCTCTGCTCCCCAAAAGGATTAATGCCATCTGCACTTAAACCAAACCATATGTTCCTGGGGTCCTTTGTAAACTTGCCATTTTCCTGTTCTTCCATTCTCTCGATTTTTCTCCATTGTGACCCATCAGCGGGGTGTCTCAAATTCCCGTCTTTCTTATGGTCTTCGTTATGCCATCGCAACAACTTGGCATGCTCTTTGTTTCTGAACAGTCGTTTCAACCGTGGTATTATAGGAGCATACCACATCACCTTGGCAGCAACCCTCTTCCTGGTGCGCTCGCCCTCAACATCACCAGGGTCATCTCGTCTGATCTTATAGCGCAATGCACCGCATACCGGGCATTCATTCAAATTCTCGTACTCACCACGGTAGAGGATGCAGTCATTAGGGCATGCATGTATCTTCTGCACCTCTAGTCCTAGAGGGCAGACAAGCTTCTTTGCTTCGTAAGTGTTGTCAGGCAATTCGTTATCCTTTGGAAGCCTCTTCTTAAATATTTTCAGTACCTTCCCAAATCCCTTGTCAGGTATACCATACTCTTCCTTCCATTCCAACAATTCCAGTGCGGCACTGACGAGGGGGTGACCCCACGACTCCTACAGATGAGCCTACCCGGTGTCCATGAAGGCAGAAGGCCCATGAAGATACGACCTCGGCCCACTAGTTGGCACCGACGTAGGAGTCCTCGACCCACAAGGAAGGTGCGAAGACCTGTCGTACGGAGCAAGCTAGGGTTAGGAAAGTTTACCTGTACACGTAGATGAACTCCCCGAGATCTAGCCCGGTATATAAGGGCTAGGAGGGGCGACACCAAAGAGATCCAATATCACCTGTAACCCTAGCCTTGAGCGCTCCAGCTTTGGCCTCCACTGTAATCGCATCTCCCCAATCAATAATATCGAGCAGGAGCAAGCCTTCCTGTTTGCCGACGAGCTATCGTCCAACCTGTGCCTCTCATGACTAACCCAGGGTCCCTGACCATGGGATTTGCCGGGGTTGATCCCCGTCAATTGGCGCCGTCTGTGGGAACTTCGCAGGTTGGGAACGCGATCTCGGCGGTCTCATCATCATCAGCACTCATCGACTCGATGGCTCCGGCAAGATCCAACCTGTTCGAGTCCCTCGGATTCACGGCCCACCTCTCGGCCCTCAAGCCAGCCTTCGCCAATCTACACTCAAGCGTCATCTGATCTTCGGAGCGTATCAGATCTACATCAACCATTGGGGTACCCTTCGCCTCATCGACGACACCCGTGCGCCCACGGGAACACCTGCAGCAACGACCGTAGCGGACGCCGCCAGCACGGCCAACCTACCTGGCGGTTGTAGCTACCCACCCGACTCACGGCTCCACGCTACTCACGACCACTCGAGTGAAGTCCCAGCATGGAGAAGCACGATCGCACGTATCAGCAAGGAGACGGCAAGGACACCATCACAGGTGTTCATGGTAGAAGTTGGCGCATCAACGTCAGGTAACAACGGACGAATCAACGACCCGGGCACTTGTCAAGACACCCCAACCAACAACAGGGCGACAGGTCCCGGCAACAATAGTCGGATGGTCGTACAGCTAGGAGAAACGGGGACCATACCAAAGAAAGTCCCGGTGGAGCAAGGGCCCACCGATCAGAAAAGCAGTCAACCGCTAAGCAACAAACAACAAGCACATGGGCAAGGCAGGTAGCCATCACGCATCAGGCAGCAAACCCCAGTTGCAGCGGCGGGCGAACCACCCAAAGAAAAAATATACTTTTCTAAAGAATCTATGGCAATGGTAAAGGAAGCAGTCGCCCGCGGCGGGTTGCTACCATCAGATGCCTCAAGAGACGAGCTAAGGGCATACAACAAGCTAGCGGGAGAGCTAACCAAGCAGACGAGACAGTGGCGCCTAGCCATGGATAAACAAGCAAAAGCGGAACCCGAAAGGAAAAGCAGTCGCAGACAATCTCCCAGAAGTGACTCGCCAGGCCACGACTCCCCCATCCGCAATAGATCAAAACTCAACAACCTGCGGAAGACAGAAAGGGCGAGAGTAGTGTGGAGACTGGAAGACGACTTCAGGTCAGAGGAGGACGACGACGAAGAGGAGCCTCTCACTCCGGCAGAAGCACTCATAAGTGCCCAAGACTACTTGTCCCGTGCCCAGAAAAGCAGAAGGGGCAAAACGGATCGCTACACTTCCATAGCTCTGCAGATAATGAAGGACGCTATCGACGCCTCGGTACCTAAGAAATCCAGCGCAAAGCGGCAGACCCGCGAGCGGACACCGGACAGGGACCCCAGTTCACCAGACGACGACGACGACGACGACAGACGCAGGCGCTCCGACAAGCACAAGAAATGCGACAGCGACGACAACAGTCGCCGCAACACTCGACGAGACGACATCACGCAGAACAGAGTCAACCGCAGCAGGCGAAGACGCGCAGCACGCGAGGAGTACTCGGAGGAAGAGGCTTCCGACGAGGAAATCAAGCCATGTGGAGCACTCTGCTTCACATGTGCCATACGTGAGACGCGTATGCCCAACGGGTTCAAACTGAACTCCACGACACTAAAGTACAACGGACTCGAGGAGCCGGAGGCATGGCTCGACGACTACCTAACAGCGGTCAAATTCCAAAGAGGAACCAACGTCACGACAATGCATTACGTGCAGCTCATGCTCGAGGCTCCGCTCGACATTGGCTGAAAAATCTTCGGCGCGGATCCATCAGCTCCTGGAGCCAGTTCCGAGGAGCCTTTATAGAAAACTTCAAATCCACATACAAGCGACCAGCCTCACTCGAGGAGCTGCGTGCATGCAAACAAGGAACGAGGGAGGCCCTGCGAGCATACATCCAGCGATGGACGATACTCAAGAACTCAGCGGAAGACATCTCGGACGAAAGTGCGATCGACGCATTCAGGCGAGGTCTTCAGCGCGTCGAATTTAAGGAGCAGCTCGGAAAGATGAAAGTCCGAACACTCGCACGACTGTTAGAACTAGCCAACAGCTGGGTGGACGGAGAAGACTCCGTTCGCAATGAAACAGAAACCCACACTGCACGATCGGAGTACGACTACGACTATAACGGAGATAGAGGAGATGACAGAAGAAGGAAGCGACCCAGACGGAACTGCTACAACGACAGAGGACCTGACATGGTCGCCGCCGGTTTCTCAGATGACCGGAACGGCAGGCACCGTGATGTTAACAGACCACAACGTCGAGACAACCAAGAAGACGAGCCCCAGGCTCAGAGACGAGAATGGAGGACAAGGCAGCCACGCAACGGCACTCACGCATTCCGCTCTGCCAAAGACCAACTCGATGGACCGTGCTCTATACACGGATTCAGAAACGAGCGAGGAGAGATCAAATCATCCCACACCCTCAGGAATTGTCGAAGCTTCAACGAGTTGGCCGAGGAGAAAAGTCGCTCCGCGGTCGCAGCAGCACGACCAATCGCAAGCATAGCAGTTGGGCCAGTCGCCCACGGTGCGCCACCAGCCCCCCCTCTGCCAACAAAACATGTGGCCGCCATCCAGGAACGGCAAAGGACACCAGAAGAAGAAAACAAATACCCAGAAGCCCACGGGAGGATCTACATGATACAAGAAGGCAGACCTTCCAACAGGCAGCAGAAACAAGTCACCAGACAAGTCTTCCTAGCAACCTCCGCACACCCGGCCGTCCCAGAGTACCTTCGCGGGTCGGAGACAGAAATCTCCTTCTCCCGGGATGACCACCCGCCAGTCGTCCCCCAACCAGGGCACGCCGCGCTGGTACTCGAGGGCAGAATCGGAAATTACGACATGTCGCGAGTATTCATGGATGGCGGCAGCGGGATCAACATCATTTTCACCCGAACACTCGACGAGATGCTCATCCAAAACAACGCACTCAAGTCCTCAGGCACAACCTTCCACGGGATCGTACCAGGAAAAGCAGTCTACCCCCTCGGAAGGATAAGGCTGGAGGTAGTCTTCGGGAACGCGACGAACTTCCGCAAGGAAACACTTGACTTTGAAGTGGTCGATTGGAAGTCGCAATACCACGCAATCCTCGGGCGGCCAGCTTTCGCTCGCTTCATGGCCGTACCCCACTACACCTACCTCAAGCTGAAGATGCCAGGCCCAAACGGGGTCATCACAATCAGCGGCAGTTTCGTCAGATCCGACTGCTGCGACAAAGAATTCCACAAGATAGCAGAAGCATTCGTAACCCACCAAGACAGCAGGACCACATGACTCGCAGAAGAAGCGATCTCGTAGAAGGAAAGGAACATCGCCCGAAGAAACCCAGCACTGGGAGGCAAAGATACCAGGCTCTTAAAGCCACTACATCATCGCTCTAAAAGGAACCTACCCTCAACAGAGCACTCCTACTCTTTGTAAGGAACAGCAGGAAAGATATTACATAAATGTTTTTCCACAAAATTACCTGGCACTCGGGGGCTCGCCGAAGCATTCACCCCCCGAGGCGTCCTCCGCAATCGCGGCAAATTAACCTGGCACTCGGGGGCTCGCCGAAGCAGCCACCCCCCGAGGCGTCCTCCGCAATCGCGACAAATTAACCTGGCACTCGGGGGCTCGCCGAAGCAGCCACCCCCCGAGGCGTCCTCCGCAATCGCGGAAAATTAACCTGGCACTCGGGGGCTCGCCGAAGCAGCCACCCCCCGAGGCGTCCTCCGCAATGGCGGCAAATTAACCTGGCACTCGGGGGCTCGCCGAAGCAGTCACCCCCCGAGGCGTCCTCCGCAATCGCGGCAAATTAACCTGGCACTCGGGGGCTCGCCGAAGCAGCCACCCCCGAGGCGTCCTACGCAATCGCGGCAAATTAACCTGGCACTCGGGGGCTCGCCAAAGCAGCCACCCCCCGAGGCGTCCTCCGCAATCGCGGAAAATTAACCTGGCACTCGGGGGCTCGCCAAAGCAGCCACCGCCCGAGGCGTCCTACACAATCGCGGCAAATTAACTTGGCACTCGGGGGCTCGCCGAAGCAGCCACCCCCCGAGGCGTCCTCCGCAATCGCGGCACATTAACTTAGCCCTCAGGGGCTCGCCGAAGCAGCCACCCCCCGAGGCGCCCCACGCAACTACAAATGCAGACGATATATACAACCAAGAAGAAGCATATACAACGAAAGGGAAGCACCTAATCTTTAGTCTCCAACTTTGCCTTAATAAGTGCACCCAGATGGCGGTCGTTCTCTTCGCAAACTCGCCTCACAACCTGGTGCGCATGCCTATCTACAGCCACATAGTGCTCATTCATCGGATGACCCCTACCACCTGGAGGACCCGCCACCACCTGAGCAAAATCCACCCCTGGCCAATGACTATGGACCAAGCCCAAAGCAGCTCGGGCTCCAGCACGAATCTGATGATCCATCACCCGACGTAGCTCAGCAGGCTGAGGGAAAATGCGACAAAGCCTCTCAAGGGATGAAGGAACCACCTCCAACGGATAGAACTCAGCATGGATACCACCCAATACCCGCTGGCAGTAACTGAGAGCTTACAGTACCCGCTCAACTCGGCGATGAAGCAAAGCAAACGCTCGAGCACGAGCCCCATCTGCCCAAAAGGGATTGCTCGCCTGCACACTAGGATCATCAAGCCGTGACATCTCCGACTGAAGAGCCCTCTCTTCATCCCGAGTTCGCCCTGCCAGCACTTCGAAAGTCAAAAAACTATGATCAAGACAAAGACGGCAAAAACCCACCAAGCGGAATCAAGCAACCGAGCAGAGGCAAGACTCACCCCGCAAAAGGTCGGACAACTTCACCACCCACGAAGCAAGGCCCTCAACCACGGACTCGGCACGCTCACGCCGAGTACGTTGAACGGCCACTGACCCCTTCAGTCGGACAATATCCCGCTCAACGTCCTTCAGCCGCAAGCAAACGGACTCGTACGCACCCTCGTGAGCGTCATCCTTCAGCGAACTCCACGGACGAAGGAAGCCCGGAGTGGCCTACCGCAGGAGGAACAAAACAAATCAAAAACAGCAAGAGGAACAGCCAAGCAGACATTCAGATAAAAGTTGTAAAAGATCAACCATGACAACAGAGTCACGAATTACAGACAAAGTTTCCAAACGGCGCGACACTACTACGCCTCCCCCTCACCTACGGCAGGGGGACCCTGAGCATCTACAACTTGTTGCAGACGACGAGCCAGCCTGTCGGCTCGGTCGTCCTGCTCACCAGAATAATGCGGGATGGTTTCAACCAAGGAATCATCAAAGGAAACACCATGCCCCATGAGGACGACAAGGGCCGTGGAAGAACCATTCACCACGCTCTCTGCCACCAGTTCCACCATATCTTTCCCATCAGGGCCGAACGCAGCAACCCGAGCACCCAGGCCATCAGGCACCTTCGTACCCTCCGGCATAAGGTGCTCGTGCGCAAGACCCACAAGATTGGAAGCCCGGGCGCAGACGTCCTCGACCACTGCAACAGCATCCGCAACAGCATCAACAACACCTTGGAGAATCCCAGACCTCGACGCAGCAGCCTCCATCGGCTTCGCACCTACAGCAGCTGCACCAAACAAAGAAACGTCATCAAGGGAAAACAGTGGAAACAACAATAGTCGAACACCAAACTTACACACGAGCGATCCCGCCAAGGCGCGCAGACGTTTGCCCTCGACTGCCTCCACTTTTGCATGCGCATCCTCAGCCTGGCGAAGGCGAACCAGCTCCTCATGTTGACCATGCAACTCCGCCTCCTTGGAAGCCAAGGAAGCCTTAAGAACGAAAACAGTCTTTTCCGCCTTTTCGGCTTGTTTCTCGGCAGCCTGGCGACGACCTGCGAGGCAAAGACAGTACTCAGAACAAAAGACGAAGCACCCAAAAGCTCAGCAGCACAAGAATAAAACTCACCATTCATAGCAGATAAGGCATCCTGGGCAGACTCATGGGCCCTTTGCCAACGCTCAGCATCAAGAACCAAACGCTCACAGTGCTGGAAAACAGGCTGCAAAGAACCATGCAATCAGGTGTTAATTAAAGACAAAGACTACAAGCAACTGCAAACAGTTACTTCTAGCCTCGGGGGCTACTCCCATCGGGAGCACTGCCGTGCCCCCGATGATAAAACAACACATACACAAATCATCTTACCAGCTTGGAGACATGGTCGAAAGCACGGGCTTTGTCTTCAATCGCCAGACCAAGACGGCCAAAGTACGGAGGACCAAGTTCGGTCGGCCTAGGCTCAGAAGCAGCAGCACCAGGCGCCCCAGAAGAAGGAACACCGGGAACTACACCCGCAGTCGAAACGGCAGGAGTCGCCGCCGGCCCAGATTGGCCAGCGGCAGCCGAGTGGTCCTCAAGATGCCTGACTTCCGCCCCAGAACTCGTTGACTTCAGATCAGTAGCAGCTGTGCTGGTACACGAAGCAGCCGGCGCAGGCGCAGCACTACAAAATAAAAGCATTATCAGTCGCAAGAACAAGGAAAAAGAAATGGGCACTAATTCAGAAGAACCTTACCCGACACGCGCACCACGAGGACGCCCCAACCTCCCAAGCCTAGCCCTCTTGGGAGGAGGGGCCGGAGCAATAGCCGAAGGGGAAGGCCCAGCAAAAGGAGCAGCATAAGGGACAACATCACCCAACGCGGCATGATCTTCAGCACCCAAGGGGCGCGACCACTTCACACGGAAGGGACTCGAGTCCTCACTATCTCCGGTCTCCACTAGCACAATCTCAGCATTAGCAGCCGGCGCAGCATTATCAGCTGCGGAAGCATCAGGCTCCTCACGAATATCGGCGTCTTCCGGCTGCGGTGGATTACACGGCACTGGAGCATGGCCCTGCAAGACAAGCAATGTCAACAACAAAACAAAACTAGGTACTCGTCCAAACAGATGAAGGAACATGGGAACCAACCGGCGGCGGAGGATGATCAGAAGCATATGGAAGGACAAGGCGCATCTCGGAAATACTAGAGCACTTGGTCACATGCTGGATACGAGCCAGCAAGGCATCAGGTTCTAGCTCTTCAGGCGAGCATCTCGTCGAGTCATCGAGTCCCTTGTACTGCCACATAGGGCGATCTCGATGCTGCAACGGTTGAACTCGCCTCCCCACAAAAACAGAGATAAGTTGACCACCAGTCAAGTTATCCTTCAAGACAGAAATCCTCTCCAAAAATGGAGTCCGTTCAGACGACTCCACCTCGGTCAAAGAATGAGACCACGAAGGCTGTCTGACCACCCATGTGCCCGGATTGAAAGAAGAAAGACCAAGTTGCTGACCAACAATGAAGCGATCCTTCAGATAAAACCAGCCTCTCCGCCAGCCACTAACGTAATCGATCTTCTCCAAGTCAAAGTATGAATGTTTATCCCCAATGGAGATACCCACTCGACCCACGGCGTACTCACAGTTCGTTCTTTTCACATTAAAAAGGCGTCTCCAAAGTCCCCAATGGGGATAAATCCCCAGGAAGGCCTCACAAAGAGTGATGAAACACGCAATGTGCAAAATACCATTGGGAGTAAGGTCATGCAACTGGAGCCGATAGGAATACAGCAAGCCCCGAACGAAAGGATGCAGCGGAAGAGCAAACCCACGGTGGAAGAAAGCCTGGAAGCATACCCGCTTGTCCGCCGCCGGCGCTGGAGTCGACTCATCGCCAGGAAGACGGGCATCACCCGCCACCACCATGCCATCAGCAACCAGCGCATCCAGATCTTCAGCCCCGAACGTGGACCGCTCCCACTTGCCGGACATCTTGGCCGACTCGATAGCAGCACGGGAGCGTTTGGACATAGATCTCATAGCAGCACGCAGAGGAGAAAAGACGAAGGCTCAGGAACACGAAGGAAAACAGAGAAAGAGGAGGAAGGCAATAGCTGGGTAAAACCTACAATTCACCCGGCCGCTTGGTATTTAACTCAAGAGCCTGGCAAGAAGGGCCACCGGCCAACCTTTTCACCCAGTAAAACGTGCCACGATCCTGTACAGAGGCGAAAAGCATGGAAAATCCAACCGATGCAGTAACAACACCGCCCACTACGCGCGCAAAAAGAGGACCATGATCGTGCGACGCGAAAAATTCGGCGGGACAGCGCCAAGTCATTTCACACGACAGACCGCAGCGGTCAAAAAATTGCAGAAGACCATGCCAACGTCATATCACAGCAAGGCGTACTCAGTACGCCATCAAGGCCCAGAGATT
The DNA here is from genome assembly GCA_950022295.1 of Bromus sterilis. Lineage (NCBI taxonomy): Eukaryota > Viridiplantae > Streptophyta > Magnoliopsida > Poales > Poaceae > Bromus > Bromus sterilis. The sequence goes on along the minus strand of OX465601.1, from coordinate 131,938,011 downwards.
CCATCTTTTAGATCTTTTCCCCAAGGAAGAAAAACATCTTACTCCCATCGGGAGCGTACATCATAAAGAGTCCCGGGTGCTCCCTCACCCAAAGGTCAGACATGTGCTCGAGTGAACACTCGCACTTATGAGAGTCTCGGGTGCTCCCTCAACCCGACGTAAGACAAACAACAAACAAACATTCGCCAAAGACCACATGGCGCAAAGAGTCTTGGGTGCTCCCTCACCTGAAGAGCCGAAACGGCATTCGAGTGATTACTCGCGAATAACCCCCCGACTGAGCACTCAAAACAAAGCTCCTCGGGTGAATGAGTGAACAACTCTCTTGATGTTTTGTTCCAAGCGGGTGCAATGCTATACGGCTCCGCGCCTCAAAAACACACATTCCTGGAACACGATACACTGTGCCTAGATGCCACGCAAGATTAGCGTGTAGGTAAGACCCCGCTGCGAAGTACGGCCGTGCTGGGACTTGCCGAAGAGAGATTTCACTCCCAACCTTTCCCATGCGCAGAGCATGATAGACAAGCCGGGCGGACGCGCCTTAGGCTACACACATTACTGGCGGCAAATGAACACCGTAAGACCTGAAGCGGGCGGACTTTTGCTCGACACCAGTGTTCCAAGCTCACGTCGAGGGACGTGGGTTTGATTGGGCTACTGTGGTATTTTCCCTAGTGCAATTCACCAAGGCTCGACCCGTCGACTCCTTGGGCCCTTTCAGCTTAGCATCCCTCGAAACAGGTTTTTTCATGGCCACCAGACTGCCAGCGACCCACGGATGAACCGTGCATATCAATGAACGACAAATGAATGTACTCGAGTCCCTGCGCGACTCTTCGAGTCCCCCAGGCACTCGGGGGCTACTGACGAGGGGGTGACCTCACGACTCCTACGGATGAGCCTACCTGGTGTCCATGAAGGCAGAAGGCCCATGAAGATACGGCCTCGGCCCACTAGTTGGCACCGACGTAGGAGTCATCGACCCACAAGGAAGGTGCGAAGACCTGCCGTACGGAGCAAGCTAGGGTTAGGAAAGTTTACCTGTACACGTAGATGAACTCCCCGAGACCTAGCCCGGTATATAAGGGCTAGGAGGGGCGACACCAAAGAGATCCAATATCACCTGTAACCCTAGCCTTGAGCGCTCCAGCTTTGGCCTCCACTGTAATCGCATCTCCCCAATCAATAATATCGAGCAGGAGCAAGCCTTCCTGTTTGCCGACGAGCTATCGTCCAACCTGTGCCTCTCATGACTAACCCAGGGTCCCTGACCATGGGATTTGCCGGGGTTGATCCCCGTCAGGCACCGAGCTTTGTGTTTCCCTCTTCGCAATTTGGGTACAATACTTTTTTGTGATCCTCTAACATGCGATTGAACTTCAACTTCTCCCTTTCGCTTTCGCATCCTCTCTGTGCATCAACAATGACACGGCGAAGCTCATCATCGGGCTCATGTGATGCATTTTCTTCACATTCTTGTTATTTCTCTTGTTCTTCATTCTGTTCCCCCATTGTACCACCGTATTCAGGAAGGAACCCAGGATACCTGTCATCATCCTCATCTTCTTCATTCTCTTCCATCAGAACCCCTCTTTCTCCGTGCTTGGTCCAGCAGTTATAGCCGGACATGAAACCATGCTTAAACAGATGGAGGTGAATATCTTTTGAGTCAGAGTAGCTCTTATTATTCTTGCAGACACCACATGGACAACACATAAAACCATCCCGCTTGTTAGCCTCAGCCACTTGCAGAAAACTATGCAAGCCATTAATGAACTCGCCAGAGAGTCGGTCTTCGTACATCCATTGCCGACTCATCTTCATAATGGCACAACATCGAAAAGATAAAATTAATACAAGTAATTCATATACATAAAATTGATCATACATGCATAAAGGTTGATCATACATAAAGTTGATCATACACATACTTATTATCATAAAAACAACATAAAACTATCTACCTAAAGCATTTAAATGCAATAATAAATGCGATCAATATCGCAACAAAGGTACCAATTGCTCCAACAACATAATGATACCAAGCCTCTTTAGTAAGGGCATATTTTCAAATTTTCCAAATCTTCATGCGCATTACTGTTGGATATATGCTCTAGAGGCAAGTAATATATTATTATTCCAATATATCTAAGCAAGTTCATAACCAGTTTCATACCGTGCTAGAACTGTGTCAGTGAAACAATGATTCAGGTGTGGTATAGAAACCCCCAGAGTTCCTAGTTAGCCTCTACATCGATAACTAGTTCATGGTCAACATGATGGTCGTGGTTTCGCGATCATGGACAATTAAGTCTCTTGACTATGAGGTCACCTCACTGGTTAAGTGACGTGATGAACATTACCCGAAGTAAGCATTACAGCATGATCAAATCTTGTGAAGGTTCAGTGTTGTAATTACAGAACGTGGTAGACCGTTCCTTTGACCGTGAGTACGTGCATAATTGCTATCTTCCCGGATGCTTTGACCTACATCCCACCACCTGACTGAAATATGCGGGTCATAACGGTTGTATCTTGGGTATTCCGTGGAGATATGTTGAGGAGTATTGTTACAAGAGCGGGATTTGTCAATCCATATAATGGATAGATACTCGGGGCCCACTCGGTGAGATTCCATCCATAAAGCTGCAGCGTGTGACTAGGTCACGGGGATGAATATCACGGGAACGAGTGAATGAGGATTAGTCCAGAACGAGGTTGAACCAGACATAGGATGTCATTGATCGAATCTCGGAACAATCCAGTATCGCTGACAAAGGGAATGCTATACGGCGTAAGGTCCAATCGGTGTTTGATATCCGGAATGCACAGGGGTCATTATGGGCATCCAGGTCCCGCTGATGATCATTGACCGTAGCCTCATCTCGGTCATGACTGGAGTGTTCTCGGACCGTAGGGTAACACACTTAAGGGCTCGATGAAATCGGAGACCTTTTCGGACCATCGGAGTAACCAGAGAATAAAGGAAACAACATCGGAGAAGTACCGTGTCGAACCGAACAAGTTCGGAGTGAACCGGAAGGTGTTCCGGAGCACCGGGAGATGGAATATTATGTTTTAGTTATTAATTAATTGAATTAATAATTAAAATCATTTTATTTCTAATTAATATGTGCAATGGGCCTTAGTGGAGAAAAAGGCCCATTAGGGGAAGAAATAAAAGGGAAAAAGGAAAAGAAAAAAAAAGGGAGTGGGGGGGAGGCGCCATGGGCCCTAGGGCCCATGAGGGTGGCGCGCCCTCTCCCCCCTTGGCCGGCGCCCCCCTAGCATGTGGGATAGTCCCACATTGCTAAGGGAGGGGGGTTGACTCCCTCCCCTACCCCTATATAAAGAGGGCCATGGTGCACATATTTAATTAAGCCAAATACACAATAAATCGGATTAAATTAGTATTTACTCCGAATTGAGATCGGTTTCCTCCGGCTTCTCCCCTCCCTTGTCTCTTTCACGGTGGGCTCCCTAGTGTGAGCCTGTAGTGGAATTGAGGCTTCTCTGCTAGAATCGGAGGCCGTCGTGCTGCCGAAGCTCCGTCCGGAGGTCTGCTTCCGCCACCTTCGCTGGATCGGAGAACGGAGGTCATCATCGAGTCTCGTACGTGTGCGAGTACTACGAGGTGCTACACGTGTGGCACTACACCCATCCGAGTGCTCAACACAGCCAGGGGGTTGTGAAACTTGATCGGCTACATCAACCACGTTTGCGGGAACGTTTCCTGCGCAACGGACTACACCCCGAGGTATGTTATATCCGCACTCCTTTCCGTTACGGTAATACGCCTAGCTAGATCTTGGGTTATGGGAACGCTAGTTAGAAAATTTTGTGTTTTCTGCTGCGAACCCCAACAGTGGTATCATGAGCTAGGTCTATGCTTAGTATTACTGTACGGATAGAACACATCGGGGATGTGGGCATTGATTGTATGATTGTTACCCTCCCACGTGTACTTGTTCACATCTACGACATTGTTTGATGAAGCGACCCCCGACCGACCTTACGCGTACGCTTACGCGAGACTGGTTCCACGCTTGACATACGGCTTGTACCGTATAAAGTGGCTGGGGGGTGTCTGTCTCTCTACTTTAGCGGATGTGGCATTTGCAACGGAGGGCCCCGTGCGGGGTGTAATAGAGACAATCGTATGGTTGACGTTGTGGTTGACTCATAGGTTAAAACCTGTTTAACTATGAAAGCCCTAGCAACCACGTAAAACTTGCAATATACAACTAGACCGTCTAAACCTTGTATTGCTAAGTGGGGGCTATCATTCATTTGTTTGTGATGTAGCGATAGCTTTGCTATATGTTACTAGTAAGTAGTAATCGTCATCATAAAACAAACTAAAATGGAGACACTGTAGACTTAGTGTTGCCATAGCTCAGACATCTTAAAACTTGCTAGTATAGGATACACGACGGTAGCATGTGATAAGATGATCCCTTAACAAAGCCAAACACAAGTATTCTACTGAAGTGTGCACCGCCTGGAAGGTTCTCCCATATGGCTTGATGCTCCGTACATACCGGAGTTTTCCTACATATTCAATGGAGTTCGCATGAGGTTGGGTTCGGCAAGCCTGGCATATGCAGATATGGCCTTGCTGAGCAGCATATAACATGGAGGTTAATTTGGCGAGCCTAGCATATGCAGATATGGCCTCGGAATACTAGAGATTGAAAGATCGAGCATGAGTCACAGTACATATAAGATAATGTGATCGCACAAGTTGTTGTCTACCTTTGAAACTGACCCGTCGACCGTGTGATATTCGAGGTCGGGCAGTGAATCTGGATCATGTAATCACTAAAACTTCCTAGGGATGAATTGTTTTAGTGCGAGATCATTTATAATATGATTATATGAACTCATTGTTGTGAACTAGTCTTAATTGTGTTCCTTGAAATTATGTTTGTATAAAATGAATGCACTAGAGAAACGTGAACTATCTTTCTTCATGGAAGGTGAAAGACTTAGAGAAAATGGGTCAAACTTTGCTGACTGGTACTTACGCCTTAGGACGTCGCTCAAGAGAGCAAACATCTTGTTTACAATAGAAGTGCATGTGGAAGAACATCCGGACGATCATGTTGGCGATCAAGGGATACTTGATCATTATGCTCGCCGACAGAAATGCTCCGTAGTCAGGAATGTCATGATCTTCAGCATGTCAGAGGTTTTGGGCATACAGTTTCAGGACACTGGCTCATATGACATGATGGACACGCTAAAGACAATGTTCGTACGTGAGTTCAGAGTTGCCAGTTTTGAGTTAGAAAGCAAGTTTCTATCTACAAAGATGGAAGAACGCACAAGCCTTGGTGATCACTTGGGCCCTAGGGAAAAAGAAAAAGAAAAAAAGGGAGTGGGGGGGAGGCGCCATGGGCCCTCGCCATGGGCCCTAGGGCCCATGAGGGTGGCGCCCCCTCTCCCCCCTTGGTCGGCGCCCACCCCCTAGCATGTGGGATAGTCCCACTTTGCTAAGGGAGGGGGGTTGACTCCCTCCCCTACCCCTATATAAAGAGGGCCATGGCGCACATATTTAATTAAACCAAATACACAATAAATCAGATTAAATTAGTATTTACTCCGAATTGAGATCGGTTTTCTCCGGTCTTCTCCCCTCCCTTGTCTCTTTCACGGTGGGATCCCTAGTGTAAGCCTGTAGTGGAATTGAGGCTTCTCTGCTAGAATCGGAGGCCGTCGTGCTGCCGAAGCTCCGTCCGGAGGTCTGCTTCCGCCACCTTCGCTGGATCGTAGAACGGAGGTCGTCATCGAGTCTCGTACGTGTGCGAGTACTATGAGGTGCTACACGTGTGGCACTACACCCATCCGGGTGCTCAACACAGCCAGGGGGCTGTGAAACTTGATCGGCTACATCAACCACGTTTGCGGGAACGTTTCCCGCGCAACGGACTACACCCCGAGGTATGTTATTTCCGCACTCCTTTCCGTTACGGTAATACGGCTAGCTAGATCTTGGGTTATGGGAACGCTAGTTAGAAAAATTTGTGTTTTCTGCTGCGAACCCCAACAATTACATCCATCTTGTTCTTGTGATCACCGACGACATCGGCAACATACAACTCCAATATCATCTTCTCTTCTTCAACTTTTTTCAATTTTTCTTTCAAATACTCGTTTTCTTTTTCAACTAAATTTAACCGCTCAACCAGATGGTCAGTTTCAATCTCCGGTTCACATACCTCCTAGATAAAAATATCTATGTCAACTTAATTGGTCATCATTGTCAAACACGAAAAAATGGAACAAATTAATAGTTATAAAAGATAATATATATACCACATCCGAATCATAGACAGGACGAGGGCCGACATGCGCGGATACCATAACCATCGCACTATGTATAACAAAGAATCATACAAGTAAAAAAAATAGACAAGTATCTATCTAAATCATACAAATAAAATTTCTTATATAAAAAAATAAGAAACACATATATAGAGGCTCACCAAGGTGGTGCCAGTGAAGAGGGATGATGGGGGCGATCGACGGTGGTAACTATACGTCCGTGTGCGGGAAGGCACTAAGCAATCACTACAAATATGCATACTAATTAACTTGAGCTCAAAGTGCATATAAATCAAATAAACTCCACATATCACTATATAGCTAGCTCCCAAACTAAAGTCCACAAATCTACACATATAGAGCATAGCACAAGCTAATCTAGCAAAAATGAGAGAGGACAAAGCTGCTAACCTTTGTGAACATTTGGATGTAGAAGGTTTTCTTCAAATCTTCACAATTCTTGGCCAAAATGGAGGATGAACTCGAGTAAAGAGAGAAGTGAGCTTCAAAAACAGAGAATGAGCTTGGCCGGCTCATGTTGGAGAAGAAGGAGTATATATAGCTGTATCTTTAGCACCGATTGGTAGCACCAGCCGGTTCTATAGGTGGGACACTAGAACCGGCTGGTAGCACCAACCGGTGCTAAAGGTTCTAGCGCCCCCCAGCCCAACGGCAATCTGCCGCCACACCTTTAGCACCGGTTTGTACTACAAACCGGTTCTACAGGTGTGGTAGCAGGTTGCCGTTGGGCTCGGGCCCACCACACGAACCGGTTCTAAAGCCCAGCCTCACGAACCGGTGCAATTAGGCCAGTAGAACCGGTTCGTGTTCGGGCCGTGGCCTTTGCTCATATCCAAAGGCCTGTTTTGTACTAGTGGATCCATCCCTGGACGCCCACCGATTATCTGAAAACCATTCCAGATGATCCAGGATATCCCCAGTACCATTCTCACATGCTCTCGAACCATTCTGGAACGCTTTGAATATATCCTTAAATACCCATACAACTTCTGAAGCCATCTATAACATTTACGGTACTCATCCTCTAATATCTTCTTCATTCTAGTGATCTAACAAACTACTACGAGTTAAGTGTGTGACCCAATAGGATAGGTATTATGAGGAAATGAATCAGAACACATTTCGAACAATAATCAATAGCAGTACATGTACGCTCATATTGACTCTCACACATACACGACTAAATTTTTAGTGAACTTTTTGTTATTCATGCACCATTCCTTTTACTTCACGATATACAGAAAAACCCGAGGCAAAAGTTGTATTCCATGTGATGCAACACTTGATCACAAAGCCTCATTAACCTCTATACCAGTTTGTTCTTTTAGTTGTTATCGTATTTCGGTATCCCCGTGAATAAATCATATTGCGTTTGGCCAGACTATAATGGATACCGTAATACGGAGTGTGCCCAAAGAAATATCTCTTCATCGTGAAGGAGAAAATCCCAGTCTCGAGCTATCACAATTGCTAGCCACACTTTCTAATGCACCTAGAATGACTTCCCATTATAATCACCCAGTTACGCGCACAATTTGATATGAACAAAAGTACATCTTTCGGTGTGAAGTAACTTGACACTCTCATGGCATAAGGAATTCCGTCTATGGTAACGCCTTATTATATGACTTATAACACTGTTACGATGTGATCTGGAAGTATATCATTAACTAGGGTTTGTTCAACATCATTGTTTTGCTAACAGTACGAGTCTCGTTGTTGCCGGCGTCCTTGCCACATTAACGATGTCCCATGATCAAGAAAACACAATCATCAACAACACATGAGCAAATCTTAAAGGCTAGACTAGGAACTATGGGTGTTTACATTTTCACACATGAAAATGAGTTTTCTTCTGAATCTCCTATTCATGGTCATTGCAATTATAACATAGATATATAAATGTTGATTACGCACGTGGAGATATATAATAACACTTTATTATTTCCTCTAGGGCATATTTACAAAGTCTCCCACTTGCACTAGAGTTAATAATATTGTCAGTGCTTGATCACTTTACACCTATGTCATACCAGTGTAATGCATGATTCACTTGTGGTATAGACTTCATCAACGGATCCGACACCTTCAAGTCTGTGTGTATCCTGCATATCTTTGTCTCTTCACGTTTTCACAAAATTTACTAATTTTATAGGATTGGCTTTGTATATGTTTTAACCATTTTGTAGGACTTTTGTTCCTTTAGAATAAACAAGAGAGAATTCCTTCTATGACACTACTCCTAAAATATGATGCCTTATGTGACACTCCCAACTTTTTGCTTCCTTCTATGTCCACTTGTGTAAAATTTATGCCTCACATGACACTCTAGTGTATTTTTAGAGCTAATGGTGTCAACTTTTCACATACAAAGTCACTTTTGCCCCTGGTGCAATGTGTGACAAAAATACAAGAAATATTATTGTACCATGTAATATGGAACCGTGCATGTAGATTCATAATAACTAAAACACTAATTAAAAAAAAATCAGCAGAACCTCCCCTGTATTTTGATGCCATATCCCCTGTATTTTTTGAATTTTTTTGAATTAGCGTTTCAGTCATTATGAATCTACATGCACGGTTCCATATTACATAGTACAACAATATTTCTTGTATTTTTGCCACACATTGCATTAGGGGCAGAAGTGACTTTGTATGTGAAAGTTGACACCGTAAGTTCTAAAAATACACCAGAGTGTCATATGAGGCATAAATTTTACACAAGTGGCCATAGAAGGAAGCAAAAAGTTGAGAGTGTCACATAAGGCATCAAATTTATGAGTAGTGTCATAGAAGGAATTCTCTCAATAAACAATGGAATCATTCAACAATGTTCCCTTAGCTTCAAGCATCGTGAAAACCATACCATATTCTGAGATGAACTTCTAATTCAAAATACCCTCCCTTGTTGCTTACGTAAGCAACAATATACTTAGCCTATGTTATAGAATTCACCACAATATCTTATTTGACATAGTTTCAACATATTGTGTCACCATTATGTGTGTTACACATTGAAAGAACGTGGATGTCGCCTAGAGGGGGGGGGATGAATATGCGTTTATTTTTTCTACGTTTTAGGCTTGAACAAATGCGGAATAAAACTAACGTTTAATTTGTCAAGCACAAAACCTAAATATTCTTGGCTCAACTATGGGCACCAACAATTTATGCTAAGCAAGATAAACAACTATGTGATAGCAATATATATTATATTATATGACTTATAACACAAAACCTATAACATGAAGCACTATGGTTATCACAAAGTGAGTGCACAAGTAAAGGACTTGGGGTAAGAGATAACCGAGTCACGCGGAGATGATGATGTATCCCAAAGTTTACACCCTTGAGGATGCTAATCTTTGTTAGTACAGTGTGGAGGCACAATTAATGCTCCAAAAAATTCCACCGGGGCCATAGTATTCTCCTCACGCCCTCACACAATGCAAGGTACCATGATTCCACTAACGGGCCCTTGAGGGTGGTCAGCAAACCTATAAAATTGGCGACCCTTGGGGGTGATCATCGAATCCGTACAATGGAGACCCTTGGGGGCAGTCACCAAACCCGTAAAAATATCTCGAGGCAATCTACACAACTTAATTGGAGACCCCGAAGCTTGCCCGAAGCCTTTCACCACAACGATTGAGCTTCGCAACACCACCAACCATCTAGGGTGTCCAAGCACCCAAGAGGCACAAGATCTAGGGTGCCCAAACACCCAAGAGTAATAAGCTTATCTACTTTCACTTCCACGTATCACTGTGGAGAACTCAAACCTATTGAACTTATGCAATGGCAAGAACACACGAAGTAATCATGTCCCTCATTCTCAAATCCCACCAAAGCAATGAAAGCTATGAAGGAATATGAGAGGAATAACAAGGAGGACACAAAAGAACTCCATGATCTAGAACCACAAGGGAGGAGAGGTGGATTGGTGGAGAATGTAGATCTAGACCTCCTCTCTCTCTTTAACCCAAAAAATACACAACAGTCATGGGAAGAATATAGAGAACTCAAGCTTTTGAAGGTCAACAATGGAGGAGAAAACCGTGCTCAAGAACCTTTTAGTCAATGGGGGAAGAAGACCCCCTTAAATAGTGGGAAGGACAGTCCAACCCTTATGTTCTAGAAAAGCCCAAGCGGTACTACCGCTTAAGGGAGGTGTACTACCTCTAAATATTGGTGGGCAACAACAATTGTTGGAGATATGCCCTAGAGGCAATCATCAGATGATGTTATATTTCCTTATGTATTCATGAGTATTTGTATTGTCGTTGAACATCATCACTGATATGTATCAATAAGTATGTGACTTGTTTGTGATACTATATATTGTATGATGATTTTTCTAATAGTCCCTAGTTGATAAGTTTATGCGGACACGTATCCTTGATTAGTATATGATTCAGTTAACGACTATGTTTCACATGTCATAGGCATAGAGATGCTAGCCGATAGTATGAACCCAATGACGTGATCACTGAGTTGGACAGAGATCCACTTTGAGACGCAGCGAGCTGTTGTCATCTGTTAGTATCAATACAATGTATATGACATATCCTAGACCTAAGGTCCTCGCATGTTCTCGGGATGAGGACTGACTTACTTAGGGTCTATCAAACGCTACACCATAATTGGGTAGTTATAAAGGTAGCTTTTGGGTGAGTTATGATACATGTCGCGAGACATGGTTGATCAAGATGGGATTTTCCCCTCGACCTTAGAGAGATATTCTCTAGGCCCTCTCAAGTGATAAGATTCAGAAAGCAAGGCCATATGACATGGCTTAAGTGTTAACCCAATTTAGGAATCTTTATCACGGTTTCAAGAAGAGAGGTCAAGCTACCACAAGGATGACAAGTACTCTCCTTGAGCTTGACAACATATATCGCGAGGCAAAAGGAATGTTGCATATGACAGTTTGTAATGGTTCGTCACTTCGTCTTATGACTTTACACACATATGGGAGCCGCCACGTTATGCTAGGAACCGCTACCGACTAATCAAACCAGATGTGATCGGGTCGTGTCCATGTGTACGTGAACCTATAGGGTCGCACGCTAAAGCGGTAGGAGCCCACTCGGATGTGATTCGTGTGGAAAACAAATACAGGGTCCGGATGGCCTCAAGGGTTGAGACCACACTGTGGATGTCTATATAAGGTCTAGGACAAACCCCGAAGGGGTACAGGTGAGTCCACGACCCTAGCCACCGCCACTCCCCATCCAAGCCATGTCACCGGACCTAGCAGTATGCCACTTGACACCCCTCCTTACACATGCGCATTCCTTTTAGGCGCCGCACCTGCAACGCTCGGGTCGAACTGTTTGCGGGACTCCGTTCGAAGGATTCAAAGAGCATTTATTTTTACATGGTGAATCTATTTGATGATGTGGATAATTTACATGTCAAGAGCAATAAGTTAGTGAGCAGGGGACTATAGCAAGGGGACGAGACGACGTAACTGTGAGGATGAATTAATTAATTAAACTATGGCCTCCCTAGCTAGATGCTCAGGAGACCGGAGAGAGGAACAGTGCCACTACAACCACAAGGAAGGAATGCAACCAATTAGCCTAGCCCATGTCGATCCATCGATCGATTCGCTGCATGCATGCAGAGCAGGCTGTTTTAAAACACAGCAAGCAGAAAAAACACCATAAAGACAAAGTGAGAAGACATGTCCATGGCATGGACGGAGCGCCGGCCCAGAGCGCGCTGCATAGAATAGGCAGATGCACCAAAATCTTCAACGTTCCAAGACCTGTGCCTGTGCGCACCGTGATCGACCGACGCCGCGCCTGCCTGCCTGGTGAGTCAGGCCCGGAGAGCACGCACCCATGCATGACCTACTTACGTCACATCCACTGTAAATGTGGGTTGCCGCCATGGCGAACGAAGCTTCTCTTTTCTTTTCTGCCATGGCGACGACATGCATGCTACACTTCGTATACGTACATGACGAGGAGGAGGTTTAAATTCAGATGAGCTAGCCGGCCTAGCGCGGTGTCCGACACGGGACAGGAGCGCATGGGGAAGAAAGACTCGCCACAAAACGGCATCAGCTAATAAGCTCGCCGCACGAGGCACTCCCTCAGACTGAGATTAGCTCCCGCAGATGGATGAGCAGCACTGCAGCAGCTACAGTCCATGTCTGCATCTGTAGTATGGTATGGCGGTGTGGGCCACCCCAAAGACAGACAGACAGACAGGGACGAACGTATGTATTGCCTCGACGACGACGGCTCAAAAAATTGATTTACCCAAATTCGATTTTCAGGCAACTTAGAAAAAAAGTAGCATTGCTCGTTGTCGAGTGTCGACCATTGTGGCCTTCGCATCACGGTTGTGCCAGCAGTTAGTTGGCTAGATAAGTTTAGCATGCCGTTGGTAATTCCCGGATTGCATGCTCCTCCCGCGACTATCTCCTTGGACTCAGATTTGTTAGACCGAGATCGCGTCTACTAACAGACTAACGATATCTATGATCGGGCAACCACCTGCTGCATATAAAGCCCGAAGGGCTCGCCACCCCCATTCGTTCAGGTGAGCAAGATCCAATCTACTATTTCCCCGTACGTAGTTAGCCTACAACAACGAGCCTAGCCAGCGATCGTCGTCGGAGATGGCGACTTTCCGTGTCGCCGACGCGTCCGAGTACCTGGCCATCACCGGCTGGGGCATCCACGACGTCAAGCTGGCCAAGAAGGCCTGGGTTTTCGTGGGGCAGCAGTGCAAGAGGTTCAGCATCTCCCCCGTCAACTACGAGTTCGAGGTGCACGCCATGAGCGCCGAGAAGCTGCCCTTCATCCTCCCCGCTGTCTTCACCATCGGCCCCAAGATCACCGCCACCGGGGCGGAGCCGTCGGACAAGAAGGACCTTGAGGCGCAGCTCCTCCTCTACGCCAAGCTCATCGCGCCGCTGCACAGGTCGAGGAGCCACGTCCACGAGCTCGTCAGGGGGGTCATCGAGGGCGAGACCCGCGTGCTCGCCGCCGATCTCACCATGGAGGAGATCTTCAAGGGCACCAAGACGTTCAAGGAGAAGGTTTTCAATAGGGTGCAGCTGGAGCTCAACCAGTTCGGGCTGATCATCTACAACGCCAACGTCAAGCAGCTGGTGGATGTGCCGGGGCACGAGTACTTCTCCTACCTCGGGCAGAAGACGCAGCAGGATGCTGCGAACCAGGCCAAGGTGGACGTCGCCGAGGCCCGGATGAAGGGCGAGGTGGGCGCCAAGGAGAGGGAAGGGCTGACGCGCCAGAACGCCGCCAAGGTAGATGCTGAGACCAAGGTGCTGTCGGTGCGGCAGCAGGGTCAGGGGCTCAAGGAGGAGGCCAAGGTGAAGGCCGAGGTGCAGGTGTTCGAGAATGCAAGGGAGGCGGACATCGCCGCCGCCAAGGCCGAGCTCGCCATGAAGAAGGCCGGGTGGGACAAGCAGGCCAAGGTGGCCGAGGTTGAGGCGGCCAAGGCCGTCGCCATCCGCGAGGCCGAGCTCCAGATTGAGGTGGAGCGCAAGAACGCCATGCGCCAGACCGAGAAGCTCAAGGCCGAACAACTCAGCAAGGCCACCGTGCAGTACGATACTCAGGTACCTACCTCCATGCATGAGCTCTAACCTCTGATACGTACGTTTCATCGATCTCATGCATGCATGCTGACATGCGCATGCCAAATTTTGCTGGTAGGTTCAAGAATCAAACGCGCTGTTCTACAGCAGGCAGAAGGCGGCGGAGGCGGCGCTGTTCGAGCAGATGAGGATTGCGGAGGCGCGCAAGGCGCAGGCGGACGCGCTCTTCTTCGAGCAGAAGATGACGGAGGACGCCAAGCTCTACGCCAAGCAGAAGGAGGCTGAGTCCCTGGCCCTGTTGGGCAGGGCCAAGACGGAGTACGTGACGTCCATGCTCCAGTCGTTGGGCGGCAACTACTACGCGCTCAGGGACTACCTCATGATCGACGACGGCATGTACACGGAGATGGCGCGTATCAACGCCGGCGCAGTCAACGGCATGCAGCCCAAGATCAGCATCTGGAGCAACGGCACCGGCGGGAGTGCCGAGGGCGCAGCGAGTGCCGGCGGCGAAGCGGCTGCCGGAATCAGCGCGCTGCAGCAGGTTGCCGGGGTGTACAAGATGCTACCACCGCTTCTGTCGACGGTGCACGAGCAGACTGGGATGCTACCGCCGGCGTGGATGGGCGCGCTGTCCAAGGACCGCGCCGCCAACTGATTGCGCGCTTGTTCCCCGTTTAATAATCCCTGCTAGAGGCTTTTGGTGCCAAGAATCGTTAGATTTTTTTTTTTTCATAAAAAACCGTCAGATTTTTTCAGGTTTAAATACTATGATCACCAGGTGTTAATTTGTCCACCATCGATCGTGTTATGTTTCGAAACATTCCGCCCAGTACAATTTAGATTTATTTAAGCACCTTTTATATTACAAGAAATATTGTAGGTCAAAGTGTGTTCTCTCCATATGAAAAGTACTACTACTAGGTTACTTTGGTATACATCAGATGTATTCATTTTGGATGGGACTTTTTTTAGCAACTAGTCTTTATTCTTTCTTTTTTTGCGGGTTAACTAGTGATGATATGAAGTAGAGTCTTTATTCATCATATCAAAGCCATGTTGTCTACAATTTTCTGATGAATAAAACTAGGGATTGAGTTTTACCAAAACTCTACTCATGCTAGAAGATTGTTTTGCTAATCAATCGGCCACCACATTAGCCTCTCTATTACAAAATGAGATAGATATAGATTAAAAATCTACCAAAAGTCCCCTGCATTCACGAAGGGTGACATGTTCAGGACCCAAGTAGCCACCTGGACTGTTCAGGTCGAGCATCATCTGCAAAGCTATTACCTCTAAGTCTAGCATGTGACATATGAAGCGATAAAAATATAACATGTAGAAGGATGAACTGATGATTGTTGATGGAGAAGGGGATGCACGGGGACATCCCCAAGCTTAGATGCTTGAGTCTCCATGGATATTTCTTGGGGTGCATGGGGGCATCCCTGACGGGGATCAACCCCAGCAAATCCCATGGTCAAGGACCCTGGGTTAGTCATGAGAGGCACAGGTTGGACGATAGCTCGTCGGCAAACAGGAGGACACGTTCCTGCTCGATATTATTGGTGAGGGATATGCGATTACAGTGGATGCCAAGGCTGGAGCGCTCAAGGCTAGGGTTACAGGTGATATTCGATGCCTTTGGCGTCGCCCCTCCTAGCCCTTATATACAGGGCTAGGTCTCGGGGAGTTTATCTACGTTTACAGGTAAGCTTTCCTAACCCTAGCTTGCTCCGTACGATAAATCTTCGCACCTTCCTTGTGAGTCGCAGACTCCTTCGTCGGTGCCGATTAGCGGGCCAAGGCGGGTCCAGGCGAGTCTTAATGGGCCTTCTATCTTCAGGGACACCGGGTAGGCCTATCTATAGGAGTCGTGGGGTCACCCCCGAGTGCCTGGGGGACTCGAAGAGTCGCGCAGGGACTCGAGTACATCCATTTGTTGGTCGTTTGTATGGGCGGTACAACCGCGGGTCACTGACAGTCTGGTGGCCATGACAAAACCTGTTTCGAGGGATGCTAAGCTGAAAGGGCCCAAGGAGTCGACTGGTCGAGCCTTGGTGAATTGTGCTAGTGGCAAATACCGCAGTAGCCCAATCAAACCCACGTCCCTCGACGTGAGCTTGGAACACTGGTGTCGAGCAAAAGTCATGCCGCTTCAGGGCTTACGGTGTTCATTTGCCGCCAGTAATGTGCGTAGCCTAAGGCGCGTCCGCACGGCTTTTTATATCATGCGCAGCGCATGGAAAAGGTTGGGAGTGAAATCGCTCTTCGGCAAGTCCCAGCCCGGCCGAACTTTGCAGCGGGGTCTTACCTACACGCTAATCTTGCGTGGCATCTGGGCACAGTGTATCGTGTTCCAGGAATGTGTGTTATTGAGGCGCGGAGCCTAATAGTATTGCACCCACTTGGAACAAAACATCAAGCGAGTTGTTCACTCATTCACCCGCGGAGCTTGTTTCGAGTGCTCAGACGGGGGTTCTTCACGAGTAGTCACTCGAATGTCGTTTCGGCTCTTGAGGTGAGGGAGAACCTGAGACTCTAGCGCCGTATGATCTTGGCGAGTGAATATTTGTCTTGCGTCGGGTTGAGGGAGCACCCGAGACTCTCGTGAGTGCGAGTGATCACTCGAGCACATTGCTGACCTTTGGGTGAGGGAGCACCTGGGACTCTCATGATGTGCTCTCCCGATGGGAGTAAGATGTTTTTCTTCATCGGGAAAAAGATCTGAAAGATAGAATCTCTGAGCCTTGGTGGCGTACACAGTACGCCTTGCTGTGATATGACGTTGGCGTGGTCTTCTGGTGTTTTTGACCACTGTAGCCTGCCGAAGGAAATGACTTGGCGCTGTCCCGCCGAAATTTTTGCGTCGCGCGATCATGGTCCTCTTTTGCGCGCATAGTGGGCGGTGTTGTTACTGCAAAGGTTGGATTTTCCATACTTTTCGCCAGTTTATGGGACCGTGCCACGTTTGCTGGGCGATAAGGTTGGACGGTGGTCCTTCTTGCTGGGCTATTGGGTTAAATACCTTGCGGCTGGGTAAATTGTAGGTTTTACCCAGCCATTGCCTTCGTTCTCTTTCTCTGTTTCCTTCTTGTTCTTGAGCCTTCATCTTTTCTCCTCTGCGGGCTGCTGCGGGATCTATGACCAAACGCCCCCGTAGTGCTGCAGAGTCGGACAAGATGTCCGGCAAGTGGGAGCGGTCCACGTTCGGGGCCGGAGATCTGGATGCGCTGGTTGCTGACGGCGTGGTGGTGGAGGGTGATGTGCGTCTCCCTGGTGATGAGTCGATTCCAGCGCCAGCGGCGGACGAGCGGGTATGCTTCCAGGATTTCTTCCACCGCGGGTTTGCTCTTCCGCTGCATCCTTTCGTTCGTGGCTTGCTGTATTCCTATCGGCTCCAGTTGCATGACCTGACTCCCAACGGAATTTTTCACATTGCGTGTTTCATCACTCTTTGTGAGGCCTTCTTGGGGATTTACCGCCATTGGGGACTTTGGAGGCGCCTTTTTTAGTATAAAAAGTACGAACTCTGAGTACGCCGTGGGTCGGGTGGGTATCTCCATTGGGGATAAACATTCGTATTTTGACTTGGAGAATATCGATTCCGTTAGCGGCTGGCGAAAAGGTTGGTTTTATCTGAAGGATCGCTGCGTTGTTGGTCATCAATTTGGTCTTGCTTCTTTCAATCCGGGAACGCGGGTGGTCAGACAGCCTTCGTGGTCTCATTCCTTGACCGAGGTGGAGTCGTCTGAGCTGACTCCGTCTTTTGAGAGGATTGTTGTGTTGAAGGATAACTTGACTGGTGGTCAGCTCATCTCTGTTTTTGTGGGGAGGCGAGTTCAACCGTTGCAGCATCGAACTCGTCCTATGTGGCAGTACGAGGGACTCGGTGACTCGACGAGATGCTCGCCTCAAGAGCTTGAACCTGACGCACTGCTGACTCGCATCCAACATGTGACCAAGTGCTCGAGTATTTCGGAAATGCGCTTTGTCCTTCCGTATGCTTCTGATCACTCTCCGCCGCCAGTTGGTGTCCGTGTTCATTCGTTTGTTTGGACAAGTACCTAGTTTTGCTCTGTTGTTGACATTGCTTGCCTTGCAGGGCCATGCTCCGACGCTGTGTAATCCTCCGCAGCCGGAGGACGCCGATATTGTTGAAGAACCTGGTGCTTCCGCAGCTGATGATGCTGCGCCAACTGTTGATGCTGAAGCTGTGCTGGTGGAAACTGGAGATAGTGAAGATTTGAGTCCCTTTCGCGTAAAGCGGTCGCGCCCCTTGAGCGCTGAAGATCATGATGCATTGGGTGATGCTGTCCCACCGGCTGCTCCATTTACTGGGCCTTCCCCTTCGGCTGCTACTCCGGCCGCTGCTCCGAAGAGGGTCAGGCTTGGGAGGCTGGTGCGCACTCGTGATGCGCGTGTCGGGTAAGAATCTGCTGGACTTTTGCCCGTTCCCATTTCCTTGTTCATGCGTCTGATAATGCTTATCTTGTAGTGTTGCGGCTGCTCCGGCTGCTTCGTGCACCAGCGCAGCTACTACTGACTTGAAGTCGACGGACTCTGGGGCGGCAGCCAAGCATCTTGAGGACCCCTCGGCTGCTGCTGGTCAATCTGGGCCATCGGCGGCTCCTGCCGTTCCGACTGCGGGTGTAGTTCCTGGTGCGTCCTCTTCTGAGGCGCCTGGTGTTGTTGCTCCTGAGTCCAAGCCTACTGAACTTGACCCCCCGTACTTTGGCCGGCTTGATCTGGCGATTGAAGACAGGGCTCGTGTTTTCGACCATGTTTCCAAGCTGGTAAGTTGATTCGTGCCTTTGCGACTTTATCATTGGGGGCACGGCAGTGATCCCGATGGGAGTAGCCCCCGAGGCTACAAGTAACTTCTTGCAGTTGCTTGTAGTCTTGTCTTTCCTTATCATCTGATTGTCTGGATTTTGCAGCCTGTTTTCCAACACTGTGAGCGTTTGGTGATTGATGCTGAGCGCTGGCAACGGGCCCATGATTCTGCCCAGGATGCTTTGCCTGCTATGAGTGGTGAGTTTTCATTCTTGCGTTGCTGAGTTTTGACCACTGCGTCTTTTGTTCTGAGTACTGTCTTTCCTCGCAGACTGTCGCCAGGCTGCCGAGAAGCAAGCCGAGAAAGCGGGGAGGACGGTTTCCATTCTTAAGGCTACCTTGGCTTCCAAGGAGGCGAAGTTGCATGGTCAACACGAGGAGCTGGTTCGCCTTCGTCAAGCTGAAGACGCGCGTGCGCGGGTGGAAGCAGTCGAGGGCAAACGTCTTCGCGTCTTGGCGGACTCGCTTGTGTGTAAGTTTGGCATTCATTAATTGGTCTTGTTGTTCCCACTGTTTTCCCGTGATGACGTTTCTTTGCTTGATGCAGCCGCTATAGGTGCGAAACCGATGGAAGTTGTTGCGTCAGGGTCTGGAGTTCTTCAAGGTGATGTAGATGTTGTTGCAGGTGCTGTTGCGGTGGTTGGGGACGTCTGCACCAGGGCTTCCGATCTTGTGGGTCTTGCGCACGAACACCTTATGACGGAGGGTTCAAAGGTGCCTGATGGCCTGGATGCTCGGGTGGCTGCATTCGGCCCGGGTGGGAATCGTATGGTGGAGCTAGTTGCGGAGAGCGTGGTCAGTGGTTCTTCCATGGCCCTTGTCGTCCTTATGGGGCATGGGATTTCCATTGATGATTCCTTGGTTGAGACCATCCCGGACTATTCTGATGAGCAGAACGACCGAGCCGATAAACTGGCTCGTCGCCTGCAACAGGTTGTAGATGCTCAGGATCCCCCTGTCGTAGGTGAGGGGGAGGCACAGTAGTGTTGCGTCGCTTTGAAAATTTGTCTGTAATTCGTGACTCCGTTGTGATGGTTGATTTTTTTCTACCTTTATCTGAGTGACTGCTTGGCTGTTCCTCTTGCTGCTTTTTGATTTCTTTGTTTTGTTCATCCTGCGGTAGGCCACTCCGGGCGTTCTTCGTCCTTGGAATTCGCTGAAGGGTGACGCTCGCGAGGGTGCCTACGAGTCCGTTTTCTTGCGACTGAAGAACGTTGAGCGGGAGATTGTTCGACTGAAGGGATCCGTAGCCGTTCAGCGTACTCGGCGCGAGCGTGCCGAGGCCGTGGTTGAGAACCTTGCTTCGTGGGTGCTGAAGTTGTCCGACCTCCTGCGGGGTGAGTTTCGCCTCTGCTTGGTTGCTCGATTCTGTTTAGTAGGTTTTGCTGTCTCTGTCTTGATCGTGGTTTTTGACTTTCGAAGTGCTGACAGGGAGATCTCGGGATGAAGAGAGAGCCGTTCAGTCGGAGATGTCACGGCTTGATGATCCCGGAGTGCAGGCGAGCAATCCCTTTTGGGCAGATGGGGCTCGTGCTCGAGCGTTTGCTTTGCTTCGTCTCCGAGTTGAGCGGGTGCCGGATGCTCTCAAATACTGCCAGCGGTTATTGGGTGGTATCCATGCCGAGTTCTATCCGCTGGAGGTGGTTCCTTCGTCCCTTGAGAGGCTCTGTCGCGTATTTTCTCAGCCTGCCGAGTTACGTCGAGTGATGGATCATCAGATTCATGCTGGAGCCCGAGATGCTTTGGGTTTGGTCCATAGTCATTGGCCGGGGGTGGATTTTGCTCAGGTGGTGGTGGGTCCTCCAGGCGGCAGGGATCATCCGATGGATAAGCACTGGATGGCTGTAGATAAACCTCCGCGCCAGGTTGTGAGGCGAGTTTGCGAAGAAAACAACCGCCATCTGGGTGCACTTATTAAGGCGAAGTTGGAGCCTGAATATTAGGTGCTTCCCTTCGTTGTATATGCTTCTTCTTGGTGGTATATATTCCGTGATGTCTTGGTTTTGTCGCGGGGGACGTTCCAGAGGGTTGCCGCGGCAGGCCCCCGAGTGTAAAAGTTTTTATGTGTCGCGGTTGCGAATAGTGCCTCAGGGGGTGGCTGCATCGGCGAGTCCCCGAGTGCCGAGTTAATGTGCCGCAATTGCGGAGGACGCCTCGGGGGTGGCTGCTTCGGCGAGCCCCCGAGTGCCAAGTTAATGTGTCGCGATTGCGGAGGACGCCTCGGGGGGTGGCTGCTTCGGCGAGCCCCCGAGTGCCAAGTTAATGCGCCGCGATTGCGGAGGACGCCTCGGGGGGTGGCTGCTTCGGCGAGCCCCCGAGTGCCAAGTTAATGTTCCGCGATTGCGAAGGACGCCTCGGGGGGTGGCTGCTTCGGCGAGCCCCCGAGTGCCAAGTTAATGTGCCACGATTGGGGAGGACGCCTCGGGGGGTGGCTGCTTCGGCGAGCCCCCGAGTGCCAAGTTAATGTGCCGCGATTGCGGAGGACGCCTCGGGGGGTGGCTGCTTCGGCGAGCCCCCGAGTGCCAAGTTAATGTGCCGCGATTGTGGAAGACGCCTCGGGGGGTGGCTGCTTCGGCGAGCCCCCGAGTGCTAACAGATTTTGGGGAAAAATATTTATGTAATACTTTTCCTGTTGTCTCTTACAAAGAGTAAGGGGGTTCTGTTGAAGACAGATCCCTTTTGCTTAGAACGATGATGTAGTGGCCTTAAAGGCCTGGTAGCTTTGTCTCCGAGTGCCTGGGTTCTTTGGGCGATGTTCCTTTCCTTCTATGGGAGCGCTTCTTCTGCGAGTCCCGTGGTCCTGCTGCCTTGGTGGGCTATAAAGGCTTCTGCTATCTTGTGGAATTCCTTGTCGCAGCGGTCGGATCTGACGAAATTGTCGCTGATTGTGATGACCCCGTGTGGGCCTGGCATCTTCAGCTTGAGGTAGGCGTAATGGGGTACGGCCATGAAGCGAGCGAAAGCTGGTCGCCCGAGGATTGCGTGGTATTGCGACTTCTAGTCGACCACTTCAAAGTCCAGCGTTTCCTTGCGGAAGTTTGTCGCATTCCCGAAGACTACCTCCAGGCTTATCCTTCCGAGGGGGTAGACTGCTTTCCCTGGTACGATCCCGTGGAAGGTTGTGCCTGAGGACTTGAGTGTGTTGTTTTGGATGAGCATGTCGTCGAGTGTTCGGGTGAAGATGATGTTGATCCCACTGCCGCCGTCCATGAATACTCGCGACATGTCGTAATTTCCGATTCTGGCCTCGAGTACTAGCGCGGCGTGCCCTGGTTGGGGAACGACTGGCGGGTGGTCGTCCCGGGAGAAGGCGATTTCTGTCTCCTACCCGCGCAGGTACTCTGGGACGGCCGGGTGTGCGGAGGTTGCCTGGAAGACTTGTCTGGTGACTTGTTTCTGCTGCCTGTTGGAAGTCCTGCCTTCTTGTATCATGTAGATCCTCCCGTGGGCTTCTGGGTACTGGTCTTCTTCTTCTGGTGTGCTTTGCCGTTCCTGGATGGCGGCCACCTGTCTTGTTGGCAGAGGAGGGGCTGGTGGCGCGTTGTGGGCGACTGGCCCGACTGCTATGCTTGCGAGTGGTCGTACTGTTGCGGCCGCGGAGCGGCTTTTCTCCTCAGCCAACTCGTTGAAGCTTCTGCAATTCCTTAGGTTGTGGGACGATCTGAGCTCTCCTCGCTCATTTCTGAATCCGTGTATAGAACACGGTTCGTCGAGTTGTTCTTTGGCGGAGCGGAATGCGCGAGTGCCATCGCATGGCTGCATTGTCCTCCATTCTCGTTTCTGAGCCTGGGGCTCGTCTTCTGGGTTGTCTCTTCGTTGTGGTCTGTTGTCATCGCGGTGCCTGCCGTTCCGATCGTCCGAGAAACCGGCGGCGACCATGTCAGGTCCTTTGTCGTCGTAGAAGTTCTGTCTGGGTCGCTTCCTTCTTCTGTCGGCTCCTCTATCTCCGTTGTAGTCGTAGTCGTACTCTGATCATGCAGTGTGGGTTTCTGTTTCATTACGAACAGAATCTTCTCCATCCGCCCAGCTGTTGGCTAGTTCTAACAGCCGTGCGAGTGTTCGGACTTTCATCTGTCCGAGCTTCTCCTTGAATTCAACGCGATGTAGGCCTCGCCTGAACGCGTCGATCGCACTTTCGTCCGAGATGTCTTTCGCTGAATTCTTGAGTATCGTCCATCGCTGGATGTATGCTCGCAGGGTCTCCCTCGTTCCTTGTTTGCATGCCCGCGGTTCCTCGAGCGAGGCTGGTCGCTTGTATGTGGATTTGAAGTTTTCTATGAAGGCTCCTCGGAACTGGCTCCAGGAGCTGATGGATCCGCGCCGGAGATTCTTCAGCCAATGTCGAACGGAGCTCTCGAGCATGAGTTGCACGTACTGCATTGCAGTGACGTTGGTTCCTCTTGGAAACTTGACTTCTGTTAGGTAGTCGTCGAGCCATGCCTCCGACTCCTCGAGTCCGTTGTACTTTAGTGTCGTGGAGTTCAGTTTGAACCCGTTTGGCATTCGCGTCTGACGTATGGCACGTGTGAAGCATAGTGCTCCACATGGCTCGATTTCCTCGTCGGAAGCCTCTTCGTCCGAGTACTCCTCGCGTGCTGCGTGTCTTCGCCTGCTGCGCTTGACTCTGTTCTGTGTGATGTCATCTCGCGCATCTCGTTGAGTGCTGCGGCGCCTGTTGTTGTTGTCGCTGTCGTGCTTCTTGTTCCTGTCGAAGCGTCTGCGCCTGTCGTCGTTACTGTCGTCGTCGTCGTCGTCTGGTGAACTGGGGTCCCTGTCCGGTGTCCGCTCGCGAGTCTGCCGTTTTGTCCTGGATTTCTTAGGCACCGAGGCATCGATGGCGTCCTTCATTATCTGCAAAGCAATGTAAGTGTAGCGATCTGACTTGCCCTTTCTGCTTTTCTGGGCGCGGGACAGGTAGTCCTGGGCACTTATGAGTGCTTCTGCCGGAGTGAGGGGTTCTTCTTCATCGTCGTCTTCCTCTAGTCTGAAGTCGTCTTCGAGTTTCCGCACCACTCTCGCCCTTTCTGTTTTCCGCAGATTGTTGAGTTTCGATCTGTTGCGGGTGGGGGAGTCGTGGCCTGGTGAGTCACTTCTGGGAGTTTGTCGGCGGCTGCTTTTCTTTTCGATTTCCGCCTTCTCTTGCTTCTCCATGGCTAGGCGCCATTGTCTCGTCTGTTGGGTTAGCTCGCCCGATAGCTTGTTGTATGCCCTTAGATCGTCTCTTGAGGCGTCTGGTGGTAGTATCCTGCCGCGGGCGACTGCTTCCTTTACCATTGCCATTGATTCCTTGGACAAGTATATTTTTTCCCTGGGTGGTTCGTCTGCCGCTGCGACCGGGGTTTGCTGCCTGCTGTGTGATGGCTGACTGCTTTTTTGATTGTTGGGTCCTTGTTCCTCCGGGACTTTCATTGGTATGGATCCCGGTTCTCCTAGCTTTACGACCATCTTACAGGTGTTGCCGGGACCTGCCGCCCTGCTGGTGGTTGGGGTGTCTTGACGAGTGCCCGGGTCGTCGACTCGTCCGTTGTTTCCTGACGCTGCTGCACCAACTTCTGCCATGAACACCTGCGATGGTGTCCTTGCCGCCTCCTTGCTGATACGTGTGATGGTGCTTCCCCATGTTGGGGCTCCACTCGAGCGGTCGCGAGTGGCGTGGAGCCTTGAGTTGGGTGGGTAGCTACGGCTGCCAGATGGGTTGGCCGTGCGGGCGGCGTCCGCTCCGGTCATTGCTGCAGGTGTTGCCGTGGGTGCGCGGGTGCCGTCGGTGAGGCGAAGAGTCCCCCAATGGTTGATGTAGATCTGATACGCTCCGAAGATCAGATTGACGCCGGAGTGTAGATCGGTAAAGACTGGCTGAAGGGCCGGGAGGTGGGCCGTGAATCCGAGGGACTCAAACAGATTAGATCTTGCCGGAGCCGCCGAGTCGATGAGTGCCGATGATGATGAGGCCGCCGAGATCGCGTTCCCAACCTGCGCGGTTCCCACAGACGGCGCCAATTGAAGGGTATCAACCCCGGCAAATCCCATGGTCAGGGACCCTGGGTTAGTCATGAGAGGCAAAGGTTGGACGATAGCTCATCGGCAAACAGGAGGACACGTTCCTGCTCGATATTATTGGTGAGGGAGATGCGATTACAGTGGATGCCAAGGCTGGAGCGCTCAAGGCTAGGGCTACAGGTGATATTCGATGCCTTTCGCGTCGCCCCTCCTAGCCCTTATATACAGGGCTAGGTCTCGGGGAGTTTATCTACGTTTACAGGTAAGCTTTCCTAACCCTAGCTTGCTCCGTACGACAGATCTTCGCACCTTCCTTGTGAGTCGCAGACTCCTTCATCGGTGCCGATTAGCGGGCCAAGGCGGGTCCAGGCGAGTCTTCATGGGCCTTCTATCTTCAGGGACACCGGGTAGGCCTATCTGTAGGAGTCGTGGGGTCACCCCCTCGTCAATCCCCAAGCTTGAGCGCTTGACACTCCCGAATTTTCTTTCATCATCTTCCTTCGCATACTTGAAAACTCCCTTCATACGAAACTCATCATAAGCTGATTAGAGTGGTTAGTACCCATGATAAAATAATTTTTCTCCACTGGAAATAAAGATATTCTTGAAGAGCTACTGTTTCTCAAGATTGCCAAAAAGTTTTTGCAGAGAAAAAGAAAGCTTAAGGTTTGAAAACAAAGAAAACGCAAAAACGTGGCAGAATCTGTGAAAAACAAACCAGCAGGTAGTAAATAATTTTTTCGGGGTACTTCTGCAACTCAAATAAAAAAACTCAGAACAAATGCATGAAAGCCAATTGTATAGAGCATGATTTCAAAAAAATAGAGATAAAAAAGATGATCTGGTGATTTACGACTAATTTTTCCATCAAGGGGACAGAATCTGTTTCTGGACAGCATGCCACAACTTTTAAACTTTCTTGTAGTCGGAGGCTAAAACTTGGCACAAAGCTTGAAAATAAAGATACAATGATGTTTCTATAGTAGTAACAAACATCAAGACCACTAAAAACTGAAAGTAAAAGCTCAAAGTAAAGATAAAAGGGTTGTATCCCAAGATCTCTTTCTTTATAGCCATAGAGATAGGCTAAATTTTTTAATGATGCTCTCGTAGGAATAAGAGTTGAAGCACAAAACAGAGCATCAAGAAGAAAATACCAACCACATTTAAGTTTAACATGCTTCCTATGCCAGGAATATTGCAATAAAATAATTCATTGAAGCACAAAGCAATAAACATAGGAAGGCAAAACAAGCGCAACTTCAAAACCTTCAACATAAAGAGAGGGAACATGATATTATTGAAATATCTATGAGCATATGTACCCCTCTCATAATGATTTTCAGTGGGATCATGAATAAACTCAACAATATAAGTATCACATAAAAAATTATTATCATGATCCACAAGCATAGAAAATTTATTACTCCCCTCATAAGCAAAATCATCAAAATAGTGGGAGCAAACTCAACAAAATAGTTATCACACGAATCATCTTATCATGATCCACTTGCAAAAAATTATTCTTTTTAGCATAAGTGTCATCACAATAATCATCATAGATAGGAGGAAAAGTATCATCAAAATAAATATCCTCATCAAAACTTGGGGGGCTAAAAATATCATCTTCATCAAACGTAGCATCCCCAAGCTTATAACTTTGCATATCATTAGAATCAAAGGTATTCAAAGAAGACATACTAGTAACATTGCAATCATGAAGAGTATGCAAATAAAGTTCCATAGGTTTTTTGATTTTCTCTTCGAACACTTCATATCCTAACTCAAGGTAGAGCTCTCATAAAGCTCTCTCATTTTTTTCTTCCATAAGCCTAACTAGTGAAAATAAAAACAAGAAACGAAAAGATTTAATTGCAAGATCTAAATATATACCTTCAAACTCTTACCTCCCCGGCAACGGTGCCAGACATAGCTTGGTGTCTACGCACGCTTCTATTCTTGTACACTATGTTGGGCCTCCAAGCGCAGAGGTTTGTAGAACAGCAGCAATTTCCCTCAAGTGGATGACCTAAGGTTTATCGAACTCAGTGAAGTAGAGGGTGAAGATGGTCTCTTTCAAGCAACCCTGCAATTAATATACAATAAGTCTCTTGTGTCCCCAACACACCTAATACAACTAGGAGTTGTATAGATGCACTAGTTCGGCGAAGAGATGGTAAAATATGGATGATAGGTGTGGCAAAATAAAGTAATATAAATATGTAATAAAAATTACAGCAAGCAAACAAGTAGTAAACATGAGCACAAAGGGTACTGCAATGGTGTAAACAAGGCCTAGGCTTCATACTTTCACTAGTGGCAACTCCCAACAACATTGACATAGTCAAATCAGATGATATTTACACTAAAACATGCATTAGAGACGTACTCGGAGGTCATTCCTTTGTGGTCAAGCGAGGACGAGAATTGTGTAGGGCTACAAAATCACACCTTAGAGTTTGTAGTTCTCATCTACTAATTTCCCGATGTCACCGCGGCCATCCAAAGAGAGTACCACAATGACCACAACATATCTCAAGGATAGTCAAAGACAAGCACCAAGAGACTCTCAATCTTCAGTCCACACACAAAAGAGGAAATCACTAATGAAAATATTCTTCTAATCCATGTCCAATAGACCGCTGTCACCTTGGTCTCGGGGATTATACTAGATAAAGACAAGTGAGTACATCAAATCTAATACATAGAAGAAGGGGAAACATCATGGGATCATCCTAGATTAACATGGCCTATGATCACAATCAAGATCACATCATGGGAAAGAGAATTGACCACATAGCTACTGTAGAAGGCCTCAGCCCCGAGGAGGAACTACTCTCGCATCATGGAGGAAGGAAGCAACGTCGATGGAGATGAATCTGGGAGCACTTCCCCGTCCCAGCAGGGTGCCTGCACAGGAATTCTAGTCCACCGAATCTTGTTGGCGATGGCGGCGGAGATCGGAATTGTTTCTGGAAAAAGGAGTTCTGGAATATGACATCCTGGCTTAATAGGAATGATAGACTACTCATATCAACAAGGTGCACCTTCTTTTCCGGGAGCCCGGATCCAAAGAACTCCAAAGTTAAGCGTGCTTGGCTTGGAGCGATTTGAGGATGGGTGACCGACCGGGAAGTTGTTCCCGGGTGCGCACGAGTGAGGACAAAGTGCGCAGGAAAGACTAGTGTTGGTCTGTGGGGACAGTCTAGATCCCACCAGGCGTACGCCGGAAACCGGTGGGTGTGGCCGGGGCGTTACAAATGGTATCAGAGCCGACCCTTGCGGTTATACGGGCGTGTGGGGGTCAGTGCGCGAACATATGGGACATGTGTCGGCACTGGACGCACAGACGTGTGCCAAGAGGGAACGTTCCTGTGGGCCGATGAGGACATCGGTTCCTTTGAGTGGGGGTGTATATGACATCCTGGCTTAATAGGAATGATAGACTACTCATATCAACAAGCTGCACCTTCTTTTCCGGGAGCCCGGATCCAAAGAACTCCAAAGTTAAGCGTGCTTGGCTTGGAGCGATTTGAGGATGGGTGACCGACCGGGAAGTTGTTCCCGGGTGCGCACGAGTGAGGACAAAGTGCGCAGGAAAGACTAGTGTTGGTCTGTGGGGACAGTCTAGATCCCGCCAGGCGTACGTAGGAAACCGGTGGGTGTGGCCGGGGCGTTACAAATGGTATCAGAGCCGACCCTCGCGGTTATACGGGCGTGTGCGGGTCAGTGCGCGAACATGGGTGTGCCGTGTGTCGGCACTGGACGCACAGACGTATGCCAAGAGGGAACGTTCCTGTGGGCCGACGAGGACGTCGGTTCCTTTGAGTGGGTGTGTGTGACATCCTGGCTTAGTAGGAATGAAAGACTACTCATATCAACAAGGTGCACCTTGTTTTCCGGGAGCCCAGATCCAAAGAACTCCAAAGTTAAGCGTGCTTGGCTTGGAGCGATTTGAGGATGGGTGACCGACCGGGAAGTTGTTCCCGGGTGCGCACGAGTGAGGACAAAGTGTGTAGGAAAGACTAGTGTTGGTCTGTGGGGACAGTCTAGATCCCGCCAAGCGTACGCCGGGAACTGGTGGGTGTGGCCGGGGCGTTACATGGAATTAGGGTTTCCTCCGCGGGGGTAAAAATAGGGCCAAAGGGGGCACCAGGGGTGGTCCCGGTCTCCCAGGCGCCCTGGTGGCGCGGCCAGGGGTGGTCCCGGTCTCCCAAGCGCCCTGGTGGCGCGGCCAGGGGTGGGGCCGCGCCACCTGGACGCCTGGGAGGGGGGTGGCCCCCCTTCGGCTCTCATTCGGTGCTTTCAGAAGCTTCTTGAATGTTGATTTTTATTCTGATTTTTCTGGAATTTTTCTGTCATTTTAAATTGGCGAAAAATCACTGCAACTAAAGACATCAGCATACAGGAACTGGCACTGGGTGCACTGAGTTAGTAGGTTAGTCCAAATATGTGTAAAATGATATAAAAGTGTAGCAAAACATGTATCAATGTCACATAAAAGTGCATGGAACAAGAAGAAATTATAGATACGTTTGGGACGTATCAAGATGCTCTCAGCCGAGAAGAAAGTTCAAGAGAAGGAACAAAGTTGGAAATTACTCTGGGAGGAGGGGTTGCGCAATGCCTCCATTGAAGAGGGAAGAGACATTTCCGAGGAGACCAAGTCCGTGGCCAAGCTTCTTGCCGAGGAGAACAAGATAATGATGATGAACCGAGATGAGATGGATAACTTAAGCAAAGAGTGGCATGATATAGCAAGGAAGGATATCCTGGAGCGAAGAAAGGAAGGCATGATATAGCAAGGAAGGAGATCCTGGAGATAAGAAAGGAAGCGATGATAGGTGGCGGTGTTGCTTTGGCAAGTTGGTGGTTGTGGCGGAGGTGATGCTTGATTTGGTGATGATATTGAGGGCCTTTTGATGCTTTTTTGGAAAAGAGCCGAAAACTATATTTAATTTCTTTTATTGTCGTCTACATTGCTCAAAGTATATTTAATTGTTGAACTGCATACGAATTTATGATGAATTTGACCGCAATTTGATGAAACTGTAAAACTATGTGTTTTTTTGGTTTAGGGTTGGTTCGGGCTGCGGACGAACCGAACCCTAGAAACCGAGCGATAAAACAAAAATTTCCATTTACCGTTTGGTTTCACAAATTGTGCTCGGCCGCAACCCAAACCAACCACTAAACCACATTTTCTGCGACATGTACCGGGCGTTTACAGTTCCGTGTTTTAAGGGTTCTGCTAGAGATACTCTTATCACCCTAATTTCCACCTAGTTCACAGAATTCACATGCGACAACACCCATGTAGGAGCCGCTAGGAACATACCCCTGTGATCACGTGCTATAGCTCTTGTCACTCTCGAGAGATTTTCTTCCTTAAAAGATGCATCAACGTTAATTTTTATCAACCCTGTTGAGGGATTATTCCACATCTCCTTTGTTCTCCTAACAATATAGTTGTGTAGCTAGGACAATGATGTGCATCACAACTCTTTTCGCAGTTTCCTTTTGACTTCTTGTCGCCTCTGCCACCATATAAACTAACTTGCCACCAAGAATAATTCAGCTATAGGTAATTCATGATGTGTTGATTCAAGCCTCGGTAAGATATTAGAGTTGTGGAACCCGACCTATCCTAAACAATTTCTCGCGGGATAGTTTTTGAGACACCCAATTCAGTCTAGCTACTCATTGCTTAGCTGTAGAGGAAAATAGAATGTTGAATGTCTCCGTAGCCAACACGACATCTCGGACATTGAGGGGGAAGGGTATATGTCATCCATCAGTCTAGCTACTCATTGCTTAGCTGTAGAGGAAAATAGAATGTTGAATGTCTCCGTAGACAACACGACATCTCGGACATTGAGGGGGAAGGGTATATGTCATCCATCAAGAATACCATAGCATGGGAGAACACCCCTTAAAAGCTTCCATGCAAAGTGTTGAATCTTTCCAGACACATTAATCCCCCAAGTTAACTTCCAGATTGCATTCAAGTTGGTTCTACCTTGACCATCGGGTCTCACTATACCATTATCAAACTGGTAATGGAGATTTGTATTGTAAACCGACTTAAATGAAAAAGTTCATAGTGACAGGCTACCACATCTTATAAAGTATCCAGTCTCAATGGAATTTGCATAATTTGTTGGGCATCCAA
Source organism: Bromus sterilis (assembly GCA_950022295.1). Taxonomy (NCBI): domain Eukaryota; kingdom Viridiplantae; phylum Streptophyta; class Magnoliopsida; order Poales; family Poaceae; genus Bromus; species Bromus sterilis. The sequence continues at coordinate 131,907,070 of OX465601.1, read as the reverse complement.
TGGGTTAAATAATAAACACCGAACGAACAAGGTCATTATCCCACTGCCCCGTGTGATAATCAATCAACCCCTCCACATATGTTAAAACGATATGTCCTTTGGGTGTGATTATGTTCATGTTTCCACTAGTAGGGATACATGCATCGTTACAGATGTTAATTTTGGATCCAATACCAACTCTCCAGATCCAGCCTATTTTAAACGTTTGAATGTTAGACACAATACTTTGCCAGGTTTATGAAGATCGTCTCTTCGATCCTTCCCCCAATAAATCTCTGCCAGGGTAATACTTCGCTTTAAGGATCTAAGAACATAAAGAATTCGGTTTCCGGAGAAGGCGTCAACACTGTTTTAATAACATAGCAAGGTTAAAGTAATGAAGATCCCTAAACCCCAGTCCACCCTTTCTCTTGGAAACACCCATTTTTCACCAGGAGAACCAATGCATTTTATTTTTCACTCCATCACCCCCCCCACGAGAACCCTGATATCTAAGCAATAATGGATTTACATATATTTTTTGGTAATTTGAACACCGACATAGCATAAGAGGGAATAACATGGATTGCTAGTAGAAAAAAATCCCTCGTGATGGGGACAAATCACTACTCAAGGAGAGAGTGATGTTAGAAATCCCATTCATGACAAGGCGATGAAGAATACCTCAAGGCCAAGACGAGAAGAGGAGGATCCGAATTATGGGCTTTATACTCAGCCCATGCAAAAGAGAAAGCTATCTGATTGGATCAGACTAGACACATTAGGGGCACATCTCTCTCGGGCAACGACTTGAACAACTGTTCACTCATGCTTAAATTTGTAGGAGGAAAGTAAGACTTCAACATGGATTATAATTGTTACATATACCTGCGGTGAGGATGGTTGGGTGGAACAATACAATGACAAATTCAAATTCCTTCCATGATTGAGAGTACTGAGCGATCCTTGCACCAGCTAAATATACATTATTTGCCAAAATGCATGTTTATCTAACATCTTTGTTTCCAATTAAAAAGAAATGTGATCAACACAATGCGATTGTAAAGGAGAGAGCAATGTCAACAACCTCATCTATGACAAGGTGATGAAGAATACTACAAGGCCAAGGTGAGAAGATGAGAATTTGACAAATGGGCTTTAAACTCAACCCATGCGAAAGAGAAAGCTAGTTGGCTGGCCCAGACTAGGCACACTAAGGGTGTGTCTCTCTTAGTCAATGACTAAAACAATTGTTTGTCCACGATTAAATTTACCTAATGACTTGAAAGCGCAGTTGCGCCCGTTTGCGAGAGCGAGCGCATCGTTTGTCGTACGCGCATGCACTACGAGACAAACCAAGGATTACTATTGATGATGACAGTGGTGGAGACCACACCCCATACATGCGGATGGAGTACCTATGCGCGCATGCATGTGCTGACATCATTCACTTATTCCGTTTCATTATTTTTCAAAAAACTATAGCTTTTGCACCGACCGTCGAAACGAAGATCCGTTTTCACCATTAGGTTTATCGCGGCAAGATCTTCAAAACTAGATCTCATATGAACATGTTTCGAGAATTTTGGAAAAACAAGCAACTTTAGTGCTAAAGAGAAGAAACTTTCGTACATCATATGTATTAATGAATTTATGAAGAAAGCATATCATAGACCACTTAAAAATCATGGCAAATAAAAAAATTTGGACAGTTGCTTGGTTTGCTAGTACATTGTGCATTGTGTGATATGATAATATAGTTGCATGAATTTGCTAGGACAGTTTCTTAATTTTGTTAGGACAGTTGTTTCGTTTTGTGATGAAAGTTGTTTTATTTTTTGTTAAGACAGTTGCTTGGTGATACGCGAGATGATGATAATGGTTTCTCGCCCTTTGTTGGTTACCCAAGTGGAAGGTGAGATGTAGGATAGCAACAAATTTCCCCTATGTAGAGGATAGGGTTTGTCTCCCGTAGGACTCCGGCAATGATAAGTAGGTGTCAGCGACGCAACTGACGTGGACCTGCACACAACACAAATAACTTTGCTCCCAACAAAATTCAGAGAGGTTGTCAATCTCTCCGGTCTTGTTGTTTACAAAGGATCAAACACAAAGGGATAATGATAATGATAGAACCTGAAAGTAAAAGCAGAAAAGTAAATGAGCGTGTAAACAGTGATTTGAATATGGACCGGGGTTCCGTGATGTTCACTAGTGATGTCTCTCTCCCAAAAGACGATAAAACTGCTATGCGAGGTAAACAAATTACAGATGGGCAATTGACAGGATTATAAACCCACCGCAATACTAACTATGCTACAAAAGAAAGGAAGAGGCTCAAAAGCATGGGCAGTACGCCAAAATAAGTAGACAGAAATCCAACTGCATCTACTACTAATCATCCACCTTGAGATATCTATCCAGAACATCTCGCTGGTATTAAGTTGCGAGCCCCACCCAAAGTGTAAACCCAAAACAACAGACAACTGCATTAAAAAGCACTTTGCGTAAAGTAAACAATCCTTGCAACCGCGGTTACAAGCCCCGTTGTTTTCACCCTTGTGGCAACAACACATCCCCTAGACTCATGTTTCTGTCACTCAAGCGTGTAATCAGGGGGCATGAACCCACAATCGAGCATAACTTTCCCTCTTGGAGTTACTACCTACTACTTGGCCAAAGCAATAAACAGCAACGAAGAACATGCAAAAATTACTTAGGAACGAAAATATAAAATATAAGAACCAAATATATTACTCTATCACAATCTGAACATAATCTCATAATCCATCAGATCCCATCAAACTCAGCATAGCAACAGCAGAAAGATTACATATGTGCCTCGATCATGTAGGGAAGTTCACGAGGTCTAAACCATGAAGAACAAAGAGGGGAGGAGAACATCACATAGCTACTCATCACGGACCCAAGGTCCAAAGGAAACTAATCACGGCACATCCGGGAAGTGTTGGAAATATGCCCTAGAGGCAATAATAAAATGTTATTATATATATATTTCCACGTTCATAATTAATGTTTATATTTATGTGCTATAATTGCAATGACCCTGAATGTGAGATTCAGAAGAAAACTCATTTGCATGTGTGGAAATGTAAACACCAAGAGTTCCTGGTTTAGCCTCTAAAACCAGCTCATGTGCTAACTGATGATTACGTTTTCTTAATCATGGACATTGTTCTTGTAACAAGGATGTCAGTAGCAATGGGAACATATTGTTAGCAGAACAATGATGTTGAACCGACCCCAGTATTGAATGATATACTTAGAGATCACATCGTAACTACGTTATAAGTCATATCATGAAATGTTATCATATACGTAATTCCTTAGACCATGAGAGTATCGAGTTGCTTCACACAGGAAGACATGCTTTGGTTCTTAGATGAATCCTCCCGTAAATGGGAAGTAGTAAAATAAGTTCTGGGTATGTCAGATGGTGTGGCTAGTGACTGTGATAGTTCAAGAATGGGATTTGCTCCTTCACGATGAAGAAGATATTCACTTCGGGCCCACTCGATATGACGGTATCCATTATAGTCTGGCCAGACGCATTGTGATTCAGTCACGGGGATACCGGAATACGATAACGAGAAAAGGGACAAACGAGCAAAGAGGATAACGAGTGGCTTGTGTTCATAAGTTGTTACACATGGGTGCCAAACTTCTCTCCTCTAACTTTGTCATATATCGCGAAGCAAAGGGAATGGTACATGACTAAACATAATGGTTCACTCGAAGTTTCTTCGTGTATGTGCGGGAGTCAACATGGGTGTCCATGGCTCCGCTGTTGATTATTGGCTATTGACAAAAGGCTGTTGACCTATGTCCGGAAGATGTTCTGAGTCATGTCCGCATTATACCGAACCTATTGGGTCACACACTTAACGAGTAGTAGTCTGTTAGAATGATGGAATGGTAGAAGGTTTAGTGGAAGCAAAGCAGAATAGTTCATACGGGTACCGGAAGTAGTTCCGGGGATTTATGGAATAGTTCATAAGGGCACCAAAAGTAGTTTTGGGTATTTAAGGATATGTCTGAATCACTCTGGAGTAGTCCCAGGTGGTTCCGGAACATATGAAAATGGTAATGGGAAAGTTTACGATCAACCGGAATAGTTTCGGTGATCGGTGGACAGCTTAAACAATATGTTGTGTTCACCGGACATAATAATCTTTGCCCGGATGGCTCCGAAACCCATTTAGATGGCTCCGGAACATTCGTTAGAGGTTCCGGAAGGTATTGGAAGTGCTCCAAAAGTGTCCGGAATGTCCCGAAACAGTCCCGGTAGGTCCCGGAAGGTCCTGGAAGCTTCTAGAAGGTTCCGGAAGGTTCCGGGCAGTACCACCCACTGACCTGCGCCCCTGGCCTTGGGGGGCAAGCCACCTAGGCTGCCCTGGCCGTCCAGGTGGTGGGGGCGCACCAAAAAGGGGTGGGAGATCCTCCAGGTGGGATTTCCAAATACCATTATGGAAGGTTTCCGGTGGGAAGGTATGTGTAGGTTTGAAAGGCTTGGGAGTCCAAGTTGGACTCCCAAACCTCCTTGAGCTGCGCCCTAGGCCCCTTGGCCACCTATATAAGGTGAGCCAAGGGGAGGGGGAGAGACACACAATCAGTCCCCAAGGTCTATGCGCCACCCTCCCTCCTCTAAACCCCGTTGCTCCACTTTTAGACCCCGGTTTAGACGCTGTTCTAGATCGGAATCCGTTAGGGTTTTCTCCCTCTAGTTTTCTCGGTGGCGTTCATCTCTGGACGGCGGAGCGCTGCTGGATTGCTGCTACGGGATGTGTGGATACTAATGGAGGGGTCGTACCTTCGACCCTTCTTCGAGGAGCTTGTTCATGGGACTTGTCCGTGGGACTAGATCGCGGGACTTGTTCGTGGGATTGATCGAGGGACTGTTCGTGGGAGAACTTGCGAGATCTACTTCCACTACGTCCACGAGCTTCACCAACTCTACTTCCGCTACATCGGTTGGTGAGCCATGACCTAAAACCTTGTATGCAATCTTCTTGGATGATCTTGGGTTCTTGATTCGTAGGCCGAAATTTTTTGTTTTCTACTACGTTTGCCAATAGTGGTATCAGAGCGATCCTTGATTAGATGCATGTTTAGGTCTAGATCATATGTGTGATATGAGGCATTGATTTTCTTGTTGCTTCCCTGTCATGTGATTTTTTCTATGCTTGATGGCAAGTTGAGGTTTTGCTACAAGGATTGAGTTTTCCATTGATCCCTCTATGCTGCTTTCAGTATGCTGGTTGCCTTGATCATGGTCTACATCAAACTCCTTGGATCTCATCTTAATCTCGCAATAGAAGATTTAACATGGAGGGGCTTGTGGATTTTATGAACTCAAATCCACACGGGGGTCACGCGTTTAACGAAGTTTGGCTTGTGGCATTAGTTGCTGCACGCACCCCGTATGTTAAACTAGCAACAAAAGAAGTATCGTGTTTTTGTTTTGTCTAGGGTTTCTCGTTTGCCTTGTAAACCTGCTTAACAACCACGATAAAAGTTGCAACAACCCATGTAGATGGCGATCTAACTCGTTTTTGCAGAGTATGCATGTGATGTGGTATAGCCTTCACGATTTGCAATGTGTTTGTATGAGATGCTATATGTTATGTAATATTTATTCCTGACCTGCGTGTCGTGGTACGGCATGATGACTGGAGTCATATGATTGTCACTTAATTATGGCCTGCGTGCCAGAACTGTTTATTAGCTCGAGGCAAAGCAATAGATAGATGCAAAGGTGATGATCTACGATGCGGAGGTGGACCCCGACGCACATGCCGGAAGCCGTGGTGATGTTCCCAGCGCCAAGGAGAAAGTTGGTGCACGCGGTGACTTCAACCACGACGACGTGAAGACAACGAATACTTCACGAAGCAAAGGGCTATACTATATCACATAATTTTATGAACTGCCTGTGATGTTTATCCCTTTGATGCACCCTTGTTTGATGCACGGTAGTCGTATTTTATTAGGGTGATCTCTCGGAAAACAATATCAAGTTGATAGTGTTCTCCCAACTGTAGCACCGTCTATACTATGTTTCACACCGGAGCAGGTCATGTCACATGGGTGCACACGGTGTGACACATAAAAGACGGGTGTGTTAAAAGAACACACAGCACATTACACTTGGTTATCTTGACGGTTTGGATAAAAGTTTGCTACCGGAACACGCCCATCGAAAGATGAACAAGAATCACCTTTGGCGTGATTGGCAAGTTGGCCTACCGGTCCAGTCTAAGTCATCAGTGATGTCACATCAATGGCGGACGATTGGGTTGGATCTTGAATCACTCCAGCATCAATTACGAGAGATATTGATCTAAGTGGGAGCGCACTAAGTAATTAAATTGATTAATCACAAGTGCAACTTAATTATGAACAAAGTCTTAGTATTTGCATTATCGTTGTAGAATAATGGCTCGCGTTACCACCTTCCCAATTGATTTTGATTAACTGTTTTATCTGGTAAAAACTTTACGATTGGTACCGTATTGTGAGGACTATCCTCAATAGTGTCGAGAAGGAGCTTGTCCTATCGCAAATTTTTGATGCTCTCCCGCTGATGCTATGGATGATGTGACTTATGTCCATAATCCAAAATGCTAGAATTCCACGACAGCTAAGTGCATTGTCTTCACCACCATGAAACCCGAACTTCGAAAAGTTTGGGATAGTTATGTTATATTCATGGAACTGAAAAATAAGTTTTCAGTAGTAAGACAATTAATGTTGGATATAAGATATCTAGTACAATGTATGATTGTAAGCATTAGTGAAAATGTTCATTGTGCTCTAAACAAAACTGATAAGTGTGGGATCCAGAAGAACAATGATCATATGATGATGAGGATTAAGGGAAAGGAAGTTCCATAGGGTGTTAGTAAGACTTACACGCCGGAAAGTCCATGGCCTGCGCCACCCTTGATCATGTGTGATCTTCTGTGAGTAGAAGTGACATTGGAAATAGAACTATGATACGTATAAAGGCAAAATGAAAGAAGACTGGAATAACCAGCTCAGAAATGAAAGTCATACGGAGTTATAGATGAATTCATTGCTGGTCAAGAGATGTAATTCTTGGGAATCATGATTAAGCAGTTAATTGTGGATTCTGTATATTGTGATTAAACTGTTGATCACCGGAATATCACATCGATTGCATATTGTTGCAACTCGATGCAAGAAATACTATGGCCTTTATGACTAGCTAATGATGAGTTTTGACACGCTCGGGAACACGGTAAAAGGTTTACTATACCGTGTGTTGACTCTATGATTATCTTCATAATTCATTTTAGAGTTGAGTAAATTGTTACTACACTTTAGCCTTGTTGCAAAACATCATTTTGAATCATGTTTTTTGCAATAGAGTTGTTCAAAGCTATGAATAACGTAAAGGCCATACTCCCATTATGAATAGGGTGTATGTTATGAATCTTGATAATAATACTAAACATTCATAACACTGACGCTAAACGTCGCAAGACTAACAGAAATACCACATAGATGTGGCACTGCCGTTTATCACAAGTGACATAACATGCATGAAGAATTTCCATAAGTGATGGACTTTCGAGTCATATGATTATGAATCACTTGACGCTTGCGATGACAAAACCCGGAAACACACCAAAAAAACTAGACCTACGCAGAGCAGATAGTTCAGAGAATATCAAACGCTCACAGACGAGCCCAACATGCTCATGCAGGAGCCAGAAGGACCAAAATGTAGCAACCGGAAGCATAACAATATCCAACAAAAGAGAGAAGCTAGTGAAGTTAGCATCAAACCTTGAGTGGTGCAGCAAATCCTGGAGCACAAATCCTCATCAAGTTCGTTGCATTCTTCGTCAACAATCCGATGCCTGGTTTATAGCTTCTCGGTCATCAGCCTTCAGCAGCACTGAACAGTAAGTGAGATGAGCACACGCCTTAAAGATCACATCGAAGGGAGGTATTGAAAGTTTAAACTCAAAGTTCGCTTCGTTAGGACAGTTTCAAATAGCCTAGCAAACTACCGCAAGCCCAAACCAGGAGTAGTACTGCACTAATGCCATAAGTTGTTCTGGCAAAGTTCAGTACTGAACACAACACCTATCTTTCTTGAAGCAATTTTGGCTACAGGGCACAAGAATAACAAGTGTTGAGACATTTTTCGAGCGTTACACCAACCCAACCACGTCTCCTCATGACATCTCTGGTCAGAACAATGTCCTAGACCAACTGACAAAGAAATATATGGATTTTCAGTGAGATCTTAGCTTTCCAGATCCAACGGAAGTACCACCCAGCAAGGTTGCTTCCAAATGATCATACATGGATCTAGTAGAGTAAACATGCTTAGGGTTTAGAGACCACATGATAGTATCAGGATCAGAAGAAAGGGGCAGAGTTTTCACAATTTCTTCTTCGAAGGGTCATAGGCCGAATTTTATTAAGAAGAAAGAGAGAGTAACAAGAACTAACAGTCTAGGCCATCTGGAGTTGTGTAGTCCAATCAACACGGAGCGAAGGCTCCGTGCCAGGTGCCTGTCACAAACCGACAGACTTTACAAACAGTCTCTACAAGGTAGTGTCAATGATACAGCCAACAACCCTCCATTCCCTAATCTCTTCTCTAATCACATCGAGCACCTTTTCGGCCGTGCAGTCAACTCCATCGAAGATGCGAGAGTTACGTTCCTTCCAGATACGCCAATGGACTAGAATGCTGATAGTGTCAAAATTTCTCCTCATGGGCTTGGGAATGCCGGCTCTTGCCACCAGCCACCAGCTTTCCGTGCTCTCAAAGTCATTGCTTGGGGTAATAAAATCCGCCCAGGACCAAGTTTTGAAGAGAGACCAAACCTGCTTGGTAAACTCACAGTGCACAAACAAGTGCGAACAATCCTCTGGTGAGACCTGACAGAGCGGACAAACCTGATTACATGGCCAGCCTCTGCACTCAAAGTTGTCGGCGGTAAGGCATCTGCGGTGGACAACTAACCACATGAAGAAATTTTTTCTTGGGCGGCACCTTGGACTTCCAGATGGGCTTACAGCAGGCAAAGCGCGTCGATGCCATGAAGAACATCTTATACGCGCTCTTAGCCGAGAATTCCTGGTTGTCAGTGAGTTTCCAAATTAGCTTGTCATGTTGCCCTTGATGTAGCGTTAACTCATTGACCAAATCCCAGATTGTGAGGTACTGGGCGATGGCCTGTACTAAAACCCCTCTAGAAATCTCGGTTATCCACGAGTTCCGTTGCACTGAATCTTTAATCGACCGCCTTTTGTCTTGGACGAATGAGTAAAGGGCAGACGCCGCCTCCGTAATGTATTTGTTGTCCGGGAGCCACTTATTCGTCCAGAACTGCGCGGTAGCACCGTTTCCCAGCTCGACGGACGAAGCAGCTTTGAAGATAATCTGCACCTCCTTCTCCACTTTATCTGGTATCTGTGCCCAAGGACGGTCACCGGCGCTCCATCTCAGACATGGCCAGCGACACCTAAGGGAAATACCTTCCCATCTTAGGTTGGGTACTCCCAGGCCCCCAAGCTCCCTCGGCATACAAACACGCGCCCAGGGAAGTAGGCAGTGGCCGCCGCTGATCTTCTCCTCGCCCTTCCAAATGAAAGACCTGCATTTCCTGTTAATGGCATCAATCGCCCAAACCGGCAGAGGAAGGACAGAGAGGAAATGCAGAGAGCGCCAACAGGACTGAATTGGTCAAGGTTAGTCTTCCAGCCGACGCCAACATCTTGGGTTTCCATCCTTTAAGCTTGCGTGAAACTTTGTCAATCATCGGATTAATATGGTGCCGTTGGAGCCCGAAGATTGACAGGGGGAGGACTAGGTACTGGATTGGGAAGGAAACCCTCTGGCATGAGAGAAAAGAGGCCACAAAATCCGCTAGTGTGTCCTCGCAGCGAATGCAGGTGATGGTGCTCTTCTGGAGGTTTATTTTCAGTCCTGAAACGTCCCCAAAGATCTCCAGAACCCGGGCAATAACGCGCTCTTAGCCGAGAATTTCTGGTTGTCAGTGAGTTTCCAAATTAGCTTGTCCTGTTGCCCTTGATGTAGCGTTAACCCATTGACCAAATCTCAGATTGTGAGGTACTGGGCGATGGCCTGTACTGAAACCCCTCCAGAAATCTCGGTTATCCACGAGTTCCGTTGCACTGAATCTTTAACCGACCGCCTTTTGTCTTGGACGAATGAGTAAAGGGCGGGCGCCGCCTCCGCAATGGATTTGCCGTCCGGGAGCCACTTGTCCTTCCAGAACTGCACGGTGGCACCATTCCCCAGCTCACAATACTCGGTGATGAGGATGGTAGGATGGAACAATACATCAAATTCAAATTCCTGTAGTGAGCGAACAGTGTATCTAACATCCTTACACAAGCTAAATATACATTATTGCCAAAATGCATGTGTATCTAACATCTTGTTTCGAAAAAAAAATGCAATGTGATGAACACAGTGCATTTCCCTCGACAAGACTACTTCTGCCTGCAGGAAACCACACAAGAGGCTCGCAATACCGTACTATATATATGTACACCTTGAGATTTCCATCTAGTCTAGCTAAGAACAGTAGTAATAAGCTCCAGGGCGTCGTTGATCTCTAATTCTCTTCCATCGACCTTTTGCCAGGCCGTATGGCGTATGCGCAGAGTTGAGAGAGAATTCAGTTCAGACGTTCAAGGACCAGTCGTAGTCCTGGTACGCGATGCTGATCGGTCCGCCGTCGTTGAGGAGATGCGTCAGGAGCCCGGCATTGGTTGGGTCCAGGTAGTTGAGGATCCACCTGAGGATGTCCCTGTCCTGCCCGAAATCGGCGCTGTACCTGCACGGCACAAAGCAATCGCCGGTCACCAACTCTCCCCATGAACTTGAGACATCAGGCACAAGGGGGAACAAACTAGCTTACCATTTGATGATCCTGGTGAGGCGGACGGTCCGGGTCTCGAGATCGATCTCCACGCCTCCGTTGAGGAAGAACTCCCTGGCCGCGTGCCGGAGCTCCGGCTCGACGCCCTGCGTGGAGTAGAACCGCACGGTGGGGCTCGACCGCGTCGCGTTGCACAGCGCGAAGTGCACCAGCGCGTTCACCTTGGTCTCCGCCAGCTGCAATTCCAGCGCGAGCGAGAGCATTCAGCGATCCCATTTCTACGGTGTTTCAGTTCAGACTTGAGACATAACAAAGCGATCGTAAGCAATGTACCTGGAGCCTCTTGTCGGAGGCGCCGAACGGCTTGACAATGATGTAGGGCTGCCGCCGGTTGGAGCGGAGGATGCCGTTCTTGATCGTCGTCAGGGAGTAGGGGTAGCCGCCGACGACGTACTGGAACTCGTTGAAGAAGGAGCGCTGGTCCACGGCCCCCGCCGGCTGGCCGGTCCTGATGACGGCGTGGATGGCCATCGCGTTGTGCAGGTTCAGGAAGAAGGACAGCCGCTCGCCGGCGGGCAGGGCGAACACGTCCACCCGCTGGAGGTCCCGCGCCAGATTCGCATACCTCCTGAACTCCTCGCTGGCGGCGACGCGGCCGTAGTCGAGGCGGCGGCGGTCGTCGGAGGCGTACGCCTCGAGTATGGCGATCATGATCTTGGTCATCCTCTGGCCGACGGCGGCGGCGGGCTTGGGCTCGCCGTCGTTGGTGGAGCCCCTGAAGTTGTAGTACTTGGGGACGGCGGGGTCGTGCTCCAGGAAGCGGTACAGGTTCTGGCTGCCGTCCTCGAAGTCGTTCTCTCTGCGCGCAAGGAAATTCATTCATAAAGTTCATGAACAAAACGAAATTCAGAAGCACCGATAGAGCTGGTGACGTAACACTAACCTGAAGACATGGTGGATGAAGTGCTTTCTCGCAAGTTCTTTGCCGATCTCCACAGCCTACAAGTAATAGAAAAACTTCTCAGTGACTAGGTCTCAGCTCATTTATTTATTTTTGAGAGGTGTAACTTCATTTTATTCAAGAACTACAGAATGCTCATACAAACTATGGGGTTGTTTGGTTCCCAGCCACAACTTGTCATATTTTGTCATAACTTATGTTAGGCAAGTTTGACCAAGTTAGGTATGTGTTTGGTTCTAGCCACACTTTGTGGCAAGATTCTTTATGTCCCACATGTCATACATATAAAAAGTGTGGCAAGATTTCCTTAGGCAAGCCAAAGTGTGGCTATGAATTTCAACACCTCAAGTTAGGCAAGTGTGGCAAATATGTTGTGGCAATATGTGGCAAAGTTAGCTTCAAACCAAACAGCCCCTATATCAAAGGGATTCAGCAGTCACACATGGCGTTCCAAATTTAAAATAACAACACTTCTAGTGAAATTATGTGCCTTTCAATTGTTTTTCCCTTTTTCTAGTGTTCAACAAGAACTTCAAGGTCTCAGCAACTAACACTTGGTTAAATCCTCTGTGACTTGTGTATGGCTTCTATCAAATACTTCCTCCGTCCCAAAATTTACGACGGCTAAACCTGCGATGTTTATTTTAGGACGAAGGGACTGCATACTTACTTAATCTTTTTTTTAGCTTACATACTTACTTAATCGATGGTTGCTCATTTGAAACCGCTCACGGGCCAGAATTCAGCCCATTTTGCCTTCTCTCTTTATTAGCCAGACATAGCAATTTGATATCTACTCTTGCTCATTTTCACTTTTTGTTAGTATGATTTTCTTTTTGTTGTTCTCATTTCTAATAAAAAATGATGATATTAATAATTATAAAAATGAAGAAAAATTTAGGTAACATCAATTGGTGCGTATTGTAGCGCTTGAAGTTGCAAATAATAAATATAAGGTGGAATTGCAGGCATGCAATTGCCTCTCCTGGCACAATACTGCTGAGAAGCCATGCCGTTCTAGTCGAAGCGACATTTCCACTCGCATGCCTAGTGTCGAACACGCAACTTCCTCCTTCCCTCAATAAAACATGACGTAGTTGTGGTCGGTGGGAAACACTTGCAGTTGCATGCCTAGTGATAGACATGCAATTGCCCTTACCAACAAAGCACCACATAGTTGCAGTCATGGTATAGACATGTAGTTTTAGTCAACGCGACACTTGCAGTTGCATTCCAATTAGATGACATGCAATTATCCCCTTCCCCGATAAAACACGACAAAGATGCAATCGATAACCGACACATGCAATTGTGTGCTTCCTAGTGACAGACTTCAACCATCCTCCTTCCCTGACAAAACACTACAAAGCTGCAATTGCGTTGAAGACATGCAATTACATTTGGGTGCGACACTTACAATTATATGCCTAGTTGCACACATGAAACTGCCCTCTCCCCCCATTAAAAATACCATTGAGATGCAATCGCGTTGAAACTTGCACAATCTAGGATGACTCTTGCAGTTATGTGTGTAATTGCAGACGTGATATTTTTCTTTTCTTTAACAAAACACCATTGAATTGCAGTAGCCTTGAAGATATGCAATTGCAGTTGAAACGTGACACTTACAATCACGTGCCTAATGATAGAGAAAATATTTATGGATTTTTGTAAAAAAAAAATCATGTACTAAGAATATGCATTTTTACGGGTAAATAAACTGTTATGTCTTAAAATAGTTGGGGATAAACAACAAGGACAAAATAAAATAAAATAAAATAAAAAGAGTGAAAAAAGAGAAGACAACACAGCCCACTATGACTAGCAGTGGATCACGCACGGATTTGGTTCATCCCACTAATGGCGAGACCGGCACTAATTAAATTTTGCAAGCCGACCAAAATCTTATCACATCTTCGTTCCAGCACGCTGGGGAGGGCCAATCAGGGAAGAAGTATGGTCACGAAGATTGCACCGAGAGGGGATAATGGTGTGTGCTGGTCCTGGTCAGCAACGTGGTCGGCACAAAATCACCCAAGTGCACGCACGACCTGTTCATTCTTAGTAGTATCTACGCGGTCAAAGTAGGGCCCGCCTGCAAGTGACTTGCACGCACATACTATCTCTTCTTCTTTCTACTTTTGATTTGAGTTGGCACGGCCGAGACACGCAGTGGCCGAAATGAAATGGTCAAGGAATTGCATGCATACGCACACACGCCATGCGCCGCCGGTCTCCGTTGTTGGGTGGGTCCCGTCCGTCGCCAACCAACTGAACCGTCTGCGCACCGCTGCGGCGCGGGAAATGGGAGGAGAGCGGGGCCGGGCCGGCACGGCACCCATGTAATAAGCGCCTCGCTTTCATCGATATCTTTGGTTTCTCAGGGAACGAGCTCTTCTTGTCCTCCCTAATCAATCCTTTTGTGTGCTCCTTGGAGATCGACGCCGTCAAAGTTCTCTACTGATTTTATTTCGCAAAAAAAAAAATCTCTACTGATTTTGACACCATCCTCCATCAGTTTCTAAAGTTCGGCATTTGGCATCATTGCATCACACCCAAGTGTTTATCCTACGAGCATGGTTAATAATATAGCGAGCTGCTGGCTATAAGACTTTGTCATGTCATCTATACCCATCTTATAGCTAACATGTATAATAGTTAACTATATAAGTATACTACTTTTACAATACATGGTCCATTTTTCATCCTCACAAAGTGCCTAGGAGCACGTGCTAGAGCTAGCTCTTCACGAAGAGCCCGCTTCCCTTCTCTCTCCACTTCCCTCTCATCCAACTCAGCAAAGATATAGTATTTTAGTCCTTACAGCCTGCTGACTGGACCTTATTATACTTGTTCTACTAGCTAGCTACACGACAAGTCTATTTTATTGATCGTATTAAGGATGACTTAGATGCAGACTAGTCAATATCGACAATCTTCTATCGACAAGCGATGAGTGGATTCTATGTAAACTACGTAGAGGAGATGAAGACTATGTTTCGGTTTGATGTAAATTGGGTACTACACTACTACTACACTAGCAAATTAATTCGGTGAGAAATGATACTACTATTATCTTACCATTCACACCCAAGACCTTTTCTTAGTCCAAATCTCCATGAACGGATAAACAACGATCCACAATAACAATAAAAAGTCAAACGAAACAGAAGAAGCGCAGGCAGTAATAATCTAGTGCAACTCACCTTGCTCCTGCTGCATCCCAAGTGGTTCACGATGCCGTCCACCATGTCCGCGCCGGAGAAGCAGTTCTTCACCAGCTTCACCCGCACGAACCGGTCCTGTATGGGCAGCCGGTGCCGGAGCACCCTCACGATCCCCACCATGCCGTCCTCCCTCTCCTCCTCCTTCCCGCCGCCGTCCGCGTCGAACCCGTACACCGGCACCCGCGGCGCCGCGTCGGGGCACCGCCTCCCGGCCAGCTCCCGCACGCGCCGCTCGAACTCGCCGCTGTTGCGCAGCGAGTTGAGCACCACCAGCCCTCCGAGGAGCTTCTCGTTCAGGAAGATCTGCGGCACCCGCGCGGCCGCGCCGGCCCGGGATGCCAGATCGGCCACGTGCTCCGGGAACACGTCCAGGTTGATTTCCACGTACGGAAGGCCTGACTGGCGGAAGAAGGCGCGCACGGCGGCGCAGTCGCGGCAACCCGAGCGGGAGAAGAAGCTGACCCGCCCCTTGATGTGGCTGCCCGAGAAGGAGTATCCGTCGTCGTCCTCCGCGTCGGCGGCGATGGCCTCCTTGAGGCGGACGGTGACCTTCACGTTGGGCAGGTGGATCTCCTGCACGCCGTAGCAGATGTCCACCCCTGGAGCCGGGGACGATGGTTCCTTGAGCGACGAGATGCGGCGGTTGATGGCCGAGGACAGCACGTCGCGCCGGTCGCGGAAGAAGCGCCCGATGGACGCCACGTCCACGACGGCCGCGGCGGAGTTGGACCGCTCCATGTGTCTCTCCCCCTCCGCGTACCCGTTGGGCGCCGGCGTGGAGACCGCCCTGGTGAGGCCGGGCGGCGCCTCGGGCTGCGGGAGGTGCGACGGCGGGCGGAGCACCACGCCCTGCAGCATCTTGCGCGCGTAGTACACGTCCTTTTCGTCTTCGTCGGCCTGGGTTGTCCGCGGCCGCAGGACGCGCGCGGATGCCGGCGGATGGACGGCGGCTTCCGCCGGAATATCCTCGTCTCGATGTTTGACGGCGACGGCGGTTGGATCCGGCGCGGTGTTGGGGTGGAGGTGGTGGTGGGGCGCGAGCGGCATGGCCACGAGGGTGTCTTCTCCCATGCCTGCCTCGCGCGCGCGTACGTACGTCCTCCCCTCCTCGGGTTTTACGAGCGGAACGGAACGGGAACGGGTGGGCAACGGTATTTTTCCTCTTTCCTTTTGCTCTGCTGCTCCTCCCGTAACGGGATTTGGGATTTCTTTCTTTCTTTGTTGAGTGGCGGGCGAGGCGAACGAGGAGGAAGGGGGTGGGGGGGTTTAAGAACCATCTGTGCGGCACGACGACGACGACGAGGCGCGACTATGGACCTGGTTCACGGTACCGTGGGTGTGTGACATGTGGGCCTAGAGGGACACCGTGAACCGCGGGAAGGGTTTGAAAGGGGAGAAGAAGTCAGGCGATTTGGGTTGGTTTCTTTCGTTTTCTGGGGTCGTGGTGGTGGTGCGTTCGATCGGCGAGGACGGATAGTTTGGAGCCGCACGGCAGGAGCGCCTCCGGCCGTCGTGCACGGTGGGATTTGGCCGGTTTTCTCGCGACCGAGATCTTAGATGGCACTACCACCACAAGCCGGCCCCTACTCGAGTTGACCTCGTGTGGGGTGGGGCAAACGAGTCAAGCGACAAGTCTGCAGCTGTGGACATCAAGCCAGGATTATTCTACTCCAAGATTTAGGACACCTTCAGCATAGAATTTTAAAATGGTGATTTTTTTCCTTCTAAAAATAAAAATATGCATTTATATCATAAAATTCGAAAAATATATTATAAAATGGAAAATTTTCATTTATATAGGTCTCTCGGGCGACCCTGGTCCGATTGCGGGCAGTCAGCCGCCTATGGACCAACAAGTGCCTCTAGCTCCAGGTCAAGCTGGCAATGGGTATTACCCAGGCGGGTATTGAACTCTCATCCCCGTTCTCGTGACAATCTTTCCATGCCCATCCCGTCTTCATCGTCGTGCCCGTGGATAGAACAATTCCCATCCCCATCCCTATACCCACCGGGTTTTTCATCTCCTTGGGGAAGCACATACCCATAATTAGCATCAACATTTAACATCATTTCGGTGAAACAACATTATTTCAGCACAACAAAACAGTGTGTAAGGCCTTTGGGGGCGTGTGTATCATCTAGCTTAGGGTTTTGTTAGGATTTTTCAAAAAAAATGGCCAGAATGGGTAAAAATTTGGGTGGGTATGTACGAGAATTACCTAGAGTCTACTTATATTAGGGACAATAATAAGGTAACCGTGGGTAAGGCAGGTAACGGGTATGGGTAATGCTACCCCATCCCCGTCCCCGTCTTACATGATGGGTAAGGTATTTTCCCAACAACATCCACATGGGGATTAAAACTTGCCCATACCCGTCCCCTAATAGATTAGTTACCCACGGGGATGAGGGTAATGGTTAACCATTGACAGCTTGAGCTCCAGTCCATCGTGGGCAGCTCCAGTGGGAGCTGTTAGTTCACGCCATACCAAAGGAGAGTTGTCGGCCATGCCTGAGCCGGCAGCTCATGTTTGGTAATTCCTCTCATCCATTTACACCAATGAGTTTTAAAAATGGGTAAGTAAGGAAGATATGGCTTTGTGATCACCACATCACTTGGATTATGGGTTTTATAAAACTAGATGATTTGCCGCATGTTGTTGTGATAATTTTGTTAAGAAATGCGTAAATAGTTGCTAAAAATAAATAAATCTAATGGAAAATTTATAATCTCGCAAATCTATAAAAGAATGTGTCTAAAATCGAATAAAACTTTTGAATTATTGTTTAAAATATTATTTGAACAAAAATATAATGGATGACTAATATGCATGTATGATGTGGCAGCGCTATATGCATAGACTAATGTAAAAATAATTGTAATTTATAAATTCGTTTATGTGGAATATTTTACATAGTCTAGTGGGAGAAAAGACTTAAATACATGGCTTAATGGAGAGGTTGAGGTGAACACTTTACATGTTAAAAAATTAGGAATTATTTCTTAAGAATGTAAGATGAGGTATGCAAGGGTTGGCGGGAAGAAGAGATGGTGGGATGCAGAAAGAGCAGGAAGAAAACTGGTGAAAAATAGAGAGTTGTAGGCCCAGGCTCGACCGACTGCATGTTGTCGGCCTAAGCGCAGTCGACAATGCCTCTCCGTCTTGCATAAGCCGATAGCTTCCACTGAAGCTGGCCACGCCGACCTAGACGGGCCGATCGGCCCATGGACGATCAACAGCCAGTAGTCGGTTCAGGGTGGACCGACAAGCTTATATAAATACAAAAATTACATTTTGGCATATATTATTCAAATTTTGTGAAGAAAATATATATGAAAAATCATTTCTATAGTTTGCAAAACTTAATGTAATTTAGAAAATAGCACAATTCATTCATAAATATTACAATCGTTTAAGTATAAATGTTGCATGCAACAACTTGATTTTCAATAAATTTTTAAAATTCATCCATTCCAATTTAATTGATACTGGATTAATAATGCACACATGTCCCACCCACTATGTTCCTTGAGCTTCATCCAATAATCTATGAACATAAGTGGCATGATCTTAGTTTTGTGGTACAACACGGCAACATGTTCGATCTTAGTTTCGTGGTACAACACAACAACATGTTCGAGCTATATGATATGATGATTATTAGTTTCAGAATTGATTGAACCAATTAATTGACCGACATATAGAGCAAACATAAAAAAATTGTGATCTCTATAATTGACATGCCCGGTTGCCAGTTTCTTCCCACTTTTGCAATCACACCGCAATAATTAATGATAGAGATGGAGATGGCGTACCATCGATGGGCTAGCAACTTCACATTGCGGTCATGGATCATGTGCAAATCCTAGGATGCGATGTGCTTTTGCTCATGAAACAAATAATGCATGGTTTGCCACAAAGTTGAGCCCCCTTGCTTCATGCATGTGAATTCCGCACACAAGACAATCACACATCACATAGTAACTCATCTTCCATCACCGAATACCCTGCAGGTGTGCTCTATAGGAACGTCAATAAGGTAAAAAACGGCTCAATGACATTTGATCGAACACCTATCGGACATAGTATCTGTTGGAAAATGTAGTAGAAAACTAAATTTTCTCCCATATGAATCAAACTCACCAAATCATCCATGAAGATGAAATTAGGTTTATATCGAATCTCACCAACCAGTGTAGCAGCGGAATATAGAGTTGCCAAAGACAATTGGTGCAGATTTCCATAGATAGGATTTACAACATGTCAACCGCAAGAATTTCCTTTCTCGAACAAGGATTAAACGAAAACCAGCAGTTATCCCGGTAGGTTGGATTGAGTGACTGAAAATATTAGAGAGAAGAGAACGCATCGATATACCTATGTTTAGGCCCTCATGGTGAGAGGCAATATCCTACTCCTGCTTGATATTGATTATGAACGGAAGAACGCCCCACGAGAAGGGGTTAGGATGTGTCTAATGCTAATGAGATTGATGGCTAAGACTCTATGTCCCTTTAGCTATCTCTGACATCATCTTATATATGAGGCGAGACCTAGGATTACATGGTTGAACCGTTGAACTGGCCTATAGATTGGAAAAGCATTGGAGTCATATTCTTATGCATCAATTTGATGAAGCTTCTGGAATGAGAGTTCCGTGTGTCGTGGGGAAACCTATCGAGGAGCACACCAAGGGCTATCTGGGTCGACCGACCCCTGTATGGTTTAACCCCAGTATAGCACACAATCAGTATCCCCCGAGCTTGTCTAGAGTTTTCATGTGCTTGCGCCGAGCTTGTTTCTTTCAAAATGTGAAGTCCAGACGATCTCCTCCCATAGCTTGGAAAGATCTGAGCTATATTGAGATGTGACTGCATCCGTTATGATCAAGGAAGTGGATCATCCTCTTTTGGTCCATCTCTTTGTTTTTCTCTCAGAATGCGTTAGGCTGATATCAGACCTATCCAGTCAGGACTCTGTGTTGTCGGTCCATGTGTTGACCAAGAAATCTGGACGTGGGCCTATCGCCACCAAACGTCTTCACTTTATGATGAAGAAAGGAATCATTATGATAGCTTAGAGGATGACGTAGGCGGGCTGTAAGGCATATAATATAATATTTTGGATGAGTTGGAAGAGAGAGAAGAGGAGAGAGAAGAGAAACGGTCTACTAGTTAACAGCCGACTGTAACACGTGCTCCTAGGCATATTGTGAGAGTGTCAAGTGGGCCATATATCAACAAAGTAGTATATTTTTACATGCAACTATTGTACTTGCTAGCTATAAGGTTGGCTATAGATGACATGGCAACACCATATAGCCAGAAGATGGCTATACTATTAACCATGCTCTTAGAGAGTCTTGTTCCATCACTGGTGTGAGACAAATAATTTATTGAAGCGATTTTGTTTCAATTGTGGCCCATGACGCCCTAATTTTCGTGCATTTCATCTTACATTGTGGGAAAGCACACAAGGTCATCGGGCCATGTATGCCAAAATTACCGCGATGTTCATCCCTTATAAATTTTCAATGTGGTTACCCTTTTTACTCTTTACTTCGCTCACCTTCATCTTCTTTCTCTTTTTCTAGATGAAAGTTCGAGGTTCAACTTTATAAATAAAGCCAACGTGCATTAGTTCAAAAAACCCATCAAACCAGTAGAACAAAGTACTATACTAAATACTCATAAGCAGTACGAAAAGTGGCACACATGTCCACAATTATGCCCCAACAGAGGAAGACTAAACATGACACGAAATCAAAACAGAGTAACGTTGCTTCCATGATCCATAGAGGTAACACGTCGATTCGTATCGCGGATGCAAGAGATAAGGTGTTTCACAAGGAAATTTATGCTGGATAGTCAATTTATTTCTTGTAATCGCAGTACACCATTGTCCGCGAGCACGACGGGAGATGTGTTTCATTTTGCAAAGGGCGTGGAATGGATTTCAGTTATCTGAATTGGCAGTAGCACAAAATTAACACCGTTGTTCGAATGGGTGGGGCATCACAAAACAATCGTCACATGCGTAAGGGGAGTATGTGTCGACACCACAGACGGGAGAGCGTAAGCGGAGTCGAACCCAAGACGGTACATTTATATATTGGCACGTATAAGTACCATATTGTAGTAATTTTTAAGTTTTGTCCCTTGCAAAGAAAACAAGTTTGAGGACTTTTCTGTAATACACCGGCAAGTTTAGGGACGATTCTTGTAATAAGGGGAATTTTATTGTGTGATTTATCACGGCGTCATATGGCAAGCGTGAACTACTTAGAGCAACTCTATCAGATACACTATATTCGATTTGCGGGTCGCCGCAAATCAAATATGCAGCACGAAAATTGGTGCGGCGGAATAGATACTACATCATCGAACATCAAATTACATATTTGAAACATAGATTGTTTGCGGTACATAAATAGCCAGAGCATCGTCGAGGCACACAAACACGACAAAAAAAAATTGGTCACCGAAGGTTGCCGGAGTTTGCGGGGGTAGTAGATAGATCGTCGAGAAGGAGGCGGAGCTCATGACTTAGGAACTAAGCGGTCACACGCCGCCACATATTCCTAGTAGATGTCGTCCTAATGAGCCTTGGTCGCGGCGCGGCGTTCGACTGCATCTGCTTGGCGAACAAGTGTCGAGAAGTTGGGGACGCGGAGACTCCCAAGCGCGGCACAGCTTCGCGCGCAAGTTGTTGCCCGAGCTCGGAGAGGAGCATCCACTCACGGTCGTGGTTGACGTCTTCGCCGCCGTCGTTGCGAAAGAAGAAGAAGTCATGTTGCCTGGAACTACCGGCTCCGCCATCGGCACGTCCTCCACTCGAGCCACCATGAATGCCACGGTCCAAATCGTCACTCGCACCAAACGCGATCTAATTGCTCGTCGGAGGTGACTACTCTACGTAGAGAAGAGAAAAAAATTGTGGCGGAGGCGGGGAAAAAGATGAGGGATGGGAACCCTAAATGGTCACTCGCGCCGTAGATACAGCGATCGAAGCGTTCTTTTGTGGGCCGCCCGTAAATTTTTAAGTATGAAAAAAATTAGGGTAATGGTAAGGCCCGAACGTCAGGTCCGAGACCTGCCGCCCAAACGTATCAATCACCGTCAGATCGCAATGCACGATTATTGAAGCTGAGAGGATACCACGTCATGTTTTCTGGATCGTTCGGTCCAACCACTTCCGCCCGAACGCCCCAAGCGCTATCTCCCTCGTCACACTCGCCCCCACCTCACTCAGTCGCCTCTCCCTCCCCTCATCTCATCTTATCCATTCCCCTCCTGCATAAGAACTACCCTCGCCGGTCGCCTGCGTCATCGTAGGCCGCATCCCACTGCCCCTGTTCGCCGCCGTCATCTGCAGCCCCATCGTCGCCGTCTCCTTCGCGCAGGGGGTGGCGGCGGCTACTTCCCAGTGAGGGCGAGGAGGCCAAGGCGAATTCGCTCCCGGTGAGCAGTTTTGACGGCGGGTTCGATCCCCGGCGGCGGATCACGGAGGTGCACCGCCAATGGCGGATTCGGTGGCTGCCCTTGGGCCCAGCAGCTGAGGCTGGTGGCGGCTACTTGGGGCTGACGCTGCTCTTTCTGTATGAGGGGGACGAGCGGAAGCAGCGCAACAAGGAAGGGCTGACGCTGCTCTTGCTGTATGGGGAGTAGGGCGAACGAAGACAACCTCCTACGGTTCGGTCCCCTGCAGGTAGCAGCTGATCTTTCGGCAACAAATTTCCATGGCAAACACTCTTTTTTCCAGCTCATTACTGTACATGTTTAGCTGCAATCAAAAACCAAAAACCGATCAGAACTAGTTGTTGTATCATACACTGTTTTTGCGGTATTATTAATTTCTTAGTTGATTTTTGTTCCATGGTTACAAATAAGAGCAAAATGGTACTATGGAAATTTCTGTAAGGGTCATATGGCAATTTTTAAAATTTCTTTTTATAAAGTAACATTGTAAACTTGCCATGGAAAATTTTGTTTCAATAACATGGCAAATTTATAGGTTATAAGATATGTCTTCAGTTTCAAACAATCTAGAGTTTTTAGAGCTAATTAATTTTGCCATGGCAAATGTGTGAAGTAGTTTGCCACGGCAAATTATGTTGTAGTTAGCATGACACCCTTTTAATTCGTACAAACGGAAATGAACCCACTAGGCACATTCAGAACACATGGCAATTTTTAGTAATACATGGCAATTCAGATTCGGAATGTCCTTCTAAGTATGAAAGCAACCTCCATATGTTTTTCATACACATCCATTTCTTACCATGGAAAATTCACCTATAGAGACATGGCAACCTCATTAAAACACGATAATTATTATTTTTGTGACATGGCAATTCTTACTGGTAGGACATGGCAATTCTTGTTCGTAGGATATGGCAATTCTTGTTCGTTCGACATGGCAATTCTTATTCGTAGGGCATGACAATTCATAATGTTAGGACATGGCAATTCTTACTTGTAGGACAACTTTTTAGCATGCCAACTTTTCTGCCCATGGCAATTTGTTCAAATTTCATGTCACTACTGATAGAGGCGGGGTGTCCCGATCTTTCGATGAGAGATAACTATCGATTTGGTGGAGACGACTCTGACGATCCGACTACGAACGTGCAACGACGTCGCGCCTTAGCAATCGCTAAACCAATCTCCGGAGGGTTATTGACCACGCCGGAGCACGATCAACCTGACCACGAAGGTCTAGTGCCTGCAAGCAATCGAAGAACCAGCAAGAACTATGATAAAGCAATCTGAATATTGCGAATATGTAGATGAGGTATGAATAAAGTTGGGATTCCGAAAGCGGTCTTGATCTGGTCGTTGGACACAAACCGAGTACACGAAGATGCAGCAATTAGCCAAGCAGTCTTTTTAACTAAAAGAAATCCAAAGAAAACCCTAGGGGTTGATCTACTTATATAGGACTAAAGGGTGGAGGCCAAGGGGGTGGAAGGACGTCCCAAGGAGTCCTAAAACTAAACCTAGGTCGTACAAGGCACTTGGGCCCATGTGGAGGTGATGCAACACCTATTGAGTTGGACTTTGATTCGGATTCTGCTGCTGGGTCGCACCGTTTTCGCAATATCTCCACGCTCCGAAGGAATTTGAAGGTGAAACCAATTGCGTTGGAAACTAGACGAGATAAGCTATCACCATAAAAAAGAATCACCCAATTTGGAGTTCGTATGTAGAAACGGCGGCTGTTTGAAGTTGGGTATATCTCTGCAGTCCGAATCTGAGTCCATGACGTGAAAGACTTGGTCTCTATCTTCTCTTGGGCCAAAAGTGACGTGAAATAACTTCTTGTACAGCACACAATCATGCCCCTTTGTATTGACTTCATTTCTTGATCAAATATAGAGGAATTAATGGTCATATCCATGATAATTATGTCCTCATCATCTTCATGCTTGAACATGCTCCAATGCTCATCCTTCTTGTCCATGCTAGGTCCTTCAATTGTCAGGAACAAAAATATATCGACGTTAGGCAGCATCATATTCACATGAACACTAGAAATATTACCAAGAAATCGATAATTTAATTGGTGTGCACGATCTCTAGTAATTGGTCCAGTAGGTATATTAGCAGGGGTTGTGGCTGTAACTATGGTAGTCATGTCCTCATCATCCTCCCCTTCTTGAAAACAAAGCCGTCCTCGGCGTTGCTTAATCTGAAATGTGGCTAACAAAAGAGACAAGGTGTACATGTTGTATATATATATGTCATCCATTCTTACTTCCCTTAGTTTTTGGACATGTAACAGATGTATATATGAGTAACTTTCGTATGTCGTGAAATATAAACATATATGATCATCACAATACATAAACGACATGAAAGTATTGCAACTCAGTTTGCATATATAAGTGAAGCTCTTATTCATATCTAAAGATGTACAATGCTCATCATTAAACCATCCCAATACCGGTGAAGCAACGTTAATGTTTTTCGAAGGACATGCTACAACAGGCTTAACTAAGTAGTCATGCAACAAGTCATTCGACGCAGAATCATCACCAAGATTAGAGGTCATATCAAAATGATGAGGCATTGGCAGTTTCATAATAGTAACATGATTATCCAAAATAGATGGTGTGCTCAAATCAACAGGTAACTCAACACATGATGTATTCAAGTCTATTAGGCAAGCAACATCTTCATGTGAAGTTATGACATTCTCGAAAATTGGTTGTGTGATGAAACTACTTGATAGCTCAACACATGTTTCTTTTAAATCAGCAAGGTTCTCATGTGGAGGGGAAAGATCTATACCTTTGTCATTACCTTTTTGTGATGATAGATCAGATATTGGAGGAGTGCTTACGACAATTGATGTGGTTATGGTAGTGCTCATAGTGGTTGAAGGAACAACCTTCTCAACTTGTGGTATTTGCACATTCCGCTTGTTCGTCTTCTGAGCAACACATCTGTCGATTTCCTGTTCAGCTTTACAAGCAAGACGAAACAAACGATCCATAGGATAACACTTTTCATGAATTAGGATATCCTGAATGTCACGGTTTAAACCTTCCCAAAATATGTCCATGAAATATTCTTCACTTTCCTCTAAAAGAGAATGCAAGAATGTAGTTTCTAAAGCATCATAATATTCTGAAACAGTTTTAGTACCTTGTTTTAAATTTTTTAATTTCCTAACCTTGTCACGAGTATAATAAGAGGGAACGAATCTATATCGCATAGCAAGTTTGAGATCATTCCAAGTATTAGGTATATAATCAGGATATAAACTACAATATTCATTCCACCAAATAGAAGCAAAATCTTTGAAAGCACTAATTGCAGTTTGTACTTTCTTATGCTCAAGAAAATTATGGGAAACAAATATATCATTTATTTCAAACTCCCACTCAATGTATAAATCAGGTCTTAGACGTCCATGAAAGTGTGGTATAGAAACAATAACCTGATCATGTGCATGCTTATGTGTGTTTACCTTTTGCAGTGACTGTTGTGTAGTTGTAGGTGGTGGAAAATCTCCAACTATAGTTGCCGCCCAAGAAGATCTAACTCTAGAACCTGCCATGATTAGTAGAAAACAAGAAACAAATCACAAGTATATGTCCCTATGAACTACTAGGATGTGGTGGTAAAACGCTCACAGGATAGCAAATATCAATGTCTTACTAGTTCTTACCATGCAGCAGGTGGTGATCGGCAACCAACGGTGTCAAAGAACTCCAAAGATTAAGTAGAGCGATTGCCAGGTGAACGCACGTATACACGATGTAGAAATATGTGGAGCTTGGAAGGCTTTAATATGGTGGCAAAAATATCAGCAATAATCAATTCAGAGATGCAAAATTGAATTAACGCTCAACGACGATACTGTGCTGGTCCTAGTCTAGACCGGACTAGAGACGCGAGCCTAGAACACTAATGTGGTCACGGCGTAGCACAACTAGCAACAATGAATGATATGAAGTAGCTCTGAATAGCAAGATATAAGTGAAGATCATCAACAGAGCAAAGATAATTGTGAAAATAGGCTCCAAATCAAGATACACCAATATTCTCGCTACAACTTTCCTCTGAAATATATTTGCTAATTTTTTGATATTTTTCCTCCAATAGGGCACTGACTTAAGCTTTCCGACGCAATAAGAATCACTCAATTTAGAGTTCGGATGAGGTGTCAAAAAAATTGAAAATCAGCCCGAAATCTGACAAAAACTGTGTTCGGAAACTTTAGAGGTCAAAAAGTCCGTCTTAGAAGCCGAACTGGACTTTCAAATAACACACTAGCTCCAGAACTATTTAGAAGCGGCTCGGAAATATCTTTAATTTGAGTACTCGTGGAGCCAAAACGGACTTCGGATGACAAAGTTATGCCCGTTTTAGTGGACACTGCTCAAAACTGATTCCGACGAGATTTCAAATACGAGTTCAACTAGAGATAGATCCGAAATTTTTCTTCTTTTTTCTCTTTTTTCCTTTTTTCTTTCTTTTTTTCCTTTTTCTTTTTTCTCTCTCTTTTTCAACTCTTTTTCTCTCTTTTCCTATGGTGGATGGTAGAAGTAGGCAGCGGATGGGATGATGGTGCAGCGGCGGCGGTGACTAACGTGAACAGAACTCGAAACTCTAAAGGACTAGATACTAAGACCAGCAACTGAACACGACGATGCAACCAATAATTCAATAAAGCAAAGCACCGAAAAGAAAATTGCGAAGTCTCAGATTGGTTTGGATATGATGATCTAATCCTATTTTTATGGCTTTTTATGTGGATGATAGGTGATAAAAAACAGATCTAATATATGGATGTGGAATTCTCACCGAGCAACCTGAAAACTGATACCACTTGATAGAGGCGGGGTGTCCCGATCTTTCGATGAGAGATAACTATCGATTTGGTGGAGACGACTCTGACGATCCGACTACGAACGTGCAACGACGTCGCGCCTTAGCAATCGCTAAACCAATCTCCGGAGGGTTATTGACCACGCCGGAGCACGATCAACCTGACCACGAAGGTCTAGTGCCTGCAAGCAATCGAAGAACCAGCAAGAACTATGATAAAGCAATCTGAATATTGCGAATATGTAGATGAGGTATGAATAAAGTTGGGATTCCGAAAGCGGTCTTGATCTGGTCGTTGGACACAAACCGAGTACACGAAGATGCAGCAATTAGCCAAGCAGTCTTTTTAACTAAAAGAAATCCAAAGAAAACCCTAGGGGTTGATCTACTTATATAGGACTAAAGGGTGGAGGCCAAGGGGGTGGAAGGACGTCCCAAGGAGTCCTAAAACTAAACCTAGGTCGTACAAGGCACTTGGGCCCATGTGGAGGTGATGCAACACCTATTGAGTTGGACTTTGATTCGGATTCTGCTGCTGGGTCGCACCGTTTTCGCAATATCTCCACGCTCCGAAGGAATTTGAAGGTGAAACCAATTGCGTTGGAAACTAGACGAGATAAGCTATCACCATAAAAAAGAATCACCCAATTTGGAGTTCGTATGTAGAAACGGCGGCTGTTTGAAGTTGGGTATATCTCTGCAGTCCGAATCTGAGTCCATGACGTGAAAGACTTGGTCTCTATCTTCTCTTGGGCCAAAAGTGACGTGAAATAACTTCTTGTACAGCACACAATCATGCCCCTTTGTATTGACTTCATTTCTTGATCAAATATAGAGGAATTAATGGTCATATCCATGATAATTATGTCCTCATCATCTTCATGCTTGAACATGCTCCAATGCTCATCCTTCTTGTCCATGCTAGGTCCTTCAATTGTCAGGAACAAAAATATATCGACGTTAGGCAGCATCATATTCACATGAACACTAGAAATATTACCAAGAAATCGATAATTTAATTGGTGTGCACGATCTCTAGTAATTGGTCCAGTAGGTATATTAGCAGGGGTTGTGGCTGTAACTATGGTAGTCATGTCCTCATCAACTACAAATTTGTAATTCTTTATTATGGCAAACACTCAAGTTGGCTCATGAAAAATAACTTTTTTGGAGTAAAGATTCCTACATATTTTTTCACTCAAAATACGTAGTGGTTGGCACGGTAGAATTTGCTATGAGCTTTCAGCGAAAAAATTGGAGTAATTGCCATGGAAAAATTCCTCATTTCTTATCTCGAGGTTGGAATTTTTTGTTGTTATAACATGGCAAAATTCGTATTGGTGAGATGGCAAAAGTTGAAAAGAGTGTACGTCGCCATGGCAAATTTCCGGAGTAATTGCCACGGCAAATTTCCGGAGTAATTGCCACGGCAATTTTATAGAGTATTTTCCATCTCAAATTACGTAGTAGTTGGCATGGTAGAATTTTGCTATGAGCTTTTGACACGGTGATTTTGGAGTAATTGCCATGGAAAAATTATGTAGTAGTTGCCATGGGTATTTTTATTGGAATTTAACCCATGCAAAATTGTTAGGAGTATGGCATGTTAATCGCATGGATCATGAATTTTACCTTTTTCTGTTTTTGTAAATTAGGTAAAAAATGATATTTGTCAATTTAATTTAATGAATCATGGTAAACGTAGGTTTTGTGTCATAGCAATTTTACTTTATCATAGATGGCAATTTTGAATCTACACACACATGGCAAATCTTGAATGTAA
This sequence comes from Bromus sterilis, assembly GCA_950022295.1. Taxonomy (NCBI): domain Eukaryota; kingdom Viridiplantae; phylum Streptophyta; class Magnoliopsida; order Poales; family Poaceae; genus Bromus; species Bromus sterilis. The sequence goes on along the minus strand of OX465601.1, from coordinate 131,877,864 downwards.
ATTTTCCATGGCAATTTTACTTTATCATAGATGGCAATTTCAAATCTACACACACATGGCAAATCTTGAATGTAAATTTTTGGAAATTTTACTTTATCATAGATGGCAATTTTGAATCTACACACACATGGCAAATCTTGAATGTAAATTTGCCATGGCAATTTTACTTTATCATAGATGGAAATTTTGAATCTACACACACATGAGAAAAAAATCTTTATTGTGAATTTATCAGAGATGGAAATTTTAAATGTTGCTGGAAGTTTTTTTTTCCTTAATCAATGGCAACATTTTGAATTTTTTATTGCTGTCTGTTTGTCATATAGGTAAAAATAAAAAAATCATGTGCGTTTTTTTAACCAACAGTTTTTTTTCAGGCAGGATGTCGTTTTTGGGCACGGCTCGCGGCCCATTGGAGAAGGTGGCCACCTTGTGGCATTCGTTCCTAAAGGACAGTCCGACCGAACGTTTTCGTTCGATCGAGAACAGCTTCCTACCGAACGATTTTCGTTCGGGCAGATCGCTCCGGACATGACGTTCGGCCAATATCAGCGTCCAAAAATTAAGACTGTTTTATTATGGTTCAAAACATTGCCCGCTCATAAAAACCTATATATATGGGAGCCGGTGATGAGATGTCGCATCTGCTAGAGTAGGCGGCAAATGGAACTGAATTGGAGTCCTTGGCATTTTCTTTTGCTGCGCCACTGAAGGCAGATGACGCCGCCCGGCTTCTCTAGACTCGCCGAAACCGTCCGGCCGGCGAACAGCGTAATGCGAAAGGAGCGAGACATGTGCGGTAGAACCAGCAAAAGTGACGGGCTTTCCAGCCGGCGAAGCATCGATGAAATCGTCGAAATCCAAACGAGCCCGCTCGCTGTCGTTCTCACGCGACGGCATTGTGTATCGGGTTCATCGGAGACCCGGACGCGGCCAAATGCGTGCACAGGCAGCGCGCGACCTGGACGGAGCTCGTCCGCCGTCAGAGCTCGTCATGTGCTATGGTCGTCGGAGTATTATATGTGGAGCGGGCGTAAAGAGTGTGGACATACTAATCTGAATCACCAATCCTTCCAACACATGCTAAGTAGATAGGGAAATGCGACCATGTCTAGCTCCTTTGCCATTTGGTCCCAAGTTAAATGCTATCTACTGAAAGCTGACTCTGTGAACCCTCAAAAAAAAAAAAAAAAAAAAGCTGACTCTGTCAAGAATATATCTACTGCCCATTGATGAAGATGCAATGAGTATCTCTCTAGGTATGACCAAGTAGTCTCATGAGTTATCCATTCGGGAAACTTCTGAATGCAACACGAAAACATGTCCTGCTCTCTCCTGGCTCACTTGACACATACAAAGTCAAGGGAAATATCAAATATGCTTTGCTCCCCTCCTGCCTCCTGGACCTGATGATGCCGACCGGTGTCGAAAGCCAGCTCCGTCGTCGAACACTCCTCGCTTTGTAAGCACGGAGTTGTTGAAGCTTATAGGCGAATTCAAGACCATTTCAGTTGCTAACAAGACACAAAGTTGGCACGGTCACGGGCATGCGTTGCATGCGTGCGCGCAAGAACGGTTCAATTCAAATAGGACGTGTCTTCGACATCAGCACGCCAATTGGTGAAACCAACTCTTTATTTTCTTTGATACAATATATGGACTTGCAAATGTCCCCGCAAAAAAAAAAGACGTGCAAATGTACCGCTGCTGATTATCTGGGGTTTCTAGGTTCATGCTGATTGTAAGATAAAATATCATGGTGATTGTGGTGATCTTTCTCCTATTGTTTCTCTTTATGTTTCTATGTACTTGGACCGTATCTTCAAAGACATGGTTAAGCACATGATATATCATGGACAATAATGAATGACCTATGAAAACAAAGTAGCAATGTGAACCAATAACATGTGAAAGGCCAGTGCTACGCGTTCACCGGTGATGTTTTGAAAAGATCCACCGTATGAGTAGCCGTACGATGACAATCCATAGCCGCCAGATCGCATGCATCCGAGATAGAGCTTTGCAGCAAAGTCTTTGTCGCGGTTGGGCTATTGCAACAGAGCCTCCGTTGCAAAGGGATTCAAGCATATATTTTTTTCGGTGCGATTGAAGAGTGGTAGATGTCAGACCCGGCCAGCGTTCGCACCACTTTGCAACAAATGCTTTGTTGTGTTCGAGCCATTGCAACAGACCTCTATTGCAAAGCAATTTTTTCTATTAAAATCGTTACCACAAAAAACAGTCGTTACTCGCACGCAGTGTTTGCATTGCTTTGCAACAGAACTTCTGTTGCGCTTAACTTATTGCAACAGAGTCTTTGTTGATAAGCTTCTATTTTTCAATTATTATACCAAATCGATGACCCTGATGTCTTCCTCGTACGTTGCAACAAGACGCTTGTTGCTGCGTCTCCTTTGGAAAGATCTGTTGCAATGTGATTAGTTGGTTTGGCATTACCCGTGAACGTACGATGTTAGATCATAAGCATCCAATGGCCACTCAAACGGCGGAAGAACGAGTCAAGGACGAGTCGGCCTTGCCACCCGACAGTGCCTATGCGGTGTTCAACAAGGAGGAGTTGTCGCTGTCGATCGCAAAGGCACGCTGGCACCTTCTGCGGAGGAGAGGGTGGCCAGGGAGGAGGCACAGAAGGAGCAACGCAACAAGGCGCGCCGCTCCGCCTTCGCCAAGTCTAACGAGGCACCTACATGAGTCCTCGTCGACGAGAAACTCGCGGAGGCCTTGGTCTGCAATCGTTCTCTCACCACGTTGGAGAGACGTCCAAGTAGCACCTCCACTGGCTGGATGGACAACTTAGCAAGATGGGTAATGAGTGGTCCCTCAGCGATGTTGCCTTTGGTAGTTTCAAAGGCAAGGGAAAGGCTCGAGCCCTTCGTCTGGTGAAGCCACGGTTGTACATTGTTGACATCGCTCTTCGCGCAGCGCTGGAGTATGAGTGATTCTACTGCGAGCTGCAGGGGATGGCTGGGCAGGGTTGTCGCGACCCTACAACCTTCCAGAAAATGATGACAATGACGGTGGCAAGAACGGCAATGTAGGAGCTACGTGACAACCCAGTCATGCTTACGAGTTCACCGCCCTGGATTATTATTGGGTTTTTTTAGTATTTTTTTAGTTTTAGTAGTTGAATGGATAAATATCGTTCATTTTATGTAAATTATATCCGGTTTTGAATGAAATCCTTCTAGTTTGTATAAAAGTGTGCGAATTTGATGTATTTCGAGTTGAAATATTTGTGTCTTAGATTGGATTGCCGGCTTCCGCATCAGTGCCCGCGAATTAGTCCCCCCTATCCACAGATGGATGTGGCGCCCATTTTGGGGGTTAGCGTTGGATATGCACTTAGAGCATTTGCAGTCAGGCTCCTCATACCGGTCCTATACGAAAAAGTCAACCCAAACAGATTCTTCATACCGTCCCTATACGCCCGGGCTGTCCAACATATCTTATATCCAGACCAAATTGGTGCTTCATGGGTGTTGTCAACGTGATCAGTTTATGCGTAATTGATATTGTCTCTAACATATAGCAAGCCAAAATTGATCGCAACATCATCCATGTTACAATGGTGGCATCATCAAGATAGAGATGACCACAACATGATTCATGTTGTAATGGATGATCGCAACATAATATGTTGCATCACATTCGTAATGAATGAAACGTAACATGATCTTTGTTGCAAATAATCACGCCTAATGTGAAAAGGCATAGGATGGCTGCCACGTATGCCATCGAATGGCTGCCAAGGCGGTCGATGCAACCCGATTATCACCGCCTGACATGTAGTGTTGCCCTTAGTTGAATCTTGCATGCGATAAGTGGCAGTACAGTTTATCTCACTCTTATTTTATAAAGTCATCCTCCCCCGACAAGTCCCGCTAGGTTTCCCTCCCGTCGCCGCCCCCGTGAGGCGACGGGGGAGGGTGCCGCCGCTCCCCTCAACCAGCCCCCCCTCCTCCTTCCTTCTCTCCCTCGCCGCCGCCACAGGGTGCGGCCGGGCAAAGCCCGCCGGGACAGGCGGCGGCGGGGTCTCTCTCTCCTCTCACTCGTCGGGCGGCGCGGGCCGCTCCCTCGCGCCAGGGGGCGGTGCGGCACAGGGCACCGCGGCGCAGGGGCTCGCCGGCGTCGTGAGCGTGTCGGGAGCCGTGGCGTGGAGGGTTGCGCACGGGGGGTGGCGCGCCAGGGCCGCAGAGGCCAGATTCGACCGGTCTTGCCGGCATGCAGCATGGTCTTCAGGCGGCACGGGATGCGGGCGGCGTGGGCGGTGGCAGGGGTTCAGCTTCGGGCCTCCGGCTGCTGCAGCTGGTTCTTCCCGTCGAGGGCGCGCGGCGGTGACGAGGGGGTGACCCCACGACTACTACGGATAAGCCTACCTGGTGTCCATGAAGACAGAAGGCCCATGAAGATACAGCCTCGGCCCGCTAGTTGGCACCGACGTAGGAGTCCACGACTCACAAGGAAGGTGCGAAGACCTGCCGTACGGAGCAAGCTAGGGTTAGGAAAGCTTACCTGTAAATGTAGATGAATTCCCCGAGACCTAGCCCGGTATATAAGGGCTAGGAGGGGCGACGCCAAAGACATCTAATATCACCTGTAACCCTAGCCTTGAGCGCTCCAGCCTTGGCCTCCACTGTAATCGCATCTCCCCCATCAATAATATCGAGCAGGAGCGAGCCTTCCTGTTTGCCGACGAGCTATCGTCCAACCTGTGCATCTCATGACTAACCCAGGGTCCCTGACCATGGGATTTGCCGGGGTTGATCCCCGTCAAGTGGCGTCGTCTGTGGGAACTACACAGGTTGGGATCACGATCTCGGCGGTCCCGTCTTCAGCAAGCTACAAATCAAGAGCAAGAACCAGATCTAGCCCACTCGAAGGATTCAAGATCACGGCGGACATCTCTGCCACCCCATCAAGACCACTCGAGCTACAGTTGTACCAGGACCGATACTACGGTAACGGCCAAGTGCAGCGCCAGCGTCGAAGGAGTCGACGACCCAGAAGAATGGCGAGGGGCCTCTACGAAGGAATTCCACTCGACGAACTGCGACGCGCAGCGGAGGACTCGCAAATCTTTCGACAACCCACCACCTCCCGGGCACCCGCCGCACATCAAGACGATGACTACGAGATCGAATCCAGCGATCAGCAGAACCACCGGCAAGGAAGAAGGAACCGACGACCCAAAAGGCGCACATGGGAGATCTACGGCGAGGCCTCAATGAACGAGCCACATCACGCAGCCGCACAACCGACGACCACTCGACGACACGCCGTCGCGCAAGCACCTGCCGCCAACCAAGACAGCGACTCCGAGACACCTGTAGGCGAGTACTATGACCCAGATCGAAGGCCGGATGAATTCGCCAACCTCATCAAGAACCAAGACATGAGTCGAGGAATCGAAAACGACCCTCGCTTCCACGAACACCCGGTGGATCACGATCAGATCTTTAGAATCTCAAGAAGGAAGAGGCACGCCGGATCTAGCAAACTCACGGCTAGAGAGCAGCTAGCAGGACCCTGCACGATCCACAGCTTCGAGGATGACTGGGGACGCATCAGGTCAGGCCACACTTTGAGAGATTGTCTCCTGTTCAACGAGCTAGCCGACGACCTCAAGAAGGAGAAGCAGAAAGAAGACAGACGCAACCGGCGACCCGAGCAATCGCCGACCTCAAGCCCGGAAGGACGTCACAGCCCGCTGCAAGCACAGGTGCTCATGATCCAAGAAGGAAGGGTACCACAAGCACAACGCGACGCCCAAACCCTGCAGGCCAGAGCAGCTGAGAGCATAAACATAGTCGAAGTCTACCAGCTACATGACACGGAAACCAGCATCACGTTCTCACAAGATGACCATCCACCCGCAGTCCCAAGACCGGGGCATGCGCCCCTAGTACTCGATGCACAAATCGGGGGGTACGACATGGATAGGGTCTTCATGGACGGAGGCAGCAGCATGAACATCATCTTCGCCAGCACCATGCAAAAGATGTTGATCTCGCGATCAGTATGGAGAAAATCAAGCACCGAGCTACACGGGGTAGTCCCAGGAGAAGCAGCCACATCCCTCGGAGTCATCGAACTCGAAGTTGTCTTCGGCAACCGACGCAACTTCGCAACGCACATCCTCGAGTTCGAGGTACTCGATTGGCAATCGCAGTATCACGCTATATTGGGACGGCCAGCATTCGCGCAGTTCATGGCGGTCCCACACTACGCCTACCTCAAGCTCAAGATGCCAGGATCATCAGGAGTCCTCACGATCAACGGAAGCTTCATCAAATCAGATCAATGTGATCGTGACTTCCACAGAATCTCCGACACATTCGGAGCCAAACAAGAACTCAGAGAAATAGCCATGGTGACGGACAAGAGTACCTTCCCACCGGTGAACCGAAGCGAATCCAGGGAGTACGGACGCGACTTCAGCATCGACGGCGATACAGTCACTCACCAAGTGCACCCGACGGACCCGGACAAAACAGTCCGCGTGTACGCCCACCTACCAGAGGAGCAGGCGACGGCTCTCGTCGCTTTCCTTCGAGACGAGTGGGAAATATTCGCCTGGTGCCCAGCCGACATGCCTGGAATACCACGCGAATTCACGGAACACGCCCTACGTATCAAGCAAAACACGAAACCGGTGAAGCAAGCGCTGAGACGATTCTCGGAGCCCAAGCGCAGAGCAATCAAAGAGGAAGTCAACCGGTTACTCGACGCTCATTTCATCCGAGAAACGAAGAAAGCCACCTGGATAGCCAACCCAGTGCTGGTGCCCAAGAAAGACACGACCGTGCTGCGCATGTGTGTCGACTACGGGACAGTCAACAAGCATTGCCCGAAGGATCACTTCCCCCTTCCTAGAATCGATCAGATAATCGACTCAACAGCAGGGTGCGATCTACTTTCCTTCCTCGACGCTTACTCAGGATACAACCAGATCAGGATGAAGGAAGAAGACGAAGAGCACACATCGTTCATCACCCCCTATGGCGTATTCTGCTACAGGACCATGCCCTTCGGGCTCAAAAACGCAGGCGCCACTTACCAACGAATGATGCAGGTCTGCCTGAAGGAGCAAATCGGAAGAAACGTGCAAGTCTACGTGGACGACATCGTCATCAAGACCTACAAAGCAGCCACACTACTCGACGGCCTGCGCGAAACCTTCGTGGCGCTTAACAAATACAGAATCAAACTCAACCCAAAGAAGTGCGCATTCGGCGTACCGGCGGGAAAGCTGCTTGGCTATATGGTCTCTGTCCGAGGAATCGAGGCAAATCCTGAGAAAGTCCAAGCCATCACCCGCATGCAAGAACCAACCGACGTCAAAGGAGTACAGCAGCTCATTGGAAAACTAGCAGCCCTAAGCCGATTCATCAGCAGGCTGGGGGAACGCACGCTGCCTTTCTATCAGCTGCTCAGGAAAGGAGAGAAATTCGAGTGGACAGAGGAAGCCCGACAAGCATTCGCGGACCTGAAAAGGACACTCTCGACCCCACCAAAGGTGCATCGATGAAGAGGACGGCAAAGCCCTACTGCTCGAAATCCACGAAGGCACCTGCGGGCACCACGCGAGCAGTCGAGTACTCGTATCAAAAGCATTCCAAGCTGGGTTCTACTGGCCCACAGCCATGAAAAACGCAGAGGAAATCGTGCGACATTGTGTCGCTTGCCAGAAATTCGCCAACAGGCCACACGCTCCCGCATCAGAGCTTAAGACCATACCACTATCCTGGCCGTTCGCCACCTGGGGAGTCGACATGGTGGGCCCACTCAAGAAATCATCAAAGGGCGGAAGGACACACCTGCTCGTCGCAGTCGACAAGTTCACTAAATGGATTGAAGCAGTGCCCATCACCAGCTCCACAGCCCTCACGGCTGTCAACTTCATCAAGTCGATCATCTTCTGATTCGGAGTGCCACAAAACATCATCACGGACAACGACACGAACTTCACAGCCGCAGAGTTCCAGAACTTCTGCGAAGAACTGGGCATTAAAATCAATTATGCATCAGTCGCGCACCCGCAATCCAATCGCCAGGTGGAAAAAGCAAACGGCCTTGCATGCGGGGGAATCAAGAAACGGCTCCTCGCACCACTCGAGCAAGCCGCCGGCAACTGGGTAGAAGAACTCTCCGCGGTCCTATGGAGCCTACGTACTACACATAACACCGCGACCCAGTATACACCCTTCTTCATGGTGTACGGGGCAGAGGCAGTCCTACCACATGACCTCAAGTTTGGAGCACCTCGGGTCACCGGATACGAAGAAGAAGAAGAAGCAGAAGAATCACTACAAGATGACAAAGATACAGCTGACGAAGCAAGAGACACAGCCCTGAAAAAATCAGAGGGGTACCAAGACAAACTATGTACCTACCAAAGCAGTCGATTGCGCACTAGAACCTTCAACAAAGGTGACCTAGTCCTACGACTAATACAAGAGAAGGTCCATAAACTTGCCCCCCAATGGGAAGGACCATTCATAGTCTCAAAAGTCATCGGAGGTGGCGCCTACAGGCTGAGGAACCCGAAGACAGACGAGGACGTGGGCAACCCATGGAACGTAGCAAACTTGCGACTGTTCTATCCATAGCCCCTATCGGTCAGACATGACTGGCAACTCATGTAACCGCTTGACCGCAATAAAATAAATGTTGCCCAAACACTACCATCTCAAAGAACTCGGGGGCTTAAGAATAAAATCCCCCCGAGCAACGCCATCGCCTACGCGATCTCAATCAAAGCACTCGGGGGCTTAAGAGAAAAATCCCCCCGAGCAACGCCATCGCCTACGCGATCTCAATCAAAGCACTCGGGAACTTAAGAGCAAAATCCCCCCGAGCAACGCCATCGCTTACGCGATCTCAATCAAAGCACTCGGGGGCTTAGGAGCAAAATCCCCCCGAGCAACGCTATCGCCTACGCGATCTCAATCAAAGCACTCGGGGGCTTAAGAGAAAAATCCCCCCGAGAAACGCTATCGCCTACGCGATCTTAATCAAAGCACTCGGGGGCTTAAGAGAAAAATCCCCCCGAGCAACACTATCGCCTACGCGATCTTAATCAAAGCACTCGGGGGCTTAAGAGCAAAATCCCCCCGAGCAACGCTATCGCCTACGCGATCTTAACCAAAACACTTGGGGACTCGAGCACAAGGACTCCCCCCGAAGGAAGCTATCGTCACCCATGCGACCTCTACATCCAAGCACTCGGGAGGTCGAGGACTACCGTCTCCCGAGAACCGTTCGCGCAGTCTGAAGCTTAAAAAAACACTCAAGCAAAAAATACCCGGGAAGCCCCACCTGCTGAAAACAAGGCTCGAAAGACATGGCCGCAATCAGATGGAGCACCAAGTACTCTGAAGCAACTTTGGAAGAAGCACAGGACACAGGCTCATTTAGTCTTCACCCGATCGCCAACGATCACCTAAAGACTCGGGGGCTACTCCCATCGGGAGCGCTGCCGCGCACCAGATAAAAGACAAAAACTAACGACAAAGGAAACATATTTTAGCCTACGCTCGACCCTTAGACTCAAGCGTAGCCTCGGGGGCTACTCCCATCGGGTGCGCGACACCCGATAGAACCCGCAGTGCAAAGTATTGGGACGGACTCGAAGACAGCTCTCGGCGCAAAGGACTCGAACAAAACTCTCAGACAGCTCCTGATCGTCAAGGACTCGAACACAGTATTCGGTTGCGTAAAGGCCGACATATATATTCCATTGCAAAGGATCAAGCATAGTTTACATCATAAGGATCATCTTCAGAACACAAAGGACTCAACTACATTTGGATAGAAGGCAGCTCCTGTTACAAGAGGGGATCACCCAAGGAATTATGACTTCTACATGTGTGCCCATGAGGGATAATCGACTCTAGTACAAGAGCATCATCACAGACAAAGGAGGAGTCGAAGCAGCATGTTCATGACGTCAATGACATAACAAAAGGTGAAGTTCGACTTATTTGCGGAGCCATTGAAGAACGATGCTCCACCAGCTTCTTCTCCTGCTTCTCTAGCTTCTTCTCCAGCTCCACCCAAGCTGCCGGCGAAGATGACGCCGCTGCCTCCAGTTCTACAAGGTCGCCTGCCGCGCTCGTTTAACCGGTGGCTTGACATCAAGGTCTTCTTCAGAGCCAGAGGGGGAAGCAGTTGAAGACGGCTCACCACCAGCACCAGAAGAGTCCCTGGAGGAAGAAGCAGTCGAAGACGCAGGCGAAGGACTCCTCGACTTTGCGGAGCTGTCGCTGCTCGACTCCTTCCCATGCGGATCCATGATATTGCCGCTGGGATCGAATGCGCGGACAGTGACAGTGTTTTCGCCGTCAAAGCGACAGCTGAGCATATCGCCATCTCGCAAATTCAACCGCCGAGCAAACAAACGCCAACCAGAGCCAAGAAAAATCAAGCGAGAGTTATCAACCTCCAAGTCAACATAAGAAGGAGATCGACAGCTCCCTTGAAGATGCAGAAGCAAGCCATCCAAGCCACGTTCAGAGACAATGGTGGAAAAAGCAGAGGGAAGAAGAACGCGATTGGCACTCTGGCACGAACACATAAAATAAAATCATAGCGCCAGAATCCCTCCTCCAAGGGAGAGGAGGAAGGCACTAGCGCCGTACCATGGCGACCACCACGGCATGAGCGTGGTGTGCGGCCACCACGGCCACGGCCAACACCTCGCCTGGGAACCATGAGCGGAAGAAGAGATGAAGGAAGAGGCGAAACAGCGAGTTGGATAGAGGCGAAACGCTGTGGAAAAGAAAGGCTTATTTATAGAACAGAAATCCTCAAAGCACAGAGAAGCCAAGACGACAGCAGCAATTAATTCAAAGACCAAACGTCCCAAACGTCTCGGACTCCAAGACGAAGATGCTTTCCCACGGGACGCACTGTGCGCGAGACGCGTCAATTCACGCGCGTTTCCAACGCGCGTATGGGAAACTCAATCGGCGCCTGCCGCACGCCACAGCGGCCATTATTATGACCGGTCATGAAGACGTGACGGTTCACTGACAGAGCATCCCTGACAGCCATCAAACAGAGGCATCTCTATCCCTGACAAGCGGCGAAGAAAACCAAACAGACATCAAGGCCCAAAGATTCCATCTTTCAGATCTTTTCCCCAAGGGAGAAAAACATCTTACTCCCATCGGGAGAGTACATCATAAGAGTCCCAGGTGCTCCCTCACCTAAAGGTCAGCCATGTGCTCGAGTGACCACTCACACTTATGAGAGTCTCGGGTGCTCCCTCAACCCGACATAAGACAAACACGCATTCGCCAAGATCATACGGCGTTAAGAGTCTCAGGTGCTCCCTCACCTCAAGAGCCGAAACGGCATTCGATTGATTACTCGCGAAAAAAAACCCCGACTGAGCACTCGAAACAAAGCTCCTCGGGTGAATGAGTGAACAGCTCGCTTGATGTTTTGTTACAAGCGGGTGCAATGCTATAAGGCTACGCGCCTCAAAAACACACATTCCTGGAACACGATACACTGTGCCCAGATGCCACGCAAGATTAGTGTGTAGGTAAGACCCCGCTGCGAAGTACGGTCGGGCTGGGACTTGGCGAAGAGCGATTTCACTCCCAACCTTTCCCATGCGCTGCGCATGATAGAAAAGTCGGGCGGACGTGCCTTAGACTATGCACATTACTTGTGGCAAATGAACACCGTAAGACCTGAAGCGGCCGGACTTTTGCTCGACACCAGTGTTCCAAGCTCACGTCGAGGGACGTGGGTTTGATTGGGCTACTGTGGTATTTTCCCTAGTGCAATTTACCAAGGCTCGACCCGTCGACTCCTTGGGCCCTTTCAGCTTAGCATCCCTCGAAACAGGTTTTGTCATGGCCACCAGACTGCCAGCGACCCGCGGATGAACCGCGCATACCAATAACCGATAAATGAATGTACTCGAGTCCCTGCGCGACTCTTCGAGTCCCCCAGGCACTCGGGGGCTACTGACGAAGGGGTGACCCCACGACTCCTACGGATAAGCTTACCTGGTGCCCATAAAGACAGAAGGCACATGAAGATACAGCCTCGGCCCGCTAGTTGGCACCGACGTAGGAGTCCACGACTCACAAGGAAGGTGCGAAGACCTGCCGTACGGAGCAAGCTAGAGTTAGGAAAGCTTACCTGTAAATGTAGATGAATTCCCCGAGACCTAGCCCGGTATATAAGGGCTAGGAGGGGCGACGCCAAAGACATCTAATATCACATGTAACCCTAGCCTTGAGCGCTCCAGCCTTGGCCTCCACTGTAATCGCATCTCCCCCATCAATAATATCGAGCAGGAGCGAGCCTTCCTGTTTGTCGACGAGCTATCGTCCAACCTGTGCATCTCATGACTAACCCAGGGTCCCTGACCATGGGTTTTGCCGGGGTTGATCCCCGTCAGGCGGTTTCTCCTCGGGAGACGGTGGTTCCGGTGGCGGCGCGGTGCCTCGGGCTGCGCAGATCCAGGTGGTGAGGAGGCGGTGACGCGGTCACTTGACGGCGGGCCTGCGAAGCGGCCGACGGCGGTGCTCTATCGTCCCAGATGTGGGCCCTTTGAGGGCCCATTTGGGTCTGGGCGGGCCGGGTTCGGCTTCACCTGCGACGGCTCCGGCGAACGGAGGTGCGGCTCGTGCGGGGGGGGTGTAGAGACGGCGACGTGTCCACTGCAGCACGGCACCGGGAGCTTCATGAGCCTTTTGAGCTCGGACGGGCCGGGTGCTTGCTTTGCTCCTCTTGCTGCGTCCGGTCGGTGACCGCTGACGGCGGTGGAGGTTGTCCCCTCCCGCGTGGCTGCTGGCACTGCCGCTCCTCGTTCCCGGTTGCTCCCTCTCGGTCCCGTCGGTCCCGCTTCGGACTCCATGGTTAGAAGGCGGTGGTGACCCCAAGACCGTGGTGGCGCATGTTGGTGGGCGGCAAGTGTGGTGGAGCATGACGGATTGGTCGGGGTGGTGGATATGTGGCGGACGGGAGAAATCCCTGTCGGCTTGGCCGGCACCGGCGCGGCGACGCCCGTGGGCGCCATCGTTCCTTCCTGAAGGGCGTCGGGTATCCCCTGTCCCTCACCCCTCCGAGTACCAGGTGAAACCCTAGGACTTGTCCGAGCAGCAGTGTCGTCATCGTTCCGTTCCTTCCGGAAGGTGTTGCTTGGTATGCGCTAATCTGAAGTGCTAGGAATGCGGTGGATATCTTCGATGGGCACAGCGGTTGCGGATCATCATCGTTTTCGTAGATCCGACACTGTTGTCATTACTTTTTTCCCTTTCTCTTTTTTTTTTTTTTGGGCGTGGTTGTGCTGTCTGCCCCAGTAGTGGTTCTTCAGTTGTATCGGTGATTGCTATATCTATATAGCGGGGCGAAAGCCTTCTTTCGGATTATAAAGTCATTAATTTACGGTTAAAATTAGAAGGTGTTAATTTAGTACTTCCTATGTAGTTTAATATAATATACATTTTGATAGTGTAACTCAATACTCCCTCCGTTCTTTGATATAAGGTGCCTAAGGTTTTGAGAAAAATTCCAAAACACATGGCATATTGGTATTATACCACCCGTCTGGCAAATTTACCTACGAAAACAGATAGAACGAAAGGTCTCTTTTCTATTATTGGCTGATTTGAACTGTTTACTCCCAATTTTTTCTAGGGAAAGATCAGTTCAATGATAGCATTATACGTACGCGTTAATATCCGTGCAAAAAGCTTAGGCACCTTATATAAAAAAACAACGAGTATGAAATAAGGTGATATTAAATTGGAGCCATAAATTAGATATTCTGTTATTCATCCAGAATACATAATTAATGGCTCCACTTAAGTGCCTCCATTTTATCGGCAATTGGTATCATCAGTGCAATTCTACAGTTCTGATAAACTCATGGGTTGTTTGGATTGTTACTAACTTTGCCACAACTAACCTTAGGCAAAGTGTGGCTGCCACAAAACTGTGGTAAACAAAATAGCCACCACAAAGTGTGACAAGGTTTGATAAAAAAATAAGTCTATGACATGTGGACTATAGTACTAGTAAAGTGTGGCAATGAACCAAACACAAGCCAAAGATGTTGTGCAATGACTAAGGTTAGACGTGGCAAGCTTTGGCTGGGAACCAAACAGCCCCTCAGGCTTACCTCAAGTAGATAGCAAGAAAAAATAACAGATCCACAGACAAAATGGCAGCTATGATGGAGGTACATAGGTTTGGGAGTGAAACATTTAAAGACAATTGAAGATTTTAGAATGAGGGCAACATGTAATTGATGCAAAATTCCACCAACATATCAGACCAAACTGGCGTACATGACAAAACCGGACCACTGGCACAAATAAGGTAGGTCAGAGTTCTTGAAAGGGGAGGTCTCTAATGGCAAGGCTTGACTTATAATAACCCTTCACAACAGTAAACATGCATCAAAATCACGACTCTGCCTTTTTCTCTTCTGCGGCCTCTTCAAATGTCTCTCCAGGGACAAGCTGAGGAACATCATCGTCGTCGTCTGCCTGAGCAGCACCTGCACTGGCACCGGCCTCGATGCCAGAAACACCACCAGGAACCTGCTTTTGGAATTGCTCTGCAAGCCTCCGCAAGTTGTCCAGGTTGTCAGGACCTGAACACAAGGAACAGTTAAAAAGGTAAGGGACCAACAACACTCAGTAGTTTCGTACTAGTATATACTAAAGGTAGAGGAGCACAGAGTAGAAGAAAGCAATTGGTGAAATACTGTAAACTTTGAATTGGGTATGTATTTATGAACACTGAATTCAGAGACATACCAAGTTGATTGATAATTGATGGCAGCAGATCTTGCAGTTCTGTCGAGATTAAGAAAAGTTAGAATAAGAATACCGTTACACAAGCATCAGAAAAGAAACTAATTTAGAAAATAGCTGCCAATTTGTAAGTGGGTAAAAGAACATGAATGATTATGAAATCCAAGTTGAAACCAAGAAAAATGGCCAAGAGCAAACAACATCAAAGACATGTTAATAGAAGAAGCATACTCTTTGTCTGTGGAGTTCCACTGACCACCCATGTATTAGCACCAATTGAAGCTTGCACTGCAAGGAAACCAAGAAACAAATGTGAGGAAGTGGAAAACTAATCCTGAAGAACTGAATTTATTGTTAAGGAGTATCACCTTTAGGATTCAGAAACTGAATGACCACATCATCCTTAAAGATGTTGACCTCTTCAATACCAGGGATGGTGTTCACTCCTACTCTTTTCAGGGTGCTCTGGAGCCTTTTGTCATCTGTAGTTGTGGTCTTGTGTACAGCCTTCTTCTTCCTACAACAACATAGAGATCATATATTTAACATGACAATGGGGTTCCAGGTTCGCTAGCATCGCGTTGATATAGATACATAACATATTGATCAATCTTAACACGACACCAGGATAATAATAATGTGTGTAGCACTGTTTCCACGTATAAGCCAAAATGCACATGTTTAAGCACAAAACAATCTTATATGCTAACATACAAAAAAATAGTTTTAAGTGCAACATATCATCTCTTAGATACATAAGTGAAAAGAAGAAGCACCTGCGCATGCTACCCTTCCCCCCGGTGCGCACGGCACCTGCCATCTTCTTGAGCTTTTCGACATTCATCTGCATGAGAGACAAATAAGATCACTACATGGTTCTTTCAGTTATGCAAGAGACAAGCCACCCTAAAGAGTTGGAACAAAGACAAGATACAGTCACAAACAACAACACAGAGTAGAGATCCGTGGAAGAACAGAAAGCATGAAGCTCAATAACTTAATCCAAGTGAACATAGGAAGGGAAGAACCCTTGGCCATATGAGGTTCAACCAAGTAACTGATGCTTCCTAGATAACCACCAGTACAAATACAGCTGACTTCTCAGTTGACATGGCAAAACAAAGACCCATCTTAGTCACTTGTGGCTCATGTCAGTTGAGCCACTGGTCAAACATACTACACTAAAATTGTCTGACTCAACACTACAACCGATTAGTAGCATTATTACTACTCTGCTGAAACCAATCTCCCACTGCTTTGACATTTATCATGATAACGATATACTAAAAGCTACTCTACTAGTAATAATCACTGAGTGTAAACCTATCCACCCATTCCTGGGTTTAGAAGAACACCATATACAAATAAAAAAGCTCTTCTGCTCTTGACAAAACAGGTACTACCAAGCAACGCAAAGCCCCAGCTCTCATATGATGCAGCAAATACCTTCCATAACTGAGAGCACTACTTAAGTGAGTAGCATACGCGCTAAACAGAACCCAGCTTAAGCGCCGCTTCCAGATTCGATCGCAAATCTATCGAGGAAACCATTCCAACCGCTCGAGTCGCATCACGCGAGCGCAAAGCCGCGTGCACCTGCCTAAGCCAGTAAAAGGACAGATCCAATCGCTCCAGAGCAAACAAAAACGCGGTGATGTTGTCACTTGACGGTAAGATATGGTGTTCGAGATAGCGGTAGCCGGGAGCAGCTCACCTTGGCTGGGGGGGGAGGATCGGAAGCCGCGGCGTCGGCGCCGGCGGCGGCGCGAGGGGGGAGGAGAGGATAGGGGCGGGAGAGACCAGGGGGAGTGGGGAGAACGGATAGGGGTCGGGGACGGGAGGATGGGTGCTCGCTGCGAGTCCTCTTTTAGTTTTAGGGTTTTAACACGGGGGCAATCCTGGGCGTACGATCCTCGATCCACGGCTGCGGCAGCGGAGGGTTTGCACTCGGTGTTCAGCTGCGAGCGTGCGTGCGTGCGTGCGTGCGTGCGTGCGTGCGTGCGTGTGTGGCGAGTTGAGAAATGCACCTGCACGATAGCACGTAACTACGACAAGGAAAATGATCTACGGTGGTCGATTGGCCGAATGCAACGCCGATCAACCCCACCACATGTGTCTCTCTCCTTTGCATCCTTTTTCTTTTCTTTTTTCCTGATGCTAAACCACTAAGGCTGGTCACAATAAAAGTAACTTAGGTAATAATATCACACATTTTAAAACAAACTTGCTTATGTGGTATATAGTTAATAAGGAAAAAAGTGATTGTGGTAATTTAGCTAGTTATTGTAACATCACACATACCAAAGCAAAATGAGTTTATAACCTAATAAATAAGATTTTTGCATGACACCACATACATGTTAGTACTACACATTGTGTAGGTGATAACATAGACTCGTAATATGGGTATGTTACTAGTCTAAGTTACTCTCCATTGTTACCAGCCTAAGGTCGTCTGCTCTTTCCTTTCCCAAAACGACCCACCATGGTCGCATCCTCCTCCCTTTGCCTCGAGAGCGAGCCGCCATGGTTGCCTTCTTCTTCGTTCCTGACGTGAGCCGCCATGATCGCTGCCTCCTACTATCTTCCAATGTGAGCCGTTATGGTGCTCCCTCCTTGTCAGTGCCCGCGCACACACCGCTCCCCAGGCGATCGCCATGGCCGCCTCCTCCACCCCCCCTTCCCCCGACGATGGAGACAGGGAGGTCTTTGGCGGTGCAATTGGTAGTTTTCTACTGTAACCGGAGTCTGAAAATGTTGGAACCAAAGGCCATGTTTGATGAAACCAATAGCATGTTTGAATTATGCCAGAGGCAATAATAAAATGTATTACTATTATAATTTTAAGTTTATTATGAATGTTTATATGTTTGTGTTATAACTACTAGGGTATTATGCAGAGGTTTGCAAAATGCATGTTAACTAACTTCGAAGAAAAACTCAGTTTCGGGTATGGAGTATAAACATCAATTGTTTCTAGTCTTACCTCTAAGACTAGCACGTATATTTATGATGATCATGTTTTCCTGACTATAGACACCAAGTATTTTGGTAACATATATGAGCACGTTGTTATCAGAACAAGGGTGCTAAACCGATCTAATTGTATGATTTACATTGAGATCATATCATATTCATGTTATGAGTAATAAAATCAACTAAAGTTAATATGCAAGTGTCCTTAATGACCATGAGAATGTTTTGCAACTTCATATCGGAAGGTGGGCTTTGACTATGGCTCAGTTCTTTTGAACTGTGGCTTATCCATAAGCTGCTGTGAAAATAAGCTCCACATAAGTTGTTGTGAAAATAAGCTCCTGAGAATAAGTCGACGAGTTATTTTCAGTTTCTGTGTCACCGCCTTATTTCTGATGTACCCAATAGAAAGTCTGTAATGCCCATGTATTGTAATTTTTTCCATTGTGCTTTCATCTATTTATCATAATAACTATCACATTGTGCTTTCATCTATTTATTATAATAACAGTATAAAACAATTGTAAGAATTTAAACATATAGCAATGAGGTCACTTTAGTACACACATATAGATGCACACCTACTGGACATCACCTAGAATAAAAAATTGCAGTTGTGCAAATTATATTTTTGCACTTACCTACACCATAAACTGAGTACAAATCACATAATAGCCACAAGAATGTCGTTCATACATAAAAAAGAAACAAAAAATCTGAAGAAATACAAGGGGCTCGGAGGTGTCTTGGCCGACGTCGGTCCAAAGCTACGCTGTCGGATTTGAGGGCGTCGGGGGAGACGCGAGCAGGCAGAGCTATGATCCAACACCCATCGATCTCGGGGAGGTGTCCGCGGTCCAAAGGGAGGCGAGGGATGAGGCCACCGCCGGCGGAGGAAGGCGAGGTCGAAGGTGGTGGATCTTGAGCGCATTCCGGAAGGAGAGGAGGGCAACCGCCGATGGAGGGAGGCTGGGTAGGTGTCGGCGACGAACCCTAGAAGGGGGGCAGGCGACAGCGTGAAACCTGGGGAGCGGGGAGAGGACGAGAGGATGGGGTCGGGGAGAATGACGAGAGGATGGGGGCGGGGATTGGGGCCTCGTTGTTTCCTCTGGTGGGAGCCTGGGAGTGGAATTTTCTTCATAATACCGAGCACGTACAAGGCCAGATCAATATACTGGTTCCCCACTTTGCAGGAAGCTGCGAGAAGCTGCCCCTCCCCCAGTTTTTCCATTGTGAAGGGAAGGGTTGTGGAAATAAGTTAAGCCCATCTGCGAAAACAAGTTTTTTGGGATTTTGGCTTATTTTGGCAATAAGCTGCTATAAGCTGGAAAAGAACTGCCCCTATGTCTCAAACCCAGTAGCGGAGCCAGCCGGAACCGGCGCTCCGGGTGATTAGTGTAGCTACAGTTCTAAGCAGTAGTATACACTATAGCCCCTTCTATAAACTACAAAGAGCTAGATGGCCACACCACAGGTCATGGCCATGGCTGCCTGGGGCCTGGCTCCGCCTCTGCTCAAACCCATCCGTAACAGGTGTGGCAATAAAGGCTTTAATCCTACACACCTGAAAGTACGTCAAAGGACTTAACGATTCAAGTTGGGAATTTGCTCCTCCAACGATGAAGAGATACTTTGTGGGCATCTCAGTATTACGGTATCCAACATCGTCTGGTCGGACACTCTGTGAATTTACCACAAGGGATACCAAAATACTTAACGAGAAAATATGCCAAAACTAGAAACAAGATAATTTGGTATAGTGGTTAATAGTTAATCACACGGATACGTAAAAGATCTCACCTAAAGTTTTGTATACTATCGGGAAGCAAATAGGATTGGATGTTAAGTTTACGGTTCACTCGAACTTATATTCATGTAGGTGCGGGAATCTTTATGGGTGTTAATGGCTCCGCTATCGGTTATTGTTCCGTGAGAAAAAAAATCGGTTCATGTCCGTATCCTACCGAATCTATGGTGTCACACACTTAAGGGTAGTTGATTTGTTGAGTACTAGAGTGATAAGATCATGTATATATCACACCGGGAAAGTCTCGGAGTGGTCGGGTTATGATCGGTGTGAAAACCGATATCGTTTCGGGAAGCCGGTAAAGTACCGGAAAGAGTTTTAAGAAACCCGATAAAATCGGAGGGTCGGAAAAGTTTCGGGATGACCTAAATATATTTAATATTTAATTCTTGTGAATTCATGGATTTTCCAAAATTATTAAAAGGGTTATAATATCAATGGGTCCCCTCCCGCTTGGAAGGCTCAAGTGGGGGAGCCACTTGAGCCAAAGAGGCCCTTTGGGGGAGGCGCCCTAAGAGGGCCTCCACCTCCCCTTGGCTGCCACTAGAAGGGGGAGAGGAACCCTAGGCGCAGCCCTAGGGCTCTCCCTCCTCCAAGATGGCCTCCCCTTCCCTCCCACTATAAATAGAGGTGAAGGGGGCATTATATCTCTTTAGATCTAAACACCATTATACCCTAAAGGGATGTTACTCCCTCCTATCTACTTCGGTGGTGCCGAGCTTTAGAAGGCGGAGCCCTGCCGGATCATCTATAACGTACGTGTGGATCAATCATAGAGAGATCGGTGTTCCATCTTTCGTTCGAAGGAATTCTCTGGATTCGATCTGTTCAAGGCGTTGCACTTCTATACGCTTCCTCAACTCTCCATCCTCTTCTTCTGCTGAGAGACAACGTTAGTTGAACGGTCGTAAGGTAACAAAATCGCTAACCTTGTGTGCATCTAGCTAGATCTATCTTGGGACTTGGTTTCATAGTGCAAATTTTTTGTTTTCTACTCCGAATCCCAACGGTGGTACGAGAGCTAGTTCAAGTGATAGATGCAGAAACGAACCAAAAAGTTCATAAGTGACAAACAACATTGGATAAAATTATTTATGTGCGGTATTTTTTATATTAGATATATACTGGATTTTTAGGTTGCTTCCCCTTGAATTGCACAATTACTTCCACCTATATTGCTCGATTTTGTAACAATCATCTTGCCCCATCGTAGGTCCTTCTATACTGCTCCTGAGTATGTTTTTCGCGCGAAAGAGTTGTGGGTCTTGCTTTTGGTGTGAAAAGATTGTGTAACAAAAAGGTCTTGTTAGATTATTTATTTAGCACGGGGATCACACGCATTGCCGAAGTTCAGTATGGTTTATGAGATTAATGTGTAGTCTCATGGCTGACACGCCTTGCATGTTAATCTAGCATTTTGAAAGTTGTGTCTTATGTGATTACTAGATAGCAAATCATTTTGCCATGCAAACCCTTTAGTCACGTAAAAATTGCAAGAAACTTCGGCAAAGTTGTGTCTTATGTGAATACTTCTAACTTGTTTTTGCAAGATCATGTGATATGGTGTAGTCTTCGTCATGAACTACGTTTTATGAGACAATTATACTTTGTAATATAATATTCGCATAATTTTCATGTCATGGTAGGACATGATGGCTAGAATCATATGATTGTCTTTTATTAGGCCTGCATGCCACACTTCATGTAAATTTTTATTTAGTAGAATAAAGGCTAGCAATAGTTATAGTATCTACATGAAGATGATGATCATACGTCAAGGTGCTCGACGATGTGCCATGCGTGTAAGTGATGTCTCCGCCAACCAAATATGAAAAAATAAAAGCATAGTGCTCGGAGTTTCTTGAAGAAAAGGCTATAGCATGTCACATACTTAACTCATGTGATGTTAATCCTTTTAATTGCCTGTTTTGAATGCGGAGGGTAGCTCGGGCACTCCCTCTCTCGTAGGGGCGGTGTCTTGATCCAGATATCGGGATTAGACCTCCTCGCACTCCCCCTGGCGTCATCGGTGGCACAGGTGATTTGCTGAGTGAAAACTCCGTAAAAATTGCACCAGCGACGACGACACCGTGGGTGTCGCGTTCTTCTTGAAGACATCATCATGGTTCTTCTCTTCGTGTCAAGGCCCTGGGTGAAGACCTTTGACTAACTAGACTCTGCAACGGCGATTCTTTGCATTGTATTCCCTTTTGAGGGCGCTACCGTGGAGTCTAGGTGTAGCGTTGGGTTGTGTGTAGTTCTTCCGTTGCTCTTTGCTGGTAGCATGGTGCGTGCGCCGACTATCTCGGGATCGACTTGTGTAAGAGAGGTATCTCACCATCTTGTATCATCCAGTTGTGTACCTTGTTCGATTCTTTTATCTATAAAGGGGGGCGAAAGCCTATTTTCTGTGCGGTATGATGTGCCTCCTCCTAGATCATAATTTGTGAACCTATCTAATTTTAACTAAATGTTAATGGATCTGCAGGATGAACAATTCAAGACTACTCCTGAATGCTAACTTTCCATTCAAGATGTTTTGATTTCTTGCTATTTCTTTCATTGAGTTGCCGGTCTCTCAGCATCACCATGACGTAAGGAAGGTACTATATCTTCTTTGACCATGCTTGGTGTCAAATCCATGTTTTATGTAGATTAGAGATTGTCCTCTAACTGATGTGTGTGTCGTACGGTGAAAATAATATGCCATCCTGTGACGAGGAAACCCATATTTTCTTCAAGTTCTTTGTAGGAAATAAAGCATAAATAGCATTCGAGAAGATGATCAATGATGTGCTCCCTTGGTTTCCTTTTACTCTACATATAAGATTTCTCTGAAGCCAAACTTCGTAAAATTTGACCAACTTTACAGAAAAAAGCATCAACATCCATAATATGAAATCAATATCATTAGATGCATCATGAAATTAATTTTGATATTATTTAAATTTTAAATAATATATGTTTATAATTTTTAATATGAATTTGGTGAAACTTTATGTAGTTTGACTTCAAACAAAGCTTAGATGTGAAGTAAAAAGAAACGGATGGACTAAAATATGCTTCATGGCGTCCATAGATATAGCACAAGCTAAGTTTTTATGGGATAATTGTTGGAATTATGCCCTAGAGGCAATAATAAATTGTATTATTATAATTCCAGGTTCATTATTAATGTTTATATGTCTGTGTTATAACTGCAATGGCTTATGCGGAGGTTTGCCAAGTAGCATGTTAACTGCCTCCGGAGGAAAACCCATATGCAGGTGTGGAGTATAAACACCAAGTGTTCTTAGTCTGGCTCTAGGACTAACCCGTGTGTTATGGATGACATGTTTTCCTGTTCATAGGGCATTGGAAATGCCGGTAACACATGTGAGCACATTGTTGCCAGAACAAGGGTGCTGAACCAATCCAATTGTATGATTTACTTTGAGATCACATCATTTCCATGTTATAAGTAAAATCATCTAAAGTTAATATGCATGTGTCCTTCATGACCATAAGAATGTTTCGTAACTTCATACCGGAGGGTGGGTTTTGACACTGTCCCAACACCACCCGTAACAGGCGTGGCAATAACGGCTTTGATCACTCACACCCGAAAGTGTGTCAAGGGACTTAACGATTCGAGTTGGGAATTTGCTCCTCTAACGATGGAGAGATACTTCTGTGGGTCCTCTCGGTATTACGACATCTAACATCGTCTGGCCAGACACTGTGAATTGATCACAAGGGATACCGGAATACTAAACGAGAAAATGGAACAAAACAAGAAGGAGGATGACTTGGTATAATGGTTAATGGTTAATCATGCAGATACCTAATAGATCTCACCTCAGGTTTTGTATAGTATCGTGAAGAAAATAGGACTGGCATGTTAAACTTGTGGTTCACTCGAATTTATATTCGTGTAGATACAGTAACCGTTATGGGTGTCCATGGCTCCGCTATCCGTTATTGTTCCGCGGGAAAGTCAGTTTTCGGTTCATGTCCGTATCCTACCGAACCTATGGGGTCACACACTTAAGGGTGGAAGATTTGTTGAGTAGTAGAGTGATAGGAGCACAAGTATAACACACCGGAAAAAGTTTCGGAGTGACTGAGATTTAATCGGAGAGAAAACGGGAATCGTTTCGGGGACCCGGTAAGGTACCGGGAAGAGTTTTGAGAAAACCGGGTAAAACCGGAGGACCGGAAAAGTTTCGGGATGGTCTAAGTATGTTTAATATTTATTTATTGTGAATTCCCAAATTGCCATGGAATTAATAAAATAGATTTAATATCAATGGGCCCTCTCTCACTTGGAAGGCCCAAGTGGGGGAGGGAGCACTTGGACCAAGGAGGCCCAAGGGGGGCGCCCTAGGAGGAAGCTTCCTCCTAGGTGAGGAAGCTTCCTCCCCCCTTCCTTGGCCGGCCTAAGGGGGGGGAAACCCTAGGGCGCCACCCCTAGGGCTGCCCCCTCCTCCAAGATGGCCTCCCCTCCCCTCCCCTCTATAAATAGATGAGAAGGGGCACCCCCCAACAGATGAACTAGTCAAGATTGTCTTGCCCCTGGGCTGCCCCTCTCCCCTCTCTTGTAGATCTGATCTCCACCATATATCGAAGTGCTGCTCCTCCCTCCTCTCTACTCCGGAGGCGCCGAGCTCTGGACGGCAGAGCCCTGCCGGATCTTCCACACCATACGTGTGGATTGATGCCCCACAAACTTAAGGGATCGAGACAGTCTTCGCGGGTAAGTTAACCCAATTTATTGATTCGACACACGGGGAGCCAAAGAGTATTTATAAGCTTTGACAGTTGAGTTGTCAATTCAACCGCACCTGAAATATACTTGCTTGCAACAAAAGATAAGTGGTAATGGTAATATGCTAGTGATGGTGACGACAGCAAAAGTAAACAGCAAAAGTAACAACTAATGACCAGCAGGATTGAAAACACTGTAGGCTAGGGAGATGGATGGTTGGGCGCTGCATGGATGAGAGTGAACATGTAATAGATTCTAACACGGGGCAAGGCACACAGAAAAGAAATGATCATCTAGGCAAATATCAAACATTAGGCATGTATCCCGTAGGTAGTTGTGCGTGCTTGCAATAAGAACTTGCACAACATCTTTTGTCCTACCATCCCGCTATGAACGGGGCCAAAGGGAACTTATGGAGATTAAGGTGATCCTGTCAAAGAGCACCGGAACAAAGCAATAAACTCAATGGATACATGGAATCCTCAAATTATGGACCATCCCCTTTGGTGTCCCAAGCTGTCACCTTTGGGATCGCCGGTTCCGGACCATAATAGGTGCATACAACTCATAGATAGGATCAAGAACACAAATATATTCATGAAAACACATAGGGTTCAGATCTGAAAACATGGCACTCGGGCCCAAAGTGACAAGCATTAAGAGCAACAAGTTGAAGCAAAGAAGATAAACACCAATCTAGAAGATAGGCAACATGCCCCCAACAATCTGACGAACTATTACATGATCAAACTCATCCAATCCCTACCATCCCCTTTTCCTACAGCAGGGAATTACTCACACATGTGAAGAGAAGTCATGGAGGAGGGATGGATTGGTGATGGTGATGACGATGGCGACGATCTCCCCTCTCCGGAGGCCAAATCAGCCTCCAGATTAGCCCTCCCGAAGAAGAACAGAGGGTGGCGGCGGCTCCGCGACGGAAACTGGAAAAGCGACTTCTGTTCTGGGGTTTCCGCGTCACGGGAATAAATAGGAGTCGAGGTAGGGCACCAGAGGAGGGGGGAGGCGCCCAGGCGGCCAGAGGGCGCGATCCCACCCCTGGCCGCGTCAGGGGGCGCCTGGGGCCCCCAGGACTCCCCTCTGGTCCCAATTCTGGTATCTGGCTCCTTCGGGTGCGTGGATTTTCTGGTATTTTTCTGGGAATTTTCTGGGACGTCCAAAAATCCATTTTCCTGCACACAATAAAACCATACAGGCAACTCTGCTGAAAACATCGTTAGTCCGGGTTAGTTTCGTCCAAATCATGCAAGAATGAGGGCAAAACAATAGCAAAAGTGTTTGGAAAAGTAGATACGTTTGAGACGTATCAACTCCCCCAAGCTTAGCATATTGCTTGTCCTCAAGCAATTCAGTTCAACGAACTGGACGCGACAAAGAAAACTTTTCCAAACTCTTTTTGCTTCATTAGATGTATATAAGCATGTACTACGAAAAGAGTTTAGCAAGTATTGAAACAATGCTATAAGGACAATGCACGAAGCAATTCTTTTTTCATGTGATCAATCACAAACAACTAAAAGTAAATAATATGCTACTGAAAATCAAGACAAGATCACAATGCACATAGCCTGAACATACTTGAGTGGCATTTCGCTAGCCTCCATGAGTGAAGCAAAACATAAATGCAGAAACTCCTCCGGAGTTTTAAAGGTGACTAGAGCTCAGTATTTCAGACTAGCAATAACACAAGCATGCAGAAGACAATGTAATACTTTGGGACAATGCATGTTACACTAAGAATGACAATTATGCTCTCACAGTTGGTGCTTTGAAGAAAGAAGGTGAAGACTTTCGAACCGTGGCTTTTGATGGCAAGGTTGAAAACCCGTGAAAGGAAGCAAAGACTAAACATGTGCCAGAGCTCTTGGTTTTGAAAAAAGAGATAAAACTCTTTTGAGAGGTGTAACTTTCCAGTCAACGGTGAACGGTAAAGGTCTCTCAATATCTCCCATGCCAACCATATTAATGCCTTTTTCTTACACATATTCCCTTATCCATAAATCCTCTGATGGTCTACGGAACCTTTTATTTTGCCTCAAGGATGGAAGGAGGGTATCGTTCCATCTATCATAAGCAGCATTTGGTCCATTTCACTCCATCATCAAGTATGGGGGAGGTGTAACTCTCATATTTATTTTTCTTGACTAGTTAAAACTTCCGTCAAAATATTTTTGGCATGCAAGATACTGATTTCCCCTCACCGCACCATGAGCTTGTACGGTTACAAAAGGGAAGCTTTTGAATAAATTTCGAGATGGCACATGAAAGCCTAAGTTAGGAGTGGCCGGTAAATACCACATATAGGTAGGTATGGTGGACTCAAATGGAATAACTGGTTTCAAGGATTTTGGATGCACAAGCAGAATTCCGGTTAGTGCGAGCGAAGGCTAGCAAAAGACTGGGAAGCGACCAACTAGAGAGCAATAACTGTCATAATCACGCAGAGCGACAAAGCAACATTGAATCGGGCATGAAAGTGATATAACTATTCTGAAACAAAAAGATCATCAAGGCATAATGGACTTTTTAGTCATAAACATGTGTGAATATGTGCCAAGTCAATCCAAAAATTCTCCGAAGGGAAATACCACTTCAGTATGCCAAACCATGAACAATGCAATGCATGTAAATCATTTCAACAACACATTATGTACTCTAGTTATTTGAGACTAGACACAAGAAAGCATGAACACTGGGAAAGCATTGTAAACATAGCACTATGTCGCTACAAGCTGGTCTCTAGATCATAAGTACATGCATATGTACAAAAGTAGAAACAAGAAGAGTTCATACCGGTTTTCCTTGTTGCTTCCCTTCCGTCGATCTTCGTCATTACTGCCTTGTAACTTGCACGATCGAACGTGGGAAATATTATCAAATCCCATCACGGACTCGAGCTGAACTCTAAAAACAAAGCAAACTAAAGAGAGAAAGGAAATCTTTTTGGGTTTTTAAAAGGTTTAAACAAGAGCAAAAGAAAAGAGAAAATCTTTTTGTTGTTTTTGCAAAGAAAGAAGGAAAGAAGGACGGGTAAAAGCTTCGAAAAGATCAAAGTGAACAAAAATAAAACGGATAATACAAATGGAAAAGTGAGAAGGGCACGCACTCCCCCAAGCTTAGGATTTTGGCCTAAGTTGGTAGTAGCTAATGTCTCCAGGAGCCTCCTGCTCCAGGGTGGTACTGGTGAGTCCAAGGGTCGTATGAGGCTTCCGGTGTGTACACCGAAGTCCTCAGATCTTCCCACGAAGAAGGATCCGCGCTCCAAGCAGAGGAAGACCCTTCACCAAACTGGGTGAAGGTCTCCCCCTGGAAAGGTGGTAACTCACCATGCTCCTCCTCGTCGGGCACAACCCCCTCCATGGGGTTATGAAACTGATGCTGAACCACGAACTCATCGAAGTGGATAGCATCGAAGGACCATCCATTCCTGCGAGAGAAATCGAACAAAAGAGGTGCAGGTAGACGGATCTTGCATTTCGTGGTGGCTCCGAAACGCAAGATATAATCAAGGTTACCAAACTCGGAAGTCATGGTAACAAACTTATGCCTTTTCATAGCAGTAAGATCAAAACTTAAATAAGTAAAAGGCTTATCATCGGGGTGTGGGGTGCCATTAAGAGACTCTAGGATAAGTGTGGCGTAAACGCCACCAAATAAATATCCCTTGTTACCGTTCATAGCAAGGCGTCGAGCAATTAAGGCACCCACATTATAATCAAACCTCCCTGAGAGGGCGCTTGCCAGGATAGCAATATCCGGCGCAGATATGTTGCTCGTGTTGTCACGAGCTAACAACCCTCTAGCAATAAAATACGCAAAATACCTGAGGTGTGGGAATAATATGCTGGAGATCTTTGACCGATGAATATCCCTTGTATCCTTGCTACAGAGAGAGTTGAAGACGGTTCTCAGCTCGGAGGGCTGAGAGCTCATCTTCGCCGTCAGTCCAATGTTCGGCACACCTATTATTTCACAAAACTTTTCCAAAGGCATGGTCAAAAGATTATTGTAAATTTTAAACTCAACAGAACCATTATCAAGGTTATATCTAAAACTGTTAATGAAACAGGAGGTGAGTTTTTGATACTGAGCAACACGGCAC
This sequence comes from Bromus sterilis, assembly GCA_950022295.1. Taxonomy (NCBI): domain Eukaryota; kingdom Viridiplantae; phylum Streptophyta; class Magnoliopsida; order Poales; family Poaceae; genus Bromus; species Bromus sterilis. Next base: position 131,849,404 of record OX465601.1, on the reverse strand, counting down.
GTTGCGAGCCGCGTCAGACCTGCATTAGCACAAAGATTATAGAACTCCTCCTTAATTCCTGCAGCTTCAAGGAATTCATCGCACGGGAAAGTCATTGCACGTGATGGATTTGTGTCCTCCAACAATTCTAAGGGCACATGATCTTCGTTGTAGCTCACCCTAGCAGTCGAGGGTGAAGCTGTAGCTCTTGTAACTCGATCGGAGCGCTCGGGCCTCTTCTTCCCAAGCCACCCCTTTGCTCTTCCTAGCAAACTCATTTCTGAAATTTTTGACAAATTACAAAAACAAGGATTTAAACAAAGTGAGTTAAGGCAAACTACTCAACCCACTTATCTAAGGCAAAAACTTGCATCAAAACTTGGAAAATAAATTTCTACACATGCATGCAAGCTCATCTAAACAGCACCAAGAAATACTAAATACTCACAAATGAAGCCACCAACCAAAAATCTATTTGGAGGAGTGGAGGAGTTACATACCAGGGAGTATTTTCCCAAAACCTCAACTCAAATGATTGGTCGTAGAGAGAGATCGAAATTCTGGACGGAGAGCAGCAAGAACACAAGAACAAAGTGCAGAACTCGTGTTTTTGGAAAGAGAGGAAGGAGGAGGAAGAAGACTTACCTGGTTGGCTGCCATGTGGGCCCAGGCGCCCTGTGGGCGCGGCAAGGGGCAGGCCGCGCCAGCTGGCCGCCTGGGCCACTGGTGGCCCCTCTGGTCAGCCCCAGGTGCCTTTGGGTCACTCCCGGGATGGATTTTTTTTTCTGGATTTTTTCTGAAAACTTCACTGTTGAAAATTTCTCGGAATTCAAAAAGCTGCGAAACTTTCTGAAAACTTAAAGCAGTGATTAGTATTGTGAAGCTTCAAAAACACAAAAACTTGGTACAACAAAGAGAATAAAAGCTAAAGCAAATGAAAACATAACAAGCTTAACTTTTTACCTATATAAAACAAGCTCACTAGTAAGGTTGATCAAGTCTTACCAACAAACCGGCGATATATAGAACAAGAAGTCTCACCTCTTATGAAGCGATCATTGCACCTTTACTTTAATGGACATTGTCCCCACCATAATGGTTTTGTATTTGTGGTGCACATGTCGTGGACAGTCCCATTCTCCAATCTTCACGGTCTCAACATTCTCTATAGAGTTAAGGCCATGCCTCTTGTCGATCTTCTTTGGAAAATACACCGTGTGTTCTTTATCATCAACGTTGAAAGTGACCTTTCCTTTATTGCAATCAATAATAGCACCTGCGGTGTTAAGAAAAGGTCTACCAAGAATAATGGACATGCTCCCATCCTCGGGCATGTCAAGCACAACAAAATCTTTAAGGATCAAACAATTAGCAACTTCAACGGGAACATCCTCACAAATACCAATGGGGACAGCTGTTGACTTGTCATCCATCTGAAGAGAGATATCTGTAGGGATTAGTTTCTCTAAACAAAGCCTCTTGTAAAGAGAGAAAGGCATAACACTTACTCCTGCACCAAGATCACAAAAGCAGTTCTGACGTAATTATTCTTTATGGAGCAAGGAATGGTGGGTATACCTGGATCATCAAGCTTCTTAGGAATCTTGCCACTGAAAGAGTAGTTAGCAAGCATAGTAGATATTGCCTCATTAGGAACTTTTATTTTATTTGTGACAATATCTTTCATATATTTCGAATAGGGAGGTAACTTAATAGCATCAGTCAAAGGGATTTGAAGAAAAAGAGGTTTCATCCATTCACAAAAATTATTATAATGCTCTTCTTCTTTAGATTTGAGGGACTTACCTGGAAAGGGCATGGGTTTCTGTATCCATGGTTCTCTTTCCTTCCCATGTCTTCTTGCGATGAAGTCTTCTCTAGAGTACTTCTTGCGTTTATCGGGTGTTTCTTCTTCTCTTACCTCGGGAGAATCATCCTTCTCCGTGTCCTTTTCTTCAGGCTCGGCACCGTCTTCTGTTTCAGCATCGGAGGTAGATATGCTGTTAGGATCAACAGCTGGCTTTTTTCTTGTGATAGGATCATCGGGATTGTCAGCCTCCTTGTGTTTCTTCTTCTTCTTTTTCTTCTTCGGAGAGTGACGGGGATCAACCCCGGCAAATACCATGGTCAGGGACCCTGGGTTAGTCATGAGAGGCATAGGTTGAACGATAGCTCGTCGGCAAACAAGGAGGCCCGCTCCTGCTCGATATTATTGATTGGGGAGATGCGATTACAGTGGAGGCCAAGGCCGGAGCACTCAAGGCTAGGGTTACAAGTAAGATTAGATCTCTTTGGCGTCGCCCCTCCTAGCCCTTATATACTAGGCTAGGTCTCGGGGAGTTCATCTACGTGCACAGGTAAACTTTCCTAACCCTAGATTTCTCCGTACGGCAGGTCTTCGCACCTTCCTTGTGAGTCGAGGACTTCTACGTCAGTGCCATCTAGTGGGCCGAGGCCGTATCTTCATGGGCCTTCTGCCTTCATAGACACCAGGTAGGCTCATCCGTAGGAGTCGTGGGGTCACCCCCTCGTCAGTAGCCCCCGAGTGCCTGGGGGACTCGAAGAGTCGCGCAGGTACTCGAGTACATTCATTTGTCGTTCATTGATATGCACGGTTCATCCGTGGGTCGCTGGCAGTCTGGTGGCCATGACAAAACCTGTTTCGAGGGATGCTAAGCTGAAAGGGCCCAAGGAGTCGACGGGTCGAGCCTTGGTGAATTGTACTAGGACAAATACCACAGTAGCCCAATCAAACCCACGTCCCTCGATGTGAGCTTGGAACACTGGTGTCGAGCAAAAGTACGGTCGCTTCAGGTCTTACGGTGTTCATTTGCCGCCAGTAATGTGTGTAGCCTAAGGCGCGTCTGCCCGACTTTTCTATCATGCTCTGCGCATGGGAAAGCTTGGGAGTGAAATCGCTCTTCGGCAAGTCCCAGCCCGGCCGTACTTCGCAGCGGGGTCTTACCTACACGCTAATCTTGCGTGGCTTCTGGGCATAGTGTATCGTGTTCCAGGAATGTGTGTTTTTGAGGCGCGGAGCCTTATAGCATTGCACCCGCTTGGAACAGAACATCAAGCGAGTTGTTCACTCATTCACCCGAGGAGCTTAGTTTCGAGTGCTAAGTCGGCGGGTTTTTTGCGAGTAATCACTTGAATGCCGTTTTCGGCTCTTGAGGTGAGGGAGCACCTGAGACTCTTAGCGCCGTATGGTCTTGGCGAGTGCTTGTTTGTCTTACGTCGGGTTGAGGGAGCACCCGAGACTCTCATAAGTGCGAGTGGTCACTCGAGCACGTGGCTAACCTTTAGGTGAGGGAGCACCCGGGACTCTTATGATGTACGCTCCCGATGGGAGTAAGATGTTTTTCCTTCCTTGGGGAAAAGATCTGAAAGATGGAATCTCTGGGCCTTGATGGGGTACTGAGTACGCCTTGCTGTTTGGTTTGCTTCGCTGTTCGTCAGGGACAGTGATGCCTCTGTTTGATGGTTGTTAGTGATGCGCTGCCAGTGAACCGTCATATCTTGAGGACCGGTCATAATGCTGGCAGTTTGTGGCATGCGGCAGGCGCCGGTTGAGTTTCCCATGCGTGCGTTGGAAACGCGCGCGAATTGACGCGCCCTACGTACAGTGCTTCCCGTGGGAAAGCATCTTCGTCTTGGAGTTCGTGACGGCTGGGTCATTTGGTCTTTGAATTAATTGCTGTTGTCGTCTTGGCTTCTCTGTGCTTCGAGGAATTTTGTTCTATAAATAGGCCTTTCTCTTCTACGCTTCTATCCAACTCGCTGCTTCACCTCTTTCTTCATCTCTCCTTCAGCTCATGGTTCCTAGGCGAGGCGTTGGCCGTGGCCGTGGTCGTCGTGGCCGTGGTGGCCGCACACCGCGCTCATGTCGTGGAGGTCGTCATGGTGCGGTGCCAATGCCTTCCTCCTCTCCCTTGGAGGAGGGGTTCTGGCGCTATGATTTTATTTTGCGCGTTCGTGGCTGACGGGGATCAACCCCGACAAATCCCATGGTCAGGGACCCTGGGTTAGTCATGAGAGGCACAGGTTGGACGATAGCTTGTCGGCAAACAAGGAGGCTCGCTCCTGCTCGATATTACTGATTGGGGAGATGCGATTACAGTGGAGGCCAAGGCTGGAGCGCTCAAGGCTAGGGTTACAAGTAAGATTCGATGTCTTTGGCGTCACCCCTCCTAGCCCTTATATACCAGGCTAGGTCTCGGGGAGTCCCTCTACGTGTACAAGTATGCTTTCCTAACCCTAGCTTGCTCCGTACGGCAGGTCTTCGCACCTTCCTTGCGAGTTGCAGACTCCTACGTCGGTACCAACTAGCGGGCTAAGGCCGTATCTTCATGGGCCTTCTGCCTTCATGGACACCAGGTAGGCTCATCCGTAGGAGTCGTGGGGTCACCCCCTCGTCAGTGGCCAAAGTGCCAATCGCATCCTTCTTCCTTCCACTTTTTCTGCCATTGTCTATGAACGTGGCTTGGATGGCTTGCTTCTGCACCTTCAGGGGAGCTGTCGATCTCCTTCTTATGTTGAGTTGGAGGTTGATAGCTCTCGCTTGATTTTTCTTGGCTCTGGTTGGGGTTTTTTTGCTCGACGGTTGAATTTGCGAGATGGTGATATGCTCAGCTATCTCTTTGACGGTGAGGGCACTATCATTGTCCGCGCATTCGATCCGAGTGGCAATAGCATGGATCCGCATGGGCAGGAGTCGAGCAGCGACAGCTCCATGAAGTCGAGGAGTCCTTCGCCTGCGTCTTTGACTGCTTCATCCTCCGGGGGTTCTTCTGGTGGTAGTGGTGAGCCGTCTTCAACTGCTTCCTCCTCTGCCTCTGAAGAAGACCTCGATGTCAAGCCACCGGTTAAACGAGAGCGGCAGGCGACCTTGTAGAACTTGAGGCATCAGCGTCATCTTCGCCGGCAGCTTGGGTGGAGCTGGAGAAGAAGCTAGAGGAGCAGGAGAAGAAGCTGGTGGAGCAGCGTCTCCAATGACTCCTGCAAATAAGTCGAGCTTCACCTTTTGTTATGTCATTGACATCATGAGCCTGCTGCTTCGACTCCTACTTTGTCTGTGATGATGCTCTTGTACTAGAATAAATTATCCCTCATGGGCACACATGTAGAAGTCATACTTCCTTGGGTGATTTCCTCTTGTAATAGGAGTTGCCTTCTATCCAAATGTAGTTGAGTCCTTTTGTACTGAAGATGATCCTTATGACGTAAACTGTACTTTATCCTTTGCAATGGACTTTATGTTTGAGCCTCTTTGCCACCGAAAAAACTATGTTCAAGTCCTTGATTATTAGGAGCTGTCTTTGATTTCCTTTGGAACTGAGAGTTGTGTTTGAGTTTTTTGCGGCCGAGAACTGTCTTCGAGTCCGTCCGATACTTTGAACTGTGGATTCTATCGGGTGCGCGACAGCGCTCCCGATGGGAGTAGTCCCCGAGGCTGCGCTTGAGTCGAAGGGTCAAGCGTAGGCTAGATTTTGTTTTCTTTGTTGTCTTTTATCGGGTGCGCGGCAGCGCTCCCGATGGGAGTAGCCCCCGAGTCTTTAGGCGATCGTTGGCGATCGGGTGAAGACTAAAAGAACTTGTGCTTCCTCCAAAGTCTTTTCAAAAGTGTTTGGATGCCATTGGAGTGTTAATGGTCGTCTCTCGGGTGGGGTTTGTACTCGAGGCCCCGAGTGCTTCATGAAGAATATCGCGTAGGCGATAGTGTTGCTTGGGGGGGGGTTGCTCTTAAGCCCCCGAGTGCGTTGATTTAAGATCGCGTGTGCGATAGCAGTTTCTCGAGGGGGGGGGGGTTCCTCTTCAGCCCCCGAGTGCTTTGATTAAGATCGCGAGTGCGATAACATTTGCTCGAAGGGGAGTTTCCTCTTCAGCCCCCGAGTGCTTTGATTAAGATCGCGAGTGCGATAATAGTTGCTCGGGGTGGAGTTTACTTTTCAGCCCCCGAGTGCTTTTGATTAAGATCGCGAGTGCGATAACAGTTACTCGGGGGGGGGGGGGGGAGTTACCTCTTCAGCCCCCGAGTGCTTTGATTAAGATCACGAGTGCGATAACAGTTGCTCGGGGGGGGGGGAGTTTCCTCTTCAGCCCCCGAGTGCTTTGATTAAGATCGCGAGTGCGATAGCATTTGCTCGGGGGGGGGGGGGGGGTAGTTTTCCTCTTCAGACCCTGAGTGCTTTGAGATGGTAGTATTTTGGCAACGCTTATTTTATTGCTGTCAAGCGATTTACATGAGTTGCCAGTCATGTCCGACCGATAGGGGCTATGGATAGAACAGTCACAAGTTTGCTACGTTCCATGGGTTGCCCACGTCCTCGTCTGTCTTTGGGTTCTTCAGTGTGTAGGCGCCGCCTCCAATGACTTCTGAGATTATGGATGGTCCTTCCAATTGGGGGGAAAGTTTGTGGACCTTTTCTTGTATTAGTCGTAGGACTAGGTCACCTTTGTTGAAGGTTCTGGTGCGCAGTCGACTTCTTTGGTAGGTACGCAGTTTGTCTTGGTACCCTTCTGATTTTGCCAGGGCTGTGTCTCTTGCTTCGTCAGCCGTATCTTTGTCGTCTCGTAATGCTTCTTTTGCTTCTTCTTCCTTGTATCCGGTGACCCGGGGTGCTCCGAACTTGAGGTCATGTGGTAGAACTGCCTCTGCCCCGTATACCATGAAGAAGGGCGTGTATTGGGTCGCAGTGTTTGGCGTGGTTCGTAAGCTCCACAGGACCGCGGAGAGTTCTTCTACCCAGTTACCGGCGGCTTGTTTGAGTGGTGCGAGGAGCCGTTTCTTGATTCCTCCACAGACAAGGCCGTTTGCTTTTTCCACCTGGCCGTTGGACTGCGGGTGCGCGACTGATGCATAATTGATTTTGATGCCCAGTTCTTCGCAGAAGTTCTGAAATTCTGCGGCCGTGAAGTTCGTGCCGTTGTCCGTGATGATGTTGTGTGGCACTCCTAATCTGAAGATGATTGATTTGATGAAGTTGACAGCCGTGAGAGCTGTAGAGCTGGTGATGGGCACTGCTTCGATCCACTTGGTGAACTTGTCGACTGCGACGAGCAGGTGTGTTCTTCCGCCCTTTGATGATTTCTTTAGTGGGCCCACCATGTTGAGTCCCCAGGTGGCGAACGGCCAGGATAGTGGTATGGTCTTGAGCTCTGATGCGGGAGCGTGTGGCCTGTTGGCGAATTTTTGACAGGCGATGCAACGTCACACGATTTCCTCTGCGTTTTTCATGGCTGTGGGCCAGTAGAATCCAGATCGGAATGCTTTGGACACGAGCACTCGACTGCTCGCGTGGTGCCCGCAGGTGCCTTCGTGGATTTCTAGCAATAGGGCTTTGCCGTCTTCTTCGTCAATGCACCTTTGGAGTATCTGGGTGATGCTGCGCTTGTATAGTTGTCTGTTGATCACAGTGAATGCCTTGGATCGTCGGCTGATGCGTCGTGCTTCGGCCACGTCTTGTGGAAGCGTGCCTTCGATTAGGAATCGGAGGAACGGTTTTGTCCAGACAGGTCCTTCGAACTCTGTCGGGGTTGTGCTGTCGGATGCACTGGTGCTTGTTTCTTCTGATGGTGTTGCTGCTGCCACCTGTGTTATTTCTGGTGTGTCTTCTCCATCCACTACCGCTTCAGGTGTTGCTGCCTGCGCCTTGATGGATCTTCGGTTGATGCTTTCGAGAAAAACGCCAGGTGGGACAGGCGCCCTGGTCGAACCGATGTTCGCGAGCTCGTCAGTTTCTGTGTTGTTGTCCCTGGTGATGTAGTTGAGCTCGCAGCCGTTGAAATTTCCTTCGAGTTCGTTGTAGAGCTTTTGGTAGGCCGCCATGTTGTCGGCTACTGCGTTGCAGTTTCTCATCGTCTGTTGGACGACGATATTGGAGTCCCCGTAAATTATGAGGCGAGTGGCTCCGCATGTTTTGGCCATGCGCATGCCATGTAGGAGTGCCTCGTATTCTGCTTCGTTGTTGGAGGAGTGACTGAAATTGATCTGGAGGACGTATTTCAACTTTGTTCCTTTGGGGGAGATGAGTACAACTCCTGCCCCAGCTCCTTGTTGTCTCTTCGACCCATCGAAGAACATTGACCATGAGCTTGATAGGTCTGGGGGGCCTGGTGTTTGAACCTCCGTCCACTCAACCAGGAAATCTGGGAGTACTTGGGCTTTGATGGCTGTTGGGTGCTTGTACTGCAGGTCTCGTGGGCTGAGCTCGATGTTCCACTCGGCGACTCGCCCGGTTGCTCCGGGGTTGTTTAGTATGTCAGCGAGTGGTGCGCTGCTCACGATTGTGATAGGGTGCTCGTCGAAGTATTGGGACACCTTTCTTGAAGTCATGACGATGGCTAGTAGTAGCTTCTGATAGTGCGGGTACCGCTGCTGGGATTTGGTTAGGAGCATGCTGAGGTAGTAGATTGGTCTCTGAATGCTTTGGACCTTGCCTTCTTCTGCGGGTTCAACAACGAGCGCCGTGCTTACTACACTGCTACGTGCTGCCACATAGAGGTATAGCTTCTCTCGTTCCTTGGGTACCGCCAGGATTGGTGGAGTTGAGAGTGTCTTTTTCAGGTCCGCGAATGCTTGGCGGGCTTCCTCCGTCCACTCGAATTTCTTTCCTTTCCTGAGCAGTTGATAGAGAGGCAGCGTGCGATCTCCAAGCCTGCTGATGAAGTGGCTGAGAGCTGCGAGTTTTCCAGTGAGCTGCTGCACTCCTTTGACGTCAGTTGGTTCTTGCATGCGGGTGATGGCTTGGACTTTCTCGGGATTTGCCTCGATTCCGCGGGCAGAGACCATGTAGCCCAGCAGCTTTCCCGCCGGTACGCCAAATGCGCACTTCTTTGGGTTGAGCTTGATTCTATATTTGTTGAGTGCTGCGAAGGTTTCACGCAGGTCGTCGAGTAGTGTGGCTGCTTTGTAGGTCTTGATGACGATGTCGTCCACGTAGACTTGTACGTTTCTTCCTATTTGCTCCTTTAGGCAGGCCTGCATCATTCGTTGATAAGTGGCGCCTGCGTTTTTTAGCCCGAAGGGCATGGTCCTGTAGCAAAATACTCCATAGGGGGTGATGAACGATGTGTGCTCTTCTTCTTCTTCCTTCATCCTGATCTGGTTGTATCCTGAGTAAGCGTCCAGAAAGGAGAGTAGGTTGCACCCTGCTGTTGAGTCGATTATCTGATCGATTCTAGGCAGGGGGAAGTGATCCTTCGGGCAATGTTTGTTGACTGGTCCGTAGTCGACGCACATGCGCAGCACGGTCGTGTCTTTCTTTGGCACCAACACTGGGTTTGCTATCCAGGTGGCTTTCTTCGTTTCTCGGATGAGCTGGGCGTCGAGTAACCGGTTGACTTCCTCTCCGATTGCTCTGCGTTTGGGCTCCGAGAATCGTCTCAGCGCTTGCTTCATTGGCCACATGTTTGGCTTGCTTCACTCGTCTCGGAGGAAGGCGACGAGGGCTGCTGCCTGCTCCTCTGGTAGGTGGGTGTACACGCGGACTGTTTTGTCCGGGTCCGTCGGGTGCACTTGGTAAGTGACTGTGTCGCTGTCGATGGTGAAGTCGCGTCCGTACTCCCTGGATTCGCTTCGGTTCACCAATGGGAAGGTGCTCTTGTCCGTCACCATGGATATTTCTCTGAGTTCTTGTTTGGCTCCGAATGTGTCGGAGATCCTGTGGAAGTCGCGATCACATTGATCGATGAAGCTTCCGTTGATCGTGAGGACTCCTGATGATCCTGGCATCTTGAGCTTGAGGTAGGCGTAGTGTGGGAACGCCATGAATTGCGCGAATGCTGGCTGTCCCAATATGGCTTGATACTGTGATTGCCAGTCGAGTATCTCGAACTCGAGGACGTGCTTTGCGAAGTTACGACGGTTGCCAAAGACGACTTCGAGTTCGATGACTCCGAGCGATGTGGCTGCTTCTCCTGGGACTACCCCGTGCAACTCGGTGCTTGATTTTGTCCATACTGATCGTGGGATCAACATCTTTTGCAGGGTGTTGGCGAAGATGATGTTCATGCTGCTGCCTCCGTCCATGAAGATCCGGTCCATGTCGTATCCTCCGATTTGTGCATCTAGCACTAAGGGTGCATGCCCCGGTCTTGGGACTGCGGGGGGATGGTCGTCCTGTGAGAACGTGATGCTGGTCTCCGTTCCATGTAGCTGGTAGACGTCGACTGTGTTTATGCTCTCAGCTGCTCTGGCCTGCAGGGTTTGGGCGTCGCGTTGTGTTTGCGGTATCCTTCCTTCTTGGATCATGAGCACCTGTGCTCGCGACGGGCTGTGACGTCCTTCCGGGCTTGAGGTCAGCGCTTGCTCGGGTTGTTGGTTGCGTCTGTCTTCTTTCTGCTTCTCCTTCTTGAGGTCGTCGGCTAGCTCGTTGAACAGACGGCAGTCTCTCAAAGTGTGACTTGATCTGACGCGTCCCCAGTCATCCTCGAAGCTGTGGATCGTGCAGGGTCCTGCTAGCTGCTCTTTGGTCGTGAGTTTGCTAGATCCGGCGTCCCTCTTCCTTCTTGAGATTCTGAAGATCTGCTCATGATCCTCCGGGTGCTCGTGGAAGCGAGGATCGGTTTCGATTCCTCGACTCATGTCTTGGTTCTTGATGAGGTTGGAAAATTCGTCCGGCCTTCGATCTGGGTCGTAGTACTCGCCCACAGGTGTCTCGGAGTCGCTGTCTTGGTTGGCGGCGGCTGCCCGTGCGCGCCTTTTGGGTCGTCAATTCCTCCTTCCTTGGCGGTGGTTCTGATGATCGTTAGATTCGATCTCGTAGTCATCGTCTTGATGTGTGGCGGCTGCCCGGGCGGTGGAGAGTTGTCGGAAGATTTGCGAGTCCTCCGCTGCGCGTCGCAGTTCGTCGAGTGGAACTCCTTCATAAAGGCCCCTCGCCGTTCTTCTGGGTCGTCGACTCCTTCGGCGCTGGCGCTGTACTTGGCCGTTACTGTAGTATCGGTCCTGGCGTGACTGCAGCTCGAGTGGTCTTGATGGGGTGGCGAAGATGTCCGCCGTGATCTTGAATCCTTCGAGTGGGCTAGGTTGGGTTCTTGCCCTCGAGTCGTGGCTTGCTGAAGATGGGACCGCCGAGATTGTGATCCCAACCTGCGTAGTTACCACAAACAGCGCCAGTTGACGGGGATCAACCCCGGCAAATCCCATGGTCAGGGACCCTGGGTTAGTCATGAGAGGCACAGGTTGGACGATAGCTCGTCGGCAAACAAGGAGGCTCGCTCTTGCTTGATATTATTGATTGGGGAGATGCGATTAGAGTGGAGGCCAAGGCCGGAGCACTCAAGGCTAGGGTTACAAGTAAGATTAGATCTCTTTGGCGTCGCCCCTCCTAGCCCTTATATACTGGGCTAGGTCTCGGGGAGTTCATCTACGTGCACAGGTAAACTTTCCTAACCCTAGCTTGCTCCGTACGGCAGGTCTTCGCACCTTCCTTGTGAGTCGAGGACTTCTACGTCGGTGCCATCTAGTGGGCCGAGGCCGTATCTTCATGGGCCTTCTGCCTTCATAGACACCAGGTCGGCTCATCCGTAGGAGTCGTGGGGTCACCCCCTGATACGTCCAAACATCATCACTATTTATATTGTGATTTCACCTTATTCATTGATATTTTCCACTTTAAAGTGTTGTTCTTATGTTGTTTTGGCTTATTTTACACAGTTTACAACTTTCCGGTGCCGAAACAGCAGAACCAGGATTCAGCGGTGAAGAAGTGGAAACCAAGTTGCTGAAGCAGATCAAGTCCAAATACGATGAAATTTTACGGGGAGCATTTTTATGCCAAATGACTGGGAGTCACCGAAGGAGAAGGTGAGGGGACCCACTAGGCAGCCAGAAGGGTTCCTGGCGCGGCCCCCCTTCCCGGCCGCACCAGGCACCCTCCTGGGTGCCTGGTGGCCCCTCTCGGTGCCCCCTTTCGCCTATATAACCCCCTGGGGGTAGAAACCCCTAAACAGGAGCTGCTTTCGCGAGACGCCGCCGCCACGGTGCGGAAACCTACAGAGGAGAAAACCAATCTCCGGCGGAGAGATTCCGCAGGGGAGATCACCTCCCGGAAGGGGAGATCGTCGCCATCATCATCATCATCATCGTCATGGGCATCATCGAGATCATCATCAACATCATCCCCAACATCAGCACCATCTCCATCTACATCCAATCTCATCTCACAATTGCAACTTGTGTTGTAATCCGTACTATCTATCCCCTCTACTCTGTTGGTGTTGATTACTACTTTGTGGTGAATGCTATTGAGTTTTGTTGGAGAAATATTATTGTGTCCAGATTGTTCATCACCTATTTATCACCTCTGATCATGATCTCTTTTATGTCTTGTGAGTAGTTACTTTAGTTCTTGAGAACATGGGAGCAGTCTAGTTGTTAGTAGTCATATGATGTTGAAGTATTATGTGTTGTGTGATACTTAAGTTGTGTTGTTATTTCTCTAGTGGTGTTATGTGAGTCAAACACATAACACTTCACCTTTAATGGGCCTAGAGGGAAACATTGTGCACAAAGGATGCTTATGGTGGGTTGCCGGAGTGACAGAAACCTGAACCCCAGTTCGCAGACTTTCGCACAAGGGAGTTATGGATCCTTGATCGTAATGCTGTGGTTAGGCTTATGCCTTAATTACTACCTTGTATTTGCGGATGCTTGCAAGGTGTGTAATCATAAGAGTACACTTATCTTAGTCTATAAGGTGTACTAGCATTGATCCACCCACCGATACTTATCACACAATACATATTACTTGGCAGATTATGGTGAAAGTGACTAGACTATCTCTCCCGTGTTTTCTCGAGAACGCTTTAGCCTTTATAAGTTCAGTTCCTAGGCTTATCCTTGTAAAAGGATTGGGCCACTTGCTACTCCTCAGTTACCCTGTTTACTTTGCCCGTCTTTTACCTTTCTGTTGCTTAAACCAAAAACCCCTAAATATTTACCTTTGAGTGTTTGCAGTCTTTCCTTATCCAGTGTCACTTATCAACACCTTCTGCTCCTCGTTGGGATCGACATCCTTATTTATCGAAAAGCTACAATTGATCCCCTAGACTTGTGGGGGTTGGCGCGGTTAACAGGGAAGGCAACCCAACTAAACCTATTAACTTCTCCGCCATCAACGAGCTTTTCTGGCGCCGTTGCCGGGGAGTGTAGCGCTATTGGTAAGTGAAGCCGGTAAGGAAACTTTTATTTCCTGTTGTTACTTTCAGTCCTTATGGACTCTTCTGCTGTTGGTTCGTTGCTGGTAAGGAGCCGCCCCACGACTGTGGTGGTCACTCCTACCCCTACTGAAATTGTGCCCTATAAAATAGAATCTGGTATTGTTGATTATGTCTTGGCTAATCGTTATACAGGAGAAGGACATCCGGGAGAACACCTGCTATATCTATCACAATTATGTTCTTTATTTAAGCTTGCAAGTGTGACGATGGAGTTCGTCATGAAGAAACTATTTTCCATATCGCTCAAAGATAAAGCTTCAGATTGGTATAAGCTACTCGATAACTCTGATTCGCTTGAATAGCCAGAGCTTATGTCTCTCTTTTATGCAAAGTTTTATCCTCTTCGTGAAATTCACCAAGACAGGAATTACATCTACAACTTTTGGTCTCGCGACGGAGAGAGCATCGCTCAAGCTTGGGGGAGACTAAAGTCCCTGATGCTCAAATGCCCAAACCATGAGCTCCCCAAGGAAATTATACTTCCAAATTTTTATGCCAGCCTTTCTCGTCAGGACAAGGAGATGTTGGATGCCTCCTCTAGTGGGGTATTCCAGACCAGAAGTATGGAAGAAAAATGGGATCTTATAGAAAGGATCCAGAAGAACACTGAAGACTGGGAAATTGATAAAGGTATTGAACCCGCTATAAACTATGAGCATAGCTACATTGAGAGTTATGTAAAGACTGATTACTTTAATACCTTTTGCTCTAAAATTGGTCTTGATTCCCAGCTAATGGTTGAATTTTGCAAAGACTTTGCTTCTCATATTGATTCTTCCAGGACGAAGGAGAGTCAACATCATAAACCTTTCAAGGAGTCAACCATTGAGATTAATGTTACTGATCCTGTTTTACCTGCAGTTGTGTATGAACAGCCTCCTTATCCCTCCAGGATAAAGGAGCACTCTTTTGTTACAGGTATTTTAAATAAAAATGGAGGGACCACTGACAAACCTGAGGACACGATCAAGGTCCAGCCTCAAGTTGCAATGGTCAAGGATCTGGTAACAAGTGATATTGAAGGTTCCACTATTAGTTTTTGTGCTGTTTCCACTAACATTGTCACAGCCAGGAACAAAGGCCCAATTTCAGGTACACCTGTTGTATCTGTCAAGATAGGAGATCATAATTACTATGGGCTATGTGATTTGGGATCCAGCGTCAGCGCTATCCCCTTCACACTTTATCAAGAGATCATGCACGAGATTCAGCCGTGTGAGATCGAGGACATAGATGTCACCATCCATCTTGCAAATAAACAAACAATCTCTCCAGTTGGGATTGTAAGAGATGTTGAAGTACTCTGCGGGAAGGTAAAATATCCTACAGACTTTCTTGTACTTGGTTCAGTGCAAGATAGTTTTTTCCCTATTATCTTTGGTAGGCCCTTCCTCAGCACTTGTGGAGCTATAATAGATTGCAAGAAAGGTAAAGTTTCTGTTGAATTCAACGGTGAGCCGTATGAATTCAATTTCTCTAAGTTTTCTAAGCAGCCTCATGGTACTGACTTGTCAAGTAATGACAAAATTATTGAAGAAATTGCTTCCATTGCTATTCCTCCTAACGATACTTTGCAGCAATTTATGGAGGACCACGAGAATGATATACATATGCAGGAAAGGAATGAACTAGAAGACATATTTTTAAGACAACCTGCTATCCTGAAGCACAACCTACCGGTTGAACCTTTAGGAATCCTCTCGCAACCAAAAGAAGACCCGGTGTTCGACCTAAAACCACTACCCGATACGCTCAAGTGTGCTTATTTAGATTAAAAGAAAGTATATCCTGTTATTATCAATTCTAACCTTTCAGGGTATGAAGAAGAGCGATTATTGGAGACACTTCGCAAACACCGAAGTGCTATTGGCTATACTCTTGATGATCTCAAGGGTATTAGTCCATCCATTTGCCAACATACTATCAATCTCGAGCCCAATGCTAAACCGGTTGTTGATCACCAACGACGGTTGAACCCAACGATGAAGGACGTGGTTAGGACAGTGGTTCTCAAACTTCTAGCCGCAGGTATCATCTATCCTATAGCTGATAGTAAGTGGGTAAGTCCCGTTCATTGTGTTCCAAAAAAGGGAGGTATGACTGTTGTCCCTAATGATAAAAATGAACTAATACCTCAGAGGACCATTATTGGATATAGAATGTGTATTGATTTCAGGAAGTTAAACAAGGCCACCCGGAAGGACCATTATCCTTTGCCCTTTATTGATCAGATGCTCGAGCGGTTGTCTAAAAACACCCACTTCTGCTATCTTGATGGGTATTCTGGCTTCTCCCAGATTCATGTTAACACCGCGGATCAAGAGAAGACCACTTTCACGTGTCCCTACGGTACTTATGCTTATAGGCGTATGCCTTTTGGTTTATGTAATGCACCTGCTACTTTTCAGAGGTGTATGTCTGCAATATTTCATGGTTTCTGTGAGGAGATTGTAGAAGTTTTCATGGACGACTTTTCCGTCTATGGAAGCTCCTTTGACCACTGTCTCCACAATCTTAATAAAGTTTTGCAGAGATGTGAAGAAACAAATTTGGTGCTCAACTGGGAGAAGTGCCATTTCATGGTTAACGAAGGGATAGTTCTTGGACACAAGATTTCCGCAAGGGGAATTGAAGTGGACAAGGCAAAAATTGAAGCTATTGAAAGGATGCCCTATCCAAGGGACATCAAAGGTTTTCGTAGTTTTCTAGGTCATGCTGGTTTCTATAGAAGATTTATTAAGGACTTTTCTAAGACCTCGAAACCCCTCACCAATCTTCTCCAGAAGGATGTTCCTTTTGTATTTGATGAAGATTGTAAGGAAGCTTTTGAAGTTCTTAAGAAAGCCTTGATAACCGCTCCTATAGTACAACCACCTGACTGGAATTTGCCCTTTGAAATTATGTGTGATGCTAGTGATTTTGCTGTTGGAGCTGTTTTAGGACAAAGGGTTGACAAGAAGCTGAATGTCATCCACTATGCCAGCAAAACACTTGATAGTGCTCAAAAGAATTATGCTACTACCGAGAAGGAATTCTTGGCAGTGGTGTTTGCTTGTGATAAGTTTAGGCAGTATATTGTTGATTCTAAAGTTATTATTCATACTGATCATGCTGCCATTAAGTATCTTATGCAGAAAAAGGATGCCAAACCAAGACTCATTAGGTGGGTACTCCTTCTTCAAGAATTTGATTTGCAGATTGTCGATAGAAAAGGAGAAGACAACCCGGTGGCGGATAATCTTTCAAGGATGGAAGATATCCCGCACGATCCTATTCCAGTCAACGACAGTTTTCCAGATGAACAGCTTCCTGTTGTAAAAGTACAATCTCATTCCGATCCTTGGTTTGCAGATTATGCTAATTTTATCGTTGCAAAGTTTTTGCCTCCAGGTTTTACATTTCAGCAGAGGAAGAAATTCTTCACGGATTTGAGGCACTACTTTTGGGATGATCCACATCTTTATAAAGAAGGTGCGGACGGGATCGTAAGAAGGTGTATACCGGAACACGAGCAACAAGACATTCTTCGACAATGTCACGACAGTCCCTATGGAGGACATCATGCTGGTGAAAGGACCGCACATAAAGTTTTACAATCAGGTTTTTATTGGCCTACTCTTTTTAAGGACGCCCGAAGGTACATTCTATCTTGTGATAAGTGTCAGAGAGTTGGAAACATTAGCAGGATAAATGAGATGCCTATGAATTACTCACTAGTGATCGAACCTTTCGATTGCTGGGGTTTTGATTTTATGGGTCCTTTTCCTCCTTCACACAAGTACACACACATCTTAGTTGCTGTTGATTATGTAACCAAGTGGGTTGAAGCAATCCCCACTGAGAGTGCTGATCACAAGACATCTTTGAAAATGCTCAAGGATGTAATTTTTCCTAGGTTTGGAGTACCAAGGTACCTCATGACAGATGGAGGGTCACACTTCACACATGGAGCTTTTAGGAAAGCTCTAGCCAAGTACGATGTCAATCATAGGATTGCATCACCGTACCACCCTCAAACTAGTGGGCAAGTTGAGCTCACCAACAGGGAGATCAAGTTGATCTTACAGAAAACAGTAAACAGTTCTAGAAAGGACTGGTCAAAAAAGTTAGGAGATGCTTTGTGGGCGTATAGAACTGCTTACAAAAACCCCATGGGTATGTCTCCTTATAAGATGGTCTATGGCAAGGCTTGCCATTTACCATTAGAGTTAGAGCACAAAGCTTTCTGGGCTGTCAGAGAGCTGAATGCTGACCCAAAGTTAGCTGGTGAAAAGCGGCTCATGAACTTGACTTCTCTAGATGAGTGGAGAAGTGAAGCTTACGAGAGCGCTAAAATGTTCAAGGAAAAGGTAAAGAAGTGGCGCGATAAAAGAATTCTGAAACGTGAATTTAGTGTTGGTGATAAAGTTTTGTTGTTTAGATATCGTTTCAGGTTTTCTCCAGGTAAACTACTTTCCAGATGGGAAGGACCTTTTCATATTGAAGAAGTATATCGGTCCGGTGCTATCAAGATCAATAATTTCGAAGGCACCAAGCCTCAAGTTGTGAATGGACAAAGACTCAAACATTATATGGCAGGTGATCCAATCAATGTGGATGCAAGCATGATATACACAAGTACTCATGAAGAACATGTTGCAGCCCAGTTTCAGATTCCGGCAGGAGCAGAATCGGGAATGGTATGAATTATGGTAAGAAAACACCGCGAACGTCAATAAAAGTTTATTTTTCAAAGTTTTTGCAAAATTAGGAAAATTCCAAGCCTTATTGGAGCCGGAGTGGAGCTCCAGGGAGGCCAGGAGGCCCCTTAGCGCGGCCCCCCCATCAGGCCGCGCCGGGCACCCTCCTGACTCCCCTGGACACCGCCTCCGACTCCACCTAGACTCGGAACCTTCCTTCTGTTGAAGAAATTTTTGCTATATATTTTCCCGGATCGTCCCGGCACCGTACCTCGCGATTTCGTGTGTTTTATCTTTCGGTTGTTTCTGCCAGGAAAACTTTTAGCAGATTTAGGTGCCATGGCTTCTCCAAGTTCCCCCAAGGACAAGTTCGTCGTCAACGTCATCAACCCTTACCTCGCAGAGGTGAGGAAGCATCCTCAGGTCCTTCATGTTGAGGACGGTGTCCTCCGCAAGGAAGATCTGAAGGGGCCAGTCAAAAAGGGGAGCACCGAAGATCGGCTGAAGGAGATGGAACAAGAGGTTTTCAAGTACAAGAAGATGGTGGAGCGTGGTGTTAAAGCTAACTTCAACATCACCAACGAGTTAAAGTCTGTATACTCGGAGGAGCTAAAGGAGATATGGTCAAGCTTGACCTCACTCGAAGAGAAAACAGAGACACTACAAGGGCAAATCTATGATCATCAGAACCAGAACTGTGAGTATGATCTCAAGTTCTCACGCATAGGTTTGGCTGCTGAGTGCAGGATCCTGGAGATCGAGATGTCCTTCGAGACTGGAGAACCTTTACCGTGGAAGCGCTTCGCCAGGGAAAGCATGTTCATCCCCAACAACCAGGAGCAGGAAGAGTGGGAGTAAAACTCCTCGGGTAATGGCATCCACTTGGCTTTTTCCAAGCTTGGGGGAGTGCCTGGTATCTTTTATCTTTTGTCTTTGTCTTTAGGAGTCAAGTAGAGTCTTATCATGTTTAGGGAGGTCACTTTATGAAATAGGTGTTGCTTTGAGGTCTATCACTCCTTTTGTGGAGAGCTTTGTATCAGTGAGTTCGGAGTCGTCTATGAAGGAATATTAATGAGAAGTTTATTGGTTTCTTCGCTACACTTGGTATTCTCTTCACGCGATCGACATCATGAGATGATTCTTATGGGGAGTTTTGACCTTATATCAGGTATGGCTTCGAAAACTTTATTTAATCTTGGCAAGTATAGCTTTGGTCATAACAACAAGCATGTTTTTCTCAAAGTAGCGACATAGCCAAAACCTTTGTGTTATTATGCTTGAAGTGTTATGTTGACAAGGAAGACAACTTGATGTTTCATGTTAGTCTTAATGTTTATGCTTTGTACTGCTTGTATCTAAGTTGTCATCACTTGTCTGCTCTCTCAAAGCCTTGCTAGCCAAAACTCTGTACCAAGCGGAATTCTGCGTGTACTTCCATACCCTGAAACCAACATCTTCCACTTGAGTCCACCATACCTACCTACTTGTGGTATTCCACTACCACTCCTAAAGTATATAATTTATGTGCTATCTTTAGATGTTCAAAATCTTCTGTTTTGTGCCACTGATTCAGCTCATGAGGAAGTGGTGGGTAACCCATGATCTTCTTAATTTGGACAAGTTTTATCTTGGGATTGCATGTCTAATCTGCAAACCCCTAATACGAGAAGGGACTGGCATGAGTGCCCAACTCATAAAAGATAAATACTAAGCACACAAGTTCATTCGCCCTTTTTCGAGTGATAAACAAAGGAATCCAAGGGGATGTGATCGTCCCCACATGGGAGCCGTTCCTCGAAACTTGTCCAAATCATGAAGTGAGTGAGTTATCTATCAGCATTCATTGACGGATCATGCACCTCCCAAAAGCTTGTTTTTATTCTGTTTGATCTATAGATGGCACATGAGTTTTCCCTGCTTACCCTTTTGCACGGGGTTTATCTTTATTTTGTGCTGAGTCAGTCCTTCCTTCTTCCTTCCTTTCTAAAGAGAGAGAGCAGACACTTGGTGTTAATAAAGATGCTTGCATATAAAGTTGCATTGAGATCTAGCATGTTACATCTTCGTTGACATTATCTTTTGATAAGTGAGTTGTTTACAAAAGCTTATGCTTGGTAAACATCTTCCTTTGTGTTGACATGTGCACTTCTTGACTAATAGCATGTTCTTTCAAAAGTTTCAACTGTTTAATCAAAAGAGAAAGAGCAAAAGTAAAAGTTATTAGTTGTTCCTTGACCAAGGCTATGTTTGTCATGATTTGATGAGTTTTCCAGGTCCTACTTTGTTATAATTGTTACTACTTCTTATAAGGACCTTATGAGTTGAGGTTCTGTTGAGGATGCTTAAGTTTGGTGAGGAATCTTGATGCTTCTTGTTCGTATTCTTTTTATCGACACTTCACTCTCTAAACTTGTGGAAAGGTTTACCGAGCTCAGTAATCGCTTGAGGACAAGCGAGGTCTAAGCTTGGGGGAGTTGATACGTCCAAAAAGCATCACTATTTTATATTGTGATTCCACCTTATTCATTGATATTTTCCACTTTAAAGTGTTGTTCTTATGTTGTTTTGGCTTATTTTACACAGTTTACAACTTTCCGGTGCCGAAACAGCAGAACCAGGATTCAGCGGTGAAGAATTGGAAACCAAGTTGCTGAAGCAGATCAAGTCCAAATACGATGAAATTTTACGGGGAGCATTTTTATGCCAAATGACTGGGAGTCACCGAAGGAGAAGGTGAGGGGACCCACCAGGCAGCCAGAAGGATGCCTGGCGCGGCCCCCCTTCCTGGCCGCGCCAGGCACCCTCCTGGGTGCCTGGTGGCCCCTCTCGGTGCCCCCTTTCGCCTATATAACCCCCTGGGGGTAGAAACCCCTAAACAGGAGCTGCTTTCGCGAGACGCCGCCGCCACGGTGCAGAAACCTACAGAGGAGAAAACCAATATCCGGCGGAGATATTCCGCCGGGGAGATCACCTCCCGGAAGGGGAGATCGTCGCCATCATCATCATCATCGTCACGGGCATCATCGAGATCATCATCAACATCATCCCCAACATCAGCACCATCTCCATCTACATCCAATCTCATCTCACAATTGCAACTTGTGTTGTAATCCGTACTATCTATCCCCTCTACTCTGTTGGTGTTGATTACTACTTTGTGGTGAATGCTATTGAGTTTTGTTGGAGAAATATTATTGTGTCCAGATTGTTCATCACCTATTTATCACCTCTGATCATGATCTCTTTTATGTCTTGTGAGTAGTTACTTTAGTTCTTGAGAACATGGGAGCAGTCTAGTTGTTAGTAGTCATATGATGTTGAAGTATTATGTGCTGTGTGATACTTAAGTTGTGTTGTTATTTCTCTAGTGGTGTTATGTGAGTCGAACACATAACACTTCACCTTTAATGGGCCTAGAGGGAAACATTGTGCACAAAGGATGCTTATGGTGGGTTGCCGGAGTGACAGAAACCTGAACCCCAGTTCGCAGACTTTCGCACAAGGGAGTTATGGATCCTTGATCGTAATGCTGTGGTTAGGCTTATGCCTTAATTACTACCTTGTATTTGCGGATGCTTGCAAGGTGTGTAATCATAAGAGTACACTTATCTTAGTCTATAAGGTGTACTAGCATTGATCCACCCACCGATACTTATCACACAATACATATTACTTGGCAGAGTATGGTGAAAGTGACTAGACTATCTCTCCCGTGTTTTCTCGAGAACGCTTTAGCCTTTATAAGTTCAGTTCCTAGGCTTATCCTTGTAAAAGGATTGGGCCACTTGCTACTCCTCAGTTACCCTGTTTACTTTGCCCGTCTTTTACCTTTCTGTTGCTTAAACCAAAAACCCCTAAATATTTACCTTTGAGTGTTTGCAGTCTTTCCTTATCCAGTGTCACTTATCAACACCTTCTGCTCCTCGTTGGGATCGACATCCTTATTTATCGAAAAGCTACAATTGATCCCCTAGACTTGTGGGGGTTGGCGCGGTTAACAGGGAAGGCAACCCAACTAACCCTATTAACTTCTCCGCCATCACCCCCTCGTCAGAGAGCTAACAGTCTCGTCTTCTTCTTGTACTTGAGAATCTTGCTCGATCCTCTTTGGATGCCCCTCAGGATAGAGTGGGTCCTGGGTATGTGTTCCACCCCTAGTTTTGATGCCATAAGCTTGTATGTCCTGTTTGGCATTATTAGCAAGCAAATATTTTTGCACATTAGAAATTTGTTCAAGCTGAGTTTGAACCATATGAAAATGCTTAACAAGACATATAACATCATTAACTGTTCTTTCTAGAACACCACACAAACTTTTGATAGCAAGAGAGTTATCATGCAACTGACTTTGTATCCTCCTATTAAAATGGTCTTGCTTAATAATAAAATTATCAAGCTCATCTAAGCATTGGTCGGGAGGCTTACCTTTAGGGATGTCACTTTCAGTAAAGTCTAATAGAGAGTGTACCTCTACCAAGGGAGGGTGAGTAGGCTCACACAACTTCTCAATAGGCGGTAAATTCTTCACGTCTTCGGCTTTAATACCTTTCTCCTTTATAGACTTCTTTGCTTCTTGCATATCTTCGGGGCTCAGAACAAGCATGCCCCTCTTTTTAGGTGGTAGAAGTGGTTCAGGAACGGACCAATCTTCATAGCTCTTGGCAATTTTGCACATTAATTATTCTGCATCGTCCGATGTTCTTTCCCTGAAAACACAACTAGCACAACTGTCCATGTAGGATCTGGATTCATCGGTTAAACCAGCGTGAAATATATCAAGCAGTTCATTCTTGGGGACTGCATGTCCCGGCATAACCTTAAGTAAATCACAAAACCTCCCCCAAGCTTTAGGGAGGTGCTCATCCTGCAATTGTTTAAAGTTATAGATTCTTTGCAAAGCAGCATGTTGCATATGAGCTGGGAAATATTTATCAACAAAGAATTGGACTAAGTCCTGAGGACTCTTAATGGAACCATAGGGTAGTGCATCGTACCATGATTTAGCGTCTTCCTTCAAAGAAAAAGGAAAAAGCTTGGCCACATAGAAGTTTCGTATCTTCTCATCAGTAGTGAATAGGTTACCTAGCTCAGCGAGTTTGGTCAAGTGTGCTATAGCATCATCATTTTCTCTGCCATAAAAGGGGTCAGCCTCGACCGTAGATATAAGTGAAAGATCAACAGAGAAATCATAATCAGGATCAATGATGCATATAGGGGATGTGGCAAATTTAGGATCAGGAATAACTTTGTTCTTCATGGAGTGCTTTTTGAGCAACTCCTTAACGGCACCAGGGTCGAGTCGACACACTCTATGAGTTCCCGTCAAAAATCATCATCAAGAGTAACATAATCATCATCAAGGATTCTCTCCTTGAGTTCATCTAAGCACGGGTAACCAAAGGTTTTGCAGGTAGGAATATAGGTAGCAGGGGTCTCGGTCTTGGATTCTGCTGCAACCTTAGCAGTCTGAGTTTCAATATAGTAACCAAGAAAAGTAGTATCATCAAGAGTAGTGGAAGCATCATCAAAAGTATCGGACATAGTGAAAGACTCAGTAGAAGCATCATGTGGTGGTGGTGAAGTAAACTTACTCATAACAGAAGGTGAATCAAGTGTAGCACTAGTGTTCAGAACGGTACCTTTTCTTGTACGGGATGGTAAGATCGGAACCTTGGGGTCTCCTTTCTTACCCATAACGGATGATGTGCAGCAGGCAGGATACTTCAAGTAGACTTGTAAATATTGCTATGCTCCCCGGCAACGGCGCCAGAAAACGCTGCTTGATGCCCCACAAACGTAAGGGATCGAGATAGTCTTCGCGGGTAAGTTAACCCAATTTATTGATTCGACACACGGGGAGCCAAAGAGTATTTATAAGCTTTGACAGTTGAGTTGTCAATTCAACCACACCTGAAATATACTTGCTTGCAACAAAAGATAAGTGGTAATGGTAATATGATAGTGATGGTGACGACAGCAAAAGTAAACAGCAAAAGTAACAACTAATGACCAGCAGGATTGAAAACATTGTAGGCTTGGGAGATGGATGGTTGGGCGCTGCATGGATGAGAGTGAACATGTAATAGATTCTAACACGGGACAAGGCACACAGAAAAGCAATTATCATCTAGGCAAATATCAAACATAAGGCATGTATCCCGTAGGTAGTTGTGCGTGCTTGCAATAAGAACTTGCACAACATCTTTTGTCCTACCATCCCGCTACGAATGGGGCCAAAGGGAACTTATGGAGATTAAGGTGCTCCTGTCAAAGAGCACCGGAACAAAGCAATAAACTCAATGGATACATGGAATCCTCAAATTATGGACCATCCCCTTTGGTGTCCCAAGCTGTCACCTTTGCGATCGCCGGTTCCGGACCATAATAGGTGCATACAACTCATATATAGGATCAAGAACACAAATATATTCATGAAAACACATAGGGTTCAGATCTGAAAACATGGCACTCGGGCCCAAAGTGACAAGCATTAAAGCAACAAGTTGAAGCAAAGAAGATAAACACCAATCTAGAAGATAGGCAACATGCCCCCAACAATCTGACGAACTATTACATGATCAAACTCATCCAATCCCTACCATCCCCTTTTCCTACAGCAGGGAATTACTCACACATGTGAAGAGAAGTTATGGAGGAGGGATGGATTGGTGATGGTGATGACGATGGCGACGATCTCCCCTCTCCGGAGGCCAAATCAGCCTCCAGATTAGCCCTCCCGAAGAAGAACAGAGGGTGGCGGCGGCTCCGCGACGGAAACTGGAAAAGCGACTTCTGTTCTGGGGTTTTCGCGTCACGGGAATAAATAGGAGTCGAGGTAGGGCACCAGAGGAGGGGGGAGGCGCCCAGCCGGCCAGAGGGCGCGGCCCCACCCCTGGCCACGCCAGGGGGGCGCCTGGGGCCCCCAGGACTCCCCTCTGGTCCCACTTCTGGTATCTGGCTCCTTCGGGTGCGTGGATTTTCTGGTATTTTTCTGGGAATTTTCTGGGACGTCCAAAAATCCATTTTCCTGCACACAATAAAACCATACAGGCAGCTCTGCTGAAAACAGCGTTAGTACGGGTTAGTTTCGTCCAAATCATGCAAGAATGAGGGCAAAACAATAGCAAAAGTGTTTGGAAAAGTAGATAAGTTTGATACGTATCATGGATCAACCGTAGAGAGATCGTACGTTCGATCTTCGTTCGAGGGACTCCACGGTGATTAGATCTGTTCGTGGGAGTGTTCATCTTCACGCTTCTCCGACTCTCCATCAACATCTTCCGCTGCGAGAGAAGTGCATCCGTTGAACGGTTGCAAGAAGGTAACAAGATCGATAACCTTGTCTGCATCTTCCTAGATCCGTTCTTGGGTTTGGTTTTCGTAGTGCCGGATTTTTTTGTTTTCTACTCCGAATCCCAACAGTGGTATCATGAGCTAGTCTAGTGCTAGATGCAGGTTCAATCTAGAGTTCATAAGTGATGAATGGGCATTGCACAAAATTTTCATTGTGCGCGGTTTTTTGATCATAGATCTAAACTGAATCTTCTAGTTGCTTCCCCTCTAATTGCACAAGTTGATCCCTCCTGCATTGCTTGATTTTGTTACAAACATCTTGCCCCTCGGGGTCCTTCTATGCCGCTCCTGAGTATGCTGGTCGCGCGAAGATGATTTGGGTCTTGCTTTTGGTGTGGAGAAATTGTGTAACAAAAGGGGTGTGTTAGATTCTTGATCTAGCACGGGGATCACGCGTATTGACGGTTGTTTAGTATGGGTCATGAGACTAGATTGTAGTCTCATGGTTCATACGCCCCGAGTGTTAATCTAGCAACTTGAAGATTGTGCTTTACATGGTTACGTAGCTAGCAAAACGCTTTGCCTTGCAAACCCTAGCAGCCACGTAAAAGATGCAAAGAACGAGTAGAAGAACGTCTAACTTGTTTTTGCAGGAACATGTGATGTGGTATAGTCTTCGTCATGATAAAAGTTGTATGAGATGATTATACTTTGTACATGTTAAATTTGCATGACTTGCATGTCATGGTACGGCATGATGGCTGGAGCCATATGATTGTCATTTATTCGGCCTGCGTGCCAAACTTCATGTAATTTTCTTTTTATAGAATAGATGCTAGCAATAGTTGTAGTATCTACATGAAGATGATGATCATACGTCATGATGCTTGACAACATGTCGTGCGTGGAGGTGATGCTCTCCGCCAAAAGAGGATGAAGAAAGAAAAACATGGTGCTTGGAGCTTCTTGAAGAAAAGGGCTATACCATATCACATACATTAAACTGCCTGTGATGTTAATCCTTTTCATTGCCTGTTTTGATTGCGCACTAGTCATAATTTTAATAGGATGATCTCTCTTAAAATATCAAGAAGTTCGTGCTCTCCCAACCGTGCAACCGCCTGTAATAAACGCCACCCGAGGTGCGTCGTGTAACACGAGTACCAACGGAAAGGTAACAAAGAGGCAGGTGGATTGAGTTGTCTCCACAACAATAGCGCTTGGTTGTCTTGACGTTCTAGCTTATCCGATCTGAGCTCGGAGCACAAGTGTCGAAATACAAATACAAGAGTCATAAGTCGGTTATGATTGGTTTAGTTAGACCTACCGGGTTGATCACCTCCATGGCTGAGTGTTACACCGGTGGCAGGTGTATTGATCCGGATCTTGATTACCCTAAGATCAATTTTGAGAGATATTGGTTTTAGTGGGAGCATTAGATTAAACTTGTTAAAATTAATGCAATTAATTTTGAACCATGTCTTAATCCATCTGTTTATATCGTTGTAGAGAGATGGCCCGCAATAACAATGCTTTTAGCTTAGGACCGATGCTTGAAAAAGAGAAGCTTGTTGCAAATGGGGGCAACTATGCGGACTGGTTCCGTAATCTTGGGTTTGTCCTCAAAGTTGCTAAGAAGGACTATGTTCTCAAAGAAGCTCTCCCAGCCGCTCCTGCTGAGGATGCATCGCAGGACGATAAGAACGTCTATGCAACTAAAGTAGATGACCACACCGCAGTACAATGCTTGATGCTTACATGCATGGATACAGAGCTTCAGAAACGTTTTGAGAACTTCTCCGTTGTTGACATGGTGACACAACTGGACGCTCTGTATCGGAAGCAGGCTAGAACTGAACGTTACGAGATAACAAAGCAGCTGTGGGAATGCAAGATGGCAGAAGGTAGCTCCCTAAGCGAGCACGTGATCAAACTTGTTGGTTACGCACAAAGGCTGAATGCTCTGGGATTTGCGATCCCTACGACACTCGGCACTGACATTCTCCTTGCGTCACTCCCTCCGTCTTACAACGGCTTTATCATGAATTACAACATGAATGGGCTTGACAAGACCACAGACGAATTGTTCGCTATGCTTAAGACTGCGGAAGTATCTATGCAGAAGGATCCAAGCCACGTGTTGGCTGTGATGAACACTACCAGTTTCAAGAAGAAGGGCAAAGGCAGAAATGCCAAGAGCGGTGGTAAGACCAAAGCTCAGGTAAAGACCAAGACTGGCCCAACTAAAGATTCTGAGTGTCACTACTGTAAGAACAAGGGGCACTGGAAGAGGAATTGCAAGAAGTATCTGGGAGATCTGAAAAGTGGTCTGATCACCAAAGGTATAAATAAGTTATACTAAGTTAATAGACAAACTTCATTATTTCACCTTCATAGGTATAATTGATACCATATCGATTGCTAATGGTTCGCAAATCGGTACAGGGAATTCTCAGAATTCAAAGGAGAAGAACGAATGAAATACAAGTCCGCGTCGGAAGTGGTGCCCAAGTCACCCAATGCCGTCGGCGTTCGTATATCAAGATTTATCTTAGAGTTTGAATAAAAGTTATTTAATTCAGAGATCGTCTAAAACAATAATATTGTATTATGTCGTTTGCACGGTGGATGTGTTATCCACGTTTTGAATAATGGTTGTTCGAAAATTATTACTCTTTGAATGTCACCCTTCGTGGTGAATTATTTAAGTTGAAATCTTGATGTTATGTCTATTTTCTTGATTGCTAAATAAATTAAGTTATGTGATGATAATGCCATTATTGTAATAGCATAAATGACTTAGTCGCATTAGAACAAAGCGCATGCGGAAGCTTCATATCGATGAAGTCATTCAATCTCTTGACTTTGAGTCATTTGACACATGCAATGTTTTTCTAATAGACAAAATCATTGATTAAATGAATTGTTCAAGTGTTTAGTAAACTATTGGTAATAACACATATCGATGTGTGAAGAACCAATAAACAGTACTTTACATAAAACTTTGTGATAATGACTTGTATAGATATACCGATATTTAGACAAGACATAATATCTGAAATATTGAATATGTTTAAAACTGTTTCAACACAAAGAGGATCATCATCACACATAGATAAAATATTTGACGATCTGATCGTAAAATAAATGAGTTAAAGAATTTAGCAAAAACATCATCGAGTGTATGAAGTCAGTTCATAAACTAGCGTCACCTGAAACCCCGTATAGCTACAGAGTATCTTGACGCATAACCAAGCCCTATATGACATATTGGAATTAAAATTGTTTTCTACCATGAGTTCCAGCATGACATGGTGAGGTCGGTGATGAACTTAATGTTGGGATACGGGGCAGAAAACACAAATTTTTCATACCTACGGTATCCGAACCCAAGATCTATGCTATGGCGACGTAAAGTAACGAAGGGAATCGGTGTTCATACCTTTGAAGACCGAAAGACGGAAACGTTCTTGCGAACGTGGCTGGCGTAGACTCGAAACTACGACCTCCCTGTCGTGTAGAAGACCACCACCGGCGAGGATGACTCCCGGTAAACCTCCAGCGACGAAGTAGCACCACAGGTGTAGTGCCTCGAAGAGATTATACACGTATGGTACAATCGATGTTCCTCCCGGGCCCCGAACCAGGCGAGCAGCGGAAGAAAGACGGCTACGGATCCCGACTCCAGCAGAACGACGACCTGCCTTATGGTGGAGAACTCCAATTCAGGTGCAGACTCCAAACAAGGGGAGTCCACTTCCGGGAAGGAGAAGGAGGAAGAAGGAGATATTGGTGTGTTGGAAAAAGGGGGGGGGTCTACCCCTCCTTATATAGGCCAAGGGGGTGCCATCCTCCTCCCCTCCCCCATGTGGGACTAAACTCCCAAGGGGGGGGGGAGTGCGCCGGCCAAGGGGGGTGGTGGGACCCACCCTTGGCGCCAAGACCAAGGGGGAGACCCCCTCCTCCCTTAATGGGCCCCATGGGCCCATTTAGCCTTTTCCCATTTTTTAATTTATTTAATATGTTTTAAATATTTAATTCAGATAATTAAATAATAAAACATTATTAAAACAATTAAACTTTATTTTGAACTATTCAAAATGTCCGGAAACCATTCCGTCCTCCTCCGGAACTATTCCGGTGATTCCTCCTATTTCACCGATTGATCCCGTAACTGTCCTATGCATCGATTGCCCTTAAGTGTAACACCCTAACGGTCCGGGAAACAACAGACACGGTCGAGACTCTTCTCATTGACCAATGACTAGTCAGCTGGACCTGGTTACAATCCTTGACAGCCCATGCGCTTCCATCGAATGAACTTCGATCACTTTTGGAAACCGTTAACGATACGACGTAATCCCTTTGTGCTGCGGTACTTTGTTTGTCCGAGGTTTGATCGTCGGTATCCTACATACCGTGTTCACATCTCGTTCACAACAAACAAATTCTCTCGTCCATGATCATTGCATCTCTTGTGACCTAGTCACGTCCTTGCAAGGCGTTGATGCAATATCACCGAGTGGGCCCAGAGTACCTGTCCTGTCACAAGGACTGACAAATCCCACTCTGATCTATTAACATACTCATCAACCATCTATTTCGGAATACCCAAAGTGCACCTTTATAGCCAACATATTTTAGTCAGGCGGTGGGATAAAAATCAAAGTCTCCTCATAGATGACAATTACGTATGATCATTACGGTCTAAGGACTAAGCCATATGTTACAAAGTCATAGCAACGCTGAACTATGTGACTCGATCACATTGCAATACTTTAGGTGGGTGTACGTCCATCACATCATTCCCCTTAACGATATGACCTCATTGTCAATGGACTTAAGTGTCGCCATGATCAGGAAAGCTTGATCAATCAATTGCCCAATGAGATAGTTTACCCGAGTTAAACTACGGACCATGTTTTACACTACACCTGTATTAGTATTTCCAAGTAATACAGTTATAGCAAAGTATAAAATGTATTATGAAAAAAACGGATATGTGACAAATATCTTTATTAATTTGTCTCTAGGGCACATATCCAACAGTCGCCCACTTGCACTAGAGTACAAATTACACTAGTTTACATCAGGTATGTATCTAACACAAATGGTCTCTCGGTGTTCTTCAAACTTGCCCTGTGGAAGAGGTTTAGTCATCGGGTCTGTTGCGTTCAGATCCGTATGGATCTTGTGAATCCTAGTGTGTCCATCCCTGACGTAGTCTCGCGTCACATGGAACTTTCGGAGGATGTGCTTGGCTGTAGAGTGAGTTCTTGGCTCCTTCGCGTTAGCAATGGCACCCGTGTTGTCGCAGAAAATTCCCAAGGGGTCAGTGCAGCTGGGAAAGACGCCAAGCTTGATCACGAACTTCTTCAGCCACAACGCCTCGTTTGACGCTTCGCAAGCGGCAATATACTCCGACTCCATTGTAGATTGGGCGACGACTGACTTTTTGCCGCTCCTCCTGCTAATTGCGCCACCGTTCAACATGAAAACATATCCCGTCTGGGATTTCGAGTCATCTAGATCTGAGCCGAGGCTTGCGTCAACGTAACCCTTTATGGTGAGCTCCTCATCAATTCCTCCATAAACGAGAAAGAGATCCTTGGTTCTTCTCAAGTACTTAAGGATGTTCTTTACTGCTGTCCAGTGAGCCATTCCCGGGTTACTCTGGTAGCGATTAGTCATACTAATGGCCAGCGCTAAATCCGGTCTGGTACATAACATAGCATACATGAGAGAACCTATGGCTGAGGCATAGGGCTTTGAGGACATCTCCTCCTTTTCTTTTGTTGGGCATTGAGTCACGCTTAATTTGACACCTTTTATAACTGGCAAGAGGCCTCTCTTGGAGTTACCCATACTGAACCTTTTCAATATCTTGTCAATATAAGTGCTCTGACTCAAGGCCAACCGTCGATTAGGTCTATCTCTATAGATCTTAATCCCCAATATGTACGCAGCTTCACCTAGGTCATTCATGGAAAATTGTCCATTCAGATATTCCTTCACTTCCTCTAAGAATTTCTTATCGTTCCCTATTAGTAATATGTCATCTACATATAACACAAGGAATGCTACAGAGCTCCCACTCAGTTTCTTATAGACGCAGAACTCTTCGACGTTTTGGACAAATCCAAAAGCTTTAATGACCTCATCAAATCGAAGATTCCAACTCCGAGATGCTTGCTTCAACCCATAGATGGACCGTTGAAGCTTGCACACCTTACCAGCGTTCCTTGGATCGACAAACCCCTCTGGTTGCATCATATACAACTCTTCCTCAATGTTGCCATTTAGGAATGCAGTTTTCACATCCATCTGCCATATCTCGTAATCATGATATGCAGCTATTGCTAGTAGGATCCGAATAGACTTTATCATCGCTACAGGAGAGAACGTCTCCTCGTAGTCAACTCCTTGAATTTGTCGGAACCCCTTCGCGACAAGTCGAGCTTTGTAGACAGATACGTCTCCGTCTGCGTCAGTCTTTTTCTTGAAAATCCATTTATTCTCGACGGCCTTGCAGTCCTCGGGAATATCCACCAAAGTCCATACTTTGTTGGTGTACATGGAGTCTATTTCGGATTTCATGTCTTCAAGCCATTTCTCGGACTCGGGTCCCTCCAATGCTTCTTTGTAACTTGTAGGTTCATCCGACCCATTAGCCGAGATTGCATTCACAAGCTGTCCGTAAAACTCAGTAGGTTGACGGACTCTTGATGACCTACGGGGCATAAAAGGTTCCTCTTCATTCTCATCATGATCATCATCAATGTCATGATCGTTATGAATGTCGTTCTGGCCATTCTCTTCAGCTCCCACTGTGGAAGATGGTTCCAGAACAATTTCCGTAGCCGTTTCTTCCAATTGGAGTGATTGGTCAGTCACTTCATCGAGGTCTATTTTCCTCCCACTCAACTATTTCGCGAGAAACTCCTTCTCAAGAAAGTGTCCCGTCTTGGCAACAAACGTTTTGCCGTCAGACTTGTTGTAGAAGGTGTATCCACAAGTTTCCTTGGGATAGCCCACAAAGATGCACTTATCCGCCTTGGATTCAAGTTTGTCAGGCTGTAGTTTCCTAACATAAGCCTCACAACCCCAAATCTTCAGGTGAGACAACTTAGGTTTCGTGCCATGCCATTCTTCAAATGGTGTTGTCTTTACGGATTTGGATGGTGCCCTATTAAGAATATGAGCGGCAGTTTCTAATGCATACCCCCAGAATGACACAGGCAAATCAGTATGAGACATCATCGATCGTACGTTATCCAATAGGGTTCGATTACGTCGCTCAGCCACACCGTTTCTCTGAGGTGTGCCTGCCGGCGTAAGCTGTGGTACTATGCCACAAGACTTCAGATGATTGCCAAACTCGTGACTCAAATACTCGCCACCTCGATCCGATCGAAGGTGCTTGATTTTCTTTCCGAGTTGATTTTCGACCTCATTCTGAAATTCCTTGAACTTTTCAAAGGTTTCAAACTTGTGCTTCATCAAGTAAATATACCCATATCTACTCAAGTCATCAGTAAAGGTCACGAAGTAACGAAGACCATTGCGAGTGGGGACGTTCATGGGTCCACATACATCCGTGTGTATGATCCCCAATAAGTCATCTGCACGCTCCATTATCCCATTGAATGGAGTCCTTGTCATTTTTCCCATGAGGCATGGTTCACATGTATCAAGGGATCCAAAATCCAATGACTCAAGAAGTCCATCCTTATGGAGCTTCTCCATGCGCTTTATACCAATATGACCAAGTCGGCAATGACACATCATCATGTGATCTTCATCATTCTTCAATCTTTTGGCCTCAATGTTGTTAATGTGACACACGTCACCATCGAGATCAAGTACGAATAAACCATGCAACTCCGGTGCGTGAACATAAAACATTTCATCCTTATAAATTGAACAACCAATTGTATCAGACTTAAAAGAATAGAGGTCTCGCTTCAAGCAAGAGCCACTAACGATGTTCACACTCAACGCGGGTACATAGTAGCAAATATTCAGAACTAAAACCAATCCCGAAGGGAGACTAAGATGCTTCATGCCGACCGCCAAGACTTCAATTTGACAGCCATTCCCCACTCGCATCGTCACTTCATCCTTGAGCAAGCGTCTCCTATTCCTTAGTCCCTGAATGGAATTAGAAATATGAGCGAAAGATCCTGTATCAAGTATCCAGGATGTGTTCCCGGCGCTTGTCAAGAGAAGATCAACAATATGTATATCAAATATACCTTCGTCTCTCTTGGCGACCTTGCCAGCCTTCTTGTCCTTTAGGTACTTGGGGCAGTTGCGTTTCCAGTGACCTTC
Organism: Bromus sterilis; assembly: GCA_950022295.1. Classification (NCBI taxonomy): domain Eukaryota; kingdom Viridiplantae; phylum Streptophyta; class Magnoliopsida; order Poales; family Poaceae; genus Bromus; species Bromus sterilis. The sequence goes on along the minus strand of OX465601.1, from coordinate 131,815,898 downwards.
ACCCTTGCAGTAGAAGCACTCCACTCCGGGTTTAGGCTTGGGTGCCTTGGGAGGAGCGGCAACTGACTTGCCATCCCTCTTGGGGCCACCTCTCTTGGCCTTCTCCCGCCTGCTTGACTTCTTGAAGTCAGTGCTTGTTGACCATGAAGACGGCGTGCTTCTTCTTGATCTCAACCTCGGCGCTCTTCAGCATGGCGAACAACTCAGAAGGGGTTTTGGTCATCCCCTGTATGTTGTAGTTCAGCACAAAGCCTTTGTAGCTAGGGGGAAGCGACTGCAACACCCTATCAACAACAAGTTCATCTGGAATCTGGCATTCCAGAGCATTCAAGCGCTGAACGTAGCCATACATTTTGACTACATGCTCACTCACGCTGCCGTGCTCGTCCATCTTTGCTGAGAATAAGGCTTCAGAAGCCTCGTACCGTTCAGCCCTGGCTTGAGGTGCGAAGACCGCCTTGAGGTCGGTGATAATCTCAGATGCACCCATCCCATCAAAGCGTTTCTGCAGCTCAGCCTCCATGGAGTAGAGCATGCCACTCTGGACAAGGTTGTAATCATCAGTCCTGGAGAGATAGACATTCTTCTCGTCCTGACTGGCATCATCTGCTGGTGCGTCACCTAACGCGCCCTCTAGTACGTATGCCATCTTGAGGGGAACGAGGAGAATCCTCAGGGTGCGGAACCAGTTGGTGAAGTTTGTCCCATCTGTTTTTAGCTTATCTTTCTCTAGGAATGATCCTAAGTTGAACGAGGGGCGAGGTGCTGCCATCTACAAGGTTGATTCACAAGGATACATATTTAGACTTTTGTTCATAATGTGGAGTTTCAATTTAATCTCAAAATTCTAGAAAGCTCCCACTTAGATAAACACCTCTCAATTTAATTAAGTGATTACACAATCCCAGCCCCCATACCTCCCCCGATCGTCACGGCCATCAGTATGGGAACCAGGTAGGCCTCTAAGCCAATCACATCAGGCATGTGACTCGTGCTCGACCTTTCGGTCTCCTGTGTTCCACGCCCGCATCTACATACGTCAAGCCTGTCAATCGAACCTTGATGTTAGCTGTTCAGCAAGGCCATATCTGCATATGCCAGGCTTGCCGAACCCAACCTCATGCGAACTCTGTTGAATATGTAGGACAACTCCGGTATGTACGGAGCATCAAGACATATGGGAGAACCTTCCAGGCGGTGCCCACCAAGGGAGAACACAATGTTGGTATTGTGAGAGATGGTCCTGTTTCGTGCTACCGTCGATATATCTAGCATACTAGCATAAAACAGAAAGTAAAATTGTAAATCATACAACCTATGATCCCCCTTCATGCAAAGCAAAGTTAAACGCCTTTCTACTTTAGCTTGTGCAAGTTTTACGTGGCTGCTAGGGGTTTCGAGAGAGAGAACCGTTTCTATCCTACGAAAAACATGCCACAACACCGTCTCCCATCCGTCTCTATTACACCCCTGTCGGGGCCCTCCGTTGCAAACATCTTCGCATCGCTAATGCAGAGAGACAGACACCCCCCCAGCCACTTTATATGGTACAAGCCATATGTCAAGCGTGGAACCATTCTCGCGTAAACGCGTAAGGTCGGTCGGGGGCCGCTTCATCAAACATTGCCGCAACGCTAAATGAGTACACGTGGGAGGGTAAAGAATGAAGATTCGATGCCCACATCCTAGATGTGTTCTACCAGTACAATACATCTACGCATAGCTAGCTCATGATACCAATGTTGGGATACGGGGCAGAAAACACAAATTTTTCATACCTACGGTACCCGAACCCAAGATCTATGCTATGGCGACGTAAAGTAACGGAGGGAATCGATGCTCATACCTTTGAAGACCGAAAGAGGGAAACGTTCTTGCGAACTTGGCTGGCGTAGACTCGGAACTACGACCTCCCTATCGTGTAGAAGACCACCACTGGCGAGGATGACTCCCGGTAAACCTCCAGCGACGAAGTAGCACCACAGGTGTAGTGCCTCGAAGAGATTATACACGTACGGTACAATCGATGTTCCTCCCGGGCCCCGAACCAGGCGAGCAGCGGAAGAAAGACGGCTACGGATCCCGACTCCAGCTGAATGATGGCCTGCCTTATGGTGGAGAACTCCAATCCAGGTGCACTCTCCAAACAAGGGGAGTCCACTTCCGGGAAGGAGAAGGAGGAAGAAGGAGATATTGGTGTGTTGGAAAAAGGGGGGTCTACCCCTCCTTATATAGGCCAAGGGGGGGGGTGCCATCCTCCTCCCCTCCCCCATGTGGGACTAAACTCCCAAGGGGGGGGGAGTGCGCCGGCCAAGGGGGGTGGTGGGCCCCACCCTTGGCGCCAAGCCCAAGGGGGGAGACCCCCTCCTCCCTTAATGGGCCCCATGGGCCCATTTAGCCTTTTTCCCATTTTTTAATTTATTTAATTTGTTTTAAATATTTAATTCAGATAATTAAATAATAAAACATTATTAAAACAATTAAATTTTATTTTGAACTATTCAAAATGTCCGGAAACCATTCCGTCCTCCTCCGGAACTATTCCGGTGATTCCTCCTATTTCACCGATTGATCCCGTAACTGTCCTATGCATCGATTGCCCTTAAGTGTAACACCCTAACGGTCCGGGAAACAACAGACACGGTCGAGACTCTTCTCATTGACCAATGACTAGTCAGCTGGACCTGGTTACAATCCTTGACAGCCCATGCGCTTCCATCGAATGAACTTCGATCACTTTTGGAAACCGTTAACGATACGACGTAATCCCTTTGTGCTGCGGTACTTTGTTTGTCCGAGGTTTGATCGCCGGTATCCTACATACCGTGTTCACATCTCGTTCACAACAAACAACTTCTCTCGTCCATGATCATTGCATCTCTTGTGACCTAGTCACGTCCTTGCAAGGTGTTGATGCAATAGCACCGAGTGGGCCCAGAGTACCTGTCCTGTCACAAGGACTGACAAATCCCGCTCTGATCTATTAACATACTCATCAACCATCTATTTCGGAATACCCAAAGTGCACCGTTATATCCAACATATTTCAGTCAGGCGGTGGGATACAAATCAAAGTCTCCTCATAGATGACAATTACGTATGATCATTACGGTCTAAGGACTAAGCCATATGTTACAAAGTCATAGCAACGCTGAACTATGTGACTCGATCACATTGCAATACTTTAGGTGGGTGTACTTCCATCACATCATTCCCCTTAATGACATGACCTCATTGTCAATGGACTTAAGTGTCGCCATGATCAGGAAAGCTTGATCAATCAATTGCCCAATGAGATAGTTTACCCGAGTTAAACTACGGACCATGTTTTATACTACACCTGTATTAGTATTTCCAAGTAATACAGTTATAGCACAGTATAAAACGTATTATGAACAAAACGGATATGTGACAAATATCTTTATTAATTTGTCTCTAGGGCACATATCCAACACTTAAACCACACTCCCATTTACTATACTGCTTAACGCTTTTGAGAAACCACTTACGAACTAAATAGAGCGTCGTCATATGTTTGTTGAAACAATGCCCTATAAGAATATGGCATGGATAAGAACTCCAATTGTTGTTTCATAATTTCGAAGATGTATTTAGAATATACTCGATCCCGAATATAAGTATTGTAGAAACATCATGTTACGAACAACACTTCCACTACCATACCCGGGAAAAATGTTTATCACGGGACATGGGATTTTTCTTGAGAAAATTGCTCTCTTGAAACAATTACGTGGGAGTACTAATAGCTTGATAATGATTACATTGAATCATTTGGTTCTACGGAATGAAACTCAGAAACTCGTTCTAGAGATAAACTCTGTGACCAAACCAGAAATTCCTACATTTGATGAAAAGGAAGAATAAAACTCTGAAATGTGTTCAAGAGATGAAATGATCAAGTCCTATGATGTATCACACAGCTTTGTAAATTCACGTTGGACCAAGGTTGTTCTATAGTGTGATAAACCTGTGAACTACAAGAAACCATGACGAGCACTAACTCCACTGTATGGCTTAAAAACCATAAAAACTATATGAAAGCCATCCATCTAAATCAAGTTGAGAACTTGGTAAAACCCTCCTAAGGATACCTGATCGTTAGAGTGGATTTGACTTTCATAGATATGAACATAGACGATAGCTTAATCGTTGATATTGCTCAACTTATCGTAAAATAAGTTTTTCGATAGAGTTCAAAAGGTTGACTACAATATGTGTAGTGATGCAAATGTTCATATGGAAAATTACTGATAATCACGACATACTTCCGAAGTATGACATATGGATTTTTCTCCTGAGAAAATTAAACAAAGAGTGTATGCATGATACAACCTAAAAGGATTTAATGATCTATACGATATTAGTAAAAGTGAGAATGCTTCAAAGATCAGTCTATAGTTGAAGCAAATATCACAGAGCTGGAGAAATAGTTTTTGATGAAGTTATAAAAGTTATTATTTCATCAACAATCATATAAGATACAGAATTAAGTGGGAGCACGATTCTAATCATATATGTGAATAACATATGAGTGATTGAGAATAAATATTTTAGCAAAATAAAGCACTAAGGTATTGGATATCCTGAAAGTGCAACAAGCACCAAATTAATCTAAATAGTAGATTAGTTCTCTTGAAGTACCTCAGATGAAGAAAGGTTCTATGAGGAAAACTAAAGAGTTCATTAAAAATAGATGGAAGAAAGTTTCATAATGATTTGTAATATTTTATTTTTCGGTCTATAGATAAGTAGCAAAATAGGATGTTGAAAATTGTTTTTCAAGCTAAGGCACTCTACAACGTAGACGTGAAACATGACAACTCTAGTAGTTGCATAGGAGGGTATTTGGATCAGGAACACCATCATAGTGATTGGCATAGTTCTGAACGCTTGATCTACAGAAACCATATTTTGATATGAGCATCATGATCAAAGCAAAGTAAGATAAGAGCTCACTGTAGTCCAAACATGTTGAACGATAGTGCCCTATCTTCAAATACTTCATAAACATGAAGGGGTACATTAAGATACACACGATTGAGACGAGCCTAAAAGCGTTAAGCTCCGTGACGAAGTCTATACCACGAGCAGGCATGAAGACCAAAGTGCCATTGGTCTGAGTAAACCATGCAACTAGATTATTGTCTCTAGTGCAAGTGGGAGACTGTTGGAATTATGCCCTAGAGGCAATAATAAATTGTATTATTATAATTCTAGGTTCATTATTAATGTTTATATGTCTGCGCTATAACTGCAATGGCTTATGCGGAGGTTTGCCAAGTAGCATGTTAACTGCCTCCGGAGGAAAACCCATATGAAAGTGTGGAGTATAAACACCAAGTGTTCTTAGTCTGCCTCTAGGACTAACCCGTGTATTATGGATGACATGTTTTCCTGTTCATAGGGCATTGGAAATGCCGATAAAACATGGGAGCACATTGTTGCCAGAACAAGGGTGCTGAACCGACCCAATTGTATGATTTACTTTGAGATCACATCATTTCCATGTTATAAGTAAAATCATCTAAAGTTAATATGCATGTGTCCTTCATGACCATAAGAATGTTTCGTAACTTCATACCGGAGGGTGGGTTTTAACACTGTCCCAACACCACCCGTAACAGGCGTGGCAATAACGGCTTTGATCACTCACACCCGAAAGTGTGTCAAGGGACTTAACGATTCGAGTTGGGAATTTGCTCCTCTAACGATGGAGAGATACTTCTGTGGGCCCTCTCGGTATTACGGCATCTAACATCGTCTGGCCAGACACTGTGAATTGATCACAAGGGATACCGGAATACTAAACGATAAAATGGAACAAAACAAGAAGGAGGATGACTTGGTATAATGGTTAATGGTTAATCATGCGGATACCTAATAGATCTCACCTCAGGTTTTGTATAGTATCGTGAAGCAAATAGGACTGGCATGTTAAACTTGTGGTTCACTCGAATTTATATTCGTGTAGATACGGGAACCGTTATGGGTGTCCATGGCTCCGCTATCGGTTATTGTTCCACGGGAAAGTCAGTTTCCGGTTCATGTCCGTATCCTACCGAACCTATGGGGTCACACACTTAAGGGTGGAAGATGTGTTGAGTAGTAGAGTGATAGGAGAACGAGTATAACACACCGGAAAAAGTTTCGGAGTGACTGAGATTTAATCGGAGAGAAAACCGGAATCGTTTCGGGGACCCGGTAAGGTACCGGGAAGAGTTTTGAGAAAACCGGGTAAAACCGGAGGACCGGAAAAGTTCCGGGATGGTCTAAATATGTTTAATATTTATTTATTGTGAATTCCCTAATTGTTTTGGAATTAATAAAATAGATTTAATATCAATGGGCCCTCTCTCACTTGGAAGGCCCAAGTGGGGGAGGGAGCACTTGGACCAAAGAGGCCCAAGGGGGGCGCCCTAGGAGGAAGCTTCCTCCTAGGTGAGGAAGCTTCCTCCCCCCTTCCTTGGCCGGCCTAAGGGGAGGGAAACCCTAGGGCGCCACCCCTAGGGCTGCCCCCTCCTCCAAGATGGCCTCCCCTCCCCTCCCCTCTATAAATAGATGAGAAGGGGCACCCCCCAACAGATGAACTAGTCAAGATTGTCTTGCCCCTGGGCTGCCCCTCTCCCCTCTCTTGTAGATCTGATCTCCACCATATCTCGAAGTGCTGCTCCTCCCTCCTCTCTATTTCGGAGGCGCCGAGCTCTGGACGGCGGAGCCCTGCCGGATCTTCCACACCGTACGTGTGGATCAACTGTAGAGAGATCGTACGTTCGATCTTCGTTCGAGGGACTCCACGGTGATTAGATCTGTTCGTGGGAGTGTTCATCTTCACGCTTCTCCGACTCTCCATCAACATCTTCCGCTGCGAGAGAAGTGCATCCGTTGAACGGTTGCAAGAAGGTAACAAGATCGATAACCTTGTCTGCATCTTCCTAGATCCGTTCTTGGGTTTGGTTTTCGTAGTGCCGGAATTTTTTTGTTTTCTACTCCGAATCCTAACAATAGTATGCAACCCTCAGTGCGGATTTTTCCCTTGTGCTAACACAATTTGTGCACATATAAAAAAATTAGCTGATTGATGAAGGAATTAATATACTGTGGACTATGAGACAACATACGATCTGGTTCCGTCGTTAAATGAATAAAGCACTTGGTAGCCTTTCTTCTATTCAGAATATGTGATGTTAAATGCAGCCACTGACATGTGTACCATGGATTTCGTACTAGCATGTCAGCAGTAGAGATTGTAAGTTTTTTATTATGCCCACTACACCAATTGTATTCTTTTAAGATTTACTTCAGATTTGACTAGGCCATCCAAGAATTTATATGATTTGGTGGTTATCTGTCATCTGGATAAGTTAGGGTGCGAACCACGATGTGCGAAAACCATTATTTGTCTTCTATCTTACGGTTTTGTAAAGAATTTGTAGAATCTTGATGGGGCTAACTTATTACAAATGTAATTGATGGTTGTTTGAACTGGCCATTTTAAGTGCATTGTAGATATATTGTAGCACATGATATGTAATTAAAATCTCCATTGATATTTTTTTCATTTTCACGAATATCTATATTGGTCTAATATTCTTTCTCCAGATGGCGGACGCGCCAACTTGTGCATTGATGTTCTAGTGAGACTTATATCTTAAACTTTCTTGAGCCTCCTTAAATTACCACTTCATTGTGAATAGAGAAGCAAAGGAGAAAAGGTCACTGGTAGAAAGAGGCCCATTTGTCCCGGTTCCGGAACCGGGACTAAAGGGTCGTAACTAATGCACAAAACCTTTAGTACCGGTTTGCCCAAGAACCGGGACAGATGAGGCTCCACGTGGCCTCTGCGGCTTGATCAGGCAGAAGGGCTTTTTGTCCCGGTTGGTAACACCAACTGGGACCAAAAAGATTCCACGCGTCAGCTTTTCAGGGGCTGGTTTTTTTTATATGGGGGGGATTGAGTGTTTTGTAGGGTTAATTTAGGGGTTTGTGTTAGCTAGCTAATTAATAGAGAGAGGTGTCCTCTCTTATCTCCGTGCTTGGTCGACTCTACGTAATATACGTATAGAGAGGACTCGGTCGACATGTTAGCTAGCTAGTAAGAAAATGAAGGAATTAAACCATTAAGTACAGTTCGTCATGAACATATACAAAGAGAAGTGATCGACATCTCCTTCTTCGAGATATAGTTCGAACAACAAGTTTTCGTATATCTATCCGACGATACTGGCTACATATATACAATATAACTTCTCTTACAATACCCTAATTAAGCTGTGAAATTAAGTTTCATATGGTATTCTCCGCCTTTTTCGTTGACGTGGTCAACAAAGAATCCCGCCAATTCCTCTTGAATTGCTATTATGCGATATTGTGGTAGGAGTTCTTGCTACAGCTCCCAAATCTAATTCGAAGAAGGGCTCAATACAGATAAATGAATGAAACTCAACACAAATGATGGTAATAAAATAAAATTATGAATATTATTGCTTACGCACTTTAAATTGTTCTTTAGAGTAGCCGACATTCTTAGAGATCGTCGCGTTGTATATGTATTCACAAATGTAGTACCCACAAAGATCAGTCCCTTCTTCCTGCCACAACCACTTTACGAGAAATAAAGGTCAATCAAACTGATAATCAAACATTATATAAATGGTATTGATGAAATTATAGAATTAATATAATGGGAGATGCGCGGAACTAGCTAGTAGTACTTACTTTCGGGTTTGAAAATTCCAGATCCTTCGGCAGTCGCAGAGTTTTTTTGGTGAACTGTATCCTAACCCTGGCAGACATAAAAAATAATTATTACCTGATATCAGAAAATGAACAAAGTTGTCGAAATGGTGCGATAATGATCGATTAAACTTACTTCTTAAGCATTTCAGTGACGACTGCATACGTCTCGGGATCTTTTCGTCTTGAGTCTAAGATGCTTACTACTCCCTCCTCAAGCATAATCTCTACGATAATAAAGTGGAAGCTGCGCACGCATGAACAACTCATCAATTACATTACTATAACCTCGAGTAAATAACAAAAACTGAATATGCACAGTAACACTCACTTGATGTTGTAAGGCCAGATTATTTTTTGTTTGTTTTGATGTTGAAGCAAAGATTGTAGCAAGTTGGCCTCGGCTAATTTGGGAAATTTCGCAATCTCAAAATGATTAAAGAGATTTAGGTTATTGAACCCAATATTATAGATTTGTCTTTGCTTGCATTCCACGGTCTTCAATCTGCATGATATAGTGAATTATATGTACATGCAATGAAAGAACTGAGCTATATATAAAGACTTAATTAAAGAAGTAGTACTTATAGACAGTAGCAAGTGACGATTACTTTATCGATGACCCTTTGATTGTAAAGCTGGAATAACTCCTCAAATGGAACCGGCAACAAGTCAAGTCCAACGAGGTCCTGCTTGTCTTTAACCATAACCATCACATTATCGTACTCAGAATTCTTGCAGGCGTTCATGTATCACTGATGTAATCTTCGCATCATCGTTGGTAGTTGTTCAATAGGTGATGTGACGAGAGGATACCCGTACGGAGACCCGGCGGAGATCATCATCGGGCACATCGCCCGGTTCCTCTTGATCTTCATCGGGCACATCGTCCGCTTCCCCCGTTGCAGCATCACCGTATTCAGGGGGCACATAGTTGTCATCGTACTCTTCTTCTTCGCCATCTTCCATCATAACCCCTATTTCTCCGTGCTTGGTCCAAACATTATAGTGTGGCATGAATCCCTTATAAAGCAGGTGGGCGTGAATGGTTTGCCGGTCAGAGTAAGACTTCGTATTCCCACATGTAGGGCATGGACAACACATAAAACCATTCTGTTTGTTTACCTCAGCCAGTTCGAGAAACTCATACACGTCCTTAATGTACTGGGAGGTGTGTCTGTCACCGTACATCCATTGCCGGTTCATCTGCGTGCATTATATATAATTAAGTGTGTAAAAACCATTACAGAACATCATGAATAGATAAGTGACCAAATTAATAGAAGGTCATCATCACAGTAAAACCAAAGTACATACATAATTCTCATTGAACAACATACAACTCTCCAGAGCATCTAACTAAGCCATACATTGAAACTATGTAAAACATTTCAATGCAACAACAAATACGATCATAATCGCAACGAAGGTAATAATTGAACCAACGGCATAATGATACCAAGCCTCGGTATCAATTGCATATTTTATAATCTTTCTAATCTTCAAGCGCATTGCATTCATCTTGATCTTGTTATCATTGATGACATCCGCAACATGCAACTCCAATAGCATCTTCTCCTCCTCAATTCTTTTTATTTTTTCCTTCAAGTTATTGTTTTCTTCTTCAACTAAATTTAACCTCTCGGCAATAGGGTCGGTAGGAATTTCCGGTTCAACTACCTCCTAGATAAATAAAATATATTTCACGTTGGTCGGCATAATTGTCATAAACAAAAAATGAACCAAATAGTTATAAAAGATAATATATACCACATCCGAATCATAGACAGGACGAGGGCCGACATGTGCAGATACCATAACCATCGCACTATATAATAAAAAGCAATAATAAAAATAAGAAAATTAGACAAGTATATATCTAATCATAAAAATAGGAATTATTTTCTTTTAGAAAGAAAATAAGAACAAGAGGCTCACAATGGTGGTGCCGGCGACGAGATTGGCGTGGGCGATCGACGATGGGAAGACGGGTACGAGACGTGATGAATCGCTAAACCTAGACAAATCTTGAGGAAAACAGAGCTTGGAGGTCGAGTTTGGAGAGGAGAAAGCTTAAGTAGTGTGACTCGGGCATTTTATCGAACACATCATGTGCATTGGAGGTGAGCTAGAGCACCAGAAAGCCCTCCCTTGCCCTCCTCGAAAAAACAGAGCACCAGTGGAGTGCTCTGCTCGCCGACGAGGGGTATATATAGCCAAGGCATATGTCCCGGTTTGTGGCTGGAACCGGTACTAATGGCCAGCCTTTCGTTCCGGGTCGAGCCACAGACCGGGACTAATGGTTGTGGGCCAGGAGCGAGGCCCATTGGTCCCGGTTCTTGTCTGGAACCGGGACATATGCCCCCAGACGAACCGGGACCAATGCCCCACGAGGCCCGGCCGCCCCCCGGGCGCACGAACCGGGACGTATGACCCCCATGGGTTTCGGTTCGTGGCACAACCGGGACTAATGGGCTGGAGAGGCCTGAACCAAAGCCCTGTTTTCTACTAGTGGGTAAAAAGAAAACAACACAATTGATAAGAGTTTTTGGTCCTATATTAACCCTGACTTGCTGGTTTACAGTGTCTGGCTCAAAAGGTCGGCCTCGTAGCTATCCCCAGCTGATAAGAAGCGATGTCGTCAAATGTACAAATTCAGTACAGAGATTATGCCTACACGAGCTTCAGTATCTAAATTAAATTATACATAACTGTGTATTAACTCATAGAGAGGGGACTAAATTAATTATTCAGTCGAGTGAACTCAATGCTTATATCTTAGGCCCTGTACAATGCTAAATGCCTACATATGCATAGGTGCTTAAGGAGAAAGAGCAGTTTGCATCGCAAAAAAAAAACTATCCCACAGGTGCCTGGCTTGGGTGCTTAATCGTACAACGTGGCATCTGTTCTCTGTATCGATGTGTTAATAACCTTACTTCTGGCTCCTCTTGTAAGCACTTGTGAAAACCAATCATAAATAAAATCCGGTCTTTTCGCTAAAGCACGAGTGGGAGCACATGCATTGTACATGCGGAAAAACTGAAATTGCACAAGCACCTTGTTGTGTAACAAAATAGAAAAGACTAGCAAAATAGATTGCTATTTTTCTCCAATGGAATAATCTGATATTTAGCACATAACTTTGTGTTGATTCAGCAGCACCTCAACATAACACCAGCATAGAGGCCATGTGCCTGCCTAAACCCCTCTTCGCGCTGTACTAACGAGTACTTAGAAATCTGCATGTATGACTAGCAGACTTAATATGGAAATTATCAATGGAAATGGGGTAAACTACAAATTGATCGTATTGGACAAAGATAGATAATCAACTAGAGTATATGGCCGCTGCACCTGCACCTGCACCAAGCTGCTAACTGGTCGATCGATACGACCATACGGAAGATGATAGGCTCCAACTTCTAACTGACTTCTCTCGGGAAAGTCAAAGCTCGGGTAGATGGTGTCCGCGACAATGGAGCCAGAGGGGAAAAAATCTAGAGGCAAGGAGAAAAAGCAATAAATCCCGAAGAACATCGCTCGCCCTGCGTCACCACCCAAGCTCTTGAAGCGGGATATTGTCCCGGAATCCAAATTCACTCGATACATGTTGTATCGATAACCCGATTTATGTTGGATAAGCTAGGCGCCAGATAGTTATCATTTTATGTGTTCAGTTTTTCTGTTATTTCAGTTAGCTATTTTCAAGGAGATTTTGTTAGCTCCAGCGGCCCCGATCTCGCATGTGAGACGTGGGCTTAGTTGTAGGGTCCTTGGAGACCACGTTCCAGGTCGTGGGATGGCGCGATCTAGTCGGGGACGTGGTGATCGGAACTGACCAAGTCGCAACTTCAGTTTCTGAATAAAAGAGAGAAAACAGAAAAGCAGCAGAACTTGCGCTGCACCAAAACAACCGAGCCTTTCTTCTACCTTGAGTTCTCTCCCTTCCTTCTACGATCCATAGATTAGGGACAACAATTGGTACCAGAGCCTTGGTTTTGGAGATGTCAGTGACGCCCTCTGCAGTGAGGGGAACGGCTGATCGCGCCGGCGGGTCAGGCGGCTCCGTGCCGCGGGCGCGGCGGCGGCGAGCCTCCGTGTCTCCAGTCCGTCGTCGAGGGCGCAGCCCGGGGAGGCGCGGTGGGGGAGAGATGGTGGTCCGGGAGCGCGTCGTGCGGGAGAGCACCAGCTCCGCGAACTACCCTGTCCTCACGCGCTCCAACTACGCCGAGTGGGCGATGGTCATGCGCGTGCAATTGCAGGCCCAACACTTGTGGGATGTGATCGAGCACGGCGCAGATGATGAGGGCGACGATCGCGCGGCGCTCGCGGCTCTGCTCCGGGCGGTGCCTGCTGAGCTGGTGCGCACACTCGCCGCCAAGGACTGCGCCAAGATGGCGTGGGATACCATACAAACGATGCGCTTGGGGTCCGAGCGTGTCAGAGAGGCGAAGGCTCAAACTCGGCGCCGCGAGTGGGAAGAGCTGCGCTTCAAGGCTAGCGAGTCCGTTGAGGATTTCGCGATCCGCCTGACGGCCATCGTCAGCGACCTGGAGCTGCTGGGCGATCCCATCGACGAGTATAAAGCCGTGCTAAAGTTTCTCCGCGTGGTGCCACGGAAGTACCGCATGATGGCCATGGCGATCGATCAGACCGTGAACCTACGGGAGCTCACGATTGAGGAACTCACTGGGCGGTTCATCACTGCCGAGGAGGGCTACGAGCTGGACGACGTCACTGACGGCGTCGGAAAACTTCTTCTCACGGAGGAGGAGTGGGCTTCGCGCAAGACCAAGCGTGCAGGACACAGAAACAAGAAGCCGTGGCTCAGAGCCAAGCATCACCAGAAGGGCGCGGGATCAAGCTCGTACGTGAAAGGCTCCGGCGCCGGCATCGGCTCCGGGTCCACCGAGCGAAAGAAGGGCAATTGCCACTACTGCGGCAAAGAGGAGCACTGGATCAAGCAGTGCCGCAAAGCCCAGCGAGACCGCGAGCGCGGAGCGACCGCAAACCTCGCGGAGGCGGAACCGGAAAGCGATGAGGAACGCCTCCTCATGGGCATGCACAGCGAGGACACCGTCGCCATGTCAGCCGTCCACACCATTGTCGGCAACCCATCGACGGGCGAGGAGCTCGTGTTCCTGAATGAAGAGCGCGCCCGCATCGAGCTGCGACAAGAAGACGCACCTGCGGACACAACCTGGTGTCTGGACTCTGGGGCGTCAAATCACATGACGGGCGACGCCTCCGTGTTCGCAGAGTTGACCAAGAAGGTGTCCGGGACCGTGCGGTTCGGTGACGGATCGCTTGTCAACATCTGCGGGCGAGGCACCGTCATGTTCGCCGTCGACGGCGGCGGGCACAGGGCTCTCACCAGCGTGTACTGGATCCCACGCCTCAAGACCAATATCGTAAGCATCGGCCAGCTAGATGAGCTCGGGTGCCCCACGCTGGTCAAGGACGGTGTCATGACCGTGCACGATCGAAAGAAGAAGATCATCGCCAGGGTGCCTTGCTTGCGCAACCGCCTGTACGTCGTGCACCTTCAAATCGAGCGGCCCATCTGCCTCGCCACCCAAACCGGTGACGAGGCGTGGATGTGGCACGCCCGATTCGGCCACCAAGGGTTTGACGGGATAGAGAAGCTGGCAAGGAAGGGTATGGTTCGTGGCCTTCCTCTGGTCACTCACGTCGAGCAACTCTGCGAGGCATGCCTCGTGGGCAAACAGAGGCGCCCTCCGTTCCCGCAAGCGGCCAAGTATCGCGCCAAGGCACCACTCGAGCTGGTCCACGTCGACCTCTGTGGACCGATCTCGCCACCGACGCCCGGAGGTAAACGCTATTTCCTTCTACTAGTCGATGACTACAGCAGGTTCATGTGGCTCGTGCTCCTGAAGTCAAAGGACGAGGCGGCAGAGGCCATCCGCCGTTTCCAGGCGGGTGCGGAGGTGGAATCGCGCCACACGCTGCGTGTCTTCCGCACTGACCGAGGAGGCGAGTTCACGGCGAGGCAGTTCGCCGACTGGTGTGCCGATCTCGGCATCAAGCGTCACCTCACCGCCCCATATTCACCTCCGCAGAACGGGGTGGTGGAGAGGAGGAACCAGACCGTCGTAAGCACTGCTCGGTGCATGCTCAAGGGGACGGGCATGCCAAGTCGGTTTTGGGGAGAGGCAGTCACCACCGCCGTCCATACCCTGAACCGTTCGTTCACCCGGAGTGTGGACGGGCGTACTCCCTACGAGGCATGGCATGGCAGCAAGCTGGACGTGAGCTACTTCCGTGTGTTTGGATGCAAGGCACACGCGAAGGTCACCACACCAAATCTGAAGAAGCTTGATGACAGAAGCAAGGCGATGGTGATGCTGGGCTATGAACCAGGCGGCAAGGCGTATCGCCTATTTGATCCGGTAGCAAACCGGGTCTGCGTCTCGCGCGATGTGGTCTTTGACGAGACACACGGGTGGAACTGGGGAAACATCGCTGGCGACGCGGGAGAGGCAGAGGAGTTCACCATCGAGTACTCTTCGGCCCCAACCCCGGCTCCAAGTCCGGACCTCAGCGCGTCCCCAGCACGGACACGGTCCACAACGAGTGTGGCCGCACCCGACGGCACCGTGGCATCTCCATCGACCACGCCACGCGACCCACCAGCTTTCGTCACGCCGCCGTCGTCTCCGGATCCAGAGCTCTTCGACGTCGGCGACGATCCGGCGGCACTCCATCGATACCTCCGCGTCCTCGACCTGTATGAACAAGATCTGGACACACCGGGTCAGGCCGAGCGCTTGCTTTTGACCCCCCATGGCGAGCCAGCCACATTTGCTGAAGCTGACCTGGACGAGCGATGGCGAGCGGCGATGAAGGACGAGCTTGCCTCCATCGAGCAGAACAAGACCTGGACGCTCATGGAGCTGCCCGAGGGACACAAGCCTATCGGCCTCAAGTGGGTATTCAAGCTGAAGCGTGATTCTGAAGGAAACGTTCTCAAACATAAAGCACGCCTTGTGGCAAAAGGCTATGTTCAGAGGCCGGGGATTGATTTTGAGGAAGTCTTCGCTCCAGTGGCCAGGCTCGACTCAGTGCGTCTTCTCCTAGCTGTCGCGGCACAGAAGAAGTGGGAGGTTCATCACATGGACGTGAAAACGGCCTTCCTCAATGGCGAACTCGGCGAGGAGGTTTATGTCTCGCAGCCACCGGGGTTCGTCAGCACCGGAAATTCGAGCAAGGTGTATCGCCTACACAAGGCACTCTACGGCTTGCGTCAGGCGCCGCGAGCGTGGAACACCAAGCTGGATGGTGTACTCACGTCACTCGGGTTCGTGCGTAGTCCCTCTGAGCATGCTGTGTATACCCGTGGTGATCACGACGAGCGGCTGCTACTCTGTGTCTATGTGGATGACCTAATAATCACGTGGTCATGTGCTGAGGCGATCACCAGGTTCAAGACCGAGATGAGTTCCAGGTTCTCTATGAGCGATCTCGGCCTCCTCACTCTGTACCTTGGGATCGAGGTCACCCAAGCGCCGGGACGGATCACGCTCCGTCAGATGGCGTTTGCCGCGAAGCTACTGGAGAAGGCCGGCATGGGAGACTGCATGGCCGTCCATGTGCCCATGGAGCCACGTTTGAAGCTCTCTAAGGAAAGCAAGAACCCACAGGTGGACGTGACTGAGTATCGGAGCATCATTGGGTCGCTCCGGTACTTAGTGCACACCCGCCCCGACATCTCCTTTGCCGTGGGGCTAGTAAGCCGATTCATGGAGGCGCCGACGACCGAGCATAAAAGCGCCATGAAGCACATTCTGAGGTACATCTCAGGAACACTGGATTTTGGTTGTGTCTACTGTTCTGACAGTAAGGATGAAGAAGGGTTCATCGGGTATAGCGATGCCGACATGGCTGGCGACCTGGATGACAGGAGAAGCACGTCTGGCACACTATTCTTCCTGGGCTCATGTCCAATCACCTGGCAATCACAAAAGCAGAAGGGAGTTTCTCTGTCTTCGTGTCAAGCTGAGTACATCGCCGCATGCACTGCAGCTTGTCAGGCAGTTTGGCTCGGAAGACTTGTTGGTGATCTGTTCAACAGCGAGCCCGCCGTACCAACTGTGTTTGTGGACAACAAATCAGCAATTCAACTCAGCAAGAATCCGGTCTTTCATGATCGAAGCAAACACATTGAGGTGCTCTATCATTACATAAGAGAATGCATCGAAGATGGTTTGATCACTGTGGAGTACGTCGGCACAGACGATCAGCTCACGGATATTTTCACCAAGGCACTAGGGCGCATAAAGTTTCAGGAACTCCGTGAGAGGATTGGTGTCGTCGAGATTACGACAGTTTCTTCCCCTGGCTCCTAGCTTAGGGAGAGATTGTTGGATAAGCTAGGCGCCAGATAGTTATCATTTTATGTGTTCAGTTTTTCCGTTATTTCAGTTAGCTACTTTCAAGGAGATTTTGTTAGCTCCAGCGGCCCCGATCTCGCATGTGAGACGTGGGCTTAGTTGTAGGGTCCTTGGAGACCACGTTCCAGGTCGTGGGATGGCGCGATCTAGTCGGGGACGTGGTGATCGGGACTGACCAAGTCGCAACTTCAGTTTCTGAATAAAAGAGAGAAAACAGAAAAAGCAGCAGAACTTGCGCTGCACCAAAACAACCGAGCCTTTCTTCTACCTTGAGTTCTCTCCCTTCCTTATACGATCCATAGATTAGGGACAACAATTTATTCCGCGACGTTAATGGTACAATCCGACGGTGCATCAGCATCAGCTCACCACCATTGTTGAAGAGGAGTATACTTTCCGAGATTGGTGACATATACATGCTCAGCTTGGCAGCCACCTCCAGCAATGGTGGCTGGTCTGGACGGAATCGCAGTACCATGACGCCATCGACGCTAGCGTGGTAGAAGCACCCTGCAAACATCACGGGCCTTTCTGTAAACCCATCAGTTTTGTACTCCAGCAACACCCAGTGGTCGTCGCCGGGCTTTGCCATGCCGAGCAAGCGGTGCCTATGCAAGCACAGCACCACCGTTGAGTCATCACTGGCAACGCCGGAGCCCGCCGCTGAGAATGCTTTTACGTTGATACGGCGAAGAAAGACATGGTCTTTGGAGGGAAGCAGTGTGGTGAGCGGCGGTAGCTCAATGAGGTGCCGCGTGAGCGGGTTGAGCAGGCGGACGTGGTTGTGGTTGTGCAGCAGGACGAGGAGGCCCTCGGGGGTGATGGCGAGCAGATCATGGTCAAGGAGCTCCGGGAGGTCCAGTTGGATGCACTCGCCGGTGGAGGAGTTCAGGAAGCAACGGCGGCTGGGAGCGGCGAGTGGTTCGCGCAGCAGGACCCACCTCCATGGATAGAACCGACGGTCAAGTCCGCCGTGGGAGCGTGGTTCTGTGCAACTGCCGCCACGGGCGGCACACAGCACGGAAGCGCAGATAATCGGCGACATCATATGCCAGGACGCGCTCGGCGATCAGCCCTGCCGGCCCGTCGTCCAGATTGGACCAGTCCCTCCTGCAACAAGACGGCCTCCTTCTATCGGCTACTCCTCCTCCTTCGCTGGTCCTTGACCGATTCGGCCGACGGGAGGGACGAGGAATTGGGGCATGGAATTGGGCGACGGCTTCCATTCCGACAACTGCGCGCCGCCGCCGAAGGGGCAAGATCCAACTGGTAGGGTTAAATAGGTATTTTTTTTTTAGAAAATACGACCCCCTTTATTGCTCTACTGAAATATTCAAACTTATACAAGAATCATGGGGGTTTGAAAGCCACACGTGGCGTCCCTGGGAAAGTAAACTAGAATATAAAGCTATCTTACGAGCATCTAAATTGACTTTAAGAAGAGTAGTAGAGAAACCGCAACGATCAAAGTTCTCCCTCCTCGAGTTGATCTCATGAATTACAGACCTATTAGCACCTCCCTTCCTTTCCTCGATATCACTAATAACACGTTTGTTATCTGATATAATGATCATCTTCTGGACTCCCAGATCTTCGGCTAGAGCTTGAGCTTCACGACATGCAACTGTATCGAGGATGTCTGCATCCGTTAGACCCGGTATGACGAGGGCCGAGGAGCCCAAGTACCTTCCCTCCGAATTTCTGCAGATCGCCGCAACTACACCTGTCGTACCATCTTCAGAAACGAGGCCGCAACACTTAATCAAGGAATCATCAACAAGAAAGCTGGGTACACTCTCAACCGCCCCTGTTATCGCATGCTGAGCGGATGTAGCATGTGATATGGGCCGATTCTTCTTCTGGTTGATCTGGCCGATTTCTGCGATGAACCTGTTCACAAAATCGTTCGTGGCCATAGGACTTTGGAAGATAGCCTCATGTATGGCCTTACGCCGCGCAGTCCATATGGCCCAAAGAGTAACCACAATCCGAATAAACCGATCCTTAGATACTGACTCCTGTAGCTGGAACAACCAAAGCTTTGGTTGGGGTATGATATTTTCTGAAATTGCATCAACGATCTCATCATCTTCCAATGCCCAAACACACCTGGACATGGAACAATACAGAAGCGAATGGTTCCAAGAATCTGGCATCCCGCATAAAGAACAACAGTACGTCGAACTCATGTTTCTGTGATGCCGGACATCTTCCGTTGCTAAAGAGATCCTTGCCAGTCTCCAGAGGAAACTTTTAATGCGTGAAGGCACTTGAATTCCCCACAGAGAAGTCCACCCCGATTCATCAATCGAGTTATTCGATGTGCCAGCATTCCCTTGCAATAGCTCATCTCTCCTCTTCCTGATATGCATAAGATGGTGATAGCAGGACTTTACAGAGAACAGACCCCTGCGGTCTGGGAACCAACCCCAGATGTCTTGCATGTGCATGGTACCAATAGGTATGTTCCTGATAATTTTAACATCCATTGGCAGAAAATGCCGATTCAGCTCTTCCAAGTTCCAGCTGGCCGAAGTACTATCAATCAGTTCAGAAACCAAAATGGGGGGGGGGGATTATGAGACATTCTGAAAGTGGGTTGCATTGCCATGTCTCTCGGCAGCCAACTGTCGACCCACACCTTGGTCATCATGCCATTACCAATGCGTTTGATCAATCCGTGGGACAGAGCATCACGCCCTTCCAGCAAGGAGCGCCAAACTTGACTCGGGTGAGATCCCAGACTCGCCTCCATAATCGAGCTGTCCGCATAATATATAGCTTTGAGGAATTTTGCATAAAACAACTCAGGTTGGGTCAAAAGTCGCCACACCTGCCTGGATAGGAGAGCCAAGTTGAAAACCTCCAAATCCTTAAAACCGAGGCCTCCATTAGCCTTAGGATCATTCATTGATTTCCATGAGACCCAATGCGGTTTTCTTTGTCTAGCCTTGCTACCCCAATAAAACTGCCTGATTATTTTATTCACTTCTTCACACAATCCCCTTGGCAATTTGAAACACGACATAGAATAGACTGGAACAGCCTGGGCAACCGATTTGATCAATATCTCCTTACCAGAATAGGAGATTGTGTTTCCAATGTATCCCTTCACCTTACTCCAAACCCTATCTTTGACATACTTGAAAGCTCCCATCCTAGAAGCACCAACATCCGAGGGCATCCCAAGATACTTCTCATTAAGGGTCTCGTTAGGAACATGGAGGATGGATTTCACTTCCTGTCTTACTAGATCAGAAGTACCTTTGCTGAAGAATACCGATGATTTGTCATAATTGACTCTCTGTCCAGAAGCTTGACAATAAGAATTTAGTAGGTTTGACACTTCCGTCGCCCCTTCACCATTTTCCTTGAAGAACAGCAGGCTATCATCAGCAAAAAGAAGATGGTTTACAGAAGGAGCCAAAGGAGACAACTGTAACCCATTCAATTGTGATGATTGATCACAAGACTTGAGGAGTCCTGAAAGGCCCTCTGCTGCTAACAAGAAAAGGTAGGGCGAGATTGGGTCTCCCTGCCGTATTCCCCTTGAAGGTTTAAATTCATCTAATTTCTTCCCATTGAACATAACCGAGAACGAGACTGATTTTACCATGTTCATTACCTTTGAAACCAAGGACTCCGAGAAGCCCAACTTCAGCATTACCGCTTCAAGGTAGTCCCACTCAACTCTGTCATACGCCTTCATCATATCTAACTTGAGAGCACAGTGACGATGCTTCAGAGACTTATTCCTTTTCATGAAGTCTAAACATTCATATGCCACTATGATATTATCAGTGATCATCCTTCCTGGGACAAAGGCGGATTTTTCGGGGAGATGATATCTGGGAGGACTGATTTCAGGCGATTTGCAACAGTTTTCGAAGCAAACTTGTATAAAACATTACACAAGCTAATAGGTCTAAACTGAGAGAGTAAACTAGGACATTTGACCTTCGGGATTAGGACCAAATAAGTGTTATTTATGCACTCAGCACTTTTAGCCCCAGATAAAATCTGGAGGACCGCCTTTGTCACATCAGCACCACAAATGTCCCAATGCTTTTGAAAAAACTGCGCCGGGTAACCATCGGGACCCGGGGCTTTCAGCGGCGACATCTGAAAAAGAGCTGATTTTACTTCAGAAGCCAAGTATGAAGCGTTCAAGGCTTCATTCATCTCAGCCGTAACCCTCCTGGTCACCTTGTCAAGGACCTCCCCTATGTTTGTGACGCCTTCTGATGAGAATAAGTTGGAATAAAACTGGGTAGTCATATCCTCCAAGTCGCTGATATTCGTGATTATGTCCCCATCGGCATTCTGGAGTGATTTGATCAAGTTTTTCCTCCTACGCATGGTGGCTCTGAGATGAAAATATTTCGTATTCTTATCACCTCCCACCAGCCATTCTACTCTAGATCGTTGCTTCCACAAGATCTCTTCACGATGGTAAAGCTCAACAAGGTCCTCAACAATCTTTATTTCCCTATGGCACGGTCCAGTACGACCTGGAGAGCTCACTTTTTAAGTTCCTGATCATAAGTCAAACATTACCAAAAGTGTTCCTGTCCCAAGCGGACAGATTGACCGCCAATGCCTCCAACTTCTTTTTCAGGTCGAAAACTGAGTCGGTTTGAGTTTAGTTCCAGTTCTCAGCCACGCATGGCTTCAGACCTGCATGCTCCTCCCATGCCGCCTCGTAACGAAAGGTTTTCCTTCTCTGCTCAATCAGAACATCCGATAGGTTCAACAATATTGGCTTATGATCTGAACATGCGCCCTCCAAATGACAAAGCGTTGCTTGTGGGAACAGTCCCGCCCATAGCGGATCAGCGACAGCTCTGCCAAGTCGGACGCGGGTAAAACTCCCCCCCTAACCTTCTTTTCAAAAGTCCATGGTGGACCATTGAATCCAAGATCAGAAGTCCACATATATCAAGTGTATCCCGGAAAGCATCCAGTTGAGCTTGGCTTCTATGTCCCTGTAACAGCCCACATGTAATAAGCTACCAAACACCATGTATTTTTCTTTCCTATGTTGGACTTGTAACTTGTCATGGTGGATGTGTATGTCATTTCATGTGATTATTTAATTTTGCATTGAGATTAGAGCCCATTTGGTTTGTTTGCTTTTGCATCCAAAATGGTTCAAGAAGGGTGTTGAAGGAATTTTCTTTGTTGCATGCTTACTCTTCTTGACCCCAAACTTGGCCTAGCCATTTCAATTGCTATTGCAAGGGTTTTAAAATCCTCAAAGTATTTTTGCCATCATCAAAAACAGGAGCTCTAGTTCAAAGTGATTTTGAATTCAAAAATGAGCTCACACTTTTGTTGTTGCCAAAAATGTCCAAACCATTTTTGGAAATTGAGGAATATTACAAGGATCATTATGCATATTTTTATACATTTTTTCCTTGTAATTAATCCTGGAAAACTCTTTTTCCCTTCTGTTTGTTTTTCTAAATGGAAAGGAACCTGCAGTGGTCGTTTCCTTTTTCTCCCCTGAATCCCTGTTGCAGGCCCAGCCCGTCTGGCCTTTCCCTGCGACTTGGGCTAGAGCCCGGCCGCGAAGGGGTAAGTGGCTCGCGCCCGAGCCGTACGATCCTCATCCGACGGCTCTTCCCCTTCGTCTTTCCAGCGAGGACAGAGGTCCCCTCCCCCCTCCTCTTTCACGAGCACGTCCGACCACGGGAGGTGGAGCCCTCCGGCCAGGGAGAGCGGGAGCTCCCTATATGAGGCCGCTGGAGACGCCCCGGGGAACCTAGGGTTCCGCTCCTCCAGTTTTTCCCTCGGGACGCCGCCGCCACACCCAATTCCTTCCTCGCTCCGCCACGGCCGCAGGTGAACGGAGTCAAATTCACCGCTGCCGCTTGATTCCCCCATCGATTCCTTGTTCCACGCTGTTTTGGTGACCCCTGTATGCGCGTTTTTCCCTTCAGGAGCGTGCTTGGAGGAGCAGGACGTACCCGAGCCGTGGATCCCCGCCACGGGCCGTCTTCTTCCTCGTCGACGGTGGCGAGCCCTTCCTCCTCTTCCGTTCGCTCGACGTCGACGACAGCCCCACCTAGGTGAGCTGCACCCCATCCCGAGCCTTCTTTCTTCGCGCGCGTAGTTCCTCCGTAGGGGGCCGTGTCTCTGTCCGCCCGAGTTCGTCGCCGGTGCAATTCATGTGCTCCCCGAGCCGAATCGCGTTAGGGTCCACGGTGCGCGTGCTCTGGGGCCGCGCCGAGCGTGCGTTTGGCGCCCAAGGCCATGCCTTTTGTCCATATCACGTGCTGCGTCGCCTCCTCTGTCGAACGCCGTCAGAAAACAGTGCGCCGCCGTGTAGTTTCGTTGGAGTTGCAGTCGCCGGCGCGTAGCAGGTGGTCAGATCCGGGGCGTGGAGTCGTAGCTGGATGATCCCTCTAGCGTTTGCTCTTCGTGGCGTGGCTCGCATCGATCTGTGCACGTCGCCAGCCTCGCCGGAAGTCGCAGCAGTTGGCGCCCCTTCTGAACCTCGATGTGCAGGTCGCCGCACCTCTGTTCTTGAGTAGATGCCGTCGTGAAGGGGTGGCTTCACGGGCCGTTCAGGGGAGCAAGGTGCAGAGGGAGGTTCCCTCTTGGGATTCCACCGCAGCGGTCGCCGGATCTTGACCGGACCACCACGCGAGCCTCGCCGGAGTTTGCTGCCGCGCTGGGTTCAGAGGTGCAGGTGTTCGTTCTTCAGAAAAGTTCAGAGAGCTGGCGCTTGTCGCCTGGGCCGTGGAAAGCGCAGGGACCATGGGCCTGGTCCACCGTGGGCCTCGGCCTTCTTTTTTTTTCTGTTTTTCCCGCGCTGCTGGATGGGCTCGGTTCAGTTGGGCCGTGGAGTGAAGTTGGGCCCCGAGCGCCCGAGGCTGGCCCATGTGGCCAAGCCCTCCCCTTTTTCCTTTTTCTTTTATTTTCTTTTCTGGTTAATTCAAATTTGAATTTAAATTCAAATTCAAATCTGCATTTGGCCATCTTTGCAAACAAGGGCGTCCCATATATGAATTTGGGGTAGCTTGAGCTGCTGATCATCATAGTGAGGTGCATTTTGGCATTTGGCCCCTCTATTAATTGGAGCTTGGTCATTTTTGCACTCAGCCCCCTGAACTTCAGTTGAATTTGCAACTGTCCTTGCAAATTCAAATGGGGACATATCATATATGCTTTTGGGGTGTTTTTCTGCAAGGATTTCAATAGTGATGTCCTCATGATGTTTTGTGCAACTCATGAAATCAAGGTGTGGTCACCTGATCCAGGAGCATTCAGATCTTTCTGCCCGCAGCATTTTCAACTTCAGTGCATTTGAAAATGTTGTTCGTCCAGTCTTTGCAAATCTTGTTCCATGTCATTTTCAAATCTTCTTTCTTCAAGTCAACCCCAACATATTGTCATATGTAATGTGGCTGACTTCCAACAGTTGTTGCACCTTCCATGTGTCAAGATCACCGACACTACTCCGACTCCGGAATCATTGTTTTACCTTTCACATTGTTTAAATTCTTGCAATTGTTATGTTGCTCATGCCATGCTATCATGCTACTTACACCTAAATTAAGGCTTAGACCAAAGCCATTACAATGTAAATAAATGCATATGAAGTTGATGACTTATCGTCATCACCTTCATTTAAACTTGACTAGACAGGGTCATACCATATCAATAAAAATTGAACATGCCATCCTTGCTTCGACTACCTTACCAGGCAAGGGGGAGAAACTGTGTCATTACTTTATAACTTTCTGCTCATGCCTAGCTGTAGTCTTAGAACGTTGTTGCTTGATCCTATCCACCTTATATGCCATGTTTAAAACCCATACAACCATGATCCCCACATCCCAGCAAACCAATGTACTGCTAAGTTACCGCTGCTCAGCCATTGCTTAGTATGGATAGAAAACTTGCTGCTTACCCTATATATTTATGGTTGGGATATCATGCTATAACAGAAGTTGGTTGATATTTATTATTGTCAAATGATGTTAATGTATATTCGACGAAAGGTGGAAGGCTGGACTATCCCGTCTGGTGCTTTGTTCCATTTGAGTCACCTAGGACCCGAGTGCCGGGTATTGGTTCTTTGATCGAGCGTGCCTAATCGTGTGTGGGGTTTTATGGGGCCCCCTTGTCTTATCTACCTAGCTTCATACATTCTAGTGGTGGCCCAAGCTGATTTACATTTGCAGCGTGTGTGTGCTGGTTGGATCCCCAGTTGTTTCCAAACCAAACATGGGTCAGGAGGACATAGTTTCTTGGATGGCCCAAAACTGACCGGCGAGGGCCCGGTCCCCATATGAGGCTTCACCGGTAACCCAAACCCTGTTGATACGGAAGAGGCCGATCCGAGAGCGTGGCCAGCTCTTGGGTTGGATGTCGATTCCCCGGGGGCCACCCGGATATGTGTGTTGTTAGTTAGAGGAACTCTGACGTTCCGGAGTTTCAGGCGCTTACCTAGCCAAGTGGAAACCGGGCGTACATGACAGTTGGTACACCCCTGCAGGGTAAATCTTTTCGAAAAGCCGTGTCTGCGGTTATGGACAACTTTGAGCCTACGTCCTGTTCATAGAATAACATCAACTATAATCATGCTATAAAAACTTGACAAACCTTGTGCGTGCCTTGGCTGTCTTTCTCCGTCCAGGGGGACCGAGGGAGAAACGAGGTTGTGTTATGCTTGCGTAAGTAGGTGGATAGCCGACTTGTGACACATTGTCAACGTAACTTCTTGGATCTCATCCCTATTCTGTTAGAACGAATAGCCACCATATATGCTAGTACGGCTGCGACCTGTCCATGTCTTTACCTTTCCTGTAGCGTTAGTTATTCCGTAATGACATGTTCTCACCCCCGTTTACCTTTCTGTCTTTACCGCTTTGCCTGATCGGCCGCTGCAGTGGACTACTACCTCGACCCGAGCACCGGACGCTACTTCGTGGAGGTGCCCCCGGAGGACGACGACGAGTACGAGTACCTCGACCAGTAGGATCTTATAGTTGCGTTCAGACGTTCCCGTGGGTGGATCTTTATGTGTAGCCCGCTCTAGGGCAATTTGGATCTTGACCGTACCCGGTCCCCTTTTATGCTTCCGCTTGATGTATTGATGAGTTGTACTCAGATGATGTTGTAATTTTAGACAGTGGCGTTGTATGCCCTGCTCTACTTATCTATCTATATGTATTTCTACCTTGTAGAGTTGTGCTTTATATACCTGTTGTCGAGAATCCAGCAGCGACACGAGTGCGAGTGTCGTGCGCCGGTGGCGTTTGATGCGCTTCTAACTCCGACCGGACGCGAAAGCGACTAGTCAGAGTTAGTACCGCATCAGGGGCCTTACAACTTGGTATCAGAGCAGGACTGACTGTAGGACCCTTTACTGGTCGAAGTTGAGTCTATAAACTATTTTGGTAGTTATATAGGAAAATTTCGGAGAGTAGGACCTCTTTCTGGTTTCTCCTTATCCCACCCTCCAACCCCTTTTCCGTGAGGTAGTGCAACGTTGTTTTTCTCTGCTACTTATCCCCTTTCAAAACAATCTAGGTTCTCGTTTACATGAGGCTCTGATTCCTCTATAATTTTTTGCTAGCAACGGGATGTGTTGGCGTCTTTGAGACCACTGAGCCGCCACTTGGGGTTGACTGCTCTACCTCGCTTACGGCGTACCCCAGGTGAAACGTCCATACAGGATTGGCGGGCATCATATGGTAATATGGATGTGGTGTCTTTTCCCTTATGGACGACCGTGATGGCGGGCCGCTCAGGGCAGATGTCTCATTGTTCAGGTTTCCAACCGCTCGTATATATTGTTGTGTGCTCGCTAGCAGATTATTATCTTGGTTTCGGATAATCTTGGTTTGGGGATTCCAGTAGCACCTAGCTATCGACTTTCCGGGTTAACCTTGGTGGAATTTCAGCCTTCGGCTTTCTCATACCTCGTGAGGAAGTTTTGTTCTCAATATTGCTTTATCTTCGGATTACTTCAATGATTCGACCATGTTCTCATAAGTGTTCCTGTGTAAAGGATGCCAAGAGCGAACATGCCGCCGCCAGAGAACCCTATACTTGGGGAGGCTGTAGCCGCAGTGGCTCAGGGCACAGCTGCGATTCTACAGATGGTGCAGAGCCAGAGTGCCCAGAGGAGTGATCGACCATAGTACACCACACTGCAACAGTTTCTCGCGATCAACCCCCCCAGGTTCTCCGAGGCTCGAGACCCGCTGGAGGCGGATGACTGGATCGCAGAGATCAAGAAGCACTTCAATGCTAACACCGTCAGACCCGTCGACTACGTCACCTTCGCCTCCTTCCAGCTTCAGGGTGCCGCAGGCAGTTGGTACTCGACGTACAAGGCCAACAAGGGTGATGCAGAGATCACTTGGGAGGACTTCTTGAGGGATTTCAGAGCTGCTCATATTCCCAGTGGACTGATCGAGAGGAAGCACGAGGAGTTCTTAGCTCTGAGGCAGGGGGACAGGTCTGTACAGGAGTATAACCTGGCCTTCGTCAGGCTTGCCAGGTACGCTCCAGAGGAGGTCTCGACAGAGGCCAAGCGCATTGCCAGGTTCCGCGGTGGTCTTGCCACGGACATCAAGTATGCGCTCACCTTGTCCACGCCACACCTGTTCTCAGAGTTCGTCGACCAGGCTATCATACAGGAGTCAGCTGAGGCAGAGCGTTCCGCAGAGAAGAGGAAGCAGAGAGAGTACAGTTCAACAGTGATGGTCCACCAGAAGGCCAAGTCCCGGGTTACAGAGCCTCAGCCTCAGCCGCAGCGTCAGCAGTTTCAGCCGAGGGGGGCATTTGTCCGCACTTTTGCCCGCCCTCCCGTCCCAGTGCAGCACGGACCTCGCTCTACTCCACCCTCCGCGAGGCCGCCTGCTCCACAGGGCCAGCCCAGGCCAGAGATCACGTGCTTCAAGTGTGGCAAGCCGGGGCACAAGTCTCCGCAGTGCACCGACCCCCGCTTTGCTCGGCTGCCTCCGCCTCCACCTCGCTCTACACCCAGCAACGCGATGGTGCGGGCCCAGCCACGAGCGCTCCGTGTGAACAACGTGACCTTGGCAGATGCCCAGCAGTCGTCTGAGATTGTGCTTGGTAGGTTGCTTGTATGTTCAGTTCCAGCGACAGTTTTGTTTGATTCCGGAGCTTCCCACTCTTTTGTCTCAAGAGCATTCGTTGAGCGTGCGGAGTTACACCCGCAGGGTTTGCCTCAACAGTTGTCTATCGTTTCTCCGGGTTCCAAGACAAACTCCGCTGCTTTTGTTCCAGATGTGGAGATCTCTATCCAGGGTGCTATCTTTTCAGCATCAGCGATAGTCTTGACCCGTTCCGACATTGATTTCATTCTGGGCATGGATTGGCTTGTCAAGTACAAGGCCAAGATTGATTGTCCGTCCAAGACCGTGTTGCTGACGCACGATTCAGGCGCAGAGATTTGGTACAATTGTGGCTCGACAGCAGGATCAACACAGTTGTACGCTCTGAACGCGGGAGTTGCTCCCTTGATCGAGGAGGTCAGAGTTGTTCGAGAGTTCCCAGATGTCTTCCCAGAGGAGTTGCCAGGTATTCCACCCGTGCGTGCTATTGAGTTCGTGATCGAGCTAGAACCTGGTACACAGCCGATATCTCGGCAGCCTTACAAGATGTGTCCGGAGGAGCTGATTGAGTTGAAGGAGCAGCTGGTGAAGCTTGAAAGGGATGGGCTCATTCGTCCGAGCACTTCCCCTTGGGGTGCCCCGTGCCTTTTCGTGAAGAAGAAAGATGGTACTAGCCGGTTGGTCCAGGACTACCGTGGCATCAACAAGAAAACCATCAAGAACAAGTACCCTTTGCCAACATCAATGACCTGTTTGAACAGTTGCATGGAGCAAAGGTGTTTTCCAAGATGGATTTAAAGATGGGGTACCACCAGATTCGTGTCCGTGAGGAGGACATTCCCAAGACAGCCTTCCGCACTCGTTATGGACTGTACGAGTTTACGGTCATGACGTTTGGCTTCTCAAACGCGCCTCCAACGTTCATGAGGGCCATGAACTATCTGTTCCAAGAGTGGCTAGACGTGTTCGTACTCCTCTACCTCGACGACATCCTTGTCTTTTCCAAGTCAGAGGCTGAGCATGAGGAGCATCTCAGATTGGTGTTGCAGAAGTTGAGAGATCACCAGTTCTATGCCAAGTTCTCCAAGTGTGAGTTTTGGCTCAATAAGGTCAACTTCCTTGGCCATGTCATTTCCTCAGAGGGCATTGCCGTTGACCCAGACAGAGTCCGGGCGATTCAGGATTGGAGTCCGCCAAAGAATGTCAAGCAGCTAAGGAGCTTTCTCGGACTTGCCAGCTATTGCAGGAAGTTTGTCGAGAATTTCTCCAAGATAGCAAAGCCGATGACGGAGTTGTTGTGCAAGGGCAAGAGGTACATTTGGTCACAGGCTTGCCAGGCAGCTTTTGATGAGTTGAAGCTAAGGCTGACCACAGCTCCGATCCTTACGCCGCCAGACGAGTCACAGCCGTTTCAAGTTTTCTGTCACGCCTCGTTGAATGGCCTTGGCGGAGTGTTGATGCAGGGAAGGATTATTGTGGCTTACACTTCGAGGCAGTTGAAGCAGGCTGAGAGGAATTATCCGACCCACGATCTGGAGCTGGCTGCAGTGATTCATGCGTTGGTTACTTGGCGACACCTCCTCCTAGGGAGGAAGGTTGATGTGTTCACCGATCACAAAAGCTTAAAGTACTTGTTCACGCAGCCTAACCTAAACTTGAGGCAAAGGAGATGGCTCGAGACTATTACTGAGTACTCCGTGGATATTCAGTATACGCCTGTCAAGGCGAATGTCATAGCCGATGCATTGAGCCGCAAGGGCGATTGCAACAGTGTCCAGGTGCAGAAGATCAACCCTGACTTGTGTGAGTCCTTTCGAAGACTCAATCTCGAGCTAGTTCCAGCAGGCTATCTGGCCAACCTTGTGGTAGAGCCCACTATCCGTGAGAAGATTCGTGAAGCCCAGTCTGGTAGCTCAATGATTCAGAAGACCAAACAGGGTATTGCCGCCTCAGTTCTGAAGTACGGTTGCTTTTCAGTGCATAATGACGGCACCGTGATGTTCGAAGAGCGAGTTGTCGTTCCCAAGGAAGGAGGTCTCAGAGAGGTCATCTTGAAAGAAGCCCATGACTCAAAGCTGTCTATCCACCCTGGTAGCACCAAGATGTATCAGGACCTCAAGCAGAGTTTTTGGTGGACTCGTATGAAGCGGGATGTTGCCCGTTTTGTCTCCGAGTGTGATGTGTGCAGGAGAGTGAAGGCACAGCACCAGAAGCCAGCAGGGCTGCTCCAACCACTCGAGGTTCCGGAGTGGAAGTGGGACCACATAGAGATGGACTTTGTCACCGGTTTTCCGAGGTCTCAGAAGGGCAACAATGCTATCTTTGTTGTCATTGATAACTTGTCCAAGGTTGCCCATTTTCTGCCTGTCAAGGAGACTGTCTCGGCTAGTCAGTTAGCAGAGCTGTACACCGCGAGAATTGTTTCGCTGCACGGCATCCCCAAGCAGATAAGTTCTGATCGTGGAAGCATCTTCACATAAAACTTCTGGAAGGCCTTTCAAGAGGCATTGGGTACAAAGATTATCTTCAGTACCGCGTATCACCCTCAGACTAGTGGGCAGGTTGAGCGTGTGAACCAAATTCTCGAGGACATGTTGAGGGCATGTGTGATCTCGTTTTGCATGAAGTGGGATAAGTGTTTGCCGTATGCAGAGTTTTCCTACAACAACAGCTATTAGGCAAGTCTGCAGGCAACTCCCTTTGAGATCTTGTATGGCAGAAAGTGCAGGACACCGTTGAACTGGTCCGAGACAGGAGAGAGGCAATTGTTCGGTCCAGACGTGATCCAGGAGGTAGAAGACAAGGTCAGGATCATCAGGGAGCATCTCAAGGCAGCACAGTCTAGGCAGAAGGCCTATTATGACAAGAGGCACCGTGGTGTTGACTTCAAAGTGGATGACTTCGCATACCTCAAAGTGTCTCCACTTCGGGGCACTCACCGCTTTGGGATCAAAGGCAAGTTGGCTCCCAGGTTCGTTGGTCCGTTCCGCATCCTTGAGACTCGGGGACCTCTCGCATTCCGCCTTGAACTTCCAGACAGCTTGGCTATGGTGCATGATGTGTTCCACGTGTCCCAGTTGAAGCAGTGTTTCAAGCAGCCAGAGCAGGCAGTCGACTTAGGCGAAAACCAGCTGAGTGCGGACCTTTCCTACTCAGAGCGTCCAGTCCGTGTTCTTGACTCCTCCGAGCGCAAGACTCGCAACAAGACCGTCAAGTTCCTCAAGGTGCAGTGGGCACATCACTCGGAGAAGGAGGCAACGTGGGAGCGTGAAGATCATCTCCGTTCTGAGTATCCCGAGCTTTTTCATGCTTAGATCTCGGGACGAGATCCTGTGTTGGTAGGGGAGAGCTGTAACAGCCCACATGTAATAAGCTACCAAACACCATGTATTTTTCTTTCCTATGTTGGACTTGTAACTTGTCATGGTGGATGTGTATGTCATTTCATGTGATGATTTAATTTTGCATTGAGATTGGAGCCCATTTGGTTTGTTTGCTTTTGCATCCAAAATGGTTCAAGAAGGGTGTTGAAGGAATTTTCTTTGTTGCATGCTTACTCTTCTTGACCCCAAACTTGGCCTAGCCATTTCAATTGCTATTGCAAGGGTTTTAAAATCCTCAAAGCATTTTTGCCATCATCAAAAACAGGAGCTCTAGTTCAATGTGATTTTGAATTCAAAAATGAGCTCACACTTTTGTTGTTGCCAAAAATGTCCAAACCATTTTTGGAAATTGAGGAATATTACAAGGATCATTTTGCATATTTTTATACATTTTTTTCCTTGTAATTAATCCTGGAAAACTCTTTTTCCCTTCTATTTGTTTTTCTAAATGGAAAGGAACCTGCAGTGGTCGTTTTCTTTTTCTCCCCTGAATCCCTGTTGCAGGCCCAGCCCGTCTGGCCTTTCCCTGCGACTTGGGCTAGAGCCCGGCCGCGAAGGGGTAAGTGGCTCGCGCCCGAGCCGTACGATCCTCATCCGACGGCTCTTCCCCTTCGTCTTTCCAGCGAGGACAGAGGTCCCCTCCCCCCTCCTCTTTCACGAGCACGTCCGACCACGGGAGGTGGAGCCCTCCGGCCAGGGAGAGCGGGAGCTCCCTATATGAGGCCGCTGGAGACGCCCCGGGGAACCTAGGGTTCCGCTCCTCCAGTTTTTCCCTCGGGACGCCGCCGCCACACCCAATTCCTTCCTCGCTCCGCCACGGCCGCAGGTGAACGGAGTCAAATTCACCGCTGCCGCTTGATTCCCCCATCGATTCCTTGTTCCACGCTGTTTTGGTGACCCCTGTATGCGCGTTTTTCCCTTCAGGAGCGTGCTTGGAGGAGCAGGACGTACCCGAGCCGTGGATCCCCGCCACGGGCCGTCTTCTTCCTCGTCGACGGTGGCGAGCCCTTCCTCCTCTTCCGTTCGCTCGACGTCGACGACAGCCCCACCTAGGTGAGCTGCACCCCATCCCGAGCCTTCTTTCTTCGCGCGCGTAGTTCCTCCGTAGGGGGCCGTGTCTCTGTCCGCCCGAGTTCGTCGCCGGTGCAATTCATGTGCTCCCCGAGCCGAATCGCGTTAGGGTCCACGGTGCGCGTGCTCTGGGGCCGCGCCGAGCGTGCGTTTGGCGCCCAAGGCCATGCCTTTTGTCCATATCACGTGCTGCGTCGCCTCCTCTGTCGAACGCCGTCAGAAAACAGTGCGCCGCCGTGTAGTTTCGTTGGAGTTGCAGTCGCCGGTGCGTAGCAGGTGGTCAGATCCGGGGCGTGGAGTCGTAGCTGGATGATCCCTCTAGCGTTTGCTCTTCGTGGCGTGGCTCGCATCGATCTGTGCACGTCGCCAGCCTCGCCGGAAGTCGCAGCAGTTGGCGCCCCTTCTGAACCTCGATGTGCAGGTCGCCGCACCTCTGTTCTTGAGTAGATGCCGTCGTGAAGGGGTGGCTTCACGGGCCGTTCAGGGGAGCAAGGTGCAGAGGGAGGTTCCCTCTTGGGATTCCACCGCAGCGGTCGCCGGATCTTGACCGGACCACCACGCGAGCCTCGCCGGAGTTTGCTGCCGCGCTGGGTTCAGAGGTGCAGGTGTTCGTTCTTCAGAAAAGTTCAGAGAGCTGGCGCTTGTCGCCTGGGCCGTGGAAAGCGCAGGGACCATGGGCCTGGTCCACCGTGGGCCTCGGCCTTCTTTTTTTTTCTGTTTTTCCCGCGCTGCTGGATGGGCTCGGTTCAGTTGGGCCGTGGAGTGAAGTTGGGCCCCGAGCGCCCGAGGCTGGCCCATGTGGCCAAGCCCTCCCCTTTTTCCTTTTTCTTTTATTTTCTTTTCTGGTTAATTCAAATTTGAATTTAAATTCAAATTCAAATCTGCATTTGGCCATCTTTGCAAACAAGGGCGTCCCATATATGAATTTGGGGTAGCTTGAGCTGCTGATCATCATAGTGAGGTGCATTTTGGCATTTGGCCCCTCTATTAATTGGAGCTTGGTCATTTTTGCACTCAGCCCCCTGAACTTCAGTTGAATTTGCAACTGTCCTTGCAAATTCAAATGGGGACATATCATATATGCTTTTGGGGTGTTTTTCTGCAAGGATTTCAATAGTGATGTCCTCATGATGTTTTGTGCAACTCATGAAATCAAGGTGTGGTCACCTGATCCAGGAGCATTCAGATCTTTCTGCCCGCAGCATTTTCAACTTCAGTGCATTTGAAAATGTTGTTCGTCCAGTCTTTGCAAATCTTGTTCCATGTCATTTTCAAATCTTCTTTCTTCAAGTCAACCCCAACATATTGTCATATGTAATGTGGCTGACTTCCAACAGTTGTTGCACCTTCCATGTGTCAAGATCACCGACACTACTCCGACTCCGGAATCATTGTTTTACCTTTCACATTGTTTAAATTCTTGCAATTGTTATGTTGCTCATGCCATGCTATCATGCTACTTACACCTAAATTAAGGCTTAGACCAAAGCCATTACAATGTAAATAAATGCATATGAAGTTGATGACTTATCGTCATCACCTTCATTTAAACTTGACTAGACAGGGTCATACCATATCAATAAAACTTGAACATGCCATCCTTGGTTGAGTTTGCACCCGTTGCTTACTTGTGTGTTTTCCTTGCCGGTGTCCTTACGTTAGCACCCGAGACTGACGAGGAGACTTACGTGGAGCTGTCCGACACCGAGCCCGAGGGTACCGTGGGTGCTGCTTCGACTACCTTACCAGGCAAGGGGGAGAAACTGTGTCATTACTTTATAACTTTCTGCTCATGCCTAGCTGTAGTCTTAGAACGTTGTTGCTTGATCCTATCCACCTTATATGCCATGTTTAAAACCCATACAGCCATGATCCCCACATCCCAGCAAACCAATGTACTGCTAAGTTACCGCTGCTCAGCCATTGCTTAGTATGGATAGAAAACTTGCTGCTTACCCTATATATTTATGGTTGGGATATCATGCTATAAAAGAAGTTGGTTGATATTTATTATTGTCAAATGATGTTAATGTATATTCGACGAAAGGTGGAAGGCTGGACTATCCCGTCTGGTGCTTTGTTCCATTTGAGTCACCTAGGACCCGAGTTCCGGGTATTGGTTCTTTGATCGAGCGTGCCTAATCGCGTGTGGGGTTTTATGGGGCCCCCTTGTCTTATCTACCTAGCTTCATACATTCTAGTGGTGGCCCAAGCTGATTTACATTTGCAGCGTGTGTGTGCTGGTTGGATCCCCAGTTGTTTCCAAACCAAACCAGGGTCAGGAGGACATAGTTTCTTGGCTGGCCCAAAACTGACCGGCGAGGGCCCGGTCCCCATAGGAGGCTTCACCGGTAACCCAAACCCTGTTGATACGGAAGAGGCCGATCCGAGAGCGTGGCCAGCTCTTGGGTTGGATGTCGACTCCCCGGGGGCCACCCGGATATGTGTGTTTTTAGTTAGAGGGACTCTGACGTTCCGGAGTTTCAGGCGCTTACCTAGCCAAGTGGAAACCGGGCGAACATGTGACGTCTATAATGGACAGTTGGTACACCCCTGCAGGGTAAATCTTTTCGAAAAGCCGTGTCCGCGTTTATGGACTACTTTGAGCCTACGTCCTGTTCATAGAATAACATCAACTATAATCATGCTATAAAAACTTGACAAACCGTGTGCGTGCCTTGGCTGTCTTTCTCCGTCCAGGGGGACCGAGGGAGAAACGAGGTTGTGTTATGCTTGCGTAAGTAGGTGGATAGCCGACTTGTGACACGTTGTCAACGTAACTTCTTGGATCTCATCCCTATTCTGTTAGAACGAATAACCACCATATATGCTAGTACGGCTGCGACCTGTCCATGTCTTTACCTTTCCTGTAGCGTTAGTTATTCCGTAATGACATGTTCTCACCCCCGTTTACCTTTCTGTCTTACCGCTTTGCCTGATCGGCCGCTGCATTGGACTACTACCTCGACCCGAGCACCGGACGCTACTTCGTGGAGGTGCCCCCGGAGGACGACGACGAGTACGAGTACCTCGATCAGTAGGATCTTATAGTTGGGTTCAGACGTTCCCGTGGGTGGATCTTTATGTGTAGCCCTCTCTAGGGCAATTTGGATCTTGACCGTACCCGGTCCCCTTTTATGCTTCCGCTTGATGTATTGATGAGTTGTACTCAGATGATGTTGTAATTTTAGACAGTGGCGTTGTATGCCCTGCTCTACTTATCTATCTATATGTATTTCTACCTTGTAGAGTTGTGCTTTATATACCTGTCGTCGAGAATCCAGCAGCGACACGAGTGCGAGTGTCGTGCGCCGATGGCGTTTGATGCGCTTCTAACTCCGACCGGACGCGAAAGCGACTAGTCAGAGTTAGTACCGCATCAGGGGCCTTACAGTCCCACACCATCATGTTCTGAGTGCAGCAAAACTTCATTGAAATCGCCTATGGCCAGCCGTGGAGAACCCGACTGGATAGCCAAGGATTTTAGCGAATCCCAGGTCTTGTACCTCTCATTGAGCTGAGCTTCACCATATATGCATGATAATCTCCATTGGCCCGGGCCAAGATCATGTACTGTTGCATCAATGAAGTATTTGGACGAACTAGTGACCTCAAGGTTAATCTCATCATTCCAGTAGATAACTAGCCCTCCACTTCGGCCAGAGCTACTAACCGCGAAAGAATTTTTAAATAGGTGGCGGGAGGTTGTGTCGTCTATGGGTGCTGGGTTGTTGGGCCTCTCCGTAGATATCCAGCCCGTGTGTGGTAGGGGAGAGAGTATATATAACGACGACTGGTGGTGTGCCGACTATGTTTCCCCTTCGGAAGAGGGAAACGTTCCCCATCTGTCGGCCTAGCGTTCGCTGGTCACTTTCTTCACGTGTGTGCGGGCCCAACCTTATCTTCTCTCCCTTCCCACCTTTTTCAAGTAACTAGGACAATGCCCGTGCGTTGCAACGGGGCATACAATAATTTAACTTTGATCATGTTTAATATGTATCTCTACTGAATCATCATGCACATCAAGCGACATTGTCAAATATTTTTAATCACTATAACTCTTCTCTTCTTCAAACTGAAAAACATTTACAGAACGGACCCTTGAACGCCTGCAAGCATTGCTCATGGAAAATGACATGATCACATAAAGCAAATCAGGTCAATGTTGATGGTCTATTGGTTGGGGTTTTCACTCTCAGAGAAGCTGCTGGGTTAGATTTCCCGTGTGTTACAATATAAATCTAACATATCCAATGGGATAGATGGATGACACGGTGGCATGTCCTTTGTCGATGGAGAGTACAATGTCTGAGGCCTCCATCATGAACTGTTGTTTGTGTTTACAAAAAAAACTGTTGTTTGTGAGACCCCAAGTCAACATGATGCATGAAACCTGAAGTTACCTGCAAGTCTTTAAAGTTCAGTTCAGAAGCTAGCTCCAAGTGTTCAAAATTCAGAATAATCCGAACAAATTAAAATAGAGAAGAGGAATAAGGAACGACCAGGATGCAAGCTTAGTTCTAGCTCTCAATCTGATTGTCTACCATCTTGCGTACTCACTGTTCAGATTAACTATAGTTCTTAAACGTAATATGTGATCTTCTACCATAGGCACTAAACAAAGAACGCAAGCATCACCTGTGCTAGAAAGAACAAAGAACTGAAATTAGAATAGACACTGAATTAACATATTAGAAATCATGCCAAAATTAGGCGAAGATACACGAAGCCGTACATCCATTACCTGCAGATGGGGAGATTGGCAGACAAACCTGTGCAGCATCGGCGAGCTTGTCAAGAAGGAGTTTTGGCGGCGACATACATGGGGCGGCGGAGTAGAGTTGGAACTTGGAAGGGGTCGACGTACAGGATTCAGGATGATGTGAGAGAAGTGACTCGAGGAGGAGAGGTGCTCCCCGACGATGCCGCACACGGCAGCACCCACGGCTGCCTTCCGCTGGGCACACGGTGTTGCCCCACGGCTTGCTCTTCTTTGTCGTCTGATTTAGGCAGACCAAGCGGATTAGGATGTTCTCGATCTGCGATGGGAGTTCCCTCGATGGCGAGTTTCCGATGACAGATTGTTCCTTGATTGCATGGGGAAGGAAGCGGCAGTAAAATTTCTCCCATTGTTCGGCCTCGGGGTCTTGGTTGCATGCCGTCTCAGAGGCGCACGAGTGCACGACAAGCAACATCCCGTCGGAGCTGGTGACGGCGGTGTCGCTCGCCAACGCCGACCATGCGCACGAGCAACCGACCAAGTCCATGGGGAAGTAGCTCATCCCGGCGTCCTCCATCTTGTAGAGTCCATAGCTCTCTTTCATCTATAATTACGTGTACAAGAGTACCTACAAGTACGAAACCCACACACACAAATTAGAGCAAGTACAATAGAGCTGACTGGGCGGGCTATAAGGAATAAAATAGTATATTGGCCCTGTTTAGTTCCATGGGTTAGAGTTAGAGTTGGTTAGATTATACCAAACTAACCCCAAAACATTCAAACAGGAGGGTTAGAGTTGGTTAGATGCATCTAACCCACCCAAAAAATCTAACCCACCCAAGAGGTGCTTATTTGGGTTAGAGTTAGGTGGGGCCCAAAAAAAGTTAAGTTTCCCTCTACCTCCACCAATCAAATCCCGAATAAAGTAGTCAAATGATTGAAAATGATACATTTATTGCAAATCTAACCCCACCATCCAAACACCTCTTTGGTTAGAGTTAGTTTAGGGTTAGTCTAGAGTTAGAATCTAACTCTAACCTCTAATCGAGTTAGAGTATCCAAACAGGGCCATTGTTGCTTAGTTGGAAGAGAGAGAAGAGAAGCGGGCTACTAATTAGTAGCCAGCTGCAACACGTGCTCCTAGGCACTTTGTGAGATAGACATGTGGGCCATATATTGCTAAAGTAGTATTCCTTATAGTCTTCCTATTATACTTGTTGACTATAAAGTTAGCTATAGATGACATGGCATCTCCTTATAGCCGGCAGCTGGCTATACTATTAACCATGCTCTTACGACCACGTATTTGCAGTATGTTGTCATAGGTGTCTGCATAGGGCGGGATACCTTTGCCATAGATGTCGTCGTCGCATGATCCCTGGACGGGGAGATTGGATAATTTGCCCCATATTACATGGGCATTTGATAATTTGCCCCACTTTAGTTTGGGTTAGCTAATTTGCCCCGTATTACCTTGATTTATTTATCATTTGCCATATTTCTTGATTTAATCAGTTCTTAAATTTCATAGCCTAAAATACCAACATGAAATGACCTAAATAACCCTGTGGTGTTATTGCAATTCCTGTCAACTCATTTCTCTACCTGCTCGTCCCAACCTGATTGATCAAATAAAATGAATTGATTTTCGTTGTGCCATTCGATTGAAGGGTCGCCGGCAAGACCAAGTCATTTTTTTCTTATCTCAAAGTGGAAGCTCTTGCAGTTCAGTACCACATAAGCACTGAGCACACAATTAGTTCTTTGAAAATTGCAAGCTTTCCTGAAGAGCGTGTCGAGGCAGTTTCTGGTGCGTTCAGGAATACAACAGACAGATGGAGCTTTAGCAGAACATCATCTCAGTCCAGCAGGACGTGCACATGATCGCCGCTGCCACGGACCCCTCACGCCCTTGGCAGGGGGCACCCTATATCTGTCATGATCCACAAGACCGCCACTGCCACATGATCGCAACGATATGCTCGATCAGATCCATGATGCCCAGGACTGCATCGATCGCATCATGCAGGGGACTCACCTCACTGTACTTGGTTGCCGGAGTGTGTTAAACGCCCATTGTCTTGGAGGGGGTGGACATGTCGCCAATGGTCAAGTTGTCAGATGCCACGCGGGCGGCCTGTGGAATCACCTCGCCATCTGGTGGCCGCCTCCAGTTGATGGTTTGGTGTGGCCGGCTGAGCTTCTCTGCTTGACGAACAAGAGGGTAGGCACTTAGTTGATCCATTGATTGGTCGGCTGGGTCCAGCCTGGTTGATTCGAGTGAATTGCAAAAGTGTCACATGGGCATTCAGGACATTTCATACTGGTTGTCTGAGCTAAAAATATTAAGAACTGACTAAATCAAGAAATAGGGCAAAGGATCAATAAATCTATGTAATATGGGGCACATCATCTAAAGAAAACTAAAGCGGGGCAAATTATCAAATGCCCATGTAATATGGGGCAAATTATCCAATCTCCCATCCATGGACACCGAGGCCGTAGGGAAGGATGGAGGCAAGGGCACGGGAGGCAGAACGAGGAGGAGGCGGTGGGGTTATAAGCAATTGTAACGTGCACAGTATCATTAGATGGAATGTAAAATATAGGATAATGATAACGCTCACACGTTCGGTTGGGTCTCTCCTGCCCGAACGGCCTTTCTCCCGTTCGATCATCTGCACTAATCACCGCGCGCGGCCGGTGGTGACGTCATCATTATCCCATCGTTCGGGGAGCTCCTGTACGTCCGAATGCCTGAACGGCCAAAGACTTGCTTTGCCCACTAGTACATACACATTAGTGCATCTTTTAGACTTTTCAAACTTTAAAAAGTTGTATCTCTCAAATAAAAGATCCGTTCAAATTTCCGTTTGTACCATTAAATTCGTCGCGACGAGATCTTCGAAACAAGACCCCATATTGGCATGTTTTGACAACTTTTTGTTTCGACCAAAAATTGCCATGATATTCACACTGAAATTGCCATGCAGTTTGTACTAAAATTGCCATGATTTGTTTCATCTTTTTTTCGCAAGATTTAAAACTACCATTTTTAGCTACTTTTCACTCATCGGCGAGCACCCCGGAGAGCTGCGTAGAGTAGATATCCGCCGGTCGGGAGGGGTGTGTGTGGGGGGGGGAGGGGGAGGGGGTAACGACCAGTGTACCCCGGGAAGATATCTGACGGTCAAGAGGGGGGGTGGGGTGATGGTGCGCGGTATGACGGGTTCTTGGGATACATATGCGTCGGGGAGATTCTTCGGCGTACCTCAACTGCGACGGCGATGGATGAGAATGTGGTTGGGGCTGGAGCAGTTGTCAGTGTTGTGGTGTCGCGGTGACGGCGAATCTACCATTCGACGACGACAATTTGTAGTAATGCATCGAGGATCCTACAGAGCTGTGATGACGACTCGTGAACCCCGAGAAGATATCCGATGTTGTGAGGGGGGGGGGTGATGCGCGACAACTCTTATTTGTAGTGCATGTCAATTCTTATTTTGTTTGACATGGCAATTTTTAGTAGAACATGGCAAAATCGCCATGATTCCAATGATGTAATAGGTTTTCAACCCAAATAGGTTGGGATACATGGCAATTTCTATTTGCAGGACATGGCAATTCTTATTCATCAGACATGGCAATTCTTATTCGTAGGACATGGCAATTCTTATTCATCAGACCACTACTAGGGAATGCCCTTTTAGTGGCGTCCTTTTTTTCTGTTTAGTGGCGCATTATGGATGCGCCACTAACTACAAGCCACTAATAAAGGCTTATAGGTGGCGCATTCTGGATGCGCCACCCCTAATTTTTTCTTAATCTCAGGTTAGTATGCTTAATGCCCGGTCACTATGCTTAATCTTAGGTGAAACTAACCTCCGTGGTCAAACTTCCACGATGGTCACCCATCCTAGCACTACTCCAGCCCCAGCACGCTTAACTTCTCGGTTCTATTCAACTCTCACTCCAGCTCACCTAGCAGACACTTGTTGATATATCTAACATATAAATCCTATTAAACCATGTTGATGTCTAGGACCTTGTTAATGTTCATGGGTGTGCTAAAATTTTCAACATTTTTTTGAGGCTTTCTCGATGGGACCATTAGCATATTTTGAACTTTAAAAAAAAATTGATATTTAAAAAAAAATAAAGTTTATTTTTTTAAAATTTTTTAATGTTACTATTTCAAATTTTCAACTTTTTTTAACTTCCCGATTTGTCCTCTACCCTATTTTGAATTTAAAAAAAAATAAAAAATATATATTTTTAAAAAAAATCTGTTAATAGTGGCGCATTTCATACAAAACGCGCCACTACTAAGTTCAATTTTTTTGTAATTTTTCACTTTTTTGGGCCTCCAGATCTTTAAACGCCCGTAACTTTTTTTCTGTTAGGTTTTTTAGGATTCAAAAAAT
Organism: Bromus sterilis; assembly: GCA_950022295.1. Classification (NCBI taxonomy): domain Eukaryota; kingdom Viridiplantae; phylum Streptophyta; class Magnoliopsida; order Poales; family Poaceae; genus Bromus; species Bromus sterilis. The sequence continues at coordinate 131,774,030 of OX465601.1, read as the reverse complement.
GTTCAACGGGTTACAGCCCGTTGAATTTGGATATAAATTTTCGAGTAGATGATTTTTCATATAAAAAACTTTTTCATCGGAGGTCGTATGCAAAAGTTAAGTCCAATTTACAAAATTCTCGAGAGATTTTGCAAAAAAAGTGGAAATTCATATTTGTAAATTTTACTAACAACTAGACCACATATCATTTGCAAAACTTATTTTTTTGACATTTCTATAATTTTCTTTTATTTTTTTCCAAATTGAAAAGGCGGTCCACGGGGGGCGGGGGGGGGGGGGGGGGGTGGGGGTGGGGGGTGTATTTGAGAATTTCCCCGCACAGTTTTTTCTTACCAGTGCGCCACCCCTTACAACATAGTGGCGCATTACATATAAAATGCGCCACTAATAAGCTTTCCATGTATAGCTATTTTCCTAGTAGTGGACATGACAATTCTTATTCGTAGGACATGACAATTCTTATACATCAGACATAACAATTCTTACTAGTAGGACACGACAATTCTTATTCATTGCACATGGCAATTCTTACTAATAGGACACGACAATTCTTATTCATTGAACATGCCAATTTTTATTCATATGACATGACAATTCTTAGTAGTAGGACATGGCAATTCTTATTGGTAAGACATGGAAATTCTTAGTAGTAGTACATGGCAATTCTAGGTAGTAGGACATGGCATTTTTTGTTTGTACGACATGACAATTCTTGTTTGTAGGACATGACAATTTCTTTTTCGTTTTGAGAATGTAATTCTTTTTTTGTGTGAGATGACAATTCTTGTTTGTTGGATATGGCATTTTTTTATATTACGTGACATAGCATTTGTTATATATGGGACATGGTAATTCTTATTTGTACGACATGACAATTTTTATATTGCGAAACATGAGCATGGCAAATTTTCCATCGACTATGGAGGCGGCATCGGCAGTGAGCTACAATTATGGAGGTGACGACGGTGACGAGATACGACGACGACGACAACGACAAGTTGCGGCGATAACGGCGAGCTACAGTGATGACGTCGGCTAGAAGCTACGGCGACAGTGTCGAGCTACGATGGTGGTGGCGAGCGACAACGGTGGCAAGCTACGGCGATAACGGCGAGGCGACGACGACAGTGGCGGCAAGCGACGACGATGGCGGCGGCAAGCGACGGCGACGACGGCGAGACGACGACGACGGCTGCAAGCGACGACGAGCGACGACAAGCGACAACGACGACGGCGGCAAGCGACGTCGACGACGGTGACAAGCTACGGCGATAACGGCGAGACGGCGACGACGACGACTGTGAGCAACGGCGACGACGGCTGCAAGCGACGATGAGCGACGGCAAGCGACAACGACGACGGCGGCGGCAAGCGGCTGCGAGCTGGCAGCTGAGCTGCGCGCGTATGGCAAACTCTGCATGCACGAAGCTTTACGTGGATGGATTGTAGCATTGGGCCTTGGATCGGTTGTGCGTAGGAGGAATCGTTCGGTAGAACCCTCTGCACAGAACGAACGTTTTCGTTCGGTGGAACGATCGTTCCGTCCTGACGATTTCGTTCGGTCCAGCTACCCTTCCACCGAACAAGTGGCATATAATGACATGTAATTAATCCGTGATTTATCATGTAATTAATGGATGATTTGTGAGTGATTGAAAGGAATGTTAATTAGTGCGTGGAATGGAAGGAAGCGGTGATGATTTCCTAGCATTGGTTGGTGGGTCAAAGGAAAATGTAAAGGAAAGTATTGATCTTTTCCTAGCGTTGGATGGTGGGTCAAATGCAAATTTTGATGCGTGAGAGCAGTTGGCTGGCAGATGGGGTCCAGATTGGTTGACGAAAGGGATGTCAAAATGCTTGAGAAGGACCGTGAGGAACCGTTAGGTTCTTTTTAGGTAGTAGAGATAGAGATAGAGACTAGCGTTGGCTGGTGGGTCAAATGCAAATTTTAATGCATGAGAGCAGTTGGCTGGCAGATGGGGTCCAAATTGGTTGACGAAAGGGATGGCAAAACACTTGAGAAGGACCGTGAGGAACCGTTAGGTTCTTTTTAGGTAGTAGAGATAGAGATAGATCAAACTCCATTGCACGCCACCACACTCCTTTTCTATCCCCATCCTTCCTTCACGCCGGCAAGACGGGCTGGGCGGGGGCGACCTTTCCATGGCCGCGCTGTCGCCAAGGGTGTGCGCGGCGCCACCGGTTCCGATCCCGTGTCCCCCCACATAGACGCGTCCTACCAGCTCCAGCACCGATGGCGAGCCACCATGGCCGTGCTCATCCCCCTTCTTCCTCCTTTTTCATCATAGTCGTCGCTCTTCCATCTCTCCCGGCGGCGAGCTGGTTTTTGTTTCCATCGTTTTATGTTTTTCTACTACCGGTGAGGGTTTCGCTACATGCATACGGCGGAATTGCGACCTCGACGACGACGATGATGAATTTTTTTGCAACCGTTCAAATTTTTGCTTTCACCGTTTTATGTTTTGCTACTACGGGCGAGCGTTTTGTTACATGCATCAGGACGGAGTTGTGACCTCGACGATTAATTTTGTTGCGACCGTTTAAATTTTTGCTTCCACTGTTGTGTGTTTCTCCTACCAGTCTACCGATAATTTTTTTTGCTACATCCACCAAATTGGAGTTGCGACCTCGACGGCGACGACGATAAATTTTGTTGCAACCGTTTAATTTTTTGCTTCCACTGATGTGTATTTTTGCTACTATCGTTAAGAGTTTTTGCTACAACAAGAAAAATGATAAAGTGATTAGCGACGGCGGGTTATGATTTTTTTGTTGCAACCGATAGTAAAAATGGTACCATCAACAATTAAAATTTGCTACCATCATTTTTTTTCCTGCAAAAGCAAAAACAATAAGAAAATATTACATCCATGTATCAAAAAAGTTATAAATGTACCGCAAATGTTGCAACGGTACCGCAAATGTTGCAACCGTATAAAATGAAGGGGTACACATAAATCTGGTCTGTTGAATCGCAGTGATCCGATGGTCATGGTTTGACCGGTGTAAGGCCTAATATGCGGTATTGTTTCAGATCTAGATGTTTCCATCCAGATCCGGGGACGAAGCACATATCGGTTCCACCGCGACATATGACAATTCCATATGCCGCGGATTTCCAACATGATATCACAACATTACAACTACAAGGATACAACATCTCATATAACCGGCATACAATTGTCTTAATACAATATATCAGCGGAAGATACATGTCTGAGTACAGACTACAATCATATGCCTATTAGCAAAGGTAAAACACATCATTCCCGTAACCACATGGGTCCAGGCTCTCGTCCGGTATCCACCTAGCTAGTCGTCGCCGAGTCTCCGCGAAGGCGTCCAGAAGAAGGGTCGTCGAGCTCCTCTGTAGTCCAAGATCGTTTGCATCACATGCGTAAAAGAGAAGAAGGGGTGAGCTATATCAACAAGTCTTGTAACTAACTTCTCACGGTAAGATGGGGGTAGTGGTTGAGGTTGCAGCCGCACTAGCATTATATAAGTGGCTAACGATCTATTCAGAGTAAGATGAGAACCAAACATTCGATGAGGAATCGCCTCCAGCAAGTCTTGCTATCAGCTACTTACGCAATCATAACACCTATCTTATCCTTGTCCTCCCCTTCATCACCCGATGAATAAGAAGCTGTCAAGCTACACACACATTGATCAAGTTTTAATCATGATTCAGTTGATGTCATCTATGAACAAGACGTAGATTCCAAGTCGTCCATAACCGTGGACACGACTTCTTGAAAAGATTTAACCCTGCAGGGGTGTACCAACTTCCCATTACAAGGCTCCGCACGCACGCCAAGCTCTCTCAGTCGGGCCCGTTAAAGACACTCATTGAAGAGTTGTTCCGAGAGATCCGGACGTCACAGTCCCTCTAACTAACAACACACAAATTCGGGTGGCCCCCGGTGAGTCGACATCCAACTCAAAAGCCGGTCGCGCTCTCGAATCGGTCTCTACCGTCTGGACGAGGTCGGGATAACTTACCCTCGCCCGGGCAGGCTCCCTAGCTTTCAGGTTTGGACCAACAGGATATACCATCCCACTTGCCCGGTTTGTTTTAAATCCACTAGCTGCAGACCAGTTACGCACACGGTTTCTCAAATGGTAAAATCATCTTGGGCCACCACTAGAAATGTTTGCAGCTAGGTAGGTAAGACAAGGGGACCCCATAGTATCCCACACGCGGTTAGGCACCCTCGCGAAGAGACATAATACCCGGAACTCGGGTCCTAGGTGAATCGAATGGAACAAAGCATCGGGGCGGGATATCCTGTACCTTCCATCCTTCGTCGAGTATAGTCAACATTATAATAATCACATCATCCACAATAATATAAATAGTGTGGTAGCCCAATCCAAGGAGTAACAGGATAACAGTTGACAGCATCCTAGCATGCATACTAAGTAGTGGCTGAGCAAGCAAGGTACATAGCCAAACAAAGGTTTGCTGGGATGTGGGGGACATGACTGTTTGGGTTTATTTGAGAGGCATAAATATGATGTAGTAGGACCAATCAATCGTTCTATCCTATACCTAGGCACAAGTGAGCTAAAAGTTATAAGCATGATATATGCTCCCCCTTATCTGATGAGAAGACGAAGCCGAAGGTGTAGTCGATCGCAAACTCGCATCATCTCCGAGAGTAACCACGGGAGCACACAAGAAGGAAACACTGGAAAAGGCAATCAACGGGCAAACGTCTATTACTACGAAGCAATCACGAGCAAGCAACAACGAAAGGCAACAAGTGGTAACACACTACAATACGGATCTACCGTCGAGAGCGGTTACTAACAGGTTAAGTGGGGTATCCGTCACACACGACGATACCGCACATTAACAATGGTTCAAATTGTTTAGCTACACAACATGAGCAAATGTTGTTAACATGGCATCTCACAAAAGCATGGCATAACACACAATCACGACAATAGGTGAAGCATAAATAAACTATCTAATCTAGTCACTTTAAGTGGGGGGTAAAACCTATACATGGCAACTATTACGAAGCCCACGATAATTATTGCATTTGGTACTGTTCTTCCCTAAACATATTTTATTATTTTTATTAGCAATAAAGAGGAGCATAAACATGATCTACACACAATTCTAGTCAAGTTTCATATAAGGAACATTTTAATCGGAGCAACGGTTGAAAAGATACGGCCTATTACATTTACAGTGGCATGCGACGTAAAAAGCAGTGAAACAACATGTAAACAAGTGCAAACATGGAAAATGAGCACATTTTATTAATCTACACGAAAAACGGTGCAAGTTTCATATAGAACTCGTCGCGATCCGAACTACCGCTAAAAAGATATAACACTCGCAAAATTATAAGTAAATCTGCCAATTAAAAGCCCAGAAAAAAAACTACTAAGCGTCTTTGGGCCGAATGTACAACAAAACGGGCACACTGTGGGCGCAATATACTAACAGATGCACACGGGCGTTACATAGCAGCAAGCGGACCTAGGCCAAGCCCAACAAGAAATAGAGAAAAAAAAGAGGACGCTGCCTCACCGAGCTGGGCCGGCCCAGAAAGCGGGGTGGGGCGGAGGATAGAGCTGCTCGCCCGGGGCGAGAGCTAGGCGCAGGCTGGGGAGGTCCTGCTGGGTGGCACAACGAGAATATGGGCCGCGGATCCAGTGAGCGGTGGCAGCGGTTCACGCGAGCGGGCGCAACGGCTCGGGGGCCGGTGGCCACTGCCCGCCACGGCGGTCGTCCGGCAAGGGGGTGGCTCCCGCGAGGCTTGGGGCGTGGGACGAGCAGATCAGGGTGCAGGGTGGCCTTGGGCTTCAGATCCTGGCCTGAGGTGGCGAGCTATGGGGCGGCGACGAGCTTCTGGCGTCCATGGCGACTCGGCATGCCAGACGGGGAGATGAGAGAGATTAGAGGGAGGAAGGGAGAAGAGGCACGGGCGCAAGGACGACCTGCAAGGCCTCACCGGCGCGGCCGCGGCGGCTTGGCTTGTCGGCCGGAGCGAAGGCGAGGCGGCGAGGACGGCTCGGCGTCGAGAGGCCCGGTCATGGGAGGAGGCCCTCGGGCGTGGGGGGATTTGTTGGGGGGATGGATCAAGCCCATAGATCCGGCATTAGGAACCTCTGGGCCGACTTATATATGAAGGCCCACAAAGAAGACCCGACCAGGAGTCTGACGTGCCAAGCGTGAAGATTGAAGCCCTAGAAGGAATTCGACTTACCTTGTATAACACATAGAAAACTTGTAAAGTAGAATATAACTCCACGTCGTGTAGGAGTCGGACTCTAGGAATCCTGGGACCCGACACCTTTATAAGCCGAGGACCACGGGAGCCAGAGCCAGAACTTACATAAAGCCAGGTTTAGACAACTCGCTTCAGGGCCTAGATCTCCACGAGACTAAGCCGGCGAAACATCACCATTGTAATCGATACGATCGACTCTTCCTATTGAGGAGTCGATCCCCATATAGTCATAAAGCAGGAGTAGGTATTTACCGCACCGTCGGGGCCGAACCTGGGTAACTCGCCGAGTCTTGTGCCAATGTCGACACCCTCTTTGAATTCGCCTCGCAGCAAAGGTCCCACGATAAGTCCGACTCTACGGACATCTGCCGTGACTTTCCCACGACAGTTGGCGCCCACCGTGGGGCCTGCGCTCGTAGGTGTTGAGATTCTAAGGGGAGCTCTGCAAGGCATGGAAGGATTCGTGACCGGGTGAATCACCAGAAGCCAGCGTGGAAAGCTCTGCATCGACGACTCAACTTGGGGGCCTGATGCCGATTCTGTCGAATCTGGTTATCGGGTTCCGATCGGAGCTATTCACATCTTCATCGGGAGGACGGAAGGATCTGAGCCAAAGCCGGATCCCGAAGTCCCCCGGGAAACCTCGAGTCGACGACATGCCGGCTCAAGGCACACCTTTGTTGGGTTCGTCACTGGATCTCTGGAGCCGGCGTGCTCTGTCGAGCCTCTGACACCCAACACCACGGGAGAAGCATCTGACGCTGACTCACACCCCAGTGAAACAAGCTACTCAGATACCGGCTCCATCTGATCCACCGGGAGTAACAGACTCGGGACGGGAACAGTCGAATACAATCCCGACTTTCCACAGTACGAGTCGCCATATTGTGTGACAGTGTTCATGGCAGGCACCGAAGAGCAGGGAAACCAGCCGGCTCAAGGTGCAGCGCAAAACCGAAACGTGGAGACGACGCACAACACGGACCCTAACCCAGATAGGGAACAACCAGAAGTTACGGGAGCAGAAGCCCTTTCAGATGCACTAAACGCCTTGGATGAAGCCTTAGCTGCACCAATAACACCTGAAAACCAGCAAGCTTGGAGGACCAAGGTTAATGGACTCAAGGCCCAGGTGATGAGCATCCGAAGGGAAATTAACTCCCAGAACGCCCAGATGGTGGAGAGAGAAACACAACTCGCCCAAGAATCCCGACACTTGCGACATGAGTCAGAACTGATAGAAGCACGGAGATTGAGTCTCGCCAACACACGCCTTGCAGGGCCCACGAGCCGGATACCAGCTGACCTCCCGGCTCGGAGGCTATTCCAGGACACAAACGAGTCGACTCCTCCAGGGTACACACCACCAAGGCAACATGTCCCTTCGCCGCGGCAGGAACGGTTCCATACACCCCCAGATCACTACAATAACCCCATGGCCAGCATAGTGGCAGCGACACGGTACCTCTCTAGTGTGCCGGTGCATGGAGACACCCCAGTAGACCAGGCCACTCGAGGGGCGATTGATCTGCTCAAAACCGCAATCACACAACAAGCACCGTACTCATAGGGATTTCAATACCTACACGAGACCCCATATCGTAGTGTGAGCCGGCAAGCGGACTCACCAGCGCCGACCGGCTCGAGCAGTCATCGCCAGCGCCACGCCCCGCCGCCAACCCGAAGCAACTTCACGACCTTGCAACATATCACGTCTTCACCACCAGCAGTTGCAGAAGGGATAGGAAGCTGCAACGGAGAGCCGCTATGGCTGTAACCACAGAGTCGGCCTGGCCTAGATGGCTCAATTGGTCAGAACAACCAATCACTTGGACAAGAGATGATCACCCCCAGTGGTAGAAAACCCAGGGGCCCTGGCTCTAGTAGTTTCTCCACAAATTGGAGGATACACACTTGACAAAGTGCTCATGGATGGAGGAAGCAACATCAACATCCTCTATTACGAAACCTTTCGCAGGATGGGGTTGACCCAAAAACAACTGCAACCCTCCAACACCGTTTTCCATGGAATAGTCCCAGGCAAGTCGGCACGCCCGATAGGCAAAATCTATCTGGAGACAGCTTTTGGAAACGCTAAGAATTTCCGCTCCGAGCTCATACCCTTTGAAGTGGTAAAACTCGAGAGTCCATATCACGCCATTTTGGGCAGACCGGCTTATGCCAAATTCATGGCTCGGCCATGTTACGTCTACCTAAAGCTGAAAATGCCGGGTCCTAATGGCCCAATCACTGTCGATGGAAGCCAGTCCAGGGCAGTGGAATGTGACGAACAACACGTCAAGTTTGCCGAGTCGACGCGCGCCAAGGAGGACTTGTCAGCATACCAAGAAAAGGTAGATCCGGAAGATCCCACAATCCTGAAGAAACCGAGTCCCGACAACAACCCCAAATTTCAACCGGCTCAGGATACGAAGAAAGTCGACTTTGTCCCTAGTGACTCCTCTTAACAGTTCATCATCGGGACAAAGCTATCTGATAAATAGGAAAGCACGCTCATCGAGTTCCTCCGTGAGAACCGGGACGTATTTGCCTGAAAACCCTCTGATATGCCAGGCGTCCCGAGGGAACTCGCTGAGCACCACCTAAATATAGATCCAAAACTGAATCTGGTCAAGCAATTCCTTCGTCGCTTCAATGACGAAATAAGAAACGCTATTGGGGAAGAGATAGCCCAACTCCTCGCTGCCGGGTTTATCATGGAAGTCTTTTATCCAGAATGGCTCGCAAACCCGGTCCTTGTTTTGATAAAGAACGGGACATGGCGCATGTGCATCGATTATACGGATTTAAACAAGGCCTGCCCGAAGGATCCCTTCGCACTGCCTCGTATTGACCAGATCATAGACTCGACTGCGGGATGTGAGCTCCTATGTTTCCTTGACGCCTATTCTGGCTATCACCAGATCAAGATGGCCCTTGAGGACCAAGAGAAAACGGCTTTCATCACCCCTTTCGGGATCTACTATTACACTTCCATGCCGTTCGGCCTTAAGAATGTGGGAGCCACATATCAGCGAACAGTGCAGAGTTGCCTCAAAGAGCAGATTGGGCGCAATGTGCATGCTTATGTAGATGATATAGTGATCAAGTCCCAGTTGGCCGACTCACTCATCAGTGACTTGACAGAAACCTTCAAAAATCTGCGCAAGTACAAGATGAAGTTAAACCCGGCCAAATTCATCTTTGGGGTACCTGCAGATAAACTCCTTGGATACATAGTATCAAAGAGAGGTATCGAGGCAAACCCAAAAAAAATCAACGCTGTCATGAATCTTCAGAAGCCGGCCTCAATAAAGAGAGTTCAACGACTCACAGGGTGTGTAGCCGCTCTGAGCCGTTTCATAAGCCGACTTGGTGAAAAGGCGATCCCCCTGTATCGACTCCTGAGGAAATCAGAAACGTTTGTCTGAGACGACGAAGCTGATCAGGCCCTGGAATCACTAAAGAAACAACTATCCCAGGCTCCAATACTGGAAGCACCCAAACCTAAAGAACCTATGTTACTTTACATAGCAGCCAACAATCGAGCAGTCAGCGCTGTGGTTGTTGTCGAACGTATGGAAGCCGGCAAGGGGCACCCTATGCAAAGACCAGTTTATTACGTCAGTGAGGTTCTGACTTTATCAAAGCAACGCTATCCTCACTGGCATAAACTGGTTCTTGGTGTATTCATGGCAAGTCGGAAACTTAAACACTACTTCCAGGAGCACCCCATAACTGTGGCCAGCTCAGCACCACTTGCAGATATCATCCAAAACCGGGAAGCAACAGGACGGATTGCAAAATGGGCTATAGAATTGGGGGCTTACCACATCAAGTACAAACCACGAACGGCCATCAAGTCCCAGGCGCTAGCCGACTTCCATCAATGATTGGACAGAAATCCAAACGCCATCGGAGAAGCCGGTCACCAAGTATTGGACGATGCACTTCGATGGAAGCCGGCAGCTCCAAGGGTCAGGAGCCGGCGTGGTTCTTACCTCACCTAAAGGGGAGAAATTCTGCTATGTTCTTGTCGTCGATATGTAACGGCAGATGCCATGGGGATGGCTAAAGAGGGGGACAAACCGAGGTTAGTGTCGCTGGTACCGGAAGCGAGAATGGGAACACACGGTGAGACACCACGATGTACCCAGGTTCGGGGCTCTCCGTAGAGATAACACCCCTAGTCCTGCCGAGCTAGCTATATGCAATAACTCTGGCTACAATGAATGCTCCTTGAGCTGTTTGAGAGGAAGGAGAAGAGGGCCTCTGGTCTCTACTCTCTCCTTGCTCTCTCTGGTGGGTGAGATTGTAATAACTGCTCTGTCGTCCCTCACGCTTGAGGGGTACCCGGGGCTCTTATAGGCCGAGCCAAGGGTACAAAGGTAAATACACAAGAGGAAGGGCCCAGCTGTCTGCCTCAGATCGGCTAGGGACCTAACATCGTGCTTCTCTGGATGACCCGGTGTAGACTTGCGGCTCGCCATGCTGCTATCCGTAGACCTCGGTAGTGAACAGTGAGGCTAGATACTTAGGTCTGTCGGCCTGTCTGCGTGATCGACGCTGGAGGAGACCGCACGCCTCTGACAGTCCCGATCTTCAGGGATTGCGCATTGAATGCTCTTGTACCAGGTGTCCGATCTGGACCTCTGATCGGATGCTGCTCTTATTACTTCGGTCGGATGCTCCTGGATGAGGCCGATTGCGCCTTCTCCGGGGCAATCGGCCCTCACTTGTAACAGTTCGACCCACTTCTTGGTTTCTCTTGTTTAGCTCGGCCTTGAATAGATCAGTGACCTCCAGCTCGGTGATCTTTGCTTTGATGAACTATTTCCCCTAGGTGACCCTACCCGGGGGTCATTCCCCCGACAGTAGCCCCGGAAGCTGCGGAGGTCCCGCCGAACTCAGATATGGCGAGGCCTGCACAGGTTCCTTACAAAAAATGCTTTCCTTGTTTCTGATCGATTTCTCCAATAGGCCGGTTGCTTGCTACCTGCCGATTGCTCTTGGTCTTCCAATTGCTCTTGATCTTCCGATTGCTCTTGATCTTCCGATTGCTCTTGATCTTCCGATTGCTCTTGATCTTCGTATAAACTGATCTCAATGGGCCGATTGCGCTTGACTTCCTCGACCGATCCGCCCAGCGGTTGGTTTGACTAGAATGTTGACCGAACTTGCCGCTTCGAATTCTCCGAAGAATACAGGACGTCGTGCCACGATTTGACATGCCATAACTGCTGCCTCGACCCACGCGCGCATGTCATGTCCCATCTGCCGGATCTTCTGTGCTCTGAACTGATGCTGCTCTGTGGATACACGCGGCCACACCGCCTGTCAGATCGGCACACTCGATCCCACTACCTCTTTACCGCGCCTTTAAATATCCGACAGGGTGAGAGATGCGTCTTGCACCCCTCACTCCATCCTCTTCCTCAAGTTCTCCTCCATTTCCTCCGCCGCCGCACCGCTCGCCCCGCCGTGCTGCTGCCGTTTCCTTCGACGCCCAGAGCCGCCGCCCCGAAGACTGGGCTGCCGCACTCCACCGCCCTTGCCACCACTCCTCCTCCGCCACCATAGGTGGGCTTGAATCTAGATTTCCTCCGCCTCCACCGTCTTCTCCGCCGCCGCCGCCTTCTTCCTCGTCTCCGTCTTGCTCCTCCTCGCCCACCACGGAGTCCGACGCCTCCATGGGGTACGCCGCCGCCACCGGCTCCCAGAGGGGAGCTTGGAAAGGCTCCAATGTGACAGAGATGAAGGTTGCGCTCCTCCGCCGGTCTCGCAAGATCCCGACGGACCTTGATTTCCGCATTCCCAGCGACGAGATTGTGCCCGCGCCCGGGATGGCGAACGCGTTGTCTTCCTTGCGCATTTCGAGCGGATTTGGGCTCCCGGTGAGCCAATTTTTCCACGATTTCCTCGCCTTCTACCGTATGCAGCCTCTCCATCTTGGAGCGAACGCAATTATGCTGCTCTCAACTTTTGTGGCATTATGCGAAGGCTACCTTGGAGTACGGCCCACCATTGGGCTCTGGTGCCGGATCTTTCACTTCCGCAACTTCCAAGTGGGCACTGGTGTGCACACTGTCAACCCCAAGACCAAGAAGAAAGAGGAGGTCAAGGTGATGGACGAATGCGGCGGCGCCACCATCTACCTCCGCCAGGTCGGACTCTATCCTCATCCCCAACTGCCGTAGTCCATCAAGAACTGGCAGACGGGGTTCTTTTATGTTTCCTCACCACGGAATCAAGATTTGCTGAATCTGCCCGAGTTCTCTCTGCCCCCGCCGACTGCGAAGTATCATTGGCCGAGAAATCGGGGGACGGGGATACCGATCTGGATCGCCAGATGGCTTACATCCAGAAGCTGATGGAACAAGGGATGCAACCCGCCGACCTGGTGGCGACTTGGCTCTGCCGCCGAGTGCTCCCACCGCAACGCCGCTGCCATCGGATCTGCGACATGCATATGCGCCGCGACCGCACTCGGATCTCCACCTTCCGAATAGACGAAAAAGAGTTCTTCCACCGAATCAACATCATTACCAATCTTAAAGTTACTGAACCTTTTTAGTTCGGAATGAAGCCGTTCAGCCGATCTCGGCCCTGCCCCGAAGTATGCTTCAACTATGATTCTTTACTTTAGCTTTTTTCTTTCCTTCATACTAATTTTGATCGGATCCTTCTCCTCAGGAGTTCCTGGCCTCCAGGCTCATGAAGGATGGACAGTCCGCTTCGGGCTACCACCCTGACCGAGCTGAAGAGGACGCTCAGGACTTGGAGCTTGAAGAAGAGACCGAATCCGAGACCGAAGCCCGAACTGCTTCCCTCGGACTCGGCTTCAAGAACCCGGGTGAGTCTGATTCCTCCGTCAAACGCTTCATGGCCGAATGGAGCAGTGATTCTGATCCTCTTGGTGACCTCGGCGCAGAATCTAAGCCCGCCGAACAGACACTACCCAAAGGGAAACGCCCCCGACCTGATGATGCCGGCACCTCCAAGATTGCCAAGAAGAAAGGGAAAACGGGCACGCGCCGAGATGCCCCTGAAATTAGTGGCCCTGTGCTTTCTCCTACCCCATTGAACATTGATCGCCTGGCTTTTCCATGGCCAAGTTTGCTGCTCAACTTCCTCGAGCTTCCGGGTACATATCTTCACCTCTCCTGCTCTTCTTGACTTTTCCTGCGCTACTTTGCTCACTTGTGTTCTTTTATCATAGGGCTTCCCGATCTGTGGACCCTGCCGGACCGGGGGGGGGGTGCGCCGATTGCTCCCCCTTCCCCCTCTGCTGCTCCTGCCCGCACGACCCTGGCAACCTCAGCCACCTCCAACGTGTCTGTGCCTGCTCGCAAGAAGGGTGCCGCTGACACCCATAAGGCCGAGCGGGCCAAGAAAAAAGATGCCGCTGCCGCGACCCAAACGCGACCGATCGCTCCACCGCCGACCTCTGCTGCTCTTCCGACTGCTGGTACGTAGTCGGCCACTCCTGCTCCGACCGCTGCTATTGGTTCTCCAATTCTGCTGGACCCTTCTGGCTCGCACATGTTGATGTGCCGATGCCAGATCGGCATACCGCTGATGCTCCTCAGCCTGAGGCTTCTCCAGCCCAGGCCACTGCCACTGACCCATCCCCCGCTGCTAGCTCGGGGAGCGCCGCTGTCATCTCCATCGAGCCCACTGCTGTTCCGCCTACTGCTCCGCTTGTTACTCATCCTGCTGCCGGATCCAGTGCTTCTACAGCACCATCCTCCAATGTCCTTGCTCGCCAACCGCCGTCCGGCCGCCAGCTCGTACTGGCCGACCGGTTCCGCGAGGCATACTTTGGCACCTTCGATGTTTCGCCTGTCCAACCTGCTGCCGACTCGGCCACTCCTCCGCCTCGTGGCTCCGAGGACCAACTTCCGTCCCAGCTTCTGGATCGGCTGGGTGGCCTTGCCACCGACATCCGACGCTTCGCCGATGCCTCGCTGGGTCAAATACTTGCTTCCAACCACTCTGTTACTGTATGCTCTCTTTTCAGTGGGGGCGCGCCTAGCGCACCCATTGGGTGTAGTCCCCGAGATTCGGGACGATTGCTTGCAATCTATCTGGATCTTCATTTCTCTTTATTACCTTATGCTTTTGCTTTAACTTTGATCGGCCCATTTTTCAGGCCATCTGTGATAGACGTAAAGCTGTATTTGAAGAGCTTCTGGCCGCCTATTCGGCGGGTCAGAGGTCCATTGCCGCTCTGAAGAAGAATGCCAACGCCCAAGCCGGCAAGATTCAGGAACTCACAGGTATATTTTTCTTGCCTTTTCTTGCTTCACCCGATTATGATTACATCCTTACTCCATTGCACACTTGTAGCTGCTGCCACTCGCTTTTCCGAGCTGGAGGCTGCTCAGAAGAAAATCGCCGAACTGGAGACCCAGCTCGGTGAGAAGAACGGCCAGCTCGGCCGTGCCGAACAAGACAACCAGCGCCTAGCTGCTGCCGAAAGTGAGCTTCAAGCCAAACTTCAACGAGCTACCGACGACCTCGCCGCTGCCCGACGCGCCCATGAACATGAACTTCAAAGGCTCTCCGATGCTCGAATTGAGGTTGAGGGCCAACTTATGAAGGAAAGGGATTCCGCTGTTAAACGTGCTGAGGACATGGACGCCCAGCAAATCATAGAGATCCAGCGCACCCAAGCTAGTGTTGATCTTTCCCACACCTGCCTCCACCGAGTAGATCTTGCCCTTGCAGGTAATTTTTGCTTTTGCCACTCCGATCTGACTTTGCCGTTTGCCGAACTAACTTCCTTCTCCGATTTCTCTTGCCAGATGCCTGGCTCCACTCCAACACCGCCGCTGATGAAGCAGTTGCCACAACCCGCCGAGTGCGGGGTGTGGTGGTTGCTGCTGATGCCGGCTGGGATGCCGAAGATTTCGTGGTTGCCCTGGATGCTCGGATTCCTCATGTGAAAGGTGCCCTGTGCACATACAAGACTTGCATCCAGAAGTTGAATGATAAGCTGTTCAAGGGCAAGCAGAAGACCATTGCATTTGATAAGCATGAAGATGTTTCTCGGAGTTTGAAAGCTGTAGGCCGCCAGGTTGACCATATGCTCGACTCTGCCTACTGATCTGGGGTGCAGGCCGCCCTCTCTATCGCGAAGAGCTGGTATCCTGGAATTGATCTGCAACTGATGAATGCTCTACGAGAAGGTTCGGAAGAATCCATCGGCGAGCTCTGGACTCAGATCTGCCACATTGCCCAGGAGCTTGCCAATGGTATGGATCTCCTGGAAGTCACTCCCTATGTTGATTCTGCTGGCCAGCCGACCGGAGTTGCCTCCTTCAGTGACCTTCTGTACACCACAAGCGAGGAAAAGGCGCCCCAGTCCCGACCTGCTCGTCAGGTCGGTAGCGGGAACTCCCACTCTTCAGATTACGCCGATGATGATGCCGAGGAAGAGAGCGAGGGTTCCTCCGACGGGCACTCGGTGAGTGCCGCCCAGGAGCCCTCTCGCGATCAAGCTAAGACCACCGCCTCTTCTGCTCCCGAAGGTGCCACCAGTACGGCTCTGACCGCTCCCTCTGTGCCGGATCTCCAGATGCACCAGCTGCTTAAGATCGGCACACCGACCTCGTTTCCTGCTTTTGCTCGATAAACAATTAAATTCCAAGTGCGTCCGTCGAGGGCTACTTTCATGTAATGAACACCATTCAGCCAACTGGCCCTATCTTTGCTTGTGAACTTAATCTTTATTTAAATGATCACAGCATTCCGCCTTTGCGTTTTTCAACCGATTGCCTTTTTCTTTGCCACTTGTTCTCTCTTGGTCGAAACTCTCACCAACCTTACAGCCGACCTGCGGTCTGTGGTCGGATCGGAGAATAGACTTTAAAAGAATTTTTTTGACAAGTACTTCTAGGTTCCCAGTTTTTCTCGCAAAGGTGAAAGTTTCATAGCTGGGCCGCTTGCAACCTGCCGATTGCTTGGCCAGCCAGCCTGGTCGCAATCGGCGGGTTGTGAACGGCTTGCTCCGAACTAGATATACTTTGAGTGTAAACTCTCCGATTGACAATTCTGTTCGGCCGCATCCCCCCGACATTACAGCCGACCGGCGGTCTGCATTCGGTTCGGACCAGCTTTCACAAAACTCTTCACTCGTTTCGCTTTTTCTCCAAGTATACCCTTTTCGGGGAAACCGGCCAGTCCCCGGGTCTGCTTTTGCTGACCCCGAAACTGAGACATGCTAAAACAAATAATTTCATAACTCCTGCCGAATGCAATCTCATGGACGCACGGCTATTCTCATTGATAATAATTCCACAAAGGGAGAGGATACACCAATACCATTCAACTGTAAAACGGACATAACAGCTCGGCGTTCCAAGGACGCTCCGTTTCTTGCCCCGAAGTATCCACGTATCGGGTCGGCTTCCTGAGATCAATGAGGTAATACGCATTGTTTTTGAGCGCACGACTGACGACGAATGGACCTTCCCAAGGAGAAGATAACTTATCTTGGCCATCCGATTTCTGGATTCTGCGCAGCACCAAGTCACCCTCACGAAAAGATAGGGGACGGATCTTGTTGTTGTGGTAGTGACGCAGCTTCTGTTGGTATATTGCCGACCTGGACAAGGCCAGGAGGCATGCTTCTTCTCTGAGATCAACGCCGTCCTCACGAGATTCCTTGGCTTCTACTTCCGTGTACATGGCATGACGAGGTGAATCGAACTCAATGTCGCAAGGGAGCATTGCTTCTGCGCCATATACTAGGAAGAAAGGGGTGAATTCAGTTGAACAGTTCGGCTGTTGGGGAATGGGGCAGAAAACAATAATTTTTCATGACCTACGCATCCCGAACCCAAGACCTATGCTATGGCGATGCAAGTAACAAAGGGAATTGGTCACATACCAGTATGTAGTCCGTTAAGCGGGAAACGTTCCCACGTGAATGTGGTTGATGTAGTCGTACCGGCAATCCCCGATGCCGCGCAGATCCACGATGACTCATGAGGCCACCCGGTCCTTGAAGACCAATGACGGTATTACGTCCCCGTCGGAACGTTGTCGGTGAAGACGTCGCGACACGGCCTCAGCGATGAAGGAGCACCACAAGTGTAGCGCCTCGCGGGATGACACACATACAGTGTACCCGACGTTCCCTCCGGGCTCCGAACCAGAAGAGCAACGGAAAGAAGATGGATTCGGATCCCGATTCCAGCAGCACGACGACGTGCGTATGGTGGAGAAACCCCAACCAAGTGTAGACTCCAAACAAGGGGAGTCCACTCGAGGAGGGAGAAAGAGAGAGAAGAGAGATCTGAGAAACTTGTCTCAAATCAAATTGTGTGAAGAAAAAGGCACCCCACCCATCCTTATATAGGCCAAGGAGGGGTGCCACCCTCTTTCCCCTTCCCATGTGGGACTAAACCCTAGGGAGGGGGGTTTGGTGCGGCTAGAGTAGGTGGGCTCCCTCCCTTGGCGCCTTGGCCCAAGGGGGAGCTCCCTCCTTCCCCTAATGGGCCTCTTTAGGCCCATATGCCTTTTAATTCATTTTTAATTATATTTAATCATATTTTAATATTTAATTCTGTTAATTAAATAATAAAACATATTTAAACATTATTAAACATTATTTTGAACCTTTCAAAATATCCAGAACAACTTTCGGCACCTCCCGAACAATTCCGGTGTTCTCTCTTATTTCACCGATGATCCCGAATCAATCATTATTGCGTAGAATACCCTTAAGCATGACACCCTACGGTTCGGGAAACAACAGACATGATCAGACACTCTCTGACCAATGACCATCATGTGGGATCTGGTTACAATCCTTGATGAGCCCCTGCGCTTCCATCGAATTAACTTCATCGTTTGAACCGTTAACGTTGAGTCCTGATCCATTTGTCATACGGTACTTTGTTTGTTCGAGGTTTGATCGTCGGTATCCAATACCTAGTTCATCCTCGATGCCGACAAACATATTTACTCGTTCCTGTGATATTGCAACCCCGTGACCTAGTCACACGTTTGCGCAAACTTTATGATGTAATATCACCGAGTGGGCCCAGAGTACCTATCCGGTACTCGGATGGACAAATACCGTTTTGATCTATTTGCATACTCATCAACATATCTACTTCGGAATACCCAAGATACACCTTTATGGTTACCATGTTTCAGTGTAACGGTTAATGCACTCAAAGCATCCTGGTAGATAGCAATTATGTATGATCATCACGGTCTTAAGGATCGGGTCACTACGTTTATAGTTATCGCAATGTTGAACAATGTGACTGGATCACATTGCAACACTTCTGGTGGGTGTGTGTGTCCATCATGTCATTCTCCCAATGACATGACCCCATTGTCAATAGACTGTTCACATCTCATGATTAGGAAACCTTGATCATCAATTGCCCAATGGACTAGTTTACTAGAGTTAACTAGGGACCTGGTTGTTTGTATACCACACGTGTATTAATGTTTCCGCTTAATACAGTTATAGCACAGTATAAAACTTATTATGAACTAATGGAATACGCCAATAAACATATTTTATTTGCCTCTAGGGCACATTTCCAACAGTCTCCCACTTGCACTAGAGTACAAATAATCTAGTTGCATTTTTCTGTGGATCATAACTCCATATCATGTATATGGTTATAGATCATGCTTGCTTGTGGAAAAGGTTGTATCAACGGTCTGGGTACCATTCAGATCCGTATGTCATTTGTAAATCATGAATGTCACCTAGTTTGACATTACTTCATTATCCATTATAATGATGAGGTATATATATTCGGCGGTAGAGTGAGACTTCGTTTGTTTGTGTTTCAGCAATGACATCCGGTGGGTCACGCGGACTTTCCCATAGTCATGCACATTGAAACACACTCAGTCAGAAGTCGAACATCTTAAGCCAGAATATAACTCTTGCCACTTCTAAAGCAGCCATATCATTGTAGATTTAATCCTTAGTGCATTGTATGCAACTTTGATGTCTAACCATGTTTCTTTCAACTTAGGCATTTATTAGCATGATGTCTCAATTTTGTAGGTTAGTGTCAGAACTTGAACCAGCATAACTTTTATGGTCAAGTTCACTATCCTTTACAAATTAGAGATGTATCCTCTGTTCTCTCCAAACACTGAAGGATAAACTTAACTCTTTGTTCCATGATTTACTCATAAATCATA
This sequence comes from Bromus sterilis, assembly GCA_950022295.1. Lineage (NCBI taxonomy): Eukaryota > Viridiplantae > Streptophyta > Magnoliopsida > Poales > Poaceae > Bromus > Bromus sterilis. Next base: position 131,754,576 of record OX465601.1, on the reverse strand, counting down.
TCACAACATGTTCTTCTTACTAAGAACTTGGGTCAGATTACGTCGAGCACAAAACTTTGGTTTTATATGAAAGAACCTATGACAGGGGCATAAAGGATGTAGCACATCCATTTCTTTCATTTAACCATCATTTAACCATTGTTCTTGTACTGAGATTAACTCGATACTTATCTTGGATATACAAGTAAGAACTACCTTCTTGACTTGTCCCATTCTGAACTTCTTCAGAATCTTATCCAGGAAAGTATTCCGACTCAATGATATTAAACGCACTAATCTATCTTAATAGATTTTCAATGCTTAACTTCATTCATGAATTTTTTTCAATAATCATTAATACCAACTACATCATTCACCATATGTTATATATGAGAATGTTGTCACGCTCCCTCTCAAATATGTCAGCCACATATAAGACTAGGATAACATCCACATAGCTCCCACTCAAATATGTCACCCACATATTAAGTTCAGGATAATACTCCCATAGCTCCCACTCAAAATATGTCGTCCACATATTAGGTTTAGGATACTATTCAGCTCCCACTCAGTTTCATGCAAATGCATGTTTCCTCGATATTTTGTCTAAGTCCAAAATCCTTTGATCATCCATCAAATCGAGAATTTCGGTTACGAGACACTAGCATCCATATGTTTTCCAAAACCTTCTCGTTGTACCAATTACAACCCTTCTTCAAATGCAGGATTGGAGGAAATCACGGTTGTCGGGACCCGGAATTAGCGTATATAAGCCTCGCTACAACACAATCATATGGAGAGCCGAGAACCGTACCCACTTGTCTAAGCAGACAAGGCCAAGCACAGAACGTTCTCGGAAAGCATCGAACATGAGGGGCATCCCATTCAGGCCGGATGATCCACTGAGATGGGTCCTCATCGTCCGCACACAAGTCTAACTGATATGGGTGGTGAATTCCCATACTCATAGACAAGTCGCCTCAACCATACTATCGATTGTATTATAACCCTTACATAGACTTACTCCAGCCCGATCACTTAGTCGGGGTCTAGGGCGGGCTCGATCATACATCAAAGTGTGCACGAGACAGAGTCTCGAACAATCGCATCGCGATGCCCCAAGCTGCGCACATCTAAGGGCCACTTGGTGTATAAAAGACCGCCAGCCAGATCACAACTAAGGTCTCGAAAACCCATACAAAGACATGCATGTTATAAACATACACGCAGCACACATGCCTTGTATGAATAGCAGGTATCATTGCAATTCTCTACAAAGTAAATACTTTATTGATTAACTCTTACAGAGTGCACACAGAGATCACAAGCATGTGATCCAACATTACAACAAGCATACGGAAGCAAAGTAGGTCTGAGTACAGACAAGTTTAACAAATGGCTTAGAGAAGCCTTATCTAAAAACAAGCCCTCCACGAGGGAACCAGTCGTCTGACTGGGACTACACTAGCTTGGTCTTGGTCTGAGTCTTCAATCTTCGAGCCTCAGGTAGAAGCCACCATCGGGTTCGGTGGGTTCATCTAAAACATAGATTAAGCAAACGTGAGTACAAAATCGTACTCAGCAAGACTTACATAGGAACTATACTACTCATGCATATGTATCAAGGTAAAGGGGGGTGGGGTTCACTTGCAGAAATGCCAGCTTTGACTTGGCTAATCCTGAACTACGAGTACCAGACTTTGAGGTAAGAAGCGTACACGAGTCCACTACATCTCTTCAACCAATTACACCACTATGGTTACTTCCTCGACTTCCCCACGAGAAGCACACCATAGCACTCACACTTATCTTGGTGTATTTTAGAAGTATCCAGTTCAAGTTATCTAATAATCAAGCTAAGCTTTCCAAGTAGTCCATAACCGCGGACGCGGCTATTCGAATAATCAAGTTAAGTTAATCCAGTGGCTTAATTAAGCCACTGGGCCCACTGGTCAGTGACCCAGGGGTCACTAATCAGGTGATTAGCCGGGGGGGTTAACGCTGACTCACCGGCGGCTTGACGCCGGCGACTGGACCACGGCGGCGCTGCACGGGAACTCGATTCCATCCACGGGAGGGGAAACGGAGGGCACCGGCTTGCTCCTGGAGGTCGTCCGCGTCTTCTGGAGGCATCGGGGGTCCACGGGGAGCTCTGCATCGACGACGGCGACGACTCCGGCGGAAGCAGAACCACGGCGAAGTCGCAGGCGACGCTACCGTGCACGGTTCGGGCTGAAATCGCTCGCGTTCGAAAGCTAACATGCCCAGGAGCCAAACGCGCGCTCTGGCTGAGACGAAGGGGCACAGGGGCGACCTCGAGCTCATCCATGGCGGCGAGGTACTTCGGCTTCCATGGCGGATCGTCAAGGAGACAACGAAGAGGGGCAGGGAGAGAGGGGTTTGGACCGCCTGCTCACCAGGAACTCGACGGAGGTGGCGGCTTGAGATGCGAGGGCTCGACGGCGACGAAATCGACAAAGGCATCCTTCGGGTCCGGCGACGGCTCGAGCTCGATTCCGGCGGCTAGGAGGGCTCCGAGTTCGATTCGCTGCACTGGGAGACGTAGTCGACGACGAGGAGGAGGATGGACAGCACGGCGCAGCTCGGGGACGTCGTTGGCCACGCGGGCTTCAAGCTATGGCGACGGCGGCGTCCTGTTCTTCGTGGGGTTCAGCGAGAGAGAGGAGGATAGGCACTGGGGAGGGGCGGAATGAACTCACGGCGTCTCCAGGCGCGTCCAGGTGCGAGAAGAGGCCACGGGGAGGCCTGAAGCTACTCGGCGTCGAGGTGGCGTCACCAGCTAGCTCGGTGGCATTCCACCAAGCAGCTTGGAGGCGCGGGAGGTGGAAGAAGACCCCCGTGCCCTTTTGGGCCGGCTGGGCTGGGGTGGGCCGACTTCGCCCAGGCGCCAGGTAAGTCTTTTCCTTTTCTGTTTAATCTTTCCTTTCTGTTTTTCTGTAATTTGTTCTGTTTAGCTAAAATAAATAGCTAAACATTTTATTAAATGCTGAAAACTTTTATGTGGCCTCGTAAAAAATATAAACTAGCCACTCATAAACTTTCAACATTTTTAAAATTCAAAAGATTTGAATTTTAAATCAAAAAGGGGTATTTCTTTAATTCCAAGGTACTGTTTGAATATTTGAAAAATCTATGAGCATGGGATGGGTCCCACATCACTTGATATGTGATCACACTCATTTATAAGACTTTTCAAAACTCTAACATGAATTTTTGGAAAATATTTTTATCTGGCCTTTTGAATTAATTCATCTGGGGGGTGTTCCTTCTCCCATTTGGATTTTGAAATTGATTTCCAAGATTTTTTTGAAATTTTTGGCATGATGCAAAGGTACTAGCTAACCCTAGCACATACCTAACAGAGGGCTCTGACAACTCGCCCCCACTCAAAAGAATCTCGTCCCGAGATTCAGAAGTCCGCGGGAGGAAGGAGGGATACTCGGTAAGGAGACGGTCTTCTCTTTCCCATGTGGCTTCTCTTTCAGAGTGGTGTGACCATTGCACTTTCAGAAACCTAATCTTCTGACGATGAGTGACACGCTCTGCTGAATCAAGAATACGAACGGGGTATTTTCGATAAGAAAGGTCATCTTGGAGATCAAGCGTTTCATGGTCGACTTCGCGGATGGGGTCCTTGAAGCAACGCCTGAGTTGGGACACATGGAATACATCATGTACTCGGGAGAGGTGCGGAGGTAGTTCAAGTTGGTAGGCAACTTCTCCACGTTTAGCAATAATGCGGAAAGGTCCGATGTAAAGTGGGGCCAACTTGCCTTTGATACCGAAACGTTGGGTTCCCTTCAGAGGAGTAACCCGAAGGTAAGCCTTCTCATCCAGATTGTAGCTCTCTTGCCTATGATGACGATCATAGTAGCTTTTCTGACGAGACTGGGCTGCTTTCAATTGATCGCGAACGATACGAACTTGCTCTTCTGCTTCCTTGATCATATCCGGTCCAAAGAATTGTCTTTCACCGGTTTCAGACCAGTTTAGTGGTGTTCGACATCGTCGTCCATATAGGAGTTCAAAAGGAGCCATGTTCAGACTAGATTGAAAACTATTGTTATAAGAAAATTCGGCAAATGGAAGAGAATTCTCCCAATTCTTTCCGAATGAGATAACACAAGCTCTGAGCATGTCTTCAAGAATTTGGTTAACCCTTTCGACTTGACCGCTAGACTGAGGATGAAAAGCTGTACTAAAGGAGAGATGAGTTCCCATAGCATTCTGAAAGCTTCCCCAAAATCTAGAGGTAAAAAGGCTACCGCGATCAGAATTGATTTCCAAAGGAACACCGTGAAGGGATACAATTCTGGATATGTACAAGTCCGCTAACTGGCTAGCAGTTATAGACTCGCGAACCGGAAGGAAGTGAGCAACTTTGGAAAGCCTATCTATGACAACGAAGATGGCATTGTTTCCTTTCTGGGTTTTTGGAAAGCCGGTGATGAAATCCATACCGACTTTGTCCCATTTCCACTCGGGAATAGATAAAGGTTGAAGTGTACCAGCAGGTCTTTGATGTCCTGCCTTAATGCGACGACAAACATCACATTCGGCAACAAATTGAGCAATGTCTCTCTTCATCCTAGTCCACCAAAATCTCTGGCGTAGATCTCGGTACATTTTTGTGCTACCGGGATGAATCGAGAGGGGTGTGTCATGGGCTTCTTTGAGGATGAGTTGCCTTAGTTCCTTATTCTTAGGTACTACCAAACGATTTTCAAAGAATACCGTTCCTTTGCTATCTGTGGAGAAACATTTAGCAACTCCGCTAGCAATGTTCTCCTTGATCCGGCGAACACCTCGTGCACGCCTTTGGGCAACTATGATTTGATCCTCAAGAGTTGGTTTCGCCACCAAGGTAGAAAGATAGCCATGAGGAACAATTTCAAGGTTGAGCTTGCGAAAGTCCTCATGAAGAAGTGGTTGATACTGCTGTAACATGAGGTTGTTACAGTACGACTTACGACTTAGTGCATCAGCCATGACATTGGCCTTGCCTGGGGTGTAAGAAATTACTACGTCGTAATCTTTTATCAACTCAATCCAGCGTCTTTGCCTGAGATTAAGATCTGGCTGGGTGAAAATATATTTGAGGCTTTGGTGGTCGGAATAAATCTCACAACGATTACCAAGGAGGTAATGTCGCCAAGTTGTTAGAGCATGAACTACGGCAGCGAGTTCAAGGTCATGGGTAGGATAGTTCTCTTCATGTGGCCGCAACTGGCGTGAAGCATAAGCTACCACATGTCGATCTTGCAGAAGTATGCATCCTAACCCTTGCCGTGAGGCATCACAATAGATTTCGAAATCTCTTTTGGTGTCTGGAGGTGCAAGCACGGGTGCAGAAGTTAATCTTCTTTTTAGCTCTTGAAAGCTTTCCTCGCACTTGGGAGTCCATAAGAATTTCTTATCTTTCTTGAGGAGTTCAGTTAGAGGCTTTGCAACTTTAGAAAAGTTCTCGACGAAGCGACGGCAATAGCTGGCTAGGCCAAGAAAACTCCTAACTTGTTTAACTGATTCAGGTGGAGTCCAGTCAAGGACGGCCTGAACTCTCTCGGGATTCACAGCAATGCCTTTTGCAGAAATCACGTGGCCTAAGTAGGTCACTTCTGGTAGCCAGAATTCACACTTGGAGAATTTAGCATACAGGCGATGCTCTCTAAGTTTCATCAATACCAGCCTTAAGTGTTCGGCATGATCTCCTTCGTTCTTCGAGTAGATGAGAATATCATCAAGATAAACCACAACAAATTTATCTAGGTACTCCATGAAGATCGAATTCATCAAGCGTGAGAATGTGGCGGGGGCATTGGTTAAACCAAAGGACATGACGGTGTACTCGTAAAGACCATAACGAGTAGTAAAAGCCGTTTTGGGAATGTCCTCGTTTCAGATTCTGATCTGATGATAACCTAGTCTCAAATCCATCTTGGAGAAGACGGAGGATCCTGCAAGTTGATCATAAAGATCATTGATCCTGGGCAGTGGGTATTTGTTCTTTATCGTCGCTAAATTTAGCGGGCGATAGTCTACGCACATCCTTTCTGTTCCATATTTCTTCTTTACGAACAGAACGGGGCAACCCCATGGCGATGAGCTAGGGCGGATGAAGCCTTTTGCCAACGAAGCATCAAGTTGGGTTTTTAGCTCAGCTAACTCATGTGGGGCCATTTTGTATGGGCGTTTGGAAATTGGTGCGGTTCCTGGAACAGATCCACTGTAAACTCTACACACCTGTCGGGTGGCTAGGTTTAAGGGGTTGGATTACTAGATAGTTTTCCTGAGGATGACCATGGCTTACTAGGGCTACAACAGATATGTCAGAGTAGAAAAGTACCCCAACACGATAGTTAGTGTGGTTCTTCTGGCTAGAAGACATCTAAAGTGGGAGGAAGGGCTGCAATTGAATCACTATAGGTTTCTAGAAGAAAACCTACATCAAACACTAAAGAACTGTCGGGAATGCCACCTAGAAATCTTCTAAAGGACAACCGAAAGGGGGAGAAGGATTCTTTGCAATTTCATCAGATTATGAAGAAACCTGGAATGACTCGGACAGCATAACGGCTGTAATTGCAAGAAAACAATTTTCTTCCAATGTAGATACAACACTTACATAATACGATGTAAGAAATCAGCATTACAACAATGCTAGGAAACCGGACACAACTTTCCTACGGCTATAAGGAGGCAATCAACGAGATGTTCTAGTAAGACAGAGGAGAGCCTAGTCCTATCTTCCCGTAGAACAAGATGAGGGTGACTCAGAACTCAGAACGAAGGGGGTAAGGAGAAAAAAAAGAAGCCTTACGTTATTCCCTTGTATACCCAGAGTAACTATATAACTATAGCAAGCTAGACTCAACTTCGGCCAAGGCTACTAGTCCTACAGTCAGTCCTGCTCTGATACCAAGTCTGTCGGGACCCGGAATTAGCGTATATAAGCCTCGCTACAACACAATCATATGGAGAGCCGAGAACCGTACCCTCTTGTCTAAGCAGACAAGGCCAAGCACAGAACATTCTCGGAAAGCATCGAACATGAGGGGCATCCCATTCAGGCCGGATGATCCACTGAGATGGGTCCTCATCGTCCGCACACAAGTCTAACTGATATGGGTGGTGAATTCCCATACTCATAGACAAGTCGCCTCAACCATACTATCGATTGTATTATAACCCTTACATAGACTTACTCCAGCCCGATCACTTAGTCGGGGTCTAGGGCAGGCTCGATCATACATCAAAGTGTGCACGAGACAGAGTCTCGAACAATCGCATCGCGATGCCCCAAGCTGCGCACATCTAAGGGCCACTTGGTGTATAAAAGACCGCCAGCCAGATCACAACTAAGGTCTCGAAAACCCATACAAAGACATGCATGTTATAAACATACACGCAGCACACATGCCTTGAATGAACAGCAGGTATCATTGCAATTCTCTACAAAGTAAATACTTTATTGATTAACTCTTACAGAGTGCACACAGAGATCACAAGCATGTGATCCAACATTACAACAAGCATACGGAAGCAAAGTAGGTCTGAGTACAGACAAGTTTAACAAATGGCTTAGAGAAGCCTTATCTAAAAACAAGCCCTCCACGAGGGAACCAGTCGTCTGACTGGGACTACACTAGCTTGGTCTTGGTCTGAGTCTTCAATCTTCGAGCTTCAGGTAGAAGCCACCATCGGGTTCAGTGGGTTCATCTAAAACATAGATTAAGAAAACGTGAGTACAAAATCGTACTCAGCAAGACTTACATAGGAACTATACTACTCATGCATATGTATCAAGGTAAAGGGGGGTGGGGTTCACTTGCAGAAGTGCCAGCTTTGACTTGGCTAATCCTGAACTATGAGTACCAGACTTTGAGGTAAGAAGCGTACACAAGTCCACTACATCTCTTCAACCAATTACACCACTATGGTTACTTCCTCAACTTCCCCACGAGAAGCACACCATAGCACTCACACTTATCTTGGTGTATTTTAGAAGTATCCAGTTCAAGTTATCTAATAATCAAGCTAAGCTTTCCAAGTAGTCCATAACCGCGGACGCGGCTATTCGAATAGTTTTGTTAACCCTGCAGGGGTGTACCGCTACACACACGTGCCATCAGTTACCGCCTTTTGCGTGTCACCGTTCAAGAGATGACAACGAGGATGCCACCACAACCGTTACCTCATAGCCGATCTAGTCCATGAAAGCCGCCTATCTGGGTTGTCTGCCACTATCGTGAACCCGGCCGGTTTACCGAAGTGGACCCAGACGATGTGTGCGTGGTGCGAAAGCCGGTCTCGGATGAGCCGTTCTCTCACTTGGCCACCAGGCCACAATACCTACAGAAATCCGAACTACTGCGACATCTGGACATCGAAGGGGATGAGTTAGTAAGTTGAGAGGGGTCAGTGAGCACAATGTGTGGTTGTACTCTTCATCTTGGATCACCACACAAGAACTCGTACTAGGGCGGTGTTCAACGAGACAACCCACCGTGTACTCCTACACAGCCTCTCATCGTTCACCTTGTATTAGGGTCGATTCACCAACACTTTTCTACCATCATCAACATGATCATTCCCATCCCGACTCACATCACAGTAACAACATGGTATCATACTAAGCATGCAATAAGCGATAACATTGCAGGGGCCACATGATATCAAACAACTCCTACAGTTGCTAGGATTGTGGTTTGCTTACTACTGTGACAAAATGATAGGTCATGCAAAGGAATGGGTTCATCTATGCGGTAGAATCGTAACATGGTGATCATCCTATACAATGCATAAGCGAGACATGAGAGGGAAGTGGGATTTTATCGACATGATCAATGGGGGTTTGCTTGCCTTGCTGACGAGGTTCGGGCTCTGGATCTTCAGCGAAGGGGGTGACCTCTTGCTCCGGTTCCACCTCTACTCGACAAACAAAGCACGAAGTAGCAATCAATATGAATGCAATGCTCAAGCACATGAATGAATGTTGAAACTTGAAGTATAAGTTTTGATGTGTGAGGCAATTCCATTTAAGTGGAATATATTGCATTTAAAATGCAAATTCAAACTCCACATTTGAATTCAACCTAGTCAAGTTGCAAGTGACATGGTTTGATCATTTTGAATTATTTTCAAATGTGTAAGATGTGCCTCTGATGTGTGGTTAAAATACATCATAATTCCATGGTCCAAGTTGCAAGATCAAGTGATTTGAATTTGAATTAAATTCAAATAAACCAAATGACATATGCTACTGGTCCCATTTTAATTTCAACTCAAACAGAGTTGAAAGTTGCATATTTGGAAAGATAATTTTCTCCTGATCATTTTTCATATATTATTTGTCCAATTTGGAGTTAATATCAATTTTCTATGAATTTCCAAAGTTTGGGGTATTTTCTGGATTTTCTGGAATTCTTTTAATCTCTGGAAATTCATTAATTCGAGTTACTGCGTCAGGCTGACGTCAAGCTAGCGTCAGGGGGGGGGGCTGACAAGGGGGTCTCACCTGTCATTGACTGGGTTTACTTAACCCGTGGGTTAAGTTAATCCAGTGGCTTAATTAAGCCACTGGGCCCACTGGTCAGTGACCCAGGGGTCACTAATCAGGTGATTAGCCGGGGGGGTTAACGCTGACTCACCGGCGGCTTGACGCCGGCGACTGGACCACGGCGGCGCTGCACGGGAACTCGATTCCGTCCACGGGAGGGGAAACGGAGGGCACCGGCTTGCTCCTGGAGGTCGTCCGCGTCTTCTGGAGGCATCGGGGGTCCACGGGTAGCTCTGCATCGACGACGGCGACGACTCCGGCGGAAGCAGAACCACGGCGAAGTCGCAGGCGACGCTACCGTGCACGGTTCGGGCTGAAATCGCTCGCGTTCGAAAGCTAACATGCCCAGGAGCCAAACGCGCGCTCTGGCTGAGACGAAGGGGAACAGGGGCGACCTCGAGCTCATCCATGGCGGCGAGGTACTTCGGCTTCCATGGCGGATCGTCAAGGAGACAACGAAGAGGGGCAGGGAGAGTGGGGTTTGGACCGCCTGCTCACCAGGAACTCGACGGAGGTGGCGGCTTGAGCTGCGAGGGCTCGACAGCGACGAAATCGACAAAGGCGTCCTTCGGGTCCGGCGACGGCTCGAGCTCGATTCCGGCGGCTAGGAGGGCTCCGAGTTCGATTCGATGCACTGGGAGACGTAGTCGACGAGGAGGAGGAGGATGGACAGCACGGCGCAGCTCGGGGACGTCGTTGGCCACGCGGGCTTCAAGCTATGGCGACGGCGGCGTCCTGTTCTTCGTGGGGTTCAGCGAGAGAGAGGAGGATAGGCACTGGGGAGGGGCGAAATGAACTCACGGCGTCTCCAGGCGCGTCCAGGTGCGAGAAGAGGCCACGGGGAGGGCCGGAAGCTACTCGGCGTCGAGGTGGCATCACCAGCTAGCTCGGTGGCATTCCACCGAGCAGCTTAGAGGCGCGGGAGGTGGAAGAAGACCCCCGTGCCCTTTTGGGCCGGCTGGGCTGGGGTGGGCCGACTTCGCCCAGGCGCCAGGTAAGTCTTTTCCTTTTCTGTTTAATCTTTCCTTTCTGTTTTTCTGTAATTTGTTCTGTTTAGCTAAAATAAATAGCTAAACATTTTATTAAATGCTGAAAACTTTTATGTGGCCTCATAAAAAAAAACTAGCCACTCATAAACTTTCAACATTTTTAAAATTCAAAAGATTTGAATTTTAAATCAAAAAGGGGTATTTCTTTAATTCCAAGGTACTGTTTGAATATTTGAAAAATCTATGAGCATGGGATGGGTCCCACATCACTTGATATGTGATCACACTCATTTATAAGACTTTTCGAAACTCTAACATGAATTTTTGGAAAATATTTTTATCTGGCCTTTTGAATTAATTCATCTGGGGGGTGTTCCTTCTCCCATTTGGATTTTGAAATTGATTTCCAAGATTTCTTTTGAAATTTTTGGCATGATGCAAAGGTACTAGCTAACCCTAGCACATACCTAACAGAGGGCTCTGACAACGGTATTGATAACAATTTGGATCAATCATAGTGATAATCCTATTGACTCAAGCATCGCAACTATTGTAGTCAACCTTTTGAATTTGTCAGAATCATCCTTCATGACAAATTGATCTTGATGTCTTCCTTTGATGTTCACATTTATTCCTTATAAACTTGAAGTTATTGAGAATATCAAGTAACCTCTTTACTCGATAAGATTCAAGCAATCTTAAATGTAACTCAATATAGGATTTCATGACTCATAGTCATTTCTCATACTTAGGTCCACCATCGTTTCTTCGTAGTCCATAGGTATGTCTTGTTCTATCAACATGACAAGTGAATCATGAATATTACTTTGCACAAGGGGCAAACATGTATTCTTGAATTCTACTTTATTTAGTAAAAGTTTCAAGTAAAACACCATGATCATTATCATCATTTTCTCCTCTAATTGTAGAGCTTTGGTTCCGGAACACATTCCGTTGCGCTACTCTGACATATGGAGGCAAGGTCAATTACCTTGGTTGAACTTTCACTTTCTTCCATTAACAATTTTATCAAGAACACTTCTTGACAAACGCCAAACTTATAGCAACACAAGGTTTGGTCCTTTGGTTCTAGTTGTGGAAGATGTATCCATAGTTGACTAGGGATACACTACGAAGATAATTTATCACATAAATCAAACTTCCTAGAAACCACGATACACCATGACTGATATGGTGTTGGTTTCCACGAACTCAGATGGTTCCCTATACTGAAGTGAGTGTTTGCATATTAAATTAATAACTCTAAACAATAATAACGTAACTCGGTAAGAGATAACTTTAGACTATACACTATTCAATAGAGTATGACTATAATGTTCAGGCACATCAACAATATTGAAGTGTTCTAAGCATTGTAGTTTGTGAAACAACTTTCACACAAGTCTGTATGCCAAAGGCTAACTCAAAACATTTGTCACTTTGATCAAATCGTAGAGACTTGTCTTTCTTGTTAATTTAATACCCGTCTTCATTCTGAAATCCCTTTGATCACATCAAACTATTTCAGACTCATGTTTCATTAGTGAATACACATATTCATCTAAGTCCACATATGAAGTTCACGAAATAATGAAAATAACTACATGCTAAAATATGATACATCACTATGTATGATCTTCAACAATCATCGCAAACTCTATTTTACTAGAATGCGAGGTTTCAGTCATCTCACCTAAAGAGGCATGGTTTGCATGTGTCAAGAGATCAAGTATCTCAAGACTTCATCATACCATTCATGACTTGAAACGATAGTGTCATTATTAGGTTTGGATAATTCTTGGCATTGCAATATTTCTTATAAATGATCAATTACTATCATCAATATAAGAATAACTCATTCATAATCATAATATGACCATAAAAGATATCATTCATAAAAGAAGAACAACTGACTTGTTTCTCACTAATATGAATAATTTTTTTCGCGAGATGCAAGACACACTAATAAAGTCCACACTCAAACGATCATAAATTTATTCATATATTAATCAAATGATATATGTAGAGGGAGAGTGTTGTCGACCATCAACTATCTTGATTATCATCAACACACATTGTCACCTCATCCCTTCCAAGCCACTCTTTAAGCAGTAAGTTCAAGTATCGAATACTTAATCATCCGCAATTAGTGTTTTGTGGGGAAAGACATTTATAACCCGTATATCAAATACACTTTCTCCGTCGATGACTATTCCTGCATTGGTTCTACCTTTAAAGTTCACAACTTTAACCATGAACTCATGACAGGTGAACGATTCTCCTTCATGACATAGTCTAGACACGGTCTTTGTAGCTGGGAGGAAGCGGATGCAACTCCGCAGTTATCGCAAAAGAACCGGTCATTCAGTAGTCCAAGTTATACACAAGGTGTTCATGTATCTTATACATTTTCCATGTGACTTTCTCAGCAGGTTGTTCCTTCCACCATGGTTGAAAGAAACCCCTTCCATATACTCATTCTTCATTACTCTGATTTGTGACTTAGTGCTTTTAAGTACACCTAGCATGTCATACGTGTTTGGTGTCGTTAACATGCATTCATAATTCAGATTTCATAGAATGAAGTATGGTGTATTGGACAGTCCTTCATAAGTGACGGTGAGTACGATACTCATCATCATCTTCCTTAATTATGGAGTTATCTGGTGCATTTCCTAGCAGTTCTCGTATTACGTTTAGCAAGTCATTATTAATGAGTATGTCTCTAATGGTGTTGGTACCAATCAATGAAGTAAGATCCGTCTACCTTAAGTTCTTCATCACGCATAAAAGAGCCATAGTTATAAACATTGGGTATGACATTATCTACAATGATATTTGCTAAGACATGAAGATTAAGTTCGTAATAGGAGTTCATGTTTTAAAACAATTCTGGAACTCCCACTCAGACAAACATCCCTCATAGTTTATTCTAAGTGATTACACGATCCTTGAGAACTATACCTCCCCCGTGTGACACGACCATCAGTATATTCTCAAGGTAGGCCATCATGCCAATCACATCATCCATGTGACTCATGCTCGATCTTTTGATCATTGTGTCCCGAGGCCATATCTGCATATGCCAGGCTCGCCACAATAACCTTAGTGATTATATACTGCGTATGCAAGGCCATGTTTTTGGACATGCTAGGCTTGCTCCACCCATCTCATTTGAACGCTAATATGTTTGACACCCGTGTGACACGCGATGCCTCCATAATGGAGATCTTTCCAGATGGTGCTTCACTAAGGAAGGACACTTTGTTGGATTAGTGAGGGATCATCCTATAATGCTACCGTCGTATATCTAATACAAGCAAAACAGGATGCAACAGTATAAATCATACTAACTATGATGCCCCCTGCAAATTAAAGTTTAGACGCCTCTACTTTATCTTTTGAAAGTTTTACGTGGCTGATAGGGCTTTCAAGATAGAACCGTTTCTATGCCTACGAACATACAACCACAACACCAATCCCGCAATTGTCTCTATTACACCCCTGTCGGGGCCCTCCGTTGCAAACGTCTTCGCATCGCTAATGTTAGAGAGACAGACACCCCCCAGCCACTTATATGGTACAAGCCATATGTCAAGCGTGGAACCAGTCTCGCGTAAACGCGTAAGGTCGGTCGGGGCCGCTTCATCAGGACATTGCCGCAATGCTAAAAGAGTACACGTGGGAGGGTAATAATTGGAGAATTGATGCCACATACTAGATGTGTTCTATCCGTACAATACATCTACGCATAGCCTTGCTCATGATACCACTTTTGGGGAATGGGGCAGAAAACAATAATTTTTCATGACCTACGCGTCCTGAACCCAAGACCTATGCTATGGCGATGCAAGTACTGGAGGGAATTGGTCACATACCAGTATGTAGTCCGTTAAGCGGGAAACGTTCCCGAGTGAACGTGGTTGATGTAGTCGTACCGGCAATCCCCGATGCCACGCAGATCCACGATGACTCCTGAGGCCACCCGGTCCTTGAAGACCGATGACGGGATTACGTCCCCGTCGGAACGTTGTCGGCGAAGACGTCGCGACACGGACTCAACGATGAAGGAGCACCACAAGTGTAGCGCGTCGCGGGATTACACGCATACGGTGTACCCGACGTTCCCTCCGGGCTCCGAACCAGAAGAGCAGGGGAAAGAAGATGGATTCGGATCCCGATTCCAGCAGCATGACGGGGTGCGTATGGTGGAGAAACCCCAACCAAGTGTAGACTCCAAACAAGGGGAGTCCACTCGAGGAGGGAGAAAGAGAGAGAAGAGAGATCTAAGAAACTTGTCTCAAATCAAATTGTGTGAAGAAAAAGGCACCCCACCCCTCCTTATATAGGCCAAGGAGGGGTGCCACCCTCCCTCCCCTTCCCATGTGGGACTAAACCCTAGGGAGGGGGGGGGGGTTTGGTGCGGCTAGGGGAGGTGGGCTCCCTCCCTTGGCGCCTTGGCCCAAGGGGGAGCTCCCTCCTTCCCCTAATGGGCCTCTTTAGGCCCATATGCCTTTTAATTCATTTTTAATTATATTTAATCATATTTTAATATTTAATTCTGTTAATTAAATAATAAAACATATTTAAACATTATTAAACATTATTTTGAACCTTTCAAAATATCCAGAACAACTTTCGGAACCTCCCGGAACAATTCCAGTGTTCTCTCTTATTTCACCGATGATCCCGAATCAATCATTATTGCGTCGAATACCCTTAAGCGTGACACCCTACGGTTCGGGAAACAACAGACATGATCAGTGTAAGGCCCGATATGCGGTACTGTTCCAGATCTAGATGTTTCCATCCAGATACGGGGACGAAGCACATATCGGTCCCACCGCGACATATGACGAAGTCATACGCCCCGGATTTCCAACATGATATCACAACATTACAGATACAAGGATACAACATCTCATACAATCGGCATACAACTGCCTTAATACAATACAATATCGGAAGATACATGTCTGAGTACAGACTACAATCAAATGCCTAGTGGCAAAGAGAAAAACATCGATCCCATAACCACACGGGTCCAGGCCCTCCGCCGGGATCCGCCTAACTAGTCGTCGTCGAGTCTCCACGTGAAACGTCGATCACCATACCTGCTGTCGATCAGAACCCTGAAAAGAGTTTGGGGGTAGTATCATGAGTACAGAGGTACTCAGCATCCAACTGTAGTGGTCATCTGACCCAGCAAGGACTTCATCACTCGTCATTCTAGGACAACTAGTAGTTTACGGTAAGGAAGGGGTAAGTGGTGAGGTTGCTGCCGCACTAGCATTTATGAAGTAGCTAACGATCTAGAGAGTAAGATAAGAAGCCAAGCATTCGATGAGGAATCACCTCCAACAAGTCTGCTATCCACCTACTACGCAAACATAACACCTATCTTATCCTTGTCCTCCTCTTCGCATCCCGACGAAGAAGAAGCAGTCAAGGCACACACACACGTTGATCAAGTTATATTAAGATTATCTCAGCTGTTGTTGTCTATGAACAAGGAGTAGGTCTCAAGTCGCCCATAACCGTGGACACGGCTTCTCGAAAAGATTTAACACTGCAGGGGTGTACCAACTGCCCATTACAAGGCTCCGCACGCACACCCATCTCTCTCAGTTGCTACCCATGATAGGCAACCATTTTATGATTTAGTCCCAAGAGATCCGGAACGACAGGTCCCTCTAACTAACAACGAACAAATCCGGGTGGCCCCCGGTGAGTCGACATCCAACTCAAAAGCAGGCCGCGCTCTCGAATCGGCCTCTACCGTCTGGATGAGGTCGGGTTAGTTGCCCAAACAGATGTGGACAACCCCCTAGCTCCCTGGGGTGGACCAACAAGAGAAACCAAGTCTCCACTGGCCCAAGTTGTTTTTAAAACAGTTGGGGGCCCAACCAAGCACACACACGTTTTCAAATGGTAAATCAGCTTGGGCCACCACTAGAAGTGCTTGAAGCTAGGTAGGTAAGAAAAGGGGACCCCATAAAATCCCACATGCGGTTAGGCACGCTCAGTCTTAAAACCAATACCTGGAACTCGGGTCCTAGGTGACTCGAATGGAACAAAACGTCGGGGGGGGGGGGGGGGATAGCCTAGACCTTCCATCCTTCGTCGAATATAGTCAACATTATAATAATCATATCATCAATATACATAATAATAAGGTGAGATCCCAAACCAAGGATTAACAGGGTAACATCGTAGCATCCTAAGCATGCATACTAAGCAGGGGCTGAGCAACGAGCAATAGTAACATAGCAGTACAAGGTTTGCTGGGAAGGGGCATGGCTGTATCGGTTTAAAAGAGGCTGTAAACATGTGGTAGGATCAAACATCGAACCTAACCTAGACTAGCATGCAAACCGCTGGTTGAAATAGAATGGATCATAAGTAATGTATAGTCCTTGCCTGTTGATAAGTCGGGTTCCGAAGGTGCAGTTGATCGCAAGCTCGCATCATCTCCGAGAGGTACCGACGGAAGCACACAAGACGATAAACACTGGAAAGCAATCAACGGTGCACCACTATTACTACAGAGCAATACAAGATTAAAGAGGCAACACAAGGCACGGCAACGCGATACGGATCTATCGTCGAGAACGGTTACTAACAATTTAAGTGGGGTATCGGTCACACACGACGAATACCGCACGTTTACGGTGGTTCAAGTTGCTTAGCTACAGGTGATCAACCAACGTTTATTAACATGGAAACTCAAGAAAGCATGGCATAGCACACAAACATGTCAAGAGGTGAAGCACAAAGTAAACTATCTATGCTAGTCAATTTAAGCGAGGCACAACCTAAACATGGCATGGCACTAAGTGTCGCACGATGATTAAAACATTTGGTACTGATCTGTCCTAAACCATATTTTAGGTTGGTTAACAGCAGCAAACAATAGCATAAACACAAAGTACACGAAAAACTAATCAAGTTACATATAAGGCACACTCCAAACAGAGTTACGGATCAAAAGATATAAGCAAAACAAATTACGGGCACAAACTGCTAACATCAGGAAGCACACTTTAGAGCAACGCATAAACTGGATAATCAATGAAAAAAGGCTCACAAAAGATATGAAATTAAACTAGACATGACAGGGAAGGCATGGCAAAGAGAATCATGCAAATAGGCATCATAGATCAAAAGATATTAAGCAAACAACATGGCATCGCAAAGTAACAGACTTAGTGAAAATCAGAGGGGGCTGTCAACAACAACATATCAACTTTGGAGCTCAATAACTATATGACCAGCAAGAATATCATGGCAAAGCAATATATATAATGAAAGTAGACATGATGCTTAACAATATTCAATTGGAATCACTCAAATCCGATAAACGGTCGCGACACACTCGTCGACCGAAGTTGCAACAAAATAACAGTTTCAGCAACAGCAGCACAATAACATCATGATCACCACTTTGGAGCAAGATTTAATATAGCTAGAGCACCCAAACATGACATGTTAAAGCATGGAAATGAAGTACACATGATGCTTAACACATAGGAGAAAGAATCAATACAATAGGCCTCATGGATGAGTCACAATCATCATGCAAAGTTGCAACAAAATAATAACAGCATCACTTAACAGGAAAAAGTAGCAGTTTAACGGCCTGATGCCCTGTTTAGCACACAATTACACAATCAAGATGACCTCAAATGCAAAAACTTTCTACATACAAATGATAGAGTACGCAAAACTGAGCAACTTTCGTTTTGGGGGAACGTTCATCGGAGCTACGGATTACTCGCTATTCGCAGCACAAAAATGAATCAGCAGCAAAATTATAAGACTTAGCAGAAAATAGCTAAAAGAAAAAAAGACTAAGAAAAAAAAGAGGGCGGGGCCTCACGTTGGGCCGGCCCATCTGGAGGCGGCTGGCGGCCTGGGAGGCGGCTTGGGCCGCTTGCTGCGGGCTGAGCTGGTCTGCGGGCCGCGCCTGGCCGGCCTGGCCGTGTTCCCGTCCCGATCCAGGCCATGGACGGGCGGTGGCTCGCAGCGGCGAGCTCGCCGGCCGGTGGCGCTCCGGCGGGTGACAGGTGACGTGACGGGAGGCCGGGAACGGGCGCGCGGCGGCGGCTGGCTCCACGACGCGGTGGGCCGCGGCGAAAGGACGCGAGGGCGAGGTGCGACGGCGCCGTCCGAGCTTGCTCCGCCTTCCATGGCGCGGCGGCGCGGCTCCCTGCTGACGGCGACGGAGGACCCTGCGAGGAGGAAGAGGAGGTGAGAGGGAGATGAGGAGGTGCGGGAAGGAGGAAGGGAGGCGACCAGGGGCGGCTCGGCTGCTGCCGGCGGCGGCCTGCCGGAGCGAGGCGGCTCAGCGGCGACTTCTCCACGGGCGGCGCGGCTGCGGCCCGCCTCGGCCCAGATCGGGGCCCTGCGGGGCCCGACGGCTGGAGGTTGGTGGAGGAGCTGGCTGGGGGCCATGTGGCGCGATCTGAGCCACAGATCTCAGATCTGATGGCTGAAAAATTGCCTGAGATTAGGGTTTTGGGGATTTTGGGGGTTTTGGGGCTAATATTGTGCAAAAAGAGGGGGGTGGCTGCAATTATGCCATAGGGGGAACCCTAATTGGATGGTTTGGGAGGTGGGGGTCATTATATAGGCAGGTTGGCTGGCCAGTTTACGCAAAAGCCCCCGGTACCCCTCTCGCGTGTCCGGTGAATACGTTCGTGACCGCCGAAGTTGCATACGGACTCCGATTCCGACAAAACTTCGACCCACGCGCTCAGCGCGTCGAGCTCTTTGATCGTACCTCACTGCGGTGACATTCCGACAACATTTTTCGGCGCCCCATAAAATAATCAGTTTATTAAATAAACGGGAGTTTCGATCCGATGGCGATGGCTGGTCCTGTGCCGGTTTTCGCGACGGTGATCGGGTGAAACCCGGTGTCGCAAAGGTCGAGTGTCAAGGTGGCAAGGGTCAGTCTCCGTCCGATACGAGATAAGAGGGGAAAAATAATAGCCGATCGATAAATCG
Source organism: Bromus sterilis (assembly GCA_950022295.1). Taxonomy (NCBI): domain Eukaryota; kingdom Viridiplantae; phylum Streptophyta; class Magnoliopsida; order Poales; family Poaceae; genus Bromus; species Bromus sterilis. The sequence continues at coordinate 131,735,022 of OX465601.1, read as the reverse complement.
GGGATGCAAACACCGCAAACAAATCAGACAATCAAACAATTCACACCGAAAAAAAATCTTAATTTTTGTGAAAACTGGGCTGTTACAATCAGACACTCTCTGACCAATGACCATCATGTGGGATCTGGTTACAATCCTTGATGATCCCATGCGCTTCCATCGAATTAACTTCATCGTTTGAATCGTTAACGTTGAGTCCTGATCCCTTTGTCATACGGTACTTTGTTTGTTCGAGGTTTGATCGTCGGTATCCAATACCTAGTTCATCCTCGTTGCCGACAAACATATTTACTCGTTCCTGTGATATTGCAACCCCGTGACCTAGTCACACGTTTGCACAAACTTTATGATCTAATATCACCGAGTGGGCCCAGAGTACCTATCCGTCACTCGGATGGACAAATCCCGTTTTGATCTATTTGCATACTCATCAACATATCTACTTCGGAATACCCAAGATACACCTTTATGGTTACCATGTTTCAGTGTAACGGTTAATGCACTCAAAGCATCCTGGTAGATAGCAATTATGTATGATCATCACGGTCTTAAGGATCGGGTCACTACGTTTATAGTTATCGCAATGTTGAACTATGTGACTGGATCACATTGCAACACTTCTGGTGGGTGTGGGTGTGTCCATCATGTCATTCTCCCAATGACATGACCCCATTGTCAATAGACTGTTCACATCTCATGATCAGGAAACCTTGATCATCAATTGCCCAATGGACTACTTTACTAGAGTTAACTAGGGACCTGGTTGTTTGTATACCGCACGTGTATTAATGTTTTCGCTTAATACAGTTATAGCACAGTATAAAACTTATTATGAACTAATGGAATACGCCAATAAACATATTTTATTTGCCTCTAGAGGACATTCCCAACATCGGCGTGGTGCGCAAACTCCAAAGTACTGCTGGCAGCTCATCAATCCATGCGCCGGGTGCTCTTTCCAGTGGTTCCACCAATCTTGGCTTGATTCCGTTCAAAATGAGACCATTCGCCCGCTCTGCTTGACCATTTGACTGAGGGTGCGCCACAGATGCGACGTCCAGCCAGATGCCCTGCTGGGAGGCAAACTGAGCTAGCGCCCCTTTGCAAAGTTTGTTCCATTGTCAGTGATGATACTGTGCGGCACTCCCTATCTGACCATGATGTCTGCTATGAACCTGACCGCAGTCGGCCCGTCCAGTTTCTTGATCGGCCTTGCCTCTATCCACTTAGTAAATTTGTCCACTGCTACCAGTAAGTGTGTCATACCACCTCTTGTTGTTCTGAACGGCCCTACCATGTCCAGACCCCAGACTGCAAATGACCATGTGATCGGAATTGTCTTGAGTGCTGAGGCTGGTAGGTGGCTCTTTGCTTTAAATCTTTGACACCCATTGCAATGCTTGACCAGATCTTCGGCCGCTACTTTCGCAGTTTTCGAATAAAAACCATGGTGAAAAGCCTTGGCGACTATTGCTATTGCTGATGCATGATGACCGCATTCACCTTGGTGGATGTCTCGGAGCAGTTCCAGCCCCTTGTCCTCCTCCACACATCGCTGAAGAACTCCTGTTGCACTTCGGTGCACCAGCTTGTTGTTGATGATTGTGTATGCTCCAGATCGGCGCTGGATTTGTCGAGCTTCTACTTCATCTTCTGGGAGTATGCCGTCTACCAGGAAATCTCTGAATGGTTCTGCCCATGATGGTGCCGCCACAATCACCATTACAGTAACTGCTTCTGGCTCTGGTTGTGCGTCTGCCGCTACTGGCAGCTCGGAGGTGGAAGAGCCGACTGCATCTGGCATGGTTTCCTCAGTCCCTGAGCTGACGACAGCAGCCCCTGGTTCACAATCGGTGGATCCTAGTGCTGCCGAATGCTCCTTTGCTTTTTTCTTTTTTGCTTCTAGTTCTGCCATCTTCAGGTCGACCGGAATAAAGATTGACTCTGATTCTGGGGAAGGCTTGATGGATGGCTTGTGGATATTTTCTAGTGATATTCCTGGAGGAACTTCCTTTCTAGTGGATCCCAACTTAGACAGTACATCCGCTGCTTCATTTTCAGCTCTGGGAATGTGATGGAATTCACACCCCTCAAAGAATCCGGACAACTGCTGCACAAGAAATCTGTATCGTGCCATATTTTCATCCTTTGCATCCCAAGTGCCAGTGCATTGCTGCATCACCAGATCGGAATCACCATAGCATAGAATTCGCCGAATGCCAATCTCTTTGGCCACTCGGACACCGTGCACCAAAGCTTCGTATTCGGCCACATTATCTAATGCTGCAAAGTGAATCTGCAGTACATATTCAAGCTTGTCACTTTTTGGGGAAGTGAGAACAACACCGGCCCCTAGTCCTGTCATCATCTTGGAGCCATCGAAGTGCATTTGCCAGAACTGAGAATCCCAACAGGGGGGTACATACTGAGTTTCTGCCCAATCCACCAGGACCTGAGACTTGACTGCCGTCCGAGGCTCATACTTGATCCCATGTGTTGCGATTTCTATGGACCATTTTTCCACCCGACCGGATGCGTCCCGACTGCCAATGATTTCTGCCAATGGAGCCGAACTGACCACCGTGATCGGATGCACCTGGAAATAAGGCTTCAACTTTTTTGCTGCCATGTACACACCATATCACATCTTCTGATAATGGGGATAGTTTTTCTTGGAGGTGGAGAGAACTTCACTGACATAATACACTGGCCTCTGGACCGGTTGCGCCTTGTACTTTTCAGGACGCTCGACCACCATAACAATACTAACCACCCGATTGGTTGCTGCAATGTACAACATCATTGGCTCTTTTTCCTTCGGAGCTGCCAACACTGGAGCAGTGGACATCATATGCTTGAGCTGTTTGAATGCCTCGTCCGCCTGCGGCATCCAGCTGAACGTCTCTGTTTTCTTCATTAGTTGGTATAGTGGAATTGCCTTCTCTCCCAGCCGACTGAGAAATCGGCTGAGCGATGCCAAGCATCCAGTGAATTTCTGCACACCCTTGAGATTTCTGGGATTGCCCATCCTCTCAATTGCTGCAATCTTCTCAGGGTTACAATCTATCCCTCTCTCGGACACCAGAAAACCAAGCAGCTTGCCGGCTGGCACGCTGAACACACACTTCTCTGGGTTGTGCTTGATCTGGTATGCCCGCAAATTTGCGAATGTCTCCTTGAGGTCATGCAATAAGGTTGATCCCAGCACCGACTTGACCACGGGGTCGTCTACATATACATGTATGTTCCGACCTAACTGAGGCCAAACACACCGCTGCATAGTACGCTGATAAGTCGCGCCGCCGTTTTTCAGGCCGAATGGCATGGTGATGTAGCAATAAGCCCCGAAAGGGGTAATAAAAGCTGTTTTAATCTGATCGTTTACATCAAGCTTAATCTGGTGATAGCCTGTTGTGGCATCCAGAAAGCACAGGAGCTGATAGCCAGCCGTAGAATCAATCACTTGATCGATACGGGGCAACGCAAAAGGATCCTTGGGGCAGGCCTTATTCAGGCAAGTGTAATCTATACACATGCGCCAAGTTTCATTCTTCTTCGGAAACAGAACTGGATTAGCTAACCAGTCTGGGTAGAACACTTCCTTGATAAATCCTGCTGCGAGCAACTTGGCTATCTCATCGCCGATTGCTCCTCTCTTCTCTTCTGAGAAATGCCGAAGTGGCTGCTTGATCGGCTTGGATCCATGTCGGATATGAAGCTTGTGCTCGGCAAGTTCCCTCGGTACACCAGGCATGTCATGTGGGGACCATGCGAAGATGTCACGGTTCTCACGGAGGAACTCGACGAGCTCGCCTTCCTATTTGCTGCTGAGGCCAGCCCCAACAATGACACACTTTCTCGGGTCGGAGGGGTCCAGGGCAATCTTCTTGCTATCCTTTGCTGCTTGAAATATGGTCTCATCATCCGGCCTCTTGTCCTTCGTGCTCGGCATGGGGTCCTTCATTTGAGCTTGGACTGCTGCTACCACCTTGTCCAGCTGGCGCCGTTCTGCGTCTATGACCAGAGCATCAGCTAGATTGGAACCAGCGGATGAACACTCTAGTGACTTCCTGTAGTCACCACACACAGTGATTGGACCATTCGGCCCTGGGAGCTTCATCTTCAAGTATGGCTGCATGATGTTGAACATGAACTTTGTGATTGCAGGCGACCCGAGCAAAACATGGTATGTGCTGCTCAGAGCGGCCACCTCGAACCAGATCGACTCTCGGCGGAAATTCTCTTCCGACACGAATACTACCTCAAGCCGAATGCGGCCTAATGGGGTACATGACAGGCCGGGCACTATCCCATGGAACGTAGTTCTGCTGGGCTCTAACTCGCTCTCGCTGATGCCGAGCTTGATCATTGTGTCTCTGTACAGAATGTTGATGGCACTGCCTCCATCAATAAGCGTCCTGGTGAACTTTCATGAATACAATGGTGCCGCCAAGATTGCATCCACCACGAGCATATAACTGCCCGGGTTGGGCATTACACTCGGGTGGTCTTCTGGGCCCCATGTTATGGCATTGTCCGACCAGTTCAACCTCTGAGAAATTGCTGGCATGGTGGCATTGACTGCCTGCTCACGGGCTCTCCGACTGCCCTTGTCATCCGACTCGCTGGTGAAGATCATATACGCTGCGTCATGGCGTGGGAACTGCTGCTGAGCATTCGCTGGCGGTGGGCCTGGGGGTGGGGGTGGCGGTGGGGGTGGATTTCCTGCTCTCCCTTTTCCAATCGTTCAACCCAAATGCACTGTCGAGTGGTGTGAGATGCGGGCTTGCCTACTCCACTGTGTATCTTACAGGGCTGGTTCATCATGTCCTCAAACGTGTATGGGGGCCTGGGTTGACCTGGCGGTCTCTCTGCAGGCTTCATCTTCCGACTGCCTCCCGCAACCCCTTGTTCCTCTTGGTGTTGTACTGTTGCTACCTGACGATTGACATACTGGGCATCTGATGGCTTCTCGCCCCTTCGTTGGTTACCCCAAGTGGAAGGTTTAAGATGTAGTGCAGCAGCAGTTTTCCCTCGGTGAAGATACCAAGGTTTGTCTCCAGTAGGACTCCAGAGATGATAGGTAGGTGTCAGCGGCGCAAGTGACGCGGACCTGCACACAGACACAGATAACTTTTATCCCAACGAAGTTCAAAGAGGTTGTCAATCTCTCCGGTCTTGTTTTTCACAAAGGATAAAACGCAAGGGATAATGATAGCAAGTAAAAGTAGTAAAGTAAATATAGCTTGGAAACAGTAATGAGGATATGGACCGGGATACGTGATGTTCACTAGTGATGTCTCTCTCCCAAAAAACGATAAAACTGCTATGCGAGTTAAACAAATTACAGAAGGGCAATTGACAGGATTATGAACGCACCGCAATGCTAACTATGCTACAAAAGAAAGGAAGAGGCTCAAAAGCACGGGCAGTACGCCAAAATAAGTAGACCGAAATCCATCTGCATCTAATACTAATCATCCACCTTGAGATATCTATCCAGAACATCTCGCTGGTATTAAGTTGCGAGCCCCACCCAAAGTGTAAACCCAAAGCAACAGACAACTGCATTAAAAAGCACTTTGCGTAAAGTAAACAATCCTTGTAACCGCGGTTACAAGCACCGTTGTTTTTCCCCTTGTGGCAACAACACATCCCCTAGACTCATGTTTCTGTCACTCAAGCGTGTCATCGGGGGGGGGGGCATGAACCCACAATCTAGCACAACATTCCCTCTTGGAGTCACTACCTACTACTTGGCCAAAGCAATAAACAGCAACGGAGAACATGAAAGAATTACTTAGGAACAAAAATATAAGAGATAAAAACCAAATATATTACTCTATCACAATCTGAACATAATCTCATAATCCATCAGATCCCTCCAAACTCAGCATAGCAACAGCATAAATATTACAAAGGTGCCTCGATCATGTAGGGCAGCTCACGAGGTCTAAACAATGAAGATCAAAGAGGGGAGGAGAACATAACATAGCTACTGACCACGGATCCATGGTCAAAGGAAAACTACTCACGAGACATCCGGGGAGCATCCATGGTGGAGAGGAGACTCCCGGAGGTCAACCCTCCCTCCGGCAGGGTGCCGGGAAAAGGTCTTCTGGTGCTCGCGATCTTGGAAGCGCGGCGGTGGCGGAACAGAGGCGAGTTTGTGGAATAGGGTTCTTCTTCTGGAGTTTTCCCATGACGGAGAATAAATAGGCGAAGGGGGGCAGCCAGAGGTGGACCAGGGGCCCCAGGCGCCCCCCTGGCGCGGCCAGGGGTGGGGCCGCGCCTGGTGGCCGCCTGGGCCCCCCTTGCTCCCCTCTGGCCCCTCTCGGGCTCTTCGCGAAGCTTCCGTCACACTGAATTTTTATCTGAATTTTCCTGAATTTTTGGAGCACTTTTTATATGGGGGAAAACTGAAATAGAAAAACAGCAGAAAACAGGAACTGGCACTGGGGTGCACTGAGTTAATAGGTTAGTCCAAATATGATCAAAAGTGTATGAAAGTGTATCTATATCATAGCAATATCACACAAAACATGCATGGAGCAAGCAGAAATTATAGATACGTTTTGGACGTATCAGCATCCGGCTGCTCATCCTTCCTCTTGTTGAAACCAGTGTTGTTGCTGTTGTTGAAATTGGGGGTGTTGTTGTTGTTGTTGTTGTTGTTGAAGTTGTTGTTCCTCTGGATCTCGTGCCTCTCGCGCCGGTTGGGACCATTTGCTTCTGCCGATTGCTGCTGCTGGCCGGATGGCTGCCCTTGGATGAAACCACTGGGACTAAATGTGATTGGGTGCATTGCAGAGTCAGATGCGGCGAATGAATTCGCTATCCTCATCAAATCGGCCAAAGATGTTATCTCCTTGCGCAGGAGCTTGTGCTTCAACAAAGACCCATCCAAGCAGCCGTCACTGAAGTACTGGATGGCTTGGATTTCATGAACTCCCTCGCAAGTGTTCCTGAGCTTGATCCATCGCTGAAGGTAATCGCGCAGGGGCTCGTCCTTTCCTTGTACGCAGAGAGCCAGGTGCCGAGGCAGACCTGGGCGCTCATAAGTACCCGTGAAATTGCGGACAAATGCGTCCTTGAAATCCTTCCAGCAATTTACACTATTGCTAGGTAAGCTGTTTAACCAGGACCGAGCTGAACCTTGGAGCATGAGCGGAGCATAGCGTACTGCTACGCGCCGACCACCTCCCGCGATACCGATGGCTGTCATATAATCGACCAGCCAATCTTCTGGCTTGACTGATCCATTGTACTTGGGGGTGTCCCTGGGCAATGTGAAACCTTTGGGGAACTGCTCTTGCCGAATGCGCGGGCCGAAACATGCTGGACCCGCCGGCGCATCATCTTCCGGTTGCTTATCCTGCTTCAACTGCTCGATTCGGTGTCTTGCGTCATTGTCGGCGATTGCTCGGGGACCTAACCGCCGGCTGATTGCCGGCCGGACTGATGCCGCCAGTTGCTCATTGCGCCTGCTGTTGACTGCTGGCTCATCCCTCCGACTGCCTCCTGCAGCCCCTTGATTCTTCCGACTGCGGTGCAAACTACCATGCGGTGAGGATGCTTTCCTTTGCTGCCACTTCGGCGCATTCGGCTGATTCGCACCCGCAGTTGCCCGATGCGAGTTTGATGCTACTGGCCCTTGCTGCTCGGTGGAAGCCCTTTGCTGCTGGTTCGTTGTGGTTACGAGGTCGCGCATTCGGCGCGTCCTCTCCCGCAGCTCTTCTCCTTCCAGATGCTCCAGCTCGGTGGCGATCTGCTGGGAAACTCTCATGTTCTTCACAGGAGAACTGTATGAAATCTTTGGTGCCACAATGATGGATGCTGCAGGCTGCTGGGCTCCTCCCAGCTCTTTGCCGACCTCTCGGCCTGCTACCCGAAGCTCCTCAATGACTGGGGGTGGGACAACACGCTTCCGAATGCCATGCGCTGTGTTGTACTCCCGAACTGATGCCTCCATTCGGCGCTTTTCAGCGTTGATCCGATATGATTGCTCCTTTAGAGCTTGTCGCACCTTCTCCAGCTCGGCGTGAGCCACAGCTGGATCGGCATGAATATCTGATACGTCCAAAACGTATCTATAATTTCTGCTTGCTCCATGCATGTTTTGTGTGATATTGCTATGATCTAGATACACTTTCATCCACTTTTGATCATATTTGGACTAACCTATTAACTCAGTGCACTACAGTGCTAGTTCCTGTTTTCTGCTGTTTTTCTATTTCAGTTTTCCCCCATATAAAAAGTGCTCCAAAAATTCGGGAAAAATCAGATAAAAAATCAGCGCAGAAGAACCTTCCAGATGAACCTAGGTGGGGCCAGAGGGCCACCACCAGGGGCCCAGGCGCTGGCCGCGCCAGGGGGGCACCTGGACCCCTGGTGGCCCCCCTGGCTGCCCCCCTTTGCCTATATATTCTCCGTGACGAGAAACCCTTAGAAGAAGAACCCTTTTTCGCGATCTCGCCTTCCGTCGCCGCCGCGCTTCCGAGATCGGGAGCACCAGCGGAGCTCTTCCCGGCACCCTTCCGGAGGGAGGGCCGACCTCCGGGAGTCTCCTCTCCACCATGGATGCTTCCTGGATGTGCCGTGAGTAGTTTCCTTTGGACCATGTGTCCGTGATTAGTAGCTATGTGATGTTCTCCTCCCCTCTTTGTTCTTCATGGTTTAGACCTCGTGAGCTTCCCTACACAATCGAGGAACTTTTGTAATCTTTCTGCTGTTGCTATGCTGGGCTTGATGGGATCTGATGGATTATGAGATTATGTTCAGATTGTGATTGAGTAATATATTTGGTTCTTATCTCTTATATTTTTGTTCTTAAGTAATTCTTGCATGTTCTCCGTTGCTGTTTATTGCTTTGGCCAAGTAGTAGGTAGTAACCCCAAGAGGGAACGTTATGCTCGATTGTGGGTTCATGCCCCCTGATGACACGCTTGAGTGACAGAAACATGAGTCTAGGGGATGTGCTGTTGCCACAAGGAGGAAAACAACGGTTCTTGTAACCGCGGTTGCAAGGATTGTTTACTTTACCCAAAGTGCTTTTTAATGCAGTTGTCTGTTGCTTTGGGTTTACAATTTGGGTGGGGCTCGCAACTTAATACCAGCGAGATGTTCTGGATAGATATCTCAAGGTGGATGATTAGTAGTAGATGCAGTTGGATTTCGGTCTACTTATTTTGGCGTTCTGCCCATGCTTTTGAGCCTCTTCCTTTATTTTGGAGGATAGTTAGCATTGCGGTGCGTTCATAATCCTGTCAATTGCCCTTCTGTAATTTGTTCACCTCGCATAGCAGTTTTATCGTCTTTTGGGAGAGAGACATCACTAGTGAACATCACGTATCCCGGTCCATATCTTCATCACTGTTTCCATGCTCATTTACTTTTCTTCTTTTACTTTCAGTTGCTATCATTATCCCTTGTGTTTGATCCTTTGTGAACAACAAGACCGGAGAGATTGACAACCTCTCTGAACTTCGTTGGGAACAAAGTTATTTGTGTCTATGTGCAGGTCCGCGTCAGTTGCGCCGCTGACACCTACTTATCATCTGCGGAGTCCTACTGGAGAGATACCTTGGTATCTTTACTGAGGGAAATTTGCTGCTGTGCTACATCACACCTTCCACTTGGGGTTTACCAACGAAGGGCGAGAAATCACTATCATCACCTCGCACATCAAGCAAGATTTCTGGCACCGTTGCTGGGGACTCCAAGTGCTAAGATAGGGGAGTTGCACACTACCCTTTACCTTTGTTTTTTAGTCTTGTTAGTTTACCTTTCAGTTTTTAATTTTGTGTCCTTTATCAAAAATACCAAAAATACCTACTGATGATATCTTCACCATGGGCGTGGAACCACTCAAATATGGTAGGATGGACATGTTTCACTTGGATCGTCTTCGATCAATTTGTGCTCACGCTAAAAACCCAACCGACTTGGTTGAGGGAAAATCATTGGATGAGCATGCTCATTATACGCGGCACCGCCTATCTCAGAAAGGGAAACACTTATGGGATCAAATACAAGTTTCTTATTGCTATGCTGAGTGTTTATGCCACATTTATGATTTTACTTGCTGCTCTAATATAGAGCGTAAACACCTTCCTTTCCAATTTGAGTTTAATGAAAATGAGATCCTATCTTCTTATGCCAAAGGTATTTATGACTACTTTGATGTTGAAAAGATTGAAGAGTTTGTTGCTTTTAAAGGTGCTTATGAGATTGCTTCTTTGATTGAAAAGTATTACGATACTATTCACAAGTCTGAAAACTTTGTTGTTCTTGCTTATTGCTTTGAGAATTATACTTCCAATGCTTATATTGAGGATTTTAAAAGTAGAATGCTTGCTGCCCAAGAAGAGGCTAATGATTTCTATGAAGAGGAATCTTATGATTCCGAGGACTCACTTGATACTTCCCTTTCTGATGATTTTGATACTTGCTTTGTTGATGGCCATGATGCCACTATGGATGATGCCTACGAAGATGAACTTGCTATAGTTCCTTATGTTAAGCATGAAATTATTGTTGTTGCACCCACACTTGATTGCCCTATTATCCTTTTGAAATCTCCAACTATTCCGGAGAATTTTTCTCTTATCAAGGATCAATGTGATGGCTTGCATCTATCTTATCATCCTAAAAACCGCGTTGAAAACAATACACGTGTGCTTGTAGGTCATGAACAACATGATTTATGTGATAGTTATATTCTTGATGTTGTTCATGATGCTACTGAAAATTACTTTGAGAGAGGAAAGTTTGGTTGTAGAATCTTCCATGTAACAAAAACACCTCTCTTCATGTTGAAAGTTTTGAAGTTGTTCTTGTTCTTCCTTCCTATCCATGTCACTTTGTGCTTCTTTGATTTATTTTCTTACAAGACTCCTATGCACAGGAAGTGGGTTAGGCTTAAATGTGTTTCACATTTGCTTCTTGATGCTCTCTTTTGCTTCAATTCTTATTCTCTTGTGAGCATCTTTCATAATATTTAAGCCTGGTTAATGGCTCTAAAGAAGCGCTTTCGGGAGGCAGCCCGCAACGAATTTAGGTTTTTATTTTTGCTTTTGTTCTGTTCTTAGTGGTCTTGATGTTTTTTACTACTGTAGCAACATAATTGTATCTTTATTTTTCAGCTTTGTGCCAAGTTATAGCTTCTTATGATAAGGGAAACAAAAGTTGTGACATGCTGTCCATAAAACAGATTCTGTCCCTTGACAGAAAAATTCAAATAAAATCACCAGATCATCTTTTTGATCTGAATTTTTTTGAAAGCATGCTCTATACAATTGTGAAACTTTTGTATGTTCTGATGTTTTTGATTTGAGTTGCAGAAGTACCCCGAAAAAATTCTCTACTACCTGTTGTTCTGTTTTTCACAGATTCTGCCACGTTTTGCCTCTCTTCACTTTTGCAAACCTTAAGCTTGCTTTTTCTTTGCAAAAACTTTTTGGCACTCTTGAGAAACAGTAGCTCTTCAAGAATATATTTATATCCAGTGAGGAAAAACTATTTTATTAAGGGTACTAACCTCTCTAATCAGCTTATGATGAGTTATGTATGAAGGGAGTTTTCAAGTGTGCGATGGAAGATGATGAAAGAAGATCCAGGAGTGTCAAGCGCTCAAGCTTGGGGATGCCCCCATGCATCCCCAATAAATATTCAAGGAGACTCAAGCGTCTAAGCTTGGGGATGCCCCCGTGCATCCCCTTCTCCATCAACAATCATCAGTTCGTCCTTCGTCTCACTATATTTTTATCACTTCATGTGTTATGTGCTATGCTTGGAACGTCTCGCTCTTAGGTTTTATTTTTCGTTTTCTTTAGTATTGCTTGCTGGTCGTAACAAGTTAGACCCCATCTTTCTTTGTGTGGGAGAGAAACACGCTCCACTCTAATCTAGAACACATCATAGGATTTTTCCTGCTTATCTTTTTGCTGTTGTGTGTTCTTTATCTTTTCGTACCTGCTGCCATGTTTAGTTTTAGTCTTAGTTTGTCTTTAGCAAGAGCCTTGGCTTTTGTTTAGTTTGTTGCTGGAACTCTCTTTAGTTTTCATGTTTATCTTGTTAAGAGAGTTGGTTGTTGCACTGAGTTGTGTCTTTTCTTGAAAGTAGGTAATTGAGGTTTCTATTTAATTCTAGTAGTAACTTGCAATAGTTTTGAGGTATTGATGTGAGTAATGTCTGAACTTTTGGTGTCAAGAGCTCTAGCCTATTAGTGATAGGTGTCGTATTTTGGGCAATCCGTGTGTATTTTCAAAACCTACCAAAACTAGTTGAGAACTCTAAACTACTAGATGGATCACTAATCTTTGGAGGGATCGAATATTAGAGTACACTCACGTACCATGAGTCGAGGATGCGCAAGGATAACCAAACCCCCATACACTCCTCCTCGGGGTACTTGTCTCTTTGTGAACCTCCTTATTAGATTGAGAGTTACCGATAATAAGTGCATGAGTTCTTCGGACTAATGTAAGTATTGAAAGTTGACACTTCCACCTTCCCATATTTTGCTAGCCTCTCCTGTCCCGTGCATTGCTTTCTTCTCACTCCGAGAGTTGGTGTCCACCTTCGCCGGTACATCCAAACCCTTGGCACGATACGCTCTGTCATCATAAGCCTCCTTATATCTTTCCTCAAAACAGCCACCATACCTACCTATCAAGGCATTTCCATAGGATTTCCGAGATATATTGCCATGCAACATCCACCTCTTTATGACTTGATCTTCATGTCATACATGTTCCTGCTACACTGGCAGCGACATACATTGCATACATCATGATAACTACATCTTCTTTATGATTTCGAGTACCTTGTAAAGTGTGAAAGATCTCCTTTACCTTCTTGTAAAATAGAGTGTCGCCCTTAAGTGAGGAAAAGATTGCAAAGTGGACACAATAAAAGATCCCAAAGAGGACAAATGAGAGTTAAATAGAAAGAGCCATTGAGGCCACAAAAAATACAAAAAAAAGAAAAAAAAGAAAAAAGAAATAAAAAGAGAGAAAGGGGCAACACTACTATCCTTTTGAGAGATCCACACTAGTACTCTCTTTATATCCTTGTACTCCATAGAGATGATCATTATTGTAACATCCCAAATTTACTATTTTTGATGAGTTATTAGAGAGCATATGCATATCAGTTTTGTGTGTACATTTTGGATCTTATTTGAGAGTTTATTTGAATTTATTGAATAAAGTTTTTCTTTAGTATTTTATTTTGTATAAATAACTTATTGAAAATATTATTTATGTTTTTCTAAGATTTTAGAAATTTATTTCGTATTTTACGGACTTATATTTATTTTATAAAACTCTTTAAAGTTTTAAAAAAGTACGTATATATATATAAACGTAATTACGTTTTACGTATTTTTATTATTTTAAAAATATAAGTTTTTATTTTTTTGGGCTACTTTTATTATATTAAAAATACCTATATATATATACTTTATTTAAAAAAAATCGCAAAAAAAAACCGGCCCAACCGGACCAGCTGGCGGCCAGCGGCCAGCCGCGGTCAGGCCGCCCGAACCGGAGCAAGCGGCCAGCTAGGCCAAGCGCACGTGCGCGTCTTGCTCGTTCTTCTCCAACACGAAGCACAAACAGGCAAACAGAGTCCGCAACGGACTCCAGCAGCACGCACGGCGGCGTTCGTGCTACCTATGGACTCCGATTCGATTGCCCCCTGCCCGCGAAATCTTGTCCCATAAATACCGCATGACCCCCTCCACCGATTCCCCACAAAATTTCGCAGCAAACCGTTCCAAATCGAGCTAATTTCGAGGTAGATCTAGGTCCAACGAAACTTCATTGTTGGACGAATTTCGTCACCGGTGAGACTCCCCTTGACCCCAAATTCTGCAGGCCGACTCCTCTCTTCGTTGTGCATCTAATTGACATCTTTTCCCTCTTCTTTTCTTGCGCAAGATTGATCCCCAAATCGTACGCGCACCGCGGGAGTTCATCGGAACGCGCTCGGTTCACCGCATTGCCACGCCCGTACGGACGACGTTGGAGATCATCACCACCACCGTTGTGATCTTCTAATCAAGCCCTACATCCTAGACGTCCTCGTTGACGCCGAAGATCGCCGGAGTTGTCATCTTCGTCGCGTCTAATATACACGTTGCGGTTAGTAAAAGCACCGTATTTTTTTATCCGTTGCTCCGTTTTAGACGAAACCAGTGGCCAAATCGTTGTTTTGAAACCCTCTAAATATTGTGTACTGTAGATCCATGTTTTGAGAAAATTATTTTTCCGTTTGATCAAAAAAATTCCTAAATCCTATGCAAAACCGTTCTAGTAATATATTTTTACTCGTAGATCCGTTTTGCGTGATTCCAAAGCCCACGGTTTTCTTTCGAATCCCTCTATTCAGTTCAACCATAAAGTTTGTTTTGGTATTTTCGAAAATATTTAGATCTGATCAGATTCTATTTTCAACTTTAGTTGGTCGTATCTTTTGTTTTACAACTCGGATTTGATTGATTCTTTTTGCAAACTAAAACCCTAGCTAAACCCTATATTCTAGACGCTTTGCAATCCACTTTTGAATATCAATCTTGATCTGTTTTGCAAAATCTTTTATTTGGTTTTTATTTTGGAGTTCTTGAACATTGTTTGGCTTTTGGTTGTGTATTGATTGTGTGTATCTTTTTTTGCTCACGATAGATTGTCCGGAGTGCGAAGCAGAGTACCACCAATCTTTAGAGTTCTGCAATCAACAGCAAGGAAAGTCATATCTTTGATCATACTCCCTATTACCTATGTTTTAAATGCATCAGTTCTTTGTCTTTAGATTGCATGATAGGTTATGCTATGCTATTACACCCAGTAGTTCATTGAGGTAGGTCTGATCCTTACATCATTGTCACCATCGTATATTACGATATTGCTATGCTAAGTAGACGTGGATTGGGAAGTGAATCATTATGAGGTATGAGTGATAATGTAGTAATTAGGACCAAGATAAAGTTAATGAACTACCTGGGTGGGATGGTTGCGAGTATTCTGGGGATGGCCAGTGATGACTGCGGAAAGCCACCCAGGCTCAAAGGGACTGTTTGTATTGACATACCTAGAAGCTTACGTGTGTAGCCACAAGCTACTATGGGCTCTGGCTTGGTTGATCAGTTGTAGGGACTCTTACTAGGTAGCGCTACGAAAGTAGTTGTGAGTAGGTGGGATGGGTGCTACCGGAGTAAGGGAAACTCTTCTGAAAGACCATGTCTCGATCTTCAAGTTGTCATACACCATGCAGTGTGATAAACTACAAAGGAGGCGATCGAGTCTTGTGGGGAAAAGTGCACAAACGTCTGTAGAGTATAAAACTAATCGATTAGCCGTGTCCCCGGTTATGGACAATTTGAGCAACTAGTTGTGGAAATATTGATTTGTCTCATCATATTTAATTAATTTATTGGGTTAATCACTTTGGGATAGATTGAGTGGGGGTTCCCATCTCAATGGTAGGCTATTGTAGAATTTAGCTATTATTATTCTATAGGGAAAATTAGCTTTTTGGAAAAATAAATGTGGAAGCTCCACCAGCCAAATGGCATGTATTATAGGGATTTTACTTATTTCTGTGATATGGCTTGCCGTACGATCAAAGTACTGACCCCTTTTGGGGCTGTAACTTATTCATGTTGCAGATTGTTCTGACGAGGAGTAAGGTGCGAATAGGTCGCTGTCTTATACTCAACTTTTTCCGTGTAGTCCGATGGACTCGCTACTACTACTGTTATAGCTTCCGCAAGTATTTGATTAGATGGCCTTAAGCCATAGTATTATTGTAATATTTATTTCATTCGATGTAATAAAGACATGTTTTACTTCTGTTATTTCATCGAGTACTGTGTGTGCTAGCAAACTGATCCAGGGACTAGCACGTTAAGCACAGAGACTTGTGTGACGCCCCCAAAATCAATCCGTGTACAGTAATCATACACGCAGGGTACACGGCTGAGATTAGGGTGCCACGGTGAGAATATCACAACACAACACTAAACACAAAAGGATAAACCAATATGTTACAATAAAAGGGGGGTCACGCGGACCCGAATACATAAGTTATACATGCCATAATATCTGAGTACAAACATAGTTAGTCAAGTTTTGCCTTAAGAAGGCTAGCACAAATAACATAATAGATACAGATCGAAAAGGCAAGGCCTCCTGCCTGGGAGCCTCCGAAACTACTCCTGGTCCTGGTCAGCGGGGGTCTCGACGTAGTAGTATCCGCCTCCGGGGTACTCCTGCTCCTGGGCTCCAACGTCGACTGCAGCGGCCGATCAGGCAAAACATAAAGGGGGGTAATAAAGCAAAGTTGAGTATCTAGCATACTCGCGAGTCTTACGTCCACTACTAAGCATTATGCATTGTATCAAATGGAAAGGGGAGGCTGTATATAGTGGACTGCAAGATAGAAATCAGAATAAGGATAAGAAGCTAGGCCTATCGAAGACTAGCATCTTCTGACGATGTCTTGCAGCATGAGAAGAGAAACAACCAGCAG
Source organism: Bromus sterilis (assembly GCA_950022295.1). Lineage (NCBI taxonomy): Eukaryota > Viridiplantae > Streptophyta > Magnoliopsida > Poales > Poaceae > Bromus > Bromus sterilis. Next base: position 131,718,489 of record OX465601.1, on the reverse strand, counting down.
TTCAATAGCAGAAATGTAATAAAAATGCAGCAGAAGTTGCTGCAGCATTTTATAATAGTAAGTTGTAATAATTAATAATAATAATGCCTCCGAGTTCCCTTCCTCGACTCCCTGCGAGGAAGAAGACCCGGAACCATACAATTTTAATAGTAATAGTTTCTAGTGGTAAGATCCAGCTTCAGCATAAAGCGTCCTATTACCGTGGACACGGCTATTCGAAAAGATTAATCTTCCTTGCAGGGGTGCACTGGCGTGACTCTACGATGCTCGGATCTCCAGGGTGGCGTACACCTTGTTAGGGAACACCCCACCGAAGCTATCCGACACAAAGTAGCCCATCCTTCGGCAATCAACAGAGAGGTCATCCGCAGGACTATATCCTATGTACGCCGGCCTTTGGACCCTAACACGAACGTACTCCTGCACGGTGCGTGACCCGCCGGTGAAGCAAAATCAAAGAAAATACAAATACACCGCTCGAGCAAGAGAAGACAACACCACTTCCCGGCAATCCGCCCGCGATACTGCTGACGTCTGAAGACCCTCGAACGAGACTACGATGCAGGGGAGCTCACACTCCTTATCCCACGTGTAGGTAGTGCGTACAAGCCAAAAGGCTACTCAAGACATCCGCCGAACCATTTAGCATTTTAATTAACCTGCGTGACAACCGTTATCGTTGCCTCGACATAACCGACCCGCGGTCAACGGCAGTAGTCAGGTCCACCAGTACATCGGTGCCTGCCCTGTCGTCCCACCAAGTCACTGCGGTTACCAACAAGGTGAACCGTCTCCTTACCTTGTCTCGCGTGTGCTCTTGGTAGAGCTCGACTTTTCGTAGTTTGGTAAGTCTCGCGAGATACGAGCAGGGGCCAAGCACGCCAGTAACGTCGGTCGTACCCTCCCTGTCAATCCCGACGATATACCCCTCGCGGGCACCGTTGGGTCGCCCGACTCTTACCTTTAAGGACAACCGTTGCTCAGGTACCTAGAGCGGCTATACAGAGTCATCAACGAGTGGAGTACAAGGATTACTCCTTGACAGCTCACACTTGAGGGTGACTCGGCAGAGCCGAGCTAGGGGGCGTTAAGCGGTGTCTGCATTGTACCGTACCTGTGTAGTTGTATATATTGTATCCATGTTCACTCCCCTAAGTGGTCACGGCCCGCTATCTAATCCTAGCTAACAATGCGCAGGGCTCACTGATGAATAATGCATAAGTAATAATAGGCAGCATAGGATAAAGGAAAGTACATCAAGGGGCGACAAAAACATGCTATGCAGTTGAATAGGATTGTAATCATAGCAGCAGCAGTAACAATGCCTAGTGCAAGAAATGTACGGAAATATATGCGATATCTGGGGAAGAGAATGGCTCTGCTTGCCTGGAAGCTCGACGGTAGCGGCAGGGTCGTCGACGACGTAGTCGTACTCGGCAGCAGTGTAGTCGGCGGTAGCAGCGGGGTCTACCAGAGAATAAAAGGGGGGGAGAAACAGTAAATACACGATACTAATAGCAATAAAAATACAAGACATGGCAAACGCAATGTTAACGGTGTTCTAACGCAGGGCAAAGTATTATGCTCGGAGCGGGAATTCATCCGGGGATGAACTACCGGCTCCGGGTGATTACCGGACAAGGTGTCCGGAGGGGGGAGATATCCTGCCGGAGGTGTCGTGGACACCCGACACATGTGTGGGTGGTGTATCCGGGTTAGTTGATCTATTCCGAACAACTTTCGTGTTCGAAATAAATTCATCCGGGCACTTTAGCAGTACCGGACAATTTATCGGACAAACGGCCCGAAGGGGGGATGTCGATGTTCGTTGTGTTAGAGGGGTGTGGTGGGTATACGGATAGCGTCTTCATATTCGTTATATTTTTCTGATCAATTCTCATGTATAAAGTTTTTGAATCTGAATTACGGTTTAAAAGATATTCAATTTCAAAGTTTAATTCAAATTAAATCATTTTATAATTTCTTTTATTATTAAAAAGAAACATTATCCACACAGGGGGTTGACCAGGTCAAACCTGACCAGTGGGTCCAACTGGTCAGCCTCACATGTTACATAAATCATTTTATTGAATTAAAATAGAGCCAGGGCCCACATGTCATACACAGAGATTTTAATAAATTCCTTTTAATTAATTAAACAAGGGTGGGGTCCACTTTTCATCCACACTAAGCTAATTAAACCATTTGATTTAACTAAATGACCAGAGGGCCCACCTGTAAGAGAGATGCTAACTAACCATTTTTAATCAGTTTAAGTTAGCAGTTTAATTAACTAGTGGCCCTACCTGTCATACTACTTAGCAGGAGTTTAGTTTAGAAGGGGGGGGGGGGTTAGACCAGCGTGTGCCCGCCGGTGACCAGAGGGTAGCCGCGGCGCAGCCGTCCCGGCGAGGGACCACGGCGGCGGTGTGGCCAACGCGGGAAAGCACGTGCGGGAGGGCGCGGCGAGGGGTGCCAGGGCGCGGCCGAGCGCGAGGCTGTGGCGCGGGAGCAGTGCACCGGCCATGGCGGGTACAGGAGGAGCTCCCGTCAATGGCGACCGCCGGTGAGCACGGCCCTACGGCGTCCAGTTCAAAAGGGGGAGAGGGGAATGCACGGGAGAGGCTCACTGTGAGCGCGGGGAGGTTCTCAGGGAGGCCGTTGGCGCTCGGAGGCCGACGTATTCGCTGCTGGCGAGTTGTGGTGATCTTCGGAGGGGAGGAGCTTGATTCCGGCGAGGTGGGGGTCTTCAGCGTCGATTTACCGACTGGGGAGGCGAGTACAACGGCGAGGACTCGCCAGGGCAATCCCCTGGTCGCCGGCGAGGAGGTTCACCGCGGCGACAGCGGCGGAACGGCGACCAGTGAGATCGGGCAGGGTGGGGAACGAGTAGGAGAGATCGAGGGAGGGGGGAGACAGGAGTAGTAAGCGGGCGTGGACTGGATCTCGATCCAGTCTTCAAAGGGGGCGACGACCTTATCCTCCCCTCTCCAGGACTGTAGCGGTGCGGGAGGTGGCCGGGTTAGGTGGGAACGACGATGGGTGCTCGGTCGCCATGTATCTGTTTCCCCCCTGTAGCGAGAGGCTGGGGGAAACAGGGGAGGGGGAGGGGCTGGGCCGTAGGTGGGCTTCGCCCCAGGCGACAGATAGCGTTTTCTTTTTGTTTTGTTTTTGTTTCTGGTGCTTTCTGCTTTATTTTCTTTTAGGCATTTTTATAATTTTTTCAAATATGTAATTGGTTCCACAATTAGTATTTCACCTCAAGGAGTTGCCACAAAAAGAATTGGACTTTTATAAAATCTTTTAATAATTCTTTTTAATAGGCAATTGGCAAATGATGTTGTTCTAGCACTATTATTATTTGTTTGCAATATTTAGATATTGCAATAAATGCCCAAGGTTGGTTTATCATGGTCCAATGATTTTTAGGGATTTTACAAAAGTGGTTTCACAATTTTTGGACAAAGTTTATTTGCCACTTTTATTTTTAATTTCCAGTTCAAAGGTTTTTAGGGTTTGACCTCGGTCCAGTTGATCAAGGTGCATAGGGCATGGAGTTTTGATTCCCCAGCACCATGAATTTGAATATGATCAGAGAAGGTTTGATCAAGGCAAGTTTCAGTGACAGTGATTAACAACAGTAATCTGGAACAGTAAATTTTATTAACAAGGGGATTACTGTTCCCCAACACTGAGGGTGTTACAAATCTCCCCCACTACAAGAATTCTCGTCCCGAGAGTTTAGGTGGTAGAGGGGAAAAGATCGGGGTATTCATCACGAAGACGTTCTTCGCGTTCCCAAGTGGTTCATCTTCAGAATGATTTGACCACTGAACTTTGAGAAACTTGGTTGTCTTGTTGCGGGTTTTGCGTTCAGACTGATCGACAATGCGGCTCGGATGTTCTTGATAAGTCAAGTCTTGCTGCAGCTCAATCATATCATGTTCCACTTCTCGAATAGGGTCCTTGAAGCAGCGTCGGAGTTGGGACACGTGGAAGACATCGTGGACTTGGGAGAGGTTCGGCGGCAAGTCCAATCGGTATGCCACTGGTCCACTCCGGGAAAGAATACGGAACGGGCCAATGTAGCGAGGAGCTAACTTGCCTTTGATCCCGAAGCGGTGAGTGCCTCTCATCAGGGTGACACGGAGGTAAGCATATTCGCCAGGTTGATAGACCATTTCCTTGTGCTTGAGGTCATAGTTGCTCTTCTGACGAGACTGAGCAGCTTTCAGATGTTCACGGATAACGCGAACCTGATCTTCGGCATGCTGAATAATGTCCGAACCAATGAGGGTTCGTTCCCCAGTTTCTGACCAATTCAGAGGGGTTCGACACTTACGTCCATAGAGAACTTCAAAGGGTGCCATCTTCAGACTAGCTTGGTAGCTATTGTTGTACGAGAATTCAGCAAACGGAAGAGATTCCTCCCATTTCTTGCCGAAGGAGATGACACAAGCTCGAAGCATGTCTTCAAGCACTTGATTAACTCGTTCGACTTGTCCTTGCGACTTGGGTTGATAGGCGGTGCTGAAATTCAGATGAGTGCCCATAGCTTCTTGGAAACTATCCCAAAATCTTGAGGTGAAAATACTGCCTCGGTCGGAACTGATCTCCAACGGAATACCATGAAGGGACACAATTCTGGAAACATACAAGTCTGCTAACTGACTAGTAGAGATCGTCTCCTTGACTGGCAGAAAGTGGGCAACCTTGGAGAAGCGGTCGATGACGACAAAGATAGCATCGTGGCCTTTCTGCGATCTGGGAAAACCAGTGACGAAGTCCATCTCGATCTTGTCCCACTTCCATTCAGGAATAGAAAGTGGTTGCAGAGTTCCAGCAGGTCTTTGATGTTCTTCCTTGACGCGACGACAAACGTCACACTCTTCAACATAATGAGCAATGTCTTGCTTCATGTTCGACCACCAGTACCGCTGACGAATGTCTTGGTACATCTTGGTACTACCAGGGTGGATCGATAAAGGTGTATCATGAGCTTCTTTCATGACATCAGGGGCGTAATTCTGGTTTGCCTTGGCTACCGGAACCACTAAACGACCCTTGAAGTACACCGCATTATCATCATTTGCATCAATAGTGAAGTATGAGGGCTCTCCACTGGCGACACACCGCTTAATCTTCGAAATGTCAGAGTCATAATGTTGTACCTTCTTGATGCGGGTGTCGAGGTCTGGTTTGACCACCAGGGAGTTCACGTATCCCTGCGGAACAATTTCGATGTTTAGCTTGCGGAGCTCTTCATACAGAAGTGGTTGTTGTACTTGAACTTCAAGTTCACTACAGTAGGCTTTGCGGCTGAGGGCATCAACCACCACATTAGCTTTGCCAGGGGTGTAAGAAATTCCCATGTTGTAGTCGGCTATTGTCTCGAGCCATCTCCGCTGGCGGAGATTCAGGTCGGGCTGAGTAAACAGGTACTTCAGGCTTTGGTGGTCGGTGTAGATCTCACAACGATTACCGACGAGATAATGTCGCCACAGCTTCAATGCATAAATTACCGCTGCCAATTCAAGATCATGTGTTGGATACTTATCTTCGTGAGCACGCAATTGACGAGAGCCATAAGCAATCACTTTGCGCTCTTGCATTAGGACACAGCCTAGTCCTTGACGAGATGCGTCGCAATATATCATGAAGTCCTTCTGAGTATCAGGCGGAGCAAGCACTGGGGGAGAAGTGAGCTTGTCCTTGAGGGCTTGGAAACTTTCCTGACATTTATCTGTCCACTCAAACTTGACGCCTTTGTGAAGCAGGTTAGTCAGAGGCCTGGCAATCTTGGAGAAGTTCTCGACGAAACGGCGGCAATAGCTGGCGAGTCCGAGGAAAATTCTGACTTGCTTGACAGTCTTGGGGGGAGTTCACTCAAGAATAGCCAGGATACGTTCTGGGTTGACGACAATGCCATCCTTGGAAATCCTGTGACCAAGTTAGGTCACTTCAGGAAGCCAGAACTCACACTTAGAATACTTAGCGTAGAGTTTGTGTTCTCGAAGCTTTTCCAGTATAAGACGAAGATGTTCAACATGCTCCTCTTTATTCTTGGAGTATATTAAGATATCATCCAGATAAACCACGACAAACTTGTCGAGGTATTCCATAAATATATAGTTCATCAATCGGGAGAAAGTGGCTGGAGCATTCGTCAAGCCAAAGGACATGACAGTGTACTCGTATGAACCATAGCGAGTAATGAAAGCGGTCTTCGGAATGTCCTCTTCACGGACTCGGATCTGATGGTAACCCAACCTGTCATAACCCCAACTTAGGTAAATGCTAGGGTTTTATTGTGCCTTTGCATCATGCAAAAATTCAAAAGAAAATTCAAAAATGGGGAAAAGAAAAGCCCTGAGAAATTAAATCAAATGGCCAGATAAAAATCTTTTTCCAAAAATCATTTGAGTATTTGGAAAATTCCTATAAATGATGCTGATCGTTTTGAAAGTGGTTTGGGTATTTTCCCATGCCCATGGAATATTCAAAAATTCAAAAGGTGCCCTGGAAATTAAATTTGACCCCTATTTGAATTGGAATTCAAATGTTTTGAATTTCAAAAATGCACAAACCTTAAAAGTGGCTTGCTACTGGTCACTTGGGTTTTTAAAAATATGTTGGGCATTTTACTAAAATACCTAGCTATTTTATTTAGCTAGGTCAATCAATTACAGAAAAGAAAAATAAAAACAGAAAGAGAGAAGACCTACCTGTCGCCCAGGGCGAAGGCCCAGCACAGCCTAGCCCACCGAGCCGCCTGTCGTCTTCCTCCCCGCGGATCAAAGCAGCTCGGTGGCGACGACAGAGCGCGCCGACGCCACGTTGCCGCCGTGAGAGACGTCTGGGGGCTCCCTTGCCTCCTTCTCGCGCCACGCAGACGCCCAGAAGCCCCCGCAGCCATTCCCCCCATCCCTGCCTCCTCCACCTTCTTCCCCGGTGAGATCTCGCGGGTTCCCAAGCGCGTCTCGTCGCCGCCATCACACGCCACCGCGGCCACCGAGCTCGCCTCGCCGCGCAAAGCTGTCCAGGAGCGCTGCAGACGTCGGCTTCATCGACTCCCCCTGTCAATTTGAGCACGGAGGCCCCGGAGACAACGCCCGCCTCAAGAACTCGCCGCCGGCCACCATGTTTTCCGACGACGAATTCGCCACCTACTGAAGCTCCCCGGCGACGCAGACGCCGTCTTCGAGCTCCTGGTGAGCCTCTGCTCACGTTGCCCTTTCCCGTGTCATATCCCGTGCCCGATTTCTTCTTGTCGCCGTCGACAGTAGTCCGGCCACCGCTCCCGACAACGTAGCCGTGGCCCGAGACCACGCCTTTGACCTCCGCCTGCTCCCTTCACCGCGCAACGCCGCGGGCTGCACGCCCGTGCCCTCAGTTCTTCTCCCCGTGGCCTCTATCGCCGTTTCCACCTGAGCCCGAGCCCGGCCGCCGCGCCCCTCGTCACCGGCATGGCTCCAGGCCGCCCCGAGGTCCTTGGCCTGCACCACTGGGTGCGCGAGGCCACGGGCAGCCGATTGGTGCCCCTCGCGAGCCCCCTGGTGCCTTGGAGCTCCATTCCGGCGAGGCGCCGCCGCCTCCCGTGGCCACCGGCGGCTAACCGCCGGACAACCCAGTTAATTAGGGGGCTAACCCCCTATTTAGTTTGGCCTAAGCCACTAACAGGTGGGGCCAGCCCCCCCAAATCAAATCAAATTTTAATTAAACAGAGCTTAATTAACCCCTTCTCACTGACGCCCTAGCCCCACATGTCAGCCCCCCTGTGACATCAGCATTGCATCATGCTGACGCAATAAATCTTTTCCAGAGAATTAAAATAATCCAGAAAAATCGAGAAAATCATTTAAACTTTGAAAATTCATAGAAATTTCATACTAACTCCAAATTGGACAAATAATATGTCTAAAATTATCAGAAAAATACAAGGATTATGAATATGCAATTTGTTTTCATGTTTGACCATTTTAAAATGGGTGAACAGTAGCAAACATGCATATGGATCCTTTTCAAATTCAAATTTGGAGTGATTTTGCAATTGACTTTGCAACACACTTAATTTGAATGGTTTCACCCCCACATCAGAAACACTATCTCAACTATACCACATCACTTCATGATCAACCTTTTCAAATAAACTTTCATGCATTCAAATGCATTTGAATTTCATCGATAAATCAAATGGAGTTTGAATTTGCATTTAAAATGCAATATACTCCTTTTAAATGGAATGCTCAACACATCAGTACCATGAACATCACCATTACAATATTATTCATGTGATTGTGCATTGTACATTATGTTGATCCTATGATTGTCATGTTGCTGATAGAAGTGGAGCCGGAACCCGAGATCACCCCCTTCGTTGAAGACCCCGTGACTGATCCTTGTCAGCAAGGCAAGCAAACCCCCATTGATCATGTCGATAAAATCCCAATTCCCTCTCATGTCTCGCTTATGCATTGTTTAGGATGATCACCATGATAACGTTTCTACCGCATAGTTGAACCCATATCCTTTGCATGACCTATCATCTTGTCACAGTAGTAAGCAAACCACAATCCTAGCAGATGTAGGAGTTGGTTGATATCATGTGGCCCCTGCAACTGTTACTGCTTATTGCATACTTAGTGGTACAACGAGGTTGCTTTTGATGTGAGTCGGGATGATGGTAAAAATGGTGTTGATGAAAGTGAAATGTGTTGGTGAATCTACCCTAATACAAGGTGAACGATGAGAGGCTGTGTAGGAGTACACAGTGGGTTGTCTCGTTGAACACCGCCCTAAGTCCGAGTTCTTGTGTGGTGATCCAAGAAGAAGAGTACAACCACACATTGGGCTCACTGACCCCTCTCATCCTAGTACCTCACCCCGTTCGAACCCCAAGAGTCGCAGTAGTTCGGTGTTCTGGTAGGGCTGTGGCACGGTCTGCGAAGTGGATGAACGGATTTTCAAGACCGGCTTGGGACCCTGCACACATCGTTTGAGGCTGTACTGGAACCTCGGTCGGACTTCCATATGGATCCCCCTCAGATAGGCGACTCTCTGGACTAGAACGGAGCTGTGGGCGAAGTGTTGTGGTGAACATCCTCGCTGACACCCCTTGAATGGTGTCGAGGCCAAAGGCGGTAACTGATGGTCATGTGTGTGTAGTAGTACACCCCTGCAGGGTTAACAAAACTATTCGAATAGCCGCGTCCGCGGTTAAGGACTGCTTGGAAAGCTTAGCTTGATTATTAGACAACTTGAACTGGATACTTCTAAAACTCGCAAGATAAGCATGAGTGCTATGGTGTGCTTCTCGTGGGGAAGTCGAGGAAGTAACCATAGTGGTGTATTGGTTGAAGAGATGTAGTGGACTCGTGTACGCTTCTTACCTCAAGTCTGGTACTTGTAGTTCAGGACTAGCCAAGTCAAAGCTGGCACTTCTGCAAGTGAAACCCCACCTCCCTTTACCTTGATACATATGCATGAGTAGTATAGCTCCTATGTAAGTCTTGCTGAGTACGATTTTGTACTCACGTTTTCTTAATCTATGTTTTAGATGAACCCACCGACCCCGATGGTGACTTCTACCTGAAGCTCGAAGAATGAAGACTCAGACCAAGACAAAGCTAGTGTAGTCCCAGTCAGACGACTGGTTCCCTCGTGGAGGGCTTGTTTTTAGATAAGGCTTATCTAAGCCATTTGTTAAACTTGTCTGTACTCAGACCTACTTTGCTTCCGCTTGTCTGTTGTAATGTTGGATCACATGCTTGTGATCTCTGTGTGCACTCTGTAAGAGTTATTAATAAAGATGTATACATTGTAGAGAATTGCAATGATACCTGCTGTTCATACTAGACATGTGTGCTGCGTGTATGTTTATAACATGCATGTCTTTCTATGGGTTTTCGAGACCTTAGTTGTGATCTGGCTGGCGGTCTTTTATACACCAAGTGGCCCTTAGATGTGCGCAGCTTGGGGCATCGCGATGCGATTGCTCGAGACTCCGTCTCGTGCACACTTTGATGTATGATCGAGCCCGCCCTAGACCCCGACTAAGTGATCGGGCTGGAGTAAGTCTATGTAAGGGTTATAATACAATCGATAGTATGGTTGAGGTGACTTGTCTATGAGTATGGGAGTTCACCACCCATATCATTTAGACTTCTGTGCGGACGATGAGGACCCATTTCAGTTGATCATCCGTCCTGGATGGGACGCCCCTCACGTTCGATGCTTTCCGAGAACGTTCTGTGCTTGGCCTTGTCTGCTTAGACAAGTGGGTACGGTTCTCGGCTCTCCATATGATTGTGTTGTAGCGAGGCTTGCATACCCTAACCCCGGGTCCCGACACAACCTCAAGTCGAGTTTCGAAAACACCGTGGATCCAGCAAGTTGATCATACAGATCGTTTATCCGGGGAAGCGGATATTTGTTCTGGAAGGTGGCTTGGTTGATGGGTCGGTAATCTTGGACCAAACGATTTGTTCCACCGCTCTTCTTGACAAAGAGCGAAGGTGCTCCCCAAGAAGAGGAACTTGGGCGAATGAATCCTTTGTGAAGTGCTTCGTCGATCTCCTTCTTCAGTTCAAGGAGGTGGTGAGGTGGCATCTTATAGGGACGCTTGGCAATAGAGACGGTGCCGGGCTTCAGGTCGATGAAGAATTCCACCTCTCGGATTGGGGGTATTCCCGGGAGTTCTTCTGGGAAGACGTCGGGAAAATCACGAATGACTGGAATGTTCTCAATCCCGTCAAGAGGTGAGATATTCAGAGCATTCATCATATATATCTGTGTTTCCGCATCTTGGGTAATTCGGGTGGTGTAGTTAACAATCTCGCCAGAGGGGTGAAAAAGTTGGACAGAACTGGTGCCACAATACAGTGCGGCATCGTGGACTTTCAACCAATCCATGCCCAGAATGAGGTCTATAGTGGAAGACTTCAGGAGGATGGGGGAAGCAAGGAACTCAATTCCTTCAATTTCGACGATGGTTTTGGGCACTATCTTGGAGGTGTGGCAATGGCCTATCGGAGTGCGGACAACCATCGGTGGATCCATCTTTTCTACCATGAAGTTATGCGACAATGCAAATGCTTCTGACATGAATGAATGCGATGCTCCTGAATCAAATAAAACAGTATCAGGTACTGAAATAACAAGAAGGGTACCCAACACGGTAGCAGGTTGCTCCTGAGCTTCTTCAACATTAATGTTGTAAGCATGTCCGCGAGTGTGAGAAGAAGACCCAGTGTTATAGTTGGGGGTCCTGTTGTTGCCACGACCATTTCCACGGCCAGCAGGGTGAACTACCAGTTGATTCTGTCGCTGGGGGCTGTCTCTGGAAAAGTGACCTTGCTGATGGCACTTGAAGCATAGGCCATCTTGAGGACGGAGGGGTGCAGTCTCAGTCTTCGGCTATCTCGGCGGGGGCGGAGGCAGACGAGGTGCAACATACGACTGCCTTGGTGCAGGGGCAGGTGGACGATGCACACTGTGTGGAAGCCAAATGCGTTGCTTCTGTGCTGTGCCCGAAGATGAGCCAGCCTCACGGGGGCGCTTCGGCGAACCACCGAACTTAAGCTGAGAGGTCTCAAGAGTGATAGTCTGGTTCACCATGGTGGCGAAGTCGGGGAAGACGTGCAAAGCCAGTGCAAGCTGGAGATCTGGGTTGAGTCCATCACGGAACTTCTCTTTCCTACTTGCATCATTGGGGAGGTCACTTGTAGCATAGCGGGAGAGGCGGAGGAATTCCCTCTGATATGCCTCGACGGTTTTGTTGCCCTGAACGAGGTTGCGGAACTCGGCCTTCATACGGTTCATAATCGCCTGGGGGACATAACGAGCACGGAAGGTAGTCTTGAAGTCATTCCAGGTGACGACAGTCCCTTCAACTAGTGAGCCCTTGTAGGTGCCCCACCACTGAGCAGCGGGGCCACGCAGGAAATAGGACGCAAAGTTGACGTAATCAGCAGCGCTCACATTAGCGAATTCCAGCAGTCGAGTGATGTCACGAAGCCAATCATCGGCATCCAGCGGCTGTTCAGGTTGGTGGAAGAGAGGGGGATTGAGACACATGAAATCCCGCAGGGTAACCACATGCGGTTGGTTCTGGTGCTGGTTCTGGTTCTGATTCTGGTTCTGGAGCTGATCTATGACTCCTTGCATAAACACTTGGTTCATCTGAAACTGCTGCATCATCGCGGCCATGTAGTCCGGTGGCGGAGGTGGATCGTTGGCACCACGACCACGACCAGCCATCCTGCTAGAATTTAACAGGGGTATTTCAGCGATGAGAATCAATCGAAGAGTAAGAGGTAAAGCGACAACAAAGAGGAGGCGTGGATATATAGGAGTAGTCATATAAGGCATACACATCCACACATAGAATCAATCGAAAATCGGGCAGCGTAACGTCCTAGAAATTAAGGAAAAAGGACTCACTAGGCGGCGCGCAGACCGCGGTAAGGATTACACGACGCGACATAGATTCCACTATGTCAATCACGCCACAGGAAAACTGTTGGCCACAGGAGTTAATGCCAGAGGACGCGCGGCCTGCCCAGAATGAGAATGGGATCCGCGGTCCGGGACCTGGGGTAGAACTCCCGCGACACGACTCAATCAATGGGGAAGGACCAAAACGCCGGATGGAATCAAGAGAACGTGATCCTAATGTCAGAGTTTGTAAAACTTACCAGCAAGGATAAGAGAGCAGATTCCCAGAGCATAGGTAAGAAGAAAAGGATCCTAATACCATAGATATCACATGTAGTGACATCGATGTGGGCCCGTAAGCCAAATATTAAGTTAGCAAAATAGTTTTTCAAAGTCTAGACTCAACTTTGACCAGGTAGTGGTTGGGTGGCTTCCTATAGGCAGTCGGCTCTGATACCAACTTGTGACGCCCCCAAAATCAATCCGTGTACAGTAATCATACACACAGGGTACACGGCTGAGATTAGGGTGCCACGGTGAGAATATCACAAGACAACACTAAACACAAAAGGATAAACCAATATGTTACAATAAAAGGGGGGTCATGTGGACCCGAATACATAAGTTATACAAGCCATAATATCTGAGTACAAACATAGTTAGTCAAGTTTTGCCTTAAGAAGGCTAGCACAAATAAAATCAGAGATACAGATCGAAAAGGCAAGGCCTCCTGCCTGGGAGCCTCCGAAACTACTCCTGGTCCTGGTCAGCGGGGGTCTCGACGTAGTAGTATCCGCCTCCGCGGTACTCCTGCTCCTGGGCTCCAACGTCGACTGCAGCGGCCGATCAGGCAAAACATAAAGGGGGAAATAAAGCAAAGGTGAGTATCTAGCATACCCGAGAGTCTTACGTCCGCTACTAAGCATTATGCATTGTATCAAATGGAAAGGGGAGGCTGTATATAGTGGACTGCAAGATAGAAATCAGAATAAGGATAAGAAGCTAGGCCTATCGAAGACTAGCATCTTCTGACGATGTCTTGCAGCATGAGAAGAGAAACAACCAACAGTTCAATAGCAGAAATGTAATAACAATGCAGCAGAAGTTGCTGCAGCATTGTATAATAGTAAGTTGTAATAATTAATAATAATAATTCCTCCGAGTTCCCTTCCTCGACTCCCTGCGAGGAAGAAGACCCGGAACCATGCAGTTTTAATAGTAATAGTTTCTAGTGGTAAGATCCAGCTTCAGCATAAAGCGTCCTGTTACCGTGGACACGGCTATTCGAATAGATTAATCTTCGCTGCAGGGGTGCACTGGCGTGACTCTACGACGCTCGGATCTCCAGGGTGGCGTACACCTTGTTAGGGAACACCCCACCGAAGCTATCCGACACAAAGTAGCCCATCCTTCGGCAATCAACAGAGAGGTCATCCGCCGGACTATATCCTATGTACGCCGGGCTTTGGAACCTAACCCGAACGTACTCCTGCACGGTGCGTGACATGCCGGTGAAGCAAAATCAAAGCAAATACAAATACACCACTCGAGCAAGAGAAGACAACACCACTTCCAGGCAATCAGCCCGCGATACTGCTGACGTCTGAAGACCCTCGAACGAGACTATGATGCAGGGGAGCCCACACTCCTTATCCCACGTGTAGGTAGTGTGTACAAGCCAAAAGGCTACTCAAGACATCCGCCGAACCATTTAGCATTTTAATTAACCTGCATGACAACCGTTATCGTTGCCTCGACTTAACCGACCCGCGGTCAACGACAGCAGTCAGGTCCACCAGTACATCGGTGCCTGCCCTGTCGTTCCACCAAGTCACTGCGGTTACCAACAAGGTGAACCGTCTCCTTACCCTGTATCGCGTGTGCTCTTGGTAGAGCTCGACTTTTCGTAGTTTGGTAACTCTCGCGAGATACGAGCAGGGGCCAAGCACGCCAGTAACGTCGGTCGTACCCTCCCTGTCGTTCCCGATGATATACCTCTCACGGGCACCGTTGGGTCGCCCAACTCTTACCTTTAAGGACAACCGTTGCTCAGGTACCTAGAGCGGCTATACAGAGTCATCAATGAGTGGAGTACAAGGATTACTCCTTGACAGCTCACACTTGAGGGTTACTCGGCAGAGCCGAGCTAGGGGGCCTTAGGCGGTGTCTGCATTGTACCGTACCTGTGTAGTTGTATATATTGTATCCGTGTTCACTCCCCTGAGTTGTCACGGCCCGCTATCTAATCCTAGCTAACAATGCGCAGGGCTCACTGCTGAATAATGCATAAGTAATAATAGGCAGAATAGGATAAAGGAAAGTACATCAAGGGGCGACAAAAACATGCTATGCAGTTGAATAGGATTGTAATCGTAGCAGCAGTAACAATGCCTAGTGCAAGAAATGTACGGAAAGATAGGTGATATCTGGGGAAGAGAATGGCTCTACTTGCCTGGAAGCTCGACGGTAGTGGCAGGGTCGTCGACGACGTAGTCGTACTCGGCAGCAGTGTAGTCGGCGATAGCAGCGGGATCTACAAGAGAATAAAAGGGGGGAGAAACAGTAAATACACGGTACTAATTGCAATACAAATACAAGACATGGCAAATGCAATGTTAACAGTGTTCTAACGCAGGGCAAAGTATTATGCTCGGAGCGGGAATTCATCCGGGGATGAACTACCGGCTCCGGGTGATTACCGGACAAGGTGTCCGGAGGGGGGAGATATCCTACCGGAGGTGTCGTGGACATCCGAAACATGTGTGGGTGGTGTATCCGGGTTAGTTGATCTATTCCGAACAACTTTCGTGTTCGAAATAAATTCATCCGGGTACTTTAGCAGTACCGGACAATTTATCGGACAGACGGCCCGGAGGGGGGATGTCGATGTTCGTTGTGTTAGAGGGGTGTGGTGGGTATACGGATAGCGTATCTGTATTCGTTATATTTTTTTGATCAATTTTCATGTATAAAGTTTTTGAATCTGACTTACGGTTTAAAAGATATTCAATTCCAAAGTTTAATTCAAATTAAATCATTTTATAATTTATTTTATTATTAAAAAGAAACATTATCCACACAGGGGGTTGACTAGGTCAAACCTAATCAGTGGGTCCCACTGGTTAGCCTCACATGTTATATAAATCATTTTATTGAATTAAAATAGAGCCAGGGCCCACATGTCATACACAGAGATTTTAATAAATTCCTTTAATTAATTAAACAGGGGTGGGGTCCACTTTTCATCCACACTAAGCTAATTAAACCATTTGATTTAACTAAATGACCAGAGGGTCCACCTGTAAGAGAGATGCTAAATAACCATTTTTAATCAGTTTAAGTTAGTAGTTTAATTAACTAGTGGCCCTACCTGTCATACTACTTAGCAGGAGTTTAGTTTAGAAGGGGGGGGGTTAGTCCAGCGTGTGCTCGTCGGTGACCAGAGGGTAGCGGCGGCGCAGCCGTCCCGGCGAGGGACCACGGTGGCGGTGTGGCCAACGCAGGCAAGCACGTGCGGGAGGGCGCGGCCGAGCGCGAGGCTGTGGCGCGGGAGCAGCGCACCGGCCATGGCGGGTACGGGAGGAGCTCCCGTCAATGGCGACCGCCGGTGAGCACGGCCCTACGGCGTCCAATTCAAAAGGTGGAGAGGGGAATGCACGGGAGAGGCTCACTTTGAGCGTGGGGAGGTTCTCAGGGAGGCCGTTGGCGCTCGGAGGCCGACGTATTCGCTGCCGGCGAGCTGTGGTGATCTGCGGAGGGGAGGAGCTTGATTCCGGCGAGGTGGGGGTCTTCAGCGTCGATTTACCGACTGGGGAGGCGAGTACAACGGCGAGGACTCGCCAGGGCAATCCCCTGGTCGCCAGCGAGGAGGTTCACCGCGGCGACAGCGACGGCACAACGACCAGTGAGCTCGGGCAGGGTGGGGAACGAGTAGGAGAGATTGAGGGAGGGGGGAGACAGGAGGAGGAAGCGAGCATGGACTGGATCTCGATCCAGTCTTCAAAGGGGGCGACGACCTTATCCTCCCCTCGCCGGCACTGTAGCGGTGCGGGAGGTGGCCGGGTTAGGTGGGGACGACGACGGGCGCTCGGTCGCCATGTCTCTGTTTCCCCCTGTAGCGAGAGGTTGGGGGAAACAGGGGAGAAGCAGGGGCTGGGCCGTAGGTGGGCTTCGCCCTAGGCGACAGATAGTGTTTTCTTTTTGTTTTGTTTTTTTTTGCTTCTTTCTGCTTTATTTTCTTTTAGGCATTTTTATAATTTTTTCAAATATGTAATTGGTTCCACAATTAGTATTTCACCTCAAGGAGTTGCCACAAAAAGAATTGGACTTTTATAAAATCTTTTAATAATTCTTTTTAATAGGCAATTGGCAAATGGTGTTGTTCTAGCACTATTATTATTTGTTTGCAATATTTAGATATTGCAATAAATGCCCAAGGTTGGTTTATCATGGTCCAATGATTTTTAGGGATTTTACAAAAGTGGTTTCACAATTTTTGGACAAAGTTTATTTGCCACTTTCATTTTTAATTTCCGGTTCAAAGGTTTTTAGGGTTTGACCTGGGTCCAGTTGATCAAGGTGCATAGGGCATGGAGTTTTGATTACCCAGCACCATGAATTTGAATATGATCAGAGAAGGTTTGATCAAGGCAAGTTTCAGTGACAGTGATTAACAACAGTAATCTGGAACAGTAAATGTTATTAACAAGGGGATTACTGTTCCCCAACACTGAGGGTGTTATAACTTGGTCCCTTCGGATGTGGTCGCTACAAGATGGTATCAGAGCACATGTTGACTGTAGGACGTGACCTTAGGAATGGAAAATCCATAGGATGAAAACTTTATTTAAAAACCCTCTACAGTTCTAATGATTCTCATACTCTTTCCTATTCACTTCTAACCTCTTCTCTCCTTACAAATATAGATGCTGATCACCAAGTTCGCTCAGCCTAATGAGACCACACCTTTTGGACAAAGCCTGATGGAGATCGTGAAGTTTTTGAAGATCGCCTTGCCTAGTTTCACCGGGACACTCATGACTACAGGACCAGGAGCAAAGTTCTGGAAGGTCCAAGTTCACATTCCAGGACGCACCTTTGGAAGGAAAATCAAGCCAATTAACTTCTCGGTGAAAGCACCAAACTGGAGTGTGGGAAGAAGTCGTGCCGCAATGATGACCTTAGGCCATATTCGACAGGAGTACCACGCAGATCTTCAAGGAACCCGCTTCGAGATGTATGGACGCCGAGATCATACTGGAGAATTAGTACGCACTGTTGAGGATACATCAATGGCATCCCACATTCAAGACTTGGGGGAACATGTTCAACGTGTGGAGGAAGAAATGCTTCATTGCATGGAAGTTATTGAGGGTTTGGAGGAGGAAGCTAAGAGAGTCCGTGAAGAGTATGAGGAGCAAATCGACGCACTACAAGAAAGGAATGAAGAGTTGAAGCTCATGATGGAGGAAGCAGAAGAACAACTTGACCAAGGAGAAAACATTCAGGAGGATGAATCTGATGGATGCCTCGTCAGCCAAGATGAGGATTACCAGTCAGAGGAAGAGGAAAATGGAAATGATGTCTTGATGATCGATTCTTCTTCCGACTCAAACTAGTCATAGACCACCATTATAGATTTTTTTAGTTAAACGTTAGAGTTTCGATCTGTGAGTTTTCTTAGAGTTACCATGTCGACTCTTGTGACATGGCCTATCTTAGTTAATTGTGTGAACCTTGATTTGAATTAGTGATTGATTGAAATTTCTTGCTATCATGTTGCATATTGGTAGTGTTATTCCCCTTAGGCCTATTTTCTCTCTATAACCTCATCTATTCTAACCCGACAGATGCCGCCAAGACGTGCCCCTTCTGCTAGTGGATCAGGGAATGGAATTCCACCCGGCTTAGAGCAGTTGCTTCAGACCGAGAATCAGATGATGCAGCTTTTGATGCAGAACATGAACAACAACAACAACAATGCCCCACCACCATCACATTTGGGAGACAGCCTCACCCGTTTCCTAAGGTTGAACCCACCTTTGTTCTCTAGCAGCCCGGAGCCGATTGTTGCAGATGACTGGCTCCGCAATATGGGAAGGAAGCTAGCAACCGCTGGATGCACTGATGAGGAGAAAGTGAGATTTGCCTCGCACCAGCTAGATGGACCTGCAGCCGCATGGTGGGATAATTACACCACCACATACCCCATGGCGAATGTGACTTGGGACCAGTTCCAGCAGGCGTTCCGCACTGCTCATGTTTCAGCTGGAGCTATGAGTCTCAAGAAGAGGGAGTTTCGCAAATTACGCCAGGGAGGCCGTTCAGTGGCAGAGTATGTGGAGGAATTCAACAAGTTGTCCCGTTATGCTCCAGGAGATGTGGCCACAGATGCTGCCAAGCAGGAGAAATTTCTGGAGGGACTAAATGATGAGCTTGGAGTTCAGTTGACGGTGGCAACCTTTGCTATCATTCTTGAAGGAAAGCATCCGATAATGGAGAATCGTAAGAGGAAGTACGGACATGGCAAGTATCATTTTGGAACTCAACAGAAGTCCCGTTCCGCACCATTCTCAGGATATGGTGGAACATGACCCAATAAATTTGGAGGGCACAACCATCATAATCATGGAGGTCATTTTCAGCATGGAGGCAATGGACACAACCGTGGAAACCAGAGGAATGACAATGGAGGAAATGGGAATCAGCAGCGGTCCAACCCATCTACGCCCATGAAGAAGGACCTAAGTCACATCACCTGCTTCAAATGCAACAACAAAGGGCATTACTCCAATGAATGTCGTGAGCTGAAGAATGGCAATGGGAATTCTGGAAATAAGAAGCCTAACCCTTTTTCTAAGGGACAAGTGAACCATGTCAACGTTGAGGAAGCCTATGAACAACCCGATGCAGTGTTTGGTAAGTTTTTGCTAAACTCTCGACCAATACTAGTTCTTTTTGACACTGGTGCATCACATTCATTCATATCAAGGGTAGTTGTGGATAAGTATGGATTTTCTACCAAGACCCTTAGTGTGCCAATTTTAGTAAGTTCCCCGGGAGCCGAGATGATGGCAGGTTTAGGTTGTCCCCAGTTGAGCCTCGCCATTGGCAATCATGATTTCCCCACAGACCTGATAATTTTGAAGTCCCAAGGTTTGGATGTAATCCTAGGTATGGATTGGATGTCGAAGTATAAAGGCAACATTGACTGTGAGGGAAGATCAATCTCTCTCACCACACCCGAGGGGAAGAGGATCAAGTATGTGACCAAGCACAAGTTTAGAAGGACCCAGGTATATTCTCTTAAGGGGGTTAGCCTGGAGGAAGTGCCGATAGTCAAGGAGTACCCTGACGTATTCCTGGAGGAGTTGCCCGGAATGCCAGCGGACCGGGACATCGAGTTTTTGATCGAGTTATTGCCCGGCACCAGAACTATATCCAAAAGGCCGTATAGAATGCCCACAAATGACTTAGAGGAAATTAAGAAGCAACTTGAAGAGTTATTGGAGAAAGGGTATATACGCCCGAGTTCATCACCTTGGGGAGCCCCAGTGCTTTTAGTGGAGAAGAAGGATGGATCTCTAAGGATGGTCGTGGATTATCGCTCATTGAACGAGGTGACTATCAAGAACAAGTATCCACTACCGATGATCAATGATTTGTTTGACCAGTTGGAAGGAGCTAGTGTGTTTTCCAAGATCGATCTCCGATCGGGATATCACCAGTTGAAGATCCGTGAGAAGGATATACCCAAGACCGCTTTCACCACGAGATATGGACTCTATGAGTACACAGTCATGTCTTTCAGTTTAACCAATGCCCCTGCATATTTTATGAACATGATGAACAAGGTATTCATGGAGTTTTTGGACAAATATGTTGTGGTGTTCATTGATAATATTTTGATTTATTCCAATAATGAAGAGGAGCATGAAGAACACCTACGCTTAGTCTTGGAGAGACTTAGGGAACATCAACTTTATGCCAAGTTTAGTAAGTGTGAGTTTTGGTTGAAGGAAGTGGGATTTCTTGGACATGTTGTGTCAGGCGAAGGAATCGCAGTGGACCCCTCCAAGGTTGAAGCAGTCACAGAATGGCAGGCGCCCACATCTGTTGGTGAAATCCGTAGTTTTCTTGGACTTGCGGGTTATTACCGGAGATTCATTGAGAGTTTCTCCAAGATTGCCAAACCCATGAAGGAATTTTTGAAGGAGGACACCAAGTTCGTCTGGACGGAGGAATGTGAAGCCAGTTTTCAGGAATTGAAGAAACGTTTGGTTACAGCCCCAGTGCACATTTTGCCCGACGTGCGCAAGGATTTTCAAGTGTATTGTGATGCCTCGCGGCAAGGACTCGGAGGCGTTCTCATGCAAGATGGAAAGGTTGTATGTTACACCTCGCGTCAGCTTCGACCTCATGAGTTGAACTATGCCACACATGATTTGGAGTTAGCAGCCGTAGTACACGCACTCAAGACTTGGAGGCATTTCACTCAAGACTCAGAGAGTGAAGGCGGAGCATCAGAAACCGGCCGGATGACTTCAACCTTTGCCGATACCTGATTGGAAATGGGACAAACTTGGTATGGATTTTATCACAGGATTACCTAGGACACGATCACGCTATGACTCTATTTGGGTAGTGGTTGACCATTTGACCAAGGTGGCTCACTTCATCCTAGTGAAAAACACCTATACTAGTGCTAAGTTGGCTAAGATATACATGACCAGGATCGTATGTCTGCATGGAGTTCCGAAGAAGATTGTATCAGATAGAGGCACGCAGTTTACCTCAAAGTTTTGGGATCAGTTATATGAAACCTTGGGAACTATGCTAGAGTTCAGCACAGCTTTTAATCCACAAACAGATGGTCAGACTGAGAGAGTGAATCAAATTCCGGAGGACATGTTGAGAGCTTGTGCATTGGATTATGGATCCAGTTGGGATGATAATTTGCCTTATGCGGAGTTCTCGTACAACAACAGTTATCAAGCCAGTTTAAAGATGGCCCCGTTTGAAGCGTTGTATGGAAGAAGGTGTAGAACACCGTTAATATGGGATGAAGTTCGAGACCGCAAGCTATTCAGACCAGATTTGATCAAGGATTCAGAAGAGAAGGTCAAGTTAATCCGTGATAGGCTGAAGATAGCTCAGTCTAGACAGAAAAGTTATGCCGATGCTAAACGAAAGGAAGTAACGTATGAAGTGGGAGATAGAGCATACCTTCGAGTGTCTCCGCTTCGGGGTATTAAGAGATTTGGAGTTAAAGGGAAGTTAGCACCACGATTTGTGGGGCCATATAAAGTCTTGGAACGCAAAGGAGAGGTTGCTTACAAGTTAGAATTGCCAGAAGGTTTGTCTGGAGTTCACGATGTGTTTCATGTGTCCCAGTTGAAGAAGTGTCATTCAGAGATGGCAAATATTCCGCTGAGAGACACCGTGCCATTGGAGGCAATTCAGCTGGAGGGTGATTTGACATATGAGGAGAAGCCTGTGAAGATTCTCGATACGGCAGACAGAGTCACTCCTACCAAGGTTATTAAGTTTTGCAAAGTTCAATGGAGTCACCACACCGAGGAAGAAGTTACTTGGGAGCGAGAAGAGGATCTCAAGCAGGATCACCCACACCTTTTTGCTGACCAACCCGAATCTCGAGGGCGAGATTCACCTTAAGGGGGATAGGTTTTGTAACATCCCAAATTTACTATTTTGGATGAGTTACTAGAGAGCATATGCATATCATTTTTGTGTGTACATTTTGGATCTTATTTGAGAGTTTATTTGAATTTATTGAATAAAGTTTTTCTTTAGTATTTTATTTTGTATAAATAACTTATTGAAAATATTATTTATGTTTTTCTAAGATTTTAGAAATTTATTTCGTATTTTACGGACTTATATTTATTTTATAAAACTCTTTAAAGTTTAAAAAAAATACGTATATATATATAAACTTAATTACGTTTTACGTATTTTTATTATTTTAAAAATATAAATTTTTATTTTTTCAGGCTACTTTTATTATATTAAATAAATATATATATATATACTTTATTTTAAAAAAAATCAAAAAAAAAAACAACGGCCCAGCCGGACCAGCCAGCGGCCAGGCCGCCCGAAACGGAGCAAGCGGCCAGCTAGGCCAAGCGCACGTGCGCATCTTGCTCGTTCTTCTCCAACACGAAGCACAAACATAGTCCACAACGGACTCCAGCAGCACGCACGGCGGCATTCGTGCTACCTATGGACTCCGATTCGATTGCCCCCTGCCCATGAAATCTTGTCCCATAAATACCCCATGACCCCCTCCACCGATTCCCCACAAAATTTCGCAGCCAACCGTCCAAATCGAGCTAATTTCGAGGTAGATCTAGGTCCAACGAAGCTTCATTGTTGGACGAATTTCGTCACCGGTGAGACTCCCCTTGACCCCAAATTCTGCAGGCCGACTCCTCTCTTCATTGTGCATCTAATTGACATCTTTTCCCTCTTCTTTTCTTGCGCAAGATTGATCCCCAAATTGTACGCGCACCGCGGGAGTTCATCGGAACGCGCTCGGTTCACCGCGTTGCCACGCCCGTACGGACGACGTTGGAGATCATCACCACCACCGTTGTGATCTTCTAATCAAGCCCTACATCCTAGACGTCCTCGTTGACGCCGAAGATCGCCGGAGTTGTCATCTTCGTCGCGTCTAATCTACACGTCGCGGTTAGTAAAAGCGCCGTATTTTTTTATCCGTTGCTCCGTTTTAGACGAAACCAGCGGCCAAATCGTTGTTTTGAAACACTCTAAATATTGTGTACTGTAGATCCACGTTTTGAGAAAATTATTTTTCCGTTTGATCAAAAAAATCCTAAATCCTATGCAAAACCGTTCTAGTAATATATTTTTACTCGTAGATCCGTTTCGCGTGATTCCAAAGCCCACGGTTTTCTTTCGAATCCCTCTATTCAGTTCAACCATAAAAATTGTTTTGGTATTTTCGAAAATATTCAGATCTGATCAGATTCTATTTTCAACTTTAGTTGGTCGTATCTTTTGTTTTACAACTCGGATTTGATTGATTCTTTTTGCAAACTAAAACCCTAGCTAAACCCTATATTCTAGACGCTTTGCAAACCACTTTTGAATATCAATCTTGATCTGTTTTGAAAAATCTTTTATTTGGTTTTTATTTTGGAGTTCTTGAACATTGTTTTGCTTTTGGTTGTGTATTGATTGTGTGTATCTTTGTTTGCTCACGATAGATTGTCCGGAGTGCGAAGCAGAGTACCACCAATCTTTAGAGTTCTGCAATCAACAACAAGGCAAGTCATATCTTTGATCATACTCCCTATTACCTATGTTTTAAATGCATTAGTTATTTGTCTTTAGATTGCATGATAGGTTATGCTATGCTATTACACCCAGTAGTTCATTGAGGTAGGTCTGATCCTTACATCATTGTCACCATCGTATACAATGATATTGCTATGCTAAGTAGACGTGGATTGGGAAGTGAACCATTATGAGGTATGAGTGATAATGTAGTAATTAGGACCAAGATAAAGTTATTGAACTACCTGGGTGGGATGGTTGCGAGTATCCTGGGGATGGCCAGTGATGACTGCGGAAAGCCACCCAGGCTCAAAGGGACTGTTTGTATTGACATACCTAGAAGCTTACGTATGCAGCCACAAGCTACTATGGGCTCTGGCTTGGTTGATCAGTTGTAGGGACTCTTACTAGGTAGCGCTACGAAAGTAGTTGTGAGTAGGTGGGATGGGTGCTACCGGAGTAAGGGAAACTCTTCTGAAAGACCATGTCTCGATCTTCCAGTTGTCATACACCATGCAGTGTGATAAACTACAAAGGAGGCGATCGAGTCTTGTGGGGAAAAGTGCACAAACCTCTGCAGAGTATAAAACTAATCGATTAGCCATGTCCCCGGTTATGGACAATTTGAGAAACTAGTTGTGAAAATATTGATTTGTCTCATCATCTTTAATTAATTTATTGGGTTAATCACTTTGGGATAGATTGAGTGGGGGTTCCCATCTCAATGGTAGGCTATTGTAGAATTTAGCTATTATTATTCTATAGGGAAAACTAGCTTTTTGGAAAAATAAATGTAGAAGCTCCACCAGCCAAATTGCATGTATTATAGGGATTTTACTTCTTTCTGTGATATGGCTTGCCGTACGATCAAAGTACTAACCCCTTTTGGGGCTATAACTTATTCATGTTGCAGATTGTTCTGACGAGGAGTAAGGTGCGAATAGGTCGCTGTCTTATACTCAACTTTTGCCGTGGAGTCGGATGGACTCGCTACTACTACTGTTATAGCTTCCGCAAGTATTTCATTAGATGGCCTTAAGCCATAGTATAATTGTAATATTTATTTCATTCGATGTAATAAAGACATGTTTTACTTCTGTTATTTCATCGAGTACTGTGTGTGCTAGCAAACTGATCCAGGGACTAGCACGTTAAGTACAGAGACTTGGTCCCTTCGGATCTGCTCGCTACAATTATTCATATAGCTATGTGGGGACCTTCACACTATAGAACTTGGCTTGCATATTGATAAACCTCAACTGTAGGGGATCGAGATAGTTTTCGCGGGCAAGATAATCCAATTTCTTGATTCGACACTTGGGGACACAAAGAATACGTACAGGCTTTGACAATTGACTTGTCAATTCAACCGCACCTGAAATAAACACTTGCTTGCACGAAAGTATTAGGAGCAACTGTGATACGGTGGTAGTAGTGGTGGTGATAATAGTGGTGATAGTGGTAGTGGAACAGCAAAAGTAAAACAGCGAAAGTAAACAACTAGTAACCAGCAGAAAGAAAACACTGTAGGCTAGGGATATGGATGGTTGGGCGTTGCTTGGATGAGAACGAACATGCAACAGATTCTAACTTGGGCAAGGCTCACAGAAAACAAAGGATCATCTAGGAAAATATCAAACATCAGGCATGTATCCCAGGGTAGTTGTACGTGCTTGCAATAAGAACTTTGCACAACATCTTTTGTCCTTCCCTCCCGCTACGAACGGGGCCAAAAGGAACTTAGGGAAATTAAGGTCTTCTACAGCGGAGAACCGGAACAAAGCATTAACACTTCATGGATACACGGAATCCTCAAATTATAGTCCATCCCCTTTGGTGTCCCAGGCTGTCACCACTGGGATCGCCGGTTCCGGACTATAATAGGTGCATACAACTCATAGATAGGATCAAGAACACCACAAACTCAAGAAACAAAAGGGTGGTCAGATCTGAAATCATGGCACTCGGGCCCAAAGTGACAAGCAATAAGAGCAACAAGTTGTAACAGAGATGATAAACACCAAGTAGATGATAGGAAACCTGCCCACAACAAATCTGATTGAACTATTACATGATCTAACTCATCCAATCCCTACCATCCCCTTTGCCTACAGCAGGGAATTACTCACACATGAAAGGAGAAGTCATGGATGGGTGATGGAGAGGTGATGACGATGACGATGGCGATGATTTCCCCCTCACCAGAGGCCTATTCAGCCTCCAGATTAGCTCTCCGGAGAAGAACAGAGGGTTGCGGCGGCTCCGCGGCGTAGATCGAAAAAACGACTTATGTTTCGACGTTTCCTCGACGGGAGAATAAATAGGGGCCAAGGTAGGTCACCAGGGGGTGTGGGACCCACCTAGGAGGGCAGGTGGCGCGGCCAGGGGGTGGGGCCGCGCCAGGCACCCTCCTGGCTGCCCCCTGGCCCCCCTTTGGCCTGACGGAAGCTTCCAGAACGCTGATTTTTAATATAATTTTTTGGGATTTTTCCAGCGTACCTAAATATCCAGAAACCTGCACAAAAGAAAAACATCACTGGTAGCTCTGCTGAAAACAGCGCCAGTCCAGGTTAGTTTCGTCCAAATTATGCAAGAATGAAGTCAAAACAATAGCAAAAGTGTTTGGAAAAGTAGATACGTTTGAGACGTATCAACTCCCCCAAGCTTAGCTATTGCTTGTCCTCAAGCAATTCAGTTCAACGAACTGGATGCGAGAAAGAAAATTTTGACAAACTCTTTTGCTTCACTAGATGTATATAAGCATGTACTACGAAAGAGTTCAGCAAGTTTTGACACCATGCTACAAGGACAATGCACGAAGCAATCCTTCTTTCATGTAATCAGTCACAAACAAACGTAAAGTAAATAATATGCTGCTGAAAATCAATTCAAGATCACACTGCACATCGCATGAACATATCAGAGTGGTATCTCGCTAGCCTCCATGAGTGAAGCAAAACATAAATGCAGAAGCTCCTCCGGAGTTTTAAAAGAGACTAGAACTCAGAACTCAGAATAAGAAACATCACAATCATGCAGAAGACAATGTAGTACTTTGGGACAATGCATGTTACACTAAGAATGACAATTATGCTCTCATAGTTGGTGCTTTGGAGAAAGGAAGGTGGAGACTCTCGAACCGTGGCTTTTGATGGCAAGTTGAAAACCCGTGAAAGGAAGCAAGGACTAAACATGTACTAGAGCTCGCAGCTTTAAAACAGAGATAAATTTATTTTTGAGAGTGCAACT
Source organism: Bromus sterilis (assembly GCA_950022295.1). Classification (NCBI taxonomy): domain Eukaryota; kingdom Viridiplantae; phylum Streptophyta; class Magnoliopsida; order Poales; family Poaceae; genus Bromus; species Bromus sterilis. The sequence continues at coordinate 131,691,483 of OX465601.1, read as the reverse complement.
TTCCAGTCAACGGTGAACGGTAAAGATCTCCCAATATCTTCCATGCCAACTGTATCTTTTTACTCTTTTTCTCTCTTTTTTTTTTCTTACACTTTTGTTCCCAACTCCATCTATCCTTTGATGGTCAATGATGCCTTTTATTTTTGCCTCAAGTATGGAAGGAGTTTGTTTCTTGTTCCATCTATCCTTAGCAGCATTTGGCTCATTTCATTCCATCATCAAGTATGGGGGAAGTGCAACTTTTCTCTTTTGCATTTGACTAGTTAAAACTTCCGTCAAATCTTTTTGGCATGAAAGATACTGATTTCCCTTTACCGCACCATGAGCTTGTACGGTTACAAAAAGGAAACTTTTGAATAAGGTTTTGAGATGGTACATGAAAGTCTTCGTTAGGGATGGCACGTAAATACCATATATAGGTAGGTATGGTGGACTCAAATGGAACAACTAGGTTTAGAAAGGTGATTGTGGAAGCACAAGCAGAATTCCGCTTGGTGCTGGAGGAAGGCTAGCAAAAGACTGGGAAGCAACCAACCAGAGAGCATAACGGTCATAATCATGCAGAGCGACAGAGTAACATTGAATCGGGCATGAAAGTGATATAACTACTCTGAAGTAAAAAGATCATCGAGGCAGAACAGACTTTTTAGTCTTAACATGCGTGAACATGTGCCAAGTCAATCCAAGAATCCCCCGGAGGGAAATACCACTTCAGTATGCCACACCATGAACAATGCAATGCATGTCAATCATTTCAAACAACACATTATAAACTCTAGCTATTTGAGACTAACCACAAAGAAAGCATGAACCACTGGGAAAGCATTGTAAACATAGCACTATGTCGCTACAAGATGGTCTCTAATCATAAGTACATGCATATGTACAAAAGTAGAAACAAGAAGAGTTCATACCGGCTTTCCTTGTTGCATCCCTTCCGTCGATCTCGTCATTACTGCCTTGTCACTTGCACAATCGAACGTAGGAAATTATAATCATCACGGACTCGAGCTGAACTTTGAAAACAAAGCAAACTAAAGAGCAAAGGAAACATATTTTTGGGTTTTTTTAAGGTTTAATGAAAACAAAATAAGGAAGAAATCTTTTTGGGTTTTTGCAATCTAAAAGAACAAAGAAGAGCAGGCAAAAACTACAAAAAGATAAAAGCGAACCAACGGGAGATACAAATGGAAGGAGGAGAAGAGCACGTACTCCCCAAAGCTTAGGATTTTGGCCTAAGTTGGGCTCTTCTACTGCTGTCCCGAGGAGCCTCCTGCTCCCGGGTAGTACTGGTGCATCCATGGGTCGTAGGGGAAGTCGGAGGCGTACACCGACACCCTGGGATTATCCCACCCTGAGGCGGAAGGTCCCGACTCCCATCCAGAGGAAGATCCTTCACCGTAGGGGTGACGGTCTCCTCCTGGACTGGCGAATGCACCTCGTGCTCCTCCTGAGCGGGTGGATACACGACGCGCTCCCCCTCATCTGGGTCGACCCCCTCCGTGGGGTCGTGGTACTGGTATCTCCCCATGATCTCATCGAACTCGGCCACCGAAAACCGAAATCCGTTCCTGCTAGAAAAATCAAACACAAGTGGTGCAGGTAGACGGACATGGCGTTCCACATTATCTTTGAACCGCAAGATATAATAAAGTGCAAAGCGGTCAGAGGACTTAGTAACAAAGAAATGCCTCTTCATGGCAGCCAAGTCAAGACTAGTAAAAGGAAGGATAGCATCATCTGGGCGCGGCACTCCCTGAACGGAGTGCAAAAGAAGTGTGGCATAAACCCCACCGAAGACGTCTCCCTTGGTACTATTAGTAGCAAGGCGCTTCGCAATGAGCGTACCCACATGATGCTCATGCTTACCTGAAAGAGCATTTACCATAATAGCTGTATCGGGCGTGGAAGTGCTGCTCGTGTTGTCTCGAGCCAACACTCCCCTCGCAACATAATAGGCAAAGTACCTGAGATGAGGAAACATAATGTTAGAAATCTTCTGCCGATTGGACCTCCTCACTTCAGTGTTGCAGAAGGAGTCGAGGAGGGTGTTGATCTCAACGGTTGGAATATTCTTCCTCTTCTTCTTCTCAACCAAGCCTGGTAAACCTAAAACTTCACAAAATCTGTTCATAGGCATGGTTAGCAACTGATCATAAAGTCGAAACACCACAGTATCATTGTCAGAATAAAATCTGAAACTTTTAACAAAAACGGCTGTGAGTGTTTCATACTGAGGAACACGGCTCGTAACAAGCCGTGTCAAACCTGCATTCTCGCAAAGAGCATAAAAATCTTCCTTAATGCCGGCGTATTCCATGAAATCGTCGCATGGAAATTCCATGGGCTTCGCGGGAAACACGTCCAACAATTCCACGGGTACGATATCTTCATTGTAACTAGCTCTCGTGGACGAAGGTGCAGCTGCGGAACGTGTTATACGGCTTGAGTGCTCGGGCTTCTTCTTCCCAAGCCACCTCCCTAACTTCTCCATTCCTGAAATTTTTAGCAATTCAGAAAAACGAAGATTTAAGCAAAACTAGTTTCGACAAAACATTCTTCTCACTTAACCAAGGCTCAAACTAGCTGCAAAACTTGAAAAATAAATTTCTACTTAAACTTTTAAGCTTAACTAAACAGCACCAAGAACCACTAAATACTCACTAAAGAAGCCACCAACTAGAAAACTAATTGGAGGAGTGAGGGAGTTACATACCAGGGAGCACTTGTTCAAGAAATCAGCTCAAACAAGTAACTGGAAGAGGAGATCGAAGGTACGAGCTCAAGAACAGCAAGAACGAGAAAACCAGAGGAAGAACTCGAGTTTTCGGGCAGAAAGAGAGAGAGTGAGAAGAGAGATGCCACCAGGGGGCATGGGGCCCACCCAGGAGGGTGGGTGGCGCGGCCAAGGGGCTGGGCCGCGCCACCTGGCCTTCTGGCTTGGTGGTGGTCCCCCCTGGTCAGCCACAGGTGCCCTCTGGTGGCCTTTTACCTGGAAACTTCAAATATATTTTTTTTGTAATTTTCTGGGCAACTTCACTGTAGAAAAAATTTCAAAGTTCAAAAAGCTGCAAAAACTTCCGTGAACTTGAGAGAGAAGTTAGAGCAAGTGAAGCTTTAAACATAGAAACTTTGGTACAGCAAGGAGAATAAAAGCTAGAGGAAATGAAGACATAACAAGCTCAACTTTTTACCTATATAAAACTTGCTAGCTAGCAAGGTTGATCAAGTCTTACCAACAAACCGGTGGCATATAGAGCAAAAGGTCTTGCCTCTTATGAAGTGGTCATTGCACTCTCACTTTAATGGACATTGTCCCCACCATAATTGTTTTGTATTTGTGGTATACATGTAGTGGACAATCCCATTCTCCAATCTTCACGGTCTCGAAATTCTCGATGGAGTTAAGGCCATGCCTTTTGTCGATCTTCTTTGGAAAATACAACGTGTGTTATTTATCGTTTACGTTGAAGGTGACTGTCGGGACCCGGGGTTAGCGTATGTAATTCCAGTCACGATACAATCACATGGAGAGCCGAGAACCGTACCCACTTGTCTAAGCAGAAAAGGCCAAGCACAGAACGTTCTCGGTAAGCATCGAACGTGAGGGGCATCCCATTCAGGCCGGATGATCAACTAAGATGGGTCCTCATCGTCCGCTCACAAGTCTAAATGCTTATGGGTGGTGAATCCCATACTCATAGACAAGTCGCCTCAACCATGTTATCGATTGAATCCTAACTCTTACATAGACTTACTCCAGCCCGATCACTTAGTCGGGATCTAGGGCGGGCTCGATCATACAACAAAGTGTGCACGTGACAGAGTCACGAGCAATCGCATCGCGATGCCCCAATCTGCGCACATCTAATAGGCAACTTGGTGTATAAAAGATCGCCAGCCAGATCACAACTAAGGTCTCGAAAACCCATACTAAGACATGCATGATATAAACATACACGCAACACACATGCCTAGTATGAACAGCAGGTATCATCACATAACTCTACAAAGTACTCTTTATTGATATACACATAGGTCATACAAAGATCACATGTCTGTGATCACATTACATCATACAACGGAAGCAAATTAGGTCTGAGTACAGACAAGTTTAACAAATGGCTTAGAGAAGCCTTGTAAACATACATGCCCTTCCACGAGGGACCAGACTGCTGTCTGGGACTATGCTAACTTAGTCAACGTCGAGCTTCACGAAGGTGACTCCATCGGGGTCCGGGTTCTCATCTAAAACATAGAATAAGCAAATGTGAGTACAAAGTCGTACTCAGCAAGACTTACATCAGATCTATACTACTCATGCTCAAGTATCAAGGTAAAGGAGGTGGGGTTCAACATGCAGAAGTGCCAGCTTTGACTTGGCTAGTCCTGTACTACGAGTACCAGACTTGAGGTAAGAAGCGTACACGAGTCCACTACAATTCTCCAACCAATACACCACTATGGTTACTTCCTCGACTTCCCCACGAGAAAGCACGCCATAGCACTCACGCTTATCTTGTGAGTTTTATAAGTATCCATTCAAGTTGTCTATGATCAAGTAGAGGTTTCCATGTAGTCCATAACCGCGGACACGGCTATTCGAATAGTTCATTAACCCTGCAGGGGTGTACATCTTCACACGCGTGTCATCACTTATCGTCTCGTTCTTGTCACCCTTCAAGCGGGTGTCGGACATGGATGAAACCAAGGCACTACCCTCACATCACCTTCTCTAATCCAGGAGTCGACTACCTGAGTTTGTCACCGCTCGAGAGTCCGGCCGGTTCCACGAAACGGACTCAGATAATGTAAGGGACCGAGACGCCACCTTTGACAGATGGTTTCACTGTCTCACAGGTCCACCCACATATCTATACATAAATCAAATGGAAAGCCCGAATCTAGTGTGACTCTTGGACTGGATCGGGTACGTAAAGAGGCCAAACGGGGCTCCCATAAAACCCTACATGTCGTCATACTCTTTGTCGTGGATCACAAAGCAGGAACTCGGGGCCTAGGGCAGTGTTCAACGAGACAACCCACTGTGTACTCCTACACAGCCTCTCATCGTTCACCTTTGTTTAGGGTGGATTCACCAACACGTTTATCATCAGCATCACTGTGTTCATTCCATCCCGACTCACAAACATAACATCCTCATTGTATCACTAAGCAGCAATAAGAAGTAACAGTTGTAGGGGCCACATGCTCATCAATCAACTCCTAAATCTGCTAGGATTGTGGTTTGCTTAATACGATGGCAAAATGATAGGTCATGCATCGGAATGGGTTCAACTATGCGAAAGAACGTGTCTCGATGATCTCCTAAACATGCATAAGAGAGACTAAGAGGGAAGTAGGATTTTATAGACATGATCAATGGGGTTTGCTTGCCTTGCTGATGGTACACGGGTCTTAACGGTGGTCTTCTTCTTCGGGGTGATCACCGTCTCGGAAAAGCTGGTACCGGAAACAATCATCAACAAGGGGGGACAACTTCGGAAGTAAAATGCACAAGCACATGATATTGTTGTGACATGAAGTAAAGGGTACTGATTTGTGGCAAATTCAATTTAATTGAAGTATATTGCATTTGGAATGCAAATTCAAACTTCAAATTTGAATTCAAATTAAGCCATATGCACATTTGCTACTGTTCCCCCATTTTAAAATGTTCAAACATGAATTTTTTTTTGCATATTCTTAATCCTTGCATTTTTCTGATAATTTTTCATATATTATATGTTTAATTTCGAGTTAGTATGAATTTTCTATGAATTTCCAAAGTTTAATTCAATTTCTGGAATTATCTCTATTTTCTTTAATTCTTTTAATTTCTGGAAACTGTTTATTGCATCATGCTGATGCAAGCATGACGTCAGGGGGAACCTGACCTGTGGGTCCAGGGTGTCAGTGACACTGGTGTTAACCCCTATGTTAATTATGTTTAATTTTTGATTTAAGGGGGGCTGGCCCCACCTGTCATTGACCTTGTGTCAAACGACTAGGGGGAAAGGTGATGACGACGAAGGTGACCACGGGAAGAAGCGCGGGAGGGCTGGGGAGGAAGAGGAGCTCACCCTGAAGCGGATGAAGGGGGCGGCGAGGTCGGGGATGCCTTGGTGACGATGGAATCGACGACGGGGTCCGGCGGCTCCGGCGAGAAATCGACGAAGATTGCGGCAGCTCGGGGTGGAATTGGCGTTTGATCTTCTTCCCGGAGACGTGGAGGACGAAGGAGGGGAGGAAGGACACGGCCGGTTGGCTTCCTGTCGTCGTTGGCCGCGGGTGTGCAACCACGGCGGCGACGGTGAGCTCCGGTTGCGGTGAAAATCCTGCGAGGGAGAGAGCTAGAGGGAGCAGGGAGAGGGGGAAAGGACGCGGGGGTGTTCTGGCTTCTGCGTGGCGTGCGGAGGGAGTCAGGGGAGGCCTCGAACGCGGCCGGCGTCGAGGTGGCGTCGGCGAGCGCTCTGCTGCCTCCAGCGAGACGACAGGAGAGGGGAGGTGGGCTTGGCTGCTCCTGGGCCAGGGGGGCTTCAGTTGGGCCAAAAGCCACGGGGTGTTCCCTTTTTTATTTCTTCTTCTTTTCTTTTTCTGTTATTCTGTTTTTCTCTAGGAAAAAATAGCAGAGAATTTTATAAAATACCCAAAACTTTTATGTGGGCTTAAAATATAAGTAGCTAGCCACTCATAACTTTTGGGCATTTTTGAAATTCAAAACATTTGAATTTCAATTCAAATAGGGGTAAACTTTAATTTCCAGAGCACTGTTTGAATTTTAGAATATTCCACGGGCATGGGAAAATACCCAAACCACTTTTAAAATGATCACCATCATTTATAGGAATTTGCCAAATATTCAAATGATTTTTGGAAAAAGATTTTTATCTGGCCATTTGAATTAATTTCTCAGGGCTTTCTGCTTCCCCATTTTTGAATTTCATTTGAATTTTTGCATGATGCAAAGGCACAAACAAACCCTAGCACTTACCCTAGTTTGGGTTCTGACAACTCGCCCCCACTCAAAAGAATCTCGTCCCGAGATTCAGAAGTCGTCGGGAGGAAGGTGGGGTACTCGGCACGGAGGCGGTCCTCTCTTTCCCACGTTGCTTCTTTCTCGGAGTGATGTGACCATTGTACTTTGAGGAACTTGATCTTCTGACGACGAGTGACACGCTCTGCGGAATCAAGAATACGAACAGGGTACTCTCGATAAGAAAGGTCATCTTGGAGATCAAGCGTTTCATGGTCGACTTCGCGGATGGGGTCCTTGAAGAAACGCCTAAGTTGTGACACATGGAATACATCATGTACTCGGGAAAAGTGCGGAGGTAGTTCAAGTTGGCAGGCAACTTCTCCACGTTTAGCTAGAATGCGGAAAGGTCCGATGTAACATGGGGCCAACTTGCCTTTGATACCGAATCTTTGGGTTCCCTTCAGAGGAGTTACCCGAAGGTAAGCCTTCTCATCAAGATTGTAGCTCTCCTCTCTATGATGACGATCATAGTAGCTCTTTTGACGAGACTGAGCGGCTTTCAATCGATCATGAACAATGCGAACTTGCTCTTCTGCTTCCTTGATCATATCCGGTCCAAAGAGTTGTCTTTCACCGGTTTCTGACCAGTTTAGGGGTGTTCGACATCGTCGTCCATAGAGGAATTCAAAGGGAGCCATGTCCAGACTAGATTGATAGCTATTGTTATAAGCAAATTCGGCGAATGGAAGAGATTTCTCCCAATTCTTTCCGAAAGAGATAACACAAGCTCTGAGCATGTCTTCCAAGATTTGATTAACCCTTTCAACTTGACCGCTAGACTGAGGGTGGAAAGCTGTACTAAAGGAGAGATGAGTTCCCATAGCATTTTGAAAACTTTCCCAAAATATAGAGGTGAAAAGGCTACCACGATCAGAATTGATCACCAAAGGAACACCGTGAAGAGACACGATTCTAGAGACATACAAGTCCGCCAACTGACTAGCAGTTATAGACTCGCGAACAGGAAGAAAGTGAGCAACTTTTGAAATTCTATCAATGACCACGAAGATGGCATCATTTCCTTTCTGGGTTTTTGGAAAGACGGTGATGAAGTCCATACCGACCTTGTCCCATTTCCACTCGGGAATAGACAATGGTTGAAGAGTACCAGCAGGTCTTTGGTGTTCTGCCTTAATGCGACGACAAACATCACATTCGGCAACAAATTGTGCAATGTATCTCTTCATCCGGTTCCACCAAAATCTCTGGCGTAGATCTCGGTACATTTTTGTGCTACCGGGATGAATTGAGAGGGGAGTGTCATGAGCTTCCTTAAGGATCAGCTGCTTTAGGTCTTCATTTTCAGGAACTACTAAACGATTTTCAAAGAATATCGTTCCTTGATCATTTGCAGAAAAACATTTAGCAACTCCGCTAACAATGTTCTGCTTGATCTCTTGAATACTACTATCTTGTTTCTGGGTGGCTATGATTTGATCCTCAAGGGTTGGTTTTGTCACCAGGGTAGAAGGAAATCCATGAGGAACTATCTCAAGATTGAGTTTGCAAAATTCCTCATGAAGAAGTGGTTGATACTGTTGTAACATGAGGTTGTTACAATACGACTTGCGACTTAGTGCATCAGCCATGACATTAGCCTTGCATGGGGTGTAAGACATTCCTAAGTCATAATCTTTTATCAACTCTATCCAGCGTCTTTGCCTGAGATTAAGATCTGGCTGGGTGAATATGTATTTGAGGCTTTGGTGATCAGAATAGATCTCACAACGATTACCAAGGAGGTAATGTCGCCAAGTCTTCAGGGCATGAACTACGGCAGCGAGTTCAAGATCATGGGTAGGATAGTTCTCTTCATGTGGACGCAACTGGCGTGAAGCATAAGCTACCACATGTCTATCTTGCATAAGTATGCATCCTAACCCTTGCCGTGAAGCATCACAATAGATCTCGAAATCCCTTTTGGTGTATGGAGGTGCAAGTACGGGTGCAGAAGTCAATCTTCTTTTTAGCTCTTGAAATCTTTCCTCGCACTTGGGGGTCCATTGGAATTTCTTATCTTTCTTGAGGAGTTCAGTAAGAGGCTTTGCAACTTTAGAAAAGTTCTCGACGAAGCGGCGGCAATAGCTTGCTAGGCCGAGAAAACTCCTAACTTGCTTAACCGATTCAGGTGGAGTCCATTCAAGGACGGCCTGAACTCTCTCGAGATTGACTGCAACACCTTTCGCAGAAATCACGTGGCCTAAGTAGGTCACTTCTGGTAGCCAATATTCACACTTGGGAACTTGGCATAAAGGCGATGCTCTCTAAGTTTCATCAATACCAGTCTAAGATGTTCTGCGTGCTCTTCTTCGTTCTTCGAGTAGATGAGAATGTCATCAAGATAAACCACAAAAAATTTATCTAAGTACTCCATGAAGATCGAATTCATTAAGCGCGAGAATGTGGCGGGGGCATTGGTTAAACCGAAGGACATGACGATATACTCGTAAAGACCATAACGAGTAGTGAAAGCCGTCTTTGGAATGTCCTCGTTTCGGATTTTGATTTGATGATAGCCTAATCTCAAATCCAGCTTGGAGAAGACAGAGGATCCAGCAAGTTGATCATAAAGATCATTGATCCTGGGCAGTGGGTACTTGTTCTTTACCGTCGCTAGATTTAGCGGACGATAGTCTACGCACATCCTTTCTGTTCCATCTTTCTTCGTTACGAACAGAACGGGGCAACCCCATGGCGATGAGCTAGGGCGGATGAAGCCTTTTGCCAACGAAGCATCAAGTTGGGTTTTTAGCTCAGCTAACTCATGTGGGGCCATTCTATATGGGCGTCTGGAAATTGGGGTTGTGCCTGGTATAAGATCCACGATGAATTCTACACATCTGTCGGGTGGCATTCCCAGCAGCTCTTCAGGAAAGACATCCGGGAAGTCACGAACCACCGGAACATCTTCAAGGTCTGGAAGTGGAAGCACATTCAAAGTATGCACCTGGATTCTAGAGCTGGGTGATGTGTAGTCAATGATCTGGCTTGAAGGATGGGTGAGTTTAACTGATTTGGCTTTACAATCAAGGAAAGCATTCTGCCTTGATAACCAATCCATTCCTAGGATGACATCAATGTCCGAAGACTTGAGGGCTATAAGAGAGGCAAGGAATACTAAACCCTCAATTGCAATTTGATTACCATGGCTTACTCTATTAGTTTGCCACTTTGAACCAGGAGTTTGAATGATCATTGGAGAAAACATTTATTCAAAAGAAAATCCATGACGAAGTGCATAACTCTCCGACATGAATGAATGAGAAGCTCCTGGATCAAAAAGAACGGAGGCGGGGACATGATTGACTGGGAGTGTGCCAAGAATGACGTCAAAAGAAGCAGTGGTTTCCTCAACTGAGATTTGGTTCACATATCCACTACTTGTGGCTGAAAGCTTTGCTGGGATGGCTTTGGTGGTTGATTTCTTTGGAGGCTTGTGACTAGGTCGACGTGGTGCCACCAACACTGTAGGGCACTATCGGAAGTAATGGCCTGTCAGACCACACGTGAAACACACCCTGCCTGAATTTCTGGGAGCGGGATTACTTGATTGCACACCATCATTCCTGGGAGGAACAATGTGTTGAGGTGGATGGCATATATTCGGTGGTGGTCTCTGAAGAAGGTTTTTAGGTATGGCTCTGGTTGGAATCCAAATTCGGCGTTTCTGAGGGGCTGAACTAGAAGAAGGGGCAAGCTCAAGAGCATGCTTGCGAGACTCTTCGAACACTTCATTGCCATGCTCAGCTCTAAAGGATCTGTTGACTAAATCCTCAAAGGTGGAAAATTCAATGAGGTTGAGATCATGACGAAGGATGGGGCTAAGTCCCTTACGGAACCTTGCCTGCTTTCTGGCATCGGTGGTGATCTCATCTTGGGCATATCGAGCAAGACGGTTGAGCTCTCTCACATACTCATGGATGGACATCTCTCCTTGGGTCAGATTGCAAAACTCTTCCTTCTTGCGCTCCATCAACTCATCTAGAAGGTGGTACCCTCGAAAGGCATCACAGAACTCCTGCCAAGTCACTAGGTGACCATCAGGCTGCATCGCAACATAGTTCTCCCACCATTCAGCAGCAGCACCTTCCAGAAAGTATGCCGCGAATATAACTCGATCATCGGGAGCAACATGTGCAGTATCAAGCTTACGCTCGATGGAACAGAGCCAATCATCAGCTTCAAGGGGCTCAGAAGAACATCGGAATACCGGTGGCTTGAGGAGGATAAAGTCCTGAATGCTCACAACCACATTGCAATGACGTGAGGTATTCTGCTCGATGAGCTCCAGAAGGCGTGTTTGATCACGTTGATTCTTCTCAGCTTCCATCATGATTTCCGCCGCAGAAGGAGGTGGTAGAGGTTCATCATCATTTCGATTCCGAACACGGTCTCGATTCCGACGAACAGCACTACAAGTTCCACCTGACATCCTGTGTGATAAAGATCAACAATCAGAACAGGTTGTATGATGGAATCAAAGACAAGAAGGACATGAAGAAGACGGAAAAGATTATAATGCGAAGGCAAAGATCCACAGAAACTTGGAACAAATCCGGCAGCATAACGGCTACACCGGGATGGAAAATGAAACAACCTTGAAGAAATTGGACAGAACTTCTTCAAGGAACTCAACAGTACGATGAGTCTGGACGACCACAACTGTCCTACGGCTACAAGGAAGCACTCAGCGAGATGTTCTAGTAAGACATAGATGAGCCTAGTCCTATCATCCCGTAGAAAAGGTAAGGGTGACTCAGAACTCAGATCGATGAGGGTAAGGAGAAAAAAGAAGCCTTACGTTGTTCCCTTATACCCAGAGTAACTATATAACTATAGAATGATAGACTCGACTTTGACCAAGGGTTTGATAATCCTACAGACAGTCCTGCTCTGATACCAAGTCTGTCGGGACCCAGGGTTAGCGTATGTAATTCCAGTCACGATACAATCACATGGAGAGCCGAGAACCGTACCCACTTGTCTAAGCAGACAAGGCCAAGCACAGAACGTTCTCGGTAAGCATCGAACGTGAGGGGCATCCCATTCAGGCCGGATGATCAACTGAGATGGGTCCTCATCGTCCGCTCACAAGTATAAATGCTTATGGGTGGTGAATCCCATACTCATAGACTAGTCGCCTCAACCATGTTATCGATTGAATCCTAACTCTTACATAGACTTACTCCAGCCCGATCACTTAGTTGGGATCTAGGGCGGGCTCGATCATACAACAAAGTGTGCACGTGACAGAGTCACGAGCAATCGCATCGCGATGCCCCAAGTTGCGCACATCTAAGGGCCACTTGGTGTATAAAAGACCGCCAGCCAGATCACAACTAAGGTCTCGAAAACCCATACTAAGACATGCATGATATAAACATACACGCAACACACATGCCTAGTATGAACAACAGGTATCATCACATAACTCTACAAAGTACTCTTTATTGATATACACATAGAGCATACAAAGATCACATGTCTGTGATCACATTACATCATCCAACGGAAGCAAATTAGGTCTGAGTACAGACAAGTTTAACAAATGGCTTAGAGAAGCCTTGTAAACATACATGCCCTTCCACGAGGGACCATACTGCTGTCTGGGACTATGCTAACTTAGTCAACGTCGAGCTTCACGAAGGTGACTCCATCGGGGTCCGGGTTCTCATCTAAAACATAGAATAAGCAAATGTGAGTACAAAGTCGTACTCAGCAAGACTTACATCAGATCTATACTACTCATGCTAAAGTATCAAGGTAAAGGAGGTGGGGTTCAACATGCAGAAGTGCCAGCTTTGACTTGGCTAGTCCTGTACTACGAGTACCAGACTTGAGGTAAGAAGCGTACACGAGTCCACTACAATTCTCCAACCAATACACCACTATGGTTACTTCCTCGACTTCCCCACGAGAAAGCACGCCATAGCACTCACGCTTATCTTGCGAGTTTTATAATTATCCATTCAAGTTGTCTATGATCAAGTAGAGGTTTCCAAGTAGTCCATAACCGCGGACACGGCTATTCGAATAGTTCATTAACCCTGCAGGGGTGTACATCTTCACACGCGTGTCATCACTTATCGTCTCGTTCTTGTCACCCTTCAAGCGGGTGTCGGACGTGGATGAAACCAAGGCACTACCCTCACATCACCTTCTCTAATCCAGGAGTCGACTACCTGAGTTTTTCACCGCTCGAGAGTCCAGCCGGTTCCACGAAACGGACTCAGATAATGTAAGGGACCGAGACGCCACCTTTGACAGATGGTTTCACTGTCTCACAGGTCCACCCACATATCTATACATAAATCAAATGGAAAGCCCGAATCTAGAGTGACTCCTGGACTGGATCGGGTACGTAAAGAGGCCAAACGGGGCTCCCATAAAACCCTACATGTGGTCATACTCTTTGTCTTGGATCACAAAACAGGAACTCAGGGCCTAGGGCAGTGTTCAACGAGACAACCCACTGTGTACTCCTACACAGCCTCTCATCGTTCACCTTTGTTTAGGGTGGATTCACCAACACGTTTATCATTAGCATCACTGTGTTCATTCCATCCCGACTCACAAACATAACATCCTCATTGTATCACTAAGCAGCAATAAGAAGTAACAGTTGTAGGGGCCACATGCTCATCAATCAACTCCTAAATCTGCTAGGATTGTGGTTTGCTTAATACGGTGGCAAAATGATAGGTCATGCATCGGAATGGGTTCAACTATGCGAAAGAACGTGTCTCGATGATCTCCTAAACATGCATAAGCGAGACTGAGAGGGAAGTAGGATTTTATAGACATGATCAATGGGGTTTTCTTGCCTTGCTGACGGTACACGGGTCTTAACGGTGGTCTTCTTCTTCGGGGTGATCACCGTCTCGGAAAAGCTGGTACCGGAAATAATCATCAACAAGGGGGGACAACTTCGGAAGTAAAATGCACAAGCACATGATATTTTTGTGACATGAAGTAAAGGGTACTGATTTGTGGCAAATTCAATTTAATTGAAGTATATTGCATTTGGAATACAAATGCAAACTTCAAATTTGAATTCAAATTAAGCCATATGCACATTTGCTACTGTTCCCCCATTTTAAAATGTGCAAACATGAATTTTTTTTGCATATTCTTAATCTTTGCATTTTTCTGATAATTTTTCATATATTATATGTTTAATTTGGAGTTAGTATGAATTTTCTATGAATTTCCAAAGTTTAATTCAATTTCTGGAATTTTCTCTGTTTTCTTTAATTCTTTTAATTTCTGGAAACTGTTTATTGCATCATGCTGATGCAAGCATGACGTCAGGGGGAACCTGACCTGTCGGTCCAGGGTGTCAGTGACACTGGGGTTAACCCCTCTGTTAATTATGTTTAATTTTTGATTTAAGGGGGGTTGGCCCCACCTGTCATTGACCTTGTGTAAAATGACTAGGGGGATTAGCCCCCTAAGTGCACTGGCAGGTGGGCCTCTCGCCGCCGGCGAGCTCCGGCACGGCGGAGAGGCGCCGGAATGACCAAATGGTCACGGGAGAGCACGGGGGAGGCACAAAATCGATCCCCACGTGCCCCCGCATCCATCTGTGCTATTCGGGGTTCTTCAGGGGGGCTGTGGCGGCCGGAGCACTGGAAAGGTGATGACGACGAAGGTGACCACGGGAAGAAGCGCGGGAGGGCTGGGGAGGAAGAGGAGCTCACCCTGAAGCGGATGAAGGGGGCGGCGAGGTCGGGGATGCCTTGGTGACGATGGAATCGACGACGGGGTCCGGCGGCTCCGGCGAGAAATCGACGAAGATTGCGGCGGCTCGGGGTGGAATTGGCGCCCGATCTTCTTTGCGGAGACGTGGAGGACGAAGGAGGGTAGGAAGGACACGGCCGGTTGGCTTCCTGTCGTCGTTGGCCGCGGGTGTGCAACCACGGCGGCGACGGTGAGCTCCGGTTGCGGTGAAAATCCTGCGAGGGAGAGAGCTAGAGGGAGCAGGGAGAGGGGGAAAGGACGCGGGGCTGCTCTGGCTTCTGCGTGGCGTGTGGAGGGAGTCAGGGGAGGCCTAGAAGGCGCCCGACGTCGAGGTGGCGTCGTCGAGCGCTCTGCTGCCTCCGGCGAGCAGCTTGAGCTAGACGACAGGAGAGGGGAGGTGGGCTTGGCTGCTGCTGGGCCAGGGGGGCTTCAGTTGGGCCAAAAGCCACGGGGTGTTTCCCTTTTTTATTTCTTCTTCTTTTCTTTTTCTGTTATTCTGTTTTGCTCTAGGAAAAAATAGCAGAGCATTTTATAAAATACCCAAAACTTTTATGTGGGCTTAAAATATAAGTAGCTAGCCACTCATAACTTTTGGGCATTTTTGAAATTCAAAACATTTGAATTTCAATTCAAATAGGGGTAAACTTTAATTTCCAGAGCACTGTTTGAATTTTAGAATATTCCATGGGCATTGGAAAATGCCCAAACCACTTTTAAAATGATCACCATCATTTACAGGAATTTTCCAAATATTCAAATGATTTTTGGAAAAAGATTTTTATCTGGCCATTTGAATTAATTTCTCAGGGCTTTCTGCTTCCCCATTTTTGAATTTCATTTGAATTTTTGCATGATGCAAAGGCACAAACAAACCCTAGCACTTACCCTAGTTGGGGTTCTGACAATGACCTTCCCTTTATTGCAATCAATAACGGCACCTGCGGTATTAAGAAAAGGTCTACCAAGAATAATGGACATGCTCCCATCCTCGGGCATGTCAAGCACAACAAAATCAGTAAGTATTAACCAATTGGCAACTTCAACAGGAACATCCTCACAAATACCGATAGGGACGGCCGTAGACTTGTCGGCCATCTGAAGGGAGATATTTGTAGGAATTAGTTTCTCTAAACAAAGTCTTTTGTAGAGAGAAAAGGGCATAACACTCACTCCTGCACCAAGATCACATAAAGCAGTTCTAACATAATTATTTTTTATGGAGCAAGGAATGGTGGGTATACCTGGATCACCGAGCTTCTCAGGAATCTTGCCACTAAAAGAGTAGTTAGCAAGCATAGTAGATATTGCCTCATTAGGGACTTTTCTTTTATTAGTGACAATATATTTAATATATTTAGAGTAAGGAGGTAATTTAATAGCATCAGTCAAAGGGATTTGAAGAAAAAGAGGTTTCATCCACTCACAAAACTTGTTGTAGTGCTCTTCTTCTTTGGTTTTGACGGACTTGCTTGGGAAAGGCATGGGTTTCTGCACCCATGGTTCTCGTTCCTTACCGTGTCTTCTTGCTAGGAATTCTTCTCTTGTATACTTTTTGCGCTTATCGGGTGCTTCTTCTTCACGAACCTCGGGTGGATCATTCTTCTCAGCATCTTTTTCAGGTTCAACACCATCTTCAGTCTCAGCATCGGAGGTAGATATACTGTTTGGGTAAACAGCTGGTTCTTCTTCTTCTATAGGATCATTGGAATTGTCAGCTTCCTTGTGTTTCTTTTTCTTTTTCTTCTTCTTTGGAGAGCTAACAATTTCTTCTTCCTGTAATTGAGAATCTTGGTCGATCCTCTTCGGGTGCCCTTCTGGATAAAGAGGGTCCTGGGTGTGTGTTCCACCCCGGGTCTTTATACCGTAAGCTTGTAAATTGTCCTGTTTGGCATTATTAGCAAGCAAATCTTTTTGCACATTAGAAATTTGTTCAAGCTGAGTTTGAACCATATGAAAATGCTTCACAAGACATTTAACATCATTAACTGTTCTACCTAGAACATCAAGCAATCTTTTGATAGTAAGAGTGTTTTCATTCAACTGACCTTGTATCTTTTCATTCAAGTGATTCTGCTTCATAATAAAATTATCAAGCTCATCTAAACATTGGTCAGGAGGTTTACCTTTAGGGATGTCACTTGCATTGAAGTCTAAAAGAGAATGTACTTCTACCGTAGGTGGGTGAGTGGTAGGCTCACACAGCTTCTCGATCGGAGGTAGATTCTTTACATCTTGAGTTTTAATACCTTTTTCTCTTATGGACTTCTTTGCTTCTTGCATATCTTCGGGGCTTAAGACCAGCATGCCCCTCTTCTTTGGTAGTGGAGGTGGTTCAGGCACGGACCAATCTTCATGGTTTTTGGCAATCTTGCCAATCAGTTCTTCGGCATCGTCCGGTGTTCTTTGCCTGAAAACACAACCAGCACAACTATCGAGATAGGATTTAGACCCATCGGTTAGACCTGCATAAAAGATATCAATTAATTCATTCTTAGGGATTTCGTGTCCCGGTCTAGCTTTCAGCAAACTGCAAAATCTCCCCCAAGCTTTAGGGAGATGCTCATCCTGCAACTGTTCAAAATTATAAATTCTTTGTAAAGCAGCATGTTGCATATGAGCAGGAAAATACTTATCAACGAAGGATATAGCCATGTCTTGAGGGCTTTGGATGGATCCACATGGTAGTGCAGCATACCATGCTCTAGCATCTCCTTTTAAAGAAAAAGGAAGGAGCTTGGTCACATAAAAGTTCCGGATCCTTTCATCAGTAGTAAACAAGCTACCTAACTCAGTGAGTTTGGTCAGGTGCTCGATAGCATCGTCATTTTCTCTGCCATAAAAAGGATCAGCTTCAACTGTGGATATAAGTGAAAGGTCAACAGAGAAATCATAATCAGGATCTGAGATGCATATAGGTGACGTAGAAAAAGTAGGATCAGGAGTAAACTTGTTCTTCAGGGAGTGCTTTGCTAGCAACTTCTTTATAGTGGCAGGGTCGGAATCAGCACATTCATTGAGTTCCCTGCAAAGATCATCATCAAGTATAATATAATCATCCTCAAGGAGCTTTTCCTTAAGGCCTGCAAAGTTATGAGTTTTTCCAATAGGAGTTTGGGTAACAGGAATTTCATCACCCGAAAGTCGGGCAGCAGCAGCAATCTGTTCATCTATAAAAGAACCAAGTGAACCTGTAGTCTCAAAGGTAGTAGAAGCATCATCAAAAGTATCTGATATATTGCCAGACTCAGCAGAAGTAGCATGTAATCGTGGTGAGTCAAACTGACTCATAACTAAAGGTGAATCAAGTTTAGCACTAGTGCTAAGAGCAGTACCTCGTCTCGTACGGGATGGTAGGATCGGAACCTTGGGGTCTCCTTTCTTACCCATAATGGATAACGTGCAGCAGGTAGGATACTTCGAGTAGACCTGTAAATAAAGCTATGGCCCCCAGCAACGGCGCCAGAAAACAGTACTTGATAACCCTCAACTGTAGGGGATCGAGATAGTCTTCGCTGGCAAGATAACCCAATTTATTGATTCGACACTTGGGGACACAAAGAATACGTACAGGCTTTGACAATTGAGTTGTCAATTCAACCGCACCTGAAATAAACACTTTCTTGCACGAAATTATTAGGAGCAACTGTGATACGGTGGTAGTAGTGGTGGTGATAATAGTGGTGATAGTGGTAGTGGAACAGCAAAAGTAAAACAGCGAAAGTAAACAACTAGTAACCAGCAGAAAGAAAACACTTTAGGCTAGGGAGATGGATGGTTGGGCGTTGCTTGGATGAGAACGAACATGCAACAGATTCTATCTTGGGCAAGGCTCACAGAAAACAAAGGATCATGTAGGCAAATATCAAACATCAGGCATGTATCCCAGGGTAGTTGTACGTGCTTGCAATAAGAACTTTGCACAACATCTTTTGTCCTTCCCGCCCGCTACGAACGGGGCCAAAAGGAACTTAGGGAAATTAAGGTCTCCTACAGCGGATAACCGGAACAAAGCATTAACACTTCATGGATACACGGAATCCTCAAATTATAGTCCATCCCCTTTGGTGTCCCAGGCTGTCACCACTGGGATCGCCGGTTCTGGACTATAATAGGTGCATACAACTCATAGATAGGATCAATAACACCACAAACTCAAGAAACAAAAGGGTGATCAGATCTGAAATCATGGCACTCGGGCCCAAAGTGACAAGCAATAAGAGCAACAAGTTGTAACAGAGATGATAAACACCAAGTAGATGATAGGCAACATGCCCACAACAAATCTGATTGAACTATTACATGATCTAACTCATCCAATCCCTACCATCCCCTTTGCCTACAGCAGGGAATTACTCACACATGAAAGGAGAAGTCATGGATGGGTGATGGAGAGGTGATGACGATGACGATGGCGATGATTTCCCCCTCACCGGAGGTCAATTCAGCCTCCAGATTAGCTCTCCGGAGAAGAACAGAGGGTTGCGGCGGCTCCGCACCGTAGATCGAAAAAACGACTTCTGTTTCGACGTTTTCTCGATGGGAGAATAAATAGGGGCCAAGGTAGGTCACCAAGGGGTGTGGGACCCACCCAGGAGGGCAGGTGGCGCGGCCAGGAGGTAGGGCCGCGCCAGGCACCCTCCTGGCTGCCCCCTGGCTGCCCTGTGGCCCCCTTTGGCCTGACGGAAGCTTCCGGAACGCTGATTTTTAATATAATTTTTTGGGATTTTTCCAGCGTACCTAAATATCCAGAAACCTGCACAAAAGAAAAACAGCACTGGTAGCTCTGCTGAAAACAGCGTCAGTCCGGGTTAGTTTCGTCCAAATTATGCAAGAATGAAGTCAAAATAATAGCAAAAGTGTTTGGAAAAGTAGAGCGCCTGGACCCCTGGTGGCCCCCATGGCTGCCCCCCTTCGCCTATATATTCTCCGTGACGAGAAACCCTCAGAAGAAGAACCTTTTTTCGTGATCTCGCCTCTGTTCCGCCGCCGCCGCGCTTCCGAGATTGGGAGCACCAGCAGACCTCTTCCCGGCACCCTGCCGGAGGGAGGGCCGACCTCCGGGAGTCTCCTCTCCACCATGGATGATTCCGGATGTGCCGTGAGTAGTTTCCTTTGGACCATGGGTCCGTGATCAGTAGCTATGTGATGTTCTCCTCCCCTCTTTGTTCTTCATGGTTTAGACCTCGTGAGCTGCCCTACATGGTCGAGGCACTTTTGTAATATTTCTGCTGTTGCTATGCTGAGTTTGATGGGATCTGATGGATTATGAGATTATGTTCAGATTGTGATTGAGTAATATATTTGGTTCTTATCTCTTATATTTTTGTTCTTAAGTAATTCTTGCATGTTCTCCGTTGCTGTTTATTGCTTTGGCCAAGTAGTAGGTAGTAACCCCAAGAGGGAACGTTATGCTCGATTGTGGGTTCATGCCCCCTGATGACACACTTGAATGATAGAAACATGAGTCTAGGGGATGTGATGTTGCCACAAGGGGGAAAACAACGGTGCTTGTAACTGCGGTTGCAAGGATTGTTTACTTTACGCAAAGTGCTTTTTAATGCAGTTGTCTGTTGCTTTGGGTTTACACTTCGGGTGGGGCTCGCAACTTAATACCAGCGAGATGTTCTGGATAGATATCTCAAGGTGGATGATTAGTAGTAGATGCAGTTGGATTTCGGTCTACTTATTTTGGCGTTCTGCCCATGCTTTTGAGCCTCTTCCTTTCTTTTGTAGCATAGTTAGCATTGCGGTGCGTTCATAATCCTGTCAATTGCCCTTCTGTAATTTGTTCACCTCGCATAGCAGTTTTATCGTCTTTTGGGAGAGAGACATCACTAGTGAACATCACGTATCCCGGTCCATATCTTCATCACTGTTTCCACGCTCATTTACTTTTCTGCTTTTACTTTCAGTTGCTATCATTATCCCTTGTGTTTGATCCTTTGTGAACAACAAGACTGGAGAGATTGATAACCTCTCTGAACTTCGTTGGGAACAAAGTTATTTGTGTCTGTGTGCAGGTCCGCGTCAGTTGCGCCGCTGACACCTACTTATCATCTCCGGAGTCCTACTGGAGACAAACCTTGGTATCTTTACTGAGGGAAATTTGCTGCTGTGCTACATCACACCTTCCACTTGGGGTTTACCAACGAAGGGCGAGAAATGACTATCATCACCTCGCACATCAAGATCCACGGGAGTGCTGAGCACGTCCGGTGGGTTGCTTGGGCCTGCTGCTGCAGTCGCTGCCCTCGCGGCTCGGGAAGCTGAAGTGGAACTGTGGCGACTTGACGCCCCTGCCATCATGACCTCCGCACGGATGTGCGCAGTCGTGCCCTCTGTCCCCACAGCATCCGTCCCTCCTGGCAGCGGATCCGTGAGCTCAGAAAACACCCGTACCTCCCTAGGAAACACGTCAGGTAGTGCTGCGACGAAGACGCGATGTCCGCCGAAAGGAATGATGACGCCGCGCGGTAGAGGCATTCCAGCCCCAAACCGCGAGGAGTTGTCGATGACAAAGTCCCACGCTCCGCTCCTCATCACCAGGCCGGAGGCGAAGCGCACGCGCGATGCAGATGATGGTCCCGTCCGGATTAGAACTCCAGTCGACGCCTCGGCCTGCCCCACGGTGGGCGCCAACGGTCGTCGATATAGGCTAGTGTCGCCGGTTAGTGTCGCCGGTACCGGAAGCGAGAATGGGAACACACGGTGAGAAACCACGATGTACCCAGGTTTGGGGCTCTTCGTAGAGATAACACCCCTAGTCCTGCCGAGCTAGCTATATGCAATAACTCTGGCTACAATGAATGCTCCTTGAGCTGTTTGAGAGGAAGGAGAAGATGGCCTCTGGTCTCTACTCTCTCCTTGCCCTCTCTGGTGGGTGAGATTGTAATAACTGCTCTGTCGTCCCTCATGCAGGAGGGGTACCCGGGGCTCTTATAGGCCGAGCCCAGGGTACAAAGGTAAATACACAAGAGGAAGGTCCCATCTGTCTGCCTCAGATCGGCTAGGGACCTAACATCGTGCTTCTCCGGATGACCCGGTGTAGACTTGCGGCTTGCCATGCTGCTATCCGTAGACCTCGGTAGTGAACAGTGAGGCTAGATACTTAGGCCTGTCGGCCTGTCCGCGTGATCGGCACTGGAGGAGACCGCACGCCTCTGACAGTCCCGATCTTCAGGGATTGCACATTGAATGCTCTTGTACCAGGTGTCCGATCTGGACCTCTGATCGGATGCTGCTCTTCTTACTTCGGCCGGATGCTCCTGGATGAGGCCGATTGCGCCTTCTCCGGGGCAATCGGCCCTCAATTGGAACAGTTCGGCCCACTTCTTGGTTTCTCTTGTTTAGCTCGGCCTTGAATAGATCAGTGACCTCCAGCTCGGTGATCTTTGCTTTGATGAACTATTTCCCTTGGGTGACCCTACCCGGGGGTCATTCCCCCGACAGCTCTTTAGCTGCAGTTCACCTGCACCAATAACGCAGCAGAATATGAAGCCTTGCTCCATGGACTTCGGTTGGCTCGAGAGATGAACATAAATTGGATCCAGTGCTATGGCGACTCTGATCTCGTTTCTCAACAAGTTTCAGGAACGTGGGATTCCAAAAATCCCATAATGGCAGCTTATCGACGAGAGGTGCAAAGACAAGCCGGATTTTTTGTTGGATACCAAGTGGATCACGTGGACCGCAGGGAAAACGAAGCAGCAGATGCTCTCTCCCGACTCGGCTCTCAACGAAAGCCGGTCCCTCCAAACGTATTCCTGGATGTCCTAACAAAGTCGTCCGTGCAACAACCAACAGAGCAAGACATAGCAGAGCCAGATCCAGAGCCGGCTTTGGTTGCTGCAATTCATGCTACGCCCTCTTGGGTTGAACCTTACTTGGATTACAAGACCCGAGGAATACTTCCTCAAGATGAGATGTTGGCCAGGCAGATAGTCAGAAGAAGCCAATCCTTTGTACTCATCAATGGTGAGTTACATCGACGAAGTGCCGCAGATGTTTTTCAGAGATGTGTCTCACCAGAAGAAGGTAGAGCCATCCTCAACGAAATACACTCCGGAGATTGCGGGCACCATGCCGGCTCTCGTTCGCTTGTAGCTAAAGACTTTCGACACGGTTTCTACTGGCTTACAGCTCATGCGGACGCAGAGGACATAGTCAAGAAATGTGATGGATGCCAGCGCTATGCAAAACAAGCTCACGTGCCGACTCAAGAACTCAGGATGATAATCATCACTTGGCTCTTTGCGGTATGGGGACTTGACATGGCGGGGCCTTTCAAAAGGTCAGCCAACAAAAATACCCACGTACTAGTGGCAGTAGACAAATTTACCAAATGGGTGGAAGCAGAGCCAGTCAACAAATGTGATGCTGCAACAGCACTGAAATTCTTGAAAAAGATCATATACAGATTCGGCTACCTCCACAGCATCATCATTGATAACGGTTCTAACCTATCCGAGGGGGTTATGCAACGATTCTGCCAAAACGAGCACATCCGGCTCGACCTTGCATCAGTGGCACACCCACAGTCCAACGGACAAGCCGAGAGAGCCAACCAAGAGTTGCTCCGAGGCATCAAACCCCGACTCGTTGTTCCTTTGAAAAGGACGCCGGGTTGCTGGGAAGAGGAACTACCCTCAGTATTATGGAGCATCCTGACGACTCCCAACAGGTCGACAGGCTATACGCCCTTCTTCCTACTTTATGCAGCAGAAGCCGTCCTCCCAAGTGACATACATCACGACTTGCCTCGAGTCACTGCTTATGTGGAAACCGAAAATGAGAAAGCAAGACAAGACGCCTTAGATCTTCTCGATGAAAAACGAGATTTGGCTGCAGCTCAGTCGGCTATCTACCAACAAGATCTTCGACGCTACCATAGCCGTCGCATTAAAAGTCGGACTTTCCAGGAAGGTGATTTGGTGCTCCGACTCATACAGAAAAGAGATGGAATGCACAAGTTATCCTCTCCATGGGAGGGACCGTTTGTGGTCAGCAAGAACCTGTACAACGGATCCTACTACCTAGTGGATATACGAGAGAAAGCGGACACGCACACAAGCATGGAGGAGACTCCCAGGCCGTGGAACATCGCACAACTCCGTCCATATTACACTTGAGTAGCAACGGGAACATTACTGTACGAATTAACAAAGTCGACATATGTCGCACTGGCTTTCGCCATAATATACATATATATGCCGACATTAGTCGTGCCGGCTTTCTCCATTCAAATATACATAAGTCGACTTTTGTCGCGTTCGCTCTCGCCACATACAACTAAGTCGACTCCAGTCGCAACGGCTACTGCCACATCAAACTCTACTTTACTTTTTTGTTTTCATGGCATTTAAATTATGCATCATACATTGGCATACATTGCATTATTATATCTCAGAGACCTGGGGGCTTGATCTACCCCTCTATTGGTACTGAGCATGTATATTTCTTATAAATGGGAATCGGGGAATTCAATGACAAATCATTGACTCTTTATCTGAAAACTCAGCATATATATGTAAAAATAATTGTGTATAAGCTTATTCAGGGGCAGTAGGGAGGCTCGATGTCACTCATCGACTCTTATCCGAAGAAATCCCGGCATATACATGAAATGACAAAACACGCCTTGGCCTGTATAGCTTATGCTCATACGATCTAAAAACATGAAACCCGGCTAGAAACTTTCAAAAAGAAGTTTTAATGCAAACGGAAAAACGCTGATCAATGTGAGACAACATACAGAGGAGTTCCGACTCATGGATAACCCAAAATTCTTCTCAACAAAGAAAAGATGAGGAAAAGATGAATCCAGAGTCGACTTCTATATGAGCCTTTATATTCTTCTGCATAAATTAAGCATCATCATATATTCTTTTCCCATATAAACATATAACATTAACCCATATGAATCGGCATGGCTCAAAAAGATGTCCATATCGACTCATGGGAAATACACATTTTTTGCATCTTCTGCATATATAAAGCGGACTTCGATCGCGATGGCTATCGCCATATATAAAGTCGATTCTGGTCGCAACGGCTATCGCCATATGTAGAGTCGACTTCGGTCGCGACGGCTTTTGCCATACATATCCATATCAATATATGTCAAGCCGTCTCTTGACGACTTATTTACTGGGAATAAAACCCATCATGTCATATTTATATGACTTGACAGATTCAAAGATAGACCTATGTGGCTCGGCATTGCACACAGATGCACATACTGACTAATGGGGACTACACTTCAAAGTTCCTTCTCAAAAAAAGACTCCGTGCATCACCCAGCTGAATATACCGACTCTTGGGGAGTAAAAACTTCAAAAGATATGCAAGAAATTGTAAGTCCCAGGTTGTTGCAGGCAAGACAACCCGACACTTGGGGGCTACACTACTTTGAAGCAAGTTTAATAAGCACAAAATCCTTTTTGATGACCCGGTACGACATATAAATATGACCATACCATCTCATGGGGGCTACAAGTCGATCTATCCTATGAGTCGATTAGTAGATACTATAGTATTCTTAATCGACTCAGGGGGCTACAGATATATATACTATCATAAGTGGTCGGCTCCCATAAACTGCAAGAAAAAATTTCAAGTCAGGAATAAAAACCGACTCGTAAAATCATGGACTCAGCAAAAGTTCATAGATTTCATTCATAAAAACCAGCTGGGTTCTTACATCGAAGGAAGCAACCTTACAATCAAAAGCCAGACTCGGCAAACTACTACTGAAAAAGAACCTATAGCTTCAAGCATTTTCTTCAGAGCCGGCCTCATCTTCTGTTGAAACATCTTCTTCACTAAGGAGCTCGTCATCACTAGAGCTCTCCACACAACAGCAGGCTCGGTCTCCATCCGAGTCAAAGATCCTAGCTGACAAAGTGTATACACCATCAAACTTGAAGATAATGGTGTCTCCTCAAGAAATATTTCTGGAGCAAAGAAAAGTTTTCCAACCTTTCTCAAAAAACATGGTGCCTTGGTTAGAAAAGTTAACTTTCACCCAGACAGGCCCATGAGGACATCTCTCAGATTGGAGCCAAAGACCCGAAGGAGATGAGTCAAACACAAGTTGTGAGAAAGACTCAGGAAGTTTTATCCAACGACGGATTGTCCGGATATGAACCAAAAATTCATTCCTCTCGGGAGAAGAAGGGGGAGATATAGAAGGAGAGGCAGCACGAGCACTTCTTCCCCTACCTCTGCCACGGACACGACCACGGCCACGACCACGACCTCGGCCGCGACCTCAGGTACTTGCACGAGGATCAGACTCATTAGAGGCCAAAGGAGAGGAGGTCTCTAGCTTAGGAGCCATGGAGAAGGCAGGAAGGGGAAGAGAAGAATGTGATGTGCTTGAAAGATCAAGCTATCCAAGGGCTATTTATAATAGATTCACGAAGAGGGTCCATTAATGCCACGATAAACGAGGAGTAACTACCCATGGTGGATGGCATTTATGAAAGGACTCCTCGATTCCCACTACAAACATCAATGCCTTTAACCGACATTTTTGGGCAGCGTCATCATAAAAACAAAATCGAATCTTTGACCAAAGGGTCAAAATAGAAATCTTCAAATGAAAGGAAACAGGAAATTAAAAAGAGTTAGGCGTCGACTTCAAGTAAAACATCAGATAATGACTGATGTGACGAAGAATCGACTCTCTGAAGATCAAGGAATCAAAGCAAGATTGAAAAGAGATGACTCTGACTCCCAATTAATGCTAAGCATAAGAGTCGGCCATTGATCCATGAAGAGCCGGCGGCAATGAAGAAAGAAGATTACTGTGAAGACTAAAGCATCACAACAATCCTGGGGGCTAATGTCGGGGGGATGGATCAAGCCCATAGAACCGGAATTAGGAACCTCTGGGCTGGCTTATATATGAAGGCCCATAAAGAAGACCCGACCAGGAGTCTGACGTGCAAAGCGTGGAGATTGAAACCCTAGAAGGAAATCGACTTACTTTGTATAGCACATAGAAAACTTGTAAAGTAGAATAGAACTCCACATCGTGTAGGAGTCGGACTCTAGGAATCCTGGGACCCGACACCTTTATAAGCCGAGGACCATGGGAGCCAGAGCCAGAACTTACAACAAGCCAGGTTTAGACAACTCGCTTTAGGGCCTAGATCTCCACGAGACTAAGCCGGTGAAACATCACCACTGTAATCGATACGATCGACTCTTTTTATTGAGGAGTCGATCCCCATATAGTCATAAAGCAAGAGTAGGTCTTTACCGCACCGTCGGGGACGAACCTGGGTAACTCGCCGAGTCTTGTGCCAATGTCGACTCCCTCTTTGAATTCGCCTCGTAGCAAAGGTCCCACGATAAGTCCGACTCTACGGACATCTGCCGTGACTATCCCACGATAGGATTCGTCTGGTGACGTGGCTCACCGTGGGTGGTCCGATCTGGATCCAACGGTCCAGATCGTGGTCGCCAGATCTGGGGGAGTGATTGGTGGATGTGCAAGGTGGCAGCGGGGATTGGGCTGGCATGGAAAGAGAGGTGGATGGCTAGGGTTTGCCAATTTTTGGTAGGGGTAGCTGAAAGTGCTATCTTCCCTTAATTATATTTTTATGTTGATGACAATGTACATATAGAGGACTAATCATGTTTGCCAACTATATCTCAGGTTTTAGTCCTCGGTGCGTTGTGTTGGTGGATCAAGGACCATATAATCATGTCGATATGCTCAAGATACGAATCCAATCCATGTTAAAGCGTAAGCTTTTCGGTTTATCTTGAGTATAGGGATCCCCGCACTATTAAGAGGGGATCAGTGGGTTTGTGTTTAAGATTTGCTCAAAGCTAATTAAAACTAAAACATCTTAACACAATATTGGAGCTCAAAAGTAAAAATATGATCACTGCTTTCGGGCGTCCGACGAGTTTTGGACGTCCGACATTTCAAAGTTTCGGACGTCCGACAAACATCGGACGTCCGACATCCCATATATTGTTTATCGTTGGAAAGGTCAGTAGGAATGCGAAAATGCCGGACTTTCGACATGTTCCAGACGTCCGACCTCTCGGACGTCCGAACTCTTTCGGACGTCCGATGTTCTACTGATCTTTTTCCTACAATGGTGGTTGCTGCACGCAGATATAACACTTCGGACGTCCGACCTGGCTCGGACGTCCGACATGTGAACTTTCGGACGTCCGATACCTGACGGACGTCCGACACTTACACATCATTAATGTCCCAACGGCCATTTCGTCCCTTGGGCTATAAATACCCCCTCACTCCCACTTGTGAGGGTTGACCACTTCATTTAGAAACACCCAAGAACACAAGTGCTCCCTCTCACTCTCTCCCTCACCAAATCTCAGATCCCGGAGAGTTCCCTGAGAGTTCTTGACGGATCTTTCACCCAGTGATAGATCCGCCCTTCCCCATCTTCCAACCAACGCAAATCGCGTTTTGAGCAAGTCTTGAGCATTTCCCATTGATCTTGTTACTCTTGGAGGTTGGAGACTCCAAGGCGGGTAGGAGTTCTTCGGAGAGGAATCGACCATTGTGATTACCCCCGTTGAGTTTGTGAGGGTTTGGTGACCACCTTTAAGGTCAACCGGTAGTGGTTGGGAATCTCCTTCGTGGTGATATCTCAAGGGGAATAGAGTGATCCTTCGTGGCGTTGGTGTGCCTTCGTGGTTTCACCCACTCTCTCTGAACGGTGAGTAGCTTCCCTCCAAGGAAGTGAACATCGGGATACATCATTGTCTCCGCGTCATTCGGTTATCCCTACTCTTTCCCCTTATTACTTGTACTACCGTATTATTTGCCCCTCACTTGCTTTTGTTTATTGTGCTTATTGTTTATCTTGTCTTTGCTAAATAGATCTTGCAATTGTTAGGCACACCTTTGTTTTCCGCACTATTGCCTAAAAATTGCTAAGTAGTGATAAAATTTGTAATAAGACCTATTCACCCCCCCCCCTCTAGGTCTATCTCGATCCTTTCAATTGGTATCAGAGCCTCGTGCTCTATTCTTGTGGCTTAACCGTCCTAGAGCAAGATGACCAAGAACGGCATCCCCGAAAGTTCGGGTGCCAATGTGGAGGAGGTCGCAATTGCTGCGGATGCCGCGAGTTCGGAAGCTGAGAGATTGGCTACCGAACAAAGGGCCGCCGCACAAGCTGCGTTGCCTCCCTCCACGGGGCATGTTAGTTATGAGATTGAGGACCCCAAGTTGTTCACCTCCGGAGATATGGAAAAAGCCTTGCAAAAGTCTTTGGACAATCAAAGGAAGGAAATGGAAGCCTCCTTTGCTAGATTGAAGGCTTCGGCTTCGGATTCACAATCGTCAAGTGGTGTGGCCCCTAGGTCCCCACAAGCGACCTTTGTGCACCCCGGTTCCGAGGCTCCCTTGCAAAGAGGTGGTCCCTACCAATGGGACTATCCTGCTCCTAAGCGTGTGGAACCTAAGTACAATTTCAACGGCAATCCGCCGGTGCTAACCGAGAACACTAACTTTTTGGATTGGAAAATTCTTATGGCAGATTATCTTAGGTTTGTGTGTGAACCCATGTGGAACCTCATCGACTCCGGGAAAGGCTACTATCCCGTTGATCCGAACAACCTTACTCCAAGTGAAGTGTTTGATCGACATCTCAACCTTGCGGCTATTGGGTTCTTGAAGAGAGGAATGGATGAGTTGACACGTGCACCATTTCTTCATATCACCAATGCCAAGGAAATGTGGGATACTCTTATCATTGCCAAGTCCGGCACCGGGTCGCTTCAAATGACAAGATATGAGACCGCAAAGAATGCATTGCACAACCTTCACATGAAGAAAGATGAGATGCCCCAACAACTTCATATGAGTCTCAAGGTTCTCTCTGCTCATGTCCAGTCCTTCACATGTGAAAAATCTTTGGATGGATATCAAATCACCAACCGTTACCTTGTGGACAAAATGTTGAATGCTCTCATGGTGTATTCTCATCAAATGGTGTGGGAATTGAGGCGTATGCCCGACTTCTTCAAGATGACACCGGATGATGTGATTGCCACCTTCTTGCAATATGAAGAGCACCTAAAGGAGTCCAAGAGGCTTCTTGCCACATATGGTGGTCCGTCCTCAAACCTTGCTCTCAAGGCTAGGCTCGAGGAGTTTGATGATGATGAGGAAGAAGATGAGTATGAAGATGATGATAACTTCGATGATACTCCCTCATATGATGATATTGCTCTCTTTGTGAAGAAGTTCACCAAAGGGGACTTCAAAGGAAGATTCCAAAAGAAGAAGACGAGAAACTGCTACAACTGTGAGAGACCGGGACATTTTGCGGAGGAGTGTCCATATGAGAAAAGAGAGGACAAACCTCGATTTCCTCGGAAGGATGTCGCCAAGAAGCTCCCAAACCCTCTCAACATCAAGTTCAAAAAGAAAGCATTGTTGGCACTTTAAGGGTCCTATCCCGAGGATGTTGGTGGTGTGGCCGGGGTTGCTCAAGATACATAAAAAACCTTGAAGCTCCTCAACAAGGAAGGTGAAGTTGTAAACTACAACTACATGAGTGACTACGCCGGCAATGCTCAAAAGTGTCTCATGGCCAAGTTGGTTGACAATGACATTCCTTCCTCCTCGGCTAAGATCAAGGTAACTCCTATTGATGAGTCCTTCATGTTCTCTTCCGAACCTCATGATGAATTTCATGATGCGGAAAGTGATGATGCACATGCTATATGTGAAGATTTGTTGTTTGCCAAAGTGAACAAAATGATGAGCTCTCTCAAAGGCAACAAGCTCAAAATGTTTCAATTACTTATGGATGTGGTGGGTAAGCACTCCACAACCATTAAGGGTCTTGAAATCCTCCTCACCGAGGAAAAGGAGAACTATACTCTCCTTGAGCGAAAATTTGACTTTGAGGAAGCTCAAAATGACAACTTATGCAAAGTTGTTCACGCATCAAACGACTTAAATGACAAGCATGTTGCCTCCTTGAAAAAGGCTAATGAAATATGTAAAGAACTTGCTAATGATATGAGCAAACATGTGGAGCTAAACACCTCCCTTTCTAAGGATGTTGAGGTACTCACCTTGTCCCTCAAGGCAAAAGATGAGGAACTCACCACCCTTAAGAAAAATCTCGAGGCCCACAAACTTGCCCATATAAAAACACTTACGAAGATGTCTCCTCCGACTATTGTGCATATTGATGCTTGTGCTACTAACTCTACCATTGATCAAGCATCACTCATTGAGGAGAACATAGCTCTTCATGCTCAATTAAAGAAGGGCCTCTTGACTTGTGCCCAATGCGAGAAAAACCTAAATAATGTATTAAGTCATCACAAAGAATCCTTTGCTAAGGAAGGACTTGGATTTGATCCAAGTACGAGTGTGACAAAGGATGTCACCCTTAGCAAGGAATCAACTCCCCAAAAGGTGATCTTTGTTCGTGAAGGGCACAAAGACAAAGGTAAGAAAATTGTTGATAAGGTTGGTGTTGGGAATGCGAAGGTGATGTGCGAGGTGATGATAGTCATTTCTCGCCCTTCGTTGGTAAACCCCAAGTGGAAGGCGTGATGTAGCACAGCAGCAAATTTCCCTCAGTAAAGATACCAAGGTTTGTCTCCAGTAGGACTCCGGAGATGATAAGTAGGTGTCAGCGGCGCAACTGACGCAAACCTGCACACAGACACAAATAACTTTGTTCCCAACGAAGTTTAGAGAGGTTGTCAATCTCTCCGGTCTTATTGTTCACAAAGGATCAAACGCAAGGGATAATGATAGCAACTGAAAGTAAGAGCAAAAAAAAATTAGCGTGGAAAAAGTAATGAGGATATGGACCGGGATACGTGATGTTCACTAGTGATGTCTCTCTCCCAAAAGAAGATAAAACTGCTATGCGAGGTGAACAAATTACAGAAGGGCAATTGACAGGATTATGAACGCACCGCAATGCTAACTATGCTACAAAAGAAAGGAAGAGGCTCAAAAGCATGGGCAGTACGCCAAAATAAGTAGACCGAAATCCAACTGCATCTACTACTAATCATCCACCTTGAGATATCTATCCAGAACATCTCGCTGGTATTAAGTTGCGAGCCCCACCCAAAGTGTAAACCCAAAGCAACATACAACTGCATTAAAAAGCACTTTGCGTAAAGTAAACAATCCTTGTAACCGCGGTTACAAGCACCACTGTTTCCCCCCTTGTGGCAACATCATATCCCCTAGACTCATGTTTCTGTCACTCAAGCTAGTCATCAGGGGGCATGAACCCACAATCGAGCATAACGTTCCCTCTTGGGGTTACTACCTACTACTTGGCCAAAGCAATAAACAACAACGGACAACATGCAAGAATTACTTAGGAACAAAAATATAAGAGATAAGAACCAAATATACTACTCAATCACAATCTGAACATAATCTCATAATCCATCAGATCCCATCAAACTCAGCATAGCAACAACAGAAAGATTACAAAAGTGCCTCGATCATGTAGGGCAGCTCACGAGGTCTAAACCATGAAGAACAAAGAGGGGAGAAGAACATCACATAGCTAATGATCACGGACCCATGGTCCAAGGAAAACTACTCACGAGACATCCGGGAAGCATCCATGGTGGAGAGGAGACTCCCGGAGGTCGGCCCTCCCTCCGGCAGGGTTCCGGGAAGAGGTCTTCTGGTGCTCCTGATCTCGGAAGCGCGGCGGCGGCGGAACAGAGGAGAGATCGCGAAAAAGGGTTCCGTTCTCGGAAGTTTCCCGTGACGGAGAATATATAGGCGAAGGGGGGTAGCCAGGGGGACCACCAGGGGTCCAGGCGCCCACCTAGCGCGGCCAAGCCCTAGGGCGCGCCACCAGGGCGCCTGGCCCCCTGGTGGTGGCCCTCTAGCCCCACCCAGGTTCTTCCGGAAGGTTCCTTCCCGCTGATTTTTTATCTGATTTTTCCCGAATTTTTGGAGCACTTTTTATATGGGGGAAAACTGATATAGAAAAACAGCAGAAAACAGGAACTGGCACTTTGGTGCACTGATTTAATAGGTTAGTCCGAATATGATCAAAAGTGTAGGAAAGTGTATCTAGATCATAGCAATATCACACAAAACATGCATGGAGCAAGCAGAAATTATAGATACGTTTTGGACGTATCAGAAGGCCATTAGGGGCAAGCCCACTCCTACCAAGAAGAATGAGAAAATGCCCCCATCCTATGTGCTCCGTAAGGCAAAGGATGGAGAGGTGTTTGCGAAATTCATTGGGCCCCGTAATGCTTTTCGTTTCTATACCATTTGGGTTCCAAAGACCCTTGTTACTAACCTTAGAGGTCCCATTGCAAAATGGGCACCTCTAACCAAAGCCTAAATCCATGTGTAGGATGCTATCTCCGGTGGAGTCAAATGGGTGATTGATAGTGGATGCACCAATCATATGACCGGAAAAGCCGTTTGCTCAAGGACTTCATGGATGCAATTCAACCATACATGAGCATTGTCTTTGGTGGTGGTTCCAAGGGAAAGGTACTTGGGTTGGGCAAAGTGGCTATTACTAATGACATGTCTCTTGCAAATGTCATGCTTGTCCAATCCCTTCAATACAATTTGCTTTCCGTTCGTCAACTAGCTTCTGTTGGTTATGATACACTATTTGGTCTAACAAGTGTGAAAGTCTTTAGGAGAGATACTCTCGAAGTGACCTTTGTTGGAGAGTTGGATGGCAACCTTTATACGGTTGATTTCTCAAAAGAGAGTACTTACCATGCAACTTGTCTAATGGCCAAGGCCGACAAGGGGTGGCTATGGCATCGCCGGCTAGCCCATGTCGGTATGAGAAATCTAAAAGATCTCCTAAAGGGTGAACACATGACTAACAAACGTGTCTTTTGAGAAAGATCGTGTGTGTAGTGCATGCATAGCCGGGAAGCAACATCAAGCAAAGCATACCCCCAAGAATATCGTGTCAACGTGAAGGACTTTGGAGCTCCTTCATGTGGATCTCTTTGGTCCTCCATCATGGGTAGTCTTGGTGGGAAGAAATATGGTCTCGTCATTGTAGATGATTATTCAAGATACACATGGGTGTTCTTTCTCAAGTCCAAGGACGAGACGAAGGCCACCTTCATTGATTTTTCCAAGCAAGCACAAAGGAAATACAACATGGCTATCTTGGCAATACGAAGTGACAATGTCTCCGAATTCAAGAACTACACCTCAGAAGAATTCTTGAGTGATAAGGGGATAGAACATCAATATTCCTCACCTTACACCCCTCAACAAAATGGTGTAGCCGAGAGGAAGAACCGTACTCTTGGGGAGATGGCCCGGTCCATGTTGGATGAGTACAAGTCACCATATAGCTTTTGGGCCGAAGCCATCAACACCGCATGTCATGCATCATACCGGCTCTTTCTTCGCAAGATCTTGATGAAGACCCCCTATGAGATTCTAACCGGTCACAAGCCAAACGTCAAATACTTCCGAGTATTCGGTTGTAAGTGTTTCTTTCTCAATAAGAAAGACCGGTTAGCTAAGTTTCAATCCAAAACAATTGAGGGTATATTTGTTGGGTATGCTTCAAATTCTCACGCCTATAGGGTCTACAACAAATCCACTGGATGTATTGTGGAAACTTGTGACGTGGAGTTTGATGAATTTAATGGCTCCCATGGGGAGCAAGTTGATATAAGTGATGTAGGAAATAATGAAGACCCTTCTCAAGAAATCTTGGCTATGGGCACTGGAGATCTTGTGCCCATTGCTCAAGTCCCTAGAGATGATGAGGTGTGTGATGGGCCAAGTGTTCCACCACCACAAGCACCTCCTCCTACAACTCAAGATCCGATTGCTCATGATGAGCCAACTATCCAAGAACAAGAACAAGACCCTCCACAATCCGATGTTTTTTCTCAACCACAAGTTGAGGTTGCGGTTGATCCACGTGATCGACTTGACCGCATTTGCTTTGGAGAAAATGATGAAATTGATGATGGCTCTGCCCTTGATGATGAACCAAATGTTGCCCATGAGCCCGAATGGGTAGAGCCTATTGAAACTCCAACTTCCATCATGCCATTGGTGGCCAGACGTGTTGATGTTGACAAGATCCTCACGGGATTGGGGCAAGGTATAGTTACTCGTCGTCAACTTATGAACTTTTGTGCTCACTTCTCGTTTGTGTCTTGCATTGAACCACTTAGGGTTGAACAAGAACTTGTGGATGCGTATTGGCTCATTGCAATGCAAGATGAGCTCACTAGCTTCACCCGGAATGAAGTTTGGTCTCTCGTGGAGAGGCCTTCCGGTCATGATCATAACATCATTGTAACCAAGTGGATCTTCAAAAACAAGCAAGATGAATATGGTAATATCATTCGAAACAAGGCTAGGCTAGTGGCTCAAGGGTACTCCCAAGTTGAAGGCTTGGATTTTGATGAGACCTTTGCTCCCGTTGCTCGCCTTGAATCTATACGCATGTTTCTTGCTTATGCCGCATTCAATGGATTTCCATTATTTCAAATGGATGTAAAAAGTGCTTTCCTTAATGGTCCTCTACAAGAGGATGTATATGTAGCTCAACCACCCGGCTTTTGTGACCCTCATCACAAGGACCACGTGTACAAACTTCATAAGGCATTATATGGTCTTAAGCAAGCCCCTAGGGCTTGGTATGACCATCTTAGGAAATTTTTACTCGAGGAAGGATTTGTGAGGGGTGTCATTGATGCCACTCTTTTTACCAAGAGAACCAATGGTGAATTGCTCATATGCCAAATCTATGTAGATGACATCATATTTGGTTCTCCTAATCCATATTTGTGCAAGTGGTTCTCGGAAACTATGACCAAGAACTTTGAGATGTCCATGATGGGGAGCTTGAAGTATTTCCTTGGATTTCAAATCGAGCAATTTGCCGAAGGAATCTTCATCTCTCAAACAAAGTACATTCAAGACATGCTAAGAAAGTTTGGTATGAAGGATGCCAAGCCATGCAAGACACTCATGCCAACCAAGGGATATCTAGATCAAGACCTTTCCGGTATTCCATTTGATGCTACTCTTTATCGTTCTATGATTGGGTCATTGCTTTACCTTTGTGCATCTAGATCGGATATTATGCTTAGCGTAGGAATGTGTGCAAGATATCAAGCCTCTCCCATGGAGAGTCATCATTTGGCGGTTAAACGCATTCTTAGATACCTTGTTCATACTCCTTTGTTGGGCCTTTGGTACCCCAAGGAAGACAAGTTTGATCTCTTGGGTTACACCGATGCGGATTGGGCCGGAGATAAGGTGGATCGGAAGTCAACATCCGGTTCATGCCAATTTCTTGGGCGCTCATTGGTAAGTAGGCATTCCAAGAAACAAAATTTTGTCTCCCTCTCCACCGCTGAAGCCGAGTATGTGGCCTCCGCAAGTTGTGCTACTCAAGTTCTATGGATGAGGCAAACCTTGAAGGATTATGGCCTCACCTACAAGAAGGTACCCATTTTATGTGACAATGAAAGTGCTATCAAGATTGCCAACAACCTGTGTCAACATCCTCGCACCAAGCATATTGACATTCGTCATCACTTCATACGGGATCACATTCAAAAGGGTGATATTGTTCTTGCACATGTGGGCACCGACAGCAACTTGCCGATATTTTCACAAAACCATTGGATGAAGCAAGGTTTTTCCAACTAAGGGGTGAACTTGGTATCTTGGAACATTATAGCTTCTCGGCCTAGGGGTATCTTGCTCTCATTCATGCACATAGCAACTATCTTGTCTAGATGTAGGCATATATGTAGGGGGAGACACTCACTCAATGAGTTCTCTCCTTCTACATGATGCATAAATGGATCCCCACATCAACAATCCGCGTGCTCACCACGGTGAACCCACGTGTAGCGGTTATCGATGGAGTAAGTGTCTTTGAACCCAAGGTACATCTTCGCGGTGTCAAAGCACTATACACTCAAACATGGTGGTTTCGGCCACCACCTCTCTTTTGAGAAAGGTTTGATTTGATCATTCATGTGTGCATCCATGGTTATGATGTTGTGTGTTTATCTATTTTTGGCCCATGTCAAGGTTGTTCGAAATTCTAGCATCAATTATTTCTTCACATTCTCGGAATTACACGTCAAATCCCAGTTGCCTGTCAGAAAACCGTTGGATTTCGGACGTCCGACACGTCGGACGTCCAAAACTCGTCGGATTTCCGACATTCCCTGGAGCCCACACCTGGGTGCCCAACCTGACCAGCATGCGCAGAATCAGCCTTCTTCGGAAATCCGTTGGGTTTCGAACGTCCGACGGACGTCCGAATTTGGTTGCACTATATATGCTGAGCGTCAGGACGAGGGGGGCAGTTTTCTTTCCCCTTGGTCGTCCCTCTCTGCACACCCTCGTGCGCCGCCGCCGCCTGACGCCGACGCCGGCCGCCCCGGCCTCCCCGGTGCTCCTCTCCTCCGGATCTCCTTCCCCGCGGTACTTCTCGTCCCGATCTACCCGCTCATCTGATTGGTTTTGCAATTTTTTCCCGGTTTCTTGCCTCATTCTTGCATCTCCTTCCTCTAGGGATTCGCAATGGTGACGACGAAAACTTGCGGTCGCAAGAATCGTGAGGCCTCCGATTCCCGTGGTATGCTCATCCCTAGCCTTCTCTCCTTCGTGTGGCTTCATTTGTTGGTTAGGGTTTCGTACTCACATTTCTCCCGAATGGCTAGGTGGTTCCGGGGATGAACCGCCCCGTCTTCGTCGCCGCATGAAGCAACTGACGTACACGGAACCCTCCTCGGACAGTGAGCACACTCCTAGTGCGGAGGATAGTACCTATGCCTCTGAATTTGAGGATGAAGAGGAGTTTGTGGTTGAAGAAGATGATCCCCCAGTGGTGACTTGCCCCTCCAAACTTGGGGTGCGTCGCCCGACTAAGGGCTCCTCATCGGTGTCTGGTGCTCGGGATGATGAGGATCCTGCTGATGCCCCTCCTATGCCTCCGATACATATCTCATCTGAGCCAGTGGTTGGTACTAGACGTATGATGGCAGATTACTCGAAGATTTCTTTGGATGCCTACCGCAAGCTTCGCCGTGTTAATCAGTTTGAGGCTCCTCAGGATTGTCTGGACAGCAGGTTCGGACCAATATGCAGGTCGATATCTTCACGTCAGTTGCAGTTCGTCAGGAACTTGCAAACTCTCATGCCTGCATCCCCCTTGACTTCATCCAGGAAAATCCGGACAAGTTTCCCGGTGTAATGGCTATTATTGATTCTGTGGGGCTCGGTCCAGTCTTCAGCTTTCGGCGTGACTGGAATACTTCTGCGATCCTCCAGTTCTATGCTACATGCTACTTCCACACCAATCACCGAGAGATATCATGGATGACTGGTGAGCAGCAGTGCACAGCCACGTTTTCTCAATTTCAGAGAGCTCTGAACATTCGGTCCTCTGGTGTCCGGATTCATGCCTCTACCAAGGATAAGCCCAAGGGGATCAATGATTGTCTGTGTTTTGTTAAGTCTGGGATTCATGGTGATGACAGCTACAGGAAGGCAAATGACATATCCATTTGGAAGCAGCCCTATAGGTTTCTCTACCAGTGCGTCCTCTGGACTCTATATCCCAAGTCTGGTGACATGACTCATTGCAGCAGCTCTGCTATCACACTGATGTGTAATATCCATGACACTCCTCTCAAGCGCCTTGATGTGGCCCACTATCTTTGGCACGAGATTCGGATGGAGAGTCTTCAACAGCGTCGCCAATATCCCCATGCACCCTTCATCATGGCACTCATTCAGTACATCGTCTCCTCCCCATTGGAGATCACTCATCCCCACGCTGTTTGGTCCATTCCGGAGCACATGTACTTTGATGCTCCTGAGGTTGGTCTGACGCGACCTGTTCCGATACACACCACGGTTCGTGGCAACCTTGAGCGTCAGTCTGTGGAGCTGGCTCCTATGCGTCGTATGGCTCGGTTTTTTGGTAAGGCCCAAGCGGCTATGATGCGCGCTATTTCTTTCAACTGCCACTCCAATCACACGGTGGTCTCGCGTCTCATCCAGTCCAAGAACTCCCTGAAGGCCCGTCTGCGTGCACATGGAGAGGCCAACGTCAGTGATGATGAGCGCCTTCCCGATGCTCCTCCCGCTGATCTTGGCTTCGACTTCCCTACGGGACCGGAGTGGGCGGATTTCTTCCCTGGAGACCCTGGCGCCAGTGGCAGTGGGACTCACTAGTTTCATCAGCGCGTGTGCCCCTTTTTGGTCCTTGATGCCAAAGGGGGAGAGTCATATGTGTTTTACTTATGGTGTCTAGGTGATCGAGACTTGATTATGTCGTTGTATGGGATTCTGGTGTGTTAAGACCTTTGTGTGTGATCGTTATGTGTACTCTGTGTTATGCATTGTGTACTTTGTGTTATGCATGGTGTTGCTCTTGCGTTTGGCTGGATTTTGGCATTATGGGTCTATTATGTTTTGGTGCAATCTAATCTGTCATCTCCATAACCAATGATTGCTTGCCTTGATATCATGTATTGTGACTCGCCCCAAATGTGTGCATCGTATGTAAAAGTAAAGAATCTTATATGAACATATTATGGGGGAGTTCATTGTAAAACTTGCTCCCACCAAAAGCAAATTTTTGAATAATTTTGGGAGCTATATGTATGTTGTCATCAACTACAAAAAAGGGGGAGATTGAAAGTGCTATCTTGCCCTTAATTATATTTTGATGTTGATGACAATGTACATATAGAGGACTAATCATGTTTGCCAAGTATATCTCAGGTTTTAGTCCTCGGTGTGTTGTGTTGGTGGATCAAGGACCATATAATCATGTCGATATGCTCAAGATACGGATCCAATCCATGTTAAAGCGTAAGCTTTTCGGTTTATCTTGAGTATAGGGATCCCCACACTATTAAGAGGGGATCAGTGGGTTTGTGTTTAAGATTTTCTCAAAGCTAATTAAAACTAAAACATCTTAACACAATATTGGAGCTCAAAAGTAAAAATATGATCACTGCTTTCAGGCCTCCGACGAGTTTTGGACGTCCGACATTTCAAAGTTTCGGACGTCCGACAGACATCGGACGTCCGACATCCCATATGTTGTTTATCGTTGGAAAGGTCAGTAGGCATGAGAAAATGCTGGACTTCCGACATGTTTCAGACGTCCGACCTCTCGGACGTCCGAACTCTGTCGGACGTCGGATGTGCTACTGATCTTTTTCCTACAATGGTGGTTGCTGCACGCAGATATAACACTTCGGACGTCCGACCTGGCTCGGACGTCCGACCTGGCTCGGACGTCCGACATGTGAACTTTCGGACGTCCGATACCTGACGGACGTCCGGCACTTACACAGCATTAATGTCCCAACGACAATTTCGTCCCTTGGGCTATAAATACCCCCTCACTCCCACTTGTGAGGGTTGACCACTTCATTTAGAAACACCCAAGAACACAAGTGCTCCCTCTCACTCTCCCCTCACCAAATCTCAGACCCCGGAGAGTTCCTTGAGAGTTCTTGACGGATCTTTCACCCAATGATAGATCCTCCCCTTCCCCATCTTCCAACCAAAGCAAATCGCGTTTTGAGCATGTCTTGAGCATTTCCCATTGATCTTGTTACTCTTGGAGGTTGGAGACTCCTAGGCGGGTAGGAGTTCTTCGTAGAGGAATCGACCATTGTGATTACCCCCGTTGAGTTTGTTAGGGTTTGGTGACCACCTTTAAGGTCAACCGGTAGTGGTTGGGAATCACCTTCGTGGTGATATCTCAAGGGGAATAGAGTGAGCCTTCGTGGCGTTGGTGTGCCTTCGTGGTTTCACCCACTCTCTCCGAACGGTGAGTAGCTTCCCTCCAAGGAAGTGAACATCAGGATACATCGTTGTCTCTGCGTCATTCGGTTATCCCTACTATTTCCCCTTATTACTTGTACTACCGTATTATTTGCCCCTCACTTGCTTTTGTTTATTGTGCTTATTGTTTATCTTGTCTTTGCTAAATATATCTTGCAATTGTTAGGCACACCTTTGTTTTCCGCACTATTGCCTAAAAATTTCTAAGTAATGATAAAATTTGTAATAAGACCTATTCACCCCCCTCTAGGTCTATCTCGATCCTTTCAGTAGCTCTGTTATAAATAGCAAGTGGGTGGTTGGGAGGGGTTTCGGGCCACAAAATGCCCCGTTTCGGGTCCGGTTTTTCGGGTGGGCTAGAATTTGAAGATAAGAGGAGAATCCCGGGGTCCAGCTAATAGCGCGCGCGACATTTTGTAAATGCGCCCCTCGGATTATATCGGCTACTATGCCCGGCACATCTGAACGATCATCTACCCGACGAAGTCGGAATCGCGCAAAATCGAAACACATCGTCGCAACACGATAACCACGTCGTCTACAACGTTTAACGCCAAAAGAGAACGTCGAGCACCTCCCAATAAAATAACCCATTTAAATATAAATGGGTTTTTTTCGTTCCGATGGCGATGGTTGTTCTCGTGCC
Organism: Bromus sterilis; assembly: GCA_950022295.1. NCBI lineage: Eukaryota > Viridiplantae > Streptophyta > Magnoliopsida > Poales > Poaceae > Bromus > Bromus sterilis. The sequence continues at coordinate 131,650,203 of OX465601.1, read as the reverse complement.
GAAAGTTGTGACGGTGCTCGGGTGAAACCCGGTGTCGCAAAGGTCATGTGCCGTTGGGAAAATGGTTTGGTCCCGCATCCGATACGAGAAAGAGGGGGAAATATAATCACCGTTTAATAAATCAGTGAAAAAAATACTGCAAACAATTCTAGCAATCAACAAAATAAAGGAACAAACAATTTTTTTAATTTGGGTGAAAATCCCGGGCTATTACATCGGCCCATCTGGGCGTAGGTCAGCCGGCGCAGAGCACGGCCCTTTGGAAAATCTCTAATATACTAAACCCCTAGGGGTAAATTTCCTAGGAATAATTTGCACCGATCTATTTCAGTATCGGCCAGATTTTGACCGGGTCGTGTGCTGTGTGTCACCCTGTGCAAAACTGAATCGAAACCGAAAACCGAATCGAAAAAACCCGAATTGAAACCGAAATTTAGGTTTTCCAGTTTTAGGTTTCAATTTCAATTTTCAAAATAGCAAACCGTATTGAATTCGGTTTTTCAGGTTTTAAACCGAAATAAACCGGTTAACCGAATAAAACCGAAAACAGTCCAAGTTTTTATTTTTTAGGGGTGAAAGGCTGCCCAGGCGCCTATCCCACCTAGCCACCAGGCAGGCAGCCAACCCAACTTCAAGTCACACACACGACAATTGAGTCGCAACCCTAGCCAGACGCCGCACTCAGGAACACAGCGGGAGGGAGAGCCAGGCAGCCACCGGGAGGGAGAGCCACGCAGCCACCGGGAGGGAGAGCCAGTGGCCGCACATCTTGCGGCGTCTCGGAGTCCTCGGCGTCCTCGGCCTCAGTGCGGGGTCCTCGGCCTCCTCGCCGGCCGCCGCGCATGTCCCATCGGCCGTCGCGCTCGCCCCGCTTGTAGCTTGGCCCTTATTGACGCTGCTCGGTGGTTGCTGTCGCCGCTTGGACAGCTATCTCCGCATCACCCTCCTCCACGGCATGGGATCTAGGAATCCCCTATCTTTTCTCGGCAGCCGCTGCCGGTTTATCTCTTCGGTTAAGGATACCGAATGTCTCTTTCAAGCTTGATAATGCAAGGGCACAATAGAATTTTCATATAACACATAACATTTTATGGCTAAAACTGACAAAAATGTCATAAAGGAAACAAAATGAAGTTTAGATGTGAAAACAAGAATAAAGAAAAATTTAGGACCATAAAAAGAAGCAGATTTCAAAAATAGGTGAGATAAGAAATTTTCTCATAAATGTATTGCTTGAAACTTCAAAATCGTGTCAACTTTGGTTATTTCGGTTATTACCAAAACCGAACCGATAACAAGTGGTTATTACCGAAACTGAACCGTATCTATGTATAAAACCGTATAAACCGAAGTATAAAAACCGTATAAACTGAAAACCGTATAAACCGAACCTGTGTGTGGTTTCATCTCCAAGTGGGTCTTTATGGTCAGAGGCTGTCATCGAGAGAAGAAGGGAGAAACTTTCTGGTTCGTGGGTGGCGTGGCGGCTAGGAGCGCCTCTCAGAATACGTGTCGACCAACGGCATCTACCCGGTTGTCCACAGAGGAGAGAGGCGCATGGAGGGCTTTGGGTAGCCGCCACCGCTGGGGACTGGGGAGTGTGTGCCATGGTTGATCTTGACAAAGGGGAAGAGGTGGCTTGGGGAGGGAGTTGGCGACGGGAGCAGATTCGCTGGTGTCAGTGTGCCGAGCACGGGAACACGCACAACAGTGGGGATGGCGCGGATGTGAGTGCGGCTGCTGCCCATCGCGGTCGACCGGGAGGGAGGGATGGAAGCTGTGCACGCAGATGAATTTCGATGTTTCCGTTGGGCCTCCTCCCACAACACCTCAACCCATCCCCACTCGAGGCAGGTATCCAACTACTTCGCTATTGTCTCTTGATTAATGGAGCAATAGTACAATCATTGTTCCTTCTTCATTTCTCCTACTCAGTATGTCTTCTCAGATCCAAGTTAGTGGATCCCATCTTCTTCTTTTTCCCTGGTGATGTTTCCCTAATTTCCCATCCTTAAAATCATTATGCTCTCTGATTTTAAAGACCTGGGAATCAATTGATGATGCAATTTGCGATTTGGCATCTCAATTTTGACCCTATAAGGAATCGGTGGTGTAGAGGTCTTTCTGGATCGCGTGGATATACCTATTGCTTCTGCATCTCCCTCACAAGCACAAAAGGATGCGGTGGAGGCTAAGATTTCGCATCGGCAGAGGCGCGCGTGAACGGCGAGGAGCGACGACCGTGAATGGAGGTTGGTGCTGCGTGTGGACCAACACTGGCTTGATGGCGGCAGCGGCGGCGCTTGCGGTGACGAACGAGCTGGCACACTGCCTCTTCGCGCGGTGAGGTTTCTGGCGTTGGCCTCTGGGGGTCTCGTGGGAGGAGATGGTCGTCACCGCGTAGTGGATCTCGCTTGGTGAGCTCCTCGCCAACCCGAGGCCGCGTGTTCGCGTGTATCACTTTTGCTGGGATTAGCACCTTCTACAACATATGTTTAGGCTTTAGACTGTAAAATACAAGGGGCTGGTACTTCTCGCGGGATAGGTTAAAATCATATTTGAGACTTCCCCTTGCTTATTAGCCTATTCCCGTGGGCTGGTTCTAATTTGTTCTTGCGTTCCTACTTTGTTGCAGTTTAGTTTTGGTCAATCTACCACAATCCTATTTGTAGTTTCTGCCTATGGCTACTTTGAGTAATTATATTCAGTTTCAAAAATAGGTTGGTATTCTCACTTTTATTGTGAGAGAGAACAAAGGAGTGCTCATACACACTGAGAATTTAGCTATCAGATCAATCCTACATAGGTGGACAGAAGGAGTGTAACATTTTCCAGCAAGGCTTATAGTATCAAAATGTCTCTGAAGCAAGTCACAAAAGGTAAATACGGCAAGGACCAGTTTACTTCAGAAATAAAATTTTGTCAGGCCTTTCATTATGCATCACATGGTCATTTGCAATTTAAGATTTAAGAGAAATATTTTGAGATACATTTGATGATGGCTTCTTCGCAAAAGAACATAGTTTTTATACTTTTATTAACTAACTTAGATTCTAGGAGAGAATACCTCAATACTAAATATGGATGGAAATAGTATTCCTACACTTCTACTATCCTCTTTTCCTGCTGGTAGCAATATAAAATCCATTTTACATGCTTCATGCAATATTATCATTTTCTATAAATGAGTATTCTTTCATATTTAGTTTAATGCTTCAAATCCTTCCAGTTTAAGTTTAGGCATGTCTTACTTATCTTGCGCAATTTATTGATATTATCTAAAATACATTATAAAATGACATAAAAAATGATCCATACCATCAAAAACTTCACATGAACCATCTGATGATTCGTGTGTCCTTTGATGTTATATGACAATGGCGTGTAATGAAGAAAATATGTATTCTCTTTGATGACCTTTGCTTCGTCAAATGTGCAAGCAAGTTTTCTTATAATTTTTTTGGAGTGTTATGTCATGAGTATGTTTCATCTAACATGTAGGTTGTTGCTGGAAAAAAATAGGAATACCAAAAAACTTTTGCATGGATGTAGAGGGTTAATGCATGTCTTTCAAACAAACTACGTTGATGTGATTGTTTGGTCATTATTTTTGTTCATGTGAATCAGTGGTGTTATAAAGAGCTCCAGTGGCGAAGTTGATCGTGTGGAGCTTATAAAGAGGGTGGTCATCCAGTAAGGATATGAGAGGGCACGAAGGGTCCTTTCTATGCAGTTCATGCTAGGGTATTATATGAAAAGGATCTTTCATGTTTATTTTATCATAATTTTGTTGATGTCTGGATTCTTAGGTATTCCGTTCATAGCTTGTTTGATTTCTGCTAGGTGGAGTTGCTTCTTTCGCTCTATTGCTTTGTAAGATGAACAAACTATGGCCCGTTGGTTTATGTAGTAGCATGTATGAGTGTATATTATCCCATTATTTCCTTCTTTTTGGTGGTCTTTCCTTTATGAAATCATCAAACCAAATCAAGTTTGGCGTGCTCTAATTGCGTTCACGCCATTTAGTTATAGGTTGTTTTCTTTATCATAAATGTAAGTTGTACTTTTTCTTTGGATAATTGTAAGGGTGTGTGTGTGTGGCATGAGCATGTATGACATAGATTTTTGAACAATTCTAATATAGGATTCTTATTATGAAAATCTTTCCACTACTTACTATTGTTAGAAAAATATTGTTATTTTAGTATTTTTCACTTCAATTCATTCCTATGAAAGTTTTACTTTCAAGGTTCAAGAAAGCAAGAAGCTGGACTTGGGTAAGTCTTGCAGTTTCAAAATTACAGTAACAAATTGTAGGGTTTGCAATGTACGTATATTGTTGTGAAATTTTACCATAGTTATTGTTTTCTTATTATAACCACTGATGTAGTTTATGTAAAGATGTTGTTTCCTTTTGGATTTTGTTTATTGCTTCAATTTTGTGTAAGAAGAGTAGATCTTGAAAATTGCAAGTGCTCATGTATGGCCTTGTTTGGATACTCTAACTTGGTTAGAGTTAGAGTTAGATTCTAACTTTAGACTAACCCTTAACTAACTCTAACCAAAGAGGTGTTTGGATTGTGGGTTAGATTGGCAATAAATGTACCCTTTTCAATCATTTGAATATTTTATTTAGGATTTGGTATGATGGAGGTAGAGAGAAAAGTGATTTTTTTTGGGCCTCACCTAACTCTAACCCAAATAAGCACCTTTTGGGTGGGTTAGATTTTTTGGATGAGTTAGATGCATCTAACCAACTCTAACCCTCCTGTTTGGATGTTTTGGGGTTAGTTCCGTACAATCTAACCAACTCTAACTTTAACCCATGGATCCAATCAGGGCCTATGTCTTACACTTCTTAAACCACATCCAAAGATGTGCTTCTAAAATAACGTTATAACACTCGATGTATTGAAACATTAGGGTAGCTCAATACCATGATTCTCTGGCGCAGCAAAGCATGCTTACCCCTTCTAGTAGAGTAGTACGACGAAAGAACGAACAGAATTGAAATCTCATCTCTTCCTCTTCATCTTTCTCTTTCTCTCGGAAATCATTAATTAAAAAGTACTCCGTTACAACAATCCTACCCATTCCGTAATTAATAAATGGTACATTATACGTATGCTACTTGTCGTGAACTAAAGATTTTTTTAAGGTATAAGGTATGCCTTTCGTAGAAACAAATTTGTATCTCCATGAATTATTTTTTAGAGGCATATGGTGTACCTTTTAAGGTAAAAATCTATGTCTCCATGAGAGTCATGATCGTGACTTTTTTAAAAAGGCACGGGGCGTGTGCCACACGGAAATTAAATATGTGCCTCCACGTAAGGCACGATTATGCCTCAATTTCTTTTTTTGCTTTTTAGAGGAAGGTGGTGTACCTCTCGTTGAAGCCAACATGAGCCATCACTAGGCATGATCTTGCCTCTTTTTACGCTGAATTAAACCTGTGCCACCACGAAAGGCACACTCATGCTTTCATTTTTTTCTTTTTAGAGGCACGGGGTGTGCCTCTCACGGAAGCAACCTATGCCTTCAAGAGAGGCACAATCGTGGCTCTCGTAAAAATATAAAACAAATGTATTTTTTGCATATTTTTAATTTACTAAAATGTAAGAAAATCCACGCGAAAAAAAATTCCAAAAAGAACCTGAAAAATTCCATCTAAACACCGAAAACGCGTACACAAGATAAAAAAACGAAATCCCGAGGAAACCGCTCAACACTCCACACGTGACATGCTTTCAACGCATTCTAAGTGATCCTCGTGGGATGCTCTAAAAAAGTACTCCCTCCGTTTCTTTTTACTTCACATATAAGATTTGGTCAAAGTCAAATTTAATAAAGTTTGACCAAATTTATATTAAAAAGTATCAACACACATACATCATCAAAGTTATACCATATGAAAATTAATATCATGATACTTCTAATGATATTGGTTTTATATTGTGGATGTTGATAGATTTCCTACTAAAGTGGTCAAACTTTATCAAGCTTGACTTTGACCAAATCTTATATGCGAAGTAAAAAGAAACGGAGGGAGTACTCTTTAATTAATTACTCTTCTTTCTCTTTTTGAAAGTGGACCCAATTCACTAATGGGCCGGATAGACAATTTCTGTCATCAACGGTCCGACACTTAAAATAACTTAAAATAAACTTGTATGATGCTCGTGTAGGATGTAATCCTAATGGACTGGCCCATTCAGTGGCGACAAAGGCGAGCCTAGAACAATCTTAATTTTTACAGTTTACAATCATAGCATTTTTATTTGCGATTGTTACAGTATAGTGCGCATATTGATAATTCTATTTTTATATAAACCATGCAACGTAAAGTAATTGTACTAGGATCTACGTAAAATATTAATAATACTAGTACTAAACTACTCTTCGTTTGATATTTAGGACAGTAAAAGTGTATCAAATACTAGCCCTTTTACGCTATTAGCCTGTGGACTATTGGATTTCATGTCTGGGTAGTCTACAACCATTCGATCTTCCTTCACACGCCGGATGTTCACTTCGTGTGCCGGCTGTCCTAAGTGGACGCTGCTCCAGATTTTTTTGAAGGCACCTGGTTGATTGGGCCTCTCCTCCATAAAGCTCATCTCAGTTTTACGAAGGAAAAAATCATGTCTGCGCTCAGCGAAATCTCTTCGCACCTCCCCTCATTCTGTTCGATGCGGTCGCAAATCGGCGACCCTCCTGTTCGCCTCAAGCCGCCACACCTGAGCTCCGACCCGAGGAGTTGCCGGAAGACAAGTAGAGCCTAGCCGCACGCCCAAGAAGCCCTGCCAGACGACGACTAGTGCCTTGAGCCCGCCGCGAGCCACCCTTACCCGGATGAATCTTGTCGGCACCGCACACCTTTGGGCCAACGAGCAGCGTCGCACCCCGCTCCGTTGCGCGCCCAGCACTGGCTGACAACGGCTAAGTCACCGCGCACGGTCCGCTGCTGTTGCGTGCTGCAATTCGTGCCCCGGTCCACGCATGGCCGTGATCCTGGCGCTCACGCTCATTTCCTCTTAACACGATCTGCTTCAACTAAATCTGAATGTGTCTGCTCCCTGTAGCAAAGCGGTGCACAAAAAAATTAGAGGTGATGTTATTTGCTTGCTGTAGCACTACGCACTTCGCTACTGAATGTGATGTTGCTTATTGATACGTTCCAAACGTATCTATAATTTTTGCTTTCTCCATGCATGTTTTGTGTGATATTTCTATGTTTTAGATACACTTTCATACACTTTTGATCATATTTGGACAAACCTATTAACTCAGTACACCTCAGTGCCAGTTTCTGTTTTCTGCTGTTTTTATATTTCAGGTTTCCCCCGTATTAAAAAATGCTCCAAAAAATCCGGGAAAATAAAATAAAAAATCAGCGCCTTGGAACCTTCCAAAGTCCCGAAGGGGGGTGATATGTCCAAAACGTATCTATAATTTCTGCTTTCTCCATGCATGTTTTGGGTGATATTGCTATGATCTAGATACACTTTCATACACTTTTGATCATATTTTGACTAACCTATTAACTCAGTGCACCCCAGTGCCAGTTCCTGTTTTCTGCTGTTTTTCTATTTCAGTTTTCCCCCATATAAAAAGTGCCAGAAAAATTCGAGAAAATTCAGATAAAAAATCAGCGTGACGGAAGCTTCGAGAAGAGCCCAGGAGGGGCCAGAGGGGAGCCAGGGGGGCCCAGGTGGCCACCCGGCGCGGCCCTACCCCTGGCCGCGCCAGGGGGGCTCCTGGGCCCCCTGGCCCACCTCTGGCTGCCCCCCTTCACCTATTTATACCCCGTCACGGGAAAACTCAAGAACAAGAACCCTATTCCGCGAACTCGCCTCTGTTCCGCCGCCGCCGCGCTTCCAAGATCGGGAGCACCATAAGACCTCTTCCCGGCACCCTGCTGGAGGAAGGATTGACCTCCGGGAGTCTCCTCTCCACCATGGATGCTCCCCGGATGTCTTGTGAGTAGTTTTCCTTGGACCATGGGTCCGTGATCAGTAGCTATGTGATGTTCTCCTCCCCTCTTTGATCTTCATTGTTTAGACCTCGTGAGCTGCCCTACATGATCGAGGCACCTTTGTAATATTTCTACAATTGCTATGTTGAATTTGATCGGATCTGATGGATTATGAGATTATGTTCAGATTGTGATAGAGTAATATATTTGGTTTCTATCTTTTATATTTTTGTTCCTAAGTAATTCTTGCATGTTCTCCGTTGTTGTTTATTGCTTTGGCCAAGTAGTAGGTAGTGACTCCAAGAGGGAGCGTTGTGCTAGATTGTGGGTTCATGCCCCCCGATGACATGCTTGATTGACAGAAACATGAGTCTAGGGGGTGTGCTGTTTCCACAAGGGGGAAAACAACGGTGCTTGTGACCATGGTCACAAGGATTGTTTACTTTACGCAAAGTTTTTTTATTGCAGTTGTTTGTTGCTTTGGGTTTACACTTTGGGTGGGGCTCGCAACTTAATACCAGCGAGATGTTCCGGATAGATATCTCAAGGTGGATGATTAGTAGTAGATGCAGATGGATTTCGGTCTACTTATTTTGGCGTACTGCCCGTGCTTTTGAACCTCTTCCTTTCTTTTGTAGCATAGTTAGCATTGCGGTGCGTTCATAATCCTGTCAATTGCCCTTTTGTAATTTGTTTACCTCGCATAGCAGTTTTATCGTCTTTTGGGAGAGAGACATCACTAGCGAACATCACGTATCCCGGTCCATATCCTCATTAATGTTTCCAAGCTATCTTTACTTTTCTGCTTTTACTTGCTATCATTATCACTTGTGTTTTACCCTTTGTGAACAACAAGACCGGAGAGATTGACAACCTCTCTGAACTTCGTTGGGAACAAAGTTATCTGTGTCTGTGTGCAGGTCCACGTCAGTCGCGCCGCTGACACCTACTTATCATATCCGGAGTCCTACGGGAGACAAACCTTGGTATCTTCTCCGAGAGAAACTCGCCGATGCACTGCATCACGCCTTCCACTTGGGGCTCACCAACGAAGGGCGGGAAGCCGCTAAGCAAGAGAATTTCTGGCGACGTTGCCGGGGACTCCGAGTGCTAAGATAGGGGAGTTGCACACTACCCTTTACCTTTGTGTTTTAGTCTTGTTAGTTTACCTTTCAGTTTTTATCTTTGTGTCCTTTATCAAAAATCAAAATATATATATATAGTATGTCTAGTTTCTTACTTGCCAATCAATGTCTAACTTCTTTGAAACTAGATCTTATTGGCATGGAGGATTCACCGAGGATCAACAAGAATATTACAAGGAATACCGCTTGTCTCAAAAAGGGATACACTTATGGAGACTCATACATCAATCGTATGAGTATGCTAAAAACTTGTGCTCAATATATAATATATCTTTCTGCAGGGATGAATCTTGTTGCTTTATGAGGCACAAACACCTTGCTTTCCAATGTGAGTACAATGAGGATGAAACCTTAGCTTCTTATGCTAAGGGAAATTATGATTTTTATGATGCAAAACAAATAGAAGAATTTGTTGCTTTTAAGGGTGCCTATGAAATTACTTCTTTTCTTGAAAATATTGATGACGCCCCTTACAAATCTGAGAGTCTTGCTATACTTAACTATTTTTTGGAAAATTATGATGCAAATTATTATATTACTGATCATCTTGAGAGAATCTCTCCTCCAAAGGAACAGACTAATGTTTTGCAGGACTCTATGAAAGAAGAAATTACTGAACCTGAAAGCTCCTTGGATGAAAAAGAGCAGGAGAGAGTGACGAACAAGAGGAGGAAGAATGGAGCCATCCATGTCTACCTTCTAATGAGAGTAACTCTTTGTCTCTTACCTTATATGAGTGTTATGATCCTATGGATTCCTTTGAAATATCCCTTTTTGATGAAGTTGACGCCTTCTATGCTTATGGCCGTGATGCCACTATGGATGATGCTTACGGAGATGAACTTTCTATACTTCCTCATGTTAAGCATGAAATTGTTTCTATTGCACCCACACTTGATTGTCCTATTATCCTTTTGAAATCTCCAATTCATATTCTGGAGAACTATGCTCTTATCAAGGCTCAATGTGATGGGTTGCATCTATCTTATCATCCTAAAAACCGTGTTGAAAACAATACACGTGTGCTTGTAGGTCATGAACAACATGATTTATGTGATAGTTATATTCTTGATGTTGTTCATGATGCTACTGAAAATTACTTTGAGAGAGGAAAGTTTGGTTGTAGAAACTTCCATGTTACAAAAACACCTCTCTTCATGTTGAAAGTTTTGAAGTTGTTCTTGTTCTACCTTCCTATGCATGTCACTTTGTGCTTCTTTGATTTATTTTCTTACAAGATGCCTATGCATAGGAAGTGGGTTAGACTTAAATGTGTTTCACATTTGCTTCTTGATGCTCTCTTTTGCTTTAAAATTCTTATTCTTGTGAGAGCATCTTCTATAATCTTTAAGCCTAGCTAATGGCTTTAAAGAAGCGCTTTCGGGAGGCAGCCCACAATGAATTTATTTTTTTATTTTTGCTTTTGTTGTGTCTTGATGATTGTTACTTCTGTAGCAACATCATTGTATGTTTATTTTTCAGCTTTGTGCCAAGTTATAGCCTCTTACGGCAAGGGAAGTAAAAGTTGTGACATGCTGTCCAGAAGTTCAATTTTGAAAGTGGAGCGTGTTTCTCTCCCACACAAAGTAAGAAAGGATCTAACTTGTTATGAAGAGCAACCAAATATAAATAAACTAAAAACAAAACCTAAGAGCGAGACGCTCCAAGCATAGCACATAACACATGAAGTGATAAAAATATAGTGAGATGAAGGACGAACCGATGATTGTTGATGGAGAAGGGGATGCACGGGGGCATCCCCAAGCTTAGACTCTTGAGTCTCCTTGAATATTTGTTGGGGATGCATGGGGGCATCCCCAAGCTTGATCGCTTGACACTCCTGGATCTTCTTTCATCATCTTCCATCGCACACATGAAAACTCCCTTCATACATAACTCATCATAAGCTGATTAGAGAGGTTAGTACCCTTAATAAATAATTTTTATCCACTGGATATAAAGATATTCTTGAAGAGTTACTGTTTCTCAAGAGTGCCAAAAAGTTTTTGCAAAGAAAAAGCAAGCTTAAGGTTTGCAAAAGTTAGGAGAGACAAAACGTGGCAGAATCTGTGAAAAACAGAACAGCAGATAGTAAAGATTTATTTAGGGGCACTTCTGCAACTCAAATCAAAAAACTCAGAATATACGGAAGTTTCTTAATTGTATAGAGCATACTGTGTAAAAAATTCAGCTCAAAAAGGTGAACTAGGATTTTTCTGGAATGTTTCTGGTCACGAGGACAGAATCTGTTTTCTGGACAGCATGTCACAACTTTTACTTCCCTTGCCGTAAGAGGCTATAACTTGGCACAAAGCTGAAAAATAAAGATACAATGATGTTGCTACAGAAGTAAAAATCATCAAGACACAACAAAAGAAAAAATAAAAACCTAAATTCGTTGCGGGCTGCCTCCCGAAAGCGCTTCTTTAAAGCCATTAGCTAGGAATAAGGCAAAAAGAAGAATCAAGTTTTATCAAGAGAAAGAGAATAACTAGCCCGAGTAACGGACTCAAAAGGTAACTTGATTTTCTTTCTAGGGAAGTGTTCCATCCCCTTTTTGAATGGGAATTGGAATTTTATATTCCCCTCTTTCATGTCAATAACCGCACCAACGGTGTGAAGAAAAGGATGTCCCAAAATAATTGGACATAAAGGTTCACACTCTATATCCATAACAATAAAATCAACGGGAACATAGTTGCCATTGACAATAATAAGAACATCGTCGATCTTTCCCAAAGGTTTCTTTATGGAAGAATCAACAAGACGAACACCAAAAGAACAAGGCTCAAAAGGTTTCAATTCAAACATATCAAATATTCTTTTGGGCATAACGGAGGTACTAGCTCCAACATCACATAAAGCATAGCAAGAGAAGTTATTCAATTTAATTTTGATCATAGGATCCCAACCATCATCTAGCTTCCTAGGTATGGAGACTTCTACTCTAAGCTTCTCCTCCCTAGCTTTGATGAGAGTATTTGTGATATGCTCCGTGAAGGCAAGATTAAGTGTGCTAGTGTGGGGGTCTCTAGACATTTTGTGTAACAAGCTAATAACTTCTGAGAGGGTACAACTATCAAAATCAATATCACTACTATCAAAGGTGGTAGTAGTGTCATCTAGGCTCACTTGTTCGAAACCCTCTATGTTCATAGGAGTTTCTTTATCTATGGTTGAGGTATTAGCATCACCATTAATAGGTCCAACGGGACTAGGAGTGCATTGGGTGCTAATAGTTTGAGTGTCCTCAACAATTTGGATAGTGGCAACTGTGTGGTGTGTAGGAAGGCTCTTAATTTTGTCTTCTTCCATAGGGATAACTTCCGGTTTGGCGGCCATCTGATTTATCAAGGTAGATTGGGTGTGGGACATATTTGAAACGTGGGTTTCGGTGGAGGTAAGTCTAGCCTGGAGATTAGAAATCTCACTGTTCAGGCTACCAAGCTGTTCACTAATGCTTTGCAGAATGGCAGTATGCCCTATTTGTTTAGAGAAGGCTCTGTTTTGTTCAAACTGGGTGTGCATATAGTTCTTAGTGGCCTTCTCTATTTCTACCAATTTATCATAGCTGGGTAGGTCTCTTTTCGTATAAGCAGGACTATAGGAGTTGTTGCTAGGGTAAGTGTTGTTGTTCCCATAGTTGGATGGAAACGGTCTAGGATTGCTAGCAAAATTTCCCCTATAAGCATTGTTGTTGAAGTTGTTTCTAGCAATAAAGTTCACATCTACTTGTTCTTGAGCAACCAAAGAATTTAAAGGGACATCATGAGGATCAATAGAGGGTTGCTTGGTAAGTAGAGACATAATTAAGTCAACTTTTTCATTGAGGGAGGTAATTTCCTCGACAGAATTTACCTTCCTACCTGTTGGAGCGCATTCAGTGTGCCATTGGGAATAATTGGTCATCATTTCGTCGAGAAGCTTCGTGGCAGCACCAAGTGTAGTTGACATAAAGGTTCCTCCCGCGGCCGAATCTAACAGGTTCCGCGAGGTAAAGTTCAAGCCTGCATAAAAAGTTTGGATAACCATCCAAGTATTCAAACCATGTGTAGGGCATTTCATAACAAGAGATTTCATTCGTTCCCAAGCTTGGGCAACGTGTTCATTATCCAATTTCTTAAAATTCATAATATTACTCCTCAATTGGATAATCTTAGGAGGAGGGTAGTACTTCCCTATAAAAGCATCTTTGCACTTATCCCAAGAATCTATGCTATTTCTAGGCAAAGATTGAAACCAGATTTTAGCATCTCACCTTAAAGAGAAAGGAAAGAGCTTGAGATTAACAACATCACCTTCTACTTATTTATACTTTTGCATATCACATAATTCAAAAAAATTATTCAAGTGTAAAGCAGCATCATCTCCAGCACCAGAAAATTGATCTCTCATAACAAGGTTTAGCAAAGAAGGTTTAATTTCATAAGAGGTAGCTGAAGTGGCAGGTGTGGCAATGGGAGTGCAGATAAAGTCCTGGTTGTTATGACTATTGAAGTCACACAACTTGGTGTTTTCAGTGGAACCCATAGTAGCAGCAAGTGTGGCAGATTTTTCTGGTATTTTTTATAAAAGACACAAAGATAAAAACTGACAGATAAACTAACAAGACTAAAAAACAAAGGTAAAGGGTAGTGTGCAACTCCCCTATCTTAGCACTTGGAGTCCATGGCAACGGCGCCAGAAAACTTGCTTGATGGCTTCTCGCCCCTTCGTTGGTTTCCCCAAGTGTAAGGTTGAGATGTAGTGCAGCAGTAGTTTTCCCTCGGTGAAGATACCAAGGTTTGTCTCCAGCAGGACTCCAGAGATGATAAGTAGGTGTCAGCGGCACAACTGACGCGGACCTGCACACAGACACAGATAACTTTGTTCCCAACGAAGGTCAGAGAGGTTGTCAATCTCTCCGGTCTTGTTGTTTACAAAGGATAAAATGCAAGGGATAATGATAGCAAATAAAAGCGGTAAAGTAAATGTAGCGTGGAAATAGTGATAAGGATATGGACCGGGATACGTGATGTTCGCTAGTGATATCTCTCTCCCAAAAGACGATAAAATTGCTATGCGAGGTAAACAAATTACAGAAAGGCAATTGACAGGATTATGAACGCACCGCAATGCTAACTATGCTACAAAAGAAAGGAAGAGGTTCAAAAGCACGGGCAGTACGCCAAAGTAAGTAGACCAAAATCCATCTGCATCTACTACTAATCATCCACCTTGAGATATCTATCCAGAACATCTCGCTAGTATTAAGTTGCGAGCCCCACCCAAAGTGTAAACCCAAAGCAACAGACAACTGCATTAAAAAGAACTCTGCGTAAAGTAAACAATCCTTGTAACCGTGGTTACAAGCACCGTTGTTTTCCCCCTTGTGGAAACAACACATCCCCTAGACTCATGTTTCTGTCACTCAAGCGTGTCATCAGGGAGGCATGAACCCAGAATCTAGCACAACGCTCCCTCTTGGAGTCACTACCTACTACTTGGCCAAAGCAATAAACAGCAACGGAGAACATGCAAGAATTACTTAGGAACAAAAATATAAAAGATAGAAACCAAATATATTACTCTATCACAATCTGAATATAATCTCATAATCCATCAGATCCGATCAAACTCAACATAGCAATAGCAGAAATATTACAAAGGTGCCTCGATCATGTAGGGCAGCTCACGAGGTCTAAACAATGAAGATCAAAGAGGGGAGGAGAACATCACATAGCTACTGATCACGGACCCATGGTCCAAGAAAGACTACTCACGGGACATCCGGGGAGCATCCATGGTGGAGAGGAGACACCCGGAGGTCAATCCTCCCTTCGGCAGGGTGCCGGGAAAAGGTCTTCTGGTGCTCCCGATCTTGGAAGCGCGGCGGCGGCGGAACAGAGACGAGTTCGCGGAATAGTGTTCTTCTTCTGGAGTTTTCCCGTGACGGGGGATAAATAGGCGAAAGGGGGCAACCAGAGGTGGGCCAGGGGCCCCAGGCGCCCCCCTGGCGCGACCAGGGGTGGGGCCGCGCCGGGTGGCCGCTTGGCCCCCCCCTTGGCCCCCCTCTGGCCCCTCTCGGGCTCTTCTGGAAGCTTCCTGTACGCTGGTTTTTCTGTATTTTCCTGGAATTTTTCTGGCATTTTTTCTATTGGGGAAAACTGAAATAGAAAAACAGCAGAAAACAGGAACTGGCACTGGGGTGCACTGAGTTAATAGGTTAGTCCAAATATGATCAAAAGTGTATGAAAGTGTATCTAGATCATAGCAATATCACACAAAACATGCATGGAGCAAGCAGAAATTATAGATACGTTTTGGACGTATCAACATCCCCAAGCTTAATTCCTGCTCATCCTCGAGTAGGTAAATGATAACAAGCATAATTTCTGTGGTGACATGCTAGCAACCATAAAAGAACTTTGAAAAGTAAAGCAATCAAGGTTAGAGATTCAAATCAAGTCATAACATGCAAGAGTCTATATTAGCATTGAAACAAGTAACAAAAGAACATTAGGTGCAAGAGCTCTCGCTGTCCGTGACTCGAATGTCTCCAAATGGTGTTTGGGTGCAAGAAAGGGGATAGGGAATACGAGAAAAAGTATTTTTGTGTTCAGAACTCAATCTACTAAAGTGTCACACTTGGTCTTCTTTGTAATCTTATCTTGACTCGTCCCCAGACCACTAGCCAGGTACAAGTCAATTTGATCCACTCCTTTTCGATATTTTGAGCACTCATGCAATGGATGAGCGTAAGCACGAAAGTTGACACTTAGGATGGCAAAGAGAGAATATGGTGGAGGAGGAAGACAAAAAGGATGAGAAAGGCTCACATCAATGAGGACAATCATAGTCAAGAGATGCCAAATGATAGATATGATGTGAGGAGTAGGGATTGCCATGCAACGGATGCACATACGAGCTAAGAAGCTCTCCAATAGCTATATGCATAATGATCATCTCTATGGAGTACAAGGATATAGAGGGAGTACTAGTGTGGATCTCTCAAAAGGATAGTAGTGTTGCCCCTTTCTCTCTTTTTATTTCTTTTTCTCTTTTTCTATTTCTTTTGTATTTTTTTGTGGCCTCAATGGCTCTTTCTATTTAACTCTCATTTGTCCTCTTTGGGATCTTTTAATGTGTCCACTTTGGGATCTTTTCCTCACTTAAGGGCAACACTCTATTTTACAAGAAGGTAAAGGAGATCTTTCACACTTTACAAGGTACTCAAAACAAAAAGAAGATGTAACTATCATGAAGTATGCAATGTATGCTTCTGCCAGTGTAGCAGGAACATGTATGACATGAAGATCAAGTCATGAAGAGGTGGAAGTTGCTTGGCAATATAACTCGGAAAGGCTATGGAAATGCCTTGATAGGTAGGTATGGTGGCTGTTTTGAGGAAAGATAAAGGGAGGCATATGATGACAGAGCGTATCATTCCAAGGGTTTGGATGTACCGGCCAAGGTGGGCACCAACTCTCGGAGTGAGAAGAAGGCAATGCTCGGCACAGGAGAGGCTAGCAAAATATGGGAAGGTGGAAGTGTCAACTCTCAATACTTACATTAGTCCGAAGAACTCATGCACTTATTATCGGTAACTCTCAATCTAATGAGGAGGTTCACAAAGAGACAAGTACCCCGAGGAGGAGTGTAAGGGGGTTTGGTTATCCTTGCGCATCCTCGACTCATGGTACGTGAGTGTTCTCTGATATTCGACTCCTCAGAAGAGTAGTGATCCATCTAGTAGCTAGAGTTCTCAACTAGTTTTGTAGGTTTTGGAAATAAACACGGATTGCCCAAAATACGACACCTATCACTAATAGGCAAGAGCTCTTGACACCAAAAGTCCAAACATTACTCATAACAATACCTCAAAACCATTGCAAGCTACTACTAGAATTAAATAGCAACCTCAATTACCTACTTTCAAGACAAAACACAACTCAGTGCAACAACCAACTCTCTTTAACAAGATAAACATGAAAAATAAAAAGAGTTCCAGCAAAAAACTAAACAAAAGCCAAGGCTCTTGCTAAAGACAAACTAAGACTAAAACTAAACATGGCAGTAGCTATGAAAAGATAAAGAACACACAACAGCAAGAAGATAGGCAGGAAAAATCCTATGATGTGTTCTAAATTTTGAAAGTGGAGCGTGTTTCTCTCCCACACAAAGTAAGAAAGGATCTAACTTGTTATGAAGAGCAAGCAAAGATAAATAAACTAAAAACAAAACCTAAGAGCGAGACGCTCCAAGCATAGCACATAACACTTGAAGTGATAAAAATATAGTGAGACGAAGGACGAACCGATGATTGTTAATGGAGAAGGGGATGCACGGGGGCATCCCCAAGCTTAGACGCTTGAGTCTCCTTGAATATTTGTTGGGGATGCATGGGGGCATCCCCAAGCTTGATCGCTTGACACTCCTGGATCTTCTTTCATCATCTTCCATCGCACACTTGAAAACTCCCTTCATACATAACTCATCATAAGCTGATTAGAGAGGTTAGTACCCTTAATAAATAATTTTTATCCACTGGATATAAAGATAGTCTTGAAGAGATACTGTTTCTCAAGAGTGCCAAAAAGTTTTTGCAAAGAAAAAGCAAGCTTAAGGTTTGCAAAAGTTAGGAGAGACAAAACGTGGCAGAATCTGTGAAAAACAGAACAGCAGATAGTAAAGATTTTTTTAGGGGCACTTCTGCAACTCAAATCAAAAAACTCAGAACATACTGTGTAAAAAATTCAGCTCAAAAAGGTGAACTGGGATTTTTCTGGAATGTTTCTGGTCACGAGGACAGAATCTGTTTTCTGGACAGCATGTCACAACTTTTACTTCCCTTGCCGTAAGAGGCTATAACTTGGCACAAAGCTGAAAAATAAAGATACAATGATGTTGCTACAGAAGTAACAATCATCAAGACAAAACAAAAGCAAAAAGAAAAACCTAAATTCGTTTTGGTCTGCCTCCCGAAAGCGCTTCTTTAAAGCCATTAGCTAGGAATAAGGCAAAAAGAAGAATCAAGTTTTATCAAGAGAAAGAGAATAACTAGCCCGAGTAACGGACTCAAAAGGTAACTTGATTTTCTTTCTAGGGAAGTGTTCCATCCCCTTTTTGAATGGGAATTGGAATTTTATATTCCCCTCTTTCATGTCAATAACCGCACCAACGGTGCGAAGAAAAGGACGTCCCAAAATAATTGGACATAGAGGTTCACACTCTATATCCATAACAATAAAATCAACGGGAACATAGTTGTCATTGACAATGATAAGAACATCGTCGATCTTCCCCAAAGGTTTCTTTATGGAAGAATCAACAAGACGAACACCAAAAGAACAAGGCTCAAAAGGTTTCAATTCAAACATATCAAATATTCTTTTGGGCATAACGGAGGTACTAGCTCCAACATCACATAAAGCATAGCAAGAGAGGTTATTCAATTTAATTTTGATCATAGGATCCCAACCATCATCTAGCTTCCTAGGTATGGATACTTCTACTCTAAGCTTCTCCTCCCTAGCTTTGATGAGAGTATTTGTGATATGCTCCGTGAAGGCAAGATTAAGTGTGCTAGTGTGGGGGTCTCTAGACATTTTGTGTAACAAGCTAATAACTTCTGAGAGGGTACAACTATCAAAATCAATATCACTACTATCAAAGGTGGTAGTAGTGTCATCTAGGCTCACTTGTTCGAAACCCTCTATGTTCATAGGAGTTTATTTATCTATGGTTGAGGTATTAGCATCACCATTAATAGGTCCAACGGGACTAGGAGTGCATTGGATGCTAATAGTTTGAGTGTCCTCAACAATTTGGATAGTGGAAACTGTGTGGTGTGTAGGAAGGCTCTTAATTCTGTCTTCTTCCATCGGGATAACTTCCGGTTTGGCTGCCATCTGATTTATCAAGGTAGATTGGGTGTGGGACATATTCGAAACATGGGTTTCGGTGGCGGTAAGTCTAGCCTGGAGATTAGAAATCTCACTGTTCAGGCTACCAAGCTGTTCACTAATGTTTTGCAGAATGGCAGTATGCTCACCTATTTTTTTAGAGAAGGCTCTGTTTTGTTCAAACTGGGTGTGCATATAGTTCTTAGTGGCCTTCTCTATTTCTACCAATTTATCATAGCTGGGTAGGTCTCTTTTCGTATAAGCAGGACTATAGGAGTTGTTGCTAGGGTAAGTGTTGTTGTTCCCATAGTTGGATGGAAACGGTCTAGGATTGCTAGCAAAATTTCCCCTATAAGCATTGTTGTTGAAGTTGTTTCTAGCAATAAAGTTCACATCTACTTGTTCTTGAGCAACTAAAGAATTTAAAGGGACATCATGAGGATCAATAGAGGGTTGCTTGGTAAGTAGAGACATAATTAAGTCAACTTTTTCACTGAGGGAGGTAATTTCCTCGACAGAATTTACCTTTCTAGCTGTTGGAGCGCGTTCGGTGTGCCATTGGGAATAATTGGTCATCATTTCGTCGAGAAGCTTCGTGGCAGCACCAAGTGTAGTTGACATAAAGGTTCCTCCTGCGGCCGAATCTAACAGGTTCCGCGAGGTAAAGTTCAAGCCTGCATAAAAAGTCTGGATAACCATCTAAGTAGTCAAACCATGTGTAGGGCATTTCTTAACAAGAGATTTCATTCGTTCCCAAGCTTGGGAAACATGTTCATTATCCAATTTCTTAAAATTCATAATATTACTCCTCAATTGGATAATCTTAGCAGGAGGGTAGTACTTCCCTATAAAAGCATCTTTGCACTTATCCCAAGAATCTATGCTATTTCTAGGCGAAGATTGAAACCAGATTTTAGCATCTCACCTTAAAGAGAAAGGAAAGAGCTTGAGCTTAACAACATCACCTTCTACTTATTTATACTTTTGCATATCACATAATTCAACAAAATTATTCAAGTGTAAAGCAACATCATCTCCAGCACCAGAGAATTGATCTCTCATAACAAGGTTTAGCAAAGCAGGTTTAATTTCATAAGAGGTAGCTGAAGTGGCAGGTGTGGCAATGGGAGTGCAGATAAAGTCCTGGTTGTTATGACTAGTGAAGTCACAAAACTTGGTGTTTTCAGTGGAACCCATAGTAGCAGCAAGTGTGGCAGATTTTTTTGGTATTTTTGATAAAAGACACAAAGATAAAAACTAAAAGATAAACTAACAAGAATAAAAAACAAAGGTAAAGGGAAGTGTTTAACTCCCCTATCTTAGCACTTGGAGTCCCCGGCAACGGCGCCAGAAAACTTGCTTGATGGCTTCTCGCCCCTTCGTTGGTTTCCCCAAGTGTAAGGTTGAGATGTAGTGCAGCAGAAGTTTTCCCTCGGTGAAGATACCAAGGTTTGTCTCTAGCAGGATTCCAGAGATGATAAGTAGGTGTCAGCGGCGCAACTGACGCGGGCCTGCACACAGACACAGATAACTTTGTTCCCAACGAAGTTCAGAGAGGTTGTCGATCTCTCCGATCTTGTTGTTTACAAAGGATAAAATGCAAGGGATAATGATAGCAAATAAAAGCGGTAAAGTAAATGTAGCGTGCAAACAGTGATAAGGATATGGACCGGGATACGTGATGTTCGCTAGTGATGTCTCTCTCCCAAAAGACGGTAAAATTGCTATGCGAGGTAAACAAATTACAGAAAGGTAATTGACAGGATTATGAACGCACCGCAATGCTAACTATGCTACAAAAGAAAGGAAGAGGTTCAAAAGCACGGGAAGCACGCCAAAGTAAGTAGATCGAAATCCATCTGCATCTACTACTAATCAACCACCTTGAGATATCTATCCAGAACATCTCGCTGGTATTAAGTTGCGAGCCCCACCCAAAGTGTAAACCCAAAGCAACAGACAACTGCATTAAAAAGAACTCTGCGTAAAGTAAAAAATCCTTGTAACCGTGGTTACAAGCACCGTTGTTTTCCCCCTTGTGGAAACAGCACATCCCCTAGACTCATGTTTCTGTCACTCCAGCGTGTCATCAGGGAGGCATGAACCCACAATCTAGCACAACGCTCCCTCTTGGAGTCACTACCTACTACTTGGCCAAAGCAATAAACAACAATAGAGAACATGCAAGAATTACTTAGTAACAAAAATTTAAAAGATAGAAACCAAATATATTATTCTATCACAATCTGAACATAATCTCATAATCCATCAGATCCGATCAAACTCAACATAGCAATAGCAGAAATATTACGAAGGTGCCTCGATCATGTAGGGCAGCTCACGAGGTCTAAACAATGAAGATCAAAGAGGGGAGGAGAACATCACATAGCTACTGATCACGGACACATGGTCCAAGAAAGACTACTCACGGGACATCCGGGGAGCATCCATGGTGGAGAGGAGACTCCCGGAGGTCAATCCTCCCTTCGGCAGGGTGCCGGGAAGGGGTCTTCTGGTGCTCCCGATCTTGGAAGTGCGGCGGCGGCGGAACAGAGGCGAGTTCGCGGAATAGGGTTCTGCTTCTGGAGTTTTCCCGTGACGGGGGATAAATAGGCGAAGGGGGGATAATCTGGCCCAGCTCTGGCTGCCCCCTTCGCCTATTTATCCCCCGTCACGGGAAAACTCCAGAACAAGAACCGTATTCCGCGAAGTCGCCTCTGTTCCGCTGCCGCCGCGCTTCCAAGATCGGGAGCACCAGAAGACCTCTTCCCGGCACCCTGCCGGAGGGAGGATTGACCTCCGGGAGTCTCCTCTCCACCATGGATGCTCCCCGGATGTCTTGTGAGTAGTTTTCCTTGGACCATGGGTCCGTGATCAGTAGCTATGTGATGTTCTCCTCCCCTCTTTGATCTTCATTGTTTAGACCTCGTGAGCTGCCCTACATGATCGAGGCACCTTTGTAATATTTCTACAATTGCTATGTTGAGTTTGATCGGATCTGATGGATTATGAGATTATGTTAAGATTGTGATAGAGTAATATATTTGGTTTCTATCTTTTATATTTTTGTTCCTAAGTAATTCTTGCATGTTCTCCGTTGTTGTTTATTGCTTTGGCCAAGTAGTAGGTAGTGACTCCAAGAGGGAGCGTTGTGCTAGATTGTGGGTTCATGCCCCCCGATGACATGCTTGATTGACAGAAACATGAGTCTAGGGGGTGTGCTGTTTCCACAAGGGGGAAAACAAGGGTGCTTGTGACCACGGTCACAAGGATTGTTTACTTTACGCAAAGTTTTTTTATTGCAGTTGTTTGTTGCTTTGGGTTTACACTTTGGGTGGGGCTCGCAACTTAATACCAGCGACATGTTCCGGATAGATATCTCAAGGTGGATGATTAGTAGTAGATGCAGATGGATTTCGGTCTACTTATTTTGGCGTATTGCCCGTGCTTTTGAACCTCTTCCTTTCTTTTGTAGCATAGTTAGCATTGCGGTGCGTTCATAATCCTATCAATTGCCCTTCTGTAATTTGTTTACCTCGCATAGCAGTTTTATCGTCTTTTGGGAGAGAGACATCACTAGCGAACATCACGTATCCCGGTCCATATCCTCATTACTGTTTCCAAGCTATCTTTACTTTTCTGCTTTTACTTGCTATCATTATCACTTGTGTTTTACCCTTTGTGAACAACAAGACCGGAGAGATTGACAACCTCTCTGAACTTCGTTGGGAACAAAGTTATCTGTGTCTGTGTGCAGGTCCACGTCAGTCGCGCCGCTGACACCTACTTATCATATCCGGAGTCCTACGGGAGACAAACCTTGGTATCTTCACCGAGGGAAACTCGCTGCTGCACTGCATCACGCCTTCCACTTGGGGCTCACCAACGAAGGGCGGGAAGCCGCTAAGCAGGGGGGCGGAGGGGACCCACCAGGGGCCCAGGCGCCCTCCTGGCGCGCCCTAGGGTGGGGCCGCCCTGGTGGCCTCCCTGGATGCCCCCTTCGCCTATATTTTCTCCCGACCCAAAACCCTCGAAGACAGAACCCTTTTTCGCGATCTCGCCTCTGTTCTGCCGCTGCCGCGTGATACCCCACAGGCGTAAGGGATCGAGATAGTCTTCGCGGGTAAGTTAACCCAATTTATTGATTCGACACACGGGGAGCCAAAGAGTATTTATAAGTTTTGACAGTTGAGTTGTCAATTCAACCGCACCTGAAATATACTTGCTTGCAACAATAGATAAGTGGTAAAAATAATATGATAGTGATGATAGAAAAAGTAAATAGCAAAAAGTAACAACTAATGACCAGCAGGATTGAAAGCACTGTAGGCTAGGGAGATGGATGGTTGGGCGCTGTATGGATGAGAGTAAACATATAATAGATTCTAACACGGGGCAAGGCACACAGAAAAGCAATGATCATCTAGGCAAATATCAAACAATAGGCATGTAACCCGTAGGTAGTTGTGCGTGCTTGCAATAAGAACTTGCACAACATCTTTTGTCCTACCATCCCGCTACGAACGGGGCCAAAAGGAACTTATGGAGATTAAGGTGCTCCTGTCAAAGAGCACCGGAACAAAGCAATAAACTCAATGGATACATGGAATCCACAAATTATGGACTGTCCCCTTTGGTGTCCCAAGCTGTCACCTTTGGGATCGCCGGTTCCGGACCGTAATAGGTGCATACAACTCATAGATAGGATCTAGAACACAAATATATTCATGAAAACACATAGGGTTCAGATCTGAAAACATGGCACTCGGGCCCAAAGTGACAAGCATTAAGAACAACGAATTGTGGCAAAGAAGATAAACATCAATCTAGATGATAGGCAACATGCCCCCAACAATATGACGAACTATTACATGATTAAACTCATCCAATCCCTACCATCCCATTTGCCTACAGCAGGGAATTACTCACACATATGAAGAGAAGTCATGGAGGATGGATGGAGTGGCGATGGTGATGACAATGGCGACGATCTCCCCTCTCCGGAGGCCAAATCAGCCTCCAGATTAGCCCCCCCGAAGAAGAACAGAGGGTGGCGGCGGCTCCACGACGGAAACTGGGAAAACGACTTCTGTTCTGGGGTTTTCTCGTCACGGGGATAAATAGGAGTCTCGATAGGGCACCAGAGGAGGGGGGAGCAGCCCAGGCGTCCTGAGGGCGCGGCGCCACCCCTGGCCGCGCCAGGGGGGCGCCTGGGGCCCCCAGGGCTCCCCTCTGGTCCCACTTCTGGCTCCTGGCTCCTTCGGGTGCGTGGATTTTCAGGTAATTTTTGGGAATTTTCTGGGACGTCTAAAAATCCATTTTCCTGCGCACAAATAAACCATACAAGCAGCTCTGCTGAAAACAGTGTTAGTCCGGGTTAGTTTCGTCCAAATCATGCAAGAATGAGGGCAAAACAATAGCAAAAGTGTTTGGAAAAGTAGATACGTTTGAGACGTATCACCGCGCTTCCAAGATCGGGAGATCCAGAAGACCTCTTCCCGGCAACCTGCCGGAGGGAGGATTGACCTCTGGGAGCTTCTGCACCACCATGGATGCTTCCCGGATGATCCGTGAGTATTCCACCTTGGACCATGGGTCCATGATCAGTAGCTATGTGATGTTCTCCTCTGCTCTTTGTTCTTCATGGATTAGACCTTGTGTGCTGGCCTACATGATCAAGTGTCGGGACCCGGGGTTAGCGTATGTAATTCCAGTCACGATACAATCACATGGAGAGCCGAGAACCGTACCCACTTGTCTAAGCAGACAAGGCCAAGCACAGAACGTTCTCGGTAAGCATCGAACGTGAGGGGCATCCCATTCAGGCCGGATGTTCAACTGAGATGGGTCCTCATCGTCCGCTCACAAGTCTAAATGCTTATGGGTGGTGAATCCCATACTCATAGACAAGTCTCCTCAACCATGTTATCGATTGAATCCTAACTCTTACATATACTTACTCCAGCCCGATCACTTAGTCGGGGTCTAGGGCGGGCTCGATCATACAACAAAGTGTGCACGTGACAGAGTCACGAACAATCGCATCGCGATGCCCCAAGCTGCGCACATCTAAGGGCCACTTGGTGTATAAAAGACCGCCAGCCAGATCACAACTAAAGTCTCGAAAACCCATACTAAGACATGCATGTTATAAACATACACGCAGCACACATGCCTAGTATGAACAGCAGGTATCATCACATAACTCTACAAAGTACTCTTTATTGATATACATATAGAGCATACAAGGATCACATGTCTGTGATCACATTACATCATACAACGGAAGCAAATTAGGTCTGAGTACAGACAAGATTAACAAATGGCTTGGAGAAGCCTTGTACAACAAACATGCCCTTCCACGAGGGACCAGACTGCTGTCTGGGACTATGCTAACTTAGTCAACGTCGAGCTTCAGGTCGATGACTCCATCGGGGTCCGGGTTCTCATCTAAAACATAGAATAAGCAAACGTGAGTACAAAGTCGTACTCAGCAAGACTTACATCAGATCTATACTACTCATGCTCAAGTATGAAGGTAAAGGGAGGTGGGGTTTCATCATGCAGAAGTGCCAGCTTTAACTTGGCTAGTCCTGAACTACGAATACCAGACTTGAGGTAAGAAGCGTACACGAGTCCACTACATCTCCAACCAATACACCACTATGGTGCCTTCCTCGACTTCCCCACTAGAAAGCACACCATAGCACTCACTCTTATCTTGCGAGTTTTATAAGTATCCATTCAAGTTGTCTAATAATCAGGTACAGGTTCCAAGTAGTCCTTAATCGCGGACGCGGCTATTCGAATAGTTTTGTTAACCTTGCAAGGGTGTAAACTACACACACATGACCATCGGTTACCGCCAGGTCTCGCCACCGTTCAAGAGGTGACAGCGAGGATGTTCACCACGACACTTCGCTCACAACCGGTCTATTCCAGGAGTCGACTACCTGAGTTGCTACCGCTCGAGAGCCCGGCCGGATCAACGAAACGGACTCAGACAATGTAAGTGACCGAGACGCCACCTTTAGCAGATGGTTTTCCTGCCTCACAGGTGCACCCACATATCTAGGATGATGCAACCATTCCTTCATTCTTTTTCTATGCATATGCCAAATGGAAAGCCCGAACTAATGTGACTCCTGGACGTCGACACGGATCAAGGTACTAGGCCGAGAGGGGTCAGTGATCCCAATGTGTGGTTGTACTCTTTGTCTTGGATTACCATACAAGAACTCGATGCCTAAGGCAGTGTTCAACGAGACAACCCACTGTGTACTCCTACACAGCCTCTCATCGTTCACCTTGTATTAGGGTGGATTCACCGACACAGTTTCACTTTCATCAACACCATGTTCACCATCATCCCGACTCACATCAAAAGCAACCTCATGTAACACTAAGCATGCAATAAGCATTAACAGTTGCAGGGGCTTCATGATATCAATCAACTCCTATGTCAGCTAGGATTGTGGTTTGCTTACTACTGTGACAAGATGATAGGTCATGCATCGGATATGGGTTCAACTATGCGGTAGAATCGATACAAGTGATCTCCTAAACATGCATAAGCGAGACTGAGAGGGAATTGGGATTTTATAGACATGATCAATGGGGTTTGCTTGCCTTGCTGACGAAGTTCAATATCGGGGTCTTCAACGAAGGGGGTGGCCTCCGGTTCCGGTTGCACGTCTATCGAGCAAACAATCAAACAAGGTATAAATTTATTTGCAATGCTCAAACACATGATCAATATTGAAATGGTGATGTTCTTGTTCACAAGGTGGGTACAATTCCATTTAAAAGAAGTCAAATGCAAAGTTATTTGCAAACGTGCTTCAAATTTGAATTTGAAATAAAGCCATATGGATGTTTTGCACTGTTCACCCATTTTAAAATGGTCAAACATGAAAACAGAGCCCATATTCATAATCCTTGGATTTTTCTGATAATTTTTCATATATTATATGTTTAATTTGGAGTTAGTATGAATTTTCTATGAATTTCCAAAGTTTAATTGATTTTCTGGATTTTTCTGGAATTTCTTTAATTCACTGGAAAAGTTTTAATTCAGAAAAAGATTTATTGCGTCATGCTGACATCGGCATGACGTGGGGGGGGGGTCTGACTGGTGGGCCATCCCTGTCAGCCTCTCAGGGGGTTAACCCCTCTGTTTAAAATTAAACAGGGGGTTATTAGGGACAGGGCCCCACCTGTCAGTGAGTGATTAGGGGGGGATTAAGCCCCTAATCCCTCTGACGTGTGGGACTCGCCGGAATCCGGCCGGCGGCGACCTCTGCAGGCGGCGGCGCCCACTGGAGAGAGGCCCTCCGGCCTCGTCTTGGCACGGGAGAGGCATCAAACTGCCCCTCGTGCTCGTGCGCATCACCGGGATGCCAAGGGCAGGCACGGGGGCGCCGGAAGCACGCCGTAGGAGCAACGGGGCGCGGCGGCCGCCCACTGCTCCGGTGGAGCTTGGCGCATGAGACGCGGGGAGGAAAAGGAAGTAGACGGGGAGCATCGCCTCCTCACCAGGAACGCGGAAGAGGACTCGATGTCGCCGGAGACGCCGCGTAACGGTGGCAATTCGTCACCGGACGGCTTCGGCCGCGGCGGAAGTCTTCGACGCCGGCGTCGCACACAGAGCTCCTGGGCTCGAATTGAGCGCTCGAGGCGACGAGGGCGTAGTCGAGGAGCGCCGTGGACACCTGGTTGCGTCGTGGGAAGGCCGGTGGCCGCGGGGGGGGCGTCGACGATGAACTCGCCGTGCTTCGGTTCTTCGTGGGGATCGCCGGGGACGAAGGGGAGGAGGGTCCAAGCGTGGGGGAAGAGGCAGGGGAGGTGCCCAGGGCCGCCACGGCGCCGCTTAGGAGGCAGAAGGAGCCAGGCAGCTGCCTGGCGCCCATGTCGTGGCTGCCGGCGAGCAGCCTGCCTGCCTGGCCAGGGGTTGAAGACGCATGTACCCCTGGCGGGCTGGGCTGGCTAGCTGGGCTAGGTGGGCCACGTAAGTGGCCTTTGGCCCTTTCCTTTTTTTAAATTTCTTTCTGTTATTCTTTTTCTGTTGTTTGTTTTGCCCCAAATAAAAAATAGCAGAGCATTTTTAAAAATCATGAAAACTTTTATGTGGGCTTATAACATGTATAGCTAGCCACTCATAAGTTTTGGTGATTTTTGAAATTCAAACAATTTGAATTTAAATTCAAATTGGAGTTTAATTTAATTTCCAAGCCACTTTTTGAATTATTGAAAAATCTATGAGCATGGGTTTAATCCCAAATCACTTTTAAAATAATCACACTCATTTTTAGGAATTTTTTCAACTCTTCAATTGATTTTTGGAAAAAGATTTTTATCTGGCCATTTCAATTAATTTCTCAGGGCTTTCTGCTTCCCCATTTTTGAATTTCTTTTGAATTTTTGCATGATGCAAAGGGATCAAACAAACCTAGCACTTACCCTAGTTGGGGTTCTGACAACTCGCCCCCACTCAAAAGAATCTCGTCCCGAGATTTAGAAGTCGTCGGGAGGAAGGTGGGGTACTCGGCACGGAGGCGGTCTTCTTTTTCCCAGGTTGCTTCTTTTTCGGAGTGATGTGACCATTGCACCTTGAGGAACTTGATCTTCTGACGACGAGTGACACGCTCTGCTGAATCAAGAATACGAACAGGGTACTCTCGATAAGAAAGGTCATCTTGGAGATCAAGCGTTTCATGGTCGACTTCGCGGATGGGGTCCTTGAAGCAACGCCTGAGTTGTGACACATGGAATACATCGTGTACTCGGGAAAGGTGAGGGGGTAGTTCAAGTTGGTAGGCAACTTCTCCACGTTTAGCAAGAATGCGGAAAGGTCCGATGTAACGTGGGGCCAACTTGCCTTTGATACCGAATCTTTGGGTTCCCTTCAGAGGAGTAACCCGAAGGTAAGCCTTCTTATCCAGATTGTAGCTCTCCTTTCTATGATGACGATCATAGTAGCTTTTCTGACGAGATTGAGCGGCTTTCAAACGATCACGAACAATGCGAACTTGCTCTTCTGCTTCCTTGATCAAATCCGGTCCAAAGAGTTGTCTTTCTCCGGCTTCTGACCAGTTAAGGGGTGTTCGACATCGTCGTCCATAGAGGAGTTCAAAAAGAGCCATGTTCAGACTAGATTGAAAACTATTGTTATAAGCAAATTCGGCGAATGGAAGAGATTTCTCCCAATTCTTTCCGAATGAGATAACACAAGCTCTGAGCATGTCTTCCAAAATTTTATTAACCCTTTCGACTTGACCGCTAGACTGAGGATGGAAAGCCGTACTAAAGGATAGATGAGTTCCCATAGCATTCTGAAAGCTTCCCCAGAATCTAGAGGTTAAAAGGCTACCACGATCAGAATTGATCACCAAAGAAACACCGTGAAGAGACACAATTCTAGAGATGTACAAGTCTGCCAACTGACTAGCAGTTATGGACTCGCGAACGGGAAGGAAGTGAGCAACTTTTGAAAGTCTATCAATGACAACGAAGATGGCATCATTTCCTTTCTGGGTTTTTGGAAAGCCGGTGATGAAGTCCATACCGACTTTGTCCCATTTCCACTCGGGAATAGGCAAAGGTTGAAGTGTACCAGCAGGTCTTTGGTGTACTGCCTTAATGCGACGACAAACATCACATTCAGCAACAAATAGAGCAATGTCTCTCTTCATCCTGGTCCACCAAAATCTCTGGCGTAGATCTCGGTACATTTTTGTGCTACCGGGATGAATTGAGAGGGGTGTGTCATGGGCTTCTTTGAGGATGAGTTGCCTTAGATCCTTATTCTTAGGTACTACCAAACGATTTTCAAAGAATACCGTTCCTTTACTATCTGTGGAGAAAAATTTAGCAACTCCGCTAGCAATGTTCTCCTGGATCCGGCGTACACCTCGTGCACGTCTTTGGGCAACTAATATTTGATCCTCAAGGGTTGGTTTCGCCACCAAGTTGAAAAGAGATCCACGAGGGACAATCTCGAGATTAAGCTTTCGAAATTCCTCATGAAGAAGTGGTTGATACTGTTGTAACATGAGGTTGTTACAATACGACTTACGACTTAGTGCATCAGCCATGACATTGGCTTTTCCTGGGGTGTAAGAAATTCCTAAGTCATAATCTTTTATCAACTCTATCCAGCGTCTTTGCCTGACATTAAGATCTGGCTGGGTGAAAATGTAGTTGAGGCTTTGGTGGTCAGAATAGATCTCACAACGATTACCAAGGAGGTAATGTGGCCAAGTCTTCAGGGCATGAACTACGGCAGCGAGTTCAAGATCATGGGTAGGATAGTTCTCTTCATGTGGCCGCAACTGGCGTGAAGCATAAGCTACCACATGTCGATCTTGCATAAGTATGCATCCTAACCCTTGCCGTGAAGCATCACAATAGATCTCGAAATCCCTTTTGGTGTCTGGAGGTGCAAGTACGGGTGCAGAAGTCAATCTTCTTTTTAGCTCCTGAAAGCTTTCCTCGCACTTGGGGGTCCATTGGAATTTCTTATCTTTCTTGAGGAGTTCAGTAAGAGGCTTTGCAACTTTAGAAAAATTCTCGACGAAGCGGCGGTAATAGCTCGCTAGGCCAAGAAAACTCCTAACTTGCTTAACCGATTCAGGTGGAGTCCAGTCAAGGACGGCCTGAACTCTCTCGGGATTGACTGCAACACCTTTCGCAGAAATCACGTGGCCTAAGTAGGTCACTTCTGGTAGCCAAAATTCACACTTGGAGAACTTGGCATAAAGGCGGTGCTCTCTAAGTTTCATCAATACCAACCTAAGATGTTCTGCGTGCTCTTCTTCGTTCTTCGAGTAGATGAGAATAGCATCAAGATAAACCACAACAAATTTATCTAAGTACTCCATGAAGATCGAATTCATCAAGCGCGAGAATGTGGCGGGGGCA
Source organism: Bromus sterilis (assembly GCA_950022295.1). Taxonomy (NCBI): domain Eukaryota; kingdom Viridiplantae; phylum Streptophyta; class Magnoliopsida; order Poales; family Poaceae; genus Bromus; species Bromus sterilis. Next base: position 131,619,277 of record OX465601.1, on the reverse strand, counting down.
TTGGTCAAACCGAAGGACATGACGGTATACTCGTAAAGACCATAACGAGTAGTGAAAGTCGTTTTGGGAATGTCCTCGTTTCGGATTTTGATTTGATGATAGCCTAATCTCAAATCCATCTTGGAGAAGACAGAGGATCCAGCAAGTTGATCATAAAGATCATTGATCCTGGGCAGTGGGTACTTGTTCTTTATCGTCGCTAGATTTAGCGGACGATAGTCTATGCACATCCTTTCTGTTCCATCTTTCTTCGTTACGAACAGAACGGGGCAACCCCATGGCGATGAGCTAGGGCGGATGAAGCCTTTTGCCAACGAAGCATCAAGTTGGGTTTTTAGCTCAGCTAACTCATGTGGGGCCATTCTATATGGACGTCTGGAAATTGGGGTTGTGCCTGGTATAAGATCAACTATGAATTCTACACACCTGTCGGGTGCCATTCTCGGCAGCACTTCAGGAAAGACATCCGGGAAGTCACGAACCACCGGAACATCTTCAAGGTCTGGAAGTGGAAGCACATTCAAAGTATGCATCTGGATTTTAGAACTGGGTGATGTGTAGTCAATGATCTGGCCTGAAGGATGGGTGAGTTTGACTGATTTGGCTTTACAATCAAGGAAAGCATTCTGCCTTGATAACCAATCCATTCCTAGGATGACATCAATGTCTGAAGACTTGAGGGCTATAAGTGAAGCAAGGAATACTAAACCCTCAATTGCAATTTGATTGCCATGGCTTACTCTATTAGTTTGCCACTTTGAACCAGGAGTTTGAATGATCATTGGAGAAAACATTTCTTCAAAAGGGAATTCATGACGAAGTGCATAACCCTCCGACATGAATGAATGAGAAGCTCCTGGATCGAAAAGAACGGAGGCGGGAACATGATTGACTGGGAGTGTGCCAAGAATGACATCAGAAGCAGCAGTGGTTTCCTTAAGTGAGATTTGGTTCACACAACCACTACTAGTGGATGAAGGCTTTGCTGGAAAGGCTTTGGTGGTTGATTTCTTTGGAGGCCTGGGTCGAGAATGACGTGGTGCCATCAAGACCTGAGGGCATTGACGATAGTAATGGCCTGGAAGACCATACTTAAAGCATACCCTGTCTGAAATGCTGGAAGCAGGATTACTTGGCTGCACACCATCATTCCGAGGTGGAATAATGTGTTGAGGTGGATGGCATAAATTCGGTGGTGGTCTCTGGAGAAGGTTTTGAGGTATGACACTGGTTGGAATCCAAATTCTGCGTTTCTGAGGGGCTGAACTGGAAGAAGAAGCAAGCTCAAGAGCATGCTTGCGGGACTCTTCGGAAATTTCATTGCCATGCTCAGCTCTGAAGGATCTGTTGACTAAATCCTCAAAGGTGGAAAATTCGATGAGGTTGAGATCATGACGAAGGATGGGGCTAAGTCCCTTACGGAACCTTGCCTGCTTTCTGGCATCGGTGGTGATCTCATCTTGGGCATACCGAGCAAGACGGTTGAACTCTCTCACATACTCATGGATGGACATCTCTCCTTGAGTCAGGTTGCAGAACTCTTCCTTCTTGCGCTCCATCAATTCATCCAGAAGGTGGTACCCTCGAAAGGCAACACAGAACTCCTGCAAAGTCACTACGTGACCATCTGGCTGCATAGCAACATAGTTCTCCCACCATTCAGCGGCAGCACTTTCCAGAAAGTATGCCGCGAATATAACTCGATCATCGGGAGCAACATGTGCAGCATCAAGCTTACGCTCGATGGAACGGAGCCAATCATCAGCTTCAAGGGGCTCAGAAGAACATCGGAATACCGGTGGCTTGAGGAGGATGAAGTCCTGAATGCTCACAACCACATTACGATGACGTGAGGTATTCTGCTCGATGAGCTCCAGAAGGCGTGTTTGATCACGTTGATTCTTCTCAGCTTCCATCATGATTTCCGCCGCAAAAGGCGGTGGTAGGGGTTCATCATCATTTCGATTCCGAACACGGTCTCGATTCCGACGAACAGCACTACGAGTTCCACCTGACATCCTGTGTAATAAAAATCAACAATCAGAACAGGTTGAATGATGGATTCAAGGATAACAAGACATGATGAAGGCGGAAAGATTATAATGCGAAGGCAATGATTCATAGAAACTTGGAACAAATCCGGCAGCATAACGGCTACACCGGGATGGAAAACAAGACAACCTCGAGGAGATTGGACAGAACTTCTTCAAGGAACTCAACAGAACGATGAGTCTGGACGACCACAACTGTCCTACGGCTACAAGGAGGCAAACAACGAGATGTTCTAGTAAAGACATAGATGAGCCTAGTCCTATCATCCCGTAGAAAAGATAAGGGTGACCCAGAACTCAGATCGATGAGGGTAAGGAGTAAAAAGAAGCCTTACGTTGTTCCCTTATATACCCAAGTAACTATATAACTATAGAATGCTAAACTCGACTTCGACCAAGGGTTGCTAATCCTACAGACAGTCCTGCTCTGATACCAAGTCTGTCGGGACCCGGGGTTAGCGTATGTAATTCCAGTCACGATACAATCACATGGAGAGCCGAGAACCGTACCCACTTGTCTAAGCAGACAAGGCCAAGCACAGAACGTTCTCGGTAAGCATCGAACGTGAGGGGCATCCCATTCAGGCCGGATGATCAACTGAGATGGGTCCTCATCGTCCGCTCACAAGTCTAAATGCTTATGGGTGGTGAATCCCATACTCATAGACAAGTCGTCTCAACCATGTTATCGATTGAATCCTAACTCTTACATATACTTACTCCAGCCCGATCACTTAGTCGGGGTCTAGGGTGGGCTCGATCATACAACAAAGTGTGCATGTGACAGAGTCACGAACAATCGCATCGCGATGCCCCAAGCTGCGCACATCTAAGGGCCACTTGGTGTATAAAAGACCGCCATCCAGATCACAACTAAGGTCTCGAAAACCCATACTAAGACATGCATGTTATAAACATACACGCAGCACACATGCCTAGTATGAACAACAGGTATAATCACATAACTACAAAGTACTCTTTATTGATATACATATAGAGCATACAAGGATCACATGTCTGTGATCACATTACATCATACAACGGAAGCAAATTAGGTCTGAGTACAGACAAGATTAACAAATGGCTTAGAGAAGCCTTGTACAACAAACATGCCCTTCCACGAGGGACCAGACTGCTGTCTGGGACTATGCTAACTTAGTCAACGTCGAGCTTCAGGTCGATGACTCCATCGGGGTCCGGGTTCTCATCTAAAACATAGAATAAGCAAACGTGAGTACAAATTCGTACTCAGCAAGACTTACATCAGATCTATACTACTCATGCTCAAGTATCAAGGTAAAGGGAGGTGGGGTTTCATCATGCAGAATGGCCACCTTTAACTTGGCTAGTCCTGAACTACGAATACCAGACTTGAGGTAAGAAGCGTACACGAGTCCACTACATCTCCAACCAATACACCACTATGGTGCCTTCCTCGACTTCCCCACGAGAAAGCACACCATAGCACTCACGCTTATCTTGCGAGTTTTATAAGTATCCATTCAAGTTGTCTAATAATCAGGTACAGGTTCCAAGTAGTCCTTAACCGCGGACGCGGCTATTCGAATAGTTTTGTTAACCTTGCAAGGGTGTAAACTACACACACATGACCATCGGTTACCTCCAGGTCTCGCCACCGTTCAAGAGGTGACAGCGAGGATGTTCACCACGACACTTCGCTCACAACCGGTCTATTCCAGGAGTCGACTACCTGAGTTGCTACCCCTCGAGAGCCCGGCCGGATCAACGAAACGGACTCAGACAATGTAAGTGACCGAGACGCCACCTTTAGCAGATGGTTTTCCTGCCTCACAGGTGCACCCACATATCTAGGTTGATGCAACCATTCCTTCATTCTTTTTCTATGCATATGCCAAATGGAAAGCCCGAACTAATGTGACTCCTGGATGTCGACACGGATCAAGGTACTAGGACGAGAGGGGTCAGTGAGCCCAATGTGTGGTTGTACTCTTTGTCTTGGATTACCATATAAGAACTCGATGCCTAAGGAAGTGTTCAACGAGACAACCCACTGTGTACTCCTACACAGCCTCTCATCGTTCACCTTGTATTAGGGTGGATTCACCGACACAGTTTCACTTTCATCAACACCATGTTCACCATCATCCCGACTCACATCAAAAGCAACCTCATGTAACACTAAGCATGCAATAAGCATTAACAGTTGCAGGGGCTTCATGATATCAATCAACTCCTATGTCAGCTAGGATTGTGGTTTGCTTACTACTGTGACAAGATGATAGGTCATGCATCGGATATGGGTTCAACTATGCGGTAGAATCGATACAAGTGATCTCCTAAACATGCATAAGCGAGACTGAGAGGGAATTGGGATTTTATAGACATGATCAATGGGGTTTGCTTGCCTTGCTGACGAAGTTCAATATCGGGGTCTTCAACGAAGGGGGTGGCCTCCGGTTCCGGTTGCACGTCTATCGAGCAAACAATCAAACAAGGTATAAATTTATTTGCAATGCTCAAACACATGATCAATATTGAAATGGTGATGTTCTTGGTCACAAGGTGGGTACAATTCCATTTAAAAGAAGTCAAATGCAAAGTTATTTGCAAATGTGCTTCAAATTTGAATTTGAAATAAATCCATATGGATGTTTTGCACTGTTCACCCATTTTAAAATGGTCAAACATGAAAACAAAGCCCATATTCATAATCCTTGGATTTTTCTGATAATTTTTCATATATTATATGTTTAATTTGGAGTTAGTATGAATTTTCTATGAATTTCCAAAGTTTAATTGATTTTATGGATTTTTCTGGAATTTCTTTAATTCACTGGAAAAGTTTTAATTCAGAAAAAGATTTATTGCGTCATGCTGACATCAGCATGACGTGGGGGGGGGGGGGTCTGACTGGTGGGCCATCCCTGTCAGCCTCTCAGGGGGTTAACCCCTCTGTTTAAAATTAAACAGGGGGTTATTAGGGACAGGGCCCCACCTGTCAGTGAGTGATTAGGGGGGGATTAAGCCCCTAATCCCTCTGACGTGTGGGACTCGCCGGAATCCGGCCGGCGGCGACCTCTGCAGGCGGCGGCGCCCACTGGAGAGAGGCCCTCCGGCCTCGTCTTGGCACGGGAGAGGCATCAAACTGCCCCTCGTGCTCGTGCGCATCACCGGGATGCCAAGGGCAGGCACGGGGGCGCCGGAAGCACACCGTAGGAGCAACGGGGCGCGGCGGCCGCCCACTGCTCCGGTGGAGCTTGGCGCAGGAGACGCGGGGAGGAAAAGGAAGTAGACGGGGAGCATCGCCTCCTCACTAGGAACGCGGAAGAGGACTCGATGTCGCCGGAGACGCCGCGTAACGGTGGCAATTCGTCGCCGGAGGGCTTCAGCCGCGGCGGAAGTCTTCGACGCCGGCGTCGCACACAGAGCTCCTGGGCTCGAATTGAGCGCTCGAGGCGACGAGGGCATAGTCGAGGAGCGCCGTGGACACCTGGTTGCGTCGTGGGAAGGCCGGTGGCCGCGGGGGGGCGTCGACGATGAACTCGCCGTGCTTCGGTTCTTCGTGGGGATCGCCGGGGACGAAGGGAGGAGGGTCCAAGCGAGGGGGAAGAGGCAGGGGAGGTGCCCAGGGCCGCCACGGCGCCGCTAAGGAGGCAGAAGGCAGCCAGGCAGCTGCCTGGCGCCCATGCCGTGGCTGCCGGCGAGCAGCATGCCTGCCTGGCCAGGGGTTGAAGACGCATGTACCCCTGGCGGGCTGGGCTGGCTAGCTGGGCCAGGTGGGCCAGGTAAGTGGCCTTTGGCCCTTTCCTTTTTTAAAATTTCTTCTGTTATTCTTTTTCTGTTGTTTGTTTTGCCCCAAATAAAAAATAGCAGAGCATTTTTAAAAATCATGAAAACTTTTATGTGGGCTTATAACATGTATAGCTAGCCACTCATAAGTTTTGGTGATTTTTGAAATTCAAACAATTTGAATTTAAATTCAAATTGGAGTTTAATTTAATTTCCAAGCCACTTTTTGAATTATTGAAAAATCTATGAGCATGGGTTTAATCCCAAATCACTTTTAAAATGATCACACTCATTTTTAGGAATTTTTTCAACTCTTCAATTGATTTTTGGAAAAAGATTTTTATCTGGCAATTTCAATTAATTTCTTAGGGCTTTCTGCTTCCCCATTTTTGATTTTCTTTTGAATTTTTGCATGATGCAAAGGGATCAAACAAACCTAGCAATTACCCTAGTTGGGGTTCTGACATCAAGGCACATATGTAATTCTTTCTGCTGTTGCTATGCTGAGTTTGCTGGGATCTGATGGATTATGAGACTATGTTCAGATTGTGATTGAGAAATATATTTGGTTCTTATCTTTTTATTTTTGTTCTTGAGTAATTCTTGCATTTTCTTGGTTGCTGTTTATTGCTTTGGCCTAGTAGGTAGTGACTCCATGTAACAGCCCGGATTTCACAAAAATAAAAAATTTTGTTTTCGGTGTGAATTGTTTGATTGTCTGATTTGTTTGCGGTGTTTGCATCCCCGATTTATCGATCGGCGATTATTTTACCCCCTCTTATCTCGTATCGGACGGAGACCGACCCTTTCCACCCTGACACTCGACCTTTGCGACACCGGGTTTCACCCGATCACCGTCGTGAAACCGCACGAGATCAGCCGCAGCCAACAGAATGAAAAACCTCGTTTAATAATTAAACGGGTTATTTTATAGTGCGCCGGAAAGTGTTCTCGAAACGGTTCCAGCGCGAGGTGAACGCCGCCGGCTCGACACGCTGATCGCGCAGTTCGAAGTTTTACCCGAATCGGAGGTACTGCGGACCCTCGGCAGTCTGAAACGTGAGCACCGCGCGCGCGAGAGAAAAAACAGGGATGTTTTTGCAAACTGCCAGCCACCTGGGCTATATAAAGACCACCACACTCCCACCCCTTTTCTAGGGTTTCCCTAGCCACAAAATTTACAGCCACCCCCCTGAGATTGCTCAGATCTGCCCAATTTAGCCCCAAATCCCGAAACCCTAGCCCCTGGCCCCTCCATAGCCATCGGATCTGTGATCCGACGCTCCAGAGTGAGCCACGTCGCCTCCAACCGCTCCACAACCGCACCAACCGTGAGCTCCCCCGTGGAGGCCACCGCCGCCGTCCACCCTCCTCCTCGTGCCCTGCTCTCCCCTGCGCCTGTGCTCCTCCTCCGTTTCCCCCTTATTTCCTTTCCCTCTCCTCCCCGCGCAGGAAGCCGGAGCGCAGCCCGCCGCGCCGCCGAGCTCCATGGCCGGCGAGCCGAAGCCGCCACGGATGTGCACGCTAGAAGCCGCCTCCGCCCCGTCCCGTGACCCTGCGCCCTCCCCTCGGCCTCCCCGTCCGCCGCTCGGCCGCCACGAAGACCCCGACGCGCCGCCACCTCGCCGGCGAGGCGAAGCTCCGCCGCCGCCTGCGGTCCTGCTCGGGAGGAGCCCGAGCCGCTTTCTCACCCCGTCCCACGCGTGGAGGCCGACCTAGGCCGGCCACCCCAGCGAGCCCACCGCCAGCAGGCCTCCAGCCAAGCCGCCTGGCCCAAGCCACCTCCTCGGACGAATGGGCCTGGCCCATGGGTGAGCTAGGCCGCCCCTTTTTTTTGCCTCTGTTTTTTTTCCAGCACCCTGTAAAATTTTCTAAGTCTGGAGATATATTGCTGCTGATTCAATTTTACGAGTAGCTTTGCGGTTAAACCGTAGCTCGGATGAACGTGTCGCCAAAAGGAAAATTGTTTAGAATTGCATGTACTTCAATTCATATTTTGTGAGCATTTTGATTTGAGGCCATCTTGATGTTGTTAATCTGTGTTGAAGTGGGCATCAGGCCGTTAAACTGCTACTAATTTCTATTAAGTGCTGCTGTTATTATTTTATTGCAAGTTTGCATGATGATTGTGACAAATCCATGAGGCCTATTGCATTGATTCTTTTTCCTATGTGTTAAGAATCATGTGTACTTCATTTCCATGCTTTAACTTGTCATGTTTGGGTGCTTTAGCTATATTAAATCTTGCTCCAAAGTGGTGACCCTGATGTTAATGTGTTGTTGTGCTGAAGACTGTTAATTTGTTGCAACTTCGGGTGACGGTTGCGTCGCAACCTTTTATCGGAATTAAGTGATTCCAATTGCATATTGTTAAGCATCATGTCTACTTCCATTATATGTATTGCATCATCATGATATGCTTGCTGGTCATATAGTTTTTGAGCTGCAAAGTTGCTATCCCGCTGTTTTTGACAGCCACCTCTATTTTTCTCTAAGTCTGTAACGTCACGATGCCATGTTGTTTGCTTAATATCTTTTGATCTATGATGCCTATTTGCATGATTCTTTTTGGCATGCCTTACCTGTCATGTCTACTTTAGTTTCATATCAATTGTGAGTATGTTTGCATTCATTAACCTGTTTATGAATTGCTCTAAAGTGTGCTTCCCGATGTTGGTAGATTGTGCCCGTAACTTGTTTTGCTTGTATCTTTTTAACAGTAACTCCGTTTGGGGTGTTCTTTATATGTAACTTGATTAGTTTTTCGTGTAATTTGTGTTTATGATATTGTTTGTTGTTGTTAACCAACCTAAAATATGGTTTAGGTCAGAACAGTACCAAATCTTTTAATGGTCGTGGGACACTTAGTGATATGCCATGTTTAGGTGTTGCCTCACTTAAATTGACTAGCATAGATAGTTTACTTTATGCTTCACCTCTTGACATGTTTGTGTGCTATGCCATGCTTGAGTGAGATGCCATGTTAACAACCTTTGTTGATCACCTGTAGCTAAACAACTCGAACCTTTCCAAATGTGCGGTATCGTCGTGTGTGACGAGTACTCCACTTAATTTGTTAGTAATCGCTCTCGTCGGTAGGTGCGATGTCTCGTGTTGCCTTTTTGTTGATGCTTGATCGTGTTTGCCTCGTAGTAATAGATGCTTGCTCGTTGATTGCTTTCCAGTGTTTACCCTCTTGTGTGCTCCCACGGGTACCTCTCGGAGACGATGCGAGCTTGCGATCAACTACACCTTTGGAACCCGACTTATCAACAGGCAAGAACTATACATTACTTATGATCCATTCTATTTCAACCAGAGGTTTGCATGCTAGTCTAGGTTAGGTTCGTTGTTTGATCCTACCACATGTTTATAGCCTCTTTCAAACCGATACAGCCATGTCCCCACCCAGCAAACCTTGTACTGCTATGTTGCTATTGCTCGTTGCTCAGCCCCTGCTTAGTATGCATGCTTAGGATGCTACGATGTTACCCTGTTACTTTGGTTTGGGCTATCACATTATTATATTGTTGTTGATGATATGATTATTATAAATGTTGACTATATTCGACGAAGGATGGAAGGTCTAGGCTATCCCGCCCCGACGCTTTGTTCCATTCGAGTCACCTAGGATCCGAGTTCCGGGTATTGGTTTTAAGACTGAGCGTGCCTAACCGCGTGTGGGATTTTATGGGGTCCCCTTTTCTTACCTACCTAGCTTCAAACATTTCTAGTGGTGGCCCAAGCTGATTTACCTTTTGAAACATGTGTGTGACTGGTCCGCGGCCGGCAGATTTCAAACAACTTGGGCCAGCGGAGACATGGTTTCTCTTATTGGTCCAACCCAGGGAGCTAGGGGGTTGTCCACATCTGTTTGGGCAACTAACCCGACCTCATCCAGACGGTAGAGGCCGATTCGAGAGCGCGGCCGGCTTTTGAGTTGGATGTCGACTCACCGAGGGCCACCAGGATTTGTGCATTGTTAGTTAGAGGGACCTGTCGTTCCGGATCTCTCGGGACTAAATCATAAAATGGTTGCCTGTGATGGGTAGAAACTGAGAGAGATGGGCGTGCGTGCGGAGCCTTGTAATGGGCAGTTGGTACACCCCTGCAGGGTTAAATCTTTTCGAGAAGCCGTGTCCACGGTTATGGACGACTTGAGACCTACTCCTTGTTCATAGACAACAACAACTGAGATAATCTTAATATAACTTGATCAACGTGTGCCTGTGCCTTGACTGCTTCTTCGTCGGGATGCGAAGAGGAGGACAAGGATAGGATAGGTGTTATGATTGCGTAGGTAGTTGATAGCAAGACTGGTTGGAGGCGATTCCTCATCAAATTCTTGGCTTCTTATCTTACTCTCTAGATCGTTAGCCACTTCATAAATGCTAGTGCAGCAGCAACCTCACCACTTACCCCATCCTTACCGTAAACTACTAGTTGTCCTAGAATGACGAGTGATGAAGTCCTTGCTGGGTCAGATGACCACTACAGTTGGATGCTGAGTACCTCTGTACTCATGATACTAACCCCAAACTCTTTTCAGGGTTCTTGATCGACAACAGGTATGGTGATCGACGTTTCACGTGGAGACTCGACGACGACTAGTTAGGCGGATCCCGTCGGAGGGCCTGGACTCGTGTGGTTATGGGATCGATGTTTTTCTCTTTGCCACTAGGCATTTGATTGTAGTATGTACTCAGACATATATCTTCCGCTGTTGTATTGTATTAAGGCAGTTGTATGCCGATTGTATGAGATGTTGTATCCTTGTATCTGTAATGTTGTGATATCATGTTGGAAGTCCAGGGCATATGACTTCATCATATGTCGCGGTGGGACCGATATGTGCTTCGTCCCCGGATCTGGATGGAAACATCTAGATCTGGAACAGTACCGCATATCGGGCCTTACACTCCAAGAGGGAGCGTTATGCATGATTGTGGGTTCATGCCCCTGATGACTAGCTTGAGTGACAGAAACATGAGTCTAGGGGATGTGATGTTGCCACAAGGGGGGAAAACAACGGTGCTTGTAACCGTGGTTATAAGGATAGTTTACTTTACGCAAAGTTCTTTTAATGTAGTTGTCTGTTTCTTTGTATTTACACTTTGGGTGGGGCTCGCAACTTAATACCAGCGAGATTTTCTGGATAGATATCTCAAGGTGGATGATTAGTAGTAGATGCAAATGGATTTTGGTCTACTTATTTTGGCGTACTGCCAATGCTTTTGAGCCTCTTCCTTTCTTTGTAGTATAGTTAGCATTGCGGTATATTTTTAATCCTGTCAATTGCCCAGCTGTGATTTGTTTGCCCCGCATAGCAGTTTTATTGTCTTTTGGGAGAGAGACATCACTAGTGAACATCATGGGACCCCGGTCCATATTTCCACCACTGTTTAGACCCTTAATTTACTTCCTGTTTTAAATTCTAGCTGCAGTTATCATTACCTCTTATCTCGTGCGTTTGACCCTTTGTAAATAGCAAGGCCAGAGAGATTGACAACCTCTCTGCACTCGTTGGGAGCAAAGTTATCTGTATTTGTGTGCTAGTAATTTCTAGCGCTGTTGTCACCTACTTGTCGAGCTTGGAGTACTACTGGAGACAAACCTTGGTATCTTCACCGAGGGAAATTACGCTACGATACATCTCAACCTTCCACTTGGGGTAGCCAACGAGGAGCACTACTTCAGTGCCATCAAGCTAATTTCTGGCGTCGTTGCCGGGGATTCTGAAGATCGACAAGAAGCTTGGCCCCCGTCAACTCCCACGCCGAAAGCTAATTTCTGGCGCCGTTGTCGGGGACTCCAATCTTCAAGATAGGGGAGTTGCACACTATCTTTTATCTTTGCTTTTTAGTCTTGTCAGTTTATCTTCCAATTTTTATCTTAGTGTCCCTTATCAAAAACCACAAAAAAAAATATTTACCTTGTTCTATTTTCTTTCTTGTTTTAGTTGGTTTTCTTTGCCTCTGTGCCTAGTGATGCTATCCTCACCATGGGTGCGGAACCACCCAAATATGGTAGGATGGACAAGTTTCACTTGGATCATCTTCGATCAATTTGCTCTCGCGCTAAAAACCCAACCGACTTGGTTGAGGGAAAATCATTGGATGAGCATGCTCATTATACTCGACACCGTTTATCTCAGAAAGGGAAACACTTATGGGATCAAATACAAGTTTCTTATTATTATGCTGAGTGTTTATGCCACATTTATGATTTTACTTGTTGTTCTAATATAGATCGGAAACACCTTCTTTTCCAATGTGACTTTAATGAGAATGAGATCCTATCTTCTTATGCTAAAGGTGTTTATGATTACTTTGATGTTGAAAATATTGAAGAATTTGTTGCTTTTAAGGGTGCTTATGAGATTGCTTCTTTGATTGAAAAGTATTACGATACTATTCACAATTCCAAAAATTTCCAGTGCTTCAATATTGCTTCAAGAATTATACTTCCAATACTTATATGAGGATTTTAAAAATAAAATGTTTGTTGCTCAAGAAGAGGCTAATGATTGCTATGATGAGGAATCCTATGATTTCAAGGACTCACTTGATACATCCCTTTCTGAAGATCTTGATACTTGCTTTTTTGATGGCCATGATGCCAATATGGATTATGCTTGCGAAGATGAACTTGCTATAGTTCCTTATGTTAAGCATGAAATTGTTGCTATTATATCCACACTTGATTGTCCTATTATCCTTTTGAAATCTCCAACTCATATTCCGGATAATTGGGCTTTTATTAAGGCTCAATGTGATGGGTTGCATTTATCTTATGATCCTAAAAACCGTGTGGAAAGCAATACACGTGTGCTTGTAGGTCATGAACAATATGATTTATGTGATAGTTATATTGTTGATGTTGTTCATGATGCTACTAAAAATTATTTTGAGAGAGGAAAGTTTGGTTGTAGAAACTTCCATATTACAAAAACACCTCTCTTTTTTATGAATGTTTTGAAGTTGTTCTTTATCCACCTTCCTATGCTTGTCACTTTGTGCTTTCATGATTTATTTTTGTACAAGTTTTCCATGCATAGGATGTGGGTTAGGCTTAAATGTGTTTCATATTTGCTTCTTGATGTTTTATTTTGCTTCAAATTCTTATTCTTATGAGAACATCTTTTACAATCTTCATGCCTAGCTAAATGGCATAAAAGAAAGCGCTTGTTGGGAGGCAAGCCAAGATGTTTTTACTTCTGTTTTAGTGGTCTTGATGATTGTTACTTTGTAGCAACATCATTGTATATTTATTTTCAAGCTTTGTGCCAAGTTTAGCCTCCGATTGCAAGAAAGTTCAAAAGTTGTGACAAGTTGTCCAGAAAACAGATTCTGTCCTTGGACGGAATAATTCGCCTAAAATCACCAGATCATCTTTTTGATCTGAATTTCTTTGACGATGTGCTCTATACAATTGGCTTTCGAGCGTATGTTCTTAGTTTTTTTATTTCATTTGCAGAAGTACCCCGAAAAAATTATTTACTACCTGTTGTTCTGTTTTTCACAGATTCTTCCATGTTTTGCCTTTCCTCATTTTTGCAAGTCTTGCGCTAGCTTTTTCTTTGCAAAAACTTTTTGGAAATCTTGAGAAACAGTAGCCATTCAAGAAAATCTTTATTTCCAGTAGAGGCAAATTATTTTATTAAGGGTACTAACCTCTCTAATCAGCTTACGATGAGTTATGTATGAATGGAGTTTTCAAGTGTGTGAGGGAAGATGATGAAAGAAGATCCAGGAGTGTCAAATGCTCAAGCTTGGGGATGCCCCCATGCATCCCCAATAAATATTCAAGGAGACTCAAGCGTCTAAGCTTGGGGATGCCCCCGTGCATCCCCTTCTTCATCAACAATTATCAGTTCGTCCTTCGTCTCATTATATTTTTATCACTTCATGCGTTATATGCTATGCTTGGAGCGTCTCGCTCTTTAGTTTACTTTTTAGTTTTCTTTAGATTTGTTTGCTGTTCACAACAATTTAGAACCCATCTTTCTTTGTGTGGGAGAGAAACACGCTCCACTTCAAACTAGAACACATCATAGGATTTTCATGATTTTCTTTCTTTTGTTGTGTGTTCTTTATCTTTTCTTAGCTGCTGTCATGTTTAGCTTTTAGTTTTCATGTTTATCTTTTTAAGAGATTTTGTTTAGTTTGTTGCTGGAACTCTCTTTAGTTTTCATGTTTATATTGTTAAGAGAGTTGGTTGTTGCACTGAGTTGTGTCTTGTCTTTAAGTAGGTAATTGAGGTTGCTATTCAATTGTAGTAGTAACTTGCAATAGTTTTGAGGTATTGTTGTGAGTAATGTTTGAACTTTTGGTGTCAAGAGCTTTAGCCTATTAGTGATAGATGTCGTATTTTGGGCAATCCATGTTTATTTTCAAAAACTACAAAACTAGTTGAGAACTCTAGCTACTAGATGGATCACTAATCTTTGGGGGATCAGATATTAGAGTACACTCACGTACCATGAGTCGAGGATGCGCAAGGATAACCAAACCCCTATACACTCCTCCTCGGGGTACTTGTCTCTTTGTGAACCTCCTAATTAGATTGAGAGTTACCGATAATAAGTGCATGACTTCTTCGGACTAATGTAAGTATTGAAAGTTGACACTTCCACCTCCTCATATTTGCTAGCCTCTTTGGCACCGTGCATTTCCCTCTTCTCTCTCCGATATTTGGTGTCCACCTCGCCGGTGCATCCAAACCCTTGGCATGATATGATCTGTCATCATAAACCTCCTTATATCTTTCCTCAAAACACCCACCATACCTACCTATCAAGGCATTTCCATATCCTTTCTGAGATATATTGCCATGCAACATCCACCTTCTTATGACTTGATCTTTATTTCATACATGTTCCTCCTACACTGGCAGAGGCATACATTTGCATACATCATGATAGCTACATCTTCTTTATGTTGAGTACCTTGTAAAGTGTGAAAGATTTTCTACACTTCTTGTAAAATAGAGTGTTGCCCTTAAGTGAGGAAAAGATTCCAAAGAGGACAAATTAAAAGATCCCATATAGGAAAAATGAGAGTTACATAGAAAGAGCCATTGAGGCCACCAAAAAATACAAAAAATAGAAAAAGGTGAAAAAGAAAATAAAAATAGAGAAGTGTTGGGATTGTGCCCTCGAGGCAAATAAAACATGTTTATTAGCATATTCCATAAGTTCATAATATGTTTTATACTGTGCTATAACTGTATTAAGCGGAAACATTAATACACGTGTGGTATAAAACAACAAGGTCCCTAGTTAACTCTAGTATACTAGTCCATTGGGCAATTGATGATCAAGGTTTCCTGATCATGAGCAATCAAGCTATTGACAATGGAGTCGTATCGTTGGGAGAATGATATGATGGACACACACCCACCAGAAGTGTTGCAATGTGATCGAGTCACATAAGTTCAACATTGCGATAACTACAACGTAGTGACCACATCCTTTGACTGTAATGATCGTACGTAATTACTATCTATGAGGATGCTTTGATTTGTAACCCACCGCCTGACTAAAATATGTTGGCCATAAAGGTGAACTTCAGGTATTACGAATAGATACGTTAATAAGTATGCAAATAGATCAAAGAGGGATTTGTCCATCCGAGTGACGGATAGGTACTCTGGGCCCACTCGGTGACATTACATCATAAAGATTGCAATCATGTGACTAGGTCACGAGGGTTGTAATATCACGGGAACGAGTAAACATGTTTGTCGGTAACGAGAATGAACTAGCTATATTGGATACCAACGATCAAACCTCGGACAAGCAAAGTACCATAGGACAAATGGATAATGCTCAACGTTAAACGGATCCAACAACGATGAAGTTTCATTCGATGGAAGCGCAGGGGCCATCTAGGATTGTAACCAGGTCTGATCGATGGTCATTGATCAAGAGAGTGTCTTGATCATGTCTGTTGTTTCCCGGACCATAGGGTGTCACACTTAAGGGTATTCGACGCATTAAGGATAGATTCGGGATCACCGGAGAAATAAGAGAGAACACCGAAATTGTTTCCGGTGGAGGCCAGAAATTGTTCTGGGAATTTTGAAAGGTTCAAAATATTATTTAATAATGTTTAAATATGTTTTATTATTTAATTATCTGAATTAAATATTAAAATATAATTAAATATAATTAAAATAGAAGAAAAAGGCATATGGGCCTAAAGAGGCCCATTAGGGGAAGAGGGAGTCTCCCTCCATGGGCCATGGCGCCATGAAGGGGCCCATGCCCCCCCTAGGCGCACATGCCCCCCTCCCCTTGGTTTAGTATCACATGGGAAGTTGAGGGAGGTGTGCCCCCCTCCTTGGCCTATATAAGGAGGGGTAGGGTGCCCTTTTCTTCACATCCAAATTTGAGACAAATTTCTCATCTCTCTTCCTCCTCTCTCCCTCCCGTGACCGGACTCCCCTTGTTTGCAGTCTGCACTGGGTTGGGGATTTATCCACCATACGCACGCCGTCGTGCTGCTAGAATCGGGATCCGAATCCATCTTCTTTCCGCTGCTCTTCTGGTTCGGAGCACGGAGGAATGTCGGGTACACCGTATGTGTGTAATCCCGCGAGGCGCTACACTTGTGGCGCTACTTCATCATCGTGGCCATATCGCAGCATCTTCACCGACAACGTTCTAACAGGGACGCAATCTCGTCATCGCTCTCAAGGACCGGGTGGCTATCGGAGTCATCGTGGAGCTGCGCGGCATCGGGGATTTCCGGTACGACTACACCAACCACGTTCACGCGGGAACGTTTCCCGCTTAAACGGCTACATACTGGTATGTGACCTATTTCCATCTGTTACTTGCATCGCCATAGCATAGGTCTTGGGATTGGGTATCGCAGGTTATGAAAAATTTGTGTTTTCTGCCCCGAACCCCAACAAGAAGGGGGGCAACACTACTAATTCTTTTGAAAGATCCACACTCGTACTCCCTCTATATATTGTATTCCATAGAGATGATCATATATGCATATAGCTATGTGGGGACCTTCACACTATAGAACTTGGCTTGTATATTCCAATGATGAGCCTCCTCAAACGAGCTCTAGGTCTTCTTGAGCGAGCAAGTTGGATGCACCCCCAAAAGTTCCATCGGAGAGCTTTTCTTAGCTCGTATGTGCATCCGTTGCATGGAAATCCCTACTCCTCACATCATATCTATCATTTGGCCCTCTCGCCTATGATTGTCCTCATTGCTGTGAGCCTTTCACACCTTTTTGTCTTCCTCCTCCACCATATCTCTCTCTTTGCCATCCTAAGTATCAACTCTCGTGCTTACGCTCATCCATTGCATGAGTGCTCAAAATATCGAAAGGGAGTGGATCAAATTGACTTGTACCTGGCTAGTGGTCTGGGGACGAGTCAAGATAAGATTCCAAAGAAGACTAAGCGTGAAACTTTAGTAAATTGAGTTCTCAACAACTAATTATTTTTCTCGTATTCCCATCTCCCACTTCTTGCACGCAAACACCATCTGGAGACATTCGAGTCACGGACAGTAAGAGATCTTGCACCGTAATGTTCTTATGTTGCTTGTTTCAATGCTAATATAGACTCTTGCTTGTTATGTCTTGGATTGAATTTCATACCTTGATTGATTTACTTAAAAGTTCTTATATGGTTGGTAGCATGTCACCACAGAAATTAGGCTTGTTATCATTTACCTACTCGAGGACGAGCAGGAATTAAGCTTGGGGATGTTGATACGTCCCTAACGTATCTATAATTTTTGCTTGCTCCATGCATGTTTTGTGTGATATTGCTATGTTTTAGATACACTTTCATACACTTTTGATCATATTTGGACTAACCGATTAACTCAGTGCACCTCAGTGCCAGTTTCTGTTTTCTGTTATTTTACTATTTCAGGTTTCTCCCGTATTAAAAATGCTCCCAAAATTCCGGGGAAATCCAATAAAAAAATCAGCGCTTCAGAACCTTCCAGATTCCCGAAGGGGGGATTGAGGGTACCCACCAGGGCCTCAGGTGCCCTCCCGGCGCGCCCTAGGGTGGGGCCGCGCCAGGGGGCCGTCTAGACCCTTGGTGCCCCCTGGCTGCCCCCTTCGCCTATATTTATCTCTCGACCCGAAATCCCCGAAGACAGAACCCTTTTTCGCGATCTCTCCTCTGTTCCACCGCCGCCACGCTTCCAAGATCGAGAGCACCAGAAGACCTCTTCCCAGCACCCTGCCGGAGGGAGGATTGACCTCCGGGAGCTTCTCCACCACCATGGACGCTTCCGGGATGATCCGTGAGTAGTCTGCCTTGGACCATGGGTTCATGATCAGTAGCTATGTGATGTTCTCCTCCCATCTTTGTTCTTCATGGATTAGACCTTGTGAGCTGCCCTACATGATCAAGGCACATATGTAATTATTTTTGTTGTTGCTATGCTGAGTTTTCTGGGATCTGATGGATTATGAGACTATGTTCAGATTGTGATTGAGTAATATATTTGGTTCTTATCTTTTATATTTTTGTTCTTGAGTAATTGTTGCATGTTCTCCGTTGTTGTTTATTGCTTTGGCCAAGTAGTCGGTAGTGACTCCAAGAGGGAGTGTTATGCATGATTGTGGGTTCACGCCCCCTGATGACTAGCTTGAGTGACAGAAACATGAGTCTAGGGGATGTGATGTTGCCACAAGGAGGAAAACAATGGTGCTTGTAACCGCGGTTGCAAGGATTGTTTACTTTACGCAAAGTTCTTTTAATGCAGTTGTCTGTTGCTTTGGGTTTACACTTTGGGTGGGGCTCGCAACTTAATACCAGCGAGATGTTCTGGATAGATATCTCAAGGTGGATGATTAGTAGTAGATGCAGATGGATTTCGGTCTACTTATTTTTGTGTACTGCCCATGCTTTTGAGCATCTTGTTTTCTTTGTAGCATAGTTAGCATTGCAGTGCGTTTTTAATCCTGTCAATTGCCCAGCTGTGATTTGTTTACCTCGCATAGCAGTTTTATCGTCATTTGGGAGAGAGACATCACTAGTGAACATCATGGGACCCCGGTCCATATTTCCACCACTGTTTACACCCTTAATTTACTTCCTGTTTTACTTTCTAGCTGTAGTTATCATTACCTTTTATCTCTTGCGTTTGACCCTTTGTAAACAGCAAGGCCGGAGAGATTGACAACCTCTCTGTACTCGTTGGGATCAAAGTTATCTGTATCTGTGTGCAAGTCCACGTCAACTCTCGTGCTAGTAATTTCTGGCGTCGTTGTCACCTACTTGTCGAGCTTGGAGTCCTACTGAAGACAAATCTTGGTATCTTCACCGAGGGAAATTACGTTACGCTACATCTCAACCTTCCACTTGGGGTAGCCAACGAGGAGCACTACTTCAGTGCCATCACTTATCTATACTGTAGGAAAATGATTCATAGAGAATGTACATGCTTGTGATGATGATATCTATCTTTGAATCATGCTAAATGATGTTTGTGTCGTAAAATTGAACTATTTCCCATGCCTGGCAAACTGGCGGTGAGTATGATGCTACAACTACTATATTCCACCAAAACGAAATCATTTGTTTTAGTACCGAAGTGGAAGTTTGAATGGGTTGTAGTTTTTTTTTTCTTTGAATTTAGTTTTCATTTGTCGGAAAACAGAGTAAGCCTGATTATTCACAAGTCTAATAATTATATTGTGTGATCGAAACTACTTCACGTACGATGGTTTAGTATCCGATTTTCATATGATGATTAATCCAACGATGCTGCTCCACCGAATAGGCGTCATGAGTGATTGTGCTCAGTTGTCGTACAAAAATTGTACTAATTGTGTCGTACGTGTAGTAAGGTTCTTGTCTGATTAAAACATAATTTTATTACATCATTCACTTACATTATAGCGCTAAAATGGACGGGCGCAGCAACGCGCGCCTTCGATGATCTAGTATCAATGATGTTCAGACCAGATCCGCTCGCCTCTTTGGTCGTTGGCGACCGGACGTGAAAGTGGCGCCTTCTCGATTTCCTCCTCCCGCTCCAATTCGCAAGGAACTTGTCCCGCTCCACTCGTTTTGGTTCGCGACCACCTTCCACTCCAAGCGAGTGAAGTCGAAGATGTCTTGCTCCTCCTCGCCCAAACGAACACACTTCCATCGCGAAGCGTGTACCTCTTCGGCTTGGGTGATCCCCTCATCACCGTCCTCCTCCTCTTTGATGAGCGCCTTCTCCGACTGTGGCACGTTGTCCTTTACCTCTATCGGCTCCGACTCCTCCGGATTTGGGCTATCTAGAGGCACTCCTTCTGAAATGTGTGCGGCACAATGCGACTCCTTCGTGGCCCGCATATCTGCGTAGAGCTTCGTCTGATGCTCTATTGTGAGCATTTTTAATAGTTGACCTTGCTCCGAACCATGATGGCGATGAATCTGTCTTGGAAAGAGGAGAGGATGGAGAATGGGAGGCGAAGGATAAGGACAGGAATAGGACATATAGGAGAGGGTTGACTCGTCGTCCTCCTTTTAGAAGCGCGACCTCCCTTTGGCGGCATGCTGGGGCATGACCATGAATGCGTTCGCACCTGACCCAAAGAGGCGCCCATCCAACCAACAAGTTTTAAGTAGGGCCCATCCATTACTCAGATGTGGCGAATGCATTCGGGTGCGTTAATGTCTCCAATATATCTATAATTTTTAACTGTTTCATGCTATTTTTTCACCACTTTCATATTATTTAATATAATGTTTATATAGTTTTATAGGACTAACCTATTAACACAGTACCTAAGCCAGTTGTTGTTTTCTGCCTATTTTTATGCTTTACAAGAAAAATCAATTTTTTCAGAGTCAAAAGGGATGCAGATTTTTCCTGAGTTTTTCCAAAGTAGAAGAGGCCACGGGCCAGAGGGGGACACTTGGAAGCTTCTGGGGTGTCTACACGGCCACTCGACGCGCCCTAGGAGATCGCCCCACCTGGCCGTGTGGGGGCCCACGACACCCGACCTGATTCCTTCGACATAAATTCTAAAATCCCTCAATGTCTAGCAATACTTTTGTTTCCGCCACCGCACGCTCCTGGACCTCGACGAACCAATCTGGAGGCTATTTTTTTGCGTGCTATCGAAGAGAAATCGATCACCAAAGGCTTCTACATCATCCTTACTGCCCCCATGGTGATGTGTGAGTAGTTTTTCTTAGACCTTCGAAATCATGGCTGAAGCTTCTTAACATCTCTCTCTTTTGGATATTCAATACCATGTTCCATCTTCTTCTTTGGGGAGTTAGGATCAATTTGTTCTAGATATGTTTTTTTGGATAAGATGAATTGTGAGCTTATGGATCAGATTGTTCATGTTATCTTAATGGATATGACTCCTATATGATCTATCTTGTGCGCACTAGCCATGTTTATGCAATTCATCTTTGAAGAAAGTGGTGCATAGTAGTGGGTTCAATCTTTGTAATGTTCTATATTCTAGTGACCTTGTTTGGGATAAGACACATATGTATTGTTGCTACTAAGGATACAACAATGGATATTAGTCCCTAAGGAACAACCACAAACCTTTGCTGACAAAATAACATTGAAGCACACGAATTGGCACCGCAAACTGAGCATCCACAGGTGGAAGGTCGGGCTGAACTTGGCAGTGAGGCCCTAGAGCTCGCTTCAGTTGAGACACATGCATCATCGGATGAATGCGACTACGAGGAGGAAGCTGCAAATCTATGGGCCATAGAAGGGCCCATAATACTCGAATAGGAGTTTGTGATGTGCCCTTTGTGCTACTGAAGTTTGGATGTGAGGTTAAAGCTTCATAAACACCAAATCCCCGACTATGAACACCGGATTACGCTTCTTGTCAGCCTACACTTTCATCTTCATGCAAACGCGCTACAAGTGTTGTTGCAATAATCGAACCATCAAAGCACGATCCTAAAACCATTTTTGTAAATCAGGTACTGAGCAAGTATCTGTTGTGGACATACCAAACCTTGGACGGTGATTTACCTTGCAAGGAGTGCATACCGGTGTTGTACTAAAACTAGCAGGGGAAGGCGTGGCGGCATACCACGCCCGTATTTTTTTTATGCAAGGTCCATCGTTGGCTTGATTATGATTTACATAATAAAAGTACCAAGTTGCAGTGATGCATACTGCATTTTATGTGAATCTAAAGGAGACATGGCAGATAATATATGATCTAGCTGTTGAGCGAGATATTGAACTTGCAAATAATTGGCTTACACTGAAACGACATGAATGGCAATCATAAACAACTAAAGCCATAGCTAACAAATTATTTACACACATCCCGCAAAAAATTCTCACATTCTACCATGAGTAATCCTTTAGAACATGGAGTGCCTCTCCCTACGATAAAAAAATGACATCAAAAGATTTACATGTCAATGCCATTGAGCAAATAGATATGGTTTCTAGTAGTTTGGTTGGGTAACAAACTCGGAGCTTCTTGTGTGCCTTTTCTTCTTTTGGAGTACATGTGCGAGGAAGTAGAGAAGTAGAATGATTCAAGAATATGAGCCATGATCAATGCCAAAAGACAATTTTTGTTATGTCATTTCTCTATAGTTGTTGTAAGTCCGATATTTCTACATATGGAGACATATTTGAAGACGATAAACTTCAGAAGATAAAACTTATAAAAACAAAACTAATTTTTCGTGGAAAAATATATATGATATATTTATTGTGCAAATACAAAATAGGAACAAAAATAAATATGAGATAGTCTATAAAAATTGCTCTTAGAGAGTACCTTCTAGAACATCTACCATAAGATCCACGATGACTTGTAATATAGAAAAAGAAGATAGGCAAGGAAAACTGTAGTTTAAGAGGATGCTCGATTTCTAGGTTGTCATGAGGGCAAGCTAGCACAAAGAAAAAAAATCGAAGAGGGAAATAGAGAGGTTACCGGTCAAGGAAGTCTGCAGTTGCATGCGGGGAAGATGAGAGCAGGAAGAGAGCTCGAGTCTCTGAGACAACTCACATACATCGTTGTCATTGTTGCCAGAGATTTGCACTCATCATGGACGTGCTAATGGGGTCGAATCAGAAAGGGGCGCCACAGTAAAATTGTTTCGGAGGAGAAGCACCGCCAGGAATTGGCGAAAGAATTGATGTTGCCCGGTGTTGTTACGGATGCATCGTCGCCGCTGTCGTGAACTCATCCACGACCTGCTAGCTGTAGATCATGATCCATGGGGGCATGAGCGCTGGCTCCCATGAACGATATAGAACAGGTGTGATAGAGAGGGTCGTCGTGCTAGGTGAGAGAAGAGGAGGGAGGTCGGGGCGGTGGAGATTGAGAGAAGACGGGTAGAGGCGAAAGATTTTACTAGAGGAGCCATAGTCAGAAATATGCGTCAAATTGATAATGTAGGATTAAATTTTCTCAATTCAAAAAGGTCAATGCTAGTCGCCCATAGGCCGATCAAAATTTTAGCCGTTCGGACCATGCGGCCTAACGCAAGCACCGTTGCAGAAAAATAAATCATCTCTTGTAGCAAAAATTTATCTTTTGAATCTATGTATTGTTTTTCTTTTAATTCTTGGCACAGATGCAACAAAAAATATAGAACCGTTGTTCTCGGCCACGCTTGTCGTCCCTAGTTGCAGCAAATTTACGTTTACAGTTGCCGGTCACATTTAATCATTTTTATTGTAAAAAAATGAGGGTTGAAGGTAGCTTTCCCGTTGCTTGTTGGAGCAAATTCACATTCATCATTGCCGGTCATATTTTATCGTTTTTTGTTGTAGAAAAAATGAGGATCGATGATAGCTTTATCGTTGCCCTTTGTAGAAAAAAACGTGGCGCTTTCTTACATAAATGTATATTAACACTAAAATACATCTAGATACATCTGTTTGATCAATGAAAATAATGATCGGTGGTAGCTTTCATGTTGCCGTTGAAGCAAATAATGTGACGCCGTTGACAGCGGACACGCTCTCCTAAATGAATGTATTTATCATTAAAATATATTTAGATACATCTATATGAGCGACAAATAATATGAATCAGAGATAGTAGCATTTTTGTATCTATGGTTTTAAATATATGTATTAAGCACTGCAATACATTTAGATACGTCTATTTGAGCGATAGATAAATAGATCAAAGGTAATAGCATTTTAGTTTATATAGTTGTAGAGATAATAGTATTTTAATTATTAATGTAACAGTTGCAGCTTCTGTCAAGCCCGATTGCACCCAAAAGAAAGATCGATAGTGGTACCTGAGACGTGGTGGCAATCTTTTTTCATTGTAACTTTGCATTGATTTTTTTAGATTAAACTTTGCATTGATTATACTGTACAAAGTGCTTTTTATGTGGTAAATTTTTTTGAACACGTGTCAATCAGAAAGGAAGGCGTCGCTAACAACACCAACGCACAGAATGGGCTAGAGCTTAGCCGGTTTGTATATATAGTATATTAGCTAGTGAGAGCCATTGGGCCCATTTGATCGAACACACATGAGTGGAACATCGTAAATATGCTTCCAAAACATTGATTGACCAAATGTTCAAAAAAACATTGATTGACCGCTCAATCTAGCCGTTAGCGAAACTATATGTAGTCCCATGTATGGTTTTAGTATTTTTATTTATACCAAAAAATGTAAAATGTATATGACAAAATAGATATAAAAACATGTATAAAAAATATTCTTATGTGTACAAAAAATGTACAACTCGTACATAAAATAAGTAGTCAATAATAAATATATTAAATATTTTACATTATGTGATAAAAATATTTAACATGTACTAAATATGTCTTTGATGTATTCGAAAATATACATCATGTTGAAAAAATAGACATTAAATTATATATTAAAACAATGTTAAGTCATGTATTTATAGAATATTAAGCTTGCGAATAAGTGATTCATGATGGATATGAAAAATATTCATATGTTTTTAAAAATAATTAAAAAAGGAATCTAGAAAAGAAAATAAGAAAAAAATCAAGGAAAGGAAAATAAAAATAAAAATTGAGAACCCTAAATAAAATGAAGAAAACTCATAAAGACTCATGCTACAACAGTAGAAAAACAACAAATAAACCTAAGGCTACAATGTCGGTCGATCCGATAACACCCATCCGCCATGCGAGATATAGCTTTGACCTCAAACGCGTAGCATCGATGTATTCCTGATAAATAGTAGTGTACCTATATTATGTAAAAAATACGTAATATCTTTTATCCATTGAACTTTATCATTTCTTAACATCTTTGGTGACTTAATAAATAATAGTAAATTCATGATTCGTAAGTAAAGAAGTACTCCCTCCAATTCATAATAAGTGTCGGTCATTTTGTACTAAGCTAGTATAAATTTTATACTAGATGATGGGACACTTATTATGAATCGGAGGGAGTACCTAATTTCTTTAAAATGCAGCCACGCCGGTTCGCTGCGCACCCTGCTCGTGTCATTCGATTTGATATTAGCGTTAATTGCATGCACTACTAGACAAACGAGAGATCGTTGTTGATGTTATAGTAGTGGATATATCACTGTTTTAATCTCTGGCACAAACTTTAGCAAAAATTAACCCTATCTAGAATTTATTTCCTGGTCTAACCCTTTTAGGCCACGCCACACACTATGACATTTCTGTTGCATGGAAGATGACATGGTCTATGGCGTTTTCCCCTGGCCCATCACGTTGTCGTTGTTCGTGCCTTGTTCGTTGACTATTGGATGTGTATGGGTTTCCCTTAGACACTCATGTTTGGTCCCTTGCACCGATTGTTTAGTTCTTAATATGACCTTAAATGAAAAAGTCTTCAACATGTGTATTCTTTAGATTGACAAGACGAAGAATATTCATGTTGAAGACTTTTTCCTCTGAAATCATTTTAAAGATTGAAAAATTGGTGCAATATATTAGACATTGCCTGATCCCTTGGATAGTTTTTCATCAGTAAGATGACTTCAAATGAGAAATTCTTCTACGTGAATATTCTCCAAATTAACAAGGCGAAGACTTCTTATGTTAATGTTTTATTCATTGAGATCATATTAAGGACAAGAAAGCTGACACAATATGTCACATGAGTATCTAGGACTAGACGCCACTTGATGATAATTTATATACGACCTTATATCAAAATAAACATTATTTATATACAACCAAACTGAAAAATATTTATTGTGCAATGAAATTAATCTTTATTTTTCTCTCATAACAAACCAAATTTTCATATGAAATACATGGTACATATTAAAGCCAACATATACCATATATATTATCACAAACGATATATAGGTTCAAAGTGATACAGAAGATTAACTTCATCTCAAACCATACGAATACATAAGTTCAAATTTATTACAAACCACAAACGGATACATAAGCGCAACTTCATCACAAAAGATACCTAATGAACATGTGTGGGATCCACATCTTTCTTTTCATTGTACTAACACCACAGGCTATAGATTCCTCAAAAAAAAAAACACCACAGGCTATAGCCGTGGCCTGTGGCGCCTTTGAATTGCCATATAGTTGTTCATCTATCTTTTTTGTCATGTTAGGATGGTTGATGAAGAGAATGAACCATAAGCACAAAGAATGAACCCGTTAGATTGGAGTGGACGTGTAAATAGCAAGATGTATAAAAATATTTATTAAAAACTTTGCTCATTTGGTTTGGTACTAACATAGTAACACCATTGCTTATCTTTTTGCGGTCATTAGTATCTATGCGCATGAGGACTCATAGTGCTCATCTATTGCCTTATGACCTGAGGTACGAGGCATACTATTGAAGATTTGGTGTTCTTTCATTAGTTCAAGCGTCAATCTCCGGCGGTTACCTTACAATATACTAAGCCTATTCAAAAATTTGACGTTCTCCCTTTTATCCTTCGGTTCAAGTATCATTCTCCGATGGTTACTTTATAATGTACTAAGCCTTTTCAAAGATTTGGTGTTCCCCCATTTGAAAATTTCTTCTTTTTTAAGTACTAACACATATACAAATTAGTAAGCCATCATGTGAAAAAAAAAATTATTGTGAGAGAAGAATAAAGATTTATTTTATTGCTACAATGAAGATTTTTTAGTTTGGTTGTCATATAAATGTTGCTTATCTTGATTCAAGGTCATAGATAAATTACCACCAAGTAGTCTCCAGTCTCAAACACTCATGTTTGATGCATTACGTCAGTTTCAAGTTCCTAATATGATCTCAGATTAAAAAGAACATTGAACATTAGAAGTCTTCACCTCATCAATATGAAAATATTCACGTTGAAGAATTTTTCATTTGAGATCATCTTAGATGAAAAACTATCGCAAGCATCAGTTTTTCAATCCCTAAAAACCTTAAAATAAAAAAGCAAATCAATCACAAGGACATAGCTATTTTATCAGTTTACAAAATGACAGAAATCTGTATTTTACAACTAGATTGTAATTTTATTTTGTCTATTTTGACACATGACAACGCACTGGCACATTGTGCGCAAGTACTCCCGAAAAAAGGAGGACGCAAAGATCCCAACGTGCCAGGATTCAGGTAGCTCGGCCTTCAAAACGGCCCACTCCAGAAAAGCCACTTATTATCCTATATATCAAATAATAAAAATTTACAGGTGAACTAAAACACCGTGGGGTAATTGTTAGAGGCCGTGCACATGCATGGAATCAGCTAATCAACAGAAGGAACCTTAAAAAAAAGGCTAATCAACAGAACAATGCTCCTAGGCTCTTAGCATAGTTGAGCACTTCAACAAACAAAATGATCAAAAAAAAAGTTGAGCACTTCAACATTCTAGTCAAGAAACAAGGACACCATATCTTTCAGGCTGCTCTTCTTTTTCGTCACAGGCACCCCCTGCACTTGCGCTACAGTCTGCTGCCAGTCTTTCTTCCTCGTCACAGTGTTCACATTCATGGTCCTTGGTTCCACAGCCTCGTGTTTATTTTCATAGGCTGCAGGTTCATTCCACAGGGGCACATTGTTCACATTCATGGTCCTTCGTTCCACAGCCTCAGGTTTATTCTCATAGGCTGCAGGTTCATTCCACAGGGGTCCGAGCAATATGTTCATCATATCCTCAGCAACATCACCTGTAATTTTGATACTTGGTGGACGCTCTGGCTCTTCATATTTCTTGTTCTTGTCTACTCTTAGAGTTTCATCTCTGGTACTTGCCGTGCACGGTGTCAGCCCCTTTGTTGACCAAGTGGTTGATACTGATCCTCCTGTATCAGCTGAAGTAGGCACTGGAGGGCGTGGAGGATGATGCTCTTCATATCGGGCTGTCTTTGTGGTCCGTATGTCTTGTAACTTCTCTTTATCAGCATTTACAATCTGCATCATGAAAATGTATTATCAGAATACCTTCAGTGGTATACTTAGTTACTTAAAGCAAAACTTTGATCAGGATTACCAGTTTACTAGGCAGCCAGACAAAGTAAAAAAAAAGGGGGGCGAAAAGTTATACAGTACATTATTTTCTATCTGACAACGAAACTAGGACCTAAATTCAATGGAAAGGTGTCATTAGCACTTCGAATCAGCCGCTATTAAACTTCGTCTTTGGCAGAGAAGTTAGAAATGGTACATCATGATTAATCCTGTCTCTATACTAATGATAGGACTGGACCGGAAAAAGAAGGTTTGCCTACACTGTGCATGCTTGCACAAACAAATATTATCAGGGTGCAAGCCAGTATTCAATAGGGTCACTACTAAGCATAATGGGGCCATTGCCTATTGAAAAAGGTCATTTTCTTAATTTATCTCCAAAAGGAGTAATGAGTCATACTAGATCTGCATGCATCAATAACCAATAAAGCTAATCGGTCTTCTTCTGGTACGCATCTATATGGTGCCTGACTACACTATAAACATCCAGACACTATCCCTCCCCCAGCCTCCCCATCTGCACAACTTGACACTCACTCAACAATTCTCAGATGCTAGGTCCCGTATTTAAGGGGAATTATATAACCACCAAAAAATGTATCAAACCTGAAGCAAAGTTAAAGAAAACAAAAAAGCAATAAGAATTAATGAATTATGGTTTACCTCTTCAGCTATGCTCAGAAGATCTTCTACAGTAAGCTCTATCTCGTCATCAGTTGTACCTGATGACAATGCTTCTGATCCAACATTATCCAGCTTTTGTTTCCTGCTGTTCTTCGGAGCAGCTCTGTCACTCACTTTTGTCACATTCTTACGAGTTTTTTTCTCAAATTCTTCAAGTTCATCTTTGGCAGAATAATCAGCATCGGCACGCTTTATTCTGGACTTTTCTCTACCCTGACATCGCTGCAAGGCTCTGGAATTTCCAGCACTAAGCTCTATCTCATCATCAGTTATTCCTGATGAAGATGCATCTGATCCCACATTATCCAGCATCCTTTTCCTGCTATTCCTTGGAGCAGCTCTTCCACTAACTTTCCCCACATTCTCAGCACGATCAGCATCCTTGCTCTTTCTTCTGGCCTTTTCTCTACCCTGACATTGCTGCAACGCTCTCCCTCCACCGGCATCCTCGGCATCCACAATTTTTATCTTCTTTCTAATGGGCTTGACCTGGTCTAGAGCCCCTGATTGCTTATCAGATTCCACCGCCTGCTTAGTCCGATGCTTAGTCGTTGACACTTCATTACTTGAGCATGGTTTCATCATCCAAGCAGGTAGACATCGACGATTATCAGGGCATGCTTCAGCCATCTTCAGAGACAGGCCAACAGAGAATACACACTTGGCCCAATCCCCTGAATTTGAACTACCCAGCCTCAGTAGCAAAACAACAAATCAAGAAATTGATCGTAATTTTGTGAAGGAGACGATCTGAAACAATCAGCCACCTGCACAAGAATTAGAGCCTGATCAATCCAGGGTTATACACATATGTAAGGGAAGAGCACCGGAAGAGTTCTTTTCTTAACAACCTATGTCGAATTTTCCCATCGTGAACAAAATTCCCGTTGCCCCCTCAAGAAACCTAGCAAGCTCAAACTTGAAACTACACCGCACTACCGAGAAAGAAAGAGGGCGAAATAAAAGGAAGGAAGCCCTAGCCCGATCCAACCCTACAACCCAAGAAGGACCAATTTTTTCCCGCTCTGAAGGCCGCAAGATCCGATCTTTCCGACTGACCGACGCCGGAGGACTCACAGGCATCTGACCCCGCACCAACCTTTTCCTTAGGTGGTTGAGGTGAGGAGGAAAGCGAGGAAAAGTTAGCTGTGCCGCGTGGCCGTGGCCGTGGATTACCTCAAGGAGCCTACGTGGCCAACGGTGCGGTATAGAATTGCCGCAGTGGTAGGAGCTCCGGTCAGCGAGGCCCTACGGCACGGCGGAGCGGCTCGCCCAAGGCCGGTGGACGACGAGACGACAGATTGGGAATTGGAACTGTTTTGCCTTGAGGAGAGACTTCGCGAAAGGAAGGGGGCAATTGATATCTCCTACTCCCTCCGTTCCATATTAGATGACTTGCAAATAGATGTATCTTGAACTAAATGTAGTCTAGATTCATCTATTTGGAAGTCATCTATTATGGAACGGAGGGAGTACAAGTTTAAGCGTGGCTAGAATGCCCATCGCTCAGTGCATTTGCCCATTTACTCTCCCTGCCATGTGGGCCCACGGGTTAGAGTTGAGGCCTTTTGCTGAGTTGCATGCCAGCCAGGCGGACTGTTTGATACGTTGCTCTCCAGGCGAACGCACATGCCACCGAGAGCAGCATAGTGGTTGACATGTAGGGTTTGTTGTGGATGTGGGCCTTTAGGTGCTATTTTATGCATTTTGTTCACATGTAGGATCTAGCGCAAATGACCTTTGGAGGACGAGCTTCAAGGAGGATCTTTTCAAATTTAAATTTTCATTTGACGAAAAAATCTGAATTTTTTTGTGAACAAACATTCAGACATATAATACATATATGTACAAATTTTAAATCATTATTTTTTTACACCCAACACACAGAAAAAAGATAAATGTGATTTTTAAAATGAGACATTTTTTTAGATTATTGGGCTGGAATTTTGTCTTTTTGCACAACCTACAAATCATAAATTTTTTAAACCAAAATTTACACGCTAATTTTCACACTCCATGCCACATATTTGTACCGGATTAGCATATTATCCACAAACCAGTCTTCGGCTCATGTTAACCATCCATCCATACGAAAAATAAGGAAAGTGTACGACGCAGCTGATATGCAATCAGATAAACAATATTTTTCGATAATAATAATAGTACTAATATAATGTAAGAATTTGTTATTATTTACAACAAAGATTCCTAAATATTTCATTGGTGTGCAAATTTTTGTGATGCATTGATGTTTTCGAAGATGTGAACAAAAATCAATACTTCAAAATGGTTTTAAGAAGTATTTTTTTTAAGTATAGATTATATTTTTTGTCCAAACCTTCACGGATGTCATTGTTTCAAAAAAAATGCAGGTAAATGGTGTTTATCACAAAAAAACAGAGTTATTTGATTTTTTACTATCTTTTTGGGTTTCATTATTCACATGATGCATATGAGGTTAAGATCAAGAAATCCGTGTTCGAAAAAAATAGATCGCACACATACACCGGATCAACAACGCTACAAGGTCAGACCCTACTAAGAGCATCTCCAGCCGCGCCCCCAAGAGGCCCCCAGGACGGCGAAACTAACGCCGTGGGGAGGAAATTCCCCCAGCAGCGCCCCCAAGGGTCCAAATAGCGCCGGATTGGGCTAAAATTGAGTCCGGCGATCCTAACCCAAACCCAGGGCGCTGGGGGTCGCTTGGGGTCGCTGGATGAAAGGAAACCGCGCGAATGGGAAGGAAAGTTCGCGCGATTTCGCGCGTCCACGCGCCGCGCCCCACCTGTCGGCGTGTGAACACGCGTCGTCGTCCTCGCCTCGCCTCGGCTTCCCCGCACCTGTCGCCGTCGCAGAGAATCAATACGGCGCCGGTGACGAGTCCAATCGGCGCAGAGGGTATCAATGCGGGTCGCCGAGAAACCCAACGGTCCGACGACCGCGCCGCCGCCTGTTCGCGTTCTTCCCCCGCTATAAAAGGGGCTCCCCGGGGAGCCTCGCCGCGCACTCTCCTCTCTCGCCCTCTCTGCTCCTCGCCGCCCTCTCCTCTCTCGCCATCTCGCCGCGCACTCTGCTCTCCTCTCCTCTCTCGCCATGGCCGACGACGAGCTCGCCCGCAACGGTTTCCGCACCCGGAGCCTGTCGCAGATGGAGGCTCTCCTCCTCGCGCAGGCCGGCTACCCGTGCCCGCCGGACACCAGGCCGCCCCACTCGTGGGTGCTGTCCGCCGGCGGTGTGCCGGTACCTCCGGTGCCGTTGATCGGCACGACCGCCTTCCGTCGGGAGGTGGACGCGGTGCGGGCCACGATGACTGCGGCGGAGCGCGCCAACCCAGGCAACGCGGCGAACAATACGCCTGCCTGGGAGCAGTACTTCGAGCTCCGGCGTGCCCAGGCACGGGCCTCTACCAATGGCCTGGCCATCGTGGCAGGCCGGTACAACCGCGACGGGCGGGCACGCTGGTGGAGCGCGCCGGGGCGGACGCTCGAGTTCGTCATGCGCCACATTGACAACGGCAACTCGTCGCGCCTCGACTACCCCAACACGGGCTACGGCGCCGCCCTGGGCCGTCGATCCTACACCCGCGCCACTCCTCTGTGGGCGTCGATGCCCCGCGACGACGGCGACTCGTCGTCCTCCTCCGGCGCTCCTTCGCGCTCCCAATCGTCGGGGCTGGCCTTCTCGACGCCGCAGTTCGCCCCAGTGAAAACCGAGGTGAAACTGGAGGTGAAGAAGGAGCACTCCCCGGCAAAGCGCCGTGGTTTCCTCGGCAAGGTCCTTGGGAAGAAGAAGAAGGACAAGGACATTGCCCCGCCGCCTCCTCCTCCGCCGTCGGCCGCCGACGACGAAGAGGGTCTCGCCTTCCAGATGGACTGGGCGAGGCGAGACTACTTCGCCGAGCAGGTGCGCCTGCAACAGCTGGAGATGGATCGGGTCGAGGCCATGAAACGGGCCGAGGAAGCCCAGCGCTCCGAGCTGGCGAGGCGCGCCGAGCAGGCGAGGCGCGCCGAGCAGGCGAAGCGCGCCGAGGGCAGCAGCAGCCGCAGCAAGTGGGCGCCTCCACGACCTCCGTCGCCGCCGTTCATCGTCCTCGACGGCACTGACGAGGAGGAGGAGGAGGAGCCACTGCGGGTTCGGAGGAGGAGGGGCTCCATCGGCGGCGGGACCTGTGGCGCGCAGGCCAGCGTCAAGCCGGAGCCAAAGGATGGCGGCGGCGGCGACGGCGACGGCGACGATGGCGGTGCAGCCGGCGGCGCTGCTGGAGGAGGAGGCGGCCCGGAGTCGTCAATGGAGACGCTCTACTCCTTCTTCTTCGATCAGTAGGCTAGCGTAGTTTTTTCATCTTTTATATAAAAATCGCCCGAATATTATGAATTTAGTCGAACTTCCTCGCGTTTGGTCGTTTTTTGTCTGAATTTGGTCGATACTTGAGGGTCATCTTGGGGCCGCGGCTGGGTAGCCGCCCCCCCCAGGACCTATCGCCGCGCAAGTGCCCCCAAGCGGCGCTATGTAAATCGTCCTGGGGCGAACGGCTGCTCTAAAATCATCATCATACTACACGCCTATCGATGGGCGCGGCGGAGCGCGCCATCCGTTCTAGTAAACTTGGAAGTCGGAGCAATAAAACGGCCCCCAACGGCTCAGTATCCCGTTAATATTGGTGAAAACTTCGAAGGTTCATAGGATTGAAAAATATATCCCTTTTTCCATCTTTATAAGATTAAAATATGATTTTTAAATCATCCGATTCATCCTGCCCTCGTGTTCATCATGCAGCAAGCCATTGGATCAAGTGCGATCACACTGGGATACAAGGAAAACTTTCTAAAACCTTACTTTTGTGTAGTTTTATTTTTATCAATTCATTCGTCCAAACCTATCTATCAAATTATCTTTTCTATACTTTTTTCCTTCTACGTTTACTGGCGTAACTACTATGATCATCGGTTGTCGCAAAAGATCAGCACCCATCATTTTGCACACGGGTGTCAAGACGTAGTGAAAGTTGATGTATGTATGCTTTCTTTGAATTAAAAAGATGTTGGATTTTCATATACAAAGGTTTATAAAATAGCAACAATTTTACCTTAAAATAAGTGATCTATAAGGTTTATCGAATCAACGAAAGTTTGAAAATAGTGATAAATAAAAAAAATACTTGCATTCACATATACAAACTATATTGACCCCCAATAAAACTAGTGAGATTGTTAATCTCACTAGCATTACTAGTTATATGGATGAAAAACACAAATGAATGATAGATATAACTGCAAGTAAAGTAAAAAAAAGCAAGGAATAGTAAATAAAGCGTTTGATCGAGGTTGGAAAGTTATAGAAAAAAGATGGATTGGGATCCATATGTTCTCGGTGATTTCTCTCCAAATAGATAGCAATGGTGTGATGAATAAATTATAGTTGCACATTGATTAAATTATAATATTTGTAACTATGATTATCCATGATATAATCAAACATATGAGCATCACGTCTTAGTATTTATAGACTTCTATACAACTACACTAGAACATGAATGCGCGCGTTACCATACCCATCTATTTTAATAGAAGACTGGTAGAAATATCTTCAAGAATTGAAATGGTATTAATATATCTGCTAAGCATGAGTGTTTGAAAGTACAATAACTTTAAATGTGAAGTTCCATCTAATGAATAATTGGGAGAAATTCACTAAACTAAGATAGAAAATAATCGAATATAAATCATCGTTGCAACCTAACACTTCCAACAGAGCCCTACCATTCTTCTGCATAACTCCCTGCTTCTTCTATCATGTGACTACAAGAGGGGCGATCTCAACGCATGGACAAAAATATGAACTTATTGAACAACAACGTTGGATGATAAGAATACAAAAAACATCAATTAATTATGCAAAGAAAGCTGATATCAATGAGCAATCTCGTGTAAACACAATTTCATACTCAAATTTTCTAACACCTCAACAACAGGAATAACCATGGGAAAAACCATGATGCTCAAAGCAATGTGTTACCTTTTATATATTGTATGTTATGTACTTAATCGAACTATCTTTCTTATAGAAAAATGGCTGAAAAAAAGAAAATCACATATTACTAAAAGTGTTAACAATTTTTCATGAATAATATAAAGTTCAAACTGTTTTACCTTTTCCCCCTGCAAATAGTAACAACAGCGTTCCTGTCAAAGTTTCAGTAAAAATAATCAAGCACATGATTACACCAAGAAGATTGGTTTTGCGCTCAAACTTTTTCTCATGACTATTGTATTTCAGGAGAAGAGCAGATATGTGTGCTCCCAGTAGAAAAAGTTTACATCTCAACAGTGCAAAATCTATTTGTCGTGTTAGGAGGGCACAAAAAGCTCATGTGTTCTTGCTCTCTAAATTTTTGCAACTGCTACAATTTTCTCCCAATACAATTGGTTCCAATATCAAACAAATTTTATGTCACATTTTAGAGAAAACAAATACTGACAGGAATGGTGTTTACTCGATTAAACTCATATATTAGGGACATAGATGCACTGGATTCAAAGGGAACTACAATGTCTTAGGGATATATATAGATCTGTAGCCATGTAGCTAGGGCTACACACAAACAAGTACATATCGGGCTCCCTGGGTTTCTGTTGGAGTAAGCTACAATGATGTTGTTCTGCCTCCGAGATAGCGCTTGTCATTGATGACCTACAAGGGTAGGGGATCGCAACAGTCTTGGCGGGTAAGAATAACCCAATTTATAGATTCGGCACAAGGGGAACCAAAGAATATTTATAAGCTTTGACAGTTGAGTTTTCAATTCAACCGCACCTTAAAGATACTTGCTTCAAAACAATTTATTTGTAGCAACGGTGTGATGGAAGTAACGGTGGCAATGAAAGTGAAGGTGGAAAAGCGATGAAAGAAACAACGAGAAAGTAAGCAATTGGTAACAAGCAGGATTAAAACACTGTAGGCTAAGGGATGGATGATTGAGTGCTGCATGGATGAAGTATAGCATGTAATAGACTTAACATGGGTCAAGGCTCACAGAAAATTAATGATCATCTAGGCATATATCAAACATTAGGCATGTATCGCAAAGGTAGTTGTACGTGCTTGCTGATACGTCACAAACGTATCTATAATTTATGTTTGTTCCATGCTCTTTTGAGTGACATTGCTATGCGTTTTGCTACACTTTCATACCTTTTTACACATATTTGGACTAACCTACTAATTCAGTGCACCTAGTGTCAGTTTCTGTCTGCTAATGTCTGTGAATTGCAGGTTTTCACCCATATTTACAGAGCTCCAAAAATTCCAATAAAAATATATAAAAAATCAGCTCATCGGAAGACTCAAGAAGCCCGAAGTGGGGCCAAAGAGGGGCCAGGCCCCACCAAGGAGGCCAGGTGGCGCGGCCTCACCCCTGGCCGCGCCAGGAGGGTGCCTGGGCGGGGGCCACCTTCCCTGGTGCCCCCCCTTCGGCCTATATTTACACCCCGTTCCAAAAACACTCGAGAGGAGTCCCGCATCGCTATTTTCACCTCTGTTCCGCCGCCGCCGCGCTTCCAAGATCGGGAGCACCAGAAGACCTCTTCCCGGCACCCTGCTGGAGTGAGGATTGACCTCCGGGAGCTTCTCCACCACCATGAGCGCTTCCCGGATGAGCCGTGAGTAGTCCCCCTTGGACCATGGGTTCATGACCAGTAGCTATGTGATGTCTTCTCTCAAATCTCGTGCTTCAATTCTAAGCCCTTGTGAGCTGCCCTACATGATCAAGGCATCTGTGTAATTTGCTTGTTGTTGCTATGCTGTGTTTGCTGGAGTCCAATGGATTATGAGATTATGTTCAGATCATGATGAGTTATATATTTGGTTCTCCTTTTATATTTTGTTCTTGAGTAATTCTTGCATGTTCTCCATTGCTTTTTATTGCTTTGGCCAAGTAGTAGATAGTAACTCCAAGAGGGAGCGTTTATGCTTGATTGTGGGTTCATGCCTCCCGATGTATAACTTGAGCGACAGAAACATGAGACTAGGGGATGTGTTGTTGCCACTAGGGAGAAAACAACAGTGCTTGTAACTGCGGTTGCAAGGATTTTTTACCTTATGCAAAGTTTGTTAATGCAGTTGTCTGTTGCTTTGAGTTTACACTTTGGGTGGTGCTCGCAACTTAATACCAGCGATAGGTTCTGGATAAATATCTCAAGGTGGATGATTAGTGAGTATATGCTGTTGGATAACGGTCTACTTGTCTTGGCGTACTGTCAATACTTTTGAGCCTCTAACTTTTTGCAGCACAATTAGCATTGCGGTGCGTTTATAATTCTGTCAATTGCCCAGCTGTAATTTGTTCACCCAGCTTAGTTGTTTTATCGTCTTTTGGGAGAGAGACATTGATACGTCCCAAATGTATCTATAATTTCTGCTTGTTCCATGCACTTTTGTGTGACATTGCTACATATTTTGCTACACTTTTATATAATTTTACACATATTTGGACTAACCTACTAACTCAGTGCACCCAATGCCAGTTTCTGTCTGCTGATGTATGTAAGTTGCAGGTATTTTTCCCCCAATTTACAGAGGCCCAA
The DNA here is from genome assembly GCA_950022295.1 of Bromus sterilis. Taxonomy (NCBI): domain Eukaryota; kingdom Viridiplantae; phylum Streptophyta; class Magnoliopsida; order Poales; family Poaceae; genus Bromus; species Bromus sterilis. Next base: position 131,581,783 of record OX465601.1, on the reverse strand, counting down.
AAATTTCAGAAAAATCAGATAAAAATCAGCATGACGGAAGCTTGCAGAATCACTAAAGGGGAGCTGGAGGGGGGCCACCCCCTCCCAGGCCGTCAGGTGGCGCGGCCCCACCCCTGACCGCACCACCAGGGCGTCTGGGAGGTGGGTACACCCCCTGGTGCCCCCCTTCGGCCTATATTACCTCCTGGTCTCGAAAACCCTCAGAGAGACCCCCGCATCGCAAATTTCCTCTCTGTTCCGCCGCAGCCGCGCTTCCAAGATTGGGAGCACCAGAAGACCTCTTCTTGGCACCCTGCCGGATGGAGGATTGACCTTTGGGATCTTCTCCACCAGCATGGATGCTTCTCGGATGTGCCGTGAGTAGTCCCCCTTGGACCATGGGTCCATGACCAGTAGCTATGTGATGTCTTCTCTCCAATCTTGTGCTTCAATTCTTAGTCCTTGTGAGCTGCCCTACATGATCAAGGAACCTATGTAATTTTCCTGCTGTTGCTATGATGTGTTTGCTGGGATCCGATGGATTATGAGATTATGTTCAGATCGTGATGAGGTATAAATTTGGTTTAGCTTTTATATTTTGTTCTTGAGTAATTCTTGCATGTTCTTCGTTACTTTTTATTGCTTTGGCCAAGTAGTAGATAGTAACTCAAAGAGGGAGTGTTATGCATGATTGTGGGTTCATGCCCCCCGATGTCTAGCTTGAGTGATAGAAACATGAGACTAGGGGATGTGATGTTGCCACTAGGGAGAAAACAACGGTGCTTGTAATCACGGTTGCAAGGATTGTTTACCTTACACAAAGTTTGTTAATGCAGTTGTCTGTTGCTTTGAGTTTTACACTTTGGGTGGGGCTCGCAACTTAATACCAGTGATATGTTCTGGATAGATATCTCAAGGTGGATGATTAGTGAGTAGATGCAGATGGATTTCGGTCTACTTGTTTGGCGTGCTGACCATAATTTTGAGCCTCTAGCTTTCCAGTAGCATAATTAGCATTGCGGTGCGTTTGTAATTCCGTCAATTGCCCAGCTGTAATTTGTTTACCCAACTAGCTATTTTATCGTCTTTTGGGAGAGAGACATCATGGGACCCCGGTCCATATTTCCACCACTGTTTATACCTCCACTTTACTTTCCGCTTTTACTTTCTGTTGCAATTATCACTACTATCTACCCTTGCGTTTGATCCTTTGTAAACAACAAGGCCGGAGAGATTGACAACCTCTCTGAACTCTTTGGGATCAAAGTTACTTGTTGTGTGTGCAGGTCCAGGTAAAGTGAGAAACCCTCGGTTGTGAACGGCGCCATTGTTCACTTTACCACCTACTTGTCGATCTTGGAGTCCTACTGGTCGATCTCAACCTTGGTATCTTTGCAAAGGGAAATTTGCCGCTATGCTACATCTCAACCTTCCACTTGGGGTAACCAACGAGGGGCGAGAAGCCATCAAGCTAATTTCTGGCGCCGTTGTCGGGGACTCCAATCTTCAAGATAGGGGAGTTGCACACTATCTCTTATCTTTCTTTTTAGTCTTGTTAGTTTACTTTTAGTTTTTATCTTAGTGTCCTTTATAAAAACCACAATTTTTTTCCTTGTTCTTTCTTGCTGCTACCACTATGGGTACCTACAAAAGTAACAGACCTTGTGACTATGTTAGTTATTATGGAGAATTATGCCCATGGCATGGCCTCTCCGGGAAAGAACCGAATCTTTGGTTTGAAGTTGCACCTAAACGTCCTCAAACTTGGGGAGACGTTCAAACTCTTATATTAGAAAGCAAATCAAATGTAGAGGATGACACTACAATTTGACTTAATATTAGAAATTTATTATGATAATTGTAGTCTTTCTGAATTTACCACCTTTTTGCAAAGAATGGCTAAAGAAACCCACACTAGCAGACTTAACATTGCCTTCACCGAGCATATTACTAATGCTCTTATCAAAGCTAGGGAGGATAAGCTCAATCTAGATACTTCCATCCCTAGGAAGCTAGAAGATCCTTGGGATCCCATAGTCAAAATTAAATTGAACAATTTCTCTTTCTTTGCTTTATGTGATGTTGGAGCTAGTGCCTTCGTTATGCCCAAAAGAATGTATGATATGCTCAATTTGAAACCTTTTGATACATGTTCTTTTGGTGTTTGTCTTGTTGATTCTTCCGTAATGAAACCTTTAGGGAGGATTGATGATGTTCTTATTATTGTCAATGATAATTATGTTCCCGTCGATTTTCTTATTATGGATATTGAGTGTGATCCCTCATGTCCAATTATTTTGGGACGTCATTTTCTTCGCACCGTTGGTGCTATCATTGACATGAAAGAAGGGACCATTAGATTCCTATTCCCCCTCAAAAGGGAATGGAACACTTCCCTCGAAAGAAGGTTCAGTTACCTTATGAGTCCGTTACACGGGCAAGCTATTCTTTTGATATTGACAAAACTTAATCTCTTTTGTATCATGCCTAGCTAAAAGGCATAAAAGAAAGCGCTTGTTGGGAGACAACCCAAGATGTTTTTACTTTCAGTTTTAGTGGTCTTGATGCTTGTTCCTACTCTAGTAACATCATTGTATCTTTATTTTCAAGCTTTGTGCCAAGTTTGAGCCTCCGATTGCAAGAAAGTTCAAAAGTTGGGACATGCTGTCCAGAACCAGATTTTATCCCCTTGACGAAAAATTAGCCATAAATCACCAGATCATATTTTTGATCTGAATTGTTTTGACAGCATGCTCTATACAATCAAATTTCATGCGTATGTTTTGAGTTTTTGATTTGAGTTGCAGAAGTACCCCGAAAAAATTATTTACTACCTGCTGGTCTGTTTTTCACAAATTCTGCCACGTTTTGCATTTTCATCGTTTTGAAAACCTTAAGCTTGCTTTTTCTTTGCATTTTTTTGGCAATCTTGAGAAACAATATCTCTTCAATAATATATTTATTTCCAGTGAAGAAAATATATTTTATCATGGGTACTAACCACTCTAATTGTTATGAAGGGAGTTTTACAGTATGCGTAGGAAGATGATGAAACAAGATTAGGGAGTGTCAAGCGCTCAAGCTTTGGGATGCCCCCATGCACCCCAAGAAATATCCAAGGAGACTCAAGCATCTAAGCTTAGGGATGCCCCCGTGCATCCCCTTCTCCATCAACAATCATCAGTTCGTCCTTCTCCATACTATTTTTTTATCACTTCATATGTTATGTGCTAAACTTGGAGCGTCTCGCTCTTTAATTTTTAGTTTGTTTTAGTTTTGCTTGATTTTCATATCAAGTTGGAGCCTAGCCTTCATTGTTTGGGAGAGAAACACACTCCACTCAACCCTAGAACACAACATAAGCTTGCATGCTTATCTTTCTTTTCGTGTGTGTTCTACATGTTTTCATAGCTGTTGTCATGCTTAGCTCTTAGTTATCATGCTTATATTTTTAAGAGCTTTTGTTTAGGATTTTTCTAGGAACTCTCTTGAGTCTTCATCTTATCTTGTTTAGAGAGTTGGCTTCTTGCACTGAGTTGTGTATCTTGCATGAGTAGGTAATTAAGGTTGCTATTACAAGTGTAGTAGTAACATGCAACAGTTTTGAGGTATTGATTTGAGTAATTTTTGGACATTAGGGTGCCAAGAGCTTGAGCCTATTAGTGATAGGTGTCATATTTTTGGAAATCCGTGCTTATTTTCAAAAACAAAAAAATTTAGTTGAGAACTCTAGCTACTAGATGGATCGCTAACCTCTCGAGGGGTTGGAATATATAGAGTACCCTCACGTACTATGGGTCGAGGATGCGCAAGGATAACCAAACCCCCATACACTCTTCCTCGGGGTACTCGTCTCTTTGTGAACCTCCCGATTAGATAGAGAGTTACCGATAATAAGTGCATGAGTTCTTAGGACTAATGTGAGCATTCGATTGTTGGCCACAATAGAGCATAACGTTCCCTCTTGGAGTCACTACCTACCACTTGGACAAAGCAATAAACAACAACAGAGAACATGCAAGAATTACTTAGGAACAAAAATATAAGAGATAAAAACCAAATATATTACTCTATCACGATCTGAACATAATCTCATAATCCATCAGATCCCATCAAACTCAACATAGAAACAGTAGAAGAATTACATATGTGCCTCGATCATGTAGGGCATCTCACGAGGTCTAAACCATGAAGAACAAACAGGGGAGGAGAACATCACATAGCTACTGATCACGGACCCATGGTCCAACGGAAACTACTCACGACACATCCGGGAAGCGTCCATGGTGGAGGAGAAGCTCCCGGAGGTCGATCCTCCCTCCGGCAGGGTGCCGGGAAGGGTCCTGACGGTGCTCCCGATCTTGGGAGCGCGGCGACGGCGGAACAGAGGCGACTTTGCGAAATAGGGTTCTGTCTTCGGAGTTTCCTCGTGACGGAGAATAAATAGGCGAATGGGGGCAGCCAGGGGGGCCACCAGGGGTCCAGGCGTGGCCGCCTGGGCACCTGGTGGTGGCCCCATGGCCCTCCTTCAGGCTTAAGGAAGCTTCCGACACGCTGATTTTTTATCTGATTTTTCCCGGATTTTTGTAGCACTTTTTATATGGGGGAAAACTGAAATAAAAAACAGCAAAAAACAGGAACTGACACTGGGGTGCACTGAGTTAGTAGGTTAGTCCAAATATGATCAAAAGTGTATGAAAGTGTATCTAGATCATAGCAATATCACACAAAACATGCATGGAACGAGAAGAAATTATCGATACGTTTGAGACGTATCAACATCCCCAAGCTTAATTCATGCTCGTCCTCGAGTAGGTAAATGATAATAAACATAATTCCTGTGGTGACATGCTAGCAACCATATAAGAACTTTGAAAAGTAAAGCAATGAAGGTATGTGATTCAATTCAAGTCATAACATGCAAGAGTCTATATTAGCATTGAAACAAGCAACGAAAGAACATTAGATGCAAGAGCTCTCGCTGTCCGTGACTCGAATGTCTCCAAATGGTGTTTGTGTGCAAGAAGGGGGATAGGGAATACGAGAAAAAATATTTTTGGGTTGAGAACTCAATCTACTAAATTTTCACACTTGGTCTTCTTTGGAATCTTATCTTGACTCGTCCCCAGACCACTAGCCAGGTACAAGTCAATTTGATCCACTCCTTTTCGATATTTTGAGCACTCATGCAATGGATGAGCGTAAGCACGAGAGTTGACACTTAGGATGGCAAAGAGAGAATATGTTGGAGGAGGAAGACAAAAAAGGATGAGAAAGGCTCACATCAAGGAGGACAATCATAGGCGAGAAGGCCAAATGATAGATATGATGTGAGGAGTAGGGATTGCCATGCAACAGATGCACATATGAGCTAAAAAGCTCTCCAATGGAACTAGTGGGGGTGCATCTAACTTGCTCACCCATGAAGAACTAGAGCTCTTTTGAGGAGGCTCATCCTTGGAATATGCAAGCCAAGTTCTATAGTGTGAAGGTCCCCACATAGCTATCTGCATGATCATCTCTATGGAGTACAAGGATAAGAGGGAGTACTAGTGTGGATCTTTCAAAAGGATAGTAGTGTTGCCCATTTCTCTCTTTTTTATTTTATTTTTCTCCTTTTTTAATTTTTTTGGTGGCCTCAATGGCTCTTTCTATTTAACTGTCATTTGTCCTCTTTGGGATCTTTATTTTGTCCACTTTGGGATCTTTTCCTCACTTAAGGGCAACACTCTAATTTACAAGAGGGTATAGAAGATCTTTCACACTTTACAAGGTACTCAAATCATAAAGAAGATGTATGGAATGTATGCCGCTGCCAGTGTAGCAGGAACATGTATGACATGAAGATCAAGTCATGAAGAGGTGGATGTTGCATGGCAATATATCTCGAAAAGGCTATGGAAATGCCTTGATAGGTAGGTATGGTGGCTGTTTTGAGGAAAGATATAGGGAGATTTATGATGACAGAGCGTATCATGCCAAGGGTTTGGATGTACCGGCGAAGGTGGACGCCAACTCCCGCAGTGAGAAGAAGGCAATGCACGGCACATGAGAGGCTAGCAAATATGAGGAGGTGGAAGTGTCAACTTTCAATACTTACATTAGTCCGAAGAACTCATGAACTTATTATCGGTAACTCTCATTCTGATAAGGAGGTTCACAAAGAGACAAGTACCCCGAGGAGGAGTGTATGGGGGTTTGGTTATCCCTGCGCATCCTCGACTCATGGTACGTGAGTGTACTCTAATATCCGATCCGTCCAAAGATTAGCGATCCATCTAGTAGCTAGAGTTCTCAACTAGTTTTTGTAGGTTTTGAAAATAAACACGGATTGCCCAAAATACGACACCTATCACTAATAGGATAGAGCTCTTGACACCAAAATTTCAAACATTACTCACATCAATACCTCACAACTATTGCAAGTTACTACTAAAATTAAATAGCAACCTCAATTACCTACTCTCAAAACAAGACACAACTCAGTGCAACAACCAACTCTCTTAACAAGATAAACATGAAAACTAAAGAGAGTTCCAGCAACAAACTAAACAAAATCCAAGGCTTTTGCTAAAGACAAACTAAGACTAAAACTAAACATGGCAGTAGCTACGAAAAGAAAAAGAACACACAACATCAAAAAGATAGGCATGAAGAATCCTATGATCTGTTCTAGATTTGGAAAGTGGAGCATGCTTCTGTCCCACAAAAAGTAAGACGGGGTCTAACTTGTTATGAACAGCAAGCAAAGCTAAAGAAAACTAAAAATAAAACCTAAGAGCGAGACGCTCCAAGCATAACACATAACCATGAAGTGATAAAAATATAGTGAGACGAAGGACAAACTGATGATTGTTGATGGAGAAGGGGATGCACGGGGGCATAACCAAGCTTAGACACTTGAGTCTCCTTGAATATTTGTTAGGAATGCATGGGGGAATCCCCAAGCTTGAGCGCTTGACACTCCTGAATCTTCTTTCATCATCTTCCATCGCACACTTGAAAACTCCCTTCATACATAACTCAGCATAAGCTGATTAGAGAGGTCAGTACCCTTAATAAATAATTTTCCCCCACTGGATATAAATATATTCTTGAAGAGCTAATGTTTATCAATATTCCCAAAAGGTTTTTTCAAAGAAAAAGCAAGCTTAAGGTTTGCAAAAGTTAGGAGAGACAAAACATGGCAGAATCTGTGAAAAACAGAACAGCAGGCAGTAATGAATTTTTTAGGGGTACTTAAGCAACTCAAATAAAAAAACTCAGAACATATGAAAGTTCCGTGATTGTATAGAGCATGCTGTGTAAAAAATTCAGCTCAAAAATATGAACTAGTGATTTTATCCGATTTTCCCGTCACGAAGACAGAATATGTTTTCTGGACAGCATGTCACAACTTTCACTTCCCTTGTCATATGCGGCTATAACTTGGCACAAAGCTTGAAAATAAAGATACAATGATGTTGATACAATAGTAACAATCATCAAGACCACTGAAAACAGAAGTAAAAATATCTTGGGTTGCCTCCCAACAAGCGCTTTCTTTTACGCCTTTAAGCTAGGCATAAGGCAAAAGAAGAATCAAGTTTTATCAAGAGAAAGAGAATAGCTAGCCCGTGTAACGGAATCAAAAGGTAACTTGACTTTCTTTTGAGGGAATTGTTCCATCCACTTTTTGAGAGGGAATTGAAATTGTATATTCCCCTCTTTCATGTCAATGATAGCACCAACGGTGCGGAGAAAAGGACGTCCCAAAATAATTGGACTTAAAGATTCGCACTCTATATCCATAATAATGAAATCAACGGGAACATAGTTGTCATTGAAAATAATAAGAACATCGTCGATCTTCCCCAAAGGTTTCTTTATGGAAGAGTCGACAAGACGAACACCAAAAGAACAAGAATCAAAAGGTTTCAATTCAAACATATCATACATTCTTTTGGGCATGACGGAGGTACTAGCTCCAACGTCACATAAAGCATAGCAAGAGAAGTTATTTAATTTAATTTTGATCATAGGGTCCCAACCATCATCTAGCTTCCTAGGTATGGAGGCTTCTATCCTAAGCTTCTCCTCCCTATATTTGATGAGAGCATTTGTGATATGCTCCGTGAAGGCAAGATTAAGTGTGCTAGTGTGGGGGTCTCTAGACATTTTGTGTAGTAAGCTAATAACTTCTGAGAGGGTGAAACTATCAAAATCAGTATCACTACTATCAAAGGTGGTAGTAGTGTCATCTAAGATCACATGTTTGAAACCCTCTATGTTCATAGGAGTTTATTCTTCTACGGTTGAGGTATTAGCATCACCATTAATAGGTCCAATGGGACCAGGAGTGCATTGGGTGCTAATAGTTTCGGTGTCCTCAACAATTTGGATAGTGGAAACTGTGTGGTGTGTAGGAAGGCTCTTAATTCTATCCTCTTCCTCTTTTTCTCTAGCCCATCTTTCTTTAAGTTTAGCCAGCATCCTAATATTTTCATTAATTTGTAATTGGATAGTATTAATAGGAGTGGCCTTGCTCTCCTCATGGGGAGAGGTTCTATTTTTTAACATCTCAACATCAAGGGCTAAGCTGTCTACCTTCAAACAAATATTATCCAATTTAGCTAGCTTTTCTTCCACATTCTTGTTGAAGTATGTTTGGGCAGTGATAACGTCTCTAAGCATGTTTTCTAATTCAAAAGGGGGGTTCTCGTTGCTAGGGTAAGTGTTGTTGTTCCCATAAGTGGATGGAAACGGTCTAGGATTACTAGCAAAGTTTCCCCTATAAGCATTATTATTAAAGTTGTTTCTATCAATGAAGTTCACATCTACTTGTTCCTGAGCAACCAAAGAATTTAAAGGAACATCATGAGGATCAATATAGGGTTGCTTGGTAAGTAGAGACATAATTAAATCAACTTTATCATTTAGGGAGGTAATTTCCTCGACACAATTTACCTTCCTACCTGTTGGAGCGCGTTCGGTGTGCCATTGGGAATAGTTGGTCATCATCTCATCGAGGAGTTTTATGGCAGCACCGAGTGTAGTTGACATAAAGGTTCCTCCCGCGGCCGAATCTAACAGGTTCCGCGAGGTAAAGTTCAATCCTGCATAAAAAGTCTGGATAACCATCTAGGTAGTCAAACCATGTGTAGGGCATTTCTTAACAACAGATTTCATACGTTCCCAAGCTTGGGAAACGTGTTCATTATGCAATTGCCTAAAATTCATAATGTTACTCCTCAATTGGATAATTTTATCATGTGGGTAGTACTTCCCAATAAAAACATCTTTGCACTTATCCCAAGAATCTATTCTATTCCTAGGCAAAGATTGAAACCAAATTTTAGCTCCGTCCCTCAAAGAGAAAGGAAAAATCTTGAGCTTAACAACATCACCTTCTACTTCTTTATACTCTTGCATATCACACAATTCAACAAAATTATTCAAGTGTAAAGCATCATCATCTCCAGCACCAGTGAATTGATCTCTCATAACAAGGCTAAGCAAAGCAGGTTTAATTTCATAAGAGGAAGCTGAAGTGGCAGGTGTGGAAATAGGAGTGCAGATAAAGTCTTTGTTGTTGTGACTGGTGAAGTCACACAACTTGGTGTTTTCAGTGGAACCCATAGTAGCAGCAAGTGTGGCAGTTTTTTTTTGTAATTTTCGATATAAGACACAAAGATAAAAACAGAAAGGTAAACCAACAAGACTAAAAAGTAAAGGCAAAAGGTAGTGGGAAACTCCCCTATATTATCACTCGGAGTCCTCGACAATGGCGCCAGAAATTTTCTTGATGGCGTGGAAGTGGTAATGGCTTCTCGCCCTTCGTTGGTTACCCCAAGTGGAAGGTGAGATGTAGGATAGCAGCAAATTTCCCTCAGTGAAGATACCGAGGTTATCAATCCAGTAGGACTCCGATAATGATAAGTAGGTGGTGAAGTGAACAATGGCGCCGTTCACAACCTTAGGGTTTCTTACTTCACCTGGACTTGCACACAGACACAAATAACTTTTCTCCCAACGAAGTTCAGAGAGGTTGTCAATCTCTCCGGTCTTGTTGTTTACCAAGGATCAAACACAAGGGATAATGATATGATAGCAACTCAAAGTAAATGCGAGAAAATAAATGAGCTTGTAAACAGTGATGAGAATATGGACCGGGGTCCCGTGATGTTCACTAGTGATGTCTATCTCCCAAAAGACGATAAAACTGCTATGCGAGGTAAACAAATTACAGATGGGCAATTGACAGGATTATAAACGCACCGCAATGCTAACTATGCTACAAAAGAAAGGAAGAGGCTCATAAGCATGGGCAGTACGCCAAAATAAGTAGACCGAAATCCATATGCATCTACTACTAATCATCCACCTTGAGATATCTATCCATAAGATCTCGCTGGTATTAAGTTGCGAGCCCCACCCAAACTGTAAACCCAAAGCAATAGACAACTACATAAAAAAGTACTTTGCGTAAAGTAAACAATCCTTGCAACCGCCATTACAAGCACCGTTCTTTTCCCCCTTGTGGCCACATCACATCCCCTAGACTCATGTTTCTGTCACTCAAGCGTGTCATCAGGGGACATGTACCCACAATCGAGCATAACGTTCCCTCTTGGAGTCACTACCTACCACTTGGCCAAAGCAATAAACAACAACGGAAAACATGCAAGAATTACTGAGGAACAAAAATATAAGAGATAAAAACAAAATATATTACTCTATCACGATCTGAACATAATCTCATAATCCATCAGATCCCATCAAACTCAGCTTAGCAACAACAGAAGAATTACATATGTGCCTCGATCATGTAGGGCAGCTCACGAGGTCTAAACCATGAAGAACAAAGAGGGGAGGAGGACATCACATAGCTACTGATCACGGACCCATGGTCCAAAGGAAACTACTCATGACACATCCGGGAAGCGTCCATGGTGGAGGAGAAGCTCCCGGAGGTCGATCCTCCCTCCGACAGGGTGCCGGAAAGGGTCCTGACGGTGCTCCCGATCTTGGAAGCGCGGCGTCGGCGGAACAGAGGCGAGTTTGTGAAATAGGGTTCTTTCTTCGGAGTTTCTCCGTGACGGAGAATAAATAGGCGAAGGGGGGCAGACAGGGGGGCCACCAGGGGTCCAGGCGCCCCCCTGGCGTGGCCAGGCCCCTGGCCGCGCCAGGTGGCCGCCTGGGCACCTGATGGTGCCCCCCTGGCCCTCCTTCAGGCTTCAGGAAGCTTCCGGCACGCTGATTTTTTATCTGATTTTCCCGGATTTTTGGAGCACTTTTTATATGGGGGAAAACTGAAATAAAAAACAGCAGAAAACAGGAACTGGCACCGGGGTGCACTGAGTTAGTAGGTTAGTCCAAATATGATCAAAAGTGTATGAAAGTGTATCTAGATCATAGCAATATCACACAGAACATGCATGGAACGAGCAGAAATTATCGATACGTTTGAGACGTATCAGGTTCATGCCCCCCGATGTCTAGCTTGAGTGACAGAAATATGAGACTAGGGGATGTGCTGTTGCCACCAGGGAGAAAACAACGGTGCTTGTAACCGCGGTTGCAAGGATTCTTTACCTTACGCAAAGTTTGTTAATGCAGTTGTCTGTTTCTTTGAGTTTACACTTTGGGTGGGGCTCGCAACTTAATACCAACGAGATGTTTTGGATAGATATCTCATGGTGGATGATTAGTGAGTAGATGCAGATGGATTTCGGTCTACTTGTCTTGGCGTACTGCCCATACTTTTGAGCCTCTAGCTTTCTAGTAGCATAATTAGCATTGCGGTGCATTTATAATTTTGTCAATTGCCCAACTGTAATTTGTTTACCCAGCTAGCTATTTTATCGTCTTTTGGGAGAGAGACATCACTAGTGAACATCATGGGACCTGACGTCTTTGCACACTTCTATTCTTATAGACTATGTTGGGCCTTCAAGCGCAGAGGTTTGTAGGAAAGCAACAATTTCCCTCAAGTGGGTGACCTAAGGTTTATCGAACTCAGGGAAGTAGAGGTTGAAGATGGTCTCTCTCAAGCAACCCTGCAATTAAGATACAAGAAGTCTCTTGTGTACCCAACACACCTAATACAATGGCAAATTGTATAGGTGCACTAGTTCGGCGAAGAGATGGTAAAATATGGGTGATAGGTATGGAAAAGAAAGGTAATATAAATCTGTAATTAAAATTACAGCAAGGTAGCAAGTAGTAAACGTGAGCACACATGGTATTGCAATGGTGGAAACAAGGCCTAGGCTTCATACTTTCACTAGTGGAAACTCCCAACAACATTAACATAGTCTAATCACATGATATTTCCACTAAAATATGCATTGGAGACGTACTCGGAGGTCATTCCTTTGTGGTCAAGAGAGGACGAGAATTATGTAGGGCTACAAAAGCACACCTCAGAGTTCCTAGTTCTCAATCTATGGATTTCCCAATGTCACCGCGACCATCCAAAGAGAGTACCACAAGGGGGGCACTTCCCCGTCCCGGCAGGGTGCCGCCACAGGTATTCTGGTCCCCCGAAGCTTGTTGGCGATGGCGGCGGAGATCGGAATTTCTTCTGGAGAAAAGGGTTCTGAAATCAGGGTTTTAGCGGCGGGAGAATAAATAAGGCCCAAGGGGGGCAGCCAGGGGGGAAACCAGGAGTCCAGGCGGCCTCCCGGCGCGACCCCACCCTAGGCCGCGCCCACTGGCCACCGGGGCACCAGGTGGGGCCCCTCTGCCCCCCCTTCGGGCGTTTGGAAGCTTCCGGGACGTTGATTATATATATATTTTCCTAGAATTTTTCTAGCACTAAAGTAATGGGAAAATCTGAAATACAAAAAAACAGAAAACGAAAACTGGCAATGTGGTGCACTCAGTTAATAGTTTAGTCCAAATATAATCAAAAGTGTATGAAAGTGTATCAAAAGCATATCAATATCACCCAAAACATGCATGGAGCAAGCAGAAATTGTAGATACGTTTGGGACGTATCAGGACCCCGGTCCATATTTCCACCACCGTTTACACCTTCACTTCACCTTCCGCTTTTACTTTCTGTTGCAATTATCACTACTATGTACCCTTGCATTTGATCCTTTGTAAACAACAAGGCCAGAGAAATTGACAACTTCTCTGAACTCGTTGGGAGAAAAGTTATTTGTTGTGTGTGCAGGTCCAGATAAAGTAAGTAACCCTCGGTTGTGAACGGCGCCATTGTTCACTTTACCACCTACTTGTCGATCTTGGAGTCCTACTGGTTGATCTCAACCTTGGTATCTTTGCCAAGGGAAATTTTCCGCTACGCTACATCTCAACCTTCCACTTGGGTAACCAACGAGGGGCGAGAAGCCATCATACATCACTAGTGAACATCATGGGACCCCGGTCCATATTTCCACCACTGTTTACACCTCAACTATTTACTGCTTTATTTCCTTTTCGTTGCAATCACCATCACTATTTCCACCGTGTGTTTAACCCTCTGTAAACGACCAGGCCAGAGAGATTGACAACCTCTCTGAACTCATTGGGAGCAAATTTATTTGTTTCTGTGTGCAGGTCCACGTCAAGTTATCTCAATTCAGCAACTTAGTATCTGGCGTTGTTGACACCTACTTGAATCTTTCAGAGTCTTCCGAAGACAAACCTTGGTATCTTCACTGAGGGAATTTTTTTGCTATCTACATCATAACCTTCCGCTTGGGGTAACCAACAAGGAGGTGTGATCTACACCCATCAAGCATAACTTCTGGCGCCGTTGCCGAAGACTCCGATCTTCAAGATAGGGGAGTTGCACACTATCTTTTACCTTTGCTTTTTAGTCTTGTTAGTTTACTTTCTAGTTTTTGCGTTAGAGTCTTATACCAAAAACCACAAAAAGTAGCTACTTTGTTCTTGCCTACTACTGTTACTATGGGTTCCATTGAAAACACCAAGTTGTGTGACTTCACCAGTCATAACAACAATGATTTTATTAGCACAACTATTGCTCCACCTGCCACTTCAGCACCTTCTTATGAAATCAAACTTGCTTTGCTGAATCTTGTTATGAAAGAATAATTCTCCGGTGCTGGAGATGCTGCTGCTTTGCACTTACATAATTTTGTTGAGATTTGTGATATGAAAAAGTACAAAGAAGTATATGGTGAAATTGTTAAACTTAAACTTTTTCGTTTCTCCTTGAGAGGAGGAGCTAAGGTGTGGCTTCAATCCTTGTCTAGGAATATCATAGATTCTTGGGATAAGTGCAAGGATGCTTTTATTGGGAAGTACTACCCACCTGCTAAGATTATCCAGTTGAGAAATAACATTATAAATTTTAAACAACTGGATAATGAACACGTTGCCCAAGCTTGGGAACATATGAAATCTCTTGTTAAGAATTGCCCTACACATGGTTATCCAGACTTTCTATGCAGGATTAAACTTTAACTCGCGGAATCTGTTAGACTCGGCCGCGGGAGGAACCTTCATGTCAACTACACTTGGTGCTGCCACGAAGCTATTGGACGAGATGATGACAAATTATTCTCAATGGCACACCGAAAGATCTCCAACAGGTTGGAAGGTAAACTCTGTTGAGGATATGTACTCTTTAAATGAAAAGGTTGACATGATCATGTCTTTACTTACTAAGAAAGCTTCTATTGATCCTCATGATGTTCCTTTGAATTATTTGGTTACTTAAGAAAGAGAGCAAGTTGATGTTAATATTATTTATAGGAACAACTTTAATAATAATTCTTATAGGAGTAATTTTGGTAGCAACAATCCTAGGGCGTTCCCATCTAGCAACTATGGGAACAACAACACTTATCTAAGCACCAAAAACTACACTTCTGAATTAGAGAGCATGCTTAAGGACTTTATCACTTATCAAAAGGCCTTCAATAAGAGTGTAGAGGAGAAATTAGAAAAACTAGATAATCTATCTTTGAGGGTAGCAGACAATATAGCTCATGATGTAGAGATGCTTAAAATTAGAACTTCTCCCCTTGAGGAAAGTAAAACTACAACTATGAATGCTATTCAAGTCCAAATTAATGAGAACGTTAGAATGCTAGCCAAACTTAAGGATAGATGGGCTAGAGAGAAGGAAGAGGAAGATAGGATTAAGAGACTTCCTACACACACTACTATTGCCACTATACAAGTTGTTGAGGATCTCAAAACTTTTAGCACCAAACACATCCCTGGTCCCATTGGACCTATTAACGGTGATGCTAATACCTCAACTTTAGGACAAGAAGGTCCCATGAACTTAGAGACTACCAAGAGAAAGAGCTTAGATGACATCACCACCACTTCAATTAATGGTAGTGATCTTGATTTTGATAATTGTAGTATTTCTTAAGTTATCACTTTTTTGCAAAGAATGGCTAAAGATCCCCACGCTAGTACACTTAACATTGCCTTCACCGAGCATATTACCAATGCTCTTATCAAAGCTAGGGAGGAGAAACTCAAGTTAGAGACTTCTATTCCTATAAAACTAGAAGATGGTTGGGATCCTTTGGTCAAAATTAAATTGAATAATTTCTATTGCTTTGCTTTATGTGATGTTAGAGCTAGTGCCTCTGTTTTACCCAAAAGAATGTATGATATGCTTGAAATAAAACCATTTGATCCATGTTCTTTTGGTATTCGTCTTGTTGATTCTTGCGTAAACAAACCTTTAGGGAGGATTGATGATGTTCTTATTGCTGTAAATGATAACTACGTTCCATCGATTTTCTTGTCATGGACATTGAGTGTGATCCCTCATGTCCAATTATTTTGGGACGTCCTTTTCTCCGCACCGTTGGTGCTATCATTGACATGAAATAAGGGACTATTAGACTATAATTCCCCATCAAAAATGGAATGGAACACTTCCCTCGAAAAAATATTAAGTTACCTTATGAGTCCGTTACACGGGCAAGTTATTCCTTTGGAGTTGATAAAACTTGATCTTTTTTGCATCATGCCTAGCTAAAAGGCATAAAAGAAAGCGCTTATTGGGAGGCAACCCAAATTTTTTTTACTTTACGTTTTAGTGTTTTTGATGCTTCTTACTACTGTAGCAACATCATTGTATCTTTATTTTCAAGCTTTGTGCCAAGTTTTAGCCTCCGATTGCAAGAAAGTTGAAAAGTTGTGACATGCTATCTAGAAACAGATTCTGTCTGCTTGACGGAACAGTTCATGATAAATCACCGGATTGTCTTTTTTATCTGAATTTGTTTGACAATATTCTCTATAAAATTAGATATATGGCGTATTGACGAGGGGGTGACCCCACGACTCTTACAGATAGGCCTACCCGGTGTACCTGAAGATAGAAGGCCCGTGATGACCCGCCTGGACCCGCCTTGGCCCGCTAGTTGGCACTGACATAGGAGTCTGCGACTCACGAGGAAGGTGATGAGGACATCCCAAAGACCTGTCATACGGAGCAAGCTAGGGTTAGGAGAGCTTACCTGTAAACGTAGATGAACTCCCCGAGACCTAGCCTAGTATATAAGGGCTAGGAGGGGCGACGCCAAAGGCATCCAATATCATCTGTAACCCTAGCCTTGAGCACTCCAGCCTTGGCATCCACTGTAATCGCATCTCCCTCATCAATAATATCGAGCAGGAACGTGTCCTCCTGTTTGCCGACGAGCTATCGTCCAACCTGTGCCTCTCATGACTAACCCAGGGTCCCTGACCATGGGATTTTCCGGGGTTGATCCCCGTCAATTGGCGCCGTCTGTGGGGACTACACAGGTTGGGATCACGATCTCGGCGGTCCCATCTTCAGCAAGCCACAACTCAAGGGCAAGGACCAGATCTAGCCCACTCGAAGGATTCAAGATCACGGCGAACATCTCTGCCACCCCATCAAGATCGCTCGGGCTACAACTGTGCCAGGACCGATACTACGGTAACGGCCAAGTGCAGCATCAACGCCGAAGGAATCGACGACCCAGAAGAAAGGCGAGAGGCCTCTACGAAGGAATTCCACCCGACGAACCGCAGCGCGCAGCGGAGGACTCGCAAATCTTTCGACAACCCACCACCGCCCGGGCACCCGCCGCACATCAAGACGATGACTACGAGATCGAAACCAGCGACCAGCAGAACCATCGCCAAGGAAGAAGGAATCGACGACCCAAAAGGCGCGCACGGGAGATCTACGGCGAGGATCCAATGAACGAGCCACGTCACGCCGCCGTGCATCCGACGGCCACTCGACGACACGCCGTCGCACGAGCACCTGCCGCCAGCCAGGACAGCGGCTCCGAGACACCGGTGGGCGAGTACTATGACCCAGATCGAAGGCCAGATGAATTCGCCAACCTCATCAAGAACCAAGATATGAGTCGAGGAATCGAAACCGACCCTCGCTTCCACGAACACCCGAAGGATCATGAGCAAATCTTCAGAATCTCAAGAAGGAAGAGGCACGCCGGATCTAGCAAACTCACGGTTAGAGAGCAGCTAGCAGGACCATGCACGATCCACAGCTTCGAGGATGACTGGGGACGCGTCAGGTCAGGTCACACTTTGAGAGACTGCCGCCTGTTCAACGAGCTAGGCGACGACCTCAAAAAGGAGAAGCAGAAAGAAGACAGGCGCAACCGACGACCCGAACAATCGCCGCCCCCAAGCCCGGAAGGGCGTCACAGCCCGCTGCAAGGACATGTGCTCATGATCCAAGAGGGAAGGGTGCCGCAAGCACAACGCGACGCCTACACCCTGCAAGATAGAGCAGCCGAGAGCATAAATATAGTCGAAGTCTACCAGCTACATGATGCGGAGACCAGCATCACGTTCTCACAGGACGACCACGCACCTGCAGTCCCAAGACCGGGGCACGCGCCCCTGGTGCTCGATGCACAAATCGAAGGGTACGACATGGATAGGGTCTTCATGGATGGAGGCAGCAGCATGAATATCATCTTCGCCAGCACCCTGCAAAAGATTCTGATCCCACGATCAGTATGGAAGAAATCGAGCACCGTGTTACACGGGGTAGTCCCAGGAGAAGCAGCCACATCCCTCAGAGTCGTCGAACTCGAAGTCGTCTTCGGCAACCGACGCAACTTCGCAAAGCACGTCAGTGAGTTCGAAGTACTCGACTGGCAATCGCAGTATCACGCCATATTGGGACGGCCAGCATTCGCGCATTTCATGGCGGTTCCACATTACGCCTACCTCAAGTTCAAGATGCCAGGATCAACGGGAGTCCTCCGATCAACGGAAGCTTCATTAAATCAGATCAACGTGACCGTGACTTTCACAAAATCTCCGACACATTCGGAGCCGAACAAGAACTCAGAGAAATATCCATGGTGACGGACAAGAGTACCTTCCCATTGGTGAGCCGAAGCGAACCTAAGGAGTACGGACGCGACTTCAGCATCGACAGCGACTGACGGGGATCAACCCCGGCAAATCCCATGGTCAGGGACCCTGGGTTAGTCATGAGATGCACAGGTTGGACGATAGCTCGTCGGCAAACAGGAAGGCTCGCTCCTGCTCGATATTATTGATGGGGGAGATGCGATTACAGTGGAGGCCAAGGCTGGAGCGCTCAAGGCTAGGGTTTACAGGAGATATTAGATGACCTGACTCCCAATGGGATTTTGCACATTGCGTGTTTCATCACTCTTTGCGAGGCCTTCCTGGGGATTTACCCCCATTGGGGACTTTGGAGGCGCCTTTTTAATGTAAAAAGGACGAACTCTGAGTACGCCGTGGGTCGAGTGGGTATCTCCATTGGGGATAAACATTCATATTTTGACTTGGAGAAGATCGATTCCGTTAGTGGCTGGCGAAGAGGCTGGTTTTATCTGAAGGATCGCTTCGTTGTTGGTCAGCAATTTGGTCTTGCTTCTTTCAATCCGGGCACGCTGGTGGTCAGACAGCCTTCGTGGTCTCATTCTTTGACCGAGGTGGAGTCGTCCGAGCTGACTCCGTTTTTGGAGAGGATTTCTGTGTTGAAGGATAACTTGACTGGTGGTGAACTTATCTCTGTTTTTGTGGGGAGGCGAGTTCAACCGTTGCAGCATCGAGCTCGCCCTATGTGGCAGTATGAGGGACTCGGTGACTCGACGAGATGCTCGCCTGAAGAGCTAGAACCTGATGCCTTGCTGGCTCGTATCCAGCATGTGACCAAGTGCTCGAGTATTTCCGAGATGCGCCTTGTCCTTCCATATGCTTCTGATCATTCTCCGCCGCCGGTTGGTGCCCGTGTTCATTCATTTGTCTGGATGAGTTCCTAGTTTTGTTTTGTTGTTGACATTGCTTGCCTTGCAGGGCCATGCTCCGGTGCCGTGTAATCCTCCGCAGCCGGAGGACACCGATATTCTTGAAGAGCCTGATGCTTCCGCAGCTGATAATGCTGCGCCGACTGTTATTGCTGAGATTGTGCTAGTGGAGAATGGAGATAGTGAGGACTCGAGTCCCTTTCGTGTGAAGCGATCGCGCCCTTTGGATGCTGAAGATCATGCTGCGTTAGGTGATGATGTACCTCCTGCTGGTCCTTTTGCTGGGCCTTCCCCTTCGGCTGCTGCTCCGGTCCCTCCTCCCAAGAGGGTCAGGCTTGGGAGGCTGGGGCGTCCTCGTGCTGCGCGTGTCGGGTAAAAGTCTGCCGGATTTGTGCCCGTTTCCTTTTTCCTTGTTCTTGCGTCTGATAATGCTTATTTTGTAGTGTTGCGCCTGCTCCGGCTGCTTCGTGCACCAGCGCAGCTGCTACTGATCTGAAGTCGACGAGTTCTGGGGTGGCAGCCAAGCATCTTGAGGACCTCTCGGCTGCCGCTGGCCAATCTGGGCCGACGGCGACTCCTGTCGTTTTGACTGCGGGTGTAGTTCCTGGTGTGCCTTCTTCTGAGGCGCCTGGTGCTGTTGCTCCTGAGCCCAGGCCGACTGAACTTGGTCCTCCGTACTTTGGCCGTCTTGATCTGGCGATTGAAGACAAGGCCCGTGGTTTCGACCGTGTCTCCAAGCTGGTAAGATGATTCGTGTCTGTGTTGCTTTATCATCGGGGGCACGGCAGTGCTCCCGATGGGAGTAGCCCCCGAGGCTAGAAGTAACTGTTTGCAGTTGCTTGTAGTCTTGTCTTTACTTAACACCTGATTGCCTGGTTCTTGCAGCTTGTTTTCCAGCACTGTGAGCATTTGATTCTTGATGCTGAGCGTTGGGAACGGGCCCATGATTCTGCCTAGGATGCCTTATCTGCTATGGATGGTGAGTTTTGCGCTGCTGAGATTTTGGGCGCTTCGTCTTTTGTTCTGAGTACTGTCTTGCCTTGCAGGTCATCGCCAGGCTGCCGAGAAACAAGCTGAAAAGGCGGAAAAGACGGTTTCCGTTCTCAAGGCTGCCTTGGCTTCCAAAGAGGCGGAGTTGCATGGTCAACATGAGGAGCTGGTTCGCCTTCGCCGGGCTGAGGACGCATGTGCGCGGGTGGAGGAAGTCGAGGGCAAACGTCTTTGCGCCTTGGCGGGCTCGCTCGTGTGTAAGTTTGGCATTCAACCATTGCTGTTTCTACTATCTTTCCGTGATGACGTTACTTTGTTTGGTGCAGCTGCTGTAGGTGCGAAGCCGATGGAGGCTGCTGCGTCGGGGTCTGAGATTCTCCAAGGTGCTGTCGATGCTGTTGCAGATGCTGTTGCAGTGGTCGAGGACGTCTGCGCCCGGGCTTCCAATCTTGTGGGTCTTGCGCACGAGCACCTTATGCCGGAGGGTACGAAGGTGCCTGATGGCCTGGGTGCTCGGGTTGCTGCTTTCGCCCCGGATGGGAAACGTACGGTGGAACTGGTGGCGGAGAGCGTGGTGAGTGGTTCTTCCACGGCCCTTGTCGTCCTTATAGGGCATGGGGTTTCCTTTGATGATTCCTTGGTTGAGACCATCCCGGATTATTCTGTTGAGCAGGACGACCGAGCCAATAGGCTGGCTCGTCGCCTGCAACAAGTTGTAGATGCTCAGGGTCCCCCTGTCGTAGGTGAGGGGGAGGCACAGTAGTGTTGCGCCGCTTTTAAACTTTGTCTGTAATTCGTGACTCCGTTGTGATGGTTGATCTTTTGCTACTTGTATCTGAGTGACTGCTTGGCTGTTCCTCTTGCTGTTTTTGATTTGTTTTGTTCATCTTGCGGTAGGCCACTCCGGGCGTTCTTCGCCCGTGGAGTTCGCTGAAGGATGACGCTCGCGAGGGTGCGTACGAGTCCGTTTGCTTGCGACTGAAAGACGCTGAGCGGGAGATTGTCCGACTGAAGGGGTCCGTGGCCGTTCAGCGTACTCGGTGCGAGTGCGCCGAGTCCGTGGTTGAGGGCCTTGCTTCGTGGGTGGTGAAGTTGTCCGACCTCCTGCGGGGTGAGTCTTGCCTGTGCTTGGTTGCTTGATTCCGCTTAGTGGATTTTTGCCGTCTCTGTCCTGATCGTAGTTTTTGACTTTCGAAGTGCTGGCAGGGTGAACTCGGGATGAAGAGAGGGCCGTTCAGTCGGAGATGTCGCGGCTTGATGATCCTAGTGTGCAGGCGAGCAATCCCTTTTGGGCAGATGGGGCTCGTGCTCGAGCGTTTGCTTTGCTTCGTCTCCGAGTTGAGCGGGTACCGGATGCTCTCAAATACTGCCAGCGGGTATTGGGTGGTATCCATGCTGAGTTCTATCCGTTGGAGGTGGTTCCTTCGTCCCTTGAGAAGCTCTATCGCATATTTTCTCAGCCTGCCGAGTTACGTCGAGTGATGGATCATCAGATTCGTGCTGGAGCCCGAGCTGCTTTGGGTTTGGTCCATAGTCATTGGCCGGGGGTGGATTTTGCTCAGGTGGTGGCGGGTCCTCCAGGCGGTAGGGATCATCCGATGAATGAGCACTTCGTGGCTGTAGATAGACATGCGCACCAGGTTGTGAGGCGAGTTTGCGAAGAGAACGACCGCCATCTGGGTGCACTTATTAAGGCGAAGTTGGAGCCTAAAGATTAGGTGCTTCCCTTCGTTGTATATGCTTCTTCTTGGTTGTATATATTCTATGCTGTCTTGGAGGGTCGTCTGCGTTTGTAGTTGCGGGGGGCGCCTCGGGGGGTGGCTGCTTCGGCGAGCCCCCGAGTGCCAAGTTAATGTGCCGCGGTTGCGGAGGACGCCTCGGAGGGTGGCTGCTTCGGCGAGCCCCCGAGTGCCAAGTTAATGTGTCGCGATTGCGGAGGACGCCTCGGGGGGTGGCTGCTTCGGCGAGCCCCCGAGTGCCAAGTTAATGTGCCGCGATTGCGGAGGATGCCTTGGGGGGTGGCTGCTTCGGCGATCCCCCGAGTGCCAAGTTAATGTGCCGCGATTGCGGAGGACGCCTCGGAGGGTGGCTGCTTCGGCGAGCCCCCGAGTGCCAAGTTAATGTGTCGCGATTGCGGAGGACGCCTCGGGGGGTGGCTGCTTCGGCGAGCCCCCGAGTGCCAAGTTAATGTGCCGCGATTGCGGAGGACGCCTCGGGGGGTGGCTGCTTCGGTGAGCCCCCGAGTGCCAAGTTAATGTGTCGCGATTGCGGAGGACGCCTCGGGGGGTGGCTGCTTCGGCGAGCCCCCGAGTGCCAAGTTAATGTGCCGCGATTGCGGAGGACGCCTCGGGGGGGTGGCTGTGTCAGAACCCCAACTAGGGTAAGTGCTAGGGTTTGTTTGTGCCCTTTGCATCATGAAAAATTTCCAAATGAAATTCAAAAATGGGGAAAAGAAAGCCCTGAGAAATTAATTCAAATGGCCAGATAAAAATCTTTTTCCAAAAATCATTTGAACATTTGGAAAATTCCTATAAATGATACTGATCATTTTAAAAGTGGTTTGGGTTCATTCCCATACTCATGGAATATTCTAAAATTCAAAAGGTGCCCTGGAAATTAAATTTGACCCTATTTGAATTGAAATTCAAATTATATTGAATTTCAAAAATGTCCAAATTCTATATGTGGCTAGCTACTGGTCACCTAGTATTTATAAAAGTATTTGTGCATTTTTATAAAATGCTTTGGTATTTTTACCAGAGCAAAACAAAAGGCAGAAAAAAAAAACAGAAGAGAAATTAAAAAAAAAGAAAGAAATTCCCCCCCCACCCACTTACCTGGCCCAGCCTGGCCAGAAGCCGGCCCAGCCCACCAGGGGCAGGGTCGTCTTCCTCCCAGCGCCAGGCTGGCAGGCAGCTCGGTGGCGAGCATGCAACCGCCGCCGACGCCACCTCCTGCTTCCCCTCTCCTCATCCGCGCGCCGTGGAGACGCCTGGAAGGCCCCTGCACCCTTTCCCCCTGCTCGCAGCTTCTCTCCACCTCTCCCCCTCTCTCTGAACGCGAGACCCGAGCGTCCGCTGGAGCATCTCGCCGCGCAGCCGTGGCCAGAGGCCACCCCACGCCCCTCCAACTTGTCCTTCCGACTCGCCGAGGTCGTCTCCGTCACCGTGAGCCAGCAATTCGACCCAAGGGGCCCCGAGGACGACGCATGCATCGAGTTTCCCCGCCACGGCCGTTCCCCTCCGGCGAGCAATTGCTCTCCTTCCGCAGTTTCCCCGGCGTCCTCGTCGACGTCATCAACATCAGGGTGAGCCGGCGGTATTTTTCCCTCTCCCCAAGCTTCTTCCCGAGCCCCCTAGACCGTCTTCGTCTCCACCAGTGAGCGGCCGCCGCCATTGCCGTCGAGGGCAAGCTCCAGTGCACCTGCTTGAACCCCAGAAGGCTTGAACGGACGCGCGAGGCTGTGGGCTACACCCCAGTACTCTTTTCTTCCTCCCCCGTGCCCCCTAGGCTAAAGCCGACGAGCTCCGGCGAGCTTCCAGTCACCGGCAGCGACCCAGGACATTAAGGCCTTAATTAGCCTAAGCTAATCAGCCCCACGCCACTGAGAGGTGGGCCCCCTGGCCCCCTAACCCCTCTGTTTTGTTTAAACAGAGAGGGATTAACCTCTGGGAGACTGACATAGGGGCCCCAGCAGTCAGACCCCCCCCACGTCATGCTGATGTCAGCATGACGCAATAAAGGTTTTCCAGAGAATTTAAAAGAAAACAGAAAATTCAAAAAACAATATAAACTTCCAAAAATCATAGAAAATTCATACTAACTCCAAATTAAACATATAATATATGAAAAGTTATCAGAAAAATGCAAGGATTAAGAATATGCAATTTGTTTTCATGTTTGACCACTTTAAAATGGGGGAACAGTAGCAAATGTGCATATGGCTTAATTTGAATTCAAATTTGAAGTTTGAATTTGCATTCCAAATGCAATATACTTCAATTAAATTGAATTTTCCACAAATCAGTACCCATTACTTCATGTCACCACAATATCATGTGCTTGTGCATTTTACTTCCGAAGTTGTCCCCCCTTGTTGATGATTGTTTCCGGTACCAGCTTTTCCGAGACGGTGATCACCCCGAAGAAGAAGACCACCGTTAAGACCCGTGTACCGTCAGCAAGGCAAGCAAACCCCCATTGATCATGTCTATAAAATTCTACTTCCCTCTCAGTCTCGCTTATGCATGTTTAGGAGATACTCGAGACACGTTCTTTCGCATAGTTGAACCCATTCCGATGCATGACCTATCATTTTGCCACCATATTAAGCAAACCACAATCCTAGCAGATTTAGGAGTTGATTGATGAACATGTGGCCCCTATAACTGTTACTGCTTATTGCTGCTTAGTGATACAATGACGATGTTATGATTGTGAGTCGGAATGGAATGAACACAGTGATGCTGATGATAAACGTGTTGGTGAATCCACCCTAAACAAAGGTGAACGATGAGAGGCTGTGTAGGAGTACACAGTGGGTTGTCTCGTTGAACACTGCCCTAGGCCCCGAGTTCCTGTTTTGTGATCCAAGACAAAGAGTATGACCACATGTAGGGTTTTATGGGAGCCCCGTTTGGCCTCTTTACGTACCCGATCCAGTCCAGGAGTCACACTAGATTCGGGCTTTCCATTTTATTTATGTATAGATATGTGGGTGGACCTGTGAGGCAGTGAAACCATCTGTCAAAGGTGGCGTCTCGGTCCATTACATTATCTGAGTCCGTTTCGTGGAACCGACCGGACTCTCGAGCGGTGACAAACTCAGGTAGTCGATTCCTGGATTAGAGAAGGTGATGTGAGGATAGTGCCTTGGTTTCATCCACGTCCGACACCCGCTTGAAGGGTGACAAGAACGAGACGATAAGTGATGACACACGTGTGAAGATGTACACCCCTCCAGGGTTAATGAACTATTCGAATAGCCGTGTCCGCGGTTATGGACTACTTGGAAACCTCTACTTGATCATAGACAACCCAAATGGATACTATAAAACTCGCAAGATAAGTGTGAGTGCTATGGCGTGCTTTCTCGTGGGGAAGTCGAGGAAGGCACCATAGTGGTGTAATTGGTTGGAGAAAGTAGTGGACTCGTGTACGCTTCTTACCTCAAAGTCTGGTACTCGTAGTACAGGATTAGCCAAGTCAAAGCTGGCACTTCTGCATGTTGAACCCCACCTCATTTACCTTGATACTTGAGCATGAGTAGTATAGATCTGATGTAAGTCTTGCTGAGTACGACTTTGTACTCACGTTTGCTTAATCTATGTTTTAGATGAGAACCCGGACCCCGATGGAGTCACCTTCGTGAAGCTCGACGTTGGCTAAGTTAGCATAGTCCCAGACAGCAGTCTGGTCCCTCGTGGAAGGGCATGTTTGTTGTACAAGGCTTCTCTAAGCCATTTGTTAATCTTGTCTGTACTCAGACCTAATTTGCTTCCATTGTATGATGTAATGTGATCACAGACATGTGATCTTTGTATGCTCTATGTGTATATCTATAAAGAAGTACTTTGTAGAGTTATGTGATGATACCTGCTGTTCATACTAGGCATGTGTGCTGCGTGTATGTTTATAACATGCATGTCTTAGTATGGGTTTTCAAGACCTTAGTTGTGATCTGGCTGGCGGTCCTTTATACACCAAGTGGCCCTTAGATGTGCGCAGCTTGGGGCATCGCGATGCGATTGTTCGTGACTCCGTCACGTGCACACTTTGTGGTATGATCGAGCCCGCCCTAGACCCCGACTAAGTGATCGGGCTGGAGTAAGTCTATGTAAGAGTTAGGATTCAATCGATAACATGGTTGAGGCGACTTCTCTATGCATATGGGATTCACCACCCATAAACATTTAGACTTGTGAGCGGACGTTGAGGACCCATCTCAGTTGATCATCCGACCTGAATGGGATGCCCCTCACGTTCGATGCTTACCGAGAACGTTCTGTGCTTGGCCTTGTCTGCTTAGACAAGTGGGTACGGTTCTCGGCTCTCCATTTGATTGCATCGTGACTGGAATTACATATGCAAACCCCGGGTCCCGACAGACTTGGTATCAGAACAGGACTGTCTGTAGGATTATGTAACCCTTGGTCGAAGTCGAGTCTAGCATTCTATAGTTATATAGTTACTCTGGGTATAAGGGAACAACGTAAGGCTTATTTTTCTCCTTATCCTCATGGATCTGAGTTCTGGGTCACCCTTATCTTTTCTACGGGATGATAGGACTAGGCTCATCTATGTCTGACTAGAACATCTCGTTGAGTGCTTCCTTGTAGCCGTAGGATTGTTGTGGTCGTCCAGAATCTTCGTATTGAGTTCCTTGAGGAAGTTCTGTCCAAATTCCTCGAGGTTGTCTTGTTTTCCATCCCAGTGTAGCTGTTATGCTGCCGGATTTATCCCGTGTTTCTGTGGATCATTGCCTTCGCATTATACTCTTTTCCGTCTTCATCATGTCCTTTTTGTCTTTGATTCCATCATACAACCTATTCTGATTGTTGATTGTTATCACGCAGGATGTCAGGTGGAACTCGTAGTGCTGTTCGTCGGAATCGAGACCGTGTTCGGAATCGAAATGATGATGAACCTCTACCACCACCTTCTGCGGCGGAAATCATGATGGAAGCTGAGAAGAATCAACGTGGCCAAACACGCCTTTTGGAGCTCATCGAGCAGAATACCTCACGTCATTGCAATGTGGTTGTGAGCATTCAGGACTTCATCCTCCTCAAGCCACCGGTATTCCGATGTTCTTCTAAGCCCCTTGAAGCTGATGATTGGCTCCGTTCCATCGAGCGTAAGCTTGATACTGCACATGTTGCTCCCGATGATCGAGTTATATTCGCGGCATACTTTCTGGAAGGTGCTGCTGCTGAATGGTGGGAGAACCATGTTGCGATGCAGCCTGATGGTCACCTAGTGACTTGGCAAGAGTTCCGTGATGCCTTTCGAGGGTACCACCTTCTAGATGAGTTAATGGAGCGCAAGAAGGAAGAGTTCTGCAATCTAACTCAAGGAGAGATGTCCATTCACGAGTATGTGAGAGAGTTCAATCGTCTTGTTCGTTATGCCCAAGATGAGATCACCACCGATGCTAGAAAGCAGGCAAGGTTCCGTAAGGGACTTAGCCCTGTCCTTCGCCATGATCTCAACCTCATTGAATTTGCCACCTTTGAGGATTTAGTCAACAGATCCTTCAGAGCTGAGCATGGCAATGAAGTGTTCGAAGAGTCTCGCAAGCATGCTCTTGAGCTTGCCCCTTCTTCTAGTTCAGCCCCTCAGAAACGCCGAATTTGGATTCCAACCGGAGCCATACCTCAAAACCTTCTTCAGAGACCACCACCGAATATATGCCATCCACCTCAACACATTGTTCCTCCCAGGAATGGTGGTGTGCAATCAAGTAATCCTACTCCCAGCAATTCAGGCAGGGTGTGTTTCACGTGTGGTCTGACAGGCCATTACTTCCGACAGTGCCCTACAGTGTTGGTGGCACCACGTCGACCTAGTCACAAGCCTCCAAAGAAATCAACCACCAAAGCCATCCCAGCAAAGCTTTCAGCCACAAGTAGTGGATATGTGAACCAAATCTCAGTTGAGGAAACCACTGCTGCTTCTGACGTCATTCTTGGCACACTCCCAGTCAATCATGTTCCCGCCTCCGTTCTTTTCGATCCAGGAGCTTCTCATTCATTCATGTCGGAGAGTTATGCACTTCGGCATGGATTTTCTTTTGAAGAAATGTTTTCTCCAATGATCATTCAAACTCCTGGTTCAAAGTGGCAAACTAATAGAGTAAGCCATGGTAATCAAATTGCAATTGAGGGTTTAGTATTTCTTGCTTCTCTTATAGCCCTCAAGTCTTTGGACATTGATGTCATCCTAGGAATGGATTGGTTATCAAGGCAGAATGTTTTCCTTGATTGTAAAGCCAAATCAGTCAAACTCACCCATCCTTCAGGCCAGATCATTGACTACACATCACCCAGCTCTAGAATCCAGATGCATACTTTGAATGTGCTTCCCCTTCCAGACCTTGGAGATATTCCGGTCGTTCTTGACTTCCCGGATGTCTTTCCTGAAGAGCTGCCGGGAATGCCACCCGACATGTGTGTAGAATTTATAGTGGATCTTATACCAGGCACAGCCCCAATTTCCAGACGCCCATATAGAATGGCCCCACATGAGTTAGCTGAGCTAAAAACCCAACTTGATGCTTCGTTGGCAAAAGGCTTCATCCGCCCTAGCTCATCTCCATGGGGTTTCCCCGTTCTTTTTGTAACGAAGAAAGATGGAACAGAAAGGATGTGCGTAGAGTATCGTCCGCTAAATCTAGCGACGATAAAGAACAAGTACCCACTGCCCAGGATCAATGATCTTTACGATCAACTTGCAGGATCCTCTGTCTTCTCCAAGATGGATTTGAGATTAGGTTATCATCAAATCAAAATCCGAAATGAGGACATTCCCAAGAAGGCTTTCACTACTCGTTACGGTCTTTACGAGTATACCGTCATGTCCTTTGGTTTAACCAATGCCCCTGCCACATTCTCGCGCTTGATGAATTCGATCTTCATGGAGTACCTAGATAAATTTGTTGTGGTTTATCTTGATGACATTCTCATCTACTCGAAGAACGAAGAAGAGCACGCAGAACATCTTAGGTTGGTATTGATGAAACTTAGAGAGCATCGTCTTTATGCCAAGTTCTCCAAGTGTGAATTTTGGCTACCAGAAGTGACCTACTTAGGCCACGTGATTTCTGCGAAAGGTGTTGCAGTCAATCCCGAGAGAGTTCAGGCCGTCCTTGACTGGAATCCACCTGAATCGGTTAAGCAAGTTAGGAGTTTTCTTGGCTTAGCAAGCTATTGCCGCCGCTTCGTCGAGAACTTTTCTAAAGTTGCATAGCCTCTTACTTAACTCCTCAAGAAAGATAAGAAATTCCAATGGACCCCCAAGTGCGAGGAAAGCTTTCAAGAGATAAAAAGAAGATTGACTTCTGCACCCGTACTTGCGCCTCCAGACACCAAAAGGGATTTCGAGATCTACTGTGATGCTTCACGGCAAGGGTTAGGATGCATACTTATGCAAGATCGACATGTGGTAGCTTATGCTTCACGCCAGTTGCGGCCACATGAAGAGAACTATCCTACCCATGATCTTGAACTCGCTGCCGTAGTTCATGCCCTGAAGACTTGGCGACATTACCTCCTTGGTAATCGTTGTGAGATATATTCCGATCACCAAAGCCTCAAATACATATTCACCCAGCCAGATCTTAATCTCAGGCAAAGACGCTGGATAGAGTTGATAAAAGATTATGAATTAGGAATTTCTTACACCCCAGGCAAGGCCAATGTCATGGCTGATGCACTAAGTCGTAAGTCGTATTGTAACAACCTCATGTTACAACAGTATCAACCACTTCTTCATGAAGAATTTTGCAAGCTCAATCTTGAGATAGTTCCTCGTGGATCTCTTTTCAACTTGGTGGCGAAACCAACCCTTGAGGATCAAATCATAGCCGCCCAGAAACAAGATAGTAGTATTCAAGAGATCAAGCAGAACATTGCTAGCTGAGTTGCTAAATGTTTCTCTGCAAATGATCAAGGAACGATATTCTTTGAAAATCGTTTAGTAGTTCCTGAAAATGAAGACCTAAAGCAGCTGATCCTTAGGGAAGCTCATGACACTCCCCTCTCCATTCATCCCGGTAGCACAAAAATGTACCGAGATCTACGCCAGAGATTTTGGTGGACCCGGATGAAGAGAGACATTGCACAATTTGTTGCCGAATGTGATGTTTGTCGTCGCATTAAGGAAGAACACCAAAGACCTGCTGGCACTCTTCAACCATTGTCTATTCCCGAGTGGAAATGGGACAAGGTCGGTATGGACTTCATCACCGGCTTTCCAAAAACCCAGAAAGGAAATGATGCCATCTTTGTGGTCATTGATAGACTTTCAAAAGTTGCTCACTTTCTTCCTGTTTGCGAGTCTATAACTGCTAGTTAGTTGGCGGACTTGTATGTCTCTAGAATCGTGTCTCTTCACGGTGTTCCTTTGGTGATCAATTCTGATCGTGGTAGCCTTTTCACCTCTAGATTTTGGGAAAGTTTTCAAAATGCTATGGGAACTCATCTCTCCTTTAGTACAGCTTTCCACCCTCAGTCTAGTGGTCAAGTTGAAAGGGTTAATCAAATCTTGGAAGACATGCTCAGAGCTTGTGTTATCTCTTTCGGAAAGAATTGGGAGAAATCTCTTCCATTTGCCGAATTTGCTTATAACAATAGCTAGCAATCTAGTCTGGACATGGCTCCCTTTGAATTCCTCTATGGACGACGATGTCGAACACCCCTAAACTGGTCAGAAACCGGTGAAAGACAACTCTTTGGACCGAATATGATCAAGGAAGCAGAAGAGCAAGTTCGCATTGTTCGTGATCGATTGAAAGCCGCTCAGTCTCGTCAGAAAAGCTACTATGATCGTCATCATAGAGAAGAGAGCTACAATCTTGATGAGAAGGCTTACCTTCGGGTTACTCCTCTGAAGGGAACCCAAAGATTCGGTATCAAAGGAAAGTTGGCCCCACGTTACATCGGACCTTTCCGCATTCTCGCTAAACGTGGAGAAGTTGCCTACCAAGTTGAACTACCCCCTCACCTTTCCCGAGTACATGATGTATTCCATGTGTCACAACTCAGGCGTTGCTTCAAGGACCCTATCCGCGAAGTCGACCATGAAACGCTTGATCTCCAAGATGACCTTTCTTATCGAGAGTACCCTGTTCGTATTCTTGATTCCGCAGAGCGTCTCACTCGTCGTTAGAAGATCAAGTTCCTCAAAGTGCAATGGTCACATCACTCCGAGAAAGAAGCAACCTGGGAAAGAGAAGACCGCCTCCGTGCCGAGTACCCCACCTTCCTCCCGACGACTTCTGAATCTCGGGACGAGATTCTTTTGAGTGGGGGCGAGTTGTCAGAACCCCAACTAGGGTAAGTGCTAGGGTTTGTTTGTGCCCTTTGCATCATGCAAAATTTCCAAATGAAATTCAAAAATGGGGAAAAGAAAGCCCTGAGAAATTAATTCAAATGGCCAGATAAAATCTTTTTCCAAAATACATTTGAACATTTGGAAAATTCCTATAAATGATACTGATCATTTTAAAAGTGGTTTGGGTTCATTCCCATACTCATGGAATATTCTAAAATTCAAAAGGTGCCCTAGAAATTAAATTTGACCCTATTTGAATTGAAATTCAAATTATATTGAATTTCAAAAATGTCCAAATTCTATATGTGGCTAGCTACTGGTCACCTAGTATTCATAAAAGTATTTGGGCATTTTTACAAAATGCTTTGGTATTTTTACCAGAGCAAAAAAAAAGGCAGAAAAACAAAACAGAAGAGAAATTAAAAAAAAGAAAGAAAGAAATTCCCCCCCACCCACTTACCTGGCCCAGCCTGGCCAGAAGCCGGCCCAGCCCACCAGGGGCAGGGTCGTCTTCCTCCCAGCGCCAGGCAGGCAGGCAGCTCGGTGGCGAGCATGCAACCGCCGCCGACGCCACCTCCTGCTTCCCCTCTCCTCATCCGCGCGCCGTGGAGACGCCTGGAAGGCCCCTGCACCCTTTCCCCCTCCTCGCAGCTTCTCTCCAGCTCTCCCACTCTCTCTTAACGCGAGACCCGAGCGCCCGCTGGAGCATCTCGCCGCGCAGCCGTGGCTAGAGGCCACCCCACGCCCCTCCAACTTGTCCTTCCGACTCGCCGAGGTCGTCTCCGTCACCGTGAGCCAGCAATTCGACCCAAGGGGCCCCGAGGACGACGCATGCATCGAGTTTCCCCGCCACGGCCGTTCCCCTCCGGCGAGCAATTGCTCTCCTTCCGCAGTTTCCCCGGCGTCCTCGTCGACGTCATCAACATCAGGGTGAGCCGGCGGTATTTTTCCCTCTCCCCAAGCTTCTTCCCGAGCCTCCTAGACCGTCTTCGTCTCCACCAGTGAGCGGCCGCCGCCATTGCCGTCGAGGGCAAGCTCCAGTGCACCTGCTTGAACCCCAGAAGGCTTGAACGGACGCGCGAGGCTGTGGGCTACACCCCAGTACTCTTTTCTTCCTCCCCCGTGCCCCCTAGGCTAAAGCCGACGAGCTCCGGCGAGCTTCCAGTCACCGGCAGCGACCCAGGACATTAAGGCCTTAATTAGCCTAAGCTAATCAGCCCCACGCCACTGAGAGGTGGGCCCCCTGGCCCCCTAACCCCTCTGTTTTGTTTAAACAGAGAGGGATTAAGCTCTGGGAGACTGACATGGGGGCCCCAGCAGTCAGACCCCCCCCACGTCATGCTGATGTCAGCATGACGCAATAAAGGTTTTCCAGAGAATTTAAAAGAAAACAGAAAATTCCAAAAAACAATATAAACTTCCAAAAATCATAGAAAATTCATACTAACTCCAAATTAAACATATAATATATGAAAAGTTATCAGAAAAATGCAAGGATTAAGAATATGCAATTTGTTTTCATGTTTGACCACTTTAAAATGGGGGAACAGTAGCAAATGTGCATATGGCTTAATTTGAATTCAAATTTGAAGTTTGAATTTGCATTCCAAATGCAATATACTTCAATTAAATTGAATTTGCCACAAATCAGTACCCATTACTTCATGTCACCACAATATCATGTGCTTGTGCATTTTACTTCCGAAGTTGTCCCCCCTTGTTGATGATTGTTTCCGGTACCAGCTTTTCCGAGACGGTGATCACCCCGAAGAAGAAGACCACCGTTAAGACCCGTGTACCGTCAGCAAGGCAAGCAAACCCCCATTGATCATGTCTATAAAATTCTACTTCCCTCTCAGTCTCGCTTATGCATGTTTAGGAGATACTCGAGACACGTTCTTTCGCATAGTTGAACCCATTCCGATGCATGACCTATCATTTTGCCACCATATTAAGCAAACCACAATCCTAGCAGATTTAGGAGTTGATTGATGAACATGTGGCCCCTATAACTGTTACTGCTTATTGCTGCTTAGTGATACAATGACGATGTTATGATTGTGAGTCGGAATGGAATGAACACAGTGATGCTGATGATAAACGTGTTGGTGAATCCACCCTAAACAAAGGTGAACGATGAGAGGCTGTGTAGGAGTACACAGTGGGTTGTCTCGTTGAACACTGCCCTAGGCCCCGAGTTCCTGTTTTGTGATCCAAGACAAAGAGTATGACCACATGTAGGGTTTTATGGGAGCCCCGTTTGGCCTCTTTACGTACCCGATCCAGTCCAGGAGTCACACTAGATTCGGGCTTTCCATTTTATTTATGTATAGATATGTGGGTGGACCTGTGAGGCAGTGAAACCATCTGTCAAAGGTGGCGTCTCGGTCCATTACATTATCTGAGTCCGTTTCGTGGAACCGGCCGGACTCTCGAGCGGTGACAAACTCAGGTAGTCGATTCCTGGATTAGAGAAGGTGATGTGAGGATAGTGCCTTGGTTTCATCCACGTCCGACACCCGCTTGAAGGGTGACAAGAACGAGACGATAAGTGATGACACACGTGTGAAGATGTACACCCCTCCAGGGTTAATGAACTATTCGAATAGCCGTGTCCGCGGTTATGGACTACTTGGAAACCTCTACTTGATCATAGACAACCCAAATGGATACTATAAAACTCGCAAGATAAGTGTGAGTGCTATGGCGTGCTTTCTCGTGGGGAAGTCGAGGAAGGCACCATAGTGGTGTAATTGGTTGGAGAAAGTAGTGGACTCGTGTACGCTT
This sequence comes from Bromus sterilis, assembly GCA_950022295.1. Lineage (NCBI taxonomy): Eukaryota > Viridiplantae > Streptophyta > Magnoliopsida > Poales > Poaceae > Bromus > Bromus sterilis. The sequence goes on along the minus strand of OX465601.1, from coordinate 131,547,752 downwards.
CTTACCTCAAAGTCTGGTACTCGTAGTACAGGATTAGCCAAGTCAAAGCTGGCACTTCTGCATGTTGAACCCCACCTCATTTACCTTGATACTTGAGCATGAGTAGTATAGATCTGATGTAAGTCTTGCTGAGTACGACTTTGTACTCACGTTTGCTTAATCTATGTTTTAGATGAGAACCCGGACCCCGATGGAGTCACCTTCGTGAAGCTCGACGTTGGCTAAGTTAGCATAGTCCCAGACAGCAGTCTGGTCCCTCGTGGAAGGGCATGTTTGTTGTACAAGGCTTCTCTAAGCCATTTGTTAATCTTGTCTGTACTCAGACCTAATTTGCTTCCGTTGTATGATGTAATGTGATCACAGACATGTGATCTTTGTATGCTCTATGTGTATATCTATAAAGAAGTACTTTGTAGAGTTATGTGATGATACCTGCTGTTCATACTAGGCATGTGTGCTGCGTGTATGTTTATAACATGCATGTCTTAGTATGGGTTTTCAAGACCTTAGTTGTGATCTGGCTGGCGGTCCTTTATACACCAAGTGGCCCTTAGATGTGCGCAGCTTGGGGCATCGCGATGCGATTGTTCGTGACTCCGTCACGTGCACACTTTGTGGTATGATCGAGCCCGCCCTAGACCCCGACTAAGTGATCGGGCTGGAGTAAGTCTATGTAAGAGTTAGGATTCAATCGATAACATGGTTGAGGCGACTTGTCTATGCATATGGGATTCACCACCCATAAACATTTAGACTTGTGAGCGGACGTTGAGGACCCATCTCAGTTGATCATCCGGCCTGAATGGGATGCCCCTCACGTTCGATGCTTACCGAGAACGTTCTGTGCTTGGCCTTGTCTGCTTAGACAAGTGGGTACGGTTCTCGGCTCTCCATGTGATTGCATCGTGACTGGAATTACATATGCAAACCCCGGGTCCCGACAGGCTGCTTCGGTGAGCCCCCGAGTGCCAAGTTAATGTGCCGCGATTGCGGAGGACGCCTCGGGGGGTGGCTGCTTCGGCGAGCCCCCGAGTGCCAGGTTAATGTGCAGCGGCTGGTGGACGCCTCGGAGGATGGCTTCTTCGGCGAGCACCCGAGTGCCAGGTTAATGTGCCACGATTGCGGAGGACGCCTCGGAGGATGGCTGCTTCGGCGAGGCCCCGAGTGCCAATTTAATGTGCCGCGATTGCGGAGGACGCCTCGGAGGGTGGCTGCTTCGGCGAGCCCCCGAGTGCCAAGAAATTTTGGGGAAAAAATATCTATGTAATATCTTTCCTGCTGTCTCTTACAAAGAGTAGGAGGGCTCTGTTGAGGACATGTCCCTTTTTCTTAGAGCGATGATGTAGTGGCCTTAAGGGCCTGGTAGCTTTGTCTCCCAGTGCCGGGTTTCTTCGGGCGATGTTCCTTTCCTTCTACGGGAGCACTTCTTCTGCGAGTCCCGTGGTCCTGCTGCCTTGGTGGGCTACGAATGCTTCTGCTATCTTGTGGAATTCTTTGTCGCAGCGGTCGGATCTGACGAAACTGCCGCTGATTGTGATGACCCCATGTGGGCCTGGCATCTTCAGCTTGAGGTAGGCGTAGTGGGGTACGGCCATGAAGCGAGCGAAATCTGGTCGCCCGAGGATTGCGTGGTATTGCGACTTCCAGTCGACCACTTCAAAGTCAAGCGTTTCCTTGCGGAAGTTTGTCGCGTTCCCAAAGACTACCTCCAGGCTTATCCTTTCGAGGGGGTAGACTTCTTTTCCTGGTACGATCCCGTGGAAGGTTGTGCCTGAGGACTTGAGTGCGTTGTTTTGGATGAGCATGTCGTCGAGTGTTCGGGTGAAGATGATGTTGATCCCGCTGCCGCCGTCCATGAATACTCGCGACATGTCGTAATTTCCGATTCTGGCCTTGAGTACTAGCGCGGCGTGCCCTGGTTGGGGAACGACTGGCGGGTGGTCGTCCCGGGAGAAGGAGATTTCTGTCTCCGACCCGCGCAGGTACTCTGGGACGGCCGGGTGTGCGGAGGTTGCCAGGAAGACTTGTCTGGTGACTTGCTTCTGCTTCCTGTTGGAAGGTCTGCCTTCTTGTATCATGTAGATCCTCCCGTGGGCTTCTGGGTACTGGTTTTCTTCTTCTGGTGTCCTTTGTCGTTCCTGGATGGCGGCCACCTGTCTTGTTGGTAGAGGGGGGGCTAGTGGCGCATCGTGGGCGACTGGCCCAACTGCTATGCTTGCGAGTGGTCGTGCTGTTGGGGCCGCGGAGCGGCTTTTCTCCTCGGCCAACTCGTTGAAGCTTCTGCAATTCCTGAGGGTGTGGGATGATCTGAGCTCTCCTCGCTCATTTCTGAATCCGTGTATAGAGCATGGTCCGTCGAGTTGTTCTTTGGCGGAGCGGAATGCGCGAGTGTCGTCGCGTGGCTGCCTTGTCCTCCATTCTCGTCTCTCAGCCTGGGGCTCGTCTTCTGGGTTGTCTCGTCGCTGTGGTCTGTTGTCATCACGGTGCCTGCCGTTCCGATCGTCCGAGAAACTGGCGGCGACCATGTCAGGTCCTCTGTCGTTGTAGAAGTTCCGTCTGGGTCGCTTCCTTCTTCTGTCGTCTCCTCTATCTCCGTTGTAGTCGTAGTCGTACTCTGATCGTGCAGTGTGAGTTTCTGTTTCATTACGAACGGAGTCTTCTCCGTCCGCCCAGCTGTTGGCTAGTTCTAACAGCCGTGCGAGTGTTCGGACTTTCATCTGTCCAAGCTGCTCCTTGAATTCAACGCGCTGAAGACCTCGCCTGAATGCGTCGATCGCACTTTCGTCCGAGATGTCTTCCGCTGAATTCTTGAGTATCGTCCATCGCTGGATGTATGCTCGCAGGGCCTCCCTCGTTCCTTGTTTGCATGCCCGCAGCTCCTCGAGTGAGGTTGGTCGCTTGTATGTGGATTTGAAGTTTTCTATGAAGGCTCCTCGGAACTGACTCCAGGAGCTGATGGATCCGCGCCGAAGATTTTTCAGCCAATGTCGAGCGGAGCTCTCAAGCATGAGCTGCACTTACTGCATTGCCGTGACGTTGGTTCCTCTTTGAAACTTGACTGCTGTTAGGTAGTCGTCGAGCCATGCCTCCGGCTCCTCGAGTCTGTTGTATTTTAGTGTCGTGGAGTTCAGTTTGAACCCGTTTGGAATACGCGTCTCATGTATGGCACGTGTGAAGCAGAGTGCTCCACATGGCTTGATTTCCTCGTGAGAAGCCTCTTCATCCGAGTACTCCTCGCGTGATGCACGTCTTCGCCTGCTGCGGTTGACTCTGTTCTGCGTGATGTCGTCTCACACATCTCGCCGAGTGCTACAGCGCCTGTTGTTGTCGTCGCTGTCGTGTTTCTTGTACTTGTCGGAGCGCCTGCGCCTGTCATCATTACTTTCGTCGTCGTCTGGTGAACTGGGGTCCCTGTCCGGTGTTCGCTCGCGAGTCTGCCGTTTTGCGCTGGATTTCTTAGGTACCGAGGCATCGATAGCGTCCTTCATTATCTGCAAAGCTATGGAAGTGTAGCGATCCGTCTTGCCCTTTCTGCTTTTCTGGGCACGGGACAGGTAGTCCTGGGCGCTTATGAGTGCTTCTGCCGGAGTGAGGGGCTCTTCTTCGTCGTCGTCCTCCTCTGATCTGAAGTCATCTTCCAGTTTCCACACTACTCTCGCCCTTTCTGTCTTCCGCAGGTTGTTGAGTTTCGATCTGTTGCGGGTGGGGGAGTCGTGGCCTGGCGAGTCACTTCTGGGAGATTGTCTGCGGCTGCTTTTCCTTTTGGGTTCCGCTTTTTCTTGCTTCTCCATGGCTAGGCGCCACTCTCTCCTCTGCTGGGTTAACTCACCCTCTAACTTGTTGTATGCCCTTAGCTCGTCTCTTGAGGCATCTGATGGTACTAACCTGCTGCGGGCGAGTACTTCCTATACCATTGCCATTGATTCCTTGGACAAGTATATTTTTTCTTTGGGTGGTTCGCCCGCCGCTGCGACCAGGGTTTGTTGCCTGCTGCGTGATGGCTGGCTGCCTTGGCCGGGTGCTTGCTGTTTGCTGCTTAGCGGCTGACTGCTTTTTTGATTGCTGGGTCCTTGCTCCACCGGGACTTTCTTTGGTATGGTCCCCGATTCTCCTAGCTGTACGACCATATGACTGGTGTTGCCGGGACCTGCCGCCCTGTTGGTGGTTGGGGTGTCTTGACGAGTGCGGGGGTCGTCGATTCGCCCGTTGTTACCTGACGCTGATGCGCCAACTTCTGCCATGAACACCTGCGATGGTGTCCTTGCCGTCTCCTTGCTGATACGTGCGATCATGCTTCTCCATGCTGGGGCTTCACTCGGGCGGTCGTGAGTGGCGTGGAGCCGTGAGTTGGGTGGGTAGCTACAACCGCCAGATAGGTTGGCCGTGCGGGCGGCGTCTGCTACGGTCATTACTGCAGGTGTTGCGGTGGGCGCACGGGTGCCGTCGATGAGGCGAAGGGTACCCCAATGGTTGATGTAGATCTGATACACTCCGAAGATCAGATTGACGCCGGAGTGTAGATTGGTGAAGACTGGCTTGAGGGCCGGGAGGTGGGCCGTGAATCCGAGGGACTCGAACAGGTTGGATCTTGCCGGAGCTGTCGAGTCGATGAGTGCTGATGATAATGAGGCCGCCGAGATCGCATTGCCAACCTGCGCGGTTTCCACAGACGGCGCCAATTGACGGGGACTAACCCCGGCAAATCCCATGGTCAGGGACCCTGGGTTAGTCATGAGATGCACAGGTTGGACGATAGCTCGTCGGCAAACAGGAAGGCTCGCTCCTGCTCGATATTATTGATGGGGGAGATGTGATTACAATGGAGGCCAAGGCTGGAGCGCTCAAGGCTAGGGTTTACAGGCGATATTAGATGTGTTTGGCGTCGCCCCTCCTAGCCCTTATATACCGGGCTAGGTCTTGGGGAGTTCATCTACGTGTACAGGTAAGCTTTCCTAACCCTAGCTTGCTTCGTACGGCAGGTCTTCGCACCTTCCTTGTGAGTCGTGGACTCCTACGTCGGTGCCAACTAGCGGGCCGAGGCTGTATCTTCACGGGCCTTCTGTCTTCATGGACACCAGGTAGGCTTATCCGTAGGAGTCGTGGGGTCACCCCCTCGTCAGCGACACAGTCACTCATCAAGTGCATCCGACGGACCCGGACAAAACAATCCGCGTGTACGCCCACCTACCAGAGGAGCAGGCGACGGCTCTCATCGCATTCCTTCGAGACGAGTGGGAAATATTCGCCTGGTGCCCAGCCGACATGCCTGGAATACCACGCGAATTCGCGGAGCACGCCCTACGCATCAAGCAAAACACGAAGCCGGTGAAGCAAGCTCTGAGACGATTCTCGGAGCCCAAGCGCAGAGCAATCGGAGAGGAAGTCAACCGGTTACTCGACGCCCAGTTCATCCGAGAAACAAAGAAATCCATCTGGATAGCCAACCCAGTGCTGGTGCCCAAGAAAGACACGACCGTGCTGCGCATGTGTGTCGACTACGGACCAGTCAACAAGCATTTCCCAAAGGACCACTTCCCCTGCCTAGAATCGATCAGATAATCGACTCGACAGCAGGGTGCGATCTACTTTCCTTTCTTGATACCTACTCAGGATACAACCAGATCAGGATGAAGGAAGAAGACGAAGAGCACACATCGTTCATCACCCCCTATGGTGTATTCTGCTACAGGACCATGCCCTTCGGGCTCAAGAACGCAGGCGCCACATACCAGCGAATGATGCAGGCCTTCCTGAAAGAGCAAATCGGCAGAAATGTGCAAGTCTATGTGGACGACATCGTCATCAAGACCTACAAAGCAGCCACACTACTCGACGACCTGCGCGAAACCTTCGCAGCGCTCAACAAATACAGAATCAAACTCAACCCAAAGAAGTGCACATTCTACGTACCTGCGGGGAAGCTTCTCGGCTATATGGTCTCTGCCCGAGGAATCGAGGAAAACCTGAGAAAGTCCAAGCCATCGCCCGAATGCAAGAACCAACCAACGTCAAAGGAGTACAACAGCTCACTGGAAAACTCGCAGCCCTAAGCCGCTTTATCAGCAGGCTGGGAGAACACACGCTGCCTTTCTATCAGTTGCTCAGGAAAGGAAAGAAATTCGAGTGGATGGAGGAAGCCCGCCAAGAATTCGCGGACCTGAAAAAGACACTCTCGACCCCACCAATCCTGGCGGTACCCAAGGAACAAGAGAAGCTATACCTCTACGTGGCAGCACGTAACAGTGTAGTAAGCACAGCGCTCGTTGTCGAACGCACAGAAGAAGTCAAGGTCCATAGCATCCAAAGACCAATCTACTACCTCAGCATGCTGCTGACCAAATCCCAGCAGCGGTACCCACATTATCAGAAGCTACTACTGGCCGTCTTTATGACCTCAAGAAAGGTGTCCCACTACTTCGACGAGCACCCTATCACAATCGTGAGCAGCGCACCACTCGCTGACATACTCAACAACCCTGGAGCGACTAGACGAGTCGCCGAGTGGAACATTGAGCTCAGCCCACGGGACCTGCAGTTCAAGCACCCAACAGCCATCAAAGCCCAAGTACTCCCAGATTTCCTGGTCGAGTGGACGGAGGTTCAGACACCAGGCCCCCCAGACCTATCAAATTCATGGTCAATGTTCTTCGACGGATCCAAGAGACAACAAGGATTCGGGGCAGGGGTTGTGCTCCTCTCCCCTAAAGGAACAAAGCTAAAATATGTCCTCCAGATCAACTTCAGTCACGCCTCCAACAACGAAGAAGAATACGAGGCAATCCTCCATGGCATGCGCATGGCCAAAACGTGCGGAGCCACTCGCCTCATAATCTACGGGGACCGCAATCTCGTCGTCCAGCAGACGATGAGAAACTGCGACACAACAGCCGACAACATGGCGTCCTACCAGAAGCTCTACAACGCACTCGAAGGAAGTTTCGACGGTTGCGAGCTCAACTACATCACCAGGGCCAACAACATAGAAGCTGACGAACTCGCGAACATTGGTTCGACCCGAGGACCAATACCACCTGGCGTTTTTCTCGAAAGCATGAGCCAGAGATCCATCAAGGTACAGGCAGCAACACCTGAAGCAGTCGTGGACGACGAGGACGCAACAGACCTGGCGCAGGTGGCAGCAGCAAGCCCATCAGAAGGCACAAGCACCAGCACACCCGACAGCACAACTCTGACTGAGCTCGAAGGACCTGTCTGGGCAAAACCGTTCCTCCGATTCCTAATCGAAGGTACGCTACCGCAAGACGTGGCCGAAGCACGGCGCATCAGCCGACGATCCAAGGCGTTCACGGTGATCAACAAACAGCTATACAAGCGCAGCATCACCCAGATACTCCAAAGATGCATCGACGAAGAGGACGGCAAAGCCCTACTGCTCGAAATCCACGAAGGCACCTGCGGGCACCATGCGAGCAGTCGAGTACTCGTGTCCAAAGCATTCCGAGCCGGGTTCTATTGGCCCACAGCCATGAAAAACTCAGAGGAAATCGTGCGACGTTGTGTTGCCTGCCAGAAATTCGCCAATAGGCCACACGCCCCCGCCTCAGAGCTCAAGACCATACCACTATCCTGGCCGCTCGCCACCTGGGGACTCGACATGGTGGGCCCACTCAAGAAATCATCAAAGGGCGGAAGGACACACCTGCTCGTCGCGGTCGACAAGTTCACTAAATGGATTGAAGTAGTGCCCATCACCAGCTCCACAGCCCTCACGGCTGTCAACTTCATCAAATCGATCATCTTCAGGTTTGGAGTGCCACACAACATCATCACGGACAACGGCACGAATTTCACAGCCGCAGAATTCCAGATCTTTTGCGAAGAACTGGGCATCAAAATCAATTATGCATCAGTCGCGCACCCGCAGTCCAACGGCCAAGTGGAAAAAGCAAACGGCCTTGTATGCGGGGGAATCAAGAAGCGGCTCCTCGCACCACTCGAGCAAGCCGCCGGCAACTGGATAGAAGAACTTCCCGCGGTACTACAGAGCCTACGAACTACACCAAACACCGCGACCCAGTACACACCCTTCTTTATTGTGTACGGGGCAGAGGCAGTACTACCACATGACCTCAAGTTCGGAGCACCTTAGGTCACCGGGTACGAAGAAGAGGAAGCAGAAGAAGCATTACAAGATGACAAAGATACAACTAACGAAGCACGAGATACAACCCTGACAAAATTAGAGGGGTACCAAGACAAGCTACGCACCTACCAAAGCAGTCGCTTGCGCACTAGAACCTTCAACAAAGGTGACCTAGTCCTACGGCTGATACAAGAGAAGGTCCATAAACTTGCCCCCCAATGGGAAGGACCATTTATAGTCTCAGAAGTCATCGGAGGTGGTGCCTACAGGCTGAAGAACCCGAAGACAGACGAGGACGTGGGTAACCCATGGAACGTCGCAAACTTGCGACTGTTTTATCCATAGTCCCTATCGGTCAGACATGACTGACAACTCATGTAGCCGCTCGACCGCAATAAAAATAAATGTTGCCCAAATACTGCCATCTCAAAGCACTCGGGGGCTCGAGCACACACTCCCCCCAAGAGACGCTATCATCGCCTACGCGATCTTAACCAAAGCACTCGGGGGATTAAACATAAAATCCCCCCGAGAGACGCTATCGCCTACGCGATCTTAACCAAAGCACTCAGGGGCTCAAACATAAAATCCCCCCGAGAGACGCTATCGCCTACACGATCTTAACCAAAGCACTCGGGGGGCTTAAACATAAAATCCCCCCGAGAGACGCTATCGCCTATGCGATCTTAACCAAAGCACTCGGGGGATTAAACATAAAATCCCCCTGAGAGACGCTATCGCCTACGTGATCTTGACCAAAGCACTCGGGGGCTTAAACATAAAATCACCCCGAGAGACGCTATCGCCACTCAAGCGATCTTCATCAAAGCACTCGGGGGGCTTAAACTTAAAATCCCCTCGAGAGACGCTACCGCCACTCAAGCGATCTTCACCAAAGCACTCAGGGGCTTAAGCACAAAATCCCCCGAGAGACGCTATCACCACCTACGCGAGCTCACCTTAAAAACCCGGGGGCTCAGGCATAAGCATTCCTCGAGACACGCTACGGTCTTATTCAAAAACACCAAGTTAGCAATGTTCAAGTCTTCACCCGGACGACAAACAACCAAGACTCGGGGACTACTCCAGAGTTGAACCGCGAGAAAATACGCAAAGTTTCAAAGCCTACGTTTGACTCTACAACTCAAGCGTAGCCTCGGGGGCTACTCCCATCGGGAGCGCTGTCGCGCACTCGATAGAACACACTAGAAAGTTAAAGTCAGTGCATCACGAGGGGAGTCGAAGACATTTCACGCTATCAGATGGAGTCGACGACATTTCACGCTATCGAATGGAGTCGAAGACATTTCGCGCCATCAGATGGAATCGAAGACATTCTGCGCTATCAGAAGGAGTCGAAGACAGTGCATCACAGGAGTTGAAAACACAGTTTATTGCAAGCACTCAACCACATCTTGAAGTCAACCATAAATGTATAAAAGGACTCAACTACATTTGGATATAAGGCAGCTCCTGTTACAAGAGGAAATTACCCAAGGAATCAAGACTTCTACATGTGTGCTCATGAGGGGTAATCAACTCCAATACAAAGGCATCACCACAGACAAAGGAAAAAAGGAAGCTAGCAGAGAATGTCAATGACATAACAAAAGGGTGAAGCTCGACTTATTTGTCGATGCTCCACCAGCTTCTTCTCCTGCTCCACCAGCTTCTTCTCCAGCTGCAGCTATACGCCTTCTTATCCAGCTGCACAGCCTCTTCTCCGAGTTGCCAGCGAAGATGAGGCCGCCTCCAGTTCTACAAGGTCACTTGGCGCGCCCGCTTGATCGACGGCTTGACGTCGATGTCCTCTTCGGAGCTGATGGAGACGGCATCACCACCTGAGGAGTCGCCAGAAGACGGAGCTGTAGAAGATGCAGGCGTAGGACTCGTCGACCTTGTGGAGCTGTCGCCGCTCGACTCCTGCCAGTGCGGATCCATGTTGTTGCCGCTCGGGTCGAACGCGCGGACAGTGACAGTGTTTTCACCGTCAAAACGACAGCTGAGCATATCGCCATCTCGCAAATTCAACCGCTGAGCAAACAAACTCCAAGCAGAGCCAAGAAAAATCAAGCGGGAGCTATCAACCTCCAAGTCAACATAAGAAGGAGATCGACAACTCCCTTGAAGATGCAGAAGCAAGCCATCAAAGCCACGTTCAGAGACAATGGCAGAGAAAGCAGAGGGAATGCGATTGGCGCTCTGGCCACGAACGCGTAAAAGAAAATCATAGCGCCAGAATCCCTCCTCCAAGGGAGAGGAGGAAGGCATTGGCGCCGTACCATGGCGACCACCACGACATGAGCGTGGTGTGCGGCCACCACGGCCACGACGAACATGGCCACGGCCAACACCTTGCCTGGGAACCATGAGAGGAAGAAGAGAAGAAGGAAGAAGCAAAGCAGCAAGCTGGATAGAGGCGAAATGCTGTGAAAGAGAATGGCTTATTTATAGAACAAAAATCTCCCAGCACAGAGAAGCCAAGACGACGGCAACAATTAATTCAAAGACCAAACGTCGCAGACGTCTCAGATTCCAAGACCAAGATTCTCTCCCACGGGACGCACTGTGCGTGAGACACATCAATTCACGCGCGTTTCCAACGCGCGTATCGGAAACTCAACCAGCGCCTGCCGCACGCCACAACGGTCATCATTATGACCGGTCATGAAGACGTGACGGTTCACTGGCGGAGCATCACTGACAACCATCAAACATAGGCATCGTTATCCTGACAAGTGGCAGACATCAAGGATGATTTCTCAAACATATTTTTCAAATATATTTAAACTCCCATCGGAAGCGTACCCACTCAAAACTGAGCCTCAGGTGAGCAGCCGCCTAAAAATCAGCAATGTGCTCGAGTGACCACTCGCACTCACGAGAGTCTCGGGTGCTCCCTCAACCCGACACAAGACAAACATTCACTCGCCAAGATCATACGGCGCTAGAGTCTCAGGTGCTCCCTCACCTCAAGAGCCGAAACGGCATTCGAGTGACTACTCGCGAAGAACCCCCGTCTGAGCACTCGAAACAAGCTCCGCGGGTGAATGAGTGAACAACTCGCTTGATGTTTTGTTCCAAGCGGGTGCAATGCTATTAGGCTCCGCGCCTCAAAAACACACATTCCTAGAACACGATACACTGTGCCCAGATGCCACGCAAGACTAGCGTGTAGGTAAGACCCCTCAGCGAAGTTCGGCCGGGCTGGGACTTGCCGAAGAGCGATTTCACTCCCAACCTTTTCCATGCGCTGCACATGATAGAAAAAGCCGGACGGACACGCCTTAGGCTACGCACATTACTGGTGGCAAATGAACACCATAAGACCTAAAGCGGCAGGACTTTTGCTCGACACCAGTGTTCCAAACTCACGTCGAGGGACGTGGGTTTGATTGGGCTACTGCGGTATTTGCCACTAGCGCAATTCACCAAGGCTCGACTAGTCGAATCCTTGGGCCCTTTCAGCTTAGCATCCCTCGAAACAGGTTTTGTCATGGCCACCAGACTGCCAGCGACCCGCGGTTGTACCGCGCATACAAACGACCGACAAATGGATGTACTTGAGTCCCTGCGCGACTCTTCGAGTCCCCCAGGCACTCGGGGGCTACTGACGAGGGGGTGACCCCACGACTCCTACAGATAGGCCTACCCGGTGTCCCTGAAGATAGAAGGCCTGTGAAGACCCGCCTGGACCCGCCTTGGCCCGCTAGTTGGCACCGACATAGGAGTCTGCGACTCACAAGGAAGGTGCAAAGACCTGTCGTACAGAGCAAGCTAGGGTTAGGAGAGCTTACCTGTAAACGTAGATGAACTCCCCGAGACCTAGCCCAGTATATAAGGGCTAGGAAGGGCGACGCCAAAGGCATCCAATATCATCTGTAACCCTAGCCTTGAGCGCTCCATCCTTGGCATCCACTGTAATCGCATCTCCCTCATCAATAATATCGAGCAGGAACGTGTCCTCCTGTTTGCCGACGAGCTATCGTCCAACCTGTGCCTCTCATTACTAACCTAGGGTCCCTGACCATGGGATTTACCGGGGTTGATCCGCGTCACGTATGTTCTGAATTTTTTGATTTGAGTTGCAGAAGTACCCCAAAAAAATTATTTACTACCTGTTGGTCTGTTTTTCACAGATTCTGCCACGTTTTGCGTTTTCATCGTGTTGCAAATCTTAAGCTTGCTTTTTCTTTGCAAAAACATTTTGGCAATGTTGAGAAATAGTAGCTCTTCATGTAAATATCTATATCAAGTGGAGAAAAAATTATTTTATTATGGGTACTAACCACTCTAATCAGCTTATGATGAGTTTCGTTTGAAGGGAGTTTTCAAGTATGCGATGGAAGATGATGAAAGAAGATCCAGGAGTGTCAAACACTCAAGCTTGGGGATTCCCCCATGCACCCCCAAGAAATATCCAAGGAGACTCAAGCGTCTAAGCTTGGGGATGCCCCCGTGCATCCCCTTCTCTATCAACAATCATCAGTTCGTCCTTCTCAAAGCTATATTTTTATCTCTTCATGTGTTATGTGCTATGCTTGGAGCGTCTTGCTCTTTACTTTTTAGTTTGTTTTAGCTTTCCTTTCTGTTCATAACAAGTTGGACCCTAGCCTTCATTTTTGGGAGAGAAACACGCTCCACTCCACCCTAGAACACAACCTAGGTTTGCATGCGTATCTTTTTGTGTGTTCTTTATCTTTTCGTAGCTGCTATCATGCTTAGCCCTTGTTTTCATGCCTATCTTTTTAAGAGATTTTATTTGGGTTGTTTTTGGAACTCTCTTGAGTTATATTTCTTATCTTGTTTAGAGAGTTGGCTTGTTGCACTGAGTTGTGTGTCTTGCATGAGTAGGTAATTAAGGTTGATATTATAAGTGTAGTAGTAACTTGCAATAGTTTTGAGGTATTGATTTGAGTAATGTTTGGACTTTTGGTTCAGAGAGCTTGAGACTATTAGTGATAGGTGTCGTATTTTGGGCAATCTGTGTTTATTTTCGAAAACAACAAAAATTAGTTGAGAACTCTAGCTACTAGATGGATCGCTAACCTCTGGAGGGGTTGGAATATATAGAGTACCCTCACATACCATGGGTCGAGGATGCGCAAGGATAACCGAACCCCCATACACTCCTCCTCTGGGTTCTTGTCTCTTTGTGAATCTCCTGATTAGATAGAGAGTTACCAATAATAAGTGCATGAGTTCTACGGACTAATGTGAGTATTCGATTGTTGGCACTTCCACCTTTCATATTTTGCTAGCCTCTTCGGTACCGTGCATTGCCCTTTCTCATCTTGAGAGTTGGTGCAAACTTCACCGGTGCATCCGAACCCTTGGCATGATACGCTCTGTCATCATAAACCTCATATCTTCCTCAAAACAGCCACCATACCTACCTATCAAGGCATTTCCATAGCATTTCCGAGATACATTGCCATGCAACATCCATCATCTAATGACTTGATCTTCATGTCATACATGCTTTTGCTTGATCGAGGAGCCGCATGCTAGTTGGGACTTTCCATTATCATTGCTACATGACGCGCTAGTATCATTGCATATCATGCTACATTGGAAGATGCATACATTTGCATATATCATGATAGTTTTCCAGTTTTATTTATGTTGAGTACTTCTTGTAAAGTGCGAAGGTCTTCTATATTCTTGTAAAATATAGGGTGTTGCCCTTAAAGTGAGGAAAATATCCCAAAGAGGAAAAATTAAAATATCCCAAAGAGGACAAATGAGAGATAAATATAAAGAGCCAATTAGTCCACAAAAATAGAAAAAAATAAAAAAAAGAAAAAAAAGAGAGAAGGGAGCAACACTACTATTCCTTTTGAAAGATCCACACTCGTACTCCATTCTCATATATGTACTCCCTAGAGATATTCATATCATTCATGCATAACTATGTGGGGATCCTTACACTATAGAACTTGGCTTGCATATTCCAAGGATGAGCCTCCTCAAAAGAGATATAGGTCTTCATGAGCAAGCAAGTTGGATGCACCCCCACTAGTTCCATTGGAGAGCTTGCCTTAGCTCATATGTGCATCCGTTGCATGGCAATCCCTACTCCTCACATCATATCTATCATTTGGATTTCTCTTGCCTATGATTGTCCTCATTGATGTGAGACTTTCACACGTTTTTGTCTTCCTTCCCCATCATTTTTCTCTTTGCCATCCTAAGTGCCAACATATTTTGCTCGCGCTCATCCATTGCATGAGTGCTCGAAGTCAAAAGGGAGAAGATCAGTTTGACTTGTGCCTGACTTGTGGTCTGGGGACGAGTCAAAATAAGATTCTGAAGGAGAGCAAGTGTGAAGTTTTAGTAGATTGAGTTCTCAATTAAACTACATAGTATTTTTATGCTCTAAACCCATCTCCCATTTCTTGCATGCAAACACCATTTGGAGACATTCGAGTCACGGATATCAAGAGCTCTTGCACCTTTATGTTCTTACTTTGCTAGTTTTAGTACTAGATATAGACTCTTGCTTGTTATTGTCTTGACTTGAATTGCATATCTTACTTGCTTTACTTTGAAGTTCTTATATGTGTGTTAGCATGCCACCACAAAAATTATCCGTGTTATCATTTACCTACTCGAGGACGAGCATGAATTAAGCTTGGGGATGTTGATACGTCCCAAACGTATCTATAATTTCTGCTTGTGCCATGCTCTTTTGGGTGACATTGCTATGTGTTTTGCTACACTTTCATACCTTTTTACACATATTTGGACTAACCTACTAACTCAGTGCACCCAGTGCCAGTTTCTGTCTGCTGATGTATGTGAATTGCAGGTTTTTAACCCATATTTACAGTTCTCCAAAAATTCCAATAAGAATATATAAAAAATCAGCGCATCAGAAGACTCCAGAACCCCGAAGTGGGGCCAGAGGGGGTGAAAGGATGTGGATGTCGCCTAGACGGGGGGGGGGGGGTGAATAGGCGCTTAAAATAATTATGGTTTAGGCTTGAACAAATGCGAAATAAAACTTAACGTTTAATTTTCCAAGCAAGAAACCTAAATAAGCTACGCTCAATTATGTGCACCAACAACTTATACTAAGAAAAGATAAACAACTATGTGATAGAAAGATATATAACAAGAGCACTATGTCTACCACAAAGTAGGTGCCCAAGTAAATAGGTTGACTAGATGTGCAACAAAGTGAACAACCTATGGGACAAGCAAAGCAACAATAATATGAACAAGCACAAGATAAATAAGGTAATAAGCTTGCTCAAAGTAATGGTAGAGATAACCGCAAGTGGAGCCGATGGAGACAAGGATTTGTTACCAAAGTTCCTTATCTTGCGAGAAGTACGTCTCCGTTTGGAGAGGGTGTGGGACAAAAAATGCTCACACGAAGCCAACAAGGTCCACCCTATTTCTCCTCACGCTCTCACCAATGCAAGATGATGTGGTTCCACTATAGGACACCTAAGAGGGGTCACCGAATCCGTACAAATGGAGAACCTTGGGGGAGGTCACCGAACCCGTACAAATGCTCGGCGCTATCTCCACTACTGAATTGGAGCATCCCATAGCGTCCCGAAGATTTACACCACAATGATTGAGCTCCATAACAACAAGCCTCTAGGGGCCAATGCAGCCAAGAGGAACAAGCTCTAGAGTGCCAATGCACTCAAGAGTAACAATCTTCTCAACTTCACTTACTACAACGAATCCTCGGAGAGAACTCAATTCGATGCACCAAAGCAATGGCAAGAGCACACGAAGTGCTCAAGTCCCCCACTCTCAAATCCCACCAAATCAACAAAAGCTATGGAGGAATATGAGAGTAAGAACAAGGAGAACACCAAGAACTCCAAGATCTAGATCCACAAGGTTCCCCTCACTTAGAGGAGAGATGGCTTGGTGGAGAATGTAGATCTAGATCTCCTCTCTATTTTACCTCAAAAAGGAGCAAGAATCATGGGAGGAATAGAGAGAAAGCAAGCTCAAAGAGGTCAACAATGGGGGGAAGAACTTGCACAAAACCGGTGGAGACAAAGGAGGAAGAAGAACCCCTTTTATAGGTCCCCACGAAAACAACCGTTGGCAGCCCACCAACCACGGTACTACCGCTCTGCGAGAGGTAATACCGCACAGGGAGCGGTACTACCGCCCCACGGTACTACCGAAGCCCTAGTGTAGTGCCTACTACTGTTGAGTACATAAGCTTTACGGTAGTAGGCGCAGTACTAGCCTATGGTACTACCGTGGCGCAGTACTATCGGATGAGGCGCGGTACTACCTCCCCACGGTACTACCAAAGGACTAGTGTTGTGCCTACCACCGTTGAGTACAGAAGCTTTACGGTAGTAGGCGAGGTACTAGCCACGGTACTACTGTGGCGCGGTACTACCGCACTCCGAGCGGTACTACCGCCCTGGTAGAACCAGTGAGCCCATGCCACTATGGCAAACTCCTCCAAATGAAACAGGCAAACCCTGAACTGCCATTACTTCTGCAAATGAACTCCGATTAAGGCAAACTCAAGCTTGATGGAAAGCTAACGAACAAAACTTCCCAATATTCAGAAGTGGCAAGGGAGAAATGCCAAACAAATAGAGGTGTGAAACCTCTAACTGAGAAGAACTGGAAAATCTCCCACATCGAAAAACACAAGAGAAGATGCATATGAAATCCGTTTTCGATGAACACGAGCTTGTCATGAAGAATACCACAAGCTCCAAAACTCACAAAGATAAAATCCAACCAATAACCAATAAAGATGATGCCAAGGATGCAAGAGGTTTGAGCTCTCCATGAACGACTCGGCCTATCCTAGTACCCGGTCTCCTAACTACCACCAAAAGACCGGTAAACTAGACACCTATCTATGTCAAACCTTGTCTTGCGCATAATCCACTTGAGCTTGATGATGACGATCATGCCCACCTCAAGTTGGAACATCTTACTTGATTCCGCCGAATCGATGAAGACTAGTAGATTGCTCCCCCATACTCCATTATGGGTGAGCCTCTTTTAGGCACATCTTCACAAGACCATTATCACCAAATGGTCGGAAAGTTCCAAGCATATGATATCTTTGTGATGCTCCTCTCGAACTTGCACACATCAACCTGACCAATCTTTGGATAACTCCATGAAGAACACCTTGGTCAACACGTAATCTTCATCTTTCAACCTTGAAGCCCACATATGATCTTCAAGCGTAGCCTATGGACAAACCCTAGAGTATAACTCAAGCAAACCATTAGTACATAGAGATTGTCATCAATTACCAAAACCAAACATGAGGGCACTTTCCATTTCAGGGGGGCTAGGCCCCACCCAGGCGGCCAGGTGGCGCGACCCCACCCCTAGCAGCGCCAGGAGGGCGCCTGGGCGGGGGCCACCTTCCCTGGTGCCCCCTTCGTCCTATATTCCGAGAGGACTCCCGCATCGTGATTGTCACCTCTGTTCCGCAGCCGCCGCGCTTCCAAGATTGGGAGCACCAATAGACCTCCTCTCGGCACCCTGCCGGAGGGAGGATTGACCTCTGGGAGCTTCTCACCCACCATGAGCGCTTCTCGGATGTGCCGTGAGTAGTCCCCCTAGGACCATGGGTCCATGACCAGTAGCTATGTGATGTATTCTCTCCAATCTTGTGCTTCAATTCTTAACCCTTGTGAGCTGCCCTATATTATCAAGGCATCTATGTAATTTTACTGTTGTTGCTATGCTGTGTTTGCTGAGATCAGATGGATTATGAGATTATATTCAGATCGTGATGAGTTATATATTTGGTTCTCCTTTTATATTTTGTTCTTGAGTAATTCTTGCATGTTCTCCGTTGCTTTTTATTGCTTTGGCCAAGTAGTAGATAGTAACTCCAAGAGGGAGTGTTTATGCTTGATTGTGGGTTCATGCCCCCCGATGTCTAGCTTGAGTCATAGAAACACTTGCCCTTTCTTGTCGGGGGTAAAAATAGGAATCGAAGTAGGGCACTGATGGCTTCTCGTCCCTCGTTGGTTACCCCAAGTGGAAGGTTGAGATGTAGATAGCAGCAAATTTCCCTTGGAAAAGATACCAAGGTTGAATTCGACTAATAGGACTCCAAGGTCGACAAGTAGGTGGTGAAGTAAGTGACGCGTCGTTTCTCGATATCACTTGCTTAACCTAGACCTGCACACACAAAAAATATTTTTTGCTCCGAACGAGTACATAGAGGTTGTCAATCTCTCCGGCCTTGTTGTTTACAAAGGATTAAACACAAGGTAGATAGTATTGATAATTGCAACGGAAAGGAAATAAAAGTAGTAGATAAAGTGGAGGTGTAAACAGTGGTGGAGATATGGACCGGGGTCCCATGATGTTCACTAGTGATGTCTCTCTCCCAAAAGATCATAAAATAGCTAGCTGGGTAAAAATAACTTATAAGTGGGCAATTGATAGAATTATAAACGCGTCGCAATGGTAATTATGCTACTATAAATCTAGAGGCTCAAAAGTATGGGCAGTACGATAAGACAAGTAGAACGAAATCCATCTACATCTACTCACTAATCATCCACCTTGAGATATCTTTCCAGAACATCTCGCTGGTATTAAGTTGCGAGCCCCACCCAAAGTGCAAACTCAAAGCAACAAACAACTGCATTAACAAACTTTGCGTAGGGTAAACAATCCTTGAAACAACGGTTACAAGCACTGTTGTTTTCTCCCTGGTGGCAACAACACATATTCTAGTCTCATGTTTCCGTCACTCAAGTTAGACATCAGGGGGCATGAACCCACAATCATGCATAAACGCTCCCTCTTGGAGTTACTATCTACTACTTGTGCAAAGCAATAAAAAGTAACGGAGAACATGCAAGAATTACTCAAGAACAAAATATAAAAGGTAAACCAAATATATAACACCACGATCAGAACATAATCTCATAATCCATCGGATCCCAGCAAACACAACATAGCAACAGAAACAAAATCACATAGATGCCTTGATCATGTAGGGAAGCTCACAAGGGCTATGAATTGAAGCACAAGATTGGAGAGAAGACATCACATAACTACTGGTCATGGACCCATGGTCCAAGGAGGACTACTCGCGGCACATCCGAGAAGCGTCCATGGTGGTGGAGAAGCTCCCAGAGGTCAATCCTCCCTCTGGCAGGGTGCCGGGAAGAGGTCTTCTGGTGCTCCCGATCTTGGAAGCGCGACGGCGGCGGCACAGAGATGAAATTCGCGATGCAGGGGTCTCCCTGAGGCTTTTCGGAACAAGGGGTATAAATAGTTCGAAGGGGGTGATGGCACTGAAGTAGTGCTCCTCGCTGGTTACCCCAAGTGGAAGGTTGAGATGCAACGTAGTGGTAAATTTACCTTGGCAAAGATACCAAGGTTTAGTTCGACCAGTAGGACTCCAAGGTCAACAAGTCGGTGATAAAGTGAACAATGGCGCTGTTCACAACCGAGGGTTGCTTACTTTACCTGGACCTGCACACACAACAGATAACTTTGCTCCCAACGAGTACATAGAGGTTGTCAATCTCTCCGGCCTTGTTGTTTACAAAGGATTAAACGCAAGGGTAGATAGTTGTAACATCCTGGGATTTTCACCCAAATTTAAAATTCTGTTTGTTGCTTTATTTTTATTGATTGCTAGAATTGTTTGAAGTATTTGCTTCGCCGATTTATTAATCGGTGAATATTTCCCCCCATCTTTCTCGTACCAGCATTCGTGACTAAACCTTTTCCCAAACCGGCACACGACCTTTGCTACACCGGGTTCACCCGAGCATCGTCGCAACTTCCGGCACATGACCAGTAATCGCCATCGGAATGAAAAACCCCATTTAATAACTAAATGGATTATTTTATTGGGCGCCAGAAAATATTATCGGAACGTTATCGAAGTGAGGTACAAGTGACGGGCTCGCCGCGCTGAGCGTGTGGTTTGAGATTTCCCCCGAATCGGAGGTCGTATGCACTCCCGGCGGTCAGAAACGTGGAGTACCGAACGCGAGGGAGAAAACTCAAGGGCGTTTGCTTAACTTGCCAGCGAGGCCACCTATATAAAGACCACCACTCTCCCACCCTTTCTAGGGTTTCCCTTTGGTAAAATTTGCAGCCACCCCCTCCACTTTGCCCAAATCTGCCCTCAAGGTCCCTCTCCCTGAAACCCTAACCCATCCTCTGATCTGCACCGTCAGATCTCAGATCCGATGACCTCAGAGGCGCCACGTCGCTCCCAGCTGCACCAGACCAGATCCGGGCCCTGCCGGGCCAGAGAGCGCCGCCGCCAGGCTCACTCGGGCCCATATGGTACCTGATCCGCGGCGCGGTCTCCTCCGGCTGCCACGCCACGCTCTTCACCGGCCGCCGCCATGCCCGCCATGGCGCCATGGCCGAGCTCGGGCCGGGGCTCGCCGTAGGCCGCCTTGCCCACGTCCGAGGCCGCCGCCGCGCCGGATCCGCCACCCCGCCGCCGGATCCGTCGTCCACCACGTCGTACACGCATCCTCACGCCGCCCTATGGCTCGCCGGAGCCGCGCCCCTTGCCGGAGAGGCCACCGGCCGCTTCGCGGTCGGGATCGACCCGATCCGGCTGCCAACCGCCACCGTGGCTGTGGGCCGGCCCAACGGTCCAGCCACCGCGGCCCCACCTCGCCTGCTCCAGCCGCCAGTTGGGACGATCCCACTAAGGGGTGAGGCTCTCTTTTTTTCTCTTTTTATGTTTTTTCCTTTTTATCTAATTTCCGCTAAGTCTGGAGATATATGTGCTGCTGATCGTTTTTGCGCTCTCGTTTGCGAGTAATCGGTAGCCCGTATGATGATGCGACCAAAAGGAAATTTGTTCGTGTTGATGTGCTCTAACTTTCATATTTTGTGAGTTGTTTGTTTTGAGGTCGTTTAGATGTGGTTATTGTGTGCTGAACAGGGCTTCCCGTTGTTAACTGCTGCTAAGCTGCTGAAACTGTTATTTTGAGCCAACTTCGGGCGACGTTTGCGTCGTGACCATTTATCGGAATTGAGTGATTCTACTTGAATACTGTTAAGCATCATATCTATTCAGTTATATTCTTTCACTTGTCATGTTGGCCTGCTGCATGTTGATTGTATCATCACCCAAAGTAACCACCTGTTAACTTTGTGTTGCTGCTTGGGAAAATTTGACACTTTGCTGCCCTATATCGTTTTAACCGTGCATCCTATCGAGCATTGTAATATGTCATTTTGATCTATGCCATGTCTACTTCCATTATATGTATTGTATGGTCATGTGTACATTCCTGGTCATAGTTATATTCAGCTCCAAAGTTCCTATCCTTATGTTTTTGACAACCACCTCTCTTTTTCACTAAGTCTGTAACTTTTTGAAGCCATGTTGCACGCTTAATATCTTTTGATCTGTGATGCATGTGACCTTGGTTCTTGTTTGTACCTGATCACTATCATGTCTACTTCATGCCAATATATTTCTATGTCATGTTGCTGCACTTTTGCATATATTTTTACCCCTGTTTATACAACTTTCTATTAACAGTTTTGCCCTGTTTACCTGTTTTTCACTAAGTCCTTGACCAGTAATGTTTTATAGCTTCTTGTGTTGCTTATAACTAGTGAACCATGATGCCTATTTGCATGATTACTTTTTCCATGCCTTTCCTGCCATGTCTACTTTAGTTGCATATCATTTTTGTGCATGTTTACAACCTTTTGCTTGTTTATTTGTTGCTCTAAAGTGTGCTACCTGATGTTGGCAGATTGTGCCCGTAACTTGTATTGCTTGTATCTTTTTAACCGTAACTCCGTTTGGAGTGTTCTTTACATGTAACTTGATTAGAATTTCATGTACTTTATGTTTATGCTATTTTTTGCTGTCCTTAACCAACCTAAAATATGGTTTAGGGCAGAATAGTATCAAATGCTTAAATTGTCGTGGGGTACTTAGTGATATGCCATGTTTAGGTTGTGCCTCACTTAAATTGACTAGCATAGATAGCTTACCTTATGCTTCACCTCTTGTCATGTTTGTGAGCTATGCGATGCTTGGGTGATATGCCATGTTAACAACCTTTGCTCATGTTGTGTAGCTACACAACTTGAACCTTTCTAAATGTGCGGTAACGTCGTGTGTGACGAATACTCCACTTAACATGTTAGTAACCGCTCTCGATGATAGATACGGTACCGTGCATTGTGTCATGTTTACTTATTGATGTTGCTTGCTGGTGATTGATTCATATTAATAGATGCTTGCTCTTCGATTGCCTTTTCCAGTGTTTACCTCTTGTGTTCTTCCGCGGGTACTGTCGGGGGCATGGATCAGGCCCATAGACCCGACATTAGAAACCTCTGGGCGGACTTACATATGAAGGCCCACAAAGAAGACCCGACCATGAGTCTGACGTGCCAAGCGTGAAGATTGAATCCCTAGAAGGAATTCGACTTACCTTGTATAGCACGTAGCAAACTTGTAAAGTAGAATAGAACTCCACATCGTGTAGGAGTCGGACTCTAGGAATCCCGGGACCCGGCACCTTTATAAGCCGAGTTCCACGGGAGCCAGAGCAAGGACTTGCCTCAAGCCAGGACTAGACAACTCACGCCATAACCTAGATCTCCATGAGACTAAGGTTGCGAAACATCATCACTGTAATCGATAAGATCGGCTCTTCCTATTGAGGAGTCGATCCCACAATAGTCAAGAAGCAGGAGTAGGTCTTTACCGCATCGACGGGGCCGAACCTTGGTAAACCGCCGAGTCCCGTGTCTATGTCGACTCTCTCCTCGAGTTCACCTCGCAGCAAAGGTCCCATGATAAGTCCGACTCTACGGACATCTGCCGTGACTTTCCCACGACAGTTGGCGCCCACCGTTGGACCTGCGCTCGCAGGCTTTGAAATTTTAGGGGGAGCTATGCAAGGTATGGAAGGATTCGTGGCTGGGCGAATCACCAGGAGCCGGCGTGGAAAACTTTGCATCGACGACTCGACTTGGGGCCCTGACGCCGATTCCGTTGAATCCGGTTATCTGGTCCCGATCGGATCTATCCATATCTTCATTGGGAAGACAGACGGATCTGAGCCAGAGCCGGATCCTGAAGTTCCACTGGAAACCTCGAGTCGGCGACATGCTGGCTCAAGGCACACCTTCGTTGTGTTCATCGCCGAATCTCCAGAGTCGGCGCGCTCTGTCGAATCCCTGATACCCGACGCCTCGGAAGAAGCATCTGATGCCAACTCGCACCCCTAGATCAAGACACCGAATCCATCAGCAGATCCGTGGGCAACCGATGCCTGGTGCCAGCTCTACAAAATACACGCCTGCCACTAGATTTCAAAGGACCACGTAAGATAGCGAACTACACAGCCGACATGGACCCGACGACTTGGATCGAAAGTTATGACCTAGCCATGGAAATGTTACAAGCCAGCGAAGGAGTCTGCGCCCGTTACCTCACAATGATATTGGAAGGGCCGGCTCACACATGGTTCTAAAATCTCCTAGAGAATTCTGTCACCTCCTAGGCGGATCTCAAGGAGAAATTTATCCAAAACTTCCAAGGCACCTGTCGGCGAGCTACCACAATTGTCGACTTGGAGCATTGTGTCTAGAAGGAAGGACAGTCGACCCTGAGCTGGGAACGACGAGTGGCAGAAATAATCCATTCCTCGGACACTATCACTGCCCAAACAGCCGTCATTGTCTTGGAAAGGAACTGCAAGTTCGAACCCCTAGTACACAAACTTGGCTGTCTCAAGATAACAGTCAAGGATATAGGGGAACTTGATGAACGCGGTTATCAAATACGCCGAGTCTGACAAAACCAAAGATACTGAACCTCAACAGGATAAAGCTGGCCAGAACAAAAATGGCGGCAAAACATCCCAGAATCAGAGTCAGCAAACCAAGCGGCGAATTGATCAGACTACTTCTGACTTGGTAGCCAACACAAATGTCAGCTCCCAAAGACAGAAGCAGGGGGGCAACAACTACCGCAAGCCGGAAGGAAGTTTTCTCCCAAACAACTTTGAAGCAGCCATGAAGAGTCCTTGCCCGACCCATAGTAAACCCGGTCGCCCAGCCAACGACACTTGGGAATATTGCAATTTTTTGATAGAATTTGCACGACGTGGGAACCAGGGACCTCCAAGGGTCAGGTGGGGGAGCCAGCCAGAACGGCAACAAACAGAATCCTGGCTACCAAGGAGCCGACACAATGCCTCAACACCAAGGACTCGGAGGAGGGGCCTAGAAAAATCAGTCAGGGCTCGCTGGATTCCAATCAAACCCGAAACAACTTCATTACCGTGCAGCATATCAGGTTTTCACCACCAGCAGTTGCAGGAGGGATAGAAAGCTGCAACGGAGAGCCACCATGGCTGTGACTGTAGAGCCGGCTTGGCCCAGATGGCTTAATTGGTCAGAACAACCAATCACTTAGACAAGAGATGACCACCCCCCGGTGGTGGAGAACCCACGGGCCCTGGCTCTAGTAATCTCTCCACAAGTTGGAGGATATCCACTCGACAAAGTGCTCATGGACGAAGGAATCAGCATCAACAACCTTTACTACGAAACTTTTCGCAGGATGGGGCTGACTCAAAAATAGCTGCAGCCCTCCCAACACCGTTTTCCACGGAATAGTCCCAGGCAAGTCGGCACGTCCGATAGGAAAAATTCACCTGGAGACGGCTTTCGGAAACGCTGAGAATTTCCGCTCCGAGCTCATACCCTTTGAAGTGGTAAAACTCGAGAGCCCATATCACGCCATTTTGGGCCGACCGGCTTACGCCAAATTCATGGCTCGTCCATGTTATGTCTATCTAAAACTAAAGATGCCGGGTCTTAATGGCCCAATCACTGTCAATGGAAGTCGGTCCAGGGCAGTGGACTGCGACGAACAACACGTCAAATTTGCCGAATCGACACGTGCCAAAGGGGACTTTTCAGTATACCAATAAAAGGTAGACCCGGCAGACCCCACAATCCTGAAGAAACCGACTCCTGACAACAACCCCAAGTTCCAACCGGCTTAGGATACGAAGAAGGTTGACTTTGTCCCTGGTGCCTCTTCTCAACAGTTCACCATTGGGACAGAGTTATCCAACAAATAGGAAAGCGTGCTCATCGAGTTCCTCCGTGAGAATCGGGACATCTTTGCATGGAAACCCTCTGATATGTCAGGTGTCCTGAGGGAACTCGCTGAGCACCACCTAAATATAGATCCAAAACTGAAGCCGGTCAAGAAATTCCTTCGCCGTTTCAATGACGAAAGGAGAAACGCTATTGGGGAGGAGATAGCCCGGCTCCTCGCCGCCGGGTTCATCATGGAAGTCTTCTATCCAGAATGGCTCGCAAACCCGATCCTCGTTGTGAAAAAGAACGGGACCTGGCGCATGTGCATTGACTACACATACTTAAACAAGGCCTGCCCGAAGGATCCCTTCGCGCTACCTCATATTGACCAGATCATAGACTCGACTGCGAGAGGTGAGCTCCTATGTTTCCTTGACGCCTACTCTGGTTATCACCAGATCAAGATGGCCCTTGGAGATCAAGAAAAAACGGCTTTCATCACTCCCTTCGGGATCTACTGTTACACTTCTATGCCCTTTGGCCTTAAAAACGCGGGAGCCACATACCAGCGAACAGTGCAAAGTTGCCTCAAAGAGAAGATTGGGCGCAACGTGCATGCTTATGTGGATGACATAGTGATCAAGTACCGATTGGGCGACTCACTCATCAGTGACTTGACGGAAATCTTCAAAAATCTGCGCAAGTACCAGATGAAGCTAAACCCAGCCAAATGCACCTTCGGGGTACCTGCAAGTAAGCTCCTTGGATACATAGTATCAGAGAGAGGTATCGAGGCAAACCCAGAGAAAATCAACGCTGTCATGACTCTTTAGAAGCCGGCCTCAGTAAAGGGAGTCCAACGACTCACAGGATGCGTAGCCTCTCTGAGTCGAATCATAAGCCGACTTGATGAAAAGGCAATCCCCCTGTATCGACTTCTGAGGAAATCAGAAACATTTGTCTGGGATAACGAAGCCGATCAGGCCCTAGAATCATTGAAGAAGCAACTATCCGAGGCTCCAATCTTGGCTGCTCCCAAACCAAAGGAACCTATGTTACTTTACATCGCCGCCAACAATCGAGCAGTCAGCGTTGTGGTTGTTGTTGAGCGAAATGAAGCCGGCAAAGAGCACCCCCTGCAAAGGCCTGTTTACTACGTCAGTGAGGTTTTGACTCTATGAAAGCAGCGCTATCCTCACTGGCAGAAATTGGCTCTTGGTGTATTCATGGCGAGTCGGAAACTTAAACACTACTTTCAGGAGCACCCCATAACCGTGGCCAGCTCAGCACCACTTGCAGATATCATCAAAACCGGGAAGCAATGGGAAGGATTGCAAAGTGGGCCATAGAGTTGGGGGCTTATCACATCAAATACAAGCCGTGAACGGCCATCAAGTCCCAGGCGTTAGCCGACTTCATCAATGACTGGACAGAAATCCAAACATCTCCGGATAAGCCAGTCACCAGATATTGGACGATGCACTTCGATGGAAGCCGGCAGCTCCCAGGGTCAGGAGCCGGCGTGGTTCTTACCTCACCTAAAGGGGAGAAATTCTGCTATGTTCTACAGCTGTAGTTCACCTGTACCAACAATGCAGCAGAGTATGAAGCCTTGCTTCATGGACTACAGATGGCTCGTGAGATGAACATAAGTTGGATCCAAAGCTATGGCGACTTTGATCTCGTTTCTCAACAAGTGTCAGGAAAATGGGATTCCAAAAATCCCATAATGGCAGCTTATCGATGAGAGGTGCAAAGACAAGCCGGATTTTTTGTTGGATACTAGGTGGATCACGTGAACCGTCGGGAAAACGAAGCAGCAGATGCCCTCTCCCGACTCGGCTCTCAGCGAAAGCCGGTCCCTCCAAATGTATTCCTGGATGTCCTAACAAAGCCGTCTGTACAACCACCAGCAGAGCAAGACATAGCAGAGCCGGATCCAGAGCCAGCTTTGGTTGCTGCAATTCATGCTACACCCTCATGGGTCGTACCTTACTTGGATTACAAGACTCAAGGAATCCTTCCTCAAGATGAGATGTTGGCCAGACAAATCGTCAGGAGAAGCCAATCCTTTGTACTCATCAATGGTGAGTTACATCAGCGGAGTGCCGCAGATATCTTTCAGCGATGTGTCTCACCAGAAGAAGGTAGAGCCATCCTCAACGAAATACACTCTGGAGATTTCGGACACCATGCCGGCTCTCGTTCACTGGTTACTAAAGCCTTTCGACATGGCTTCTACTGGCTCACAGCTCATGCGAACGCAGAGGACATAGTCAAGAAATGTGATGGATGTCATCGCTATGCAAAACAAGCTCACGTGCCGGCTCAAGAACTCAGGATGATACCTATCACTTGACCCTTTGCAGTATGGGGACTTGATATGGTGGGACCTTTCAAAAGGTTAGCCAACAAAAACACCCACATATTAGTGGCAGTGGATAAGTTCCCCAAATGGGTCGAAGCCGAGCCGGTCAGCAAATGTGACGCTGCGACAGCACTAAAATTCTTGAAAAATATCATATACAGATTCGGCTACCCCCACAGCATCATTACTGATAATGGTTCTAACCTATCAGAAGGGGTTATGCAACGATTCTGCCAGAACGAGCACATCCGACTCGACCTTGCATCAGTGGCACACCCACAGTCCAACGGACAAGCCGAGAGAGCCAACTGATACGTCCAAAACGTATCTATAATTTATGCTTGCTCCATGCATGTTTTGTGTGATATTGCTATGTTTAAGATACACTTTCATACACTTTTGATCATATTTGGACTAACCTATTAACTCAGTGCACCCCAGTGCCAGTTCCTGTTTTCTGCTGTTTTTCTATTTCAGTTTTCCCCCATATAAAAAGTGCCAGAAAAATTCCGGGAAAAATATAGGAAAAATCAGCGTACAGGAAGCTTCGCGAAGAGCCCGAGTGGGGCTAGAGGGGAGCCAGGGGTGGCCCAGGCGGCCACCCGGCGTGGGCCCACCCCTGGCCGCGCCAGGGGGGGCCCCTGGTCCACCTCTGGATGCCCCCCTTCGCCTATATATTCCCCGTGACGTGAAACCCTCGGGGACAGAACCCTTTTTCGCGATCTCGCCTCTGTTCCACCGCCGCCGCGCTTCCGAGATCGGGAGCACCAGAAGACCTCTTCCCGGCACCCTGCCGGAGGGAGGGCCTACCTCCGGGAGTCTCCTCTCCACCATGGATGCTTCCCGGATGTCTCGTGAGTAGTTTTCCTTGGACCATGGGTACTTGATCAGTAGCTATGTGATGTTCTCCTCCCCTCTTTGTTCTTCATGGTTTAGACCTCGTGAGCTGCCCTACATGATCGAGGCACTTTTGTAATCTTTCTGCTATTGCTATGCTGAGTTTGATGGGATCTGATGGATTATGAGATTATGTTCAGATTGTGATTGAGTAATATATTTGGTTTTTATCTCTTATATTTTTGTTCCTAAGTAATTCTTGCATGTTCTCCGTTGCTGTTTATTGCTTTGGCCAAGTAGTAGGTAGTAACCCCAAGAGGGAACGTTATGCTCGATTGTGGGTTCATGCCCCCCGATGACACGCTTGAGTGACAAAAACATGAGTCTAGGGGATGTGCTGTTGCCACAAGGGGGAAAACAACGGTGTTTGTAACCGCGATTGCAAGGATTGTTTACTTTACGCAAAGTGCTTTTTAATGCAGTTGTCTGTTGCTTTGGGTTTACACTTTGGGTGGGGCTCGCAACTTAATACCAGCGAGATTTTCTGGATAGATATCTCAAGGTGGATGATTAGTAGTAGATGCAGTTGGATTTCGGTCTACTTATTTTGGCGTACTGCCCGTTCTTTTGAGCCTCTTCCTTTCTTTTGTAGCATAGTTAGCATTGCGGTGCGTTCATAATCCTGTCAATTTCCCTTCTGTAATTTGTTTACCTCGCATAGCAGTTTTATCGTCTTTTGGGAGAGAGACATCACTAGTGAACATCACGTATCCCGGTCCATGTCCTCATTACTGTTTCCACGCTCATTTAATTTTCTGCTTTTACTTTCAGTTGCTATCATTATCCCTTGTGTTTGTTCCTTTGTGAACAACAAGACCGGAGAGACTGGCAACCTCTCTGAACTTCGTTGGGAACAAAGTTATTTGTGTCTGTGTGAAGGTCTGCGTCAGTTGCGCCGCTGACACCTACTTATCATCTCTGGAGTCCTACTGGAGACAAACCTTGGTATCTTCACCGAGGGAAACTTGCTGCTGCACTGCATCTCAAACCTTCCACTTGGGGTAACCAACGAGGGGCGATAATCCATCAAGCAAATTTCTGGCGCCGTTGCCGGGGACTCCGAGTGCTAAGATAGGGGAGTTGCACACTACCCTTTACCTTTGTTTTTTAGTCTTGTTAGTTTACCTTTCAGTTTTTATCTTTGTGTCTGATATCAAAAATCACAAAAAAATTATTTATCTTGCTAGTTGTCATTATGTCTGGCCCTTTTTCCTTTGTTGAGACAGAGGTTCTCACCTTTAAACAAAAAGGTGGAGAAAGTTAAAAAGATGTTTTGTATAGAATTAATTATTCTCAAAAAAGAGCCACCAAGAAGCAATCCACTACTATCCTGCTTAGAAATTTTTATGTCGGGATTACTCCTTGGAATAGGTTCATATTAGATACTGCTATCAATGGGAATTTTCTAGAAGCCCCGACTTGGGAGTCTCTTAATGTTATTGAAAATCTTGTTGGAAACCTCCCTATTGCTAGCATACAAGAAGATATAACTCTAGCTCACATTATGAAGAAACTTGAAAAGATAGAGTTAGAAATACCGAGTATAACTAGGATAAATGAGTTGGATCGCAAGATTCAAGGGAATTTGAATAGGCTTGATAGCTCCATGCTTAAAATTATTAAAACTTTGGAGGTCATCAAATCCTGTGATACGGATCTTTCTAGGATTGATAAGATTGAGGAAATCATTAATACTCTTGGAACTACATTTTCCTTAATAAAACCAAAAAAGGTAGAGACTTCAGCAAGAAGGGAACCTAAGTTCAATTATGTCCCTAGGGTTCCCCGACCAAAAAATAAACCACCCATTGCCAAAGAAGTTGAAACCGTGAAAACTTTGGAAGAAATACCTCTCTTTGATAATTTTATAAACAAATCTTCCATTGATTTTCCGCCGTTTGGTTTTATCCCTAGAAGTATCTTCATTAGGCCTTTATTTGAAAGACATCTTAAGACTAGTTGTACAATTGAAGAGCTTTTTGATGATCTTGATAATGATTCGATTGCTACAACTTTATCTTTTGCATCATGCCTAGCTTAAAGGCATAAAAGAAAGCGCTTTCGGGAAGCAGCCCGCAACAAATTTAGGTTTCTTTTTGCTTTTTGTTGTGTCTTGATGTTTGTTACTACTGTAGCAACATCATTGTATCTTTATTTTTCAAGCTTTGTGCCAAGTTATAGCCTCTTACGGCAAGGGAAGTACAAGTTGTGACATGCTGTCCAGAAAACAGATTCTGTCCTCGTGACTAGAAAAATTCCAGAAAAATCCCAGTTCATCTTTTTGAGCTGAAATTTTTACACAGTGTGCTCTATACAATTACGAAACTTCCGTATGTTCTGAGTTTTATTATTTGAGTTGCAGAGGTATCCCTAAAAAATTATTTACTACCTGCTGTTCTGTTTTTCACATATTCTGCCATGTTTTGTCTATCCTATCTTTTAAAAACCTTAAGCTTTCTTTTTCTTTGCAAAAACTTTTTGGCACTCTTGAGAAACAGTAGATCTTCAAGAATATCTTTATATCCAGTAGGGAAAAATTATTTATTAACGGTACTAACCTCTCTAATCAGCTTATGATGAGTTATGTATGAAGGGAGTTTTCAAGTGTGCGATGGAAGATGATGAAAGAAGATCCAGGAGTGTCAAGCGCTCAAGCTTGGGGATGCCCCCATGCATCCCCAATAAATATTTAAGGAGACTCAAGCGTCTAAGCTTGGGGATGCCCCCGTGCATCCCCTTCTCCATCAACAATCATCAGTTCGTCCTTCGTCTCACTATATTTTTATCACTTCTTGCGTTATGTGCTATGCTTGGAGCGTCTTGCTCTTAGGTTTTATTTTTAGTTTTCTTTAGATTTGCTTGCTGTTCATAACAAGTTAGATCCCGTCTTACTTTGTGTGGGAGAGAAACACGCTCCACTTTCCAAATCTAGAACACATCATAGGATTTTTCCTGCTTATCTTTTTGCTGTTGTGTGTTCTTTATATTTTCATAGCTGCTGCCATGTTTAGTTTTAGTCTTAGTTTGTCTTTAGCAAGAGCCTTGGCTTTTGTTTAGTTTATTGCTGGAACTCTTTTTAGTTTTCATGTTTATCTTGTTAAAGAGAGTTGGTTGTTGCACTGAGTTGTGTCTTGTCTTGAAAGTAGGTAATTGAGGTTGCTATTTAATTCTAGTAGTAACTTGCAATAGTTTTGAAGTATTGATGTGAGTAATGTTTAACTTTTGGTGTCAAGAGCTCTAGCCTATTAGTGATAGGTGTTGTATTTTGGGCAATCCGTGTGTATTTTTAAAACCTACAAAACTAGTTGAGAACTCTAGCTACTAGATGGATCACTAATCTTTGGAGGGATCGAATATTAGAGAACACTCACGTACCATGAGTCGAGGATGCACAAGGATAACCAAACCCCCATGCACTCCTCCTCGGGGTACTTGTCTCTTTGTGAACCTCCTTATTAGATTGAGAGTTACCGATAATAAGTGCATGAGTTCTTCAGACTAATGTAAGTATTGAAAGTTGACACTTCCACCTTCCCATATTTTGCTAGCCTCTCCCGTGCCGTGCATTGCCTTCTTCTCACTCCGAGAGTTGGTGTCCACCTTCGCCGGTACATCCAAACCTTTGGCATGATACGCTCTGTCATCATAAACCTCCTTATATCTTTCCTCAAAACAGCCACCATACCTACCTATCAAGGCATTTCCATAGCCTTTCCGAGATATATTGCCATGCAACATCCACCTCTTCATGACTTGATCTTCATGTCATACATGCTCCTGCTACACTGGCAGCGACATACATTGCATACATCATGATAGTTACATCTTCTTTATGATTTTGAGTACCTTGTAAAGTGTGAAAGATCTCCTTTACCTTCTTGTAAAATAGAGTGTTTCCCTTAAGTGAGGAAAAGATCCCAAAGTGGACACAATAAAAGATCCCAAAGAGGACAAATGAGAGTTAAATAGAAAGAGCCATTGAGGCCACCAAAAAAATACAACAAATAGAAAAAAGAGAAAAAGAAACAAAAAGAGAGAAAGTGGCAACACTACTATCTTTTTGAGAGATCCACACTAGTACTCCCTTTATATCCTTGTACTCCATAGAGATGATCTTCATGCATATAGCTATGTGGGGACCTTCACACTATAGAACTTGGCTTGCATATTCCAAGGATAAGCGTCCTCAAACAAGCTCTAGGTCTTCATGAGCGAGCGAGTTAGATGCACCCCCACTAGTTCCCTTGGAGAGCTTCTTAGCTTGTATGTGCATCCGTTGCATGGCAATCCCTACTCCTCACATCATATCTATCATTTGGCATCTCTTGCCTATGATTGTCCTCATTGATTTGAGCCTTTCTCATCCTTTTTGTCTTCCTCCTCCGTACTTATCTCTTTGCCATCCTAAGTGTCAACTCTCGTGCTTACGCTCATCCATTGCATGAGTGCTCAAAATATCGAAAAGGAGTGGATCAAATTGACTTGTACCTGGCTAGTGGTCTAGGGACAAGTCAAGATAAGATTCCAGAAAAAGACCAAGTGTGAAACTTTAATAGATTGAGTTCTCAACACAAAAATACTTTTTCTCGTATTCCCTATCCCCCTTCTTGCACACAAACACCATTTGGAGACATTCGAGTCACGGACAGCGAGAGCTCTTGCACCTAATGTTCTTTTGTTACTTGTTTCAATGCTAATATAGACTCTTGCATGTTATGACTTGATTTGAATGTCTAACCTTGATTGCTTTACTTTTCAAAGTTCTTATATGGTTGCTAGCATGTAACCACTGAAATTATGCCGTTATCATTTACCTACTCGAGGACGAGCAGGAATTAAGCTTGGGGATGTTGATACGTCCAAAACGTATGTATAATTTCTGCTTGCTCCAAGCATGTTTTGTGTGATATTGCTATGTTTTAGATACACTTTCATACACTTTTGATCATATTTGGACTAACCTATTAACTCAGTGCACCCCAGTGCCAGTTCCTCTTTTCTGTTGTTTTTCTATTTCAGTTTTCCCCCATATAAAAAGTGCAAGAAAAATTCCGGGAAAATATAGGAAAAATCAGCGTACAGGAAGCTTCGCGAAGAGCCCGAGTGGGGCCAGCGGGGAGCCAGGGGTGGCCCAGGCGGCCACCCGGTGCGGCCCCACCCCTGGTCGCGCCAGGGGGGCGCCTGGGGCCCCTGGTCCACCTCTGGCTGCCCCCCCTTCGTCTATATATTCCCCGTGAAGTGAAACCCTCGGGGACAGAACCCTTTTTCGCGATATCGCCTCTGTTCCGCCGCCGCCGCGCTTCCGAGATGGGGAGCACCAGAAGACCTCTTCCCGGCACCCTGCCGGAGGGAGGGCCGACCTCCGGGAGTCTCCTCTCCACCATGGATGCTTCCCGGATGTCTCGTGAGTTGTTTTCCTTGGACCATGGGTCTGTGATCAGTAGCTATGTGATGTTCTCCTCCCCTCTTTGTTCTTCATGGTTTAGACCTCGTGAGCTGCCCTACATGATCGAGGCACTTTTGTAATCTTTCTGCTATTGCTATGCTGAGTTTGATGGGATCTGATGGATTATGAGATTATGTTCAGATTGTGATTGAGTAATATATTTGGTTTTTATCTCTTATATTTTTGTTCCTAAGTAATTCTTGCATGTTCTCCGTTGCTGTTTATTGCTTTGGCCAAGTAGTAGGTAGTAACCCCAAGAGGGAACGTTATGCCCGATTGTGGGTTCATGCCCCCCGATGACACGCTTGAGTGACAGAAACATGAGTCTAGGGGATGTGCTGTTGCCACAAGGGGGAAAACAACGGTGTTTGTAACCGCGATTGCAAGGATTGTTTACTTTACGCAAAGTGCTTTTTAATGCAGTTGTCTGTTGCTTTGGGTTTACACTTTGGGTGGGGCTCGCAACTTAATACCAGCGAGATTTTCTGGATAGATATCTCAAGGTGGATGATTAGTAGTAGATGCAGTTGGATTTCGGTCTACTTATTTTGGCGTACTGCCCGTGATTTTGAGCCTCTTCCTTTCTTTTGTAGCATAGTTAGCATTGTGGTGCGTTCATAATCCTGTCAAATTCCCTTCTGTAATTTGTTTACCTCGCATAGCAGTTTTATCTTCTTTTGGGAGAGAGACATCACTAGTGAACATCACGTATCCCGGTCCATGTCCTCATTACTGTTTCCACGCTCATTTACTTTTCTGCTTTTACTTTCAGTTGCTATCATTATCCCTTGTGTTTGATCCTTTGTGAACTTCGTTGGGAACAAAGTTATTTGTGTCTATGTGCAGGTCCGCGTCAGTTGCGCCGCTGACACCTACTTATCATCTCTGGAGTCCTACTGGAGACAAACCTTGGTATCTTCACCGAGGGAAACTTGCTGCTGCACTACATATCAAACCTTCCACTTGGGGTAACCAACGAGGGGCGAGAAGCCATCACCAACCAAGAGTTGCTCCGAGGCATTAAACCCAGACTCGTTGTCCCTTTGAAAAGGGCGCCGGGTTGCTGGGAGGAGGAGTTACCCTCAGTACTATGGAGCATCAGGACGACTCCCAACAGGTCGACAGGCTATACGCCCTTCTTCCTAGTCTATGGAGCGGAAGCCGTCCTCTCAAGTGATATACGTCACGATTCACCACGAGTCACTGCTTATGTAGAAGCCGAAAACGAGAAAGCACGACAAGATGCCTTGGATATTGTCGATGAAAAACAAGATTTGGCTGCAGCTCAGTCGGCTATATACCAACAAGATCTGTGACGCTACCATAGCCATCGCATCAAAAGTCGGACTTTCCAGGAAGGTGACTTAGTGCTCTGACTCATACAGAAAAAAGATGGAATGCACAAGTTATCCTCTCCTTGGGAAGGACCGTTTGTGGTCAGCAAGAACCTATACAACGGATCCTACTACCTAGTGGATATACGCGAGAAGGCAGACACGCGCACAAGCATGGAGGAGACTCCCAGCCCGTGGAACATCGCACAACTCCGTCCATATTACACTTGAGGTGAAAAGGAAAATTGTTGTACATTTAAATAAGTCGACATTCGTCGCACTGGCTTTCTCCATACTAATATATATATAAACCGACATTCGTCGCGCTGACTTTCTCCATCAAAATATACTAAGTCGACTTTGTCGCACTGGCCCTCGCCACATATACCTAAGTCGACTTTCGTCGCACCGGCTTTCGGCATGACGACGACTCTTTACCTTTTTGTTTCATGTCATTTATTTTTTGCATCATACATTGCATACTTTGCATTATTATATCTCAGAGACCTGGGGGCTTGATCAACCCCTCTATTGGTACTGAGCATGTATATTGCTTATTCAGTGGAATCGGGGAGTCGATGACAACCATTGACTCTTTATCCAAAAACTCGGCATATATATGTAAAAATTACATATGTATAAGCTTATTCAGGGGCAGTAGGGGATCTCGATGACACTCATCGACTTTTATCCGAAGAAATCCCGGCATATACATGAATTTGCTAAAAACAAGCCTTGGCCTGTATAGCTTAAGCTCATAAGATTTACGTGTACCCGGCTTAATCTAAAAATCTTGGGGGCTTACAGCAACACCTACCAAGTCTAGCCTTAAGTACAGGGAACGCTAATCATATGTTGTTGGTTTACAGAGAAGTACCGATTCACAGATAACCCAGTAATCTATCTCAACGAGAAGATAAGGCGTGTTAAACCTGGAGTCGACTTCTATATGAGCCTTCATACTTTATTTTTGCATAAGTTAGCATCATCACATTCTTTTTCCAATTTATATATCATCCAAAAGATGCACCTTCAGTATTAACCTGTGTGACTCGGTATGACACAAAAGATGTTCATACTGACTCATGGGGGACTACAACTTAAAAAACTCTATGTGATACAGCAGTGTGTCAAGACACACACGGTGACTCATAGGGATTATACATTTTGCATTAAATCTTCTTCATTTATAAAGTCGACTGCGGTCGAAAACGACTCTCGCCATATATAAAGTCGATTTCGGTCGCAACGGCTCTCGCCATAAATATATATATCGACATTCGTCGAACCGGCTCTCGCCGACCTATTTGGAAGCTGGGAACACAACCCATCATGTCATATCTATGTGACTTGGCAGATTAAAAGATAGACCTATATGACTTGGCACTGCACAAAGATGCACACACCGACTCATGGGGACTACACTTCAAAAATACGTCTCAAATAAAGACTCGGTATGCCACACAACTGTGTACACCGACTCTTGGGGAGTAACACTTCAAAAATTCTTTATCACAAAGGCTTGGCATATAATATGTGCCGAACTTCAGAAAACATGCAAGAAATGATAAGTCCCAGGTTGCTGCAGGCAAGACAACCCGACACTTGGGGGCCACACTACTCCGAAGCAAGTTTCATAAACACAAATTCTTCTTTGATGACCTGGTACGGCACGTAAACGTGACCACACCATCTCATGGGGGCTACAAGTCGATCTGTCCTATGAGTCGGCTAAAGATACTAAACTATTCTGAATCGACTCAGGGGGCTACAGATACATACACTATCATAAACAATTGGCTCTCATACATCTTGAAAAATATTCAAAGTCAGCAATAAAACTGACTCATGGACTCAATGAAAATTCATAATTTTCATTCATCAAACCAACTGGGTCTTACATCAAAGGAGGCAACCTTACAAGAAAAAGCCAAACTCGGCAAACTTCTACTAAAAGGAAACATCTATAGCTTCAGACATCTTCTTAAGAGTCGGCTTCATCCTCCGTTGAAGCTTCTTCTTCACTAAGGAGTTCTTCATCGCTGGAGCTCTCCACACAACAGCAGGCTTGGTCTCCATCCGAGTCAAAGATCCTAGACGACAAGGTGTCTTCACCATCAAATCTGAAGACAATGTTGTCTCCTCTTGAAATATTCCTGGAGCAAAGAAAAGTTTTCCAACCCTTCTCAAAAAACATAGTGCCATGGCTAGAAAATCTAACCGTCGCCCAGACAGCCCCATGAGGACATCCATCAGATCAGAGCCAAAGACCCAAAGGCGCTGAGTCAATCACGAGTTGAGTGAAAGACTCAAAAAGTTTGATCCAGCGTCGAATCGTCCGAATATGAACCAAGAACTCACTTCTCTCAGGAGAAGGAGGAGATTCGAAAGGAGAGGCAGCACGAGCACTTCTTCCTCTACCTCTACCACGGCCACGACCTCTACCACAGCCACAACTGCGGCCGCGACCTCGGGTACTTGCACGGGGATCGGGATCATTGGATGCCAAAGGAGAAGAGGCTTCTAGCTTAGGTGCCCTGGGGAAAACAGGAAGAGGAAGAAGAAGATGGATGCGCTTGAAAGATCAAACTATCCAAGGGATATTTATAGGTGATTCATGAGGAGGATCCATTAATGCCATAAATAATACGGGATAACTACCCATGGTAGATAAAATTTATGGAAAGACTCCTCGATTCCCACTACAAACATCAATGCCTCCAACCGGCGTTTCGGGCAGTGTGATCATAATAACCAAACCGGATCTTTGACCAAAGGTCAAAAGAAAAAATCTTCAAGTAAAAGGAAATTTAAAACTAAAAAGAATTGACGTCAGCTCCTAGTAAGCATCAAGTGATAGTTGATTCAACCAGAAGATTCGACTTCATGGAGATAAAGGAATCAAAACAAGATTGAAGAGATACGACTCTGACTCCCAATCAACGCCAAGCATAAAGTCGGCCCTTGATCCATAAAGAGCCAGCGAAAATGAAGAAAATAAAGAAGATTGTTGTGAAGACTAAAGCATCGCAACAATCATGGGGGCTAATGTCGGGGGGATGGATCAGGGCCATAGACCCGGCATTAGAAACTTCTGGGCCGACTTACATATGAAGGCCCACAAAGAAGAGCCGACCAGAAGTCTGACGTGCCAAGCGTGATGATTGAAGCCCTAGAAGGAATTTGACTTACCTTGTATAGCACGTAGCAAACTTGTAAAGTAGAATAGAACTCCACATCGTGTAGGAGTCGGACTCTAGGAATCCCGGGACCCGACACCTTTATAAGCCTAGGTCCACGGGAGCCAGAGCAAGGACTTGCCTCAAGCCAGGACTAGACAACTCGCGCCATAACCTAGATCTCCATGAGACTAAGGTTGCGAAACATCATCACTGTAATCGATAAGATCGGATCTTCCTATTGAGGAGTCGATCCCACAATAGTCAAGAAGCAGGAGTAGGTCTTTACCGCATTGACGGGGCCGAACCTGGGTAAATCGCCGAGTCCCGTGTCTATGTCGACTCTCTCCTCGAATTCGCCTCGCAGCAAAGGTCCCATGACAAGTCCGACTCTACGGACATCTGTCGTGACTTTCCCATGACAGGTACCTCTCGGAGGCGATGCGAGCTTGCAATCGACTACACCTTCGGTTTCGTCTTCTCATCAGGTAAGGGGGATCATATATCATTCTTATAACTTTCAGCTCACTCGCGCCTAGGTGTAGGATAGAACGATTGATTGATCCTACCACTTCGTACTCATGCCTCTCAAATAAACCCAAATAGCCATGTCCTCCACATCCCAACAAACCTTGTTCGGCTATGTTACTATTGCTCGCTGCTCAGCCACTGCTTAGTTTGCAGGCTAGGATGTTATCAACTGTTACCTCCTGTTACTCATTGGATTTGGGCTATCACACTATTATATTTATTGTGGATGATGTGATTATTATAATGTTGACTATATTCAACGAAGGATGGAAGGTCTAGGCTATCCCGCCCCGACGCTTTGTTCCATTCGAGTCACCTAGGACCCGAGTTCCGGGTATTGTGTCTCCTGACGAGCGTGCCTAACCGCGTGTGGGATGCTATGGGGTCCCCTCTTCTTACCTACCTAGCTTGAAACATTTATAATGGTGGCCCAAGCTGATTTACCATTTGAAACCCGTGTGTGTGTCTGTCGGGTCGCTCCTAGAAGATATATACTTTAAACAAATCGGGCCAGTGGGGACATGGTTTCCCTATTGGTCCAACCTGGATGGCTGAGGACCCGGACTCATGTGAGAATTCACAAGTTGTCCAAACCCAAGTCATACGGTAGAGGCCGATTCGAGAGAGCGGCCGACTTTTGAGTTGGATGTCGACTCACCAGGGGCCACATGGATTTGTTCGTTGTTAGCTAGAGGGACCTGTCATTTTGGATCTCTCAGAACTAAATCATAAAATTTTGCCTATGATGGGTAGCAACTGAGAGAGATGGGCATCGGAGTTTTGTAATGGGAAGTTGGTACACCCCTGCAGGGTTTAATATTTTCGATAAGCCGTGTCCACGGTTATGGACGACTTGAGACCTACTCCTTGTTCATAGATAACAACAACTGAGATAATCTTAATAATTTGATCAACGTGTGTGTGCCTTGACTACTTCTTCTTCGTCGCGATGCGAAGGGGAGGACAAGGATAGGATAGGTGTTATGTTTGCGTAAGTAGTTGATAGCAAGACTTGTTGGAGGCAATTCCTCATCGACTGCTTGGTTCTCATCTTACTCTAAAAATAGATCGTTAGCCACTCATATATTTCTAGTGCGACTGCAACCTCACCACTACCCCCACCTTACCGTGAGAAGTTAGTTACAAGACTTGTTGATATAGCTCACCCCTTCTTTTCTCTTTTACGCACGTTATTCAAACGATCTTGGACTTCAGAGGAGCTCGACAACCCTTCTTCTGGACGCCTTCGTAGATACTCGACGACGACTAGTTAGGCGGATTCCGGCGGAGAGCCTGGCCCCTGTGTTTACAGGAATGGTGTTTTTTACCTTTGCCACTAGGCATTTGATTGTAGTTTGTACTCAGACATGTATCTTCCTCTGATGTAATGTATTAAGGCAATTGTATGCTGATTGTATGAGATGTTGTATCCGTGTAGCTGTAATGCTGTGATATCATGTTCGAAATCCAGGGCATATGTCATTGTCATATGTCGCGGTGGGACCGATATGTGCTTCGTCCCCGGATCTGGATGGAAACATCTAGATTTGGAACAGTACCGCATAGAGGGCCTTACAATAGTAGTGATAATTGCAACTGAAAGTAAAAGCAAGAAATAAAGTGGAGGTGTAAACAGTCGTGGAAATATAGACCGGGGTCCCATGATGTTCACTAGGGATGTCTCTCTCCCAAAAGACGATAACATAGCTAGCTGGGTAAACAAATTACAGCTGGGCCATTAACAGAATTATAAACGCACTGCAATAATGATGACGAGAGACTTGACTAGTGCAACGCCTCTCCTCGTTGGTTACCCCAAGTGGAAGGTGTGATGTAGGATAACGAAAAATTTCCCTCGGTGAAGATACCAAGGTTTGTCTCTAGTAGGACTCCGACAATGATAAGTAGGTGGTGAAGCGAGCAACACACCGTTTGAGATATTGCTCTCTTAACCTGGACCTGGACACAACACAAATAACTTTGCTTCTCAACGAGTACAGAGAGGTTGTCAATCTCTCCGGCCTTGTAAGTTCACAAAGGATCAACGCAACAGATAATGATAATGATAGCAACTGAAAGGTGAAAACTGGAAAGTAAATGAGTGTGCAAACAGTATTGAGAATATGGACCGGGGTCCCGTGATGTTCACTAGTGATGTCTCTCTCCCAAAAGACGATAAAACTGCTATGCAAGGTAAACAAATTATAGGTGGGCAATTGACAGGATTATAAACGCATCGCAATGCTAACTATGCTACAAAGAAAGGAAGAGGCTCAAAAGCGTGGGTAGTACGCCAAAATAAGTAGAACGAAATCCAACTGCATCTACTACTAATCATCCAACTTGAGATGCCTATCCAGAACACCTCGCTAGTATTAAGTTGCGAGCCCCACCCAAAGTGTAAACCCAAAGCAACAGAAAACTGCATTAAAAAGCACTTTGCGTAAAGTAAACAATCCTTGCAACCGTGGTTACAAGCACCATTGTTTTCCCCTTGTGGCAACAACACATCCCCTAGACTCATGTTTCTGTCACTCAAGCGTGTCATCAGGGGGCATGAACCCACAATCGAGCATAACATTCCCTCTTGAAGTTACTACCTACTACTTGGCCAAAGCAATAAACAACAACGGAGAACATGCAAAAATTACTTAGGAACAAAAATATAAAAGATAAGAACCAAATATATTACTCTATCACAATCTGAACATAATCTCATAATCCATCAGATCTCATCAAACTCAGCATAGCAACAGCAGAAAGATGACATATGTGCCTCGATCATGTAGGGAAGCTCACGAGGTGTAAACCATGAAGAACAAAGAGGGTAGGAGAACAT
The DNA here is from genome assembly GCA_950022295.1 of Bromus sterilis. NCBI lineage: Eukaryota > Viridiplantae > Streptophyta > Magnoliopsida > Poales > Poaceae > Bromus > Bromus sterilis. The sequence continues at coordinate 131,506,005 of OX465601.1, read as the reverse complement.
CACATAGCTACTGATCATGGACCCATGGTCCAAAGGAAACTACTCACGGCACATCCGGGAAGCGTTCATGGTGGAGGGGAGGCTCCCGGAGGTCAATCCTCCCTCCGGCAGGGTGTCGGGAAGAGGTCTGCTGACGCTCCTGATCTTGGAAGCGCGGCGGCGGAGGAACAGAGGCGAGATCACAAAAAAATGATTCTGTCCTCGGGGGTTTCGCGTCACGGGGAATAAATATGCGAAGGGGGGCAGCCAAGGGGCCACCAGGTGTCCAGGCGGCCACCCGGCGTGGCCCCACCCTAGGCCGCCAGCTCGTCTCCTGGGCACCCGATGGGGCCCCTCTGGCCCTCCTTCGGGGCTCTGGAAGGTTCCGTTGCGCTGATTTTTTATCCAATTTTCCCGATTTTTTGGAGCACTTTTAACATGGGGGAAACCTGGAATAGAAAAACAACAGAAAGCAGGAACTGGCACTGGGGTGCACTGAGTTAATAAGTTAGTCCAAATATGATCAAAAGTATATGAAAGTGTATCTAGATCATAGCAATATCACCCAAAACATGCATGGACCAAGCAGAAATTATAGATACGTTTGGGACGTATCAACATCCCCAAGCTTAATTCCTGCTCGTCATCGAGTCGGTAAATGATAGCAAGCATAATTTCTGTGGTTACATGCTAGCAACCATATAAGAACTTTGAAAAGTAAAGCAATCAAGATATGTGATTCAATTGAAGTCATAATATGCAAGAGTCTATATTACCATTGAAACAAGCAACAAAAGAACATTAGGTGCGAGAGCTCTCGCTGTCCGTGACTCGAATTTCTCCAAATGGTGTTTGCGTGCAAGAAGGGGGACAGGAAATACGAGAAAAAAGGTATTTTTGTTGAGAACTCAATCTACTAGAGTTTCACACTTGGTCTTCTTTGGAATCGTATCTTGACTCGTCCCCAGACCACTAGCCCGGTACAAGTCAATTTGATCCACTTCTTTTCGATATTTTGAGCACTTATGCAATGGATGAGCGTAAGCACAAAAGTTGACACTTAGGATGGCAAAGAGAGAAATATGGTGGAGGAGGAAGACAAAATGGGTGAGAAAGGCTCACATCAATAAGGACAATCATAGCCGAGAAGGCCAAGTGATAGATATGATGTGAGGAGTAGGGATTGCCATGCAAAGGATGCACATATGAGCTAAAAGATCTCCAATGGAACTAGTGGGGGTGCATCTAACTTGCTTTCTAATGAAGACCTAGACCTCTTTTGAGGAGGCTCATCCTTGGAATATGCTAGCCAAGTTCTATAGTGTGAAGGTCCCCACATAGCTATATGCATGCATGATCATCTCTATGGAGTACATGGATAAGAGAGAGTACTAGTGTGGATCTTTCAAAAGGATAGTAGTGTTGCCCCTTTCTCTCTTTTTATTTCTTTTTATATTTTTTTCTACTGTTTTGTAATTTTTGGTGGCCTCAATGGCTCTTTCTATTTAACTCTCATTTTTCCTCTTTGGTATCTTTTATTTTGTCCACTTTGGGATCTTTTCCTCACTTAAGGGAAAAACTCTAATTTACAAGAGGTTATAGAAGATCTTTCACACTTTACAAGGTACTCAAATCATAAAGAAGATGTAGCTATCATGATGTATGCAATGTATGCCTCTGCCAGTGTAGCAAGAACATGTATGACATGAAGATCAAGTCATGAAGTAGTGGAAGTTGCATGGCAATATATCTCAGAAAGGCTATGGAAATGCCTTGATAGGTAGATATGGTGGTTATTTTGAGGAAAGATATAAGGAGGTTTATGATGACAGAGCGTATCATGCCAAGGGTTTGGATGCACCGGCGAAGGTGGGCGCCAACTCTCGGTGTGAGAAGAAGGCAATGCACGGTACGGAAGAGGCTAGAAAATATGAGGAGGTGGAAGTGTCAACTTTCAATACTTACGTTAGTCTGAAGAACTCATGCACTTATTAGCGGTAACTCTCAATCTAATAAGGAGGTTCACAAAGAGACAAGTACCCCGATGAGGAGTGTATGGGGGTTGTGGCACCCCGGCTCAGAGCGACCGGTTTACCTTACATTGCCAGCCCAGAGATCAAGTCTTTTGGCAATGTGTCGGGACCCGGGGTTAGCGTATGCAAGTACAGTTAAGACATAGTCATATGGAGAGCCGAGAACCGCACCCACTTGTCTAAGCAGACAAGGCCAAGCACTGAACATTCTCGGAAAGCATCGTACGTGAGGGGCATCCCGTCCAGGCCGGATGATCAATAATGGGTCCTCATCGTACGCACACAAGTCTACTGATATGGGTGGTGAACTCCCATATTCAAAGACAAGTCGCCTCAACCATATTATCGACTATCTCAAAACTCTTACATAGACTTACTCCAGCCCGATCACTTAGTCGGGGTCTAGGGCGGGCTCGATCATACCACAAAGTGTGCCCGAGACCGAGTCTCGAACAATCGCATCGCGATGCCCCAAGCTGCGCACATCTAAGGGCCACTTGGTGTATGAAAGACCGCCAGCCAGAACACAACTAAGGTCTCGAAAACCCATACAAAGACATGCATGTCATAAACATACACGCAGCACACATGCCTTGTATGAACAGCAGGTACCATTGCAATTCTCTACAAAGTGTACATTTTATTTATAACTCTTATAGAGTACACACAGAGATCACATACATGTGATCCAACATTACATCACGAAGCGGAAGCAAATTATGTCTAGGTACAGACAAGTTTAACAAATTGGCTTAAGAAGCCTTATTCAAACATAAAGCCCTCCACGAGGAAACCAGTCTGCTGACTGGGACTAGACTAGCTTAACTTCAGTCGTCCAGCTCGATGAAGAAGCCACCTTCTGGGTCAGTGGCGTCATCTAAAACATATATTAAGCAAACGTGAGTACAAAGGCGTACTCAGCAAGACTTACATAGGAACTATACTACTCATGCACATGTATCAAGGTAAAGGGAGGTGGGGTTCACTTGCAGAAATGCCAGCTTTGACTTGGCTAGTCCTGAACTACGATTACCAGACTTTGAGGTAAGAAACGTACACGAGTCCACTACATTCACCAACCAATTACACCACTATGGTGCCTTCCTCGACTTCCCCACGAGAAAGCACGCCATAGCACTCACACTTATCTTGGTGTGTTTTAGAAGTATCCGGTTCAAGTTATCTAATAATCAAGCTAAGCTTTCCAAGCAGTCCATAAGCGCGGACGCGGCTATTCGAATAGTTTTGTTAACCTTGCAAGGGTGTACCGCTACACACACATGACCATCATTTACCGCCTTTGATCTCGACACCATTCAAGGGGTGCCAGCGAGGATGCTCACCACAACTGTTACCTCATAGCCTATCTAGTCCAAGAAAGCCGCCTACTTGGGTTGGTTACCACTATCGTGAACCCGGCCGGTTTACCGAAGTGGACCCAAGCGATGTGTGCGTGGTGCATAAGCCGGTCTCGGTTGAGCCGTTCTCTCACTTAGCATCCAGGCCACAAGCCTACCAGAACTCCGAACTACTGCGACATCTGGACATCGAAAGGGATGAGTTAATAAGTCGAGAGGGGTCAGTGAGCCCAATGTGTGGTTGTACTCTTCATCTTGGATCACCACACAAGAACTCGGACTTAGGGCGGTGTTCAACGAGACAACCCACCGTGTACTCCTACACAACCTCTCATCGTTCACCTTGTATTAGGTTCGATTCACCAACACTTTTCTACCATCAACACATGATCACTACCATCCCGACTCACATCACAGTAACAACATGGTATCATACTAAGCATGCAATAAGCGGTAACATTTGCAGGGGCCACATGATATCATTCAACTCCTACATTTTCTAGGATTGTGGTTTGCCTACTACTGTGACAAAAGATAGGTCATGCAAAGGAATGGGTTCATCTATGCGGTAGAAACGTAACACGGTGATCATCCTATACAATGCATAAGCGAGACATGAGAGGGAAGTGGTATTTTATCGACATGATCAAAGGGGTTTTGCTTGCCTTGCTGACGAGGTTCGGGCTCTGGATCTTCAGCGAAGGGGGTGATCTCTTGCTCCGGTTCCACCTCTACTTGACAAACAAAGCACGAAGTAGCAATCAATATGAATGCAATGCTCAAGCACATGATTGAATGTTGAAGCTTGAAGTATAAGTGTTGATGTGTGAGACAATTCCATTTAAGTGGAATATATTGCATTTTTAAATGCAAATTCAAATTCCACATTTGAATTCAACCTTAATCAAGTTATATATGATATAGTTTGATCAATTTGAATTAACTTCAAATGTGTATGATATGCCTCTGAAGTGTGGTTGATTTGCATCATAAATCCATGGTCCAAGTGGCAAAATCATTTGGTTTGAATTTGAATTAAATTCAAATAAACCAAATGACATATGCTACTGGTCCCATTTTAAATTCAACTCAAACAGATTTGAAAGTTGCATATTTGGAAAGATAATTTTCTCCTGATCATTTTTCATATATTATTTGTCCAATTTGGAGTTAATATGAATTTTCTATGAATTTCCAAAGTTTGGGGTATTTTCTGGATTTTCTGGAATTCTTTTTAAACAATTTTGATTTATTGCGTCAGCAGGGGAGTTTGACCAGTCAAACTGACAAAGGGGTCCCACTGGTCAGTCTCTGTAGGGTTAACCCCGTGTTGATTAAGTCAACAGAGTGATTAGAGGGGCCCTGGACCCACCTGTAAGCCTCACAGTGGGTTGGTTTAGTGGTTAACCAGGGGGGGTTTGGAGCTGACTCGCCGGCGGCTAGTCGCCGGCGACATGGCCACGGCGGCGCTGCACGGGGAGCTCGAATCCGTCCACGGGAGAGCACGGGGAGGGCACCAATCGACGCAGAAGCATCTCGCGCATCATCTGGAGGCGACGGGGGTCCTCGGGGTGGTCGGGAACGACGACGGCGACGTCTCCGGCGGCAGCAGTACGGCGACGAGGTCGTAGCTGAAGCTATCGTGCACGGATCGAGCTAAAAACATTTGCGTTCGAAAGCTAACGTGCTCAGAAGCCAAACGCGTGCGCTGGACGCGATGAAGGGGCACAGGGGCGACCTCATCGTCGTCCACGGCGGCGACGTGCTACGGCGTCCATGGTGGATTCGGCTAGGGCGAGCAAACGAGGGGGAAAACAGGGGGTTCTCACGCGCAAGCTCACCCTGAACGCAGTCGAGGTGGTGGCGCAGGCTGGGGTGGTTCAACGGCGGCGGATTCGTCGACTTCCTTCACGGCGGCCGGCGGGAGCTCGAGGAAGAACTCGATGCCTATACTGGCTCTGGGCTCGATTCCTTCTGCTTGAAGACGAAGTCGAGGACGAGGAACACGAGGGACTTGCTGGCTCGAACTCTAGGGCACGGTGGCCACGTCTGCCACGGCGGTGCGCTCCGGTGAGCTCTCGGACGTTGAAGAAATCGGCGCAGGAGGAGGAGGAAGACGATGAGGAGGGGGGGAATGGATGCGGCTTGCTCCAGGGCGGCTCCAGGTGCGAGAAGAGGCCACGGGGAGGCCTGGAAGCTCACGGCGGCGACGTGTCGCCCTCGGCTTGCTCGGTGGCATTCCACCGAGCAGCTTGGAGGCGCGGGACGGGGAAGAAGACCCCCGTGCCCCTCTGGGCCTGCTGGGCTGGGTGGGCCGGCTTCGCTCGAGCGACAGGTAAGCTTTTCCCTTTATTCTGTTTAATCCTTCCTTTCTGTTTTCTGAAATTTGTTTTGGCTCTGATAAAAATACCAAACCATTTTATTAAATGCTGAAAACTTTTATGTGGCCTCATAATAATATAGACTAGCCACTCATAAACTTTCAACATTTTTAAAATTCAAATGATTTGAATTTTAAATCAAATAGGGGGATTTCTTTATTTCCAAGGTACTGTTTGAATATTTGAAAAATCTATGAGCATGGGGTGGGTCCCACATCACTTGATATGTGATCACACTCATTTATAAGACTTTTCAAAACTCTAACATGAATTTTTGGAAAATATTTTTATCTGGCCTTTTGGATTAATTCATCTGGGGGGTGTTCCTTCTCCCATTTGGATTTTGAAAATGATTTTCAAGGTTTCTTTTTGAAACTTTTGCATGATGCAAAGGTACTAGCTAACCCTAGTACATACCTAACAGAGGGATCTGACAACTCGCCCCCACTCAAAAGAATCTCGTCCCGAGATTCAGAAGTCTGCGGGAGGAAGGAGGGGTACTCGGCAATGAGACGGTCTTCTCTTTCCCACGTGGCTTCTCTTTCGGAGTGGTGTGACCATTGCACTTTCAGAAACCTAATCTTCTGACGACGAGTGACACGCTCTGCGGAATCAAGAATACGAACGGGGTATTCTCGATAAGAAAGGTCATCTTGGAGATCAAGCGTTTCATGGTCGACTTCACGGATGGGGTCCTTGAAGCAACGCCTGAGTTGGGACACATGGAATACATCGTGTACTCGGGAAAGGTGCGGAGGTAGTTCAAGTTGGTAGGCAACTTCTCCACGTTTAGCAATAACGCGGAAAGGTCCGATGTAACGTGGGGCCAACTTGCCTTTGATACCGAAACGTTGGGTTCCCTTCAGAGGAGTAACCCGAAGGTAAGCCTTCTCATCCAGGTTGTAGCTTTCTTGCCTATGATGACGATCATAGTAGCTTTTCTGACGAGACTGGGCTGATTTCAATTGATCACGAACAATGCGAACTTGCTCTTCTGTTTCCTGGATCATATCCGGTCCAAAGAATTGTCTTTCACCGGTTTCGGACCAGTTTAGTGGTGTTCGACATCGTCGTCCATACAGGAGTTCAAAAGGAGCCATGTTCAGACTAGATTGAAAACTATTGTTATAAGCAAATTCGGCATACGGAAGAGAATTCTCCCAATTCTTTCCGAATGAGATAACACAAGCTCTGAGCATGTCTTCAAGAATTTGGTTAACCCTTTCGACTTGACCGCTAGACTGAGGATGGAAAGCTGTACTAAAGGAGAGATGAGTTCCCATAGCACGTTGGAAGCTTCCCCAAAATCTAGAGGTGAAAAGGCTACCGCGATCAGAATTGATTTCCAACGGAACACCGTGAAGTGATACAATTCTGGAGATGTACAAGTCTGCTAACTGACTAGCAGTTATAGACTCGCGAACCGGAAGGAAGTGAGCAACTTTGGAAAGCCTATCTATGACAACGAAGATGGCATTGTTTCCTTTTTGGGTTCTTGGAAAGCCGGTGATGAAGTCCATACCAACTTTGTCCCATTTCCACTCGGAAATGGACAAAGGTTGAAGTGTACTAGCAGGTCTTTGATGTTCTGCCTTAATGCGACGACAAACATCACATTCGGCAACAAATTGAGCAATGTCTCTCTTCATCCTAGTCCACCAAAATCTCTGGCGTAGATCTCGGTACATTTTTGTGCTACCGGGATGAATTGAGAGGGGTGTGTCATGGGCTTCCTTGAGGATAAGTTGCCTTAGTTCCTTATTCTTAGGTACTACCAAACGATTTCCAAAGAAAACCGTTCCCTTGCTATCTGTGGAGAAACATTTAGCAACTCCGCTAGCAATGTTCTCCTTGATCCGGCGAACACCTCGTGCACGCCTTTGGGCAACCATGATTTGATCCTCAAGAGTTGGTTTCGCCACCAAGGTAGAAAGATAGCCATGAGGAACAATTTCAAGGTTGAGCTTGCGAAAGTCCTCATGAAGAAGTGGTTGATACTGCCGTAACATGAGGTTGTTACAGTACGACTTACGACTTAGTGCATTAGCCATGACATTGGCTTTGCCTGGGGTGTAAGAAATTGCTACGTCGTAATCTTTTATCAACTCAATCCAGTGTCTTTGCCTGAGATTAAGGTCTGGCTGGGTGAAAATATATTTGAGGCTTTGGTGGTCAGAATAAATCTCACAACGATTACCAAGGAGGTAATGTCGCCAAGTTGTTAGAGCATGAACTACGGCAGCGAGTTCAAGGTCATGGGTAGGATAATTCTCTTCATGTGGCCGCAACTGGCGTGAAGCATAAGCTACCACATGTCGATCTTGCAGCAGTATGCATCCTAACCCTTGCCGTGATGCATCACAATAGATCTCGAAATCCCTTTTGGTGTCTGGAGGTGCAAGTACAGGTGCAGAAGTCAATCTTCTTTTTAGCTCTTGAAAGCTTTCCTCGCACTTGGGAGTCCATAAGAATTTCTTATCTTTCTTGAGGAGTTCAGTTAGAGGCTTTGCAACTTTAGAAAAGTTCTCGACGAAGCGACGGCAATAGCTGGCTAGGCCAAGAAAACTTCTAACTTGCTTAACCGATTCAGGTGGAGTCCAGTCAAGGACGGCCTGAACTCTCTCGGGATTCACAGCAATGCCTTTTGCAGAAATCACGTGGCCTAAGTAGGTCACTTCTGGTAGCCAGAATTCACACTTGGAGAATTTAGCGTACAGGCGATGCTCTCTAAGTTTCATCAACACCAGCCTTATGTGTTTGGCATGATCTTCTTCGTTCTTCGAGTAGTTGAGAATGTCATCGAGATAAACCACAACAAATTTATCTAGGTACTCCATGAAGATCGAGTTCATCAAGCGTGAGAATGTGGCGGGGGCATTGGTTAAACCAAAGGACATGACGGTGTACTCGTAAAGACCATAACGAGTAGTAAAAGCCGTTTTGGGGATGTCCTCGTTTCGGATTCGGATTTGATGATAACCTAATCTCAAGTCCATCTTTGAGAAGACGGCGGATCCTGCAAGTTGATCATAAAGATCATTGATCCTGGGCAGCGGGTATTTGTTCTTTATCGTCGCTAAATTTAGCGGGCGATAGTCTACGCACATCCTTTCTGTTCCATCTTTCTTCTTCACGAACAGAACGGGGCAACCCCATGGCGATGAGCTAGGGCGGATGAAGCCTTTTGCCAACGAAGCATCAAGTTGGGTTTTTAGCTCAGCTAACTCATGTGGGGCCATTTTATATGGGCGTTTGGAAATTGGTGCGGTTCCTGGAACAAGATCCACTATAAACTCTACACATCTGTCGGGTGGCATGCCCGGCAGCTCTTCAGGAAAGACATCCGGAAAGTCACGAACCACCGGAATATCTTCAAGTTCGGGAAGGGGAAGTACATTCAAGGAATGCACTTGGGTTCTTGTTCTGGGTGAGGTATAGTTGATGGTTTTGCCTGAGGGGTGGGTAAGTTTCACGGATTTGCCTTTGCAATCCAGATAGGCATTCTGTCTTGATAGCCAATCCATGCCAAGGATGACATCAATATCTGAAGACTTGAGGGCTATGAGTGAAGCAAGGAATACTAAACCCTCAATTGCTATTTGATTACCATGGCTCACTCTACTAGTTTGCCATCTTGACCCTGGAGTCTGAATAACCATCGGGGTGGACAATTCAACAAAGGGTAACTCATGACGAAGTGCATAACTTTCCGACATGAATGAATGAGATGCTCCTGGGTCGAAAAGAACGGAAGTAGGAACAAAATTGACTGGGAGCGTACCAAGAATGACGTCAGTGGTGTCGTCAGTCTCTTCGGCGGCAATCTAGTTCAGACGTCCACGAGTGGTGGGAGGAGCGGGTTTGGCGGTGAAGACCTTCTGGGGTGGCTTGCCACGACCATTGTTATTGTGGTTGCCTCCGGCACGTGGTGGAGCATTCTGGTGTTGGAGCTGGTTCTGGGGACACTCTCGAGAATAGTGGCCTGCCTGACCACACTTATAACAGGCTCCGAAAACAGTTCGCGGAGCTGGGTTGTTTGGTGGAGCTGGGTGGAACTGGGTGGGTGGACGAGGCGCCGCATAGGATGGCCTCGGTGGGTAGTTCTGGCGGAACATGCTATTGGGGATCCAGATCTTGCGCTTCTGGGAACCAGAACTGGATGAACCGTCATCTCTAGGGTGTTTGCGAAAGTCATTGGGGGTGTTCATGTCCTCTGCCTTGATGGCCTTGTTGACAAGGACCTGGAAAGTGGCAAAGTCATGAAGATTGAGCTCGCGACGGAGTCCACTATTGAGGCCACGACGGAACCTCTCTTGTTTCTTGGAGTCGGTGGAGACTTCTTCGGTGGCATAACAAGCAAGTCGGTTGAACTCACGACTGAACTCGTCAACGGTCCTTCTGCCTTGAGTGAGGTTACAGAACTCCTCACGCTTACGGTCCATGAGACCTTTGGGAATGTGGTGCTCGCGGAAAAAGGTGCAGAATTCCTCCCAAGATGCTGGTGGTCCAATTGGGCGCATATTCAGAAAATTCTCCCACCAAGAGCTTGCTGCACCTTCAAGGTGATAGGTGGCATAATTTACCTTGTCGCCATCTGCAACACGACCGGCTTGGAGCTTCCTCTCGATGCTGCGAAGCCAGTCATCGGCGTCAAGGGGCTCGGTGGAGTAACTGAATACCGGGGGATGAAGCCGGATGAAGTCATTCAGAGACACCAGCTCATTGCGCTGCTGAGTGGTGTTGCGTGCGATGACTTCCAACAGGTGGTGAGAGTCACGGCGGTTCCTCTCGACCTCCATCAGAACTTGGGCCATCGTGGGTGGGGGTGGAAGGTTGTCTTCCTCCTGGTTGTTCCCACGACCTTGGTTACGACCAACCTGGCCACGGGTTCCTTGAGACATCCTGAAGGTGAAAAACCCAAGTCAAACAGAGTTGATTTCAAGAGACTAATCAAGGTATTGAAGTACTGGAAGGATTACAGAGCAAAGGAAGTAATCATCTGGACAACATGGTGATAAAAGCATACAAGCCATATATTCACAAGCTGTCATACAAACCATACATCGTTTTAGTACAAGCACCAAGCTAATACAAACGTGATGAAGATGATACATCCTTCAGAGGCACTCTGACTTCCTATACATTAATTATCTAAGCCTCTGGAACTTAGACACCTTGCTTACAATATACTAGGATACTACTACATCCTCACTAAGTAAGACCACAGGCGGTCTCACTCATCTCCATCTCCATAGTAGTCCTCGTAAAAGTTACCCGCGTATCCCGGTAGCTGGAGGTGACCATCGGAAAACACGGAGGCTTGTGGACCCTGATATCCATTTGGGCAAGGATGGGGCCTAGATCCAGTGTAGGGTGGAAGCAAAGGACCACGGGGTGGAAAAACTCCTCCAATCTCGGGCCAAGAAACTCGAGAAGGCATCTGGGTCCTCACTGGATAGATCGCATCGTACTCCACTGATCCCACGATCACAAAGGGTGCCAAGAGCGTCAGTGCTCGGTACAGACGAACACGGGTGGCGTGGAGCTCAAAACGGAGAGCGCGTGCATCACGATCTCTGTCACTAGCAAACCTAGCAGTCACCTGGAGTGCTGGATCCTCTGCGGAGTGATCTGAGTAGAGTCCGGTGTAATATCCCTCTTCTCCTGGAAGTGCAGAAGGGATATAGCGGAAAGAAGTCTCTCTCAGCAAAGTGTGCTCCTCTCTCAGCAGAGTAATACATGAATATGCAGCATCCTGCACAGCCATGTTCTCGGTAACGCTGATGCCATGTCCAAAGTGGATAGGCTGGGTGACTCCAACGTGGTGTGGGTAGATCCGGACAATGCAGTGAAACTGCGTCTGGTTGAAGTCGTGGAACTGCTTCTCGATGGTGTACTCAGGGTACCATCGATATCCCACGTAGGACATCATCTCGATCAACGTGGCGGGATGGCCACGCACACCGAGGCACCTGGTCAAACGAACAATCTGCCGAGGGGGAAGATTTGCCATCTGAAACAGAAAGCAAGAGTTTGCAAATGCATCAGATTATGAGATAAACCTGGAATGACTCGGACAGCATAACGGCTGTATTTGTAAGAAATGACAATTTCTTTCAATCATGCAAAACAGCACTTACATAATACGATGTAAGAAATCAGCATTACAAAAATGCTAGGAAAACCTGGACACAACTTTCCTACGGCTATAAGGAAGCAATCAACGAGATATGCTAATCAGACAGAGGAGAGCCTAGTCCTATCTTCCCGTAGAGTAAGATGAGGGTGACTCAGAACTCAGAACGAAGGAGGTAAGGAGAAAAAAATGAAGCCTTACGTTGTTCCCTTATATACCCAGAGTAACTATATAACTATAGAATGCTAGACTTAACTTCGGCCAAGGCTACTAGTCCTAAAGTCAGTCCTGCTCTGATACCAAGTATGTCGGGACCCGGGGTTAGCGTATGCAAGTACAGTTAAGACATAGTCATATGGAGAGCCGAGAACCACACCCACTTGTCTAAGCAGACAAGGCCAAGCACTGAACATTCTCGGAAAGCATCGTACGTGAGGGGCATCCCGTCCAGGCCGGATGATCAACTGTAATGGGTCCTCATCGTACGCACACAAGTCTACTGATATGGGTGGTGAACTCCCATATTCAAAGACAAGTCGCCTCAACCATATTATCGACTATCTCAAAACTCTTACATAGACTTACTCCAGCCCGATCACTTAGTCGGGGTCTAGGGCGGGCTCGATCATACCACAAAGTGTGCCCGAGACCGAGTCTCGAACAATCGCATCGCGATGCCCCAAGCTGCGCACATCTAAGGGCCACTTGGTGTATGAAAGACCGCCAGCCAGAACACAACTAAGGTCTCGAAAACCCATACAAAGACATGCATGTCATAAACATACACGCAGCACACATGCCTTGTATGAACAGCAGGTACCATTGCAATTCTCTACAAAGTGTACATTTTATTTATAACTCTTATAGAGTACACACAGAGATCACATACATGTGATCCAACATTACATCACGAAGCGGAAGCAAATTATGTCTGGGTACAGACAAGTTTAACAAATTGGCTTAAGAAGCCTTATTCAAACATAAAGCCCTCCACGAGGAAACCAGTCTGCTGACTGGGACTAGACTAGCTTAACTTCAGTCGTCCAGCTCGATGAAGAAGCCACCTTCTGGGTCAGTGGCGTCATCTAAAACATATATTAAGCAAACGTGAGTACAAAGGCGTACTCAGCAAGACTTACATAGGAACTATACTACTCATGCACATGTATCAAGGTAAAGGGAGGTGGGGTTCACTTGCAGAAATGCCAGCTTTGACTTGGCTAGTCCTGAACTACGATTACCAGACTTTGAGGTAAGAAACGTACACGAGTCCACTACTTTCACCAACCAATTACACCACTATGGTGCCTTCCTCGACTTCCCCACGAGAAAGCACGCCATAGCACTCACACTTATCTTGGTGTGTTTTAGAAGTATCCGGTTCAAGTTATCTAATAATCAAGCTAAGCTTTCCAAGCAGTCCATAACCGCGGACGCGGCTATTCGAATAGTTTTGTTAACCTTGCAAGGGTGTACCGCTACACACACATGACCATCATTTACCGCCTTTGATCTCGACACCATTCAAGGGGTGCCAGCGAGGATGCTCACCACAACTGTTACCTCATAGCCTATCTAGTCCAAGAAAGCCGCCTACTTGGGTTGGTTACCACTATCGTGAACCCGGCCGGTTTACCGAAGTGGACCCAAGCGATGTGTGCGTGGTGCATAAGCCGGTCTCGGTTGAGCCGTTCTCTCACTTAGCATCCAGGCCACAAGCCTACCAGAACTCCGAACTACTGCGACATCTGGACATCGAAAGGGATGAGTTAATAAGTCGAGAGGGGTCAGTGAGCCCAATATGTGGTTGTACTCTTCATCTTGGATCACCACACAAGAACTCGGACTTAGGGCGGTGTTCAACGAGACAACCCACCGTGTACTCCTACACAGCCTCTCATCGTTCACCTTGTATTAGGTTCGATTCACCAACACTTTTCTACCATCAACACATGATCACTACCATCCCGACTCACATCACAGTAACAACATGGTATCATACTAAGCATGCAATAAGCGGTAACATTTGCAGGGGCCACATGATATCATTCAACTCCTACATTTTCTAGGATTGTGGTTTGCCTACTACTGTGACAAAAGATAGGTCATGCAAAGGAATGGGTTCATCTATGCGGTAGAAACGTAACACGGTGATCATCCTATACAATGCATAAGCGAGACATGAGAGGGAAGTGGTATTTTATCGACATGATCAAAGGGGTTTTGCTTGCCTTGCTGACGAGGTTCGGGCTCTGGATCTTCAGCGAAGGGGGTGATCTCTTGCTCCGGTTCCACCTCTACTCGACAAACAAAGCACGAAGTAGCAATCAATATGAATGCAATGCTCAAGCACATGATTGAATGTTGAAACTTGAAGTATAAGTGTTGATGTGTGAGACAATTCCATTTAAGTGGAATATATTGCATTTTTAAATGCAAATTCAAATTCCACATTTGAATTCAACCTTAATCAAGTTATATATGATATAGTTTGATCAATTTGAATTAACTTCAAATGTGTATGATATGCCTCTGAAGTGTGGTTGATTTGCATCATAAATCCATGGTCCAAGTGGCAAAATCATTTGGTTTGAATTTGAATTAAATTCAAATAAACCAAATGACATATGCTACTGGTCCCATTTTAAATTCAACTCAAACAGATTTGAAAGTTGCATATTTGGAAAGATAATTTTCTTCTGATCATTTTTCATATATTATTTGTCCAATTTGGAGTTAATATGAATTTTCTATGAATTTCCAAAGTTTGGGGTATTTTCTGGATTTTCTGGAATTCTTTTTAAACAATTTTGATTTATTGCGTCAGCAGGGGAGTTTGACCAGTCAAACTGACAAAGGGGTCCCACTGGTCAGTCTCTGTAGGGTTAACCCCGTGTTGATTAAGTCAACAGAGTGATTAGAGGGGCCCTGGACCCACCTGTAAGCCTCACAGTGGGTTGGTTTAGTGGTTAACCAGGGGGGGTTTGGAGCTGACTCGCCGGCGGCTAGTCGCCGGCGACATGGCCACGGCGGCGCTGCACGGGGAGCTCGAATCCGTCCACGGGAGAGCACGGGGAGGGCACCAATCGACGCAGAAGCGTCTCGCGCATCATCTGGAGGCGACGGGGGTCCTCGGGGTGGTCGGGAACGACGACGGCGACGTCTCCGGCGGCAGCAGTACGGCGACGAGGTCGTAGCTGAAGCTATCGTGCACGGATCGAGCTAAAAACATTTGCGTTCGAAAGCTAACGTGCTCAGAAGCCAAACGCGTGCGCTGGACGCGATGAAGGGGCACAGGGGCGACCTCATCGTCGTCCACGGCGGCGACGTGCTACGGCGTCCATGGTGGATTCGGCTAGGGCGAGCAAACGAGGGGGAAAACAGGGGGTTCTCACGCGCAAGCTCACCCTGAACGCAGTCGAGGTGGTGGCGCAGGCTGGGGTGGTTCAACGGCGGCGGATTCGTCGACTTCCTTCACGGCGGCCGGCGGGAGCTCAAGGAAGAACTCGACGCCTATACTGGCTCTGGGCTCGATTCCTTCTGCTTGAAGACGAAGTCGAGGACGAGGAACACGAGGGACTTGCTGGCTCGAACTCTAGGGCACGGTGGCCACGTCTGCCACGGCGGTGCGCTCCGGTGAGCTCTCGGACGTTGAAGAAATCGGCGCGGGAGGAGGAGGAAGACGATGAGGAGGGGGGGAATGGATGCGGCTTGCTCCAGGGCGGCTCCAGGTGCGAGAAGAGGCCACGGGGAGGCCTGGAAGCTCACGGCGGCGACGTGTCGCCCTCGGCTTTCTCGGTGGCATTCCACCGAGCAGCTTGGAGGCGCGGGACGGGGAAGAAGACCCCCGTGCCCCTCTGGGCCTGCTGGGCTGGGTGGGCCGGCTTCGCTCGAGCGACAGGTAAGCTTTTCCCTTTATTCTGTTTAATCCTTCCTTTCTGTTTTCTGAAATTTGTTTTGGCTCTGATAAAAATACCAAACCATTTTATTAAATGCTGAAAACTTTTATGTGGCCTCATAATAATATAGACTAGCCACTCATAAACTTTCAACATTTTTAAAATTCAAATGATTTGAATTTTAAATCAAATAGGGGGATTTCTTTATTTCCAAGGTACTGTTTGAATATTTGAAAAATCTATGAGCATGGGGTGGGTCCCACATCACGTGATATTTGATCACACTCATTTATAAGACTTTTCAAAACTCTAACATGAATTTTTGGAAAATATTTTTATCTGGCCTTTTGGATTAATTCATCTGGGGGGTGTTCCTTCTCCCATTTGGATTTTGAAAATTATTTTCAAGGTTTCTTTTTGAAACTTTTGCATGATGCAAAGGTACTAGCTAACCCTAGTACATACCTAACAGAGGGATCTGACACAATGTTCAACATATTGGTATAGAAACGACCGCTTCATTTATGATACATGCGGATACAACAGTTCGAGGATACAAACTACTTCGAGGCATGGCGGCACAGGGTGTGCGGCAACTCTATGTACATTATTTATGTCACATCTCGGGCCGCGCCTTGACGAAGAACACTAGTGCAGCAAAACGACGGGGTGATGGAGCTCCATTCCACCGGGACACTGCTGGGACACGGCCTAGTTCACGAAGTACGGCACAATCAACTCTTCCGGTGCAGCTTCTCCTGCATCTGGCATGACACGCCAGGTCAGTACATTGAATGTACTTGCAAGCACACAATAATCAAGACATAAAGAGCACATAAGAACAAGGCATGATTATAAACATGGTGAGTATGAGTGCATGGCAAATTAAACTTTAGTGCATAGTCCACAACTTATGATCACCATGTGACCACGAGTCTTACCTTCGAGTCCTCCCGACTCGATACCGGGTCACCTCATGACCACTTACCAAACGGTTCAACCATTTCAACATTTTAAGATTATTATTGCCAAATTCTTGTTGATCTCGTGTGACCTAGTACGAACTGTGTCCCATGACCGAGGACGCGGCTATTCGAAGAGATTTTGACTCTGTAGAGTTTGTGCACTTTCACCACACATGGAGTTCCTCCTCCGCTCAAAACCCCCGGAACCTGTCCCACAGGATCCTTGGAACCAGCCCCGTGAGTAGTGAGCTAGACATCCCCAACGAGACTGGTATACCGCGTGTCCCCCTTACCGCATCACCGACATACTTACACAAGTCATGTCCTGGGTAGCCCGGTGTCATCCCGACACTGACCATCGCATGGTTCCAACCATCGCGTGGCCCAAACTTGTCCCAAACGGGGACGGGTACCCATAACAATACTAGCTGTCAAGGCTACCGCCGTTTACCCGGCCAAGGCAACTGCCCCGCGTAGCCCTCCCACTTTGGTGAATACGCGTGAGGGATGCCCACCGGTAGACCGCATCAAGGCCTGCCCGCACAGGAAAATGTGGCTGCACGAAAAAGAGCTCGGTTCGGTGGCACTTGGTCAACGTTCAGATTAGGTGTATGAGCATAACAACATTTTTATCTTAACATGAGCATGCAATACGGTAACATGGCATGAATCAACGGTAAGATAAATAATATGGCATGACGTGATCTATATGAACATAATATGCACACCTTCTTCATAACTTATCTACCATGACCAAGATGTGAATCTTCTAGTGACATTGAAATGATCGTAGAACATGGCATGAATCAATATTTCACTTGGCATGGCAGTAACAATTTAATTAGCAAATTAAATCAAGCATAAAAACCAAGTTAAGGCTTCAAATAGACAAAATCCAACTCAAGCTCCTCATGACCAGAATATTGTGGCTTGCCTTGGTCAAGTGGAGTGTCCTGGAACTCCTGGTCTTTTACAAGCTCCTGGTCAACTTCTGCAATACAATAAAAGTGGCAAAGCAATTTAGGTCCAATGCATCATCTCTCTATCCAGTGGACCTACGCGGGGAGTCAAGCCCCCAAACTTTGCCAACTTAAAGAGGAGATCAAGACAATAAATTAGCAAAAAGAATCAACTCATTTGGCCTTGTGGTTTAGGAGTTTTTCCTAAATTTCCTTTAGAGAAAAGGAATTTTTGGCTTAATAAAAATTGGGCAAGGTCATGAATGATCATGACTTGATCATGGCTATGGGGAAGGAGGGTCTAGGGGTCACTTGGTCCAAAAATAAAATTTGGACCCTAGTGAGCAATGCCAAAAGAGTTTGCAGCTCAGGCAAATAAAATCCAAATCCAGAAAATCAGAAGAAATCAAATGCAAATAAAAGGGCCAAAAACCAGGGTGTCACAAACCTGCCCCCCTTAGGGTAAATCTCGTCCTCGAGATTTGGTTGCTCAGGGAACAGATAAGGATATGCGGATCTCAGAAATTCTTCTCTTTCCCAGGTAGCTTCTGCCTCAGTGTGGTGATCCCATAATACCTTATAGAACCGTATCACTTTACTGCGGGTGGTCCTTTCCATCTCATCCAAAATTTTGACAGGTTTCTCTTCATAGGTCAGATCTTGTGTTAGTTCTAACTCCTGCACATCCACTTCCTTTACTGGTGGTGCGATGCACTTGCGTAGCTAAGATATGTGGAACACGTCATGGATGTCGGACATCTCAGGTGGTAGTTCCAGCTGGTATGCCACCTTTCCCTTTTTAGCCACTATTGGGAATGGCCCGATGTATCTTGGAGCAAGTTTTCCTCGGGTATTAAATCTCCTCACTCCTTTCATTGGGGTTACTCGGAGGTACACGAAATCACCGGGTTCAAAGTTCACTTCGCGATGCTTGTTGTCATAGTAGCTCTTTTGTCGGGACTTGGCGGCTTTCAGGCAGTCCTGAATTTCCTTGACTTGTTTTTCTGCCTCAAGCATTAGGTCGGTGCCTAATATACGACTATCCCCTGTCTGGGACCAGCTTAAGGGGGTACGGCACTTCCGTCCATACAATGCTTCAAAGGGTGACATCTTGAGGCTGGCCTGATAGCTGTTATTGTACGAGAATTCCGCATATGGTAGGCAGTACTCCCACTTAGAGCCGTGGGCCAATACGCATGCCCTGAGCATGTCTTCCAGTATTTGGTTTACCCGCTCCGTCTGACCATCCGTCTGTGGGTGATAAGTGGTACTATGCTTCAATGCGGTCCCCAAGGCTTGGTGAAGACGTTGCCAGAATACAGATGTGAATGTGGACCCTCTATCTGAGGTGATTGTCTTTGGTATGCCGTGCAGACTAACGATTCGGGACATGTACAGCTCTGCCAATTTGTCGGCTCGGTAGGTGGTTTTCACTGGGATGAAGTGGCCCACTTTGGTGAGCATGTCCACGATCACCCAGATGGAGTCGTGGCCCCTGGCGGACCTTGGAAGTCCCACGAAAAAGTCCATGTAGATGTCATCCCACTTCCATTGCGGAACTTGCAGGGGTTGCAACAGTCCCGCGGGCTTCTGATGTTCCGCTTTAACTCTGTTGCAGATGTCGCAGCAGGCAACGTAGTAGGCGATATCCTTTCGCAGCCCGGGCCACCAGAATATGGCCTTCACGTCTTTGTACATCTTGGTACCTCCCGGGTGGATGGAGTATGCTGACTCGTGTGCCTCTCGCAATATTTGCTGCCTCAGGTTGTTCTGGTCGGGTACACAGATTCTTCCTTTGAACCACAGCACTTCTTGTTCATCCGTGTGAAAGTGTTCAGCTTTTCCTTGACGGATCTTCTCCTTGATGATGCGAACTTCCGCATCTTGGGTTTGAGCTTCCTTGACTTATGCGACAAGGGTTTGTGTGACATCCAGAGTTTTGGTGGTTATTGAGTCACACAACACTAGGTTGAGTTGAATGACTTCCTTGCGCAGCTCTGGGTGCAGCCTTCCCCAGAGTGCGTTCACTGAACTCGGCTTCCGGCTGAGAGCATCAGCCACCACGTTGGCCTTCCCTGGGTGATAGTTTATCCCGAGGTCATAGTCCTTGAACAACTCGAGCCATCTTCTTTGCCGAAGGTTGAGGTCGGGTTGGGTGAAGATATATTTGAGGCTCTTGTGGTCGGTATACACTTCGCAACGCTGGCCGATGAGATAATGCCGCCATATCGTCAAGGCATGCACCACAGTGGCTAGCTCCAGGTCATGAGTGGGGTAGTTGATCTCATGTGGGTGTAGCTGCCGGGAGGCATATGCTACCACCTTTCCTTCTTGCATCAGTACGCACCCAAGACCGAGCCTGGAGGCATCGCAGTACACATCAAACCCTTTGTGGATATTTGGCAGGGTCAAGACGGGGGCGGAGGTTAATCTTGCCTTCAATTGTTCAAAACTGTCATCACATGCCTTGGTCCAGACAAATTTCTGATTCTTCTTCAACAGCTCAGTCAACGGCTTGGCTATCTTGGAGAAGCCTTCAATGAATCGGCGATAGTAGCCTGCCAATCCCAGGAAGCTTCGGACTTCAGTCACGGTGGTTGGCGGCTTCCAGTTCCATACATCGGTTACCTTGCTGGGATCCACTGCCACACCTTGTGCTGTCAGGATGTGCCCCAAAAATCTTACCTCCCTTAGCCAAAACTCGCATTTGCTGAACTTGGCGTAAAGGCGGTGAGCTCGCAGTCGTCCCAGTATAACACGGAGATGTTGCTCATGCTCTTCTTCATTTTTGGAGTATATGAGTATGTCATCAATGAACAGCACCACAAATTTGTCCAAGAAATCCATGAAGACTTTGTTCATCATCCCCATGAAGTAAGCTGGGGCATTCGTCAACCCAAACGACATGACCGTGAATTTATATAGGCCATATCGGGTGGTGAATGCCGTCTTGGGAATATCTTCCTTCCGGATCTTCAACTGATAATAGCCGGTGCGAAGATCTATCTTAGAGAACACTTGGGCTCCCTTCAGTTGATCAAACAAATCATCACTGCGGGGCAGCGGGTACTTGTTCTTGATGGTGACTTCATTTAGCGGGCGGTAGTCAACACACATCCTCAGAGTACCATCCTTCTTCTTGACGAACAACACGGGCGATCCCCATGGTGAGGTGCTGGGGCGGATATACCCCTTTTGTAATAGTTCATCCAGCTGCTTCTTCAACTCGACCAGTTCGGTGGATGGCATTCGGTAGTACTTCTTGTATATTGGGGTTGTACCGGGGACAATCTCAATAGCAAACTCCAGTTCTCTGTCTGGTGGCATTCCTGGCAACTCTTCTGGAAATACATCTGGAAATTCCCCGACCACTGGTATTTTGCTCATCTCTGTTGTGGTGACCTGACACACGGTTACCTCCTTCTTGCGTGGAATTCCCACGGCAGTGAATCAGGTTGCTTTCCCTTCCGGGTTTACCAAACTCACTATTCTGGTCTTGAAGGCGAGATGAACGTCATGTTGGGTGAGCCAATCAACGCCGATTATTGCATCAATCCCTTTTAATTCCAGCAGCATCAGAGAGGCCGGGAACTCGACCCCATATATCTCTATTTCCAGATCCTTGCATACCGTGCTTGCCTTGAGCATTCCTCCAGCGGTTTTGACCACCACCGGTGCATCCAGAAAAGAAATGGAAAAATTGTTTTGGGTGGCAAAGCCCCGTGAAAGAAACGAATCGGTTGCCCCAGAATCAAATAGAATAGCCGCGGGTATGTTATTTATAGGAAACATACCAACGAATACGTCGGGGGACTCGCGGGCTTCTTCGGCCGAGATGTGGTTGACTTGGGCCTGGCGGTAGTTGTTCTGGCCTCCCATGTTGTTGACTTGCGGTGCCGGTTTCCCCGTCTTGTTGGTGCACTGCTTGGCGTAGTGTCCTGGCTTCCCGCAGTTGAAACAGGTACCGTTCCGCATACAATCTTCCCTCACTTGATTGCTGACAAAGGGCTTCCCTTGGACTGCCGACTTGTTAGTTGCGGCATTGCCATTGTTCCAGGAGGGCTTGAAGTTTGTTGGGGCGGTTTGGGGAGCGGCCTGTACCACACGTGGCTTCTGAGCGGAGGGTTCATATGGGGCCTTCTTTGCTTCATACTTCCTCTTGCGGTCATCATATGTCGCCTTGAGCTCGATGATAGACTTGTACTCACGTTCTGCAATGAGTGCCTTGTTGACCAGAGTCTGGAAGTCTGGAAAGTCCAGCATGCTGAGCTGACAGCGAAGAGTGGGACTAAGTCCTCCAAGAAAGCGGTCCACCTTCCTTTCTTCAGTGCTCACGTCATGGATGGAGTACCTTGCCAGATGATTGAACTTGTTTAGGTACTCGCTCACTGTCATGCTGCCTTGGGTGAGAGCAAGGAATTCCCTCTGCTTGGTCTTCAACACTCCGGAAGGAATGTGATAGGTGCGGAACTTCTCCTTGAACCTTTCCCATGTGATGTCTTCTCCTGCGGGCCACACAACCTTGGTGTTGTCCCACCAAATGGCGGCGGAACCCTCAAGGTAGTGGGTAGCAAAAGGGACCTTTTCTTCCTCATCACAGCGTGCTATCTCTAGTTTCTTTTCCATAGTCCTCAACCAATCATCTGCCACAAGGGGGTATGTGGCTTCGTTAAAGTCTGGTGGACGGGCGCGCTGAAAATCTGACAGCTTGGAGCGTGACCCTTGATTCTGATTATGTCCCACAATATTCTGCATTCCTCTCAGCAGTTCCATGAGATCCTGATTCCTCCTTTCTTCAAACATTCTCATGATCTGGTATGGGGTTGGTGCTTGTGGCGGATGAGGTGGTAGATGCTCGGGTGACAATCCAGCTTGCCTGGCGGATCGACGCCGAGGGGTGTCGTCATCACCAGATTGCCTGCCTTCACCACGCCGCATCCTATAAATGTTCCCAACATAGAGCACCACACTCATGAGAAACCACAAGGGGAAAAATAGGCGAAGTGACGGCAACACAAGAAGGAACTCAAAAACTCCGAGAGGCGGTGGGAAGTGACTATCCGAATCCCTTGCAAAAAGGCAAAAGAATCCAGCGGCCACCAGAACGGTCTTGACAACTCGGATCTGGGGCATTTGCTGGGGTAGCTCACCCCTTGCTCAAGACGGCTGCAAAACAGCTCAGAACTTGGAACAAGAGTGATAAGAAGAGAGCAGCGATCCTCCTAAGTTGGCCGAAAATCAGCTCAGAGCATAGGGTCTCTACTGCGAAAAGAAACTCGACAGCTGCCCGAGACGGCCGCAAAACAGCTCAGAACTCGGGAGCAGTGTGAGAAAAAGAAAGCGGAAGTCCTCTAAGTCGGCCGAAAATCATCTCAGAGCATAGGGACTCCACTGTAAGAGAAAGAAACTCAACAGCTGCCCGAGACGGCCGCAAAACAGCTCAGAACTCGGGGGCAGTGTGAGAAAAAGAAAGCGGAAGTCCTCTAAGTCGGCCGAAAATCAGCTCAGAGCATAGGGACTCCACTGTAATAGAAAGAAACTCAACAGCTGCCCGAGACGGCCGCAAAACAGCTCAGAACTCGGGGGCAGTGTGAGAAAAATAAATAAAAATAAAGGAGGCATCCACCCCGGACGGCCGACCAAGTATCAGCTCAGAACCAGGCGTGGTGCTGTCAGCTGGAAAAGCGAGCAAGGGTTCGTCCGAGTCACCTACATCAAAGCAAAGGGACGGAAAACATTAACAACAGAACTCTAAATAAGAAGCGAAGCAACCTCACACTCATACATCACATCATGACTGCATACATGGCGAGTAACATTGGTAGCATAACTAGAACTGCTCACACGGCAGTTGACAACATGCATAACATAACAGTAAACATAACATCCTGCCGCTCGACTTTACTCTAGTCGCGACGGTCGTCAGAGTCATCGGAGCTGTCCTCGGAGCCGGAGCTAATCACGTGAATCGTGCTGCGAGAGGAAGAACCAATGAAACGACGCTTACGAGGAGGCTTCTCCTCAGAAGAAGGAAAAGGGTGCGGACTAAGAATCGGAGCAGCTGGGGTGGCAACCAACGTGGACCACTCCTCTGTGGTCTCGCGTCGAGTGACAACCGGAACATCAGGAGGCACTGAAGGAGTCTGCAGGGTGAGAGTAGTGGGTGGAGCTGGCGCCGGAACAGGTGGAGAAGGTGGGGGAGGTGGTGACTGGACATTACTAAGGGATGCGAGCGCCTCCCGGGAACGAGCCAAATCCTCCGCAAGGCTGACGATCAACTCATACTGAGAGACCATGTAGCGAGAGAGATGGACGTCCGGACGATCGCACGCTGAGTCTGGTGGAAACAGAACATGGCTCGTGGGAGTCATGGTGGGGTAGTGAGAAAGACCTGGGTGAGTCTGCATCCCGACTTCCTGCTGACGCAAGTCGATGAGAGCAGCCATGGAAGCATAGAAGACAGCCTGCTCAGGTGTGGAAGCGGGCCCTCCCTTCGCGGAACGAGAAAGTCTGCCAACCATGGAGCTCGTGAAGAGGAACACCTCAGCTCGATACTCGTGCACGAAGTCAGCCAGCTTCTCATGGTTCACCTGGAACACCGGGTCTTCTCCCTGAGGATACAGCCGAAGCCAAACTCGACGGATCAGCGCCGGAAAGCTTGACGGTGACGGGTCGAACTCAAAGGGAAAAGGAACAGGTGCCATCTACACTCACAAGGTTAGCCATTAGTAATAAAATCAATGCATCTATATGCCATGTATGCAGCAATCAAGTTGCAAGGATCAAGCAAGCTTCTAAACTACCGTTTTCTAGCGCACGGCCTAACTAGCGTGTCCTACAGTCAGCGCGGCTCTGATACCAATCGTTGTGGCACCCCGGCTCAGAGAGACCGGTTTACCTTACATTGCCAGCCCAGAGATCAAGTCTTCTGGCAATGTTCAACATATTGGTATAGAAACGACCGCTTCATTTATGATACATGCGGATACAACAGTTCGAGGATACAAACTACTTCGAGGCATGGCGGCACAGGGTGTGCGGCAACTCTATGTACATTATTTATGTCACATCTCGGGCCTCGCCTTGACGAAGAACACTACGGCAGCGGAACGATGGGGTGATGGAGCTCCATTCCACCGGGAAACTGCTGGGACACGGCCTAGTTCGCGAAGTACGGCACAATCAACTCTTCCGGTGCAGCTTCTCCTGCATCTGGCATGACACGCCAGGTCAGTACATTGAATGTACTTGCAAGCACACAATAATCAAGACATAAAGAGCACATATGAACAAGGCATGATTATAAACATGGTGAGTATGAGTGCATGGCAAATTAAACTTTAGTGCATAGTCCACAACTTACGATCACCACGTGACCACGAGTCTTACCTTCGAGTCCTCCCAATTCGATACCAGGTCACCTCATGACCACTTACCAAACGGTTCAACCATTTCAACATTTTAAGATTATTATTGCCAAATTCTTGTTGACCTCGTGTGACCTAGTACGAACTGTGTCCCATGACCGAGGACGCGGCTATTCGAATAGATTTTGACTCTGCAGAGTTTGTGCACTTTCACCACACATGGAGTTCCTCCTCCGCTCAAAACCCCCGGAACCTGTCCCACAGGATCCTTGGAACCAGCCCCGTGAGTAGTGAGCTAGACATCCCCAACGAGACCGGTATACCGCGTGTCCCCCTTACCGCATCACCGACATACTTACACAAGTCATGTCCTGGGTAGCCCGGTGTCATCCCGACACTGACCATCGCATGGTTCCAACCATCGCGTGGCCCAAACTTGTCCCAAACGGGGATGGGTACCCATAACAATACTAGCTGTCAAGGCTACCGCCGTTTACCGGCCAAGGCAACTGCCGCGCGTAGCCCTCCCACTTTGGTGAATACGCGTAAGGGATGCCCACCAGTAGACCGCATCAAGGCCTGCCCGCATAGGAAAATGTGGTTGCACGAAAAAGAGCTCGGTTCGGTGGCACTTGGTCAACGTTCAGATTAGGTGTATGAGCATAACAACATTTTTATCTTAACATGAGCATGCAATACGGTAACATGGCATGAATCAACGGTAAGATAACTAACATGGCATGACGTGATCTATATGAACATAATATGCACACCTTCTTCATAACTTATCTACCATGACCAAGATGTGAATATTCTAGTGACATGGAAATGATCGTAGAACATGGCATGATTCAATATTTCACTTGGCATGGCAGTAACAATTTAATTAGCAAATTAAATCAAGCATAAAAACCAAGTTAAGGCTTCAAATGGACAAAATCCAACTCAAGCTCCTCATGACCAGAATATTGTGGCTTGCCTTGGTCAAGTGGAGTGTCCTGGAACTCCTGGTCTTTTGCAAGCTCCTGGTCAACTTCTGCAATACAATAAAAGTGGCAAAGCAATTTAGGTCCAATGCATCATCTCTCTGTCCAGTGGACCTACGCGGGGAGTCAAGCCCCCAAACTTTGCCAACTTAAAGAGGAGATCAAGACAAAAAATTAGCAAAAAGAATCAACTCATTTGGCCTTGTGGTTTAGGAGTTATTCATGGTCAAAGTTTGGTCAAAATCCATTTTTAAATAATTAAAAATGAATTCAATTGATTTTCCTGGGGGTGGCCACGTCGAAGGCGTATTCTGGAGAATACCCCTCCACTCGTACCGCTTCGGGCTGGCCTGTGAGGCTGCCAGTGGGCCAGCCCTGGCAGGCTTAGAAGGGGAGGGGCAGAACAGAGCAGGGCGGGCTCTGGTGACGGCCTTCACCGGTGGCGAGGCCTCCCCGGCGACGGAGGAGTGCACGGCTGGAAGGAACTGGGTGAGGAGGCTCTTCCCGTACCCGTAGCTTGGCGAATGGTGGTCGGACGGCGAGGGGGTCTTCTTCTCCAGTGGACGGCGGCGGAGGGAGGTCGTCGGGGTCAAGCTACACTGCAAGATGGACCACGGCGGGCGGCGGGTTAGCTACGCCAGAGAGAAAGAAGGCTAAGGAAAGAGGGGGTTGTGCCCTGGGAGCACCAAAGGAAGGGGGCGACGGTGGAGCTCCTTCCGGCGAGCTCCGGTGAGGATCTCGTGCCAGGGCCTCCCCGGCGGGCTTCTTCCTTGCTTGCGTGCAATCCGAGTGAGGTGGGGGTGGTAGGTGTGGTCTGAGACGAGCCGGGGGCTCCAATTTCTAGAGCTCACCAAGGTTCACGTGCGGGCGTCGTCGGACCGAGCAGCAATGGCGCCAGGCGAACTGCCGAGGGGATAAGGGGGCTTCGGCGAGGTTTGCGGAGGCGGTGGCGTCGCTGCAACGGGGGCAGGCTTATCCTGAAGCTCTGCGTTGCTGGGGCGACGGGACTGGTCGTCGGCGGCAGCTCTGCGGCTCTGGATTTCCGGGACAGATGGCTAGCAGAGGCGCGAGGGGCAAAGAGGTGTTGTGCAGGCTTGCAGGGGTGGAGCACGATGCGCGGAAGCAGATACGGCTAGGGCGGCAAGCGTGCTGGTACAGTGGCGGCCCGTGGGTCTGCGGCGGACGAACAGTGCGGCGACGGCGAGCTTCCGGTGGGCTGCGTGGCGCTGGGCTGGGTGAGGTGTCGTGCGGAGGCTCTGCAGAGCTCGTGGACAAGGAGGCGCGGCTCAGGGCGCTCGGTGTGCGAGGTGCCTCTGGCGGCCAGGCCACGGGCATTGCCAGAGCGCGAGTTTGGCCGGCAGTGAGCATGCTCACCCCGTGCACTCGTGCACTGGGCTGCCACTGCTGTGCAAACGTGTCTGGCAGGTGGAGTGAACGTCCAGGAGTTGATCTGGGCGCCTGGGTGCAGTTGGTTTGGTCATATGTGGATGTGAGGTTCAACTAGATGTTTCTGCATCAAACTTTGGCAGGTTCTGTAGAGCAAATGGCTGGGAGTCTGGTGCTGAATTTTTGTGTGCAAGCTACACTTAGGAAGGACTAGCAGTGTTCAAAATTTCAGGACCAACAGATAAGTCTACAGGGTACTTGCTATACAAAGTGCTATACTGACCAGAATTGTAAAATAATTTCTATAGAAGGATTTTTGCACTGAACTTGCTCATCTCATTGCATGGGATCATGTGCCATGACTCCATTGTTTAGCAAAAAAAGTTTCAAGGCAAATGGGTAGGTAGAAGTGAGGTTAGCTTCATCCAGGAGGGGGAAACAGAGCAATTTCCTTTAGAGAAAAGGAATTTTTGGCTTAATAAAAATTGGGCAAGGTCATGAATGATCATGACTTGATCATGGCTATGGGGAAGGAGGGTCTAGGGGTCACTTGGTCCAAAAATAAAATTTGGACCCTAGTGAGCAATACCAAAAGAGTTTGCAGCTCAGGCAAATAAAATCCAAATCCAGAAAATCAGAAGAAATCAAATGCAAATAAAAGGGCCAAAAACCAGGGTGTCACAGGGGTTTGGTTATCCTTGCGCATCCTCGACTCATGGTACGTGAGTGTACTCTAATATTCGACCCCTCAGAAGAGTAGCGATCCATCTAGTAGCTAGAGTTCTCAACTAGTTTTGTAGGTTTTTGAAAATAACACACGGATTGCCCAAAATACGACACCTATCACTAATAGGCTAGAGCTCTTGACACCAAAAGTTCAAACATTACTCACATCAATACCTCAAAACTATTGCAAGTTACTACTGAAATTAAATAGCAACCTCAATTACCTACTTCTCAAAAACAAGACATAACTCAGTGAAACAACCAACTCTCTTAGCAAGATGAACATGAAAACTAAAGAGAGTTCCAGCGACAAACTAAACAAAAGCCAAGGCTCTTGCTAAGACAAACTAAGACTAAAACTAGACAGGGCAGTAACTATGAAAATATAAAGAACACACAAGAGCAAAAAGATAGGCATGAAGAATCCTATGATATGTTATAGATTTTGAAAGTGGAGCGTGTTTCTCTCCCACACAAAGTAAGACGGGGTCAAACTTATTATGAACAGCAAGCAAAGCTAAAGGAAACTAAAAATAAAACCTAAGAGCGAGACGCTCCAAGAATAGCACATAACGCATGAAGTGATAAAAATATAGTGAGACGAAGGACGAACTGATGATTGTTGATGGAGAAGGGGATGCACGGGGGCATATGATACGTCCCAAACGTACCTATAATTTCTGCTTGCTCCATGCATGTTTTGTGTGACTTTGCCATGATTTGCTTGAACTTTCATACACTTTTGACCATATTTGGACTAATCTATTAACCCAGTGCACCCAGCTGCCAATTGATGTTTTCTGCTGTTTTTGTATTTCAGGTTTTCCGGCCATTAAAAGTGCTCCAAAAATCCGGAAAAATCAGATAAAAAATCAGCGACCCAGAATCTTCCGGAATCACCAAGGAAGCGGAGGGGGGCCACCACAAGGACTCCAGAAGGGTCCCTGGCGCGGCCCCACCCTAGGCCGCGCCACGGGGCCTCCTGGCTTCCCTGTGGGACCCCTCGACACCCCCTCCGCCTATATTTAGCCCTCAGGGTGGAAACCCATAATATCAATCTCTTTTCCGCAAACTCGCCTCTGTACCGCCGCCGCCGCCGTTTCAAGATCGGGGTTGTCTGGAGAAGCTGCCCCGACACCCTGCCAGGAGGAGGAACCCCCTCCGGGAGACCATCCATAGCCATGGACGCCTCCCGGATGTGCCGTGAGTAGTCCCCCTTGGACCATGGGTCCGTGACCAGTAGCTATGTGATGTACCTCTCCCCTCTTTGTGCTTCCACTTTCGAGACCTCGTGAGCTGCCTCACATGATCGAGGCACTTTTGTAATTTCTGCTGTTGCTATGCTGAGTTTGCTGGGATCTGATGGATTATGAGACTATGTTCAGATTGTGATGAGTAATATATTTGGTTCTTCTCTTTTATATTTTGTTCTTGAGTAAATTCTTGCATGTTTTCCGTTGCAGTATTTTGCTTTGGCCAAGTAGTTTGTTGCAACTCCAAGAGGGAGCGTTATGCTTGATTGTGGGTTCAGCCCCCTGATGTCTAGCTTGAGTGACAGAAACATGAGACTAGGGGATGTGATGTTGCCACCAGGGATAAAACAACGGTGTTTGTACCCGCGGGTGCAAGGATTGTTTACTTTACGCAAAGTTCTTTTAATGCAGTTGTCTGTTGCTTTGAGTTTAAACTTTGGGTGGCATTCGCAACTTAATACCAGTGAGATGTTCTGGATAGATATCTCAAGGTGGATGATTTCGTAGTAGATGCAGTTGGATTTCGGTCTACTTACCTTGGCGTACTTCCCATTGCTTTTGGGCCCTTCCTTTCTTTGCGGCATAGTTAGCATTGCGGTGCCTTCATAATTATGTCAATTGCCCAGCTGTGATTTGTTTACCTTGCTAGCACTTTTATCGTCTTTTGGGAGAGAGACATCACTAGTGAAAATCACGGGACCCCGGTCCATCTTCACATTATTGTTTACACCCTCAATTTACTTTCAGTTTTTACTTTCAGTTCCACTTTTATCTCTTGCGTTGATCCTTTGTAAACAGCAAGGCCGGAGGAATTGACAACTCCTCTGTACTCGTTGGGAGCAAAGTTATTTGTTTCTGTGTGCAGGTCCACGTCAACTCCCTAGCCTGAAGCAAACTTCTGGCGCCGTTTTCACCTATTTGTATTTCTGCGAGTCCTACTGGAGACAAACCTTGGTATCTTCACCGAGGGAAATTTGCTACTATCTACATCCAAACTTCCACTTGGGGTAACCAACGAGGAGAGTTGCCACTCTGTATCAAGCTAATTTCTGGCCCCGTTGCCGGGGACTCCAGTCTAAAAGATAGGGGAGTTGCACACTATCTTTTATCTTTGCTTTTTAGTCTTGTTAGTTTACCTTTTAGTTTTTACTTTTGTGTCCCTTATCAAAAATACCAAAAATACCTGCTGCTACTATGGGTTCCGATGAAAACACCAAGTTGTGTGACTTCACTAGTCACAACAACAGTGACTTTATCTGCACTCCTATTGCTCCACCTGCCACTTCAGCACCTTCATATTAAATTAAACCTGCTCTGCTTAATCTTGTTATGAAAGATCAATTCTCAGGTGCTGGAGAGGACGCTGCCTTGCACTTAAACAACTTTATCGAGCTCTGTGATATGCAAAAGTACAAGGAAGTGGATGGAGACATCGTCAAGATGAAGCTTTTTCCTTTCTCTTTGAGAGGAAGAACCAAGGAGTGGCAGCAATCCTTACCCAAGAATAGTATCGATTCTTGGAACAAATGCAAAGATGCTTTTATAGGGAAGTATTATCCCCCTGCTAAAATTATTCAATTGAGGAGTAACATTATGAATTTCAGGCAATTGGATAATGAACACGTTGCCCAGGCATGGGAACGTATGAAGACACTTGTCAAGAACTGCCACACACATGGACTGAATGCCTGGATGGTTATCCAGACTTTTTATGCAGGCTTGAACTTTACCTCGCGGAACCTGTTAGATTCGGCCGCGGGAGGAACTTTTATGTCAACCACACTTGGTGCTGCCACAAAGCTACTTGATGAGATGATGTTGAACTACTCTCAGTGGCACACCGAACGATCTCCAATTGGTAAGAAGGTAAATTCTGTCGAGGAGATCTCCTCTCTAAATGAAAAGGTTGACCTTATCATGTCTCTACTTACCAAGCAAGCTCCTATTGATCCTCAGGATGTTCCTTTAAATTCTTTGGTTTCTCAAGGGCAAGTAGATGTGAACTTTGTCTCTAGAAACAACTTCAACAATAATGCTTATAGGAGTAATTTTGGTAGCACAATCCTAGGCCTTTCCCATCCAACAACTATGGGAACAACAACACTTATCCTAGCACAAAAAACTCCACCTTTGAACTAGAGACCTTGCTCAAAGACTTTATCACTACCCAAAAGGCCTTCAACAAGAGTGTAGAGGAAAAACTAGACAAACTAGATACCCTCTCGTCGAAGGTAGACAATTTAGCACATGAAGTAGAATTGCTTAAAATTAGAACTTCTCCCCTAGAGGAGAGCAAGACCACTCCTATGAATGCCATCCAAGTCCAAATTAATGAAAACATTAGGATGTTGGGAAAACTAAAAGAGAGATGGGACAGAGAAAAGGAGGAAGAAGAGAGAGTTAAGAGCCTTGCTACCTACCACACAGTAGCTACTATCCAAGTAGTTGAGGATGTCCAAACAGTTAGCACCCATCACACCCCTAGTCCCACTGGACCTACCAATGGTGATGCTACCACCTCAACCATAGATGAAGAAACCTCTATGAACATAGAGGCTTTCAAACAAGTGAGCCTAAATGATATCACTACCTCCTTGATAGATAGTAGTGACCTAGACTTTGACAACTGCACTTTACCTGAAGTTATTGGTTTCCTACACAAGATGTCTAGAGACCCCCACACTAGCACACTTAATCTTGCCTTCACAGAACATATCACCAATGCTCTAATCAAAGTTAGGGAGAAGAAGCTTAGACTAGAAGCCTCCATACCTAGGAAGCTAGAAGATGGTTGGGATCCTATGATAAAAATCAAATTGAATAACTTTTCTTGTTATGCTCTTTGTGATGTTGGAGCAAGTACCTCTGTTATGCCCAAAAGAATGTATGATATGCTTGAATTGAAACCTTTTCATCCCTGTTCTTTTGTTGTTCGTATTGTTGATTCTTCCATGAAGAAACCTTTGGGGAAGATCGAAGATGTTCTTATCATTGTCAATGACAATTATGTTCCTGTTGATTTCACTATTATGGGCATTGAGTGTGGGCCCTCTTGTCCAATTATTTTGGGACGTCCTTTTCCTCGCACAATTGGTGTTGTTATAGACATGAAAGAGGGGAATATCAAATTCCAATTCCCTCTCAAGAAAGGGATGGAACACTTTCCTAGAAATAAGATTAAGTTACCTTTTGAGTCCGTTACAAGGGCTAGTTATTTTCTTGATAAGACTTGATCTTCTGCTTTAAGCCTAGCTAATGGCTCTAAAGAAGCGCTTTCGGGAGGCAGCCTGCACCGAATTTAGGTTTTCCTTTTTGTTTTCCTTCTGTTTTTAGTGGTCTTGATGATTGTTACTACTGTAGCAACATCATTGTATCTTTACTTTTCAAGCTTTGTGCCTTTTATAGCCTCATACGACAAGGGAAGTGAAAGTTGTGACATGCTGTCCAGAAAACAGATTCTGTCCTCGTGACTAGAAAAATCAGCGAAAAATCCCAGTTCATCTTTTTGAGCTGAATTGTTTACACAGCGTGCTCTATACAATTACGAAACTTTCGTATGTTCTGAGTTTTTTTATTTGAGTTGTAGAAGTACCCCTAAAAAAATTGTTTTTACCTGCTGGTCTATTTTTCACAGATTCTGTCCTGTTTTGCCTTTTCTTCGTTTTACAAACCTTAAGCTTGATTTTTCTTTGCAAAAACTTGTTGGCAATCTTGAGAAACAGTAGCTATTCAAGGTTATCTTTATTTGCAGTAGAGAAAAATTATTTTAATAGGGCACTAACCTCTCTAATCAGTATACAATGAGTTATGTATGAAGGGAGTTTTCAAGTGCGCGATGGAAGATGATGAAAGAAGACCTTGGAGTGTCAAACGCTCAAGCTTGGGGATGCCCATGTGCACCCCCAATAAATATTCAAGGAGACTCAAGCGTCTAAGCTTGGGGATTCCCCCGTGCATCCCCTTCTTCATCAACAATTATCAGTTCGTCCCTCGTTGCACTATATTTTTATCACTTCATGCGTTATGTGCTATGCTTGGAGCGTTTCGCTCTTTACTTTTCTAGGTTTGTTTTTGCTTTGTTTGCTGTAGTAACAAGTTAGACCCCAGCTTACTCTTTTGTGTGGGAGAGATACATGCTCCGCTTGAACTAGAACTCCTCATAGAATTCGCATGCTTATTCTTTTAGCTGTGAGTTGTTCTTTTTATTTTCTTAGTTGTTGCTCTGTTTAGTTGTAGTGCTTTAGTTTTTCTAGAGCTTTTATTTTGTTTTAGGTTGAACTTTCTATAGGTTGCATGTTTTTATCTTGTTAGAGATTTTGCCTGTTGCACTGAGTTTTGTGTCTTGACTAGAAGTAGGTAGTTGAAGTTGTTATTCTCTTTGTAGTAGTAACTTGCAATAGTTTTGAGGTATTGACTAGAGTAATGTTAGAACTTTTGGTGTCAAGAGCTCGAGCCTATTAGTGATAGATGTCGTATTTTGGGCAATCCGTGTGATTTTCGAAAACCAAAAACCCCTGTTGAGAACTCTAGCTACTAGATGGATCACTACCCTCTGGAGGGTTCTAATATTAGAGTACACTCACGTACCATGAGTCGAGGATGCGCAAGGATAACCAAACCCCCATACACTCCTCCTCGGGGTACTTGTCTCTTTGTGAACCTCCTGATTAGATTGAGAGTTACCGATAATAAGTGCATGAGTTCTTTGGACTAATGTGAGTATTTGAAAGTTGACACTTCCACCCACCTATACTTTTTCTAGCCTCTTCGGTACCGTGCATTGCCCTTTCTCACCTTGAGAGTTGGCGCATACTTCGCTAGTGCATCCAAAACCTTGGCACGATACGCTTTATCATCATAAGCCTCCTTATATCTTTCCTGAAAATAGCCACCATACCAACCTACAAGGCATTTCCATAGCCTTTCCGAGATACATTGCCATGCAACATCCACCTTCTCATGACTTGATCCTCATGTCATACATGCTACTTGCTTGATCGATGAGACGCATGCTAGTTGGGCCTTGCCCTAATCATTGCTACATGACGCGCTAGTATCATTGCATATCCTTCTATCCTGGCAGAGGCATACATTTGCATCATGATAGTTATATCTTCTTCATGTGAGTACCTTTGTAAAGTGTGAAAGATCTCCTATATTCTTGTAAAATATAGAGTGTTTCCCCTAAAGTGAGGAAAAGATCCCAAATAGGACAAAATCAAAAGATCCCAAAGAGGACAAATGAGAGTTATATAGAAAGATCCATTGAGGCCACCAAAAAAATACAAAAAATAGAAAAAGGAGAAAAAGAAAAAGAAAAAGAGAGAAGGGGGCACACTACTATTCCTTTTGAGATATCCACACTAGTACTTCATCCTCTATCCCTTGTACTCCATAGAGATCATCATCATGCATATAGCTATGTGGGGACCTTCACACTATAGAACTTGGCTTGTATATTCCAATGATGAGCCTCCTCAAACGAGCTCTTGGTATTCTTGAGCAAGCAAGTTAGATGCACCCCCACTAGTTCCCTTGGAGAGCTTTTAGCTCACATGTGCATCCGTTGCATGGAAATCCCTACTCCTCACATCATATCTATCATATGTCCTTCTCTCGCCTATGATTGTCCTCATTGATGTGAGCCTTTCACACCTTTTTGTCTTCCTCCTCCACCTTCTTTCTGTTTCTCCTTTTAGGTGTCAACTTTCTTGCTCACGCTCATCCATTGCACGAGTGCTCAAAATATCGAAAGGGAGTGGATCAGCTTGTACCTAGCTAGTGGTCTGGGGACGAGTCAAGATAAGAATCCAAAGGAGACAAAGTGTGAAACTTTAGTAGATAGTTGTTCTCAACAACCTTTTTTCTCTCTTTTTCCCAGTCCCTTGCTTGCACGCAAACACCATCTGGAGACATTCGAGTCACGGACAGCGAGAGCTCTTGCACCTTTTGTTATTTTGTTGCTTGTGTCCATGCTAATATAGACTCTTGATTGTTAAGACTTGAATTGAATTGCATGCTTTGATTGCTTTCCTTAAAAGTCCTTATATGGTTGTGTGGCATGTCACCATAGAAATTATGCTTGTTATCATTTACCTACTCGAGTACGAGCAGGAATTAAGCTTGGGGATGTTGATACGTCCCAAACGTATCTATAAATTCTGCTTGCTCCATGCATGTTTTGTGTGACTTTGCCATGATTTGCTTGAACTTTCATACACTTTTGAGCATATTTGGACTAATATATTAACCCAGTGCACCCAGCTGCCAGTTGCTGTTTTCTGCTGTTTTTGTATTTCAGGTTTTCCGGCCATGAAAAGTGCTCCAAAAAATCCGGGAAAATCAGATAAAAATCAACGACCCGGAAGCTTCTGGAATCACCAAGGCAACGGAGGGGGGCCACCACAGGGACTCCAGAAGGGTCCCTGGCGCGGCCCCACCCTAGGCCGCGCCAGGGGGCCTCCTGGCTGCCCTGTGAAGAACTGATGCACTTGTTATCGGTAACTCTCAATATAATCAGGAGGTTCACAAAGAGACAAGTACCCCGATGAGGAGTGTATGGGGGTTTGGTTATCCTTGCGCATCCTCGACTCATGGTACGTGAGTGTACTCTAATATTCGAACCCTCCAGAGGTTAGTGATCCATCTAGTAGCTAGAGTTCTCAACAGGGTTTTTTTTGGTTTTCGAAAAACACACGGATTGCCCAAAATACGACATCTATCAATAATAGGCTCGAGCTCTTGACACCAAAAGTTCAAACATTACTCTAGTCAATACCTCAAAACTATTGCAAGTTACTACTACAAAGAGAATAGCAACTTCAACTACCTACTTCTAGTCAAGACACAAAACTCAGTGCAACAGGCAAACTCTCTAAAAAGATAAAACATGCAACCTATAGAAAGTTCAACCTAAAACAAAAGAAAAGCTGTAGAAAAACTAAAGCACTACAACTAAACAGAGCAGCAGCTAAGAAAATAAAAAGAACAACTCACGGCTAAAAGAATAATAAGCATGCAAATCCTATGAGGATTTCTAGTTCAAGCGGAGCGTGTAACTCTCCCACACAAAAGAGTAAGATGGGGTCTAACTTGTTACTACAGCAAACAAAGCAAAAACAAACCTGGAAAAGTAAAGAGCGAGACGCTCCTAGCATAGCACATGACGCATGAAGTGATAAAAATATAGTGCAACGAGAGACGAACTGATAATTGTTCATGAAGAAGGGGATGCACGGGGGCATCCCCAAGCTTAGAAGCTTGAGTCTCCTTGAATATTTATTGGGGGTGCACATGGGCATCCCCAAGCTTGAGCGTTTGACGCTCCAAGATCTTCTTTCATCATCTTCCATCGCGCACTTGAAAACTCCCTTCATATATAACTCATTGTAGACTGATTAGAGAGGTTAGTACCCAAGTAAAATAATTTTTGATCTACTGGAAATAAAGATAACCTTGAAGAGATATTGTTTCTCAAGATTTCCAACAAGTTTTTGCAAATAAAGAGCAAGCTTAAGGTTTGCAAAACGAAGAAACGGGAAAACAGGACAGAATCTATGAAAAACAGACCAGCAGGTAGAAACGAATTTTTTTAGGGATACTTCTGCAACTCAAATCAAAAAACTCAGGACATACGAAA
Source organism: Bromus sterilis (assembly GCA_950022295.1). Classification (NCBI taxonomy): domain Eukaryota; kingdom Viridiplantae; phylum Streptophyta; class Magnoliopsida; order Poales; family Poaceae; genus Bromus; species Bromus sterilis. The sequence continues at coordinate 131,468,938 of OX465601.1, read as the reverse complement.
GTTTAGTAATTGTATAGAGCTAAAAGAAAAACCTAAATTCGTTGTGGGCTTCCTCCCGAAAGCGCTTCTTTAAAGCCATTAGCTAGGATTAATGCAAAAGATCAAGTTGTATCCATTGAACCATCATCAAGATCATCAAAAAGCTATTCAATAGTACAACTAGTCTTAATAGGTTTCTCAAATAAAGGACGAATGAAAATGCTTCTTGGAATAAAATCAAAAGGAGGAAATCAATTGGAGTTTCATTAAAGTTAAAGATAGGTGTCTCCTCCAAAGTTTTCACCGGTTCAACTCTCTTGGCAATGGGTGTGTTTGCTTTAGCTCGAGGAACCTCGGGGACGTAAACGAACTTAGGTTACTTCTTTAACGGAGTTTCATCCTTTTTGGTTTTGATTGAGGAAAAGGTAGTTCCTAGAGTTTCAATAACTTCCTCAATCTTTTCTATCCTAGAAGACTTCTCATCAAGGGATTTAATAGTCTCCAAAGTTTTGACAATTTTCTGCATGGAGTTATCTAGCCTATTCAAATTCCCTTGAATCTTACGAATCAACTCATTCACCCTATCGATACTTGGCATCTCTAGCTCTATTTTTTCAAGTTTTCTCATAATGTGAGCTAAAGTAATGTCCTCCTTAATACTAATACCTGGGAGACTTCCAACAATATTTTCAATAACATTAAGGGCTTCCCAAACTGGGGCCTCTATGAAGTTCCCCTTGATAGCAGTGTCTAAAAGAAACCTAATCCAAGAAGTGATCCCAACATAAAAATTTCTAAGCAAGATAGTAGTGGATTGTTTCTTGGTGACTCTTTTTTGAGAATCATTAATTCTATACCAAGCATCTTTCAAACTTTCACCACCTCTTTGAGTAAAGGTAAGTACTTCTGCCACACCAAAGGCAAAAGGACCAGCCATAGTGGTAATACTGACAAGGTAACATGTATTTTTGGTATTTTTGATAAGGGACACAAAAGTAAAAACTGAAAGGTAAACTAACAAGACTAAAAAGCAAAGATAAATGATAGTGTGAAACTCCCCTATCTTGTAGACTGGAGTCCCCGGAAACGACGCCAGAAATTGGCTTGCTGGTGCCAAAGTTGACGGGGCAAAACTTGTGTAGAGCTTCGCTCCCCGGCAACGGCGCCAGAAATTGGCTTGATACGGCGAGGATCTCTCACTCCTCGTTGGTTACCCCAAGTGGAAGGTGAGATGTAGCATAGCAGCAAATTTCCCTCGGTGAAGATACCAAGGTTATCGAACCAGTAGGAATCCAAGAGATACAAGAAGGTGTCACGGCGCTTGACGTGGACCTGCACACAGCAACAAATAACTTTTCTCCCAACGAGTACAGAGGAGTTGTCAATTCCTCCAGCCTTGCTGTTTACAAAGGATCAACGCAAGAGATAATAATAGTGGCATCTGAAAGTAAAGACTGAAAGTAAACTAAGAATGTAAACAGTAATGTGAAGATGGACCGGGGTCCCGTGATTTTCACTCGTGATGTCTCTCTCCCAAAAGACGATAAAAGTGCTAGCGAGGTAAACAAATCACAGCTGGGCAATTGACAGAATTATGAAGGCACCGCAATGCTAACAATGCTGCAAAGAAAGGAAGGGCTCAAAAGCAATGGGCAGTACGCCAAGGTAAGTAGACCGAAATCCAACTGCATCTACTACGAATCATCCACCTTGAGATATCTATCCAGAACATCTCGCTAGTATTAAGTTGTGAATCCCGCCCAAAGTGTAAACTCAAAGCAACAGACAACTGCATCAAAAGAACTTTGCGTAAAGCAAACAATCCTTGCACCCACGGATAAAAGCACCGTTGTTTTATCCCTGGTGGCAACAGCACATCCCCTAGTCTCATGTTTCTGTCACTCAAGCTAGACATCAAGGGGCTGAACCCACAATCAAGCATAACGCTCCCTCCTTGAGTTGCAACAAACTACTTGGCCAAAGTAAAATACTGCAACGGAGAACATGCAAGAATTTACTCAAGAACAAAATATAAAAGAGAAGAACCAAATATATTACTCATCACAATCTGAACATAGTCTCATAATCCATTAGATCCAAAAAAACTCAGCATAGCAACAACAAAAATTACAGAAGTGCCTCGATCATGTGAGGCAGCTCACGAGGTCTCGAAAGTGGAAGCACAAAGAGGGGAGAGAAGTACATCACATAGCTACTGGTCAGGGAACCATAGTCCAAGGGGGACTACTCACGGTACATCCGGGAGGCGTCCATGGCTATGGATGGTCTCCCGGAGGGGGTTCCTCCTCCTGGCATGGTGCCGGGGCAGCTTCTCCAGGCAGCCCCGATCTAGAAACAGCGGCGGCGGCGGCGGTACAGAGGCGAGATCACGGAAAAGAGATCGATATTAGGGGTTTCCACCCCGAGTGCTAAATATAGGCGAAGGGGGGCACCGAGAAGGGCCACAGGGCAGCCAGGAGGATCCCTGGCACGGCCTAGGGTGGGGCCGCGCCAGGGACCCTTCTGGAGTCCCTTTGGTGGCCCCCTTCCCTCCTTTGGTGTTTCCGGAAGCTTCCGGGTCGCTGATTTTTTATCTGATTTTTCCGGATTTTTTGGAGCACTTTTAATGGCCGAAAAACCTGAAATACAAAAACAGCAGAAAACAACAACTGGCAGCTGGGTGCACTGGGTTAATAGATTAGTCCAAATATGCTCAAAAGTGTATGAAATTTCTAGCAAATATTGGCAAAGTCACACAAAACATGCATGGAGCAAGCAGAAATTATATATACGTTTGGGACGTATCAATAACCATCGAGGTGGTCCAACCATGTATAGGGAATTTCTTAACAAGAGATTTCATTCGTTCCCAAGCTTGGACAACGTGTTCATTATCCAATTGCCTAAAATTCATAATGTTACTCCTCAATTGGATAATTTTAGCAGGTGGGTAGTACTTCCCAATAAAAGCATCTTTGCACTTATCCCAAGAATCTATGCTATTCCTAGGCAAAGATTGAAACCAGATTTTAGCTCCGTCCCTCAAAGAGAAAGGAAAAAGCTTGAGCTTAACAACATCACCTTCTACTTCTTTATACTTTTTCATATCACATAACTCAACAAAATTGTTCAAGTGTAAAGCAACATCATCTCCAGCACCAGAGAATTGATCTCTCATAACAAGGTTTAGCAAAGCAGGTTTAATTTCTTAAGAGGTAGCTGAAGTGGCAGGCGTGGCAATAAGATTTCAGATAAAGTCTTTGTTGTTGTGACTAGTGAAGTCACACAACTTGGTGCTTTCAGTGGAACCCATAGTAGCAGCAAGTGTGGCAGATTTTTTTTGTAATTTTTGATATAAGACACAAAGATAAAAACTGAAAGGTAAACAAACAAGACTAAAAAGAAAAGGTAAAAGGTAGTGGGCAACTCCCCTATCTTATGACTCAGAGTCCCCGGCAACGGCACCAGAAATTCGCTTGATGACGAGAGAGTTGACTAGTGCAACGCCTCTCCTCGTTGGTTACCCCAAGTGGAAGGTGTGATGTAGGATAACGGAAAATTTCCCTCGGTGAAGATACCAAGGTTTGTCTCCAGTAGGACTCTGAAAATGATAAGTAGGTGGTGAAGCGAGCAACGCATCGTTTGAGATATTTCTCTCTTAACGTGGACCTGCACACAACACAAATAACTTTGCTTCCCAACGAGTACAGAGAGGTTGTCAATCTCTCCGGCCTTATTAGTTCACAAAGGATCAACGCAACATATAATGATAATGATAGCAATTGAAAGGTAAAAACTAGAAAGTAAATGAGCGTGCAAACAGTATTGAGAATATGGACCGGGGTCCCGTGATGTTCACTAGTGACGTCTCTCTCCCAAAAGACGATAAAACTGCTATGCGAGGTATACAAATTACAGATGGGCAATTGACTGGATTATAAACGCACTGCAATGCTAACTATGCTTCAAAGAAAGGAAGAGGCTCAAAAGCATGGGCAGTACGCCAAAATAAGTAGACTGAAATCCAACTGCATCTACTACTAATCATCCACTTTGAGATGCCTATCCAGAACACCTCGCTGGTATTAAGTTGTGAGCCCCACCCAAAGTGTAAACCCGAAGCAACAGACAACTGCATTAAAAAGCACTTTGCGTAAAGTAAACAATCCTTGCAACCGTGGTTACAAGAACCGTTGTTTTCCCCCTTGTGGCAACAACACATCCCCTAGACTCATGTTTCTGTCACTCAAGCGTGTCATCAGGGGGCATGAACCCACAACCGAGCATAACATTCCCTCTTGAAGTTACTACCTACTACTTGGCCAAAGCAATAAACAGCAACGGAGAACATGCAAGAATTACTTAGGAATAAAATTATAAAAGATAAGAACCAAATATATTACTCTATCACAATCTGAACATAATCTCATAATCCATCATATCCCATCAAACTCAGCATAGCAACAGCAGAAAGATTACATATGTTCCTCGATCATGTAGGGCATCTCACGAGGTCTAATCCATAAAGAACAAAGAGGCGAGGATAACATCACATAGCTACTGATCACGGACCCATGGTCCAAAGGAAACTACTCACGGCACATCTGGGAAGCGTCCATGGTGGAGGGGAGGCTCCCGAAGGTCAATCCTCCCTCCGGCAGGGTGCCGGGAAGAGGTCTGTTGACGCTCCCGATCTTGGAAGCACGGCGGCGGCGGAACAGAGGCGAGATCACAAAAAAGGGTTCTGTCCTCGGGGGTTTCGCGTCACGCGGAATAAATAGGCGAAGGGAGGCAGCCAGGGGGGCCACCAGGTGTCCAGGAGGCCACCCGGCGCATCCCTACCCTAGGCCGCGCCACCTGGATGCCTGGGCACCAGGTGGGGCCCCTCCGGCCCTCCTTCGAGACTCTGGAAGTTTCCGTTATGCTGATATTTTATCTGATTTTTCCCGGATTTTTGGAGAACTTTTAATATGGGGGAAACCTGGAATAGAAAAACAGCATAAAACAGGAACTGACACTGGGGTGCACTGAGTTAATAAGTTAGTCCAAATATGATCAAAAGTGTATGAAAGTGTATCTAGATCATAGCAATATCACACAAAACATGTATGGAGCAAGCAGAAATTATAGATACGCTTGGAACGTATCAAATGCTAATTATGCTACTGGAAAGCTAGAGGCTCAAAAGTATGGGTAGTACGCCAAGACAAGTAGACCGAAACCCATCTTCATCTACTCACTAATCATCCACCTTGAGATATCTATCCAGAACATCTCGCTGGTATTAAGTTGCGAGCCCCACCCAAAGTGCAAACTCAAAGCAATAGACAGCTGCATTAACAAACTTTGCGTAAGGTGAACAATCCTTGCAACCACGGTTACAAGCATCATTGTTTTCTCCCCGGTGGCAACAACACATCCCCTAGTCTCATGTTTCTATCACTCAAGCTAGACATCGGGGGGTATGAACCCACAATCATGGATAACGCTTCCTCTTGGAGTTACTATCTACTACTTGGCCAAAGAAATAAAGAGTAACAGAGAACATGCAAGAATTACTCAAGGACAAAATATAAAAGGTAAGCTGAATATCTAACGCATCACAATCTGAACATAATCTCATAATCCATCGGATCCCAGCAAACACAACATAGCAACAGAAGGAAAATTACATACGTGCCTTGATCATATAGGGCAGCTCACAAGGACTAATAATTGAAGAACAAGATTGGAGAGAAGACATCACATAGCTACTGGTCATGGACCCATTTACAAAGGGGGACTACTCACGACACATCCGGGAAGCGTCCATCGTGGTGGAGAAGCTCCCGGAGGTCAATCCTCCCTCCGTCAGGGATCAGGGAAGAGGTCTTCTGGTGTTCCTGATCTTGGAAGCGCGACGGCGACGGAACAGAGAGGAAATTCGCGATGCGGGGTTCTCCTTGAGGGTTTTCGGGACGAGGAGGTAACATAGGACGAAGGGGGCACCAGGGGGTGTTCCCACCCCCAGGCGCCCTGCTGGCGCGGCCAGGGTTGGGGCTGCGCCACCTGGACTCCTGGGAGGGGTGGCCCCCCTCTGGCTCCCCTTTAGTGATTTCGGAAGCTTCCGTCCTGCTGATTTTTTATCTGATTTTTCTGGAATATTTGGAGCTATGTAAATGGGGGTACAATAATTGCAACTTATAGACATCAGCAGACAGAAACTGGCACGGTTCACTGAGTTAGTAGGTTAGTCCAAATATGTGTAAAAAGATATAAAAGTGTAGCAAAACATGTAGCAATGTCACATAAAAGGGCATGGAACAAGCATAAATTATAGATACTTTTGGAACGTATCAACATCCCCAACCTTAATTCATGTTCGTCCTGGAGTAGGTAAATGATAACACAGATAATTTCTGTGGTGACATGCTAACACACATATATAAGAACTTCAAAGTAAAGCAAGTAAGATGTGCAATTCAAGTCAAGATAATAACAAGCAAGAGTCTATATCAAGTATTGAAATTAGCAAAGCATGGACATAAAGGTGCAAGAGATCTCGTTGTCCGTCACTCGAATGTCTCTAAATGGTGTTTCGTGCAAGAAGTGGGGGATGGGTTTAGAGAATAAAAAATACTATATAGTTTAATTGGGAACTCAATCTACTAAAGTTTCACACTTGGTCTCCTTCGGGATATTATTTTGACTCATCCCCAGACCACTAGCCAGGTACAACTCAAACTGATCCTCTCCCTTTCTACTTTGAGCACTCATGCAATGGATGAGCGCGAGCAAGATACGTTGGCACTTAGGATGGCAAAGAGAAAAATGACGGGGAAGGGAGACAAAAAGGGTGTGAAAGGCTCACATCAACGAGGACAATCATAGGCGAGAGAAAGCAAAATGATAGATATGATGTGAGTAGGGATTTCCATGCAACGGATGCACATATGAGCTAAGGTAAGTTCTCCAATTGAACTAGTGGGGCTGCATCCAACTTGCTTGCTCATGAATACCTAGAGCTCATTTGAGGAGGCTCATCCTTGGAATATGCAAGCCAAGTTCTATAGTGTAAGGGTCCCCACATAGTTATGCATGAATGATAATCTCTATGGAGTACATATATGACAATGAAGTATGAGTGTGGATCTTTTCAAAAGAATAGTAGTGTTGCCCCCCTTCTCTTTTTTTTTCTTTTTTCTTTCTTTTTTCTATTTTTTGTATTTTTGTGGCCTCATTGGCTCTTTCAATTTATCTCTAATTTGTCCTCTTTGAGCTCTTTTAATTTGTCCTCTTTGGGATCTTTTCCTCACTTAAGGGCAACACGCGAACGGGCATGTAGCCTAGTGGTTGCAGCAAACCTAGTAGCACCCCAGGTCCTTGGTTCGACTCCTTGTGGGAGCGAATTTAAACAGGTCTGGAATTTCTGAAAATAAAAGACTGTGGGGTCGTTGCCTCACAGTAAGAATTCAAAAAAAACTTAAGGGAAACACTCTATATTTTACAAGAATATAGAAGATCTTCACTCTTTACAAGAAGTACTCACCATAAAGAAAGAATGAAAACTATCATGATGTATGCAAATGTATGCCTCTGCCAGTGTAGCAGGATATGCAATGATACTAGCACGTCATGTAGCAATAATAAAGGCAAAGCCAAACTAGCATGCGACTCCTCGATCAAGCGAAAGCATGTATGACATGAAGATCAAGTCATGAGATGGTGGATGTTTCATGGCAATGTATCTCGCAAAGGCTATGGAAATGCGTTGATAGGTAGGTATGGTGGCTGTTTTGAGGAAGATATAAGAAGGTCTATGATGACAGAGCGTATCATGCCAAGGGTTTGGATGCACTGGCGAAGTATGAGCAAACTCTCAAGATGAGAAAGGGCAATTCATGGTACCGAAGAGGCTAGAAAAATATGGAAGGTGGAAGTGCCAACAATCGAATACTCGCATTAGTATGAAGAACTCATGCACTTATTATCGGTAACTCTCTATCTAATCGGGAGATTAAAAAAGAGACGAGTACCCCGAGGAGGAGTGTATGGGGGTTTGGTTATCCTTGCGCATCCTCGACCCATTGTACATGAGGGTACTCTATATATTCCAACCCCTCAAGAGGTTAGCGATCCATCTAGTAGCTAGAGTTCTCAACTAATTTTTGTAGTTTTTGAAAATAAGCATGAATTACCCAAAATAAGACACCTATCACTAATAGGCTCAAGCTCTTGGCACCCTAATGTCCAAATATTACTCGAATCAATACCTCAAAACTATTGCATGTTACTACTACACTTGTAATAGCAACCTTAATTACCTACTCATGCAAGACACACAACTTAGTGAAACAAGCCAACTCTCTAAACAAGATAAGCATGAAAACTAAAGAGAGTTCCTAGAACATCCTAAACAAAAGATCTTAAAAAGATAAGCATGAAAACTAAGAGCTAATCATGACATCAGCTATGAAAAGATAAAGAACACACACAAAAAGAAAGATAAGCATGCAAGCCTATGTTGTGTTCTAGGGTGGAATGGAGTGTGTTTCTGTCCCAAACAATTAAGGCTAGGATCCAACTTGTTATGAACACCAAGAAAAACTAAAAAAACTAAAAATTAAAGAGAGAGACGCTCCAAGTTTAGCACATACCATATGAAGTGACAAAAAGATAGTATGTAGAAGGACGAACTGATGATCGTTGGTGGAGAAGGGGATGCACCGGGGGCATCCCCAAGCTTAGACGCTTGAGTCTCCTTGGATATTTCTTGGGGGTGCATGGGGGCATCCCCAAGCTTGAGCACTTGACATTCCCGAATCTTCTTTCATCATCTTCCTTCGCATACTTGAAAACTCCCTTCATACGAAACTCATCATAAGATGATTATAGTTTTTTTAACCAAGACCGTAGAACAATCGTTCTACGGCAAATATATTAATAATAATAATAATAATAATATGTACAAAAGAGCAATGGTAATCAACCAATGCCAGTTCTATGGAAAATCCTTACAATGGTCTTGGTTTCAAAAACTATGAACGAGGATCGTTCAAATTACTGTCTATCCACTGAGTGAGAACAGTCTTGTATTTATTCTTGATGTTGTTTAAGATGAGATGCAGGTCTCTCTTGATTCCTCTTTTCCATGACTCAGAAGAGGGAGTGATACCTTTGAAAATCCAGTCATTTCTTTGCATCCAAATGTGCCAGCAACTCATAATTATGATCTTAGTTGCAATTTCTCTAGGGAGGCAATCATGGATGAGTCGAATCTGCTCTAAGTATGAGATGCCTCTCTTCTACTGTGGGGTTAGAAAATCCCAGACTTGAATGGAAAATGTACAGTCCCAAAATAGATGAAGAATGGTTTCTTCAGTGGCATGTGTGCATAAAATACAGTTATATGAAGGGAGGTGAAAGGACTTTCTCTGCAGCAGATTTCTAGTGTTGATTCTGTCATAGATCAGGAGCCAAAAGAAGATCTTGTACTTTAAAATAGTTGCACTTATCCATATGAGTGAAAAGATCTGTGGGCAGTCTTCTTTGGGGTGAATTGCTTTATAGAGTTTGGATGAAGAAAATCCATTATTACTCCATTCATAAGTCCAAGTGTCATGATCATTGTTGAACTGAATATTTTCAAGATTTTTCCTCATCTCAAGCAACTGGTTGTATGCAATTTGTGACAGTGGGAGATGGAAGTGGTGATTCAAATCTTGGTTGAGGCAAAATTGGTGCAGACTAATCTTGTGCTGCTTTGAGTATGAAAAGAGCTCAGGGTATCGAGTTTGCATAAGACTAGATCCCCAATTGTTTTCCCATAAAAGGATGTTGTCTCCCATGCCAATCTTTCCAATGGCCATGCTTTTAAATTCTGTCATATATTTCATAATATATTTCCACCAGAATGAGCCCACATGTCTGTCATGAATGATGCCTTCAAAATAGTATGATTTCCAGATCAAATGTACCCATGGCAGGTTGTGATGGTTGCTGAATTCGTGAATGAACTTCATTTGCAGAAATTTGTTTTGCAAATTCAGGTTTAAAACACCAAGTCCACCATATTTATTTGGTTTGCACACTTTGTCCCATTTGATCGGTGCAGTACCTCTATATTCCATCCCATATTTCCTCCGGAAGCAGTGTTTCAAATATTTGATAATTTGATCAGTGATGCCTTTTGGAACAGAGAGGGTGCTCATGTAAAAGGCAGGAAGGCTGGTAAAGACAGACTTGATAAGTGTGAGTTTCTCCCCTTGAGACAATAGTGTGGAACAACCGGCTAGTCTTCTATCTATCATGTTTAGGATTAGTGCAAAATCTTCCATTCTAGATTTGTTAGTTCTTAGAGGCAAACCCAGGTATGTGAAAGGGAAACTCCCCATTGCACACCCAAATTGTCTAATAAAATTGTCCATCTGATTGTTTCTCACATTAATGGGAATCATCAGACATTTGGCATAATTTACTTTAAGCCCAGTAAAAGAACTGAAGTATCTGAGCAGGTTGATGAGTTGTGAGAGCTGAGTGGGTGATGCAGGCATTATCATCAATGTGTCATCTGCATATTGAATCACATGAAAATCTGAGCATCGATGATTTGGGATGGGATGCTCAATCAATCCGTTGTACATTGCTTCATTCAGGATAGTTCGTAAGAGGTCTGTTGCAACCACAAAAAGGAGAGGTGACAATGGGTATCCTTGTCTGACACCCCTTTTTCAAGGAAATTTCTTGCCAGGGATACCATTCAGAAGAATAGATGATTGTCCAGATTCCAAGATCATCTGTGACCACATCATCCATATTTGTCCAAAACCTCTAGCTTTCAGAATATTTAGAATGGCCTTGTGTTCCAGCATGTCAAAAGCTTTCTCAAAATCCAGTTTTAGTATGATCAGTTCTTTCTGTGATGTGTGGCACTGATGCAGAAATTCATAGGACCATGCTAGGCAATCTTGAATGGATCTATTATTTAAGAAACCATATTGATTAGCATGGACCAGCTTTAAATTAATCTTCTGTAATCTGTTGGCCAAGAGCTTGGTGATGATCTTGATGGAGCAGTTGAGGAAAGAAATTGGCCTGAAGTCATTGGGATTAATTGGAGAATCCTTCTTGGGAATGAGGGCAATAAAGGACCCATTGATTCTTTGAAGTGTGACTCTACCTTTGTAAAATTCTTCAATAAGCTCATAAAAGTCAGGAGCAAGAAAGTCCCAGCATTCCTTTACAAAGTTGTTGGTGAATCCATCAGGTCCAGGTGATTTTTCCATAGGCGGATTTTTAATTACCTGATCAATCTTTTGCTTAGTGAAAGGTGCTTCCATTTTAGACATATCATGAAATCTTGGGAGGAGTTCATCAATCTGCAGGGGTTGCTGGTTGACATGCTGGTACTAAGTCTATCTTTGAATGTGTGCCATAATAAGTTAGCTTTGCTCTGGTGATATTTGAAGGCAGTCCCATAGCTATCTTGTATGGTGTCAATGTAGTTCAGTCTGTGCTTGATGGTAGCTTTGGCCTGAAAGTATTTGGAGTTTGCCTCACCAAATTTAACCCATCTGATGGTTGCTCTTTGCTTCCAGTAGATCATCTATTGGTATAGAAGTTTGAGTATATGGGCTTTGATAATGTTCCTGCCATTATCTTCAGCAGTAGTCATATCTCTGAATTCTTCAAGCTTATCCCAAAATGAGAGGAGTGTGTTTGAGCATATGATAGTGTTGTTAAGATTTGAAAAATTCCTAGCCTAGATTTTCAACCCATGTCTTAATCTTTTAAATTTTGCAGTGATTCTTTTGGCACTGTCTTTGATATGAATGTCTTGGTTCCAGTTCCCTCTTGGAAATTCTTTAAATCCTTCTATCTTCAGCCAATAGTTCTCAAGTCTAAATACGGCAGCTTTGGGAATCATTGTACCAATCTGTATCAGGCTAGGAGAGTGATCAGATATGGGTTTAGCCAGTGGGAATGCCAATGTATTGGAAATGAATTAGTCCATGATTCTGATGTAAAAACCCAATCTAGTTTCTGAAGAAGGTGTGCTTCTTGCATGTTTCTCTAGGTGAATTCTCTGCCTTTGAGTGGAATCTCCACTAATCCCAACGTGTTGATGGCCTCATTAAATTTGAGCATATCCTAAAAATTTCCTCCAGCTCTACTTCTGTTATGTGGGTACCTGATGTAGTTAAAATCTCCCATGATCATCCATCTTGTATCTTCAGGCATATCAATATTCCGAAACCAGCTTAGAAATTCATGTCTGGTGTGGTCAACACATGGTCCATGTATGTTTGTAAGTATCCAAGAATCACCCGTTAGTTTGGATATGAGTCTGATTGATAGAGAAAATTCATTTTTGAATAGAGTCTCGCCAATAAATAGACTACTATTCCATGCTGTCAAAATTCCTCCTGAAGCACCCACAGATGGGACAAAATCAAATTTATTGAGTTGTTTGGGGGCAGAAGTTACTAACATATCTACTATAAAAAATCTCTTTTGGTTTCCTGAATGCAAATAATGTCACTGCCTGATTCTTTGATTTTATCTCTAAGTGCAAGCCATTTATCACTATCATTTATACCTCAGATATTCCATTTGATAATGTTCCAGTTTCTATTCATATTGATCTAAGTGTACTGTAAAACCATCCTCATCCATCACAGGGAAAACAGAACATGACCTAGAACACTGAAAATATCTGATGCATACAAACTGTCTGAACTGATATGTCATACTTATTAGAGGCCACATAAATCCTGGTGAGTAACAGACTCTCAACATAGAGATGGCAGGTGGAGATAAACTAAACATATTTCTAGTGGTCATTAGTAACATCAGAACACTCAAAATGCTGCAGATAGGTGCTCCTGCTGCTCTAATTTCTTCTCTGCAGCCTTGCTTGCAGTCTGTCCTGCCTTCTTCTTCTTGGATTTATTCATAGCTTCTTCTTGACATTCCTTATCTGCTACCTTGCAGAAAGAAACAGATAGGTTTTTCAAAATTTTAGAAGGCAATTCAGGAGGGACTGTATTACATGTGAAGCAATGTGAATTTTCACAGTAATTATGTTTAAATCCTTTATGTAGTCCCTTAATCCTGCAGCTCCTTCTTACCTCAGATTCAACAACTAGTCCCTTATCTTTTCTCTTTCTTCTGTACTGGATGGTGAGTGGTTCCACCAAGGTTGCCACAGGGGATGTTTCCAGGTTGTTTTTGGAAGCACTGTCAGCAGTTTCTTCAGTGTCTTTCTCCAGGTTCTGGCAGGTTGGTGCCTGTGATAATGGGAAACTATCAAGAAGGTGGAAGGTAAGGAACTCATCATGGGTTGATCTATCAGCTATGATGTTCCGCATTTGAGATTTCGGCAGTTCTTTACACCATTCAAAGCTATCAGGTGATGCAAGTGCTAGGATAATAAAATTAAACCACTAGGCAGACACCTGAATCTCTGGGTTGTCCTATGGAGGAGCAAAGTGAGCTTTCCACAGCTCCATACCCTGTTGGTTGGGTGCATCCTTCTTCAGGTTGGATTACTCTTCGGCTGGACAATCATGTGCATTATAAGTGCAGTTTTGTCTGAAAGCAGGAAGGGAAAGCCAGGTGGTTCATCTGAGTTACCTTCCATGGAGCCATCACCTATCTCGGTTACAGCAGTGGATTGAACTGTAGGTAGAGTAGGAGCTTCCATTTCCTGTGGCACTTCCAACATAACTTCAGTGGATTCCTCTTCCAAAATAGGTCCAGTAGCAGACAAATGAGCGATGGCTGGGATGTTACAAAGATCAATTTCAGGGAATAAGGAAGTATCAGGCTGAAGTGGATCATAATGAGTTGCATTACCTTGGAGGTTCAAAGCAGCTTGCAACATATCGTCATCCACTTGGAACACACCATGTTCCTATACTGGAGCAATCTCATGTGCTGCAGCAATCACATTTCCCATGTGCAGCATATCTGTATCTTCTGTATTGTGTGCTTCTGTTTCCTAGTTGAACAGACTGAACTTGCAGATCAAAAGTATTAGCTGTTGCTGGCTCATTGAGATCAGTCGGGTGCATGGGGATGATGGGCATGCTGGGGAGATCAATAGGGAGCAATATATCTAGGTCCATCAGATTGGGTGAATTCTCCTCACTGGAAATAAAGATATTCTTGAAGAGCTACTGTTTCTCATGGTTGCCAAAAAGCTTTTGCAAAGAAAAAGCAAGCTTATGGTTTGCAAAACAAGGAAAACACAAAACGTGGCAGAATCTATGAAAAACAGACCACCAGGTAGTAAATAATTTTTTTGGGGTACTTACGCAACTAAAATAACAAAACTGAGAACATACGCATGAAAGATAATTGTGTAGATCATGCTTTCAAAAAAATCATAAAAAAGATGATCTGGTGATTTTTGGCTAATTTTTTCGTCAAGGGCACAGAATCTGTTTCTGGATAGCATGTCACAACTTTTGAACTTTCTTGCAATCAGAGCCTAAAACTTAGCACAAAGATTGAAAATAAAGATACAATGATGTTACTAAAGTATTAACAAGCACCAAGACCACTAAAACTGAAATTAAATACATCTTTTGTTGCCTCCCAACAAGCGCTTTATTTTATGCCTTTTAACTAGGCATGATACAAAGAAGATCAAGTTTTGTCAATATCAAAAGAATAGCTTGCCCGTGTAACGGACTCATAAGGTAACTTAATCTTCTTCCGAGGGAAGTGTTCCATTCCCTTTTTGAGGGGTAATTGGAATCTAATGGTCCCTTCTTTGATGTCAATGATAGCACCAACGGTGCAAAGAAAGGACGTCCCAAAATAATTGGACATGAGATATCACACTCAATATCCATAACAAGAAAATCAACGGGAACATAATTATCATTGACAATAATAAGAACATCATCAATCCTCCCTAAAGGTTTCTTTACGGAAGAATCAACAAGATGAACACCAAAAGAACATGTATCAAAAGATTTCAAATTGAGCATATCATACATTGGTTTGGGCATAACGGAGGCCCTAGCTCCAACATCACATAAAGCAAAGCAAGAGAAATTGTTCAATTTAATTTTGGCGATGGGATCCCAACCGTCCTCTAGCTTTCTAGGGATATAAGTCTCTAGATTGAGATTCTCCTCCCTAGATTTGATAAGAGAATTGGTAATATTCTCGGTGAAGGCAATATTAAGTGTGCTAGTGTGGGGGTCTTTAGCCATTCTTTGCAAAAATGTGATGACTTCAGAGAGACTACAATTATCAAAATCAAGATCACTACCATCAATTAAAGTGGTGCTGATATCATCTAAGCTCATTCTCTTAGTAGTCTCTAGATTGATAGGACTTTCTTGTCCTACAGTTGAGGCATTAGCATCACCATTAATAGGTCCAATGGGACTAGGGGCCAGTTCTTTTGCAGCTTATTTCCAGCGGTGGAAATAAGCTGCCCCTCCCCCAGCTTATTCTAGAAGCTCAACTTAAATTTTTATTTTAGAAGCCCCCTATTTAAAGGTTAACTAATAGGCTTCTAAAATAAAAAAATTAAATTGGGCTTATAGAATAAGCTGCGGGAGGGACAGCTTATTTCCACCGCTGAAAATAAGCTACAAAAGAACTGGCCCTAGGGATGTGTTGGGTGCTAAATTTTTTGAGATCCTCAACAACTTGTATAGTGGAGACAATAGTGTGTGTAGTAAGAGAAGGTAGAAGAACTTAAGCCCAACAAGAAAGAGATGTTGCAGATATATGATGATTGGGAGCTCTTTGTTAGGATTAGCCTCTCTAACTAGGACTTTGTAACAGCCCAGATTTCACAAAAATTAAAATTTTGTTTTCAGTATGAATTGTTTGATTGTCTGAATAGTTTGCGGTGTTTGCATCCCCGATTTATCAATCGGCGATTATTTTCCCCCCTCTTATCTCGTACCGGACGGAGATCGACCCTTGCCACCCTGACACTTGACCTTTGCGACACCGGGTTTCATCCAATCATCATCGCGAAAACCGCACGAGACCAGCCGCGGCCAACGGAACGAAAAACCCCGTTTAATAATTAAACGGGATATTTTTATAGCGCGCCGGAAAGTGTTCTTGGAACGGTTCCAGCGCGAGGTGAACACCGCCGGCTCGACGTGCAGTTTGAAGTTTTACCCGAATCGAAGGTCCTGCGGACCCCCGGCGGTCAGAATCGTAAACATCGCGCGCGAGAGAGAAAAACCGGGGATGTTTTTGCAAACTGCCAGCCACCTGGGATATATAAAGACCACAACTCTCCCACCTCTTTCTAGGGTTTCCCTAGCCACAAAATTGCAGCCACCCCCTCCACTTTGCCCAAAAAATAGCCCCATTTTCGCAACCCTAGCCCATCAGATCTGAAAATCCCCCACAAGCGCTCTGGACCGTCAGATCTCGCGATCCGACGGCCCAGAGGCCGCCACGTCACCTACTCTCTCCTCCACGAACCTCCACGCCTCCAATCCGCCCATGGACGCTGCCGCGCCGCCCGTCTCCGGCCGAGGCCAGCAGTCGCCGCTGCGCCCGGCCTCCTCTTCTTTCCTCCCCGCGCCCCGTTTCTCCGCCCTCCCGCCTCCATCGCCGCGCGCGGCCTCGCCGGCGACGACCGCCGCCGCCGCTCGGGATCGAGCAGGGAGCGGCCGGTCGCCTCCCTCCAGCATGGACGGCCACGTGGGCCGGCCCAGCCAACCCCAACGGCCCAGCCAGGCCGCCACAGCCCAGCCACCAGGCCGGCCTCTCCAGGCCGCAATTGAGCCGAGGCCCATGGGTGAGGCCTGCCCTCCTTTTTTTCCTTATTTTTTTTTTATTTTTCCTAATTTTGCTAAGTCTGTTAAAAACTGTGTGCTGATGCTGTTTTGCCTTGATGTTTACGAGTAAACCGTAGCTCGGATCACGTTGCGCCCAAAATGAAAATTGCTTAGAATTGTGTGTACTTCAATCCATATTTTGTGAGCATTTTGATTTGAGGCCATCATGATGTTGCAAATCTGTGTTGAAGTGGGCATCAGGCCATTAATTGCTATTATCTTCTGTTAAGTGCTGCTGTTATTATTTTATTGCAAGTTTGCATGATGATTGTGACTCATCCATGAGGTATATTGCATTGATTCTTTTTGCATACTCTTAAGCATCATGTCTACTTCCATTATATGTATTGCATTGTCATGATATGCTTGCTGGTCATATAGTTATCGAGCTCCCAAGTTGCTATGCCACTGTTTTTGACAGCCACATCTGTTTTTCTCTAAGTCAGTAATGTTCCGATGCCATGTTGCATGCTTAATATCTTTTGATCTATGATGCCTATGACCATGATTCTTGTTTGTACCTGATCTACATCATGTCTAGTTCATGATCATATATTGCTATGTCATGTTGCTGCACTTTTGCATATAGTTTTACCCCTGTTTATATAGCATAAAAATAACAGTTTCTGCCCTGTTTTCATTATTTTCACTAAGTCCTTGACCAGTAATGTTTTATTGCATTTTGCATGGGCTATAACTAGTTGTTCATGATGCCTTTTTGCATGATTATTTTTGCCATGCCTTCTTTGTCATGCCTACTGCAATTCCATGTCATTTTGTGCATGTTTGCACTCAGTAGCTTGTTGATGCATTGCTCTTAAGTGTGCTTCCCGATGTTGGAAGATTGTGTTCCAAACTTGTTTTGCTTGTATCTTTTTAACCGTAACTCAGTTTGGGGTGTTCTTTATATGTAACTTGATTAGTTTTTCGTGTTCTTTGTGTTTATGCTTTTGTTTTCTGCTGTTAACCAACCTAAAATATGGTTTAGGGCAGAACAGTACCAAATACTTAAATTGTCGTGGGGCACTTAGAGTATACCATGTTTAGGGTGTTGCCTCACTTAAAATGACTAGCGTAGATAGTTTATCTTATGCTTCACCTCTTGCCATGTTTGTGTGATATGCCATACTTGAGTGAGATGCCATGTTAACAACCTTTGTTGATAACCTGTAGCTAAACAACTTGAACCCTTATAATCGTGCGGTGTCGTCGTGTGTGACGAGTACTCCACTTAACTTGTTAGTAACCGCTCTCGACGGTAGGTCCGATGTCTCGTGTTCCTTCTTGTTGATGCTTGCTCGTGTTTGCTTCGTAGTAATAGATGCTAGCTCGCTGATTGCTTTCCAGTGTTTACCCTCTTGTGTGCTTCCGCGGGTACCTCTCGGAGACGTTGCGAGCTTGCGATCAACTACACCTTCGGAACCCGACTTATCAACAGGCAAGGACTATACATTACTTATGATCCATTCTATTTCAACCAGAGGTTTGCATGCTAGTCTAGGTTAGGTTCGATGTTTGATCCTACCACATGTTTACAGCCTCTTTCAAACCGATACAACCATGTCCCCTCCCAGCAAACCATGTACTGCTATGTTACTATTTCTCGTTGCTCAGCCCCTGCTTAGTATGCATGCTTAGGATGCTACGATGTTACCCTGTTACCCCTTGGTTTGGACTATCACATTATTATATTGTTGTTGATGATATGATTATTATAATGTTGACTATACTCGACGAAGGATGGAAGGTCTAGGCTATCCCGCCCCGACGCTTTGTTCCATTCGAGTCACCTAGGACTCGAGTTCCGGGTATTGGTTTTAAGACTGAGCGTGCCTAACCGCGTGTGGGATGCTATGGGGTCCCCTTTTCCTACCTACCTAGCTTCAAACATTTCTAGAGGTGGCCCAAGCTGGTTTTACCATTTGAAAACCGTGTGTGTGACTGGTGAGCTCCCAGCAGATTTTCAAACAACTCGGGCCTGCGGAGACCGAGTTCCTTTGTTGGTCCAAACCTGCAAGCTCGAGGGCTACCCACAGTGATGGGTTAGTTACCCCGACCTCATCCAGACGGAAGAGTCCGATTCGATAGCGCGGCCGGCCTTTGGATTGGGTGTCGACTCCCCGGGGGCCAGCAGGATTTGTTCGTTGTTAGTTACAGGGACCTGTCATTTCGGATCTCTCGGAACTAAATCATAAAATGGTTTCCTGTGATGGGTAGCAACTGAGAGAGATGGGCGTGCGTGCGGAGCCTTGTAATGGGCAGTTGGTACACCCCTGCAGGGTTAAATCTTTTCGAGAAGCTGTGCCCATGGTTATGGACGACTTGAGACCTACTCCTTATTCACAGACAACAACAACTGAGATAATCTTAATATAATTTGATCAACGTGTGTGTTCCTTGACTGCTTCTTCTTCGTCGGGATGCGAAGAGGAGGACAAGGATAGGATAGGTGTTATGCTTGCGTAAGTAGTTGATAGCAGACTTGTTGGAGGCGATTCCTCATCGAATGCTTGGCTTCTTATCTTACTCTCTAGATCGTTAGCCACTTCATAAATGCTAGTGCGGCAGCAACCTCACCACTTACCACATCCTTACCGTAAACTACTAGTTGTCCTAGAATGACGAGTGATGAAGTCCTTGCTGGGTCAGTTGACCACTACAGTTGGATTCTGAGTACTTCTGTACTCATGATAATACCCCGAAACTCTTTTCAGGGTTCTTGATCGACAACAGGTACGGGGATCGACGTTTCACGTGGAGACTCGACGACGACTAGTTAGGCGGATCCCGGCGGAGGGCCTGGACCCGTGTGGTTATGGGGATCGATGTTTTTCTCTTTTCCATTAGGCATTTGATTGTAGTCTGTACTCAGACATGTATCTTCCGTTGATGTATTGTATTTAAGGCAGTTGTATGCCGATTGTATGAGATGTTGTATCCTTGTATCTTTAATGTTGTGATATCATGTTGGAAATCCGAGGCATATGGCAGTGTCATATGTCGCGGTGGGACCGATATGTGCTTCGTCCCCGGATCTGGATGGAAACGTCTAGATCTGGAACAGTACCGAATATCGGGCCTTACAGACTTCTTTGCTTTTTGTGATATTGGATCCATAGTTTCTACCATGCCAAAAATAGTTTATGAATCTTTGAAACTGGATATGGATAAATTATCATCTTATCATGAACTTGCTAATGGAGATATTTCAGAGGTCAAAGGAAAGGTAAAAGGAGTTCAAGTTGCATTCCTTCATAGGATTGCTCCAATGGACTTCTTCATCATGGAGCCAAATCAAAGCAACATTGTGCTTGGAAGGAACTTCCTTCAAGTTATGAGAGGCTTCATTGATATTGGTAATGGGTTCATACTCTTATGCCGAAATACTAAAGGTAAGTACCTCTTTCCTAGGAATAAGAAGACTGAGCTTATCTAAAATCAATTTGAAGGTTTTTATGATTCTGATGATCTTGGAGACCTTTGATTCTTCTTTTGCCTTATGCCTAGATTAAAGGCATAAAAGAAAGCGCTTGTTGGGAGGCAACCCAAGATATTTTTACTTCTGTTTTTAGTGGTCTTGATGATTGTTACTACTGTAGCAACATCATTGTATCTTTTTTTTTAAGATTTGTGCCAAGTATAGCCTCATACGACAAAGGAAGTGAAAGTTGTGACATGATGTCCAGAAAACAGATTCTGTCCTTGTGACGGGAAAAATCAGAATAAATCACCAGTTCATCTTTTTGAGCTGAACTTTTTACACAGTGTGCTCTATACAATCACGAAACTTTCGTATATTCTGAGTTTTTTTATTTGAGTTGCAGAAGCACCCCTAAAAAAATATTTACTACCTGCTATTCTGTTTTTCACAGATTCTGGAACGTTTTGTCTCTCCTAACTTTTTCAAACCTTAAGCTTGCTTTTTCTTTGCAAAAACCTTTTGGAAATCTTGAGAAACAGTAGCTCTTCAAGAATATATTTATATCCAGTGGGGAAAAATTATTTATTAAAGGTACTATACTCTCTAATCAGCTTATGATGAGTTGTGTATGAAGGGAGTTTTCAAGTGTGCGATGGAAGATGATGAAAGAAGATTCGGGAGTGTCAAACGCTCAAGCTTGGCGATTCCCCCATTCATCCCCAACAAATATTCAAGGAGACTCAAGGGTCTAAGCTTGGGGATGCCCCCGAGCATCCCCTTATCCATCAACACTCATCAGTTCGTCCTTGTCTCACTATATTTTTATCACTTCATGTGTTATGTGCTATGCTTGGAGCGTCTCGCTCCTAGGTTTTATTTTTAGTTTTCTTTAGATTTTCTTGCTGTTCATAACAAGTTAGATACCGTCTTAATTTGTGTGGGAGAGAAACACGCTCCACTTTAAAAATCTAGAACATATCATAGGATTCTTCATGCCTATCTTTTTGCTGTTGTGTGTTCTTTATCTTTTCATAGCTACTGCCCTGTCTAGTTTTAGTCTTAGTTTGCCTTAGCAAGAGCCTTGGCTTTTGTTTAGTTTGTCGCTGGAACTCTCTTTAGTTTTCATGTTCATCTTGTTAAGAGAGTTGGTTGTTGCACTGAGTTATGTCTTGTTTTTGAGAAGTAGGTAATTGAGGTTGCTATTTAATTTCAGTAGTAACTTGCAATAGTTTTGAGGTATATATGTGAGTCATGTTTGAACTTTTGGTGTCAAGAGCTCTCGACTATTAGTGATAGGTGTCTTATTTTGGGCAATCCGTGTGTTATTTTCAAAAACCAACAAAACTAGTTGAGAACTCTAGCTACTAGATGGATTGCTACTCTTCTGAGGGGTCGAATATTAGAGTACACTCACGTACCATGAGTCGAGGATGCGCAAGGATAACCAAACCCCCATACACTCCTCCTCGGGGTACTTGTCTCTTTGTAAACCTTCTTATTAGATTGAGAGTTACCGATAATAAGTGCATGAGTTCTTCGGACTAATGTAAGTATTGAAAGTTGACACTTCCACCTCCTCATATTTGCTAGCCTCTCCTGTGCCGTGCATTGCCTTCTTCTCACTCCGAGAGTTGGCGTCCACCTTCGCCGGTACATCCAAACCCTTGGCATGATACGCTCTGTCATCATAAACCTCCTTATATCTTTCCTAAAAACAACCACCATACCTACATATCAAGGCATGTCCATAGCCTTTCCGAGATATATTGCCATGCAACTTCCACCTCTTTGTGACTTGATCTTCATTTCATACATGTTCCTGCTACACTGGCAGCGGCATACATTGCATACATCATGATAGCTACATCTTCTTTATGATTTGAGTACCTTGTAAAGTGTGAAAGATCTTCTATACCCTCTTGTAAATTAGAGTGTTGCCCTTAAGTGAGGAAAAGATCCCAAATTGGACAAAATAAAATATCACAAAGAGTACAAATTAGAGTTAAATAGAAAGAGCCATTGAGGCCACCAAAAAAATAGAAAAAGGAGAAAAAGAAATAAAAAGAGAGAAAGGGGAAACACTACTATCCTTTTGAAAGATCCACACTAGTACTCCCTCTTATCCTTGTACTCCATAGAGATGATCATGCATATAGCTATGTGGGGATCTTCACACTATAGAACTTGGCTTGCATATTCCAAGGATGAGCCTCCTCAAAAGAGCTCTAGGTCTTCATGAGCGAGCAAGTTAGGTGCACCCCACTAGTTCCATTGGAGAGATTTTCAGCTCATATGTGCATCCGTTGCATGGCAATCCCTACTCCTCACATCATATCTATCATTTGGCCTTCTCGCCTATGATTGTCCTCATTGATGTGAGCCTTTCTCATCCTTTTTGTCTTCCTCATCCACCATATTTATCTCTTTTCCATCCTAAGTGTCAACTCTCGTGCTTACGCTCATCCATTGCATGAGTGCTCAAAATATCGAAAAGGAGTGGATCAAATTGACTTGTACCTGGCTACTGGTCTGGGGACGATTCAAGATAAGATTCCAAAGAAGACCAAGTGTGAAACTTTAGTAGATTGAGTTCTCAACACAAAAATACTTTTTTCTCGTATTCCCTATCCCCCTTCTTGCACGCAAACACCATCTGGAGACATTCGAGTCACGGACAGCGAGAGCTCTTGCACCTAATGTTCTTTCGTTGCTTGTTTCAATGCTAATATAGACTCTTGCATGTTATGACTTGAATTTAATTACATACCTTAATTTCTTTACTTTTAAAAGTTCTTATATGGTTGCTAGCATGTCACCACAGAAATTATGCCTGTTATCATTTACCTACTCGAGGACGAGCAGGAATTAAGCTTGGGGATGTTGATACATCTCAAACGTATCGATAATTTCTGCTTGCTCCATGCATATTTTGTGTGATGTTGTTATGATCTAGATACACTTTCATATACTTTTGGTCATGTTTGGACTAACCTACTAACTCAGTGCACCCCAGTGCCAGTTCCTGTTTTCTGTTGTTTTTCTATTCCAGGTTTCCCCCATATTAAAAGTGCTCCAAAAATTCGAGAAAAATCGGATAAAAAAATCAGCGTAACGGAGTCTTCTAGAAACACCCAAGTGGGGCCAGAGGGCCACCACCAGGGGCCCAGGCGGCCACCTGGCGCTGCCAGGGGCCTGGCCGCGCCAGGGGGGCGTCTGGACCCCTGGTGGCCCCCCTGACTGCCCCCCTTCGCCTATTTATTCCTCGTGACGGGGAAACTCTGAAAAAAAGAACCCTGTTTCGCAATCTCGCCTCTGTTCCGCCGCCGCCGCGCTTCCAAGATCGGGAGCACCGTCAGGACCCTACCCGGCACCCTACCGAAGGGAGGATCGACCTCCGGGAGCTTCTCCTCAATCATGGATGCTTCCCGGATGTGTTGTGAGTAGTCTACCTTGGACCATGGGTCCGTGATCAGTAGCTATGTGATGTTATCCTCCCCTCTTTGTTCTTCATGGTTTAGACCTCGTGAGCTGCCCTACATGATCGAGGCACATATGTAATTCTTCTGCTGTTGCTATGTTGAGTTTGTTGGGATCCGATGGATTATGAGATTATGTTCAGATCATGATAGAGTAATATATTTGGTTTTGATATCTTATATTTTTGTTACTAAGTAATTCTTGCATGTTCTCCGTTGCTGTTTATTGCTTTGGCCAAGTGGTGGATAGTAACTCCAAGAGGAACGTTATGCTCGGTTGTGGGTACATGCCCCCTGATGACACGCTTGAGTGACAGAAACATGAGTCTAGGGGATGTGTTGTGGCCACAAGGGGGAAAACAACGGTGCTTGTAACCGCGGTTACAAGGATTGTTTACTTTACGCAAAGTTCTTTTAATGCAGTTGTCTGTTGCTTTGGGTTTACACTTTGGGTGGGACTCGCAACTTAATACCAGCGAGATGTTCTGGATAGATATCTGATGGCTTCTCGCCCCTCGTTGGTTACCAAAGTGGAAGGTTGAGATTTAGACAGCAGCAAATTTCCCTCGGTGAAGATACCAAGGTTTGTCTCCAGTAGGACTCCGACAACGACAAGAAGGTGACAACGGCGCCAGCAATTAGGCGGTTGACGTGGACCTGCACACACAACAGATAACTTTGCTCCCAACGAGTACAAAGAGGTAGTCAATCCCTCTGGCCTTGTTGTTTACAAAGAATCAAACGACGGGATAATAATGATAGTAATAGCAACAGAAAAGTAAATAAAGCAGAAAATAAATAGTGGGTGTAAACAGTGGTGGAAATATGGACCGGGGTCCCATGACGTTCACTAGTGATGTCTCTCTTCCAAAAGATGATAAAATAGCCATGCGAGGTAAACAAATTCCAGCTGGGCAATTGACATGATTATGTGCGCAAACCAATGCTAACTATATGCTATAAAGAAAGGAAGAGGCTCAAAAGCATGGGTGGTACGCCAAGACGAATAGACCGAAATCTATCTGCATCTACCTACTAATCATCCACCTTGAGATATCTATCCAGAACATCTCGCTGGTATTAAGTTGCGAATCCCACCCAAAGTGTAAACTCAAATAAAAAGACAACTGCATTAAAGAACTTTGTGTAAAGTAAACAATCCTTGCACCAGCAAGTACAATCACCGTTGTTTTATCCCTTGTGGCAATAACACATCCCCTAGACTCATGTTTCTGTCACTCAAGCTAGTCATCAGGGGGCATGAACCCACAATCATGCATAACGCTCCCTCTTGGAGTCACTACCTACAACTTGGCCAAAGCAATAAACAGCAACGGAGAACATGCAAGAATTACTCAAGAACATAAATATAAAAGAGGAGAATCAAATATATTACTCAAACACAATCTGAACATAGTCTCATAATCCATCAGATCCCAGCAAACTCAGCATAGCAACAACAGAAAGATTACATATGTGCCTCGATCATATAGGGCAGCTCACGAGGTCTAAACCATGAAGAACAAAGAGGGGAGGAGAACATCACATAGCTACTGATCATGGACCCATGGTCCAAGGTGGACTACTCACGGTTCATCCGGGAAGCATCCACGGTGGTGGAGAAGCTCCCGGAGGTGGTTCCTCCCTCCGGCAGGGTGCCGGGAAGAGGGCTCCTGGTGCTCCCAATCTTGGAAGCGCGGCGGCGGAGGAACAGAGGAGAGATCGCGAAAAAGGGTTCTGTCCTCGAGGTTTTCGGGACGAGAGGGATATATAGGCGGAGGGGGGCAGCCAGAGGTGGACCAGGGGCCCCAGGCGCCCCCTGGTGCGGCCTAGGGGGTGGCTGCACCAGGTGGCCGCCTGGGCCACCCCTGGCTCCCCTCTGTCCCCACTTGGGCTCTTCCCGGCGCTTCCTGTACGCTGATTTTTCCTACATTTTTCCCGGAATTTTTCTGGCACTTTAAATAATGGGAAAACCTGAAATACAAAAACAGCAGAAAACAGGAACTGGCACTGGGGTGCACTGAGTTAATAGGTTAGTACAAATATGATCAAAAGTGTATGGAAGTGCATCAATATCATAGCAATATAACACAAAAGAAGCATGGATCAAGCAGAAATTATAGATACGGTTTGGACGTATCAACATCCCCAAGCTTAATTCCTGCTCGTCCTCGAGTAGGTAAATGATAACAAACATAATTTCTGTGGTGACATGCTACCAACCATATAAGAACTTTTAAGTAAAGAAATCAAGGCATGTAATTCAATTCAAGTCATAACAGGCAAGAGTCTATATTAGCAAATAAACAAGCAACATAAGAACATAAAGGTGCAAGAGCTCTCGCTGTCCGTGACTCGAATGTATCCAAATGGTGTTTGCGTGCAAGAAATGGGATAGGGATATACGAGAGAGTAAAACATAGTTTTTATTGTTGAGAACTTAATCTACTAAAGTTTCACACTTGGTCTTCTTTGGAATCTTATCTTGACTCATCCCCAGACCACTAGCCAGGTACAAGTCAAAATGATCCACTCCCTTTTGATATTTTGAGCACTCATGCAATGAATGGGCGTAAGCAAGAAAGTTGACACTTAGGATGGAAAAGAGAGAAAAATGATGGAGGAGGAAGACAAAAAGGTGTGAAAGGCTCACATCAATGAGGACAATCATAGGCGAGAGAAAGCCAAATGATAGATATGATGTGAGGAGTAGGGATTGCCATGCAACGGATGCACATATGAGCTAAGATAAGCTCTCCAATGGAACTAGTGGGGGTGCATCCAACTTGCTTGCTCAAGAAGACCTAGAGCTCATTTGAGGAGGCTCATCATTGGAATATACAAGCCAAGTTCTATAGTGTGAAGGTCCCCACATAGCTATATGCATGAATGATAATCTCTATGGAGTACAAGATATAAGAGGCCTCCTGGTGCTCCCGATCTTGGAAGCGCGGCGGCGGCGGAACAGAGGAGAGATCGCGACAAAGGGTTCTGTCCTCGAGGGTTTCGGGACGAGACGGATATAGAGGCGAAGGGGGCAGCCAGAGGTGGACCAGGGGCCCCAGGCGCCCCCCTGGCGCGACCTAGGGGGTGGCCGTGCCAGGTGGCCGCTTGGGCCACCCCTGGCTCCCCTCTGGCCCCACTTGGGCTCTTCCCGACGCTTCCTGTACGCTGATTTTTCCTATATTTTCCCAGAATTTTTCTGGAACTTTAAATAATGGGAAAACCTGAAATACAAAAACAGCAGAAAACAGGAACTCGCACTGGGGTGCACTGAGTTAATAGGTTAGTCCAAATATGATCAAAAGTGTATGGAAGTGCATCAATATCATAGCAATATCACACAAAAGAATCATGGAGCAAGCAGAAATTATAGATAAGTTTTGGGCGTATCAATATCTCAAGGTGGATGATTAGTAGTAGATGTAGATGGATTTCGGTCTACTTATTTTGGCGTACTGCCTATGCTTATGAGCCTCTTCCTTTCTCTTGTAACATAGTTAGCATTGCGGTGCGTTTATAATCCTGTCAATTGCCCATCTGTAATTTGTTTACCTCGCATAGCAGTTTTATCATCTTTTGGGAGAGAGACACCACTAGTGAACATCACGGGACCCCGGTCCATATCCTCATCACTGTTTACGAGCTTATTTACTTTTCAGTATTTACTTTCAGTTGCTACCATTATCATTATCATTATCCCTTGTGTGTTTGACCCTTTGTAAACAACAAGACCGGAGAGATTGACAACCTCTCTGAACTTCGTTGGGAGCAAAGTTAATTGTATCGTGTGCATGTCCAGGTGAAGTAAGCAACCTTGAGGTTGTGAACGGTGCCATTGTTCACTTCACCACCTATTTATCATTGTCGGAGTCCTACTAGTCAATCTCAACCTCGGTATCTTCACCGAGGGAAATTTTCCGCTTCACTGCATCTCACCTTCCACTTGGGGTAACCAACGAAGGGCGAGAAGCCATTATCACTTCTACGCTATCAATCGCACATTGCATCCACCTAGTCACGGTGATATCACTCAGCATCTCGCGGACCATGATCGCGTGCGTGCACAAAGAGAACAACACAGTTATATATCACAATCGTCGCCGAAAAAATTCGGCATGACCTTCCCTAATAATGCATGGGAGCATGCGGAGAGTGTGCCAGAAATTTGACGAAATGGAAATGAATCAACATTTCGGCAAAACATTGGTAACTCAAGATTCACATATACATCAAACCACCATAAGCTTCACATATACATCAAACCACCATAAGCTTCACATATACATCAAACCACCACAAGCTTCACATATACATCAAAACCACCACAAGCTTCACATATACACTTCACATATACATCAAACCACCACAAGCTTCACATATACACTTCACATATACATCAAACCATCACAAGCTTCACATATACACTTCACATATACATCAAACCCCAAGCTAATAAAGGCAAGTATATGGGTGATAAATGGAAGAAAAGAGTTAGGGAGGAGGTCCACTTACTCTAATATGAAACAAAGCAGATTTAATGCCAAGTATGGATGGATAAATGGAAGAAATGAGGTGGGGAGGAGGAGAAAACTGAATAGATCTAGGGTGAGAAGAGTAGATCTAGTTTGAGAAGTTGGAGTGAATGAGAGGTGGTAGGTGGGGTGGAGTAGATAAGGGCAGCTCCAGGTATTTAGTGGCGCATATTGCATCTCAGTGGTGGTGCATTCCAAAATGCGCCGCCCCTAAGCACTTAGGGGTGGCGCATTCGCATTCTCAATATGCGCCACCCATAAGCTCTTAGGGGTGGCGCATTCCCATTATGCGCCACCTATAAGGTTCTTAGGGGTGGCGCATGTCTCCAAATGCGCCACGTATAAGCTCATCCAAGCTGGCCCACTCTTAGGGGAGGCGCACTGGAAAATAATGCGCCGCCCCTAAGGGCTTATTGGTGGCGCATTCTGTACCAGTACGCCACCCCTTACAGATGGTGGCGCATGGCACAAAATATGCGCTACTAATAAGGTTTCCATGTATAGCTATTTCTCTAGTAGTGTCGGTCTCGTAGAGCAACTCCGGAGGCACAATATCATCATTGTAGCTCACCCTCGTACTATTGGATGATGATACAGTTGTAGTTACTCTATCCATGGCCTCGAGTTTCTTTCCCCCAAGGCATCCTCTAGCTTTTCCAAACATACCTATTCTGAAACTTTTAGCAAGTTACAAAAAGTGACAAATAAGAAAAATGAGTTGAGGCATACTACTCTACTCACTTCCCCCTTGCATCAAAACATCAAAAATAAATTTCTAAACATGCATGCAAGCTCATATGAGCAGCCACCAAGAACTCCAAAATACATACAAAAAATTTTACCATTCAAAATTCTAATTGGAGGAATGGAGGATTCACATACCAAAGAGCAAATGCCCAAAATATCAGCAGAAATGATGGGTTGTAGAAGGAGATCGAAAATCATAGCCAAGAACACCAAGAACTCGGGTTCTAGTAGGATGAACATGATTTTTGAGTGAAGAGAGAGAGAGAGAGAGAGGAAGACATACTGGAGGGGGGCCCTAGTGGGCCCAGGCGCCCTGGTGGCGCGGCCAGGGGCCAGGTCGCGCCACCTGGCCGACTGGTCCAGGGGTGGACCCCCTGGCTAGCCCCAGGTGCCTCCAGGTCACATTTTTGACAGAAAAAATTATTTTAATTTTTCTGTAATTTTTCTGACAACTTCATTTTTTAAAACTTTTTGAAGTAGCGAAAGCTGCAAAAACTTCCGGAAGGCTCGAAACAGTGGTTAAACTTATGAAGTTTCAAAAACATACAACTTTGGTACAACAAGGAGAATAAAAGCAAAAGGAAATGAAAACATAACAAGCTTCCCTTTTTTACTTATATAAAACAAGTTTGTTAGTAAGGTTGATCAAGTCATACTACCAAGCAAGTTGTATATAGAGCAAAAAGATTCACTTCTTATAAGACATTCATGGTACCTTTATTTTTACGGACATTGTCCCCACCATAATGGTTTTGTATTTGTGGTGCTTATGTAGAGGACCATCCCAATCTCCAATCTTCACGGTCTCAATATTCTCAATAGAATTAAGTCCATGCCTTTTATCAATCTTCTTCGGAAAATATACCGTGTGTTCCTTGTCATTAACATTGAAAGTAACCTTTCCTTTAGTGCAATCAATAATGGCAACTGCGGTGTTAAGAAAAGGTCTACCAAGAATAATAGACATGCTCCCATCCTCGGGCATGTCAAGCACAAAAAAAATAAGTAAGTATTAAGCAATTAGCAACTTCAACAGGAACATCCTCACAAATACCAATAGGAACGGCTGTTGATTTGTCAGAAATTTGGAGAGAGATATCTGTAGGGATTAGCTTATCTAAACAAAGTCTTTTATAAAGGGAAAAAGGCATAACACTCACTCCCGCACCAAGGTCACATAAAGCAGTTCTAACATAGTTATTCTTTATGGAGCAAGGAATGGTGGGTATACCTGGATCGCCAAGCTTCTCAGGAATCTTACCGCTGAAAGAGTAATTAGCAATCATAGTAGATATTGCCTCATTAGGAACAGCAGTTCTGACATAGGTATTCTTTATGGAGCAAGGAATGGTGGGTATACCTGGATCACCAAGATTCTCAGGAATCTTACCACTGAAAGAGTAATTAGCAAGCATAGTAGATATTGCCTCATTAGGAACTTTTCTTTTATTAGTAACAATATCTTTCATATACCTCGAGTACGGAGGCAACTTAATAGCATCCGTCAAAGGAATTTGAAGAAAAAAGAGGTTTCATCCATTCACAAAATTTATTATAGTACTCTTCTTCTTTAGTTTTGAGAGACTTACCTGGGAAGGGCATTGGTTTCTGTACCCATGGTTATTTTTTCCTTCCCATGTTTTCTTGCAATAAAGTCTTCTATACTATATCTCTTGCACTTACCAGGTGCTTTTTCTTCTTGTAATTCAGGAGGATCATTCTTCTCATTATCTTTATCAGGTTCAGCACCATCTTCAGTCTCAGCATCAAAAGTAGATATACTATTAGGATCTACAATAGGTTCTTCATTAATCGTGGGATCATTGGAATTGTCAGCTTTCTTGTGTTTCTCCTTCTTCTTCGGGGATCCGACAACGTCTTGTTCCTGCATTTGAGAATCTTCCTAACTCTCTTTGGATGCCCCTCTGGATAGAGAGGGTCTTGAGTGTGTGTCCCACCTCGGGTCTTAATATCGTAAGCCTATATATCATCTTGTTTGGCATTGTTAGCAGGCAAATCTTTTTGCATACTGGAAATTTGTTCGAGTTGAGTTTGAACCATATGAAAATGCTTAACAAGACCTTTAACATCATTAACAGTTCTACTTAAAACATCAAGCAAACCTTTTCTAACAAGGGAATTATCATGCAACTGACTTTGAATCCTCTCATTAAAATGACTTTGCTTAACAATAAAATTATCAAGCTTATCTAAACATTGATCAGGAGGCTTACCATGAGGGATGTCACTTGCATTGAAATCTAAAAGAGAGTGTACCTCTACCATAGGAGGGTGAGTGGTAGGCTCACAAAGTTTTTCAATAGGAGGTAGATTCTTCACAGCTTTAATACCTACCTCTTTAATAGACTTCTTAGCTTCTTGCATATCTTCGGGATTCAAGATGAGCATTCCCCTCTTCTTTGGTGGTGGAGGTGGTTCAAGGACAGACCAATCATCATGATTCTTGGCTATCTTTCCCATTAGTTCTTCAGCATTGTTCGATGTCCGTTTCTTAAAAACACATCCAGCACAACTATCCAGATAGGATCTAGATTCATCGGTTAGACCATTATAAAATATATCAAGCAATTCATTCTTAGGGACTCCATGTCCCGGTTTGGCCTTGAGTAGAGTGCAATACCTCCCCCAAGCTTTATGGAGGTGCGCATCCTGCAATTGTTTAAAGTTATAAATTCTTTGTAAATCGGCATGTTGCATATGAGCAGGAAAATATTTAGCAAAAAAAGATTGAGCTAAATCTTGACAACTTTTAATAGAACCACATGGTAACGCATCATACTATGCTTTAGCACCCTCCTTCAAAGAAAAAGGAAGTATCTTAGTAACATAATAATTTCTCTTCTTGTCCCCATTAGTAAATAAGCCACCCAACTCGGTGAGTTTAGTAAGGTGTGCAATAGGTCTTCATTTTCTCTGCCATAAAATGGGTCAGCTTCAACTGTAGATATAAGTGAAAGATCAACAGAGAAATCAAAATCAACATCTTTAATGCAAATAGGAGATGTAGCAAATTCAGGATCGGGAGCAAACTTGCTCTTCATAGCATGCTTTTTAAACAGCTTCTTCACAACATCACGGTCAGAGTCATCACACTCTGCAAGCTCTCTACACAAATCATCATGAATCTCAATATAATCATCCTCAAGAATTTCATCCTTGAGGCTACTCAAATCAGGGAAATAAGAGGGTTTAGGTAGTTTTGCAACCTTTGCAATCTGAGACTCAATAAAGTGACCAAGTGAACCAGTTTCATCAAAAACAGTAGCAGCGTCATCAAAAGTATCAGACATACTACTAGATTCAGCAGAAGTAGGATGTGGTGGTGAAGAAAACTTACTTATAACAGAAGGTGAATCAAGTGTAGCACTAGTGCTAAGAACAGTACCTTTTCTTGTAGTGGATGGTAAAATTGGAACCTTGGGGTCTTCTTTCTTACCGATAGCGAACAAATTGTAGCAAGCAAAATAACTCCAAGTAGGCTTGTAAATAAAGCTATGATCCCCGGCAACGGCGCCAGAAAATAGTCTTGATGACCCACAAGTGTAGGGGATCGCAACAGTCTTCGCGGATAAGAATAACCAAATTTATTTATTCGACAAAACGGGAGCCAAAGGATATTTATAAGCTTTGACAGTTGAGATGTCAATTCAACCGCACCTGAAAGATACTTGCTTGGCAACAATTTATTAGTAGTAACGGTGTGGTGGAAGTGATGGTGGAAACACAAATAGTGGTGGAAAAGCAACGAAAGCAAAACAACAAAAGTAAAGTAACTAGTAACCAGCAGGATTAAAACACTGTAGGCTAGGGGAATGGATGGTTCGGCGATGCATGGATGAGAGATAACATGTAATTAACATGGGGCAAGGCACACAGAAAAGTAATGATCATCTAGGCAATATCAACCATTAGGCATGTATTTCAAGGTAGTTGTGCGTGCTTGCAATAAGAACTTTGCACAACATATTTTGTTCTACCATCCCGCTACCAACGGGGCCAGAAGAAACTTATGGAGATTAAGGTGCTCCTATCAAAGAGCACCGAAATAAAGCATTAACAATCAATGGACACATGGAATCCTCAAATTATAGTTAATCCCCTTTGGTGTCACAAGCTGTCACCATTGGGATCGCCGATTCCGGACTATAATAGGTGCATACAACTCATAGATAGGATAAAAAAACAAATATATTCATGAAAACATAAAGGGTTCAGATCTAAAATTATGGCACTCGGGCCCAAAATGACAAGCATGAAGAGCAACAAGTAGTAGCAAAGATGATAAAAACAATAGTAGATGATAGGCAACATGCCCCAAACAATTTGACGAACTATTACATGATCTAACTCATCCAATCCCTACCATCCCCTTCGCCTACAGAAGAGAATTACTCACACATGAAAGGGGGAGACATGAAAGGGTGATGGAGTGGAAATGGTGATGACGATGGCCACGATTTCCACTCACCGAAGGCCAAAAACAGCCTCCAGATTAGCTCTCTCGGATAAGAACAGAGGTGGCGACGGCTCCGCAACGAGAATTGCAGTATCGACTTCTGTTTCGGAGTTTTCTCGTCGGGGGTAAAAATAGGAGTCAAAGTGGGGCACCAGGGGAGGTCCCACCCCTCCAGGTGGCCTTAAGGCCCGTCCAAGAGCTAGGTCGCGCCACCTGGGCGCCCCCCCTCTGGCCCTCCTTTGGGCTTCTAGAGTCTTCTGTCGCGCTGATTTTTTTATCTGATTTTTCTGGATTTTTCTGAGCACTTTAATAATTGGTATTTTCCTGCAATGCACAGACAACAGCAGACAGAAACTAACACTGGGGCACTGACTTAGTATGTTAGTCCAAATATATTAAAAAATGTATGA
The DNA here is from genome assembly GCA_950022295.1 of Bromus sterilis. Lineage (NCBI taxonomy): Eukaryota > Viridiplantae > Streptophyta > Magnoliopsida > Poales > Poaceae > Bromus > Bromus sterilis. The sequence goes on along the minus strand of OX465601.1, from coordinate 131,435,085 downwards.
AAATGTAGCAAAATATATAGCAAAGTCGCCAATATAAGCATGGAACAAGCAGAAATTATAGATACATTTGGGACATATCAAGGGACCACGAAGAACCAAACCTTTGTAGCGAAACCTCACTCTATCGTTAAAATCAAAAAATGCAACGAGAGAGAAGAAAAAAACAATGTCTGATCACCATATGATCTAATCGAACGGACGGACTTAGAGCAATTCTAGCAGATGCGTCATCCCGCCGCCGGCCTGTATATATACGGGTTTTTTGGCGGACAAACAAGTTTTGCTGATCGAACAGATTTGCCAAATTTCGATCGGCTCGTAAAAGATATGCAGGCGGCCCACAAAATTCTCCCCGAGCCGCTATATGTGCGGGGCGGGGGGATAGGGTTGTCGTCTTGCATTCCATCCACTCCACGCGGCTGCATCCAATTCCCCCTCTGACACATCCAATTCCCACTCCGACGAGAAATCGCGATGGCCAAAGGAGGAGGTAGCAGCTATGGAGGTCGGAGCGTCTCGCCTCGGGCGAAGCACACTAGGAACGACGATGAAGCGGGCTCCTCGCGCAACCCCACGCGTCTTCCGATCGACCCGACGCACAAGGTCGTGCCCGTGGCGCCCTCTCCCGCTATCGGAAGGGCTCCTGGACGTGCTTTCATGAGTTAGGCGACCTTCTGTGGCCGTCTACCTCGCGCTTTCACGAGGCAAAGCGCGAGTTGTATTAGGCGAAGGCCATCGTCGGGACGGGCGAGGAAGGTGCCGCCACGCGTTTGGAGGTCATCCGGGAGGAGTACGACATGTCCTTCGTACTAACGGACTCAGCGTTCGAGTACCACCTCCTCGGCGGGAAGTAGGAGCTTCGGCGACTGCTCGAGCGTAGTCTTTTCATATTTCGGCGTAGTTTCGGTCTTCAATTTAACCTTCTAAATATTAAATTTAAAATATTTTAAATTTATTGTACTGGATGATGTTTTTGTTCTCGAACAAGTTTTGATATCACATTTCAGTTATAGGACGAGCAGCATAGAGATTTGCAGTATCTGCTAAAGTTACTCCTACACGCTTACAAATGCAAAAGCCTTAAAACAGATGTGACTAGCTCATTAATCCCATCAGGCCATCACCGTCGTGTATGATGTTAAACGCGAGGATTCAACCATGATAAACTTTTAAAACGACGTTGATAAACTTTGTCAAAACGAAATCAAAACAATAATTCCGACCAAAGGAGGCATGGCCACACGAGCGCGTTTCCGAGGTTTCTCTGTCCACCGTTTCAAAAAAAGTTTATCTGTCCAGGTCCAGCCCCATATTCTTCCCATCGACGGCTTCAACGGATCGGTTCACGCGCTCACAATAGTCCCAGGTATCGCGTCGCTTTCCCGGGACAAGGCTGGATCGGCCGCAGGTTCGCTCCGGTTTCATTCCGTGCCTTCCTCGCCCACGAGCAACTGCATATATCACGACTTTTTGCAAAGATTTTCCGCCGGTTCATTCCGGGGTTTTTTTTAAGTACAACCATTCCGTTCACACGACGCTGTCACGTTGCATTCGTGATGGCCTAAATCGATTTTAGTACAGTATGTGAGCATGTCTTGGCCGGCCAAGTAACCTAACCTAACCTATGCAGCGGTTGACTACGGAATACAAGTATGTATGCCATCCAAAATAAGGCGGCAGAGAAGTCAAAAAAACAAACTTAGCAGCCACACTTATTTTTCGAGGACAAGCCGCCACAGCGACGTTTGCATGTAACGGAGTGGATGGACGTGACATGTTGGTCCATATCTCGCAACCGATTTCTGGAAGCCGTCACAATTTTCGAGTGAATCCTATACTACGTGCTTATCGGCAGTGAGGTGTACACGACGACTTTGTGAATTTGCATGCTCAAGGAGTTCAGTCTTTCAATATTTTTCGTAATAAGGTTTTGTCCTGCTTTATAGATAAAGAATAAAACACAAATGTATGATCAAATAATATATAATGATGAAGAAGTCTTTCAAAAGTAAAAGCTAGTACAAAAAAACAGATAATATACATACGACGATTGTCGAGCAAGGAACATAAAGGCCTAACAACTACACTACATACTATATCCGTCTTTCGAGTTCCTAATACATGTTCTTGAAAGGGAAGCAAATCATTATCATCACCGTATTTAAAATATTCATCGTCACTGCAGCTATACAAATCCGCGCTACCTCTTCTTTTGTCGCCGCTCACTATCTCCATTTCAGATCTAACTGCCCACAACCTCCACTCTCACCAGCAACGGACTAGGTGTAGTTCTCGGAGAAGGAGAAGTGATGTTCAAAAATGGCACCCATCACTTTTATCGTCCGCTCTCCGGTTGGGCAGTAAGGAGACACATAAATTTTTTCGCAAGGATTACCATATATGTCCCTAGTTAGCTTAAAATTTTCATTAGATGGAAAGAACTGATGTTGATACCTGAAATAAGCGAGAAGCATATGGATTATCTGCTTTCACTTATTTCGAGCATCACATCAAAATTGAGCCACCACCGTCGAAATCAACAACCCGAAGATTAGATCGAGATGTCGATCTTTGAAATCGGGAGAAGCACCGGGCATCCATGTGGATGCCTATCATAGTGCTTCTCACATATTCGAGCATCACCGTTGCAAAAGAATCCCCAACGTTGAAACCAATGTAGGAATCATCAGCTCAAAGATGAAAATCGCGTGTGGAAACAATTCGTCGATGACTCAATTGCCGTTGAAATTGGCACAACTCTCTCCCCTGTGCTCATAGTCGTCCTTGCCCTCACCGCCGTGCTCGAGTTTATCGAATATTGTTGTTTCAAATGAATATATATGTACTAAGATTGAAAAATAGGATGTTCCATTAACTCAAGTGGGTCCCATGATATAGAGGTTGTTATCATGTTGAATTCGTGTTTGCACTTTGGCTTAAGTAGCCTTCATATCAGTATAAAGAATACAATATTCCTATCCATATAAAGCATGCTCCACATGCGAAATTAAGGCTGCCAATATGATGACTTTATTGACGTTCTCTCTAAGGGGTTATATTGAGGATATTTTAACATGATGTGTTTGATTGGTAACCTATACATGATATATAATTTTTGTGGCCCTAAGTTCTTATTTTCATGTCAAATAATAATAATAATAATTTTATTACCAATTATTTTCACAATATAATCACTGTACCCCTCTGTTTCCTCAGTAATTTGAAAGGCATATCTCGAAGAGATAAGCATACACTATTCTCTCTGAATTGGTTCTATAAGTGGGATACATGTTTTGAGGTCTTCAATTTCACTAGGGAAATTCTATTATATATAAAATATATATTTAGATTCATTATTAAATGCAGTTTCTAATCGTATAATTTTTATGATATATTATGCATATCAAAACAAAGACTTTAAACACCATGCCCGATTTATAAATCCAACCGAAGAAAACACGTAAGTTTTCATAGACAGTCAAAAGTTTAGCAAGGAACCAAGCGAGAATCAAGTAATCACAACAATAACAACCGATCGTCAATACATTTCGCCATAACAGCAAGCACCTCAACTATTTAAGTTGGACAATTTTTAAATAAATGTGCGTTAACATTCGGACGACACACAAGAGAGAGGAAATTGCTTATGAAAAGGAAACTATGTAAAGCACTCATACAACGATATATTTTTGAAAAGAGAAAACTCATACAAATGGTATATTTTTAAAAAAGGAAAATCCATACAAACGGTATAAATCGATGCATGGTTTTGTGTTTGCTTTTTGCGTGAAGCTAGATACTCCTTCCATCTCAAATTATAAAATGATTTCAATGTTTTAATATGAATTACATACAAACTAAAATAATTGAATAAATACATTAAAATGTGTGTATTTACATTTAATTTAATTTTTTTTAAACATCTGAAACGACCGAGTAATTTTTATCTTTGACGAAATGTGACACGATCATCCCTCATCCCAATATTTATACGACCTCGAACCAATGACTCCATTCCTGCACACTTCCCGAGATTGGCAATTTCAACCCAAAATCCATCCCCACCACAGCCCCGCTGTCGTCCAAAACCCAGCGGCCACGGCGATTTCTCCTCTCCACCTGCGGCGGCGCGGATGCCTCACTTCCCGCTGTTGCCGGCGGCTCTAGTGCTGGCACTCACCTCCGCGTTAGCCCCGTCCGTCGTCGCCGACCCGCAGGCTACGCTGCTGAACCTGGGGTGCAGCCAGTACAACGCCACGCCCACGGCCGCCTTCCTCGTCGCCCTCAATTCCACCTTCGCCGAACTCCGCGCCAACCTCTCCGCTGGCGGTGCAGGGGGCGGCTTCGCCACCGCGTCGGAGCCGCGCGCCGCTGCGCCGGCGTTCGCGTTGGCGCAGTGCCGCCCATACGTCACCGGGAGGGACTGCGTCGCCTGCTTCGACGCTGCCGCCGCGCGTATCCGCGCTTCCTGCGGCGCCGCCAACGGCGGCCGTGCCATCCTCGACGGCTGCGTCCTACGGTACGAGAGCGCGGCTTTCTTCGACCAATCCACGCTCCCCGGCAACACGCAGCTCTGCAATGGCTCCGCCGTGGCGGGCGGAGGCTTCGACGGCGCGGTGCGAGCGCTGATCGATGACCTCGTGGCCGCGGTGCCTCGCGTCCCGAGGCTCGCCGCGGCGGCAGAGGGCGCCGGCGTGTACGCGATGGCGCAGTGCGTGGAGACGGTCGGGGTGGGGGGATGCGCGCAGTGCCTGCAGGTGGCTTCTAGGAACATTGACGGCTGCTCGCCCAATTCCGACGGCCGCGCCGTGGACGCCGGATGCTTCATGAGGTACTCTGATAAGCGCTTCTTCCCAGCTAATGCCACCGTAGACCTGGCGGCATACTTGCGCTCCGGTGAGTTCACCTCATATACGCATCAGATTCATTCATCCTTGTGTTGTTGCGTTAGTTTTTATATAATTTTGTGTTGTACCGAGGCCATGTTTTGGCTCTTTGCCCATGCCTCGTTTGTTGTTGGCACGACCGGTATACATTTATTGACCAGTTCAAATAGTGTCACTATTAAGTGGAGTATTACTCTACTTATTAGTGTGACGTTAGCAAATTATAAATGTTCAGATCAATTATCAGAAACAATGAAAATTCTTCTGCCCTAAAAACAATACAATGAAAATGCTTCTGTTCCAGGGAGGTTGGAATCCGGGGAAAACATTTGCTGCAATGATTAGCATCAAATTGACAACTTCCTGGAGAATTAGTTATTTGGTACATGAGAAAATAAGTTAACACCTCTCTTTAGATCCTCCGGATCAAGTTCTATATTTTCTTAGTAAGTTAAAGCCTGTTTATTTGCTCCAGTGAATGTGTTGGCTTGGACTTTAATAACAATTGGATTGCTATATAATTGTACAAAAACCAAAGCAAAAAGAATATGTTTCTAATTCAAGATTGTCTTCACTTCAGATCTTACAATTCATGATTTGGTACAGAAAAATCAAGTGGGAATGGAGCCCTCATAGGAGGAATTTTGGGAGGTGTAGCCTTCCTGTTGCTTCTAGGGTTACTAGTTTTGTTGTGGATTCGTCGGTCTAGGAAGCTGCAGAAGCCTCGGAGAGGTATATGCTGTTTTCATGAAGTTAAATCTCTTTTGTTTTTGTCAAGTTTTTTCAATGTGATCTTAGTAAAATGGTCAAAGTTGCTGTCATTTATTGTCGAATCGTCTTGTGGGTAGTCAAGTGATTTTGTAATTTCCGTGCAATTAAATGCCTTTCACAAGTACACCTGCAATGCCATGCCACTATTGTCCTGTGATGATGATGTTATGCAGTGTGTGTTTAGCTTTATCAACAATGGTCATCAATCATCTATTGATGCCGGCATGATTAACTCGATTTCAGAGGGTTACCTGAATACTAGCATAACTTTCCATTATTGTTAGACTGCTTTCGATTATTAAGGCAGGTATGTACATCCTATGGAATTCTCTGATATAAAGTGAATGTAGGTAGTTGGTTACACATTTTAAGGCAGAAGTAGACATGTTAACACCAGTCATGCCCCCACATACTTTTATTTTCTCTTTGTAGTAGCATAATGTCTAGAGGAGAGAAATGGTTTTTAAGGGCGCGTGCTCCTGTAGTGAACAATAAATTTGAAAAAAATATCATGCAAAAAGATAAATTCAAATATTAGGCTCCTTTATATGGCTGTAATTTATCATGAAAGCGACCACTTTTGCACCATGGATGCAAGGGGTGTGCTTGAGCTTAGGTTAGCCTACTTGTGCATCTTCAAGTGATCTCATGTTATAAATGAACACTTACAAAATTCATGCCAAAATAGGATGAAATATACCCTCACAAAAGGATAGTGTTCAACTTATTGTTTGAACAGTGTGACTACAACCATTTGTCTCTTTTGTACAAGGCAATTTTGATCGTTATTTTCAGAATTTTCAAGCATAAAGCGACTAGTAATTTTGGACATTCTGAAACTAGTTTTCCTGGCAGGAACACCTGCTCCGGGGTCCAGGCTGCACCTTTGAATTATCCCATAATTTCTAGTTATGTTGCAGACCTTTAATTTTTAATGTATTTTGTTCTCCTTTTTTCTTGACATTGTTTCTCTTTTTTGTTATTTGTGTAGCGTTATTCAAGTAAATATAAAATATTGATTGGTAGGGACTGGTTCTGTTTGTCCAAGTATTGTTCACAGCAACCAGGCTGCCGGGAAAATCCTTAATTGCCTAATTTTACAAGGGAATAATTTATTAATATATTGGAGTTTAGCAATGAACATTTAAATTTGCAAGCGTAATTAGCTCTGTGTTTAAAAGTTTCCCTATTTTGCGTATTTCTTTCTGGAAAGTTAGTTGGAAAAGAATAATCAAATAATCTATGTTTGCTTCTGTGTTTCCTCATCCTCATATGTCGGTATGTTCTTTTAGGTGATATACTTGGAGCGACGGAACTACAAGGTCCAACCAGTTTTTACTATCATGATCTTAAGGCTGCAACCAATAATTTCAGTGAGAAAAGTAAACTTGGAGAAGGTGGTTTTGGAGATGTATTTAAGGTATAATGATCTTCAAATGGTTAATCCGCTTATGAAGATTTGCAGACAAAATGCAATGATAAAAAAACAGAATAAGGACATATTGATCACCAGGTTGCCTTTTGCAGTACTTTATTAGTTTATTGCAAAAATGATTATTTAAAACTGTCTTTGTAACAGGGTTTGCTGAAAAATGGGAAAACTGTTGCAGTAAAAAGATTGACAGTAATGCAAACCAGCAGGGCCAAAGCAGATTTTGAAAGTGAGGTGAAGTTGATTAGCAATGTTCATCATCGAAATCTTGTACGGCTTCTTGGTTGTTCTCGCAAGGGTTCCGAATGCCTGCTTGTTTATGAATATATGGCAAACAGTAGCCTTGACAAGTTTCTATTCGGTATGCTCCTTTGATCCTTGCTTCCTCATCTACTTGACATGTTGGAAAGTATCCTATATGGTGTGTCTGATATTCCCCCATTTGATTGCTCTAGGCTACGTTAATCTAAACAGAATCTTAAACTGGCATCCTTATTGCTAGAAAGTAGAAACTAGTCCAATGGTTGTTATGTTTTTGAGAAGGCAATTACTCTGTTTATCGTGCAAACTGAGTTGATTAGCTTATGACAGTGGTGACCTGTACCTCTACAGTAATGACCTCACATTCACACATTCTGGTATAACAGGTGAGAAACGTGGAACACTTAACTGGAAGCAACGATTTAACATCATAGTTGGCATGGCTCGTGGTCTCGCATATCTTCATCAAGAGTTCCATGTGTGTATCATACACCGTGACATTAAATCTAGCAATGTTCTTCTTGATGATGACTTTCAGCCTAAGATTGCTGATTTTGGTTTGGCAAGGCTCCTACCTGATGATCATAGTCATCTCAGCACTAAATTTGCAGGAACACTGTAAGTTTTAATACGCAAATATTACATTGGACACATCGCCTATTTTCTGATGATTATATGTTACTATTGAACAGGGGTTACACTGCTCCTGAGTACGCAATCCATGGCCAATTATCAGAGAAGGTTGACACATACAGCTTTGGTGTAGTCATTTTGGAAATAATAAGTGGTCGGAAGAGCAATGATACAAGGCTTGAGCCTGAAACACAGTACCTACTTGAATCGGTATCCATCTTTCTTCAGAAAACAAGGCTTTTCTTGGTGCTGTACATTACCCCATATGATTTGCATATTGCACATAGCCATACACAAGTCTCTGTTATATCCTTATGAGTATATTTTTTTTGTAGTTCCACTTCATAATTTGGTGATGTGATTGTCTTGGCTGTTTTTTTCATTATATGCTTTGCTGATTTAACAAGTACGTAATTGATAAATTCTTGCTAAGTAAACATTGCCTAGTGTTTATGCTTCTCCAGAAAATATTCATCAAGATCAGGATTATACTTTGGGAAATTCCATGTTTATCTGAGAAAACTTCTTTAATGTTTCATGCGTTCATTTTGTACTTAATCTATTGACGTGTCATTATGTACACACACTTTATGCTATCGAGGTAGTCAATTAGATATTTTCTTATGCCTGCTGGTTGTACAGGCATGGAAGCTATATGAAAATGAGAACTTGATTAGCTTGGTGGACGAATCGTTAGATCCTGAAGAATACAACCCAGAAGAGGTAAAGAAAATAATAGAGATAGCACTTCTATGCACTCAATCAGTGGTTGCTTCAAGGCCAACGATGTCAGAGGTAGTTGTGTTGCTGTTATCAAGAAATTCTACAGAGTTACAGCCCACAAGGCCCACATTTATTGATTCAACAAGTAGAGTGCGAGGTGAAACATCCTCCTCCAGTTCATCCTCTGCATCCAGGGCCACTGTCTCTATTTCACAGTTTTCTGCCAGGTAAAAGGCGTTGTGTTGTATATGAGTGTGACTGTATTCTTCTTGTGTGATAGACTGATAGTGATTGATTTGTAACTATAGTTATGTATCTATATTTTATATATCAATGGGTGGGTGCTTACTTGTCAGTATATACGAGAGCAATGTAATTGTTTGAAATTACAATTTTATTCATGTAAATATATGACCATCATGCATGTTACAAGTATGTGATTGCGTGACATTGACGGTCTGAGACCATTCTTCGTGTCCCTGGTTGTATGCTTTGGTCTGCATTTTCACAATCAAGAATTTACCTTGATGTAAGGTATTCTAGCTTGTATGTCGTGAATTTAAATTCTGGTTTCTGAGCTCAGTCGCTATAGTAAAAGAAAACTCTATAATATGCTGATTTTACCTACTCATCTAAATCAAAATAGGGAGCATATACAACTAAAAGTTAGCTACCAGACACAAATCCATACTGGGGACAGGCACTTCTTTTGTGTGTGTGAGAGGACAGGCACCCTTTCATGTGGTTCAAGAAAATTTAGCTGTCCCCTAATTAGGCGATACTAGCTAGTGACTGGCTCTTTCTGCATTATGATAGAAAAGTTGTGTCGTACAAGCCTCAGTCAACACCTTAAGGAAGCCCTTAAATTTGATTACAAACTTAGGGAAATGTTTTGCTGTACTTCCCAGTTTTCATGAATGTCTACAGAAAGTAAACTACGAGCCTATGACACTTGGAACTCTGCAGGCATCCTTTTGATAAGCTACGTATTGAGTAAACCAGATCAAAACTTTTGTTCATTCATATAGAATACAAAATGTACATGAAGCTCCAGCTAACTGCATCCTCTCTTTCTTGCATTGGCAGGAGTTACACCATCCTGCACTTGTTGGAAACAGTACTATATCTGATAAGTCAGGGTGGCTGCAACAACAGTCGCTGATACAAACTGCAAATGAGAGGGTAAGATTCAAAAACATCATATAAGGGCCTATGTTGGTTTTGCATGGACTAATAACCTTTCCATGACAACAATTATACCGGTATATTTGGGATTGCTCAGAAGGTTGGAGATGATTTGTCGTACAGACCGACTACTGAAATTCTTCGATGCTGTCATATAGGTAATCGTTAATTTATTAGTTTAATCAGAATTAAGGATACTCCTGAATATCATTCTCTTTCTTGATTTTTTTTGTTTGAACATGCAGGAGAACTAAATATCATTTTCTGTTGATAAATAATTATCCTCTGTTTTTTTTTAATCTTTGTACCAATACCTTTATCTGTCTGGTCAAGAATTTTTTACACTCACATCATTCATATTTTAACCTGTTATGTATGTGTCAGTGTTCTAGCACTTATCATTTTTGCTTCCCCTGCCTTAGTGTGTGCCACATAAGCTGACTTCACTACACAACTTCCTGATAGTAATCGCATGGCAGGATCCAAGTTGTTGCATGCATAATATATAATATAGCTATGGGAGTTCGCATTATGTGATAGAGACAGTTCATCCTGTAATTGATGTAGACAGGTTTTCAATTATCATACTACCTGTCTATAGTATCAGCAGATTGTATCACAGGGCTCTTATATTCGGGACTCTAGAAACGCCCTGATCTTTTGCAATGAGAATCACACTACCATTGTAACAGTGAGAAACATTGTAGATGACTTTACTCTTTGGACTGCTTGATTTAGGACCCGTCGCCAGAACATTGACGCCGACATGGCGTCTCAAAAAAATAGAGCTCTTATATGAGTATATCATTAAACTATTGTATATTAACTTTCCTGTTGATGGTGCTCAGCTGTTCTTCTAAAGAAAAATGCCACGGGTCTATTGCTTGTTGGTTGAGTTTTTGTTTATTTTTCATACTATAATAATTTCAGTAAAAGGGGATAGTGATAAACTGACAACCATAATGATTGATCTATATTCTAGGTTATTGAGATAAGTTGTTCTTAGTTATGGTCAAGCTCAGGCGTTCTGACCATTTGTGTTTCAGGCTTTCAGCCACTGGTGCTAGTGCCTGTTGGTCGAATTTTTAGTTATGTTTATATTATGAGCTCTGTGACGCCCCCAAAATCAATCCGTGTACAGTAATCATACACGCAGGGTACACGGCTGAGATTAGGGTGCCACGGTGAGAATATCACAACACAACACTAAACACAAAAGGATAAACCAATATGTTACAATAAAGGGGAGGGGGTCACGCGGACCCGAATACATAAGTTATGCAAGCCATAATATCTGAGTACAGACATAGTTAGTCAAGTTTTGCCTTAAGAAGGCTAGCACAAATAACATCAGAGATACAAATCGAAAAGGCAAGGCCTCCTGCCTGGGAGCCTCCGAAACTACTCCTGGTCCTGGTCAGCGGGGGTCTCGACGTAGTAGTATCCGCCTCCGGGGTACTCCTGCTCCTGGACTCCAACGTCGACTGCAGCGGCCGATCAGGCAAAACATAAAAGGGGAAATAAAGCAAAGGTGAGTATCTAGCATACCCGCGAGTCTTACGTCCGCTACTAAGCATTTATGCATTGTATCAAATGGAAAGGGGAGGCTGTATATAGTGGACTGTAAGATAGAAATCATAATAAGGGTAAGAAGCTAGGCCTATCGAAGACTAGCATCTTCTGACGTTGTCTTGCAGCACAACGAGAGAATCAACCAACAGTTCAATAGCATGACTGTAATAACAATGGAGCAGAAGTTGCTGCAGCATTGTATAATAGTAAGTTGTAATGATTAATAATAATAATGCCTCCGAGTTCCCTTCCTCGACTCCCTGCGAGGAAGAAGACCCGGAACCATACAATTTAATAGTAGTAGTTTGTAGTAGTAAGATCCAGCTTCAGCATAAAGCGTCCTGTTACCGTGGACACGGCTATTCAAATAGATTAATCTTCCCTGCAGGGGTGCACTGGCGTGACTCTACGACGCTCGGATCTCCAGGGTGGCGTACACCTTGTTAGGGAACACCCCACCGAAGCTATCCGACACAAAGTAGCCCATCCTTCGGCAATCAACAGAGAGGTCATCCGCTGGACTATATCCTATGTACGCCGGGCTTTGGACCCTAACCCGAACGTACTCCTGCACGGTGCGTGACTGGCCGCTGAAGCAAAATCAAAGCAAAAACAAATACACCGCTCGAGCAAGAGAAGACAACACCACTTCCCGGCAATCAGCCCGCGATACTGCTGATGTCTGAAGACCCTCGAACGAGACTACGATGCAGCCCACACTCCTCGTCCCACGTGTAGGTAGTGCGTACAAGCCAAAAGGCTACTCAAGACATCCGCTGAACAATTTAGCATTTTAATTAACCTGCGTGACAACCGTTATCGTTGCCTCGACTTAACCGACCCGCGGTCAACGACAGCAGTCAGGTCCACCAGTACATCGGTGCCTGCCCTGTCGTCCCACCAAGGCACTGCGGTTACCAACAAGGTGAACCGTCTCCTTACCTTGTCTCGCGTGTGCTCTTGGTAGAGCTCGACTTTTCGTAGTTTGGTAACTCTCGCGAGATACGAGCAGGGGGCAAGCACGTCAGTAACGTTGGTCGTACCCTTCCTGTCGTTCCCGACAATATACCTCTCGTGGGCATCGTTGGGTCGCCTGACTCTTACCTTTAAGGACAACCGTTGCTCAGGTACCTAGAGCGGCTATACAGAGTCATCAACGAGTGGAGTACAAGGATTACTCCTTGATAACTCACACTTGAGGGTGACTCGGCAGAACCGAGCTAGGGGGCCTTAGGCGGTGTCTGCATTGTACCGTACCTGTGCAGTTGTATATATTGTATCCGTGTTCACTCCCAGAGCGATCACGGCCCGCTATCTAATCCTAACTAACAATGCGCAGGGCTCACTGCTGAGTAATGCATAAGTAATACTCCCTTTGTACCAAATTATAAGTCGTTGGGCATTTGGCGTACAAAATGTGGAACGCACAAAATTTTCTTTGCTTTCCTGTTTTACCCTCGATGGTCGACGTGTGCTTACTGGGCATGTGGCGCCCCATGGTCGTGCAGCGGCGGTGCATCCCGCGTGCGCTCGCCGGCGAGGACGTGCTCGGCATCGCCGAGACGGGCAACGGCAAGACGGCCGCGTTCGCGGTCCCCTTCCTGCACCACCTCCGCGAGGACGACCTCGAGGCCGACGATGCCGATCTGGACGACACGCCCCCGCTCGCCCGACTCGAGGCGCGACACCAGTTTGCGTTGTCCTTCGCCCCGCACTGGACCAAGATCCTAGCAGTCGAGCCGCCGAAGGCATCCCGCGTTCGCATCGGTGAGGGGGTGTCGGCCCGGCACCGCGCTCTTCCCCGAGGACCACCAAAACGGGGGCGGAGGAGGCGGGGGGAGGGGTGGGGCGGAGGTGGAAGATCTGGGGGCGGGGGAGGCGGGAGGAGGTGGGGGCGGAGGTGGAAGACACCGCCGGATCGGAGGTTGAAGATGCCCAGATCGAAGATGGAATAGCAGCAATTGGGGGTAACCTGGTAATTTACTTGCTTTTCACCTGGTCGGAAATCTCTCCCCAACGACTTACATTTTGGTACAGAGGGAGTAATAGGCAGCATAGGATAAAGGAAAGGTACATCAAGGGGCGACAAAATCAGGCTATGCAATTGAATTTGATTGTAATCGTAGCAGCAACAGTAAGAATGCCTAGTGCAAGAAAGTACGGAAAGGTAGGCGATATCTGGGGAAGAGAATGGCTCTGCTTGCCTGGTAGCTCGACGGTAGGGGCAGGGTCGTCGACGAAGTAGTCGTACCCGGCAGCGGTGTAGTCGGCGGTAGCAGCGGGGTCTACCGGAGAACAAAGGGGGGAAGAAACAGTAAATATAAAGCAATCATAGCAAATAGATGAATAGCATGACGTATGCAATGTTAACGGTGTTCTAACACAGTGCAATGCACGTTGCTCGGAGCGGGAATTCATCCGGGGATGAACTGCCAGCTCCGGGTGATTACCGGACAGGGTGTCCGGAGGGGGAAGGGTTCATGCCGGAGGTGTCGTGGACATCCGACAAACATAAGGGGGTTGTATCCGTGTTAGTTGAACTATTCTGAACAACTTTCGTGTTCAGAATAAATTCATCCGGATACTTTAACAGTACCGGAGAAAGCATCGGACAGACGGTCCGGAGGGGGACGGTTCGATGTTCGGTATGTTAGAGGGGTGTGGTGGGTATTACGGATACCGTATCTGTATTCGTTATATTTTTCTGATCAATTTTCATGTATAAAGTTTTTCGATCCGAGTTACGGATTAAAAGATATTGAATTTCAAAGTTTTAATCAATTCAAACAATTTCTGGATTTTCTTTTATTAAATAAATAAACATTATCCACATCAAGGGTTTGACCAGTCAAACCTGACCAGTGGGTCCCACTGGTCAGCCTTTGTATTAATATAAATGATTTAACTTAATCTATTAATCCAGTGGACCCACATGTCATACACTTGTTAGTTGACTAATTCATTTTAATTAAATTAATTACAGGTGGGGCCTATGTGTCATTGACACAGTGGCTAATTAGCCATTTTAATTATATTAAAAATGCCAAGGGCCCACTAGTCAGTGACATGAGGGGGGTTTTCTTCTGTTAACAACTTGATTAGGCACTAATCAGGGGCGGACCCACTGGTCAGTGAGGGTGAGAGGGGGGGTTAAGCCCCACGGCTGTTTGCAGCCACGCCGGCGACGGGCGTGCCACGGCGGCGAAGCTGCCGGCCGGCTCCGGCGACCAAAACGCGCGCGAGAGGGTGGAATCGAACGCTAACCGAACCGTGCATCGATGGGTGCTCGAAGTTTTCTACGGGTTGGCCTGAGGCCGCGGCGGCGAGCAACCAGGCGCCGGCCGGAGCACGACCTCGAGGCGGCACGGCGTCTGGGCCACGGTTCCATGCGCTAGGGGAGGGGGAATGACCGTAGGCTCACCGTGGAGCACGTCGGGGAGGCAGCGGGCTCGGGGGCGGTGTGCAGCGGCCGGAATTGAAGACGAACTCCGGCGGGGCAGAGGAAGAAGAAGGGCGCGATTCGCCGCCTCCGGTGCTTCCTAGCCCGAGCTTGAGGGTGGGGAAGACCTGGAGGAGGACGGCGGCGGTTCTGGACGCGGTCTCGGGGCTCGGCGAGGTGGTTGGCCGCGTGAGCTCACGCCGGCGCATCCATGGCGGCTCGGGCAGCGAGAGGGAGACGACCTAGGAGAGCACGAGGGGGGCGCGAGGGAGAAAAGAGGGCAGCTAGGGTTCGGGGCGCAGCCAGGGGAGAGGGAGGGGGACTTATCTCGCCGGGGCTTCGCCGGATGGCCGCCATGGCGACGGCCATGGCCGTGGCGCCATGGATGGCAGCCACGCACGGGGTGAACAGGGGAGGGAGCTAGGTGGGCTGATTTCGGGGGAGTTGGGCTGGGAGAGTGGGCTGGCTTGGCCCACAGGGAGGCAGGGGGGTGGGGGCTCCATTTCTTTTATTGTTTCTTTTCTTTCCTTTGTTGTAATTGTTTTCTGCTTTAATTTCTTTTAACTATTTTACAATTTATTACATTATGGTATAGGCACCATAATTAGTGTTATACCAGATACCAGTGCCACAAAAGTTTTGGAGACAAAAGAAATTCATTTCATATTTCTTTTAAATAATAAATGCCCAAAGTGAGGGTTTTCACCAACTGTTTGAATTGTTTAATTTATTTGCTAGCTCGACAAATGCCCAAGACCACATGGAAGTGATCCACTGAATATTTGGCATTTTTCAAAAGTGGTTGCACAATTTTAGGTTGACTTTTATTTCCCACCTTATTTTTAATATCATTCCAAAAGGGTTTAGGGTTTGGGTTTGATTTGCCACAACTTTCATATCCACATTTGAATAGGGTTTTGACTTAGGGTTTTGATTACAAGTGGTCATGCATATGGAGCCTTGGCAGTTGATCACCCCAAAACAAAGTTTGATTATGACCAACACAAGTTTGAGGAAGGACAGGGAGCATCAGTGGTTAAACAACAGTGATGATCAATAGTGATTAGCAACAGTGATTTTGATTATCAAAAGTGTTACTGTTCCATAACACTGAGGGTGTTACAAGCTCTCATGTTGATAATTCAAGGAAAAACCCCGGTAATGTTAAACTGATAACCATAATTTTATTTATGTTTATATTATAGTTAAGTTCAGGCGTTTTGGCCGTTTGTCGTCATGAGTTTTAAGTGTTGTTTTGCAAACTATAAACTGCGTTGAAATTACTCTTCGTTTCCTGGGGTTTGAATACCGAAAAGATCCTATGTTCTATAGAGTATATTGTATGGGTTCTTGTGTTGGTGAACTTTTTATTAGTAATGTTTTTAATGGTGCATCTTTTGGATTTATTAATGACATCTTCCAAGTTGTTGCTTCACTAATATTTGTATGGATTGTGAAAGACAATGAATTAGAGTTGTATTTTACTTCTCCTTTTCTTTTTCGAGAAAGAGAATATATTAATATTGTGACGATTACAATTACACCTGGCCTTTGCATGCAGTGGCGGATCTAGGACCCAGGCCGGGTGGCCTGGGCCTGGGGCATGGAGCGTGAATACTTTGTTCACTGTAGCAATACTGTAGCAGCTTGGGGCCCAGGGTTTGGCCCAATCCTGGCTCCGCCCCTGTCTGAACGTACAAGATGTCGCAAAGACATCTAGGATGGACCCAAAGGAGAAAACAAATAAAAAAAGAAAAACCAAAGGTTCTGCCACAACGATCAACTTCTCTCAGCAGCAGCACAAAAACCACCACCAAATACAACACGCAGAAAACATAGACGGTCTCCAAAAGCAACGCCTCCAAGAAGGCAATAGTGCACAAGCGTAGTCGTTGCCCGATCCATGATCTTAGGTTTTTACCCTGGAGAAAGTTCGAGCTCTCAAAACAGTTCCTTCAGCAAGAAAATTGTCAGGCACAACCAATGAAGGCCAGACCTTAGGTTTTCACACTGAAAATCACGACTCGGCACCCGAGGAGCACCACCAAAAATGAAATCCTCAAATGCTGCAGCCCCCACTTGACAGTGTTGCTTCTGATAGTATATCAAACACCTGGCTACTCCATCGACTCCAAGGCCCGGTCCGTCTACCTGATCCTCCGATCTCAACCACCATGACCTTCTCCACCGCTGTCTACACCATGGAAATCGAGAAACCGACATGTCCCATGGATAGCAGAGCTTCGCGCCGCGCCCTCATGGAACCTCGTAGGCTGATATGGACGTGCACGTGCCGGATTCTATCTGATCCAGATATCCCGAGCAAGATCTTCGGAGACCGTTCCAGAACACCTTGATGACCAGATCGAGGAGGACCGATCATGCAAGACGTTGTCGTGATGCGAGCAAAGCACGAGGACTGCCAACTTTATTCACGGCAACAGGTCCTCACGCCGCCCCGATCCAGCCCGCCGCCGCCTCCCGCGGGACCACGCCACCGCGCCCCTGGCCCAGCGCCGCGTCCCCGATGGCGAACACGGCCCAAGCCGCCATTCGCCATAGGAGGACCTCTACCAGAACCCGAGGCCTCCGCCTTGGCTCCTAATCTCCGCCACCATCACCGCGCCATAGCGAACCGGAGAGCTCCCCGCGGGGGAGAAGCCGCCATGCGAGAAGGGGCTGTCGACCGAGCGGGCTTTTCCCGCCAACGTCTTCCAACAGCGGGGTGATGAGGAGAAGGGGATGGGTCCGGTGGTGGCTAGGGTTTCTGCCCGAGAGTGACGCGAGGGACTCCACGAGTATCTTGTTCGATTAGTGGAAACGACCACTTCTACTTTTCTATGAGGGATATATCTTTGTGTATACTACGTTTTTCTATAGAGGCACAATTACATAGTAGCGACATGCATGCGTCTTCCCGTGGGGCACCCTCCTCCTCTCTCCATGCATTTCTAAAAACTCTAATCTTTCAATTTGTTATCCCGATTGACGGTTTGTTTCCACCGTTGGCTTTGTCACGGCGAGATCCTTGAAACTAGATCTTATGTCTGCATGTTTCAGCAACCTTTTTTTATCAGTACTTGCGAGGTTATCAGACACTTAGTTGCCCGATAATATTAACTTGGTTACCAGGTTACTGAAGGTCAATATACACGCATGTAGAACTCGCTTCATTGTACTTGTATGGGTTTATGCCACTCCTTGTCAACATTTGAATACTCACTCTCTAGCTATGCATACCATTGTAATGTCTAAAAACATACAAAACTATTGCCTGTAACGATAGACAACTATCATGGCAACTGTTCACTGCTAACCTGGCAACATGGCAACCATGCTGACATACTCTAGCAACTGACGGTGATAAAAATATCATCGATAACATGTCATGCTAGGAGGCACTTGACAAGAATGTTATCTTGAAGAGCATTAGAAGGCCGTTTTAATCGATGTGCACAAACATTGCATGCTCAACTCTAAGTAAAAAAAAAATCAATTACAATACAATGTATTCGTCTATTTACATAGGAGTGATACAATAGGAATTTTTAAGCTTTATGCACTAGCCAACACAGCCAAAAGTCTGAACTGATGGAAAGGGCTAGACAATCCACCTGTACACTTCAACACCCCCTCTCACATGTGATGCGAGTCAACACGTGGATAAACTCAGAGGTATGGCTCAAGAGGTCTATATGTGGAGATTCTGATACCATGTCAAGCTCACCCCCTCTCACATGTGATGCGGAAAGTCAACACGTGGATATAATCAGAGTTATGGCTCAAGAGGCCTATACGTGGACACAAAGAGGGCATCAACAGTTTTTAGATGAATTGTGAAAGCCAGAACTTGAACTCAAGACCCTAGACTCTCATACCATGTTAAGCTTGATGCACTAGCCAACGTAACCAAAAGTCTGAACTGATAAAAAGGGCTAGGCAATCCACATATACACTTCAACACGAATAACACGCATGACTAAACTATCATGTGTGTCGCAAATTGAACACACTAGCTTAAATTTTGTCAAAATTAGAACACACTAGATTGGCAACGAGTTCACGTGCACCTCCTTGAAGCCCTTGTCAGTTCTCACCCCACTAGATATGATCTCACACATCTTGTTAAGCACGAATGTGGAAGAAATGGCTGCCATTTCATGGAGTTCCCCTTCGGTACCCCCTTAGGTGCAGCAGTATCAACATTAGGGACAACCAGCAAAGGAGGCACACCGAAGACATCCAAATCCGGAGCAATTTTATCCTCTGCGATTCGTCAACATATGACTGTTGGATTTGGCTCTCGGACACCACAATGGCCTGACTAAATTCTTCCGTGCTCAGGTCCTGCAAGCGTTGACAGTAAGCATACTAGACATTTATCATGTCGTTCAACACTATCTACTATGGTATCATAATATCACTCATCTCCAAGCTCATAGCATATCTACACATGCTCATAGATCAGAGCCTACAATGCTTGCCGACATGGAAATAAGCATGAACATCATCAAACCCTACCAGGATAAGCACTAACTATCAATCAATCACCACAAATAGCTATAACAACAGCACATACTCATAGATCAGAGCCCACAATGCTACCACATCACCACATGTTCACAGATCTAGCCATTAAACATGCTCATACATCTATTCCTACCACATGCTCATAGATCTAAGCTAGGAGGAGCTCTAAGAAGGAGAACTTACAGCCGTGGGTGAAGCTGCTTGGAGGCGTGGAAGAGGTCGGAAAGAGGAGGCAACCCACCGCCGCCGTCTGCCACCGACCAAAGAAGAGCCGCCGCTTACCTATTGGTCGATAATGAGATCGTGCGGCATGGAGAGGTCGAAATGGTGGCGGGGGATTCGGTGGTGAGCCGATGATGGCTATATAGGGTGACCGCGAGGCAGGAGATGACGCGATTCCTCCCGCCGCTTTTCGAGCACGGGCACGAGCTCGTGCCATCGTGCTACCCGCATGAGCTCAGCAGGGGCGTTCCCCTTGCCTGCATCGCCCGAGCCTGGCTGGGGAAAACCTGTCGATGCAGCCGTTCCCAGCGGGCCTAGCTGAGGGGTGATTTAAGTTTCTTGCGGACCAGAAAATCGGTGCAACGCAGACTACCAAACGGACCGAGGTCGCATCCAGCAGGCCTGGATGAGCCTCCTATGGGCTACCAAACGCGCCCTTCATCTATGCATTATAAAAATCTGGTATCTCCCCAAGTGATTACTGTTGCGGTCCCCCAACCCATAAGATGTGCAAAATTTATTTATGTATATAATCCAAAAAATCACAGTTGTGGGTCACGTGGTACCAAGATGGAGAGGGACTCAAGATGTGCAATAATAATTATATTACTTGATTTCAGAATTCTAGTACACAAGGGCTGCCAGATTGATGCTCAGATTTTGAGTTACTCTAGTTTGGGTTCTCACCAGGTTATAATAGGGTAATAGACATAAATCCCAAGATGTCGAGTTACTGTATCTTTGACAGCCAGATATTCAAAAGCATGTAGAATTTTGAAATATTATTTATTTTCTTCAAGAGGAAAATAGTGAGGTTACCAGGTTTACTACGTGTGTATTTCCATGGTACAGGTTTCGTATATATCACCTAAAACAGTGTAGTAATTCTCTGGCACAGGTTCTGTTCTTAGCTTACTTACATATCTGACGGCTCCTGAGAATGCAGATTCTCAACATGTGTTCCTGACGTTGTCATCCTCATGTGGCACAGGGAGGCTTGTGCATTTGTGTTCAATAATTTGAGGTGACTACAACATTCAAAAATAATTTGAGGTGACGAAGCTGGGGCCTGGTGGCACTGTCATGCTGATGTAACTTTGCTGAGATGCTCACAATCACAGGATCATAAATAATGAGAACAGAGAACTTCTAAATAAATAAATAAACAACGTGAACATAGAAAGGAGGTAAATGTATATTTGAAGTAACCTATGATATGGAATGATATGGTAAACTGTTGAAATTAAAATGGTTCTCCTAATTAAAGCTACACCCCTTGGCTACTATTTTAGAAGTTAGTTTGTTGCTATTACTTCATACATGCTGTTATTTGGGTTTGGTTTTTCATGTTATAATTTTGAGTTTTTGACATTTCTCTTGTTTGTTTTCCCTGGAAAGGGACATTTCCCTTGTTATCAATGAAGAAAAGAGTGCTTTTGCATCTTAAGTTTGTTTTTAGGATCCATCTATTTTTTTTCAATACTTTTTATCTAGAAAGATGATACGAAAAACAGCTTGGTATGTGTCTGCAAGCATGCAAAGGACAAGCTGCCATTATAATTCAGGCAAGTACAGTGACAAGTGTACGTGTTTAGAATGAATCAGAAAGCATAATACGGGTTGCCTCTTCAGATGCATTATTTGGCCATGCTTAGGTAGACAGATAACAACTGATTTGTGTTCCGTACTTGTGGGGGCAAAGATTGGGATGTGGTTAAAAACAGCTGTTTTATTATGCCCATCAGGAGGCAGGTTTTTGTCCATCTTCCTCTTGTACTTGGTGTGCTTTAGAAGAGGGAAGACCACAAGTATGTCTAACAATTAGTTTCTCGTACACATCCGCGAGTGTAAGCAATATACTACACACTAGGCAACAAGCATGCTTTAGAACAACATGTGTCCTACTCCTATCATCAGTTTAATTATCACCATTAGGAATTAGCAACGGAATATTCAAGTGTGCATTATTAAGGGCGGCTTGATGCTGACATTGAAAGACCGGCCTTTCAGTTTAGGTGGAGGTGAGCAAATGTGAATTATCTATTGAGACAACAGCACGCAAGAAACAAGGGTGGCTCTAGCTTGATTGGTAAAGACCCGCTCATTTCCTGTCAGAGCTGTTAACCATGGCCCTGGCCAACAAATTGGTTTGCTGAGAAATGTCCAAAAGTGAAAAGGTGTTCAAGGGACAACAAAGCCTGATATAAGACAGCAACTAATCTAGACAAATAAAGCAAAAGATAATAGGAGGATAGGACCAGCTGATGAAGCATACGAGTGAATATGACAGCTTTTGTTGTTTAATCATGCAACTGGTGGACATGTCACGAAAAGAAGCATGGCCATTTGGGAAATATGCACCGTATCTCTATTTGTTGTCCCCCTTAACATGCACTCACCCTACTCCACTTGTACGTTTGCTTGCATGGCAATGGATTTGGCCTATCTACTGTTTCAGAATACTTTTAATGGATACATAAGGGAATTAAAATGTTCAGTAACTGTTACGGAATTAGTTGTCGCTGAAACGGATGTATCTAGCATTGAAATGCAATTTAATGTATGTGCTGTACGAGCTGCAGTTTTTAACAAAAAGGATCACCCTTAGAACTGAACTTTTTCTAACTGAGCTGTCTGTAAGATTTCTATGCTGGTCAAGTGCATTATCACAAGAAAAGGAACCTCATCTCAACTTCATCTTCTCCTTTCTGGTATGATGGTCCCATTATCTTATATAATGATTAAAATTGAGAACCTCTATACCAACTTTTCTCTGACATCATTGACATATCTTTGTCAGGGAATTTTTTCTAGCATGCGCTATGAAATATGCATCGAGTATTAGGCTGTTGACAGGGAGATGATGCTGCACTTGGAAGCTTGTAAGAACGCAGGTACAGAAGATGATTTAATTTCAGTTGGCAGACTCAATTGCTTTAGTACTACTGACATGTTTTCTTGTCTTCAAGAATATTGATTGTTCCTTGGATAAGAAACACACATATTACCATAATGTGGTAGATCTGTCATCTTCCTTCCGGAGAAGAGAGCCACCTAATTCCATTGGTGTACTGGGTGGTACTGCACGTACACTATGGAGAGGGGAGAAAAGGAAGGCTTTGTTGGCATAAAAACTTGAGGTCAGGACCACCACCATTGTACTCTACCAGCCAGCCATATGTAAGATGATGCGCTTGGTGAGACAATAAAGCCCGAATCTCCTTGGGCCCAACCACACCGTGGCTTTCCATCCTCCCAATACCAAGTAGAGTAGTTCCAAAAACTAAAGGGGGCCTGAGTGGAAAGGGTATGCCTGCTCTTTCCCATACATATTTGTGTTCATCAATGGCCGTCATTGGGCTCTTGCAAGTGGGGTAAAAAAGGGAGATCTAGGGAGGACTTAGTGGCCCACCTTTTTTTTTCTCCACGAGGACGAGCTAGCTCATGGATTGGAGAGCCAAAGTTATCTGAATTGGTCTCAGATCTTGGGGAAGATCACACATTGTGTACTCTCCACTCGATCGCCATTTTGTTATTTGCATCATGGCATCCTGACTCTGCTTCTACTTTTGGAGATCTGGTTGGTCTATTGTAAAGTGCTCACTAGGAATACATTTTCTCTCTCAAATACGCACCCAAATGGCGTGCCATTTTGTAGTAGTATTACAAGAACGCCTCCAAGTGACAACCAAAAGGACCAGCAAAACAGAACACCAAAACCCAGCTCAGCTCGGCTACAAAAGAAAGAGGAAACTGATTAAGACCCAGACCCAAAACCAGAAACCAAAACTGTAAAGCTACCTAGCTACTCGAGTGGTTGTTATTTTACCCGTTGCTTCAAGCTTATCCTTGCCTTTCTGATAGAGGCGGGGTGTCCCGATCTTTCGATGAGAGATAACTATCGATTTGGCGGAGACGACTCTGACGATCCGACTACGAACGTGCAACAACGTCGCGCCTTAGTAATCGCTAAACCAATCTCCGGAGGTTATTGACCACGTCGGAGCACGATCAACCTGACCACGAAGGTCTAGTGCCTGCAAACAATCGAAGAACAAGCAAGAACTATGATAAAGCAATCTGAATATTGCGAATATGTGGATGAAGTATGAATAAAGTTAGGATTCTGAAAGCGGTCTTGATCTGGTCGTTGCACACAAACCGAGTACACGAAGATGCAGCAATTAGCCAAACAGTCTTTTTAACTAAAAGAAATAAAAAAAACCTAGGGATTGATCTACTTATATAGGACTAAAGGGTGGAGGCCAAGGGGGTGGAAGGACGTCCCAAGGAGTCCTAAAATTAAACCTAGGTCGTACAAGGCACTTGGGCCCATGTGGAGGTGATGCAACACTTATTGAGTTGGACTTTGATTCGGATTCTGCTGCTGGGTCGCACCGTTTTCGCAATATCTCCACGCTCCGAAGGAATTTGAAGATGAAACCAATTGCGTTGGAAACTAGACGAGATAAGCTATCACCAGAAAAAAAGAATCACCCAATTTGGAGTTCGTATGTAGAAACGACGGTTGTTTGAAGTTGGGTATATCTCTGCAGTCCGAATCTGAGTCCATGACGTGAAAGACTTGGTCTCTATCTTCTCTTGGGCCAAAAGTGACGTGAAATAACTTCTTGTACAACACACAATCATGCCCCTTTGTATTGACTTCATTTCTTGATCAAATATAGAGGAATTAATGGTCATATCCATGATAATTATGTCGTCATCATCTTCATGCTTGAACATGCTCCAATGCTCATTCTTCTTGTCCATGCTAAGTCCTTCATTTGTCAGCAACAGAAATATATCGACGTTAGGCAGCATCATATTCACATGAACATTAGAAACATTACCAAGAAGCGAAAGTACCTGATAATTTAATTGGTGTGCACAATCTCTAGTAATTGGTCCAGTAGGTATATTAGCAGGGGTTGTCAGGTTGATACCACTTGATAGAGGCGGGGTGTCCCGATCTTTCGATGAGAGGTAAGTATCGATTTGTGGAGTCGACTTTGACAATCCGACTACAAACGTGCAACGACGTTGCGCCTTAGCAATCGCTAAACCAATCTCCTGAAGGTTATTGACCACGCGGGAGCACGATCAACCTAACCACGAAGGTCTAGTGCATGCAAGCAATCGAAGAACAAGCAAGAACTATGATAAAACAATCTGGATATTGCGAATATGTAGACGAAGTATGAATAAAGTTGGGATTCCAAAAGCGGTCTTGATCTGGTCGTTGGACACAAACCGAGTACACGAAGATGCAGCAATTAGCTAAGCAGTCTTTTTAACTAAAAGAAATAAAAAAAACCTAGGGATTGATCTACTTATATAGGACTAAAGGGTGGAGGCCAAGGGGGTGGAAGGACGTCCCAAGGAGTCCTAAAACTAAACCTAGGTCGTACAAGGCACTTGGGCCCATGTGGAGGTGATGCAACACCTATTGAGTTGAACTTTGATTCGGATTCTGCTGCTGGGTCGCACTATTTTCGCAATATCTCCACGCCCCGAAGGATTTTTGAAGGTGAAACCAATTGCGTTGGAAACTAGACGAGATAAGCTATCACCAGAAAAAAGAATCACCTAATTTGGAGTTCGTATGTAGAAACGGCGGCTGTTTGAAGTTGGGTATATCTCTGCAGTCCGAATCTGAGTCCATGACGTGAAAGACTTGGTCTCTATCTTCTCTTGGGCCAAAAGTGACGTGAAATAACTTCTTGTACGGCACACAATCATGCCCTTTGTATTGAATTCATTTATTGATCAAATATAGAGGAATTAATGGTCAATTATGTCGTCATCATCTTCATGCTTGAACATGCTCCAATGCTCATCCTTCTTGTCCATGCTAGGTCCTTCATTTGTCAGCAACAGAAATATATCGACGTTAGGCAGCATCATATTCACATGAACATTAGAAACATTACCAAGAAGCAAAAGTACCTGATAATTTAATTGGTGTGCACAATCTCTAGTAATTGGTCCAGTAGGTATATTAGCAGGGGTTGTCAGATTGATACCACTTGATAGAGGCGGGGTGTCCTGATCTTTCGATGAGAGGTAAGTATCGATTTGTGGAGTTGACTTTGACGATCCGACTACAAACGTGCAACGACGTTGCGCCTCAGCAATCGCTAAACCAATCTCCTGAAGGTTATTGACCACGCCGGAGCACGATCAACCTGACCACGAAGGTCTAGTGCCTGCAAGCAATCAAAGAACATGCAAGAACTATGATAAAACAATCTGAATATTGCGAATATGTAGATGAAGTATGAATAAAGTTGGGATTCCAAAAGCGGTGTTGATCTAGTCGTTGGACTCAAACCGAGTACACGAAGATGCAGCAATTAGCTAAGCAGTCTTTTTAACTAAAAGAAATCGAAAGGAAAACCCTAGAGGTTGATCTACTTATATAGGACTAAAGGGTGGAGGCCAAGGGGGTGGAAGGACGTCCCAAGGAGTCCTAAAACTAAACCTAGGTCGTACAAGGCACTTGGGCCCATGTGGAGGTGATGCAACACCTATTGAGTTGAACTTTGATTCAGATTCTGCTGCTGGGTCGCACCGTTTTCACAATATTTCCACGCCCCGATGGAATTTGAAGGTGAAACCAGTTGCTTGTAAACTAGACGAGATAAGCTATCACCAGAAAAAAGAATCACCCAATTTGGAGTTCGTATGTAGAAACGACGGCTGTTTGAAGTTGGGTATATCTCTGCAGTCCGAATCTGAGTCCGTGACGTGAAAGACTTGGTCTCTATCTTCTCTTGGGCAAAAAGTGACGTGAAATAACTTCTTGTACATCACACAATCATGCCCCTTTGTATTGACTTCATTTCTTGATCAAATATAGATGAATTAATGGTCATATCCATGATAATTATGTCCTCATCATCTTCATGCTTGAACATGCTCCAATGCTCATCCTTCTTGTCCATGCTAGGTCCTTCATTTGTCAGCAACAGAAATATATCGACGTTAGGAAGCATCATATTCACATGAACATTAGAAACATACCAAGAAGCGAAAGTACCTGATAATTTAATTGGTGTGCACGATCTCTAGTAATTGCTCCAGTAGGTATATTAGCAGGGGTTGTGGCTGTAACTATGGTAGTCCTCATAGTGGTTGAAGGAACAACCTTCTCAACTTGTGGTATTTGCACATTCCGCTTGTTCGTCTTCTGGGCAACACGTCTGTCGATTTCCTGTTAAGCTTTACAAGCAAGACGAAACAAACGATCCATAGGATAACACTTTTCATGAATTAGGATATCCTGAATGTCACGGTTTAAACCTTCCCAAAATATGTCCATGAAATATTCTTCACTTTCCTTTAAAAGAGAATGCAAGAATGTAGTTTCTAAAGCATCATAATATTCTGAAACAGTTTTAGTATCTTGTTTTAAATTTTTTAATTTCCTTACCTTGTCACGAAAAAAAAAAGTCTGGCACGCTTTCCAGAGCTGTTTTTAGGCCAAAATTTTCAGGGGTAAATTTTTTTCGTGCCCATACGTTCCTTAGGTCCAGAAACTCATTTTGAGACGTTCGCCACCATAGTGATTTTTTCGCACTTTTTCAGCCACCGCAGTCCCGCATCGCAAAAAAAAAGCAAAAAAAAAGAGAAAAAAAAAATTCAGAGTGTGCTTCTCAGTTGTTTACGTGCCGCGCCGTGCTTTCGTTGGTGTTTTAGGCTCGCGTCTCTAGTACGGTCTAGCCTAGGATCAGCATAGTACCGACGTTGAGTGTTTATTCAGCTTTGCATCTCTGTTTTGATTACTGTTGAGTTTTTCCTACCATACTTGTCAGCCTTCCTACAGCTCCACATATATTCTACATCGTGCGTTTGACACCTCCTGGCCATCGCTCTACCATATCTCTGAGAGTTTTGACCCGTTGGTTGTACATCACCACCTGCTGTTAGGTAAGAATCGGTAAGAACGAAAGAAAAGCTTGACGGATTTGTGCTTTCCACCACCCCACATCCCATTAGTAGAAGTAGGATCATATTCCTGTGTGTTTTCTATTTCTGCTAACCATGCCAGGATCACATGATGAAGTGGCGCGGGATGCACCCGATTGGGAGAACATGGAACAAGTTTGTGCTTAGTGATGGATTTGTGTTCCGTTCTAACAAGGTATGCATTGCAGCTAGCTCTATTCGTCTTTTGTTGTTGCAGGAGGCGCATGGAGGAGGATTAATGGGACACTTTGGCGTGAAGAAGACGGAGGACGTACTTGCTACACATTTCTTTTGGCCAAAGATGAGACGGGATGTTGAGCGTTTTGTTGCTCGCTGCACTACATGTCAAAAAGCTAAGTCACGACTCAATCCTCATGGTTTATACATGCCTTTACCTGTACCTAGTGTTCCGTGGGAGGACATATCCATGGACTTTGTTTTAGGCTTGCCTCGAACAAAGAAGGGGAGGGATAGCATATTTGTTGTCGTGGATCAATTTTTTAAGATGGCACATTTTATACCATGTCATAAAAGCGATGCTGCTGCTAATGTTGCTGTTTTATTCTTTCGTGAGATTATTCGCTTACATGGTGTGCCCAATACTATTGTCTCGGATCGTGATACTAAGTTTCTTAGCCATTTTTGGAGATGCTTATGGGCTAAGTTGGGGACTAAATTACTTTTTAGTACTACATGTCATTCCCAAACTGATGGACAAACTAAAGTGTTCAATAGGACTTTGTCTACTATGCTTAGGGTTGTTTTAAAGAGTAACTTGAAAATGTGGGAAGAATGTTTACCTCATATTGAATTTGCTTATAATCGTTCATTTCATTCTACCACTAAAATGTGCCCTTTTGAGATTGTTTATGGTTTTCTACCTCATGCACCTATTGATTTGCTGCCTCTTCCATCTTCGGAGAAGGTTAATTTTGATGCTAAGCAACGTGCTGAATTGATATTAAAAATGCATGAGTTAACTAAAGAAAACATTGAGAAAATGAATGCTAGATACAAGCTTGCTGGTGATAAGGGTAGAAAGCATGTTGTGTTTGAACCAGGAGATCTTGTTTGGTTACATCTACGTAAAGATAGGTTTCCTGATTTGCGCAAGTCTAAGTTAATGCCACGAGCTGATGGTCCCTTTAAGATTTTACAGAAAATTAATGATAATGCATATAAACTTGAGCTACCTGCAGATTTTGGGGTTAGTCCCACATTTAACATTGCAGATTTGAAACCTTATTTGGGAGAAGATGATGAGCTTCCGTCGAGGACGACTTCAATTCAAGAAGGGGAGGATGATGAGGACATCTCTACTAATGTTACACCCACATCTTCACCAACTACACATACTGGACCAGTTACTAGAGCACGGGCACGTCAACTAAATTATCAGGTACTTTCGTTTCTTGCGAATCCTTCTAATGTTTAGGAACATATGATGCTGCCTAAATTAGATACTTTTGTTTGTCTTATGAATGAAGGACCTAGCATGGATAAGAAGGATGGTCATTGGAGCGGGATCAAGCATGGAGAAGGAGGTGCGCGCGCGGGAAAGGACAATGGAGCTTCCAGTGGTGATTTTCGCACTTTGAGGCCACCATAAGGCGTGCATGAAGACTTGGACGAGAGACACAAGATGCCACATTAATATTTTCGTCCAAGGGTTATTATAGGTGTTGCGTCACCTTATTATTGGGCCAGGCCCATGTAATTTCGAAATACACTTAATAGGCTATTTTTTTAGAGTCCGTATGTGTGGGGAAACCGAGTTAGGGTTGTTTTCGGACCCCTCCTCCAAGGGGCCACGAAATTCCCCTCTGTTCCCCCATATATACAGCCCTTAGGGCGTCGTTTAGACTTTGGTTTTAATTAGATTTAAGTTAGCCATAGCCGCAACTTCGAGCTCTTCGTTTGTTTCATCCGACCAGGCCAAGACCGCATTGGAACCCCAACTTCTGTTAATCATTCATCTTATATTCGCAATATCTAGATTGCAATTCTTAGTTCTTGCTTGTTCTTCGATTGCTTGCAGGAATTAGACCTTCGTGGTCAGGTTGATTGTGCATCCGCGGGATCAATAACCTCTCGGAGTTGGTTTAGCGATTGCTAAGGCGCAACGTCTTCGCACGTTCGTAGTCGGGTTGTGAAAATCTACGCCACCAAAAATCGATCTCCATCATCTCATCGAAACATCGGAACACCTTCGCCTCTATCAAGTGGTATCAGAGACGACTCTGACGATCCGACTACGAACGTGCAACAACGTCGCGCCTTAGCAATCGCTAAACCAATCTCCGGAGGTTATTGACCACGTCGGAGCACGATCAACCTGACCACGAAGGTCTAGTGCCTGCAAGCAATCGAAGAACAAGCAAGAACTATGATAAAGCAATCTGAATATTGCGAATATGTGGATGAAGTATGAATAAAGTTGGGATTCCGAAAGCGGTCTTGATCTGGTCGTTGGACACAAACCGAGTACACGAAGATGCAACAATTAGCCAAGCAATCTTTTTAACTAAAAGAAATCCAAAAAAAAACCCTAGGGGTTGATCTACTTATATAGGACTAAAGGATGGAGGCCAAGGGGGTGGAAGGACGTCCCAAGGAGTCCTAAAACTAAACCTAGGTCGTACAAGGCACTTGGGCCCATGTGGAGGTGATGCAACACCTATTGAGTTGGACTTTGATTCGGATTCTGCTGCTGGGTCGCACCGTTTTCGCAATATCTCCACGCTCCGAAGGAATTTGAAGATGAAACCAATTGCGTTGGAAACTAGACAAGATAAGCTATCACCAGAAAAAAGAATCACCCAATTTGGAGTTCGTATGTAGAAACGGCGGCTGTTTGAAGTTGGGTATATCTCTGCAGTCCGAATCTGAGTCCATGACGTGAAAGACTTGGTCTCTATCTTCTCTTGGGCCAAAAGTGACGTGAAATAAGTTCTTGTGCAGCACACAATCATGCCCCTTTGTATTGACTTCATTTCTTGATCAAATATAGAGGAATTAATGGTAACCCCTTTGTATTGACTTCATTTCTTGATCAAATATAGAGGAATCATGCCCCTTTGTATTGACTTCATTTCCATGATAATTATGTCGTCATCATATTCATGCTTGAACATGCTCCAATGCTCATCCTTCTTGTCCATGCTAGGTCCTTCATTTGTCAGCAACAGAAATATATCGACGTTAGGCAGCATCATATTCACATGAACATTAGAAACATTACCAAGAAGCGAAAGTACCTGATAATTTAATTGGTGTGCACAATCTCTAGTAATTGCTCTAGTAGGTATATTAGCAGGGGTTGTGGCTGTAACTATGGTAGTCATGTCCTCATCACTTTCTCTAGAACAATAGTAGTATTACTAGTGTGACGTGCTTAGTTATTCGTTTGCAAGGTTTAAGGTAGACCGTAACACGATGTCGTTGGAGTTTTTATTGCTTTGGCAAGTGAAGGAACTTATTTCGTGCCACTTGCTAGGCAACTAGAGTATATTTCAACGTGGAGGTCATGCCATATCTTCTTTCATGACGAAACTTTATCGAAGATGCGGTTATTGAGTATAGTTTCGGTCGCCACTTCTATCTAGGGATTTATAAAGGGAACTTTAATGTTGTAGAGGAGCAGTTGCGCTAGATATTGACTACACGTTCATATGTGATAGGATGATTGGAAGGCTGTGGTGGTGAGCTAGGGAGCATATTGAAAGAAATCTCTGCCGATTCTGTATTTATCCCTCTTTTTTTAAAGACTATGCATCTATCTGTGGACAGACAATTTCAGCTATTTCACACTGTTCCAAGATTCTATTCCTGACATTGCAAATGACCTGACTAGATTTTATTCTCTTAACGCTTAGGCAGCAGATTGCGTGAGATGAAGACAAGTCAAACAGACGGTACACATTTGTGTAAATGACGAAGGTAGTGCAATTACTAAGGATAACCGACTATGTTAAGAGTATCGGAATTCAGAAGAGAGAAAGATCTAGTTATCGTAACCGCTTTTTACTTGCATAGGTGGCTCGGTTACCTCTGTGGCCGTACTATATTTAAAGTCGAGGAAATCCATTCACATGAGCGACACTTATTATGGATCGGAGGGAGTATATAATAGTAGCAACCGGCCTCTTCTTAGTACACATTTGGCAGGATGAAAATAGGATTAGATAAATATTGCACTTAGTCGAGTAAATTAAGTTTGGTCATTGCCAGCAAGCCCTTGTTTGTTGAAGAACCAGATGTCTTTTGGCTGTTACTGTCTTTGATTTGCGCCTGCTTGTCTGTAACTCTGCCATGGTGGCTTTATTTATAAAGTCAGGCATAAGCCTTATATCTAAAATAACTAGAAGTCAACCAGTTTTTTGGTCACCGAGCTATGTGTGTTAATTAAAGGTGTTCTGCAAGCTCATTTTTATATTAGAAGCCCTTCTCTCACTGTTAAGGCAGTAGGCATTTGGTTTTGGTGAAGATTTTGTATCTTTCTTTTCTCTACAAATGGACTTTGCAGTTGCTGTAATTTGAGCTGTCTGCGTCTTCGGATGCAGAGGTCGGGGGGAGAATTCTCTTCAAGTGTCTACAAAGATTTTCTGGTAATTTTCTTAGTACAAGCTCATGGATTCCAGTCACTGAGTCCCTGCTCCTGGGACCCTGTAAACATTAGTACTATCATACAACAGTAACTTCGCTTAAGGTTTTTACTAATAAAAACACGACGTAAGATTTGGTATGCCCCAGTTCATGATCAACGGTCAATGGTAATAGTAGGAGCCACAGCGAGTGGCTCACCTTAAAAGACTGTGCAGGTGGATGGCAGAACAACCGATGAGTCAAAAATAGATGGTTCTCTCATGATTAATGAATGTAGCAGCTCTCTTGCTAACATTAAGGAAAATAGAGGTTGATCCCCCTTTATTTTAAACTCCACTGTCTACCTACATGTCATCAATCTTAATTAATGAATGCATAGCAATCTAAAAAACTAAAATTTGCATGCTTGATAGCACTGTGGGGACTGATGAAATATGATCACATGGAGCTGACTTAAGTATGGATCCAAAACAGAAAAGAGGGTGTCCGTGCAGTGTGATCTATATTGGCATTGCCCTTCCTTTTGACAAGAGTCCTTTTTCTCTTCCCTCATTTATGTTGTGCTGGTTTTTTTCGGCTGCTTCCGTCTGGTGTGTACTATGGGAGAGAGAGAGACTGCTGAGGGAGAGGGGAGAGAGAAGGAAGATCACATGGTGGCCTATTTTTTTTGGGTATGTGACAGCTTCTCCCTTTAGTCTTTTAGTGCTTCCTTTTATCTCTACCCCCTCCTCATGAAACCCCTTTCAAAACCTCAAATCATCTGATGAGTGCCTTCTCATACTCCTTTTAAGAGCCCTCTTCCCTGCTCATCCTTTTTCTTCTTCATCCTCTCGCCTTTGCCCTGCCCAGAAGGATATATTGCGCTGATCCCTTGTTCCAGCCTCCACAATACACCTTGTGGTGATATACACACCTTTCTTCCATCTTTTACCAGCCTCCATATTCCTGCAAGAATCACTGGACGCCATGGAGATTGCCATGGTCTGCACAAGAGTAAACCTACTCATCCTCATCCTCTCCCTCTGCTCACCATACAAGTTCATACAGAGTCCCATGGACTTTGGTCCCTTGAACCTTCTCCCCACCACCATCGCTGCATCCAGTGATTTTGGTAGGATCCTCTTCCACTCCCCATCCGCAGTGTTGAAGCCGCAGTCTCCAAGGGACATCTCTCTGCTTCTTAGCTTCCTCTCTGCCTCGTCTCTAAGCAAGGTGACAGTGGCAGCCAGGGGTGCAGGTCACTCCATTCATGGACAGGCCCAGGCCCTTGATGGCATTGTGGTGGAGATGCGCTCTTTGCCTTCTGAGATGGACTTCCATAAAGGAGGAGAAGGAGATATCTCCTATGCTGATGTGAGTGGTGGAGCTATGTGGATAGAGCTCCTGGAGCAGAGCTTGAAGCTTGGGCTGGCTCCAAGGTCTTGGACTGATTACCTCTACATCACCATTGGTGGAACTCTGTCCAATGCTGGCATCAGTGGGCAGACATTCAAGCATGGGCCTCAGATTAGCAATGTTCTACAGCTGGAGGTAGTCACAGGTACGATAAGATAAATGCATGTTGACGACAAGATCTTATTTGGCTTTTGGCTCTGTACGTCTTCCTTCCTTGGTCAACAACTGATGGGCAGTAGATTTTATGCTCCTCTTTGTTTAACAGCCTGGGGAGAAACTGTGACATGCTCACCCACCAAGGATGCAGAGCTATTCAGTGCTGTTCTGGGAGGCCTTGGCCAGTTTGGCATCATAACTAGGGCAAGGATCCTGCTGCAGGAAGCTCCACAGAAAGTATACAGCGTTATAAGTTATAACTGTTTTGTTCTCATTAGTCTAGTGTAGTTTCTGCATGTAAGTGCATAGATAATTAATCAGAAAATTCAACTTCATTTAGGTCAAGTGGGTGAGAGCCTTCTATGATGATTTCGGCACCTTCACCAAAGATCAGGAGTTGCTGGTATCCATGCCGGATATGGTGGACTACGTTGAAGGTTTCATTGTCTTGAACCAACAATCACTTCACAGCTCCTCCATTGCCTTCCCTGCAAATATGGACTTTAACCCAGACTTTGGCACGAAGAGCAGCCCTAAGATCTACTACTGCATAGAGTTTGCCGTTCATGATTACCAGCGCAAGAGTACCGATGTGGAAAAGGTAAGAAGCACCAGAACTATTTTGTTTTGGTGAACTTGTCAAGGTTTGTGAATGATCAATCGAGTGTGCCTCTGTTTCAGGTGGTGGAAGCCATCTCAGTGCAGATGAGCCACATAGCGTCCCACTTGTATAGTGTGGAGGTGTCCTACTTTGATTTCCTGAACAGGGTAAGGATGGAAGAGATGAGCCTAAGAAGCAGTGGGCTCTGGGAGGTGCACCACCCATGGCTGAACATGTTTGTGCCAAAGGCTGGGATTAGGGACTTGAGGGACCTTCTCATGGACAACATCTCACCGGATAACTTCGACGGACTCATCCTCATCTATCCACTCCTCAGAGACAAGTAAGCTAGGCTGCGCTACTAATCAACGCAATATAGACATTACATTAAGATATCGCAACTTGGGGGGGGGGGGGGGGGGGCACATCAATGCATGGAAACATTGTTTATGAAAGAAAATATTATCTACCGATTATTTAACTAACCTCGCATTAGCTTCCAAGCAGTCCAAGTTGGACAAGCCTTTCTCTGCATTATCCAACGTGGCGTTCATTCTTGTTTAGTAACAAGTTCCTTCTATAACCAAGTGCGGAGATATTATTCAGCTCTGCTCACCGTGCATGAGATCATTCCATTTTGGCATTAGCATGTTGGCTCATTTTCTACCATCTATACTGCTATAGCAGGTAGTAGAGGCTCGAGAACATATCATTTATACGATATCTCAGCGTGGGGCACCATTCTGCTGTTCTTTGGAAGCACCTGCTGTGCTTTTCACACTACATAGCATTCATGATTTGGGTGTCTCCTCTTATACTCTGTAAAGGGTATGGAAGAGAACATATCTTTGATAAATGATGTGTGATGTATCCTTGAGCGCCTAGCCGCCTACTTAGGGTCTTCATTAGTATACAGGCATATTGGCTTGTTGGTCCCAACACTGTTCCTTTTCAGAAGAAATAAAACGTTGCTCACTCACCTTTACTATGGAGTGGGTATAGAGGGCAGAAAAGTTGCAGCCTTGCTTGCTACTAGCCTTGAACACAACACAAAAAAGATGGGAATATTAAATTGGTCGGTTGTTTAATACCGCGAACTCTTTTCTTATTGGAAAGTTGTATGTATGTCTACAATATATTTGGTAGAAAGTCCACACCTACAGTGCCTTTGTTGGTCGATTGTTGCATGCTTATGAATGATTGTTTCATGTTTTGTGGGTCCTTGAAATAGAATGACATCTGTCTCCAGCATAGCATGATTTAACTCAAAACTATAGCTTGGCTCAATGAGTGGCATCTTCTTTATTTGATGACCCTTTGTTAAGTACAGGGAGATATGTTTCATATGTAAGCATACGTACTAGCCTACTTGGTCTCTTGTTTAAAAATAGAAATTGGGATTTGTCCTGCACTTAAAAAACAATTATAATTTTCTTTTATTTACGGTTCGATAACATAAGCTTATCCTAATGCATTATAAACAATTACTGCATCCAGGTCAAACATCAGCATGTGAGCTCTTTTAATTGGGATAAAACTAATACTTGACTAACTGCAAACTCTATTTGTTTTGATGCATAACGTTGTTCTCAAGTCACAAATTCTGTATGTTTTAAGATTCGTTGACCTCAGTTTCAAGTAGTATCTGCAAGGTGTCAATTCTGCCAATAAGTTTATACTAGTTTACCTGAAAGATGGCTTTCAAATACATGTCAACTCTTAGCTGATTGAGCCTTAACAAAAATCTAACTTGTGACTTCCGATTCATGTTCAATGTACTGAACTAGTTTAATAGGCCCAATGTAGACTTGTCCCCGTAAACAGAATACACCCAAGTGCAGGACGTCAACTATATAATTTTCTGCTCCGTCTTGTGTTTTTATACAAGTCATAATCTGGTAAGGTGCAGATGTATATGGTTTTTATTGTGGTCTCTTTCTCTGGCAGGTGGGGCACTAACACATCCGTGGTGCTACCGGATTCGGGGTCCACTGACCATGTGATGTACGTTGTTGGCATTCTCCGGTCTGCAAATCCTGATGAAGGATGCTCCCACCACTGCCTGCAAGAGCTTCTCCGCCGTCACCGCCACATAGCTGACACCGCCGGAGCACAGATCGGTGCAAAACAGTACTTGGCTCACCATCCAACTCCGGCTGGCTGGCAACAACACTTTGGCCCACGTTGGGAGCGGTTCGCGCAACGCAAAAACCGGTTTGACCCGCTATCCATCCTCGGGCCAGGCCAAGGTATATTCCCCAAGGCCAACAATGCAGTGTATGCAAGCTGACTGCATAAAATTGTCCCCGGTGATAAAATAAGTGAAATAGATAGGTGACTAAGGTGGGATCCTCTTCTTTCTATTTAGTAGCTCTTTTTGGGCTGTTTCCTCGGCATTTTGAGGCATCGGTTGGATTATTATGGTGGTGGTGGATCTTGGGGTAACCCAGTGGTGGGAATACCACTAGGAATTTTGGAACTCTGTACAGGCTGAGGAAGCACAGCTCTAGGGATAGAGATAGTGATTCTGTTCGATCTGTATTCCGTGTTTGATGTTGACATTAGTATTGTTGCTATTGTTCTCACTTTCATTCCCACAAACTATGTCAGTCGACACCTTTGGACATCGCTCCAAGGCATCGTGTTGGTTGTTCATTTATGTGATCGGCTGACCTTTCATAGGACTTTTAAGATTTAAATTAGAACTCAATATGATATGAGAACTTACAAAGTGAGCTTTTGATATTCTTCTAAAATCATTGTTGTGAATTATATACACTGTGTCCATCTGATATTCTTATCACTACTTTTGTCTGATGTTTGTTTTGTGCTTTGGTCTGATGTCTGTTACGTTAAGTTCGTTGTCCTCACGATTTTGGTTCCGTTTGAAGAAAGACGACGTTCCATTTAGGCACATGCACATAGTGGTATTGCAAACGAAACAGTTATGCGCACAAAGGCCTTGAGAGCCTTGCCCGTTTGAGATTCTTGGAGGGTGTTTGTCTCCTCAATGGTTAAGAGTTACTTGAGATCCTTCATTACTATGTGTGAAGGACTTGTGAGTTATGAAGGCAAGGAGATCGATTACTTTGTGAAGATCTAGTCTTTACTGACATTTTTGGTGCAAGTCATAGTGAAATATGTTTATTGCGGTTGGTAGGCTGTTTGGTGTGCGACATCGTCAAAATCATTTGTATCTTAAAACTATTTTTGAAACCTTCATCAACATGGATTTAATAGTGTGAAGTATTTGAATCACTGGACAAACACCATCAGGCCCCTTGTGTATGTACCCCCTAAACTCTTATCATCTCTAACTACTTGCAAGTTATAATTTTTCTACCATCTAGAACTCTTTATATCTTTCTTGTTAAGTTGTTTTCTAGTTCCACTCTGAGATGTGCTAAAATTACAATTGTAAAACTTGGTGGTATGAGTTGTTCTATTTGGTCGGACTGTCCCCCCCCACACCCTAGTCCTTGGACTTTGATCCCGACTTGTGTACATGAGCTCAAATAGAAAATCCATGGTGAAGCACATAGGGTGGGACTTGTCATTTTTTTCTCCTGGGCAACCCAGAGTGCTGTGAGTGAGGCTAGGAGGAGGGCGTATGAGGACCTCTACCAACGTTTAAACACAAAGGAAGGTGAAAGGAACATCTATAAAATGGCCAAGATCCGAGAGAGGACGATGAGGGATGTCAACCAGGTGAGATGCATCAAGGACGAAGCAGCTCAGGTTTTGGTGAAGGAGGAGTGATCAAGCATAGATGACGAGAGTACTTCGACAAGCTGTTCAATGAGGAGAATGAGAGCTCTACCATTAAGCTGGACGACTCTTTTGATAATATGAACGGACTTTTTGTGCAGCGAATACAGGAGGCGGAGGTCAGAGAGGCTTTAAAACGGATGAAAGGAGGCAATGCGATGGGCCCTGACTGTATCCCCATCGAGGTGTGGAGAGTCCTTGGAGTCACATCGATAGTATGGCTAACCAATCTTTTCAACCCTGACCAAGATGCTTGAAGAATGGAAGCGGAGTATATTACTACCAATCTTCAAGAACAATGGGAATGCTCAGTGTTATACTAAATACCGTTGGATTAAGCTGATGAGCCATACAATGAAGCTATGGGAGATATCATTGAGGACCGCGTAATAAGAATGTCATGTGTGACAAAAAATCACTTTGGTTTCATGCCTGGGAGGTCGACCATGGAAGCCATTTTCTTGGTACGAAAACTTATGAAGAGATACATGGAGCAAAAAAAGGACCTACATATGGTGTTCATTGGCTTGGAGAAGGCCTACGATAAGATACCGCGAAATGTTATATGGTGGGCGTTGGAAAAACACAAAGTCCCAACAAAATACTTTACCCTCATCAAGGATGACAATGTTGTGACAAGTGTGCAAACAAGCGATGGCGACACCGATGACTTCCCAATTAAAATTGGATTGCACCAAGGATCAACTTTGATCCCTTATCTTTCCGCTTTGGTGATGGATAAGGTCACACGGGATATACAAGGAGACATCCCATGGTGTATGCTCTTTGCCGATGATGTGGTGCTAGTCGATGATAGTTGGGCGGGGGTTAATAGAAAGTTAGATCTGTTGAGACAGACTTTAGAATCTGAAGGTTTTAAGCTTAGTAGAACTAAAATTGAGTACATGAGGTGCGGTTTCAGTACTACTATGCATGAGGAAGAGGAGGAAGTTACTCTTAATGGACAAGTGGTACCTCAAAAGGACACATTTAGATATTTGGTGTCAATGCTGCAGAAGGATGGTGATATTGATGAAGATGTGAGCCCTCAAATCAAAGCTGGACGGCTGAATTGGCGCCAAGCTTCTATTGTTCTCTGTGATAAGAGAGTGCCACAAAATCTAAAAGGCAAGTTCTATTGAACGACAATTCTACCTACGATGTTTTATGGCGTTGAATGTCGGTCGACTAAAAGATGACATGTCCAACAACTAGGTGTAGTAGAGATGCACATGTTGAGATGGGCATGTGGGAACACAAGGAATGATCGGGTTCGGAATGATGATATACGTGAGAGAGTGTGAAAGTGCATGTACTCCTAAATGGTGTTTTGATGTTATGACAATCTGGTTAGTGGGACTAATGACTGGTGTTAAAAGATGTATCTCAGGTCATTGGTCTCGTGGAGGATTATTAATTTTGAAGGATGATTGGCCCCACTACAAAAAGATAAAAGGCGTGGTTATCGGCGGCTCGAAGGATTTATTTCGGTTTGATTTGAGTCGTAGGAAAACCGCACTACCAAAAGGGGTCAACGAGGTTTAAGTATGTGTGGAAACACATTTTTTCCTAAACCATATGCCATGCACCATATAACCTGGAAGGGTGGTATTTATGTGTGCAAGAGTATTACGGGAAAATCCCCTTGTGGCCAAGGTGCTGGTACCCCGTGCACACGGGGTCAATTCAATTTTTTTGAGCTTTTGACATATGTTTTTCCGAAAGTTTTTTGTGCATGAGCATGACTGGGCTTAGATTTAAATATATCCCATAGACTAGGACTTATTATTGTTTTGTCACATCTTGTACTCTAAATTGATTATGTACTCTTATATATATATATATATATATATATATATATATATATATATATATATATATATATATATATATATATATATATGCTTATGAGGCTTAATCAATACACCAATGCTTCTACTAAACCCTTTTCTATCCTTCTACATTAAAGAATGATTGTATGAATATTATAAACCAACAATGTATATGTTCGTTTTTGAAGAAAAAAGAATTTGCACAGAGGATCACCACCCAGCAGCTGTACTTGTACTACAGTAAAATAAGGCGGAGCACACGATGAAACCAAGCTAGGAGCAACACGTAGCAGCTCCCACACAGCTAGGCCTAGACAATAAAAACTCGGCAAACTCCGTTCGAAAGAAAGCGACAGCGAACGAATCGCCAGCCCTTTTCCCTCCATTACACCAAAGGGCAAAGGCGGAGTACAGTAGGTACTATGTTGGATTTGCGTCGATTTCGAGAGGGATTGCGAGCTCCGTAAAAGCACGGGCTACTGCTACTGGCTATTGCCGATACGATACTTCTCTCATCTCAAAGTAAGAATAGACAACAAGCAAGTGGCCGCAGCGTGCGCGACAATACCAAGGTCGATGCCGCCGTAACTTGGAAGATCTTTTTCCCTTTGGACTGACCGGGTAAGAGAGAGAGAGAGAGAGGCGGGGGGGGGGGGGGGGGGGGGGGGGGGGGAGAAGAAACGTCGCGTGATACTACTACGGACGTCTCTATTCATGAGATAAACTGATGAGAGTGATGTGCTCATCAATGGATGGTGGCGCTCGTACTCCCTCCATTCCACAATGTAGTGCGCCCGCGGTTACCGTGATTCAAGTTTGACCATAAATTAAACCAACAAGACCAATTGCGGCGGAGGCAAAAATTATACCATTGAATTCGTATTCGGAAGAAGTTTTCAATGATATAATTTTTGTTCTCGCCGTAGTTGGTCTCGTTGGTCTAATTTATGGTCAAACTTAAATTTCGGTAACCATGGGCGCACTACATTATGGAATAGAGGGAGTAACAAGACGAAGGTGTCGGGACCCGGGGTTAGCGTATGCAAGTCCCGCTACGACATAGTCATATGGAGAGCCGAGAACCGTACCCACTTGTCCAAGCAGACAAGGCCAAGCACAGAACGTTCTCGGAAAGCATCGTACGTGAGGGGCATCCCATCCAGGCCGGATGATCATCTGAGATGGGTCCTCATCGTTCGCACACAAGTCTAATGATATGGGTGATGAACTCTCATATTCGCAGACAAGTCGCCTCAACCATACTATCAACTATCTCATAACTCTTACATAGACTTACTCCAGCCCGATTACTTAGTCGGGGTCTAGGGCGGGCTCGATCATACATCAAAGTGTGCACGAGACAGAGTCTCGAACAATCGCATCGCGATGCCCCAAGCTGCGCACATCTAA
Source organism: Bromus sterilis (assembly GCA_950022295.1). Taxonomy (NCBI): domain Eukaryota; kingdom Viridiplantae; phylum Streptophyta; class Magnoliopsida; order Poales; family Poaceae; genus Bromus; species Bromus sterilis. Next base: position 131,393,693 of record OX465601.1, on the reverse strand, counting down.
GGGCCATTTGGTGTATAAAAGACCGCCAACCAGATCACAACTAAGGTCTCGAAAATCTATACTAAGACATGCATGTTATAATCATACACGCAGCACACATGTCTAGTATGAACAACAGGTATCATTGCAATTCTCTACAAAGTATACAACTTTATTGATAACTCTTACAGAGTGCACACAGAGATCACAAGTCTGTGATCCAACATTACATCAAACATGCGGAAGCAAAGTAGGTCTGAGTACAGACAAGTTTAACAAATGACTTAGAGAAGCCTGATCTATAAACAAGCCCTACCACGAGGGACCAGTCGTCTGACTGGGACTACACTAGCTTGATCAGTCGTCGAGCTCCAGGAAGAATCCACCTTCGGGGTCAGGGGGGTTCATCTAAAACATAGAATAAGCAAACGTGAGTACAAAGTCGTACTCAGCAAGACTTACATAGGAACTATACTACTCATGCACATGTATCAAGGTAAAGGGAGGTGCGGTTCGAATGCAGAAGTGTCAGCTTTGACTTGGCTAGTCCTGAACTACGAGTACCAGACTTGAGGTAAGAAGCGTACACGAGTCCACTACATTCTCCAACCAATTACACCACTATGGTGCCTTCCTCGACTTCCCCACGAGAAAGCACGCCATAGCACTCACACTTATCTTGGCAAGTTTTATAAGTATCCAGTTCAAGTTGTCTAATAATCGAGCACATCTTTCCAAGTAGTCACTTACCGCGGACGCGGCTATTCGAATAGTTTAATAACCCTGCACGGGTGTACTGCTACACACATGAAACGATCAGTTACCGTCGGTATCTCGTCACCCTTCAAGCGGGTGTCGGCGAGGATAATTTCCACAACTTTTACCTCACAGCCAACTCAAGTACAATGGAGACGCCTATCTGGGCTGGAATCCACATCGTGAACCCGGCCGGTTTACCGATGTGGTCCCAGAAGATGTGTGCAGGGTCCCAAGCCGGTCTGAATAGCCGTTCTTCCACTTCGCAGACCGTGCCACAGACCTACCAGAACTCCGAACTAATGCGACTCATTGAACTGAGAAAGGGTGAGTTAGTAGGTTGAGCGGGGGTCCATGTGCCCAACATGTGGTAGTACTCTTCGTCTTGGATCACCACACAAGAACTCGGGCTTAAGGCGGTGTTCAACGAGACAACCCACTGTGTACTCCTACACAACCTCTCATCGTTCAATTTGTATTAGGGTAGATTCACCAACACAGTTTCACTTTCATCAACACCATGTTCACTATCATCCCGACTCACATCAAAAGCATCCTCATTGTAAACTCTAAGCATGCAATGAGCAGTAACAGTTGCAGGGGCCACATGATATCAAACAACTGCTATGTCAGCTAGGATTGTGGTTTGCTTACTACTGTGACAAGATGATAGGTCATGCATCGGATATGGGTTCAACTATGCGGTATAATCGATACAAGGTGATCTCCTAAACATGCATAAGCGAGACTGAGAGGGAATTGAGATTTTATAGACATGATCAATGGGGGTTTTCTTTCCTTGCTGACGAGGTTCAGTCACGGGGTCTTCAACGAAGGGGGTGATCTCGGGTTCCGGCTCCACTTCTATCCGAGCAAAAAATACAAACAAAGTGATCAACATAAGGTACAATGCACAAGCACATGATCAATTGTATAAGGTGATGTTCCTGGTACTGATGTGTTGAGCATTCCATTTAAAAGGAGTATATTGCATTTGAAATGCAAATTCAAACTCCATTTGATTTATCGATGAATTTCAAATGCATTTGAAACCATGAATGTTCATTTGAAAAGGTTGAGCATGAAGTGATGTGGTATAGTTGAGGTAATGTCTCTGATGTGGGGGTGAAACCAATTAAAAGAAGTGTGTTGCAAAATCATTTGCAAATTCACTCCAAATTTGAATTTAAAAGAATGCCATATGCATGTTTGCTACTGTTCACCCATTTTAAAATGGTCAAACATAGAAACAAGTTGCATATTCATAATCCTTGTATTTTTCTGATAATTTTAGACATATTATTTGTCCAATTTGGAGTTAATATGAATTAGTTATTGAATTTCAAAGATTAAAGCCTTTTCTGGAATTTTCTGGATTTCTTTTAAATGGAAAAGGGTTTATTGCGTCATCAGGACGTCAGCATGACGCAGGTGGGGGACTGACGTGTGGGTCCGGCTTGTCAGTGACACTGGTTAATTAATCCAGTGGATTAATTTTAACAGGGGGGTTAGTGGCCTTGGGCCCACGGGTCAGTGTCACTAGGGTGCTGGTTAGCGCTAATTAATCCCGACCACGTCGGCCCGCCGGCGTTGAGACGCCGGTGACCACGGGCACGGCGGAGGGCTCGCCGGAATAGGTTCCCGACCACCTCTTGGCACGCCGCCACCATCAGGATGAAGCCCGCGCAAGCGCGAGTCCATCTGGCCATAGCAGCGCCACAGGGGTGGACAGAATCCACGCCGGCGACGAGCTTGGCGGCGGCCGGGGCTTGGGTTTGACGCAGACGTCACTGGACGACACGAAATCGAGCGTGGACGAGTGCAACGTGATGCTGAGGCGACAAGGAACGTTATGCGCACATGAGAGAGAACAGAGGGGCACAGGGACGAGCTCTAGGTCGTCCATGGCGGCGACGGAGCTCGGCTCCCATGGTGGAATGGCACAGAGGACGCGAGGGCCCGCGTTATCTTGGGGAAAATAGGGAGAAGCTCACCCTGAGCTCAACGGTGCAGGCGGTGAGGCGAACGGTGGCGCGAAGGAGACGAATTCGTCGGCGATGATTCCGACGTATACGAGGGCTCCGGGATCGATTCCTCTCGCTGGGTGGCGTAGCCGACGTCGCCGAAGAGGATGGACAAGCTGGCTCGGCTTCTCGTCGCCGGTGGCCGCGTGATCTCAGCGGCGTGCTCCACGGTGGTTCTCAGGTGGCGTCGAAATCGCGCTGCAGAGAGAGAGAGAGAGCAGCAGAGAGAGGGAGGAAGTGGCACGGGGTGAGCTGCTCGGCTCCGTGGCGAAGGGATAGGGCTCGAGGGCGCCTGGAACGTCCTCGTCGTCGCGGTGGCGTCCACGGCGTGCCCCCGGCTTGACACCGAGCTGCTTGAAGAAGACGACAGAAGAGGGGCTGGGCTGGGCCAGGCTAGCTGGGCTGCTGGGCGATGAGTTGGGCCACTTCGGCCAGATAAGCCCTTTTTCTTTTCTTTTCTGTTTTCTTCTGTTATTTGTTTTGGCACTGCTAAAAAAAATAGCAAACCATTTTATAAAATGCTGAAACTTTTTATATGGCCTCATAATAAATATAGCTAACCACTCATAAAGTTTGGGAATTTCTAAAATTCAAATAATTTGAACTTTAATTCAAATAGGGATTTAAATTTAAATCCATGCTCCTGTTTGAATATTTGAAAAATCTATGAGCATGGGTTTGAATCCAAATCACTTTATATGTGATCACACTCATTTATTAGACTTTTCAAAAATGCAAAAGGAATTTTTGGAGCAACTTTTTATCTGGCCATTTGAATTAAATTCATCTGGGTTTTTTCTCTCCCATTTCAAAGTCTTTTAATTTTTTTTTATCATAATGCAAAGTGACTTGCTACTCCTAGCACATATCTAACTTGAGGTTGTGACAGAAGGTTTGTCATCACCTGCGTTGACGTGAATCAACAATCACGAGGATTTGTGTACTCGCTAGCTAAGCTGGACATTGTTGCAGAATGAAGATTTGTGGTCCATCAAACCTACGTGCTATGTTATGTTTTGTCGCGTGTTGATCGTAGCCAGGAGCAAGACGACACAAAAAGTAGTATGCTCAAGTATGCTCCGTCGAACACCACACACATATCCATCTTACGCAATTATACAGGTTAAAAAAACCAGCGTTTTTAATTCACATGCGTTATTACATTCAACAAAAAGCAACACTGATTTATGATAGGTTTTGGATTATTTCCTCACAAAAGATTAATTTGATAGGAGGGGTGTCCTCACCTTATAAATTGTATTAGGAAACATGTTTGGATGATTGGCTTCTTCCGTGTTTGCAAACGAGTCCGGATCAATCCATGGATGAAGTATATCCGTTTTAAGGTTTGATGTTAAAATTTTCCTAAAGCTTTTTAAAAATAATATTAGATATATGGAAATGATACGTACCACACGTGTAGGCGGAGCGCTTCCGCCCACACGTTTTTAGATGACAATTTTAGTTATGTATAGATGTCAATTATAAGTCAAAATTGTCATGTTGAAACATACATGTCAACTTTTGCTTTAACATGAAAATTTTGTCTTATAATTACCATTTATACATAACTAAAATTGTCATTTAAAAATGTGTGGGAGAAATGACTTCACACGTGTGACAACTATTGGGTCCTAGATCTAATCCTTTTTACACTGCACGAAATAGAGCTCAACATCACAACACCGAGCAAAGTGACGCTACACCATATCATTGGTGCTTTTATTTCAGAACTCTATTTCAGGACACATCGCTATGCGATAGAGCTATGGTTATTTTTATCGATCGGGTGCCATGCTGACAGGATCACGAGCCTCATATAGTCGACACTATGGTGTTAAACAAATAAAAAGCATCTTCAATACAAAAAGTCATGGAAAAGTTTAGGTGTAATAAAATTTCAAAATGAAATAAAATTGTGCTAATATTTAAATTAAAAATCAAAACAATGATTTTGGCCATGCCCGTGCGGGGCAGGAATTCTACATCAGCTGTCACACTTGTTTGGTTTGCCCGTGAAAAATGGCACCAACTTGCACACTGCCTGTCTCGCTGGCTGCTGCATGCTGCATGAGCGCTGACGCTTTGCTCGTACTAGTCGCGTCAAAATGATGGCTTTCTCATGCGGCGGCGGACACGGGCTCCATGCCATTGTCATGTCGGTCAGAGTCTCGTCCTCAAGTGGCCACGGGACAACTACCCGCCATGGGCCTATCAACTTGTGTCTACAATGTTATCTTCTGCCTACCGTCCATATGATCTTGCTTGCTTGCGTGGATGGAGATTTTCTTATGGAATTGTCGTCGACGCTGATGTATCGGAGGATTTGCATGCATGAATGGGTGGTACGAGCACTAATAGTTGGACTTAGCTAGTTCGATTCTATAAATGTTTATGAACATGTTCAAACTTTTTGCGAACAATGATCGGTTGTTTCTCGGTTTTTTATCTTCTTTTTTCTGGACGGTTTCTTTATCTTTGCGGTCATCCTTTGTATATTCACTTATCTAAATATGCACTATTCAAGTATCGTGGATTAAAACATACTCTTTCCGATCTAAAACATGTATCGTAGTTTTAAAATGAAATTAGTTCAAAACCGCAATAGTTGTTATGGACCGAAGGTAGTAGCAAATATGTAGATCATCCTCAGAAATAGCAATAAAGTTCATCAATCTCTACTTCTAAGGCGGTAGTTAGTAGGCTAGCTTCACCTTCCATCACCCCTTCGCAGTCAATTTTTTCTTCGTCCCATTAAAAACCCAAACCCTACTAAGAACCGTACGCTCGTAAATGAAAGCATTTTAATTTGGCTTTTAAAAACATTGAACACCTTAATTTACTTTTGGATAAATAAGACACTTTTTTTACCTTCCAAAAACAAAGAAGTGTCTTGATTTAACTTTGAAAAACAACGCCTTGATTTATTAAAAAAAAAGAGGTACACCCCATCTTGCTTCAATAACATGTGTTCGTACATCGTGTTGTCAACATCCCTCACCCCATTGATCGATCCCACCTCTACACGTTGATGTTTCACCGGTTTATTTTCGCCTCACCTTCCACCACCCCTCCTACTCGATTTTTTCTCTCCCCCATTTAAAAACCGAACCCCACTAAAAATTGTACGCTTGTAGAAGGAAAGCGTTTAAATTTGGCTTTTGAAGACATTGAACACCTCGATTTATTTCTTAGATAAACAAGGTACTTATTTACCTTCCAAAAACAAATATGCACCTTGATTTGACTTCCAAAACGGCTTGATTTATTTTAAAAAAAAGAGGCACACCCCACCTTGCTTCAAAAACACGTGTTCACACATCGTTTCGTCAACATCCCTCACCCCATGGATCGATCCCAACCTCCGCACGTTGATGTCCCAAAAATTCCTCGCCTCCATCAATTTTTTTCTTTCAAACTTGTATACCACGTATCCCATTTCCGCTTTTCCCCTGGTTTTTCCTGTCTCACATCTTCCCACCTAAGTGATCCAACACTTCCATCTATGGCGTATTGGTGTACCTAGATGACTGCCGCTGCTAACGTCTCCTCTCGCTCCCTTGTTCTCGCTCGCAGCAAGTCAGCTGATGCGGCGACCTCCACGACCACTCCTCCAAGCCCTTCCCGAGTAGTAAATCCTAATGTGGATCAAAATCGAGGGGGTGCCCCATGGGCCCTGGAAAGGATCTCCCTCTCCGGTGTGCTATGGTCGCAGTGCGGTAGTGGCCCGAGGACATGCGTGGCCGGTGGACCGAGGTCGTGATGACGTATATGTATACAAAATCGACACCATGCAGATTTATGCGCCATCATTAATATTCATATTGTACTTCTGACCAGGTAGTTCTTACAAAAAAATTGTATAAAGAGTAAGTCTCTAATGGCGTATTTTGAATGGGGTACATTCATTAGGTGGAGGACATTTCTCTACCATGGGTGTGGCAGAGTGACCCCCACCCCCAAGCAGTGAACTAAGGGTACAGTTTTCCATAAGCCTAACTAGTGAAAATAGAAACAAGAAACAAAAAGATTTAATTATAAGATCTAAAGATATATCTTCAAGAAATCACCTCCCGGCGCCAAAAATAGTTTGATGTCTACACATAGTTCTATTCTTGTAGACTATGTTGGGCCTCTAAGCGCAGAGGTTTGTAGGACAACATGAATTTCCCTCAAGTGGATGGCCTAAGGTTTATCAAACTCGGGGAAGTAGAGGTTGAAGATGTTCTCTCTTAAGCAACCGTGCTGACGAGGATCGGGCTCGACAAATCCCATGGTTATGAACCCTGGGTTTGATCGTAGAAGGAGTGCAAGTTGACGATCTCGTCGGCTAACAGGAGACATGGATTACCCAGGTTCAGGGCTCTCGATCGGTAAAACCCCTACTGCCTGCTCGATGTATTATATGGTGGAGGTGATTATAGTGGAGGCTGCAGCGAGATTGTTCTAGCCAGAGGTATTGTTCTAGCCAGAGGTATTGCAATGAGAATGAACCACATAGCTACTAGTAGAAACCTCATCCTCGGAGAGGTACTACTCCTGCATCATCATGGAGAGGAAGCAACGTCGATGAAGATTGATCCGAGGGCACTTCCCCGTCCCGGAAGGGTGCCGGAACTAGAAGTTCTAGTCCCCCGAAGCTTGCTGGAGGTGTCGGCGGAGATCGGAAACCCTTCTGTAAAAAACGATTGGATATTCATGGTTTTTTGCGTTCTGGGGAATAAATAGGCGCAAAGTACGGCACCATAGGTGGGGCCAGTCGACCAGGCGGCCAGGGTCGCGGGCAAGGCCTGACCGCGCCCTCTGGTCACCTGCCCGGGTGGTGGTCCCCCTTCGGGAGTCCTTTTGGCTCCTGGGGTCTTCCGATGAATAAGAATTTTAGGATTTTTTCTAGATTTTTCTGAGCACTTTGATTTATCACCTATATTTCTTCGACGCATAGACAAAAACAGACAAAAACTCGCACTATGCATTAGGTTAATAGGTTAGTCCCAAATATGATGCAAATGGTATGAAAGTGCATTGAAACATAAAGCAAAGTCACCAAAACAAACATGGAACAAGTAAAAGTTATAGATACGTTTGGGACGTATCAACATCCCCAAGCTTAATTCCTGCTCGTTAATGTTCCTCGAGTAGGTAAACGACAAGAAAGATAATTTATATGGTGACATGCTATCAATCATAAGTAGAACTTTTAAGTACAACAAGAAAGATGTATAAATCGAGACCAGATAAAAACAAGCAAGAGTCTATATATGGTATTAATCAATATGACTACTCTTTAATTAGGTGCATATTTCGTGAGGTAATCCCATCTAAAATTTCTCTAATTTATATTTAGATTTTTTTAAATTTGGATTTCATGATGGGAGGGAAGCTTCACAAGGGGATCACGATGAGGTTATTGTGTGTATTTTTATGTATTTTTTCTTCCAAGAACTCACATTGATTTCTTTCAGTTTTTGTGTATTTGTAGATATTCAACATATTCATATTCATCATGCTGCAACGATAGTGAGAGTGGCTCTCATATCGAATGGCTATGTTAAATCAAGGATGTATTGATCTTGTTCCGATTCAAGGATCATAATCTGCCATTCAAAATAAAAGAAGTTAAACTAAAGGAAGTTGTATTGTCTAATCCGAGAAGAACAAGACCAAGGCTGTGCAAGGAACATCACATCATCCAGGCAATTGAAACATGCTCGTTAAATGCCTTGACGTTATATTGCACACCTATTGCATATAATATGTTCCCTTAAATATAATGATCTGAACGATGAATTATTCTTGTGTCACTATTTCAATACTTCTGGAGAAGAGCCTTCTCTTCTTTTGCGTGGTAAAGAAGATTATGTTTGTGTAGATCTCAAATCATAAAACACATAACTAATGAAAGATAGAAAAAAGTATCATACTTGCTGTGTAAAAACTTCAGATCAACAAAATTATCTGGTGATTTTTAATAATATCTACACTGGTGCGTACATAATCTGTTTCTGGACTACAAGACTAAGGATGGCAATTTTACCCATGGGTACGGGTACCCGCGGGTACCCTAACCGCATGGGTAGGGTATGGGTACATTTTTATACCCATGGGCAGTACCCATACCCTACCCATCAAGTCGTGGGTAGGGCACGGGTATAGCTTTGTACCCATGGGTATACCCATACCCTACCCATGTATATCATTGTACTATTTGACTAATCCCATACGTATCTATACCATATACTATTTCGTCTAATAAGTGGGTACCTATAGCCTTTATAGATAATTGTTATGTGTTCATATACCCTCTATTGTGTTGAGATTATTTTCTTGCCACTGTGCTACCAATGAATGTAAAAATATGAACATTTTTTGTACTATTTGATCTACCCAATGGGTACCCGATGGGTATGGGTATCCACCGGGTATGGGTGTGGGTACAGTTTCATACCCATGGATAAGGGTATGGGTAGAATTTTGTACCCATGAACTATAAGGGTATGGGTATGGTATTGATCTACCCTACCCATACCCTACCCATTGCCATCCTTATACAAGACATAACTTTGCTCTGCCTAAACATGAGAGGTTAAACTTGGAACAAAACTTGAAAGTAAAGGATACAACGGAGTTGCTACAGTAGTAAAAACCTCCAAGACACAACAAAAACAAAAAAACAAAACTGAAAGTAAAGATAACATGGGTTGCCTTCCATAAGCGCTTCTCTTTAATACCATCATCAAGATCATCAAAACGCTCTTTAATGATGCAACTAGTCCAATTAAGGTGACTTTCAGTAAATGTTCTAGCACTAACACCCTAGAAACAAAAGAAAACATAGTTTCACCAATAGGAGGGTCATTGTTAATTCTACTCAAAGTAGGCGCTTCCTCCATCGTTTTCAAAGTCTCACCCCGTTGGTAGTTGGTGTGTCAAATTGAGGTTGTGGGATCTTTGGCACAAAAAGAAATTCTGGGCCCTTCCCCACTGGAGTTTCTACCTTTTTGGCTTCGATTGAGGATAAGGTTGTTCCTACAACATCAATCACTTCATCAATTGATGAGGGGATACCCCCACGACTCCTATACGTGAGGGTACCCGGTGCGTGTTAAGACTGACAATCCATTGGAAGCTTTGGCAGGCCCAAGATCAGCCCACCCGAAGCATAGAAGGTTGCACCGACATGGAGTCCAAACTGACATGGAGTCCGAAGCGTGGCCGCTAAGACTAGCTAGATTAGGCAACTCTCTATGTAAACCTAGACGGAATCCTCGAGACCTAGCCTAGTATAAAAAGGCTGGGAGAGGGGACGTCTAGGGCATTCAATAATATCATCGCAATACTTTCGGCCAGAGCTATCTCGCCGGAACCTCCACTTTAATCGCCATCCACCATGTAATACATCGAGCATGAAGTAGGGGTTTTACCGATCGAGGCCCTGAACCTGAGTAAATCCATGTCTCCTGTTAGCCGACCAGATCGCCAACCTTGCACTCCTTCTCTTATGATCAAACCCAGGGTTCCTAACCATGGGATTTTCCGAGGCTAATCCTCGTCAATTGGCGCCGACCATGGGGAAGACGCAGGTTGGAGTCACGATCTCGGCGGTTCCGTCACCAACAATCGGTAACCCGACGACTTCAGCGACGATCCAAGCAAGAACCGATCTACTCGGAACCCTCAACCTCACCACATGCTTCCCGATCCCACGACCGAGCACTCCCGATCAGGACGCGAATCCGATCCAAGCCTTCGGCGGTTTTCAAAACTACATCAAGCTTCAAACCACCCGCCGATCCACAAGCCAGGCTCAGTCTACAGCCGCAAAATCAAGGCCAACACTAGTCAAGGCGCCAGAATTCAACACCAAAATCTCTCTCGATCAGGCACCCGACAAGGCGGCGACTCCTGGCATCAGCCATAACACTCGCCGCAAAGAAACATGCCAATATGACCTCACCAAAAAACCACAGGACCTCGCAAAACAAATTCGAGACTTCTGCATCGACGATGGAATCGATATGGACCCGAGGTACCACTCTCGTAATAAACGTCGTTCGAGCAACCACTCACTCAAATATCGAGTCATCAACAATCAACCCATGAACCAAAGACGGCAGCAACAGGGTGACTCGAACACCCTCACACCCCGATAACAGTTGGATGGGGTTTGCACAATCCACTCTTTCGAGCAAGACGAAGGATGGCCCAGAGCAAGCCACACCCTTGTGAACTGCCGACTCTTCAACGAACTCTCCAAAGCACACAGGGAAGATGTACAGCACAGAGCAAAGCGCACCCGAGAAGCAGCCCCAACATCCATACTCGACAAAGAGGAAGCCTACCCACTAGCCCGTGACTAGGTATACATGATCCAAGAAGGGAACCCGTCTAAAAAGAAAGAAGAAGCAGGAACCCTCCAAGCTTAGATGGCCACGACACTCCAAGTAAAAGAACCTTACTACCTATGCGACTCAGAGGTAAGCATCACCTTCTCATAAAGGGACCATCCGCCGGCAATTCCAAGACCAGGACATGCCCCACTAGTCCTCGAGGCGCATATAGGAGGCTACGACGTATCGCGAGTATTCATGGACAGTGGCAACAACATGAACATCATATTCTCCAACACCTTGCGCAAGATGTTAATCCCACGCTGATGTGCGAGATGATGATAGTGATTTCTCGCCCTTCGTTGGTAAACCCCAAGTGGAAGGTGTGATGTAGCACAGAAGCAAATTTCCCTCAGTAAAGATACCAAGGTTTGTCTCCAGTAGGACTCCGGAGATGATAAGTAGGTGTCAGCGGCGCAACTGACACGGACCTGCACACAAACACAAATAACTTTGTTCCCAACGAAGTTCAGAGAGGTTTTCAATCTCTCCGGTCTTGTTTTTCACAAAGGATCAAACACAAGGGATAATGATAGTAACTGAAAGTAAAAGCAGAAAAGTAAATGAGCGTGGAAACAGTAATGAGGATATGGACCGGGATACGTGATGTTCACTAGTGCTGTCTCTCTCCCAAAAGACGATAAAACTGCTATGCGAGGTGAACAAATTACAGAAGGGCAATTGACAGGATTATGAACACACCGCAATGCTAACTATGCTACAAAAGAAAGGAAGAGGCTCAAAAGCATGGGCAGAACGCCAAAATAAGTAGACCGAAATCCAACTGCATCTACTACTAATCATCCACCTTGAGATATCTATCCAGAACATCACGCTGGTATTAAGTTGCGAGCCCCACCCAAAGTGTAAACCCAAAGCAACATACAACTGCATTAAAAATCACTTTGCGTAAAGTAAAGAATCCTTGCAACCGCGGTTACAAGCACCGTTGTTTTCCGCCTTGTGGCAACAACACATCCCCTAGACTCATGTTTCTGTCACTCAAGCGTGTCATCAGGGGGCATGAACTCACAATCGAGCATAACGTTCCCTCTTGGGGTTACTACCTACTACTTGGCCAAAGCAATAAACAGCAACGAAGAACATGCAAGAATTACTTAAGAACAAAAATATAAGAGATAAGAACCGAATATATTACTCAATCACAATCTGAATATAATCTCATAATCCATCAGATCCCATCAAACTCAGCATAGCAACAGCAGAAAGATTACAAAAGTGCCTCGATCATGTAGGGTAGCTCACGAGGTCTAAACCATGAAGAACAAAGAGGGGAGGAGAACATCACATAGCTACTGATCACGGACCCATGGTCCAAAGGAAACTACTCACGAGAGATCCGGGAAGCATCCATGGTGGAGAGGAGACACCCGGAGGTCGGCCCTCCCTCCGGCAGGGTGCCGGGAAGAGGTCTGCTGGTGCTCCCGATCTCGAAAGCGCGGCGGCGGCGGAACAGAGGCGAGATCGCGAAAAAGGGTTCTTTCCTCGAGGGTTTCTCGTCACGGAGAATATATAGGCGAAGGGGGGCAGCCAGGGGGCCACCAGGGGTCCAGGCGCCCCCTGGCGCGGCCAGACCCTGGGGCGCGCCACCAGGGCGGCTGGGCCCCTGGTGGTGGCCCTCTGGCCCCACTCAGGCTCTTCCGGAAGGTTCTTCTGCGCTGATTTTTTATCTGATTTTTCCCGAATTTTTGGAGCACTTTTTATATGGGGGAAAACTGAAATAGAAAAACAGCAGAAAACAGGAACTGGCACTGTGGTGCACTGAGTTAATAGGTTAGTCCAAATATGATCAAAAGTGTATGAAAGTGTATCTAGATCATAGAAATATCACATAAAACATGCATGGAGCAAGCAGAAATTATAGATACGTTTTGGACGTATCAACATCCCCAAGCTTAATTCCTGCTCGTCCTCGAGTAGGTAAATGATAACAGCATAATTTCTGTGGTGACATGCTAGCAACCATATAAGAACTTTGAAAAGTAAAGCAATCAAGGTTAGAGATTCAATTCAAGTCATAACATGCAAGAGTCTATATTAGTATTGAAACAAGTAACAAAAGAACATTAGGTGCAAGAGCTCTCGCTGTCCGTGACTCGAATGTCTCCAAATGGTGTTTGCGTGCAAGAAGGGGGATAGGGAATACGAGAAAAAATATTTATTTGTTGAGAACTCAATCTACTAAAGTTTCACACTTGGTCTTTTTCTGGAATCTTATCTTGACTCGTCCCCAGACCACTAGCCAGGTACAAGTCAATTTGATCCACTCATTTTTCAATATTTTCAGCACTCATGCAATGGATGAGCGTAAGCACGAGAGTTGACACTTAGGATGGCAAAGAGAGAAGTACGGAGGAGGAGGAGGAAGACAAAAAAGAATGTGAAAGGCTCACATCAATGAGGACAATCATAGGCAAGAGATGCCAAATGATAGATATGATGTGAGGAGTAGGGATTGCCATGCAACGGATGCACATATGAGCTAGGAAGCTCTCCAATGGAACTAGTGGGGGTGCATCTAACTTGCTCGCTCATGAAGACCTAGAGCTCGTTTGAGGAGGCTCATCCTTGGAATATGCAAGCCAAGTTCTATAGTGTGAAGGTCCCCACATAGCTATATGCATAATGATCATCTCTATGGAGTACAAGGATACAAAGGGAGTACTAGTGTGGATATCTCAAAAGGATAGTAGTGTTGCCCCTTTCTCTCTTTTTATTTATTTTTTCTCTTTTTTCTATATTTTTTGTATTTTTTTGTGGCGTCAATGGCTCTTTCTATTTAACTCTCATTTGTCCTCTTTGGGATCTTTTATTGTGTCCACTTTGGGATTTTTTCCTCACTTAAGGGCAACACTCTATTTTACAAGAAGATAAAGGAGATCTTTCCCACTTTACAAGGTACTTTAAATCATAAAGAAGATGTAGCTATCATGATGTATGCAATGTATGTCGCTGCCAGTGTAGCAGGAATATGTATGACATGAAGATCAAGTCATGAAGAGGTGGATGTTGCATGGCAATATATCTCGGAAAGGCTATGGAAATGCCTTGATAGGTAGGTATGGTGGCTGTTTTGAGGAAAGATATAAGGAGGCTTATGATGACAGAGCGTATCATGCCAAGGGTTTGGATGTACCGGCGAAGGTGGACACCAACTCTCGGAGTGAGAAGAAGGCAATGCACGGCACAGGAGAGGCTAGCAAAATATGGGAAGGTGGAAGTGTCAACTTTCAATACTTACATTAGTCCGAAGAACTCATGCACTTATTATCGGTAACTCTCAATCTAATAAGGAGGTTCACAAAGAGACAAGTACCCCGAGGAGGAGTGTATGGGGGTTTGGTTATCCTTGCGCATCCTCGACTCATGGTACGTGAGTGTACTCTAATATTCGACCCCTCCAAAGATTAGTGATCCATCTAGTAGCTAGAGTTCTCAACTAGTTTTGTAGGTTTTGAAAATACACACGGATTTCCCAAAATTCGACACCTATCACTAATAGGCTAAAGCTCTTGACACCAAAAGTTCAGACATTACTCACATCAATACTTCAAAACCATTGCAAGTTACTACTAGAATTAAATAGCAACCTAAATTACCTACTTTCAAGACAAGACACTACTCAGTGCAACAACCAACTCTCTTTAACAAGATAAACATGAAAACTAAAAAGAGTTCCAGATACAAACTAAACAAAAGCCAAGGCTCTTGCTAAAGACAAACTAAGACTAAAACTAAACATGGCAGCAGCTACGAAAAGATAAAGAACACACAACAGCAAAAAGATAAGCAGGAAAAATCCTATGATGTGTTCTAGATTGGAGTGTAGCGTGTTTATCTCCCACACAAAGTAAGATGGGGTCTAACTTGTTATGACCAGCAAGCAAAACTAAAGAAAACTAAAAATAAAACCTAAGAGCGAGACCATCCAAGCATAGCACATAACGCATGAAGTGATAAAAATATAGTGAGACGAAGGACGAACTGATGATTATTGATGGAGAAGGGGATGCACGGGGGCATCCCCAAGCTTAGACGCTTGAGTCTCCTTGAATATTTATTGGGGATGCATGGGGGAATCCCCAAGCTTGAGCGCTTGACACTCCTGGATCTTCTTTCATCATCTTCCATCGCACAGTTGAAAACTCCCTTCATACATAACTCATCATAAGCTGATTAGAGAGGTTAGTACCCTTAATAAAATAATTTTTCCCCACTGGATATAAAGATATTCTTGAAGAGATACTGTTTCTCAAGAGTGCCAAAGGTTTTTGCAAATAAAAAGCAAGCTTAAGGTTTGCAAAAGTGAAGAGAGGCAAAGCGTGGCAGAATCTGTGAAAAACAGAACAACAGGTAGTAGAGAATTTTTTCGGGGCACTTCTGCAACTCAAATCAAAAAACTTAGAACATACGAAAGTTTCAAAATTGTATAGAGCATGCTTTCAAAAAAATTCATATCAGAAAGATGATCTGGTGATTTTATTCGAATTTTTCTGTCAAGGGACAGAATCTGTTTTCTGGACAGCATGTCACAACTTTTGCTTCCCTTATCATAAGAGGCTATATCTTGGCAAAAATATGAAAAATAAAGATACAATGATGTTGCTACAGTAGTAACAAACATCAAGACACAAGAAAAGCAAAAAGAAACCTAATTCGTTGTGGGCTACCTCCCAAAAGCGCTTTCTTTTATGCCTTTGAGCTAGGCATGATGCAAAAGAAGAATCAAGTTTTATCAAGAGAAAGAGAATAACTAGCCCGTGTAACGGACTCAAAAGGTAACTTGATTTTCTTTCTAGGGAAGTGTTCCATCCCTTTCTTGAGAGGGAATTGGAATTTTATATTCCCCTCTTTCATGTCAATAACCGCACCAACGGTGCGAAGAAAAGGACGTCCCAAAATAATTGGACACAAAGGTTCACACTCTATATCCATAACAATAAAATCAACGGGAACATAGTTGTCATTGACAATGATAAGAACATCGTCGATATTCCCCAAAGGTTTCTTTACGGAAGAATCAAAAAGACGAACACCAAAAGAACAAGGCTCAAAGGGCTTCAATTCAAACATATCATATATTCTTTTGGTCATAACGGAGGTACTAGCTCCAACATCACATAAAGCATAGCAAGAGAAGTTATTTAATTTAATTTTGATCATAGGGTCCCAACCATCATCTAGCTTACTAGGTATGGAGACTTCTACTCTAAGCTTCTCCTCCCTAGCTTTGATGAGAGCATTTGTGATATGCTCCGTGAAGGCAAGATTAAGTGTGCTAGTGTGGGGGTCTCTAGACATTTTGTGTAGCAAGCTAATAACTTCTGAGAGGGTGCAACTATCAAAATCAATATCACTACTATTAAAGGTGGTAGTAGTGTCGTCTAGGCTCACTTGTTTGAAACCCTCTATGTTCATAGGAGTTTCTTCATCTTCGGTTGAGGTATTAGCATCACCATTAATAGGTCCAACGGGACTAGGAGTGCATTGGGTGCTAATAGTTTGGGTGTCCTCAACAATTTGGATAGTGGCAACTGTGTGGTGTGTAGGAAGGCTCTTAATTCTATCCTCTTCCTCTTTTTCTCTAGCCCACCTTTCTTTAAGTTTAGCCATCATCCTAATATTTTCATTAATTTGCAATTGGATAGCATTAATAGGAGTGGCCTTATTCTCCTCAAGGGGAGAGGTTCTAATTTCAAGCATCTCAATATCAAGGGCTAAGCTTTATACCTTAAAAGAGAGATTATCTAATTTAGCTAATTTCTCCTCTACATTTTTATTGAAGGCTTTTTGGGTAGTGATAAAATCTCTAAGCATGTTTTCCAATTCAGAAGAGGGGTTCTTGTTGCTAGGGTAGGTGTTGTTGTTCCCATAGTTGGATGGAAACGGTCTAGGATTGCTAGAAAAATTACCCCTATAAGCATTGTTGTTGAAGTTGTTTCTAGCAATAAAGTTCACATCTACTTTTTCTTGGGCAACCAAAGAATTTAAAGGGACATCACGAGGATCAATAGAGGGTTGCTTGGTAAGTAGAGACATAATTAAGTCAACTTTTTCATTGAGGGAGGTAATTTCCTCGACAGAGTTTACCTTCCTACCTGTTGGAGCGCGTTCGGCGTGCCATTGGGAATAATTGGTCATCATCTCATCGAGAAGCTTCGTGGCAGCACCAAGTATAGTTGACATAAAGGTTCCTCCCGCGGCCGAATCTAACAGGTTCCGCGAGGTAAAGTTCAAGCCTGCACAAAAAGTCTGGATAACCATCCAGGTAGTCACACCATGTGTAGGGAATTTCTTAACAAGAGATTTCATTCGTTCCCAAGCTTGGGCAACATGTTCATTATCCAATTGCTTAAAATTCATAATGTTACTCCTTAATTGGATAATTTTAGCAGGTGGGTAGTACTTCCCTATAAAAGCATCTTTGCACTTATCCCAAGAATCTATGCTATTCCTAGGCAAAGATTGAAAAAAGATTTTAGCTTCTCCCCTTAAAGAGAAAGGAAAGAGCTTGAGCTTAACAATATCACCTTCTACTTCTTTATACTTTTGCATATCACATAATTCAACAAAATTGTTCAAGTGTAAAGCAGCATCATCTCCAGCACCAGAGAATTGATCTCTCATAACAAGGTTTAGCAAGGCAGGTTTAATTTCATAAGAGGTAGCTGAAGTGGCAGGTGTGGCAATGGGGGTGCAGATAAAGTCTTGGTTGTTGTGACTAGTGAAGTCACACAACTTGGTGTTTTCAGTGGAACCCATAGCAGCAGCAAGTGTGGCAGATTTTTTTGTGATTTTTGATATAAGACACAAAGATAAAAACTGAAAGGTAAACTAACAAGACTAAAAAACAAAGGTAAAGGGTAGTGTGCAACTCCCCTATCTTAGCACTCGGAGTCCCCGGCAACGGCGCCAGAAATTTCGCTTGATGTGCGAGGTGATGATAGTGATTTCTCGCCCTTCGTTTGTAAACCCCAAGTGGAAGGTGTGATGTAGCACAGAAGAAAATTTCCCTCAGTAAAGATACCAAGGTTTGTCTCCAGTAGGACTCCGGAGATGATAAGTAGGTGTTAGCGGCGCAACTGACGCGGACCTGCACACAGACACAAATAACTTTGTTCCCAACGAAGTTCAGAGAGGTTGTCAATCTCTCCGGTCTTGTTGTTCATAATGGATCAAACACAAGGGATAATTGAAAGGATCGGAAAGTCGACTAGAGGGGGGGGGGTGAATAGGCGACTAACAATTTTTATGACTCCTTAAAAAGTTTAGGCTCAACAAGAAAAGTAAGTTGTCTAGATATGCAACTAGGTGAGATCCTATATGACAACTAGACAACTACAACAAGAAAACAAGCAAGATATAAGCAAAGAGAAGTAACTTGCAAAGTAAAGGTAGAGAGAACACGGAGACAAGGATATGTTACCGGAGTTCCTTCTCTCTCAAGAAGTACGTCTCCGTTTGGAGAGGGTGTGGAGCACAATGCTCACACGAAGGCCAACGAGGGCCACCCTATTCTCCTCACGCTCTCACCAATGCAAGATGCCGTGAACCACTACGCGGTGGACTTGAAGGTGGAAACCAAACCTTTACAATACAAGGTTGGGGCAATCTCCACAACTTAATTGGAGGCTCCCAACAAACCACGGAGCTTCACCACAATGGAATGTGGCTTGAAGGTGACCTCTTCCGTCTAGGGCACCAACGCACCCAAGAGTAACAAGATCCACAAGTAAAGAATGGGGGAATCAAATATCCTTTGGTGGAAGTGTAGATCGGGGCCTCCTCTTCCAAACCCTAGAGAATCAACAAGTTTTGATGGATAGGGAGGGAGATCGGGCAAGAATAAGCTTTGGGCGTCAATGGAGGAGCAGCAATAAATGAGGTACCTCTCCATGGAGAAGAAGACCCCCTTTTATAGGGGGCGCATTAAACAGCCGTTGGACCCCCACCAACCACGGTACTACCGCTCTTAGAGCGGTACTACCGTGGAGCGGTACTACCGCGATGAGTGCGGTACTACCTTGGTACCGTAGTACTGCACTCTAGTGCCGTGCCCACTACCGCTCAGTTACAGTGTGATTGCGGTAGTGGTTGCGGCACTAGACTGCCATACTACCGTACCGCGGTACTACCGCGCTGGGTGCGGTACTACCGTGGTACCGTAGTACCGCACTCTAGTGCCGTGCCCACTACCGCTCAGTTACAGTGGGATTGAGGTAGTGGTTGCGGCACTAGACTGCCGTACTACCGTACCGCGGTACTACCGCGCTGGGTGCGGTACTACCGTGGTACCGTAGTACCGCACTCTAGTGCCGTGCCCACTACCGCTCAGTTACAGAGAGATTGCGGTAGTGGTTGCGGCACTAGACTGCCGTACTACCGTACCACGGTACTACCGCAGATAGGACGGTACTACCGCACAACAAGCGGTACTACCGCCCCAGCAGACCCAGGCTGGAAAGGCCACTTAAACTGACTCCTCCGAAGGCGCCAAGAAGATATGTGGGTGCAGAGAAAAGTGTAGTGTGATGATTCCACCCATCATATCACCGCAGACCCCCTCTTAATAGTACGGATTTCCTATCGAATCAACCACCAAAAAAGAGTCCGAGAGGGAGACTCCGTCTTCACGCTCCATCAACCGAGGGGATGATAACCGTCCTGTGCCATGGCTTAAGCTATCTGAAATACTCAAGGCACACGGTTAAACCGAAAAAGTGTTGTCATCAATCACTAAAACCAATCATGGGGAAATATGCCCTATCAATCTCCCTCTTTTTGGTGTATTGATGACAACAACCGATTTGCTCACAAAGATAAGAGGGAATGAAACATATGGCATGGAGCCACAAAATATAGGCTAGCTCCCCCTAGATGTGTGCACCCTTTGAGACCTTTGGATAGCATGGTGTACACATTAGAATGGACACTACCCCTATATTTTATCTACCATGCCACACAAGCTACCAACAACAATTATATGAGCGAGAATTAGCACAAGCATAGTATAAGCAACATATAAAGTACTTTAAGCAAAGGGTAGCGTATGTCTCACACCATACTTCACGAAGGTCTCACAAAGCAAACGAACAACGAAAGCAAACTCACGGAGTTCACAAGTGGAGGCAAAGGCAACACAACACACTGCAACACAGAAACACACTTGTGACTCGACAACCCTGAAAGAAAGAAAATCGAGGTCCTAAACTCTCTCCCCCTTTGGCATCGAGACGCCAAAAAGGCAGAGTGTGACGTAACGCCCCACGGTGGTGGACTACTCCTCCGCCTGATACTCGTCATCATCATCATCAGACTCATCCGAAGATCCCGCCTCTGACTCCTCAGCAGGCTCCTCAGCAGTCTTATCAGCAGGTGGAGCAGAAGCAGACGTGCCGGCAGTGTCCTCGTCAATCTCCCATGTGCTGAACTGGTAGATCCATTGATCCTCTTCAGTGATCTTCCCTTCAGATCCGGACGCCACGTCCATGCCTTGATGCCTGTAGAACAGCTTCTGACGCTGGCGGCTTTCCTTCTCCCTCTTGTGAGCCAGATACATCTTGTGCTGCATGTGAGACTGCATGCAGAACAACTTCTTCACCTTGCGAGTGAGCTTAGCCGCCAAACCCGGCTGCTCCAAGTCCTGGGAGGAAGACCGCCCACTGCCGCCAAGCTCGTACCAGAGCGAGTGCGGCGGACGCTGCCACCACCAGCCGCAGGCTCATCAGCCGCACCAGCTCCATCCTCCTCATCAGCCATCTCCGCATCAGAAGCAACTGGGGACCCCTGAGCAGCAGCCTCACCACCAGCCCAGTTGGCCTTAATCCGCAGCTGCACCACCTCATGCCTGGTAAGATGCCCCACACGAAGAGGATCCTCATACGAGTCACTCCAGACCTTCTCAAATAGCAGCTGAAGGTAAGGCCCATAGATAGGGACCTTGCGCTCCATAACTGCAGTGTAGAGCTCCTCATACATAATCGAGCAGATATCCAGGGTCATCGCTGTCCCCCTGTACTCCTGACAGAGAAGAATCATGTTGACAAAGTAGCTATGGATCTTGTCCAGATCGCCAACCCGAGGGAACAGAGAAGTCCCGAAAATCCGGTGCATAATATCCAGAAACGGGGTGAGCAACAACTTGTGCTTCTCGTTGCCCTTCGCATCATAGTAGACAACAGAAGTATGATAGGGGCCCAACTCACTCTTCTTCTTAGCAGGGGCAGAGGTGTGAGGACGCAGCCCCACTGGCTCATCGGAAGTGGTGTAGGGGACCTGCAGAAGATCCATGAATACCTTCCACTTGCAAGTGAGAACATCATAATCACACATCCAGGTGATGTTCCTATCTTCATTATTATGGAAGAAGACGGTGGCGAAGAACTGGGCCACGAGATCAGCGTCAAAAGGGTTGTTGAAGGAAATGATGTGGCGAAGTCCAAACTGATCCACCAAAGCAAGAGCATCAGCAAAGTAGTCCATATGCTGCTCCATGTATGTCAGACTGACAGACTTCACATTGGGCACAAACTTGTTCTTCCTGTCAGATATAAGCAAGTAGAAGACATCACGCTGCTCCTTGTTCCAGAACTTGGACTTCATCAAGGAGGGATCACGGGGCTGCCGGTAGGGATTGACCCGATGGTAGTCCCGGTACTCTGGCAGAGGGAGCTCGACCACTGGCTTCTTCTTCGGCTTCTCTCGGTGAGCGGTCTTCTTCAATGAGCAGTATTGTGCTTTGCCCTTGGCTGGAGCCTTGCGCTTCAAGTGCGAACGAGAGCCACCACCTGACCAAACCCAAAAACAGATAGACACAAAGAGAGCAAGAGAATGAGATGCAAAAATCCAGGAGATGAAAGATAGAGCAGATAAGTTGATCCAAGTTGCAGGTTCTGGAGGTACGGTAGTACTGTGGTAAATACGGTACTACCGCTCCACGGTAGTACCGTAGGATAATACGGTAGTACCGCTCGAGTGGTAGTACCGCAGTAGTACTGCGGTAGTACCGTGCAGACAGCTGAGACCATGGATCTGAGATCCGGTACTACCGTGCCTCCACAAATCACAACCACACCAACAAATCTACTCTATGCCTATCTAGCAATCCTTCCATGTCCTCAAAATTCCTAGGAATAGCCAAAAACCTAGTGGATCTAAAAGCATTTCCCTAGACACAAAATCTCAAGAACACGAGCCAAAACAAGGGAGAAACGGGACAATACCGGGATCCATGGCACACAGGGGAGGTGGGGATCGATCCCACCGGAGGAGAACATGGAAGGGAAGCACGGATGCGGCACTCCGGGGAGGGCGCCGCGGGAGGGCCTTGCTGCTTCGAGAGAGGAGAGAAGGGGAAACTGACTGGGTATGGGGACAACTTCCCGTACCCCTTCGGTTTTAACTCGCCCCGAGACTGCGGTAGTACCGCACTGGGCGCGGTAGTACCGCTTCCCGGTGCGGTAGTACCGCAGGAAGCAGAAAGCACATCCAAGGTGGCAAACGAGGAGGACTTTTGCGCGACGGTTAAAGGGGGGAAAAGGCTTAGGATGGAGACAAGACAAAAACACGAGTGGGAAGGGTCACTTCATGATAAAAGAGCACACGAACACAAGAGCAATCTTGAAGTGACCAAAACGCAAAACAAAGAAAAACGGACACAAGAACACAAACACTCTCCAACGAAGAGAGGGGGTGGCCGAAGCCACCATGTTTGAGCTTATTTGGTATGACACCAGAAAGATGTATCTTGGGTTCATGGCCAATGCTCTTCTTTGAAGCACCGTTATCACCTTGGGTGACCTCGAAGGGCCGCCGAAAGTGACCATAGTGAAAGAATAGTTTCTCTTTATGCATAATAGGTGGAGTGGTTGCCCATTAATTAAGCAACACTCCCCCTATGTCCATGCCTACATCCAAGCTAGATACCTTGTTGAGATGGGGTGTGTGTGCCAAGTCTTCAAACCACGTTACTCGAATCAATGATATTTAGCTCATGCCTTAACTCTCGGAACCTTGCTTCATCCAAAGGCTTGGTGAAAATATCTGCAAGTTGATCTCCGGTGCCCACATATGAAAGATCAATATCACCCCGCTTCACATGGTCTCGAATGAAATGATGTTGAATTTCAATATGCTTCGTCTTGATATGTTGAACGGGGTTGTAGGCGATCTTGATAGCACTTTCATTGTCACATAATAGAGGCACTTTGTCACAAGTGACACCGTAATCCTTTAAAGTTTGCCTCATCCACAATAATTGAGCACAACAACTTGCGGCAGCAATATACTCGGCTTCGGTAGTTGAGAGAGATACACAATTTTGCTTCTTGGATGACCAACTCACCAAAGAACTCCCAAGGAATTGACATCCTCCGGAACTGGACTTCCTCTCTAATTTGTCTCCCGCCCAATCCGAATCCGTGTAGCCAATGAGATTGAAGCTTGAGCCCTTAGGATACCACAAGCCAAAGTTTGGGGTATGAACCAAATATCGAAAGATTCTCTTGACAGCCACCACGTGGCTCTCTTTTGGTGCGGCTTGAAATCTTGCACACATACCCACACTGAACATGATATCCGGCCTAGATGCACAAAGGTAAAGCAAGGAACCGATCATGGAACGATACTCCCTTTGGTCTACCTCTTTGCCGCTCGGGTCGAGGTCAAGTTGACACTTGAGTGGCATGGGGGTCTTGGCTCCTTTAAGACCATCATACTTGAACCTCTTGAGCATGTCTTGAGTGTATTTGGCTTGGTTGATGAAGGTTCCCCTAGATAATTGCTTCACTTCAAAGCCGAGGAAGAACTCCAACTCTCCCATCATGGACATCTCAAACTTGTTGGTCATTAGTTTAGCAAATTCTTCATTAAAGGATTGTTTAACCGAACCAAAGTTAATGTCATCAACATATAGTTGGCATATGAACAATTTCCCACCAACACTCTTAGTAAAAAGAGTGGGATCAATTTGCCCAATTTGAAACCCATAATCGACTAAGAACTCGGTAAGGTGATCATACCAAGCTCTTGGGGCTTGTTTTAGGCCATAGAGCGCCTTGTCGAGTTTATAGACATGATTAGGGAAATTGGGGTACTCGAACCCGGGGGGTTGCTTGACATATACCAACTCATTAATGGGACCATTAAGAAAAGCACTCTTCACATCCATTTGATATAGCTTGAAGTTATGATGAGAAGCATAAGCAAGAGCTATACGAATGGACTCAAGGCGAGCCACGGGGGAAAAAGTTTCACCGTAGTCAATACCTTCGACTTGGGAAAAACCTTGTGCCACCAACCTTGCCTTGTTCTTTATAACAACCCCATTAGCATCTTGCTTGTTCTTGAAGACCCAGTTGGTCCCAATAACATTATGATCACCTTTGGGTCTCTCCACTAATGACCACACCTTGTTGCGCTTGAAGTTGTTGAGCTCATCATGCATGGCCTCAAGCCAATCCGGGTCTTCAAGCGCCTCAAACACCTTTTGGGGTTCAACACAAGAAACAAACGCATTATGGGCACAAAAGTTTCTCAATTGACTACGAGTTGTTACCCCTTTCTTGATGCTTCCGAGCACTTGATCCACCGAGAGATCTTGAGACTTTAACCGGGATGCAATCTTGAGTGCTCGACGTGCTCTTTCTTCCTCCATGGCCTCGTGAGATGTCTCGAGAGGAACATCTTCGGAAGAGGGAGCATCAACAAGGACTTGCTCAACATATTGAGTTTGTCCTTGAACTTGAACTTGATCTTGGTCATCATTGGGTGCGACACCCTCAACATTGATGTGAACTTGACCTTGATCTTGTTCGGTAACGAGAGGGCCTTCATCTTGTTCTTGGTTGGCTTGTTGATCTTGAGGAAGTGATGGCTCCACTTGAGTAGAGCATTGTCCTTCTCCTTCTGCCACAAGAGGTTCCTCAATGGGTAGGAAAAATCCCACACCCATTCTTCTTATGGCTTCCGAAGGAATTTCATCACCTACATCATTAAGATCACTTTGCTCCACTTGGGAGCCATTATGTTCGTCAAACTCCACGTTGCTAGATTCTTCAACAAGCCCGGAAGACTTGTTGTAGACTCTATACGCGTGAGAGTTTGAAGCATACCCAACAAATATGCCCTCAATTGCCTTAGACTCAAACTTAGACAAACGGGCACCCTTTTTAAGGATGAAACACTTACACCCGAAGACCCGGAAATACTTGATGTTGGGCTTCTTCCCGGTAAGGATTTCATATGGAGTCTTGTTCAAGATCTTGCGGAGATAAAGACGATTGGTAGCATGAAAAGCGGTGTTGATTGCTTCCGCCCAAAAGTTGTAGGGACTTTTGAACTCCGCCATCATTGACCTTGCCGCATCAATTAAAGTGCGATTCTTTCTCTCCGCAACACCATTTTGTTGAGGGGTATAAGCAGCGGAATATTGATGTTTGATCCCCTCATCACCAAGAAATTCATCCAAGGTATAGTTCTTGAACTCGGTGCCGTTGTCACTTCTAATAGCCAATATCTTTGAGTTATGTTGACGTTGAGCTTCATTGGCAAACTCGATGACGGTTTGTTGAGTCTCACTCTTCCTCTTGAAGAAATAAACCCATGTGTATCTTGAATAGTCATCCACAATCACCAAACAATACTTCCTTCCGCCAAGGCTATAATAGGATGGAGGCCCGAAGAGATCCATGTGAAGGAGCTCCAACGGCCTCTTGGTGGAGATGATATTCTTGACGGGATGTTTCTTCTAGGCCAAGAAAACTCCTAACTTGCTTGACCGATTCAGGTGGAGTCCAGTCAAGGACGGCCTGAACTCTCTCGGGATTCACAGCAATGCCTTTTGCAGAAATCACGTGGCCTAAGTAGGTCACTTCTGGTAGCCAAAATTCACACTTGGAGAATTTAGCATACAGGCGATGCTCTCTAAGTTTCATCAATACCAGCCTTAGGTGTTCGGCATGTTCTTCTTCGTTCTTCGAGTAGATGAGAATGTCATCAAGATAAACTACAACAAATTTATCTAGGTACTCCATGAAGATCGAATTCATCATGCGTGAGAAAGTGGCGGGGGCATTGGTTAAACCAAAGGACATGACGGTGTACTCGTAAAGACCATAACGAGTAGTGAAAGCCGTTTTTGGAATGTCCTCGTTCCGGATTTTGATTTGATGATAACCTAATCTCAAATCCATCTTAGAGAAGACAGAGGATCCAGCAAGTTGATCATAAAGATCATTGATCCTGGGTAGTGGGTACTTGTTCTTTATCGTCGCTAGATTTAGCGGGCGATAGTCTACGCACATCCTTTCTGTTCCATCTTTCTTCGTTACGAACAGAACGGGGCAACCCCATGGCGATGAGCTAGGGCGGATGAAGCCTTTTTCCAACAAAGCTTCCAGTTGGTTTTTAAGCTCAGCTAACTCACGTGGGGCCATTTTGTATGGGCGTCTAGAAATTGGTGCGGTTCTTGGCATAAGATCCACTATGAACTCTACGCATCTGTCGGGTGGCATTCCCGACAGCTCTTCAGGAAAGACATCCGGGAAGTCACGAACCACCGGAACATCTTCAAGGTCAGGAAGGGGAAGCACATTCAAAGAATGCACCTGGGTTCTTGTTCTTGGTGAGGAGTAATCTATTGTCTGGCTTGAAGGATGTGTAAGTCTAATTGACTTGGCTTTACAATCAAGAAAAGCATTTTGTCTTGATAACCAATCCATAACAAGGATGACATCAATGTCTGAAGAATTGAGGGCTATGAGTGAAGCAAGGAATACTAAACCCTCAATTGCAATTTGATTACCATGGCTTACTCTATTAGTTTGCCATTTTGAACCAGGAGTGTGAATAATCATTGGGGTGAACATTCTTCAAAGGATACATCATGCCGAAGTGCATAACTCTCCGACATGAATGAGTGAGAAGCTCCTGGGTCGAAAAGGACAAAAATGGGAACAAAATTGACTGGGAGCGTACCAAGAATGACATCAGAAGTACCATCAGTTTCCTCAGCGGAGATTTGGTTCACACGTCCAAAACTTGCGGAAGTGAAAGGCTTGGCGGTGGGAACCTTCGGGGGTGGTTTGGCACGAACAGTGGGGTTTCCTTTGGCATGGGGTTGAGCAGTTTGATTGACGGGGCACTCACGAGAATAGTGACCAGGCTGGCCACATCTGAAGCAGGCTCCAAAGATAGTGCGGGGAGCCGGGTTGTTTGGTGGAGCTGGTGGACGAGGCGGCACAAGTGATGGCCTCGGTGGGTTGTTTTGGTGGATCAAACTGTTAGGAATACAGATCATGCGCTTCTGAGGGCGTGAACTGGAAGAAGGGGCAAGCTCAAGAGCATGTTTGCGAGACTTCTCGAAAACTTCATTGCCATGCTCAACTCTGAAAGATCAGTTGACTAAATCCTCAAAGGTGGCAAACTCAAGGAGGTTGAGATCATGACGAAGGATGGGGCTAAGTCCCTTGCGGAACCTTGCCTGCTTTCTGGCATCGGCGGTGATCTCATCTTGGGCATAACGAGCAAGACGGTTGAACTCCCTCACATACTCATGAATGGACATCTCTCCTTGATTCAGATTGCAGAACTCTTCCTTCTTGCGCTCCATCAACTCATCCAGAATGTGGTACCCTCGAAAGGCAACACAGAACTCCTGCCAAGTCACTACGTGACCATCTGGCTGCATAGAAACATAGTTCTCCCACCATTGAAGAGCAGCACTTTCCAAGAAGTATACCGCGAAAATAACTCGGTCATCGGAAGCAACATGTGTTGTATCAAGCTTACGCTCGATGGAACGGAGCCAATCATCAGCTTCGAGGGGCTCAGAAGAACATCGGAATACCGGTGGTTTGAGGAAGATGAAGTCCTGAATGCTGACCACCACATTACGATGGTGGGCGGTATTCTGCTCAATGAGCTCCAGAAGGCGTGTTTGATCACATCTATTCAGCTCAGCTTCCATCATGATTTCCGCCGCAGAAGGCGGTGGTGGAGGTTCATCATCATTTCGATTCCGATCACGGTCTCGATTCCGAAGAACAGCACTACGAGTTCCACCTGACATCCTGTGTGATAATAATTCAACAATCAGAACAGGTTGTACGATGGAGGCAAGGATAAAAGGATATGATTTAGGCGGAAAAAGTAATAATGCGAAGGCAATGAATCAAAGAAACACGGAACAAATCCGGCAGCATAACGGCTACACTGGGATGGAAATTGAAACAACCTCGAAGAAATTGGACAGAACTTCTTCAAGGAACTCAAAACACGGAGACTCTGGACAACCACAACAATCCTACGACTACAAGGAGGCAATCAACGAGATGTTCTAGTCAGACATAGATGAGCCTATTCCTATCATCCCGTAGAAAAGATAAGGGTGACTCAGAACTCAGATCGAAGAGGGTAAGGAGAAAAAAGAAGCCTTACGTTGTTCCCTTATATACCCAGAGTAACTATATAACTATAGAAGGCTAGACTCGACTTCGGCCAAGGCTGATAATCCTACAGTCAGTCCTGCTCTGATACCAAGTCTGTCGGGACCCGGGGTTAGCGTATGCAAGTCCCGCTACGACATAGTCATATGGAGAGCCGAGAACCGTACCCACTTGTCTAAGCAGACAAGGCCAAGCACAGAACGTTCTCGGAAAGCATCGTACGTGAGGGGCATCCCATCCAGGCCGGATGATCATCTGAGATGGGTCCTCATCGTCCGCACACAAGTCTAATGATATGGGTGATGAACTCCCATATTCGCAGACAAGTCGCCTCAACCATACTATCGACTATCTCATAACTCTTACATAGACTTACTCCAGCCCGATAGAAGCACTTCCTGCTCGATATTATTACGTGAGGGGGCGATTACAGTGGAGGCCAAGGCGAGTTCTTGCAAGGCTAGGATGAGTAGATGCGTATTGAGATGATATGGATGTCTCCCCTCCCAGCCTTTATATATTAGGCCAGGCCTCGGGGAGTCCGTGCTAGGTTACAGTAGATGGCTTCCTAGTTCTAGTCTTGCCTTGTACGCCAAGTTGCACCTTCCATGTTAGTCGCGGACTCCTACGTTGGTGCTTGGTTGGGCCAATCGTGGGCTTGTCGTAGCTTCCCAGTGGGCCTTCTGTCTTCATACGCACCAGGTAGCCTCACACGTAGGAGTCGTGGGGTCACCCTAAATTAGGGTTCTGACAGTCTTATAGGATCAATTGCCACCAGTCTAAGCACATAGCC
The DNA here is from genome assembly GCA_950022295.1 of Bromus sterilis. NCBI lineage: Eukaryota > Viridiplantae > Streptophyta > Magnoliopsida > Poales > Poaceae > Bromus > Bromus sterilis. The sequence goes on along the minus strand of OX465601.1, from coordinate 131,364,289 downwards.
TGAGCGCGTCCGCTCGGCTCTTTCTATCATGCGAGCGCATGGAAAAGGTCGGGAGTGGAATCTCTCTGCGGCAAGTCCCGGCCCGGCCGTTCTGCGCAGCAGGGTCTTACCTACACGCTAAGCTTGCATGGCATCTGGGTACAGTGTGTCGTAGCCCAGTTATAATATTTTTTGTTTTGAGGCACGAAGACTGATTTAGCATTGCACCCACTTGGAATAGACAATCAAGTGAGCTATTTTAGTCATCACTCGCGGAGCTTGTAGCGATCTCAGGCGAGGAAAATAAGATGGCACCCACTCGGAATACCGTCGAGTGCGCGAGTAAGTCATGCTTACTGAATTGCTGAGTCTTTTTCTGCGAGTGGTCACTCGAATGCTCTTCTGCTCTTTGGGTGAGGGAGCACCCGAGCTCTGAGAGTATTTTGTGTTTGCTGGTGCGAGTGATCACTCGAGCACATCTTTGCCTTCTGGGTGAGGGAGCACCCAAACTCTGATAAAGGTACTCCCAATGGGAGTAAGAATTTTTCTTTGAGATAATATGAAAAAAGCTTGTAAAGAGCTAGATGCTGATCGAAGATGCGTGTTTTGAGACGCGTTGCTGAGGCGTGAAGTTTGCTGGTTCGCCTGACAGGTTGGGTCGCCTGACAGGTTGGGTCGGCATGTTAAGTGAAAATGGAGTGACTTGACATCTGTTATCCGAAAATGTTGCACTTCGTGATGATGGACCTCGTTTTTCGCGCGCGGTGGGCGGTATGGTTAGTGCGCCGGTTGAGTTTTCCATGTTCCTCAGTTATCGTGGGATCGTGCCACGCCTCCTGAATTCCAAGATGAGTGGTGACGATTTGCTTGCTCAGGCTGTTGGTTATATACCGGGTGGTCTGGTGTGTTTTAGGTTTTCACCCAGCCATTGCCTTCTCCTATCTTCCTTTTTTCTTCCTTCGTTGTTCTTTGCCTTCCGCCTGTCTTTTTGTGCGGCTTGTTAGTTAAGATCCATGTCCAAGCGCCCCCGTAGTGCAGCGCAGGAGTCGACCAGGATGACCGGTAGATGGGAGCGCTCTATTTTTGGAGCTGCAGATCTGGATGAACTGGTGGCTGACGGCATGGTGGCGCGCGATGCCGCCCGGATTCCTGGTGATGAGGATGTTCCTGCGCCCCGTCCAGATGAGCGGGTATGCTTTCAGATTTTATTCCCCCATGGTTTTGCACTTCCCATTCATCCTTTCCTCCATGGGTTGCTTTGCGCCTATCAGGTGCAACTGCATGATTTGAATCCCAATGGGATTTTGCACATTGCCTGTTTTGTTACGCTCTGTGAGAGTTTTTTGGGAATTTATCCCCATTGGGGCCTTTGGAAACGTCTCTTCAATGTGAAGAGGACAAATTCTGAATATGCCATTGGGGGCGTGGGGATCTCCATTAAGGAGAAATCTTCTTATTTTGATCTGGAGAAGTTGGACTCCGTCTTTTCGTGGCGGAGGAGCTGGTTTTATCTGAAGGACCAGTGCGTTGAGGGCCAGCGGCTTGGTCTGCCCCTTTTGGTTCTGCTGCGCGGGCGATTAAACGATCTTCACGGGCACATCCTTTGTCTGCTCGCGAGTCGTCTCTCATGGAACCGTTTGTGCAAAGGATTACTGCTCTAAAGGATGAATTGACTGGTGGCCAGCTTATCTCCGTTTTTGTCAAGAGACGTGTCCAGCCGCTTCAGCATTGGGTGCGTCCTATGTGGAAATACACTGGGCCTGATGACTCGGCTAGGTGTTCACCCGAGGAGTTTTCTGATGACGACCTGTTGGCCCGGGTTCAGCAAGTCACAAAGTGTATGAGCATTGGGGAGCATAGTCTTGTTCGTCCTTACTCTGCTGACTTGCCACTTCCCCAGGTGCTTGTCTTTGATTTATTTTTGTACCGGTGACTTGTTTCTGTTGACTGCTGATGTTGCTTTGATCTGTAGGATCACATCGCTTTGCTGAACAATCCTCCGCAGCCTGAGGATGCGGATATACTTGATGAACCTGGTGAGGTTGATCCTGTTCCTGCGGGTGGTGGGGGTGCTTCTGGCGCTTCGGGTGCAGTTGCTGTCGAGTCCGCGGGTGCCCCACCGTCGGTTGCTGATGACTCTGGGGATTCAAGTCCTCTTCGTGTGAAGCGCACTCACCCTGCGAGTGGAGGTGACGTGGCGGGTGATGGTGATGACTTGCCGACGGTCGTGCAGCCTGCTGTGTCGCGTCCTCCTCCCGCTGCCTCGAAGAAACGCAGGTTCGGGATATTGCTGCGTGCAGGCGCTGTGCCTGCTGGGTTAGTTTACATTTTCGTTTTGTCATCTCTGATTATCATTGCTTTGGCTGGTGTTCTGAGGGTAAATTGTCTTGTAGTACTGCTCCTGCTCCGGCTGCTTCCTCTGTGAGTGCTGGTGCTGTAGCTGCTCCTTCGACTGATTCTGGTGCGGCGTCTGATCGACTTGCTGGTTCTGCTGCTCCCGTGGCTTCGGGTGGGGGACGACCCCTGCGACTGTCGGTGTGGAGGGGACTTCTGCGACTGCTCCGTCTGGGGCTTCTGCTTCGGCTGCTGCTGCTCCTAAGGGTGAATTTCCTCCGGAAGTTAAACCTGTGATTCCTAATGAGCACTTCTTGGAGCGGCGCGATCTCTCCGCTGAGGATAAGGAGATTTTTTTGATCGCATGGCTGAGCAGGTGCGTGCTTTCTTTGTCGTTTCTGATCTTTGCAATAGTAGCCCCCGAGGCTGCAAGTAGTCACTTGTGAGTGGTTGTATTTTGGGTCGTTGGTCTTCTTTTTGTTGGTCTTGTACATATTGGGAGCACGGCAGTGCTCCCAATGGGAGTAGCCCCCGAGGCTGCAAGCAATCATTTGTGATTGGTTGTAGTATCTGATTTACTTCTTTCATGTGCTCTTGTCGTTATGTAATCCCTTCGGCGCATCCTTTGTTTCGGATATGCGAACATGTGCTGACTGAAACTGATCGGTGGCGACGCGCTCATGACTCGGTCCAGGGGAGCTTGACTGCTATGAGACATGAGATTTTGGTTCTTGGTTTCTGGTTTTTTGGCCGATTGATTTTGACTGACTGCTGTTTTGCTCCACAGGTCGTAAGAAGGGTGCTGACAAGCGGGCGGAGGCTGCCAAGAAAGAGCTTGCTGAGCTTCGGATTTCTCTGGAGTCCAAAGAGAAGGAGCTGCAGGCGCAGCACGACGAGCTCGAGTGTTTGCGGCGAGTAGAAGGGCGGTTTCTCCAGGCCGAGAAAGCTGAGTGTGAGCGCCTGCAGGACTTGGTGGGCTTTTGACTGGTTAGCTGATTCTTTTGTCGTTTGTTTTGCTAGGGTTTGTTTGTCTCTGAAGTTGCTGGAATTTTAAACCTCCTCTTTTTTTCTTTCCAGCTTCTGCGGGTATTGGAGCGGTGGATGTTGCTGCTGCTGGTTCGGGTGTTCTTCGTGGCTCTGTAGATGCTGTCTCGGGCGCTGCTGTAGCTGTTGGGGATGTCTGCGATCGGGCTACCATTCTCCTGAAGCTTCTCCATGAGCACATGTTCCCCGATGCGGAGAAGCGTCCTGAGGGTCTTCATTCTCTAGTTGCTGCCTTCGGTCCGGATGGGGATCAGCTGGAGGGCTTGCTTCGTGAGAACGTGGTGGGTGGTCTTGCCACGTCTATTGTTGTTCTTCTGGGCCATGGTCTCCCTATTGAGGATTCCATGGTGGATACTTTGTCTGCTTACACGGACGAGCAGAGTGCTCGCGCTACTCGACTGGCCCGCCAACTGCAGCTGGTCGTAGAGGCAAATAATTCTGCAGCCGAGGAGTAATGTGGTCCTTTTTGTGTTTTGAGAACTTTCGGTTGTAATGTGCCAATTTTTTAGAGGGTCGCGTTTACCAAGAACGCCTCGGGGGGTGGCTGCTTCGGCGAGCCCCCGAGTGCCAATTTTTTAGAGTCGCGTTTACGAAGAACGCCTCGGGGGGTGGCTGCTTCGGCTAGCCCACGAGTGCCAATTTTTTAGAGTCGCGTTTGCGAGGAACGCCTCGGGGGGTGGCTGCTTCGGCGAGCCCCCGAGTGCCAATGTGCAGAAATAATTTTTGGGAGAATATTTTCAATATTTTCCCTTTTTGTTTCTTACACGAGGGGGGGGGGGGCTGCTGCTTGAAGGCAACCCCTTTATTTGGATCGATGGCTTAGTAGCCCTAAGACCGAAAAACTGTTGTGGCTCCCTTTTGCTTCTATGGTTGAGCCTCTTCTTCTGGTGCTGCAGCTCCACTGGCTTGGTGTGCTCCAAATGTTTCTGATATTTTGTGGAACTCCTTGTCGCATCGGTCAGATCTGACGAAGCTGCCGCTGACTATGATTACTCCTCGCGGGCCTGGCATTTTGATCTTGAGGTAGGCATAGTGTGGCACTGCCATGAAACGCGCGAAGGCTGGGCGTCCTAGGATGGCATGGTATTGTGATTTCCAGTTGACAACTTCGAAGTCCAGTGTTTCTTTGCGGAAGTTGCTCATGCTGCCAAAAATCACCTCAAGACTTATTTTTCCGAGGGGATAGACTGCTTTCCCTGGCACGATTCCGTGGAACGTTGTGCCTGAAGTTTTCAGTGCTGAGTTTTGGATGAGCATTGCTTCCAAGGTTCTGGTGAATATGATGTTGATTCCGCTGCCGCCGTCCATGAAGACTCGTGACACATCGTAATTTTCGATTCATGCTTCGAGTACTAGTGCGGTGTGTCCTGGGCGCGGGATGGCTGGCGGGTGGTCTTATCGGGAGAAGGTGATTTCAGTCTCGGATCCACGCAAGTATTCTGGGACAGACGGGTGCGAAGAGGCTGCGAGGAAAACTTGTCTGGTGACCTGCTTCTGCTGCCTGTTTGATGGTCTTCCTTCTTGTATCATGTAGATCCGACTGTGTGCTTCCGGGTATTTTTCTTCCTCGGGTGTCGTGCCCCGTTCTTGGATTACTGCTACCTGCCTTGCTGGTATGGCAGGTGCTGGCGGAGCGTCATGGGCGATGGTTCCGACTGCCACTCTTGCGAGAGGTCGTGCTGCTGCTATTGCGGATCGACTTTTTCTTCCGACAGCTCGATGAATCGCCTGCAGTTCCTGAGGGTGTGCCCTGATCTGAGCTCTCCGCGCTCGTTACTGAACCCGTGTATTGTGCACGGTCCGTCGAGCTGCTCTTTGGCCGAGCGATATGCTCGGCCGTCGTCCCGCGGCTGCCTTGTTCTGCAGTCCCGTTTTTGAATTTGGGGTGTTTCTTCTTGGTTGTCCCTTTGCTGTATTCTCTTGTCGTCGCGATGTCTGCCTTCTCTGTCATCTGGGAAGCCGGCCGCGACCATGTCGGGTCCTCTGTCGTTGTAGAAGTTGCGCCTTGGGCATTTTCTTCTTCTGTCGAATCCTCTGTCGCTGGTGTGGTAGTCGTAGTCGCGTTCTGAGCGCGCTGTCTGGATCTCTGATTCGTTCCGTACGGAGTCTTCTCCATCTTCCCAGTTGTTGGCTTGCTCGAGCAGTATTGCGAGTGTTTGGACTTTCATCTGCCCGAGCTGCTCCTTGAAGTCGATGCGTTGCAAGCCCCTCCTGAATGCATCGATTGCGCTTTCATTCGAGATGTCCTCGGCTGAGTTTTTGAGTATGGTCCATCGTTGGATGTATGCTCGTAGGGATTCTCTTGAACCTTGTCTGCAGGACCTCAGCTCCTCGAGTGATGCCGGTCGTTTGTAGGTGGACTAGAAGTTCTTGATGAAGGCACTGCGGAACTGCCTCCAGGAGTCGATTGATCCTCGTGGTAGGTTCTTCAGCCAGTGTCGTGCTGAGCTCTCGAGCATGAGTTGTATGTACTGCATTGCTGTGATATTAGTTCCGCGCCGGAATTTTATGACCGTTAGGTAGTCGTCCAGCCATGCTTCTGGATCTTCCATCCCATCGTACTTGTGCGTCGTGGAGTTTAGCTTGAAACCTTTCGGCATCCTTGTTTTCCGTATGGACCGTGTGAAGCACAGTGCTCCGCATGGTTCTACGTTCTCGTCGGAAGCTTGCTCATCCGAGTAATCTTCGCGGGCTGCTCGCCTTTTTCTTCCACGGTTGACTTTGCTTTGTGTTATGTCGTCGTGTGCGTCTCGCCGATTGCTGTTGCGTCCGTTGCTGTTGTCGTCGCTGTCGTGGTTCTTGTTTTTGTTTGGGCGCTTGCGCTAGTCGTCGCTGCTGTCGTCGTCGGGTGAACTGGGGTCCCTGTCCGGGGTCTGCTCGCGGGGAGCCCGTCTTGCGCCTGCTTTTTTGGGGGCTGAGATGGCGTCTTTCATTATTTTGAGTGCCATCGTCGTGTTGTGATCTAAGCTGCCTTTCTTGCTTTTCTGAGCACGAGATAGGTACTCTTGGGCAGTGAAAAGGGCTTCGTCTGGCGTGAGTTGTTCTTACTCGTCGTCGTCCTCTTCTAGCTTGAAGTCGTCATCTAGCTTGCCGGCCACCTTCTTCTTGTCCGTGCGTTTCAGATTGCTGAATCTGGACCTGGCTCGGATGGGGGAGTCGTAGTCGGAGGAGTCGCTTTTGGGAGGTGATCTGCGGTTGCTCCTTGAGTCGATGGCGGTCTTTCCTTGCTTCTCTAGTTCTAAGCGTTGCTGTCTTGCTTTCTTGGTGGCGTCACTCGCCAGCTTGTTGTATGCTCTGAGCTCTTCTCACGTTGCATTCTCCGGGAGTAGTTTGCCGCGCTTCACTGCGTCCCTTATTCTGGCGATTGCTTCCTTGGATAGGTAGATCTTTTCTACGTGACGGTCCTCTTTCGCAATTCCTGGGGTCTGATGCTTGCTGCTTTCTGGCTCGTCGCTCCTGCGATTGCTATGCTCCACACTTTGGTATATTTTCTTTGGTATGGTTCCTGGTTCTCCAAGCGTGACGGTGACCTGGCCAGTGTTGTCAGGATCACTGTCTTTGCTATTCGAGTGGTTGTCCCGGCGACTGCTCGGGTCGTCATCTTGGTTTTTGCCATATGTGGTTGGATCGTGGATGTCTGCCATGAATACTTGGGACAACGTCTTGAATGTCGTCTTGCTTGCGTGCGCGATGCGCTTCTTCCAGGGACCACTTGAGTAGTCGGGCTGGGGGTCGTGGCTGACTCGCAGAGTCGTCATGCGGGCGGGAGCTACTTCGATTGTTGATGTAGGATCTGCCGTTGCAGGTGCTCGAGCGCGATCCGTGAGACGGAGGACTCCCCAGTGGTTGATGTAGATTTGATATGCTCTGAAAATCAGGTTGACTCCAGTGCGCAGGTCGGCGAAAGCCGGTCGAAAGGCAGGAGGTGGCCCATGAAACTGAGGGATCCGAATAGATCGGAATCTGCTCGGATTGTAGAGTCGATGTGTGCTGATGAAGTCGCTTCTTTGACGAGTGCCAATGGTGAGGCCGCCGAGATCGCAATTCCATCCTGCGAAGTCCCCACGGACGGCGCCAATTGACGGGGATCAACCTCGGAAAATCCCATGGTCAGGGACCCTGGGTTAGTCATAGAGATAACATAGGTTGGACGATACTCGTCGGCTAACAGGAGAAGCACTTCCTGCTCGATATTATTACGTGAGGGGGCGATTACAGTGGAGGCCAAGGAGAGTACTCGCAAGGCTAGGATGAGTAGATGCATATTGAGATGATCTGGACGTCTCCCCTCCCAGCCTTTATATATTAGGCCAGGTCTCAGGGAGTCCGTGCTAGGTTACAGTAGATGGCTTCCTAGTTATAGTCTTGCCTTGTACGCCAAGTTGCACCTTCCATGTTAGTCGCGGACTCCTACGTCGGTGCTTGGTTGGGCCAATCGTGGGCTTGTCGTAGCTTCCTAGTGGGCCTTCTGTCTTCATACGCACCAGGTAGCCTCACACGTAGGAGTCGTGGGGTCACCCCCTCGTCATACGCCAAAACAAGTAGACCGAAATCCATCTGCATCCACTCACTAATCATCCACCTTGAGATATCTATCCAGAACATCTCGCTGGTATTAAGTTGCGAGCCCCACCCAAAGTGTAAACCCAAAGCAACAGACAACTGCATTAAAATAACTTTGCGTAAAGTAAACAATCCTTGCAACCCTGGTTACAAGCACCGTTTTACCCCCTTGTGGCAACAACACATCCCCTAGACTCATGTTTCTGCCACTCAAGCTAGTCATCAGGGGGCATGAACCCACAATCATGCATAATGCTCCCTCTTGGAGTTACTACCTACTACTTTGCCAAAGCAATAAACCGCAACGGAGAAAATGCAAGAATTACTCAAGAACATAAATATAAAAGGAGAAGAACCAAATATATTACTCATCACAATTTTAACTTAGGCTCATAATCCATCAGATCCCAGGAAACTCAACATAGCAACAACAGAAAGTATTACATATGTGCCTTGATCATGTAGAGCAGCTCACAAGGTCTAATCAATGAAGAGCAAATGTGGAGAGAAGCCATCACATAGCTACTGATCATGGACCCATGGTCCAAGGTGAACTACTCAAGACTCATCCGGGAAGCGTCCATGGTGGTGGAGAAGCTCCCGGAGGTCAATCCTCCCTCCGGTAGGGTGCCAGGAAGAGGTCTTCTGATGCTCCCGATCTTGGAAGCGCGGTGGCGGCGGAACAGAGGCGAGATCGCGAAAAAAGGGTTCTGTCCTTGGGTGTTTCGGGACGAGAGGTGAAGGGGGGGGGGGTAGCCAGGGGGCCGCCAGGTAGTGCAGGCGGCCTCCCGGCGTGGCCCCACCCTAGGCCGCGCCCCCTGGCCGCCTAGACTCCATGTGGGTCCCGTCTGGTCCCCCTTCGGGACTCTAGAAGATTCCGGTTCACTGATTTTTTTTATATTTTACCGGAATTTTTCTGGCACTTTAAGTAATGGGAAAACCTGAAATAAAAAGACAGCAGAAAACTGAAACTGGCACTGGGGTGCGCTGAGTTAATGGGTTAGTCCAAATATGATCAAAAGTGTATGAAAGTATATCAAAAGCATAGCAACATCACCCAAAACATGCATGGAGCAAGAATAAATTATAGATACATTTGGGACGTATCAGTTGTCAATCTCTTCGGTCTTGTTGTTTACAAAGGAACAAAACACGACAGGAAATAAAAGCAGTAAAGATCCTTTGTACACAACGAGACCAGAGAGATTTGCAACCTCTCTGACTCATTGGGAGCAAAGTTATTTGCTTTTGTGTGCAGGTCCAGATCAAGTGAGTAATTAATCTCAAACGACGCCTTTCTCGTTTGACCACCTTCTTGTTGATCCTTGGTGTACTCCTGGATTCGATAAACCTTACAATCCTCGTTTAAGTTAAATTTGCTGCTATCTACATCATAACCTTCCACTTGGGGTAACCAATGAGGAGGTGTTATCTACACCCATCTAGCAAATTTCTGACGCCGTTGCCGGGGACTCAAGTCTACAAGATAGGGGAGTTGCACACTATCTTTTACCTTTGCTTTTTAGTCTTGTTAGTTTACTTTCTAGTTTTTGCTCTTGTGTCTTATATTAAAAACCACGAAAAAATAGTTACTTTGTTCTTGCTTGCTTCTATTACTATGGGTTCCACTAGCATTGAAATTTTCCCTAGGCACGAAACTCCTAGTTGGGACACCTCTAATGATTTTTAGCTTTTTAATTATGTTTGTCACGATAGCTATTATGTTTGCACCCCTATTAGTAGACCTTCCCTCAAGTATGATTTTAGAGATCAACTTTCAGAGAAAGGGGAGGATGCTATCTATCACTAGGACAATTTTGAGAGGGTGTGTGATGAACGAAAACCTCCTGGGATGGATATTGAACAATTCAAACTAAAGTTCTTTCATTATTCCCTCTGAGGAAAATCAAAGAACTGGTTCCATTCCCTATCCCCTTGTAAGAAAGACACTTGGGACAATTACAAAAATTCCTTTTTGATAGAGTTTTTCTTTAGAGAACTTGATTTTGATAATTGCACTCTTCCTGATGTTGTTAAATTTCTTCAAAGAATGGCAAGAGACCCCCACACTAGTTCACTTAACATTGCCTTCACCGAGCATATTACCAATGCTCTTGTCAAAGATAGGGAGGAGAAGCTGAAATTTGAGGTTTCTATTCCTAGAAAACTAGAAGATGGTTGGGATCCCATGGTCAAGATCAAATTGAATAATTTTTCTTGCTTTGCTTTATGTGATGTTGGAGCTAGTGCCTCCGTTTTACCCAAAAGAATGTATGATATGCTTGAATTGAAACCTTTTGATCCTTGTTCTTTTGGTGTTCGCCTTGTTGATTCTTCCATAAAGAAACCTTTAGGGAGGATTGATGATGTTCTTATAGTTGTCAATGATAATTATGTTCCTGTTGATTTTCTTTTGATGGACATTGAGTGTGATCCCTCATGTCCAATTATTTTTGGACGTCCTTTTATCCGCACCGTTGGTGCTATCATTGATAGGAAAGAAGGGATTATAAGATTCCAATTTCCCCTCAAGAAGGGCATGGAACATTTACCTAGAAAGAAGATGAAGTTACCATTTGAGTCTGTTACACAGGCAATTTTTTTTGATATAGATAAAACTTGATCTTTTTGCATCATGCCTAGCCCAAAGGCATAAAGAAAGCGCTTATTGGGAGGCAACCCAATTTATTTTTAATTTTAGTTTTAGTGGTCTTGATGTTTGTTACTACTGTAGCAACATCATTGTATCTTTATTTTCAAGCTTTCTGCCAAGTTTAGCCTCCGATTGCAAGAAAAATCAAAAGTTGTGACATGTTGTCCAGAAAACAGAATATGTTTGCTCCATTGAAAAAAATCACCTGATCATATTTTGATCTGAATTTTTTGACAGTACGCTCTATACAATTGACTTTCTGTGGGTTGTTCTGAGTTTTTTGATCTGAATTGCAGAAGTGCCCCTAAAAAATTATTTACTACCTGCTGGTGCATTTTTCACAGATTCTGCCCTTTTTTGCGTTTTCACCGTTATGCAAATCTTAATCTTGATTTTTCTTTGCGAAAACATTTTGGAAATCTTGAGAAACAATAGCTCTTCTTGAAAATCTTTATTTCGAGTAGAGGAAAATTATTTTATTATGGGAACTAACCCCTCTAATGAGCTTATGATGAGTTTCGTATGAAGGTAGTTTTCAAGTGTGCAGAGAAACATGATGAAAGAAGATCTGAGAGTGTCAAAAGCTCAAGCTTGGGGATACCCTCATGCACCCCAAGAAATATTCAAGGAGACTCAAGAGTCTAAGCTTGGGGATGTCCCCGTGTATCCCCTTCTCCATCAACAATCATCAGTTCGTCCTTCTCCACACTATATTTTTATCAATTCATATGTTATGTGCTATGCTTGGAGCGTCTTGCATTTACTTTTTAGTTTGTTTAGTTTTGTTCGTTGTTCTTAACAAGTTTGACCCTTGCCTACATTTTTAGGGAGAGAAACACGCTCCACTTCACCCTAGAACAGAACATAGTTTTCAAGCTTATCTTTGTTGAGTGTTCTATATCTTTTCCTAGTTGATGTCATGTTTAGCTCTTGTTTTTCATGTTTATCTTTTTAAGAGCTTTTATTTAGGTTGCTGCTTTTGGAACTCTCTTGAGTTTTCATGCTTATCTTGTTTATAGAGTTGGCCTGTTGCACTAAGTTTTGTGTCTTGACTTGACTAGGTAATCGAGGTTGCTATTTAAGTATAGCAGTGACTTGCAATAGTTTTGAGGTATTGATTTGAGTAATGTTTGGAATTCTGTGTGTCAAGAGCTCAAGACTATTAGTGATAGATGTCATATTTTGGGCAATCCATGCTTATTTTCGAAAACTACAAAAAATAGTTGATAACTCTAGCTATTAGATGGATCACTAACGTCTGGAGGGGTTGTTATATATAGAGTACCCTCACGTACCATGGGTCGAGGATGCGCAAGGATAATCAAACCCCCATACACTCCACCTCAAGGTACTTGTCTCTTTGTGAATCTCCTGATTAGATAGAGAGTTACCGATATTAAGTGGATGAGTTCCTTACACTAATGTGAGTATTTGATTGTTGGCACTTCCACCATACATTATTTGCTAGCCTCTTCGGTACCGTGCATTGCCCTTTCTCATCTTGAGAGTTGGTGCAAACTTCGTCGGTGCATCCAAACCCTTGGCATGATACACTCTCTCATCATAAACCTCATTATATCCTTCCTCAAAACAGCCACCATACCTACCTATCAAGGAATTTCCATAGCCTTTCTGAGATACATTTGCATGCAACATCCATCATCTCATGACTTGATCTTCATGTCATACATGGTTTTGCTTGATCGAGGAGCCGCATTTTAGTTTGGCCTTTCTCTTATAACTGCTACATGATGCGCTAGTTGTCGTGGGAAAAACACGCCATATGTCCTCATAGAGAACTTAAAGCGGGGCCTTTGCTACAAGTGATTTTGAGGAGGGAGAGTCGATCGGCGGGGAGTCGGTACGATGAGTCGGCACAAGAGAGACACAGGGATTTACCCAGGTTTGGCCCCTCAATGAGGTAAAGACTGTTGGGGTTTGGGGCAGAAAACACAAATTTTTCATAACCTACGATACCCAATCCCAAGACCTATGCTTTGCTGATGCAGGTAATGGATGGAATTAGATCACATACCAGTCTGTAGCCATTTAAGCAGGAAACGTTCCCGCGAACGTGGTTGGTGTAGTCGTACCGGCAATCCCCGATGCCGCGCATCTCCACGATGACTCCGATAGCCACCCGGTCCTTGAGACCGATGACGAGATTACGTCCCCGTCGGAACGTTGTCGATGAAGACTCCGCGATACGGCCACGAGGATGAAGTAGCGCCACAAATGTAGCGCCTCGCGGGATTACACACATATTGTGTACCCGACGTCCCTCCAGGATCTGACCAGAAGAGCAGTGGAAAGAAGATGGATTCGGATCCCGATTCCAGCAGCACGACGACGTGCGTATGGTGGAGAAATCCCCAACCCAGTGCAGACTCCAAACAAGGGGAGTCCGCTCATGGGAGGGAGAAAGAGGGAGAGAGAGATGAGAAATGTCTCAAAATTGGATGAAGGAAAAAGGGCACCCTACCCACTCCTTATATAGGCCAAGGAGGGGGCACACCTCCCTCAACTTCCCATGTGGTACTAAACCAAAGGGATGCGGGGGGGGGGGGGGGCAAATGCGCCTAGGGGGGCATGGGCCCCTCCCTTGGCGCCATGGGCCAAGGGGGGAGGCTCCCTCCTCCCCTAATGGGCCTCTTTAGGCCCATATGCCTTTTTCTTCCATTTAAATTATATTTTAATATTTAATTCAGATAATTAAATAATAAAACATATTTAAACATTATTAAATAACATTTTGAACCTTTCAAAATTCCCAGAACAATTTCTGGCCTCCACTGGAAACAATTCCGGTGTTCTCTCTTATTTCTCTGGTGATCCCGAATCAATCCTTAATGCGTCGAATACCCTTAAGTGTGACACCCTACGGTCCGGGAAACATCAGACATGATCAAGACACTCTCTTGATCAATGACCATCGATCAGACTGGTTACAATCCTAGATGGCCTCTGCGCTTCCATCGAATGAAACTTCATCGCTGTTGGATTCGTTTAACGTTGAGCATTATCCCTTTGTCCTATGGTACTTTGCTTGTCCGAGGTTTGATCGTCGGTATCCAATATACCTAGTTCATCCTCGTTACCGACAAACATGTTTACTCGTTCCCGTGATATTACAACCCTCGTGACCTAGTCACATGATTGCAATCTTTATGATGTGATATCACCGAGTGGGCCCAGAGTACCTATCCATCACTCGGATGGACAAATCCATCTTTGATCTATTTGCATACTCATTAACGTATCTATTCAGAATACCCAAAGTGCACCTTTATGGCCAGCATATTTCAGTCAAGTGGTGGGTTACAAATCAAAGCATCCTCATAGATAGTAATTACATATGATCATTACGATCAAAGGATCTGGTCACTACGTTGTAGTTATCGCAATGTTGAACTTATGTGACTCGGTCACATTGCAACACTTCTGGTGGGTGTGTGTCCATCATATCATTCTCCCAATGACATGACCCCATTGTCAATAGGCGATTATGTCCTCATGATCAGGAAACCTTGATCATCCGATTGACAGTGGACTAGTATACTAGAGTTAACTAGGGACCTGGTTGTTTTATACCACATATGTATTAATGTTTCCGCTTAATACAGTTATAGCACAGTATAAAACTTATTATGAACTAATGGAATATGGTAATAAACATATTTTATTTTCCTCTAGGGCACATGCCCAACAGTCTCCCACTTTCACTAGAGTATAAATAATCTAGCTGCATTTTCTGTGGATCATAACTCCATATCATGTATATGGGTATTGATCATGCTTGCCTGTGGAAAAAGGTTGTATCAACGGTTTGGGTACCATTCAGATCCGTATGTCTTTTGCAAATAATTAATGTCACCTAGTTTGACATTACTTCATTATCCATTATAATGATGAGGTATATATATCTGGCGGTAGAGTGAGACTTCGTTTGTTGTGTTTCAGCAATGACATCCGGTGGGTCACGAGGACTTTCCCATAGTCATGCACACTGAAAATCACTCAGTCAGATTTCGAATCTCTTAAGCCAAAATATAACTCCTGCCACTTCTAAAGCAGCCACATCAATGTAGATTTAATCCTTAGTGCATTGTATGCAAGTGTGATGTCTAACCATGTTTGTTTCTACTTAAGCATTCATTAGTATGATATCTCAATTTTCTAGGTTAGTGTCACAACTTGAACCAGCATAACATTTATGGTCAAGTCCACTATCCTTTACAAATTAGAGATGTATCCTCAGCTCTCTCAAGACACTGAAGGATAAACTTAACTCTTTGTTCAATGATTTACTCATAAATCATAGCACAACATGTTCTTATTACTAAGAACTTGGGTCACATTACGTCGAATACATAACTCTGGTTTTATATGAAAGAACCTATGACAGAGGCATAGAGGATGTAGCACATCTATTTCTTTCATTTATTTAACCATTGTTCTTGTACTAATATCAACTCGATACTTCTCTTGGATATACAAGTAAGAACTACTTCTTGACTTGTCCCATTCTTAACTCCTTCAAAATCTTATCCATGAAAGTATTCCAACTCAATGTTATTAAACGCATTAATCTATCTTAATAGATTTTCAATTCTTAACTTCATTCATGAAAGATTTCAATAATCATTCATACTAACTACACCATTCTTAATATATTATCCATATATGAGAATGTTGTCATGCTCCACTCAAATATGTCATGCACATATTAAGTTCAGGATAACACTCACATAGCTCCCACTCAAATATGTCAGTCACATATAAGGTAAGGATAACATCCACATAGCTCCTACTCAAATATGTCAGACACATATAAGACTAGGATAATACTCCCATATCTACCACTCAAAATATGTCGTCCACATATTAAGTTTAGGAAACTCTTCAGCTCCCACTCAGTTTCATGCGAATGCATGTTTCCCAATATTTTGGCTAAGTCCAAAATCACTTTGATCATCCAGAAAATGGAGAATTCAGATTACGAGACACTAGTATCCATATGTTTTCGAAACCTTCTTGTTGTACCAATTACAATACTTCTTCTAATACAGGATTTGAGGAAGTCACGGTATTGATAAAAATTTGGATAAATCGTAGTGAATATCCCATTGACTCAAGCATCGCTACTTATTGTAGTCAACCTTTTGAATTTGTCAGAAACATTCTTCGAGACAAATCGATCTTGATGTCTTCTTTGATGTTCACATTTATTCCTTATAACTTTGAAGTTATTCGGAATATCAAGTAAACTCCTTACTCGATAAGATTCAAGTAATATTAAATGTGATTCAATATGCGATTTCATGACTCATAGTCATATCTCGTACTTAGGTCCACCATCACTTCTTTGTAGTTCATTGGTATGTGTTGTTTCATTAACACGACAAGTGAATCATGAATATTATTTTGCACAAGGGCAAATATGTATTCTTGAATCCTACTTTGTTCAGTAAAAGCTTCCATCAGAACATCATGATCATGATCATTAATTTCTCCTCTAATTGTAGAGCTTTGGTTCTGGAACACATTCCATTGCGCTACTCTGACATCTGGAGGCAAGGTCAATTACCTTGGTTGAACTTTATTTTCTTCCATTAACACATTCATCAAGAACATTTCTTGACAAACACCGAAACACTTAGCAACACAAGTTTTTCTCTTTTAGTTCTAGTTGTTGAAGTTGCATCCATAAGGATACACTACAAAGATAATTTATCATATAAATTAGGCTTCCTAGAAACCACAACACACCATAACTTATATAGTGTTGGTTTCCATGAACTTAGATGGTTCCCAATACTGACGTGAGTGTTTGCATATTAAACTAATAACTCTAAACAATAATAACGTAACTCGGTAAGAGATAACTTACACCATACACTATTCAATAGAGTATGATTACGATGTTCAGGCACATCAACAATATTGAAGTGGTCCAAGCATTGTAATTTGTGGAACAACTTTCACACAAGTCCGTATGCCCAAGTCTAACTCAAAACAATTGTCAATTTGATCAGATCGTAGAGACTTGTTTTTCTTGTTAATTTAATACCTGTCTTCATTCTGAAATCCCTTTGATCAGATCAAATTATTTCAGATTCATGTTTCATTAGTGAATACTGATGTCTACACACGCTTCTATTCTTGTAGACTATGTTGGGCCTCCAAGCGCAGAGGTTTGTAGGACAACAACAATTTCCCTCAAGTGGATGACCTAAGGTTTATCGAACTCAGGGAAGTAGAGGTTGAAGATGGTCTCTCTCAAGCAACCCTGCAATTAAGATACAAGAAGTCTCTTGTGTCCCCAACACGCCTAATACAACTAGGAGTTGTATAGGTGCACTAGTTCGGCGAAGAGATGGTAAAATACGAGTGATAGGTGTGGAAAAGCAAGGTAATATAAATCTGCAATAAAAAGTGCAGCAAGCAAACAAGTGGTAAACGTGAGCACAAATGGTATTGCAAGGGTGGAAACAAGGCCTAGGCTTCATACTTTCACTAGTGGCAACTCCCAACAACATTAACATAGTCTAATCACATGATATTTCCCATAAAACATGCAATGGAGACGTACTCGGAGGTCATTCCTTTGTGGTCAAGAGAGGACGAGAATTATGTAGGGCTACAAAATCACACCTCAGAGTTCGTAGTTCTCAATCTATGGATTTCCCAATGTCACTGCGGCCATCCAAATAGAGTACCACAATCACCACCACATATCTCAAGGATAGTCAAAGACAAGCGCCAAGAGACTCTCAATCTTCAATCAACACACAAAAGAGGAAATCATTCATGATAATATTCTTCTAACCCATGTCCAATAGACCGCTGTCACCATGGTCTCAGGGATTATACTAGATAAGATCAAGTGAGTACATCAATCCAATACATAGAGGAATGGGAAATATCATGGGATCACCCTAGATTAACATAGCCTATGATCACAATGAAGATCACATTATGGGAGAGAGAGAAGAACACATAGGTAATGGTAGAAACCTCAGCCCCGAGGAGGAACTACTCCCGCATCATGGAGGGAGGAAGAAACGTCGATGGAGATGAATCCGGGGGCTCTTCCCCGTCCCGGTAGGGTGCCGGCACAGGAATTCTGGTCCCTCGAAGCTTGTTGGCGGTGGCTGCGGAGATCGGAATTGCTTTTGGATAAAAGGGGTCTGGAATTAGGGTTTTCGTGACGGGAGTATAAATAAGAGCCAAAGGGGGCACCAGGAGTCCAGGCAGCCTCCCGGCGCGGCCCCACCCTAAGCCGCGCCAGGAGGGCACCTAGGGTTGTCGGCCACCCCTTGACCTCATCCTCCATCTGGAGGACTCTTCTAGAACACTGATTTTTATATAATTTTCCCAAAATTTTATGAGCACTTTTAATAATGGGAAAACCCGAAATACAAAGAAACAGAAAATAGTAACTGGCACCGGGGTGCACTGAGTTAATAGGTTAGTTCAAATATGATCAAAAGTGTATATAAAACATAGCAATATCACACAAAACATGCATGGAGCAAGCATAAATTATAGATACGTTTGGAAGTATCAAATACACATATTCATCTAAGTCCACATATGAAGTTCACGAAATAATGAAATTCACTACATGTTCAAATACGATACATCACTATGTATGATATCCAACAATTAGTACACACTCTGTTTTACCAGAAGCGAGGTTTTAGTCATCTCACCTAAAAGGGCATGGTTTGCATGTGTCAAGAGATCAAGTATGTAAAAAACTCCATCATGCCATTCACGACTTAAACGGTAGTGTCATTATCAAGTTTGGATAATTCTTGGCATTACAATATTTCTTATAAATGATCAAACTACTATCATCAATATAAGAATAACCCATTCATAACCGTAATGTGACCATAAAAGATATCATTCATAAAAGGAGAACAACTGACTTGTTTCTCTCTAATATGAATAATTGTCTTCGCGAGATGCAAGACACACTAATAATGTTCACACTCAAACGATCATAAATTTATTCATATAATTAATCAAATGATAGATGTAGAGGGAGAGTGTTGTCGACCATTAACTATCTTGATCATCGTCAGCACACATTGTCACTTCATCCCTTCCAAGCCACTCTCAAGCAGTAAGTTCAAGCATCAAATACTTATTTAACCGCGATTAGTGTTTTGTGGGGAAAGACATTTATAACTTGTATATCAAATATACCTTCTCCGTCAATGACTATTCCTGCATTGGTTCTACCTTCAAAGTTCATAACTTTAACCTTGACCTCATGACAGGTGAACGATTATCCTTCATGACATTGTCTAGACGTGGTCTTTGTAGCTGGGAGGAAGCAGATGCAACTCCCCGGTTATCGCAAAGTAACCAGTCATTCAGTACTCCAAGTTGTACACAAGGTGCTCATGTATCTTATACATTTTCCAAGTGACTTTCTCAGCAGGTTGTTCCTTCCACCATAGTTGAAGGAAACCCTGTCCATATACTCATATTCCATTACTCTGAATTGTGACCTAGTTCTTTAAATTTCACCTAGCACGTCATATGTGTTGGTTAACATGCATTCACAATTCATAGAATGAAGTATGGTGTATTGGACAGTCATTCATAAGTGACGGTGGGTACGATACTCATCATCATCTTCCTTAATTACGGAGTTATCTGGTGTATCTCCTAGCAGTTCTCGTATAAATAAGAGCCAAAGGGGGGCACCAGGGGGGGCACCAGGAGTCCAGGCGGCCTCGCGGCGCGGCCCCACCCTAGGCCGCGCCAGGAGGGCGTTTGGGGCCTATGGGCCACCCCTTGACCCCATCCTCCGGCTGGAGGACTCTTCTAGAACGCTATTTTTATATATTTTTCCTGGAATTTTTGAGCACTTTTAATAATGGGAAAACCTGAAATACAAAAACAGCAGAAAACAGAAACTGGCACCGGGGTGCACTGAGTTAATAGGTTAGTTCAAATATGATCAAAAGTGTATGTAAAACATAGCAATATCACACAAAACATGCATGGAGCAAGCAGAAATTATAGTTACGTTTGGGACGTATCAACATCCCCAAGCTTAATTCCTGCTCGTCCTCGAGTAGGTAAATGATAACAAGCATAATTTCTGTGGTGACATGCTAACAACCATATAAGAAATTTTAAGTAAAGCAATCAAGGTATGTAATTCAATTCAAGTCATAACAGGCAAGAGTCTATATTAGCATTGAAATAAGAAACATAAGAACATAAAGGTGCAAGATCTCTTGCTGTCCGTGACTCGAATGTCTCCAAATGGTGTTTGCGTGCAAGAAAGGGGATGGGGATATACGAGAAAAATATATTTTTGTGTTTAGAACTTAATCTACTAAAGTTTCACACTTGGTCTTCTTTGGAATCTTATCTTGACTCGTCCCCAGACCACTAGCCAGGTACAAGTATATTTTGATCCACTCACTTTCGATATTTTGAGAACTCATGCAATGGATGAGCGTAAGCACGAGAGTTGACACTTAGGATGGCAAAGAGAAATATATGATGGAGGAAGAAGACAAAAAGGGTGTGAAAGGCTCACATCAATGAGGACAATCATAAGCGAGAGAAAGCCAAATGATAGATATGATGTGAGGAGTAGGGATTGCCATGCAACGGATGCACATATGACCTAAGCACTACTAGAATCTGCTGGTAGCTGACGGCAAAGACCTGCATAACTGACGGAAAAGGCTTTGCCGTAAGTGTGCCGTCGACAAAGAAGTCGGCCACGATTTTATCGGCAAACACGTTCTTTGCCTTCAGCTCAAAATCGACCGACGGCAACGACATTGCCGTCATCTATTTGTCATGGGCTGACGACACAGAGCTATGACGGCAACGACGCAAGCCGAGCCACGTTAGAGGGTTAACGGCAGGCTTTGCCGTCAACTGGCCTCGGGGCTGACGACAAAGTTTCTGCTGGTGGGCCATACGTGCCAGGGGTGCTGCCAGCACTGACATGTGGGTCCATTCTTTGCCGTCAACCAGGGTACAGCTGATGGCAAAGCCGAAAACCTGGGAAAAATTGAGTTGCCAGATTACATAGGCTATTGCCACGTCCAATCCTTTGCCGTCAGCCCGCCGATGGCATAGGCTTTGTCGTCAGTAAGTTGTCGGCAAAGACCCTCTCTGCTTTTTTTATTTGTTTTCTGTTAATTCCCTGCATTTGCAAAACATACATACAAATAGAAATATATATATACTTTTGCCCAGGCCCTAAACAACACCACAAGTGCATCACAAAGTGCAAACATCACCAATATATATAACTAAAGTGCAAACAAGATCACAAAGTATCACATTACAAGCATCACAAATGCATCACAAAAACAAGTGCATTACAAAGTGGATCACAAGTTCATAAGACTACATGAGTACAATCCTGGAGCATCCATCCATATGCCATGTTGCTTTATCAAAATCTACATAATGAGAAGAAGAAGAAGAATCTAGCGATAAGCAATTATAAGAATAAAATAAGAAAAAGTAATCTAAATTAAGCTAAGAAATTAGAAGAAGAAGAGGAAGAAGAAGAAGAAGAAGAAGAAGCAGAATAACAAGAAGAAGAAGAAGAAGATGGAAAAAAAGAAAGAAGAGACAAAGGAAAAATAATAAGATTTGTTGTTCTTATTCTATCTTTTTCTCCTCTTTCTTCTTCAATTATTTCTTCATCTCTTCTTTGTTCTTCTCTTCTGGTTTCTTTTTAAACTTTCTAAACTAATTATGTCATTTTTGAGCTCTAATATCAACTAATTGTGCTATTTTTTGTGTTATCAAGTAATTATGTCATGTTCGTACCAAATAAGCAAAGTCTATATCATTTTTGAGGTAAGTAAGCTAATTATGTAATTTTTGAGGTAAGTAAGCTAATTATGTTTTTTTGCCTAACTAGCATTTACTAAGCTAACTAAAGCATGGCATAATCTAAATTGATCTAACCAATAAGAAGAATACGAAGGAGAGGAATAACTTACCGAAGGCCAAGTCACGGAGGAGAAGCACCATCTCGGTTGGTGGTCGGGTTGGAAGGGCTCTCACCAGGAGAAGTGCCGGGATCGTGGGATGCAACTCTGGAATGAAGCTGCAATAGTGCAAGATGAGTTGAAATATATGGTTAGCATGGCGACAGACAATGGTATAAGACGGTGCAAGGTTGGTCATTGAATGGGAACTCACCGTTCCCACCGGAGAAGGCATCGGCAGAGGGGGCGGCAAACCTTGCTTCTCACACCTAGCCTGCAAATTAGTTTTCGAGGATTCAAAGAAATAGCCTTGTTGCTTCTCACACATAGCCTTGATTCTCACACAACTGACTTACCGCTACGAAGTCGTGCATGGCCTTTGCATGGGCATTATTGCGTGCCCTCTCCTCCTCAAGCAACCTCTGTGTATTCCGGTCCCTCTCCTCCAACAAGAGTCTGGTGGCCTCCCTCTCCTTCTCAAGTGCGGCCTGCAACCACTCCTCAAAAGGAATTGTCATCATCCATCCAGGGACAAATGAACGAAAGAAATAATGAAGGAAAACTAACCTCGATGGCAAGATCAACTGGCCTCGCGCGTTGTCGTATTACAGGAGCCGAGCTCATTTGCCTCGCCTTGATCTGAGATAGAGTCTCAGTGATAGGGACGAAGCCATCACACATGGCCACCGTGCCATGACTCTTACCGCCACCAGAGATCATCAACGCCTACGCATCCATAGGATTCTGGATCGGGTCAAAGTCAGGGTCGCGTAGCTCTTTGAAAACCTTAGAATAAGACGTCATCTTTTTGTAGGCGGACATGCTTGTGTACGCCGACGGCCCGTCCGCCTCAGAATATGGTGTGGCCGTCTTGTACGAGCCCTTATGGTGTGTGCCAAACGCGGCGTATCCCTGAGGCTCGGGCTGGTTATGGTGTTTGGCCTACAAGAAAAGGCAAAGAATTAGTACAACAAAAATCATGCACAAATGAATTAATGATGAAAGAAAACAAGGCACACATACCCATTTTTTGGCGTATTGCTTGATGTTGGAATTTCCTTGGTGGTGTGGCACACCAACCAATTGGGTACGACGCTCCTTGGCCACATTGTGGGTGGTCAACCAAGCCTTTGTGCACCACTTGTCCACAATCATCTCCCAAAGATCCATCTTATCGGCCAACCATCTCGGGGGCACCTATGAATGTAAGTTAATGAAGAATGAGACTAAGTATTGTAACTAAATAGACCTAACTATCCCTAAAAAAACTAATAAAGAATGTAACTAAGGAATGTACGTACCTCCATGTACTCGGTCTTATCAGGGTAAAGCTTTCGATATTCAGCCTTCGTCTTCAGCTCATTTTTCTTGGCGTACCAATCTCGAACGGCCTGAACACGCATCTCGTGCCTCGTGTTGTTCAATAACCTCTTGCACTCTTTCTCGAGGTTCTTCTTGGATGCCTCCTCCGTCCCCTCCTCGACCCTATGGTAACTCTGCAATTATGCCATATAGATGCACATATGAATAGGAAATAACAAGATATAACATTGTATACTTTTTATTGGGTAAAATAATAGTTACCAAAAATCAGCCAACACCTTGTCGGCCACGCTCGTGCAAAGAACATCGTTCACGTGTGTGTTTTCCGGGAGCCGAGCGGCTTGGTAGTGCTCCCACTTGAGTCCTGGCTTGGGAACCATACCCTCACCGGGCAACTGCACTATCCCGAGAAAGTGCTCCCTAAGCAAAGCACCAAGGAGGCAGTTTGGATTCCGGGTAATTCCACCCCCTGCATAGTGAGAAGGCAAAGACATTAGCTACTTAGTGAAACATAATGATATAAGGTACACAACATATATCAACTTACTTCTCTCCATCTGGCGCAATCAATGCCCTATGTTGGAACTCCAATCGGTCCGAAACTCGTGTCATACCACGTTGGTAGATCGACTTGCTGGTAAACGGCCTCTGCCTCTCTCCCGCCCTCCGCCTCGGCCCCCTCATCCTCCGCCTCAGCCTGAGCCTCCCCTCAGCCTCAGCCTCCGCCTCAGCCTCAGCCTCCGCCCAAGCCCCCTCGCCGTCCCCCCAACTCCCCCAATCCTCGTGTGCGGTTGTCCGCTCCTTGATGGGAGGATCCTGCATCGGTGTCGGCTCCTGGACGGGAGGATCCCGCACCGGTGACACCCTAGTCTGCAGGGGTGAAGTGGCTGACACTGAAGTAGATCAGGGTGGTTGCGACTGGCTCCTATCAGACTGCCTCCCTCTCCCTCTCCCTCTCCCACGAC
Organism: Bromus sterilis; assembly: GCA_950022295.1. Taxonomy (NCBI): domain Eukaryota; kingdom Viridiplantae; phylum Streptophyta; class Magnoliopsida; order Poales; family Poaceae; genus Bromus; species Bromus sterilis. The sequence continues at coordinate 131,340,434 of OX465601.1, read as the reverse complement.
CACCTCCCCTGCCTCTCTTCTTCCCCCCTCCTCTCCCACGGCCAGGCTCCTCGGAAAAGCTCTTCAACAAATCTCTCCGTAGCTTCCCAGGTGGTATCCTCAACTTATCCTCGCCTGCCATGTCTCACCACCTGCAACAATAAATAGTTAAGTAATTAGTACAAATTCAAGGACAATAATTAAACGAACACTAATAAATACATGAATAATTAAACGAAGAATTGAATAATTAAACAACAATGTTTGGATGCATACAAAGTACTAGTAGTCGGGATCATCTGTCTCTTCTCCATGGTCAATTGAAGCATAATCATCAGCAGTATCACACGTGTCGTCATGAATGACATCGTCATCGGGTTCAGGGACATCATGTGGAAGGCCTTTTTGTAACCGATCAAGCATTGATAGCTCATCCGCATTGGTAACCTCTTCTACTTCCACTTCTTCCTCATCATCACGTGGTTCTTGTTCCTCCGTGTTCAGGGTGGACGTAGAGCAGTTGCGGAGACGACGTCTCACACCACGTGATTCTTGGAAGAATTCTCCATCATATGTTATTGGGTCAATTTGAGGTTCATAATCGTCTTCATTTGGGGAGGTGGTCTAAGATGTACCGGTACATCGTATACGACATACCAACCTTCCAGGTTCTTAACACTTTGACGACTGTATGGCAGATAGAAAACTTGGGTGGCCTGTTCAGCCACAATATAGACATCGGGACCGCTTAACTGGATGTCTTGTCGAATTTCGACTAGCCCAACATGTTCATGAGTCTGTCTTGTCTTAGTAGGATCGAACCAATGATATTTGAACACAACAACGTTCGGAGGATTTTCACCATAATAATGAAATTCATATACTTCTTCAAGTCTTCCATAATACTCGAAACCTCCCTCGCCTATAGCAGAGACACCGGAATTGGTTGTTTTTTGACCGGGCATTGAAAGCTCTTTGCTAGCAGTACGAAAGCGATAGCTGTTGATGTCGTAATTCTGAAATGTATGGACCTTAAAGTCAAAACCATTAGCTATCTGTCTCAATTCATCGTCGACTTGCTCATCTGAATTAGCCTAGAAGTTAAGAAAAGATTTGGTGTGTTACTCACAAGTAATAGCAACAAAGGAAATCACCTATTATATATATAGGGGAGGTACCTTTTTTTGAACCAAGAGATGAAACCGAGATAGCCGCCTCCTGTCTTTTCAAGAAGTTCATACTCGAGAATGGATTCTTTTTCGATTGAAACACCATTCGAGAATTGTGCGATGTATCGATTGTATCAATTAATAACAGTTGTTAGACACAAAACTTGTTAAAAGTTGCAAAACAATGTATCGAGCACTTACTCGATGTACGGCCGAACTTCTGTTAAGTTGTTCAATATATAGATCGTTAGTGTGCGCCAATCCTCGACGCACAACAACTTTGGTTTTCCCACACCAGAAGGTGCGAGCTTCCCTTTGAAGAGACTGAGATTGGATACACACCGATTGGGGTCGCCAACATTGTACCGAGGCTTTGGATTGTGGAAGCTGGGAATAGTGGCATCATAGTGTGCTGTTACGAAGTTTTCCGCCTCCTCGGTAATGAACACCTCGGCCATCGATGCTTCAATTCTACGTTTATTTTTACATTATGCTCGAAGTGTCTTCTGCATTCTTTCAGTTGCGTAGCACCAACGATTTTGCATTGGGCCACCCAATCTTGCCTCGATCGGGAGATGCAAAATCATGTGTTGCATCGGATTAAAGAAGCCCGGTGGAAAAATATTCTCTAACTTGCAGAGCAACTCAGGCGCCATCTCTTCCATTTCATCTATCACGGCACGCGACAACTCTTTAGCACAAAAACACGGAAGAAATAGCTCAACTCTGCCAATACTAGCCATTCAGCCTCAGGGATATATCCGCGCAACATCATCGGGATTATCCGCTCAAGCCATGTTTGCCAATCACGACTCTTGATCCAAATTTTTTTCATTTTTTCAATGCTCGCTCCCCTCGCTAGATTTGCAGCATACCCATCGAGGAACGGCAACTTTTTTTGCACCCACAAAAGGATTTCCCTTATTGCTCCCTTCTCAAGATTGTACCAGGCAGGTGGTTTGGACCAAATTTTTCCTTCCTTTCGGTTGTCGCATGTTTAGTGATTTCCTATCACACAGAGTCTCCTGGTCAACTCTAGCCTTTGTATTATCTTTGCCCTTATCAGTGCCGAAAAATGTGCCAAGAAGAGCTTCGGCGATATTCTTTTCAGTGTGCATCATGTCAATGTTGTGTGGAAGTAAGAGGTCTTCGAAGTAGGGGAGGTCCCAGATGCATGGCTTGTGGGTCCAGGCATGTTCCTCATTATAACAAGAAATACCCTGGACGGTTTGGATCAGGCTCCATTGATTTTAACTGTTCATGTATTTGTGCCCCCGTCAACGCAGGTGGTGACGAGTGTTTGACAGCTTTACCTTCATGAAATTCTTCTTGTCATTTCTGAATGGGTGGTCCAAAGGCAAGAACTGTCTATGCAAGTCAAAGTAGGAATACATGCCACCTGCCGGCAACTAATGAAACTTAAGAGCTGCCTTGCATTATGGGCATGGGAACCTTCCATGCACACACCACGCAATAAAAAGCGCAAATGCCGGCAGATCATGCAACGAGTATTGATACCAAACTTACATTTGAAAGTTCTCTTTTGTAACATCCCAATTTTCTAAATTCGGATGTTAATAGATCATCATATGCATCTCATGCTGCTTCCGCATTTTTCTGGAGTTTTAAAATATTTTTAAACATTTTCAACACATGGCAGTTCGCTGGAGAGAATATAAAAGGACTTATCCCCATTTTTTTTTTTTGGAAAATAGTTTAAAATATTTTTGGGAGACTTTTTAAATTTACTTTGGGGTTATAAATATTTTCTAAGAATATTTTGGGAATTTATTTATGCTCCGGTAAAGTTTTTAAATCATTTTTCGGAGTTTTCGGTATTTTTAAAATGCCAGAAAAGTATTTTAAAATATTTAAATATAAGTTGCAAAGTTTTTTATTTATTTAATATTTTGGTAAAGCCAAAAATTCATTTTCATTATTTTAAAAATATTGGCGAAGACGGTATTTAAAAATAAATTTCCGTGATTTTTCTATAATTGTTTTGGGCCTAACAGGCCGTGCTGTTTTTTTTATTTTCGCGGACCGAATTAGAGTTTAATTCGGATTAAAAAAAAGAAAAAAAAAGTTTTGCGGATCGGGATATTTAAGCATCCGCGGGTCCGCAGATTAGGGTTTCGCAAACCCGACCCGCGAACCCGCGGCGCCGCCTGTTCGCCGCCGCCGCCGGAGCGCCGCCGCCGTCCGCTCGTCCGCCGCCCCGCCCCCCCGTTTGCGCCGTTTCTTCTTGCGTTGGTGTTATTTTGACAAGTACTTTAAGTTTAGCTACTGTTAGGAAAGTTTTTCTACTATTCTTTGAATGTTTAGTACTGTTTGAGCATATTTGTATTGAATATATGGTGATTGGTGCTATGTTTGCTCGTATAGATTGTCCGGAGTGTGCCGCCTCGTATTGTGAGGATTGTGACCGGCAGGAACAGCAAGAAGGCAAGTGATGCTTTGACTATACTCATACCTATATTTTCTATATGCATTATGTTAAGAAATATCACCCTATTGCATGATAGGTATTTTACTTTACTGTTGCTGCAAAACCAGTTAGGATAGCCACATGTCTTGACTTGTCTACCGTAGATCAACCTAGCCGTGTTGTTACTTTATTGCTATGCTTTATAGACGTGGATTGGGTTGTGAGAATTCATGGAGTGCATGTGAGCTATTTGATAAACTGTGTAGCAACTTTATAAGAAATAGAAATCACTTCTGGACGGGCGGGTTGCATCCCGGTAGTTGTGCCTTGTCTAAGGACAGTGCCGGGGTTAAATGCACCCAATGGTTGTTTTGGTGGTGAACCGGGTGCGACATGGTGTCTACCCTCTGACGCAGTGGGCGCCGTCCCGGCTCAAAAAGATTATACATGCAATATTACTAGTAGCTTCCGTGTACAGCCACTTGCTATATGGGCTCTGCCTTAGCACGAGTACGTTGTGGGGAACCTGGCCCTGGTAGCTAGCTGATGTAGATGTGTGTTAGGTGTACCGGCTACCAAAGGGTGGAGGCAACCTCTTCAGAATGTCTTTGTCTCAATATTCGGGTTGAGTCCAGTGGGGAACGTGTACAACCTCTGCAGAGCGTATAAACTGATCATGATTAGCCGTGTCCACGGTTACAGACGAATTTTGAGCAACTAGTCAGTACTGTTGTTGAATGATCTTGACAGATGAACACTTAATAATAATTTTGGTGGGAAAGAGTAGCATGGGTTGCTGTGTGTTTCAGGTAGTTTTCAACTTAAAATTTGACTAGTTTAGTTTAGGAGAAAATTGGCTTTCTTCAAAACAAAACCTTAAGCCTTTCCTTTGACTCACCTTGCATGTAGATGTAGGTCCTTTATATAAACTTTTCCGTGTCACTTGCCGTACAAATCAGATGTACTGACCCGTTGTCGGGCTGTAACCTTCGGTGTTGCAGGTTTTTCAGACGACCAGTAAGGTGCGTTTAGGGGTTGCGAGTCTACACTCAGCATGTTCGCATGTGGCTGTTGATGGGACTCCATGTTACTTTCTTTTGCTTCCGCTATATTTATATTGAATAAGCTAGCCTTGAGCTATGCAACTTGTTATTTGTTTACTCTGGATCATACGTTGTAACAATGATGCACTTGTACTTTGATAAACATCTATAATACTGTGTGTGCCAGCGAGTTCGATCCAGGGACTAGCACTTGAGCACCGAGACTTCAATTCTGTGTGAATTGGGTCGTTACAGATGGTATCAGAGCAGTGTGTTGACTGTAGGACGTGACCCTAGAAAGTGGATTAGAAAAGCCATAGGAATAAAAATATTACTTTATATCACTCTGTCTTGTACTTACTTACCTTCCCTATCTCGTATTAATACCTATTCTAATCTTGCCTTAGCTCTCTTTGATTTTACATGACCACTTTGTCATACCGCGCTATGGCGTTTGGACCTGAGCTCAGGGGAAATTGCCACTACCTGAACATCTACGCGCCAGTCTTTCAGCCGGACATCGTGGGGACAAGGGGAGCTGATGACTACTGGCAAGTGGAGACTTTCATCCTTGGAAGCATGGAGAATGAGGAAAGGGTGATCACGTAGTCATTCGAGGTGCATGCCCAGGAGAAGGAGTGGTGTGTGCGCATGGCCGCTCACATAGCTCTTGGACGCATTATGGAGACGTATGCCGCCCGGCTAAAGGGTACGGTGTACGCGGAGATGGCCAAGGTTCTCCCATCGGGGAACATAATACCAAAGAGGTTCAGGTATGTGCCTGGGGCCATTTGGCCAGGTACAACCAGCTACATCATCCAAAGCCTGGAGAAGCACATCCATTGCCTGGAGAAGTGCACTCAGTCAGATCTCTACACAATTACTGAGTTGCAGCAGAAGAACACCTGGCTCAAGAGGGACAACAACAAGCTGAAGAAGGAGAAGTTGGAGATGCAAGCAGAGATAACAAGGCTGAAGGAGAAGATGAAGGCCAATGGAATTGAAGAACCAGAAGAGGAGCCAGAAGTAGAGACCTCGGCAGAAGAAGAGGATCCAAGTCCCAAAAGGCGCAACCGCATTAGCGGGCGCGAATACCGCATGTTGTTTAGCAAAGACAACATTAATAATTACTTCACCGGCTATTAGTTTACTATCGTTATCGTGTTAGCATATTTTACCATGTCGACTTATTCGATGTGGCAATACTAGGTTGCTTGATATACTCTTATGTTATTCGTGGTTGTTGAGGATCTTATATTACCCGTGGTTGTTATGAGGATCTTATATCAGTTATAAAATATATTTTAAACTATATGGTGTGATATGTGATGGTTTTCCGTATGAGTGCATTGGTTGATGATTGTTATATGTTTGATGCTATGGTGATATTGATTGGTGAAGTTGATTGGTGATATATGTATTGTATATATAATGCTTGTCATGATCATCATAAGCATATGGGTAGGAGTATATTTCCCTAGCTACTTTCTGTCTACAACTTACCTATTCTTGCCCAACAGATGCCGCCAAGACGTGATCCCACGGGGAATGAGAACAACAAAAATGGAGTGCCAGCTTATATGCAGCATTTACTTCAAGGACATGCTCAGTTGATCCAGTTGCTCACCCGGAACATGGGCAACAACAACAATGCGCCACCACCACCACCTGTGGACACACTTGCAAGGTTCCTGAGGTTGAATCCTCAGAGGTTCTCTAGCACTCCTGAGCCCATAGTGGCGGATGACTGGCTTCGTTCAGTGGGCCGGAATATGGAGACAGTTGGCTGCACTGAGGCAGAGAGAGTGAGGTTTGCCTCACATTTGCTGGAGGGTCCTGCCGCAGCATGGTGGGACAACTACTTGCTGACTTACCCCATCGACACCATCACTTGGGCGCAGTTCCAGTCTGCTTTTCGCGCCGCACATGTTTCAGCAGGCGCCATGAGCTTGAAGAAGGAGTTTCGCAGCTTGCGTCAGGGAGGCCGTTCAGTGGCCGAGTATGTTGAGGTGTTCAACAAGCTTGCCAGATATGCTCCAGATGATGTCAGGAAGGATGCAGCAAGGCAAGAGAAGTTCTTGGAGGGGCTGAATGATGAGTTGGGAGTCCAGTTGACAGTGGCTACTTTTGCTAACTGCCAGGCGCTCATAGACAAAGCTATTGTGTTGGAAGGCAAGCAACAAGCCATTGAGAACCGCAAGAGGAAGTACAACAATAACAATGGTGGCAAGTATAACTCTGGACCGCATCAGAAGCCACACAATTCTTCTGTTGGCAATGGAGGACATAACCATGGACATAACCATCATGGTGGGAATGGCCATGTTCACAGTGGAGGACACAACCATCATGGTGGGAATCGTCACAACCATAATGGCCACAACCACCACAATGGTAACAAGAATGGTAACGGCAATGGAAATGGCAATGGAAGGAACAATGGGAATGGGAGAAGCAAGGGAGCCAATGGAGGCAATGGAAACAACCGTCAGAATGGACAGGCACGAAAGGACTTGAGTCACATCCAGTGTTTCAGGTGCAAGAGCATGGGACACTATGCCACAGACTGCCCGAAGTCCAATGGGAATGGAGTCGTCAAGCCCAATCCTTTCAACAAGGGGCATGTGAACCATGTCAACGTGGAGGAGATCTATGATGAGCCTGATGCTGTGATTGGTAAGTTCTTTGTCAATTCAGTACCCGCACTTGCTCTTTTTGATTCTGGTGCATCGCATTCTTTCATATCGAGGGTATTTGTGGATAAGCATGAGTTACCTACCGTAGTTATTAAGTCATCTATGCTCATAAGTTCACCGGGAGCGGAGATGTGAGCTAGTTTGGGATGCTATCAGTGAGCCTAGCCATAGGGAAGCATATTTTTCCTACAGATTTGATTGTATTGAAGTCACAAGGTTTGGATATTATTTTGGGCATGGATTGGTTAGACAAGTACCAAGGTGTTATTGATTGTGCCAGTCGGTCTATCACTCTCAGTACACCGAGTGGACAGAAGATCAGATATGTGTCCATGTATAAGCATCAACACTCTCAGGTGAATTCTCTTAAGGGGGGTAGCCTGGATGATGTGCGTGTTGTGAGGGATTATCCGGATGTGTTTCCGGAGGAGTTGCCAGGTATGACACCGGATAGGGAGATTGAGTTCCTTATTGATTTAATACCAGGCACTGGGCCTATTGCTAAGGGACCGTATAGGATGCCCGCTAATGAACTTGCAGAGTTGAAGGAACAGATCAGAGAGTTGCAGGCAAAGGGGTTCATTCGCCCAAGCTCGTCACCTTGGGGATCTCCAGTGTTGTTTGTTGAGAAGAAGGATGGAACCCAGAGGATGTGTGTTGATTACCGTTCTCTGAATGATATTACTATCAAGAACAAGTATCCTTTACCTGTGATTAATGATCTATTTGACCAGTTGGAGGGAGCTTGTGTATTCTCTAAGATTGATCTTCGTTCGGGTTATCATCAAGTGAAGATTCGGGAGAAAGATATTCCGAAGACTGCTTTTACTACAAGGTATGGGTTGTATGAGTATACTGTTATGTCATTTGGATTGACTAATGCTCCTGCATACTTCATGAATATGATGAACAAGGTGTTTATGGAGTTCTTGGATAAATTCATTGTGGTATTCATTGATGATATATTTGTGTATTCCAAGAATGAGCAAGAGCATGAGGCACATTTGCGTTTGGTATTGGAGAAGCTCAGGGAGCACAAGTTGTATGCCAAGTTCAGCAAGTGTGAGTTTTGGTTGAAGGAGGTCGGATTCCTTGGACATGTTGTGTCAGGAGAAGGAGTAGCTGTGGACCCATCCAAGGTTTCAACAGTTACAGAATGGGAGACACCCGTGTCAGTTGGAGCCATTCGCAGTTTCTTGGGTCTTGCAGGATATTATAGGAGGTTCATTGAAAATTTCTCCAAGCTTGCAAAACCGATGACTAGGCTGTTGAAGAAAGAGAATAAGTTTGTTTGGAGTGAGGCATGTGAAACCAGCTTTCAGGAGTTGAAGAAACGGTTAGTAACTGCACCTGTTTTATGTTTGCCTGATATACATAAGGATTTCCAAGTATGTTGTGATGCATCTCGTCGAGGACTTGGCGGTGTTTTGATGCAATGAGGTAGAGTTGTTGCTTATGCTTCGTGTCAGCTTAAGAACCATGAGCAGAACTATCCTACACATGATTTGGAGTTAGCTGCAGTTGTTCATGCATTGAAAACATGGAGGCAATATCTTGTTGGTAATCATTGTGATGTTTTTACTGATCATAAAAGTCTGAAGTATATCTTTACTCAGAAGGATTTGAATCTCAGGCAGAGTAGATGGCTGGAGCTTATTAAGGATTATGATTTGAATGTGCAGTATCATCCTGGTAAAGAGAATGTGGTTGCCGATGCATTGAGCCGTAAGAGTCATTTCAATGTTGCTAATGTTGAGGATATGCCACGTGAGTTATGTGAGCAGTTCAAGAATCTCAGGTTGGAGATATTTCCTAAGGGATATGTGGCAACATTGGAAGTGAAGCCAAATCTGTTGGAAATAATCAGAGAAGCTCAGAAGGGTGATGCAGAAATTGATGAGATAAAAGTGAATATGACCAGGGGAAAAGCAGAGGGTTTCCGTGAGGATGAGCATGGACCATTTGGTTTGAGAAGCGCATTTGTGTACTGCAGGATGTGGATATCAGGAACTTGATTCTTCAGGAGGCACATGATTCACCTTATTGTATTCATCCCGGGAATACCAAGATGAATTTGGATTTGAGGGAGAGATTTTGGTGGCCTAGCCTGAAGCGAGAGATAGCCCAGTATATTGCATTGTGTGATGTTTGCCAGAGAGTCAAAGCTGAGCATCAGAAGCCAGCAGGATTGTTGCAGCCTTTGCCTATACCAGATTGGAAGTGGGATCAGATAGGTATGGACTTTATTACTGGATTACCCAGGACTCGGTCAGGATATGATTCTATTTGGGTGATTGTTGATCGGTTGACCAAGGTTGCTCACTTCATTCCAGTAAAGACAACTTATAACAGTGCCAAGCTAGCCAAGATTTATATGTCCAGGATCGTGTGTTTGCATGGAGTTCCAAGCAAGGTTGTGTCTGATAGAGGTACTCAGTTTACTTCGAAGTTTTGGCGTCAGTTGCATGAGACCTTGGGCACTAGACTGGAGTTCAGTACAACGTTCCATCCTCAGACAGATGGGCAGACCGAGAGAGTCAATCAGATCTTGGAGGATATGTTGAGGGCTTGTGCATTGGATTATGGTTCGAGTTGGGATGACAACTTACCGTATGCTGAGTTCTCATACAACAACAATTACCAGGCTAGTCTTCAGATGGCACCATTCGAGTTACAGTATGGCAGGAAGTGCAGGACTCCATTGATGTGGGATGAGGTAGGAGAACGTCAGTTGTTTGGACCAAACCTGATCAGAGATGCTGAGGAGAAAGTCAAGTTGATCCGTGATAGACTGAAGATAGCACATTCTAGGCAGAAGAGTTATGCAGATGCTAAGCGCAAGGATGTAACCTATGAGGTTGGAGACCGTGCATATCTTAGAGTTTCACCAATTCGCGGAATCAAGAGGTTTGGAATCAAGGGCAAGTTAGCACCACGTTTTGCGGGGCCTTACAAGATCTTGGAGCGCAGAGGAGAGGTATCTTATCATTTGGAGTTGCCAGAAGCTTTGTCAGGAGTTCATGATGTGTTTCACGTATCCCAGCTGAAGAAGTGTCATGCAGAGATGGCAGATATTCCTTTGAGAGATACAATACCACTTGAGGCAATTCAGTTGGAGAGCGACCTGACTTATGAGGAGAAACCTGTGAAGATTCTGAAGACTGCCGAAAGAGTTACCCGCACCAAGACGATCAAGCTATGCAAGGTTCAGTGGGATCATCACACCAAGCGTGAAGAAGATCTGAAGCAAGACCACCCGCATCTCTTTGCTAGCCAGCCCGAATCTCGAGGACGAGATTCATCTTAAGGGGGGTAGGTTTGTAACATCCCAATTTTCTAAATTCGGATGTTAATAGATCATCATATGCATCTCATGCCGCTTCCGCATTTTTCTGGAGTTTTAAAATATTTTTAAACAATTTTCAACACATGGCAGTTCACTGGAGAGGATATAAAAGGACTTATCCCCATTTTTAATTTGTTGGAAAATAGTTTAAAATATTTTTGGGAGACTTTTTAAATTTACTTTGGAGTTATAAATATTTTCTAAAAATATTTTGGGAATTTATTTATGCTCCGGTAAAGTTTTTTAAATCAATTTTCGGAGTTTTCGGTATTTTCAAAATGCCAGAAAAGTATTTTAAAATATTTAAAAATAAGTTGCAAAGTTTTTTTATTTAATATTTTGGTAAAGCCAAAAATTCATTTTCATTATTTTAAAAATATTGGCCAAGACGGAAATTAAAAATAAATTTCCGTGATTTTTCTATAATTGTTTTGGGCCTAACGGGCCGTGCTGTTTTTATTTTATTTTCGCGGACCGAATTAGAGTTTAATTCAGATTAAAAAAAAGTTTCGCGGATCGGGTTATTTAAGCATCAGCGGGTCCGCGGATTAGGGTTTCGCAAACCCGCGCCGCCGCCGTGCCGGTGAGCCCCCCCCCCCCCCGCCTCCTCAACGCCGCCCGCAGCGCTGGCCGCCGCCGGAGCTCCTCCGGCGAGATCTGTTTTTTTTTTCCAAGAACCCGATCGCGTTTTTATACATTATTTTATTTATGGATTGGCCCGTGTTTGCAGATTAGACCCCGTTTTCGCGCGGTACCATTTTCGCGAGTACTTTTTAACCAAAACTCAGAATCGAGTGATTCCAGTTGCGTTGCGACCGTGGTGAAATTTCCTAGCCAGTAGAACAAGTGTTACAGAAGTTTGAAGTTTTCAAATTTGAATCCCAAGCTGATCCAAATTTGAACTTCCGACAGCCGTAACTTTTTAACGATGCGCCCGTTTGCGCCGTTTCTTCTTGCGTTGGTTTTATTTTGACAATTAATTTAAGTTTAGCTACTGTTAGGCAAGTTTTTCTACTGTTCTTTGAATGTTTAGTACTGTTTGAGCATATTTGTATTGAATATATGTTGATTGGTGCTATGTTTGCTCGTATAGATTGTCCGGAGTGTGCCGCCTCGTATTGTGAGGATTGTGACCGTCAGGAACAGCAAGAAGGCAAGTGATGCTTTGACCATACTCATACCTATATTTTCTATATGCATTATGTTAAGAAATATCACCCTATTGCATGATAGGTATTTTACTTTACTATTGCTGCAAAACAAGTTAGGATAGCCACATGTCTTGACTTGTCTACCGTAGATCAACCTAGCCGTGTTGTTACTTTATTGCTATGCTTTATAGACGTGGATTGGGTTGTGAGAATTCATGCAGTGCATGTGAGCTATTTGATAAACTGTGTAGCAACTTTATAATAAATAAAAATCACGTCCGGACGGGCGGATTGCATCCCGGTAGTTGTGCCTTGTCTAAGGACAGTGCCGGGGTTAAATGCACCCAATGGTTGTTTTGGTGGTGAACCGGGTGCGACATGGTGTCTACCCTCTGACGCAGTGGGCGCCGTCCAGGCTCAAAAAGATCATACATGCAATATTACTAGTAGCTTCCGCGTACAGCCACTGGCTATATAGGCTCTGGCTTAGCACGAGTACGTTGTGGGGAACCTGGCCCTGGTAGCTAGCTGATGTAGATGTGTGTTAGATGTACCGGCTACCAAAGGGTGGAGGCAACCTCTTCAGAAAGTCTTTGTCTCAATCTTCGGGTTGAGTCCAGTGGGGAACGTGTACAACCTCTGCAGAGCGTATAAACTGATCATGATTAGCCGTGTCCACGGTTACAGACGAATTTTGAGCAACTAGTCAGTACTGTTGTTGAATGATCTTGATAGATGAACACTTAATAATAATTTTGGTGGGAAAGAGTAGCATGGGTTGTTGTGTGTTTCAGGTAGTTTTCAACTTAAAATTTGACTAGTTTAGTTCAGGAGAAAATTGGCTTTCTGCAAAACAAAACCTTAAGCCTTTCCTTTGACTCACATTGCATGTAGATGTAGGTCCTTTATATAAACTTTTCCGTGTCACTTGCCGTACAAATCAGATGTACTGACCCGTTGTCGGGCTGTAACCTTCGGTGTTGCAGGTTTTTCAGACGACCAGTAAGGTGCGTTTAGGGGTTGCGAGTCTACACTCAGCATGTTCGCATGTGGCTGTTGATGGGACTCCACGTTACTTGCTTTTGCTTCTGCTATATTTATATTGAATAAGCTAGCCTTGAGCTATGCAACTTGTTATTTATTTACTCTGGATCATACGTTGTAACAATGATACACTTGTACTTTGATAAACATCTATAATACTGTGTTTGCCAACGAGTTCGATCCAGGGACTGGCACTTGAGCACAGAGAGTTCAATTCTGTTTGAATTGGGTCGTTACATCTTTCTTAGCTGCGTCGTATGTCTTGACCCCATTCACCCAAGCTTCTTTCAAGTCATCCCTCAGCGGTTGCATGTACGCACTCATATTCTTCCCCGGATAGTTCGGCCCTGGAACTATCAACGTCAGAAATATGTGCTTTCTTTGCATAATGGATGATGGTGGAAGATTGAGGGGAATGACAAATACATGCCAACAACTATATTGGGAAGCCGTCATACGAAAAGGATTGAACCCATCGAGGCCGATGGCGATTCGACAATTCCTTGGCTCTTTTGCTTTTTCCTTATGTTGATGATCGAATGCCTTCCATATGTCACCATCCGAAGGGTGTACCAACATAGGCTCTCCATTTTCATCTAATTCTTTCCTAATTCCATGTTTGTGCCATGTCATCTGTTTTGCTGTTTCTTCGAGCATGTAAAGTCGTTGAAGTCTTGGTAGGATCGGCAGATACGATAGAACACTCACGGGGATTTTTCTCTGCGTCTTCTCACCTTCACCGTTTTCTACCTCAGCATATCTGGAGGACTTGCAAAATGGACAATATGTTTCGTCCGCATACTCTTTCCTAAATAAGGCACATCCTTTCTCACAAGCATGTATCTTCTCATACAGCATCTTGAGTGCACTAAGGATTTTGTCTGACTCATATAGGTTTGAAGGCATAATATGACCTTCGGGTAGAAAGCGCCCAAATAGGGTCGTCATTGAGTCAAATAGGGATTTCAGAGCCATTACTTGTGCGATGGCACCTAGCTGAGAAATCTTAGTGTTCTCGTGAAGAGGACGTTTTGAAGACTCCAACATGGCATAGAAGGCCTTCGCGGATTCCTCCATCTCTCCGTCCTTGTTCCGAGCATCATCAAAGTCATTCACCATGTCTTCAATCCCTGTACCATAATCGTCGGTGCACCGACGCAACACCTCGTCTCTATTACGTTGGGCCGACTCACCATGAAATGTCCACAAGGTATAGCCGGGAGTAAAACCATGCATCTGCAGGTGTTTACCCATTACATCCTTTTTCTGTCGCGAAAAATTCTTGCATTTAGTGCAGGGGCACCATGTTTTTGGCTGGCCTTTAGAAAATGCCGTTTGCAGGAATCATAGGTTTTGCTCAACCATTCATCGGTCATCTCTCTCTGACTAGGGTGACCGGTGTACATCCATTCACGATCAGTCATTCTGGCAAGGTAGCTATATAGTATCCACATATAAACAATATAAATTATCAGTTCATCAAGTATTTCAAATTAATTATGGCCATTTTTTAATCATGGTTAATACATTCGGATGCACGACATGCACACCTACCAGCTACTAGGTAAAGATGGGTCCTAATCCCACCCGAGTATGTGTACATTGGGTCATTTGACCATGCTCTTCTCCCGATCCAACCCAAAATTTATGCAGCACCTCCCCGCTGTTCTCCTGATACACGTCTCGGCAAACTAACCGAGAGGATGTGTACCCGGAGAACAACAAGGAGGCGCTGTCGAAACTCTGCATCGGATCCGGAGAAAAGCATGGGAAAATGACTCAATCTACACATACCTGGGTTGTCCATGGATAATTTTGGGAAATTCAAAAGAATCACCTTTATAAATATGCAAATGCATGCATATTTATAACCGTAACCCTTTCGAACGGGAGACACATATTGGTTACGCAACGACTATTAGCTAGTGTCATCGGCACGATGGCCGGAAATAAACAACCTAATACTAACAATAAATATGGAGGGAAAAGCCTAGCTACCTGGTGCCGATGATGAGAGAGTGAAGGAGAGGTAGCCGCTGGAAGGAGCAAAGGGGATCGGCGAGGACCTACGGGAAGGTGGGGGGACCACAAAGGTATAGGTTAGTTGCCGGCGAAGAGGGAGGCCGGGGGATCAAACGACTAATGATATAAAAAGAAGGGGAACCAATTTATTTCCTTTCTTTCATTTCCTTTTCTTTCTTTCCTTTCTCTTATTTCCTCTCCTTCATTTTATTTTCTTTCTTTCCTTTCCTTTATTATAACTACATATAATTAAATATTTACTAACTAACTATATAAAACTAACTAAAACGGACTAAATAGATCCTATAACTAACAACTAATTTACTAACTAAAATTTCCTAGTAACTACAAATAAACCAATATAACGAACTATATAAACCTAACTAAACAGAACATATGACTAACAACTAACTATAACTAACTAACTAAACCTAACTAGAATTTGCTAGTAACTACAAATTGCAAAAAAAGAAAAAAAAATACAGAGAGGAAGAGGGGAAGGGAGGCGGGCGGCGGCACACCTTTGGCTGGGACGAAGACCGTGGCGGCGGCGGAGACGACTCGGGGCGGTGTGGGGAAAGCTCGGGGCGGGGGCGGGGCGACGACGAGCGTGGCGGGACGACGGCGGCAAGGGCGGGGTGACGACGACCGGGGCAGGACGAGGCGACGACGGCGGCTCGGGGGCGAGGCGAGGCAACGACGCCCCGGGCGGGACGACAACGGCGGCGGCGGCTCGGGACGGGGATGGGGACGACGGCGGATTGGGGCGGGGATGGCGACGGCGGCGGCTCGGGTGAAGGTGAGAGATGGGATGCACGAGTGGCTAGGTCAGAGAGGAGATGGGCCTCGCGGGGGATAACTCCCGGCTATGCAGCTGACAGCAAAGACATCCGTTAAGCTTTGACGTCATCTAGCTGACGGCATAGCTGGCCTCCGTTAGGCGGGGCTCGAACGTGGGCCGGGAACGCTCTCTATGCTATCAGCTCCGTTGGCTAAGCTTTGCCGTCGGCCTTTTCCATCTATGCCGTCAGCCAGCTGATGGCTTAGACCTAGCTGACGGCATATCTTGTCTATGCCGCCAGCCGCTGATGTGCCGTCAGTTTATTTTTTGGCTGAGGGCATAATATCTTTGCCTCCAGCCCCTTAAAAATGCTGACGAGAAAGCCCAAAGCTGACGACAAACTAGGTTTTTCCAGTAGTGAAGGTAAGCTCTCAAATGAAACTAGTGGGGGTGCATCCAACTTGCTCGCTCAAGAAGACCTACAGCTCATTTGAGGAGGCTCATCATTGGAATATACAAGCCAAGCTCTATAGTGTGAAGGTTCCCACATAGCTATATGCATATATGACTATGGAGTACAAGATATAAGAGGGAGCACGAGTGTGGATCTCTCAAAAGGAATAGTAGTGTTGCTCCCTTCTCTCTTTTTATTTTCTTTTTCTCCTTTTTTCTATTTTTTTGTATTTTTTTGGTGGCCTCAATAGCTCTTTCTATTTAACTCTCATTTTCCTCTTTGGGATCTTTTAATTTTGTCCTCTTTGGGATCTTTTCCTCACTTAAGGGCAACACTCTATTTTACAAGAAGTATTGAAGATCTTCACACTTTACAAGGTACTCAACATAAAGTTGATGTAGCTATCATGATGTATGCAAATGTATGCCTCTTCCAGTGTAGCAGGAACATATATGACATGAAGATCAAGTCATGAGAAGGGTGATGTTGCATGGCAATATAACTCGTAAAGGCTATGGAAATGCCTTGATAGGTAGGTATGGTGGTTGTTTTGAGGAAAGATATAAGGAGGTTTATGATGAAAGGGTATCTCATGCTAAGGGTTTGGATGCACCGGCGAGGTGGACGCAAACTCTCTGATTAGAAGAGGGCAATGCACGGTACCGAAGAGGCTAGCAAATATGAGGAGGTGGAAGTGTCAACTTTGAATACTTACATTAGTCCGAAGAACTCATGGACTTATTATCAGTAACTCTCAATCTAATAAGGAGGTTCACTAAGAGACGAGTACCCCGAGGAGGAGTGTATGGGTGTTTGGTTATCCTTGCGCATCCTCGACTCATGGTATGTGAGTGTACTCTAATATCCGATCCCTCCAAAGATTAGCGATCCATATAGTAGCTAGAGTTCTCAACTAGTTTTGTAGTTTTTGAAAATAAACAAAGACTGCCCAAAATACGAAACCTATCACTAATAAGCTAGAGTTCTTGACACCAAAAGTTCAAACATTACTCACAACAATACCTCAAAACTATTGCAAGTTACTACTACAATTGAATAGCAACCTCAGTTACCTACTTGCAAGACAAGACACAACTCAGTGCAACAACCAACTCTCTTAACAAGATAAGCATGAAAAATAAAGAAAGTTCCAGCAACAAACTAAACTAAACTAACGCTCTTGAAAAACATAGACATGAAAACTAAGAGCTAAACATGGCAGTAGCTACGAAAAGATAAAGAACACACAACAGAACAAAGATAAGCATGAAGAATCCTATGATGTGTTCTAGTTTGAAGTGGAGCGTGTTTCTCTCCCACACGAAGAAAGTTGGGTTCTAACTTGTTATGAATAGAAAACAAAGCTAAAGAAAACTAAAAAAGTAAACTAAGAGCGAGACGCT
The DNA here is from genome assembly GCA_950022295.1 of Bromus sterilis. NCBI lineage: Eukaryota > Viridiplantae > Streptophyta > Magnoliopsida > Poales > Poaceae > Bromus > Bromus sterilis. The sequence continues at coordinate 131,322,918 of OX465601.1, read as the reverse complement.
CCAAGCATAGCACATAACGCATGAAGTGATAAAAATATAGTGAGACGAAGGACGAACTGACGATCGTTGATGGAGAAGGGGATGCACGGGGGGAAACCCCAAGCTTAGACGCTTGAGTCTTCTTGAATATTTATTGGGGATGCATGGGGCATCCCCAAGCTTGATCGTTTGACACTCCCGGATCTTCTTTCATCATCTTCCCTCGCACACTTGAAAACTCCCTTCATACAGAACTCATCATAAGACGATTAGAGAGGTTAGTACCCTTAATAAAATAATTTGCCTCTATTGGAAATAAAGATTTTCTTGAAGAGCTACTGTTTCTCAAGATTTCCAAAAGGTTTTTTCAAAGAAAAGTCTAGCGCAAGACTTGCAAAAGTGAGGAAAGGCAAAACGTGACAGAATCTGTGAATTTTTTTTGGGGTACTTCTGCAACTCAAATCAATAACTCAAAACAGACGCTCGAAAGCCAATTGTATAGAGCATGTTGTCAAAAAAATTCAGATCAAAAAGATGATCTGTTGATTTATCGTGAATTTTTCCGTCCAAGGACAAAATCTTTTTTCTGGACAACATGTCACAACTCTTGCACTTTCTTACAATCAGAGGCTAAAATTGGCACAAAGCTTGAAAATAAAGATACAATGATGTTGCTACAGTAGTAACAAGCATCAATACCACTAAAACTGGAAGTAAAAACTCAAAGTAAAGATAACAAGGGTTGTCTCCCTAGAGCACTTTCATTATAGCCATAAAGATAGGCTTAAGATTTTAATGATGCTCTCATAGGAATAAGAGTTGAAGAACAAAAGAGAGCATCAAGAAGCAAATAAAAACACATTTAAGTCTAACATGCTTCCTATGCAAAGGGATCTTGTAGAGAAATAACTCATTGAAGCATAAAGATAGTAGCATAGGAAGGCAAAATAAGTGCAACTTCAAAACCTTCAACATAAAGAGAGGTAACTTGATATTATTGAAATATCTATAAGCATATGTTCCCCTCTCATAATAATTTTCAGTGGGATCATGAATAAACTCAACAATATAAGTATCACATAAAAAAGTCTTATCATGATCCACAAGCATAGAAAATTTATTACTCCCCACATAAGAAAAATCCTTCTCATTAGTAATAGTGGGAGCAAACTCAACAAAGTATCTATCACATGAATCATTCTTATCATGATCCACTTGCAAAAATTTATTCTTTATAGAATAAGTGTCATCACAATAATCATCATAGATAGGAGGCAAAATAAATTTCCTCATCAAAACTTGGGGGGCTAAAAAGATCAACTTCATCAAACATAGCATCCCCAAGCTTATTTCTTTGCATGTCATTAGCATCAAAGGTATTCAAAGAAGACATACTAATAACATTGCTATTATCATGAGTGTTCTGCAAATAATAAAGCTCCATAGTCTTTTTTATTTTCTCTTCAAACACTTCATGTCCCAACTCAAGGTAGAGCTCATAAAGCTCCCTCATAATATTTTTGTTGTTTTCCATAAACCTAACTAGTGAAAAATAAAAACAAGAAACGAAAAGATTTAATTGCAAGATCTAAATATATACCTTCAAACCTTACCTCCCCGACAACGGCGCTAGAAATAGCTTGATGTCTACGCACGCTTCTATTCTAGTAGACTATGTTGGGCCTCCAAGCGCAGAGGTTTGTAGGACAACATCAATTTCCCTCAACTGGATGACCTAAGGTTTATCGAACTCAGGGAAGTAGAGGCTGAAGATGGTCTCTCTCAAGCAACCCTGCAATTAAGATACAAGAAGTCTTTTGTGTCCCCAACACACCTAGTACAACTAGGAGTTGTATAGGTGCACTAGTCCGGCGAAGAGATGGTAAAATACGAGTGATAGGTTTGGCAAAGCAAGGTAATATAAATCTGTAATAAAAAGTGCAGCAAGCAAACTAGTGGTAAACGTGAGAACAAACGGTATTGCAATGGTGGAAACAAGGCCTAGGCTTCATACTTTCACTAGTGGCAACTCCCAACAATATTAACATAGTCTAATCACATGATATTTCCCATAAAACATGCAATGGAGACGTACTCGGAGGTCATTCCTTTGTGGTCAAGAGAGGACGAGAATTATGTAGGGCTACAAAATCACACCTCAGAGTTCGTAGTTCTCAATCTATGGATTTCCCAATGTCACTGCGGCCATCCAAATAGAGTACCACAATCACCACCACATATCTCAAGGATAGTCAAAGAGAAGCGCCAAGAGACTCTCAATCTTCAATCAACACACAAAAGAGGAAATCATTCATGATAATATTCTTCTAACCCATGTCCAATAGACCGCTGTCACCATGGTCTCAGGGATTATACTAGATAAGATCAAGTGAGTACATCAATCCAATACATAGAGGAATGGGAAATATCATGGGATCACCCTAGATTAACATAGCCTATGATCACAATGAAGATCACATTATGGGAGAGAGAGAAGAACACATAGCTAATGGTAGAAACCTCAGCCCCGAGGAGGAACTACTCCCGCATCATGGAGGGAGGAAGAAACGTCGATGGAGATGAATCCGGGGGCTCTTCCCCGTCCCGGTAGGGTGCCGGCACAGGAATTCTGGTCCCTCGAAGCTTGTTGGCGGTGGCGGCGGAGATCGGAATTGCTTTTGGAGAAAAGGGGTCTGGAATTAGGGTTTTCGTGACGGGAGTATAAATAAGAGCCACAGGGGGCACCAGGAGTCCAGGCAGCCTCCCGGCGCGGCCCCACCCTAGGCCGCGCCAGGAGGGCACCTAGGGTTGTCGGCCACCCCTTGACCTCATCCTCCATCTGGAGGACTCTTCTAGAACACTGATTTTTATATAATTTTCCCAAAATTTTATGAGCACTTTTAATAATGGGAAAACCCGAAATACAAAGAAACAGAAAATAGTAACTGGCACCGGGGTGCACTGAGTTAATAGGTTAGTTCAAATATGATCAAAAGTGTATGAAAGTGTATATAAAACATAGCAATATCACACAAAACATGCATGGAGCAAGCATAAATTATAGATATGTTTGGAAGTATCAAATACACATATTCATCTAAGTCCACATATGAAGTTCACGAAATAATGAAATTCACTACATGTTCAAATACGATACATCACTATGTATGATATCCAACAATTAGTACACACTCTGTTTTACCAGAAGCGAGGTTTTAGTCATCTCACCTAAAAGGGCATGGTTTGCATGTGTCAAGAGATCAAGTATGTAAAAAACTCCATCATGCCATTCACGACTTAAACGGTAGTGTCATTATCAAGTTTGGATAATTCTTGGCATTACAATATTTCTTATAAATGATCAAACTACTATCATCAATATAAGAATAACCCATTCATAACCGTAATGTGACCATAAAAGATATCATTCATAAAAGGAGAACAACTGACTTGTTTCTCACTAATATGAATAATTGTCTTCGCGAGATGCAAGACACACTAATAATGTTCACACTCAAACGATCATAAATTTATTCATATAATTAATCAAATGATAGATGTAGAGGGAGAGTGTTGTCGACCATTAACTATCTTGATCATCGTCAGCACACATTGTCACTTCATCCCTTCCAAGCCACTCTCAAGCAGTAAGTTCAAGCATCAAATACTTATTTAACCGCGATTAGTGTTTTGTGGGGAAAGACATTTATAACTTGTATATCAAATATACCTTCTCCGTCAATGACTATTCCTGCATTGGTTCTACCTTCAAAGTTCATAACTTTAACCTTGACCTCATGACAGGTGAACGATTATCCTTCATGACATTGTCTAGACGTGGTCTTTGTAGCTGGGAGGAAGCAGATGCAACTCCCCAGTTATCGCAAAGTAACCAGTCATTCAGTACTCCAAGAGTTACACAAGGTGCTCATGTATCTTATACATTTTCCAAGTGACTTTCTCAGGAGGTTGTTCCTTCCACCATAGTTGAAGGAAACCCTGTCCATATACTCATATTCCATTACTCTGAATTGTGACCTAGTTCTTTAAAGTTCACCTAGCACGTCATATGTGTTGGTTAACATGCATTCACAATTCATAGAATGAAGTATGGTGTATTGGACAGTCATTCATAAGTGACGGTGGGTACGATACTCATCATCATCTTCCTTAATTACGGAGTTATCTGGTGTATCTCCTAGCAGTTCTCGTATGATGTTTAGTAAGTCATTACTAATGAGTATGTCTCTAACGGTGTTGGTAACAATCAATGAAGTAAGACCCATCTACCTTAAGTTCTTCATAACGCTAAAGAGCCATAGTTATAAACGTTTTGGGTATGACATTATCTACAAAGATATTTGCTAAGACATGAAGATTAAGTTCATAATATGGAGTTCATGTTTTAAAACAATTTTGGAACTCCCACTCAGACAAACATCCCTCATAGTTTATTCTAAGTGATTACACGATCCTTGAAGAACATACCTCCCCCGATCGTCACGGCCATCAGTATGTTGTCCAAGGTAGGCCATCATGCCAATCATATCATCTATGTGATTCATGCTCGACCTTTCGGTCTCTTGTGTCCCAAGGCCATGTCTGCACATGCCAGGCTCGCCACCACACCCTATGTGATTTGTTGCTTTGTCATACAAGGCCATGATTCTGGGCATGCTAGGCTTGCTACACCCACCTCATTTGAATGTAAAAATGTTTGACATCCGTGTGACACGTATGCCTTCATAATGAAGAACTTTCCAGGTGGTGCTCACTAGGGTAAGGAAACTATATTGGTTTCAGTGAGGGATCATCCTATAATGATACCATGGTATATCTAACATATTAGCAAAACATGATTTAACAATATAAATCATACTAACTATGATGTCCCCCAGCAAATTAAACTTTAGACGCCTCTACTTTATCTTTTGCAAGTTTTACGTGGCTGCTAGGGCTTTCGAGATAGAACTGTTTCTATGCCTATGAACATACAACCACAACAACTCAGCAATTGTCCCTATTACACCCCTATCGGGGCCCTCCGTTGAAAACTTCTTCGCAAAGCTAATGTTAGAGAGACAGACACGCCCAAAGCCACTTATATGGTACACGCCATATGTCAAGCGTGGAACCAGTCTCGCGTAAACGCGTAAGGTCGGTCGGGGCCGCTTCACCATGACATTGCCGCAATGCTAAACGAGTATACGTGGGAGTGTAAAAATTGGAAAATTGATGCCACATACTAGATGTGTTCTATCCGTACAATACATCTATGCATAGCCTTGCTCTGATACCACTGTTGGGGTTCGGGGAAGAAAACACAAATTTTTGATAACCTACGATCCAATCCCAGGACCTATGCTATGCTGATGCAAGTAACGGATAGAATTAGATCACATACCAGTATGTAGCCGTTTAAGCGGGAAACGTTACCGCGTGAACGTGGTTGGTGTAGTCATACCGGAAATCCCCGATGCCGTGCAGCTCCACGATGACTCCGATAGCCACCCGGTCCTTCAGACCGATGACGGATTAGGTCCCCGTCGAAACGTTGTCGGTGAAGATGTCGCGATACGGCCACGACGATGAAGTAGCGCCACAAATGTAGCGCCTCACGGGATTACACACATATGTGTACCCGACGTCCCTCCGGGGTCAGAACCAGAAGAGCAGCGAAAAAGAAGATGGATTCGGATCCCGATTCCAGCAGCACGATGGCGCGCGTATGGTGGAGAAATCCCCAACCCAGTGTAGACTCCAAACAAGGGGAGTCCGCTCATAGGAGGGAGAAAGAGGAAGAGAGAGATGAGAACTTGTCTCAAAATTGGATGAAGGAAAATGGGAACCCTACCTCTCCTTATATAGGCCAAGGAGGGGGGCACACCTCCCTCAACATACCATGTGGTACTCAACCAAAGGGAAGGGGGAGGGAAAATACGCCTAAGGGGGCATGGGCCCCTCCCTTGGCGCCATGGGCCAATGGGGGAGGCTCCCTCCTCCCCTATTGGGCCTCTTTAGGCCCATATGCATTTTTCTTCTATTTTAATTACATTTAATTATATTTGAATATTTATTTCAGATAATTAAATAATAAAATATATTTAAAAATTATTAAATACATTTTTTAACCTTTGAAAATTCCCAGAACAATTTCTGACCTCCACCGGAAACAACTCCGGTGTTCTCTCTTATTTCTCCGGTGATCCCGAATCAATCCTTAATGCGTTGAATACCCTTAAGTGTGACACCCTACAGTCTGGGAAACATCAGACATGATCAAGTCACTCTCTTGATCAATGACCTGTCAGAACCCTCTGTTAGGTAATGTGCTAGGGTTAGCAAGTCACTTGCATAATGTTAAAAATTTCAAAAAGAAATCCTTGAAATCAAAATCAAAAGCAAAATGGGAGAAGGAACCCCCCTAGATGAATTAATTCAAAAGGCCAGATAAAAATCTTCTCCAAAAATTCATGTTAGATTTTTGAAAAGTCTTATAAATGAGTGTGATCACATATCAAGTGATGTGGGACCCACCCCATGCTCATAGATTTTTCAAATATTCAAACAGGAGCATGGAATTAAATTTAAACCCCCATTTGAATTAAAGTTCAAATGATTTGATTTTTAAAAAGTGCCAAACTTTATAAGTGGCTAGTCTACTATGAGATGAGGCCATATAAAAAGTTTCAACACTTTAAAAAATGCCTAGCTATTTATTTGCTAAGCTAAACAAAATTGCAGAAAAGAAAAACAGAAGAAAAGAAAAAGAGGCTCAGCTGGTTTTCGGCCCAACTCGTTCCTCAGCCAGCCCAAGCCCACCTGGATGCTTGTCGTCTTTTCCAGGCAAGCGGGCACGCTGCTGCGTGCCGGCCATGCCGAGGCCGCCGACTGCCACCGCGACGCTGACGACGTTCCACGCCTCCCCAAGCCTCCAAGACGTGCCACGGAGACGCCCAGGACACGCCGCATCTATTCCCCCCGTCCAGAGCTTCCTCCTCCTCCTCCCGTGCTCGATTTCGTCGCCGCCCGAGGACTCGCCGGAACGCGCCACCGTGGAAGACGCGGCCGACGTGCGTTAGGGCCCAGGAGAGCTTGTCCATCAGCGTCACCACCGTCGACTTCGTCGCCATGCAAGGAATCAAGATCCCGGAGCCCTCCTAGTCGTCGGAATCGTCACCGAGAGCTCGCCGGATCCGCCGCTTGTCGCCGTTCAATACTCCGTCTACGTTCCCTCCCCGACTCCGTCGACTACCTCGTCGTGTTCCCTATAGCCTGATGAGCGTTTCCCCTCAAGCCACGGCTTCCTTCCCCTCCTCTAGATCGATCTGCCATGGACGCCGGAGTACCGAGCCGCCGTGCTCGTCGTCGACGAGACTACTCTACGCAATCGACCCCGTCACCTTGTCCATCGCGTTCCCCGTGCTCCACTGCTCCGAACGCAACCATCCCCGCCCCAAATGGCGTTCCGTAGCGAGGTTGGCCTCCAGCCAGTAGCGCCGCCGCCGCAAAGCTCGACGCCGGCGTGCGTGCAGGGCCTCCCAGCCTCCCCTTTCGGTCTCAATCGACGCGCGACACCGAGAGCTTCGTCTCAGTGGTCGAAGCGCGCGATTTGGGCCACGGGAGCGCCGTCCCCGCGGACACCGCCGCCTCGGGTGGTCGCCGGAGACACGTCGCCGGCGAGGCTGACGTGTCTGGCATGGTTATCCGCTAATCACCCCCCCTAATCCACCCCAGAGAGGCTGACAGTGGGCCCCAGGCCCCCTAATCATCTACGTTTAATTAAACAGAGAGGGGATTAGCCCCTGAGTCCATGACAGATGGGGCCCCCATGTCAGTTTGACTGGGTCAAACCCCCTGATGTCATGCTGACTCAGTGCTGACGCAGTAATTCGAATAAATGGTTTTATAAATCCAGAAAATCCAGAAAAAGGTTGAAACTTTGGAAATTCATAGAAAATTCATATTAACTCCAAATTGGATAAATAATATATGGAAAATGACCAGGAGAAAATAACCTATCCAAATATCCAACTTTCAACTTTGTTTGAGTTGAATTTAAAATGTGATCAGTAGCATTTGCTATTTGATTTAAATGGAATTAAATCAAATTCAATTCAAAAGTTTTTGCAACTTGAACCATGGCAACATGCTACATTTCATTTACACATCAGAGGCATATCATACACATTTCAAAATGATTCAACTTGATCAAACAATGTCACATGTAACTTGGCTAAGTTTGAATTCAAATTGGAGTTTGAATTTGCAATTCAATTTGCAATATACTCCATTTAAATGGAATTGCTTCACACATCAAAGCATATACATCAAGTTTCAACCTTCCATCATGTGATTGTGCATTGTATTTACTTTGCTACCTTGTTTGTTGTTTGTCGAGTAGAGGTGGAACCGGAACAGGAGGCTGCCCCCTTCGTTGAAGACCCCGAACCCGAACCTCGTCAGCAAGGCAAGCAAACCCCCATTGATCATGTCGATAAGATCCCACTTCCCTCTCATGTCTCGCTTATGCATTGTTTAGGATAATTCCCATGATGCGTTTCTACCGCATAGATGAACCCATTCCTTTGCATGACCTATCATTTTGTCACAGTAGTAAGCAAACCACAATCCTAGCAAATGTAGGAGTTGATTGATATCATGTGGCCCCTGCAATTGTTACTGCTTATTGCATGCTTAGAGTGATACCATGATGATCATGTTATTTGAGTCGGGATGGTAGTGATCATGATGATGATGGTAGAAAGGTGTTGGTGAATCTACCCTAATACAAGGTGAACGATGAGAGGCTGTGTAGGAGTACACGGTGGGTTGTCTCGTTGAACACCGCCCTAAGTCCGAGTTCTTGTGTGGTGATCCAAGATGAAGAGTACAACCACACATTGGGCTCACTGACCCCTCTCAGCTTACTAACTCATCCCTTTCGATGTCCAGATGTCGCAATAGTTCGGAGTTCTGGTAGGTCTGTGGCCTGGCTGCTAAGTGAGAGAACGGCTCACCCGAGACCGGCTTATGCACCACGCACACATCACTTGGGTCCACTTCGGTAAACCGGTCGGGTTCACGATAGTGGTAGCCAACCCAGGTAGGCGGCTTTCTTGGACTAGATAGGCTATGAGGTAACAGTTGTGGTGAGCATCCTCGCTGGGACCCCTTGAATGGTGTCGAGATCAAAGGCGGTAAATGATGATCATGTGTGTGTAGCAGTACACCCCTGCAGGGTTAACAAAACTATTCGAATAGCCGCGTCCGCGGTTATGGACTGCTTGGAAAGCTTAGCTTGATTGTTAGACAACTTGAACTGGATACTTATAAAACACACCAAGATAAGTGTGAGTGCTATGGCGTGCTTTCTCGTGGGGAAGTCGAGGAAGGCACCATAGTGGTGTAATTGGTTGGAGAAAGTAGTGGACTCGTGTACGCTTCTTACCTCAAGTCTGGTATTCGTAGTCCAGGACTAGCCAAGTCAAAGCTGGCACTTTTGCAAGTGAAACCCACCTCCTTTTACCTTGATACATGTGCATGACTAGTATAGCTCCTATGTAAGTCTTGCTGAGTACGACTTTGTACTCACGTTTGCTTAATCTATGTTTTAGATGAAACCACTGACCCCGAAGGTGGCTTGTTCATCGAGCTCGACGACTGAAGATCAAGCTAGTCTAGTCCCAGTCAGACGACTGGCTCCCTCGTGGAGGGCTTGTGTTTAAATAAGGCTTCTTAAGCCATTTGTTAAACTTGTCTGTACTCAGACATACTTTGCTTCCGCTTGTTGTTGTAATGTTGGATCACATGTTTGTGATCTCTGTGTGTACTCTATTAGAGTTAGCAATAAAAATGTATACTTTGTAGAGAATTGCAATGATACCTACTGTTCATACAAGGCATGTGTGTTGCGTGTATGTTTATAACATGCATGTCTTTGTATGGGTTTTCGAGACCTTAGTTGTGATCTGGCTGGCGGTCTTTCATACACCAAGCGGCCCTTAGATGTGCGCAGCTTGGGGCATCTCGATGCGATTGTTCAAGACTTTGTCTCGTGCACACTTTGTGGTATGATCGAGCCCGCCCTAGACCCCGACTAAGTGATCGGGCTGGAGTAAGTCTATGTATGAGTTATGAGATAGTCGATAGTATGGTTGAGGCGAATTGTCTTTGAATATGGGATTTCATCACCCATATCATTAGACTTGTGTGCGGACGATGAGGAACCATCTCGGTTGATCATCTGGCCTGGATGGGATGCCCCTCACGTACGATGCTTTCCGGGAACGTTCTGTGCTTGGCCTTGTCTGCTTAGACAAGTGGGTACGGTTCTCGGCTCTTCATATGACTATGTCCTAGCTGTACTTGCATACGCTAACCCCGGGTCCCGACAGACCTGGTATCAGAGCAGGACTGACTGTAGGACTAGTAGCCTTGGCTGAAGTCGAGTCTAGCTTGCTATAGTTATATAGTTACTCTGGGTATATAAGGGAACAACGTAAGGCTTCTTTTTCTCCTTACCCCCTTCGTTCTGAGTTCTGAGTCACCCTCATCTTGTTCTACGGGAAGATAGGACTAGGCTCTCCTTTGTCTGATTAGAACATCTCGTTGTTTTCTTCCTTATAGCCGTAGGAAAGTTGTGTCCGGTTTTCCTAGCATTGCTGTAATGCTGATTTCTTACATCGTATTATGTAAGTGTTGTTTCCATGTTGTAAGAAAGTGTCTTTTCTTGCAATTACAGCCGTTATGCTGTCCGAGTCATTCCAGGTTTATCTCATAATCTGATGCATTTGCAAACTCCTTCTTTCTGTTTCAGATGGCAGATCTGCCCCCTCGGCAGATTGTTCGTTTGACCAGGTGCCTCGGTGTGCATGGCCATCCCGCCACGTTGATCGAGATGATGTCCTATGTGGGATATCGATGGTATCCTGAGTATACCGTCGAGGAGCAGTTCCACGACTTCAACCAGACCCAGTTCCACTGCATTGTCAGGATCTACCCACACCACAATGGAGTCACTCAGCCTATCCACTTTGGACATGGCATTGGCATTACCGAGAACATGGCTGTGCAGGATGCTGCATACTCATGTATTACACTGCTGAGAGAGGAGCACACTATGCTGAGAGAGACCTCGTTCCGCTATATCCTTGCTGCACTTCCAGGAGAAGAGGGGTATTACACCGGACTCTACTCAGATCACTCTGTAGAGGATCCAGCACTTCAGATGACTACTAGGTTTGCTAGTGATCGAGATCGTGATGCACGCGCTCTCCGTTTTGAGCTTCACGCCACTCGTGTTCGTCTGTATCGAGCACTGACACTCTTGGCACCCTTCGTGATTGTTGGATCAGTCGAGTATGATGCTATCTACCCTGTGAGGACTCAGATGCCTTCTCGAGTTGCTTGGCCCGGGATTGGAGGCATTTTTCCACCCCGTGGTCCTCTACTTCCACCCTACGTTGGACCTAGGCCCCATCCTTGCCCAAATGGAAATCAGGGTCCACAGGCCTCCGTGTTTTCCGATGGTCACCTTCAGCTACTGGGATACGCGGGTAACTTTTACGAGGACTACTATGGAAATGGAGATGAGTGAGACCGCCTGTGGTCTTTCTTAGTGAGGATGTAGTAGTATCTTAGTATATTGTACGCAAGGTGTCTATGTTCCAGAGGCTTAGATAAATAATGTATAGGAAGTCAGAGTGCCTCTGAAGGATGTATCATCTTCATCACGTTTGTATTAGCTTGGTGCTTGTACTAAAGCGATGTATGGTTTGTATGACAGCTTTTGAATATATGGCTTGTATGCTTTTATCACCATGTTGTCAAGATGATTACTTCCTTTGCTCTGTAATCCTTCCAGTACTTCAATACCTTGTTTAGATTCTTCCAATCAACTCTGTTTGACTTTGGTTTTCACCTTTAGGATGTCTTAAGAAACCCGTGGCCAGCTTGGTCGTAACCAGGGTCGTGGAAAGGACCAGGAGGAAGGGAACCTTCCACCCCCACCCACTATGGCTCACGTTCTGATGGAGGTTGAGAGGAACCGCCGAGACTCTCACCATATGCTGGAGGTCATTGCTCGCAACACCACTCAGCAGCGCAACGAGTTGGTGTCCCTGAACGACTTCATCCGGCTTCATCCCCCGGTTTTCAGTTACTCCACCGAGCCCCTTGACGCCGATGACTGGCTTCGCAGCATCGAGAGGAAGCTCCAGGCAGGCCATGTTGCAGATGGCGACAAGGTCAGCTATGCCACCTATCACCTTGAAGGTGCAGCTAGCTCTTGGTGGGAGAACTTTCTAAACATGTGTCCTGTTGGACCGCCTGCATCTTGGGATGAGTTATGCACTTCCTTCCGCGAGCACCACATTCCAAAGGGTCTTATGGACCGCAAGCGTGAGGAGTTCTGCAACCTCACCCAAGGCAGAAGGACTGTTGACGAGTTTAGTCATGAGTTCAACCGACTGGCTCGTTATGCTACCAAAGAAGTCTCCACCGACGCCAAGAAGCAAGAGAGGTTCCGTCGTGGACTAAATTCTGGACTCCGTCGTGAGCTCAACCTACATGACTTTGCCACCTTCCAGGTCGTTGTCAAAAAGGCCATCAAGGCAGAGGACATGAACACCCCCAACGACTTCCGCAAACACCCTAGAGACGACGGTTCATCCAGTTCTCAGAAGCGCAAGATCTGGATCCCAAATAGTATGTTCCGCCAAAACAACCCCCGAGGCCATCCTATGTGGCGCCTCGTCCACCAACTCAGTTCCACCCAGCTCCACCAAACAACCCAGCTCCACGCACAGTCTTTGGAGCCTGTTACAAGTGTGGTCAGGCAGGCCACTACTCTCGTGAGTGTCCCCAGAACCAGCTCCAGAATCAGAATGCTCCACCCCGTGCCGGAGGCAACAACAATGGTCGTGGCAAGCCACCCTAGAAGGTCTACACCGCCAAACCCGCTCCTCCCGCCACTCGTGGACGTGTGAACCAGATTGCCGCCGAAGAGACTGACGACACCACTGACGTCATTCTTGGTACGCTCCCAGTCAATTATGTTCCTACTTTCGTTCTTTTCGACCCAGGAGCATCTCATTCATTCATGTCGGAAAGTTATGCACTTCGTCATGAGCTATCTTTTGTTGAATTATCCACCCCCATGATTATTCAAACTCCAGGGTCATGATAGCAAACTAATAGAGTAAGCCATGGTAATCAGATTGCAATTGAGGGTTTAGTATTCCTTGCTTCACTCATAGCCCTCAAGTCTTCAGATATTGATGTCATCCTTGGCATGGATTGGCTATCAAGACAGAATGCCTACCTTGATTGCAGAGGAAAATCCGTGAAACTAACCCACCCCTCAGGCAAGACCGTCAACTATACCTCACCCAGAACAGGAACCCAAGTGCATTCTTTGAATGTACTTCCCCTTCCCGAACTTGAAGATATTCCGGTGGTTCGTGACTTCCTGGATGTCTTTCCTGAAGAGCTGCCGGGCATGCCACCCGACAGATGTGTAGAGTTTATAGTGGATCTTTTACAAGGAACCGCACCAATTTCTAGACGCCCATACAAAATGGCCCCACGTGAGTTAGCTGAGCTTAAAACCCAACTGGAAGCTTTGTTGGAAAAATGCTTCATCCGCCCTAGCTCATCGCCATGGGGTTGCCCCGTTCTATTCGTAACGAAGAAAGATGGAACAGAAAGGATGTGCGTAGACTATCGCCCGCTAAATTTAGCGACGATAAAGAACAAGTACCCATTGCCCAGGATCAATGATCTTTACGATCAACTTGCAGGATCCTCTGTCTTCTCCAAGATGGATTTGAGATTAGGTTATCATCAAATCAAAATCCGAAACGAGGACATTCCCAAAACGGCTTTTACTACTCGTTATGGTCTTTACGAGTACACCGTCATGTCCTTTGGTTTAACCAATGCCCCCGCCACTTTCTCACGCATGATGACTTCGATCTTCATGGAGTAATTAGATAAATTTGTTGTATTTTATCTCGATGACATTCTCATCTACTAGAAGAACAAACAAGAACATGCCGAGCACCTAAGGCTGGTATTGATGAAACTTAGAGAGCACCGTCTGTATGCTAAATTCTCCAAGTGTGAATTTTGGCTACCAGAAGTGACCTACTTAGGCCACGTGATTTCTGCAAAAGGCATTGCTGTGAATCCCGAGAGAGTTCAGGCCGTCCTTGATTGGACTCCACCTGAATCGGTTAAGCAAGTTAGGAGTTTTCTTGGCCTAGGCCGTCGCTTCGTCGAGAACTTTTCTAAAGTTGCAAAGCCTCTAACTAAACTCCTCAAGAAAGATAAGAAATTCCTATGGACTCCCAAGTGCGAGGAAAGCTTTCAAGAGCTAAAAAGAAGATTGACTTCTGCACCCGTAGTTGCACCTCCAGACACCAAAAAGGATTTCGAGATCTATTGTGACGCATCACGGCAAAGGTTAGGATGCATACTTCTGCAAGATCGACATGTGGTAGCTTATGCTTCACGCCAGTTGCGGCCACATGAAGAGAACTATCCTACCCATGACCTTGAACTCGCTGCCGTAGTTCATGCCCTAACAACTTGGCGACATTACCTCCTTGGTAACCGTTGCGAGATCTATTCCGACCACGAAAGCCTCAAATACATTTTCACCCAGCCAGATCTTTATCTCAGGCAAAGACGCTGGATTGAGTTGATAAAAGATTACGACGTAGGAATTTCTTACACCCCAGGCAAAGCCAATGTCATGGCTGATGCACTAAGTCGTAAGTCGTATTGTAACAACCTCATGTTACAACAGTATCAACCACTTCTTCATGAGGAATTTTTCAAACTCAATCTTGAGATTGTTCCTCATGGCTATCTTTCTACCTTGGTGGCGAAACCAACTCTTGAGGATCAAATCATAGTTGCCCAAAGGCGTGCACGAGGTGTTCGCCGGATCAAGGAGAACATTGTTAGCGGAGTTGCTAAATGTTTCTCCTCAGATAGCAAGGGAACGGTATTCTTTGGAAATCGTTTGGTAGTACCTAAAAATAGGGAACTAAGAAAACTCATCCTCAAGGAAGCCCATGACACACCCCTCTCGATTCATCCCGGTAGCACAAAAATGTACCGATATCTACGCCAGAGATTTTGGTGGACTAGGATGAAGAGAGACATTGCTCAATTTTTTGCCGAATTTGATGTTTGTCGTCGCATTAAGGCAGAACATCAAAGACCTGCTGGTACACTTCAACCTTTGCCTATTCCCGAGTGGAAATGGGACAAAGTCGGTATGGACTTCATCACCGGCTTTCCAAAAACCCAGAAAGGAAACAATGCCATCTTCGTTGTCATAGATAGGCTTTCCAAAGTTGCTCACTTTCTTCCAGTTCGCGAGTCTATAACTGCTAGCCAGTTAGCAGACTTGTACGTCTCTAGAATTGTATCCCTTCACGGTGTTCCTTTGGAAATCAATTCTGATCGTGGTAGCCTTTTCACCTCTAGATTTTGGGGAAGCTTTCAGAATGCTATGGGAACTCATCTCTCCTTTAGTACGGCTTTCCATCCTCAGTCTAGCGGTCAAATCGAAAGGGTTAACCAAATTCTTGAAGACATGCTTAGAGCTTGTGTTATCTCATTCGGAAAGAATTGGGAGAAGTCTCTTCCATTCGCCGAATTTGCTTATAACAATAGTTTTCAATCTAGTCTGAACATTGCTCCTTTTGAACTCCTATATGGACGACGATGTCGAACACCACTAAACTGGTCAGAAACCGGTGAAAGAAAATTCTTTGGACCGGATATGATCAAGGAAGCAGAAGAGCAAGTTCGCATTGTTCGTGATCAATTGAAAGCAGCCCAGTCTCGTCAGAAAAGCTACTATGATCGTCATCATAGGCAAGAGAGCTACAATCTGGATGAGAAGGCTTATCTTCGGGTTACTCCTCTAAAGGGAACCCAACGTTTCGGTATCAAAGGAAAGTTGGCCCCACGTTACATCGGACCTTTACGCATTCTTGCCAAACGTGGAGAAGGTGCCTACCAACTTGAACTACCCCCGCACCTTTCCCGAGTACATGATGTATTCCATGTGTCCCAACTCAGGCGTTGCTTCAAGGACCCCATCCACGAAGTCAACCATGAAACGCTTGATCTCCAAGATGACCTTTCTTATCGAGAATACCCCGTTCGTATTCTTGATTCCGCAGAGCATGTCACTCGTCGTCAGAAGATTAGGTTTCTGAAAGTGCAATGGTCACACCACTCTGAGAGAGAAGCTACGTGGGAAAGAGAAGACCGTCTCAGTGCCGAGTATCCCTCCTTCCTCCCGCAGACTTCTGAATCTCAGGACGAGATTCTGTTGAGTGGGGGCGAGTTGTCAGAACCCTCTGTTAGGTAATGTGATAGGGTTAGCAAGTCACTTGCATCATGTTAAAAATTTAAAAAGAAATCCTTGAAATCAAAATCAAAAGGAAAATGGGAGAAGGAACCCCCCCCAGATGAATTAATTCAAAAGGCCAGATAAAAATCTTCTCCAAAAATTCATGTTAGATTTTTGTAAAGTCTTATAAATGAGTGTGATCACATATCACGTGATGTGGGACCCACCCTATGCTCATAGATTTTTCAAATATTCAAATAGGAGCATGGAATTAAATTTAAACCCCCATTTGAATTAAAGTTCAAATGATTTGATTTTTAAAAAGTGCCAAACTTTATAAGTGGCTAGTCTACTATGAGATGAGGCCATATAAAAAGTTTCAACACTTTAAAAAATTCCTAGCTATTTATTTGCTAAGCTAAACAAAATTGCAGAAAAGAAAAACAGAAGAAAAGAAAAAGAGGCTCAGCTGGTTTTCGGCCCAACTCGTTCCTCAGCCAGCCCAAGCCCACCTGGACACTTGTCGTCTTTCCCAGGCAAGCGGGCACGCTGCTGCGTGCCGGCCATGCCGAGGCCACCGACTACCACCGCGACGCCGACGACGTTCCACGCCTCCCCGAGCCTCCAAGACGTGCCACGGAGATGCCCAGGACACGCCGCATCTATTCCCCCCGTCCAGAGCTTCCTCCTCCTCCTCCCGTGCTCGATTTCGTCGCCGCCCGAGGACTCGCCAGAACGCGCCACCGTGGAAGACGCGGACGACGTGCGCTAGGGCCCAGGAGAGCTTGTCCATCAGCTTCACCACCGTCGACTTCGTCGCCATGCAAGGAATCAAGATCCCGGAGCCCTCCTAGTCGTCGGAATCGTCACCGAGAGCTCTCCGGATCAGCCGCTCGTCGCCGTTCAATACTCCGTCTACGTTCCCTCCCCGACTCCGTCGACTACCTCGTCGTGTTCCCTATAGCCTGGTGAGCGTTTCCCCTCAAGCCATGGCTTCCTTCCCCTCCTCTAGATCGATCTGCCATGGACGCCGGAGTACCGAGCCGCCGTGCTCGTCGTCGACGAGACTACGCTACGCAATCGACCCCGTCACCTTGTCCATCGCGTTCCCCGTGCTCCACTGCTCCGAGCGCAACCATCCCCGCCCCAAATGGCGTTCCGTAGTGAGGTTGGCCTCCAGCCAGTAGCGCCGCCGCCGCAAAGCTCGACGCCGGGTGCGTGCAGGGCCTCCCAGCCTCCCCTTTCGGTCTCAATCGACGCGCGACACCGAGAGCTTCGTCTCAGTGGTCGAAGCGCGCGATTTGGGCCACGGGAGCGCCGTCCCCGCGGACACCGCCGCCTTGGGTGGTCGCCGGAGACACGTCGCCGGCGAGGCTGACATGTCTGGCATGGTTAGCCGCTAATCACCCCCCCCTAATCTACCCCAGAGAGGCTGACAGTGGGCCCCAGGCCCCCTAATCATCTATGTTTAATTAAACAGAGAGGGGATTAGCCCCTGAGTCCATGACAGATGGGGCCCCCATGTCAGTTTGACTGGGTCAAACCCCCTGATGTCATGCTGACTCAGTGCTGACGCAGTAATTCGAATAAATGGTTTTATAAATCCAGAAAATCCAGAAAAGGCTGAAACTTTGGAAATTCATAGAAAATTCATATTAACTCCAAATTGGATAAATAATATATGAAAAATGATCAGGAGAAAATAACCTATCCAAATATCCAACTTTCAACTTTGTTTGAGTTGAATTTAAAATGTGATCAGTAGCATTTGCTATTTGATTTAAATGGAATTAAATCAAATTCAATTCAAAAGTTTTTGCAACTTGAACCATGGCAACATGCTACATTTCATTTACACATCAGAGGCATATCATACACATTTCAAAATGATTCAACTTGATCAAACAATGTCACATGTAACTTGGCTAAGTTTGAATTCAAATTGGAGTTTGAATTTGCAATTCAATTTGCAATATACTCCATTTAAATGGAATTGCTTCACACATCAAAGCATATACATCAAGTTTCAACCTTCCATCATGTGATTGTGTATTGTATTTACTTTGCTACCTTGTTTGTTGTTTGTCGAGTAGAGGTGGAACCGGAGCAGGAGGCTGCCCCCTTCGTTGAAGACCCCGAACCCAAACCTCGTCAGCAAGGCAAGCAAACCCCCATCGATCATGTCGATAAAATCCCACTTTCCTCTCATGTCTCGCTTATGCATTGTTTAGGATGATTGCCATGATGCGTTTCTACCGCATAGATGAACCCATTCCTGTGCATGACCTATCATTTTGTCACAGTAGTATGCAAACCACAATCCTAGCAAATGTAGGAGTTGATTGATATCATGTGGCCCCTGCAATTGTTACTGCTTATTGCATGCTTAGAGTGATACCATGATGATACTGTTATGTGAGTCGGGATGGTAGTCATCATGATAATGATGGTAGAAAGGTGTTGGTGAATCTACCCTAATACAAGGTGAATGATGAGAGGCTGTGTAGGAGTACACGGTGGGTTGTCTCGTTGAACACTGCCCTAAGTCCGAGTTCTTGTGTAGTGATCCAAGATGAAGAGTACAACCACACATTGGCCTCACTAACCCCTCTCAGCTTACTAACTCATCCCTTTCGATGTCCAGATGTCGCAATAGTTCGGAGTTCCGGTAGGTCTGTGGCCTGGCTGCTAAGTGAGAGAACGGCTCACACGAGACCTGCTTATGCACCACGCACACATCACTTGGCTCCACTTCGATAAACCGGCCGGGTTCACGATAGTGGTAGCCAACCCAGGTAGGCGGCTTTCTTGGACTAGATAGGCTATGAGGTAACAATTGTGGTGAGCATCCTCGCTCGGACCCCTTGAATGGTTTCGAGATCAAAGGCGGTAAATGACGATCATGTGTGTGTAGCGGTACACCCCTGCAGGGTTAACAAATCTATTCGAATAGCCATGTCCGCGGTTATGGACTGCTTTGAAAGCTTAGCTTGATTGTTAGACAACTTGAACTGGATACTTATAAAACACACCAAGATAAGTGTGAGTGCTATGGCGTGCTTTCTCGTGGGGAAGTAGAGGAAGGCACCATAGTGGTGTAATTGGTTGGAGAAAGTAGTGGACTCGTGTACGCTTCTTACCTCAGGTCTGGTATTCGTAGTCCAGGACTAGCCAAGTCAAAGCTGGCACTTCTACAAGTGAAACCCCACTTCCTTTTACCTTGATACATGTGCATGAGTAGTATAGCTCCTATGTATGTCTTGCTGAGTACGACTTTGTACTCACGTTATCTTAATCTATGTTTTAGATGAAACCACTGACCCCGAAGGTGGCTTCTTCATTGAGCTCGACGACTGAAGATCAAGATAGTCTAGTTCCTGTCACACGACTGGCTCCCTCGTGGAGGGCTTGTGTTTAAATAAGGCTTCTTAAGCCATTTGTTAAACTTGTCTGTACTCAGACATACTTTGCTTCCGCTTGTTGTTGTAATGTTGGATCACATGTTTGTGATCTCTGTGTGTACTCTATAAGAGTTATCAATAAAAATTTATACTTTGTAGAGAATTGCAATGATACCTGCTGTTCATACAAGGCATGTGTGCTGCATGTATGTTTATAACATGCATGTCTTTGTATGGGTTTTCGAGACCTTAGTTGTGATCTGGCTGGCGGTCTTTCATACACCAAGCGGCCCTTAGATGTGCGCAGCTTGGGGCATCTCGATGCGATTGTTCGAGACTTTGTCTCGTGCACACTTTGTGGTATGATCGAGCCCGCCCTAGACCCCGACTAAGTGATCGGGCTGGAGTAAGTCTATGTAAGAGTTATGATATAGTCGATAGTATGGTTGAGGCGACTTGTCTTTGAATATGGGAGTTCATCACCCATATCATTAGACTTGTGTGCGGACGATGAGGACCCATCTCAGTTGATCATTCGGCCTAGATGGGATGCCCCTCACGTACGATGCTTTCCGGGAACGTTCTGTGCTTGGCCTTGTCTGCTTAGACAAGTGGGTACGGTTCTCGGCTCTCCATATGACTATGTCCTAGCTGGACTTGCATACGCTAACCCCGGGTCCCGGCACCATCGATCAAACCTGGTTACAGTCCTAGATGGCCCCTGCGCTTCCATCGAATGAAACTTCATCGATGTTGGAACCGTTTAAAGTTGAGCATTATCCCTTTGTCTTATGGTACTTTGTTTGTCCGAGGTTTGATCGTCGGTATCCAATATACCTAGTTCGTCCTCGTTACCGACAAACATGTTTACTCATTCCCGTATTTCAACCCTCTTGACCTAGTCACATGATTGCAATCTTTATGATGTAATATCACCGAGTGGCCCAGAGTAACTATCCGTAACTCGGATGGACAAATCCCGCTTTGATCTATTTGCATACTCATTAACGTATCTATTCGGAATACCCAAAGTGCACCTTTATGGCCAGCATATTTCAGTCAGGCGGTGGGTTACAAATCAAAGCATCCTCATAGATAGTAATTATGTATGATCATTACGGTTAAAGGATCTGGTCACTACGTTGTAGTTATCGCAATGTTGAACTTATGTGACTCGATCACATTGCAACACTTCTGGTGGGTGTGTGTCCATCATATCATTCTCCCAATGACATGACCCCATTGTCAATAGGCAATTATGTCCTCATGATCAGGAAACCTTGATCATCCGCTTGACAGTGGACTAGTATACTAGATTTAACTAGGGACCTGGTTGTTTTATACCACACGTGTATTAATGTTTCCCCTTAATAAAGTTATAGAAGAGTATAAAATTTATTATGAACTAATGGAATATGCTAATAAACATATTTTATTTGCCTCTAGGGAACATTCCCAACAAAGACCTACTTCCTGCCTTTCTAGATTACAAGGGCCCTAGAAGTCGTCGGTGTCTCAAGAACCTATCTAGATTGATTCGTCCCTAGGATACCCCAGGGCTTCGGCTTATATACACGCTGACGAGGGGGTGTCCCAACGACTCCTACAGACGAGGGTACCTGGTGCGTGTCAAGACAGAAGGCCCACTGGAAGCTTCGACTGACCCACGACTGGCCCACTCGAAGCACCGATGTAGGAGTCCTTGGCGATTATGGAAGCTGCGACTTGGCGTCCAAGACTAAAACTAGATTAGGCAACTGCTTCTGTAAACCTAGATGGACTCCTTGCGACCCAGCCTAGTATATAAAGGCTGGGAGAAGGGACATCTAGGGCATCCAATCTCATAGCAATGCCTCCGGTCCTGAGGGATCTCGCCTCAACTACCACTGTAATCACCTCCATCATAATACAAAAGAGCACGAAGTAGGGGTTTCATCGATCGAGGGCCCTGAAACTTGGTAAATCCCTGTCTCCTATTGATCCTGCCGGGTCTATGAATTATCCCCCGATAGTATCCCCCAAGATTGGCATGGGGCCGGCTCTAGGGAAATCTTCTTCAAATAACATTTTTACCCCCAGACCTGGCAATCCACAAAGTTAACGTCCTTCGCGTCCCTTTGCCCTGAACAATGTATAAGGTGTATCGTTTAAATAAATCACACCAAGGTTTGAAAACAATCCATGATTCTACTTTTATCGAGGCGTTGCCCATAATTAAGTTCCTTCGTATGGGGAACCGATGAGTCCCGTGCTTTAAAGGCTGACGTGGGAATCTTTATCCCCTCCATCGATGAATTTACTATTTTACCCTCACTTTAGGCTATTTAAACCGAGAAGCAGTCACGATTCATTCACGCACCTCCTTCCTTTTCCACCTTCTTAATTCTTCCCCACACCTACTCTCATGGCCCCCAAGCTTCCCCTCCGTGAAGTTGAAGAGACAAGCCCTAGCACAAGCCATGGCGCCAGGGGCCGGGGCCGTCGTGGTCGTTGTCGTGGTGGCCATGTTGGTCGTGGCCGCATTGGTCGTGAAGAAATTTCGGCTAGTCCCCGCGATACGACCGCCCACAATGGCATCTTCAACCGCAATTTCATGGTAAACATTCGCTCCTGCATTCGTCGTTGCATCGAGCTTCTGTTGGGGTTCGGGGGCAGAAAACACAAAATTTTCATAACCTACGATACCTAATCCCAAGACCTATGCTATGGCGATGCAAGTAACAGATGGAATTAGATCACATACCAGTATGTAGCCGTTTACGCGGGAAACGTTCGCGCATGAACGTGGTTGGTGTAGTCGTACCGGCAATCCTCAATGCCGCGCAGCTCCACGATGACTCCGATAGCCACCCGGTCCTTGAGACCGATGACAGGATTACGGCCCCGTCGGAACGTTGTCGGTGAAGACCTCGCGATACGGCCACGATGATGAAGTAGCGCCACAAGTGTAGCGCCTTGCGGGATTACACACATACGGTGTACCCGACGTCCCTCCAGGCTCCGAACTAGAAGAGCAGCGGAAAGAAGATGGATTCGGATCCCAATTCCAGCAGCACGACAGCGTGCGTATGGTGGAGGAATCCCTAACCTAGTGCATACTCCAAACAAGGGGAGTCTTCTCATAGGAGGGAGAGAGGAGGAAGTGAGAGATTAGAGAAACTTGTCTCAAATCAAAGTTATCAAGAAAAGAGCACCCCTACCCCTCCTTATATAGGCCAAGGAGGGGGGCACACCTCCCTCAACTTCCCATGTGGGACTAATCCCAAGGGGAGGGGGCATATGCGCCTAGGAGGGGCATGGGGCCCTTCATGGCGCCATGGCCAATGGGGGGAGACTCCCTCTTCCCATAATGGCCCCTATGAGGCCCATGTGCCTTTTAATTCATTATTTAATTATTTAAAGCAGATTTTTAATATTTAATTCATTAATTAAATACTAAAACATAATTAAATAATATTTTGAACAATTCAAAATCTCCAGAAACATTTCTGGCCTCCACCGGAAACAATTCCGATGTTCTCTCTTATTTCTCCGGTGATCCCGAATCAATCCTTAATGCGTCGAATACCCTTAAGTGTGACACCCTACGGTCCGGGAAACAGCAGACATGATCGAGACAATCTCATTGATCAATGAATAATCAATTGGACCTGGTTACAATCCTTGATAGCCCCTGCGCTTCCATCGAATGAAACTTCATCGTTGTTGGATCTGTTTAACGTTGAGCATTATCCCTTTGTCCTATGGTACTTTGTTTGTCCGAGGATTGATCGTCGGTATCCAATATACCTAGTTCATCCTCGTTACCGACAAACATGTTTACTCGTTCCAATATACCTAGTTCATCCTAGTCACATGATTGCAATCTTTATGATGTAATATCACCGAGTGGGCCTAGAGTACCTATCCGTCACTCGGATGGACAAATCCAGCTTTGATCTATTTGTATACTTATTAACGTATCTATTCGGAATACCCAAAGTGCACCTTTATGGCCAGCATATTTCAGTCAAGCGGTGGGTTAAAAATCAAAGCATCCTCATAGATAGTAATTACGTATGATCGATACGATCAAAGGATCTGGTCACTACTTTGTATTTATCGCAATGTTGAACTTATGTGACTCGATCACATTGCAACACTTCTGATGGGTGTGTGTCCATCATATCATTCTCCCAATGACATGACCCCATTGTCAATAGGCGATTATGTCCTCATGATCAGGAAACCTTGATCATCCGATTGACAGTGGACTAGTATACTAGAGTTAACTAGGGACCTGGTTGTTTTATACCACATGTGTATTAATGTTTCTTCTTAATACAGTTATAGCACAGTATAAAACTTATTATGAACTAATGGAATATGGTAATAAACATATTTTATTTGCCTCTAGGGCACATGCCCAACAGTATCCCACTTGCACTAGAGTATAAATAATCTAGCTGCACTTTCTGAGGATCATAACTCCATATCATGTATATGGGTATTGATCATGCTTGTCTGTGGAAAAAGGTTGTATCAACGGTCTGGGTACCATTCAGATCCATATGTCTTTTGCAAATCATTAATGTCACCTAGTTTGAAATTACTTCATTATCCATTATAATGATGAGGTATATATATCTGGCGGTAGAGTGAGACTTCGTTTGTTGTGTTTCAGCAATGACATCTGGTGGGTCACGAGGACTTTCCCATAGTCATGCACACTAAAAATCACTCGGTCAGATTTCGAACTTCTTAATCCAAAATATAACTCCTGCCACTTCTAAAGCAGCCACATCAATGTAGATTTAATCCTTAGTGCATTGTATGCAACTGTGATGTCTAACCATGTTTCTTTCTACTTAAGCATTCATTAGTATGATATCTCAATTTTCTAGGTTAGTGTCACAACTTGAACCAGCATAACAATTATGGTCAAGTCCACTATCCTTTACAAATTAGAGATGTATCCTCAGCTCTCTCAAGACACTGAAGGATAAACTTAACTCTTTGTTCAATGATTTACGCATAAATCATATCACAACATGTTCTTAGGGTCACATTACGTCGAGTACATAACTCTGGTTTTTTATGAAAGAACCTATGATAGAGGCATAGAGGATGTAGCACATCCATTTCTTTCCTTTATTTAACCCTTGTTCTTGTACTGAGATCAACTCGATACTTCTCTTGGATATACAAGTAAGAACTACTTCTTGACTTGTCCCATTCTGAACTCCTTCAGAATCTTATCCAGGAAAGTATTTCGACTCAATGTTCATCAAACACATTAATCTATCTTAATGGATTTTCAATGCTTAACTTCATTCATGAAAGATTCCGACAATCATTAATACCAACTACACCATTCTTTATATGTTATCCTTATATAAGAATGTTGTCATGCTCCCACTCAAATATGTCATGCACATATTAAGTTTAGGATAACACTCACATAGCTCCCACTCAAATATGTCAGTCACATATAAGGTAAGGATAACATCCACATAGCTCCTACTCAAATATGTCAGACACATATAAGACTAGGATAATACTCCCATAGCTCCCACTCAAAATATGTCGTCCACATATTAAGTTTAGGAAACCATTCAGCTCCCACTCAGTTTCATGCGAATGCATGTTTCTCAATATTTTGGCTAAGTCCAAAATCACTTTGATCATCCATCAAATTGAGAATTCAGATTACGAGACACTAGTATCCTTATGTTTTCAAAACCTTCTTGTTGTACCAATTACAACACTTCTTCAAATGCATGATTTGAGGAAGTCACGGTATTGATAACAATTTGGATCAATCGTAGTGAATATCCCATTGACTCAAGCATCTCTATATATTGTAGTCAACCTTTTGAATTTGTCAGAAACATTCTTTGAGACAAATCGATCTTGATGTCTTTTTGATGTTCACATATATTCCTTATAACTTTGAAGTTATTGGGAATATCAAGTAAACTCCTTACTCGATAAGATTCAAGTAATCTTAAATGTGATTCAATATCGGATTTCATGACTCATAGTCATATCTCATACTTAGGTCCACCATCGCTTCTTTGTAGTACATATGCATGTCTTGTTTCATTAACAAGAAAAGTGAATCGTTAATATTATTTTGCACAAGGGCAAATATGTATTCTTGAATCCCACCTTATTCAGTAAAAGCTTTAACCGAAACATCATGATCATTATCATTAGTTTCTCCTCTAATTGTGGAGCTTTGCTTCTGGAACATATTCCATTGCGCTACTCTGACATTTGGAGGCAAGGTGAATTAACTTGATTGAACTTTCACTTTTCTTCCATTACCACATTTTATCTAGAACAATTCTTGACAAACACCAAACTTAGCAATACAAGTTTTGCTCCTTTGGTTCTAGTTATGGAAGATGCATCCATAAGGATACACTACAAAGATAATTTATCATATAAATTAGGCTTCCTAGAAACCACAACACACGGTAACTTATATAGTGTTGGTTTCCACGAACTTGGATGGTTCCCAATACTGATGTGAGTGTTTGCATATTAAATTAATAACTCTAAACAATAATAACAAAACTTGGTAAGTGATAACTTAGACCATACACTATTCAATAGAGTATGATTACGATGTTTAGGCACATCAAAAATATTGAAGTGTTCCAAGCATTCTAATTTGTGGAACAGCTTTCACAAGTCTTTTATGCCCAAGGCTGACTCAAAACATTGTCACTTTGATCAAATCGTAGAGACTTGTCTTTCTTGTTAATTTAATATCCATCTTTACTCTGAAATCCCTTTTGATCATATAGAATTATTTCAGACTCATGTTTCATTAGTGAATACATATATTCATCTAAGTCCACATACGAAGTTCACGAAATAATGAAATTCACTACATGCTGATATATGATACATCACAATGTATGATATTCAACAATCAGTACACACTCTTTTTTACCAGAATGCGAGGTTTTAGTCATCTCACCTCAAGAGGCATGGTTTGCATATGTCAAGAGATCAAGTATCCCAAGACTTCATCAAACCATTCATGACTTAAACTGTAGTGTCATTATTAAGTTTGGATAATTTCTTGGCACTACAATATTTCTTATAAATGATCAAACTACTATCATCAATATAAGAATAACTCATTCATAACCGTAATGTGACCATAAAAAATATCATTCATAAAAGAAGAACAACTGACTTGTTTCTCACTAATTCGAATAATTGTCTTTGCGAGATGCAAGACCAACTAATAATGTTCACATTCAAACGATCATACATTTATTCATATATTTAATCAAATGATAGATGTAGAGAGAGTGTTGTCGACCATCAACTATCTTGATCATCATCAGCACACATTGTCACCTCATCCCTTCCAAGCCACTCTCAAGCAGTAAGTTCAAGCATCAAATACTTAATTAACTGCAATAAGTGTTTTGTGGGGAAAAGACATTTATAACTTGTATATCAAATGTACTTTCTCCGTCAATGACTATTCCTGCATTGGTTCTACATTTCAAGTTCACAACTTTAATCTTGACCTCATGACAGGTGAACGATTCTCCTTCATGACACAGTGTAGACATGGTCTTTGTAGCTGGGAGGAAGCGGACGCCACTTCCTAGTTATCGCAAAATAACCAGTCATCCAGTAGTCCAAGTTATACACAAGGTGTTCATGTATCTTATACATTTTCCAAGTGACATTCTCAGCAGGTTGTTCCTTCCACCATGGTTGAAAGAAACCCCGTCCATATACTCATATTCCATTACTCTGATTTGTGACCTAGTTCTTTCAAGTTCACCTAGCACGTCATACGTGTTGGTTAACATGCATTCACAATTCAGATTCATAGAATGAAGTATGGTGTATTGGACAGTCATTCATAAGTGACGGTGAGTACGATACTCATCATCATCTTCGTTAATTACGGAGTTATCTGGTGTATCTCCTAGTAGTTCTCGTATTATGTTTAGTAAGTCATTACTAACGAGTTTGTCTCTAACGGTGTTGGTAACAATCAATGAAGTAAGACCCATTTTCCTTAAGTTCTATATCACACTAAAAAGAGCCATAGTTTTAAACATTCGGGTATGACATTATCTACATCATATATTTGCTAGGACATGAAGATTAAGTTCATAATATGGAGTTCATGTTTTACAACAATTCTGGAACTCCCACTCAGACAAACATCCCTCATAGTTTATTCTAAGTGATTAAACGATCCTTGAGAACTATACCTCCCCCGTGTGACACGACCATCAGTATATTCTCAAGGTAGGCCATCATGCCAATCACATCATCCATGTGACTCATGCTCGACCTTTCGGTCTCTTTTGTCCCGAGGCCATGTCTGCACATGCCAGGCTCGCCACCACACCCTATGTGATTTGTTACTGTGTCATACAAGGCCGTGCTTCTGGGCATGCTAGGATTGCTACACCCACCTCATTTGAACGCGAATATGTTTGACACCCATGTGACATGTGATGCCTCCATAATGTTGATCTTTCCGGGTGGTGCTCACTAGGGTAAGGACACTATGTTGTTTAGTGAGGGATCATACTATAATGGTACCGTCGTATATCTAACATATTAGCAAAACATGATGCAACAATATAAATCATACTAACTATGATTCCCCCCCCCCGCCCCCCCGACATGCAAATATTTAAAAATAAGTTGCAAAGTTTTTTTATTTAATATTTTGGTAAAGCCAAAAATTCATTTTCATTATTTTAAAAATATTGGCCAAGACGGAATTTAAAAATAATTTTCCGTGATTTTTCTATAATTGTTTTGGGCCTAACGGGCCGTGCTGTTTTTATTTTATTTTCGCGGACCGAATTAGAGTTTAATTCAGATTAAAAAAAAGTTTCGCGGATCGGGTTATTTAAGCATCAGCGGGTCCGCGGATTAGGGTTTCGCAAACCCGACCCACGAACCCGCGCCGCCGCCGTGCCGGTGAGCCCCCCCCCCCGCGCCTCCTCACCGCTGCCCGCAGCGCTGGCCGCCGCCGGAGCTCCTCCGGCGAGATCTGTTTTTTTTTGCCAGGGACCCGATCGCGTTTTTATACATTAATTTATTTATGGATTGGCCCCTGTTTGCAGATTAGACCCCGTTTTCGCGCGGTACCATTTTCGCGAGTACTTTTTAACCAAAACTCAGAATCGAGTGATTCCAGTTGCGTTGCGACCGTGGTGAAATTTCCTAGCCAGTAGAACAAGTGTTACAGAAGTTTGAAGTTTTCAAATTTGAATCCCAAGCTGATCCAAATTTGAACTTCCGACAGCCGTAACTTTTTAACGATGCGTCCGTTTGCGCCGTTTCTTCTTGCGTTGGTTTTATTTTGACAATTACTTTAAGTTTAGCTACTGTTAGGCAAGTTTTTCTACTGTTCTTTGAATGTTTAGTACTGTTTGAGCATATTTGTATTGAATATATGTTGATTGGTGCTATGTTTGCTCGTATAGATTTTCCGGAGTGTGCCGCCTCGTATTGTGAGGATTGTGACCGTCAGGAACAGCAAGAAGGCAAGTGATGATTTGACCATACTCATACCTATATTTTCTATATGCATTATGTTAAGAAATATCACCCTATTGCATGATAGGTATTTTACTTTACTGTTGTTGCAAAACCAGTTAGGATAGCCACATGTCTTGACTTGTCTACCGTAGATCAACCTAGCCGTGTTGTTACTTTATTGCTATGCTTTATAGACGTGGATTGGGTTGTGAGAATTCATGCAGTGCATGTGAGCTATTTGATAAACTGTGTAGCAACTTTATAATAAATAAAAATCACGTCCGGACGGGCGGATTGCATCCCGGTAGTTGTGCCTTGTCTAAGGACAGTGCCGGGGTTAAATGCACCCAATGGTTGTTTTGGTGGTGAACCGGGTGCGACATGGTGTCTACCCTCTGACGCAGTGGGCGCCATCCAGGCTCAAAAAGATCATACATGCAATATTACTAGTAGCTTCCGTGTACATCCACTGGCTATATGGGCTCTGGCTTAGCACGAGTACGTTGTGGGGAACCTGGCCCTGGTAGCTAGCTGATGTAGATGTGTGTTAGGTGTACCGGCTACCAAAGGGTGGAGGCAACCTCTTCAGAAAGTCTTTTTCTCAATCTTCGGGTTGAGTCCAGTGGGGAACGTGTACAACCTCTGCAGAGCGTATAAACTGATCATGATTAGCCGTGTCCACGGTTACAGACGAATTTTGAGCAACTAGTCAGTACTATTGTTGAATGATCTTGATAGATGAACACTTAATAATAATTTTGGTGGGAAAGAGTAGCATGGGTTGTTGTGTGTTTCAGGTAGTTTTCAACTTAAAATTTGACTAGTTTAGTTCAGGAGAAAATTGGCTTTCTGCAAAACAAAACCTTAAGCCTTTCCTTTGACTCACATTGCATGTAGATGTAGGTCCTTTATATAAACTTTTCCGTGTCACTTGCCGTACAAATCAGATGTACTGACCCGTTGTCGGGCTGTAACCTTCGGTGTTACAGGTTTTTCAGACGACCAGTAAGGTGCGTTTAGGGGTTGCGAGTCTACACTCAGCATGTTCGCATGTGGCTGTTGATGGGACTCCACGTTACTTGCTTTTGCTTCTGCTATATTTATATTGAATAAGCTAGCCTTGAGCTATGCAACTTGTTATTTATTTACTCTGGATCATACGTTGTAACAATGATACACTTGTACTTTGATAAACATCTATAATACTGTGTGTGCCAACGAGTTCGATCCAGGGACTGGCACTTGAGCACAGAGAGTTCAATTCTGTGTGAATTGGGTCGTTACATCTTTCTTAGCTGCGTCGTATGTCTTGACCCCATTCACCCAAGCTTCTTTCAAGTCATCCCTCAGCGGTTGCATGTACGCACTCATATTCTTCCCCGGATAGTTCGGCCCTGGAACTATCAACGTCAGAAATATGTGCTTTCTTTGCATAATGGATGATGGTGGAAGATTGAGGGGAATGACAAATACATGCCAACAACTATATTGGGAAGCCGTCATACGAAAAGGATTGAACCCATCGAGGCCGATGGCGATTCGACAATTCCTTGGCTCTTTTGCTTTTTCCTTATGTTGATGATCGAATGCCTTCCATACGTCACCATCCGAAGGGTGTACCAACATAGGCTCTCCATTTTCATCTAATTCTTTCCTAATTCCATGTTTGTGCCATGTCATCTGTTTTGCTGTTTCTTCGAGCATGTAAAGTCGTTGAAGTCTTGGTAGGATCGGCAGATACGATAGAACACTCACGGGGATTTTTCTCTGCGTCTTCTCACCTTCACCGTTTTCTACCTCAGCATATCTGGAGGACTTGCAAAATGGACAATATGTTTCGTCTGCATACTCTTTCCTAAATAAGGCACATCCTTTCTCACAAGCATGTATCTTCTCATACAACATCTTGAGTGCACTAAGGATTTTGTCTGACTCATATAGGTTTGAAGGCATAATATGACCTTCGGGTAGAAAGCGCCCAAATAGGGTCGTCATTGAGTCAAATAGGTCTCTTCCAATGTTGAATTGGGATTTCAGAGCCATTACTTGTGCGATGGCATCTAGCTGAGAAATCTTAGTGTTCTCGTGAAGAGGACGTTTTGAAGACTCCAACATGGCATAGAAGGCCTTCACGGATTCCTCCATCTCTCCGTCCTTGTTCCGAGCAACATCAAAGTCATTCACCATGTCTTCAATCCCTGTACCATAATCGTCGGTGCACCGACGCAACACCTCGTCTCTGTTACGTTGGGCCGACTCACCATGAAATGTCCACAAGGTATAGCCGGGAGTAAAACCACGCATCTGCAGGTGTTTACCCATTACATCCTTTTTCTGTCGCGAAAAATTCTTGCATTTAGTGCAGGGGCACCATGTTTTTGGCTGGCCTTTAGAAAATGCCGTTTGCAGGAATCATAGGTTTTGCTCAACCATTCATCGGTCATCTCTCTCTGACTAGGGTGACCGGTGTACATCCATTCACGATCAGTCATTCTGGCAAGGTAAGTATATAGTATCCACATATAAACAATATAAATTATCAGTTCATCAAGTATGTCAAATTAATTATGGCCATTTTTTAATCATGGTTAATACATTCGGATGCACGACATGCACACCTACCAGCTACTAGGTAAAGATGGGTCCTAATCCCACCCGAGTATGTGTACATTGGGTCATTTTACCATGCTCTTCTCCCGATCCAACACAAAATTTATGCAGCACCTCCCCGCTGTTCTCCTGATACACGTCTCGGCAACTAACCGAGAGGATGTGTACCCGGAGAACAACAAGAAGGCGCTGTCGAAACTCTGCATCGGATCCGGAGCAAAGCATGGGAAAATGACTCAATCTACACATACCTGGGTTGTCCATGGATAACGTTGGGAAATTCAAAAGAATGACCGTTATAAATATGCAAATGCATGCATATTTATAACCGTAACCCTTTCCAACGGGAGACACATATTGGTTACGCAACGACTATTAGCTAGTGTCATCGGCACGATGGCCGGAAATAAACAACCTAATACTAACAATAAATATGGAGGTAAAAGCCTAGATACCTGGTGCCGATGATGAGAGAGTGAAGGAGAGGTAGCCGTTGGAAGGAGCAAAGGGGACCGGCGAGGACCTACGGGAAGGTGGGGGGACCACAAAGGTATAGGTTAGTTGCCGGCGAAGAGGGAGGCCGGGGGATCAAACGACTAATGATATAAAAAGAAGGGGAACCAATTTATTTCCTTTCTTTCATTTCCTTTTCTTTCTTTCCTTTCTATTATTTCCTCTCCTTCATTTTATTTTCTTTCTTTCCTTTCCTTTATTATAACTACATATAATTAAATATTTACTAACTAACTATATAAAACTAACTAAAACTGACTAAATAGATCCTATAACTAACAACTAATTTACTAACTAAAATTTCCTAGTAACTACAAATAAACCAATATAACGAACTATATAAACCTAACTAAACAGAACATATAACTAACAACTAACTATAACTAACTAACTAAACCTAACTAGAATTTGCTAGTAACTACAAATTGCAAAAAAAGCAAAAAAAAATACAGAGAGGAAGAGGGGAAGGGAGGTGGGCGGCGGCACACCTTTGGCGGGGACGAAGACCGTGGCGGCGGCGGAGACGACTCGGGGCGGTGTGGGGAAAGCTCGGGGCGGGGGCGGGGCGACGACGAGCGTGGAGGGACGACGGCGGCAAGGGCGGGGTGACGACGACCGGGGCAGGAAGAGGCGACGACGGCGGCTCGGGGGCGGGGCGAGGCAACGACGCCCCGGGCGGGACGACAACGGCGGCGGCGGCGGCTCGGGACGGGGATGGCGACGACGGCGGATTGGGGCGGGGATGGCGACGGCGGCGGCTCGGGTGAAGGTGAGAGATGGGATGCACGAGTGGCTAGGTCAGAGAGGAGATGGGCCTCGCGGGGGATAACTCCCGGCTATGCAGCTGACAGCAAAGACATCCGTGAGGCTTTGACGTCATCTAGCTGACGGCATAGCTGGCCTCCGTTAGGCGGGGCTCGAACGTGGGCCGGGAACGCTCTCTATGCTGTCAGCTCCGTTGGCTAAGCTTTGCCGTCGGCCTTTTCCATCTATGCCGTCAGCCAGCTGACGGCTTAGACCTAGCTGACGACATATCTTGTCTATGCCGCCAGCCGCTGATGTGCCGTCAGTTTATTTTTTGGCTGACGGCATAATATCTTTGCCTCCAGCCCCTTAAAAATGCTGACGACAAAGCCCAAAGCTGACGACAAACTAGGTTTTTCCAGTAGTGAAGGTAAGCTCTCAAATGAAACTAGTGGGGGTGCATCCAACTTGCTCGCTCAAGAAGACCTACAGCTCATTTGAGGAGGCTCATCATTGGAATATACAAGCCAAGCTCTATAGTGTGAAGGTTCCCACATAGCTATATGCATATATGACTATGG
Organism: Bromus sterilis; assembly: GCA_950022295.1. Taxonomy (NCBI): domain Eukaryota; kingdom Viridiplantae; phylum Streptophyta; class Magnoliopsida; order Poales; family Poaceae; genus Bromus; species Bromus sterilis. Next base: position 131,289,187 of record OX465601.1, on the reverse strand, counting down.
AGTACAAGATATAAGAGGGAGCACGAGTGTGGATCTCTCAAAAGGAATAGTAGTGTTGCTCCCTTCTCTCTTTTTATTTTCTTTTTCTCCTTTTTTCTATTTTTTTGTATTTTTTTGGTGGCCTCAATAGCTCTTTCTATTTAACTCTCATTTTTCCTCGTTGGGATCTTTTAATTTTGTCCTCTTTGGGATCTTTTCCTCACTTAAGGGCAACACTCTATTTTACAAGAAGTATTGAAGATCTTCACACTTTACAAGGTACTCAACATAAATGAGATGTAGCTATCATGATGTATGCAAATGTATGCCTCTTCCAGTGTAGCAGGAACATATATGACATGAAGATCAAGTCATGAGAAGGTGGATGTTGCATGGCAATATAACTCGTAAAGGCTATGGAAATGCCTTGATAGGTAGGTATGGTGGTTGTTTTGAGGAAAGATATAAGGAGGTTTATGATGAAAGGGTATCTCATGCTAATGGTTTGGATGCACCGGCGAGGTCGACGCAAACTCTCGGATTAGAAGAGGGCAATGCACGGTACCGAAGAGGCTAGCAAATATGAGGAGGTGGAAGTGTCAACTTTGAATACTTACATTAGTCCGAAGAACTCATGGACTTATTATCAGTAACTCTCAATCTAATAAGGAGGTTCACTAAGAGACGAGTACCCCGAGGAGGAGTGTATGGGTGTTTGGTTATCCTTGCGCATCCTCGACTCATGGTATGTGAGTGTACTCTAATATCCGATCCCTCCAAAGATTAGCGATCCATATAGTAGCTAGAGTTCTCAACTAGTTTTGTAGTTTTTGAAAATAAACAAAGACTGCCCAAAATACGAAACCTATCACTAATAAGCTAGAGTTCTTGACACCAAAAGTTCAAACATTACTCACAACTATACCTCAAAACTATTGCAAGTTACTACTACAATTGAATAGCAACCTTAGTTACCTACTTGCAAGACAAGACACAACTCAGTGCAACAACCAACTCTCTTAACAAGATAAGCATGAAAACTAAAGAAAGTTCCAGCAACAAACTAAACTAAACTAAAGCTCTTGAAAAACATAGACATGAAAACTAAGAGCTAAACATGGCAGTAGCTACGAAAAGATAAAGAACACACAACAGAACAAAGATAAGCATGAAGAATCCTATGATGTGTTCTAGTTTGAAGTGGAGCGTGTTTCTCTCCCACACGAAGAAAGTTGGGTTCTAACTTGTTATGAATAGAAAACAAAGCTAAAGAAAACTAAAAAAGTAAACTAAGAGCGAGACGCTCCAAGCATAGCACATAACGCATGAAGTGATAAAAATATAGTGAGACGAAGGACGAACTGACGATCGTTGATGGAGAAGGGGATGCACGGGGGGAAACCCCAAGCTTAGACGCTTGAGTCTTCTTGAATATTTATTGGGGATGCATGGGGCATCCCCAAGCTTGATCCTTTGACACTCCCGGATCTTCTTTCATCATCTTCCCTCGCACACTTGAAAACTCCCTTCATATAGAACTCATCATAAGACGATTAGAGAGGTTAGTACCCTTAATAAAATAATTTGCCTCTACTGGAAATAAAGATTTTCTTGAAGAGCTACTGTTTCTCAAGATTGCCAAAAGGTTTTTTCAAAGAAAAGCCTAGCAAGACTTGCAAAAGTGAGGAAAGGCAAAACGTGACAGAATCTGTGAAATTTTTATGGGGTACTTCTGCAACTCAAATCAATAACTCAAAACAGACGCTCGAAAGCCAATTGTATAGAGCATGTTGTCAAAAAAATTCAGATCAAAAAGATGATCTGTTGATTTATCGTGAATTTTTCCGTCCAAGGACAAAATCTTTTTTCTGGACAACATGTCACAACTCTTGCACTTTCTTACAATCAGAGACTAAAATTGGCACAAAGCTTTAAAATAAAGATACAATGATGTTGCTACAGTAGTAACAAGCATCAATACCACTAAAACTGGAAGTAAAAACTCAAAGTAAAGATAACAAGGGTTGTCTCCCTAGAGCACTTTCATTATAGCCATAAAGATAGGCTTAAGATTTTAATGATGCTCTCATAGGGATAAGAGTTGAAGAACAAAAGAGAGCATCAAGAAGCAAATAAAAAACACATTTAAGTCTAACATGCTTCCTATGCAAAGGGATCTTGTAGAGAAATAACTCATTGAAGCATAAAGATAGTAGCATAGGAAGGAAAAATAAGTGCAACTTCAAAACCTTCAACATAAAGAGAGGTAACTTGATATTATTGCAATATCTATAAGCATATGTTCCCCTCTCATAATAATTTTCAGTGGGATCATGAATAAACTCAACAATATAAGTATCACATAAAAAAGTCTTATCATGATCCACAAGCATAGAAAATTTATTACTCCCCACATAAGAAAAATCCTTCTCATTAGTAATAGTGGGAGCAAACTCAACAAAGTATCTATCACATGAATCATTCTTATCATGATCCACTTGCAAAAATTTATTCTTTATAGAATAAGTGTCATCACAATAATCATCATAGATAGGAGGCAAAATAAATTTCCTCATCAAAACTTGGGGGGCCAAAAAGATCAACTTCATCAAACATAGCATCCGCAAGCTTATTACTTTGCATGTCATTAGCATCAAAGGTATTCAAAGAAGACATACTAATAACATTGCTATTATCATGAGTGTTGTGCAAATAATAAAGCTCCATAGTCTTTTTTATTTTCTCTTCAAACACTTCATGTCCCAACTCAAGGTAGAGCTCATAAAGCTCCCTCATAATATTTTTGTTGTTTTCCATAAACCTAACTAGTGAAAAATAAAAACAAGAAACGAAAAGATTTAATTGCAAGATCAAAAGATATACCTTCAAACCTTACCTCCCCGACAACGGCGCTAGAAATAGCTTGATGTCTACGCACGCTTCTATTCTAGTAGACTATGTTGGGCCTCCAAGCGCAGAGGTTTGTAGGACAACATCAATTTCCCTCAAGTGGATGACCTAAGGTTTATCGAACTCAGGGAAGTAGAGGCTGAAGATGGTCTCTCTCAAGCAACCCTGCAATTAAGATACAAGAAGTCTTTTGTGTCCCCAACACACCTAGTACAACTAGGAGTTGTATAGGTGCACTAGTTCGACGAAGAGATGGTAAAATACGAGTGATAGGTTTGGCAAAGCAAGGTAATATAAATCTGTAATAAAAAGTGCAGCAAGCAAACTAGTGGTAAACGTGAGAAAAAACGGTATTGCAATGGTGGAAACAAGGCCTAGGCTTCATACTTTCACTAGTGGCAACTCCCAACAACATTAACATAGTCTAATCACATGATATTTCCCATAAAACATGCAATGGAGACGTACTCGGAGGTCATTCCTTTGTGGTCAAGAGAGGACGAGAATTATGTAGGGCTACAAAATCACACCTCAGAGTTCGTAGTTCTCAATCTATGGATTTCCCAATGTCACTGCGGCCATCCAAAGAGAGTACCACAATCACCACCACATATCTCAAGGATAGTCAAAGACAAGCGCCAAGAGACTCTCAATCTTCAATCAACACACAAAAGAGGAAATCATTCATGATAATATTCTTCTAACCCATGTCCAATAGACCGCTGTCACCATGGTCTCAGGGATTATACTAGATAAGATCAAGTGAGTACATCAATCCAATACATAGAGGAATGGGAAATATCATGGGATCACCCTAGATTAACATAGCCTATGATCACAATGAAGATCACATTATGGGAGAGAGAGAAGAACACATAGCTAATGGTAGAAACCTCAGCCCCGAGGAGGAACTACTCCCGCATCATGGAGGGAGGAAGAAACGTCGATGGAGATGAATCCGGGGGGACTTCCCCGTCCCGGTAGGGTGCCGGCACAGGAATTCTGGTCCCTCGAAGCTTGTTGGCGGTGGCGGCGGAGATCGGAATTGCTTTTGGAGAAAAGGGGTCTGGAATTAGGGTTTTCGTGACGGGAGTATAAATAAGAGCCAAAGGGGGCACCAGGAGTCCAGGCAGCCTCCCAGCGCGGCCCCACCCTAGGCCGCGCCAGGAGGGCACCTAGGGTTGTCGGCCACCCCTTGACCTCATCCTCCATCTAGAGGACTCTTCTAGAACACTGATTTTTATATAATTTTCCCAAAATTTTATGAGCACTTTTAATAATGGGAAAACCCGAAATACAAAACAACAGAAAATAGTAACTGGCAACTGGGTGCACTGAGTTAATAGGTTAGTTCCAATATGATCAAAAGTGTATGAAAGTGTATATAAAACATGGCAATATCACACAAAACATGCATGGAGCAAGCATAAATTATAGATACGTTTGGAAGTATCAAATACACATATTCATCTAAGTCCACATATGAAGTTCACGAAATAATGAAATTCACTACATGTTCAAATACGATACATCACTATGTATGATATCCAACAATTAGTACACACTCTGTTTTACCAGAAGCGAGGTTTTAGTCATCTCACCTAAAAGGGCATGGTTTGCATGTGTCAAGAGATCAAGTATGTAAAAAACTCCATCATGCCATTCACGACTTAAACGGTAGTGTCATTATCAAGTTTGGATAATTCTTGGCATTACAATATTTCTTATAAATGATCAAACTACTATCATCAATATAAGAATAACCCATTCATAACCGTAATGTGACCATAAAAGATATCATTCATAAAAGGAGAACAACTGACTTGTTTCTCACTAATATGAATAATTGTCTTCGCGAGATGCAAGACACACTAATAATGTTCACACTCAAACGATCATAAATTTATTCATATAATTAATCAAATGATAGATGTAGAGGGAGAGTGTTGTCGACCATCAACTATCTTGATCAACGTCAGCACACACTGTCACTTCATCCCTTCCAAGCCACTCTCAAGCAGTAAGTTCAAGCATCAAATACTTATTTAACCGCGATTAGTGTTTTGTGGGGAAAGACATTTATAACTTGTATATCAAATATACCTTCTCCGTCAATGACTATTCCTGCATTGATTCTACCTTCAAAGTTCATAACTTTAACCTTGACCTCATGACAGGTGAACGATTATCCTTCATGACATTGTCTAGACGTGGTCTTTGTAGCTGGGAGGAAGCAGATGCAACTCCCCAGTTATCGCAAAGTAACCAGTCATTCAGTACTCCAAGTTGTACACAAGGTGCTCATGTATCTTATACATTTTCCAAGTGACTTTCTCAGCAGGTTGTTCCTTCCACCATAGTTGAAGGAAACCCTGTCCATATACTCATATTCCATTACTCTGAATTGTGACCTAGTTCTTTAAATTTTACCTAGCACGTCATATGTGTTGGTTAACATGCATTCACAATTCATAGAATGAAGTGTGGTGTATTGGACAGTCATTCATAAGTGACGGTGGGTACGATACTCATCATCATCTTCCTTAATTACGGAGTTATCTGGTGTATCTCCTAGCAGTTCTCGTATTATGTTTAGTAAGTCATTACTAATGAGTATGTCTCTAACGGTGTTGGTAACAATCAATGAAGTAAGACCCATCTACCTTAAGTTCTTCATAACGCTAAAGAGCCATAGTTATAAACATTTTGGGTATGACATTATCTACAAAGATATTTGCTAAGACATGAAGATTAAGTTCATAATATGGAGTTCATGTTTTAAAACAATTTTGGAACTCCCACTCAGACAAACATCCCTCATAGTTTATTCTAAGTGATTACACGATCCTTGAAGAACATACCTCCCCCGATCGTCACGGCCATCAGTATGTTGTCCAAGGTAGGCCATCATGCCAATCATATCATCTATGTGACTCATGCTCGACCTTTCGGTCTCTTGTGTCCCAAGGCCATGTCTGCACATGCCAGGCTCGCCACCACACCCTATGTGATTTGTTGCTTTGTCATACAAGGCCATGATTCTGGGCATGCTAGGCTTGCTACACCCACCTCATTTGAATGTAAAAATGTTTGACATCCGTGTGACACGTATGCCTTCATAATGAAGAACTTTCCAGGTGGTGCTCACTAGGGTAAGGAAACTATGTTGGTTTCAGTGAGGGATCATCCTATAATGATACCGTCGTATATCTAACATATTAGCAAAACATGATTTAACAATATAAATCATACTAACTATGATGTCCCCCTGCAAATTAAACTTTAGACGCCTCTACTTTATCTTTTGCAAGTTTTACGTGGCTGCTAGGGGTTTCGAGATAGAACTGTTTCTATGCCTACGAACATACAACCACAACAACCCAGCAATTGTCCCTATTACACCCCTGTCAGGGCCCTCCGTTGCAAACTTCTTCGCAAAGCTAATGTTAGAGAGACAGACACGCCCAAAGCCACTTATATGGTACACGCCATATGTCAAGCGTGGAACCAGTCTCGCGTAAACGCGTAAGGTCGGTCGGGGCCGCTTCACCATGACATTGCCGCAATGCTAAACGAGTACACGTGGGAGTGTAAAAATTGGAGAATTGATGCCACATACTAGATGTGTTCTATCCGTACAATACATCTATGCATAGCCTTGCTCTGATACCACTGTTGGGGTTCGGGGAAGAAAACACAAATTTTTGATAACCTACGATACCCAATCCCAGGACCTATGCTATGTTGATGCAAGTAACGGATAGAATTAGATCACATACCAGTATGTAGCCGTTTAAGCGGGAAACGTTACCGCGTGAACGTGGTTGGTGTAGTCGTACCAGAAATCCCCGATGCCGCGCAGCTCCACGATGACTCCGATAGCCACCCGGTCCTTCAGACCGATGACGGATTAGGTCCCCGTCGAAACGTTGTCGGTGAAGATGTCGCGATACGGCCACGACGATGAAGTAGCGCCACAAATTTAGCGCCTCACGGGATTACACACATACGTGTACCCGACGTCCCTCCGGGGTCAGAACCAGAAGAGCAGCGAAAAGAAGATGGATTCGGATCCCGATTCCAGCAGCACGATGGCGCGCGTATGGTGGAGAAATCCCCAACCCAGTGTAGACTCCAAACAAGCGGAGTACGCTCATAGGAGGGAGAAAGAGGAAGAGAGAGATGAGAACTTGTCTCAAAATTGGATGAAGGAAAAAGGGAACCCTACCTCTCCTTATATAGGCCAAGGAGGGGGGCACACCTCCCTCAACATACCATGTGGTACTCAACCAAAGGGAAGGGGGAGGGAAAATATGCCTAAGGGGGCATGGGCCCCTCCCTTGGCGCCATGGGCCAATGGGGGAGGCTCCCTCCTCCCCTAATGGGCCTCTTTAGGCCCATATGCATTTTTCTTCTATTTTAATTACATTTAATTATATTTGAATATTTATTTCAGATAATTAAATAATAAAATATATTTAAAAATTATTAAATAAATTTTTTAACCTTTGAAAATTCCCAGAACAATTTCTGACCTCCACCGGAAACAACTCCGGTGTTCTCTCTTATTTCTCCGGTGATCCCGAATCAATCCTTAATGCGTTGAATACCCTTAAGTGTGACACCCTACAGTCTGGGAAACATCAGACATGATCAAGTCACTCTCTTGATCAATGACCTGTCAGAACCCTCTGTTAGGTAATGTGCTAGGGTTAGCAAGTCACTTGCATCATGTTAAAAATTTCAAAAAGAAATCCTTGAAATCAAAATCAAAAGGAAAATGGGAGAAGGAACCCCCCCAGATGAATTAATTCAAAAGGCCAGATAAAAATCTTCTCCAAAAATTCATGTTAGATTTTTGAAAAGTCTTATAAATGAGTGTGATCACATATCAAGTGATGTGGGACCCACCCCATGCTCATAGATTTTTCAAATATTCAAACAGGAGCATGGAATTAAATTTAAACCCCCATTTGAATTAAAGTTCAAATGATTTGATTTTTAAAAAGTGCCAAACTTTATAAGTGGCTAGTCTACTATGAGATGAGGCCATATAAAAAGTTTCAACACTTTAAAAAATGCCTAGCTATTTATTTGCTAAGCTAAACAAAATTGCAGAAAAGAAAACCAGAAGAAAATAAAAAGAGGCTCAGCTGGTTTTCGGCCCAACTCGTTCCTCAGCCAGCCCAAGCCCACCTGGATGCTTGTCGTCTTTCCCAGGCAAGCGGGCACGCTGCTGCGTGCCGGCCATGTCGAGGCCGCCGACTGACACCGCGACGCCGACGACGTTCCACGCCTCCCCAAGCCTCCAAGACGTGCCACGGAGACGCCCAGGACACGCCGCATCTATTCCCCCCGTCCAGAGCTTCCTCCTCCTCATCCCGTGCTCGATTTCGTCGCCGCCCGAGGACTCGCCGGAACGCGCCACCGTGGAAGACGCGGCCGACGTGCGCTAGGCCCCAGGAGAGCTTGTCCATCAGCTTCATCACCGTCGACTTCGTCGCCATGCAAGGAATCAAGATCCCGGAGCCCTCCTAGTCGTCGGAATCGTCACCGAGAGCTCTCCGGATCCGCCGCTTGTCGCCGTTCAATACTCCGTCTACGTTCCCTCCCCGACTCCGTCGACTACCTCGTCGTGTTCCCTATAGCCTGGTGAGCGTTTCCCCTCAAGCGACGGCTTCCTTCCCCTCCTCTAGATCGATCTGCCATGGACGCCGGAGTACCGAGCCGCCGTGCTCGTCGTCGACGAGACTACGCTACGCAATCGACCTCGTCACCTTGTCCATCGCGTTCCCTGTGCTCCACTGCTCCGAACACAACCATCCCCGCCCCAAATGGCGTTCCGTAGCGAGGTTGGACTCCAGCCAGTAGCGCCGCCGCCGCAAAGCTCGACGCCGGCGTGCGTGCAGGGCCTCCCAGCCTCCCCTTTCGGTCTCAATCGATGCGCGACACCGAGAGCTTCATCTCAGTGGTCGAAGCGCGCGATTTGGGCCACGGGAGGGCCGTCCCCGTGGACACCGCCGCCTCGGGTGGTCGCCGGAGACACGTCGCCGGCGAGGCTGACGTGTCTGGCATGGTTAACCGCTAATCACCCCCCCTAATCCACCCCAGAGAGGCTGACAGTGGGCCCTAGGCCCCCTAATCATCTCTATTTAATTAAACAGAGAGGGGATTAGCCCCTGAGTCCATGACAGATGGGGGCCCCATGTCAGTTTGACTAGGTCAAACCCCCTTATGTCATGCTGACTCAGTGCTGACGCAGTAATTCGAATAAATGGTTTTATAAATCCAGAAAATCCAGAAAAAGGCTGAAACTTTGGAAATTCATAGAAAATTCATATTAACTCCAAATTGGATAAAAAATATATGAAAAATGATCAGGAGAAAATAACCTATCCAAATATCCAACTTTCAACTTTGTTTGAGTTGAATTTAAAATGTGATCAGTAGCATTTGCTATTTGATTTAAATGGAATTAAATCAAATTCAATTCAAAAGTTTTTGCAACTTGAACCATGGCAACATGCTACATTTCATTTACACATCAGAGGCATATCATACACATTTCAAAATGATTCAACTTGATCAAACAATGTCACATGTAACTTGGTTAAGTTTGAATTCAAATTGGAGTTTGAATTTGCAATTCAATTTGCAATATACTCCATTTAAATGGAATTGCTTCACACATCAAAGCATATACATCAAGTTTCAACCTTCCATCATGTGATTGTGCATTGTATTTACTTTGCTACCTTGTTTGTTGTTTGTCGAGTAGAGGTGGAACCGGAACAGGAGGCTGCCCCCTTCGTTGAAGACCCCGAACCCGAACCTCGTCAGCAAGGCAAGCAAACCCCCATTGATCATGTCGACAAGATCCCACTTCCCTCTCATGTCTCGCTTATGCATTGTTTAGGATGATTACCATGATGCGTTTCTACCGCATAGATGAACCCATTTGTTTGCATGACCTATCATTTTGTCACAGTAGTAAGCAAACCACAATCCTCGCAAATGTAGGAGTTGATTGATATCATGTGGCCCCTGCAATTGTTACTGCTTATTGCATGCTTAGAGTGATACCATGATGATCATGTTATTTGAGTCGGGATGATAGTGATCATGATGATGATGGTAGAAAGGTGTTGGTGAATCTACCCTAATACAAGGTGAACGATGAGAGGCTGTGTAGGAGTACACGGTGGGTTGTCTCGTTGAACACCGCCCTAAGTCCGAGTTCTTGTGTGGTGATCCAAGATGAAGAGTACAACCACACATTGGGCTCACTGACCCCTCTCAGCTTACTAACTCATCCCTTTCGATGTCCAGATGTCGCAATAGTTCGGAGTTCTGGTAGGTCTGTGGCCTGGCTGCTAAGTGAGAGAACTGCTCACCCGAGACCGGCTTATGCACCACGCACACATCACTTGGGTCCACTTCGGTAAACCGGCCGGGTTCACGATAGTGGTAGCCAACCCAGGTAGGCGGCTTTCTTGGACTAGATAGGCTATGAGGTAACAGTTGTGGTGAGCATCCTCGCTGGGACCCCTTGAATGGTGTCGAGATCAAAGGCGGTAAATGATGATCATGTGTGTGTAGCGGTACACCCCTGCAGGGTTAACAAAACTATTCGAATAGCCGCATCCGCGGTTATGGACTGCTTGGAAAGCTTAGCTTGATTGTTAGACAACTTGAACTGGATACTTATAAAACACACCAAGATAAGTGTGAGTGCTATGGCGTGCTTTCTCGTGGGGAAGTAGAGGAAGGCACCATAGTGGTGTAATTGGTTGGAGAAAGTAGTGGACTCATGTACGCTTCTTACCTCAGGTCTGCTATTCGTAGTCCAGGACTAGCCAAGTCAAAGCTGGCACTTCTGCAAGTGAAACCCCACCTCCTTTTACCTTGATACATGTGCATGAGTAGTATAGCTCCTATGTAAGTCTTGCTGAGTACGACTTTGTACTCACATTTTCTTAATCTATGTTTTAGATGAAACCACAGACCCCGAAGGTGGCTTCTTCATCGAGCTCGACGACTGAAGATCAAGATAGTCTAGTCCCAGTCACACGACTGGCTCCCTCGTGGAGGGCTTGTGTTTAAATAAGGCTTCTTAAGCCATTTGTTAAACTTGTCTGTACTCAGACATACTTTGCTTCCGCTTGTTGTTGTAATGTTGGATCACATGTTTGTGATCTCTGTGTGTACTCTATAAGAGTTATCAATAAAAATTTATACTTTGTAGAGAATTGCAATGATACCTACTGTTCATACAAGGCATGTGTGCTGCGTGTATGTTTATAACATGCATGTCTTTGTATGGGTTTTCGAGACCTTAGTTGTGATCTGGATGGCGGTCTTTCATACACCAAGCGGCCCTTAGATGTGCGCAGCTTGGGGCATCGCGATGCGATTGTTCGAGACTCTGTCTCGTGCACACTTTGTGGTATGATCGAGCCCGCCCTAGACCCCGACTAAGTGATCGTGCTGGAGTAAGTCTATGTAAGAGTTATGAGATAGTCGATAGTATGGTTGAGGCGACTTGTCTTTGAATATGGGAGTTCATCGCCCATATCATTAGACTTGTGTGCGGACGATGAGGACCCATCTCAGTTGATCATCCGGCCTGGATGGGATGCCCCTCACGTACGATGCTTTCCGGGAACGTTCTGTGCTTGGCCTTGTCTGCTTAGACAAGTGGGTACGGTTCTCGGCTCTCCATATGACTATGTCCTAGCTGGACTTTCATACGCTAACCCCGGGTCCCGACACCATCGATCAAACCTGGTTACAGTCCTAGATGGCCCCTACGCTTCCATCGAATGAAACTTCATCGATGTTGGAACCGTTTAAAGTTGAGCATTATCCCTTTGTCCTATGGTACTTTGTTTGTCCGAGGTTTGATCGTCGGTATCCAATATACCTAGTTCGTCCTCGTTACCGACAAACATGTTTACTCATTCCCGTATTTCAACCCTCTTGACCTAGTCACATGATTGCAATCTTTATGATGTAATATCACCGAGTGGCCCAGAGTAACTATCCGTAACTCGGATGGACAAATCCCGCTTTGATCTATTTGCATACTCATTAACGTATCTATTCGGAATACCCAAAGTGCACCTTTATGGCCAGCATATTTCAGTCAGGCGGTGGGTTACAAATCAAAGCATCCTCATAGATAGTAATTATGTATGATCATTACGGTTAAAGGATCTGGTCACTACGTTGTAGTTATCGCAATGTTGAACTTATGTGACTCGATCACATTGCAACACTTCTGGTGGGTGTGTGTCCATCATATCATTCTCACAATGACATGACCCCATTGTCAATAGGCAATTATGTCCTCATGATCAGGAAACCTTGATCATCCGCTTGACAGTGGACTAGTATACTAGAGTTAACTAGGGACCTGGTTGTTTTATACCACACGTGTATTAATGTTGACCCTTAATAAAGTTATAGAAGAGTATAAAATTTATTATGAACTAATGGAATATGCTAATAAACATATTTTATTTGCCTCCAGGGAACATTCCCAACAAAGACCTACTTCCTGCCTTTCTAGATTACAAGGGCCCTAGAAGTCGTCGGTGTCTCAAGAACCTATCTAGATTGATTCGTCCCTAGGATACCCCAGGGCTTCGGCTTATATACACGCTGACGAGGGGGTGTCCCAACGACTCCTACAGACGAGGGTACCTGGTGCGTGTCAAGACAAAAGGCCCACTGGAAGCTTCGACTGACCCACGACTGGCCCACTCGAAGCACCGATGTAGGAGTCCTTGGCGATTATGGAAGCTGCGACTTGGCGTCCAAGACTAAAACTAGATTAGGCAACTGCTTCTGTAAACCTAGATGGACTCCTTGCGACCCAGCCTAGTATATAAAGGCTGAGAGAAGGGACATCTAGGGCATCCAATCTCATAGCAATGCCTCCGGTCCCGAGGGATCTCGCCTCAACTACCACTGTAATCACCTCCATCATAATACAAAAGAGCACTAAGTAGGGGTTTCATCGATCGAGGGCCCTGAAACTTGGTAAATCCCTGTCTCCTATTGATCCTGCCGGGTCTATGAATTATCCCCCGATAGTATCCCCCAAGATTGGCATGGGGCCGGCTCTAGGGAAATCTTCTTCAAATAACATTTTTACCACCAGACCTGGCAATCCACAAAGTTAACGTCCTTCGCGTCCCTTTGCCCTGACCAATGTATAAGGTGTATCGTTTAAATAAATCACACCAAGGTTTGAAAACAATCCATGATTCTACTTTTATCGAGGCATTGCCCTTAATTAAGTTCCTTCGTATGGGGAACCGATGAGTCCCGTGCTTTAAAGGCTGACGTTGGAATCTTTATCCCCTCCATCGATGAATTTACTATTTTACCCTCACTTTAGGCTATTTAAACCGAGAAGCAGTCACGATTCATTCACGCACCTCCTTCCTTTTCCACCTTCTTAATTCTTCCCCACGCCTACTCTCATGGCCCCCAAACTTCCCCTCCGTGAAGTTGAAGAGACAAGCCCTAGCACAAGCCATGGCGCCAGGGGCCGGGGCCGTCGTGGTCGTTGTCGTGGTGGCCATGTTGGTCGTGGCCGCAGTGGTCGTGAAGAAATTTTGGCTAGTCCCCGCGATACGACCGCCCACAATGGCATCTAAAACCGCAATTTCATGGTAAACATTCGCTCCCACATTCGTCGTTGCATCGAGCTTCTGTTGGGGTTCGGGGTCAGAAAACACAAAATTTTCATAACCTACGATACCTAATCCCAAGACCTATGCTATGGCGATGCAAGTAACAGATGGAATTAGATCACATACCAGTATGTAGCCGTTTACGCGGGAAACGTTCGTGCGTGAACGTCGTTGGTGTAGTCGTACCGGCAATCCTCAATGCCGCGCAGCTCCACGATGACTCCGATAGCCACCCGGTCCTTGAGACCGATGACAGGATTACGGCCCCATCGGAACGTTGTCGGTGAAGACCTCGCGATACGGCCACGATGATGAAGTAGCGCCACAAGTGTAGCGCCTCGCGGGATTACACACATACGGTGTACCCGACGTCCCTCGGGCTCCGAACTAGAAGAGCAGCGGAAAGAAGATGGATTCGGATCCCAATTCCAGCAGCACGACAGCGTGCGTATGGTGGAGGAATCCCCAACCTAGTGCATACTCCAAACAAGGGGAGTCTGCTCATAGGAGGGAGAGAGGAGGAAGAGAGAGATTAGAGAAACTTGTCTCAAATCAAAGTTATCAAGAAAAGAGCACCCCTACCCCTCCTTATATAGGCCAAGGAGGGGGGCACACCTCCCTCAACTTCCCATGTGGGACTAATCCCAAGGGGAGGGGGCATATGCGCCTAGGAGGGGCATGGGGCCCTTCATGGCGCCATGGCCCATGGGGGGAGACTCCCTCTTCCCATAATGGCCCCTATGAGGCCCATGTGCCTTTTAATTCATTATTTAATTATTTAAAGCAGATTTTTAATATTTAATTCATTAATTAAATACTAAAACATATTGAAATAATATTTTGAACAATTCAAAATCTCCAGAAACATTTCTGGCCTCCACCGGAAACAATTCCGATGTTCTCTCTTATTTCTCCGGTGATCCCGAATCAATCCTTAATGCGTCGAATACCCTTAAGTGTGACACCCTACGGTCCGGGAAACAACAGACATGATCGAGACAATCTCATTGATCAATGAATTGATCAATTGGACCTGGTTACAATCCTTGATAGCCCCTGCGCTTCCATCGAATGAAACTTCATCGTTGTTGGATCTGTTTAACGTTGAGCATTATCCCTTTGTCCTATGGTACTTTGTTTGTCCGAGGATTGATCGTCGGTATCCAATATACCTAGTTCATCCTCGTTACCGACAAACATGTTTACTCGTTCCCATGATATTACAACCCTCGTGACCTAGTCACATGATTGCAATCTTTATGATGTAATATCACCGAGTGGGCCCAGAGTACCTATCCGTCACTCGGATGGACAAATCCAGCTTTGATCTATTTGTATACTTATTAACGTATCTATTCAGAATACCCAAAGTGCACCTTTATGGCCAGCATATTTCAGTCAAGCGGTGGGTTAAAAATCAAAGCATCCTCATAGATAGTAATTACGTATGATCGATACGATCAAAGGATCTGGTCACTACATTGTATTTATCGCAATGTTGAACTTATGTGACTCGATCACATTGCAACACTTCTGATGGGTGTGTGTCCATCATATCATTCTCCCAATGACATGACCCCATTGTCAATAGGCGATTATGTCCTCATGATCAGGAAACCTTGATCATCCGATTGACAGTGGACTAGTATACTAGAGTTAACTAGGGACCTGGTTGTTTTATACCACATGTGTATTAATGTTTCTGCTTAATACAATTATAGCACAGTATAAAACTTATTATGAACTAATGGAATATGGTAATAAACATATTTTATTTGCCTCTAGGGCACATGCCCAACAGTATCCCACTTGCACTAGAGTATAAATAATCTAGCTGCACATTCTGTGGATCATAACTCCATATCATGTATATGGGTATTGATCATGCTTGCCTGTGGAAAAAGGTTGTATCAACGATCTGGGTACCATTCAGATCCGTATGTCTTTTGCAAATCATTAATGTCACCTAGTTTGAAATTACTTCATTATCCATTATAATGATGAGGTATATATATCTGGCGGTAGAGTGAGACTTCGTTTGTTGTGTTTCAGCAATGACATCCGGTGGGTCACGAGGACTTTCCCATAGTCATGCACACTAAAAATCACTCAGTCAGGTTTCGAACTTCTTAATCCAAAATATAACTCCTGCCACTTCTAAAGCATCCACATCAATGTAGATTTAATCCTTAGTGCATTGTATGCAACTGTGATGTCTAACCATGTTTCTTTCTACTTAAGCATTCATTAGTATGATATCTCAATTTTCTAGGTTAGTGTCACAACTTGAACCAGCATAACATTTATGGTCAAGTCCACTATCCTTTACAAATTAGAGATGTATCCTCAGCTCTCTCAAGACACTGAAGGATAAACTTAACTCTTTGTTCAATGATTTACGCATAAATCATATCACAACATGTTCTTAGGGTCACATTACGTCGAGTACATAACTCTGGTTTTATATGAAAGAACCTATGATAGAGGCATAGAGGATGTAGCACATCCATTTCTTTCCTTTATTTAACCCTTGTTCTTGTACTGAGATCAACTCGATACTTCTCTTGGATATACAAGTAAGAACTACTTCTTGACTTGTCCCATTCTGAACTCCTTCAGAATCTTATCCAGGAAAGTATTTCGACTCAATGTTCATCAAACACATTAATCTATCTTAATGGATTTTCAATGCTTAACTTCATTCATGAAAGATTCCGACAATCATTAATACCAACTACACCATTCTTTATATGTTATCCTTATATAAGAATGTTGTCATGCTCCCACTCAAATATGTCATGCACATATTAAGTTCAGGATAACACTCACATAGCTCCCACTCAAATATGTCAGTCACATATAAGGTAAGGATAACATCCACATAGCTCCTACTCAAATATGTCAGACACATATAAGACTAGGATAATACTCCCATAGCTCCCACTCCAAATATGTCGTCCACATATTAAGTTTAGGAAACCATTCAGCTCCCACTCAGTTTCATGCGAATGCATGTTTCTCAATATTTTGGCTAAGTCCAAAATCACTTTGATCATCCATCAAATTGAGAATTCAGATTACGAGACACTAGTATCCTTATGTTTTCAAAACCTTCTTGTTGTACCAATTACAACACTTCTTCAAATGCATGATTTGAGGAAGTCACGGTATTGATAACAATTTGGATCAATCGTAGTGAATATCCCATTGACTCAAGCATCTCTATATATTGTAGTCAACCTTTTGAATTTGTCAGAAACATTCTTTGAGACAAATCGATCTTGATGTCTTTTTGATGTTCACATATATTCCTTATAACTTTGAAGTTATTGGGAATATCAAGTAAACTCCTTACTCGATAAGATTCAAGTAATCTTAAATGTGATTCAATATCGGATTTCATGACTCATAGTCATATCTCGTACTTAGGTCCACCATCGCTTCTTTGTAGTTCATATGCATGTCTTGTTTCATTAACAAGAAAAGTGAATCGTGAATATTACTTTGCACAAGGGAAAATATGTATTCTTGAATCCCACCTTATTCAGTAAAAGCTTTAACCGAAACATCATGATCATTATCATTAGTTTCTCCTCTAATTGTGGAGCTTTGCTTCTGGAACATATTCCATTGCGCTACTCTGACATTTGGAGGCAAGGTGAATTACCTTGATTGAACTTTCACTTTTCTTCCATTACCACATTTTATCTAGAACAATTCTTGACAAACACCAAACTTAGAAATACAAGTTTTGCTCCTTTGGTTCTAGTTATGGAAGATGCATCCATAAGGATACACTACAAAGATAATTTATCATATAAATTAGGCTTCCTAGAAACCACAACACACGGTAACTTATATAGTGTTGGTTTCCACGAACTTGGATGGTTCCCAATACTGATGTGAGTGTTTTCATATTAAATTAATAACTCTAAACAATAATAACACAACTTGGTAAGTGATAACTTAGACCATACACTATTCAATAGAGTATGATTACGATGTTTAGGCACATCAACAATATTGAAGTGTTCCAAGCATTCTAATTTGTGGAACAACTTTCACAAGTTTTTTATGCCCAAGGCTGACTCAAAACATTGTCACTTTGATCAAATCGTAGAGACTTGTCTTTCTTGTTAATTTAATATCCATCTTTACTCTGAAATTCCTTTTGATCATATAGAATTATTTCAGACTCATGTTTCATTAGTGAATACATATATTCATCTAAGTCCACATACGAAGTTCACGAAATAATGAAATTCACTACATGCTGATATATGATACATCACAATGTATGATATTCAACAATCAGTACACACTCTGTTTTACCAGAATGCGAGGTTTTAGTCATCTCACCTCAAGAGGCATGGTTTGCATATGTCAAGAGATCAAGTATCCCAAGACTTCATCAAACCATTCATGACTTAAACTGTAGTGTTATTATTAAGTTTGGATAATTTCTTGGCACTACAATATTTCTTATAAATGATCAAACTACTATCATCAATATAAGAATAACTCATTCATAACCGTAATGTGACCATAAAAATATCATTCATAAAAGGAGAACAACTGACTTGTTTCTCACTAATACGAATAATTTTCTTTGCGAGATGCAAGACCCACTAATAATGTTCACATTCAAACGATCATAAATGTATTCATATATTTAATTAAATGATAGATGTAGAGGGAGAGTGTTGTCGACCATCAACTATCTTGATCATCATCAGCACACATTGTCACCTCATCCCTTCCGAGCCACTCTCAAGCAGTAAGTTCAAGCATCAAATACTTAATTAACTGCAATAAGTGTTTTGTGGGGAAAAGACATTTATAACTTGTATATCAAATATACTTTCTCCGTCAATGACTATTCCTGCATTGGTTCTACATTTAAAGTTCACAACTTTAATCTTGACCTCATGACAGGTGAACGATTCTCCTTCATGACACAGTGTAGACATGGTCTTTGTAGCTTGGAGGAAGCGGACAACACTTCCTAGTTATCGCAAAATAACTAGTCATCTAGTAGTCCAAGTTATACACAAGGTGTTCATGTATCTTATACATTTTCCAAGTGACATTCTCAGCAGGTTGTTCCTTCCACCATGGTTGAAAGAAACCCCGTCCATATACTCATATTCCATTACTCTGATTTGTGACCTAGTTCTTTCAAGTTCACCTAGCACGTCATACGTGTTGTTTAACATGCATTCACAATTCAGATTCATAGAATGAAGTATGGTGTATTGGACAGTCATTCATAAGTGACGGTGAGTACGATACTCATCATCATCTTCCTTAATTACGGAGTTATCTGGTGTATCTCCTAGTAGTTCTCATATTATGTTTAGTAAGTCATTACTAACGAGTTTGTCTCTAATGGTGTTGGTAACAATCAATGAAGTAAGACCCATTTTCCTTAAGTTCTATATCAAACTAAAAAGAGCCATAGTTTTAAACATTCGGGTATGACATTATCTACATTGATATTTGCTAGGACATGAAGATTAATTTCATAATATGGAGTTCATGTTTTACAACAATTCTGGAACTCCCACTCAGACAAACATCCCTCATAGTTTATTCTAAGTGATTAAACGATCCTTGAGAACTATACCTCCCCCGTGTGACACGACCATCAATATATTCTCAAGGTAGGCCATCATGCCAATCACATCATCCATGTGACTCATGCTCGACCTTTCGGTCTCTTTTGTCCCGAGGCCATGTCTGCACATGCCAGGCTCGCCACCACACCCTATGTGATTTGTTGCTGTGTCATACAAGGCCGTGCTTCTGGGCATGCTAGGATTGCTACACCCACCTCATTTGAACGCGAATATGTTTGACACCCATGTGACATGTGATGCCTCCATAATGTTGATCTTTCCGGGTGGTGCTCACTAGGGTAAGGACACTATGTTGTTTAGTGATGGATCATCCTATAATGGTACCGTCGTATATCTAACATATTAGCAAAACATGATGCAACAATATAAATCATACTAACTATGATTCCCCCCCCCCCCCCGACATGCAAATTAAAGTTGAAAATGCCTTTCTACTTTATCTTTTGCAAGTTTTACGTGGCTGCTAGGGGTTTCGAGAAGAGAAACGTTTCTATCCTACAAAAAACAAGCCACAATATCAATACCGCAATTGTGTCTATTACACCCCTGTCGGGGCCCTCCGTTGCAAACGTCTTCACAAAGCTAGGGATAAAAAGACAGACACCCCCAGCCACTTATATGGTACAAGCCATATATCAAGCGTGGAACCAGTCTCGCGTAAACGCGCAAGGTCGGTCGGGGCCGCTTCATCAGGACATTGTCGCAATGCTAAACGAGTACATTTTGGAGGGTAACAATTGTAGAATTGATGCCACATCCTAGATGTGTTCTATCCGTACAATACATCTACCCATAGCATTGATCATGGTACCACTGTTGGGGTTCGGGGCAGAAAACACAAAATTTTCATCACCTACGATACCCAATCCCAAGACCTATTCTATGGCGATGCAAGTAATAGATGTAATTAGATCACATACTAGTATGTAGCCGTTTATGCGGGAAACGTTCCCGCGTGAATGTGGTTGGTGTAGTCGTACCGGCAATCCCCGATGCCGCGCAGCTCCACGATGACTCCGATAGCCACCCGGTCCTTGAGACCGATGACGGGATTACGTCCCCGTCGGAACATTGTCGGTGAAGACCTCGCGATACGGCCACGATGATGAAGTAGCGCCACAAGTGTAGCGCCTCGCGGGATTACACACATACAGTGTACCCGACGTCCCTCCGGGCTCCGAACCAGAAGAGCAGCGGAAAGAAGATGGATTCGGATCCCGATTCCAGCAGCACGACGGCGTGCGTATGGTGGAGAAATCCCCAACCTAGTGCATACTCCAAACAAGGGGAGTCCGCTCATAGGAGGGAGAGAGGAGGAAGAGAGAGATTAGAGAAACTTGTCTCAAATCAAAGTTATCAAGAAAAGAGAACCCCTACCCCTCCTTATATAGACCAAGGAGGGGGCACACCTCCGTCAACTTCCCATGTGGGACTAATCCCAAGGGGATGGGGGCATATGCGCGTAGGGGGGGGGGCATGGGCCCTTTCATGGCGCCATGGCCCATGGGGGGAGACTCCCTCTTCCCCTAATGGGCCCTATGAGGCCCATGTACCTTTTAATTCATTATTTAATTATTTAAATCAGATTTTTAATATTTAATTCATCAACTAAATACTAAAACATATTTAAATAATATTTTGAACAATTCAAAATATCCAGAAACATTTCTGGCCTCGACCGGAAACAATTCCGGTGTTCTCTCTTATTTCTCCCGTGATCCCAAATCAATCCTTAATGCGTTGAATACCCTTAAGTGTGACACCCTACGGTCAGGGAAACAGTAGACATGATCGAGACAATCGAATTGATCAATGACTAATCAATTGGACTTGGTTACAATCGTTGATAGCCCCTGTGCTTCCATCGAATGAAACTTCATCGCTGTTGGATCCGTTTAACGTTGAGCATTATCCCTTTGTCCTATGGTACTTTGCTTGCCCGAGGTTTGATCGTCGGTATCCAATATACCTAGTTCATCCTCGTTACCAACAAACATGTTTACTCTTTCTTGTGATATTACAACCCTCGTGACCTAGTCACATGATTGCAATCTTTATGATGTAATATCACCGAGTGGGCCCAGAGTACCTATCCGTCACTCGGATGGACAAATCCCGCGTTGATCTATTTGCATACTCATTAACATATCTATTCGGAATACCTGAAGTACGCCTTTATGGCCAGCATATTTCAGTCAGGCGGTGGGTAGAAAATCAAGGCATCCTAATAGACAATAATTACATATGATCATTACGGTCTAAGGATCTGGTCACTATGTTGTAGTTATCGCAATGTTGAACTCATGTGACTCGATCACATTGCAACACTTCTGGTGGGTGTGTGTCCATCATATCATTCTCCCAACGATACGACTCCATTGTCAACATCTTAATTGCTCATTATCAGGGAACCTTGATCATCAATTGCCCAATGGACTAGTATACTAGAGTTAACTAGGGACCTGGTTGTTTTATACCACACTTGTATTAATGTTTGCGCTTAATACAGTTATAGAACAGTATAAAACGTATTATGAACATATGGAATATGCTAATAAACATTGTTTTGCCTGTAGGGCACATTCCCAATAGCTTCTTCCTTCCTTTGCCATCGCCATGGAGGACCTCAAGCCCCCAGGCTTGTTCTTACGTGTTGATGGGTGTCCATATGGCCCCATCTGGGTGGAAACAAATTTTGAGGAGGAGGTTTCGATGTTCCTCGGGAAGGGATGGAAAACCTTTGCTCGTTGGTACAATTTGCGTAGGGGTGATTGCCTCTGTTGTAGGTTTGATGGGAAAGATTCCATGTTGGTGAGACCTTTTAATGCCCATGGCGACCGCATGGAATGTTGTGCGGAGAGCAGTAGTGAAGCCGACTCAGAAGAAGAAGACAACTCTCATCGCTCCCCTGCCGCACGTAACCAGAGCGGAAGGATCATCACGAGCTATGGATCCTCCGACTCACCGTCGTATGAAGGATTTCAAGGCCGAGGAGGTGGTGATAGCTACTCCAGCTATGAGCGAGATGTCAGAGACGTCAAGAAGATCCCAAGGCGTGCTCGCAAGTAGACTACTTAGGGTTTTATTTCCTTTTGTCTGTGGTGATGCCCTTTGAAACTACTGGGCTAATTGACTTGTCTAAAAAAGGCAACGTCTTAATTTTATGAAACGAACATCCAAACCGACTTTTTTTTATGAAATGCCTTCGTCTTTGTTTTTTTTGTCAAGCGATGGAGTCGACTTTAGCCTGATTAAATGTGTCATGACGAAGAACTGGAAGACTCCTTTGAAGAAGGGGTATTATTCTTGTGTCCTTTGTTTTTATCCGAGTCCTGTCAAGTCTGTTTGACTTCATCTTCTTATTCTTCCAGTGGGAAGAGTCAACAAAAAGGCGAAGAATTGAGTCTTCTGACCCTAAGGATTTGGACCATCCAGACAAGATGACTTCATCACATCGACTTTCTTTTATATTTCTGTTTTTTTTGTTTTTGTTTTGCAGGATTTGGACCATCCAGACAAGATGACTTCATCCCATGCGTAGCGCTATTAGTAAGTGAAGCTGGTGTAACACTCTCACTGTCAGTGAACAGTAATCAGGGTTACTGTTCATCTCTACTGTTCAGAACTTTTGTTTAATCAACTTGGATCAGTTCAAATTCAATTTCCACTTTGTTATCCTGGAATGCAATGTGATCATGACCTTGTTCAACTTGGATCAAACCAATACCTAGCTCAATTCAAATGACCTTTGCATTGAAATCAATTTAAACCCTAAATGCCTTTTTGTGGAATAATAAAATATGGGGACAATAAATCTTTTCCAAAAATCTTGGAACCACTTTTATAAAATCCCAAATAATCATTGGACCATGCCCATGTAATCATTGGTATTTATTGTGCTATGGAAAATTCTAAACAAATCAAAACAGTGGCCAAAAACCCTATTTAAATCATTTAATATTTAAATCAAATATTAAAGGACTTTTATTATTGCCCAGTCTTTTTGTGGCAGTAGTATATGGTGTTACACTAATGTTAGAACCTACTACATATTTTTACAAAAAGACTAAAGCAACTAAAATAAATATAAATAGAAAAGAACAGAAGGCCGAAAAGAAATAAAAGAGATAAAAGCAAAGAGGCCCACCCTCCCAGCCCACTAAACCCCCACCCCACCGAAACCGGACCGAATGGCCCACCCCCGGTCGTCCACCTCCTCCCGTACGGGCACCATGGCGTGGCGTCCATCCACCATGGCCACGGCGACGAGCCCCCCCTCCGTGGCACGGATCCGGCGATGGTCGACACCCCAATAGAGGCAGAAACCCCCTCTGGAGCAACCCTAACCCTAGCCTCCCTCCCCGTTTTCCCCTCTCTCTCTGAATCACGCCCGTCCGCGCGCCCGTGGACGCGACCTTGGCGCCGGCGCGGCCAACGGCGAGCAGAGCCCGTCCCGCCACGTCCAGGGCCCCCTCCATGTTCGTCCTCGCCGTTTGCCCCCTACTGCTCGAGCCGCAGGCCACCGGTACCGCTGAATCGGGCCGCCCCTTCCACCGCGGACGCGCCGCCATTGTCGTCGAATTGGCTCCGCCCGGACCTCCTCGCGCCACCCCGAGCCCTCCCCGAGCACCGCGGTGAGCTTCTGAGCCGATTCCCCCTCTCCCTTCGTCGTTTTAGCCGTCGTGGTAGCCTCCTCGTTCACGCCCGGCAACCGTAGCCCGCCATGGCCGGGCCGAACTCCGCTCGCCCACGCCCGCACCCAGTCCGCGCTCTGGCCGCGCCCCCTGCTTTCACAGCACGTTCCCGTGCCCTCCCACCCGCGAGTTCAGGCGTCCGGCCTCGTGTGCTTCTCGGCTCCTGGCCAGAGGCCGCGGCCATGGACGCGCCGCCCCCTTTGCAGCCCGCGCCACCCTCTATCTCCGGTCGTCAGCCCCGCCGCCTACACGCTCGCGACCACGGCTCCTCCGCACCGCTCGCCGGAACGCCCCTCCCTCGCTAGTTTTGCCCCGCCGCCGTGGTCCGGTTCGTGTCCGGCGTGGGCACGCCTGGCCATGGTAGGCGCCGTGTCACGGCTGTCGCTGGCGTGCACAGGCAGCGGCTTGGTGCCACTGACCTGTGGGCCAGCCCGGTATTGATTAGCCCCTAACCCATGTTTAACTAAATACCCCCTCCCCTAGTGGTTGACATGTGGGGCCACCCCCCCTAATTACCTCTGGATATTTCAGATTAAACATAATGGATTATATAAAATCAGTGGCTGACATGTGGGGACCCTGATCTGTTAATTAAATAAAATGGTTTAAATGCCCCTCCCTATGACATGTAGGTCCCACTGGTCAGGTTTGACCAGTCAAACTGTTATGGATAATGTTCTGTTTTAATAATAAAAATAATTCAGAAATTCTTTTAAAAAGTGATTTAAATATTAGAAATTCAATATCTTTTAAACCGTAACTCGGATCGAAAAACTTTATACATGAAAGTTGATCAGAAAAATACAACGGATAAGTATACGCTGTCGATACCCTCACCACACCCCCCTAACACACCGATCATCGACATTCCCCCTCCGGGCTGTCTGTCGATAATTCCCGGTACCGATAAAAGGTACCCGGATGAATTTATTTCGAACACAAAAGTTGTTCGGAATAGTTCAACTAACCCGGATACACCCCCCTTATGTTTGTCGGATGTCCACGACACCTCCGGCTTGATCCTTCCCCCTCCGGACACCCTGTCCGGTAATCACCCGGAGCCGTAGCTCATCCCCGGATGAATTCCGGCTCCGAGCAAGTACATTGCACTGCGTTAGAACCCCATTAACATTGCATACGCCATGCTATTCATTTGTTTGTATATTATTGCTGTGTATTTACTGTTTCCTCCCCCCCCCCTTAATCTTCGGTAGACCCTGCTGCTACCGCCGACTACACTGCTGCCGGGTACGACTACTTCGTCGACGACCCTGCCCCTACCGTCGAGCTTCCAGGCAAGCAGAGCCATTCTCTTCCCCAGATATCGCCTATCTTTCCGTACATTTCTTGCACTAGGCATGTTTACTGCTGCTACTACGATTACAATCCTATTCAATTGCATAGCCTGTTTTTGTCGCCCCTTGATGTACCTCTTTTATCCTATGCTGCCTATTTTTATTATTATGCATTATTCAGCAGTGAGCCCTGCGCATTGTTAGCTAGGATTAGATAGAGGGCCGTGATCACTCAGGGGAGTGAACACGGATACAAATATTATAACTGCACAGGTACGGTACAAAGAAGACACCGCCAAAGGCCCCTACCTGGGTTATGCCTAGTCACCTCAAGTGTGAGCTATCCGGGTGTAATCCTTGTACTCCACTCGAGGCTGACTTTGTCTTGCCGCCATAGGGTCCTGGACATCGGTTGTCCTTAAGGTAAGAAATTCGGGCGACCCAACGGTGCCCGCGAGAGGTATATTGTCGGGAACGACAGGGAGGGTACGACCGACGTGACTGGCGTGCTTGGCCCCTTCTCGTATCTCGCGACAGTTACCAAACCACGAAAGTCGAGCTCTACCAAGAGCACACGCGAGACAAGGTAAGGAGACGGTTCACCTTGTTGGTAACCGCAGTGACTTGGTGGGACGACAAGGCAGGCACCGATATACTGGTGGTCCTGACTGCTGTCGTTGACCGCGGGTCGGTTAAGTCGAGGCAACGATAACGGTTGTCACGCAGGTTAATTAAAATGCTAAATGGTTCGGCGGATGACTTGAGAGGCCCGTTGGTCTTTACGCACTACCTACACGTGGGATTACGGTGTGGGCCCTCCGCGTCGTAGTTCGTCCGGAAGCTCTCCAGACGTCAGCAGTACCACGGGCTGATAGCTGGGAAGCGGTCTTGTCTTATTTGCTGCAGCAGGTGTGTTTGGATTTGCTTTTGCTTCATCGGTCAGTTTCGTACCGTGCAGGAGCGTGCAAGGGTGAGGGACCTAGACCCCTTGGCGAATAGGATATAGTCCGGCGGATGGCCTCTCTGCTGAGCCTAGGATGGGCTGCGTCGTGTCGGATAGCCTCGGTGGGGCGTTCCCTAACAAGGTTCACGCCACCCTGGAGATCCGAGCGTGCAGGCTGAACAGTAGTGCACCCCTGCAGGGAGTTTGATCTATTCGAATAGCCGTGTCCACGGTAACAGGACGCTTTATGCTGAAGCTGGATCTTACCACTAGAAACTATTATTATTAAACTGTATGGTTCCGGGTTTTCTTCCTCGCAGGGATGTCGAGGAGGTGAACTCGGAGGCATTGTTGTTATTAATCATTACAACTTATATTATACAATGTTGCAGCAACTTCTGCTTCGTTGTTACTTTATTGCTTTATATGAACTATTGGCTGTTTCTCTCCTCATGCTGTAAGAAAACGTCGGAAGATGCTAGTCTTCGATAGGCCTAGCTTCTTACCCTTATTCTGATTTCTATCTTGCAGTCCACTATATATACAGCCTCCCCTTTCCGTTGATACAAATGCATAATGCTTAGTAGCGGACGTAAGACTCACGGGTATGCTAGATACTCACCTTTGCTTTATTTCCCCTTTTATGTTTTGCCTGATCGGCCGCTGCAGTTGACGTTGGAGCCCAGGAGCAGGAGTACCCCGGAGGCGGATACTACTACGTCGAGACCCCCGCTGACCAGGACCAGGAGTAGTTTCGGAAGCTCCCAGGCAGGAGGCCTTGCCTTTTCGATCTGTATCTCTGATGTTATTTTTGCTAGCCTTCTTAAGGCAAAACTTGACTAACTATGTCTGTACTCAGATATTATGGCTTGTATAACTTATGTATTCGGGTCCGCGTGACCCCCCTTTATTGTAACATATTGGTTTATCCTTTTGTGTTTAGTGTTGTGCTGTGATATTCTCACCGTGGCACCCTAATCTCAGCCGTGTACCCTGCGTGTATGATTACTGTACACGGATTGATTTTGGGGGCGTCACAAGTTGGTACCAGAGCCGACTGCCTGTAGGAAGCCACCCAACCACTACCTGGTCGAAGTTGAGTCTAGACTTTGAAAAACTATTTTGCTAACTTATTGTTTGGCTTACGGACCCACATCGATGTCACTACGTGTGATATCTATGGTATTAGGATCTTTTCTCCTTACCTATGCTCTGGGACTCTGCTCTCTTATCCTTGTTGGTAAGTTTTACAAACGCTGACATTAGGATCACGTTCTTTTGATTCCACCCGGCGTTTTTGGTGCTTCCCCCCATTGATTGAGTCGTGTCGCAGGAGTCGTACCCCAGATCCCGGACCGCGGATCCCATTCTTATTCTGGGCAGGCCGCGCGTTCACTGGCATCAACTCTTGTGGCCAACAGTTTTCTTGCGGCGTGATTGACATAGTGGAATCTATGTCGCGTCGTGTAATCCTTACCGCGGTCTGCGCGCCGCCTAGTGTGTCCTTTTTCCTTAATTTCTACGACGTTACGCTGCCCGATTTTCGATTGATTCTATGTGTGGATGTGTATGTCTTATATGACTACTCCTATATATCCGCGCCTCCTCTTTGTTGTCGCTTTACCTCTTACTCGTTTCCGGCATCTCGTTAAAATGTTCATCGCTGAAATACCCCTGTTAAATTCTAGCAGGATGGCTGGTCGTGGTGGTCGTGGTCGTGGTCGTGGTGCCAACGATCCACCTCCGCCGCCGGACTACATGGCCGCGATGATGCAGCAGTTTCAGATGAACCAAGTGTTTATGCAAGGAGTCATAGATCAGCTCCAGAACCAGAACCAGAACCAGAACCAGAACCAGAACCAGCACCAGAACCACCCGCCTGTGGTTACTCTGCGGGATTTCATGCGTCTCAATCCCCCTCTCTTCCACCAACCGGAACAGCCGCTAGATGCTGATGATTGGCTTCGTGACATCACTCGTCAGCTGGAGTTCGCTAATGTGGGCGCTGCTGATTATGTCAACTTCGCGTCCTATTTCCTGCGTGGTCCCGCTGCTCAGTGGTGGGACACTTACAAGGGCTCGCTAGCTGAAGGGACTGTCGTCACCTGGAATGACTTCAAGACTACCTTCCGTGCTCGTTATGTCCCCCAGGAGATTATGAACCGTATGAAGGCCGAGTTCCGCAACCTCGTTCAGGGCAACAAAACTGTCGAGGCATACCAGAGGGAATTCCTCCGCCTCTCCCGCTATGCTGTAAGTGACCTCCCCAATGATGCAAGTAGGCAAGAGACGTTCCGTGATGGACTCAACGCAGATCTCCAGCTTGCACTGGCTTCGCAAGTCTTCCCCGACTTCGCCACCATGGTGAACCAGACTATCACTCTTGAGACCGCTCAGCTTAAGTTCGGTGGTTCGCCGAAGCGCCCCCGTGATGCTGGCTCATCTTCGGGCACAGCACAGAAGCAACGCGTTTGGCTTCCACACAGTCTTATGCGTCCAACTGCCCCTGCACCAAGGCCGTCGTATGTTGCACCTCGTCTGCCTCCGCCCCCGCCGAGACAGCCGAAGACTGAGACTGCACCTCTCCGTCCTCAAGATGGCCTGTGTTTCAAGTGCCGTCAGCCAGGCCATATTTCCAGAGACTGCCCTCAGCGACAGAATCAACTGGTAATTCACCCTGCTGGCCGCGGAAATGGTCGTGGCAACAATGGGACCCTCAACTATAATACTGGGTCAAATCCTCATGCTCGTGGTCATGCTTACAACATTGATGTTGAAGCAGCTCAGGCACATCCCGCTACAGTGATGGGTACTCTCCTCGTTAACTCAATACCTGCTACCGTTTTATTTGATACAGGAGCATCGCATTCATTTATGTCTGGAGCATTTGCTTCTAAGCATGGCATTTACCACGAAAAGATGCATACCCCCTTAATAGTCCGGACTCCCGGTACCCAGCGTCGTGTCGACATGGTTGCACCTAACCTCACTGTCGAGGTCGAGAGACTTGAGTTCATGGTTTCTCCACACATTCTGAAAACCTCCACCATCGACCTTATCCTTGGCATGGATTGGCTGAAAACCCACAATGCCGCACTTTACTGTGGCACCAAGGTCATCCAACTTTTTCATCCTTCTGGCGCGATTTTAAGTCACACTGCTATTGTGTCGATGAATGCCGAAGCTCGTATATATGCTCTGAATGCCTTGAATGTCGCACCTCTCGAAGGGATTGAGAAAGTCCCAATCGTTTGTGATTTTACCGACGTATTCCCAGAAGAACTGCCGGGGATACCCCCGATTAGAGAAGTTGAATTCGTCATCGACTTGAAGCCTGGCACCGTCCCTATTGCCAAGCGCCCATATAAGATGCCACCTCACCACCTCCTTGAATTGAAGAAGGAGATCGACACGGCCCTCGAGAAAGGCTTCATCCGTCCAAGTTCCTCTGCTTGGGGAGCACCTTCGCTCTTTGTCAAGAAGAGTGATGGCACGAACCGTTTGGTCCAAGATTACCGACCTATCAACCAAGCCACGATACAGAACAAGTACCCCCTCCCTCCGATCAATGATCTTTATGATCAACTTGCTGGATCCACGGTGTTTTCAAAACTCGACTTAAGGTTGGGTTACCATCAAATCCGAGTCCGTGATGAGGACATCCCGAAGACCGCATTCATTACTCGCTATGGTTCATACGAGTACACCGTCATGTCATTTGGCTTGACCAATGCACCAGCCACCTTGTCCAGATTGATGAACTTTATATTCATGGAATATCTCGACAAGTTTGTCGTGGTTTATCTGGATGATATATTGATTTACTCCAAGACCGATGCAGAACATGCTGAACATCTTCGTCTTATAATGGACAAGCTTCGAGAACAAAAACTCTATGCTAAGTACTCTAAGTGTGAGTTCTGGTTTCCTGAAGTGACCTACCTTGGTCACGTGATTTCCAAGGATGGCGTTGCCATCAACCCCGAACGTATCCAGGCTATTCTTGACTGGACTCCGCCCAGGACTGTCAAGCAAGTCCGAAGTTTCCTCGGCCTTGCCATCTATTGCCGCCGTTTTGTTGAGAATTTCTCCAAGATTGCCAAGCCTCTGACTAATCTACTTCACAAAGGCGTCAAGTTTGAGTGGACTGATAAATGTCAAGAAAGTTTTCAAGCCCTGAAGGACAAGCTCACTTCACCCCCGGTGCTTGCTCCTCCTGATACTCAGAAGGACTTCGTGATTTATTGCGACGTGTCTCGTCAAGGATTAGGCTGTGTCCTAATGCAGGAGCGCAAAGTGATTGCTTATGGCTCTCGTCAGTTGCGTGCTCACGAAGAAAACTATCCAACACATGATCTCGAATTGGCAGCGGTAATTTATGCAATTAAGCTGTGGCGACATTACCTCGTCGGTAATCGTTGCGAGATCTTCACCGACCACCAAAGCCTGAAGTACCTGTTTACGCAACCAGACCTGAATCTCCGCCAACAGAGATGGCTTGAGACAATAGCCGACTACAACATGGGAATTTCTTACACCCCTGGCAAAGCTAATGTGGTGGCTGAGGCCCTGAGTCACAAAGCCTATTGTAGTGAACTTGAAGTTCAAGTGCAACAGCCACGTCTGTATGCAAAACTCCGCAAGCTGAACATCGAAATTGTTCCGCAGGGATATGTGAACTCCCTGGTGGTCCAACCAGACCTTGACACCCGCATAAAGACGGTACAACATTATGACTCCGACATTTGGAAGATTAAGCGTCGTGTCGCCAGCGGAGAGCCCTCATTCTTCACTATTGATGCAAATGATGATAATGCGGTGTACTTCAAGGGTCGTTTAGTGGTTCCGGTAGCCAAGGCCAACCTGAATTATGCCTCTGATGTCATGAAAGAAGCTCATGATACACCCTTGTCGATTCACCCTGGTAGTACCAAGATGTACCAAGATATTCGTCAGCGGTACTGGTGGTCCAACATGAAACAAGACATTGCTCGTTATGTTGATGAGTGTGACGTTTGCCGTCGCGTGAAAGCCGAACATCAAAGACCTGCTGGAACTCTGCAACCACACTCTATTCCTGAATGGAAATGGGACAAGATTGAAATGGACTTCGTCACCGGATTTCCCCGATCACAGAAAGGTCATGATGCCATCTTTGTCGTCATCGACCGATTCTCCAAGGTTGCTCATTTTCTGCCTTTCAAGGAGACGATCTCTGCTAGTCAGTTGGCAGACTTATATGTTTCCAGAATCGTGTCGCTCCACGGTATTCCGTTGGAGATCAGTTCCGACCGAGGCAGTATTTTCACCTCGAAGTTCTGGGATAGTTTCCAAGAAGCTATGGGAACTCACCTAAATTTCAGCACCGCTTATCACCCCCAGTCGCAAGGACAAGTCGAACGAGTCAACCAAGTGCTTGAAGATATGCTCCGAGCTTGTGTCATCTCATTCGGTAAGAAATGGGAGGAATCTCTTCCATTTGCTGAATTCTCGTACAACAATAGCTATCAAGCTAGTTTGAAGATGGCACCCTTTGAAGTTCTCTATGGACGTAAGTGTCGAACCCCTCTGAATTGGTCAGAAACGGGGGAACGAACCCTCATTGGTCCGGACATCATACAGCACGCCGAAGATCAGGTTCGCGTTATTCGTGAACACTTGAAAGCTGCTCAGTCCCGCCAGAAAAGCAACTATGACCGCAAGCATAAGGAAATGGTCTATCAACCTGGCGAATACGCGTACCTCCGTGTCACTCCGATGAGAGGCACTCATCGCTTCGGAATCAAAGGCAAGTTAGCTCCTCGCTACATTGGCCCGTTCCGTATTCTTTCCAGGAGTGGACCAGTGGCATACCGATTGGAATTGCCGCCGAACCTCTCTCAAGTCCACGATGTATTCCACGTGTCGCAACTCCGACGCTGCTTCAAGGACCCTATTCGTGAAGTGGAACATGATATGATTGAATTGCAACAGGACTTGACTTATCAAGAACATCCAAGCCGCATTCTCGATCAGTCTGAACGCAAAACCCGCAACAAGACAACCAAGTTCCTCAAAGTTCAGTGGTCGAATCATTCTGAAGATGAAGCCACTTGGGAACGCGAAGATCGTCTACGTGAAGAATACCACGATCTTTTCCCCTCTACCGCCTAGATTCTCGGGACGAGAATTCTTGTAGTGGGGGAGATTTGTAACACTCTCACTGTCAGTGAACAGTAATTAGGGTTATTGTTCATCTCTACTGTTCAAAACTTTAGTTTAATCAACTTGGATCAGTTCAAATTCAATTTCCACTTTGTTATCTTGGAATGCAATGTGATCATGACCTTGGTCAACTTGGATCAAACCAATACCTAGCTCAATTCAAATGACCTTTGCATTGAAATCAATTTAAACCCTAAATGCCTTTTTGTGGAATAATAAAATATGGGGACAATAAATCTTTTCCAAAAATCTTGGAACCACTTTTATAAAATCCCAAATAATCATTGGACCATGCCCATGTAATCATTGGTATTTATTGTGCTATGGAAAATTCTAAACAAATCAAAACAGTGGCCAAAAACCCTATTTAAATCATTTAATATTTAAATCAAATATTAAAGGACTTTTATTATTGCCCAATCTTTTTGTGGCAGTAGTATATGGTGTTACACTAATTTTAGAACCTACTACATATTTTACAAAAAGACTAAAGCAACTAAAATAAATATAAACAGAAAAGAACAGAAGGCCGAAAAGAAATAAAAGAGATAAAAGCAAAGAGGCCCACCCTCCCAGCCCACTAAACCCCCACCCCACCGAAACCGGCCCGAATGGCCCACCCCCGGTCGTCCCGCTCCTCCCGTACGGGCACCATGCCGTGGCGTCCATCCGCCATGGCCACGGCGACGAGCCCCCCCTCCGTGGCACGGATCCGGCGATGGTCGGCGCCCCTATAGAGGAAGAAACCCCCTCTGGAGCAACCCTAACCCTAGCCTCCCTCCCCGTTTTCCCCTCTCTCTCTGAATCACGCCCGCCCACGCGCCCGTGGACACGACCTCGGCGCCGGCGCGGCCAACGGCGAGCAGAGCCCATCCCTCCATGTCCAGGGCCCCCGCCACGTTCGTCCTCGCCGTTTTCCCCCTACTGCTCGAGCCGCTTGCCACCGGTACCGCCGAATCGGGCCGCCCCTTCCACCGCGGACGCGCCGCCATTGTCGTCGAATTGGCTCCGCCCGGACCTCCTCGCGCCACCACGAGCCCTCCCCGAGCACCGTGGTGAGCTTCTGAGCCGATTCCCCCTCTCCCTTCGTCGTTTTAGCCGTCGTGGTAGCCTCCTCGTTCACGCCCGGCAACCGTAGCCCGCCATGGCCGGGACGAACTCCGCTCGCCCGCGCCCGCGCCCAGTCCGCGCTCTGGCCGCGCCCCCCTGCTTTCCCAGCACGTTCCCATGCCCTCCCACCCGCGAGTCCAGGCGTCCGGCCTCGCGTGCTTCTCGGCTCCTGGCTAGAGGCCGCGGCCATGGACGCGCCGCCCCCTTTGCAGCCCGCGGCACCCTCTGTCTCCGGTCGTCAGCCCCGCCGCCTACACGCTCGCGACCACGGCTCCTCTGCACCGCTCGCCGGAACGCCCCTCCCTCGCTGGTTTTGCCCCGCCGCCGTGGTCCGGTTCGTCTCCGGCGTGGGCACGCCTGGCCATGGTAGCCGCCGTGTCACGGCTGTCGCTGGCGTGCACAGGCAGCGGCTTGGTGCCACTGATCTGTGGGCCAGCACGGTATTGTTTAGCCCCTAACCCATGTTTAACTAAATACCCCCTCCCCTAGTGGTTGACATGTGGGGCCACCCCCCCTAATTACCTCTGGATATTTCAGATTAAACATAATGGATTATATAAAATCAGTGGCTGACATGTGGGGACCCTGATCTGTTAATTAAATAAAATGGTTTAAATGCCCCTCCCTGTGACATGTAGGTCCCACTGGTCAGGTTTGACCAGTCAAACTGTTCTGGATAATGTTCTTTTTTAATAATAAAAATAATTCAGAAATTCTTTTAAAAAGTGATATATATATTAGAAATTCAATATCTTTTAAACCGTAACTCGGATCGAAAAACTTTATACATGAAAGTTGATCAGAAAATACAACGGATAAGTATATGCTATCCATACCCTCACCACACCCTCCTAAGACACCGATCATCGACATTCCCCCTCCGGGCTGTCTGTCGATAATTCCCGGTACCGATAAAAGGTACCCGGACGAATTTATTTCGAACACGAAAGTTGTTCGGAATAGTTCAACTAACCCGGATACACCCCCCTTATGTTTGTCGGATGTCCACGACACCTCCGGCTTGATCCTTCCCCCTCCGGACACCCTTTCCGGTAATCACCCGGAGTCGTAGCTCATCCCCGGATGAATTCCGGCTCCGAGAAAGTACATTGCACTGCGTTAGAACCCCATTAACATTGCATACGCCATGCTATTCATTTGTTTGTATATTATTGCTGTGTATTTACTGTTTCCTCCCCCCCCCCCTTAATCTTCGGTAGACCCTGCTGCTACCGCCGACTACACTGCTGCCGGGTACGACTACTTCGTCGACGACCCTGCCCCTACCGTCGAGATTCCAGGCAAGCAGAGCCATTCTCTTCCCCAGATATCGCCTATCTTTCCGTGCATTTCTTGCACTAGGCATGTTTACTGCTGCTGCTACGATTACAATCCTATTCAATTGCATAGCCTGTTTTTGTCGCCCCTTGATGTACCTCTTTTATCCTATGCTGCCTATTATTATTATTATGCATTATTCAGCAGTGAGCCCTGCGCATTGTTAGCTAGGATTAGATAGAGGGCCGTGATCACTCAGGGGAGTGAACACGGATACAAATATTATAACTGCACAGGTACGGTACAAAGAAGACACCGCCAAAGGCCCCTATCTGGGTTATGCCTAGTCACCTCAAGTGTGAGCTATCCGGGAGTAATCCTTGTACTCCACTCGAGGCTGACTTTGTCTTGACGCCATAGGGTCCTGGACATCGGTTGTCCTTAAGGTAAGAAAGTCGGGCGACCCAACGGTGCCCGCGAGAGGTATATTGTCGGGAACGACAGGGAGGGTACGACCGACGTGACTGGCGTGCTTGGCCCCTGCTCGTATCTCGCGAGAGTTACCAAACCACGAAAGTCGAGCTCTACCAAGAGCACACGCGAGACAAGGTAAGGAGACGGTTCACCTTGTTGGTAACCGCAGTGACTTGGTGGGACGACAGGGCAGGCACCGATGTACTGGTGGTCCTGACTGCTGTCGTTGACCGCGGGTCGGTTAAGTCGAGGCAACGATAACGGTTGTCACGCAGGTTAATTAAAATGCTAAATGGTTCGGCGGATGACTTGAGAGGCCCGTTGGTCTGTACGCACTACCTACACGTGGGATTACGGTGTGGGCCCTCCGCGTCGTAGTTCGTCCGAAAGCTCTCCAGACGTCAGCAGTACCACGGGCTGATAGCCGGGAAGCGGTCTTGTCTTATTTGCTGCAGCAGGTGTGTTTGGATTTGCTTTTGCTTCATCGGCCAGTCTCATAACGTGCAGGAGCGTGCAAGGGTGAGGGACCTAGACCCCTTGGTGCATAGGATATAGTCCGGCGGATGGCCTCTCTGCTGAGCCTAGGATGGGCTGCGTCGTGTCGGATAGCCTCGGTGGGGCGTTCCCTAACAAGGTTCACGCCACCCTGGAGATCCGAGCGTGCAGGCTGAATAGTAGTGCACCCCTGCAGGGAGTTTAATCTATTCGAATAGCCGTGTCCACGGTAACAGGACGCTTTATGCTGAAGCTGGATCTTACCACTAGAAACTATTATTATTAAACTGTATGGTTCCGGGTTTTCTTCCTCGCAGGGATGTCGAGGAGGTGAACTCGGAGGCATTGTTGTTATTAATCATTACAACTTATATTATAAAATGTTGCATCAACTTCTGCTTCGTTGTTACTTTATTGCTTTATATGAACTGTTGGCTGTTTCTCTCCTCATGCTATAAGACAACGTCGGAAGATGCTAGTCTTCGATAGGCCTAGCTTCTTACCCTTATTCTGATTTCTATCTTGCAGTCCACTATATATACAGCCTCCCCTTTCCGTTGATACAAATGCATAATGCTTAGTAGCGGACGTAAGACTCGCGGGTATGCTAGATACTCACCTTTGCTTTATTTCCCCTTTTATGTTTTGCCTGATCGGCCGCTGCAGTCGACGTTGGAGCCCAGGAGCAGGAGTACCCCGGAGGCGGATACTACTACGTCGAGACCCCCGCTGACCAGGACCAGGAGTAGTTTCGGAGGCTCCCAGGCAGGAGGCCTTGCCTTTTCGATCTGTATCTCTGATGTTATTTGTGCTAGCCTTCTTAAGGCAAAACTTGACTAACTATGTCTGTACTCAGATATTATGGCTTGTATAACTTATGTATTCGGGTCCGCGTGACCCCCCTTTATTGTAACATATTGGTTTATCCTTTTGTGTTTAGTGTTGTGCTGTGATATTCTCACCGTGGCACCCTAATCTCAGCCGTGTACCCTGCGTGTATGATTACTGTACACGGATTGATTTTGGGGGCGTCACAGATGGTAAGGAAGTTTTTATATTCCTGTTTTTTTTTGCAATTGTTGCTCTTTGTCCTCATGGACTCCTCTACTCTTGGTTCGTTGCTTATGGGGAAACGCCCCACAACTATGGTGGTCACTCCTATCCCTACTGAAATTGTGCCTTAAAAATACCAATTGGTATTATCGATTATGTCTTGGCTAATCGTTATGCATGAGACAGACATCCGAGTGAACACCTGCTATATTTATCACAACTATGTTCATTATTCAAGCTTGCAGGTGTGTCAAGGGATTTTGTTGAAGAAATTATTCTCCGTATCGCTTATAGATAAAGCTTCATATTGGTATAAGCTCCTCGATAACTCACATCTACTTAATTGGCAAGAGCTTATGTCTCTCTTTTATACAAAGTTTTATCCTCTTCATGAAATTCATCGAGACGGGAATTACATCTATAACTTTTGGCCTCGTGACGGAGAGAGCATCGCTCAAGCTTGGGGGAGACTGAAGTCCCTAATGTTCAAATGCCCTATTCATGAACTCCCCAAAGATATTATACTTACAAATTTTTATGCCAGGCTTTCTCGTCAGGATAAGGAGATGTTAGATTCCTCCTCTAGCGGGGTATTTGAAACAAGAAGCATTGAAGAAAAATGGGATCTCATTGAGAGGATCTAGAAGAACACCGAAGACTGGGAAATCGACAAAGGTATTGAACCCGATATAAATTATGAGCATGATTACATTGAGAGCTATGTGAAAACTGATTATTTTAATACCTTTTCCTCTAAGATTGGTCTTGATTCCCAGCTTATGATTGATTTTTGTAAGAAATTTTCCTCTCACATTGACTCTTCTAAGGAGGAGAAGGATCAGTATCATAAACCCTTTAAAGAATTACCTGTTGATATAAATGTTGCTGACCCTATTCTGCCTGCAGTTTTATATGAAAATCCCCCTTTTCCCGCAAGGATAAGGGAGCACTCTTTTGTGACAGGCAAAATAAATAAAAGTGAGAGAAAAACTGTCGAACCTGAGGACCTGATCAAGGTCGATCCTCAAGTTGCGGTGGTTAAAGATTTAGTTACTAATGATGTTTCATATTCCATTATAAACTTTTGTGCTATTTCAACTAACAATGTTACAGCAGGGAATAAAAGCCCAATTTCAGGTACACCAGTTGTATCTGTCAAAATAGGAGATCACCATTATTATGGGCTATGCGATTTGGGATCCAGTGCTAGCGCTATTCCCTACTCACTCTATCAGGAGATCATAGGTGAGATTTCACCCTGTGAACATGAAGAGATTGATGTTAGTATTTATCTAGCAAACAAAGAAACTATCTCTCCCATTGGGATTGTGAGAGATGTTGAATTCCTATGTGGAAAGGTAAAGTATCCTACCGACTTTCTAGTACTTGGTTCAGTGCAAGATAGTTTTTGACCTATTATTTTTGGTAGGCCTGTCCTCAGAACTTGTGGAGCTATAATAGATTGCAAGAAAGGTACAGTTTCTGTTGAATTCAATGATGAGCCATATGAATTTAACTTTTCTAAATTCTCCAAGCAGCCTCGTGGTACTGATTTACCTAGTCATGATAGAATTATTGAAGATATTGCTTCCATTGCTATTCTTCCTAATGATCCTTTGCAGCAATATAACGAACACCACGAGAATGATATGCATATGCAAGAAAGAAATGAGTTAGATGAAATATTCACAAGACAAACTGCTATCCTGAAGCACAACCTTCCGGTTGAACCTTTAGGAATCCTAGCACAACCAAAAGAAGACCCGGTGTTTGACCTCAAACCACTTCCCGATACGCTCAAGTACGCTTATTAAGATGAAAAGAAAATATATCATGTTCTTATCAATGCTAACCTTTCAGGATTTGAAGAAGAGCGGTTATTGGAGACACTTCGTAGACACCATGGTTCCCTTGGCTATACCCTTGATGACCTTAAGGGGACTAGTCCATCGATTTTCCAACACACTATCAATCTCGAGCCGATGCTAAGCCAGTTATTGATCATCAATGACGGCTGAACCCAAGGATGAAGGACGTGGTTAGGACTGAAATTCTCAAGCTTCTAGCCGCATGTATCATCTATCCTATAGCTGATAGTAGGTGGGTAAGTCCAGTTCATTGTGTTCCTAAGAAAGGAGGTATGAATGTTGTTCCTAATGATAAAAATGAACTAATACCTCAAAGAGTTGTTATTGGATATAGAATGTGTATTGATTACAGGAAGTTGAAGAAAGCTACCAGGAAGGACCACTACCCGCTGCCTTTCATAGATCAGATGCTTTAGAGGTTGTCCAAAAACACCCACTTTTGCTATCTTGAAGGGTACTCTGGCTTCCCTCAAATTCATGTTAACACTGTCGATCAAGAGAAGACCACTTTCACGTGTCCTTACGGTACTTATGCTTATAGGTGTATGCCTTTTGGTTTATGCAATGCACCTTCTACTTTTCAGAGATGCACTGCTATTTTTCATGGTTTCTGTGAGGAGATTGTGGAAGTCTTCATGGATGATTTCTCGGTCTATGGAACTTCCTTTGACCACTGTCTCCACAATCTTAATAAATTTTTGCAGAGATGCGAGGATACAAATTTAGTTCTAAACTGGGAAAAGTTCCACTTCATGGTTAACGAAGGGATCGTTCTTGGTCACAAGATTTCCGAGAGGGGAATTGAAGTGGAAAACGCGAAGATTGAAGCTATTGAAAGGATGCCCTATCCAAGGGACATCAAAGGTATCCGTAGTTTTCTCGGTCATTCTGGTTTCTATAGAAGATTTATTAAAGAATTTTCTAAGACTTCGAGACCCCTCACTAATCTCTTCCAGAAGGATGTTCCTTTTGAATTTGATGAAGATTGTACGGAAGCCTTCGAAGTTCTTAAGAAAGCTTTAATAACCGCTCCTATAGTACAACCACCTGATTGGAAATTGCCCTTTGAAATTATGTGTGATGCTAGTGATTTTGCTGCTGGAGCTGTTTTAGCACAAAGGGTTGATAACAAATTAAATGTTATACATTATGCTAGCAAAAACCTTGATAGTGCTCAAAAGAATTATTCTACTACTGAGAAGGAATTCTTAGCAGTAGTGTTTGCTTGTGATAAGTTTAGACCTTATATTTTTTATTCAAAAGTCATTATTCATACTGACCATGTTGCCCTTAAGTATCTTATGGCGAAGAAGGATGCAAAACCAAGACTCATCAGGTGGGTACTCCTTCTTCAAGAATTTGATTTACAGATTGTTGATAGAAAAGGAGCAGACAATCCAGTGGCGGACAATATTTCAAGGATGGAAGACATACCACATGATCCCATTCCAATCAACGACAGTTTTCCAGACGAACAACTTGTCGTTGTAAAAGTACAATCTCTTTCGGATCCTTGGTTTGCATATTATGCTAATTTTATCATTGCAAAGTATTTACCTCCAGGTCTAACATTTCAGCAAAGGAAGAAGTTCTTCCATGATTTGAGGCATTACTTTTGGGATGACCCTCATCTTTTCAAAGAAGGTCCGGATGGGATCGTGAGAAGATGCATACCGGAACACGAGCAGAAAGACATTCTCAGACAATGTCATGATAGTCCCTACGGAGGACATCATGCCGGTGAGAGGACCACACATAAGGTTCTCCAATCAGATTTTTATTGGCCTACTCTCTTTAAAGATGCTAGAAATTATGTTTTATCTTGTGATAAGTGTCAGAGAGTTGTTAATATTAGTAGGAGGAATGAGATGCCTATGAATTACTCTCTAATGATTGAGCCTTTTGATTGTTGGGGTTTTGATTTTATGGGCCATTTTCCTCCCTCGCACAAGTACACTCACATTTTAGTAGCTGTTGATTATGTAACCAAGTGGGTTGAAGCAATCCCCACTGAGAGCGCTTATTACAAGACATCTTTGAAAATGCTCAAAGATGTAATTTTGCCTAGGTACCTCCTGACTGATGGAGGATCACATTTCACGCATGGAGCTTTTAGAAAAGATCTAGCCAAGTACGATGTCAATCATAGAATTGCTTCACCGTACCATCCTCAAACTAGTGGGCAAGGTGAGCTCACCAATAGAGAGATCAAGTTGATCTTGCAAAAGACAGTCAACAGTTCTAGGAAGGACTGGTGAAAGAAGTTAGGAGATGCTTTGTGGGTGTATAGAACTGCTTACAAGAACCCCATGGGCATGTCCCCCTATAAGATGGTTTATGGCACGTCTTTCCACTTTCCATTAGAATTAGAACACAAAGCTTTTTGGGATGTTAGAGAGCTTAATGCTGACCCAAAGTTAGCTGGTGAAAAGCGCCTCATGAACTTGACTTCTGTAGATGAGTGGAGAAGTGAAGATTACGAGAGTGCTAAAATTTTAAGGAAAAGGTAAAGAAGTGGCATGATAGAAGGATTCTGAAACGTGAATTTAATGTTGGTGATAAAGTTTTGTTGTTTAGATCTTGTTTCAGGTTTTCTCCAGGTAAACTACTTTCCAGATGGGAAGGGCCATTTCATATCAAAGAAGTATACCGCTCTGGTGCAATTAAGATTAACAATTTTGATGGCACCAAACCCCAAGTTGTGAATGGGAAAAGACTCAAGCATTACATGGCGGGAGACCCCGTCAATGTTGATGTGAATTTAATACACACAACAACTCATGAAGAATATGTTGCAGCCTTATTTCAGATGCCAGCAGGAACAGAATAAGAAAAGGTATGTATTAAGTTAGGAAACATCGCGAACTGACATAAAAGTTCCATATTACAAGTTTTTGCAAAATTAGGAAAATTCGAAGCCTGATTGGAGCCGGAGAGGAGCTCCAGGGGGCCCAGGGTCCCCCTTGCCGCGGCCTACCTCCTGGCCGCGCCGGGAGGCCGCCTGGGCACCCCGGAGTCTGTCTCCGACCCCACTTTGGCTCGTTACCTTCCATTTGTTGCAGAAATATTTTCTATATGTTTCCTCGGATAGTCCCGACATCGTATCTCGTGATTTCGTGTGTTTTCTTTTTGAGCTGTTTCTGCCAGGACAAAAAGCTATTTTTAGAGATGTATTCTTGTGGCTCGAGCGGAGAAGAATTTGTGGGGCGACGTCTGCACCAAGTCCAGCAGGATTTCAACCAAGGGAAGCACATTGATTGGGCTACAGAAGAAGAAATCGTTGCAAGGGAAGCGGAGATGGAGCGCTCTGTGAGAGAGGAAGTCAAGATTATTACTGACCAACAACAAGGAGGTCCAAGCAATCCCATCATGGTGGGATCTGTCCAACCTCAATATGATCTTTCTCTTAACCTTTCAGGAACTCCCCCTTCACTTGAAGATCAACATACGATCCCCACAATCTCCGGGGCCTACCACATCACCAATAAACTATGTGAAGATTTCTGTGTACTGAAAGTACAAGTGGAACTCTTGGAATTAAAAAATTGAACCCTTCGCCGTGTCATCAGGGATCTGAAGAATGAATGTAACAACCCAAATTTCACAAAAATTAATTTTTTTTTCGGTGTGAATTGTTTGATTGTCTGATTGTTTGCGGTGTTTGCATCCTCGATTTATCGATCGGCGATTATTTTCCCCCTCTTATCTTGTACCGAACGGAGACCAACCCTTGCCACCCTGACACTCGACCTTTTCGACACCGGGTTTAACCCGATCACCGTCGCAAAAACCCGCACCAGACCAGCCGTAGCCAACAGAACGAAAACCCTGTTTAATAATTAAACGGGTTATTTTTATAGCGCACCGGAAAGTTTTCTCGGAACGGTATCAAAGTGAGGTACGATTGACGGGCTCGACGCGCTGAGCGCGTGGTTCGAGATTTTGTCCTAATCGGAGTCTGTACGGAGTCTCGGCGGTCATAAACGCGCAGCGCAGAAAAACGTGGTTCAACTCAGGGGTATTTTCGTCGTCTTCCATCACACCTACCCCTTGTCTGTAAATAGTAGCTCTCCCCTGCCATTTTTAGAAGAAAACCCTAAGGCAGATTAGGTTTTCCCCTAATACAGCTGAAACCCTAATCCACACCCAATTTCGGCCGTAGGATCTGCAGATCAACGGATCCAGAGCAACCACGTCTCCACCTGCAGCCTCCCAGTCTGTTTGGTCCCCGAAGGGCCCTCCCCAACCTGCTCGGGCCCTGATCTGGGCCGCCGCCACCCCCGGAGGCTCCTCCGCCCGATCCACCTCGCGCCGCCGCACTTCGGCAGCCGGAGCCGCCCCGCCACCGTAACCTCGATGATCTCCTTCACCTCGCCTCCCTCCCCTTTTCCCCTACTCTCTCTCATCCCCGCCCTCTCTGCCCGCAGGGCATGGGACGCCATGGAGTTGCGCCCGCAGGAACTTGGTGCCGCCATGGCCATGGCGTGAGGGAGCTCGCACCGCTACCCCCGAACCTCGCCGGTACGCTCCCCCAGCCAACTCCGGCGGCCGCCTCCAACTGCACCGCCTCCCGTAGCCTCCTCCTTATCGCTCCGCCTGCGTCCGCTCGCCGGAGTCCAGCCACGGCCGCGGTCGCCGCTGCCTGCAGCCGAAGGGACGAGGCGAACCCCTCGCCCACCCGCTCGCTGCTCGCACGCCTGGGCCGGCGCGCCCCCAGGCGGCCCACCTGCCTGGGTGGCCCAGCTCCCTCAGCCCGCCAGCTTCATGCGCCCACAGGCGACGCGCACCATATCCAGCTCTACTGCCTTCTTGGGCCGAGGCCCATGAGGTGAGGCACCCCCGTTTTTTCCTTTTATTTTATTTTATTTTATTTTGTTGCTGCGCTGCGAGTTGGGCCGGCCCACTTGCTATTTTTCGCATTGTGCGCACCTTAGCTAACCAGCGCCACCCCCTGTTGGGCCCGTGTAGGCAGATTAGGCCCGTTACTCTGTTTTTTGCTTTCCTGGTTTATTAAATTATTGCAGATTGTAATAGATTTTTGCGATGCCCGTATATTTTTAACGGTAGCTCGGATAGAGACGCATTAAACATGAAAGTTGCTCCGTTTTGCGTGTAGATTAATAAAATGTTTTCTTTTCCTTGTTTGACCTTGTCTACATGTTGTTTACCTGCTATTTACATGCCATGCCATGGTAAACTATAATTGCCATAACTT
The DNA here is from genome assembly GCA_950022295.1 of Bromus sterilis. Taxonomy (NCBI): domain Eukaryota; kingdom Viridiplantae; phylum Streptophyta; class Magnoliopsida; order Poales; family Poaceae; genus Bromus; species Bromus sterilis. The sequence goes on along the minus strand of OX465601.1, from coordinate 131,245,327 downwards.
TTTAATCGTTGCTCTGATAAAAATGTTCTTTATATGTAACTTGGCTAGAATTGCATGTAGATTGTGAATATGTTGCTCTTTCTTGCTAATAATAATAATAATAAAATATTGCTTAGGAAAAACAGTACCAAACGTTATAATTTTCGTGGGGTAAATAGTGATAAGCATGTTTAGGAGTTTGCCCCACTTAAACTGACTATCATAGATAGTTTATCTTATGATTCACCTCTTGTCATGTTTGTGTGCTATGCCATGCTTGAGTGACATGGCAAGTTAACAACCTTTGCTCATGCTGTGTAGCTAAACAACTTGAACCTTTATAAATGTGCGGTATCGTCGTGTGTGACGAGTACTCCACTTAACCTATTAGTAACTGCTCTCGACGATAGATGCGATGCCGTGCGTTTTCTTGTGTTACCTTCTTGTTGAGCATTGCTCGTGATTGCTTCGTAGTAATAGATGTTTGCTCGTCGATTGCTTTCCAGTGTTTCCTTCCTGTGTGCTCTCGTGGGTACCTCTCGGAGACGTTGCGAGCTTGCGATCGACTTCACCTTCGGTTTCGTCTTCTCTTAGGTAAGGGGGAGCATATATCATGCTTATAACTTTCAGCTCACTCACGCCTAGGTGTACGATAGAACGATTGCTTGATCCTACCACTTTATATTCATGCCTCTCAAATAAAACCAAACAGCCATGTCCTCCACATCCCAGCAAACCTTGTTCGGCTATGTTACTATTGCTCGCTGCTCAGCCACTGCTTAGTATGCATGCTAGGATGTTATCAACTGTTACCCTCTTACTCCTTGGTTTGTTCTATCACATTATTATATTGTTGTTGATGATATGATTATTATAAATGTTGACTATACTCGACGAAGTATGGAAGGTCTAGGCTATCCCGCCCCGACGCTTTGTTCCATTTGAGTCACCTAGGACCCGAGTTCCGGGTATTGTGTCTCTTGACGAGCGTGCCTAACCGCATGTGGGATACTATGGGGTCCCCTTTTCTTACCTACCTAGCTTCAAACATTTCTAGTGGTGGCCTAGCTGATTTACCATTTGAAACCATGCATATATGTCTGTCGGGTCGCTCCTAGCAGATATCCTTTAAACAACCTGGGTCAGCGGAGACATGGTTTCCCTGTTGGTCCACCCTTGACCGGCGAGGGCCCGGCACCATGTGAGGTGTCCTGGTAACCCAAACCCTATTGAGACGGAAGAGGCCGATCCGAGGGAGCGACCGGCTTTTGGATTGGATGTCGACTTAGCGGGGGCCACCCGGATTTGTTCGTTGTTAGCTAGAGGGACATGTCGTTTCGGATCTCTCGGAACTAAATCATAAAATGGTTGCCTATGATGGGTAGCAACTGAGAGAGATGGGCGTGTGTGAGGAGCCTTGTAATGGGAACTTGGTACACCCCTGCAGGGTTAAATCTTTTCGAGAAGCCGTGTCCACGGTTATGGACGACTTGAGACCTACTCCTTGTGCATAGACAACAACAACTAAGATAATCTTAATATAACTTGATCAACGTGTGTGTGCCTTGACTGCTTCTTCTTCGTTGGGATGCGAAGAGGAGGACAAGGATAGGATAGGTGTTATGTTTGTGTAAATAGCTGATAGCAAGATTGTTGGAGGCGATTCCTCATCGAATGCTTGGTTCTCATCTTACTCTAAAATAGACCGTTAGCCACTCATATATTGCTAGTGCGTCTGCAACCTCACCACTACCCCCATCTTACCGTGAGAAGTTAGTTAAAAGACTTTTGATATATTCTCACCCCTTGCTTTTCTTTTCCCTTTTATGGTTTGCCTGATCGGCCGCTGCAGTTGATTACCACCTCGACTCTTCTTCTGGACGCCTTCGTGGAGAGTCGACGACGACTAGTTAGGCGGATCCCAGCGGAGAGCCTAGACCCGTGTGGTTACGGGGATGGTGTGTTTTACCTTTGCCACTAGGAATTTGATTGTTGTCTGTACTCAGACATGTAACTTCCGCTGATGTATTGTATTAAGGCAGTTGTATGCCGATTGTATGATATGTTGTATCCATGTAGTTGTAATGTTGTGATATCATGTAGGAAATCCGGGGCATATGGCATTGTCATATGTCGCGGGGGGACAGATATGTGTTTCATCCCCGGATATGGATGGAAACATCTAGATCTAGAACAGTATCGCATATCGGGCCTTACAACTTGGTATCATAGCCTTACCGACCGTAGGATCCCTTTTCTGGCCGAAGTTGAGTCTAGACAAAAATATGTTTTGTAGTTACTAAGTTAGTTATCGGAGAGTAGGAATCTATTTACTCCTTACCCTTGCTCTGGTCAGGAAAAGTGTCGTAAGTGTTTTATTCTCGGCTTATCCCCTTCAAACTCTAGGATCTCGAGTAAGTGGAGTTTCGGAACCGTTACAATGCCTTGCTTGCAGCGTATTGTCTCGATTCCGATCTCAGGTTTGGGAAATCCTGTAGTACATTTAGTTCTTCCGACTCTGGGTAAATATCTTGGTCGTCTGTTGACTTCAGTCCTCTTGCCCACTATCCTCCCGATTTCAGTGAGAATGCTTCCCTTGATTGTCGCTTTCAACTATCGTTCTTCATCTTCATCTCCCGATGGTTTCGTTCTCCGACGTTGCCATCTCTTTGCGGAAATTTATCTCGACAGAAGTTCGACGTCGACATGGAGCACAGTCCCTTGTTGGTGGTGTTGAAGACCGTCGTGTCTCTTTTATCTCCCCTCCTCTCCTATGGATCGTCCAGGATCACGGGACGAGATCCCTTGTTGGTGGTGTTGTATTGTAACAACCCAAATTTCACAAAAATTAAAAAAAATTCTTTTCGGTGTGAATTGTTTGATTGTCTGATTGTTTGCGGTGTTTGCATTCTCGATTTATCGATCAGCGATTATTTTCCCCCCTCTTATCTTGTACCGGACGGAGATCGACCCTTTCCACCCTGACACTCGACCTTTGCGACACCGGGTTTCACCCGATCACCGTCGCGAAAGCCCGAACCAGAGCAGCCGTAGCCAACGGAATGAAAACCCCGTTAAATAATTAAATGGGTTATTTTTATAGCGCATCGGTAGTGTTCTCGGAACAGTATCGAAGTGAGGTACGACTGATGGGCTCGACGCGCTGAGAGCGTGGTTCGAGATTTCGTCCGAATCGGAGTCTGTACGGAGTCTCGGCGGTCATAAACGCGCAGCGTAGAAAAACGGGGTTCAACTCAGGGGTATTTTCGTCGTCTTCCATCACACCTACCCCCTGTCTGTAAATAGTTTCTCTCCCCTGCCATTTTTAGCAGCAAGCCCTAAGATATATTAGGGTTTCCCCTAATCCAGCCGAAACCCTAATCCACACCCAATTTGGGCCGTAGGATCTGCAGATCAACGGATCCAGAGAAACCACGTCGCCACCTCCAGCCTCCCAGTCTGTTTGGGCCCTGCAGGGCCCTCCCCATCCCGCTCGGGCTCGGATCTGGGCCGCCGCCACCCCAGGAGGCTCCTCCGCCCGATCCACCTCGTGCCGCCGCAGTCCGGCAGCCAGAGCCGCCGCGCCACCGTAACCCGATGATCTCCTTCACCTCGCCCCCTCCCCTTTTCCCCTTCTCTCTCTCACCCCCGCCCTCTCTTCCCGCAGCGCACGAGATGCCATGGAGTTGCGCCCGCAGGAACTTGGAGCCGCCATGGCCATGGCGTGAGGGAGCTCGCGCCGCTACCCCCGAACCTCGTCGATGCGCTCCCCCAGCCAACTTCGGAGGCCGCCGCCAACTGCACCGCCTCCCGCAGCCACCTCCAACTGCACCGCCTGCGCCCGCTCGCCGGAGTCTAGCCACGGCTGCGGTCTCCGCTGCCTGCAGCCGACGGGACGAGGCGAACCCCTCGCCCACCCGCTCGCTGGTCGCACGCCTGGGCCGGCGCGCCCCTAGGCGACCCACCTGCCCCAGCTCCCTCAGCCCGCCAGCTTCCTGCGCCCACGGGCGACGCACCCCTATCCAGCGCCACTTCCTTCTTGGGCCGAGGCCCATGAGGTGAGGCACCCCCGTTTTTTTCCTTTATATTTTAATTTATTTTGTTGCTGCGCTGCGAATTTGGCCGGCCCATCTGTTATTTTTCGCATTCTGCGCACCTTAGCTAACCAGCGCCACCCCCTGTTGGGACCGTGTAGGTAGATTAGGCCCGTTGCTCTGTTTTTTTTGCTTTCCTGGTTTATTAAATTATTGCAGATTGTAATAGATTTTTGCGATGCCCGTATCTTTTTAACGGTAGCTCGGATCGCGACACATTAAACATGAAAGTTGCTTCGTTTTGTGTGTAGATTAATAAAATGTTCTCTTTTGCCATGTTTGTCCTTGTCTACATGTTGTTTACCTGCTATTTACATGCCATGCCACTGTAAACTGTAATTTCCATAACTTTTTAACCGTTGCTCTGATAAAAATGTTCTTTATATGTAACTTGGCTAGAATTGCATGTAGATTGTGAATATGCTGCTCTTGCTTGCTAATAAAAATAATAAAATATTTTTTAGGGAAAAACAGTACCAAACGTTATAATTTTCGTGGGGTAAATAGTGATAAGCATCTTTAGGAGTTTGCCCCACTTAAACTGACTAGCATAGATAGTTTATCTTATGCTTCACCTCTTATCATGTTTGTGTGCTATGCCATGCTTGTGTGACATGCCATGTTAACAACCTTTGCTCATGCTGTGTAGCTAAACAACTTGAACCTTTCTAAATGTGCGGTATCGTCGTGTGTGACGAGTACTCCACTTAACCTGTTAGTAACCGCTCTCGACGATAGATGCGATGCCGTACGTGGTATCGTGTTGCCTTCTTGTTGAGCATTTCTTGTGATTGCTTCATAGTAATAGATGTTTGCTCGTCCATTGCTTTCCAGTGTTTCCTTCCTGTGTGCTCCCGCAGGTACCTCTCAGAGACGTTGCGAGCTTGCGATCGACTTCAACTTCGGTTTTGTCTTCTCTCAGGTAAGGGGGAGAATATATCATGCTTATAACTTTTAGCTCACTCGCGCCTAGGTGTAGGATAGAACGATTACTTGATCCTACCACTTTATATTCATGCCTCTCAAATAAACCCAAACAGCCATGTCCTCCACATCCCAGCAAACCTTGTTCGGCTATGTTATTATTGCTCGCTGCTCAGCCACTGCTTAGTATGCATGCTAGGATGTTATCAACTGTTACCATGTTACTCCCTTATTTGGGCTATCACATTATTATATTGTTGTTGATGATATGATTATTATAAATGTTGACTATACTCGACGAAGGATGGAAGGTCTAGGCTATCCCGCCCCGACACTTTGTTCCATTCGAGTCACCTAGGACCCGAGTTCCGGGTATTGTTACTCTTGACGAGCGTGCCTAACCACGTGTGGGATACTATGGGGTCCCCTTTTCTTACCTACCTAGCTTCAAACATTTCTAGTGGTGGCCCAAGCTGATTTACCATTTGAAACCATGCATATATGTATGTCGGGTCGCTCCTAGCATATATCCTTTAAACAACCTGGGCCAGCGGAGACATGGTTCCCCTGTTGGTTCACCCTTTACCGGCGAGGGCCCTGCCCCATGTGAGGTGTCCCGGTAACCCGAACCATGTTGAGACGGAAGAGGCCGATCCGAGGGCGTGGCCGACTTTTGGATTGGATGTCGACTCCCCGGGGGCCACCCGGATTTGTTCGTTGTTCGCTAGAGGGACCTGTCGTTTCGGATCTCTCGGAACTAAATAATAAAATGGTTGCCTATGATGGGTAGCAACTGAGAGAGATGGGCGTGCGTGCGGAGCCTTTTAATGGGCAGTTGGTACACCCCTGCAGGGTTAAATCTTTTCGAGAAGCCATGTCCAGGGTTATGGACGACTTGAGACCTACTCCTTGTTCATAGACAACAACAAATGAGATAATCTTAATATAACTTGATCAACGTGTGTGTGCCTTGACTGCTTCTTCTTCGTCGGGATGCGAAGAGGAGGACAAGGATAGGATAGGTGTTATGTTTGCGTAAGTAGCTTATAGAAAGACTTGTTGGAGGCGATTCCTCATCACATGCTTGGTTCTCATATTACTCTAAAATAGACCGTTAGCCACTCATATATTGCTAGTGCGTCTGCAACCTCACCACTACCCCTATCTTACCGTGAAAAGTTAGTTACAAGAATTTTGATATATTCTCACCCCTTGCTTTTCTTTTCCCTTTTATGTTTTTCCTGATCAGCCGCTGCAGTTGATTACCACCTCGAATCTTCTTATGGAAGCCTTCGTGGAGACTCGACGACGATTAGTTAGGCGGATCCCGGCGGAGAGCCTGGACCCGTGTGGTTACGGGGATGGTGTGTTTTACCTTTTCCACTAGGCATTTGATTGTAGTCTGTACTCAGACATGTAACTTCCGCTGATGTATTGTATTAAGGCAGTTGAATGCCGATTGTATGAGATGTTGTATCCATGTAGCTGTAATGTTGTGATATCATGTTGGAAATCCGGGGCATATGGCATTGTCATATGTCGCGGTGGGACTGATATGTGCTTCGTCCCCGGATCTGGATGGAAACATTTAGATCTGGAATAGTACCGCATATCGGGCCTTACAATGAACAACAAAAGGAATGAGGAGTAAATCTCCTCGGGTAATGGCATCCCCTTAGCTTGTTCCAAGCTTGGGGGAATGCCCGGTATCTTTATCTTTATCATAGTCTTTTAGAGTCAAGTAGAATCGTATCATGACTAGGGAAGTTATTTTATGAAATAGGTGTTTGTATTGAGGTCTATCACTCCTTTTGTGGAGAGTTTGTATCCGTGAGTGTGGAGTCGCCTATGATGGAATATTAATGAGAAGTCTATTGATCCCTTCGATGCACTCGATATTCTCTTCATGCAATCGGCCTTATATGATGATTCTTATGGGGAGTATTGACCTTATATCAGGTATGGCTTTGAAAACTTTAGTTAAATTTTGGCAAACATAGCTTTGGTCATGACAACATGCATGTTTTCTCAAGTAGTGACATAGCCAAAACCTTTATGTTCTTATTCTTGAAGTGTTATGTTGACAAGGAAGACAACTTGATGTGTTATGCTTACCTTAATGTTTATGCTTTATATGTTTTGCGTCTAAGTTAGCATCAATTATCTGTTCTCTCAAAACCTTTGCTATCCAAACTCTTTGCCTAGCAGATTTCTGCTTGTGCATCCATACCCTGAAACCAATATCTTCCATATGATTCCACCATACCTTCGTATTCATGCTATTTCCCTACCACTCCTAAAAGTATATAATTTATGTGTTATCCTTAAATGTTCAAAATCTTTTGTTTTGTGCCTCTTGTTTAGCTCATGAGGAAGTAGTAGGTAATTCATGATATTTTTAAGTTAGACAAGTTTTACCCCGGGATTGCATGTCTAATCTGCAAACCCATAATACGAGGAGGAACTAGCATGAGTGCACCCAGCTTGAAAGATATACAACAAACAAACCCTCCTTCACGCTTGGTCTATGAGAAATCTGAAACTTTGGCAGTGATAAACAAAGGAGATTAAGGGGATGTCATCGTCCCCACTTGGGAGCCGTTCCTCGAAACTTGTCCAGATTGAGAAGTAATTGAGCTGTCTATTAGCATTCGTTGACAAACTATGCACCTCCCAAAATTTGTTTTCATTCTGTTTGATTTAAGGATAGCAGATTAGTTTTCCCTGCTTGCCTATAACAAGGCCTATCTTTTACTTTTATGTTGAGTCAGTTTTCCTACTTCCTTCTTTTCTCAAAGAGAACAGACACTTGATGTTGATGAGGATTCATCCATATGATGTTGCATTAAGTTTTGCCATGCCACATCCTTGTTGACATTATCTTTTGATAAGTAAGTTGTTTGCAAAAGCTTATGCCAAGCAAACATCTTCCTTTGTGTTAGCATTTACACTTCATGACTAATAACATGTTCTTTCAAAATCTTCAAATTGTTTCATTGTAAAGATAAAGAGCAAAAGTAAAAGTTATTAGTTGTCCTTTGACCAAGGATTTTTTGCCATAATTTGATGAGTTTTCTCAGCCCTACTCTTGATTATAATTGTTATTACTTTCTCATAAGGGCCTTATGAGTTGAGGATGCTTGAGTTTGGTGAAGAAATCATAATGCTTCTTGTCCGTATTCTATTTATCGACACTTCACTCTCTAAACTTGTGGACAGGTTTACCGAGCTCAGTATTCGCTTGGGGACAAGCGAGGTCTAAGCTTGGGGGAGTTGATACGTCCAAAATGCATCACTATTTAATATAATAATTCATCCCTATTCATTGATGTATTTCATGTGATGATGCTGTTCTTATGTTGTGTTGGCTTGTTTTACATAGTTTGTAACTTTCCGATGCCGAAGCAGCGGACGCAGGATTCAGCGGTAAAAAGTGGACGTTGAGTTGCTGAAACAGAAGACCTCCAAATTACCTGAAAATCGACGGAGGCCATTTTCCAGAAGGATGACAAGGACACGCAAAACAGGAGCTAGAGGGGGCCACAGGGTTCCCAGGAGGCCACCTGGCGCGGTCCCCACCTGGGCCGCGCCGGGAGGGCGCCTGGACACCTGGGGCCACTCCCGGCTCCCCCCTCTGGCCTATATATCACTCTTTACCCAAAAACCCTAAAACGAGAGGAGTTTCGCGAGTTCCGCCGCCGCTCCGTGGAGGAAACCTACAGAGAAGAAAAGACATCACCGTGGGGCAGATTCCGCCGGGGAGAACACCTCCCGGAAGGGGAGATCATCGCCATCATCATCACCATCATCACAGGCATCATTGAGATCATCATCAAAATTGTCCCCAACATCAGCACCATCTCCACCATCGTCCCATCTCATCTCACAATTGCAACTTGTGTTGTAATCCGTACTATCTATCCTATGTACTCTATCGTTGTTGATTACTACTTTGTGGTGAATGCTATTGAGTTTTGTTGGAGAAATATCATTGTGTCCAGATTGTTTATCATCTATTTATCCCCTCTGATCATAATCTCTTTTATGTCTTGTGAGTAGTTACTTTAGTTCTTGAGGACATGGGAGAAGTCTAGTTGCTAGTAGTCATATGATGTTGAAGTAATATGTGTTGTCTAATATTTAAGTTGTGTTGTTATTTTCCTAGTGGTGTTGTGTGAGTCTAACACTCAACACTTCGCCTTATTAAGGACCTAGGGGAATGCATTGTGTATAAAGAATGCTTACGGTGGGTTGCCGGATTGAAAGAAACCTGAACCCCAGTTTGCACGCTTTTGCACAAGGGAACAATGGATCATCGATCGTATTGCTATGGTTAGGATTTTGCCTTAATTACTATCTTATATTTGTGGATGCTTGCAAGATGTTTAATCATAAGAGTGCACTTATCTTAGTCTGTAGGGTGTAGTAGCATAGATCCACCAACTCAACACTTATCAACACAGTACATAGTATCGATACGGAATATGGCGAAAGCACGTGGCTATCTCTCCCGTGTGTCCTCAAGAACACTCTAGACTTTATAAGTTTAGTTTCTAAGCCTATCCTTTGCTCAAAAGGATCGGGCCACTTGTTACTCCCAAGTGTCTTTTACTTAGCTTGCTTTTACCTTTTTGTTGCTTATATCGAAAATCCCTAAAAAGTTATCCTTTAGTGCCTGCTGTTATTTCTTTGCCAAAGTCACTTACCAATACCTTCTGCTCCTCGTTGGGTTCGACACTCTTATTTATCGAAAATGCTACAATCTATTCCCTACAGTTGAGGGTCATTAGCTGTCAAAAGTGCCCGTCGTCGATCTGTTACGGGAGATGCCATGGGGATGGCTAATAGAGGGACACTGAGCATGTGACGGCGCTTTGGATGGGTCTAGGTACAAGCACACAGCAAGGTACTAGGTTCGGGGCTCTCCGTAGAGATAAAACCCCTACTCCTACCTGTCTGGACTATAGGCATATATGTACATGGTTGCTCCTGGAGTTGTATCTGTGATGCGACCGGGCTGAGCTATGCTACTGCCGAGTTGACTACATGTGACTAAATGAGAGAGAGCCAACTCCCTCCACCATGGGCACTCTTGCCCCTTATATAGTGGGTGGAAAGATGCTCATGGGATGGAGACATGGGGAAGAAGACAAAAGTAGAGTACATGGGATATGACCCCTTGATGTGATGTAATGTGACATGTCTCTCTATACTATTCATGATGTGACTAAATGTGTCATTTCTTGTCTTGTCTTGCTTGTCTTGTATTTTTGATGAGATGCTTAGGTTGACCCTCGGGCAGCCGAGTGCGCACGTAGTCGAGCGGGTGTGTGGGCAGCCAACTGAAAGCATCCAGCGTGGGGCAGTTGGAAGGCGGCCGAGCTGGAGCGCAGTCGGCGCGAAGATGTCGGCGGGCGGCCGACCGAGCTGAGGGCGCAATTGGCCCGATGTCTTGAAAATAGTTTCCGCCTTCTTGACCCTATCGGGGGATCATCCCCCCGATAATAGCCGCCGAGACTTTGGGTGACTCGGTGATTCATCCAGAGGGTTCTTCTTTTTTGGTGTAGACGGATGCCGATTGCACTTGGTGCAGCTTGTTTCCGATGGGGGCGCGCCAGCGCACCCACTGGGTGTAGCCTCCGGGTGACTCAGTGAGTCATCCGAAGGGTTCCTTGAATTTGTTGCAGTCGAGGCGTCGAGGGTCTCAGCAGTTTTCACCCATAAATGATCATGCATAAGACAGAGTTAGTCCGTTTGGGCATATCGATTACTCATTATTTTTCCAAAAATGTAGATTTGTGTAGTCGGGAGGCTGACTCGGATTTGCTCTTGCCAGTCGGACAGCCGGGTTACTTATACTTTGGGGAGAAAACTCAACGAAACAGACATCTAAAAAGAAACGATCGGGTCGCCCAAGTTGTTTTCTCTTTGGACGTTTTTCATGTGCGGCAACCTCCAGCTTTTTCTCTCGCCAGCATTACAGCCGGCTTGCAGTCTGCTGCTGGATCGAAGAGTGGGCCTTCGGTACCTTACACACTACTAAATCGTCTGTGGGAAATAATGATTTGGGTTATCCGGTCTTCCCGGAGGCAGCCGGTCCCTGGCCAAGCATGCAACCAACTGGAAATAATGCGGAGATAACCCCCGAAGACTACTCAGGTTCATCCGTCATTCTTGCTATGGTAAGAGATACTAAGTGAAAACTCACATTCAACTTTCTGGCGCAGCCGGAACACCCACTAGGTGAAAGTGTAGCCTCCGGGTGACTCGGTGAATCATCCGGAGGGTCTTTTGTTGTTGTAGAAGACGGGCATCCGGTAGGTACAATATCCGAGCCTCCGAATGGCTCGCGAGTCGGACCAATGGTATAGTGTGAGTGCTCCAGGCAGATGGCTTCCCATCTGGGTCACTTCCACACGCTATTTTTCTAACAGTCAGATGGCAGACACAGCCAAATTACAGCTGCAATCGGCCCACACACAACCAGTCATTTTTTTTGCTCGGTAGGCCGATCTGGCGCAGTCGGTAGGCCGATCTGGCGCAGCCGGTCCAACAAATCACGCATCCAACAAACTCTAGAGTAGCACAGCCGGCGCGTACTCAAAGCGAAGTCGGCTTACACATACTATCAACGCAGTTGGCCTGCATGCACTCACAGCACAGTCAGCCCAATATAGCACAACCGGCTCCACTTCTCTGATGTTTTTTAGTTGGATATTCTCCTTTTCTGATCTCCTTTTTCTTTCTCTGAAATCTTGCTTTGATTCTCGGCCGCATCCTAGCCGGCAGGGGACAGCGCGCGGAGGAGGAGCGCAAGCAACCGGCGCGGGCAGCCGGCCCGGACGCCATCTACGCAGCCACAGGGCGCATGCGGAGGGGGAGCGGTGCGAGAAGCCGAAGCGACCATGGAGCAATCAGCGGGGAGGCTGACTCGAGCGAAACGGAGGAGCGACGTGGCCGAGCTGGGCGAGGAAACCAGCCAGGGCTAGGCGAGCCGGGGCAGTCGGCCACTGCCGGATGGCAGCTGACGCATCCGACGGAGGACTGCCCGAACCGCAAGGGAGGAGACCGGCGCGGTGTCGCTCGACACGAAGAGGGGGAGCGAGCGCAACCGGCGCGGGGGCACGGGCAACCGGCGCAGGGAGCCGCATTCGGCCGCAACGGGGGGCGAGGGAGGAGCAGGGCGCTCGGGCGGGAGACGGCAACGGGGCGCGATGGGCGGGAGACTGCAGCGGGACACTGATACGTCCAAAATGCATCACTATTTTATATAGTAATTATTTCTTATTCATTGATATATTTCATGATATGACGATGTTCTTATGTTGCTTTGGCTTAATTTACACAGTTTGCAACTTTCGATGCCAAAGCAGCAGACACAAGATTCAGCGGTAAAAAGTGGACACTGAGTTGCTGAAGAAGAACATCTCCAAATTACCTGAAAATCGACGAAGGGTGTTTTTCAGAAGAATGACGAAGACACGCCGAAGAGGGGCCACAGGGTGCCCAGGTGGCCACCTGGCTCGGCCCCCACCCCGGCCGCTCCGGGAGGGCGTCTGGACCCCTGGGGCCACTCCCGGCTCCCCCCTCTGGCCTATATATCACACATCATCCAAAAACCTTAAAAACGGAGAGTTTTCTTGAGTTCCGCCGCCGCTCCGTGGCGGAAACCAATAGAGGAGAAAAGACATCTCCGGCGGGCAGATTCCGCCGGGGAGAACACCTCCCAGAAGGGGACATCATCGCCATCGTCATCACCATCGTCACGGGCATCATCGAGATCATCATCAACATCATCCCCAACATCAGCACCATCTTCATCTTCATCCAATCCCACCTCACAAGTTCAACTTGTGTTGTAATCCATACTATCTATCCTCTCTACTCTACTGGTGTTGATTACTACCATTTGGTGAATGCTATTGAGTATTGATGGAGAAATATTTAAGGACCTAGGGGAATGCATTGTGTATAAAGAATGCTTACGGTGGGTTGCCGGAGTGACAGAAACCTGAACCCCAGTTCGCACGCTTTTGCACAAGGGAACAATGGATCATCGATCGTATTGCTATGGTTAGGCTTTTGCCTTAATTACTATCTTGTATTTGCGTATTCTTGCAAGATTTTTAATCATAAGAGCGCACTTATCTTAGTCTAGAGGGTGCACTAGCATAGATCCACCCACTCAACACTTATCAACACATCACATAGTACCGATGCAGAATATGGCAAAAGCACGTGACTATTTCTCCCGAGTGTCCTCAAGAATGCTTTAGCCTTTATAAGTTCAATTGCTAGGCCTCTCCTTTGCTCAAAAGGATTGGGCCATTTGTTACTCCTTAGTGCCTTTTACTCTGCTCTCTTTTACCTTTTTGTCGCTAAAATCGAAAACCCCTAAAAAGTTATCATTCAGTTCATGCAGCTATTTCTTTACCAAAGTCACTTACCAATACTTTCTGCTCCTCGTTGGGACCGACACTCTTATTTATCGAAAACGCTACAGACGATCCCCTACAGTTGAGGGTCATCAAGTACTGTTTTCTGGCGCCGTTGCCGGGGAGCGTAGCGCTATTATTAAGTGAAGCTGGTATGGAAGTTTTTATATTTCTGTTTTTATTTTGCCGCTGCTACTTTTGTCCTTATGGACACCTCTACTCTTGGATCGTTGTCTATGGGGAAACGCCTTACAACTGTTGTGGTCACTCCTACCTCTACTGAAATTGTGCTTTACAAGATAACGCCTGGTATTATCAATTATGTCTTATCTAATCGTTATGCAGGAGATAGACATCCAGGTGAACACTTGCTATATTTAACACGACTATGTTCATTTAAGGTTGCAGTTGTGTCGCTGGAATTCATCATGAAGAAATTATTCTCCATATCACTTATAGGTAAAGCTTCGGATTGGTATAAGCTCCTTGATAACTCACACCTACTTAATTGGGAAGAGCTTATGTCCCTCTTTTATACAAAGTTTTACCCTCTTCATGAAATTCATCGAGACAGGAATTACATCTACAACTTTTGGTCTCGCGACGGAGATAGCATCGCTCAAGCTTGGGGGAGACTCATTGAGAGGATCCAGAAGAATATTGAAGACTGGGAAATCGAGAAAGGTATTGAACCTGCTATAAATTATGAGCGTGATTACATTGAGAGCTATGTGAAAATGGTTATTTTAATACCTTTTGTTCTAAGATTGGTCTTGATTCCCAGCTTATGATTGAATTTTGTAAGAAATTTGCCTCTTACATTGACTCTTCTAAGGAGGAGAAGGATCAGTATCATAAACCCTTTAAAGAGTTACCTGTTGATATTCATGTTGTGACCCTATTCTGCCTGCAGTTTTATATGAAAAGCCCCTTTTCCTACAAGGATGAGGGAGCACTCTTTTGTGACCGGCATAGTAAATAAAAGTGGGAGAATAACTGACGAACCTGAGGACTTGATCAAGGTCGATCCTCAAGTTGCAATTCTTAAAGAATTCCAAAAGGTTTTCAAAGAAAAAGCAAGCTTAAGGTTTGCAAAAGTGAGGAGAGACAAAACGTGGAAGAATCTGTGAAAAAAATAACAGCAGGTAGTAAAGAATTTTTTAGGGATACTTCTACAACTCAAATCAAAAAACTCAGAACATACGAAAGTTCCGTGATTGTATAGAGCACACTGCGTAAAATATTCAGCTCAAAAAGAGTAACTGGTGATTTGATCCGATTTTTCCCGTCACGAGGACAGAATCTGTTTTCTGGACAACATGTCACAACTTTCACTTCCCTTGTCATATGAGGCTATAACTTGGCACAAACACTACTGGAATTCTGCCGTTTGCCGTCTGCCATGGCTGTCGGCAAACATATACAAAGCGGACGGCAAAGTCCTTTGCCATCTGCCGGCGGACGGCAAAGTACTCGTCAGCCAACTCTCCGGCAAAGAGGTGCTTTGCCGTCTGCATATTATCGACGGACGGCAAAGGACTTGCCATCCGGATTTTACCCAGGCAGACGGCAAAGTATAAATTACACATGTTTACTCATAGGTGGGCCCAATAAACATTAAGCAGACGGCAAATTATTTTTTAATTATAAATAAAATGTTGCTCGTTTTGTTCTGGTTCTAGCCCCGACACCCCGTTCCGTTTTCGTCCCAGCCATCCGTTTGCGACATATTCATACGTGGTCAGCGAGGCGCGGCCGTCGGGAGGCAGGGTCAGCGAGGCGCGGCCATTGGGAGGCGAGGCGCGGGGCACGGCTGGACCGTGGAGCGGCTGGGGCAGGCCCGACGATGCGCGGCTGGACGGTGGAGTTGCTCGGGCGGCCGTGCTGCTGGACGGGCCGGCTGGGGAGGCGAGGCGGGCGGATGGTGGAGGCGAGGCGGCCGGACGTTGGAAGAGATGCCGCCAGGGAGGCAGCCGGCTGGTGGGGGCGAGGCGGTCGGTGGGGTGGCACTCGGGCGGAGGGGCGGGGCCGGTGGGGCGGCCGACGGGCGGAGAGTCGGGGCAGGGCGGCCTAGCTCGACGGTGTGAGGCCGCGACCTCGAGCTTGGCCCGGGAGGGAAGCGTGGAGGGGCAGGCGGCGAGGAGGGGGAGGCGGTCGACGAGATGTGCGGCAAGGCCGACGGGAGCTGCGGCCGACGGAGGTGCGGCGGGAGGCGGGTGGCTCCAGGCCGGGAGAGGAGAGGAGAGAGGGTGGGATCGTGGTAGGGAAGAGATAAGGGAGAGAGAGAGGTAGCGTGGGTGGGTGGGGACGGTGCGGGTGTGGATCGTGCGTGGTGGGGGTTGGTTGCCCCTGCCACGTCACTGATCCGTGGGAGGGGGTTGGACCAATAGAAATAAGTGTAAATTTTGTGTTTTTTTATTCTATTGATTTGGATACAATTAATATGTTAAACTTTGTTATTATTTCTGAAATTTTATTTATGTATTCTAGGAATCATAAGCTAACACCATCTTAAATTTTACATTTTTTTGACCTCGTTTGCATTTTCTAAAAATTAATATATGGATAAATTATTTTTTAACGGTTGTTAGGAAAATATCTTTGCCATGTACTTAATAAAAACAGACGGCACAGAGATGGGTTTGCCATGCGTGAAAAAAAACAGACGGCAAAGAGACAGGTTTGCCATGCGTGAAACAGAAGTAGACGGCAAAGACCCTCTTTGCCATGCGTGAAAAAAAAGGAGACGGCAAAGACCCTCTTTGCCATGCGTGGAAAAAATATAGACGGCAAAGCCAACTTTGCCATCAGCCAATCTTTGCCGTCTACAACTGAAGGCAAAGACCTTCTTTGCCGTCCGTCCCGATGAAAAGTAGACGGCAAAGAAAAAACGCATGGCAAATTAGTCGTTTCAAGTAGTGAAAGCTTGAAAATAAAGATACAATGATGTTGCTACAGTAGTAACAATCATCAAGACCACTAAAAACAGAAGTAAAAACATCTTGGGTTGTCTCCCAACAAGCGCTTTCTTTTACACCTTTAAGCTACGCATAAGGCAAAAGATCAAGTTTTATCAATTGAACCATCATCAAGATCATCAAAAAGCTCTTGAATTGTACTACTAGTCTTACGAGGTCTTTCAAATAAAGGCCTAATGAAGATACTTCTAGGGATAAAACCAAAAGGCAGAAAATCAATGGAAGTTTCATTTATAAATTTATCAAAGAGAGGTATTTCTTCCAAAGTTTTCACGTTTTCAACTTCCTTGGCAATGGGTGGATTATTTTTAGGTTGAGGAACCTTCGGGACATAATTGAATTTAGGTTCCTTTCTTGCCGGTGTTGCTACCCTTTTTGGTTTGATTGAGGAGAAAGTAGTTCCTAAAGTATTAATGATTTCCTCAATCTATCAATCCTAGAAGGATCCATATCATGGAATTTGATTGTCTCCAAAGTTTTAATAATTTTAAGCATGGAGCTATCAAGCCTATTAAAATTCCCTTGAATCTTGCGATCCAACTCATTTATCCTAGTTGTACTTGGTATTTCTAACTCTATCTTTTCAAGTTTTTTCATAATGTCAGCTAGAGTTATATCTTCTTGTATGCTAACAATAGGGATATTTACAACAAGATTTTCAATAACATTAGGAGACTCCCAAATTGGAGCTTCTAGGAAATTCCCACTGATAGAAGTATCTAGTATGAACCTATTCCAAGGAGTAATCCCAACATAAAAATTTCTAAGCAGGATGGTAGTGGATTGCTTCTTGGTGGCTCTTTTTTGAGAAACATTAATTCCATACCAAGCATATTTTAAGATTTCACCACCTTTTTGTATAAAGGTGAGAACCTCTGTCTCAACAAAGGCAAAAGGACTAGACATACTACCAGCTACTAGCAAGATAATTTTTTTTGTGATTTTTGATATAAGACACAAAGATAAAAACTGAAAGGTAAACTAACAAGACTAAAAAGAAAAGGTAAAAGATAGTGAGAAACTCCCCTATCTTATCACTCGGAGTCCCCTGCAACGGCCCCAGAAATTTTCTTGATGGCGTGGAAGTGATAATGTCTTCTCGCACTTCGTTAGTTAGCCCAAGTGGAATTTGAGATGTAGGATAGCAGCAAATTTCCCTATGTGGAGGATAGGGTTTGTCTCCCGTAGGACTCCGACAATGATAAGTAGGTGACAACGGCGCAACTGACGCGGACCTGCACACGATACAATTAACTTTGCTCCCAACGAAGTTCGGAGAGGTTGTCAATCTCTTCGGTCTTGTTGTTTACAAAGGGTCAAATACACAAGGGATAAGGATAATGATGATAGCAACTGAAAGTAAATAATTAAAAGCAAATAGTCTTGTAAACAATGATGAGAATATGGACCAGGGTCCCGTGATGTTCACTAGTGATGTCTCTCTCTGTAAGGCCCGATATGCGGTACTGTTCCAGATCTAGATATTTCCGTCCAGATCCGGGGACGAAGCACATATCGGTCCCACCGCGACATATGACATAGCCATATGCCCCGGATTTCCAAAATGATATCACAACATAACAGATACAAGGATACAACATCTCATACAATCGGCATACAACTGCCTTAAATACAATACAACAGCGGAAGATACATGTCTTAGTATAGACTACAACCAAATGCCTAGTGGCAAAGAGAAAACATCGATCCCCATAACCACACGGGTCCAGGCCCTCCGCCTGGATCCGCCTAACTAGTCGTCGTCGAGTCTCCACGTGAAACGTCGATCACCATACCTATTGTCGATCAAGAACCCTGAAAAGAGTTTGGGGGTAGTATCATGAGTACAGAAGTACTCAACATCCAATTGTAGTGGTCAACTGACCCAGCAAGGACTTCATCACTCGTCATTCTAGGACAACTAGTAGTTTACAGTAAGGATGGGGTAAGTGGTGAGGTTGCTGCCGCACTAGCATTTATGAAGTGGCTAACGATCTAGAGAGAGTAAGATAAGAAGCCAAGCATGCGATGAGGAATCGCCTCCAACAAGTCTGTTGTCCACCTACTTACGCAAGCATAACACCTACCCTATCCTTGTCCTCCTCTTCGCATCCCGACGAAGAAGAAGCAGTCAAGGCACACACACATTGATCAAATTGTTAAGATTATCTCAGTTGTTGTTGTCTATGAACAAGGAGTAGGTCTCAAGTCGTCCATAACCGTGGACACGGCTTCTCGAAAAGATTTAACCCTGCAGGGGTGTACCAACTGCCCATTATAAGCTCCGCATGTACGCTGGCTCTCTCAGTCAGGCCCGTTAAAGGCACCCATTGAAGAGTTGTCCCGAGAGATCCGGACATCATAGTGCCTCTAACTAACAACGAAAAAATCAGGGTGGCGCCCGGTAGAGTCGACACCCAACTCAAGAGTCGGTCGTCTCTCGAATTGGCCTGTTCGGTCTCACGTCAGGTTGGAATGACATCTGCAAAGCAAGTAGGCATCACGCGCTCCGCAAAGTGTGGACAAACAGGAACACTGTCCCGCTGGCCCGCGTAAACCTATTCTGAGAACCTGCGGGCGCCTGCCCGCCTCTCCTACGGTGCAAATGGAAAACCAGCTTGGGCCACCACTAGAAATGTTTGCATCTAGGTAGGTAAGAAGAGGGGACCCCATAAAATCCCACACGCGGTTAGGCACGCTCGTCAAGAGACACAATACCCGGAACTCGGGTCCTAGGTGACTCGAATGGGACAAAGCATGGGGCGGGATAGCCTGGACCTTCCATCCTTCGTTGAGTATAGTCAACATTATAATAATCACATCATCCACAACAATATAATAGTGTGATAGCCGAAACCAAGGAGTAACAGGAGGTAACATTCGTAGCATCCTAAGCATGCATACTAATCAGGGGCTGAGCAACGAGCAATAGTAACATAGCTGTACATGGTTTGCTGGGAGGGGACCTGGCTGTTTCGTTATTGAACCTATCCTAGACTAGCATGCAAACCGCTGGTTGAAATAGAATGGATCATAAGTAATGTATAGTCCTTGCCTGTTGATAAGTCGGGTTCCGAAGGTGTAGTTGATCGCAAGCTCGCATCGTCTCCGAGAGGTACCCGCGGAAGCACACAAGACGGTATACACTGGAAATCAATCAATGAGCAAGAATCTATTACTACGAAGCAAACACGAGCAAGCATCAACAAGAAGGCAACACGAGACATTGCACCTACCGTCGAGAGCGGTTACTAACAGGTTAAATGGAGTACTCGTCACACACGACGATACCGCACATTTAAAAAGGTTCAAGTTGTTTAGCTACACAACATGAGCAAATGTTGTTAACATGGCATCTCACTCAAGCATGCCATAACACACAAACATGGCAAGAGGTGAAGCATGAATAAACTATCTAATCTAGTCACTTTAAGTGGGGGGTAAAACCTATGCATGGCAACTATTACGGACCCGACGATATTTATTGCATTTGGTACTGTTTTTCCCCTAAACATATTTATTATTTTTATTAGCAACGAATAAGAGCATATTCACAATCTACACAAAATTCTAGTCAAGTTACATATAAAGAACATTTTATTTGGAGCAACGGTTAAAAAATTATTATATAAACAATTTTCAGTGGCAAGCAATGTAATTAGCAGTCAAACAACATGTAAACAAAGTCAAACATAACAAAGAAGCACATTTTGTTAATCTACACGAAATTCTAAGCAAGTTTCATGTTTAAAGCGTCGCGATCGGAGCTATGGTTGAAAAGATACGGACACCGCAAAAATTAATACAATCTACCAATTAAATAAACTAGAAAAGGAAAAAAAAACATCTAACGGGCCGAAACTATAACTACTGGGCCTAACCAGGGGGCGCTGCTTAACTACCTGTCGCCCATAGGCGCTACACTAAACTGGGCCAAGCCCACTAGCGCAGCAAAAAAAAAGGCGTTGTGCTCACCCTGTGGGCCGAGGCCCAGCTGCGTTTGGGCGTTGGATAGGCGAGCTGTGCACTGGGCGAAGGATCACACGTGGGCCGAGGGGTGCGGGGCGTTGGGCCGCTGGAGCGTTGGCCCAGCAGCGGCTCTAGCGAGCGGTCGGGCGGGGAAGCGTGGCCTTCGTGCTCCTCCCTGTTCCTGCACATGAGGCTGGCGGCGGCGGTTACAGGTCCGTCGGAAAGGAGGAGGCGGCCGGAGGCGGTTCTGGTCGCGAGGGAGGAGTGGGATCCACCGGATCCATCTCGGCTGCGGCTGCCGGCGGGCTACTGTGGCGGCGGGCTTCGAGATCCACGCTCCATGTCCATGGCGGCTGGGATTTTCCTGGGAAGAAGAAAAAGATGAGGGAGAGGAGGAGAGAGGGAGAGGAAAGGGGAGAGGAGAGAAGGAACGGGGGAGGAGAGAGGTCCGGCAGTGGAGGGGCTCACCAGAGGCTGCGGGGACGGAGGCTCACCGGCCGAAGCAGCGGAGGCGGCACGGCGGGATCGGCTCGGGAGCAGGCAGGAGGAGCTCCAACGCGGCTGGGCTGGTCTGGGGAACCCCAACTGATGACGTGGAACGCCTAGGATCGTCCAATCCAGATCCAACGACCCAAATCGAGAGGAGCAGATCAGATGGGATCTGGCTGGGGGTTGGTTGGTGCGGCGAGGTGGCGGCGGTGGAGAGGGGGTTCACGGAAAGAGAGGAGCTAGGTCTAGGTTTTGCCTATTTTGGTAGGGATAGCACTGCTATAAATAGCAAGTGGGTGTTTGGGAGGCTTTCGGGCCACAAAAATGGCCCGTTTCGGGTCCAATTTTTCGGGTGGGTTAGAATCCGAAGATAAGCGGGGAATACGGGGGTCCAGCTAAAGGCACGCGTGACATTTTGAAAAATACGCCACAGGGCTTACACTGGCTACTATGCCTGGCACACCCGAACGTTCACCTGCCCGACGAAGTCGGAATCGCACGAAATTCAACACACCGCCTCAAAGCACCGAACTGATGTCGTCTACATCGTTTCACACAGAACCGTGATCGTCGAACACCTCCCGATAAAATAACCCATTTAAATATAAATGGGGGTTTCCGCACCGATGGTTATGACTGGTCCTGTGCCAGAGGTCGCGACGGTGATCGGGTGAAACCCGGTGTCGCAAAGGTCGAGTATCAGGGTGGCAAGGGTCGGTCTCCGTACGGTACGAGATAAGAGGGGGGGGGTAATCGCCGATCGACAAATCGGGGATGCAAACATCGCAAACAAAGCAGGCAATCAACCAATTCACACCGAAAACAAAATTTTAATTTTTTTGAAATCTGGGCTGTTACACTCTCCCAAAAGACGATAAAATTGGTAAGCGAGGTAAACAAATTACAGACGGGCAATTGACAGGATTAGAGACGCACCGCAATGCTAACTATGCTACACAAGAAAGGAAGAGGCTCATAAGCATGGGCAGTATGCCAAAATAAGTAGACCGAAATACATCTGCATCTACTACTAATCATCCACCTTGAGATATCTATCCAGAACATCTCGCTGGTATTAAGTTGCGAGTCCCACCCAAAGTGTAAACCCAAAGCAACAGACAATTGCATTAAAAAGAACTTTGCGTAAAGTAAACAATCCTTGCAACCACGGTTACAAGCACCGTTGTTTTCCCCCTTGTGGCCACAACACATCCCCTAGACTCATGTTTCTGTCACTCAAGCGTGTCATCAGGTGGCATGTACCCACAATCGAGCATAACGTTCCCTCTTGGAGTCACTACCTACTACTTGGCCAAAGTAATAAACAACAACGGAGAACATGCAAGAATTACTTAGGAACGAAAATATAAGAGATAAAAACCAAATATATTACTCTATCACGATCTGAACATAATCTCATAATCCATCAGATCCCATCAAACTCAGCATAGCCAAAGCAGAAGAATTACATATGTGCCTCGATCATGTAGGGAAGCTCACGAGGTCTAAACCATGAAGAACAAAGAGGGGAGGAGAACATCACATATCTACTGATCACAGACCCATTGTCCAAGGAAGACTACTCAAGGCACATCCGGGAAGCGTCCATGGTGGAGGAGAAGCCCCCGGAGGTCGATCCTCCCTCCGGCAGGGTGCCGGGAAGGGTCCTGACGGTGCTCCCGGTCTTGGAAGAGTGGCGGCGGAACAATGGCGAGTTTGCGAAATAGGGTTCTGTCGTCGGAGTTTCTCTGTGATGGAGAATAAATAGGCGAAGGGGGGCAGCCAGGGGGGCAACAGGGGTCCAGGCGCCCCCCCTGGCGCGGCCAGGCCCCTGGCCGCGTTAGGTGGCCGCCTGGGCGCCTGGTGGTGGGCCCCTAGCCCTCCTTCGGGCTTCTGGAGTCTTCCGACACGCTGATTTTTTATCTGGTTTTTCCCAGATTTTTGGAGCACTTTTTATATGGGGAAAAACTGAACTTGAAAAACAGCAGAAAACATGAACTGGCACTGGGGTGCACTGAGTTAGTAGGTTAGTCCAAATATGATCAAAATTTTATGAAAGTGTATCTAGATCATAGCAATATCACACAAAACATGTATGTAACGAGCAGAAATTATCGATACGTTTGAGACGTATCACGGTTGAGCTGAGCTATACTACTGCCGAGCTGACTACATGTGGATGGATGGAAATGAGAGAGAGCCAACCCCCTCCACCGTGGGCACTCTTGTCGGCCCCTTATATAGTGGGTGCCAAGATGCTCATGGGATGGAGACATGGAGAAGAAGAAAAAAAGAGAGTACATGTGATGTGACCCCTTGATGTGATGTAATGTGACATGATGTGACTAAAAGTGTCATATCTTGTCTTGTCGTGCTTGTCTTGTCTTGTTTATGATATGCTTTGGTTGACCCTCGCGCAGCCGAGTGCGCACGCAGTCGGGCAGGTGCGTGGGCAGCTGACTGCGGGCAACCCCGGTGGGGCAGTTGGCAGGCGGCCGAGCTGGAGCGCAGTCGGCGTGGAGCAGTCGGCGGGCGAACGACCGGACGGAGGGCGTAATCTGCGCCCGTTGTCTTGAAAATAGTTCTTCCTTCTTGACTCTACCGGGGGGTCATTCCCTCGACAATGCCTGCTTGGATCCAAGAGTCCAAGCGATCGGCTTGTCGGCAGGGAGCTATGCGAGCTCTTGCTTTATGTAAGGTATATTATCCCTCCATTGAGCCAACTCGGGTAGTGGAGGGTTTTCCAACAAGAAGATTCGATGGTCGACTGTTAAGGAAGATTCTCACCATGTTGTAAGGCGATTCGCGTGGAGGCATCTATTATAGAGAATGACATTAACATGGAGAGGTTTGAGCCTGGTTACGATGAACAGGGTCAGAAAGGTCCATGCCGGCTCCATGACAGGTGGTTTTCGGATGCCACTAGTGGACCTGTCGACTCCTTCGGTGGGGGTAGGCCCCATGCCCAGAGTTGGGAAACCCGGAAGTGCGAAGTAGTCGGCTCCAGGAACTAGTAAGAGGTTTTGAAAGGATAGTTTTGTTATGTGGACTCTCCTTCTTCTCTTTTTTGTGCATAAAAAGGAATATGTATAAAAAATACCTTGTTTACGCAAAAAATTATGTGAAAAAAATTTAGTACTGAAAAGTAAATAACTCATATATAAGTCGGAAGTTGTGCCCGTGACTGGTCAGTATCCTTTGATCGAATAAGTTCAGGGTCGGTCGGCTCTACGATCGAATGCCTTTGATTAACTTATGAAAAGTGTAAGAGCAAAGTTTTTCCCCCATGTGTTTTGGATATTGTTGGACAAGACAGTAGAGGAACTAACAATGTTTTCTAGTGTAAACAGTTGAATAGGTTCCTGAAGGACAAGCTAGGTGATAAAGCTTCAAGGAAGCTTTTCAAGTTATCGAAGCATTACACCTTGAGCGAAGCTTAATCACGGAGGATGACCCCCAAAATGAAGGTGTCCTGAAGCCCAACTCATCGAAGGAAATGAAGAAGACGACACAAGACTTAAATGTTTTTGTGTAGTTCTTTTTCTGTTCTTTGAGTCATAGGACAAACCGTACTATCAAGAGGGGTTTTAGTTTGTGGACGCTGAAGTTATTGAGAAAATGCTCATATCAAATCTAAACCAAGTGAGAACTCAGAGTGAAGAAATCTCATGTGCACTAAGTTAAGTTTCGGTAGCAAAGACTTCGTTCTTTGGCTTCCAAAGCAGAACTAAGTCCGTGAGTCAGCTTTACTTATTTCGCAAGTAAAGTTGTGCATTAATGACAAATCCGACCGTTTTGGACACGCGTCAAGCTATCGCTTTGGGTCAAATCCTTCATTTCGCACCTCGGGATCTCCAACTATAAATACGCCGCCCCCGCCTCCATTTGCGGGTGGCTGCTCTGAGAATATTCCTGAGAGAGATTGAAGAGAGCATCCCAAGAACGCCACCGAAGCAAAACCCAAAAGCCAGACCACCGAATCCTAAGTCCCATTGATCTGAGTAGATTCGCAATGACTTAGGTGAAAACTTGCTAGCCTTTTTATCTTGGAGAACTGCAATTATCCTAGACGGTTAGAGTGTCGTCTTCAGAGAGCGAAGAGTAATTCTCGCCTCGAAGTTCAAGTCTATCAAAGGTTTCGGAGATTTCCTTGATAATCTACCCCGAGTCAAAACTATCCAAGCTCAAGGATATTGGTGCAGTGGAGCAATGGACGGAGAGAGTTTTGCTCCAGGTGTTCAATCACCAGTCCCTCCAACCAGACGTAGTGCTTTGCAGAGCGTGAACTGGTCGAACAAACATCGCCGAGTCAAGAGTTCATTTTACTTCAAGAATTTACTTTCCGCATTGCATTTGCTTCATGTTAAAGCTTCAACGTGCTTTGATTCGCTGAGTTTAGTTTCGGTACTAGTTTTGCTTCCCGGTTACCTATTTCTGTTGCTCTTTTCTGTTGTGTTTATGCTTCACTTCAAAGCTTCACTCGAAAATTTGAAGTGATCATTCACCCCCTCCCCCTTTGATCACATACTTGGACTTTCAAAAAGGAATTACTAGTCACGGATGTGCATGTAGGTAGAACTTCTCTATATGAAGGTGTCGCATGACTTATTATAGTGCTATGCTCACTTAGATTCAGGGTCAAAAGTGGCATCACGTAGAACCATTGTTGAGTGAATCAAAAGTCGATACCACCAGGTCATAAAGGTGCAATTATGAATCAAGCTTATAGGCGATGTTGGGTCATGATAGACTGAGTCGAGAAAGAAAAATATATTTCTGCAAGAAAAGTAAAGACACATAAACTAGATTTCTCTATATGGGGAAGGAAAATACGCAGAGTTTTCTCTTTGGGGAGTCGACTCCATAATTATTGTACAAGAAGGAAAAAGAGGAGGATAAGGGGAGGTAGAGAGGGTATGTTTGACAACTTTACCATTGGAGCTACGTGTAGTAGGGATGGAGCTGAGCAAT
The DNA here is from genome assembly GCA_950022295.1 of Bromus sterilis. Classification (NCBI taxonomy): domain Eukaryota; kingdom Viridiplantae; phylum Streptophyta; class Magnoliopsida; order Poales; family Poaceae; genus Bromus; species Bromus sterilis. The sequence continues at coordinate 131,219,488 of OX465601.1, read as the reverse complement.
GTTCCATGGTCGGGGCATTTCTTCCCCCGATGTTTTAGATTTGTACGGCTCTCGTATGTCTAGCAAATAGTATGATCCATTGTAAAGGTTATTTCTTACCACAAATGGTCCTTCCCATGGTGAAGATAATTTATGCATGTCGCCCTTTTACTGTATGAGACGTAGCACTAAATCACCTTCTTGGAAAGTTCGGCTTTTGATTCTCTGGCTATGGTATCTTCGCAAGTCTTGCTGATAAATTACAGACTTTGTTGCGGCGATATCGCGTTTTCCATCGAGGAGAAGGAGAGAGTCTTGTCTTGCTTTCTCGTTTTCGGCTTCAACGTATGCCATGACTCGGGGTGAGTCATGCCTTATGTCGCTTGGAAGGATCGCTTCGGCTCATAGACGAGAAAGAAAGGTGTATACCTAGTACATCGGTTCGGAGATGCTCGGATACTCCATAACACGGAGGAAAGTTCGTCTTCCCAGAAACTCTGGGACTATTCTAAAGGAAGAAGGAGTCGGGGTTTGATTCCTCAGAGGAGTTCCTGATTTGCGCGTTCGGCTTGTCCATTTGATTGTGGGTGCGCTACAGAGGCCAGGTCCAGTCGAATGTGTTCTTGTTGGCAGAATCATTCCATGAATCCTTCTGACAAATTGCTTCCACTGTCATTAATTACACTGTGTGGGTACCTGAACCGGCAGATGATTTTCTTCAGGAACTTCAACGTCGTCTTTGCGTCGCATTTGCTGATTGGTTCTGCTTCCACCCATTTGGTGAATTTGTCAACTGCTACTAGGAGGTGGGTTTTTTCAGTTTTTTGGAAGGCTTAAAGGGGCCTACCATGTCCAGCCCCTATACTGCAAAAGGCCAAGTTCTCGGGATCATTCAGAGTTCTTGAGCCGGTATGTGGTCCTGACGTCCTGTCGAGCGTAGCGTTGACAACCATCACAATTTTTTCACTATCTCCTCTGCGTCAGCGTGAGCCATTGGCCAATGGAAACCGTGTCTATAGGCTTTGGTCACCAAGGAACGAGAGCCGACGTGATGACCGCAGTCGCCGAGTGTGTCTCGTTAAGTATTTAATTTCCTTCTATTGGGGATACGCACCGCTAGAAGAAGCCGTAGGACTGAGTCGATGCAGCTCGTCTTTGTGGATTACGAAAGATTTGTTGCGTCTGACGATTTGTCGAGCCAGAAACTCATCGTCTGGCAATATCCCTCGTGTTTTGTATTCCATGTATGGTGTGACCTATCTGGGGTTTCGTGGAGTTCCACCACCAGGGCCAATTTTGGGTCTGGTACTGGTATATCTTCTTTAGTTGGGAGTCGAACTGAGGGGTGCTACAACATATCCAGGAAGACATTGGGAGGTACCATCTTTTGTTGCGATCCCAGTCGTGACAAGGCATCGGCTACCTCGTTGAGTTTCCTTTCTATGTGATCGACTTGGTATCCTGTGAAGAAACCATCCTCCCGTGATACTTCTCGGCGATAATCCACCATCATCAGATCCCTGGAATCCCATTTTCCTGAAACCCATTGAGCGACTAAATCGGAATCCCTTTGGCAATGTATCATTGTTATGTTCATCTCCCGGGCGAGTCATAGGCCGTGTAGTAGTGCTTCGTTCTCGTCCGGATTGTTGATGCAGGGAAACGTAGCTGGAGGACATAGCAGAATTTTCCTTCCTGGGAGAGGTGCTGACTATCCCGGCTCCGAATCCTTGTAATTGTCGACTTCCATCGAAGTGCAGAGTTCAATATTTGGTGGTTGGTTTTTCGGGTGGTATCTGTAGTTCTGTCCAGTCATTAATGAAGTCGACCAGAGCTTGAGATTTGATGTTCGTGGTTAGTACTTTATATCGTAGGCCCCTAGTTCTAGGCCAACTGTGCTGTCCGCCCTGTCGCTTCTCTATTTTATATGATATCTCGCAGGGGTGCCGAGCTGACGATCGTGATAGAGTGTTCTTGGAAGTAGTTCTTCAACTTCCGACTTGACATGAAGACGCCCAAGACCAGTTTCTGCCAATGAGGATAGTGTTGTTTGGAGATGGAAAACACTTCACTGACATAGTAGGCTAGTCGTTAAATCAATTGGTATTTCCCTTCTTCCTTTCGTTCGACTACCACAGCGGCGCTGACGGTTTTGCTGTTTGTAGTGATGTAGAGCAACATAGGCTCCTTTGGTCTTAGAGCCGCCAGAATTGGTGCTTGAGATAATCTGAGCTTCAGGGCCTGATGTCGCGAGAGTTTACTTCTCGCCCCTCGTTGGTTACCCAAAGTGGAAGGTTGAGATGTAGACAACAACAAGTTTCCCTTAGCTAAGATGCTAAGGTTTAGTATCGAACCAGTAGGACTCCAACAGATACAAGAAGGTGGTGAAGTGAACAATGGCGCCGTTTACAACCGAGGTTGCTTACTTCACCTGGACCTGCACACACAACAAATAACTTTGCTTCCCAACAAGTACAGAGGAGTTGTAAATTCCTCTGGCCTTGTTGTTTACAAAGGATAAAACGCACGGGATAATAATGATAGTGATAGCAACGGAAAAGTAAATAAAGCAGTAAATTGATAGTGGGTGTAACAGTATTGGAAATATGGACCTGGGTCCTATATGATGTTCACTAGTGATGTCTCTCTCCCAAAAGACGATAAAATAGCCATGCGAGGTAAGAAAATTACAGCTGGGCAATTGACAGGATTATGTGTGTAAACTAATGCTAATTATGCTATAAAGAAAGGAAGAGGCTCCAAAGCATGGGCGGTACACCAAGACAAGTTGACGGGGATGTACCCCGGCAAATCCCATGGTCAGGGACCCTGGGTTAGTCATGAGAGGCATAGGTTGGACGATATCTCGTCGGCTAACAGGAGGATACGTTCCTGCTCGATGTTATTGATTGGAGATGGCGGTTACAGGGGAGCCAAGGCTAGTGCGCACAAGGCTAGGGTTACAGATCGTGTATTGCTTGATCTCGACGTCTCCCCTCCTAGCCCTTATATACTAGGCTAGGTCTCGGGGAGTCCGTCCTGGATTACAGATGAGGTTTCCTAACCCTGATCTCGTACCGTATGGCAGGTTTGCACCTTCCTTATGAGTCGCGGACTCCTACGTCGGTGCCACTAGTGAGCCAAGGCGGCATCTCTGTGGGCCTTCTGTCTTCGGGTACAACGGGTAGGCCCATCCATAGGAGTCGTGGGGTCACCCCCTCGTCAGTAGCCCCCGAGTGCCTGGGGGCTCGAAGAGTCGCGCAGGGACTCGAGTCCATTCTTGCGTCGCTTTGATGTATGCACGGTTCCACCGTGGGTCGCTGGCAGTCTGGGGCCATGACAAAACCTGTTTCGAGGGATGCTAAGCTGAAAGGGCCCAAGGACTCGACTGGTCGAGCCTTGGTGAATTGCACTAGTGGAAAATACCGCAGTAGACCAATCAAACTCATGTCCCTCGACATGAGCTTGGAACACTGGTGTCTAGCAAAAGTCATGCCGCTGCAGGTCTTACAGTGATCACTTGCCGCCAGTAAAGTTCATAGCCTAGGCGCGTCCGCCCGGCTTTTTCTATCATGCAAGCGCATGGGAAAGATTGGGAGTGAAATCGCTCTACGGCAAGTCCCAGCCCGGCCGATCTGCGCAGCGGGGTCTTACCTACACGCTAAGCTTGCGTGGCATCTGGGCACAGTGTATCGTGTTCCAGGAATATGTATTTTTTATTGAGGCGCGGAGCCTAGTAGATAATGCACCCACTTGGAATAAACAATCAAGTGGGCTGTTTTTAGCGGTCACTCACGAAGCCTTTGCTGAGTGCTCGGGCGAGGAGTAATGTAGAGGAGTACTTGCTCGGGAAGTCGTCGAGTTCTCGGGTACATTGAGTTTTGCGAGTAATCACTCGAGTATCGCTTTGCTCTCAGGGTGAGGGAGCACCCGATACTCTGGGACCACTCGATCTGGCGAGTGCAGTTCTGCTTATCTTTTGTCATGGTGAGGGAGCACCCGAAACTCTCATGGGTGCGAGTAATTACTCGAGCACGTTTTTACTTCCAGGTGAGGGAGCACCCAAAACTCTCATGGGTGCGAGTAATCACTCGAGCATGTTTTTACTTCTATGTGAGGGAGCACCCGAAACTCTCATGGGTGGATAGGCTCCCGATGGAAGTTAAATGTATTTGAGTCAGTAAAGACTGTGTTTGCAGGCTATATTTTTTTGCGCTTCCATTTTAATTTACCTCTTCTTGGTAAGGATAACGATCTCTTTTCTGGAGGACCGTCAAAGATGCTCTGTCTGCGAACCGTCATGTCTTCATGACCGGTCATAATGATGGCTGTTGGTGGCCTGCTGTAGCCGCCTGTTGAGTTATCGATGCGCGCATTGGAAACGCGCGAGATTTGACGCGTCCAGCGCACAGTGCCGCCCGTGTGAAGGCATCTTTGTCTCGGAATTCGAATCACCCGGCATGCTTGGTCTTTGAATTAATTGCTGCCGTCGTCTGGGCTTCTGCGTGCCCTTGGGGTTGTGCTATAAATAGACCCCTTTTCTTCATCTGGAAGTAGTGTTCGTCTTCTGCCTCTCTAGCTCCTCTTCTTCATCTTCTCCTAGGGCCAAAACGAGGTGCAGGTATGACTAGCCGCGGCCGGGTTCGCCATGGTGTGGTGGTTGTACTCGGCGCTCTTCTCGCGGTGGCCGTCGTGGTCCACCATCGACGCCTTCCTCCTCTTCGTCGGAGGAGGATTTTTGGCGCTATGATTTCCTCCTGCGCGTCCGTGGCCGGAACGCCGCTCTCATTCTGCTTCCTTCTGCATTTTCCGCCCTTGTTTCGGAGCGTAGTCTTGATGGCTTGCTGCTTCGTCTTCAAGGGTGCACTCGATCTCCTTCTTATGTTAAGTTGGAGATCGAGAGTTCCCGCTTGATTTTTCTTGGCTTTGGCTGGAAGTCGTTTGCTCGACGCTTGAACTTGCGTGATGGTGATACCCTCTGTTGCCGCTTTGATGGCGAAGATACTCTTATCATCCGCGCCTTTGACTCGAACGGCAACCGCATGGATCCATACTACCAGGAGACAAGCAGCGATGGTTCCGATAGGTCGAGGAGTCCTACGCCTGCGTCTTCAGCTTCTTCCTCCTCTGGCAACTCTTCGGGTGGTGACGCTGAGCCGTCTTCAACTGCTTCCTCCTCTGGCTCTGAAGAGGACCTCGACGTCAAGCCACCGGTCAAGCGGGCGCGCTAGGCGACCTTTTAGGACGGGAGGCAGCGGCGTCATCTTTGCCGGCAGCTCGGATGGAGCTGGAGAAGAAGCCGGTGGAGAAGGAGAAGAATCTGGTGGAGCATCGTCTTCGGTGCTCCGCAAATAAGTCGAGCTTCAGCTTTTGTTATGTCATTGACATCATGAGCTAGCTGCTTCGACTCCTCCTTTATCAGTGATGATGCTCGTTGTCTTGGTGCCAATCATCCCAGCATGGGCACCCATGTAGAAGTCATAATTACTTGGGTGATTAGTGTTGTAGGCTTATCGGCTGCTTGCGTCTTTTGTAACTAGGTTAGTTATCCATGTAATGAGGATTGCCTTCGAGTAATCAGAGCTTCCTTCTATCCAATGTACTTCGAGTTTTTGTACTGAGAATGATCTTCGGGTCCTTGTAATGCGAACTGTGCTTGAGCCTTTGTAATGGAGTCTGTCTTCGAGTCCGAGAGCTGTGTTCGAGTCCTTTGCAAATGAGAGTTGTCTTCGAGTCCATCAAATCTTTGCACTGTGGTTTCTATCGGGTGCGCGACAGCGCTCCCGATGGGAGTAGCCCCCGAGGCTACGTTTGAGTCGGAGAGGCGAACGTAGGCTGAGATTTGTTTCCTTTGTCGTTCTTCCGTTAATTTCTGTCGTTTATCGAGTGCGCGACAGCGCTCCCGATGGGAGTAGCCCCCGAGTCTTTAGGTGATCGTAGGCGATCAGGTGAAGACTAAAGGATTGTCTACATCCTCCGCTCCATCCATATTTCTCCAGAGTGCTTTGTGTTTCATCTGGTTGTAGCCGTGTCTTCCGAACCATTTTTCAGCACGTGGAGCCTGTCAGGGATTTTTGCTTGGGCCTTTTAAGTTTCGGACTGCGTGAACGTTTCTCGTGGAAGGTGGTGCTTGAGCCCCGAGTACTATGAGTGAAGATCGCGTGAGCGACGATAGCGTTTCTCGGTGTACTCGAGCCCCCGAGTGCTTTGGGTAAAGATCGTGTGAGCGACGATAGTGTCTCTCGGGGGGAGTTTTTTGTACTCGAGTCCCCGAGTGCTTTGGGTAAAGATCGCGTGAGTGACGATAGCGTCTCTTGGGGGGAGTTTTGTACTCGAGCCCCCGAGTGCTTTGGGTAAAGATCGCGTGAGCGACGACAGCGTCTCTCGGGGGGATTTTTGTACTCGAGCCCCCGAGTGCTTTGGGTAAAGATCGCGTGAGCGATGAGAGCGTCTCTCGCGGGGAGTTTTGTACTCGAGCCCCCGAGTGCTTTGAGGTGGTAGTATTTGGGCAACATCATTTTATTGCGTCGAAGGTTTACATGAGCTGCCAGATGATCATGACTGGTGGAGACTATGGGTAGAACAGGCGTAGGTTCGCTACCTTCCATGGATTTCCCACGTCCTCGTCAGTCTTTGGGTTCTTCAGTCGATAGGCGCCTCCTCCTATGACTTCTGTGATTATGAACGGTCCTTCCCATTGGGGGGCAAGCTTGTGGACTTTCTCTTGTATGAGCCGTAGGACAAGGTCGCCTTTGTTGAAGGTTCTGGTGCGCAGACGGCTGCTTTGGTAAGTGCGCAACTTGTTCTGGTAGCCCCCCGACCTTGCTAGGGCTGTGTCCTTTGCTTCGTCTGCTGTGTCCTTGTCATATTGCAGTGCTTCTTCTGCTTCTTCTTCTTCGTATCCCGAGATCCGGGGTACCCCGAATTTGAGGTCATGTGGTAGTACTGCCTCCGACCCGTACACCATGAAGAAAGGTGTATACTGGGTTGCGGTATTTGGGGTGGTGCGCAGGCTCCATAGTACTGCAGGGAGTTCTTCTACCCAATTGCCCGCGACCTGCTCGAGTGGTGCAAGGAGCCGCTTTTTGAGTCCTCCGCATTCTAGGCCATTTTCTTTTTCCACCTGACCGTTAGACTGCGGGTGCGCGACTGATTCGTAGTTGATTTTGATGCCCAGTTCTTCGCAGAAGTTCTGGAATTCTGCCGCTGTGAAGTTCGTGCCGTTGTCCGTGGTGATGTTGTGTGGCACTCCGAACCTAAAATGATTGATTTGATAAAGTTCACTCCCGTGAGGGCTGTGGAGCTGTTGATGGGCACTGCTTCTATCCACTTGGTGAGCTTGTCGACTGCTACTAGCAGGTGTGTTCTTCTTCTTTTTGATGATTTCTTTAGCAGGCCCGCTATGTCGAGTCCCCAGGTGCTGAATGGCCATGATAGTGGTATGGTCTTGAGTCTTGAGGCTGGAGCGTGTGGCCTGGTGGCGAATTTTTGACAGGCGATGCAACGCCGCATGATATCCTTTGCGTTTCTCATGGTTGTTGGCCAGTAGAACCCTGCTCGAAAGGCTTTTGCCACGAGTGCTCGACTGCTGGCATGGTTCCCGCAGGTGCCTTCGTGGATCTCCAGTAGTAGGGTTTTTCCTTCTTCCTCGTTTATGCATTTTTGTAGGACCTGGGAAATGCTGCGCTTGTAGAGTTGTTCGCTGATTACTGTGCATGCTTTCGATCGCCGACTGATGCGTCTGGCTTCTGCGACGTCCTGCGGTAGGGTGCCTTCGATTAGGAATCTGAGGAGCGGCTCTCTCCAAGATGGGTCTTCGGGTGCGGCTGGCTCTGGCTCCTTGGCTGCGGTGTTGGCTTCTTCATTGACGAGTGGGTTGGCGGCTGCCACCTGTGCTGGTTCACCTGTGTTGTCATCCTCTGTGTCTGCTTCTAGTCCGAGTTCTTTGATTGTGACGATGATCCCGTCTATGTAGGCCTGGATGCTTCCACCAATCTGGTTTCTCATGTATGCTTGTGCCATTTGCTGGTATACTGTTCCTGCGTTGTTTATGCCGAAAGGCGTTTTGGGGCGGCAGGATGTGCCGCAAGGGATGACGGCCAAGGCGTGCTCTTGGTCTTCTTCCTTCATCCTGATCTGATTGTATCCTGAGTAAGCGTCGAGGAACGATAGTAGATCGCATCCTTCTATCGAGTCGATTATCTGATCGATTCTTGGCAGGAGGAAGTGGTCCTTTGGGCATTGTTTGTTGACTGGCCCGTAGTCGACGCACATTCGCAACACGTCTGTGTCTTTCTTGGGGACCAATACAGGGTTTGCGACCCAAGTGGCTTTCTTCGTCTCTCGGATGAATTGGGCCTCGAGTAATCGGTTGACCTCCTCTCCGATTGCTCTATGCTTGGGTTCTGAGAATCTCCATAGCGCCTGCTTCACTGGCTTGGTGTTTGGCTTGATGCGCAGCGCGTGTTCCGCGAACTCGCGCGGTACTCCTGGCATGTCGGCTGGGCACCAGGCGAAGATTTCCCATTCTTCGCAGAGGAAAGCGATGAGGGCAGCCGCTTGCTCTTCCGGGAGGTGGGCGTACACGCGGACTATTTTTTCTGGGTCCGTCGGGTGCACCTGGTGGGTGACCGTGTCGCTGTCGATCCTGAAGTCCCGTCCATACTCTTTTGGCTCGCTTCGGCTTGCTAGCGGAAAGATACTTTTGTCTGTCGCCATGGCTATTTCTGTGAGTTCTTGCTTGGCTCCGAAGGTGTCCGAGACTCTGTGGAAATCGCGATCGCACTTGTTTGATTTGGTGAAGCTCCCGTTGACTGTAATGACGCCCGCGGATCCTGGCATCTTGAGTTTGAGGTAGGCGTAGTGCGGAATCGCCATGAATTGCGCGAATGCTGGACGCCCCAGTATGGCGTGATACTGCGACTGCCAATCCAGTACTTCGAACTCGAGGGTTTGTCTTGCGAAATTGCGTCTGCTGCCAAAGACGACTTCGAGCTCGATTAATCCAAGGGAAGTAGCTGCTTCTCCTGGGACTACTCCATATAACAAGGTGCTTGATTTCTTCCATACTGATCGTGGGATCAACATCTTGCGTAGGGTGCTGACGAAGATTATGTTCATGTTGCTGCCTCCGTCCATGAAGATTCTGTCCATGTTGTACCCTCCAATTTGAGTGTCAAGTACCAGGGGCGCGTGCCCCGGCCTTGGGACTGTAGGTGGGTGATCGCTCTGGTCGAACATGATGCTGGTTTATGTGTCGTGTAGCTGGTAGACTTCGACTGCGTTTAGGTTCTCGGCTGGTCTGGCTTTTAGGGTGTAGGCGTCCTGTTGGGCTTGCGATAACCTGCCTTTTTGGATCGTGTACACCTGTCCTTGAGTCGACGATTGCTCGGTTCGTCGGGTGCGCTTGGCTTCTCGTTGTTTTTCCTCCTTGAGGCTGTCGGCGAGTTCGTTGAACAGGCGGCAGTCTCCCAGGGTGTGGCTCGATCTGATGTGTCCCCAGTTGTCTTCGAAGCAGTGGATCGTGCAGGTTCCTTCTAGTTGTTCCCTGACCATGAGTTTGCTGGATCCGGCGTGTCGCTTCTTCCTTGAGATTCGGAAGAACGGCGTGTGATCCGCTCGATGCTCGTGAACTCGCGGGTCAATTTCGATCCCCTCGCTTAGACTATGGTTCCTTATGAGATTGGAGAATTCGTCTGGTCTTCGATCTGGGTCATAGTATTCACCGGTCCGAGTCTCGGAGTCGCTGTCCTAGCGGGCGACAGCTGTCTGCGCGACGGCGGGTCGTCGAGTGGTCGGAGAGCGCGTGGCTGTATAGTTCGACTCGTCGAGTGGGGTCTCTTCGTAGAATCCTCACGCATGTCTTCTGGGTCATCGGTTTCCTTCTCGTTGGCGATGATCTTGGCGATCGCTGATCTCGAGCTCGGAGTCGGTGTCTTGTTGCGCGGCGGGTGCCTGGGTGGCGGTGGGTCGTCGAGTGGTCGGCAAGCCCTCTGCTTCGTGTTGTAGCTCGTCGATCGGGATATCCGTGTGTAACCCTCGCGCCTTTCTTTTGGGTCGTCGGGTTTTATTTCGCTGGCGGTGGGCTCGATTGCCGCCGTAGTATTGGTCTTGGAACGGCTGCAGGCTGAGCGATCTCACTGGGGCGGCGGAGATGTTTGCCGTGATCTTCAATTCTTCGGGTGGATTGCATCTGGTTCTTGTTCTATAGTTGTGGCTTGCTGAGGATGGAACCGCCGAGATCGTAATTCCAACCTGTGTAGTTCCCACAGACGGCGCCAATTGACGGGGATGTACCCCGGCAAATCCCATGGTCAGGGACCCTGGGTTAGTCATGAGAGGCACAGGTGGGACGATAGCTCGTTGGCTAACAGGAGGATACGTTCCTGCTCGATGTTATTGATTGGATATGGCGATTATAGGGGAGCCAAGGTTAGTTCGCACAAGGCTAGGGTTACAGATCGTGTATTGCTTGATCTCGACGTCTCCCCTCCTAGACCTTATATACTAGGCTAGCTCTCGGGGAGTCCGTCCTGGATTACAGATGAGGTTTCCTAACCCTAATCTCGTACCGTATGGCAGGTTTGCACCTTCCTTATGAGTCGCGGACTCCTACGTCGGTGCCACTAGTGGGCCAAGGCTGGGCCCAGGAGGCATCTTTGTGGGCCATCTGTCTCGGGTACATCGGGTAGGCCCATCCATAGGAGTCGTGGGGTCACCCCCTCATCACAAGTAGACCGAAATCCATCTGCATCTACATACTAATCATCCACCTTCAGATATCTATCCAGAACATCTCGCTGGTATTAAGTTGCGAATCCCACCCAAAGTGTAAACTCAAAGCAACAGACAACTGCATTAAAGAACTTTGCGTAAAGTAAACAATCTTGCACCCGCAAGAACAAGCACCGTTGTTTTCCCCCTTGTGGAAACAGCACATCTCCTAGACTCATGATTCTGTCACTCAAGCTAGTCATCGGGGGGCATGAACCCACCGGGAAAAAGGGTTCCCGTCTTGGGGTTTTTGCGTCACGGGGAATAAATAGGCGAAGGGGGGCAGCCAGGGGGGCACCAGGGGTCCAGGCGGCCCCCTGGCGCGGCCCCACCCTAGGGCACGTCGGGAGGGCGCATGGAACCTTGGTGGGTCCCCTCTGCCCCCCCCCCCCCTCGGTGATTCCGGAAGCTTCGTGTACGCTGATTTTTTATTGGATTTTTCCTGAATTTTTGGAGCACTTTTAATATGGGGGAAACCTGAAATAGAAAAACAGTAGAAAACAGGAACTGGCACTAGGGTGCACTGAGTTAATAGGTTAGTCCAAATATGATCAAAAGTGTATGGAAGTTAATCAATATCATAGCAATATCACATTAAAGAGGCATGGAGCAAGCAGAAATTATAGATACGTTTTGGACGTATCAACATCCCAAGCTTAATTCCCGCCCGTCCTCGAGTAGGTAAATGATAAAAGCATAATTTCTGTGGTGACATGCTAACAACCATATAATAACTTTTAAGTAAAGCAATCAAGGCATGTAATTCAATTCAAGTCATAACAGGCAAGAGTCTATATTTAGCATTGAAACAAGCAACATAAGAACATAAAGGTGCAAGAGCTCTCGCTGTCCGTGACTCGAATGTCTCCAAATGGTGTTTGCGTGCAAGAAAGGGGATAGGGATATACGAGAGAAAACGTATTTTTGTGTTGAGAACTCAATCTACTAAAGTTTCACACTTGGTCTTCTTTGGAATCTTATCTTGACTCATCCCCAGACCACTAGCCAGGTACAAGTCAAAATGATCCACTCCTTTTCGACATTTTGAGCACTCATGCAATGGATGAGCGTAAGCAACAAAGTTGACACTTAGGATGGCAAAGAGAGAATATGGTGGAGGAGGAAGACAAAAAGGTGTGAAAGGCTCACATCAATGAGGACAATCATAGGCGAGAGAAAGCCAAATGATAGATATGATGTGAGGAGTAGGGATTGCCATGCAACGGATGCACATATGAGCTAAGGTAAGCTCTCCAATGGAACTAGTGGGGGTGCATCCAACTTGCTTGCTCATGAAGACCTAGATCTCATTTGAGGAGGCTCATCATTGGAATGTACAAGCCAAATTCTATAGTGTGAAGGTCTCCTAGGGAAGTGTTCCATCCATTTCTTGAGAGGGAATTGGAATTTTATAATCCCTTCTTTCATATCAATAACAGCACCCACGGTGTGAAGAAAAGGACGTCCCAAAATAATTGGACAAGAAGGTTCACATTCAATGTCCATCATAGTGAAATCAACGGGAACATAATTGTCATTGACAATGATAAGAACATCATCGATCTTCCCCAAAGGTTTCTTTACGGAAGAGTTGACAAGACGAACACCGAAAGAACAAGGATCAAAAGGTTTCATTTCAAATATATCATACATTCTTTTGGGCATAACGGAGGTACTAGCTCCAACATCACATAAAGCATAGCAAGAAAAGTTATTCAACTTAATTTTAATCATAGGATCCCAACCATCTTCTAGCTTTCTAGGTATGGAGGCTTCTACCCTAAGCTTCTCCTCCCTAGCTTTGATGAGAGCATTAGTGATATGCTCCGTGAAGGCAAGATTTAGTGTGCTAGTGGGGGGGTCTCTAGACATCTTGTGAAGGAAACGTATAACTTCAGAAAGGGTGCAATTATCAAAATCAAGGTCACTACTATCAAGTAAAGTGGTAGTTGTGTCCTTTAGGCTCACTTGTTTGGTAGCTTATATAGTCATAGGAATTTCTTCTTCTACGGTTGAGGTCACAGCATCACCATTAATAGGTCCTAAGGGACTAGGGGTGCATTGGGTGCTAATAGTTTGGATATCCTCAACCACTTGGATAGTAGCAATGGTATGGTGTGTAGGAAGGCTCTTAATTCTATCATCTTCCTCCTTTTCTCTTGCCCATCTCTCTTTGAGTTTAGCCATCATCCTAATGGTTTCATTAATTTTCACTTGGATAGCATTCATAGGAGTGACCTTCCTCTCCTCGAGGGGAGAAGTTCTAATTTTAAGCAATTCTACTTCATGGTCTAAATTGTCTACCTTCGACGAGAGATTATCTAATTTGTCTAGTTTTTCCTCTACACTCTTGTTGAAGGCTTTTTGGGTAGTGATAAAGTCTTTAAGCATACTCTCTAATTCAGAAGTGGACTTTTTGGTGCTAGGATAAGTGTTGTTGTTCCCACAGTTGTTGGAGGGGAACGGTCTAGGATTGCTACCAAAATTACTCCTATAAGCAATGTTATTGAAGTTGTTTCTAGAGATAAAGTTCACATCTACTTGATCTTGAGCAATCAAAGAATTTAAAGGAACATCATGAGGATCAATAGGAGATTTCTTGGTAAGTAGAGACATAATCAAGTCAACTTTTTCATTTAGGGAGGAGATCTCCTAGACAGAGTTTACCTTCCTACCTGTTGGAGCTCGTTCGGTGTGCCACTGGGAATAATTGGTCATCATCTCATCGAGAAGTTTTGTGGCAGCACCAAGTGTAGTTGACATAAAGGTTCCTCCCGCGGCCGAATCTAGCAAGTTCCGCGAGGTAAATTTCAAGCCTGCATAAAAAGTTTGGATAACCATCCAAGTAGTTAAACCATGCGTAGGGAAATTCTTAGCAAGATATTTCATGCGTTCCCAAGCTTGGACAACGTGTTCATTATCCAATTGTTTAAAATTCATAATATAACTCCTCAATTGGATAATCTTAGCGGGGGGGGGGGGGGTAGTACTTCCCAATAAAAGCATCCTTGCACTTATCCCAAGAATCTATGCTATTCCTAGGCAAGGATTGAAACCAGATTTTAACTTCATCTCTCAAGGAGAAAGGAAAAAGCTTAAGCTTAACAATATCACCATCTACTTCTTTGTACTTTTGCATATCACAGAGCTCAATAAAATTATTTAAGTGCAAAGCAGCATCATCTCTAGCACCGGAGAATTGATCTTCCATAACAAGGTTCACCAAAGCAGGTTTAATCTCATAAGAAAGTGCTGAAGTAGCAGGTGTAGCAATAGGAGTGCAGATAAAGTCACTGTTGTTGTGACTAGTGAAGTCACACAACTTGGTGTTCTCGGAGGAACCCATAGTAGCACCAAGCAAGATAATTTTTTATTTATTTTTGATAAAGGAAACTAAAGAAAAAACTGAAAGGTAAACTAACAAGACTAAAAAGCAAATATAAAAGATAGTGTGCAACTCCCTTATCTTGAAGAGTGGAGTCCCCGGCAACGGCGGCAAAAATTTCTTTTGATGGTACGATTTAACGCCCCCTCGTTGGTTATCCAAAGTGGAAGGTTGAGATGTAGATAGCAGCAATTTCCCTTAGCGAAGATGCTAAGGTTGAGTAGCGAACCAGTAGGACTCCAAGGTCGACAAGTAGGTGGTTCGGCAAGTGATGCGTCATTTTGATAATCACTTGCTTCTCCTGGACCTGCACACACAGCAAATAACTTTGCTTCCCAACGAGTACAGAGAGGTTTTCAATCCCTCCGGCCCTTGTTGTTTACAAAGGATAAAACGCACAGGATAATAATGATAGTGATAGCAGCGGAAAAGTAAATAAAGCAGTAAATTGATAGCGGGTGTAAACAGTATTGGACATATGGACCGGGGTCCTATGATGTTCACTAGTGATGTCTCTATCCCAAAAGACGATAAAATAGCCATGCGAGGTAAACAAATTACAGCTGGGCAATTGACAGGATTATGCGCGCAAATCAATGCTAATTATGCTATAAAGAAAGGAAGAGGCTCAAAAGCATGGGCGGTACGCCAAATCAAGTAGACCGAAATCCATCTGCATCTACCTACTAATCATCCACCTTGAGATATCTATCCAGAACATCTCACTGGTATTAAGTAGCGAATCCCACCCAAAGTGTAAACTCAAAGCAACGGACAACTACATTAAAGAACTTTGCATAAAGTAAACAATCCTTGCACCCGCAAGTACAAGCACCGTTGTTTTACCCCTTGTGGCAACAACACCTCCCCTAGACTCATGTTTCTGTCACTCAAGCTAGTCATCGGGGGGCATGAACCCACAATCATGCATAACGCTCCCTCTTGGAGTCACTACCTACTACTTGGCCAAAGCAATAAACAGCAACGAAGAACATGCACGAATTACTCTAGAACATAAATATAAAAGAGGAGAATCAAATATATTACTCAAACACAATCTGAACATAATCTCATAATCCATCGGATCCTAGCAAACTCAGCATAGCAACAGCAGAAATATTACATATGTGCCTCGATCATGTAGGGCAGCTCACGAGGTCTAATCCATGAAGAACAAAGAGGGGAGGAGAACATCACATAGCTACTGATCATAGAGCCATGGTCCAAGGTGGACTACTCACGGTTCATCCGGGAAGCATCCATGGTGGTGGAGAAGCTCTCGGAGGTGGTTCCTCCCTCTGGCAGGGTGCCGGGAAGAGGTCTTCTAGTGCTCCCGATCTTGGAAGCGCGGCGGCGGCGGAACAGAGGAGAGATCGCGAAAAAGGGTTCCCATCACGGGGGTTTCTCGTCACGAGGAATAAATAGGCGAAGGGGGGCAGCCAGGGGGGGCACCAGGGGTCCAGGCGGCCCCCTGGCGCGGCCCCACCCTAGGGCGCGCCGGGAGGGAGCCTGGGGCCCTGGTGGGTCCCCTCTAGCCCCCCCCCCCCCCCTCGGTGATTCCCGGAGCTTATTCTGCGCTGATTTTTTATTGGATTTTTTCTGAATTTTTGGAGCAGTTTTAATATGGGGGAAGCCTGAAATAGAAAAACAGCAGAAAACAGGAACTGGCACTGGGATGCACTGAGTTAGTAGGTTAGTCCAAGTATGATCAAAAGTGTTTGGAAGTTCATCAATATCATAGAAATATCACACAAAAGAGGCATGGAGCAAGTAGAAATTATAGATACGTTTTGGACGTATCAGGTGCTTAGCGAGTTCTCTCAGGACACCTGGCATGTCTGAAGGTTTCCATGCGAAGATGTCCTGATTCTCACCGATGAACTCAATAAGCGTGTTTTCCTATTTGTTGGGTAGTCCCGTCCTAATGATGAATTTCTTGGAAGGATCGCCTGGCACAAAATCGACTCTCTTCGTATCTTATGTCGGCTGAAACTTGGGGTTGGAGTCAGGAGTCGGCTTTTTGAGCAGTGTTGGATCGGCCGGGTCTACCCTTTCCTTGTAGAATTCGAGGCCTGGTTGGATGCATGCTTGTTCAAGGCATGTTGCATCTTCTTTTTCGTAGGCCGTGGTGATTTCTCGGCTCCCGTCAATGGTGATTACGCCGCGGGGACCCGGCATCTTGAGCTTGCGGTATATGTAGCATGGGTGAGCCATGAATTTAGCATAGGTCGTCCTTCCGAACAGTCCGTGATAGGGGCTTTTAAAGTCTATGACCTCAAAAGGTAGTATTTCTGATCTGAAGTTGGAGGTGCTTCCAAATGCTACTTCGAGGTATATTTTTTCCAGCGGATGAGCCGATTTACCAGGGACAATTCCGTGAAAGACCGTGGAGGATGGTTGTAGCTTCTTATGAGTTAGGCTCATCTCCTGGAAGTTCTTGAAGTAGAGTATGTTTATGCTGCTCCCTCCATTCATGAGGACCTTCTCCAAGGTGTAGTTGTAAACTTTGGGTGCCACCACGAGGGCTCGAGTTCCCGGAGAGTCGAGACGTGGAGGGTGGTTGTTTCTACTCCAGGTTATTATTTGCTCAGACCACTTAAGCCATCTAGGAACCGTCGGAGTCTGAGAGACCGAGAGTGTTGCGGCACATTGCGCATTCTTCCTGTCTCTTCGACAACTACTGGTGGTGAAAACATGGTACGAGTAAACCTGGGTGAGCTCTTTGTGACGTTCCTGGTAACCATGGTAGGATGAGGTCCCTCCATGGCGACTTGAATTAGTGATGAAGGGGTTTCATAGATTGGTTTCTCGCGGGGTTTCATCCGGATCCTCCGATCCGGGAGTTCCTTGGGCGAAGCCGATCGGAGCTTGGGTGGTGTCGTTCGGAGATCGGTCCTTGTGATCGATCGTGCAATCCTGAGCCGATGTTGACACAGATGCGTCTTTCTGGCTGATGGATAGGTGGACCGACCTGACAGGGACCTCGTAGAAGACATCCCTTACCAAATCTTTTGGCAGCGATGTTGATGTAGAGCTGGCCAAACCGGTTTCCGGCCGTCCGACCGGCGGTGATCTCCTCCGTGTCGTGTCGATGCCCATCCTAGATATCAACACCCTTGCGCGTAGGCCCCACGGTGGATGTAGTGGGAAAAACATGCTAGATGTCCTACTAGAGAACTTATAGCGGGGCCTTTGCTACGAGTGATTTCGAGGAGAGAGAGTCGATCGGCAGGGAGTCGGTACGATGAGTCGGCACAAGAGAGACACATGGATTTACCCAGGTTCGGCTCCTCGATGAGGTAAAGACCTACTTCCTGCCTTTCTTGTATTATATGTGGGACATCTCGATTACAATGGCGCTAGAAGTCATCGGTGTCTCAACAACCTATCTAGATTGATTCGCCCCTAGGAAGTCCCAGGGCCTCGGCTTATATACACGCCGAGTACTAGGGTTTCACAATGAGTCCCACTACGACAAGAGGTGGAGTACTATTCTATCTCTTCGATGACTATCTTGTCCTCCAAGGCAGCTTGGACTCCTTCTTCTGGCGTCGGTCTTTATCTTGTAAGTCGGTTGGTTCATAGGCCGAACCTTCTTCCATTGCTTCTCTTTAATGAGTTGGGCCATAGTCCGAATCTCTTCATCTTGAATACGGATGGCCCCATGTTGATCCTGCCAGGTCTATGAATTATCCCCCCGACACTAGTATCATTGCATATCCTGCTACACTGGCAGAGGCATACATTTGCAGACATCATGATAGTTTTCAGTTTTCTTTATGTTGAGTACTTCTTGTAAAGTGTGTGATCTTCTATATCCTTGTAAAAATTTAGAGTGTTGCCCTTAAAGTGAGGAAAAAATCCCAAAGAGGAAACAAAAAAAGTTCCCAAAAGAGGACAAATTAAAAGATCCCAAAGAGGACATATGAGGGATAAATAGAAAGAGCCAATGAGGCCACCAAAATAAATAAAAAATTGAAAAAAGAAAGCAAAAAAAAGAAATTAAAAGAGAGAAGGAGGCAACACTAATATTCCTTTTGAAAGATCCACACATGTACTCCAAAGTAATTTTGGTACTACATAGAGAGTTTCATATCATTCATGCATAACTATGTGGGGATCCTTACACTATAGAACTTGGCTTGTATATTCCAATGACGAGCCTCCTCAAATGAGCGGTAGGTCTTCTTGAGCAAGCAAGTTGGATGCACCCCCACTAGTTCCATTGAAGAGCTTACCATAGCTCATATGTGCATCCGTTGCATGGCAATCCCTACTCCTCACATTGTATCTATCATTTGGCTTTCTCTCGCCTATGATTTTCCTCATTGATGTGAGCCTTTCACAACTTTTTTGTCTTCCTTCCCCATCATTATTCTCTGTGCCATCCTAAGTGCCAACATATCTTGCTCGCGCTCATCCATTGCATGAGTCCTCAAAGTTGAAAGGGAGAGGATCAGTTTGACTTGTACCTGACTAGTGGTCTGGGGACGAGTCACAATAAGATTCCCAAGGAGACCAAGTGTGAAGTTTTAGTAGATTGAGTTCTCAATTACTATCTAGTATTTTTATGCTCTAAACCCATCTCCCACTTCTTACACGCAAACACCGATTGGAGACATTTGAGTCACAAACAATGAGAGATCTTGCACCTTTATGTTCTTACTTTGCTAGTTTCAATACTAGATATAGACTCTTGGTAGTTATTTTCTTGACTTGAATTGCATATCTTAATTTTTGTACTTTAAAGTTCAATTATTTTTTGGTAGCATGTCACCACAGAAATTATCTTTGTTATCATTTACCTGCTCGAGGACGAGCAGCATTAAGCTTGGGGATGTTGATATGTCCCAAATGTATCTATAATTTTTGCTTGTTCCATGCTTAACTTTGCTATATGTTTTGCTACACTTTCATAAATTTTTCAACATATTTGGACTAACCTAATAACTAAGTGCCTAGTACTAGTTTATTTCTGCTCTTGTCCGTGCATTGCAGGAAAATACCATTTATTAAAGTGCTCAGACAAATCGGGAAAAATCATATAAAAAATCAGCAGATCAGAAAACTCCAGAAGCCCGAAGGGGAGCCGGAAGGGGTCCTGATGAGGACATCCCTACTACCAACCCATCTCCAGTCCGTCATGAAGAACAAGTTGATTCAACAAAGAAGAAGGATGATGAAATCAGAATTGGACCTATTACAAGAGCTCGTGCAAAGTTGATAGAACAACAGGTGAACTCGCTCTTAATAGATTCTGATATTTTATATAATGAGAACTTTATACTACCTAAGTCTTTGTATGTTTGCATGATCAGGTACCATGACGAAGGCAAGGTTCAAGGAGGCGAAGTTCAGAGAGAAGAAATCAGGAAGAAGAACTTCAGACGTCCGACCCAATTCGGACGTCCGACATTGGAAGAAGACGATGCTTCCGTCTATGCAGAACGCCTCCAAAACGAAGACAGATTTCCGAAAGGGTTTCGGACGTCCGACGCATCGGACATCCGACATGTGACGGACGTCCGACATGAAGATCCGCGAGAAGAACCCCTATCCAGGACGCCTCACCGCCAGAGTCGGATTTCCGACATGTTTCGGACGTCCGACGTGACGGACGTCCGAAACCCATCGGACGTCCGAAAACCGCGCGCAGATCTGAAATCAGCCGGGCTGCGGCCCTTGTAATTCCCTAGCTTATAAATACCCAGCTCCCACGAGTTTTAGGGTTAGACCACGTTTAGATAAACCCTAGATATTGAGAATAGCTTCAAGATTTCCTCTTGAATCATATACTTCAATTCGTATCGATCTGAAGTGTTGCTACTGCAAGTTTTGTGTGATCTGTTGTTCCACTGGGAATTAGTAGATTGCAAATTACCGTCTCGTGGTCGACGACTACGTGCGCAAGTGTGTGAAGTTGTGAATATCCAAAGGGTAGAGAGCTGTCGCATTGGCAACAGGGATCTAGCGAGGAGAGTTCATCGGCTACATACAAGTTATCTATCATCGCCCTCATATTCACCGTCCGCTTACTGAGAAGATCGGGCCACCCCATATCAGGTCCCCCCTCACCGGGCGGCCCCCTGGTGCGGCCTAGGGTGCGGTCGCGCCACCTGGCCGCCTGGTCAGGTTGGGGGCCCCCTGCTGCCCCCCTTCCGCTTATATTTACCTCTCGCTCCAAAAACCCTCGGAAGGCCCTCCGTTACACAATTATCACCATTGTTCCGCCGACACCGCAATCACGAGATCGGCATAGCTAGAAGACCCTGTACTGGCACCCCGCCCGACGAGGGGGTGACCCCACGACTCCTGCATGTAAGGCTACCTGGTGCGTATGAAGACAGAAGGCCCGGTGGGAAGCTACGACAAGCCCACGATTGGCCCAGCCAGGCACCGATGTAGGAGTCCGCGAGTAGTATAGAAGGTGCAACTTGGCGTACAAGGCAAGACTAGAACTAGGAAACTATCTTTGTAACCTAGTACGGACTCCCCGAGACCTAGCCTAGTATATAAAGGCTGGGAGGGGAGACGTATAGCACAATCAGATACACATCTACTCATCTAGCCTTGCGAGAACTCGCCTTGGCCTCCACTGTAATCGCCCCCTTACGCAATAATATCGAGCAGGAAGTGCTTCTCCTGTTAGCCGACGAGTATCGTCCAACCTGTGCCTTCTCTATGACTAACACAGGGTCCCTGACCATGGGATTTTCCGGGGCTGATCCCTTTCAATTGGCGCCATCTGTGGGAACTACACAGGTTGGAATCACGATCTCGGCGGTCCCGCCCTCGACAGATCAAGACTCGAGGACTAGAACCAGCTCTAGCCCACTCGAGGAATTCAAGTTCACCACGAGCATCTCCATCTTCTCGTCAAGATCATCTAGCCGGCAGCCAAATCAAATCTGGCACCCCGACGACCATCAGATCCATCGCCGACGGAAAAGAACTCGACGACTCAGAAGGCAAACGCGAGGATTCTACTCGGGGACACCACTTGAAGAGTCGCGGCGCGTAACAGGAGGCTCGCCCACCACTCGACGACCCGGCACCGCCCGGACTCCCACCACACGCCAAGACAGCGACTCTGAAACCCATACCGGAGAGTACTACGACCCGGATCGAAGACCAGATGAATTCTCCAACTTCATCCGGAGCCAGTCACTCAGCGACGGGATAGAACTTGATTCAAGATTACACAGCCAAGCAGAAGACCCCTCGCAGATCTTCGAAATCTCAAGGAGAAGAAGGCACGCCGACTCCAGCAAACTCATAGCTAAAGAGCAACTGGAAGGACCTTGCGCGATCCACTATTTTGAAGACAGTCAGAGACATCTCAGATCAACCCACACCCTAGGAGATTGCCGCCTGTTCACTGAATTCTCCAACAGCCTCAAGGAGGAGAAGCAGCGTGAAGCCAAACGCACTCGAAGAAGCACGCAGTCGCCCGCACCAAGTACATAGGGGCAATACCCCACGTCCTATGGACGAATCTGCATGATCCAAGAATGAAGACCCTCGAAAGCAAAGCACGATGCCTACACCTTGCAGGACGAAGCAGCCGAAGGCCTAAAGATAACTGAAACCTACCAACCGAGCAGCGCTGAGACCAGCATCACTTTCTCGCAGAGCGACCATTCGCCCGCAGTCCCAAGGCCCGGGCATGCACCCCTGGTCCTCGAAGCCCAGATCGGAGGATACGACATGGACAGAGTCTTCATGGACGGAGGCATCAGTCTAAACATAATCTTCGCCAGCACCCTGCGCAAGATGTTAATCCCACAATCAGTTTGGAAAAAGTCAGGCACCACAATATACGGCGTAGTTCCGAGCGAAGCAGCCACCTCCATCGGAACAATACAGCTTGATGTGATCTTCGGCAGCAAGCGCAACTTCGCAACGCAAGCACTCGAGTTCGAAGTGCTCGACTGGCAGTCGCAATATCACGCCATACTCGGGCGACCAGCGTTCGCATAGTTCATGGAGGTTCCACACTACGCATATATGAAGCTCAAGATGCCAGGACCCGCATGAATCATCACAGTCAAGGGAAGCTTAACCAAATCGGACCAGTGCGACCGCGACTTCCACAAAGTCTTTGACACATTTGGAGCCCATCAACAGCTCAAATAAATAGCCATGGTGACGGACAAAAGCATATTTCCGCTGGCAAGCCGAAG
The DNA here is from genome assembly GCA_950022295.1 of Bromus sterilis. NCBI lineage: Eukaryota > Viridiplantae > Streptophyta > Magnoliopsida > Poales > Poaceae > Bromus > Bromus sterilis. The sequence continues at coordinate 131,197,168 of OX465601.1, read as the reverse complement.
CGAGGCAAAAGAATTTGGCCGCGATTTGAGCATCGACAGCGACAGAATCACACACCAAGTCCACCCAACAGACCCAGAGAAGACAGTTCGCGTATATTCCCACCTTCCAGAAGAGCAAGCGACCGCCCTCATAACCTTCCTTCGCGAAGAGTGGAAAATTTTCTCCTGGTGCCCAGCCGACATGCCCGGGTTACCACGAGAATTCACTGAACACGCGCTCCACATCAATCCAAACACCACACCAGTGAAGCAGGCACTGCGACGATTCTCAGAACCCAAGCGCAGAGCAACCGGAGAAGAAGTCAACCGACTACTCGACGCTCAGTTCATCCGAGAGACGAAGAAAGCAACATGGATAGCAAACCCAGTCCTAGTCCCTAAAAAGGACACCGAGGTACTGAGGATGTGCGTCGACTACGGGCCTATCAACAAGCACTTCCCAAAAGACCACTTCCCCCTGCCAAGAATCGATCAAATAATCGACTCCACAGCAAGATGCGACCTCCTCTCCTTCCTCGACGCATACTCCGGATACAATCAGATCAGGATGAATGAAGAAGACGAAGAGCACACCTCGTTCATCACCCCCTACGGAGTATTCTGTTACCCAACAATGCCCTTTGGCCTAAAAATGCGGGAGCCACGTACCAGCGGACGATGCAAGCATGTTTGAGAGACCAGATTGGCAGGAACGTCCAGGTCTATGTAGATGACATTGTCATAAAAACCTACAGCGCAAACACGCTACTCGACGACCTCTGCGAGATATTCGCGGCCCTCAACAAGTACAGGATCAAGCTCAACCCCAAAAAATGCGTGCTCGGCGTCCCAGCCGGAAAATTACTCGGATACATGGTCTCTACCCGAGATATCGAAGGGAACCCCGAAAAGTTTCAAGCAATCGCCAAGATGCAAAGGCAAACCAACATCAGAGGAGTACAGCAGCTCACAAGAAAGCTCGCAGCACTGAGCCATTTCATCAGCAGGTTAGGAGAAAGGACCTTACCGTTCTACAAACTGCTGAGAAAAGGAGAAAAAATCGAGTGGACCGAGGAAGCCAGGAATGCATTCGCAGACTTAAAGAAGACCCTCTCGACCCCACCAATCTTGACGGTGCCTAAAGAAAGGGAAAAGGTGTATCTCTACATAGCAGCACGCAGCAGTGTCGTGAGCACAATGCTTGTCGTCGAGCGTACAGAGGAAGGCAATATCCAGAGCATCCAAAGACCAATCTACTATCTCAGCACGCTACTCACGAAGCGAAAGCAGCGGTACCCACACTACCAGAAGCTCCTGCTCGCCATTATCATGACCTCCAGGAAAGTATCGCACTACTTTGACGAACACTCCATCACAATCGTGAGCAGTGCACCACTCGCTGACATCCTCAACAATCCCGGAGCAACCGGTCGAGTCGCTGAGTGGAACATGGAGCTCAGCCCGCGAGACCTGCAGTTCAAACACCTGACAACAATCAAAGCCCAAGTACTCCCAGATTTCCTGGTCGAGTGGGCAGAAGTCCAAACACCAGGTCCCCCAGACCTATCCAACTCATGGACGATGTATTTCGACGGATCTAAAAGACAACAAGGAGCCGGAGCAGGCGTCGTCCTAGTCTCCCCCAAAGGAACGAAGCTCAAATACATCCTCCAGACCAAACTTCAGCAACGCCTCCGACAACGAACCAGAATACGAGGCACTAAATCACGGCATGCGCATGGCAAAAACTTGCGGTGCCACTTGCCTATCGATCTATGGCGACTCCAACCTCGTCGTCCAACAGGCGATGAGAGACTGTAACGCAGTCGCAGACAACATGGAAGCCTACCAGAAGCTCTATAACACCCTAGAGGGAGGATTCGACGGCTGTGAACTCAACTACATCCCCAGAGAAAATAATACAGAAGCCGACGAACTCGCGAACATCGGACCGATTCGAGGACCAATACCACCAGGCATTTTCCTCAAGAGCATCAATCAGAGATCAATAAAAGATAAGCCAGCGGAACCCAAGGTAGCCGTAGAGGAAGATGACACAAATGAGCCAGCACAGGTGGCAGCAACGAGCGCAGCTGACGATACAAACAGTCAAGCAATAGAAGTCGAAGTACCAGCAGCACTCGAAGACCCGACCTGGGCAAGACCCTTCCTTCGATTCCTAGTCGAAGGCACTCTACCACAAGATGTTGCAGAAGCCCGATGCATCAGTTGACGATCTAAAGCACTCACAGTAATCAACAGAAATCTCTACAAGCGCAGCATTTCTCAGGTCCTCCAAAAGTGTATAGACGAAGAAGACGGCAAAGCTCTACTACTCGAGATTCACGAAGGCACCTGCGGGCATCATGCCAGCAGTCGAGCACTCGTGGCAAAAGCCTTTTGGGCAGGATTCTACGGGGCGACCGCCATGAGAAATGCAGAGGATATCGTACGGCGTTGCATCGCCTGCCAAAAAATCGCCAGCAGGCCACACGCCCCAGCGTCGGAACTCAAAACCATACCGTTATCATGGCCATTCGCCACATGGGGACTCGACATGGTAGGCCCACTCAAGAAATCCTCAAAACGAGGAAGAACACACCTACTGGTTGCAGTCGACAAGTTCACAAAATGGATAGAAGCAGTACCAATCACCAGCTCAACAGCCCTCACGGTAGTCAACTTCATCAAATCAATCATCTTCAGATTCGGAGTACCACACAACATCATCACAGACAATGGCACAAACTTCACAGCAACAGAATTCCAAAACTTCTGCCACGACCTAGGCATCAAAATCAACTACGCATCAGTCGCACACCCGCAGTCCAACGACCAAGTGGAGAAAGCCAACGGTCTAGTATGCGGAGGAATAAAAAATCGACTCCTAGCACCACTAGAACAAGCCACAGCAAACTGGATAGAGGAACTTCCCGCAGTACTATGGAGTCTGCGCACCATCCCAAACAGCTCAACCCAGTATACACCCTTTTTCTTGGTATACGGGGCAGAAGCAGTACCGCTACATGGCTTAAAATTCGGAGCACCCAGAATCTCAGGGTACGAAGAAGAAGAGGCGGAAGATGCGCTGCAGAACGACAAAGACATAGCAGACGAAGCACGGGACACAGCTATCAAAAGAGCTCAAGGATACCAGGACAAATTACGCACGTATCAAAGCAGTCGCATGCGGACCAGAACGTTCAACACAGGAGACCTCGTGGTACGGTTGATACAGGAAAAAGTGCACAAGCTTGCCCCACAATGGGAGGGGCCGTTCATCATCTCGTAAGTCATAGGAGGAGGAGCATACAGATTGAAGAACCCGAAGACCAATGAGGACGTGGGAAATCCATGGAACGTAGCGAACCTACGTCTGTTCTACCCATAGTCCTCTAGACATCATCAAGACATCGGCAGCAGCACCGATCGGCAACCCATGTAAAATTCGAAGGAATAAAACAATGTTGCCCAAAGCATCTTACTCAAAAGCACTCGGGGGCTCGAGTCTAAACTCCCCCCGAGAGACGCTATCTTTGCTCACGCGACCTTTACTCAAAAGAACTCGGGGGCTCGAGTCTAAACTCCCACCGAGAGACGCTATCTTCGCTCACGCGACCTTTACTTAAAAGCACTCGGGGGATCGAGTCTAAACTCCCCCGAGAGACGCTATCTTTGCTAAACGTGACCTTTACTTAAAAGCACTCGAGGGCTCGAGTCTAAACTCCCCCCGAGAGACGCTATCTTCACTCACGCGACCTTTACTTAAAAGCACTCGGGGGCTCGAGTCTAAACTCCCCCCGAGAGACATTATCTTCGCTCACGCGACCTTTACTGAAAAGCACTCAGGGGCTCGAGTCTCAACTCCCCCCGAGAGACGCTATCTTCGCTCACGCGACTTTTACTTCAAAAACCCTCGGGGGCTCGAGCATAAACTTTCCCCGAGAGACGTTATCCTCGCTGAAAACGCGACAATATACAACCATCGGGAGGCCAGAATGCCAGAACGCAACACTCGCGCCCAAAAACAAAAGCTCAGGCAAAGAAAATAGCATCGAAAAGCGCACGGTTCTTTAGTCTTCACCCGATCGCAAGCGATCATCTAAAGACTCGGGGGCTACTCCCATCGGGAGTGCTGACGCGCACCCGATCCAAACTTGGAAAAATTCTAAAACAGCTACAAACCAGTGAGTCAAAAATTCATAAAGCCTATGCTTGATTCTGCAAATCAAACGCAGCCTCGAGGGCTACTCCCATCGGGAGCGCTGGCGCGCACCCGAGAAGACGAAGACATTTTCATTACAAAGGAGTCGAAGACATTTAATTACAAAGGAGTCGAAGACACTTTCATTACAAAGGAGTCGAAGACATTTCATTACAAAGGAGTCCAAGACACTTTCATTACAAAGGAGTCGAAGACACTTTCATTACAAAGGAGTCGAGACAGTCATTACAAAGGAGTCGAAGACAGTCATTTCATTACAAAGAAGTCGAAACGACAGTTGCCGCTATAGAAGGACCTGTGGAACTACAAGATGGGCTACATTCAACTTCTACATGTGTGCTCATGCTAAGATAATTGGCACTTTCGTGCCACAAACTGACGAGCATCACCACAGACAAAGTAGCAACCCAGCCCGTGAAGAAGAAGGTCGCCGTCCTCCAGTTCTACAAGGTGCCTAGCCTACTGACGCAGCCGCTTGACGACCGGTTTGACGTCCAGTTCATCCTTAGAACTAGAAGAGCAAACACCATCGGCCGAAGAATCAACCGAAGACGAAGACACGGGAGAAGCAGGCGAACCACCACTCGAGCCATCGGAATAACCACTTCTTGTTTCCTCCCAGTATGGATCCAGACGATTGCCACCGGCATCAAATGCGCAGGTAATAACAGTATCTTCGCCTTCAAAAAGACAGCAAAGGCTATCTCCGTCGCGCAGATTCAACCGACGAGAAAACGACCTCCAGCCAGATCCAAGGAAAATCAAGGATGACTTATCAACTTCCAGCTCCACCCAAGAAGAAGAACGAGCGCACCCGTGAAGACGGAGCCAGAAGCCCCTCAAGTTACGCTCAGAAGCAACGGAGGAAAAGGAGAAGGGAAGAGGAATCCGGGCAGCATTCCGGCTAAGAATACGCAAAAGAAAATCATAGCGCCAAAAACCCTCTTCCATGGAGGAAGAAGAAGAAGGCACCGACGTGGTACCATGGCGCCCACCGTGTGAAGAATGAGGCGTGCGTCCACCTCGTCCACGGCGGCCACGGCCTCGCCCAGTCACACCACCACCACGCTTGGGTGCCATATGAAAGAAGAAGCAGAAGAGAAAGATGCAAAGAATTGATGCCAAGGACAGGAAACCACAGGAGGTATTTAGAGCACAATCAAAGGGCAAACCAGGAAAAACACGCAGAAGCCCAGGCGGCGCCATCATTTCATCAAAGACCAAACGGATCAGGCGTTACGAATTCTAAGGCAAGATGCCGTCACACGGTCAGCATGACGTTCAAACCATCATTATGACGGTCCAGAAGACGCGACGGATCAAAAAATCAAACATCTTCATAGGTCATCAAACAGCATGACAATGCATATCAACATGACATCTCAAGAGGGAAGGATCAAGATAAAAGCAGTTGGGAAAAAACCAAAGGATTCCAAAAGCCAGCTATTCCTTGATGTCAAAATTTTCAAATCCTAAAAAATCTCTTACTCCCATCGGGATTACCTTTATTCGAGTACGGGTGCTCCCTCACCCAGAAGGCAAAAATGTGCTCGAGTGATCACTCGCACCAGCAGAAACAATATACTCTCGTAACTCGGGTGCTCCCTCACCCCGGAGACATTAAAGAATTCGAGTGACTACTCGCAAAAAAAGACTCGGAAATTCAACAAATATGATCTACTCGCGCACTCGACGACATTCCGAGTGGGTGCCTTCTTATTTTCCTCACCTGAGTTCATTACAAGCTCCGCGAGTGACTGCTAAAACAACTCACTTGATTGTTTATTCCAAGTGGGTGCATCGCTAACCAGGCTACGTGCCTCTACGAAAACAATTTTTCCTGGGCTATGACACACTGTACCCAGATGCCACGCAAGCTTAGCGTGTAGGTAAGACCCCGCTGCACAGAACGGCCGGGCCGGGACTTGCTGCAGAGCGATTTCACTCCCGACCTTTTCCATGCGGTCGCATGATAAAAAGAGCCGAGCGGACGCGCTCAGGTTATGTGCTTAGACTGGCAGTAATTGATCCTATAAGACATGCAGCGGCATGACTTTGCTTGACACCGGTCGTTCCAAGTTCATGTCGAGGGACGTGATATTGATTGGGCTACTGCGGTATTTTACACTAGTGCAATTCACCAAGGCTCGACCAGTCGACTTTCAGCTTAGCAATCGCTCGAAACAGATATTGCCATGGCTCAAAACTGCCAGCGACCCGTGGCGATGCCGCGCCTACAAACGATAAAGCATGGATGAATTCGAGTCCCTGCGCGACTCTTCGAGTCCCCCAGGCACTCGGGGGCTACTGACGAGGGGGTGACCCCCCGACTCCTGCATGTAAGGCTACCTGGTGCGTATGAAGACAGAAGGCCCGTTAGGAAGCTACGACAAGCCCACGATTGGCCCATCCAGGCACCGACGTAGGAGTCCGCGAGTAGTATGGAAGGTTCAACTTGGCGTACAAGGCAAGACTAGAACTAGGAAACTATCTTTGTAACCTAGTACGGACTCCCCGAGACCTAGCCTAGTATATAAAGGCTGGGAGGGGAGACGTCCAGGACAATCATATACACATCTACTCATCTAGCCTTGCGAGAACTCGCCTTGTTCTCCACTGGAACCGCCCCCTTACGCAATAATATCGAGCAGGAAGTGCTTCTCCTGTTAGCCGACGAGTATCGTCCAACCTGTGCCTTCTCTATGACTAACCCAGGGTCCCTGACCATGGGATTTGCCGGGGCTGATCCCCGTCACCGCCGGAGGGAGGATTGATTTCTGAGAGATTCTCCACCACCATGAGCGCTTCCCAGATGTGCCGTGAGTAGTCCCCCTTGGACCATGGGTCCATGATCAGTAGCTATGTGATGTTTTCTCTCCAATCTTTTGCCTCAATTCTTAGCCCTTGTGAGTTTCCCTACATGATCAAGGCACCTATGTATTAGTTTCTGTTTTGCTATGTTGTGTTTGCTGGGATCCGATGGATAATGAGATTATGTTCAGATTGTGATGAGTAATATATTATGTTTACCTTTTATGTTTTAGTTCTTGAGTATTCTTGGATGTTCTCCATTGCTTTTTATTGCTTTGTCCCAGTACTAGATAGTGACTCCAAGAGGGAGCGTTATGCTTGATTGTGGGTTCATGCCCCCCCGATATCTAGCTTGAGTGATAGAAACATGACACTAGGGGATGTGTTGTTTCCACCAGCGAGAAAACAATGGTGCTTGTAACTTTGGTTGCAAGGATTGTTTAGCATACACAAAGTGTGTTAATGCAGTTGTCTGTTGCTTTGATCCTACAGTTTGGCTGGGGTTCGCAACGTAATACCAACGATATGTTCTGGATAGGTATCTCAAGGTGGATGATTAGTGAGTAGATGTTGATGAATAAACGTTCTGCTCGTCTCGGCATATTGCCCATACGATTGAGCCTCTAGCTTTCTTGTAGCATAATTAGCATTGCGTTGCGTTTATAATTCTGTCAATTGCCCAGCTGTAATTTGTTCACCCAACATAGTTGTTTATCGTCTTTTGGGAGAGAGACATCACTAGTGAAGATCATGGGACCCCGGTCCATATTTCCACCATAGTTTACACCGTTAATCTTTATTTGTTTTATTTCCTTTCGGTTGCAATCACCACTATTATTTCCCTTTGTATTTGAACTTTTGTCAACAACAAGACCGGAGAGATTGACAACCTCTCTGACTCATTGGGGAGAAAATTTATTTGCTTTTGTGTGTAGGTCCATGCAAGTGAGTAATTTATCTCAAACGACGCCTTGATCATTTGACCACCTTCTTGTTGATCCTTGGAGTCGGGTTTATTGAATCCAAGAGGACTCGAAGGATCAACAAAAGGTGGTCAAACGAGCAACGCGCCGTCTAAATAGAAATTACTCACTTGACCTGGACGTGCACACAAAAGATAACTTTTCTCCCAACGAGTTCAGAGAGGTTTTCAATCTCTCCGGTCTTGTTGTTTACAAAGGATCGAAACACGAAGGGAAATAGTAGTGGTGATTACAACAGAAAGGAAATAAAAGCAGTAAATATTAACGGTGTAAACTATGGTGGAAATATGGACCGGGGTCCCATGACTTTCACTAGTGATGTCTCTCTCCCAAAAAACGATGAACAACTATGTTGGGTGAACAAATTACACCTGGGCAATTGACAAAATTATAAATGCACCGCAATGCTAATTATGCTACAAGAAAGCTAGAGGCTTAATCATATGGGCAGTATGCCAAGACGAGCAGACCATTTATTCATCATCATCCACTCACTAATCATCCACCTTGAGATATCTATCCAAAACATCTCGCTGGTATTAAGTTGCAAACCCCAGCAAAACTGTCGGATCAAAGCACCGTTGTTTTCTCCCTGGTGGCAACAACACATCCCCTAGTCTCGTGTTTCTGTCACTCAAGTTAGACATCGGGGGGCATGAACCCACAATCAAGCATAACACTCCCTCTTGAAGTCACGGTCTACTACTTGGCCAAAGCAATAAAAAGCAACGGAGAACATGCAAGAATACTCAAGAACTAAAACATAAAAGGTAAACCAAATATATTACTCATCACAATTTGAACATAATCTCATAATCCATTGGATCCCAGCAAACAGAACATAGCAACATGGAAACTAATACATAGATGCCTTGATCATGTAGGGCAGCTCACAAGGGCTAATAATTGAGGCACAAGATTGGAGAGAAGACATGACATAGCTACTGATCATGGACCCATGGTCCAAGGGGGACTACTCACGGCATATCCGGGAAGCACTCATGGTGGTGGAGAAGCTCCCGGAGATCAATCATCCCTCCGGCAGGGTGCCAGGACAAGGTCTTGTGGCGATCTGATCTCGGGATCACGGCAGCGACAGAACAGTGGTGAAAATCGCGTAACAGAGGGCCTCCCGAGGGTTTTCTGACGAGAGGTAAATATAGGCGGAAGGGGGCACCAGGGGGGCCCACCTGACTAGCGGCCAGGTGGCGCGGCCCCACCCTAGGCCGCTCCTGGAGCCCGCCTGGTGAGTGGGGCCCACCCATCCGGCTCCCCTTCGGGCTTCTGGGGTCTTCTGATCTGCTGATTTGTTATATTATGTTTCCCGATTTTTCCGAGCACTTTCTATCTAGATCATAGGATCACTGTATTCAGAGGTCAATTCTCTTTCTTTGACCTCCCACCGTTCACGACATCCCTTGCTTCTCGCAAGAACGGCTCCTCGGTGGAGGAGTAGAAGCGCTGGTCCCCTTCGGTCAAGTGCTTGTGCGTGCTCTTACCTACCGTAGGACCTCCGTCCCCGAAGCGAAGAAGGAGGAGCAGGAACAACAGGTTGTCCTCTCTTGGCCCAGTAGTTCCGCAACTACTACCGTGGTTGTTGCCAACGGGGATCCCCCATTCCGAAAGGTAACGGGACCAGCCCTTAGGTCCAAAGTTGTATGCCACTGCTGTGGTGCCGATAGATTCACTACTGAAGCCCCGTTATCGGACATTGCAGGCTTAGCATCTATTTTTCGTATATCGCTCCACCACACCGAGAAGAGGTATGTGTACCTCCAGCAATAACAAGAATGGAACCATAGGCTCCTATGCTGGGAGCATTTCGGGGTATAGGTCTAACCACCTCAACTCCCCGTTTCTGGCATGCTATAGTTCTTTTAGTCTCTCGACGACGGGAATGGGAGATGACCGGTAAGCCAGATGCTTCGCGAACCACCGGTACATTTCGTTGCACTTAAATCACCCTCGTTAAGAGGCGCACTCCGATACCATTGATGTCCAATAGCTTTGATAGTAATGGCTGGATCTACTAATACCCCGTCCATTGAGTATAACAGAGCAAACGATGGTATAGCAATGAACAAAAGAATGACACTTGGAAATATGGTCCGAATAATTTCGATAGTAGTTCCATGAACAATCCTTTGTGGGATTGGATTAGTTTGCTCGTTGAAATGCCATAAAGCGCGAACCAACATCCGTGATACGAAAACCAAAATAAGAATGAGGAAGAAAAAGATATCGTGATGTAAGTCAATGATTCCTTGCATCATAGGTGTTGCTGCGTCTTGAGATCCTAATTGCCATGGTTCCGCAGCATCACAAAGAGCGATTGTGAGGAATCGACATTCTAATGAACGAAGAATCATTTCCATTTCCCATCTTTTTCAGCTCTGCTCCCGAAAAGAGAAAGGAGACTGATCTTGACGTCGGCGTTGGTTTTTCCAACGAAAGAACATTCTTTCACGAACAAAATGCTAGTTGCCTTGTAACGCATACACTGGAGGTCCCATCGACGAAGGCCACTATACGCGTTTTCTGAGGAGCAACATGAGACTTTCTTTTCCGTTTCCACGCTCTTAAATCAGAGCTGTAGCCTTCGCCATTGGTGGAAAAAGGTCTCGCATTGGCGGAACAGAGCAGAGGGTTGCCACCTTTGTCCACATATTATTAACTTCGAGTAACCGTCCACTCCAGCCTCTTACGCTGATCCAGTGCCATTGCTAATTATGTTTCAGTCGTGTTACTTTCCTATCGTAACCTAGGCTTACACAAGTTTTGTACTCTTATAACTGGTATTTTCCTGCAATGCAAGGACTAGAGCAAACATAAACTAGCACTGGGGCACGGAGTTAGTAGGTTAGTCCAAATATGTCGAAAAAGGTATGAAAGTGTAGCAAAACATATAGCAAAGTCACCAATATAAGCATGAAATAAGCTTAAATTATAGATACGTTTGGGACGTATCAACATCCCCAAGCTTAATTCCCGCTCGTCCTCGAGCAGGTAAATGATAACAAAGATAATTTCTGTGGTGACATGCTACCAACAAAAAATTGAACTTTAGAGTAAAACAAGCAAGATATGCAATTCGAGTCAAGACAATAACAAGAAAGAGTCTACATCTAGTATTGAAACTAGCAAAGTAAGAACATAAAGGTGCAAGAGCTCTCACTGTCCGTGACTCGAATGTCTCCAATCAGTGTTTGCGTGTAAAAAATGGGAGATAGGTTTAGAGCATAAAAATACTAGATAATTAATTGAGAACTCAATCTACTAAAACTTCACACTTGGTCTCCTTTGGAATCTCATTGTGACTCGTCCCCAGACCACTAGTCAGGCACAAGTCAAACTGATCCCCTCCCTTTTCACTTTGAGCACTCATGCAATGAATGAATGCAAGCAAGATAGTTGGCACTTAAATGGAAAAAGAGATTAATGATGGGGAAGGAAGACATCAATGAGGAAAATCGTAGGTGAGAGAAAGCCAAATGATAGATATAATGTCAGGAGTAGGGATTTCCATTCAACGGATTCACATATGAGCTATGAAAAGCTCTCCAATGGAACTAGTGGGGATGTGATGAACCACAAGTGTAGGGGGTCTATCGTAGACTTTTTGATAAGCAAGAGTGTCGAACCCAACAAGGAGCAAAAGGTACTGACAAGTGATCTTGAGAAAGGAATAACTACAAGTACTGAAAGGTAACTTTTGTGGGTTTTCTTGTATAAGCAACAAGTAAATAAAAGCAAGTAAAGTAAATTGTGCTGAGGTGCAACAAGTGGCCCAATAGTTTTGAACACAAAGTATAAGATGAGGCACTTTTCTTATAAAGACTAAAGCGTTCCTGAGGACACACGGGAGAGGTAGTCAAGTTACTTTCACCATATTCCGTCTAGTTCTATGTTTTGTGTTGATAAGTGTTGTGTGGGTGTTCCTATGCTAGTACACCGCCTAGACAAAGACAAGTGCACTCTTATGATTAAATCTCTTGCAAGCATCCACAAATACAAGAGATAAATTAAGGCAAAACCTAACCATAGAAATAAAATCTAGGATCCAACACTCCCTCGTGCAAAAGTATGCAAACTGGGGTTCAGGTTCCTGTGACTCCGGCAACCCACCGTAAGCATCCTTTATACACAATGCATTCCCTAGGTCCTTAAAAAGGCGAAGTGTTATGTAGTCGACGTTCACATAACACCACTAGAAGAATAACACCACAACTTAAATATCAAACAACACATATTACTTCAACATCATATGACTACAAACAACGAGACTTCTCCAATTGTCCTCAAGAACTAAAGGAACTACTCACAAGATATAAAAGAGATCATGATCAGAGGTAATGAATATATGATGAATAATCTGGTCATAACAATAATTCTCCAACAAAACTTAATAGCATTCACCACAAAGGAGTAATCAACACCGGTAAAGTAGAGGGGATGAATAGTGCAAGGTACAACATGGATTGCAATGGTGAAGTGAGATGGGATGAAGATGGATATGGTGCTGGTGATGGGGATGATGGGTATGATGATCTCGATGATGCCCGTGACGATGGTGACGCCAATGAGGATGATCTCCCCCTCCGAGAGGAGTTCTCCCCGGCAAAATATGCCCGTCAGAAAGGTCATTTCTTCTCTGTAGGTTTCCACCACAGAGCGGCGGCGGAACTCCCGATCCAACTTCTGTTCTCGAAGAATTAGGTCACGAGGGATATATGTGCCAAAAAAAGGTCCCGGGGCTGGGGCCCCTCACCAGGCGGCCACCTGGCACGGCCTAGGGGTGTTCGTGCCACCAGGTCGCCTGGTGGCTTGGTGGCCCCCCTCCGGGTGCCCTTTTGCGTGCCTTCGTCAATTCTCTTGAAAACGCTTCCCTGAAATTTTCAGTTCATTTGGAGATGTGATGATGTCCACTCTGCGTGCACTTTTCCCCTTTGATTCCTGCGTCTGATGTTCCAATACCGGAAAGTTGTAAACTATGTAAAACAAGCCAAAACATCATAAGAACAACATCATAATATGAAATATATCAATGAGTAGAGGTAAATTATGATACAAAATAGTGATGCATTTTGGACATATCAACTCCCCCAAGTTTAGACCTCGCTTGTCCCCAAGCGAATACTTAGCTCGGTAAACCTGTCCAGAAGTTTAGAGAGTGAAGTGTCGATAAATAAGAATACGGACAAGAAGCATCATAATTTCTCCACTAAACTCAAGCATCCTCAACAACAATCTCAACTCATAAGGTCCTTATGAAAGAGTGTGATAACCCTCAACTGTAGGGGATCGAGATAGTCTTCGCGGGCAGGATAACCCAATTTATTGATTCTACACTTGGGGACACAAAGAATACGTACAGGCTTTGACAATTAAGTTGTCAATTCAACCGCACCTGAAATAAACACTTGCTTGCACAAAGGTATTAGTAGCAACAGTGATACGGTGGTAGTAGTGGTGATGATAATAATGGTGATGGTGGTGATGAAACAGCAAAAGTAAAACAACAAAAGTAAACAACTAGTAACCATCAGGAAAGAAAACACTGTAGGCTAGGGAGAAGGATGGTTGGGCGCTACTTGGATGAGAACAAACATGTAATAGATTCTAACACGGGCAAGGCTCACAAAAAATAAAGGATCATCTAGGAAAATATCAAACATCAGGCATGTATCCCAGGGTAGTTGTACGTGCTTGCAATAAGAACTTTGCACAACATCTTTTGTCCTACCCTCCCGCTACAAACGGGGCCAAAAGGAACTTAGGGAGATTAAGGTACTCCTGTCAAAGAGCACCAGAACAAAGCATTAACACTTCATGGATACACGGAATCCTCAAATTATAGTCCATCCCCTTTGGTGTCCCAAGCTGTCACCATTGGGATCGCCGGTTCCGGACTATAATAGGTGCATACAACTCATAGATAGGATCAAGAACACCACAAACTCAAGAAACAAAAGGGTGATCAGATCTGAAATCATGGCACTCGGGCCCAAAGTGACAAGCATTAAGAGCAACAAGTTGTAACAGAGATGATAAACACCAAGTAGATGATAGACAACATGCCCCCAACAATCTGATGAACTATTACATGATCTAACTCATCCAATCCCTACCATCCCCTTTGCCTACAACAGGGAATTACTCACACATGAGAGAGGAAGTCATGGAGGGGTGATGGAGAGGCGATGATGATGACGATGGCGATGATTTCCCCTCACCGGAGGCCAAAGCAGCCTCCAGATTAGCTCTCCCGGAGAAGAACAGAGGGTTGCGGCGGCTCCGCGACGAAGATTGGAAAAGCGACTTCTGTTCTGGGGTTTCTGCGTCGGGAGAATAAATAGGGCCAAAGTAGGGGACCAGGGGGTGTGGGACCCAGCCAGGAGGGCAGGTGGCGCGGCCAGGAGCTGGGCAGCGCCAGGCACCCTCCTGGCTGCCCCTGGCTTCACTGTGGCCCCCTTTGGACTCGCGGAAGCTTCCGGAACGCTGATTTTTTATATATATTTTTGGGATTTTTCCAGTGTACCTAAATATCCAGAAACCTGCACAAAAGAAAACAGCACTGGTAGCTCTACTGAAAGCAGCGTCAGTCCGGGTTAGTTTCGTTCAAATCATGCAAGAATGAAGCCAAAACAATAGCAATATTGTTTGGAAAAGTAGATACGTTTGAGACGTATCAACTCCCCCAAGCTTAGTTGTTGCTTGTCCTCAAGCAATTCAGTTCAACGAACTGGACGCGACAAAGAAAACTTTGACAAACTCTTTTTCTTCATTAGATGTATATAAGCATGTACTACGAAAGAGTTTGGCAAGTTTTGACACCATGCTACAAGGACAATGCACGAAGCAATCCTTCTTTCATGTAATCAGTCACAAACAAACAAAAAGTAAATAATATGCTGCTGAGAATCAATTTAAGATCACAATGCACATAGCATGAACATATATCAGAGTGGTATCTCGCTAGCCTCCATGATTGAAGAAAAACATAAATGCGGAAACTCCTCCGGAGTTTTAAAGGAGACTAGAACTCAGAACTCAAAGTAAGAAACATCACAAGCATGCAGAAGACAATGTGATACTTCGGGACAATGCATGTTACACTAAGAATGAGAATTATGCTCTCATAGTCGGTGCTTTGGAGAAAGGAAGGTGGAGACTCTCAAACCGTGGCTTTTGATGGCAAGGTTGAAAACCCGTGAAAGGAAGCAAAGTCTAAACATGTACCAGAGCTCTTGGTTTTGAAAACAGAGATAAAACTCTTTTGAGAAGTGCAACTTTCCAGTCAACGGTGAACGGTAAAGGTCTCTCAACATCTCCCATGCCAACCATATTAATGCCTTTTGCTTACACATGTTCCCTTATCCATAAATCCTTTGATGGTCTACGGAACCTTTTATTTTGCCTCAAGGATGGAAGGAGGATATCGTTCCATCTATCATAAGCAGCATTTGGTCCATTTCACTCCATCATCAAGTATGGGGGAGGTGTAACTCTCATTTTTTTATTGACTAGTTAAAACTTCCGTCAAAATATTTTTGGTATGAAAGATACTGATTTTCCCTCACCGCACCATGAGCTTGTACGGTTACAAAGGGGAAGCTTTTGAATAAGTTTCAAGATGGCACAAGAAAGTCTAAGTAAGGAGTGGCCGGTAAATACCACATATAGGTAGGTATGGTGGACTCAAATGGAACAACTGGGTTTAGAAAGGTGATTGTGGAAGCACAAGAAGAATTCCGCTTGGTGCTGGAGGAAGGCTAGCAAAAGACGGGGAAGCGACCAACCAGAGAGCATAACAGTCATAATCATGCAGAGCGACAAAGCAACATTGAATCGGGCATGAAAGTGATATAGCTCACTCTGAAGTAAAAAGATCATCAAGGCAGAACAGACTTTTTAGTCTTAACATGCGTGAACATGTGCCAAGTCAATCCAAGAATCCCTCGGAGGGAAATACCACTTCAATATGCCACACCATGAACAATGCAATGCATGTCAATCATCTCAAGCAACACATTATAAACTCTAGCTATTTGAGACTAACCACAAAGAAAGCATGAACCACTGGGAAAGCATTGTAAATATAGCACTATGTCGCTACAAGTTGGTCTCTAATCATAAGTACAAGCATATGTACAAAAGTAGAAACAAAAAGAGTTCATATCGGCTTTCCTTGTTGCATCCCTTCCGTCGATCTTCGTCATTACTGCCTTGTCACTTGCACGATCGAACGTAGGAAATTATAATCATCACGGACTCGAGCTGGACTCTGAAACAAAGCAAACTAAAGAGAAAAGGAATCATTTTTTTTGTTTTTTTAAGGTTTAACAAAAGCAAAAGAAAGGAGAAATATTTTTGGGTTTTTGCAAACTAAAAGAACAAAGAAGAACTGGCAAAAACTTGCAAAAAGATAAAAGCGAACCAACGGTAGATACAATGGAAAGGGGAGGAGAGCACGTACTCCCCCAAGCTTAGGCTTTTGGCCTAAGTTGGGCTCGTCTACTGCGGTCCCGAGGAGCCTCCTGTTCTGGGGTAATGGTAAGCCCAAGGGTTGTATAAGCCCTCCGGTGCGTACACTGAAGTCCTCGGATCCTCCCACGTGGAAGAGGAAGGTCCCGCCCCCCATCTAGAGGAAGACCCTTCACCCCAGGGGGTGACGGTCTCCTCCTGAACGGGCGGATACACGACGCGCTCCTCCTCGTCTGGCTCGAGCCCCTCCATGGGGGTCGTGAAACTGGTATCTCCCCGTGATCTCATTAAACTCGGCCAATGAAAAACGAAATCCGTTCCTGCGAGAAAAATCAAACACAAGTGGTGTAGGTAGACGGACAGTGCGTGCCACACCGTCTTTAAACCACAAAATATAATCAAGTGTATAGCAGTCAGAGGTCTTAGTAACAAAGAAATGCCTCTTCATGGCAGCCAAGTCAAGGGTAACAAAAGGAAAGATTGTATCATCTGGGCGCGGTTCTCCTTGGAGAAACTGCAAAATAAGTGTGGAATAGACGGCACCAAAGAGTTCCCCCTTGTTACTATTATTAGCAAGGCGTTTCACAATTAGCGAACCCACATGATACTCGTGCTTCCCTGAGAGGGCATTCGCCATGATAGCAGTATTAGGCGTAGAAGTGATGCTCGTGTTGTCTCGAGCCAACACTCCTCTAGCAATATAATAGGCGAAATACCTGAGGTGAGGGAACATAATGTTGGAAATCTTCTAACGGTTGGATGCCCTCACTTCAGTGTTACAGAACGAGTAGAGGGGGGTGTTGAGTGCAACAGTTTGGACATTCTTCCTCTTCTTCTTCTCGACCAAGCCTGGCAAACCTAAAGCTTCACAAAATATACTCATAGGCATGGTCAACAATCTTTCATAAAGTCGAAACACCACAGTATCATTGTCAGAATAAAACCTGAAACTGTTAACAAAAATAGCGGTGAGTGTCTTGTACTGTGGTACACGGCTCGTAACAAGCCGTGTCAAACCTGCATTGGCACACAGAGCATAGAACTCTTCTCGTATGCCGGCATCCCCCATGAAATCTTCGCATGGAAATGCCATGGCTCTCGCGGGTGATGCGTCCAACATCTCTATGGGTACGATATCTTCATTGTAGCTCACCCTCGTAGTCGAAGGTGAAGTTGCGGAACGCGTAACACGGCTAGAGCGCTCGTGTTTCTTCTTCCCAAGCCACTTTCCTAGCCTCTCCATTTCTGAAATTTTTAACAATCCGCGAAAACGAAGATTTAAGAAAAACTAGTTTGGGCAGAACATTCTACTTACTTTACCAAGGCTCAAACTAGCAACAAAACTTGAAAAATAAATTTTTACACAAACATTTAAGCTCAACTAAACAGCACCAAGAACCACTAAATACTCACTAATGAAGCCACCAACTAGAAAACTAATTGGAGGGGTGAGGGAGTCACATACCAGAGAGTATTTGTTCCAAATTTCAGCTCAAACAAGTGGCTGTAGAGGGAGATCGAAGTTCCGTGCTCAAGAACAGAAAGACACGAAACCAGAGCAAGAACACGAGTTTTTGGGTTGAAAGAGAGAGAGTGAGGGAAGAGAGGCCAGCAGGGGGTGCCTGTGGCCCCCAGGAGGGTGGGTGGAGCGGCCAGGAGCTCGGCCGCGCCACCTGGCCTCTTGGGCCAGGGGTGGACCCCCCTGGCCAGCCTCAGGTACCTCCTGATGTCTTTTTACCTGGAAATTTTGATTTTGATTTTTCTGGAATTTTCTGGGCAACTTCACTGTAGAGAATTTTTCAAAGTTCAAAAAGCTGCAAAAACTTTCGTGAACTTGAGACAAAGTTAGAACAAGTGAAGCTTTAAACACAAAAACTTGGGTACAGCAAGGAGAATAAAAGCTAAAGGACATGAAAACATAACAAGCTCAACTTTTTACCTATATAAAACATGCTAGTTGGCAAGGTTGATCAAGTCTTACCAACAAACCTGTGGTATATAACGCAGAAAGTCTCGCCTCTATTAAGTGATCATTGCACTCTCACTTTAATGGACATTGTCCCCACCATAATTGTTTTGTATTTGTGGTATACACGTAGTGGACAATCCCATTCTCCAATCTTCACGATCTCGATATTCTCAATGGAGTTAAGGCCATGCCTTTTGTCGATCTTCTTCGGAAAATACATCGTGTGTTCTTTGTCATTCACGTTGAAGGTAACCTTCCCTTTATTGCAATCAATAACAGCACCTGCGGTGTTAAGAAAAGGTCTACCAAGGATAATGGACATGCTCCCATCCTCGGGAATGTCAAGCACAACAAAATTAGTAAGTATTAAGCAATTGGCAACTTCAACAGGAACATCCTCATAAATACCGATCGGGACGGCCCTGGACTTGTCGGCCATCTAGAGAGAGATATCTGTAGGAATTAGTTTCTCTAAACAGAGTCTTTTGTAGAGGTAAAAGGGCATAACACTCACTCCTGCACCAAGATCACATAAAGCAGTTCTAACATAATCATTTTTTATGGAGCAAGGAATGGTGGGTATACCTGGGTCACCGAGCTTCTCAGGAATCTTGCCACTAAAAGAGTAGTTAGCAAGCATAGTAGATATTGCCTCATTAAGGACTTTTATTTTATTAGTAACAATATCTTTCATATATTTAGAGTAAGGAGGTAACTTAATAGCATCAGTCAAAGGGATTTGAAGAAAAAGAGGTTTCATCCACTCACAAAACTTGTTGTAGTGCTCTTCTTCTTTGGTTTTGACGGACTTGCTTGGGAAAGGCATGGGTTTCTGTACCCATGGTTCTCGTTCCTTCCCATGTCTCCTTTCAAGAAAGTCTTCTCTAGTATACTTCTTGCGCTTATCGGGTGCTTCTTCTTCACGAACCTCGGGTGGATCATTCTTTTCAGCATCTTTTTCAAGTTCAGCACCGTCTTCAGTCTCAGCATCGGAGGTAGATATGTTGTTTGGATCAACAGCTTGTTCTTCTTCTTCTATAGGATAATTGGAATCAGCTTCCTTGTGTTTATTCTTCTTCTTCTTATTCTTTGGAGAACTAACAATTTTTTCTTCCTACACTTGAGAATCTTGCTCGATCCTCTTCGGATGCCCTTCTAGGTAGAGAGGGTCCTGGGTGTGTGTTCCACCCCGGGTCTTTATACCATAAGCCTGTAAATTGTCCTGTTTGGCATTATTAACAAGCAAATCTTTTTGCACATTAGAAATTTGTTCAAGATGAGTTTGAACCATATTAAAATGCTTCACAAGACATTTAACATCATTAATTGTTCTTCCTAGAACATCAAGCAAACTTTTCATAGCAAGAGTATTATCATGCAACTGACCTTGTATCTTCTCATTGAAGTGACTCTGCTTCATAATAAAATTATCAAGCTCATCTAAACATTGGTCAGGAGGTTTACCTTTAGGGATGTCACTTGCATTGAAATCTAAAAGAGAGTGTAACTCTACCATAGGTGGGTAAGTGGTAGGCTCGCACATCTTCTCAATTGGGGGTAGATTCTTCACGTCTGTAGCTTTAATTCCTTTCTATTTTATAGACTTCTTTGCTTCTTGCATATCTTCGGGGCTTAGGACAAGCATGCCCCTCTTCTTTGGTGGTGGAGGTGGTTCAGGCACGGACCAATCTTCATGGTTTTTGGCAATCTTGCCCATCAATTCTTCCGCATCGTCCGGTGTTCTTTGCCTGAAAACACAACCAGCACAACTATCTAGATAGGATTTAGACCCATCGGTTAGACCAGCATAAAATATATCAAGTAATTCATTCTTGGGGATCTCATGTCCCGGTCTAGCCTTCATCAAACCGCAAAATCTCCCCCAAGCTTTAGGGAGATGCTCATCCTGCAATTGTTTAAAGTTATAAATTCTTTGCAATGCAGCATGTTGCATATGAGCAGGAAAATACTTATCAACGAAAGATATAGCCATATCTTGAGGACTTTGAATGGAACCACATGGTAGTGCATCATACCATGCTCTAGCATCTCCTTTCATGGAAAAAGGAAGAAGCTTGGTCACATAAAAGTTCCGGATCCTTTCATCAGTAGTAAACAAGCCACCCAACTCGGTGAGTTTTGTCAGGTGCTCGGTAGCATCATCATTTTCTCTGCCGTAAAAGGGATCAGCTTCAATTGTGGATATAAGTGAAAGATCAACAGAGAAATCGTAATCAGGATCAGTGATGCATATAGGAGACATAGCAAAAGTAGGATCAGGAGTAAACTTGTTCTTCAGGGAGTGCTTTGCTAGCAACTTCTTTATAGTAGCAGGGTCGAAATCAGCACATTCATTAAGCTCCCTGCAAAAATCATCATCAAGCGTAATATAATCATCCTCAAGGAGTTTCTCCTTAAGGCCAGCAAAGTTATGAGTTTTTCCAATAGGTGTTTGGGTAACAGGAATTTCAACACCCGAGAATCGGGCAGCAGCAGCAATCTGTTCTTCAATAAAAGAACCAAGTGAACCTGTAGTCTCAAAGGTAATAGAAGCATAATCAAAAGTATCTGACATATTGCCAGACTCAGCAGAAGTAGCATGTAACTGAGGTGAATCAAACTGACTCATAACTGAAGGTGGATCAAGTTTAGCACTAGTGCTAAGAGCAGTACCTCGTCTCGTACGGGATGGTAAGATATGAACCTTGCGGTCTCCTTTCTTACCCATAGTGGATAGTGTGCAGCAGGTAGGATACTTCAAGTAGACCTGTAAATAAAGCTATGGTCCGGGCAACGGCGCCAGAAAACAGTACTTGATAACCCTCAACTGTAGGGGATCGAGATAGTCTTCGCGGGCAAGATAACCCAATTTATTGATTCGACACTTGGGGACACAAAGAATACGTACAGGCTTTGACCATTGAGTTGTCAATTCAACCGCACCTGAAATAAACACTTGCTTGCACAAAGGTATTAGTAGCAACAGTGATACGATGGTAGTAGTGGTGGTGATAATAGTGGTGATGGTGGTGGTGAAACAGCAAAAGTAAAACATCAAAAGTAAATAACTAGTAACCAGCAGGAAAGAAAACACTGTAGGATAGGGACTTGGATGGTTGGGCGCTGCTTGGACGAGAACAAACATGTAATAGATTCTAACACGGGCAAGGCTCACAGAAAAGAAAGGATCATCTAGGAAAATATAAAACATCAGGCATGTATCCCAGGGTAGTTGTACGTGCTTGCAATAAGAACTTTGCACAACATCTTTTGTCCTACCCTCCCTCTACAAACGGGGCTAAAAGGAACTTAGGAAGATTAAGGTACTCCTGTCAAAGAGCACCGGAACAAAGCATTAACACTTCATGGATACACGGAATCCTCAAATTATAGTCCATCCCCTTTGGTGTCCCAAGCTGTCACCATTGGGATCGCCGGTTCCGGACTATAATAGGTGCATACAACTCATAGATAGGATCAAGAACACCACAAACTCAAGAAACAAAAGGGTGATCAGATCTGAAATCATGGCACTCGGGCCCAAAGTGACAAGCATTAAGAGCAACAAGTTGTAACAGAGATGATAAACACCAAGTAGATGATAGACAACATGCCCCCAACAATCTGATGAACTATTACATGATCTAACTCATCCAATCCCTACCATCTCCTTTGCCTACAACAGGGAATTACTCACACATGAGAGAGGAATTCATGGAGGGGTGATGGAGAGGCGATGATGATGACGATGGCGATGATTTCCCCTCACCGGAGGCCAAAGCAGCCTCCAGATTAGCTCTCCCGGAGAAGAACAGAGGGTTGCGGCGGCTCCGCGACGTAGATTGGAAAAGCGACTTCTGTTCTTGGGTTTCTGCGTCGGGAGAATAAATAGGGCCAAAGTAGGGCACCGGGGGGTGTGGGACCCAGCCAGGAGGGCAGGTGGCGCGGCCAGGGGCTGGGCCGCGCCAGGCACCCTCCTGGATGCCCCCTGGCTGCCCTTTGGCCCCCCTTTGGACTCGCGGAAGCTTCCGGAACGCTGATTTTTTATATATATTTTTAGGATTTTTCCAGCGTACCTAAATATACAGAAACCTGCACAAAAGAAAACTGCACTAGTAGCTTTGCTGAAAACAGCGTCAGTCCGGGTTAGTTTCGTTCAAATCATGCAAGAATGAAGCCAAAACAATAGCAAAAGTGTTTGGAAAAGTAAATACGTTTGAGACGTATCAGAGTGATATCAATTATAATCAAAAGTAGGGTCAAGGAAACTCATTAAATCATGGAAAACATGTTCTTGGTCAAAGAACAACTAATAACTTTTAAACTTTTGCTCTTCATCTTATATTTTTAGGAGATCATTTGAAGCTTTTGAAAGAACATGTTATTAGTCAAGAAGTAAAAATGCTAACACAAAGTAAGATGTGTGATGTAGCCAAGCTCAACAAACAGCTTGTTTATCTTGATTCATAATATTCTTATGAGGGCATCTTTTATGATGGCTCCTCACCACCACCACCACGCCTCCTCCACCCTCACCTCCATCAGCCCCCTAGCCGTCGGCCATGGATCTCTCTAGGACGCCATGGAGGGCCTCCTTCACTGGGATTTCAACCCAGGACTTGCCCTTGAGGATCAGGTTCGTCGTCGTTTCAAGTCTACGGTGCACTTCTCCCCCCACCTGTCCACCAAGGAATTATTTTTGGTGGTTTCCTTCTCCTCTGCTTCCTTCCCCCTCACTTGTTCCTGTGTGAGTTTGGCGCTGCAATGTTGTCTGGGTAGTTTGGCTTCTGGATACTCTGTCTTGCATTTGGGTGATCGGAATTTTTGGTTTTCGCAAGGTTGGGCATTTCATATATTCCCTACGGGATCGAGTATGGCCAGATTTTGTCTGTCATTTTAATCTTCTCAAAGAGCCTTGGTGTTCTGTGGGTTTTGGTAATGGAAAATTGTCTACTACGGTTGAAAATTCGGCCATCTCCTATCGGACACCGAGGAAGGTTCATTCAACCCTGAATTTCCTGGTTGATGGGGCTTTACGTGATAATTCGTCTGCTAAAGAGCTTGCCGAATTTGGTTTTCAGAAAATTATCAATTCATCTTGCTCGGCTAATTTAAATGAGTCTTTTAATCGGATGATTTATCGTTCTGCTGAACCTGAGAGCTCTCCGTTGTCGATCCGTGATGATGGTCCGCCCATTCAAAGTTGTTCAAATTCAAACAGGGCTGGCCTGCATACTTTGGAAAATATCCCCACTGTCCAACAGTCTCAGCAATCTGTCGGACCGAATTTTGTGCAATTTGGCTCCGTGGAAAAGGGCATGGTTTTAAATGATAACATCAATTTTGCTACTGTACATCTTTCCTTGGACGAGATAGGAAGCTTTCCTATTGGAAGAATATCTCGCAATAGTCCCTGGAATTAATTCTTGATTGGAGACAGGAGGGATACTCGGAATATGAGATTCTTACCTCATTATCTTTAATTTCTATACCGCCAAGTCCGGTAGTCTTGGACCTGCTTGACCGATGTTCTCGCTGTATGGGATACGGACACCGACGTAGGTCCTGCCTTGCCTCTGTATGTCGCGGCTGTCAGAACTGGGATAGAGCCTGTTTTTGTAATATGCTCAGCGTATCACAAAGGCAGAATTATCGACCTGCGCATATAACTTGCTCTGTTTGCAATGGCACTAATCACCGCAGTAACTCGTGCCCTTCTCGTTTGATATGTCCAGTCTGCAATTATATGGGGCATGATGGCAATTTCTGCGGATCTGATTTGGTACAACGTCTAACTTGGAAACCTCGAGTCTCTGAAAGGCAGCAACATACCACTTTGGCATTCACCCCTGAATCATGTACGGCTCATCGACAGAGTGATCGGCGGCCTAAGATCCCCACTTTGGTTTGTCGCCCCAAAAGGAAGTTTTCACCCCCTGTGGATACGTTGCCGCCCGCTGCTCCTACCTCCGTCCAGCCATCCTATTCCTTGGCGCCCTTGCTTTGTCATCCAGCGAGCTCTAGCAGTGCCCCCCTTGACCCTCCAGTAGAGATATCTTTGATGGATGGAGTGGAACAGGACATCAATATCTCTAGTGACCCGCAGGAGGAATGGGCTAGCTACTCTGATATTGCAGCTGCAGCTGATGATCTTATCCATGGCACTGAAACCTCTAAACTTCATTTTGTTCGTGCTGGGTGTCTGAACATCACGTTTGACACGTTGGACTTTGAGTGCTATATAACTTTACTCAAATTCATATACCCGATGCATAGAACTTGGTTCATCACTGAGTATGGACACCAGGAGGATGAATTCCATGGTACTTTTCCCATGAACCTGCTTGCTATCTACTCAGCGGTGGTGAGAACTGCGTTCTTTGAGATTGCTGGACGTTTGCGACCGATACGTTCAGTTGACATGCAACCTTGGTCTGCATCTATAGTTATCCAACGGGATTGTTGGACTCCTTTTGCACCTGTGATCACTTTGGCGCTTGCGACAGGCTTGGCGCCTGAATGGGACATCACTATGGAAGTTATTCAGCAGGACACCAATTGGGATGATCAGAACTCCATGTCAGCGTCGGCCTCTCCCGGCTCCCGTTTTCAGAACCCCGACGGCATAGTTCGAGAGGTATCCATGGCACAAGTGTTACAGTCCCAAATTGCTAATGAGACAGAAACTGTCAATGCGGTTCAGCTGCGCAGGAGTACTCGTTCCACCAAGTATGATGGTTTCCGTGTACCCCCTCTTACTGATAAGAAGGTGATCGCTTCCAAAGTCAAACCCAGGATGGCGCCCATGGTACACTCTAACATTCAGACAGCTCCCGCTCCTGAGTTACTCCTGGATCCCAAGCTAGGTGTTGATGAGGTCCCGCCTCCTACTACTGTCAAGAGGATCCAAGCCATTGGTACCAAGCTCTGTGGTATTCACCCTGACACTCTCACGGAGGACAAGCTGCAGGCCAGCCCAATCCAGAGCAGCTCCAATGAGGATGCTGCTGACAACGCCGTTTGATCTTGTTTTATGAATTCTTGTAATAAAAGCTGGAACGTTCTTTGTTAGAATGTCCGCGGTATCAATTCGGATGACAAACATCTTGCCATTCATAATGCGATAGAGCTCAGTGGTTGTTCAGTTGCTTGTTTTCAGGAAACGAAACGGGAAAGTTTTGATATCTCGTATATTCGAAAGTTTTGTCCTCAGAAGTTTGATAACTTTGCTTTCGTGCCGTCGATTGGTAATTCTGGGGGTCTGCTCACTGTTTGGACTGGATCGGTATTCTCTGGGGTAGAAATTATCTCTGAAACTTTTGCGCTTGGTGTCAGTTTTACATCATCTCAATCCAGTAATACGTGGACTCTCTTGAATATTTACGGGCCTTGCTCGGGGTCCTTAAGGAGTGTTTTTACGAACTGGTTGTTTGATCTTTCTATTCCTACGAATGAAGATTGGTTGTTTGCGGGTGACTTCAATTTCTACCGTGCGCGTGAAGATAGAAATAAAGCAGGGGGAACTCTCAGGATATGTTGACCTTTAATGAATTCATCAGATGCCAGTCTTTAGTTGAGCTTCCAATCAAAGGTCGTTCGTTCACCTGGAGCAATATGCAATTGGATCCCCTCCTAATCCAACTTGATTGGTACCTCACGTCCATCAACTGGGCTGCTCGCCATCCTAATACTGTCGTAATGCCACTCGGCAAACCTGTGTCTGATCACACACTGTGTTACATCAGCATCCAAACTCAGATTCCCAAGTCCAAGATTTTTCGATTCGAGGACTTTTGGATTTCCCAGCCAGGATTCTTTGAAACTGTCCAGCACTCATGGTCTCAAAGATGCTTTGCTTCAAACTCAGCCACCCTCCTCTGCAAAAAAAATCAAAAACCTCAGAGGAGCTCTGAAACGCTGGAGTAAGGGACTATCCAAGCTTGCCACATTGATTGAGAACTGCAACATGACCCTTCTGGAGCTAGACTCTATCAAGGATAAACGCCGGCTGTCGATCCCTGAGAAAAACTTTAGGAATATACTCAAAGGTCACGTCCTTCACTTGTTGGAGTGTCGTAAGTTATACTGGAAAAAGAGATGCACTGTTCGGTTTTTCAAGTTTGGAGATGGTAATACGATTTTTTTTCACAGAGTGGCGACTGAGCGCTTTCGTAGAAACTCCATTGCATCGCTCACCACCCCTGATGGATTGGTGATTAGCGATCACGTTGGCAAAGAATCCATCCTCTATCAAACATATATAGATAGACTTGGGAAAACTGATCTTGTAAACATGTGCTTTGATCTTCCTCACATCATTAAAAAGGTGGACGGCCTTGATGATCTGACAGTGCCGTTCACAAGAGATGAGATTGACCGAGTGGTGAAGGATATGCCATCGGACCGAGCACCCGGCCCCGACGGCTTTAATGGTTCGTTTCTGAAATCATGCTGGCATATTATTAAGGAGGATTTTTATCGTCTCTGCTCTGAATTCTATGAAGGTTCGCTGGACATAGAAAGTCTGAACTCGGGTTTTATCACACTAATCCCGAAGATTCAATCGCCTGGTATAGCTAATGACTATAGACCCATAACCCTCCTGAACTGTTGCCTTAAGTTGATCATCAAATTGCTTGCTGACCGTCTCCAGAAGGTCATCCTACGCATTGTGCACCGGAACCAGTATGGGTTCCTCAAGGGGAGGTCCATACAAGATTGCCTCGCATGGGCGTTCGAGTACTTACACCTCTGTCAGAGCTCTGGAAAGGAAATTGTGGTACTCAAGCTAGAATTTGCGAAAGCCTTCGACACTATCGAACATGAACCGATTATAGAGATCATGAGAAACATGGGTTTTAATGACAAATGGCTGGGTTGGATTAGATGTATTTTTGGCTCGGGTAGATCTTCTGTCCTGCTCAATGGCACTCCGGGTCGACAGTTTCAGTCTAAAAGGGGGGTCCGGCAAGGGGATCCGCTGTCTCCTCTCATTTTCGTTCTCGCAGCGGATCTTCTTCAAACGGTGATCAACAAGGCTCATAGGGATGGGGACTTGCAACTGCCCATCCAAACCCATGATACGGACTACCCGGTGATGCAGTACACGGATGACACCATTGTGATCATGCCGGCGGACTTGGTTTAGGCTGGTAGGATGAAAAGGATATTACAAGACTATGTTGGGGCCATTGGGTTGCGATTGAACCTTTCCAAATCTACATTGGTGCCTCTGAATACCAACGCGGCTGTTGTGCACTCGCTGGCGTCGGTGCTCCAGTGCTCGGTCGGTTCGATGCCGTTCACCTACCTAGGACTGCCGATGGGGACCACGCGCCCGTCGATTGATGACTTCATGCCTCTTGTGGCCTCGGTTGAGAGAAAGCTTTCAAGAGCCACCTCTTTGCTGGACTATGGATCAAAACTCACGCTTCTGAACTCAGTTGTCACCTCACTGGCCATCTACTCTATTTGTTCCCTCAAAATTCCGCAGAAAATCATAGAGCATTTGGACAAACTATGACGCTACTGTCTTTGGGAAAAAAAGGATGACGGCCTTGTTAAGGTCAACCCCCTTGCGGCCTGGGACATGGTTTGTAGGCCGAAGCAGAAAGGGGGTTTGGGGGTTGTCGATCTCAAACTCCAGAACCAAGGTTTACTGCTCAAACAGTTGTACAAATTTTACAATTGCCATGATGTACCCTGGGTACGTTTGATCTGGTGGGCTCACTACTCTGGCGGCCGATCAGTGCCTCATGTTTCGGGTACGTGCGGATCGTTCTGGTGGAGAGATTTGATGTTGCTCATGCCGATTTTCAGAGACATCATGAAGGTTGTTGTGGGGGATGGTTCCACGACCCTTTTCTGGAAGGATTGCTGGCTATCTGGAGTGCTAGCTGATACATACCCCAGGTTGTTCTCGTTTGCCAGGTCTGAGGACGTCTCAGTCCAGAATCTGCTGGGTGTCTCGACCCTGGGGGCTAATTTTCACCTTCCTCTAACGCCCCAGGCAGTGGACGAGCTCTCTGACCTGCAGCTCGCTACCAGGTCGGTTTCTCTATACGTTGATAAACCGGAAGCCTAGGTTTGTGTCTGGGGGAGCGGCTTGTTTAGCTCCAGGAAATACTACGGTTTGTGATTCCCTGATGTCCAAGTCGATGATGTTTTTCTTTGGATGTGGAAAACCTGCTGCACCAACAAATGGAAGGTTTTTTCCTGGCTCTTCGTGACTGATAGATTGAACACGAGGGATATGCTGCGTAGGAGATCGATGGCATTGCAGGACAATAACTACAACTGCATCCTCTGCCATCACCCACCCGAGGAGACTCTGGAGCACCTGTTCTTTCACTGCGATTTTAGCAAAAGCTGCTGGGAGAAGCTTGGGATTCACTGGGCTAGCTCTGGTGATAGACTGCAGCTGCTGCGTGACGCTAAACCTAGGTGGGCTGGTCCCATGTTCATGGAGGTGGTGATCGTAGGGGCATGGGGGATCTGGAAAGAAAGAAACAATAAACACTTCAGACGGATGATTCCTTCGGTTGCATCTTGGATTGCGAGGTTTAAGCTGGACTTTGAGATGCTTAGACATAGAGCTAAACCTACTCTAGAGAACTTTATAGTGCAACTTGTATCCTCTCTGTGATCCCCCCCTTTCATTTCTCTCTTGATCTCCCCTTTGTATCCTCCTCTGTCTATCTTCCTTTCCTACCCCCCTTCACACGCATGTAAATATTTGTTCCCCTCTCTATTAATAGAAAATTGAAAAAGGGCATTGGGGGTAACCTCACTGTCGAAAAGGCTTAAAAAAAGTCTTGATTCATAATATCAACAAATATGTGATATGGCAATTCTCAATGAGACAATATAAATGAATGCATCTTTGTCAACATAAGGTGTCTGCTCTCTTACAGGATAGAAGAAAGTAGGTTTACTGACTCAACATAAGTAAAGGCTAGACCCTTCGCAGAGGGAAGTTGGGAAAATTCATGTGCTAGAGCTTTTAGTATTTTTGAAAGCAATAAGATTGAAACACAAGATTTTGGGAGGTGCGTAATTCGTCAACGAATGCTAGCAGATATCCCAACATTTCTCAAAGAAGACACGTTTCAAGGAACGGCTCCCATGGAGGGACGATCACATCCCATTAATCTCCTTTGTTTATCACTACCAAAGTTCTCTGATTTCTCATGAACAAAGCGTAAAGGATGTTTTGTTTGTTGCTATTATCTTTTACGAGCTGGGCGCACTCATGCTAGTCCCTCCTCGTATTAGGGGTTCGCAGATTAGACATGCAAACCCAAGATAAAGCTTGTCCAGTATGAGAAGATCATGAATTATCTACTACTTCCTCATGAGCTAAAATAGGGGCACAAAACAAGGATTAATACTTTAGGAGTGGAGGTGAAATACCACAAATAGGAAAGGTATGGTGGACTCTTTGGAAGGTTGAGGTTTCAAGGTATGGGTGCACAAGCAGCATTCCCGCTTAGTATAGGGTTTGGCTAGCAAAGGCTTTAAAAGAAGACAAATGATGTTGACTTGGATGCAAAACAATATAAAGTCTAACATTAAGAACTAGCATAAAACACCATGTTGTCTTCCTTGTTAGCATAACACTTCAAGCATAAGAACATAAAGGTTTTGGATATAACTTGATAATATAAAACTCATGCTTGTTGTTATGACCAATGCTATGTTTGCCAAGATTAAATAAAGTTTTCAAAGCCATACCTGATATATAAGATCAATACTCCCATAAGAATCAACATATAAGGTCGATTGTGTGGAAAGAATACCAAGTGCAGCGATGAAACCAATAGACTTCTCATTAATATTCCTACATAGACAACTGCACACTCACGGATACAAGACTCTCCAACAAAGGAGGGATAGACTTCAATGCAAACACCTATTTCATAAGATAACTTCCCTAGACATGATACGACACTAAACTTCTGACCACGAAAGATAAAGATACTGGGCACTCCCCAAGCTTGGAACAAGCTAAGGGGATGCCATTACCCATGAAGATTTGAATCTTGATTTTCCTTGGAGCTCTTTAGGTCTTTTATTATGCGCCGAAGGGTTTGGTTTGAAGCTTCTAGTATGGTCACATGTACTTTCAGTACACTGAAGTCTTCACCAAATTGGTTGGTGATACGATGAGCTTTAGAGATAGTAGGAGTCACACGTGGGGCTTCACGTGGAATTGTTGTTCCTGAAAGGTTAAGAGAAAGATCATGTTGAGGGTTAATGAACCCCACCAAGATGGGTTTGCTAGACCTTGCTCCTCTTGTTGACAGATTATCCCCCTGTTGGGCGGTGACCATCTTGACTTCTTCTCTCACAGAGCGCTCATCTCAGCTTGCCTTGCAACAATTTCTTCCTTTGTGGCCCATCCAACGACCTTCCCTTGGTTAACATCTTGCTGGACATGACGAAGACGACGACCCATGTAGTCCTCTCAGATAGCAACCTCTTTTCCTGGCAGAAATAGCTTGAAAAGAAAACACACGGAATCGCAAGATACAAAACCGGGATGATCCGGGAAAATATATAGCAGAAATTTGGGCATCGGAAGGAAAGTAAAGAGTCAAAGGGGAGTCAGAGGCAGACTCCTGGTGGACCAGGCGGCCACTTGGCGCGACCAGGAGGTGGCCCGCACCACCAGGCTGCCTGGGCCGCCGGGAGCTCCTCTCCGGCTCCACTTCGGCTTGGAATTTTTCTTATTTTTCAAAGACTAATAATATGGAACTTTTATGGCTTTTAGTGAAGTTTTCTTACCGCATTACATATCTTTTTTTTCTTATTCTGCTGGTGTCTGACACAGTGTTGCGATATGTTCTTCATGAGTAGCTATCTGGATCACATCCACATCAACATTGATAGGGTCTCCTGCCATGTAATGCTTGAGTCTTTGCCCATTCACAACTTGTGGTTTTGTGCCTAAAAAATTGTTAATCTTGATTGCGCCGGAGCGGTATACTTCTTAGATGTGGTAACGTCCTTCCCACTTGGAAAGTAATTTACCTGGAGAAAACCTGAAACGAGATCTATACAACAAAACATTATCAGCAATATTAAATTCCCGTTTCGAAATTGTCTTGTCATGCTACTTCTTTACCTTTTCCTTGAACATTTTTGCGCTCTCATAAGCTTCACTTATCCACTCATCTAGAGAAGTCAGGTTCGTGAGACGCTTTTCGCCAGCAAGCTTAGGGTCAGCATTAAGCTCTATGAAAGCCCAGAAAGCCTTGTGATCTAACTCTAAAGGTAAATGGAAAGCCTTTCCATAGACCATCTTATAAGGGGACATGCTCATGGGGTTTTTGCAAGCAGTTCTATACGCACACAAGGCATCTCCTAAATTTTTGGACCAGTCCTTTCTAGAACTGTTCACTGTCTTTTGCAAGATCAACTTGATCTCTCTATTGGTGGGCTCAACTTGCCCACTTGTTTGAGGGTGGTAAGGTGAAGCAATTCTATGATTGACATCATATTTGGCTAAAGCTTTTCTGAAAGCACCATGTGTAAAATGTGATCCTCCATCAGTCATGAGGTACCTAGGTACACCAAACCTAGGGTAGATTACATCTTTAAGCATTTTTCAAAGATGTCTTGTGATCAGCACATTCAGTGGGGATTGCTTCAACCCACTTTGTCACTTAATAAACAACTACTAAAATGTGAGTGTACTTGTGTGAAGGAGGAAAAGGACCCATGAAATCAAAACCCCAGCAATCAAAATGCTCAATGACTAGAGAATAATTTTTAGGCATCTCATTTCTCCTACTAATATTACCAACTCTCTGACACTTATCACAAGATAAAACATAATTTCTAGCATCTTTAAAAAGAGTTTGCCAATAAAAACTTGATTGAAGAACCTTGTGTGTGGTCCTATCATCGGCATGATGTCCTCCATAAGACATGTCATGACATTCTCTCAAGATATCCTTCTGCTCGTGCTCCGATATGCATCTTCTCACGATTCCATCCGCACCTTCTCTAAAAAGATGTGGGTCATCCCAAAAGTAATGCCTCAAGTCGTGGAAGAATTTCTTCCTTTGCTGAAATCTTAAACCTGGAGGCAAAAACTTTGCAACAATAAAGTTAGCATAATCTGCAAACCAAGGATCGTAAAGAGATTGTACCCTTAAAATAGCTAGTTGTTCATCAGGAAAGCTATTATTGACCGGAATAGGGTTGTGCGGTATATCTTCCATCCTTGAAAGGTTGTCTGCCACATGATTTTCTACTCCTTTCCTATCAACAGTCTGCAAATTAAATTCTTGAAGAAGAAGTACCCATATGATAAGCCTTGCTTTGGCATCCTTCTTCTCCATGAGATAATTAAGGGAAACATGTCAGTATGAATAATAACTTCTGAATCAACAATATAAGGTCTGAACTAATCACAAGCAAATACTACTGCTAAAAATCTTTTCTTAGTAGTAGCATAATTATCTTGAGCACTATTAAGGGTTTTTCTAGCATAATGTATAACATTCAATTTCTTATAAACCCTTTGTCCTAAAAGAGCTCCAATGGAAAAATCACTAGCATCACACATAATTTCAAAATGTAAACTCCAATCAGGTGGTTGGGCTATAGGAGCAGTTGTTAAGGATTTCTTAAGAACTTCAAAGGCTTCCTTACTATCTTCACCAAAAACAAAAGGAATATCCTTCTGGAGAAGATTAGTTAGGGGTCTTGAAGTCTTAGAAAAGTCTTTAATAAATCTTCTATAGAAACCAGCATGACCGAGGAACCTCTTATGGGAACAACAACACTTATCCTAGCACCAAAAACTCCACTTATGAATTAGAGAGCATGCTTAAGGACTTTATTACTTCTCAGAAAGCCTTCAACAAGAGTGTAGAAGAGAAATTAGACAAATTAGATAGTTGCTACAAAAGTTACTCCGATAAGCATTGTTGTTGAAGTTATTCCTAGAAATAAATTTGACATCTACTTGTTCTTGAGCAACCAAAGAATTTAAAGGAACATCATGAAGATCAATATGAGCTTGCTTAGTAAGTAAAGACATGATCAAGTCAACCTTTTCCTTCGAAGAAGAGATCTCCTCAACAGAGTTTACCCTCCTACCTGTTGGAAATCTTTCGGTGTGCCACTGAGAATAGTTTGTCATCATCTCGTCTAATAGCTTCGTGGCAGCACCAAGTGTAGTTGACATAAAGGTTCCTCCCGCGGCCAAGTCCAACAGATTTTGCGAGGTAAAGTTCAATCCTGCATAGAAAGTCTGGATAACCATCCAAGTAGTCAAACCATGTGTAGGACAATTATTAACAAGATATTTCATATGTTCCCAGGCTTGGGCAACGTGTTCATTATCCAGCAGTCTAAAATTCATAATGTTACTTCTCAACTGGATAATTTTAGCAGGTGGGTAGTACTTCCTAATAAAAGCATCCTTGCACTTATCCCAAAAATATATGACATTCCTAGGCAAGGATTGGAGCCACTCCTTAGCTCTTCCTCTCAAAGAAAAAGGAAAAAGGTTTAAGTTTAACAATGTCACTATCTACTTCTTTGTACTTTTGCATATCACAAAGCTCAACAAAATTATTTAAGTGCAAAGCAGCAGCATCTCCAGCACCGGAGAATTGTTCTTTCATAACAAGATTTAACAAAGCAGGTTTGATTTCATATGAAGGTGCTGAAGTGGTAGGTGGAGCAGTAGGAGTGTTGATGAAGTCATTGTTGTTGTGACTAGTGAAGTCACACAACCTGGTGTATTCAGTGGAACCCATAGTGACAACAACAAGCAAGAACAGAGTAACTATTTTTTTGTGTGTTCTTTCATAACAGCAAGCAAGACTCAAAAGAAAAAACTAGAAAGTAAACTAACAAGACTAAAAAGCAAAGGTAAAAGATAGTGTGCAACTCCCTATCTTGTAGACTGGAGTCCCCGGCAACGGTGCCAGAAATTCTCTTGATGGGTGTAGATAACACCTCCTCGTTGGTTACGCTAAGTGGAAGGTTATGATGTAGATAGCAACAAATTTCCCTCGATGAAGATACCAAGGTTATCGACCAGTAGGACTTCAAGAGCTACGAGTAGGTGGTCAAACGAGCAAGGCGTCGTTTGAGATAAATTACTAACTTGACCCGGACCTGCACACAAAAGCAAATAACTTTGCTCCCAACAAGTTAGATAGGTTGTCAATCGCTCCTGTCTTGTTGTTTACAAAGGGTCAAAACACAAGGGGGAATAATAATGGTGATTGCAACGGAAAGGAAATAAAAGCAATAAAGAATAACCGTGTAAACTATGGTGGAAATATGGACCGGGGTCCCATGATATTCGATAGTGATGTCTCTCTCCCAAAATACGATAAATAACTATGCTGGGTGAACAAATTACAGCTAGGAAATTGACAGAATTATAAACGCACCGCAATGCTAACTATGATACAAGAAAGCTAGAGGCTCAATCGTATGGGCAGTACGCCAAGACGAGCAAACCATTTATTCATCAGCATCTACTCACTAATCATCCACCTTGATATATCTATCCAGAACATCTCGCTGGTATTAAGTTGCGAACCCGAGCCAAACTGTAGGATCAAAACAATAGATAACTGCATTAACACACTTTGTGTAAGGTAAACAATCCTTGCAACCGCAGTTACAAGCACCATTGTTTTCTCCCTGGTGGCAACAGCACATCCCCTAGTCTCATGTTTCTGTCAGTCAAGCTAGACATCAAGCATAACGCTCTCTCTTGGAATTATTATCTACTACTTGGCCAAAGCAATAAAAAGTAACGGAGAACATGCAAGAATTACTCAAAAACTAAAACAAAAAAGGTAAAACAAATATATTACTCATCACAATCTTAACATAATCTCATAATCCATCGGATCCCAGCAAACACATCAAAGCAACACATAAACTAATACATAGATGCCTTGATCATGTAGGGCAGCTCACAAAGGCTAAGAATTGAGGCACAAGAATGGAGAGAAAACATCACATAGTGATGGCTTCTCGCCCCCCGTTGGTTACCCCAAGTGGAAGGTTGAGATGTAGCTACCAGTAAATTTCCCTTGGCAAAGATACCAAGGTTTGAGTCGACCAGTTAGACTCTGAATTCTTCAAGTAGGTGGCAAGGAAACAATGGTGCCGTTTACAACCAAGGTTGCTTACTTGACCTAGACTTGCACACGGCAACAAATAACTTTGCTCCCAACGAATTCAGAGAGGTTGTCAATCTCTTCGGCCTTGTCGTTTAAAAAGGATCAAACGCAAGGTGGAAATAGTAGTGGTGATTGCAACTGAAAGGAAAATAAAATAGTAAATAGTGGAGGTGTAAACAGTGGTGGAAATATAAACCGGAGTCCCATGATGTTCACTACTGATGTCTCTCTCCCCAAAGACGATAAAATAGCTAAGCTGGGTGAACATATTATAGCTGGCCAAATGATAGAATTATACACGCCCCACAATGCTAATTATGCTGCAAAGAAAGTTAGAGGCTCAAAAGTATGGGCAGTACGGCAAGACAAGTAGAAGAAAATCCAACTGCATATACTCACTAATCATCCACCTTGAGATATCTATCCAGAAGATCTCGCTGGTATTAAGTTGCGAGCCCCACCCAAAGTGTAAACCCAAAGAAACAAACAACTACATTAACAAAATTTGTGTAAGGTAAAGAATTCTTGCAGCCGCGGTTACAAGCACCGTTGTTTTCTCCCTGGTGACAACAACACATCCCCTAGTCTCATGTTTTTGTCACTCAAGCTAGACATCGGGGGGCATGAACCCACAATCAAGCATAAACTCTCCCTCTTGGAGTTACTATCTACTACTTGGTCAAAGCAATAAAAAGCAACAAAGAACATACAAGAATTACTCAAGAAAAAAATAGAAAAGGAGAACCAAATATATAACTCATCACAATCTGAACATAATCTCATATTCCATCGGATCCCAGCAAACACATCATAGCAACAACAGAAAGAATTACATAGATGCCTTGATCATGTAGGGCAGCTCACAAGGGCTAAGAATTGAAGCACAAGATTGGAGAGAAGACATCACATAGCTATTGGTCATGGACCCATGGTCCAAGGGGGACTACTCACGGAACATCCGAGAAGCGCTCATGGAGGTGGAGAAGCTCTCGGAGGTCAATCCTCCCTTCGGCAGGGTGCTGGGAATAGGTCTTCTTGTGCTCCCGATCTTGGAAGCGAGGCGGGGGAGGAACAGAGGTGGCGATGCGGGGTTCCTCCCGAGGGTTTTCGTGATGGGGAGTAAATATAGGCTGAAGGGGGAAGCAAGGGGTGGACCCTCCCCCCAAGCGCCCTGGTGGCGCGGCCAGGAGGGGGGCCTTGCCAGGTGGGACCTGTCTCCCCTCTGGCCCCCTCCCATGCTTCGTGAAGCTTCTGTTGCGCTGATTTTTTATATATTTTTGTTGGAATTTTTGGAGCTCTGTAAATATGGGTAAAAACCTTCAATTCACAGACATCAGCAGACATAAACTGGCACTGGGTGCACTGAGTAAGTAGGTTAGTCCAAATATGTGTAAAAAGATATGAAAGTGTATCAAAACACATAGCAATGCCACCTAAAAGAGCATGGAAAAAGCAGAAATTATAGATACGTTTGAGACGTATCAACAACCCCAAGCTTAATTCTTGCTTGTCCTCGAGTAGGTAAATGATAAAACTGATAATTTTTGTGGTGACATGCTAACACACATATAATAACTTCAAAGTAAAGCAAGTAAGGTATGCAATTAAGTCAAGACAATAATAAGCAAGAGTCTCTATCTAGTATTGAAACTAGCAAAGCATGAACATAAAGGTGCAAGAGCTCTCACTGTCCTTGACTCAAATGTCTCCAAATGATTTTTGCATGCAAGAAGTGGGAGATGAGTTTAGAGCATAAAAATACTATATAGTTTAATTGAGAACTCAATCTACTAAAACTTCACACTTGGTCTCCTTCAAAATCTTATTTTGACTCGTCCCCAGACCACTAGTCAGGCACAAGTCAAACTGATCCTCTCCCTTTCGACTTTGAGATCTCGTGCAATGGATGAGCGCGAGCAAGATATGTTGGCACATAGGATGGCAAAGATAAAAATGGTAGGGAAGGATGACAAAAATGTGTGAAAGGCTCACATCAATAAGGACGATCATAGGTGAGAGAAAAGTCAAATGATAGATATGATCTAAGGAGTAGGGATTGCCATGCAACGGATGCACATATGAGCTAAGGTAAGCTCTCCAATGAAACTAGGGGGGTGCATCCAACTTTCTTGCTCATGAAGACCTATAGATCTCATTTGAGGAGGCTCGTCATTGGAATATACAAGCCAAGTTCTATAGTGTAAGGATCCCTACATAGTTATGAGTGAATGATAATCTCTATGGAGTACAAATATGACAATGGAGTACGAGTGTGGATTTTTCAAAAGGAATAGTAGTGTTGCCCCCTTCTCTCTTTTTATTTATTTTTTCTCTTTTTCTATATTTTGTATTTTTGTGGCCTCATTGGCTCTTTCTATTTGTCTCTCATTTGTCCTCTTTGGGATCTTTTAATTTTTCCTCTTTGGGATCTTTTGCTCACTTAAGGGCAACACTCTATATTTTACAAGAATATAAAGAATATCTTCACACTTTACAAGAAGTACTCAACATAAAGAAAAATGAAAACTATCATGATGTATGCAAATGTATGCATTTGCCAGTGTAGCAGGATATGCAATGATACTAGCGCGTCATGTAGCAATGATAAGGGCAAAGCCCATCTAGCATGCAGTTCCTCGATCAAGAAAAAGCATGTATGAAATGAAGATCAAGTCGAAATGCCTTGATAGGTAGGTATGGTGGTTGTTTTGAAGAAGATATAAGGAGTTTTATGATGACAGAGCGTATTATGCCAAGGGTTTGGATGCACCGGCGAAGTATGCACCAACTCTCAAGATGAGAAAGGGCAATGCACGGTGTCGGTGTATGGATCCCCGGGGTACTCTCTGAGAAGCTACACTGTTAAAAACCAGGGAAATATCGTTGCAGCTTGCAGGGCACCTCTGAGAAGATACGAACAAGCCCCTAGGCCGTGGGTGTCCACCTTTGACTGCCACCGCCGACCAGGAGGACGGGGCATTGAATGCAGACAAAGACAAGCACCACCGAGCTGCAGCGCCATCTGCCCCACGCATGAAGCAACGTGTCACAAGAGATCCCACGTCATCATCCCTTTCCGGAAGTTATACCGTCTCGCCCCGCATGACCCTGTACACTAGCAACTGGCATCGTGTGACCATCCCCTTGAGCTATAAAAGGGAGAGGTCGGCCATCAGTAGAGGGGGATTCTTGTAATAAGGATAGCACATTCTACATAGACAAGAAAGATCAGACATGCAAGAGTAGGGATTTTAATCTCCGGACGGATCAAACCTAGGTAAAAAACCTGGTGTCTCCTTGTGTTCATTCATCATCGTCGTTTCGACGCCACCGCAACCTCCAACCACACCTTCGCCGGCGACAACCGTACCGGGGAGGTATACCATCACCATCAGTGCGGGGGACCTTGACGCCCCATGACTTCCCGAGAAACAAATCCTCCTCCAGGAGGCCTCTGACATTTGGCGCTAGAAGGAGAGCCGACGATCACGTCGACCATAATCACTGCAACCACCCCTCTGCACGTCCATCCGCCATTGAAAAAACACTGGGCGACGGTCTTGCAGATCAACTCAGTAGTGCGGCCGCAGTTGGGCATCTTGCTACAGATCACCACCCGCGCTCTGCGTCCTGAGAATCCTCCAACCTTGCCCCGAGTGTCGATCTAGAAAATGCACGTGAGCCCGTCTTGTGAATCCCCTTTATCTTCCGCATTGTTCTCACTTACGGTGTCCCCTGGATTCGTCTCCCCCGGGAATCGAACTGTTTGCGGACGCAACCGACTTAGAAGGTTGCGAATGCCCAGGGAGCACCGTACTCATGCGTAGAGACACGTCCCGAGAACGGTCTCCTAGAGGCGACCCCGGTCCCTCGACGTATAAGCAGCTTGAGCCTGGCTACCCCTGTCCTTCGCGGCGAAGTTCCGGAAGGGTACCACACAGGGCGCTATGGAACGGTCCGTCCTCGTGTGCATTATGTCTTGGGTCCGTCCTAGAACCTGGGACAAAGTTCCTGCATTGCATTCGCCCCCTGTGGGAATGCGCAGATGTATTGTCACCGGAAAAGTCCCACCAGTCAGGCGCGTCACAGAAAACAGATTTTTCGTGTCCCCAATCCTCCAGAACTTCACATCTCCCCCGGACGCCTTTCCCCATCTCGGGGTTCGCTAACCGGATGCTACTATCAACTGATACGTCCAAAACGTATCTATAATTTCTGCTTGCTCCATGCTTCTTTTGTGTGATATTGCTATGATATTGATGCACTTCCATACACTTTTGATCATATTTGGACTAACCTATTAACTCAGTGCACCCCAGTGCCAGTTCCTGTTTTCTGCTATTTTTGTATTTTAGGTTTTCCCATTATTTAAAGTGCCAGAAAAATTCCGGAAAATTATAGGAAAAATCAGCGTACAGGAACCTTCCAGAAGAGCCCAGATGGGGCTAGAGGGGAGCCAGGGTTGGCCCAGGCGGCCACCTGGCGCGGCCACCCCCTAGGCCGCGCCAGAGGGGCGCCTGGGGCCCCTGGTCCACCTCTGGCTGCCCCCCTTCGCCTATTTATTCCCCGTGACGAGAAACCCTCGGGGACAGAACCCTTTTTCGCGATCTCTCCTCTGTTCCGCCGCCGCCGCGCTTCCAAGATCGGGAGCACCAGGAGCCCTCTTCCCGGCACCCTGTCGAAGGAAGGAATCACCTCCGGGAGCTTCTCCACCACCATGGATGCTTCCCGGATGAACCGTGAGTAGTCCACCTTGGACCATGGGTCTATGATCAGTAGCTATGTGATGTTCTCCTCCCCTCTTTGTTCTTCATGGTTTAGACCTCGTGAGCTGCCCTACATGATCGAGGCACATATGTAATATTTCTGATGTTTCTATGCTGAGTTTGTTGGGATCTGATGGATTATGAGACTATGTTCAGATTGTGTTTGAGTAATATATTTGATTCTCCTCTTTCATATTTATGTTCTTGAGTAATTCTTGCATGTTCTTCGTTGCTGTTTATTGCTTTGGCCAAGTAGTAGGTAGTGACTCCAAGAGGGAGCGTTATGCATGATTGTGGGTTCATGCCCTCTGATGACTAGCTTGAGTGACAGAAACATGAGTCTAGGGGATGTGTTGTTGCCACAAGGGAGAAAACAACGGTGCTTGTACTTGCGGGTGCAAGGATTGTTTACTTGACGCAAAGTTCTTTAATGCAGTTGTCTGTTGCTTTGAGTTTAGACTTTGGGTGGGATTCGCAACTTAATACCAGCGAGCTGTTCTGGATAGATATCTCAAGGTGGATGATTAGTAGGTAGATGCAGATGGATTTCAGTCTACTTGTCTTGGCGTACCGCCCAAGCTTTTGAGCCTCTTCCTTTCTTTATAGCATAGTTAGCATTGGTTTGCGCACATAATCCTGTCAATTGCCCAGCTGTAATTTGTTTATCTCGCATGGCTATTTTATCGTCTTTTGGGAGAGAGACATCAGTAGTTAATATTATGGGACCCCGGTCCATATTTATAATACTGTTTACACCCACTATTTATTTCCTGCTTTATTTACTTTTCCGTTGCTATCACTATCATTATTATCCCGTGCGTTTGATCCTTTGTAAACAACAAGGCCGGAGGGATTGACAACCTCTCTGAACTCATTGGGAGCAAAGTTATCTGTTGTGTGTGCAGGTCCACGTCAACCGCCTAATTGATGGCGCCGTTGTCACCTTCCTATCATTGTTGGAGTCCTACTGGAGACAAACCTTGGTATCTTCACCGAGGGAAATTTACT
The DNA here is from genome assembly GCA_950022295.1 of Bromus sterilis. Taxonomy (NCBI): domain Eukaryota; kingdom Viridiplantae; phylum Streptophyta; class Magnoliopsida; order Poales; family Poaceae; genus Bromus; species Bromus sterilis. The sequence continues at coordinate 131,155,778 of OX465601.1, read as the reverse complement.
GATGTCTAGATCTCAACCTTCTACTTTGGGTAACCAACGAGGGGCAAGAAGCCATCAAAGCTAATTTCTGGCGCCGTTGCCGGGGACTCTGCTCTTCAAGATAGGGGAGTTGCACACTATCTTTTATCTTTGCTTTTTAGTCTTGTTAGTTTACCTTTCAGTTTTTTCTTTAGTGTCCTTTATCAGAAATCAAAAAAATAGTTACCTTGCTTGCTGCTACGATGGGTTCCTCCGAGAACACCAAGTTGTGTGACTTCACTAGTCATAACAACAGTGACTTTATCTGCACTCCTATTGCTACACCTTCCACTTCAGCACCTTCTTATGAGATTAAACATGCTTTCTTGAACCTTGTTATGAAAGATCAATTCTCCGGTGCCGGAGATGATGCTGCTTTGCACTTAAATAATTTTGTTGAGCTCTGTGATATGCAAAAGTACAAAGAAGTAGATTGTGATATTGTTAAGCTTAAGCTTTTTCCTTTCTCCTTGAGAGGAGGAGCTAAAATCTGGGTTCAATCCTTGCCTATGAATAGCATAGATTCTTGGGATAAGTGCAAGGATGCTTTTATTGGGAAGTACTACCCCCCAGCTAAGATTATCCAATTGAGGAGTAATATTATGAATTTTAAGCAATTGGATAATGAACACGTTGCCCAAGCTTGGGAACGCATGAAATCTCTTGTTAAGAATTTCCCTACGCATGGTTTGACTACTTGGATGTTTATCCAAACTTTTTATGCAGGCTTGAACTTTACCTCGCGGAACTTGCTAGATTCGGCCGCGGGAGGAACCTTTATGTCAACAACGCTTGGTTCTTCAACAAAACTACTCGATGAGATGATGACCAACTATTCCCAATGGCACACCGAAAGAGCTCCAACAGGTAGGAAGGTAAACTCTGTCGAGGAGATCTCCTCCCTAAATGGAAAATTCAACTTGATTATGTCTCTACTTACCAAGCAATCTCCCATTGATCCTCATGATGTTCCTTTAAATTCTTTGATTTCTCAAGATCAAGTAGATGTGAACTTTATCTCTAGAAGCAACTTCAATAACAATGCTTATAGGCGTTATTTTGGTAGCAATCCTAGACCGTTCCCCTCCAACAACTATGGGAACAACAACACTTATCCTAGCACCACGAACTCCACTTCTGAACTAGAGAGTATGCTTAAAGACTTCATCACTACCCAAAAAGCCTTCAACAAGAGTGTAGAGGAAAAACTAGACAAATTAGATAATCTCTCGTCGAAGGTAGACAATTTAGCCCATGAAGTAGAATTGCTTAAAATTAGAACTTCTCCTCTTGAGGAGAGGAAGGTTACTCCTATGAACGCTATTCAAGTGCAAATTAATGAAAACATTGGGATGACGGCTAAACTTAAAGAGAGATGGGCTAGAGAAAAGGAGGAAGAAGATAGAATTAAGAGTCTTCCTACACACCATACCGTTGCTACTATCCAAGTTGTTGAGGATATCCAAACTCTTAGCACCCAATGCACCCCTAGTCCCATAGGACCTATTAATGGTGATGCTATGACCTCAACCGTAGAAGAAGAAACTCCTATGACTATAGAAGCCACCAAACAAGTGAGCCTAAAGGACACCACTACCACTTTACTTGATAGTAGTGACCTTGATTTTGATAATTGCACCCTTTCTGAAGTTATTCGTTTCCTTCACAAGATGTCTAGAGATCCCCACACTAGCACACTTAATCTTGCCTTCACGGAGCATATCACCAATGCTCTCATTAAAGATAGGGAGGAGAAGCTTAGGGTAGAAGCCTCCATACTTAGAAATCTAGAAGATGGTTGGTATCCTACGATTAAAATTAAGTTGAATAACTTCTCTTGCTATGATTTATGTGATGTTGGAGCTAGTACCTCCGTTATGCCCAAAAGAATGTATGATATATTTGAATTGAAACCTTTTGATCCTTGTTCTTTTGGTGTTCGTCTTGTTGACTCTTCCGTAAAGAAACCTTTGGGGAAGATCGATGATGTTCTTATCATTGTCAATGACAATTATGTTCCCGTTGATTTTACTATTATGGACATTGAATGTGAACCTTCTTGTCCAATTATTTTGGGACGTCCTTTTCTTCGCACCGTGGGTGCCGTCATTGATATGAAAGAAGGGATTATAAAATTCCAGTTCCCTCTCAATAAAGGGATGGAACACTTCCCTAGAAAAAAGATTAAGTTTCCTTTTGAGTCCGTCACACGGGCTAGTTATTTTCTTGAAAATACCTGATCTATTGCATCAAGCCTAGCTAATGGCTTTAAAGAAGCGCTTTCGGGAGACAGCCCGCAACGAATTTAGGTTTTCCTTTTTGTTTTTCTTCTGTTTTTAGTGGTCTTGATGATTTTTATTACTGTAGCAACATCATTGTATCTTTACTTTTCAAGCTTTGTGCCAATTATAGCCTCTTATGACAAGGGACGTGAAAGTTGTGACAAGCTGTCCAGAAAACAGATTCTGTCCTCCTGACGGGAAAAATCATAGAAAAATCCCAGTTCCTCTTTTTGATCTGAAATTTTTACACAGTGTGCTCTATACAATCACGGAACTTTCTTATGTTCTGTGTTTTTTTATTTGAGTTTCAGAAGTATCCCTAAAAAATTATTTACTACCTGCTGGTCTGTTTTTCACAGATTCTGTCCTGTTTTACCTTTTCTTCGTTTTGCAAACCTTAAGCTTGCTTTTTATTTGCAAAAACTTTTTGGAAATCTTGAGAAACAGTAGCTCTTCAATAATATCCTTATTTCCATTAGAGGTAAATTTTTTTTATTATGGGTACTAACCTCGCTAATCAGATTATGGTCAGTTATGTATGAAGGGAGTTTTCAAGTGTGCGAGGGAAGATGATAAAAGAAGATTCAGGAGTGTGAAATGCTCAAGCTTGGGGATGCCCCATGCACCCCCAAGAAACATTCAAGGAGACTCAATCGTCTAAGCTTGGGGATGCCCCCATGCATCCCCTTCTCCATCAACAATTATCAGTTCGTCTTTCGTTTCACTATATTTTTTGCACTTCATGCGTTATGTGTTATGCTTGGAGCGTCTTGCTCTTTATTTCCTTTTTAGTTTTCTTTAGATTTGCTTGCTGTTCATAACAAGTTAGAACCCAGATTTCTTTTTGTGGGAGAGAAACACGCTTCACTTCACCCTAGAACACATCATAGGATTTTCCTGCTTATCTTTGTTGTGTGTGTTCTTTATCTTTTTCATAGCTTCTGTCATGTTTAGCTCTTAGTTTTCATGCTTACCTTTTTAAAGACCTTTTGTTTAGTTTGTTTCTGGAACTCTCTTCAGTTTTCATATTTATCTTGTTTAGAGAGTTTTCCTGTTGCACTGAGTTGTGTGTCTTGACTTGAAGTAGGTAATTGAGGTTGCTATTCAATTGTAGTAGTAACTTGCAATAGTTTTGAGGTATTGCCATGAGTAATGTTTGAACTTTTGATGTCAAGAGCTTTAGCCTATTAGTGATAGATGTCGTATTTTCGGAAATCCGTGTTTATTTTCAAAACCTACAAAATTAGTTGAGAACTTTAGCTACTAGATGGATCACTAATCTTAGGAGAGATCGAATATTAGAGAACACTCACGTACCATGAGTCGAGGATGCGCAAGGATAACCAAACCCCCATACACTCCTCCTCGGGGTACTTGTCTATTTGAGAACCTCCTAATTAGATTGAGAGTTACCGATAATAAGTGCATGAGTTCTTCGGACTAATGTGAGTATTCGAAAGTTGACACTTCCACCTACCCATATTTTGCTAGCCTCTCATGTGCCGTGCATTGCCTCCTTCTCACTCCGAGAGTTGGCGTCCACCTTCGCCGGTACATTCAAACCCTTGGCACGATATGCTCTGTCATCATAAGCATCATTATATCCTTCCTCAAAACAGCCACCATACCTACCTATCATGCCATTTCCATAGCCTTTCCGAGATACATTGCCATGCAACATCCACCTTCTCTTGACTTGATCTTCATGTCATACATGCTTTTGCTTGATCGATGAGCCGCATGCTAGTTGGTCCTTGACCTAATCATTGCTACATGACGCGCTTGTATCATTGCATATCATGCTACACTGGAAGAGGCATACATTTGCATACTTCATGATAGTTTCATTTTCTTTATGTTGAGTACTTTTGTAAAGTGTGAAAGATCTTCTATACTTTATGTAATATATAGAGTGTTGCTCCTAAAGTGAGGAAAAGATCCCAAAGAGGACAAAATCAAAAGATCCCAAAGAGGACAAATGAGAGAAATAGAAAGGGCCATTGAGGCCACCAAAAAAATAGAAAAAAGAGAAAAAAGAAATAAAAAGAGAGAAGGGGGCACACTACTATTCCTTTTGAGAGATCCACACTCGTACTCCCTCTTATATCTTGTACTCCATAGAGATTATCATTCATGCATATAGCTATGTGGGGACCTTCACACTATAGAACTTGGCTTGTATATTCCAATGATGAGCCTCCTCAAATGAGCTCTAGGTCTTCTTGAGCAAGCAAGTTGGATGCACCCCCACTAGTTCCATTGGAGAGCTTACCTTAGCTCATATGTGCATCCATTGCATGGCAATCCCTACTCCTCACATCATATCTATCATTTGGCTTTCTCTCGCCTATGATTGTCCTCATTGATGTGAGCCTTTCACATCTTCCTCCTCCATCATCTTCCTCTCTTTGCCATCCTAAGTGTCAACTTTCTTGCTTACGCTCATCCATTGCATGAGTGCTCGAAATATCGAAAAGGAGTGGATCATTTTGACTTGTACCTGGCTAGTGGTCTGGGTATGAGTCAAGATAAGATTCCAAAGAAGACCAAGTGTGAAAATTTAGTAGATTGACTTTTCAACACAAAAATACTTTTTTCTCTCGTAATCCCTATCCCCTTTCTTGCACGCAAACACCATTTGGAGACATTCGAGTCACGGACAGCGAGAGATCTTGCACCTTTATGTTCTTATGCTGCTTGTTTCAATGCTAATATAGATCCTTGCCTGTTATGACTTGAATTGGATTACATTCCTTGATTGCTTTACTTAAAAGTTCTTATATGGTTGGTAGCATGTCACCACAGAAATTATGCTTGTTATCATTTACCTACTCGAGGACAAGCAGGAATTAAGCTTGGGGATGTTGATACGTCCAAAACGTATCTATAATTTCTGCTTGCTCCATGCTTCTTTTGTGTAATATTGCTATGATATTGATGCACTTCCATACACTTTTGGTCATATTTGGACTAACCTATTAACTCAGTGCACCCAAGTGCCAGTTCCTGTTTTCTGCTATTTTTGTATTTTATGTTTTCCCATTATTTAAAGTGCCAGAAAAATTCTGGGTAAAATATAGGAAAAATCAGCATACGGAAACCTTCCAGAAGAGCCCAGGTGGGGCCAGAGGGGATCCAGGGGTGGCCCAGGCGGCCACCTAGCGCGGCCACCCCCTAGGTCGCGACAGAGGGGCGCCTGGGGCCCCTGGTCCACCTCTGGCTTCCCCCCTTCTCCTATTTATTCCCCGTGACAAGAAACCCTCGGGGACAGAACCCTTTTTCGTGATCTCTCCTCTGTTCCGCCGCCGCCGCGCTTCCAAGATCAGGAGCACCAGGAGCCCTCTTCTCGGCACCCTACCGGAGGGAGGAATCACCTCCGGGAGCTTCTCCACCACCATGGATGCTTCCCGGATGAACCGTGAGTAGTCCACCTTGGACCATGGGTCTATGATCAGTAGCTATGTGATGTTCTCTTCCCCTCTTTGTTCTTCATGGTTTAGACCTCGTGAGCTGCCCTACATGATCGAGGCACATATGTAATCTTTCTACTGTTGCAATGCTGATTTTGTTGGGATCTGATGGATTATGAGACTATGTTCAGATTGTGTTTCAGTAATATATTTTATTCTCCTCTTTTATATTTATGTTCTTGAGTAATTATTGCATGTTCTCCATTGCTGTTTATTGCTTTGGCCAACTAGTAGGTAGTGACTCCAAGAGGGAGCGTTATGCATCATTGTGGGTTCATGCCCCCTGATGACTAGCTTGAGTGACAGAAACATGAGTCTAGGGGATGTGTTGTTGCCACAAGGGAGAAAACAACGATGCTTGTACTTGCGGGTGCAAGGATTGTTTACTTTACGCAAAGTTCTTTAATGCAGTTGTATGTTGCTTTGAGTTTAGACTATGGGTGGGATTCGCAACTTAATACCAGCGAGATGTTCTGGATAGATATCTCAAGGTGGATGATTAGTAGGTAGATGCAGATGGATTTCGGTCTACTTGTCTTGGCGTACCGCCCAAGCTTTTGAGCCTCTTCCTTTCTTTATAGCATAGTTAGCATTTGTTTGCGCACATAATCATGTCAATTGCCCAGCTGTAATTTTTTTACCTCGCATGGATATTTTATCGTCTTTTGGGAGAGAGACATCAGTAGTGAACATCATGGGACCCCGGTCCATATTTCCCATACTGTTTACACCCACTATTTATTTCCTCCTTTATTTACTTTTTCGTTGCTATTACTATCATTATTATCCCGTGCGTTTGATCCTTTGTAAACAACAAGGCCGGAGGGATTGAAAACCTCTCTGAACTCGTTGGGAGCAAAGTTATCTGTTGTGTGTGCAGGTCCACGTCAACCGCCTAATTGTTGGCGCCGTTGTCACCTTCCCGTCGTTGTTGGAGTCCTACTGGAGACAAACCTTGGTATCTTCACTGATGAGGGGTTGACCCCACGACTCCTACGGATAAGCCTACCTGGTGTCCCTGAAGACAGAAGGCCCACGAAGATACAGCCTTGGCCCGCTAATTGGCACCGACGTAGGAGTCTGCGACTCACAAGTAAGGTGCGAAGACCTGCCGTACGGAGCAAGCTAGGATTAGGAAAGCTTACCTGTAAACGTAGATGAACTCCCCGAGACCTAGCCCAGTATATAAGGGCTAGGAGGGGCGACGCCAAAGGCATCCAATATCACCTGTAACCCTAGCCTTGAGCGCTCCAGCCTTGGCATCTACTATAATCGCATCTCCCTCATCAATAATATCGAGCAGGAACGTGTCCTCCTGTTTGCCGACGAGCTATCGTCCAACCTGTGCCTCTCATGAATAACCCAGGGTCCCTGATCATGGGATTTGCCGGGGTTGATCCCCGTCAATTGGCGCCGTCTGTGGGAACCGCGCAGGTTGGAAACGCGATCTCGGTGGCCTCATCATCATCGGCACTCATCGACTCGGCGGCTCCGGCAAGATCTAATTTGTTTGAGTCCCTTGGATTCACGGCCCACCTCCCGGCCCTCCAGCCAGTCTTTACCGATCTACACTCCGGCATCAATCTGATCTTCGGAGCGTATCAGATCTACATCAACCATTGGGGGACTCTTCGCCTCACCGACGACACCCCCGCACCCACGGCAACACCTGCAGCAGTGACCGGAGCGGACGCCGCCCGCATGGCCATCCTATCTGGCAGCCGTAGCTACCCAGCCAAGTCAAGGCTCCACGCCACTCGCGACCGCTCGAGTGGAGCCCCAACATGGAGAAGCACCATCACACGTATCAGCAAGGAGGCGTCAAGGACACCATCGCAGGTGTTCATGGCAGAAGTTGGCGCACCAGCGTCAGGTAACAACGGACAAGTCGACGACCCGGGCACTCGTCAAGACACCCCAACCACCAGCAGGGCGGCAGGTCCCGGCAGCACCAGTCAGATGGTCGTAAAGCTAGGAGAACCGGGGTCCATACCAATGAAAGTCCCGGTGGGACAAGGACCCAGCAATCAAAAAAGCAGTCACCCGCCAAGCAGCAAGCAGCAAGCACCCCGCCAAGGCAGCCAGCCATCACGCAGCAGGCAGCAAGCCCCGGTTGCAGCGGCAGACGAATCACCCAGAGAAAAAATATACTTGTCCAAGGAATCAATGGCAATGGTAAAGGAAGCAGTCTCCCTCGGCAGGCTACTACCACCAGATGCCTCAAGGGACAAGCTAAGGGCATACAACAAGCTATCGAGCGAGCTAACCCAGCAGACGAGACAATGGCGCCTAGCCATGGAGAAGCAAGAGAAGGCGGAACTCGAAAAGAAAAGCAGTCGCAGACAACCTCCCAGAAGTGACTCACCAGGCCGCGACTCCCCCACCCGCAACAGATCGAAACTCAACAATCTGCGGAAGACAGAAAGGGCGAGAGTGGTGCGGAAACTCGAAGACGACTTCAGATTAGAGGAAGACGACGACGAAGAAGAGCCCCTCACTCCGGCAGAAGCACTCATAAGCGCCCAGGAATACCTGTCCCATGCCCAAAAAAGCAGAAAGGGCAAGTCAGATCGCTACACTTCCATTGCTTTGCAGATAATGAAGGACGCCATCGATGCCTCGGTGCCTAAGAAATCCAGCACAAAACGGCAGACTCGCGAGCGGACACCGGACAGGGACCCCAGTTCACCAGACGACGACGACGACAGTAACGACGACATGCGCAGACTCTCCAACAGGAACAAGAAGCACGACAGCGACGACAACAACAGGCGCCGCAACACTCGGCGAGATGCGCGAGATGACATCACACAGAACAGAGTCAACCGCAGCAGGCGAAGACGCTCAGCACGCGAGGAGTACTCGGACGAAGAGGCTTTCGACGAGGAAATCGAGCCATGTGGAGCACTATGCTTCAGACGTTCCATACGTGAGACGCGAATGCCAAACGGGTTCAAACTGAACTCCACGACATTAAAGTACAACGAACTCGAGGAGCCGGAGGCATGGCTCGACGACTACCTAAAAGCAGTCAAGTTTCAGAGAGGAACCAACGTCACGGCAATGCAGTACGTGAAGCTCATGCTCGAAAGCTCCGCTCAACATTGGCTGAAGAATCTCCGGCGCGGATCCATCAGCTCCTGGAGCCAGTTCCGAGGAGCCTTTATAGAAAACTTCAAATCCACATACAAGCGACCAGCCTCACTCGAGGAACTGCGGGCATGCAAACAAGGAACGAGGGAGACCCTGCGAGCATACATTCAGCGATGGACGATACTCAAGAATTCAGCGGAAGACATTTCGGACGAAAGTGCGATCGACACGTTCAGGAGAGGCCTACAACGCGTTGAATTCAAGGAGTAGCTCGGACAGATGAAAGTCCGAACACTCGCACTGCTATTAGAACAAGCCAATAGCTGGGCGGACGGAGAAGATTCTATTCGAAATGAAACAGAAACCCACACTGCACGATCAGAGTACGACTACGACTACAACGGAGATAGAGGAGCCGACAAAAGAAGGAAGCGACCCAGACGGAACTTATATGACGACAGAGGACCTGACATGGTCGCCGCCGGTTTCTCGGACGATCGGAACGGCGGGCACCGCGATGACAACAGACCACAACGAAGAGACAACCCAGAAGACGAGCCCCAGGCTCAGAAACGAGAATGGAGGACAAGGCAGCCGCGTGACGGCACTCGCGCATTCCGCTCCGCCAAAGAACAACTTGACGGACCGTGTTCTATACACGGATTCAGAAACGAGCGAGGAGAGCTCAGATCGTCCCACACCCTCAGGAATTGCAGAAGCTTCAACGAGTTGGCCGAGGAGAAAAGCCGCTCCGCGGCCGCAACAGTACGACCACTCGCAAGCATAGCAGTCGGGCCAGTCGCCCACAACGCGCCACCAGCCCCTCCTCTGCCAACAACACAGGTGGCCGCCATCCAGGAACGGCAAAGGACACCAGAAGAAGAAGACCAGTACCCAGAAGCCCACGGGAGGATCTACATGATACAAGAAGGCAGGGCTTCCAACAGGCAGCAGAAACAAGTCACCAGACAAGTCTTCCTGGCAACCTCCGTACACCCGGCCGTCCAAGAGTACCTGCGCAGGTCGGAGACAGAAATCGCTTTCTCCCGGGACGACCACCCGCCAGTCGTTCCCCGACCAGGGCACGCCGCGCTAGTACTCAAGGCCAGAATCAGAAATTACGACATGTCGCGAGTATTCATGGACGGCGGCAGTGTAATCAACATCATCTTCACCCGAACACTCGACGACATGCTCATCCAAAACAATGCACTCTAGTCCTCAGGCACAACCTTCCATGGGATCGTACCAGAAAAAGCAGTCTACCCCCTCGGAAGGATAAGCCTGGAGGTAGTCTTCGGGAACGCGACAAAATTCTGCAAGGAAACGCTGGACTTTGAAGTGGTCGACTGGAAGTCGCAATACCACGCAATCCTCGGGCGACCAGCTTTCGCTCGCTTCATGGTCGTACCCCATTACGCCTACCTCAAGCTGAAGATGCCAGGCCCACACGGGGTCATCACAATCAGCGGAAGTTTCGTCAGATCCGACCGCTGCGACAAGGAATTCCACAAGATAGCAGAAGCCTTCGTAGCCCACCAAGGCAGCAGGACCACGGGACTAGCACAATAAGCGCTCCCGTAGAAGGAAAGGAACATCGCCCGAAGAACCCAGGCACTCGGAGACAAAGCTACCAGGCCTTTAAGGCCACTACATCATCGTTCTAAGCAAAAGGGATCTGTCTTCAATAGAACCCCCTTACTCTTTGTAAGATACAATAGGAAAAGTATTACATAAATATTTTCCCCCAAAATCTGTTAGCACTCAGGGGCTCGCCGAAGAAGCCACCCCCCGAGGCGTCCTCCGCAATCGCGGCACATTAACTTGGCACTCGGGGGCTCGCCGAAGCAGCCACCCCCCGAGGCGTCCTCCGCAATCGCGGCACATTAACTTGGCACTCGGTGGCTCGCCGAAGAGCCACCCCCCGAGGCGTCCTCCGCAATCGCGACACATTAACTTGGCACTCGGGGGATCGCCGAAGAAGCCACCCCCTGAGGCGTCCTCCGCAATCGCGACACATTAACTTGGCGCTCGGGGGCTCGCCGAAGCAGCCACCCCCCGAGGCGTCCTCCGCAATCGCGGCACATTAACTAGGCACTCGGGGGCTTGCCGAAGCAGCCACCCCCCGAGGCGTCCTCCGCAATCGCGGAACATTAACTTGGAACTCGGGGGCTCGTCGAAGCAGCCACCCCCCCGAGGCGTCCTCCGCTATCGCGGCACATTAACTTGGCACTCGGGGGCTCGCCGAAGCAGCCACCCCCCGAGGCGTCCTCCGCAATCGCGGCACGCTAACTTGGCACTCGGGGGCTCGCGCAAGCAGCCACCCCCCGAGGCGCTCTTCGCAACCGCGACACATAAAAACTTTTACACTCGGGGGCTTGCCGCGGCAACCCTCTGGAACGTCCCCCGCAACTACAACGCAGACGACCCCCCGCGACAAAACCAAGACAGCATGGAATATATACCACCAAGAAGAAGCATATACAACGAAGGGAAGCGCCTAATCTTTAGGCTCCAACTTCGCCTTAATAAGTGCACCCAGATGGCGGTCGTTCTCTTCGCAAAATTGCCTCACAACCTGGCACGCAGGTTTATCTACAAGCATGTAGTGTTCATTCATCGGATGATCCCTACCGCCTGGAGGACCCGCCACCACTTGAGAAAAATCCACCCCCGGCCAATGACTATGGACCAAACCCAAAGAAGCTCAGGCTCCAGCACGAATCTGATGATCCATCACTCGACGTAGATCGGTAGGCTGAGAAAATACGCGACAGAGCGTCTCAAAGGACGAAGGAACCACCTCCAGCGGATAGAACTCAGCATGGATACCACCCAATACCCGCTGGCAGTATTTGAGAGCATCCGGCACCCGTTCAACTCGGAGATGAAGCAAAGAAAATGCTCGAGCACGAGCCCCATCCGCCCAAAAGGGATTTCTCGCCTGCACTCTGGGATCATCAAGCCGTGACATCTCCGACTGAACGGCCCTTTCTTCATCCTGAGATCGCCCTGCCAGCACTTCGAAAGTCAAAAACCACGATCAAGACGGAGACAGCAAAACCTACTAAACGGAATCGAGCAACCAAGCAGAGGCGAAACTCACCCCGCAGGAGGTCGGACAACTTCACCACCCACGAAGCAAGGTTCTCAACCACGGCCTCGGCACGCTCGCGCCGAGTACGCTGAACGGCCACGGATCCCTTCAGTCGAACAATCTCCCGCTCAGCGTTCTTTAGTCGCAAGCAAACGGACTCATAGTAACCCTTGCGAGTGTCATCCTTCAGCGAATTCCAAGAACGAAGAACGCCCGGAGTGGCCTACCGCAGGAGGAACAAAACAAAAGAAATAAAAAGCAGCAAGAGAAACAGCCAAGCAGTCACTCAGATAAAGGTAGCAAAAGATCAATCATCACAACGGAGTCACGAGTTACAGACAAAGTTTCAAAGCGATGCAACCCTACTGTGCCTCCCCCTCACCTACGATAGGGGGATCCTGAGCATCTACAACCTGTTGCAGGCAACGAGCCAGTTTATCGGCTCGGTCGATCTGCTCATCAGAATAGTCCGGGATGGTCTCGACCAAGGAATCATCAATGGAAATCCCATGCCCCATAAGGAAGACAAGGGCCGTGGAAGAACCACTCACCACGCTCTCCGCAACTAGCTCCACCATACGCTTCCCATCCGGGCCGAATGCAGCCACGCGAGCGCCCAGGCCATCAGGCACCTTTGAACCCTCCGACATAAGGTGTTCGTGTGCAAGACCCACAAGATCGGAAGCCCGGGTGCAAACGTCCCCAACCACTGCAACAACACCTGAAACAGCATCTACAGCACCTTGAAGAACTCCAGACCCTGACACAACAGCTTCCATCGGTTTCGCACCTATAGCAGCTACATCAAGCACAGAAACGTCATCACGGGAAGACAGTAGGAACATCAAGACCAATGCATCAATGCCAAACTTACACAAAAGCGAGTCCGCCAAGGCGCGAAGACGTTTGCCCTCGACTGCTTCCACCCGCGCACGCACGTCCTCAGCCTGACGAAGGCGAACCAGCTCCTCGTGTTGACCATGCAACTCCGCCTCCTTGGAAGCCAAGGTAGCCTTAAGAATGGAAACCGTCCTCCCCGCCTTCTCGGCTTACTTCTGGCAGCCTGGCAACGGTCTGCGAGGAAAGACAGTACTCAGAACAAAAGACGCAGCGGCAAAAACTCAGTAGCGCAAGAATGAAAACTCACCATTCATAGCAGACAAAGCATCCCGGGCAGAATCATGGGCCCGTTGCCAACGCTCAGCATCAACGCTCACAGTGTTGGAAAACAGGCTGCAAAATCCAGACAATTAGATGATAAGGAAAAACAAGACTACAAGCAACTACAAGTAGTTACTTGTAGCCTCGGGGGCTACTCCCATCGGGAGCATTGCCGTGCCCCCAATGATAAAGTCGCACAGGCATGAATCAACTTACCAGCTTGGAGACGTGGTTGAAAACATGAGCCTTGTCTTCAATCGCCAGATCAAGCCGGCCAAAGTACGGGGGACCAAGTTCAGTAGGCTTGGACTCAGGAGCAACAGCACCAGGAACTACACCCGCAGTCGGAACGGCAGGAGTCGCCGACGGCCCAGATTGACCAGCAGCAGCCGAGGGGTCCTCAAGATGCTTGGCTGCCGCCCCAGAGTCCGTCGACTTCAAGTCAGTAGTAGCTGCACTGGTGCACGAAGCAGCCGGAGCAGTCGCAACACTACAAGATAAGAATTATCAGACGCAGAAACAAGGAAAAGGGAACGGGAAAAAATCCAGCAGATTCTTACCCGACACACGCAGCACGAGGGCGCCCCAGCCTCCCAAGCCTGACCCTCTTCGGAGCAGCGGCCGGAGTAGCAGCCGAAGGGGAAGGCCCACCAAACGGAGCAGCCGGTGGGACAGCATCACTTAATGCATCATGATCTTCAGCGCTCAAGGGGCGCGACCGCTTCACGCGAAAGGGACTCGAATCTTCACTATCTCCAGTTTCCACCAGCACAGCCTCAACATCAACAGTTGGAGCAGCATCAGCAGCTGTGGAAGCACCAGGTTCTTCAAGAATATCGGCGTCCTCCGGCTGCGGAGGATTACACAGCGCCGGAGCATGGCCCTGCAAGGAAAGAAATGTCAACAAGAGAGTAAAACTAGGTACTTGTCCAAACAAACGAATGAACACGGACACCAACCGGCGGCGGAGAGTGATCAGAAGCATACGGAAGGGCAAGGTACATTTCCGAAATACTCGAGCACTTGGTCACATGTTGGATGCGAGTCAGCAGGGCGTCAGGTTCAAGCACTTGAGGTGAGCATCTCCTCGAGTCACCGAGTCCCTCGTATTGCCACATAGGACGAGTTCGATGCTGCAACGGTTGAACTCGCCTCCCCACAAGAACAGAGATGAGCTAACCACCAGTCAAGTTATCCTTCAACACAACAATCCTCTCCAAAAACGGAGTCAGCTCGGACGACTCCACCTCGGTCAAGGAATGAGACCACGAAGGCTGTCTGACCACCCGCGTTCCCGGATTGAAAGAAGCTAGACCAAATTGCTGACCAACAATGCAGCAATCCTTCAGATAAAACCAGCCTTTTCGCCAGCCTCTAACAGAATCGATCTTCTCCAAGTCAAAATACGAATGTTTATCCCCAATGGAGATACCCACCCGACCTGCGGCGTACTCAGAGTTCGTCCTTTTTATACTAAAAAGGCGCGTCCAAAGTCCCAAATGGGGGTAAATCCCTAGGAAGGCCTCACAAAGAGTGATGAAACACGCAATGTGAAAAATTCCGTTGGGAGTCAGGTCATGCAACTGGAGCCGATAGGAATACAACAAGCCACGAACGAAAGGATGCAGCGGAAGAGCAAACCCGCGGTGGAAGAAAGCCTGGAAGCATACCCGCTCGTCCGCCGCCGGCGCTGGAATTGACTCATCGCCAGGGAGACGCACATCACCCTCCACCACCACGCCGTCAGCAACCAGCGCATCCAGATCTCCGCCCCCGAACGTGGACCGCTCCCACTTGCCGGAACTCTTGGCCGACTCTACAGCAGTACGGGCGCGCTTGGTCATAGATCCCGCAGCAGCCCGCAGAGGAGAAAAGATGAAGGCTCAAGAACAAGAAGGAAACAGAGAAAGAGGAGGAAGGCAATGGCTGGGTAAAACCTACAATTTACCCAGCCGCAAGGTATTTAACCCAAGAGCCTAGCAAGAAGGACCACCGTCCAACCCTACCGCCTAGCAAACGTGGCACGATCCCATACACATGCGAAAAGTATGGAAAATCCAACCGGCGCAGTAACAACACCGCCCACTACGCGCGCAAAAAGAGGACTATGATCGCGCGACCCGAAAATTTCGGTGGGACAACGCCAAGTCATTTCCTTCGGCAGGCTACAGTGGTCAAAAATACCAGAAGACCACCCCAACGTCATATCACAGCAAGGCGTACTGAGTTCGCCCTCAAGGCTGTGAAGAAAAAAAACATCTTACTCCCATCGGGAGAGCACATCATGAGAGTCCCAGGTGCTCCCTCACCCAAAGGTCAGCAATGTGCTCGAGTGATCACTCGCACTCACGAGAGTCTCGGGTGCTCCCTCAACTCGACGCAAGACAAACATTCACTCGCCAAGATCATACGACGCTAGAGTCTCAGGTGCTCCCTCACCTCAAGAGCCGAAACGGCATTTGAGTGACTACTCGCGAAGAAACCCCCCCCCCCCCGTCTGAGCACTCGAAACAAGCTCCGCGGGTGAATGAGTGAAAAACTCGCTTGATGTTTTGTTCCAAGCGGGTGCAATACTATTAGGCTCCGCGCCTCAAACATACACATTCCTGGAACACGATACACTGTGCCCAGATGCCACGCAAGATTAGCGTGTAGGTAAGACCCCGCTGCGAAGTTCGGCCGGGCTGAGACTTGCCGAAGAGCGATTTCACTCCCAACCTTTTCCATGCGCTTCGCATGATAGAAAAAGCCGGGCGGACGCGCCTTAGGCTATGCACATTACTGGCGGCAAATGAACACCATAAGACCTGAAGCGGCAGGACTTTTGCTCGACACCAGTGTTCCAAGATCACGTCGAGGGACGTGGGTTTGATTGGGCTACTGCTGTATTTTCCACTAGCGCAATTCACCAAGGCTCGACTAGTCGACTCCTTGGGCCCTTTCAGCTTAGCATCCCTCGAAACAGGTTTTGTCATGGCCACCAGACTGCCAGCGACCCACGGTTGTACCGCGCATACAAAACAACCAACAAATGGATGTACTCGAGTCCCTGCGTGACTCTTAGAGTCCCCCAGGCACTTGGGGGCTACTGACGAGGGGTTGACCCCACGACTCCTACGGATAAGCCTACCTGGTGTCCCTGAAGACAGAAGGACCACGAAGATACAGCCTTGGCCCGCTAATTGGCACCGACATAGGAGTCTGTGACTCACAAGGAAGGTGCGAAGACCTACCGTACGGAGCAAGCTAGGGTTAGGAAAGCTTACCTGTAAACATAGATGAACTCCCCGAGACCTACCCATTATATAAGGGCTAGGAGGGGCGACGCCAAAGGCATCCAATATCACCTGTAACCCTAGCCTTGAGCGCTCCAGCCTTGGAATATACTGTAATCGCATCTCCCTCGTCAATAATATCGAGCAGGAACGTGTCCTCCTGTTTGCCGACGAGCTATCGTCCAACCCGTGCCTCTCATGACTAACCCCCAGGGTCCGTGATCATGGGATTTTCCGGAGTTGATCCCCGTCATTCACCGAGGGAAATTTTCTGCTATCTACATCTCAACCTTCCACTTTGGGTAACCAACGAGGGGCGAGAAGCCAACATCAACCGGCCAACAACGTGGGTTAGACTGTGTTTTGCCTCGGGAAGATGGCAGGAGTAGTCCGGTGACCAGCCCGCGGGTGGCGCACTCCCTGGCCTTCGCTGGCAAAATATACACAGAACCTCATTCGGATTCACAACATTCACATGCAAGACTTCAGAAGACGTCAAATGAAGTCATCGCTTCTAAATCTCATGCATCCCGTCTCATGAGAAATGAGCCATTCAGTACCATTATTATAACTCAAGCAGTTCGACACGACAAAGGTACGAATGAGGTAATAAAATAAACACCCGGAATCACCCTTTCCGAGTCCTCATGATGTTGATCTTCCCGGCATGCTTGCGGCACTTTTCCTCCATGTGCTTTTGCTCTTCCTGGTCCAGGATGCTGGTGTCCATAGTGTTCAGGTTCAGGAACTGCAGCCTCGCAAAAGCCCACCTGCAAACCTCCGAGCATACCTCTTGGATTATCCGGGACGCCCTCTTGGCGCGCCCCTTCTGGTATGTGTCCAACACCTCCGCCGCGTCGAGGTAAAAGGCCAGAAGACTTCCTGATCTGTAGTCTAAAGGGTCTTCTGGCAATCCTACGTGAGTCAGCTGCATCTCGGAGAGCACCGCTGCGAGCTTGTCCGCCACACCCCTGATGGACGCTAACCCCTGCTCGCTCGATCCGAAGAGCCCCATGTACTCCCTCTTTAGTGAATCGTATGCTTTTTCAGCAGAGCCTCGCATGTGGCGTGCTTGGGTTGCTTCTTCCTGCGCGAGCGATATTTCCCTGTCCTTCTCGACGGTGATGGCCTCTAGCCTCCGGATTGAAGCTTCCTTCTCCGACAGGCTCAACTTCAAGCCATCATTCTCCTCCCGAACCTGGCTTAGGGCCTATGCATGTGCTCCTTGGGTGGCCTCCATATCTTTCTTGTGAAGGTTCGTCAGATAGTTGCGCGATTCGGTGAGTGTTCTCGTTAGCGACTCTACTCGGATGGTGAGGGATTGAATCTCGGCCTTGAGGTCGTCTTCCTACTGTTCTTGGTCCATCCTCACCTCCTCCAGGTCCTTCCAGACACGCACCATGTCCGCCTCACGACTCGCCATGGTTGTATGGACCTCCTGCAGCTGAGCGTCCCATGTAGACATTGCCTTCTTGCTATCGGAAATCATCTTGGTCACGGCCGCCTCCCTGGAGGACACCTGCCGAGCCAATCGGTCACTTGTTTCTCCCGCGCAAAGTGCTTTTTTCGGAGCTCGTCATACGCCTTTTGGATGTTGATCCAAAACTCTGCCTCAATCGGAGCCATGAGGTCGTCCAAATCAATCGGCTTTGGGGTGCTCCCTCGAAGGGCCTCCTCCATCGTCCTCACGCTAGCCCAGCATTCCTTCCCTTTGTCCGTTATGGAGGTGGATGTAGCGATGTTGGCCTGCGGATAACACAGACGCGATTAGCCTCACAACGTTAACCGTCATCCAGAACCAAGGCAATGCCTATAAGTTATCGAAACAAGTATACCGTGTGTGTACCTGTATCACGCCAGAACTGGCGTCTTGTACATTTGCCACGGAAGATCCCTCACCGCCTGGCGATCCTACCCCTTGATGTGGGCTGGATTCAGTCGGGTTCATCCCCTCTAGCTCGAGGCCCGCCCTACCACCCTGGTACACGACCATCTCCAGAGGGCGCCCCTCAATACCCGTTCGCGGTACCAGTGGAGCCATCGGTCTGCGGAGACCCCTCTTGCGAGCGCCAAGTTAACACCGAAAAAAATCACTATCCTAGGAAAACGCGCGTACCTTGTTGTAAGGCCCCCGATGCGGTGCTAACTCGGGTAGGTCGCTTTCGCGTCCCGCTCAAGTTAGTAGCGCATAAAGAGCCACGAACTCACGACACTCGCACTCGTGTCGCTGCCGGATTCTCGACAACAGGTATATGAACAAAGAACTTAAACTAAGACATAAATATATAAAGTCCAAGACATACATCGCCACTGGATATTTGATACATCATCTCAGAGGTCCGTGGACCCAACAATACATCATGCGACAAGCGGAAGACAAACACGACCGAGTACGGTCAAAAGCCAAATTTCCCTAGAGACGGCTGCACATAAAGAGTCCACCCACGGATCGTCGAAGCCCAACTGTAGGATCTACTGAACGAGATCGATCTCATCGTCATCCTCCGGGGGCACCTCCACGAAGTATCGTCAAGTGCTCGGGTCGAGGTAGTACTCCACTGCAACGGACGGTCAGGAAAAACAGTAAAAGCACAAAAGGTAAACAGGGGTGAGATTATATCATTACAGGATAACTAACTCCCTACGGTAAGACAAGATAAAAGGTAAAGGTTGCAGTCACACTAGCATATATGGTAGCTAACGTTCTATTAGAGTAGGGGTAAGATCAAAGAATACACGTGACATCGCGTCATAAGTCTGCTATTCACCTACTTACGTCAAACATAACACAACCTGGATCTTCTCTCGGTCCCCCTGGACGAAGAAAAGCAACCAAGGTACTCACACGGTAGGCAAGTTTTAATTATGATTCAAATTGATGTTATTCTATGAACAAGGAGTAGGTCTCAAGTCGTCCATAACCGCGGACACGGCTTTTCGAAAAGATTTAACCCTGCAGGGGTGTACCAACTGCCCATCATAGGCTTCGCATGTACGCCCGGTTTCCACTTGGCTAAGTAAACGCCTGAAACTCCGGAACGTCAGAGTCCCTCTAACTAACAACACACAATTCCGGGTGGCCCCCGGGGAGTCGACATCCAATCCAAAAGTTGGCCACGCTCTCAGATCGGCCTCTTCCGTATCAACAGGGTTTGGGTTACCGGTTAAACCTCACATGAGGACCGGGCCCTCGTCTGTCAAAGGTGGGCCAGCCAAGGCACAAGTCCTCCTGGCCCAAGGTGGTTTGTAAACAACTAGGGTACCACCAGCACACACACATTGCAAATAGTAAATCAGCTCGGGCCACCACTAGAACTGTACGAAGCTAGGTAGGTAAGACAAGGGGACCCCATAGAATCCCACACACGATTAGGCACGCTCGTCAAGAAACACAATACCCGGAACTCGGGACCTAGGTGACTCAAATGGAACAAAACACCTGGCGGGAGCAGCCTGGTCTCCCATCTTCCGTCAAGTATAAGTTAACATCATAATAATAATAAATATCAACCAAATTATTTAAATAACATGATATCCCAAACCATAGCATAGGGTAAGCAGCAAGTTTTCCTACTCATACTAAGCAATGGCTGAGCAGCGGTAACTTAGCAATACAAAGGTTTGCTGGGATGTGGGGATCATGGCTGTTTGGGTTTTGAAAGTGGCATTTTTCAAAGTGGATAGGATCAAGCAAACGTTCTAGGCTAAAGCTAGGCAGGTAGGCAGAAAGGTATCAAGTAATGGTATAAATCTTCCCCTTGCCTGGGTAATCGGTCGTCGAAGCAGACGCAGCAGGGTCCTCGGGCTCGGTGTCGGAAATCTCCACGTAAGTCTCCTCGGAGGTCTCAGGTGCTAACGTAAAGTACCGGCAAGGAAAAGTCACACAAGTAAGCAACGGGTACAATGCACAGGCAAGGATGGTATGATCAAATTTAATTGACATGATGTGACCCTATCTAATCAGATTTAAATGAAGGTGGCGACGACACGTCAACAACTTCATATGCAATTTATTTACGTAAAAATGGCTTTGGTCTTAGCCTTATTTTTGGTGTAAGTAGCATGTCAACATGGCATGATCAACAATGCATTTAATAGAAACAAAAACAACGTGAAAAGTAATCATCGATTCCGGAGACGGAGTAGTGCCGGTGAAATTGACACAAGGAAGGTCACAGGAGGTGTGGAAAAGATGCATGGGTGTACCACCTTGTGGGACCCACAAGATCAAAGAGTGACAAGGGGAAAAGTCAATCATGGCATGATCACATGTGGGTGCAACTTCCTTTTGGTGAAGTTTTATTTCTTCATCATTTTGGTTACTTCTTCAGCTTCATGATTGCTGCAGTCCTGAAGAAAACCAAAATCTGGTAGTAAAATTGAAAATCTCCCATTCACCCCCCCTCTGGTCGATATATTGCACTTTCAATTGGTATCAGAGCAAGGTACTCCCTTGTTCTGTGTGATTCGGTTTAACCACCTGGAGTTTTAGTTATGTCGACCTCAGGTACAATGAGTGTTGCCTCAAACTGCCCTATCTTCGACGGGACAGACTATCCATACTGGAAGAACAAGATGAGGATGCATCTTGAAGCCATTGACAAGGATCTGTGGGATATTGTTGATCAAGGCATTCCTGAAGCAAATTTGATGACTGCTCCTGAAGTTGTCAAGAAGAACTGGCAGCTTGATGCAAAAGCTCGAAGCATCATTGGTGGTCATCTCAACAAGGCCCAGTTCAACCGTATCAGTGGTCTGGATACTGCAAAGAAGATATGGACAAGACTGTCTAAAGTCAATGAAGGAGTCTCTGCTCAACGAGACTCACGGGTTGATACACTCCGCAGTCTCTTCAACAGGTTCAAGAGGCTGGACAATGAGCACGTGCAACAAACCTTTGACAGACTCACTGACATATCCAATGAACTTCAAGCATTAGGTGCCGCTGATATCACAGACCATGAAGTTGTGAAGAAACTACTGAGGTCACTTGATGACTCATTTGAGTTCCTATCGATGATGATTCAAGAAAGGCCTGACTTCAAGACTCTGGATCCAGCGGACATTCTCGAGCGCCTCAATGCTCATGAACTGAAGCTCTCTGAAAAACGAGATTTATACAGCACCACGCCTAAAGTCCGCGCGCTAAAAGCTAGAGCACGAAGAGTGTCCTCTGATGAAGAGTCTGAGGCTGATACTGATAATCCTGAAACTCTCAGCCGTGAACTTGCTCTCCTCACCAGAAAGTTCCAGAGATTCACGAAGAAGAATCACTTCGGAAATTCCTCAAGATCGTCCTCAAGAAAAAGCAAAGATGATGACTCTGTCGAAGCAAGAAAGAGAATCTGCCACAAGTGCAAGAAACCTGGGCATTACATCGCTGAGTGTCCTTTATGGGAAAAGGAAGCTAGACTGAAGAAGAAGAAGAAAGGGAAAGATGACAGTTCTGATGAAAAGACAAAGAAGAAATCCTCAAGATCCTCAAAGTCTGCTGGATACAGGAACAACAGTTCCCGTAAGGCTCGCGCATATCTCGGCAAAGAATTGGACTCGGAAGAATCTGGTTCCAACCCTGATGCTGAGGAAGAAGAATCTGAAGAATCTGAGGGTGTGGCCGGTCTAGCTCTTGCCACGACGCTTGTCACAAAGTCAATCTTCAGCACTCAGGAATCTGGTCTATCACATGTTGATGATGAAGCTGAAGACACAACTCCTGCCTTCTGCTTCATGGCCAAGTCCTCCAAGGTATCTTCTTACTCATCATCAGATGAACCCTCTGATGAAGAACCTGATGAAAACTGTGCTAAACTTGCTAAACTTGCATCTAAGCAACAACGTGCACTTGAAAATACTCAGATCTCACTAAACAAAAGTGATGATATGTTAGTTGAGGAAATGACGAAGACTCAAAAGTTACTGATGAATCAAAAATTCTTCAGTCAAAGTTTGATGACTTGTTCAATTGTCATGAGGCAATCCTTACCAATCATGAAAATCTGTCTCATGAGTTCCTCATGAGGAAACAAGAACTTGAACGTGTAAGGATGTCTCATGACGATCTAAGGAAAGAAAATGATTCACTCCTCTCCCAACAGATCATCATGCCACAAGAAGGATTTAATCCTCCCTGTTTAAAATGCATTGAACATGATCGTATCATCTCTGTGTCTAGTTCCTCAATGTCTTTAGACTCTGTTATTTCTATTGCCTCCGTGGTATCTAACCCCTCATCTGAGGATACCATAGACATTGCTGAAGAAAATGCTAGGTTGAAGAGTCTACTGGAAACAGGCATGTTCAAGTGTCTAAAAGAACATCAGACCCTTTGTGACATCCTCAAGAAACAGATCCTCAACAGAAACCCGAGAAAATAAGGTGTCGCATTCACTCGGAAACTCAACCCCGATGGGTCTTACTGGAAACCTGAACAATATCCAGAGATCACTTGGGTTCGGGCAAAGATGCCCCCTCCTGATCCCTATACCTTATCTGGTTATGATGTTGTTTCTTCAGATGTGATGATTGAGTCATTTGACTCAAACTATAAACTGTTTAAGAATGGTAATGGTGAGGTATTTGACAGATACATCGGAGCTAACTGCAGGAACGGTCCTCCAGTCAAGCAGATCTGGGTTCCGAAGGACCTCATCACTAACCTTCCAGTGAATGCAGATGCAAATGAGCTGAGGAGATCATCTGAGGACGATACCTCAAAAGGAAATGATTATAATCATGTATCTGCTAACCATTTTGTTCACAGGGAAGCTCCACATAAGAATGCTTATTCATTTGTTTATCCTGATGCTACCATCTCACACCCGATTAGGTCACATCACCCTCATCAATCCTCATGTGCCTCAAGACCACCCATAAAGATGTGGGTGGTTAAGAACTAATCATCCTTGCAGGGACATGTCCTGAGGCAATTACAATTTCTGCAGATCATGTGCCCAGGACAACAACATTTGAGTCAGTTGAAGGATAATTATATTGTTTGGTTTCATAGAATCAATCCTAAGGAACATCCTGAGGAATTAATTCTGAGGAACCTTAAATTCCTCAAACTGAGACTGGCTCATAACTTGCTGTATGAGATACTAATTCATTTGCAGGGAAAGACTGAATGGGTGATGGATAGTGGATGCACAAATCACATGACTGGTGACAGAAGTCTTCTTATGGAATCATCACTTAGTCCTTCTTCCAAGAAAACCATCACCTTCGCTGATAAAGGTAAAAGTAAGGTATCAGGTCTCGGCAGAGTGGCTATCTCTCGAGACCAACACATTGATAAAGTCATGCTTGTCGAATCCCTTGGATACAACTTGATGTCTGTATCTATGCTGTGTGATCTTAATCTCGCTGTTCTCTTCGGAAAACATGGTTGTATTGTCTTCATGGTTAGCGATAACTCCGTTGTCTTCAGTGGGGTTAGGAAAGGTGACCTGTATATTGTAGATTTCTCTGAAGGTCCTCAGGTCGCTACATGCCTCATGGCACGAGCCTCAAGGTGATGGCTATGGCATCGAAGACTCGGCCACGCTGGAATGAGAAAAATTCAGAAGCTGGTACTGAAGAAACATGTCCTCGGGATTGAGGAAATCAGATTCTCAAAGGATCGGCTCTGTGGTGCTTGCGAAGCTGGAAAGATGACCAAGGCCAAGCACCCAGCGAAGACCATCATGACTACAACGATACCACTGGAATTGCTTCACATGGATCTATTCGGTCCTCCAAAGTATTCAAGATTTGGAGGTAATGTGTATGGTCTTGTTATTGTTGATGACTTCTCACGATATACTTGGGTGCATTTTCTTCTCTATAAGTCAGAAACCCCAGCAATCCTCAAGCGCTTCACCCTGCGAGTCATGAACAACTACAATCTGAAGATCAAGCACATTCGAAGCGACAACGGCACTGAGTTCAAGAACTTCGGTGTGGAAGAATTCCTCGATGACTTGGGAATCACGCATGAATTCTCTGCTCCCTACACTCCTCAGCAAAATGGAGTTGTTGAGAGGAAGAATCGAACCCTCATCGAGATGGCTCGCACGATGCTGGCTGAGTACAATACTCCACTCAAGTGGTGGGCTGAAGCAATCAACACTGCATGCCACATCGTCAATCGAGTGTATCTTCATAAGTTCTTCAATAAAACATCATACGAGTTAATGGTCGGTAAGAAACCCAATGTAAGTTACTTCAAAGTATTCGGTGCACCCTGCTGGATTCGTGATCCTCATCATGAGTCCAAATTTGCACCCAAAGCATGTGAGGGCTTCATGCTTG
Source organism: Bromus sterilis (assembly GCA_950022295.1). NCBI lineage: Eukaryota > Viridiplantae > Streptophyta > Magnoliopsida > Poales > Poaceae > Bromus > Bromus sterilis. Next base: position 131,131,093 of record OX465601.1, on the reverse strand, counting down.
GTTATGGTATCAACTCGCACACCTACCGAGTCTTCAATATTAGTCATCATAAAATTGTCGAAAATGTAGATGTGCGATTTGATGAATCTGATGGCTCCCAAAGAGAGCACCTGCCACATGATTTAGGTGAAGCACCACCTGAAGAACAGATCAAGAAGATGGGTGCTGGTGACATCATTCCTGTGGATCATCCTGAAGAAATCCACATACCTCCTGCTCCTGAAGAACATCCAAATCCTAATGCAGATAATCCTGATGACGATCCTGATCCTGAGGCTCCTGATACCCCTGAAGCTCCCGAAGCACCTGAAGCTGATGCAAATGAATCTGACACCAGTGACGAAGATGCGCCTCAAGATCATCCTCCTCGACTTCCTCGTGTGGCAAATGAAGTTCAAGTGGACAAAATCCTCGCTGATGTCAACCTACCAGGTCCTCTTACTCGTGCAAGAGCTAATCGTATAGCTAACTTTTGTGGTCATTTCTCGTTTGTATCAATTTCAGAGCCCACCAAAGTCACCGAGGCATTCCAAGAAGCGGAATGGATTCAGGCAATGCAAGACGAACTTCTTCAGTTTAAACTGAATGATGTTTGGGAACTAGTCAAACGTCCTAATCCTCGAGTTCACAATGTCATCGGCACGAAGTGGATCTACCGAAACAAACTCGATGAAGATGGACAAGTCATCAGAAACAAAGCTCGTCTCGTAGCTCAAGGATATACTCAAGTCGAGGGGATCGACTTCGGTGAAACCTTCGCTCCTGTTGCTAGACTTGAGTCCATTGGTATTATGCTTGCATTCGCTAACCATCATAATATCAAGTTATATCAAATGGATGTGAAAAGTGTTTTCCTCAATGGTAATATCGAGGAAAAAGTATATGTTGCTCAACCTCCAGGTTTTGAAGACGCAAAGAAACCTGATATGGTGTACAGATTGAAGAAAGCCCTCTATGGACTGAAGCAAGTCCCTCGGGCTTGGTATGACACACTAAGGGACTTCCTCATCAGCAAGGGCTTCAAATCTGGTTCCCTCGATCCAACTCTTTTCACAAAACGATATGATGATGCATTATTCATATGTCAAATTTATGTTGATGACATAATATTTGGATGCACTAACAAGAAATACAGTGAAGAATTTGCATTCTTGATGAGTGAACAGTATCAGATGTCCATGATGGGCGAACTGAAGTTCTTCTTAGGGCTCCAAATTCGTCAACAACGCAACAGCATCTTCATCTCTCAGGAGAAGTACCTCAAGGAGTGCCTGAGGAAATTCGGGATGCAAGACTGCAAGGGCATCAAGACACCGATGCCCACAAATGGACAACTTGGCCCTGATGAAAATGGCAAGGACTACGATCAAAAGGTATACCGCTCCATGAAATGTTCTCTGCTATATCTATGTGCATCTAGGCCTGATATAATGTTGAGCGTTTGCATGTGTGCCCGATTCCAAGCGGCACCAAAGGAATCGCATCACCAAGCGGTGAAACGAATTCTTCGATATTTGGCTCACACCCCGTCGCTAGGCTTATGGTATCCAAAAGGAAGACAGCTGGATCTCGTCGGGTACTCAGACTCAGACTATGCTGGAGATCGAGTGGATCGGAAGTCTACCTCAAGAACATGTCACTTTCTCGGACGTTCTCTTGTGTGCTGGTCATCGAAGAAGCAGAACTGCGTCTCCCTCTCCACCGCTGAAGCTGAATACATTGCTACTGGTGCTAGCTGCTCACAGCTTCTTTGGATGAAGCAAACTCTGAAGGACTACGGCATCAACCTGAAGAAAGTACCACTACTATGTGACAATGAGAGCGCCATCAAGATCTCTCAGAACCCAGTACAACACTCGAGGACGAAGCACATTGAGATTCGGTATCACTTTCTTCGAGATCATGTATTGAAGGAAGATATCGTCATCAGCCACGTGAAGACTGAAGATCAACTTGCTGATATAGTCACTAAGCCTTTGGATGAGAAGCGATTTAGCACTCTGAGGTGTGAGCTAAATATCTTAGATTCCTCAAACGTCCAGTGAATGGACACACATCCTAACGCTTAAACAATATTGAAGAATCCTGATGTACAACACACGATGCGTCGTACTCCTCAAATCATGAGGAACTACCTTGCTAAGTGTGAAGAAATTAACGTGGAATTGACTCTAGATCCATACGACAATTGTATGGTATCAAGTGTCTCATTCCCTATAAGGTGGGTAGCGCCACCGCCCAAACGCCTCAGGATCTGTTGTTCCTCAACTTCCTCAGGATTTGAAGTCTTCATTACTGATGATCACCGTGTTTGTCCTCAACAGCTTTCACCTATAGTTATTGTTCTTCAACTTTTTCTTCTTCATCTAGGTGAACGTGATCGGACCCGTCCCTCTGTTCTCACTTATCTAATCTGTCTATCTCATATGCATTCATCCGGAAATCATGTATTCCTCAGACTGAGACCATTTGTCTTCATCCTCAGCCCATGTCCTCAAGTTCCTCAAATCACGGATTTTCTGTTACAACTGTATTCAATTTGTTGCGATTTTACCGCACGTCGTGATTATCCACCATTAAGATATCCACTGAGGATCCCAACAATCCGGGGCTATCTCGTCCACAAATTTCGCAACCCCCTCAGCCTTTCACCCCTCTATAAATAGCCCTCTACCCCCCCCCCGGTCATTCCCCCCCCCCACCGCTTCTCTCACTCTCGCGCCGCCGCCCTTGAGCTCCTCAAGCTCGTGCGCTCACGTCGCCTGAGTTTGCCGTCGCCGGGGACGAAGACTCGTTGTTCCTCAGCATTCGCCTCAAGTCTGGTATGCTTATTCTTCAGTGGATTATTCCTCAGCGTATTATTCCTCAGTACTGTTGTGTCCTCAAGCCAGTTATATCCTCAACTATACTGCTAGCTTTCTGAGACCTATACCTATGCCTCATTCCTTTGTTTTCCTCAGCCTAATCCTCATGAACGCATATAACCGTACCCCATTTCCCTCGCAACTTAATTCTGTCACAGGTACATGTCAGCTGAGGAATCGTATGGTTCTCATAGTCTCACTTCATTTGCAGCTCAGCTCGAACGTACAATTCCTCAGTCACCACCGCTGTAGAAAATGGCTCCTCGACGTAAGCACACTGATACCGCTAAAGACTTGCCCCCGAAGCTATATGAGAAGCTGAAGACTCCCGAACGAGAAACTGGTGATGCACGTAAGAAGAGGGTACAGAAGATCACGAGGGAATGGGCCAAGCGTTTGGTGGCCTATCAATGGCTTAATCCTCAACATGAGGAGATGCTTGCCGTTAATCCGCCACTGAAGACCTTGGGTATCAAGGCTCGACCTCCACCAGCTCCTGGAGTCATTCCTGATCCCACAACAATGCACACTCCTGAAGACTTTCCTGCGGCATATGAGCAGTACCTCAAGCGCACTCGCAGCCGTGTCAAGAATCTAGTCCGTGACTTGACTGCTTCAATACAGATTCCGCCTCAGGATCAGTCTCAACCCAGACAACAACCTCCGCCTCAGCACCGCAAAAAGGCTCCTGGCATGAAACCCTCCCAGAAGACCTCAGCTAAGCCTCAAGTTGTTGTCTCCTCATGTCAACGCACGGATGGTGCTGCCCTCTCCTCAAGGATACGCACTGATGAATCTGGTGCTCCTGAGGCCTCAACCACAATGCCTCAGTCTCAGCTGAAGACCAAAACTGTTCTTCAACGCGGCCCTCGCCCCTCACCAAAGAAAACTGCTATGCGTGGCGCCATTCATCATACTCCTCAAACCTCTGATGATGAAGATGAATTTAAGGATTTGGCCGGCTTCGTCGCCACTGAAGCTGATAAGATTGAATATGTGCGTGTTGCGGCCAGACGCAAAGCTGAAGCAACGGGTTCAGAAATCCCGCTTCTCCTTGATCCCAAGAAGATCTTGGAGTACATTGAAATTTGGTCTGTCAAGCCTGACACTCCGCTTGATGATTTGGACATCCCTAAAGACATCAAGTTCTATGTTCAACAGTTCCTCATAAATGAGATTCATCAATGTGATCTTCAGAAACAGTTGAAGGCCAAAGTGAAGAAAGTCCACAGTGACTTCAAGAAGAAACCTATCACTGAAGTTACTCCTGAGGAGTTTACAGAGCATCAATGCGAAGTTCAACGTCTCAACATTGAGTTCGCTGCCAACCGTGCATATATTGGTAAATCCAAGGAAAGGATCTTAGAACATAATGCAAAGTTGATGAAGCTTCGACAGCCTGCTTCCTCAGTACCCACTGATGCTTCTACCAAAAGTCTCAAGCGCATGCCTAAAGCCCAACCCTCAACTCCACCTGCTGCAAAGAAGCCTACTATTGAGGACCCCATTGATGCTACACCACTTTCCTCAGCTCCTCCGACAACTCAGGCCGCTGATACCACCGTTCACATTACTGCTGCCTCAACTCCACCTCAAAATCCTCAGCGCAGCTTAATCGTCTTCACTCCGCCCCATGAAGCAACACCCATTGTTCCCACTCCTTCGTCCCCACCACCACCGGTTATCACTGAGGTTGAAGACATGGACATCGACATTATGGATGATGGAACTCCTCGTGTCCACGATGAGGATTATGGGCTGACCAACTCTCCCACTCATACTGTCTTCTCCCCTGAGCCTCACTCCAACACCGTGACCGAGGTGCTTCCTGATACTTTTCTGCAGTCTGAAGAATCAGTTGGTGCATCGTCTTCAGCGTCTGATGCTGATGAACCAGAAGCCTCTAGTGCTCCAACAAATTCTGCTGCTGATACTGATGCTGCAGCAACCACTACTACTGATACTGATGCTGCTGACACTACCACTGTTGATCCTAAGCCCGATCCTCCCGCCGCTGAAACTGAAGCTGAAGCTGAGCACAGCACAAATGCTCCTCCTGAAGCCGAAAACAGTACAAATGCTAATGTTGAAGCCTCAAAGGATGGCTCTGAAGACAAACAGGCCACATCACCTCGTCTTCCCAAGGACCTCAACACTTCTATGCCTGAAGCATCTGTAGCGGTTCCGCCTCAGCCTCAAGCCTCTCTTCAGATTGAAGTGCCTCAAGCGCCTTCACCACCTCAAGGCCCAGTTCAAGCTAGGTCCTTGTGTCCGAAGCAGAAGCAACCGTTCTTCCGTGACCTTGAAGCTGATGACACCCCAAGCTGTGATGCTACTGATTTCTTCAATGCCATGAGTTTCTTCCAAGAGGGGATTCAAAATCCATATCATTCTTCTCCACCTCGAAAGCTGCTGAGGTTCTGGACTGCCACTCAGAAGAACTACTATGCTTCAGTGCTCTACAAGCAAAACAAACTGTTTCCTCACAAGCATATTCCTCTGATGGATATGGAAGCTCTTCCCTGCTTCAACAACGTGCTTCAGGATCTGCATCATGCCAAGCTGCTTCAGTTCTGCTCTGAATGCATCCACTGGAATGAAGAGCTTGTGCTTCAGTTTTATGCCACTTTGTATGTTTCAGGAGATCCCCTAGATATCACCACCTGAGTCCTCGAGTGGATGACTGAGCATCATCACTACACCATCAATGTTCCTGAAGGAATTGACATTCTTGAGTTTCCTCAGTGCACTTCCCCAGCTGCTTGCTCCTATGGGTCTCAAATTCTTCGAGATGACCTGATGAACATGCTCATGAAGCCTCAGGCCCCTGAAGCCCCTGCTCGCACAAATTTCCAGTCTCTGAGCTTCTGTATCTACCAAGTACATTGTATCGGATTCTTGCGAAGACCTTCTGCCCCATTAAAGGCTACGAATCCACTGCTGAAGAATTCATTGGCATCATGAAGAACATACTCCACAACCTCTGCATATCTGGACCAATCAACGTTCCTGACTTCTTTTTCAGAACTCTGGTTGATGCAGCACAGAATCCTCATATCCTGAAGCCATACGCGCCATGGATCATGAAGCTCATCCGAGCCACGACTGGTATTGATTTTCAACCTGATCACCCGAATCATCGGACATATTTGCCGCCTGTCGAAGTGCTTCAGCATACGATTGCTTCAAATGATAAGGGTAAAGGCATATTCTATGAAGAAGTTCTCCCGACAAATTCCCTTGGTGGAAACATTTGTCATCCTCTGTCTCGCACTACTGATGAAACCAGAACTCATGCCTCAACTGAGGATACAACTCAGGCTCGAGTGATGACTGACCGAGAGCTTCTGATTAGTCTTCATCAGAAAGTTGACCAAAATCATGATTGGGTGAAGCGTCAGTTTTCTAAAATCCTCAGCTATATGGCTCAGACGCATTCTTCAGTGAAGAAAGTGCATCAGTATACTCATCATACATATCAACATCTTGATGCCTTGATGAAAGAAGTACTCACCCCTGAAGACCTTGCAAATTTGAATCTTCAAAAGCCTCCGATTCCTGCAATCCGACCCCCGAGGCAATTCAGACGCTGCACAACTCCTCCTCCGGACATGGATTCTTATTCCTCAAACCAGGAGATGACCGCTGAAGAAGCTGAAGACACTGCTGCCTGCCCTCACACTGCAACAGATTGCCTCAGGCGTGACTCAACTCAGCCTTGAAGCATCTTCAAAGGGGCGTTAGCTTCAGTTTTTCCCTTTTTGTTCATTTTGTGACAAAGGGGGAGAAATCTGTTAGTCCTCAAGCGGCTCTTAGTTATGGGGTTCTTCAGTTACAACTCTCATTCTTCAGATATTTTTTTTGTAACGAGTTGTAAACTGTTATTTTGGTGTTTGCCTGATACTATTCCTCAGTTACCTCATGCTATTTCCTCACGTTTATCATATATGCATGTGATTATCTCTGCAAACACCTCTATCAGTGCGCTGTTTAATTTCTCAAACACTTCATAACATGCACTGCTACAAAAATGCCTGGATATAGGGGGGAGTTCCTCATATACCTCAAAATGCTTTAGATATTAAACATTCTTCAACTTATATGCATATCCTCAGGGGGAGCTTCATTATATCCAGCTTAATGATAGAAATGTTTCTTCAAAGTTTTTATTCTTCAAACTCATAATTTTATCCCCGTTGAAGCTTAACCTGATTGTCATCAAATCACCAAAAAGGGGGAGATTGTAAGTGCATCAAGTGCCCTCCCCTTGAGGTTTTGGAGTTTGATGACAAAATGGTTAAGGGACTGATGTGTTTGTGAGTATACACAGGAGAACAGTCCCTAATGAGGTGTTTTACCACAAATGTCGACCCCCCAAAATGTTGAGGAACATTGGAGAAATCGGTGCGTTTCCTGAAGAATGAAGTCGCGCGAAATCCTGAGGAAACAGGATCCTGAAGCGTTTGGTTGAAGCTGAAGATGAGGACGATCCTGAGGACGTTCGCGCTGAAGACGAAGTTGAAGCGTAGTCTTCGCTAAGACTTTTTAATACTTCTTGAGTCATAGGAAATCACCGCACTGTTGGAGGGGTTGAAGAAAACGAGTTCCGAAGGTCTGAGGAAGTGCTCAATTAGGAATCCTGAAGAAAAACCCTGAGGAAATCTCCTACAGTAGAAGTTCAGTCCTCGGGTGTCTGAGACGTTGTTCTTCAGGACACTGAGGTAACTAACTTCGGTTGAGGAGTCTGAAGATCGCCAGTGCGACTCTTCTGAAAATCGTGAGGAGAGAGAATACTTTGACTGTGCCACGTGTTGCGTGGTGAGAGGCTAGAACCTGTCTAGCAACGGTCATTTCCGAGGGCATGAGAGTAATTGCATGCATGGGCATTTATGTCCTTTCACCTCGGGTTGCTCCGCGGCTATAAATAGCCACCCCCAGCCCCATTTGTGGGTTGGCTGCTCCGAGAGCAAAACTGACACTTGTCATTTGAGAGCAACCCACCTCTGAGGAAACTGAAGAACCTATGTGAGGAAAACCACCAGCCTGAGTAGTTGAGCATTTCTGAGGAAGTCGGTTCGAGTGATCCGAAGCTTTTTACTCTTGAAGACTGTGATCTTCCAGCCGGTGTAGAAGTCTTCAGTCTGAGGAAGTCAAGATGCAATTGTGACTTCCCGGAGTGACTGGGTCTGTGAAGGTTTCGGGAGTCTACCTTGAAGACTCACCTGAGTTATTGGACGGAGTCTGAGGACTTTAGTTCAAGGAGAACAAGGTGAAGACTATGCCTTCTGAGTTGAATCTCAGCCTCTCCAACCAGACGTAGAGTTGTCACAGCAACTTGAACTGGTCTACCAAATCAATGTCTTCAATCTCTGGTGCTATCTCTTCAACCTCTTAAGCTTCAGTATTTGCTATGTTGACTTCTTATGCTTCAGCTCTACCTCTTCTCTTTGTCTTCATACTATGCATCTGAAGCACTTCTGCTTATCTGAATTGATTTATTTCTGTTTCATTATGATGAGCTGCCCTAATGATTACATTCTGTGAAGTTTTATTTCTTCATCATTTTGGTTACTTCTTCAGCTTCATGATTGCTTCAGTCCTGAAGAAAACCAAAATCTGGTAGTAAAATTGAAAATCTCCCATTCACCCCCCCTCTGGTCGATATATTGCACTTTCAGTATACAACACTTTAACTGGCGGCATTGATCCTATAAGCCCTCCGCGACCTGGACCTTGCTTGACACCAGTTGTTCCCAAGTTCGTGTTGAGGGACTCGAACTTGATTGGGCTACTGTGGTATTTTCCGCGAGCGCAATTTACCGAGGCTCGACCCGTCGAGTGCCTTGGGCCCTTTAGCTTAGCATCCCTCTCACAATTTACAAAATCATATCTTACGAATAAGTCTATAGCTCATAAAAGCAACACGCACTACAATAGTTGAAGCTGATTGGACTCCCTGCGCGACTCTTTGAGTCCCCAGGCACTCAGGGGCTACTGACGAGGGCATACCCCCACGACTCCTCTACGTGAGGGTATGATAACCCTCAACTGTAGGGGATCGAGATAGTCTTCGCGGGAAAGATAACCCAATTTATTGATTCGACACTTGGGGACACAAAGAATACGTACAGGCTTTTACAATTGAGTTGTCAATTCAACCACACCTGAAATAAACACTTGCTTGCACAAAGGTATTAATAGCAACTATGATATGGTAGTGGTGGTAATGATAATAGTGGTAATAGTGATAGTGGAACAGCAAAGGTAAACAACTAGTAACCAGCATAAGGAAAACACTGTAGGCTAGGGAGATGGATGGTTGGGCGCTGCTTGGATGAGAACGAACATGTAACAAATTCTAACTTGGGCAAGGCTCACAGAAAACAAAGGATCATCTAGGCAAATATCAAACATCAGGCATGTATCCCAAGGTAGTTGTACGTGCTTCCAATAAGAACTTTGCACAACATCTTTTGTCCTACCCTCCCGCTACAAACGGGGCCAAAAGGAACTTAGGGAGATTAAGGTACTCCTGTCAAAGAGCACCGGAACAAAGCATTAACAATTCACGGATAAACGAAATCCTCAACTTATAGTCCATCCCCTTTGGTGTCCCAAGCTGTCACCATTGGGATCGCGGGTTCCGGACTATAATAAGTGCATACAACTCATAGATAGGATCAAGAATGGCACAAACTCATGAAACAAAAGGGTGATCAGATCTGAAATCATGGCACTCGGGCCCAAAGTGACAAGCATTAAGAGCAACAAGTTGTAACAGAGATGATAAACACCAAGTAGATGATAGGCAACATGCCCCCAACAATATGATTGAACTATTACATGATCTAACTCATCCAATCCCTACCACCCCCTTTCCTACAGCAGGGAATTACTCACACATGAGAGAAGAAGTCATGGAGGGGTGATGGAGAGGCGATGATGATGACGATGGCGGTGATTTCCCCCTCACCGGAGGCCAATTCAGCCTCCAGATTAGCTTTCCGAGGAAGAACAGAGGGTTGCGGCGGCTCCGTGACGTAGATTGGAAAAGCGACTTCTGTTTTGGGGTTTCTGCGTTGGGAGAATAAATAGGGGCCAAGGTAGGTCACCAGGGGGTGTGGGACCCAGCCAGGAGGGCAGGTGGCGCGGCCAGGGGCTGGGCCGCGCCAGGCACCCTCCTGGTGGAAGCTTCCGGAACACTGATTTTTTATACACATTTTTGGAATTTTTCCAACGTACCTAAATGTCCAGAAACCTGCACAAAATAAAACAACACTCGTAGCTCTGCTGAAAACAGCGTCAGTCCGGGTTAGTTTCGTTCAAATCATGCAAGAATGAAGGCAAAACAATAGCAAAAGTGTTTGGAAAAGTCGATATGTTTAGGACGTAGCAGGGTACCTGGTGCGTGTCAAGACTGACGACCCACTAGAAGCTTAAGCAGGCCCAAGATCATCCCACCCGAAGCATAGACGGCTGCATTGACATGGAGTCCAAATCGACGCGGAGTCCAAAGCGTGGCCGCCAAGACTAGCTAGATTAGGCAACTCTCTATGTAAACCTAGACGGACTCCTTGAGACCTGGCCTAGTATAAAAAGGCTGGGAGAGTGGACGTCTAGGGCACTCAATAATATCCTCGCAATACTATCGGCCGGAGCTATCTCGCTGGAACCTCCACTGTAATCGCCATCCACCATATAATACATCGAGCAGGAAGTAGGGGTTTTACCGATCGAGGGCCCTGAACCTTGGTAATCCCTGTCTCCTGTTAGCCGATGAGATCGCCAACCTTGCACTCCTTCTCTTATGATCAAACCCAGGGTTCCTAACCATGGGATTTGCCGAGGCTAATCCTCGTCATCATTCTTATCAATCCTTGAAGAATGATTATCATTAGATGTAAAAGTCTCGAAGATCTTATTAACCTCGTGACAACCGCTTTCCATGGAGAGATTTTATTAGCGCGGAGGGATTTTGGGTGGGACCTAGGGGTCGGGAAAGGATGTGTCGGTAGTCTGAACCCCCCCCCCCCGGTCCGCGTCAGGTTTATGAGAAAATGGATATGAAGATTGGCCCGCGGACGGATATAATCCTGCGTTGGATGAAAAAACTATTCTGAACATCCCAGTTTGAAGGGTTGCGAGAGGTTTGAGGGTCGACATTGAAGATGCCCTAAGGGCATCTACATCCGGACCCCCAAACCCGCCCCAAACGTCCAGGCAACGACCGCACGGCCAGTTTTTTCCCACCCAACCGGAGTCCTCGTAGCGGACCAATACTTTAAGGCTGACCAACACCCCTCATACTCATCCCATATGTGGGGGCGGATATAGGGAGGCCTCGGAACGTCCTCCTCGTTGGATGCGGCTCACAGTAGCCCACGTGACGCCACATATATGACCTCATCCGCTCTCCGAATCAAACCCTAGCCACTTCACTCCACTCCTTTTCGCTTTGCCCCCACTTCAACCCCAAGTTCTCTTCAGATATTTCCACCCTTCTTTGTCATGGTGGCAGCGAATCTGACTCCAACGTTCTCTGATTTCGGGAAGTGGGAACTCATCTCATGCAGGGACGGGAAGGAGTTGGTCGTCCGCATTGCTCTCCGCTAGCCCCAAGAGGAGAATATTCGTTGGAGAACCTCGACACATCGGCGAGAGTGCACAACGTCGAGCGGCGTGGGTGGCTCGAGGCGCATGATAGTGCAACCCCTATAGTGCTACCTTGTCCCCGTCTCGACGACTTTGAGGTGGACAAGTGAGAATATCGCCGTCATTGTGGGCAGACGCTTCAAGTTGGGGAGGGTAGAGTGGAGGAGGTGGAGTCGCGAGCCTTGAGAGAGGAATCTCTCAGTGCGGTGGCGGAGGCGGAGGCGCACACCTCGAGAGAGCGACTCCTTCGCGCTCGGATCTTCGAGAAGCGACAGAGGTAGACTGCCAACGCCCTTGCAAACGAGCAGAAACAAGCCGACCGTTCATGCCATGACGGGACTGCCTGCGCGTGATGACCCTCAACTGTAGGGGATCAATTGTAGCGTTTTCGATAAATAAGAGTGTCGAACCCAACGAGGAGCAGAAGGTATTGGTAAGTGACTTTGGAAAACAAATAACTTCAGACACTTAAAGGTAACTTTTTAGGGGTTTTTGGTATGAGCAACGAGAAGGTAAAAATAAGAAAAGTATGAGATACCGAGGAGCAACAAGTGTCCCAATCCTTTTGAGCAAAGGATAAGCCTAGCAACTGAACATATAAAGGCTAAAGTGTTCTTGAGGACACACAGGAGAGATAATCACGTGCTTTCGCCATACTCCGTGTCGATACTATGTGTTGTGTTGATAAGTGTTGAGTGGGTGGATCTATGCTAGCACACCTTCTAGACTAAGATAGGTGTACTCTTATGATTACACACCTTGCAAGCATCCACAAATATGAGGTAGAAATTAAGGCAAAAGCCTAACCACAGCAATACGACCAGGGACCCATTATTCCCTTGTGCAAAAGCATGCAAACTGGGGTTCAGGTTTCTGTCACTCCGGCAACCCACCGTAAGTATTCTTTATACACAATGCATTCCCCTAGGTCCTTAATAAGGCGAAGTGTTGAGTGTTCGACTCACACAACACCACTAGGAAAATAACAACACAACTTAAATATCAAACAACACATATTACTTCAACATCATATGACTACTGGCAACTAGACTTCTCCCATGTCCTCAAGAACTAAAGTAACTACTCACAAGACATAAAAGAGATCATGATCAGTGGTGATAAATAGATAATAAACAATCTGGACATAATAGTATTTCTCCAACAAAACTCAATAGCATTCACCACAAAGTAGTAATAACCACCGATAGAGTAGAGAGGATAGATAATACGGATTACAACACAAGTTGCAATTGTGAGATGAGATAGGATGGTAGTGGAGATGGTGTTGATGTTGGGATGATGTTGATGATGATCTCGATGATTCCCGTGATGATGGTGATGATCTCTCCTTTCCGGGAGGTGTTCTCCTCGGCGGAATCTGCCCGCCGGAGATGTCTTTTCTTCTCTGTAGGTTTCCGCCATGGAGCGGCGGCGGAACTCGCGAAACTCCTCCTCTTTTAGGGGTTTTGGATGACGATTAATAAATAGGCCAGAGGGGGGAGCCTGGGGTGGCCCCAGGGGTCCAGGTGGCCACCCGGTGCGGCCAGGGGTGGGGCCGCACCAGGGGGCGCCTGGGCTCCTAGTGGGCCCCCTCTGGTTTCTGCTTTGCGTGTCCCCGTCATTCTTCTAGAAAACAACCTCCGTCGATTTTCAAGTAATTTGGAGGTATTATGATTCAGCAACTCTGTGTCCACTATTTACCGCTAAATCATGCGTCTACTGCTTCGGCATCAGAAAGTTGCAAATTGTGTAAAATAAGCCAAAACAACATAAGAATAGGATCATAACATGAAATATAGGAATGAATAGGGGTGAATTATGATATGCAATAGTGATGCATTTTGGACGTATCAACTCCCCCAAGCTTAGACCTCGCTTTTCCCCAACCGAATACTGAGCTCGGTAAGCCTGTCCACAAGTTTAGAGAGTGAAGTGTCGATAAATAGAATACGGACAAGAAGCATCATGATTTCTTCACAAAACTCAAGCATCCTCAACAACAACCTCAACTCATAAGGCCCTTATGAGAAATTAATAACTAAGGGAACTCATCAAATTATGGCAAACATGTCCTTGGTCAAAGGACGACTAATAACTTTTACGTATGTTCTCTCACTTTATAATGAAACAATTTGAAGATTTTGAAAGAACATGTTATTAGTCATGAAGTGAAAATTCTAACACAAAGGACGATGCTTGCTTGGCATAATTTTTGCAAGCAACTTACTTATCAAAAGATAATGTAACAAGGATGTGGAATGGCAAAACTTAATGCAGAATTATAAGAACGAATCCTCGTCAACATCAAATGTATGTTCTCTTTGGGAAAAGAAGGAAGTAGGAGGAAAACTGACTCAACAAAAATGTAAAAGACATGCCTTGTTATGGGCAAGCAGGGAAAACTCATGTGCTATCTTAAATCAAACAGAATGAAAACAAATTTTGGGAGGTACATAGTTTGTCAACAAATTCTAATAGATAGCTCAATTACTTCTCAAGCTGGACAAGTTTCGAGGAACGGCTCCCAAGTGGGGACGATCACATCCCCTTAATCTCCTTTGTTTATCACTGCCAAAGTTTCTGATTTCCCATAGACCAAGCGTGAAGGAGGGTTTGTTTGTTGTATTATCTTACGAGCTGGGCGCACTCATGCCAGTTCCTCCTCGTATTAGGGTTTGCAGATTAGACATGAAATCCCGGGGTAAAACTTGTCCAACTTAAGAAGATCATGAATTACCTACTACTTCCTCATGAGCTAAACAAGAGGCACAAGACAGAAGATTTTGAACATTTAAGGATAAAACATAAATTCTATACTTTTAGGAGTGGTAGTGGAATACCACGAATAGGAAGGTATAGTGGACTCATATGGAAGATATTAGTTTCAGGGTATGGATGCACAAGCAGAAATCTGCTCGGCAAAGAGTTTGGCTAGCAAAGGCTTTGGGAGAACAGACAATTAATGATGACTTAGATGCAAAGCATATAAAGCATAAACATTAAGGTAATCATAACACATCAAGTTGTCTTCCTTGTCAACATAACACTTCAAGCATAATAACATAAAGGTTTTGGCTATGTCGCTACTTGAGAAAAACATGCATGTTGTCAAAACCAAGGCTATGTTTGCCAAAATTTAAATAAATTTTTCAAAGCCATACCTGATATAAGGTCAATACCCCCACAAGAATCATCATATAAGGTCGATTGCGTGAAGATAATATCGAGTGCGGCGAAGGAACTAATAGACTTCTCATTAATATCCCATCATAGACGACTCCACACTCACGGATACAAGACTCTCCACAAAGGAGTGATATCCCTCAATGCAAACACCTATTTCATGTAATAACTTCCCTAGACATGATACGACTCTACTTGAATCTAAAAGACTAAGATAAAGATAAACATACTGGGCACTCCCCAAGCTTGGAACAAGCCAAGGGGATGCCATTACCTGAGGAGATTTCACTCCTGATACGTATCAAACGTATCTATAATTTATGCTTGCTCCATGCATGTTTTGTGTGATATTGCTATGATTTTGATACACTTTCATATATTTTTATAACATATTTTGGAACTAACCTATTAATGGTTGCAAGATTGCACAAGTTCTTGTTTTTGTACTTTATGTGTAGAAATTAATTGGATAATGGAAAAATCACAAAAAGGAGCCTTGTAGGAGTTGGACTCTAACTTTTCCGAAATCTGTCCCCACCAGACAGGTTTTAAAGATCGCCTCGGAAACGCTAGAAGACGGCCTCAAACGGAAAAACTTAAAACTAAAAAGTTGTAGGGAATTTGTTTCCGGTGGATTTAGACATAAAATTTGGCCCAATCGGAGTTTGGATGCTTCCAGAAACCCTGAAATACAGAAGACGTAATCTGAATGACGGGAATCCGAGAGTCTATATAAAGAGAGGAAACCTAGGTCAAAGGGCACCACGAAAATTCCTCCCCCTTGGCAGCCGTCTTGAGGGGGAGATGAATCTTCACAGCAGCACCATCTCCAAGGAAGAAGAAGGGGCCAAGGGCTGCTGCCCCCAAGGACCGTGGCCGTGGCCGTGGGCGCCGCCGCCGCCGTCGTCTCCTTCATCTCCTCCGGGCTGCACCTCTCCATCAACAACTCTGCCTCTCACCATGTCCATGTGTGAGTACTTCCCCTCGGGGCTAAGGCTTATATCTTGATCTATGTGGTTTCTCTCTCTCCCATGATGTGATCCTTGTTGTGATCATAGACTATGTTAATCTAGGATGATCCCATGATATTTCCCCTTCCTCTATTTATTGGATTGATGTACTCAATTGATCTTATCTAGTATAATCTCCGAGACCAAGGTGACAGCGGTCTATTGGACATGAGTTAGAACAATATTATCATGAGTGATTTCCTCTTTTTTGTGTGGATTGAAGATTGAGAGTCTCTTGGTGCTTGTCTTTGACTATCCTTTAGATATGTTGTGGTGATTGTGGTACTCTCTTTGGATGGCCGCGGTGACATTGGGAAATCCATAGATTGAAAACTACAAACTCTGAGGTGTGCTTTTTATATCCCTACACAATTCTCGTCCTCTCTTGACCACAAAGGAATGACCTCCGAGTACGTCTCCATTGCATGTTTTATGGGAAATATCATGTGATTAGACTATGTTAATGTTGTTGAGAGTTGCCACTAGTGAAAGTATGAAGCCTAGGCCTTGTTTCCATCATTGTTACACCGTTTTCACTTAGTTTTGTTACTTGTTTATTTGCTGCACTTTTTATTACAGATTTATATTACTTCGTTTTATCACACCTATCACCCATATTTTACCATCTCTCGCCGAACTAGTGCACCTATACAACTCCTAGTTGTATTAGGTGTGTTGGGGACACAAGAGACTTCTTGTATGTTAATTGCAGGGTTGCTTGAGACAGACCATCTTCAACCTCTACTTCCCCGAGTTCGATAAACCTTAGGTCATCCACTTGAGGGAAATTGTTGTTGTCCTACAAACATCTGCGCTTGGAGGCCCAACATAGTCTACAAGAATAGAAGCGTGCGTAGACATGAAGCTATTTCTGGCGCCGTTGCCGGGGATGTGAGCGTTGAAGGTATATCTTTAGATTTTGCAATTAAATCTTTTCGTTTCTTGTTTTTTATTTTCACTAGTTAGGCTTTCTGGAAAACAACAACAAAATTATGAGAGAGCTTTATGAGCTCTACCTTGTGTTGGGACATGAAGTGTTTGAAGAGAAAATCAAAAAGCCTATGGAGCTTTATTATTTGCACAACACTCATGATAGTAGCAATGTTATTAGTATGTCTTCTTTGAATACTTTTGATACTAATGATATGCAAAGCCATAAGCTTGGGGATGCTACGTTTTATGAAGATGATCTTTTTAGCCCCCCAAGTTTTGATGAGGAAATTTATTTTGATGATACTTTGCCTCCCATCTATGATGATTATTGTGATGACACTTATGCTATAAAGAATAAATTTTTACAAGTGCATCATGATAAGAATGATTCGTGTGATAGCTATTTTGTTGAGTTTGCTCCCACTATTACTAATGAGAAGGATTTTGCTTATGTGTGGAGTAATCAATTTTCTATGCTTGTGGATCATGATAAGAACTTTTTATGTGATACTTATATTGTTGAGTTTATTCATGATCCCACTGAAAATTATTATGAGAGGGAAACATATGCTTATAGATATTTCAATAATATCAAGTTCCCTCTCTTTATGTTGAAGGTTTTGAAGTTGCACATTTTTTTCCTTCCTATGCTAATATCTTTATGCTTCAATGAGTTATTTCTCTACAAGATCCCTTTGCATAGGAAGCATGTTAGACTTAAATGTGTTTTGTATTTGCTTCTTTATGCTCTCTTTTGTGCTTCAACTCTTATTCCTATGAGAGCATCACTAAAATCTTAAGCCTATCTTTATGGCTATAAAGAAAGAGCTCTAGGGAGACAACCCTTGTTATCTTTACATTGAGTTTTTACTTTCTGTTTTTAGTGGTCTTGATGATTGTTACTACTGTAGCAACATCATCGTATCTTTATTTTTCAAGCTTGGTGCCAAGTATAGCCTCATATGACAAGGGAAGTGAAAGTTGTGACATGCTGTCCAAAAAACAGATTCTGTCCTCGTGACGGGAAATATCAGAATAAATCACAATTTCATCTTTTTGAGCTGAATTTTTTACACAGCGTGCTCTATACAATTACGGAACTTTTGTATGTTCTAAGTTTTTTTATTTGAGTTGCAGAAGTATCCATAAAAAATTCTTTACTACCTGCTGTTCTGTTTTTCACAGATTCTGCCAAGTTTTGTCTCTCCTAACTTTTGCAAACCTTAAGCTTGCTTTTTCTTTGCAAAAACCTTTTGGAAATCTTGAGAAACAGTAGCTATTCAAGAATATCTGTATATCTAGTAGGGAAATATTATTTATTAAGGGTATTAACCTCTCTAATCAGCTTATGATGAGTTATGTATGAAGGGAGTTTTCTAGTGTGCGATGGAAGATGATGAAAGAAGATTCGGGAGTGTCAAGCGCTCAAGCTTGGGGATGCCCCCATGCATCCCCAACAAATATTCAAGGAGACTCAAGCGTCTAAGCTTGGGGATGCCCCCGTGCATCTCCTTCTCTATCAAAAATCATTAGTTCGTCCTTCCTCTCACTATATTTTTATCACTTCATGCGTTATGTGCTATGCTTGGAGCGTCTCGCTCTTAGCTTTTATTTTTAGTTTTCTTTAGCTTTTCTTGCTGTTCATAACAAGTTAGATCCCGTCTTACTTTGTGTGGGAGAGAAACACGCTCCGTTTGAACTAGAACACATCATAGAATTCTTCATGCCTATCTTTTTGCTGTTATGTGTTCTTTATCTTTTCGTAGCTACTGTCATGTCTAGTTTTAGTCTTAGTTTGTCTTAGCAAGAGCCTTGGCTTTTGTTTAGTTTGTCGCTGGAACTCTCTTTAGTTTTCATGTTTATCTTGTTAAGAGAGTTGGTTGTTTCACTGAGTTGTGTCTTGTCTTGAAAGTAGGTAATTAAGGTTGCTATTTAATTTTAGTAGTAACTTGCAATGATTTTGAGGTATTGATGTGAGTAATGTTTGAACTTTTGGTGTCAAGAGCTCTAGCCTATTAGTGATAAGTGTCGTATTTTGGGAAATCCGTGTCTATTTTCAAAAACCTACAAAACTAGTTGAGAACTCTACCTGCTAGATGGATCACTACTCTTCTGAGGGGTCGAATATTAGAGTACACTCACGTACCATGAGTCGAGGATGCGCAAGGATAGCCAAACCCCCATACACTTCTCCTCGGGGTACTTGTCTCTTTGTGAACATCCTTATTAGATTGAGAGTTACCTATAATAAGTGCATGAGTTCTTCGGACTAATGTAAGTATTGAAAGTTGACACTTCCACCTTCCCATATTTTGCTAGCCTCTCCCGTGCCGTGCATTGCCTTCTTCTCACTCCGAGAGTTGGTGTCCACCTTCGCCGGTACATCCAAACCCTTGGCATGATACGCACTGTCATCATAAGCCTCTTTATATCTTTCCTCAAAACAGCCACCATACCTACCTATCAAGGCATTTCCAAAGCCTTTCCGAGATATATTGCCATGCAACATCCACCTCTTCATGACTTGATCTTCATGTCATACATGTTCCTGCTACACTGATAGAGACATACATTGCATACATCATGATAGTTACATCTTCTTTATGATTTTGAGTACCTTGTAAAGTGTGAAAGATCTTCTATACCCTCTTGTAAATTAGAGTGTTGCCCTTAAGTGAGGAAAAGATCCCAAAGAGGACAAATGAGAGTTAAATATAAAGAGTCATTGAGGCCACCAAAAAAAAAATAGAAAAAGAGAAAAAGAAATAGAAAAAGAGAGAAGGGGGAACACTAGTATTCCTTTTGAGAGATCCAAACTAGTACTTCATCCTCTATCCCTTGTACTCCATAGAGATCATCATCATGCATATAACTTTGTGGGGACCTTCACACTATAGAACTTGGCTTGTATATTCCAATGATGAGCCTCCTCAAACGAGCTCTAGGTCTTCTTGAGCAAGAAAGTTAGATGCACCCCCACTAGTTCCCTTAGAGAGATTTTAGCTCACATCTGCATCCGTTGCATGGCAATCCATACTCCTCACATCATATCTATCATTTCGCTTTCTCTCGCCTATGATTGTCCTCATTGATGTGAGTCTTTCACACTATTTTTGTCTTCCTCCTCCACCTTTTCTCTCTTTGCCATCCTAAGTGTCAACTTTCTTGCTTACGCTCATCCATTGCATGAGTGCTCAAAATGTCTAAAAGGAGTGGATCATTTTGACTTGTACCTGGCTAGTGGTCTGGGGATGAGTCAAGATAAGATTCGAAAGAAGACCAAGTATGAAACTTTAGTAGATTGAGTTCTCAACACAAAAATATTTTTTCTCGTATATCCCTATCCCCTTTCTTGCACGCAAATACCATTTGGAGACATTCGAGTCACGGACAGCGAGAGCTCTTGCACCCTTTGTTCTTTTGTTGCTTGTGTCAATGCTAATATAGACTCTTCATGTTATAACTTGAATTGAATTACATGCCTTGATTGCTTAACTTAAGAATTCTTATAGGGTTGGTACCATGTCACTACAGAAATTATGCTTGTTGTCATTTACCTACTCGAGGACGAGCATGAATTAAGCTTGGGGATGTTGATACGTCCCAAACGTATCTATAATTTCTGCTTGCTCCATGCATGTTTTGTGTGATATTGCTATGCTTTTGATACACTTTCATATCTTTTTATAAAATATTTTGGACTAACCTATAAATGGTTGCAAGAGTGCACAAGTTCTTGTTTTTGTACTTTATGTGTAGGAATTACTTGGATAAAGGAAAAATCACAAAAAGGAGCCTTGTAGGAGTTGGACTCTAACTTTTCCGAAATCTGTCCCCGCCAGACAGGTTTTAAAGATCGCCTCGGAAACGCTAGAAGACGGCCTCAAACGGAACAACTTAAAACTACAAAGTTGTAGGGAATTTTTTTCCGGTGGATTTAGACATAAAATTAGGCCCAATCGGAGTTCGGATGCTTCCATAAACCCCGAAATACAGAAGACGTAATCTGGATGACGGGAATCCGAGAGTCTATATAAAGAGAGGAAACCTAGGTCAAAGGGCACCACGAAAATTCCTCCCCCTTGGCAGCCGTTTTGAGGGGGAGATCAATCTCCACAGCAACACCATCTCCAAGAAATAAGAAGGGGCCAAGGGCCGCTGCCCCCAAGGACCGTGGCCGTGGCCGTGGCCGCCGCCGCCGCCGTGGCCGCCGCCGTCGTCGTCTCCTTCATATCCTCCGGGCTGCACCTCTCCATCAACAACTCTGCCTCTCACCATGTCCATGTGTGAGTAGTTCCCCTCAGGGCTAAGGCTTATATCTTGATCTATGTGGTTTCTCTCTCTCCCATGATGTGATCTTTGTTGTGATCATAGGCTATGTTAATCTAGGGTGATCCCATGATATTTCCCCTTCCTCTATGTATTGAATTGATGTACTCAATTGATCTTATCTATATAATCTCCGAGACCAAGGTGGCAGCGGTCTATTGGACATGGGTTAGAAGAATATTATCATGAGTGATTTCCTATTTTGTGTGTGGATTGAAGATTGAGAGTCTCGTGGTGCTTGTCTTTGACTATCCTTTAGATATGTTGTGGTAATTGTGGTACTCTCTTTGGATGGCCGCGGTGACATTGGGAAACCCATAGATTGAGAACTACGAACTCTGAGGTGTGCTTTTGTAGCCCTACACAATTCTCGTCCTCTCTTGACCAAAAAGGAATGATCTCCGAGTACGTCTCCATTGCATGTTTTATGGGAAATATCATGTGATTAGACTATCTTAATGTTGTCGGGAGTTGCCACTAGTGAAAGTATGAAGCCTAGGCCTTGTTTCCATCATTGTTACACCGTTTGCACTCACTTTTGTTACTTGTTTCTTTGCTGCACTTTTTATTACAGATTTATATTACTTCGTTTTATCACACCTATCACCCATATTTTACCATCTCTTCGCCGAACTAGTGCACCTATACAACTCCTAGTTGTATTAGGTGTGTTGGGGACACAAGAGACTTCTTGTATCTTAATTGCAGGGTTGCTTGAGAGATACCATCTTCAACCTCTACTTCCCTGGGTTCGATAAACCTTAGGTCATCCACTTGAGGGAAATTGTTGCTGTCCTACAAACCTCTGCGCTTGGAGGCCCAACATAGTCTACAAGAGTAGAAGCCTGCGTAGACATCAACTCCTCATTCATGTTCCTATTGATTCTTCAGCCTTCTGATGAGACGTCGAAGGGCTTGGTTTTCATCTTCAAAGATCTCCACTTGTACTTTCAGTACACGGATATTTTCGCATAGTTGATTGGTCATGCGGTAAGCTTCAGAGATGGTGGAGTTCATACGTTTATCTTCAAGTGAATGGGCCGTTCCTGAAAGGTTAAGAGAAAGATCATAATGAGGTTGGACGCTCCCCACCATGATGGGGTTGCTTGATCTTCCTCCTTGTGTTGATGAACCCCCTAGTTGCTGAGCGGTGATAATCTTGACTTCTTCTCTCACGGAGCGCTCCATATCCGCTTGTCTTGCAGCGATTTCTTCTTCTGTAGCCCAATCAATAAACTTCCCTTGGTTGAGATCCTGCTGGACTTGGCATAGACGTCGCCCCATGAAGTCTTCTCCGCTCGAGCCACAAGAAGACATCTCTAAAAGTAGTTTTTATCCTGGCACAAACAGCTCGAAAAGAAAACACACAAAATCGCGAGATACTGTGCCGGGACTATCCAGGAAAATATATAGCAAAAAATTCTGCAACAGAAGGAAGGTAACAAGCCAAAGCGGGGTCGGAGACGGACTCCAGGGTGCCCAGGTTGCCACCCGGCGCGTCCAGGAGGTAGGCCGCGCCAGGGGGCCTGGGCCCCTTGGAGCTCCTCTCCGGCTCCAATTAGGCTTCGAATTTTCCTTATTTTTCAAAAAATTGTAATATGGAACTTTTATGGCGGTTCACGATGTTTCCTTACTGTAATACATACATTTTCTTATTATGTTCCTCCTGGCGTCTAAAACAGGGCTGCAACATATTCTTCATTAGTTGTTGTGTGTATCAAATTTACATCAACATTTACAGGGTCTCCTGCCATGTAATGCTTGAGTCTTTGACCATTCACATCTTGAGGTTTGGTGCCATCAAAATCTTTAATCTTGATTGCACCGGAGCAGTAGACTTCCTCGATATGAAATGTCCCTTCCCATCTGGAAAGTAGTTTACCTGGAGAAAACCTGAAACGAGATCTAAACAACAAAACTTTATCACCAACATTAAATTCACTTTTCAGAATCCTTCTATCATGCCACTTATTTACCTTTTCCTTAAACATTTTAGCACTCTCGTAAGCTTCACTTCTCTACTCATCTAGAGAAATCAAGTTCATGAGACGCTTTTCACCAGCTAACTTTGGGTCAGCATTAAGCTCTCTAACAGCCTAGAAAGCTTTGTGTTCTAACTCTAATGGCAAATGGCGAGCCTTGCCATATACCATCTTATAGAGAGACATGCCCATGGGGTTTTTGTAAGCAGTTCTATACGCCCACAAGGCATCTCCTAACTTCTTTGACCAGTCCTTCCTAGAACTGTTAACTGTCTTTTGCAAGATCAACTTGATCTCTCTATTGGTGAGCTCAACCTTCCCACTAGTTTGAGGATGGTACGCTGAAGCAATTCTATGATTGGCATTATACTTGGCTAAAGCTTTTCTAAAAGCTCCATGCATGAAGTTTGATCCTCCATTAGTCATGAGGTACCTCGGTACACCAAACCTAGGAAAATTACATCTTTGAGCATTTTCAAAGATGTCTTGTGATCAACACTCTTAGTGGGGATTGCTTCAACCCACTTGGTTACATAATCAACAGCTACTAAAATGTGAGTGTACTTGTGAGAGGGAGGAAAAGGACCCATAAAATCAAAACCCCAGCTATCAAAAGGCTTAATCACTAGAGAGTAATTCATAGGCATCTCATTCCTCCTACTAATATTACCAACTCGCTGACACTTATCACAAGATAAAACATAATTTGTAGCATCTTTAAAGAGAATAGGCCAATAAAAACTTGATTGGAGAACCTTATGTGCGGTCCTCTCACCGACATGATGTCCTCCGTAGGAACTATCGTGACATTGTCTGAGAATGTCCTTCTGCTCGTGTTCCGGTATGCATCTTCTCACGATCCCGTCAGGACCTTCTTTTAAAAGATGAAGGTCATCCCAAAAGTAATGCTCAAATCATGGAAGAACTTCTTACTTTGCTGAAATATTAACCTGGAGACAAATACTTGCAACGATAAAATTAGCATAATATGCAAACCAAGGATCGGAGAGAGATTGTACTTTTACAACAGCTAGTTGTTCTGTCAGAACCCTCTGTTAGGTAATGTGCTAGGATCAAATTCATCTTGCATCATGCTAAAAATTTCAAAGGAAGTCACTGAAATCAAATTCAAAAGAAAAATGGGAGAAGGAACCCCCCCCAGATGAATTAATTCAAAAGGCCAGATAAAAATCTTCTCCAAAAATTCATGTTTGATTTTTGAAAAGTCTTATAAATGAGTGTGATCACATTTCAAGTGATGTGGAACCACCCCATGCTCCTGGATTTTTCAAATATTCAAACAGTGCCTTGGAATTAATCAAAAACCCCTATTTTATTTAAAGTTCAAATAATTTGAATTTTAAAAATGTTCCAACTTTACAAGTGGCTAGCCTAATATATTGTGATGCCACATAAAAAGTTTCAGCATTTAATAAAATGGTTTGCTATTTTTTTAGCTAGCCAAAACAAATGTCAGAAAAGAAAAATAAGAAAAAGAAACACAGAACTTACCTGGCGCCTAGGCGAAGCCCACCTCTTCCAGCCCAGCCGGCCCACCAGGGGCAGCAGGGTCTTCTTCCCCGTCCCGTGCACCCAAGCTGCTCGGTGGAAAGCCACCGAGCCAGCCGTGGACGCCACGTCGACGCCGAGGGCCTTCCAGGCCTCCCCGTGCCTTCTTCCTTTGCCTGGAGACACCCTGGAGCACGCCTCGTCCATTCCTCCCCTCCAGCGCGACTCCTTCCTCCTCCCTCGCCGATTTCTTCCTCCACCCGAGAGCGCCGCCGTTCATCGTCGTGTCCACGCGTGGACAGTGAGCCTATCAAGCTACGCCGCCATGTCCTTCAAGTTCCTCGTCGTCGACTACTCCGAGCTGCAGAAGGAATCGATCCGGGAAGCTCCACCAACGACGTCCCCTTCAAGCTCTCGCCGCTGGCCGCCGTGAAGGTCTCCGTTAAATTTCCCGCCGCTGTGACCTCCCCGACTCCAACGACTACCTCGTCGTGCTCCCTGTGATCTGGTGAGCATTTCCCCCAAGCTCTCAGAGCCCCGCAACCCCTCTAGCTGGATCCGCCATGGGAGCCGAGCACGGCCTCCGCCATGGGTGAGCTCGAGGTCGCCCCTGTGCTCCTCCGTCTCAGCCAGTGCGCGTGTCGTGTTCCCCTACACCCCAGCGTTGCAACGCGCTGCTCCCTGGTCGTTTTGGTGCACGGAGTCGACGTCTACTTCTAACCCGAGCCACGGCCGCCGCGGTACCTCAACGCCGGCGAGGCTCCGGCCACCCCCTTGCCCTCCCGTGTGCACCACTAGACGCGGACGAGCCCGAGGAATGTCCCCGTGGCCTCCCCGTGCCAAGCCGTGGCCGGGAGCCCATTCCGGCGAGGCGCCGCCGTCCCCTGTGGTCGCCGTCAGTTAGCCGCCGGTGGATAAATTAACTTGGGGCTAATCACCCCACTAACCACCCCCTAACCCCACTGACAGGTGGGCCCTAACCTCTAATTAACCCCCTGGTTAGTTAAAACTAACCGGGTTAATTAACCCAGCCACTGACATGCTGACCCCACACGTCAGACCCCCCATGTCAGCATGACGCAACAGTGACGCAATAAATCATTTTCCAGATTAAAAAGAAATCAGAGAAATTCCAGAAAATCTAAAAAAAGGCTGAAACTTTGAAAATTCATAGAAAATTCATATTAACTCCAAATTTAACAAATAATATATGAAAAATGATCAGGAGAAAATAATCTTTCCAAATATCTAACTTTCAACCATGTTTGAGTTGAATTTAAAATGGGACCATTAGCATTTTCTATTTGGTTTAAATGGAATTAAATCAAATTCATTTCAAATGCTTTTGCAATTTGAACCATAGCAACATACCACATTATACTTGAACTTCAGAGGCATATCATACACATTTCAAAATGTATTAACTTGATCAAACAATGTCATATGCAACTTGGCTAAATTGGAAATCATATGTGGAGTTTAAATTTGCAAATTCAATTG
Source organism: Bromus sterilis (assembly GCA_950022295.1). Taxonomy (NCBI): domain Eukaryota; kingdom Viridiplantae; phylum Streptophyta; class Magnoliopsida; order Poales; family Poaceae; genus Bromus; species Bromus sterilis. The sequence continues at coordinate 131,105,131 of OX465601.1, read as the reverse complement.
CAAATACCCCATTTAAGTGGAATTTCTTCACACATCAAAGCATATACATCAAGTTTCAACCTTCAACCATGTGATTGTGCATTGTATTTAATTTGCTACCTTGTTTGTTGTTTGTCGAGTAGAGGTGGAACCGGAACAGGAGGCTGCCCCCTTCGTTGAAGACCCCGAACCCGAACCTCGTCAACAAGGCAAGCAAACCCCCATTGATCATGTCGATAAAATCCCACTTCCCTCTCATGTCTCGCTAATGCATTGTATAGGATGATTCCCATGCTACGTTTCTACCGCATAGATGAACCCATTCCTTTGCATGACCTATCATTTGTCAAAGTAGTAAGCAAACCACAATCCTAGCAAATGTAGGAGTTGATTGATATCATGTGGCCCCTGCAATTGTTACTGCTTATTGCATGCTTAGAGTGATACAATGATGTTACTATTATGTGAGTCGGGATGGTAGTGATCATGTTGATGTTGGTGGAAAGGTGTTGGTGAATCTACCCTAATACAAGGTGAACAATGAGAGGCAGTGTAGGAGTACACGGTGGGTTGTCTCGTTGAACACCGCCCTAAGTCCGAGTTCTTGTGTGGTGATCCAAGATGAAGAGTAAAACCACACATTGGGCTCACTGACCCCTCTCAACCTATTAACTCATCCCTTTCGATGACCAGATGTCGCAATAGTTCGGAGTTCTGGTAGGTTTGTGGCCTGGCTGCTAAGTGAGAGAACGGCTCACCCGAGACCGGCTTATGCACCACGCACACATCATCTGGGTCCACTTCGGTAAACCGGCCGGGTTCACGATAGTGGTAGACAACCCAGGTAGGCGGTTTTCTCGGACTAGATCGGCTATGAGGTAACAGTTGTGGTGAGCATCCTCGCCGACACTTCTTGAATGGTGTCGAGTACAAAGGCGGTAACTGATGATCATGTGTGTGTTGCCGTGTGAGTGCTATGGCGTGCTTTCTCGTGGGGAAGCCGAGGAAGGCACCATAGTGGTGTAATTGGTTGGAGAAAGTAGTGGACTCGTGTACGCTTCTTACCTCAAAGTCTGGTACTCGTAGTTCAGGACTAGCCAAGTCAAAGCTGGCACTTCTGCAATTGAACCCCACCTCCCTTTACCTTGATACATGTGCATGAGTAGTATAGCTCCTATGTAAGTCTTGCTGAGTACGACTTTGTACTCACGTTTGCTTATTCTATGTTTTAGATGAACCCACTGACCCCGAAGGTGGCTTCTTCATCGAGCTCGATGACTGAAGACCAAGCTAGTATAGTCCCAGTCAGACGACTGGTTCCCGCGTGTAGGGCTTGTGTTTAAATAAGGCTTCTTAAGCCATTTGTTAAACTTGTCTGTACTTAGACCTACTTTGCTTCCGCTTGTCTGTTGTAATGTTGGATCACATGCTTGTGATCTCTGTGTGCACTCTGTGAGAGTTATCAATAAAATGTATACTTTGTAGAGAATTGCAATGATACCTGTTGTTCATACAAGGCATGTGTGCTGCGTGTATGTTTATAACATGCATGTCTTTGTATGGGTTTTCGAGACCTTAGTTGTGATCTGGCTGGCGGTCTTTCATACACCAAGTGACCCTTAGATGTAGGCAGCTTGGGGCATCGCGATGCGATTGTTCGAGACTCTGTCTCGTGCACACTTTGTGGTATGATCGAGCTCGCCCTAGACCCCGACTAAGCGATCGGGATGGAGTAAGTCTATGTAAGAGTTATGAGATAGTCGATAGTATGGTTGAGGCGACTTGTCTTTGAATATGGGAGTTCATCACCCATATCATTAGACTTGTGTGCGGATGATGAGGACCCATCTCAGTTGATCACAAGCAAATACTACTGCTAAGAATTCCTTCTCAATAGTAGCATAATTATTTTGAGCACTATCAAGGGTTTTGCTAGCATAATGTATAACGTTCAATTTATTATCAACCCTTTGTCCTAAAACAGCTCCAACAGCAAAATCACTAGCATCACACATAATTTCAAAGGGCAGTTTCCAATCTGGTGGTTTCACTATAGGAGAGGTTATTAAAGCTTCCTTAAGAACTTCGAACGCTTCCTTACAATCTTCATCAAATACAAAAGGAACATCCTTTTGGAGAAGATTAGTGAGGGGTATCAAAGTCTTAGAAAAGTCTTTAATAAATCTTCTATAGAAACCAACATGACCAACAAAACTACGAATACCTTTGATATCCCTTGGATAGGGCATCTTTTCGATAGCTTCAATTTTCGCCTTGTCTACTTCAATTCCCCTCTCGGAAATCTTGTGACCAAGAACGATCCCTTCGTTAACCATGAAGTGGCACTTTTCCCAGTTTAGAACTAAATTTGTATCCTTGCATCTCTGCAAAACTTTATTAAGATTGTGGACACAGTGGTCAAAATAAGTTCCATAGATGGAGAAATCGTCCATGAAGACTTCCACAATCTCCTCACAGAAACCATGAAAAATAGTAGACATACATCTCTAAAAAGTAGCAGGTGCATTGCATAGACCAAAAGGCATATGCATATAAGCATAAGTACCGCAAGGACACGTGAAAGTGGTCTTCTCTTGATCGGCAGTGTTAACATGAATTTGAGAGAAGCCAGAGTACCCCTCAAGACAGCAAAAGTGGGTGTTTGTAGACAACCTCTCAAGCATCTGGTCGATGAAAGGCAGCGGGTAGTGGTCCTTCCTAGTAGCTTTATTTAATTTCCTGTAATCAATACACATTCTATATCCAATAACAACTCTTTGAGGTATTAGTTCATTTTTATCATTAGGAACAACAGTCATACCTCCTTTCTTAGGAACACAATGAACTGAACTTACCCCCCTACTATCAGCTATAGGATAGATGATACCTGCGGCTAGAAGCTTGAGAATTTCAGTCCTAACTACGTCCTTCATCCTTGGGTTCAACCGTCATTCATGATCAACAACTGGCTTAGCATCGGGCTCGAGATTGATAGTATATTGGTAAATCGATGGACTAATCCCCTTAAGGTCATCAAGGGTATAGCCAAGGGCACCACGGTGTCTACGAAGTGTCTCCAATAATCGCTCTTCTTCAAATCATGAAAGGTTAGCATTGATAATAACAGGATATATTTTATTTTCATCTAAATAAGCATACGTGAGCGTATCGGGAAGTGGTTTGAGGTCAAACACCGGGTCTTCTTTTGGTTGTGCTAGGGTTCCTAAAGGTTCAACCGAAAGGTTGTGCTTCAGGATAGCAGTTTGTCTTGTGAAAATTTCATCTAACTCATTTCTTTCTTGGATATGCATATCATTTTGGTGGTCTTCCATATATTGCTGCAAAGGATCATTAGGAGGAATAGCAATAGAAGCAATACCTTCAATAATTTTGTCATTACTAGGTAAATTAGTACCACGAGGCAGCTTAGATAACTTAGAAACGTTAAATTCATATAGCTCACCATTGAATTCAACAGAAACTTTACCTTTTTTGCAATCTATTATAGCTCCACAAGTGCTGAGGAAAGGCCTACCAAAGATAATAGGGCAAAAACTATCTTGTACTGAACCAAGTACTAGAAAGTCGGTAAGATACTTTACCTTTCCACATAGGACTTCAACATCTCTCACAATCCCAATGAGAGAGATGGTTTCTTTGTTTGCTAGATAAATAGTAACATCAACCTCTTCAAGTTCACAAGGTGAAATATCACCCATGATCTTCTGATAGAGTGTATAGGGGATAGCGCTAGCACTTGATCCCAAATCGCATAGCCCGTAATAATTGTGATATCCTATTTTAACATATACAACTAGCATACCTGTAATTGGGCCCTTATTCTTGGCTTTAACAATGTTCGTTGAAACAACACAAAAATTTATATTGGAATCTAAAACATCATTAGTAACTAGATCTTTAACCACCGCAACTTGAGGGTCAACCTTGATCTGGTCCTCAAGCTCGTCTGTTCTTCTCTCACTTTTATTTATTATGCCTGTCACAAAAGAGTGCTCCCTTATCCTTGCGAAAAAAGGAGGCTTTTCATACATAACTGCAGGAAAAATAGGGTCAGCAACATTAACATCAATAGGTAATTCTTTGAAGGGTTTATGATACTGATCATTCTCCTCCTTAGAAGAGTCAATGTGATATGCAAAGTTCTTACAAAAATCAATCATAAGCTGGGAATCAAGACCAATCTTAGAGCAAAAGGTATTAAAGTAATCAGTTTTCACATAGCTCTCAATATAATCATGCTCATAATTTATAACGGGTTTCATACCTTTATCAATTTCCCATTCTTCAGTGTTCTTCTGGATCCTCTCAATGAGATCCCATCTTTCTTCAACGTTTCTTGTTTGGAATACCCCACTAGAGGAAGCATCCAACATCTCCTTATCGTGACGAGAAAGCCTGGCATAAAAATTTGTAAGTATAATATCTTTTGGGAGTTCATGAATATGACATTTGAACATTAGGGACTTCAGTCTCCCCCAAGCTTGAGTGATGCTCTCTCCGTCACGAGACCAAAAGTTATAGATATAGTTCATGTCTCGATGAATTTCATGAAGAGGATAAAACTTTGTATAAAAGAGAGACATAAGCTCTTGCCAATTAAGAAAATGTGAGTTATCGAGGAGCTTATACCAATCTGAAGCTTTATCAATAAGTGATACGGATAATAATTTCTTCATGACAAACTCCATTGAAACACCGGCAAGCTTAAATAATGAACATAGTTGTGATATATATAGCAGGTGTTCACCTGGATGTCTGTCTCCTGCATAACGATTAGCCAAGACATAATCAATAATACTAGTTGGTATTTATAAGGCACAATTTCAATAGGGGTAGGAGTGACCACCAAAGTAGTGGGTCGTTTCCCTATAAGCAACGAACCAAGAGTAGAAGTGCCAATAAAGACAAAAATTAGCAATGACGAAATAAAAACAAGAATATAAAAGCTTCCTTACCAGCTTCACTTACTAATAGCGCTACGCTCCCCGGCAACGGCGCCAGAAAACAGTACTTGATGACCCTCAACTGTAGGGGTCGATTGTAGTGTTTTTGATAAATAAGAGTGTCGAACCCAACGAGGAGCAGAAGGTATTGGTAAGTGAGTTTGGCAAGAAATAACTGCAGGAACTGAAAGATAACTTTTTAGGTGTTTTTGGTATAAGCAACGAGAAGGTCAAAACAAGCAAAGTAAAAGATACTGAGGAGAAACAAGTGGCCCAATCCTTTTGAGCAAAGGATGAGCCTAGCAACTGAACTTATAAAGGCTAAAGTGTTCTTGAGGACACACGGGAGAGATAGTCACGTGCTTTCTCCATACTCCGTGTCGATACTATGTGATGTGTTGATAAGTGTTGAGTGGGTGGATCTATGCTAGCACACCTTCTAGACTAAGATAAGTGTACTATTATGATTAAACACCTTGCAAGAATCAACAAATACGAGGTAGAAATTAAGGCAAAAGCCTAACCACAACAATACGATCAGGGACCCATTATTCCCTTGTGCAAAAGCATGCAAACTGGGGTTTAGGTTTCTGTCACTCCGGCAACCCACCGTAAGCATTCTTTATACACAATGCATTCCCCTAGGTCCTTAATAAGGAGAAGTGTTGAGTGTTCGACTCACACAACACCACTAGGAAAATAACAACACAACTTAAATATCAAACAACACATATTACTTCAACATCATATGACTACTAGCAACTAAACTTCTCCCATGTCCTCAAGAACTAAAGTAACTACTCACAAGACATAAAAGAGATCATGATCAGTGGTGATAAATAGATAATAAACAATTTGGACATAATAGTATTTGTCCAACAAAAATCAATAGCATTCACCACAAAGTAGTAATCAACACCGATAGAGTAGAGAGGATAGATAGTACGGATTACAACACAAGTTGCAATTGTGAGATGAGATAGGATGGTAGTGGAGATGGTGCTGATGTTGAGGATGATGTTGATGATGATCTCGATGATGCCCGTGATGATGGCGATGTCGATAGTGATGATCTCCCCTTTCCGGGAGGTGTTCTCCCCTGTGGAATCTTCCCACCGGAGATGTCTTTTCTTCTCTGTAGGTTTACGCCACAGAGCGACGGTGGAACTCGTGAAACTCCTCCTCTTTTAGGGTTTTCGGATGACGATGAATAAATAGGCCAGAGGGGGAGCCTGGGGTGGCCCTAGGGGTCCAGGCGGCGACCCGGCACGGCCAGTGGTGGGGCCGCGCCAGGGGGCGCCACGACTCCTGGTGGCCCCCCTCTGGTTCCCGTTTTGCATGTCCCCGTCATTCTTCTGGAAAATATCCTCCGTCGATTTTCAGGTAATTTGGAGGTCTTCTGATTAAGCAACTCTGCGTCCACTTTTTACAGCTGAATCCTGCATCTGTTGCTTCGGCATCGGAAAGATGCAAACTGCATAAAATAGGCCAAAAAAAAAATAAGAATAGCATCATAACATGAAATATATCAATGAATAGGGGTGAATTATGATATGAAATAGTGATGCATTTTGGACGTATCTGCGCTGAAAGGATCGACATAGAACTAGAGGGGGTGAATAGGTTATATTAAAAAAATTCACACTACATATCAATTTTAGGCAATAATGCGGAAGATAAAGGTGTGCCTAACAATTGAAAGGGTGACCTAGAAAAGATGAGGTAAACAACAAGCACAAAATAATAAGGCAAGTGAGGATAAACTACAAGGTAATCAACAAGGTAGTGTAAGTAAAAGGGGAAAGATAGGGATAACCGAATGACGCGAAGACAACGATGTATCCCGATGTTCACTTCCTTGGAGGGAAGCTACTCACCATTCGGAGAGAGTGGCTGAAACCACGAAGGCACACCAACGACACGAAGGCTCACTCTATTCCCTTTGAGATATCACCACGAAGGCGATTCCCAACCACTACCGGTTGAACTTAAAGGTGGTCACCAAACCCTCACAAACTCAACGAGGGTAATCACAACGGTCGATTCCTCTCCGAAGAACTCCTACCCGCCTGGGAGTCTCCAACCTCCAAGAGTAACAAAGATCAATGAGGAAAATCTCAATACTTTCTCAAATCACGATTTGCTTTGGTCGGAAGATGGGGAAGGGACGGATCTATCACGGGGTGAGAGATCCAACAAGAACTCTCACAAATCTCTCCGGGATCTTTGATTTAGTGTAGGAGATAAGAGAGAGTGAGCACTTGGTGTTCTTGAGTGAAATGAATGAAGTGGTCAACCCTAACCCTAAGTGGGTAGGGGGTATATATAGGTGTTCAAGAAAACTAGCCATTTGGTGCAGTCATTGATGCTCCGGACGTCCGGGACTTAAGTCGGACGGTCTAGGCTGTGCCCGGATGGTCCGGGAGGACCACCACAGGCTCTAGATGTGTGCACGGGACAGCACCGTCAGACGGTCCGGGGAATCAGTCGGACGGTCTGGGCTGGGCCCGGACGGTCCGGCACGAGACCCGGACGGTCCGAATAAATGTGCAACCGAAGGCTCTCGGGAGTGTAATTATTCGGACGGTCCGGGGTCTAGACCGGACGGTCCGGGCTGTTCCCGGAAAGTCCGATTAAGTATGCACTAGAGAGGTCTCGGGTGTGTAATTCTTCGGACGGTCCGGGGTGAATTCCGAACGGTCCGACTTGTGTCCCGGACGGACTGAATAATTATGCACCAGAGGAGCCTCGGGTCTGTATTTATTCGGACGGTCCGGGGCAGGGTCCGGACGGTCCGACATATGCAGTGAGTGCTCAAATTGAAGTGTTTTGAAAACCCTACACAACTACATTGATTTTTCATAGGTTATGTGGAAGTGTATTTTACATGTTGGAGTTTTAATGATTTGAGCAAGACTTGAACTCAACCTTATGATCCCCTCTTAATAGTGAGGGGATCCCTATGACTCAAGATGTAATAGTAAAGAAGACTTAGCATCATCTTCAGTCGTTATATCGAATTCTTGATTGCGGTCGAGGTTCAGCATATGATCCCTACACGATCATGTCAAGAGGACTAACCAACTTCATGTGTATCACTTAACAAACATAGTTAGTCCCCTATATGTATATTGTCATCAACAAATAATATGCTTAAAGGCATGATTGCACTTTCAATCTCCCCCTTTTTGGTAGTTGATGACAATACACATATAGCTCTCGAAAGGAATGACAATTACGATTTGGATAGCATTTTCATTTCAAAGAGGGAGACTCCCCCTCTACATGTGCATGGTGGTTTTTAGGCATTTGAGCAAGGCACATGTTAGGTCGAGTCCCCCATGATCATATAACCAAGTAAATTTATATGAGAATGCATATTAGTTATAAAACCCAATAATACCTGAGGAAGTAACACTCGAACGATATAGCATGCAAGGGTAAATAAACACATAGTACGATACATAATGCATAGGTCTTAATACATATCCTCCACACAGCATAAGCCATAACTAATACGAGCAAACCAGTATGCAAAAGAACTAGCAACTAGCACCTAGATAGATTTCTCCCCCTTTGTCATGAAGTAACAAAAAGGGGCCCGCGGAAGCACAGGGCATAGCTACTCCTCATCATCCTTATCGGGCACCATGTCCGGGAAGAAGTCAGCATAGTCCTCCGCAGATGGGAAGCCATAGTCCTGCGGCAGAGGAGACGGTGGAGGCTGCTCATCATCGCTGACAGGACTACTAGGGCGAGTAGGAAAAACTGCCACCGGGAGTTGGCAGCGCGGCCCGCGGGATTTTATAGGGCAGCCATGCCGGACGTCCGGGCCATAAGTCGGACGGTCCGGGACGAACCCAGACAGTCTGGATGGGAGGCCGGACGACCGACATGATGTTTTGGAGGGGCACGGGTATGTCATATGGTCGGACGACCGGGCCAGCGGACGGATCGTCCGGGATTGACCCGGACCGTCCGAAGCACGGCTCGGACGTCCGACAGGGGTACAAGGGTCAGCCTAAGTGATTATATGGGATGAACGCCGTGAGTGTGCGCGTGATCTAGCTGTATGGCAGAGATATATATAGAGAATATTTATGCATAATGACCATAGATATGAACACGCAAATAGCAATATCATCAAAGAGCCATTTGGAAAAAATAAATCTATGAGGGGGTAGGTGGTGGCGGTGGCCACCATGTTTGAGTATAGGTGATGTTGACACCGCGAAGATGTACCTTGGGTCCAACAACCACAACTCCATCTTTAACCGCTACACATGGTCTCGCTGATACGTCTCAAACGTATCGATAATTTATGCTCGCTCCATGCATGTTTTTTGTGATATTGCTATGATCTAGATACACTTTCATACACTTTTGATCATATTTGGACTAACCTATTAACTCAGTGCACCCCAGTGCCAGTTTCAGTTTTCTGCTGTTTTTCTATTTCAGTTTTCCCCCATATAAAAAGTGCTCCAAAAATCTGGGAAAATCAGATAAAAAATCAGCGTACCGGAAGCTACCAGAGCCCCGAAGGAGGGCCGAGGGCCACCACCAGGCGGCCACCTGGCGCGGCCTGGGGCCTGGCCGCGCCAGGGGGGCGCCTGGACTCCTGGTGGCCCCCTGGCTGCCCCCCTTCGCCTATTTAATCTCCGTCACGGGAAACCTCTGAAGACAGAACCCTTTTTCGCGATCTCGCCTCTGTTCTTCCGCCGCCACGCTTCCAAGATCGGGAGCACCGTCAGGACCCTTCCCGGCACCCTGCCGGAGGGAGGATCGACCTCCGGGAGCATCTCCTCCACCATGGACGCTTCCGGGATGTTTTGTGAGTAGTATCCTTTGGACCATGGGTCTGTGATCAGTAGCTATGTGATGTTCTCCTACCCTCTTTGTTCTTCATGGTTTATACCTCGTGAGCTGCCCTACATGATCGAGGTACATATGCAATCTTTCTACTTTTGCTATGCTGAGTTTGATGGGATCTGATGGATTATGAGATTATGTTCAGATTGTGATAGAGTAATATAATTGGTTCTTATCTTTTGTATTTTTGTTCCGAATTAATTCTTGCATATTCTACGTTGCTGTTTATTGCTTTGGCCAAGTGGTAGGTAGTAACTCCAAGAGGGAATGTTATGCTCGATTGTGGGTACATGCCCCCTGACGGGGATCATCCCCGGCAAATCGCATGGTCAGGGACCCTGGGTTAGTCATAGAGAAGGCACAAGTTGGACGATACTTGTCGGCTAACAGGAGAAGCACTTCCTGCTCGATATTATTGCGTAAGGGGGAGACTACAGTGGAGGCCAAGGCGAGTGCTCGCAAGGCTAGATGAGTAGATGCGTATTGTGTTGTCCTGGACGTCTCCCCTCCCAGCCTTTATATACTAGGCTAGGTCTCGGGGAGTCCGTACTAGGTTACAAACATAGTTTCCTAGTTCTAGTCTTGCCTTGTATGCCAAGTTGCGCCTTCCATACTAGTCGCGGACTCCTATGTCGGCGCCTGGTCGGGCCAGTCGTGGGCCGGTCGTGGCTTCCCATCGGGCCTTCTGCCTGCATACGCACCAGGTAGCCTCATATGCAGGAGTCGTGGGGTCACCCCCTCGTTAGTAGCCCCCGAGTGCCTGGGGGACTCGAAGAGTCGTGCAGGGACTATAATTCATCTGCGCTTTATTGTCTGTAGGCGCGGCATCACCGCGGGTCGCTGGCAGTTTTGAGCCATGACAATATCTGTTTCGAGGGATTGCTAACCTGAAAGGGCCCAAGGAGTCGACTGGTCGAGCCTTGGTTAATTGTGCTAGTGAAAAATACCACAGTAGCCCAATCAAGCTCAAGTCCCTCGACATGAACTTGGAACGACCGGTGTCAAGCAAAGTCATGCCGCTGCAGGTCTTATAGGATCAATTTCTGCCAGTCTAAGCACATAGCCTGAATGCGTCCGCTCGGCTCTTTCTATCATGCGAGCGCATGGAAAAGGTCAGGAGTGAAATCGCTCTACGGCAAGTCCCGGCCCGGCCGTTCTGCGCAGCGGGGTCTTACCTACACGCTAAGCTTGCGTGGCATCTGGGTACAGTGTGTCGTAGCCCAGGAATAATTGTTTTTGTAGAGGCGCGGGGCTTGGTTAGCGATGCACCCACTTGGAATAAACAATCAAGTGAGTTGTTTTAGTAGTCACTCGCGGAGCTTGTAATGAACTCAGGCGAGGAAAATAAGAAAGCACCCACTCGGAATGTCATCGAGTGCGCGAGTAGGTCATGTTTGCTGAATTGCTAAGTCTTTTTTGCGAGTAGTCACTCGAATGCTTTACTGCTTTCGGGGTGAGGGAGCACCCGAACTCTGGGAGTATGTTGTTTTTGCTGGTGCGAGTAATCACTCGAGCACATCTTTGCCTTCTGGGTGAGGGAGCACCCGAACTCGAATAAAGGTACTCCCAATGGGAGTTAAAAAAATTGAAATAATATGAAAAATCTTGTAAAGAGATGAATGCTCACCGAAGATGCGTGCTTGAGACGCATTGCTGAGGTGTGACGTTTGCTGGTCCGCCTGACAGGTTGGGTCGCCATGTCAAGTGAAAATGAAGTGACTTGACATCTATTGCCCGAAAATTTCGCGCTGCGTGATTATGGCACTCGTATTTCGCGCTCGATGGGCGGTATGGTTAGTGCGCCGGTTGAGTTTTCCATGTTTCTTGGCTATCGTGGGATCGTTCCACGTCTGATGGATTCCAAAACGAGCGGTGACGATTTGCTTGCTCCGGCTGTTGGTTAAATATCGGTGGGTCTGGTTTGTTTAGATTTTCACCCATCCATTGCCTTCTCCTGCCTCTCTTTCTTCTTCCTTCATTGTTCTTTGCCTCCCGCCTGTCTTTTCGTGCAACTTGATCGTTAAGATCCATGTCCAAGCATCCCCGTAGTGCAGCCCAGGAGTCGGCGAGGATGACCGGCAGATGGGAGCGCTCTTCTTTTGGAACTGCAGATCTGGATGAGCTGGTGGCCGATGGCGTGGTGGCGCATGGTGCCGCCCGGATTCCTGGGGATGAGGAGGTTCCTGTGCCCCGTCCGGATGAGCGGGTATGCTTTCAGAGTTTCTTCCCCCGTGGTTTTGCACTTACCATTCATCCTTTCCTCCGGGGATTGCTTTGCGCCTATCAGTTGCAACTGCATGATTTGACTCCCAATGGGATTCTGCACATTGCATGTTTCATTATGCTCTGTGAGGGTTTTTTGGGGATCTATCCCCATTGGGGCCTTTGAAAGTGTCTCTTCAATGTTTTTTTTTGAAGCTTTCAAACTGAGGGGTAAAGAACCCCCCAGTATTTTATTACCAAGACCACAATATTTACAAATTTACAACAAAGCTTCAAAAAACACCCTCTCAGGGTGGAAGGAAATCAATCCATCTAAGTAACTTATCTTTAAATCTAGGCTTAATTCTATAACTAAGTAGAGTTATATCATGAATGAAGCCAGCTCTCCATTTGGAAAAAGATGGTCTGACATGCTTGAGACATTTAGCATTCCTCAGCAACCAAATATTCCACCAGGCAGTGAACACCACTTCAGTAAAGAAAGGTTTATTGAAAGACTCCCTGGCCATCTTGGCAATTCGAAACATGTCAGAGCCATTGTTCCAATCAATTTGCAGATATGCCAAATTCTAGGACTGAAATTGCACTGGAAGAAGAGATTATCTATGTTTTCTATGTGATGCGTGGGACAAATCACACACTCAGGTCCATCCTGGATATGCCAGTGCCTTCTGATAATCATGTCTTTGGTATTGAGACGATCCATGATCACCAACCAGGAAAAAACTTTGGTTTTCAGTATACAACAAGATTTCCTAATCCAATTTAACAGAGGATTTGATTGTATACTATCATGCACCAAAATGTAGAACTTCTTAGCAGTATACTGTCCTTTCACATTCATCCTCCATGTCCAGCAATCCCTTGCTTCCTCAGCACTATGATTCTGCAGGATCTGTTGAAGTTCACTGAGCTCCTGGAAAGCCTGAGCAGAGAGAGGTAGGTTGAAAAGGACAGTGAGTTCAGCAACATCCCTGGCCTCCTTTATAGATATAAGAAGATCCTTGGCAAAGGAGAACAGTCTTGGAAACTTTTTGGGCTAACGTGGCATTGGTGTTGTTAATCCAGAAATCATTCCACAATAACACAGAGTCCCCCACACCCAACTTGATCTGAGAAACAGCCACAAAGCTATCCATAAATTTGGCCACATCTTTCCACCAAAAGGATCCATAGAGCTCAGTGGAATGGGGCACTCTCTCATGATAATAAGTGTTCCATACCAGAGATACCAAGGCACATCCTCTTTATTGTAAAACTTGTTCAGGTGCTTCATCAGTAAAGCTTGATTCTGCAGTTGCAAATTGAGAATACACAGCCACCTTTATTCTTGGGTCTGCAAACAAGGTCCCATGCAGCAAGTGATTTTCCTGAATCCTGTCCATACTTCCTCCAAAGACATTGTCTCTGTATCCTCTCCAACTGCTTGATGATACCAGCAGGAATGTGCAGAGAGCAAAGGTACTAAATGGGTATGGAAGATATCACAGAGTTCAACAGTTGAAGCTTTCCCCCTTGGGTTAAGATACAAGAGCTGGCAGTAAGCCTCCTCTCCATGCAGTCAACCAAAGGAAGCAAATCCACAATCTTAGGTCTGGTAGTGCCCATAGGCAACCCCAAATATGTGAAGGGAAACTTCCCCACTTGGCAACCAAAAGCTGTAGACCTTTCAACAATGGAAACCTCATCAATATTAATGGGAATCATGGAGGATTTATTGTAGTTGATATCCAGGCCAGTGGACTGAGAGAAACTTTTAAGAGCCTCTTTTAGCCTAAGAACTAATTGAAGCTCAGCAGGCATGATCAAGATTGTGTCATCAGCATATTGCACAATAGGAAAATCAGGGTCATGACAAGGAATAGGTAAACTGAGGTGTCCACTTCTCAACAGGTCATTAACTGTAGCGCCCCGGCCACACCCACCGGTTCCCGGCGTACGCCTGGCGAGATCAAGACTGTCCCCACATACCAACACTAGTCTTTCCTACGCACTTTTTCCTCACTCATGCGCACTCGGGAACAACTTCCCGGTCGGTCACCCATCCTCAAATCGCTCCAAGCCAAGCACACTTAACTTTGGAGTTCTTTGGATCTGGGCTCCCGGAAAAGAAGGTGCACCTTGTTGATATGAGTAGTCTATCATTCCTATTAAGCCAGGATGTCACATACACCCCCACTCAAAGGAACCGAAGTCCTCATCAGCCCACAAGAACGTTCCCTCTTGGCACACGTCTGTGCGTCCAGTGCCGACACATGTCCCACATGTTCGCGCACTGACCCACACACGCCCGTATAACCGCAAGGGTCGGCTCTGATACCATTTTTAATGCCCCGGCCACACCAACCGGTTCCCGGCGTACGCCTGGCGAGATCAAGACTGTCCCCGCATACCAACACTAGTCTTTCCTACGCACTTTGTCCTCACTCATGCGCACCCGGGAACAACTTCCCGGTCGGTCACCCGTCCTCAAATCGCTCCAAGCCAAGCACGCTTAACTTTGGAGTTCTTTGGATCTAGGCTCCCGAAAAAGAAGGTGCACCTTGTTGATATGAGTAGTCTATCATTCCTATTAATCCAGGATGTCACATTAACCACTGATTGCAACAAATCAGCAGCAAGCACAAAAAGGAGAGGGGATAAGGGATCACCCTGTCTGACCCCCCTTTTACATTTAAATTGTCTCCCTGAGATGCCATTTAATAGAACAGAGGAAGACCCACTATCCAAAAGTTGCTGCACCCAAACACTCCATTTTTTGGGGAAACCTTTGTGCTTTAAGATTTCCAAGATTGCCTCATGCTCAATAGAATAAAAAGCTTTCTCAAAGTCAATCTTTAGCAGCAACAAAGGTCTTTTGGATTGATGGCACTGATGAAGATATTCTAAAGTCCAAACAATACAGTCATGAATGGATCTCTCCTTGATAAATCCATATTGGTTCTTGTGAATGCACCTTGTGATGTCTTTCTGGAATCTGTTGGCAGCCATTTTGGTGAGAAACTTAATACCCACACTAGTAAGAGAGATGGGTCTGAAGTCATTCACAGTTTCAGGAACATCTTTCTTGGGGATGAGAGTGGTAAAGGAGCCTTTTAAACCTTCCAGATCAGCATGTCCACTGTGAAACTCCTCAGCCAACCTATAGAAATCAGAGGAAATTATGGACCAGCAAGATTTCAAAAATCTACCATTAAAACCATCAGGTCCAGGGGATTTGCCAGGTGGCATGAACTTGATTGTATCATCCATTTCTTTCCTGTCAAAAGGAGCCACCAAGGCATCCAAGCCATCCACTGGATCAAGCAGAGCATTCAGATTATAGGCCATGTCAATACCTGTGGCCACTCCCATTCTGTTTTTAAAAGCAGACCAAAAATCAGTAGCAAGGAGATCATGTGTGGAGCAAGGAGTTCCATCAGCTAACTGAAGAGAGGCAATAGAATTCCTTCTATGTCTCTCAGAGGCCATTGCTTGAAAAGACTTTGAGTTCTCCTCCCCCACCTTAACATATCTTTGGGTGCATCTTTTTTTCCAGTACATATGTTGCCAATGTAGTATTTTTTCAAGATGCAACTTGACAACCTTCCTGAAATTGGATTCAGGCACAGACAACTTCCTGAACTCTTCCAAGCAGTCAAGAATGAGAATGAACCTGTCGCACTTGGATATAATCACCTTGAAGTTGGAAAAAAAATTGCCAGTTCTTAAGGGCCCTCCTCAGTCTCTTGAACTTGTCCACAATTGTAGCCACAGAGTGAGCTTTAGAGGATGAAACTTCCCATGAGGATTTAACACAATCCAGAAACCCAGGCATCTCCACCCAATAGTTTTCAAATCTTAATAAGTTAGATTTTGGGATGGAGGTGTTTATGGCCACCACACAGGGTACATGATCAGAAGCAGTCTTAGCCAAAGGCAGCACCTGGGTGGAGGGGTAAAATAAGATCCAATTAGCAGAGGTGAAAAACCAATCCAGCTGCTCCAGCAAAGGGTTCTCCTGCATGTTAGACCATGTGAATCTCCTGCATTTGAGAGGGAGCTCAAGGAGACCAAGGTGGCCAATTATCTCATTGAAGATGAACATGTCATTAACATCTCCTCCAGGAAGATTCCTGTTATCCAGTGATCTAATAAAATTGAAATCCCCAAGTAGAAGCCAATTAGCATCAAAAGGGATGGACAGGTGATAAATCCAATCCACAAAAAGATCTCTCTGTTGTTGCACACAAGGGCCATAGACATTCACCAAAGTCCAAGATTCTGCATTGTGAGAGGAGGTGAAATGGATCACCATCCCAAAAGCTTGAGTTTCCACCAACTGACCATCAAAAATAGATGAATTCCAAATAGTAAGGATTCCACCAGAGGCACCTCTCGAGGGAACTACAGCGAATTGATCAAATCGCCTGGGGCAGAAAGATCTAATAAAATTGTGGTCAATATTCTCACATTTGGTTTCCTGAAGGTAGATAACCGCACAGTGGTTGTCCTCAATTTTCTCACGCACGACGCTTTGCCTGGCTGTAGAATTCAGACCATGAACATTCCAACATAGCACTTTCCAATCTCTAGTAGAAGTAAAATTCATAGGAACTAAAGGAGAAAGAAAGCAAGATAAATGTAAACATTACAGATATCAACCAGTTCCCGCAAAAGACCCAAGGGCCAAAAGAAATCTGCCCAAGAACAGTATCACAACTGGCCAATTTAGGGGCTTTCCAAACCCAAAGAGAAGAAAAGGAGTTAAACATCATCATCCTCATGAGGTGCCATTGAAGAGGATGGAGTCGCCATAAGCTTCTCCTTCGTCAGCAGAGCTGGGTCAATCTGCAGGTCAGCACCAATGGTCTGAAGGACTCTGATTGGAGTGGGTGGCAGCACCGGCTCCTCCTCCTGAGCTGGGCCTTGGTCTTGTCCTTCTGCAGATTCCTCAGGCATTATGGGAATGGGCTTGGTCTTGGGCTTCTTGCGCTTTTGGGCCAAGGGGAGTTCGGCCAAAGTTCCCGCCTTGAAGCCATCACGCTTGATCGTGCTTCTGGTGCAGCGCCTGACAGAAGTGTCAACAATAGGAGTTGTCCTCTTCTTGCGTCTTGATGTCGCCGCCTTCACCATGGGGGGCTGGAGAAAGTGATCTCCTTGGGGAGCTCCACCGCAGGCAGGGAGGGGGCTAGTGCAGGTGGCCCTGCATCATCAGCAATGTATGATATTGAAAACTCTAGAGAATTCACATCAAAAGCCATGCTCCAGGATCTCTTGGAGAAGATCAGTGGAAGAATAGGACTATAACTCAGGCTCCTGGGGATCTTGAGAGTGCAAATCTCAAGCAGCAACCTGGAGAAAGCCCTGCGCCATTGCATCTCAGGGGGCAGCTCGGGTCCTGCAGCAATCTTGATCATCCCCACAAATACTTGTTGTGGAGGGATAGGGGTGGGGCATAAGGGACGAGCGCTAAGATGGGCTCCTCATCAGCCGGCTGGTGCAACAATTGTTCCTCATCATCTGGGATATTGACGACCTCCACGACTGGTTGCTCGACAGAATCGGAGAGGTCAGGGTGGTCCAGCACCATGGAGTGTTGTTCTTGATCAGGCGCATCATGTTGCTGCTCCTGCTGCTCTTCCGGTTGGTTTGCATCTTCACCCCAGACTGCGTTCCCCGAACCCGGAGGGTCATTGGGCACTGGAGCATTGTCAGGTGCTGGTGCAGGGACGTTGTTCCAGCCAAGGGCCGGATATTGAGGAAGCGCCCAGGGAATGTTATCTGAGACAAGCTGCCCAGGCAAAGGATGGGGGTTTCCATTGAGCGGCATGGGATCCTCATCCTGCGGCATCTGATTTTCCCAATCCGCGCCCAGGACGTAACAAGCAGCGGTCCAGTTAACCCTGTTTCCTCCCCACTCAACGTAATCACCAAAAACCACGTCCCTTGGCACAAGATCAGTGGAGGAAAAAGATGCATGCACTATCGAGCGAACCAAATATGGATCTTCATAGTTCCACGAATGAAATTTCCCAAATGTATTTATGGCCTCTGACAGATTGTTAGTGTTACGATAATCCAAAGGCACCCTAATAAGCATGATCCAGCCCGTACGGAAATCATCCGCACCACGGAAACCTTCACCTTGGTCATGGTTGTAAAGCGTCTCTTCAATGTGAAGAGGACAAATTCTGAATATGCCATTGGGGGCGTGGGTACTTCCATTAAGGAGAAATCTGCCTATTTTGATCTAGAGAAGCTGGACTCCGTCTTTTCATGGCGGAGGAGTTGGTTTTATCTGAAGGACCAGTGCGTTGAAGGTCAGCGGTTTGGTCTGGCCCCTTTCGATCCTGTTGCGCGGGCGGTTAAGCGGTCTTCATGGGCACATCCTTTGTCTACTCGTGAGGTGTCTCTCGTGGAGCCCTTTGTGAAAAAGGTTACTGCTTTGAAGGATGAACTGACTGGCGGCCAGCTTATCTCCGTGTTTGTCAAGAGACGTGTGCAGCCGCTTCAGCATCGGGTGCGTCCCATGTGGCAATACACTGGTCCTGATGAATCGACCAGGTGTTCACCTGAGGAGTTTTCCAATGACGATCTTTTGGCCCGGGTTCAGCAAGTCACAAAGTGCACGAGCATTGGGGAAGAGAGTCTTGTTCGTCCTTACTCTGCTGACTTGCCTCTTCCTCAGGTACTTGTCTTTGAATTATTTAATTGTACTGTTGACTCGTTTTTGTTGATTGCTGATGTTGGTTTGATCTGTAGGGTCACACTCCTTTGTTGAACAATCCGCCGCAACCTGAAGATGCGGATATACTCGATGAACCTGGTGAGGTTGACCTTGATCCTGTGCCTGCGGGTGATGGGGGTGCTTCTGGCGCTTCAGGTGATGTTGCTGTCGAGTCCATGGGTGTCCCACCGCCAGTTGCGGATGACTCTGGGGATTCAAGTCCTCTTCGTGTCAAACGCGCTCGCCCTTTGAGTGCGAGTGGTCGTGATGCGATGGGTGGCGGTGATGACTTCCGACGGTCGTGCAACCTGCTATCCCGTGTCCTCCCTCAGTTGTCCAAAAGAGACGCATGTTCGGTATATTTCTCCGTCCGGGCGCTGCGCCTGCTGGGTTAGTGTAACTCTCCTCTTTGTCTTTCTTCTTGTTCCTTGCTTTGGCAGGTATTCTGAAGATAAGCCGTTTTGCAGGATTGCTCCTGCTCCGGCTGCTTCCTCTGCGAGTGCTGGTGATACGTCTCTAACGTATCTACTTTTCCAAACACTTTTGCTATTGTTTTGCCTTCATTCTTGCATGATTTGGACGAAACTAACCCGGACTAACGTTGTTTTCAGCAGAGCTGCCTGTATGGTTTTATTGTGTGCAGGAAAATGGATTTTTAGGTATCTCAAAAAATTCCGGGAAAATTCACAAAAAATCCACGCACCAGAAGCTTCCACCAGCCAGAAGTGGGGCTAGAGGGGGGCCACAGGGGCCCCAGGCGCCTGGCTGGCGCGGCCCCACCCCTGGCCGCGCCGGGGGGCTTCCTGGGAGGCTCCCACCTCCTCTCGTGCCCTACCTCGACTCCTATTTATTCTCGTGACGGAAAAACCCCAGAACAGAAGTCGCTTTTCCAGTTTCCGTCACGGAGCCGCCGCCACCCTCTGTTCTTCTTCGGGAGGGCTAATCTGGAGGCTGATTTGGCCTCCGGAGAGGGGAGATCGTCGACATCGTCATTACCATCACCAATCCATCCCTCCTCCATGACTTCTCTTCACATGTGTGAGTAATTCCCTGCTGTAGGCAAAGGGGATGGTAGGGATTGGATGAGTTAGATCGTGTAATATTTTATCAGATTGTTGGGGGCATGTTGCCTATCATCTAGATTGGTGTTTATCTTCTTTGCTTCAACTTGTCGCTCTTAATGCTTGTCACTTTGGGCCCGAGTGCCATGTTTTCAGATCTGAACCCTATGTGTTTTCATGAATATATTTGTGTTCTTGATCCTATCTATGAGTTGTATGCACCTATTATGGTCCGGAACCGGCGATCCCAAAGGTGACAGCTTGGGACACCAAAGGGGATGGTCCATAATTTGAGGATTCCATGTATCCATTGAGTTTATTGCTTTGTTCCAGTGCTCTTTGACAGGAGCACCTTAATCTCCATAAGTTCCCTTTGGCCCCGTTCGTAGCGGGATGGTAGGACAAAAGATTTTGTGCAAGTTCTTATTGCAAGAACGCACAACTACCTACGGGATACATGCCTAATGTTTGATATTTTCCTAGATGATCATTGCTTTTCTATGTGCCTTGCCCCGTGTTAGAATCTATTACATGTTCACTCTCATCCATGCAGCGCCCAACCATCTATCTCCCTAGCCTACAGTGTTTTCAATCCTGCTGGTCATTAGTTGTTACTTTTGTTGTTTACTTCTGCTGTCGCCACCATCACTATCATATCACCATTACCACTTATCTTTCGTTGCAAGTAAGTATATTTCAGGTGCTGTTGATTTGACAACTCAACTGTCAAAGCTTATAAATACTCTTTGGCTCCCCGTGTGTCGAATCAATAAATTGGGTTAACTTACCCGCGAAGACTATCTCGATCCCTTACGGTTGTGGGTCATCAAGTACCGTTTTCTGGCGCCGTTTCCGGGGAGCATAGCAATATTTACAAGTCTACTTGAAGTATCATGCATGCTGCACATCATTCGCTATGGGTAAGAAAGGAGACCCCAAGGTTCCGATCTTACCATCCCGTACAAGAATAGGTACTGTTCTGAACACTAGTGCTACACTTGATTCACCTTCTGTTATGAGTAATTTTACTTCACCACCACCACATGATGCTTCTACTGAGTCTGTCACTATGTCCGATACTTTTGATGATGCTTCCACTACTCTTGATGATACTACTTTTCTTGGCTACTATATTGAAACTCAGACTGCTAAGGCTGCAGCATAATCCAAGACCGAGACCCCTGCTACCTATATTCCTACCTGCAAAACCTTTGGTTACCCGTGCTTAGATGAACTCAAGGAGAGAATCCTTGATGATGATTATGTTACTCTTGATGATGATTTTTGCAGGGAACTCAGAGAGTGTGTCGACTCTGACCCTGATGCTGTTAAGGAGTTGCTCAAAAAGCACTCCATGAAGAACAAAGTTATTACTGATCCTAAATTTGCCACATCCCCTATATGCATCATTGATCCTGATTATGATTTCTCTGTTGATCTTTCACTTATATCTACAGTCGAGGCTGACCCCTTTTATGGCAGAGAAAATGATGATGCTATAGCATACTTTACCAAACTCGCTGAGCTAGGTAACCTATTCACTACTGATGAGAATATACGAAACTTCTATGTGGCCAAGCTTTTTCCTTTTTCTTTGAAGGAAGACGCTAAATCATGGTACAATGCACTACCCTATGGTTCCATTAAGAGTCATCAGGACTTAGTCCAATTCTTTGTTGATAAATATTTCCCAGCTCATATGCAACATGCTGCTTTGCAAAGAATCTATAACTTTAAACAATTGCAGGATGAGCACCTACCTAAAGCTTGGGGGAGGTTTTGTGATTTACTTAAGGTTATGCCGGGACATGGAGTCCCCAAGAATGAATTGCTTGATATATTTTACGCTGGTTTAACCGATGAATCCAGATCCTGCCTGGATAGTTGTGCTAGTTGTGTTTTCAGGGAAAGAACACCAGACGATGCTGAAGAATTAATGTGCAAAATTGCCAAGAACTATGAAGATTGGTCCGTTCCTGAACCACTTCTACCACCGAAAAAGAGGGGCATGCTAGTTCTGAGCCCCGAAGATATGCAAGAAGCAAAGAGGTCTATAAAGGAGAAAGGTATTAAAGCTGAAGACGTGAAGAATTTACCGCCTATTGAGAAGTTGTGTGAGCCTACTACTCGCCCTCCCTTGGTAGAGGTACACTCTCTATTAGACTTTACTGAAAGTGACATCCCTAAAGGTAAGCCTCCCGACCAATGCTTAGATGAGCTTGATAATTCTATTATTAAGCAAGACCATTTTAATAGGAGGATACAAAGTCAGTTGCATGATAACTCTCTTGCTATCAAAAGTTTGTGTGGTGTTCTAGAAAGAACAGTTAATGATGTTAAATGTCTTGTTAAGCATTTTCATATGGTTCAAACTCAGCTTGAAAAAATTTCTAATGTGCAAAAAGATTTGCTTGCTAATAATGCCAAACAGGACATACAAGCTTATGGCATCAAAACTAGGGGTGGAACACACACCCAGGACCCACTCTATCCTGAGGGGCATCCAAATAGGATCGAGCAAGATTCTCAAGTACAAGAAGAGGACGAGACTGTTAGCTCTCCGAAGAAAAAGAAGAAAAAGAAACACAAGGAGGCTCACAATCCCGATGATCCTATTATAAGTGAAAAGCCAGCTGTTGATCCTAACAGCATATCTACCTCCGATGCTGAAACAGAAGACGGTGCCGAGCCTGAAGGAAAAGACGCGAAGAAGGATGATTCTCCCGAGGTAAGAGAAGAAGAAACACCTGATAAACGCAAGAAGTACTCTAGAGAAGACTTCATCGCAAGAAGACATGGGAAGGAAAGAGAACTATGGATACAGAAGCCCATTCCCTTTCCAGGTAAGTCCCTCAAATCTAAAGAAGAAGAGCACTATAATAAATTTTGTGAATGGATGAAACCTCTTTTTCTTCAAATCCCTTTGACTGATGCTATTAAGTTACCTCCCTATTCGAAATATATGAAAGATATTGTCACAAATAAAAGAAAAGTTCCTAATGAGTAAATATCTACTATGCTTGCTAACTACTCTTTCAGTGGCAAGATTCCTGAGAAGCTTGGTGATCCAGGTATACCCACCATTCCTTGCTCCATAAAGAATAATTACGTCAGAACTGCTTTATGTGATCTTGGTGCAGGAGTGAGTGTTATGCATTTCTCTCTTCACAAGAGGCTTTGTTTAGAGAAACTAATCCCTACAGATATCTCCTTCAGATGGCTGACAAATCAACATTTGTCTCCATTGGTATTTGTGAGGATGTTCCCGTTGAAGTTGCTAACTGTTTGATCCTTACAGATTTTGTTGTGCTTGACATGCCCGAGGATGGGAGCATGTCCATTATTCTTGGTAGACCTTTCCTTAACACCGCATGTGCTATTATTGATTGTAATATAGGAAAGGTCACTTTCAACGTTGATGATAAAGAACACACGGTGTATTTTCCAAAGAAGATTGACAAGAGGCATGGCCTTAACTCTATAGAGAATGTTGAGACCGTGAAAATTGGAGAATGGGACTGTCCACTACATGTGCACCACAAATACAAAACCATTATGGTGGGGACAATGTCCATTAAAGTAAAGGTGCAATGATCACTCCATAAGAGGTGAGACTTCTTGTTCTATATATCGCCGGTTTGTTGGTAAGACTTGATCAACCTTACTAGTGAGCTTGTTTTATATAGGTAAAAAGTTAAGCTTGTTATGTTTTCATTTGCTTTAGCTTTTATTCTCTTTGCTGTACCAAGTTTTTTGTGTTTTTGAAGCTTCACAATACTAATCACTGCTTTAAGTTTTCAGAAATTTTTGCAGCTTTTTGAACTCCGAGAAATTTTCAACAGTGAACTTTTAAGTAAAAATCCAGAAAAAAAAATCCATGCCGGGAGTGACCCAGAGGTACCTGGGGCTGACCAGGGGGGCCACCAGTGGCCCAGGCGGCCAGCTGGCGTGGCCTGCCCCCTGGCCGCGCCCATAGGGCGCCTGGGGCCCACAGGTCCGACCTCTAGGTGAGTCTTCTTCCTCTCTCTCTCTTTCTTTCCAAAAACACGAGTTCTGGCCCTGGAACTTGCGTTCTTGCTGTTCGTGGAGGTGATTTTCGATCTCTCTCCACAACCCATCATTTGAGCTGGGATTTTGAGCAAATACTCCCTGGTATGTAACTCCTGCACTCCTCCAAATAGATTTTTGCTTGGTGGCTTCATTTGTGAGTATTTAGTAGTTCTTGGTGTTGTTTAGATGAGCTTGCTTGCATGTGTAGAAGTTTATTTTCCAAGTTTTGATGCAAGTTTTTGCCTTAGGTAAGTGGGTTGAGTAGTTTTTCTTAACTCACTTTGTTTAAATCCTTGTTTTTGTAATTTTTCAAAAATTTCAGAAATGAGTTTGCTAGGAAGAGCAAAGGGGTGGCTTGGGAAGAAAAGGCCCGAGCGCTCCGATCGAGTTACAAGAGCTGCAGCTTCACCCTCGACTGCTAGGGTGAGCTACAACGAAGATCATGTGCCCTTAGAGTTGTTGGAGGACACAAATCCAGCACGTGCAATGACTTTCCAGTGCAATGAATTCCTTGAAGCTGCAGGAATTAAGGAGGAGTTCTATAATCTTTGTGCTAATGCAGGTCTGACGCGGTTCGCAACGTGCCGTGTTGCTCAGTATCAAAAACTCACCTCCTGTTTCATTAACAGTTTTAGATATAACCTTGATACTGGTTCTATTGAGTTTAAAATTTACAATAATCTTTTGACCATGCCTTTGGAAAAGTTTTGTGAAATAATAGGTGTGCCGAACGTTGGACTGACGGCAAAGATAAGCTCTCAGCCCTCCGAGCTGAGAACCGTCTTCAACTCTCTCTGTAGCATGGATACGAGGGATATTCATCGGTTAAAAATCTCCAGCATCTTATTCCCACACCTCAGGTATTTTGCGTACTATATTGCTAGAGGGGTGTTAGCTCGTGACAACACGATCATCATTTCTGCGCCGGATATTGCTATCCTGGCAACCGCCCTCTCGGGGAGGTTTGATTATATTGTGGGTGCCTTAATTGCTTGACGCCTTGCTATGAACGGTAACAAGGGAGATTTATTTGGTGGCGTTTACGCCACACTTATCCTAGAGTCTCTTAATGGCACCCCCCACCCTGATGATAAGCCTTTTACTTATTTAAGTTTTGATCTTGCTGCTATGAAAAGGCATAAGTTTGTTACCCATGACTTCCGAGTTTGGTAACCTTGATTATATCTTGCGTTCCGGAGCCACCATGGAATGCAAGATCCGTCTACCTGCACCTCTTTTGTTCGATTTCTCTCGCAGGAACGGATGGTCCTTTGATGTTATCCAGTTCGATGAGTTCGTGGTCCAGCATCAGTTTCATAACCCCATGGAGGGGGTTGTGCCCGACGAGGAGGGGCATGGTGAGTTACCACCTTTCCAGAGGGAAACCGTCACCCAGTTTGGTGAAGGGTCTTCCTCTGCTTGGAGCATGGATCCTTCTTCGTGGGAGGATCCGAGGACTTCGGTGTACGCACCGGAAGCCTCATACGACCCTTGGACTCACCAGTACCACCCTGGAGCAGGAGGCTCCTGGGGACATTAGCTACTACCAACTTAGGCCAAAAGCCTAAGCTTGGTGGAGTACGTGCCCTTCTCACTTTTCCATTGTATTATCCGTTTTATTTTTGTTTGCTTTA
The DNA here is from genome assembly GCA_950022295.1 of Bromus sterilis. Taxonomy (NCBI): domain Eukaryota; kingdom Viridiplantae; phylum Streptophyta; class Magnoliopsida; order Poales; family Poaceae; genus Bromus; species Bromus sterilis. The sequence goes on along the minus strand of OX465601.1, from coordinate 131,079,639 downwards.
ATCTTTTCGAAGTTTTTGCTTGTTCTTCTTTGATTATTTCTTTGCAAAAACAACAAAAAGATTTTCTCTTTTCTTTTGCTCTCGTTTAAACCTTTAAAAAACCCCAAAAAGATTTATTTTCTCTCTTTAGTTTGCTTTGTTTTCAGAGTTCAGCTCGAGTCCGTGATGGCATTTGATAATATTTCCCACGTTCGATCGTGCAAGTGACAAGGCATTAATGAAGAAGATCGACGGAAGGGAAGCAACAAGGAAAACTGGTATGAACTCTTCTTGTTTCTACTTTTGTACATATGCCTGTACTTATGATCTAGAGACCAGCTTGTAGAGACATAGTGCTATGTTTACAATGCTTTCCCAGTGTTCATGCTTTCCTTGTGGCAAGTCTCAAATAGCTAGAGTACATAATGTGTTGTTGAAATGATTTACATGCATTGCATTGTTCATGGTTTGGCATACTGAAGTGGTATTTCCCTTCGGAGAATTTTTGGATTGACTTGGCACATGTTCACACATGTTTATGACTAAAAAGTATATTATGCCTTGATGATCTTTTTGTTTCAGAATAGTTATATCACTTTCATGCCCGATTCAATGTTGCTTTGTCGCTCTGCATGATTATGACAGTTATTGCTCTCTAGTTGGTCGCTTCCCAGTCTTTTGCTAGCCTTCGCTCGCACTAAGCGGAGTTCGGCTTGTGCATCCAAAATCCTTGAAACCAGTTATTCCATTTCATTCCACCATACCTACCTATATGTGGTATTTACCGGCCACTCCTAACTTAGACTTTCATGTGCCATCTCGAAATTTATTCAAAAGCTTCCCTTTTGTAACCGTACAAGCTCATGGTGCGGTGAGGGGAAATCAGTATCTTGCATGCCAAAAATATTTTGACGGAAGTTTTAAATAGTCAAGAAAAAAAATATGAGAGTTACACCTCCCCCATACTTGATGATGGAGTGAAATGGACCAAATGCTGCTTATGATAGATGGAACGATACCCTCCTTCCATCCTTGAGGCAAAATAAAAGGTTCCGTAGACCATCAAAGGATTTATGGATAAGGGAATATGTGTAAGCAAAAGGCATTAATATGGTTGGCATGGGAGATATTGAGAGACCCTTACCGTTCACCGTTGACTGGAAAGTTACACCTCTCAAAAGATTTTTATCTCTGTTTTCAAAACCAAGAGCTCTGGCACATGTTTAGTCTTTGCTTCCTTTCACGGGTTTTCAACCTTGCCATCAAAAGCCACGGTTCGAGAGTCTCCACCTTCTTTCTTCAAAGCACCAACTATGAGAGCATAATTTTCATTCTTAGTGTAACATGCATTGTCCCAAAGTATTACATTTTCTTCTGCATGCTTGTGTTATTACTAGTCTGAAATACTGAGTTCTAGTCACCTTTAAAACTCCGGAGGAGTTTCTGCATTTATGTTTTGCTTCACTCATGGAGGCTAGTGAAATTCCACTCAAGTATGTTCAAGCTATGTGCATTGTGATCTTTTCTTGATTTTCAGTACCATATTATTTACTTTCAGTTGTTTGTGATTGATCACATGAAAGAAGAATTGCTTCGTGCATTGTCCTTATAGCATTGTTTCAATACTTGCTAAACTCTTTTCGTAGTACATGCTTATATACCTCTAATGAAGCAAAAGAGTTTGTCAAAGTTTTCTTTGTCGCGTCCAGTTCGTTGAACTGAATTGCTTGAGGACAAGCAATATGATAAGCTTGGGGGAATTGATACGTCTCAAACGTATCTACTTTTCCAAACACTTTTGCTATTGTTTTGCCTTCATTCTTGCATGATTTGGACGAAACTAACCCGGACTAACGCTGTTTTCAGCTGAGCTGCCTGTATGGTTTTATTGTGTGCAGGAAAATGGATTTTTAGGTATCTCAGAAAATTCCGGGAAAATTTACAGAAAATCCACGCACCAGAAGCTTCCACCAGCCAGAAGTGCGGCCAGAGGGGGGCCATAGGGGCCCCAGGCGCCTGGCTGGCGCGGCCCCAACCCTGGCCGCGCCGGGGGGCCGCCTGGGAGGCTCCCACCTCCTCTCGTGCCCTACCTCGACTCCTATTTATTCTCGTGACGGGAAAACCCCAGAACAGAAGTCGATTTTCCAGTTTCCGTCGCGGAGCCGCCACCACCCTATGTTCTTCTTCGGGAGGGCTAATCTGGAGGCTGATTTGGCCTCCGGAGAGGGGAGATCGTCGCCATCGTCATCACCATCACCAATCCATCCCTCCTCCATGACTTCTCTTCACATGTGTGAGTAATTCCCTGATGTAGGCAAAGGGGATGGTAGTGATTGGATGAGTTAGATCATGTAATAGTTTATCAGATTGTTGGGGGCATGTTGCCTATCATCTAGATTGGTGTTTATCTTCTTTGCTTCAACTTGTTGCTTTAATGCTTGTCACTTTGGGTCCGAGTGCCATGTTTTCAGATCTGAACCCTATGTGTTTTCATGAATATATTTGTGTTCTTGATCCTATCTATGAGTTGTATGCACCTATTATGGTCCGGAACCGGCGATCCCAAAGGTGACAGCTTGGGACACCAAAGGGGATGGTCCATAATTTGAGGATTCCATGTATCCATTGATTTTATTGCTTTGTTCCGGTGCTCTTTGACAGGAGCACCTTAATCTCCATAAGTTCCCTTTGGCCCCGTTCGTAGCGGGATGGTAGGACAAAAGATGGTGTGCAAGTTCTTATTGCAAGCATGCACAATTACCTACGAGACACATGCCTAATGTTTGATATTTTCCTAGATGATCATTGCTTTTCTGTGTGCCTTGCCCCGTGTTAGAATCTATTACATGTTCACTCTCATCAATGCAGCGCCCAACCATCCATCTCCCTAGCCTACAGTGTTTTCAATCCTGCTGGTCATTAGTTGTTACTTTTGCTGTCGCCACCATCACTATCATATCACCATTACCACTTATCTTTCGTTGCAAGAAAGTATATTTCAGTTGCGGTTGAATTGACAACTCAACTGTCAAAGCTTATAAATACTCTTTGGCTCCCCGTGTGTCGAATCAATAAATTGGGTTAACTTACCCGCGAAGACTATCTCGATCCCTTACGGTTGTGGGTCTCGAAAACCCATACTAAGACATGCATGTTATAAACATACACGCAGCACACATGCCTAGTATGAACAGAAGGTATCATCACATAACTCTACAAGTACTTCTTTATTGACTTACACATAGAGCATACAAAGATCACATGTCTGTGATCAACATTACATCATACAACGGAAGCAATTTAGGTCTGAGTACAGACAAGTTTAACAAATGGCTTAGAGAAGCCTTGTAAACATACATGCCCTTCCACGAGGGACCAGACTGCTGTCTGGAACTATACTACCAAGGTCAACGTCGAGCTTCACGAAGGTGACTCCATCGGGGTCTGAGTTCTCATCTAAAACATAGAATAAGCAAACATGAGTACAAAGTCGTACTCAGCAAGACTTACATCGGAACTACAACTCGTGCTCAAGTATCAAGGTAAAGGGAGGTGGGGTTCAACATGCAGAAATGCCAGCTTTGACTTGGCTAGTCCTGTACTACGAGTACCAGACTTGAGGTAAGAAGCGTACACGAGTACACTACCAAGCCTCCAACCAATACACCACTATGGATACTTCCTCGACTTCCCCACGAGGAAGCACACCATAGCACTCACGCTTATCTTGCGAGTTTTATAAGTATCCAATCAAGTTGTATATGATCAAGTAAAGGTCTCCAAGTAGTCCATAACCGCGGACACGGCTATTCGAATAGTTCATTAACCCTACAGGGGTGTACATATTCACACGCGTGTCATCACTTATCGCCTCATTCTTGTCACCCTTCAAGCGGATGTCGGACGTGGATGAAACCAAGGCACTACCTTCACATCACCTTCTCTAATTCAGGAGTCGACTACCTGAGTTTGTCACCACTCGAGAGTCCGGCTGGTTCCACGAAACGGACTCAGATAATGCAAGGGACCGAGACGCCACCTTTGACAGATGGTTTCACTGCCTCACAGGTCCACCCACATATCTATGGTTAGGTCAAATGGAATGCCCAAATCTAGTGAGACTCTTGGACCGGATCAGGTACGTAAAGAGGCCCAACGGGGCTCCCATAAACCCTACATGTGGTCATACTCTTTGTCTTGGATCACAAAACAGGAACTCGGGCCTAGGGCAGTGTTCAACGCGACAACTTACTGTGTACTCCTACACAACCTCTCATCGTTCACCTTTGTTTAGGGTGGTTCACCAACACGTTATCATCAGCATCACTGTGTTCATTCCATCCCGAATCACAATCATACCATCCTCATTGTATCACTAAGCAACAATAAGCAGTAACAGTTGCAGGGGCCACATGCTCATCATTCAACTCCTAAATCTGCTAGGATTGTGGTTTGCTTAATACGGTGACAAAATGATAGGTCATGCATCGGAATGGGTTCAACTATGCGAAAGAACTTGTCTCGGTGATCTTCTAAACATGCACACGCGAGACTAAGAGGGAAGTAGGATTTTATAGACATGATCAATGGGGGTTTGCTTGCCTTGCTGACGATACACTGGTTTATCGAACTTCTGCTTCAGGGGGTGACCACCGTCTCGGAAAAGATGGTACCTGAAACAAACATCAACAAAGGGGGCCAACATCCAATAAAATGCACAAGCACATGGTAAGTTTGTCCATGATTTATATGGTACTGGTTTGTTGACAATTCAATTTGATTGAAGTGTATTCCAAAGGACTTGCAAATTCAAACTTCAAACTCAAATTCAAATTATGACATATGCATGTTTGCTACTGTTCACCCATTTTAGAATGGTCAAACATGAAAACAAATTGCATATTCTTAATCCTTGCATTTTTCTGATAATTTTTCATATATTATTTATTAAATTTGGAGTTAATATGAATTTTCTATGAATTTCCAAAGTTTATTCCTTTTTCTGACTTTTCTACATTATTTTAAATCATTTAGCAATTTATTGCGTCAGCATGACGTAGGACTGACGTAAAGGGGCCTCTAACGCCTGGTTCCCACTGGTCAGTGAGAGAGGGGGTTAATCCCTCTCTGTTTAGACTAACAGGGGGGTTTAGGGTGGCTGGGGCCCATCTGTCTGTGGGTGTGGGGTTAGTTTAGTGGGTGATTAAGGTTAATTAACCTGGGCCCGTCGGACGATCGTCGACGGCGACCACAGGCACAGCGGAGGGCTCGCCGGAATTTGATTTAGGCCACGGGGGGGACGGGCCTTGCGCCAAACGGTCGCCCGTGGTCTTCCGCGTCTGGTGCACCAAGAAGGGGGCGTCAGGGATCTCTGGAGCGACGACGGCATCGTCCTGCACGGCAGCCGCGACCCTGCTCCGACGAGACCAGCGCCTAGAGCACGGGAGGGGTCGGAAGAAGAGCGGAAACGCGAGTGAGATCAACCTGAGCTAGATGGAGGGGTCGAGGACGCCGGAAGAAGCAAGTCGGCGGCTTAATTCCAACAATGGCGCACGGCGGCCGTGGGAAAGAACTCATCGCGGGCGGCGTCTCCAGGGGCTTGCTTGCTCGATTCGGGGTGCAGCTTGATGAAGACGTCGGTTGCGGAGATGCTGGACAGAATGGTCCGCCGGGATATGCTCGATGGCCACGCATTGCACGGCGACGTGCTCCGGCAGGCGCTCGGATTCTCGCCAGATTCGTGAGGAGGAGGAAGGGGGCGACCCGTGGATGGGGAGGATGAGCTCGGGGGGGGGCGTCTGGGGCTGCGTGGCAAGAGGAGGGAGGCAGGGGAGGCCTAGAAGGCCCTCGGCGGCGTCCACGACGCTCGGCTCGCCACCAAGGTGCTTGGAAGCGAGGGGAGGAAGAAGACAAGCTCCAGGTGGGCTTGGGCTGGGATTTGGCTAGTTGGGCCCGAGGCCTTAGGGGGGTGGGCTTGTTTGCCTTTTCTAATTTCTTTTTCTTTTTTTTCTCTGCTAATTTGTTTGCTCTAAAAAATAAAATACCAGAGCTTTTTAAAAATCCCAAAACTTTTATGTGGGCTTAGGGGTCATGCCACAAGCCACTCACAAGTTTTTGGTGACTTTTGAAATTCAACAATTTGAATTCAAATTCTAATTGGAGTTTAATTTAATTTCCAGAGCACCTTTTGAATTTTTGAATATTCCATGGGCATGGGAATGAACCCAAACCACTTTTAAAATGATCACCATCATTTATAGGAATTTTCCAAATGTTCAAATGTTTTTTGGAAAAATATTTTTATCTGGTCATTTGAATTAATTTCTCAGGGCTTTTTCTTTTCCCCATTTTTGACTTTCATTTGAAATTTTCACATGATTCAAAGGGCACAAACAAACCCTAGCACTTACCTAACTTGGGGTTGTGACAACTCGCCCCCACTCAAAAGAATCTCGTTCCGAGATTCAGAAGTCGTCGGGAGGAAGGTGGGGTACTCGGCACGGAGGCGGTCTTCTCTTTCCCAGGTTGCTTCTTTCTCGGAGTGATGTGACCATTGCACTTTGAGGAACTTGATCTTCTGACGACGAGTGACACGCTCTGCTGAATCAAGAATACGAACGGGGTACTCTCTATAAGAAAGGTCATCTTGGAGATCAAGCGTTTCATGGTCGACTTCGCGGATGGGGTCCTTGAAGCAACGCCTGAGTTGTGACACATGGAATACATCATGTACTCGGGAAAGGTGCGGAGGTAGTTCAAGTTGGTAGGCAACTTCTCCATGTTTAGCAAGAATGCGGAAAGGTCCGATGTAACGTGGGTCCAACTTGCCTTTGATGACGAAGCGTTGGGTTCCCTTCAGAGGAGTAACCCGAAGGTAAGCTTTCTCATCAAGATTGTAGCTCTCCTCTCTATGATGACGATCATAGTAGCTCTTTTGACGAGACTGGGCGGCTTTCAATTGATCACGAACAATGCGAACTTGCTCTTCTGCTTCCATGATCATATTCGGTCCAAAGAATTGTCTTTCGCCGGTTTCTGACCAGTTTAGGGGTGTTCGACATCGTCGGCCATAGAGGAATTCAAAGGGAGCCATGTTCAGACTAGATTGATAGCTATTGTTATAAGCAAATTCGGCGAAGGGAAGAGATTTCTCCTAATTCTTTCCGAAAGAGATAACACAAGCTCTGAGCATGTCTTCCAAGATTTGATTGACCCTTTCAACTTGACTGCTAGAATGAGGATGGAAAGCTGTACTAAAGGAGAGATGAGTTCCCATAGCATTTTGAAAACTTTCCCAGAATCTAGAGGTGAAAAGGCTACCACGATCAGAATTTATTTCCAAAGGAACACCGTGAAGAGACACAATTCTAGAGACATACAAGTCCGCTAACTGGCTAGCAGTTATAGACTCGCGAACTGGAAGGAAGTGAGCAACTTTGGAATACGGTCAATGACAACGAAGATGGCATCATTTCCTTTCTGGGTTTTTGGAAAGCCGGTGATGAAGTCCATACCTACCTTGTCCCATTTCCACTCTGGAATAGACAATGGTTGAAGAGTACCAGCAGGTCTTTGGTGTTCTGCCTTAATGCAACGGCAAACATCACATTCGGCAACAAATTGTGCAATTTCTCTCTTCATCCGGGTCCACCAAAATCTCTGGCGTAGATCTCGGTACATTTTTGTGCTACCGGGATGAATTGAGAGGGGAGTGTCATGAGCTTCCTTAAGGATCAGCTGCTTTAGGTCTTCATTCTCAGGAACTACTAAACGATTTTCAAAGAATATCGTTCCTTGATCATTTGCAGAGAAACATTTAGCAACCTCGCTAATAATGTTCTGCTTGATGTCTTGAATACCACTATCTTGTTTCTGGGCGGCTATGATTTGATCCTCAAGGGTTGGTTTCGCCACCAGGGTAGAAAGAAATCCATGAGGAACTATCTCAAGATTGAGCTTGCGAAATTCCTCATGCAGAAGTGGTTGATACTGTTGTAACATGAGGTTGTTACAATACGACTTACGTCTTAGTGCATCAGCCATGACATTGGCCTTGCCTGAGGTGTAAGAAATTCCTAAGTCATAATCTTTTATCAACTCTATCCAGCGTCTTTGCCTGAGATTAAGATCTGGCTGGGTGAATATGTATTTGAGGCTTTGGTGGTCAGAATAGATCTCACAACAATTACCAAGGAGGTAATGTCGCCATGTCTTCAGGGCATGAACTACGGCAGCGAGTTCAAGATCATGGGTAGGATAGTTCTCTTCATGTGGACGCAACTGGCGTGAAGCATATGCTACCACATGTCGATCTTGCATAAGTATGCATCCTAACCCTTGCCGTGAAGCGTCACAATAGATCTCGAAATCCCTTTTGGTGTCTGGAGGTGCAAGTACGGGTGCAGAAATCAATCTTCTTTTTAGCTCTTGAAAGCTTTCCTCACACTTGGGGGTCCATTGGAATTTCTTATCTTTCTTGAGGAGTTCAGTTAGAGGCTTTGCAACTTTGGAGAAGTTCTCAACGAAGCGGCAGAAATAGCTGGCTAAGCCAAGAAAACTCCTAACTTGCTTAACCGATTCAGGTGGAGTCCAGTCAAGGACGGCCTGAACTCTCTTGGGATTGACTGCAACACCTTTCGCAGAAATCACGTGGCCTAAGTAGGTCACTTCTGGTAGCCAAAATTCACACTTGGAGAACTTGGCATAAAGGCGATGCTCTCTAAGTTTCATCAATACCAACCTAAGATGTTCTGCGTGCTCTTCTTCGTTCTTCGAGTAGATGAGAATGTCATCAAGATAAACTACAACAAATTTATCTAGGTACTCCATGAAGATCGAAGTCATTAACCGCGAGAATGTGGCGGGGGCATTGGTTAAACCGAAGGACATGACAGTGTACTCATAAACACCATATCGAGTAGTGAAAGCCGTCTTGGGAATGTCCTCGTTTCAGATTTTGATTTGATGATAGCCTAATCTCAAATCCATCTTGAAAAAGACAGAGGATCCTGCAAGTTGATCATAAAGATCATTGATCCTGGGCAGTGGGTACTTGTTCTTTATCGTCGCTAGATTTAGCGGGCGATAGTCTACGCACATCCTTTCTGTTCCATCTTTCTTCGTTACGAACAGAACGGGGCAACCTATGGCGATGAGCTAGGGCGGATGAATCCTTTTGCCAACGAAGCATCAAGTTGGGTTTTTAACTCAGCTAACTCATGTGGGGCCATTCTATATGGGCGTTTGGAAATTGGGGTTGTGCCTGGTATAAGATCCACTATGAATTCTACACATCTGTCAGGGGGCATCCCCGGCAGTTCTTCAGGAAAGACATCCGGAAAGTCACGAACCACCGGAATATCTTCAAGGTCAGGAAGGGGAAGCACATTCAAAGTATGCATCTGGATTCTAGAACTGGGTGAAGTGCAGTCAATGATCTGGCCTGAAGAATGGGTGAGTTTAACTGATTTGGCTTTACAATCAAGGAAAGCATTCTGCCTTGATAACCAATCCATTCCTAAGATGACATCAATGTCTGAAGATTTGAGGGCTATAAGAGAAGCAAGGAATACTAAACCCTCAATTGCAATTTGATTGCCATGGCTTACCCTATTAGTTTGCCACTTTGAACCAGGAGTTTGAATGATCATTGGAGAAAACATTTCTTCAAAGGGGAACTCATGACGAAGTGCATAACTCTCCGACATGAATGAATGAGAAGCTCCTGGATCGAAAATAACGGAGGCGGGAACATGATTGACTGGGAGTGTGCCAAGAATGACGTCAGAAGTAGCAGTGGTGTCCTCAACAGAGATTTGATTCACATATCCACTACTTGTGACTGAGAGCTTTGCTGGGATGGTTTTGGTGGTTGCTTTCTTTGGAGGCTTGTGACTAGGTCGACGTGGTGCCACCAACACTGTAGGGCATTGTCGGAAGTAATGGCCTGTCAGACCACACGTGAAACACATCCTGCCTGAATTGCTGGGAGCAGGATTACTTGATTGCACACCATCATTCCTGGGAGGAACAATGTGTTGAGGTGGATGGCATATATTGGATGGTGGCCTCTGAAGAAAGTTTTGAGGTATGGCACGAGTTGGGATACATATTCGGCGTTTCTGAGGGGCTGAACTTGAAGAAGAAGCAAGCTCAAGAGCATGCTTGCAGGACTCTTCGAACACTTCATTGCCATGCTCAGCTCTGAAGGATCTGTTGACTTAATCCTCAAAGGTGGAAAATTCAAGGAGGTTGAGATCATGACGAAGGATGGGGCTAAGTCCCTTACGGAACCTTGCCTGCTTTCTGGCATCGGTGGTGATCTCATCTTAGGCATAACGAGCAAGACGGTTGAACTCCGTCACATAATCATGAATGGACATCTCTCCTTGAGTAAGATTGCATAACTCTTGCTTCTTGCGCTCCATTACCTCATCTAGAAGGTGGTACCCTCTAAAGGCATCACAGAATTGCTGCCATGTCACTAGGTGACCATCAGGCTGCATCGCAACATAGTTCTCCCACCATTCAGCAGCAGCATATTCCAGAAAGTATGCCGCGAATATAACTCGGTCATTGGGAGCAACATGTGCCGTGTCAAGCTTACGCTCGATGGAACGGAGCCAATCATCAGCTTCAAGGGGCTCAGAAGAACATCGGAATACCGGTGGCTTGAGGAGGATGATGTCCTGAATGCTCACAACCACATTGCAATGACGTGAGGTATTCTGCTCGATGAGCTCCAGAAGGCGTGTTTGATCACGTTGATTCTTCTCAGATTCCATCATGATTTCCGCCGCAGAAGGCGGTGGTTGAGGTGCATCATCATTTCGATTCCGATCACGGTCTCGATTGCGACGAACAGCACTACGGGTTCCACCTGACATCATGTGTGATAAAAATCAACAATCAAAACAGGTTGTACGATGGAATCAAAGATAAGAGGACATGTTTTAGGCAGAAAGATTGTAATGCAAGGGCAAAGATTCATAGAAACACGGAACAAATCTGGCAGCATAACGGCTACACCGGGATGGAAAACAAGACAACCTCGAGGAGATTGGACAGAACTTCCTCAAGGAACTCAAAACCACGGAGACTCGGGACGACCACAACAATCCTACGGCTACAAGGAAGCACTCAACGAGATGTTCTAGTAATACATAGATGAGCCTAGTCCTATCATCCCGTAGAAAAGATAAGGGTGACTCAGAACTCAGATCGATGAGGGTAAGGAGAAAAACAAGCCTTACGTTGTTCCCTTTATACCCAAGTAAATATATAACTATAGAATGCTACACTCGACTTCGACCAAGGGTTGAAATAATCCTACAGACAGTCCTTCTCTGATACCAAGTCTGTCGGGACCCGGAATATGCGTATGTAATTCCAGTCACGATGCAATCACATGGAGAGCCGAGAGTCATACCCACTTGTCTAAGAAGACAAGGCCAAGCGCAGAACACTCTAGGAAAGCATCAAACGTGAGGGGCATCCCATCCAGGCCGGATGATCAACTGAGATGGGTCCTCAACGTCCGCTCACAAGTCTAAATGCTTATGGGTGGTGAATCCCATACTCATAGACAAGTCGCCTCAACCATGTTATCGATTGAATCCTAACTCTTACATAGACTTACTCCAGCCCGATCACTTAGTCGGGGTCTAGGGCGGGCTCGATCATACAACAAAGTGTGCACGTGACAGAGTCACGATCAATCGCATCGCGATGCCCCAAGATGCGCACATCTAAGGGCCACTTTGTGTATAAAAGACCGCCAGCCAGATCACAACTAAGGTCTCGAAAACTCATACTAAGACATGCATGTTATAAACATACACGCAGCACACATGCCTAGTATGAACAGCAGGTATCATCACATAACTCTACAAGTACTTCTTTATTGACTTACACATAGAGCATACAAAGATCACATGTCTGTGATCAACATTACATCATACAACGGAAGAGATTTAGGTCTGAGTACAGACAAGTTTAACAAATGGCTTAGAGAAGCCTTGTAAACATACATAAGCGATACTGAGAGGGAAGTAGAATTTTATAGACATGATCAATGGGGGTTTGCTTGCCTTGCTGACGATACACTGGTTTATCGAACTTCTGCTTCAGGGGGTGACCACCGTCTCGGAAAAGCTGGTACCGGAAACAAACATCAACAAAGGGGGCCAACATCGAATAAAATGCACAAGCACATGATAAGGTTGTCCATGATGTATATGGTACTGGTTTGTTGACAATTCAATTTAATTGACGTGTATTGCAAAGGACTTGCAAATTCAAACTTCAAACTCAAATTCAAATTATGCCATATGCATGTTTTCTACTGTTCACCCATTTTAAAATGGTCAAACATGAAAAAAATTGCATATTATTAATCCTTGCATTTTTCTGATAATTTTTCATATATTATTTATTAAATTTGGAGTTAATATGAATTTTCTATGAATTTCCAAAGTTTATTCCTTTTTCTGACTTTTCTGCATTATTTTAAATCATTTAGCAATTTATTGCGTCAGCAGGATGCAGGACTGACGTCAGGGGGCCTCTGACGGCTGGGTCCCACTGGTCAGTGAGAGAGGGAGTTAATCCCTCTCTGTTTAGACTAACAGGGGGTTTAGGGGGGCTGGGGCCCATCTGTCTGTGGGTGTGGGGTTAGTTTAGTGGGTGATTAAGGTTAATTAACCTGGGCCCATCGGACGGTCGTCGACGGCGACCACAGGCGCGACGGAGGGCTCGCCGTAATTTGATTTAGGCCACGGGGGGTACGGGCCTTGCGCCAAACGGTCGCCCGTGGTCTTCCGCGTCTGGTGCACCAAGAAGGGGGCGTCGGGGATCTCTGGAGCGACGGCGGCGTCGTCCTGCGCGGCAGTCGCGACCCTGCTCCGACGAGACCAGCGCCTAGAGCATGGGAGGTGTCGGAAGAAGAGGGGAAACGCGAGTGGGATGAACCTGAGCTTGATGGAGGGGTCGAGGACGCCGGAAGAAGCAAGTCGGCACCTTAATTCCAACAATGGCGCACGGCGGCCGTGGGAAAGAACTCGTCGCAGGCGGCGTCTCCAGGGGCTTGCTTGCTCGATTCGGGGTGCAGCTTGATGAAGACGTCGGCTGCGGAGATGCTGGACAGAATGGTCCGCCGGGATATGCTCCATGGCCACGCGTTGCACGTCGGCGTGCTCCGGCAGGCGCTCGGGTTCTCGTCAGATTCGTGAGGAGTAGGAAGGGGGCGACCCGTGGATGGGGAGGATGAGCTCGAGGGGGCGTCTGGCGCTGCGTGGCAAGAGGAGGGAGGCAGGGGAGGCCTAGAAGGCGCTCGGCGGCGTCCACGGCGCTCGGCTCGCCACCGAGGTGCTTGGAAGCGAGGGGAGGAAGAAGACAAGCTCCAGGTGGGCTTGGGCTGGGATTTCGCTAGTTGGGCCCGAGGCCTTAGGGGGTGGGCTGCTTTTCCTTTTCTAATTTCTTTTTCTTTTATTTCTCTGCTAATTTGTTTGCTCTAATAAATAAAATACCAGAGCATTTTTAAAAATCCTAAAACTTTTATGTGGGCTTAGGGGTCATGCCACAAGCCACTCACAAGTTTTTGGTGACTTTTGAAATTCAAACAATTTGAATTCAAATTCAAATTGGAGTTTAATTTAATTTCGAGGGCACCTTTTGAATTTTTGAATATTCCATGGGCATGGGAATGAACCCAAACCACTTTTAAAATGATCACCATCATTTATAGGAATTTTCCAAATGTTCAAATGATTTTTGGAAAAATATTTTTATCTGGTCATTTGAATTAATTTCTCCGGGCTTTTTCTTTTCCCCATTTTTGAATTTCATTTGAAATTTTCACATGATGCAAAGGGCACAAACAAACCCTAGCACTTACCTAACTTGGGGTTGTGATAACTTTCCTCCGGACGTTAAACATGTGGTCCCTGAGGAGCACTTCTTGGCGAGGCGGGATCTTTCTGCCGAGGATAAAGCGAATTTCTTTGATCGTATGGCGGAACAGGTATGTGATTTCTTTGCCCTTCTGTGCTTTGCTATAGTAGCCCCCGAGGCTGCAAGCAGTCACTTCTGAGTGGTTGTAGTCTATGAGTTTGGTCTCCCTTTTGTCGGTCTTATACATATTGGGAGCACAGCAGTGCTCCCAATGGGAGTAGCCCCCGAGGCTGCAACCAATCATTTGTGATTGGTTGTAGTCTTTGATTTTCTTCTTTCCTATGCTTTTGACCTGATGTATTTGCTTGGGTGCAACCTTTATTCCGGATGTGCCAACGTGTGCTGACTGAAACTGATCGCTGGCGATGTGCTCATGACTCGGTCCAGGGGAGCTTGACTGCTATGAGACGTGAGACGGCGGATCTAATTCATGGACCTGCTTTGCTTTCTTGTGCTGCTTGTTGCCTTGTTTCCTTTGACTTGTTTCTCTTTGCGGTAGGCCATCTCGGGCGTTTCTCGGGATTGGAATTTGCTGAAGGAGGATGCTCGCGAGTGTGCTTACGAGACTGTTTTCTTGAGGCTGAAAGAGGCCGAGCGTGAGATCGTTCGGCTGAAAGGTGATGTTGCGGTCCATCGCTCGAAACGCGAACGTGCTGAGGTTGTCTTGGAGGGCTTGGCAGCTTGGATGGTGAAGCTTTATGATCTTCTGAAGGGTGAGTTTGTCCTTTTCTTCGACCGCTCGGCTGCGCGGGTTCTTTTCCTTGTGCTCTGCGGCTGATCTTTGTTCTTCGTTGTGAAGTGCTTGCTGGCCTTTCTCGCGAGGAAGAGGAGGCAGTACAGTCTGAGTTGTTGCGGCTGGAGGACCCGGTTGTGCAGGCAAACAATCCTTTTCGAATCGATAGGGTACGTGCTCGGGTGTTCGCCATTCTGCGGATGTGGGTTGAGAGGGTACCGCGGGCTCTTGAGTACTGCTGCGGAGTGTTGGGCAGGATTTTTTCTGAGTTTTACCCTTTAGATCCTGTCCCATCTTCACTTGAGAAGATTTGTCGTGTGTTCTCTCATCCTGCGGATCTGCAGCGTGTAGTTAATCATCCGATTTACGCAGGGGCTCGCTGTTCTTTTGCCTTTGTCCATAGTCATTGGCCGAGGGTGGACATTATGTTGGCAGCTCGAAGTCCTCCTGGTGGTCGAGCTCAGCCGATGGACGACCATTACGCCGTGGCGGATAAGCCTGCAAATGAAGTTGTGAAGGTGGTCGAGGATAATGACCGCCGGTTGGGTGCTCTGTGCAAAGTAAAGTCAGAGCATGGGGATTAGTCTTTGCTTTGTGCTGGTTCCTTTTCTGAACAACGTGTGTTGCTGTTCCATTTTGCTTTACTTTGTTCATCTGTTGTAAATCAATCTCGTGTGGTATAAGCTTGTCTTGTCGGCTGCTGAATTTTTGGGCGAAGGGTCCCCTCTTGATATTTTTTAGAGTCGCGTAAGCGAAGAACGCCTCGGGGGGAGGCTACTGCGGCGAGCCTCTGAGTGCCAATTTTTTAGAGTCGCGTATGCAAAGAACGCCTCGAGGGGTGGCTGCTGCGGCGAGCCCCCGAGTGCCAATTTTTTAGAGTCACGTATGCGAAGAACGCCTCGGGGAGTGGCTGCTGCGGCGAGCCCGAGTGCCAAATTTTTAGAGTCGCGTATGTGAAGAACGCCTCGGGGGTGGCTGCTGCGGCGAGCCCCCGAGTGCCAATTTTTTAGAGTCGCGTATGCAAAGAACACCTCGTGGGGTGGCTGCTGCGGCGAGCCCCCGAGTGCCAATTTTTTAGAGTCCCGTATGCGAAGAACGCCTCAGGGGGTGGCTGCTGCGACGAGCCCCCGAGTGCCAATTTTTTAGAGTCGCGTATGCGAAGAACGGCTCAGTGGTGGCTGCTGCGGCGAGCCCTCGAGTGCCAATTTTTTAGAGTCGTGTATGCGAAGAACGCCTCGGGGGGTGGCTGCTGCGGCGAGCCCCCGAGTGCCAATGAGCAAAAAGAATTTTTGGAAGAATGTTTTCAATATTTTTCGTTTTGTTTCTTACACAAGGGGGGCTGCTGCTTGAAGGCAGCCCCTTTATTTGGATCGATAGCTTAGTGGCCCTAAGGACGGTAGATTGTTGTGGCTCCCTTTTGCTTCTATGGTAGGGCCTCTTCCTCTGATGCTGTGGCTCCGCTGGCTTGGTGTGCTCCGAAGGTTTCTGATATTTTGTGGAACTCGTTGTCGCAACGGTCGGATCTGACGAAGCTGCCGCTGACTGTGATCACTCCTCGCGGGCCTGGCATTTTCATCTTGAGGTAGGCGTAGTGTGGCACTGCCATGAAACGCGTGAAGGCTGGGCGCCCTAGGATGGCATGGTATTGTGATTTCTAGTTGACCACTTCGAAATCCAATGTCTCTTTACGAAAGTTGCTCGTGCTGCCGAAAACCACCTCGAGACTTATTTTTCCAAGGGGGTAGACTGCTTTCCCTGGCATGATTCCATGAAACGTTGTGCCTGAAGTTTTCAGTGCTGAGTTTTCCCTGCCGCCGTCCATGAAGACCCGTGACATGTCGTAGTTTCCGATTCTTGCTTCGAGTACTAATGCGGCGTGTCCCGGGCGCGGGATGGCTGGCGGGTGGTCTTCTCGGGAGAAGGTGATTTCTGTCTCGGACCCGCGCAAGTATTCTGGGACGGCGGGGTGCAAGGAGACTGCGAGGAAAACTTGTCTGGTGACCTGCTTCTGCTGCCTGTTTGATGGTCTTCTTTCTTGTATCATGTAAATCCTGCCGTGGGTTTCGGCGTATTTTTCTTCTTCCTCGGGTGCCGTGCTCCGTTCTTGGATTACTGCCACTTGCCTTGCTGGTTTTGCGGGTGCTGGTGGTGCGTTGTGGGTGATGGTCCCGACTGCCACGCTTGATAGAGGCTGTGTTGTTGTTGTGGTTGTTGTGGATCGGATTTTTTCTTCTGAGAGCTCGATGAATCGCCTGCAGTTCCTGAGTGTGTGTCCTGATCTGAGGTCTCCACGCTCGTTTCTGAACCTGTGTATTGTGCACGGTCCGTCGAGCTGCTCTTTGGCCGAGCGATATGCTCGGGCGTCAACTCATGGCTGCCTTGTTCTCCAATCCCGTTTTTGAACTTGGGGTGCTTCTTCTTGGTTGTCCCTGTGCTGTATTCTCCTGTCGTCGCGATGTCTGCCTTCTCTGTCATCCGGGAAGCCGGCCGCGACCATATCGGTTCCTCTGTCGTCGTAGAAGTTACGCCTCGGGCACTTTCTTATATTGTCGAATCCTCTGTCGCTGGTGTGGTAGTCGTAGTCGCGTTCTGAGCGTGTTGTCTGTATCTCTGATTCGTTCCGTACAGAGTCCTCTCCGTCTGCCCAGTTGTTGGCTTGCTCTAGCAGTCGTGCGAGTGTTCGGACTTTCATCTGCCCGAGCTGCTCCTTGAAGTCGATGCGTTGCAAGCCCCTTCTGAATGCGTCGATTGCGCTTTCGTCTGATATGTCCTCGGCTGAGTTTTTGAGTATGGTCCATCGCTGGATGTATGCTCGTAGGGATTCTCTGGATCCTTGTTTGCAGGCCCTCAGCTCCTCGAGTGATGTCGGTCGCTTGTAAGTGGACTTGAAGTTCTCGATGAAGGCGCTGCGGAACTGCCTCCAGGAGCTGATTGATCCTCGTGGTAGGTTCTTCAGCCAGTGTCGTGCCGAGCTCTCGAGCATGAGTTGTATGTACTGCATTGTTGTGATATTGGTTCTGCGCTGGAATTTGACGGCCGTTAGGTAGTCGTCGAGCCATGCTTCTGTCTCTTCCAACCCGTCGTACTTGTGCGTTGTAGAGTTTAGCTTGAAACCTTTCGGCATCCTTGTTTCCCGTATGGATCGTGCGAAGCATTGTGCTCCGCATGGTTCGATGTTCTCGTCTGAAGCTTGTTCTTCTGAGTACTCTTCGCGGGCTGCTCGCCTTCGCCTTCCGTGGTTGACCTTGTTTTGTGTTATATCGTCGCGTGCATCTCGCCGATTGCTGTTGCGTTTTTTGTTGTAGTCGTCACTGTCGTTGTTCTTCTTTTTGTTTGGCCGCTTGCGCCAGTCGTCGCTACTGTCGTCGTCGGGTGAACTGGGGTCCCTGTCCGTGGGCTGCTCGCGGGGGACTCGTCTTGCGCCTGCTCTCTTGGGGGTTGAGATGGCGTCTTTCATTATTTTGAGTGCCATCGTCGTGTTGCAATCTAAGCTGCCTTTCTTGCCTTTCTGAGCACGAGATAGGTACTCTTGGGCACTTAAAAGGGCTTCGGCTGGCGTGAGTTGTTCTTCCTAATCGTCGTCCTCTTCTAGCTTGAATTCGTCATCTAGCTTGTGGGCCACTCTCTTCTTGTTCGTGTGTTTCAGATTGCTGAATCTGGATCTGGCTCGGATGGGGGAGTCATAGTCGGAGGAGTCGCTTCTGGGAGATGGCCTGCGGTTGTTCCTTGGGTCGATGGCAGCTTTTCCTTGCTTCTCTAATTCTAAGTGTTGCTGTCTTTCTCTCTTGGTGGCGTCACTCGCCAGCTTGTTGTATGCTCTGAGCTCGTCTCGTGTTGCGTTCTCCGGGAGTAGTTTCTCGCGTTTGACTGCGTCCCTTATTCTGGCGATTGCTTCCTTGGACAGGTAGATTTTTTCTACGTGATGATCCTCTTTCTCCATGCCTGGGGTCTGATGCTTGCTGCTTTCTGGCTCGTCGCTCCTGTGATTGCTATGCTCCGTTCCTTTGTATATTTTCTTTGGTATGGTTCCTGGTTCTCCAAGTGTGACGGTGACCTGGCCGGTGTTGTCGGGATCACTGTTTTTGCTGTTCAAGCGAGTGTCTCGGCGATTGCTCGGGTCGTCATCTTGGCTTTTTGTCATCTGCGGTTGGCTCGTGGACGTCTGCCATGAACACTTGGGACAGTGCCTTGACTGTCGTCTTGCTTGCGTGCATGTTGCGCTTCCTCCATGGACCACTCGAGTAGTCGGGCTGGGAGTCGTGGCTGACTCGCGGAGTCGTCACGCGGGCGGGTGCTGCTTCAGTTGCTGTAGGATCTTCTATCGCGGGTGCTCGAGCGCGATCCGTGAGACGGAGGGCTCCCCAATGGTTGATGTAGATTTGGTATGCTCCGAAAATCAGGTTGAAACCGGTGCGCAAGTCGGCGAAGGCCGGTCGAAAGGCCGGGAGGTGAGGGCATGAAACCGAGGGATCCGAATAGATCAGAGTCTGCTCGGGCCATGGAGTCGATGAGTGCTGATGGAGTCGCCGTTTTGATGAGTGCCGGTGATGAGGCCACCGAGATCGCGGTTCCAACCTGTGTAGTTCCCACATACGGCGCCAATTGAAGGGGATCAGCCCCGGCAAATCCCATGGTCAGGGACCCTGGGTTAGTCATAGAGAAGGCACAGGTTGGACGATACTCGTCGGCTAACAGGAGAAGAACTTCCTGCTCGATATTATTGTGTAAGGGGGCGATTACAGTGGAGGACAAAGCGAGTTCTCGCAAGGCTAGATGAGTAGATGCGTATTGTGTTGTCCTGGACGTCTCCCCTCCCAACCTTTATATACTAGGCTAGGTCTCGGGGAGTCCGTACTAGGTTACAAAGATAGTTTCCTAGTTCTAGTCTTGCCTTGTACCCCAAGTTGCGCCTTCCATACTAGTCGCGGACTCCTATGTTGGCGCCTGGTCGGGCCAGTCGTGGGCCGGTCGTGGCTTCCCATCGGGCCTTCTGCCTTCATACGCACCAGGTAGCCTCATCTGCAGGAGTCGTGGGGTCACCCCCTCGTCACCCCCTAATGACACGCTTGAGTGATAGAAACATGAGTCTAGGGGATGTGATGTGACCACAAGGGGGAAAACAATGGTGCCTGTAACCGCGGTTGCAAGGATTGTTTACTTTACGCAAAGTTCTTTTTAATGCAGTTGTCTGTTGCTTTGGGTTTATACTTTGGGTGGGGCTCGCAACTTAATACCAGCGAGATGTTCTGGATAGATATCTCAAGGTGGATTATTAGTAGTAGATGCATATGGATTTCGGTCTACTTATTTTGGCATACCGCCCATGCTTTTGAGCCTCTTCCTTTCTTTTGTAGCATAGTTAGCATTGCGGTGCGTTTATAATCCTGTCAATTGCCCTTCTGTAATTTGTTTACCTCGCATAGCATTTTTATCGTCTTTTGGGAGAGAGACATCACTAGTGAACATCACGGGACCCCGGTTCATATCCTCATCATTGTTTACACGCTCATTTACTTTTCTGCTTTTACTTTCAACTGCTATTATCATTATCATTATCCCTTGTGTTTGATCCTTTGTAAACAACAAGACCAGAGAGATTGACAACCTCTCTGAACTTAGTTGGGAGTAAAGTTAATTGTGTTGTGTGCAGGTCCAGGTCAAGGAAGCAACGTTTGTCGTAAATGGTGCCATTGTTTCCTTGCCACCTACTTATCATTGTCGGAGTCCTATGGGAGACAAACCCTATCCTATAATAGGGGAAATTTGCTGCTATCCTACATCTCACATTCCACTTGGCGTAACCAACGAAGGGTGAGAAGTAATTATCCACTCTCACGCCAGCAAGTAAATTTCTAGCGCCGTTGCCGGGGACTCCGAGTGCTAAGATAGGGGAGTTGCCCACTACCTTTTACCTTTACTTTTTAGTCTTGTTAGTTTACCTTTCTGTTTTTATCTTTGTGTCCTATATCAAAATTTTACAAAAAAATCTGCCACACTTGCTGCTACTATGGGTTCCTCTGAAAACACCAAGTTGTGTGACTTCACTAGTCACAACAACAAAGACTTTATCTGCACTCCTATTGCCACACCTGCCACTTCAGCTACCTCTTATGAAATTAAACCTGATTTGCTAAACCTTGTTACGAGAGATCAATTCTCTGGTGCTGGAGATGATGCTGCTTTACACTTAAATAATTTTGTTGAGTTATGTGATATGCAAAAGTATAAAGAAGTAGAAGGTGATGTTGTTAAGCTCAAGCTTTTTCCTTTCTCTTTGAGGGACGGAGCTAAAATCTGGTTTCAATCTTTGCCGAGGAATAGTATAGATTCTTGGGATAAGTGCAAATATGCTTTTATTGGGAAGTACTACCCACCTGCTAAAATTATCCAATTGAGGAGTAACATTATGAATTTTAGGAAATTGGATAATGAACACGTTGCCCAAGCTTGGGAACGTATGAAATCTCTTATTAAGAAATGTCCTACACATGGTTTGACTACCTGGATGGTTATCCAGAATTTTTATGCAGGCTTGAACTTTACCTCGCGGAACCTGTTAGATTCGGCCGCGGGAGGAACCTTTATGTCAACTACACTTGGTGCTGCCACAAAGCTTCTCGATGAGATGATGACCAATTATTCCCAATGGCACACCAAACACGCTCCAACAGGTAGGAAGGTAAATCCTCTCGAGGAAATTACCTCCCTAAATGAAAACGTTGACTTGATTATCCTCATGATGTTCCTTTAAATTCTTTGGTTGCTCAGGAAAAAGTAGATGTGAACTTCATTGCTAGAAACAACTTTAATAATAATGCTTATGGGGGCAACTTTGCTAGTAATCCTAGACCGTTTCCATCCAACTATGGGAACAACAACACTTACCCTAGCAACAAGAACCTCAGTTCTGAATTAGAAAGCATGCTTAGAGACTTTATCACTACCCAAAAATCCTTCAACAAGAATGTAGAAGAAAAGCTAGCTAAATTAGATTTTCTTTGTTTGAAGGTAGACAGCTTAGCCCTTGATGTTGAGATGTTAAAAATTAGAACCTCTCCCCTTGAGGAGAGTAAGGCCACTCCTATTAATGCTATCCAATTACAAGTCAATGAGAATATTAGGATGATGGCTAAACTTAAAGAAAGATGGGCTAGAGAAAAAGAGGAAGAGGATAGAATTAAGAGCCTTCCTACACACCACACAGTTGCCACTATCCAAATTGTTGAGGATAACGAAATTATTAGCACCCAATGCACTCATGGTCCCATTGGACCTATTAATGGTGATGCTAATACCTCAACAATAGAAGAAGAAACTCCTATGAACATAGAGGGTTTCAAACAAGTGAGCCTAGATGACACTACTGATACGTCCCAAACGTATCAATAATTTCTGCTTGCTCCATGCATGTTTTGTGTGATATTGCTATGATCTAGATACACTTTCATACACTTTTGATCATATTTGGACTAACTTATTAACTCAGTGCACCCCAGTGACAGTTCCTGTTTTCTGTTGTTTTTATATTTCAGGTTCCCCCATATTAAAAGTGCTCCAAAAATTCGGGAAAAATCAGATAAGAAATCAGCGTTCCGGAAGCTTCCGGATTCACCGAATAAGGGCCAGAGGGTCCCCACCTGGTGCCAAGACGGCCACCCCGTGTGGCCTAGGTCTTGGCCGCGTGGACTCCTGGAGCCCCCCCCCCCCCCCGTGCCCCCGTTCGGCCCCTATTTATTCTCCCGTCGCGAAAACCCTGATTCCAGACCCCTTTTCTCCAGAAGCAATTCCGATCTCCGCCACCATCGCCAACAAGCTTCGGGGGACCAGAATTTATGTGTCGGCACCTTGCCGGGACGGGGAAGTGCCCCTGGATTCATCTCAATCGACTTTTCTTCCTCCCTCCATGATGCGGGAGTAGTTCCTCCTCGGGGCTAAGGTTTCTACCAGTAGCTATGTGGTCAATTCTCTCTCCCATGATGTGATCTTCGTTGTGATCATAGGCTATGTTAATGTAGGGTGGTCCCATGATATTTCCCCTTCCTCTATGTATTGAATTGATGTACTGACTTGATCTTATCTAGTAAAATCGTCGAGACCGTGGTGACAGCGGTCTATTGGACATGGGTTAGAAGAATATTTTCATGAGTGATTTCCTCTTTTGTGTGTTGATTGAAGATTGAGAGTCTCTTGGTGCTTGTCTTTGACTATCCTTGAGATATGTTGTGGTGATTGTGGTACTCTCTTTGGATGGTCGCGGTGACATTGGGAAATCCATAGATTGAGAACTACGAAATCTGAGGTGAGCTTTTGTAGCCCTACATAATTCTCGTCCTCTCTTGACCACAAAGTAATGACCTCCGAGTACGTCTCCATTGCATGTTTTATGGGAAATATCATGTGATTAGACTATGTTAATGTTGTTGGGAGTTGCCACTAGTGAAAGTATGAAGTGTAGGCCTTGTTTCCACCATTGCAATACTGTTTGTGCTCACGTTTACCACTTGTTTGCTTGCTGCACTTTTTATTACAGATTTATATTACTTTGTTTTGCCACACCTGTCACCCATATTTTACCATCTCTTCGCCGAACTAGTGCACCTATACAACTCCTAGTTGTATTAGGTGTGTTGGGGACACAAGAGACTTCTTGTATCTTAATTGCAGGGTTGCTTGAGAGAGACCATCTTCAACCTCTACTTCCCTGAGTTCGATAAACCTTAGGTCATCCACTTGAGGGAAATTGCTGCTGTCCTACAAACCTCTGCGCTTGGAGGACCACCATAGTCTACAAGAATATAAGCTTGCGTAGACATCAAGCTATTTCTGGCGCCGTTGTCGGGGAGGTAAGTGTTGAAGGTATATCTTTAGATCTTGCAATTAAATCTTTTCGTTTCTTGTTGTTATTTTCACTAGTTAGGCTTATGGAAAACAACAAAAATATTATGAGAGAACTTTATGAGCTCTACCTTGAGTTGGGACATGAAGTGTTTGAAGAGAAAATCAAAAATCCTATGGAGCTTCATTATTTGCAGAACACTCATGTTAGTAGCAATGTCATTAGTATGTATTCTTTGAATACCTTTGATGTTAATGATATGCAAAGTTATAAGCTTGGGGATGCTACGTTCGATGAAGTTGATCTTTTTAGCCCCCCAAGTTTTGATGAGGAAATTTATTTTGGTGATACTTTGCCTCCTATATATGATGATTATTGTGATGACACTTATGCTATAAAAATAAATGTTTGCAAGTGTATCATGATAAAAAATGATTCAAATGATAGCTATTTTCTTGAGTTTGCTCCCACTATTACTAATGAGAAGGATTTTGCTTATGTGGAGAGTAATAAATTTTCTATCCTTGTGGATCATGATAAGAATTTTTTTATGTGATACTTATATTGTTGAGTTTATTCATGATCCCGCTGAAAATTATTATGAGAGGGCAACATATGCTTATAGATATTTCAATAATATCAAGTTCCCTCTCTTTATGTTGAAGGTTTTGAAGTTGCACTTATTTTGCCTTCCCATGCTAATATTTGTATGCTTCAATGAGTTATTTCTCTACAAGATCCCTTTGCATAGGAAGCATGTTAGACTTAAATATGTTTATTATTTTCTTCTTGATGCTCTCTTTTGTTCTTCAACTCTTATTCCTACGACAGCATCATTAAAATATTAAGCCTATCTTTATGGCTATAAAGAAAGAGCTCTAGGGAGACAACACTTGTTATCTTTACTTTGAGTTTTTACTTTCAGTCTTTAGTGGTCTTGATGATTTTTAATACTGTAGCAACATCATTGTATCTTTATTTTCAAGCTTTGTGCCAAGTTATAGCCTCATATGACAAGGGAAGCAAAAATTGTGACATGTTGTCCAGAAAACAGATTCTGTCCTCGTGACGAAAAAAAACGGATCAAATCACTAGTTCATATTTTTGAGCTGAATTTTCTACGCATCCTGCTCTATACAATCGCGGAACTTACGTATGTTCTGAGTTTTCTTATTTGATCTGCAGAAGTGCCCCTAAAAAATTCTTTACTACCTGTTGTTCTGTTTTTCACAAATTCTGCTACGTTTTGTCTCCCCTTACTTTTGCAAACCTTAAGCTTGATTTTTCTTTGCAAAAACCTTTTGGCAATCTTGAGAAACAGTAGCTCTTCAATAATATCTTTATATCTAATTGGGGAAAATTATTTTATTAAGGGTACTAACATCTCTAATCATCTTATGATGATTTATGTATGAAGGGAGTTTTCAAGCGTGCGATGGAAGATGATGAAAGATGATTCGGGAGTGTCAAGCGCTCAAGCTTGGGGATGCCCCCATGCATCCCCAATAAATATTCAAGGAGACTCAAGCGTTTAGGCTTGGGGATGCCCCCATGCATCCCCTTCTCCATCAACAATCATCAGTTCGTCCTTCGTCTCACTATATTTTTATCAGTTCATGCATTATGTGTTATGCTTGGAGCGTCTCGCTCTTAGGTTTTATTTTTAGTTTTCTTTAGCTTTGCTTGCTCTTTATAACAAATTAGACTCCGTCTTACTTTGTGTGGGAGAGAAACACGCTCCACTCCAATCTAGAACACATCATAGGATTCTTCATGCCTATCTTTTTGTTGTTGTGTGTTCTTTATGTTTTCATAGCTACTACCATGTTTAGTTTTAGTCTTAGTTTATCTTTAGCAAGAGCCTTGGCTTTTGTTTAGTTTGTTGCTGGAACTCTCTTTAGTTTTCACGTTTATCTTGTTAAGAGAGTTGGTTGTTGCACTGAGTTGTGTCTTGTCTTGAAAATAGGTAATTGAGGTTGCTATTTAATTTTAGTAGTAACTTTCAATAGTTTTGAGGTATTGATGTGAGTAGTGTTTGAAATTTTGGTGTCAAGAGCTCTAGCCTATTAATGATAGGTGTCGTATTTTGGTCAATCCGTGTTTATTTTCAAAACCTACAAAACTAGTTGAGAAATCTAGCTACTAGATGGATTGCTAATCTTTGGAGGGATCGGATATTAGAGTACACTCACGCCATGAGTCGAGGATGCGCAAGGATAACCAAACCCCCATACACTCCTCCTCGGGGTACTTGTCTCTTTGTGAACCTCCTTATTAGATTGAGAGTTACCGATAATAAGTGCATGAGTTCTTCGGACTAAGGTAAGTATTGAAAGTTGACACTTCCACCTCCTCATATTTGCTAGCCTTTCCTGTGTCGTGCATTGCCTTCTTCTCACTCCGAGAGTTGGCGTCAACCTTCGTCGGTACATCCAAACCCTTGGCATGATACGCTCTGTCATCATAGACCTCCTTATATCTTTCCTCAAAACAGCCACCATACCTACCTATCAAGGCATTTCCATAGCCTCCCCGAGATATATTGTCATGCAACTCCCACCTCTTCATGACTTGATCTTCATGTCATACATATTCCTTCTACACTGGCAGCGGCATACATTGCATACATCATGATAGCTACATCTTCTTTATGATTCGAGTACCTTGTAAAGTGTGAAAGATTTTATATACCCTCTTGTAAATAGAGTGTTGCCCTTAAGTGAGGAAAATATCCCAAAGTGGACAAAATAAAAGATCCCAAAGAGGACAAATGAGAGTTAAATAGAAAGAGCCATTGAGGCCACCAAAAAAATACAAAAAATAGAAAAAACAGAAAAAGAAAATAAAAAGAGAGAAAGGGGCAACACTACTATCATTTTGAAAGATCCACACTAGTACTCCCTCTTATCCTTGTACTGTATAGAGATGATCATTCATGCATATAGCTATGTGGGCACCTTCACACTATAGAACTTGGTTTGCATATTCCAAGGATGAGCCTCCTCAAAAGAGCTCTAGGTATTCATGAGCAAGAAAGTTAGATGCACCCCCACTAGTTCCATTGGAGAGCTTTTTAGATCTTATGTGCATCCGTTGCATGGCAATCCCTACTCCTCACATCATATCTATCATTTGGCCTTCCTCGCCTATGATTGTCCTCATTGATGTGAGCCTTTCTCACCCTTTTTGTCTTCCTCCTCCACCATATTTCTCTCTTTTCAATCCCAAGTGTCAAGTATCGTGCTTACGATCATCCATTGCATGAGTGCTCAAAATATCGAAAAGGAGTGGATCAAATTGACTTGTACCTGGCTAGTGGTCTGGGGACGAGTCAAGATTCCAAAGAAGACCAAGTGTGAAACTTTAGTAGATTGAGTTGTCAACACAAAAATACCTTTTTTCTCGTATTCCCTATCCCTCTTCTTGCATGCAAACACCATTTGGAGACATTCGAGTCACGGACAGCGAGAGCTCTTTAACCTAATGTTCTGTTGTTACTTGTTTCAATGCTAATATAGACTCTTGCATGTTATGACTTGAATTGAATCACATACCTTGATTGCTTTACTTTTCAAAGTTCTTATATGGTTGCTAGCATGTCACCACAGAAATTATGCATGTTATCATTTACTTACTCGAGGACGAGCATGAATTAAGCTTGGGGATGTTGATACGTCCCAAACGTATCGATAATTTCTGCTTGCTCCATGCATGTTTTCTGTGATATTGCTATGATCTAGATACACTTTCATACACTTTTGATCATATTTGGACTAAATTATTAACTCTGTGCACCCCAGTGCCAGTTCCTGTTTTCTGCTGTTTTTCTATTTCAAGTTGCCCCATATTAAAAGTGCTCCAAAAATTTGGGAAAATCAGATAAAAACCAGTGTTCCGGAAGCTTCCGGATTCACCGAAGAAGGGCCAAAGGGGCCCCACCTGGTGCCCAGGAGGCCACCCCGCGCGGCCTAGGGCTTGGCCACGCCGGGAGGCCGCGTGGACTCCTGGTGGCCCCCCGGTGCCCCCCTTTGGCCCCTATTTATTCTCCCGTCGCGAAAACCCTGATTCCAGACCCCTTTTCTCCAGAAGCAATTCCGATCTCCGCCGCCATCGCTAACAAGCTTCGGGGGACCAGAATTCCTGTGCCAGTACCTTGCTGGGACGGGAAAGTGCCCCCGAATTCATCTCCATCGACTTTGCTTCCTCCCTCCATGATGCGGGAGTAGTTCCTCCTCGGGGCTAAGGTTTCTACCAGTAGCTATGTGGTCCTTTATCTCTCCCATGATGTGATCTTCGTTGTAATCATAGGCTATGTTAATCTAGGGCGATCCCATGATATTTCCCCTTCCTCTATGTATTGGATTGATGTACTGACTTGATCTTATCTAGTATAATCCCCGAGACCATGGTGAGAGTGGTCTATTGGACATGGGTTAGAAGAATATTTTCATGAGTGATTTCCTCTTTTTTGTGTTGATTGAAGATTGAGAGTCTCTTGGTGCTTGTCTTTGACTATCCTTGAGATATGTTGTGGTGATTGTGGTACTCTCTCTGGATGGCCGTGGTGACATTAGGAAATCCATAGATTGAGAACTATGAACTCTGAGGTGTGCTTTCTTAGCCCTACATAATTCTCGTCCTGTCTTGACCACAAAGGAATTACCTCCGAGTACGCCTCCATTGCATGTTTTATGGTAAATATCATGTGATTAGACTATGTTAATGTTGTTGGGAGTTGCCACTAGTGAAAGTATGAAGCCTAGGCCTTGTTTCCACCATTGCAATACCGTTTGTGCTCATGTTTACCACTTGTTTTCTTGCTGCACTTTTTATTACAGATTTATATTACTTTGTTTTGCCACACCTATCACCCATATTTTACCATCTCTTCGCCGAACTAGTGCACCTATACAACTCCTAGTTGTATTAGGTGTGTTGGGGACACAAGAGACTTCTTGTATCTTAATTGCAGGATTGCTTGAGAGAGACCATCTTCAACCTGTACTTCCCTGAGTTCGATAAACCTTAGGTCATCCACTTGAGGGAAATTGCTACTGTCCTACAAACCTCTGCGCTTGGAGGCCCAACATAGTCTACAATAATAGAAGCGTGCGTAGACATCAACTACTACCACCTTTGATAGTAGTGATATTGATTTTGATAGTTGAACCCTCTCAGAAGTTATTAGCTTGCTACACAAAATGTCTAGAGACCCCCACACTAGCACACTTAATCTTGCCTTCACGGAGCATATCACAAATGCTCTCATCAAAGCTAGGGAGGAGAATCTTAGGATAGAAGCCTCCATACCTAGGAAGCTAGATGATTGTTGGGATCCTATGATCAAAATTAAATTAAATAACTTCTCTTGCTATGCTTTATGTGATGTTGGAGCTAGTACCTCCGTCATGCCCAAAAGAATGTATGATATGTTTGAATTGAAACCTTTTGATTCTTGTTCTTTTGGTGTTCTTCTTGTTGATTCTTCCGTAAAGAAACCTTTCGGGAAGATCAACGATGTTCTTATCATTGTCAATGACAACTATGTTCCCGTTGATTTTATTATTATGGATATACAGTGTGAACCTTTATGTCCAGTTATTTTGGGACGTCCTTTTCTCCGCACCGTTGGTGATATCATTGACATGAAAGAGGGGAATATAAAATTTCAATTCCCTCTCAAAAAGGGGATGGAACATGACGAGGGGGTGACCCCATGACTCCTACGTGTGAGGCTACCTGGTGCGTATGAAGACAGAAGGCCCACTGGGAAGCTACGACAAGCCCACGATTGACCCAACCAAGCACCGACGTAGGAGTCCGCGACTAACATGGAAGGTGCAACTTGGCGTACAAGGCAAGACTATAACTAGGAAGCCATCTACTGTAACCTAGCACGGACTCCCCGAGACCTGGCCTAATATATAAAGGCTGGGAGGGGAGACGTCCAGATCATCTCAATAAGCATCTACTCATCCTAGCCTTGCGAGAACTCGCCTTGGCCTCCACTGTAATCGCCCCCTCACGTAATAATATCGAGCAGGAAGTGCTTCTCCTGTTAGCCGACGAGTATCGTCCAACCTGTGCTATCTCTATGACTAACCCAGGGTCCCTGTCCATGGGATTTTCCGGGGTTGATCCCCATAAATTGGCGCCGTCTGTGGGAACTTCGCAGGTTGGAATCGCGATCTCGGAGGCCTCATCATCGGCACTCGTCAAGGCAGCGACTTCATCAGCACTCATCGACTCTACGATCCGGGCAGACTCCGATCTATTCGGATCCCTCGGTTTCATGGCTCACCTCCCGTCCTTTCGACCGGCTTTCGCCGACCTGCGCACTAGAGTCAACCTGATTTTTGGAGCATATCAAATCTACATCAACCACTGAGGAGCCCTCCGTCTCACGGATCGCCCTCGAGCACCGTCGACTGCAGATCCTACATCAACAATCGAAGCAGCTCCCGCCCGCATGACGACTCCGCGAGTCAACCACGACCCCCAGCCCGACTACTCGAGTGGTCCCTGGAAGAAGCGCATCGCACGCGCAAGCAAGACGACATTCAAGATGTTGTCCCAAGTATTCATGGCAGACATCCACGAGCCAACCACAGATGGAAAAATCCAAGATGACGACCAAAGCAGTCGCCGGGACAACCACTCGAATAGCAAAGACAGTGATCCTGACAACACTGGCCAGGTCACCGTCACACTTGGAGAACCAGGAACCATACCAAAGAAAATACACCAAAGAGTGGAGCATAGCAATCGCAGGAGCGACGAGCCAGAAAGCAGCAAGCATCAGACCCTAGGAATAGCGAAAGAGGACCATCACGTAGAAAAGATCTACCTATACAATGAAGCAATCGCCAGAATAAGGGACGCAGTGAAGCACGGCAAACTACTCCCGGAGAACGCAACGCGAGACGAGCTCAGAGCATACAACAAGCTGGCGAGTGACGCCACTAAGAGAGCAAGACAACAACGCTTATAACTAGAGAAGCAAGGAAAGACCGCCATCGATTCAAGGAGCAACCGCAGATCACCCCCCATAAGCGACTCCTCTGGCTACGACTCCCCCATCCGAGCCAGGTCCAGATTCAGCAATCTGAAATGCACGGGCAAGAAGAAGGTGGCCCGCAAGCTAGATGTCGACTTCAAGCTAGAAGAGGACGAGGACGAGGAAGAACAACTCACGCCAGCCAAATCCCTTTTCACTTCCCAAGAGTACCTATCTCGTGCTCAGAAAAGCAAGAAAGGCAGCTTAGATCATAACACGACGATGGCACTCAAAATAATGAAAGACGCCATCTCAGCCCCCAAAAGAGCAGGCGCAAGACGGGCTCCCCGCGAGCAGACCCCGAACAGGGACCCCAGTTCACCCGACGATGACAGCATCGACGACAGGCGCAAGCGCCCAAACAAAAACAAGAACCACGACAGCGACGACAACAACAACAGACGCAACAGCAATCGACGAGACGCACGCGACGACATAACACAAAGCAAAGTCAATCGTGGAAGACGAAGGAGAGCAGCCCGCGAAGAGTACTCGGATGAGCAAGCTTCCGACGAGAACGTAGAACCAAGCGGAGCACTATGGTTCGCACGGTCCATACGGAAACAAGGATGCCGAAAGGTTTCAAGCTAAACTCCAGAACACACAAGTACGACGGGCTGGAAGAACCAGAAGCATGGCTCGACGACTACCAAACGGCTGTAAAATTCAAGTGTGGAACCAATGTTACAGCAATGCAGTATATACAACTCATGCTCGAGAGCTCAGCACGACACTGGCTGAAGAACCTACCACGAGGATCAATCGACTCCTGGAGGCAGTTCCGCAGTACCTTCATCGAGAACTTCAAGTCCACCTACAAACGACCGACATCACTCGAGGAGCTGAGAGCCTGCAAACAAGGATCCAGAGAATCCCTGTGAGCATACATCCAGCGGTGGACTATACTCAAAAACTCAGCCGAGGACATAGCAGACGAAAGCGTTATCGACGCATTCAGGAGGGGCTTGCAACGCATCGACTTCAAGGAGCAGCTCGGGAAGATGAAAGTCCGAACACTCGCACGACTGCTCGAGCAATCCAACAACTGGGCAGATGGAGAAGACTCCGTACGAAACGAATCGGAGATCCAGACAGCGCGCTCAGAACGTGACTATGACTACCACCCCAGCGATAGAGGATTCGATTAAAGAAGAAAACGCCCGAGGCGCAACTTCTACGACGACAGAGGACCTGATATGGTCGCGGCCGTCTTCACGGATGACAGAGAAGGCAGGCATCGCGACGACAGGAGAATACAGCACAGGGACAACCAAGAAGAAGCACCGCAAGTTCAAAAACGGGATTGGAGAACAAGGCAGCCACGGGACGACGCCCGAGCATATCGCTCGGCCATAGAGCAGCTCGACGGACCGTGCACAATACACGGGTTGAGAAACGAGCGCGGAGAGCTCAGATCAGGGCACACACTCAGGAACTGCAGGCGATTCATCGAGCTCTCCAAAGAAAAAAGTCGATCCGCAACAGCAGCAGCACGACCTCTCGCAAGCGTGGCAGTCGGAACCATCGCCCACGACGCTCCGCCAGCACCTGCCATACCAGCAAGGCAAGTAGCAGTAATCCAAGAATGGGGCACGACACCCGAGGAAGAAAAATACCCGGCAGCACACAGTCGGATCTACATGATACAAGAAGGAAGACCATCAAACAGGCAGCAGAAGCAGGTCACCAGACAAGTTTTCCTCCCAGTCTCTTCGCACCCCGCTGTCCCAGAATACTTGCGCGGATCCGAGAATGAAATCACCTTCTCCCGAGAAGACCACTCGCCAGCCATCCCGCGCCCAGGACACGCTGCACTGGTACTCGAAGCACGAATCGTAAATGACGATATGTCACGAGTCTTCATGGAAGGCGGCAGCGGTATCAACATCATATTCACCAGAACCCTGGAAGAAATGCTCATCCAAAACTCAGCACTGAAAACTTCAGGCACAACGTTCCACGGAATCGTGCCAGGGAAAGCAGTCTATCCCCTCGGAAAAATAAATCTTGAGGTGATTTTTGGGAGCACGAGAAACTTCCGCAAAGAAACATTGCACTTCGAAGTGGTCAACTGGAAATCACAATACCATGCCATCCTAGGACACCCAGCCTTCGCGCGTTTCATGGCAGTGCCACACTATGCCTACCTCAAGATGAAAATGCCAGGCCCGCGAGGAGTAATCACAGTTAGCGGCAGCTTCGTCAGATCTGACCGTTGCGACAAGGAGTTCCACAAAATATCAGAAACCTTTGGAGCACACCAAGCCAGCGGAGCCGCAGCACCAGAAGAAGAGGCTCTACCATTGAAGCAAAAGGGAGCCACAGCAGTTTTCCGTCCTTAGGGCTACTAAGCCATCGATCCAAATAAAGGGGCTGCCTTCAAGCAGCAGCCCCCCCTCGTGTAAGAAACAAAAGGGAAAATATTGAAAATATTCTCCCAAAAATTATTTCTGCACACTGGCACTCGGGGGCTCGCCGAAGCAGCCACCCCCCAAGGCGTTCTTCACAAACGCGACTCTAAAAAATTGGCACTCGGGGCGCTCTCCGAAGCAGCCACCCAGCGAGGCGTTCTTCGCAAAGGCGACTCTAAAAAACTATCACTCGGGGGCTCGCCGAAGCAGCCACCCCCCGAGGCGTTCTTCGTAGACGCGACTCTAAAAATTGGCACTCAGGGGCTCGCCGAAGCAGCCACCCCCCAAGGCATACTTCGCAAATGCGACTCTAAAAAACTGGCACTCGGGGGCTCGCCGAAGCAGTCACCCCCTGAGGCGTTCTTCGCAAACGCGACTCTAAAAAACTGGCACTCGCGGCCTCGCCAAAGCAGCCACCCCCCGAGGCGTTCTTCGCAAACGCGGCTCTAAAAAATTGGTACTCGGGGGCTCGCCGAAGCAGCCACCCCCCGAGGCGTTCTTCGCAAACGCGACTCTAAAAAATTGGCACTCGGGGGCTCGCAGAAGCAGCCACCCCCTGAGGCGTTCTTCGCAAACGCGACTCTAAAAAATTGGCACCCGGGGGCTTGCCGAAGAATCCACCCCCGAGGCGTTCTTAGCAAACACGACTCTATAAAAATTGGCACTCGGGGGCTCGTCGCAACCTTCACTCCCCGAGGCGTTCTTCGCAAACGCGACTCTAAAAAATTGGCACTCGGGGGCACGCCGCAGCAGCCACCCCCCGAGACACTTTTCGCCTATTTTTTAGACTCTAAAAAGAAAAGAAAAGAAGGGGACCCCTCGCACAAAAAATTTGCAGCCGACAAGACAAACTGTAACACCCTCACTGTCAGTGAACAGTAATAAGGGTTACTGTTCATCTCTACTATTCAAAACTTTTGTTTGATCAACTGGTTCAGTTCAAATTCAAATTCTCCTTTGATATTGTTGCAAGCAAATATGAACCATGGACCTTGATCATCATTGGCCAACTAAAGTCCAAGCCATTTGAAATAAAATTCAAACAAACCCTAAAATGCCTTTTGATGAATATTAAAAATATGGTGACAATAAATCTTTTCCAAAAATCTTGGAACCACTTTTATAAAATCCCAAATAATCATTGGACCATGCCCATGTAATCATTGGTATTTATTGGGCTACTGAAAATTGTAAACAATTAATAACAATAGCAATTCCAGGCCAATTGCTCATTTAATAATAAAATAAATTAGCAAAAGAGTTTAGAAAAACCCTAAACTTTTTGTGGTACTCTAGGAAAATGCTCTACTAATTATGGAACCAAAATGGCTTTATATAAAAATGCCTAAGCCATTTAAATAAATGCTAACAGAATTTTACAGAAAAAGAAAAGAACAAAATGGGGCTCTGACTATTAGTCGCACGGGGCGAAGCCCACTGATCTGGCCCACCCGGGCCCTTTTCCTTTTTTCCCCATCTTCTCCATTGTTCCTCTGTTTCCCCCGTGGCCATGGCGACCGCGCCATGCTCGACGCCGTCGAGCCGGACCAGCTCGGTGGGTCGCTACAGGCCGGGGCCAGGTAAGATAAGGGCCCCCCGAACCCTAGATATCACCTGCCCTTCGCCTCGTCGCTCTCCCCCCCCCCCCCCCCGCTCGATCCCGTGACCACCAGAGCACCACCGCGGGCGGACCTCGCCGGAACGCGCGACCACCGGAGCCCATCCACCTCCTCGCCGTGTCTAGAGGCTTCGCCGACGACTACCTCGTCCACCCGCGCTAGCAATCGACCAGGGACGCACCGTACATCGAGGAATCGGGCGTTTCTTCCTCCTCCTGCCGCCCCGCCATTAACGACCGGGAGCTCGCTACCGACCTCCTCCGTGCCCACTACCTCCCCTACCGCGCTCAGGTGTGAGCTCCTCGACGACTCCCTCTCCTCGGTGCTCGATTAGGCGCCGTGTTTGGCCGTCCCCATCACGTGCGCTCCGGCCGCCGTGTTGCCGCCATGGGTGCGCACGCCAAGCTCCGGTCGCGCCCTAGCCGCGGATTAAACCGGGGCAAACCCCCTTAATCCCCCTCCCCTCCAGTAATAGTGGGGTTACCCCACTGACAAGGGGGCCCCACCCCCCCTAACCCCCCTAATTAAACAGAAACAAAAGAATTAACCCCCTAGTCACTGACTAGTGGGGCTCCCACTGGATATTTGTTTTATTAAAAGAAATTTGAAAATTGTTAGTATGACATGTGGGCCACCCCTGTTTTTTTAAGTAAAAATGTTTTATTAGAATTGGGTCACTGACATGTGGGACCCCCATGTCAGTTGACCAGTCAAACTGTTGTGGATAATGTTTTTGTTAATAAATAAAAATAATTTAAAAATGATTTAGAAAATGATTTAAATTGCTTAAAACTTTAGAAAATCATAGAAAATAAACCGTAGCTCAGATCAAAAAAGTTTATATAACGAATACGAATACGCTATCCGTATACCAACCGCACCCCTCTAGCACAACGAACACCAACATCCCCCCCTCCGGGCTCTCGGTACCGGTAAAAACCTGCCGGATGAATTTATTCCGAACACGAAAGTTGTCCGGAATGGTTCAACTAACACGGATACACCCCCGTTATCTTTGTCGGATGTCCATGACACCTCCGGCATGATACCTTCCCCCTCCGGTCGCCCTGTCCGGTAATCACCCAGAGCCGGTAGTTCATCCCCGGATGAATTCCCGCTCTGAGCAACGTGAATTGCACTGCGTTAGAACACCGTTAACATTTCATCTTTCATGTCATGCATATGTTTGTATATTATTGCTGTGTATTTACTGTTTCCTCCCCCCCCCCTTAATCTTCGGTAGACCCTGCTGCTACCGCCGACTACACTGCTGCCGGGTACGACTACTTCGTCGACGACCCTTCCCCTACCGTCGAGCTTCCAGGCAAGCAGAGCCATTCTCTTCCCCAGATATCGCCTACCTTTCCGTACTTTCTTGCACTAGGCATTGTTACTGCTGCTGCTACGATTAAAATCCTATTCAATTGCATAGCCTGGTTTTGTCGCCCCTTGATGTACCTTTCCTTTATCCTATGCTGCCTATTATTACTTATGCATTTTTCAGCAGTGAGCCCTGCGCATTGTTAGCTAGGGTTAGATAGCGGGCCATGATCACTAGGGTAGCGATCGCGGATACATTAATTGTAACTGTTGCAGGTATACCCTTGGCGCATAGGATATAGTCCGGCGGATGGCCTCTCTACTGAGCCTAGGTTGAACTGCGTCGTGTCGGATAGCCTCGGTGCGGCGTACCCTAACAAGGTTCACGCCACCCTGGAGATCCGAGCGTGCAGGCTGAACAGTAGTGCACCCCTGCAGGGAGTTTAATCTATTCGAATAGCTCTGTCCACGGTAACAGGACGCTTTATGCTGAAGCTGGATCTTACCACTAGAAACTATTACTATTAAACTGTATGGTTCCGGGTTTTCTTCCTCGCAGGGAAGTCGAGGAGGGGAACTCGGAGGCATTGTTATTATTAATCATTACAACTTATATTATACAATGTTGCAGCAACTTCTGCTTCATTGTTAGTTTATGCTTTATATAAATTGTTGGTTGTTTCTCTCCTCATGCTGCAAGACATCGTCAGAAGATGCTAGTCTTCGAAAGGCCTAGCTTCTTAGCCTTATTCTGATTTCTATCTTGCAGACCACTATATACAGCCTCCCCTTTCCGTTGATACAAATTCATAATGCTTAGTAGCGGACGTAAGACTCGCGGGTATACTAGATACTCACCTTTGCTTTATTTCCTTTTTTCGCTTTGCCTGATCGGCCGCTGCAGTCGACGTTGGAGCCCAGGAGCAGGAGTACCCCGGAGGCGGATACTACTACGTCGAGACCCCCGCTGACCAGGACCAGGAGTAGTTTTAGAGGCTCCCAGGCAGGAGGCCTTGCCTTTTCGATCTGTATCTCTGATGTTATTTGTGCTAGCCTTCTTAAGGCAAAACTGGACTAACTATGTCTGTACTCAGATATTATGGTTTGTATAACTTATGTATTCGGGTCCGAGTGACCCCCCCCCCCCTTTATTGTAACATATTGGTTTATCCTTTTGTGTTTAGTGTTGTGATGTGATATTCTCACCGTGGCACCCTAATCTCAGCCGTGTACCCTGCGTGTATGATTACTGTACACAGATTGATTTTGGGGGCGTCACAAGTTGGTATCAGAGCCGACTGCCTGTAGGAAGCCACCCCACCACTACCTGGTCGAAGTTGAGTCTAGACTTTGAAAAACTATTTTTCTAACTTAATATTTGGCTTACGGGCCCACATCGATGTCACTACGTGTGATATCTATGGTATTAGGATCCTTTTCTCCTTACCTATGCTCTGGGAATCTGCTCTCTTATCCTTGCTGGTAAGTTTCACAAACTCTGACATTAGGATCACGTTCTCTTGATTCCATCCGGCGTTTTGGTGCTTCCCCATTGATTGAGTCGTGTTGCAGGAGTTCTACCCCAGGTCCCGGACCGCGGATCCCATTCTCATTCTGGGCAGGCCGCGCGTCCTCTGGCATTAACTCCTGTGGCCAACAGTTTTCTTGCGGCGTGATTGACATAGTGGAATCTATGTCGCGTCGTGTAATCCTTACCGCGGTCTGCGCGCCGCCTAGTGTGTCCTTTTTCCTTAATTTTTATGACGTTACGCTGCGCGATTTTCGATTGATTCTATGTGTGGATGTGTATGTCTTATATGACTACTCCTATATATCCGTGCCTCCTCTTTGTTGTCGCTTTACCAATTACTCGTTTCCGGCATCTCGTTAAAATTATCATCGCTGAAATAACCCTGTTAAATTCTAGCAGGATGGCTGGTCGTGGTGGTCGTGGTTGTGGTCGTGGTGCCAACGATCCACCTCCGCCGCCGGACTACATGGCCGCGATGATGCAAAAGTTTCAAATGAACCAGGTGTTTATGCAAGGAGTCATAGATCAGCTCCAGAACCAGAATCAGAACCAGAACCAGCACCAGAACCAACCGTCTGTGGTTACTCTGCGGGATTTCATGCGGCTCAATCCCCCTCTCTTCCACCAACCTGAACAGCCGTTGGATGCCGATGATTGGCTCCGTGACATCAACCGTCAGTTGGAGTTCGCTAATGTGAGCGCTGCTGATTATGTCAACTTCGCGTCCTATTTCCTGCGTGGCCCCGCTGCTCAGTGGTGGGACACTTACAAGGGCTCGCTAGCTGAAGGGACTGTCGTCACCTGGAATGACTTCAAGACTGCCTTCCGTGCTCGTTATGTCCCCCAAGCGATTATGAACCGTATGAAGGCCAAGTTCCGCAACCTTGTTCAGGGCAACAAAACCGTCGAGGCATATCAGAGGGAATTCCTACGCCTCTCCCGCTATGCTGCTAGTGACCTCCCAAATGATGCAAGTAGACAAGAGAAGTTCCGTGATGGACTCAACCCAGATCTCCGGCTTGCACTTGCTTTGCACGTCTTCCCCGACTTCGCCACCATGGTGTACCAGACTATCACTCTTGAGACCGCTCAGCTTAAGTTCGGTGGTTCGCCGAAGCGCCCCCGTGACGCTGGCTCATCCTCGGGCACAACACAGAAGCAACGTGTTAGGCTTCCACACAGTGTGTATCGTCCACCTGCCCCGGCACCAAGGTCGTCGTATGTTGCACCTCGTCTGCCTCCGCCCCCGCCGAGACAGCCGAAGACTGAGTCTGCACCCCTCCGTCCTCAAGATGGCCTGTGTTTCAAGTGCCGTCAGCCAGGCCATATTTCCAGAGACTGCCCTCAGCGACAGAAGCAACTGGTAGTTCACCCTGCTGGCCACGGAAATGGTCGTGGCAACAATGGGACCCTCAACTATAATACTGGGTCAAATCCTCATGCTCGTGGTCATGCTTACAACATTGATGTTGAAGCAGCTCAGGCACAGCCCGCTACAGTGATGGGTACTCTCCTCGTTAACTCAATACCTGCTATTGTTTTATTTGATACAGGAGCATCGCATTCATTTATGTCTGGAGCATTTGCATCTAAGCATGGCATATACCACGAAAATATGTGCACCCCCTTGGCCGTTAAAACACCCGGCGGCATGTGTCACGTTGACATGCTGGCACCTAACATCACCGTCGAGATCGAAAGGATTGAGTTCCTTGTCTCCCCACATATTCTGAAAACCTCCACTATTGACCTTATCGTGGGTATGGATTGGCTGAAAGCCCACGATGCCGCACTTTATTGTGGCACCAAGGTCATCCAACTTTTTCATCCTTCTGGCGCGATTGTGAGTCACACTGCCATTGTGTCGATGAATTCCGAAGCTCGTATATATGCTCTGAATGCCTTGAATGCCGCACCTCTCGAAGGGATTGAGAAAGTCCCAATCGTTTGTGATTTTACCGACGTATTCCCAGAAGAACTGCCGGGGATACCCCTGATTAGGGAAGTTGAATTCGTCATCGACTTGAAGCCCGGCACCGTCCCTATTGCCAAGCGCCCATATAAGATGCCACCTCACCACCTCCTTGAATTGAAGAAGGAGATCGACACAGCCCTCGAGAAAGGCTTCATCCGTCCAAGTTCCTCTGCTTGGGGAGCACCTTCGCTCTTTGTCAAGAAGAGTGATGGCAAGAACCGTTTGGTCCAAGATTACCGACCTATCAACCAGGCCACGATACAGAACAAGTACCCCCTCCCTCGGATCAATGATCTTTATGATCAGCTTGCTGGATCCACGGTGTTTTCAAAACTCGACTTAAGGTTGGGTTACCATCAGATCCGAGTCCGTGATGAGGACATCCCGAAGACTGCATTCATTACTCGCTATGGTTCATACGAGTACACCGTCATGTCATTTGGCTTGACGAATGCACCAGCCACCTTCTCCAGATTGATGAACTATATATTCATGGAATACCTCGACAAGTTCGTCGTGGTTTATCTGGATGATATATTGATTTACTCCAAGACCGATGCAGAACATGCTGAACATCTTCGCCTTATACTGGAAAAGCTTCGAGAACACAAACTCTATGCTAAGTATTCTAAGTGTGAATTCTGGCTTCCCGAAGTAACCTACCTTGATCATGTGATTTCCAAGGATGGCGTTGCCGTCCACCCCGAACGTATTCAGGCTATTCTTGACTGGACTCCGCCCAGGACTGTCAAGAAAGTCAGACGTTTCCTCGGCCTTGCCAGCTATTGCCGCCGTTTTGTTGAGAATTTCTCCAAGATTTCCAGGCCTCTGACTAACCTGCTGCACAAAGGCGTCAAGTTTGAGTGGACTGATAAATGTCAAGAAAGTTTTCAAGCTCTCAAGGACAAGCTCACTTCACCCCCAGTGCTTGCTCCCCCTGATACCCAGAAGGACTTCGTGATTTATTGCGACGCGTCTCTTCAAGGATTAGGTTGTGTCCTAATGCAAGAGCGCAAAGTAATTGCTTATGGCTCTCGTGAGTTGCGTGCTCACGAAGATAAGTATCCAACTCATGATCTCGAATTGGCAGCGGTAATTTATGCATTGAAGCTGTGGCGACATTACCTCGTTGGTAACCGTTGCGAGATCTACACCGACCACCAAAGCCTGAAGTACCTATTCACCCAACCAGACCTGAATCTCCGCCAGCAGAGATGGCTCGAGACAATAGCCGACTACAACATGGGAATTTCTTACACCCCTGGCAAAGCTAATGTGGTGGCCGATGCCTTAAGCCGCAAGGCCTACTGTTCTGAACTAGAAGTCCAGATAGAGCAGCCACTTCTGTATGAAGAGCTCCGCAAGTTGAACCTTGAAATTGGTCCGCAGGGACATGTGAATACCCTTGTTGTTGAGCCGGACCTCGACAGCACCATCAAGTGGATACAAACATGTGACTCTGATGTCGAGAAGATCAAGAAGTATATCGCTGGAGGAAAACCATCATGCTTCACTGTTGCTGATGATGGTACGTTGTATTTCAAGAATCGTTTAGTGGTCCCTAGGAGTAAGCCCAATCTAAACTTGACCCCGCGCGTCATGAAAGAAGCTCATTATACTCCTTTGTCGATTCACCCTGGTAGTACCAAGATGTACCAAGACCTTCGTCAGCGGTACTGGTGGTCTAACATGAAGCAAGACATCGCTCGATATGTTGACGAGTGTGACGTTTGCCGTCGCGTCAAAGCCGAACATCAAAGACCTTCTGGTACTCTGCAACCACTCTCTATTCCTGAATGGAAATGGGACAAGATTGAAATGGACTTCGTCACCGGATTTCCCCGATCTCAGAAGGGTCATGATGCCATCTTTGTCGTCATCGACCGATTCTCCAAGGTTGCCCACTTTCTTCCTGTCAAGGAGACGATCATTGCTAGTCCGTTGGCAGACTTATATGTTTCCAGAATTGTTTCCCTCCACGGTATTCCGTTGGAGATCAGTTCCGACCGAGGCAGCATTTTCACCTCGAAGTTCTGGGATAGTTTCCAAGAAGCTATGGGCACTCACCTAAATTTCAGCACCGCTTATCACCCCCAATCGCAAGGACAAGTCAAACGAGTCAACCAGGTGCTTGAAGACATGCTTCGAGCTTGTGTCATTTCATTCGGTAGAAATGGGAGAAATCTCTTCCATTTGCTGAGTTATCGTACAACAATAGCTATCAGGCTAGTCTAAAGATGGCACCCTTTGAAGTTCTCTATGGACGTAAGTGTCGAACCCCTCTGAATTGGTCAGAAACTGGGGAACGAACTCTCATTGGTCCGGACATTATTCAGCATGCCGAAGATCAGGTTTGCGTCATCACAGGAACACCTGAAAGCTGCTCAGTCCCGTCAGAAGAGCAACTATGATCGCAAGCACAAGGAAATGGTCTATCAACCTGGCGAATACACGTACCTTCGTGTCACTCCAATGAGGGGCACTCACCGCTTCGGGATCAAAGGCAAGTTAGCTCCTTCGCTACATTGGCCCGTTCCGTATCCTTTCGAGGAGTGGACCAGTGGCATACCGTTTGGAATTGCCGTCAAACCTCTCTCAAGTCCACGATGTCTTCCACTTGTCGCAACTCCGATGCCGCTTCAAAGACCCTATTCGTGAAGTGGAACATGATATGATCGAGCTGCAATAGGACTTGACTTATCAAGAACATCTGAGCCGCATTCTTGATCAGTCTGAACGCAAAACCCGCAACAAGACGACGAAGTTTCTCAAAGTTCAGTGGTCGAATCATTCTGAAGATGAAGCCACTTGGGAACGCGAAGATCGTCTTCATGAAGAATACCCCGATCTTTTCACCTCTACCACTTAAATTCTCGAGACGAGAATTCTTGTAGTGGGGTAATTTTGTAACACCCTCACTGTCAGTGAACAGTAATCAGGGTTACTGTTCATCTCTACTGTTCAAAACTTTTGTTTGATCAACTGGTTCAGTTCAAATTCAAATTCTCCTTTGATATTGTTGCAAGCAAATATGAACCAAGGACCTTGATCATCATTGGCCAACTAAAGTCCAAGCCATTTGAAATAAAATTCAAACAAACATGAAATGCCTTTTGATGAATATTAAAAATATGGTGACAATAAATCTTTTCCAAAAATCTTGGAACCACTTTTACAAAATCCCAAATAATCATTGGACCATGCCCATGTAATCATTGGTATTTATTGGGCTACTGAAAATTGTAAACAATTAATAACAGTAGCAATTCCAGGCCAATTGCTCATTTAATAATAAAATAAATTAGCAAAAGAGTTTAGAAAAACCCTAAACTTTTTGTGGTACTCTAGGAATATGCTCTACTAATTATGGAACCAAAATGGCATTATATAAAAATGCCTAAGCCATTTAAATAAATGCTAACAGAATTTTACAGAAAAAGAAAAGAACAAAATGGGGCTCTGACTATTAGTCGCACGGGGCGAAGCCCACTGATCTGGCCCACCCGGGCCCTTTTCCTTTTTTCCCCATCTTCTCCACTGTTCCTCTGTTTCCCCCGTGGCCATGGCGACCGCGCCATGCTCGACGTCGTCGAGCCGGACCAGCTCGGTGGGTCCCTACAGGCCGGGGCCAGGTAAGATAAGGGCCCCGCGAACCCTAGATCTCACCTGCCCTTTTCCTCGTCGCTCTTTCCCCCCCCCCCCCACCCCGCTCGATCCCGTGACCACCAGAGCACCACCGCGGGCGGACCTCTCTGGAACGCGCGACGACCGGAGCCCATCCACCTCCTCGCCGTGTCAAGAGGCTTCGCCGACGACTACCTCGTCCACCCGCGCTAGCAATTGACCAGGGACGCACCGCACATCGAGGTATCAGGCGTTTCTTCCTCCTCTAGCCGCCCCGCGATTAATGACCGGGAGCTCGCTACCGAACTCCTCCGCGCCCACTGCCTCCCCTACCGCGCTCAGGTGTGAGCTCCTTGACGATTCCCTCTCCTCGGTGCTCGATTAGGCGCCGTGTTTGGCCGTCCCCATCACGTGCGCTCCGGCCGCCGTGTTGCCGCCATGGGTGCACACGCCAAGCTCCGGTCGCGCCCTAGCCGCGCACGCACGCACGCTCGCCACGCTGACGGTGCGCCCACCCACGCGGTCGCGCTGTGTCGCGGCCCTCCTCGCCGTTTGACCAGCCCCGCCGTGCCGTGTTCGCCGGCGGGCACGGGCACAGGCACGAGTTAAACCGGGGCAAACCCCCTTAATCCCCCTCCCCTCCAGTAATAGTGGGGTTACCCCACTGACAAGGGGGCCCCACCCCCCCTAACCCCCCTAATTAAACAGAAACAAAAGAATTAACCCCCTAGTCACTGACTAGTGGGGCCCCACTGGATATTTGTTTTATGAAAAGAAATTTAAAAATTGTTAGTATGACATGTGGGCCACCCCTGTTTTTTGAAGTAAAAATGTTTTATTAGAATTGGGTCACTGACATGTGGGACCTCCATGTCAGTCGACCAGTCAAACTGTTGTGGATAATGTTTCTGTTAATAAATAAAAATAATTTAAAAATGATTTAGAAAATGATTTAAATTGCTTAAAACTTTAAAAAAACATAGAAAATAAACCGTAGCTCAGATCAAAAAAAATTATACATAAAAATTGATTCGAAAAATTTAACGAATACGAATATGCTATCTGTATACCAACCGCACCCCTGTAACACAACAAACACCGACATCCCCCCCTCCGGGCTGTCTGTCGATAATTCCCGGTACCGGTAAAAACCTACCGGATGAATTTATTCCGAACACGAAAGTTGTCCGGAATGGTTCAACTAACACGGATACACCCCCGTTATCTTTGTCGGATGTCCACGACACCTCCGGCATGATACCTTCCCCCTCCGGTCGCCCTGTCCGGTAATCACCCGGAGCCGGTAGTTCATCCCCGGATGAATTCCCGCTCCGAGCAACGTGCATTGCACTGCGTTAGAACACCGT
This sequence comes from Bromus sterilis, assembly GCA_950022295.1. NCBI lineage: Eukaryota > Viridiplantae > Streptophyta > Magnoliopsida > Poales > Poaceae > Bromus > Bromus sterilis. Next base: position 131,035,237 of record OX465601.1, on the reverse strand, counting down.
GCATTTCATCTGTCATGGCATGCATATCTTTGTATATTATTGCTGTGTATTTACTGTTTCCTCCCCCCCCCCCTTAATCTTCGGTAGACCCTGCTGCTACCGCCGACTACACTGCTGCCGGGTACGACTACTTCGTCGATGACCCTGCCCCTACCGTTGAGCTTCCAGGCAAGCAGAGTCATTCTCTTCCCCAGATATCGCCTACCTTTCCGTACTTTCTTGCACTAGGCATTGTTACTGCTGCTGCTATGATTACAATCCTATTCAATTGCATAGCCTGGTTTTGTCGCCCCTTGATGTACCTTTCTTTTATCCTATGCTGCCTATTATTACTTATGCATTATTCAGCAGTGAGCCATGTGCATTGTTAGCTAGGGTTAGATTGCGGGCTGTGATCACTAGGGGAGCGATCGCGGATACATTAATTATAACTGTTGCAGGTACGGAACAAGGAAGACACCGCCAAAGGCCCCTATCTGGGTTATGCCTAGTCACCTCAAGTGTGAGCTATCCAGGAGTAATCCTTGTAATCCAATCGAGGCTGACTTTGTCTTGCCCCCATAGGGTCCTGGACAGCGGTTGTCCTTAAAGGTAAGAAGTCGGGCAACCCAACGGTGCCCGCGAGCGGTATATCGTCGGGAACAACAGGGAGGGTACGACCGACGTTACTGGCGTGCTTGGCCCCTGCTCGTATCTCGCGAGAGTTACCAAACCACGAAAGTCGAGCTCTACCAAGAGCACACGCGAGACAAGGTAAGGAGATGGTTCACCTTGTTGGTAACCGCAGTGACTTGGTGGGACCACAGGGCAGGCACCGATGTACTGGTGGTCCTGACTGCTGTCGTTGACCGCGGGTCGGTTAAGTCGAGGCAACGATAACGGTTGTCACGCGGGTTAATTAAAATGCTAAATGGTTCGGCGGATGACTTGAGCGGCCCGTTGGTCTGTACGCACTACCTTCACGTGGGATAAGGAGTTATGGGCTCCCCTGCGTCGTAGTTTTTCCGAAAGCTCTTCAGACGTCAGCAGTACCACAGGCTGATAGCCGGGAAGCGGTCTTGTCTTCTTTGCTGCAGCAGGTGTGTTTGGATTTGCTTTTGCTTCACCGGCCAGTCTCGTACCGTGCAGGAGCGTGCAAGGGTGAGGGACCTAAACCCCTTGGCGCATAGGATATAGTCCGGCAGATGGCCTCTCTGCTGAGCCTAGGTTGAATTGCGTCGTGTCGGATAGCCTCGGTGGGGTGTTCCCTAACAAGGTTCACGCCACCCTGGAGATCCGAGCGTGCAGGCTGAACAGTAGTGCACCCCTGCAGGGAGTTTACTCTATTCGAATAGCCGTGTCCACGGTAACAGGACGCTTTATGCTGAAGCTGGATCTTACCACTAGAAACTATTACTATTAAACTGTATGGTTTCGGGTTTTCTTCCTCGCAGGGAAGTCGAGGAGGGGAACTCGGAGGCATTGTTATTACTAATCATTACAACTTATATTATACAATGTTGCGGCAACTTCTGCTTCATTGTTACTTTATGCTTTATATAAATTGTTGGCTGTTTCTCTCCTCATGCTGCAAGACATCGTCAGAAGATGCTAGTCTTCGATAGGCCTAGCTTCTTGCCCTTATTCTGATTTCTATCTCGCAGACCACTATATACAGCCTCCCCTTTCCGTTGATACAAATGCATAATGCTTAGTAGCGGACACAAGACTCGTGGGTATACTAGATACTCACCTTTGCTTTATTTCCTTTTTTCGCTTTGCCTGATCGGCCGCTGCAGTCGACGTTGGAGCCCAGGAGCAGGAGTACCCCGGAGGCGGATACTACTACGTCGAGACCCCCGCTGACCAGGACCAGGAGTAGTTTCGGAGGCTCCCAGGCAGGAGGCCTTGCCTTTTCGATCTGTATCTCTGATGTTATTTGTGCTAGCCTTCTTAAGGCAAAACTTGACTAACTATGTTTGTACTCAGATATTATGGTTTGTATAACTTATGTATTCGGGTCCGAGTGACCCCCCCCCCCCCCTTTATTGTAACATATTGGTTTATCCTTTTGTGTTTAGTGTTGTGCTGTGATATTCTCATCGTGGCACCCTAATCTCAGCCGTGTACCCTGCGTGTATGATTACTGTACACGGATTGATTTTGGGGGCGTCACACAAACCTATACCACACAAGTTTGGTTTACAAAAGATGAACAAAGTAATCCAAAAAGAGCAGCAACAAACGTTGCTCAGCAAAGGAATAAACGCCAAGCAAAGGCTAATCTCCAGGCTCTGGCTTCACTTTTCACAGAGCACCCAACCGACGGTCATTATCCTCGACCACCCACTTCACAACTTCACCTGCAGGCTCATCCGCCACGGCGTAATGGTCGTCCATCGGCTGAGTTCGACCACCAGGAGGACCTCGAGCCGCCAACGCAATATCAACCCCCGGCCAATGACTATGGACAAAGGCAAAAGCACAGCGAGCACCCGCATAAATCTGGTGATTAACTACGCGCCGAAGATCTGCACGCTGGGAGAAAATCCGGCAAAGCTTCTCAAGGGATGAATGGACAGGATCCAAAGGGTAAAACTCAGCAAAAATCCTGCCAAATACTCCGCGGCAGTACTCAAGAGCCCTTGGTACCCTCTCAACCCGCATCCGCAAAATGGCGAACACCCAAGCACGCGCCCTGTCCATCCAGAAAGGATTGCTCGTCTGCACTACCGGGTCCTCCAACCGCAGCAACACAGACTGCACGGCCTCCTCTTCATCGCGAGAACGCCCAGAAAGCACTTCGCAACGAAAGAACAAAGGTCAGCCGCAAAGCATAGGAAAGAACCCGCGCAGCCGAGTGGTCGAAGGAAAAAAAGCAAACTCACCCTTTAGAAGGTCAGACAACTTCACCATCCAAGTTGCCAAGTCATCCAAGATAGCCTCAGCACGCTCGCGCTTCGCGCGATGGACCGCAAGAGCACCTTTCAGTCGAACGATCTCACGTTCGGCCTCTTTCAGCCTCAAGCGAACAGACTCGTAAGCACCTTCGCGAGCATCCTCCTTCAGCAAATTCCAAGACCGAGAAACGCCCGGGATGCCCTACCGCAAAGAGAAACAAGTCAAAAGAAGGAAGGCAACAAGCAGCACAAGAAAGCAAAGCAGGTCCATGAATTAGATCCGCCGTCCCACAGGAGGCACATTAGAACCGAAAGTTTTCAAAACACAAAAAGGACCACACTACTCCTCGTCTGCAGAATTATTTGCCTCTACGACCAGCTGCAGCTGGCGGGCCAGCCGAGTAGCGCGAGCACTCTGCTCGTCCGTGTAAGAAGGCAAAGTATCCACCATGGAATCCTCAATAGGGAGACCATGGCCCAGAAGAACAACAATAGACGTCGCAAGCCCACCCACCACGTTCTCACGAACCAAGCCCTCCAGCTGATCCCCATCCGGACCGAAGGCAGCAACTAGAGAATCAAGACCCTCGGGACGCTTCTCCGCATCGGGGAACATGTGCTCATGGAGAATCTTCAGGAGAATGATAGCCCGATCGCAGACATCCCCAACAGCTACAGCAGCGCCCGAGTCAGCATCTACAGAGCCACGGAGAACACCCGAACCAGCAGCAGCAACATCCACCGCTCCAATACCCGCAGAAGCTGGAAAGAAAAAAAGAGGACGTTTAAAATTCCAGCAACTTCAGAGATAAACAAACCCCAGAAAAACGGACGACAAAAAGAATCAACTAACCAGTCAAAAATCCCGCCAAGTCCTGCAGGCGCTCGCACTCGGCCTTCTCAGCCTGGAGAAACCGCCCCTCTACTCGCCGCAAACGCTCCAGCTTGTCGTGATGCGCCTGCAGCTCCTTCTCTTTGGACTCCAGAGAAATCCGAAGCTCAGCAAGCTCTTTCTTGGCAGCCTCCGCCCGCTAGTCAGCACCCTTCTTACGACCTATGAGCAAAACAGCAGTCAGTCAAAATCAATCGGCCAAAAAACAAGAAAACAAGAACCAGAATTCTCACGTCTCATAGCAGTCAAGCTCCCCTGGACCGAGTCATGAGCGCGTCGCCACCGATCAGTTTCAGTCAGCACATGTTCGCATATCCGGAACAAAGGTTGCACCCAAGGGAATACATAACGACAAGAGCACATGAAAGAAGTAAATCAGAGACTACAACCAATCACAAATGATTGCTTACAGCCTCGGGGGCTACTCCATTGGGAGCACTGCCTTGCTCCCAATATGTACAAGACCAACAAAAGGAAGACCAACGACCCAAACTACAACCACTCACAAGTGACTACTTGCAGCCTCGGGGGCTACTATTGCAAAGATCAAAAACGACAAAGAAAGCACGCACCTACTCAGCCATGCGATCAAAAAAATTCGCCTTATCCTCAGCGGAGAAATCACGTCGCTCCAAGAAGTGCTCATCAGGAATCACAGGTTTAACTTACGGAGGAAAGTCACCTTCAGGAGCAGCAGCAGCCGAAGCAGATGCCCCAGACGGAGCAGTCGCAGAAGTCCCATCCACACCGACAGTCGCAGGGGTCGTCCCCGCACCCGAAGCCACGGGAGCAGGAGAACCAGCCAGTCGATCCGACGCCGCACCAGAATCAGTCGAAGGAGCAGCTACAGCACCAGCACTCGCAGAGGAATCAGACGGAGCAGGAGCAGTACTACAAGACAATTTACCCTCAGAACACCAGCCAAAGCAATGATTATCAGAGACGACAAAACGAAAATGTAAACTAACCCAACAAGCACAGCGCCTGGACGCAGCAATATCCCGAACCTGTGTTTCTTCGAGGCAGCGGGAGGAGGACGCGAGACAGCAGGCTGCACGATCGCCGGCAAGTCGTCACCACCACCCGCCGCGTCACGGCCACTCGCAGGGCGAGTGCGCTTGACACAAAGAGGACTTGAATCCCCAGAGTCGTCAGCAACCGACGGTGGGGCACCCGCGGACTCGACAGCAACTACACCGGAAGCGCCAGAAGCACCCCCACCACCCGCATGCACAGGATCAACCTCACCAGGTTCATCAAGTATATCCGCATCCTCAGGCTGTGGCGGATTGTTCAACAAAGGGATGTGATCCTACAGATCAAAGCAACATCAGCAGTCAACAGAAATGGGTCACCAGTACAAAAATAAATCAAAGACAAGCACCTGGGGAAGTGGAAAGTCAGCAGAGTAAATCAAAGACAAGACTCTGCTCCCCCAATGCTCGTGCACTTTGTGACTTGCTGAACCCGGGCCAACAGGACGTCATCAGAAAACTCCTCAGGTGAACACCTAGTCAAGTCATCAGGCCTAGTGTATTGCCGCATAGGACGCACCCGATGCTGAAGCGTCTGGACACGTCTCTTGACAAACACGGAGATAAGCTGGCCACCAGTCAATTCATCCTTCAGAACAGTAATCCTTTGCACAAACGGTTCCATGAGAGACGACTCGCGAGCAGACAAAGGATGTGCCCATGAAGATCGCTTAACCGCCCGCGCAACAGAATCAAAAGGGGGCAGACCAAGCCGCTGGCCCTCAACGCACTGGTCCTTCAGATAAAACCAGCTTCTCCGCCACGAAAAGACGGAGTCCACCATCTCCAGATCAAAATAAGCAGATTTCTCCTTAATGGAGATCCCCACGCCCCCAATGGCATATTCAGAATTTGTCCTCTTCACATTGAAGAGACGTTTCCAGAGGCCCCAGTGGGGATAAATTCCCAAAAAACTCTCCCAGAGCGTAATAAAACAGGCAATGTGCAGAATCCCATTGGGAGTCAAATCATGCAGTTGCAACTGATAGGCGCAAAGCAACCCCCGGAGGAAAGGATGAATGGGAAGTGCAAAACCACGGGGGAAGAAACTCTGAAATCATACCCGCTCATCTGGACGGGGCGCAGGAACATCCTCATCACCAGGAATCCGGGCGGCATCGCGCGCCACCACGCCGTCAGCCACCAGTCCATCCAGATCTGTAGCTCCAAAAACGGAGCGCTCCCATCTACCGGTCATCCTGGCCGACTCCTGCGCTGCACTACGGGGGCGCTTGGAAATGGATCTTAACTAGCAAGCTGCACGAAAAGACAGGCGGAAGGCAAAGAACAACAAAGGAAGAAGAAAGGAAGACAGGAGAAGGCAATGGTTGGGTGAAAACCTAAAACACGCCAGACCATCCGGTATATAACCAACAGCCCGAGCAAACAAATCGTCACCACTCATCTTGGAATCCAGGAGGAGTGGCACGATTCCACGATAGCCGAGGAACATGGAAAACTCAACCGACACACTAACCATACCGCCCACCGCGCGCGAAAAACGAGGGCCATCATCACGAAGTGCGAAATTATCGGATAACAGATGTCAAGTCACTCCATTTTCACTTAACATGCCGACCCAACCTGTCAGGCGAACCAGCAAACGTCACGCCTCAGCAACGCGTCTCAAAACACGCATCTTCGGTCAGCATCCAGCTCTTTACAAGTTTTTTTTTCATATTATCTCAAAGAAAAATTCTTACTCCCATTGGGAGTACCTTTATCAGAGTTCGGATGCTCCCTCACCCAGAAGGCAAAGATGTGCTCGAGTGGTCACTCGCACCAGCAAAAACAACATACTCTTAGAGTTCGGGTGCTCCCTCACCCCAACAGCAGAAAAACATTCTAGTGACCACTCGCAAAAAAGACTCAGCCATTCAGCAAAACATGACTTACTCGCGCACTCGACGACATTCCGAGTGGGTGTTATCTTATTTTCCTCGCCTGAGTTCGCTACAAACTCCGCGAGTGACGACTAAAACAGCTCACTTGATTGTTTATTCCAAGTGGGTGCATTGCTAAATTAGGCTCCGTGCCTCAACAAAAAACAATTATGCCTGGGCTACGACACACTGTACCCAGATGCCACGCAATCTTAGCGTGTAGGTAAGACCCCGCTGCGCAGAACGGCCGGGCCGGGACTTACCGCAGAGGGATTTCACTCCCGACCTTTTCCATGCGCTCGCATGATAGAAAGAGCCGAGCGGACGCGCTCAAGCTATGTGCTTAGACTGGCAGCAATTGATCCTATAAGACCTGCAGTGGCATGACTTTGCTTGACACCAGTGTTCCAAGTTCATGTCCAGGGACGTGGGCTTGATTGGGCTACTGTGGTATTTGTCACTAGAACAATTCACCAAGGCTCGACCAGTCGACTCCTTGGGCCCTTTCAGCTTAGCAATCCCTCGAAACAGATATTTTTCATGGCTCAAAACTGCCAGCGACCTGTGGCGATACCACGCTTACAAACAGTAAAGCGCAGATGAATTCGAGTCCCTGCGTGACTCTTCGAGTCACCCAGGCACTCGGGGGCTACTTACGAGGGGGTGACCCCACGACTCCTACGTGTGAGGCTACCTGGTGCGTATGAAGACAGAAGGCCCACTGGGAAGCTAGGACAAGCCAACGATTTTCCCAACAAAGCACCGACGTATGAGTCTGCGACTAACATGGAAGGTGCAACTTGGCGTACAAGGCAGGACTAGAATTAGGAAACTACCTATGTAACCTAGCATGGACTCCCCGGGACTTAGCCTAGTATATAAAGGGTAGGAGGGGAGACGTCCGGTGGATCCCAATACGCATCTACTCATCCTAGCCTTGCGAGAACTCGCCTTGGCCTCCACTGTAATCCCCCCTCACGTAATAATATCGAGCAGGAAGTGCTTCTCCTGTTAGCCGACGAGTATCGTCCAACCTGTGCTATCTCTATGACTAACCCAGGGTCCCTGACCATAGGATTTGCCGGGGTTGATCCTCGTCAGAACACTTCCCTAGAAATAAAATCAAGTTACCACTTTAGTCCGTTACACGGGTTAGCTATTCTCTTTCTCTTGATAAAACTTGATTCTTCTTTTGCCTTATGCCTAGCTTAAAGGCGTAAAAGAAAGCACCTGTTGGGAGCCAACCCAAGATGTTTTTACTTCGATTTTTAGTGGTCTTGATGATTGTTACTACTATAGAAACGTCATTGTATCTTTATTTTCAAGCTTTGTGTCAAGTTATAGCCTCTTATGACAAGGGAAGCGAAAGTTGTGACATGCTGTCCAGAAAACATATTCTGTCCTCGTGACGGAAAAAATCGGATCAAATCACCAGTTCATCTTTTTGAGCTGAATTTTTTACACAGCATGATCTATACAATAGCGGAACTTTTTTATGTTATGAGTTTTTTGATTTGAGTTGTAGAAGTACCCCAAAAAAATTCTCTACTACCTGCTATTCTGTTTTTAACAGATTCTGCCACGTTTTGTCTCTCCTTACTTTTGCAAGCCTTAAGCTCGCTTTTTCTTTGCAAAAACCTTTTGGAAATCTTGAGAAACAGTAGCTCTTCAAGAATATCTTTATATCCGGTGGGGGGATTTATTTTATTAAGGGTACTAACCTCTCTAATCAGCTTATGATGAGTTATGTATGAAGGGAGTTTTCAAGTGTGCGATGGAAGATGATGAAAGAAGATCCAGGAGTGTCAAGCGCTCAAGATTGGGGATGTCCCCATGCATCTCCAACAAATATTCAAGGAGACTCAATCGTCTAAGATTTGGGATGCCCCCGTGCACCACCTTCTCCATCAATAATCATCAGTTCGTCCTTCGTCTCACTATATTTTTATCACTTCATGCGTTATGTGTTATGCTTGGAGCGTCTCGCTCTTAGGTTTTATTTTTAGTTTTTTTTAGCTTTGCTTTCTGTTCATAACAAGTTAGACCCCTTCTTCCTTTGTGCGGGAGAGAAACACGCTCCACTCCAATCTAGAACACATCATAGGATTTTTCATGCCTATCTTTTTACTATTATCTGTTCTTTATCTTTTCGTAGCTACTACCATGTTTAGTTTTAGTTTTAGTTTGTCTTTAGCAAGAGCCTTGGATTTTGTTTAGTTTTTTTATGGAACTCTCTTTAGTTTTCATGTTTATCTTGTTAAGAGAGTTGGTTGTTGCACTGAGTTGTGTCTTGTCTTGACAGTAGGTAATTGAGGTTGCTATTTAATTTTAGTACTAACTTGCAATAGTTTTGAGGCATTGATGTGAGTAATGTTTGAGCTTTTGGTGTCAAGAGCTCTAGCCTATTAGTGATAGGTGTCGTATTTTGGGCAATCCATGTTTATTGTCAAAACTACAAAACTAGTTAAGAACTCTAGCTACTAGATGGATCGCTAATCTTTTGAGGGATTGAATATTAGAGTACACTCACGTACCATGAGTCGAGGATGCGCAAAGATAACCAAACCCCCATACACTCCTCCTCGGTGTACTTGTCTCTTTGTGAACCTCCTTATTAGATTGAGAGTTACCGATAATAAGTGTATGATTTCTTCGGACAAATGTAAGTATTGAAAGTTGACACTTCCACCTCCTCATATATGCTAGCCTCTCCTGTGCCGTGCATTGCTTTGTTCTCACTCCGAGAGTTGGCATCCACCTTCGCCGATACATCCAAACCCTTGGCATGATACGCTCTTCTTGACACCGGTTTTTGGCACGACATTAAACCTATATAAGATGACCTCAAATGAAGAAGTGTTCTACATGAAAAGGTTTGCTATCGTCGATATGAACATCTTTGTAGTTTGAGCCGTCACAATCCGATTTCATCTTGAAGGCCGAAACTATGTTTGAAGCAATAAGATCCTGACATTTGAAGTACTATTATGAAAATTAGGCCTTCAAGACATCCTCAAATTGAAAAATGTCTACATGGGGCGGCTTCGTCTCGTCGAGCCGGTCAATTTTAATATTTTAAATGTCCAAATCCGAGTTCGTATGAAGAAGTTAAGGCCAAAACAGTGCAGTACTGTAAAAACAGGTCGGACCGTCCGGGCTCCAAGTCGGACCGTCCGAAAAATGGACGCAGAGTACAGAAGGTTTTGACGCCTGTTGGACCATCACGTCGGACGGTCCGGGCCATCGTCCGGGCTGATGACGGACGGTCCGAAACATCGTCCGGACCGTCCGAAAAAGTGCACCAACTTATAGAAGGTTTTGACGCTTGTCGGACCATCACGTCGGACCGTCCGACTTGCCCGCAAGGAATCCGAGTTTGCTCGGGATTTTGGCACATTGGACGGGATAAAGACTCGTTTTTTTTCAAGGTAAGTCCAACCCCTCATAAATAGATGAGGTGACGGCCGATTGAAACAACACACAATCGCAAACACATCTAAACCCTAATTTCGTCTACTTTTCCACGTATCTTCTCCCTCGTTCTTCGTTTGTTCTTGTTCTTGCAGGGCAACGATCCGCAAGATCTCTAGGGGTGATAAGGTCGACCTAGGGCAGCCCATAGTCGTCGTGCGCCCAGACGGGGTCCCTCCCAGGCATGTGGGGTTTCGGGTGCTCAAAAGCATCCGCCGATTGTCTTGCGTATCGCGCTACCGGACGGATCTCCTTCGACGTGAGTTGCGGTGCATCACCCCCAGCGTCGAGGGTACACGTGACATGTTCGTGTGTCAACACACTTTTTGGCGACTCCGATGGGGACAATAGATCAAGCTTCATCATCAACCATGACCAACAGAGATAATCTTCCCAGTCCATCGGAAGTTGACGCCGGTAACATCATCAAGCCTAGTCTTGAGGAATTATCGGAGGACCATCGTCGAGCTTATGAGGAGTACAAGAAGGCACGTGAAGAGAAGGAGCTGCAGGATTTCCTTGGGAATTTTAAGAAAGATCTCCAAGGCAATATTGCTCCGGTTGGAGAAATCAAGTTCCCTCCTCTTCATGTTGAGCAAGTTAAACCCTCTGTGAGTACTACCTTTTCTCCTGAACAATGGGCTGAAATTGATAGTCGTATTACCGACGGCAATAATTTGGTTTACCGAGCTTGCGTTGAGAATACTAGTGCTAAAAATAATATGCCTCAATTATCTAGTGGTAGTAATGGTGCACGTGCTAGTTTGGGAAACCCTAGTTCAGTTTTGCCATTATCATCGGCGCCTCCCATGCCGATGAATTATTTCCCCACCTATACAAATCAAGTTGTGGCTGCACCTATTAATCCTATCATGAGTATGCCAGGTTCGGTGGCAACGCCGAACCAAACTTTGTTTACAGGTAGGGATAATATTGGATCATTGCCGAATTATGGTTCGGTTTACACACATGTAGCCCCAAATCATACTCCTCATGTGCCAGTGTCACAAGAAACATCGTCTAATACAGATGATGCGTTAGCTAACCTTAGAGAGGAGATGACCAAGATGCTTAGAAAAAACTTTGGTGTGGAACTACCTAGGAATCGGATGTATCAAAAGCCGTATCCTAAGTATTTCGATGAAATTCAATGTCCACCAGGATATAAAATTCCAGATTTTGTTAAGTTTAGTGGGGATGGCACAAAGACTACATGGGAGCATATTAGTCAATATTTGGCTCAATTAGGTGAAGTAGCTTCATCAAAAGAGTTGAAAATACGTTTGTTTCCTTTATCATTGACTGGTACTGCTTTTTCATGGTTTTCATCTTTGCCGCATGGTTCTATTCTTGCATGGCCTCATCTTGAGCAAAAATTTCATGATCATTTTTACAGTGGTGATAATGAACTTAAACTGTCATATCTTACATCGGTTAAACAAAAGAATGATGAATCGGTCTCCGATTACGTCAAGAGGTTTAGGGACACAAAAAACCGGTGTTATAGTTTAGTGATAAGTGAGAGGGATTTAGCTGATCTTGTATTTAATGGTTTAAAAACTTACATTAAAGATAGGTTAGAAGGCCATGAGTTCTTAACTATTAATCAAGTCTTGCAAAGGGCTTTAGCTCAAGAGAGTCGTGGCAAAGAGAATAAAGAGGTGCATAGATATAAGATTGATCGTCCTAAGGTGAATATGATTGAATATGATAGTGATTCGGACGATGACGCTAATGTCTATACCGCCGAGTTTGTTTGGCCATCCAAGGCCAAACAGTTTACTTGTCAAGATTTGTAGCCGATTCATAAGAATCGTGATGATGATATGAAGTTTACTTTTAACATTGCTAAATGTGATAGAATATTTGATGCTTTGCTGCAAACTAAGTTTATTAAAATGTCTCACGCTCTACCGCCGTTTGAGGAGCTAAAACGGCGTGCATATTGCAAGTATCATAATTCCTTTTCTCATGCTACTAATGATTGCAATGTTTTTCGACGACAGATACAATCGGCCATTAATGACGGACGATTGATTTTTTCTGAGATGCAAGTTGATAAGCAGCCCTTCCCCATGAACACTATGGATTTGGAGGGGAGGAAGATGTTAATTCGGCCTGACATAGCCGATCAGCTAACAAGGACAATGTCGTCATTGGTGAATCCAGAAAAAGCAAGGATGGCAGCAAGGTCTCGGAGAGGAAAGTGGTGCTTGACAAGCAACCCGGTGGTGGGGAGATTATCAAGATCACCATAAAGAATCCTACACCTGGGGGGAAACCACAAGTGCAAGAGAATACTCGTGGCAGATTTTTCAAGCCCAAGAGTCCGGAAATTGGCAGGTGGGAGAAAAATGAAGCTAAAGTGCAACGCAAGAAAATCAAGCCAACTTTTGATATGTTGTTGTCCAAGTATGCCAACCAAGCGTCCGGTTCTAGCTCTAATCGGTCATTACGTTTGAAACGTTCAAGGCCGCCTCCTAAGCAGGAATTTCAGCGCCGAGAAAGGCCATACGGGTCATGGGTGCCAGCCCCATGGATGGCGCCACCCCCTTATGCGCCGCCCCCTTATGGGCCATACTATACAGGAGGATTTGATGGTAGATGGGAGAAGCCCCCAATGGCTCCTTATGCTTTTCATCCAGGGTGGGCAGCGCCTAGAAGATCCGTGCATGAGAGGATTTCTTACCCCATACAAGACCGTTTGAGTTATGGTGCCAATCGGTCAATGCAAAGTCATCCAAAGGAAGCTAGCGGGAAAATGTGGCGTGCAAAGTCACCGAGTGCTATAATTCCAGATTCCGCTAAGCCGAAGGAAGATGGGCTTGGTGTCAAAACCGTTATGGTGGGCACCAAGGTGCTAAAACTCAAAGAGCCGATTGTTATTGATGATCCGGCTATTTCAAGTGATGGTGTGGTGGCTGTCCCGCAAGGTCCTATGGCTAATGATCATGAAGCCAGTACAAGTGAGGTCAAGCCTAGAGACCCCAAGTATACTCAACTCAAATGGTGTCCTCCCGGTATATACAAATCACAAAAGAGGAGATTGCAGCACATGAGGAGCCATGAAAAGGTGGAGCAAGGGGCAGAAAAACTGAGGGATGAGTGGTTCAACGAAGATCGTCCCATGGTGCCCGCGGAAAAGGTGTGGAGGCCTAAACAAATAGATAACACGGTGGCTCTCCCAATGCCGGTAGTTCCAAGAGAGGATGATGCAAATGCTATTGTATCGTCCACACCATCTATCACTTCTCCTTCACTTGAGAATACATCGGAGTCAGTGCATATGCATGAAGAAGAGGAGTTGCTAGATTATGAGCCTACGCCTGTACGTGAAAGTATGGATATTAATATGGTGTTCTACTTACCCGCTGGATTTCGTGCCGTAGATGAAGAAGGGGAGGTGGCTCATTTGAATTTTGGCCCAAAAAATGCTATATTCGAGAAGCCAAAAGAACCGGTGACACACTTGAGGCCATTGTACCTCAAAGGTCATATTAATGGATCACCGGTATCTGGTATGCTTGTTGATGGTGGTGCTGTTGTGAATCTTATGCCCTATTCGGTCTTCAAAAAGTTGGGTTTGAATGAGGCGGAATTGATAAATACCAATATGGTGCTCAATGGATTTGAAGGCAAGGAAAAAACTGAAGCCAAAGGTGTCATGTATGTAGAGCTTACGGTGGGGAGCAAGACTTTGGCTACCGCGTTCTTTGTTGCTGAGGTGCATGGTAACTACAATGTCATACTCGGGCGCGATTGGGTTCATGCAAATCAATGTGTACCATCAACTATGCACCAGTTCTTGATTCAGTGGGTTGATGAGGAAGTGGAGGTTGTTCATGCGGATAATTCGACCTGTGTTGCTTTGGCTGATGCATTGGTGGATTGGCAACATCCACATGCTACTTGCTTGATGGGGCGCGACTTGTTAGATTTTGATTTTCTTAGCGCCACAAAGAATGGTTTCGTGCCCGTGTCTCTAAAGTCGGTTGGTTGTAACCGGCTCCAAGGAACAATGCATTTAAATGGATTCTAACTCTGAATGGTTGCAAAAGCGTCTTGAAGAATATCGGTCCAATGGGAACGATATATTTGAGTCGATAGAAGAGTTGGAAGACATGGATAAATCAGGAAAAGGTTTTGCGTCGGCTGATCCATTAGAGGAGGTAGACATAGGAGATGGTTCAATTCCTAGGCCGGCATTTGTGAATAAAAATCTGGAAGCCGATTGTAAAGTTAAAATAATCGAGCTGTTGAAAGAATATATTTGTTGTTTTGCATGGGAGTATCATGAGATGTCGGGTTTAAGCCGAGAGCTAGTTGAGCATCGGTTGCCTATAAAGAATGGTTTTAGGCCTTATAAACAAACAACTAGAAAGTTTAATCCTAAAATATATGACCGTATCAAGGAAGAGATCGGTCGATTGCTTAAAGCTAATTTATTAGACCTTGCAGGTATGCTGAATGGATTTCTAATATTGTGCCTGTAGAGAAGAAAGGGTCCAACAAGGTGAGGGCGTGTATTGATTTCAGAGATCTGAATAGAGCTACGCCCAAAGATGAGTATCCCATGCCAATAGACGATATGCTTATTAATGAAGCTTCTGGACATAAAGTTATTAGCTTTTTGGATGGTAATGCGGGATAAAATCAGATTTTTATGGCTGAAGAGGATATTTACAAGACTGCTTTTCGGTGCCCCGGTTTTGTTGGTTTATTTGAGTGGGTGGTAATGACTTTTGGTTTGAAGAATGCCGGTGCTACATATCAAAGTGCTATGAACTTAATTTTTCATGATCTACTTGGTGTTATACTTGAGGTCTATATTGATGATATTGTTGTCAAATCGGATGCTTTTGAATCTCATTTAGCCGATTTGCGTTTAGCTTTTGAGAGGATGAAGAAATATGGATTGAAGATGAATCCTTTGAAGTGTGCTTTTGGCGTATCGGCTGGCAAGTTATTGGGTTTTATTATTCATGAGGACGGTATTGAAATTGATCCCAAGAAGATAGAAGCTATAAAGAAGGTGGAGGCTCCAAAGTGCAAGAGAGATATGCAGAAATTCCTTGGCAAGATTAATTATTTGAGGATATTCATTGCTAATTTGTCAGGGAAGGTTGATGCATTTACTCCTATACTTCGGTTAAAGAATGATGTTGATTTTATTTTGGGGGAAAAACAGCAAGAAGCATTTGACATGATCAAGAAATATTTCTGCACTCCTCCGGTGTTGAAGGCTCTTAAGCATGGGAAGCCCTTTAGACTTTATATTGCGGCAGAGCACGGTGTTATTGGTGCTATTTTGACTCAAGAGACCGAAGGGAAGGAACATGCTATTACTTATTTGAGTCGGCGCCTTTTGGATGCCGAAACAAGGTATACCTTCATTGAGAAAATGTGCTTATG
This sequence comes from Bromus sterilis, assembly GCA_950022295.1. Lineage (NCBI taxonomy): Eukaryota > Viridiplantae > Streptophyta > Magnoliopsida > Poales > Poaceae > Bromus > Bromus sterilis. Next base: position 131,019,666 of record OX465601.1, on the reverse strand, counting down.
TTTATATTATGCTTGCACAAAACTGAGACATATTCTAGTGCGTACTAATTGCATAGTAGCTTCTCAAACCGATGTCATCAAATACATGTTGCATAGGCCAATTCTTAGTGGTAGAATTGGCAAGTGGGCTTATGCTTTAATTGAGTATGATTTGGCTTATGAATCTTTGAAATCTATGAAAGGACAAATTATTGCTGATTTTATAGTTGAAGATTGTAACAGCCCAGTTTTTGCAAAAATTTAAAATTTTGTTTTCGGTGTGAATTGTTTGATTGTCTGATTTGTTTGCGGTGTTTGCATCCCCGATTTATCGATCGGCGATTAGTTTTCCCCTCTTATCTCGTATCGGACGGAGACCGACCCTTGCCACCCTGACACTCGACCTTTGCGACACCGGGTTTCACCCGATCACCGTCGCAAAAACTGCACGAGACCAGCCGCAACCAACGGAACGAAAAACCTCGTTTAATAATTAAACGGGTTATTTTTATAGCGCGCCGGAAAGTGTTTTCGGAACGGTTCCAGCGCGAGGTGAACGCCTCCGGCTCGACGCGTTGATCGCGCAGTTCGAAGTTTTACCCGAATCGGAGGTACTGCGGACCCCCGGCGGTCAGAAACGTGAGCACCGCACGCGCGAGAGAAAAACCGGAGATGTTTTTGCAAACTGCCAGCCACCGGGGCTATATAAAGACCACCACACTCCCACCCCTTTCTAGGGTTTCCATAGCCACAAAATTGCAGCCACACCCCCAGTTTTGCTCAAATTTTCGTCCAAAAGTCCCCAAATCAGAAACCCTAGCCATCCAGGCGATCCCAGCCGTTGGATCTGGAGATCAACGCTCCAGATCACGCCCCCAGTCTTTTCTCTCCTCTCCACGCAGTACCACGCGCGCCGCCAGCCCGTGGGCAACCGCGCCGCCGCCGTCTTCCTCCGGCCGCCGTCAGCCGACTCCGGGTGAGCCGCCCCTCACCGCGCGAGCCGCTTCTCCTCTTCTCCCTATCTCTCACCTCCTCCCTCCCCTCTATGTGCAGCAAGGGCGGAGCGCCGCCGCCACCATGGAAGCCGGCCAAGCCGAGCTCCTCCTCCCGCTCGCCAACGACGCGCCGCCCCGGGGCCTAGCCCTCGTCCTCTGCCACACCACCGTGCTCCGGGACCGCCGCGCGTCTCACCCCTCCTCGCCGGAGCCCTCCTGGCCTCGCCGGAAGCCGGCCACCGGCCGCTGCCAGGACGGGCACGGAAGGAGCCCGAGCCGCTCCAACCGCCCTGGGCGCACCAGCCAGGTGGGCTGCCTCCAGCGCTACAGCCACGGTGGCCCAGCCCAGGCCGGCCTGCCCCAGCGCCAGCCCCCCCCCCTCTCCAGCCCCCCCCCTCCCCAGCGCCGCCGCCACCATGGAAGTCGGCCAAGCCGAGCTCCTCCTCCCGCTCGCCAACGACGCGCCGCCCCGGGACCTAGCCCTCATCCTCTTCCGCACCACCGTGCTCCGGGACCGCCGCGCGCCTCACCCCTCCTCGCCGGAGCCCGCCTAGCCTCGCCGGAAGCCGGCCACCGGCCGCCGCCAGGACGGGCACGGGAGGAGCCCGAGCCGCTCCAACCGCCCTGGGCGCACCAGCCAGGTGGGCTGCCTCCAGCGCTGCAGCCACGGTGGCCCAGCCCAGGCCGGCCGGCCCCAGCGCCAGCCCCCCCTCTCCAGCCTCTTGGGCCACGTCCCAGCAGGGTAAGAGCCCCGTTTTTTTTCTTTTTTTCCTAATTTCTGGTGGGCCCAGTAGTTTCGGCCTAGTTAGTTTTTTTTCTGCTAGTTTGTTTTTATTTATTTAGGCAGATTTAGTTATAACTTTGCGGTAGATGTAACTTTTCACCGGTAGTTCCAATGGAGACGCTTTCTACATGAAAGTTGCTCCGTTTTGCGTGTAGATTATTAAAATGTTGTTTGTTGCCATGTTTGACTTTGTTTACATGTTGTTTGACTGCTAATTACACTGCCTGCCACTGAAACTGTAATTGCAATAACTTTTTAACTGTTGCTCTGTTTAAATTGTTCTTTATATGTAACTTGACTAGAATTTTGTGCAGATTGTGTTTTTGCTGCTCTTTCTTGCTAATAAAAATAATAAAATATGGTTTAGGGCAGAACAGTACCAAATCTTTTAATCATCGTGCGGCACTTAGTGTTATGCCATGTTTAGGTTGTGCCTCACTTAAATTGACTAGCATAGATAGTTTACTTTGTGCTCCACCTCTTGACATGTTTGTGTGCTATGCCATGATTGCTTGAGTTGCCATGTTAATAACCGTTGTTTGGTCACCTGTAGCTAGGCAACTTGAACCACCGTAAACGTGCGGTATTCGTCGTGTGTGACGAGTACTCCACTTAAATCGTTAGTAACCGCTCTCGACGGTAGGTGCGATGTCTCGTGTTGCTTCTTGTTGATGCTTGCTCGTGTTTGCCTCGTAGTAATAGATGCTTTCTCGTTGATTGCTTTCCAGTGTTTTCTTCTTGTGTGCTTCCGCGGGTACCTCTCGGAGACGATGCGAGCTTGCGATCAACTACACCTTCGGAATCCCACTTATCAACAGGCAAGGACTATACATTACTTATGATCCATTCTATTTCAACCAGCGGTTTGCATGCTAGTCTAGGTTAGGTTCGATGTTTCATCCTACCACATGTTTACAGCCTCTTTCAAACCGATACAGCCATGTCCCCTCCCAGCAAACCTTGTACTGCTATGTTACTATTGCTCGTTGCTCAACCCCTGCTTAGTATGCATGCTTAGGATGCTACGATGTTACCCTGTTACTCTTTGGGTTTGGGATATCACCTTATTATTATTGTTGTTGATGATATTGATTATTATAATGTTGACTATATTCGACGAAGGATGGAAGGTCTAGGCTATCCCGCCCCGACGCTTTGTTCCATTCGAGTCACCTAGGACCCGAGTTCCGGGTATTGGTTTTAAGACTGAGCGTGCCTAACCGCGTGTGGGATTTTATGGGGTCCCGTTTTCTTACCTATCTAGCTTCAAACATTTCTAGTGGTGGCCCAAGCTGATTTACCATTTGAAAACATGTGTGTGCTTGGTTGGGCGCCCAGCTGTTTTAAAACAACTTGGGCCAGTGGAGACTTTGTTTCTCTGTTGGTCCACCCGATCAGCTAGGACCCGGTTTTCCCATGTGTGATTAACCGGCAATCCGACCTGCGTCATACGGAAGAGTCCGATCCAAGAGTGTGGCCGGCTTTTGGATTGGGTGTCGACTCCCCGGGGGCCACCCGGATTTGTTTGTTGTTAGCTAGAGGGACCTGTCGTTTCGGATCTCTTGGAACTAAATCATAAAATGGTTTCCTGTGATGGGTAGCGACTGAGAGTGATGAGCGTGCGTGCGGAGCCTCGTAATGGGCAGTTGGTACACCCCTGCAGGGTTAAATCTTATCGAGAAGCCGTGTCCACGGTTATGGACGACTTGAGACCTACTCCTTGTTCATAGACAACAACAACTGAGATAATCTTAATATAACTTGATCAACATGTGCGTGCCTTGACTGCTTCTTCTTCGTCGGGATGCGAAGAGGAGGACAAGGATAGGATAGGTGTTATGTTTGCGTATGTAGGTGGATAGCAAGACTTTTGGAGGCGATTCCTCATCGAATGCTTGGCTTCTTATCTTACTCTCTAGATCGTTACCCACTTCATAAATGCTAGTGCGGCAGCAACCTCACCACTTACCCCATCCTTACCGTAAACTACTAGTAGTCCTAGAATGACGAGTGATGAAGTCCTTGCTGGGTCAGATGACCACTACAGTTGGCTGCTGAGTACCTCTGTACTCATGATACTACCCCCAAACTCTTTTCAGGGTTCTCGATCGACGACAGGTATGGTGACCGACGTTTCACGTGGAGACTCGACGACGACTAGTTAGGCGGATCCCGGCGGAGGGCCTGGACCCGTGTGGTTATGGGATCGATGTTTTTCTCTTTGCCACTAGGAATTTGCTTGTAGTCCGTACTCAGACATGTATCTTCCGCTGTTGTATTGTAATTAAGGCAGTTGTATGCCGATTGTATGAGATGTTGTATCCTGTATCTGTAATGTTGTGATATCATGTTGGAAATCCGGGGCATATGGCTTTGTCATATGTCGCGGTGGGACCGATATGTTCTTCGTCCCCGGATCTGGATGGAAACATCTAGATCTGGAACAGTACCGCATATCGGGCCTTACAACTTGGTATCAGAGCCTTACCGACCGTAGGATCCCCTCTCTGGCCGAAGTCGAGTCTAGATAAAAACTATTTTGTAGTTACTAAGTTAGTTATCGGAGAGTAGGAATCTTTTTACTCCTTACCCTTGCTCTGGTCAGGACAAGTGTCGTAAGTGTTTTAATTCTCGCCTTATCCCCCTTCAAACTCTAGGATCTCGAGTAAGTGGAGTTTCGGAATAGTTACAATGCCTTGCTTGCAGCGTATTGTCTCGATTCCGAGCTCAGGTGGGAATTCCTGTAGTACCTTGAGCTTCTCCGATTTCGGTTATCATCTGAGTCGTCCTTTGCCATCCATCCTTTTTCCCAGTGTTTTCACGACTTGCGTCGAAAATCACTATCCCTTGATCTGGTTTTCGCGATCGTTCTTCCTCTTGATCTCCTGATGGTTTCGTTCTCCGACGTTGCCATCTCTCTGCGGAAATTTATCTCAACCGAAGTTCGACGTCGACATGGAGCAGAGCCCCTTGTTGGTGGTGTTGAAGATCGTCGACTCTTCTTTTTCTCTCCCACTCTCCCCCGGATCGTCCTGGATCTCGGGACGAGATCCCTTGTTGGTGGTGTTGTATTGTAACAGCCCAGTTTTTGCAAAAATTTAAAATTTTGTTTTCGGTGTGACTTGTTTGATTGTCTGATTTGTTTGCGGTGTTTGCATCCCCGATTTATCGATCGGCGATTAGTTTTCCCCCTCTTATCTCGTATCGGACGGAGACCGACCCTTGCCACCCTGACACTCGACCTTTGCGACACCGGGTTTCACCCGATCACCGTCGCAAAAACTGCACGAGACCAGCCGCAGCCAACGGAACGAAAAACCCCGTTTAATAATTAAACGGGTTATTTTTATAGCGCGCCGGAAAGTGTTTTCGGAACGGTTCCAGCGCGAGGTGAACGCCTCCGGCTCGACGCGCTGATCGCGCAGTTCGAAGTTTTACCCGAATCGGAGGTACTGCGGACCCCCGGCGGTCAGAAACGTGAGCACCGCACGCGCGAGAGAAAAACCGGAGATGTTTTTGCAAATTGGCTATATAAAGACCACCACACTCCCACCCCTTTCTAGGGTTTCCATAGCCACAAAATTGTAGCCACACCCCCAGTTTTGCTCAAATTTTCATCCAAAAGTCCCCAAATCCGAAACCCTAGCCATCCAGGCGATCCCAGCCGTTGGATCTAGAGATCAACGCTCCATATCACGCCCCCAGTCTTCTCTCTCCTCTCCACGCAGCACCACGCGCACCGCCAGCCCGTGGGCAACCGCGCCGCCACCGTCTTCCTCCGGCCGCCGTCGGCCGACTCCGGGTGAGCCGCCCCTCACCGCGCGAGCCGCTTCTCCTCTTCTCCCTATCTCTCACCTCCTCCCTCCCCTCTGTGTGCAGCAAGGGCGAAGCGCCGCCGCCACCATGGAAGCCGGCCAAGCCGAGCTCCTCCTCCCGCTCGCCAACGACGCGCCGCCCCGGGGCCTAGCCCTCATCCTCTTCCGCACCACCGTGCTCCGGGACCGCCGCGCGCCTCACCCCTCCTCGCCGGAGCCCGCCTAGCCTCGCCGGAAGCCGGCCACCGGCCGCCGCCAGGACGGGCACGGGAGGAGCCCGAGCCGCTCCAACCGCCCTGGGCGCACCAGCCAGGTGGGCTGCCTCCAGCGCTGCAGCCACGGTGGCCCAGCCCAGGCCGGCCGGCCCCAGCGCCAGCCCCCCCTCTCCAGCCTCTTGGGCCACGGCCCAGCAGGGTAAGCGCCCCGTTTTTTTTCTTTTTTTCCTAATTTCTGGTGGGCCCAGTAGTTTCGGCCCAGTTAGTTTTTTTTCTGCTAGTTTGTTTTTATTTATTTAGGCAGATTTAGTTATAACTTTGCGGTAGATGTAACTTTTCACCGGTAGTTCCAATGGAGACGCTTTCTACATGAAAGTTGCTCCGTTTTGCGTGTAGATTATTAAAATGTTGTTTGTTGCCATGTTTGACTTTGTTTACATGTTGTTTGACTGCTAATTACACTGCCTGCCACTGAAACTGTAATTGCAATAACTTTTTAACTGTTGCTCTGTTTAAATTGTTCTTTATATGTAACTTGACTAGAATTTTGTGCAGATTGTGTTTTTGCTGCTCTTTCTTGCTAATAAAAATAATAAAATATGGTTTAGGGCAGAACAGTACCAAATCTTTTAATCATCGTGCGGCACTTAGTGTTATGCCATGTTTAGGTTGTGCCTCACTTAAATTGACTAGCATAGATAGTTTACTTTGTGCTCCACCTCTTGACATGTTTGTGTGCTATGCCATGCTTGCTTGAGTTGCCATGTTAATAACCGTTGTTTGGTCACCTGTAGCTAAGCAACTTGAACCACCGTAAACGTGGGGTATTCGTCGTGTGTGACGAGTACTCCACTTAAATCGTTAGTAACCGCTCTCGACGGTAGGTGCGATGTCTCGTGTTGCTTCTTGTTGATGCTTGCTCGTGTTTGCCTCGTAGTAATAGATGCTTTCTCGTTGATTGCTTTCCAGTGTTTTCTTCTTGTGTGCTTCCGCGGGTACCTCTCGGAGACGATGCGAGCTTGCGATCAACTACACCTTCGGAATCCCACTTATCAACAGGCAAGGACTATACATTACTTATGATCCATTCTATTTCAACCAGCGGTTTGCATGCTAGTCTAGGTTAGGTTCGATGTTTCATCCTACCACATGTTTACAGCCTCTTTCAAACCGATACAGCCTTGTCCCCTCCCAGCAAACCTTGTACTGCTATGTTACTATTGCTCGTTGCTCAACCCCTGCTTAGTATGCATGCTTAGGATGCTACGATGTTACCCTGTTACTCTTTGGGTTTGGGATATCACCTTATTATTATTGTTGTTGATGATATTGATTATTATAATGTTGACTATATTCGACGAAGGATGGAAGGTCTAGGCTATCCCGCCCCGACGCTTTGTTCCATTCGAGTCACCTAGGACCCGAGTTCCGGGTATTGGTTTTAAGACTGAGCGTGCCTAACCGCGTGTGGGATTTTATGGGGTCCCCTTTTCTTACCTATCTAGCTTCAAACATTTCTAGTGGTGGCCCAAGCTGATTTACCATTTGAAAACGTGTGTGTGCTTGGTTGGGCCCCCAACTGTTTTAAAACAACTTGGGCCAGTGGAGACTTTGTTTCTCTGTTGGTCCACCCGATCAGCTAGGACCCGGTTTTCCCATGTGTGATTAACCGGCAATCCGACCTGCGTCATACGGAAGAGTCCGATCCGAGAGCGTGGCCGGCTTTTGGATTGGGTGTCGACTCCCCGGGGGCCACCCGGATTTGTTTGTTGTTAGCTAGAGGGAACTGTCGTTTCGGATCTCTTGGAACTAAATCATAAAATGGTTTCCTGTGATGGGTAGCGACTGAGAGTGATGAGCGTGCGTGCGGAGCCTCGTAATGGGCAGTTGGTACACCCCTGCAGGGTTAAATCTTTTCGAGAAGCTGTGTCCACGGTTATGGACGACTTGAGACCTACTCCTTGTTCATAGACAACAACAACTGAGATAATCTTAATATAATTTGATCAACGTGTGCGTGCCTTGACTGCTTCTTCTTCGTCGGGATGCGAAGAGGAGGACAAGGATAGGATAGGTGTTATGTTTGCGTATGTAGGTGGATAGCAAGACTTTTGGAGGCGATTCCTCATCGAATGCTTGGATTCTTATCTTACTCTCTAGATTGTTAGCCACTTCATAAATGCTAGTGCGGCAGCAACCTCACCACTTACCCCATCCTTACCGTAAACTACTAGTTGTCCTAGAATGACGAGTGATGAAGTCCTTGCTGGGTCAGATGACCACTAAAGTTGGATGCTGAGTACCTCTGTACTCATGATACTACCCCCAAACTCTTTTCAGGGTTCTCGATCGACGACAGGTATGGTGACCGACGTTTCACGTGGAGACTCGACGACGACTAGTTAGGAGGATCCCGGCGGAGGGCCTGGACCCGTGTGGTTATGGGATCGATGTTTTTCTCTTTGCCACTAGGCATTTGCTTGTAGTCCGTACTCAGACATGTATCTTCCGCTGTTGTATTGTAATGAAGGGAGTTGTATGCCGATTGTATGAGATGTTGTATCCTGTATCTGTAATGTTGTGATATCATGTTGGAAATCCGGGGCATATGGCTTTGTCATATGTCGCGGTGGGACCGATATGTGCTTCGTCGCCGGATCTGGATGGAAACATCTAGATCTGGAACAGTACCGCATATCGGGCCTTACAAACATCGGATTGATAGTGAGAATGATATTGATATAAACCTTGTTTCGTTAGTACCATGGAGATTATATTTTGATGGTTCATGTTGTAGCAATGGTCAGGGTGTTGGTGTTGTTTATATATCTCCTCATGGTGCTATTTTTGAGGCCTCGTGTCGATTAGAATACTTTTGCACCAATAATCAGGTCGAATATGAAGCATTGTTATTCGGCTTAAAGATGTTGCTTGATATAGGTGCTACACATATTGAGACATTTTGGTGATTCATTATTGGTAGTGCAGCAAGTTTCTGGAGTGTTTAAATGCTTTGATGAATCACTCAATGTTTATCTTGATAAATGTCTAGATGTAGTTTCTACTTTGGATCATTTTAGTATTGCGCACATACCTAGACATGACAATTGGAAAGCAAATGAATTGGCACAACAAGCATCTGGTTATCATGTTGATCGTGGCATGTTTCATATTTCTCGAGAACTGATGTCTTGCCTTGCCAACATAGAAGAGGCCGAATTAGAACTTACTACTTCGGCCACTAATGAGATATCTAGTGCAGGTGAAAATCAAGACTGGAGGAAGCCCTTTATTGATTATTTGCGTGATCCTAGTAAAAGGGTGGACAGGACTGTTCGGCGTATAGCTTTTAAGTATGAATTGAGGGATGATGACATTTATCGCCGAACGGTTGATGATGTTTCTTTAAAGTGATGGGATGATGATCAAGCGAGAGTTGCTATGGGAGAGGTACATGAAGGAATATGTGGTACTCATCAGTCGGCTCCAAAGATGAAGTGGTTATTGCGACGTGCTGGATTTTATTGGCCGACTATGATTAGTGATTGCTTCAAGTACTACAAAGGATGTGAAGCTTGTCAAAAGTTTGGTGATATTCAGTTGGCTCCCGCTGCTATGTTACATCCTATTATTAAGCCGTGGCCTTTCAGAGGTTTGGGATTAGATTTCATTGGACAAATTCATCCTTCCTCTTCAAAGGGGCATCGGTTTGTGTTGGTGGTGACTGATTATTTTACTAAGTAGTCTGAAGCAGTACCTCTCAGGAATATGACGCACGTGGAGGTAATTAAATTTATAACCGAGCATATTATTCATAGATTCGGCATCCTCAAACATTGACTACGGATCAAGGTTCGTCTTTCATGGCACATCAAGTTAGAGAATTTGCCGAATCTTATAATATAAAGTTGCTCAATTCCTCCTCGTATTATGCCCAAGCTAATGGACAAGCTGAATCTAGTAATAAGATATTGATCAAGCTCATCAAGAAGAAAATTGAAGATAATCCAAGGAGATGGCATGAGTTATTGTCTGAAGCTTTGTGGGCACATAGGATTTCAAGGCATGGTGCTACGAAGGTAACTCCATATGAACTTGTATATGGTCAAGAAGTTGTTTTACCCGTGGAGGTTAATTTGAATGCCTTGAGGATAGAAAAACAAAATGATTTATCAGCGGTGGACTTTTATAATTTGATGATTGATAATATTGATGAGGTCACCGATAAGCGTTTGGCTGCGTTAAAGGCCATAGAAAAGGATAAGTTGAGGGTAGCAAGAGCTTACAATAAGAATGTAAAGTTGAAGAATTTTCAGATTGGAGATCTTGTGTGGAAGGTGATTCTACCAATTGGTGCAAAAGATAGAAAATTCGGAAAATGGTCGCCAAGCTAGGAAGGTCCTTTCAAGATTATAAGAATAGTTCCAGGAAACTCGTATTTGGTGGAATCCATACAAGGAACGCTGTTGCCTAAAGCTCTCAATGGCAAGTATTTGAAGAAGTACCACCCAAGTGTGTGGCAAGAAGCTTGAATAAACAATGGACGATATGTGATTATCGCCCTAAGAACAAAACATGGCCGATATACGTTTATCGCCCTAAGAGTATGCATGGCCGATGGAGTGTTGACATCGTCCTTAGAACAAACATGGGAAAATTATTTTTCGGCACGCAAGTTTTGCCGAAAAACAGGGGGCATGTGTTGACACCGGTTTTTGGCACGACATTAAACCTATATAAGATGACCTCAAATGAAGAAGTGCTCTACATGAAAAGGTTTTCTATCGTCGATATGAACATCTTTGTAGTTTGAGCCATCACAATCTGATTTCATCTTGAAGGTCGAAACTATGTTTGAAGCAATAATATCCTGACATTCGAAGTACTATTATGACAATTAGGCCTTCAAGGCATCCTCAAATTGAAAACATTTCTACATGGGGCGGCTTCGTCTCGTCGAGCTGGTCAATTTTGATATTTGAAACGTCCAAATCCGAGTTCGTATGAAGAAGTTAAGGCCAAAACAGTGCAGCACTCTAAAAACAGGTCGGGCCGTCCAGGCTCCAAGTCGGACCGTCCGAAAAATGGACGCAGAGTACAGAAGGTTTTGACGCCTGTTGGACCATCACGTCGGACGGTCCGGGCCATCGTCCGGGCTGATGACGGACGGTCCGGGACATCGTCCAGACCGTCCAAAAAAGTGCACCAAGTTACAGAAGGTTTTGACGCCTGTCGGACCATCACGTCGGACCGTCCGGGACATCGTCCGGACCGTCCGACTTTCCCGCAAGGAATCCGAGTTTGCTCGGGATTTTGGCAGATTGGACGGGATAAAGACTCGTTTTCTTGCAAGGGAAGTCCAACCCCCTCATAAATAGATGAGGTGACGGCCGATTGAAACAACACACAATCGCAAACACATCTAAACCCTAATTTCGTCTAATTTTCCATGTATCTTCTCCCTCGTTCTTCATTTGTTCTTGTTCTTGCAGGGCAACGATCCGCGAGAGCTCTAGGGGCGATAAGGTCGACCTAGGGCAGCCCATAGCCGCCGTGCGCCCAGACGGGGTCCCTCCCGGGCGTGTGGGGTTTCGGGTGCTCAAAAGCATCCGCCGGTTGTCTTGCGTATCGCGCTATTGGACAGATCTCCTTCGACGTGAGTTGCGGTGCATCACCCCCGGCGTCGAGGGTACACGTGATGTGTTCGTGTGTCAACAGCTCTGTCATCATAAACCTCCTTATATCTTTCCTCAAAACAGCCACCATACCTACCTATCAAGGCATTTTCATAGTCTTTCCGAGAAATATTGCCATGCAACATCCACCTCTTCATGACTTGATCTTCATGTCATACATGTTCCTGCTACATGATGTCTACGCACGCTTCTATTCTTGTAGACTATGTTGGGCCTCCAAGCGCAGAGGTTTGTAGGACAGCAGCAATTTCCCTCAAGTGGATGACCTAAGGTTTATCGAACTCAGGGAAGTAGAGGTTGAAGATGTTCTCTCTCAAGCAACCCTGCAATTAAGATACAAGAAGTCTCTTGTGTCCCCAACACACCTAATAAAACTAGGAGTTGCATAGGTGCACTAGTTCTGCGAAGAGATGGTAAAATATGGGTGATAGGTGTGGCAAAACAAGGTAATATAAATCTGTAATAAAAAGTACAACAAGCAAACATGTGACAAAAGTGAGCACAAACGGTGTAACAATGGTGGAAACAAGGCCTAGGCTTCATACTTTCACTAGTGGCAACTCTCATCAACATTAACATGGTCTAATCACATGATATTTCTCATAAAACATGCAATAGAGACGCACTCGAAGGTCATTCCTTTGTGGTCAAGAGAGGATGAGAATTATGTAGGGCTACAAAAGTACACCTCAAAGTTCGTAGTTCTCAATCTATGGATTTCCCAATGTCACCGTGGCTATCCAAAGAGAGTACCACAATCACCACAACATATCTCAAGGATAGTCAAAGACAAGCACCAAGAGACTCTCAATCTTTAATCAACACACAAAAGAGGAAATCACCCATGATAATATTCTTCTAACCCATGTCCAATAGACCGCTGTCACCTTGGTCTCGGGGATTATACTAGATAAGATCAATTGAGTACATCAGTCCAATACATAGAGGAAGGGGAAATATCATGGGATCACCCTAGATTAACATAGCCTATGATCACAACGAAGATCACATCATGGGAGAGAGAGAAGAACACATAGCTACTGGTAGAAACCTCAGCCCCGAGGGAGAACTACTCCCACTTCATGGAGGGAGGAAGCAACGTCGGTGGAGATAAATCCGGGGGCACTTCCCCGTCCCGGCAGGGTGCCGGCACAGGAATTCTGTCCCCCCCAAAACTTGATGGCGATGGCGGCGGAGATAGGAATTGCTTCTGGAGAAAAGGGGTCTGGATTAGGGGTTTCCACCCCGAGGTCTAAATATAGGCGGAGGGGGCATCGAGGGGACCCACAGGGCAGCCAGGAGGATGCCCGGCGCGGCCTAGGGTGGGGCCGCGCCAGGGACCCTTCTGGATTCCCTGTGGTGGCCCCCCTCCGCTGCCTTGGTGATTCCGGAAGCTTCCGTGTCGCTGATTTTTTATATAATTTTTCCAGAATTTTTGGAGCACTTTTAATGGCCGGAAAACCTGAAATACAAAAACAGCAGAAAACAGCAACTGGCAGCTGGGTGCACTGGGATAATAGATTAGTCCAAATATGCTCAAAAGTGTATGAAAGTTCAAGCAAATCATGGCGAAGTCACACAAAACATGCATGGAGCAAGCAGAAATTATAGATATGTTTGGGACGTATCAACATCCCCAAGATTAATTCCTGCTCGTCCTCGAGTAGGTAAATGATAATGAGCATAATTTCTGTGGTGACATGCCACACAACCATATAAGGACTTTTAAGTAAAGTAATTGAAGCATGCAATTCAATTCAAGTCTTAACAAGCAAGAGTCTATATTAGCATTGACACAAGCAACAAAAGAACAAAAGGTACAAGAGCTCTCGCTGTTCGTGACTCGAATGTCTCCAGATGGTGTTTGCGTGCAAGCAAGGGACTGGGAAAAAGAGAGAAAAAGGTTGTTGAGAAAAACTATCTACTAAAGTTTCACACTTAGTATCCTTTGGATTCTTATCTCGACTCGTCCCCAGACCACTAGCCAGGTACAAGTCAAACTGATCCACTCCCTTTCGATATTTTGGGCACTCATGCAATGGATGAGACTAAGCAAGAAAGTTGACACTTAGGATGGCAAAGATAGAATAAGGTGGAGGAGGAAGACAAAAAGGGTGTGAAAGGCTCACATCAATGAGGACAATCATAGGCGAGAGAAAGCCAAATGATAGATATGATGTGAGGAGTAGGGATTGCCATGCAACGGATGCACATATGAGCTAAGGTAAGCTCTCCAATGGAACTAGTGGGGGAGCATCCAACTTGCTTTCTCAAGAAGACCTAGAGCTAATTTGAGGACGCTCATCATTGGAATATACAAGCCAAGTTCTAAAATGTGAAGGTCCCCACATAGCTATATGCATGAATGATAATCTCTATGGAGTACAAGATATAAGAGGGAGTATGAGTGTGGATCTCTAAAAAGGAATAGTAGTGTGCCCCTTCTCTCTTTTTATTTCTTTTTCTCTTTTTTCTATTTTTTTTATTTTTTGGTGGCCTCAATGGCTCTTTCTATTTCTCTCATTTGTCCTCTTTGGGATCTTATAATTTGTCCACTTTGGGATCTTTTCCTCACTTTAGGGGCAACACTCTATATATTACAAAAAGTATAGAAGATCTTTCACACTTTACAAAGTACTCAAATCATAAAGAAGCTGTAACTATAATGATGTATGCAAATGTATGCCTCTGCCAGTGTAGCAGGATATGCAATGATACTAGCGCGTCATCTAGCAATGATTAGGGCAAGGCCCAACTAGCATGCGGCTCATCGATCAATCAAGTAGCATGTATGACATGAAGATCAAGTCATCAGAAGGTGGATGTTGCATGGCAATGTATCTCGGAAAGGCTATGGAAAAGCTTTGATAGGTAGGTCTGGTGGCTATTTTGAGGAAAGATATAAGGAGGTTTATGATGACAGAGCGTATCATGCCAAGGGTTTGGATGTACCGGCGAAGGTGGACGCCAACTCTTGGAGTGAGAAGAAAGCAATGCACGGCACAGGAGAGGCTAGCAAATATGAGGAGGTGGAAGTGTCAACTTTCAAATACTCACATTAGTCTGAAGAACTCATGCACTTATTATCGGTAACTCTCAATCTAATTACGAGGTTCACAAACAGACAAGTACCCCGAGGAGGAGTGTATGGGGGTTTGGTTATCCTTGCGCATCCTCGACTCTTGGTACGTGAGTGTACTCTAATATTCGATCCCTCCAAAGATTAGTGATCCATCTAGTAGCTAAAGTTCTCAACTAACTTTGTAGATTTTTCGAAAATAAACACGGATTGCCCAAAATACGACATCTATCACTAATAGGCTGAAGCTCTTTACACAAAAAGTTCAAACATTACTCACATCAATACCTCAAAACTATTGCAAGTGACTACTAAAATTAAATAGCAACCTCAATTACCTACTTTCAAGACAAGACACAACTCACTGCAACAACCAACTCTCTTAACAAGATAAACATGAAAACTAAAGAGAGTTCCAGCAACAAACTAAACAAAAGCCAAGGCTCTTTCTAAAGACAAACTAAGACTAAAACTAAACATGGCAGTAGCTATGAAAAGATAAAGAACACACAACAGCAAAAAGATAGGCATGAAGAATCCTATGATGTTGTAACAGCCCAGATTTCACAAAAATTAAAAAAAATATTTTCGGTGTGAATTGCTTAATTGTCTGATTTGTTTGCGGTGTTTGCATCCCCTATTTATCGATCGGCGGTTATTTTTCCCCCTCTTATCACGTACCGCACGAAGACCGACCCTTGCCACCCTGACACTCGACCTATGCGACACCGGGTTTCACCCGATCACCGTCGCGAAAACAACACGAGACCAGCCGCAGCCAACGGAACGAAAAAACCCCGTTTAATAAGTAAACGAGATATTTTTTATAGCGCACCGGAAACTGTTTTCGGAACGGTTCCAACGCGAGGTGAACGCCGCCGGCTCGACGCGCTGATCGCGCAGTTCGAAGTTTTACCCGAATCGAAGGTCCTGCGGACCCCCGGCGGTCGGAAACGTAAACACCGCGCACTCGAGAGAAAAACCGGGGATGTTTTTGCAAACTTCCAGCCACCTGGGCTATATAAAGACCACGACTCCCCCACCCCTTTCTAGGGTTTACCTAGCTAAAAATTGCAGCCACACCCCCAGTATTTGCTCCAATTTTCGCCCAAATCCCTCTCTAGTCTGAAACCCTAACCCCCAATCATTTCTGGACGTTGATCTGTGAGATCAAAGGCTCAGATCGAGCCCCAGCTCCACCACAGCCTCGACCGCGCCCGGGCCACGCAGGGTCGGGATCCGCCGCCGTGGGCCGCTCCGGGCCCGATCTGGATCACGCCGGCGCCTCCATGGTGGAGCTCCTCCACGGCCGCCCGCGACACCGGCGAGCTCGCCGTCGCCCGCGAGGTCGCCTCCTCCCTCTCGCGACGCGCGCCACCTCCTCTCCTCTCTCCCTTCTCCTCTGATCTCCCTCTTCTCTCCCTGTGAAGCACCTCAAGCCGCCATGGAGACGCAGTCTAGAGAAGCTCGTGCCACGCCGGCCCTCGGACCTCGCCTCATCGCGCCGCCCTAGGTCCTCGCCAACGCCCGGATCCAGCCACCGCGGCTCCGTTCCAGCCTCCCCCGCCTGCGCCCCGGCTTCCTCGCCGGAGTTCCGGCCAGTGCGCCGCCGCCGGTGGCCTCCAGAGCACGCCCGCTCGTGCGGGGACGACCCCTTCCCGATCAAGCAGCGCTGCTGTGGTGGGCTGACCCGCCAGCCACGGTCCAGCTGGCCAACGCCTCCCCAACCCAGCACCTTGGCCCAGGCGCGCGCCCCTGCGACTTGGGCTTGGCCCACTAGGTGAGGCAGTTTCTTTTTCTTTTTTTTTTGATTTGTTTGTTGGGCCGGCCCAGTGATCCTGATCTGCTAAGTTAAGCCTATAGGCGATGTTTAGTACCCTGCGCCTGTGCCTGTTTAGCCCTGTTAAGTGCTGTTTCGGCCGGTTTAGTTTTTTTTTTGCTAGGTTTTTATTAATTTTTGGCAGATTGTGTTTTTTTTGCGATGCTTCTATCTTTTCAACGGTAGCTCGGATCGCGACGCTTTAAACATGAAAATTGCTTAATTTTCTGTGTAGATTATTCAAATTTTGCTTGTTGCCATGTTTGACTTTGTTTACATGTTGTTTTACTGCTAATTACAACCTTGCCACTGTAAATTGTTTCTTTAATAACTTTTTAACCGTTGCTCTGTTTAAAATGTTTCTTATATGTAACTTGACTAGAATTGCATGTAGATTGTGTTTATGCTGCTCTAGCTTGCTAATAAAAATAATAAAATATTGTTTAGGGGTAAAACAGTACCAAATTCCATTTTATCGTGGGGTCCGCAATAGTTTGCCATGTTTAGGTTGTGCCTCACTTAAATTGACTAGCATAGATAGTTTATTTTGTGCTTCACCTCGTGCCATGTTTGTGTGCTATGCCATGCTTTTGTGTTTTCCATGTTAACAACTTTGTTGATCACCTATAGCTAAACAACTTGAACCACCGTAAACGTGCGGTATCGTCGTGTGTGACGAGTACTCCACTTAACCTGTTAGTAACCGCTCTCGACGGTAGGTGCGATGTCTCATGTTGCCTTATTTTTGGTGCTTGCTCGTGTTTGCTTCGTAGTAATAGATGCTTGCTTGTTGATTGCTTTCCAGTGTTTACCGCTTTGTGTGCTCTTGGGGTCACCTCTCGGAGACGTTGCGAGCGTGCGATCGACTTCACCTTCGGAACCCGACTTATCAACAGGCAAGGACTATACATTACTTATGATCCATTCTATTTCAACCAGCGGTTTGCATGCTAGTCTAGGATAGGTTCGATGTTTGATCCTACCGCATGTTTACAGCCTCTTTCAAACCGATACAGCCATGTCCCTCCCAGCA
This sequence comes from Bromus sterilis, assembly GCA_950022295.1. NCBI lineage: Eukaryota > Viridiplantae > Streptophyta > Magnoliopsida > Poales > Poaceae > Bromus > Bromus sterilis. The sequence goes on along the minus strand of OX465601.1, from coordinate 131,002,251 downwards.
AACCATGTACTGCTATGTTACTATTGCTCGTTGCTCAGCCCCTGCTTAGTATGCGTGCTTAGGATGCTACGATGTTACCTCCTATTACTCCTTGGTTTGGGATATCACATTATTATTATTGTTATGGATGATATGATTATTATAAATGTTGACTATATTCGACGAATGATGGAAGGTCTAGGCTATCCCGCCCCGACGCTATGTTCCATTCGAGTCACCTAGGATCCGAGTTCCGGGTATTGGTTTTAAGACTGAGCGTGCCTAACCGCGTGTGGGATTTTATGGGGTCCCCTTTTCTTACCTACCTAGCTTCAAAAATTTCTAGTGGTGGCCCAAGATGATTTACCATTTGAAAACCGTGTGTGTGCTGTTGGGTCGCTCCTGACAGATATTCTTTAAAATAACTTGGGCCAGCTGAGACATGGTTTCTCTGTTGGTCCACCCCAGGGAGCTAGGGGCTGCCCACATCTGTTTGGGTAGCTAACCCGACCTCATCCAGACGGTAGAGGCCGATTCGAGAGCGCGGGCGGCTTTTGAGTTGGATGTCGACTCACCGGGGGCCACCCGGATTTGTGCGTTGTTAGTTAGAGGGACCTGTCGTTCCGGATCTCTTGGGACTAAATCATAAAATGGTTGCCTATCATGGGTAGCAACTGAGAGAGATGGGTGTGCGTGCGGAGCCTTGTAATGGGCAGTTGGTACACCCCTGCAGGGTTAAATATTTTCGAGAAGCCGTGTCCACGGTTATGGACGACTTGAGACCTACTCCTTGTTCATAGACAACAACAACTGAGATAATCTTAATATAACTTGATCAATGTATGTGTGCCTTGACTGCTTCTTCTTCGTAGGGATGCGAAGAGGAGGACAAGGATAGGATAGGTGTTATGTTTGCGTAAGTAGTTGATAGCAAGACTTGTTGAAGGCGATTCCTCATCGAATGCTTGGCTTCTTATCTTACTCTATAGATCGTTAGCCACTTCATAAATGCTAGTGCGGCAGCAACCTCACCACTTACCCCATCCTTACCGTGAACTACTAGTTGTCATAGAATGACGAGTGATGAAGTCCTTGCTGGGTCAGATGACCACTACAGTTGGATGCTGAGTACTTATGTACTCATGATACTACCCCCAAACTCTTTTCAGGGTTCCTGATCGACAACAGGTATGGTGATCGACGTTTCACGTGGAGACTCGACGACGACTAGTTAGGAGGATCCCGGCGGAGGGCCTGGACCAGTGTGGTTATGGGGATCGATGTTTTTCTTTTCGCCACTAGGAATTTGATTGTATTCTGTACTCAGACATGTATCTTCCGCTATTGTATTGTATTTAAGGCAGTTGTATGCCGATTGTATGAGATGTTGTACCCTTGTAACTATAATGTTGTGATATCATGTTGGAAATCCGGGGCATATGGCATTATCATATGTCGCGGTGGGACCGATATGTGCTTCGTCCCCGGATCTGGATGGAAACATCTAGATCTGGAACAGTACCGCATATCAGGCCTTACAACTTGGTATCAGAGCCTTGCCGACCGTAGTATCCCTTTTCTGGCCGAAGTCGAGTCTAGACAAAAACTATTTTGTACTTACTAAGTTAGTTATCGGAGAGTATTAATCTTTTTATTCCTTACCCTTGCTCTGGTCGGGACAAGTGTCGTAAGTGTTTTTAGCTCTCGTCTTATCTCCTTTCAAACTCTAGGATCTCGAGTGTGTGGAGTTTCGGAATAGTTCCATGCCTTGCTTGCAGCGTATTGTCTCGATTCCGAGCTCAGGTGGGACTTCCTATATTACCTTTAGCTTCTCCGGTTTTGGAGATCATCTAAGTCGTCCTTTGCCCTCCCTCCTTTTCCCGGTGTTTTCATGACTTGCGTCGAAAAGCACTATCCCTTTGACCAGGTTTTAGCTGTCGTTCCTCCTTTTGACATTGACGGTTTCATTTTTTCCGACGATGTCGTCTCTCTGCGGAAAGAATCTCGACGGAGTTCGATGTCGACATGGAGCAGAGTCCCTTGTTGGTGGTGTTGAAGAATCGTCGACTCTCTTTTTCTCTCCCCCCTCTCCCCCGGATCGTCCTGGATCTCGGGACGAGATCCCTTATTGGTGGTGTTGTATTGTAACAGCCCATATTTCACAAAAAATAAAAAAATTGTTTTCGGTGTGAATTGCTTGATTGTCTGATTTGTTTGCGGTGTTTGCATCCACGATTTATCGATCGGCGATTATTTTTCCCCCTCTTATCTCGTACCGGACGGAGACCGACCCTTGCCACCCTGACACTCGACCTATGCGACACCGAGTTTCACCCGACCACCGTCGCGCGCACGAGACCAGCCGCAGCCAACGGAACGAAAAAACCCCGTTTAATAAGTAAACGAGATATTTTTTATAGCACGCCGGAAAGTGTTTTCGGAACGGTTCCAACGCGAGGTGAACGCCGCCGGCTCGACGCGCTGATCGCGCAGTTCGAACTTTTACCCGAATCGGAGGTCCTGCGGACCCCCGGCGGTCAGAAACATAAACACCGCGCGCTCGAGAGAAAAACCGGGCATGTTTTTGCAAACTGCCAGCCACCTGGGCTATATAAAGACCACCACTCCCCCAACCCCTTTCTAGGGTTTCCCTAGCTAAAAATTGCAGCCACACCCCCAGTTTTTGCTCCAATTTTCGGCCAAATCCCTCTCTAGTCCGAAACCCTAACCCCCAATCGTTTCTGGCCATTGATCTGTGAGATCAAAGGGTCAGATCGAGCCCCAGCTCCACCACAGCCTCCACCGCGCCCGGGCCACGCAGGGCCGGGATCCGACGCCGTGGGCCGCTCCGGGCCCGATCTGGATCACGCCGGCGCCTCCATGGTGGAGCTCCTCCACGGCCACCCGCGACACCGGCGAGCTCGCCGTCGCCTGCCAGGTCGCCTCCTCCCTCTCGTGACGCGCGCCACCTCCTATCCTCTCTCCTTTCTCCTCTGGTCTCCCTCTTCTCTCCCTGTGAAGCACCTCGAGCCGCCATGGAGACGCAGTCCCGAGAAACTCGTGCCACGCCGGCCCTCGGACCTCGCCTCATCGCGCCGCCCTAGGTCCTCGCCAACGCCCGGATCCAGACGCCGCGGCTCCGTCCAAGCCTCCCCCGCCTGCGCCCCGGCTTCCTCGCCGGAGTTCCGGCCAGTGCGCCGTCGGCGGTGGCCTCCAGAGCACACCCGCTCGTGCGGGGACGACCACGTCCCGATCCAGCAGCGCTGCTGTGTTGGGCTGACCCGCCAACCACGGCCCAGCTGGCCAACGCCTCCCCAACCCAGCACCTCGGCCCAGCCACGCGCCCCTGCGACTTGGGCTTGGCCCACTAGGTGAGGCAGTTTCTTTTTCTTTTTTTTTATTTGTTTGTTGGGCCGGCCCAGTGATCCAGATCTGCTAAGTTAAGCCTGTAGGCGACGTTTAGTACCCTGCGCCTGTGCCTGTTTAGGCCTGTTAGCTGCTGTTTCGGCCGGTTTAGGTTTTTTTTTTTGCTAGGTTTTTATTAATTTTTGGCAGATTGTGTTTTTTTTGCGATGCTTATATCTTTTCAACGGTAGCTCGGATCGTGGCGCTTTAAACATGAAAATTGCTTAGTTTTCTGTGTAGATTATTAAAATGTTGCTTGTTTCCATGTTTGACTTTGTTTACATGTTGTTTTACTGCTAATTACAACCTTGCCACTGTAAATTGTTTCTTTAATAACTTTTTAACCGTTGCTCTGTTTAAAATGTTTCTTATATGTAACTTGACTAGAATTGCATGTAGATTGTGTTTATGCTGCTCTTGCTTGCTAATAAAAATAATAAAATATTGTTTAGGAGTAAAACAGTACCAAATTCCATTTTATCGTGGGGTCCGCAAGAGTTTGCCATGTTTAGGTTGTGCCTCACTTAAATTGACTAGCATAGATAGTTTATTTTGTGCTTCACCTCTTGCCATGTTTGTGTGCTATGCCATGCTTCTGTGTTTGCCATGTTAACAACTTTGTTGATCACCTATAGCTAAACAACTTGAACCACCGTAAACGTGCGGTATCGTCGTGTGTGACGAGTACTCCACTTAACCTGTTAGTAACCGCTCTCGACGGTAGGTGCGATGTCTCGTGTTGCCTTCTTGTTGGTGCTTGCTCGTGTTTGCTTCGTAGTAATAGATGCTTGCTCGTTGATTGCTTTCCAGTGTTTACCGCTTTGTGTGCTCTTGGGGTCACCTCTCGGAGACGTTGCGACCGTGCGATCGACTTCACCTTCGGAACCCGACTTATCAACAGGCAAGGACTATACATTACTTATGATCCATTCTATTTCAACCAGCGGTTTGCATGCTAGTCTAGGATAGGTTCGATGTTTGATCCTACCACATGTTTACAGCCTCTTTCAAACCGATACAGCCATGTCCCTCCCAGCAAACCATGTACTGCTATGTTACTATTTCTCGTTGCTCAGCCCCTGCTTAGTATGCGTGCTTAGGATGCTACGATGTTACCTCCTGTTACTCCTTGGTTTGGGATATCACATTATTATTATTGTTATGGATGATATGATTATTATAAATGTTGACTATATTCGACGAAGGATGGAAGGTCTAGGCTATCCCGCCCCGACGCTTTGTTCCATTCGAGTCACCTAGGATCCGAGTTCCGGGTATTGGTTTTAAGACTGAGCGTGCCTAACCGCGTGTGGGATTTTATGGGGTCCCCTTTTCTTACCTACCTAGCTTCAAACATTTCTAGTGGTGGCCCAAGCTGATTTACCATTTGAAAACCATGTGTGTGTCTGTTGGGTCGCTCTTGACAGATATTCTTTAAAATAACTTGGGCCAGCTGAGACATGGTTTCTCTGTTGGTCCACCCCAGGGAGCTAGGGGGCTGCCCACATCTGTTTGGGTAGCTAACCCGACCTCATCCAGACGGTAGAGGCCAATTCGAGAGCGCGGCCGGCTTTTGAGTTGCATGTCGACTCACCGGGGACCACCCGGATTTGTGCGTTGTAGTTAGCTGGACATGTCGTTCCGGATCTCTTGGGACTAAATCATAAAATGGTTGCCTATCATGGGTAGCAACTGAGAGAGATGGGCGTGCGTGCGGAGCCTTGTAATGGGCAGTTGGTACACCCCTCCAGGGTTAAATCTTTTCGAGAAGCCGTGTCCACGGTTATGGACGACTTGAGACCTACTCCTTGTTCATAGACAACAACAACTGAGATAATCTTAATATAACTTGATCAATGTGTGTGTGCCTTGACTGCTTCTTCTTCGTCGGGATGCGAAGAGGAGGACAAGGATAGGATAGGTGTTATGTTTGCGTAAGTAGTTGATAGCAAGACTTGTTTAAGGCGATTCCTCATTGAATGCTTGGCTTCTTATCTTACTCTCTAGATCGTTAGCCACTTCATAAATGCTAGTGCGGCAGCAACCTCACCACTTACCCCATCCTTACCGTAAACTACTAGTTGTCCTAGAATGACGAGTGATGAAGTCCTTGCTGGGTCAGATGACCACTACAGTTGGATGCTGAGTACTTCTGTGCTCATGATACTACCCCCAAACTCTTTTCAGGGTTCCTGATCGACAACAGGTATGGTGATCGACGTTTCACGTGGAGACTCGACGACGACTAGTTAGGCGGATCCCGGCGGAGGGCCTGGACCCGTGTGGTTATGGGGATCGATGTTTTTCTTTTCGCCACTAGGCATTTGATTGTAGTCTGTACTCAGACATGTATCTTCCGTTGTTGTATCGTATTTAAGACAGTTGTATGCCGATTGTATGAGATGTTGTACCCTTGTAACTGTAATGTTGTGATATCATGTTGGAAATCCGGGGCATATGGCATTATCATATGTCGCGGTGGGACCGATATGTGCTTCGTCCCCGGATCTAGATTGAAACATCTAGATCTGGAACAGTACCGCATATCGGGCCTTACAGATGTGTTCTAGATTTTGAAAGTAAAGCGTTTTTCTCTCCCACACAAAGTAAGACGGGATCTAACTTGTTATGAACAGTAAGCAAAGCTAAAGAAAACTAAAAATAAACCTAAGAGCGAGACGCTCCAAGCATAGCACATAACGCATGAAGTGGTAAAAATATAGTGAGACGAAGGACGAACTGATGATTGTTAATGGAGAAGGGGATGCACGGGGGCATGCCCAAGCTTGAGCGCTTGACACTCCCGAATCTTCTTTCATCATCTTCCATCGCACACTTGAAAACTCCCTTCATACATAACTCATCATAAGCTGATTAGAGAGGTTAGTACCCTTAATAAATATATTTTTCCCACTGGATATAAAGATATTCTTGAAGAGCTACTGTTTGTTAAGATTGACAAAAGGTTTTTGCAAAGAAAAGGCAAGCTTAAGGTTTGCAAAAGTTAGGAGAGACAAAACGTGGCAGAATCTGTGAAAAACAGAACAGCAGGTAGTAAAGAATTGTTTAGGGGTATTTCTGCAACTCAAATCAAAAAACTCAGAACATACGAAAGTTCTGTGATTGTATAGAGCACGTTGTGTACAAAATTCAGCTCGAAAAGATGAACTGGTGATTTTATCTGATTTTTACCGTCACGGGGACAGAATCTGTTTTCTGGACAGCATGTCACAACTTTCACTTCCCTTGTCATATGAGGCTATAACTTGGCACAAAGCTTGAAAATAAAGATACAATGATGTTGCTACAGTGGGATCATGAATAAACTCAACAATATAAGTATCACATAAAACATTCTTATCATGATCCACAAGCATAGAAAATTTGTTACTCTCCACATAAGCAAAATCCTCCTCATTAGTAATAGTGGGAGCAAACTCAAGAAAATAGCTATCACATGAATCATTCTTATCATGGTGCACTTGTAAAAATTTATTCTTTATAGCATAAGTGTCCTCAAAATAATCATCATAGATAGGAGGCAAAGTATCATCAAAATAAATTTCCTCATCAAAACTTGGGGGGCTAAAAAGATCATCTTCATAAAACGTAGCATCTCCAAGCTTACGGTTTTGCATATCATTAGTATCAAAAGTATTCAAAGAAGACATGCTAATAACATTACTACTATCATGAGTGTTGTTCAAATAATAAAGCTCCATAGGCTTTTTGATCTCCTCCTCAAACACTTCATGTCCTAACTCAAGATAGAGCTCATAAAGCTCTCTCATATTTTTTTGTTGCTTTCCATAAAGCCTAACTAGTGAAAATAAAAACAAGAAACAAAAAGAATTAATTGCAAGATCTAAAGATATACCTTCAACGCTTACCTCCCCGGCAACGGCGCCAGAAATAGCTTGATTTCTTCGCACGCTTCTATTCTTGTAGACTATGTTGGGCCTCCAAGCGCAGAGGTTTGTAGGACAGCAGCAATTTCCCTCAAGTGGATGACCTAAGGTTTATCAAACTCAGGGAAGTAGAGGATGAAGATGTTCTCTCTCAAGCAACCCTGCAATTAAGATACAAGAAGTCTCTTGTGTCCCCAACACACCTAATACAACTAGGAGTTGTATAGGTGCACTAGTTCGGCGAAGAGATGGTAAAATATGGGTGATAGGTGTGGCAAAACAAGGTAATATAAATCTGTAATAAAAAGTACAAGCAAACATGTGACAAAAGTGAGCACAAACGGTGTAACAATGGTGGAAACAAGGCCTAGGCTTCATACTTTCACTAGTGGCAACTCTCATCAACATTAACATAGTCTAATCACATGATATTTCCCATAAAACATGCAATGGAGACGCACTCGGAGGTCATTCCTTTGTGGTCAACAGAGGATGAGAATTATGTAGGGCTACAAAAGCACACCTCAAAGTTCGTAGTTCTCAATCTATGGATTTCCCAATGTCACCGCGGCCATCCAAAGAGAGTACCACAATCACCACAACATATCTCAAGGATAGTCAAAGACAAGCACCAAGAGACTCTCAATCTTCAATCAACACACAAAAGAGGAAATCACCCATGATAATATTCTTCTAACCCATGTCCAATAGACCGCTGTCACCTTGGTCTCGGGGATTATACTAGATAAGATCAATTGAGTACATCAATCCAATACATAGAGGAAGGGGAAATATCATGGGATCACCCTAGATTAACATAGTCTATGATCACAACAAAGATCACATCATGGGAGAGAGAGAAGAACACATAGCTACTGGTAGAAACCTCAGCCCCGAGGGAGAACTACTCCCGCTTCATGGAGGGAGGAAGCAACGTCGGTGGAGATCAATCCGGGGGAATTATGTCGGCACGGGAATTATGTCCCCCCGAAACTTGATGGAGATGGCGGCGGAGATCGGAATTGCTTCTGGAGAAAAGGGGTCTGGATTAGGGGTTTCCACCCCGAGGGCTAAATATAGGCGGAGGGGGCATCGAGGGGACCCAGAGGGCAGCTAGGAGGGTGCCCGGCGCGGCCTAGGGTGGGTCCGCGCCAGGGACCCTTCTGGATTCCCTGTGGTGGCCCCCCTCCGCTGCCTTGGTGATTCCGGAAGCTTCCGTGTCGCTGATTTTTTATATAATTTTTCCGGAATTTTTGGAGCACTTTTAATGGCCGGAAAACCTGAAATACAAAAACAGCAGAAAACAGCAACTGGCACCTGGGTGCACTGGGTTAATAGATTAGTCCAAATATGCTCAAAAGTGTATGAAAGTTCAAGCAAATCATGGCAAAGTCACACAAAACATGCATGGAGCAAGCAGAAATTATAGATACGTTTGGGAAATATCACTACACTGGCAGCGGCATACATTGCATACATCATGATAGCTACATCTTCTTTATGATTTGAGTACCTTGTAAAGTGTGAAAGATCTTCTATCCCTCTTGTAAATTAGAGTGTTGCCCTTAAGTGAGGAAAAGATCCCAAAGTGGACAAAATAAAAGATCCCAAAGAGGACAAATGAGAGTTAAATAGAAAGAGCCATTGAGGCCACCAAAAAATACAAAAAAAAGAAAAAGAAATAAAAAGAGAGAAAGGGGAAACACTACTATCCTTTTGAAAGATCCACACTAGTACTCCCTATTATCCTTGTACTCCATAGAGATGATCATTCATGCATATAGCTATGTGGGGACCTTCACACTATAGAACTTGGCTTGCATATTCCAAGGATGAGCCTCCTCATAAGAGCTCTAGGTCTTCATGAGCGAGCAAGTTAGATGCACCCCCACTAGTTCCACTGAGGGCTTTTTAGCTCATATGTGCATCCGTTGCATGGCAATCCCTACTCCTCATATCATATCTATCATTTGGACTTCTCGCCTATGATTGTCCTCATTGATGTGAGACTTTCTCATCCTTTTTGTATTCTTCCTCCACCTTATTTCTCTCTTTGCCATCCTAAGTGTCAACTCTCGTGCTTACTCTCATCCATTGAATGAGTGCTCAAAATATCGAAAAGGAGTGGATCAAAATGACTTGTACCTGGCTAGTGGTCTGGGGACGAGTCAAGATAAGATTCCAAAGAAGACCAAGTGTGAAACTTTAGTAGATTGAGTTCTCAACACAAAAATACTTTTTCTCGTATTCCCTATCCCCCTTCTTGCACACAAACACCATTTGGAGACATTCGGGTCAAGGACAGCGAGAGTTCTTCCACCTAATGTTCTTTTGTTACTTGTTTCAATGCTAATATAGACTCTTGCATGTTATGAATTGAATTGAATCACATACCTTGATTGCTTTAATTTTCAAAGTTCTTATATGGTTGCTAGCATGTCACCATAGAAATTATGCTTGTCATCATTTACCTACTCGAGGACGAGCAGGAATTAAGCTTGGGGATGTTGATACGTCTCAAATGTATCGATAATTTCTGCTCGCTCCATGCATGTTTCGTGTGATATTGCTATGATCTAGATACACTTTTGATCATATTTGGACTAACTTGTTAACTCAGTGCACCCCAGTGCAAGTTTCTGTTTTCTGTTGTTTTTCTATTTCAGTTTTCCCCCATATAAAAAGTGCTCCAAAAATCCGGGAAAATCAGATAAAAAAGCAGTGTACCGGAAGCTTCCAGAGCCCCGAAGGAGGGCCGGGGGGCCACCACCAGGTGCCCAGGCGGCCACCTGGCGCGTCCAGGGGCCTGGCGCTCCTGGACTCCTGGTGGGCCCCCTGGCTGCCCCCTTCGCCTATTTAATCTCCATCACGGGAAACCTCCGAAGACATAACCCTTTTTCGCGATCTCGCCTCTGTTCCTCCGCTACCGCGCTTCCAAGATCGGGAGCCCCGTTAGGACCCTTCCCGGCACCCTGTCGGAGGGAGGATCGACCTCCGGGAGCTTCTCCTCCACCATGGACGCTTCCCGGATGTGCCGTGAGTAGTTTCCTTTGGACCATGGGTCCGTGATCAGTAGCTATGTGATGTTCTCCTCCCCTCTTTGTTCTTCATGGTTTGGACCTCGTGAGCTGCCCTACATGATCGAGGTACATATGTAATCTTTCTTCTTTTTCTATGCTGAGTTTGATGGGATCTGATGGATTATGAGATTATGTTCAGATTGTGATAGAGTAATATAATTGGTTCTTATCTTTTTTATTTTTGTTCCGAAGTAATTCTTGCATGTTCTCCGTTGTTGTTTATTGCTTTGGCCAAGTGGTAGGTAGTAACTCCAAGAGGGAACGTTATGCTCGATTGTGGGTACATGCCCCCTGATGACACGCTTGAGTTACAGAAATATTGTAAGTGCATCAAGTGCCTTCCCCTTGAGGTTTTGGAGTTTGATGACAAAACGGTTAAGGGACTGATGTGTTTGTGAGTATACACAGGAGAACAGTCCCTGATGAGGTGTTTAACCACCAATGTCGACCCCCCAAAATGTTGAGGAACATTGGAGAAATCGGTGTGTTTCCTGAAGAATGAGGTTGCGCGAAATCCTGAGGAAGTAGGATCCTGAAGCGTTCAGTTGAAGCTGAAGCTGAAGACGATCCTGAGGAAGTTCGCGCTGAAGACGAAGTTGAAGCGTAGTCTTCGCTAAGACTTTTTATACTTCTTGAGTCATAGGAAAACACCGCACTGTTGGAGGGGTTGAAGAAAACGAGTTCCGAAGGTCTGAGGAAGTGCTCAGTTAGGAATCCTGAAGAAAAACCCTGAGGAAATCTCCTGCAGTAGAAGTTCAGTTCCTCGGGTGTCTGAGACGTTGTTCTTCAGGACACTGAGGAATCTGTCTTCGGTTGAGGAGTCTGGAGACTGCGAGTGCAGTTCTCCTGAAGAGAGAGAAATCTCCTGCAGTAGAAGTTCAGTTCCTCGGGTGTCTGAGACGTTGTTCTTCAGGACACTGAGGAATTTGTCTTCGGTTGAGGAGTCTGGAGACTGCGAGTGCAGTTCTCCTGAAGAGAGTGAGATCTCCTGTAGTAGAAGTTCAGTCCTCATGTGTCTGAGACGTTGTTCTTCAGGACACTGAGGTAACTAACTTCGGTTGAGGAGTCTGGAGAGAGAATACTTTGACCGTGCCACGTGTTGCGTGGTGAGAGGCTGGAACTTGTCTAGCAACGGTCATTTCCGAGGGCATGAGAGTAATTGCATGCATGGGCATTTATGTCCTTTCACCTCGGGTTGCTCCGTGGCTATAAATAGCCACCCCCCAGCCCCATTTGTGGGTTGGCTGCTCCCAGAGAAAAACTGACACTTGTCATTTGAGAGCAACCCACCTCTGAGGAAACTGAAGAACATATGTGAGGAAAACCACCAGCCTGAGTAGTTGAGCATTTCTGAGGAAGTCGGTTCGAGTGATCCGAAGCTTTTTACTCTTGAAGACTGTGATCTTCCAGCCGGTGTAGAAGTCTTCAGTCTGAAGAAGTCAAGATGCAATTGTGACTTCCCGAAGTGACTGAGTCTGTAAAGGTTTCGGGAGTCTCCCTTGAAGACTCACCTGAGTTATTGGACGGAGTCTGAGGACTTTAGTTCAAGGAGAACAAGGTGAAGACTATGTCTTCTGAGTTGAATCTCAGCCTCTCCAACCAGACGTAGAGTTGTCACAGCAACTTGAACTGGTCTACCAAACCAATGTCTTCAATTACTGGTGACATCTCTTCAATCTCTTAAGCTTCAGTTTTATATCTTCAGTATCAATGTTGACTTCTTGTGCTTCACCTCTCCCTCTGCTATTTGTCTTCATACTATGCATTTGAAGCACTTCTGCTTATCTGAATTGATTTATTTCTGTTGCATTATGATGTGCTGCCCTAATGATTACATTTTGCAAAGTTTCATTTCTTCATGATTTTGGTTACTTCTTCAGCTTCAGAATTGCTTCAGTCCTGAAGAAAAACAAAATCTGGTAGTAAAATTGAAAATCTCCCATTCACCCCCCCTCTGGTCGATATATTGCACTTTCAATTGGTATCAGAGCTTGGTACTCCCTTGTTCTATGTGATTCGGTTTAACCACCTGGACTTTTAGTTATGTCGACCTCAGGTACAATGAGCGTTGCCTCAAACTGCCCCATCTTCGACGGAACAGATTACCCATACTGGAAGAACAAGATGAGGATGCATCTTGAAGCCATTGACAAGGATCTGTGGGACATTGTTGATCAAGGCATCCCTGAAGCAAATCTGATGACTGCTCCTGAGGTTGTCAAGAAAACTGGCAGCTTGATGCGAAAGCTCGAAGCATCATTGGTGGTCATCTCAATAAGGCTCAGTTCAACCGTATCAGTGGTCTGGATACTGCAAAGAAGATATGGACGAGACTGTCTAAAGTTAATGAAGGGGTCTCAGCTCAACGAGACTCACGAGTTGATACACTCCGCAGTCTATTCAATCAGTTCAAGAGGCTAGATAATGAGCACATACAACAAACCTTTGACAGACTCACTGACATATCCAATGAACTTCAAGCTCTTGGTGCTGTTGATATCACAGATCACGAAGTTGTGAAGAAACTGCTGAGGTCACTGGATGACTCATTTGAGTTCCTATCACTGATGATTCAAGAAAGGCCTGACTTCAAGACTCTGGATCCAGCTGACATTCTCGAGCGACTCAATGCTCATGAACTGAAGCTCTCTGAAAAACGAGACTTATACAGCTCCACGCCAAAGGTCCGCGCGCTAAAAGATAGAGCACGTAGAGTGTCCTCTGATGAAGAGTCTGAGGCTGATACTGATAATCCTGAGACTCTCAGCCGTGAACTTGCTCTCCTTACCAGAAAGTTTCAAAGGTTCACGAAGAAGAATCGCTTCGGAAATTCCTTAAGGTCGTCCTCAAGAAAAAGCAAAGATGATGATTCTGTCGAAGCTAGAAAGAGAGTTTGCCACAAGTGCAAGAAACCTGGGCACTACATCGCTGATTGTCCTCTAAGGGAAAAAGAAGCTAAACTGAAGAAGAAGAAGAAGAAAGGGAAAGATGAAAGTTCTGATGAAAAGACAAAGAAGAAATCCTCAAGATCCTCAAAGTCTTCTGGATACAGGAATAGTAGTTCCCGTAAGGCTCGCGCTTATCTCGGGAAAGAATTGGACTCGGAAGAATCTGGTTCCAACCCTGATGCTGAGGAAGAAGAATCTGAAGAATCTGAGGGTGTGGCTGGTTTGGCTCTTGCCACGACACTTGTATCAAAGTCAATCTTCAGCACTGAGGAATCTGGTCCATCACATGCTGATGATGAAGCTGAAGACACAATTCCTTCCTTCTGCTTCATGGCCAAGTCCTCCAAGGTATCTTCTTACTCATCATCAGATGAACCCTCTGATGAAGAACCTGATGAAAACTATGCTAAACTTGCTAAACTTGCATCTAAGCAACAACGTGCACTTGAAAAGACTCAGATCTCATTAAACAAAAGTGATGATATGTTGGTTGAGGAAATGACAAAGACTCAAAAGTTGACTGATGAATCAAAAATTCTTCAGTCAAAGTTTGATGACTTGTTCAATCGGCATGAGGCACTCCTTACCGATCATGAAAAGCTGTCTCATGAGTTCCTCATGAGGAAACAAGAACTTGAACGTGTAAGGATGTCTCATGACGATCTGAGGAAAGAAAATGAGTCACTCCTCTCCCAAGAGCTCATCATGCCACAAGAAGGATTCAATCCTCCCTGTTTAAAATGCATTGAAAATGATCAAATCATCTCTGTGTCTAGTTCCTCAATGTCTTTAGACTCTGTTATCTCTATTACTTCTGTGGTATCTAACCCCTCATCTGAGGATACCATAGACATTGCTGAAGAAAATGCTAGGTTGAAGAGTCTACTGGAAACAGGCATGTTCAAGAGTCTGAAAGGACATCAGACTCTCTGTGACATCCTCAAGAAACAGATCCTCAACAGAAACCCGAGGAAAGAAGGCATCGCATTCTCTCGGAGACTCAACCCTGATGGGTCTTACTGGAAACCTGAACAATATCCTGAGACCATCTGGGTTCGGGCAATGATGCATCCTCCTGACCCCTATACCTTATCTGGTTATGATGCTGTTTCTTCAGATGTGATGATTGAGTCATTTGACTCAAACTATAAACTGTTTAAGAAGGGTAATGGTGAGGTATTTGCCAAATACATTGGAACTAACTGCAGGAACGGTCCTCCAGTCAAGCAGATCTGGGTGCCAAAGGATCTCATCACTAACCTTCCTATGAATGCAGATGCAAATGAGCTGAGGATATCATCTGAGGACGATACCTCAAAAGGAAATGATTATAATCATGTATCTGCTAACCATTTTGTTCACAGGGAAGCTCCTCATAAGAATGCTTATTCATTTGTTTATCCTGATGCTGCCATCTCACACCCCATTAAGTCTCATTATCCTCATCAATCCTCATGTGCCTCAAGACCACCCATAAAGATGTGGGTGGTTAAGAACTAATCATCCTTGCAGGGACATGTCCTGTGCCAATTACAATTTCTGCAGATCATATGCCCAGGACAATAACAAATGAGTCAGTTGAAGGATAATTATATTGCTTGATTTCATAGAACCAATCCTGAGTAACATCCTGAGGAATAAATTCTGATGAATCTTAAACTCCTCAAAATGAGACTGGCTCATAACTTGCTGTATGAGATACTAATTCATTTGCAGGAAAAGACTGAATGGGTGATGGATAGTGGATGCACAAATCACATGACTGGTGACAGAAGTCTTCTTATGGAATCATCACTGAGTCCTTCTTCAAAGAAAACCATCACCTTCGCTGATAAAGGTAAAAGTAAGGTATTGGGTCTCGGCAGAGTGGCCATCTCACGAGACCAACACATTGATAAGGTCATGCTTGTTGAATCTCTTGGATACAACTTGATGTCTGTATCTATGCTGTGTGATCTTGATCTCGCTGTTCTCTTCGGAAAACATGGTTGTATTGTCTTCATGGTTAGCGATAAATCCACTGTCTTCAGTGGGATTAGGAAAGGTGACCTGTATATTGTAGATTTCTCTGAAGGTCCTCAGGTTGCTACATGTCTCATGGCACGAGCCTCAGAGTGCTGGCTATGGCATCGAAGACTCGGCCACGCTGGAATGAGAAATCTTCAGAAGCTGGTACTGAAGAAACATGTCCTCGGGATTGAGAAAATCAGATTCTCAAAGGACCGGCTCTATGGTGCCTGCGAAGCTGGAAAGATGACCAAGGCCAACCACCCAGCGAAGACCATCATGACCACTACGAGACCACTGGAATTGCTTCACATGGATCTATTTGGTCCTCCAAAGTATTCGAGCTTTGGAGGTAATATGTATGGTCTTGTTATTGTTGATGACTTCTCACGATACACTTGGGTGCATTTTCTTCTCTATAAGTCAGCAACTCCAGCAATCCTCAAGTGCTTCGCTCAGCGTGTCATGAACAACTACAACCTGAAGATCAAGCACATTCGAAGCGACAATGGCACTGAGTTCAAGAACTTCGGTGTGGAAGAATTCCTCGATGACTTGGGAATTACTCATGAATTCTCAGCGCCATACACTCCTCGGCAAAATGGTGTTGTTGAGAGAAAGAATCGAACCCTCATCGAGATGGCTCGCACGATGCTGGCTGAGTACAATACTCCACTCAAGTGGTGGGCTGAAGCAATCAACACTGCATGCCACATCGTCAATCGAGTGTATCTTCATAAGTTCTTCAATAAAACTTCATACGAGTTAATGGTCGGTAAGAAACCCAATGTAAGTTACTTCAAAGTATTCGGTGCACCTTGCTGGATACGTGATCCTCATCACGAGTCCAAATTTGCACCCAAAGCATGTGAGGGTTTCATGCTTGGTTATGGTATCAACTCGCACACCTACAGAGTCTTCAACATTAGTCATTATAAAATTGTGGAAACTGTAGACGTGCGTTTTGATGAGTCTGATGGCTCCCAAAGAGAGCACCTGCCACATGATTTAGGTGAAGCACCACCTGAAGAACAGATCAAGAAGATGGGTGCTGGTGACATCATTCCTGTGGATCATTCTGAAGAAATCCACATACCTCCTGCTCCTGCAGAACACCCAAATCCTGAAGCGAATAATCCTGATGACGATCCTGATCCTGAGGCACCTGATACGCCTGAAGCTCCTGAAGCACCTGAAGCTGATGCTAACGAATCTGACAGCAGTGACGAAGATGCGCCTCAAGATCATCCTCCTCGACTTCCTCGTGTGGAAAATGAAGTTAAGATGGACAAGATCCTTGCTGACATCAACCTACCAGGTCCTCTTACTCGTGCAAGAGCTAATCGCATAGCTAACTTTTGTGGGCATTTCTCGTTTGTATCAATTTCAGAGCCCACCAAAGTCACCGAGGCATTCCGAGAAGCGGAATGGATTCAGGCAATGCAAGACGAACTTCTTCAGTTTAAACTGAATGATGTTTGGGAACTAGTCAAACGCCTGATCCTCGAGTTCACAATGTCATCGGCACGAAGTGGGTCTACCGCAACAAACTTGATGAAGATGGACAAGTCATCAGAAACAAAGCACGTCTCGTAGCTCAGGGATATACTCGAGTCGAGGGGATCGACTTCGGTGAAACCTTCGCTCCTGTAGCTAGACTTGAGTCCATTCGCATTATGCTTGCATTCGCTAATCATCATAATATCAAGTTATATCAAATGGATGTGAAAAGTGCCTTCCTCAATGGTAATATCGAGGAAGAAGTATATGTTGCTCAACCTCCAGGTTTTGAAGACGCCAAGAAGGCTGATATGGTGTACAGATTGAAGAAAGCCCTCTATGGACTAAAGCAAGCCCCTCGGGCTTGGTATGACACACTAAGGGACTTCCTCATCAGCAAGGGCTTCAAATATGGTTCCCTCGACCCAACTCTTTTCACAAAACGATATGATGATGCATTATTCATATGTCAAATTTATGTTGATGACATAATATTTGGATGCACTAACAAGAAATACAGTGAAGAATTTGCATTCTTGATGAGTGAGCAGTATCAGATGTCGATGATGGGCGAGCTGAAGTTCTTCTTAGGACTCCAAATTCGTCAACAACGCAACGGCATCTTCATCTCTCAGGAGAAGTATCTCAAGGAGTGCCTGAGGAAATTCGGAATGCAAGACTGCAAGGGCATCAAAACACCGATGCCTACAAACGGACAACTTGGCCCCGATGAAAATGGCAAGGACTACGATCAAAAGGTATACCGCTCCATGATAGGTTCTCTGCTACATCTATGTGCATCCAGGCCTGATATAATGTTGAGCGTTTGCATGTGTGCCCGATTTCAAGCGGCACCAAAGAATTCTTCGATATTTGGCTCACACCCCGTCGCTAGGCTTATGGTATCCAAAAGGCACACAGCTGGATCTCGTCGGGTACTTAGACTCAGATTATGCTGGAGATCGAGTGGATCGGAAGTCTACCTCAGGAACATGTCACTTCCTCAGACGTTCTCTTGTGTGCTGGTCATTGAAGAAGCAGAACTGCGTCTCTCTCTCCACCGCTGAAGCTGAATACATTGCTGCTGGTGCAAGATGCTCACAGCTTCTTTGGATGAAGCAAACTCTGAAGGACTACGGCATCAAACTGAAAAAAGTACCACTACTATGTGACAATGAGAGCGCCATCAAGATCTCTCAGAATCCGGTACAGCACTCGAGGACGAAGCATATTGAAATACGGTATCACTTTCTTCGGGATCATGTCTTGAAGGAAGATATCGTCATCAGCCACGTGAAGACTGAAGATCAACTTGCTGATATATTCACTAAGCCTTTGGATGAGAAGCGATTTAGCACTCTGAGGTGTGAGCTAAATATCTTAGATTCCTCAAACGTCCAGTGAATGGACACACATCCTAACGCTTAAACAATATTGAAGAATCCTGATGCACAACACACGATGCGTCGTATCAACTCATGAGGAACTACCTTGCTAAGTGTGAAGAAATTAACGTGGAATTGACTCAAGATCCATACGATAATTGTATGGTATCAAGTGTCTCATTCCCTATAAGGTGGGTAGCGCCACCGCCCAAACACCTCAGGATTTGGTGTTCCTCAACTTCCTCAAGATTTGATGTTATTGATCTTCCTCAGGATTCGAAGTCTTCATTACTGATGATTATTGTGTTTGTCCTCAACAGCGTTCACCTATAGTTATTGATCTTCAGTTTTTGCTTCTTCAACTAGGTGAATGTGATCGGACCCATCCCTCTGTGCTCACTTATCTAATCTGTCTATCTCATATGCGTTCATCCGGAAATTATATATTCCTCAGGCTGAGACCTTCATTCTCCTGAGACCATATGTCTTCGTCTTCAGCCTTTGTCCTCAAGATCCTCAAATTACGGATTTTCTGTTACAACTGTCTTCAATTTGTTGCGATTTTACCGCACGCCATAATTGATGAAGCTTCGCCAGCCTGCTTCTTCAGCACCCACGGATGCTTCTGCCAAAACCCTCAAGCGCACGGCTGAAGCTCAACCCTCAACTCCACCCACTGCGAAAAAGCCTACTGTGGATGAACCAATTGACGCTACACCTCTGTCCTCAGCTCCTCCATCAAAACAAGTCGTTGTAACCACCATACTGGTTACTGCTGCATCAACTCCACCACAAAATCCTCAGCGCAGCTTAATTGTCTTCACTCCACCACCTGCTGCAACACCCATTGTTCCCACTCCACCGTCCCCACCTCCACCAGTTATCACTGAAGTTGAAGACATGGACATCGATATCATGGATCATGGAACTCCTCGTGTTCATGATGAAGACTTTGAGCTGACCAACTCACCCACTCACACCGTCTTCTCCCCTGAGCCTCACTCTGATACAGTAACCGAGGTGCTTCCTGATACCTCTCTGCAGTCTGAAGCCTCTGTTGGTGCATCATCCTCAGCGTCTGATGCTGATGGCCCCGAAGCCTCCAGTGCTCCAACACACTCTGCTGCTGATACTGATGCTGCAGCCAATACTACCACTGATACTCATGCTGCTGCTCCCAAGTCCGACCAACCCGCCGCTGAAGCTGAAGCTGAGCACAGCACCAATGCTCCTCCTGAAGCAGAAAACAGTACCAATGCAAATGCTGAAACCTCAAAGGATGGCTCTGAAGACAAACAGGCCACATCACCTCGGCTTCCCAAGGACCCCAAGGAGCCTGAAGCATCTGCAGCACCTCCGCCTCAGCCTCAAGCCTCTCTTCAGATTGAAGTGCCTCAAGCGCCTTCACCACATCAAGGCCCAGTTCAAGCTCGGTCCTTGTGTCCAAAGCAGAAGCAACCATTCTTCCGTGACCTTGAAGCTGATGACACTCCAAGCTTTGATGCTACTGATTTCTTCAATGCCATGAGTTTCTTTCAAGAGGGGATTCAAAATCTGTATCACTCTGCTCCACCTCGAAAGCTGCTGAGGTTCTTGACTGCCACTCAGAAGAATTACTATGCTTCAGTGCTATATAAGCAAAACAAACTCTTTCCCCACAAGCATATTCCTCTGATGGATATGGAAGCACTTCCTTGCTTCAACAATGTGCTTCAGGATCTACATCATGCCCAGCTGCTTCAATTCTGCTCTGAATGCATACACTGGAATGAAGAGCTTGTGCTTCAGTTCTATGCCACATTGTATGTTTCAGGAAATCCTCTAGATATCAACACCTGGGTCCTCGAATGGATGAATAAGCATCATCACTACACCATCACTGTTCCTGAAGCAATTGATATACTTGAGTTCCCTCAGTGCACTTCCCCTGCGTCCTGCTCCTATGGGTCTCAAATTCTTCGAGATGACTTGATGAACATGCTCATGAAGCCTCTGGCCCCTGAAGCCCCAGCTCGCACAATGTTTCCAGTCTCTGAGCTTCAGTATCTGCCGAGTACATTGTATCGGATTCTGGCGAAAACATTCTGCCCCATTAAAGGCTATGAATCCTCAGCTGAAGAAGTAGTTGGTGTCATGAAGAACATACTTCACAACCTATGCATGTCTGGGCCAATCAACGTTCCTGACTTCTTCTTCAGAACTCTTGCTGATGCTGCACAGAACCCACACATCCTGAAGCCATACGCGCCATGGATCATGAAGCTCATCCGCGCCATAACAAGAATTGAGTATCAACCTGATCACCCGAATCACAGGACCTATCTACCGCCTGTCGAAGTGCTTCAGCATACAATTGCCACAAATGACAAAGGCAAAGGCATCTTCTATGAAGAAGTTCTCCCGACCAATTCCCTCGGTGGAAATATTCGTCATCCTCAGTCTCGCACAACTGATGAAACAAGAACTCATGCCTCAACTGAGGATACAACTCAGGCTCGAGTGATGACTGATCGAGAGCTTCTGATTAGTCTTCATCAGAAAGTTGATAGAAATCATGACTGGGTAAAGCGTCGGTTCTCTGAGATTCTCAGCTATATGGCTCACACGCATTCTTCTATGAAGAAAGTGCATCAGTATGCTCATCATACATATCAACATCTTGATGCACTAATGCGAGAAGTAATCACCCATGAAGACCTTGCCAAGTTGGAGCTTCAACAGCCTCCAATCCCTGCCATCAGACCCCCAAGGCAATTCAGACGATGCACGACTCCTCCTCCGGCCATGGATTCTTATTCCTCGAACCAGGAGATGACTGCTGAAGAGGTTGAAGACACTGCTGCCTGCCCTCACACAGCAACGGACTGCCTCAGGCGTGACTCACCTCAGCCTTGAAGCAACTTCAAAGGGGAGTTAGCTTCAGTTTTTCCCTTTTTTTGTTCATTTTATGACAAAGGGGGAGAAATCTGTTAGTCTTCAAGCGGGTCTTAGTTATGGGGTTCTTCAGTTACAACTCTCGTTCTTCAGATTTTTTTTGTAACGAGTTGTAAACTGTAATTTTGGTGTTTTCCTGATACTATTCCTCAGTTACCTCATGCTATTTCCTCACGTTTATCATATATGCATGTGATTATCTCTGCAAACATCTCTATTAGTGCGTTGTTTAATTCCTCAAACACTTCATAACATGCACTGCTACAAAAATGCCTGGATATAGGGGGAGCTCCTCATATACCTCAAAATGCTTTAGATATTAAACATTCTTCAACTTATATGCATATCCTCAGGGGGAGCTTCACTATATTCAGCGTCAAGTTAAAAATGTTCTTCAAAGTTTTTTTTATTCTTCAAACTCATAATTTTATCCCCGTTGAAGCTTAACCTGATTGTCATCAAATCACCAAAAAGGGGGAGATTGTAAGTGCATCAAGTGCCTTCCCCTTGAGGTTTTGGAGTTTGATGACAAAACGGTTAAGGGACTGATGTGTTTGTGAGTATACACAGGAGAACAGTCCCTGATGAGGTGTTTAACCACCAATGTCGACCCCCCAAAATGTTGAGGAACATTGGAGAAATCGGTGTGTTTCCTGAAGAATGAGGTTGCGCGAAATCCTGAGAAAGTAGGATCCTGAAGCGTTCAGTTGAAGCTGAAGCTGAAGACGATCCTGAGGAAGTTCGCGCTGAAGACGAAGTTGAAGCGTAGTCTTCGCTAAGACTTTTTATACTTCTTGAGTCATAGGAAAACACCGCACTGTTGGAGGGGTTGAAGAAAACGAGTTCCGAAGGTCTGAGGAAGTGCTCAGTTAGGAATCCTGAAGAAAACCCCTGAGGAAATCTCCTGCAGTAGAAGTTCAGTTCCTCGGGTGTCTGAGACGTTGTTCTTCAGGACACTGAGGAATCTGTCTTCGGTTGAGGAGTCTGGAGACTGCGAGTGCAGTTCTCCTGAAGAGAGAGAAATCTCCTGCAGTAGAAGTTCAGTTCCTCGGGTGTCTGAGACGTTGTTCTTCAGGACACTGAGGAATTTGTCTTCGGTTGAGGAGTCTGGAGACTGCGAGTGCAGTTCTCCTGAAGAGAGTGAGATCTCCTGCAGTAGAAGTTCAGTCCTCATGTGTCTGAGACGTTGTTCTTCAGGACACTGAGGTAACTAACTTCGGTTGAGGAGTCTGGAGAGAGAATACTTTGACCGTGCCACGTGTTGCATGGTGAGAGGCTGGAACTTGTCTAGCAACGGTCATTTCCGAGGGCATGAGAGTAATTGCATGCATGGGCATTTATGTCCTTTCACCTCGGGTTGCTCCGCGGCTATAAATAGCCACCCCCCAGCCCCATTTGTGGGTTGGCTGCTCCCAGAGAAAAACTGACACTTGTCATTTGAGAGCAACCCACCTCTGAGGAAACTGAAGAACCTATGTGAGGAAAACCACCAGCCTGAGTAGTTGAGCATTTCTGAGGAAGTCGGTTCGAGTGATCCGAAGCTTTTTACTCTTGAAGACTGTGATCTTCCAGCCGGTGTAGAAGTCTTCAGTCTGAGGAAGTCAAGATGCAATTGTGACTTCCCGAAGTGACTGAGTCTGTAAACGTTTCGGGAGTCTGCCTTGAAGACTCACCTGAGTTATTGGACGGAGTCTGAGGACTTTAGTTCAAGGAGAACAAGGTGAAGACTATGTCTTCTGAGTTGAATCTCAGCCTCTCCAACCAGACGTAGAGTTGTCACAGCAACTTGAACTGGTCTACCAAACCAATGTCTTCAATTACTGGTGACATCTCTTCAATCTCTTAAGCTTCAGTTTTATGTCTTCAGTATCAATGTTGACTTCTTGTGCTTCACCTCTCCCTCTGCTATTTGTCTTCATACTATGCATTTGAAGCACTTCTGCTTATCTGAATTGATTTATTTCTGTTGCATTATGATGTGCTGCCCTAATGATTACATTCTGCAAAGTTTCATTTCTTCATGATTTTGGTTACTTCTTCACCTTCAGAATTGCTTCAGTCCTGAAGAAAAACAAAATCTGGTAGTAAAATTGAAAATCTCCCATTCACCCCCCTCCTCTGGTCGATATATTGCACTTTCAAACATGAGTCTAGGGGATGTGTTGTGACCACAAGGGGGAAAACAACGGTGCTTGTAACCGCTGTTGCAAGGATTGTTTACTTTACGCAAAGTTCTTTTTGATACAGTTGTCTGTTGCTTTGGGTTTACACTTTGGGTGGGCCTCGCAACTTAATACCAGCGAGATGTTCTGGATAGATATCTCAAGGTGGATGATTAGTAGTAGATGCAGATGGATTTCGGTATACTTATTTTGGCATATTGCCCATGCTTTTGAGCCTCTTCCTTTCTTTTGTAGCATAATTAGCATTGCGGTGCGTTTATAATCCTGTCAACTGCCCTTCTGTAATTTGTTTACCTCGCATAGCAGTTTTATCGTCTTTTGGGAGAGAGACATCACTAGTTAACATCACGGGACCCCGGTCCATATCCTCATCATTGTTTACACGCTCATTTACTTTTCCGCTTTTACTTTCAGCTGATATTGTCATTATCATTATCCCTTGTGTTTGATCCTTTGAAACAACAAGACCGGAGAGATTGACAACCTCTCTGAACTTCGTCGGGAGAAAAGTTAATTGTGTTGTGTGCAGGTCCAGGTCAAGGAAGCAACGTTTATCGTAAACGGTGTCATTGTTTCCTTGCCACCTACTTATCATTGTCGGAGTCCTACGGGAGACAAACCCTATCCTCTACATACGGGAAATTTTCTACTATCCTACATCTCACCTTCCACTTGGGGTAACCAACGAAGGGCGAGAAGTAATTATCCACTCTCACGCCAGCACTCGCCGTAGTGAGCATGCGGATCGTTGATGTGTGGGTCACTCTATGCATCGTGTAAAGAGTTGAGAACTCATGAATTGAGCTTCTCCCCCTACATACATGCCTACATCTAGACAAGTTATGTGACATGTGCATGAATGAGAGCAAGATACCCCTAAGCCGTAAAGTTATAACGTTCCAAGATACCAAGTTCACCCCTTAGTTGGCAAAACCTTGCTTCATCCAATGGCTTTGTGAAGCTATCGGCAAGTTTCTTGTCGGTGCCCACATGTGCAAGAACAATATCACCCTTTCGAATATGATCCCGTATGAAGTGATGACGAATGTCAATATGCTTGGTGCGAGGATGTTGACAAGGGTTGTTGGCAATCTTGATAGCACTTTCATTGTCACATAAGATGGGTACCTTCTGATAGGTGAGTCCATAATCCTTCAAAGTCTGCCTCATCCATAGGATTTGAGTGGCACAACTTGCGGAGTCCACATACTCGGCTTCGGCGGTGGAGAGGGAGACACAATTTTTCTTCTTGGAGTGCCAACTTACCAATGAACGTCCAAGAAATTGGCATGAACCGGATGTTGACTTCCAGTCCACCTTGTCTCCGGCCCAATCCGCATGGATGT
This sequence comes from Bromus sterilis, assembly GCA_950022295.1. Taxonomy (NCBI): domain Eukaryota; kingdom Viridiplantae; phylum Streptophyta; class Magnoliopsida; order Poales; family Poaceae; genus Bromus; species Bromus sterilis. Next base: position 130,977,576 of record OX465601.1, on the reverse strand, counting down.
ACCCCAAGAGATCAAACTTGGCTTCCTTGGGGTATGACGGGGATCAACCCCGGCAAATCCCATGATCAGGGACCCTGGGTTAGTCATGAGAGGCACAGGTTGGACGATAGCTCGTCGGCAAAAAGGAGGACACGTTCCTGCTCCATATTATTGATGAGGGAGATGCGATTACAGTAGATGCCAAGGCTGGAGCGCTCAAGGCTAGGGTTACAGGTGATATTGGATGCCTTTGGCGTCGCCCCTCCTAGCCCTTATATACTGGGCTAGGTCTCGGGGAGTTCATCTACGTTTATAGGTAAGCTTTCCTAACCCTAGCTTGCTCCATACGGCAGGTCTTCGCACCTTCCTTGTGTGTCGCAGACTCCTACGTCGGTGCCAATTAGCGGGCCAAGGTTGTATCTTCGTGGGCCTTCTATCTTCAAGGACACCAGGTAGGCTTATCCGTAGGAGTCGTGGGGTCAACCCCTCTCAATAGCCCCCGAGTGCCTGGGGGACTCGAAGAGTCGCGCAGGGACTCGAGTACATCCATTTGTCGGTCGTTTTGTATGCGTGGTACAACCGCGGGTCGCTGGCAGTCTAGTGGCCATGACAAAACCTGTTTCGAGGGATGCTAAGCTGAAAGGGCCCAAGGAGTCGACTGGTCGAGCCTTGGTGAATTGCGCTAGTGGCAAATACCGCAGTAGCCAATCAAACCCACGTCCCTCGACGTGAGCTTGGAACACTGGTGTCGAGAAAAAGTCCTGCCACTTTAGGTCTTACGGTGTTCATTTGCCGCCAGTAATGTGCACAGCCTAAGGCGCGTCCGCCCGGCTTTTTCTATCATGCGCAGCGCATGGAAAAGGTTGTGAGTGAAATCGCTCTTCGGCAAGTCCCAGCCCGGCCGAACTTCGCAGCGGGGTCTTACCTACACGCTAATCTTGCATGGCATCTGGGCACGGTGTATTGTGTTCCGGGAATGTGTATTTTTTAGGCGCGGAGCCTAATAGTATTGCACCCGCTTGGAACAAAACATCAAGCGAGTTGTTCACTCATTCACCCGCGGAGCTTGTTTCGAGTGCTCAGACGGGGGGTTCTTCGCGAGTAGTCACTCGAATGCCATTTCGTCTCTTGAGGTGAGGGAGCACCTGAAACTCTAGCGCCGTATGATCTTGGCGAGTGAATGTTTGTCTTGCGTCGGGTTGAGGGAGCACCCGAGACTCTCGTGAGTGCGAGTGATCACTCGAGCACATTGCTGACCTTTGGGTGAGGGAGCACCTGGGACTCTCATGATGTGCTCTCCCGATAGGAGTAAGATGTTTTTTTCTTCATCGGGAAAAAGATCTGAAAGATAGAATCTCTGAGCATTGATGGCGTATTCAGTACGCCTTGCTGTGATATGATGTTGGCGTGGTCTTCTGGTGTTTTTTACCACTGTAGCCTGCCGAAGGAAATGACTTGGCGTTGTCCCGCCGAAATTTTCGCGTCGCGCGATCATAGTCCTCTTTTTGCGCGCGTAGTGGGCGGTGTTGTTACTGCGCCGGTTGGATTTTCCATACTTTTCGCCTATGTATGGGATTGTGCCACGTTTGCTGGGCGGTAGGGTTGGAGGGTGGTCCTTCTTGCTAGGCTCTTGGGTTAAATACCTTGCGGCTGGGTAAATTGTAGGTTTTACCCAGCCATTGCCTTCCTCCGCTTTCTCTGTTTCCTTCTTGTTCTTGAGCCTTCATCTTTTCTCCTCTGCGGGATGCTGCGGGATCTATGACCAAGCGCGCCCGTACTGCTGTAGAGTCGGCCAAGATGTCCGGCAAGTGGGAGCGGTCCACGTTCGGGGCCGGAGATCTCGATGCGCTGGTTGCTGACGGCGTGGTGGTGGAGGGTGATGTGCGTCTCCCTAGCGATGAGTCGATTCCAACGCCGGAGGCGGACGAGCGGGTATGCTTCCAGGCTTTCTTCCGCCGCGGGTTTGCTCTTCCGCTGCATCCTTTCCTTCGTGGCTTGCTGTATTCCTATCGGCTCCAGCTGCATGACCTGACTCACAAAGGAATTTTGCACATTGCGTGTTTCATCACTCTTTGTGAGGCCTTCCTGCGGATTTACCCCCATTGGGGATTTTGGAGGCGCCTTTTTAGTATAAAAATGACGAACTCTGAGTACGCCGTGGGTCGGGTGGGTATCTCCATTGGGGATAAACATTCGTATTTTGACTTGGAGAAGATCGATTCTGTTAGCGGCTGGCGAAAAGGCTGGTTTTATCTGAAGGATCGCTGCATTGTTGGTCAGCAATTTGGTCTAGCTTCTTTCAATCCGGGAACGCGGGTGGTCAGACAGCCTTCGTGGTCTCATTCCTTGACCGAGGTGGAGTCGTCCGAGCTGACTCCGTTTTTGGAGAGGATTGCTGTGTTGAAGGATAACTTGACTGGTGGTCAGCTCATCTCTGTTTTTGTGGGGAGGTGAGTTCAACCGTTGCAGCATCGAACTCGTCCTATGTGGCAGTACGAGGGACTCGGTGACTCGACGAGATGCTCGCCTCAAGAGCTTGAACCTGACGCCCTGCTGACTCGCATCCAACATGTGACCAAGTGCTCGAGTATTTCGGAAATGCGCCTTGCCCTTCCGTATGCTTCTGATCACTCTCCGCCGCCGGTTGGTGTCCGTGTTCATTCGTTTGTTTGGCAAGTACCTAGTTTTACTCTCTTGTTGACATTGCTTGCCTTGCAGGGCCATGCTCCGGCGTTGTGTAATCCTCCGCAGCTGGAGGACGCCGATATTCTTGAAGAACCTGGTGCTTCCGCAGCTGATGATGCTGCTCCAACTGTTGATGCTGAGGTTGTGCTGGTGGAAACTGGAGATAGTGAAGATTCGAGTCCCTTTCGCGTGAAGCGGTCGCGCCCCTTGAGCGCTGAAGATCATGATGCATTAGGTGATGCTGTCCCACCGGCTGCTCCGTTTGCTGGGCCTTCCCCTTCGGCTGCTACTCCGGCCGCTGCTCCGAAGAGGGTTAGGCTTGGGAGGCTGGGGTGCCCTCGTGCTGCGCGTGTCGGGTAAGAATCTGCTGGATTTTTGCCCGTTCCCTTTTCCTTGTTTCTGCGTCTGATACTTCTTATCTTGTAGTGCTGTGACTTCTCCGGCTGCTTCGTGCACCAGTGCAGCTACTACTGACTTGAAGTCGATGGACTCTGGGGCGGCAGCCAAGAATCTTGAGGACCCCTCGGCTGCTGCTGGTCAATCTGGGCCGTCCGCGACTCATGTCGTTCCGACTGCGGGTGTAGTTCCTGGTGTTGTTGCTCCTGAGTCCAAGCCTACTGAACTCGGTCCCCCGTACTTTAGCCGGCTTGATCTGGCGATTGAAGACAAGGCTCGTGTTTTCGACCACGTCTCCAAGCTGGTAAGTTATTCGTGCCTGTGCGACTTTATCATTGGGGGCACGGCAGTGCTCCCGATGGGAGTAGCCCCCGAGGCTACAAGTAACTGCTTGTAGTTGCTTGTAGTCTTGTTTTTCCTTATCATCTGATTGTCTGGATTTTGCAGCCTGTTTTCCAACACTGTGAGCGTTTGATGATTGATGCTGAGAGTTGGCAACAGGCCCATGATTCTGCCCAGGATGCTTTGTCTGCTATGAATGGTGAGTTTTCATTCTTGCGCTGCTGAGTTTTGGCCGCTCCGTCTTTTGTTCTGAGTACTGTCTTGCCTCGCAGACCGTCGCCAGGCTGCCGAGAAGCAAGCCGAGAAGGCGGGGAGGACGGTTTCCATTCTTAAGGCTACCTTGGCTTCCAAGGAGGCGGAGTTGCATGGTCAACACGAGGAGTTGGTTCGCCTTCGTCAGGCTGAGGACGCGCGTGCGCGGGTGGAAGCAGTCGAGGGCAAACGTCTTCGCGCATTGGCGGGCTCGCTTGTGTGTAAGTTTGGCATTCATTCATTGGTCTTGCTGTTCCTACTGTCTTCCCGTGATGATGTTTATGTGCTTGATGTAGCTGCTATAGGTGCGAAACCGATGGAAGTTGCTGCGTCAGGGTCTGGAGTTCTTCAAGGTGCTGTAGATGTTGTTGCAGGTGATGTTGCAGTGGTTGGGGACATTTGCACCCGGGCTTCCAATCTTGTGGGTCTTGCGCACGAACACCTTATGCCGGAGGGTTCAAAGGTGCCTAATGGCCTGGGCTCTCGGGTGGCTGCATTCGGCCCGGATGGGAAGCGTATGGTGGAGCTAGTTGCGGAGAGCGTGGTGAGTGGTTCTTCCACGTCCCTTGTCGTCCTTATGGGGCATGGGATTTCCATTGATGATTCCTTGGTCGAGACCATCTCGGACTATTCTGATGGGCAGATCGACCGAGCCGATAAACTGGCTCGTCGCCGGCAACAGGTTGTAGATGCTCAGGATCCCCCTGTCATAGGTGAGGGGGAGGCACAGTAGTGTTGCATCGCTTTGAAACTTTGTCTGTAATTCGTGACTCCGTTGTGATGGTTGATCTTTTGCTACCTTTATCTGAGTGACTGCTTGGCTATTTCTCTTGCTGCTTTTTGATTTCTTTTGTTTTGTTCCTCCTGCGGTAGGCCACTCCGGGCGTTCTTCGTTCTTGGAATTCGCTGAAGGATGACGCTCGTGAGGGTTCCTACGAGTCCGTTTGCTTGCGACTGAAGAACGTTGAGCGGGAGATTGTTCGACTGAAGGGATCCGTGGCCTTTCAGCGTACTCGGCGCGAGCGTGCCGAGGCCGTGGTTGAGAACCTTGCTTCGTGGGTGGTGAAGTTGTCCGACCTCCTGCGGGGTGAGTTTCGCCTCTGCTTGGTTGCTCGATTCCTTTTAGTAGGTTTTGCTGTCTCCGTCTTGGTCGTGGTTTTTGACTTTCGAAGTGCTGGCAGGGCGATCTCAGGATGAAGAAAGGGTCGTTCAGTCGAAGATGTCACGGCTTGATGATCCCGGAGTGCAGGCGAGCAATCCCTTTTGGGCGGATGGGGCTCGTGCTCGAGCGTTTGCTTTGCTTCGTCTCCGAGTTGAACGAGTGCCGGATGCTCTCAAATACTGCCAGCGGGTATTGGGTGGTATCCATGCCGAGTTCTATCCGCTGGAGGTGGTTCCTTCGTCCTTTGAGAGGCTCTGTCGCGTATTTTCTCAGCCTGCCGAGCTACGTCGAGTGATGGATCATCAAATTCGTGCTGGAGCCCGAGCTGCTTTGGGTTTGGTCCATAGTCATTGGCCGGGGGTGGATTTTGCTCAGGTGGTGGCGGGTCCTCCAGGCAGTAGGGATCATCCGATGAATGAGCACTACATGGTTGTAGATAAACCTGCGTGCCAGGTTGTGAGGCGAGTTTGCGAAGAGAACGACCGCCATCTGGGTGCACTTATTAAGGCGAAGTTGGAGCCTAAAGATTAGGTGCTTCCCTTCGCTGTATATGCTTCTTCTTGGTGGTATATATTCCATGTTGTCTTGGTTTTGTCGCAGGGGGTCGTCTGCGTTGTAGTTGCGGGGGCCGTTCCAGAGGGTTGCCGCGGCAAGCCCCCGAGTGTAAAAGTTTTTATGTGTCGCGGTTGCGAAGAGCGCCTCGAGGGGTGGCTGCTTCGGCGAGCCCCCGAGTGCCAAGTTAATGTGCCGCGATTGCGGAGGACGCCTCAGGGGGTGGCTGCTTCGGCGAGCCCCCGAGTGCCAAGTTAATGTGTCGCGATAGCGGAGGACGCCTCGGGGGTGGCTGATTTGGCGAGCCCCCGAGTGCCAAGTTAATGTGTCGCGATTGCGGAGGACGCCTCGGGGGGTGGGTGCTTCAGCAAGCCCCCGAGTGCCAAGCTAATGTACCGCGATTGCGGAGGACGCCTCGGGGGGTGGCTGCTTCGGCGAGCCCCCGAGCGCCAAGTTAATGTGCCGCGATTGCGGAGGACGCCTCGGGGGGTGGCTGCTTCGGCGAGCCCCCGAGTGCCAAGTTAATGTGCCGCGATTGCGGAGGACGCCTCGGGGGGTGGCTGCTTCGGCGAGCCCCCGAGTGCTAACAGATTTTGGGGAGAAATATTTATGTAATACTTTTCCTGTTGTCTCTTACAAAGAGTAAGGGGGGTTCTGTTGAAGACAGATCCCTTTTGCTTAGAACGATGATGTAGTGGCCTTAAAGGCCTGGTAGCTTTTTCTCCGAGTGCCTGGGTTCTTCTGGCGATGTTCCTTTCCTTCTACGGGAGCGCTTCTTCTGCGAGTCCCGTGGTCCTGCTGCCTTGGTGGGCTACGAAGGCTTCTGCTATCTTGTGGAATTCCTTGTTGCAGCGGTCGGATCTGAAGGAATTGCCGCTGATTGTGATGACCCCGTGTGGGCCTGGCATCTTCAGCTTGAGGTAGGCGTAATGGGGTACGGCCATGAAGCGAGCGAAAGCTGGTCGCCCGAGGATTGCGTGGTATTGCGACTTCCAGTCAACCACTTCAAATTCCAGCATTTCCTTGCGGAAGTTTGTCGCGTTCCCGAAGACTACCTCCAGGCTTATCCTTCCGAGGGGGTAGATTGCTTTTCCTGGTACAATCCCGTGGAAGGTTGTGCCTGAGGACTTGAGTGCATTGTTTTGGATGAGCATGTCGTGGAGTGTTCGGGTGAAGATGATGTTGATTCCACTGCCGCCGTCCATGAATACTCGCGACATGTCGTAATTTCCGATTCTGGCCTCGAGTACTAGCGCGGCGTGCCCTGGTCGGGGAACGACTGGCGGGTGGTCGTCCCGAGAGAAAGCGATTTCTGTCTCCGACCCGCGCAGGTACTCTGGGACGGCCGGGTGTATGGAGGTTGCCAGGAAGACTTGTCTGGTGACTTGTTTCTGCTGCCTGCTGGAAGGTCTGCCTTCTTGTATCATGTATATCCTCCCGTGGGCTTCTGGGTACTGGTCTTCTTCTTCTGGTGTCCTTTGCCGTTCCTGGATGGCGGCCACCTGTCTTGTTGGCAGAGGAGGGGCTAGTGGCGCGTTGTGGGCGACTGGGCCGACTGCTATGCTTGCGAGTGGTCGTACTGTTGCGGCCGCGGAGCGGCTTTTCTCGTTGGCCAACTCATTGAAGCTTCTGCAATTCCTGAGGGTGTGGGACGATCTGAGCTCTCCTCGCTCATTTCTGAATCCGTGTATAGAACACGGTCCATCGAATTGTTCTTTGGCGGAGCGGAATGCGCGAGTGCCGTCGCGCGGCTGCCTTGTCCTCCATTCTCGTTTCTGAGCCTGGGGCTCGTCTTCTGGGTTGTCTCTTCGTTGTGGTCTGCTGTCATCGCGGTGCCTGACGTTCCGATCGTTCGAGAAACCGGCGGCGACCATGTCAGGTCCTCTGTCGTCGTAGAAGTTCCGTCTGGGTCGCTGATATCTACGCACGCTTCTATTCTTGTAGACTATGTTGGGCCTCCAAGCGCAGAGGTTTGTAGGACAACAGCAATTTCCCTCAAGTGGATGACCTAAGGTTTATCGAACTCAGGGAAGTAGAGGTTGAAGATGGTCTCTCTCAAGCAACCCTGCAATTAAGATACAAAAAGTCTCTTGAGTCCCCAACACACCTAATACAACTAGGAGTTGTATAGGTGCACTAGTTCGGCAAAGAGATGGTAAAATATGGGTGATAGGTGTGATAAAACGAAGTAATATAAATCTGTAATAAAAAGTGCAGCAAATAAACAAGTAACAAAAGTCAGCACAAACGGTGTAACAATGATGGAAACAAGGCCTAGGCTTCATACTTTCACTAGTGGCAACTCCCAACAACATTAACATAGTCTAATCACATGATATTTCCCATAAAACATGCAATGGAGACGTACTCGGAGGTCATTCCTTTGTGGTCAAGAGAGGACGAGAATTGTGTAGGGCTACAAAAGCACACATCAGAGTTCGTAGTTCTCAATCTATGGATTTCCCAATGTCACCGCGGCCATCCAAAGAGTACCACAATCACCACAACATATCTAAAGGATAGTCAAAGACAAGCACCAAAAGACTCTCAATCTTCAATCCACACACAAAAGAGGAAATCACTCATGATATATTCTTCTAACCCATGTCCAATAGACCGCTGTCACCATGGTGTCGGGGATTATACTAGATAGGATCAAGTGAGTACATCAAATCCAATACAAAGAAGAAGGGGAAACATCATGGGATCACCCTAGATTAACATAACAATGATCACAACAAAGATCACATCATGGGAGAGAGAGAAACCACATAGATCAAGATACAAGCCTTAGCCCCGAGGGGGAACTACTCACACATGAACATGGTGAGTGAGAGAGAGTTGTTAATGGAGAGGTGCAGCCCGGAGAAGATGAAGGAGACGGCGACGGCAGCGGCCACGGCGGTGGCGGTGGCCACGGCCCTTGGGGGCAGCGGCCCTTGGCCCCTTATTTTCCCTTGGAGATGGTGCTGCTGTGGAGATTGATCTCCCCCTCAAGACGGCTGCCAAGGGGGAGGAAATTTCGTGGTGCCCTTTGACCTAGGTTTCCTCTCTTTATATGGACTCTCGGATTTCCGTCATCCAGATTACGTCTTCTATATTTTGGGGTTTCTGGAAGCGTCCGAACTCCTATTGGGCCGAATTTTATGTCTAAATCCACTGGAAAAAAATTCCCTACAACTTTGTAGTTTTAAGTTTTTCCGTTTGAGGCCGTCTTCTAGCGTTTCCAAGGCGATCTTTAAAACCTGTCTGGTGGGGACAGATTTCGGTAGAGTTAGAGTCCAACTCCTACAAGGCTCCTTTTTGTGATTTTTCTTTTATCCAAGTAATTCCTACACATAAAGTACAAAAACAAGAACTTGTGCACTCTTGCAACCATTAATAGGTTAGTTCCAAAATATGTTATAAAAAGATATGAAAGTGTATCAAAAGCATAGCAATATCACACAAAACATGCATGGAGCAAGCAGAAATTATAGATACGTTTGGGACGTATCAACATCCCCAAGTTTAATTCCTGCTCGTCCTCGAGTAGGTAAATGATAACAAACATAATTTCTGTGGTGACATGCCACACAAACATATAAGGACTTTTAAATAAAGCAATCAAAGCATGCAATTCAATTCAAGTCTTAACAAGCAAGAGTCTATATTAGCATTGACACAAGCAACAAAAGAACAAAGGGTGCAAGAGCTCTCGCTGTCCGTAACTCGAATGTCTCCAAATGGTGTTTGCGTGCAAGAAAGGGGATAGGGAATACGAGATGAAAAAATATTTTTGTTGAGAACTCAATCTACTAAAGTTTCACACTCGGACTTCTTTGGAATCTTATCTTGACTCGTCCCCAGACCACTAGCCAGGTACAAGTCAATTTGATCCCCTCCTTTTCGATATTTTGAGCACTTATGCAATGGATGAGCGTAAGCACGGGAGTTGACACTTTCGATTGAAAAGAGAGAAATATGGTGGAGGAGGAAGACAAAAAGGGTGAGAAAGGCTCACATCAATGAGGACAACCATAGGCGAGAGAATGCCATATGATAGATATGATGTGAGGAGTAGGGATTGCCATGCAACGGATGCACATAAGAGCTAAGAAAAGCTCTCCAATGGAACTAGTGGGGGTGCATCCAACTTGCTTGCTCAAGAATACCTAGAGCTCAGTTGAGGAGGCTCATCATTGGAATATACAAGCCAAGTTTTATAGTGTGAAGGGTCCCCACGTAGCTATATGCATGTATGATGATCTCTATGGAGTACAAGGGATAAAGGATGAAGTACTAGTGTTGATCTCTCAAAAGGAATAGTAGTGTGCCCCCTTCTCTTTTTTTTATTTTTTTTCTCTTTTTTCTATTTTTTTATATTTTTTTGGTGGCCTCAATGGCTCTTTCTATTTCTCTCATTTGTTCTCTTTGGGATCTTTTAATTTTGTCCTCTTTTAATTTTGTCTTCTTTGGGATCTTTTAATCACTTTAGGGGCAACACTCTATATATTACAAGAAGTATAGAAGATCTTTCATACTTTGCAAAGTACTCAAATCATAAAGAAGATGTAACTATCATGATGTATGCAATGTATGCATCTGCCAGTGTAGCAGGAACATGTATGACATGAAGATCAAGTCATGAAGAGGTGGATGTTGCATGGCAATATATCTCAGAAAGGCTACGGAAATGCCTTGATAGGTAGTTATGGTGGCTGTTTTGAGGAAAGATATAAGGAGGTTTATGATGACAGAGCGTATCATGCCAAGGGTTTGGATGTACCGGCGAAGGTGGAAGCCAACTCTCGGAATGAGAAGAAGGCAATGCACGGCACAGGAGAGGCTAGCAAATATGAGGAGGTGGAAGTGTCAACTTTCAATACTTACATTAGTCCAAAGAACTCATGCATTTATTATCGGTAACTCTCAATCTAATAAGGAGGTTCACAAAGAGACAAGTACCCCCAGGAGGAGTGTATGGGGGTTTGGTTATCCTTGCGCATCCTCGACTCATGGTACGTGAGTGTACTCTAATATCCGATCCCTCCAAAGATTAGTGATCCATCTAATAGCTAGAGTTCTCAACTAGTTTTGTAGGATTTTGAAAATAGACACGGATTTCCCAAAATACGACATCTATCACTAATAGGCTAGAGCTCTTGACACCAAAAGTTCAAACATTACTCACATCAATACCTCAAAACTATTGCAAGTTACTACTAAAATTAAATAGAAACCTCAATTACCTACTCTCAAGACAAGACGCAACTCAGTGCAACAACCAACTCTCTTAACAAGATAAACATGAAAAATAAAGAGAGTTCCAGCAACAAACTAAACAAAAGCCAAGGCTCTTGCTAAAGACAAACTAAAACTAAAACTAAACATGGCAGTAGCTACGAAAAGATAAAGAACACACAACAGCAAAAAGATAGGCATGAAGAATCCTATGATGTGTTCTAGATTTTGAAAGTGGAGCGTGTTTCTCTCCCACACTAAGTAAGACAGGATCTAACTTGTTATGAACAGCAAGCAAAGCTAAATAAAACTAAAAATAAAACCTAAGACTGAGACACTCCAAGCATAGCACATAACGCATGAAGTGATAAAAATATAGTTCAACGAGGGACGAACTGATAATTGTTGATGAAGAAGGGGATGCACGGGGGCATCCCCAAGCTTAGACGCTTGAGTCCCCTTAAATATTTATTGGGGATGCATGGGGGCATCCCCAAGCTTGAGCGCTTGACACTCCCGAATCTTCTTTCATCATCTTTCATCGCACACTTGAAAACTCCCTTCATACATAACTAATCATAAGCTGATTAGAGAGGTTAGTACCCTTAATAAATAATTTTTCCCACTGGATATAAATATATTCTTGAAGAGCTACTGTTTCTCAAGATTTCCAAAAGGTTTTTGCAAAGAAAAAGCAAGCTTAAGGTTTGCAAAAGTTAGGAGAGACAAAACGTGGCAGAATCTGTGAAAAACAGAACAGCAGGTAGTAAAGAAATTTTTAGGGGTACTTCTGCAAATCGAATCAAAAAACTCAGAACAGACGCTCGAAAGTCAATTGTATGGAGCACGCTGTCAAAAAAAATCAGATCAAAAAGATTTTCTGGTGATTTTAGGCTAATTTTTCCGTCCAAGGACAGAATCTGTTTTTTTGGACAGCATGTCACAACTTTTGAACTTTCTTGCAATCGGAGGCTAGACTTGGCACAAAGATTGAAAATAAAGATACAATGATGTTGCTACAGTAGTAACAATCATCAAGACCACTAAAAACTTAAAGTAAAAAAACTCAAATTAAAGATAACAAGGGTTGTCTCCCTAGAGCTCTTTCTTTATAGCCATAAAGATAGGCTTAAGATTTTAATGTTGCTCTCATAGGAATAAGAGTTGAAGCACAAAAGAGAGCATAAAGAAGCAAATACCAAACACATTTAAGTCTAACATGCTTCCTATGCAAAGGGATCTTGTAGAGAAATAACTCATTGAAGCATAAAGATATTAGCATAGGAAGGCAAAATAAATGCAACTTCAAAAGCTTCAACATAAAGAGAGGGAACTTGATATTATTGGAATATCTATAAGCATATGTTCCCCTCTCATAATAATTTTCAGCGGGATCGTGAATAAACTCAACAATATAAGTATCACATAAAAAATTATTATCATGATCCACAAGCATAGAAAATTTGTTACTCTCCACATAAGAAAAATCCTTCTCATTAGTAACAGTGGGAGCAAACTCAAGAAAATAGCTATCACATGAATCGTTCTTATCATGATACACTTGCATACATTTATTATTATAACATAAGTGTCATCACAATAATCATCATGGATAGGAGGCAAAGTATCATCAAAATAAATTTCCTCATCAAAAATTGGGGGGCTAAAAAGATCAACTTCATAGAACGTAGCATCCCCAAGCTTATAACTTTGCATATCATTAGCATCAAAGGTATTCAGAGAAGATATACTAGTAACATTGCTACTAACATGAGTGTTGTGCAAATAATGAAGCTCCATAGGCTTTTTTATTTTCTCTTCAAACACTTCATGTCCCAACTCAAGGTAAAGCTCATAAAGCTCGCTCATAATATTTTTGTTGTTTTCCATAAGGCCTAACTAGTGAAAATAAAAACAAGAAACGAAAAGATTTAATTGCATAATCTAAAGATATACCTTCAAGCACTCACTTCCCCGGCAACGGCACCAGAAATAGCTTGATGTCTACGCACGCTTCTATTCTTGTAGACTATGTTGGTCCTCCAAGCGCAAAGGTTTGTAGGACAGCAGCAATTTCCCTCAAGTGGATGACCTAAGGTTTATCGAACTCAGGGAAGTAGAGGTTGAAGATGGTCTCTCTCAAGCAACCCTGCAATTAAGATACAAAAAGTCTCTTGTGTCCCCAACACACCTAATACAACTAGGAGTTGTATAGGTGCACTAGTTCGGCAAAGAGATGGTAAAATATGGGTGATAGGTGTGATAAGACGAAGTAATATAAATCTGTAATAAAAAGTGCAGCAAAGAAACAAGTAACAAAAGTCAGCACAAACGGTGTAACAATGATGGAAACAAGGCCTAGGCTTCATACTTTCACTAGAGGCAACTCCCAACAACATTAACATAGTCTAATCACATGATATTTCCCATAAAACATGCAATGGAGACGTACTCGGAGGTCATTCCTTTGTGGTCAAGAGAGGACGAGAATTGTGTAGGGCTACAAAAGCACACCTCAGAGTTCGTATTTCTCAATCTATGGATTTCCCAATGTCACCGCGGCCATCCAAAGAGAGTACCACAATCACCACAACATATATAAAGGATAGTCAAAGACAAGCACCAAAAGACTCTCAATCTTCAATCCACACACAAAAGAGAAAATCACTCATGATAATATTCTTCTAACCCATGTCCAATAGACCGCTGTCACCATGGTGTCGGGGATTATACTAGATAGGATCAAGTGAGTACATCAAATCCAGTACATAGAAGATGGGGAAACATCATGGGATCACCCTAGATTAACATAGCCAATGATCACAACAAAGATCACATCATGGGAGAGAAAGAAACCACATAGATCAAGATACAAGCCTTAGCCCCGAGGGGGAACTACTCACACATGGACATGGTGAGTGAGAGAGAGTTGTTGATGGAGAGGTGCAGCCCGGAGAAGATGAAGGAGACGGCGACGGCAGCGGCCACGACTACGGCGGCGCCCACGACCACGGCGGTGGCCACGGCCCTTGGGGGCAGCGGCCCTTGCCCCTTCTTCTTCCTTGGAGATTGATCTCCCCCTCAAGATGGCTTCCAAGGGGGAGAAAATTTCGTGGTGCCCTTTGACCTAGGTTTCCTCTCTTTATATAGACTCTCGGATTCCCATCATCCAGATTACGTCTTCTGTATTTTGGGGTTTATGGAAGCGTCCGAACTCCGATTGGGCCAAATTTTATGTCTAAATCCACCGAAAAAAATTCCCTACAACTTTGTAGTTTTAAGTTTTTCCGTTTGAGGCCGTCTTCTAGCGTTTTCGAGGCGATCTTTAAAACCTGTCTGGTGGGGACAGATTTCGGGAGAGTTAGAGTCCAACTCCTACAAGGCTCTTTTTTGTGATTTTTCCTTTATCCAAGTAATTCCTACACATAAAGTACAAAAACAAGAACTTGTGAACTCTTGCAACCATTAATAGGTTAGTTCCAAAATATGTTATAAAAAGATATGAGAGTGTATCAAAAGCATAGCAATATCACACAAAACATGCATGGAGCAAGCAGAAATTATAGATACGTTTGAGACGTATCAGTCGCTTCCTTCTTTTGTCGGCTCCTCTATCTCCATTGTAGCCGTAGTCATACTGTGATCGTGCAGTGTGGGTTTCTGTTTCATTACGAACAGAATCTTCTCCGTCCGCCCAGCTGTTGGCTAGTTCTAACAGCCGTGCGAGTGTTCGTACTTTCATCTATCCGAGTTGCTCCTTGAATTCAACGCGTTGTAGGCCTCGCCTGAACGCGTCGATCGCACTTTCGTCCGAAATGTCTTCCGGTGAATTCTTGAGTATCGTCCATCGCTGGATGTATGCTCGCAGGGTCTCCCCCTTTCCTTGTTTGCATGCCCGCAGTTCCTCGAGTGAGGTTGGTCGCTTGTATGTGGATTTGAAGTTTTCTATGAAGGCTCCTCGGAACTGGCTCCAGGAGCTGATGGATCCGCGCCGGAGATTCTTCAGCCAATGTCGAGCGGAGCTTTCGAGCATGAGCTGCACGTACTGCATTGCCGTGACGTTGGTTCCTCTCTGAAACTTGACTGCTGTTAGGTAGTCGTCGAGCCATGCCTCCGGCTCCTCGAGTCCGTTGTACTTTAATGTCGTGGATTTCAGTTTGAACCCGTTTGGCATTCGCGTCTCACGTATGGCACGTGTGAAGCATAGTGCTCCACATGGCTCGATTTCCTCGTCGGAAGCCTCTTCGTCCGAGTACTCCTCGCGTGCTGCGCGTCTTCGCCTGCTGCGGTTGACTCTGTTCTGTGTGATGTCATCTCGCGCATCTCGCCGAGTGTTGCGGCGCCTGTTGTTGTCGTCGCTGTCGTGCTTCTTGTTCCTGTCGGAGCGTCTGCGCATGTCGTCGTTACTGTCGTCGTCGTCGTCTGGTGAACTGGGGTCCCTGTCCGGTGTCCGCTCGCGAGTCTGCTGTTTTGTGCTGGATTTCTTAGGCACCGAGGCATCGATGGCGTCCTTCATTATCTGCAAAGCAATGGAAGTGTAGCGATCTAACTTGCCCTTTCTGCTTTTCTGGGCACGGGACAGGTAGTCCTGGGCGCTTATGAGTGCTTCTGCCGGAGTGAGGGGCTCTTCTTCGTCGTCGTCTTCCTCTAATCTGAAGTCGTCTTCGAGTTTCCGCACCACTCTCGCCCTTTCTGTCTTCCGTAGATTGTTGAGTTTCGATCTGTTGCGGGTGGGGGAGTCGCGGCCTGGTGAGTCACTTCTGGGAGGTTGTCTGCGACTGCTTTTCTTTTCGAGTTCCGCCTTCTCTTGCTTCTCCATGGCTAGGCGCCATTGTCTCGTCTGCTGGGTTAGCTCGCCTGATAGCTTGTTGTATGCCCTTAGCTCGTCCCTTGAGGCATCTGGTGGTAGTAGCCTGCCGAGGGCGACTGCTTCCTTTACCATTGCCATTGATTCCTTGGACAAGTATATTTTTTCTCTGGGTGGTTCGTCTGCCACTGCAACCGGGGCTTGCTGCCTGCTGCGTGATGGCTGGCTGCCTTGGCCAGGTGCTTGCCGCTTGCTGCTTGGCGACTGACTGATTTTTTGATTGCTGGGTCCTTGTCCCACCGGGACTTTCATTGGTATGGACCCCGGTTCTCCTAGCTTTACGACCATCTGACTGGTGTTGCCGGGACCTGCCGCCCTGCTGGTGGTTGGGGTGTCTTGACGAGTGCCCGGGTCATCGACTCGTCCGTTGTTACCTGACGTTGGTGCGCCAACTTCTGCCATGAACACATGCGATGGTATCCTTTCCGCCTCCTTGCTGATACGTGTGATGGTGTTTCTCCATGTTGGGGCTCCACTCGAGCGGTCGCGAGTGGCGTGGAGCCTTGAGTTGGGTGGGTAGCTACGGCTGCCAGATAGGTTGGCCGTGCGGGCGGTGTCCGCTCCGGTCACTGCTGCAGGTGTTGCCGTGGGTGCGGGGGTGCCGTCGGTGAGGCGAAGAGTCCCCCAATGGTTGATGTAGATCTGATACGCTCCGAAGATCAGATTGACGCCAGAGTGTAGATCGGTAAAGACTGGCTGGAGGGCCGGGAGGTGGGCCGTGAATCCGAGGGACTCAAACAAATTAGATCTTGCCGGAGCCGCCGAGTCGATGAGTGCCGATGATGATGAGGCCGCCGAGATCGCGTTCCCAACCTGCGCGGTTCCCACATACGGCGCCAATTGACGGGGATCAACCCCGGCAAATCCCATGATCAGGGACCCCTGGGTTAGTCATGAGAGGCACAGGTTGGACGATAGCTCGTCGGCAAACAGGAGGACACGTTCCTGCTCGATATTATTGATGAGGGAGATGCGATTACAGTAGATGCCAAGGCTGGAGCGCTCAAGTCTAGGGTTACAGGTGATATTGGATGCCTTTGGCATCGCCCCTCCTAGCCCTTATATACTGGGCTAGGTCTCGGGGAGTTCATCTACGTTTACAGGTAAGCTTTCCTAACCCTAGCTTGCTCCGTACGGCAGGTCTTCGCACCTTCCTTGTGAGTCGCAGACTCCTACGTCGGTGCCAATTAACGGGCCAAGGTTGTATCTTCGTGGGCCTTCTGTCTGTAAGGACACCAGGTAGGCTTATCCGTAGGAGTCGTGGGGTCAACCCCTCGTCAGGGTACCAAAAGCCCAACAAAGGAGTATGAACAAGGTATCTAAGAATGCGCTTAACCGCCAAATCATGACTCTCCATAGGAGAGGCTTGATATCTTGCACACATTCCTACGCTAAGCATAATATCCGGTCTAGATGCACAAAGGTAAAGTAATGACCCTATCATAGAACGATAAAGAGTAGCATCAAATGGAATACTGGAAAGGTATTGATCTAGATATCCCTTGGTTGGCATGGGTGTCTTGCATGGCTTGGCATCCTTCATACCAAACTTCATGAGCATGTCTTGAATATACTTTGTTTGGGAGATGAAGGTTCCTTCGGCAAATTGCGCGATTTGAAATCCAAGGAAATACTTCAAGCTCCCCATCATGGACATCTCAGAGTTCTTGGTCATAGTTTCCGAGAACCACTTGCACAGAGATGGATTAGGAGAACCAAATATTATGTCATCTACATAGATTTGGCATATGAGCAACTCACCATTGTTCTCTTGGTAAAAAGAGTGGCATCAATGACACCCCTCACAAATCCTTCCTCGAGTACAAACTTCCTAAGATGGTCATACCAAGCCTGAGGGGCTTTCTTAAGACCATATAATGCCTTATGAAGTTTGTACATGTGGTCCATGTGATGAGGGTCATAAAAGCCGGGTGGTTGTGCTACATATACATCCTCTTGTAGCGGACCATTAAGAAAAGCACTTTTTACATCCATTTGAAATAATGGAAATCCATTAAATGCGGCATAAGCAGGAAGCATGCGCATAGATTCAAGATGGGCAACGGGCGCAAAGGTCTCATCAAAATCCAAGCCTTCAACTTGGGAGTACCCTTGAGCCACTAGCCTTGCCTTGTTGCGAATGATATTACCATATTCATCTTTCTTGTTCTTGAAGATCCACTTAGTTCCAATGATGTTATGATCTTGACCGAAAGGCCTCTCCATGAGAGACCACACCTCATTCCGGGTGAAACTAGTGAGCTCATCTTGCATTGCAACGAGCCAATCCGCATCCTCAAGTGCTTGTTCAACCCTAAATGTTTCAATGCTAGACACAAACGAGAAGTGAACGCAAAAGTTCATAAGTTGGCGATGAGTAACTATACCTTGCCCCAATCTAGTGAGGATTTTATCAACATCAACCCGTCTAGCCACCAATGGCATGGTAGAAGTTGGAGTTTCAATAGGCTCCACCCATTCGGGTTCATGATATACATTTGGTTCATCATCAAGGGTGGAGCCATCTTCAATAACATCATTTTCTCCAAAACAAATGCGGTCAAGCCGATCACATGGATCAACCGCATCATCAACTTGTGGTTGAACAAACACATCAGATTGTGGAGGGGCTTGTTCTTGTTCTTGTTCTTGGATAATGGGCTCATCTTGAGCAATTGGATCTCGAGTGGTAGGAGGAGGTGCTTGTGGTGGTGGAACACTTGTCCCATCACCAACCTCATCATCTCTAGGTACTTGAGCAACGGGCACAAGATCTCCAATGCCCATAGTCAAAATGTCTTGAGAGGAATCTTCATTATTACCTACATCACTTAGATCAACTTGCTCCCCATGGGAGCCATTAAATTCATCAAACTCCACGTCACAAGTTTCCACAACACATCCGGTGGATTTGTTGTAGACCCTATAGGCGTGAGACTTTGAGGCATACCCAACAAATATACCCTCAATTGTTTTGGATTGAATCTTAGCTAACCGGTCTTTCTTATTGAGAAAGAAACACTTACAACCGAATACTCAAAAGTATTTGACGTTTGGCTTGTGACCGGTTAGAAGCTCATAGGGAGTCTTCATCAAGATCTTGCGAAGGAAGAGCCGGTTTGATGCATGACATGCGGTGTTGATGGCTTCGGCCCAAAAGCTATATGGTGACTTGTACTCGTACAACATGGACCGGGCCATCTCCACAAGAGTGTGGTTCTTCCTCTCGGCAACACCATTTTGTTGAGGGGTGTATGTTGTGCAATATTGATGCTCAATCCCCTCATCACTCAAGAATTCTTCCAAGGTGTAGTTCTTGAATTTGGTGCCATTGTCACTTCGTATTGCCAAGATAGCCATGTTGTATTTACTTTGGGCTTGCTTGGAAAAATCAATGAAGGTGGCCTTCGTCTCGTCCTTGAACTTGAGGAAGAACACCCACGTGTATCTTGAGTAATCATCAACAATGACAAGACCATATTTCTTCCCAGCAAGACTATCCCATGATGGAGGCCCAAAGAGATACACATGAAGGAGCTCCAAAGGCCTTGAAGTTGACACAATATTCTTGGGGGTATGCTTTTCTTGATGTTGCTTCCCGGCTATGCATGCACTACACACACGATCTTTCTCAAAATACACGTTTGTTAGTCTGAGGATGTGTTCACCCTTTAGGAGATCTTTTAGTTTTATCGTGCCAACATGGGCTATCCAGCGATGCCATAGCCACCCCTTGTCGGCCTTGGCCATTAGACAAGTTGCATGGTAAGTACTCTCTTTCGAGAAATCAATCGTGTAAAGGTTGTCATCCAACTCTCCAACAAAGGCCACTTCGAGAGTATCTCTCCTAAAGACTTTCACACTTGTTAGGCCAAATAGTGTATCATAACCAACAGAAGCTAATTGACGAACGGAAAGCAAATTGTATTGAAGGGATTGGACAAGCATGCCATTTGCAAGAGACATGTCATTAGTAATAGCCACATTTCCCAACCCAAGTACCTTTCCCTTGGAACCGCCACCAAAGACAATGCTCATATATGGTTGAATTGCATCCATGAAGTCCTTGAGCAAACAGCTTTCTCCGGTCATATGATTGGTGCATCCACTACCAATCACCCATTTGACTCCACCGGAGAGAGCGCCCTACACATAGATTTAGGCTTTGGTTAGAGGTGCCCATTTTGCAATGGGACCTCTAAGGTTAGTAACAAGGGTCTTTGGAACCCAAATAGCATAGAAACGAAAAGCATTACGGGGCCCAATGAATTTTGCAAACACCTCTCCGTCCTTTGCCTTACGGAGCACATAGGATGGAGGCATCTTCTCCTTATTCTTGTTGGGAATGGACTTACCCCTAGTGGTCTTACCACTCCCAACACCAACCTCATCAAACTTTTTCTTACCTTTGTCCTTGTGCCCTTCACGAACAAAGATCACCTTTTGAGGAGTTGATCTCTTGCTAAGGGTGACATCCTTTGTCACACTCATACTTGGATCAAACCCAAGTCCCTCCTTAGCAAAAGACTCCTTGTGATGACTTAGTACATCATTTAGGTTTTTCTCGCCTTGGGCACAAGTCAAGAGGCCCTTCTTTAGTTGAGCATGAAGAGCTAAGTTCTCCTCAATGAGAGATGCTTGATCAAGAGTAGAGTTAGTAGCACAAGCATCAACATGTACAATAGTAGGAGGAGACATCTTAGTAAGTGTTTTTATGTGAGCAAGTTTGTGAGCCTCAAGATTCTTCTTAAGGGTGGCGAGTTCATCATATTTTGTCTTGAGATACAAGGTGAGTACCTCAACATCCTTAGAAAAGGAGGTGTTTAGCTCAACAAGCTTGCTCATATCATTAGCAAGTTCCTTACAAATTTCATTAGCCTTTTTCAAGGAGGCAACATGCTTGTCATTTAAGTCATTTGATGTGTGGACAACTTTGCACAAGTTATCATTTCGAGCCTCCTCAAAGTCAACCTTTCGCTCAAGGAGAGCATAGTTCTCCTTTTCCTCGGTGAGGAGGATTTCAAGATCCTTAATGGTTGTGGGGTGCTTACCCACCACATCCATAAGTAATTGAAACATTTTGAGCTTGTTGCCTTGGAGATAGATCATCATTTTGTTCACTTTAGCAAACAACAAATCTTCACAAGTGGCATGTGCATCATCACTTTCCGCATCATGAAATTCATCATGAGGTTCGGAAGAGAACATGAAAGACTCAGGAATAGGGGTTACCTTGATCTTTGCCGAGGAGGAGGGAGTGTCATCATCAACCAACTTGTCCATGAGACACTTGTGTGCATTGTCGGTGTAGTCACTCATGTAGTTGTAGTTTACAACTTCACCTTCCTTGTTGAGAAGCTTCAAGGTCTTTTGTGTGTCTTGAGAAACTCCGGCCACACCACCAACTTCCTCGGGATCGGACCCTTCTAGAGCCAACAATGCTTTCTTCTTGAACTTGTTGTTGAGAGGATTTGGGAGCTTCTTGGCAACTTCCTTCCGAGGAAATCGAGGCTTGTCCTCTCTCTTCTCATATGGACAATCCTCCGCAAAGTGTCCCGGTCTCTCACAGTTGTAGCAATTTCTTGTCTTCTTCTTTTGGAATCTTCCCTTGAAGTCCCCTTTGGTGAACCTCTTAACAAAGAGAGCCATATCATCATATGAGGGAGTATCATCGGAGTTATCATCATCTTCATACTCATCTTCTTCCTCGTCATCATCAAACTCCTCAAGCCTAGCCTTGAGGGCAAGGTTTGAGGATGGACCACCATATGTGGCAAGTAGTCTTTTGGACTCAGGTGCTCTTCATATTGCTAGAAGGTGGCAATCACATCATCCGGTGTCATCTTGAAGAAGTCGGGCATACGCCTCAATTCCCACACCATTTGATGTGAGTATACCATGAGAGCATTCAACATCTTGTCCACAAGGTAACGGTTGGTGATTTGATATCCATCCAAGGTTTTCTCACATGTGAAGGATTGGACATGTGTGGAGAGAACTTTGAGACGCATATGGAGTTGTTGGGGCGTGATGTGACGGAGGCCCAATCTTTCGACGAGAGTGGAGATAACTATCGATTTGGTGGATTTTGACCTTGACGATCCGGCTATACCGTACCCTAAGATACACCTGGCAATCGCTAAATGTAACAGCCCACATGTAATGCCCATATGTCACACCATGTTTTGTACTTTCTCTGTTGGACTTTTAACTTCTCATGGTGTATGTTCATGACTTGTCATGTGGTGATCTTAAGTTGCATTGGGATTGGAGTCCATTTGCTTTGTGATCAAAGGTGACCAATGTGGTTCAAGTGGCATGATCTTGCATTTGTTCTGTCCACATGTCACCTCCCCTCAACCTCATCTTTGGATTAGCCAAATCTTTTGTTTTGCCAAGGAATCTTATCTTGTCTAATCTTTTTTACAACATTGAAAAACAGTGGCCCTAGTTCAAATGGTTTTGAATTTCAAAAGGGGCCACATTTTTGTTGTTGCCAAAATTGGTCAAACCAATTTTGTAAAATCCAGTAAAATGCAAGGATCAAGATTCTCAAGTTCATAGAATTTTGCACCTTGTATTTTTTCTCCAAAATTCCCTAAACACCCCTTTCTATTTATTTTTAATAGGAAAGGGCACTGTTTTCCTTTGTGGAATTTTTCCTTGCATCCAAAAATTGGCCAACCAATTTTGGATACCCAATCATGCAGCAAGCAGCCTAAAAATATATTGCAATGTATTTTTATCCTCCTTTTTCGTTTCTGCCTTTCTTTTCTTTGTTTTTGCTGTTTCTTAAAATAGCAAAGGGCTTCCTTTCTTTTCTTCTCCTCCCAGCCCAGGCCTGGCCCACCTGGGCCCGTTCGCACCTCGGCCCAGCCCCACCGAACCGGTACTCGTCGTCGTCTTCCTCCTTTCCAGCGTGGACACAAGCTTTTCCCCCTCCTCCTCTCTCACGACGAGCGCCACGACGGCAGTGGAGCCCCGAGCCAGCGAGACGCCCCCCCTCCTTTTAAGCGTGTCCAGGGCTCCCCCAAGGAACCCTAGGTTCATTCCCCTCCCCAGTTTTCTCCGCCGCCACCTCTTTTATTCCCCTCCAAGCCTCCCTGTTCCCCATGGCCACCGGCGACTAGACCCAAATTGGCCGCCGTCTCTCTGTGTCACTGATCAGGGGCTTGCGAGGGCCTTCGTCGTCGGCGTCCGCGTCTTCCCCGACCTGCAGCCGTGTCGTGGGAGCCAAGGAGCAGGTCGACGCCTCCTTCCTCTGCGGCGGGTCGTCTCCGTCACCGGCATCGGCTCCAGCGTCTCCTTCTCTTGCGGCGTGATCAGGGGCGTCCACGAACACCTCTAGGTGAGCAACGCGAAGATTTTCCCTCCTCCCTAGCGCCACAGGAGCAAGTCGTCGCTGCGAGTGCCCCGGCCTTTTTTTTTTGTTCTGAACCTGCATATCATGCGCCGCCGCATCTTCCCGGAGAGCTCGCGCCGCCGTCGTGGAAGCACCGGGAAGGGCCTGGGCAAAAATGGATCCGCCGATGTCCCATCTGCTCGCGGCACCGCTCCGTTAGGTCACTAGTGCAGCAGGATCTTCGCAGTCGTCGCCGGCGTTTGCTCCGCCGCTGCCAACGCGTCTAGTTCAGTTCGTCAGGAAAGCTCCATGTTTTCTTCAGTTATCCCGCGGAAGCAGGCTATTTGATTTGTGTCCGCTGTCGTAACGTGTCCTCCCTAGTAACTCAGCTGGTTGGTCCGCTGGCTCTCGACCATGAGGTCCTGAGATCGATTCCCCCCAGGGACATTAGTCCCAAGCCTTTTTTTCGCTCGGGCGTGAGGCTGACTGGGGTGGACTACTCGGCAGTGGCTGTTGCCACTATGGTGTAGAGAGGGACTGAGCCCAATGGCTGGCGCCCGCCGTGTGGAGCTGGGCTGGCCCAGCAAGCGAGCCAGACCAAGCCGAAGGCAGCCCAGAGAGGGTTTTCTCCTCTCTTTTTTCCACAAAACCCTTTTATTTTTTTATGTTTTATCTCAAAAATCCAAAACTTGTGTCTTTTGCATGCTTGCTCAATGCCCACATGGTGTACATGTTTTTGGTCAGAGTAGTCCGAGGTTTAAGATGGTGCCATCCATTTTGTGTTTGGGCAATACAAAGTGAAACGTGATGCCTTTTCACGTGTGTCGCCGTTTTTCTTTTCTTTTCTTTCTTTTTCAGACTCGAGCTCATGTCAAATCTTTTCACTCCTGTTTGAGCCCCTGTTCAAAATGCTTCATGCATTATATCAATTTGGGGTAGCTCAATTCAGTGAGCATCATGGTGAAGTCCATTTTGCATGATTGAGCCTTAAATGTTGCGGTGTTGGCAATTTTCATCAAGGCCCTTCGGTTCTTCTGAAATTTGCAAACTGTGTTTGCTTTTTCGACTTGAGTCATGTCGTATATCATTTTGGGGTAGAAAAATCTACGGGTCAGCATGATCACCTCTGTTTTTATGTTTGAGCAACATAAAATTGTGAACCATGTGGAAGGAAGTTGCACCCACATGTGACCATGCCATGATTGACTTTTCCCCTTGTCACTCTTTGATCTTGTGGGTCCCACAAGGTGGTACACCCATGCATCTTTTCCACACCTCCGGTGACCTTCCTCGTGTCAATTTCACCGGCACTACTCCGTCTCCGAAATCGATGATTACTTTTCACGTTGTTTTTGTTTCTGTTAAATGCATTGTTGATCATGCCATGTTGACATGCTACTTACACCAAAAATAAGGCTAAGACCAAAGCCATTTTTACGTAAATAAATTGCATATGAAGTTGTTGACGTGTCGTCACCACCTTCATTTAAATCTGATTAGATAGGGTCACATCATGTCAATCAAACTTGATCATACCATCCTTGCCTGTGCATTGTACCCGTTACTTACTTGTGTGCCTTTTCCTTGCCGGTACCTTACGTTAGCACCTGAGACCGCCGAGGAGACTTACGTGGAGATTTCTGATACCGAGCCCGAGGACCCTGCTGCGTCTGCTTCGACGACCGATTACCCAGGAAAGGGGAAGATTTATACCATTACTTCATACCTTTATGCCTACCTGCCTAGATGTAGCCTAGAACGTTTGCTTGATCCTATCCACTCTGAATATGCCACCTTCAAAAACCCAAACAGCCATGATCCCCACATCCCAGCAAAACATTGTATTTCTAAGTTACCGCTGCTCAGCCATTGCTTAGTATGAGTAGGAAAACTTGCTGCTTACCCTATTGCTATGGTTTGTGTTATCATGTTATTTAAAGAAGTTGGTTGATATTTATTATTATTATGATGTTAATTTATACTTGACGAATGATGGGAGACCGGGCTGTTCCCGCCAGGTGTTTTGTTCCATTTGAGTCACCTAGGTCCCGAGTTCCGGGTATTGTGTTTCTTGACGAGCGTGCCTAATCGTGTGTGGGATTCTATGGGGTCCCCTTGTCTTACCTACCTAGCTTCATACAATTCTAGTGGTGGCCCGAGCTGATTTACTATTTGCAAACGTGTGTGTGCTTGGTTGGTGCCCCAACAGTTTTCGAAACAAACCGGGCCAGCGAGGACATGGTTCCTTTGTTGGTCCACTTGATCAGCTAGGACCCGGTCTCATGTGAGAATTACCAGCAATCCGACCTGCGTCATACGGTAGAGTCCGACCCGGGAGCATGGCTTGTTCTTGGGTTGGGTGTCGACTCCCCGGGGGCCACCTGGAATTGTGTGTTGTTAGTTAGAGGGACTCTGACGTTCCGGAGTTTCAGGCGTTTACTTAGCCAAGTGGAAACCGGGCGTACATGCGAAGCCTATGATGGGCAGTTGGTACACCCCTGCAGGGTTAAATCTTTTTGAAAAGCCGTGTCCGCGGTTATAGACGACTTGAGACCTACTCCTTGTTCATAGAATAACATCAATTTGAATCATATTTAAAACTTGCCTACCGTGTGAGTGCCTTGGTTACTTTTCTTCGTCCAGGGGGAACGAGAGAAGATCTAGGTTGTGTTATGTTTGACGTAAGTAGGTGGTTAGCAGACTTATGACGCGATGTCACGTGTATTCTTTGATCTTACCTCTACTCTAATAGAACGATAGCCACCATATATGCTAGTGCGGCTGCAACCTTTACCTTTACTTTGTCCTACCGTAGGAAGTCAGTTATCCTGTAATGATATAGTCTCACCCCTGTTTTCCTTTGTGCTTTTACTATTTTGCCTGATCGGCCGCTGCAGTGGAGTACTACCTCGACCCGAGCTCTAGACGATACTTCGTGGAGGTGCCCCCTGGGTGGACTCTTTATGTGCAGCCCTCTCTAGGGCAATTTGGCTTTTGACCGTACCCGGTCGTGTTTGTCTTCCGCTTGTCGCATGATGTACCTATTGGGTCCACGGACCTCTGAGATGATGTAATAATTATCCAGCGGCGATGTATGCCCTGGACTCTATATATTTTTATGTATTAATTTAAAGTTCTTTGTTCATATACCTGTTGTCGAGAATCCGGCAGCGACACGAGTGCGAGTGTCGTGAGTCGGTGGCCCTTTATGCGCTACTAACTTGAGTGGGACGCGAAAGAGACTAACTCGAGTTAGCACCGCATCGGGGGCCTTACAACTTGGTATCAGAGCAGGACTGACTATAGGACCCCTTACTGGCCGAAGTTGAGTCTAGAAACTATTTTGTAGTTACTAAGGAAAAATCGGAGAGTAGGAACTCTTTCTTTTTCTTCTTACCCCACCCTCCCACCCCTTTTCCGTGAGGAAGTGAAACGTTGTTTTCTCTCTGCAACTTATCCCCTTTAAAAAAACAAATCTAGGTTCTCGTTTACATGAGGCTCCGATTCCTCTATAATTTTTTGCTAGCGACGAGATGTGTTGGCGTCTTTGAGACCACTGAGCCGCCACTTGGGGTTGACTGCTCTACCTCGCTTACGGCGTACCCCAGGTGAAACGTCCATACAGGATTGGCGGGCATCCTATGGTAATATGGATGTGGTGTCTTTTCCCCTATGGACGACCGTGATGGCGGGCCACTCAGGGCAGATGTCTCATTGTTCAGGTTTCCAACCGCTCGTATATATATTTTTGTGTGCTCGCTAGCAGATTATTATCTTGGATTCGGTTGATCTCGGTTTGGGGATTCCAGTAGCACCTAGCTTTCGACTTTCCGGGTTAACCTTGGTGGAATTTCAGCCTTCGGCTTTCTCATACCTCGTGAGGAAGTTTTGTTGTCAATCTTGCTTTATCTTCTGGTTACAACAATGTTTCGACCATGTTCTCATAAGTGTTCCTGTATACAGGATGCCAAGAGCGAACATGTCGCCGCCAGAGAACCCTATCCTTGGAGAGGCTGTGGCCGCAGTGGCTCAGGGCACAGTTGCGATCTTACAGATGCTGCAGAACCAGACTGCCCAGAGGAATGATGGACCACAGTACACCACACTACAGCAGTTCCTTGCGATCAACCCCCCCCCCCCAGGTTCTCCGAGGCACGAGACCCGTTGGAGGAGGATGACTGGATCGCAGAGATCAAGAAGAACTTCAATGCAAACACCGTCAGACCCGTCGACTACGTCACCTTCGCCTCCTTCCAGCTTCAGGGTGCAGCAGCCAGCTGGTACGATACCTACAAGGCCAACAAGGGAGATGTTGTCATCACGTGGGAAGATTTCGTCGCAGACTTCAGAGCAGCGCATATTCCGAGTGGCCTAATGGACAGGAAGCGTGAGGAGTTCTTGGCTCTGAGATAGGGTGACAGGTCAGTTCAGGAGTACAACCTGTCCTTCGTCAGGCTCGCCGGGTACGCTCCAGAGGAGGTCAGCACAGAGGCAAAGAAGATCGCCAGGTTCCGTGGAGGTCTCAGCACAGAGATCAAGTACGCGCTCACTCAGTGCATCCCCACGCTGTTCTCACAGTTCGTGGATCAGGCTATCCACCAGGACTCAGCCAAAGCAGAGTGGGATGCAGACAGGAAGCGCCAGCGTGAGCACAGTTCCGCAGTGATGATCCACAAGAAGGCAAAGACTTGGGTTACAGAGGCACCACCGCAGAGACAGCAGTACCAGCAGAGGGGGGCAGTTGTCCGCACTTTTGCCCGCCCTCCCGTCCCAGTTCAGCAGGGGCCTCGCTCTACACCACCACACGCGAGGTCACCCAAGCCGCAGCAGCAGCCCAGGCCGGGCGTGATCTGCTACAAGTGCAGAGAGCCACGGCACACGTCTCCCAACTGCACCGACCCGCGCTTTGCTCGGCTCCCACCGCCTCCACCTCGCTCTACTCCAAGCACCGCGATGGTGAAGGCACAGCCACGTGCACTTCGGGTGAACAACGTGATGCTCTCAGATGCTCAGCAGTCTTCAGAGATCATTCTTGGTAGGTTGCTTATGTGTTCAGTTCCCGCGACAGTGTTGTTCGATTCCGGAGCAACTCACTCTTTTATCTCCCAGTCTTTTGCAACAATGATTGATCTTCCAAGAGACCAGCTTCCGAGGGTACTCTCAGTTGTTACTCCTGGTTCCAAATTCACTTCTTCCTGGTCAGTTCCCGATGTAGAGATCTGTATTCAGGGAGTTCCCTTTTCCGCATCCTTGATTGTCTTGCCTCGTTCCGATATTGATGTCATTTTGGGCATGGATTGGCTTGTGTAGCACAAGGCCAATATTGATTGTCCGACCAGATCTGTGAAGTTGACACATGATTCAAGTGCAGAAGTCTTGTACACTTGTGGCTCTATGATAGGACCAGCACAGTTGTATGCTTTGAAGGCAGGAGTGGCGCCTTTGCTCGAAGAGGTCAGAGTTGTCTGTGAGTTTCCAGACGTCTTTTCGGAGAAGTTGCCAGGAATTCCCCCAGTTCGAGCTATTGAGTTCATTATTGAGCTAGAGCCTGGTACCCAGCCGATTTCTCGGCATCCGTACAAGATGTGTTCGAAGGAGTTGATTGAGCTCAAGAAGCAGTTGACAGAGTTGGAGGCAGGCGGTTTTATCCGCGCAAGAACTTCCCCTTGGGGTGCACCAGCTTTGTTTTTCCAGAAGAAAGATGGGACTAGCCGCTTGGTCCAGGACTATCGCGGTATCAACAAGAAGACCATCAAGAACAAGTACCCTTTACCCCACATCAATGATCTGTTCAAACAGTTGAATGGGGCTAAGGTGTTTTCCAAGCTTGACTTGAGGATGGGGTATCATCAGATCCGTGTTCGTGAAGAGGATATTCCCAAGACCGCGTTCATCACACGTTATGGGTTGTATGAGTTCACAGTCATGACTTTTGGGTTCTCAAATGCCCCTCCGACATTCATGAGAGCTATGAATTATTTGTTCCAGGAATGGCTTGATGTGTTCGTGATCCTCTACCTCGACAACATTCTTGTCTATTCCAAGTCAGAGGCTGAACATGAGGAACATTTGCGCTTGGTGCTGCAGAAGTTAAGAGAGCACCGGTATTACGCCAAGTTCTCCAAGTGTGAGTTTTGGCTGGACAAGGTCAATTTTCTGGGCCATGTCATCTCCGCTGAGGGAATTGCGGTTGATCCAGAGCAAGTCCGCACTATTCAAGAGTGGGCTCCGCCGAAGAATGTGAAGCAGCTAAGGAGTTTTCTCGGCCTCGCTAGTTATTGCAGGAGGTTTGTGCAGAATTTCTCCAAAATAACCAAGCCAATGACTGAATTGTTGTGCAAAGACAAGCGGTACACTTGGTCACCAGCTTGCCAGTCAGCCTTCGAGGAGTTGAAAGAGAAGTTGACATCAGCTCCAATTCTCACGCCGCCAGACGAGTCACAGCCTTTTCAGGTGTTTTGTGATGCTTCTTTGCAAGGTCTGGGCGGAGTTTTGATGCAAGGCAAGAATATTGTGGCGTATACCTCACGGCAGTTGAAGACAAGTGAGAGGAATTATCCCACGCACGACTTCGAGCTTGCAGCAGTTGTGCACGCTTTAGTCACTTGGTGACACCTCCTCTTAGGGAGGAAGGTGGATGTGTTCACGGACCACAAGAGTTTGAAGTACTTGTTCACTCAGCCAAATCTGAACTTGAGGCAAAGAAGATGGCTTGACACCATTACTGAGTACACAGTTGATATTCAGTACACGCCTGGGAAGGCGAATGTCATAGCTGATGCGCTGAGCCGCAAGGGTGATTGCAATAAAATCCAGGTGCAGAAGATACACCCTGATTTGTGTGAGTCCTTTCGAAGGCTCAATCTCGAGCTAGTTCCAGCAGGCTATCTTGTCAACCTTGTGGTAGAGCCCACTATCCATGAGAGGATTCGTGAAGCTCAGTCTGGCAGCTCAATGATACAGAAGATCAAGCAGGGTATTGCCGCCTCAGTTCCAAAGTACGGTTGCTTTTCAGTGCATAATGACGGCACCGTGTTGTTCGAAGAGTGAGTTGTTGTTCCCAAGGAGGGAGATCTCAGAGAGGTCGTCATGAAGGAAGCCCATGATTCCAAGCTGTCGATTCACACTGGCAGTACAAAGATGTATCAAGATCTCAAGAAAAGCTTTTGGTGGACTCGTATGAAGCGGGATGTTGCCCGATACGTGTCTCAGTGTGATGTGTGCAGGAGAGTGAAGGCACAGCACCAGAAGCTTGCAGGGTTGCTTCAGCCACTTGAGATTCCGGAGCGGAAATGGGATCACATAGAGATGGATTTCATCACAGGCTTCCCCTTGTCGCAGAAGAAGAACAATGCAATCTTTGTTGTCATTGACAATCTTTCCAAGGTGGCCCACTTCTTTCCAGTGAAGGACTCCATTTCAGCAGCTCAGTTGGCGGATTTGTACACCGCAAGTGTTGTATCTCTGCATGGCATTCCCAAGAAGATCATTTCTGATAGAGGCAGCCTTTTCACCTCTAAGTTCTGGCAGGCCTTTCAAAAGGCGATTGGTACGACAGTGTTGTTCAGTACCGCTTATCACCCTCAGACAAGTGGGCAAGTCGAGCGCGTGAACCAAATCCTCGAGGACATGCTTCGGGCATGTGTTATCTCGTTTGGCATGAAGTGGGAAGAATGCTTGCCGTATGCTGAGTTCTCTTACAACAACAGCTATCAGGCAAGTCTGCAGGCAGCGCCGTTTGAAGTCTTGTATGGCCGCTGTTGGGGTTTGGGGCAGAAAACACAAATTTTTCATAACCTACGAGACCCATACCCAAGACCTATGCTATGGCGATGCAAGTAACAGACAGAAATAGATCACATACCAGTATGTAGTCCGTTAAGCGGGAAACATTCCCGCATGAACATGGTTGGTGTAGTCGTACCGGTAATCCCCGATGCCGCGCAGATCCACGATGACTCCTGTAGCCACCCGATCCTTGTATACCGATGACGGGATTACGTCCCCGTCGGAACGTTGCTGACGAAGACCTCGCGATACGACCACGACGATGAAGTAGCACCACAAGTGTAGTGCCTCGCGGGATTATACACATAAAGTATACCCGACGTCCCTCCGGGCTCCGAACCAGTAGAGCAGCGGAAAGAAGATGGATTCGGATCCCGATTCCAGCAGCACGACGGCGTGCGTATAGTGGAGAAATCCCCAACCAAGTGTAGACTCCAAACAAGGGGAGTCCACTCGAGGAAGGAGAAAGGAGGGAGAGAGAGATGAGAGAAACTTGTCTCAAATCAATTTGTATTGTTGAATCAAAAGGGCACCCCTACCCCTCCTTATATAGTCCAAGGAGGGGTGGGATCCTCCCTCCCTCCCCGAGGTGGGACTAATCCCACCAAGGGGGGGAGGTGCGCCGGCCTAAGGAGGGGGTGGGCCCCTCCCTTGGCGCCAAGCCCAAGGGGGGAGGCTCCCCTCTCCCCTAATGGGCCCTTAGAGGCCCATACACCTTTTTAATTCATTTTTAATATATTTAAATACATTTTAATATTTAATTCAGATAATTAAATAATAAAACATATATTAAATATTATTAAATATATTTTGAACCTTTCAAAATACCTGGAACAACTTCCGGCCTTCATCGGAACAATTCCGGCCATCACCGGAACAATTCCGGTGTTCTCTCCAATTTCTCCGGTGATCCCGAATCAATCCTTACTGCGTCGAGTACCCTTAAGTGTAACACCCTACGGTCCGGGAAACAGTAGACATGATCGAGACAACTCTCATTGATCAATGACTAATCAATTGGACCTGGTTACAATCCTTGATAGCCCCTGCGCTTCCATTGAATGAACTTCAATCGCTGTTGGATCCGTTAACCGTGTGCGTGTTCCCTTTGTCCTATGGTACTTTGCTTGTCCGAGGTTTGATCATCGGTATCCAATATACCTAGTTCGTCCTCGTTCTCAACAAACAAGTTTACTCGTTCCCGTGATATTACAACTCCGTGACCTAGTCACACGTTTGCAAACTTTATGATGTAACATCACCGAGTGGGCCCAGAGTACCTATCCGTCACACGGATGGACAAATCCCGCTTTGATCTATTTGCATACTCATCAACCATCTATTTCGGAATACCCAAAGTGCACCGTTATGTCCAGCATATTTCAGTCAGGCGGTGGGATACAAATCAAAGTCTCCTCATAGATGACAATTACGTATGATCATTACGGTCAAAGGATCTGGTCACTACGTTATAGTTATCGCAATGTCGAACTATGTGACTTGATCACATCGCAACACTTCTGGTGGGTGTATGTCCATCATATCATTATCCAATGATACGACTCTATTGTCAACAGACGCCATTGTCTCATGATCAGGAAACCTTGATCATCAATCGCCCAATGGACTAGTATACTAGGGTTTACTAGGGACCTGGTTGTTTGTATACCACACCTGTATTAATGTTTCCGCTTAATACAGTTATAGCATAGTATCAAACGAATCATGAACTAATGGAATATGCTCGATAAAACATATTTTATTTGCCTCTAGGGCACATTCCCAACAGCCGCAAGTGCAGGACACCTTTGAACTGGTCCGAGACAGGTGAGAGGCAGCTGTTCGGTCCGGACGTGATCCAAGAGGCAGAGGACAGAGTGAAGATTGTCCGAGAGCACCTAAAGGCAGCACAGTCTAGGCAGAAGGCCTATTATGACAAAAGGCACCGTGGTGTAGCGTTTCAGGTTGGTGATTGGCCGTACCTGAGAGTGTCTCCGTTGAGGGGAACTCACCGCTTTGGTATCAAAGGAAAGCTCGCTCCACGATTTGTCGGACCTTTCCGCATCCTTGAGACTAGGGGACCTCTTGCCTTTCGGCTCGAGCTTCCAGAGAGTCTGTCCATGGTGCATGACGTCTTCCATGTGTCCCAGCTAAAGCAGTGCTTCAAGCAGCCAGAGCAGGCTATTGACTTGGGCGACATACAGCTGAGTGCGGACCTTTCCTACTCAGAGCGTCCAGTCCGTGTTCTTGAGACTTCCGAGCGCAAGACTCGCAACAAGACCGTCAAGTTCATGAAAGTTCAGTGGGCACATCATTCGGAGAAGGAAGCAACGTGGGAGCGTGAAGATCATCTCCGTTCTGAGTATCCTGAGTTGTTTCAGGCTTAGATCTCGGGACGAGATCCTGTGTTGGTGGGGGAGTGCTGTAACAGCCCACATGTAATGCCCATATGTCACACCATGTTTTGTACTTTCTCTGTTGGACTTGTAACTTCTCATGGTGTATGTTCATGACTTGTCATGTGGTGATCTTAAGTTGCATTGGGATTGGAGTCAATTTTCTTTGTGATCAAAGGTGACCAATGTGGTTCAAGTGGCATGGTCTTGCATTTGTTCTGTCCACATGTCACCTCCCCTCAACCTCATCTTTGGATTAGCCAAATCTTTTGTTTTGCCAAGGATTCTTATCTTGTAAAATCTTTTTTACAACATTCAAAAACAGTGGCCCTAGTTCAAATGGTTTTGAATTTCAAAAGGGGCCACATTTTTTTTGTTGCCAAAAAACCAATTTTGTAAAATCCAGTAAAATGCAAGGATCAAGATTCTCAAGTTCATAGAATTTTGAACCTTGTATTTTTTATCCAAAATTCCCTAAACACCCCTTTTATATTTATTTTTAATAGGAAAGGGCACTGTTTGCCTTTGTGGAATTTTTCCTTGCATCCAAAAATTGGCCAACCAATTTTGGAAACCCAATCATGCAGCAAGGAGCCTAAAAATATATTGCAATGTATTTTTATCCTCCTTTTTCCTTTCTGCCTTTCTTTTCTTTGTTTTTGCTGTTTCTTAAAATAGCAAAGGGCTTCCTTTATTTTCTTCTCCTCCCAGCCCAGGCCTAGCCCACCTGGGCCCGTTCGCACCTTGGCCCAGCCCCACCGAACCGGTACTCGTCGTCGTCTTCCTCCTTTCCAGCGTGGACACAAGCTTTTCCCCCTCCTCCTCTCTCACGACGAGCGCCACGACGGCAGTGGAGCCCCGAGCCAGCGAGACGCCCCCCTCCTTTTAAGCGTGTCCAGGGCTCCCCCAAGGAACCCTAGGTTCATTCCCCTCCCCGGTTTTCTCCGCCGCCACCTCTTTTCTTCCCCTCCAAGCCTCCCTGTTCCCCATGGCCACCGGCGACTAGACCCAAATTGGCTGCCGTCTCTCTGTGTCTCTGATCAGGGGCTTGCGAGGGCCTTCGTCGTCGGCGTCCGCGTCTTCCCCGACCTGCAGCCGTGTCGTGGGAGCCAAGGAGCAGGTCGACGCCTCCTTCCTCTGCCGCGGGTCGTCTCCGTCACCGGCGTCGGCTCCAGCGTCTCCTTCGCTTGCGGCGTGATCAGGGGCGTCCACGAACACCTCTAGGTGAGCAACGTGAAGATTTTCCGTCCTCCCTAGCGCCACAGGAGAAAGTCATCGCTGCGAGCGCCCCGGCCTTTTTGTTGTTGTTCTGAACCTGTATATCATGCGCCGCCGCATCTTCCTGTAGAGCTCGCGCCGCCGTCGTGGAAGCACCGGGAAGGGCCTGGGCAAAAATGGATCCGCCGATGTCCCATCTGCTCGCGGCACCGCTCCGTTAGGTCACAAGTGCAGCAGGATCTTCGCAGTCGTCGCCGACGTTTGCTCCGCCGCTGCCAACGCGTCTAGTTCAGTTCGTCAGGAAAGCTCCATGTTTTCTTCAGTTATCCTACGGAAGCAGGCTATTTGATTTGCGTCCGCTGTCGTAACGTGTCCTCCCTAGTAGCTCAGCTGGTTTGTCCGCTGGCTCTCGACCATGAGGTCCTGAGATCGATTCCCCCCAGGGACATTAGTCCCAAGCCTTTTTTTCGCTCGGGCGTGAGGCTGACAGGGGTGGACTACTCGGCAGTGGCTGTTGCCACTGTGGTGTAGAGAGGGACTGAGCCCAGTGGCTGGCGCCCGCCGTGTGGAGCTGGGCTGGCCCAGCAAGCGAGCCAGACCAAGCCGAAGGCAGCCCAGAGAGGGTTTTCTCCTCTCTTTTTTCCACAAACCCCTTTTCTTTTTTTATGTTTTATCTCAAAAATCCAAAACTTGTGTCTTTTGCATGCTTGCTCAATGCCCACATGTTGTACATGTTTTTGGTCAGAGTAGTCCGAGGTTTAAGATGGTGCCATCCATTTTGTGTTTGGGCAATACAAAGTGAAACGTGATGCCTTTTCACGTGTGTCGCCGTTTTTCTTTTCTTTTCTTTCTTTTTCCGTCTCGAGCTCATGTCAAATCTTTTCACTCCTGTTTGAGCCCCTGTTCAAAATGCTTCATGCATTATATCAATTTGGGGTAGCGCAATTCAGTGAGCATCATGGTGAAGTCCATTTTGCATGATTGAGCCTTAAATGTTGCGGTGTTGGCAATTTTCATCAAGGCCCTTCGGTTCTTCTGAAATTTGCAAACTGTGTTTGCTTTTTCGACTTGAGTCATGTCGTATATCATTTTGGGGTAGAAAAATCTATGGGTCAGCATGATCACCTCTGTTTTTATGTTTGAGCAACATAAAATTGTGAACCATGTGGAAGGAAGTTGCACCCACATGTGACCATGCCATGATTGACTTTTCCCCTTGTCACTCTTTGATCTTGTGGGTCCCACAAGGTGGTACACCCATGCATCTTTTCCACACCTCCTGTGACCTTCCTCGTGTCAATTTCACCGGCACTACTCCGTCTCCGGAATCGATGATTACTTTTCACGTTGTTTTTGTTTCTGTTAAATGCATTGTTGATCATGCCATGTTGACATGCTACTTACACCAAAAATAAGGCTAAGACCAAAGCCATTTTTACGTAAATAAATTGCATATGAAGTTGTTGACGTGTCGTCACCACCTTCATTTAAATTTGATTAGATAGGGTCACATCATGTCAATCAAACTTGATCATACCATCCTTGCATGTGCATTGTACCCGTTACTTACTTGTGTGCCTTTTCCTTGCCGGTACCTTACGTTAGCACCTGAGACCGCCGAGGAGACATACATGGAGATTTCCGACACCGAGCCCGAGGACCCTGCTGCGTCTGCTTCGACGACCGATTACCCAGGCAAGGGGAAGATTTATACCATTACTTGATACCTTTCTGCCTACCTGCCTAGCTGTAGCCTAGAACGTTTGC
The DNA here is from genome assembly GCA_950022295.1 of Bromus sterilis. NCBI lineage: Eukaryota > Viridiplantae > Streptophyta > Magnoliopsida > Poales > Poaceae > Bromus > Bromus sterilis. Next base: position 130,941,607 of record OX465601.1, on the reverse strand, counting down.
TTGATCCTATCCACTCTGAATATGCCACCTTCAAAAACCCAAACAACCATGATCCCCACATCCTAGCAAAAAATTGTATTGCTAAGTTACCGCTGCTCAGCCATTGCTTAGTATGAGTAGGAAAACTTGTTGCTTACCCTATTGCTATGGTTTGGGATATCATGTTATTTAAAGAAGTTGGTTGATATTTATTATTATTATGATGTTAATTTATACTTGACGAATGATGGGAGACCGGGTTGTTCCCGCCAGGTGTTTTGTTCCATTTGAGTCACCTAGGTCCCGAGTTCCGGGTATTGTGTTTCTTGACGAGCGTGCCTAATTGTGGTGGGATTCTATGGGGTCCCCTTGTCTTACCTACCTAGCTTCATACAATTCTAGTGGTGGCCCGAGCTGTTTTACTATTTGCAAACGTGTGTGTGCTTGGTTGGTACCCCAGCAGTTTTCGAAACAAACCGGTCCAGCGACGACATGGTTCCTTTGTTGGTCCACCTGATCAGCTAGGACCCGGTCTCATGTGAGAATTACCGGCAATCCGACCTGCGTCATACGGTAGAGTCCGACCCGGGAGCGTGGCTTGTTCTTGGGTTGGGTGTCGACTCCCCGGGGGCCACCCGGAATTGTGCGTTGTTAGTTAGAGGGACTCTGACATTCCGGAGTTTCAGGCGTTTACTTAGCCAAGTGGAAACCGGGCGTACATGCGAAGCCTATGATGGGCAGTTGGTACACCCCTGCAGGGTTAAATCTTTTCGAAAAGCCGTGTCCGCGGTTATGGACGACTTGAGACCTACTCCTTGTTCATAGAATAACATCAATTTGAATCGTATTTAAAACTTGCCTACCGTGTGAGTGCCTTGGTTTCTTTTCTTCGTCCAGGGGGACCGAGAGAAGATCCAGGTTGTGTTATGTTTGACGTAAGTAGGTGGTTAGCAGACTTATGACGCGATGTCACGTGTATTCTTTGATCTTACCTCTACTCTAATAGAACGATAGCCACCATATATGCTAGTGCGGCTGCAACCTTTACCTTTACTTTGTCCTACCGTAGGAAGTCAGTTATCCTGTAATGATATAGTCTCACCCCTGTTTTCCTTTGTGCTTTTACTGTTTTGCCTGATCGGCCGCTGCAGTGGAGTACTACCTCGACCCGAGCTCTGGACGATACTTCGTGGAGGTGCCCCCGGAGGATGACGATGAGATCGACCTCGTTCAGTAGATCCTACAGTTGGGCTTCGACGATCCGTGGGTGGACTCTTTATGTGCAGCCCTCTCTAGGGCAATTTGGCTTTTGACCGTACTCGGTCGTGTTTGTCTTCCGCTTGTCGCATGATGTACCTGTTGGGTCCACGGACCTCTGAGATGATGTAATAATTATCCAGCGGCGATGTATGCCCTGGACTCTATATATTTTTATGTCTTAGTTTAAAGTTCTTTGTTCGTATACCTGTTGTCGAGAATCCGGCAGCGACACGAGTACGAGTGTCGTGAGTCGGTGGCCCTTTATGCGCTACTAACTTGAGCGGGACGCGAAAGCGACTAACTCGAGTTAGCACTGCATCGGGGGCCTTACACTAAACCAATCTCCGATGGTTATTGATCGTACCGTAGGCACGATCAACCTGAACAACGAGGTTCAAGTTCCTGCAAGCAACCGAAGACCAACAAGAACAAAAATAAATTGCAATCTGAAACTGCGGATAACATATGAAGCACACGAACAAATTGGGGTTCCACTGTGGATCTGACAAGGCGATAGTCCTACACATTTCGTAGATGCGATTTGTAGCAATGGCTAAACAATACAATAAAACCCAAATCAAAACCCTAATTTGGCTAGCTACTCCCTCCGTTCGGAATTAAATGACGCATGGGAGGTATAATTTGAATAGAGATTACACTTTACACTCAAATCCCTCACTTTTCAAAATTATAGCAAATCACCCCACCAGCGACCTCATCCGCCAGGCCATGTTCCAGCGACCTTCTCCGCCAGGCCGTGCTCCAGCGACCTCCTCTGCCCCAGGCCGTGCTCCGCCTCCGCCTCTGCCCTGCTCATCCGCTAGGCCGATCTCCGCTCCGCCTCCGCCTCCGCCCTCCTCCTTCTTCACGCTGAGCTCCACCTCAGCCAAGCCGCTCCAGCGAGCCCCTCCTCCGACCTCATCCAGGACGTGCCCTCTACTCCGGTGACCCGCTCCTCCACCCCGCTCCTCCGCCAGGCAGCTCCAGCGATCCCCTACTCTGCCCCTCCTCCAGGCCCTGCCTTCCGCCCTAGCGTGCCCCTCCTCAAGGTCGTCCTCTGCTCCAGCAATGCTCTGATCCGGTGCCCCCTCCTCCAGGCCATGCTGTGATTCAGCCCCTCCTCTGCAAGTAATCAAGGTCATACTCAATTTGCATTCCTAGTAAACATGTGCAGGGAAAATTGAATGGAAAACTCAATCTAAAGTGCACTGTACTACTCATATTTTGTGGCAATTGTGGCAAACAATCCAAATGGAGTACTGGAACAAAATTTCACTATCTAATGTTTGTGGCAAAAAGTTGTACTCCTTCAGAATTTGTAGCTAAACAAATCTGTAGCTAAACAGTTGTGGCAATCTAATGTTTGTGGCAAACAGTTGTACTCATCAGAATTTCCAGTAACACAAGTGAAGCTTTACACAATCTGGCAAACAAACAAACAATTGTACTCCAGGAAAAAGGTTCCAGTTTAAGAGTACATTTAGTTTCAGAGTAGCTACTGAAAATGACAAGAGGTGAAGAACTACTCCAGATTTCAGTCAGATTAGGAAAAAGAGAGATTACAATGTGCTCCATTAGAAAGCAACACAAAAAGCATGATTTTTGAACCACTGACCTCACTGTTGCTGATAGGAACCACTGATTTGCAAGAAAGAAACACAAGTACAGTACAATGAGAGGGGCCTGTCACTGCTAATAGTTGCAGCCAAATCGACACCCCTCCTCCAGGCCTGTGATCCAATGTACAGACAATGTACAGGCAATATACAGGCAAAAGCTGAGAAATGTAATTTGAGAAATGAAACTAAACTATGCATCTGTTCTCAATAAGCTGAGAAATGAAACTAAACTTTGACAAAGCTGAGAATATAATTTGAATGTACTCACTTTAGATTCAGTTTAACTAGCAAATTTTTGCCTGACAAAGCATACTCACTTTAGATTCAATTTAAGCTTCAGAGTACTGTACATTTAGTTTTAGAGTAACTAGAAATCGACAGAAATGGAGCACAAATGAGTACTCCATATTCAGAGGAGTACTAATAGTGGTAGCCTAGACTTGATCATCAGTGCACCAACAAGGCTGAGCTTGCCTGTATGTACTCGTACTACGACTCTTTTTGATACACATCACAATTCACAATCATCAGTGGGTTCCTCGAGAATTTCATGATGGTACAATACCAAAGAATGTCAAGTACTCCACACTATGATACCGTAGATAATTAAGTGACACAAGATTTGAGTTGTTTCAGAAATTCCAGTGACACAGTAAACCGATTTGTTTCAGAGCATGCTAACTACTCCGAGATGCAGAAGGTGCAGAAGGTGACATGCATCATCAAGTTACTCCGTGGGGTTAACTTACAGTACTCCATGAATAGGTAACAGTAACCACATCATGAACAGGTAACTGTTGAAGAGTTTCAGGTACACCTATAACTCGATGAATGAAATGCAGACTAATCTGTATATTGCACGCATTATTGCACCACAGAAGGAACATCAACGGCTCCCAGTATAAATCCATCAGATCAAGTACTCCCATGAGGACAGTAGTACTCGTAGCAGCCAATTGCATGATTCGGCCAAACAATTCCCTGAAACTGGCCAAGAAGTTGTACCTTGGGGTGGAGAGCGCGCCAGACACCGCAGCCAGGGGAGAAGAAGTCGACGAAGACGCGCTTGTCACCGGCGTTGAGCTTGTCACCGACTCGACCTCCCGCCACCTACCAAGCTCCTCCACGCTCGAGGAGTCGGCGAAGTTGGTGCTCGAGGTGACCTCGCCGTGCGCCTGCGCCTGCGCCTCCTCCACGCTCCTCAGCTGCGTCGCCGGTGACCACGATATCCTCCTCCTCGCCTTCTTGGACTGGATCCGCCGCTTTCGGGCTCGCAGCCGGTGGATCCCGGGACAGAAAGGTTGATCCTTTTTTAGGTCAGGCACGAGATCCCGGCACAGCGCGGCAGCGGGAGCAATGGTGGATCCGGAGCAGAGAAGGTGAGGGCGAGAGAGAAGGGGAGACGGTGAGGGCAGCGAGCGGCAGAGCCGGAGGCGAGGAAGAGCGGAGTGGCGGAGGGGAGAGGGACAGAGTGAGAGTGACTCTGTCAACAGAAAGATAGGGGATCACGGGTTGATTCACGTGTTTTCGAAGGGGGTTTTTGAAAAAATTCCAACTGCGTCATTTTAATCGGAACGGAGGGAGTATTTATTAAGGACGACGACCGGCCGAGCCTGTAGTCGTGTTTCATCCGGACTGCGTTCAGGCTGCTGCGGAAAACTTGTGAGTCTCGTCCGTGTCTTGGAGCACCTGGCGCATCCTTTTGGGGTGCATGACCGCAGCCTAAAAGGCCCACACCTCGTGGCTGGTTTTGGTCGAGGGAGCTAATTCCTTTGGTCTTTGCACTTGGTGCATGTGCATGTTCACGTGACTGGATGGATGGATAGAAGGAACTCCGTGAAGAACATGCATGTAAAGAGCTTGCTCCATTTGATATGAATGAACGGTGACCTTCACATTTGATCTTCGTACGAGTTCCTTTAATTGATTCTTTGACGACTTTATTTCCGAGTACAAATAAATTACTACATGAATGTAGCATCATATTTTTGTCAGTTAAATCATATGTACAAAGGAACGATATTACCTGGTAATTATCTTTACGCATGACAATCATGGTTATATCCGCAGGGATCATGTTCATATCAGGGCGTCTCATCTTTCTTCATGTGAAGGTTCTGCAATGCATTCTTGGCGGTCTCATATCTTATCATTTGAAGAGAACCGGTGTCGGACTTGGCAGTGAGAAGAGTATCCCACATCTTCTTGGCATTGGTGATATGAAGAAATGGTGCTCGTGTCAACTCATCCATTCCTCTTTTTAAGAATCCAATAGCAGCAAGGTTAAGATGTCTATCAAACACTTCACTTGGTGTAAGGTTGTTTGGATCAACGGGATAATAGCCTTTCCCGGAGTCGATGAGGTTTCACATGGGTTCACACACAAACCTAAGATAATCTGCCATAAGGCTTTTTTAATCCAAAAAGTTAATGTTCTCGGTTAGTACCGGCGGATTTCCATTGAAATTATACTTAGGTTCCACAAGCTTATGAGCAGGATATTCCCATTGGTGGGGACCACCTCTTTGCAAGGGAGCTTCGGAACTGGGGTGCACAAAGGTCGCTTGTGGGGATCTTGGGGCCGTACCACTCGACGTTTGTGACTCCGATGCCGGAGCCTTCATCCTTGCAAAGGAGGATTTCATTTTTCTTTGATTCTCTAAAGACTTTTGCAAAGCTTTTTCCATATCACCGGAGGTGAACAACTTAGGATCCTCAATCTCATAGGTAACATTCCCCGTGGATGGAGGCACCGCAACTTGTGCGGAGGCTCTTCGTTCAGCCGCCGATCTCTCGACTTCCGAACGAGCGGCATCCGCGGCAATTGCGACCTCCTCCTCGGCACCCGAACTTTCGAGAATGTCGTCCTTGGTCATTTCGCTCTAGGGTGGTTAAGCCACAAGATTAGAGCACGAGGATCTGATACCAATTGAAAGGATCGAGATAGACCTAGAGGGGGGGGGGTGAATAGGTTATATTACAAATTTTAACACTACTCATCAATTTTAGACAATAATGCGGAAGATAAAGGTGTGTCTAACAATTGCAAGGGTGACCTAGAAAAGATGAGGTAAACAACAAGCACAAAATAATAAGGAAAGTGAGGGATAAACAACAAGGTAATCAACAAGGTAGTGTAAATAAAAGGGGAAAGATAGGGATAACCGAATGACGCAAAGACAACGATGTATCCCGATGTTCACTTCCTTGGAGGGAACCTACTCACCGTTCGAAGAGAGTGGCTGAAACCACAAAGGCACACCAACACCACGAAGGCTCACTCTATTCCTCTTGAGATCTCACCACAAAGGCGATTCCCAACCACTACCGATTGACCTTAAAGGTGGTCACCAAACCCTCACAAACTCAACAGGGGTAATCACAACGGTCGATTCCTCTCCGAAGAACTCTTACCCGCCTAGGAGTCTCCAACCTCCAAGAGTAACAAGATCAATGGGAAAAAGCTCAATACTTGCTCAAATCACGATTTGCTTTGATCGGAAGACGGGGAAGGGACGAATCTATCACGGGGTGAAAGATCTGACAAGAACTCTCACAAATCTCTCCGGGATATTGGATTTAGTGTAGGAGATAAGAGAGAGGGAGCACTTGGTGTTCTTGGGTGAAATGAATGAAGTGGTCAACCCTAACCCTAAGTGGGTAGGGGGTATATATAGGTGGTCAAGAAAACTAGCCGTTTGGTGCAGTCCTGTATTCTCCGGACGTCCGGGACTTAAGTCGGACGGTTTGACCTGAGATCCGAATGGTCCAGGAGGGCCACAGCAGGCTCTAGATGTGTGCATGGGACAACGCCGTCGGACGGTATGGGGAATCAGTCGGACAGTCCGGGCTGGGCCCGGACGGTCCGACACGTGACCCGGACGGTCCGAATAAATGTGCAACCGAAGGCTCTCGGGAGCATAATTCTTCGAACGGTCCGGGGTCTAGACCGGACGGTCCGGGCTGAGCTCGGACGGTCCGACCTGTCACCCGGACGGTCCGATTAAGTGCACCAGAGAGGTCTCGGGTGTGTAATTCTTCGGACGGTCCGGGGTGAAGTCCGGACGGTACGAATAATTATGCACCAGAGGAGCCTCGGGTCTGTATTTATTCGGACGATCCAGGCAGGGTCCGGACGGTCCAGCATATGCATTGAGTGCTCAAATTGAAGTGTTTTGAAAACCCTACACAACTACATTGATTTTTCATAGGTTGTGTGGAAGTGTATTTTACATGTTGGAGTTTTAATGATTTGAGCAAGACTTGAACTCAACCTTATGATCCCCTCTTAATAGTGCGGGGATCCCTACGACTCAAGATGTAATAGTAAAGAAGACTTAACGTCATCTTCGGTCGTTATGTCGAATTCTTGAGTGCGGTCGAGGTTCAGCATATGATCCCTATACGATGATGTCAAGAGGACTAACCAACTTCCTGTGTATCACTTAACAAACACAGTTAGTTCCCTACATGTATATTGTCATCAACAACAAAATATGCTTAAGGGCATGATGCACTTTCAAGTGCGCGATGAGTTGGATGAGTTCGATGGCTCACTCAGCTCTGACAGTGTGTAACTCATACTCGATCCATTTTTTTATTTTGTGAAGAAGACGACAACACCAACAGCGAAAGGAAAGCTAAAGAAAAAAAAGCAAAGGACATGCATGATGAAGATTTAGCTAAAATATAAGTAATATATCACGTTAAGTTTTGGTAGTCTGATGATATATATTCTATGTTGCATGTATATTATAAATTTGAAAGTTCGTATTTAAAGCATCTGATCGTGAAAACAATATTTTAGCGTGACAAAAAAAATACAAAGCAAATGTTGCATGATCAATAACCAACCCTTTGAACTTATGTGAAAAACACACATTTAAGAACTCGGATTAGCGATGCCGGTTCTAAATGCTCTAACGCTTGTTTTATGCAGAGAGATGGCTTGTCCGGGAAAGTGCTCAAGTGATCCCGAACTCATATGAGCTCGGTATGAACAATAAATACGAAAAAAATACAAAACAAATTCAAGAAAATCTGAAATTTTTTGTGACGAACATTTGACAAATGTTTGATATGCTTGCAAAATTTCATCACGAAATGACATTCGTGTAATACGCAGCAAAAAAAAACAAAATCGGAACTTCAAAATGCTATAAAAAATAACATTTTTCGAGCATCGATTTTTTTTTTTCTGTGTATTCCACGGATGTTATTTTGTGATGAAATTTTGCAAGCATATCAAAAATTTGTCAAATGTTCACCACAAAAAATTTCAGATTTTTTTATTTTTTTTTGTATTTTTTTCGATTTTACTGTTCACTCGAGCTCATATGAGCTGGGGATCAATTGCTCTTCGTCCGCTTGTCCGTATATCATATGGGAAAGAGAAGTAGTCTGGCCGTAGGATGATAAATGAGTGGTGAGGGATCATGTTACCGTTACCGAACCAGGAAAGCCGCATCCCCTAACCTAGACGTCGGCCCGCGGCCGCCACCACCACCCTGGCGCCGCCGCTGTTGCCCCAGATCCTCGGCGAGCCCCCGCCCCTGACGTCGCCGCTGCCTCCTCCCTCCCTCCCTCCCCTGACCTATATCCTCTCCATCGACCCAGATCCTCCACCGGCCCCTCGCCATCTGCCCCTGTGGGTCGTCGCTACCGCCGCAGCCTTCGCCCCGGCTGCCCTTCGGAGATGCTTGTCTGCTCCGTGATCCTCCGACCCTGCTACTGCCGACGCCATGGAGATCCTCTCCCCCTCTCCTCTCTTTCTCTGTGCCTCCGCCCCTAACCCCCTTCTCTTCGATTCAGCAGGCTTGTTCCTCACCGTGTGTACATGCCCTCGTTGACCTACGCCCTATTGCCGCCCGGGCATCGATGCGCCGGAGAGGAGCGGGAACTTGCAGCCGCAGCAGCATCTCTCCCCCCTCCTGACAAGGTCGTAGACGCGGAACTGGCCGAGGTATCCCTTTCTCTCCTTCCTGTCAAATCTTAAGCAACCTTGCTCTTGTGAAGACCCCATAAGCAGAGTCTAACCAATTTTTTTTTATACCAAGCATAATCAGTAGTGCATCTTCTGATCTCTTGCACAACTAGCCATTCACTAGTTCCCTGGAAACAACTGTTTTTTAAATTCTGGTTTGAGTTCCTAAATTGATGCAGAGACATGATCGAAAATAAATCTGCTTGTGTACTGGACTGCTACTTCACATTTCAGCATAGTTGATTTGTCGAATCTTTATTCTTTTACTAGTTCACTACTGGAATACATTCTCTATTTTTAACAAAGTATCAGGCTCCATAACATGTTCGTAGCTGTCCGTACGCCACAAGCTAGGTACGCCCCCCCAGCCGCGAATCCAGAAAAAAAATGAAGGGTGGGATCAAACTTAATGTTGAGAGAGCTACACACTCCTTAGAACAAAAAATAATCATTATCTCCTAATCCTTTTGTGAAAATAAGTTGATTTTTTTTCTAGATCACTACTTAAACATGTAGTATTTACTAGATTTTTTTGGCTTTTTTGAAAAAAAAAGAATCTGTTGATCAAAATGTCCATTATCTCCTAATTCATATGCCCAAAAAATAGTTCACAGATTCATTATAAGTTTATAACTAGAACTATTCTAGCTAAAGTCTGAATAAAATGGCATGTTCTAATTAGACCTAAACTAGCTAAACTAGAAACTAAAAAATAGATAGAATAAATTAGACAGAGGGAAAATGGGCAACAACCTGACTACGTGAGCTGTGGAGAGCTGGAGAGATTGGAGAAGAAATAAGGCCAAGTGCCAGCCGTTGGGCTCCTGGACGGCAAGTTAGCAGCGGAGACGTTCGCTCCCAGGTAGGACTGTAGGAGGCTTTCGGCGACCGGCGACCCGCTGGTGTGCAGTACTGCCGAGTTTCATCGAGCAGTGGGATGGCGGCTTCTAGCGGCCAGCGGGATGGCACTGTGGTGGACTGGCGAGGATCAGCATCCAACACTCCAGCGCGGGCTGATGGCTCTGACGGGCGAGGATGAGTTGCGTGGTTGCTGATTTCATGGATCGTCTCGGGTGGGCTTCTTTTCACCTACGCTGGATGTGTAGTAAAAAAAACATTTCACTGTTTTGGAGGGTAGGCTCAGCGAGGGTGGATTCGCCACTGCGTCCCCCCTTTCTCATGGTCTGCTAGCCGCTGACTGTATCGTTTGTTGCCAAGATTCAAGCAGGTGCGGGAGGAAGAGAAGAGGAAGCTGGTGGACATGTCTTTAGTAGCGATGACGACCTCATGAGTGTCGGGCTGCACGACCTCTCGCAGCCACAACAGAAGAGCGGCAACGAGCTGCAGGCACGAGACGAGATGGACCTGGCGGAGGTACCCCTCCCCTTCTTCCTTTCTTCACCTAAAATTATTTGCATTTTTTCTAGCGATGAGGATTGGTTTAAGTTAACTATAAAATTACAACTATGGATTTTCCCTTGTGTGAGAAGCTATCAAATCAAATCTTGCTGTTGTGCGTAAAGCAATCAAATCTTTCTGTTGTGTGTAAATGATTCAGCAGTCAAATGAACTTGTTACCATGTTACAATTGCTTAGTTTATTTATCTTCTATATGTGACTGACTCGCTGGCTAGCTAGCTGCTACATCTCCAATTGAATTGGAGAGAAACACTGGAATTTCTAGAGGATGCTAGCTACTGTCCACAGTCTAGACAACATCTTATACCTCTTTTAAGTGAGGTAGCAGTCCATGTTCTTCTCTTTCAGGAGCAGTTTTCTCAGGAACAAAGAAATTTCAACTTGCTTGGTTACTTGTAAATGACCAAGCATATATGTGTGTGTGTGTGTGTGTGTTAATAGTTTTTAGTTTGGACATGTGAAGCAGTAGGGGCACATATATGTGGCGATGTGTCATGATCTGCACTGTTAATAACCTCACATAGATTATTTGCATTTTTTCCGGCGATGATAATTAATTTGTTGACTGTCAGATCTACAAGTATAAAGCCATGCAAATGTACTAGGGAGTTTGACTGAGTTTAGATATGCAATTTAAAACATCTCCAGCCATACAAAGATAATGATTATGTTTTGCTAACTACCTTAAATTTACCCACAAGTGATTATTAGACATGGTTATCTATTTCACACTATATTATTATATGTATATTTTAATTATATTTTCATTTCCTTAGTTGTGTTGCTGTTCAGTTGACTGTTAAAGTTATATTACTTATCTAAAATGGAAACATGTTTCTTTGTAGGAGACTAGCTGCTATAGACTTGCATATGTTAATGTATCTTTTTGCTACCTTATCAAAGAGCAAATTTCTAGTTTTTGCGTGTGCCAATCTATTTATAAGGTGTATATGTTATAGTTTTGAACGAACTATTACTTAAAATATTGTGGTAATGAATTTTTGTTATTTTTGCTGAATTTTTTGCTCTTTCCTCCATTGCTCAATTGAAAGATTGTCAGACGCTAACTATTTTACACGCTCTTATGTTTTTTACTTATTCTAGTCTATGTATGCAGTTTAAAACATCTCCAACCATGCAAAGATAATGATTATGTTTTGTGAATCACCTTAAATTTACCCACAAGTGATTATTAGACATGGTAGGAGACTAATGTAAGTATACAAATGAAACTAATCTAATTTTGAACGGAGGGAGTATTATTTATTTCAAATAGAAACATGTTTCTTTGTTGGAGACTAGCCGCTATACACTTGCATATGTTTGTAATATTTCCTTTTGCTACCTTGTCAAAGTTTAAATTTTCAGTTTTTTCGTGTGCCAATCTATTTATAAGGTGTATATGCTATAATTATGAACAAACTATGACTTTAAATGTTGTGGTAATGAATCCTTATTATTATTTACTGAATTTTTTGACCTTTTCTCCATCGCTTAATTCAAGGGTTGTCTGACGCTAACTATTTTACAGGTTTTTATGTTTTTTACTTACTTTAATCTATGTATGCAGACTAACTATTTTGCAGGCTCTTATTTATTTATTTATTTATTTATTTTAATCTACGTATACAGTCTAATTATTCTGTAGGCTCTTATATTTATTACTTACTCTAATCTATGTATGCAGTTTAAAACATCTCCAACCATGCAAAGGTAATGATTATGTTTTGTTAACCACCTTAAATTTACCCATAAGTGATTATTAGACAGTTTTGTTGCAGTTAAGTTGACTGTTAAGTTTACATGACTTATTTGAAATAGAAAAATGTTTCTTTGTAGGAAAGTAGCTGTTACAGATTTGCATATGTTCATAATGTTTTTTTCCTATCTTGTCGAAGTGCAAATTTACAGTTTTTGCGTCCGTCAATCTATTTATAAGGTGTGTATGCTATAGTTCTGAACAAACTATGATTTTAAATGTTGTGGAAATGAATCCTTGTTATTATTTACTGAAATTTTTGCTCTTTCCTCTATTGCTCAATTCAAAGGTTGTCAAAAGCTTACTATTTTGCAGCCTCTTATGTTTTTTACTTACTCTTATGTTTTTTACTTGAAATGCAAAGGTAATGATTATGTTTTGTGAACCATCTTAAATTTATCCACAAGTGATTATTACATATGATTATTTATTTCACATAATCTTATTCTATGTATATTGTGATTATATTTTCGTTTCCTTAGTTTTGTTGTTGTTCAGTTGACTGTATTTATTTGAAATAGAAAAATATTACTTTGTAGGAGGCTAGCTGCTATAGATTTGCATATGTTTGTAATGTATCTTTTTGCTACCTTGTCGAAGTGCAAAGTTTCAATTTTTGCGTGTGCCAATCTAATTATAAGGTGTATGTGCTACACTTCTGAATAAACTATGACTTTAAATGTTGTGGTAATTAATCCTTATTATTATTTGCCTAAATTTTTGCTCTTTTCTTCATCGCTCAATTCAAAGGTTGTCAGACGCTTACTATTCTGCAGGTTTTATGTTTTACTTACTCTAGTTTATGTATGCAGCTTAAAACATCTCGAGCCATGCAAAGGTAATGATTATATTTTATGAATCACCTTAAATTTGCTCACAAGTGATTATTATACATGCTTATCTATTTCACATAATCTTATTCTGTTTATATTGTGATTATGTTTTTGTTTCTTTTGTTTTGTTGTTGTTCAGTTGATTGTTAAGGTTATATTATTTATTTGAAATAGAAACATGTTTCTTTGTAGGAGACTAGCTGCTATAGACTTGCATATGTTTGTAATGTATCTTTTTGCTACCTTGTCGAAGTGCAAATTTCCAGTTTTTACATTTGTCAATCTATTTGTAAGGTGTACTCCCTTCGGTCCTTTATATAAGACGCCTAAGAATTTGAGAAAAATTGTAAAACACATGGTATATTGGTATTACACCATCCGTCTGGGTAAATATATTTACGAAAAGAGATAGAAAGGAGGATCTCTTTCCTATTATTGGTTGATTCAAACTATTTTCTTCCGATTTTTTCTACAGAAAGATCAGTCCAATTATAGCATTATACATACATGTTAATATTCGTGCAAAAAGCTTAGGTACCTTATATCAAGCAACGAAGGGAGTATATGTTATAGTTTTGAACAAACCATTACTTGAAATGTTGTGGTAATGAAATTCTTGTTATTATTTACTGAATTTTCTGCTCTTTTCTTCATCGCTCAATTCAAAGGTTATCAGATGCTAACTATTTTGTAGGCTCTTATGTTTTTTTTTACTTACCCTAATCTATGTATGCAGTTTACAACATCTCCACCCATGCAAAGGTAATAATTATGTTTTATCAACCACCTTAAATTTACCCACAAGTTATTATTAGATACGATGATTTATTTCACACAATTTTATTCTATGTTATTGTGATTATATTTTCATTTCCTTAGTTTAGTTGTTGTTCACTTGACTGTTAAGGTTATATTATTTATTTCAAATAGAAACATGTTTCTTTGTAGGGAACTAGCTGCTATGTTTATAATGTTTTTTGCTACCTTGTCAAAGTTCAAATTTCCAGATTTTCCGTGTGCCAATCTATTTATAAGGTGTATTTGCTATAGTTTTGAACAAATTATGACTTTAAATGTCGTGGCAATGAATCCTTGTTATTATTTACTGAATTTTTTGCTCTTTCCTTCATCGCTTAATTCAAAGGTTGTCTGACTTTAATTATTTTGCAGGTTCTTATGTTCTTTACTTACTCTAATCTATATATGCAGTCTATTTTGCAGACTCTTATGTATTTTACTTACTCTAATCTACGTATGCATTCTATATTGTGCAAGCTCTTATGTTTTTACTTACTCTAATCTATGCATGTAGTTTAAGACATCTCCAGCCATGCAACGGTAATGATTACGTTTTGTCAACTACCTTAAATTTACCCACACGTGATTATTAGACTATTAGACATGATGATCTATTTCACATAATTTTATTCTACGTTATTGTGATTATATTTTCATTTCCTTAATTTTGTTGTTGTTCACTTGACTTTAAAGATTATATTATTTATTTCAAATAGAAACATGTTTCTTTGTAGGAGACTAGCTGCTGATATTTGCATATGTTTGTAATGTTTCTTGGCTACCTAGTCAAAGTTCAAATCTCTAGTTTTTCCGCGTGCCTATCTATTTATAAGGTGTCTATGCTATAGTTCTGAACAAACTATGACTTTAAATGTTGCGGTAATAAATCCTTTTTATTATTTATTGATTCTTTTGCTCTTTCCTTCTTCACTTAATTCAAAGTTGTCTGATGCTAACTACTCCCTCCGTTCCATTTGTATACATAGGTATACAAATATGAGTCAACTAATTTGGAACGGAGGGAGTATTTTGCAGGTTCTTATGTTTTTTACTCCCTCCGTTTCAAATTAGATGACTTCCATTTGTATGGAAGTCATCTAATTTGAAACGGAGGGAGTACTTACTCTAATCTATGTATACAGTCTAATTAGTCTGCAGCTCTTATGTTTTTTACTTAATTTAATCTGCTTATGCAGCCTAACTATTTTGCAGACTCTTATGTTTTTACTTACTCTAATCTATGTATGTAGTTTTACTTACTCTAATCTATGTATGTAGTTTACACATCTCCAACCATGCAAAAGTAATGGTTATGTTTTGTCAACCACCTTAAATATACCCACAAGTTATTATTAGACATGGTGATCTATTTTACACAATTTTATTCTATGTTATTGTGATATATTTTAATTTTTTTAGTTTAGTTGCTGTTCACTTGACTTCTAAGGTAATATTATTTATTTCAAATAAAAACATGTTTTTTTGTAAGAGACTAGCAGCTATAGACTTGGATATGTTCGTAATGTTTTTTGCTACCTTGTCATAATTTAAATTTCCAGTTTTTCCGTGTGCCAATCTATTTATAAGGTGTATATGCTATATTTTTGAACAAATTATGACTTTAAATGTTGTGGTAATGAATCCTTGTTTTTATTTATTGAATTTTTTGCTCTTTACTCCATCGCTTAATTCAAAGGTTGTCTGACGCTAACTATTTTGCAGGTTCTTATGTTTTTTACTTACTCTAATCTATGTATGCAGTCTAACTATTATATAGGCTTTAATGTTTTTTATTTACTTTACTCTATGTATGCAGTCTAACTATTCCGCATGCTCTTATGTTTTTTACTTACTCTAATCTATGTATGCAGTTTACAACATCTCCAACCATGGAAAGGTAATGATTACCACAAGTTATTATTAGACATGGTGATTTATCTCACATAATTTTATTCTATGTTATCGTGCTTATATTTTCATTTTCTTAGTTTAGCTGCTGATCACTTGACTGTTAAGATTATATTAATTATTTTAAATAGAAACTTGTTTCTTTGTAGGAAACTAGCTTCTATAGACTTGCATATGTTTGTAATGTTTTCTGGTACATTGTCAAAGTTCAAATTTTCAGTTTTTTCGTGTGCCAATCTATTTATAAGGTGTATATGCTATATTTCTTGACAAACCATAACTTTAAATGCTGTGGTAATGAATCTTTGTTATTATTTACTGAATTTTTTGCTCTTTACTCCATCGCTTAATTCAGATGTTGTCCGACGCTAACTATTTTGCAGGTCATTATGTTTTTTACTTACTCTAATCTATGTATGCAGTCTAACTATTATGTAGGCTCTTATGTTTTATACTTGCTTTGATCTACGTATGCAGTCTAACTATTCTGCACGCTTTTATGTTTTTTTACTTAGTCTAATCTATGTATGTACTCCCTCCGTCGCATAATGTAGTAACGTTTTTTGAGCTAGTTTGCTAGTTTAGCTCAAAAAACGTTACTATATTATGGGACGGAGGGAGTAGTTTACAACATCTTCAACCATGCAAAGGTAATGATTATGTTTTATCAACCACCTTAAATATACTCACAAGTTATTATTAGACATGCTGATCTATTTCACAAATTTTATTCTATGTTATTGTGATTATATTTTTATTTCCTTAGTTTAGTTGTTGTTCACTTGTCTGTTAAGGTTATGTTATTTATTTCAAATAGAAACATGTTTCTTGTAGGAGACTAGCTCCTTTAGACTTGCATATGTTTGTAATGTTTTTTTGCTACCTTGTCAAAGTTCAAATTTCTAGTTTTTCCGTGTGTCAATCTATTTATAAGGTGTATATGTTATAGTTCTGAACAAACCATGACTTTAAATATTGCGGTAATGAATCCTTGTTATTATTTACTGAATTTTTTGCTCTTTACTCCATCGCTTAATTCAAAGCTTGTCTGACGCTAACTATTTTGCAGGCTCTTATGTTTTTTACTTACTCTAATCTATGTATGCAGTTTACAACATCTCCAACCCATCAAAAGTAATGCATATGTTTTGTCAACCACATTAAAATACCCACAAGTGATTATTAGACATGATGATCTATTTCACACAATTTTATTCTATGTTATTGTGATTATATTTTCATTTCCTTAGTTTAGTTGTTCACTTGACTGTTAAGGTTATATTATTTATTTCAAATAGAAACATGTTTCTTTGTAGGAGACTAGCTGTTATACTCTTGCATATGTTTGTAATGTTTCTTTTTGCTACCTTGTCAAAGTGAAAAAATCCAGTTTTTCAATGTGCCAATCTATTTATAAGGTGCATATGCTATAGTTTTAAACAAACTATGACTTTAAATGTTGTGGTAATGAATCCTTGTTATTATTTACTGTTTTTTTATCTTTTCTCCATCGCTTTATTTACGGGTTGTCTGACGCTAACTATTTTGCAGGCTCTTATGTTTTTTACTTACTCTAATCTATATATACAGTCTAACTATTCTGCAGGCTTTTATGTTTTTACTTCATCTAATCTACGTATGAAGTCTAACTATTCTGCAGGCTCTTATGTTCTTTATTTACTCTAATCTATGTATTCAGTTTTAAACATCTTTAGCCATTCAAAGGTAATGATTATGTTTTGTCAACCACATTAAATTTACCCATAAGTGATTATTATACATGGTTATTTATTTCATTTATTATTTGTATATTGTGGTAATGAATCTTTGTTATTATTTACTGAATTTTTTACTCTTTGCTCCATCGCTTAATTCAAATGTTGTCTGCCGCTAATTATTTTGCAGGTTCTTATATTTTTTACTTACTCTAATCTACGTATGCAGTCTAACTATTATGTAGGCTCTTATGTTTTTTACTTACCCTAATTTATTTGTGGAGTCAACTATTCTGCACGCTCTTATATTTTTTTACTTACTTTAATCTATGTATGCAGTTTACAACATTACCAACCATGCAAAGGTAATTATTATGTTTTATCAACCACCTTAAATATACCCACAAGTTATTACTCCCTCCGTTCCAAAATAACTGTCTCAACTTTATTTTATGTTATTGTGATTATATTTTCATTTCCATAGTTTAGTTGTTGATCACTTGACTGTTAAGGTTTGCATATTTATTTCAAATAGAAACATGTTTTTTTGTAAGAGACTAGCTGCTATAGACTTGCATATGTTCGTAATGTTTTTTGCTACCTTGTCATAATTTAAATTTCCAGTTTTTCCGGGTGCCAATCTATTTATAAGGTGTATATGCTATATTTTTGAACAAACTATGACTTCAAATGATGTGGTAATGAATCCTTGTTTTTATTTATTGAATTTTTTGCTCTTTACTCCATCGCTTAATTCAAAGGTTGTCTGACGCTAACTATTTTGCAGGTTCTTATGTTTTTGACTTACTCTAATCTATGTATGCAGTCTAATTATTATGTAGGCTCTAATGTTTTTTACTTACTTTAATCTACGTATGCAGTCTAACTATTCCGCATACAACAACAGCAACAACAAAGCCTGTCAGTCCCAAACAAGTTGGGGTAGGCTAGAGCTGAAACCCAAAAGAGATCGTAACCAAATCACGGTTCTGGCACGTGGATAGCTAACTTCCACGCACCCCTGTCCAGAGCTAGATCTTTGTTGATAGCCCAGTCCTTCAGGTCTCTCTTCACAGACTCCTCCCAAGTCAAGTTTGGCCTCCCCCGACCTCTCTTGACATTATCAGCACGCCTTAGCCGCCCGATATGCACAGAAGGCCTACGTTGGATATGCCAAAACCATCTCAGACGATGCTGGACAAGCTTCTCTTCAATTGGTGCCACCCCAACTCTCTCCCGTATAACATCATTCCGGATTCGATCCTTCCTTGTGTGGCCACATGCCCATCTCAACATGCGCATCTCTGCCACACCTAGTTGTTGGACATGTCGCCTTTTAGTTGGCCAACATTCAGCAGCATACAACATCGCAGGTCGAATCGCCGTTCTATAGAACTTGCCTTTTAGCTTTTGTGGCACTCTCTTATCACAGAGAACACCAGAAGCTTGACGCCACTTTAGCCATCCAACTTTGATTCGATGGCTAACGTCTTCATCAATATCACCATCCTTCTGCAGCATTGACCCCAAATATCGAAATGTGTCCTTCTGAGGTAACACTTGCCCCTCAAAGCTAACTTTCTCCTCTTTCCCATGGTTAGTAGTACTAAAACCGCACCTCATGTACTCAGTTTTAGTTCTACTAAGCCTAAAACCTTTCGATTCCAAAGTCTGTCTCCACAGCTCCAGCTTCCTATTAACCCCCGCCCGACTATCGTCGACTAGCACCACATCATCTGCAAAGAGCATACACCATGGGATGTCCCCTTGTATATCCCGTGTGACGTCATCCATCACCAATGTGAAAAATAAGGGCTCAAAGCTGACCCCTGGTGCAGTCCTATTTTGATTGGGAAGTCATCAGTGTCGCCATCGCTTGTTCGCACACTTGTCACAACATTGTCATACATATCCTTGATGAGGGTAATGTACTTTGTCGGGACTTTGTGTTTTTCCAACGCCCACTACATGACATTCCACGGTATCTTATTGTAGGCCTTCTCCAAGTCAATAAACACCATATGCAGGTCCTTCTTTTGCTCCTTGTATCTCTCCATAAGTTGTCGTACCAAGAAAATGGCTTCCATGGTCGACCTCCCAGGCATGAAACCAAATTGATTTTTTGTCACGCGTGTCATTCCTCTTACACGGTGCTCAATGACTCTCTCCCATAGCTTCATTGTATGGCTCATTAGCTTAATCCCGCGGTAATTAGTACAACTCTGAACATCCCCTTTGTTCTTGAAGATTGGTACTAATATACTCCGCCTCCATTCTTCAGGCATCTTGTTTGACCGAAAAATGAGGTTGAAAAACTTGGTTAGCCATACTATCGCTTTGTCTCCAAGGCCTCTCCACACCTCGATGGGGATACAGTCAGGGCCCATCGCCTTGCCTCCTTTCATCCTTTTTAAAGCCTCCTTGACCTCGGCCTCCTGGATTCGCCGCACAAAACGTCTGTTCATCTCATCAAAGGAGTCATCCAGCTCAATGGTAGAGCTCCCATTCTCCTCATTGAACAACTTGTCGAAGAACTTTGGAGTTGTACCGAACGATTTAATTCCTGGAGTTGAGCCAGAGAAGCTGGAGCGGGGCGTACTGCAAATTTGGTGGAGTCGAGGAGTTGGAAACCCGAGCTCCCAAAAAACTGGGAAGCGAGAGTTGAGAGAAATTACACTGAGACTGCCACCGTTAAGTCATTTGACGAACCGGTACGTACGAGGGGTGGCCATAAGAAAGATTATGTTTGCTTGTTTTAAGTAGTAGAGATTAGGGGAGATGGAAAATTCATATGATTTTAGGAGTTATATTACCATTGGTGTATTCTTGCTCTGGAGTCTGGAGATCCTCATTATCTACCGCACAATCCTTCGTTCTGTGCTCAAGGGATACTCCGAGGAGTGATAATTCACACATTAGACAACAATAATACTTTTGCTACTGCATTCATATCATCACATATAGCATGACAGAAGACACTCAAAACAGAAAGTGAGAAAATGACATATAAATACACGACAAATATGCCTTGCTATATATCTAACATTGTAGAAGACATCGTGAGCTTCGCCGTAACAAGCCAATTGAGATAGCTTGAGCAAAATCCACTAATGAGCAAACAATTTGGTAGGTTATCCTTTCTATTTTGAAACTGGTATTTCCTAGTTTCATATAGAATAAATCACACAGTTTTGTAGTCACAAATCTAACTGCGGTAAAAGTTGTATCTCTTTTTTTTTTGCGAAGGTAAAAGTTGTATCTCAGGAATAAGAATACATTTACTAAACAAGGAACTTGCTCTTGGCCTATACATTATACTCTCTTGTATTGTCTATTGCGTCGAACAACCATTCTTGATATGATTTCTTGCATCCCTTACCAGGATAATTGCAAAGTCTGAAAACAGAAAAAAAAAATCTAAAGTCAGAACAAAAAGAAATCAAGCAAACAAAATATGACAGCAGGAGATCACATGGTACACACGGAATTTCTGCCATGTTTGTGGTTCAGGTTATCTAAGACAGGATTAAAATGTGACCTGCCAATAGCCTTTTAGGCTTTTGTAAATTGTAACTGTATCCCTATTGACATATAGCTTCAGTTAGGCAATGTATTGATACTATTTACTATTTTTACTCGGGCTACTACTTAGAAATTGTACTACTACTAAGAACTATCTGATCAAGCTACTTGCCAAGAAATTAATACTCAACAAGATAAGAATCAGAGAAAAGAACAACAATTTATATGTGCAGTTTTAACTAACCTAATCTAATAACAGCATCAAAGGCCATGAAGATCTTTGTTTTCCCAGCCATTTATTATAATGTTGAAAAAGGACATTTTAGTCATCTATAATTAGTATTTCAAAGCATGTGACAAAAAAGGAATCAAGCTACATTTAGTTGTTGAGAATGCTCTCATCAAGTTGTGGTTCTGATGGTTCATCAGTCAAGTAATAAGAGTAAGCCAATAAGTACCTGATACTAAGTGACTCAACAACAATCTACCCATACCGCTTGTCACTTATTAGGAGAATGATCATGAAAAGGTCCAAAATCTCGTGGAAGAGCATATGACAGACTCAAGCAAGAGTTTGATGAAAGCCCATGCCGACAGAAGTGAAATTGTTTGAAATGTTGGCGGTAAGGCATCCTCCGGCTTAAGTAAAACTATTTGAGTAAATCTTCACCTTGCTGGATGCTATATCTAACTGAGAGGTACTCCCTCCGTTTCAAATTAGATGACTTCCATTTGTTCACATGTGTATCTAGATATGTATACAAATGAAAGTCATCTAATTCGGAACGGAGGGAGTACTCGCCAAGCTGCAAACATTATTGTTCTCACTGTATCTTGACAATAGTAATTAGACACTGACATGTCTAGGCATTACTTATGAATAAAAGAATTTACCTATAATAAACAGCAGAAGTCACATAACATAGATGCAGTGGCTGCTGGAGCAGAAGCTCTGTGTTGCGCCTGCACTATCTTGCACCATACAGCAGCACATCACGAGGCACAGGAGCAGAGGAAGAACAACCTAGCAAGAGCACAACCTGCAAGCCAAAAATTAGGACAAAATTAGAGTCCATAGGACTTCAGTGTTCATAAGATCTTGAGAGACAAGGACACTGACAAGATCTTGAGATCAGCGGCAGAGGCCAGACCTTGTAATCTCTTCCCGGACTTGTTGACGCCTTTGCATGTATTACAGGAAATTCTGAGTGTGTTACAAGGGGAAAACAAAGAAAAAACAGTTTGGCAAGTCTTCCTTGCGCCAATAGTGCATACACCAAATTAAAAAAACATTCCCAAGTTAGTCGATATAGCAAACTCAATAGAAATTAATGGATTCACATAGCTTTCAGGTGGTCTTTTCTAAAAATAAAGCAGAGTAAAAAATACATGGGAGAAGGAATGAGACAAAATTCCTAAAAATTTCAGAACATTTATGGTTTACGGTTTAGAGTATTTTTTAGAATCAATCTATACATATAGTTTAGAATCAATCCAATTGGATATAACACAAGTATTTTTTTTTATCGATACACATAGTTTACAATCAATCCAATTGGATATAACACAAATATGCTGGCCAAATTGCACACATCAATACTAACTCATCGTGTCTCTCCCTTCTCTGCATGCTTGATATTGTTTCTCCTTTTTTGGGAAAACTTTTGATTAATTTATCTTCAATCATGGCAGTACAACAAATACCAAAATAATAATAAATAGGCCATGTTGAAGAACCAAAGTAAAATATTGTCTTCTAAAATAGAAGATATGACGCTGCAAGTTGTATGTGCAATCCTTCATATGTGTAGTACGAAAAAAAATACCAATGAGTTGACAGCAACAATTTCTCATGAACTCTTCGAGCTTAAGGTAGTAACATCGAAGCCTTCTTGATGTACAGGAAAAGTCATCTCCTGCACGGGTGAGCGCAAAGAACACAAATGAAATCCCAAATCTTATTAATGTTGCCAATCTCACACTGCTCCCAAGTCGATGTGGTGGTAAAGGGGGGCGAAAGCCTGTTTTCGGATGTGGTGGTAAAGAAAAAGGGGAGTCATGTGGAGAGCAGAGGAGACTTACCAAAATTTGATATGTTGTGTGTGCTCGTGGGAATACTGATTTGCCAACATGATATCCAGCAACCTGCTTTCTACGCGTGTGTCAGCGTCGGTTGTGCAGATGGAAGTCGTCGCTTGCTCCCTCCAACTCTCCCATGTAGCCAACCCCCTCGTCGCATCATTGAAGAGCTCCATCCAGCAGCTCTCGCGTAAGCTCAGCTACGCTCCCATCAGCCGCAGAACATGATTTCCAACGACCTCCAACACTCCCATCAGGTGCAGTACCATTGTAGCCATTTTATGAATATGTACGTACACACAACCATCAATTAAATTCAGATACAAAATATTGTGAAAATTCAGAAATCAAAATACATCTAAAAGGAGACTTGACCATTTCAGCAGCATGATTTATCTAAGTGACATGTTCTTTCATCAACTGACACTTCACTGCCAGAAGTCAAATTACCTCCTTCATTCCATGAGTTGCACAAAGGCATAAGAATACTAAAGTATAATAAAAATGAGAGATGCAGATTACAAAGTGCATCAAATATGTGTCCAAATCCTTTGGTTGTGGTAGTGACAAATTTATGAATTTAATATATGCAAACAGAAATTCAGTGTTCTACCATTTACATCAAATCAGTAGCCAGTTTACACTGTGCAATTAAACTATAAATTCCCAAAAAAAGGAGAAGAGAAGGCTGTCTACCTTGCAGATTAATAGGGATGTACATGTTATTGACGATCTTGGTGCCCTTCCTTAGGTGGAGCGCACAACAGGGGAGGGGTACCTTCAATATTTGTGATGATGAAATTCCACGGTACCTTCAGTA
Source organism: Bromus sterilis (assembly GCA_950022295.1). Taxonomy (NCBI): domain Eukaryota; kingdom Viridiplantae; phylum Streptophyta; class Magnoliopsida; order Poales; family Poaceae; genus Bromus; species Bromus sterilis. Next base: position 130,917,913 of record OX465601.1, on the reverse strand, counting down.
GTTGTGAATGTTGATCCCGGAAATGCTCGGCCATGTCGGTCCCGAGATTGTCGGCGCAGATCGGGCACACCTAAAAGAAAATAAAAACCATTTAATCATCTACATGCAAATTCAGTGATGTTTCTTTAGGCAAATGTTTCAATCCAGTTTTTTCTTTAATCGTGTCAAAGCACTTCATCACAAGTGTCATAAAACCTCAAAACATGCCTCCTTCAGGAGACCACCTGCAGTCTATCTAACAAAGTTTAATGAGTACAGATTCAACAAAGTTTAATGTCAGTGCTTGGTAGCCTACAAAAATGTTTTGCGAAGTGGCGAAGAGAAACTAAAAGATAAGATATAAGACACGACCGCAATATTTAGATATTATGTAAGGTCAGAAAAATAAATTCAGTTATTTTCTCTTACTGAAATAAGACTACTGTTTTATCTATCTTGGCAGCATGGAGGTTAAATATTAAGTATTTTTCTGTAGAAGAAAAAAAATGTGAAATCTGAGCCTCAACAATGGATATGTATCTACAAATAGTGAATAAAATATGTAATCATCACCATGATTCGACAACCTAGAGATCAAAGTTTGGGAGTATCATTCCTTGAGTCTTTTCCTCGTCCAAACTGAAACTCCAAACAACACGATGAATGAGGTCAGAACCTGAACAATATAAATTCGTTCAGAAGTTAGTGATGAAATAATCTAATGCGCGACACGATTTTGTAATCAAGTGACTGTGTACTTCTATATGATGTCCAGATTTTAGATGATGTTCTTATTAAACATAACAACTGCTTGTAGGAGTAATAATAGCCCCGTAAATTCAAGAATCTCATACCTTATTGGTATAATGTCATACATATACGTAGCATATTTCAAACCAACCATTTCTAAATCGAGGCAATCAAATTTAACAAACTGATGAGTAAAGCTACAAGATAGCAAGGGGTTCTAAAGATACATGGGACAGGTACAGTACGGACCTCGTCGTCGGCAGTCCGGGGGGTAGGAGCGCAGGGCCAGGGCCGGGGGAGGGGGGGGGGGATGGGGCGTAGCCGCGGCGGCGCGGCGGCGCGGTGCTAGCCGGGAACAAGGCGGGCACGTCATCCGAGGTCGGTGGCGGCCGAGGCTGGCGCAGGCGCGGTGGCAGCCGGGAACGGGGGAGGCGCATGCTCTCCGCGGTCGGTGCCGGACGGGGCTGCCGCAGGCGCGGTGTGGAGGCGTGGGGCGGGTGCGAAGGCGTGGATGTGGGGAGGTAGAGGGGGGTTGTGTGGGGCGAGTCGTGCAACCGAGCAGGTGGCGGGTTTTTTTTCTGCGTGGTCGAACGATGGTGGCTCTTAACCATGGTTAGTGCTAAACATAGAATCATTACAGAGCGTTAGATTTAGTAGATTGGACGGTGAAGATTGTTTGGATCTTCGCTTGTGGCTCTTTTATAGGTGTAGTAGATAACTTCTTTCTAGTGAGGCCCATTGCCTGTCACGCCCAGTTCCTCCTTGGGCTCCTATCCCGCTTCAGGCACCGACTCTTCAGACTTAGCGAGATGAGTTGTCTGTTTACCCACAATAGTTTTTTATGATGATGCTCGTGTTGCGGCTGTTCTCAGTGCCAATGTTCTACCTCAGTTTGCCATTGAGTTTGTCGGCCTCACTACCGTCTTTGAGATGTGGACTCATCTTCACTTATACATCTATAATACTATAATAGATCATCCCCACTATCTTATCTATCTCAACATGCAAGCATGCCACCTCATCAAAGGCCCACCACAATATGCATGAGAACAAGTTCTTCATTATTAGTTGATCTCATGCACACATTCATTTAATGACACATGCAACCCTCCTCAACATACATGGATTTTTTTCCTATTATATTACATCACTTTTAACATGCATACATGTCACATCATCAAAGACTCACCATAATATGCATGTGAACAAGTTCTTCATTATTAGCTGATCTCATGCATACATCAATATAATGACACATGCCAACTCACTCAACATGCATGGATTTTTTTTTCATTATATTACATTACATATATTTAATAAATATTTTTAACTACACAATAATAAAATACAATACATAAAATGTATTTTTATATTTTAGTTTATATACTATTAATTGAACTATTCATGTTTCATGCAATCAATCATTCAAAATATATTGCAACTGATTCCCGCAGCAACGCGCGGGGTATCATCTAGTTGTATATATATACCCGACCTTTTGCTCCCAGGGAATACAAGTTGCATATTTCCTCATATGGTATTTATTAGAGCCCTAGGATTTGTTTCTCGCACACGTAGTGCTCTTGCGATCAAATATTGTGTCGCTGTTGTTTTGTATCGACCGGTCGTCACTAATTCTTTCTATTGGTCAACTCCTTCACCGCCTCCTTGGTGGATTGTCGTCCACCTCGTCCCGGTGATCCCTCAAACCACTGTCCATGGATCCTCCTCATCCACCCAGTCGATCTTCTATTTCATCCTGATCCCGATTCGCTCGCTCGTCGTCGAAATCGTGCGGCCCCTACCTGCCAGATCTGTTGTCTACTTGTCCTGATCAGATCCACCCGCCCGTTAGGCCCAACGTTGGGTTCTGTGACTCATGCTTCTAGCACTGAGTGACCACCGTTGCTGCAGGTTCTATGGCTGATGATTTTAGCACTGAGCGAGCATCGTCTACAAAGTCTGGTACACCCTCGTGGGTTTTGGATTTTGGAGCTTCCTTTCATGTCTTCTGATTCTTCCAAGCTGTCCAATCTTAGATTTCTTGATTTTCCTGTTCATGTTCTCACCGTTGATGGTACTCCTCTCCCTGTTGCTAGTTGAGGCACTCTACTATACTTCTTTTTCTGTTCCTAGTGTTCTCATGTTCCTCGACTTACCATGAACCCATTTTCTGCTGGTCAGCTTACTGACTCTGGTTGTCATGTCATTCTTGATGTTCTGGTAGAGGCTGGCCCTCGATGCCGCGACTCTCAGGGTCTTTGGGAGTTAGACTGGCTTCCTATCCCTTCTTTAGCCATCACTATCGCCAGGGTCCCTGACTCTGGTTGTCATGTCATTCTTGATGTCTGGTAGAGGCTGGCCCTCGATGTCGCGACTCTCAGGGTCTTTGGGAGTTAGACTGGCTTCCTATCCCTTCTTTCACCATCACTATCGCCAGTTCATATGCTTTTGTCGCTTCAGTTATCGGCTCCTTGTGATAGTGGCATCATCGATTCGGTCATCTTTGTGGTTCTTTCCGCGTCTTTAGTTTATCAAGGTCTTCGTGGTCTGTCTTAGGATATGTCTCTTTAGAGGGCCAGGGTTGTAGGCTTGGCAAACAGCAAATCATCCAGACCTTCAAATCATCAGATCTAATTGATCATAATCACTCGTGTTTAGGCGACACAACACACTTAATACCCTTGAGGCTCGCTGTAATTTACCCACCAATGCCACTACTTATAATCCTTTCTCCACCCCTTATCGTTCTCATTCTCTCACATCTGCATACCCACCTTTCCCTTAATGGATAACAGAGCTGCTCAAGGTTTTGGCGTCACCGCCGCAACCCTCACCATGGATAGTTCCCGTACTGTTGTGCCTCCCTTTCTCCTCCATGATCCCTTCCAGACTTGGTCGTCGACCTTCTCTGGCAGTACGATGCCATCCCCCCGCCTCGTCCCTCGCGAACCCCACCATTTTGCCAAGACCACCCGACCAAATACACGTGAGCGCCGTCCCACCGCTGCAACTTGGCGCATTCTCCTTCCCACCGTTGAGTCGCATGCGTTACCGCCGATGCGTCGGCTTGAACTCGCCGTCCCCGTTGCTCTAGACTCTAGGAACGAAAATTCCATCGATGCCATCCCACAGTGGTCTGGGATGCAGGGGCCATCTTTGTTGTGGTTGTGGATTCAAACCTTTAATTTCTCCAAGTACAAACTACAGATCACCTCAGGGATGGGACCGCAGGTGGAGTGCAATGGCTGCCGGAGTATGTCCAGGTCCCTTCACCGCATATGCTGCGCGCCCTTGGAGCTTCTGCCTTCGGTAGCTATGCCAACCTGCTGCAACAAGGTTAGCTCTCCTTTTTTTCAGAATTTTTTTCTTCATCTCTTGTTCTTCTGTTCTTGCCGTGGATGCATGATAGCACATATTTCAGATGCATGTATAACTGTATATGATGTAAGGATGATAAGGCAGTTACTGATGTTTATCGAAGACTCCTAATTAAATTAGAATAGGAAATTGCTTGCAATCTATTTGCAATTTCAATTGATTGCGTTTGGCAATGAGGTGTATGTAATACACTGAAAACTGACTGTTATCGGCAAAGTTGTGTGTGTATTTTGTAAACTGAGCTTTCATCATGTCTGATATTGTCCTTCTCTCTGCTATGAAGCATAGTTTCATCTTATCCCCTGGATCATTATGCTTGGTATTTGATCTTTAAAAGGCGTGGTTGCATGTTCTCTCGCCCGATGCTGTCTGTCATAAAGGCCATCAGTACATGTGCTAATTCGAACAATGGATCCATTGCCATGTTGAGGGTGGACATGCTCCCTGTGGTATTGGGTCATGGCTATGTAAACTAGCATAGTTTTTGTTCGAAATTGAAATATAGCTTTCAGAGTATTTTTGCAGCTTGTAATAAATTCTAGAACCTTTAACCAATAATATATGAAATTCTGGGTTAGTCGATAACAATGACCAACAGTACTCTTCTGAAGTTAAAATTATGAAATGTCAGATTGTAGTTCAATTCATTGTTATGTATAAGTTATTAGTACTGGTCTCCAACTTGTTTAATCTAGCAAGCCTAATGTTGTGAAATGATAGTTCAAGATAGACTTTGTGATTTAAGCCTGATATGTAAGGTAGAAGTTTGAAGAATACGTGCTAAACATTGTTGGTGAAAAATGAAGATGGATATGTTCTCTTGAGTTCAAAATGGACGTGGTTTTACCAAGCAGCCAATGTATCTTAATTATTATACTTTCTGTTTTACATTTAAGTTTTTGACATCACTTGAGTGGATTGTTTCATAGATACCTCTCGGTCACCCTTTCACGTGGATGAATAGTATGTCATGTTGTATTGATATACAGTACATGCTTTCTGTTAAAATGATGCTTCTTTGATCTCGCAACTTTAATGCTGACATCACATGGGTCAATTCGATAATAATACAATCTAGATTCTATTTATAAGTCCAAAATAATAGTCCTATAAATGGATTAAATTCATCATGCAGTGTTTTGGGCAGTCTGGCTGTGTATTGGAAATGTTACCATCAACTTCAATGGATCATGAGCACTTTTTTATGTACAGTATTCTGGAAGAGTTGCTACTGCTAGCTAGGGAGGCCCTATATATTGGATCCCTGCATTTAGCTATGTCATAGAATTGCTCTGCGATGGTTTTCCTTTTCATTAAAATAATGCTCTATTATTTCTTTTATTGTGCAAATAATACATCCATATACCAAACTTTTTCTTCAGCCATCTCCATAATAGAGATGGGAAGTGTATTTCTTCTCACCTCAACACTTGTTGAAGAACTTTATGCCACCTGCTTTGGTACTGCCAGTGTACTTCATGATAAAATGAATGGACATCTATTGTTTCACTCAGTAAGCTAAATCTGTTGCTGCTTAATATTACTATTGACCAAATAATGGATCTAATGCAAAGTTTCTCCTTCTCTCACTAAATAAAAAAGATAAACCTTGTCGCATTTATTCCTTGTTTTTATTTTCTGAAATCAGAGATTTGCTTCTAATTTGTAGAGATATATCACAATATTTTTCTATCCCAGTTGTAGCATTTGTTCCTATTTCTCCTTTTGTCATTTTTACATCTGGGCATATGATGTTTTGTAGTGTCTCAAAGATTAGCCTTTTACAAGTGATATATTCTGTATTTTTTAATGCATTTCTGGCTGATCTTATTACAAGTGATAATCATATGATGCTTGCCTCTCCCATGAGAGTAATGAGAATATATTTGAATTTTGAAATTTGAGATATTATCCAAACCAATATATGACATGTTGTGAATTTCTCTCTCTCGGCAGTGCAAGGCGATGGCAAGCAAAATTAACCAAAGCGACAGCTCTTCCCCACCTTGGAGCTCCGCGTCCCTGCTTGAAGGATTCAAACCAGGGACATTGGAATTTGAACAAGACACCAGCGATGGGCATAGGAAGGCATGACTCGCCTGCGCCATCCACGAGTAGTGGGTTAGCATTGTGACGGTCCAAGACTCTATAACATGTAGCTTCCTTTTACCTTACAAAATATTTGCTTTGATTGGAGGCACCTTATATTTTAGCAAACATTTATTTATTCACTTCCTCCTAGTGTATAAGACCCATGAAACATGCATCGATCAATTATTTACCTTTTTTGGGTATCTTTGATTGTTGAGAGGGAATTTGTACATATGGAAGGAAGTATCATGTAAAATAATGTACCATCAAATTGTGGATCTGTTTGCTTTCTTCAATTTATGGTTTATCATAAGTTTTCATTGTCATTTTCAACAAGGAATTTTTATCTGTTTATTGTATTTTTTTCAGCTTCCAAAGTCATTCGAGAGTTCAGGCATTGCCGGGGAGATCAAGGCATAGTTTGTTGGAGCGGTAGATGCAGTCTGTGTGCTCGCACCGATCCCAGAGGTTCAGAGGCGGAGTTACCAATACCACCCCAGGAGCTCAGTTTACCATGGTGAGCTATCTGGTTTATCAAGAACTTGCAATGTATACTGATTAGTTTAGTTTCTTGAAATTTGGGGAGATTGGGCATCTCCATGAAGGAACATGGGTTCGAATTCTTCTTGATTAAATTACTTTGTAGAGGTCCTTGACTTGAAGGGGGCTCAGTGATATGTCATTTCCCCATACGCAAAAAAAGACGAAGAGTGAGTTGCAACACCTTAGACTTGGATCTAAAAAGTAGAGACAATGTTATTAACTAAAGGATTTATGCAGCACAATGAAGAAAGAGGGGGATATATAAAGGATGAAGCAAACCTCGCTGGCAAATAGCAGGTTGTTCCATTTTTAGCCTGCAATTACACATGAAGTATATATAACTAGATGAAAAATAAAATAGTTTGAAGGATGAATGAAGTATCTATGTAGTAATTGAGCAATAACTTGGAAATCATTATCTGAAGGCTAATTAAGAAATTGGACATCACAATGCAAATTTTGATATTCACATTGACATTGCAGAACAAAAAATCAACACACCACTTTATAGTGAATGCAACATCACAACATAGTACACGACCACAAGATATATAATAGCATTGTACATTATTCAACATGAACATTTAATTGCAGAACTGCACAACACTTGGGTAATAAGATGAAATACAAAAATAGTTTGAACTATGAATAAATTTATTTTGTAGTAATCCAACAAAAACTTGCAGATCATTGTGTGAATGTAAAACTGAACATCACATAATTGAGCATCACATTCCATATATAACTCAGGATCACAATGAGAAATTGGATATCTCAACTCAAAATTTGATCTTCACATTGACATTGCATAACTGAACATCAACACACCACTTTATAGTGAATGCAACACCACAAGATATAAAACATTGCACATAATTCAGCATGAACATTAATTGCAGAACTGAACATCACTTAGGTACACTCAGCTAACTAGAATAATGACACGTAATTAGATACTATGAATGACACACTTAATTAGCTAAAACTAGGCAGAACAGTCGCCTAGACTTACCAAGAACAATGACACTAGGATTTTTTTTTTCTGAATAAGCTATAACTATGGATTAACTCGGTAAACCGAGCTACTCCTCATCGTCAGAGATCTCGATGATGATGGTCTCCTTCCCCTTTGCACTTCGCAGGATCTCCGCCTCATGGGTGGCCTCTAACGGTGATGGAAAGAAGGCCAACCTTGACTTCATATACGCACGAGCACACTTAGCAAACTCGGTATAGGACTTGAAGTTGCCAACCATGCCTTCAAAAAATATCCAGGAACTATCATTTAATGCGATTTGACGCACGGTGGCGTCCGAGCGGGCTTCTCCAATGGAGGCCTCGACGGCTAGCTGCTCGTCAAAGATGTTGGGGTCGGCTAACATGGTGTCTACCACAGCCTTGTTCGCGCGCAAGGCCACGATTTGCGTCATGGCGGCCAAATGCTCCGCGAGATCACGACAGAATGGTGTTGACCAAATCGACGACGTGCAGCGAACACTGGGATTTGGGGCTGGTTTGGAGAAAAGATCTCCTTCCTAAGGTTGTTGAGCCATGGATGAGTAGCAGAAGTGCCTACCTCTTAGTCTAAGTGTGAGCAGGTGGAGGATTAGGTAGGTCACCACCCTAGAAGATTAAGCAGTGGAGGGGGAGAGTTACAACACGATAATTGGGGGTTATCACTTACATAAACCAGTCTAACAGAAGACTAAGTAAATTACCACGTATAATTACAGATCATCTATTAAGTAAACGATGATCCTGATGGGACAGAACATATCTCGCATATCAAACGACAAATGTAGAACTTAGATTAAAACATAGTTTCGCTACATAGTTCATCGCCGGATCCCGCTACATAGTTATTCACCAGAGTTCATCCACGGCAGCTTACTTAAGCGAAATCTAGCTAGATAGAGGTAGGCGGCGGCAGATCCGAGCGACGGAGGCGGCAGCCCACGGATTCTTCGCGACGAAGCACACGCACACGTCGGTGTACTGGCGGTAGGAGACCTGGTACACCTCCTTGGCCGTAGAGCATGTTGGTGGTCGGCTTTAGGTACTCGGTCGACACGAGAAATCGCCTCCATCCGTGTGCGCCATCATTGATGGAGGGGTTGCCGAACCGGATGAAGCCGGGTTGGGTGGAGCTGTCGGCCGACGAGTTGCGCCCCCTCCGTAGGGTTCGCGTCCACGTCCCCCAACTCCTCCATGACCTGACATCTACGCTTGAAAGGGTGGGGAACAACCAGAATCGATCGCCGGAGCTCGAACCAAGTGTGGCGGAAGTGGATAGGATTGGAAAGTTGTGTGGGCTTTAAAACGGGCCGACACACGAAAGCGTAGCGTTTTAGGCTGCCGGAGTAGATGCCCATTAGGACAGAGAGGTAACATTGCATATAACGGCCATGAATGTTCAGAGCATTGAAATCAACGATCCAAATTACCAAACGCATGAGAAGGCTCAGTTTAGGTTCGGTTATACTGTCCTAAATATGGACTAAAATCATGTCTCTGGCCAAAAATACAAAAAAACATTGGAAAAATAATCAAAACCTTTTGTGGTATGTTCATATGATGATATGACGCCTCTCGATTTTTTTTCACATTTTTCCCCGCAATTGCTATTTTCCAAGAATATAAATCACATTTAGACATTTAATGAGTTTTATTCAATATGGAACTATTAGTACCTTAAAAAGGATTAAACCACATGGAAAAATCATATACATATTGTAGATAATCTCTTATGTATCACCAACAAAGTTATTTTTGTATTTGAAATATTCCCTTTAGCAAGATCAAACTTTTAAGCTTGCAATTTTCTATTTTGATTTTTTGGAAAATGAAAATGTTGTCAAAAATTCATGTAGTGTAAGTTGGAAGTGTGGCGGAAGCGGATAGGATTGCGGTGGAGGGGAGGGGAGAGTACACTAAGCTAACCTTATCGACCAATGAATGGGGGTTGTTGGTTTCTAAAGCACACGGTTGTTTTGTTCGAACTATTTGCAATGTGTGCACTGCATGCATGCAAAGTACTTTGCGTTTTCACGAGGCTTCATGTAGTCGGTTTAGTTACAGTATCACATATTGACTAAAATCATATCTTTGGCCAGAAATACAAAAATAATTGAAAAAAAACGGTTAAATCTTTTTCTGGTATGTTCATATGATCATTTGACGCCTCTAGATTTTTTCACATTTTTTGGTGCGCATATAAATCACTTTTAAACATTTAATGAGTTTTATTCAATATCGAACTATTATTACCTTGAAAAAAGGAGTAAACCGCATGGAAAAATCATATACATGTTGTTGATCATCTCTGTATGTCTCACCAACAAAGATATTTTGGTATTCAAATATTTCCTTTACTAAGATCAAACTTTTAATCTTACAATTTCTATTTCGAATTTCTAGAAAAGGAAAATGTTGTAAAAAGATAAGATTTTTTGCATGTGATCATTATCCCATCTTACAATATTGCGATAAAAAATTCAGCCCATTTCGAAAAATCGTTAATGCGCATTATGTTCTAACCCGAGGATTTCACATGCAAGATCATAGATTATAAAGGAAGTGTTAAGAGCACATCACACAAATCTTCAAAGTTTGTATCTGTAATTTGGAACCCACCTACATTTGCAATACTTATTAACCATTTCACCTTCAATTTACACCTTTTCAATATTTAAAGACATGTTTTACATTTTCAAAGTAGCAAATTAATTACTTTAGTGTTGAAATGCAAGAAAATTAGCCAAAAACTATTGCGAAAAACTTTTTCTGGTATGTTTACATTATGGAAATGTGTCATTGTATTGTTTGTAAAATTTTCGTGGGCATGAGTTATTTAAAAAGATTTTATGGGCATTTAACCAATAAATTAAAAATTTACTAGTAGAATGTCCGTGCGTTGTCACGGGCTTTTTAACTATTTTATTGGAATTGTATATAAACATAATGCATATATATTTTACATATATAGAAAAGATGGTTAGTATAATCAAAATCTACTTCATTTGCAATGTAAGTTGGTAAAAAAGGTGATTTAATTATAAAGGGCAGCCCGGTTCATGTAGCTCCGGCTTGCGCAGGGTCCGGGGAAGGGTCCGACCACTTTGGGTCTATTGTACGCAGCCTTTCCCTACATTTCTACAAGAGGCTGTTTCCAGGACTTGAACCCGTGATCTCATGGTCACAAGGCAGCAGCTTTACCACTGCACCAAGGCTTGCGCCAATTATGTATACATAAAAAATAAAAAATTAGCTGATAATTTGTTATGAATTTAGACTTGATGCTGATAGATAAGTCTTTGTACTCCAGTCTTTGTGGGGCTGCAGCACATGGTCCTTTTGTCCTTGTGGCTGTTAGGCTGTTAGGATAGCATCTTAGACTAGCATCTTAGACTTTCAGTTAGCATCTTAGACTAGCATCTAGCATATGCTTGGCTGGCTAGCAGCCCCTATAAATATGTAACCCCAACCCCTCAGGTTGTTATGGCATTGTGTGAGAAATAACTAGAAAATTGCCCCAACTCCAGTGTCATCCTCTTCCTAGCATGAGAGTAAGGTTCAAGAGACTAACAAGTTGTATCAGAGCCTCGTTATCCTGCAGCGTGAGCATCTCCTGCTCACCCATTTCCCTTGGGAAGGAGCAGCCCCAGCCCAAAGCAACAGCCGCGCCAGCCGCCAAGAGAGCAGCAGCGGCATCGGCTGCCCCTGGTCACCTTTCTCCCTCCACGCGGCCGAGCAGCAGCTCGTCTGCAGCCACCAGCCATTCGCGCAGCAGCCCCCCAGCAGCGAGCCATGTCTGCAGGCCACTCTCAGCACACGGCTACCTCGAGTACGCGGCGTCGGCAGGAGGCCGAGCTCGCCGTGGCAGAGGAGCGTGAGCGAGCGGCTGCAACAAACGTTGCGACGGCAGCTGTAACACCCTCAGTGTCAGGCATCTGTAAATTTTTTGTTAATATAGTTCTCTGTGATTAGCAAGCCTCTAATCACCTTTGATCAAGCCTTGATAAACCTTGAGTCCAAACAAAACCCAAAGTGCCTTTTGTTGAATATTAAAAATAAGTGATGAATTAAACATTGTCCAATAATTGTGGAACCACTTTTGAAAAATCACTAATAATCAGTGGACCATGCCAATATGATTTTGGGTATTTATCATGCCACTGAAAAATTTCAAACAATTCTAAACAGTAGCCAAAAACCCCCAAATAACCATTTAATATTTAATTCAAATATTAAATGACTTTTAAAATTGTCCAAACTAGTTGTGGCACTAACCTAGGGTGATTGCTAAATTATGGGGCACATTAAAAAATTTTCAAAAATGTCTAGGTAACTAAAATAAATACAAAAAGAAATAAACAGAAAAGCAAAAAGAAAAAAAAGAAAAAATAAAAGGAAACCTAATCTAGCCCCACCCACTGGCCCTTTCCCCTGCTCCCCCCCGGGCCACCCAGCCCACTAGCAAGCCCAAGCCCCCCCCCCCACGGCGATCATCTCCCTCCTGTTCATCCCCTCCCCTCCGTGTCACTCATCCCCTGGCCAGGACGCACGCCATGGTCGCCGTGGCGCCCATCCGGCGAGCCACCGGCGGGGATAAGAGCCCCCCCCCGCGCCCCTCCCTCCCTCTGAAACCCTAACCCGCACGTTCCAGATCCCCCTCCCCACTCTCCTGCTTCCTCCCCGAGCTCGACGGGCGTCCGTCGTGGGCACGCCACCATCGTCCTCATGGCACCGGCCCCCATTCACCACGCCAAGTTTTCCAGGAGCTTCAGCACCTTCGACTCTACCCCCCTCGCGCGCTAATTTTGCCGGAGCCGTTCCACAACCGCCGCCATCTTCGTCGTCTCCCGCCACGGCCACCGCGCCGCCGTCGTCGATTCGCACGCCCTGAGCTCCCCCATCCTCCCTGAAACCGCCCAGGTGCTCACTGTGAGCTCCTCCTTCGACCCCCTCGCTTTTCCCCCTCGATCCGTTGTCGTAATGGCCATTCCGGTGAGCCACGGCCTCCATGGCCGCACCCTGTTGTTGTCGTTTGCCGCGTGGCTACTGTCCTCTATGGCCGCGCCCCTCACTACCCTGCGCAGCACGAGCGCACTCGTGGACGCCCCCTCGCGGCTCGCCATACCCCCTGCACGCCCCCTCGCCGGAGCGCCGTCCTGGCCCGGCGCGAGCTCGCAAGCATTAGCCATGGGCATGGCTAAGCCACCCCCTGGTTAATTAGCCAGGCTAACCCCCCCATGCTAATTAAGAAAGAAAGTAACCCCCTGTGTATGTCCAGTGGCCCCCCAGCCATTAGGTAAATCAAATAACTAATTAAAATGGCAATTATGAATGTGTGAGTATGACATGTGGGTCCTAGGCCCTGTTAAGTTAATTAAATTTTAATTAAACTGCTAGTGTATGACATGTGGGTCCAGGGTAATTTAATTTAATAAAAATGTTTTATTTGGCTGTGAGGCTGACATGTGGGTCCCATATGTCAGTTTGACCTGGTCAACCGTCTGTGGATAATGTTTATTTATTTAATAAAAGAAAATCCAGAAATTGATTTAAAATGATTTAAACTTTGAATTTGAATATCTTTTAAATCGTAAGTCAGATTCAAAAACTTTATACATGAAAATTGATCAGAAAAATATAACGAATATGGTTACGCTATCCGTATGTCTACCCCACCCCGCTAACACACCGATCATCGACATTCCCCCCCTCTGGGCTGTCTGTCGATAATTCCCGGTACCGATAAAAAGGTACCCGGATGAATTTATTCCGAACACGAAAGTTGTCCGGAATGGTTCAACTAACACGTATACACCCCCGTTATCTTTTTCGGATGTCCACGACACCTCCGGCATGAACCCTCCCCCCTCCGGACACCCTGTCCGGTAATCACCCGGAGCTGGCAGTTCATCCCCGGATGAATTCCCGCTCCGAGCAACGTGCATTGCACTGCGTTAGAACACCGTTAACATTGCATACGTCATGCTACTCATCTGTTTGCTATGATTGCTTTATATTTATTATTTCTTCCCCCTTTTGTTCTCCGGTAGACCCCGCTGCTACCGCCGACTACACTGCTGCCGGGTACGACTACTTCGTCGACGACCCTGCCCCTACCGTCGAGCTACCAGGCAAGCAGAGCCATTCTCTTCCCCAGATATCGCCTACCTTTCCGTACTTTCTTGCACTAGGCATTGTTACTGCTGCTGCTACGATTACAATCCTATTCAATTGCATAGCCTGATTTTGTCGCCCCTTGATGTACCTCCTTTATCCTATGCTGCCTATTATATTTATGCATTATTCAACAGTGAACCCTGCGCATTGTTAGCTAGGACTAGATAGCGGGCCGTGATCACTCAGGGGGGTGAACACGGATACAATATATTCAACTACACAGGTACGGTACAAAGAAGACACCGCCAAAGGCCCCTATCTGGGTTATGCCTAGTCACCTCAAGTGTGAGATATCCAGGAGTAATCCTTGTACTCCACTCGAGGCTGATTTTGTCTTGCCGCCATAGGGTCTTGGACAGCGGTTGTCCTTAAAGGTAAGAAGTCGGGCGACCCAACGGTGCCCGCGAGCGGTATATCGTCGGGAACGACAGGGAGGGTACGACCGACGTTGCTGGCGTGCTTGGCCCCTGTTCGTATCTCGCGAGAGTTACCAAACCACGAAAGTCGAGCTCTACCAAGAGCACACGCGAGACAAGGTAAGGAGACGGTTCACCTTGTTGGTAACCGCAGTGACTTGGTGGGACGACAGAGCAGGCACCGATGTACTGGTGGTCCTGACTGCTGTCGTTGACCGCGGGTCGGTTAAGTCGAGGCCACGATAACGGTTGTCACGCAGGTTAATTAAAATGTTAAATGGTTCGGCGGATGACTTGAGAGACCCGTTGGTCTGTACGCACTACCTTCACGTGGGATAAGGAGTTATGGGCTCCCCTGCGTCGTAGTTTGTCCGAAAGCTCTTCAGACGTCAGCAGTACTGCGCCTGATCGCCGGAAAGTGGTCTTGTCTTTTTGCTGCAGCAGGTGTGTTTGGATTTGCTTTTGCTTCACCGGCCAGACTCGCACCGTGCAGGAGCGTGCAAGGGTGAGGGACCTAGACCCCTTGGCGCATAGGATATAGTCCGGCGGATGGCCTCTCTGCTGAGCCTAGGATGAACTGCGATGTGTCGGATAGCCTCGTTGGGGCGTTCCCTAACAACGTTCACGCCACCCTGGAGATCCGAGCGTGCAGGCTGAACAGTAGTGCACCCCTGCAGGGAGTTTAATCTATTCGAATAGCCATGTCCACGGTAACAGGACGCTTTATGCTGAAGCTGGATCTTACCACTAGAAACTACTACTATTAAACTGTATGGTTCCGGGTCTTCTTCCTCGCAGGGAGTCGAGGAGGGGAACTCGGAGGCATTATTATTATTAATCATTACAACTTATATTATACAATGTTGCAGCAACTTCTGCTTCATTGTTACTTTATTGCTTTATATGAACTGTTGGCTGTTTCTCTTCTCATGCTGCAAGACAACGTCGGAAGATGCTAGTCTTCGATAGGCCTAGCTTCTTATCCTTATTCTGATTTCTATCTTGTAGTCCACTATATATACAGCCTCCCCTTTCCGTTGATACAAATGCATAATGCTTAGTAGCGGACGTAAGACTCGCGGGTATGCTAGATACTCACCTTTGCTTTATTTCCCCTTTTATGTTTTTCCTGATCGGCCGCTGCAGTCGACGTTGGAGCCCAGGAGCAGGAGTACCCCGAAGGCGGATACTACTACGTCGAGACCCCCATTGACCAGGACCAGGAGTAGTTTCGGAGGCTCCCAGGCAGGAGGCCTTGCCTTTTCGATCTGTATCTCTGATGTTATTTGTGCTAGCCTTCTTAAGGCAAAACTTGACTAACTATGTCTGTACTCAGATATTATGGCTGGTATAACTTATGTATTCGGGTCCGCGTGACCCCCTTTATTGTAACATATTGGTTTATCCTTTTGTGTTTAGTGTTGTGCTGTGATATTCTCACCGTGGCACCCTAATCTCCGCCGTGTACCCTGCGTGTATGATTACTGTACACGGTCTGATTTTGGGGGCGTCACAAGTTGGTATCAGTGCCGACTGCCTGTAGGAAGCCACCTCACCACTACCTGGTCGAAGTTGAGTCTAGACTTTGAAAAAGTATTTTGCTAACTTAATATTTGGCTTACGGGCCCACATCGATGTCACTACGTGTGATATCTATGGTATTAGGATCCTTTTCTCCTTACCTATGCTCTGGGAATCTGCTCTCTTATCCTTGCTGGTAAGTTTTACAAAATCTGACATTAGGATCACGTTCTCTTGATTCCACCCGGCGTTTTTGGTGCTTCCCCCATTGATTGAGTCGTGTCGCAGGAGTCATACCCCAGGTCCCGGACCGCGGATCCCATTCTCATTCTGGGTAGGCCGCGCGTCCTCTGGCATTAACTCCTGTGGCCAACAGTTTTCTTGCGGCGTGATTGACATAGTGGAATCTATGTCGCGTCGTGTAATCCTTACCACGGTCTGCGCGCCGCCTAGTGTGTCCTTTTTCCTTAATTTCTGCGACGTTACGCTGCCCGATTTTTGATTGATTCTATGTGTGGATGTGTATGTCTTATATGACTACTCCTATATATATTCGCGCCTCCTTTTTGTTGTCGCTTTACCTCTTACTTGTTTTCGGCATCTCGTTAAAATGTTCATCGCTGAAATACCCCTGTTAAATTCTAGCAGGATGGCTGGTCGTGGTGGTCGTGGTCGTGGTCATGGTGCCAACGATCCACCTCCGCCGCCGGACTACATGGCCGCGATGATGCAGCAGTTTCAGATGAACCAAGTGTTTATGCAAGGAGTCATAGATCAGCTCCAGAACCAGAATCAGAACCAGAACCAGCACCAGAACCAACCGCCTGTGGTTACTCTGCGGGATTTCATGCGTCTGAATCCCCCTCTCTTCCACCAGCCTGAACAGCCGCTGGATGCTGATGATTGGCTTCGTGACATCACTCGACAGCTGGAGTTCACTAATGTGAGCGCTGCTGATTACGTCAACTTTGCGTCCTATTTCTTGCGTGGCCCCGCTGCTCAGTGGTGGGACACTTACAAGGGCTCGCTACCTGAAGGGACTGTCGTCACCTGGAATGACTTCAAGACTGCCTTCCGTGCTCGTTATGTCCCCCAGGCGATTATGAACCGTATGAAGGCCGAGTTCTGCAACCTTGTTCAGGGCAACAAAACTGTCGAGGCATATCAGAGGGAATTCCTCCGCCTCTCCCGCTATGCTGCAAGTGACCTCCCCAATGATGCAAGTAGGAAAGATAAGTTCCGTGATGGGCTCAACGCAGATCTCCAGTTTGCACTAGCTTTGCACGTCTTCCCCGACTTCGCCACCATGGTGAACCAGACTATCACTCTTGAGACCGCTCAGCTTAAGTTCGGTGGTTCCCCGAAGCGCCCCCGTGATGCTGGCTCATCTTCGGGCACAGCACAGAAGCAACGCGTTTGGCTTCCCCACAGTGTGTATCGTCCACCTGCCCCGGCACCAAGGCCGTCGTATGTTGCACCTCGTCTGCCTCCGCCCCCGCCGAGATAGCCGAAGACTGAGACTGCACCCCTCCGTCCTCAAGATGGCCTGTGTTTCAAGTGCCGTCAGCCAGGCCATATTTCCAGAGACTGCCCTCAGCGACAGAATCAACTGGTAGTTCACCCTGCTGGCCGCGGAAATGGCCGTGGCAACAATGGGACCCTCAACTATAATACTGGGTCAAATCCTCATGCTCGTGGTCATGCTTACAACATTGATGTTGAAGCAGCTCAAGCACAGCCCGCTACAGTGATGGGTACTCTCCTCGTTAACTCGATACCTGCTACTGTTTTATTTGATACAGGAGCATCGCATTCATTCATGTCTGGAGCATTTGCATCTAAGCATGGCATATACCACGAAAAGATGCGTACCCCCTTAATAGTCCGGACTCCCGGTACCTAGTGTCGTGTTGACATGGTTGCCCCTAACCTCACTGTCGGGATCGAAGGATTTGAGTTCATGGTTTCTCCACACATTCTGAAAACCTCCACCATCGACCTTATCCTTGGCATGGATTGGCTGAAAACCCACGATGCCGCACTTTATTGTGGCACCAAGGTCATCCAACTTTTTCATCCTTCTGGCGCGATTTTGAGTCATACTGCCATTGTGTCGATGAATGCCGAAGCTCGTATATATGCTCCGAATGCCTTGAATGTCGCACCTCTCGAAGGGATTGAGAAAGTCCAAATCGTTTGTGATTTTACCGACGTATTCCCAGAAGAACTGCCGGGGATACCCCCGATTAGGGAAGTTGAATTCGTCATCGACTTGAAGCCTGGCACCGTCCCTATTGCCAAGCGCCCATATAAGATGCCACCTCACCACCTCCTTGAATTGAAGAAGGAGATCGACACGACCCTCGAGAAAGGCTTCATCCGTCCAAGTTCCTCTGCTTGGGGAGCACCTTCGCTCTTTGTCAAGAAGAGTGATGGCACGAACCGTTTGGTCCAAGATTACCGACCTATCAACCAGGCCACGATACAGAACAAGTACCCCCTCCCTCGGATCAATGATCTTTATGATCAACTTGCTGGATCCACGGTGTTTTCAAAACTCGACTTAAGGTTGGGTTACCATCAGATCCGGTTCCGTGATGAGGACATCCCGAAGACTGCATTCATTACTCGCTATGGTTCATACGAGTACACTGTCATGTCCTTTGGCTTGACAAATGCACCAGCCACCTTCTCCAGATTGATGAACTATATATTCATGGAATACCTCGACAAGTTCGTCGTGGTTTATCTGGATGATATATTGATTTACTCCAAGACCGATGCAGAACATGCTGAACATCTTCTTCTTATACTGGAAAAGCTTCGAGAACACAAACTCTATGCTAAGTATTCTAAGTGTGAATTCTGGCTTCCTGAAGTAACCTACCTTGGTCATGTGATTTCCAAGGATGGTGTTGCTGTCAACCCCGAACGTATTCAGGCTATTCTTGACTGGACTCCGCCCAGGACTGTCAAGCAAGTCAGAAGTTTCCTCGACCTTGCCAGCTATTGCCGCCGTTTTGTCGAGAATTTCTCCAAGATTGCCAAGCCTCTGACTAATCTGCTTCACAAAGGCGTCAAGTTTGAGTGGACTGATAAATGTCAAGAAAGTTTTCAAGCTCTCAAGGACAAGCTCACTTCTCCCCCAGTGCTTGCTCCCCCTGATACTCAGAAGGACTTCGTGATATATTGCGACGCGTCCCGTCAAGGATTAGGCTGTGTCCTAATGCAAGAGCGCAAAGTGATTGCTTATGGCTCTCGTCAACTGCGTGCTCACGAAGATAAGTATCCAACTCATGATCTCGAATTGGCAGCGGTCATTTATGCATTAAATCTGTGGCGACATTACCTCGTCGGTAATCGTTGCGAGATCTACACCGACCACCAAAGCCTGAAGTACCTATTTACTCAACCAGACCTGAATCTCCGCCAGCAGAGATGGCTCGAGACAATAGCCGACTACAACATGGGAATTTCTTACACCCCTGGCAAAGCTAATGTGGTGGCCGATGCCTTAAGCCGCAAAGCCTACTGTTCTGAACTCGAAGTCCAGATAGAGCAGCCACTTCTGTATGAAGAGCTCCGCAAGTTGAACCTTGAAATTGTTCCGCAGGGACATGTGAATAACCTTGTTGTTGAGCCGGACCTCGACAGCACCATCAAGTGGATACAAACATGTGACTCTGATGTCGAGAAGATCAAGAAGTATATCGCTAGAGGAAAACCATCATGATTCACTGTTGCTGATGATGGTACGTTGTATTTCAAGAATCGTTTAGTGGTCCCTAGGAGTAAGCCCAATCTAAACTTGACCCCGCGCGTCATGAAAGAAGCTCATGATACTCCTTTGTCGATTCACCCTGGTAGTACCAAGATGTACCAAGACCTTCGTCAGCGGTACTGGTGGTCTAACATGAAGCAAGACATTGCTCGTTATGTTGAAGAGTGTGACGTTTGTCGTCGCGTCAAGGAAAAACACCAAAGACCTGCTGGAACTCTGCAACCACTCTCTATTCCCGAATGGAAATGGGACAAGATTGAAATGGACTTCGTCACCGGATTTCCCCGATCTCAGAAGGGTCATGATGCCATCTATGTCGTCATCGACCGATTCTCCAAGGTTGCCCACTTTCTGCCTGTCAAGGAGACGATCTCTGCTAGTCAGTTAGCATACTTATATGTTTCTAGAATTGTTTCCCTCCACGGTATTCCGTTGGAGATCAGTTCAGACCGTGGCAACATTTTCACCTCGAAGTTCTGGGATAGTTTCCAAGAAGCTATGGGCACTCACCTAAATTTCAGCACCGCTTATCACCCCCAGTCGCAAGGACAAGTCGAACGCGTGAATCAAGTGCTTGAAGACATGCTTCGAGCTTGTGTCATTTCATTCGGTAAGAAATGGGAGGAATCTCTTCCATTTGCTGAGTTCTCGTACAACAATAGCTATCAGGCTAGTCTGAAGATGGCACCCTTTGAAGTTCTCTATGGACGTAAGTGTCGAACCCCTCTGAATTGGTCAGAGACTGGAGAACGAACTCTCATTGGTCCGGACATTATTCAGCATGCCGAAGATCAGGTTCGCGTTATTCGGTAACACTTGAAAGCTGCTCAGTCCCGTCAAAAGAGCAACTATGATCGCAAGCACAAGGAAATGGTCTATCAACCTGGCGAATATGCTTACCTCCGTGTCACCCCGATGCGAGGCACTCATCGTTTCGGGATCAAAGGCAAATTAGCTCCTCGCTACATTGGCCCGTTCTGTATCCTTTCCAGGAGTGGACCAGTGGCATACCGTTTGGAATTGCCGCCGAACCTCTCTCAAGTCCACGATGTCTTCCACGTGTTTCAACTCCGACGCTGCTTCAAGGACCCCATCCGCGAAGTGGAACATGATATGATTGAGCTGCAGCAGTACTTGACTTATCAGGAACATCCGAGCCGCATTCTCGATCAGTCTGAACGCAAAACCCGCAACAAGACAACCAAGTTCCTCAAGGTTCAGTGGTCGAATCATTCTGAAGATGAAGCCACTTGGGAACGCGAAGACCGTCTCTGCGATGAATACCCCGATCTTTTCCCCTCTACCGCTTAGATTCTCGGGACGAGAATTCTTGTAGTGGGGGAGATTTGTAACACCCTCAGTGTCAGGCATCTGTAAAACTTTTGTTAATATAGTTCTCTGTGATTAGCAAGCCTCTAATCACCTTTGATCAAGCCTTGAACCTTGAGTCCAAACAAAACCCAAAGTGCCTTTTGTTGAATATTAAAAATAAGTGATGAATTCAACATTGTCCAATAATTGTGGAACCACTTTTGAAAAATCACTAATAATCAGTGGACCATGCCAATATGATTTTGGGTATTTATCATGCCATTGAAAAATTTCAAACAATTCTAAACAGTAGCCAAAAACCCCCCAAATAACCATTTAATATTTAATTCAAATATTAAATGACTTTTAAAATTGTCCAAACTATTTGTGGCACTAACCTAGGGTGATTGCTAAATTATGGGGCACATTAAAAGTTTTAAAAAAATGTCTAGGTAACTAAAATAAATACAAAAAGAAATAAACAGAAAAGCAAAAAGAAAAAAAAAGAAAAAATAAAAGGAAACCTAATCTAGCCCCACCCACTGGCCCTTTCCCCTGCTCCCCTCTGGGCCACCCAGCCCACTAGCAAGCCCAAGCCCCCCCCCCCACCGCGGTCATCTCCCTGCTGTTCATCCCCTCCCCTCCGTGTCACTCATCCCCTGGCCAGGACGCACGCCATGGTCGCCGTGGCGCCCATCCGGCGGGCCACCAGCGGGGATAACAGCCCCCCCCCCCCGCGCCCCTCCCTCCCTCTGAAACCCTAACCCGCACGTTCCAGATCCCCCTCCCCACTCTCCTGCTTCCTCCCCGAGCTCGACGGGCGTCCGTCGTGGGCACGCCGCCGTCGTCCTCACGGCACCGGCCCCCATTCACCACGCCAAGTTGTCCAGGAGCTTCAGCACCTTCGACTCTGCCCCCCTCGCGCGCTAATTTGGCCGGAGCCGTTCCACAACCGCCACCATCTTCGTCGTCTCCCGCCACGGCCACCGCGCCGCCGTCGTCGATTCGCACGCCCTAAGCTCCCCCAGCCTCCCTGAAACCGCCCAGGTGCTCACTGTGAGCTCCTCCTTCGACCCCCTCGCTTTTCCCCCTCGATCCGTTGTCGTAATGGCCATTCCGGTGAGCCACGGCCTCCATGGCCGCACCCTGTTGTTGTCGTTTGCCGCGCAGCTACTGTCCTCTATGGCCGCGCCCCCTCACTACCCTGCGCAGCACGAGCGCACTCGTGGACGCCCCCTCGCGCCTCGCCATACCCCCTGCACGCCCCCTCGCCGGAGCGTCGTCCTGGCCCGGCGCGAGCTCGCAAGCATTAGCCATGGGCATGGCTAAGCCCCCCCCAGTTAATTAGCCAGGCTAACCCCCCCCCATGCTAATTAAGAAAGAAAGTAACCCCCTGTGTATGACCAATGGCCCCCCCCAGCCATTAGGTAAATCAAATAACTAATTAAAATGGTAATTATGAATGTGTGAGTATGACATGTGGGTCCTAGGCCCTGTTAAGTTAATTAAATTTTAATTAAACTGCTAGTGTATGACATGTGGGTCCAGGGTAATTTAATTTAATAAAAATGTTTTATTTAGCTGTGAGGCTGACATGTGGGTCCCATATGTCAGTTTGACCTGGTCAACCGTCTGTGGATAATGTTTATTTATTTAATAAAAGAAAAACCAGAAATTGATTTAAAATGATTTAAACTTTGAATTTGAATATCTTTTAAACCGTAAGTCAGATTCAAAAACTTTATACATGAAAATTGATCAGAAAAATATAAAGAATATGATTACGCTATCCGCATGTCTACCCCACCCCCCTAACACACCGATCATCGACATTCCCCCCCTCTGGGCTGTCTGTCGATAATTCCCGGTACCGATAAAAAGGTACCCGGATGAATTTATTCCGAACACGAAAGTTGTTCGGAATAGTTCAACTAACACGTATACACCACCGTTATCTTTGTCGGATGTCCACGACACCTCCGGCATGAACCCTCCCCCCTCCGGACACCTTGTCCGGTAATCACCCGGAGCTGGCAGTTCATCCCCGGATGAATTCCCGCTCCGAGCAACGTGCATTGCACTGCGTTAGAACACCGTTAACATTGCATACGTCATGCTATTCATCTGTTTTCTATGATTGCTTTATATTTATTGTTTCTTCCCCCTTTTGTTCTCCGGTAGACCCCGTTGCTACCGCCGACTACACTGCTGCCGGGTACGACTACTTCGTCGACGACCCTGCCCCTACCGTCGAGCTACCAGGCAAGTAGAGCCATTCTCTTCCCCAGATATCGCCTACCTTTCCGTACTTTCTTGCACTAGGCATTGTTACTGCTGCTGCTACGATTACAATCCTATTCAATTGCATAGCCTGATTTTGTCGCCCCTTGATGTACCTCCTTTATCCTATGCTGCCTATTATATTTATGCATTATTCAGCAGTGAACCCTGCGTATTGTTAGCTAGGACTAGATAGCGGGCCGTGATCACTCAGGGGGGTGAACACGGATACAATATATTCAACTGCACAGGCACGGTACAAAGCAGACACCGCCAAAGGCCCCTATCTGGGTTATGCCTAGTCACCTCAAGTGTGAGATATCCAGGAGTAATCCTTGTACTCCACTCGAGGCTGATTTTGTCTTGCCGCCATAGGGTCCTGAACAGTGGTTGTCCTTAAAGGTAAGAAGTCGAGCGACCCAACGGTGCCCGCGAGCGGTATATCGTCGGGAACGACAGGGAGGGTACGACCGACGTTACTGGCGTGCTTGGCCCCTGTTCGTATCTCGCGAGAGTTACCAAACCACGAAAGTCGAGCTCTACCTGGAGCACACGCGAGACAAGGTAAGGAGAGGGTTCCCCTTGTTGGTAACCACAGTGACTTGGTGGGACGACAGGGCAGGCACCGATGTACTGGCGGTCCTGACTGCTGTCGTTGACCGCGGGTCGGTTAAGTCGAGGCAACGATAACGATTGTCACGCAGGTTAATTAAAATGTTAAATGGTTCGGCGGATGACTTGAGAGACACGTTGGTCTGTACGCACTACCTTCACGTGGGATAAGGAGTTATGGGCTCCCCTGCGTCGTAGTTTGTCCGAAAGCTCTTCAGACGTCAGCAGTACTGCGGCCTGATCGCCGGGAAGTGGTCTTGTCTTTTTGCTGCAGCAGGTGTGTTTGGATTTGCTTTTGCTTCACCGACCAGACTCGCACCGTGCAGGAGCGTGCAAGGGTGAGGGACCTAGACCCCTTGGCGCATAGGATATAGTCCGGCGGATGGCCTCTCTGCTGAGCCTAGGATGAACTGCGATGTGTCGGATAGCCTCGGTGGGGCGTTCCCTAACAAGGTTCACGCCACCCTGGAGATCCGAGCGTGCAGGCTGAACAGTAGTGCACCCCTGCAGGGAGTTTAATCTATTCGAATAGCCGTGTCCACGGTAACAGGACGCTTTATGCTGAAGCTGGATCTTACCACTAGAAACTACTACTATTAAACTGTATGGTTCTGGGTCTTCTTCCTCGCAGGGAGTCGAGGAGGGGAACTCGGAGGCATTATTATTATTAATCATTACAACTTATATTATACAATGTTGCAGCAACTTCTGCTTCATTGTTACTTTATTGCTTTATATGAACTGTTGGCTGTTTCTCTTCTCATGCTTCAAGACAACGTCGGAAGATGCTAGTCTTCGATAGGCCTAGCTTCTTATCCTTATTCTGATTTCTATCTTGCAGTCCACTATATATACAGCCTCCCCTTTCCGTTGATAAAAATGCATAATGCTTAGTAGCGGACGTAAGACTCGCGGGTATGCTAGATACTCACCTTTGCTTTATTTCCCCTTTTATGTTTTGCCTGATCGGCCGCTGCAGTCGACGTTGGAGCCCAGGAGCAGGAGTACCCCGGAGGCGGATACTACTACGTCGAGACCCCCGCTGACCAGGACCAGGAATAGTTTCGGAGGCTCCCAGGCAGGAGGCCTTGCCTTTTCGATCTGTATCTCTGATGTTATTTGTGCTAGCCTTCTTAAGGCAAAACTTGACTAACTATGTTTGTACTCAGATATTATGGCTGGTATAACTTATGTATTCGGGTCCGCGTGACCCCCTTTATTGTAACATATTGGGTTATCCTTTTGTGTTTAGTGTTGTGCTGTGATATTCTCACCGTGGCACCCTAATCTCCGCCGTGTACCCTGCGTGTATGATTACTGTACACGGTCTGATTTTGGGGGTGTCACAGCAGCAAGGGCGTCAAGGCTGGCAGTGGCGGAGCTGGCAGCGGCCAGAGCGGAGGCAGAAGCAGCAGCGGCAGCGGACGCCGCACCTGAGGCGGCGACGGAGGTCAAGGTGCTGCGTGACAACACCAACAGCTCTGTCGCTGCTGAAGACTGCGCCAACGCGGAGTGCGATGGTGCAGCACAAGAGCGGACGACGCAGTGGGCAATTGAGCACGGAGGCGCGCACGGTGGAGGCCCTCCCGGAGGAGGCATGCACCACGGCGGCGGCGGCTGGGACGACCAAGACCGCGGCCTCTACGGGGTCCGGACTGTGGTCAAGGAAGTTGGTCCTGGTGCTGGGTGGCCTACCCTCACCAAAACCAACTATGTCGAGTGGGCCGCGGTCATGAGGATCAGGCTCCAGGTGCGGCACATGTGGGAGGCGGTCCAGCATGGCAACGTCGACTACCATGAGGATCGACGGGCGCTGGACGCCCTCATCGCCGCAGTCCCGCACGAGATGCAGTTCTCGCTTTCCAACAAGCGGACTGCCAAGGAGGCTTGGGACGCCGTCGCTGCAGCCCGCATAGGCAGCGACCGCGCCCGCAAGTCCACTCTGCAGGCCCTTCGCAAGGAGTGGGAGAACCTGGCCTTCAAGCCAGGTGAGGACGTTGATGACTTTGCTCTCCGTCTCAATACTCTTTTACAGAAGATGGTGCAGTTCAGCGATGACACCTACGACGAGGAGAGAGCTGTCGAGAAGCTCCTTCGCCGCGTCCTCGAGAAGTACAAGCAGATGGCTCGCTCGATCGAGTCGCTGCTAGACCTCTCCACGATGACGATCAAGGAGGCGATGGGTCGCCTTAAGGTCATCGACACCGACGAGCCACAACCCCTATCGGGGCCCATCACCACTGGAGGAAAGCTCCTCCTCACTCGGGAGCAGTGGGATTCCCGCCATGGTGATAGGAGGAGGGGGAGCCCTCTTCCATGAGAGGCGGCCGCAAGCGCGGCAAGCCACGCAGGGCGCGCAACGATGCTCAGGCTGGTGCGCGAGGACGTGCCGGAGGTGATCCCCGCGAAGGCACCCGGGGAGGCGCCGCTGGCAGATTCCAGCCGGCGCCATAAGATACCTGCCACAAGTGTGGCCGGACTGGCCATTGGGCCAAGGACTGTCGGCAGCCACGCCACGGTCAAGCCCATGTCGCACAGGCGGAGGAGGAGCCGGCTCTGTTCATGGCACATGCGAGCATCGAGCTAGCTCCAGCGGCCCCGGCCGCAGCGGCTCTCCTCCACCTCGACGAGCCAAAAGCTCATGCCCTTCTTGGCGATGGCTCCGGCAAAGACAAGACCAGCGGGTGGTGCCTCGACACCGTCGCCACCCATCACATGACCGGTCGACGGGAGTTCTTCGCCGAGCTTGAATCCATCGTGCGAGGCTCCGTCAAGTTCGGGGATGCCTCCACCGTGGAGATCAAGGGTGTCGGCTCCGTCATCTTCGCCGCCAAGACCGGAGAGCATCGGCTGCTCACTGGCGTCTACTACATCCCCGCGCCGAGGAACTCCATCATCAGCCTGGGACAGCTGGATGAGGACGGCTCGCGCGTGCTGATCGAGCATGGGATCCTACGCATCTGGGATCGCCACCGACGCCTTCTTGCCAAGGTAACCAGAGGTGCAAACCGACTCTACGTCCTTGACGTGCAGGTGGCACAACCTCTCTGTCTCGCAGCTCGTCGGGACGACGAGGCGTGGCAGTGGCATGAGCGCTTTGGGCATCTTCACTTCGAGGCCCTGAAGCGGCTCGGTGCCACGGAGATGGTGCGAGGCCTGCCGTGCCTCGACCATGTGGAGCAATTCTGCGACATCTGCATGATGACGAAGCAGAGGCGACTCCCCTTTCCCCAGCGGACGAGTTTCCGAGCCAAGGAGAGGCTCGAGCTCGTACACGGGGACTTGTGCGGCCCGGTGACGCCGGCCACACCGGGAGGACGACGCTACTTCCTGCTGCTCGTTGATGACCTCTCTCGCTACATGTGGGTGCTGGTCCTTGGCAGCAAGGGAGAGGCGGCGGACGCCATCAGGCGCGCGCAGGTGGCTGCGGTGGCGGAGTGCGTCCACAAACTGCGCGTACTACGCACCGACAACGGCGGCGAATTCACGGCAGCTGAATTCGTGTCGTACTGCGCTAATGAAGGCATCCAGCGCCACTACTCCGCGCCGTACAACCCGCAGCAGAACGGCGTCGTCGAGCGACGCAACCAGACGGTTGTGGGGATGGCTCGGGCCCTTCTCAAGCAGAGAGGGATGCCGGCTGTTTACTGGGGAGAGGCGGTGGCGACGGCCGTCTACATCCTCAACCGCTCACCTACCAAGGCTCTCGACGGCAGGACGCCGTACGAGGCCTGGCACGGGCGAAAACCGGCGGTCTCCCACTTGCGGGTCTTCGGCTGCCTCGCTTTCGCCAAGGATCTTGGCGATATCGGCAAGCTCGACGACAGGAGCACTCCGGGAGTGTTCATCGGCTATGCGGAGGGCTCGAAGGCCTACCGCATCCTCGACCCAAAGACACAGCGTGTGCGCACGGCGCGCGACGTTGTGTTCAACGAAGGGCGAGGATGGGCGTGGGACAAGGCGGTGGATGACGGCTCGACTCCGAGGTATGACGACTTCACCGTCGAGTATGTTCATTTCGAGGAGGCTGGGGGAGTAGGCAACAGCTCTTCATCAGGCACGCCTACCTCAGTTCCAAAGTCTCCATCGACCTCGGCGTCTACTCCACCGGCACCACGCTCTCCGACCACGACTTCAGCTGCGCCGAGTCCTTCACCGGCTCTACCACAGCCGGCGACGCCACGTACTCCAGCACCGATAGCCACTCCTCCGGGCACGTCTACTCCAGCACCAGCTCCCAGCTCGGTGGAGTTTGCTTCCCCGCTCTCTCACGACGAAGAGCGCATCGACGCGTATCATGACGGCGAGCCGCTGTGGTACCGTACGATGGAGGACCTCCTTGGCGACCAGCCAACGCCGGGATTGGCGTCCCGCGATCTGGAGGCGCAACTGAAACTGGTGTGTGAAGACGGTGAGCCTCGGTCTTTTGCGGAGGCCGAGGGAGACGCGTCTTGGCGCGCCGCGATGCAGTTGGATATGGATGCGGTCGAGACGAACCGCACCTGGGAACTTGCCGACCTCCCTCATGGTCATCGCTCGATTACCCTTAAGTGGGTGTTCAAGCCCAAGAGGGATGAAGCCGGCGCCATCGTCAAGCACAAGGCTCGCTTGGTGGCACGAGGTTTCTTGCAGCAGGAGGGAGTCGACTTCGACGACGCCTTCGCTCCCGTGGCACGGATGGAGTCCGTGCGACTCCTCCTTGCGCTAGCTGCCCAGGAGGGCTGGCGTGTCCATCACATGGATGTCAAGTCGGCCTTTCTCAACGGCGACTTGAAGGAGGAGGTCTACGTGCACCAGCCGCCGGGATTTGTGATCCCCGGCAAGGAAGGCAAGGTACTCCGCCTGCGCAAGGCCCTCTATGGCCTGCGGCAGGCACCAAGGG
This sequence comes from Bromus sterilis, assembly GCA_950022295.1. Taxonomy (NCBI): domain Eukaryota; kingdom Viridiplantae; phylum Streptophyta; class Magnoliopsida; order Poales; family Poaceae; genus Bromus; species Bromus sterilis. The sequence goes on along the minus strand of OX465601.1, from coordinate 130,889,175 downwards.
CGTGGAATGCCAAGTTGGACTCCACGCTTAAGGGGATGGGCTTCGAGCTAAGCCCACACGAGGCGGCCGTCTACCGATGAGGCAGTGGAGGAACTGCCCTGCTGGTGGGCGTCTATGTTGACGACTTGGTGATCACTGGCACCAAGGATGCGGAGGTGGCGACGTTCAAGGAGGGGATGAATGTTGCCTTCCAGATGAGTGATCTGGGGCTCCTCTCGTTCTACCTGGGCATCGAGGTGCACCAGGATGCCTCCGGGATCACGCTTCGACAGACCGCCTACGCCAAGCGTGTTGTTGAGCTCGCAGGGCTCACCGACTGCCACCCAGCTCTCAGCCCAATGGAGGAGAGGCTGAAACTGAGCCGCCACATCACGACGGAGGAGGTGAATGCTACACAGTACCGGTGTCTCGTGGGGAGCCTTCGCTACCTCGCCCACACATGGACGGACTTGGCGTTCTCCGTCGGCTACGTTAGCCGATTCATGCAACGACCGACGACGGAGCATCAGCAGGCTGTGAAGAGGATCATCCGCTACGTCGCAGGTACTCTCGACCACGGCCTACACTACCCGAGGTGTCCTGGGGCGACACACTTCATCGGGTACAGCGACAGCGACCACGCCGGCGACATCGACACCAGCAAGAGCACAAGCGGGATTCTCTTCTTTCTCGGCAAGGGTCTTGTGAGCTGGCAGTCGGTCAAGCAACAGGTGGTGGCCATGTCCAGCTGCGAGGCTGAGTACATGGCGGCCTCCACCGCATGCACTCAGGCGCTCTGGCTCGCTCGACTGCTTGGTGATGTCCTCGGACGAGACACCGGAGCGGTGTAGCTCAGGGTGGACGGCAAGTCCGCTCTGGCTCTGGCAAAGAACCCCGTTTTCCACGAACGGAGCAAGCATATCCGGGTGAGGTACCACTTCATCCGGGGCTGCTTGGAAGAAGGAAGCATCAAGGCGAGTTACATCAACACCGCGGATCAGCTCGCATATCTTCTCACCAAGCCTCTTGGGAGGATCAAGTTCCTCGAACTTTGCTCCAGGATTGGAATGGTTCAACTTTCCCACAAGGCAGCGCACAAGACTTAGGGGGAGAATGATGGATAAGTCTTTGTACTCCAGTCTTTGTGGGGCTGCAGCACATGGTCCTTGTGTCCTTGTGGCTGTTAGGCTGTTAGGATAGCATCTTAGACTAGCATCTTAGACTTTCAGTTAGCATCTTAGACTAGCATCTAGCATATGCTTGGCTGGCTAGCAGCCCCTATAAATATGTAACCCCAACCCCTCAGGTTGGTATGGCATTGTGTGAGAAATAACCAGAAAATTGCCCCAACTCCAGTGTCATCCTCTTCCTAGCATGAGAGTAAGGTTCAAGAGACTAACAGATGCGCTTAATATCTTCTCGCACAATAACAAGAATGATGTCCTTAGCTTCATTCCATGATATTTGAGCAAGTGTAATAAAAACTTCTTTCTCAACTCATACCATCCTGCATAAGCAAAATATGTAGTTAACACTTTTGTTTAAATTGAGAATTGTATATGTGAGAAAATTTTGCATAAATCCTCCCCACTCAATCTCTCTTCTTCTTACCCAACAGCCCCCAGTCTATGTCGATAGCACACACCCTAGCACCTCACAAGACATACATATATTTTTGGGACAATTGCATTTCTACCCCTAACTTGAATCCACTACTCAAATTTACCCCTAATCTCAAAGTGTGCTCAATATTGGCCCTCCGCCATTAAGTCACTACTCAGAAATGCCCTTCCGTACAGTTTCCGTCGGTACTGTATCACTTTTCCGTCTGCTACAGTACACAGAGGCCTCTGACGGTCAAAGGCCTTTGACTAGACGAAAATTGTACGGAAGGGCATTTCTGAGTAGTGACTTAACAGTGGAGGGGCAAATTTGAGCACACTTTGAAATTAGGGGTAAATTTGAGTAGTGCGTTCAAGTTAGGGGTAGAAATGCAATTGTCCCTATATTTTTTCATCTTTACTGCTTTGATGATCTGAATCCATGAGCACGACATTATCATCCATCATACTGCAACGGTACAAGGCTATAAAAATGCATGACAGTAAATATTGGGACAACACAAATGATCATATTAATTAGGGATTTTTATTCCCAAGCCCCTGGTTCCTTAGTCGTACTCACTTTTCCCCATTTCCTTAGTTTTTGCTCACTTTTCCCCATGCTCTGAAATTCTGCTTTCACATTTTGCTCGTTTTTACCGCCGAAAAATGGCTCAAAACTTACCCAAAATGAGCGTGTGGGGAAAAGTGAGAAGCACTTAGGAACCAGGGGCATGGGAATCTCTCTGAAACCGGGCACGATACATCTGGATGAGGCATTGGAATGGATTGAGCACATGGAGTGTTCTGCTTAGACTTGTTCCGTTGTCTGCGTTGAGCACTCCTCTCTCCCTTCATTTTGGGTGTTAAGCTATCTCGGCGATTCCCATATGTTTCCCGTCTGACCGAGTTTATTTCTTCCTTCTTATTCTCGTAATTACCTCTTCCTATGGCATTGATATTATCCCGTTGTTCTTGGGACCCAACAGTTTCCTGTCTCTTTGAGTTTATTCGTTCCTTGTTCTTCTGGTAAGAGGCTCGTCTCTTAGCGTTTATATTGTACCTTTGTTTTTGGGACAAGACATCTCCAGAAATTATTTCTTCTTCTTTTTTCTTCTGATGTTTAGTCTTGTTATATTTATCTTGTTAATTTCCTTCTACTTGGCATTCGATCATTAGTGACAACACCTGCTTTCGCAGGGCTAGAACTATCAAGTTCAAACTCACTATGTCATTCTCTTTGCACCCGCCCGCATATAGAGCAAAGTTTAGAGCTACAAGAGTAAACATTATAAAAGTAAATACGCCTACCATGTACCATATATTAAAGGTAGCATATAAGGAACAAATGGATCATACAATGTGAAATGCAACTTTGATTTGTGGTGAAAGCATCAGTGAGATTGCTCGAAGTGGTATTGTAGGGTCTTGAGTATAAATGGTCGATGGACATGGGTCTGATCCAATGGTTATGAATGTTCTGGTAGATAAATGTCTGTTAAAGACAGTATGAATGTAAATAAAATTATTCTAGAGTCAGTTTTAATGTTCAGACATATATGTGTAAACCAGTTTACAAACGATTAAACACAGTCGAGATTATCGTAACCAAAGTAAGTTGTTGTGATTGTGTCATGCATGGATTGCATTGGGGGAGTTTATCAACATTGGTTATATCGCCAAGTGGGCGTCGACAACCATTTATCGTATTCATATGATTATTTCTCCTTGAGCTAGAATCGATCAACTGATTAGTACCTTCTGAGGGGATTAAGTGCTGAATTTTACTTGATTGCGTTTCTCTCAGGACGTTTATCTATCAAAAAAAGAACACTTCAGAAAATGAAAAAATAACACTTAGTCGGTGGTCTCTGGGCAGGCTCCATTAGATGAAATTGCGTTAACGTCCATAATTAAGTGATCTCGGGTAGGATCATGTGAGAAACAACAGAGCTAGTAAGGTGTGGTGTGATCCACTGGCGATCGATTTGTAGTGAGCCTGAAAATGGCACTTCATTCATCCCTCAATACTAATTGGCACGCCATCTTTCAAAGGTGCAAGTAGGACTATGAATAAGTGACAGTTAACATCGACCTATACTGCACTAACAGAAATATGATTTGAAGTTCCAGTTGTAGGGGTAATTCAGCTATGTTGGTAGCACCACTGTATTTAGGCCCAACATAAGCAGTTATTCAAAATAATCACACTTTCATCTGAAAAAATAGGCAGTTAACATCTATTTCTTAAGAGCATACCATTAGTTGCTACCATCTAAATTAATTATATATGTGAACCTTTAAAAATTAATGATGGTTTACTTTTTTACAGTAATGATGGTTCATGTCTTGATTCATGTATCAAGGGGATGCCATGTACCTTTCAGTATTGAAGTTGTGAATACAAGAAGTAGTATTTTGCTTCAGGTATTAATTTATGTATGTTATTTCATATTTGATTATCATGTTTTAAATAAAGTGCTAAATTTAGTGATTCTTTTAGTTTTCCAATCGCATCATGTACATGCCTCTAATCTTTACGTGTTGTCTAATCCATCCGGACCGTAGAACCGAAGGATCAACACTTCTAACTGCACCCGACAGAAGATTTGCTTCAATAATGGTTTTCTCGACATCAACATCATTTATTTTTATTTAGACCAGATTTTTTTTGTCAATATACTAGAGTTTTCACTAAAGTGATCACAAATTGTGACTATTGCATTTGCACCATAAATGGCCGGATTTAATTTTCTAAGTGCTTCAATTTTCATGCGGTGTTTATCCTATCGTTCCTGGTGTTCCATATGAAACAATACATGATTTGCCTTAGTTTCGTATTACATGTGTCACTGTTTTCTTTTCTAGCTAGCAGCAGCGAAACTATCATTACAAAATCAGCAGAGAAGGTTGAGGAGAGTATAAAGTATGACTAAAGATCTCCTTCCTTATTTTTCTGTAGTAAAAAAACATCATGTAACATAGTATCAAGAACAATTTCCCATTTTGTCCATTTCAGTTCCAAGTTTCGTGGTCATCGTCTCTGCCTGCAGCCTCCTCTCCCTATACTGCTGGATATGGTTCTCCCCCCTAAGGCGAAAGACAAGTCTTAGATTTGTCTTGGTCAATCTCAATTAATTTTTATACATCTTAGATTTGTCTTGGTCAATCTCAATTAATTTTTATACATCTTAGATTTGTTTAGTGACAACTTATTCCCGACAATATTTTATCAGGATCTATGTTTTTATTACTGAGAAGATTCGCTCATGATCACAAGCCATGCTTGTTCTCATCGGAGTTAACACATATAGTCTACTAAAAAAATTGATGGCAAACTTTCAAAAGTTTCCTCAAAACTTCTATTTTTGCCGGAAAGTTGAAACCATGTAAAACTATTGTATCATGCGTCCGCGTATATTTATAACCAACACCTTTCAAATAGCTGTTCAACATGACCATTGATACCATTTACCATTTGGTCTTGCTTTTCCGTGGTTGAATTTTCACGAATTGTCTAGCTTAATGTTCATACAGATGGGAAAATGGCTAGAACTCTATAGTTGCGATCATCATCCTGTGGCTCAGGCAAACTATTTTTTCAAGTAACAGGATAAATAATCAAAGGAAGTAGTGGTGTGATTTTGGATGAACATTAGCACATTGACTTGATGTAAAATCATGTGGATTTGTAGTGCGTCGTGCCTCTGCTAAACTTCGCACCATATTGACTAGAAGGTGTGCAACATCCTCTTAGGTCCCGAAAGAATACTTTTCTTACTGCTTATCTCGTCAATTCTCTGCTCCGATCAGTTCTCACAATGCTAGCCTTGGCATCTTTATTTGCAGCACAATCTAGCTACGCACAGAAGTTGATGATGAGTTCAAAGTTCGTTGTGCCGCTGCTCTTGATGACGGCGATCACGGCTCTTCTCGTGGGGTCGAACTCGGCACGGCCGTTGGGCGGCGGCTGCCGTCGAAATAGCTGGTGAGTCGATCCTCCAGCCTCTGAACCCGCAGGAAGAACGAGATGCTTGTACGAACAGAAGCCCCAATTTTGGATGCCCATCCCTAACTCGCTCTCAACACCTGGGCGTGGTTGTACTACTCGACTCTGCTAGTAAGCAATTCTGGTTGTACTACAGTGCTCTGGAAACTTTATTTTTTGATGCAATGAAGACGTCAACAAGCAACTTACTTGGATGGGTGCATAGCAGAAAGTGGAATTTCACATAAGGATCATCAAAGCAAAGCTAATATTCTCTGGCATTCATTCAAGGACAGACTCAGCACGACAACACCATTGTCTCCACTATCAATTTACTTCAATTTGATGATCTGCTGCCGAGATATGAAGACATGAATGAGATGGAAGCACCATTCACCAAAATATAAATTGACAATGTGATTCACAATCTGCCTATGGATAAATCCATGGATTCACCAATAATTTTGTTAAAAAATGCTGGAATTTTCTTGCAGCAGATTTTTATAAGATGATTGATGACTAAGGGAAGGATCACTCTTCAAAGCATCAATGGTTCATTCATTGCATTGATACCTAAGAAAGACTCACCTATCAATCCTAATGACTTCAGGCCCATTTCTCTGCTCAACTGCTCATTCAAAATCCTCACAAAATTGCTTGCTAATAAACTGCAGAACATCATTATGAACATGGTGCATGCTAACCAATATGGCTTTCTTAACAATAGATCCCTCCATGTTTGGCATGGGCTTATGAGTTTCTTCAGTAGTGCCATTCCTCGCAGAAAGAACTGATCATACTTAAACTGGATTTTGAGAAAGCATTTGACATTTTGGAGCATAAAGTCATCATTGAGATTCTTAATGCCAAGGGATTTGGTCCTAGATGGATCATGCAAATACAAATGATACTAGATACTGGACATGCATCCATTTTGCTTAATGGAGTTCCTGGAAAGCATTTTTTATGCAAAAAAGGTGTTAGACAGGGGGATTCTGTATCACCACTTCTCTTTGTTCTAGCAGCTGATTTGTTCCAGACTATTTTGAATGAAGCTATGGCTACAAGATTGATTGAACATCCTCTCCCAAACCACCCATGTACTGACTTCCCAGTGATACAATATGCTAATGACACTATATTGATTATGCATACATCATCAAGACAACTCTCTCAGCTTAGCAGTTTGCTCATGCACTTCAGCATTTTCACAAGTCCCAGAATTAACTATGTTAAATCCATGATGATCCCCATTAATGTCAGTGAAACACAAATGGCACTATTGACATCACAATTTGGATGTAGCACTGGAAGTTTCCCATTCACATACTTGGGACTACCACTATGTGTGAGCAAACCTAAAATGGAAGATTTTACACCCATCCTCAAAATAATTGACAAAAGATTGATTGGCGGTTCTACTCTGCTATCTCAAGGAGAAAAGCTCATATTGATTATATCGGCACTCTTACTCTTCCAAAGGGCATCATTGAACAGATCAATAAATACCTGAAGCATTGTTTTTGGCGCAAATATGGGATGGAGGACAGAGGTACTGCACTCATCAAATGGGAGAAAGTATGCAAGCCCAAGAAATATGGTGGTTTTGGAGTTCCGAATCTCCAATTACAGAATAAATGCTTCCAGATGAAATTCATCCACAAGCTAATCAATCATCACACTACAGGAAACAGGAGTTTTGCCGTCAGCTTTGTGCTTTGCCGTCAGCTTTCCGTCGGGGCTGACGGAAAACGATGGTTTGCCGTCAGCTAGTAGAAATGCTGACGGCAAAGAAACAACTGTAGGCAAAAGAAACTTTAGCCGTCAGCCCATGCAACGCCGTCAGTTAGCTGACGGCAACGCGCAGAACAGCTGACGGCAAAGCCCCACTGGCGGCAACGTTTTCCCAAACCCCACCACGCGGCTGTGGGATAACGGACCGCCGCGTTGCCGTCAGCTGGCTGACGGCCAAGCGGCGGGCTCGTCAGCTGGCTGACGGCCAAGCGGCGGGCCGTTATCTCGGCCCGGGCAGACCTAGCCACCACTTCTCTCTCTCACCCCGCTCGAGCCCGCTCTCAACCCCTCCCCTCCAAGCCGCCGCCGCCATCGGAGCTCCCCCGCCACGCCGGCCGCGTCTTCCCGCCGTCGCCGGTGAGCCGCGGCCACCCCGACCGCCCCTTCCCCCGCTCCCCATTCTCTCTCTCTCTCTCTCTCTCCCGCTCATCCTCTCCTCCTCTGCAAGTCCAGCCCGCCGCCGCCGCCTCGTCCGGGCCGTCGCCGCCACTGCTAGCGGAGAGGCTGCACCCCTTGCGCCGCACTACGTCCGGGCCGCCACCGCCGAACTTCGTCCGGGCCGCTGCCGCCGCTGCTCTCCGGTGAGCCCACGGCCACCCACGGTTTCCCATTTTTTTTATTTGTTTAATTAGATTTTAGTTAGCTTAGTGTAGATCTCTTAGTGGCATGGAATTTTAGTTAGCTTAGTGTAGATCTACATCTGTTAGTGTAGATTTCTGTTCATTGTTTGTTCTTGTAAGAAATTAGTTGTTAGTAATTTTAGTTATTTTTAGTTGTTAGGTTAGTTAAGGTTAGATATATATATATATATATATATATATATATATAATCTGTTTTGGTTATTGTTAGTTGTTATAGCTAGGGTTGTTACTACTAGTTTGGCAGAATCTTTTAGTTAGTTTTGTTCTATTATTATTTAGTTAGTTAGTAAGTTTAATTATGTTAGAATCAAAGTAAAGGGAAAGAAAGAAATAATTTATTAGTAAGTAAAACAATTTGTTAGTAAAGTGAAATTAATGAAAAGAAAAGTATGGCAGATGATATTACAACATGTAAACCTGTAAATAACAATTGATTAAATTATTTCAAACTTTCCTTTTTTCTTTTGAAAATATTACAACATGTAGCTTGCCTTCAACCTTCCCCCAAACCAATAAGATTATAGTATGGATATTGGACTAGCATAACATTCTATACATAGATATCATTAGTAACAACCACCTTGACAAACCCCCTTTCCCTTCCTATTGTCTCCAAATACAATGCTCGATGTATCAAGTCTTTTTTTCAAATTGAGAAAGCATATCCTAATCTCAAGAACCCAAGTTGTTCTAAGCTAGGTGGCATTTGTGTGGTTTATTGCCACGCTTGTATTTTATCACATCTGTGTGCCTTTCCCTCCTCTAGTTTCACCCTACCTAGAAGATAGGCGTAGCTAGTTCTTTCCTTCTCAACTCATGCAAGTCACGTAACCCATATGCGTCTCCCGTTCGAAAGATTCCATTTATAAATATGCATTAATTTGCATATTTATAATTGGATTCTTTCGAATTGTCCAACGTTATCCATGGACAACCCGAGTATGTGTAGATTGGATTCATTTCCCCATATATGCTCTCCTCCGGATCGGACGCAGGATTTCGTCAGCGCCACCTTGTTGTTCTCCGGGTACACATCCTCTCGGTTTATGCTGAGACGTGTATCAGGAGAACAGCGGGGAGGTGCTGTCGAAATTTTGCGTCGGATCGGGAGGAGAGCATGGGGAAATGAATTCAATCTGCACATACTCGGGTGGGATTAGGACCTATCTTTACCTATTAGCTAGTGTGCATATGCCGTATCACCGTAATTAATTATATGCCTTCTGGTGTTAATTTGTACTAGCTAGCTAGCCAGAATGAATGATCGTGCGTGGATGTACACCGGTCACCCTAGTCAAAAAAATATGACTAAGGAATGGTTGACCAAGACCGAGGAGTTCCTAGAGGTTGCATTTAGTGCTGGCCAACCAAGAACATGGTGCCCCTGCACTAGATGTAAGAACTATTCACAACAGACAAAGGATGTAATGGGTAAACACCTGCAAATACGTGGTTTCATGCCTGATTATACGTTGTGGTCATTTCATGGCGAGTCGGCCCAACGTGACAGACATGAGGTAGTGCGTCAGCGCATTGAGGATTGTGGTACAGGGATCGAAGACATGGTCAATGACTACAACGATGCTCGTCTTGAGGACGAAGAACCGGAGGAAACTGCCAAGGCCTTTTATGCCATGCTAGAGTCTTCAAAACTCCCACTGCATGCGCACACCAAGCTTTGTCAACTAGATGCCATCGCACAAACAATGGCTCTTAAGGCACAATTCAACTTGTCCAGAGAGTGCTATGATGCGATGATGACCTTATTCGGGCGCTTTCTACCGGACGGTCATATTATGCCTGCAAACCTATACCACTCAGACAAAATACTCGGTGCACTGAAGATGCCCATCGAGCGGATACATGCTTGTGAGAAAGGATGCGTCTTATTTAGGCATGAGTATGCGGATGATAATTATTGTCCACGCTGCAAGTCCTCCAGGTATATTGTCGTAGACAACGGTCTTGGTGAGAAGACGCAGAGCAAAATACCCGTAAACATTCTTCGGTACCTACCGATCTTACCAAGACTTCAACGGCTTTACATGCTTGAAGAAACAGCAAAACAAATGACATGGCACAGAGATGGAATTAGACGTGCTACAGATGAATACGGGAATTTGATGTTGACCCACCCCTCTGATGGTGAAGCGTGGAAGATGTTCAATGAAATACATAAAGAAGGTAAAGCCAAAGACCCAAGAAACGTGGCACTCGCCATTAGCCTCGATGGGTTCAATCCTTTCGGTATGACGGCAACCCAGTATAGTTGTTGGCCCGTATTCATCATGCCCCTCAATCTGCCCCCTGGAGTACTTATGCAAAGAAAGCACATCTTCTTGACGTTGATAGTTCCGGGGCCCAACTATCCCGGAAAAAGTATGAATGTGTACTTGCAACCACTGATGGATGAGTTGAAAGAAGCTTGGGATAATGGGATCCGGACATATGACGCAGCTAGCAAAACAAACTTCCAAATGCATGCTTGGTTGATGTACTCCATGCATGACCTGCCGGCGTTTGCACTTTTTGTTGCATGGTGCGTGCACGGAAGGTTCCCATGCCCGCAATGCAAGTCTGCTCTTAAGTTTCATTGGTTGCCGGAGGGTCGCAAGTATTCTTTCTTCGACTTGCATAGACAATTCCTGCCTCTGGACCATGGATTCAGAAAAGACAAGAAGAATTTCACCAAAGGTAAAGTTGTCGAGCACGAGGCACCACCTATGATGACGGGCGCACAAATTCTTGATCAGTTGAACTACCTAGAGCCTGATCCGAACCGGCCAGGGTATTTCTTGGGATATAATACGGAACACGCCTGGACCCACAAGCCATGCTTTTGGGATCTCCCGTATTTCAAAGACCTTGCTCTTCCACACAACATTGACATGATGCACACTGAAAAAAATATGGGTGAGGCCCTTTTTGGTACATTGTTCGGCACTGATAAGGGGAAAGATAATGTTAAGGCTAGAGTCGATCAGGAGAGTCTGTGTAATAGGAAGTCACTGAACATGCGACAACCGAAAGGGAAGAAGAATTGGGAGAAGCCAAAGGCATGGTTCAATCTTAAAAGGGAACACATGAGGGAAATCCTCATCTGGGTGAGAAAAAGTTGATGTTCCCCGATGGGTATGCAGCGAATCTAGCAAGGGGAGCAAGTCTTGAAAAGTTGAAAATCTTTGGGCTGAAGAGTCACGATTGGCACATATGGCTTGAGCGGATAATGCCGGTGATGTTGCGCGGCTACATCCCCGAGGATGAATGGCTAGTAATGGCAGAGCTAAGCTATTTCTTCCGTGTTCTTTGTGCTAAAGAATTATCGCCTATTGTGATAGAAGAGATGGAAAAACTGGCGCCGGAGTTGATATGCAAGTTAGAGAAGATCTTTCCACCGGGTTTCTTTAATCCGATGCAGCATATGATTTTGTATCTACCGATGGAGGCAAGATTGGGTGGCCTTGTGCAAAACCGTTGGTGCTATGCAACCGAGAGAATGCAGAAGACGCTTCGAGAAAAATGTAAAAATAAACGGAGAATTGAAGCATCAATGGCTGAGGCATTCGTTGTCGAGGAAGCGGCAAACTTCGTGACAGCACACTATGCTGCCACTAATTACAGTTTGCATAATCCAAAGCCTCGGTACAATACTGGCGACCCCGAGCGACATGAATCCAAGTTCAAACTCTTTAAAGGGAGCCTCGCACCTTGTGGGGTTATGAAGACAAAGACGTTGACCTTCGAGGAATGGAGCATCATTACATTGTATATCTTGACCAACATGACAGAAGTGCGGCCATACATCGAGTAAGTGTGCGGTACATATTAATTGTTCTGCAACTTCTTGACGAGTTGTGTGTCTAACTTCTCTTAATTATTTGATACAGTCGATTCGTCGCGCAATTCTCGAATGGAGTGGCGATCGAAAAAGACTCCATCGAAGAGATTAATCTTCTTGAGAAGCGGGGAGGCGGCAATCCCGGTTTCATCTCTTGGTTTACACAAACGGTACTTTTTATATGATATACAGGCCATTTTTATTTCTTCGTCGTCTCAGTACCGACTAATACAACAAGCCTTTCCGTTTCAACTTGTAGGCTAATTCAGAGTCGATGGACGCTGAATTGAGACAAATCGCAAATGGTTTTGACTTTAAGGTCCATACATATGAAAAATACGACATCAATGGGTATCGCTTTCGTACTGGTATGAAAGAGCAAACTATTCCCGATCGGAAAACAACGAATTCCGGTGTGTCCGCTATAGATGGAGGAGTCGAGTATTATGGAATAGTTGAAGAAATATACGAACTGCTATATTATGGTGAAAATCCTCCGAATGCCGTTGTCTTCAAATGTCATTGGTTCGATCCGAAGGACACTAGACGAACTCATGAGCATGTTGGGCTAGTTGAAATTAAACAGAAGAACCGTTTAAATGTTCCCGAAGTTTATATTGTGGCTCAACAGGCCACACAAGTTTTCTATCTTCCATGGGCCTGCCAAAGTGTAAAGAATCTCGAAGATTGGTATGTCGTCTATGACGTGCCGCCACATGGTAAACTACCTGCCCCCAATGAAGAAGAGGATTATCAACCTCACATAGACCCAGACACATATGACGGAGAATTCTTCCAAGAAACACATGTGGCCAAAAAAAAATTCGGAAAAACCTCTACGTTTGGTCAAAACATGGAAGTAGAGAATGACAATGCGGAGGAAGAGGAAGAAGTGGAACACGAAGAGGTTACCGATGATGATGAGGAGGAAGATGAAGAAGTGGAACACGAAGAGGTTACCGATGCGGATGACCTATCATTGCTTGACCGGTTACAAAAAGGTTTTCGAAATGTGGTTGCCGCTGAACCCGATCCCGGAGAAGAGATCATTCATGACGACACGCGTGATAGTGACGATGATGTTTTTATTGATCCTGGAGAAGACACAGATGATCCCGACTATTAGTTGTATGCATCCCAACTTTCTTTTGTTTTTTGTATAAATGAATTTGTATTATTTATTTCCTTAATGTACTAATTCATCTTTATATGCATATGTTTGTTTTTGTATATATGAATTTGTATTATTTATTTCCTTACTTTACTAATTCATCTTTACTCCGTAACAGGTGTTGACACATGGCGAGCCGTAGGGACCCACCGGTGGAGTCTCGACCACCTCTACCTCTACGGAGAGAGTTGCTGGCGGGTATTGTCGCAGCCAGCTCGCCGCCGGCGCGTGCTGAGCAGCCTCGTGGGAGAGGTCAGGGAAAAGGCCCAAAGAGAGCTAAACCCGGTGGTCGAGGAGGTGGTCGAGGAGCAGGTGGCACCCTAGCCGAGTCACCCACTCACAGGACAGTCTCACCGGTGCAGGAGCCACCGCCGGTGCAGTCGGAGGCACCGGAGCAGCGGCCACCGCCGGTGCAGTCGGAGGCACCAGAGCAGCGGACACCGCCGGTGCAGTCAGAGACACTGGAGGCACCGAGGCAGTCGACGGAGCCTCGTTGGGATGATCCTTGGGAGGAGCGTGCTCGCACGGATGATGATGATGCTGATGAGGATGATGATAGCGATGACGACGGGGCTGAGGGGGATGATGGGGGTGAGGGGAGCTCCTCTTCCAAGAAGCCGGTGTACCAGCGTGGTATGACACGGCTCCCACCACGTCCGGACCCTGCGCAGAGGACATTGATTGCGCCAGATGGGGAGAAGTAAGTTGATGAATTTTTTGTGTTCCTTGTATATATATATCATACATGTACATATGGTCCAACAAGAACTAATGTATTTGTGTTCTTATTTTGCAGGGCGTGGAGTTACCCGGAAGGTGCTCGGAATCCGAACTGCCTCCTTGGTGCCGTGCTTAAGGAGCAGTTCCCAGGGCTAGTCCAGTTGCCTGTTGAGGGTAGGGTTCCTGAGCCCGGCCTCACTTGGCCACACTACAAAGCCGCCCCGGCCCCGCCAGATGAACGCATCAACAACGTTGAATGCCGTACCAAAGCCGACATGGTGGTGGATACTTTTTGGGTAAGTATTCTAAGCATTGCAATCATTTATTAGTGTTGGAATCATTTCACTCATCTTTTCATATGTTCGATGCATTTTTCAGTGCTAGTATAGGGTTGAGGAGGGGATGGAGCCGGCGGCCCAGAAGAATCTCGAGAAGGAGATAGTGAGGCTACTCACGAACACTAGGCACGAGATGCGTGTTCAGTGTGTTCGAGATTGGTACGCCAAGAAGGGCGTGAAGAAGGCCAAGAAGAAGTGTAGAAAAGTTTTCCTTAAGAAGGAAGAATACTTGGAGGTAAATTACTAACTAATTCAAATTCCTACACTTATAAGTAAGGCCTAGTTAGCTCCAACTTTTCTTTATAAGCTTATGAAGCTCAAACTTGGCTTTATAAGCTTATAAGTGTCAAACTTTTCTTTAAAAGCTTATGAAGCTCAAACTTGGCTTTATAAGCTTATAAGTGTCAAACTTGGCTTTATAAGTTTATAAAGGTCAAACTTGGCTCTATAAGCTTGTAAAACTAAAAAATGATAATAATAGCTTAGTTACATAAAACTTGACTTGTACTTGGCTTAAAAAAGATATTCAATGACTTTATAAGATTATTAATTCATAGGCGCCCCCGAGATGGTGTGCAAATGAGATGGATTGCTTTGAGGCGATAGTGGAAAAATGGCTCAGTGATGCATGGTTGTCCACCCACAAAAGCGCCAAGGCTAGGCGTGCACAAATGGTAGGTGTGGCACACCACCAAGGCAATCTCAACGTCAACGAGTACGCAAAAAAATGGGTATGTGCCTTTTTGTTTTAAGTTTCATGTCCTTTCATCATTAATCAATTGATTTGTTTCATGCCTTTTCTTTGCTTTTCATTGTAGGCGAAGCACCATAATCAGCCTGTGCCTAAGGGATTTCGCTCATTTGCCATGGCCCATAAGGGAAAGTACAAAACGGTGACGGCATATTCCGAGGGCGACGGTGTTGAGGCGTACACCAGCGCTGCAGCCTACCACAAGATGATGGCCTATTCTGAGGTGGCGAAAGAGCTACGCGGTCCTCAATTTGATCCGAGCGAGGAGGAGATGGATCCGGAGGCCTTGATGATTTCTGGTGGCGGTAAGCATCATGGTAGCACCTCCATGTGCAATGGCTTCGTACATTGCCCGGAGACTCTACCTCAGATCAAGGCGAGGCAAACGAGCTCTGCTCCTGCTGTACAACCTCGCCCGCGGCCAGTGGACATTGCTATCCAGGTATAACTTTGTCTCAATTTTTCTTTCCGTTCTTTAGACTACGTAGTGATGATGACAATAATTTCTATATTGTTGAGTGTTCGCAGGACGCCATTCAGAGGGAGAGACAAGCGACACAAGAGATGTTGTCGGAGCAGCTTGCGGAGAGGGACCGGCTGGCGGAGGAGAGGACCCAGAGGATACTCGAGGAGGAGAGGGCACACAATAATGCCCAGACGAAGGCCATCTACGACCTCTTCTCGGTAAGTTACTACTTTTGCATATATCCGCCAAGAATGCATATGCATATGTTTGGTTCACTTGCTAATATGCTCGAGTCCTCAAAAACTAACTCGCAGAGTATGTGGGAGAAGCAAGGTCTTACCCCTCCACCGATGCCGACGCCTATCGTTTCTCCTCCCGGAACGGTAGTTTCTTTCAATGATCAATATATCCCGGTCTTATACCATCAAGTGTCATCATGCTTACCACATTGCAACTCATCCTTTGTTGCAGCATAATTCCGGAGCTGCATCTCACAACCCACAAGAATCTCCTAGTGAATCCCCGAGCAACCCACGTGGCGGCGCTTCTCAGCCTTGAGGTGGCCTCCGGTAAGTTACATAAAGCTCATCAATGACTTTATATGCTCATAAAGCTCAATAATGGTAGTAATAGCTTAGTTACATAAATATTTACTTATTCTTGGCTTATAAAAGATAAAAAATGACTATATAAGCTTATAAAACTTATACTTGGCTTTATAAGCTTGTAAACCTAAAAATGACTTATACTTGGCTTATAATAGCTCCTCAATGACTTCATAAGCTCATAAAGCTGAAAAATGATGTTAATAGCGTAGTTCGATGAAAATTGAGTTATACTTGGCTTCTAAAAGCTCAATAGTGACTTTATAAGCTTATAAAGCTCAAACTTGGCTTTATAAACTTTTAAAGCTCAAATTAGATTTTATAAGCTTATTAAGTTCAACAATGACTTATATTTGTCTTATAAAAGCTCAATAATGAATTTACTAGCTTAAGTGGCTTATAAACCTAAAAATGACTTATACTTCGCATATAAAGCTCAAAAATGAATTAATGACTTAGTTAGATCTAAAATGAGATATATTTAGCTCTTGAGGTCTAAGAAGAACAAGTATTGTAGAATAAGAAGAAGGATAGGAGGAAAAGAAAGAAGTGAAGAAGAAAGAGGTGAAAAAGAAAGTAAAAGAAGAAAAGTTCTTCTTATTCTTACTTTTTCTCTTCTTTCTTTTTCTCCATCTTCTCTTCTTCCTTTCATCTTATTCTTATTCTTCCACTTCGTCTCCTTACTCTTCTTCTCCTTGTTCTTCTTTTTCCTTTTTATTTTCATCTTTTCATCATTTTGGATTTCTTCTTTTCCGTATGTAACATATGATTATGTTTTCATTTTGCGGATTTGCCTTTATGCATGGATGGATGCTTCTTTGTTGTAGATATAGTATGTTAGGATGGAGATGACTTGTAGATGTATATAATGTTGGGCACTTTCCTTTTGTATATATGATGACTTGTTGTTTTAAACTTGGAGATGGCTTGTTGTTTTAAACATGGAGATGACTTGCTTTTTTAAACATGGAGATGGCTTCTTTTTGTTTATATGACTTGTGGATGGCTTCTTTTTTATATATGACTTGTGGATGGCTTCTTTTGTATACGTGACTTGTGGATAGCATTATGATTATATATATGACTTGTGGATGGCATTCTGTACATATATATATATATATATATATATATATATATATATATATATATATTATTGTTTATATGCAGGGAATTAAAGAAAAACAAATTAAAAAGATAGATATAGAGAGCTTTGCCGTCAGCTTGCTGACGGCAAAGGCGTTGCCGTTACCAAGCTGACGGCAAAGCGGACACGTGGCGGCAGCCTGTGCAATCTGGGCTATGGCAGTGACCATTTGGTCACGGCTTTGCCGTCGGCCTTCAACCGGCTGACGGCAAAGAGTAGGTTGGCTGATGGCAAACTGCTGACATGTGGGCCCAGGCAAGGGCTTTGCCGTCAGCCAGACGGCTAGCTGACGGTAATGCACGCCGTTAACTCAGCCCACGGGGGTTAAGTCAGAGCTGGTCGTACGAGCGGCTTTGCCGCCAGCCAGTACAAAAAGGCTGACGGCAAAGGCTTTGCCGTCGGTCGATCTTGAGCTGACGGCAAAGCAGCTCACTGCCGACTAATGAGCTGACAACAGGTTTGCCGTCGTGGAGCTGACGGCAAAGCCTTTGCCGTCAGCTTTTCATAAGTTTGCCGTCAGCTTTGGCTGACGGCAAAACTCATGTTTCCTGTAGTGTCACAAGCTGCCATGGGTGCAATTGATATGGCATTCATACTATTCTGATGGCACCATCCATAATAGATTAGTGGGATCATTTTGGTGGAAAAGCATTTGCAAATATATGACATAATTTAAATCCATGGCAATTAGGAAAGTATGCAAAGGTAACAATATGATTTCATGGGAAGACAATTGGGGACATGTGTAATCATGGAAACTAAAAAATGATCTTGGTTTCAAAAACTTATGAACGGATGTCGTTCAAATTGCTCCCAATCCAGTGATTAAGGATGTTCTCGTATTTATTATTTATTCTGTGTTTCAAAAGAAGAAGATCCTTATTAATTGCTCTCTTCCATGATTGAATGGATGGTTTGTTCCTCTGAAGATCCAATTATTTCTTTGCATCCAAATGTGCCAACATCCCATGATGACAATCTCTGTATTGCAATTTCTTTGGGCAAACAATTATGTGTGAGATGAATCTGATCCATACAGGAAATACCCCTCATCCTATTGGGTGCAATGTTATCCCAGCATTGAAGTGCAAATGGGCAATCCCAGAATAGGTGCAAAGCTATCTCTTCAGTGTTGTTTGTATATAAAACACAACAATAGAATGGCATATGAAATGACTTTCTGTGCAACAGGTTTCTTGTATTAATTATGTCATATATCAGGAGCCAGAAGAATATCTTGTATTTAATAATAGTAGCACTTCTCCAGATATTATTAAATATCACAGGGCATATTTCTTTAGGATGGATTGCCTGATACAGTTTTGATGATGAGAACCCTTTGCTGCTCCAATCATAAGTCCAAGTGTCGTGATCAGTGGAAAATTGGAGTTGCTGAAGGTCATTGTTCAATTCCTGTAACTGGTTGAATGCCACCTGTCAGAGTGGAAGGTGGAACAGTTGATCCAATTCTTGGTGATGCCTAAATTTTTGTAAGCCGATCTTGTCCTGTTTGGAGTATGAGAAAAGCTCAAGGAATGACGATGACCATACGCAGATGGTGTTGTTCCCGCGCCTATGGAGGCGGCACGACGAATACCACATGGCGTCAACATAGGGACGATGGAGTGGACACCGTACGACGGCGCTACAACCTGAAGGGGCATTGTAGCGGTGACACGCGTGTCGGGGTGACGGCGGGGACGACCTCGGGACAGCAGTGTGGACCGCGTGCCGCGATGCTATGGCCCAAAGGGCGAAGCAGCGGCAGCATGCATTTTGGTGCGGCCGCGGGGATGAACTCAGGGTGATGGCATGGACCGCGTGCCGTGGCGAGGTGGCCCAAAGGGGCGACGCAACGGAAGCGCGTAAGTCTGTGCAACAACCGGGAGAACCACGAGGAGGTGACGTTGCGGCCCAAAGGGGTCACACAACGGCAGACCAATGCTCCATCGGTGGACAGGTGCACAAAGTCTAGGATTGTCATCACGGGATCCTACAAAGGCGCACGCGGGCGAATGATCAGGTCGGCTACGCAGAGCGAATGGGATCCTCTTCGCCTACTTCGAGCACCGCCGTCGCGCTACTACTCGCGGCCGCCGAGGCCTCTCATGGACTATCGCCCCGCGTCTCCGAGTTCACCGATAGACAGGGGTTGCCTCTGGTACCGCCCACATAGACCAAAACTTCGTCTTCCTCTAATACCAGTTCATCGCTAGCACCGTCGTCATGTTCCCCACCATTTCATCTAGCTCCAACAACCGCAGCATATTCGCGCATTGGCACCTTCTACCCCGGCCGAGTTGTGCCATGTTCGTCGTCGATCCCTTCTTTGCTAGTCCCACCGATATGGCGTACATCTCGTACTGGTTCCCCGTCTACGCACGCCCATTGCTGGCAATATCGACGTGTGCCTTCGTCCATGATGTGTCCCCGGGCTTGGAAAATCCGGTGCAGCGCCTCATCAACATCGACTAACTTCCTACCCATCGAGTCGTTGCCGATCGCTGAGCCGTGCCGCCATTCCCGCCGAGCTATAGTGACTCGATGAGCCACGCCGCATCCTCTCACCGTTTACGCATGCCCGATGCCGGCAACATCGATGTGTGCCTTTGCCACGACTTGTGCTCGAGCTTGGCACACCCATCGTGACGATTCGTCCACGTCATCTTCGACATGGCGCACCACTGCGCCCTAACTACACGGCGCCCCCTTGCGCCCGGAGCTCCACGACGACTACCTCGACACCAGCACCCTGACTCAACATCGACCACGGCGCCCCTTGCACGACTACCTCGACCATGACTACACCACCCTACGCTCTCGGCTACCTCGACATAGGCACAAAGGACTACCGCCTTGCTTGGGCAACCTCGCCGACTTTCACTCCTGCCATAACTTCCACGATGCGTGGATTGTGGGGTATCATAATTGTAATAGGAAACATAGAATAGCGTAGGATACCATTTTACCTTGCCTTGTACTGCAAAAAGATCATGTACTCCTATATATATGCACATAAGGTTCAAATAGTACAACAACGATTCCATCAATGCTTCTCTATCCTTCTACAACCTGGAGTTCTGCATAGGTAGCTGGACAAGGCACAAGGAAGGTAAGTAGGCTCAAAGTAGAACATCCTCTCGGCTGAAAACTCTGCAATTGCTTCTAGCTCCTTATTCTTGGTGTTGACGGCAAGAACCCATGCTTTTGGGCCATCAAACATGAACTTGGACATCATGTAGAGAACATCATCAGCATCGTGCAAGCCCAGCGTGGGCGCCCCAGCTAACACCTTGCCCCAGTTCACCTTGTTTGGCTCATCACACCGCATCTCAGGCAGTAAACAAGGATAACATGAGTCAGCAAGAGAGATTTCAGAAGAGTCGACCTCAATACGAACTTTCCATTCCTCTGAACAAAACATCCTCTCCCACACAGTGGCTGTCCAACAATAATACGTATCTTCACTGTCGTCGCAGCACTTCTCAAGCAATTCTATCTCCACAAACTTGACTAGATCGTCACTGCAGGTGGCGTCCCGAAATGGCCGCGGGGAGAGCACGTGATTGCCCAGCCCATAGTCGGTGTTTATGATGTTTGGGCTTGGGGGAGGCAGCTGGAGGATCAGACGCATCAAGCGGGTTGCACGTCAGAACACCATGCCAGAGATTAATCCACGCAAGCGAACCGCCTCCAACAGCCATCACCTTCGCGGGGTTCGTGCACCACCAATCTACCAGTCTGTCTCTCCATCGTCCCAGTCCACCTCGGCCACCTTGGTGCTCCAAACCTGGTCTTTGGAAGAAAATAAATGGAGTTCGAACCAGCCACCACCGGCTTTCAAATGCTCAACGGGATGGGCCAGCAAATACTCGCCGTCATCGCACAGTAAGATGCCGACGCTGCTGCGACGGATGTAGGGAGGATATGGCTCCGGTAGAAGGCAGAGAGACGGCTTCCCGGGGCCTAACCTGTAGACAAAGAACTGGCCGCGTGGGTGGACAAGCATAGGATCGGTCCTGGAGGTGAAGTAGATGCCTACGACAACGAGGTCGTCCTCTGAGCTTATCACGCTGGCATGAGAAACCTTGGTGCCCGCCGTTATGCCGGTGCAGTGGACGAAACAGCGAGAGACGCCCGGCGCTTGGGTGAGCACGAACGAGATCTCGACGGTAGCGCCGGTGTTGGTCGCGGTTGTTGCGGTGTTGGTCGCGTTATCGCAGGTGCCGATATACGCCTCAGTGTCGAGGAGGGCACAAACGCGATGGCTGGAAGTTCCGAAGGTCGCGGCAGCAGAAGCCGGCGTGGGGAGTGCGGGGAAGGAGACCGACGACATTGTAGTTCGATCTGCGCAGGTGACGAATTCGGGAAAAAGTTGACCGAGGAAATTAGGGTCACCGCCTCACCGGTGCTGGACGGCTAGGGTTAGCACCTAGCGCAATTATATAGAGCAGCGGGCAGAATTTTTCTTTCCTAATCGCTGGCCGGCAAGCGCGCGCGATCCGGCTCGTTCGAGCGGCCGGACGCCGACCGCTGGATACAGCGGGATCGAGCGACACGTGTAAAGGGGGCAGGGGGAAAGGGACAGACCGTGCGGCCGTTTCGAATTTCGTGCCACCGCTTCGCGAGTCTCACTCGTTCCCCTCCGCTCCCCCATCCTCTTCCCCCGCTGGGAGCGGCGAAATCCAATTTGCTAGGGTTCGGCGACGGCGACGAGGCGCACGGCCGGCACGCGACGGACGGCGACGAGGCGCACGAACGGCACGCGACTGACATCGACGGGGCGGAGGACCGGAGGAGCTACGCTCGTCGCCTTTGTGCTAGCGAAGACAGGGTGGAGCGGCGCGGCGCGACATCGAGAAGAGGAAGGAGAACGAGGCGAAAGGGGGCGGACGCCGGCGACAACCACATCAACAGCCCCAGCAACCAGGTGAGTCTCAGCGCACTGGAGCATCCCCTATTTTGTTCTCATCGGCCTTCCTTTCGGTCGCGGATGTGGGGGAGGGAGAAAACTACGGCGGCGGCGGAGGGGAGAGAGGTCAGAGAGCAGGCGCCATGTCCATGTCCATCCCTACGGTGGGGAGATGAGATTCACGGGGGCTGGAGAGAGACGCGATATTTGGGTGAAATCGAGAGAGAGAGAGATAGAGAGAGCTGCAGAGCGGAAATACGAGCAACGGAATCGATGTTGTACTTGCTTGTACATCGATCCCTTTCCCACTTCCCAGTATCATCCACCAGGATTTCGCCCGCCTATAGATTACCAGCCCACCTGGATTTTGCAGGCAGTTCATACAAAACTAGGTACAGTATTTGGGCAACTTCCTCCTCAGGCTAGCAATTTTGCACTCTGTTTTTGTTGTACCCGGTTGTTTTGGTAGGCAAGTTTAATCCCAAATTAGGCAAATATGATGGGCAATTTTTCACAGTGGGGGGCGATTTTTTCAGCAATTTCTGTTCATGCTCTGTTTTACATGATGTTGCAGGCAAGTCAATCCCAAATTAGGCAAATATGATGGGCAACTTTTCACAGTGGGGGGAGATTTTTCCGCAATTTTTTGTTCATGCTCTGTTTTACATGATGTTGCAGGCAAGTCAATCCCAAATTAGGCAAATATGCTCTGTTAATATCATACTAGGCTCATATTAGGGCGGGCTCAGACTAGGGGGGCTTCTCATATGCAAATTTCAGTTATAGATTCAGGCAAATCACATAACAGCACTTCTATCTGGGCACTTTTTTTGGTGTGGTGTAGGCAAACAAGGTTCACACAAGTAGCAATTTTAAATTCAAAATACTTGCTTGAGATACTTTTTTGTGCAAATACGTGCAACTAGCATTTTTGTGCGGGCATATTTTTGCAGGCAGCGCACACAATTTCCCACACAAGGATCTCACGGGGGAAGCAATTTTTAGGCGTAGGAACATTTGATGTCCATGATCTACATTTTTTTGCTATCTATGAGTGCAGGCAATTTTTTCTCTGTTCAGAACACACATATTTGCTCGCTACTAGTGCAAACATTTCTATTGTTCAAGATGTATTCCCCTCTTCTAGAGCAGATAAATTTCATGTCCAGGATGTACATTTTTGCTACATACGAGTGTAGGTTTTCATTTTGTTGTGCGTGATGAATGAAGGCAACACGACCACCCACACAACGCAGCTTCTCAGCAAGGTATCCACACACCAGCTAGCCAGCATGTTTCTTCCTCTTTTTATATCCACAAAACGAAGTTCTGTACACATATATATAGACCTGAACTCATTCATTATTTGGAATTCTTTTTTAAACTTCCAGGGAGAGGCATCAGGTCAACCGATGCCCGCCAGCAGGGAAGTGCGGGCACAAGCAGGCAGGCGCCCAAGGAAGAAGCAGGTACCGGAGGGACGAAACAGGGCATCCCCAGCGAGGCTTGTTAAATTGAACAGGGAATTAATCAAAGAGCAAAGAGATTTGATAGAGGATTACAACCTGGGAGGGCTTCTCAAAATCAGCGCATCCACAATGCCAGCAGATCTCAGTAGGTGGGTGTTGGAAAGATATGAGCCTGAGAAGGAGTGCTTAGTTTTCGAAGGACGGGGTGAGATACCAGTCACAGCCGAAAGCGTGCAGCAGACGTTCGGTTTGCGCAACTCAGACGAGGATGTTGCATACGGTTGGGATGCAGAGGCGATAACTTTCATAAACGGGATTTTCGGCATCGAGAACGGGTCAGCCCCAGAGATATCAACTTTCTGCAAAATGATCAAAGATATGAACGGGAAGGCCGACGACAACTTCATGCGTGCATGGCTTATAGTAGCAATCAGTTGCTTCATGTGCCCGACAACCAGTTTGCACGTGAGCCCAAGGTGTTAGTCAATCGCTGCAAACCTAGAGAAACTGAAGGGGCTCAACTTCTGCCCATTCATAACAAGGCAGATCAAAGCGGCACTTAGCCTGAGGGGAAAGAAGAAATCCGTCAACTGCTGTGTCCACCACCTAGTCGTGAGCCCCTTTTTATTTTTTCGTTTTTCCTATTTTTGAAACTCACCATCTCATCATATATATGTCAACGTTTTTGTAAACGCTTTTTTCTTAACCACAAAAAAACCAGGTACTGTACGTAGACTCTCTGGCAGTGGACATGTACGTCCCAACTTCACAAATCCGAGCCGAAGCATGGGATATTAAATTAATTGGCAAGGTGGCGCAAGCAGACAGGAAACCAGGAGGATTCAGGCAACTAAAGGTAAGCACAAAAGCAACACAGGGAACCACACTCTTTATTTTCTCTGCTCTGGGCACAAAACAACATAGAGAACTACACTCTTTTCTTGTTATTTCTCGCTTTACCCCAACTAACAACAATTTTTTTCATTTTTTCGCGCCTCCATCTGCAACTACAGCTGAAACCCACTTTCAGCAAAAGCAACGCCAAGGGGCCTTTCGTGGGGCTTTTCGTGGGACATGAGGAAGCTGAAAAATTCGTGTCCTCAAAACTCCCCTCAACATACAACCGCATAGTAAGTATCTCTCACACCCATCCCCTCCAAAATCAAAATTACAATTTCCTACCGTTTCCTATTTATTTTCCTCTCACACATCTTCTCTTTTATGTTGTTTGTTCCCTTGTTTTTTGCAGAAAAAGAGGAAGCTATCAGCACTTGTAACCAACATTTGCACAGAGATCAGCAACAAATTTGGGGAATTCGTCGAGGAGGTTGGCAAACTCGACCGCCACAATTCTGGTGTCTCAAAAAGAAGCTCCAACAAGAGGTATAGAAGAGCACCCACAACAGCAAGCGAATCTGAGCATGATGGAGGGATGGACGAGGATGAAGTTGACAGCGAAAAGAGTTCAGCAGCTGATGGTAGGCACAACACACCAAGCAGCGGGCGCTCCTCAGATGAATTCAATGTTACTAGTCCAGAACCAAAAAACCCAGAGCACTCACCAGCAGGGAGGGATGCTTGTCAAAATAACGAGTTACACACTAACCAGGGAGAGGAGGTGAGCAACAACATTATCACCCAATACACACCCCCGAGCAGACTGAACGGACAAAAGGAAGCACGGGGAGGTGTAATCCACGACACGACGTTGATCAGTGTCGCGGCACCGCTCGCCCGGAATGCAGAGGGTGCTCAAAATAGGGGGAGTGGCGTCCAGCAAGAGGAATCACAAATGGATGTAATAACGAGGACAATGCAAACGTCATCCATGGTGACACCCAACCCTACACAGGCAGTAGCACAGATTATCAGGTCAGCTGATACACCGACAAGACATAACACACCAATGAGGACAGAAGTTTCATCAGCTCCAACAACCAAGTCGTGCCCACCACCCGGATTACCAAAACCACAACCGAAAGCCAGATCAGCAGAGGCAACAAACATTGCGTGGCGGAAGTTATCCAAAAGCATCAGAGACATGCAGGCCAATCCTGGACAAAGCACAAGCACCACGGAGACACCAGAGCAAGAGTTCCCTTCATTCAATTTGAACATCGACTGGGACGAAGGCAACAAAACGACCCTGAACAAGTCAACCAATATAGAGCCACGCAAGCTTGAGACAATCATGATAGAAAGTGACGACGACTGGGGCCTGGAATCGGATGAGATCGACAAAGCATGTGAAGAGGCAGAGAAGCTTTGCCGTGAAAGAAAAAGACTGCAGGCAATGAAAGAAATCGCAAAGGAAAAAGAGCCAACAAAAACCACTCCACAACCATCAATAAACGAAGTTCACAACATAGGGAGTTCATCAAACACACCTATATGCCTTGGGCACGAAAGGAGAGTAGTGAGGCAACCAGCAACAATGAGGTCCCCATACATGCCCCCAGGAGGGAAGGACCCATTCGAATGCTCAAAAGAAGTTGACGACATATACAACGTTGTTTGTCAGTTTCTTCAGAAGAGGGGCAGGGGGAAAACAAACAGGCAAGTGTGACACACAACACTAAACATTTTTTCCCTTTTTACATTGGCCTATCCGTGACTTTCTCTTATGTCATTTTGTTCTTTTTTTGGCCCCCAGCGATCCTATAATCAATTACTCCGACTACTACGTCACATGCAATGAGCTCGCAAACACAATGGCACCAAGAATGAAGTTGTCTACCAAAGTCGCCGAGATCGGGATAAATGCATTGAGGGGATCAGAGCTATTCCCCAAAAGGATTGTCATGCCACTAAGAATCGTTGTAAGTAACACTATCACACATTTTTTTCCCACCTAAAGATTTCTGATTAGTCCCCCTCCCAAAAGACATAACTATACAACTTTTAACTATAAATCCAGAAAGTACAGCAGGCATCTTTTCCAAATTACAGGCATTTTATGTGTAGGCATTTTTTTTCTCAGAACACATGTATGAATTCTTAATCATATATGCAAAACAGTTCAGAGGCACCCCCTTGATGCATGTAAGCATTTTTTTTCCAAATTACATGCATTTTTTCAGCACATCATACGCATGTATTCATATAGTACACATGCATTTTTTTCAGTACATCATATGCATGTAGGGATTTTAATTACAAAATTCATACATCATATCAATTCTCTGGGTATATATAGGCTCTTGCGATTACTGGGATCTTTTCTCGGATAAATATAGCCATTCGAACTACAAATTCAGCTTTCTTCTGTTTTTCTATAAACAGACTTTTTTCCAAGACGGTAGCACCCAAAGAGTTGACATCGACAAGTGGTTTCACAGGCCAACCAGGAAGCTCAGCCGATGCGAAGCAGTAAGTTAACTTTTTTCTTTTTTTCAGTGCTCCTATTTTTTGCGTAGCGAGTTTAATTCAAAAAACACATAACGCGCTCACACTTTTTTGGTTCATATACAAGGTTACCTTCCCAGTATTGGAAATACTAGACTGCAACAACCCGGTGGAGACGGGAAATTTCTGGGCACTCGCGATGAACATAAGAGACAAGCGATTCGAAGTTCTTGATTCTGCAAGGACATTTGAAGACAAAAACCTCATGATGACAGCAACAAAAATAATCAATGGGATAAAGGAGAACTGGGCCAAGCACTACAGCGGATCAAGTGAGCAAATCAGCAACTGGCCGCTCATGGAAATCAAATGTCCAAAGAAAAATAACAGGCAAGAACACAACCATCTTGTTTTTCACAGCAGTTTCTTTTCACAAACACACCTGTTTATCTTCTTTCCATGCTGGCCGTCTCTTTTGACCATACCACCATTTATTTCATAAACCAAAGATACTTAGTCCCCTGCCAAGTAGCGCACACACACCACCGACATACGGAACAACCAAAATCGCCCACCAAACCGATATAAAGTCGCTCACCCCCACGGCTCAAGTCGCCGCAACGGAATGGCATACGGAAAAACCAAATCGTCCACCAAACCGATATGAAGTCGCTCACCCCCACAGCTCAAGTCGCCGCGACGGGGGGTGCCATACGGAAAAACCAAATCGCCCACCAAACCGATATGAAGTCGCTCACCCCCACGGCTCAAGTCGCCGCGACGGGGGTGCCATACGGAACAACAAAAATCGCCCACCAAACCGATACGAAGTCGCTCACACCCACGGCTCAAGTCGCCGCGACGGGGGTGCCATACGAAACAACCAAAATCGCCCACCAAACCGATACGAAGTCGCTCACACCCACGGCTCAAGTCGCCGCGACGGGGGGCGCCATACGCAAAAACCAAAATCGCCCATCAAACCGATACGAAGTCGCTCACACCCCACGGCTCAAGTCGCCGCGACGGGGGCGCCATACGGAAAAACCAAAATCGCCCACCAAACCGATATGAAGTCGCTCACCCCCACGGCTCAAGTCGCCGCGACGTGGGGTGCCATACGGAAAAACCAAAATCGCCCACCAAACCGATATGAAGTCGCTCACCCCCACGGCTCAAGTCGCCGCGACGGCGGGCGCCATACGGAAAAACCAAAATCGCCCATCAAACCGATACAAAGTCGCTCACACCCACGGCTCAAGTCCCCGCGACGGGGGGTGCCATACGGAAAAACCAAAATCGCCCATCAAACCAATACGAAGTCGCTCACCCCCACGGCTCAAGTCGCCGCGACGGGGGGCGCCATACGGAAAAACCAAAATCGCCCACCAAACCGATATGAACTTGCTCACCCCCACGGCTCAAGTCGCCGCGACGGGGGGTGCCATACGGAAAAACCAAAATCGCCCACCAAACCGATACGAAGTCGCTCACACCCACGGCTTAAGTCGCCGCGACGGGGGGCGCCATACGGAAAAACCAAAATCGCCCATCAAACCGATACGAAGTCGCTCACACCCCACGGCTCAAGTCGCCGCGACGGGGGGCGCCTTACGGAAAAACCAAAATCGCCCACCAAACCAATATGAAGTCGCTCACACCCACGGCTCAAGTCGTCGCGACGGGGGGCGCCATACGGAAAAACCTAAATCGCTCATCAAACCGATACGAAGTCGCTCGCACCCCATGGCTCAAGTCGCCGCGACGGGGGGCGCCTTACGAAACAACCAAAATGGCCCACCAAACCGATATGAAGTCGCTCACCCCCACGGCTCAAGTCGCCGCGACGGGGGGCGCCATACGGAAAAACCAAAATCGCCCACCAAACCGATATGAAGTCGCTCAAACCCACGGCTCAAGTCGCCGCGACCGGGGACGCCATACGGAAAAACCAAAATCGCCCACTAAACCGATACGAAGTCGCTCACACCCACGGCACAAGTCGCCGCGACGTGGGGCGCCATATGCAAAAACCAAAATCGCCCGTCAAACCGATACGAAGTCGCTCACACCCCAAGGCTCAAGTCGTCGCGACGGGGGGCGCCATACGGAAAAACCAAAATCGCCCACCAAACCGATATGAAGTCGCTCACCCGCACGGCTCAAGACGCCGCGACGGGGGCGCCATACGGAAAAACCAAAATCGCCCATCAAACCGATATGAAGTCGCTCACCCCCACGGCTCAAGTCGCCGCGACGGGGGCGCCATACGGAAAAACCAAAATCGCCCATCAAACCGATACAAAGTCGCTCACACCCACGGCTCAAGTCGCCGCGACGGGGGCGCCATACGGAAAAACCAAAATCGCCCATCAAACCGATAAGAAGTCGCTCACACCCACGGCTCAAGTCGCCGCGACGAGGGGCGCCATACGGAAAAACCAAAATCGCCCACCAAACCGATATGAAGTCGCTCACCCCCACGGCTCAAGTTGCCGCGACGGGGGGTGCCATACGGAAAAACCAAATCGCCCACCAAACCGATATGAAGTCGCTCACCCCCACGGCTCAAGTCGCCGCGACGGGGGGTGCCATACGGAAAAACCAAAATCGCCCACCAAACCGATATGAAGTCGCTCACCCCCACGGCTCAAGTCGCCACGACGGGGGGCGCCATACGGAAAAACCAAAATCGCCCATCAAACCGAGACGAAGTCGCTCACACCCACGGCTCAAGTCGCCGCGAGGTGGGGCGCCATACGGAAAAACCAAAATCGCCCATCAAACCGATACGAAGTCGCTCACACCCACGGCTCAAGTCGCAGCGACGGGGGGGCGCCGTACGGAAAAACCAAAATCGCCCATCAAACCGATACGAAGTCACTCACCCCCACGGCTCAAGTCGCCGCGACGGGGGGCGCCATACAGAAAACCAACTCGCGCACCAAACCGATATGAAGTCGCTCACACCCACGGCTCAAGTCGCCGCGACGGGGGGTGCCATACAGAAAAACCAAAATCGCCCACCAAACCGATATGAAGTCGCTCACACCCACGGCTCAAGTCGCCGCGACGGGGGGCGCCATACGTAAAACCAACTCACCCACCAAACCGATATGAAGTCGCTCACACCCACGGCTCAAGTCGCCGCGACGGGGGGTGCCATACAGAAAAACAAAATCGCCCACCAAACCCATATGAAGTCGCTCAAACCCACGGCTCAAGTCGCCGCGACGGGGGGCGCCATACGGAAAAACCAACTCGCCCACCAAACCGATAAGAAGTCGCTCACACCCACGGCTCAAGTCGCCGCGACGGGGGGCGCCATACGGAAGAAAATTCGCCCACCAAACCGATATGAAGTCGCTCACACCCACGGCTCAAGTCGCGCGGCGGGGGGCGCCATACGGAAAAACCAAAATCGCCCATCAAACCGATACGAAGTCGCTCACACACACGGCTCAAGTCGCCGCGACGGGGGGCGCCATACGGAAAAACCAAAATCGCCCACCAAACCGATATGAAGTCGCTCACCCCCACGGCTCAAGTCGCCGCGACGGGGGGCGTCATACGGAAAAACAAAAATCGCCCACCAACCGGTCAAGTGGTGGGTTGCTCATATTTTTTATTTTTTTCATGATGTTTTTTAGCATGCTGTTTGTTCTACTGACATCACAATACATTTAAAAAAAACGCAGAGTTGATTGCGGGATCTACATGCTATACAACATTCAAGAGTGGATGGGAAGAATTCTTCCAGAATACAGCCATGAAAACATTCCAGCCATAAGGAAGCTGATGGTTGCAAAGTGGCTGGATAGTAATCACAACGACGTAAACTGGAGACGAATGTTGAACATAAAGAAGGTACCATACAAGCCTTTCTCTGTCCCTAGTTTTTAATCATTCTATCAGCAACTGTTACAAAAAAACTGTTACAAAAAAGCATGCAGTCTCAATACAGCTGAAATTAGCAAAAAAAATCCACAACGCAAATAGATTCTTCTTTGTTCTTCACTTCTGCTGCTAGCACACATTTTCGCCATCTTTTTTTGTTCTTCACTTCTGTTGTTGCTGCCATAATGTTTCCAAAAGAGATCACAAACTCTGGTTCAACCGCGAGGAACAAGTTCCAGCATTGTGGCCTTTCAAACCACATGTTCCACAAGTTATTGCCTTCTTTGGACGCAACTCAATCGCTGATCCAAACCGCTTGTCCTTTTTCCTCCCTTTAGTAGACGATTTCGGTGGGTTGCGCACACGTGCAGGGCCAGCAGTAGGTTCACCGGCAGATGCTTCATTAGGGGCAGGCACAACAGGGTTTACTAGTGCTGCAGTTTTCTTTTTCTTCTTCACTTTTCCAAGTTGCCTTAGCTCAGTCTCCAGCGACCGGCCATAGGACCTACATAGAGCTGCACTCTCATCACAACGACTACCCATTTTAGCAAGCCTACCAAACATGGCAGAAAGTGAAGCAAGCCTAAGTTGCTCAGCCGACTCCGGAGGCATCACGTCAACACCTTCAGCAGCACACAGTTCAGCCCCTGGTATTGCATTCGGTGTCCACCTAGGCAGAATATAATGCACCGGCATCTCATCAATCCCAAGATGGGTAAACACCTTCAATATGTGTACACAAAGAAAACCATCCCTGAGTATCTTACAACATTCACAAAAATAATATTGCTCACTCACACAAGCTTTAACCATGTATGACCTCCGCCCGTAGACACCTGCATATGTGTTGTTTGGTACAATCAGGAACATGTCCCCCCTTGTGGCCTAACGTTATATCTGCCAAGCATCTCAAATTCATGCTGCCACCTATAGTAGATATCCCTTGTATAAACCCGCAAAGCTTGCCTCTCAATTGGAAAAGGAGACCAAGTCCTGGGCTCAAGCTCATCTGTCCGGTAGTCATTCCCACCTTCTTTCACCAATATCTTATCATTTATCTTCCTATACTGCTTCACAAAGTTGAGCACTGAATTATGAGGGTTAACGTATCTCTTAAGGACAGCATTGAAGCCCTCACTCCGTTGTGTTGACTGCAAGAAGGGGAAGAAACATTGCCTGAAGTAGCAAGGGACCCATTGCTCTCGAATCTCATACAAGTCAGCAAAATGCGGATTGTCACCAATGTTGTGTTTCTCAACCAAAGCAGCCCACCTATGCTAAAACTCAGGCGACGTCATGCTACAGTCTAAGCATTCATTAAAATCTTTTGCCAACTCAGGTCTCTTAGCAAGGAAATCTCCCAATTTCTCTTGTGCTTTTTTCATTATGTGCCAACGGCAACAACGATGAATTGTGTTGGGGAAAATGTCTTTTATCGACTTCTTCATTGAAACATCCTGGTCAGTGATTATATTGAGCGGGGATTTTCCATGCATTGCATCAAGGAACGCCTTGAACAGCCAATCGAAACTGGTTGCAAGCTCCTGCCGCACAAAACCACAACCCAACATAAAAGATTGCCCATGCTTGTTAATACCAACAAAGGGAGCAAACGGCATGTTATACATGTTGGTCAAGTAGGTCGTGTCAAACGAAACACAGTCATGATAAGCTTTTGTGTATGCCTCACGAGCTCTCCCATCCACCCAAAACACATTCTCAACTCTGTCAAGAGCATCGTACTTAATTCTGTAAAAGAAGTTAGGGTCATCTACCCGCAACTCATCGAAATAGGAAATTGTCTCTGCAAGATCACCTTCTTTTGCTTCAGACTTCCTAAGTTCAGTCCTCATGTTGCTTATACTTTGCGTCGTGTACGGCACAATAGCAGCATCACCATAGAAGCTTGATATGACAGTCATCATCCGACCAGTTTCCATGTTACAATCATGAAGAATCTTAAGGAAATGTTTCTCTTCCTCCGGGATCCCCTGGTGAGATCGAAGGTACTTAGAGAGAGATGGTCTGTCAACCAGATCATGGTTGTGCTCAGCAACAAACCCGGTGACAAACCACTTATTGGCAGTCAGCTTCACTCTCATTTTTTCTTTGCAATTCGTCTGCTTGATGAACTCCCTTCTACTTTTCTTCGGATTGTTGTTTAACAAAGCCTTCTTCGAGCCTGAACTCGCACACCTTACCGCAGCATCACCACCATCATCACTGTCAGTGTCCGTCCCTGCAGGGTCTGCAACACTGAGTTCAACCACATCATCGTTGTGCGGCTTCCTTGATTTGTTGCACACGAAAGTCTACTTTTCAAGCACACCTGTGTGGGCAGAGCGCCTCGAAGTGTTGGATTTTATGGAGAAACCCAGCTTCAGAGCATAAGCATTGTAGTGCATCCTTGCATCTCGTAGTGAATCAAACTCGAATCCAACAAAAGGCTCTTTGGGGGTGGACCATACCTCAGCATCACCCCCATCCCGCAAAGGTTGCATACCATCAGGCACATCTGTCGGAACGGTTGCATTTTGGGTTGTATCACCATTAGCAAAAGTTTCAGTTCCGGGCGCATCAGACAAGGGGGGAGGAGCAAGATGGAACTTGACGCCCAACACTTCAGGGGCAGGGTCAGGCTGCAAATCCCCAACCAAGTCGGGCGACTCGCCAACACCTTCAATTGACGTAGGGAAACAAAGAGGCGGGGCTTGCGTGCAGAATGCTGGGACATCAGCATCTTCATTAGGGACAATGTTCAGATCAAAACCACCCATATACCTGCAAAAATCGAGGGAAAACATGTGTCACAAATTTGCTTACAGGGAGAAAATAAAACAGGGATTGGTTTTTGATCACAAAAGACAAATCAACAAGAGTAAAAAAAAGAAACTAAAACCCAATTAGCATTTTATATCATGACTTCCAAACAACAACACAGGGGAAATTTCCACACAACAAAAAAAACAACATTTTCCACTGACTTTGTGCATTCTAATTTCAACAGGGGGCAGGTCCGCGCCTAAAGGATCCGACGGTCTGATCAACAGAAAAAGCGACAAGAGGTTCAGGTAAACAAAACAAGCAACTTATATCTTTTAGTTTTCCTCTCCCTCCCCACACACACATAGCTGCCGCACAAAGTTGGGGTTAGAAAGCAACTTTGTTCATCCCAGAATAAAAGCAATACTTTTACTAGTTATTTCAACATCTTTGCAGTGGAAACAAGCATTGTTATTTTTTTGTTCACCTAAAAATGCACACTGTATTGTACATGCCTTCAGGTCAGGTAGAATTGCACACTATATTGTTCTCTTTGTATTATTTTTCTGCAATAGAAAGATGATGTACAAGAAACTTATATACGTTGTACGTGAAACGAAACAAGCAACTTATATCTTCTACCTTCCCCTCTCCCTCCCTGCACACATATAGCTGTTTTGCACAAATTCAGGGGATGGAAAGCAAGTTGGTTCACTCCCAATCACAGTGACATATACTGGTTATTATTGCCAACATCTTATTTGCTGGAAACAAACATTGCTACTTTTTATCTGCTGCCCTAATAATAGTGCAATGTATTACACAAATTGGAATTTTTTTTCATTGCCAACTGCGAAAAAATCAGGCACTGATATGAATATTCATGTTTTTTTGCAGCAGTTGTACAAATTAGGACACAGAGAAGGTAGGCAAGATTAACAAGAGTAGGAACAAGATCACACAGGAGGGGGAGATGGAGATGCAACAAGACTCAAGGGGGAAGAATCTAAGGAAGCAAAAAAACAGAGAAAATCTTGGAATTGTGGCCACAGACCAAAAACTTGCCTGCAAATCAGAGGAGATGGAAGAAACTCTCTTTTTGCTATAAGTTTTCGTTCACCCAGAAATCACTGCTGCTAGGCAGATTTCCAGCAACAGATCTTGTGATTTTGTTGTTGCCTTTCGTTGGGGGAGATTCAAAAAAGTTGCCAGATTTTCTCCATGCTTTTGATCTTCTCGTTGGGGGTTTCTTCAGGGATGGATTTATTGCCTGGTTTCTACTGTGATGTGGGCATGTTCTTACATGTTGTGCGGCGGCTGGTGGGGAGGAAGAGTGGGAAAAGAGAGGTAGGGTTTTTCTGGGAGAGGACTGGGCTAGGACGGGGATTTGTAGGGGGGCGGGCGGTGGTTGGGTCTTGGGGATAACGACAAAAAGAACGGTGGTTGGGGGGAGAAAACGATAGGTGGGGGCTCCCTTTTTCCTTTTCCAGATGGTGAAAGCGACAGGTGGGGGGATCCTTCCTTTTTAGGCCGGCCGCTGGATCCCTCTCCAAAGCGCGCGGTCGCCGGCCAGTGGCGTCCTCTTTTTCTTTTTCTTTTTTGAGGGTGAGAGAGAAAGCGGGGCAGGAATTTTTTGTGCTTTTCTATTGCAGCAGGATAGATTTGAGCCCGCTCCGATGCCGGTTTCGTTGTTCGATCTGATGACGATGAGTAGGCTTCGGAGAGCAACTTTTCGCTAGGAGCGCTCCTTCAAAGTCCGTGCAGCAATCAGTTTGCTTTTTTCTTTGATATTAAAACACACTCTATAAGACTCTGGGAATTACATTTGGAATACAATCAGGATCATGAGGCGCGGTTAGCCAAACATGGCGACCCGGGCCTAGATCAGACGAGAATTTAGCTAACAATTGAGCCTCTTGATTTGCAGACCTCCCTTCGAAGATGATCGATGTCAGCACTAATCACTCGATAATCTCCCTCGATCTCTCTCTCACTACGGGACTGCATCCATACGCCGACGGCCGGCCACCGTCGGCGTAAGCCAGAAAGCCGTCGGCTTAGGCCTACGCCGCCGGCCGCCGTCGGCGTATAGCCGTCGGGCATGGGTTTTCTCGGGCTTGCCCTAAAAGCCGTCGGCGTAGGGTCGGCCGTCCGTGTATAGGCTGGCCCGACGGTTTTTGTGCGACCGTCGGCGTAGCGCCAGTGGGCCCCACCCTAGGCTTAACGGCCGTTAGGCCTGGTTGCCCTCTACGCCGACGGCCGGGCCGTCGGCCTAGGGTGCCACGCGGCAGGCTGTGGGCTGCTGGGCTTCGGGCCTACGCCGACGGCCTGGCCGTCGGCTTAGGGTCCCTTGCAGCCAGGCCACGCGTCACCTCCTCCTCGCGTCTGGGCAGCGGGCCTATGCCGACCGCCTCTGCCATTTGGCACAAAACAAGGCCTACGCCGACGGCCAGGCCGTCGACGTAGGTCCTGACATGTTTTCCCTTTTTTTCATTTCTGGTTCATTTCTTGCATATTTAAAATTCTCATAAGCATATAGCCATTATATTATTCATACCCAGATCAGAGCCAGGCATTATAGGCATTTATATTACAAATGCACATTGACAAAGACCAAACAATGCAAAATAAGAGACATAGTATAACAACATCTTATACATATATAGCATAACAAGTTCCAAACATGCAAAATAAGAGACATAGTATGGATACAAAGTATAACGACATCCCAAACATCGTATCGATACAAACGAGACCTCTACACGTCAGCTCATCGCGTCCGGAGAGGGAGTCGAGCCGGAGAAACTGAGGTCTCCGCGCGTGAAGATAGGCGACTGACGGTGCGGAGGCGCCGTCGAACCAGCACCGGAAGAAGGTGATCCCGCGCCACCATGAACCGGTGTGCTCTCACGCGAGGCACCACTACCACCAGGGCCAGGGTACACCGGTGTGACCGCCCAGGACGAAGATGGCGAGGCAGCAGCACGACCAAAGGGTCCAGTCCCGGAGGCTCCCGTTCCCTACACGTTTGAGCAATAGTTAGCAACCGCCAAGGCACATGAAAGTGGTAGCAACTGATTGGGCAAGTAAATTACCGGGGTTAAGCCGGTGTAGTAGAAGTTCTGGGCGAACTCTTCCTTCGATACAAACTCCGGCTTAAGACCGGCTCGAGGAGGTCGTGGCGGTATATCGACGAGCACTCCCGTAAGCCGAGCACTCTCTTGACCCTACAAGATAGTTAACATGTAAGGCATACGCAGCCTCCCGTGGCCTGCACTCTCTCCCGCTAGCTCGACCTTAACAGTTGCACCATTGAACGTTGGTATCTGCCTTTCTTCAAGCACAACTTTGCCCTTCTTGAAGTTCCTTCTGTCTTGTCTAAACAGATGATCTCTTTTGAGCGGCCGATGCATGTCAAAGGAGGAATATTTTTTACCCGCTTTTAGCCAAAGGAACTCAAGTAGTTGCCTGCACACTGGGCATGGCCACTTACTAGTTGTACAGTGGCCGCAGAATAGGGCATACGCAGGCATGTCGTGCATGGAATATTGGTACCAAACTTTCATGAAGAAGTTTGTCTTCGATGCACAGTCGTATGCCAACGTTGGGTGGTGCCAAGAGTGGTTCAGATCATCCACAAGCGGCTGCATGTAGACACTCAAATTCTTCCCCGGGTAGTCAGGCCCTGGAATGATCAGCGTCAAGAATATGGTATTCCTTTGCATTATGGCTGGAGGAGGGAGATTGAGCGGAATAACAAACACCGGCCAACAGTTGTACGAGGAACTCGACATGCCATATGGATTGAATCCATCCATAGATATGGCAATTCTGCAGTGTCGGGCCTCTGCCGCCAGATCGGGGTGGTCTTCATCGAACTTCTTCCATGCCCTGCCATCAGATGGATGTCCCATTGTTTCCCGTCCGTGCTCTTCAGGGTATCTCTTCCCGTCCTTGCGCCACGTCATCTGTTTGGCAGACTCCAAGGTCATGTAAAGCCGCTGGATTCATTTTATGAATGGGAGATAACGAAGAATCGAAGCGGGGACCTTTGTCTGCACCTTGGGCTCACCATCGGCTCCCTTGGACTCAAGATACCTAGAGGCCCCACACAAGCTACAGTACTTGTCATTCGCAAACTCTTTCCAAAAGAGAAGGCAACCTTTTGGACAACAATCTATCTTTATGTAGTCCATGCTGAGCGCTCGCGTGATTTTCTTGCATTCGTACAAGGTTTTAGGCAGACAATGACCATCGGGCAACGTGTTACCATGTTTTACCAGACTGACTTCAAAGCATGAACGGGTCGTGTTGAACTGGAGCTTTGTGGCTAGTAATTGTGAGATGGTATCGAGCTAAGAAACATTTGCACCCGGGTACAAAGGCCTCTTAGCCGATTCCATCATATCATACAAGTCCTTAGCGGATGGCTCGGGATCCTGTGGTTCAGGAGGTTGCTCTGGTTCCGACGGTCCCTCTGGTTCAGCACAAGGTGGAGACTCCGGCATGGCATCACGGAAATCCTATAGCAAGTTTCGCATGCCATCGTACTCTATGCCATCGATCCGCTGCCGCATCACGTCAACTCTATCACGTTCATTCTGAGTAAAGTCGACCGTCGTGACGAAGCCCGGCATATACCCATAAGCCCAAAGGTGTTGTTTCATAACCTCCTTTCTAGCGCGATGACGATTTTTGCAACGGACGCAAGGGCAACGGGGATCAAGTGTCTTTGGAACACGGGCTATATCCTGCACTACCATAGCGGTCTTCCATGCCCACTCATCTGTTCTGTCAACAACACTAGTACGTCCACTATACATCCACCCATTATCAGCCATCCTCTTCTGCTTTATTGAGAGCCAAACGACAAACATAGCATTTAATATCAAACGGGAGATTAAAATGCTTCATTTTTTAAGCATGCATCAACCTACATGTCTAATAGGAAAGTGGGTCCTAACCAGCCGCCGAATCCGTAGATTGGGTAAGTTCTCCCTGGCTCTACCCCGATCCGAGCAGAATTTCGGCAGCACCTCCCCGCTGCTCTCCCGATACAAGTCTCGACTAAAAGCCGAGAGAATGTGCATCCGGAGAACAGCGAGGAGGCGCCGCCGAAATCCTGTCTCAGATCGAGGAAGAGCCAGCGAGAACCATACCCAACTACGAACCCGCCGACTTCCCGATAAAAGCCGTAAGCGTTACGGTTCAAAATATGCGAGACCACTAATGCATATTTATCCGTGTAACCCCTACAGTCGGGATGACGCCTAGGTGACGCGACTTGACTTGGTGATCTAGACATGAAAATAAACCTAGCTACATAAGACGGGTGAACGGATTCTCACCCTTGAAGCGTGATCGACGACGGGGGTGCGAGGCGACGATGGGGGCTCCGAGACGGCGGCGGCTCCAAGATAGTCTGTAATTAGATCGTGAACATGTGATCAAACCTAAATTTTTTATCTTTTCGGTCTTGTCTCTTTTGATCAACCATAATATTATTACAATTATAATTCATTTTGCTTAACATTTTTCTTTTTTGAAACCCCTAAAACGTATATTTGTATGATACGGGAAAATGAATTTGTAATTAAAAATTTTGTGTATTTGTATTCATTTTTCTTAACATTTTGTCTCTTTTGAAAATGAATTTGTAATTAAAATTATCTTAGTACAGTATCATGTCACATCAAAATATGTATATTTCTATGGATTTTAAAACAAAAAACTAAAAAATGGAGAAGAGAGTGGGGGGAGCAACTTACTGCCGAGGTGGGGGTCGGCTTGGGGTCGGGCCGGCGTCGGGGTGGGGTCCGGCGTCAAGGTGGGGCTCAAGCTCCGGCGGCGGCGGCGGCGTCGAGGAGGGGCTCGGGTGGCCGGCGGCGTCGAGGCGTGGATGGGGCTCAAGTTGAGGGATGAGGGAGGAGTAGGGGAGGGCCGGCGGCGGGTGCGTGAGAGATCTCGCGGGAGGGGCAGGCTGGCGGCAGGGAGCTCGTGGGAGGGCGGCCGGCGGCGGGACGGGAGGCACCGCGGGAGGGGTGGTCCGGCGTCGGATCGGATGTCGATTGGGAGAGTGGGAAGACAATGGTTGACCCAGAGGGTCCTTGGTCGGGACGTGGGGGCGGGGACCTACGCCGACGGCCAAGCCGTCGGCTTAGGTATTTAAAAAAAATTATTTATAGATACGCCGACGGCCTGGTCGTCGGCTTAGGTTTATTTATTTTTTGAAAATTGGGATGCGCCGACGGCCTGGCCGTCGGCTTAGGTCCATATTCATTATTTATTTATTTATTTCTGTATTCTTTTATGTTTTCAAGAATATAATTTTTTTACTTTAATATTTTTACACCATTTTAATAGTTTCTCAACAATATAAATTCTTTTTACACCGTTCGCCTCCGAACCCCTAGATCGGGGGAACCCGCAAATCTACCCCTATAGCTTTCTCCGTACGAGGATGGACAAATGGACTTTTTTATCTATCTATGTTTGTTTAGCACATATGTACATGGAAAACCATGGTTGAACACATTTCACCACATTATTCACACCGGTAGACCCGTACAGAGAGTTTCCACATACGGATCGACGATTTTACTAAGTGTTAGCCCATGTCCGTGAACAACGTCAGACACATGCCCTACATATGACATCTACAAACATTAAATCACACTTATAAACATAACCTAGCTTGACATGCAGGTTTTCCAATGATTCCGGCCCTCCGACGGTCATTCACCTCCGAAACCCTAGATTGGGGGGGGGGGGGTCGCAGATCTACCCTTATAGCTTTCTCCGTACGAGGATGGACCAACGAACTTTTTTATCTATGTATGTTTGTTTAGCACATATGTACATGGAAAACCATGGTTGAACACATTTCACCACATTATTCACACCGGTAGACCCGTACCGGGAGTTTCCACATACGGATCGACGATTTTACTAAGTGTTAGCCCATGTCTGTGAACAACGTCAGACACATGACCTACATATGCCATCTACAAACATTACAACCCAATTATAAACATAATTTAGCTCCACATGAAGGTTTACCAATGATTCCGGCCCTCCGACGGTCATTCACCTCCGAAACCCTAGATCGGGGGGCCCCGCAGATCTACCCTTATAGCTTTCTCCGTACGAGGATGGACCAATGGACTTTTTTATCTATCTATGTTTGTTTAGCACATATGTACATGGAAAACCATGGTTGAACACATTTCACCACATTATTCACACCGGTAGACCCGTACAGAGAGTTTCCACATACGGATCGACGATTTTACTAAGTGTTAGCCCATGTCCGTGAACAACGTCAGACACATGCCCTACATATGGCATCTACAAATATTAAATCACACTTAGAAATATAACCTAGCTAGACATGCAGGTTTTCCAATGATTCCGGCCCTCCGACGGTCATTCACCTCCGAAACCCTAGATTGGGGGGCCGCAGATCTACCCTTATAGCTTTCTCCGTACGAGGATGGACCTACGGACTTTTTTATCTATCTATGTTTGTTTAGCACATTTGTACATGGAAAACCATGGTTGAACACATTTCACCACATTATTCACACCGGTAGACCCGTACCGGGAGTTTCCACATACGGATCGACGATTTTACTAAGTGTTAGCCCATGTCCGTGAACAACGTCAGACACATGACCTACATATGCCATCTACAAACATTACAACCCAATTATAAACATAATTTAGCTCCACATGAAGGTTTTCCAATGATTCAGGCCCTCCGACGGTCATTCACCTCCGAAACCCTAGATCGGGGGGCCCCGCATATCTACCCTTATAGCTTTCTCCGTACGAGGATGGACCAATGGACTTTTTTATCTATCTATGTTTGTTTAGCACATATGTACATGGAAAACCATGGTTGAACACATTTCACCACATTATTCACACCGGTAGACCCGTACCGGGAGTTTCCACATACGGATCGACGATTTTACTCAGTGTTAGCCCATGTCCGTGAACAACGTCAGACACATGACCTACATATGCCATCTACAAACATTAAATCACACTTATAAACATAACCTAGCTCCACATGCAGGTTTTCCAATGATTTCGGCCCTCCGACGGTCATTCACCTCCGAAACTCTAGATCGGGGGGGCCCGCAGATCTACCCTTATAGCTTTCTCCGTACGAGGATGGACCAATGGACTTTTTTATCTATCTATGTTTGTTTAGCACATATGTACATGGAAAACCAATGTTGAACACATTTCACCACATTATTCACACCGGTAGACCCGTACCGGGAGTTTCCACATACGGATCGACGATTTTACTAAGTGTTAGTCCATGTCCGTGAACAACGTCAGACACATGACCTACATATGCCATCTAATAACATTACATCCCAATTATAAACATAATTTAGCTTCACATGAAGGTTTTCCAATGATTTCGGCCCTCCGACGGTCATTCACCTCCGAACCCCTAGATCGAATGTGGGCCCGACAATGTACCCCCTATAGCTTTCTCCGTACGAGGGTTCACCAATGGACTTTTTTATCTATCTATGTTTGTTTAGCACATATGTACATGGAAAACCAAGGTTGAACACATTTCAACACATTATTCACACCGGTAGACCCGTACCGGGAGTTTCCACATACGGATCGACAATTTTACTAAGTGTTAGCCCATGTCCGTGAACAACGTCAGACACATGACCTACATATGCCATCTACAAACATTACAACCCAATTATAAACATAATTTAGCTCCACATGAAGGTTTTCCAATGATTTCGGCCCTCTGACGGTCATTCACCTCCGAACCCCTAGATCGAGTGTGGGCCCGACAATGTACCCCCTATAGCTTTCTCCGCACGAGGCTCCAACAATGTACTTTTTCATTGGCTTAGTTTTTTACTCGATAGCTACATGGAAAACTAGGTTTGAGACCTTTGTAGCACATCATTGCCTCTGGTTAAGCCGAACCGGTAGTATTCTGTCTACACGTGCACGAATATCTCTAAGTGTTATCGCATTCATGTGTGAAGAAGGTCAAACCCGGGATCTATGTTTTGCAACTATGGCCTTCCACCACACTTTTAGACATACCCTAGGTCCACATGCAAGTTTTTGTAGGATTCCGACGCTTCAGCGGTAATTCACGTGTTACATCCTGTTCCAGAGGAGGGTGTGGAGGTCTACCCCTATAGCTTTCTTCGCACGATGTTCCAACAATGTATTTTTTTTGTTGAGGTTTTTTAGGACATAACTACATGGAAAACAAGGTTAGGACCTTGTAAGACATCGTAACCCCCCGGTATACCCGCAAACGGGTGTATTCCACACCTACATGCATGTCCATGACTTTGCATATATAGTGTTATCGCATGAATGTGGAGATGGTCACACCAAGGAGCTAGACATTGCATTTATGCATGGATCTTACACCACACTTGGACAGATACCCTACAATCACATGC
The DNA here is from genome assembly GCA_950022295.1 of Bromus sterilis. Lineage (NCBI taxonomy): Eukaryota > Viridiplantae > Streptophyta > Magnoliopsida > Poales > Poaceae > Bromus > Bromus sterilis. The sequence goes on along the minus strand of OX465601.1, from coordinate 130,846,283 downwards.
AAGTTCATGCGGTACTACGGCGCTCTGGCGATCTTTCTTCACCGAAACCCGGCCTAGTCCGGGCGCGAGGGCCGGGGCCGGGATGGGGCGGCGGTTAACCCTTATAGCTTTCTCCTCACGAGGTAGAACTGTGGAGCATACACATATTAATATAGTAATAGTAGCATAATATATTTTAATTTAGTATTATAACTTATTAATATATTATCTTATGTATTAACTAGAAGATGCAAAAAGAATAAAGAGGCGTATATCGAGGGTTGAAATGAGATGATATATATTATAATCCCATTTACAATATTATTTTATGTATTAGTAATATAAGATTAAACTATTAAACAAAAGAACAGAAAATAAAAAAGAAAAATGAAAACAGGGCCTACGCCGACGGCCAAAGGTCGGGGCCGTCGGCGTAGCCTACGATGGGCTAACGGTGTTACCGACCGCCGCCACCAGGGCCCACCCGACAGGCCTACGCCGACGGCTTTTCTACACCGACGGCGGCCCTCGACCTAAAGAGGCATACGCCGACGGCTTTGGGACGTCGACGGCCCGTTACGAGGGATGACGAGTCGTCCCTCTACGCCGACGGCCCCGACATTTGGCCGTCGGCGTAAAGGGAGGCCGTCGGCGTCAACCGTCTCTCCCGTAGTGTCTCTCTCCGTCTCTCGGTTGTGTTCTCTCTCTGGAGTGAACGGAGGAGGAAGACCATGAACAAAGAAGATTTTGATGCAGCGCACTGAATGTTGCTTTTCTCATTTAGCTTTATTAGAAAGTAAACTGCAAGCCTTGCCGATCGCCACGCTCCGACTTGAACGCGCCATCCCACGATCGAGCGTGCCCTCGAGTCGATCCTACAAACCAGGAGTCGAGCGCACAGACCGCGTCCTCGCTCCTATCCAAACAAAAACGCTAACAGAAAAAACTGACTACATGAAATAACGATACCTAAAACCCTGAAAAAACCTAGACAACTAGCTTATTCCGCATTCTCCCCCTAAGAGTAGCTGTCCAGATCATCTTACTTGATGTCGACGACGCCAATTCGGGCGCGCATGTCCTGAAACTTGACACGCCCAAGTGACTTGGTGAGAATGTCCGCAAGCTGATCTTCAGTCTGAATGTACTCAACCGAGATTTCCTTCTTCTCAATGTTGTCGCGGATATAGTGAAATCGCACATCAATGTGCTTGCTCCGATCATGAAACACCGGGTTCTTCCTCAACTGGATCGCTGATTTGTTGTCTACGAAGATCGTTGGCGGGTCACTGTTCTTCTTTTCCACCAATTCAGAAAAGAGTTTGTCTAGCCACACCCCCTGACAGGCAGCAGTGGTCGCAGCAATGTATTCCTCCTCACATGATGACAGAGCCACAACTTTCTGCTTCTGAGACTGCCAGGAGATCAGGCATCCACCCAGGGTGAACAAAGCTCCCGAGGTACTCTTCCTGTCATCAATGTCACCGGCTAGGTCTGAATCATTGAACCCAATTAGCTCCAGTCGGCACTGCTGGTGTACAGGCACCCGTAGGTGCGAGTCCCTGCTATGTAACGCAGCAGATGTTTCACTGCTGCCAAGTGCTCTGTCGTTGGCGATTCCATAAAGCGACTGACATATCCAACAACAAAACAGATATCATGCCGAGTGTGAACCAAATACCTCAGACTTCCAACCATGCTTCTGAAGAATGTAGCATCTATCAGTGGCTGGTTGCTTGTTTTGCTCAGCTTCAGGCGCGGCTCCATTGGAACAGCCACAGGACTGCAATCTCCCATGCCGGCCTTGATTAGCAGCTTGTCAGCGTAGGCGGCCTACGAGAGTGAGATCCCAGCCTCGCCTTGCTTCACCTCTATTCCCAGGTAGAAGCTAAGCAAGACGAGGTCACTCATCTTGAATTTTTCCATCATCTCGAGCTTGAAACGGTCCACCTCGCCAGCGTCGGCGCCGGCCACAATCAAGTCCTCAACGTACACGCCCACGATGATGCGTGTTTCCTCAGTCCCTCGCATGTACACAGAGTGTTCTGATGCACTGCTGTTGAAACCAAGCGACTTGAGTGTGGCGTCGAGCTTCGTGTTCCAGGCGCGTGGAGCTTGACGAAGACAATACAGTGCCTTGTGTAGACGCATCACCTTGTGTTCCTCCCCCTACTTTTCAAAAACCGGAGGTTGAGCCACGTAGAACTCCTCCTCGAGGTCTCCATTGAGGAACGCTAATTTTACGTCGAGGTGATGTAGTTTCCACTTGAGCTTGGCGGCGATGGCGATGAGCAACCGGACCGAATCCAGCCTGCCCACCGGAGCGAAAACCTCGTCGAAGTCCACGCCTTCCCTCTGCACGTAACCCTTTGCCACGAGTCGCGCCTTGTGCTTGATCACGACGCCATCCGCGTCGCGCTTGATCTTGTACACCCACTTGAGGCCGATCGGGAGATGACCTGCAGGTAGATCAACACGTGACCAGGTCTCGTTTTCCTCGATGGACGCCATCTCCTCCATCATAGCTCGTCGTCAGGGCTCATGGGGCTCGGCCTCGGCGAAGTTCGCGGGCTCCTCCGCAATCAGCAGGCGCTCTGCTCTTCCTGGGACCGGCAGAGCTCGTCCAAGAATGTCATCCATCAGGCAGAAACGGTGTGGCTGGGCTGGATCGTCGTCGGCGTCGAGCTCAGCCTCGTACCCTGGTGGAGGGGAAACGAACCTGGCCTGAATGGGCGCCGCTGCTTGATCCGCTGGACGTGGCGTGCTCTAGAGCGCGTCGGGACTGCCTTCCACGCGGTGAGCGTGCGCTGGCGTGAGCGGCGCGCCGTGTCCGACGTCGACTGTGAGGCCGGCTGTGGGATCGGTCGCTCCCCCGCACACCTCGTATTCGACGGTGAACACATCTGCAATGCTCGGGTCGCCGTCCTCACCCCATGGCCATTCTTGTCCTTCGTCGAACACCACATCACGCGACACGATCACCCGCTTGGAGACAGGGTCGTAGCAGCGGTAGGCCTAGCCCCCCGGCTCATAGCCGAGAAACACGACCGGTGTGCTCCTATCTTCCAATTTCTTCAGGTGTGGGCGTGTGACCTTGGAGAACGCCCTGCAGCCGAACACGCGCAGGTAGTGCACGTCCGGCTTCCTTCCGTACCAGGCCTCGAATGGAGTCCGCCCTTCCACACTCCGCGTGTACGAGCGATTCAGCACATACACCGCAGTGGTGAAGGCCTCTCCCCAAAACGTCGTCGGCATGTTTGTAGCCTTGAGCATGCTCCTGACCATGCCGACCATGGTCTGGTTGCGCCGCTCCACCACCCCGTTTTTCTGGGGAGAGTATGGGGCGGTGAGATGGTGTGTCGTGCTGCGCTCGACGCAGAAACTGGTGAATTCCTTGCTCATGAACTCGCCGCCGCGATCTGTGCGAAGCACACGTAGGCGGTGCCCGCTCTCCATCTCTACCGCCGCCGTGAACTGACGAAGAGAGTTCGCAGCCTCGTCCTTGGAGCTCAGCAGTATGACCCACATGTACCTGCTGTAGTCATCGACAAGGAGCAAGAAGTAGCGTTTTCCACCTGGTGCGGAGGCGAGATGGGGCCGCAGAGATCGCCGTCACAAGCTCGAGCTGCTCCTGTGCTCGGAACCTGGATGCATATGGAAAATGCATCCTCCTCTGCTTCCCTGCCAGGCAGGCGTCACAGAGTTGCTCGGGATGCTCGATGCGTGGCAGCCCGCGCACCATGTCTGGCTAGCGAGGCGCTCCAGCCCCTGGAAGTGCGGGTGTCCAAACCAGTCGTGCCAGAGCCAGGCCTGGTCGCCACACCGCGCCAACATGCAGACGGGCTTCACGATCCTCAGGCGTGCCGGGTACAGGCGATTGATCGCTCTGGGCACGCTGACAATCACCTTGCGCGCACGGTCGAACACCGTCATCACGCCGTCCTCGACGTGTTTTGGGCACCCGATCTGGTCCAGGCGCCCGATGCTCACGACGTTGTTGCGGAGGCTGGGAATCCAGTACACATCGGTGAGTGCATGGTGCTGATCTTCCCCAACAGCGAAGAGGACTGTGCCCCTGCCATGAATGGTGACAGGGGACCCATCTCCAAACTTGACGGTGACCCCGATCTTTTTGTCAAGCTCGGCGAAGACGTGCTCGCCGCCTGTCATGTGGTTGGATGCACCCGAATCCAGGAACCACACGACGTCCATGTCGTCCGCACTGCGACGAAACTCGACGCGAGCACACTCTTCATTGAGGTACACGTGCTGGGCGTGCTCCTGTGCCGCGGTGACTGCGTCTGCGTCGTCGTTCGGGACGCGAACCGCCATGAGGAGGGCATGATCGGGGTTGTCCTCTTCCTGAACGAGGTGCGCCTGAGCGTCCTCGTCCTTCTTCTTCTTGCGGCAGTCCTTGACCCAATGCCCTTTCTTGCCACAGTAGTGACACTTGTCGGGCTTGCGCGCGGCGTCCTTGCCGCCGCCTGGTCGGGGCTTGAGCTGCCTGCTATCGCCGCCGCCGGAGCCAGGTCCTCCTGACCCGTCTGACGAGAAGCGCTTCTGCCGTGACCACCACTCCTCCTCGGTGAGCAGGAGCCAACCAACGCCGTCAGTAGCGTCGTCGAGCTCGTACCCCTCCTCGGCAGTGGCGAGGTGGCCGCAGAGATCCTCGATGGTGAGCGACTTGACATCCATGGTTTGATCGATCGCCATCACGATCATGCGGTATTTCCGCGGCACCACCCGCAAGAATTACATGAAGGCTTTGTACTCATCCGCGGTATCTCCTAGGAGCTCAAGATCGTTGACGATTGCGGTTAGGCAGATTGAAAAACCCTCGACAGACTCACCGGAGTTGAACTTCAGTTCTTCGAATTCACGGCGGCGAGTTTGGGCATTGGCCTCGCGGACGCGCTCGGACCCGAGCCGCATCGTCTTGAGTGACTCCCACGCTGTCTTGGCGCAGTCCTTGGCCGCCAGGGTGCGCACGAGCTCCGGAGGAACCGCGCGAAGCAGTACGGCTAGCGCCGCACGGTCGTTGGGGTGATCTTCCGCGCCGTACTCGATCGCGTCCCACAGGTGCGCCGCCTGCAACTGGATGCACATCACCATTGCCCACTCCGCATAGTTGGAGCGGGACAGCGTGGGGTATTGGGCAGAGTCGCCGCTCTCCCTCACCACGCGTTCACGGACCACTATCTCGCCTCCCCCACGCCTCCCAGGGCTGCGACCGCGCGGGGGGGGAGGTGACCTAGACATGGCCCGCCGTTGTACCGGCGGCGGGGTTTTGGACGCCCCGCTGCCGCCGGTCGACTTCCCGCGATCTTGGGTCACAGGTTTCGACATGGCTCTGATGCCAATTGTCAGCACTAATCACTCGATAATCTCCCTCGATCTCTCTCTCTCTCTCTCTCGGTTGTGTGCTCTCTCTGGAGTGAACGGAGGAGGAAGACGATGAACAGAGAAGATTTTGGTGCAGCGCATTGAATGCTGCTTTTCGCGTTTAGCTTTATTAGAAAGTAAACTGCAAGTCCTGTCGATCGCCACGCTCTGACTTGACCGCGCCATTCCACGATCGAGCGTGACGTCGAGGCGATCCTACAAACCAGGAGTCGAGCGGACATACCGCGGCCTCGCTCCTATCCAAACAAAAACGCTAACAGAAAAAACTGACTACATGAAATAACGATACCTAAAACCCTGAAAAAACCTAGACAGCTAGCTTATTCCACAATCGAGCACTGATTAAAATTTGACATCCGTTGCTTGATTTCCTTGACCACGGTGCTCCAGACTCCTCCCTGTCCTCCATTTATCTCCAGAACAACTCCCCTAGCATCACATGAAATAACAATGTTATCCAGCCCCAAATCACTTGCCAGTGAAAAAGCTTCCCGGCACGCTACCATCTCCAGAGTAGCAGGGTCGGACACATTGTTGATGACTAGCGCTGACGAACCCAGATATTCCCCAGCGTGGTTTCTGCAGATTGTCGTCGCCGCTCCCCTTCCGATCAAGAACCCGACGTCCACATTGATCTTGCTTGTACCCTCCAGAGGATGGGACCATCTAGCTGTAGAGTTATTGCTGACTCTAGGAGCGCCTGGAGGATGAGGAGCTTGATGGTCCGAGGCAATGTCAAGATCAGATATGAATCTATTGACAAAGAGATGGGTAGCGATCGGGCTTTGGAAAATCTCCTCGTGGATCGCTATCGCCCGGTCAGTCCAGATTGCCCATAGAGAAACTGCAAGTCGAACAAAGCTTGCATGAGGAAGGGTTTCCAGAAGCACGAAGAGCAAAACTTTCGCGCTGCTGGCGTTGGTTGATATCATGTGTTCGACCAGGTCCTCATCCTCAAGACCCCAGACACAGTGCGCCATGGAACAATCAATCAAAGAGTGACGCCATGAGTCTGTGATTCCGCAGAGATGGCAACAGTCCGTCGTGCTCATGTTCCTCTTATTTCTCACGTCCTCGGACGGCAGGGAATGCTTGGCAAGGCGCCAGAGGAAAGTTCGGATTTTCACGGTTACTTTCACTTTCCAGAGCATTGACCATCCCTGAGCTACGTTGCTTGAATCAGAAGTCGCCTCTCTACCCTCCAGCCAATCTTCCTTGCGGTTTCTAGTGTCCACGATCATCCTATAGGCAGATCGGACCGAGAAAATTCCATTTCTCTCAAAGTGCCATTCCCAGAAATACTGAGTAGGAATTGTGGGGATAGGGATGTTCTTGATCAACACAGCATCAATAGGGAGGTAAGTAGCATCAATTACCTCTGAGTTCCATGAGTAATTAACCTCATCAATCAGGGATGAGACCATCTGAGGCGGGTCAGGAGATAGACAGGCAAGAGGTCGCAAGGACGAATCCCTCGGCAACCAATTGTCGGTCCAAATCCTGGTGTAGCGGCCATCACCAATCCGTCGAATAAGCCCCTGAGACATAAAATCACTACCTTCCAAAAGCGATCGCCAAATCTGGGACGGGTGGGAGCCAGTTATGTGTCTAGAAACTCACCATCAGGAAAGTAGACGGCCTTGAGGAGGCGAGAGCTCAAAGATCTCGGGTTTGTGAGAGTTCTCCATGCTTGGCGGGCGAGGAGGGAAATGTTGAAAATTTCCAGATCCTTAAAGCCGAGGCCTCCCATCTTTTTAGGTTGGGTCATTGATTTCCAAGAGACCCAATGGGGTTTACGCTGCCCGGCCTTGCTTCCCAAATAAAACCGTCGTATCATCTTGTTCAGAGCTTCGCAAAGGCCCCGTGGGAGTTTGAAACAAGACATCGAGTATAGTGGCACCACCTGCGCCACAGATTTGATAAGTATCTCATTTCCAGCTGAAGAGATGGTTTTTTGAATCCATCCCTTCACTTTGTTCTAGAGCCTATCTTTTAGGTATTTAAAGGCACCTGTCTTTCTAGCTCCCACATCCGAAGGCATCCCCAGGTACTTTTCATTGAGAGTCTAGTTTGGAACCTGAAGGATTGCCTTGACCTCCTCCCTTATACTTTCAGGGCAGCCTTTACTGAAGAAAACTGAGGACTTGGCGTTATTGACTCTCTAGCCTGAGGCTAAGCAGTAGGTAGCTAACAGGTTTGACACTTCAGTCGCCCCCTGAGCATTCGCCTTAAAGAACAGCAGGCTATCATCAGCGAAGAGCAAGTGATTAACAAGTGGTGCTTGAGGAGCTATTTGTAACTCTTGTGCTTGCGATGATTCATCTCTCGATTTTAGGAGGCCTGAAAGGCCCTCTGCTGCTAAAAGGAAAAGGTAGGGGGATTGGGTCTCCCTGTCAAATACCCCTTGTGGGTGTAAATTCCACCAATTTATTCCCATTGAAATGGACGGAAAACGTAACCAAGCTCACCATGTCCATTATTATTTCAACCCAACGTCCATTGAAGCCCAGCAATCACTTTGTTGGACCGACAGCGCGCTTGTGCCAAACGTTTCTTTGGAATTTCGTTTTAAAATTTAAGTAATTTTTATGTTTACATGGTTTTCTTAGATTTTTTTCAGCTTTTTCGGTGTTCGTGGGTTTTTCTTTACATTTTGGTGAAAATTGTATTTTTTTAAGAAATAAATTTTAATAAAAGATACGATTGTGCATCTCATGGAGACACGAATCTGCTTTCGTTGAGAGGCACGCTACGTGTCTCTAAAAAGAGGCATTCCGCGTGGCTCTAAACAAAGGTACGATCGTGCCTTCACGGGAGGCATAAGTTTACTTTCGCGAAAAGCACATCATGCCTCTAAAAAAAGATATTTCACGTGAATTTGGTTGCCATCATACTAAAAGTAATGGCATCAAAGGGACTTGTGAATTTGGCATACGTTCTTTAGCATGTCCTATTTTCACAAGGATATCATTGTGCTCCAGCGATCTCCATTGTTCAAGAGACTTTGTGATGGGATGTGTCATCATCCAACTACACTATCAGGGGACACAATTACAACATGGTGTACTACCTTACTGATGGTATTTATCCTTAGTAGTCGACGTTTGTGAAGAACATAGCAACAAAGAATGCCAGTTTGCAACAATGCAAGGCGCGGCAACGAAAGATGCGGAGATGGCATCCGACTTGTGTATAAATCCTGCAAGACTTCACTTCAGTTTTTGGTTTCTCGTAGGTTTTTGTGTATAAATCCTTTTGTATAGTCTTTTTTCTATTTTCTGAACTTTGTATTACCTCCGACCCATATTAATGTACTCACTTCAACTTTGTCTAGATTCGTATGTATCTAGTTAAGTATTTAGACTAGATGCATGTGTATCTAGACAAACTTAAATACATTAATATGGATCGGAGGGAGTATTATATTTCCAAAAACCAATAAAAATAACACAGCAGAGTCTTGTTGTTTTCCCTCAAAAAGATGTGGAGAGGGCATTCGACTTGCTTCAAGATCGTTGGCGCATTGTTCATGAAGCTACAGTAACATGAGAATCAGATATTTTGTGGCAGGTGTGAGTCAAGAGATTTTGTGGCAGGTGACATGTTACGTCATTTTGCACAATATGATTGCCGAGGATTAGAATGAAGGGGCAGCCCAAAATCATGATTTTAAGAAGCCCAGAGTACATGTTCACCTCCCAGAACAAAATAGAAAGCAGATTGTAAACTTCTTGAACTTCAAGATCAAGATCATCAGGTGTATGCAACTACTCAATAATCTTGTGACCAACCCACAATGGAAGTCGGTGAGTTTAATGTTTTGAATTATGCAATTCAAAGAAACTTTCTATTTGAACTATCTATTTTCCGCTAGAAACAAATGTTATTTACTTATGATATTTATGTACATGAATTTGCATGGATTTAAAGTTCTCAATTCTCATATGAGTTTGGTTGTGCACCAGAACATTTGAGGGGACTTTCAGGGCTGTCAAGGGCCGCAGACATTTAAGGGAGCGAATTTGGAGTGGATTTGCCAAATCCGGCTGTAGATGCTCCAAGCTAAATCAGCATTTCATTTCTACGACGGGATGACCTTCTTGTCAAATGTACAAGGATACTTAGCAAGCAATTTTATGCTGCCTCTAAAATCAATTACACCAGATAAAATTGTTGGGTTAACAAGCAAACATTATACATTCATAGCCATCAACACTTTGAATTAGTCAACGAATAAGTCAAACTGATGAATATGACCAAGTAAGTAATTGACTATCACGTGTTGGCAGTTGGAACTTGCAAATGCTTCTATAAGTTTGCTTGTTAACCCAACAATTTTATACCGCAAAAAAAAAAAAGCACCGGCCTATTAAGACCACCAAAGTTTCAAGCACCACAATATGGAGAAACACACATACTCTTACCAATTACTCCCTTCGATCCATAACAAGTGTCGTGCTGACTATGTTAACCAAAATAGTAAGCAGATTGTAGACTTTCTGAACTTCAAGATGATCAGGTGGATGCAACTACTAAACAATCTTGTGAAGTATATGCCAACCCACAATGGAAGCCCGTGAGTTTAATGTTTTGAATTATGCAATTCAAAGAAATTTTATATTTAAACTATCTATTTTCCGCTAGAAACAAATTATATTTACTTATGATATTTATGTACTACATGAATTTGCATGGATTTAAAGTTCTCAATTCCCATACGAGTTTGGTTGTCCACCAGAACGTTTGAGGGGACTTTCGGGGCTGTCAAGGGACGCAGACATTTAAGGGAGCGAATTTGGAGTGGATTTGCCAAATCCGGCTGTAGATGCTCTAAGCTAGTTCAGAACTTGCAAATGCAAATGACTATCACGTGTTGGCAGTTGAACTTGCAAATGTTCAATGAGTTATATCAGCACCGGCCTATTAAGACTACCAAAGTTTCAAGCACCACAATACAGAGAAACACACAGACTCATACCAATTACTCCCTCCGATCCATAACAAAATGTCATGCTTACTATGTTTAACAAATTAACGTATTACACAGATCACCAACGATCCCCAGGAGTCACATTGCCAATTAGCAACAGAGAAAACATCATGAATTTCAGAAGACTTGTAGTAACATTTCAGGACATGCAATTCATAAGTTCATTACTAGAAACTAAGCACATTTCACAGCATAAGTGCGAATCAAGAGTGTATTCACATTGAGGGCACATCACTACTACTGCCCGACTACACACATCACATTGACATTTCAAGGATTATTAAGCAACTGAAAGGCATATCATGGAGCTTGCCCCTCCTGGGAAACCCTACCCTCTACTTCTTACCACCGTCATGGGCCTCGACGCCGGGGATGATGACATAGCCGACCTTCTTGGTGCTCTCGGAGTCGTCGTCCTCGTTGCTGTAGAGCTCGTCGTAGTGGGAGGACGCGCCGGGACCAGCGATTACGGACCAGACGAGGTACATGGAGGCGGCGGTGAGCGCGCCGCAGCCGACAACGAAGAGGATCCCGGCGATGACCACGAGGATGTCCCTGACGCGCTCCTGAATGCTCGCGGCAGCGACGGCTGCAGTGTGGGGAAGCTCTGGGAGCTCGGGGCGGTGGATCTGGATGTTGGCGGGGATGGGGTGTAGGTGGTGGTGGTGGTGGCGCTGGTTGAGGTGGGGATGCGCGTGGCCTTGGGTGCGCAGGGAGTAGCGGCCGAAGCGGCGTATGCGGAAGACGGTGACGACCGTCGTCGTGAGGGGGGAGCGGCGTTCGGGGTCGTTGCTGGGGTTGGCGTTGGTCGAGTGGGAGGAGATGAAGATGGTGTTGCAGGGACGCGCGGCGGAGATTGGGGAGGTTGCGATGAGGGATACGGCGGCGACGACGAGGACCAGCAGGACTAGGCGGTCGGCCATGGCGGCGACGGCGGTGGAGCAGCGCAAGGAGGCTTCTGGTTTCCACAAAGCAGAGGGTGCCCTTGTCAGAAAGCGGAGAGGCCGCGACGGAGAAGCTTTAAAGCAAGATACTGCAAAAAAAAACGTACATTACCTTATTTTTACTAGACAAATGTCCGTGCGTTGCAACGTGAAAAATAGCAATTGTTATTCTTTTTTGAATGTTAGCAGGATCACGGCTAAATTCACTGAATAGAGAGAAAGAGTTGGTTCAGTTTATAAGGAAAACCGGAGCAAAAACCATACAAGTGTTGCTCATCGGCTTACAACGCACAACCACACGCACAACAATACGGATACACCTTGCCTAACCACTGTCGAGATGACGAGAGGTCGAGACACAGAGCCACAAGACCGCTTCTCAACCGAAGCAAAAAACTCGAAACACAACACAAACTGCAGGCAGGCACGTGTCAACGTACAGTCCACCCTTGATGCCAAGAGGAAAGTGGCGAGTGAACAGTAGGACCCGACTGGACCTGAGGAAAGCGTCGTTGAAGGGATGCCGCCTCAGTGTGCATTGCGCCCTCGAGGCTCACGCTCAAGTGAATGCCAGCCCTAACGCCAAGCATAGTCGTGGAACTCCACGAGCAACCCGAACAGCGCCTCCAAGGAGGGAAACGACGCCAAAGCGCCGCCACTTCCTAAACCAACAAGCTGGATCTAGGGTTTCTCCCGTTGCACGGGAGGGGGATGAAGAGGCAAGGACGGCGCCTTCAAGAAGGTGACGGCGCCCGAAGGCGTCGCCGTCATCCGAGACAACACGGGATTTCTCCCAGCCCAACATCGTCCCCACCTTCCATTCTCATGAAAATGGCAGCTAGTGGCGAGAGCACGCCACCGATGAGAGGCCATCCATGCCGTTGGCAGGGGGTGGTGACCACCTAGAGCAACACTCAGGACGGACCGACGTGATGCCAACCTTCTTCCACTTCCCCGCCTCGGACGGGCGGATGCAACGCCCCTCGACAACGCCATTCGTCGCCTGCCGACCACCAATTCCTCGCACCATCACCTATCCCATCACGCCGTGCTGCCCTGGCCACCGGAGGATGCAACGACCGCCGGAAGGCGGCGCCATTCGTCTCCCCACCATGCACGGGCTAGATCCGAGCCTTCCTGGCGCGCCAAGCCGCAAAAACGCGAGCGACCCACAGATCCGGTCGCCCCGCACAGCCCCTCCTGGCATGTCCTTCCTCGCGTGCGCGCCACTTCTGGCCGAGCCTCCCCAGAACCGCACGGGCGGCCGCTCCCGATCCTCCCAGCGCCAGCCCGCGCTGCCCTTGGCCGCGCCAGTGCCGCCGCGCGCCTGCACACGCGCTCCCGCGCCAGAGCGCGCACGCCCACGCGCGCCGCGCCCGCTCACCGTGCACTCTCCTCGGTCCCGCACCCCGCTACGCCTGGACCTCACACGAGGGGAAGAAGGCCCCGCCGTCGCCGACGCCGCGCAGGCTTTGCCCGGCAGCGCTTGCCGGCGGCGGCGAGGGGAGGGGGGAGATCTGGGAGGGAGGAAGTTGGTGTGGCTAGGGTTCGCCCGGTCGCCCGCGGGGGAATTGTTATGTGAACTATGGTAATGATACAATAAAAATATGCATCAGTGAGTTTCACAACGTGAAGCTTAGGACATAGGGTATGATTAAGATTAAATTGATGTGATTGATAACATTATTTTATGGAAAGCTTTTGATCCATTCATTAAATATCATGTCAGTATGAAAAAATATCACAAGTAATAAAACTATAATGCCCCCACAAGACTTTTGATTATTCCACCGGAAAAAAAAAATCACAAAATTATTAAGGATCAAACATAACCCAAAATTAGTAAGAATCATATGCGCAAATAGAATGCCCCACAAGACTTTTGATTTTTCTTCAAACATTATGACAGTATAAAGAACATCAGAACTAATAAAAATTACATCAATGTCATGCTTTCCAATGCAAAATTAAATGGACAAAAAAACCATATGTGCATAAGTTCATATGGAAAATTAGCATACCGTTAGTTTTTTTTTCTAGACCCGAAGGGTATTAAGAAAATGAAGAAAAACAGTGAGAATAAAATCAAAATATTGTCATTTAATCATTTAATCAATCACTTTTTTCCAGGATGTCTTCTTCATGTTGTTCCTCACATTCAAAAGTTATATATAGTAGAGGAGAATGGCAATACCAAAATTAGTAGGTTGCAAATAAAATAATAAGTCTTAAACCTTACTTTCACTGATGCTGACAACCTTGATATCGATAGCACAATAATTAACTACGTCCATTGACACTAAAAGATTGAAAAGAAGCTACAAAATTATTCATTAAACAAAATAATAACAGATGACAATAAACAATACCAAAGTTAGCAGGTCATAGGATGAACCTTGCTTTCCATCCATGCTCACAAAATGTTATAATGCTGCTACTTATAGTACAAACTTTGGTCAGTTGTTACCATCGAGACATAAAGTTACGGGATGAAACACATATTGTTCAATACATCAGAATATTTAGATTGGTGATGGAAAGAAAGAAAAAACAATTCTTCCATAAAAGCTACATGGTTCATATAGTAGCTCTATTTTTATCCATGAAATTAAAAATATAAATCAAAGAAATCATACAAATAATAAAGTATGGATTTTTTTTGTCATATTTGCAGTGAGAACTTTCAAAAATGAAAGCTCTAATTTAACTTTCAATTAGCTATTTGATCCTAATACACATGGCTGCGAGCAATCACCAACTGATAAACGAAAAGAACTGTTTGTTTGAGCAATTGTCAGGATCCGCCGCTGTGGCTGCACTCGCTCCTTTTCAATCTCACGCAGATGGAACAGTCATGGTAGGGCAAGCGCGTAGCTTCCATCACCCCTCTCTCTCTCTCTCTCTCGGACGATCCGTTCTTCTGAATTTTGAATGATGCTCATCTACATAGAGAGCAGGGCGGCACACTCCCATTCTTTTTCTTCTGCGCTTGTAGGAGCCAGATTCCTTTCGAGTCCGATAAAGCGACCACACCATTATGCCCGGCCACAACAAGCTGCTTGCCGCCATCTTACTGGAGACACACTTTATGCTCTGTTACGTATTATTTCTCGGGCCTGCTCGTTGATTCAAGTTCCGGACGTACCTATATAAATAGGTGAGATTTAATCAAAATAGGCGAGGTGGGACTATATAATTAGTAACAACTGAGCCTATTTCACTCATATAATCGCCATCTAGGTCAATTGGTTTGACTCGAAGGAAGTTCTATGTTCGATTCCCTGTTTCTCCTTCACTCGAGAGCAGCAATTTGTAGCTGTCAAGTGGCCCAGTATCGTATTTTTCAGCAGGCCCATCAGCACGTGGATTTGGCCCAATACGGGTGACATAGAAAAAAATGAATCGTTTTCTGCCACTTATAAACTGTATTGCGGGTTGATTACCAAAAAGTGCAAGGTTTTTTAGCAAAAAGACTAAAACGGACTTAAGAAAGTCACCTCCCTTTATTATTACTAGGACAATGCTCGCGCGTTGCAACGGGGTATAAATATTTATTAAATCATGCAAGTGACTTACTTTTATTAAATCAAAACAGAAGCTAAACTCGACGTGGGGGTGCCATGGGTCGCCTGGAGCTCAAACACCCGGATGGCGAGTCAATCAAGGGGAGTCGAGGGAGTCTTTTCGAAGGTTAGGAGCGGGGCAGATGGTTGGATAGGGACGCCATGGTGAAATATATGCTCGCCTGAGGCAAGCATGAAGGAGGCGACGGTAACATGATATTAAAGATAATTGGGCCATTTATGTGAATATCTATTTTGCTCTCTCATCCTATCACCCGCTTTTAAGTTGAAATCTTAAAGAAATGTGTTTAAGATCTATTGAGTATCTATAATAAAGGTCGGTCTTCTCCTCTCTATGGTGTGCTAGTCCTGTAGGGCGTCATCGGTGTGCTTTCAAGTTGAAATCCTAAAGACATGTGTATAAGATCTATCGAGTACCTTTTTTTTGATAATAAGATCTATCGAGTACCTATAATAAAGGCCGATCTTCTCCTCTATGGTGTGTTGTTCTTGTCGAGCGTCGTCGGTGTGGTGAGGTGAAGGCCGGCCTTCATGTGTTGGTCGTTGTCGGTTCTTCATCATCATGGGTCGAAACATGCACATGGGTGCAATTAGGCAGAGCCAACTTAATTATTGCTTCACAAGTCAACCTATCAGTGGGCTTGTTATTTTATAAATCATTTATTTATTCCTTGATAATTTGTTGGCTATATATTTTGATAAGATTTTGTGTAAATGTGAGATGGAGTAGGGTGTTCTGGAGCCAAAGAAAAAAAATTAACATATACATGGACGCATGATGCACATGTCTATAAATTTTCAGAACAAGCTAAGAGTTTTCAACACATGATACTATTCATCCCTAAAATCCATGAATTTATCTTCTGTACGCGAATCACATTTCAAGGTATCCTAAAATAATCATCCTTCTATACTTGCATATATTTTTTAGTTTTTTTTATATTAAAATTTGAATGTTGAATTTTTCAAAAATAAAGAGCTCCATCGAGCTCGGTCACCAAAAGCAATTTTCGTGTGAGGTTAATATACAGAAGCAGGGCTAGACAAAATCAAAGTAATTTTTGTGTAAAAATGCATAATGAATCGCCTATAGAATTGAAGTAAATTTCGTGCATTACGCTTCTAGTTTATTCACGTACACAACCCCCCTCCTATAATCATCATTTAGTGAGGCCTCATTTAATCCTGTCACATGACCCTCTTTTAATTATGCATGCATGCAGGTGCCCCTAATTAGGGCACTTCCAATGCTTGTATCTTAGCACGTAATCATAGGCATTTTGCTTATGTGGCATACTATTTAATGAAGAAAGAGAGGGAGGTTGTATCTTAGATAAGATACAACCCTTGTACGTGGTCATATGCAAAAAGCATGGTTAGACCAATCACATTTATGCATGGAGCTAAAATCATTAAATAAGATACAACCTTTAAAAAACAATGCATTGTAGGGATTGTATCTTAGCTCTCGTAATAACGACTTCCTTTAAGGATACTTCTGTTAGCTCCGTAATCCGCCTTGATTTAATCCTCCTTTAACTCTATTTCTGTTACCGTATCCATGTTGATTCTAAAGTCAGCCTGCTGATTGTACTAACAACTCACGAGCTATATAAATTACTAAGCTTTTACCTAAATAGCCGAGGTGGTACTATTTAAAGATTAAATTAAATGAATCATCACGTAGGGCAGAAGAATAGGTCAATCCGGTTGTGTTTGCCAAATCCTTCGAAGCAGTGTCCTCCCCACACGACGACGGTCCATCCACATGTACGCGAGAAGAAGGCCCACGGCCCACGGCCAGCGTGACAAGGAACAATCATGATTGAATCGTTTTTTATTATTTCTGAAGCGTTTTTTAAGCAGAAGTCAAAGGACCGCGGGTTAATTTAGCTAAAAGTGATTGGTTTTTTAGCAAAAATACTAAAACGGACTAAGAAAGTCACCTTCCTTTATTGTTAGGTATAGACTAGCAAACATGCCCGTGCGTTGCAACGGAAGAAAAAATACCACATGCTTCAATGATAATAAGCGTGACTCAAGACCATTCCGGTTTACGTACATTATATATTTTTAACATAGCACCTGAATTGGGTTGTTTCTTATCCTCCTTGCCTTAAATGGTCATGGTCGTGGTGTGCACCAAATAGTAACACGTTCAATGTGATGAATATTAATATGATAATCTCGACCACCCCACACACAACTGTCATTGAACCATGTCGTTGTAAATGAATGTCTAATAGTTGAAAGCTAATCTCGTTGAGTTGGACGTGATGTTCGTGCTTCCGGAGCTACGACGTTCATACATCATACACCCACTTGTTTTAAAATGGTATATCTATTTATTTATTTTAAATGCATCAAAATTATTTTAAAACATGTAAACACATTTCAAATCACATGAACTTTTTAAAAAAGAATTTTCTCTTTTGAAATATGAATATATATTTAAGCATATAAATTATGTTTTGAATGACATAAAATTTGTTTATAGAAAGGGGGATTATTTTAGAAATTATATCAACATTATTTAAAGACGTGACCAATTTTTTTAAAACTACACAAACATTTATATAGCATGAAGGATTTTTAAAAATTAGAGAACATTTTTTTAAAGGCACACAAAAACAAAAACCTATTTTTCCTTGCTCGCACATCAGAGATAGTGAACACTTTCCTTAAAACTACAGAGATATTTAAAGAGCACGAATGATTTAAAAAAAATAGAGAACATCTTTCAAAATGCACAAAAAACTAAATATTGTATTTTTTTATTATAATACACCCACTTATTTTCAAATTGTATATTTATTTATTTTAAATACATCAACATTATTAAGAGACATACACTTTTCAAATCACATGGACTTATTTAAAGAGATTTTTTTTTAAATTTGAATTTATATTTAAGCATGTGAATACTGTTTTGAATGACATATAATTGGTTTCGTGAAAGGGTAACTATTTTGAAATTTATATAAACATTATGTAAATAAGTGAACACTTTTTTTAAACTACACAATTATTTAGAGAAAATGAAGGACTTTTAAAAATTAGAGAACATCTTTCAAATGGTTAAAGAAACTTAAACCAATTTTTTCTTGCTCGCACATCGAAGATAGTGAACACTTTTTATAAAACTACACAAAAATTTAAAGAATATGAATGATTTTTTTAAATTATAGAACATCTTTCAAAATGCACAAAAAACTAAAACATGTTTTTTCATCATCATACACCTACTTGTTTTCAAATTTTATATTTCTTTATTTTAAAGGCATCAACATTATTTTTATAGACATACACTTTTCGAACCACATGTACTTTTTTTAAGTGAATAATTTTTTTTGAAATATGAATATATATTTAAGCATGTGAATACTGTTTTGAATGACATAAAATTGGTTTCGTGAAAGGGTGAATATTTTGAAATTGTATAAACATTATGTAAATACGTGAACACTTTTTTTAAAACTACACAAATATTTATTTATTTTAAGAGACATACACTTTAAATATTGATAAAATACCTATGATGTATGTAAAATTAACTTTAAATATTTTAAAAAGGCGCAAATGCACTTAAAACTTGCAAAAAAAATCGTCATTTTTTTCTGGGTACACTTTTCATTAGTGAGCTGCATGTAGGATTTCGAAAGGAATGACAAAAAAAATTGTGTGAACATTTGGTTTGAGATATTTGGAGAAATATTATTTAATAAAAATTAAGTTTGCTTAAAATAACATGATAAAATTTAGCTTATGATAAAATTCCTATGATTTACGTATAATTAATTTTATATATTTTAAAAAGGCACAAACACATTTAAAACAAAAATTTAAAATGTGTGAACACTTTTTGGGATTTTTTTGTGGGTACACTTTTTCATTATTTAGCTACATGTAGAATTCTGGAAAGAATGACATAAAAGAATTAAATTATGTGAACATTTGTTTTGTGATATTTGAAGAAATATTATTTAATAAAAATAAAGATTTCAGGGCTGCGTCCTAAGCAAAAGAGGCCTAACAAAGCCGAACTAACATGTAGCGAAAAGTTTGGTTTATTTGCCTGTGTGCAAATTTATTTGGCCCAGCAAAACAGGCCCAACAAAGCCGAACTAACATGTAGCGAAAAGTTTGGTTTATTTGCCTGTGTGCGAATTTATTTGGCACAGCAAAACAGGCCCAACAAGCCTAACGAGCAGCGAATCATTTTTTTTATTTGGAACACCGGACCGCGGGTTGAATAATTAAAAAGGGAGGGGCTTTTTTTGCAAAATTACAAAAACGGACTAAGAAAGCCACCGCCCTTTATTATTAGGTATAGATTAGGTAAAGATAGAACGCAGAGAACAATTTACAAGACATTTAAAGCAGGTGCGAACACCTACTTCTAAACATACACCATTCCTTCCACTCCTAGTACAACCTAGGCTACTTTTTCATAAGAGCTTGACTGATAGTATAGCCAGCTGCTGGCTATAAGTCATTGTCATGTCATCTGTAGTATATCTTATAGCCAACAAGTACAATACTAGGAGCACGTGCTAGAGCTGGCTCTTCACGCTGCCAAGCCGGAATGAAATGCTTCGCTTGGTCCAACAATGGTTGCCATTCAGCCCTAGTCAGGGGGGGGGGGCGTGGCCAGCTGCAACCCAAGGTACTTACATGGGAAGTCATCAATCTTGCACCGCAAGGCGTCCGCCACTCTGGTCTTTTCCGCCACATCCAAAGTTGTCAGAATCGAGATTCTAAATCGGATCAGAAATTCGTTGATAGAATTGTGAACCGTAGACTCATAACTACCAGGATCGTAGAATCTAGATTCTACGAGCAAAATCGTAGAATCGGAAAGACTAATTAAATCGTAAGATCGTGAGATTCTAAGACTTGAATCGCGATTCTGACAACTTTGGCCACATCTCCTCTGATGATTATAGTCAATGATTTTGTGTAATTGAATCTCAGTCCGGATCCCTCACCAAAGGTCTGTAGCATCGCGCACACAAAGTGCAGGTCCTTCCTCATCGGTCGGATGAAGAGAGCGGCATCTTCCGCATTTAGGACAGTAAAACTGCCCCTAATCCCAACCCTCTCAGCGCATCAGCATTTGTGGCCATCCATTTAGTTGATCTGGACATTTTTGGCCGTTAGATATCTGTCCTAAAGGGCATCTGCTCCCGTAACCAAAACGAAGGTTCGTGGTTAACTGGATAGTCCCCTCCACGCAGCCCCTTCCTCTTCCCGCCGCCACCCATCTCCCATAGGCCCAGGTTCGTCGCCGCCTACGCCTCCGCGTACCTCGTCCGCCTCGCGGCCACCCACGCCGACCTGAAGACGCCCTCCCGTTCCTCATCCCTTCCCTCTCCATCTCCCCACTTAGCTTCATGCCTCGTCAAGGCCGTAGCCGCGCTCGTTTCTTGCTCCTCCGCTCTGCACCCGCTGTTTCAGGTTCTCGTGCTGGGCGCTAAAGGGGCGCATGCAGAGCTATCATGGTAGGCAGCCAGGATGGTCGCCGAGGGGCTGGACGGCATGGTGGGGTTCCTGAGTCCGTTCGTGATGTTTGGATTTGGCGGCAGCAACGACAATGGGGAACGACGTCCCATCCTACCCCAAGCCGGTCACAGTAGGTAAACGCCGTGATAATGCACACTGCCCTCTCCTCCACATCTCAGCCATGCAGACGCGGTCTTCCTCATCCATCGGAGGCGCTCATCTTAACTCTGTTTTGATTTAATCCTCCTCTGTTCTCTTGGTACATGGACTATTGAATCTCGATGGGAATCCACTTCTTCTTCATGCTGCTCCAGGCAACTGCACGAAGAGGTCAGTTCTCTCGGAATGGTGCCCAGCAGAACTCACGTTGGAGACGATGAAGGTGCTGCACAAGAGAGGGCATGTCTATGGGAAACAACTAAATTTCTCCGTGCTATGCTACTGCATGAACTACCTCCTGGCCATGCAACAATATATTAATCTTGAATCCATAAGCACCATGGTAAGAAATTAACGTTGTGTGTATATAGAGTTTCTGTATTGTTGGCTTGTCATATTCTCTGGTAGTTACCTACCCAAGCAATGACCACAAATCGTAAAAGAATAGAAAAAAAAATACTAGAGATTATATGGGTTCGAAATCAAATTCTAGCCCTTGAAAAGTTAGTCCAACAAGTCATATTTGTTGCTTTGTGTATTTTGATGCACATGCTTATCAGTTTATAACTTAATTGAAATTATTGTTTTAGTTCTACTCCCTTTGATCCAAATTAATTGACGCACACTTAGTACAACTTTGTACTAGATTGTACTAAGTGTGTGTCAATTAATATGGATCGGAGGGAGTATATAAATTATAATACGACTTTGTTAATCAAGCTGACCAAATTATTGTTTAATCATTTTTTCCTTAAGAACAAGACTAACATATTATACTTGTCAGGTCTTCAATCTCCAAGCAAGGAAGAAATGTTGTTCAAGCCTCAACCATTGTTGGGTTCTCACATGAGGATATCCTTTACAGTGTTTTTGAACAATGAATTTTCGAATCATTGTTTGTGTTCTTCCTAGCACATGGTACCTTAAGATGCTTCGATTATCTATCTACGAATCCGTCTAGGTCTAGCTTTGGTACTGATGATTTTCCATGCTCACTTGTTTATACATATCTAAAAGCTAACAACTGGGGTGCATCATTTCCAAGTTTCTTTGGTATCTTCCAGCCTTTTGGTATCATGGGTGGTCGGTATGGCGCTAGAGAGTTCTCGGTATGATACTAAGTATTATCACAACTATATGACATAGCTGGAGTAATTTAGCCCTTTGCCACTTTTGTTATCTTAAACTTTGGAGGTGGTAATAAGCATTATTTATTGTTCCTCGATACCATGTACTTTGTTTAATGATAAGAGAACTTTAATTCTGAGGTTCATATAAGCTTGTGGTATAAAAACTTCCGTCCTTTCATAGTGCTTACCAATTTAATTTTTGGTCATCTTACAAATACAATGCTATCATTCAGTTAACAAAGTGGGGATCACCTACACTGGATATGATAAAGGAATTCAAAAACCTGAGGAAGAGAAAATCTACTGATATGGTTATTTCTACTTGAATATTGAACACACATAACTTATTCTGAAATCTTATCATGAGAAACCCCCACTTAAATTGATTTGGCAGAATGTGGCAATGCTATATGATTTCATTATGCTTGGAGGCGATCGTAATGACATACACTTACTGTCAGTAGCGGCGGCAGGAATACTCAACGCTGAAAGGATCGATACGGTCAACTAGAGGGGGGGGGGTGAATAGGTGACTAACAATTTTAACAAATATGCTAGGCAATGAATACGATAGCAAGCCAACAAGCATACAAGATTAGCACAAGTAAAGTGCGAAAAGGATAAACCACAAGTGAAGGGGAGACGCGATGATTTGTTTGACCGAAGTTCACACTCTTTTGAGGGAGTGCTAATCTCCGTTGGAGCGGTGCTCAAGATTGAGAGCGCTACAACAACGTAGCTCACCGTATTCTCCCCTTTCGAGTCACCCCCAACGGATGAGCCTCGAATCCACTCGGGGTTGGTCTTGAAGGCGACCACCACACCTTTACAGACTTCCCGGAGCACACCACAAGCAAGGAAGCTTCCGGGACGGACACCTAGCCGCCTAGGAGCCAAAGCTCCAAGAGTAACAAGTCAACGGTGAAGAAATCTTGATGGGAACAACAAACGGTTTGGTGGAAGTGTAGATCGGGTGAATCTCCTCCGGATCCCCAAGTATGAGAGTGTTTGATTGGGGGAGTAGGGAGAAATCCAAGCTTTTGAGGTTTGGCAATGGCTAGGAGCTTGGGGGAGAAGATTAGAGCAAGAGGAAGAAGAAGGGGGGGCTTAAATACCCCCACCCCCAGATCTTCCCGTTGGGCTCGGGGAACCCTGGGCACCCGGGGTAAAGACACCGGGCACCCGGGCTAAGACCGGGCACCCGGGGGTCCAGGACCCCGGGCACCCGGGGTGGTCAGAGACATGCCCCCTAGAGACCGGGCACCCGGGGGTCCAGGACCCCGGGCACCCGGAGTGGTCAGAGACCTTCTCTGAGGAGCCCGGGCACCCGGGGGTCCAGGACCCCGGGCACCCGGAGTGGTCAGAGACCTTCCACCCGAGCCCGGGCACCCGGGGGTCCAGGACCCCGGGCACCCGGGGTGGTCAGGGAGGACTGAGACCTCTCCCTGACATGCCCACAACGATGATCCTCCTGCTCCAACCTTCGGAACTTGAAACTAAATTCACCGAGACCCCTCTTAATAGTGCGGCATGCCTACGACTCAAAAGTAACCGAAAAAAAACTTCCGAGTCCAAAAGCACGCCGTCTTCTCCTTTTAGGTTAGAGAGGGGACAACCGCATCCGAAGATGCCACCAAGGACCTAATGACCTGAGATAAATCTTTAACACCCGTCATTAGTCCCACTAACCACATTGTCATTACACCAAAACACCATTTAGGAGTAAATGCACTTTCAATCTCCCCCTTTTTGGTGAATTGATGACAATATGGTTAGAGCATGGCAAAAAGGTACTCAAGATAAACAATGCCATGCAACACTATCAACATAGGAGGGCTCCCCCTTGATGTATGCATATATTTATGTTGCGTTTGAATGCAATACACATACAACGAGGTCTCCCCCTTTGTAAATAGTCAAGTGCAATGATATGAGTGAAGCTTATGAACTGAAATAATCATTGCACACGAACCTCATGTGGTCTCATAGAGAAAAAAAAACATAGACTACATGAGGAGAGTGTGAATGTGAGCTAAATAATAATGCAAGACTATGAATGATGATGTCATGACATAAAAAAAACATGCAAAGCATATGAAACATCATGACAGGATAGCAAATCAAACTCACATAGTCTCACACACAGGTGCGGTGGCTCACACCCACACAAGGTCTCAACATTAAAACAGTATGACATAAATAGTGCGAAAAGTAAACACACAGGCAGCAATCCTACTAGAACACTTCTCCCCCTTTGGCATCAAAGACACCAAAAAGGGAGACGCGCGATGCTACCGCAAGACTAGACTCGGGGAGCACTGCCAGCATCGTCATCCACATCCTCAGGAGTGTAGGCAGCACATGGGTTGGGGTAGTCTGTCGCAGTGTTGTCCTTGTCCTCTGACCCAGCAGGCTGAGGCTCACCAGTCGCTAAGGCTCTGGCCGCCTTCTGCTCACGAAGTGCACGCTTGCTGAGATTGGTTTCCTTCACTTGACGCCTAGCAGTAGAGCGGCACATCTTGAATAAGTTGTTGAACCCTGCAAAGAACATATTCTTCTCCTTCTTTGAGAAGGAAGGGGAAGACATCACAGTCTGAGCTAAGCCTGCAGGATCCATCTCCGGAGCAGCACGAGATGAGGAAGCACCAGCTCGAGTAGCTGACGGGGCAGACTTGGCCTTCTTGCCACGAACGAGATCTGGATGAACAATGGGCTTGAACTTTGTGTTGCGAGAGGGCAGAGAAATCGGAAACTGTCGAGCAAGACTCTCAACATTAGGATGCTTGCGCTCAATCAGTGCCTGAATAAAGGGGGCATAGACACCCGCCTTCTTCTCGAAGACACAAGCCATCATCTCCTCGAACATGAAATCCAGCACATCAATCTTCTTCCTCTCATGGGCATACACAAGCAGATCAATAGCAGTGCCCCAGAACTCATCAGAAGAACCAGCCTTGGGAGACAGAGAGACCCGAAATATCTGGCGAAGGGCATGATACAGAGGGAGCATGCCTTTAGTGCGCCCAATAGAGCCACCACCCGCATACGCAAAAGCCAGAGCCTGCTTGCTGCGATTGTGCTGAACAACAGTAGCATAGCCATCTTCAGGCTCAGGAAAGAACTGATATCCAGTGATAGCAGCCAGATCATTCATATTACCACTGAGAACCTTGTTACCTGAGCGCCACCTGAAGGAGCGCGCATAGTCCTGATAAAAGTACACTGTGGAATAGAACTGAAGAATGAGATCCTCATTATAAGCACGGTTGTAAGTCACAAACCGAATCAGTCCCATATCCTCCAACACCTGATAGACCTCAGGAAAAGATGCAGTATCACTGATGTACTGAAGATCCAAGTCACGGTGCGGAGCTACCTTGACCTTCATGGGTTTGAAGATCTCGGTGAACACCCGCTGCTGGAGAATGTTATGAAACTTCCAGTCAACCTCATCACGAGCAGCCGAATAAGGATCAATACGGCGTAACCTGCGGTACTCAGGCCTTGGCAGCTTGTTCAGATCATCAAGTGTATCAATGTTGAAGTCATTGTCAGGCTCTTCCTCTTCCTCTTCCTCGACCTCTTCCTCTTCAGCACTTGCCTCATCGGCCACATAAGTCTCTTCCTCAATGTCATCACTGCTGGAAGCTTCAACAACAGGAGCCCGCACACTGGTGCGCTTGCCACGGCCCTGAGGAGCAGAGGAACCAGAACCGCGATCCTGACGAACAAAATGCCCCTGCCCGCTATCATCACGAGTCTTCTTGGCACGACGTGCACCGACAGTGCCTCCAGAGTCATCTAACAGCAAGCAATGGGTACGAGGGTAAGTGCAAGGGTTCATGCTGAAAGTAAAACAAACGGGAGAAAAATATGATAAGACAGGGTGTACTGAACTGGTAACCCCGGGTACCCGGAGTCAAAGGACCGGGTGCCCGGGGTACACAGAGTACCTCCAGGTGGAGACCGGGGGCCCGGGGTCTGAGGACCGGGTGCCCGGGGGTAACTACCAGGCCAGGACCGGGTGCCCGGGGGGACACCGGGTGCCCGGGGTAGTGACCGGCGGTCACGGGATCCTTAGATCCGGGGCATACAGCGAGTCTCCACAATCATATCATCCTCCTATCACTCCTACTATGCAACAAAATCAAGATGCCCTACCAAACGTGAGAGGAAAGAGCACTTGACCACAAGAAAAAACGAAGGAGAGCAAAAAGTTACCGGAGGAGCCGGCCATGGCGACGAGGAGGAGCTCCGGGGAGGAGATCCGGGTGCCCGGAGGGCTTCCGGACGGCGAGGGACGGCGATCCCTTGGGGAGGTGGCGGCAGCAGGAGAGTTGGGGGCGTGGGGAGCATGAGGGAAATAACCCTAACTCCCCACGGCCACCTGGGATATAGCCGCCAGCCTTACCCCGGGTGCGCGGGGCCCCGGGTGCCCGGTCGGCTGACCGGGTGCCCGTGGTGGTCAGAGAGTTTTCACTGAGAAAACATCTCATCTAACCACACCCCTTGACATCCTAACTACGGAAGCATGATGCAGAAAAAAAAGGAACCCTTGCACAAGATATGAAACTAAGTTTGTAGGAAAGGTGGCTTAGGATAGATCGCACACACTAGGTCGTAGGCAATTAGGCACAACAATCACAAGAGACTAACAAGTCTCGAAAAACAGTTCAACGCAATAAAGCCGAAAAAGGCGGTGACCCGAGGGTCACCATATTTGAGCAATTTGTGGTACGGCACCGCGAAGATTTTAACCTTGAGCCCGTCTCCACTACTCATCTTTGAAGCACAAGTGCCATCTTGAAATGGCGAATGTGAAAGATTTTGATCACTTTATGCACAAGTAGGGTTATGTCGGAATCATTGAGAGAATTCTACTCCCCCTACTTATGTGCCTACATCTAAGCAAGATATAGAAAAGCTAGTGTGTGTATGCAAGATCATCAACCCATGTTACTAAGATCCACGATATTTAGCTCATGCCTTAACTCACGGAACCTTGCTTCATCAAGTGGCTTCGTGAAAATATCCGCAAGTTGCTTCTCGGTGCCCACATGAAAGAGTTCAATGTCTTCTCGTGCCACATGATCCCGAAGAAAATGATGACGAATATCAATATGTTTGGTTCGGCTATGTTGCACGGGATTATCCGCAATCTTGATTGCACTTTCATTGTCACATAATAGAGGCACTTTGTCAAATTTGACACCATAATCCATCAAAGTTTGCCTCATCCATAATAATTGGGCACAACAACTTCCCGCGGCAATGTACTCGGCTTCGGCGGTTGATAGAGAGACACAATTTTGCTTCTTGGAGGACCAACTCACTAAGGACCTCCCGAGAAATTGACATGAGCCGGATGTGGACTTACGATCCACCTTGTCACCGGCCCAATCCGAATCCGAGTATCCCACTAGCTTGAAGGAAGATCCTTTGGGATACCAAAGTCCCAAGTTTGGGGTATGAACCAAATATCGAAGGATCCGTTTCACTGCCATATAATGGCTTTCTTTGGGGGCGGATTGAAATCTTGCACACATACACACACTTAACATAATATCCGGCCTAGATGCACAAAGGTAAAGCAAAGAACCGATCATAGAACGGTATACCTTTTGATCCACATCTTTACCATTGGGATCTAGATCAAGTTGGCCATTGGTAGGCATTGGAGTCCTCATTGGCTTGGCATCAACCATGTCGAAACGCTTGAGCATGTCTTGGATATATTTAGCTTGGTTAATGAAGGTCCCTCCCCTTAATTGCTTGACTTGAAACCCGAGGAAGAACTTCAATTCACCCATCATAGACATGGCAAACTCCTTGGTCATAAGATTTTGAAACTCAACATTGCAAGCATGATTAGTAGACCCAAAAATAATGTCATCAACATATATTTGGCATACAAATAAATCTCCTTTTACTCTCTTGGTAAAGAGAGTGGTATCTATCAACCCTATCTCGAACCCTTTCTCGTTTAGAAACGTCGTAAGGTGGTCATACCAAGCACGAGGTGCTTGCTTAAGACCATACAAAGCCTTATGAAGTTGATAAACGTGATTGGGGCGTTCGGGGTCTTCGAAACCGGGAGGTTGCTTAACATACACCAATTCACTTAAAGGACCATTTAGAAATGCACTCTTAACATCCATTTGATATAATTTAAAGTCATGATGAGCAGCATAGGCAAGTAAGATACGAATGGACTCAAGGCGGGCAACGGGGGCAAAGGTTTCACCAAAATCCAAACCTTCGATTTGGGTGAAGCCTTGTGCCACTAACCTTGCCTTGTTACGAGTGACTTGTCCATGCTCATCTTGCTTGTTCTTGAAAACCCATTTGGTCCCAATGACATTATGATTTTCCTTTGGCCTTGCAACAAGGGACCACACCTTGTTGCGGGAGAAATTGTTGAGTTCCTCATGCATAGCTTTTACCCAATCCGGGTCATCAAGCGCTTCTTCCACCTTGAGGGGCTCAATACAAGAGACAAACGAGTGATGTTCACAAAAGTTTGCCAAACGTTTACGAGTAGTTACCCCTTTTGAGATGCTTCCAAGGATGTTGTCGGTGGAGTGTTGAAGCATTTGAAGCCTCAAAGCCGCTCTTTGTCTCTTCTTATCAAGTTCTTCTTCACTAGGTTGAATCCTTCGTGGAGAAACCCGAACTTGCTTTTTCTTTGATTGTGGAGAGACAACTTCTTGAACTTGATCTTGATCACATGCTTGAGCTTGATCTTAGGCCTCAAATAGAGGTTCATCACCATTTGCTTGGGCCTGCCCTTGGTCTTGCTCGGTAGCTTGAGGGACCTCTACTTGTTCTTGGATAGGTGCTTGTGCTCCCGAAACGTCTTGCACTTGTGGTGGAGGTGATGACTTCCCTTGAGGAGAATCCTCAAGAGGGGCTCTTACCCCTTCTTCGATTATTTGGACTTGGGGTGTTTCTTGTGGAAGAATGTGGCCTATCCCCATGGTCCTTATAACTTGAGAAGGAGCCTCATCACCTACAACACTTGGAACAATAGGTTTGGCTTGGGAGCCGTTATCCTCATCAAACTCCACATTCGATGTCTCCTCAATACATCCGGTGGATTTATTGAGAACACGATACGCATGGGAGTTTGAGGCATATCCAACAAATATTCCCTCATATGTTTTTGCTTCG
Source organism: Bromus sterilis (assembly GCA_950022295.1). Classification (NCBI taxonomy): domain Eukaryota; kingdom Viridiplantae; phylum Streptophyta; class Magnoliopsida; order Poales; family Poaceae; genus Bromus; species Bromus sterilis. The sequence goes on along the minus strand of OX465601.1, from coordinate 130,817,422 downwards.
AATTTAGCCAATCGAGTTTTCTTGTTTAGAATGAAACACTTACAACCGAAAACACGGAAGTACTTGACATTTGGCTTCTTCCCGATTAAGAGTTCATAAGGTGTCTTGTTCTTGAGCTTGCGAAGATATAGCCTATTAGAGGCATGGCACGCGGTGTTGATGGCTTCGGCCCAAAGCTTGTATGGAGACTTGTACTCATCAAGCATTGTTCTTGCCATCTCAATAAGAGTCCTATTCTTCCTCTCCGCAACACCATTTTGTTGAGGAGTATAGGCCGCGGAATATTGATGTTTGATCCCCTCATCACTCAAGAACTCATCCATTGTAAAATTCTTGAACTCGGTACCATTGTCACTTCGAATAGCCATAATCTCACATTGGTGTTGACGTTGAGCTTCTTTGGCAAATGATATAAAGGTCTCTTGAGTCTCATCTTTGGTCTTGAGAAAGAAAACCCATGTATATCTTGTATAGTCGTCGACAATGACAAGGCAATACCTCCTCCCTCCCAAACTATCATAGGATGGAGGCCCAAAAAGATCCAAATGAAGGAGCTCAAGAGGCCTCGTTGATGTGATGATAGTCTTCACCTTATGTTGCTTCTCATGTTGCTTCCCAGCAATGCAAGCACTACAAACACGATCTTTGGCAAAAGAAACATCGCTTAGTCCAACAATGTGCTCCCCCTTTATAAGGGATTGTAAATTTCTCATACCGACGTGGGCTAGCCTACGATGCCATAACCACCCCACGTCGGCCTTGGCCATTAGGCATGTTTTTAGGTGAGTGCTCTCTTTCGAGAAATCAACCACGTAAAGGTTGCCTTCAACATGCCCAACAAAGACCACTTTGAGAGTATCCCTTTTAAAGACGGTCACATGAAATTCACTAAAAAGCGAGTCATATCCGGCACGAGCCAATTGGATAGTGGAAAGTAGATTGTAGTGAAGGGATTCGACAATCATGACATTCTTGAGTGAAGAATCACTCGAGATGACAAACTTCCCTAATCCCAATACCTTGCCCTTCCTGTTGTCGCCAAAGGAGATGTCCGAGGATGACTTGAGCGAATCAACGAAATCCACGAGCATATCCTTGCCTCCGGTCATATGATTGGTGCAACCACTATCAATCACCCATTGTGTCCCGCCGGAGGCATAGTCCTGCAACGATCAAGCTTTGTTTTTAGGTCCCCATTTTTCAATGGGTCCTAGAGAGTTAGCAACAAGGGTCTTAGGAACCCAAATAGTCCATGCATAATCATCATAATTAGTGCCGACAAATTTAGCAAATGTATATCCATCATTCCTTCTCATAAGGACATATGATGGGTTGTTTATGCCGGCATAATTAGAAGAGGGGGCCACTTCTTTTGAAATGACTTCCTCTCCAACCTTCTCCTTTCCCTTCTCCTTCTCCTTGTGCCCTTCTTGCACAAAAGTGATTTGTTGTTGAGGAGGAGTTGCTTGGTGCTTCTTCTTCTTGTTCTTCTTCTTCTTGTGCTTGTTCTTCTTCTTCTTTTGGGAGGGATCAAAACCAATTCCCTCCTTGGCCACACATTCCTTTTGATTGCTCAAAAGTTCATTCAAGTTCTTTTCGCCTTGGATACAAGACACAAGACCTTTCTCAAGTTGCTCTTTCAACTTTTTATTCTCAACAAGTAGTGATGCATAATCAATGGAGTTAGAAGCACATGCATCATTAGGAGAGAAAGTAGCTAGAGTTTTAAGAGTGGAAGCCTTAAGTTGGTTGTAAGACTCGGTGAGAGTTATAAGCTCCCCTTTTATGAGCTTGTGGCTCTTTTCAAGGAGTTTATACTCCACACCGAGTTCACCATGATCAACTTTAAGCTTAGCAATTTTATCCATGAGATCATGCTTAATTTCAAGAGAGAGTTCTAGAGCATCATTGACTTTAACAAAATCTATCTCATTTGAAGTGATGGTTTCCTCAAGGGAGGCTTTCATGTTTTCTACTTCAAGGAGGTTTTGCTCAAGGAGATCATTCCTCTCCTTTTCCTCCATTAAGAGGGTTTCCACATTCCCGATGTAGTCATCACGTTCGGTGAGAGACCTCATCATGTTGAGGAAACGAGCAAGGGATTCTCCCTTAAGTGTCTTCATGAAAGCCAATGAGGCTTCCTCACTATAATCGACACCATCGTCATCACACTCGTTATCCGACTCTTCTTGCAAGGAGTGGGTAGTGTTAGATGATGGCATGGAGTTGATAGACTTTGATATTACCTCTTTTGCCATGAGGCATCGGTGAACAATGGTCTTGTTCTCGTTGGGGGAGTCGAAGAGGCTTGATGAGGTGGAGGAGGACTTGGAGTGCATGGCTATTGCGGCCATGCCCTTGTGCTCATCATCATCATCGTCTTCTTCATCCTCGGAGATGTACTCTTCATGAACCAGAGCCTTGTCGCCATGTCTCTTGGCAAACTTGTTGAATCTCTTCTTCTTGAGAATAAGCTTCTCAGATTTCTCTTCTCTTCTTTCATATGGACAGTCCGCAACAAAATGCTTTGGACTATCGCAATTGTAGCACTTTCTTCTTCCAAAGATTTTGCCCTTGAGATGATTACTTCCTTTGTTTCCCGGAGTCCCCATGGTGCCCACATATTTTCTAACAAGGAGGGCCACATCTTCCTCGAAGTCTTCGGCCGGGCACGAGGGACTATCTTCATCTTCACAATATTCTTCCACATCTTCCACCTCCACCATCTTGGAGGGGGAAGCCACCTTCTTGGCCTTCAAGGCGAGGTTGTTGGTGCTATTGATCCCATAAACAAGGTCATGGGTTTGCTTGGACTTGGTCTTCAACAAAGACTTGGTGGTGAAGGATGACACAATTTGATTTGGTGTCAATTGGTCAAAGTCCATGCGTTGGTAAATCATGGTGACCATGGTTTCATCCGTGAGAATCATGGCACACAAAAATCTGTCCTTGATGAAATTGTCATCGGCCCATGTGCAACCATAGTTCCTTAGATCCAACACAATGGATTTGAGCCTACGGAAAGCTTGATCCGCAGTCTCACCTTCCTTCCTCATGAACATGTTAACCTCGGTCTTGAGAAGGGCCAGACGAGATCTCTGCACACTTGCATCTCCCTCAAAGATTTCCCCAAGGGTATTCCAAATTTCCTTGGCCGACTTCAATAGAGCGATGGAGTCCCGGTAGTCCTCAGGAACGGCTCTCCTGAGCATGTGACAAGCAATATCATTGAGTTGCTCATCGACCTCTTCTCTTGGAGATAAGCTCGATGGATCTTCAGGTTGATGACCCCTCAAGATAATCCACCACACTTGTGTGGAGGCGCTCCGGACATGTGACTCCATAGCTAATTTCCATTTACCAAACTTGTCAGGATGCAAAAGGGGGGGGTCCCCAGTATGATTAATATGCGGCATAGGAATATGAGGACGAGCATATGAAGGAGCAGCAGCATTGTAAGATGGTGCAGTAGGACGAGGTGGTGGTGGTGGTGTCTCCCTTACTCCATCAACATCCAAGGTGGTGTTTGGACAAAATGTTGATGAGGTAGAGGGAGCTTGTGAGATAGAAGCAAGTTTCTTATCGACTTCTTCACGAACCAAGGCCTTCATCGAATTTTCCATGGAGCTTTTGAAAGACTCCATGAATGACGCGAATTCGGTCATGGTTAGTGAGGTGGCGGAGCTAGGTCCATCACCCTCTTGGTGCGTGGTTTGTGGGTTAGGTGGGTTAGCAACGGGTGCACCATGTACACCCGATGTTCCCCCATCCGTGGGAAGGGTATCACCTTGATCCCCTAGATTGACCATATTCTCTTAGGCGGTTAAGCCCTTAATAAGAGACCAAAGCTCTGATACCAATTGAAAGGATCGATACGGTCAACTAGAGGGGGGGGGTGAATAGGTGACTAACAATTTTAACAAATATGCTAGGCAATGAATACAATAGCAAGCCAACAAGCATACAAGATTAGTACAAGTAAAGTGCGAAAAGGATAAACCACAAGTGAAGGGGAGACGCGATGATTTGTTTGACCGAAGTTCACACTCTTTTGAGGGAGTGCTAATCTCCGTTGGAGCGGTGCTCAAGATTGAGAGCGCTACAACAACGTAGCTCACCGTATTCTCCCCTTTCGAGTCACCCCCAACGGATGAGCCTCGAATCCACTCGGGGTTGGTCTTGAAGGCGACCACCACACCTTTACAGACTTCCCGGAGCACACCACAAGCAAGGAAGCTTCCGGGACGGACACCTAGCCGCCTAGGAGCCAAAGCTCCAAGAGTAACAAGTCAACGGTGAAGAAATCTTGATGGGAACAACAAACGGTTTGGTGGAAGTGTAGATCGGGTGAATCTCCTCCGGATCCCCAAGTATGAGAGTGTTTGATTGGGGGAGTAGGGAGAAATCCAAGCTTTTGAGGTTTGGCAATGGCTAGGAGCTTGGGGGAGAAGATTAGAGCAAGAGGAAGAAGAAGGGGGGGCTTAAATACCCCCACCCCCAGATCTGCCCGTTGGGCTCGGGGAACCCCGGGCACCCGGGGTAAAGACACCGGGCACCCGGGCTAAGACCGGGCACCCGGGGGTCCAGGACCCCGGGCACCCGGGGTGGTCAGAGACATGCCCCCTAGAGACCGGGCACCCGGGGGTCCAGGACCCCGGGCACCCGGAGTGGTCAGAGACCTTCTCTGAGGAGCCCGGGCACCCGGGGGTCCAGGACCCCGGGCACCCGGAGTGGTCAGAGACCTTCCACCCGAGCCCGGGCACCCGGGGGTCCAGGACCCCGGGCACCCGGGGTGGTCAGGGAGGACTGAGACCTCTCCCTGACATGCCCACAACGACGATCCTCCTGCTCCAACCTTCGGAACTTGAAACTAAATTCACCGAGACCCCTCTTAATAGTGCGGCATGCCTACGACTCAAAAGTAACCGAAAAAAAACTTCCGAGTCCAAAAGCACGCCGTCTTCTCCGTTTAGGTTAGAGAGGGGACAACCGCATCCGAAGATGCCACCAAGGACCTAATGACCTGAGATAAATCTTTAACACCCGTCATTAGTCCCACTAACCACATTGTCATTACACCAAAACACCATTTAGGAGTAAATGCATTTTCAAACGCCCTAGGCAACTTTCGGTGCATTATAGTGCTACAATACCCGCTACAGTGTACAAGCGAGATGAGCCTCACGCCCCAGGCAGCGGCCCGGGCTGTCTGGGGCCTGACGCCACCCCTGCTTATTGTAACCTTTTTAGTTTACATTTACATTTAACATGCCCCTATTAGGAAAATGCTACAAAAAGCAGAATATGACATTTATGTTAATGTTGTTTGTTTCTTCATTTCTAGAGTGCTGCTCGCTTGGACAACAATATAGATTTTTACATGGACTTTGCTTACCAAGTTTGGTTCAAAGAGTATGGAAAGGTCTTACTCTTAATCAAAGTTTGATGGTGATGTCATCCAAAGTCTAGAACTCATGTTAACAAGCATGACATAATATATTTTTATAACCCAGTGCGGGTTTAGTCATCTTTCGCCCATTCTTTTTAATATTGTCTCCCTAAACCCCCATGTAACTATATAATTTGATATAAAACCTCAATGCATGTTATTTTTCCTGATAAATAATTATTTCCTTATAGCAATGAGGTAATATATGATACTAAGCAATTTGCTTCCATGAGTAACTATGCTATTTTGAAGGACAAGCATCTTAATGATTGCCCAGCTTACGTATCTGTTACACGTTTACGATTATACATTGATTTTCACAATACTTGTGTACATAGTGATCTCCTAAATTGAAGCATATTGGATCTTTATCATGCCACCTTATATTTATATTAATTCCTATAATTACATTTGATAAATAGATGGGCGCGGCAACGCGCGCCATCAATGATCTAGTTCCTCCTATAAAACCTGCTAGCCAACCCGGCTTCTGAGGCGATTTGAGGGCTCTAATCAATCTCCTTCGCACGATTTAGGCATAAACAGTGACGGTAATCGCGCTGGCGCACTAATCTACCGTTAATTAATCAGTACACCACGGTAATTCTTCATTAATTCGATGACTGCTGGGACCTGCGCACATTTACGGTGGCTGGGTACGCTTTTGTAGGGTGAAAAACTTAACTAGCCGGCTCCGCACGCGTGACGCTACGCACCCGTGGCTGCCCAATCCTCTCATCTCTCTCGCCCATCTCCTCCTCTCTCTCTCCGCCTCTCTCTCGCCCGTCTCCTCCTCTCCCTCTCTCAACCCTAGCCTACCCGTCGCTCTCTCCCTTGCGCCGTCACCTCGCCGCGGGAGGAGGCCACCAGTCGGTCAGCGTAGCCCGCGTCTCCCCCTCGACCCTCGTTCCTCTTGCCGCCGCCGCCGAAAGTGAGAGGAAAGAGGAGAAGGAGGTGCGGCAGCAGACGGGAGAGGGTCACAGGCTGATGTCGGCCCGCACCCGCGAGGTAGGGCGCGACCTGGCGGTTGGTGGCGGCTCGATCCGCTCCTGGATCGGGAGCTACGAGGAGGCTGCCATGGGTGGCGGAGAGGAGGTAGGGGCCCGACCGTCTCTGCGCATCCTCCTCTCCATCTTGAAAGATGCCGAGCTGCGGCTGCCCCGTGCGCTCCCTCTCTCAGGTACTCTCTCTCTCTCTCAGGTGCTCTAGCTCTCTCTCTCTCTCGATCTCGATCTGAGAGGAAACGAGGAGCCTCCTGCTCCCCCTTCTCTCTCCTGCTCCCCCTTCTCTCTCCCTCTCTCCCGTGCCTCCTCTGGTTCACTCCTGACGTTTCCTTCTTTGTGCAGGGTCAATCGGGTTTGATGTTCATCCTTTGTCATACGGCCTGGAGAGGTAGGTTCTTCCTTGCTCATCTCCTGTTTGGTGAAATGTCTTTGAGTTAAAAGATAATACAAAACCTAAGATTGAAACAATGCTACCTCAACCAAAGGGTTGTACGCCATTATTAATTTTTCCATGGTATGTGTGTTCTTCAGATGCCCAATAATTTATCCAGTCTTGCTTTTGACATAAAACACAAATACTGACTTTGATCCCCTTCTACACCACAGGCAAAGAGAAGACGAGGTCGAACGCCAACACTGGGGCAGTATCTTGGCATCGAATCACCGCGAGGAGAAGGGGATGTGTTGATGTACATGAGTTGTTAATAAGGTTCACATTCTTTAATCTGGTGGATTTGGTGTCTTGGGTTGCCTTGTATGCTGAATTTATCTTCTTTAGATTTATCAGTTTGGTAGTTATCAACTGACGGGTGGTTATGCCAATCTTTTGGGGTTTCACTGAACGCTTGCTGCACTTGATTCCACGTTAGCGCAGCTGTAAATATTTCTTTCTGCCGGTGGAGTAGAGAGTGCCAAACTGCCAACGATACCTAAATAATTTTGTAAGGCAAGTGGAATATCAGATGAGACGGTAGATCAGTTATACGGATATGCAGCGCGCATCTTTTGAACTTGTTATGAATGCAGTGGAGTGAATTTGGTGAGCACTTGTTGTTACCTGTTAATAGTGTATCCATATGCAAGGATTTTGGTCTTGACGTGTTTACACTTATATGCTAGCCTTTAGCACACATAGTTATAATATAATGAGATTAATCGCTGACCTCACCATTTGTGGATGATATAAAATATAATGTTTGGTTTCATTCCTTGTAGATAAACTTGAGTTATGTTCATACATGATTTATTCTTCCGTACTTCACAGGTTTTGGGTTTTGGGAGTATCTATTATCTCTCAGGATTGCCTGATATTTCTGCAGTGCGAGTACTACCTGGGGTTGATGATAAACTGAAGTCAGGTTTTGATGTAACACAGGAGTTTTGGCCGTCTTGTATGTTGCGCCTTTGTTTCAATAGCAATATGGTATACACCCAGTTAAATTACTTCGTCTATTGATATCTATTGGGTGCAGCTTCATCATCCTTCTTTGACCAACAGTTAGCCTATCTAATTTATGTTACACAAAATTGTTACTGTTGGGTTCGTATTATCATATTCCACCACATTTTCCAGCAATCATGATTCTCAAACTATGAAAAGTATTGTATGAGAAATTTATGATCAATTTCAGTTTAGAACAGTCAAACTGTGCCTTATATAAATCAACAGAGGGACTAGCACCTGCCTTACTTATGCTTTTTAAAAATGTACCTAATCTTTTCATGCGTTTATATGTATGCTCTGGGTAGGGAAAACAAAGATCTGATTTTATCTCTGCAAGAAACCCTTGGTTGCGAAGGTCACGAATGGTTCGACACTGCTTGGACCTACGACATCTTTGCAGGCTACCTAAACAGAGAGTTGCTATTCCAAATAACCGACCCAGGCACACTAAATACTTCAGTATATAAGCGGCGACAAGCTTCTCCAGCGGCAGATCCCAGTCGCCCCAGCTCGCAGCAAGGCCAGCGGAAGGAAGGAGCAGGGAGACAGCGATGTTCTGCCTCTCGCTCCACTCCGGCTACTGCGCCGCCTCTACTAGCGACGCAGGCTCTCGTCCTGAGAGATTTGTGCAGGTCATCCCCTCCTCCCTTCGCCCTTTTTCCGTTCATTCACCTTGCTCTTTGATAATCTGATTTGGATTTCTCGATTTATGTTTTTCCTAAACAAGATGTGTCCAGGTTGGATGACGAAGAGAAAATGAAGTATTTGAGAAAGAACAAGGTGAGCTCTCTTTCCCTAATCTGACTAGATTGTTTTTATTATTTAGCAAGAGAGCTTCTGTTGAATGGAATCCAAATGTTTGCCATAATAAAAATTAGTTATCCTATATACATTTTCTCACTATGTTAATAGAATACTTTTGTTGAAGATACTTTTGTTAGATATCATTTTATTTTATTTACAATCATGGTTGGATGATATGTTCCAGTATGCTTCATTTAAAAAGGTGTTCTGCAAATGTGCACTTGTTTGAGAATTTGAATAATCTCATGAATTTTATTAGAAACAAAATTTATTACTTATTTCAGGATGCATAATGTTTGGTTTTGGTAATTCTATTCTGTTTTGTAACAGCCAGAAGTGAGCTCATTGGAGACACAATTGCATGGTGTATGTAGCTTCTCAGCCCATGTATCGATAATCATTTTTTAGTCCTCAATATATTGTTGCTTGTTTGCCTTGTCCTACATTTGTGAAGTTGTTGAGGAAGTTAAGTTCTTCCAGGTGGCGTAAAACCTGAGTTGCCTACAGATAATTTTGCCACCTCGACAAAACTTATAATAAAGAAGGGAACTTTTTCAGTTTTGTTGTTATTAACATATATGCCACACACTAAATTAAGATTACACCATTTTGAAAAATTAGCACTACTGGGAAGAAGGAAAATTATCGAAGAAGGGATACAGTTGATTAGGTTATTGTGGTATTTCCATGTAAATAATGACATGCTAACTTGCTGCTTTAATTTAGGTGTGTGGGATTTAGGAGATACAAGGAGAGATATTTAAGTAGTAATCCAGCTTTATTTCAAAGTGAAACATGGTAGACATGAATTGCATATGCTGGTCTTTTACTCTATATTTTTGCGCCGCCATGGTGTCAATTTTGAACTTGCAAATTTAACTGTAAAATGTTTTAATGCCTTGGCGCATTGAGTTTTCTTTATTTTCTCTGACTACTTCATCTTTGTTTATTTAGTAGGTTCTACGATCGCCTGTGTTGCTGCATCTTGATCTACTACTTTGGTATAACTCTGTTGCTACTCGAGGTTTGCTTCCTTTTTCCTAGCTACATGTGTATTATTTCTAGCCACAAGCATGTTTTCCTTTTTCTCAATTAAACTATTGAATTAAACTAAATTGTAAATATATTGGGATGTGCTTCTTTAGTGTGGCCTTCTCTTTTTTTTGTGCCTTCTCTTTTTTTTGTGGGAAGTGTGCCTTCTCTTATCTGACAATTGTCTGATTCACTGTTGCAATTAACTAAACTATTAAATGTTTTATAGCCTAATCTATCCACAAAGGGAATTTAGCGTTTGTTTCTGCTGCCAAGTTGCGCTTCAAAATTCAAACTTATTCTTCCAGTAGGCTGGAACGGTCTCTTGGTTTCTCTTCCCTTCGGTCATTTTATTTTATATGTTATTCTACTTTGTCGTTGCTTACCAAAAAAAATGGCTGGAGTGGAAGAGACAGACACGACCACAGGCGCCGCCGTGGGATGATAGAGGACGCCAAGACAACTGTCCTCGTCTGCTCCCATGTTCTGGTGGTAGCGCCATCGGGGATGATGGTTGAAGCAGGCGCAAGCGCAAGCAACAGCTTCAGCAGTTATGGCCTCTTTGTCCAATCAATCTCTCTCCCTCCCCCCTCTCTGTATCCGGCTATGCAAGATTCAATCAACATGATACGAAAACTGACTTGTTTGCTGTTCAAACTGTTAATTTGCTTAATTAACCTTGGGGTTCTTCCTCCTGGACAAGCTTTGTATCGTAGGCACACATTTGTTGTTGTAATAGTTTTTTAGGAAATATGTGATCGATTAAATGGTAGTCATATTTGTTGTATGAAAATCCATCTGTTCGAAAGCTAATTTAATCGCTAAATTGAATATACTTATTTTGTTGATAGAAACAAACTTTTGAAACAATAGTAGTAGCAAATTCTGAGGAATATTTTAATTTGAGTCGGTTGAGGACATACTTAACTATGCACGATGTTAGTTTGCATATTACCAGCTTTCAATAGCTGGTTCATTGTCGCTTTTTTCGTCGATTCTGCTTTGATGTATCCCTCTTTTTGCTTTTTCATCTTCTATGCTTCCTATTTTATGCTGTTAAGAATAGGTCGATTCAACTTACATGGTATGAGTGCTTGGTTCGCTCTCGCTCTTTGCGCCGTGTTAGTTGAATATGCACTATATTAGTATGAGGTTCAATATGTGTCTTGATTACATTTTATCTCAATGCAAATTAACAATCAACGAGAACCTGGTTCTCTCTCGCGCTTTGCGCCATTGGCGCAACGGGTCATCTAGTATATTGAAAGGCGCTGCATGGGATCAATGCCAGGGAACGAGCTAACGACTCCCAACTCAACTGCCCTGGTCATGATCGATGTAAGGGCGTCCGTAGCGATGACAAACATCAGTGGAGAGATAGGATCCCCCTGCTGCATAAGTCCACGTGCATGGGCAAAATTTCGACCAGGAACACCGTTGACCACTACCTTGGTACTTTGCGGTCCTCGGGAGAATGGATACCCAGGAGAGCCATTTGCGCCCATACTGCAAAATTGAGTCACCAAAAAAGGTACATGATAGATGTGCCATTTCAAACTCAAATTCACAAGCATTAAAATATAGATAGTTCATGATATATTTAACGAGGAATGCTACACCTACGTAAGGATTTTTAAACTAGATACTAGATCGGTTGTGGCGGAGGCAACAGCGACGGCGCATCACAAGCGTTGGGAGGAAGTGGTCGCACGCCACCTAGCATTCATCATAGGCTCATACAGGATCTTAGAGACGACGCGGTGTATGGATGCTGGATGCTCGGTATTCACTGGCCATTACAAACGCGTTGGTAGTGCAGAGTGCCGAGGGGCCTCCTCGGCACGGCACAACCTGGCGTTAGTCGGCCCGAGGTGCTCGCCGAGCTGGAGGCAGCGCATCCACACATGGTCGTTGCTGTCGACGCTGATGCTGCGAAAGGAGAAGGAACCAAGTCCCGTGGACCTACAGGGCCCGTCATCGCCACGTCCTTCGTGGCCACAATCGTTTCCTCCACAGCCATGATCTGCGTCGGAGTTGCTCGCCATGGAATTGATCGCCGGAGTTGGAGGAGTGTTGCGTCGGAGAAAAGAGATTGTGGCGGGGCGAGGAGGAGTATGCGAGAGGGTAAACCTAAAGCGTTCATCGTGCCGTAGATTTAGCGGTTGAAACGGTTGTTTGCAGGCTATCCGCAAAAAAATTATGGGCCACGGACGATATGTTGTTGCTTGAAAAACATCCGCCCACTCAAAAAATCCGTATATATACGAACCGGCGATGAGATGATGAAGCTGGTAGAGTTGTTCTTACTTGGATTATTTTGGCTGATACTCGTTAAAGAAAAACCGGCCTAGAAACGTTACACTGTGTACTTGGGTGTTAGTAAGTGAAATTATATTGGCAGTCAATAACTTTGATGATATTGTACAAAATTAGAAGATAAAAAAATAATTGATAACAAGACTCTTGCAGCTCCTAAGAGCCACTCTAACGTACTCCTTAAAAAGCTAGCCCTTAAAACGATTTTACAGTTCGAATTTTTTCTTTTTAAAAGGATTGCAGTGCGTCGCGTAGAACACAAACCCGTAAATTGAACTATATTTTTCTAAAGCATTCACGGAAAAATAGAGAACAAACAGTACTCAAGGGCGAGGTTCATCATCGATTTTACAAGGATTTAAACATAGATAATCATGTGTCGCCGCCCTAACACTAAACTAAACCCAAAATGGGGCTTACCGGAGCCCGTCGGGTGCGGCAACGGCACCCACTCATCGTCGGAGTCGAGGTCGATGAAGATCCTCTCCTGCTCCTCGGCGCCACTCCATCGCCTTCTCCTGCCACGCGACAGCGCAAGGCGGCGACCCCTTGTTCTAGCAAGATGGCGTCGAGCTCCTCGTCCCGGTGGCGCCGCCTCGCCATCTCCTCCTCCCACACGTTGCACGTGTCAATCACTACGTCGATTGATTTTGCTTCGATGGTGATGAAATCCTCCGGCCCGATGGCGCTGGGGAATGCCGTGCGTGGGAGCTCCCCTCCCTCCCTCTTTGGCGGTGGCAGTGGCGTGCGCGAGGCCGTTCCAGAAGAGCTCCCCGCCTTGAAGCGCCGCGAGTGATGATGATCGTACTCCTCGACCTCGCGACGGAGGAGGGGCGGCAATGGCTCCAGGCCATGGTTGGCAACGTTGGCAACGATGCACCGCTTGCACTCCTTGTCGTCGCCACCACTGCACGATGTCAGGGAGTGGCCCATCGACCACATGCTGCACCACATACGGGCTTTTGCAGTGGAAAATCTGTCGCCAGAGGCGACTGATTTGGTGGTCAGCGGCGCGGAATTGGGTGGTGCGCGGCGGAGGTGGACTCGGGTCGTGAAAGTTTGAATTAGGGTTGCGTGAGGGTACAACCTTCGCATATCTCGTATATATATATGGGACCAACATACAGAGTTACAATACAACACGACAGGTACGGTACGAGACCGTTTCCAACACACCCCCTCAATCTGAACTACTACTACATACAAGGTTTAGATTAGACCGGAAACGTTCTAACATCTGCCGTGTGGCTGGTTTAGTAAATACATCAGCTAGTTGGTCATTAGTCGAGATAAACCTGACATCTAAAGCTCCAGAAGCAACGCGCTCGCGCACAAAGTGAAAATCGATCTCTATGTGCTTTGTTCTTGCGTGAAAGACCGGATTCGCTGTCAGGTATGTAGCCCGAAGATTATCACACCATAGAATGGCGGTACGCTGCTGTGACACTCCTAGTTCCTTGATCAGCGACTCTACCCAGATTGCTTCAGTGGCTCCATTAGCTAAGGCTTTATATTCTGCCTCCGTACTCGATCTAGAGACAGACGGCTGTTTCTTAGCACTCCATGAGATAAGATTTGAGCCAACGAACACAGCAAAACAACTAGTGGAACGGCGGTCATCAATACATCCTGCCCAATCAGCATCCGTAAAAATATTGACTCTAGTGGAAGAAGATTTACGAATCCTCAAACCCGTACTCAAAGTACCTTTGACATAACGAAAGATACGCTTGACTGCTTCCCAATGCTCATCGGTCGGCTGTGATAAATACTGACAAACCTTGTTGACGACAAATGACAGATCGGGACGAGTGAGTGTTAGGTACTGAAGTCCTCCAACAATACTGCGATATCAAGTGGAATCCTCAACACCCAAAGGAGTGCCGGCCTCACGAGCCAGATGCTCGGTGGAGGATAACGGTGTAGAAGCAGGCCTACAATTATCCATACTCACACGATGAAGAAGATCCAGCGCATACTTTCTTTGAGTCAGTGGCATGCCCCCCTGAATTGTAGGACGCTTCAAGACCCAAGAAATACTGTAGAGGACTAAGATACTTGATAGGGAAACTGTCGGAGAGGGACCGTACCAGACGATCAACGGCAGCAGGAGTGGAGCCAGCAATCACAATATCATCAACATACACAAGCATGTATATCTGAACACCATGTGCAACAAAGATGAAGAGAGATGTATCCACCTTGGAGGAAACAAAACCAAGCTGAAGAAGCCGAGCGCTGAGCCGAGCATACCAGGCACGTGGCGACTGTTTGAGACCATAGATAGCTCGTTGCAATTTGCACATATGGGAAGGAAACCGAGTGTCTTCAAAACCAGGCTGCTGCTGCATATAAACATTCTCAGAGAGAAAGCCATGAAGAAATGCATTGCTGACATCAATTTGCCGCAAAGTCCAGCCTCGCGAAACGACAAGTGAAAGAGCCAAACGAATAGTAGCCGGCTTCACCACTGGACTGAACGTATCACCATAATCAATACCTTGTTGTTGAGTAAAACCTCGAGCAACTAGGCGAGCCTTGTGCTTGTCAACAGACCCATCAGCATGTTGCTTCGTCTTGAAATCCCATTTACTGCCAACAATGTTAACCCCAGGAGGCTGGGGAACCAGCACCCATGTGTCATTATGATGAAGCGCTGCAAACTCAACAGCCATGGCATCATGCCATGGCGGCTCACGAAAAGCATCACGATGGGAAACCGGCGTCGCAAAGAAAGCACGACGAAGGGGATTATATCGCACTATCCCATCAGTATACTCCTTGATGCGACGAGTAGCATACCGAGTATGAGTCACCATAGGATGAGGAGGCTCGGCGGGCGGAGCAGCGAGATGCTCCTGCGAGGGCGGCGATGGTGCAGGACTCAGTGACGATGTCGTAGGAGCCGGCGAGGCCGGATCATGGGATGGAGAAGGCGGCTCATGGGCTGGCGAGGCGAAGTCGGCGGGCGAGCCATCCATCCCACCGGGCGACACAGGCCCAACATGGACGCGCGGGGCGTCTGCTTGGGGGGGCGTGCCGCCATGCACGTCGATCGCCGGGAGGACATCGATCATGACCGGACTAGGAGCAGTGGAAGACGAGGAGTCCTGCACAGGAAAAATGCTGGCTTGGCCAGAGGGGTCAGTAGCCAAGTGGGTTAAGTCATAGTTACGCACAGGGACACTCGTAGTCGGTTCGGTAGATGGAAAAGAAATAGCCTCTTTAAGTGTAGACACATAGACCGTGACCCCGAGAGTAGCAAAAGGAAAAACCAACTCGTCAAAGATAACATCACGCGAGATGTAGACGCGACCCGTAGATCGATCAAGACACTTGTACCCCTTATGCATAGGACTATAGCCAAGAAAAACACACATCTTGGACTGAAAAGCGAGTTTGTGTGAGTTATACTTCCGCAAACTAGGCCAACAAGCACACCCGAAAGTACGAAGAAAGGAATAATTGGGTGGAGTTTTCAGGAGACGGTGAATGGGTGTGTCTTGACCAAGCGCAGGGGTAGGCATGCGGTTAATGAGGTAACACGCAGTCAGAAAAGCTTCATCCCAATAACGTAAAGGGAGAGACGAGTGAGCCAACAAAGCAAGACCAGTTTTAACCAAGTGTCGGTGTTTGTGCTCGGCAATGCCGTTCTGTTGGGAGGTGTGAGGGCAAGAGACTCAGTGAGAGACGCCCGTATGAAGAAAATAGCGGTGCAACTTATGATACTCACCACCCCCAATCAGATTGGATAAATTTAAGCTTAGCAGCCAAAAGACGCTCAACATGTGCTTGAAAAGCATAGAACACCTGTTCAACATCTGATTTATGTTTCAAAAGATAGATCCAGCAGAAACGAGAATAGTCGTCAATAAAACTCACATAATACTCGTACCCCCCAGAGGAAGCACGAGCAGGGCCCCAAACATCAGAATGAACTAATTCAAGAGGCATAGTGGAAACACGAGCAGAAGCAGTATATGATAATTGACGACTTTTACCACATTGACAGACATCACAAACTAAAGGAGGGGTATCTGAAGATGAACACTCTAGATCATTATTTCTAACAATGGAACTGGCGACATTATTGGATGGATGACCGAGACGCTGATGCCATTGGGACGAAGAGACACGGGTGCTGGACGACGCTTGACGTGCAAACGGATGTGAGGCTCACACGAGTGGAAGAGGGTAGAGCCCTCCTTTGCTTCTACCGTGAAGAAGAATTCTCCTGGTGGCATTGTCCTTAACAAGGAAAAAATATTTATGAAATTCAATGAAGATATTATTATCCGACACGAGACGATAGACTGATAGAAGATGTTGACTAATATTCGGAACGTGTAAGATATTTTGCAGGCGAAGGGAAGAACCGACTAAGGTTGAGTGCCCAATATGCGAAATAGACAAACCTGAGCCGTTGGCCACCTGAACCTGATCATATCCGCCGTAGCGTTCGCGGACATGAAGATGCTCCAGATCACTGGTCAGGTGATCCGTGGTGCCGAAGTCCATGACCCAGTGCGTGGAGTTGTTGGAGGAGGTCGACGCATTGTATGCCGAGCGACCATTGCCGTTGGAGGATTCTTGATCGAAGCGCTTCTTGCAAGTGTCCGGTTCGTGTCCCCAAAACTTGCAGATCTGGCACTTCGGGCGCCAGCGGCGATTGCCGTTGCGACCATTGCTGCCTCCTCCACCGCCGTTGTTACGGCGGTTGTCCTGACCACCTTGATGCTGCTAGCCCCCTTGCGAGTATCCCTGCCCCTGCTGCTGTGGATAACCTCCGTCGGGGCGAGTGTCGGTCGAGCGACCGGTGTCAAGCACACGTGAACGGTTGACGGCGGCAGGAGCAGCGGGTCGTGCCACGGCATTGGCCGATGATACACGAGATAACTTCTCGCCCCTGTTGGTTACCCCAAGTGGAAGGTGAGATGTAGATAGCGGCAAATTTCCCTTAGCAAAAATGCTAAGGTTGAGTATCATCCAAGAGGACTCCAACAGATACAAGTAGGTGGTGAAGTGAACAATGTCGCCGTTTACAACCTAAGGTTGCTTACTTCACCTGTACCTGCACACACAACATATAGCTTTGCTCCCAACGAGTACAAAGGAGGTGTCAATTCCTCCGGCTTTGTTGTTTACAAAGGATAAAACGCACGGGAAAATAATGATAGATTGCGATAGCAACGGAAAAGTAAATACTGGAAGTAAATTGATAGTGTAATCAGTGGTGGTAATATGGACCGGTGTCCCATGATGTTCACTAGTGATGTCTCTCTCCCAAAAGACAATAAAATAGCCATGCGAGGTAAACAAATTACAACTGGGAGATTGACAGGATTATGTGCGCAAACCAATGCTAATTATGCAAAACAGAAAGGAAGAGGCTCAAAAACACGGGCGGTACGCCAAGACAAGTAGACCGAAATTCATCTGCATCTATCCACTAATTATCCACCTTGAGATATCTATCCAGAACATCTCGCTGGTATTAAGTTGCGAATCCCACCCAAAGTGTAAACTCAAAGCAACGGACAACTGCATTAAAGAACTTTGTGTAAAGTAAACAATCCTTGCACCCGCACGTACAAGCACCGTTGTTTTCCCCCTTGTGGCAACATCACATCCCATAGACTCATGTTTCTGTCACTCAAGCTAGTCATCGGGGGGCATGAACCCACAATCATGCATAACGCTCCCTCTTGGAGTCACTACCTACTACTTGGCCAAAGCAGTAAACAGCAACGGAGAACATGCAAGAGTTACTCAAGAACATAAATATAAAAGAAGAGAATCAAATATATAACTCAATCACAATCTGAACATAATCTCACAATCCATCGGATCCGAGCAAACTCAGCATAGCAACAGCAGAAAGATTATATATGTGCCTCGATCATGTAGGGCAGCTCACGAGGTCTAATCCATGAAGAACAAAGAGAGGAGGAGAACATCACATAGCTACTGATCATGGACCAATGGTCCAAGGTGGACTACTCACGGTTCATCCAGGAAGCATCCATGGTGGTGGATGATACGTCCAAAACGTATCAATAATTTCTGCTTGCTCCATGCATGTCTTGTGTGATATTGCTATGATCTAGATACACTTTTATACATTTTTGATCATATTTGTACTAACCTATTAACTCAGTGCATCCCAGTGCCAGTTCCTGTTTGCTGCTGTTTTTCTATTTCAGTTTTCCCCCATATAAAAAGTGCCAGAAAAATTCGGGAAAATTCAGATAAAAAATCAGCGTGACGGAAGCTTCGAGAAGAGCCCGGGAGGGGCCAGAGGGGAGCCAGGGGGGCCCAGGCGGCCACCCGGCGCGGCCCCACCTCTGGTCGCGCCAGGGGGGGCGCCTGGGCCCCCTGGTCCACCTCTGGCTGCCCCCCTTCGCCTATTTATCCCCCGTCACGGGGAAACTCCAGAACAAGAACCCTATTCCGCGAACTCGCCTCTGTTCCGCCGTCGCCGCGCTTCCAAGATCGGGAGCACCAGAAGACCTCTTCCCGGCACCCTGCCGGAGGGAGGATTGACCTCCGGGAGTCTCCTCTCCACCATGGATGCTCCCCGGATGTCTCGTGAGTAGTTTTCCTTGGACCATGGGTCCGTGATTAGTAGCTATGTGATGTTCTCCTCTCCTCTTTGATCTTCATTGTTTAGACCTCGTGAGCTGCCCTACATGATCGAGGCACCTTTGTAATATTTATGCTATTGCTATGTGGAGTTTGAACGGATCTGATGGATTATGAGATTATGTTCAGATTGTGATAGAGTAATATATTTGGTTCTTATCTCTTGTATTTTTGTTCCTAAGTAATTCTTGCATGCTCTCCGTTGCTGTTTATTGCTTTGGCCAAGTAGTAGGTAGTGACTCCAAGGGGGAGCGTTGTGCTAGATTGTGGGTTCATGCCTCCCCGATGACATGCTTGAGTGACAGAAACATGAGTCTAGGGGATGTGCTGTTGCCACAAGGGGGAAAACAACGGTGCTTGTAACCGCGGTTACAAGGATTGTTTACTTTACGCAAAGTTCTTTTTAATGCAGTTGTCTGTTGCTTTGGGTTTACACTTTGGGTGGGGCTCGCAACTTAATACCAGCGAGATGTTCTGGATAGATATATCAAGGTGGATGATTAGTAGTAGATGCAGATGGATTTCGGTCTACTTATTTTGGCGTACTGCCCGTGCTTTTGAACCTCTTCCTTTCTTTTGTAGCATAGTTAGCATTGCGGTGCGTTCATAATCCTGTCAATTGCCTTTCTGTAATTTGTTTACCTCGCATAGCAATTTTTATCGTCTTTTGGGAGAGAGACATCACTAGCGAACATCACGTATCCCGGTCCATATGCTCATTATTGTTTCCAAGCTATATTTACTTTTCTGCATTTACTTTCAAGTTGTTATCATTATCCCTTGCGTTTTATCATTTGTGAACAACAAGACCGGAGAGATTGACAACCTCTCTGAACTTTGTTGGGAACAAAGTTATCTGTGTCTGTGTGCAGGTCCGCGTCAGTTGCGCCGCTGACACCTACTTATCATCTCTGGAGTCCTACTGGAGACAAACCTTGGTATCTTTACTGAGGGAAAACTCGCTGCTGTATTGCATCATGCCTTCCACTTGGGGCCTACCAACGAAGGGCGAGAAGCCAATAAGCAAGAGTATTTCTGGCGCCGTTGCCGGGGACTCCGAGTGCTAAGATAGGGGAGTTGCACACTACCCTTTACCTTTGTTTTTTTAGTCTTGTTAGTTTACCTTTCAGTTTTTATCTCAGTGTCCTTTATGAAAAACCACAAAATAGTTGCTACCTTTTGCCTTTGTCTTGCTTTTCCTATTTATGCTATCCTCACCATGGGTGATGAACCACCCAAATATGGAAGGATGGACATGTTTCCCTTGGATCGTCTTCGATCAATTTGTGATCGCGCTAAAAACCCAACCGACTTGGTTGAAGGAAAATCATTGGATGAGCATGCTCATTATACGCGGCACCGCCTATCTCAGAAAGGGAAACACTTATGGGATCAAATACATGTTTCTTATTGCCATGCTAAACTTTTGTGCCACATTTATGATTTTACTTGTTGTTCTAATATAGATCATAAACACCTCCCTTTCCAATGCGAGTTTAATGAAAATGAGATCTTATCTTCTTATGCTAAAGGTGTTTATGATTACTTTGATGTTGAAAAGATTGAAGAGTTTGTTGCTTTTAAAGGTGCCTATGAGATTGCTTCTTTGATTGAAAAGTATCACGATACTATTTTCGAGTCTGAAAACTTTGCAGTTCTTGCTTATTGCTTCGAGAATTATTTTCCAATTCTTATATTGAGGATTTTAAAAATAAAATGTTTGCTGCCCAAGAAGAGGCCAATGATTGCTATGATGAGGAGTCCTATGATTCCGAGGACTCACTTGATACTTCCCTTTCTGATGATTTTGATACTTGCTTTGTTGATGGCCATGATGCCACTATGGATGATGCTTAGAAAGATGAACTTGCTATTACACCCACACTTGATTGCCCTATTATCCTTTTGAAATCTCCAACTATTGTGGAGAATTTTTCTCTTATCAAGGCTCAATGTGATAGGTTGCATCTATCTTATGATCCTAAAAACCGCGTTGAAAACAATACACGTGTGCTTGTAGATCATGAACAACATGATTTATGTGATAGTTATATTCTTGATGTTGTTCATGATGCTACTGAAAATTACTTTGGGAGAGGAAAGTTTGGTTGTAGAAACTTCCATGTTACAAAAACACCTCTCTTCATGTTGAAAGTTTTGAAGTTGTTCTTGTTCTACCTTCCTATGCATGTCACTTTGTGCTTCTTTGAATTATTTTCTTACAAGATGCCTATGCATAGGAAGTGGGTTAGGCTTAAATGTGTTTCACATTTGCTTCTTGATGCTCTCTTTTGCTTCAAAATTCTTATTCTTGTGAGAGCATCTTCTATAATCTTTAAGCCTTGCTAATGGCTTTAAAGAAGCGCTTTTGGGAGGCAGCCCGCAACGAATTTAGGTGTTTCTTTTTGCTTTTTTTGTGTCTTTATGATTGTTACTACTGTATCAACATCATTGTATCTTTATTTTTCAGCTTTGTGCCAAGTTATAGCCTCTTACGGCAAGGGAAGTAAATATTGTGACATGCTCTCCAGAAAACAGATTCTTTCCTCGTGACCAGAAAAATTCCAGAAAAATCCCAGTTCATCTTTTTGAGCTGAATTTTTTACACAGAATGCTCTATACAATTACGAAACTTCCGTATGTTCTGAGTTTTTTGATTTGAGTTGCAGAAGTATCCCTAAAAAATTCTTTACTATCTGCTATTCTGTTTTTCACAGATTCTGCCACGTTTTGTCTCTCCTAACTTTTGCAAAACTTAAGCTTGCTTTTTCTTTGCAGAAACTTTTTGGCACTCTTGATAAACAGTAGCTATTCAAGATTATCTTTATATACAGTGGAGAAAAATTATTTATTAAGGATACTAACCTCTCTAATCAGCTTATGATGAGTTATGTATGAAGGGAGTTTTCAAGTGTGCGATGGAAGATGATGAAAGAAGATCCAGAAGTGTCAAGCGCTCAAGCTTGGGGATGCCCCCATGCATCCCCAATAAATATTCAAGGAGACTCAAGCGTCTAAGCTTGGGGATGCCCCCGTGCATCCCCTTCTCCATCAACAATCATCAGTTCGTCCTTTGTCTCACTATATTTTTATCACTTCATGCGTTATGTGCTATGCTTGGAGCGTCTCGCTCTTAGGTTTTGTTTTTAGTTTTCTTTAGCTTTGCTTGCTGTTCATAACAAGTTATATCCTTTCTTACTTTGTGTGGGAGAGAGACACGCTCCACTTTCAAAATCTAGAACACATCATAGGATTTTTCCTGCCTATCTTTTTGTTGTTGTGTGTTCTTTATCTTTTCATAGCTACTGCCATGTTTAGTTCTATTCTTACTTTGTCTTTAGCAAGAGCCTTGGATTTTGTTTAGTTTGTTGCTGCAACTCTTTTTAGTTTTCATGTTTATCTTGTTAAAGAGAGTTGGTTGTTGCACTGAGTTGTGTTTTGTCTTGAAAGTAGGTAATTGAGGTTGCTATTTAATTTTAGTAGTAGCTTGCAATAGTTTTGAGGCATTGTTGTGAGTAATATTTGGACTTTTGGTTTCAAGAGCTCTTTCCTATTAGTGATAGGTGTCGTATTTTGGGCAATCCGTGTTTATTTTCAAAACCTACAAAACTAGTTGAGAACTCTAGCTACTAGATGGATCACTACTCTTCTGAGGGGTCGAATATTAGAGTACACTCACGTACCATGAGTCGAGGATGTGCAAGGATAACCAAACCCCCATACACTCCTCCTCGGGGTACTTGTCTCTTTGTGAACCTCCTCATTAGATTGAGAGTTACCGATAATAAGTGCATGAGTTCTTCGGACTAATGTAAGTATTGAGAGTTGACACTTCCACCTTCCCATATTTTGCTAGCCTTTCCCGTGCCGTGCATTGCCTTCTTCTCACTCCGAGAGTTGGTGTCCACCTTCGCCGGTACATCCAAACCCTTGGCATGATACGCTCTGTCATCATAAGCCTCCCTTTATCCTTCTTCAAAACAGCCACCATACCTACCTATCAAGGCATTTCCATAGCCTTTCCGAGTTACATTCCCATGCAACTTCCACCTCTTCATGACTTGATCTTCATGTCATACATGTTCCTGCTACACTGGCAGCGACATACATTGCATACATCATGATAGTTACATCTTCTTTATGATTTTTAGTACCTTGTAAAGTGTGAAAGATCTCCTTTACCTTCTTTTAAAATAGAGTGTTGCCCTTAAGTGAGGAAAAGATCCCAAAGTGGACACATTAAAAGATCCCAAAGAGGACAAATGAGAGTTAAATAGAAAGAGCCATTGAGGCCACCAAAAAAATACAAAAAAAAGAAAAAAAAGAAAAAAAAGAAAAAGAAATAAAAAGAGAGAAAGGGGCAACACTACTATCCTTTTGAGAGATCCACACTAGTACTCCCTTTATATCCTTGTACTCCATAGAGATGATCTTTTTGCATATAGTTTGGAGAGCTTCCTAGCTCGTATGCGCATCCATTGCATGGCAATCCCTACTCCTCACATCATATCTATCATTTGGCATCCCTTGCCTATGATTGTCCTCATTGATGTGAGCCTTTCTCATCCTTTTTGTCTTCCTCCTCCACCATATTTCTGTCTTTGCCATCCTAAGTGTCAACTCTCGTTCTTACGCTCATCCATTGCATGAGTGCTCAAAATATCGAAAAGGAGTGGATCAAATTGACTTGTACCTGCTAGTGGTCTGGGGACGAGTCAAGATAAGATTCCAAAGAGGACCAAGTGTGAAACTTTAGTAGATTGAGTTCTCAACAAAAATACTTTTTTCTCTCGTATTCCCTATCCTCCTTTCTTGCACGCAAACACCATTTGGAGACATTCGAGTCACGGACAGCGAGAGCTCTTGCACCTTTTGTTCTTTTGTTACTTGTTTCAATGCTAATATAGACTCTTGCCTGTTATAACTTGAATTGAATCTCTAACCTTGATTGCTTT
This sequence comes from Bromus sterilis, assembly GCA_950022295.1. NCBI lineage: Eukaryota > Viridiplantae > Streptophyta > Magnoliopsida > Poales > Poaceae > Bromus > Bromus sterilis. Next base: position 130,793,776 of record OX465601.1, on the reverse strand, counting down.
ACTTTTCAAAGTTCTTTTATGGTTGCTAGCATGTCTACACATAAATTATGCTTGTTATCATTTACCTACTCGAGGACGAGCAGGAATTAAGCTTGGGGATGTTGATACGTCCAAAACGTATCGATAATTTCTGCTTGCTCCATGCATGTTTTGTATGATATTGCTATGATCTAGATACACTTTTATACATTTTTGATCATATTTGGACTAACCTATTAACTCAGTGCACCCCAGTGCCAGTTCCTGTTTTCTGCTGTTTTTCTATTTCAGTTTTCCCCCATATAAAAAGTGCCAGAAAAATTCGGGAAAATTCAGATAAAAAATCAGCGTGACGGAAGCTTCGAGAAAGAGCCCGGGAGGGGCCAGAGGGGAGCCAGGGGGGCCCAGGCGGCCACCCGGCGCGGCCCCACCCCTGGCCATGCCAGGGGGGGGGCGCCTGGGCCCCTGGTCCACCTTTGGATGCCCCCCTTCGCCTATTTATCCCTCGTCACTGGAAAACTCCAGAACGAGAACCCTATTCCGCGAACTCGCCTCTGTTCCGCCGCCTCCGCGCTTCCAAGATCGGGAGCACCAGAAGACCTCTTCCCGGCACCATGCCGGAGGGAGGATTGACCTCCGGGAGTCTCCTCTCCACCATGGATGCTCCCCGGATGTCTCGTGAGTAGTTTTCCTTGGACCATGGGTCCGTGATCAGTAGCTATGTGATGTTCTCCTCCCCTCTTTGATCTTCATTGTTTAGACCTCGTGAGCTGCCCTACATGATCGAGGCACCTTTGTAATATTTTTTCTATTGCTATGTTGAGCTTGATCGGATCTGATGGATTATGAGATTATGTTCAGACTGTGATAGAGTAATATATTTGGTTCTTATCTCTTGTATTTTTGTTCCTAAGTAATTCTTGCATGCTCTCCGTTGCTGTTTATTGCTTTGGCCAAGTAGTAGGTAGTGACTCCAAGAGGGAGCGTTGTGCTAGATTGTGGGTTCATGCCTCCCCGATGACATGCTTGAGTGACAGAAACATGAGTCTAGGGGATGTGCTGTTGCAACAAGGGGGAAAACAATGGTGCTTGTAACCGCGGTTACAAGGATTGTTTGCTTTACGCAAGGTTCTTTTTAATGCAGTTGTCTGTTGCTTTGGGTTTACACTTTGGGTGGGGCTCGCAACTTAATACCAGCGAGATGTTCTGGATAGATATCTCAAGGTGGATGATTAGTAGTAGATGCAGATGGATTTCGGTCTACTTATTTTGGCGTACTGCCCGTGCTTTTGAACCTCTTCCTTTCTTTTGTAGCATAGTTAGCATTGCGGTGCGTTCATAATCCTGTCAATTGCCTGTAACGACCCGGTCCCGAAGGGAACCAAGTCTACTGTGCTCTTGTGCTATCCCTGGATCAGTATGCTAGCACACACATTACTCGATGAAATACCATAAATCATATGTCAAAAAGTAACGTAAATACATGGTATTTATTACCTTATAGCCTTTGGGCTAGAATACACCGTGGAAACAAACAATACATAAGTGGAGTCCCATCAACAACAACGGCAAAGTTGAGTGTAGACATCGTAACCCTACATCGCTTAACTTACTCGTCATATAAAATCCTGCAACACCGAAGGTTACAGCCCAAAATGGGTCAGTACTTGGAATGTACGGCAAGTTACTCCCAAAAGAATATATAACAGATCTATCTTCTACATGCAATTTGGCTGGTGGAAAAGCTCTAAGAGTTTCAGTTTGCATAAAGATGATTTTGTCCTACTCAAAGAGTATCATAATAGTACTACAAAGCTCATACTATGATTGAATTGGTTTCTCCAAGTCAATCTATTCCCAAAGTTGATTAAACCCGATTGATTAATTAATTATGATGAGATCCGTCAACATTCCCACTTCTAGATGCTCAAAGTTGTCCGTAACCGCGGACACGGCTAATCATGATCAGTTTGTACACTCTGCAGAGGTTTGTGCACTTTTCCCCACAAGACTCGACCACCTCCTTTGTAGTTCATCACACTTCACATTGTATGAGAACCGGAAGGTCGAGACATGGTCTTTTAGAAGAGTTTCCCTCACTCTAGCGGTGCCCATCCCACCTACTCATAACTACGTTCGTAGCACCACCTAGTAAGAGTCACTACGACTAATCAACCAAGCCAGAGCCCATAATAGCTTGTGGCTGCACACGTAAGCTTCTAGTTATGAAAAATATGATTGATTCCTTTAAGCCTGGGTGGCATTCCGCAGTGATTACTGGCCATCTCCAGGTCACTCAGGCAAATCCACTGGTTCCTCCAGGGTGCCCCCAACCATTCCACCCAGGTGGTTCATTAAGATTATCTTTTTCATGTTTACTACTTAGTCACTCATACCTCATAATGGATCACTTCCCAATCCACGTCTACTTAGCAAAGCAGTATAATTCTACACGGTGGCGACAATGATATAAGGTTCAGACCTACCTCAATGAACTACTCGGTGTAATAGCATAGCATAATATATAATCCTATCAATGCATAATATTTAAGTTGGACTACAATGCATATAAAAAAATAGGTAATACTGGAGCATGATCAAAACAGTAACTTTCTTGGATCCTGAAGATGAAATATTCTACTCGTAGTCGTCTCTCCTTCTCGTTACAATATATCTAACGATAGAAGAGAAATGCTTCAACAAACAACACAAATCCAAATTGAAGATCCAAATAAAAATACAATTAACAACATAAATATTTAGTTATTACTATTAATAAACTAATTACTATGGCATGGATGGGATGAGATAGGATCAAGTTGGATTGGATGGAGAGTATGTCAAACTCAGTTTGTTTGACCATATAAAATTGATCTAATTGAAATCTTGAAAAGAATGAATTATTTCTATGGTCGGATTTATAAAGGGAAATGATATAACTAAATGGAAGCTAAAACAAAGGCTTGAGGTAAAAATAGAGTATTAATATGGTGGAAAGAATGTGACAAATGTCCAAACAGAAAGATTTGATTTTTAGGATCAAATTTAGTGAGGAAAATAATTCCAAAATAATTATATAATAAGATGTATATCAAATATACTCAAATTACAAAAATAAATTTGAGTTAGATTTCGAATTATAAAAAGTGGAATATTACTGGACCAAAATAAAGTACATGTTTCAAGGAATCCGGGGATATAAAATATGTCGAAATCCGATTTACGGGCTAGAAGATATGAATTTCTGCAGTTTGGCTATTTTTCTGAAAAAGAATTACGGGATTGGAAAAATAGGCTGCCACGTGGCGTCCTGTGATTGGCGGATACCCCTTCATCTAAGAACACGTTTGAAAAAAAAAGAATGGCTGGAACCTCATCGTGAGTTCTCCAGAGTTCTCGCCGGAGTTGAGGAAGTTTCGTTACGGCGTCGACGAACTACCAAACGGCGGAGAGGGCAACGTGGGAAACTCGAGGGACAAGGTTATAGCTTCGAGTTCGTCCTCGATTAGCCGTGAAGTCTCGCCGGAGTAGAGAAGAACGTGTAGAGAGCACGGTGACGCGTACGGCGTGCTCCGGCCTTGCAATCGAGAGGCAAAACATGTCACAAAGGTGCGCAATACTAACATATGGACCAAGAAAAGAAATGGGGGTCAGGGTCACCTTGTAGGCGTCGGAATCTATGAAGAACGGCGACGGCAAGAAGAACTCCGGTGAGCAATTGCTCGTAGCACGGGAAGAATTAGAGGAGGATTTTCGGGGAGGTGGCTGAGGACCGTGAGGCTCGCACAAGGTCCTATTTATAGGTGCTAAGGAGGTCCATACATGGAGATCCACACACAAAAATTGGAAGGTTTTAATGGCGTTCGTGGAGAAATTTCTGGACATTTAAAGCATTAATTCGCGTTGTTCTTTCCATGAATGGGTTCTCCATGAACTTGTCCATAATTTTTGTGTAGGTTCCAAGTTGAATCAGTCAAGGGATGGAGTGGAAAAAAAGGAGGAAGATGTCCAGGTTCATGGTGCATCACGTACTGAAACTCGTTCCTGTGAACGACCGTGAGGAAGAAGAAGACCAGAAATTGTGGGCTTTAGTTAAAAATTTGGCCCAAAAGAAATAAAGAAAAAGAAGAGATAGAGGAAAAAAACAAAGAGATGGCTCGGCCCAATAACTCAGAATTACAATTTTTTATTTAACTCTGAAATAATAACTCCCAATTAAATCATAAAATTTATATAGACCAAATAAAATATAGAGAGTTTAGGAAAATATATTTCCCTCTCTGAATATATTTTACAAATAGCTTTTATATCAATAAAAATTCATTTAAGGCATTAATAAATTCCTTAAATTAGTTTTGGAGTTTTATAAATGCCAGAAATGATTACAAAAATAAAATAAAATAATCAAGTGTTCAGATAAGCATTTTTTTTAACATTTCCAATATTATTTTTGGGAGAAGTCATATTATGTCCTCTCATTTTATTAAATAAATTATTGGAAATATTTAAATATCTTTTAAATGTCAATATCAAATAAACTCTAATTCAAAATAAGAATTCAAGAATGATTATAGGACCACAATATATTTGAGAAAGTCATTTTATTCTCACTCTAGAATATTAAATTGTGGTTCCTACCAAATTTTAAAAGACAGACGAAAGGAAATTATTCTTTGAATTTTGAATAAACCTCACAACCAATATATTTTTATTAGATAAATGATTATCCAAAAAAATGGTTTGTAAAGGTTTAATGAAAAACTATTTTTTTTAATTTACTCTAAAATTCAAACAAGTAAATCAATATTATATTATATATTGACATTCCAAAATTTGGAAAATTTTTGGATGTTACAAACTACCACCCTTAAAAGAAATCTCGTCCTCGAGATTTGCAAAGGCTAGAAAGAAATGGGTTAGGTTCGAGGATTTTTGGGTTACTTGGTCTTGGCATAACATTATGAGGCTTGCAGTTTATCCTTCACATCTCGTCTGATGGATGTCTTCCACCGGTACAATTCCATATGCTTCCGTTACTTAAATCATATCCTGGGCTCGTGGCTTTAAGCACCAGTTCTGAACCTTAACCAGGGTGTGGTTCGTATCATTTACCACACCAGGGTGTTAGGAAACTAGCACCCTTAGAAGAAAGCTTATGGGGTCTTCAAAATTCTTCATTCCATGATGGTTCTTCATCAAGCTTCTACAGATAAGAATCTGCATCTCCACAAGGAATAATTCTTGCTAAAATACATAGGTTCCAAAACTACCTATCAAGACGCTCATGGTGGTCAAAATAACTTCCAATTGAAGCTTCTTGAAAATCTTGATGTTTTTACTCACCGTATGACCTACGTTAGGCACGATGCCTATCTACAAGGGTAATGCGTCTTACCATTCTATGGTTTTAGGCCTGTCGCATCGACACTCTACTACGGGTCTTTAGGCTCTCTGATTTACCAATCTAACATTCAAAAGTATATAATAAGAGTCTTCGGTATGGGGGCCAATCCATCCCGTACTCAAATTATTACTTCATATGTTAATAGGTGAATCACGTATTCTAACACTCAGTCTTTCTCACTCCTCTTAAAGAGGTCTTCACCTGTAAAACAAATAAAACCTTTTTGGGTGGCGATGATCCTACATGGTTTGTGCTCAAAACTTGCATCCGTAGAATAGGGAACCTCCGTCTTCAACAATTTTGTTCTCCTTGCAAATGGGCGATTCTTGTCCCTTCTATATTTTGAATCCACTCTTCTACTTTGAATGGTTGACTGGTCTCATCAAAATAACTACGTCCATCTATGGGGTTTAAGGTTGGTCAGAGATGAGATAGATCTTCAGAGAGAAGGGGAGATGGATACCTACACAAAAATTATCAAACAACTAACATACATAATAGACTCGTTTACTACGTTTTCGTCAGGAAGTCTTCATTCTCTTCGGTTCTTGAAAGTCTTCGATACAAGGAGTTTCGTCGATGTGATGGTCTTCTGATACATCATCCGTTGCTCACAACTCTCAAGGTTCAATTAATAATAAATCTAACAAAATACGTATCCCAAAAATACAAATTTAAATTTAACAGTTCAAATGACACCAATCATTAAATCAATAGCGAGAACTCCGAGAAAACTCCAAATATCACTCATAAAGTCAATCAAACAATTCCTATGGTACCTTCCTCCACATGAGCTCGCATGGTCGGGCACTCTACTCGCACTCTTTCATTCATTTCACAACTCTCATGGTGGGCTTGGATACTATTGGTATTGTGTAATATATTCCTTAACTTCTTCACAAGCATCTTAGTCTTTGATGTATCCGGGTCTTCTATGGGTCTTGAATAATCTTGGGATCTTTAGAGTCTTCAAATTCTTCGATTCTTCCATACTTCCATACTTATAATTCACATTGAAAACATCTATTCTCCGAAATGGTCTTGAGTTGTCCAATATCTAGTCCTTCCCGAAGAGACATAACACAATCCTTCTCAGTGGTCAAAGTGGCATGGGTATAGTCTAACTTGTTTGGGGTAACAGGGAGTGTTTGATAAAACTCAGAAAAGATGAGTACTAAAGGAATTTTTCCCAAAATAATATTTTTAGATTAATATAATTTCGTAATGTCTTTCCAGTTTCTAGGGTCACGACCTACAGTCAACATGTGCTCTGATACCATCTTGTAACGACCCGGTCCCGAAGGGAACCAAGTCTACTGTGCTCTTGTGCTATCCCTGGATCAGTATGCTAGCACACACAGTACTCGATGAAATACCATAAATCACATGTCAAAAAGTAACGTAAATACATGGTATTTATTACCTTATAGCCTTTGGGCTAGAATACACCGCGGAAACAAACAATACATAAGTGGAGTCCCATCAACAACAACGGCAAAGTTGAGTGTAGACATCGTAACCCTACATCGCTTAACTTACTCGTCATATACAATCCTGCAACACCGAAGGTTACAACCCAAAATGGGTCAGTACTTGGAATGTACGGCAAGTTACTCCCAAAAGAATATATAACAGATCAATCTTCTACATGCAATTTGGCTGGTGGAAAAGCTCTAAGAGTTTCAGTTTGCATAAAACCGATTTTGTCCTACTCAAAGAGTATCATAATAGTACTACAAAGCTCATAATATGATTGAATTGGTTTCTCCAAGTCAATCTATTCCCAAAGTTGATTAAACCCGATTGATTAATTAAATATGATGAGATCCGTCAACATTCCCACTTCTAGATGCTCAAAGTTGTCCGTAACCGCGAACACGGCTAATCATGATCAGTTTGTACACTCTGCAGAGGTTTGTGCACTTTTCCCCACAAGACTCGACCACCTCCTTTGTAGTTCATCACACTTCACATTGTATGAGAACCGGAAGGTCGAGACATGGTCTTTTAGAAGAGTTTCCCTCACTCTAGCGGTGCCCATCCCACCTACTCATAACTACGTTCGTAGCACCACCTAGTAAGAGTCACTACGACTAATCAACCAAGCCAGAGCCCATAATAGCTTGTGGCTGCACACGTAAGCTTCTAGTTATGAAAAATATGATTTATTCCTTTAAGCCTGGGTGGCATTCCGCAGTGATTACTGGCCATCTCTAGGTCACTCAGGCAAATCCACTGGTTCCTCCAGGGTGCCCCCAACCATTCCACCCAGGTGGTTCATTAAGATTATCTTTTTCATGTTTACTACTTAGTCACTCATACCTCATAATGGATCACTTCCCAATCCACGTCTACTTAGCAAAGCAGTATAATTCTACACGGTGGCGACAATGATATAAGGTTCAGACCTACCTCAATGAACTACTCGGTGTAATAGCATAGCATAATATATAATCCTATCAATGCATAATATTTAAGTTGGACTACAATGCATATAAAAAAATAGGTAATACTGGAGCATGATCAAAACAGTAACTTTCTTGGATCCTGAAGATGAAATATTCTACTCGTAGTCGTCTCTCCTTCTCGTTACAATATATCTAACGATAGAAGAGAAATGCTTCAACAAACAACACAAATCCAAATTGAAGATCCAAATAAAAATACAATTAACAACATAAATATTTAGTTATTACTATTAATAAACTAATTACTATGGCATGGATGGGATGAGATAGGATCAAGTTGGATTGGATGGAAATATGATGGAAATCATATATCCGAGGATTGTAAAATCAATTGGATATGTTGGAGGTTGATTATAAAATCAATTGGATGGAGAGTATGCCAAACTCAGTTTGTTTGACCATATAAAATTGATCTGATTGAAATCTTGAAAATAATGAATTATTTCTATGGTCGGATTTATAAAGGGAAATGATATAACTAAATGGAAGCTAAAACAAAGGCTTGAGGTAAAAATAGAGTATTAATATGGTGGAAAGAATGCGACAAATGTCCAAACAGAAAGATTTGATTTTTAGGATCAAATTTAGTGAGGAAAATAATTCCAAAATAATTATATAATAAGATGTATATCAAATATACTCAAATTACAAAAATAAATTTGAGTTAGATTTCGAATTATAAAAAGTGGAATATTACTGGACCAAAATAAAGTACATGTTTCAAGGAATCCGGGGATATAAAATATGTCGAAATCCGATTTACGGGCTAGAAGATATGAATTTCTGCAGTTTGGCTATTTTTCTGAAAAAGAATTACGGGATTGGAAAAATAGGCTGCCACGTGGCGTCCTGTGATTGGAGGATACCCCTTCATCTAAGAACACGTTTGAAAAAAAAAGAATGGCTGGTACCTCACCGTGAGTTCTCCAGAGTTCTCGCCGGAGTTGAGGAAGTTTCGTTACGGCGTCGACGAACTACCAAACGGCGGAGAGGGCAACGTGGGAAACTCGAGGGACAAGGTTATAGCTTCGAGTTCGTCCTCGATTAGCCGTGAAGTCTCGCCGGAGTAGAGAAGAACGTGTAGAGAGCACGGTGACGCGTACGGCGTGCTCCGGCCTTGCAATCGAGAGGCAAAACATGTCACAAAGGTGCGCAATACTAACATATGGACCAAGAAAAGAAATGGGGGTCAGGGTCACCTTGTAGGCGTCGGAATCTATGAAGAACGGCGACGGCAAGAAGAACTCCGGTGAGCAATTGCTCGTAGTACGGGAAGAATTAGAGGAGGATTTTCGGGGAGGTGGCTGAGGACCGTGAGGCTCGCACAAGGTCCTATTTATAGGTGCTAAGGAGGTCCATACATGGAGATCCACACACAAAATTTGGAAGGTTTTAATGGCGTTCGTGGAGAAATTTCTGGACATTTAAAGCATTAATTCGCGTTGTTCTTTCCATGAATGGGTTCTCCATGAACTTGCCCATAATTTTTGTGTAGGTTCCAAGTTGAATCAGTCAAGGGATGGAGTGGAAAAAGAGGAGGAAGATGTCCAGGTTCATGGTGCATCACGTAGTGAAACTCGTTCCTGTGAACGACCGTGAGGAAGAAGAAGACCAGAAATTGTGAGCTTTAGTTAAAAATTTGGCCCAAAAGAAATAAAGAAAAAGAAGAGATAGAGGACAAAAACAAAGAGATGGCTCGGCCCAATAACTCAGAATTACAATTTTTTATTTAACTCTGAAATAATAACTCCTAATTAAATCATAAAATTATATAGACCAAATAAAATATAGAGAGTTTAGGAAAATATATTTCCCTCTCTAAATATATTTTACAAATAGCTTTTATATCAATAAAAATTCATTCAAGGCATTAAAAAATTCCTTAAATTGGTTTTGGAGTTTTATAAATGCCAGAAATGATTACAAAAATAAAATAAAATAATCAAGTGTTCAGATGAGCATTTTTTTTAACATTTCCAATATTATTTTTTGGAGAAGTCATATTATGTCCTCTTATTTTATTAAATAAATTATTGGAAATATTTAAATATCTCTTAAATGTCAATATCAAATAAACTCTAATTCAAAATAAGAATTCAAGAATGATTATAGGACCACAATATATTTGAGAAAGTCATTTTATTCTCACTCTAGAATATTAAATTGTGGTTCCTACCAAATTTTAAAAGACAGACGAAAGGAAGTTATTCTTTGAATTTTGAATAAACCTCACAACCAATATATTTTTATTAGATAAATGATTATCCAAAAAAAATGTTTTGTAAAGGTTTAATGAAAAACAAAAAAAAGTTTTAATTTACTCTAAAATTCAAACAAGTAAATCAATATTATATTATCTATTAACATTCCAAAATTTGGAAAATTTTGGGATGTTACAGTGACTTTCTGTAATTTGTTTACCTCGCATAGCAATTTTTATCGTCTTTTGGGAGAGAGACATCACTAGCGAACATCACGTATCCCGGTCCATATCCTCATTATTGTTTCCAAGCTATATTTACTTTTCTTCATTTAATTTCAAGTTGCTATCATTATCCCTTGCGTTTTATCATTTGTGAACAACAAGACCGGAGAGATTGACAACCTCTCTGAACTTCGTTGGGAACAAAGTTATCTGTGTCTGTGTGCAGGTCCGCGTCAGTTGCGCCGCTGACACCTACTTATCATCTCTGGAGTCCTACTGGAGACAAACCTTGGTATCTTTACTGAGGGAAAACTCGCTGCTGTACTGCATCACGCCTTCCACTTGGGGCCTACCAACGAAGGGCGAGAAGCCAATAAGCAGTGGAGAAGCTCCTGGAGGTGATTCCTCCCTCCGGCAGGGTGCCGGGAAGAGGTCTTCTGGTGCTCCCAATCTTGGAAGTGCGGCGGCGGCGGAACAGAGGAGAGATCGCGAAAAAAGGGTTTCGTCCCCGATGGTTTCTCGTCACGGGGAATAAATAGGCGAAAGGGGGCAGCCAGAGGTGGGCCAGGGGCTCCAGGAGCCCCCCTGGCGCGGCCAGGGGCCTGGCCGCGCCCTCTGGCCACCTGGGACCCCCTGGCTCTCCTCTGGCCCCTCCTGGGCTCTTCGCGAAGCTTCCGGTACACTGATTTTTCCTATATTTTTTCCGGAATTTTTCTGGTACTTTTAATAAGGGTGAAACCTGAAATAGAAAAACAGAAGAAAACAGGAACTGGCACTGGGTGCACTGAGTTAATAGGTTAGTCCAAATATGATCAAAAGTGTATGGAAGTTCATCAATATCATAGCAATATCACACAAAAGAGGCATCGAGCAAGTAAAAATTATAGATACGTTTTGGACGTATCAACATCCCCAAGCTTAATTCCTGCTCGTCCTCGAGTACGTAAATGATAACAAGCATAATTTATGTGGTGACATGATAACAAGCATATAAGAACTTTGTAAGTAAAGCAATCAAAGCATGCAATTCAATTCAAGTCATAACAGGCAAGAGTCTATATCTAGCATTGAAATAAGCAACATAAGAACATAAAGGTGCAAGAGCTCTCTCTGTTCGTGACTCGAATGTCTCCAAATGGTGTTTGCGTGCAAGAAAGGGGATAGGGATATACGAGAAAAAGTATTTTTATTGTTGAGAACTTAATATACTAAAGTGTCACACTTAGTCTTCTTTGGAATCTCATCTTGACTCATCCCCAGACCACTAGCCAGGTACAATTCAAAATTATCCACTCCTTTTCGACATTTTGAGCACTCATGCAATGGATGAGCGTAAGCAAGAAAGTTGACACTTAGGATGGCAAAGAGAGAATAAGGTGGAGGAGGAAGACAAAAAAAGGGTGTGAAAGGCTCACATCAATGAGGACAATCATAGGCGAGAGAAATCCAAATGATAGATATAATGTGAGGAGTAGGGATTGCCATGCAACAGATGCACATGTGAGCTAAAAGCTCTCCAATGGAAATAGTGGGGGTGCATCCAACTTGCTTGCTCAAGAAGACCTAGAGCTCATTTGAGGAGGCTCATCATTGGAATATACAAGCCAAGTTCTATAGTGTGAAGGTCCCCACATAGTTATATGCATGAATGATAATCTCTATGGAGTACAAGATACAAGATGGAGTACGAGTGTGGACCTTCTCAAAAAAAGAATAGTAGTGTGCCCCCTTCTCTCTTTTTATTTCTTCTCTTTTTTTTATTTTTTTTTATTTTTTGGTGGCCTCAATGGCACTTTCTATTTAACTCTCATTTGTCCTCTTTGGGATCTTTTAATTTGTCCACTTTGGGATCTTTTATTTCTGTCCACTTTGGGATATTTTCCTCACTATAGGGGCAACACTCTATATATTACAAAAAGTATAGAAGATCTTTCACACTTTACAAAGTACTCAAATCATAAAGAAAATGTAACTATCATGATGTATGCAAATGTATGCCTCTGCCAGTGTAGCAGGATATGCAATGATACTAGCGCGTCATGTAGCAATGATTAGGGCAAGGCCCAACTAGCATGCGTCTCATCGATCAAGCATGTAGCATGTATGACATGAAGATCAAGTCATGAGAAGATGGATGTTGCATGACAATGTATCTCAGAAAGGCTATGGAAATGCCTTGCTAGGTAGGTATGGTGGCTGTTTTGAGGAAGGATATAAGGAGGCTTATGATGACAGAGCGTATCGTGCCAAGGGTTTGGATGTACCGGCGAAGGTGGACGCTAACTCTCAGAGTGAGAAGAAAGCAATGCACGGCACAGGAAAGGCTAGCAAAACAAGGGAAGGTGGAAGTGTCAACTTTCGAATACTCACATTAGTCCGAAGAACTCTTGCACTTATTATCGATAACTCTCAATCTAATAAGGAGGTTCACAAAGAGACAAGTACCCCGAGGAGGAGCGTATGGGGGTTTGGTTATCCTTGCGCATCCTCGACTCATGGTACGTGAGTGTACTCTAATATTCGACCCCTCAGAAGAGTAGTGATCCAACTAGTAGCTAAAGTTCTCAACTAATTTGTAGGTTTTTGAAAATAAAAACAGATTGCCAAAAATACGACATCTATCACTAATAGGATAAATCTCTTGACACCAAAAGTCCAAACATTACTCAAGACAACACCTCAAAACTTTTGCAAGTTACTACTACAAAAAGAATAGCAACCTGAATTACCTACTTCAAGTCAAGACACAAAACTCAGTGCAACAGGCAAACTCTCTAAACAAGATAAACATGAAAACTCAAGAGAGTTACATCAACAAACCAAACAAAAGCTCTTTTAAAAGATAAACATGAAAGCTAAGAGCAAAGCATGACAGCAGCCACGGAAAGATAAAAAACAAACACAGCAAAGATAAGCAGGAAAAAGTCCTATGTTGTGTTCTAAATTTTGGAAGTGGAGCGTGTTTCTCTCCCACACAAAGAAAGATGGGTTCTAACTTGTTATGAACAGCAAGCAAAGCTAAATAAAACTAAAAACAAAACCTAAGAGCGAGACGCTCTAAGAATAGCACATAACGCATGAAGTGATAAAAATATAGTGAAACGAGAGACGAACTGATAATTGTTGATGGAGAAGGGGATGCACGGGGGCATCCCCAAGATTATACGCTTGAGTATCCTTAAATATTTATTGGGGATGGGGGCATCCCCAAGCTTGAACGCTTGACACTTCTTAATCTTCTTTCATCATCTTCCCTCGCACACTTGAAAACTCCCTTCATACATAACTCATCATAATCTGATTAGCGAGGTTAGTACCCATAATAAAATATTTTTTATCTAATGGAAATAAGGATAACCTTGAACAGCTACTGTTTCTCAAGATTGCCAAAAAGTTTTTGCAAAGAAAAAGCAAGCTTAAGGTTTGCAAAACGAAGAAAAGGCAAAACAGGGCAGAATCTGTGAAAAACAGACCAGCAGGTAGTAAAGAATTTTTTAGGGATACTTATGCAACTCAAATAAAAAAACTCAGAACATACGAAAGTTTCGTAATTGTATATATCATTCTGTGTAAAAAATTCAGCTCACAAATACGAACTGGGATTTTTCTCTGATTTTTCTAGTCACGAGGACAAAATCTGTTTTCTGGACAACATGTCACAACTTTCACTTCCCTTGTCGTATGAGGCTATAAAAGGCACAAAGCTTGAAAATTAAATATACAATGATGTTTCTACAGTAGTAAAAATCATCAAGACCACTAAAAACAGAAGAAAAACAAAAAGGAATTCCTAAATTCATTGCGGGCTGTCTCCCGAAAGCGCTTCTTTAAAGCCATTAGCTAGGCTTAATGCAAAAAGATCAAGTCTTTTCAAGAAAATAACTAGCCCGTGTGATGGACTCAAAATGCAACTTAATCTTTTTCCTATGGAAGTGTTCCATCCCTTTCTTGAGAGGGAATTGGAATTTTATAATCCCTTCTTTCATATCAATAACAGCACCTACGGTGCGAAGAAAAGGACGTCCCAAAATAATTGGACAAGAAGGTTCACATTCAATGTCCATAATAGTAAAATCAATGGGAACATAATTGTCATTGACAATGATAATAACATCATCTATCTTCCCCAAAGATTTCTTTACGGAAGAATCGACGAGACGAACACCAAAAGAAAAGGATCAAAAGGTTTCAACTCAAATATATCATACAGTCTTTTGGGCATAACAGAGGTACTAGCTCCAAGATCACATAAAGCAAAGCAAGAAAAGTTATTCAACTTACTTTTAATCATAGGATCCCAACCATCTTCTAGCTTTCTAGGTATGGAGGCTTCTAACCTAAGCTTCTCCTCCCTAGCTTGGATGAGAGCATTAGTGATATGCTCCGTGAAGGCAAGATTAAGTGTGCTAGTGTGGGGGTCTCTAGACATCTTGTGAAGGAAACAAATAACTTCATAAAGAGTGCAATTATCAAAATCAAGGTCACTACTATCAAGTAAAGTGGTAGTGGTGTCCTTTAGGCTCACTTGTTTGGTAGCTTCTATAGTCATAGGAATTTCTTCTTCTATGGTTGAGGTCATAGCATCACCATTAATAGGTCCTATAGGACTAGGGGTGCATTGGGTGCTAAGAATTTGGATATCCTCAACCACTTGGATAGTAGCAATAGTATGGTGTGTAGGAAGGCTCTTAATTCTATCTTCTTCCTCCTTTTCTCTAGCCCATCTCTCTTTAAGTTTAGCCATCATCCTAATGTTTTCATTAATTTGCAATTGGATAGCATTCATAGGAGTGACCTTCTTCTCCTCAAGGGGAGAAGTTCTAATTTTAAGCAATTCTACTTCATGGGCTAAGTTGTCTACCTTTGACGAGAGGGTATCTAGTTTGTCTAGTTTTTCCTCTACACTCTTGTTGAAAGCCTTTTGGGTAGTGATAAAGTCTTTAAGCATACTCTCTAATTCAGAAGTGGAGTTTTTGGTGCTAGGATAAGTGTTGTTGTTCCCATAGTTGTTGGAGGGGAACGGTCTAGGATTGCTACCAAAGTTACTCCTATAAGCATTGTTGTTGAAGTTGTTTCTAGAGATAAAGTTCACATCTACTTGATCCTGAGCAATCAAAGAATTTAAAGGAACATTTTGAGGATCAATAGGAGATTGCTTGGTAAGTAGAGACATGATCAAGTCAACTTTTTCATTTAGGGAGGAGATCTCCTCGACAGAGTTTACCTTCCTACCTGTTGGAGCTCTTTCGGTGTACCATTGGGAATAGTTGTTCATCATCTCATCGACAAGTTTTGCGGCAGCACCAAGTGTAGTTGACATAAAGGTTCCTCCCTCGGCCTAATCTAACAAGTTCCGTGAGGTAAAGTTCAAGCCTGCATAAAAAGTCTGGATAACCATCCAAGTAGTCAAACCATGCGTAGGGCAATTCTTAACAAGAGATTTCATGTGTTCCCAAGCTTGGGCAACGTGTTCATTATCCAATTGTTTAAAATTCATAACAAAGCTCCTCAACTGAATAATCTTAGCAGGGGGGTAGTACTTCCCGATAAAAGCATCCTTGCACTTATCCCAAGAGTCTATGCTATTCTTAGGCAAGGACTGAAACCAGATTTAGCTTCATCCCTCAAGGAGAAAGGAAAAATCTTAAGATTAACAATATCACCATCTACTTCCTTGTACTTTTGCATATCACAAAGCTCAATGAAATTATTTAAATGCAAATCAGCATCATCTCTAGCACCAGAAAATTGATCTTTCATAACAAGGTTCAGCAAAGTAGGTTTAATCTCATAAGAAGGTGTTGAAGTAGAAGGTGTAGCAATAGGAGTGCAGATAAAGTCACTGTTGTTGTGACTAGTGAAGTCACACAACTTGGTGTTCTCAGAGGAACCCATAGCAACAGCAAGCAAGATAACTATTTTTTGATTTTTGATAAAAGACACTAAAGCAAAAACTTAAAGGTAAACTAACAAGACTAAAAAGCAAAGATAAAAGATAGTGTGCAACTCCCATATCTTGAAGAGTGGAGTCCCCGGCAACGGCGCCAGAAATTTGCTTGATACACGAGATAACTTCTCGCCCCCGTTGGTTACCCCAAGTGGAAGGTGAGATGTAGATAGCGGCAAATTTCCCTTAGCAAAAATGCTAATGTTGAGTATCGTCCAGGAGGACTCTAACAGATACAAGTAGGTGGTGAAGTGAACAATGGCGCCGTTTACAACCTAAGGTTGCTTACTTCACCTGGACCTGCACACACAACAGATAGCTTTGCTCCCAACGAGTACAGAGGAGTTGTCAATTCCTCCGGCCTTGTTGTTTACAAAGGATAAAAAGCACGGGATAATAACGCTAGATAGTGATAGCAACGGAAAAGTAAATACTGAAAGTAAATTGATAGTGTAATCAGTGGTGGTAATATGGACCAGGGTCCCATGATGTTCACTAGTGATGTCTCTCTCCCAAAAGACGATAAAATAGCCATGCGAGGTAAACAAATTACAGCTGGGCAATTGACAGGATTATGTGCGCAAACCAATGCTAATTATGCAAAACAGAAAGGAAGAGGCTCAAAAGCACGGGCGGTACGCCAAGACAAGTAGACCGAAATCCATCTGCATCTACCCACTAATTATCCACCTTGAGATATCTATCCAGAACATCTCGCTGGTATTAAGTTGCGAATCCCACCCAAAGTGTAAACTCAAATCAACGGACAACTGCATTAAAGAACTTTGTGTAAAGTAAACAATCCTTGCACCCGCAAATACAAGCACCGTTGTTTTCCCCCTTGTGGAAACATCACATCCCATAGACTCATGTTTCTATCACTCAAGCTAGTCATCGGGGGGCATGAACCCACAATCATGCATAACGCTCCCTCTTGGAGTCACTACCTACTACTTGGCCAAAGCAATAAACAGCAACGGAGAACATGCAAGAGTTACTCAAGAACATAAATATAAAAGAAGAGAATCAAATATATAACTCAATCACAATCTGAACATAATCTCATAATCCATCGGATCCCATCAAACTCAGCATAGCAACAACAGAAAGATTACATATGTGCCTCTATCATGTAGGGCAGCTCACGAGGTCTAATCCATGAAGAACAAAGGGGGGAGGATAACATCACATAGCTACTGATCATGGACCCATGGTCCAAGGTGGACTACTCACGGTTCATCCGGGAAGCATCCATGGTGGTGGAGAAGCTCCCGAAGGTGATTCCTCCCTCCAGCAGGGTGCCGGGAAGAGGTCTTCTGATGCTCCCGATCTTGGAAGCGCGGCGGCGGCGGAACAAAGGAGAGATCGCGAAAAAGGGTTCCGTCCCCGAGGATTTCTCGTCACGGGGAATAAATAGGCGAAAGGGGGCAGCCTGAGGTGGGCTAGGGGCTCCAGGCGCCCCCCTGGCGCAGCCACGGGCTGGGCCCCCTTGGCTCCCCTCTGGCCCCTCCTGGGCTCTTCGCGAAGCTTCCGGTACGCTGATTTTTCCTATATTTTTCTCGGAATTTTTCTGGTACTTTTAATATGGGGGAAACCTGAAATAGAAAAACAGCAGAAAACAGGAACTGGCACTGGGGTGCACTGAGTTAATAGGTTACTCCAAATATGATCAAAAGTGTATGGAAGTTCATCAATATCATTGCAATATCACACAAAAGAAGCATGGAGCAAGAAGAAATTATAGATACGTTTTGGACGTATCAGCCGACGAGGTCCACTCCTCATCGTCGGCCTGCTGCGACAGCTGCAACGCCTCATAGTTGAGGACCATAGCGTAGAACTCAGCCAACGTGACCGGGGTGATCACGACGCTGAGCGAAGCCGCGATCGGGTTGAAGGCCTCTCCCAATCCGGTGAGCATGTAATCGATGATCTCGTCATCGTCGAGGGGAGATCCAGCGGAAGCCATGGCGTCGGCAAGAGCCTTCACCTTGTGCATGTACCCGTTGGCAGTCATGTCTTTCTTCTTCAGCGACTGAATTTGTTGCTTGATGTGCCGAACTCCGGCACGGTTCTACGCGCTGAACATGGCGTGGACGGAGCTCCACGCGGCAGCGGCGGACTTGCAGCTAATCAGCTGCGACGCAATGCCCTCCATCATGGAGGAGAGGAGCATCCCGAGGACCTTCTGGTCCTGCGTCCACCACGTCGCGTACGCATGATTCACCACGGTGGTGGCGGCGTCACCCGCCCCCTAGGAGATGATCGTGGTTGGGGCGGCAACGGAGCCGTCGAGGTAGCCATGGAGGGAGGCGCCGGAGAGATGAGTCACGGTGAGGGCCCTCCACAACGGGAAGTTCCCGCGATCCAGGCGCACACCGATGGAGGGAGCGGTGGCGGGGATCGACGCCGTGGTGGCCGGAGGCGTGACCACGGGGCCGATGATGGAGAGATGCATCGCCGCGAAGGAAGATCCGGAGGCCATCGATCGGAGATCGGCGTCGATCGGCGGCGGCGCGAGATCGAGAGAGGGGCGACGGCGCGATTAGATGTGGCTCTAATACCAAGTTTGAATTAGGGTTGCGTGAGGGTACAACCTCCGCATATCTCGTATATATATATATATATATATATATATATATATATGGGACCAACATACAGAGTTACAATACAACACGACAGGTACGGTACGAGACCGTGTATCCACCCCTCCGCGTGATAGAAATACAAGCCGGGGGATCGGTTTTGATGGAAGTTTTACTGGCCGGGACGGCTATGGGAGGTCTGGTATGACCCCAAAAAGGAACGAGATCCTCTGACTTAGATGCTCAGTACTGCAGAGGGACATAGAAGGTTGTAGTCCGTCCGATTTGCATCCAACGGCAGCACAGCAAAGCCCTTGAAAACACACAACAAGTCTGGCCCAAAGCGGAGAAAATGGCGCGAGAAGCCAAAAAAAAAAGGCGCCAGAACAGGGAGGAAAGAGGAGGAGATCGCCAGACCAGCGACGGAGGGGCTTCTACTCGGAAATGTGCTGCGATTCCCATCAATCTCAAGTAAATCTGGTCTTCCTTCTCCGTTTCTCACGAAAGGGAGTTTCTTAACAGATGTTTTCTCCACAGGTTTGAGGATGTCTGGTTCCAATCGATGGAAGAAGAAACTGAAATGGCAGAAGAGGTTCACAAATCGCAGCATGTTTCTGATTCCAATCGGTTGGGGAAGATGCATGTAGTGGTAGTGCACAAGTAGAAGTTGCAAATGCTTGTAGTGGCAAAGGGAAGGAATCTAAATTTTACAAGGACAATCTTAGCTACACTCAATTATTGACGGTAATATTGTTAATGTAGTTATATTACAAATCTAGAGATCATAGTTGTTTATAAACTCTTACTTGTTTATTTACTTTTCAGGGACCAATCACAAATGATGCTTTTATTGGGTTGTGGTGAAATATTTCTGTTATTTCGTAGTTGTTCATAAAAGTTATGAATTTGCAGGCACCATCTTTTGCTGTACTGGTTGCAAGTACCAAGTTATTTCGTGGTGAAATATTTCTGTTATTACTGTTATTTTTAGGCACCATCTTTTGCTGTACTGGTTGCAAGTACCATGTTTGGACAATTTGGTTCAGTTATTTGAAACGGAGGCAAAAGCTTTGCCTCATCTATTAATTAAGAAGGGGATATAGTTTGATACAGACCGAACCAAAACACCACATGGCAATTACTCCCTATTAATAATACACCCTAACTTCTTGGCTCCAGCCATCACCCATAGTTTTGCTTCCCCGACCAAAAAATGAAGAAGGATCGGGGGTGGTGAGGAATTTTGACGGAAGACCCTAGCATTTCTTTCGTTCCAGATCGTCCAAGACACAAGCATGGTGAGAGATGCCATGGCCTTCCTCTGAAAGGGTGTCGCGTCAATAATGCTCATCCACCAAGATTGGATGTCTGTTTGAGCGCTCCACTCCGCAATGTGGATTCCTTGAATGCCAAAACGTTGGATGACCAATTTCCAGAGCCTAATGGTGAAGCGGCACTCGTAGAGAAGATGAGCGCCACATTCCTGGACCCTCTTGCACAAGGGGCATAAACCGCAGTTTGGCCACCCACGCCTGGCCAAACGATCCGCAGTCCAAATCCTATCCTGAAGCACCAACCAAGCAAAAAACTTGACCTTCGGCGGGGCCCAAGCCTCCCAAATCATCTTCCGGAAGGGTGAGGATATCATGCCTATAAATTGAGCCTTGTACGCGGAAGCCGCCGAGTAGTGCCCATCACCGGTGTGCTTCCAAGCAATCTCATCCTCCACAAGCTCGCCAAGGTGGAAGTTGCGCAAAAGCCGCCAGAGATGGAGGAATTGTTCAATATGTGACGCGGTGATGGTGGTCGGAGGGAAGATCCTCAGGATCCAAGCGTCGTCCTTGAGGGCCTTCTTGACGTTCCAATTCTTCCTCATAGAGGCCTCGTAGATGAGAGGGGCAATGTCCTTTGGAGATTGCCCCAAAAGCCACGGTGAAGTCCAGAAAGGGGTGCGCACCCCGTTGCCAACCACAATGGTGGCCGAAGCATAGAAGAAATCCAGGTCGCCTTTATCACATGGAGTGCCCATCCCCACCCAGAGCTTGTGTGGGTCCTTCCATTCATGCCACGGCCAACGCAATCTCAAAGCACGAGCGAACTTGTCGATGTTCATCACTCCTAGTCCCCCATACTCGCGTGGCCGGCACACCACCTCCCAACTCACTTTGCATTTGACTCCCGTAGTCTTGTCTGAACCGGACCAGAGAAAGGCCCTTTGTAGCTTGTTGATCTTGTGGAGAGTGCTTTTGGGGATGACGAGGGGGGTGATGAAGTAGACTGCGAGGGAAGTGATGGTGGACTTGATGAGGGACGTACGGCCTGCATAGGTAATATTCTTTCCTTCATACGTGAGCAGTCTTTTGGCAACTTTGTCCTCAAGGAATTGAAGGTCAACCTTCTTGAGTTGCCACACCGAGAGCGGGAGGCCCAAATATTTCATGGGGAAGGATACCCTAGAAGCCGGGATGCTTTGGAGAATGAGGTTCAAATCAAGATGATTGCACCTAATAGGAACCACCGAGCTCTTGCCAAAATTGGTACATAGCCCCGTGATCTCCCCGAAACCTCGCAAGATAAGAGCGAGGTTATCCACGTCCGTCTTGATGGGAGCCACAAAAATTGCCGCATCATCCGCGTAGAGGGAGGTTCTCACCACCGCTCCTCTCCCTCTAATCTTGTGGATGTAGCCCTTCCTAGTCGCAAGCTCGAGGATGTGATGGAGGGGGTCCATCGCAATGACGAAGAGAAGGGGAGACAACGGGTCCCCTTGCCTAAGGCCCCGACCATGCTTGATGGGGGGGCCAGCCACCCCATTCAAAAGGACTTTAGAAGACGAGGATGCAAAGAGCGCCGTAATCCATGCGCGGAATTTGTGGGGGAAGCCCAACCGTTGTAGGAGCGCCAGAATATATTCCCACTTGACCGAATCAAAAGCTTTACGGATGTCCAACTTGAAGAGAAGAGAGGGCGTCTTCCCCTTGTGCAGGCGGCGGGCTCGGTTTTGAACATACAAAAAATTGTCGTGGATGCTCCGAGACTTGATGAAGGCGCTTTGGGCATTGGAAACCAGAATATTCATATGGGGTGAGAGCCTATTTGACAGCATCTTCGCAATGATCTTAGCGACCGCATGAATGAGGCTAATAGGCCGATAGTCAGAGATCGTCTCCGCCCCATCCTTCTTAGGGAGCAAAACCACATTTGCAGAGTTAAGCCAATGGAGGTTGCACGTGTGAAGGGTATCAAAAGAGCTGATCACACGCATCATGTCCACTTTGATGACGTCCCAACAAGATTTAAAGAAGGCCCCAGTGAAGCCATCCGGCCCCGGCGCCTTGTCACTAGGCATCTCGTTGATGGCTTGCCGGACCTCCTCCACCGTGAAGGCGGCGTCAAGCTCCGCCAAGTTGTGGGTCTCAAGGCCAAGCTCATCCCAAGAAAAGTCGATGGTACTGGCACCCCCTTACTCATGACCTCAGAGAAATGGTCGAAGATGATGCTCTCTTTGGCCGAGTGGTCCGTGACCCAGCCATCCCCCACCTTGACCCTATGAATATGGTTCTTCCTCCTCCTCCCATTGATGCGACGGTGGAAGAATTTCGTGTTGGCGTCTCCCTCCTTGAGGTTTGCTAACCTAGCACATTGCCTCTTCCGAGATCTCTCGAGTACCGCAAGGCTAATGATCCTCCTCTTGAGCCTAGACCGAAGGTCAAGCTCGTCAGCGGAGAGCTGTCGGTCCTCTTGTGCAATGTCGAGTCTCAGGATAATCAAAAGAGCAGCGTGGAGCTGGACTTTAGCCTTAGAGAAAAGCCTCCTACTCCACTCCAAAAGGCGGGTGGCAGTCTTCTTGAGCCGAAGGAAAAAGACATGATGAGGCTCGACCGCATCCACCCTCTCAGCCCAAGCCTTTTGCACCACCTCGAGGAAGCCAGGAATAGAAGTCCAAAAGTTCTCAAACTTGAAAGAACGAGGCCTCCTCGGCCCCGCGGCGTCCGCCAGCAAGAGGGGGAAATGGTCCGAGAGCGAGGAGGAGAGGGCGTGGAGCACATGTGTGTTGAACGTTGTATCCCACTCCTCATTGCAGAAGAAGGAGTCGAGCTTGCACATGGTGGGGTTAACCCTCTCGTTGCTCCAAGTGAAACGCCTATTTTGCAAGTGGATCTCTTTAAGCTCATAGCTGTGGAGCGTGCTCCTGAAACGGTTGATCCTAGACCTATTCACATTCCTCTTGTTTTTATCTCTGTCACGCGAGATTTGGTTAAAATCCCCCAAGGCAAGCCAGGCAATCCCCTGGGCCGGCTTATGGCTGAGGATCTCGGCAAAGAAGGCATCCTTGAGGGAGGATGAAGTTGGCCCGTACACGGTTGTGATCTTGAAGAGGAGGTCGCAGTCACGGATGCGCACCATAGCCGATAGGCAGTGGGTGGAGATGGATATGTCGGTCATGTCGAGGAGAAGCTCGTCCCACAGGACGAGGATGCCACCTCGCGTGCCGGACGCCGGTCTCTGAGCGTAGCCCTTTAGTCTAAGGCCTCCCAGCTCGGATGCGGTGAAAGCATCAATGTTACACAATTTGGTCTCCTGAAGGCAAAAATGTGCACAAAGTTTACTTTAGTTCTGCCTGCCATTTAGTTCAATACACCAGGAATAATTTGCACAAACTTTACTGGAAGAAGAGCAAATGCTGAACACTCATTTATCCATAACATTTGATCAAACACGTGAATAGTTTGCCTTTTACAATCTGTGCAGCTCTACACATATACAAGAACATATGTACAGGCAACTTGAGTCAGTTGTACACATTCAGTATAGCGACACCAAAAATTGGAAGACGCGAGCAGCAAGCGCAATGGCGGCGGCAACTGAGGATGAGGGCGGCGACCAGGACGCCACCAATCCTTCTTCTACGCTTCGAGGATGTGGCCGGCGAGGTCGAGCTCCGGTGACCTGACCGCCACGGGCTCCTGCTCCTCCTCTTGAGAGGACACGGCCGGTGTGC
This sequence comes from Bromus sterilis, assembly GCA_950022295.1. NCBI lineage: Eukaryota > Viridiplantae > Streptophyta > Magnoliopsida > Poales > Poaceae > Bromus > Bromus sterilis. The sequence continues at coordinate 130,769,966 of OX465601.1, read as the reverse complement.
GCCTGAGCAGCGAAAATCTAGGACAGGAGGAGCGCTGGTCGGGAGCGGCGTCGACGGCGCATCCAGCGAGCTCGCGGAACAACTATTGTGAGAGGATTTTTCTCCGCTTTGGGCCAGACTCGCTGTGTGTTTTCAGAGGCTTTGCTGTGCTGCCGTTGGATGCGAATCAGATGGACTACAACCTTCTATGTCCCTCTGCAGTACTGAGCATCTAAGTCAGAGGATCTCGTTCCCCCCAAAAATGGCTCCAACCCGTATAGCCGCCACATAAATAAAGGCCGCCCCTTTTTAAGGAGTCGGTTAGAGATGCTCTAAGAACTCCGATGTCATCCAGATCAATCATGGAAAATCTTGGATATGTTTACAGGTGGGCATGCAGGATTTTTATTACATATATCCCAGATTGTAAACAATAAATAAACTGTAAACATTAAATCAATTGCATATGGCACAAACTAATTAACCAATGAAGAAATGTGGATCACCGGATTTTTTAGAATAACTGAATCACAGGGAATTTTCCAGAATAACTGAATCACAGGGTATTCTTCAGTGATTCCACTGTGTTGATGGTTGGAGCCACAAGTTGAGGTGATCACACTTCACAAGGTTTCTGCAACAGAGAAAAAACATACCTCAAACAGTCAAAACTATCTAAGCTGAGATCATCAAAAGTCCTGAGTAGAGCAGATGTGCAGTATGGCTGCACTAGAATGACAGGAATTAGGAACAATCAGAATAATTCAACCACTGACAACTACAACTCATGGTATTTTTCTAACGAGCGCTACTATGATTGTAAATACATCTATTTGGTTCATTATATACTCCTACTTGCATATATCTATTCCTTGTTGCTTGAACAATCATCGTACTTTATTAAATACACATCTTCCTGCAGTGCTTCTAAATTCTAATTAGGAAAAAATAATCAGTAATCAACAGCTGGCTAATACAAAGAAGCAATTGGGTCAGGTCACGTTGCAAAGTATCAACCTTGAGGAAAACAGTGAGAAGCATTACTAACAAGAATTACACAATTGTTGCAGCAAAAAAAACAGCAGTGATGCGATGAGCCACTCAATCTGCCAATCTGCTCCACAAGTGTCATACGCACAAAGTGGTCCTCGACACGGGAATCCACTGGCCGAGCGGTGCGCAGCCGCCTCGTTGAAGGAGTGCGGAGGGGAGCTGCAGTGGGACGCTAGAGCCACTTCACGGCAGTTTGCTGGAGGTGGATCATAGCAAGGCGCCGCTGGAGGAGAGTGGTGGATCATGGCAAGGCGCCACTGGAGGAGAGTCCGGTCAGTGAACGAAAAAAGAGATAGCGGGACTTGGGCAGGCACTCATCATATGCTAATATGATTTGCACATAAAGGGCAAGGATAAAATATCTGTTACCTTATGGCTAGATATCTCGATTTCAAATCCAGGAAATATCCTTATCTGGTGGATAGCTGCTCCGAATCTGGATTTAACTCCGACCAAATAGTAAATTTGCTTTCTGAATTCCAATTTGCCCTGATTTGGCTCCAGATCATGTGGAAATATCCAGCTGGATTTCACTCCTACGTGCAGCCCTGTCTGAAACCACATTCTTTCTTGTCCTCTATAGCTCCCAACAAATGGCACATAAGCCAAGCATATAATCTGTTCAGAGAAACAATGGCGTCTGCTAATCCAGCACTCTGAAATCCGTTATGTTGATCAGAATCCTTGCCCACCCCAGATTGCAAAATGGTACTCCCTCCGATCCATAACAAGTGTCGTTCATTTTGTACTAAGCTAGTACAAACTTTGTACTAGATGAGCAACATTTATTATGGATCGGAGGAAGCAACATTTGGGGCTTCCATCTCTATTCTTGAATCCTGTCCAATGAGGTGCAGCAAGTGTTGTTTTCAGATTCATTTATGTGGGTGATTCACATTTTGCTGCACCTCATTGGACAGGACTCAAGAGTAGAGATGGAAGCCCCAAATCCTTTCCATCAAGGAGTCGACACCTGTTTCCATTTCATTTGTGTGGCTACTGAATATAACTTCTATTCCAGTGAAACACGACCAGTCTTCTGCTTGAGGACTAGTCAGGTAATTTCATTAGATTTTCTGTGGCCCTTATAACCAAATGAAATGGATGCTAACGTTAAGCTAAATGCAATAGTTAAAAAGAATTGTCTACAGGAATCCTCCAAAAGTAAGCCATACAGTAACAGATCAGTGTAGTGTCCAGGAGGCATAATACTATGTGAGCACTTTCAGATTCATGGATCTGTCAGATAGAGTTGCACAGGTGTTTGCCTCAAGTCTTCACTTCCTGTGTGATGCTAAATTAGGAAGCAAAGAGAGTGTCAATACTGTAATGCTAAATACTCTGAAAGCCAAAACGAATGCTAGTAGGAAATTATCACTAAGCATGCATAAACAGATATACTGATCAAGTTGGCTTAGTCCGCATCAGTTTTTTTTCCTTCGGTGCGAACACATGGTGCACACCAAAAAGAGTGGATCCAAGAAAATACCATCATTAGAGCTTACAACTGTGAACTGGCTGTAAGGTAGTGGGATCGGGAACAACGTTAATGGCTGAACTATACCAAAGGACAGAGTAACTCCCAGGTTATACTACATAAGGACCAAATGATCACATCCAAACCCAAAGGCAGTCGGTAAACTATGACCTAGCAGAATTAGGGGTTGCCAATTTCTCATTTCAACAACAGTTCAACTTGCCATTTACCTGCTTTATTTGCTTGGTATAAGTAGGTATAGAGAAGCTATGTTAGTACATTACTAGAACATACCATTACCATGCGTTTCAGGATGGCAGGTTTTGAGGGACTTCTGAGCAAGCGAGTCCTCTTACATCAGGAACGTAACCTTTCTCGATCATCCCCTCCTTGATTGTTTCATAGGTAACCTTATTTGGAATGAGACCTCCTTTCTCCAACATCTCGTTCAGGAGCTCATTAGCCTCCTCCATCTTCCCCATTCTGCAAAGGTGCTTGATGAATACATTGTATGTGGCCACATTTGCCCGTTTCCTACGTTTCTCCATCTGGGTCCTAATTTCATAGGCACACTTAATGTTCCCCTTCTCACAGTACCCGTTTATTATGTTGTTGTAAGTCAGATGCTCTGGCTGCAAGCCAAGCATCAACATTTCATCCAAGAGCTTAACAGCTTTGCGTACTTCCCCTTTGCAGCACAGGGCACCAATAAGTGTATTGTAACTAACAATATCAGCTCTAACACCTTTCTCCTTCATTTCATCAAGAAGAGCAGAAAGACTCCTCCAATCCCCGCTCTGATTAAACCCAGCTATCAGGCAATTATATGTTCTGACATTTGGACTAATGCCCTTCTCTGCCATCGCTTCCTTCATTGACACCGCATCCTTCATTTTGCCGAGCCGGCGATATCCATCAATCAAGGTATTGTAAGTAACCACATTAGGTTCAACATTTCTCTGTGCCATGCCATCAACCCAATTCTCAGCATCTGCCATTATGCCCTTTTTGCAAAACCCATTCAGCACACTATTCAAGGTGGCCACATTAGGCGCCAGCCCCAAATCCTGCATCTCATCCACCAGCTTCACCCCTTCCTCTACATTCCCCTCTCTGCAGAGACCCCAAACAAGTGCATTGTATGTTCCCATGCTTGGCGCAATCCCCTGCTGCTTCATCTCCCCAAAGACTCTCACCGCAGCAGCAGTGTTCGAGTCCTGGCAATACCCACTAACCAACACATTGAATGTAACGACATTCGGCGAGATTCCAGCCTCAACCATCTCCTTCAAAAGCGCATCGACATGGTACATCCTCCCGGCACGACCCTTCTTGTAGTAGCCGTCGATGAGGGCATTGTAGGTGGCCACAGAGGGAATCAGCCCCCACGCCCTGATGTCCTTGGCGACATCGCCGGCCTTACGGAGCTGGCCAGCCTTGCAGAGCCCGGAGATGACGATGTTGAAGGTAAAAAGGTCGGGCGAGACGCGCCGCCGGAGCGCCACCTTGAAAGCCCTCTCGGCGAGGTCGACCCGGTCGGCGGCGAAAAGGGCGGAGAGCAGGCTGTTCACCGAGAAGGCGGAGGGGCGGTGGCGCGGGTGGTTATCGCCCACGAGGAGGAAAGCCTCGTAGGCCGCCAAGGGTTGGGAATCTCTGGCGAGCGCGAGGACGAGCATGTCCCCGATGAGCGGCGCGGCGGCGGGGGAAGATGCGGGGAGGGCGCGGATGATGGACGCCGGGGAGTGGAGGCGGGCGGCGGCAAGGGCGTGGAGCTCGGAGCGGAGCAGCGGGTGGAGCCCGTGGGAGGCGAGGCGGGCGAGCAGGAGCGCTTGGAGCTGGAGCGGAAGAGGAGCGCGGAAGTGGGAACGGGACCAGCGCGCGAGGGAGACGAGGTGGGGGATGGGAGGGATCGGCGCGGTGCGGAGGAGGAGGTGGAGGACGCGGTGCGCTTCCGCCGCCGTGGCCGCGCCCGTGAGCGCCTGCAGGCGGGCGAACTGGCCGGCCGCGAGGTGCCGGAGCAGCGTGCGGAGCGGCATGGAGGGTGAGTTTGGATGGGTTTTTTCTGGGTATCGCGCTTGCGGCGCTGTGCAGCAAGTTTGGTGATTAGATTACCTCCTGGCCGACGGTAGAAAAAAACGCACGCATGAACATTTCGCTCCAGAAACCAGAAGCATTTAGGACCCATCACTAGATCACCTTTCGTGGCCTCATTCGAAATTCTACTGATAATAGGCATTGCAAAAATCGATTCTCACTGGGAAAAGGCAAACAGAACGAATTGTACAAATCATCAACACTAATGCAGAGAATGATGAATCAATCGACCGTTCAGAGGATAATACACAGAGCAGGACAACAACTGGTATTGATTAATCTGAACTAAATCCCCAAAACTGCAAATCAACTTCTTTTTTTATCTTGCAGCCCAAACCCCTGAAATTCGCCGTGATCGAGCACTCGTGTTCCTTCTGTTCCAAGTTTCAGCAGTGCTTGTCAAAACTGAATGATTCAGAACCTTCTCCCATTCCTTGTTTATCTGTTGCTAAATTTGGCTCACTGAACAACCAATCGATGGAAGATTCCCAGGCTTGAGATTAAATGCCTAGCATTATGAAGTCTCGCAGGATCAAGAAGATCAAGATTACTTGAATATTATCTCCTGCTAATATCTTGGCCATTTTTTTGCTGATTTGAATGCTGGGCAAAGAAGACACAAGATGCACAAAATCCATCAACATAAACAGAGGGGAGCGGGGGCAGTATTAGACCATATACAATGCAAGGTGCTTAGAAGAGGTGCTTAAAGAAAAAACCAGATTATTCTTTAAGCACTGGTGCTTAGATGTAAAGAGTAAACGCTTAATTAGGCACCTCTCCTATAGAAATAAGCACTAGTGCTACAAAAAAGGTCGATTTATTTTGCTAAGCACTCCCCTAAGCACCTTGCATTGTACAAGGCCTTATTGGTCAGGGTGAGATGGAACGGAGCTTCAGGTTGAGGAGTGCGCCACAAGGGAGAAAAGTGAGGGGGTCGTTCGATCCCTGGTGGGCCAAGTTTTTTTTTTGGTGTCGATCGGAACATCTTACCGTTCGTGCATGCTATTTTTGCCAAATCTGGCTATACTCTCTCCCCACCTCTCAGCATTTCCAACCGTTCCCATGGCTTCTATAAGAACTATCTACCCAAAAATAGAACTCTTTCTTTCACCACAAAAGTAACAAAATTCTAACGAACTCGCTTGCTCGATCGAGATTTGGAGCTGGCGTCGTACGTAGTAGGTGATTTGCAATGGACGCGACGATTGGCGACCCATTGTTGGCAGCGTCGGTGGAGCGGGCGTTCGAGAAGCAACCGTTGCCCGGGCTATGGGAGCAGATAACGCCGCGGGCGGTGATAGTCTCGGTGGTGCTCTCGATCGTCTTCGGCTTCGTGATCCTACAGATCCAAATGACGGCCGGCGTCGTTCCTGGTATCAACATGGCAATCAACGTCCTCAGCTTCGTTTTTCTTAAGTGGTTCGTCAACCTGATCCGGACGTGCGGTCTCCCAACGACACCGTTCACACGCCAGGAGAACTTATTGGTGGTGACCGCCGTCGTTACAGTCGTCAACTTAGCCATCACGGGTAAGCATAAATAACATTTTTGTTTGTTTGTTCTGTTGTTGGGGTTTGATTCCTCAAGTGGAATCAACACATAGGGGGGTTTTGATAGACCTCATACAATCATTTTTTTCGGGTTTCAGTTTGCAATCTCTTTATAATCTTTTCACTTATAACCTGTTCGATTACAAGAGGGATCCACATATTGAAATGCTAAATTTTAATCATCCATGGCTAACAATTTGACAGTGACACATTAGTCTAAGTCAACAATGATACCTTCTGTAAAGATAAAATTAAAAGTAATTTTTACATTGATATACAATTTGCACAACTTCATACGTAATCTTTTAGTCTGAAAAAAATGAGAGTTAACCAAAGTATGGAATCTAACTTTGGTAGTAAGAACAAAATAAACAAATGTATTCACATCTCTTGAGCTATTTTCATGGCTTAAATACCATTGTGCTGACATTTTATGTGCACAAGAAAATTGAATTATTATTAACAAGTGTGAAGTAGATGAAAGAAAGCATATAATCAAAAGCTACAAACATTGCAAAGATACAATGGTGGGGATGGGTAAACCTAGATATCAAAGCAGTAACAAGTATATTAGTCAATCACATATTAGATGGGTAGAACAACTTCAACCCTTATGGCTGAATGTTTTTGTTATAACAAATATTATTAGGCACCAACTGCACACAAAAAGTGAACAAATTTATCAACTTCACAAATTCACAAACTAGACTAGATATTCAGAGCAGGCTCATTCCAGCAATAAAATGTAAAGTAGTATCCCCACATAAAAAACAAGGAAGACAAACTTGGTGTTTTTGAGCAAGCAATTTACGCTCTTAAGTTCAGACCCGCATAAGGCTGGTCACAATGGGAGTATCATAGCTAGTATTATCCATACCAACTAAGCAATTTTGGTGATGTGGCATAGAATTAAATGAAGAAAAAGAGAGTTTAATATGTGTCTTGCATGAAAATAAATAAAATCATCTATGATACTACATCCGTCACAGTTTACAGGGCGTGCGCTATCCCTAGAGCGTCAATTTGATCAACATAACACAAGATATATATTATAAAAATTATATCATTTGAAAATACAACATCTAAAATTTATGATGATATGTTTTTTATAATATATAATTTACTTCATGTTGGTTAAATTGATGACCTAGGGATACACCCACGTCCTGTAAATTGTGAAGGAGGGAGTACTAGCCTATGATGATATGCATTATAGAGGTATTATCATATATTAGTATCATATGCATGATACTAGTATATGATACTCTCCATTGTGACTAACCTAATGCACAAACTTCATTCTTGGGTTAATTGTGTTTCTTTTAATTTTCTTTACTTGAAATCCACAACTAGTTAAGAAAAGTTCGTTCATTTAAAATAAACATGCATAGAAAGACTTCATATCTCAGCTTTAGTTTTGAAGCATGTTGGCCATTTATCTATGCAAGACCTATACAACACCAATAGTCATTATTATAAGCTGTAATTTTGAGGTAAAATATCACAATTGCGACGTCTTTCAAAAAACACCATTTCACTAACAATTGGTAAAAAGGTACAATAGTATTCTATATGTTTTTTGCGGAAAGCACTATAAGCTTGATTGAGTGCATTTTGCTAGAAAACTGACAATGATACCAACTGTAAGTGATGTCATAATAAAAGGTAATGGATCGGAGAAACAACCGTTATAGCCTAGTCATTCCCAGTTTCCCCTTCTCCCTCCCTCCCACCCCTTGAGTGGACCTCCTAGCATGCTCGTAGTCCGACAACAAATATGATCCTCAATGTCCCTGCTGCGAGCAGCCACCTCGCACCGCCTCAACCCTGCTATTCGTGCATCACCACAAGTTGTGAAGCATTAGGCGATCCGAGCTCCATCATGTCCCACACGCACCTAGCTATGAATTGCTTCTAGTTGAAGCCACGTATTGTCGCCTTCCACGGCGGGGCATCGGCTAGGTGGTGGTGCTCGCCGCAACCGAGACCGGCTGGCTCATCCCTAGTCATCACGTTCGATGGCCATTGTGCTCACACAACGGTGCTCGATGAAATTCATAAGGCCTTGTTCGGCTGCTCGGGGAGATTCTACCAGTGGTTTCTATCCACTCGGGAATTGGTGATTCCCTACATGTCACCCAACTTCCATTAATCCCCATCAATTCCATCCCCATAAATTCTCGTGTTATATAGTATATTCGGTTACTTTTCAAATCCATCTCTAATCCATGCAGAGTAAATAACAAAAAACTACCACATTATGGGCTAAAGTTGCAAACTACCGCTTTTCTTAATTTTTCAAATCACTTCCACTTTTTTGTAACCTATAGCAAAAACCCCAAATCTCGAAATGGTTTAACTTTAATGTGGTTTATGACATCTATGGCCTACCTGTCAGGAGCCGTTAACTTTGACCGTTATGATAGATCGAGCCCTCATGTTAGTCCCTTCCATTATCAATTTCTCTTTGGAAAAAATAATAAATTCCCCTAAAAAGGTTACCTAGATTTTTTTCCCTGCCAAAAGATCCCGATTTTTTCCTAGTAAAACTTTTTTCCAATGATATTTCCAGAAAGATAATATTATTAATTTTGGACAAAAATATTTTTCGGGGAAGAAGTTGAAAAAATTTGGGTAAAAAATAATTTTCCCGTGTAAATATTTTTTATTCGGGTGAAAATATTTTGTGTGTAAAAAATAATTAATTTTGGGGGAATTTTTGGGAACATTTTTTCAGATAATTGTTTTTGTATTTTTGGACGAAAATAATTTTTTGGGTAAAGTTGGGTTTTTGGGCCGAAAATATTTTTCCAGGTAAAAAATAATTATTTTCATTTTAAAAAAATCGGGATATTTTTGTTATTTTGGGCCAAAAATATTTTGTCAGGTTAAACCAGTTATTTTCGGGGGGGGGGGGATTTATTCGTCCAAAAAATCAATTTTCCCGTGGGAAAATTGATTCTTTTATAAAAAAAAGGAATGGAAGGGACTGGCATGTGGGCTCCATTTGTCATAACGGTCAAAGCTAACAGCTTCTGACAGGTGGGCCACATATGTCATAAAGTGCATTAAAATTAAGCCATCTCGAGATTTGGATTTTTTGCCATAGGTTACCAAAAAAAGTGATAGTGATTTGGAAAATTAAGAAAACCAATAGTTTTCTTCAACCCCATCCGTAATGTGGCAGTTTTTTTTCTTTTTACTTAATCCATGCAAGGTGTCGAACAAGATTGAGAAGTGTCACACCGTCGCCAGATAGAGTCAAATGGGGGATTCTTTCCATGGGGCGCTAGACGATGATTATTTCTGCATGGTTTGCATGCGTTTTGACCGGGAAAAGACCCACATAGGGCTTAAACAAATGTATATAAATATGTGTGGCGGGTTTATTTCATGTCGGGGCTGGATTCATGTAAACCTGTGTGGATTCGACCTAGAACATCATGGGGGTAGTTGTAATTGAACAAGGCTTAAGAGAAAGAGAAAGAAAGGGGAATATGGATGCTCATGGGTGCCCCTGCACTAGCGTAACTATAGGGTCAAACGGTGTATTCAATTACCACATCATCGTTTGCAGCGGATACCACTGTTAGTATTTTTGCCAAAATGTGCTCAGTTGAGGTTTTAATTATTTTGGCAAGGAACTTAGTGAAAATTGATGGTGTTTTACAAACTATTAGTGAAATGATGATTTTTAGAAGGCCTGTGCAATTAAGCTTATTTTTGGTACATGTAGGAGAAGACTTTTCTATCACTTACCATAGAACTTGTTTAAGGTATCGAAAATTTAAACGTTCCCTAAATGTATGAAAAAACACTGAAATATCACATCTATGATATAAGATGATTCAATGAAGAAATTAGGAAAATGCGATTTTATGTGCCTTAAATGAAGAAAATTGTTGAGTCCATATATATATCGCACTGAGTTGTTTTTATCGAGGGCACGTAAACACATATTTTCACAATCGCTCCGTTAGATCATCTCATAAAATTGAAGTGATGTCCATTATTTATTTTGTAATTTTGAGAACATTTAAATCATCAAAAGCTCAACGATTCTCAAAGGGTTCCCCAGCAAAGGAGCCACACGCCCCCCACACACACACATATGGAGAGAGAGAGAAAGAAAGAGAGTGAGAGAAATTACCTATATATGCAGTAAATTTAGTATTGGGGAACGTAGTATATATATATATATATATATATATATATAAAGACAGGTCTACAAATAAAACTCCCAAGATCAGCCATGAAGATGCATACAAGGTTTAATCTATCTTTACTAACTAGAGTTGATGCAGATATGCACAACTAGAAATTTGCAACCTCCCAACCACGAGGATACTGTTCCTCGAACACGTATCAAACTAGATGATGCCCCGCACGTTGTTGCGGAATTTTTTTGCAAAATATTTCAGTGAAAATGTTTGGTTAAATGAAGCATGTATATTTGAAATAATAACTTTTGAACTAATATATGGATTTAATATAAATATCATAATAAAATAAAAATTTCCATGCATGCATGCATGTTGCATGTGGGTTTTTATTATGCATAGTGGCATATTGAGGTGGGTCTTTCTCATGCATGTTGGATAATGAGGTGGAATGCTTGCATGTTGAAAAAAATATGCTAGTGGAGAGTGATGTGGCATGCATGATGATGTGGAGTGTGTGCATGTTGAGAAAATTGATAGTAGTGGGGATCGACTTCTTAAGAATGTAAGATGTATGATCTCTCCACCGGTGTCCATACATCCCGAAAAGCAGTGCAGTAGAGTTTTGGCATTCATAGAAAAACTCCACAAAAAAATACAAAATATATAAAATACAAGTCTTATTTATTTCAAAAAGTAGATTAAAATCTTAGCCCCCTACATCATTGTCGTACACATAATCATCTTTATTAAATTTGATGCGAGGAACCAATGCCAAAATCATCAATAAAAGGAGTACAAAACATAGTCAATTACGTCAAGAATCATTATAAAACATGTATGAAACACTACGACTAAGTCAACTTCTTCTGCAACAACTCATTCAAGAAGGGATAAATGGCCTCGTGTCACTTTCGTGTTGTCCAGTCAATAACGTCTAGGATGACCATCTTGTATGCCTAGAATAACCATTAAAGGCCATCCCTGAACCAATAGGCGACACCTTAACCACGCAACACCACAACTACTTCATTAACCAACCCAACCAATAAAGTCCAGCACAAGAATCTTCCTCCCCCAAGAATGAAGCAGTGTTTCAGTCACAATCTTGATGGTGGATTTTTGAAAATCAGGCAAGTCAGTACCCGATGTCAGGCCAAAGTGGCATTAGAAGAAGAGTGGGGGTGCAATACCATCTTTGATCGTCACCACAACCATCCTAGAGGGAGTCGTGGATGATGTAGCATAGAACTGGACTCTACCAATCCACACTGGCGTGAACTGACCGGCTCATCCACCACTACTTCCTGGAACCCACCCCACGTCCTTGATTTGAAAATAATGACGTGCGCGGTGTGTCACTGCTTGATTCACATGGAAAACCACAATAGGTGCCATCCCAATCATCGTTGTTTTCCCCCGGAAGCTAGGTGCTCACCGATGCCCATCAAAGGCGCATGCGCAATCACCGGAGCCAGATGTGCCACACATAGAGCTACCACATCCACCTTCATATCACCCCTCACCGTCCTACCTAATAATCACAGTCGATCGTGGAGCCGCCATGAAGTTAGACCTATCACAACGATCATTGTTGCATCACACATGACCTTGGGAAGAATACCCCAACAATCCATACCACTGCATGAGACCACTAGGAGCATCGCTACTTCGACCGTTCACCAGTGCCTTTCATGAGTCTCATCCATGGGAGCTCGGCCCGAGGACTTGGAACAGTGACCTCCATCATTCCTAGATCGAATGATGTGACTAGCCACCACCTCCTAGGCGAGCAAGACATCGATGGTGGATTAAGAAAGTGTTCATCGTTTTTTTTAATCTTCATCATACGTTTCATTTTTTTGTCAGGCAAAGAGTGTTTTCATACTTTACTTCAAAAATATTCATCGTGTATTTTTTGAGTTGTTCATCATGTATATATATATATGTAATTGTAAAAGTGTTCGTACATTAAAAAATATGTTTATATAATTTTGAAAAAATTTATTTTTTTAAATAAATTGTTCATGTATCTATAATACCCAAATAGTTCACCTTCACTAACATATTTATCTTGACGTGCAAGCTATTCATATTATCAATTAGGTCTACATGTAAAAACACTTTTCACTAACTCTTCATGCACATGCATGCTCCCATTAACTCTGCATGCGCATGCAATCTATAACAAATAAAAAATAAAAAAATTATGCACTCAACCTCACGATTTATAAGCGACTTATTTTATAGAAAATTAAATTATGAGTTATCTCGCATTTTATTATGTCTATACGATATTATTTTTATGAATACACATATGTAGGAGTAGCTATCATTGTTTTTGGTTTAGCCAAGGGTGATGTCTCCATTGTTTTCATTCGACATTGTTTTCGTCTCATATCATCTCACTAATGTATTTCAAGGTAAGAAAATAACAAAACAACAATCACACATATTTTTAGATTATTCATCAAATTTCCTTAGATTTTTACACTAAACAATATTTCATTCAAAATAGAATTTATAATCAATTTATATTATGTTCCATATATTTTCCTATATTTTAAAACATTAAATTATTTGTTAACAGTTTTCGCAGCAACGCGTAGGGTATCAACTGGCATAAGAAAAATTCTTCACCCCATTTGAAAATATATCACATATTTTAAGAATTATTTTTGTATTTGTCAAATTTAAAACATATATTGAGAAAAAAAGGATAAGAATAGACACCGAGATGCGACCACTACGCTGGAACCAACCAAGGACACAGGTGAATCACATGCTAGAACGTCAAAATGCTCCTCACACATGTTCTTTCTGGGTCAGCCCACACGCGAATGTCGAAGGTGAGCGTGGCGTAAATCTTGGGATAAGAGAGACAACCTCTGTGAACTTTATGTGCGAGGTGATTTGCCCCCACGATGAGCCATGCCCTAACATCTTCTTTAATATTTTACACAGGCAGAATGCAATCAAAGTTCTCTTGTGGGGCATGTTTCATTCTTTCTAAATTTTTGAGCAGAACAAAATCACAAGGGATCAATGGTCTTTGAAGGAAATAATAGGGTGGATGGCACATGAAATTTTCAAAATTCAGCGGCATTGAGCATAGAAAACGAGGGGCAAAGATGTCATCGTTCCCATTTCGTAAGACTATGGTCTTATATAACGACCCGACAAACCCTAACGGTTTCATACCGATTTCTGGTCTGGAAGTCGATTACCCATCCTAAGACTATTCTAAGTCAATCACGCTTAACTTGGAAGTTCTTTTCTGATGGACTCCCGAAAAATAAGGTGCACCTTGTTGATATGAGTAGTCTATCATTTCTATTGAACATGGGATGTCACATACACCCCCACTAAAAGGAACCGACGTCTCTGTCAGCCTAGTAAGAACGTTCACTTTTGGAGCACGTGTATGCGCGACAGTGCTTGCGTCAACATGTACCTCATGTAAACCTCACTGACCCGCACACGCATCATGTATAAACTCTAGGGCCGGATCTGATACAAACTGTAATGCCCCGACTAACACTACCGATTTCCTATCGATTCCTGTGTGTGCGCCTAGGATATAGACTATACTCACATATCATCACTAGTATTTTTTGCACATTTTGTCCCCCCTCGTGCGCACCTGGGATCAACTTCACAGTCGGTTATCCATCCTAAGACTACTCCAAGCCAAGCATGCTTAACCCGAAAGTTCATTTCTGATGGGCTCCCGGAAAAGAAGGAGCACCTTGTTGATATGAGTAGTTTGTCATTCCTATTGAACCTGTGATGTCACACCACTAAAATGCGCTTAGATTATCCAATTTTTGGAATGATATGCCTACTAGCACAATGCCCGTACTTTGCTACGAAACTATCAAACACAAGGAGTTCGGTCACTAGCTTAGGAAATCCTTGGTGGTGTCCTACGCCCTTTGCACACGGCTCACGGTTAAAAAGAACAAAGCACAACTTAGGTTATGAGCTAGGCATTGGAGATTTTTAAGTGATCATAGTAGGTACTTTGCAAGACACAAAATTTATAAAGTTGAAACATATGATAATAGACATTAGCAAGTTGGTTGTGCAAGGTCGCGGAGTGCATAGGAGGACAAGGTCTTTGTCTCTTAGAAATTACAATATGTTCACCCTCTTGTTATGAGATATAGAACTAAAAGAATTTGGTTGGTAAGAGAAGCTGAAAACAAAAACATAATTTTGAGTTGAAGTCGCATTTGTTGGTCTCACATGAAATAGTAGTGTATTTGTTTATTTGTGTTAGGCCCCACATATTAGTAAAAAACTGAAATTACATTTGTTTATTTTTCACTTGGAAGTTTGCTAGTCTCACGTGTGTAGAATGTATTTTTTATTGGTGAAGTTTGTTGGTCCCACATATGAACTCACCACCAACTCCAACCTTTATAGGTAGGAAAGATCATGCCTATAAGTGGTCATCCTCCACTTCCAGGGTAAATAGTTATGGGGGTATCATTTAATTGCCATCTTATTTTCCATCTAAGGCTGGTTTTGAGTTGCCTAGCAAGCGAATTTGCACATGGTGGAGGCGCCTGAAAAAATCATGCCTCATATGCTGATCCAATACAATATACCCATTGGGTTGAGAGAAAAAGAGTGGTGCCATACTCATTTGGATGAATCATGTTGCACAATTATTGTGCTCATCCAAAAAGAGTAGGAATTTTAGATCTGCCATCCAAGATCCATCTTGTATCTCCTCAAATGTTTTGTTTTCTAGTTGAAGTTGGAAACAAAAACGGGAAGTGGGAACATAGCCTTTGGGTTTGGTACTCTATGTATACGGATGCTAAGAAGTTGCATTTGTGCCATCTCAGACAATAATTCACATTGAATTCGAAAAGAGAAGAGAATTAGACATGTTACAATGGTTTTCCAATCCTAGATACAGCTTATGTGAGGAGGTCGATTCAGATCAAACCATCTGGTGGAACAATATTCTAGAGGCTAAGGATTACAAGAGCACCAAGATTTTGGCCTAATTGACCTTGCATTTATGGTAGAGATATTGTGACATCATGACCAAAGTAAGCATCATCTCTTTTTGTTAGTCATTAAAAAGGCCCTTTATTCACCCTTAGGGTTGTGAGGAAGTAGAATAGGTAGGAATTTATAACTTACATGACGAGGTTGGTCCTTTAAATAAGGCGAGGAACATTGCTCGACCAAGCGTAGTTTTTTGCGCAACATTGATTTTCAACAGTGGCATGAATATAGTTAGGTCAAGGTACTTTTTTAGGAAAATCAATTCTTTATGCTTGAAAGTCGACATTCGCCTATTTCAATGGAGATCTTTGGATTGTTTATCGCGAGACCAAACACAAGTGCAAAGAGATCCTGTTCAGTCATCAATGACTCAAATATATGACCTATCAATTGCACCGACAATAATAACATGCTGATAATTTTGTTGTTAGTGATGAAATCAATATATCATCGAGTTTTAATGAAAATATCACCACTAATTGGCCTAATTTATGATCTCTGAGTGGTGATATATTAAAAGAAAATTTGCCCTTCCTACTGATACGCAAAATTCTAGGTCTTTAGCTGTGTTTGTCACACTTCTATTGGGTTGAACGTGGCAGCCTAAGTGGCAGGAAGTTAGCGAACTAGCGCACGTCCCATTATACTTAGGCCCAGTTCTTTTGGGCGATTCTCCCAGAATCGCCTCCCTCCCCAGCTTCTTCCAGAATTGTCACCTCATATTTTTTTACAATCCTAACTAGTTAGGGTCTAATTAGCTAGTATTGTAAAAAAACATGAAAAATATATATGAGGTGACGATTTTGGGAGAAGCTGGGGAGGGAGGCGATTCTCGGATAATCGCCCAAAAGAACTGGGCCTTAGACTATCTCACATATAAAATTCCTATGGAAAAATAACATCACCCACTATATCCCCCTATAGCCCATTTTGTCCCTCTAGGTGGCTTGATGCCACCTTATCCTCTTTCCCAAACCTCCCATCTCTTACCGTGAGCCAACATCGGTGATACTCCTCATGAAGCACTTTGACATGGGTGCGAGTGATTTGGAGGGGTTGTGGCGGTATTCGGCTACAACCAGATCTAGCATCCCCATGGTAATCGAAGATTGGATGCAGTGTATTCCACCCAAGCTCTCGACCACTACACCCTCCCCTCGCTTAGGCTATCCACCATCATTCCCATATTTTGACTTCCATGTCCCAACTGCCCTCCATGGATCTAGCACGCTGATGTTTATTAAAGATATGGAAGAAAGATATATCCTATAAGCCTCCCAAACAACCATGTTATCAACATTCTGCCACAACCATGGTGCTAAGATTGAGTTTGTGCTTCTTCATTGCTGCTAGGAGTGTCCCTTTCGGTAAATTTATAGTTATGACATCCATATTAATATTCACCACCTCCATTCCATGAGCTCTTAGTTGAAAAGGAGCACAGTGGGAGACAATTAGAGAGGTGTTAGTGCATGACGGTTGATCGGGTTCCATGTGCACTGGGATGGACACACAACTTCTGTGCCTACTTTTTGGTTTTGGGATGTATGTCCATTTATGAGTTGGGTTCCTGCTAGTGGTTTATTTATTGCCATGACTAATGCTACACCTATAAGTGGAGATTTTGGTTTCCCATAAGGAGAGTACCATTTTGTATAATCTTGTCATGCATACAAACATATATTATGATTAAACTTAATTAAGTTAAGGGGTGGTGAAAAGATGGCATCGCCTTTAACTGAAACCACCATCTTATCTTTTGTTTGAAGAGATAATTTCTTAGCTAAGGATAAGATTATTCACTTTTCTTTATGTTTTTTTACATCAAGAATGATTGTATGTGGAATATTAATAAAATAGCACAACTGTAAGCTTTGAGGTTGGAGGTAGTTCATAGAAGATAGGGTCTTCTAGCTATAAGCTTTTCCAACTTGGTAGATAGAACACTCACTAGCTTGGCGGAGGCATAATTATTATAAGGGAGATTATAGAATTGGCACCACTAGTGGATGGGTAGTTTGGGTGTAGGAGGACCTCATCATGATACAAAACCAACTATTTAAGTTTCAAAAAAAATGATTTTGTTTTGTTTTATCCAATACATAAATGTATGCGTAAGTTTTATTCCAACTCGAAAAATTAGAACTTACATACGTACATGATATCTAAGGAGAAAAGTTGGTTGCATATTTTGGAAATGCGACAAGGTAGAATTGCAAATATGGGAACCAGGTTGAGCATTTGTATTGGATACTTACATAAGTAGTAATTTTGAATGTATGTATTGTAACTACTCAAAGACCCCCCCTAAGAATCAATTTTCATTTCACTTTTATAGTGACGATTTTTTGTTTATTTCCTTTTTATATAGGTGGCTTTGCTTTGTACATCGTATCAATGACCTCTGTCGTGGCAAAATCACTTGGTGATCAAGAGCCAGATCCAAGAGACATCGTTGATAACTTTCCAACAGGGCAATGGATGTTATTCCTACTCTTGATTGGTCTAATGTCTATATTCATTAGTGTGCCCTTTAACCAGGTAATCCTTCTTGCTGATCCGTTAGATGATTACTTCTCAATCATTATTTGTTCATTTTGTGCACATTATTGACACTACCTATTGGTCATCATCAAGTTATTGTAGCTAGAATTTAGACCTTTTGTACTAATATTTATTACTTATGTACTCATTCCATTATTTTGATCAACATATTAGGTATCATTAGTTTAAGAAGTACACAAAAAAAATACTAATACCTACTTCATGCAACATATGATTAATGTCATAAAATTCTCCAAAGTACTTCCTGATTATTACGATTTTGTATCACATAAAGTTACATACTTATAGTGTATATTGATGAAAAGTTTATCCTAACGAATTCTAATATGCAAGATAAAGAAATAGGGAGTACCATATTTATAGTCATGGTTCTATATTGTGTATCAATGTTGTTTCCCATAATAGATCACTAATTTTCAAAAGCAAAAGAAAACATGAAAAGTGGCTCTACCTAAAGGCCTGGTACGTGCTAGCATGCTCGGATGCCTAAAATGGCACTCTTTTCTTAATAGTAAGTTCAAAAGGATTTAAAGAATAACTCTAGTTCAAGTCCTATAGAACATGAAATGGATACCTTTTTTTACCGATTAGTTCATTGAAGCGGATGTATCATCTCACAATTTGAGTTTAAATCCTCGTGAAAACAAAGTTAGGTTCTTCTTAATGTTGTAAGGTAGTGCAAACCCTAGTAGGGAAAAATTGAATCGTGACCCATTCAGGACAACTTCAAATAAATGAAAGCAAGGATAAAATTTCCCCTTATAAATTCTGTTTTATATAGGTTTAGTTTGGCCCATCTAACAAACAACACGTAGCTCCACCACTGCTCCCAGGGCTCATTTTATATATGCTCTGAATTAGCAGATAAGAAGAAGATTACGAATACCAGATGTGGTGGGGTCACATAGGAAGAAGGCTTAGGTGGAAAGGGTTACTAACTAGAAGATGTGCGGATATAACAAGTAGTAGGGAATGCACCACATAAAAAATGATACCCACATAGAATTCTTTGTGTGCACTATTAAACAACATCAACATATTTTCAAGAATATATTAAACAACATCAACATACCACTTGTTGATCCATAATCACATAGCTGTGCATATGAATAATCCAGATGAACCTAGACACATAATTAGAATTGTGTCAACGCAAGATAACTTTTCGAGAAGCACATAGGGACGCCCATCTACACATATCACATGTAGTGGAAAATTCCAGACCACTGATGGAGAGCCAATTCAAGCTAGCGACATGTGCCACCACACACAAGGGATGAACTCACGCATCAAGCAGAAGTGTAGCCGCTAGAACTGCAATCACAAAATGATCATGGGCAATGTAGAGCACTAAAACCTCCACATGGAGTGGGAGATATCAAATCACAAAACTGCACCGCCAAGAACCTCTAATACCGATGCTAAAAGTCATCATAATTGCACCTCATAGAGACAATTAGCAAGCTTAAGGATTGCAAAACTGCGAAAAGAAAAACCGGGGCAGAAGCTGAGAAAAACAGAACAACAGAGAAAGGATAATTTTTTCGAGGTACTTCTGCAACTCAAATCAAAAAACTTTGAACAGACGCCTGAAAGGTAATTGTATAGAGCATGATTTCAAAAACATTCAGATTAAAAAGATGATCTGGTGATTTATTGAGAATATTTCTGTTAAGCAGACAAAATCTGTTTCTAGACAGCAAGCACCAACTTTTGACCTTTCTTGCAATCTGAGGCTAAACTTGGCACAAAGCTTGAAAAGTAAAGATACAATGATGTTGCTACAGTAGTAACAATCATCAAGACCACTAAGAACATAACAAAAGCAAAAAGAAAAAAAAAACCTAAATTCGTTGCGGGCTGCCTCACGGAAGCGCTTCTTTAGAGCCATTAGCTAGGCTTAAAGTAGAAGATCAAAGTTCTCCAAACTCATCGGAAGGTTCACCAAGGATTTCAAAAGGGTTTTCAATAAGCTCATCCTTGTTCTTCCGAGGGAAGAGGTACGTACCTTTTGCCTTACCACGCAAACGTATTTGTCCTTTACCTATATCAATGAAGCCTTTCATGGCTCGGAGGAAGTCCCTTCTGAGCACTATATTTCCTTTGTTGGCCTTCATGATGGCAAAGTCAATATGTACACTCCTTTTAAGAAACATGACCTGGACATCTTTTAATCTTCCCTGGATCTCAGAAATATCACCATTAGAATGTTCATGGAAAGATGGAAATTTGTCCATGCTTGCAAGGTACAAAGAATCATAAATAAAGCTTGGCATTATAGAAACTGTAGATCCAATGTCACAAAAAGCAAGGAAGTTTTGATTAGACATAACAACCCTAACAAAAGGCTCCCAATAATTTTTTATTTCCAAAATCTCCTCTCTAGGGGGATTTAACTTCTCTACTTCTTTTAAGTCTAGATTATCAAGTCTCTTCTCAATAGTAGCAATTCTGTCTACAACAGTGTTAAGACCATCATAAACAAAATAACCAGATAAACCATGTATAATTTCAAGAGCTCTAGCTTCATCGCACTCTAAAAAGTCTCCTTCAGCTATAAGATCAAGAGAGTGCTTACACCACTTAAAAAGGCCAAAGTAAAAATTTCTAAGCACAATTCTTATAGGTAACCAAGGCATATTTGCCTTATGTGCTTTAGAAATTCTGTCCCATGCCTTCTTCATATTCTCCCCGTTCCTTTGATGGAAATCCAAGACTTCGGATTCCCTCATAGTACCAACTCCTAACATACTTAACCACACAAGAAGGGTAACAGGTATTTTTGGTATTTTTGATTAGGGACATAAAAGTAAAAACTGAAAGGTAAACTAACAAGACTAAAAAGCAAAGGTAAAAGATAGTGTGCAACTCCCCTATCTTGTAGACTTGAGTCCCCGGCAACGGCGCCAGAAATTTTCTTGATGGCTTCTCACCCCTCGTTGGTTACCCCAAGTGGAAGGTTTGAGATGCAGTGCAGCAACAAGTTTCCCTCGGTGAAGATACCAAGGTTATCGAACCAGTAGGACTCAGGAGATACAAGTAGGTAGCAACGTCGCCAGAAATTGCTTCCTGACTAGGGTGTTGTCGTGGACCTGCACACAGCAACAAATAACTTTGCTCCCAACGAGTACAGAGGAGTTGTCAATTCCTCCGGCCTTGTCGTTTACAAAGGATCAACGCAAGAGATAAAAGGTGCAAAGGAAAGTAAAATATGAAAGTAAATTGAGGGTGTGAACAATAATGTGAAGATGGACATGGGTCCCGTGATTTTCACTAGTGATGTCTCTCTCCCAAAAGACGATAAAAGTGCTAGCGAGGTAAACAAATCACAGTTGGGCAATTGACAGGATTATGAAGGCACCACAATGCTAACTATGCTGCAAAGAAAGGAAGGGCTCAAAAGCAATGGGCAGTACGCCAAGGTAAGTAGACCGAAATCCATCTGCATCTACTACGAATCATCCACCTTGAGATATCTATCTAGAACATCTCGCTGGTATTAAGTTGCGAATCCCACCCAAAGTGTAAACTCAAAGCAACAGATAACTGCATTAAAAGAACTTTGCGTAAAGTAAATAATCCTTGCACCCGCAGGTACAAGCACCGTTGTTTTACCCCTGGTGGCAACAGCACATCCCCTAGTCTCATGTTTCTGTCACTTAAGCTAGACATCAAGGGGCTGAACCCACAATCGAGCATAACGCTCTCTCTTGGAGTTGCAAATAAAATACTTGGCCAAAGAAAATACCGCAACGGAGAACATGCAAGAATTTACTCAAGAACAAAATATAAAAGAGAAGAACCAAATATATTACTCATCACAATCTGAACATAGTCTCATAATCCATCAGATCCCAACAAACTCAGCATAGCAACAACAGAAATTACATAGATGCCTCGATCATGTGAGGCAGCTCACGAGGACTCAAAAGTGGAAGCACAAAGGGGGGAGAGATTCATCACATAGCTACTGGTCACGGACCCATGGTCCAAGGGGTACTACTCACGGCACATCCGGGAGGCGTCCATGGCTATGGATCGTCTCCCGGAGGGGGTTCCTCCTTTCGGCAGGGTGCCGGGGCAGCTTCTCCAGGCAGCCCCGATCTTGAAACGGTGGCGGCGGCGGCAAAGAGGGGAGTTCACGAGAAAGAGATCGATATTAGGGGTTTCCACCCCGAGGGGTAAGTATAGGCGAAGGGGACATCGAGGGGACCCACGAGGTAGTCAGAAGGGTCCCTGGCGCGGCCTAGGGTGGGGCCGCGCCACCTGCCCTCCTGGCTTTCTGGTGGTGGCCCCCCTTCCCTCTCTTGGTGATTCCGGAAGCTTCTATTGCGCTGATTTTTTATATATTTTTCCCGGAATTTTTGGAGCACTTTTAATGGCCGGAAAACCTGAAATACAAAAACAGCAGAAAACGGAAACTGGCAACTGGGTGCACTGAGTTAATAGGTTAGTCCAAATAGGTTCAAAAGTGTATGAAAGTTCAAGCAAAACATGGCAAAGTCACACAAAACATGCATGGAGCAAGCAGAAATTATAGATACGTTTGGGACGTATCAAGCAGCCAACCACAACTGGCGGGTGGGTGCGGGGTATTTAAAGGTGGCGATCACAATGGAAAAATGACTGAAGTGACCCGATGTGACAACTTGACGCGTGTCCACAACGGTCGGATTTGTCATCAATGCACAACTTTTCTTTCGGAGCAAGAAAGCTGACTCACCGAATGAGTTCTCTCTTGGAGGCACAAAGTGCGATGATTTTGCCTTCGAGCTATAACTCAAATCAGTGAGATTTCTCTCGGTAGGCTATCTCTCTGGGTTTTAAGTTGAGCAGAGCAAATTCACTTCGACTAAGATTTCAACTAGAAAACCCCTCTTGATAGTACGGGTTTTCCTATGACTCAAGAAAGTAAAAGAGAAACTAGCAAAAAGACTAAGTCTCCGTCCAACTTCAGCTGCTCCTCGTTGCGATTCTTCTCGAGAGCACCATCTTTTTCGATGACTTTTTTGGGGTCGTCTTCCATCAAAGGCTTTGGTATAAGATTTGGATCTTCGCAGCACTGAGTTGTCCTCCGCTCTTCTATATGCAAACTCCATTCTTCAGGAACCTAAGTATATGTTTATACTCGAAAACAATATTAGTTCCTCTACCGCTTTGTCCAACAATCTCCAAAACCTAAGGGGCAAAACTTGCTCTTACAATCTCCCCGTTTTTGGACGATTGTTGACATGAGTCATCGATAAATAATTGAAAGTTTTTGTATCACGATGAAAAACTAGAGCTAAGAGAACTGATGTACTCCCCCTTGATGTGTGCACGGAAGATGAAAATTTCAGTGAAGTGCACATTGATAAGTAATAGATCGAGGGATATCACCAATATCTTAGCGAGCAGGATTGCAATCCAAATATATCCGATCAAAATATGCAATCTCCTCGAATGACCTGTGAACTTATATGATAGATAACTTCCTGCAAGACAGATATATATTGCAAGCATAGTAGATAGATATCATACGATAAAGTAGCAGTTCACGGTCGACTTAGAGTTAGTACACCAGATCGAAAAAGAATCAAATGTTTGTTGTAACCACTGAAACTCCAAATCCCTTAACCCCGTAGGCAAACTATTTCTTCGATGCCACTACATCTCCTCCATTTTGTCAATGATTGAAAAAAAGATTGAGAATAGGGTCGAGCAAAAACCTACGCGTCGGCAGATGGGGTCAGCGACGTCGAGAAGATTCTGGAGGTGGAAAGCGTGGCCTTGTTTTCCTGATGCGTCGACGGCTTGGAAGATCACGTAGCGGAGTTAGCATGGCGGGGAAGGAATGTTGGTCACCCGAAGAGTTGAGCTGAGTTGATTCTGGAGTCCTTGGGCTGGGTGGAAATGGCTGGAAAATGTTCCGAGCATTATGATCTTCAGGCTCAGAGTGTGAAGATTCAACTTCAAGGGCAATATGATAGAAATCATCAACCCAGATAGTGTCTCTGTTCTTGCGCTAAGTAGTCAGTTCTTTGTCGGGCCGATCAACACGATCATTGTTTGACCATCTTTGATCAAGATGAGGAGGATACTGCACAAAGTCGGAACACTGTAATTGACCATGTGAGTTAAACTTTCGAAGCCCTTTCCAGTGACGACGAAGGGATTCAAGAAGAAGTTGACCATTGTTCACAACAGTATTGCGGAGAAGATTCAGCTCGTTCATGATTTCTTGCTTTTGCACTCGGTCTTCATCAATATGATGTTGAAGAATTTGCTGAGAACAAAGGGAAACCTCCATATGATGAACCGGTTTGATAAATCTGTTGGGAATATTTCGTTCAATGAAATGTGCTCGAATCCCAACTTGCTCACAAAAGGATCGTTGTGACGAGAAACAACTTTAAGTACTCCTCGGACGGGTGGAGTAAATATCAAAGGATATTTTGTCGTGGGGAAAGGCACGTCCGGAGAGTAATTGCAGAAAGTCATCAGCCATGGTGCATAGGGATTGAGAGATGCAAGATCAGCAGCACACGAGACTAAAATCCGAATGAAGCATTCTCAAAAATCAAAAGGAAGTCCATTGACTAGCTTCATGATGGCATGTTGAGCAAAACTTAGGAATTGGATATTCATCGTGCACATTCAGCATGGGCATCAAAGTCTTCGAAAATATATAGAACCAAGATTTTGCCTCGAAGATCAAATGCTTCGGCATAGGCACATCAAGACATGTATCACCAACAACTTCGGGGTCCATAAGGACGGAAAACTCAGCAGGGGTCAAAGGAGCCAATGTATGGACTTTTATATGCAATCCTTCGAATCGAGGAATATTGATCAGAGATGGCAACTCATCGACAGTCATGTGAAAGTCATGGCCTTGAATCATGTAATCAAACTTCCATGTTGATGGATCATGATGGTCCCAGTGACATACAGAGTGGCATAAAATTTCTTGATCAGCTCAGGATTGTAACCACTATTGATGGCGAACATTCGGTGAGCATGCAACTCATCACTTGTTTCGGCCAAGTTCTAAAATCATGTTGTGGAATACAACGAGGGTAAATACATATACTGATGGTTGAAGATCTTGTCCTTGTTGAGCGGAGTTCAGACATAGTAAATAGCTTGCTCTTGAGTCCAAAAGCGAAGCGAGTAAGAATCACGATCCTTCAAATAAGGACTTGCACCGAAGAACTTGGGCTTGTGCTCACGGTGCTTGAAGATTGGACCTCCACGAGGAACTTCTAACCTGAATAGGGGCAACATTTCCCTCGGGTGAGCAGAGTGAAGCAATTCATCAACCAGAAATTCTTCCATGACATTTTCCGGAAACTGCATGCGAGAGATATCAACACGAGGATTTGAAGATGGTGTATTGATCATTTCTTGATTGTGGGCATCAGCAGAGAGATCTTCCTCGACAGTTTCTTCAGTGACATCTCCTTCGCCAGCATCGTGAACTTGTTCGGCCTCTTCATTTTCCATGGCCTCTAGATCAACATCAAGTTGCTCTGCATCATCAACCATTTCTTCGTTGGAGGAGGCAGATGAAGATGATGATTCTTCATCGGAGCTTGCATGCCCGGAGCCGTCATCGGAAGCATCGCCTTCGCCTTCAATCACAGGCAGTACAACATGTCGAGGGGAAACTGTGGTGACATCAACATATTCTTCTTCGTGGACTGATCGAGCCAGAGAGAAATCCTTCGTGGCAGCAGGAGGAGGAGGAGGAACAACTTCTTTCTCAATCGGAGAACTTGGCTCGATCATAGCATGGGCAGTTTCTTGACGAACTGGGGAGGTCAGTGGTGGAGTTGTTTGTCGGGGAGGAGTTTGAGCATGGGGTGGAGTTTGATCTCGGGCAGGGGTAGGTTCTCGTGCAGGAGTTGGTGCTCATGCAGGAGTAGTAGTTTCTTGTCGAGCTGATCCAGCTTTGACTTCGGGAGACTTCACGGGTGATTTATTCTTCTTCTTCTTCTTCCTTGACTTCTCTAGCGTCACACACCCAATGGGATTAGTAACATCTTTCTCAGAAGACTTCCTCTTGCGAGATTGTTGCTCGACAAGGGAGGCGTTATGCGTTTTGCACATATTAGTCACAATCTGTCTGACCTTGTTGTGGACATTTGTGACATTCTGTTGCACTTTTCTGGACTCTGTGAGAGCAGTGAGTTTTGATTTGAAGAACTTCTTTGAGAGTTCATCATTTTGTTCTCTCAGACGTTCAACATAGAAAACCTCTTAATGTCTATCCTTGCGGTCTTGGGAGAGATACTCATCCCGACGCTTCATGTATTTTTCCACACGATCTTCAATATTCTTCGGGACAAAGTCCTCTTGGGAAACATCCCAAGGGGTTGTGGCTTTCTTCCACAAGGTGCAAGTAATTTCAGCATCATCCCATTCTTCTCGATCGAGAGAATGGGATTCATTCGAGCTTCCTTCATCCTCGCGGGTGACAGGAGCAGGGGCAACTGTTGCAGGCGCAACCGGTGCAATAGGTGCAACAAGTGTAGGTTGTTGAGCTCTTGGAACCGGGGGCTTCTGTTTTAGATCCTCCTTGTCTTTCTTCTCGGCGGCCTTGGCAGAAGGAATATTTTTCTTCGTGGCACTAGCGGCCGGAACCTTTTAATTTGTGGCACTAGGGGCCACAACTTTCTTTTTTTGCGGCACTGGGGGCCGTAGCTTTTTCTTTCGTGGCACTAGGGGCCACAACCTTCTCGAGTTCAGCAGCGGCTGTAGCAGCACGCTGTTCTCCTTTGATAGCTTTGTCCATAAGGCACTGAGTGTCATATTTTTCGGCAACCAGATGCAGTATGGCTAATTCTCTGGCTACCTTAGCCTTTTTGTCTTCGACAATAGCATAGATATTCAGTAGCTTTGCCTTCTCGAGATCAATTTCCTCGAGGGACTTTTGTTTGGCAAGCCTGGCCTTCCTTTGGCTCAGGTATTCTTTGTCCTCGGCTACAAGCACTTGCTTACCCTTGGCAGCAGCAGATGGCTTGGCCCGTCGAGGGGGAATAGGTGCAACAGATGCAAGTGGAGGATCCATGACCAAATTGGTCATATCAATTGTTTCTTGGGGAAACGGATTTGCTGCGGGCTCTTGGATCCGAACACCCTTTGAACAAGGCTTCTTCTTGGATGTATTTTTCTTTGGGGGACTTGGCTTGGGGGGAGGATGATCAGATTCATCATCCGGATCCGCATCTTCATCAACTTTCTCGGTGCTTCTTTCTTCTTCGGTTTCAGAGGTTGCTTCAGGAGGTGAGGCAATATCGGCTTTCTTCAGGCGCTTGGCATATTTCTTCCTAGTCTTGGTGGTGGAACTTGGGCCTGCATCTTGTGCAATTTCCTCTGTGCCAGCAACAACAACCTTCTTGGCCTTCGACAATTTTATCTTTTCTGCTTGTTCAGCTCGAGCAGGAATTACCTCTTGAAAGTCAGCAACAGTCTTGAGTGTTGATGGATGTGAATTGGGAGGAGGAGGCCTTCCAGCCCTGGTCCACTTGGGCCTTAAAGAAGTGACATCTGACCAAGGATTCTTCAATGCAAAGAGTAATTCCCAACGAGGAATAATTGCTTTCTATTGATACTACCTAAGAACTTGTAATCTGCAAATTTCTTGAAGTTTGTTATCTCTTGAGTTTGCATCTTCATCAGATGAGTTTGGAGGCGTTCTCAAATTCTTCGCAATGATTACATCTTCAGATAAACCTTTGGAGTTATTCTTGATTTTCGTTCTGCCACCAGCATGCTTGGGTATCCTAAAATTTCCTGCGTTGTCTGGAATTTTCATGCGGACATAATGAGGTACTAGGGAAAATAGACAAGATATGAACATGTACCTCAGACCTTTTCGAAGGAAAAACATTTTGAACGCAACAATCATATAGATAGATACTTCTTGATAGCAGGTTTCATATAAGTGCTAGACTAGATTTTCTTCGAGAGTAAATCTAATGAAGAACTTAATGAATCCGAGATGTTTAGAAAAGATCTATCAATATAACCCTGAGCCACTGAATCTAGATTATAGATATCCGCAAGAGAGTGTATATTCATACCTAGCTCAAAGGGGAAATCGGAGGATGCAAAAGAAACAGATTTCCCACAGATCAAACATACCTAGAAAAAATGAAAACAAATCAAGAAGAAATCTTGCCTCGAAGAACAGACGAGTAACAAATTTGAGTCTAGCCTCGCACATACCCTAACTCGGTGATGTTTGAGCACTATGTCGACGCGGATGATGATCGGAGACGGTGGGGAAGTCCTCCTCCGACGTCCTTCCGGCAGTTAAGCGGCGAGGTCATCGACGACGTCACGCGAGAGCTTGGGAGAGAGAAGGGAGATGCCACGATCGAGGTGAGATGTGTTTAATGAGCCGGGGAAATCAATATTTATAAGGGGTCCTCTGACATACCTGTCAAATCTGATCCAACGGCGTACATCTCGCGTCTCTTCGGATTCAACATACAAATTTTGTGGCGGTAATCTTGGGAAAATCCCAACGTACCGAAAGAAATTTCTCCACGTTCGAGAACAAACTCATTGAACATCGAGTGAAAATCATAGATAAAAGTTTGATAGATTTTCCTTCGGAATCAATGACATTCAAAGGGATTCTGACCGAGAATAAATATACATGTTCACGAGAGAAAAGCATAGACTGGGTAGGGGTAGAATAGAGGAAAAAAAAGGTCCGATACTTAATCAATCCGAGAGAAAACCAGACAACAGAAAGACTCGGAGTGAAAAGTGTATATGACAAACAACAGAACGACTAAAAACAAAACTCGAAGAAAAACATACAGAGAAATAAAAACATAAGTAAACTACTGCAGATACAAAAATACACATAGTATACAAAAGTTTAGAGAGGCTTGATCTTACTACACATTGCATGAGTCTAAGATGTTTAACTCACAACAATTTTGATAGAACTGTCATGGTCACACATCAGAGGAATTTTCTTCACATGAATACCGTAATCTTTTAGCGTTTGCTTAAGCCAGAGATTCTGAGTGCAACATGAACCAACATCAATATACTCGGCTTCATCAATAGATATTGATACACAGTTTTGTTTCTTCGAAACCCAACACACCAGAGATCTACCGAGAAAATAACAAGTGCCCGAGGTAGATTTTCGGTCGACACGATCACCAGCCCAGTCAGAGTCAGAATATCCAATAAAATTAAACTAAGCACCTTTGGGATACCATAGTCCCAAGGTAGGTGTATGAGCAAGATATCAAAGAATTTACTTGACTGCTATATGATGTGACTCTTTTGGATTTGCCTGAAATCGAGAACACATACAAACTGAAAACATTATGTCAGGTCTAGATACACAAAGGTAATGAAGAGAACCAATCATCGAGCGATATTTCTTCAGATCGAAAGATTTGTCCTTCTCATCTGCATCTAGGTGCACATTCATAGGCATCAGAGTCTTGATAGTTTTACAACCAGCGAGACCAAACTTCTTCAGGAAATCCTTGAGATATTTTTCTTGAGGTATGAATATCCCATTCTTCTATTGGCAGATTTGAAGTCTGAGAAAGAACTTCAATTCACCCATCATAGACATCTCATATTTCTTCGACAACATTCGAGTAAATTCTTCACTGATTTCAGGGTTAGCAGCCAAAGATAATATCATCGACATAAATCTGACACACAAATAAATCACCATTATAGGCACGAGTGAAAATAGTTGAGTCAGTGGTTCCTGGTTTGAATCCCTTCTTGAGAATAAAGTACTTGAAAGTTTCATAACAAGCATGAGGTGCTTGTTTCAACCCATAGAGAGCCTTGTGTAAGTTGTACACCATATCTGGATTCTACGGTTTTTCATAACCTGGTGGCTGCATAACTTACACTTCTTCAATTTCACCGTTAAGAAATGCACTTTTGACATCCATTTTATATAGAAAAATACCATTGTAGTTTGCATATGCAAGCATAACGCGAATGGATTCAAGACGAGCAACTGGGGCATAGGTCTCACCAAAGTCAATACCTTCGATTTGGGTGTACCCTTGTGCAACCAGTCGAGTTTTATTTCTTGGGATTAGGTCTTTCGATGAGGGACCAAACTTTGTTTCTTTTTAATTGATGAAGTTCTTCGTGCATAGAATTTAACCAATCTGGGTTCTTCATGGCTTCAACAAATTTCGATGGTTCAAGCATGGAGACAAACGAAAATTTCCACATAAGTTAGCCAAATGAGTACGAGAACGAGTAGTAGGACGACCTGGTTGACCAATTACAGCGAGGATTGAGTCCACGTTCACTCATCTTCGGACTCGAGACAGAGTAACTTGGTTTGCTTGAGGCTCAGGATTTCCTTCGGGTTGAGCTTGGTCTTCGGGATGAGCTTCACCTTCGGGTTGAGCTTGACTTCGGGTTCCACTTGTCCTTCGGGATTAGCCTGTCCTTCGAGATTGGCATATCCTTTAGGATTGGCTTGTCCTTTAGGATCAACATTTTCTTCGTTCTGAGGTTCTTCTTCTTCCTGTCCACCATTGTTGTTAGGAATATGATCTCCAGCGCCCTGGGATATGTGTGGTAACATTGGACCATCATCATCCCTATCTTCTCGACGAGGATTTGCTTCAACATGATGAATATCTCCAATATCCATAGACCTGATTACTTCATCCAAAGGAGTTTCATCTAGATTATGAGGTAAATGCTCTTTTTGAGATCCTTTTGTTCCATGAAACCTCACATTTACAGTTTCTACAACTTTACCAAGATGGGAGTTGTACACTCTGTAAGTATGAGAGTTCGAGCCATAACCTAAGAGAAATCCTTCGTGGGCCTTAGGGGAAAATTTAGAGCTATGATTCATATCTCTAATATAGCATGGAGCACCAAACACCCTAAGGTAAGATACATTGGGTTTGTTACCAGTGATAAGCTCATGTGAATTTTTCTTCATAAACTTATGGAGATAAACCTTGTTGATGATATGGCATGCAATATTAATTGCTTCGGCCCAGAACCTGATAGGAGTCTTGTATTCAACAAGCATAGTTCTGGCCATCTCAAAAATAGTTTGGTTCTTTTTCTCAACCACACATTTTGTTGCGGTGTGTAAGTAGCAGATAATTCATGAGTAAAACCATATTCATCAAGAAAATCTTCCATATGAGTATTCCTGAATTCAGTACCATTATCACTTCGAATATGTTTCAGTGTCAATTCATACTCGGTCTGAGCTCTCTTTGCGAACGATTTGAAGATCTCGACAACTTTGCTCTTGTCATCTAGAAAGAAAACCCAAGTTTAGCGAGAGAAATCATCAACAATAACGAGACCATACTTGTTGCGTCCCAGACTAGCATAATTTTGAGGACCGAATAAATCCATATGGAGCAATTCAAGAAGACGATTAGTGGTCATGATTGTCTTTGCTGAATGATGTTTCTTGGTTATCTTTCCATCTTCACAAGCACCGCATAGACGATCTTTTTTGAATTTCACATTGTTAAGACCAATGCTATGTTTCTTCGAGATGAGAGTCTGAAGATTTTTCATCCCTGCATGACCATTCTTCTATGCCATAGCCACCCAGAAGTAGCTTTAGCCATTAAGCATGGGGAAACAGCAGGTCCCGAGGAAAAATAAACAATGTAAAGATCTCCTTTATGATATCCTTCAAAGACAAATGTATAGTCATCTTGTGAAAACACAACACAACGAGAGGCATAGAACAATACAAGCATGCCCATATCACATAGCTTGGATATAGACATGAGATTATATCCTAGAGATTGAACAAGCATAACTTTGTCAATATACTTATCTTTCGATATAGCAACCTTACCCAAACCAAGTACTTTTCCTTTGTTGTTGTCACCGAAGGTAATGTATCTCTGAGAAGATTGAGTAAGTTTGTCTTCGGTGAAAAAATCTTTGTCTCCGGTCATATGATTAGTGTAACCACTGTACATGACCCATTCAGATTCACCGGAGACATAGCCCTGCAGAAGAATTAGTTCTTCTTAACCACCCACAAATGAGCAGGTGATTGAGGCGGAGCAGATGTACTAGTGGATGCAGCAGAAGTATTGCGAGTAGAAGTATTTCTATGAGGGGAACCATCAAGTACACCATAAACATAATTCCTTGATGAGGGGTTAGCATATTGGTGAGCATAGGCAATTTTATCATTGTTATCATGACGGCGATAAACATTTCTATCAACTCGATAGTATTCCTTGTGGGGAATATTTGATGCAGGTACCAAGGATCATTTCTCTCTTCGAGAGAATAGAAGTGTCTCGGTGGTACCATAGATTTTCCCTGTATAGGGTCTCTCCAGAATATCAGCAAGGACAAGATCTTTGAAATCAGATCTCTCCTTGATCATCAACACAATGTGTGATAAAGAGTCATCCAAGGATCGAAGCAGAGTTCTTACAACCATGGAACTGGTGATATCAGCAGCTCCAAGAGAAGTTAGCTCATTTGCAAGAGCAGTGAGTCTTCTGTAGACAGCATCAACTTTTTCACTCTCTTCACGCTTGAACCGATGTTATTTGCTTTGAAGAGTGTCAATGCGAGCATCTTTCTGAGTAGACACACCTTCTCCAATTTTCTCGAGATAGTCCCAAACACCCTTAGCAGAGGGAATATTATTCACTTCATGATATTTCTCGGGGGTGACATGGTTGGTGATGAACACTCAGACTTGAGCATCGAGTGATTGATTCTTTTGGGATCAGTGGGATCTGCAATCTGGACTTTGTCCTTGACCACCTTCCAAGCAACAACATCAATTGAGATGATATTTCTCTTCATTTTGTCCTTCCAATAAGGGTAGTTTGTTCCATTATACACATGAATGGGTTCTCTAGAGAGAATTTCTGCAAACGACATTCTTGACAACACTGCAGGCGGTTAGACCAAAATACGCAATGCGTAGGGAGTGCCTAGCTCTGATACCAATTGATAGCGCAAGAATGATCAGAGGGGGAGGGGGTGAATGACCACTTCTAAAATTTCTTGGAAACTTAGAAGTGAAACAGAGAAACAACAAGCTACTAAGTGGAACACGAAGGAAATGAAACATCGAAAGACATGTCTAGAAAGATCATGCCAAAGGTAAAAAGGACGAGGGGAAACATTGAAAACAAATAGGCTACAGAGTAAATACTGAAAGTAAATACTAGAAGGGAAACGAGCCTGACTCAGCGATGTTTGGTCAACCAGTTCACACTCTGTAAAGTGCTAAATCTAGTTGGAGGCACTCGTGATTGAACACCTGGAGCAAAACTCTCTCTGTCCTATTCTCCACTGCAACAAACTCCTCGAGCTTTTCTAGTTCTTACTCGGGGTAGATGATTCAGGACATCTTCAAAACCTTTACAAACTCTCCTTTAGCAGTGACAATTATTCTTGGACTGCTTGACAGGCAACGCCTAACCGTCTAAGAGACTTGTAGATCTCCAAGATAAAAGGCCGGATAATATCAACCTAAGTCTCTGTGAATTTCTCAACTCAGTATGGGACTTGGGTTATTTTCTCTCGAGATCTTCCTTGGGATGCTCATGGTACTTCTGTTTGAGAATACTCAGTGGAGCAGCAAACCGCAACTCGCGAGCGGGTGCGAGGTATTTATAGGTGGCGATCCCAATGGCGAAATGAATGAAGTGACCTGATGCGACGTGTCCATAACGGTCGGATTTGTCATCAATGCGGAACTTGTTTTGTGGATAAAGAAAGGTGACTCATCGAATGAGTTCTCTCTCGGAGGCACAAAGTGCGATGACTTTGCCTTCTAGCTATAACTCAACTCAGTGAGATTTCTCTCAGTAGGCTATCTCTCTGGGTTTTAAGTTGAGCAGAGCAAATTCACTTCGACTAAGATTTCACCTAGCAAACCCATCTTGATAGTACGGTTTTTCCTATGACTCAATAAAGTAAAAGAGAAACTAGCAAAAAGACTAAGTCTTCGTGCAGCTTCAACTTTCTCCTCATTGCAATTCTTCTCGAGAGCACCATCTTTTTTGAAGAAATTTTTAGGGGTCATCCTCCATCAAAGGCTTAGGTATAATATTTGCAGCTTCGCTGTAGTGAGTTGTCCTTCTATCTTCTACATGCAAACTCCATTCTTCAGGAACCTAAGTAACTGTTTATACTCGAAAACAATATTAGTTTATGTACTGCTTTGTCCAACAATCTTCATAACCTAAGGGGCAAAACTTGATCTTACATAGGCTTGTCACATTTTGGACTATATCATCTTCAATGTGCTCCACTATTTGTCGACTTCCAACACACAGTAGACCACCCCCTTCGCTCCCTTAAATTTGCATGGCTGATGTCATCTGCGACTAACTCCACCTACCAATCAACTATCGTGACTCTCCTATCTCTTCACTTGTCCCCACATGCTTGTGTTTCTCTCAGGTTGGTCACAGTGGGAGTAACTTCAGCAGTAACATAGATGCCACCTAAGAAAAAATATATGATGTGGCAACTAATTAATGAGGAGAAAAGCAAATAGAGTAACTTAGCTAGTTACCATCACATCACTCTTCCCAAGATAGAATGAGTCTATAAGTTATTAAATAAGGTCATCTATGTTACTACCTTAAAATTACTTTGCATTGTGGAGGTAGTAACATAGAGTAGTAACATAAGCATGTTACTACTCTAAGTTACTCCCCATTGTGACCTGCCTCAGATGCGGCTTGCCGATGCTGCTATTATGCTCCCATCAATGCTCCCGGTCACGTGGCACACATCTAGGCTACCCTTCCCCTCATATATCTTTCCATAAATAATACTCCCTTCGATCCATAATAAGTGTCGCACATTTTGTACTAAGCTAATACAAACTTTGCACTAGATGAGCGACACTTATTATGAATCGGAAGGAGTACTAAAAAATAGTACAGAGAAGGGTTGGCAAGTTACATGGCGCTCTTCCTAGACCAAAAGATGATTGATTATATGGTCCTCTAGGCCATGCAAATTTCGTTGGACCATCTAAAGGATGTCGGGCAGCCACTTCACATCGTCCAACAAGCACAACCACACCTCTCTTCCATGGTATCCCACACATGTCGTCCATCTGCAAGAACATGAAGGCGCTCAGGAGAACGATAATAGTGTCCACATAGGATATCTACAAATGTTTTATTTACAGAGGAGATTTATGACCAGCGATGTGATATATTCTTGGGCTAATTGGGCCCACAATGAAATTCTGGAGAAGGTTAGTGTGAATATATTTTTGACTGGGAACTGTAGGGTAAATCACCCCACATCAATTTTCTTAAAATAGAAAAAGTATTTACAACTTTACAACTTTATAATCAGACTCTTTGACAGACCGGAGAGAGAACTCCCAAATCAGGGAGGAAAAAATCAACTTAGTTTGAATATGGGGGTGGCCTACTCCTTAACCACTTAATTTTAGGTTTAGGATTATCTCCCTGGATGAGAGATAAGCTATTGATGTGAACTTTAAAATTACCATCATATATAAATTCTTAAGGGTGTGGTGTAGAGACTGGAAACACACATTTGAAGGTGTTCTAGAAGAAAAATGGCTTAAAATTTGTCCACAAAGCAGTTTGGGTTGGTGAGGGGGATCCCAACACTTGACTCACTTGCCTTGTTTCCTTAATTTTCTTGGAGAAGTTTTAGAAGCATTTTCAATCAACTCAATATAGCTTAAACAAATTTCATACAATATTTGAGAATCGAAGACATTCTCCAAAGGTAATCTATTCACATCTGGCGACTAATCAAAGGCTAAGCTTTGGACATCACGCGTGCATGCCACACTCCCATGGGCACCACACGAAACATACCGCAATTTATGTGTAGAAATATATAATCTCCACTCTCATAGTTTTCCCTTACCATGTGCGCTATATTTCAATCGTTATCCTCTCCCCAGAGCCAGCTCGAGGCTTAGCGTCGCATTGCTACAAGGTAACCACCATTTTCATTCACCGTTGCACAAGGATGATGGTGGGGCTCTTCCCCGCCTTCTGCTACGAGTTTGTAAGCATAATATTAACTCCAGATATCAATCAATACATGTGTGTGAACGGATGCTGCAAGCATTGATAACAAAAGTTGTGACTGGCGATGGCGGCACTGGAATTGACATGATGCTAGCTAGGAGTAGCAACGACTCCATTGCAAAGACGAGGTAACACTTTTATGAGATGAAGTAGCCAACTCGCCTCTCTACATGTAGGGGGAGGCGAGAAATAAAGTGGAGGTGGATGCTCGGAGGGATGATCGTGATGCTACGAGCATACTGATGGGTGCAACAAGCTTGCCGACGGGGATGATGACCACAATGATGGGTGAAGTGAGCTCGCTGGAGGGCATTGGGGCTATGCCACTAGTGCCGTGAGAGGCAGCCATGGTGTTGCAAGATCGTCCATGTGTAGTGCAAGCTCACTAGCCGGTGAGGTGTTAGGCTACATCAGATGCTAGAAGCTATGATTAGCTAATGCTTATGCGGCAAGCAGTAGTGTTGTGTATTAACATCACTTTCGATAGCCAGTTACGATATGGGGTGCATTGAGCTGCAAGTGATTCCAACTTAGAGTGCCAAGAACATGAGAGAGTCATGTTGTGGGGAGTGGATGTCAAGGGAGGTTGATGGGTCAGCAAGCCCAAATCTCGGCTGACGGCTCAACAAGCCCAACATGAGAGACTGTTTTGTGGGAGATGTCTTGCAGCAGGATACAAATCTCTTTTTTGTGTGAGGATGCATGGATGAGTCAATACTACAAACCGTACTATCAGTGGTGGGCATAAACAACTTTCAGTGGTGGGCAGGGGGCCCTACCCGTTATTGGTAATACATTTAATAGTGCCAGGTGGCCAATCACACCCATCATTGGCAAGGATAAACAATGGTGGTCAATAAGAACCACTCTTCACTAGTCCATGACACTTCTAGTGGTGACCAATACTTTCCACCTGCCACTAGTAATGCTGCCTAGCTAAAGAAATAATGTTGCCACGACCAATATTTTTGCCCATGGAATAGATAAAGTGATGGATACATATTAAAATATGCATTCATATATCAAAATTATAATAAATTCATCACATTATGTTGATATTCATCATTACACGCATGACTTCACTACTATCACGAGGACAAGTGCATGTGCCCTCCCAAAGATTCCAAATAACCACCTCATCTGTCTGAGTATGGTGGTTAGACTACGACTCATGCACATCATCAAACTCTCCTCTGAGATCAACTCCACCAAGATGCACATCGCAAGTTCAAATAATTTCTTCTTAGCTACACACTGGTATCTCATCAAATTGCACCTCCAAGATCCCTCCTCGAGTGTCTTGAACAAAGTTGATAGAAGTGAAATCGCCTCCCTAAGCTAACTTTCCTAAGACATGTCATACGCATACTGGTATATCCACTCCTCGTCTTCCGCAAAGACCACCTTACACAAATATCGTGATCCCATCTTTGATTATTATCACAGAGCAAATATTGATGTATCACATACTTACACATCCATGTATATGCGTACACTACATTAAATTGATGAAACAATAATTAAAAGTATGAGTCAAGAAAAGGATATCATTGAGACATACAAAATTGCATAGAATGCATGTGTGATGATAGAATTATAAGTTTGACAAGTTTTAAAGGAGCTATCTAGCAACAAATGTCGAAAATCGACAAGTAAGAGTGAGGGATGTCCGACCTCTTTTTGTTTATTTAAGGGGGCATCCCAATACTTATTCTTCTCTCCCGTGTCGTAGAACATCACTGTCTCCCTAAAAATATCCTTGTTTATGACTCCACCAAAATTTTCTGGAAGGAGACAAACTCTCTCTTCTAGTAGAGTTACTCACTCTCGAGCCGCATGGAACACGTCTTCAAGGACACTTTATTTTTCAACAATGTTTGGTGCGACATAGTCATCCATGAGGTACATGGCATGATATCCAAACCTAAAGGTCAATTCATGTGCTCTTGCCTGCAACAGAAGCTCATGTGTAACTTGAACTTCATGAGTGTTATGTGTATTCCTATGGAGCGATAATACTTCTAGAGAGCCTCATACTGAACTATCTTTACTAGGGTACATTCCTTGTTACTGATTATGTATTAATCGAAGAAAAAAGGTCCACACATGGGCAACAATAAGATTAAGATCAAGTACTTGACGTTGCACAAAGAATTGCACAAACTAATACATATGAGATCATTCTACAAAGTGTTGTATATGTGCAAGCATAAATGAGTAAAGAACTTACATTACATGGTAGGCCACACATATGTTTTTATTGTACTTATTTGCATGCATGCCTTGCCAAAGGTAGTTCACCATGATGTCATATCCATGTTTGGGTTGCATATTGTTCACGTGTATGTGATAATGATCAAGGATGAAGAAATTAGACTTAAGGAGTTTGGCGTCTGTGGCTTGCTAAAGTGCCCAGAGCCTTAGAATGGATTAAAGGATTCTAAAGAGATTGAAAATATTGTTGTGGACTCCCAAAAAGGGTAGATATATTTTATTTATGGGGTAATATTGGCAAAATGAATCCCCTCTGTCACCTTGGTCGTGTAACAATGGGCATGATTTTTATTTCCACCGTTCACACGATCTCATATAGAAGATCAAGGTACATTGATTGTGAAGGGTTATGTAGTAGAAAATGATAATTTTTCCTAACTAGCATACGCCCAACGCCCAAGATCTATCTAGGAGTAATGTTGTAACGATGGAAACAATGACATACCGGTATGTAGATCGTTAAGCGGGAAACACTCCTGCATGAACGTTGTCGATGTAGTCGTACTCGTTCATCCTCGATGTCGTGAAGATCCTCGCACGAGTTCAGAAGTCGTTCGTTCGTCGAAGACCGATGACGGGATTACGTCCCCGTCGGAACATTGCCGGTGAAGACGTACGCCCATGATGACCTTATGGATGTGTATATGCTCCAGAGATTAGAGTGCTGCAAGTGCAGCACCTCATAGTACTCGCACACATATGGTGTGTACGACGTCCCTTGGGCTCCAGTCCAGCAGAGCAGCGGAAGAAAATAGATCCAAACCGGGAGTCCAGCAGCACGACGGCGTGCGTATGATGAGACCTCTTCAATGTCCCATGTATCCAAACCCCATGTGCCGGCTCAAAACTTTGGGAACTACACAATGAGGGAGAGAGAGGGAGAAAGGAGAACAGAGAGATCAACTGTTGTTTCTCTGTATTTTTCTACTTAGGAAATAGCGCACCTTTCCTCTCTTTATATATATAGGTAAAAAACGGGTACTAAACCACATGGGATGCTAGACGTGGTGTGTGCATGCATGCACATGGCCATGGCCGACCACCAAATGGGCCAAGCCCATGGGCTTCATGGACTTGGCCCATGTGGTGGCCGGCCATGGCCATGGGCTTGGTGTAACGACCTGGTTCCTCACAAACCGGAGTCCCTGTGCATTCTGTGCTAGTCCCTGGATCAATAGCCAGCACACACAGTACATGATGTAATATCAAGAATAAACCACATGTCATATATATTACATCGAAGATCCAGTATTACAAATAAACATACCTGCATAGCTCAAGGCTAGCTTACAAATAAAATACAACGGAAAACAATAAAAACTTTGTGGCGTCCATCAACTCCACTGGCATAGTTGAGTATAGACATCGTAACCCTACATCGCATCACTTACTCGTCGTATAAAATCCTGCAACACCGAAGGTAACAGCCCGACAACGGGTCAGTACATCTGATTTGTACGGCAAGTCACACGAAAAAGGATATAAGAGACCTATCGCTATATGCAAGGTAAGTCAAAGGAAAGGCTTGTGGTTTAGTTTTGCAGAAAACTGATTTTTCCCTCACATACTACAACTAATCAAATTTGAATATATCTTGCTAGTCCTAAGTATGGTTGAATCGGGCTACACCAATTCCAACCATCCCTTTATTAAAAGTTCCCACTCAAATTCTTATCAAGATTAATTATCTGTCAAGATCATCCAACAACAATAATGCCCAGTTGCTCAAAGTTGTCCGTAACCGTGGACACGGCTAATCATGATCAGTTTTGCACTCTGCAGAGGTTTGTACACTTTCCCCACTGGACTCAACCCGAAGATTGAGACATAGTCTTTCAGAAGAGGTTGCCTCCACCCTTTGGTAGCCGGTACACCTATCATATCTACATCAGCTAGCTACCAGGGCCAGGTTCCCCACAACTTACTCATCTAAGCCAGAGCCCATATAGCCAGTGGTTGTACATGGAAGCTACTAGTCACACTGTCTGTCTGATCTTTTTGAGCCTGGACGGCGCCCACTGCGTCAGAGGGTACTCGCCATGACGCACCCGGTTCACCACCAAAACAACCATTCGGGAAGCATTTAGCCCTGGCCTCTCCTCAATCGAGGAACGAGCCCCAGGATGCATTCCCTGCCCGCCCAGAGATGATTTCTATTTAAGTTTGCTAGTCAAGTCATTAATCCTCACATAACTCAATGATAACTCAACCAATCCCCGTCTACAAAGCAATAGCAGTATATAACAACCACGATCCTAGGGCGACAAAGAATTATAAGGTCAGAACATATGGCTATCCTACTAGGTTTAAATCATAACTAATATATAATCCTACACATGCATAGAGTGATAATTTGCTACATGCATAATAGAAAATATAGGTTGAGGTATGGTCAAAGTGTAACTTGCCTTTTCCATTCGGTGAAGTTCTTCGCTCTCACGGTCCAGTCAACTCTATTCGTCACACTCCGAGAATCTATCGCAACGAAGGAACTCAAATAAGCAATCACACCAACAACACAAACAAAAGATCAACAAACAAACACAAAGGTTTTAGCAACAAAACAAAAGGCTTGACACGGTACAACTGTCGATGTGCTCGAAGGTGATCGGTGGAAGTGAACTCGAGAGAGTCAACATACACAGATTCATCGGCAAGGAATTGTGATCATGGACATTTATGAATTCAAGGTGAATATCATGTCCACATGAAAAGTGTGTGAACCTTACCGATAACATGTCTCAAATGATCCAATATGCAAAAAGAATCACGTGAAACGGAATACTACAACATAGGTCATAGCAAGTGCAACATTGAATTGAATTTTAATTCAACCAGACCAATAAAGTTGTGAATTTTTGTGTACACATGATATAGACAGAAAGTACATGACACGAGTGATCCAACGCAAAAAGAATCACTCGATTTGGATCAACGGTATAAAAGATACGACCTCTGGAATATAAATTTGAATTTGAAAAATTCAAATTCAAAAGTGTGCAAAAGTTTGAAAACTTGATTCTATGATAAACTACAGAACAACACGAGCGTGTAGCAAAAAGAATCACCCAATTCCGATACACGGTTTAAAAGATACGGCTACGAAGATTATAGGGTGCAAACTGTGAAAAAGGGCCTATTCGTGAATAAAATAAAAGTTTCTGTCGCAGACAGATCCTTTTCACTACAGGACAAAAATGCTGACGTACCGATGACGTGGCGATGGCGCGGAAATCGAGGTTCGCCGGGCATGGAACCAAGGCGGCGATGGCATGAAAACCGAGGTTCGCCGGCACGGAAATCGAGGCGGCGGCGGCACAGAAATCGAGGTTCACCGGGCACGGAACCCGAGGCGGCGGCGGCACGGAAACCGAGGTCCGACGTCACGGGAATCGAGGCGGCGGCACGGAAACCGAGGCGGCGGACGATTTAGGGTTTTTGAAAAAAATGATTTTTTTTTTCGAAATCTTATATAGCCCCAATTTTTTTTTGCAATCCGTCTCGGGCTCAAATTGCGCTCGTGGGCGGAAAAGGCTACTGGGCCGGGCTACGAATTTTTCTTTTTCTTTAAAAACCGAAACTTCAAACAATTGTAGAAAAATAAATACTTGTCAGAAAAATATGAAATAAATTTCTAAATTCTTCAAATAATCCAAAGAAAATTATTTAAGGAATACATTTTCCAAAAAGTAAAATAAAAATAAAAACATTTTCTAAATACTTTATTTAAATATAAAATGCTTTTCATAAATCAAATAAGATCCAATAAATTATTAAAAATAATTTTATTTGGTCAGAAGCATTGGCAAACCATTTCTAAATAATGAAATATAAATTTTAAAATTTTCACACTAATAAATAATTTGGTAAAGTAAAAATATCCCATTGGAATACTTTTTCAACTCTTTTAAAATATTTAATAAATCATTTTAATGAAATAAAAACTCTCTTAGCATTATAAAATCCTAATATGATTTTAGAGTTATTTATAATACTCAAAATAAAATTTAAAAACTTTAAAATAATATTCTAAATATTTTCCAACTTTATCAAAAAGGGGATAAGTCATTTTATATCCTCTCAAATGAATTTCCTTGAGTTGAAAAATGTTTTGAATATTCAGAAGAATTCCAATAATGATTTAAAACATTTTCCAACCTTTTAATATGTTGAAGGAGTCATATTACCTTCTCTCATTTTATTTTGTTGGTTTTGTTTTAAATACTAAATTCCAAGAACATCAATTATGAATATTAGGGAAAGTCCTTTTATTTCCTCTCATTTTAATATTCAATAAACTCAAAAAAGTTTTAAATCCCAGAGAAAATCAAACACATCAAGCAAACAATCATTATCTATTTAATTTTATTAACATTCCAAAATTCGGAGAATTTTGGGATGTTACACTTGGAAAGAACAAGAGGATCCTTTTATTTTTCCTCTTTTTCTCTATTTTTCTAAAGAAAAAACAAGAGGAGCATTTCCCATAATTGGCCCAATGTGGCCCATTAAGGGTAATCCATTTTTATTTATTATTTAAATTATATTTTAATATTTAATTTATTAATTAAATATTAAAATAAATTTAAATAACTTTTTGAATAATTCTGAACCTCGGAATTTTTTTACACCCCTCCGGAGCAATTCCGAAGTTCTTTCTTATTTCTCCGATGATCCGGAGGACCTTTGAATCTATCCTTAAGCGTCGTATACGCTTAAGTGTGTTACCATACGGTTCGAGAGAACAATAGACATGACCGAGACTCCTCTTCAATCAATGATCATTAGCGGGACCTGGATTATCCATAATGACCCCTCTGCTTCCATGAATTTACTTTATCGCTTGAACCTTAAACATCCAGTCATATTCCCTTTGTCATTGCGATACTTGACTTATCCGAGATCTGATTGTCGATATCATCATATCTAGTTCAATCTCGTTACCGACAAGTGCTACTTAACTCGCTCCCGTGATATTCTATCCTCGTGACATAGTCACG
The DNA here is from genome assembly GCA_950022295.1 of Bromus sterilis. Classification (NCBI taxonomy): domain Eukaryota; kingdom Viridiplantae; phylum Streptophyta; class Magnoliopsida; order Poales; family Poaceae; genus Bromus; species Bromus sterilis. The sequence continues at coordinate 130,726,727 of OX465601.1, read as the reverse complement.
TGTTGCAACTTCGGATGTAATCTCACCGAGTGGGACTAGAGTATATTTCCGTCACGCGGATAGAGAAATCCAGATCTCGATACATATGCCTGAACGTATCCCTTTGGAATACCCGAGTAGCATCACCTTGTTACGGTGTGACTGTGGATACAATAAAAACATCCTCTAGAGATAGTGATTAAGTATGATATCATGGCTTAAGGATGAGGTTACTATGTTTCATAATCACCACAATGTTGAACTTTGTGACTTGATCGCGTTGCAATACATATATTGGGTAACGTCCATCACATCATTCACCTAATGACATGACCCTATTGCCAACAGACATACAGTGTCTCATGATCAGGAAACCTTGATCATGAATTGCCCAACGGACTAGTTGGATAGAGGCTACTAGGGACCTGGTTTGTTTACATATCACACGTGTATTAATGTTTCCAATTAATAAAGTTATAGCATGGTATTAAATTTATTATGAACTAATAAAATATTCTGATAAACATGATTTATTATTTGCCTCTAGGGCATATTTTCAACAGATTGGTCCTTCAACTCATCCCTCGGTAGCATCAGTTCGCCAGGTATATTTGAGATAATATGCGCCTACTAGGAACCACCAATTATTTTCTAGATTAAGTCACATGATCTAGAAGGTTTTACGCATGATGCAACCTAGCATTTGACTTTACACCTTTGCTGTATTAGTGAGACGACGGGCTTCCCTCATCACATCGACTTCAATTATACCCAGGGTGCCTTGACGATGCTCGTTTCTCCTCCTATGCTTTGTACTCTTATTAATGCTTGACACAACACCGTTCAGCTGGGTTATTTCTTCCTCGCCAGTGGTTGGTTATTTCTCATGGACAAATAATTCCTCCCCACTAAAGTTCGTTCTCCATGCTTTGTGTCGTCACCAGTTTTTCGTATTGGTGTTTCCGGCTAGCTTCCCTTCGGTCATATGAGACGATGGTCCAGTCAAGGACTCCGTTTGTTTCTTTGTTAAATTTTCAGAAAAGACGCTATAAAGTTGTAGAATTGCATTAAAGAAGTATAAACTAAGAGCACAAAAAAATCGACGAAAAAACTTCAACATTACCCTTGTTTGTTTTCTGATAGATTTCCGGAAAATTTATGGAACGTAATTGAATAAATGTTGCATCAAAACACTGGCACTTATTTTAAATCCCTCCAAATTTTGATAATATGTACATTGCAAATTCAACGCGAGTAACACAATATTGAAGAAACCATAAATATGAAATTTTACACATTATTTCATTGGATATAATTAAATTTTAAGATAATATGAAATTCTCTTTAAACTAAAGGAACCATTTAACAATTTTTTTTATTGAATTTGCACATATACATATCTGAAAGTAAAAAAACTTTAGTTTCACATGACACATATATATATGCTAACTGTCTTATTACGATCGTTCTTCACTTAAATTTGAAATTTTGATTATATCCAATGAAATACAAATGTATTGATAAAATTACTAAAATATAGAAAATAATGAAAACTACAAAGTTTAAACCATTTTGCATATAATACCCTAAAAATACTAAAACCAAAAATATACGAAACACTAAACAAAAGAAAAACTAAACATTTTACGAGTGGTGGGTAGCACTAATGACCTCCCCTGGTATGCCTTGCCCCACGCCTATGGTGACCCTTGAGACCCATGTAACAAGTGATGGTCGTGTAAAATAGCCCACCATTGAGGATAGAGATACCAGTGGCGGGTGGTGTTAGGTATCCGCCATTGATAAGATTATTCCGCAGGTAACCTAAACCTAGACTACAAATAGTGGGTCCCCCAGCTGTCCTCTACTAGTAAATTAATACTAGTGGCATGCATCATTTTCTTCCAGCCACTGGTATCTTGCAAGAATACCAATGGAGCATGCCATCACCAAATTAGTGAGAATAACACGATTGCCATCACCAACCCATAACGAGTGAAATTTCACCTCTAAACAGTTTTGTAGTATTGAGTGAGGGCAAGTGATCATGATCAGACAACCCAAGCGAGTAACAATCGGGGTTGACAATTGACACTCATACAAGTCTTTGTGATTGTTTATATATATTTTTAGATAATGCCTTGTTACATTTTAAGGCACCTTTTGTCCTTCCAAAGGTTTTTCTTGAGTCCTGCTATTTTTTACCGTGTTGTAGTGGCATTTAATTTTGTGTGATCAATTCTACATAAATCTGTATGGCATGTGTGTTTGACCATTCCATCATACTACTAAATAAAGTTCTGCATTGGGAATATGAGTTTAATTATCGGATCTAGATTTTTTAGAACCCTTGAAATATGAGTTATTTTATTAAGGGTTATCTAATTGTAGTAATGTGATTTTTCTCCTTGAGTATCAAAAATAGAAATAGACTGTATTTACTTCTTTTTTCTAAGAACTGATGTCGACTAATTAGTGTTATTCTCACTATAGGTCATGATTCTTGACTACAGATTACTATTCCCAACAGGAACAGCTCAAGCTCACCTCATTAACAGTTTTCACACCCCTCATGGAGCTATTATGGCAAAGTATGTCATGCAATCTCTTCCCTTGCCACAAAACTAATTTGTTGTTTTTGGATTATTGAAACTAACATTTTAATTTATAAAGGATGCAAGTCGCGACCATATTCAAGTTTTTCATCGGTAGCTTTTCTTGGACTTCATTCTCATGGTTATACGCTTCTGGAAGTGGTTGCGGATTTTCAAGCTTTCCCATGTTTGGACTAGAGTTGTATAGTAAGAGGTACGAAATATGTTTACTACTATTCACATGACACTATGTTATACGTACATATACTATCTCTCGCGTTAATAGATCTCAGTTATGTTTTTTCTCTAAAAATAAAAATAATCCTTAGCCTGTGCATAATTAGTGGCCCAATTATATATTATTAATTATTGAACAATGCCAATCAAAGCCAAACACATATGCTGAATAAAATTATCATACAGTAAGAAAAAGGGAAATAATGCATGGAGGCTAGCTTCTATACTAGGCCCACGACAAGCATCTTCTTCGATATCAACCACAACCTTTCACCAATGAAAACATGCTAAACCTAGAAAAAGTCTTCAAGAAGAAATCACACACGTGCTCACATGTTGATGGGCCCAATCAAAGTTTAAACTTGGTATTGTTATCCCCAAAGTTGAGCCCGATTCATTCTAGTCTTAAGGTGCCACCGGTGAGGGCCGCTGCCATGTCTCCGTCACCATTGAGCCACTTCCATGGCCATGCCCAAATGTCACATCGATCTTCGAATCAAGATCCCAACTACCAGTGTCTTTGGCCCCAAAGTTGTTGATGATGTGAGCATTTTTTTCTTCATATTCTACTTTAGTGAACATGTTAGATCTTATTCAACTTCCATCTTCCATATTATAGGTAGCATTGCCAACAAGAGACACATAAAGATATACTTGAACAAGTGTTTTTTCGTAAAAATAATTGTATTGTTTTTATAACACATATTGTTTATATTAGTAGTTATTGTTATTTTACACGGGATGTGTAATTTTTTTAAACAACATGTCTTTTTGATTTATAATGGGATATCCCCTCATTTCATAGTAAAAAATTTAAAGGCTCATAAACTAACAACGCAAACATCCTAAAAAGTTAGTAATAAGATTAGAAATAGAAGCATGTTGTTCGACTTTCAAAGAAATCTACATTACAAACGATTCTTAGAAAAAAATGTCTATACTGCCCATATACACACGCAATTTTGAACTGAAACTATTGCAGATATTGCAATTCTAGAGAACACAAAGATTTCCTAGGCAACATTTATAGAAGACGCCCTACAATACAGGTACATTTAGCAAATCCCATCGAATTCATTTAACTTCCCCTCATAAGAATTGCAATATATATGCACCCCTTTTCCAATGTTCTCATGACCCCTTCCTCCTTGTTATGTGCCCCATCTGATTATAATTCTCTAATCATACCACCTTCTCTATCACATATTGATCTCTTCCCCCATTAAGTGATCTCTACGACTACATTAGGCTACCTCCTCCATCCATTTCCTCCACTAGTGACCTCAAGATAGACAATCGGTCCTCCCTCTCAATAGATCTATGTTGGTGGTTGTAGTGTGACGTTCGTGTAAAAATAATTAGATTTCCACCACACACTCCATGTCGGGACTTCACACTAGAATGTGTGTTTACAACATGGTGCCACATACACCGCACAACAATAAGCATGGTGTATAAAGGCAGTGTGGCTTGAATATTATCGTATTGCCATAAATGGTAGGATGAAATCATAGGGGTAGTGGGACAATGGCAACTAAAGGCGGCACCGGCGTGTGTAGTCTCCACTCCACATCAATCTGGATGGTAAGTCTCCTAGAAAATGAACACTCTAGCATTATGCTAGTGGCAGATCGACCATCTGCTGGATCTGGCAACATGAGAAGTTCTAACAATATGAATCATGGTAGAACTTTGAATGTACACGCAAGATTACTAATCAACATACATCCCAAAAAAGCAATCAAAGCCTCTAGGAATCATATAAAATGGAAAAAGTACCCAAGAAATTTTAGTTACCATGGCATAGCTCACTATATCTAGTAAGCTAAATATCTGAATTAAATAATGTATGATGCAGATAAAGTGTATAAATATAATTGCATCATGCTCAAGTCATCATGACCATTCCAATATAAAAAAGGTTTGGACGGTCACCTAAGATCGACATTCTCATAGCCACTTCCTAGCTAGCATATGAAGTTCATAGAAACACACGACATCCTTCTTTTGTGAAGAGAGCACGATAACCATCATATTATTAGAGAGTTTTTAGGCCTCCATACTCAGAACCGACAAAATAATGGACTTTGTCTATGATCGAGGACACTACTATTTGAATAGGGGTAAACTTTGCAGAGACAACATAATTTCAATATGTCCTTGGCATATTACCCTTCATGGGAAGACCATGGTTATTCCAACAAAAAAGTTATACCAACATGTCACTTTTATTTTACCACTGACATGGTGTCGGGCCATGCCATGGGCAAGTGATACTGGATCCTGCTTGCTCAGTGACTCCAATTATCCTCACTGGGGTTCATAATTTGGCATCAATAAACCATGGATCAAGTAAATCATAAGTTAGACAATAGATACTTAGGCCACATAGCACATCCTACCTACCTATCCCACATACATGATAACAATAAAATGCATTATGATATACTAAGCTAGAGCCTCCCCCAAACAAGCGTGGTTGCATGTTGTCTAGTTTTGTTTGATGGCACTATGAGTCGATCTAGCCAATAAAATAGATTACTATGTTTAAGATGCATGATTATTTAACGTTGTAGTAAGTGATAATCAACGCAATATACTCTCACGTTGATATGTGTTGATGAGAAATAAATTTTCATCAAGGTAAAGGTATCATAATCAAGATCCATGTTAGAATATAATAAGATTCATAAGAGCATTAACAAAGGACTCTTGTATATAAAACAAAATAAGCATCACTACCAATATTGGGGCATATAGAAAGGGGAAGATAGCCACCATTTGGTGGAATATGTTGTGGTATTAGTAATTAAACAAAAGTATGCATCCAACCCAAGGGTTAAATAACCTTGAAAAGCTTGGTGTATAATTGCATAGATTAATAGTAAACGGATCTAACCTTCCAACATGGGTTTTTAGGAAAAATGAATGTATCCAACCTACCAAGGTGTGTTACTCAAATGTCTCCAGCTTGGTGAATTGTAATAGAAAAGGAATAACAAGATGAACCCATCCTAGCGGCAAGAAGTTAGAAGGTTCAAGGAGAGCATCAACAAGATATTTTCCAGGACGAGGAAGGGCGAAGGGAGTAAATAAATGCAAAAATGATGCAAATTAAATCATGTTTTAAGGTTGCATGGACCATTGATTCCATTAGTTGCACTTAGCACTTTGTGATGTTCATATATTCACAAGTTCAGTTATGAGGTCATGTTGAATTAATCTTTCGACTATGAACATAGCACACATATAACACATATATAAGTAGCACAAAAGAACAAATACAAGGCACAAAGTAATCTAGAAAATCTATGAGAAATGCTTTAGGTCATAGGTTACTCGGTTTCCTGGCCTTTGAAGGAATTGTATCAAACATAGGTGACATTGTCTCGCAGACCGAAATCATCATAATAGACCTTCTCCCGAAAATTCTAAATATGTAATACTAAATTATCTGCCAAATTGATAATTTACAAAATTTATGAAATTAGTGCCACTGCAAAATTTAAAAAAAATCATAATTTGCAAAATTCATACTCTTCAACCAAATTATAAAGTTTAATCCCCATAAATGAATCTATAGTTCAGATCTATCCGTGTATGTTGTTTTAGGGATTTAAAGGGGAATACGGAACACTTATGTCCCTAACCTATGAGTTCTTGTAATATAACCACGTAGATAGGAATCCAGATGGCACCAGAAGAACATTGGAAAAATATGCCTCAACGCATGGGAAAATGAAAAAACTTGATTACACCACACGTAAAAGAAAATAAAACATAAATGTTACGATGGAATGGTTTCGGCAACGCGGGAGGAGGTCTTACTTAGCTTGGGCCAAGATCCCAACCAGAACACTAACAAACGGGACCAACTTCCTAGGTTGTAGCGGCATGTACCATGTGGATGGCATGATAGATAGGTAGATCCAACAATTCGTGGTATGAAGAGGGTGTTTAACAACGTGTCATGTTTGGGACTTCACAGGGATTTTTTTGGATTTGTATAATGAAATGGGTGATAACCGATGACGAGGCCATCATCGCCATAATCATGGACATGGAAAAGTTTCTATCATGATTGACAACAAGGTTCCTAGAAAAAATCAATAATGCTGTTGCTCGAGGTTAGTGCATGAAGGGATTGGAAAAATAGTAGTGAGGCTTGGTATTCCAAATGGATTTGGCGAAAAATGTTATTGTCATTGAAAAACATTACGTCATCAAGGTTTACAATGATAGAACACCTATTCCGCTAAGCTGGTGAGCGAGCGATCGTCACTGGTAGCTCGCCATTGGTATGTGGTTAGTATTGACTATGCCCTACTCATTAGTGGTTAGCTAATACCACTGACAAGCGTTGATGTTTTTTAAGTGCACATGGTCTCACTGTAGCTATTTTGAGTATCGATCCATAAAGATATGATGAAATGGCCTTTTACATCTCGTATATGTTTATAAGAATTTGACTGCAAGTTATTTTGGATCCCAAGCAAAGCGATGCGAAGGTGAAAATATTTCAAGGGTGTTTGAGAACAAATTAAAATAGGGATAAAGGTGTTCAATCTAAGCAACCTCGAAAGCAAACTTATCAACTCTTCCTTAATGTACATATAAGTTAGTTGGAAGACCTATTTTGAAAACAGGTTGTGGTGTGGAATGGAGAGAGTATTTGACATATTCTTCTATACAATATTGACTTATTCAAGTGCTATGTTACTTACGCACACAACGTGTCATGTAAGTGTATGCGCTCTACAGAGATTAAATTAATATTATACTTCAGCTGGATGGATGGTTCTTATGTTAAATAATTCACACATCCATGCTGATGTAGGAAACCCTAATTGTGTTTGATCTAAATGATCTTGAACATAGATAAATAATTTATTCAATGAATAAGAATATAAGCCATAGAAAATAATTGATCCAAAGAATGAAAATATAATTGGGACAGTGCATCTCATAATTAACCACTCTCTAATTATCCTCTTTATTTGCAATTACTTTTGGTGTTCAACTAATTACTTCACATGTACTGCTTCCTGATGTTTCCGTTTCATCATTAATTCATACTAGAATAATATGGTGCGGTTCAATTGTGAAATTTATTTAAAAATGATTAGGTATATAGAGAAGATGATGATGTGTGTTTTAATTTTCTTATAGTGTCATAGTTTGATGGGATCTTCTTGGGGTTATAATTATGTGTTATATGCAAATTAAACCACACATATGCAGATACGTTTTTTTGCAGTGGTGACAACATGTATTATATTGGTGCTAAAATGTCGTATGTTGGCATTTTTTTTTGTTAGCTGATTAGAGGGTGCCCGATATAGATGTTCTCTTATAAGATGGTTGTTGTTCGTTCATTTGAGAAATCATTGATCAGTAGGAATTGTGAAATGAATTCAAATTTAAATGCCTAACTTTAATGAGAAAGCTCCTAGAGAAGTTAACCAAGTCAAAATTGAGATACCAATTAATATTTTTTTTGCAATAGTGTCGTAGGTTGGCATTTTACCTTTTTGGTAGGTGATGAGAGGATGTGGGAGACTGATATATTTTTATAAGATGGGTACTGCCAATTGGTTTGTAAAAATCATTGAACATTAAAAATCGTGAACTTAATTCAAAATTGAACACGCCACTTGAATGAAAGACCTCCTTGAAAAATTATTGAACAAGTAAAAATTGAGAAGTCAATTCCACCAATAACTTCAATTTAAATGAGAGACCTCCTCCTAAGGAACTTAGTAATATAGTAGATTCTTGATACTTACCCTCCCTAGTTAAACATATCAATGTAAGTACTTGTATTGTACATTGCAACGGGTGTAAAATTCATAGGACTCTAGCCCAATATATGGCTCAATATCCTTCTATAAGTCTATGCCCTTTATTTCAACACACCATCTCACCGGTACTACCCCATATCCTCTTCCTATGCTCACCTATAGTGTTTGTGTTGTCCACCTGATTGCATTGCGCTCGAACATGGTCAATTCCAAGATGATGATCTCATCCATTGCACCACATACTTGTGATTGAATCGTGTTAACGCTAGGGAATGCTTAATACTTTTTAAACTAGTATCATCAAGGCTAACGTGGGAGTCCATCCTCCATGAGCTACACCCTGCACTTGGTTCATACAACATCCCTCATAGTCCCATTGGCTATTAAATTTTATTTTGTTTTCAAAATACAGGTACATTATTTTCTAAAACACGCCAACACTTGTAAATCACATGGACTTCTTTATACATACAAGTATTCTTACATTGCGGAGACCTTTTTAAACGCGCGAACACACTATTTAAAATTACATGACCCTTTTGTAGGAATGGTAATTTTTGTAAAAATAATAATATAGTAACATTATTTTAATACACGAACACTTTTTTTTAAATGCACAATCATTTTGAAATCCAGAAATATACAAACATGTTTTAACCATGTGTGTACTTTCTAAAGTTATAGGAGCACATTTGGTAAAACCCTAACCACTAATACCATAGCAAGCATGTATAACCGGAATGCATGTTCATGTATATATACAACACCATTCTATTACGCTTGTTCTTTGAGGATAGTTGCAAGTTTATAATCCTACCATTGTGATGCCACTGTCGCCCATCAGTGTACTACATTTATTCAAGAGGAGGTTTGTAAATAATTTAAACATTTTTTTACTTGAGAATGATTGTAACTTGGAAGATGATGGCAGGGAGATGTAGGCGCACTCACTAATTGTTCCTTTTTTCCCACAGGAAGGTTGTTTGGTAGAAAAGGCTCATATAAGATGCCTTTCTTCTTTTTGACAAGAACTTGGGCTGAGTTAGTTTGTTTTTGCGCTCAAACTCCTATGACCAAGATTTGACTCAAGTTTCTCTCAAATCTCAAATTCTGTTACACACAGTTCATGCGCTTCTTATTTCATCTGGTCACAGAAAAATCTTTGGTTGTCTAGAGTCTATAGGAGGGATAAACTGGTGGACCGTTCTACAAAGCCTATTATTCAATTTGGTCGAGGGGTAAATCTATCATTTGGAGTATAGCGGACGAAGAACTGTGAAAACTTCCTTCCTTTAATACCAAAAATTAATTAATTATATACATATATTTGTATCATATATATAGGTAGAAATTATAACTACTTGTAAATTTCAAACCTAAATTGTTTAAATATATGATACAAACTTAGAGTCAAAAGTTTGAAAAGAACCGAAGAATGTATATATCCATGCATATATCCCTTGCATAAATCATTGGTAGACAACCTCGGATACTAATGTATGTGATCATGTCCCTACAGGTTCTTCTTTGATTTTTCTGCAACATTTATTGGCGTGGGCATGATTGTCCCCCCTATTGTAAATATTGCGTTTTTAGCCGGAGGCATCACATCATGGGGATTCTTGTTCCCTTTCTTGGAATCAAAAAGTGGGCAATGGTATCACACTACTAGTCCGGCAAGTTTGGCGGGATCAAATGGATACAAGGTATATATAGAAAAATTAAGGAAGTACTTGTTCGTTGTAATTTTGTCTAAATTAATTTGGATTAAAATAGTACTTTTATATGAAAAGAATGGCGCTTTATAAGCACTTACTAAGTCTTGCAGTTCATAGTAAAAAATACTATCTCAGTTTGTTTGTAATTCTAAAGACTCACTGCTAACCTGCGGTATATTGAAGAATATAATCATATGTCCCTAACTGATCACACAACATATGATGTAATTTTTGTAGAATATATTGATTTTCTCCATGTATGCCTTCACAAATATAAATATGTTAGTCATGGTTGACTTTGTCACATTGCGCGTGCACTGGTGTAGCAAAGCTTAATCTTGTGGTGTTTTGTTTCAACTTAATAACTCAATGACATGTTCCATTTTGAAAGTGAATTTTATTGGCGAGTGGTCCCATATATTCAAAAATTTCTTGCTCTTTTTTTTCTTTCAAATATGTGCAACAACTCGTAAAATAAAAGAATTTTCCTATACCAACAAACAATTAGTGATTGTATGAGTATGATATCACCTAATGATATTTAACCAACATTACTTAGGATGAATAATTATTAATCTACTAGGTAATTGTTCATGTGATTGCTATGGGTTTAAAAATATGTTGGTGGCTTCACATAAATTATAATTAATAAATATAAATATATATATTATAAATTATTTACATGAGATTGATCTATTGGTTTGTAAGAAGATTTTCTAACAATATTGACTAGTTATTGTTCATTACAAATAAAAGGTCAAAGTAGTATTGCAAAGAAAAAACTTTGACTCCATCGCTATGCAGAAGGCCTATTATTAACGATCGAACATCCCACCAGTGTAGGGAAAAAGTTTGATGAAGGTGTATTTTTCGGTAGAAATGCAAAACTACTTATCTTTTAAGTAGTAGGGGTGATCTACGTCGCTTTGTGGTCTAGCTTACTTTGTTGATTTTGGCTAATTATCTTCGACGAATAGCATTTCCACAACGGTGATCATTTCATATATACTATATCAACTCATTGGTTGTTGGAGTGATTGACATATCTACTTACGACTTTTCAATTGGTCCTTTGAATCGTTAACTTTTTGAAGAACGAAATAGTCTCAAACAATTAAGAAACCTTTCAATCGAACTAAAACCCACTAAAAGTATAAACTTCTCTTTTGATCCTTGTAATTATTAGCTTTTTGAAGCACGGAATAGTCTTCAACAATTAAGATTTTTGTAATCAAACTAAAAACCACCAAAATGAACTACCCAGCTCCTCGTCTGAAAACTGTAGGGGTCAAGATACTCATAAAATTAATTGCTTAACTAAGATAACATATCATAGAGACAACAAGCAAGTCTTGAGAAGTTCTTTAATAATTTTTGGATATAACAAACAGGGCAAACAAGGTAGGCATGGTAAATTAAAAACACTAGGTTATCAAAATTAGTGAGAGTTCCCAACACAAATATCAATAAGAGTTTAACATCTAGATTTTTTGTTACATAACTGAATCTAAAAAGCTTATACAAGACAATAGTAGATGTCACAATTTGATAACATATGTAAGGAAGTTTCTTTTCTTGTCTTATTTATTTATTTATTTATTTATCATTTAGCTGTTGATGTGGACCTAACTCTTCAAAGCTATACAACAGATCTTTATTACAGTTTCACTAATCGTCACCGATAGTATTTACAACTTCATTACACTCCTTATCACTGCTGTCATTGACTTCCGACAGAAACAAAAAGAAACAGATTCAGTTGTGGGCAACTACCTCAGAAAACACCCTAGCCTTAACTATGATGATCGTAGAAGGATTGAGGTATTCCTTGAAAACAAAGTCCCTGTTTCCATACCAGCGACTGCATATGTGGTGTGTGCAATAATATGTGGAATTGTTATCCCAAGGATGTTCTACCAGATAAATTTCTTTCATGTCATCATAGTTTACACTATTATGCCAATCCTTGCCCTCACCAATACTTATGCAACTGGCCTCACGGACTGGAATGTTGCATACACCTACGCCAAGTTCACAATCTTTATCATGTCGGCATGGGTTGCCAAGCCAGGTGCAATTGTTGCCAGTCTTGTAGCATGTGGGCTAGTGGTGTCAGCACTTCAAGTTTCTTCGCAAGCAACACAAGATGTGAAGACAGGTTACATGACACTGACCTCACAACGGGCCATGATCATGATGCAGATCTTGGGTGTAATAATTGGTTCTATTCTTACACCGTGCATCTTCTCTGCTTTCCAAAAAACTGACAAGGCACACGTTCCCATTGGAGCACCGGACTCAGAATACCCATGTCCCTATGCTGGGCTTTATCGTTCTATCGCGGTGATCGGCACGGGCGGTATCAAGGAGCTCCCTGACCATTGTCTCAAGTTTTGCTTTGCTGCAGCTTGCTTTGCCATTGCAGTCAACACACTCTCAGTTGTGTCTCAGAGGAAAGGTTGGAAACTAATGAACTACATTCCGAATGTCACCGTGTTTGCATTGCCATTCTTCATCGGATCATCTGTCGCCATTGATATGTGCATAGGCACTATAGTGATGTATATGTGGACTAAAATGAATAGCCAAAGTGCCGCTTTATGGTCATCAGCAGTTGCAGCAGGCTTGATGTGTGGAGACGGACTATTCGCACTACCGTCATCAATTCTCACCCTTTACAGTGTGGAGCCACCAATGTGCATGAAGTTCATCCAGAGTGGAAAACAACTTGACTTGGCGGACTCCTTCATAAAAAATATCTCCACTCCTACAAAGCCTTGAGGAATGTATTCATAGGTAGAAGTAACTAAATATCCCTTCCAACCTAAGTTTCAAAGGGAAGAAATAAATACTATGCAGTTATGAACAATTTCATCAGGCTATAGTGATTGACCTTACAAACAATACTCCAATCATTGAAAGCATTGTCTCATTATGGTGGCTTTGAATAGTTGTCATTGAAGAAATGGTATTACAACATGAGATGTGTAGAATTCAGTTTGAATGTAACATTGGATGCATTACCTTATGCACATTAATGTACTTATCTGTAATACTCTAATTGTGTGCTCACTTGTAACACCCTCGGTGTCTTGTAACAGTAATCACTTTTGGCTAATGATAATTACTGTTGCTAAACCTAACTTTGTTCATCTTTGCATTTGATCAATCCAAAAACCCTTTTGTTTGTTACTAAAATAATGTGATAAATAAAACATTGTCCAAAAATTGTGGAACCACTTTTATAAAATCACTAATAATCACTGGACCATGCTAGTATGGTTGTGGTTATTTATTGAGCTGGGAAAAAATCCAAACAAATCATACCAGCAACAAAACAACACCCTTTGCCATTTGCAAATTCCAAACAAATACCAAATGAGTTTATAAAAGTCCAAATCTTTTTGTGGCACTTAAGTATGGTGCAACAATAATTTATGAGCAAGTTTCATGTTGTAGAAAAATATAAAAGCTATTAAACTAATTACAAACAGAAAGAAATAAAATAAAGAAAACATAAAAACAAAAGAAAATGGAAAGAACCTAAACTACGCACTGGGCGCAGCCCACCCCACCGCTCTCTTTTCCCCACTGGGCCAAGCCCAAGCCCAACCGTTCCCCCCTCCTGTATTCACCGCCATGGTGTGGAGGCCATCGGCCGGTGCAACGGCGACAGCTCTCACCGTGTCGGCCATCGGACGACGCCGACGAGGGATAAGAACCCCAGGCCGCGCCAGCCTAACCCTAGTTGCCCCCTGATACGTCCTAAACATATCTACTTTTCCAAACACTTTTGCTATTGTTTTGCCTTCATTCTTGCATGATTTGAACGAAACTAATCCGGACGGACGCTGTTTTCAGCAGAGCTACCAGTGCTGTTTTCTTTTGTGCAGGTTTCTGGATATTTAGGTACGCTGGAAAAATCCCAAAAATATATATAAAAAACCAGCATTCCGGAAGCTTCCACCAGGCCAAAGGGGGCCACAGGGCAGCCAGGGGGCAGCCAGGAGGGTGCCTGGCGCGGCCCAGCCCCTGGCCGCGCCACCTGCACTCATGGCTGGGTCCCACACCCCCTGGTGACCTACCTTGGCCCCTATTTATTCTCCCGACGCAGAAACCCCGAAACAGAAGTCGCTTTTCCAATCTACGTCGCGGAGCCGCCGCAACCCTCTGTTCATCCTCGGAGAGCTAATCTGGAGGCTGAATTGGCCTCCGGTGAGGGGGAAATCATCGCCAACGTCATCATCATCGCCTCTCCATCACCCCTCCATGACTTCTCCTCTCATGTGTGAGTAATTCCCTGCTGTAGGCAAAGGGGATGGTAGGTATTGGATGAGTTAGATCATGTAATAGTTCAATCAGATTGTTGGGGGCATGTGCCTATCATCTACTTGGTGTTTATCATCTCTGTTACAACTTTTCGCTCTTAATGCTTGTCACTTTGGGCCCGAGTGCCATGATTTCAGATCTGATCACCCTTTTGTTTCTTGAGTTTGTGGTGTTCTTCATCATATCTATGAGTTGTATGCACCTATTATAGTCCAGAACCGGAGATCCCAATGGTGACAGCTTGGGACACCAAAGGGGATGGACTATAATTTGAGGATTCCGTGTATCCATGAATTGTTAATGCTTCGTTCCGGTGCTCTTTGACAGGAGTACCTTAAGCTCCCTAAGTTCCTTGTGGCCCCGTTTGTAGCGGGAGGGTAGGACAAAAGATGTTGTGCAAAGTTCTTATTGCAAGCACATACGACTACCTTAGGATACATGCCTCATGTTTGATATTTTCCTAGATGATCCTTTGTTTTCTGTGAGCCTTGCCCAAGTTAGAATCTGTTACATGTTCGTTCTCATCCAAGCAGCGCCCAACCATCCATCTCCCTATCCTACAATGTTTTCCTTCTGCTGGTTACTAGTTGTTTACTTTTGCTCTTTTACTTTTGCTGTTTCACTATCACTATCACCACTATTATCATCACCACTACCACCACCATATCACAGTTGCAACTAATACCTTTGTGCAAGCAAGTGTTTATTTCAGGTGCGGTTGAATTGACAACTCAATTGTCAAAGCCTGTACGTATTCTTTGTGTCCCCAAGTGTCGAATCAATAAATTGGGTTCTCTTGCCCGCGAAGACTATCTCGATCCCCTACAGTTGAGGGTTATCAAGTACTGTTTTCTGGCGCCGTTGCCCGGGACCATAGCTTTATTTACAGGTCTACTTGAATTATCCTACCTGCTGCACGTTATCCACTATGGGTAAGAAAGGAGACCCTAAAGTTCCGATCTTACCATCCCGTACGAGACGAGATACTACTATTAGCACTAGTGCTAAACTTGATTCACCTTCGGTTATGAGTCAGTTTGATTCACCTACATGCTACTTCTGCTGAGTTTGGCAATATGTCAGATACTTTTGATGATGCTTCTACTACTTTTGAGACTACAGGTTCACTTGGTTCTTTTATAGAAGAACATATTGCTGCTGCTGCCCGATTCTCGGGTGTTGAAATTCCTGTTATCCAAACTCCTATTGGGAAAACTCATAACTTTGCCGACCTTAAGGAGAAACTCCTTGAGGATGATTATATTACACTTGATGATGATTTTTGCAGGGAACTTAATGAATGTGATGATTCCGACCCTGCTACTATAAAGAAGTTGCTAGCAAAACAGTCCCTGAAGAACAAGTTTACTCCTTATCCTACTTTTGCTACGTCTCCTATATGCATTACCGATCCTGATTATGATTTCTCTGTTGACCTTTCACTTATATCCACAGTTGAAGCTGATCCCTTTTATGGCAGAGAAAATGATGATGCTATCGGGCACCTGACCAAACTCACCCAGTTAGGCAGCTTGTTTACCACAGATGAGAGGATTCAGAACTTTTATGTGACCAAGCTTCTACCTTTTTCCTTGAAAGGAGATGCTAGAGCATGGTACGATGCACTACCATGTGGTTCCATTCAGAGTCCTCAAGATATGGCTATATCTTTCGTTGATAAGTATTTTCCTGCTCATATGCAACATGCTTCTTTACAAAGAATTTATAACTTTAAACATTTGCAGGATGAGCATCTCCATAAAGCTTGGGGGAGATTTTGGAGTTTGCTAAAGGCTAGACCGGGACATGAAATCCCTAAAAATGAATTACTTGATATATTTTATGCTGGTCTAACCGATGGGTCTAAATCCTACCTAGATAGTTGTGCTGGTTGTGTTTTCAGGAAAAGAACACCGGACGATGCAGAAGAATTGATGGGAAAAATTGCCAAAAACCATGAAGATTGGTCCGTGCCTGAACCACCTCCACCACCAAATAAGAGGGGCATGCTAGTCCTAAGCCCGGAAGATATACAAGAAGCAAAGAATTCCATAAGAGAGAAAGGTATTAAAGCTAACGACGTGAAGAATCTACCTCCAATTGAGAAGCTGTGTGAGCTTACCACTCACCCACCTATGGTAGAAGTACACTCTCTTTTAGATTTCAATGCAAGTGACATTCCTAAAGGTAAACCTCCTGACCAATGTTTAGATGAGCTTGATAATTTTATTATGAAGCAGAATCACTTCAATAAGAAGATACAAGGTCAGTTGCATGATAATACTCTTGCTATCAAAAGTTTGCTTGATGTTCTAGGTAGAACAGTTAATGATGTTAAATGTCTTGTGAAGCATTTTCATATGGTTCAAACTCAGCTTGAACAAATTTCTAATGTGCAAAAAGATTTGCTTGCTAATAATGCCAAACAGGACATTTTACAAGCTTACGGTATAAAGACCCGGGGTGGCACACACACCCAGGACCCTCTCTATCCAGAGGGGCATCCAAAGAGGATCGAGAAAGATTCTCAAGCGCAGGAAGATGAAATTGTTAGCTCCCCAAAGAAGAAGAAGAAACACAAGAAAGCCGACAATTCCAATGATCCTATAGAAGAAGAAGAACAAGCTGTGGATCCAAACAGCATATCTACATCAGATGCTGAGACTGAAGATGGTGCTGAACCTGAAAAAGATACTGAAAAGGATGATCCACCCGAGGTTCGTGAAGAAGAAGCACCGACAAGCGCAAGAAGTATACTAGAGAAGACTTCCTTGCAAGGAGACATGGGAAGGAACGAGAACCATGGGTACAGAAACCCATGCGTTTCCCAAGCAAGTCCGTCAAATCCAAAGAAGAAGAGCACTACAACAAGTTTTGTGAGTGGATGAAACCTCTTTTTCTTCAAATTCCTTTGACTGATGCTATTAAATTACCTCCTTACTCAAAATATATGAAAGATATTGTTACTAATAAAAGAAAAGTCCCTAATGAGGCAATATCTACTATGCTTGCTAACTACTCTTTCAGTGGCAAGATTCATGAGAAGCTCAGTGATCCAGGTATACCCACCATTCCTTGCTCCATAAAGAATAATTATGTTAGAACTTCCTTATGTGATCTTGGTGCAGGAGTGAGTGTTATGCCCTTCTCTCCCTACAAAAGGCTTTATTTAGAGAAACTAATTCCTACAGAGATCTCTCTTCAGATGGCCGACAAGTCCACGGCCGTCCCGATCGGTATTTGTGAGGATGTTCCTGTTGAAGTTGCCAATTGCTTAATACTTACTGATTTTGTTGTGCTTGACATGCCCGAGGATGGGAGCATGTCCATTATCCTTGGTAGACCTTTTCTTAACACCGCAGGTGCCGTTATTGATTGCAATAAAGGGAAGGTTACCTTCAACGTAAATGACAAAGAACACACGGTGTATTTTCCGAAGAAAGTTGACAAAAGGCATGGCCTTAACTCCATTGAGAATATCGAGACCGTGAAGATTGGAGAATGGGATTGTCCACTACATGTATACCACAAATAAAAAACAATTATGGTGGGGACAATGTCCATTAAAGTGAGAGTGCAATGATCACTTCATAAGAGGCGAGACTTTCGGCGCTATATATCACCGGTGTGCTGGTAAGACTTGATCAACCTTGCTAACTAGCAAGTTTTATATAGGTAAAAAGTTGAGCTTGTTATGTTTTCATTTCCTTTAGCTTTTATTATCCTTGCTATACCCAAGTTTTTGTTTAAAACTTCACTTGTTCTAACTTTGGTCTCAAGTCCACGAAAGTTTTTGCAGCTTTTTGAACTTTGAAAAATTCTCTGCAGTGAAGTTGCCCAGAAAATTCCAGAAAATTCAAAATAAAATTTCCAGGTAAAAAGCTATCGGGGAGTACCTGTGGCTGACCAGGGGGGTCCACCCCTGGCCCAGGAGGCCAGGTGGCGCGGGCCAGCTCCTGGCCGCGCCACCCACCCTCCTGGGGCCCAAAGACACCCCCCGCTGTCATCTCTTCTTCCACTCTCTCTCTTTCACCCCGAAAACTCGTGTTCTTGCTCTGGTTTCGTGTTCTTGTTGTTCTTGAGCACGGAACTTCGATCTCCCTCTACAACCACTCATTTGAGCTGAAATTTGGGATAAATATTCTCTGGTATGTGACTCCCTCACCCCTCCAATTAGTTTTCTAGTTGGTGGCTTCATTATTGAGTATTCAATGGTTCTTGGTGCTGTTTAGTTGAGCTTAAATGTTTGTGTAGAAATTTATTTTTCAAGTTTTGTTGCCAGTTTGAGCCTTGGTTAAGTAAGTATAATGTTTTGCCCAAACTAGTTTTGCTTAAATCCTCGTTTTTGTGAATTGTTAAAAATTTCAGAAATGGAGAGGCTAGGAAAGTGGCTTGGGAAGAAGAATCCCGAGCGCTCTAGCCGTGTTACGCGTTCCGCAGCTTCACCTTCGGCCACGAGGGTGAGATATAATGAAGATATCGTACCCATGGAGATGTTGGACGCGTCACCCGCAAGAGCTATGGCATTTCCATGCGAAGACTTCATGGAGGATGCCGGCATACGAGAAGAGTTCTATGCTCTGTGTGCCCATGCAGGTTTGACACGGCTTGTTACGAGCCGTGTACCACAATACGAGACACTCACCTCTATTTTTGTTAATAGTTTAAGGTTTTATCCTGACAATGATACTGTGGTGTTTCGACTTTATGAAAGATTGATGACCTTGCCTATGAGTACATTTTGTGAAGCTTTAGGTTTGCCAGGCTTGGTCGAGAAGAAGAAGAGGAAAAACGTCCAAACTGTTGCAATCAACACTCTCCTCGAATCGTTCTGTAACACTGAAGTGAGGGCTTCCAACCGGCAAAATTCCAACATTATGTTCCCTCACCTCAGGTATTTCTCCTATTATATTGCTAGAGGAGTGTTGGCTCGAGACAGCACGAGCAACACTTCTACGCCTGATACTGCTATCATGGCGAATGCCCTCTCAGGGAAGCCCGAGTATTATGTGGGTTCGCTTATTGCGAAACGCCTTGCTACTAATAGTAACAAGGGGGACCTCTTTGGTGGCGGCTATGCCACACTTCTTTTGCAGTTTCTCCAAGGAGAACCACGCCCAGATGATACAGTCTTTCCTTTTGTTAGCCTTGACTTGGCTGCCATGAAGAGGCATTTCTTTGTTACTAAGGCCTCTGACCGCTATGCACTTGATTATATTTTGCGGTTTAAAGACGGTGTGGAATGCGCTGTCCGTCTACCCGCACCACTTGTGTTTGTTTTTTCTCGCAGGAACGGATTTCGTTTTTCAGTGGCCGAGTTTGATGAGATCACGGGGAGATACGAGTTTCACGACCCCACGGAGGGGGTCGAGCCAGACGAGGAGGAGCACGTGGTATATCCACCAGTTCAGGAGGAGACCGTCACCCCCTGGGGTGAAGGGTCTTCCTCTGGATGGGGGGCGGGACCTTCCTCTTCCACGTGGGAGGATCCGAGGACTTCAGTGTACGCACCGGAGGGCTCATACAACCCGTGGGATTACCATTACCCCGGAGCAGGAAGCTCCGCGGGACCGCAGTAGAAGAGCCCAACTTAGGCCAAAAGCCTAAGCTTGGGGGAGTACGTTCTCTCCTCCCCTTTCCTTTGTATCTACCGTTGGTTCGCTTTTATCTTTTTGTAGTTTTTGCCTGTTCTTCTTTGCTCTTTTAGTTCGCAAAAACCCAAAAAGATTCCTCCTTTCTTTTTCTTTCATTAAACGTTAAAAAAACCCAAAAATATGTTTCCTTTGCTCTTTAGTTTGCTTTGTTTTTAGAGTTCAGCTCGAGTCCGTGATGATTATAATTTCCTACGTTCGATCGTGCAAGTGACAAGGCAGTAATGACGAAGATCGACGGAAGGGATGCAACAAGGAAAGCCGGTATGAACTCTTTTTGTTTCTACTTTTGTACATATGCCTGTACTTATGATTAGAGACCAGCTTGTAGCGACATAGTGCTATGTTTACAATGCTTTCCCAGTGGTTCATGCTTTCTTTGTGGTTAGTCTCAAATAACTAGAGTTTATAATGTGTTGCTTGAAATGATTGACATGCATTGCATTGTTCATGATGTGGCATATCGAAGTGGTATTTCCCTCCGGGGGATTCTTGGATTGACTTGGCACATGTTCACGCATGTTAAGACTAAAAAGTCTGTTTTGCCTTGATGATCTTTTACTTCAGAGTGATCTATATCACTTTCATGCCCGATTCAATGTTGCTTTGTCGCTCTGCATGATTATGACTGTTATGCTCTCTAGTTGGTCGCTTCCCCGTATTTTGCTAGCCTTCCTCCAGCACCAAGCGGAATTCTGCTTGTGCTTCCAAACTCCTTTTAAACCCAGTTGTTCCATTTGAGTCCACCATACCTACCTATATGTGGTATTTACCGGCCACTCCTAACTTAGACTTTCATGTGCCATCTCGAAATTTATTCAAAAGCTTCTCCTTTGTAACCGTACAAGCTCATGGTGCGGTGAGGGGAAATCAGTATCTTTCATGCCAAAAATATTTTGAAGGAAGTTTTAACTAGTCAAGAAAAAAAAATGAGAGTTACACCTCCCCCATACTTGATGATGGAGTGAAATGGACCAAATGCTGCTTATGATAGATGGAACGATACCCTCCTTCCATCCTTGAGGCAAAATAAAAGGTTCCGTAGACCATCAAAGGATTTATGGATAAGGGAATATGTGTAAGCAAAAGGCATTAATATGGTTGGCATGGGAGATATTGAGAGACCTTTACCGTTCACCGTTGACTGGAAAGTTGCACCTCTCAAAAGAGTTTTATCCCTGTTTTCAAAACCAAGAGCTCTGGCGCATGTTTAGTCTTTGCTTCCTTTCACGGGTTTTCAACCTTGCCATCAAAAGCCACGGTTCGAGAGTCTCCACCTTACTTTCTCCAAAGCACCAACTATGAGAGCATAATTGTCATTCTTAGTGTAACATGCATTGTCCCAAAGTATCACATTGTCTTCTGCATGCTTGTGATGTTTCTTAATTTGAGTTCTAAGTTCTAGTCTCCTTTAAAACTCCGGAGGAGTTTCTGCATTTATGTTTTGCTTCACTCATGGAGGCTAGCGAGATACCACTCTGATATGTTCATGCTATGTGCATTGTGATCTTAGATTGATTTTCAGTAGCATATTATTTACTTTACTTTTGTTTGTGACTGATTACATGAAAGAAGGATTGCTTCGTGCATTGTCCTTGTAGCATGGTGTCAAAACTTGGTAAACTCTTTCGTAGTACATGCTTATATACATCTAATGAAGCAAAAGAGTTTGTCAAAGTTTTCTTTGTCGCGTCCAGTTCGTTGAACTGAATTTCTTGAGGACAAGGAATAGCTAAGCTTGGGGGAGTTGATACGTCCTAAACGTATCTACTTTTCCAAACACTTTTGCTATTGTTTTGCCTTCATTATTGCATGATTTGAACGAAACTAACCCGGACTGACGTTGTTTTCAGCAGAGCTACCAGTGCTGTTTTCTTTTGTGCAGGTTTCTGGATATTTAGGTACGCTGGAAAAATCCCAAAAATATATATAAAAAATCAGCGTTCCGGAAGCTTCCACCAGGCCAAAGGGGGGCCACAGGGCAGCCAGGGGGCAACCACGAGGGTGCCTGGCGCGGCCCAGCCCCTGGCCGCGCCACCTGCCCTCCTGGCTGGGTCCCACACCCCTGGTGACCTACATTGGCCCCTATTTATTCTCCCGATGCAGAAACCCCGAAACAGAAGTGTCTTTTCCAATCTATGTCGCGGAGTCGCCGCAACCCTCTGTTCTTCCTTGGAGAGATAATCTAGAGGCTGAATTGGCCTCCAGTGAGGGGGAAATCATCGCCAACGTCATCATCATTGCCTCTCCATCACCCCTCCATGACTTCTCCTCTCATGTGTGAGTAATTCCCTGCTTTAGGCAAAGGGGATGGTAGGGATTGGATGAGTTAGATTATGTAATAGTTCAATCAGATTGTTGGGGGCATGTGCCTATCATCTACTTGGTGTTTATCATCTCTGTTACAACTTGTTGCTCTTAATGCTTGTCACTTTGGGCCCGAGTGCCATGATTTCAGATCTGATCACCCTTTTGTTTCTTGAGTTTGTGGTGTTCTTGATCCTATCTATGAGTTGTATGCACCTATTAAAGTCCGGAACCGGCGATCCCAATGGTGACAGCTTCGGACACCAAAGGGGATGGACTATAATTTGAGGATTCCGTGTATCCATGAATTGTTAATGCTTTGTTCCGGTGCTCTTTGACAGGAGTACCTTAATCTCCCTAAGTTCCTTTTGGCCCCGTTTGTAGCGGGAGGGTAGGACAAAAGATGTTGTGCAAAGTTCTTATTGCAAGCACGTACGACTACCTTGGAATACATGCCTGATGTTTGATATTTGCCTAGATGATCCTTTGTTTTCTGTGAGCCTTGCCCAAGTTAGAATCTGTTACATGTTCGTTCTCATCCAAGCAGCACCCAACCATCCATCTCCCTAGCCTACAGTGTTTTCCTTCTGCTGGTTACTAGTTGTTTACTTTTGATGTTTTACTTTTGCTGTTTCACTATCACTATCACCACTATTATCATCAGCACTACCACCACCATATCACAGTTGCTACTAATACCTTTGTGCAAGCAAGTGTTTATTTCAAGTGCGGTTGAATTGACAACTCAATTGTCAAAGACTGTACGTATTCTTTGTGTCCCCAAGTGTCGAATCAATAAATTGGGTTATCTTGCCCGCGAAGACTATCTCGATCCCCTACAGTTGAGGGTTATCAAGTACTGTTTTCTGGCGCCGTTGCCGGGGACCATAGCGTTATTTACAGGTCTACTTGAAGTATCCTACCTGCTGCACGTTATCCACTATGGGTAAGAAAGGAGACCCTAAAGTTACGATCTTACCATCCCGTACGAGACGAGATACTGCTCTTAGCACTAGTGCTAAACTTGATTCACCTTCGGTTATGAGTCAGTTTGATTCACCTCATTTACATGCTACTTCTTCTGAGTCTGGCAATATGTCAGATACTTTTGATGATGCTTCTACTACTTTTGAGACTACAGGTTCACTTGGTTCTTTTATAGAAGAACATATTGCTGCTGCTGCCCGATTCTCGGGTGTTGAAATTCCTGTTATCCAAACTCCTATTGGGAAAACTCATAACTTTGCTGACCTTAAGGAGAAACTCCTTGAGGATGATTATATTACACTTGATGATGATTTTTGCAGGGAACTTAATGAATGTGATGATTCCGACCCTGCTACTATAAAGAAGTTGCTAGCAAAACAGTCCCTGAAGAACAAGTTTACTCCTAATCCTACTTTTGCTACGTCTCCTATACGCATTACTGATCCTGATTATGATTTCTCTGTTGACCTTTCACTTATATCCACAGTTGAAGCTGATCCCTTTTATGGCAGAGAAAATGATGATGCTATCGGGCACCTGACCAAACTCACTGAGTTAGGCGGCTTGTTTACCAAAGATGAAAGGATTCAGAAGTTTTATGTGACCAAGCTTCTCCCTTTTTCCTTGAAAGGAGATGCTAGAGCATGGTACGATGCACTACCATGTGGTTCAATTCAGAGTCCTGAAGATATGGCTATATCTTTCGTTGATAAGTATTTTCCTGCTCATATGCAACATGCTGCTTTACAAAGAATTTATAACTTTAAACAGTTGCAGGATGAGCATCTCCCTAAAGCTTGGGGGAGATTTTGCAGTTTGCTAAAGGCTAGACCAGGACATGAAATCCCTAAAAAGGAATTACTTGATATATTTTATGCTGGTCTAACCGATGGGTCTAAATCCTACCTAGATAGTTGTGCTGGTTGTGTTTTCAGGCAAAGAACACCGGACGATGCGGAAGAATTGATGGGAAAAATTGCCAAAAACCAAGAAGATTGGTCCGTGCCTGAACCACCTCCATCACAAAAGAAAAGGGGCATGCTAGTCCTAAGCCCGGAATATATGCAATAAGCAAAGAAGTCCATAAGAGAGAAAGGTATTAAAGCTAACGACGTGAAGAATCTACCTCCAATTGAGAAGCTGTGTGAGCTTACCACTCACCCACCTATGGTAGAAGTACACTCTCTTTTAGATTTCAATGCAAGTGACATCCCTAAAGGTAAACCTCCTGACCAATGTTTAGATGAGCTTGATAATTTTATTATGAAGCAGAATCACTTCAATAAGAAGATGCAAGGTCAGTTGCATGATAATACTCTTGCTATCAAAAGTTTGCTTGATGTTATAGGTAGAACAGTTAATGATGTTAAATGTCTTGTGAAGCATTTTCATATGGTTCAAACTCAGCTTGAACAAATTTCTAATGTGCAAAAAGATTTGCTTGCTAATAATGCCAAACAGGACAGTTTACAAGCTTACGGTATAAAGACCCGGGGTGGCACACACACCCAGGACCCTCTCTATCCAGAGGGGCATCCAAAGAGGATCGAGCAAGATTCTCAAGCGCATGAAGAAGAAATTGTTAGCTCCCCAAAGAAGAAGAAGAAGAAACACAAGAAAGCTGACAATTCCAATGATCCTGTAGAAGAAGAAGAACAAGCTGTGGATCCAAACAACATATCTACATCAGATGCTGAGACTGAAGATGGTGCTGAACCTGAAAAAGATACTGAAAAGGATGATCCACCCGAGGTTCGTGAAGAAGAAGCACCCGATAAGCGCAAGAAGTATACTAGAGAAGACTTCCTTGCAAGGAGACACGGGAAGGAACGAGAACCATGGGTACAGAAACCTATGCCTTTCCCAAGCAAGTCCGTCAAATCCAAAGAAGAAGAGCACTACAACAAGTTTTGTGAGTGGATGAAACCTCTTTTTCTTCAAATTCCTTTGACCGATGCTATTAAATTACCTCCTTACTCAAAATATATGAAAGATATTGTTACTAATAAAAGAAAAGTCCCTAATGAGGCAATATCTACTATGCTTGCTAACTACTCTTTCAGTGGAAAGATTCCTGAGAAGCTCGGTGATCCAGGTATACCCACCATTCCTTGCTCCATAAAGAATAATTATGTTAGAACTGCCTTATGTGATCTTGGTGTAGGAGTGAGTGTTATGCCCTTCTCTCTCTACAAAAGGCTTTGTTTAGAGAAACTAATTTCTACAGATATCTCTCTTCAGATGGACGACAAGTACACGGTCGTCCCGATCGGTATTTGTGAGGATGTTCCTGTTGAAGTTGCCAATTTCTTAATACTTACTGATTTCTTTGTGCTTGACATGCCCGAGGATGGGAGCATGTCCATTATCCTTGGTAGACATTTTCTTAACACCGCAGATGCCGTTATTGATCCCACTTTTTCTACGTGTCCTATACGCATTACTGATCCTGATTATGATTTCTCTGTTGACCTTTCACTTATATCCACATTTGAAGCTGATCCCTTTTATGGCAGAGAAAATGATGATTTTATCGGGCACCCGACCAAACTCACTGAGTTAGGCGACTTGTTTACCACAGATGAAAGGATTCGGAACTTTTATGTGACCAAGCTTCTCCCTTTTTCCTTGAAAGGAGATGCTAGAGACTATGACATGTGGGCCCAGGCCAAATAGTAATTCCTGGTTAAATTAAATCAAATTAATTATAACATGTGTGAATGACAACTGGGCCCCACTTCTGTTAATTAAATTAATTTTTTTTATTATATGTGAGGCTGACATGTGGGACCCACTGGTCAGTAGGTCCCACTTGTCAGGTTTGACCAGTCAACTAGTTGTGGATAATGTTGCATTTTAATAATAAAAGAAAATTCCATAAATTCATTTAAATTGAATAAAACTTTGAAATTCAATATCTTTTAAACCGTAAGTCGGATTAAAAAACTTTATACATGAAAATTCATCAGAAAAATATAATGAATACGGATACACTACCCATACCCCCACCACACCCCTCTAACATACCGCACACGAGACATTTCCCCTCCGGTTGCACTGTCCGGTAATCGCCCGGGAGCCGGTAAAATTGCCGGTTGATTTCCCGTTTCATCTGCAACGTGTACCACCACGTTAGTTCACCTCTAGCTTAACGGTTGCCATATCTTGTATTTGTATTGCTATTATTGCTGTGTATTTATTGTTTCTTCCCCCTCTCTTATTGTTCGGTAGTCTCGACGTCCGCTGCTGAGGCCCCTGTGATCGACTACTTCGTCGACGACCGTACCTCTACCGTCGAGCTTACAGGCAAGCAGAGCCATTCTCTTCCGAAGATATCGCCTATCTTTCCGTACTTTTCTTGCACTAGGCATATGCTGCTGCTGCTGCTATGTTACAATCCTATTCAATTGCATAGCCTGTCATTGTCACCCTTGATGTACCTTCCTTTGTCCTATGCTGCCTATTATATATATTATATTCAGCAATGAACCCTGCGCATTGTTAGTCAATAGGATTAGATAGCGGGTCGTGTTCATTCTGGGAGTGAATGCGGATACGATACTTTACAACTGCTACATGTACGGTTCCGAGCAGACACCGCTTCAGGCCCCTACCCCGGCTCTGCCGAGCCAAATCAAGTGTGAGCTATCGAGGAGTAATCCTTGTACTCCACTCGTTGTTGACTCTGTATATCCATCCTAGGGTACTGGACCACGGTTGTCCTTACAGGTAAGGAGTCGGGTGACCCAACAGTGCCCGCGCAGGGTATCTTAGCGGAACGACAGGTCAGGTGTATTCCACCGGTGTGCGGCGGGCCTGGTACTGTTAGTGGCCGAAAGATTTCCTGTTGTACGAAAGTCGATCTCTTCGGAGAAAACACGAGACAAGGTAAGGAGACGGTTCACCTTGTTGGTAACCGCACGAGTTGGTGGGACGACTGGGCAGGCACCGACATTACTGGTGGTCCTGGCTGCTGTCGTTGTCCGCGACTCACCGAGAAAGGGGCAACGATAACGGTTGTCCCGACAGATAAAAATAAAATTACTTAACGGTTCAGGTGGATGACTTGAGAGGCCGCAAAGGCCTGTACGCACTACCTTCACGTGGGGTTACGGTGTGGGCCCTCCGCGTCGTGGTCTCGTTCGAAAGCTCTAAGAGACGTCCGGTTTCAGCATTGTGGTTCGGTCGGATTGTGCTGCGGCACTGGATCCACTTGGCGTACAACGACCCGGAGTGCGAGAGGTGATGGCCCATGAAGCTCTAGCGCTTAGGACTGTAGACCGGTGGGGACCTCTCTGATGAGCCGTAGGATGGGCCTCTACGTGTCGGATAGCCTCGGTGGGGCATTCCCTAACAAGGTGTACGCCACCCTGGAGATCCGAGCGTGCAGGCTGAACAGTAGTTCACCCCTGCAGGGAGTTTGATCTATTCGAATAGCCGTGTCCACGGTAACAGGACGCTTTATGCTGAAGCCAGAGCCTACTACTACAAACTACTACTATTAAACTGTTTGTTCCGGTTTCTTTTCCTCGCAGGGAGTCGAGGAAGGGAACTCGGAGGCATTATTATGATTAAATATTACAACTTACTATTATACAATGCTGCAGCAACTTCTGCTGCATTGTTATTACATTCATGCTATTGAACTGTTGGCTGTTCTCTTCTTGTGCTGCAAGACTCGTCGGAAGATGCTAGTCTTCAATAGGCCTAGCTTCTCATCCTTATTCTGATTTATACCTTGCAGTCCACTATATACAGCCTCCCCTTTCCATTTGATACAAATGCATAAATGCTTAGTAGCGGACGTAAGACTCGGGGGTATACTAGATACTCACCCTTTCTTTATTTCCTCTTTTCGCTTTGCCTGATCGGCCGCTGCAGTCGACGTTGGAGCCCAGTAGCAGGAGATTCTAGGAGGAGCCTACTATGACATCGAGTTCCCGTTGGCCAGGAGTAGTTCGGTGGATTCCAGGCAGGAGGCCTCGCCTTTTCGATCTGTATCTCTGATGTTCTTTGTGCTAGCCTTCTTAAGGCAAAACTTGATCAGATATTATGTTTGTATGACTTTGTATTCGGGTCCGTGTGACCACCTTCATTGTAATATATTGGTTTATCCTTTTGTGTTTAGTGTTGTGCTGTGATATTCTCACCGTGACACCTTGTTCTCGATCATGTACCCTGCGTGTATGATTACTGTACATGATCGTAAATCGAGGGCGTCACATCACTCTAGAGTGCTTAAGTAGATCCAAACTATTACATTATCTTTGAAGTTTTATATTGGCGAAACATAGTAGTAGAAATTTTTCTAAATATATTTATTATGCAATAGATCGATGTTCCCACTTAACCAAATTTTGACTCTATGTCAAGACATGTGTCATGCATATAATTGTAAATTATTTTTTCGTCGGTTGAAATATCCAACTGATAATGTACTTGGATACTTACAAGTTACTCTCCCTATTGAATACTCTGGATGACTTTGTCCCTACATTTAGCGAATTATGTATATGTAAAGACAGAATGAGAGATGATAACCGAAAAATAACAATTAAATGGTATATCTTTTGTCTTACTGGCTTAGAATTTTGGCACATGTTTTCTATGATTTGTGAGTTTGGTCGCAACAACATAGGTTTTCATTTGTTAGTGTCTATTACTTATGAAACTAATACTTGGCACCCACTTGAGAGAGGGAACTTTGATTTTATTTTTTAAGATATAATTCAAGAGAAAATATTTGATGGTATCCAAGTTATGGTGGAAGAAAATGAAAATACATCTCTCGTGTTTCTACAAATACTAAAAGAGTGCAATATCTTGGGGAGATGATGTTCTAGAAACATGTGAAATGTCAAGATTAATACAAAATTCAAGTGTGAGGATACTTTTTTTTAGAAATTTTTCTTGTTTCCTTAGCTTTGAAATGAATAGGAGTTTGAACTATTTTACATGTCTAAAGAAGATCACATCTATAATATAAAGTAATTTTGTTTTCGTTTTATAAGGATGTGTGAGTACATTGAAATGTGGTTTCACTCGATACTTTTCACTCTATCCAGAGCACACCCGCCAAAGAATGTTGGTACTGATTCCAATTGCTTTCTTCTTGTAGGGCCAAGATTATCGGTAGAGATATCATTTCTTCAGAAAAAAATGTTACGATGTTTAAGATTCAAGACACAAGCAAAATCAAAACACAAATATAATTCCTGATGTATTTTTTAGTCAACACCATACTAAAATTTAGATACCTCTATATTTGATATGCGTGTCAAATGTTTTGCGAGAGTGCGTTACTTCGAACACTTTTCATTTTTTGTATTGTATTCAGAAAATTCCCTACAAAAGAAGATGAACTTGCATAGTCAATTATAAACTGGGAGATGGGTACAAAAGGATATGAATCAACACATATCGCCAATACCTGCTCAATAAGCCTTGTATGAGCGTCAACTCCAAATGGTTGCTAGATAGCTTTAGAGAATCAATATACTACACTTCGATACACTTTGATATAAAGAAAAACAATATCCGGTGTTGTCTACCAATAATTTTTTTAAGAAGAACTAAATGTGTAATGAAGATATAATGTAAACGTGAGTAAGTTACTTTTCGAAGTATAGAATTTGAAAGAAAATTTGCATATTGATGGTTTGAAAGATAATTTTCGAAGATTTCTATGGCTTCTTCATAATGTATG
Source organism: Bromus sterilis (assembly GCA_950022295.1). Taxonomy (NCBI): domain Eukaryota; kingdom Viridiplantae; phylum Streptophyta; class Magnoliopsida; order Poales; family Poaceae; genus Bromus; species Bromus sterilis. The sequence continues at coordinate 130,696,418 of OX465601.1, read as the reverse complement.
TCGAGAAAATTCCACGAAAATACCAGCGGGTTGAGGAAAGCAATGTTAACCTCTCTTCCTTGCAATCAAGTGTCAAACCCAAGTGGTTAGAACAAAGTAGCCATCAATGGTCAACTTAGAGAAATTTTAAGAAAAATAATGAGTACTATATTACTTATAATGCGAAGTGAAAGCACAAGAGGGATCAGAGGGGGAGGGTGTGAATGATCACTTCAAAAATTTCTTCGAAACTTTGAAGTGAAACACCTAAACGACAAGGAACTAAGTGGAACACGAAGGAAATGGAACAAAGAAAGACATGTAGAGATAATTCACATCGAAGGTAAACATGGCGAGGGGAACATCAAGAGTAAATAAGCTTCAGAGTAAATACCGAATGTAAATACGAGAAAGAAAACGAGCCTGACTCAACGATGTTTGGTGAACTAGTTCACACTCTGGGAAGTGTTATGTCTGGTTGGAGGGATTCGTGATTGAAAACCGGGAGGAAAACTCTCTCTGTACTATTCTCCACTTCAACAAACTCCTCGAGTTTGTCCAGTTCTTACTCGGGGTAGATGATTCAAGACATCTCCGAAACCTTTACAGACTTCCTTCACAGTGACAATTACTCTTCGACTGCTGAAAGGCGACCTATAATTGTCTAGGAGACTTGCAGGTCTCCAGGATAAAATGTCCGGCTAATGTCAACCTAAGTATTTGTGAATTTCTCAAGTCAGTATGGGACTTGTGTTTGTTTTCTCTAGAGATCTTCCTTGGGATGCTCACAACACTTGTGTCTGAGAATATTCAGTGGAGCAGCCAACCGCAAATGGCGGGCGGGTGCGGGGTATTTATAGGTGGCGATCCCAATGTTGAAATAACTAATGTGACCCAATGCGACAGCTGGACGCGTGTCCACAACGGTCGGATTTGTCATCAATGCGCAACTTTCCTTGGGGAGCAAGAAAGCTGACTCACCGAAAAAGTTCTCTCTTGGAGGCAAAAAGTATGATGACTTTTACCTTTGAGCTATAACTCTCTCAGTGAGATTTCTCTCGGTAGGTTATATCTCTGGGTTTTAAGTTGAGCAGAGCAAGTTCACTTCGACTAAGATCTCAACTAGCAAACCCCTCTTGATAGTACGGTTTTTCCTATGACTCAAGAAATAAAAAAGAAACTAGCAAAAAGACTAAGTCTTCATCCAGCTTCTGCTTTCTCCTTGTTGCGTGTCTTATCGAGAACACGTTCTTTTTCGACGATATTTTTAGCGGTCGTCCTCCACCAAAGTCTTCGGTATAAGGTTGCAGCTTCATTGCAATGAGTTGTCCTTCGTCCTTCTACATGCAAACTCCATTCTCCAGGAACCTAAGTATCTGTTTATACTCTAAGACAATATTAGTTCCTCTACTGCTTTGTCTAACAATATCCAAAACCTAAGGGGAAAACCTTTCTCTTACAATCTCCCCCTTTTTGGATGACTGTTGACAAAACATGCATCGATAAATATCTGAAAGGTTTTTTTATTACGATGGAAAACCAGAGCTAAGATAGATGATATACTCCCCGTTGATGTATGCACGAAAGATGAAAATTTCTGTTAAGTGCATTTGATAAGGAATAGATCAAGCGATATCACCATTATCTCAGCGAGCGACATTGCAATCCAAATGTATCCAATGAAAAATATGCAATCTCCTCGAATGACCTGATAACTTAAGATAGATAACTTCCTGCAAGCCAGATGTAGCAAGCATAGCAGATAGATATCATACAATAAGGTAGCAGTTCATAGTCGACTGAGAGTTAGTTACAACCGGATCGAAGGAAAACGAATATTTGTTGTAACCACTCGAACACCAAAACCATTATCCCTGTTGGGAAACTAATCTTCGGTGCATCTCATTCTCCCCCTTTTTTGTCAAGAATTGGACAAAAAGATTGAGAGAGGGGTCAAGAGAATAAGCTAATTGCGAGAAGCAGAGCGATGACGATGATGGTGACGAGAAGATTCCGGTTGTGTAGCCCTTGGCCTTGAAGTCCGGTGGCGACGCCGAGGAGGATCATCACTTGGAGTCAACTTTCCTGGGAAGGATTGAGCGTCACAAGAAGAGTTGAGCCTTGAAGTTTCTGGAATCAGAGGGCTGCAGAGAGGTGGTGAATAGTTGCTCGACGCAGCACAGACAGCAGAGTCTGAAGTTTTAGCTTCGAAAGCAATGCGATAGTAATCATCAACCCAGAGAACTTCCTTGTTGGCAGGCAAGAGTGGCAGTCTTGGATCTATTCGGTTTTGGCGATCATCATTAGTCCATTGCCGAGCCAAATGAGAAGGAATGGCAACGAAACCAACTCTATGCAATTGACTGCAGGAATTTAATTTCCGTAAACCCTTCAATTCGCGATGAAGGCATTCTTGAAGGAGTTGATTGTTGTTCATTGTGATGTTGTGGAGAAAATTCAACTCATTCATAATGGTTTGCTTCTGGACACGATTTTCCTCGATATGATGCTTGACCATTTGTTGGGACCGAAGAGAAACTTCCATGTGTTTGACATGCTTGATAAATTTCTTGCGAATATTTCTCTCGGTGACATGAGGTCGAATACCAACATGTTTAGAAAACGGGTCATTGGGGCGAGCAGCAATTTGAAGTACATCTCTGATGGGAGGAGTATAAATCGAAGGATAAATTGTTGTGGGGAATGGCACGCCTCGAGAGTAATTGCACACTATCGTAAGCCATGGAGAATAGGGCTTGTGAGCGTCTGGATCCTCAGCGCAAGACACTAAGGTCATGAGGAAGCAGTCTTCAAAGTCGAAGAGAATTCCATTGACTAGATTTACGATTGCATGCTGAACAAGTGTATGAATACGATAATCATTGCGTACGTTCAGCATGGGATATAAAACCAAGTGTTGGCCTCGAAGACTAAGTGCTTGGGCATAGGAACTGCACGGCGTGGAAGCCAGGGACCTCCCGGTTCAGGTGGAGGAGCCGACCAGAACAACAACAACCAATATTTTGGGCATCAGGGAGCCGGCGCAACACCTCAACACCAAGGACCCAGAGGAGGAGGGCAACAAAATCAGTCAGGGCTTGCTGGATTTCAAGCAAACCCAAAACAACTTCAAGACCACTCAACATACCACATCTTCACCACCAGCAGTTGTCAGAGAGATAGGAAGCTGCGGCAGAGAGCCGCCATGGCCGTGACCACAGAGCCATCTTGTCCTAGGTGGCTCAATTGGTCAGAACAGCCAATCACCTGGACAAGGGACGACCACACCCCAGTGGTGGATAACCCGGGCACTCTGGCCCTGGTAGTCTCTCCACAAATTGGAGAACATACACTTGACAAAGTGCTCATGGACGGAGGAAGAAACATCAACATCCTTTACTACGAGACTTTCCACAGGATGGGATTGACTAATAAACAACTGCAACCCTCCAACACCGTTTTCCACGGGATAGTCTCAGGCAAGTCGGCACTCCCGATAAGCAAGATCTACCCGGAGACGGCCTTTGGAAACGCTGAAAATTTTCGCTCTGAGATCATACCCTTTGAAGTGGTAAAACTCGAGAGTCCATATCATGCCATCTTGGGCAGGCTGGCTTATGCTAGGTTCATGGCTCGGCCATGCTATGTTTACCTAAAGCTCAAGATGCTGGGTCCTCATGGCCCAATTACGGTAGATGGGAGCCGGTCCAGGGCTTCGGAGTGTGATGAACAACACGTCAAATTCGCTGAGTCGGCATGTGCCAAAGAGGACTTGTCAGCATACCAGGAGAAGGTAGACCCGGCAGACTCCACAATCCTGAAGAAACCGACTCCTGACACCAACCCAAAATTTCAACCGGCTCAGGATACAAAGAAAGTCGAATTTGTCCCTGGTGCCGCTTCCCAGTAGTTCATCATTGGGACAAGGTTATCTGATAAATAGGAAAGCGCGCTCATCGAGTTCCTCCGTGAGAATCGAGACATTTTTGCATGGAAACCTTCTGACATGCCAGGTGTCCCGAGGGAACTCGCTGAGCACCACCTAAATATCGACCCAAAACTGAAGCCGTTCAAGCAATTTCTTCGTCGTTTCAACGACGAAAGGAGAAATGCCATTGGGGAAGATATAGCCCGGCTCCTTTCCGCCGGGTTCATCATGGAAGTGTTTTATCCGGAGTGTCTTACAAACCCGGTCCTCGTTTTGAAAAAGAACGCGACTTGGCGTATGTGTATTGACTACACAAACTTAAACAAGGCTTGCCCAAAGGATCCCTTTGCGCTGCCTCATATTGACCAGATCATAGACTCGACCGCGGGATGTGAACTCCTGTGTTTTCTTGATGCCTACTCGTGTTATCACCAAATCAAGATGGCTCTTGAGGACCAGGAGAAAACGGCTTTCATCACTCCTTTTGGTTTTTACTGTTATACGTCTATGCCTTTCGGCTTGAAGAATGCGGGAGCCACATATCAGCGAACAGTGCAGAGTTGCCTCAAAGAGCAGATTGGGCGCAACGTACACGCTTATGTGGATGATATAGTTGTCAAATCTCACCTGGACAACTCACTCATCAATGACCTATAGGAAACCTTGAAGAATCTGCGCAAGTACCAGATGAAGTTAAACCCGGCCAAATGCACCTTTGGGGTACCTGCAGGAAAACTCCTCGGATACATAGTATCTGAGAGACGTATTGAGGCAAACTCGAAGAAAATCAATGCTATCATGGCCCTTCAGAAGCCGGCCTCATTGAAGGGAGTCCAACGACTCATAGGATGCGTAGCTGCCCTAAGTCGGTTTATAAGCCGACTTGGGGAAACGACAATCCCTCTGTACCGACTCTTGCGAAAGTCAGAAAAATTTGTTTGGGATGATGAGGCTGATTAGCATCTGGAGTCACTGAAGAAACAGTTATCCCAGGCTCCAATCCTGGCGGCTCCTAAGCCAAAAGAACCTATGCTACTCTATATCTCATCCAACAATCGAGCAGTCAGTGTTGTGGTTGTAGTTGAGCGGATGGAAGCCGATAAAGAGCACCCCTTGCAGAGGCCAGTTTATTATGTTAGTGAGGTTTTGACTTCATCGATGCAACGCTACCCTCACTGGCAGAAACTGGTCGTTGTTGTATTTATGGCGAGTCGGAAGCTCAAGCACTATTTCCAGGAGCACCCCATAACTGTATTCAGCTCAGCACCACTTGCAGATATCATACAAAACCGGGAAGCCACAGGAAGGATTGAAAAGTGGGCTATAGAGTTGGGGGCTTATCACATCAAGTATGAACCACGCACGTCCATCAAGTCCCAGGCGTTGGTCGACTTCATCAACGATTGGAAAGAAATCCAAGCACCTCCAGAAAAGCCGATTACCAAGTACTGGACAATGCACTTTGATGGGAGTCGGCAGCTCCAAGGGTCAGGAGCTGGTGTGGTTCTTACCCTCACCTAAAGGAGAAAAGTTCTACTTTGTCTTTCAATTGCAGTTCACTTGCACCAACAACACATCAGGGTATGAAGCCTTACTTCATGGGTTGCGGCTGGCTCGTGAGATGAACATAAGACAGATTCAATGCTACGACGACTCTGACCTCGTTCTCAACAAGTTTCGGGAAAATGGAATTCTAAAGACGCCACCATGGCAGCTTATCGGCGAGAAGTGGAAAAACAAGCCGGCTTCTTTGTTCGTTACCAGGTGGATTACGTGGAAAGCAAACTAAACGAAGCGGCAGATGCCCTGTCGCGGCTTGGATCTCAGCGAAAGTCGGTCTCTCCAAACCTATTCCTGGCTGTCCTAACAAAGCCGTCTATGCAACCACCGACAGAGCAAGACATATCAGAGTAGGATCCAGAGCCAGCTCTGGTGGAAGCAATACACGCTACCCCCTCATGGGTTGTACCTTATTTGGATTACAAGACCCGGGGAATCCTTCCTCCAGATGAAATAATGGCAAGGCAAATTGTCAGGAGAAGCAAATCTTTTGTACTCATCAATGGTGAGCTACATCGGCAGAGTCCTGTAAATGGTTTTCAAAGATGTGTCTCACCAAAATAAGGTAGAGCCATCCTCAATGAAATACACTCTGGAGATTGCGGACACCATGCCGTCTCTCGTTCGCTCGTAGCTAAGGCCTATCGACATGGATTCTACTGGCTCACATCACATGTAGATGCGGAGGACATAGTCAAGAAGTGCGATGGATGCCAGCGCTATGCAAAGCAAGCTCATGTGCCGGCTCAAGAACCCAGGATGATCCCTATCACTTGGCCCTTCGCAGTATGGGAGCTTGATATGGTGGGACCTTTCAAAAGGTCAGCCCACAAAAATACCCACTTATTAGTAGCAGTGGATAAATTCACCAAATGGGTTGAGGCAAAGCCGGTCAGTAAGTCTGACGCTGCAACAACACTGAAATTCTTGAAAAGGATAATATACAGATTCGTCTACCCCCACAGCATCATCACTGATAATGGATCTAACCTATCAGAGGGGGTTATGCAGCGATTGTTCCAGAATGAGCACATCTGACTCGACCTCGCGTCGGTAGCTCACCCACAGTCCAACGGACAAGCCGAGAGAGCCAACCAAGAGTTGCTTCGAGGCATCAAACCCCGACTTTATGTCCCTTTGGAAAGGACGCTGGGTTGCTGGGAGGAAGAGTTACCCTCAGTACTATGGAGTATCATGACGACTCCTAATAGATCGACAGGCTACACGCCCTTCTTCCTGGTCTATGGAGCGGAAGCCGTTCTTGCAAGTGAAATTCGTCACGACTCACCAAAAGTCACCGCATATATGGAAGCTAACAATGAGAAGGCGAGGCAGGATTCCCTGGATGTTCTCGATGAAAAACAAGAACTGGCAGCAGCTCAGTCAGCTCTCTACCAACAAGATCTGTGACGCTATCATAGTCGCCGCATCAAAAGTCAGACTTTCCAGGAAGGTGATTTAGTGCTCTGGCTTATACAGAAAAAGGATGGAATGCACAAGTTATCCTATCCATGGGAAGGACCGTTCGTGGTCAGCAAGAACCTGTACAATGGATCCTACTACCTGGTTGATATACGCGAGAAAGAAAAATCACGCTCATCTATGGAGGAGACTCCCAGACTGTGTAACATCGCACAACTCTGTCGATATTATAATTGAGTAGAACAGGAACACTATTGTACATCTATATAAGTCGACGATCGTCGCACTGGCTCTCGCCATATAATATATATAAGTCGACTTCTGCCGCACTGGCCTTCGCCATATCCAATATATAAGTCAACCTCCGTGGCACCGGCTCTCGCCACATTTAGCTGTCATACTGACTCTTCTTTACTTTATTATTTTCATGTTTTTATCTTGCATCATACATTGCATATTTTGCATTTTTATATCTCAGAGACCTGGGGGCTTGATCAACCCTCTATTGGTACTGAGCATGTATATGACTTATTTAGGGGAATCGGGGGGGCTCGATGACATTCATCGACTCTTATTTGAGAACTCGGTATATATATGTAAAAATGTGCATGTATATGAATTATTCAGGGGAATCGAAGGGCTCGATGATATTCATCGACTCTTATCTGAGAACTCGGCATATACATGAATTAGCCCATTACAGCCTCAATCTTGTCCTGTATAGCTCAAGCTCATACGACCAACTCGAAGCCGACTTAGTCTATTCCTTGGGGGAAACGCCTATCAAGTTTGGTCCTAGGTACCGCGAACGCTAGTCATATGTTGCCGTCTTACAGAGAGGTTTCGACTCCTGGATAACCAAATAATCTCTCTCAATGCGAGAAGACGAGGCATGTTCAAATCCAGAGTCGACTTCTATACGAGGCTTCAAATTTTTTTTTTGCATACAACATCATAGCATACTTCATTTTCCATCATACATAACAATTCTTTCTTTTTCAGATAAAATGAGAGTTAGACCTATGTGACTCGGCATAGCACCCAGATGCATATACCGACTCATGGGAACTACACCTCAAAACTTCTTCTCAAGATTCGGCACGACGCAACGATGTTCGTCCCAACTCTTGGGGAATATCCCTTCAAAAAATTTATGATTTGGTTCGGCACACAAGGTGACCATACCAACCATGGGGGCTACAAGTCGATTTATCCTATGAGACGACAAACATACAAGTCCGTTCAAATCGACTCAGGGGGCTACAGATACCAATAAGAATGTGGGCTCCCGTGCATAAATATATATTATCCAAAGTCAGGTATAAAACCGACTTACAGATTTTATGGGAAATTAAAATTCTCATTCATAAGAGGCCGAGTCTTACATCAAAAGAAAACAAGACAAAAGTCGACAAATACTACATGATTAAACTACAACTTAAGTGGTCGTCCTCAGAGTCGGCTTCATCATCAGATGAGGAGACTCGGGCCTCCTCTGCATTGTTGTACAAGTCTTCATCACTACTGCTGGAACTCTCCATACAACAGCCGGCTCGATCACCATCCGATTAAAAAATCTTGGCCCACAGGGTCTCATGACCATCATATCTAAAGATGATAGTATCTCTCTTTTGAACATTCCTGGAACGGAGAAAGGTTTTCCAACCCTTCTCCAGAAACATGGAATCCTGACCAGAGAAGCTGGTGGCCACCCAGATTGGTCCATGAGGACACCCCTCAGAGTGGAGCCACAGTCCTGGAGGCTTGGAAGCTATCATGATCTTGGCAAAATATTTAGGAAGATTAACCCAACGACGAATTGTATGAACTTTCACCACAAACTCATTTCTTTCAGGAGAAGGAGGTGGACTTTCAAGATCTGGGGATTGTCGAGCAACACGGGCACCTCTTCCTCTACCCCTACCGTGACCTCTTCCACGACCTCATCCACCACGAGAACCGGCACTGGAACCAGGGTCATTGGCGGCTGAAGGAACACGGACGTTGATACGTCCCAAACGTATCTATAGTTTCTGCTTGCTCCATGCATGTTTTGTGTGATATTGCTATGTTTTATATACACTTTCATACACTTTTGATCATATTTGGACTAACCTATTAACTCAGTGCACCCCAGTGTCAATTCCTGTTTTCTGCTGTTTTTCTATTTCAGGTTTCCCCGGAATTAAAAATGCTCCAAAAAATCCGGGAAAATACAATAAAAAATCAGCGCATCGGAAGCTTCCGGAATCACCGAGGGGCCAGAGGGGACCCACTAGGGCCCCAGGCGCCCTCCTGGCGCACCCTAGAGAGAGGCCGGCTAGGGGGCCGCCTCGACCCCTGGTGGCCCCCTGGCTGCCCCCTTCGCCTATATATTCTCCGTCACGGGAAACTTACAAGGACAGAACCCTTTTTCACGATCTCGCCTCTGTTCCGCCACCTCCGCGTTTCCAAGATCGGGAGCGCCAGCAGACCTCTTCCCGGCACCCTGCTGGAGGGAGGATTGACCTCTGGGAGAAGTTACTTGTTGACGGAGCATCACTTGGCGAACCACCTACTTGAAGTTATCGGAGTCCTATGGGAGACGATCTAAACCTTGGTATCTTTTCCGAGGGAAATTTTCTGCTATCCTACACCTAACCTTCCACTTGGGGTAACCAACGAGGAGTCAGTATCAAGCAAATTTCTGGAGACTTTGCCGGGGACTCCAATCTTCAAGATAGGGGAGTTGCACACTATCTTGTACCTTTGCTTTTTAGGCTTGTTAGTTTACCTTTCAGTTTTTATCTTTGTGTCCTTCATCAAAAATTACAAATTTTTTATTTACCTTGCTAGTAATTGTCATATGTCTGGTCCTTTTCCCTTTGTTGAGACAGAAGTGCTCACATTTAAACAAAAAAGTGATGAAAGTTTAAAAGATGCTTGGTATAGAATTAATGATTCTCAGAAAAGATCCACCAAGAAGCAATCCACTACTATCCCGCTTAGAAATTTTTATGTTGGAATTACTCCTTGGAATAGGTTCATTCTAGATAATAATATGAATGGGAATTTCCTAGAAGCCCCAATTTGGGAGTCTCTTAATGTTATTGGAAATCTTGTTGGAAATCTCCCTGTTGCTAGCATTCAAGAGGATGTCACTCTAGTTCACATTATGGAAAAACTTGAAAAGATATATTTAGAAATACCAAGTATAAGTAGGATAAATGAGTTGGATCGCAAGATTCAAGGGAATTTGAATAGACTTGATAGCTCCATGCATAAAATTATCAAAACTTTGGAGACCATCAAATCCCATGATCTGGATCCTTCTAGGATAGATAAGATTGATGAAATTACTGAAACTTTAGGAACTACTTTTTCCTCAATCAAACCCAAAAAGGTAGAAACTCCGGCAAGAAAGGAACCTAAGTTCAATTATGTCCCTAAGGTTCCCCAACCTAAAAATAATCCACCCATTGCCAAGGGAGTTGAAACAGTGAAAACTTTAGAAGAAATACCCCTCTTAGATAAACTTATAAATGAAACTCCAATTAATTTTCCACCTTTTGGTTATATCCCTAGAAGTATCTTCATTAGGCCTTTAGTTGAAAGACCTCTTAAAACTAGTTGTACATTTGAAGAGATTCTTGATGATCTTGATGATGGTTCGATTGATACAACGTGAATCTTTTTTTGCTTTACACCTTGCTTAAAGTTGTACAAGAAAGTGCTTGTTGGGAGGCAACCCAAGATGTTTTTACTTCTGTTTTTAGTGGTCTTGATGATTGTTACTACTGTAGCAACTTCATTGTATCTTTATTTTCAACCTTTATTCCAAGTTTAGCCTTCGATTGCAAGAATGTTCAAAAGTTGTGATATGCTGTCCAGAAAACAGATTCTGTCCTTGGAAAGAAAAATTCGCCTAAAATCACAAGATCATCTTTTTGATCTAAAGATTTTTGAGAACGTCTGTTCTGAGTTTTTTGATGTGAGTTGCGGAAGTACCCCAAAATAATTATTTACTACCTTCTGGTCTGTTTTTCACAGATTCTGCCACTTTTTTCCTTTCCTTACTTTTTCAAGAATTGCGCTAGCTTTTTCTTTGCAAAAACTTTTTGGCAATCTTAAGAAACAGTAGCCCTTCAGGAAAATATTTATTTCCAGTAGAGGCAAATTATTTTATTAAGGATACTAACCTCTCTAATCAGCTTATGATGAGTTATGTATGAAGGGAGTTTTCAAGTGTGCAAGGGAAGATGATGAAAGAAGATCCGGGAGTGTCAAACGCTCAAGCTTGGGGATGCCCCCGTGCATCCCCTTCTCCATCAACAATCATCAGTTCGTCCTCCGTCTCACTATATTTTTATCACTTCATGTGTTATGTGCGATGCTTGGAGCGTCTTGCTCTTTGGTTTACTTTTTAGTTTTCTTTAGATTTGTTTGCTGTTCATAACAAGTTAGAACCCAGCTTACTTTGTGTGGGAGAGAAACATGCTCCACTTCAAACTAGAACACATCATAGGATTTTATCCTTCTTTTGTTGAGTGTTCTTTATCTTTTCATAGATACTGCCTTGTTTAGCTCTTAGTTTTCATGTTTATCTTTTTCAAGAGCTTTAGTTTAGTTTGTTGCTGGAACTCTCTTTAGTTTTCATGTTTATCTTGTTAAGAGAGTTGGTTGTTGCACTGAGTTGTGTCTTGACTTTAAGTGGGTGATTGAGGATGCTATTCAATTGTAGTAGTAACTTGCAATAGTTTTGAGGTATTGTTGTGAGTAATGTTTGAACTTTTGGTGTTAAGAGCTCTAGCCTATTAGTTATAGGTCTCCTATTTTGGTCAATCCGTGTTTATTTTCAAAAACTAAAAAAACTAGTTGAGCTCTAGCTACAAGATGGATCACTAATCTTTGGAGGGATCGGATATTAGAGTACACTAACGTACCGTGAGTCGATGATGCGCAAGGATAACCAAACCCCCATACACTCCTCCTCGGGGTACTTGTCTCTTTGTGGACCTCCTTATTAGATTGAGAGTTACCTATAATAAGGGCACGAGTCTTCAGACTAATGTAAGTATTGAAAGTTGACACTTCCACCTCCTCATATTTTCTAGCCTTTTCGGTACCGTGCATTTCCCTCTTCTCACTCTGACAGTTGGCGTCCACCTCGCCGATGCATCCAAACCCTTGGCATGATACGCTCTGTCATCATAAACCTCCTTATATCTTTCCTCAAAACAGCCACCATACCTACCTATCAAGGCATTTACATAGACTTTCCGAGATATATTGCCATGCGACATTGTGACGCCCCCAAAACCAATCCGTGTACAGTAATCATACACGTAGGGTACACGACTGAGATTAGGGTGCCACGGTGAGAATATCACAGCACAACACTAAACACAAAAGGATAAACCAATATGTTACAATAAAGGGGGGTCACGCGGACCCGAATACATAAGTTATACAAGCCATAATATCTGAGTACAGACATAGTTAGTCAAGTTTTGCCTTAAGAAGGCTAGCACAAATAACATCAGAGATACAGATCGAAAAGGCAAGGCCTCCTGCCTGGGAGCCTCCGAAACTACTCCTGGTCCTGGTCAGCGGGGGTCTCGACGTAGTAGTATCCGCCTCCGGGGTACTCCTGCTCCTGGGCTCCAACGTCGACTGCAGCGGCCGATCAGGCAAAACAGTAAAGGAAATAAAGCAGGTGAGTATCTAGTATACCCGCGAGTCTTACGTCCGCTACTAAGAATTATGCATTGTATCAACAGAAAGAAGAGGCTGTATATAGTGGACTGAAAGACAGAAATCTAGAGCAAGGGTAAGAAGCTAGGCCTATCGACGACTAGCATCTTCCGACGATGTCTTGCAGCATGAGGTAAGAATCAGCCAACAGTTCATATAAAGCGTAAAGTAACAACGAAGCAGAAGTTGCTGCAACATTGTATCATATAAGTTGTAATGATTAACAATAATAATAATGCCTCCGAGTTCACCTCCTCGACATCCCTGCGAGGAAGAAAACCCGGAACCATACAGTTTAATAGTAATAGTTTCTAGTGGTAAGATCCAGCTTTAGCATAAAGCGTCCTGTTACCGTGGACACGACTATTCGAATAGATTAATCTTCCCTGCAGGGGTGCACTGGCGTGACTCTACGACGCTCGGATCTCCAGGGTGGCGGGAACCTTGTTAGGGAACACTCCACCAAAGCTATCCGACACAAAGTAGCCCATCCTTCGGCAATCAACAGAGAGGTCATCCGCCGGACTACATCCTATGTACGCCGGGCTTTGGACCCTAACCCGAACGTACTCCTGCACGGTGCGTGACTGGCCGGTGAAGCAAAATCAAAGCAAATACAAATACACCGCTCGAGCAAGAGAAGACAACACCACTTCCCGGCAATCAACCCGCGGTACTGCTGACGTCTGAAGACCCTCGAACGAGACTACGATGCAGGGGAGCCCACACTCCTCGTCCCACGTGTAGGTAGTGCGTACAAGCCAAAAGGCTACTCAAGAAATCCGCCGAACCATTTAGCATTTTAATTAACCTGCGGGACAACCGTTATCGTTTCCTCGACTTAACCGACCCGCGGTCAACGACAGCAGTCAGGTCCACCAGTACATCGGTGCCTGCCCTGTCGTCCCACCAAGTCACTGCGGTTACCAACAAGGTGAACCGTCTCCTTACCTTGTCTCGCGTTTGCTCTTGGTAGAGCTCGACTTTCGTGGTTTGGTAACTCTCGCGAGATACGAGCAGGGGCCAAGCACGCCAGTAACGTCGGTCGTACCCTCCCTGTCGTTCCCGACGATATACCTCTCGCGGGCACCGTTGGGTCGCCCGACTTTCTTACCTTTAAGGACAATCGCTGTCCAGGACCCTATGGCGGCAAGACAAAGTCAGCCTCGGGTGGAGTACAAGGATTACTCCCGGATAGCTCACACTTGAGGTGACTAGGCATAACCCAAATAGGGGCCTTTGGCGGTGTCTGCTTTGTACCGTACCTGTGCAGCTGTATATATTGTATCCGTGTTCACCCCCTGAGTGATCACGGCCCGCTATCTAGTCCTAACTAACAATGCGCAGGGTTCACTGCTGAATAATGCATAAATATAATAGGCAGCATAGGATAAAGGGGGTACATCAAGGGGCGACAAAATCAGGGTATGCAATTGAATAGGATTGTAATCGTAGCAGCAGCAGTAACAATGCCTAGTGCAAGAAATGTACGGAAAGATAGGCGATATCTGGGGAAGAGAATGGCTCTGCTTGCCTGGAAGCTCGACGGTAGGGGCAGGGTCGTCGACGAAGTAGTCGTACCCGGCAGCAGTGTAGTCGGCGGTAGCAGCAGGGTCTACCGGAGATTAAGGGGGGGGAGGAAACAGTAAATACACAGCAATAATATACAAACATATGCATGACATGATAGATGGAATGTTAACTGTGTTCTAACGCAGTACGATGTATCAGGCTCAGAGCGGGAATTCATCCGGGGATGAACTACCGGCTCCGGGTGATTACCGGACAGGGTGTCCGGAGGGGTAAGGGTTCATGCCGGAGGTGTTGTGGGTACCGGAAAAACATCAGGGGGGTGTATCCGTGTTAGCTGAACCATTCCGGACAACTTTCGTGTTCGGAATAAATTCATCCGGGTACTTTTTATCGGTACCGGGAATTATCGACAGACAGCCCGGAGGGGGGAATGTCGATGATCGGTGTGTTAGGGAGGTGGGGTAGACATACGGATAGCGTATTCTTATTCGTTGTATTTTTCTGATCAACTTTCATGTATAAAGTTTTTCGATCCGGGTTACGGTTTAAAAGATATCTAATTTCTAATATTTAAATGATTTTTTGGAATTTCTGGAATTTCTTTTATTATTAAAATCAACGTTATCCAGAACAGTGCAGTTTGACTGGTCAACCCTGACCAGTGGGTCCCACTGGTCAGCCTCACATGCTAATAAAACATTTTAATTAAATTTAATTACCCACTGGACCCACATGTCATAGCCTAGCAGTGAATAAATCTATTTATTAAAATCTAACAGGCAGTGGGGCCTAGTTGACATACACACATAAGTAAATATCTGTTTAATTAACTTTTAAAAGGCATGGGGCCCAATTGTCATACACAGGGGGGGGGTTACCTCAAGTTTTATTAACAGAGAGATTAGGGGGGGGGGGGTTAGCCTGGCTAATTAAACAGGGGGGGTCCACGGGTCAGTGGCCTAATAGGCCACACGCAGCACAGCACGGCCGGGGCCATGGCCGTGGCAGTGGCCGGCGGCAGCGAGCCACGGCGGCTGCAGCGGGGGCGGTCGCACGGGCGCGCGTGTGCGCGCAAGGTACGGGGTGGCGCGGTTTAAGGAGACCAGGGGCATGGCCAGGGCGCGCACTGGGCACGGGCATGCCCGGCCACGGCAGCCGCGGTGACGCCCGAAGCAGTGGATGGCGGGGAAAGGTGTTCCGGCGGTCGTTTCGGCGAGGGGAGAGGAGGGAGAGATGCGGCAGCTCACAGCGGTGCTCGGGGAGGGCTCGTGGTGGCGCGAGGGGGACGACGCCGAGCTCCCGGTCATCAATGGCGGGCCGGTCCGAGGTTGAAGGAACTCCCGATTCGCAGTGCACATAGCTCCCCGGTTTCGATCGCGAGCACAGGGCGAAGCAGAGGACGCCGGCGATGCTTCCGGACAGCTTGGCGCGGCAGGGCACGGCCGTTATCCGCGTGTATTCGCCGGCGGCGCCCACGGCAGAGCTCGGCTCGGGATAGGACGGGGCGTGACGCTGGAGAGAGATGAACGAGGGGGGGAAAGATCTTCTCCTCCTCCACGGGGGCACGGCTTCGGCCTTATCCTCTCCGAGGGGCTCCTGTAGCGACCGCGGCGTCGGCGTCGGCGTCGAGCTGGTCCAGCCATGGCCGACCCGGTCGAAGGAACAGGACGGGGAGGGAGATGGAAAAAGAAAAGAAAAAGGGCCCGGGTGGGCCAGATCAGTGGGCCTCGCCCCGTGCGACTAATAGACAGAGCCCCATTTTGTTCTTTTCTTTTTCTGTAAAATTCAGTTAGTATTTATTTAAATGGCTTAGGCATTTTTATATTATGCAATTTTGGTTCCTTAATTAGTAGAGCATATTCCTAGGGTACCACAAAAAGTTTAGGGTTTTTCTAAACTCTTTTGCTAATTTATTTTATTATGAAATGAGAAATTGGCCTGGAATTGCTACTGTTATTAATTGTTTGCAATTTTCAGTAGCCCAATAAATACCAATGATTACATGGGCATGGTCCAATGATTATTTGGGATTTTATAAAAGTGGTTCCAAGATTTTTGGAAAAGATTTATTGTCACCATATTTTTAATATTCATCAAAAGGCATTTTAGGGTTTGTTTGAATTTTATTTCAAATGGCTTGGACTTTGTTTTCATCCATGATGATCAAGGCCCATGGTTCACTTTGCTTGCAACAATATCAAAGGATAATTTGAATTTGAACTGAACCAGTTGATCAACAAAAGTTTTTGAACATTACAGATGAACAGTAACAGTGATTACTGTTCACTGACAGTGAGGGTGTTACAAATCTCCCCCACTACAAAGAATTCTCGTCCCGAGAATTAAAAGGTAGTGTAAGGGGTAGAGTTTTGGTTTCGTATTCTAGCGAATCTTCTGATTCCTGTTGTCCTTCTCGAAGAAGCTTATCCTTCTCGTTGACGTCTTCACTCCCATGTATCAGTGCATGTTGATGGGTTGTCATCCTTCATTCAGGGTCTTCATCGTACTTACGAATAGGCTCGGGTTAAACTCAAGGGGTCGGATCGGTACAAGGCTAATCAACCGAGATGGTCCAAGTGAATGGGGTACAAAGTATCTCACGAGTTACACTCAGGGAGATACATCGAGATAAACAAGAGAAGGCATGAGACGTTTTCAAGCGGATAGGCATGCATTCGATGCCGATGACGGATGATGGACAGGGGTTCAGAGCATTAGGCATAAGCATGATATCGGGCCAGATATCGCAAGGTAGATGACAAGAGTCAGGTTTCGATCCTGTGGAACTGTGGGTTATGGGCCCACACTGGATAAGAAGGGTGGAGACAAACAATGCGATCAAGTTGCAAGGTAAGTCAGAGAACAGCTTGTTAGCTAAGTTGGCAACAACGTCGGTACCAAGGGCGGGGGACAAAGAGAACCATTTTCCTGCTCGTTAAGACGAGGCGGACCAGTAGGCAAAGTTCTCATCCATCGGGGGTTGCCGAAAGGTTATCAACAATAGTAACAGGTTGTACGGACAAGGTAGTACACCGAAGTGTTTACATAAGCAGGGAATTATCACTGCTCAGATAATTGATATTAAAAGAAAGGTCAAACAGACCAATGGAAATGAAATTGTGATGATACACCGGTATCAGGTGTATATCTTTCCCAAGGGAAAACAGAACAAGTAACACATGATCAAGTTTGTATTGGCAGGGAGTCAAAGGATGTCGTCGATGACAACACAAATCGTCGAGGGCAAGGATGGTATTTCACACGATGAGTCCAATTAACACTTGGTAGAGGCAAAAATGATGATGATGACCACGACACTTTATGTCGAGAGATTTCAAGAAATACAATCGAACAACGGCGACATCAAGAAAAAGGAATGGTGAAGCAAGAGTATTCGGTGTTCCCGGTTGGCGACAACCCAGAACCATGAAATAGCTATGACAGGGACAGGCATTGTTTCATCACAATTTATAAGATGTAGTGCAAAGGCATGATATCCTCGAGATACCAGGAGTAATACCCGAAGGTAAAATGGTGGATCATAGGTGTAAAAGAATTTACACCAAGGGGATAATTTCCTTTACAAGAAGATCTCATGATCAGTTCTACATCATATCCATGGGCATGAACACAAGTTTAAGGTCGACTCCCACTTCTTCAATGCATAACCTTTCACACACTTCTCGCTCACATGAAGGTTGTAGGATTGCAAGATCATCCGACGGAAGGCCAGTAGAGTATAACCCGCATAAAATTTGGGTTCTTCAGATTAGGGGAAGCATAGGGTTAATCCATCGGGCATTTTGAAACCCATACAACAAATATCATAAGCAAGGGATACAAGTTCGAAAGCAGAAGGCTGACGTCATGGAGCAGACGATATCATTTGCCAAGGGCATTTTATATCAGGGGAAATTCGTCAATGATTTAGGACACAAGGGGACGGCAGTAAATAACCCACCAAAAAGGTCAGGCGGCGTACAGAGAGTCTGGTGCGAGTATCGATACTCAACCATAAGATGAAGGGATGCGAAGGCATCGGATGGTAAAAGCATCAGAATAATTCGATGCTTAATTACAAAGGAATTATGATTCCCATAACGGTGTATCAGATTCAGATACATCGATCAAACATGGATAAGTTGAATATAAGCTTGACGTTCAATCAATTCAGTTTTGATTTACCGAGATCCAGCTCATGTCCGGAATGACGTCTGAGCCGGAAGAATGAATTCATAAGGATCAACAGATGATTGCGTGCACTAGCACACACGATGATTCAACAGATCAGAATGGAAATGGCAAGGGAGGTCATCAAAGTCTACAAGACAAACGGGATTAATCATAGTGCAAGCAGGTAAGAAGAATCTCCAAAGCAGTAGGCTGCCGAGGATTGTCGCGAGATCGAACAGTATTTCAAAGTATTTTGGGAATCACAGGAACAACTTAGGATGAACGGATCCTCGATAAATATGAGGAATTATCCGCAGGGTGAAAAGAAGCTGCAAGAAAGTATGCACAAAGGATTTACCAAATAACGGAGATTATATCGAGGCATCTTGTAAACACAAGAGTATCTGGGATTGAATGGATGAATGAAAGGTGTATGTGGTTATACATACGGACTTATCGGTGGCAGGGAATTGGAAAGGTGATCGGCACCTATGGTATCGGGAATTCTATCAGAAAGTAATCTTTGGAATCTTCTCGTGAATCAAGCGATCATCTGGAATGAGGGGCTCTCCGGGAGGAAGTAGTCACGAGAACCTAATGTCAGAGTTAGCAAAATCTTTAACCCGAAAGGAAGAGAGAGCAGAGTCCCAGAGTAAAGGTACGGAGTAAAAGATCCTAATACCACCCAGTCGGCGACGTGGGCCGATAAGCCACACGACACTATTAGAAAAGTAGTTTTGCAAATACTAGACTCGACTTCGACCAAGGAGTTGGAAGGGGGTCTCCTACAGGCAGTCGACTCTGATACCAACTTGTGACGCCCCCAAAATCAATCCGTGTACAGTAATCATACACGCAGGGTACACGACTGAGATTAGGGTGCCACGGTGAGAATATCACAGCACAACACTAAACACAAAAGGATAAACCAATATGTTACAATAAAGGGGGGTCACGCGGACCCGAATACATAAGTTATACAAGCCATAATATCTGAGTACAGACATAGTTAGTCAAGTTTTGCCTTAAGAAGGCTAGCACAAATAACATCAGAGATACAGATCGAAAAGGCAAGGCCTCCTGCCTGGGAGCCTCCGAAACTACTCCTGGTCCTGGTCAGCGGGGGTCTCGACGTAGTAGTATCCGCCTCCGGGGTACTCCTGCTCCTGGGCTCCAACGTCGACTGCAGCGGCCGATCAGGCAAAACAGTAAAGGAAATAAAGCAGGTGAGTATCTAGTATACCCGCGAGTCTTACGTCCGCTACTAAGAATTATGCATTGTATCAACAGAAAGAAGAGGCTGTATATAGTGGACTGAAAGACAGAAATCCAGAGCAAGGGTAAGAAGCTAGGCCTATCGACGACTAGCATCTTCCGACGATGTCTTGCAGCATGAGGTAAGAATCAGCCAACAGTTCATATAAAGCGTAAAGTAACAACGAAGCAGAAGTTGCTGCAACATTGTATCATATAAGTTGTAATGATTAACAATAATAATAATGCCTCCGAGTTCACCTCCTCGACATCCCTGCGAGGAAGAAAACCCGGAACCATACAGTTTAATAGTAATAGTTTCTAGTGGTAAGATCCAGCTTTAGCATAAAGCGTCCTGTTACCGTGGACACGGCTATTCGAATAGATTAATCTTCCCTGCAGGGGTGCATTGGCGTGACTCTACGACGCTCGGATCTCCAGGGTGGCGGGAACCTTGTTAGGGAACGCTCCACCAAAGCTATCCGACACAAAGTAGCCCATCCTTCGGCAAGCAACAGAGAGGTCATCCGCCGGACAATATCCTATGTACGCCGGGCTTTGGACCCTAACCCGAATGTACTCCTGCACGGTGCGTGACTGGCTGGTGAAGCAAAATCAATGCAAATACAAATACACCGCTCGAGCAAGAGAAGACAACACCACATCCCGGCAATCAGCCCGCGGTACTGCTGACGTCTGAAGACCCTCGAATGAGAATACGATGCAGGGGGGCCCACACTCCTCGTCCCACGTGTAGGTAGTGCGTACAAGCCAAAAGGCTACTCAAGACATCCGCCGAACCATTTAGCATTTTAATTAACCTGCGGGACAACCGTTATCGTTGCCTCGACTTAACCGACCCGCGGTCAACGACAGCAGTCAGGTCCACCAGTACATCGGTGCCTGCCCTGTCGTCCCACCAAGTCACTGCGGTTACCAACAAGGTGAACCGTCTCCTTACCTTGTCTCGCGTTTGCTCTTGGTAGAGCTCGACTTTCGTGGTTTGGTAACTATCGCGAGATACGAGCAGGGGCCAAGCACGCCAGTAACGTCGGTCGTACCCTCCCTGTCGTTCCCGACGATATACCTCTCGCGGGCACCGTTGGGTCGCCCGACTTTCTTACCTTTAAGGACAACCGCTGTCCAGGACCCAATGGCGGCAAGACAAAGTCAGCCTCGGGTGGAGTACAAGGATTACTCCTGGATAGCTCACACTTGAGGTGACTAGGCATAACCAAAATAGGGGCCTTTGGCGGTGTCTGCTTTGTACCGTACCTGTGCAGTTGTATATATTGTATCCGTGTTCACCCCCTGAGTGATCACGGCCCGCTATCTAGTCCTAACTAACAATGCGCAGGGTTCACTGCTGAATAATGCATAAATATAATAGGCAGCATAGGATAAAGGGGGTACATCAAGGGGCGACAAAATCAGGCTATGCAATTGAATAGGATTGTAATCGTAGCAGCAGTAGTAACAATGCCTAGTGCAAGAAATGTACGGAAATATAGGCGATATCTGGGGAAGAGAATGGCTCTGCTTGCCTGGAAGCTCGACGGTAGGGGCAGGGTCGTCGACGAAGTAGTCGTACCCGGCAGCAGTGTAGTCGGCGGTAGCAGCAGGGTATACCGGAGATTAAGGGGGGGGGAGGAAACAGTAAATACACAGCAATAATATACAAACATATGCATGACATGATAGATGGAATGTTAACGGTGTTCTAACGCAGTACGATGTATCAGGCTCAGAGCGGGAATTCATCCGGGGATGAACTACCGGCTCCGGGTGATTACCGGACAGGGTGTCCGGAGGGGTAAGGGTTCATGCCGGAGGTGTCGTGGGTACCGGACAAACATAAGGGGGGTGTATCCGTGTTAGCTGAACCATTCCGGACAACTTTCGTGTTCGGAATAAATTCATCCGGGTAGTTTTTATCGGTACCGGGAACTATCGACAGACAGCCCGGAGGGGGGAATGTCGATGATCGGTGTGTTAGGGAGGTGGGGTAGACATACGGATAGCGTATTCTTATTCATTGTATTTTTCTGATCAACTTTCATGTATAAAGTTTTTCGATCCGGGTTACGGTTTAAAAGATATTGAATTTCTAATATTTAAATGATTTTTTGGAATTTCTGGAATTTCTTTTATTATTAAAATCAACATTATCCAGAACAGTGCAGTTTGACTGGTCAACCCTGACCAGTGGGTCCCACTGGTCAGCCTCACATGCTAATAAAACATATTAGTTAAATTTAATTACCCACTGGACCCACATGTCATAGCCTAGCAGTGAATAAATCTATTTATTAAAATCTAACAGGCAGTGGGGCCTAGTTGTCATACACACATAAGTAAATATCTGTTTAATTAACTTTTAAAAGGCATGGGGCCCAATTGTCATACACAGGGGGGGGGGGGGGTTACCTCCAGTTTTATTAACAGAGAGATTAGGGGGGGGGGGGTTAGCCTGGCTAATTAACCAGGGGGGTCCACGGGTCAGTGGCCTAATAGGCCACACGCAGCACAGCACGGCCGGGGCCATGGCCGTGGCAGTGGCCGGCGGCAGCGAGCCGCGGCGCCTGCAGGGGGGGGGGGGTCGCACGGGCGCGCGTGTGCGCGCAAGGTACGGGGTGGCGCGGTTTAAGGAGACCAGGGGCATGGCCAGGGCGCGCACTGGGCACGGGCATGCCCGGCCACGGCAGCCGCGGTGACGCCCGAAGCAGTGGATGGCGGGGAAAGGTGTTCCGGCGGTCGTTTCGGCGAGGGGAGAGGAGGGAGAGATGCGGCAGCTCACAGCGGTGCTCGGGGAGGGCTCGTGGTGGCGCGAGGGGGACGACGCCGAGCTCCCGGTCGTCAATGGCGGGCCGGTCCGAGGTTGAAGGAACTCCCGATTCGCAGTGCACGTAGCTCCCCGGTTTCGATCGCGAGCACAGGGCGAAGCAGAGGACGCCGGCGATGCTTCCGGACAGCTTGGCGCGGCAGGGCACGGCCGTTAGCCGCGTGTATTCGCCAACGGCGCCCACGGCAGAGCTCGGCTCGGGATAGGACGGGGCGTGACGCTGGAGAGAGATGAACGAGGGGGGGGGGGGGAAAGATCTTCTCCTCCTCCACGGGGGCACGGCTTCGGCCTTATCCTCTCCGAGGGGCTCCTGTAGCGACCGCGGCGTCGGCGTCGAGCTGGTCCAGCCATGGCCGACCCGGTCGAAGGAACAGGACGGGGAGGGAGATGGAAAAAGAAAAGAAAAAGGGCCCGGGTGGGCCAGATCAGTGGGCCTCGCCCCATGCGACTAATAGACAGAGCCCCATTTTGTTCTTTTCTTTTTCTGTAAAATTCAGTTAGTATTTATTTAAATGGCTTAGGCATTTTTATATTATGCAATTTTGGTTCCTTAATTAGTAGAGCATATTCCTAGGGTACCACAAAAAGTTTAGGGTTTTTCTAAACTCTTTTGATAATTTATTTTATTATTAAATGAGCAATTGGCCTGGAATTGCTACTGTTATTAATTGTTTGCAATTTTCAGTAGCCCAATAAATACCAATGATTACATGGGCATGGTCCAATGATTATTTGGGATTTTATAAAAGTGGTTCCAAGATTTTTGGAAAAGATTTATTGTCACCATATTTTTAATATTCATCAAAAGGCATTTTAGGGTTTGTTTGAATTTTATTTCAAATGGCTTGGACTTTGTTTTCATCCATGATGATCAAGGCCCATGGTTCACTTTGCTTGCAACAATATCAAAGGATAATTTGAATTTGAACTGAACCAGTTGATCAACAAAAGTTTTTGAACATTACAGATGAACAGTAACAGTGATTACTGTTCACTGACAGTGAGGGTGTTACAGACATCCACCTTCTCATGACTTGATCTTCATGTCATACATGTTCCTGCTACACTAGCAGAGGCATACATTTGCATACATCATGATAGCTACATCTTCTTTATGATGAGTACCTTGTAAAGTGTGAAGATCTTCTATACTTCTTGTAAAATAGAGTGTTGCCCTTAAGTGAGGAAAATATCCCAAAGAGGACAAATTTAAAAGATCCCAAAGAGGAAAAATGAGATTTAAATAGAAAGATCCATTGAGGCCACCAAAAAAATACAAAAAATAGAAAAAAATATAAAAAGAAAATAAAAAGAGAGAAGGGGGAAACACTACTATTACTTTTGAAAGATCCACACTCATACTCCCTCTTATATCTTGTGCTCCATAGAGATAATCATATATGCATATAGATATGTGGGGACCTTCACACTAAAGAACTTGGATTGCATATTCCAAGGACGAGCTTCCTCAAACGAGCTCTGGGTCTTCTTGAGCGAGCAAGTTGTATGCACCCCCACTAGTTCCATTGGAGAGATTTTCTTAGCTCATATGTGCATTTGTAGAATGTCAATCCCTAGTCCTCATATCATATCTATAATTTGGCTTTCTCTCGCCTACGATTGTGCTCATTGATGTGAGCCTTTCACACCCTTTTTGTCTTCTTCCTCCCCCATATCTCTCTCTTTTCCATCCTAAGTGTCAAATCTCGTGCTTACGCTTATCCATTGCATGAGTGCTCAAAATATCGCAAGGGAGTGGATCAAATTGACTTGTACCTGGCTAGTGGTCTGGGGACGAGTCAAGTTAAGATTCCTAAGAAGACTAAGTGTGAAACTTTAGTAGATTGAGTTCTCAACAAATACATATTTTTTTCTCGTATTCCCACCCCCCACTACTTGCACGCAAACACCATCTTCAGACATTCGAGTCACGGTCAACGAGAGCTCTTGCACCTTTATGTTCTTATGTTCCTTGTTTCAATGCTAATATAGACTCTTGCCTGTTATGACTTCAGTTGAATTACATACCTTGATTGCTTTACTTACAAAGTTCTTATATGGTTGTTAGCATGTCACCACAGAAATTATGCTTGTTATCATTTACCTACTCGAGGACGAGCATGAATTAAGCTTGGGGATGTTCATACGTCCTAAACGTATCTATAATATACGCTTGGTCCATGCATGTTTTGTGTGATATTGTTATGTTTTATATACACTCTTATACACTTTTGATCATATTTGGACTAACCTATTAACTCAGTGCACCCGAGTGCCAGTTCCTGTTTTCGGCTATTTTTCTATTTCAGGTTTCCCCCATATAAAAAGTGCCAGAAAATACAATAAAAAATCAGCGCATCGGAAGATTACGGAATCACCAAGAGGGGCCAGAGGGGACCCACCAGGTCCCCAGACGCCCTCCCGGCACGCCCTAGAGAGAGGCCGCGCCAGGGGGCCGCGTGGACCCCTGGTGGCCCCCCTGGCTTCCCCCCTCCGCCTATATATTCTCCGTCGCGGGAAACATCCGAAGACAGAACCCTTTTTAGCGATCTCGCCTCTGTTCCACCGTCGCCGCGCTAACAAGATCGGGAGCGCCAGCAGACCTCTTCCCGGAACCCTGCCAGAGGGAGGATTGACCTCCGGGAGCTTCTCCTCCACCATGAACGCTTCCCGGATGATCTGTGAGTAGTCCACCTTGGACCATGGTTCCATGATCAGTGGCTATGTGATGTTCTCCTCCCCTCTTTGTTCTTCATGGATTAGACCTTGTGAGCTGCCATACATGATCAAGGCACATATGTAATTCTTTCTGTTGTCGCTAAGCTGAGTTTGCTGGGATCTGATGGATTATGAGACTATGTTCAGATTGTGATTGAGTAATATATTTGGTTCTTATCTTTTATATTTTTGTTCTTGAGTAATTCTTTCATGTTCTCCGTTGCTGTCTATTGCTTTGGCCAAGTAGTAGGTAGTGACTCCAAGAGGGAGCATTATTATTGATTGTGGGTTCATGCCCCCTGATGACTAGCATGCGTGATAGAAACATGAGTCTAGGGGATGTGTTGTTGCCACAAGGGGGAAAACAATGGTGCTTGTAACCGCGGTTACAAGGATTCTTTACTTTATGAAAAGTTCTTCAATGGAGTTGTCTGTTGCTTTGGGTTTACACTTTGGGTGGGGCTCGCAACTTAATACCAGCGAGATGTTTTGGATAGATATCTCAAGGTGGATGATTAGTAGTAGATGCAAATGGATTTCGATCTGCTTATTTTGGCGTACCGCCATGCTTTTGAGCCTCTTCCTTCCTTTGTAGCATAGTTAGCATTGGTTTGCGCCCGTAATCCTGTCAATTGCCCAGGTGTGATTTGTTTACCTCGCATAGCAGTTTTATCATATTTTGGAAGAGAGACATCACTAGTGAACATCATGGGACCCCGGTCCATATTCTCATCATTGTTTACACGCTCAATTTATTTCCTGTTTTTACTTTCCAGTTGCAATTATCACTACCTATTATCTGTTACGTTGATCCTTTGTAAACAGCAATGCCAGAGGGATTGACAACCTCTCTTTACTCGTTGGGAGGAATGTTAGTTGTTGTGTGTGCAGGTCCAGGCAAAGCAAGTGATTCTTTTTAGACGGCGCATCACTTGCCGAACCACCTACTTGAAGTTATCAGAGTCCTACGGGAGACGATCTAAACCTTGGCATCTTTGGCAAGGGAAATTTGCTGCTATCCTACATCTAACCTTCCACTTGGGGTAACCAACAGGGAGTCAGTATCAGACGCTGAGCTTGGGAGCCATGGAGAAAGTTGCAGAGGGAGGAGAGGAAGAAGAAGATGCGCGCACTCAAAAGATTGGATCACTAGACGACTATTTATATAGTCACAAGGGGATGATCAATCAATGCCATAAAAGCAGGAGTAGATTACCCCTGATAGGTGACATTTATGAAGGCTCTTCGTTTATCACCACGAGATAAATGTCCTCAACAGTGGCGTTTCGGGAAAAGAAACCATAAATACAGTAACGGATCTTCGACTAAAAGTCAAATGAAAATTTTAAAAGAATAAAGATGAAACGAAGTTAGAAAGAATCGGCTCCGACTCATCAAGCATAAAATTCGGCTTGACCAATTGAAAATTCAGGTTGATCAATTGAAGAGTCGGTGACCATGATGGAATCAAGAAGATTTTTGAGAAGACTGAAGCATCACACCAATCTTGTGGGCTAATGTCAGGGGGATGGACCAAGCCCATAACCTAGCATTAGACTTATGGGACGACTCTATAAGGCCCACGAGAGAAGACCCAGCCACGAGCCGGATGTTCCTAACGTGAAGATTGAAGTCATGGAAGGAATTTGACTTACCTTGTATAGCACGTAGCATATTTGCAAAGTAGAATAGGACTCCACTTCCTGTAGGAGTCGGACTCGCAGAAACCCCCGGACCCGATGCCTTTATAAGTCTCCTCGTATCCACCTCGCAGCAAAGGTCCCATGTCAAGTTTGACTCTTCGAACATCTGCCTTGACTTTCCCACGACAAGACCCCCGAGCGCTTAGGACTTTAGACCGGCGGGGACCTCTCTGATAAGCCGTAAGATGGGCCTCGGCGTGTCGGATAGCGTCAGTGGGGAATTCCCAAACAAGATGTACGCCACCCTGGAGATCCGAGCGTATAGGGTAACAGTAGTGCATCCCCTGCAGGGATGATAATCTATTCGAATAGCCGTGTCCACGGTAACATGACGCTTTATGCTGAAGCCAGACTCTACTACTACAAACTAATACTATTAAACTGATTGGTTCCGGGTTTTCTTCCTCGTAGGGAAGTCGAGGAAGGATTATCGGAGGCATTGATAATTGTTAATTAATACAACTTACTATTATACAATGCTGCAGCAACTTCTGCTGCATTGTTACTTTATGCTTTATATGAACTGGTGGTTGTTCTCTTCTTGTGTTGCAAGACTCGTCAGAAGATGCTAGTCTTCGATAGGCCTAGCTCATTCCCTCTTACACTGGTACTTCTATCATACAGTCCACTATACATCCTCTTCATCCATTTTGATACAAGTGCATAAATGCTTACTAGCCTGGGATTAAGTCTCGCTGAGTATGCTAGATACTCACCCTTGCTTTTCCCCTCCCCTTTATGTTTTGAATACGCGGTTGCTACAATCATACGCGAGGTGTCCTGGAGCAGGAGATCCCTGATGCCGACCACCGCAACATGAAGATCCCCGATGCCTCCTACGACATGGAGATCCCGACGACCAGGAGTAGTTTGGAGGTTCCCAGGCAGGAGGCCTCGCCTTTTCGATCGTTGTTATTTTTGTGCTAGCCTTCTTAAGGAAAATCATGTGTACCTTGTGTCTGTACTCAGATACTATTGATTCCACAAAATTTGTGCTCTCGATCTGTTGTATTCGAGCCCTCGTGGCCCCCTGGCTTGTATTAAACAACTTGCATTATTTTATTTGTGGAGTTGTGTTCTGATATCTTATCATGAGTCCCTTATCTCGATCGTGTACCTTGCGTGTATGATTAATGTACGGCTTGATTTTGGGGGCGTCACAAGTTGGTATTAGAGCCGACTGCCTGTAGGACACCCGCTTCCAACTCCTTGGTAGAAGTCGAGTCTAGTCTTTGCAAAACTACTTTACTAACAATGCCGTATGGCTTATCGACCCACATCGCAAACTGGCTGGTATTAGGATTTTTTCCTCCATACCTTTACTCTGGGACTCTGATCACTCTTCTCTTTCGAGTTAAAGATTTTGCTAACACTAACTCTAGGTTCTCGTGACTACTTCCTCCCGAAGAGCCATTCACCCCAGATGATCTCTTGCTTCGCCAGAAGATTTCAAAGATACTCTTCGGTAAATTCCCTAGACCCTTATGCCCACTGCCTTGCAGTTCCCTACTGATGGCTTCTCGCCCCTCGTTGGTTACCCCAAGTGGAAGGTTGAGATGCACCGTAGCGGTAATTTCCCTCAGTAAAGATACCAAGGTTTATCTCCAGTAGGACTCAACGATAAGTACGATAGGTGGCAACGGCGCCAGAAATTATTCTGATGCGTGGAGTTGTCGTGGACCTGCACAAAACAAATAACTTTGCTCCCAACGAGTTCAGTGGAGTTGTCAATTCCTCCGGCCTTGTCGTTTACAAAGGATCAAACGCAAGAGATAAAAAGGTACTAGTAAAAGTAAAAACAGAAAGGTAAATAGTGGGTGTGAACAATGGTATGAAGATGGGCCGGAGTCCCGTGATTTGCACTAGGGATGTCTCTCTCCCAAAAGACGATAAAAATGCTTGCGAGGTAAACAAATCACAGTTGGGCAATTGACAGGATTATGAAGGCACCGCCATGCTAACTATGCTGCAAAGAAAGGAAGGGCTCAAAAGCAATGGGCAGTATGCCAAGGTAAGTAGACCGAAATCCATCTGCATATACTACGAATCATCCACCTTGAGATATCTATCCAGAACATCTCGCTGGTATTAAGTTCCGAATCCCACCCATAGTGTAAACTCAAAGCAACAGACAACTGCATTAAAAGAACTTTGCGTAAAGTAAACAATTCTTGCACCAATAGGCACAATCACCATTGTTTTATCCCTGGTGGCAACAACACATCCCCTAGTCTCATGTTTCTGTCACTCAAGCTAGACATCAGGGGGCTGAACCCACAATCGAGCATAACACTCTCTCTTGGAGTTGCAAGCAAATAACTTGGCCAAAGAAAATACTGCAACGGAGAACATGCAAGAATTTACTCAAGAACAAAATATAAAAGGGCAAACCAAATATATTACTCATCACAAATTGAACATAGTCTCATAATCCATCAGATCCCAACAAACTCAGCATAGCAACAACAGAAAATTACATAGGTGCCTCGATCATGTGAGGCAGCTCACGAGGTCTCGAAAGTGGAAGCACAAAAGAGGGAGAGGACATCACATAGCTACTGATCACGGACCCATGGTCCAAGGGGGACTACTCACGGTACATACGGGAGGCGTCCATGGCTATGGATGGTCTCCCGGAGGGGTGATCTCCTTCCGGCAGGGTGCCGGGGCAGCTTCTCCAGGCAGCCCCGATCTGAAAACGGCGACGGCGGCGGAACAGAGAGGTTTCCGTGAAAAAGAGTTCTTGTTTAGGGGTTTCTACCCCGAGGGGGTTATATAGGCGAAGGGGGGCGTCGAGGGGCCACCCAGGGCAGCCAGGAGGGTGCCTGGCACGCCCTAGGGTTGGGGCCGCGCCAGGGACCCTTGTGGCTCCCTGGTGGTGGTCCCGGCTCTCTCCCTTGGTTATTCCGGAAGATTCCTGCCCGCTGATTTTTAATATAATATTTGCGGAATTTTTTGGGCACTTTAATCAGCCGGAAAACCTGAAAAACAAAAACAGCAGAGAACCAGAAGCTGGCAACTGGGTGCACTGAGTTAGTAGGTTAGTCCAAATTGGTTTAAAAGTGTAATAAAGTTCAACCAAAACATGGCAAAGTCACACAAAACATGCATGGAGCAAGCAGAAATTATAGATACGTTTGGGACGTATCAACATCCCCAAGCTTAATTCCTGCTCGTCCTCGAGTAGGTAAATGATAACAACCATAATTTTTGTGGTGACATGCCACACAACCAAATAAGGACTGTTAAGTAAAGCAATCAAAGCATGCAATTCAATTCAAGTCTTAACAGGCAAGAGTCTATATTGGCATTAACACAAGCAACAAAAGAACAAAAGGTGCAAGAGCTCTTGCTGTCCGTGACTCGAATGTCTCCAGATGGTGTTTGCGTGCAAGCAAGGGACTGGGAAGAAAGAGAAAAAAAAGGTTGTTGAGAACAACTATCTACTAAAGTTTCACACTTAGTCTCCTTTGGATTCTTATCTGGACTCGTCCCCATACCACTAGCCAGGTACAAGTCAAACTGATACACTCACTTTCGATATTTTGAGCACTCATGCAATGGATGAGCGTGAGCAAGAAAGTTGACACCTAAAAGGCAAAACAGAAAAAGGGTGGAGGAGGAAGACAAAAAGGTGTGTGAAAGGCTCACATCAATGAGGACAATCATAGGCGAGAGAAGGCCATATGATAGATATGATGTGAGGAGTAGGGATTGCCATACAACGGATGCACATGTGAGCTAAAAGCTCTCCAATGGAACTAGTGGGGGTGCATCTAACTTGCTTGCTCAAGAAGACCTAGATCTCGTTTGAGGAGGCTCATCATTGGAATATACAAGCCAAGTTCTATAGTGTAAAAGTTCCCCACATAGCTATATGCATGATGATAATCTCTATGGAGTACAAGGGATAGAAGATGAAGTACTAGTGTGGATCTCTCAAAAGGAATAGTAGTATGCCCCCTTCTCTCTTTTTATTTTTCTTTTTCTCCTTTTTTTCTCTTTTATTTTTATTTTTTGGTGGCCTCAATGGCTCTTTCTATTTAACTCTCATTTGTCCTCTTTGAGATCTTTTGATTTTGTCCTCTTTGGGATCTTTTCCTCACTTTAGGGGCAATACTCTATATTTTACAAGAATATAGGAGATCTTTCACACTTTACAAAGGTACTCACAAAAATAAAATGTAACTAATCATGATGCAAATGTATGCCTCTGCCATGATAGCAGGATATGCAATGATACTAGCGCG
Organism: Bromus sterilis; assembly: GCA_950022295.1. NCBI lineage: Eukaryota > Viridiplantae > Streptophyta > Magnoliopsida > Poales > Poaceae > Bromus > Bromus sterilis. The sequence continues at coordinate 130,665,323 of OX465601.1, read as the reverse complement.
TCATGTAGCAATGATTAGGGCAAGGCCCAACTAACATGCGGCTCATCAATCAAGCAAGTAGAATGTATGACATGAAGATCAAGTCATGAGAGGGTGGATGTTGCATGGCAATGTATCTCGGAAAGGCTATGGAAATGCGTTGTAGGTAGGTATGGTGGCTGTTTTGAGGAAAGATATAATGAGGCTTATGATGACAGAGCATATCATGCCAAGGGTTTGGATGCACCGGCGAAGTATGCGCCAACTCTCGAGGTGAGAAAGGGCAATGCACGGTACCGAAGAGGCTAGAAAAAGTATGGGTAGGTGGAAGTGTCAACTTTCGAATACTCACATTAGTCCGAAGAACTCATGCACTTATTATCGGTTACTCTCAATCTAATAGGAGGTTCACAAAGAGACAGGTACCCCGAGGAGGAGTGTATGGGGGTTTGGTTATCCTTGCGCATCCTCGACTCCTGGTACGTGAGTGTACTCTAATATTCGAACCCTCCAGAGGTTAGTGATCCATCTAGTAGCTAGAGTTCTCAACAGGGGTTTTTTGGTTTTCGAAAAACACACGGATTGCCCAAAATACGTCATCTATCACTAATAGGCAAGAGCTCTTGACACCAAAAGTTCAAACATTACTCTAGTCAATACCTCAAAACTATTGCAAGTTACTACTTCAAAGAGAAAAGCAACTTTAACTACCTACTTTCTAGTCAAGACACAGAACTCAGTGCAACAGGCAAACTCTCTAACAAGATAAAACATGCAACCTATAGAAAGTTCAACCTGAAAAGAAAAGCTCTAGAAAAACTAAAGCACTACAGCTAAACAGACCAGCAGCTAAGAAAAGAAAAAGAACAACTCACAGCTAAAAGAAATAAGCATGCAAATCCTATGAGGAGTTCTAGTTCAAGTGGAGCGTGTTTCTCTCCCACACAAAAGAGTAAGTTGGGGTCTAACTTGTTACTACAGCAAAGAAAGCAAAACAAACCTAGAAAAGTAAAGAGCGAGACGCTCCAAGAAAAGCACATAACGCATGAAGTGATAAAAATATAGTGCAACAAAAGACAGACCGATGATTGTTGATGAAGAAGGGGATGCACCGGGGGCATCCCCAAGCTTAGACGCTTGAGTATCCTTGAATATTTATTGGGGGTGCACTTGGAAATCCCCAAGCTTGAGCGCTTGACACTCCTGGATCTTCTTTCATCACCTTCCATCGCGCACTTGAAAACTCCCTTCATACATAACTCATTGTAGGCTGATTAGAGAGGTTAGTACCATAATAAAATAATTTTCCTCTACTGCAAATAAAGATTTCCATGAAGAGCTACTGTTTCTCTTGCCTGCCCAAAAAAGTTTGCAAAGAAAAAGCAAGCTTAAGGATTGCAAAACTGCGAAAAGAAAAACTGGGGCAGAAGTTGAGAAAAACAGAACAGCAGATAAAGGGGAATTTTTTCGAGGTACTTCTGCAACTCAAATAAAAAAACTTTGAACAGGGGCTAGCAAGCCAATTGTATGGAGCATGCTGTCAAAAAATTTCAGATCAAAAAGATGATCTAGTGATTTATCGCGAGTTTTCCCGTCAAGAAGACAGAATCTGTTTCTGGACAGCAAGCTCCAACTTTTGAACTTTCAAGCACTCTGAGGCTAAACTTGACAAAAAGCTTGAAAAATAAAGATACAATGATGTTGCTACAGTAGTAACAATCATCAAGACCACTAAGAACAGAACAAAAGCAAAAAGAAAAACCTAAATTCGTTGCGGGCTGCCTCCCGAAAGCGCTTCTTTAAAGCCATTAGCTAGGCTTAATGCAAAAGAAGAATCAAGTTTTATCAAGAGAAAGAGAATAACTAGCCCGAGTAACGGACTCAAAAGGTAACTTGATTTTATTTCTAGGGAAGTGTTTGATCCCTTTCTTGAGAGGGAATTGGAACTTGATAGTTCCCTCTTTCATGACAAGGTTAAGCAGAGCAGGTTTAATCTCATAAGAAGGTGCTGAAGTGGCAGGTGGAGCAATAGGAGTGCAGATAAAGTGACTGTTGTTGTGACTGGTGAAGTCACACAACTTAGTGTTTTCATTGGAACCCATAGTAGCAGCAGGTATTTCTGGTATTTTTGATTAGGGACACAAAAGTAAAAACTGAAAGGTAAACTAACAAGAGTAAAAAGCAAAGGTAAAAGATAGCGTGTAACTCCCCTATTTTTGATACAGGAGTCCGACAACGGCGCCAGAAATTGGCGGTTATCAGGACTCGCGTATTTGTACTTCCTTTGAGTCCCCGGCAACGGCGCCAGAAATTAGCTTGATGGCTTCTCGCCCCTCGTTGGTTACCCCAAGTGGAAGGTTGAGATGCAGCGTAGCGGTAATTTCCCTCAGTAAAGATACCAAGGTTTGTCTCCAGTAGGACTCAACGATAAGTACGATAGGTGGCAACGGCGCCAGAAATTATTCTGATGCGTGGAGTTGTCGTGGACCTTCACAAAACAAATAACTTTGCTCCCAACGAGTTCAGAGGAGTTGTCAATTCCTTCGGCCTTGTCGTTTACAAAGGATCAAACGCAAGAGATAAAAAGGTACTAGTAAAAGTAAAAACAGAAAGGTAAATAGTGGGTGTGAACAATGGTATGAAGATGGACCGGAGTCCCGTGATTTTCACTAGTGATGTCTCTCTCCCAAAAGACGATAAAAATGCTAGCGAGGTAAACAAATCACAGTTGGGAAATTGACAGGATTATGAAGGCACCACAATGCTAACTATGCTGCAAAGAAAGGAAGGGCTCAAAAGCAATGGGCAGTACGCCAAGGTAAGTAGACCGAAATCCATCTGCATCTACTACGAATCATCCACCTTGAGATATCTATCCAGAACATCTCGCTGGTATTAAGTTGTGAATCCCACCCAAAGTGTAAACTCAAAGCAATAGACAACTGCATTAAAAGAACTTTGCGTAAAGTAAACAATTCTTGCACCAATAGGCACAATCACCGTTGTTTTATCCCTGGTGGCAACAACACATCCCCTAGTCTCATGTTTCTGTCACTCAAGCTAGACATCAGGGGGCTGAACCCACAATCGAACATAACGCTCTCTCTTGGAGTTGCAAGCAAATAACTTGGCCAAAGCAAATAATGCAACGGAGAACATGCAAGAATTTACTCAAGAACAAAATGTAAAAGGGCAAACCAAATATATTACTCATCACAATCTGAACATAGTCTCATAATCCATCAGATCAGATCCCAACAAAGTCAGCATAGCAACAGCAGAAAATTACATAGGTGCCTCGATCATGTGAGGCAGCTCACGAGGTCTCGAAAGTGGAAGCACAAAAGAGGGAGAGGACATCACATAACTACTGATCACGGACCCATGGTCCAAGGGGGACTACTCACGGTACATACGGGAGGCGTCCATGGCTATGGATGGTCTCCCGGAGGGGTGATCTCCTTCCGGAAGGGTGCCGGGGCAGCTTCTCTAGGCAGCCCCGATCTGAAAATGACGGCGGCGGCGGAACAGAGAGGTTTCCGCGAAAAAGAGTTCTTGTTTAGGGTTTTCTACCCCGAGGGGGTTATATAGGCGAAGGGGGGGCGTCGAGGGGCCACCCAGGGCAGCCAGGAGGGTGCCTGGCGCGCCCTAGGGTTGGGGCCGCGCCAGGGACCCTTGTGGCTCCCTGGTGGTGGTCCCGGCTCTCTCCCTTGGTTATTCCGGAAGCTTCCTGCCCGCTGATTTTTAATATAATTTTTGCGGAATTTTTTGGGCACTTTAATCAGCCGGAAAACCTGAAAAACAAAAACAGCAGAAAACCAGAAGCTGGCAACTGGGTGCACTGAGTTAGTAGGTTAGTCCAAATTGGTTTAAAAGTGTAATAAAGTTCAACCAAAACATGGCAAAGTCACACAAAACATGCATGGAGCAAGCAGAAATTATAGATACGTTTGGGACGTATCACCTACCATCGATAATCCCTGTGGATAACTACACATCCTTATTGTTCGTACCCTCATTCCCCGTTGAACTTGTGTTTACAAGATGCCCCGAAATACTCTCCATTGTTTCAGGAATCCTTGTGCCTATTGCCTTGTAGTTGATCCTTATAAATTCATTCTTCCGGCTCAGACGTCATCCTGGACATGAGCTTGATCTCGGTAAATCAAACCTTGATTGATTTTCCGTCCAGTTCCATTCAAATTACTCATCTTTTAATTGGAGTGTCTGCTTCGGATCCTTCATTCAGGAAATCACAATTCCCTTGAATTCAATCATCAAATTATTCAGATGCTTGTATCATCCGATGCCTTTGTACTCTTTATTCTTGTGGTTGAGTACCGATACTCACACCGGATTCTCTGTGGGCCCATAACCCACAGGTCCCAGGATCGAAACCTGGCTCTAATACCATTTTGTAACACCCCGGTCACACATCGTTTCTCGGCCGTTACGCCTGGCGGGATCTAGACTGTCCCCACAAACCAACACTAGTCTTTGCTGCGCACTTTGTCCTCACTCGTTCTTCCCTTGAATTAAATCATCGAATTATTCAGATGCTTGTATCATCCGATGCCTTTGTACTCTTTCTTCTTGTGGTGGAGTATCGATACTCACAACGGATTATCTGTGGGCCCATAACCCACAGGTCCCAGAATCAAAACCTGGCTCTAATACCATTTTGTAACGCCCCAGTCACACACCGGTTCTTGGCCGTTACGCCTGGCGAGATATAAACAGTCCCCGAAAACCAACACTAGTCTTTCCTGCGCACTTTGTCCTCACTCGTGCGCACCCGGGAACCACTTCCCGATCGATCACCCATCCTCAAATTGCTCCAAGCCAAGCACGCTTAACTTTGGAGTTCTTTGGATCTGGGCTCCCGAAAAATAAGGTGCACCTTGTTGACATGAGTAGTCTTTTATTCCTACTAAGACAGGATGTCAGTTCCACATGATCAAAACCTGACTCTCCTGTTCATCCATGTCCGCAAAGTTAATCCTCGTGCTGGACCTCGTATTTAATTCATGAGTCACCTACCTTGTGAAATTCTTTCCGATATTAGTCGTAGTGTTTATGCCTAATACTCTGAACCCCTTTTCATCATCCGTCCTAGGCATCGAATGATTGCCTATCCACTTGAAACTTCTCATAACTTCTTTTGTTTCTCTTGATGTATTCCCCTGAGTTTAAACTCGGAAGATACTTTGTACCCCATTCCCGTGGACGGCCTCGGTTGACTAACCTTGTACCGATCCGACCCCTTCAGTCCCCCCTTAGCCTATTCGTAAGTACGATGAAGCCCCAAATGAAGGATAACAACTCATCAAGATGCACTAATGCAGAGAAATGAAGACATCAACGAGAATGAGTAACTTCTTCGGGAAGGGTAACAAGCACCGGAAGACTCGTTAAAATACGAAACCAGAACTTTATATCTTACACTACCTTTTAATTCTCGGGACGAGAATTCTTTGTTGTGGAGGAGAATTGTAACACCCCTAGTGTCACGCTACAGTAATCACCTTGTTAAATGCCATGTCATCATGATTAAGCAAGGGATAACCACCCTTGATCAAGGCTAGTTCAAATTGAAACTCATTTAGAAATTCAAAACAATGTGGAAACAAAACATTGTCCAAAAATTGTGCAAACAATTTTTTTAAATGCACAAAAATCAGTAGACCAAGATACCATGGTGATGGATATTTATTATGGCATATAAATAATTAAACAATTCAAGCAGTGGTCAGAAGAACCCCTTTTAATCGTTGCATATTGAAATGAAATTCTAAATGAATTTATTTATGACCCATACTTTTTGTGGCACTGTAATATGGTGTAACCCTAATTTAGGAACAAGTTACACATTTTTATAAAATCAAAAAATTGCCAAACAAAAGCAAACAGAAAAGAAAAGAAAAGCAAAGAGAAACAAAAAGGAAAAACATAAGATCTACCCCTCGCCCTGGGCAAAGGCCCCCTGGAACCGGGCCACTCCCCTCCCCACTGGGCCGAGACCACCCTGGCCTCACATACCTCCTTCCCTATTCACGGCATGCGTGGCAGCCATCCACCGACTGTCCTCGCCATGGGCACGCCGTGGCGGCCATCTGGTGCTGCCAGCAGTCTCAATTCCCCCCCGGCACCTCGAGCCCCCCCTCGAAACCCTATCCACCCCATTCCCCTCCCCTACCTCTCCATCGCTCTGTTTCTTTGCCCCCACGCAGGATCCTCCATGGCTGTCGCCGCACCGTCGTCGTGCTCGCGGCCGGCAGCCTCCGCGGGCCGCCTCATTGTGTTCGGGAGCTCGCCCGTGGACGACCACGTCCCCTCGTGCAGATAGACGCCACCCGGAAGCCCTTACGCCGACGCCATCGCCCGCCCCCTTTGTTTCTGGCCTCCGCATCACGCCCCCAAATTCGTCGTCGTCGCTACATCCCCGGCCTACTCGAGCTCCCCATCTGCACCACTGTGAGCTCCCGCACCTTCCCCGCCATCCCACACTCACATTGGTCGTTCCGCTCACCGCCTTCACCTAGACAGTACACCGGCTGTCGCCGGCGGTTGTCATTGCCATGGCTCTGGCCCGGATCGGCTCACCCTTGTGGCTTGGCTAGAAGCGACACGTCACGCAGGTCCCGTAGGGACAAACCGTGCCCGAAATGGGCACTCCTAGCGCGCACGGTCATCGTCGCCGGCGTGGCCATGGCCGGGTTAGCTAGCGCTAATCCCTCTGGAGTCTCTGACAAGTGGCCCCAGTGGCTTAATTAACTTGTGCTTAAACAAATAACCCTCTTAAGTATTGACCGTGGGCCCAAGGCCATTAGAGTTAAGTTTATGAAACTGTTAAGATAGATAACCCTAGAGTGACTTAGATGTGGGTCCATTACCACTTAACCCTGTGGTTAAATTAAAACAATTGATTAACTCACTATGAGTATGACAGTTGGGTCCCACAAGCAGATTAGTTACATAAGATGATTTTATTAAATGTTTGGTTGACATATGGGACCCACTGGTCAGTTGACCAGTCAAAGGCCCAGCCTATGACATGTAGGCCCCACATGTCAGGTTGACAAGTCAACAACACTGTTGTGGATAAATGTTGCTTTTATTAATAAAAAGAATTCAAGAAATTGATTTAAATGATTTAATCTTTGAAATTCAATATCTTTTAAAACGTAACTTCGATGAAAATAATATCTACATGAAAGTTGATCAGAAAAATGCAACGAATATAAATACGCTACCCATACCCCCAGCACACCCCTCTAACATACCGCACACGGTACATTCCCCCTTTGATTGCACTGTCCGGTAATCATCCGGAGCCGGTAAAACATCTGGTTAAATTCCCGTTTCGTCTGCGACGTGTAGCACCTCGTTAGTTCAACCCTAGTATAACGTATTGCCATGTCTTGAATTTGTATTCCTATTATTTATTTGTATTTATTGTCTCTTCCCCCTCTCTCTTATTGTCCGGTAGTCCCGACGACCGATGTCGATGCCCCTGTGATCGACTACGTCGTTGACGATCGTACCCCTACTACCGAGCTTTCAGGCAAGCAGTGCCCTTTCACCTCTCCCACATATCGCCTATCTGTTTATATTTATCTATTGCACTAGGCATTGCTGCTGCTATGTTGCTTACCTATTCAATTACATAGCCTCTCATTGTCGCCCCTTGATTTACCTTCCTTTGTCCTATGTTGCCTAATAAATATATATTATATTCGTCATTAGCCCTGCGCATTGTTGGTCAACTAGGATTAGATATCGGGCCATGATCACTCTAGGGAGTGAATGAATGACTATTCTTATTATTATTAGTATTATAACCGCAACAAGTACGGTTCAGAACAGACGCCCAAAGGAACCTACAACGGCGAGACTCTCCGCGTCGCTTCAAGTTGGACTTACGAGTGGATGGACTCGTATTGCACTCTCATCGCCGGCTCGGTAGCTTGGAACCACCGGGATGATACGAGGATATTCCTGTTTAGTTCATTCCGCTGATGTCTCGGCCGAACCTCTTCAAGTCTACCATCGAGGGTGATTCCTCCTGGTTTCACTTGATGGTAGGTACCTGAATCAACTGGTTTCCTTAAAGGTAAGTAGTCGGGTGACCCAACGGTGCTCGTGAGAGGTATTGTATCTGGACGACAGTACATGCAGATACCATCGTGGGCCTGGTCCTTGCTCGTTGGCCGTGAGATACCAAACCATGAAAGTTGAGCTACTCCAGGAGCACACGCGAGATAAGTTAAGGAGACGGTTCACCTTGTTGGTAACCGCGTGCTTTGACGGGACGATAGGGCAGGCACCAACGTACTGGTGGTCCTGGCTGCTGTTCGTTGTCCGTTGTGTTACTAGTCGGGCAACGATACTGATTGTCTGCGTGATAACAATAAAATGCTTAAATGGCTCAGGTGGACGACTTGAGTGGGTTGACGTGCCCTATACGCACTACCTCCACGTGGGATTATGGTGTGGGCCCTCCGCATTGTGGTCCCGTTCAAAAGTTCTGAAAGACGTCCATTTTAGCATTGCGGCCGCGGCAGATCGTGCTACCCATTTGGGGGTGGTGCTGGTATCCCCACTGCGCACAACGACCCGAAGTGCGAGGGTGTACCGACCAGATCCGAAGGGCCCAAGTCTCTGTGCTTAACGTGCTAGTCCCTGGATCGGCTTGCTAGCACACACAATACTCGATGAAATAACAGAAGTAAACATGTCTTTATTACATCGAATGAAGTAATTATTACAATAATACTATGGCTTAAGGCCATCTAATCAAATACTTGTGGAAGCTAGCGAGTCCATCCGACTCCACGACAAAAGTTGAGTATAAGATAGCGACCTATTCACACCTTACTCCTCGTCAGAAAAATTTGCAAGATAAGTAAGTTACAGCACCAAGAGGAGTCAGTACTTTGATCCTACGACAAGTCATATCACGGAAAGAAGTAAAAGCCCTACGATACATGCAATTTGGCTGGTGGAGCTTCTACATTTATTTTTGCAAAAAACTAATTTTTCCTATAGAATAATAACTAAGTTCTACAATAGCATACGATTGAGATGGAAACTCCACTCAATCTATCCCAAAGTGATTAAACCAATAAATTAATTAAAAATGATGAGACAAATCAATATTACCACAACTAGTTTCTCAAATTGTCCATAACCCGGGACACGACTAATCGATTAGTTTTATACTCTGCAGAGGTTTGAGCACTTTTCCCCACAAGACTCGATCGCCTCCTTTGTAGTTCGTCACACTGCATGATGTATGACAACTGGAAGATCGAGACATGGTCTTTCAGAAATATTTCCCCTTAACCGCTGGATAAACCGGTACACCTATAAAAATCTACATCTGCTAGTCTATCCCGGAAAGAGCTCACACAACCTACTCAACTAAGCCAGAGCCCATAATAGCTTGTGGCTACACACGTAAGCTTCTAGGTATGTCAATACAAGCAGTCCTTTGAGCCTGGGTGGCTTTCCGCAGTCATCACTGGCCATTCCCAGGATACTCGCAACCATCCCACCCAGGTAGTTCATTAACTTTATCTTGGTCCTAGTTACTACATTATCACTCATACCTCATAATGATTCACTTCCCAATCCACGTCTACTTAGCATAGCAAAATCATAGTATACGATGGTGACAATGATGTAAGGATCACACCTACCTCAATGAACTACTGGGTATAATACCATAGCATAGCCTATCATGCAATCTAAAGAAGAAGAACTAATGCATCGAAAACATAGGTACTAGGGAGTATGATCAAAGATATGACTTGACTTGTTGTTGATTGCAGAACTCTAAAGACTGGTGGTACTCCGCTTCGCACTCCGGACAATCTATCGTGAGCAAACAAAGATACACACAATCAATACACAACCAAAGGCAAAACAATGTTAAAGAACTCCAAAATAAAAACCAAATAAAAGATTTTGCAAAACAGATCATGATTGGTTCAAAAGTGGGTTGCAAGGTATCTAGAAAATAGGATTTAGCTAGGATTTTAGTTTGCAAAAATAATCAATCAAATCCGAGTTGTAAAGCAAGAGATACGATCAAAAGAATCTTTATTTTGAATCTGATCAGATCTGATTATTTTCAAAAATCACAAATAAAAGTTTAGGGTGGTACTCGATAGAGATTCCGAAAGAAAACCGTGGGCTTGGGAATCACGCAAAACGGATCTACGATCAAAAATATATTACAAGAACAAATTTACATAGGATTTAAAAATCTTTTTGATTAAACACAAAATAATTTTTCTCAAAACTTGGATCTACAGTAACTAATATGTAGAGGGTTTAGAAACAAAAAATTGGCCGCTAGTTTCATCTAAAACGGAGCAACGGTTAAAAGATTACGACGTTTTTACTAACCGCGGCGGGTAGACTTTGACGCGACGAAGACGACGGTTCCGGCGATCTTGGGCAACAAATAAGTCGTCTAGGGTGTAGAGCTTGACTAGGAGATCACAACGGTGGTGGTGATGATCCCCAACGTCGTCCGTATGGACGTAGAGACGCGATGAACTGAGCGCGCTCCGATGAACTCCTGTGCCGCGCGCAAAATTTGGAGATCAATCTTGCGCAAGAAAAGAAAGAGGGAAAAGATGTCCATTAGATGCACAACGAAGAAAGAAGTCGGTATGCAAAATTTAGGGTCAATGGGAGGCTCACCGGCGACGGGATCTACCAGCAAACTCAAAAATTTCCGGCGAGATCTACCTCAAAATTGGCTCGATTTGGGGCGGTTTGGGGCGAAACTTTGTGAGGAATCGGTGGAGGGGGTTATGGGGTATTTATGGGACCAGATTTCGTGGACAGAGGGCAACCAGAGAGGAGTCCCGGACGGACACGGTCACGCTGGCCGCTTCGCCCGCTCGGGCGCGCGCCTGGGCCTGGCGGCTGGGCTGGCGCCTTTTTTTTGGTGAAGTTTTTTTTCTTTTGAAAAACCAAGTATAAAGGTATTTTTAAACTAATAAAAATAACCCGAAAAATAACGCATTAATTTTTGAAAATAAAATAAATAAATAAAACATGAGTAGCTTTATTTATTTATTTACATATTTTTCCTGAATTTTAAGGAGTTTTATAAAATCAAATATAAGTCGGAAAAAAAATTAACTTCTAAAATCTTAGAAAACTGTAAATAAAATTTTCAATGAGTTTTTATCCAGAGATAAAAAAATTCTCATTCAATTAAATCCAATAAAAACCCAAAGAAGATCCAAAATGCACAAAAACATAATATGCATATGATAACTAGTAAATCATCCGAAATATGAATTTTGGGATGTTACAGAGGGGCGACGACCCAAGACCCCCGAGCGCTTAGGACTTTAGACCGGCGGGGACCTCTCTGATGAGCCGTAGGATGGGCCTCGGCGTGTCGGTTAGCCTCAGTGGGGCATTCCCTAACAAGGTGTACGCCACCCTGAAGATCCGAGTGTGTAGGGTAACAGTAGTGCAGCCCCTGCATGGATGATAATAGATTCGAATAGCCATGTCCACGGTAACTGGACGCTTTATGCTGAAGCCAGACTCTACTACTACAAACTACTGCTATTAAACTAATTGGTTCCGGTTTTTCTTTCTCGCAGGGAAGTCGAGGAAGGATTCTCGGAGGCATTGATAATTTTCAATTAATACAACTTACTATTATACAATCCTGCAGCAAATTCTGCTGCATTGTTACTTTATGCTTTATATGAACTGTTGGCTGTTCTCTTCTTGTGCTGCAAGACTCGTCAGAAGATGCTAGTCTTCGATAGGCCTAGCTCATTCCTTCTTACCTTGGTACTTCTATCATACAGTCCACTATACAGCCTGTTCATCCATTTTGATACAAGTGCATAAATGCTTAGTAGCCTGGGTTTAAGTCTCGCTGAGTATGCTAGATACTCACCCTTGCTTTCCCCCTCCCCTTTTTGTTTTCTATACACAGTTGCTGCAATCAGACGCGAGGCGTCCTGGAGCAGGAGATCCCTGATGCCGATTACTGCAACTGAAGATCCCCGATGCCTCCTACGACATGGATATCCCGACGACCAAGAGTAGTTTGGAGGTTCAAAGGAAGGAGGCCTCTCCTTTTCAATTTTTGTTATTTTTGTGCTATCCTTCTTAAGGCAAATCATTTGTACCTTTTGTCTGTACTCAGATACTATTGCTTCCTCTAACTTTGTGCTCTCGAGCTGTTGTATTCGAGCCCTCGTGGCCCCTGGCTTGTATTATTTTATTTGTAGAGTTGTGTTGTGATATCTTATCGTGAGTCCCTGATCTCGATCATGTACCTTGCGTGTATGATTACTGTACATGGATTGATTTTGGGGGCGTCACACATGTAGTCAAATTTCCAAGTCTCGGGATGCCTTGGATGTCCTGTCACATACAAAAAAGCATAGAACTGCTTGATAAGTTTTGGATTGTAGGTAGCACCGATGCAAACAGACCGTGCCCATGAAAATCATCGATAACTTGAGCCAGGTTCTACAAGGAGTTGACCGAATAAATGATGGCATATCCAAGTACTGGTGCTTGAAGATATTTTCTTTGTTCATCAATAATCTAGCATAGTAAATGGCTTGTTCTTGAGTCTAGAACCGAAGAGATAATGAAGTTCTATCCATTGTGTATGGACTGGTGTTGAAGAACTTCGGCTTGTAGATGCTCCGATTGAAAAGAGGACCACCACGAGGAACATTTGCTTGAAAAAGAGGAAACATTTCTCTTGGGTGAGTGGAGTTGAGCAGCTCATCCACGGGATATTCATTGTTAGTATTCAATCGGGATGGGCCAGCGTAGCCATTATTCTTCGTAGAAGAGAGGGAATATTAATAATTTCTCGGCCTTGATCAGCATCAACATGAAATTCCTCGGTGGAGTCACTGGAAGAAGTAAGAGCAGATCAGATCAACTTGTTCGCATTTTCTGCAGCGACATCTCCTTCTCCTGAAGCTTGAGCTTTCTCGGCCTCTTTAGTTTCTGTGGCCACAAGGTCTGCATTCAATTATCAACGACCTCACCAACTTCCTCTTCAGATGATGAGTCTTCATTGGAACAAGAGTCCTCAGAGCCATCATATTCAACTGGTTCATTTTCTCCTTCGATAACCATTGGAACTGCAGATCGAGGAGACACAGTGGTGAAATCCACATCTGCTTGTTCATCTTGTGTGGAATGTGTTGGGGAGAAATCTCTCTCAGCAGGAGGAGGAGGAGCACTTGGCTCAGCTTGAGGTGCAACAATTTATTTCTCAATTTGAGCACTTGGCTCAGCTTGAGGTGCAAAAATTTCTTTCTCAATTTGAGCACTTGGCTCAGTGATGACTGGAACAGTTTCTTGTCGGGGCAGAGTTGGAGAACGGGGTGGAGTTGGTTGGCATGGAGGAGTTGGTTCTCGTGGAGGGGTAAGTTCATGGGGAGGGGAAATTTCTTGTCGAGCTGATGCAGCATCGACTTCGGAAGATTTTTTATTCTTCCTCGACATCTCTTGCATCCCACGCCCTGAGGGATTTGAAACTTCTTTCTCAGGAGACTTCCTCTTGCGACATTGTTGCTCGACAAGAGGGTCATTGTCTGTCTTGCACATATCAGCCACAATCTGGCAAACTCTGCCATTAACATTTGTGACATTTTGACTTTGCAATTGAGTCTTGATTGTGGTTGATATGTGCAAGCCACACAATGAACCAAGAAGGATTCTATTAAAACCGTATGATCACTGAGACTGACCCATAAACGAGGAAATTCTACGAGTTAAGACTCACTGCTTTGGCTGAATAGAGTGAGGTACGAGGGAAAAATAGACAAGATATGAACATGTACAAACGACAGTTTTTGAAAGCAAAGCATTTTGAACGCATCATTCATATAGATGGATTTGTCTCGTTGCAAGTTTTCATGTGATTTCTAGATTAGATTTCCATAGAGCGTAAATCTAATGAAGAACTAATATGAACAGAGTGTATAGAGAACCAATCTATCGATACAAATCTGAGGGATTTGATCTATGATGAAAATTCCTTAGCAAGCGAGGGATTTCATACCTAAATCAGAGGGGAAATTGATGGATAAGCTATAAACAGATTTCCCACAGAGAAAGGATCCTAATAGATCAAACAGACCTAACAAAATCAAAACAAATCCAGAACAAATCTGAAACTCAAAGAACAGAGGAAAGATGCGATTAGAGTTTGGATTCCCACATACCCTAACTTGGTGATGTGAGAACTCTACGGCGACGTGGATGAAGATCCTCGTCGTCAGGGTAGACCTCTGACCACGTCCGTCCGACAGCTAAGCGGCAAGGGCGTCGACGCCGGCGAGACAGCTCGACGGCGCATAGGAGCTCAGGAGAGAGGGAGAAGACGATGAGGTCAAGGTTAGAAGTAAATAAATGCGCCAGTTCGATCAATATTTATAAGGGGTGGTCTCACATAGCTGTCAAATCTGATACAACGGCTCTTATCTCGCATCTCTCCGGATTCAATTGATGAATTTTATGGCGGTAATCTCGGGAAAATCCCAACGTACCGAAAGAAATTTTCTCCATGTCCGAGAACAAACTCATTAAACATCGAGTAAAAACCTAGATAAAAGTTTGGTAGATTTTCCTTTGGAATCAATGACATTCAAAGGGAATCAAATCGAGGAAAACTATACATGTTCACGAGAGAAAAAGCATAGAGAGGGTAGAATTAGAATAGAGGGAAAACAGGGTCCGATACTTAATCATTCCGACCGAAAAACAAATGATAGAAAACTCGGAATGATAAGTGTATAGGACAAAACACCAAACCGACTATGTACAAAACTCGAAGAAAAACATACGAAAATAAAATCGTAGGATAACTACTAATGACATAAATACACATAGTATACAGAAGGATAGAGTGGTTTGATCTTACTGCACATTGCGTGAGTCTAAGATGTTCAGCTCACACCTTAGTGCACAAAACCTTTTCTCATCCTTTGACTTCGTGAAAATATCTGCCAATTGATCTTCGGTACAAACATGACTTATAACAATATATTCACGCTGAACATGATCTCGAAGAAAATGATGACGAATATCAATATGCTCTTTCGAGAGTGTTGCACAGGCTTATGAGCAATTTTTATGGCACTCTGGTTGTCACATAGAAGAGGAATTTTCTTCACATGAATATCGTAATCTTTCAGCGTTTTCTTAAGCCATAGAATCTGAGTACAACATGAACCAACAGCAATATACTCGGTTTCAACAGTTGATATTGATACATAATTGTTGGATATATGCTCTAGAGGCAAATAATATATGATTATTCCAATATATCTAAGCAAGTTCATAACCATCTTCATACCGTGCTAGAACTGTGTCAGTGAAACAATGATGCAGGTGTGGTATAGAAACCCCCAGAGTTCCTAGTTAGCCTCTACATCGATAACTAGTTCATGGTCAACATGATGGTCGTAGTTTCGCGATCATGGACAATTAAGTCTCTTGACTATGAGGTCACCTCACTTGTTAAGTGACGTGATGAACATTACCCAATGTAAGCATTACAGCATGATCAAATCTTGTAAAGGTTCAGTGTTGTAATTACAGAACGTGGTAGACCGTTCCTTTGACCGTGACTACGTGCATAATTGCTATCTTCCCGGATGCTTTGACCTACATCCCACCACCTGACTGAAATATGCGGGTCATAACGGTTGTATATTGGGTATTCCGTGGAGATATGTTGAGGAGTATTGTTAAAAGAGCGGGATTTGTCAATCCATTTAATGGATAGATACTCGAGGCCCACTCGGTGAGATTCCATCCATAAAGCTGCAGCGTGTGACTAGGTCACGGGGATGAATATCACGGGAACGAGTGAAAGAGGATTAGTTCAGAACGAGGTTGAACCAGACATAGGATGTCATTGATCGAATCTTGGAACAATCCAATATCGCTGACAAAGGGAATGCTATACGGCGTAAGGTCCAATCGGTGTTTGATATCCGGAATGCACAGGGGTCATTATGGGCATCCAGGTCCCGCTGATGATCACTGACCGTAGCCTCATCTCGGTCATGACTGGAGTGTTCTCAGACCGTAGGGTAACACACTTAAGGGCTCGATGAAATCGGAGACCTTTTCGGAACCATCGGAGTAACCAGAGAATAAAGGAAACAACATCGGAGAAGTACCGTGTTGAACCGAACAAGTTCGGAGTGAACCGGAAGGTGTTCCGGAGCACCGGGAGATGGAATATTATGTTTTAGTTATTAATTAATTGAATTAATAATTAAAATCATTTTCTTTGTAATTAATATGTGCAATGGGCCTTAGTGGAGAAAAAGGCCCTTTAGGGGAAGAAATAAAAGGGAAAAAGAAAAAGGAAAGAAGCAGAGGCGCCATGGGCCCTAGGGCCCATGAGGGGTGCGCCCCCTCCCCCCTTTGGCCGTCCACCCCCTTAGCAAAGGGACTTTAGTCCCACATTGCTAAGGGAGAGGGGTTGACTCCCTCCCCTCTGCCTATATATAGATGGGCAGGGTGCACATATTTAATTAAGCCAAAATACACATAAATTCATGAGAAAATAAATATTACTCCGAATTGAGATCGGGTTTCTCCGGTCTTCTCCCCTCCCTTGTCTCTTTCACGGTGGGCTCCCTAGTGTGAGCCTATTGTGGAATTGAGGCTTCTCTGCTAGAATCGGAGGCCGTCGTGCTGCCGAAGCTCCGTCCGGAGGTCTGCTTCCGCCACCTTCGCTGGATCGGAGAACGGAGGTCGTCATCGAGTCTCGTACGTGTGCGAGTACTACGAGGTGCTACACGTGTGGCACTACACCCATCCGGGTGCTCAACACAGCCAGGGGGCTGTGAAACTTGATCGGCTACATGAACCACGTTTGCGGGAATGTTTCCCGCGCAACG
This sequence comes from Bromus sterilis, assembly GCA_950022295.1. Lineage (NCBI taxonomy): Eukaryota > Viridiplantae > Streptophyta > Magnoliopsida > Poales > Poaceae > Bromus > Bromus sterilis. The sequence continues at coordinate 130,648,407 of OX465601.1, read as the reverse complement.
GACTACACCCCGAGGTATGTTATTTCCGCACTCCTTTCCGTTACGGTAATACGGCTAGCTAGATCTTGAGTTATGGGAACGCTAGTTAGAAAATTTTGTGTTTTCTGCTGCGAACCCGAACAGTGGTATCATGAGCTAGGTCTATGCTTAGTATTACTGTACAGATAGAACACATCGGGGATGTGGGCGTTGATTGTATGATTGTTACCCTCCCACGTGTACTTGTTCACATCTGCGGCATTGTTTGATGAAGCGTCCCCCGACCGACCTTACGCGTACGCTTACGCGAGACTGGTTCCACGCTTGACATACGACTTGTACCGTATAAAGTGGCTGGGGGGTGTTTGTCTCTCTACTTTAGCGGATGTGGCATTTGCAACGGAGGGCCCCGTGCGGGGCGTAATAGAGACAATCGTATGGTTGACGTTGTGGTTGACTCGTAGGTTAAAACCTGTTTAACTATGAAAGCCCTAGCAGCCACGTAAAACTTGCAATATACAACTAGACAGTCTAAACCTTGTATTGCTAAGTGGGGGCTATCATTCGTTTGTTTGTGATGTAGCGATAGCTTTGCTATGTGTTACTACTAAGTAGTAATCGTCATCATAAAACAAACTAAAATGGAGACACTGTAGACTTAGTGTTGCCATAGCTCAGACATCTTAAAACTTGCTAGTATAGGATACACGACGGTAGCATGTGATAAGATGATCCCTTAACAAAGCTAAACACAAGTGTTCTACCGAAGTGTGCACCGCCTGGAAGGTTCTCCCATATGGCTTGATGATCCGTACATACCGGAGTTGTCCTACATATTCAATGGAGTTCGCATGAGGTTGGGTTCGGCAAGCCTGGCATATGCAGATATGGCCTTGCTGAGCAGCATATAACATGGAGGTTAATTTGGCGAGCCTAGCATATGCAGATATGGCCTCGGAATACTAGAGATCGAAAGATCGAGCATGAGTCACAGTACATATAAGATAATGTGATCGCACAAGTTGTTGTCTACCTTTGAAACTGACCCGTCGACCGTGTGATATTCGAGGTCGGGCAGTGAATCTGGATCATGTAATCACTAAAACCTCCTAGGGATGAATTTTTTTAGTGCGAGCTCATTTATAATATGATTATATGAACTCATTGTTGTGAACTAGTCTTAATTGTGTTCCTTGCAATTATGTTTGTAGAAAATGAATGCACTAGAGCAACGTGAACTATCTTTCTTCATGGAAGGTGAAAGACTTAGAGAAAATGGGTCAAACTTTGCTGACTGGTACTTATGCCTTAGGACGTCGCTCAAGAGAGCAAACATCTTGTTTACAATAGAAGTGCATGTGGAAGAACATCCGGACGACCATGTTGGCGATCAAGGGATACTTGATCATTATGCTCGCCGACAGAAATGCTCCGTAGTCAGGAATGTCATGATCTTCAACATGTCAGAGGTTTTGGGCATACAGTTTCAGGACACTGGCTCATATGACATGGTGGACATGATAAAGACAATGTTCGTACGTGAGTTCAGAGTTGCTAGTTTTGAGTTAGAAAGCAATTTTCTATCTACAAAGATGGAAGAACGCACAAGCCTTGGTGATCACTTGGACAGGATGCATGAGATGTACCTGACCCTGGTGGAGGACTATGAATATTGGACAATGAACGAAAGGACCACAGAAGAGTTTGCAATAAACACGTTATTGCATTCACTCCCTCCGAGTTATGGTGATTATGTTCATAGCTATGTCGGAAGAGGAGCTAATATGAGTCTCCAGAACTTCATGACTGATCTCTTGGCCGCGGACATTGCTCCTATCGAGGATGCAGAAGTCGTGGATGGAGAAGGTATATACTTGATATACTTTATAAATGTTTATTCCCTTATACAACATTTGGAGTAAATGAGTATCTGATACTTATTATGTTTTATGAAAATAGGACCTGCCGTTTCATGTACGGGAAGAGGTGAAATCGAGGATTGATGGATATCAAGTCAGTTGATGGCCAGCATGGATTCCGTCGAGACATCTATCATAGGAGATACTTAGAGTATTAGATAAATCTTATGTAATCATTATAGTATGAACACTTAGTTGCGTGTCTTGCATCTCGCGAGACAAAGTTATTCATGTAATGAGACAAGTCAGTTGTTCCATCTTTATGAATAAAAGGGTGCTTATACTTTGATTACGTCTTGATTTATGATATGATAGAAAGCATTTATAATACTGCTATTATTGTCAAGAAATATTCAATGTTTAATGATAAAGTTGTCTTGATTATAACAAGTCAAAGATTTGATTGCATGAGGTGACTTCATAACTGGTGAATTCATTAAATGTATGATCTATTAACTTGTGAGTTCATTATCGAATGAAAAATCATAACTTGATTGCATGAGATGGATTAGATACACGATCTATGAACCTCTGCAAGAAATATAACCATGACAAGGTTCTAGCAAGTAGAACTTGTGCCAATCATTATACATAAATGATGTACTAAATGGGCACGTGAGTTATCATTAAAGACTTCATATGATTAATTGAAAGTTGTATTCAATTGAGATCATAAAACTGAGATTCAGGAATCACAGTGAGAAGTGAGAATACAAGGATACATATCACTACGCTACGATCCGAAGTGATAAGTATTGATATGGACATAATGGGAGACTTGTGGAAGTTGTACCACAAACTACGATGGAAGTTGAAAGTGCTAGACTACTTAAACCATTCGTAGTCATACTAAACCGTAGTATGGTCTAAACGTTCTTTCCCCTAGCACTATAGTTATTGTCGAATAAGGTTGTTTAATTCATTAAGTTAAAACACCCACTTCATGAATAGGAAACCATCCCGAATCTAACGAGACATGATAGCTCCATAACTGATGGTGTTATAAGGTTTCTTAAAATAAAGAATATCTTTGTAATAAAACTACAAGAAATTGAAATTACATATTCTCCCCGAATAGCAAAATGTGTGATGCTTGATTGGTAATGCGAGAAGAAGTCTCTCGACACGGATCCAATGGGAGATAATGGAAATTTTGACCGGGGTATTGGACCTTGCCTTCAGAATATCAGAGTATTGCAACGGAAGCATGTTCCGCTATAATGACACTGTATAAGGAAGGATATGCCATAGATGATTGATCTTGCTATATGAATTGAAGCCATTGTTGAATTTAGAAGGTTGTCATGAATACGTTATGTACAGAACAATTATCATGAGTCTTCTTAATAAAACAATAAAGAATAACATTGCTTGAGACACAAAGGAATGATGGCAGCCTAGAACACGAGGAGAAATGAAATAATATTGAATTACATATAGGATGGCTCACGTCCCGTGAAATAAATCGGTTATTTCATATTCTCGACAAACTGGAGAGTTATTGAGAATAATGTAATGGGCATAAGGCATTATTTGGTTATGACCAAAGTTCAATAGTGATTGACTACGAAAACGTAGGAATGCTTTAATCAATAAAATATTTCATTTACACTACGATGGACCATAGCCTGAAATTGCATCTCAGTCAAATTTGGGATTTGAAAGAGAATTGCAATGGGCATGAAGAAGGTTATTTTGTTAAAAGGATGGACTATAGTACCTCAAGACAGGAACCCTCAACCTTGATTTGATCAAGTGATTTTGTGATGACCAAAATATTGAGTGGGCCTGCAGTTTCATGAAACTGAGTGGGAGCTTTGAAGACTTCCCGGAAACTTGGAATGCAGAGGGCATTTTATGAGTGGGAGCTTTCGAAGCTTTGTCATTATGTGAGACATAGTGAACAATAAAATGACTTGATGAAAGCTGAACCACAAATATATGAGTATATGATGGATATATTTGAGTGGGAGCATGATCATTGTCTCAAACATATATGCATTGATATGTTTGAAGAATGATCTCATATGTATATATATGGATATGCATTGATTGTGAAGACTGAATACAAAGATATGCATAAATATAGTTTTTAGTATGGAAATTGTGTGTGTAGGGGAAAATATGGTTGGAACGTAAATTAGTACCATCCTATAGGAGACTGAAGTCATCTTTGTTGAGCAGACAAAGAGTTTGTTGTCTTTCGTGGCCAGTTTCTTTATCCTTAAAATTTTTCTAAGTTTCTTGACTTGATTGCTAGTCATGGTCACCTCGTTTCCCCATATGCAAAATGGGTTGAACAGTGGATCTAGTCCTCTGACAAAGGGAACTACAAGAAAAATGTAAATATTAGAACATGAGCAGTGTCATTTCTCCTTCATTTGTACACTAATGGGATATAAGCCATATAGACCATGTGCATACCTCGGTTATAAATCTCACAGTCACCCATTACTATCTGAAATTTCATAAAGTATATAATGATTAGGTAATGTAAGAATTGCCATGCAGTCAATGAAACATGTTCTTGCATATATAGTACACCATACAATCCACCATATTCAAGACATGGAAAGTCCAGCTAAGTAACTACAACATGCCTAACAAATATAGGAAATGAATAGGTTTTCATGTGTTAATGATCGCTAATTAACTTGGGTATCACATTGCATGATAACATTATACATAGTATGGTTTCAATTACTTGAAGTTGTAGATGCAATCCAAACAAAATAATAATTTTCAGATGCAATCTAAAGAGAAAAAAATAGATGCAAGGGATGAGCAACGCATGTGGAAAGGGTGATCTGAATATAATTTAACTCTGTGGCATATCTAACTAAACATATGTATCTAGGAAGCTAAGAACGACCTACTCGTCGTCGATGGAGAGGGCAATGGGATCCTTCCCATTGGAAGGAAGGAAGCAAGGTTTCCTCGTCGTGGCTGCCCTCCACACCGTCGTAGCAGACGACTGGCGGACCTGGATTCAAGGAAAGCACGTGATGGTGCGCGAGTGCGGTGAGGGTGGCATCCACAACAAGTGTATCCTCCATGATTTGGTGGGCAGGCCATATAGGATTGATGGAGGAGTAAGAGCATGCGCATGATGAGGGTGGTAGGGATCTTGCCAGAATAGGGCAAGCGGCGCGGCTAGAAGGGAGGGGGCGGCCGGCGTACACAGTCTAGGCCGCCGCGCGCAGTATACGGAACAGGGGGGTTGCGCCGCGTATGCCGCCGCGCCCGGTATGCAAAACGGGGGCGGGGCTTTGCCGTGTAGCACTTCGCTGGAGTTGCCTGCGCCTTCTAGGCTGCAGCGCTAGGAGGAGCAGGGGAGGGTTTGAACAAGAAGGGGGAATGCGGCCTTTGGTGGTGGAAGGAAGGAGGGGGGCTTAGATACTCCCGTGACTGGCGAAATTTTTGGGTAGGTGGGGAGCATATAGGAGGGAGAAGTGGTATCGCAGACGAAACTAAAAATAAATCTGTATGGGAACCTTCGAAATTTGGTGTGAATTATCCTGATTGTAGCGAACATCATCCATGACATTGAATATATTAAGAGCATATGTTAATTTGAGAAAACAACTGAGTCATCAGCAAAGCTCACACTTGCTGAATCGAACCAGCTCAATAGTTAAACAAGGTACTTGACTTAACAAAGCTCTTACTCAAGATCTACTAGAATAACAAAAGACCAACGCCTAATTAAACAAATACTACTAGTCCAGCTGGTCCAGAGAGGATTCCGAGGCATCGGCGTATGTCACCGCCCTGTTGGACTCCTGACCGTCGATGAGCTGCTGGTCCAGAGAGGCCTCCGAGGCATCGACGTATGCAGCCGGCCTGTTAGCCCGCTGAACGTCGCTGAGCTGCTGGTCCAGAGAGGCCACCGCGGCATCGCCGTATGCCGCCGCCCTGTTGGCCCACTGAACGTAAATGAGCTGCTGGTCCAGAGAGGTCTCCGCGGCATCGGCGTATGCCGTCTCCCTATTGGCCTCCTGAACGTTGATGAGCTGGTTCAGAGAGGCCGTCGCGGGATCGGCGTATGCCGCCGCTCTTTTGGCGGCTTCCGTCTTTCTTCTGGCGGATACTGCCGTCAAGATGGCAACGTAAGCCGCCCTCCTAGTGGCTTACGTCGCCCTGGCTTCTTCCGTAGCTGCATGTTGGACGGATGCGGTCGGGATGGACAAGATGGAGATGGCCGAGGTCCTGCAGTAAAAAGGGGCGCCAATCGGGCATGACCGGCCAACAGATGGAAATATCCGGGAAATCAGTGATGCTCGGGGCGGCCGGGCTAATGAAGGAATCAGTCACCAAACGATACCTCACTCAAAACGCGCGCAAGGCGGCACTCAGGGCAGCATCGTTGGAACCACAGTAGTTCTATTAGGGTTTATCCAAACGGTTTTTGACCCTATCGCCTATGGGAATTGGAACCGTCCCCTTTCTCTCCATTGCGATAGGGGTGCCTTTTCCACATGAGAGCGATAGACCGTTTTCTATGTAGCGACGTCAAGCAGACATTTCCATTTAAAATTTTTGTCCGATGTACGAGGATATCCCACACGGCTATTGCCAGAATGACCGTATGGACATAACATATGTATCACATGCAGTTCATTCGACACGATTGTTTGCAATGCAACCACGAACACAAACAAGTAATACAAAAGCACAGTCTGTGACACTACAGAGATCCCACACAGTTTCTTTATGGTACCGAGTTTGGGTTTACACTATCGGGTTTCGGGTTTCAGGTTGTAACCCATCATGTATGACTGACGATTTGCTACAACTGTTTGTGTGCGACCATACTATTATCAGCCACGGTTACTAAATTTTAAATGTGTGCACTATCTATATGTTCCAAACGGTTTTATTTCAGTACACGTGTGCCAATTTAGAGAAATCACACACATTTCTTGTTTCCATATAGTGTGGGATGATATTCAGAATCGCAGACAGTTTTTGCAATCAAAATGTGCGGTCTGTTGTGGATACTGGATGACGGTTTTTATACGCAGAACGTGTATGATGCATGATCTAATCGACATGGTTTTCGGAGGGACAACGTTTGTGTTGTTGAGCTCTATGCAAACGATTGGTCCCAAGAAACCGTGTGCAGCATAATCTATAGAACAACAATTATTTCACCTTAATTTATTACCAACAATTACAATTATCCTGTATTTGAAATTATAAATTTAGTTTAATAATAGGTAAAACTCAAAATTATATACATCCAATTTACAAAGGTTCAACAATCAAAGAATAATACAAATCACAACAACTGATGGTCTACCCTCAAAAAAACTAATGTTGAAGAATTACAGAAACAAGTTTATCACAACAATGAACCAGATGAGTATTAAAGGCGGCATAGGGAGAGCCAAAAGTCATTTTCGCTGTAAAGGCAGTTGTAGAAGCAGAATGCCCATATTGTGCCCTCCTTCATGCGGAAGGCGCGCACAACTTTGGTCCAACCTCTTGTGCTGACCGCTGATGACCATCAAATGTACGGGATCGTTTGTAGCGTTTTCAATAAATAAGAGTGTCGAACCCAACGAGGAGCAGAAGGTATTGGTAAGTGACTTTGCTAAAGATATAGCTGCAGGAACTGAAAGATAACTTTTTAGGGTTTTTTCGGTATAAGCGACAGAAAGGTAAAAGCAAGCAAAATAAAAGGCACTAAGGAGTAACAAGGGGCCCAATCCTTTTGAGCAAAGGAGAGGCCTAGCAACTGAACTTATAAAATCTAAAGCGTTCTTGAGGACACACGGGAGAAATAATCACGTGCTTTTGACATATTCTGTATCGGTACTATGTGCTGTGGTGATAAGTGTTGAGTGGGTGGATCTATGCTAGTGCACCCTCAAGACTAAGATAAGTGCACTCTTACGATTAAACACCTTGCAAGCATCCGCAAATACAAGATAGTAATTAAGGCAAAAGCCTAACCATAGCAATACGATCGGTGATCCATTGTTCCCTTTTGCAAAAGCATGCGAACTGGGGTTCAGGTTTCTGTCACTCCGGCAACCCACCGTAAGCATTCTTTGTACACAATGTATTCCCCTAGGTCCTTAATAAGGCGAAGTGTTGAGTGTTCGACTAACACAACACAACTAGGAAAATAACAATACAACTTAAATATCAACCAACACATATTACTTCAACATCATATGACTACTAACAACTAGACTTCTCCCATGTCCTCAAGAACTAAAGTAACTACTCACAAGACATAAAAGAGATCATGATCAGAGGGGATAATAATATGATAAACAATCTGGACACAATGATAATTCTCCAACAAAACTCAATAGCATTCATCACACGGTAGTAATCAACACCGGTAGAGTAGAGAGGATAGATAGTACGGATTACAACACAAGATAAACTTGTGAGGTGAGATTGGATGGTGGTGGAGATGGTGCTCATGTTGGGGATGATGTTGATGATGATCTCGATGATGCCCGTGACGATGGTGATGACGATGGAGATGATCTCTCCTTCCGGGAGGTGCTCTCCCGGCGGAATCTGCCCGTCGGAGATGTCTTTTCTCCTCTGTAGGTTTCCGCCTCGGAGCGGCGGAGGAACTCCAAAAACTCTCTCTCCTTTAGGGTTTATGTATGATAATCGATATATAGTCGAAAGGGGGAGCCGGGAGTGGCCCCAGGGGTCCAGGCGCCCTCCCGGCACGACTAGGGTGGGGGCCGCGCCAGGTGGCCACCTGGGCACCCTATGGCCCCACTCTAGCCCCTCTTCGACGTGTCTTCGTCACTCTTCTAAAAAATACCCTCCGTCGATTTTTAGGTAATTTGGAGGTATTCTTCTGCAGCAACTCAGCGTCCACTTTTTACGGCTGAATCCTGCGTCTTCTGCTTCGGCATCGGAAAGTTGGAAACTGTGTAAATTGAGCCAAAACAACATAAGAACGACATCATAACATGAAATATATCAATGAATAAGAAAGAATTACTATATAAAATAGTGATGCATTTGGGACGTATCAACTCCCCCAAGCTTAGACCTTGCTTGTCCCCAAGCAAATACTGAGCTCGGTAGACCTGTCCACAAGTTTAGAGAGTGAAGTGTCAATAAATAGAATACATACAAGAAGCATCAAGGTTCTTTCATCAAACTCAAGTATCCTCAACAGCAACCTCATCTCATAAGGTCCTTATGAGAAAGTAATAACAATTATAATCAAAAGTAGGGCTGAGAAAACTCATCAAATTATGGCAAACATATCCTTGGTCAAAGGACAACTAATAAGTTTTACTTTTGCTCCTTCACTTTATAATGAAACAATTTGAAGATTTTGAAAGAACATGTTATTAGTCATGAAGTGCAAATGCTAACACAAAGGAAGATGTTTGCTTTAGCAAAATCTTTCGCTAACAACTTACTTATCAAAAAGATAATGTCAACAACGATGTGGCATGGAAAAACTTAATGCAACATTATATGGATGAATCCTCATCGACATCAAGTGTTTGTTCTCTTTGGGAAAAGAAGGAAGTGGGATAAATGACTCAACATAAAAGTAAAGGAAAGGCCTTGTTAAAGGCAAGCAGGGAAAACTCATGTGCCATCCTTAAATCAAACAGAATGAAAATAGATTTTGGGAGGTGCATAGTTTGTCAACGAATGCTAATAGATAGATCAATTACTTCTCAAGATGGAGAAGTTTCGAGGAACAGCTCCCAAGTGGGGATGATCACATCCCCCTAATCTCCTTTGTTTATCACTGCCAAAGTTTCTGATTTCTCATAGACCAAGCGTGAAGGAGGGTTTGTTTGTTATATTATGTTTCGATCTGGGCGCACTCATGCCAGTTCCTCCTCGTATTATGGGTTTGCAGATTAGACATGCAATTCTGGGGTAAAACTTGTCCAACTTAAGAAGATCATGAATTACCTACTACTTCCTCATGAGCTAAACAAGAGGCACAAAACAGGAGATTTTGAACATTTAAGGATAACACATAAATTCTATAATTCCAAGATTGGTAGAGAAATACCACAAATAGGAAGGTAAGTTGTACTCATATGGAAGATATTGGTTTCAGGGTATGGATGCACAAGCAGAAATCTGCTAGGCAAAGAGTTTGTCTAGCAAAGGCTTTGAGAGAACAGACAATTGATGCTAACTTAGATGCAAAACATATAAAGCATAAACATGAAGGTAAGCATAACACATCAAGTTGTCTTCCTTGTCAACACAACACTTCAAGCATAATAACATAAAGGTTTTGGCTATGTCGCTACTTGGAAAAACATGTATGTTGTCAAGACCAAAGCTATGTTTGCCAAAATTAAATAAAGTTTTCAAAGCCATACCTGATATAAGGTCAATACTCCCCATAAGAATCATCATAAGGTTGATTGCATGAAGAGAATACCGAGTGCAGCGAAGGAACCAATAGAATTCTCATTAATACTCCATCATAGACTACTCCACACTCACGGATACAAACTCTCCACAGAAGGAGTGATAGACCTCAATGCAAACACCTATTTCATATAATAACTTCCCTAGACATGATACGACTCTACTTGACTCTAAAAGACTAAGATAAAGATAAAGATACCGGGCACTCCCCCAAGCTTGGAACATGCTGAGGGGGTGCCATTACCCAAGGAGATTTACTCCTCATTCTTGTTGTGGTTGGTGTTGATGTAGTCATGGGAAAATCACTTCCATGGTAGAGGTTCCCCGATCCCATGAGAGGCTTCAGTCTCCAATATCCTGCTTCCAGCACCTAAACCCATGCGCATAAACTTTAGTTCATACTCACAGTTCTGGTTGTACAGATCATAGATCTGCCCTTGGAGATCATCAATTCTTTCTTTTGCAGTGGTGATGCTTGACCAAATCCCCCTCATCTCCTTCTTATAGAACGTCTTCAGCTTGTTGATGATGTCGAAGGTGGCTTTAACACCCCGCTCAACCATCTTCTTGTACTTTAATACTTCTTGCTCCATCTCTTCTAGCCTGGCCTCGATGCTCCCCTCCTTGGCATATTCCTTTAGATCCTCTTGGTGAAGGGCACCATCCTCCAACTAGACGGTTCGAGGATGGTTCTTCACCTGAGCGAGTTAAGGGTTGATGACGTTGACGACGAACTTGTGCTTGGGGAAACTTGGGGAAGCCATGGCACCTAGGTCTAGCTAAAATATTTCCTGGTAGAAACAGCTCGAAAATAAAACATGCGAAATCGGGAGATACGGTGCCGGGACTATCTGGGCAAATATATAGCAAAATTTTCTGCAACAATTGGAAGGTAACGAGCCAAAGTGGAGTCGGAGACGAGCTCCGGGGTTCCCAGGTGGCCTCCCGGTGCGGCCAGGAGGTAGGCCGCGCCAGGGGGGCGCCTGGGCCCCCTAGAGTTCCTCTCCGGCTCCAATTAGGCTCTGAATTTTCTATATATTGCAAAAACGCGTAATGTGGAACTTTTATGCCGGTTCGCAATGTTTCCTTACCGTAGTACATACGTTTTCTTATTCTGCTTCTGCTGGTGTCTGAAACGGGGCTGCAACATATTCTTCATGAGTTGTTGTGTGTATTATATTTAAATCAACGTTGACGGGATCTCCCGCCATGTAATGCTTGAGTCTTTGTCCATTCACAACTTAAGGTTTGGTGCCATCAAAATTATTAATCTTGATTGCACCTGACCGGTAGACTTCTTCAATATGAAATGGCCCTTCCCATCTGGAAAGTAATTTACCTGGAGAAAACCTGAAACGGGATCTAAACAATAAAACTTTATCACCAAAATTAAATTCATGTTTCAGAATCCTTCTATCATGCCACTTGTTTACCTTTTCTTTGAACATTTTAGCACTCTCGTAAGCTTCACTTCTCCACTCATCTAGAGAAGTCAAGTTCATGAGGCGCTTTTCACCGGCTAACTTTGGGTCGACATTAAGCTCTCTAACAACCCAGAAAGCTTTATGTTCTAATTCTAATGGTAAATGACAAGCCTTGCCATAGACCATATTATACGGGGACATGCCCATGGGGTTCTTGTAAGCAGTTCTTGTGACGCCCCCAAAATCGAGTCGGGTACAGTAATCATACACGCAAGGTACACGATCGAGATTAGGGAATATCGATGAGATATCACAACACAACTCTACAAATAAAATAATACAAGCTGTTTAATACAAGCCAGGGGCCATGAGGGCTCGAATACAACAGCTCGAGAGCACAAAGTTAGCGAAAGAAATAGTATTTGAGTACAGACACAAGGTACAAGTTTGCCTTAAAGAAGGCTAGCACAAAAACAACAACGATCGAAAAGGCGAGGCCTCTTGCCTGGGAACCTCCAAACTACTCCTGGTCGTCGGGGATCTCCATGTCGTAGAGGGAATCGCGGATCTTCACGTTGCGGTGGTCGGCATCAAGGATCTCCTGCTCCTGGACTCCAAGGCTCCAACGTCGACTGCAGCGGCCGATCAGGCAAAACAAAAAGGGGGAAATAAAGCAAGGGTGAGTATCTAGCATACCCGCGAGTCTTACGTCCTCTACTAAGAAATGCATTTGTATCAAAAGGAAAGGGGAGACTGTATATAGTAGACTGCAAGGTAGAATGTCAGAACAAGGATGAGAAGCTAGGCCTATTAAAGACTAGCATCTTCCGACGAGTCTAGCAGCATGAGGAGAGAATGGACAAAGGTTCAATAAAGTATGAATGTAAAAACAATGCAGCAGAAGTTGCTGCAGCATTGTATAATAGTAAGTTGTATTATATAATAATTATCAATGCCTCCGAGAATCCCTCCTCGACTTCCCTGCGAGGAAGAAAACCCGGAACCAATCAGTTTAGTAGTAGTAGTTTGTAGTAGTAGAGTATGGCTTTAGCATAAAGAGTCCTGTTACCGTGGACATGGCTATCCGAATAGATTTTCATCTCTGCAGGGGCTGCACTAATGTTACCCTACACGCTCGGATCTCCAGGGTGGCGTACACCTTGTTAGGGAATGCCCCACCGAGGCTATCCGATACGTCGAAGTCCATCCTTCGAGCTCAATAGAGAGGCCATCCGCCGGTCTAAATCCTAAGTACAAAGGAACTTTGGACCCCTATCCTTTGCACTCCTACACGGTCCATGGATGGCCGGTGAAGCTGACCCACTTCCCACTACCGGAGTAAGCGGTCCAAGCCCGGCAATCAGCCCGAGGTAAAGCTGACGTCTGAAGAGCCCTCGAACGAGGCTACAACGCAGAGGGCTCACACCGTAATCCCACATGAAGGTAGTGCGTATAGGCATATAGCCACTCAAGTCATCCGACGAACCCATTAAGAATTTTATTAATTTTCTGTCGGAACAATCGTTATCGTTTTCCTTATTTAGGTGAGTGGCGGAAAACGACAGCAGCCAGGTCCACCCCCATTACCAGAGCCAGTGGCCGCCTGCCCTGTCATCCCACCAACTCGTGCGACTACCAACAAGGTGAACCGTCTCCTTACCTTGTCTCGCGTTTGCTCTGAAGAGCTAGACTTTCGTACAACAGGGTATATCTCGGCCACGAACAAGTATCAGGCCTGCCGCAGACCGGTGGAATACACCTGACCTGTCGTTCCGCTAAAATACCCTGCGCGGGCACCGTTGAGGCACCCGACTCCTTACCTTTAAGGACACCAGTTGATTCGAGTGCCTACCATCAAGTGAAACCAGGAGGAATCACCCTCGATGGTACACTTGAAGAGGTTCGACAGAGACATCAGCGGAATGAACTAAAGAGGTAAACCTCGTATCATCCCGGTGATGCTACGTACTGAGCCTACGTGAGTGAAATACGAGTCCGTCCACTAGTAATTCAAACTCGAAGCGACTCGGCAGAGTCTCGCCCTTGTAGGTTCCCTAGGGCATCTGCATTGATCCGTACCTGTTGTAGTTGTAATATATCATTTCCGCGATAACTCTCAGAGTGATCACGACCAGCTATTCTAAACCTAGCTAACAATGCGCATGGTTTACTGCTGAATAATGCATAAGTAATAATAGACATCATAGGATTAAAGGAAGGTACATCAAGGGGCTACCATGACAGGCTATGCAATGAATAGGAATGTAACGTAGCAGCAGCAGCAAATGCCTAGTGCAAGAAATGTACGGAAAAGATAGGCGATATCTGGGGAAGGAAAATGGCTCTGCTTGCCGGGAAGCTCGACGGTAGGGGTACGGTCGTCGACAAAGTAGTCATACTCAGCAGCGGTGTAGTCGACGGCAGCAACAGGGTCTATCAGAGAATAAGGGGTAAGAAACAATAAATACACAACATAATAGCAATACAAATTAAGGACATGGCAAACACAGTGTTGGAGGTGTTCTAACACAGTGCTAGGTGCTTACGGCGGAGCGGGAAATTATCCGAGGATGATTCATCGGTACCGGTTGATTACCGGACAGATGATCCGGAGGGGGAAGGTTCCATGTCTGCAGTGTCAGAGATATCTGACAACCATGTGAATAGTGTATCCGTGCTCGTTGATCCATTCTGAAAAACTTTCATGTTCAGAACATTTTCATCCGGACAGTTTTACCGGCTCTGGTCGTCTGGCAGACAGATGAACCAAAGGGGAAATGTTCCACATTCTGTATGTTAGAGGGGTGTGGTGGACATATAGATAGCGTAACCGTATTCCTCATATTTTTCTGATCAATTTTGATGTATAAAATATTTTCATCGGAGTTACGGTTTAAAAGATATTTTTTTTTCAAAGTTTTAAATCAATTTCTGGAATTTCTTTTATTATTTTATTCCAACATTATCTAGAACCTTATCCAAACAAGTACTGACATGTGGGGTCCAAATGTCATAGGCAGTGGCATATAAATCATTTTATTTAATTTAGCAAAACAGAGAGGACCCACATGTCATACACTGTACTTATATTAATTCTTTTAAATAAATAAACTGACAGTGGGGGTCCAGTTTTCATTGACACAGAGTTAAATATCTCAGTTTATTTTAATATAATGGTCTGGGGCCCATGTGTCATTGTCTCAGAGTTTTAAAATAACTAAATGTATTCCATTAAGGGGCTGACCCCACATGTCACTGCCTCATTTATCTAACATGGATTATTTTAGCTTGGCATCTCAATTATCAAAATGGGGTCCACATGTAAGCCACCTAGGGGGTATCTATTAGTGCCAAAATTAACAAGGGGGTTAATCCTAAATAGGGGATTAGCCCCGTGCTAGCCCTGTGCTCGCCCGCGAGCAGAGGAACGGCAATACCGACCGGGATGGCAAGGGGGCGCGTGGGAGCGCGTCCACGCGCAGGGTGCGGGTGACGCGGGTGTTGGGCGCATCCAAACGCGGCCGGGGCGTGGACTGGGGGCGGTGGGCGTGGCAGAAGGCACGGCGAGGGCCTGCCCAGCAATGGAGAGCACGACTGCGGCCAAAACAGGTGCACGGCGGAGGGAGGGAGGGTGAAGGGGGAAACAGGGAGGGATGCAGCTCACCCAGGGGAGGCGAGTGGTGAGCTCGGGCGAGACGCGGTGGGCCGGAGGGCGCTGAATCGGGCGGCGGGGCGGGCGGCCGTAGAGGGGAGGGTGCGCGTGATTCAGGGCGGTGGTGGCTCCCGGCGATGTCCAAGCACACAGGGAGACGCGGGAGTGCTCGGGGGAGCTTCTGGACAGCCCACGGCGGCGAATGGTGGTCGGAGGCCGCGGCCACGTTGATGGCCGGCGACGTCGTCCGCAGTGGCAGCGCGCGGGAGGGTACAGAGCGTGAGGGGAGGGAGGGAATGGAAAAGGGGCGGCTAGGGTTAGGTTTCTAGAGGGGGGGGTGAGAGGGTCCTCTTGTAGGCCGAGGGGGGCAGGTGGTGGCCATCCACGTCCATGGCACCGTGGATGTGCTCCACACACATGGTGAACAGGGAGGGGAGGAAGAAGACAAGGGGCGAGGTGGGCCGGGCCATGGTGGCTTTGCCACGGGCGATTTTTAGTTTTTTTTCTTTTTTTTTCTTTTATATTTTCTTTTTTTATATCTATTTTGTTTAGCCAGTATAGGATTTTTATAAAAAATGCTAATTGTTCCATTATTAGTATTAATCTTTACAGAGATGCCACCAAAAAGTTTGGCACACTTTAAAAATCATTTAAATTTCATTTAAATATTAAAAGGTCACTTGGTGCTATCTGCTACTGTTTTGATTTAATTGCATTACTTAAATATTTCAATAAATCCCCATTTCTAGTTTTTGAAGACCTACTGAATATTAGGCATTTAATAAAAGTGGTTTCACAATTTTTGGTTTAACCTTCCAAAATATTGGTTTTATTGTTTTATTATTGACTTGGCACCAGCCACAACATGGTGAACATTCTTGTTAACAATATGAAGAAGTTTTATTTTTGAATGACATTGACATTTTCAACGAAGTTGAGTAATCACTTTTGTTTTCAATTTCATCCAAGGGGGATTTGAATGTGATTGGAATCGATGATGATCAATGTTGGAGATATGCCCTAGAGGCAATCATGTTATGATGTTATCTCCTTATGTATTCATGAGTTATTTGTATTGTCCTTGAACATCATCACTAATATGTATCAATAAGTATGTGACGTGTTTGTGAGACTATATATTCTATGATGATTGTTCTAATGGTCCCTAGTTGATAAGGTTATGCGGACACATATCCTTGACTAGTATATGATTCGATTGATGTCTATGTTTCACAAGTCATGAGCATGGAGATGCTACCGATAGTATGAACTTAGTCTTGGGATCACTGAGTTGGACAGAGACCCACTTTGAGACGCAGCGAGATATTGTCATCTGTTAGTCTCAATACAATGTATATGCCATGTCCTAGACCTGAGGTCCTCGCATGTTCCCGGGATGAGGAATGACTCACTTAGGGACTATCAAACGCTAAACCGTAACTAGGTAGTTATAAAGGTAGCTTACGGGTGAGTCATGATACATGCCGCGATACATGGTTGATCAAGATGGGATTTTCCCCTCCACTTTGGAGAGATATTCTCTGGGCCCTCTCGAGTGATAATATTCAGAAAGCACGGCCCTGCGACATGGGTTAAGTGTTAACCCGGTTCAGGAATCTGTATCACGGTTTCGAGAAGAGAGGTCAAGCATCACAAGGGTGACAAGTAGTCGCCTTGAGCTTGATAACATATATCGTGAGGCAAAAGGAATGTTGCATATGACACTTTGTAATGGTTCGTCTTATGACTTTACGCATATATGGGAGTCGGCATGTTCTGCTAGGAACCACTACCGACTATCGAACCAGATGTGATTCGGGATGTGTCCATGTGTACGTGAACCTATAGGGTCACGCGCTTAAGGGGAAAGGATCCCATTCGGATGTGATCCGAATGGATTATGGATGGAGGGTCCGGATTGCCTCAAGGGTTGAGGCCATTCCACGGGCGTCTATATAAAGTCTAGGGAAAACCCCGAAGGGGTACAGGACATAACACAATCCTAGCCGCCACTCCACCTCCAGGCCGAGCCGCCGGAACTAGGAGTCCGCCGCCCGGTGCTCCTCCTTGTACGTGCGCATCCCTTGGAGGCGCTGCACTTGCGGCGCTTGGACGAACTGTTCGCGGGATCAGATCGCGGGACTCCGTTCGTGGGATCGGTACGAGGGATCGGTTCGAGGGATTCGAGGAGCAGCCGCCGACGCGCATCGCCAACTCTCCTTCCGCTGCCGTGACTGCGCGTCTAGTGGTAAACCCTAATCACGTAGTTCATCTCCAGTAGCAGTGATCTTGGTTGTGCACGGTAGAAAATTTTGATTTAGCGCTAGTGTAGCGTACCGTGTGCCACAACTTATCCCTAGAGGTCGGTTATCCGCCATTGGGATAGACAGTGTGCCGTAAACCCTATTGTGGCATGCGGATATCACTTGGTGATTGATCCGGGACACGGATCAGGACACGGCGTAGATATGATCTGCGCTGTCCAGAAATCTGTGAGCAAGTTCGGTTCAGAGGCCATATCTTGGTCATATGAACTCCGATTGAGCTCCGTGACCTACCAAACGATGCAGAATGAAAAGATATGCAATTAGGCGATTTTTCGCAGACCTATTTTTACTAGTGCTAAAAGAGTTTTAGATGGCGGTAGAACGTCTAACTCGGTTTTGCAGGGTATGAATGTGATTTGATATAGCCCATTGTGTATGTTATTATTCATGGCCTGCGTGTCATGGTTTTGACAGCCGGCTGGAGCCATATGGTTGTCTCATTATTGTATTAATGACCTGCGTGTCAACTTGTGGAGCCATGTAATGTAATTTACTTTCACAACTATTAGTTTGTAATAGCATAGTAACTTATGTAACACTTGGCGGTTGACACCATGGCGTGGCGATGGAGATCACCACGAAGACAACAGTACATGGAGATGGAGATCGCCATGGGAGGTTCGCGCACATGGAGATGGAGATCACCATGCGCTATGATAAAGGGGCTATACCATATCACTTGTATAAACTGCCTGTGAAATTTTATCCCTTTATGCGTCCTTCTTTGACATGGTAGATGTTTTAAGTAGGATGATCCCTCAAAGAATGTCAAGTAAACTTTGCCTCCCCAATTGCTGCACATCACATGTCATGTATGTTTAGTAGTAGGCCTATAAAATTAGGGTGCTGCTAGATCTCCTTGGTGTGTATG
The DNA here is from genome assembly GCA_950022295.1 of Bromus sterilis. Lineage (NCBI taxonomy): Eukaryota > Viridiplantae > Streptophyta > Magnoliopsida > Poales > Poaceae > Bromus > Bromus sterilis. Next base: position 130,629,838 of record OX465601.1, on the reverse strand, counting down.
TGATGCGCATCAACAAACAGGAGTCGTATGGTTGATGCGATTAGCAAGTAGTTGCTTACCGGTAGGTCGAGTCGGCTAGCAGTGATGCAAAAGCTCACTAGTCAATTCGCCCCATCGGATCCTGAATCACTTAGTGTCAACTAAAGGGATGTTGAACTTAGTGGGAGTAATTTTATTACAGCGTTTAATATGAATTGCTCTTCATGAATACATGTCTTAGTATTTTGCATTTTATGTTGTAGATCAATTGCACCACTTGCTCCAGTTACCAATTTTGCGTTGAAATCCATCCTTGAGATAGATAAACTAAATGGAACAAACTTTACCACCTGGTATAGAAATCTGAGAATTGTTCTCAAGCATGATAAAAAGGAAAATGTTCTAGAGGAACCGCTTCCAGAGGAACCGTCTGATAATGCTACCGCTGCTGCTAAGAATGCCTATCAGAAACTCAAGGATGAGTCTACTGAGATCAGCTGCCTCATGCTGGCTTCTATGGAGCCCGAGCTGCAACAGCAGTTCGAAGACATTAGGGCTTTCGATATGATTGAGAGTCTTAAGGGCATGTTTCAGGTTCAGGCTAGGACCGAAAGGTTCAACGTCTGGCGATCCCTGATGGATTGCAAGATGAAAGAGGGTGATCCACTAAGCCCTCATGTCATCAAAATGATGGGATACATGCAAGCTTTGGATCGTCTTGGGCATCCGTTGACTCATGAGTCAGCTACAGATACAATTCTGGGTTCTCTTCCGCCAAGCTATAACTCGTTCATTACGAACTTTCATATGCATGGCATGGAAAAGAAGCCCACTGAATTGCATGGGATGCTTAAGATAGCAGATCAGGACATTAAGAAGGGCACACATCAAGTGCTGATGGTGCAGAACACGACCAAGTTCAAGAAGTCATGGACCAAGAAGAAGGCTAACGCAAACGGAAAGGACAAGGATGTGATCCCGACTCCAGCCCCGGCGCCTAAGCCTGGACCTGACGCGGAGACCATTTGCTTCTATTGTAAGGAGAATGGTCACTGGAAGAGGAACTGCAACAAGTGGCTCGCCAGCAAGGGCAAGAGCAGTGGGAGTACATCTTCTACAGGTACACTTGTTGTATATGTTATAGACATTTATCTTGCGGATATTTCTAATAGTTCTTGGGTATATGATACCGGATCGGTTGTTCACATTTGCAACTCAACGTAGGGACTAAAAGAAGTAGAGATGTCGCAAGAGGAGAAGTTGACATTCGCGTCGGGAATAAATCAAGAGTTGCTGCCTTAGCCGTCGGAACCATGTAACTTAATTTACATTCTGGATTTGTAATGGAGCTTGATAATTGTTATTATGTTCCATCGTTAAGTCGAAACATTATTTCTGCCTCATGTTTGATGAGACAAGGTTATGAATTCATTATTAAGGACAATGGTTGTTCTATATATTTGAATAAGATGTTTTATGGCTTGGCGCCCGTTGTGAATGGGTTATTCATTTTGAATCTTGAAGGTGAATCTGTCTAAAATATAAATGCCAAGAGGCTTAAACCTAACGATCTGAATAAAACTTACTTTTGGCACTGTCGGCTTGGTCATATTAGTGAAAAGCGCATGAAGAAGCTCCATGATGATGGACTTTTAAATTCGTTTGATTTTGAATCATTCGAGACAGGCGAATCGTGCCTACTCGGCAAGATGACCAAGACACCTTTTGCAAAGAGTTGCGAGAGGGCATCCGACTTGTTGGAACTCATACATACTGATGTGTGTGGACCAATGAGCACGACTGCTAGAGGTGGTTACCAGTACTTCGTGACTTTCACTGACGACTTGAGCAGATATGGATATATCTACTTGATGAGGCACAAGTCGGAAACCTTTGAAAAGTTCAAGGAGTTTCAGAATGAAGTAGAGAATCAACTCGGCAAGACGATCAAACTTCTACGATCAGATCGTGGGGGTTAATATCTGAGTCAAGAGTTTGATGATCATCTCAAGAGTCGTGGAATAGTTCCACAACTCACTCCTCCTGGAACGCCTCAAAGAAATGGTGTATCGGAACGGAGGAATCGTACCTTGTTGGACATGGTTCGATCGATGATGAGTCAGTCAGATCTACCGTTGTCATTTTGGGGTCATGCTCTAGAAACTGCAGCTTTCACACTAAACAGAGTACCATCTAAATCCGTAGATAAGACACCATATGAGATATGGACTGGGAAGCGTCACAGTTTGTCTTTTCTAAAGATTTGGGGTTGTGAAGCTTTTGTCAAGCGACTTCAGTCGGACAAGCTCGCACCCAAATCGGATAAGTGCATATTCGTGGGATATCCAAGGGAAACCTTAGGGTATTACTTCTACAACCGACAAGAGGGCAAAGTGTTTGTCGCTCGACATGGTACATTCCTTGAGAAAGAGTTTCTCAATAGGAAGGCTAGAGGGAGGACGGTGCAACTCGAAGAGGTTCGAGATAAACCACTCGGGGAAGACATGGCAAGTGATGCCATTATGGCAGAGCCAGTCAGTGAACCCGTGGTTGAAGTAGCACCCGCACCACGAAGGTCAGAAAGGCTGCGTAATGCAAGCAATGTATTGTTGTTGGACAACGATGAGCCTTTGACATATGAGGAAGCGATGGTGGATCCAGATTCCAAGTTATGGCTTGAGGCCATGAGATCCGAGTTAAATTCCATGGATGACAATCAAGTTTGGAACTTTGTTGATCTTCCAAATGGTGCAAGAACCATTGAGTGCAAATGGATCTTTAAGAAAAAGACTGATATGGATGGAAATGTTCAAATCCATAAAGCTCGACTTGTCGCGAAGGGGTTTCGAAAAGTTCAAGGAATTGACTACAACGAGACCTTCTCGCCTGTAGCAATGCTTAAATCAGTTCGGATTATTCTAGCTATAGCTGCCTATTTCGATTATGAGATATGGCAGATGGATGCCAAAACAGCTTTCCTTAATGGAAATCTAGAAGAGGACGTGTATATGATACAGCCCGAGGGTTTTGTCGATCCAGAGAATGCTAGTAAGGTATGAAAACTTCAGAAATCCATTTATGGATTGAAGCAAGCATCTCGGAGTTGGAATATTCGTTTTAAAGAGGTTGTCAAATCGTTTGGCTTCATCGAGAACGAAAAGGAACCTTGTGTGTTCAAGAAGTTTAGTGGGAGCTCAATCGTATTTCTAATCTTATATGTGGATGACATATTACTGATTGATGATGACATTCCAATGCTTGAAGCTGTCAAGGACTTATTGAAAAATAGTTTTGCAATGAAGGACTTGGGAGAATCAGCTTACATTTGGGACTCAAGATCTATAGAGATAGATCAAGGAGGCTTATTGGATTAAGCCAGTGTACGTATATTGACAAGGTGTTGAAAAGGTTCAACATGCATGAGGCTAAGAAAGGGTTCTTGCCTGTGTCACATGGCATTCATCTAAGCAAGACTCAGGGTCCATCGACTCCTGATGAGCAAAGACGCATGGATAAGATTCCGTATGCTTCAGCCATCGGGTCTATCATGTATGCTATGGTATGTACTCGTCCAGATTTTTCCTATGCTCTAAGTGCTACGAGAAGATACCAGGCTAATCCAGGCGAGAGCCACTGGACAGCAGTTAAGAGCATCCTAAAGTACCTGAAAAGGACTAAGGATATGTTCCAAGTTTATGGAGGTGAGGATGAGCTCGTTGTAAAGGGTTACACCGATGCTAGTTTCCAAACCGACAAGGATGACTTTCATTCGGAATCTGGTTATGTGTTCATTCTGAACGGGGGTGCAGTGAGCTGGAAGAGTTCCAAGCAAGAGACAGTAGCTGATTCTGCAACAAAGGCCGAGTACCTTGCAGCTTCTGAAGCTTCAAAGGAATGTGTTTGGATAAGGGATTTCATTACCCTACTTGGTGTGGTTCCAGACACGGCAAACCCGTTGGACCTCTATTGTGATAATAGTGGTGCCATCGCACAAGCCAGGGAACCAAGGAATCACCAGAAATCCAAGCACATAGAAAGGCGTTATCATCTCATACGACAATTCGTAGATGATGGTAATATAAATGTATGAAAAGTACACACGGATGCAAACGTTGCTGATCCTTTGAAAAAGCCTCTCCCGATGCCGAAGCATGAGGCGCACGTAAGAGCCATGGGCCTTAGATGCCTAACTGATTGACTCTAGTGCAAGTGGGAGACTGTTGGAGATATGCCCTAGAGGAAATCATGTTATGATGTTATCTCCTTATGTATTCATGAGTTATTTGTATTGTCCTTGAACATCATCACTGATATGTATCAATAAGTATGTGACTTGTTTGTGAGACTATATATTCTAATGGTCCCTAGGTGATAAGGTTATGCGGACACACATCCTTGACTAGTATATGATTCGATTGATGACTATGTTTCACAAGTCATGAGCATGGATATGCTACCGATAGTATGAACTTAGTGATGGGATCACTGAGTTGGACAGAGACCCACTTTGAGACGCAGCGAGATATTTTCATCTGTTAGTCTCAATACAATGTATATGCCATGTCCTAGACCTGAGGTCCTCGCATGTTCTCGGGATGAGGAATGACTCACTTAGGGACTATCAAACGCTACACCGTAACTGGGTAGTTATAAAGGTAGCTTACGGGTGAGTCATGATACATGCCGCGAGACATGGTTAATCAAGATGGGATTTTCCCCTCCACTTTGGAGAGATATTCTCTGGGCCCTCTCGAGTGATAAGATTCAGAAAGCATGGCCATGCGACATGGGTTAAGTGTTAACCCGGTTCAGGAATCTGTATCACGGTTTCGAGAAGAGAGGTCAAGCTATCACGAGGGTGACAAGAACTCGCCTTGAGCTTGATAACATATATCGTGAGGCAAAAGGAATGTTGCATATGACACTATGTAATGGTTCATCTTATGACTTTACGCATATATGGGAGTCGGCACGTTCTGCTAGGAACCACTACCGACTATCGAACCGGATGTGATTCAGGATGTGTCCATGTGTACGTGAACCTATAGGGTCGCGTGCTTAAGGGGAAAGGAGCCCATTCGGATGTGATCCGAATGGATTATGGATGGAGGGTCCGGATTGCCTCAAGGGTTGAGGCCATTCCACGGGCGCCTATACAAAGACTAGGGCGAACCCCGAAGGGGTACAGGACAGAACACAACCCTAGCCGCCACTCCACCTCCAGGCCGAGCCGCCGGACCTAGCAATCCGCCGCCCGGCGCTCCTCCTTGTACGTGCGCATCCCTTGGAGGCGCTGCACCTGTGGTGCTTGGACGAACTATTCGCGGGATCGGATCGCGGGACTCTGTTCGTGGGATCGGTACGAGGGATCGGTTCGAGGGATTCGAGGAGAAGCCGTCGACGCACATCGCCAACTCTCCTTCCGCTGCCGTGACTGCGCGTCTAGTGGTAAACCCTAATCACGTAGTTCATCTCCAGCAGCAGTGATCTTGATTGTGCGCGGTAGAAATTTTTTATTTAGCGCTAGCGTAGCGTACCGTGTGCCCCAACAATCAAAACATGCTTAAGCATAGTGATTGTCATTAACAAGAGGTGATTACTGTAGCATGACACCGAGGGTGTTACAAATCTCCCCCACTACAAAGAATTCTTGTTCCAAGAATTAAAGGTAGTGTAAGGGGTAAAGTTTCGGTTTCGCATTCTAACGATTCTTCTGGTGCTTGTTGTCCTTCTCGAAGAAGTTAATCGTTCTCGTTGATGTATTCATTTCTCTGTATCAGTGCATCTCTACGAGTTGTCATTCTTCATCCAGGGTCTTCATCGTACTTACGGATAGGCTAGGAGGATAAACACAAGGGGGACAGATCGATACCAGGTTAATGAACCGAGATTGTCCAAGGGAATGGGGTACGAAGTATCTTCCGTGTTGATACTCAAGAGAACACATCGAGATAGACAAAAGAAGGTATGCGAAGTTCCAAGCAGATAGACATGCATTCGATGTTGATGACGAACGATGAAGAAGGGGGTCCAGAGCATTAGGCATAAGCACGGTGCCTGGTATTAGACTGAATATGGCAAGGCATGTGACAAGAGTCAGGTTTCGATCCTGTGGAACTGTGGGTTATGGGCCCACATTGTATAAGAAGGGTGGTGACATTCCATGCGATCACAATGCAGGGTTTGTTAGGGAGAAGTTTGTCAGTTATCTTGGCAACGATGTCGTTACCAAGGGCGAGGAACGAAGAGATTCATTTTCCTGCTCGTTGATGGTGATTTCTCGCCCTTCGTTGGTAAACCCCAAGTGGAAGTTGTGATGTAGCACAACAGAAAATTTCCCTCAGTAAAGATACCAAGGTTTGTCTCCAGTAGGACTCCGGAGATGATAAGTAGGTGTCAGCGGCGCAACTGACGCGGACCTGCACACAGACACAAATAACTTTGTTCCCAACGAAGTTCAGAGAGGTTGTCAATCTCTCCGGTCTTGTTTTTCACAAAGGATCAAACACAAGGGATAATGATAGCAACTGAAAGTAAAAGCAGAAAATTAAATGAGCGTGGAAACAGTGATGAAGATATGGACCGGGATACGTGATGTTCACTAGTGATGTCTCAGTCCCAAAAGACGATAAAACTGCTATGCGAGGTGAACAAATTACAGAAGGGCAATTCACAGGATTATGAACGCGCCGCAAAGCTAACTATGCTACAAAACAAAGGAAGAGGCTCAAAAGCATGGGCAGAACGCCAAAATAAGTAGACCGAAATCCAACTGCATCTACTACTAATCATCCACCTTGAGATATATATCCAGAACATCTCGCTGGTATTAAGTTGCGAGCCCCACCCAAAGTGTAAACCCAAAGCAACAGACAACTGCATTAAAAAGCACTGTGCGTAAAGAAAACAATCCTTGCAACCGCGGTTACAAGCACCGTTGTTTTCCCTCTTGTGGTAACAGCACATCCCCTAGACTCATGTTTCTGTCACTCAAGTGTGTCATCAGGGGGCATGAACCCACAATCGAGAATAACGTTCCCTCTTGGGGTTATTACCTACTACTTGGCCAAAGCAATAAACAGCAACGGAGAACATGCAAGAATTACTTAAGAACAAAAATATAAGAGATAAGAACCAAATATATTACTCAATCACAATATGAACATAATCTCATAATCCATCAGATCCCGTAAAACTCAGCATAGCAACAACAGAAAGATTACAAAAGTGGCTCGATCATGTAGGGCAGCTCACGAGGTCTAAACCATGAAGAACAAAGAGGGGAGGAGAACATCACATAGATATTGATCACGGACCCATGGTCCAAAGGAAACTACTCACGGCACATCCGGGAAGCATCCATGGTGGAGAGGAGACTCCCGGAGGTCGGCCCTCCCTCCGGCAGGGTGTCGGGAAGAGGTCTGCTGGTGCTCCCGATCTCGGAAGCGAGGCGGCGGCGGAACAGAGGAGAGATCGCGAAAAAGGGTTCTTATTTTGAGGTATTCTCGTCACGGAGAATATATAGGCGAAGGGGGGCAGCCAGGGGGGCCACCAGGGGTCCAGCCGCCCCCCTGGCGCGGCCAGCCCCTGGGGAGCGCCACCAGGGCGCCTGGGCCCCTGGTGGTGGCCCTTTGGCCCCACCTAGGTTCATCTGGAAGGTTCTTCTGTGCTGATTTTTTATCTGATTTTTCCAGAATTTTTGGAGAACTTTTTATATGGGGGAAAACTAAAATAGAAAAACAGAAGAAAACAGGAACTGGCACTGTGGTGCACCGAGTTAATAGGTTAGTCCAAATATGATCAAAAGTGTATGAAAGTGTATCTAGATCATAGCAATATCACACAAAACATGCATGGAGCAAGAAGAAATTATAGATACGTTTTGGACGTATCACTCGTTAAGACGAGGCAGACCAATGGAAAGGAAGATGTGATTATACACAGGTATTAGGTACATACCCTTCCCAAGGTAAGGTACAACACGATATACACGACCAAGTTGTATTGGCAGGGAGTCAAGGGAGGTTGTCGATGATAACACAAATCATCGATGGGAAAGGATGGTATTTATCACCATGAATTCAATTGACACATGGAAGAAGCCATGAAAGATTAGTCAGATAATAATCCACCAAAGGTCGGGTGGTTCGCAAAGAATCTTATGTGAGTATTGGCACTCAACCAGAAGGAGAAAGAATGCAAAGGCATCGAGTGATATAAGCATCGGAATAATTCGATGCTTAAGTATAAGAGAATTATAATTTCCAGATCGGGAGGTGGATGCAATTATCCATACGGACTTATCGGAGGCACGGGATTGCAAGGGCTATGAACACGTAGGTTCTACGGAATTTATCGAAGAGTAATATTTGGAATCTTCAGGTTAAGCAAGCAATCAACTTGGGTGAAGGTCTCTTCGGGTAGATGCGACCACGAGATCCTAATGTCAGAGTTATAAAAATTACCCGAAAGGATAAGAGAGTAGAATCCCAGAGTAAAGGTATGAAGAAAAAGGATCCTGATACCATCCAGTTTGTGACGTGGGCCGATAAGCCACACGACATTGTTAGCAAAGTAGTTTTGCAAAGACTAGATTCGACTTCGACCAAGGAGTTGGAAGGGGTGTCCTACAGGCAGTCGGCTCTGATGCCAACTTGTGACGCCCCTAAAATCGAGTCGTGTACAGTAATCATACACGCAAGGTACACGATCTAGATCAGGGACTCACGATGAGATATCACAACAAAACTCTACAAATAAAATAATACAAGCTGTTTAATACAAGCCAGGGGCCACGAGGGCTCGAATACAATAGCTCGAGAGCACAAAGTTAGCGGAACCAATAGTATCTGAGTACAGACACAAGGTACAAGTTTGCCTTAAGAAGGCTAGCACAAAAACAACAACGATCGAAAAGGCGAGGCCTCCTTCCTGGGAACCTCCAAACTACTCCTGGTCGTCGGGGATCTCCATGTCGTAGAGGGCATCGGGGATCTTCACGTTGCGGTGGTCGGCATCGGGGATCTCCTGCTCCTGGACTCCAAGGCTCCAACGTCGACTACAGCGGCCGATCAGGCAAAAAAAAGGGGAAATAAAGCAAGGGTGAGTATCTAGCATACCCGCGAGTCTTACGTCCGCTACTAAGCATTTATGCATTTGTATCAAAAGGAAAGGGGAGGCTGTATATAGTGGACCGCAAGGTAGAAAGTCAGAACAAGGATGAGAAGCTAGGCCTATCGAAGACTAGCATCTTTCGACGAGTCTTGCAGCATGAGGAGAGAATAGCAACAGTTCAATAAAGCATGAATGTAATAACAATGCACCAAAAGTTGCTGCAACATTGTATAATAGTAAGTTGTATTATATAATACTCCCTCCGATCCACAATAAGTGTCGCTCATCTAGTATGAAGTTTATACTTGCTTAGTACACAACTTGCGACACTTATTATGGATCGGAGGGAGTAATTAACAATGCCTCCGAGAATCCCTCCTCGACTTCCCTGCGAGGAAGAAAACCCGGAACCAATCAGTTTAGTAGTAGTAGTTTGTAGTAGTAGAGTCTGGCTTCACCATAAAGCGTCCTGTTACCGTGGACACGACTATCCGAATAGATTTTCATCCCTGCAGGGGCTGCACTACTGTTACCCTACATGCTCGGATCTCCAGGGTGGCGTACACCTTGTTAGGAAATGCCCCACCGAGGCTATCCGATACGCTGAAGTCCATCCTTCGAGCTCAATAGAGAGGCCATCCGCCGGTCTAAATCCTAAGTACAAAGGAACTTTGGACCCCTTTCCTTTGCACTCCTGCACGGTACGTGGCTGGCCGGTGAAGCAGACCCACTTCCCACTATCGGAGTAAGCGGTCCAAGCCCGGCAATCAGTCCGAGGTAAAGCTGACGTCTGAAGAGCCCTCGAACGAGGCTACAACGCAGAGGGCCCACACCGTAATCCCACGTGGAGGTAGTGCGTATAGGCATATAGCCAGTCAAGTCATCCGCCGAACCCATTAAGCATTTTATTATTTTTTTGTCGGAACAACCGTTATCGTTGTCCTTATTTAGGTGAGTCGCGGAAAACGACAGCAGCCAGTTCCACCCCCATTACCAGAGCCAGTGGCCGTCTGCCCTGTCGTCCCACCAACTCGTGCGGCTACCAACAAGGTGAACCGTGTCCTTACCTTGTCTCGCGTTTGCTCTAAAGAGCTCGACTTTCGTAGAACAGGGTATCTCTCGTCCATGAACAAGTATCAGGCCCGCCGCACACCGGTGGAATACACCTGACCCGTCGTTCCGCTAAAATACCCTGCACAGGCACCGTTGGGTCACCCGACTCCTTACCTTTAAGGACACCAGTTGATTCGAGTGCCTACCATCAAGTGAAACCAGGAGGAATCACCCTCGATGGTACACTTGAAGAGGTTCGACAGAGACATCAGCGGAATGAACTAAAGAGGTAAACCTCGTATCATCCTGGTGATGCTAAGCTACTGAGCCGACGAGAGTGAAATACGAGTCCGTCCACTAGTAAGTAAAGCTCGAAGCGACTCGGCAGAGTCTCGCTGTTGTAGGTTCCCTAGGGCGTCTGCATTGATCCGTACCTGTTGCAGTTGTAATATATCATTTCCGCAATCACTCTCAGAGTGATCACGGCCAACTATTATAAACCTAGCTCACAATGCGCAGGGTTTACAGCTGAATAATGCATAAGTAATAATAGGCAACATAGGAATAAAGGAAGGTACATCAAGGGGCTACAATGACAGGCTATGCAATGAATAGGAATGTAACGTAGCAGCAACAAATGCCTAGTGCAAGAAATGTACGGAGAAGATAGGAGATATCTGGGGAAGGAAAATGGCTCTGCTTGCCTGGAAGCTCGACGGTAGGGGTACGGTCGTCGACGAAGTAGTCGTACTCAGCAGCGGTGTAGTCGGCGGCAACAACGGGGTCTATCGGAGAATAAGGGGGAAGAAACAATAAAATACACAACATAATAGAAATACAAATTCAAGACATGGCAAATGCAGTGTTGGCGGTGTTCTAACGAAGTGCTAGGTGCTTACGGTGGAGCGGGAAATTATCCGGGGATGATTCATCGATACCGATTGATTACCGGACAGATGATCCGGAGGGGGAAGGTTCCCTGTCTGTAGTGTTAGAGACATCTGACAGACCTGTGGATAGTGTATCCGTGCTCGTTGATCCACTCTGAAAAACTTTCATGTTCAGAACATTTTCATCCGGACAGTTTTACCGGCTTCGGTCGTCTGACAGACAGATGAACCGAAGGGGAAATGTTCCACATTCGGTATGTTAGAGGGGTGTGGTGGACATATAGATAGCGTATCCGTATTCTTCATATTATTCTGATCAATTTTGATGTATAAAATATTTTCATCGGAGTTACGGTTTAAAAGATATTGAATTTTCAAAGTTTTAAATCATTTAAATCAATTTCTGGAATTTCTTTTATTATTTTATTCCAACATTATCCAGAACCTTATGCAAACAAGTACTGACATGTGGGGTCCAAATGTCATAGGCAGTGGCATATAAATCATTTTATTTAATTTAGCAAAACAGAGAGGACCCACATGTCATACACTGTACTTATATTAATTCTTTTAAATAAATAAACTGACAGTGGGGGCCCAGTTGTCATTGACACAGAGTTAAATATCTCAGTTTATTTTAATATAATGGCCTGGGGCCTAGGTGTCATTGTCTCAGAGTTTTAAAATAACTAAATGTATTCAATTAAGGGGTTGGCCCCACATGTCATTGCATCATTTATGTAACAGGGGTTATTTTAGCTTGGCATCTCAATTAACAAAATGGGGTCCACATGTAAGCCACCTAGGGGGTATCTATTAGTGCCTAAATTAACAAGGGGGTTAATCCTAAATAGGGGATTAGCCCCGTGCTAGCCCTGTGCTCGCCGGCGAGCAGAGGAACGGCGACACCGGCCGGGATGGCAAGGGGGCGCGGCGAGGGCGGCCTCGCGTGGGCGCACGTCCACACGCAGGGCGCGGGTGGTGCGGGTGTTGGGTGCAACCAAACGTGGCCGGGGCGTGGACTGGGGGGCGGTGGGCATGGCAGAAGGCACGGCGAGGGCCTGCCCAGCCATGGAGAGCACGATAGAGTGCTAAGTGAAGGGGTAGGGAGGGAGGGTGAAGGGGGAAACGGGGAGGGATGCAGCTCACCCAGAGGAGGCGGGCGGTGAGCTCGGGCGAGACGCGGTGGGCAGGAGGGCGCCGAATCGGGCGGAAGGGCGGGCGGCCGTGGCGGGAGGGGGCGCATGATTCGGGGCGGTGGTGGCTCCCGGCGACGCCCAAGCACACATGGAGACGCGGGAGTGCTCGGGGGAGCTCCTGGACAGCCCACGACGGCGAATGGTGGTCAGAGGCCGCGGCCACGGTGATGGCCGGCGATGTCGTCCGCGGTGGCAGCGCGCGGGAGGGTACAGAGCGTGAGGGTAGGGAGGGAATGGAAAAGGGGGTGGCTAGGGTTAGGTTTCTAGAGGGGGGGGGTTGAGAGGGTCCTCTTGTAGGCCGAGGGGGGGGGGGCAGGTGGTGGCCATTCACGACCATGGCACCGTGGATGTGCTCCACGCACATGGTGAACAGGGAGGGGAGGAAGAAGACAAGGGGCGAGGTGGGCCGGGCCGTGGTGGCTTTGCCCCGGGCGATTTTTAGTTTTTTTTTCTTTTTTTTCTTTTATATTTTTTATATATTTTGTTAGCCAGTATAGGATTTTTTTTAAAAGTGTTAAGTGTTCCATTATTAGTATTAAACTTTTACAGAGATGCCACCAAAAAGTTTGGCACACTTTAAAAATCATTTAAATATTAAAATGTCATTTGGTGCTGATCTCCTACTGTTTTGATTTAATTGCATTACTTAAATATTTCAATAAATCCCCATTTCTAGTTTTTGAAGACCTACTGAATATTAGGCATTTAATAAAAGTGGTTTTACAATTTTTGGTTTAACTTTATGTTCCACTTATTAATTGAATTTCTAGGGAAATTTAACCTTCCAAAATAATTGGTTTTATTGTTTTATTATTAACTTGGCACCAGCCACAACATGGTGAACATTCTTGTTAACAATATGAAGAAGTTTTATTTTTGAATGACATTGACATTTTCTACGAAGTTGAGTAATCACTTTTGTTTTCAATTTCATCCAAGGGGGAGTTGAATGTGATTGGAATCAATGATGATCAAAACATGCTTAAGCATAGTGATTTTCATTAACAAGAGGTGATCACTGTAGCATGACACCGAGGGTGTTACAGTTCTATACACCCACAAAGCATATCCTAACTTCTTTGACCAGTCCTTTCTAGAATTGTTGACTGTCTTTTGCAAGATCAACTTGATCTCTCTATTGGTGAGCTCAACTTGCCCACTAGTTTGAGGATGGTACGGTGAAGCAATTCTATGATTGACATCATACTTGGCTAGAGCTTTTCTAAAAGCTCCATGCATGAAGTGTGATCCTCCATCAGTCATAAGATACCTAGGTACACCAAACCTAGGGAAAATAACATCTTTGAGCATTTTCAAAGATGTCTTGTGATCAGTACTCTCAGTGGGGATTGCTTCAACCCACTTGGTCACATAATCAACAGCTACTAAAATGTGAGTGTACTTGTTTGAAGGAGGAAAACGACCCATAAAATCAAAACCCCAGCAATCAAAAGGCTCAATCACTAGTGAGTAATTCATAGGCATCTCATTCCTCCTACTAATATTACCAACTCTTTGACACTTATCACAAGATAAACCATAATTTCTAGCATTTTTAAAGAGAATAGGCCAATAAAAACCTGATTGGAGAACCTTATGTGCGGTCCTCTCACCGACGTGATGTCCTCCATAGGGACTGTCGTGACATTGCTTGAGAATGTCCTTCTGCTCATGTTCCGGTATACATCTTCTCACGATCCCGTCTGGACCTTCTTTGAAAAGATGAGGGTCATCCCAAAAGCAGTGCCTCAAATCATGGAAGAACTTCTGCCTTTGCTGAAATGTTAAACCTGGAGGAAAATACTTTGCAACGATAAAATTAGCATAATCTGCAAACCAAGGATCGGAAAGAGATTGTACTTTTACAACGACAAGTTGTTCGTTTGGAAAACTGTCGTTGATTGGGATGGGATCATGTGGTATATCTTCTATCCTTGAAAGATTGTCCGCCACCGGATTGTCTGCTCCTTTTCTATCAACAATCTGTAAATCAATTTTTTGGAGAAGGAGTACCCACCTGATGAGTCTTGGTTTGGCATCCTTCTTCGCCATAAGGTACTTAAGAGCAGCATGGTCAGTATGAATATTAACTTTTGAATCAACAATGTAAGGTCTAAACTTATCACAAGCAAACACTACTGCTAAGAATTCCTTCTCAGTAGTAGCATAATTCTTTTGAGAATTATCAAGGTCTTGCTAGCATAATGTATAATATTCAATTTCTTATCAACCCTTTGTACTAAAACATGTCCAACAGCAAAATCACTAGCATCACACATAATTTCAAAGGGCAATTTCCAGTCAGGTGGTTGTACTATAGGAGAGGTTATCAAAGCTTTCTTAAGAACTTCGAAAGCCTCCTTACAATCTTCATCAAATACAAAAGGAACATCCTTATGGAGAAGATTAGTGAGGGGTCTCGAGGTCTTAGAAAAGTCTTTGATAAGTCTTCTATAGAAACCAGCATGACCAAGAAAACTACGAATACCTTTAATGTCCCTTGGATAGGGAATCCTTTCAATAGTTTCAATCTTCGCCTTGTCCACTTCAATTCCCCTCTCGAAAATCTTGTGACCAAGCACGATCCCTTCGTTAACCATGAAGTGGCATTTTCCCAATTTAGAACTAAGTTTGTATCCTCTCATCTCTGCATAACTTTATTAAGATTGTGGAGACAGTGGTCAAAGGAAGTTCCATAGACGGAGAAATCGTCCATGAAGACTTCATAAATCTCCTGACAGAAACCATGAAAAATACCTGGCATGCATCTCTGAAAAGTAGCAGGTGCATTGCATAAACCAAAAGGCATACGCCTGTAAACATAAGTACCGTAAGGACACGTGAAAGTGGTCTTCTATTGATTGGCAGTGTTGACATGAATTTGAGTGAAGCCAGAGTACCCATCAAGATAGAAAAAGTGGGTGTTTTTAGACAACCTCTCTAGCATCTGATTAAGAAAGGGCAGAGGGTAGTGGTCCTTCCTGGTAGCTTTGTTCAACTTCCTGTAATAATACACATTCTATATCCAATAACAACTCTTTGAGGTATTATTTCATTTTTATCATTAGGAACAACAGCCATACCTCCTTTCTTAGGAACACAATGAACTGGACTTACCCACCTACTATCAGCTATTGGATAGATGATACCTGCAGCTAGAATCTTGAGAATCTCCGCCCTAACCCCGTCCTTCATCCTTGGCTTCAGCCGTCGTTGATGATCAACAACTGGCTTAGCATCGGGCTCGAGATTGATAGTGTGTTGGCAAATCGATCGACTAATCCCCTTAAGGTCATCAAGGGTATAGCCCAAGGCACCACGGTGTCTGCGAAGTGTCTCCAATAATCGCTCTTCTTCAAATCTTGAAAGGTTAGCATTCATAATGACAGGATATATTTTCTTTTCATCTAAATAGGAATACTTGAGCGTATCGGGCAGTGGTTTGAGGTCAAACACCGGGTCTTCTTTTGGTTGTGCTAGGATCCCGAAAGGCTCAACTGGGAGGTTGTGCTTCAGGATAGCAGTTTGTCTTTCGAGTATTTCGTCTAACTCATTTCTTTCCTGCATATGCATATCATTCTCGTGGTCTTCCATATATTGCTGCAAAGGATCATTAGGAGGAATAGCAATAGAAGCAATATTTTCAATAGTTTTATCATCACTAGGTAAATCAGTACCACGAGGTTGCTTGGAAATTTTAGAAAAGTTAAATTCATATGGCTCACCATTGAATTCAACAGAGACTTTACCTTTTTTCCAATCTATAATAGCACCACAATTGCCGAGGAAAGGTCTGCCAAAGATAATAGGGCAAAAACTATCTTGCACTGAACCAAGTACAAGAAAGTCGGTAGGATACTTTACCTTTCCACATATGACTTCAACATCTCTCGCAATCCCAATGGGAGAGATAGTTTCTTTGTTTGCTAGATAAATAGTAGCATCGATCTCTTCAAGTTCACAGGGTGAAATCTCACCAATGATCTCCTGATCGAGTGAATAAGGAATAGCGTTAGCACTGAATCCCAGATCGCAAAGCCCGTAATAGTTGTGATCTCCTATTTTGACAGATACAACTGGTGTACCTGCAATTGGACTCTTATTATTGGTTGTGACAATGTTAGTTGAAACAACACAAAACTTTATCTTGGAATCTGAAACATCATTAGTAACTAAATCTTTAAACATCGCAACTTGAGGATCGACCTTGATCAGGTCCTCAGGTTCGTTAGTTCTTCTCCCACTTTTATTTATTATGCCTGACACAAAAGACTGCTCCGTCATCCTTGTAGGAAAAGGGGGCTTTTCATAAAAAACTGCAGGCAGAATAGGGTCAGCAACATGAATATGAATAGGTAATTCTTTAAAGGGCTTACGGTACCGAGCCTTCTCTTCTTTCAAAGAGTCAATGTGAGAGGCAAAGTTCTTACAGAAATCAATCATAAGCTGGGAATCAAGACCAATCTTAGAACAAAAGGTATTAAAATAATCAGTTTTCACATAGCTCTCAATATAATCATGCCCATAATTTATAGGGGGTTCAATACCTTTATCGATTTCCCAGTCTCCAGTATTCTTCTGGATCCTTTCGATGAGATCCCACTTTTCTTCAACACTTCTTGTTTGGAATACCCCGCTAGAGGAGGCATCCCACATCTCCTTGTCCTGAAGAGAGAGCCTGGCATAAAAATTTGTAAGTATAATATTTTTGGGGAGTTCATGGATAGGACATTTGAACATTAGGGATTTAAATCTCCCCCAAGGTTGAGCGATGCTCACTCCGTCGCGAGACCAAAAGTTGTAGATATAATTCATGTCTCGATGAATTTCATGAAGAGGGTAAAACTTTGTATAAAAGAGAGACATAAGCTCTTCCCAAGTAAGTAGATGTGAGTTATCGAGGAGCTTATACCAATCTGAAGCTTTACCTATAAGTGATACGGAGAATAATTTCTTCATGATGAATTCCATTGACACACCTGCTAGCTTAAATAATGAACATAATTGTGATAAATATAGCAAGTGTTCACCTGGATGTCTATCTAATGGATAGCGATTAGGTAAGACATAATTGACAATACCAGACGGTATTTTGTAAGGCACAATTTCAGTAGGGGTAGGAGTGACCACCATAGTTGTGGGGCGTTTCCCCATAAATAACGATCCAAGAGTAGAGGTGTCCATAAGGACAAAAGCAGCAACGGAAAAATAAAAATAGAAATATAAAAACTTCCTTACCAGCTTCACTTACTAATAGCGCTACGCTCCCCGGCAATGGCACCAGAAAATAGTACTTGATGACCCTCAACTCTAGGGGATCGTTTGTAGCGTTTTCGATAAATAAGAGCGTCGAACCCAACGAGGAGCAGAAGGTATTGGTAAGTGACTTTGGTAAAGAAATAGCTGTAGGAACTAAAAGATACTTTTTAGGGGTTTTTCGGTATAAGCGACAGAAAGGTAAAAGCTAGCAAAATAAAAGGCACTGAGGAGTAACAAGTGGCCCAATCCTTTTGAGCAAAGGAGAGGCCTAGCAACCGAAATTATAAAGGCTAAAGCGTTCTTGAGGACACACGGGAGAAATAGTCACATGCTTTCGCCATATTCTGTATTGGTACTATGTGCTGTGTTGATATGTGTTGAGTGGGTGGATCTATGCTAGTGCACCCTCTAGACTAAGATAAGTGCACTCTTATGATTAAATACCTTGAAAGCATCCGCAAATACAAGATAGTAATTAAGGCAAAAGCCTAACCATAGCAATACGATCGGTGATCCATTGTTCCCTTGTGCAAAAGCGTGCGAACTGGGGTTTAGGTTTCTGTCACTCCGGCAACCCACCGTAAGCATTCCTTGTACACAATGTATTCCCCTAGGTCCTTAATAAGGAGAAGTGTTGAGTGTTCGACTCACACAACACCACTAGGAAAATAACAACACAACTTAAATATCAACCAACACATATTACTTCAACATCATATGACTATTAACAACTAGACTTCTCCCATGTCCTCAAGAACTAAAGTAACTACTCACAAGACATAAAAGAGATCATGATCAGAGGGGATAAATATATGATAAATAATCTGGACACAACGATAATTCTCCAACAAAACTCAATAGCATTCATCACACGGTAGTAATCAACACCGGTAGAGTAGAGAGGATAGATAGTACGGATTACAACACAAGATAAACTTGCGAGGTGAGGTTGGATGGTGGTGGAGATGGTGCTGATGTTAGGGGTGATGGTTATGATGATATCGATGTTGCTTGTGACGATGGTGATGACGATGGCGATGATATCCCCTTCCGGGAGGTGCTTGCCCCGGCGGAATCTGCCTGCCGGAGATGTCTTTTCTCCTCTGTAGGTTTCCGCCACGGAGCGGCGGTGTAACTCTGAAAACTCTCTCTCCTTATGGTTTCTGTATGATAAGCGATATATAGGCCAAAGGGGGGAGCCGAGAGTTGTGCCGGGAGTGGCTGATACGTCCAAAACGTATCTATAATTTCTGCTTGCTCCATGCATCTTTTGTGTGATATTGCTATGATATTGATGCACTTCCATACACTTTTTATCATATTTGGACTAACCTCTTAACTCAGTGCGCCCCAGTGTCAGTTCCTTTTTTCTGCTGTTTTTGTACTTCAGGTTTTCTCATTACTTAAAGTGCCAGAAAAATTCCGGGTAAAATATAGGAAAAATAAGCGTACAGGAAGCTTCGGGAAGAGCCAAAGTGGGGCCAGAGGGGAGACAGGGGTGGCCCAGGCGGCCACCTGGCGCGGCCACCCCCTAGGCCGCGCCAGGGGGGGCCCTGGGGCCCCTGGTCCACCTTGGGCTGCCCCCTTCACCTATATATCTCTCTCGTCCCGAAACCCTCGAGGACATAACCCTTTTTCGCAATCTCTTCTCTGTTCCGCCACCGCAGCGCTTCCAAGATCGGGAGCACCAGGAGCCCTCTTCCCGGCACCCTGCCGGAGGGAGAAACCACCTCCGGGAGCTTCTCGACCACCATGGATGCTTCCCGGCTGAACTGTGAGTAGTCCACCTTGGACCATGGGTCCATGATTAGTAGCTATGTGATGTTCTCCTCCCCTCTTTGTTCTTCATGGTTTAGACCTCGTGAGCTGCCCAACATGATCGAGGCACATATGTAATCTTTCTGCTGTTGCTATGCTGAGTTTGCTAGGATCTGATGGATTATGAGACTATGTTCAGATTGTGTTTGAGTAATATATTTGAATCTCCTCTTTTATATTTATGTTCTTGAGTAATTCTTGCATGTTCTCCGCTGCTGTTTATTTCTTTGGCCAAGTAGTAGGTAGTGACTCCAAGAGGGAGTGTTATGCATGATTGTGGGTTCATGCCCCCTGATGACTAGCTTGAGTGACATAAACATGAGTCTAGGGGATGTGTTGTTGCCACAAGGGAGAAAACAACGGTGCTTGTACTTGCGGGTGCAAGGATTGTTTACTTTACGCAAAGTTCTTTAATGCAGTTGTCTGTTGCTTTGAGTTTACACTTTGGGTGTGATACGTCCAAAACGTATCTATAATTTCTGCTTGCTCCATGCATGTTTTGGGTGATATTGCTATGATCTAGATACACTTTCATACACTTTTGATCATATTTTGACTAACCTATTAACCTAGTGCACCCCAGTGTCAGTTCCTGTTTTCTGCTGTTTTTCTATTTCAGTTTTCCCCCATATAAAAAGTGCCAGAAAAATTCGGGAAAATTCAGATAAAAATTCAGCGTGACGGAAGCTTTGAGAAGAGCCCGGGAGGGGCCAGAGGGGAGCTAGGGGGGGCCCAGGCGGCTACCCGGCGCGGCCCCACCCCAGGCCGCGCCAGGGGGGGCGCCTGGGACCCCTGGCCCACCTCTGGCTGCCCCCCTTCGCCTATTTATCCCCCGTCACGGGAAAACTCCAGAACGAGAACCCTATTCCGCGAACTCTCCTCTGTCCCGCCGCCGCCACGCTTCCAAGATCGTGAGCACTAGAAGACCTCTTCCCGGCACCCTGCCGGAGGGAGGATTGACCTCCGGGAGTCTCCTCTCCACCATGGATGCTCCCCGGATGTCTTGTGAGTAGTTTTCCTTGGACCATGGGTCCGTGATCAGTAGCTATGTGATGTTCTCCTCCCCTCTTTGATCTTCATTGTTTAGACCTCGTGAGCTGCCCTACATGATCGAGGCACCTTTCTAATATTTCTGCTATTGCTATGTTGAGTTTGATCGGATCTGATGGATTATGAGATTATGTTCAGACTGTGACAGAGTAATATATTTGGTTTTATCTCTTATATTTTTGTTCCTAAGTAATTCTTGCATGTTCTCCGTTGCTGTTTATTGCTTTGGCCAAGTAGTAGGTAGTGACTCCAAGAGGGAGCGTTGTGCTAGATTGTGGGTTCATGCCTCCCTGATGACACGCTTGAGTGACAGAAACATGAGTCTAGGGGGTGTGCTGTTGCCACAAGGGGGGAAAACAACGGTTCTTGTGACCGCGGTCACAAGGATTGTTTACTTTACGCAAAGTTCTTTTATTGCAGTTGTCTGTTGCTTTCGGTTTACACTTTTGGTGGGGTTCGCAACTTAATACCAGCGAGATGTTCTAGAT
This sequence comes from Bromus sterilis, assembly GCA_950022295.1. Taxonomy (NCBI): domain Eukaryota; kingdom Viridiplantae; phylum Streptophyta; class Magnoliopsida; order Poales; family Poaceae; genus Bromus; species Bromus sterilis. The sequence goes on along the minus strand of OX465601.1, from coordinate 130,608,988 downwards.
AGATATCTCAAGGTGGATGCTTAGTAGTAGATGCAAATGGATTTCGGTCTACTTATTTTGGCGTACTGCCTGTGCTTTTGAACCTCTTCCTTTCTTTTGTACCATAGTTAGCATTGCGGTGCGTTCATAATCCTGTCAATTTCCCTTCTGTAATTTGTTTACCTCGCATAGCAGTTTTATCGTCTTTTGGGAGAGAGACATCACTAGCGAACATCACGTATCCCGGTCCATATCCTCATTACTGTTTCCAAGCTATCTTTACTTTTCTGCTTTTACTTGCTATCATTATCCCTTGTGTTTTACCCTTTGTGAACAACTAGACCGGAGAGATTGATAACCTCTCTGAACTTTGTTGGGAACAAAGTTATCTGTGTCTGTGTGCAGGTCCACGTCAGTCGCGCCGCTGACACCTACTTATCATATCCGGAGTCCTACGGGAGACAAACCTTGGTATCTTCACCGAGGGAAACTCGCTGCTGCACTGCATCGCGCCTTCCACTTGGGGCTCACCAACGAAGGGCGAGAAGCCGCTAAGCAAGAGAATTTCTTGCGCCGTTGCCGGGGACTCCGAGTGCTAAGGTAGGGGAGTTGCACACTACCCTTTACCTTTGGTTTTTAGTTTTGTTAGTTTATCTTTCAGTTTTTATCTTTGTGTCTTTTATCAAAAACTACAAAAAAATCTGCCACACTTGCTGCCACTATGGGTTCCACTGAAAACACCAAGTTGTGTGACTTCACTAGTCATAACAACCAGGACTTTATCTGCACTCCCATTGCCACACGTGCCACTTCAGCTACCGCTTATGAAATTAAACTTGCTTTGCTAAACCTTGTTATGAGAGATCAATTCTCTGGTGCTGGAGATGATGCTGCTTTACACTTGAATAATTTTGTTGAATTATGTGATATGCAAAAGTATAAAGAAGTAGAAGGTGATGTTGTTAAGCTCAAGCTCTTTCCTTTCTCTTTAAGGGGAGATGCTAAAATTTGGTTTCAATCTTTGCCTAGAAATAGCATAGATTCTTAGGATAAGTGCAAAGATGCTTTTATAGGGAAGTACTACCCTCCTGCTAAGATTATCCAATTAAGGAGTAATATTATGAATTTTAAGCAATTGGATAATGAACACGTTGCCCAAGCTTGGGAACGAATGAAACCTCTTGTTAAGAAATGCCCTACACATGGTTTGACTACTTGGATGGTTATCCAGACTTTTTATGCAGGCTTGAACTTTACCTCGCGGAACCTGTTAGATTCGGCCGCGGGAGGAAACTTTATGTCAACTACACTTGGTGCTGCCACAAAGCTTCTCGATGAGATGATTTCCAATTATTCACAATGGGACACCGAACGCGCTCCAACAGGTAGGAAGGTAAATTCTGTCGAGGAAATTACCTCCCTCAATGAAAAAGTTGACTTAATTATGTCTCTACTTACGAAGCAACCCTCTATTGATCCTCATGATGTTCCTTTAAATTCTTTGGTTGCTCAAGAACAAGTAGATGTGAACTTTATTGCTAGAAACAACTTCAACAACAATGCTTATAGGGGAAATTTTGCTAGCAATCCTAGACCGTTTCCATCCAATTATGGGAACAACAACACTTACCCTAGCAACAAGAACCCCTCTTCTGAATTAGAAAGCATGCTTAGAGACTTTATCACTACCCAAAAAGCCTTCAACAAAAATGTAGAGGAGAAATTAGCTAAAATAGATAATTTCTCTTTGAAGGTAGAAAGCTTAGCCCTTGATATTGAGATGCTTAAAATTAGAACCTCCCCCCTTGAGGAGAATAAGGCCACTCCTATTAATGCTATCCAGTTACAAATCAATGAAAACATTAGGATGATGGCTAAACTCAAAGAAAGATGGGCTAGAGAAAAAGAGGAAGAGGATAGAATTAAGAGCCTTCCTACACACCACACAGTTGCCACTATCCAAATTGTTGAGGACACTCAAACTATTAGCACCCAATGCACTCCTAGTCCCGTTGGACCTATTAATGGTGATGCTAATATCTCAACCGTAGAGAAAGAAACTCCTATGAACATAGAGGGTTTCAAACAAGTGAGCCTAGATGACACTACTACCACCTTTGATAGTAGTGATATTGATTTTGGTAGTTGCACCCTCTCATAAGTTATTAGCTTGTTACACAAAATGTCTAGAGACCCCCACACTAGCACACTTAATCTTGCCTTCACGGAGCATATCACAAATGCTCTTATCAAAGCTAGGGAGGAGAATCTTAGAGTAGAAGACTCCATACCTAGGAAGATAGATGATGGTTGGGATCCTATGATCAAAGTTAAATTAAATAACTTCTCTTGCTATGCTTTATGTGATGTTGGAGCTAGTACCTCTGTTATGCCCAAAAGAATATTTGATATGTTTGAATTGAAGCCTCTTGAGCCTTCTTCTTTTGGTGTTCGTCTTGTTGATTCTTCCATAAAGAAACCTTTGGGGAAGATCAACGATGTTCTTATCATTGTCAATGACAACTATGTTCCCGTTGATTTTATTGTTATGGATATAGAGTGTGAACCTTTATGTCCAATTATTTTGGGACGTCCTTTTCTTTGCACCGTTGGTGCGGTTATTGACATGAAAGAGGGGAATATAAAATTCCAATTCCCATTCAAAAAGGGGATGGAACACTTCCCTAGAAAGAAAATCAAGTTACCTTTTGAGTCCGTTACTCGGGCTAGTTATTCTCTTTCTCTTGATAAAACTTGATTCTTCTTTTGTATCATGCCTAGCTAATGGCTTAAAAGAAGCGCTTTCGGGAGGCAGCCCGCAACGAATTTAGGTTTTTATTTTTGCTTTTGTTGTGTCTTGATGATTGTTACTACTGTAGCAACATCATTGTATCTTTATTTTTCAACTTTGTGCCAAGTTATAGCCTCTTACGGCAAGGGAAGTAAAAGTTTGTACATGCTGTCCAGAAAACAGATTCTGTCCTCGTGACCAGAAAAATTCCAGAAAAATCCCAGTTCATCTTTTTGAGCTAAACTTTTTACACAGTATGCTCTATACAATTACGAAACTTCCGTATGTTCTGATTTTTTTGATTTGAGTTGCAGAAGTGCGCCTAAAAAATTCTTTACTATCTGCTGTTCTGTTTTTCACAAATTCTGCCACGTTTTGTCTCTCCTAACTTTTGCAAACCTTAAGCTTGCCTTTTTTTAAAAACCTTTTTGGCACTCTTGAGAAACAGTAGCTTTTCAATAATATCTTTATATCCAGTGGAGAAAAATTATTTATTAAGGGTACTAACCTCTCTAATCAGCTTATGATGAGTTATGTATGAAGGGAGTTTTCAAGTGTGTGATGGAAGATGATGGAAGAAGATCCAGGAGTGTCAAGCGCTCAATCTTGGGGATGCCCCCATGCATCCCCAAAAAATATTTAAGAAGAATCAAGCATCTAAGCTTGGGGATGCCCCCTGTGCATCCCCTTCTCCATGAACAAATCATCAATTCGTCCTTCGTCTCACTATATTTTTATCACTTCATGTGTTATGTGCTATGCTTGGAGCGTCTCGCTCTTAGGCTTTGTTTTTAGTTTTATTTAGCTTTGCTTTCTGTTCATAACAAGTTAGATCCCTTCTTACTTTGTGTGGGAGAGAAACACGCTCCACTTTCAAAATCTAGAACACATCATAGGATTCTTCATGCCTATCTTTTTGCTGTTGTGTGTTCTTTATCTTTTCATAGCTACTGCCATGTTTAGTTTTAGTCTTAGTTTGTCTTTAGCAAGAGCCTTGGCTTTTGTTTAGTTTGTTGCTGAAACTCTTTTTAGTTTTCATGTTTATCTTGTTAAAGAGAGTTGGTTGTTGCACTGAGTTGTGTTTTGTCTTGAAAGTAGGTGATTAAGGTTGCTATTTAATTTTAGTAGTAGCTTGCAATAGTTTTGAGGTATTGTTATGAGTAATGTTTGGACTTTTGGTGTCAAGAGCTCTAGCCTATTAGTGATAGGTGTCGTATTTTGGGCAATCCGTGTTTATTTTCAAAACCTACAAAACTAGTTGAGAACTCTAGCTACTAGATGGATAATTACTCTTCTGAGGAGTCGAATATAAGAGAACACTCACGTACCATGAGTCGAGGATGCGCAAGGATAAACAAACCCCCATACACTCCTCCTCGGGGTACTTGTCTCTTTGTGAACCTCCTTATTAGATTGAGAGTTACCGATAATAAGTGCATGAGTTCTTCGGACTAATGTAAGTATTGAGAGTTGACACTTCCACCTTCCCATATTTTGCTAGCCTTTCTCGTGCCGTGCATTACCTTCTTCTCACTCCGAGAGTTGGTGTCCACCTTCGCCGGTACATCCAAACCCTTGGCATGATACGCTCTGTCATCATAAGCCTCCCTTTATCTTTCCTCAAAACAGCCACCGTACCTACCTATCAAGGCATTTCCATAGCCTTTCCGAGTTACATTGCCATGCAACTTCCACTTCTTCATGACTTGATCTTCATGTCATACATGTTCCTGCTACACTGGCAGAAGCATACATTGCATACATCATGATAGTTACATCTTATTTATGATTTTGAGTACCTTGTAAAGTGTGAAAGATCTCCTTTACCTTCTTGTAAAATAGAGTGTTGCCCTTAAGTGAGGAAAATATCCCGAAGTGGACACATTAAAAGATCCCAAAGAGGACAAATGAGAGTTAAATAGAAAGAGCCATTGAGGCCACCAAAAAAATACAAAAAAATAGAAAAAAGAGAAAAAGAAATAAAAAGAGAGAAAGGGGAAACACTACTATCCTTTTGAGATATCCACACTAGTACTCCCTTGCTATCCTTGTAATCCATAGATATGATCTTTATACATATAGTTTGGAGAGCTTCCTAGCTCGTATGTGCACCCGTTGCATGGCAATCCCTACTCCTCACATCATATCTATCATTTGGCATCTCTTGCCTATGATTGTCCTCATTGATGTGAGCCTTTCTCATCCTTTTTGTCTTCCTCCTCCACCATATTTCTCTCTTTGTCATCCTAAGTGTCAACTCTCGTTCTTACGCTCATCCATTGCATGAGTGCTCAAAATATCGAAAAGGAGTGGATCAAGTTGACTTGTACCTGGCTAGTGGTCTGGGGACGAGTCAAGATAAGATTCCAAAGAAGACCAAGTGTGAAACTTTAGTAGATCGAGTTCTCAACACAAAAATACTTTTTCTCGTATTCCCTATCCCCCTTCTTGCACGCAAACACCATTTGGAGATATTCGAGTCACGGACAGCGAGAGCCCTTGCATCTTTTGTTCTCTTGTTACTTGCTTCAATGCTAATATAGACTCTTGCATGTTATGACTTGAATTGAATGTCTAACCTTGATTGCTTTACTTTTCAAAGTTCTTTTATGGTTGCTAGCATGTCACCACAGAAATTATGCTTGTTATCATTTACCTACTCGAGGACGAGCAGGAATTAAGCTTGGGGATGTTGATACGTCCAAAACGTATCTATAATTTCTTCTTGCTCCATGCATGTTTTGGGTGATATTGCTATGATCTAGATACACTTTCATACACTTTTGATTATATTTGGACTAACCTATTAACTCAGTGCACCTCAGTGCCAGTTCCTGTTTTCTGCTGTTTTTCTATTTCAGTTTTCCCCCATATAAAAAGTGCCAGAAAAATTCGGGAAAATTCAGATAAAAAATCAGCGTGACGGAAGCTTCGAGAAGAGCCCGGGAGGGGCCAGAGGGGAGCCAGGGGGGCCAGGCGGCCACCCGGCGAGGCCCCACCCCTGGCAGCGCCAGGGGGGCGCCTGGGGCCCCTGGACTACCTCTGGCTGCCCCCTTCGCCTATTTATCCCCCGTCACGGGAAAACGCTAGAACAAGAACCCTATTCCGCGAACTCTCCCCTGTTCCGCCGCCGCCGCGCTTCCAAGATCGGGAGCATGAGAAGACCTCTTCTCGGCACCCTGCCGGAGGGAGGATTGACCTCCGGGAGTCTCCTCTCCACCATGGATGCTCCCCGGATGTCTTTTGAGTAGTTTTCCTTGGACCATGTGTCCGTGATCAGTAGCTATGTGATGTTCTCCTCCCCTCTTTGATCTTCATTGTTTAGACCTCGTGAGCTGCCCTACATGATCGAGGCACCTTTGTAATATTTCTGCTATTGCTATGTTGAGTTTGATCGGATCTGATGGATTATGAGATTATGTTCAGATTGTGATAGAGTAATATATTTGGTTTTTATCTCTTATATTGTTGTTGCTAAGTAATTCTTGCATGTTCTCCGTTGCTGTTTATTGCTTTTGCCAAGTAGTAGGTAGTGACTCCAAGAGGGAGCGTTGTGCTAGATTGTGCGTTCATGCCTCCCTGATGACACGCTTGAGTGACAGAAACATGAGTCTAGGGGGTGTGCTGTTGCCACAAGGGGGAAAACAACGGTGCTTGTGACCGCGGTCACAAGGATTGTTTACTTTACGCAAAGTTCTTTTATTGCAGTTGTCTGTTGCTTTGGGTTTACACTTTTGGTGGGGCTCGCAACTTAATACCAGCGAGATGTTTTGGATAGATATCTCAAGGTGGATGATTAGTAGTAGATGCAAATGGATTTTGGTCTACTTATTTTGGCGTACTGCCCGTGCTTTTGAACCTCTTCCTTTCTTTTGTAGCATAGTTAGCATTGCGGTGCGTTCATAATCCTGTCAATTGCCCTTCTGTAATTTTTTACCTCGCATAGCAGTTTTATCGTCTTTTGGGAGAGAGACATCACTAGCGAACATCACGTATCCCGGTCCATATCCTCATTACTGTTTCCAAGCTATATTTACTTTTCTGCTTTTACTTGCTATCATTATCCCTTGTGTTTTACCCTTTGTGAACAACAAGACTGGAGAGATTGACAACCTCTCTGAACTTTGTTGGGAACAAAGTTATCTATGTCTGTGTGCAGGTCCACGTCAGTCGCGCGGCTGACACCTACTTATCATATCTGGAGTCCTACGGGAGACAAACCTTGGTATCTTCACCGAGGGAAACTCGCTGCTGCACTGCATCACGCCTTCCACTTGGGGCTCACCAACGAAGGGCGAGAAGCCGCTGAGCAGGGTGGGATTCGCAACTTAATACCAGCGAGATGTTCTGGATAGCTATCTCAAGGTGGATGATTAGTAGGTAGATGCAGATGGATTTCGGTCTACTTGTCTTGGCGTACCGCCCAAGCTTTTTAGCCTCTTCCTTTCTTTGTAGCATAGTTAGCATTGGTTTGCGCACATAATCATGTCAATTTCCTAGCTGTAATTTGTTTACCTTGCATGGCTATTTTATCGTCTTTTGGGAGAGAGACATCACTAGTGAACATCATGGGACCCCGGTCCATATTTCCACCACTATTTACACCTGCTATTTATTTTCTGCTTATTTCCTTTTCTGTTGATATCACTATCATTATTATCCCGTGCATTTGATCCTTTGTAAACAACAAGGCCGGAGGGATTGACAACCTCTCTGTACTCGTTGGGAACAAAGTTATCTGTTGTGTGTGAAGGTCCACATCAATCGCCTAATTGCTGGCGCCGTTGTCACCTTCCTGTCGTTGTCGGAGTCCTACTGGAGACAAACCTTGGTATCTTCACCGAGGGAAATTTGCTGCCGTCTACATCTCAACCTTCCACTTTGGGTAACCAACCGAGGGGCGAGAAGCCATCAGTGGCCCCAGGGGTCCAGGAGCCATCCCAGCGCGGCCAGGGTGCGGGCCGCGCCAGGTGGCCGCCTGGGCACCCTTTGGCCCCCCTCTGGCCCCTCTTCGACGTGTCTTCGTCATTCTTCTGAAAAATACCCTTCGTCGATTTTCAGGTAATTTGGAGGTATTCTTCTTCAGCAACTCAGCGTCCACTTTTTACCGTTGAATCCTGCGTCTGCTGGTTCGGCATCGGAAAGTTGCAAACTGTGTAAATTAAGCCAAAACCACAAAAGAACAACATCATAACATGAAATATATGAATGAATAAGAAATAATTACTATATAAAATAGTGATGCATTTTGGACGTATCAACCGCCCGTCCATCCTTCACAGACTTCAGAAAGACATGTAGATCGTCTTCATGATAGTCTGGATGATAGAATTTTATTTTGGTTGCCTCCGCCCCACGCATGGAGTTTACTAGGTAATCTTGAGTAAACTTCTTTGGGAACCACTGAAAATTATAATATTCAGATACTGGTGAATGATGACTAACAACTCAATATGAGCATGAGAAAGGAAGGTTGCATAGTTCTTACCATCCTGAAGTTCACAGTTGTCTTGGATAAATAATAGACAAAGAGTTTAATTCTCATCTCCTGTCTCTTTCTCCTAACAATATTTTTTATTTTCCTCACTTGGCGATCGGTCATGAATATTTCATTAACCCACACGCAAAAAGGGTCGAAGTGTGGATCTGAACCCCTGATCTATGTACCTATAGAAGCAACAACTAAACCATTAAAATATATTATGTACTGGTGGAATGAGGTAATAAAGACCATAGGATGAAACTAACCTCGATGCTGAACAACGGCATCTCCCATTGTTTTTCCTGCATAAGTACAGATTGGGATACAAATCATCAGACTATGAAAGATATCTTGATTGTTAAGTTTTAAGATGCTGGTAAAGGAAGGGGTAAAACTGAACCATTGTTTTGGTGGAAAAACACAGAATGAGATAAATAAAAATTAATCACAGTATAGATTGTTTGGATGTGAGCATTTAACAAGATGGTAATCAATGGAATGGAAATAGAAAAGCATGTTAACTAGAACATGATTGACAACAACCAACTACGGTGATTACAACTGGTATTGGTGAAGTTTAACTGAGTATTTATTAATACTTAAATATCACATTGTGCATAAGAAAGAAACATAGCATAGTTCATGGCAGATCATGGCAGTAAAAAGATAGTTTGATTATGTAGATTAATAGCCAAGGGGAATCAACGTAGAGAAAACTAGGGAATCATGTTAACTAGATGGGGATTGGCAAGAAACAAATATAGACATTAAAATAATATTGATGAAATTGAAGTGGCTAGTTGATACCTAAATATCAGTATGCACAATAGAGGCCAATAGATCAAAGTTTAACATATCATATCATCGTTGCCAATGAATAAGTAGATCATATTAGCACCATTTAGAAACTTGGAATGAGTTACAAAGAGGTATGAATATGATTTTCATCCCCAAAAATGCTTACCAGAGAAGCAAGTTATTTATGTGTGCATGACGGTACCCACCTCTAGTAAGCACCTTGTATAACACACCTGAGAGATACTGTATGTGGATTCACTTGATCCTTCTAGATATATGGTGGAGGCTAACTAATCCTGTAATGTGGCACCATTTGCCATGGTGCCAGAGAGCAGTCAAAAGAGCATTAAAGGTTCTCACAAGAGAAGAATACCATTATGCACGGACCGGACTTGATTTTGGGTAAACCATTTTGGGTAAGAGAGATAGATGCAAATGACAGTAAGAAACAAGTCACCGTTCGGCGTCAATGTTTTTCTCTTTGCAAATCATGACAGTAAGAAAGATAGTTTGATTTTGAAGATTAATATGATAGTAAAGCAACTGAAAGAAAAATGAAAGCCGTGTTAACTAGACCATGAGTGATGACAACCAAATATAGCCGTTCTAATAAGTATTTGTTATTAGTTAAATACTAGAAGAGCATGCATTACATAGCCAAACACAGCATAGTTGAACATGACATTGCATCATCAGACCAACAGAAGGAGCATAGCAGGCTAGTTGATACCGAAATATAGACACTAAATGGTATTCATGGAATCAAACTAACTAGTTGATACCTAAATATCAGTGTGCATAACAAAGAAAACGCATCATTGTTTAACATATCATGGCATCAATATCAGTGAATGGGTAGATCATATTAGCAACATTTAGAAACTTGGAATGGGTTGCAAAGAGATATGTTTATGATTTTCATCCCCAGAAATGCTTACCCAAGAACCAACTTTTTTTAGCAGATCATGTATTACATAGCAAAACACAACATAGTTGAACATGTCATTGCATCATCAAAAAAACAGAAGGATAATAACAGACTAGTTGATACCTACATATGGACATTAAAATGGCATTGGTGCAAAGAGATATGGTTACGATTTTCATCCCCAGAAATGCTTACCCAAGAGCCAACTCTTTTAGATATTTTTGATAGAGATAGTAATTTAAACAGCTTCTTCCCCTTGGGAGAGGACACGTCGTGGGTGCCCTCCTCGTGGATATAGTTGTCAAATAGATCTGACTTGGCGGCTGGTGATGTCGAGCCACCGGTTCTGCAAGCGGCTTTCATAAACAGCAAAACGGGCTCCCAGGGGTACATGCATCGCATGTCCTTCACTGAGCGCTCGACGAGATCAGAGGGGTGGAAATCCAATTGATAAAAGTTGGGAGAATTCATTTGTGTCATAGCCCTTGTCAAGCCGTCTCTGTTGACGAGACCAGCACGCAGCAGATGAAGAAAGACACATGCACACTGGTTTATACACTCCAACCTGGCAAAGTAGGCACCCCACTCGGCCGCAACCGCGGTGAGGTGTTCGTCCGGGGGTACAAGTAAGGAATGCACCGGGATCTGATGTGCCGAGCCACCTAGTGCGGCTGGGAGATGAATATCGGCGACCACATCTACCTCCTCGAGCTCATGGTGATATTTGCAAATTCTTAGGCGGCGATTCTTTGGGTTAGGGTGTGGGGATAAGGATGGAAGAGGTTGTTTCGCCGGATCCATGTACGCAAATGGTACGAGGAAGCCATACAACTCGGTGGTTTACCTGATAACAACGAGATGAGCGCGGAAGCTTGGAGCAGATGGTGGCGGCGGCCGAGGAGGAGGGGGGCTATGAGTGGGTTGGGGGCTGGGTTGGGGGAAGAAGGCTAAAATACACACGTAAGGCACATATACTGAAAATTTCGCTTGGAAACTATAAACTTGAGCGGGGAAAACATACATTGCACACAATTCCTTTTGATAAACGTGTGCCATTCAGGGGAAACTATCCATATGGAACCCCTCATCGCCGAAATTTTGAGCCACCTATCTTTAAGTTCCAAACACACGGGGTAGGTGTGGTGATAGAGATCGCACACGGTAAGGTTGTTCCGGGCGTCCGTAATAGGGTGACTATCCCACATGGATTTGTTAGAAGAATCGTGCGTTTGATATATGCGGTAAATCAGTTTGATGTGCACTCAATATGAATTTATTTGCATTTGAACTACGAGTGGAACGAAATTTGACCAAATGTGTGCTGAAATATCATGTATGTGCTCTCGGGTTAACTTACAACACACAACATGGAATTGGAGTGAACTTGCTGCACCTCGGTCACATCTTACGTTCGGGAAACATTGAGTTTGGTGGTTTTTAAATTCCAAAAAAATCAAAAAATTGAGAAGTGCTCGGAAATACACGAGAATTTGCATGGCGCCGTGAGAAGGTAAAATTTTGATGTGGAAAAAAATCCAGACATTTTGAGAAAGACTATCATGTGATCGTCTTGCAAACGGGGGCATCTCACATGAAGGACCGTGGTTTCGATATGTATGGAATAAGTCGTGAAATGTTCGGGTTACAAGTAGATTGTATAGTTACCTCGTCGATTGTGGTTGATTTTTTTTTCACAGCTGCCACACGTCTATACATGATATGCCTTCGAATTTGGACGCATTCCTTGTTATTTTTGTATTTTTAAACTTTTTTGCACTTACAAGCCCAAAAAAAGAGTTAAATACAATATCCACCGGAACAACATCAATATGATCTTGGTTCATTGGCGACCGTTCGATCCGTGCGCATTGGACGGTGCAAGGCGTGCGATCCGTGGTGTTGCGTTCTGGCTAATCAGAACGCAATGGAGAATTCCGCAGGGTATAGGTTAAGCAAACGGTTGTAGAACACGAACCGTGTGCTTTACCGTGTCACTGAAAATTTCTAATCTAACGGGACGTGTTTGATACATGTAAGTCATTTAGTGTAAATTAGAAAATTGCTATGGGTTTATTTTACACTTGAGCTATGATTTTTTTTTGTCATTTTCATCTTCCGTTTGATATATGGTGCTAAGTCAGTTTCATTTGCACTCGATATGAATTTATTTGCATTTGAACTACGAGTGCAATGAAATTTGACCAAATTTGTGCTAAAATATCATGTATGTGCCCTCGGGTTAACTTGCAGCACACAACGTGGGATTGGAGTGAACTTGTTGTACCTCGGTCACGTCTTTCGATCATAAAACTTTGAGTTCGGTGGTTTTGAAATTACAAAAAAATAAAAAATAATATAGAATCGGTCGGAAATACATGAGACTTTGTGTGTCGCCGTGAGAAGGTAAAACTGTGATGTGGTAAAAATTTCAGACATTTTGAGAATGGCGATCATGCGATCGTCATGCAAACGGGAACATGTCACATGAAGGACCATGGTTTCGATATGTATGGAACAAGTGGTGAAATGTTCAGGTTAAAAGTAGATTGTATCGTTACCTCGTCGATTGTGGTTGATTTTTTTTTCACAGCTTCCATGCGTCCATACGTGATATGCTTTCGAATTTGGACGCATTCCTTGTTATTTTAGTATTTTTAAACTTTTTTTGCACTTACAAGCCAGAAAAAAGACTTAAATAAAATATCCACCGGAACTGCAGCATGATGTTGGTTCAATGTCGACCGTTCGATCCGTGCGCATTAGACGGTGCAGTGCTTGCGATCCGTGGTGCTGCGTTCTGGCCAATCAAAACACAACGGCGAATTCCGCAGAGTATAGGTTAAGCAAACGGTTGTAGACCACGAACAGTGTGCCTTATCGTTTCATCGAAATTGTGTCATCTAACGCGACGTGTATGATACATGTAAGTCATTAAGTCTAAATTATACAATTGCTATGGGTTTATTTTACACTGGAGCTATGATTTTTTTGTCATTTTCATCTCCCGTTTGATATATGGCGCAAAGTTAGTTTCATTTGCAATCGATATGAATATTTTTTGCATTTGAACCACGAGTGCAACAAAATTTGACCAAATGTGTGCTGAAATATCATTTATGTGTTCTCGGGTTAAGTTGGAGCACACAACGTGGGATTTGAGTGAACTTGCTGCACCTAGGTCACGTCTTTCGATCATGAAACATTGAGTTCGGTGGTTTTAAAATTACAAAAAAATAAAAAAAAATGAGAATCGGTCGGAAATACACGAGACTTTGCGTGTCGCCGTGAGAAGGTAAAACTATGATATGGTAAAAATTTCAGACATTTTGAGAAAGGCAACGGCAAATTCCGCATGGTATAGGTTAAGAAAACGGTTGTAAAATACGAACCGTGTGCTTTACCGTGTCACCGAAAGTTTGTCATTTAAGAGACGTGTTTCATACATGTAAGTCATTAAGCGTAGATTAGACAATTGCTATGGGGTTATTTTACACTAGAGCTATGATTTTTTTTGTCATTTTCATCTTCCGTTTGATATATGGCGCTAAGTCAGTTTCATGTGCACTCAATATGAATTTATTTGCATTTGAACTACGAGTGCAACAAAATTTGACCAAATGTGTGTTGAAATATCATGTATGTGCTCTCGGGTTAACTTGCAGCACACAACTTGGATGGAGTGAACTTGGTGCACCTCGGTCACATCTTTCGATCGGGAAACATTGAGTTTGGTGGTTTTTAAATTACAAAAAAATCAAAAAAATTGAGAATCGCTCGGAAATACACGAGAATTTGCGTCGCGCCGTGAGAAGGTAAAACTATGATGTGGTAAAAAATTCAGACATTTTGAGAAAGACTATCATGCGATCGTCTTGCAAACGGGGGCATCTCACATGAAGGACCGTGGTTTCGATATGTATGGAACAAGTCGTGAAATGTTCGGGTTACAAGTAGATTGTATAGTGACCTCGTCGATTGTGGTTGATTTTTTTTATAGCTTCCATGCGTCTATACGTGACATGCCTTCGAATTTGGATGCATTCCTTGTTATTTTGGTATTTTTAAACCTTTTTTGCACTTACAAGCCAGAAAAAACGACTTAATTACAATATCCACCGGAACTGCAGCAGCATGATGTTGGTTCATTGGCTACCGTTCGATCCGTGCGCATTGGACAGTACGAGGCATGCAATCCGTGGTGCTGCGTTCTGGCCAATCAGAACGCAACGGCGAATTCCGCAGGGTACAGGTTAAGCAAACGGTTGTAGAACACGAACCGTGTGCTTTACTGTGTCACCGAATTTTTTTCATCTAACGGGACGTGTTTGATACATGTAAGTCTTTAAGTGTAAATTAGACAATTGCTATGTGTTTATTTTACACTGGAGCTATGGTTGTTTTGTCGTTTTCATCTTCCGTTTGATATATGGCGCTAAGTCAGTCTCATTTGTACTCGATATGAATTTATTTTCATTTGAACTACGAGTGCAACGAAATTTGACCAAATATGTGCTGAAATATCATGTATGTGCTCTCGGGTTAACTTGCAGCACACAACGTGGGATTTGAGTGAACTTGATCATAAAACTTTGAGTTTGGTGGTTTTTAAATTACAAAAAAATCAAAAAAATTAAGAATCGGTCGGAAATACACGAGACTTTGCGTGTCGTCGTGAGAAGTTAAAACTATGATGTGGTCAAAATTTCAGACATTTTGAGAAAGGCTATCATGCGATCGTCATGCAAACGGGGGCATCTCACATGAAGGACCATGGTTTCGATATGTATGGAACAAGTGGTGAAATATTCGGGTTACAACTAGATTGTATCGTTACTTCGTCGATTGTGTTTGATTTTTTTTCACAGCTGCCACGCGTCTATACGTGATATGCTTTCGAATTTGGACGCATTCCTTGTTATTTTAGTATTTTTAAACTTGTTTTGCACTTACAACCCGGAAAAAAGAATTAAATACAATATCCATCGAAACTGCAGCAGCATGATTTTGGTTCAATGTCGACCGTTCGATCCATGCACATTGGACGGTGCAGTGCGTGCGATCCGTGGTGCTGCGTTCTGGCCAATAAGAACGCAACGGCGAATTCCGCAAGGTATAGGTTAAGCAAGCGGTTGTAGAGCACGCACCGTGTGCTTTACCGTTTCATAGAAATTTTGTCATTTAATGCGACCTGTTTGATATATGTAAGTCATTAAGTGTAAAATAGACAATTGCTATGGGTTAATTTTACACTGGAGCTTTGATTTTTTGTCATTTTCTTCTTCCGTTTGATATATGGCGCTAAGTCAGTTTCATTTGCACTCGATATAAATTTATTTTCATTTGAACAACGAGTGCAACAAAATTTGACCAAATGTGTGGTGAAATATCATTTATGTGCTCTCAGGTTAACTTGCATCACACAACGTTAGATTTAAGTGAACTTGCTGTACCTAGGTCACGTCTTTCGATCATGAAACATTGAGTTCAAGTGGTTTTTAAATTACAAAAAAATCAAAAAAATTGAGAATCTGTTGGAAATACACGAGACTTTGTGTGTCGCCGTGAGAAGGTAAAACTATGATGTGGCATCTCACATGAAGGACCATGGTTTCGATATGTATGGAACAAGTGGTGAAATGTTAGGGTTACAAGTAGATTGTATCGTTACTTCGTCGATTGTGGTTGATTTTTTTTCACAGTTTCCACGCGTCTATACGTGATATGCCTTTGAATTTGGATGCATTCCTTGTTATTTTGGTATTTGTATACTTTTTTTGCACTTACAAGCCGGAAAAAGACTTAAATACAATGTCCACGGGGAACTGCAGCAACATGATGTTGGTTCAATGTCGACCGTTCGATCCGTGTGCATTGGACGGTGCAGGGCGTGCGATCCGTGGTGCTGTGTTCTGGCAAATCAGAACGCAACGGCGAATTCCTCATGGTATAGGTTAAGGAAACGGTTGTATAAAACGAACCGTGTGCTTTACCATGTCACCGAAATTTTGCCATCTAACGGCACGTGTTTGATACATGTAAGTCATTAAGTGTAGATTAGACAATTGATATGGGTTTGTTTTACACTGGAGCTATGATTTTTTTGTCATTTTTATCTTCCGTTTGATATATGGCGCTAAGTCAGTTTCATGTGCACTCGATATGAATTTATTTGCATTTGAACAACGAGTGCAACGAAATTTGACAAAATGTGTGCTGAAATATCATGTATGTGCTCTCGGGTTAACTTGCAGCACACAACGTAGAATTTGAGTGAACTTGCTGCACCTCGGTCACGTCTTTCGATCATAAAACATTGAGTTTGGTGGTTTTTGAATTACAAAAAAATAAAAAAAAATTGAGAATCGGTCGGAAATACACGAGATTTTGCTTGTCGCCATGAGAAGGTAAAACTATGATGTTGTAAAAAAATTTAGACATTTTGAGAAAGGCTATCATGCGATCGCCATGCAAACGGGGGCATCTCACATGAAGGACCGTGGTTTCGATATGTATGGAATAAGTGGTGAAATGTTCGGGTTACAAGTAGATTGTATCGTTACTTCGTCGACTGTGGTTGATTTTTTTTTCACAGCTGTCATGCGTATATACGTGATATGCCTTCGTATTTGGACGCATTCCTTCTTATTTTGGTATTTTAAACTTTTTTTGCACTTAAAAGCCGGAAAAGACTTAAATACAATATCCACTGGAACTGCAGCAGCATGATGTTGGTTCAATATCAACCGTTCGATTCGTGCGCATTGGACGGAGCAAGGCGTGCGATCCATGGTGTTGTGTTCTGTCCAATCAGAATGCAACCGCAAATTCTGCAGGGTATAGGTTAAGCAAACGGTTGTAGAATATGAACCGTGAGCTTTACCATGTCACCAAAATTTTGTCATTTAACGAGACGTGTTTGATACATGTAAGTCATTAAGCGTAGATTAGACAATTGCTATGGGTTTATTTTACACTAGAGCTATGATATGTTTTTGTCATTTTCATCTTCCGTTTGATATATGGCGCTAAGTCAGTTTCATGTGCACTCAATATGAATTTATTTGCATTTGAAGTACGAGTGCAACGAAATTTGATCAAATGTGTGTGGAAATATCACGTATGTACTCTCGGGTTAACTTGCAGCACACAATGTGGAATTGGATTGAACTTGCTGCACCTCGGTCACATCTTTCGATCGGGAAACATTGAGTTTGGTGGTTTTTAAATTACAAAAAAATCAAAGAAATTGAGAATCGCTCGAAAATACAAGAGACTTTGTGTGTCGTCGTGAGAAGGTAAAACTATGATGTGGTAGAACGCAACGTGAAGGACCGTGGTTTCGATATGTATGGAACAAGTCGTGAAATGTTCTGGTTACATGTAGATTGTATAGTTACCTCGTCGATTGTGGTTGAATTTTTTTTTCACAGCTGCCACGCGTCTATACGTGATATGCCTTCGAATTTGGATACATGCCTTGTTATTTTGGTATTTTTAAACTTTTTTTGCACTTAAAAGCCAGAAAAAATACTTAAATACAATTTCCACCGGAACTGCAGCAGCATGATGTTGGTTCATTGGCGACCGTTCGATCCGTGCGCATTGGACAGTGCAAGGCGTGCGATCCATGGTGCTGCATTCCGGCCAATCAGAATGCAACGGCGAATTAAGAAGGGTATAGGTTAAACAAACGGTTGTAGAACACGAACCGTGTGCTTTACTGTGTCACCAAAATTTTAGTTCTGATTAATTTCAATCTTCAGATTGGAAACATAACTACATTGAAATTCCACGATCCCATGACTTGTTGATCACCATCAACATCACAATTCAGAATCATACATGACCGGTAGGCAACTTCATTTGCCATCACAATATATACACACACATATATATAGGGAAATCAACATAGGTCCATCCATACATTAAATATCACCAATTAGGCTCAAAAGCAATAATTTACAAACCGTTCACTATTACACACACATATAGATAATTATGAACTGCATAATATAGCTACTCCCGTTAAGTTATTCGGCGTGCATCCATATAGCGTTGTCGTGCTTGTACTCGGCCGTCGGGCGTCAAATTTTTACCATCGCAGATCCTCTCTGCGTGCTCTCAGTTGGTGCCACTAGCGTAGGATGAGCTTTTCAGGTCAACGATCTCCATACCGTTCCCGAATGCGGTGGCCAAGGCACGCGTATGGGCTCCCTGCCCACGCGGTGGTACTGCTGACTCGGACGACGACATTTCCTGGCCTACCGCCATGGTCTCCGCATATGTATGCTCCTCCGGCTCGAACTCCTACACGAGCCTGCGATGGCGCCTTCGGGTGCACTCCTCCTCCTCCCCACGAAGCCTCTTTCGATCAAGTCTCTCCCGTTCATGCAGTACCAATAGCTGCCGATCCCTATTCATGGCGAGGGTCTCGACAAAAGTGACGGACTGCGCCAACCCAAGTTGGAGCTCGCGCTCGTCCAGGACGCGGAGGAACGCATCGAAGCGCGAAACCTCAAGGGACTGGGCTATGGACATCTTCATCATGCGATTGAACTTGGGGTCGTCGTCGGTAGTGGCGGGTTGTGCGCCCTACACAATGTCGGCCAGCAGTTCCCTGGACACGTCCACTCCTCCGTCCTCCACCTCCATCAAGACGCGGTCCATATGCAATGGGTGTGGTGGTAGGGGTGGCGAGCTATAGGTGATGAGGTGAGGGGTGTGGTGGTAGTGGTGGCGAAATAAAGGATGAGCGTGTCTTTGTGTGTTGCCGTTGCCGCTTGCCATGGAGAGCTTTATTTGTAGAGCTAGCGCTCGGATTGGAGATAGATATTTGCCCTGGTGGGCGCTTGCGTGGGAAGGATCGGCTAAAGAGCGCGGGAGGAAATAACAAAAGTTCTGAAATCTTTGTGGAGCCCATGCTTAGGATGCCGCGACGAGCATGCTGTGATAAGAGGAAGCTTATCTGTCGGCGAGAGAAGTGGAGGTGATGACGCGTAGCAAACGGTTGTTCCTATCCACTCTTCGGTGTTTGTACTATGGAACTCATCAGTGGCGGCTATTCAATTATATTCGTGTACGTTTACTTAATTTCATCTTAATTAATTTCATTCTCCCCGCATATAATGTGAGGTTTTCCACTATTACACCTAAAATAGTTCACTAAAAGTTCCTTTTTAAGGCCATACGAAACTAAAAAGAGACTAAATTAATTCCCTAGTCGGATTCAAAGTCGGGCACTGCGGCGAAGGCGCCCAGCCGCACTGATGGTATCCTTGATGGGCTGCGATGGTGTGCACCCCTCCGGCTGGGGTGTGCACTCCAGATCGTGAAGCTGTCCGGAGCGGCAGATCGGGGTTGCGCGCTGACGGTCAGCGATGGGGCGCACGTCATCGGCATAGTCGGAGTCGGAGCCGGAGTCCATGTCCATGTCCAGCATGCGCGCAATGAGTGGAACTGCTTCGACGGCGGCATTGCGGCGAAGGCACCCAGCTGCACTCATGGTAACCTTGAGGGGCTACAACGGTGTGCACTCCTCCACGATCAGGTGTTTGGAGTGGGGGAGCCAGAGAGCGCACCCTGCCTTATCTGTGATGCAGCGCTCCTCTTCGTTGTCGGTGTCAGAGTCGTTCTCCACGTCCATCATGCGCGCAATGAGTGGCCGTGCATCGATGGTGGCACTGCCACGAAGGCGTCCATCTGCACTCATGGTAACCTCGAGGGGCTGCTACGGTGTGCACTCCTCCACCCAAAGGTGTTTGGAGGGGGGAGCGGGAGAGCGTGCTCCGTCGGCTCTGTGATGCAGCGCTCCTCGTCGGTGTCGGTGTCGGAGTCGTTCTCCATGTCCAGCATGCATGCAATGAGTGGTCGTGCATCGACGGCGGCACTGCGGCGAAGTCGCCCATCTGCACTCATCTGGCCCTCGAGGGGCTGCTGCGGTGTGCACTCCTGCACCGAAGGTGTTTGGAGTGGGGGAGCAGGAGAGCGCGCTCCGCCTGCTCTGTGATGCAGCGCTCCTCGTCGGTGCCGGAGTCGTTGTGCATGTCCATGGCCACCATGCACGCAATCAGTGACTATGCTTCGATTGTGGCACGCCTGCCGCGAAGCCGCCCGGCTGGACCGGTGATAACCATGCCGGGCTTCGGGGGCGTGCACACCAGCACGCGTTGACGTCCGGACTTGGGGAGCGGGAGATCACGATCCTGCTGCTCTGCAATGGGGCGCTCATCGTCGGTGTCGTTGTCGCTGTCGTTGTCGATGATGTGGAGCTTGTCGTCGGTGTAGTCGGGGTCGGAGTCATTGTCGATGACGTGGAGCTTGTCGTCGGTGTATTCGGGGTCGGAGTCGGTCTCCATGTCCATGTCTAGCATGTGCGCAATGCGTGGCCTAGCTACGACGGCGGCACTGCGGCGAAGCCGCCCTGATGCACCGCCGGTCACCTCGTCGGGCTGCCGGGCTGTGCACTTCCGAATGCAAATCTATGCTGACCGGTGGAGCGGGAGAGCGTGCACCTGTTGATTTGCAATGGAGCGCTCAATGTCGTGGTCGGAGTCATTGTCGAGGAGCTTGTCGTGGGTGTAGTCAAAGTCGGAGCCAGATTTCATGTCCATGTCGAGCATGCGCGCAATGTGTGGCCCTACATCGACTACGGCACCGCGGTGAGACCCTGCGCGCCCGGATGAGTGTATGCCTGTTTGCCCCGTTGCCTGCACCGCGCCGTCTTCCTAGGTCAGGATCAACGAGGATGCCATGGTCAAGAGTCGAAGAGACCTGGGGTGGCGCATCATCGGCGATGGCGCCCGCTCGTAAAGAGACGCGGCGTGAGGATCTCTCGCCGCAGCGAATAACCTTTGCCGGCTCGTTGAGGTCAATCAGTTGGTTTTTCCAGGCGGTGTTTTTTGTGCTAGGGATGCCTCGATTTGGCCACTCCATTTTTTCAGTGGGATCCTAGAGAATGGAGGGGAAATAGATACTACTGTGTGTCGCAGCAGTAGCCGCCCTGCTTTAGCACTAGCTATGCTATACAGTTCAGAAATTAGAGCCGTTTTTTTAACCCATGTCAGTAGAAAAGTACAGTCAAACCGTTTGCTGGAAGGCATGCAACTGTCCAAGTAATAATAACACATCTGGTGACTGATCTGATCGAACAAACCACATACAGTTATACAATTATTTTAGTACGTAGGTGCCTACTTAATAAAACAAACACATTAGTACTTTAAATAATAAGACGAGCACGATTCTAAACTCCAACTTTGACAATACGGGCATTCGTGTCTATCTATTGTGGAATGGAAGGCACATATTACACAGGGTTTGAGCTTCAGTGAATCATGTCACATGACTTTGGGTGCATGACATGTGGGTCCAATAGATGTTGGATCCACCTGTCATGCCCTCAAAGTCATGTGGCTTGTGTCAGTGAAGCTATATCCATTATTTAGAACACAACGGTGCACTTCGGCGTCAGTTCCTGGTGCCGCGAGCATCGGAGGGTCTTCAACGGGGCGGTTGACAACCGCGGCCATGGTATCCACGTTGCGGTGGACGACAACCGCTGCCGGAGCAACGACCGGGCGGTTGTCGGCGATAAGCGTATGCCTGGTCTCGACATCGCGGGCCAAGTCGTTGGAGTAGGTGCCCGACACCTTTATGGCGGCGAGGAAAACTGCAAACCTCTGGAATTCTTCCAGATCCATCGCACGTACCGGGCTCGCTGCAAGTTTTATGCGGCTCAACCAACGCGGCGGTGCACCGACACTCAGCTTGGCAAGGATTTTCTTGAGTCGATCCAACTGGCGCATCACGTCCGTCGCGTCAAAGGCATGGGGTGGCTACGCAGCTTGCTGTGTGATACGTCTCAAACGTATCGATAATTTCTGTTCGCCCCATGCAAGTTTTGTGTGATATTGCTATGATCTAGATACACTTTCATATACTTTTGATCATATTTGGACTAACCTACTAATACGTCCAAAATGCATCACTATTTTATATAGTAATTCTTTCTCATTCATTGATATATTTCATGTTATGATGATGTTCTTATGTTGTTTTGGCTTATTTTACACAATTTAGCAGCAGACGCAGGATTCAGCGGTAAAAAGTGGACGCTGAGTTGCTGAAGAAGAATACCTCCAAATTACCTGAAAATCGACGAAGGGTGTTTTTCAGAGGATTAACGAAGATACGCCGAAGAGGGGCCAGAAGGGGGCCACAGGGTGCCCAGCCGGCCACCCGGTGCGGCCCCACCCCTGGCCGCGCCAGGAGGGTGCCTGGGGCCCTGGGACCACTCCCGGCTCCCCCCTTTGGCCTATATATCACACACATATCAAAAACCCTAAAATAGAGAGAGTTTCCGAAGTTCCGCCGCCACTCCGTGGTGGAAACCTATAGAGAAGAAAAGCCATCTCTGGCGGGCAGATTCCGCCAGGGAGAACACCTCCCAGAAGGGGAGATCGTCGCCATCGTCATCACCTTCGTCACGGGCATCATCAATATCATCATCAACATCATCCCCAACATCAGCACCATCTCCACCACCATCCAATCTCACCTCACAAGTCCAACTTGTGTTGTAATCTGTGACGCCCCCAAAATCAGACCGTGTACAGTAATCATACACGCAAGGTACACGATCGAGATCAGGGACTCACGGTGAGATATCACAACACAACTCTACAAGTAAAAATAATACAAGCTGTTAAATACAAGCCAGGGGCCACGAGGGCTCGAATATAACAGCTCGAGAGCACAAAGTCAGCAGAAGCAATAGTATCTGAGTACAGACACAAGGATACAAGGTTGCCTTAAGAAGGCTAGCACAAATATCAACAACGATCGAAAAGGCAAGGCCTCCTGCCTGGGAACCTCCAAACTACTCCCGGTCAAAGGGGGACTCGACGTCGTAGAAGGCATCGGGGATCTTCATGTTGCGGTGGTCGGCATCGGGGATCTCCTGCTCCTGGACTCCACGGCTCCAACGTCGACTGCAGCGGCTGATCAGGCAAAACAGTAAAGGAAATAAAGCAGGCTAGTATATAGTATACCCGCGAGTCTTACGTCCGTTACTAAGCATTATGCATTGTATCAATGGAAAGGGGAGGCTGTATATATAGTGGACTGCAAGATAGAAATCAGAATAAGGGTAAGAAGCTAGGCCTATCGAAGACTAGCATCTTCCGACGATGTCTTGCAGCATGAGGTAAGAATCAGCCAACAGTTTATATAAAGCAATAAAGTAACAATGAAGCAGAAGTTGCTGCAACAATGTATAATATAAGTTGTAATGATTAATAATAATAATGCCTCCGAGTTCCCCTCCTCGACTTCCCTGCGAGGAAGAAAACCCGGAACCATATAGTTTAATAGTAATAGTTTCTAGTGGTAAGATCCAGCTTCAGCATAAAGCGTCCTGTTACCGTGGACACGGCTATTCGAATAGATTAAACTCCCTGCAGGGGTGCACTACTGTTCATCCTGCACGCTCGGATCTCCAGGGTGGCGTGAACCTTGTTAGGGAACGCCCCACCGAGGCTATCCGACACGACGCAGCCCATCCTAGGCTCAACAGAGAGGCCATCCGCCGGACTATATCCTATGCGCCAAGGGGTCTAGGTCCCTCACCCTTGCACGCTCCTGCACGGTGGTGAGTCTGGCCGGTGAAGCATAAGCAGAATGCAAATAAGACAACACCTGCTGCAGCAAAGAAGACACTACTTCCCGGCAATCAGGCCGCAGTACTGTTGACGTCTGAAGAGCTTTCGGACAAACTACGACGCGGAGGGCCCACACCGTAATCCCACGTGTAGGTAGTGCGTACAAACCAACGGGTCTCTCAAGTCATCCGCCGAACCATTTAGCATTTTAATTAACCTGCGTGACAACCGTTATCGTTGCCTCGACTTAACCGACCCGCAGTCAATGACAGCAGTCAGGACCACCAGTACATCGGTGCCTGCCCTGTCGTCCCACCAAGTCACTACGGTTACCAACAAGGTGAACCGTCTCCTTACCTTGTCTCGCGTGTGCTCTTGGTAGAGCTCGACTTTTTCGTGGTTTGGTAACTCTCGCGAGATACGAGCAGGGGCCAAGCACGCCAGTAACGTCGGTCATACCCTCCCTGTCGATCCCGACAATATACCTCTCGCGGGCACCGTTGGGTCGCCCGACTCTTACCTTTAAGGACACCAGTTGATTCGAGTGCCTACCATTAAGTGAAACCAGGAGGAATCACCCTCGATGGCACACTTAAAGAGGTTTGACAGAGACATCAGCGGAACGAACTAAAGAGGTAAACCTCGTATCATCCCGGTGAAGCTACGCTACTGAACCGACGAGAGTGAAATACGAGTCCATTCCACTCGTATGTCAAACTCGAAGCGACTCGGCAGAGTCTCGCCGTGGTAGGTTCCCTAGGGTGTCTGCATTGATCCGTACCTGTTGCAGTTGTAATATAATATATCATTTTCGCGATCACTCCCAGAGTGATCACGACCCGCTATGCTAAACCTAACTAACAATGCGCAGGGTTTACTGCTGAATAATGCATAAGTAATAATAGGCAGCATAGGATTAAAGGAAGGTACATCAAGGGGCGACAAAAACAGGCTATGCAATTGAATAGGATTGTAATCGTAGCAGCAGCAGTAACCATGCCTAATGCAAGAAATTTACGGAAAGATAGGCGATATCTGGGGAAGAGAATGGCTCTGCTTGCCTGCAAGCTCGACGGTAGCGGTACGGTCGTCGACGAAGTAGTCGTACTCAGCATCGGTGTAGTCGGCGGTAGCAGCGGGGTCTACCGGAGAACAAAAGGGGTAAGAAACAATAAATATAAAGCAATCATAGAAAAAATATGAATAGCATGACGTATGCAATGTTAACGGTGTTCTAACGCAGTGCAATGCACGTTGCTCGGAGCGGGAATTCATCCGGGGATGAACTACCAGCTCCGGGTGATTACCGGACAGGGTGTGCGGAGGGGGGAGGGTTCATGCTGGAGGTGTCGTGGACATCCGACAAAGATAACGGGGGTGTATACGTGTTAGTTGAACCATTCCGGACAAATTTCGTGTTCGAAATAAATTCATCCGGGTATTTTTTATCGGTACCGGGAATTATCGACAGGCAGCCCGGAGGGGGGGGGGGGGAATGTCGATGATCGGTGTGTTAGGGGGGTGGGGTAGACAGACGGATAGCGTATTCTTATTCGTTGTATTTTTCTGATCAATTTTCATGTATAAAGTTTTTCGATACGATATATGGATTAAAATATATTGATTTTATAAGTTTAATCAATTTTAAAACATTAAAAAATCCTTTTTAATAATTTCTTTTATTATTTTAGTAACATTATCCAGAACAGTGTTGACTGGTCAAACCTGACCAGTGGGTCCCACTGGTCAGCCTCACAGTTTAATAAATCATTTTTATTAATTTAAATTACCCTGGACCCACATGTCATACACTGATATTATTATAAATTCATTTACTTTAAATACTTACAAGTGGGACCCAGGTGTCATAGAGACAGTTGCTATTTATTTATCAGTTTAACTAAATTGAAGGGTTATTTAGGGGCTGGGCCCATATGTCAATGGCACAAATTACTTAACAGTGGGTGTATCTTTTGTTAATCACGGATTAGGGGCTAATCCCCTCGGGCTGGCCCACCAGTCAGTGGGACAAGCCCACTGGCTTAGCCAGGACATGCCCGCCGGTGACTAGGGGCACGGCGGCGTCGGATGGGACGACGCTCCGGCGAGGGGGTCGTGAAGGGGGGTGGCGCCCGGCCAGGTGTGGTCACGCGCGGCTGGCCATGCAGGCGAGCAAGGATGGAGGGGGGGCAGCCCGGCAGCAAACGGCCGAGAGCTCAAGCTGTGGCCATGGCGGCTGCCGGCGCGGGGCATGAACGGGAACGCGGCGAACAACATGGACCGGGGGGGGGGGATAGGAGGAACCATGGCGGCTCACATCGAGGAGGACGATGGCGAGCGCGCAGGAGGCTGAGCTGGTCGGGGTGCGGCGAATCTGGCGTCCGAGTCGGCGGGCGGTGACGGAAGGGAAGAAGGGGGTCTTCGCCCGTGGTGCTTCCGAGACCGATTGGCCACTGGGGGTGACGAAGACGAGGCCCACGGTGACCTTGGACATGCCCACGGCCGACGAGGTGGCCCGTGGCCACGGCCATGCGCGACGGGCGGCGACGGCCGCGCCTGCCGTGCTCGGTGAGGGGAAGTAGAGAGGGAGGGAGGAACGCGGCGCGAGTAAGGAGGAGTAGGGGGCGCGGCTAGGGTTTGCGAAGAGGGAGCAGCTCGGGGGCGGCCTTAACCGCGCCGACGACCACCCGATGGCCGCCACGGCCACGATGCCGGCAATGGCGCTGCAGGATGGGCGCCACGCAGTGCGTGGTGAACAGGGTGAGGGGGATGACCCCGGTGGGCTGGGTGGGCTGGCCTAGTGGGGGTGGGGATGGGTTGGTTGGGCCTTTGCCCACAGTGTAGGATAGGTTTTTTTTTATTATTATTTATCCCTTTTTTTTTGTTTTCTGTTATTTCCTTTTGTATTTGTTTTAGTTACTTAGACATTTTTGGAAAACCTAATATGTGTTCCATAATTAGTAAGTATCATTACCAGAGGCCCACAAGAAGTTTGGGGTTATTATAAAATCACTTTATATCTCATTTAAATATTAAATGGCAAAAGGGGGATTTTCCACCAACTCTTTAATTTGTTTGAATTAATATATGGCTTATTAAATTCCCCAAACCACAAGGACATGATCAAGTGATTATTGTGCATTTTACAAAATAGGTTTCACCATTTTTGAGCAAAGTTTAATTGTAACCTATTTTTAATATTCACCACAAGGCACTTAGAGTTTTGATTTGATTTCCATTCAAAGGGCATTTGAATTTAGCTTGGAATTGTTTTGATTCATGATGACCAAGGTCCATGATCAAAGTGCTTCAACAATAACAAAGGTGAATTTGAATTTGAACTGAACCAGTTGATCAAAGCAAAATTTTGATCCAGGCCATTTGGAGCAACAGAGCTTATCAACAATGATTAGGAATAGTAATCCTGATTAGTGTAGCGTGACACCCGGGGTGTTACAAATCTCCACCACTAGAAAGAATTCTCGTCCCGAGAATTAAAAGTAGGGCAAGGGGTAGGGTTTCGGTTTCGTATTCTAACAAGTCTTCTTGGTGCTTTTTGTCCTTCTCAAAGGGGTTGATCCTTCTTGTTGAAGTCTTGATTTCTCTGCATCGTTGCATCTCGACGAGTTATCATCCTTCATTCAAGGTCTTCATCGTACTTACGAATAGGTTGGGGGTTAAACTCAGGGTGTCGGATCGGTACCAGGTTGATCAACCGAGGTTGTTCAACGAAAAAGGGGATACAGAGTATCTTCTGAGTTTATCTCAGAGGAATACATCGGGAGAAACAAAAGAAAGCATGAGGTGCTCCAAGAGGATTGGCATGCATTCGATGCCGATGACGGATGGCGAAAGAGGGGTACATAGCAGCAGGCAAAAGCACCAAGTCTGACATCATACTGAATATTACAAGGTAGGGGACTCGTGAAGTGCATACGAGGTCAAGAACGAATAACCTCGAAATCAGAAAGGTAAAAAAAGAGTCAGGTTTCGGTCCTGTGGAACTGTGGGTTATGGGCCCCATTGAACCAGGGTGGTGACATTCAATGCGATCAAGTTGGAAAGGGTATGACGGAGATCAACTTGTAAACTATGTCGGCAACAACATCAGTGCCAAGGGCGAGGGACGAAGAGAACCATTTTCCTGCTCGTTAAGACGAGGCGGACCAATTGGCAAAATTCTCGTCCATCGGTGGTCACCGAAAAGTCATCAACAATCGTAACTAGTTGTACATACAATGTAGCACACCAAAGTGTTTACATAAGCAGGGAATTATCACTGCCCAGATAATTTATATTAAAAGAAAGATTAAACAGACCAATGGAAGGTAAAACATGGTTGTCTGATCAAACAGACCAACGGAAAGGTAAATGTCATTGTCTGATCAACAGTTCAATGGACGGGAAAAAGTGATGATACAAAAGTATCACGTGTATAACCTTCCCAAGGGAAAGCAGAGCACGATATATATGACCAAGTTGTATTGGCACGGAGACAAGGGAGGTTGTCGACGATAACACAAATCATCAAGGGGCATGGAGGGTATTTCACACGATGAATCCAATTGACACATGGAATAAGCCATGTAAGAATAGTCGGATAGTAATCCACAAAAAGGTCGGATGGTTCGCGAAGGATCCGATGTGAGTATGGGCACTCAACCAGAAGGGGAATGAATGCCAAGGCATCGGGTGATAGAAGCACCGAATAACTTGATGCTTAAGTACAAGGAAATTGTGATTTCTAGATCGGGAGGTGGATGCAATTATCCACACGGACTTATCGGTGGCATGGGATTACAAAGGCGATGAACACGTACGATCTCGGGAATTCATCGGAGAGTAATCGTCAAAACCTTCAGGTGGATCAGGCGATCATCGGGAATGTAGAGGTCTCCGGGAGGAAGGAGGTACGTGACCCTAAGTCGGAGTTAGTAAAACTTTACCAGCAAGGATAAGAGAGCAGAGTCCCAGAGCATAGGTACGGAGAAAAAGATCCTAATACCAATGATATCACACGGGGTGATAACAATGTGGGCCCGTAAGCCAAACATTAATTTAGCAAAGTAGTTTTGCAAAGTCTAGACTCAACTTCGACCGAGGAGTGGTTAGGGGCTTCCTACAGGCAGTCGGCTCTGATACCAACTTGTGACGCCCCCAAAATCAGACCGTGTACAGTAATCATACACGCAAGGTACACGATCGAGATCAGGGACTCACGGTGATATATCACAACACAACTCTACAAGTAAAAATAATACAAGCTGTTTAATACAAGCCAGGGGCCACGAGGGCTCGAATACAACATCTCGAGAGCACAAAGTCAGCGGAAGCAATAGTATCTGAGTACAGACACAAGGATACAAGGTTGCCTTAAGAAGGCTAGCACAAATATCAACAACGATCGAAAAGGCAAGGCCTCCTGCCTGGGAACCTCCAAACTACTCCTGGTCAAAGGGGGACTCAACGTCGTAGAAGGCATCGGGGATCTTCACGTTGCGGTGGTCGGCATCGGGGATCTCCTGCTCCTGGACTCCAAGGCTCCAACGTCGACTGCAGCGGCCGATCAAGCAAAACAGTAAAGGAAATAAAGAAGGTGAGTATCTAGTATACCCGCGAGTCTTACGTCCGCTACTAAGCATTATGCATTGTATCAATGGAAAGGGGAGGCTGTATATATAGTGGACTGCAAGATAGAAATCAGAATAAGGGTAAGAAGCTAGGCCTATCGAAGACTAGCATCTTCCGACGATGTCTTGCAGCATGAGGTAAGAATCAGCCAACAGTTTATATAAAGCAATAAAGTAACAATGCAGCAGAAGTTGCTGCAACAATGTATAATATAAGTTGTAATGATTAATAATAATAATAATGCCTCCGAGTTCCCCTCCTCGACTTCCCTGTGAGGAAGAAAACCCGGAACCATACAGTTTAATAGTAATAGTTTCTAGTGGTAAGATCCAGCTTCAGCATAAAGCGTCCTGTTACCGTGGACACGGCTATTTGAATAGATTAAACTCCCTGCAGGGGTGCACTACTGTTCAGCCTGCACGCTCGGATCTCCAGGGTGGCGTGAACCTTGTTAGGGAACGCCCCACCGAGGCTATCCGACACGACGCAGCCCATCCTAGGCTCAACAGAGAGGCCATCCGCCGGACTATATCCTATGCGCCAAGGGGTCTAGGTCCCTCACCCTTGCACGCTCCTGCACGGTGCGAGTCTGGCCGGTGAAGCATAAGCCAAATGCAAATAAGACAACACCTGCTGCAGCAAAGAAGACACTACTTCCCGGCAATCAGCCCGCAGTACTGCTGACGTCTGAAGAGCTTTCGGACAAACTACGACGCGGAGGGCCCACACCGTAATCCCACGTGTAGGTAGTGCGTACAGACCAACGGGTCTCTCAAGTCATCCGCCGAAACATTTAGCATTTTAATTAACCTGCGTGACAACCGTTATCGTTGCCTCGACTTAACCGACCCGCGGTCAACGACAGCAGTCAGGACCATCAGTACATCGGTGCCTGCCCTGTCGTCCCACCAAGTCACTGCGGTTACCAACAAGGTAAACCGTCTCCTTACCTTGTCTCGCGTGTGCTCTTGGTAGAGCTCGACTTTTTCGTGGTTTGGTAACTCTCGCGAGATACGAGCAGGGGCCAAGCACGCCAGTAACGTCGGTCGTACCCTCCCTGTCGATCCCGACAATATACCTCTCGCGGGCACCGTTGGGTCGCCCGACTCTTACCTTTAAGGACACCAGTTGATTCGAGTGCCTACCATTAAGTGAAACCAGGAGGAATCACCCTCGATGGCACACTTAAAGAGGTTTGACAGAGACATCAGCGGAATGAACTAAAGAGGTAAACCTCGTATCATCCCGGTGAAGCTACGCTACTGAACCGACGAGAGTGAAATACGAGTCCATTCCACTCGTATGTCAAACTCGAAGCGACTCGGCAGAGTCTCGCCGTGGTAGGTTCCCTAGGGTGTCTGCATTGATCCGTACCTGTTGCAGTTGTAATATAATATATCATTTCCGCGATCACTCCCAGAGTGATCACGGCCCGCTATGCTAACCTAACTAACAATGCGCAGGGTTTACTGCTGAATAATGCATAAGTAATAATAGGCAGCATAGGATTAAAGGAAGGTACATCAAGGGGCGACAAAAATAGGCTATGCAATTGAATAGGATTGTAATCGTAGCAGCAGCAGTAACCATGCCTAATGCAAGAAATGTACGGAAAGATAGGCGATATCTGGGGAAGAGAATGGCTCTGCTTGCCTGCAAGCTCGACGGTAGCGGTACGGTCGTCGACGAAGTAGTCGTACTCAGCATCGGTGTAGTCGGCGGTAGCAGCGGGGTCTATCGGAGAACAAAAGGGGGAAGAAACAATAAATATAAAGCAATCATAGCAAACAGATGAATAGCATGACGTATGCAATGTTAACGGTGTTCTAACGCAGTGCAATGCACGTTGCTCGGAGCGGGAATTCATCCGGGGATGAACTGCCAGCTCCGGGTGATTACCGGACAGGGTGTCCGGAGGGGGGAGGGTTCATGCTGGAGGTGTCGTGGACATCCGACAAAGATAACGGGGGTGTATACGTGTTATTTGAACCATTTCGGACAAATTTCGTGTTCAAAATAAATTCATCCGGGTATTTTTTATCGGTACCGGGAATTATCGACAGGCAGTCCGGAGGTGGGGGGAATGTCGATGATCGGTGTGTTAGGGGGGTGGGGTAGACAGACGGATAGCGTATTCTTATTCGTTGTATTTTTCTGATCAATTTTCATGTATAAAGTTTTTCGATCCGATATACGGATTAAAAGATATTGATTTTATAAGTTTAATCAATTTTAAAACATTAAAAAATCCTTTTTAATAATTTCTTTTATTATTTTAGTAACATTATCCAGAACAGTGTTGACTGGTCAAACCTGACCAGTGGGTCCCACTAGTCAGCCTCACAGTTTAATTAATCATTTTTATTAATTTAAATTACCCTGGACCCACATGTCATACACTGATATTATTATAAATTCATTTACTTTAAATACTTACAAGTGGGACCCAGGTGTCTTAGAGACAGTTGCTATTTATTTATCAGTTTAACTAAATTGAAGGGTTATTTAGGGGCTGGGCCCATATGTCAATGGCACAAATTACTTAACAGTGGGTGTATCTTTTGTTAATCACGGATTAGGGGCTAATCCCCTCGGGATGGCCCACCAGTCAGTGGGACAATCCCACTGGCTTAGCCAGGACATGCCCGCCGGTGACTAGGGGCACGGCGGCGTCAGATGGGACGACGCTTCGGCGAGGGGGTCGTGAAGGGGGGTGGCGCCCGGCGAGGTGTGTTCACGCGCGGCTGGCCATGCAGGCGAGCACGGATGGAGGGGGGGCAGCCCAGCAGCAAGCGGCCGAGAGCTCAAGCTCTGGCCATGGCGGCTGCCGGCGCGGGGCATGAACGGGAACGCGGCGAACAACATGGACCGGGGGGGGGGGGGGAATAGGAGGAACCAGGGCGGCTCACATCGGGGAGGACGATGGCGAGCGCGCAGGAGGCTGAGCTGGTCGGGGTGCGGCGAATCTGGCGTCCGAGTCGGTAGCCGGTGACGGCCGCGCCTGCCGTGCTCGGTGAGGGGAAGCAGAGAGGGAGGGAGGAACGCGGTGCGAGTAAGGAGGAGTAGGGGGCGCGGCTAGGGTTTGCGAAGAGGGAGCAGCTCGGGGGCGGCCTTAACCGCGCCGGCGACCACCCGATGGCCGCCACGGCCACGATGCCGGCCATGGCGCCGCAGGATGGGCGCCACGCAGTGCGTGGTGAACAGGGTGAGGGGGATGACCCCGGTTTTTTTTAATTATTATTTATCCCTTTTTTTTGTTTTCTGTTATTTCCTTTTGTATTTGTTTTAGTTACTTAGACATTTTTGGAAAACCTAATATGTGTTCCATAATTAGTAAGTATCATTACCAGAGGCCCACAAGAAGTTTGGGGTTATTATAAAATCACTTTATATCTAATTTATATATTAAATGGCAAAAGGGGGATTTTCCACCAACTCTTTAATTTGTTTGAATTAATATATGGCTTATTAAATTCCCCAAACCACAAGGACATGATCAAGTGATTATTGTGCATTTTACAAAATAGGTTTCACCATTTTTGAGCAAAGTTTAATTGTAACCTATTTTTAATATTCACCACAAGGCACTTTGAGTTTTGATTTGATTTCCATTCAAAGGGCATTTGAATTGAGCTTGGAATTGTTTTGATTCATGATGACCAAGGTCCATGATGAAAGTGCTTCCACAATAACAAAGGTGAATTTGTATTTGAACTGAACCAGTTGATCAAAGCAAAATTTTGATCCAGGCCATTTGGAGCAACAAAGCTTATCAAAAATGATTAGGAATAGTAATCCTGATTACTGTAGCGTGACACCCGGGGTGTTACATAATCCGTACTATCTATCCTCTCTACTCTACCTGTGTTGATTACTACCGGGGGATGAATGCTATTGAGTTTTGTTGGAGAATTATCATTGTGTCCAGATTTTTTATCATATATTTAACCCCACTGATCATGATCTCTTTTATATCTTGTGAGTAGTTACTTTAGTTCTTGAGGACATGGGAGAAGTCTAGTTGTTAGTAGTCATATGATGTTGAAGTAATATGTGTTGTTTGATATTTAAGTTGTGTTGTTATTTTCCTAGTGGTGTTGTGTGAGTCGAACACTCAACACTTCGCCTTATTAAGGACCTAGGGGAATACATTGTGTACAAAGAATGCTTACGGTGGGTTGCCGGAGTGACAGAAACCTGAACCCCAGTTCGCACTCTTTTGCACAAGGGAACAATGGATCATCAATCGTATTGCTATGGTTAGGCTTTTGCCTTAATTACTATCTTGTATTTGCGGATGCTTGCAAGGTGCTTAATCATAAGAGTGCACTTATCTTAGTCTAGAGGGTGCACTAGCATAGATCCACCCACTCAACACTTATCAGCAGAGCACATAGTACCGATACGGAATATGGCGAAAGCACATGATTATTTCTCCTGTGTGTCCTCAAGAACGCTTTAGCCTTTATAAGTCCAGTTGCTAGTACTATCCTTCTGAAAAAAGGATCAGGCCACTTGTCACTCCTCAAGTGCTCTTTATTTTCCTTGCTTTTACCTTCTTGTCTCTTATATCGAAAACCATTAAAAAGTTATCTTTCAGTTCCTGCAGCTATTTCTTTACCAAAGTCACTTACCAATACCTTCTGCTCATCGTTGGGTTCGACACACTTATTTATCGAAAACGCTACAAAAGATCCCCTATAGTTGAGGGTCATCAAGTACTGTTTTCTGGCGCCGTTGCTGGGGAGCGTAGCACTATTAGTAAGTGAAGCTGGTAAGGAATTTTTTATATTTCCGTTGCTGCTTTTGTCCTTATGGACACATCTACTCTCGGATCGTTGTTTATGGGGAAACGCCCCACGACTGTGGTGGTCACTCCTACCCCTGCTGAAATTGTGCCTTAAAAAATACCATCTGGTATTATCGATCATGTCTTAGCTAATCGTTATGCAGGAGATAGACATCCAGGTGAACACTTGCTACATTTATCACAACGATGTTCATTATTTAAGCTTGCAGGTGTGTCACTAGTGTTCATCATGAAGAAATTATTCTCCGTATCACTTATAGGCAAAGCATCAGATTGGTATAAGCTCCTTGATAACTCACATCTACTTAATTGGGAAGAGCTTACATCTCTCTTTTATACAAAGTTTTACCCTCTTCATGAAATTCATCGAGACAGGAATTACATCTACAACTTTTGGTCTCGTGACGGAGAGAGCATCGCTCAAGCTTGGGGAGACTTAAATCCCTAATGTTTAAATGTCCTATTCATGAACTCCCCAAGGAAATTATAATCACAAATTTGTATGCCACGCTCTCTCGTCAGGATAAGGAGATGTTGGATGCCTCCTCTAGCGGGATATTCCAAACAAAAAGCATTGAAGAAAAGTGGGATCTCATCGAGAGGATCCAGAAGAACACTGAAGTCTGGGAAATCGATAAAGGTATTGAACCCGTTATAAATTATGAGCATGATTACATTGAGAGCTATGTGAAAACTGATTACTGTAATATCTTTTGTTCTAAGATTGGTCTTGATTCCCAGGTCATGATTGATTTTTTCAAGAACTTTGTCTCTCACATTGACTTTTCAAAAGAAGAGAAGGCTCAGTATCATAAACCTTTTAAAGAATTACATGTTGATATAAGTGTTGCTGACCCTATTCTGCCTGTAGTTTTCTATGAAAAGCCCCATTTTCCTACAAGGATGAGGGAGCACTCTTTTGTGAAAGGAATAATGAATAAGAGTGAGAGACGAAATGATGAACCTAAGGACCTGATCAAGGTCGATCCTCAAGTTGCGGTGATTAAAGATTTAGTCACTAATGATATTTCAGATTCCAAGATAAATTTTTGTGCCGTTTCAACTAACATTGTCACAGCCAAGAATAAGAGTCCAATTTAAGGTACACCAATTGTATCTGTCAAGATAGGAGATCACAACTATTACAGACTCTGTGATCTAGGATCCAGTGCTAGTGTCGGGGGAATGATACCCGGGTAGGGTCACCCAGACGAAAGAAATATTTCAAGACAAGGATGAGGCCGATTGGGCTGCTGCTGGGCGGAGCTAGGAAGTCGCATGGCCGATTGCCCTCAGGCAATCGGCCATGCCGAATGCGAGCAGTCGGCCCAGGCGCAATCGGCTCACCCTTCAATCGGCTCAAGAGTTGACCTTGTCTAGGTCGGAGCCTCTGGTACAAGGTCATAAATGCATGACCCCGAGAGATCCGGGTGGCAGTAAGCTAAGTCACTTCGCTGATCTGTCAGAGGAGAGTTGTCACCCTTTTCCTCTGAATCCGGAGACAGGACGACAAGACCAGAGATCATAGCTCCACTGTTCACTCATCATTACCTAGAAGCTACAGCATGGGCAGCCGCTTGACAAGTCCGGATCAACAGGAGATTTGTAGTCGGTGGACCCCAGCCGACGAGAGGATGACAGCTAGGGCCAGTACCCGACTGAAATGACCGTAGTACCCCGAGCTCACACTATAAGAGACCGGGGTACCCCTCCTGCGAGAGGGACGCCCCCATTCGCATTTACTTCCCACAGTAGTTCCCGTAGAGAAGCAGAAGAGAACCATTCCCACGGCAGGTCTCTTCTTACTCTGAACAGCTCCAGGAGCATTGATTGTAGTTCGTGAGATCATTTATAGCAAGTAGACAAGCTGGAGTAGGGGTGCTATCTCTCCGGAGAGCCTCGAACCTAGGTACATTGTGGTGTCCTTCAGCGTGCTTGTGCCCAACCCGTTTCCGGCACCATCGACATAGTTCTCCCTCGAGTCTTCCCCTCTCTTTAGCCATCCCTATGGCATCTGTTGTTACTAAACGACGACAATTGGAGCCCACCGTGGGGCCGACCAAGGCGTCGACTGGAGTTCTGATCCGGACGGGATCTTCCTCGTCATCGAGCATGAGCCACGCCTCTGGCCTGATCTTTAGGCGTTGGGTAGTGGACTTTGTGGTGGACTACGGTGCACGGTTCGGGGTCGACGCACCCCTGCCGCCCGGTATTTCTCTGCAGATCGGCAACCATCGCCTCTTCATCAGCTGCTTCCCCGAGGCGTACCCCAGGGAGGTGCGCTCTTCTCCAGTGCCAAGGATCCACTCCCGACCAGGGGCTGCACGGCAGTTCCCGGCGGAGCGGAGCCGCGTGTGCACGCAGCCGTCATGATGGCGGTGACGACGGCGTCAAGCAATCAAGGTGCGGCGAGTGCAGCCAGGAAAGCCAAGGAGGCGGCGGACGCCGCGGAAAGAGTCGGCACCAGTGCGTTGCGGGATGTGTTGTATACACCCGTGAACAGGAATGGTGACCCCGATCAAGTTCATACCGATCCGGAGACAACACGGCTTTCTCTTGCTCGCAGGGCCGCACATGTGCTTGCAGAAGAGCGCAGGCTGGGAGCCATCACCAGAGAGTAAAATGCAGCGCACGCCAGCCAGCGGCGGCCGATTGCACCTGCGGTCCTAGAAGATCTCAGGAGTAGAGGCCGTGCTTTCGGCAAAGAGCTGTCAGGGGCCGAGCAGCTAGCAGCATCAGCATTTGTCCAGCGGCCTACATACAGCACGTACGACAAGAATTTGTGAGCTGCTGAGAAGATTGCGAACGAGCTGGAAGATTTGGAAGGCGAAGAGCGGCGTCAGCCAACTCGCCGAATGCGCGAGCTGCTGGCGTCGGCAAAGCAGCAACAGCAAGCGGCGTTGGATGATCCGGTTGTAGGACCTGAAGCATCAAGAAGGACTGCGAGGCCGGCTCCAGAGGCCAGTCAACGGCCGAATGTGTCGCGGCAGAACAGGAAGCAAGGCCAGTCCATACGAGAGAGCAGGGTCAGGAGCAATCGTGGTCCCCCGATCATGAACAGAAGAGCAGAGGAGCCGGCTGTGAGCAACAAGCGCAATGACCCACCTCGTCAGTCAGAAGCAAGGCCAGCAATCAGCAATCGGCTCGGCGCTCGTCAGATCGGCGAGAATGATGGCAGGCATCGCCTTGAGCTGTTGGAAAGAGATGCACAGCAGGAAGAGGAGGGAGCAGCCGGCCCAGCGTGTTTCAGACACCGCATTCGGACCGAGCAGTTCCCCAAAGGGTTCACCTTGCCCAGAGACACCCCCAAGTACAATGGCTCTGTTAATCCAGAGGACTGGCTGACAGATTACATGACCGCAGTCGGCATCGCCGGCGGCAGTCGGCGTGTAGCTGTACGCTACGCTCCTCTGATGCTGCAGGGGTCAGCTCGGACTTGGTTGTACAGTTTGCCCGGCAACATCATCAACTGCTGGGAAGATTTCTCGGAAGCCTTCATTCGCATTTTCACTGGCACGTATGATCGGCCACATCTTCCTCGACAGCTTGCCCTCTGCTTGCAAGGAAAGGACGAGCCACTCCAAGAGTATCTAGCTCGGTGGATCAAGTTGAAGAATTCATGTGAAGGAGTCCATGAGATACAGGCCATCCAGTATTTCACGGATGGATTTTTGGCGGGATCAATGCTAAAGCACAACCTGCTCCGCAAAGATTTTTCATCATTGTCCGAGCCAATGAAGGTTGCCAATGCGTTTGCTGTCTCTGACTCTGCGATGCGCGAGCCCATTCAGCTCGGTGTCGGTGGCGTGGTTCAGACACAAGGGGTTGCGCAAGAGGCAGAGGCAGTGAACCAGGGGCTCAGTCGGCGAGAGCACAGAGATATCAATCGGAACAACAACAACAACCAGAAAAATAGCGGAAAGAGGAAGGATGAGCAGCCAGACGCTCAATATGGCAGTCGGCAGGTGGCCGCTGTCCAAGACCAAGAGGAACAGGGGGCTGCAGGAGGCAGTCGGAAGATGAAGCCGAATGTGAAGCCGCAGTGGCCGATGAAGCCCAAGTATATGTTGGGGATCGGCGCAGAAAACAAAAAATTTCCTACCTACGAGTCCCGAACCCAAGATCTATGCTATGCTGATGTATGTAACAGAAGGAATCGGTGTTCATACCTTTGAAGACCGAAAGAGGGAAATGTTCCTCGAACGTGGTTGGCGTAGACTCTGATCCTACGACCTCCCTGTCGTGTTGAAGAACCTCCGACGATGAAGTAACACCACACGTGTAGTGCCTCACGGGATTACACACGTACGGTGCAACCGACGTCCCTCCGGGCTCCGAACCAGAAGAGCAGCGGAAAGAAGATTGATCCGGATCCCGATTCCGGCAGCGCGACGGCGTCCGGATGATGGTGAAACCCGCAACTAGGTGCAAAGTCCAAACAAGGGGAGTCCGCTCTAGGTCGGAGAAAGAGAGAGAGAAAGAACTCAATGTTGTGTTGAGAAAAGGCACCCCACCCCTCCTTTTATAGGCCAAGGAGGGGGGGGACTCTCATCCTCTCCCCATGTGGGACTAAACCCCACAAGGGGGGGGGAGTGCGCCGGCCATGGGGGGGATGGTTGTCACAACCCCAAGTTAGGTATGTGCTAGGATTAGCAAGTCCCTTTGCATCATGTGAAAAAATCAAAAAAAATTCAAAAATGGGGAAAAGAAAAGCCCTGAGAAATTAATTCAAAAGGCCAGATAAAAATCTTCTCCAAAAATTCATGTTAGATTTTTGAAAAGTCTTATAAATGAGTGTGATCACATATCAAGTGATGTGGGACCCACCCCATACTCATGGATTTTTCAAATATTCAAACAGTGCCTTGGAATTAATCAAAAACCCCTATTTGAGTTAAGATTCAAATTATTTGCATTTTAAAAATGTTCAAACTTTGCAAGTGGCTAACCTAGTATATTGTCATGCCACATAAAAAGTATCAGCATTTAATAAAATGCCTAGCTATTTATTTAGCACAACAAAACAAAAAGACAGAAAGAAAACAGAAACAGAAAAGGGAAAAGGACTTACCTGCTAACCTAGTATATTGTGATGCCAGATAAAAAGTTTCAGCATTTAATAAAATGCCTAGCTATTTATTTAGCACACCAAAACAAAAAAAAAGAAAGAAAACAGAAACAAAAAAGGGAAAAGGACTTACCTGGCCATTCGGCCCAACTTATCCCCCCGAGCCCACCAAGCCGGCCCAGCCCGCTGCCTCGTTTGTCTTCTTCCCCGGCGCGGCAAGCAGCTCGCTGGAGCGCATACCGACGCCGGCGGCAGCTGCTAGGCTGTCTGGCACCCTCCCCGTCGTCCTTATCGTGCCAGGGCGATGCCCTCGACCTCCTCCCTCACTTCCCCCTCTCGCCGCTTCCTCTAGCCTCCTCCTCGTCGAGATCCCATCGCGACCGAGCTCACGACGTCGCCGCCGACGAGCAAACGCGCGGCCACAGAGCCATACACGGCGAGCCACTATGTCCAGACGGGCCCACGACGACGTC
Source organism: Bromus sterilis (assembly GCA_950022295.1). Lineage (NCBI taxonomy): Eukaryota > Viridiplantae > Streptophyta > Magnoliopsida > Poales > Poaceae > Bromus > Bromus sterilis. The sequence goes on along the minus strand of OX465601.1, from coordinate 130,569,370 downwards.
TTCGTCGATCCCCTCCATCAATTGGAGCTCAACGGACCCGGAGACGACGCCAGCTCCAACCTCGTCCCGCCGGCCGTCTCGGAGTCTTCGCCGGAATTCGTCACCATCAACTCCCCTATGACCTCGCCGTCCACTCCAGTAGCTCCAGGGTGAGCAGCATCCCGTTTCCCGCAACTTGTCGCCTCCCCGTTTGACCTCTAGCTCGATCCGCCATGGGAGCCGAGCGAGCTCGCCACCATGGTCGACGATTTGCTCGCTACCGTGCTCTGCTGACCAGCCCAGTCTGTCCGTCGCGTTCCGGATGTTCACAGCAATGCGTTGCACCAGCACACGGCCGCGGAGAAGCACTACGGCGACGTCTGCTTCATCTCCATTCCACGGCCGCTGCGGGAGTTCGTCGCCGGCGTCACTCCAGTGCTCTCCGGTGACGCTGCTGTGCCCTGGGTGAAGCGCGCAAGCACGGGGGTTCGTTTGGTGGTCGCGGCGTACCATTTGGTCGCTGGAGTCGCCGTCCAGTGTGTCGCCGCCGCGTCGGGATGTCACCGGCGTCTAGCCGCCGGTGGCTTGATGACATGGGCGTCGTTAGGAGCTAACCACCCCTCTAAATACACCCTTAGTGACACTGACAAGTGGGTCCAAGGCCACTAACTAACCCCTGGTTAGTTTAACTAACCGGGTTTAAACCCCCCCCACTGACAGAAGGGCCCCAATCGTCAGCTGCCCCCTGACGTCAGCACTGCGCCAGGCTGGCGCAGTAAAGGAATTTAATCGTTTTAATTAATTCAGAAAATTCCAGAAAATAGATTAAACTTTGAAATTCAATAACTTCTTAATCCTAACTCCAAATTGGGCAAATAATATGTCTAAAATTATTAGAAAAATACAAGGATTATGAATATGCAACTTGTTTCTATGTTTGACCATTTTAAAATGGGTGAACAGTAGCAAACATGCATATGGATCCTTTTCAAATTCAAATTTGAAGTGAATTTGCAAATGACTTTGCAACACACTTCTTTTGAATGAATTCATCCACACATCAGAGACATTACTTCAACTATACCACCTCACTTCATGATCAACATTTTCAAATGAACTTTCATGAATTCAAATGCATTTGAAATTCATCGATAAATCAAATGGAGTTTGAATTTTCATTTCAAATGCAATATACTCCTTTTAAATGAAATGCTCAACACATGAGTACCATGAAAATCACCATTACAATATTATTCATGTGATTGTGCATTGTACATTATGTTGATCCTATGATTGTCATGTTGCTGATAGACGTGCAATCGGAATCGGAGGCCACCCCCTTCGTTGAAGACCCCGTGACTGAACCTCGTCAGCAAGGCAAGCAAACCCCCATTGATCATGTCTATAAAATCCCACTTCCCTCTCACGTGTCGCTTATGCATTGTTTAGGATGATCACCATGACCTATATCCTTTGCATGACCTATCATCTTGTCACAGTAGTAAGCACACCACAATCCTAGCAGATGTAGGAGTTGGTTGATATCATGTGGCCACTGCAACTGTTACTGCTTATTGCATGCTTAGTGGTACAATGAGGTTGCTTTTGATGTGAGTCGGGATGATGGTAAACATGGTGTTGATGAAAGTGAAATGTGTTGGTGAATCTACCCTAATACAAGGTGAACAATGAGAAGCTGTGTAGGAGTACATAGTGGGTTGTCTCGTTGAACACCGCCCTAAGCCTGAGTTTTTGTGTGGTGATCCAAGACGAAGAGTACTACCACATGTTGGGCACATGGACCCCCGCTCAACCTACTAACTCACCCCTTCTCGGTTCAATGAGTCGCATTAGTTCAGAGTTCTGGTAGGTATGTGGCACGGTCTGCGAAGTGGAAGAACGGCTATTCAGACCGGCTTGGGACCCTGCACACATCTTCTGGGACCACATCGGTAAACATGCCGGGTTCACGATGTGGATTCCAGCCCAGATAGGCGTCTCCATTGAATTTTAGTTGGTTGTGAGGTAAAAGTTTTGGGAATTATCCTCGCCGGCACCTCTTGAACGGTGTCGAGTACAAAGGCGGTAACTGATAGTTTCATGTGTGTAGAAGTACACCCCTGCAGGGTTAATAAACTATTCGAATAGCCGCGTCCGCGGTAAGGGACTACTTGGAGAGCTGTTCTCGATTATTAGATAACTTGAACTGGATACTTCTAAAATACACCAAGATAAGTGTGAGTGCTATGGCGTGCTTTCTCGTGGGGAAGTCGAGGAAGGCACCATAGTGGTGTAATTGGTTGGAGATGTAGTGGACTCGTGTACGCTTCTTACCTCAAGTCTGGTAATCGTAGTTCAGGACTAGCCAAGTCAAAGCTGGCACTTCTGCAAGTGAAACCCAACCTCCCTTTACCTTGATACATATGCATGAGTAGTATAGCTCCTATGTAAGTCTTGCTGAGTACGATTTTGTACTCACGTTTGCTTAATCTATGTTTTAGATGAACCCACCGACCACGATGGTGACTTCTACCTGAAGCTCGAAGAATGAAGACTCAGACCAAGACCAAGCTAGTGTAGTCCCAGTCAGACGACTGGTTCCCTCGTGGAGGGCTTGTTTTTAGATAAGGCTTCTCTAAGCCATTTGTTAAACTTTTCTGTACTCAGACCTACTTTGCTTCCGCTTGTCTGTCGTAATGTTGGATCACATGCTTGTGATCTCTGTGTGCACTTTGTAAGAGTATATTAATAAAGATGTATACTTTGTATAGAATTGCAATGATACCTGCTGTTCATACAAGGCATGTGTGCTGCGTGTATGTTTATAACATGCATGTCTTAGTATGGGTTTTCGAGACCTTAGTTGTGATCTGGCTGGCGGTCTTTTATACACCAAGTGGCCCTTAGATGTGCGCAGCTTGGGGCATCGCGATGCGATTGCTCGAGACTCCTTCTCGTGCACACTTTGATGTATGACCGAGCCCGCCCTAGACCCCGACTAAGTGATCGGGCTGGAGTAAGTCTATGTAAGGGTTATAATACAATCGATAGTATGGTTGAGGTGACTTGTCTATGAGTATGGTAATTCAGCACCCATATCATTTAGACTTGTGTGCGGACGATGAGGACCCATTTCAGTTGATCATCCGGCCTGGATGGGAGGCCCCCCACGTTCGATGCTTTCCGAGAACGTTCTGTTCTTGTCCTTGTCTGCGTAGACAAGTGTGTACGGTTCTCGGCTCTCCATATGATTGTGTTGTAGTGAGGCTTGCATACGCTAACCCCGGGTCCCGACAGACTTGGTATCAGAGCAGGACTGACTATAGGATTATCAGCCTTGGCCGAAGTCGAGTCTAGCCTTCTATAGTTATATAGTTACTCTAGGTATATAAGGGAACAACGTAAGGCTTCTTTTTCTCCTTACCCTCGTCGTTCTGAGTTCTGAGTCACCCTCATCTTATTCTACGGGAAGATAGGACTAGGCTCATCTATGTCTTACTAGAACATCTCGTTGATTGCCTCCTTATAGCCGTAGGATTGTCGTGGATGTCCAGAGTCTTCGTGTTTTGAATTCCTTGAAGAAGTTCTGTCCAATTCTTCGAGGTTGTTTCATTTTCCATCCCAGTGTAGACGTTATGCTGCCGGATTTGTTCCGTGTTTCTTTGAATCATTGCCTTTGCATTATAGTCTTCTCCTTCTGAAATCATATCCTTTTATCCTTGCCTCCATCGTACAACCTGTTCTGATTGTTGATTTTTATCACACAGGATGTCAGGTGGAACTCGTAGTGCTGTTCTTCGGAATCGAGACCGTGATCGGAATCGAAATGATGATGAACATCCACCACCGCCTTCTGTGGCGGAAATCATGATGGAAGCTGAGCGGAATAGACGTGATCAGACACGCCTTCTGGAGCTCATCGAGCAGAATACCGCCCACCATCGTAATGTGGTGGTCAGCATCCAGGACTTCATCCTCCTCAAGCCACCGGTATTCCGATGTTCTTCTGAGCCCCTTGAAGCTGATGATTGGCTTCGTTCCATCGAGCGTAAGCTTGATACTGCACATGTTGCTCCCGATGACCGAGTTATTTTCGCGGTATACTTCTTGGAAGGTGCTGCTCTTCAGTGGTGGGAGAACTATGTTGCAATGCAGCCAGATGGTCACGTAGTGACTTGGCAGGAGTTCTGTGTTGCATTTCGAGGGTACCACATTCTTAATGAGTTGATGGAGCGCAAGAAGGAAGAGTTCTGCAATCTGAATCAAGGAGAGATGTCCATTCATGAGTATGTGAGGGAATTCAACCGTCTTGCTCGTTATGCCCAAGATGAGATCACCACCGATGCCAGAAAGCACGCAAGGTTCCGTAAGGGACTTAGCCCCATCCTTCGTCATGATCTCAACCTCATCAAATTTGCCACCTTTGAGGATTTAGTCAACAGATCCTTCAGAGCTGAGCATGGCAATGAAGTTTTCGAGAAGTCTCGCAAGCATGCTCTTGAGCTTGCCCCTTCTTCCAGTTCACGCCCTCAGAAGCGCATGATCTGGATTCCTAACATTTTGTTTCCCCAAAACAACCCACCGAGGCCATCCCTTGTGCCGCCTCGTCCACCAGCTCCACCAAACAACCCAGCTCCCCGCACTATCTTTGGAGCCTGCTTTAGATGTGGCCAGCCTGGTCACTAATCTCGTGAGTGCCCCGTCAGTCAGAATGCTCCACCCCATGCCAAAGGAAACCCCACTGTTCGTGCCAAGCCACCCCCAAAGGTTTCCACCGCTAAGCCATCCACCTCAGAAAATCTTGGACGTGTGAACCAAATCTCTGTTGAGGAAACTGATAGTACTTCTGACGTCATTCTTGGTATGCTCCCAGTCAATTTTGTTCCCACTTCTGTTCTTTTCGACCCAGGAGCATCTCACTCATTCATGTCGGAGAGTTATGCACTTCGGCATGATGTATCCTTTGAAGAAATGTTCACCCCTATGATCATTCAAACTCCTGGTTCCAAGTGGCAAACTAATAGAGTAAGCCATGGTAATCAAATTGCAATTGAGGGTTTAGTATTCCTTGCTTCACTCATAGCCCTCAAGTCTTCAGACATTGATGTCATCCTTGGTATTGATTGTTTATCAAGACAACATGCTTTTCTTGATTGTAAAGCCGAGTCAGTTAGACTTACACATCCTTCAGGCCAGACAATAGTTTACTCCTCACCAAGAACAAGAACCCAGGTGCATTCTTTGAATGTGCTTCCCCTTCCTGACCTTGAAGATGTTCCGGTGGTTCGTGACTTCCCGGATGTCTTTCCTGAAGAGCTGCCGGGCATGCCACCCGACAGATGTGTAGAGTTCATAGTGGATCTTGCCCCAGGAACCGCACCAATTTCCAGACGCCCATACAAAATGGCCCCACGTGAGTTAGCTGAGCTTAAAACCCAACTGGAAGCTTTGTTGGAAAAAGGCTTCATCCGCCCTAGCTCATCGCCATGGGGTTGCTCCCTTCTGATCGTAACGAACAAAGATGGAACAGAAAGGATGTGCGTAGACTATCGCCCGCTAAATCTAGCGACGATAAAGAACAAGTACCCACTGCCCAGGATCAATGATCTTTATGATCAACTTGCAGGATCCTCTGTCTTCTCCAAGATGGATTTGAGATTAGGTTATCATCAAATCAAAATCCGAAACGAGGACATCCCAAAAACGGCTTTTACTACTCGTTATGGTCTTTACGAGTACACCGTCACGTCCTTTGGTTTAACCAATGCCCCCGCCACTTTCTCACGCATGATGAATTCGATCTTCATGGAGTACTTAGATAAATTTGTTGTGGTTTATCTCGATGACATTCTCATCTACTCGAAGAACGAAGAAGAACATGCCGAACACCTAAGGCTGGTATTGATGAAACTTAGAGAGCATCGCCTGTATGCTAAATTCTCCAATTGTGAATTTTGGCTACCAGAAGTGACCTACTTAGGCCACGTGATTTCTGCAAAAGGCATTGCTGTGAATCCCGAGAGAGTTCAGGCCGTCCTTGACTGGACTCCACCTGAATCGGTTAAGCAAGTTAGGAGTTTTCTTGGCCTAGCCAGCTATTGTCGGCGCTTCGTCGAGAACTTTTCTAAAGTTGCAAAGCCTCTTACTGAACTCCTCAAGAAAGATAATAAATTCCTATGGACTCCCAAGTGCGAGGAAAGATTTCAAGAGCTAAAAAGAAGATTGACTTCTGCACCCGTACTTGCGCCTCCAGACACCAAAAAGAATTTCGAGATCTATTGTGACGCATCACGGCAAGGGTTAGGATGCATACTTCTGCAAGATCGACATGTGGTAGCTTATGCTTCACGCCAGTTGCGGCCACATGAAGAGAACTATCCTACCCATGAGCTTGAACTCGGTGCCGTAGTTCATGCCCTAACAACTTGGTGACATTACCTCCTTGGTAATCGTTGTGAGATCTATTCCGACCACCAAAGCCTCAAATACATTTTCACCCAGCCAAATCTTAATCTCAGGCAAAGACGCTGGATTGAGTTGATAACAGATTATGACTTAGGAATTTCTTACACCCCAGGCAAAGCCAATGTCATGGCTGATGCCCTAAGTCGTAAGTCGTATTGTAACAACCTCATGTTACAACAGTATCGACCACTTCTTCATGAGGAATTTCGAAAACTCAATCTCGAGATTGTTCCTCATGGCTATCTTTCTACCTTGGTGGCGAAACCAACCCTTGAGGATAAAATCATAGCCGCCCAGAAACGTGATAGTGGTATTCGAGAGATCAAGAAGAACATTGCTAGCGGAGTTGCTAAATGTTTCTCCATAAATGATCAAGGTGTTGTTTTCTTTGGCACTCGATTGGTTGTACCACGAAAACACAATCTTAGGAGGCTAATCCTCAAAGAAGCTCATGACACTCCCCTCTCAATTCATCCTGGTAGCACAAAGATGTACCGAGACCTACGCCAGAGATTTTGGTGGACTAGGATGAAGAGAGAAATTTCTAAGTTCATTGCCGAATGTGATGTTTGTCGTCGCATTAAGGCCGAACATCAGAGACCTGCTGACACTCTTCAACCTTTGCCTATTCCAGAGTGGAAATGGGACAAAGTCGGTATGGACTGCATCACCGGCTTTCCAAAAACCCAGAAAGGAAACGATGCCATCTTCGTTGTCATAGATAGGCTTTCCAAAGTTGCTCACTTCCTTCCAGTTCGCGAGTCTATAACTGCTAGCCAGTTAGCGGACTTGTACGTCTCTAGAATTGTATCCCTTCACGGTGTTCCTTTGGAAATCAATTCTGATCGTGGTAGCCTTTTCACCTCTAGATTTTGGGGAAGCTTCCAACATGCTATGGGAACTCATCTCTCCTTTAGTACAACTTTCCATCCTCAATCTAGCGGTCAAGTCGAAAGGGTTAACCAAATTCTTGAAGACATGCTCAGAGCTTGTGTGATCTCATTCGGAAAGAATTGGGAGAAGTCTCTTCCATTTGCCGTATTTGCTTATAACAATAGTTTCCAATCTAGTCTGAACATGGTTCCTTTTGAACTCCTTTATGGACGACGATGTCGAACACCACTAAACTGGTCAGAAACCGGTGAAAGACAATTCTTTGGACCGGACATGATCAAGGAAGCAGAAGAGAAAGTTCACATTGTTCGTGACCAATTCAAAGCAGCTCAGTCTCGTCAAAAAAGCTACTATGATCGTCATCATAGGAAAGAAAGCTAAAATCTGGATGAGAAGGCTTACCTTCGGGTTACTCCTCTGAAGGGAACCCAAAGATTCGGTATCAAAGGCAAGTTGGCACCACGTTACATCGGACCTTTCCGCATTCTTACTAAACATGGAGAAGTTGCCTACCAACTTGAACTACCCCCGCACCTTTCCCGAGTACATGATCTATTCCATGTGTCACAACTCAGGCGTTGCTTCAAGGACCCCATCCGCGAAGTCGACCATGAAATTCTTGATCTCCAAGATGACCTTTCTTATCGAGAGTACCCTGTTCGTATTCTTGATTCAGCAGAGCGTGTCACTCGCCGAAAGAAGATCAAGTTTCTGAAAGTTCAGTGGTCTCATCACTTAGAGAAAGAAGCCACGTGGGGAAGAGAAGACCGTCTCAGTACAGAGTACCCCTCCTTCCTCCCGCAAACTTCTGAATCTCGGGACGAGATTCTTTTGAGTGGGGGCGAGTTGTCACAACCCCAAGTTAGGTATGTGCTAGGATTAGCAAGTCCCTTTGCATCATGTGAAAAAATCAAAAAGAAATACAAAAATGGGGAAAAGAAAAGCCCTGAGAAATTAATTCAAAAGGCCAGATAAAAATCTTCTCCAAAAATTCATGTTAGATTTTTGAAAAGTCTTATAAATGAGTGTGATCACATATCAAGTGATGTGGGACCCACCCCATACTCATGGATTTTTCAAATATTCAAACAGTGCCTTGGAATTAATCAAAAACCCCTATTTGAGTTAAGATTCAAATTATTTGAATTTTAGAAATGTTCAAACTTTACAAGTGGCTAACCTAGTATATTGTGATGCCACATAAAAAGTTTCAGCATTTAATAAAATGCCTAGCTATTTATTTAGCACAGCAAAACAAAAAGACAGAAAGAAAACAGAAACAGAAAAGGGAAAAGGACTTACCTGCTAACCTAGTATATTGTGATGCCACATAAAAAGTTTCAGCATTTAATAAAATGCCTAGCTATTTATTTAGCACAGCAAAACAAAAAGACAGAAAGAAAACAGAAACAGAAAAGGGAAAAGGACTTACCTGGCCATTCGGGCCAACTTATCCCCCCGAGCCCACCAAGCCGGCCCAGCCCACTGCCTCGTTTGTCTTCTTCCCCGGCGGGGCAAGCAGCTCGCTGGAGCGTATACGAGCGCACGACGTCGCCGCCGACGAGCAAACGCGCGGCCACAGAGCCCTACACGGCGAGCCACTATGTCCAGACGGGCCCACGACGGCTTCTTCGTCGATCCCCTCCATCAATTGGAGCTCAACGGACCCGGAGACGACGCCAGCTCCAACCTCGTCCCGCCGGCCGTCGCGGAGTCTTCGCCGGAATTCGTCACCATCAACTCCCTACGACCTCGCCGTCCACTCCAGTAGCTCCAGGGTGAGCAGCATCCTGTTTCCCCCAACTTGTCGCCTCCCCCTTTGACCTCTAGATCGATCCTCCATGGGAGCCGAGCGAGCTCGCCGCCATGGTCGACGATTTGCTCGCTACCGTGCTCTGCTGACCAACCCAGCCTGTCCGTCGCGTTCCTGAGGTTCCCAGCAATGCATTGCACCAGCACACGGCCGCGGAGAAGCACTACGGCGACGTCTGCTTCATCTCCATGCCACGGCCTCCGCGGGAGTTCGTCGCCGGCGTCACTCCAGTGCTCCCCGGTGACGCTGCTGTGCCCTGGGTGAAGCGCGCAAGCAGGGGGGTTCGTTTGGTGGTCGCGGCGTACCATTTGGTCGTCGGAGTCGACGTCCAGTGTGTCGCCGCCGCGTCGGGATGTCACCGGCGTCTAGCCGCCGGTGGCTTGATGACGTGGGCGTCGTTAGGAGCTAACCACCCCTCTAATTACACCCTTAGTGACACTGACAAGTGGGCCCAAGGCCACTAACTAACCCCTAGTTAGTTTAACTAACTGGGTTTAAACCCCCCCCCCCACTGACAGAAGGGCCCCACTCGTCAGCTGCCCCCTGACGTCAGCACTGCGCCAGGCTGTCGCAGTAAAGGAATTAAATCGTTTTAATTAATTCAGAAAATTCCAGAAAATAGATTAAACTTTGAAATTCAATAACTTCTTAATCCTAACTCCAAATTGGACAAATAATATGTCTAAAATTATCAGAAAAATACAAGGATTATGAATATGCAACTTGTTTCTATGTTTGACCATTTTAAAATGGGTGAAAAGTAGCAAACATGCATATGGATCCTTTTCAAATTCAAATTTGAAGTGAATTTGCAAATGACTTTGCAACACACTTCTTTTGAATGAATTAATCCACACATCAGAGACATTACTTCAACTATACCACCTCACTTCATGATCAACATTTTCAAATGAACTTTCATGCATTCAAATGCATTTGAAATTCATCGATAAATCAAATGGAGTTTGAATTTGCATTTCAAATGCAATATACTCCTTTTAAATGGAATGCTCAACACATCAGTACCATGAACATCACCATTACAATCTTATTCATGTGATTGTGCATTGTACATTATGTTGATCCTATGATTGTCATGTTGCTGATAGACGTGCAACCGGAATCGGAGGCCATCCCCTTCGTTGAAGACCCCGTGACTGAACCCCGTCAGCAAGGCAAGCAAACCCCCATTGATCATGTCTATAAAATCCCATTTCCCTCTCATGTCTCGCTTATGAATTGTTTAGGATGATCACCATGATAACGTTTCAACCGCATAGTTGAACCCATATCCTTTGCATGACCTATCATCTTGTCACAGTAATAAGCAAACCACAATCCTAGCAGATGTAGGAGTTGGTTGATATCATGTGACCACTGCAACTGTTACTGCTTATTGCATGCTTAGTGGTACAATGAGGTTGCTTTTGATGTGAGTCGGGATGATGGTAAACATGGTGTTGATGAAAGTGAAATGTGTTGGTGAATCTACCCTAATACAAGGTGAAAGATGAGAGGCTGTGTAGGAGTACTCAGTGGGTTGTCTCGTTGAACACCGCCCTAAGCCCGAGTTCTTGTGTGGTGATCCAAGACGAAGAGTACTACCACATGTTGGGCACATGGACCCCCTCTCAACCTACTAACTCACCCCTTCTCGGTTCAATGAGTCGCATTAGTTCGGAGTTCTGGTAGGTCTGTGGCACGGTCTGCGAAGTGGAAGAAAGGTTATTCAGACCGGCTTGGGACCCTGCACACATCTTCTGGGACCACATCGGTAAACATGCCGGGTTCACGATGTGGATTCCAGCCCAGATAGGCGTCTCCATTGAATTTGAGTTGGCTGTGAGGTAAAAGTTGTGGGAATTATCCTCGCCGGCACCTCTTGAACGGTGTCGAGTACAAAGGCGGTAACTGATAGTTTCATGTGTGTAGCATTACACCCCTGCAGGGTTAATAAACTATTCGAATAGCCGCGTCCGCGGTAAGGGACTACTTGGAGAGCTGTGCTCGATTATTAGATAACTTGAACTGGATACTTCTAAAATACACCAAGATAAGTGTGAGTGCTATGGCGTGCTTTCTCGTGGGGAAGTCGAGGAAGGCACCATAGTGGTGTAATTGGTTGGAGATGTAGTGGACTCGTGTACGCTTCTTACCTCAAGTCTGGTACTCGTAGTTCAGGACTATCCAAGTCAAAGCTTGCATTTCTGCAAGTGAAACCCCACCTCCCTTTACCTTGATACATATGCATCAGTAGTATAGCTCCTATGTAAGTCTTGTTGAGTACGATTTTGTACTCACGTTTGCTTAATCTATGTTTTAGATGAACCCACCGACCCCGATGGTGACTTCTACCTGAAGCTCGAAGAATGAAGACTCAGACCAAGACCAAGCTAGTGTAGTCCCAGTCAGACGACTGGTTCCCTCGTGGAGGGCTTGTTTTTAGATAAGGCTTCTCTAAGCCATTTGTTAAACTTGTCTGTACTCAGACCTACTTTGCTTCCGCTTGTCTGTCGTAATGTTGGATCACATGCTTGTGATCTCTGTGTGCACTCTGTAAGAGTTATTAATAAAGATGTATACTTTGTAGAGAATTGCAATGATACCTGCTGTTCATACAAGGCATGTGTGCTGCGTGTATGTTTATAACATGCATGTCTTAGTATAGGTTTTCGAGACCTTAGTTGTGATCTGGCTGTCGGTCTTTTATACACCAAGTGGTCCTTAGATGTGCGCAGCTTGGGGCATCGCGATGCGATTGCTCGAGACTCCGTCTCATGCACACTTTGATGTATGATCGAGCCTGCCCTAGACCCCGACTAAGTGATCGGGCTGGAGTAAGTCTATGTAAGGGTTATAATACAATCGATAGTATTGTTGAGGCGACTTGTCTATGAGTATGGGAATTCACCACCCATATCATTTAGACTTGTGTGCGGACGATGAGGACCCATTTCAGTTGATCATCCGGCCTGGATGGGAGGCCCCTCACGTTCGATGCTTTCCGAGAACGTTCTGTGCTTGGCCTTGTCTACGTAGACAAGTGGGTACGGTTCTCGGCTCTCCATATGATTGAGTTGTAGCGAGGCTTGCATACGCTAACCCTGGGTCCCGACAATGGTCCCCTCCCTTGGCGCTTAGCCCAAGGGGGGAGGCTCCCCCTTCCCCTCATGGGCCTTTTAAGGCCCATATGCCTTTTTCTCCTTTTTAATTCATTTTTAAATCCTTTTTAATATTTAATTCTGTCAATTAAATAATAAAACATATTTAAACATCAATATATATTATTTTGAACCTTTCAAAATATCCAGAACAACTTCCGGCACCTTCGGTACATTTCCGGTGTTTTCTCTCTTTTCACCAATGATCCCGAATCAATCCTTAATGCATCGATTGCCCTTAAGTGTGACACCCTACGGTCCGGGAAACATTAGACATGATCGAGACACTCTCTGACCAATGACCATCATGTGGGATCTGGTTACAATCCTTGATGTGCCCCTACGCTTCCATCGCATAAACTTCATCGCTGTTGAACCGTTAACAATATGACTTGATCCCTTTGTGCTTCGGTACTATGTTTGTCCGAGGTATGATCGTCGGTATCCAATACCTAGTTCTTCCTCGTCTCCGACATAACATGTTTACTCGTCTGTGAATATTACATCTCTTGTGACCTAGTCACTTGCTTGCAAGCTATTGATGCAACACCACCGAGTGGGCCCAGAGTACCTATCCGTCACTCGGATTGAAAAATCCTGCTCTGATCTATTTCATACTCCTCAACATATCTACTTCGGAATACCCAAGATACACCTTTTCAGTTACCATGTTTCAGAGTAACGGTTAATGCACTCAAAGCATCCTAATAGATAGCAATTATGTATGATCATCACGGTCTAAGGATTCAGTCACTATGTTATTAAGTCATCGCAATGCTGAACTTATATGACTTGATCACACTACTATGCTTAAGGTGGGTGTGTGTCCATCACATCATTCTCCTAATGATATGACCTCATTGTCAATAGACTATTATATTCTCATGATCAGGAAACCTTGATCATAAATTGCCCAATGAGCTAGTATGCCTGAGTTTAACTAGGGACCAGGTTGTTATATATCACACGTGTATTAATGTTTCCGCTCAATACAGTTCTAGCACAATATATAACGTATTATGAACAAACAGATATGTGACAAATATCTTTATTAATTTGCCTCTAGGGCACATATCCAACAGTCTCCCACTTGCACTAGAGTACAAATTACACTAGTTTACATCAGGTATGTATCTAACACCAATAGTCTTTCGTTGTTGTTCAAACTTGGCTTGTGGAAGAGGTTTAGTCATTGGGTCTGACGGATTCAGATCCGTATGTATTTTGCAAATCCTAGTATGACCATCCTTGACGTAGTCCCGCGTCACATGGAAACGCCGGAGAATATGCTTGGTTGTAGAGTGAGTCCTCGGCTCCCTTGCGTTTGCAATGGCACCCGTATTATCGCAATAAATGCTAACAGGGTCAGTGCAACTAGGGAATACGCCTAGCTCGATGACGAACTTCTTCAGCCAATGCGCTTCATTTAACGCTTCGCAAGCGGCAATATACTCCGACTCCATCGTAGATTGGGCGATGACTGACTGCTTGCCGCTCCTCCACCTAATCGCACCACCATTGAACATAAACATGTATCTTGTCTGGGATTTTGAGTCATCGGGATCAGTACCAAGACTGGCATCGACGTAACTGTTACGACGAGCTCTTCTTCGCATCCTCCATAGACAAGAACCAGATCCTCAGTTCTTCGTAAGTACTTAAGGACGTTCTTCACTGCAATCCAATGATCCATTCCAGGATTACTTTGGAAACGATTAGTCAGACTAACCGCCAGGGCCACATCTGGTCGAGTACACAGCATAGCATACATGATAGAACCTATGGCTGAGGCATAGGTCTTTGAGGACATTTCCTCCCTTTCTTTTGCTATAGCTGGGCATTAAGTCACACTCAATTTACTTCCTTTCATAACGGGCAAGAGGCCTCTCTTGGCGTTATCCATATTGAACCTCTTCAATATATTCTCAAGGTAAGTTCTCTGACTCAGTGCTAATAGGCGTCTGGATCTATCTCTATAGATTTTAATGCCTAGTATGTATGCAGCTTCACCTAGGTCCTTCATGGAAAATTGTCCATTCAAATATTCCTTTAAACCCTCTAGAAATTTCACATCATTCCCTATCAATAATATGTCATCCACATATAGTACTAGGAATGCCACAGAGCTCCCACTCGCTTTCTTATAAACACAAAATTCTTCTTCATTTTGGACAAATCCAAAAGCTTTGATCACCTCATCAAAACAAAGATTCCAGCTCCGAGATGCTTGCTTCAACCCATAAATGGACCGTTGAAGTTTGCATACCTTACCAGCGTCCTTAGGATCAATAAAACCTTCCGGTTGTACCATATACAACTCTTCCTCAATGTTGCCATTTAGGAACGCGGTTTTCACATCCATCTGCCATATTTCATAATCGTAATAGGCAGCAATTGCTAGCAATATCCGGATAGACTTTAGCATCGCTACGGGAGAGAAAGTCTCTTCGTAGTCAACTCCTTGAATTTGTTGAAAACCTTTTGCGATAAGTCGAGCTTTATAGACAGATACGTTTCCGTCTGCGTCAGTCTTTTTCTTGAATATCCACTTATTCTCGACGGCCTTTCAGTCCTCGGGAATATCCACCAAAGTCCATACTTTGTTGGCATACATGGATTCTATCTCGGATTTCATGGCTTCCAGCCATTTCTCGGACTCGGGTCCCTCCATTGCTTCTTTGTAGTTCGCAGGTTCGTCAAGTTCATTTAACATGACTGCATTGACAAGTTTCCCATAAAACTGAGTTTTTACTCGGGCTCTTGATGACCTATGGGGTACAATAGGATCCTCTTCATCTTGATCATGATCATCATGTATGTCACGATCGTTATGAATATCATGATGACCATTCTCTTCAGCTCCTACTACGGAAGATGGTTCTGGAACAACTTCCATTGCCATTTCTTCCACTTGGAGTGATTGGTCAATCATCTCGTTGAGGTCTATTTTCCTCCCCCTCAATTCTTTCGAAAGAAACTCTTTCTCAAGAAAGCATCCAGTCTTGGCGACAAACGTTTTTCCCTCAGACTGGTTGTAGAAGGTGTATCCAACGGTTTCCCTTGGATATCCCACAAAGATGCACTTATCCGCTTTTGATTCGAGTTTGTCAGGCTGAAGTTTCCTAACATAAGCCTCACAACACCAAATCTTCAGGTGAGACAAGTTTGGTTTCTTGCCATGCCATTCCTCAAATGGTGTTGTCTTTACGGATTTGGACGGTGCCCTATTAAGAATGTAAGCGGCAGTTTCTAATGCATACCCCCAGAATGACACAGGTAAGTCGGCATGAGACATCATCGATCGTACACTATCCAATAGAGTTCGATTACGTCGCTCAGAAACACCGTTACGCTGAGGTGTTCCTGCCGGCGTAAGTTGTGGTACGATGCCACAAGTCTTAAGATGATCGCCAAACTCGTGACTTAAATACTCGCCTCCTCGATCGGATCGAAGGTGCTTGATTTTCTTCCCGAGTTGATTCTCGACCTCACTCTGAAATTCCTTGAACCTTTCAAAGGTTCCAGACTTATGTTTCATTAAGTAGATATACCCATGTCTGCTTAAGTCATCTGTGAAGGTCACAAAGTAACGAAGACCATTGCGTGTGGAGACGTTCATAGGTCCACATACATCTGAATGTATGATTCCTAACAAGTCTTCCGCACGCTCCATTGTTCCATTGAATGGAGTCCTTGTCATCTTTCCCATAAGGCATGGTTCACATGTGTCATGGAATCCAAAATCCAATGACTCCAGATGTCCATCATCATGAAGCTTCTTCATGCGCTTTTCACCAATATGACCAAGTCGACAATGCCACATCGTCATGTGTTCTTCGCCACTAGGTTTTAATCTTTTGGCCTCTACGTTATCAATATGAAGTATATCACAATCGAGATTAAGAATGAATAAGCCATTTTTCTCCGATGCATGAACATAAAACACATTATCCTTATAAATCGCACAACCAATTGTATCTGACTTAAAAGAATAGTGGTCTCGCTTCAAGCAAGAACCACTAACGATGTTCACACTCAATGCGGGTACATAGTAGCACTTATTCTAAATCAAAATTAATCCCGAAGGGAGACTAAGATGCTTCGTGCCGACCGCCACCACTTCAATCCGGCAGCCGTTTCCCACACGCATCGTCACTTCATCTTTCATCAAGTATCGCCTATTCCGTAGCCCCTGAGAGGAGTTAGAAATATGAGCAACAGATCCTGTATCAAATATCCAGGATTTGTTCCCAGCGCTTGTTAAGAAAATATCAATAACGTGTATATCAAATATACCTTTGTCTCTTCTGACAATCCTGCCAGCCTTCTTATCCTCTAGGTACTTGGGGCAGTTGCATTTCCAGTGACTATCACCCTTGCAGTAGAAGCACTCAACGCCGGGTTTGGGTGCCTTATGAGGAGTGACAACTGGCTTGTCACCCTTCTTCGGGCTTCCCTTCTTTCCCTTCTCCTTCTTGCCAGACTTCTTGAATTCAACGGTCTTGTTGACCATGATGATATGTCCCAAACGTATCTATAATTTCTGCTTGTGCCATGCATGTTTTGTGTGACTTTGCCATGTTTTTCTTGAACTTTCATACACTTTTGAGCATATTTGGACTAACCTATTAACTCAGTGCACCCAGTTGCCAGTTCTTGTTTTCTGTTGTTTTTGTATTTCAGGTTTTCCGGCCATTAAAAGTGCTCCAAAAATTACGGAAAAAATATATAAAAAATCAGTGTCCCGGAAGCCTCCGGAAACACCAAGGAAGGAAGGGAGGTCCACCACCAGGACTCCAGAAGGGTCCATGGCGGGGCCCAGCCCTAGGCTGCGCCAGGCACCGTCCTGGCTTCCTGATGGCCCCTCTCGGTGCCCACTTTGGCCTCTATTTTTACCCCCGAGGACAAACCCCCTAACATCGAAGTCCTTTTTCCAGAAGCGATTCCGATCTCCGCCGGCATCGAAAACTAGCTTCGGGGGTCACCAGGATCCTTCTCCGGCACCCTGTCGGGGAGGGCCTTGGCCCTCGGGGCCATCTTCAACGACTCTCCTTCCCCCATGATGCTTCTTGAGTAGTTCCTCCTTGGACTACGGGTTCTTGGCAGTAGCTATGTGGTATTCTCTCCCCCTAGATCCTCAATACAATGTTCTCATGAGCTGCCCTACATGATTGAGATCCATATGATATAATTGGTGTTGTGTTTGTTGGGATCCGATGAATTGTTACCTTGTTCAGTCCTAAGAGGTTTATGAATTATTGTTGCTGCAATTTGTTGTTCTTAATGCTTGTTACTAGTGCACGAGTAGCATGATCTCAGATCTAAGCATGTTATGGTTGCATGATTATAATTGTTGTTCTAGATCTTATCTACGGTTGTATGCACCTATTATAGTCCGGAACCGGCGATCCCAATGGTGACATCTTGGGACACCAAAGGGGATGGGCTATAATTTGAGGATCACATGTGCTCGTGGAGTGTTAATGCTTTGTTCCGGTGCTCCGCCGCAGGAGCACCTTAATGTCCATAAGTTCCTTAAGTGGCCCCGTTCGTAGCGGGATGGTAGGACAAAATATGTTGTGCAAAGTTCTTATTGCAAGCACGTACAACTACATACGGAACACATGCCTACGTTTGGTTCTTAGACTAGGATGCTCTAGTTTGTTCTTTGGCTAGAGTTGGTGCAATTCTGTCAATTTCCAAACTGTAATTTGTTCACCCAGCACCTTGTTCTTTTGCTTGAGAGGTACCACTAGTCAAACCTTGAACCCCGGTCCATCTTTCACCGTCATTACCGTCGTTGTTACTTTTACTTTCTTTGCTGCTCCTACTACTTTGTTACTACTTTGTGGTGTTGGTGATTGGGGAAGTCTTAAAGGCTACTGATACGTCCAAAATGCATCACTATTTTATATAGTAATTCTTTCTTATTCATTGATATATTTCATGATATGATGCTATTCTTATGTTGTTTTGGCTTATTTTACACAGTTTGCAACTTTCCGGTGCCGAAGCAACAGACGCAGGATTCAGCGGTAAAAAGTGGACGATGAGTTGCTGAAGAAGAACACCTCCAAATTACCTGAAAATCGACGGAGGCTGTTTTCCAGAAGTATCACGAAGACACGCAAAAGAGCGATTAGAGGGGGGCCACAGGGTGCCCAGGCGGCCACCTGGCGCGGCCCGACCCTTGGCCGCGCCGGGAGGGCGCCTGGACCCCCGGGCCACTCCCGGCTCCCCCCTCTGGCCTATATACTCCTCGTGATCCAAAAACCCTAAAAAGAAGAGAGTTTCCGGAGTTCCGCCGCCGCTCCGTGGCGGAAACCTACAAAGAAGAAAATCCATCTCTGGCGGGAAGATTCCGCGGGGGAGATCACCTCCCGGAAGGGGAGATCGTCGCCATCGTCATCACCATCGTCACGGGCATCATCGAGATCATCATCAACATCATCCCCATCATCAGCACCATCTCCACCTCCATCCAATCTTGTCTCACAATTGCAACTCGTATTGTAGTCCGTACTATCTATCCTCTCTACTCTGTCGGTGTTGATTACTACTTTGTGATGAATGCTATTGAGTTTTGTTGGAGAAATATTATTGTGTTCATATTGTTTATCATCTATTTATCCCCACTGATCATGATCTCTTTTATGTCTTGTGAGTAGTTACTTTAGTTCTTGAGGACATGGGAGAAGTCTAGTTGTTAGTAGTCATATGATGTTGAAGTAATATGTGCTGGTTGATATTTAAGTTGTGTTGTTTTTTTCCTAGTGGTGTTGTGTGAGTCCAACACTCAACACTTATCCTTATCAAGGACCTAGGGGGATACATTGTGTACAAAGAATGCTTATGGTGGGTTGCCGGAGTGACAGAAACCTAAACCCCAGTTTGCACGCTTTTGCACAAGGGAACAATGGATCACCGATCGTATTGCTATGGTTAGGCTTTTTCCTTAATTACTATCTTGTATTTGCGGATGCTTGCAAGGTGTTTAATCATAAGAGTACACTTATCTTAGTCTAGAGGGTGTACTAGCATATATGCACCCACTCAACACTTATCAACACAGCACATAGTACCGATACGGAATATGGCGAAAGCACATGACTACCTCTCCCGTGTGTCCTCAAGAACACTTTAGCTTTTATAAGTTTAGTTGCTAGGCCTCTCTTTTGCTAAGAAAGGATTGGGCCACTCGTTACTGTCCAGTACCTTTTACTTTGCTCGTTTTTACTTTCCTGTTGCTTATACCAAGAAAACCCCTAAAAAGTTATCTTTCAGTGCTTGCAGTTATGTCCTTACCAAAATCACTTGCTACTACCTTCTGCTCCTCGTTGCGTTCGACACTCTTACTTATCGAAAACGCTGCAATAGATCCCTTACGTTGAGGGTCATCAAGTAACGTTTTCTGGCGCCGTTGCCGGGGAGCGTAGCGCTACTAGTAAGTGAAGCTGGTAAGGAAGTTTTTATATTTCTGTTTTAGTTTTGCTGTTGCTGTTTTTGTCCTTATGAACACCCCTACTCTTGGATCGTTGTTCTTGGGGAGCCGCCCCACAACTAAGGTAGTTACTCCTGACCCTGCTGAAATTGTTCCTTATAAGATAACATCTGGTATTATCGATTATGTCCTAGCTAATCGCTATGCAGGAGACAGACATCCAGGTGAACACTTGCTATATTTATCACAACTATGTTCATTATTCAAGCTTGCAGGTGTGTCACTGGAGTTCGTTATGAAGAAATTATTCTCCATATCGGTTACAGACAAATCTTCAGATTGGTATAAGTTCCTCGATAACTCACATTCTCTTAATTGGGAAGAGCTTATGTCTCTCTTTTATACAAAGTTTTACCCTCTTCATGAAGTTCACCGAGATAGGAATTACATCTATAACTTTAGGTCTCGCGACGGAGAGAGCATCGCTCAAGCTTGGGGAGACTTAAATCCCTAATGTTCAAATGTCCTATCCATAAGCTCCCCAAAGATATTATACCATGCTTTCCAATGTGAGTACAATGATGATGAAACCTTAGCTTCTTAGGCTAAGGGAAACTATGATTTTTATGATGCGGAACAAATAGAAGAAGTTGTTATCTTTAAGGGTGTCTATGAAATTGCTTCCTTTGTTGAAAAAATTGATGATGCCCCTTACAAATCCGAGAGTCTTGAAATACTTAATTATTGCTTTGAGGATTTTAATGACAATTATTATATTATTGACCATCTCAAAAGGTTCTCTCCACAGAAGGAAGAGACTAATGCTTTGCAGGACTCTACGGAAGAAGAAATTGCTGAAACTGAATGCTCCTTGGATGAAAAAGACGAGGAGAGTGACAAACAAAAGGAGGAAGAATGGAGTAGCTACCCATCTCTACCTACTAATGAGAGTAACTCTTTGACTCTTACTTTATATGATTTCCCTCCATGCTTACCAAAGGAGGATGAATGCTATATTGATTGCTATGGTCCTATGGATTCTTTTGAAATATCCCTTTTTGATGAAATTGATGCTTGCGGCCACGATGCCCCTATGAATGATACTTGCAAGGATGATTTTGCTACTGTTATTTATGATAAACCTTGCTATCTTGATGAATCTTATGATAAACCTCTATTTTTGCCTAGTATGGATGTTCTTAATGATTATGAGGTTTGCTTAGAAAGTCTACATGATTATGTGCTAGTAGATCATGAAAAGCATGCTTTGTGTGATAATTATATTATTGAGTTTGTTCATGATGCTACTGAAAATTATTATGAGAGAGGGAAATATGGTTATAGAAATTTTCATGTTAAGAAAACACCCCTCTCCATGATGAAAATCTTGAAGGTGCTCCTGTTTTACCTTCCTATGCTTGTTGCTTTGTGCTTCATTTATTTATTTTGTTTCAAGTTTCCCATGCATAGGAAGCATGTTAGACTTAAATGTGGTTTGTATTTTCTCCTTTGATGCTCTCTTTTGTGCTTCAACTCTTATTCTTTCGTGATCATCATTACACTCATGCCTAGCTAATGGCTTTAAAGAAGCGCTTTCGGGAGGCAGCCCGCAACGAATTTAGGTTTTTCTTTTTGCTTTTCTTCTGTTCTTAGTGGTCTTGATGATTTTTACTACTTTAGCAACATCATTGTATCTTTGCTTTTCAAGCTTTGTGTCAAGTTTAGCCTCATACGACAAGGGAAGTGAAAGTTGTGACATGCTGTCCAGAAAACAGATTCTGTCCTCGTGACTAGAAAAATCAGAGAAAAATCCCAGTTCATCTTTTTAAGCTGAATTTTTTACACTGCGTGCTCTATACAATTACGAAACTTTTGTATGTTCTGAGTTTTTTTATTTGAGTTGCAGAAGTATCCCTAAAAAATTCTTTTCTCTCTGCTGCTCTGTTTTTCTCAGCTTCTGCCCCGGTTTTTCTTTTCGCAGTTTTGCAATCCTTAAGCTTGCTTTTTCTTTGCAAAATCTTTTGGGCAGGCAAGAAAAACAGTAGCCCTTCCTGGAAATCTTTATTTTCAGTAGAGGAAAATTATTTTTAATAGGGTACTAACCTCTCTAATCAGCTTATGATGAGTTATGTATGAAGGGAGTTTTCAAGTGTGCGATGGAAGATGATGAAAGAAGATCTTGGAGTGTCAAAAGCTCAAGCTTGGGGTTCAAGGAGACTCAAGCGTCTAAGCTTGGGGATGCTCCCATGCATCCCCTTCTTCATCAACAATCATCAGTTCGTCCCTCGTTCCACTATATTTTTATCACTTCATGCGTTATGTGCTATGCTTGGAGCGTCTTGCTCTTTACTTTTCTTAGTTCTTTTGTTTTTTTTTGCTGGTCATTACAATGTCGGAACCTAACATGCTTGATTGGGAGAGATACATGCTCCGCTGAAACTAGAACACCTCATAGGATTTTCATGCTTATTCTTTCCTGTGAGTTGTTCTTTATCTTTTCATAGCTGCTTCCCTGTTTAGTTCATGTGCTTTAGAGTTTTCTTCTAGAGCTTTTAATTTGTTCAGGCTTGAACTTTTTATATTTTGCATGCTTATCTTGTTTAGAGAGTTTGCCTGTTGCACTGAGTTTTGTGCCTTGACTAGAAAGTAGGTAGTTGAAGTTGCTATTCTCTTTGTAGTAGTAACTTGCAATAGTTTTGAGGTATTGACTTAAGTAATGTTTGAACTTATGGTGTCAAGAGCTTTAGCCTATTAGTGATAGATGTCGTATTTTGGGAAATCCGTGTGATTTTCGAAAACCTAAACCATGTTGAGAACTCTAGCTACTAGATGGATCACGAATCTCTGGAGGGGTCGAATATTAGAGTACACTCACGTACCATGAGTCGAGGATGCGCAAGGATAACCAAACCCCACACACTCCTCCTCGGGGTACTTGTCTCTTTGTGGACCTCCTGATTAGATTGAGAGTTACCGATAATAAGTGCATGAGTTCTTCGGACTAATGTGAGTATCCGAAAGTTGACACTTCCACCATCCATATTTTTCTAGCCTCTTCGGTACCGTGCATTGCCCTTTCTCACCTCGAGAGTTGGCGCATACTTCGCCGGTGCATCCAAATCCTTGGCATGATACGCTCTGTCATCAAAAGCCTCTTATATCTTTCCTCAAAACAGCCACCATACCTACCTACAAGGCATTTCCATAGCCTTTCCGAGATACATTGCCATGCAACATCCATTGTTCTTCATGTTCATATGACTTATCCTCCATTGTCATATTGCCTTGCATGATCTCATAGCCTGCATGTAGTTGGGCTTTGCCCGCTATTCATATTTTTGCTGCATGTTGCGCTTGATCATTGCACGTACTTCTACACTGGCAGAGACATTCATATAGAGTCATTACTTTTTGATTCAGAGTTGTAAGTAGATAAAAGTGTGTTGATGTTCTTCTAGAGTGTTGCCCCTACAGTGAGGAAAGGAATAAAAGATCCCAAAGTGGACAAAATACAAAAAAAAGATCCCAAAGAGGACGAAAGAAAAAAAAGAGAGAGAAAAAAAGAGCCATGGAGGCCACCCAAAATAAAAAAATAAAAAAAGAGAGAGGGGGCAACACTACTATCCTTTGTTCCACACTTGTGCTTCAAAGTAGCACCTGTACTTCAGTTTGTAGAGAGTTTTCATTTTGTATTTGCATAACTAAGTGGGGATCCTTACACTATAGAACTTGGATTGCATATTCCAAGGATGATCCTCCTCAAAAGATCTCTAGGTCTTCATGAGCAAGCAAGTTGGATGCACCGCCACTAGTTCCATTGGAGGGCTTTCATACGCTTATAGCTCTATGTGCATCCGCATGTTGCATGGCAATCCCTACTCCTCACATCATATCTATCATATGGCTTTCTCTCACCTATGATTGTCCTCATTGATGTGAGCCTTTCACACCTTTTTGTCTTCTTCCTCCACCATCTTTCTATTTCGCCGTTTAGGTGTCAACTTTCTTGCTCACGCTCATCCATTGCATGAGTGCTCAAAATATCGAAAGGGAGTGGATCAGTTTGACTTGTATCTGGCTAGTGGTCTGGGGACGAGTCCAGATAAGACTTCAAAGGAGACCAAGTGTGAAACTTTAGTAGATTTAGTTCTCAACAATAAAAAGTTTTCTCTCTCGTATTCCCAAATTCCCCTTCTTGCACGCAAACACCATTTGGAGACATTCGAGTCACGGATAGCGAGAGCTCTTGCACCTTATGTTCTTTTGTTGCATCTGTCAATGCTAATATAGACTCTTGCTTGTTAAGACTTAAATTGAATTGCATGCTTTAATTTCTTTACTTAAAAGTCCTTATATTGTTGTGTGGCATGTCACCTCGGAAATTATGCTTGTTATCATTTACGTACTCGAGGACGAGCAGGAATTAAGCTTGGGGATGTTGATACGTCCCAAACGTATCTATAATTTCTGCTTGTGCCATGCATGTTTGGTGTGACTTTGCCATGTTTTGCTTGAACTTTCATACACTTTTGAGCATATTTGGACTAACCTATTAACTCAGTGCACCCAGTTTCCAGTTCATGTTTTCTGCTGTTTTTGTATTTCAGGTTTTCCAGCCATTAAAAGTGCTGCAAAAATTCCAGACAAATTATATAAAAAATCATCGTCCCGAAAGCCTCCGGAAACACCAAGGAAGGAAGGGAGGGCCACCACCAGGACTCCAGAAGGGTCCATGGCGCGGCCCAGCCCTAGGCCACGCCAGGCACCCTCCTGGCTTCCTGGTGGCCCCTCTCGGTGCCCCCTTTGGCCCCTATTTTTACCCCCAAGGAGGAAACCCCTAATATCGAAGTCCTTTTTCCAGAAGTGATTCCGATCTCCGCCGCCATCGAAAACTAGCTTCGGGGGTCACCAGGATCCTGCTCCGGCACCCTGCCGGGGAGGGCCTTGGCCCCCGGGGCCATCTTCATCGACTCTCCTTCCCCCATGATGCTTCTTGAGTAGTTCCTCCTTGAACTACGGGATATTGGCAGTAGCTATGTGGTATTCTCTCCCCCTAGATCCTCAATACAATGTTCTCATTAGCTGCCCTACATGATTGAGATCCATATGATGTAATTGGTGTTGTGTTTGTTGGGATCCGATGAATTTTTACCTTGTTCAGTCCTAAGAGGTTTATGAATTATTGTTTCTGCAATTTGTTGTTCTTAATGCTTGTTACTAGTGCACGAGTAGCATGATCTCAGATCTAAGCACGTTATGGTTGCATGATTATAATTGTTGTTCTAGATCTTATCTACGGTTGTATGCACCTATTATAGTCCGGAACCGACGATCCCAATGGTGACAGCTTGGGACACCAAAGGGGATGGGCTATAATTTGAGGATCACATGTTTTCGTGGAGTATTAATGCTTTGTTCCGGTGCTCCGCCGCAGGAGCACCTTAATCTCCATAAGTTCCTTAAGTGGCCCCGTTCTTAGCGGGATGGTAGGACAAAATACGTTGTGCAAAGTATTGCAAGCACGTACAACTACATACGGAACACATGCCTACGTTTGGTTCTTAGACTAGGATGCTCTAGATTGTTCTTTGGCTAGAGTTGGTGCAATTCTGTCAATTGCCCAACTGTAATTTGTTCACCCAGCACCTTGTTCTTTTTCTTGAGAGGTACCACTAGTGAAACCTTGAACCCCGGTCCATCTTTCACCTTCATTACCTTCGTTGTTACTTTTACTTTCTTTGCTGCTCCTACTACTTTGTTACTACTTTGTGGTGTTGGTGATTGGGGAAGTCTTAAAGGCTACACCCGTCAACACACCGTTGCTACGTACATCTTGTCTAGTGCTTTTTCAGGTCTGGTTGAATTGACAACTCAACTGCTAAGGCTTATAAGTATTCTTTGGCTCCCCTTGTGTCGAATCAATAAATTGGGTTATTCTTACCCGCGAAGACTGTTGCGATCCCCTACACTTGTGGGTTATCACACGAATACATGATGCTCCTTCTTGATCTCAACCTCAGCAGTTTTCAGCATGGCGAACAACTCAGAAGGGGTCTTAGTCATCCCCTGCATGTTGTAGTTCAACACAAAGCCTTTGTAGCTAGGGGGCATCGACTGCAGCACCCTATCAGCAGCAAGTTCATCTGGAGTCTGACATTCCAGAGCATTCAAGCGTTGAACGTAGCCAGACATCTTGACCACGTGATCACTAGCACTGCTATGCTCATCCATCTTTGCTGAGAAGAAAGCTTCAGAAGCCTCATAACGTTCAGCCCTGGCTTGGGGTGCAAAGACAGCCTTGAGGTCGGTGATTATCTCATATGCACCCATCCTCTCAAAGCGTTTCTGCATCTCAGCCTCCATGGAGTAAAGCATTCCACTCTGGACAAGGTTGTAATCATCCGTCTTGGAGAGGTAGACATTCTTCTCATCCTGACTAGCTTCTGCTGGTGGTTCGTCACCTAACGCGGCCTCTAGTACCTATGCCATCTTGAGAGGAACGAGGAGAACCCTCAGAGTGCGGAACCAGTTGGTGAAGTTTGACCCATCGGTTTTCAGTTTGTCTTTGTCTAGGAATGACCCTAAGTTGAATGAGGGGCGAGGTGCATCCATCTACAATGGTTATTTGCAAAACACATATTTAGACTTTGTTCATAATTGGAGTTCAATTTTAATTAATTCTAAAACTCCCACTTAGTTAAACATCTCTCCAAATTTACTAAGTGATTAACATAATCCTAGTTTGAATGATCGTCCTCGAATATCACACGGCTGACGAAACATCTCCCTAGGTAGGCCATCATGCCAATCATATCCGTTATATGACTCATGCTTAACCTTTCGGTCATCCGTATCCCAAGCTCATATCTACATATGTCAAGCCTGCCAGTCGAACCTTAGTGTATGGCTGTTCAGCAAGGCCATATCTGCATATGCTAGGCTTGCCAAACCCAACCTCATGTGATCGCTAATGTATGTATGACACCCGATCGTCACGGCCTGCCTATCATAAAGAGATCCTTCCAGGCGGTGCCCACTAAGGGAGAATACAATCATGGTATTGAGAGAGATTATCCTATCATGCTACCGTCGCATATCTAGCATATTAGCAAGACAGGAAGTAAAACTGTAAATCATACAAGCTATGATCCCCCCTTACATGCAAATTAAAGTTAAAACGCCTTCTACTTTATCTTTTGCAAGTTTTACGTGGCTGCTAAGGGGTTTCGAGAGAGAACCGCTTTCTTTCCTGCGAAAACAAGCCACAACACCAATCCTGCAATCGTCTCTATTACACCCCTGTCGGGGCCCTCCGTTGCAAACGTCTTCGCGTCGCTAATGTTAGAGAGACAGACACCCCCAGCCACTTATATGGTACAAGCCATATGTCATGCGTGGAACCAGTCTCGCGTAAACGCGTAAGGTCGGTCGGGGCCGCTTCATCAGGACATTGCCGCAACGCTAAACGAGTACACGTGGGAGGGTAACAATTGGAGAATTGATTCCCACATCCTAGATGTGTTCTACCCGTACAATACATCTACGCATAGCCTTGCTCGGATACCACTGTTGGGGATCAGCGCAGAAAACAAAAAATTCCCTACCTACGAGTCCTGAACCCAAGATCTATGCTATGCTGATGTATGTAACGGAAGGAATCGGTGTTCATACCTTTGAAGACCGAAAGAGGGAAACGTTCCTCGAACGTGGTTGGCGTAGACTCTGATCTTACGACCTCCCTGTCGTGTTGAAGAACTTCTGACGATGAAGTAGCACCACACGTGTAGTGCCTCGCGGGATTACACACGTACGGTGCAACAGACGTCCCTCCGGGCTCCGAACCAGAAGAGTAACGGAAAGAAGATTGATCCGGATCCCGATTCCGGCAGCGCGACGACGTCCGGATGATGGTGAAACCCCCAACCAGGTGAAAACTCCAAACAAGGGGAGTCCGCTCTAGGTCGGAGAAAGAGAGAGAGAAAGAACTCAATGTTGTGTTGAGAAAAGGCACCCCCACCCCTCCTTTTATAGGCCAAGGAGGGGGGGGGAACTCTCCTCCTCTCCCCATGTGGGACTAAACCCCACAAGTGGGGGGGGGGGGAGGAGTGCGCCGGCCATGGGGGGGGGGGGGGGAAGGATGGGCCCCTCCCTTGGCGCCTAGCCCAAGGGGGGAGGCTCCCCCTTCCCCTCATGGGCCTTTTAAGGCCCATATGCCTTTTTCTCCTTTTTAATTTATTTTTAAATCATTTTTAATATTTAGTTCTGTCAATTAAATAATAAAACATATTTAAACATCAATATATATTATTTTTAACCTTTCAAAATATCCGGAACAGCTTCCGGCACCTCCCGGTACATTTCCGATGTTTTCTCTCTTTCCACCAATGATCCCGAATCAATCCTTAATGCATTGATTGCCCTTAAGTGTGACACCCTACGGTCCGGGAAACTGTAGACATGATCGAGACACTCCATGACCAATGACCATCATGTGGGATCTGGTTACAATCCTTGATGTGCCCCTACGCTTCCATCTAATAAACCTCATCGCTGTTGAACCGTTAATAATATGACTTGATGCCTTTGTGCTTCGGTACTATGTTTGTACGAGGTATGATCGTCGGTATCCAATACCTAGTTTTTCCTCGTCTCCGACATAACATGTTTACTCGTCTGTGAATATTACATCTCTTGTGACCTAGTCACTTGCTTGCAAGCTATTGATGCAACACCACCGAGTGGGCCCAGAGTACCTATCCGTCACTCGAATTGACAAATCCCGCTCTGATCTTTTTCATACTCCTCAACATATCTACTTCAGAATACCCAAGATACACCTTTTCAGTTACCATGTTTTAGTGTAACGGTTAATGCACTCAAAGCATCCTAATAGATAGCAATTATGTATGATCATCACGGTCTAAGGATTCAGTCACCATGTTATTAAGTCATCGCAATGCTGAAATTATGTGACTTGATCACACTGCAATGCTTAAGGTGGGTGTGTGTCCATCACATCATTCTCCTAATGATATGACCTCATTGTCAATAGACTATTATGTTCTCATGATCAGGAAACCTTGATCATCAATTGCCCAATGAGCTAGTATGCCTGAGTTTAACTAGGGATCAGGTTGTTATATATCACACGTGTATTAATGTTTCCGCTAAATACAGTTCTAGCACAATATATAACGTATTATGAAGAAACAGATATGTGACAAATATCTTTATTAATTTGCCTCTAGGGCCCATATCCAACAGTATACATTCTAGGACATGTTGGACCAGCCGTGCAAAATGCACAGTAGTCCAGGCTAGCCAGCGGCGCATACCACTTGGCAGTGTGATTTCGTCAAGCGCATAGAGAAGGGAGAAGCATTACCACCTCCACCCCCACCACCACCTCAGAACAGAGCGCCACCTCAGGCGTAGAACCAGTTTCCGCGGCAAGATGCCGCATACATGATTTTCACCAGCGAGTCAAGTGACAAGGGCAGTCGGAGAGCCCGAGCTCAGGAGGTCAATGCCACCATGCCCCCGATTCCCCAGTACATGCATTGGTCCGATTGCAAGATTAACTGGGGCAGAGAGGATCACCCAAGTATCATGCCGAATCCGGGCACCTATCCGCTCGTGGTGGATGCCCTGTTTGTGGCCCCCAAGTTTTCAAGTCTGTTTTCCCGAGTGCTCATTGATCCAGGGAGCGCAATCAACATTCTGTATAGAGACACGATGATCAAGTTGGGACTCACAGAGAGGGATTTGGAGCGTAGTTGGACGACTTTCCATGGGATTGTCCCTGGTTTGTCATGTACCCCTATGGGCCGCATTCGGTTGGATGTGATTTTTGGGACAGAGGAGAACTTCAGGAGAGAGCCGATCTGGTTCGAGGTCGCCGACCTCAGCAGTCCATACCATGCCCTCTTGGGATTGCACGCAATCGCCAAGTTCATGCTTAATTCATATGAGCCCTACCTGAAGATGAAGCTCCCAGGGCCAAACGGCATCATCACTGTCGCCGGGGACTTCAGGAAGTCCCTCGAGTGCTCATCAGCCGGTGCAAATTTGGTCGATTCCTTGGTGGTGGTCGAAGAGAAGCGTCAACTCGACACGGTGGTTGCAATGGGCCAGGCTCAAAGCAAGGTTCCCCTTCCAGTCGGCCCAACCAAGAGAGCAGATGAGGAGACCACTTTCCAGTCAGCCAAGGACAGCAAGAAGGTTTCTCTTGATCCCTCCGACCCAACCAAGTTCGTTGTGGTCGGAGCAGGACTTAGCAACAAATTGGAAGGCGAGCTCGTTGAGTTCCTCCGTGAGAACCGAAACAATTTTTCATGGTATCCACAAGACATGCCTGGAGTGCCGAGGGAACTCGTCGAGCACAAGTTCCACATTCGGCAGGTTCTAAACCGGTCAAGCATCCCCTTCGACATTTTTCTGAAGACAAGAGAAGAGCAATCGGCGAAGAGGTCGCCAAGCTCAAGGCTGCAGGCTTCATCATGGAGGTGTTCTAACCCGAGTGGCTGGCAAACCCAGTCCTCGTGATGAAGAAGAACAAGACTTGGTGCATGTGTATCGATTACACCTGCCTGAAAAACGCATGCCCCAAGGATCCGTTTGCTCGGCCCCGTATAGATCAAGTCATTGACTCTACGGTCGGCTGCAAGCTTTTGTCATTTCTGGATGCCATTGCTGGCTATCACCAGATCAAACTTGCTATGGAAGATCAAATAAAAAATGCCTTTATAACCCCCTTTGGGGCTTATTGCTATATCAGCATGCCTTTCGGCCTGAAGAATGGAGGTGCTACCTATCAGCGCACCATCTAGCGATGCACGCATTCTCAGCTCGGCAGAAACTTGCATGTGTATGTAGATGATTTGGTGGTGAAGACGGTCAAAGGAGTCACACTCCTGCACGACCTCAAGGAGACATTCGCCAACGTGTGCACCTACCAGATCAAGCTGAATCCAGAGAAGTGTGTGTTTGGCGTTCCAGCTGGCAAACTCTTGGGATTTCTCGTTTCTGAAAGAGGAATCGAATGCAATCCCGAGAATATAGCCGCAATCGAACGAATGGATCGGCCCAAGAATTTGAAACAAGTGCAAAAGTTTACCGGTTGCTTGGCGTCACTCAGTTGATTTCTCAGTCGGCTTGGAGAGAAGGCAATCCCACTATATCAGCTCATGAAGAAGACGGAGAAGGTCACATGGACTCCACAAGCAGATGAAGCATTCAAGGAGCTTAAGCATATGCTCTTCACCGCGCCGATTCTGACCGCACCGATTGAGAAGGAGTCGATGATGTTATATATCGCGGCAACCAATCGGGTGATCAGTGCAGTGATGGTGGTGGAGCATCTTGAGAAGGACAAAGCGCAACCGATTCAGCGGCCAGTATATTACATCAGCGAGGTGCTCTCAACATACAAGCAAAATTATCCCCATTACCAGAAGATGTGCTATGGAGTCTACATGGCAGCCAAAAGATTGAAGCCCTATTTCCAAGCTCATCCGATTATGGTGGTCAGCTCGGCTCCACTAGCAGATATCATTAGCAGTAGAGATGCAACCTGCAGAGTGGCCAAATGGGAAATTGAGATCGCCAACCATGGCATCCAGTACGAGCCAAGAACAGCAATCAAATCCCAGGCATTGGCCGATTTCCTGGTGGACTGGGCTGAAACTCAATATATGCCACCTGTCCCAGGATCGGTTTTTTGGAGAATGCATTTTGATGGATCCAAGATGAAGAATGGCTTAGGGGATGGCATTATTCTCACGTCACCGAAAGGAGACCGACTGCACTATGTACTGCAAATCCACTTCGCAACCTCAAACAATGTTGCTGAATATGAGGCCCTTGTGCATGGCAACAAGCTGGCCACGGAGATTGGCATTCGGAACATAGAGTGTTTCGGAGACTCCGACCTGGTGGTGCAGCAGTGTACAGGCAATTGGGACTCCAAGGATGCAAATATGGCGAGCTACCGTTTTCTGGTGCAACAGCTCAGTGGGTCTTTTGAAGGGTGCCAATTTCATCACATGCCCAGAGCAAACAATGAAGCAGCAGACGCCCTGTCCAAGCTCTGCTCCACCAAGCAAAGTATTCCACCAAGGGTATCACTGGAGCATATCAAGAAGCCATCCATTACGCCATCGCTAGAGTCCGAGTCCATCTTCATATCAGAAACCGATCTGGAAGCATTGAGGCAAGCAAAGCTAGTTCAGCCAATGAAGATCCCGACTCTGAAGAAGCAACCGAGCGCCCAAGGAGTTGCGGCCTCGGCAAAGGAATCAGAACCAGGGGCTGCCGATTGCGATCCAGGGGTTGCCGAGTCCGGAAAAAGAAGAAGTCCAAGGCAAAAGCAGCAGCAGCACCAGGTGTCGGGAACTCATCTGAGCTGTCGACACCAGGGGCTGCCGATTGCAATCCAAAGATGTTGAGTCCAAGAGAAGAGCCAGTAGATCCTGAGGCTCCAGTTTCAGCAGAGCAAGCAACACCAGGGGCGCCGACGACAAGCCAGCTGTTGAAATTGTTAGCTCGTAGATTGAATCTGAGATGATAAATGCACAAGAGTCCGAGCCAGAAGATGTAGTCACACCACAATAGGCAATGGTCATGGTGGTTGTCACCGCTCCGACTTTGGCACAGCCAATCAGAGATTTCCTGGTCGACGGGACTCTTCCCCCAGATGAAGTTGAAGCTAGGAAAATCCAGCGCCGATATGGTGCGTACACCATCATCAACAATGAGCTGATGCAGAGAAGAGCAACTAGAGTTCTCCAGCGATGTGGAGAAGAGTACAGGGGGCTCGAGCTGCTCCGGGACATTCATCAAGGTGAATGTGGTCACCACGCATCAGCAACAACAATCGTAGCCAAGGCATTTCGCCATGGTTTCTATTGGCAGACGGCGCGAGGAGCGGCAGAGCATCTGGTGAAGCACTGCAATGGTTGTCAACGGTTCAAATCCAAGAGTCATCTCCCGGCGTCGGCACTCAAAAGAATCCCAATAACATGGCTGTTTGCAGTTGGGGGGCTGGACATGGTTGGGCCGTTCAAGCGAGCAAGGGGTGGTTTAAATCACCTACTAGTTGCAGTCGACAAATTCACAAAGTTGATTGAGGCACGTCCGATAAAGAAGATGGATGGTCCGACATCAGTCAGGTTCATCGCCGAGGTCACGAGAAGATATGGAGTTCCCAACAGCATCATCACCGACAACGACACGAATTTTGCAAAGGGAGCTTTGGCTCGGTATGCATCCGAGTACGGCATTCGGCTCGATGTGGCATCCGTGGCCCACCCCTAGTCAAATGGCCAAGAAGAAAGAGCAAACATCCTAATCCTGACGGGCATCAAACCCTGATTGATTGAGCCACTTGAAGAACACCCGGAGCATGGATTGATGAGCTCCCAGCAGTTTTGTGGAGCTTGAGAACCACACCAAACCGATCAACTGGATTCACGCCATACTTCCTGGTGTATGGCTCAGAAGCAGTCATCCCAGCCGACATTGAGTTTGACTCACCCCGGCATGCCCTATACACTGAATCAGAAGCCAAGGAAGCTCGAGAAGACGGTGTTGATCTAAAGGAAGAAGCCTGCCTGCTGGCTCTGTCCAGGTCAGCAATTTACCAGCAGAGGCTGCGGCACTACCACAACAAGAAGATTCGCCCCTCGCTTTCCGTGAGGGCGATTTGGTGCTCCGCCGAATCCAGAAGTCAGATGCTCAGCACAAGTTACCCTCACCTTGGGAGGGTCCTTTTATCGTCAGCCGAGCACTCAAGAACAATGCATATTACCTCATCGATTGCACACAAGGCACTCGGCACAAGGACACTTCAGGAGTTGAGACGCAGCGTCCTTGGAACGCCGAGTTGTTATGCCAGTTTTACAGTTGAGTCGTACGAATGTATTCATGCTATCAAGCAATCAATGAAGTTAAGCTGTCATGCATCTGAGAGATGACATTCGATTGTCTTTATATGTTTATTTCGTTTTTAGGCAAGCCTCATTTGGCAACGCCTTATCATCCCTCAGATGTGCGAAAAATCTCACTCGGGGACTGGCCGATCATACGGTCACAAAGTATAAGATAAAACACAATGAGAACTGCAGATTCGGAACCAAGCTAGCACGTGACATGAGCACAGAACACAAGTTGGCTGTGGCATCGATGAAGCGACGGCTGGTCGGACCTTCGGTATCACATCACGAACTTAAAAATACTCTAGAAAGAGAACCACGGCCGACGGCGCCATTCGCCAATTGCGTCCCCGATCAAAGCAATCGACAAGGAGCAATCGGCTGACTAATTCTATGAAGAATCCTTCTGCGCTAGCACTTGAGTAGCTCATCCTTAGTAACCAAACCCAGAGCGGAGCGTGATCCTGTGAGCCGACCTCAGACCGCATGTCGGCTGTCGGCGAACATGGAATCATGCCCCCAAGGGAAACTGGCAAAGAGCAAAAGCGAAAAAGAAAAAAGCACGAAGTCGATCACATAAGAAAGTCTTGCAATAAGCAAAGATAACAGGCTCAAGGCCGAATAGGTTCATTACATCAAACCACCCCCAGTGGGTGTCCTCGCAATCTCGCAAGTCTTGTGAAATTTTGCAGTAAAGGAAATAAAGTGGACTAGCTATGCGTTGGGAGCAGTAGAGACTGGAGCCGTCGGCGGCGTGGCCAAAGTGGTCGGAGCTGTCGGCGGAGCAGTCGAGGAAGTCAGAGCAGTGGATGGCGCTTGTGTAATGGCCGTAATTGTTTGCTCCGGCGCAGTCGGACCCTCTTGCACAGCAGCGGCCTCCGATTGCTTCGACCCCATCGAATCTTCCTTTGCCTTGGAAGGCTCAGTATCGACTATCTTGGCACTAGTCCTTCCTGAGGTGTCCTTGGGCGAAGTATGAGAGGAGCTACTGCCAGATAAGTCGTCTTCGTACAGATGGGTGCTCGAGGAGCGAGCTGGTTCACTGCCCTGACCTCCTCTGGTGCGACTGTCAGCAGAAGGGCTGTCGTCAGCTGGAGCGGCTATCGACAGTGGTGCAATCGGCATCCCAACATTGTCAAGGATAGGAGTGTACTCAGTATGAGGGAACCACCCAGCCATTGTCGTGGCAAGGCGGTTTACCTGGGAATAGGCGCTCTCAAGGAGATCCGACGCCCCGTCTCGCATGGTGTAGAGACGAGCCAAGCTGAGCTTGGGGTACCAGCTCAGTACGGTCTGAAGCGCTGTCTCTGCGCCAGTCCGAGCTGCTGAGTCAAGAAAAGCCTCGACTCGGCGGGGAGCAGCCTTCAGCAGCAGCAGCACCTGGTTGCGGGTAGCATTGGGGGCATCTCCTTTCTCCGAATCTTCTTCATCAGACTCGTTGGTGCCAGCCGACGATCCTTCACCATGGCGCAGGCGCCCAAGTGCTTGCTTCAGTTCGGCAGGATCCAAAACAGCTCGGTGAGCTTCTGGACGCCCAGTTTGAATGCGAAAACGCTGCCAAGAATCACAGGGATGCGAACCTTGGTGGCAATGATGAATTCCCGGGGATTCCATCCCTCGGCTTCGGTCCTCACCGGCCAGCCCTCTTCTGCTCGGATTTGCCTTTCTTGAGTAACTGCATGCTG
The DNA here is from genome assembly GCA_950022295.1 of Bromus sterilis. Taxonomy (NCBI): domain Eukaryota; kingdom Viridiplantae; phylum Streptophyta; class Magnoliopsida; order Poales; family Poaceae; genus Bromus; species Bromus sterilis. The sequence goes on along the minus strand of OX465601.1, from coordinate 130,534,001 downwards.
TGCAGCGGGCTCGGAGGCAGGCCAATGCTCTGTATCAGAGGGTTAAGCATGAGAAGATGCAAAGGAGAGGAAATCGGAAAGAAAACCGAGACAAGAAAGATAGCTCCAGAAATAAGGGAATCCATTTCACGCAGTCCCTCGAGATTAGCTCAGGCCTCGCGTCGGGCCTTAGTTAGTTCTTCGTTGTGGCGCAGCATCATGGCGTCCAGCTTGGCCACTGCGTCATCTCGTTCTGCTTGCAGAGCGGTCCGAACAGTCACCGCAGCATCAAGCTCTGAGCGAAAGACCTCAGCAGTCGTGGCGTGAGACGAGATCACTGCCTCCAGCTTGGCTTTGTGGCTGGCTCTAAGTGCAGTCACCTCTCCCCGCAGCCGCTCGGCAGTGCGAGACAGATCGGTTTCTGCAGCTCGTAGACGCTCAAGTTCCTGCTGAGCAGCGGAAAGCTCGGGGCCTTGATGGACAAGCTGCTCCACCAGCTCGGCTACCCGGCCTTGAAGAGCAATGATAGTGGGAAAGGACGCAGCAGCAGCTGCAATATGGTTGAGAAGAAAAAGTCAGAATCAGAAAATGAAATCAATCGGTTGGGGATCAGCAGAATTACTTGTCAGCTCGGCGAACTTTGCGGTCTGTTGGTTCACTTGGAGCTGAGAAGAGGCAAGGAGTCGCAGGCTGGCAGAGTAGGACTCGAGAAAATTCTCAAGGACTTGGCATTTCTCCTCGGAGGCAGCCTGTGCATGAAAAGAAAGTCAGAAAAAAGAGCAAAATTTGAGAGAAGATCCGAGCTGACGCACCCACTCGAGGGCAGATCCACCGATCTGAGGACGACACGAGAAAACAAGAATCAGAAAAGATCTGAGCTGATTGCAAGAAATCGGCCCGAATCTCGGAGACTACACCCAGTGGGTGCGCTTGCGCACTCACTCTTAGAGAAGAGAACTCACAGTGTGATTGCGATCGATGAGCTCGAGCTCCTGAAGCACGCCGGCGGAGAGTGCCTTCACTCGGTCATAGGCCGAAGCCATGGTGCCGTGAGAGGCCAAAGAGAAGTGGCGCGAGGAGTCGGGCTCAGGGCCAGAAGGACCGGGGCGAGAGTAGGCCATGCATAAGTGCTCCAAAGAGTGCATCTGCGATTCAGTAGCAGCAGATGAGGCCTTCGCCGACGACGGATGAGGGATCAGAGCTTTGGAAGCAGCAGCAGTCGAGGGCGGCGCAGAGGTCACTGGCGGAGCAGTAGCACTTGAAGCCGGCGCAGTTGTGGGAGGCAGACACATTGTAACAATCGGCGGAGTGGTTGTGACGATGGCAGGAAGGACCTGATCGGAGGACCGCGTCGGGGAAGGAGCAATCGGAGGATCCGACTGCAATCCCTCGGCGTCGGCGGCCTCCAGGTCGACGATGTCCTTGGGTGCCACAGAGGCCTTGGGCAGAGGCTTTCTTGGAAGCTTGCTCGGAGTCTTGACGAGGTTGGCACGTGCTTTCTTGGCCTTGTGCTCGGCATCTTTCGTTGAAAGAGGAGCAATCAGCGGCCTTTTTCTGGTGCCATCGGCATGGACGGAGGTCGCAGAAGGAATCGGGCCGGTGAAGGCAGGAATGTCACGATCGATGTCGTCCAGGTCAATAGCAGCCCTGAGTAGAAAAGAGAAATAAGCGACAGAGAAAAGAAAAATGTCAAGGAAGAGTAGGAAGGATAGGTCTTTACCCAACAGACATCGACGCTCCTTGGGGCATCCGGAAGCGCAGGGGTGGGATATCCAGAGGGGCATCCTGCAGAATGGGGCCGACCTTGGGCCTCACACTGGCAGCTTTCCTAGCCGGAGCCCGAGTGTGCCCAGTCTGAGGTGCTTTCCCTTTTGGAGCAGCTACCGCAGATTTAGCACCCTTGCTCGTTGCAGCACCAGAGATCGAGCCATCATCTCGGAGTCGTTTGAGCGGCGCCTTCTTCGATTCTGGATGTGAATCTGCACCAGAACCTTCAACTTTTGAGGCGATGTCATCATCACTCCACTCATCCAGAAAGATTTTGAAGGAGGAGTCATGCATACCCCCTTGGTCTTCCGCATCGGCGTCGGTGGGGTTGTCCTCGGCGTCGTAGTCGGAAGCGGGGTCGTCATCATAGTCGAGGTCGATTGGGTCCTCCTCCTCGCGATCAGGGGCGAAGGAGCCGGCGACCTGGACGTCTTGCATCATGACAGTCGCAATGAAGTACTAGAAGATGAACAAGGTATCAGAAAAGAAAAAGAGCAACCGAGCAATTGGGAAAAGAGAGAAAGCAGTCGGAGCATACCTCTGGAGAAGGAACCCCGCCGTGAAGGCATTTCAGGCCGAATCGGAACGGTTTCGGCGTCGGGGTGGTGGTGAGTGCTTTTAATCGGAGGCGCAGCGCTCGGCTGCTGAGCTTCTTAGTGCAAATCCGAGTGGGATCCCTCCAGGTAGCCATGTCGCAGATCCGGTGCACTCGGCACTGAAGCGGGAGCACTCGGACCTGAAGCCAGGTGGCCACGAGGTCGTACGCCTACAGGTCATCTTTCTCCAGCTGAGCAATCCGAGCTACCTGGGAATCGATGTCGCAGTCGCCGACTCCGAGCTTGGTCGACCACTAGTATTTCTCAATCAGCGGAGCGAGCTGGAATTCGGGCAGATTGATGAGGTCGGGGCCCTGGTCAGGAGATCGGACATAAAAGAAGGTGGTTTGCCAGTCTTTGACCAATTGGATGATGGCAGGGGACTCATAGCCCTGTTTGCTGGAGTAGAGAATGCAGCCGCCGCAATCGGTCATGGCGGTCTCGTGGATCGGTGGTTTGTCTTCTCTCTCTGGATTCGGCAGCATGTTCCCGGTCCGAGCCATGTGACCTTGGACGTGGAAGAGGCACTTCCACAGCCCGATGCTTCGCCGGATGCCGAGGTAGCCCTCGCAGAGAGTGAAGAATCCCGACATCGTCATAATGAAATTGGCGGCGAGGTGGTGCGATTGCAATCGGTGGAAGTCAAGGAACTCCCGGAAGAATGTGCTCACCGGCAGCCCGAAGATGCGCTCAAAGTGCGCAGCAAAGACCACGTGTTCACCGGCGCGCGGCTCTGGCACGATCTCCTTGCCGGGAGCACGGCATTGGATCTCGCGTGCGTGGAGCAGTGTGCGGATCTCGCCGTCGTTGACGGTGGAGCCTTTCCACCGGCCGCGGTTGGCGGCAGATTTCTCATCCGCGGCGGCCATGGTGTCCTCCAGTGTGGTGGAGGAATAAGCCTAAAAGAGGGGCAAGGAGAGGCCGACAGCAAATGCGAACAAGTGGAGGCGCGGCGGCGGCGGAGCGCGCGAAGCGGGAAGCAGAGAAGTGGCGCGGTGCGGCGGTGCCACCGACGCGAGAAACAGAGCTCGCCGGACCAAGAAAACCGTGACGGCGCGAGGAGGAGAGCCAAGATGAGGAAGAAGAAGTGGGAGAGATGAGCCCGAGGAGCCCCCCCCTATGGCTTATATGGGCGGTGGGGGTGAGTGGGATCGTGGGTGCAGTTCATGTGGCCGCGTGTACCAGGAGGCAGATCGGCGGTTTCGGCACAGAAGATCGTGGCGCAGAAGGTGAGGCGTGCACAGTAACGTCCCGTCGCGCGTGGGTCGTGGGTCCCAGAGCATTAACTGCCCCGGGGAATCGGAAACGAAGTGCGACGTGGGTTGGTCAGACTTTGGTCAAAAGTAACCGTTGGAGGGGCAATCGACTGAGCTGGATCTTAGCTCGGCGGAAGTTTTGCCAGGAAAGTTTTTTAGAGAAGCACGAGAGCAGTCGGCAAGGCTATGGTCGAGTTCGGAGAGAGGATATTGAACCAGTACAGATCTAGTCGGCCGGGCATGATCTCCAAGCTGAGAGTTTAGCTCGGGTTGAGAAACCCGATGAAGCCAGAACATTCAAAGTGGTACAGAGCTGGTCGCCCGGGCATGATCTCCGAGCTAAGCCTCAAGCTCGAGTTGAGGAACCCGATGAAGCCAGAACAGTCAAAGCACGAGGAGAAGAAAAGAAAAAACTGCAAAGGCCCCGCAGTCAAGCAACCGCGGGACCCTTACATCTTTAGGGGCTAGTGTCGGGGGAATGATACCCGGGTAGGGTCACCCAGACGAAAGCAATATTTCAATTCAAGGATTCGGCCGATTGGGCTGCTGCTAGGCCAAGCTAGGCAGTCACATGGACGATTGCCCTCAGGAACTCGGCCATGCCGAATGCGAGTAGTCGGCCCAGGCGCAATCGGCTCACCCTTCAATCGGCTCAAGATTTGACCTTGTCCAGGTCGGAGCCTCTTGTACAAGGTCATAAATGCATGATCCCGAGAGATCCGGGTGGCAGTAAGCTAAGTCACTTTGCCGATCTGTCAGAGGAGAGTTGTCACCCTTTTCCTCTGAATCCGGAGACAGGTCGACAAGACCAGAGATCGTAGCTCCACTGTTCACTCATCATTGCCTAGAAGCTATTGCATGGGCAGCCGCTTGACAAGTCCGGATCAACCGGAGATTTGTAGTCGGTGGACCCTAGCCGACGAGAGGATGACAGCTGGGGCCAGTACCCGACTGAAATGACTGTAGTACCCCGAGCTCACACTATAAGAGCCCGGGGTACCCCTCCTGCGAGAGGGACACCCCCATTCCCATTTACTTCCCACAGTAGTTCCCGTAGAGAAGCAGAAGAGAACCATGCCCACGGCAGGTCTCTTCTTCCTCTGAACAGCTCCAGGAGCATTGATTGTAGTTCGTGAGATCATTCATAGAAAGTAGACAAGCAGGAGTAGGGGTGTTATCTCTCCGGAGAGCCCCGAACCTGGGTACATCATGGTGTCCTTCACCGTGCTTGTGCCCAACCCGTTTCCGGCACCATCGACATAGTTCTCCCTCGAGATTTCCCCTCTCTTTAGTCATCCCTATGACATCTGTTGTTACTAAACGACGACAGCTAGTGCTATTCCTTATTCGCTCTATCAGGAGATCATGGGTGAGATTTCCCCCTGTGAACTTGAATAGATCGATGCTACTATTTATCTAGCAAACAAAGAAACTATCTCTCCCATCGGAATTGTGAGAGATGTTGAAGTCCTATGTGGAAAGGTAAAGTATCCTACCGACTTTCTCGTACTTGGTTCAGTGCAAGATAGTTTCTGCCCTATTATCTTTGGTAGACCTTTCCTCAACACTTGTGGTGCTATTATAGATTGTAAAAAAGGTAAAGTCTCTGTTGAATTCAATGGTGAGCCATATGAATTTAACTTTTCTAAATTTTCCAAACAACCTCGTGGTACTGATTTACTTAGTGATGATAAAAATTTTGAAAATATTGCGTCTATTGCTATTCCTCTTAATGATACTTTGTAGCAATATATGGAAGACCACGAGAATGATATGCATATGCAGGAAAGAAATGAGTTGGACGAAATATTCACAAGACAAACTGCTATCCTGAAGCATAACCTTCCATTTGAGCCTTTAGGAATCCTAGCACAACCAAAAGAAGACCCGGTGTTTGACCTCAAACCACTTCCCGATACGCTCAAGTATGCTTATTTAGATGAAAAGAAAATATATCCTGTCATTAACAATGCTAACCTTTCAGGATTCGAAGAGGAGCGATTATTGGAGACACTTCGAAGACACTGTGGTGCCTTGGGCTATACCCTTGATGACCTTAAGGGGATTAGTCCATCGATTTGCCAACACACTATCAATCTCGAGCTCGATGCTAAGCCAGTTGTTGATCATCAACGACGGCTGAACCCAAAGATGAACGACGTGGTTAGTGTTGTGGGAAAGTCATGACAGATGTCCGTAGAGTCAGACTTGATTATGGGGCCTTTGCTACGAGTGTACGAAGAAGAAGAAAAATCACAGAGAAAGAGAAACGCGATTTTATACAGCTTCAGGCCCCGGGAAACATCGTCCGATAAAGACCCTACATGCTGTTAGTGGACAGGTCTTATTCCTTTGCTCACGGGGAGTCGCCGGCATGTCGACGACTCTCTTACAGTTGTATTCAGGAAAAACCCTACTTTCATGGCGAAAACCTACTCTGGTGGCGAAAGCCTACTCTCATGGCGAAAGCCTACTCTGGTGGCGAAAGCCTACTCTCATATCGAGAGCCTACTCTCATATCGAGAGCCTAGTCTCCTTATATAGGTGGAAGGGGAGGCTTTACATGTAGAGTCCTAGTAGGATACAAACTAGTCTCTTATTCTATTACATGTCGGATATCAATCCGAGTCCTACTCTAACTCTTGTAGCTTTTCGTATCTTCCAAGTTAGGTGGACTCCATATTGATTCCTTCGTCCAGTTGACTCCTGTGGAGGAGAGTCCCCTGTCTGGACGACTCCTATAGAGGAGAGTCCCCTGTCTGGCCGACTCCTATAGAGGAGAGTCCCCTGTCTGGCCGACTCCTTTAGAGGAGAGTCATCTGTCTGGCCGACTCTTGTAGAGGAGAGCCCCCTGTCAGGCCGACTCCTTTAGAGGAGAGTTCCCTGTCTGGCTGTTTCAGGACCCGGGGTTTGCGTATGTAATTCCAGTCACAACTCAATCATATGGAGAGCCGAGAGTCGTACCCACTTGTCTAAGCGGACCAGGCCAAGCACAGAACGCTCTCGGAAAGCATCGAACGTGACGGGCATCCCATCCAGGCCGGATGATCAACTGAGATGGGTCCTCATCACCCGCTCACAAGTCTAAATGATTATGGGTGGTGAAATCCCATACTCATAGACAAGCCGCCTCAACCATATTATCGATCGAATTATAACACTTACATAAACAGACTCCAGCCCGATCACTTAGTCGGGGTCTCGGGCGGGCTCGATCATACAACAAAGTGTGCCACGTGACAGAGTCACGAGCAATCGCATCGCAATGCCCCAAGCTGCGCACATCTAAGGGCCACTTGGTGTATAAAAGACCACCGGCAAGAACACAACTAAGCCATCGAACCCCACACTAAGACATGCACGTTATAATCATACACGCATCATACATGTCCAGTGTAAACAGCAGGTAATCACAACATGAACTCTACAAACTCATAGTCTTTATAACTTCTGCTAAACAGAGCAGACAAAGTAGTTGTATTACAAGTAGAGATCACATGGTTGTGATCCAACATTACATCAAACATCAACGGAAGAAAATTATGTCTTAGTAAAGACAAGTTTAACAGGCTTAAGAAGCCTGAAAGAAAATACAACGACCCTCCAAAGGGCACAGGCTGCTGTCAGGAACTATACGACTTAGTCCACGTTGAGCTCGGGGATGAGGCCACTATCGGGGTCAGTGGTCTCGTCTCTAAAACATATAATAAGAAAACGTGAGTACAAAGACGTACTCAACAAGACTTACATCAGATCTATACTACTCATGCTCAAGTATCAAGGCAAAGGGATGTGGGGTTTCAATGCAGAAGTGCCAACTTTGACTTGGCTAGTCCTGTACTACGAATACCAGAAAGAGGTAAGGAGCGTACACGAGTCCAAGTATCAAGTCTCCAACCAATACACCACTATGGATACTTCCCCGACTTCCCCACGGGGAAGCACGCCATAGCACTCACACTTATTTTGGCAATTTTAGAGTAACCAGTGAAGTTGTCTATGATCAATTAAAGGTCTCCAAGTAGTCCATAACCGCGGACACGGCTATTCGAATAGTTCATTAACCCTGCAGGGGTGTACTGCTACACACACACACGCATCAGTTACCTCATGGGAGTGGACCCTTCAAGCGATTACCGGCGAGGATGTTGCCATGACACTTCACTCACAGCACCATCTCTAGTCCTAGGGAGTCTCCTATTTGAGTTGGGACCACGATCGGAATCCGGCCAATTTTTCCGATGCGGACTCAAACGTTGTGTGACCGCCATCAAGCTCAACTCGATCATGATCACTTGATTCAAGGTGGCCACAACCTACGTCCACCACTTACCTTGATGTACCTGCTTGAGATTGTTTAAAGTTCGAACTACTTGCGACTCCTGGACTTGTTCCGGGGTGAGGTACTAGGCCGAGAGGGGTCAGTGAGCCCAATGTGTGGTTGTACTCTTAGTCTTGGATAACAACACAAGAACTCGGGCTTAAAGCAGTGTTCAACGAGACAACCCACTGTGTACTCCTACACAGCCTCTCATCGTTCACCTTGTTTAGGTCAATTCACCAACACGTTACCTCCATCATTCACATGATTACTACCATCTCGACTCACAACAAAGTAGCCTCATTGTAAACTCTAAGCATGCAATAAGCTGTAATAGTTGCAGGGGCCACGTGATATCAAATAACTCCTAGATCTGCTAGGATTGTGGTTTTCTTACTACTGTGCCAAAATGATAGGCCATGCAAAGGAATGGGTTCAATTAGCGGTAGAACATTTCATGGTGACATCCTAAACATGCATAAGCGAGAATGAGAGGGAGCTGGGATTTTATCGACATGATCAAAGAGGGGGTGCTTGCCTTGCTGACGGTCACGAGGTACTAGTCTTCTGACGTGAGGTTCAACTCGTCTCCAAGATCAACTCCTACCGAGAAGAAGCAGACACCGAAGCACTGAAAGTAATTCACATTCGATAAATTGCAATGCTCAAGCAATATGGCATAATATGAAAATTTTCATGGGTTTGTTGTGCTTCTTATGTCCATGTGATAAGGTTTGTATTGCAATGGTTCAAGTTAGAATGAACATGGCATTTAATTTGAATTAATTCCATTTAAACAAAATAGCAAAATCTACTTGTTCCATTTTATAATCAATTCAAACATGGTTGGAAGTTGGTTATTTGGATAGAGCTTTTTATTCTGATCAATTTTCATATAAAAACATTTCAATCTGAGTTACGGTTTAAAAGTTATTCAATTTCAAAGTTTTGAATATTTTCTAGTATTTCTGGATTAATTTAAATCATTTACGAATTTCTGCGTCAGGGTGACGTCATGATGACGTAAAGGGCGGCCTGACAGGGGGGTCCCACTGGACAGTGAGAGGGGGTTAATTCCATGTTTAATTAACCCTTGGTTAATTAGAGGGGGCCCTGGGCCACCTGTCAGTGGCTGTTAGGGGTTAGTTAGCAGGGTCATTAGGCCCTAATGGCGACGGCTTGACGCCGGTGGCTCGGCCACGGCGGCGCCTAGCCGGAAAAAAGCTACGGGACATGAGGAGGCTTGGGGGCGGCAGAAAAACGTGGCTCGCGCCCGTGTGCATCGCCTGGTGCACAAGGGGTACCTCGAGGAGGCCTCGGGCCACGCCGGCGACGACTCGCGCAGTGGCGGGGGCACTGACCTCGACGGGACGGCGAGGCACGGCGCGGGAAGGAGAAAGGGGAGGGGGAAACTGACGAGGGGCTCACTCTGAGCGCGTTGAGAAGCACGGCGGGGCCGGGGAGGGCGCGACGGCGTGCAATTTCTTGCCAGAATCTACGGCGGCCGGCGGTGGTTCAGTGAGAAGGGCGTCGTCCTCGGGGCCTCCGGGCTCGAATTGGCGGGGCAACTTGATGAAGTCGACGACGGGGACTCCACTGGACACGTCTTCTCGGGCTAGCTCGGCCGGTGGCCGCGTCGGAGCATGGCGGACGCTCCGGCTAGGTCTCGGGTGGCGCGAGAAACAGCGGCAGGGCGAGGAGAGCGAGCCAGAGAGAGAGGAAGAAGGAGGACGACTCCAGGCGTCCATGGCGAGGGGATAAGGCCAAGGGGGGGAGCGCCACGGCGAAGCAGGAGGTGGCCATGGCCACGGCATGCGCGACACGCAACCGTGTGCCTGCCTCGCGCCCTGAAGAAGATGACCCTGCCCCTGGGCTGGGCCGCCTCGGCTAGTTGGGCCGCAGGTAAGTGGGCTCTGCCCTTTTCTGTTTCCTTTTTATTTCTTTTCTGTTTTGTGTTTTGATTTGATTTCCAAATCAAATCATTTTTAGAAATTCCAAAAACTTTATTGTGAGCTACTGGGACATATATAAGTCCACTCACCAAGTTTCAGAATTATTGAAATTATATTGAAGTAATTTCAATTGCAATTACAATAAATATTTAATTTCCAAGGGAATTTTGGACTTTTGAAAAACTCAGAGAGCATGAAGTGGGACCCACTTCACTTGAAATGTGATCATGCCCATTTATGAGACTTTTCAAAGAGTTCAAATCATTTTTGGAAAAAGATTTTCGTCTGGCCTTTTATTAAAATTATTTTGAGGCTTTTTTGCTTCCCCAATTCTTTTCTTTTTGCAAAAAATTTCATGATGCAAAAATGCAAGCTAGGTTAAACATAAACCTAATTTAGGGTTCTGACAGGTCGACTCTTATAGAGGGGAGTCCCCATCAGGCCGACTCATGGAGGTGACACATGTCCGCCAACTCATGGAGGTGACTCATGTCAGCCGACTTATGGAGGTGACTCATGCAAGCCGACTCATGGAGGTGCCTCATGTCAGCCGACTCATGGAGGTGACTCATGTCAACCGACTCTAGTCTTCAGGATCTGTCTTCTGGTTGAGTCTTCCTTTTGGGTGCTATCTTCTGGCCGGGTCTTAGCTATGAGTAATCCCCCCGACAGTAGCCCCCAAGTTTAGCTTGGACGCAATCTTGGTGTCGGCTTCATTTTTCCTCTGCCTTTTAATGGCAATGAGATTGTCGTAGAAGAGAACGTTGGGTGCCCGTCCATGGTAAACTTCCAGTATAATGAATAGTTAGGATAACCGGGTCTGGAGGCCAAAGCACTAAGCCGGCTTGCTCCACTGATTCATGTCAATGAACCCGATATGATTCAATTTTGAACTCTTCGATGTTTGGGTTCAATGTTGTTTTTTGCTCTTCCGTGTCTCGTAAAAAATAACTCGGGAAATTTTTTACGGGAAATTTTATGTCCATATCACCTGTAGCCCCCAAGCTCCGAGATTATCATCTCGTGATGACTTGGAGTTTTTTATATAAAATAGCCTTGCTGGTGTAGCCCCCAAGTGTCGGGTTGTCTTGCTTGCAGCAACCTAGGAATTGTACTTGTGAATTTTTTTCGAAGTAGTGTAGCCCCCAAGTGCCAGGTTGTCTTGCCTGCAGCAACTTGGGACTTACAATTTCTTTCTTTTTGTAAGCCGACAATTATTATATGCCAAAGCCGATAAATTTTGTAGAAGTCAGCAAATACTTGTTTGCTGATAAAAACTGGCGGATACTTGTTGGTTGAAGCCAGTAAATATGATGGCTTCTGTTCCCAGATTCCAAATAGAGTGGTCCTTCGAGTGCTGGAATATGTTTCCTTCAGCAACCCGGAATAATGCGTGACAATTCTAAGTCGGCATGAGCATCTGAATGTGGCGAGAGCCGGTGCGATGAAAGTCGACATATATATTTTATATGGCGAGAGCAAATGCGACGAGTGTCGTCTTATACATATGAAGAGAGCCAGTGCGACGAGTGTCGACTTTATGTATGGCGAGAGCCGTTGCGACCCAAGTCGACTTTATATGTATGGCTAGAGCCGTTGCGACCGAAGTCGACTTTATATATATGGCGAGAGCCGTTGCGACCGAAGTCGACTTATATATGGCGAGAGCCATTGCGACCGAGGTCGACTTTATATATGGCGAGAGCCATTGCGACCGAGGTCGACTTATATAGATAGCGAGAGCCGTTGCGACCGAGGTCGACTTTATATATGGCGAGAGCCGTTGCGACCGAGGTCGTCTTTATATATGGCGAGAGCCGTTGCGACCGAGGTCGACTTATATATGGCGAGAGTCGTTGCGACCGAGGTCGACTTTATTTATGGTGAGAGCCTTGCGACCGAGGTCAACTTTATATATGGCGAGAGCCGTTGCGACCGAGGTCGACTTTATATATGGTGAGAGCCGTTGCAACAGAGGTTGACTTTATATATGGCGAGATCCGTTGCGACCGAGGTCGTCTTTATATATGGCGAGAGTCGTTGCGACCGAAGTCGACTTTATATATGGCGAGAGCCGTTGCGACCGAAGTCGACTTTATATATGGTGAGAGCCGTTGCGACCGAGGTCGACTTTATATATGCCGAGAGCCGTTGCGAGCGAGGTCGACTTTATATATGGCGAGAGACATTGCGACCGAGGTCGACTTTATATATGGCGAGAGCCGTTGCGACCGAGGTCGTCTTTATATATGGCGAGAGCCGATGCGACCGAAGTCGACTTTATATATGGCGAGAGTCGTTGCGACCGAAGTCGACTTTATATATGGCGATAGCCGTTGCGACCGAAGTCGACTTAAGAATGCAGAAGATGCAATGCAGAAGGTATAGTCCCCATGAGTCGGCATGTGCGTGTTGTCACATTGCGAATTCACACAGGAATTTTTCAAGTTGTAGTCCCCATGAGTCGGCACGTGCGTGTTGACACATTGTCGAATCACATAGAGACTTTAACTTCTGTGTTTAAAGAAAAACATGCTTATAATGATGTATGCAAAAAGGTGAATTTATGGGTTGCTCATATAGAAGTCGGCTCTGGATTCATCTTTTCCTCATCTTCTCTTTTTTCAGAAAGATTTTGGGTTATCCATGAGTCGGAACTCCTCTGTATGTCGTCTCACATTGATCAGCTTTTTTACGTTTGCTTTAAAACTTCTTCTTGAGAATGTTCAGTCGGGTTTCGCGTATTTAGATCGTATGAGCATCAAACATACAGGCAGTTATAAGGCGTCGAGTGCCACATGTATATGCCGAGTTTTCTTAGTTAAGACTCGATGAGTATAATCGAGCCCCCAAGATTTCCCTGAAATAAGCTATATACACGTAATTACACATATGTGCCGGGTTTTCTTAGTTAAAGGTTGATGAGTGTCATCAAGCCCCCTGAACTTTCCCTGAAATAAAGACACAAGTGCCCAGATAACATTTGAGAGTTGATCAAGCCCCCAAGTTTCTGAGATAATAATAATGCAAAGTATGATATGTATGAGGCAAAGATCAGTAAGTAAATGTATGTAATGCATGTGATGTTTTGATTTTGAAGGAGTTAGTTGCGACCAAAGTCGGCTTTTTGGTTGTGTGGCGATAGCCTGGTGCGATGAAGATCGACTTATGGCGAAGGCCTGGTGCGATGAGGATCGACTTATGGATGCATAAGATGTAATGCATCATGATATGAAAAGCTGCAATGCATAAGGTGACAAATTCTGGGTTCCAGAAGTGTCGGGTCTTACCGAGATTTCTTGTGAAGCCGGTAATTTGTAATGATTCTGGATCCGTAAAGAAGCCAGAATTTCCGATGAACCGGAACTCATCGAGGAGCCGGAAATTTTTTATGAACCAGAACTCATCGAGGAGCCGGAATTTTACCATCGAAATCAATAGACCAAAATTTGTGATGGTCAATTATAATCCATCGTTGAAATATATCTCAATCTCCGATGGATCCTATAGGAGGTGTAGCCCCCGAGTCTTGAGTCGACTTGTGGAGTCGGCTGGGGACTCCATGTATCTGGCTTGATAAATAACAAGCATTGATCTGATAATGCAGAGAAAACCCGGAAAACCTCGGAAGGAAACCGTGGTGAGGTTGTGGCTGAGCTTCGAAGGAGTCTGCGGTTGATAGTTCGGCCAATATGTCAAGCCAGCAATGGTGAGAGCCAAGCGATTGTAAGCCGACACATATGTGTCTATTAAGCACGATGTTTGTAAGACGACGTGTATGTTGACGTCGACTGTGGCGTTGTGAGCCGGCATGAAATGAGGCAAACCGGCGTGGCCATAGAAAATAATATATGTCCTGAACCTGGTGACTTGCTCAAAAGGTAGTTGTCCAATGTCCAAAGTGCGGACCGGTGATAAGTTGAGCCGAATTCGCGATTGGATTTCGCGATCTCGCATAGATCAGAAACGTGTTGTAGTGCGGGAGTTGATCATGGACTCATCTAATTTGGTGAGTCATAATTTTTCTGTAGAATCATCTCCTTGGTGAGTCGGAATTTTATAGACTCTTTTCTTCGGAGAGTCGGAATTTTGTAGACTCTTCTCTTTGGAGAGTCCGAATTTTGTAGACTCTTCTCTTCGGAGAGTCGGAATTTTATAGACTCTTCTCTTCGGAGAGTCGGAATTTTATAGACTCTTCTCTTCGGAGAGTCGGAACTTTATAGACTCTTCTCTTCGGAGAGTCGGAATTTTATATACTCTTCTCTTCGGAGAGTCAGAACTTTGTGGACTCTACAACACAGACGTTCTTATCCTGCAGGCTATGCGTGAGGGTCAATGTTGAAGTCGAGTTTCGAGTCGCACGCTTGGATTTTTTCTTGTTTTCTCCATGAGTTGTATGTAGATCTTGATGCAGATGTTGAAGAAACCGAGGTTGCAATGCACCCGAGTCGGATTGACTCCTGCTAGATTCGGCGGATCATCGGTTTGTTGATGTAGATTTGTTCGTGTCGGTTTTTTTTCGGCCGACCGATCACGAGTTTCTCGATCCCTGTGAGTACTTCCTCCAAGATGAAAACACCCTTGTGCGTAGACCCCACGGTGGGCGCCAACTGTCGTGGGAAAGTCACGGCAGATGTCCGTAGAGTCAGACTTGATTATGGGGCCTTTGCTACGAGTGTACGAGGAAGAAGAAACATCATAGAGAAAGAGAAATGCGATTTTATACAGCTTCAGGCCCCAGGAAACATCGTCTGATAAAGACCCTACATGTTGTTTGTGGCCAGGTCTTATTCCTTTGCTCACGGGGAGTCGTCGTCATGTCACCGACTCTCTTACAGTTGTATTCAGGTGAAAGCCTACTTTCATGGCGAAAGCCTACTCTGGTGGCGAAAGCCTACTCTCATGGAGAAAGCCTACTCTGGTGGCGAAAGCCTACTCTGGTGGAGAAAGCCTACTCTCATATCGAGATCCTACTCTCATATCGAGAGCCTACTCTCATATCGAGAGCCTACTTTGGCGGAAGCCTACTCTCATATCGAGAGCCTACTTTCATATCGAGAGCCTACTTTTGTGGAACTTGGCCTCTATGGGCGCCCTACCCCTCCTTATATAGGTGGAAGGGGGAGGCTTTACATGTAGAATACTAGTAGGATACAAACTAGTCTCTTATTCTATTACAAGTCGGATATCAATCCGAGTCCTACTCTAAGTCTTGTAGCTTTTCGTATCTTCCAAGTTAGGTGGACTCCATATTGATTCCTTCGTCCGGCTGACTCCTATGGAGGAGAGTCCCCTGACTGGACAACTCCTATGGAGGAGAGTCCCCTGTCTGGACAACTCCTATAGAGGACAGTCCCCTGTCTGGCTGACTCCTGTAGAGGAGAGTCCCCTGTCTGGCCGACTCCTGTAGAGGAGAGTCCCCTGTCTGGCCGACTCTTGTAGAGGAGAGTCCCCTGTCTGGCCGACTCCTGTAGAGGAGAGTCCCCTATCTGGCTGACTCTTGTAGAGGAGAGTCCCCATCAGGCCGACTCATGGAGGTGACTCATGTCAGCGAACTCATGGAGGTGACTCATGTCAGCAGACATATGGAGGTGACTCATGTCAGCCGACTCATGGAGGTGACTCATGTCAGCCAACTCATGGAGGTGACTCATGTCAGCCGACCCTAGTCTTCAGGACCTGTCTTCTGGCTGAGTCTTCCTTTTGGGTGCTATCTTCTAGCCGGGTCTTAGCTATGAGTAATCCCCCGATAGTTAGGACGGAGATTCTCAAGCTTCTAGCCGCAGGTATCATCTATCCTATAGCTGATAGTAGGTTGGTAAGTCCAGTTCATTGTGTTCCTAAGAAAGGAGGTATGACTATTGTTCCTAATGATAAAAATGAACTAATACCTCAAAGAGGTGTTATTGCATATAGAATGTGTATGTATTACAGGAAGTTGAACAAAGCGACCAGGAAGGATCACTACCCGTTACCCTTTATTGATCATATGCTAGAGAGGTTGTCTAAAAACACCCACTTTTGCTATCTTGATGGGTACTCTGCCTTCTCTCAAATTCATGTCAACACTGCCGAGCAAGAGAAGACCACCTTCACATGTCCCTACAGTACTTATGCTTACAAGCGCATGCCTTTTGGTTTATGCAATGCACCTGCTACTTTTCAGAGATGTATGTCCGCAATATTTCATGGCTTTTGTGAGGAGATTGTGGAAGTCGTCATGGATGATTTCTCCATCTATGGAACTTCCTTTGACCACTGTCTCCACAATCTTAATAAAGTTTTGCAGAGACGCGAGGACACAAACTTAGTTCTAAATTGGGAAAAATGTCACTTCATGGTTAAGGAAGGGATCGTTCTTGGTCACAAGATTTCTGAGAGGGGAATCGAAGTGGACAATGCGAAGATTGAAGCTATCGAAAGGATGCCCTATACAAGGGACATTGAAGGTATTCGTAGTTTTCTCGGTCATGCTGGTTTCTATAGAAGATTTATCAAAGACTTTTCTAAGACCTCGAGACCCCTCACCAATATTCTCCAGAAGGATGTTCCTTTTCTATTTGATGAAGATTGTAAGGAGGCTTTCGAAGTTCTTAAGAAAGCTTTGATAACTGCTCCTATAGTACAACCACCTGACTGGAAATTGCCCTTTGAAATTATGTGCGATGCTAGTGATTTTGTTGTTGGAGCTGTGTTAGGACAAAGGGTTGATAAGAAATTCAATGTTATACACTATGCTAGCAAGACCGTTGATAGTGCTCAAAAGAATTATGCTACTACTGAGAAAGAATTCTTAGCAGTAGTATTTTCTTGTGATAAGTTCACACCTTATATTGTTGATTCAAAAGTTATTATTCATACGGACCATGCTGCTCTTAAGTACCTTATGGCAAAGAAGGATGCCAAACCAAGACTCATCAGGTGGGTACTCCTTCTTCAAGAGTTCGATTTACAGATTGTTGATAGAAAAGGAGCAGACAATCCGGTGGCGGACAATCTTTCAAGGATGGAAGATATACCGCATGACCCCATCCCAGTCAACGCAGTTTTCCAGACGAACAACTTGCCGTTGTAAAAGTACAATCTCTCTCCGATCCTTGGTTTACAGATTATGCTAATTATATCATTGCAAAGTATTCGCCTCCAGGTTTAACATTTCAGCAAAGGAAGAAGTTCTTCCATGATTTGAGGCACTACTTTTGGGATGACCCTCATCTTTTCAAAGAAGGCCCCGACGGGATCGTGAGAAGATGCATACCGGAACATGAGCAGAAGGACATTCTCAAGAAATGTCACGACAGTCCCTATGGAGGAAATCACGCCGGTGAGAGGACCGCACATAAGGTTCTCCAATCAGGTTTTTATTGTCCTACACTCTTTAAAGATGCTAGAAATTATGTTTTATCTTGTCATGAGTGTCAGAGAGTTGGTAATATTAGTAGGAGGAATGAGATGCCTATGAATTACTCACTAGTGATTGAGCCTTTTGATTGCTGGGGTTTTGATTTTATGGGTCATTTTCCTCCTTCAACCAAGTACACTCACATTTTAGTAGATGTTGATTACGTGACCAAGTGGGTTGAAGCAATCCCCACTGAGAGTGCTGATCACAAGACATCTTTGAAAATGCTCAAAGATGTATTTTTCCCTAGGTTTGGTGTACCTAGGTATCTTATGACTGATGGAGGATCACACTTCACACACGGAGCTTTTAGAAAAGCTCTAGCAAAGTACGATGTCAATCATAGAATTTCTTCACCGTACCATCCTCAAACTAGTAGGCAAGTTGAGCTCACCAATAGAGAGATCAAGTTGATCTTGCAAAAGACAGTTAACAGTTCTAGGAAGGACTGGTCAAAGAAGTTAGGAGATGCTCTGTGGGCATATAGAACTGCTTAAAAAAACCCCATGGGCATGTCCCCGTATAAGATGGTCTATGGCAAGGTTTTTCATTTGCCATTAGAATTACAACATAAAGTTTTCTGGGCTGTTAGAGAGCTTAATGCTGACCCGAAGTTATCCGGTGAAAAGCGTCTCATGAACTTGACTTCTCTAGATGAGTGGAGAAGTGAAGCTTATAAGAGCGCTAAAATTTTCAAAGAAAAGGTAAAGAAGTGGCATGATAGAAGGATTCTGAAACGTGAATTTAATGTTGGTGGCCAAGTTTTATTGTTTAGATCCCGTTTCAGGTTTCTCTAGGTAAATTACTTTGCAGATGGGAAGGGCCATTTCATATCGAAGAAGTTTACCGGTGAGGTGTGATCAAGATTGATAATTTTGATGGCACCAAACCTCAAGTTGTGAATGGGCAAAGACTCAAGCATTACATGGCGGGAGATCCCGTCAACGTTGATGTAAATATAATACACACAACAACTCATGAAGAACATGTTGCAGCCTCGTTTCAGACTTCAGCAGAGGCAGGATAAGAAAAGGTATGTATTACGGTAAGGAAACATCGCAAACCACCATAAAAGTTCCAGATTACGCATTTTTGCAAAATATAAAAAATTCAGAGCCTGATTGGAGTCAGAGAGGAGCTCCAGGGGGCCCAGACTCCCCCCTCGGCGCAACCTACCTCCTGGCCGCGCCGGGAGGCCACCTAGGCACCCCGGAGCCCGTCTCCGACTCCACTTTGGCTCGTTTCCTTCCATGTGTTGCAGAAATTTTTGCTATATATTTGCCCGGATAGCCCCGGCACTGTATCTCTCGATTTCGCGTGTTTTCTTCTCGAGCTGTTTCTGCCAGGAAATCTTTTAGCTAGACCTAGGTGCCATGGCTTCCCCAAGTTCCCCCAAGGACAAGTTCGTTGTCAACTTCATCAACCCTTACCTCGCTTAGGTGAAGAACCATCCCTGAACCGTCCAGTTGGAGGATGGTGACCTTCACCAAGAGGATCTGAAGGAACCTGTCAAGGAGGGGAGCATCGAGGCCAGGCTAAAAGAGATGGAGCAAGAGGTCTTCAAGTACAAGAAGATGGTTGAGCGGGGCATTGAGGCCAACTTTGACATCATTAACGAGCTGAAGATGTTCTACAAGAAGGGGATGAAGGGGATTTTGTCAAGCATCACCGCTGTAGAAGAAAGAATTGACGATCTCCAAGGGCAGATCTATGATCTGCACAACCAGAACTGTGAGTATGAACTAAAGTTTATGCGCATGGGTTTAGGTGCTAGAAGCAGGATCTTGGAGACTGAAACCTCTCACGGGACTGGAGAACCCCAACCATGGAAGCGCTTCGTCCACGACTACATCAACAACAACCACAACAAGAATGACGAGTAAATATCCTTGGGTAATGGCATTCCCTCAGCTTGTCCCAAGCTTGGGGGAGTGCCCGGTATCTTTATCTTTATCTTAGTCTTATTAGAGTCAAGTAGAGTCGTATCATGTCTAGGGAAGTTATTATATGAAATAGGTGTTTGCATTGAGGTCTATCGCTCCTTCTGTGGAGAGTTGTATCCATGAGTGTGGAGTCGTCTATATTGGAATATTAATGAGAAGTCTATTGGTTCCTTCGCTGCACTCGGTATTCTCTTCACGCAATTGACCTTATATGATGATTCTTATGGGGAGTATTGACCTTATATCAGGTATGGCTTTGAAAACTTTATTTAATTTTGGCAAACATAGCTTTGGTCTTGACAACATGCATGTTTTCTCAAGTAGCGACATAGCCAAAACCTTTATGTTATTATGCTTGAAGTGTTATGTTGACAAGGAAGACAACTTGATGTGTTATGCTTACCTTAATGTTTATGCTTTATATGTTTTGCATCTAAGTTAGCATCAATGGTATGTTCTCTCAAAGCCTTTTCTATCCAAACTCTTTGCCTAGCAGATTTCTGCTTGTGCATCCATACCGTGAAACCAATACCCTCCATATGAGTCCACCATAACTTCCTATTCGTGGTATTTCCCTACCACTCTTAGAAGTATAGAATTTTTTTGTTATCCTTAAATGTTCAAAATCTTCTGTTTTGTGCCTCTTGTTTAGCTCATGAGGAAGTAGTAGGTAATTCATGATCTTCTTAAGTTGGACAAGTTTTACCCCGGGATTGCATGTCTAATCTGCAAACCCATAATACGAGGAGGAACTCGCATGAGTGCGCCCAACTCGAAAGATAATATAACAGATAAACCCTCCTTCACGCTCGGTCTATGAGAAATCAGAAACTTTGGCAATGATAAACAAAGGAGACTAAGGGGATGTGATTGTACCCACTTGGGATCCGTTCCTCGAAACTTGTCCATCTTGAGAAGTAATTGAGCTATCTATTAGCATTCGTTGACAAACTATGCACCTCCCAAAATCTATTTTCACTCTGTTTGATTTAAGGATAGCACATGAGTTTTCCCTGCTTGCCTTTAACAAAGCCTTTCCTTTACTTTTATGTTGAGTCAGTTTTCCTACTTCTTCCTTTCCCAAAGAGAACAGACACTTGATGCCGATGAGGATTCATACATATAATGTTGCACTAAGTTTTTCCATGCCATATCACCGTTGACATTATCTTTTGATAAGTAAGTTGTTTGCAAAATCTTCTGTCAAGCAAACATCTTCCTTTGTGTTAGCATTTGCACTTCATGACTAATAACATGTTATTTCAAAACCTTCAATTTGTTTCATCTTATTCAGAAAGAGCATAAGTAAAAGTTATTCGTTGTCCTTTGACCAAGGATACGTTTTCCATAATTTGATGAGTTTTCTCAGTCCTACTTTTGATTATAATTATTATTACTTTCTCATAAGGACCTTATGAGTTGAGGTTGTTGTTGAGGATGCTTGAGTTTGATGGAGAAACATTGATGCTTCTTGTCTGTGTTCTATTTTATCGACACTTCACTCTCTAAACTTGTGGACAGGTTTACCGAGCTCAGCATTCGCTTGGGGATAAGCGATGTCTAAGCTTGCGGGAGTTGATACGTCCAAAATGCATCACTATTTTATATAGTAATTCTTTCTTATTCATTGATATATTTCATGTTATGATGTTGTTCTTATGTTGTTTTGGCTTATTTTACACAGTTCGCAACTTTTCGATGCCGAAGCAGCAGACGCAGGATTCAGCGGTAAAAAGTGGACGCTGAGTTGCTGTAGAAGAATACCTCCAAATTATCTGAAAATCGACGGAGAGCGTTTTTCAGAGGATTAACGAAGATAATGCAAAGAGGGACCAGAGGGGGCCACAGGGTGCCCAGGCGGCCAACCAGCACGGCCCCACCCCTGGTCGCGCCAGGAGGGCGCCTGGGGCCCTGGGACCACTCCCGCCTCCCCCCTTTGGCCTATATATCGCACACATATCGAAAACCATAAAACAGAGAGAGTTTTCGGAAAACCTGCAGAGAAGAAAAGCCATCTCCGGCGGGAAAATTCCGCCGGAGAGAACACCTCTCGGAAGGGGATATCGTCGCCATCGTCATCACCATCGTCACAGGCATCATTGAGATCATCATCAACATCATCCCCAACATCAGCACCATCTCCACCACCATCCAATCTCACCTCACAAGTCCAACTTGTGTTTTAATCCGTACTATCTATCCTCTCTACTCTACCGGTGTTGATTACTACCCTGGGATGAATTCTATTGAGTTTTGTAGGAGAATTATCATTGTTTCCAGATTGTTTATCATATATTTATCCCCACTAATCATGATCTCTTTTATGTCTTGTGAGTAGTTACTTTAGTTCTTGAAGACATGGGAGAAGTCTAGTTGTTAGTAGTCATATGATGTTGAAGTAACATGTGTTGTTTGATATTTAAGTTGTGTTGTTATTTTCCTAGTGGTGTTGTGTGATTCGAACACTCACCACTTCGCCTGATTAAGGACCTAGGGGAATACATTGTGTACAAATAATGCTTACTGTAACGCCCCAATTCACACAGAATTGAAGTCTTTGTGCTCAAGTGCCAGTCCCTGGATCGAACTCGCTGGCACACATAGTATTATAGATGTATATCAAAGTACAAGTGCATCATTATTACAACGTATGATCTAGAGTAAAATAAATAACAAGTTGCATAGCTCAAGGCTAGCTTATTCAATATAAATATAGCGGAAGCAAAAACAAGTAACGTGGAGTCCCATCAACAGCCACATGCGAACATGCTGAGTGTAGACTGGCAACCCCTAAACGCACCTTACTGGTCGTCTGAAAAACCTGCAACACCGAAGGTTACAGCCAGACAACGGGTCAGTATATCTGATTTGTACGGCAAGTGACATGGAAAAGTTTATATAAAGGTCCTACAATTACATGCAAGGTAAGTCAAAGGAAAGGCTGATGGTTTTAGTTTTGCTGAAAGCCAATTTTCTCCTGAACTAAACTAGTCAAAGTTTTAAGTTGAATTCTACCTGCAACACACAGCAACCCATGCTACTCTTGTCGCAACCAAATTATTATTAAGTGTTCATCGGTCAAGATACTTCATCAATAGTACTGACTAGTTGCTCAAAGTTCGTCAGTAACCGTGGACACGGCTAATCATGATCAGTTTATACGCTCTGCAGAGGTTGTACACGTTCCCCACTAGACTCAACCCGAAGATTGAGACAAAGACTTTCTGAAGAGGTTGCCTCCACCCTTTGGTAGCCGGTACACCTAACAACACATCTACATCAGCTAGCTACCAGGGCCAGGTTCCCCACAACGTACTCGTGCTAAGCCAGAGCCCATATAGCCAGTGGCTGTACACGGAAGCTACTAGTAATATTGCATGTCTGATCTTTTTGAGCCTGGACGGAGCCCACTGCGTCAAAGGGTAGACACCATGTCGCACCCGGTTCACCACCAAAACAACCATTGGGTGCATTTAACCCCGGCACTGTCCTTAGACAAGGCACAACTACCGGGATGCAACCCGCCCGTCCAGAAGTGATTTCTATTTATTATAAAGTTGCTACACAGTTTATTAAATAGCTCACATGCACTCCATGAATTCTCACAACCCAAACCACGTCTACAAGGCATAGCAATAAAGTAACAACACGGCTAGGTTGATGTGACGCCCCCAAAATCAATCCGTGTACAGTAATCATACACGCAGGGTACACGGCTGAGATTAGGGTGCCACGGTGAGAATATCACAGCACAACACTAGACACAAAAGGATAAACCAATATGTTACAATAAAAGGGGGTCACGCGGACCCGAATACATAAGTCATACAAGCCATAATATCTGAGTACAGACATAGTTAGTCAAGTTTTGCCTTAAGAAGGCTAGCACAAATATCATCAGAGATACAGATCGAAAAGGCAAGGCCTCCTGCCTGGGAGCCTCCGAAACTACTCCTGGTCCTGGTCAGCGGGGGTCTCGACGTATTAGTATCCGCCTCCGGGGTACTCCTGCTCCTGGGCTCCAACGTCGACTGCAGCGGCCGATCAGGCAAAACAGTAAAGGAAATAAAGCAAGTGAGTATCTAGTATACCCGCGAGTCTTACGTCCGCTACTAAGCATTATGCATTTGTATCAACGGAAAGGGGAGGATGTATATATAGTGGACTGCAAGATAGAAATCAGAATAAGGATAAGAAGCTAGGCCTATCGAAGACTAGCATCTTCTGACGTGTCTTGCAGCATGAGAAGAGAAACAGCCAACAGTTCATATAAAGCAATAAAATAACAATGAAGCAGAAGTTGCTGCAACATTGTATAATATAAGTTGTAATGATTAATAATAACAATGCCTCCGAGTTCCCCTCCTCGACTCCCTGCGAGGAAGAAGACCCGGAACCATACAGTTTAATAGTAATAGTTTCTAGTGGTAAGATCCAGCTTCAGCATAAAGCGTCCTGTTACCGTGGACACGGCTATTCGAATAGATTAAACTCCCTGCAGGGGTGCACTACTGTTCAGCCTGCACGCTCGGATCTCTAGGGTGGCGTGAACCTTGTTAGGGAACGCCCCACTGAGGCTATCCGACACGACGCAGCCCATCCTAGGCTCAACAGAGAGGCCATCCGCCGGACTATATCCTATGCGCCAAGGGGTCTAGGTCCCTCACCCTTGCACGCTCCTGCACGGTGCGAGTCTGGCCGGTGAAGCAAAAGCAAATCCAAACACACCTGCTGCAGCAAAAAGATAAGACCACTTCCCGGCGATCAGGCCGCAGTACTGCTGACGTCTGAAGAGCTTTTGGACAAACTACGACGCGGAGGGCCCACACCGTAATCCCACGTGTAGGTAGTGCGTACAGACCAACGGGCCTCTCAAGTCATCCGCCGAACCATTTAGCATTTTAATTAAACTGCGTGACAACCGTTATCGTTGCCTCTACTTAACCGACCCGCGGTCAACGACAACAGTCAGGACCACCAGTACATCGGTGCCTGCCCTGTCGTCCCACCAAGTCACTGCGGTTACCAACAAGGTGAACCGTCTCCTTACCTTGTCTCGTGTGTGCTCTTGGTAGAGCTCGACTTTCGTGGTTTGGTAACTCTCGCGAGATACAAGCAGGGGCCAAGCACGCCAGTAACGTCGGTCGTACCCTCCCTGTCGTTCCCGACAATATACCTCTCGCGGGCACCGTTGGGTCGCTCGACTTCTTACCTTAAGGACAACCGCTATTCAGGACCCTATGGCGGCAAGACAAAGTCAGCCTCGGGTGGAGTACAAGTATTACTCCTTGATAGCTCACACTTGAGGTGATTAGGCATAACCCAGATAGGGGCCTTTGGCGGTGTCTGCTTTGTACCGTACCTGTGCAGTTGTATATATTGTACCCGTGTTCACTCCCCTGAGTGATCACGTCCCGCTATCTAGTCCTAGCTAACAATGCGCAGGGTTCACTGCTGAATATATGCATAATTATAATAGGCAGCATAGGATAAGAAAGGTACATTAAGGGGCGACAAAACCAGGCTATGCAATTGAATAGGATTGTAATCGTAGCAGCAGCAGTAACCATGCCTAGTGCAAGAAAGTACGGAAAAGGTAGGAGATATCTGGGGAAGAGAATGGCTCTGCTTGCCTGGAAGCTCGACGGTAGGGGTCGGGTCGTCGACGAAGTAGTCGTACCCGGCAGCGGTGTAGTCGGCGGTAGCAGCAGGGTCTACCGAAGATTAAGGGGGGAGGAAATAGTAAATACACAGCAATAATATACAAACATAGGCATGACATGACAGAGGAAAAGTTAACGGTGTTCTAACGCAGTGCAATGCACGATGCTCGGAGCGGGAATTCATCTGGGGATGAACTGCCAGCTCCGGGGTGATTACCGGACAGGGTGTCCGGAGGGGGAAGGATCAAGCCGGAGGTGTCGTGGACATCCATCAAAGATAACGGGGGTGTATCCGTGTTAGTTGAACCATTCCGGACAACTTTCGTGTTCGGAATAAATTCATCCGGGTACCTTTTATCGGTACCGGGAATTATCGACATACAGCCCGGAGGGGGGGAATGTCGATGATCGGTGTGTTAGGGGGGTGGGGTAGACATACGGATAGCATACCCGTATTCGTTATAATTTTCTGATCAACTTTCATGTATAAACTTTTTCGATCTGAGTTACGGTTTAAAAGATATTGAATTTCCAAATTTAAATCATTTTATAACATTTTCTGAATTTCTTTTATTAAATAAATAGACATTATCCAGAACAGGGGTTTGACCAGTCAACTGACATGTGGGGCCTACTGACCAGTGGGTCCCACATGTCATACACAGGTTTATACAAATCATTTTATTTGTTAAATTTAGCACATGGGCCCACTTGTCATAGATAGAGCATTTTTATAAATCATTATAATTAAATAATTAACTGTGGGACCCAGCTGTAAGTGAGTCAGTGATAATTAACAGTTTGTTTTATTTAAACAGAGGGTTAAGTTAAGCTGGCCCACATTTCATAGACTATTAGCTATTAGGGATTATCTGTTTAGATCCCCATTAGGGGTTAATCACCCAGGTGGGCCCCATTGTTAGTGGGACACCACTGGTGTTGAACAAAACGCACGCCGGCGGAGGCCTACAGGAACGG
Organism: Bromus sterilis; assembly: GCA_950022295.1. Lineage (NCBI taxonomy): Eukaryota > Viridiplantae > Streptophyta > Magnoliopsida > Poales > Poaceae > Bromus > Bromus sterilis. The sequence continues at coordinate 130,508,144 of OX465601.1, read as the reverse complement.
CGGCTGGAACGGGCGGGCCCCCCCTCCAGCGACCATTTGGTCAACCGAGAGGTGCCACGGGAAGCTAAGCGAGCCGCGCGTCCACTGATGTATTCGAAGGACGACGGGGACGAGCGCATCAACGGCACGGCGAGTACAGGTGGCAGCCAGCGGCAGCCGGAGCTGGGCACGGTGGCCATGGCGACACCGGACACGGGAGCGAGCGCGAAGAGGGGAAAATCAACGGGGAGCTCACAGTGGTCCTGCAGAGGTGCAAGGCGGGCTCGAGGGAGGCACGGGGTGGCGCGTATTTGGCGGCGAACGGCGGCGGTTGCCGACGAGGAATGAAGTCGAGGCGTGGCGCAGATGGGTTCCGGGTCGATTCCTTCTGCTCGAAGAGGAAGCCGACGGCGGCGAGGTCACTGGACACGGAGAGGAGGGCTGGTGTGGCCGGTGGGCTCGTGCGTTCACGGAGCCACAGCCATGGCGGGCTCGGCCTGAGGTGGAAGATGACGAGGGAGGCGGCGCGAGGGGAAAAGAGGGGGGCGTGCTAGGGTTCCCGGGGAGGGGCGCGGAGTGCGGGGGCTTTAACCCCTCCGGCTAGCCGGCGGATGGCTGCCACGGCGCCCACAACGTGGCCAGTCGGGGGATGGCCGCCACGCCTCCCCCGTACGGGAAGAAGATGAGGGGGAGGTGGGTTGGGCCGGGGTGGCTGGCCCATGGGAGAGGGGAGGGAAAAAAAGGGTGGGCCTCGCCCCTTTGCGGTAGATAGGTTTTTTTTTCTTTTATTTTTCTTTTCTGTCTTGTAATTTGTTTAAGCTTTTCTACATTTTTTTAAAACTTGTAACTTTCTCCAATACTATTGTTCCATTTTAGACTACTGCTACAAAAAGTTTGAAGCTTTTATAAAATCATTTAATATTGGTTTTGAATATGCAACTGATGAAAGGGGTTGTTTTATCACTAGTTTGAATTGTTTGGAATTTTCCATAGCACTATAAATACTCAAGACCACATTGGCATGGTCCAATGATTATTTGGGATTTTATAAAAGTGGTTCCAATATTTTTGGGAAAGATTTTATTGTCACCATATTTTTAATATTCATCAAAAGGCATTATAGGGTTTGTTTGAATTTTAATTCAAATGGCTTGGACTTTAGTTGTCCAATGATGATCAAGGTCCATGGTTCATATTTGCTTGCAACAATATCAAAGGAGAATTTGAATTTGAACTGAACCAGTTGATCAAACAAAAGTTTTGAACAGTAGAGATGAACAGTAACCCTGATTACTGTTCACTGACAGTGAGGGTGTTACCGTTGATCTACGGTAGACAAGTCAAGACATGTGGCTATCCTATCTGGTTTTGCAGCAACAGTAAAGTAAACTACCTATCATGCAATAGGGTGATATTTCTTAACATAATGCATATAGAAAATATAGGTATGAGTATGGTCAAAGCATCACTTGCCTTCTTGCTGTTCCTGACGGTCACAATCCTCACAATACGAGGCAGGACACTCCGGACAATCTATACGAGCAAACATAGCACCAATCAACATATATTCAATACAATTATTCTCAAACAGTAATAAACATTCAAATAACAGCAGAATTTTTTTCCTAAAAGTAGCTAAACTTAAAGTACTTGTCAAAATAAAACCAACGCAAAAAGAAATGGCGCAAACGGGCGCACCGGTAAAAAGTTACGGCTGCCGGAAGTTCAAATTTGGATCAGCTTGGGATTCAAATTTGAAAACTTCAAACTTCTGTAACACTTTGTCTACTGGCTAGGAATTTCACCACGGTCGCAAAGCAACTGGAATCGCCCAATTCCGAGTTACGGTTAAAAAGTAGCCGCGAAAACGGTATCGGGGTGACACCGGGGGTACCGGGGTCCTCTACTGTAAAAAGGACCCAGACATAAATAAAACTTTTCCAAAAAACGCGATCGGGTCCTCGGGCGCGGTTGACCAGATCTAGGGGGTTTTTTTTTCTGGAAAACCGATCTATTCTTTTTTTTCAAAACTTCTCTCCACCATGGGCCCGAAGCCATGGCCATGGCTGCACGGGGCTTGCTCCGGCGAGGGCACTCCGGCCGGCGGCCAACTCCGGCCAAGGCCGGCGGGGCGGCCAGGGGGCGGCGGCGGCGCGCGTAGGACGCGCAGGGGCGCGGGGCGCGGGGCGGCGGCTCGCAGCGGCGCACGATCAGCGGCGGCGCAGCTCGCCGGCCAGCGGCGGCGGCGGCGCTAGGGCGGCGGGGTCGGGGCGCGGTGAGGTCGGGACGGAGGCAGAGACTCACCGGCGGCGAAAACTCGAAAATCTGGCGAACTTTCACGGTGGTCCGACGAACTTCCAGCGAACTCCGGCGATGACGTCGTTGATGATGTCGGCGGCGGCGGGTCCCGCGGATTAGTTTAGGGCTAACCTAAAAACACTAAAAGAAAATAATCTAGCCCTAAACGGGGCTATTTATAGACAACCTCTAGTCCCTTTTTTTAAAATCTGAGATAAATACAAAATCGGTCTGCGAAAAAAAAACTGGCCCATTAGGCCCAAAATAATTATAGAAAAATCACGGAAATTTATTTTTAAATTCCGTCTTTGTCGGGACCCGGAATATTCCAGTCACAACTCAATCACATGGAGAGCCGAGAGTCGTACCCACTTTTCTAAGCAGACAAGGCCAAGCACAGAACACTCTCGGAAAGCATCGTACGTGAGGGGCATCCCATCCAGACCGGATGATCAACTGAGATGGGTCCTCATCGCCCGCTCACAAGTCTAAATGATTATGGGTGGTGAAATCCCATACTCATAGACAAGTCGCCTCAACCATATTATCGATTGAATCATAACCCTTACATAAACAGACTCCAGTTCGATCACTTAGTCGGGGTATAGGGCGGGCTCGATCATACAACGAAGTGTGCACGCGACCGAGTCACGAGCAATCGCATCGCGATGCCCCAAGCTGCGCACATCTAAGGGCCACTTGGTGTATAAACGACCGCCAGCCAGATCACAACTAAGGTCTCGAAAACCCATACTAAGACATGCATGTTATAAACATACACGCAGCACACATGCCTAGTATGAACAACAGGTATCATCACATAACTCTACTCAGTACTCTTTTGTCACAACCCCAAGTTAGGTATGTGCTAGGATCAAGTGCTCCTTTGCATTATGTGAAAAATTCAAAAAGAAAATCAAAATTGGGGAAAAGAAAAGCCCTGAGAAATTAAATCAAATGGCCAGATAAAAATCTTTATCCAAAAATCATTTGAACATTTGGAAAATTCCTATAAATGGTGTTGATCATTTTAAAAATGGTTTGGGAGAAATCCCATGCTCATGGAATTTTCAAATATTCAAAAGAAGGCTTGGAAAATTAAATAAACCCCTATTTGATTTGAAATTCAAATTATTTGAATTTCAAAATTTCCCAAAACTTGTGAGTGGCTAGTGTTATGCCATGTAAGGTCACATAAAAGTTTTGAGAATTTTATAAAATGTTTTGGTATTTTTACCAGAGCAAAACAAAAGGCAGAAAAACAAAAACAGAAAGAAAATAGAAAAGGCAAAAAGGCCAGTCCAGCCTACCTGGCCCACCTGGCCCAGCAGGGGAGGCCCAGCCCAAAAGGGCAGGGTCGTCTTCTCCACCAGGCCAGGCAGGCAGGCAGCTGCCTGGCTGCTCCCCTGCCGCCTTCTAGCGCCATGGAGCCCTGGGCTTCTTCCCCCTTCCATTTCCCCCTCGCCTGGACCTCCTCCTCTCTCTCCCGTGCGAAACCCGTGAGAGCCCGAGCGCCCCGTAGCTCGCCGCCGTGCGCCACCGCGGCCACTGGCCTCCACTCGCCGCCCCAGCCTGTCCAGGACGTCCGCCATCGCCGTCTTCGTCACCGTGGCCGCTCAATTGGACCGAGGAGCCCCCGAGGACGACGCAAGCTTCGACCACTCACCGCCAGCCGCCGTGGAGCTCGAGCTCAAATTCGCCGCCACCTCTTCGTCTCCGGCCACCCCGACTCCTCCACTGCAATCAGGGTGAGCCTCCGGTTCGTACGCCACCCTCCGCGCCCCTTTCCGTGCACGCCATCATCGATCCCCTCCTCGACCGAGAGCTCACCGCCGCGGACCTCGTCGCCGGCGTGGTCTCAGGCCTCCCCGCGTTGCCCCGATGGCACCAGTGGACGCGCGCGAGCCCCAGCTTCCTCCCCGTACCAACCACGCCTCTCCCCGTGCCAAAAATCCCAGTCCGGCAAGAGCGCCGCCGTGCCCGAGCCGCCAGCGTTAAGCCGCCGGGCACTTAGCCCTAACCCACCCCTAACCACCCCCTAACCCCACTGAACCGTGGGCCCAGACCACTAACTAACCACAGTTAGTTTTAAACTAACAGGGAATTCACCCACAGAGACAAACAGGTGGGGCCCTGTTGTCAGCCCCCCCTGGCGTCATGCTGACCTCATGATGACGCATTAAAACAAATTCCAGAGAATTTAATCTTTTACAGAAATTCCAGAAAATGGCAGAAAATAGGACAAACTTTGGAAATTCATAATTAATTCATCCTAACTCCAAATATAGCAAATAATATATGAAAAATGATCAGGAGAAAATTATCTATCCAAATAGGCAAATTTCAACTTTGTTTGAGTTGAATTTAAATTATGATCAGTAGCTTTTGCTATTTGATTTAAATGGAATTAATTCAAATTTAATCCAAATGCAATTCCACTTTGAACCTTTGCAATGCACATATGATCACCTGCACTTCAGAAGCTTATCACAGACATGATCATTTGGATTAAAAATACTAGCAAATGCAACTTGGACCAATTTAAATACATTTGGAGTTTGAATTTGAATTCACTTCCAAATCAACTTCAATTAATTTGTTGCAAATGGAACCTAGATCACATCAATACAATTCACATCATTTGATAACATAATCATGTGCTTGAGCATTGCAACTTATTTATGCTTTGTCTATATTGTTTGCTCGGATAGAAGTGGAGCCGGAACTCGAGATCACCCCCTTCGTTGAAGAGCCCGTGACTGAACCTCGTCAGCAAGGCAAGCAAACCCCCATTGATCATGTCGATAAAATCCCACTTCCCTCTCATGTCTCGCTTATGCATTGTTTAGGATGATCACCATGATAACGTTTCTACCGTATAGTTGAACCCATATCCTTTGCATGACCTATCATCTTGTCACAGTAGTAAGAAAACCACAATCCTAGAAGATGTAGGAGTTGGTTGATATCATGTGGCCCCTGCAACTATTACTGCTTATTGCATGCTTAGTGGTACAATGAGGTTGCTTATGATGTGAGTCGGAAGGATGATAAACATGGTGTTGATGAAAGTGAAATGTGTTGGTGAATCTACCCTAATACAAGGTGAACGATGAGAGGCTGTGTAGGAGTACACAGTGGGTTGTCTCGTTGAACACCGCCTTAAGTCCGAGTTCTTGTGTAGTGATCCAAGAAGAAGAGTACAACCACACATTGGGCTCACTGACCCCTCTCATCCTAGTACCTCACCCCGTTCGAACCCCAAGAGTCGCAGTAGTTCGGAGTTCTGGTAGGGCTGTGGCGTGGTCTGCGAAGTGGATGAACGGCTTTTCAAGACCGGCTTGGGACCCTGCACACATCGTTTGAGGCTGTACTGGAACCTCGGCCGGACTTCCATACGGATCCCCCTCAGATAGGCGACTCTCTGGACTAGAACGGAGCTGTGGGAGAAGTGTTGTGGTGGCATCCTCGCTGTCATCTCTTGAACGGTGACATGCAAAAGGCGGTAACTGATGACACGTGTGTGTAGCGGTACACCCCAGCAGGGTTAACAAAACTATTCGGATAGCCGCGTCCGCGGTTAAGGACTGCTTGGAGAGCTGTGCTCGATTATTAGACAACTTGAACTGGATACTTCTAAAACACACCAAGATAAGCGTGAGTGCTATGGTGTGCTTCTCGTGGGGAAGTCGAGGAAGTAACCATAGTGGTGTATTGGTTGAAGAGATGTAGTGGACTCGTGTACGCTTCTTACCTCAAGTCTGGTACTCGTAGTTCAGAAATAGCCAAGTCAAAGCTGGCACTTCTGCAAGTGAAACCCCACCTCCCTTTACCTTGATACATATGCATGAGTAGTATAGCTCCTATGTAAGTCTTGCTGAGTACGATTTTGTACTCACGTTTTCTTAATCTATGTTTTAGATGAACCCACCGAACCCGATGGTGGTTTCTACCCGAAGCTCGAAGATTGAAGACTCAGACCAAGACCAAGCTAGTGTAGTCCCAGTCAGACGACTGGTTCCCTCGTGGAGGGCTTGTTTTTAGATAAGGCTTCTCTAAGCCATTTGTTAAACTTGTCTGTACTCAGACCTACTTTGCTTCCGCCTGTTTGATGTAATGTTGGATCACATGCTTGTGATCTCTGTGTGCACTCTGTAAGAGTTATTAATAAAGTATATACTTTGTAGAGAATTGCAATGATACCTGCTGTTCATACAAGGCATGTGTGCTGCGTGTATGTTTATGACATGCATGTCTTTGTATGGGTTTTCGAGACCTTTGTTGTGATCTGGCTGGCGGTCTTTTATACACCAAGTGGCCCTTAGATGTGCGCAGCTTGGGGCATCGCGATGCGATTGTTCGAGACTCTGTCTCGTGCACACTTTGATGTATGATCGAGCCCGCCCTAGACCCCGACTAAGTGATCGGGCTGCAGTAAGTCTATGTAAGGGTTATAATACAATCGATAGTATGGTTGAGGCGACTTTTCTATGAGTATGGGAGTTCACCACCCATATCAGTTAGACTTGTGTGCGGACGATGAGGACCCATCTCAGTGGATCATCCGTCCTGAATGGGATGCCCCTCACGTTCGATGCTCTCCGAGAACGTTCTGTGCTTGGCCTTGTCTGCTTAGACAAGTGGGTACGGTTCTCGGCTCTCCATACGATTGTGTCGTAGCGATGCTTGCATACGCTAACCCCGGGTCCCGACAGACTTGGTATCAGAGCAGGACTGCCTGTAGGATTATCAGCCTTGGCCGAAGTCGAGTCTAGCCTTCTATAGTTATATAGTTACTATGGGTATATAAGGGAACAACGTAAGGCTTCTTTTTCTCCTTACCCTCATCGATCTGAGTTCTGAGTCACCCTTACCTTTTCTACGGGATGATAGGACTAGGCTCATCTATGTCTTACTAGAACATCTCGTTGATTGACTCCTTATAGCCGTAGGATTGTTGTGGATATCCAAAGTTTCCGTGTTTTGAGTTCCTTGAAGAAGTTCTGTCTAATTTCTTCGAGGTTGTTTCAATTTCCATCCCAGTGTAGCCGTTATGCTGCCGGATTTTTTCCGTGTTTCTTTGAATCATTGCCTTTGCATTATAGTCTTCTCCTTCTGAAATCGTATCCTTTTATCCTTGCCTCCATCGTACAACCTATTCTGATTGTTGATTTTTATCACACAGGATGTCAGGTGGAACTCGTAGTGCTGTTCTTCGGAATCGAGACCGTGATCGGAATTGAAATGATGATGAACCTCCAACCCCTCCTTCTGCGGCGGAAATCATGATGGAAGCCGAGCGGAATACACGTGATCAAACACGCCTTCTGGAGCTCATCGAGCAGAATACCGCCCACCATCGTAATGTGCTGGTCAGCATTCAGGACTTCATCCTCCTCAAGCCACCGGTATTCCGATGTTCTTCTGAGCCCCTTGAAGCTGATGATTGGCTCCGTTCCATCGAGCGTAAGCTTGACACTGCACATGTTGCTCCCGATGACCGAGTTATTTTCGCGGTATACTTCTTGGAAGGTGCTGCTCTTCAGTGGTGGGAGAACTATGTTGCAATGCAGCCAGATGGTCACATAGTGACTTTGCAGGAGTTCTGTGTTGCCTTTCGAGGGTACCACATTCTGGATGAGCTGATGGAGCGCAAGAAGGAAGAGTTCTACAATCTAAATCAAGGAGATATGTCCATTCGTGAATATGTGAGGGAATTCAACCGTCTTGCTCGTTATGCCCATGACGAGATCACCACCGATGCCAGAAAGCAGGCAAGGTTCCGCAAGGGACTTAGCCCCATCCTCCGTCATGATCTCAACCTCATCGAATTTGCCACCTTTGAGGATTTAGTCGACAGATCCTTCAGAGCTGAGCATGGCAATGAAGTTTTCGAGAAGTCTCGCAAGCATGCCCTTGAGCTTGCCCCTTCATCCAGTTCACGCCCTCAGAAGCGCATGATCTGGATTCCTAATAGTTTGTTTCCCCAAAACAACCCAACGAGGCCATCCCTTGTGCCGCCTCGTCCACCAGCTCCACCAAATAACCCAGCTCCCCGCACTATCTTTGGAGCCTGCTTTAGATGTGGCCAGCCTGGCCACTATTCTCGTGAGTGCCCCGTCAACCAAAAAGCTCCACCCTATGCCAAAGGAAAACCCACTGTTCGTGCCAAACCACCTCCGAAGGTTACCACCGCTAAGCCATCCACCTCAGAAAATCTTGGAGGTGTGAACCAAATCTCAGTTGAGGAAACTGATGATACTTCTGACATCATTCTTGGTACGCTCCCCGTCAATTTTGTTCCCACTTCTGTCCTTTTCGATCCAAGAGCATCTCACTCATTCATGTCGGAAAGTTATGCACTTCGACATGATGTATCCTTTGAAGAAATGTTCACCCCTATGATCATTCAAACTCCTGGTTCCAAGTGGCAAACTAATAGAGTAAGCCATGGTAATCAAATTGCAATTGAGGGTTTAGTATTCCTTGCTTCACTCATAGCCCTCAAGTCTTCAGACATTGATGTCATCCTTGGTATGGATTGGTTATCAAGACAACATGCTTTTCTTGATTGTAAATCCAAGTCAGTTAGACTTACACACCCTTCAGGCCAGACAATAGTTTACTCCTCACCAAGAACAAAAACCCAGGTCCATTCTTTGAATGTGCTTCCCCTTCTCGACCTTGAAGATGTTCCGGTGGTTCGTGACTTCCCAGATGTCTTTCCTGAAGAGCTGCCGGGAATGCCACCCGACAGATGTGTAGAGTTCATAGTGGATCTTGCCCTAGGAACCGCACCAATTTCCAGACGCCGATACAAAATGGCCCCACGTGAGTTAGCTGAGCTTAAAACCCAACTGGAAGCTTTGTTGGAAAAAGGCTTCATCCGCCCTAGCTCATCGCCATGGGGTTGCCCCGTTCTATTCGTAACGAAGAAAGATGGAACAGAAAGGATGTGCGTAGACTATCGCCCGCTAAATCTAGCGACGATAAAGAACAAGTACCCACTGCCCAGGATCAATGATCTTTATGATCAACTTGCAGGATCCTCTGTCTTATCCAAGCTGGATTTGAGATTAGGTTATCATCAAATCAAGATCCGAAACGAGGACATTCCCAAAACGGCTTTTACTACTCGTTATGGTCTTTACGAGTATACCGTCATGTCCTTTGGTTTAACCAATGCCCCCGCCACTTTCTCACGCATGATGAACTCGATCTTCATGGAGTATTTGGACCAGTTCGTCGTGGTTTACCTCGATGACATCCTTATATACTCGAAGAACGAAGATTAACATGCCGAACACCTAAGGCTGGTATTGATGAAACTTAGAGAGCATCGCCTGTATGCTAAATTCTCCAAGTGTGAATTTTGGCTACCAGAAGTGACCTACTTAGGCCACGTGATTTCTGCAAAAGGCATTGCTGTGAATCCGGAGAGAGTTCAGGCCGTCCTTTACTAGACTCCTCCTGAATCGGTTAAGCAAGTTAGGAGTTTTCTTGGCCTAGCCAGCTATTGCCGCCGCTTCGTCGAGAACTTTTCTAAAGTTGCAAAGCCTCTAACTGAACTCCTCAAGAAAGATAAGAAATTCCTATGGACTCCCAAGTGCGAGGAAAGCTTTCAAGAGCAGAAAAGAAGATTGACTTCTGCCCCCGTACTTGCACCTCCAGACACCAAAAAGGATTTTGAAATCTATTGTGACGCATCACGGCAAGGGTTAGGATGCATACTTCTGCAAGATCGACATATGGTAGCTTATGCCTCATGCCAGTTGTGGCCACATGAAGAGAACTATCCTACCCATGATCTTGAACTCGCTGCCGTAGTTCATGCCCTAACAACTTGGCGACATTACCTCCTTGGTAATCGTTGTGAGATTTATTCCGACCACCAAAGCCTCAAATACATTTTCACCCAGCTACATCTTAATCTTAGGCAAAGAAGCTGGATTGAGTTGATAAAAGATTACAACGTAGTAATTTCTTACACCCCAGGCAAAGCCAATGTCATGGCTGATGCACTAAGTCGTAAGTCGTATTGTAACAACCTCATGTTACAACAGTATCAACCACTTCTTCATGAGGAATTTCGAAAGCTTAATCTCGAGATTGTTCCTCGTGGATCTCTTTTCAACTTGGTGGCGAAACCAACCCTTGAGGATCAAATCATAGTTTCCCAAAGACGTGCACGAGGTGTACGCCGGATCAAGGAGAACATTGCTAGCGGAGTTGCTAAATGTTTCTCCACAGATAGTAAAGGGAGGGTATTCTTTTGAAATCGTTTGGTAGTACCTAAGAATAGGGAACTAAGGCAACTCATCCTAAAAGAAGCCCATGAAACACCCCACTCGATTCATCCCGGTAGCACAAAAATGTACCGAGATCTACGCCAGAGATTTTGGTGGACTAGGATGAAGAGAGACATTGCTCAATTTGTTGCCGAATGTGATGTTTGTCGTTGCATTAAGGCAGAACATCAAAGACCTCCTGGTACACATCAACCTTTGCCTATTCCAGAGTGGAAATGGGACAAAGTCGGTATGGAATTTATCACTGGCTTTCCAAAAACCCAGAAAGGAAATGATGCCATCTTCGTTGTCATAGATAGACTTTCCAAAGTTGCTCACTTCCTTCCGGTTCGCGAGTCTATAACTGCTAGCCAGTTAGCGGACTTGTACGTCTCTGGAATTGTATCCCTTCATGGTGTTCCTTTGGAAATCAATTCTGATCGTGGTAGCCTTTTCACCTCTAGATTTTGGGGAAGCTTCCAACGTGCTATGGGAACTCATCTCTCATTTAGTACGGCTTTCCATCCTCAGTCTAGTGGTCAAGTCGAAAGGGTTAACCAAATTTTGGAAGACATGCTCAGAGCTTGTGTTATCTCATTCGGAAAGAATTGGGAGAATTCTCTTCCATTCGCCGAATTTGTTTATAACAATAGTTTTCAATCTAGTCTGAACATGGCTCCTTTTGAACTCCTTTATGGACGACGATGTCGAACACCCCTTAACTGGTCAGAAACCGGTGAAAGACAATTCTTTGGACCGGATATGATCAAGGAAGCAGAAGAGCAAGTTCGCATTGTTCGTGATCGTTTGAAAGCCGCACAATCTCGTCAGAAAAGCTACTATGATCGTCATCATAGAAAGGAAAGATACAATCTGGATGAGAAGGCTTACCTTCGGGTTACTCCTCTGAAGGGAACCCAACGATTCGGTATCAAAGGCAAGTTGGCCCCACGTTACATCGGACCTTTCCGCATTCTTGCTAAACGTGGAGAAGTTGCCTACCAACTTGAACTACCCCCGCACCTTTCCCGAGTACATGATGTATTCCATGTGTCACAACTCAGGCGTTGCTTCAAGGACCCCATCCGCGAAGCCGACCATGAAATGTTTGATCTCCAAGATGACCTTTCTTATCGAGAATACCCTGTTCGTGTTCTTGATTCAGCAGAGCGTGTCACTCGCCGAAAGAAGATCAAGTTTCTGAAAGTTAAGTGGTCTCATCACTCAGAGAAAGAAGCTACGTGGGAAAGAGAAGACCGTCTCCATGCCGAGTACCCCTCCTTCCTCCCGCAGACTTCTGAATCTCGGGACGAGATTCTTTTGAGTGGGGGCGAGTTGTCACAACCCCAAGTTAGGTATGTGCTAGGATCAAGTGCTCCTTTGCATTATGTGAAAAATTCAAAAAGAAAATCAAAATTGGGGAAAAGAAAAGCCCTGAGAAATTAAATCAAATGGCCAGATAAAAATCTTTTTCCAAAAATCATTTGAACATTTGGAAAATTCCTATAAATGGTGCTGATCATTTTAAAAATGGTTTGGGAGCAATCCCATGCTCATGGAGTTTTCAAATATTCAAAAGGTGGCTTGGAAAATTAAATAAACCCCTATTTGATTTGAAATTAAAATTATTTGAATTTCAAAATTTCCCAAAACTTGTGAGTGGCTAGTGTTATGCCATGTAAGGTCACATAAAAGTTTTGAGGATTTTATAAAATGTTTTGGTATTTTTACTAGAGCAAAACAAAAGGCAGAAAAACAAAAACAGAAAGAAAATAGAAAAGGCAAAAAGGCCAGTCCAGCCTACCTGGCCCACCTGGCCCAGCAGGGGAGGCCCAACCCAAAAGGGCAGGGTCGTCTTCTCCACCAGGCCAGGCAGGCAGGCAGCTCGCAGCCGGCCGCGGCATGGCTGCCAGGCAGCTGCCTGGCTGCTCCCCTGCCGCCTTCTAGCGCCGTGGAGCTCTGGGCTTCTTCCCCCTTCCATTTCCCCCTCGCCTGGACCTCCTCCTCTCTCTCCCGTGCGAAACCCGTGAGAGCCCGAGCGCCCCGTAGCTCGCCGTCGTGCGCCACCGCGGCCACTGGCCTCCACTCGCCGCCCCAGCCTGTCCAGGACGTCCGCCATCGCCGTCTTCGTCACCGTGGCCGCTCAATTGGACCGAGGATCCCCCGAGGACGATGCAAGCTTCGACAACTCACCGCCGGCCGCCGTGGAGCTCGAGCTCAAATTCGCCGCCACCTCTTCGTCTCCGGCCACCCCGACTCCTCCACTGCACTCAGGGTGAGCCTCCGGTTCGAACGCCACCCTCTGCGCCCCTTTCCGTGCACGCCATCGTCGATCCCCTCCTCGACCGAGAGCTCACCGCTGCGGACCTCGTCGCCGGCGTGGTCTCAGGCCTCCCCGCGTTGCCCCGATGGCACCAGTGGACGCGCGCGAGCCCCAGCTTCCTCCCCGTACCAACCACGCCTCTCCCCGTGCCAAAAATCCCAGTCCGGCGAGAGCGCCGCCGTGCCCCAGCCGCCGGCGTTAAGCCGCCGGGCACTTAGCCCTAACCCACCCCTAACCACCCCCTAACCCCACTGAACCGTGGGCCCAGACCACTAACTAACCACTGTTAGTTTTAAACTAACAGGGAATTAACCCACAGAGACAGACAGGTGGGCCCCTGTTGTCAGCCCCCCCTGGCGTCATGCTGACCTCATGATGACGCATTAAAACAAATTCCAGAGAATTAAATCTTTTACAGAAATTCCAGAAAATGGCAGAAAATAGGACAAACTTTGGAAATTCATAATTAATTCATCCTAACTCCAAATATAGCAAATAATATATGAAAAATGATCAGGAGAAAATTATCTATCCAAATAGGCAACTTTCAACTTTGTTTGAGTTGAATTTAAATTCTGATCAGTAGCTTTTGCTATTTTATTTAAATGGAATTAATTCAAATTTAATCCAAATGCAATTCCACTTTGAACCTTTGCAATGCACATATGATCACCTACACTTCAGAAGCTTATCACACACATGATCATTTGGATTAAAAATACTAGCAAATGCAACTTGGACCAATTTAAATACATTTGGAGTTTGAATTTGAATTCACTTCCAAATCAACTTCAATTAACTTGTTGCAAATGGAACCTAGATCACAACAATACAATTCACATCATTTGATAACATAATCATGTGCTTGAGCATTGCAACTTATTTATTCTTTGTCTATATTGTTTGCTCGGATAGAAGTGGAGCCGGAACTCGAGATCACCCCCTTCGTTGAAGACCCCGTGACTGAACCTCGTCAGCAAGGCAAGAAAACCCTCATTGATCATGTCGATAAAATCCCACTTCCCTCTCATGTCTCGCTTATCCATTGTTTAGGATGATCACCATGATAACGTTTCTACCGTATGGTTGAACCCATATCCTTTGCATGACCTATCATCTTGTCACAGTAGTAAGCAAACCACAATCCTAGCAGATGTAGGAGTTGGTTGATATCATGTGGCCCCTGCAACTATTACTGCTTATTGCATGCTTAGTGGTACAATGAGGTTGCTTATGATGTGAGTCGGAAGGATGATAAACATGGTGTTGATGAAAGTGAAATGTGTTGGTGAATCTACCCTAATACAAGGTGAACGATGAGAGGCTGTGTAGGAGTACACAGTGGGTTGTCTCGTTGAACACCGCCTTAAGTCCGAGTTCTTGTGTAGTGACCCAAGAAGAAGAGTACAACCACACATTGGGCTCACTGACCCCTCTCATCCTAGTATCTCACCCCGTTCGAACCCCAAGAGTCGCAGTAGTTCGGACTTCTGGTAGGGCTGTGGCACGGTCTGCGAAGTGGATGAACGGCTTTTCAAGATCGTCTTGGGACCCTCCACACATCATTTGAGGCTGTACTGGAACCTCGGCCGGACTTTCATACGGATCCCCCTCAGATAGGCGACTCTCTGGACTAGAACGGAGATGTGGGCGAAGTGTTGTGGTGGCATCCTCACTGTCATCTCTTGAACGGTGACATGCAAAAGGCGGTAACTGATGACATGTGTGTGTAGCGGTACAACCCTGCAGGGTTAACAAAACTATTCGAATAGCCGCGTCCGCGGTTAAGGACTGCTTGGAGAGCTGTGCTCGATTATTAGACAACTTGAACTAGATACTTCTAAAACACACCAAGATAAGCGTGAGTGCTATGGTGTGCTTCTCGTGGGGAAGTCGAGGAAGTAACCATAGTGGTGTATTGGTTGAAGAGATGTAGTGGACTCGTGTACGCTTCTTACCTCAAGTCTGGTACTCGTAGTTCAGGACTAGCCAAGTCAAAGCTGGCACTTCTGCAAGTGAAACCCCACCTACCTTTACCTTGATACATATGCATGAGTAGTATAGCTCCTATGTAAGTCTTGCTGAGTACGATTTTGTACTCACGTTTGCTTAATCTATGTTTTAGATGAACCCACCGAACCCGATGGTGGTTTCTACCCGAAGCTCGAAGATTGAAGACTCAGACCAAGAGCAAGCTAGTGTAGTCCCAGTGACGACTGGTTCCCTCGTGGAGGGCTTCTTTTTAGATAAGGCTTCTCTAAGCCATTTGTTAAACTTGTCTGTACTCAGACCTACTTTGCTTCCGCCTGTTTGATGTAATGTTGGATCACATGCTTGTGATCTCTGTGTGCACTCTGTAAGAGTTATTAATAAAGTATATACTTTGTAGAGAATTGCAATGATACCTGCTGTTCATACAAGGCATGTGTGCTGCGTGTATGTTTATGACATGAATGTCTTTGTATGGGTTTTCGAGACCTTAGTTGTGATCTGGCTGGCGGTCTTTTATACACCAAGTGGCCCTTAGATGTGCGCAGCTTGGGGCATCGCGATGCGATTGTTCGAGACTCTGTCTCGTGCACACTTTGATGTATGATCGAGCCCGCCCTAGACCCCGACTAAGTGATCGGGCTGCAGTAAGTCTATGTAAGGGTTATAATACAATCGATAGTATGGTTGAGTCGACTTGTCTATGAGTATGGGAGTTCACCACCCATATCATTTAGACTTGTGTGAGGACGATGAGGACCCATCTCAGTGGATCATCCGGCCTCAATGGGATGACCCTTACGTTCGATGCTCTCCGAGAACGTTCTGTGCTTGGCCTTGTCTGCTTAGACAAGTGGGTACGGTTCTCGGCTCTCCATACGATTGTGTCGTAGCGAGGCTTGCATACGCTAACCCCGGGTCCCGACATCTTTATTGATATACACATAGAGCATACAAAGATCACATGTCTGTGATCACATTTCATCATACAACGGAAGCAAATTAGGTCTGAGTACAGACAAGTTTAACAAATGGCTTAGAGAAGCCTTGTAAACATACATGCCCTTCCACGAGGGACCAGACTGCTGTCTGGGACTATGCTAACTTAGTCAACGTCGAGCTTCAGGTCGGTGACTCCATCGGGGTCCGGGTTCTCATCTAAAACATAGAATAAGAAAATGTGAGTACAAAGTCATACTCAGCAAGACTTACATCAGAACTAAACTACTCATGCTCAAGTATCAAGGTAAAGGGAGGTGGGGTTTCATCATGCAGAAGTGCCAGCTTTGACTTGGCTAGTCCTGTACTACGAGTACCAGACTTGAGGTAAGAAGCGTACACGAGTCCACTACATCTCCAACCAATACACCACTATGGATACTTCCTCGACTTCTCCACGAAGAAGCACACCATAGCACTCACGCTTATCTTGTGAGGTTTATAAGTATCCATTCAAGTTGGCTATGATCAAGTAAAGGTTTCCAAGTAGTCCATAACCGCGGACACGGCTATTCGAATAGTTCATTAACCCTGCAGGGGTGTACATCTTCACACGCGTGTCATCACTTATCGCCTCGTTCTTGTCACCCTTCAAGAGGGTGTCGGACGTGGATGAAACCAAGGCACTAACCTCACATCACCTTCTCTAATCCAGGAGTCGACTACCTGAGTTTGGCACCGCTCGAGAGTCCAGCCGGTTCCACGAAACGGACTCAGATAATGGAAGGGACCGAGACGCCACCTCTGCCAGATGGTTTCACTGCCTCACAAGTCCACCCACATATCTATATGATGCAACCTTTTCTTCATTCTTTTTCTATGCACATGCCAAATGGAAAGCCCGAATCTATTGTGACTCCTGGACCGGATCGGGTACGTAAAGAGGCCAAACGGGGCTCCCATAAACCCTACATGTGGTCATACTCTTTGTCTTGGATCACAAAACAGGAACTCGGGGCCTAAGGCAGTGTTCAACGAGACACCCCACTGTGTACTCCTACACAGCCTCTCATCGTTCACCTTTGTTTAGGGTGGATTCACCAACACGATATCATTTACATCACTGTGTTCATTCCATCCCGACTCACAATCATAACATCCTCATTGTATCACTAAGCAGCAATAAGAAGTAACAGTTGCAGGGGCCACATGCTCGTCAATGAACTCCTATATCTGCTAGGATTGTGGTTTGCTTAATACGGTGACAACATGATAGGTCATGCATCGGAATGGGTTCAACTATGCGAAAGAACGTGTCTCGGTGATCTCCTAAACATGCATAAGCGAGACTGACAGGGAATTGGGATTTTATAGACATGATCAATGGGGTTTGCTTGCCTTGCTGACGATACACGAGTCTTATCGGTGGTCTTCTCCTTCGGGGGTGATCACCGTCTCGGAAGCACTGTTACCGGCACAATCATCAACAAGAGAGGGGGGGGGACAACATTGAAATAGAATGCACAAGCACATGTTTATGTGGTCACATGGTGTGAATGGTACTGGTTTGTGGTACATTTGATTTAAATGAAGCGTATTGCATTTGAAATGCAAATTCAAACTCCACATATGAATTTCAATTTAACCAAAATGCAAATGCTATTGTTTGTTCTTTATTAACCATGTGATCATGTGTGTAATGTGCCTCTGATGTATAAGTGATCATGTTTGCATTGCAGTGGTTCAAAGTGGAAAAACATTTGAATTAAAATTGAACTAATTCCAATTAAGCCAAATAGCAAAAGCTACTGGTCCAATTTTAAATTCAACCCAAACATGGTTGAAAGTTACATATTTGGATAGAGAATTTTCTTCTGATCATTTTCCATATATTATTTGTCCAATTTGGAGTTAATATGAATTTTCTATGATTTATTGAAGTTTTGGCTGTTTTCTGGAATTTTCTAATTTATTTTAATTCTTTTTAAAACAGAAACTGATTTACTGCGTCATCCCTGCGTCACAGTGATGTCAGGGGGGGTCTGACTGCTGGGGCCCCCATGTCAGTCTCTCAGGGATTAACCCCGGTTGGATTAAAAATTACAGAGGCCATTAGGGGGGCTAGGGCCCACAGTCAGTGGCTGCTGGGGTGGTTAGTGGGGGTGACTAGCCTTAAACTAATCTACCCACCGGCGGTTAGCCTACGGCGACCAAGGCGTGCGGCGGAGGTTCGCCGGAGTGGGATTCCCGGCCACCAGGGGCCTTGCAGAGGGCACCGGTCGGCTCCCCGTGGCCTCGCACATACGATGGACTAGTCCATCGTCGCCGGGAAGGACCACGGCGTCGACTGCTTCAACTTTCGCGGCGGCCGGAGCTTGGACCTCGTCGGAATCGGCACCGGGGCACGGGAGGAGGCGGGAATAGGGGGGATCTGCTCACCCGAGCACGAGGAGAACGATGACGTCCACGGCGGGGTCGGGGAAGCGCTGCAAGCGGCGAATCAACGGCGGCGGAAGTCCGGCTGCGGCGACGACTCGTGGAGCAATCCGGCGTCTATGTGGCGAAGGAGCTGGCCATCTTCTGCAGAGCGACGTAGGAGTTCCCGGCGCTCCCTCTGGACAACTTGGCTGGAGATCTTGCTGGCTGGGAGCACGCGTGCGCGCGGTGGCGCCCTCCGGTGCGCTTCGGCCGTTGAGGAAACGACGAGGGGAAGGACGCAGAGAGAGCAGAGAGTGAGGGTAAAGGGGAGGGGGCTTCTGGGCGTCCTCGCGGCGAGCCTGGAGGCGAGGGGGAGGCCTAGAAGCCTCTGGCCATCGCGGTGGCAGTCGTCGCCCCCGGCATGCTCGACAGCGAGCTGCTTGGGGGTAGACGACAACAGGGGTGGCTGGGCTGGGCCGGCCAGATGGGCCAGGGGAATGAGTTGGGCCTCTTTTCCCGTCTCTGTCTTTACTTCTTTTTCTTTAAACTTTTCTGCTATTTTGTTTTGCTTTGGAAAAAAATAATAGCAAAGCATTTTATAAAATCCTCAAAACTTTTATGTGACCTTACATGGCATAACACTAGCCACTCACAAGTTTTGGGAAATTTTGAAATTCAAATGATTTGAATTTCAAATCAAATAGGGGTTTATTTAATTTTCCAAGGCATTGTTTGAAAATTAGAAAATTCCATGAGCATGGGATTGATCCCAAAACACTTTTAAAATGATCAGCATCATTTATAGGAATTTTCCAAATTTTCAAAAGATTTTTGGAAAAAGATTTTTTTATCTGGCTATTTAAATTAAATTCTCAGGGCTTTTCTTTTCCCCAATTTTGTTTTTATTTTTGAATTTTTCACATAATGCAAAGGGATCAAACAACCCTAGCACTTACCCTATCTGGGGTTGTGACATCTCGCCCCCACTCAAAAGAATCTCGTCCCGAGATTCAGAAGTCGTCGGGAGGAAGGAGAGATACTCGGTACGGAGATGGTCTTCTCTTTCCCACGTGGCTTCTTTCTCGGAGTGGTGTGACCACTGAACTTTCAGAAACTTGATCTTCTTTCGGCGAGTGACACGCTCTGCTGAATCAAGAATACGAACAGGGTATTCCCGATAAGAAAGGTCATCTTGGAGATCAAGCATTTCATGGTCGACTTCGCGGATGGGGTCCTTGAAGCAACGCCTGAGTTGTGACACATGGAATACATCATGTACTCGGGAAAGGTGCGGGGGTAGTTCAAGTTGGTAGGCAACTTCTCCACGTTTAGCAAGAATGCGGAAAGGTCCGATGTAACGTGCAGCCAATTTTCCTTTGATACCGAATCTTTGGGTTCCCTTCAGAGGAGTAGCCCGAAGGTAAGCCTTCTCGTCCAGATTGTAGCTTCCTTTCCTATGATGACGATCATATATAGTAGCTTTTCTGACGAGACTGGGCAGCTTTCAATTGATCACGAACAATGCGAACTTTCTCTTCTGCTTCCTTGATCATATCCGGTCCAAAGAGTTGTCTTTCACCGGTTTCTGACCAGTTTAAAGGTGTTCGACATTGTCGTCCATAAAGGAATTCAAAGGAGCCATGTTCAGACTAGATTGAAAACTATTGTTATAAGAAAATTCGGCAAATGGAAGAGACTTCTCTCAATTCTTTCCGAATGAGATAACACAAGCTCTGAGCATGTCTTCCAAGATTTTGGTTAACCCTTTCGAATTGACCGTTAGACTGAGGATGGAAATCTGTACTAAAGGAGAGATGAGTTCCCATAGCATGTTGGAAGCTTCCCCAAAATCTAGAGGTGAAAAGGCTACCACGATCATAATTGATTTTTAAAGGAACACCGTGAAGGGATACAATTCTAGAGATGTACAAGTCCGCCAACTGACTAGCAGTTATAGACTCGCGAACGGGAAGGAAGTGAGAAACTTTGGAAAGCCTATCTATGACAACGAAGATGGCATCGTTTCCTTTCTGGGTTTTTGGAAAGCCGGTGATGAAGTCCATACCGACTTTGTCCCATTTCCACTCGGGAATAGGCGAAGGTTGAAGTGTGCCAGCAGGTCTTTGGTGTTCG
Organism: Bromus sterilis; assembly: GCA_950022295.1. NCBI lineage: Eukaryota > Viridiplantae > Streptophyta > Magnoliopsida > Poales > Poaceae > Bromus > Bromus sterilis. Next base: position 130,487,777 of record OX465601.1, on the reverse strand, counting down.
GCCTTAATGCGACGACAAACATCACATTCGGCAACGTATCGAGCAATGTCTCTCTTCATCCTGGTCCACCAAAATCTCTGACGTAGATCTCGGTACATCTTTGTGCTACCGGGATGAATTGAGAGGGGTATGTCATGGGCTTCTTTGAGGATGAGTTGCCTTAGATCCTTATTCTTAGGTACTACCAAACGATTTTCAAAGAATATCGTTCCTTTACTATCTGTGGAGAAGCATTTAGCAACTCCGCTAGCAATGTTCTCCTTGATCCGGCGAACACCTCGTGCACGCCTTTGGGCAACTACGATTTGATCCTCAAGGGTTGGTTTCGCCACCAAGTTGAAAAGAGATCCACGAGGAACAATCTTGAGATTGAGCTTTCGAAATTCCTCATGAAGAAGTGGTTGATACTGTTGTAACATGAGGTTGTTACAATACGACTTACGACTTAGTGCATCAGCCATGACATTGGCCTTGCCTGGGGTGAAAGAAATTCCTAAGTCATAATCTTTTATCAACTCTATCCAGCGTCTTTGCCTGAGATTAAGATCTGGCCGGGTGAATATATATTTGAGTCTTTGGTGGTCGGAATAGATCTCACAACAATTACCAAGGAGGTAATGTCGCCAAGTCTTCAGGGCATGAACTACGGCAGCGAGTTCAAGATCATGGGTAGTGTAGTTCTCTTCATGTGGCCGCAACTGGCGTGAAGCATAAGCTACCACATGTCGATCTTGCAGAAGTATGCATCCTAACCCTTGCCGTGAGGCGTCACAAAAGATCTCGAAATCCCTTTTGGTGTCTGGAGGTGCAAGTACGGGTGCAGAAGTCAATCTTCTTTTCAGCTCTTGAAATCTTTCCTCGCACTTGGGAGTCCATTGGAATTTCTTATCTTTCTTGAGGAGTTCAGTTAGAGGCCTTGCAACTTTAGAAAAGTTCTCGACGAAGCGGCGGCAATAGCTTGCTAAGCCAAGAAAACTCCTAACTTGCTTAACCGATTCAGGTGGAGTCCAGTCAAGGACGGCCTGAACTCTCTCGGGATTGACAGCAATGCCTTTTGCAGAAATCACGTGGCCTAAGTAGGTCACTTCTGGTAGCCAAAATTCACACTTGGAGAACTTGGCATAAAGGCGGTGCTCTCTAAGTTTCATCAATACCAGCCTTAGGTGTTCGGCATGTTCTTCTTCGTTCTTCGAGTATATGAGAATGTCATCGAGATAAACCACAACAAATTTATCTAAGTACTCCATGAAGATCGAATTCATCATGCGTGATAAAGTGGCGGGGGCATTGGTTAGACCGAAGGACATGACAGTGAACTCGTAAAGACCATAACGAGTAGTGAAAGTCGTCTTAGGAATGTCCTCGTTTCGGATTTTGATTTGATGATTACCTAATCTCAAATCCATCTTGGAGAAGACAGAGGGTCCTGCAAGTTGATCATAAAGATCATTGATCCTGGGCAATGGGTACTTGTTCTTTATCGTCGCTAGATTTAGCGGGCGATAGTCTACGCACATCCTTTCTGTTCCACCTTTCTTCGTTACGAACAGAACGGGGCAATCCCATGGCGATGAGCTAGGGCGGATGAAGCCTTTTGCCAACAACACTTCAAGTTGGATTATTAGCTCAGCTAACTCATGTGGGGCCATTCTATATGGGCATCTGGAAATTGGGTTTGTGCCTGGTATAAGATCAACTATGAATTCTACACACCGGTCGGGTGGCTAGATTTAAGGGGTTGGATATCTGGATAGCTTCCTAGAGGATGACCTAGTTTTACTAGGACCTACAACAGATATGTCAGAGTAGCAAAGTACCCCAACATGATGGTTAGTGTGGTTGTTCTGGCTAGAAGACCTCTAAACTGGAAGGAAGAACTGCAAATGAAACAATATAGGTTTCTAGAACAAAACCTATAACAAACTCTAGAGAACTATCGGGCATGCCACCAAGAAGTTCTTCTAAAAGGACAACCGAAAAGGATAGAAGGATTTTGCAAATGCATAATATTATGAAGAAACCTGGAATGACTCGGACAGCATAACGGCTATAATTGCAAGAGAAATGAAAATTCTCACAACATTTCAACAACACTTACATAGGAAGTCTCAAAATAGGAAGCACAACGACTCTAGAAGACTGAACACAACTTTCCTACGGCTACAAGGAAGAAAACAACGAGATGTTCTAGTAAGACATAGATGAGCCTAGTCCTATCTTCCCGTAGAACAAGATGAGGGTGACTCAGAACTCAGATCGATGAGGATAACGAGAAAAAGAAGCCTTACGTTGTTCCCTTATAACCAGAGTAACTATATAACTATAGAATGCTAGACTCGACATCGTCCAAGGGTTTGATAATCCTACAGACAGTCCTGCTCTGATACCAAGTCTGTCGGGACCCGGAATATGCGTATGTAATTCCAGTCACAACTCAATCACATGGAGAGCCGAGAGTCGTACCCACTTGTCTAAGCAGACAAGGCCAAGCACAGAACACTCTCGGAAAGCATCGTACGTGAGGGGCATCCCATCCAGGCCGGATGATCAACTGAGATGGGTCCTCATCGCCCGCTCACAAGTCTAAATGATTATGGGTGGTGAAATCCCATACTCATAGACAAGTCGCCTCAACCATGTTATCGATTGAATCATAACCCTTACATAAACAGACTCCAGCCCGATCACTTAGTCGGGGTCTAGGGCGGGCTCGATCATACAACAAAGTGTGCACGCGACCGAGTCACGAGAAATCGCATCGCGATTCCCCAAGATGCGCACATCTAAGGGCCACTTGGTGTATAAACGACCGCCAGCCAGATCACAACTAAGGTCTCGAAAACCCATACTAAGACATGCATGTTATAAACATACACGCAGCACACATGCCTAGTATGAACAGCAGGTATCATCACATAACTCTACTAAGTACTCTTTATTGATATACACATAGAGCATACAAAGATCACATGTCTGTGATCACATTTCATCATACAACGGAAGCAAATTAGGTCTGAGTACAGACAAGTTTAACAAATGGCTTAGAGAAGACTTGTAAACATACATGCCCTTCCACGAGGGACCAGACTGCTTTCTGGGACTATGCTAACTTAGTCAACGTCGAGCTTCAGGTCGGTGACTCCATCGGGGTCCGGGTTCTCATCTAAAACATAGAATAAGAAAATGTGAGTACAAAGTCATACTCAGCAAGACTTACATCAGAACTAAACTACTCATGCTCAAGTATCAAGGTAAAGGGAGGTGGGGTTTCATCATGCAGAAGTGCCAGCTTTGACTTGGCTAGTCCTGTACTACGAGTACCAGACTTGAGGTAAGAAGCGTACACGAGTCCACTACATCTCCAACCAAAACACCACTATGGATACTTCCTCGACTTCCCTGCGAAGAAGCACACCATAGCACTCACGCTTATCTTGCGAGTTTTATAAGTATCCATTCAAGTTGGCTATGATCAAGTAAAGGTTTCCAAGTAGTCCATAACCGCGGACATGGCTATTCGAATAGTTCATTAACCCTGCAGGGGTGTACATCTTCACACGCGTGTCATCACTTATCGCCTCGTTCTTGTCACCCTTCAAGCGGGTGTCGGACGTGGATGAAACAAAGGCACTAACCTCACATCACCTTGTCTAATCCAGGAGTCGACTACCTGAGTTTGGCACCTCTCGAGAGTCCGGCCGGTTCCACGAAACGGACTCAGATAATGCAAGGGACCGAGACGCCACCTCTGCCATATGGTTTCACTGCCTCACAAGTCCACCCACATATCTATATGATGCAACCTTTTCTTCATTCTTTTTCTATGCACATGCCAAATGGAAAGCCCGAATCTATTGTGACTCCTGGACCGGATCGGGTACGTAAAGAGGCCAAACGGGGCTCCCATAAACCCTACATGTGGTCATACTCTTTGTCTTGGATCACAAAACAGGAACTCGGGGCCTAGGGAAGTGTTCAACGAGACAACCCACTATGTACTCCTACACAGCCTCTCATCGTTCACCTTTGTTTAGGGTGGATTCACCAACACGATATCATTTATAACACTGTGTTCATTCCATCCCGACTCACAATCATAACATCCTCATTGTATCACTAAGCAGCAATAAGCAGTAACAGTTGCAGGGGCCACATGCTCATCAATCAACTCCTATATCTGCTAGGATTGTGGTTTGCTTAATACGGTGACAACATGATAGGTCATGCATCGGAATGGGTTCAACTATGCGAAAAAACGTGTCTCGGTGATCTCCTAAACATGCATAAGCGAGACTGAGAGGGAATTGGGATTTTATAGACATGATCAATGGGGTTTTCTTGCCTTGCTGACGATACACGGGTCTTATCGGTGGTCTTCTCCTTCGGGGGTGATCACCGTCTCGGAGGCACTGTTACCGGCACAATCATCAACAAGAGAGGCGGGGGACAACATTGAAATAGAATGCACAAGCACATGTTTATGTGGTCACATGATGTGAATGGTACTGGTTTGTGGTACATTTGATTTAAATGAAGCGTATTGCATTTGATATGCAAATTCAAACTCCACATATGAATTTCAATTTAACCAAAATGCAAATGCTATTGTTTGTTCTTTATTAACCATGTGATCATGTGTGTAATGTGCCTCTGATGTATAAGTGATCATGTTTGCATTGCAATGGTTCAAAGTGGAAAAACATTTGAATTAAATTTGAATTAATTCCAATTAAGCCAAATAGCAAAAGCTACTGGTCCAATTTTAAATTCAACCCAAACATGGTTGAAAGTTACATATTTGGATAGAGAATTTTCTGCTGATCCTTTTTCATATATTATTTGTCCAATTTGGAGTTAATATGAATTTTCTATGATTTATTGAAGTTTTGGCTATTTTCTGGAATTTTCTAATTTATTTTAATTCTTTTTAAAACAGAAACTGATTTACTGCGTCATCCCTGCGTCACAGTGACGTCAAGGGGGGTCTGACTGCTGGGGCCCCCATATCAGTCTCTCAGGGATTAACCCCGGTTGGATTAAAAATAACAGAGGCCATTAGGGGGGCTAGGCCATTAGGAGTGGGCTTCCCGGCCACCAGGGGCCTTGCAGAGGGCACCGGTCGGCTCCCCGTGGCCTCGCACATACGATGGACTAGTCCATCGTCGCCGGGGAGGACCACGGCATCGACGGCTTCAAATTTCGCGGCGGCCGGAGCTTTGACCTCGTCGGAATCGGCTCCGGGGCACGGGAGGAGGCGGGAATAGGGGGATCTGCTCACCGGAGCACGAGGAGAACGATGACGTCCACGGCGGGGTCGGGGAAGCGCTGCAAGCGGCGAATCGACGGCTGCGGAAGTGCGGCTCCGGCGACGACTCGTGGAGGAATCCGGCGTCTACGTGGCGAAGGAGCTGGCCATCTTCTGCACGGGGACGTAGGAGTTCCCGGCGCTCCCTCTAGACAACTTGGCTGGAGCTCTTGCTGGCTGGGAGCACGCGTGCGCGCGGCGGCGCCCTCCGGTGCGCTTCGGCCGTTGAGGAAACGACGAGGGGAAGGACGCAGAGAGAGCAGAGAGTGAGGGTAAAGGGGAGGGGGCTTCTGGGCGTCCTCGCGACGAGCCTGGAGGCGAGGGGGAGGTCTAGAAGCCTCTGGCCATCGCGGTGGCAGTCGTCGCCCCCGGCATGCTGGACAGCGAGCTGCTTGGGGGTAGACGACAACAGGGGTGGCTGGGCTGGGCCGGCCAGATGGGCCAGGGGAATGAGTTGGGCCTCTTTTCCCCTCTCTGTCTTTACTTCTTTTTCTTTAAACTTTTCTGCTATTTTGTTTTTCTTTTGAAAAAAATAATAGCAAAGCATTTTATAAAATCCTCAAAACTTTTATGTGACCTTACATGGCATAACACTAGCCACTCACAAGTTTTTGGAAATTTTGAAATTCAAATGATTTGAATTTCAAATCAAATAGGGGTTTATTTAATTTTCCAAGGAATTGTTTGAAAATTAGAAAATTCCATGACCATGGGATTGATCCCAAAACACTTTTAAAATGATCAACATCATTTATAGGAATTTTCCAAATGTTCAAAAGATTTTTGGAGAAAGATTTTTTTATCTGGCTATTTAAATTAAATTCTCAGGGCTTTTCTTTTCCCCAATTTTGTTTTTATTTTTGAATTTTTCACATGATGCAAAGGGATCAAAGAACCCTAGCACTTACCCTATCTGGGGTTGTGACAGTCTTCGCCAATATTTTTAAAATAATAAAACTGAATTTTTGGCTTTACCAAAATATTAAATAAAAATAAAAAATTTGCAACTTATTTTTAAATATTTTTATATACTTTTCTAGCATTTTAAAAATACCGAAAACCCCGAAAATTGATTTAAAAACTTTTTCGGAGCATAAATAAATTCCCAAAATATTTTTAGAAATTATTTATAACTCCAAAGTAAATTTAAAAAGTCTCTCAAAAATATTTTAAACTATTTTCCAACAAATTTAAAATGGGGATAAGTCCTTTTATATCCTTTCTAGCGAACTGTCATGTGTTGAAAAATGTTAAAAAATATTTTGAAACTCCAGAAAAATGCGGAAGTAGCATGAGATGCATATGATGATCTATTAACATCTGAATTTAGAAAATTGGGATGTTACAAACCTACCCCCCCTTAAGATGAATCTCGTCCTCTAGATTCGGGCTCGCTAGCAAAGAGATGCTAGTGGTCTTGCGTCAGATCTTCTTCACGCTCCCAAGTTGCTTCCTCTTTGGTATGATGATCCCACTGAACCTTGCATAGCCTGATCGTCTTGGTGCGGGTAACTATCGGGACCCGGGGTTCGCGTATGCAAGTACAGTTAAGACATAGTCATATGGAGAGCCGAGAACCGCACCCACTTGTCTAAGCAGACAAGGCCAAGCACTGAACATTCTCGGAAAGCATCGTACGTGAGGGGCATCCCATCCAGGCCGGATGATCAACTGTGATGGGTCCTCATCGTCCGCACACAAGTCTAATGATATGGGTGGTGAACTCCCATATTCAAAGACAAGTCGCCTCAACCATACTATCGACTATCTCAAAACTCTTACATAGACTTACTCCAGCCCGATCACTTAGTCGGGGTCTAGGGCGGGCTCGATCATACCACAAAGTGTGCACGAGACGGAGTCTCGGACAATCGCATCGCGATGCCCCAAGCTGCGCACATCTAAGGGCCACTTGGTGTATGAAAGACCGCCAGCCAGAACACAACTAAGGTCTCGAAAACCCATACAAAGACATGCATGTTATAAACATACACGCAGCACACATGCCTTGTATGAACAGCAGGTACCATTGCAAATCTCTACAAAGTGTACATTTTATTTATAACTCTTATAGAGTACACACAGAGATCACATACATGTGATCCAACATTACAACATAAAGCGGAAGAAAATTATGTCTGAGTACAGACAAGTTTAACAAATTGGCTTAAGAAGCCTTATTCAAACATAAAGCCCTCCACGAGGAAACCAGTCTGCTGACTGGGACTAGACTAGCTTAACTTCAGTCGTCCAGCTCGATGAAGAAACCACCTTCGGGGTCAGTGGCGTCATCTAAAACATAGATTAAGCAAACGTGAGTACAAAGGCGTACTCAACAAGACTTACATAGGAGCTATACTACTCATGCACATGTATCAAGGAAAAGGGAGGTGGGGTTCACTTGTAGAAATGCCAGCTTTGACTTGGCTAATCCTGAACTACGAGTACCAGACTTGAGATAAGAAGCGTACACGAGTCCACTACTTTCACCAACCAATACACCACTATGGTGCCTTCCTCGACTTCCCCACGAGAAAGCACGCCATAGCACTCACACTTATCTTGGTGTATTTTAGAAGTATCCGGTTCAAGTTATCTAATAATCAAGCTAAGCTTTCCAAGTAGTCCATAACCGCGGACGCGGCTATTCGAATAGTTTTGTTAACCTTGCAAGGGTGTACCGCTACACACACATGACCATCATTTACCGCCTTTGATCTCGACACCATTCAAGGGGTGCCAGCGAGGATGCTCACCACAACTGTTACCTCATAGCCTATCTAGTCCAAGAAAGCCGCCTACTTGGGTTGGCTACCACCATCGTGAACCCGGCCGGTTTACCAAAGTGGACCCAAGCGATGTGTGCGTGGTGCATAAGCCGGTCTCGGGTGAGCCGTTCTCTCACTTAGCATCCAGGCCACAAGCCTACCAGAACTCCGAACTACTGCGACATCTGGACATCGAAAGGGATGAGTTAATAGGTTGAGAGGGGTCAGTGAGCCCAATGTGTGGTTGTACTCTTCATCTTGGATCACCACACAAGAACTCGGACTTAGGACGGTGTTCAACGAGACAACCCACCCTGTACTTCTACACAGCCTCTCATCGTTCACCTTGTATTAGGGTCGATTCACCAACACTTTTCTACCATCATCAACATGATCATTCCCATCCCGACTCACATCACAGTAACAACATGGTATCATACTAAGCATGCAATAAGCGATAACATTTGCAGGGGCCACATGATATCAAACAACTCCTACAGTTGCTAGGATTGTGGTTTGCTTACTACTGTGACAAATGATAGGTCATGCAAAGGAATGGGTTCATCTATACGGTAGAATCGTAACATGGTGATCATCCTAAACAATGCATAAGCGAGACATGAGAGGGAAGTGGGATTTTATCGACATGATCAATGGGGTTTTGCTTGCCTTGCTGACGAGGTTCGGGTTCTGGATCTTCAGCGAAGGGGGTGACCTCTTGCTCCGGTTCCACCTCTACTCGACAAACAAAGCACGAAGTAGCAATCAATATGAATGCAATGCTCAAGCACATGATTGAATGTTAATGCTTGAAGTACAAGTTTTGATGTGTGAGGCAATTCCATTTAAGTGGAATATATTGCATTTAAAATGCAAATTCAAACTCCACATTTGAATTCAACATTAACCAAGTTATATGTGATATAGTTTGATCATTTTGAATTACCTTCAAATGTGTATGATATGCCTCTGATGTGTAAGTGAAATGTAGCATGTTTCCATGGTTCAAGTTGCAAAAATATTTGAATTGAATTTGATTTAATTACATTTAAATCAAATAACAAATGCTACTGATCACATTTTAAATTCAACTCAAACAGAGTTGAAAGTTGCATATTTGGAAAGATAATTTTCTCCTGATCATTTTTCATATATTATTTGTCCAATTTGGAGTTAATATGAATTTTCTATGAATTTCCAAAATTTGGGGTATTTTCTGGATTTTCTGGAATTATTTAAACCATTTTGCTTTTCTGGAAAAATGGTTTACTGCGTCATGCTGATGCAAGCATGACCTCAGCAGGGGCCTGACTGGTGGGCCAGCCAAGTCAGTGGCAGAGGGATTTAATCCTCTCTGTTTAATTAACAGAGAGGGGTTAGGGTGCTGGGGCATAGTAGTCAGTGGGTTAGGGGGGGGATTAGCTTAGTGGCCTCGGGCCCACGAGTAGGAGAGAGAGAGAGGGGAGGTTAATGGCGACGGCGGCCGTGGACTCGCCGGAGTCTTGCCGGAGTCGGGGTTTTGGGCACGGGGAGGGTCCTGGAGGGCATGGACTTGCTCCTTGGGGTCGTCCGCATCGAGTGGTGTCATCAGGGGGCCACGGGGATCACCGGAACATCATCGGCGACGAGCGGCGGCGGAAGTCGGGAACTGGACTCGTCGGTTTCTTCATTTTGTGCATGGATTTGGAAACTGAGAGTATAGAAACGAAGCTGGGTGTGTGCGGAACTAGTGGAGCCATCCAGGGGTCAAACGGGTGCTTTGGTGCATGTCCTCGACGACGAGCGGCGGCGTTTGGACTCGGACCTCGTCGAAATCATGCAAACGGGAACGGGAGGATGCGTGGATGGAGGCAAAAGAACGGCAAGCTCACCCTAATCGCGATGAAGGGCTCGGGGAGGCCGGGGAGTGCTTGGCGTGGACGAATTTGAGGTTGGACTCGTCGGCGGCCGGCGGCGATTCCTTAAAGCTGGCGTCACTTGGAGTGCTCCTGGGCTTCGATTGATCTGGGGGAAAGACGAAGTCGTCGACGCTGGTTCGATTGGACACGGTGGCACGGCTCGGGGACGACTGTGGCTACGTGGGCTCGTCGGCGTGCTCCACGGCGGTCTTCGGGCGGCGACGAATCGGGCGCAGGAGGAGGAGGAAGACGAAGAGGAGGGGGGGAATGGATCAGGACGGCTGCGCGGCGTCTCCAGCGAAGGGATAAGGCGCGGGACAGGCAGGCAGCTGCCTGTCGTGCCCACGGCGGTCGCCGGCGAGGTGCCTGCCTGCCTGGAGGGAAGAAGACGCATGTAACCCCCTCCAGGTGGGCTGGGCCGGCCAGGTGGGCTGCGTGGAGTTAGCTGGGCTGAAACCAGGTAAGTTCCTTTTTCCTTTTCTCTCTGTTTAATCTTTCCTTTCTTTTTCTGTAATTTGTTTTGGCTCTGATAAAAATACCAAACCATTTTATTAAATGCTGAAAACTTTTACATGGCCTCATAATAATATAGACTAGCCACTCATAAACTTTCAACATTTTTAAAATTCAAATGATTTGAATTTTAAATCAAAAAGGGGTATTTCTTTAATTCCAAGGTACTGTTTGAATATTTGAAAAATCTAGGAGCATGGGGTGGGTCCCACATCAGTGATATGTGATCACACTCATTAATAAGACTTTTCAAAACTCTAACATGAATTTTTGGAAAATATTTTTATCTGGCCTTTTGAATTAATTCATCTGGGGGGTGTTCCTTCTCCCATTTTGATTTTGAATTTGATTTCCAAGATTTCTTTTTGAAATTTTGACATGATGCAAAGGTACTAGCTAACCCTAGCACATACCTAACAGAGGGATCTGACAACTCGCCCCCACTCAAAAGAATCTCGTCCCGAGATTTAGAAGTCTGCGGGAGGAAGGAGGGGTACTCGGTAAGGAGACGGTCTTCTCTTTCCCACGTGGCTTCTCTTTCAGAGTGGTGTGACCATTGCACTTTCAGAAACCTAATCTTCTGACGACGAGTGACACGCTCTGCGGAATCAAGAATACGAACGGGGTATTCTCGATAAGAAAGGTCATCTTGGAGATCAAGCATTTCATGGTCGACTTCGCGGATGGGGTCCTTGAAGCAACGCCTGAGTTGGGATACATGGAATACATCGTGTACTCGGGAAAGGTGCGGAGGTAGTTCAAGTTGGTAGGCAACTTCTCCACGTTTAGCTATAACGCGGAAAGGTCCGATGTAACGTGGGGCCAACTTGCCTTTGATACCGAAACGTTGGGTTCCCTTCAGAGGAGTAACCCGGAGGTAAGCCTTCTCATCCAGATTGTAGCTTTCTTGCCTATGACGACGATCATAGTAGCTTTTCTGACGAGACTGGGCTGCTTTCAATTGATCACGAACAATGCGAACTTGATCTTCTGCTTCCTTGATCATATCCGGTCCAAAGAATTGTCTTTCACCGGTTTCAGACCAGTTTAGTGGTGTTCGACACCGTCGTCCATACAGGAGTTCAAAAGGAGCCATGTTCAGACTAGATTGAAAACTATTGTTATAAGCAAATTCGGCATATGGAAGAGAATTCTCCGAATTCTTTCCGAATGAGATAACACAAGCTCTGAGCATGTCTTCAAGAATTTGGTTAACCCTTTCGACTTGACCGCTAGACTGAGGATGAAAAGCCGTACTAAAGGAGAGATGAGTTCCCAAAGCACGTTGGAAGCTTCCCCAAAATCTAGAGGTGAAAAGGCTACCGCGATCAGAATTAATTTCCAACGGAACACCGTGAAGTGATACAATTCTGGAGATGTACAAGTCCGCTAACTGACTAGCAGTTATAGACTCGCGAACCGGAAGGAAGTGAGCAACTTTGGAAAGCCTATCTATGACAACGAAGATGGCATTGTTTCCTTTCTGGGTTCTTGGAAAGCCGGTGATGAAGTCCATACCGACTTTGTCCCATTTCCACTCAGGAATGGACAAAGGTTGAAGTGTACCAGCAGGTCTTTGATGTTCTGCCTTAATGCGACGACAAACATCACATTCGGCGACAAATTGAGCAATGTCTCTCTTCATCCTAGTCCACCAAAATCTCTGGCGTAGATCTCGGTACATTTTCGTGCTACCGGGATGAATTGAGAGGGGTGTGTCATGGGCTTGCTTGAGGATGAGTTGCCTTAGTTCCTTATTCTTAGGTACTACCAAACGATTTCCAAAGAAAACCTTTCCCTTGCTATCTGTGGAGAAACATTTAGCAACTCCGCTAGCAATGTTCTCCTTGATCCGGCGAACACCTCGTGCACGCCTTTGGGAAACTATAATTTGATCCTCAAGGGTTGGTTTCGCCACCAAGGTTGAAAGATAGCCATGAGGAACAATCTCAAGATTGAGCTTGCGAAATTTCTCATGAAGAAGTGGTTGATACTGCTGCAACATGAGGTTGTTACAGTACGACTTACGACTTAGTGCATCAGCCATGACATTGGCTTTGCCTGGGGTGTAAGAAATTGCTACGTCATAATCTTTTATCAACTCAATCCAGCGTCTTTGCCTGAGATTAAGATCTGGCTGGGTGAAAATATACTTGAGGCTTTGGTGGTCGGAATAAATCTCACAACGATTACCAAGGAGGTAATGTCGCCAAGTTGTTAGAGCATGAACTACGGCAGCGAGTTCAAGGTCATGGGTAGGATAATTCTCTTCATGTGGCCGCAACTGGCGTGAAGCATAAGCTACCACATGTCGATCTTGCAGAAGTATGCATCCTAACCCTTGCCGTGATGCATCACAATAGATCTCGAAATCCCTTTTGGTGTCTGGAGGTGCAAGTACGGGTGCGGAAGTCAATCTTCTTTTTAGCTCTTGAAAGCTTTCCTCGCACTTGGGAGTCCATAAGAATTTCTTATCTTTCTTGAGGAGTTCAGTTAGAGGCTTTACAACTTTAGAAAAGTTCTCGACGAAGCGACGGCAATAGCTGGCTAGGCCAAGAAAACTTCTAACTTGCTTAACCGATTCAGGTGGAGACCAGTCAAGGACGGCCTGAACTCTCTCGGGATTCACAGCAATGCCTTTTGCAGAAATTACGTGGCCTAAGTAGGTCACTTCTGGTAGCCAGAATTCACACTTGGAGAATTTAGCGTACAGGCGATGCTTTCTAAGTTTCATCAATACCAGCCTTAAGTGTTCGGCATGATCTCCTTCGTTCTTCAAGTAGATGAGAATATCATCAACATAAACTACAACAAATTTATCTAGGTACTCCATGAAGATCGAATTCATCAAGCGTGAGAATGTGGCGGGGGCATTGGTTAAACCAAAGGACATGACGGTATACTCGTAAAGACCATAACGAGTAGTAAAAGCCGTTTTGGGAATGTCCTCGTTTCGGATTCTGATCTGATGATAACCTAATCTCAAATCCATCTTGGAGAAGACGGAGGATCCTGCAAGTTGATCATAAAGATCATTGATCCTGGGCAGTGGGTATTTGTTCTTTATCGTCGCTAAATTTAGCGGGCGATAATCTACGCACATCCTTTCTGTTCCATCTTTCTTTTTTACGAACAGAACGGGGCAACCCCATGGCGATGAGCTAGGGCGGATGAAGCCTTTTGCCAACGAAGCATCAAGTTGGGTTTTTAGCTCAGCTAACTCATGTGGGGCCATTTTATATGGGCGTTTGGAAATTGGTGCGGTTCCTGGAACAAGATCCACTATAAATTCTACACACCTGTCGGGTGGCATGCCCGGCAGCTCTTCAGGAAAGACATCCGGGAAGTCACGAACCACCGGAATATCTTCAAGTTTGGGAAGGGGGAGTACATTCAAAGAATGCACTTGGGTTCTTGTTCTGGGTGAGGTATAGCTGATGGTTTTACCCGAAGGGTGGGTGAGTTTCACGGATTTGCCTTTGCAATCCAGGTAGGCATTTTGTCTTGATAGCCAATCCATGCCAAGGATGACATCAATGTCTGAAGACTTGAGGGCTATGAGTGAAGAAAGGAATACTAAACCCTCAATTGCAATTTGATTACCATGGCTCACTCTATTAGTTTGCCATCTTGACCCTGGAGTTTGAATAACCATCGGGGTGGACAATTCAACAAAGGGTAACTCATGACGAAGTGCATAACTTTCCGACATGAATGAATGAGATGCTCCTGGGTCGAAAAGAACGGAAGTAGGAACAAAATTGACTGGGAGCGTACCAAGAATGACGTCAGTGGTGTCGTCAGTCTCTTCAGCGGCAACCTGGTTCAGACGTCCACGAGTTGCGGAAGGAGCGGGTTTGGCGGTGAAGACCTTCTGGGGTGGCTTGCCACGACTATTGTTGTTGTTGGTGCTGCCTCCGGCATGTGGTGGAGCATTTTGGTTCTGGACCTGGTTCTGGGGGCACTCGCGAGAGTAGTGGCCTGCCTGACCACACTTGTAGCAAGCTCCGAAAACAGTGCGTGGAGCTGGGTGGAACTGGGTGGGTGGACGAGGCGCCACATAGGATGGCCTCGGGGGGTTGTTCTGGCGGAACATGCTATTGGGGATCCAAATCTTGCGCTTCTGGGAGCCAGAACTGGATGAACTATCATCTCTGGGGTGTTTGCGAAAGTCGTTGGGGGTGTTCATGTCCTCTGCCTTGATGGCCTTGTTGACAAGGACCTGGAATGTGGAAAATTCATGAAGGTTGAGCTCGCGACGGAGTCCACTGTTGAGGCCATGACGGAACCTCTCTTGTTTCTTGGAGTCGGTGGAGACTTCTTCAGTTGCATAACGAGCAAGTCGGTTGAACTCACGACTAAACTCGTCCACGGATCTCCTGCCTTGAGTGAGGTTACAGAACTCCTCACGTTTGCGGTCCATGAGACCCTTGGGGATGTGGTGCTCGCGGAAGGACGTGCAGAACTCCTCCCAAGATGCAGGTGGTCCAACTGGGCGCATATTCAGAAAATTCTCCCACCAAGAGCTTGCTGCACCTTCAAGGTGATAGGTGGCATAATTGACCTTGTCGCCATCTGCAACATGGCCGGCTTGGAGCTTCCTCTCGATGCTGCGGAGCCAGTCATCAGCGTCAAGGGGCTCGGTGGAGTAACTGAAAACCGGGGGATGAAGCCGGATGAAGTCGTTCAGGGACACCAGCTCATTGCGCTGCTGAGTGGTGTTGCGTGCGATGACTTCCAACAGGTGGTGAGAGTCACGGCGGTTCCTCTCGACCTCCATCAGAACTTGGGCCATCGTGGGTGGGGGTGGAAGGTTGTCTTCCTCCTGGTTGTTCCCACGACCTTGGTTACGACCAACCTGGCCACGAGTTCCTTGAGACATCCTAAGGTGGAAAAACCAAAGTCAAACGGAGTTGATTGAAGAGTCTAATCAAGGTATTGAAGTACTGTAAGGATTACAGAGCAAAGAAAGTAATCATCTTGACAACATGGTGATAAAGCATACAAGCCATATATTCACAAGCTGTCATACAAACCATACATCGTTTTAGTACAAGCACCAAGCTAATAGAAACGTGCTGAAGATGATACATCCTTCAGAGGCACTCTGACTTCCTATACATTATTTATCTAAGCCTCTGGATCTTAGACACCTTGCTTACAATATACTAGGATACTACTACATCCTCACTAAGTAAGACCACAGGCGGTCTCACTCATCTCCATCTCCATAGTAATCCTCGTAAAAGTTACCCGCGTATCCCGGTAGCTGGAGGTGACCATCGGAAAACACGGAGGCTTGTGGACCCTGATATCCATTTGGGAAAGGATGGGGCCTAGGTCCAGTGTAGGGTGGAAGCAAAGGACCACGAGGTGGAAAAATTCGTCCAATCTCGGGCCAAGCAACTCGAGAAGGCATCTGGGTCCTTACTGGATAGATCGCATCGTACTCCACTGATCCCACGCTCACAAAGGGTGCCAAGAGCGTCAGTGCTCGGTACAGACGAACACGAGTAGCGTGGAGCTCAAAACGGAGAGCACGTGCATCACGATCTCTGTCACTAGCAAACCTAGCAGTCACCTGGAGTGCTGGATCCTCTGCAGAGTGATCTGAGTAGAGTCCGGTGTAATATCCCTCTTCTCCTGGAAGTGCAGCAGGGATATAGCGGAAAGAAGTCTCTCTCAGCATGGTGTGCTCCTCTCTCAGCAGTGTAATACATGAATATGCAGCATCCTGCACAGCCATGTTCTCGGTAACGCCGATGCCATGTCCAAAGTGGATAGGCTGGGTGACTCCAACGTGGTGCGGGTAGATCCGGACAATGCAGTGGAACTGCGTCTGGTTGAAGTCGTGGAACTGCTCCTCGATGGTGTACTCAGGGTACCATCGATATCCAACGTAGGACA
This sequence comes from Bromus sterilis, assembly GCA_950022295.1. NCBI lineage: Eukaryota > Viridiplantae > Streptophyta > Magnoliopsida > Poales > Poaceae > Bromus > Bromus sterilis. The sequence goes on along the minus strand of OX465601.1, from coordinate 130,471,386 downwards.
TCATCTCGATCAACGTGGCGGGATGGCCACGCACACCGAGGCACCTGGTCAAACGAACAATCTGCCGAGGGGGGAGATCTGCCATCTGAAACAGAAAGGAGTTTGCAAATGCATCAGATTATGAAATAAACCTGGAATGAATCGGACATCATAACGGCTGCAATTGTAAGAAATGACAATTTCTTTCAATCATGAAAAACAACACTTACATAATACGATGTAAGAAATCAGCATTACAACAATGCTAGGAAAACCTGACACAACTTTCCTATGGCTATAAGGAAGCAAACAACGAGATATGCTAATCAGACAGAGGGGAGCCTAGTCCTATCTTCCCGTAGAACAAGATGAGGTGACTCAGAACTCCGAACGAAGGGGGTAAGGAGAAAAATGAAGCCTTACATTGTTCCCATATATACCCAGAGTAACTATATAACTATAGCAAGCTAGACTCAACTTCGGCCAAGGCTATTAGTCCTACAGTCAGTCCTGCTCTGATACCAAGTCTGTCGGGACCCGGGGTTAGCGTATGCAAGTACAGTTAAGACATAGTCATATGGAGAGCCGAGAACCGCACCCACTTGTCTAAGCAGACAAGGCCAAGCACTGAACATTCTCGGAAAGCATCGTACGTGAGGGGCATCCCATCCAGGCCGGATGATCAACTGTGATGGGTCCTCATCGTCCGCACACAAGTCTAATGATATGGGTGGTGAACTCCCATATTCAAAGACAAGTCGCCTCAACCATACTATCGACTATCTCAAAACTCTTACATAGACTTACTCCAGCCCGATCACTTAGTCGGGGTCTAGGGCGGGCTCGATCATACCACAAAGTGTGCACGAGACGGAGTCTCGGACAATCGCATCGCGATGCCCCAAGCTGCGCACATCTAAGGGCCACTTGGTGTATGAAAGACCGCCAGCCAGAACACAACTAAGGTCTCGAAAACCCATACAAAGACATGCATGTTATAAACATACACGCAGCACACATGCCTTGTATGAACAGCAGGTACCATTATAATTCTCTACAAAGTGTACATTTTATTTATAACTCTTATAGAGTACACACAGAGATCACATACATGTGATCCAACATTACAACATAAAGCGGAAGCAAATTATGTCTGAGTACAGACAAGTTTAACAAATTGGCTTAAGAAGCCTTATTCAAACATAAAGCCCTCCACGAGGAAACCAGTCTGCTGACTGGGACTAGACTAGCTTAACTTCAGTCGTCCAGCTCGATGAAGAAACCACCTTCGGGGTCAGTGGCGTCATCTAAAACATAGATTAAGCAAACGTGAGTACAAAGGCGTACTCAACAAGACTTACATAGGAGCTATACTACTCATGCACATGTATCAAGGAAAAGGGAGGTGGGGTTCACTTGTAGAAATGCCAGCTTTGACTTGGCTAATCCTGAACTACGAGTACCAGACTTGAGATAAGAAGCGTACACGAGTCCACTACTTTCACCAACCAATACACCACTATGGTGCCTTCCTCGACTTCCCCACGAGAAAGCACGCCATAGCACTCACACTTATCTTGGTGTATTTTAGAAGTATCCGGTTCAAGTTATCTAATAATCAAGCTAAGCTTTCCAAGTAGTCCATAACCGCGGACGCGGCTATTCGAATAATTTTGTTAACCTTGCAAGGGTGTACCGCTACACACACATGACCATCATTTACCGCCTTTGATCTCGACACCATTCAAGGGGTGCCAGCGAGGATGCTCACCACAACTGTTACCTCATAGCCTATCTAGTCCAAGAAAGCCGCCTACTTGGGTTGGCTACCACCATCGTGAACCCGGCTGGTTTACCAAAGTGGACCCAAGCGATGTGTGCGTGGTGCATAAGCCGGTCTCGGGTGAGCCGTTCTCTCACTTAGCATCCAGGCCACAAGCCTACCAGAACTCCGAACTACTGCGACATCTGGACATCGAAAGGGATGAGTTAATAGGTTGAGAGGGGTCAGTGAGCCCAATGTGTGGTTGTACTCTTCATCTTGGATCACCACACAAGAACTCGGACTTAGGACGGTGTTCAACGAGACAACCCACCCTGTACTTCTACACAGCCTCTCATCGTTCACCTTGTATTAGGGTCGATTCACCAACACTTTTCTACCATCATCAACATGATCATTCCCATCCCGACTCACATCACAGTAACAACATGGTATCATACTAAGCATGCAATAAGCGATAACATTTGCAGGGGCCACATGATATCAAACAACTCCTACAGTTGCTAGGATTGTGGTTTGCTTACTACTGTGACAAATGATAGGTCATGCAAAGGAATGGGTTCATCTATACGGTAGAATCGTAACATGGTGATCATCCTAAACAATGCATAAGCGAGACATGAGAGGGAAGTGGGATTTTATCGACATGATCAATGGGGTTTTGCTTGCCTTGCTGACGAGGTTCGGGTTCTGGATCTTCAGCGAAGGGGGTGACCTCTTGCTCCGGTTCCACCTCTACTCGACAAACAAAGCACGAAGTAGCAATCAATATGAATGCAATGCTCAAGCACATGATTGAATGTTAATGCTTGAAGTACAAGTTTTGATGTGTGAGGCAATTCCATTTAAGTGGAATATATTGCATTTAAAATGCAAATTCAAACTCCACATTTGAATTCAACATTAACCAAGTTATATGTGATATAGTTTGATCATTTTGAATTACCTTCAAATGTGTATGATATGCCTCTGATGTGTAAGTGAAATGTAGCATGTTTCCATGGTTCAAGTTGCAAAAATATTTGAATTGAATTTGATTTAATTCCATTTAAATCAAATAACAAATGCTACTGATCACATTTTAAATTCAACTCAAACAGAGTTGAAAGTTGCATATTTGGAAAGATAATTTTCTCCTGATCATTTTTCATATATTATTTGTCCAATTTGGAGTTAATATGAATTTTCTATGAATTTCCAAAGTTTGGGGTATTTTCTGGATTTTCTGGAATTATTTAAACCATTTTGCTTTTCTGGAAAAATGGTTTACTGCGTCATGCTGATGCAAGCATGACCTCAACAGGGGCCTGACTGGTGGGCCAGCCAAGTCAGTGGCAGAGGGATTTAATCCTCTCTGTTTAATTAACAGAGAGGGGTTAGGGTGCTGGGGCCCAGTAGTCAGTGGGTTAGGGGGGGATTAGCTTAGTGGCCTCGGGCCCACGAGTCAGAGAGAGAGAGAGGGGAGGTTAATGGCGACGGCGGCCGTGGACTCGCCGGAGTCTTGCCGGAGTCGGGGTTTTGGGCACGGGGAGGGTCCTGGAGGGCATGGACTTGCTCCTTGGGGTTGTCCGCATCGAGTGGTGTCATCAGGGGGCCACGGGGATCACCGGAACATCATCGGCGACGAGCGGCGGCGGAAGTCGGGCACTGGACTCGTCGGGTTCTTCATTTTGTGCACGGATTTGGAAACCGAGAGTATAGAAACGAAGCTGGGTGTGTGTGGAACTAGTGGAGCCATCCAGGGGTCAAACGGGTGCTTTGGTGCATGTCCTCGACGACGAGCGGCGGCGTTTGGTCTCGGACCTCGTCGAAATCATGCAAACGGGCACGGGAGGATGCGTGGATGGAGGCAAAAGAACGGCAAGCTCACCCTGATCGCGATGAAGGGCTCGGGGAGGCCGGGGAGTGCTTGGCGTGGACGAATTTGAGGTTGGACTCGTCGGCGGCCGGCGGCGATTCCTTAAAGCTGGCGTCACTTGGAGTGCTCCTGGGCTTCGATTGATCTGGGGGAAAGACGAAGTCGTCGACGCTGGTTCGATTGGACACGGTGGCACGGCTCGGGGACGACTGTGGCTACGTGGGCTCGTCGGCGTGCTCCACGGCGGTCTTCGGGCGGCGACGAATCGGGCGCAGGAGGAGGAGGAAGACGAAGAGGAGGGGGGGAATGGATCAGGACGGCTGCGCGGCGTCTCCAGCGAAGGGATAAGGCGCGGGACAGGCAGGCAGCTGCCTGTCGTGCCCACGGCGGTCGCCGGCGAGGTGCCTGCCTGCCTGGAGGGAAGAAGACGCATGTAACCCCCTCCAGGTGGGCTGGGCCGGCCAGGTGGGCTGCGGGGAGTTAGCTGGGCTGAAACCAGGTAAGTTCCTTTTTCCTTTTCTCTCTGTTTAATCTTTCCTTTCTTTTTCTGTAATTTGTTTTGGCTCTGATAAAAATACCAAACCATTTTATTAAATGCTGAAAACTTTTACATGGCCTCATAATAATATAGACTAGCCACTCATAAACTTTCAACATTTTTAAAATTCAAATGATTGGAATTTTAAATCAAAAAGGGGTATTTCTTTAATTCCAAGGTACTGTTTGAATATTTGAAAAATCTACGAGCATGGGGTGGGTCCCACATCACTTGATATGTGATCACACTCATTAATAAGACTTTTCAAAACTCTAACATGAATTTTTGGAAAATATTTTTATCTGGCCTTTTGAATTAATTCATCTGGGGGGTGTTCCTTCTCCCATTTTGAATTTGAATTTGATTTCCAAGATTTCTTTTTGAAATTTTGACATGATGCAAAGGTACTAGCTAACCCTAGCACATACCTAACAAAGGGATCTGACAGTAACTCTTTCTGCAGTCTCCAGAATCTTCACATGTTTCTCCTCATAAGTCAGGTCACTCTCCAACTGAATTGCCTCAAGTGGCACTGTATCTCTCAAAGGAAAATATGACATCTCTGCATGACACTTCTTCAGCTGGGATACGTGAAACACATCATGAACTCCTGACAAAGCTTTTGGCAACTCCAACTGATAAGCTACCTCTCCTCTGCGCTCCAAGATCTTGTAAGGCCCCACAAAACGTGGTGCTAACTTGACCTTGATTCCAAACCTCTTGATTCCGCGAATTGGTGACACTCTGAGATACGCACGGTCTCCAACCTCATAGGTTACATCCTTGCACTTAGCATCTGCATAACTCTTCTGCATGGACTGTGCTATCTTCAGTCTATCACGGATCAACTTGACTTTCTCCTCGGCATCTCTGATCAGGTCTGGTCCAAACAACTGACGTTCTCGTACCTCATCCCACATCAACGGAGTCCTGCACTTCCTGCCATACAGTAACTCGAATGGTGCCATCTGAAGACTAGCCTTGTAACTGTTGTTGTATGAGAACTCAGCATACGGTAAGTTGTCATCCCAACTCGAACCATAGTCCAACGCACAAGCCCTCAACATGTCCTCCAAGATCTGATTGACTCTCTCGGTCTGCCAATCTGTCTGAGGATGGAACGTTGTACTGAACTCCAGCCTAGTGCCCAAGGTCTCATGCAACTGATGCCAAAACTTCGAAGTAAACTGAGTACCTCTATCAGACACAACCTTGCTTGGAACTCCATGCAAACACACGATCCTAGACATATAAATCTTGGTTAGCTTGGCACTGTTGTAAGTTGTCTTCACTGGAATGAAGTGAGCAATCTTGGTCAAATGATCAACAATTACCCAAATAGAATCAAATCCTGACCGAGTCCTGGGTAAACCAGTAATAAATTCCATACCTATCTGATCCCACTTCCAATCTGGTATAGGCAAAGGCTGCAACAATCCTGCTGGCTTCTGATGTTCAGCCTTGACTCTCTGGCAAACATCACACACATCAATAAAATGAGCTATCTCTCTCTTCAGGCTAGGCCACCAAAATCTCTCCCTCAAATCCAAATACATCTTGGTATTCCCGGGATGAATAGAATAAGGTGAATCATGTGCCTCCTGAAGAATCAACTTCCTGATCTCTGCATCTTGCGGTACACAAATGCGCTTCTCAAACCAAATGGCTCCATGCTCATCCTCACGGAAACCCTCTGCTTTCCCTCTGGTCATATTCACCTTTATCTCATCAATTTCTGCATCACCCTTCTGAGCCTCTCTGATTCTTTCCAACAGATTTGGCTTCACTTCCAATGTTGCCACATATCCCTTAGGAACTATCTCCAACCTGAGATTCTTGAACTGCTCACATAACTCACATGGCATATTCTTAGCATTAGCAACATTGATATGACTCTTACGACTCAATGCATCAGCAACAACATTCGCTTTACCAGGATGATACTGCACATTCAAATCATAATCCTTAATATGCTCCAGCCATCTACTCTGCCTGAGATTCAAATTCTTCTGAGTAAAGATATACTTCAAACTCTTATGATTAGTAAAAACATCACAATGATTACCAACAAGATATTGCCTCCATGTTTTCAACGCATGAACAACCGCAGCTAACTCCAAATCATGTGTAGGATAGTTCTGCTCATGGTTCTTAAGCTGACGTGAAGCATAAGCAACAACTCTACCTCCTTGCATCAAAACACAACCAAGTCCTCGACGAGATGCATCACAATATACTTGGAAATCCTTATGTATATCAGGCAGACATAAAACAGGTGCAGTTACTAACCGTTTCTTCAACTCCAGAAAGCTGGCTTCACATGCCTCACTCCAAACAAACTTATTCTCTTTCTTCAATAGCTCAGTCATTGGTTTTGCAAGCTTGGAGAAATTCTCAATGAACCTCCTATAATATCCTGCAAGACCCAAGAAACTGCGGATGTCTCCAACTGTCGCGGGTGTCTCCCATTCTGTAACTGTTGAAACCTTGGATGGGTCCACAGCTACTCCTTTTCCTAACACAACATGTCCAAGGAATCCTACCTCCTTCAGCCAAAACTCACACTTGCTGAACTTGGCATACAATTTGTGCTCCTTGAGCTTCTCCAATACCAAACGCAAATGTGCCTCATGCTCTTTCTCATTCTTGGGATACACCAATATATCATCAATGAACACCACAACGAATTTATCCAAGAACTCCATAAACACCTTGTTCATCATATTCATAAAGTATGCAGGAGCATTAGTCAATCCAAATGACATAAAAGTATACTCATACAACCCATACCTTGTCGTAAAAGCAGTCTTTGGAATATCCTTCTCCCGAATCTTCACTTGATGATAACCAGAACGAAGATCAATCTTAGAGAATACACAAGCTCCCTCCAACTGGTCAAATAGATCATTTATCACAGGTAAAGGATACTTGTTCTTGATAGTAACATCATTCAGAGAACGGTAATCCACACACATCCTCTGGGTTCCATCCTTCTTCTCAACAAACAACACTGGAGATCCCCAAGGTGACGAGCTTGGGCGAATGAACCCCTTTTCCTGAAACTCTCTGATCTGTTCCTTCAACTCTACAAGTTCATTAGCAGGCATCCTATACGGTCTCTTAGCAATAGGCCCAGTGCCTGGTATTAAATCAATAAGGAACTCAATCTCCCTATCCGGTAGCATACCTGGCAACTCCTCTGGAAACACATCCGGATAATCCCTCACAACATGCACATCATCCAGGCTACCCCCATTAAGAGAATTCACCTGAGCTTGCTGATGCTTATACTTGGACACATATCTGATCTTCTGTCCATTCGGTGCACGGAGAGTGATAGACCGACTGGCACAATCAATAACACGTTGATACTTGGCTAACCAATCCATGCCCAAATTAACATCCAAACCTTGTGACTCCAATACAATAAAATCGGTAGGAAAAACATGCTTCCCTATGGCTAGGCTCAATTGACAGCATCCCAAACTAGCTGAAATCTCTGCTCCCGGTGAACTTACGAGCATAGAAGACTTAAGAACTACGGTAGGCAACTTATGCTTATCCTCAAATGCCCTCGATATGAAAGAATGCGATGCACCAGAATCAAAAAGAACAAGTACGGGTACTGAATTGATAAAGAACTTACCAATCACAGCATCAGGCTCATCATAGATCTCCTCCACGTTGACATGGTTCACATGCCCCTTGTTGAAAGGATTGGTCTTGACGACTCCATTCCCATTGGACTCCGGGCAGTCTGTGGCATAGTGTCCCATGTTCTTTCACCTGAAACACTAGATGTGACTCAAGTCCTTTGGTGCCTGGCCATTCTGACGGTTGTTTCCATTGCCTCCATTGGCTCCATTGCTTCTCCCATTCCCATTGTTCCTTCCATTGCCATTGCCGTTGCCATTCTTGTTACCATTGTGGTGGTTGTGGCCATTATGGTTGTGACCATTCCCACCATGATGGTTGTGTCCTCCACTGTGAACATGGCCATTCCCACCACTGTGTTTATGTCCATGGTTATGTCCTCCATTGCCAGCATAAGAATTGCGTGGCTTCTGATGCAGTCCAAAGTTATACTTGCCACCATTTTTGTTGTTGTACTTCCTCTTGAGGTTCTCAATGGCCTGCTGCTTGCCTTCCAACACAATAGCTTTGTCTATGAGCGCCTGGCAGTTAGCAAAAGTAGCCACTGTCAACTAGACTCCCAACTCATCATTCAGCCCCTCCAAGAACTTCTCCTGCCTTGCAGCATCATTCTTGACATCATCTGGAGCATATCTGGCGAGCTTGTTTAACACCTCAACATACTCGGCCACTAAACGTCCTCCCTGACGCAAACTGCAAAATTCCTTCTTCTTCAAGCTCATGGCGCCTGCTGAAACATGTGCGGCACGAAAGGAAGACTGAAACTGCGCCCAAGTGATGGTGTTGATGGGGTAAGTCAGCAAGTAGTTGTCCCACCAAGCAGCGGCAGGACCCTCGAGCAAATGCGAGGCAAACCTCACTCTCTCTGCCTCAGTGCAGCCAACTATCTCCATATTCCGGCCCACTGAACGAAGCCAGTCATCCACCACTATGGGCTCAGGAGTGCTAGAGAACCTCTGAGGATTCAACCTCAGGAACCTTGCAAGCGTGTCCACAGGTGGTGGTGGCGCATTGTTGTTGTTGCCCATGTTCTGAGTGAGCAACTAGATCAGCTGAGCTTGTCCTTGAAGTAACTGCTGCATATAAGCTGGCACTCCATTGTTGTTGTTCTCATTCCCCGTGGGATCACGTCTCGGCGGCATCTGTTGGGAAAGAATAGGTAAGTTTTAGACAGAAAATAGCTAGGGAAATATGCTCCTACCCATATGCATATTATGATCATGGCAAGCATTATATATACAATACAATACATATATCACCAATCAACTTCACCAACCAATATCACCACAACAACAAACATATAACAATCATCAACCAATGCACTCATACGGAAAACCATCACATATCACACCATATAGTTTAAAATATATTTTATAACTGATATAAGATCCTCATAACAACCACGAGTAATACAAGATCCTCAACAACCACGAATAACATAAGAGTATATCAAGCAACTTAGTATTGCCATACCGAATAAGTCGACATGGTCAAATATGCTAACACGATAACGATAGCAAACTAAATTCCGGTGTAGTAATTCTTAATGCTGTCTTTGCTAAACAGCATGCGGCACTCGCGCCCGCTAATGCGGTTGTGCCTTTTGGGACTCAGCTCCTCTTCTTCTGCCGAGGTCTCTACTTCTGGCTCTTCTTCTGGTTCTTCAATTCCATTGGCCTTCATATTCTCCTTCAGCCTTGTCATCTCTGCTTGCATCTCCAACTTCTCCTTCTTCAGCTTGTTATTGTTCCTCTTGAGCCTGGTGTTCTTCTGCTGCAACTCAGTGATGGTGTAGAGGTCTGACTGAGTGCACTTCTCCAGGCAATGGATGTGCTTCTCCAGGCTTTGGATCATGTAGCTGGTTGTACCTGGCCAAATGGCCCCAGGCATATGCCTGAACCTCTTTGGTATTATGTTCCCCGATGGAAGAACCTTGGCCATTGTAAGGCCCGATGTGCGGTACTGTTCCAGATCTAGATGTTTCCATCCAGGTCCGGGGACGAAGCACATATCGGTCCCACCGCGACATATGACGAAGTCATATGCCCCGGATTTCCAACATGATATCACAACATTACAGATACAAGGATACAACATCTCATACAATCGGCATACAACTGCCTCAAATAAAATACAACAACGGAAGATACATGTCTGAGTACAGACTACAAGGAAATGCCTAGTGGCAAAGAGAAAACATCGATCCCATAACCACACGGGTCCAGGCCCTCCGTCGGGATCCGCCTAACTAGTCGTCGTCGAGTCTCCACGTGAAACGTCGATCACCATAACTGTTGTCGATCAAGAACCCTGAAAAGAGTTTGGGGGTAGAATCATGAGTACAGAGGTACTCAGCATCCAACTTTAGTGGTCATCTGACCCAGCAAGGACTTCATCACTCGTCATTCTAGGACAACTAGTAGTCTACGGTAAGGAAGGGGTAAGTGGTGAGGTTGCTGCCGCACTAGCATTTATGAAGTGGCTAACGTTCTAGAGAGTAAGATAAGAAGCCAAGCAATCGATGAGGAATCGCCTCCAACAAGTCTGCTATCCACCTACATACGCAAACATAACACCTATCCTATCCTTGTCCTCCTCTTCGCATCCCGACGAAGAAGAAGCAGTCAAGGCACACACACACGTTGATCAAGTTATATTAAGATTAACTCAGTTGTTGTTGTCAATGAACAAGGAGTAGGTCTCAAGTCGTCCATAACCGTGGACACGGCTTCTCGAAAAGATTTAACCCTGCAGGGGTGTACCAACTGCCCATTACAAGGCTCCGCACGCACGCCCATCTCTCTCAGTTGCTACCCATCACAGGCAACCATTTTATGATTTAGTTCCAAGAGATCCGAAACGACAAGTCCCTTTACTAACGACGAACAAATCCGGGTGGCCCCCGGTGAGACGACATCCAGCTCAGGAGCCGGCCGCGCTCTCGATCTGGTCTCTACCGTATGACTCCAGGTTTGGATTGCCGGTTAATCACACATGGGACACCGGGTCCTCAGCCGGTCATGATGGGCCAACAAGGGAACTATGTCCTCACTGGTCCGGGTTGTTTTAAATAATATCTGCCAGGAGCTACCCTACAGACACACACACGGTTTTCAAATGGTAAATCAGCTTGGGCCACCACTAGAAATGTTTGAAGCTAGATAGGTAAGAAAAGGGGACCCCATAAAATCCCACACACAGTTAGGCACGCTCAGTCTTAAAACCAATACCCGGAACTCGGGTCCTAGGTGACTCGAATGGAACAAAGCGTCGGGGCGGGATAGCCTAGACCTTCCATCCTTCGTCGAATATTGTCAACATTATAATAATCATACCATCAACAACAATATAATAATGAGATATCCCAAACCCAGGAGTAACAGGGTAACATCGTAGCATCCTAAGCATGCATACTAAGCAGGGGCTGAGCAACGAGCAATAGTAACATAGAAGTACAAGGTTTGCTGGGAGGGGACATGGCTGTATCGGTTTGAAAGAGGCTGTAAACATGTGGTAGGATCAAACATCGAACCTAACCTAGACTAGCATGCAAACCGCTGGTTGAAATAGAATGGATCATAAGTAATGTATAGTCCTTGCATGTTGATAAGTCGGGTTCCGAAGGTGTAGTTGATCGCAAGCTCGCATCGTCTCCGAATGGTACCCGCGGGACCACACAAGAAGTAAACACTGGAAAGCAATCAACGGTGCACCACTATTACTACGGAGCAATACAAGATCAAAGATACAACACAAGGCACGGCAACGCGATACGGATATATCGTCGAGAACGGTTACTAACAATTTAAGTGGGGTATCGGTCACACACGACGAATACTGCACGTTTACGGTGGTTCAAGTTGCTTAGCTACAGGTGATCAATCAACGGTTATTAACATGGCAACTCAATAAAGCATGGCATAGCACACAAACATGGCAAGAGGTGAAGCATAAATAAACTATCTACGCTAGTCAATTTAAGTGGGGTGAAATCCTAGACATGCCAACTATTACGGACCCCACGATAAATATTGCATTTGGTACTGTTTTTCCCTAAACAATATTTTATTATTTTTATTAGCAAGCAAGAGCAGAATAAACACAATCTACACAAAATTCTAGTCAAGTTACATATAAATAACACCCCAAACGGAGTTACGGTTAAAAAGATACAAGCAAAACAAGTAACGGGCACAAACTGCCAACATCACGAAGCACACTTTAGAGCAATGCATAAACAGGTTAAACAATGCAAACATGCTCACAAATGACTTGCAATTAAATTACACATGACATGGAAGGCATGGCAAAAAGAATCATGCAAAAAGACATCATAGATCAAAAGATGTTAAGCAAACAACATGGCATCACAAAGTAACAGACTTAGAGAAAAACAGAGGTGGCTGTCAAAAACAGCAGCATAGAAACTTTGGAGCTAAATTTCTATATGACCAGAAAGCATAACATGGACATGCAATACATGGAATGAAAGTAGACATGATTCTTAGCAATATGCAATTGGAATCACTCAAATCCGATAAAAGTTCGCGACACACTCGTTGACCGAAGTTGCAACAAAATAAAAGTTTCAGCAACAGCAGCACAATAACATCAGGATAGCTACTTTGGAGCAAGATTTAATACAGCTAAAGCACCCAAACATGGCAAGTTAAAGCATGAATTGAAGTACACATGATGCTTAACACATAGGAGAAAGAATCAATGCAATAGGCCTCATGGATTTGTTACAATCATCATGCAAAGTTGCAACAAAATAATAACAGCAGCACATAACAGGAAAAGTAGCAGTTTAACGGCCTGATGCCCTGTTTAGCACACAATTACACAATCAAGATGAGCTCCAATGCAAATGCTCACAAAAGATGAATTAAAGTACACGCAATTCTGAGCAACTTTCGTTTTGGGGGCACGTTCAACGGAGCTACGGTTTGCTTGCTATCGTCAACGTGGAATCGAATCAGCAGCAGATTTTCCAACACTTGAGGTCCTGGACACAAATAAAAAAAACAGGGGGTGGCTTGGGCTCCTCACCCTGGGCCGAGGCCCACTTGTCTGGGAGGAGGTGGCGCTGGGCTGGCTCGGGCTGGCTGGCCAGGGAGCTGGTGGGCCGCCGGTGGTGGGCTGGCCCACGGGGGCGGCTGGGACGAGCGCTGGCCGGCTCGGGCTCCTCCTGAGCTCGACCACGGGCGGATGGCGGCGGCGGCCAACTCCGGCCGGCCACCGGAGCGAGGTGGGCCACGGTGAGGGCGCGTCGTCGTGTGGTGGCGCAGAGGCCACCGGATCCGGCCGTGGAGGCGCCAGATCGGGCCGGCGGTCTTGAGCTTGGGGAGCCCCCGTCCATGGCGTGCGGCCTGCAAGGAGAGGGAGGAGGGAGATCAGCGGGAGGAGAGAGGGAGGAAGAGAAGGAGGAGAGGAGGCGCGCAGGAGAGGAAGGCGGCCCGGCTGGCTGCTGCTGGCCGGCGGCTGGCCGTGGAGGGCTCGGGCGGCGGCTGCGTGCCCATGGGCAGGAGGCGCGGTTGGAGAGAGAGAGGAGAGAGAGAAAGTGGAGAGAGGAGGCTTGGGACGATCTGGGCCGTCGGATCTCCGGATCTGACGGTCCATAACTCATTTGGCAAAAATGAGCAAAATTGGGGGTGTGGCTGCAAAATTGTGGCTAGGGAAACCCTATAAAGAGGTGGGAGTGTGGTGGTCTTTATATAGCCCCGGTGGCTGGCAGTTTACAAAAACATCTCCGGTTTTTATCTCGCGCGCGCGGTGCTTACGTTTCTGACCGCCGGGGGTCCGCAGGACCTCCGATTCGGGTAAAACTTCGAACTGCGCGATCAGTGCGTCGAGCCGGCGGCGTTCACCTCACGCTGGAACCGTTCCGAAAACACTTTCCGGTGCACTATAAAAATATCCCGTTTAATTATTAAACAGGGTTTTTGTTCCGTTGGATGCGGCTGGTCTCGTGCGGTTTTCGCGACGGTGATCGGGTGAAACCCGGTGTCGCAAAGGTCGAGTGTCAGGGTGGCAAGGGTCGGTCTCCATCCGGTACGAGATAAGAGGGGGAAAAATAATCGCCGATCGATAAATCGGGGATGCAAACACCGCAAACAAATCAGACAATCAAACAAATCACCCCGAAAACAAAATTTTTAATTTTTGCAAAAACTGGGCTGTTACAATACAACACCACCAACAAGGGATCTCATCCCGAGATCCAGGACGATCCGGGGGAGAGGGGAAGGGGAGAGAAAAGAGAGTCGACGATTCTTCAACACCACCAACAAGGGACTCTGCTCCATGTCGACGTCGAACTTCTGTCGAGATAATTTCCGCAGAGAGACGACATCGTCGGAAGAATGAAACCGTCGGTGTCAAGAGGAGGAAGGACAACGATAACCAGATCAAGGGATAGTGATTTCGACGCAAGTCGTGAAAACACCGGAAAAAGGATGGATGGCAATGGATGACCGAGATGATAACCGAAAATCGGAGAAGCTAAAGGTACTACAGGAATTCCCACCTGACCTCGGAATCGAAACAATATGCTGCGTCTCCACAATACTGGGTTGTTACATCCATCTCCGAGTACACCATACCCTTTAGTCGGGCGGCATACTTCTCCACAATGCGTCCAAGAGCTATGTGAGCGGCTATGCGCACACACCACTCCTTCTCCTGGGAATGCACCTCGAAGGACTCCGTGATCACCCTTTCCTCATTCTCCATGCTTCCAAGGATGAAAGTCTCCACTTGCCATTAGTCATCAGCTCCCCTTGTCTCCACGATGTCCGGCTGAAAGACTGGCGCGTAGATGTTCAGAAAGTGGAAAATCCCCCTGAGCTCAGGTCCAAACGCCATAGCGCGGTATGACAAAGTGATCATCTAAAATCAAAGAGAGGTAAGGGAAGATTAAAACAGGTATGAATACGAGATAGAGAAGGTAAGTAAGTACAAGACAGAGTGATATAAAGTAATATTTTTATTCCTATGGCTTTTCTAATCCATTTTCTAGGGTCACGTCCTAAAGTCAACCTGGCTCTGATACCATCTGTAACGCCCCAATTCACACAGAATTGAAGTCTCTGTGCTCAAGTGCCAGTCCCTGGATCGAAATCGCTGGCACACACAGTATTATAGATGTATATCAAAGTACAAGTGCATCATTATTACAACGTATGATCCAGAGTAAAATAAATAACAAGTTGCATAGCTCAAGGCTAGCGTATTCAATATAAATATAGCGGAAGCAAAAAGAAGTAACGTGGAGTCCCATCAACAGCAACATGCGAACATGCTGAGTGTAGACTCGCAACCCCTAAACGCACCTTACTGGTCGTCTGAAAAACCTGCAACACCGAAGGTTACAGCCCGACAACGGGTCAGTACATCCGATTTGTACGGCAAGTGACACGGAAAAGTTTATATAAAGGTCCTACAACTACATGCAAGGTAAGTCAAAGGAAAGGCTTATGGTTTTAGTTTTGCTGAAAGCCAATTTTCTCCTGAACTAAACTAGTCAAAGTTTTAAGATGAATTCTACCTGAAACACACAGCAACCCATGCTACTCTTGTCCCAACCAAATTATTATTAAGTGTTCATCGGTCAAGATCATTCATCAACAGTACTTACTAGTTGCTCATGATCAGTTTATACGCTCTGCAGAGGTTGTACACGTTCCCCACTGGAATCAACCCGAAGATTGAGACAAAGACTTTCTGAAGAGGTTGCCTCCACCCTTTGGTAGCCGGTACACCTAACAACATATCTACATCAGCTAGCTACCAGGGCCAGGTTCCCCACAACGTACTCGTGCTAAGCCAGAGCCCATATAGCCAGTGGCTGTACACGGAAGCTACTAGTAATATTGCATGTCTGATATTTTTGCGCCTGGACGGCGCCCACTTCGTCAGAGGGTAGACACCATGTCGCACCCGGTTCACCACCAAAACAACCATTGGGTGCATTTAACCCCGGCACTGTCCTTAGACAAGGCACAACTACCGGGATGCAACCCGCCCGTCCAGAAGTGATTTCTATTTATTATAAAGTTGCTACGCAGTTTATTAAATAGCTCACATGCACTCCATGAATTCTCAAAACCCAAACCACGTCTACAAGGCATAGCAATAAAGTAACAACATGCCTAGGTTGATCTACGGTAGACAAGTCAAGACATGTGGCTATCCTATCTGGTTTTGCAGCAACAGTAAAGTAAACTACCTATCATGCAATAGGGTGATATTTCTTAACATAATGCATATAGAAAATATAGGTATGAGTATGGTCACAACATCACTTGCCTTCTTGCTGTTCCTGACGGTCACAATCCTCACAATACGATGCGGCACACTCCGGACAATCTATACGAGCAAACATAGCACCAATCAACATATATTCAATACAATTATGCTCAAACAGTAATAAACATTCAAATAAAAGTAGAAAAACTTGCCTAACAGTAGCTAAACTTAAAGTACTTGTCAAAATAAAACCAACGCAAAAAGAAACGGAGCAAACGGGCGCACCGGTAAAAAGTTACGGTTGCCGGAAGTTCAAATTTGGATCATCTTGGGATTCAAATTTTAAAACTTCAAACTTCTGTAACACTTGGTCTACTGGCTAGTATATTTCACAACGGTCACAACGCAACTGGAATCGCCCAATTCCGAGTTACGGTTAAAAAGTAGCCGCAAAAACGGTATCGGGGTGACACCGGGGGTACCGGGGTCCTCTACTGTAAAAAGGATCCGGACGTAAATAAAACTTTTCCGAAAAACACGATCGGGTCCTCGGGCGCGGCTGACCAGATCTAGGGTTTTCTTTTCTGGAAAACCGATATATTCTTTTTCTTCAAAACTTCTCTCCTCCACGGGCCCGAAGCCATGGCCATGGCTGCACGGGGCTTGTTCCGGCGAGGGCACTCCGGCCGAGGCCGGCGGGGCGGCCAGGGGGAGGCGGGGATGCGCCGGGGCGCGCGGGGCGGCGGCTCGCAGCGGCGCACGGCCGGCGGCGGCCAGCGGCGACGGCGCTAGGGCAACGAGGCGGCGGCGCGGCGGCGCTAGGGCGGCAGGGTCGGGGCGCGGTGAGGTCGGGACGGAGGCGGAGACTCACCGGTGGCAAAAACTCGAAAATCCGGCGAACTTTCGCGGTGGTCCGGCGAACTTCCGGCGAACTCTGGCGATGACGTCGTCGATTATGTCGGCGGCGGCGGGTCCCACGGATTAGTTTAGGGCTAACCTAAAAACGCTAAAAGAAAATAATCTAGCCCTAAATGAGGCTATTTATAGACAGCCTCTAATCCCTTTTTTTTAAATCCGAGATAAATACAAAATCGGTCTGCGGAAAAAAAAACAGAACAGGCCCATTAGGCCCAAAATAGTTATAGAAAAATCACGGAAATTTATTTTTAAATTCCTTCTTCGCCAATATTTTTAAAATACTAACACTGAATTTTTGGCTTTACCAAAATATTAAATAAAAATAAAAACTTTGCAACTTATTTTTAAAAAAATTTAAATACTTTTCTGGCATTTTAAAAATACCGAAAACCCCGAAAATTGATTTAAAAACTTTTCTGGCGCATAAATAAATTCCAAAAATATTTTTAGAAATTATTTATTACTCCAAAGTAAATTTGAAAAGTCTCTCAAAAATATTTTAATATTTTCCAATAAATTTAAAATGGGGATAAGTCCTTTTATATCCTCTCCAGCGAACTGCCATGTGTTGAAAAATGTTTAAAAATATTTTGAAACTCCTGAAAAATGTGGAAGCAGCATGAGATGCATATGATGATCTATTAACATCCGAATTTAGAAAATTCGGATGTTACACTTACGGTGGGTTGCCGGAGTGACAGAAACATGAACCCCAGTTCGCACTCTTTTGCACAAGGGAACAATGGACCATCGATCATATTTCTATGGTTAGGATTTTGCCTTAATTACTATCTTGTATTTGCAGATGCTTGCAAGGTGTTTAATCATAAGAGTGCACTTATATTAGTCTAAAGAGTGCACTAGCATAGATCCACCCACTCTACACTTATCAGCACAATACATAGTACCGGTACGGAATATGGCGAAAACACATGACTATTTCTCCCATGTGTCCTCAAGAACGCTTTAGCCTTTATAAGTCTAGTTGCTAGGCCTATCCTTCTGAAAAAAGGATCGGGCCACTTGTCACTCCTCAAGTGCTCTTTATTTTGCTTTCTTTTACATTCTTGTCGCTTATATCGAAAACCCTTAAAAAGTTGTCTTTCAGTTCCTGCAGCTATTTCTTTACCAAAGTCACTTACCAATACCTTCTGCTCCTCGTTGGGTTCGACACTCTTATTTATCGAAAACGCTACAAACGATCCCGTACAATTGAGGGTCATCACCTACTAACTCAGTGCACCCCAGTGTCAGTTTCTGTTTTCTGCTGTTTTTCAAGGTTTCCCCCATATTAAAAGTTCTCCAAAAATTAGGGAAAAACCGGATAAAAATCAGCGTAACGGAGTCTTCCAGAAGCACCCAAGTGGGGCTAGAGGGCCACCACCAGGGGCCCAGGTGGCCACCTGGCGCGGCCAGGGGCCTGGCCACACCAGGAGGGCGCCTGGACCCCTGGTGGCCCCTGTCGGGGGGATGGATCATGCCCATAGACCCGGCATTAAGAACCTCCGGGCCGACTTACACATGAAATCCCATAAAGGAACCCCGACCAGGAGTCTGACGTGCCAAGTGTGAAGATCGAAGCCATAGAAGGAATTCGACTTATCTTGTATAGCACGTAGAAAACTTGTAAACTAGAATAGAACTCCATATAGTGTAGGAGTCGGACTCTAGGAATCCTGGGACCCGACACCTTTATAAGCCGAGGACCACGGGAGCCAGAGCCAGAACTTACCTCAAGCCAGGTTTAGACAACTCGCTCCAGAGCCTAGATCTCAACGAGACTAAGCCGGCGAAACATCACCACTTTAATCGATACGATCGACTCTTCCTATTGAAGAGTCGATCCCCCTATAGTCATAAAGCAGGAGTAGGTCTTTACCGCACCGTCGGGGCTGAACCTAGGTAACTCGCCGAGTCTTGTGCCTATGTCGACTTTCCCTTTCGAATACACCAAGCAGCAAAGGTCCCACGATAATTCCGACTCTACGGACATCTGCCGTGACTTTCCCACGACAGTTGGCGCCCACCGTGGGGCCTGCGCTCGCAGGTGTTGAGATTCTATGGGGAGCTCTGAAAGGCATGGAAGAATTCGTGACCAGGATAATCACCAGGAGACGGCGCGGAAGGCTCTGCATCGACGACTCAACTTGGGGGCCTGATGCCGATTCTGTCGAATCCGGTTATCGGGTCCCGATCGGAGCTATTCACATCTTCATCGGGAGAACGGACAGATCTGAGCCAGAGACGGATCCTGAAGTCCCCCTGGAAACCTCGAGTCGACGACATGCCGGCTCAAGGCACACCTTTGTCGGGTTCATCACTGGATCTCCGGAACCGGCGTGCTCTGTCGAGCCTCTAACACCCAATACCTTGGGAGAAACATCTAACGCTGACTCACACCCTAGTGAAACAAGCTTCTCACATACTGGCTCCATCTGATCCGCCGGAAGCAACAGACTCGGCACAGGAATGACTGAGTACAACCCCGACTTTCCACAGTACGAGCCTCCATATTGCGTGACAGTGTTCATGGCAGGCACCGAAGAGCAGGGAAGCCCACCGGCTCAAGGTGCAGCACAGAACTGGAATATGGAGACGACTCACAACACGGCCCCTAACCCAGATAGGGAACATCCAGAAGTTCTTACGGGAGTAGAAGTCCTCTTAGATGCACTAAACGCCTTGGATGAAGCCTTAGCAGCGCCAATAACACCTGAAAACAAGCAAGCTTGGAGAACCAGGGTCAACGGGCTCAAGGCCCAGGTGATGAGCATACGAAGAGAAATTAACTCCCAGAACACGCAGATGGTGGAAAGAGAAACGCAACTCGCCCAAGAATCCAAGCGCTTGTGACATGAGTCGGAACTGATAGAAGCATAGAGACTGAGTCTCGCAAACGTACGCCCTACAGGGCCTACGAGCCGAATCCCTGCTGACCTCCCGGCCCAGAGGCTATTCCAGGACAAAAATCAGTCGACTCCCCCAGGGTACACGCCACCAAGGCAACATGTCCTCTCACCGCGACATGAACGGTTCCATACACCCCCGGATCACTACAACAACCCCATGGACAATGTGGTGGCAGCGGCACGTTACCTCGCTAGCGTGCCTATACACGGAGACACCCCGGTAGACCAGGCCACTTGGGGGGCAACTGATCTGCTCAAAACCGCAATCACACAGCAAGCACAATACTCACAGGGATTTCAGTACCTACACGAGACCCCATATCGCAGTATGAGCCGGCAAGCGGACTCACCAGCTCCGGTCGGCTCGAGCAGTCATCGCCAGCGCCACGGCCCGCCACCAGACCCGCCGGGGGCAATAAGGTCCAAGATATGCCATCTATCCCCTACCCCGAACACCGGATAGAGCAGATGGTCCAACCTCCACCCCAAGACCAAGACGTCGAGTTCACCAGCAGGTCCGTGGGCAACCGATGCTTGGTGCCGGCTCTCCGTAATACACGTCTACCATCGGACTTTAAAGGCCCACGTAAGATCGCAAACTATACAGCTGACATGGACCTGGCAGCTTGGATCGAAAGTTATGATCTAGCCATGGACATGCTGCAAGCCAGCTAAGGAGTGTGTGCCCGTTATCTCACAATGATGTTGGAAGGGCCGGCTCGCACATGGTTCAAAAATCTCCCAGAAAATTCCGTCACCTCTTGGACGGATCTCAAGGACAAATTCATCCAGAACTTCCAAGGCACATGCCGGCGAGCTACCATGATCGTCGACCTAGAGAATTGTGTTCAGAAGGAAGGAGAGTCGACCCTCAGCTGGGCGCGACGGGTTGCAGAAATAATCCACTCTTTGGACACTATTACAGCCCAAACAGCCGTCATCGTCTTGGAAAGGAACTGCAAGTTCGAGCCCCTGGTCCACAAACTTGGACGACTCAAGAGGACGGTCAAGGATATAGGAGAGCTCATGAACGCAGTCATCAAATACGCCGAATGAAAAAACCAAGGATGCTGAACCTCAACGGGATAAAGCCGGCCAGAACAAGAATGGTGGCAAGACATCCCAAAATCAGAATCAACAAACCAAGCGACGGCTTGACCAGACTACTTCTGACTTGGTAGCCAACACAAATGCTGGCTCCCAAAGACAGACGCAGGGGGCAAGAACTACCGTAATCCGGAAGGAAAGTTTCGCCCGAACAACAATGAAGCATCTATGAAGGGTCCTTGCCCGACCCATAGCACACCCGGTCGACCGGCCAATCACATCTGGGAAGATTGCTACTTCATGAAGGAATTTATACGACATGGAAACCAGGGACATCCTGGGTCAGGTGGGGGGGGCCAGCCAGAGCGGCAAAAACCAGAATCCTGGCTACCAAGGAGCCGGCGCAATGCCTCAACACCAAGGACACGGAGGAGGAGCCCAACAAAATCAGTCCGGGCTTGCTGGATTCCAAGAAAACCCGAAACAACTCCACGACTGTGCAACATACCACATTTCACCACCAGCAGTTGCAGGAGGGATAGAAAGCTGCAACAGAGAGCCGCTATGGCTGCGACCACAGAGCCGGCTTGGCCTAGATGGCTCAATTGGTCAGAACAACCAATCACTTGGACAAGAGACGACCACCCCCCAGTGGTAGAAAACCCAGGGGCCCTGGCTCTAGTAGTCTCTCCACAAATTGGAGGATACAAACTTGACAAAGTGCTCATGGATGGAGGAAGCAGCATCAACATCCTCTATTATGAAACCTTTCGCAGGATGGGGCTGACACAAAAACAGCTGCAAACCTCCAACACCGTTTTCCAAGGAATAGTGCCAAGCAAGTCGGCACGCCCGATAGGCAAAATCTAACTGGAGACATCTTTTGGAAACGCCGAGAATTTCCGCTCCGAGCTCATACCCTTTGAAGTGGTAAAACTCGAGAGCCCATATCACGCCATTTTGGGCAGACCGGCTTATGCCAAATTCATGTCTCGGCCATGTTATGTCTACCTGAAACTAAAAATTTCGGGTCCTAATGGCCCGATCACCGTTGATGGAAGTCGGTCCAGGGCAGTGGAATGTGACGAACAGCATGTCAAGTTTGCCGAGTCGGCACGCGCCAAAGAGGACTTGTCAGCATACCAAGAAAAGGTAGACCCGGCAGATCCCACAATCCTGAAGAAACCGACTCCCGACAACAACCCCAAATTTCAACCGGCTCAGGATACGAAGAAAGTCAATTTTTTCCCCGGTGACTCTTCTCAGCAGTTCATCATCGGGACAGAGCTATCTGATAAATAGGAAAGGGCGCTCATCGAGTTCCTCCGTGAGAATCGGGACGTCTTCGCCTGGAAACCCTCTGATATGCCAGGCGTCCCGAGGGAACTCGTTGAGTACCACCTAAATATAGATCCAAAACTAAAGTCGGTCAAGCAATTCCTTCGTTGCTTCAATGACGAGAGGAGAAACGCTATCGGGGAAGAGATAGCCCGGCTCCTCGCCGCTGGATTCATCATGGAAGTCTTTTATCCATAATGGCTCTCAAACCCGGTCCTCATTTTGAAAAAGAACGGGACCTGGCACATGTGTATTGACTACACGGATTTAAACAAAGCCTGCCCGAAGGATCCCTTCACGCTACCCCGTATTGACAAAATCATAGACTCGACTGCGGGATGTGAGCTCCTATGTTTCCTTGACGCATATTCTGGCTATCACCAGATCAAGATGGCCCTTGAGGACCAAGAGAAGACGGCTTTCATCCCTGGGATGACGAAGCCGATCAGGCCCTAGAGTCACTGAAGAAACAACTATCCCAGGTTCCAATACTGGCAGCGCCCAAACCAAAAGAACCTATGTTACTTTATATCGCAGCCAACAATCGAGCGGTCAGCGTTGTGGTTGTTGTTGAGCGTATGGAAGCCGGCAAGGAGCACCCTCTTCAAAGACCAGTTTATTACGTTAGTGAGGTTTTAACTTTATCAAAGCAACGCTATCCTCACTGGTAGAAATTGGTTCTTGGTGTATTCATGGCGAGTCGAAAACTTAAACACTACTTCCAGGAGCACCCCATAACTGTGGCCAGCTCAGCACCACTTGCGGATATCATCCAAAACCGGGAAGCAACGAGCTTATCACATCAAATACAAGCCACGAACGGCCATTAAGTCCCAGGCGCTAGCCGACTTCATCAATGACTGGACAGAAATCCAAACATCGCCGGAGAAGCCAGTCACCAAATATTGGACGATGCACTTCGATGGAAGCCGGCAGCTCCAAGGGTCAGGAGCCGGCGTGGTTCTTACCTCACCTAAAGGGGAGAAATTTTGTTATGTTCTACAACTGCAGTTCACTTGTACCAACAATGCAGCAGAATATGAAGCCTTGATCCATGGACTTCGGCTGGCTCGTGAGATGAACATAAATTGGATCCAATGCTATGGCGACTCTGATCTCGTTTCTCAACAAGTGTCAGGAAAATGGGATTCCAAAAATCCCGTAATGGCAGCTTATCGACGAGAGGTACAAAGACAAGTCGGATTTTTTGTTGGATACCAGGTGGATCATGTGGACCGCAGGGAAAATGAAGCAGCAGATGCTCTCTCCCGACTCGGCTCTCAGGGAAAGCCGGTCCTTCCAAACGTATTCTTGGATGTCCTAACAAAGCCGTCTGTACAACCACCAACAGACCAATACATAGCAGAGCCAGATCCAGAGCCGGCCTTGGTTGCAGCAATTCATGCTACGCCCTCCTGGATCGTACCTTACTTGGATTACAAGACTCGAGGAATACTTCCTCAAGATGAGATGTTGGCCAGACAGATCGTCAGAAGAAGCCAATCCTTTGTACTCATCAATGGTGAGTTACATCGGCGAAGTGCCGCAGATGTTTTTCAGAGATGTGTCTCACCAGAAGAAGGTAGAGACATCCTGAACGAAATACACTCCGGAGATTGCGGACATCATGCCGACTCTCGTTCGCTTGTAGCGAAAGCCTTTCAACACGGTTTCTACTGGCTTACAGCTCATGCGGATGCAGAGGACATAGTCAAGAAATGTGATGGATGTCAGCGCTATGCAAAACAAGCTCACATGCCGGCTCAAGAACTCAGGATGACACCTATCACTTGGGCCTTTGCGGTTTGGGGACTTGATACGGTGGGACCTTTTAAAAGGTCAGCCAACAAGAATACCCACATACTAGTGGAAGTTGAAAAATTCACCAAATGGGTGGAAGAAGAGC
Source organism: Bromus sterilis (assembly GCA_950022295.1). Lineage (NCBI taxonomy): Eukaryota > Viridiplantae > Streptophyta > Magnoliopsida > Poales > Poaceae > Bromus > Bromus sterilis. Next base: position 130,447,206 of record OX465601.1, on the reverse strand, counting down.
CGGTCAGCAAATGCGACGCTGCAACAACACTGAAATTCTTGAAAAAGATCATATACAGATTCGGCTATCCCCAGAGCATCATCACTGAGAATGGTTCTAACCTATCAGAAGGGGCTATGCAGCGATTCTGCCAAAACGAGCACATCCGACTCGACCTCGCATCAGTAGCACATCCACAGTCCAACGGACAAGCAGAGAGAGCCAACCAAGAGTTGCTCTGAGGCATTAAACCCCGACTCGTTGTTCCTTTGAAAAGGACGCCGGGTTGCTGGGAGGAGGAGTTACCCTCAGTATTACGGAGCATCCGGACGACTCCCAACAGGTCGACAGGCTATACGCCCTTCTTCCTAGTTTATGGAGCAGAACTCATCCTCCCATCTGACATACGTCACGACTCGCCTAGAGTCACTGCTTATGTAGAAGCCGAAAATGAGAAAGAAAGACAAGACGCCTTGGATATTCTCGATGAAAAACGAGATTTGACTGCAGCTCAGTCGGCTATCTACCAACAAGATCTACGACACTACCATAGCCGTCGCATCAAAAGTCGGACTTTTCAGGAAGGTGATTTGGTGCTCCGACTCATACAGAAAAAAGATGGAATGCACAAGTTATCCTCTCCATGGGAAGGGTTGTTTGTGGTCAGCAAGAACCTGTACAATGGATCCTACTACCTAGTGGATATACGAGAGAAAGCGGACACGCGCACAAGCATGGAGGAGACTCCCAGGCCATGGAACATCGCACAACTCCGTCCATATTACACTTGAGTAGAAACAGCAACATTACTGTACGCTTCACCAACTCGACATACGTCGCACTGGCTTTCGCCACTATATATATATATATATATAGCTATTCATCACCCATGGTAAAGAATAATTTATTCTTCACCTGAGGTAATTTTACGAACCTTTCATAAAAAAATTACATTTGTAATACAAATAGTTACATTAATATGGATTCACTTCATAAATTTTGACATAAAAAAACAAAAATATTGGTCATAAAATCAAAAAAATACATTTTATGTATATTTTACACCATCATTTTTACCTTTGTAATTTTACGCAATATAAAATATATATTTTTTACGTTCTCTTTTTACGTATGAAATAAGAAAAAAATTACGAAATGTAAAATTACTGTGCATTAATGTCAAAACAGAGGGGGTGAAGAATAACTATTCCTCACCTAGGGTGACGAATAGTCAATCCCTATATATATATATATATATAAGCCGACATTGGTCGTGCCGGCTTTCGCCATCAAAATATACATAAGTCGACTTCAGTCGCGCGGGCTCTCTCCACATACAACTAAGCCGACTTCAAGTCGCAACGGCTATTGCCATACCAAACTCTACTTTAATTTTTTCATGTCATTCATTTTCTGCATCATACATTTGCATACATTGCATTATTATATCTCAGAGACCTGGGGGCTTGATCTACCCCTCTATTGGTACTGAGCATGTATATTGCTTATTCAGGGGAATCGGGGAGTTCGATGACAATCATTGACTCTTTATCCAAAAACTCGGCATATATATGTAAAAATAATTGTGTATAAGCTTATTCAAGGGCAGTAGGGGGGCACGATGTCACTCATAGACTCTTATCCGAAGAAATCCCGGCATATACATGAAATGGAAAAACACGCCTTGGCCGGTATAGCTTATGCTCATACGATCTAAATACGCAAAACCCGGCTAGAAAATCTCAAGAAGAAGTTTTAATGCAAACGGAAAAACGCTGATCAATGTGAAATAGCATACAGAGGAGTTCTGATTCATGGATAACCCAAAATTCTTCGCAACAAAGAGAAGATGAGGAAAAGATGAATCGAGAGTCGACTTCTATATGAGCCTTTATATTTTTTGCATACATTAGCATCATTACATATTCTTTTTTCATTTGCATCTTCTGCATATATAAAATCGACTTCGGTCACGACGGCTTTTTGCCATACATATACATATCGACATTTATCGAGCCGGCTCTCGCCGACTTATTTACTGGGAATAAAAACCCATCGTGTCATGTCTATTTGACTTGACAGATTAAAAGATAGACCTATGTGACTCGGCACTGCACATCGATGCACGTATCGAATCATGGGGACTACACTTCAAGATTTCTTCTCAAAAAAGACTCGGCACATCACCCAGCTGAATATACCGACTCTTGGGGAGTAACACTTCGAAAAATATACAAGAAATTATAAAGTCCCAGGTTGTTGCACGCAAGACAACCCGACACTTGAGGGCTACACTAGTTCGAAGCAAGTTTCATAAAACACAAAGTCATTTTTGATGACCCGGCACGGCAGATAAACATGACCGTACCATCTCATGGGGGCTACAAGTCGATCAATCCTATGAGTCTATTAGCAGATACTACATTATTCTGAATCAACTCAGGGGGCTACAGATACATACACTATCATAAGTGGTCAGCTCCCATATACTCCGAGAAAACATTTCAAGTCAGGAATAAAAACCGACTCATAAATTCATGGACTCAGCAAAAGTTCATAGATTTCATTCATTAAAACCAGCTGGATCTTAAATGAAAGGAAGCAACCTTACAAGCAAAAGCCAAACTTGGCAAACTACTACTAAAAAAGAACCTACAACTTCAAGCATCTTCTTCAGAGTCGGCCTCATCCTCTGTTGAAACATCTTCTTCACTAAGGAGCTCTTCATCACTGGAGCTCTCCACACAACAGCAAGCTCGGTCTCCATCCGATTCAAAGATCCTAGCTGACAAAGTGTCTTCACCATCAAACTTGAAGATAATGGTGTCTCCTCGAGAAATATTCCTGGAGCGAAGAAAAGTTTTCCAACCTTTCTCAAAAAACATGGTGCCTTGGTTAGAAAAACTAACTTTTACCCAAAAAGGCCCATGAGGACATCCATCAGATCAGAGCCAAAGACCTGAAGGCGATGAGTCAAACGCAAGTTGCGAAAAAGACTCAGGAAGTTTGATCCAGCGACGGATCGTCCGGATATGAACCAAGAATTCATTCCTCTCAGGAGAAGAAGGGGGAGATTCAGAAGGAGAAGAAGCACGAGCACTTCCTCCCCTACCTCTCCCACGGCCATGACATCTACCACGTCCACGACGACGACCACGGCCGCGACCTTGGGTACTTGCACGAGGATCAGGTTCATTGGAGGCCAAAGGTGAAGAGGTGTCTAGCTTAGGGGCCATGGAGAAAGCAAGAAGAAGAAGAAAAGGATAGGATGCGGTTGAAAGATCAAGCTATCCAAGGGATATTTATAATAGATTCATGGAGAGGGTCCATTAATGCCACAATAAACAAGGGATAACTACCCAAGGTAGATGGCATTTATGAAAAGACTCCTCGATTCCCACTACAAACATCAATGCCTTTAACCTAGATCTCAACGAGACTAAGCCGGCGAAACATCACCACTGTAATCGATACGATCAACTCTTCCTATTGAAGAGTCGATCCCCCTATAGTCATAAAGTAGGAGTAGGTCTTTACCGCACCGTCGGGGCCGAACCTAGGTAACTCACCGAGTCTTGTGCCTATGTCGACTTTCCCTTCGAATACACCTCGCAGCAAAGGTACCACGATAAGTCCGACTCTACGGACATCTGTCGTGACTTTCCCACGACAGCCCCCCTGGCTGCCCATGCTTTTGAGCCTCTTCCTTTCTTTTGTAGCATAGTTAGCATTGCGGTGCGTTTATAATCATGTCAATTGCTCATATGTAATTTGTTTACCTCGCATAGCAGTTTTATGGTCTTTTGTGAGAGAGACATCACTAGTGAAAATCACGGGACCCCGGCCCATATTCTCATCATAGTTTCCAAGTTCATTTATTTTCTCGCATTTACTTTCAGCTGCTACCATTATCATTATCATTATCCCTTGTGTGTTTGACCCTTTGTAAACAACAAGACCGGAGAGATTGACAACCTCTCTGAACTTCATTGGGAGCAAAGTTAATTGTATCATGTGTAGGTCCGCGTCAGGTGCGCCGCTGACACCTACTTATCATCGCCGGAGTCCTACGGCAGAAAAAACCCTATCCTCTACATAGGGGAAAGTTTTCGTTATCCTACATCTCACCTTCCACTTGGGGTAACCAATGAAGGGCGAGAAGACATTACCACTTCCACGCCATCAAGAAAATTTCTGGCGCCGTTGCCGGGGACTCCGAGTGATAAGATAGGGGAGTTTCCCACTATCCTTTACCTTTTCTTTTTAGTCTTGTTTGTTTACCATTCTGTTTTTATCTTTGTTTCTTTTATCAAAAATCACAAAAAAATTATTTATCTTGCTGTTAGTAGTCCTTGTTTAAATGAACATGTTAGGACTTGGTGCTTTGCGGGAATCGGAAGTTACCAATTTCCGTCAAAGGGATGGAGAAAATATGAAGAAGGCATGGGACAGAATTTCTGAAGCACACAAAAGAATTATGCCTTGGATACCTATAAAAATTGTGCTCATGAATTTTTACCATGGTATTTTTAAGTGGTGTAAACACTCTCTTGATATTATAGCTGAAGGAGACTTTTTAGAGTGTGACGAAGCTAGAGCTCTTGATATTTTGCATAATCTATCTAGTTATTTATTTATGACCATAGTATCGATACTGTTATAGATAGACTGGCCACTATTGAAAATAGGATGGATGCTCTAGACTTGAGGAAGGTAGAAGAACTTAAGCCCAACAAGAAAGAGATGTTGGAGATAGATGATGATTGGGAGGCCTTTGTTAGGATTAGCATCTCTAACCAGGTGACGGGGATCAACCCCGGAAAATCCCATGGTGAGGGACCCTGTGTTAGTCATAGAGAAGGCACAGGTTGGACGATACTCGTCGGCTAACAGGAGAAGCACTTCCTGCTCGATATTATTGCGTGAGGGGGCGATTACAGTGGAGGCCAAGGCGAGTTCTCGCAAGGCTAGATGAATAGATGCCTATTGTGTTGTTCTTAGACATCTCCCCTCCCAACCTTTATATACTAGGATAGATCTCGGGGAGTCCGTACTAGGTTAGAGAGATAGTTTCTAGTTCTAGTCTTGCCTTGTACGCCAAGTTGTACCTTCCATGCTAGTCGCGGACTCCTATGTCGGCGCCTGGTTGGGCCAGTTGTGGGCTTGTCGTGGCTTCCCAGCGGGCCTTCTATCTTCATATGCACCAGGTAGCCTTACATGCAGGAGTCGTGGGATCACCCCCTCGTCAGTAGCCCCCGAGTGCCTGGGGGACTCGAAGAGTCGCGCAGGGACTCGAATTCATCCATGCTTTATCGTTTGTAAGCGCGGCATCAACACGGGTCGCCGGCAGTTTTGAGCCATTACAATATCTGTTTCGAGGGATTGCTAAGCTGAAAGGTCCCAAGGAGTCAACTGGTCGAGCCTTGGTGAATTTCACTAGTGGAAAATACCGTAGTAGCCCAATCAAACTCAAGTCCCTCGACGTGAACTTGGAACGACCGGCGCCAAGCAAAGTCATGCCGCTGCAGGTCTTATAGGATAAATTGCTGCCAGTCTAAGCACACAGCCTGAGCGCGTCCGCTCGGCTCTTTCTATCATGCGAGCGCATGGAAAAGGTCGGGAGTGAAATCGCTCTGCGGCAAGTCCCGGTCCGGCCGTTCTGCGCAGCGGGGTCTTACCTACATGCTAAGCTTGCATGGCATCTGGGTACAGTGTGTCGTAGTCCAGGCATAATTGTTTTTATAGAGGCGCGGAGCCTGGTTTGCGATGCACCCACTTGGAATAAACAATCAAGTGAGTTTTTTAGTCGTCACTCGCGGAGTTTTGTAGTCAACTCAGGCGAGGAAAATAGGAAAGCACCCACTCGGAATGTCGTCGAGTGCGCGAGTAAGCCATGTTTGCTGAATTGCTAAGTCTTTTTTGCGAGTAGTCACTCAAATGCTTTACCGCTTTTGGGGTGAGGGAGCACCCGAACTCTGAGAGTATGTTGTTTCTACTGGTGCGAGTGATCACTCAAGCACATCTTTGCCTTCTGGGTGAGGGAGCACCCGAACTCGAATAAAGGTACTCCCGATGGGAGTAAGAATTTTTTAGAGTCAGAAAATTTGGACATATAGCTGGCTTTTGGAATCTTTTGGTTTTTTTCCAACTGCTTTAATCTTGATCCGTCCCTCTTGAGATGTCGTGCTGATATGCATTGTCATACTGTTTGATGACCTATGATGATGCTTGGCTTTTTGATCCATCACGTCTTCTGGACTGTCATAATGATGGTTTGGACATCGTGCTGCCTATTGCCTGTTGGGTTTCCCAGGCTTTGTATGGGAAACAGGCGAGATTTGACACGTCCTGTAAATAATGCTGACCGTGTGAAGGCATCTTTTCCTTGGAATTCGTAACGCCCGACCCATTTGGTCTTTGATGCAATGATGGCGCCGCCTGAGCTTCCGCATGTTTTTCCTGGTTTGCCCTTGGACTGCGCTATAAATACTTCCTGTGGTTGCCCGTCCTTGGCATCCATTCTTCACATCTTTCTCTTCTTCTTCTTCTTCATATGGCGCCCCAGCGTGGTAGTGGTGTGACTGGGCGAGGCCGTGGCCTCCGTGGTCGTGGTGGCCGCACGCCTCGTTCTTCACGAGGTGGACGCCATGGTATCACGTCGGTGCCTTCTTCTTCTTCCTCCATGGAAGAGGGATTTTGGCGCTACGATCTTCTTTTGCATGTTCTTGGACGGAATGCTGCCCGGTTCCTCTTCCATTCTCGTTTTCCTCCATTGCTTCTGAGCGTAACTTGAGGGGCTTCTGGCTCCATCTTCACGGATGCTCTCGTTCTTCTTCTTGGGTGGAGATGGAGGTTGATGATTCATCCTTGATTTTCCTTGGATCTTGCTAGAGGGCGTTTTCTCGTCGGTTGAATCTGAGCGGCGGAGATAACCTTTGTTGTTGTTTTGACGGTGAAGATACTATTATTATCCGTGCATTTGATGTTGGTGGCAACCGTCTGGATCCATACTGTGAGGAAACAAGCAACGACGAATCTGATGGCTCAAGTGGTGGTTCGCCTGCTTCTCCCGTTTCTTCGTCTTCGTCCGATCCCTCGGGCGATGGTGTTTGCTCTTCTAGTTCTAAGCATGAACTGTACGTCAAGCCAGTCGTCAAGCGGCAGCGTCAGTAGGCGAGGCACCTTGTACAACTGGAGGACGGCGACCTTCTTCTTCACGGGCTGTGTTGCTAATTTGTCTATGGTGATGCCTGTCGGGTTGTGGCACAAAAGTGCCAATTATCTCCATGAGCACACATGTAGAAGTTGAATGTAGCCCATCTTGTAGTTCTACAGGTCATTCTATAGCGGCAACTGTCGTTTCGACTTCTTTGTAATGAAATGACTGTCTGCGACTCCTTTGTAATGAGATTGTCTTCGAATCCTTTGTAATGAAATTGTCTTCGACTCCTTTGTAATGAAATTGTCTTCGACTCCTTTTGTAATGCAATTGTCTTCAACTCCTTTGTAATGAAATTGTCTTCGACTCCTTTGTAATGTGATTGTCTTCTCGGGTGCGCGCCAGCGCTCCCGATGGGAGTAGCCCCGAGGCTGCGTTTGATTTGCAGAATCAAGCGCAGGCTTTATGAATTTTTGTCTTACTGGTTTGCAGCTGTTATGAAATTTTCCAACTTTGGATCGGGTGCGCGCCAGCGCTCCCGATGGGAGTAGCCCCCGAGTCTTTAGGTGATCGCTTGCGACCAGGTGAAGGCTAAAGAACCGAGCACTTTTTGTCGGGACCCGGGGTTAGCTTATGCAAGTCCCGCTACGACATAGTCATATGGAGAGCTGAGAACCGTACCCACTTGTCTAAGCAGACAAGGCCAAGCACAGAACATTCTCGGAAAGCATCGTACGTGAGGGGCATCCCATCCAGGCTGGATGATCAACTGAGATGGGTCCTCATCGTCCGCACACAAGTCTAATGATATGGGTGATGAACTCTCATATTCACAGACAAGTCGCCTCAACCATATTATCGACTATCTCATAACTCTTACATAGACTTACTCCAGCCCGATCACTTAGTCGGGGTCTAGGGAGGGCTCAATCATACCACAAAGTGTGCACGAGACAAAGTCTCGAGCAATCGCATCGCGATGCCCCAAGCTGCGCACATCTAAGGGCCACTTGGTGTATGAAAGACCGCCAGCCAGATCAAAACTAAGGTCTCGAAAACCCATACAAAGACATGCATGTTATAAACATACACGCAGCACACATGCCTTGTATGAACAGCAGGTATCATTGCAATTCTCTACAAAGTATACATTTTATTGATAACTCTTACAGAGTGCACACAGAGATCACAAGTATGTGATCCAACATTACAACAACAAGCGGAAGCAAAGTATGTCTGAGTACAGACAAGTTTAACAAATGGCTTAAGAAGCCTTATTTAAACACATGCCCTCCACGAGGGAACCAGTCGTCTGACTGGCACTAGACTAGCTTGATCTTCAGTCGTCGAGCTCGATGAAGAAGCCACCTTCGGGGTCAGTGGGTTCATCTAAAACATAGATTAAGCAAACATGAGTACAAAGTCATAATCAGCAAGACTTACATAGGAGCTATACTACTCATGCACATGTATCAAGGTAAAGGGAGGTGGGGTTTCACTTGCAGAAGTGCCAGCTTTGACTTGGCTAGTCCTGAACTACGAGTACCAGACTTGAGGTAAGAAGCATACACGAGTCCACTACTTTCTCCAACCAATTACACCACTATGGTGCCTTCCTCGACTTCCCCACGAGAAAGCATGCCATACCACTCACACTTATCTTGGTGTGTTTTAGAAGTATCCGGTTCAAGTTGTCTAATAATCAAGCTAAGCTTTCCAAGCAGTCCTTAACCGCGGACGCGGCTATTCGAATAGTTTTGTTAACCCTGCAGGGGTGTACCGCTACACACACATGACCATCATTTACCGCCTTTGATCTCGACACCATTCAAAGGGTGCCAGCGAGGATGCTCACCACAACTGTTACCTCATAGCCTATCTAGTCCGAGAAAGCCGCCTACCTGGGTTGGCTACCACTATCGTGAACCCGGCCGGTTTACCGAAGTGGACCCAAGTGATGTGTGCGTGGTGCATAAGCCGGTCTCGGAGGAGCCGTTCTCTCACTTAGCATCCAGGCCACAAGCCTACCAGAACTCTGAACTACTGCGACATCTGGACATCGAAAGGGATGAGTTAATATGTTGAGAGGGGTCAGTGAGCCCAATTTGTGGTTGTACTCTTCATCTTGGATCACCACACAAGAACTCGGACTTAGGGCGGTGTTCAACGAGACAACCCATCGTGTACTCCTACACAGCCTCTCATCGTTCACCTTGTATTAGGGTAGATTCACCAACACATTTCCACCATCATCATCGTGATCACTACCATCCCGACTCACATAAGAGTAACATCATTGTATCACTCTAAGCATGCAATAAGCAGTAACAATTGCAGGGGCCACATGATATCAATCTACTCCTACATTTTCTAGGATTGTGGTTTTCTTACTACGGTGACAAAATGATAGGTCATGCAAAGGAATGGGTTCATCTATGCGGTAGAAACGCAGCATGGTAATCATCCTAAACAATGCATAAGCGAGACATGAGAGGGAAGTGGGATTTTATCGACATGATCAATGGGGGTTTGCTTGCCTTGCTGACGAGGTTCGGGTTCGGGGTCTTCAACGAAGGGGGCAGCCTCCTGTTCCGGTTCCACCTCTACTCGACAAACAACAAACAAGGTAGCAAAGTAAATACAATGCACAATCACATGATTGAAGGTTGAAACTTGATGTATATGTTTTGATGTGTGAAGCAATTCCATTTAAATGGAGTATATTGCAAATTGAATTGCAAATTCAAACTCCAATTTGAATTTAATTTAGTCAAGTTGCATATGACATCGTTTGATCAAGTTAAACCTTTTTGAAATGTGTATGATATGCCTCTGAAGTTCAAGTATAAAGTGATATGTTGATATGGTTCAAAATGCAAAAGCATTTGAAATGAATTTGATTTAATTCCATTTAAATCAAATAGCAAATGCTACTGATCACATTTTAAATTCAACTCAAACATGGTTGAAAGTTGGATATTTGGATAGCTTATTTTCTCCTGATCATTTTTCATATATTATTTGTTAAATTTGGAGTTGATATGAATTTTCTATGAATTTCCAAAGTTTCAGCCTTTTTCTGGAATTTCTGGATTTATTAAAAATCATTTACTCGAATTACTGCGTCAGGCTTGCGCAAGGGTGACGTCAGGGGGGTCTGACGCGTGGGGTCCAGTGGTCAGCCTCTGGGTTAATTAACCCGGTTAGTTTAAACTAACCAGGGGGTTAAGGGCCCTGGGCCCACTGTCAGTGACACCAGGGGGGGATTAGTGCGGGGGTTAAGGCCTAACCCACCGGCGGCTTGATGCCGGTGGCCTGGCCACGGCGACGCACACGGGGAGGGTGCTCCCGGCCACCAAATCGCACGCCGAGACCACCAGAAGGTAGCCCTCAAACTTGCGCTTCACCTAGGCGAGTCGGGTGCCCACGGGGAGGCCCGGCGTGACGGCGGCGACCTGAACGGCGGCGGTCCGAGGCACGGCGACGACACGAGTGGCGCTAGGGTGCATGGTTTAACGCGCGGAGTAGCTTGCTCGACTTCGGGGGGCTCCGGGAGTACTACGGACACGTTGGTGAGGACGAAGGCGCACGGGAGCGAGCGTATGGTCAACCGCGGCGCCAACCTTGCCCGGCTCCCATGGCGGATCGAGCTAGTGGGCGAGAGGGGGCTAGCTAGTTGAGGGGAAAAGGGCTGCTGCTCACCCTGAGTGCGACGACGAGGTCGGCGAGGGCAGAGGGACGCCGGTGGCGATGGAATCGACGATGGCGCGCGGCGGCTCTGACGAGATGGCGACGACGATTGCGTCGGCTACAGTGGCTCCGAGCCCGATTACTTCTGCACGGCGACGAAGACGAGCACGGCGCGCGTCCTGGACATCTTGTGGCAGCTCGATGAGGCCGGTGGCCACGCGGGTGCGGCGGCTCGTCCTGGCGCAAGCTTCGGGCGTCTCCGATTCAGGCGAGAGAGAGGGAGGAGCTTGCTCTGGAGAGGGGGAAGTGGACGAGACGGAAACGGGAGTCTCCGTGGCGCACGTAGAAGGCCAGGGACAGGCCAGGCAGGCAGGCAGCTGCCGCCGGCGCGGGCATGCGCTCCAGCGAGCTACTTGCCGCGTCGGAGGATGACGACAAGGGGCTAGCAGGCTTGGGCTGTGGTACAGGTAAGTTGGGCCTGGGGCCCAAGGTAAGTGGGCTACTTTCTGTTTTTCTAATTTCCTTTCTGTTTTATTTCTGCCATTTGTTTTGGCTAGCAAAATAAATACCTAGCCATTTTCTAAAATGCTGACACTTTTTATATGGCCTCATAATAATATAGACTAGCCATTTATAAAGTTTGGCACTTTTTAAAATTCAAATAATTTGAATCTTAACTCAAATAGGGGTTTTTGATTAATTCCAAGGCACTGTTTGAATATTTGAAAAATCCATGAGCATGGGGTGGGTCCCACATCACTTGATATATGATCACACTCATTTATAAGACTTATCAAAAATCTAACATGAATTTTTGGAGAAGATTTTTATCTGGCCTTTTGAATTAATTCATCTGGGGGTTTTCTTCTCCCATTTTTCTTTTGAATTTGAGTTCAAAGATTTCTTTTGAAATTTTTAAAATGATGCAAGATGACTTTGATCCTAGCACATTACCTGACAGAGGGTTCTGACACTTTTTATGCGACTTTCTTTGCCGGAGCTTTTGTATTTTTGTCGAGAGTCTTGCGTTCTGGCCTCCCGATGTTTGTAGATAAGGTTGAGTTTTTTAGCGAGGATAGTGTCTCTCGGGGGAGTTTTATGCTCGAGCCCCCGAGTGCTTTTTAGGTAAAAGTCGCGTTTAGCAAAGATAGCGTCTCTCGAGGGGAGTTTTAGGCTCGATCCCCCGAGTGCTTTTAAGTAACGGTCGCGTTTAGCGAAGATAGCGTCTCTCGGGGGGAGTTTTAGGCTCGAGCCCCCGAGTGCTTTTAAGTAAAGGTCGCGTTTAGTGAGGATAGCGTCTCTCGAGGGGAGTTTTAGACTCGAGCCCCCGACTGCTTTTAAGTAAAGGTCGCGTTTGGAGAAGATAGCGTCTCTCGGGTGAAGTTTTAGACTCGAGCCCCCGAGTGCTTTTAAGTAAAGGTCGCGTTTAGCGAAGATAGAGTCTCTCGAGGGGAGTTTTAGACTTGAGCCCCCGAGTGCTTTTAAGTAAAGGTCGCGTTTAGCGAAGATAGCGTCTCTCGGGGGGAGTTTTAGACTCGAGCCCCTGAGTGCTTTTAAGTAAAGGTCGTGTTTAGCGAAGATAGCGTCTCTCGGGGGGAGTTTTAGACTCGAGCCCCCGAGTGCTTTTAAGTAAAGGTCCCGTTTAGCGAAGATAGCGTCTCTCGGGGGGAGTTTTAGACTCGAGCCCCCGAGTGCTTTTAAGTAAAGGTTGCGTTTAGCGAAGATAGCGTCTCTCGGGGGGAGTTTTAGACTCGAGCCCCCGAGTGCTTTTGAGTAAGATTCTTTGGGCAACATTTCTTTATTCCTTCAAATTTTGCATGGGTTGCCGATCGGTGCTGCTGCCGATGTCTTGATAGTGTCTAGAGGACTATAGGTAGAACAGGCGTAGGTTCACTACGTTCCATGGATTTCCCACGTCCTCATTGGTCTTCGGATTCTTCAATCCGTATGCTCCTCCTCCTATGACTTCCGAGATGATGAACGACCCTTCCCATTGTGGGGCAAGTTTGTGCACTTTTTCCTGTATTAGCCGTAGCACAAGGTCTCCTTTGTTGAACGTTCTGGTCCGCAGGCGACTGCTTTGGTATGTGCGTAATTTGTCCGGGTATCCTTCAGATCTTGTGATAGTTTTGTCCCGAGCTTCATCTTCTATGTCTTTGTCGTTCTGCAGTGCTTCTTCTGCCTCTTCCTCTTCGTATTCTGAGATTCTGGGGGCTCCGAATTTTAAATCATGCGGCAGCACTGCTTCTGCCTCGTATACCAAGAAGAAAGGTGTATACTTGGTTGAGATGTTTGGTGTGGTGGGCAGGCTCCATAGTACTGCGGGGAGCTCCTCTACCCAGTTGCCTGCGGCTTGTTCTAGTGGTGCTAGGAGTCGCTTCTTTATTTCTCCGCATACTAGGCCGTTTGCTTTCTCCACTTGACCGTTGGATTGTGGGTGTGCGACTGATGCGTAGTTGATTTCGATGCCCAGCTCTTGACAGAAGTTTTGGAACTCTGCTGCTGTGAAGTTCGTACCATTTTCTATGATGATGTTGTGTGTATCCCGAACCTAAAGATGATTGACTTGATGAAGTTGACTGCCGTGAGGGCTGTTGAGCTGGTGATTGGTACTGCTTCGATCCATTTGGTGAACTTGTCTACTGCGACTAGTAGGTGTGTTCATCCTCCTTTTGATGATTTATTGAGTGGGCCCACCATGTCGAGTCCCCATGTGGAAAATGGCCATGATAATGGTATGGTTTTGAGTTCCGATGCTGGGGCGTGCGGCCTGCTGGCGAACTTTTGGCAGGTGATGCAACGTCGTACGATGTCCTCTGCATTTCTCATAGCGGTCGGCCAGTAGAATTCTTCCCGAAAGTATTTTTCCACGAGTGATCGACTGCTGGCATGATGCCCGCAGGTGCCTGCATGAATCTCAAGTAGTAGAGCTTTCCCGTCTTCTTCGTCTATACACTTTTGGAGGACCTGAGAAATGTTGCGTTTGTAGAGCTTTCTGTTGATTACTTTGAATGCTTTAGATCGTCGACTGATGCATCGGGCTTCTGCGATGTCTTGTGGTAGAGTGCCCTGTATTAGGAATCTGAGTAATGGTTCTCTCCAAGCTGGATCTTCGGGTGCAGCTGGCTCTGCCTCCTCGACTACATTGTTGCCTTCTTCATTAGCGTTTGGGTTCGCTGCTACCACTTGCGCTGGTTCACTTGTATTGTCATCCTCTGTAGCTGCTTCTGGCGCGAGTTCTTTGGCTGTGATGACGATCTCATCTACGTAGACCTGGATGTTTCCGTTAATATGGCTTCTCACGCATGCTTGCATCATTTGCTGGTATGTTGCTCCGGCATTTTTTAGGCCAAAGGGCATTGTTTGGTAGCAGAATACTCCGTAGGGGGTGATGAACGAGGTGTGCTTTTCGTCTTCTTCCTTCATCCATATCTGGTTGTATCCTGAGTATGCGTCGAGGAAGGAGAGGAGATCGCATCCTGCTGTGGAGTCGATTATTTGATCGATTCTTGGCAGGGGGAAGTTTTCTTTTGGGAAGTTCTTGTTGATGGGCCCATAGTCGACACACATCCTCAGTACCTCAGTGTCCTTTTTAGGGACTAGGACTGGGTTTGCTATCCATGTTGCTTTCTTTGTCTCTCGGATGAACTGTGCGTCGAGTGGTCGGTTGACTTCCTCTCCGATTGCTCTACGCTTGGGTTCTGAGAATCGTCGCAATGCCTGATTTACTAGTTTGGTGTTTGGCTCTATGTGGAGCGCGTGTTCTGCGAATTCTCGTGGTATCCCGGGCATGTCGGCTAGGCACCAGGCGAAAATTTTACACTCTTCGCGAAGGAAGGTTATGAGGGAGGTTCCTTGCTCTTCTGGAATGTGGGCATATACGCGAACTGTCTTCTCTGGGTCTGTTGGGTGGACTTGGTGTGTGATTTTGTCGCTATCGATGCTGAAGTCGCGGCCAAATTCTTTTGTATCGCTTCGGCCTGCCAGCGGGATATGCTTTTGTCTGTCACCATGGCAATTTCTTTGAGCTATTGTTGGGCTCCAAATGTGTCGGAGACTTTGTGGAAGTCGCGGTCGGACTGGTCCGATTTGGTGAGGCTTCCCTTGATTGTGATGATTCCTGCGGGTCCTGGCATCTTGAGCTTGAGATATGCGTAGTGTGGAACCGCCATGAACTGTGCGAACGCTGGTCGCCCGAGTATGGCGTGATACTGCGACTGCCAGTTGAGCACCTCGAACTCGAGTGCTTGCTTTGCGAAGTTGCGCTTGCTTTCGAAGATCACGTCGAGCTGTATTGTTCCGATGGACGTGGCTGCTTTGCCCGGAACTACGTTGTAGATTGTGGTGCCTGACTTCTTCCAAACTGATCGTGGGATTAACATCTTGCGTAGGGTGCTGGAGAAGACTATGTTTAGACTGCTGCCTCCGTCCTTGAAGACTCTGTCCATGTCGTAACCTCCGATCTGAGCTTCGAGGACCAAGGGTGCATGCCCAGGCCTTGGGACTGCGGGCGGATGGTCGCTCTGTGAGAAAGTGATGCTAGTCTCAGCGCCGCTCAGTTGGTAGGTTTCAGTTATCTTTAGGCCTTCGGCTACTTCGGCCTGCAAGGTCTAGGCATCTTGCTTTGCTTTCGAGGGTCTTCCTTCTTGGATCATGCAGACTCGTCCCTAGGATGCGGGGTATTGACTTTCTGTGCTTGGTGCTGGTGACTGCGCGCTTCTTCGAGTGCGCTTGGCTTCACGCTGCTTCTCCTCCTTGAGGTTGTTGGATAATTCGCCGAATAGGCGGCAATCTCCTAGTGTGTGGCTTGCTCTGAGATGTCCCCGACTGTCCTCGGAACAGTGGATTGTGCAAGGTCCTTCCAGTTGCTCTTTAGCTGTGAGTTTGCTGGAGCTGGCGTGCCTTCTTCTCCTTGAGATTTGGAAGATCTGCGAGGGGTCTTCTGCTCGGCTGTGGAATCTTGGGTCAAGTTCTATCCCGTCGCTGAGTGATTGGCTCCGGATGAAGTTGGTGAATTCATCTGGCCTTAGATCCGGGTCGTAGTACTCTCCGGTCTGGGTTTCAGAGTCGCTGTCTTGGCGTGTGGTGGGAGTTCGGGTGGCGGCGGGTCGTCGACTGGTGGGCGACCCTCCTGTCACGCGCCGCGACTCTTCGAATGGTGTCCCCGAGTAGATTCCTCGCGTTTTCCTTTTGAGTCGTCGGGTTCTCTTCCGTTGGTGATGGATCTGGTGGTCGTCGAGGTGTTGGACTTGATTCGTCTGCAGGCTGGATGATCTTGACGAGATGATGGAGATGCTTGTGGTGAACTTGAATTCCTCGAGCGGGCTAGATCTGGTTCTAGTCCTCGAGTCTTGATCTGCTGCGGGCGGGACCGCTGAGATCGTGATTCCAACCTGTGTAGTTCCCACAGACGGCACCAATTTACTGGGATCAACCCCGGCAAATCCCATGGTCAGGGACCCTGGGTTAGTCATAGAGAAGGCACAGGTTGGACGATACTCGTCGGCTAACAGGAGAATCACTTCCTGCTCGATATTATTGCGTGAGGGGGCGATTACAGTGGAGGCCAAGGCGAGTTCTCGCAAGGCTAGATGAATAGATGCCTATTGTGTTGTTCTTAGACGTCTCCCCTCCCAGCCTTTATATACTAGGCTAGGCCTCGGGGAGTCCGTACTAGGTTACAGAGATATTTTCCTAGTTCTAGTCTTGCCTTGTACGCAAAGTTGTACCTTCCATGCTAGTCGTGGACTCCTATGTCGGCGCCTGGTTTGGCCAGTCGTGGGCCTGTCGTGGCTTCCCAACGGGCCTTCTATCTTCATACGCACCAGGTAGCCTTACATGCAGGAGTCGTGGGGTCACCCCCTCGTCACCAGGACTTCCTTGCTTTTTGTGATATTGGATCCATAGTTTCTACCATGCCAACAATAGTTTATGAATCTTTGAAACTAGATATGGATAAATTATCATCTTATCATGTACAAGCTAATGGAGATATTTCAGATGTCAAGGGAAAGGTAAAAGGACTTCAATTTGCATTCATTCATAGGATTGCTCCAATGGACTTCTTCATCATGGAGCCCAATCAAAGCAACATTGTGCTTGGAAGGAACTTCCTTCGAGATATGAGAGGCTTTATTGATATTGGTAATGGGTTCATACGCTCATGCGGGAAGACTAAAGGTAAGTACCTCTTTCCTAGGGAGAATAATAATGAGCTTATCGAAAATCAATTTGAAGGTTTTTATGATTCCGATGATTTTGGAGACCTTTGATTCTTCTTTTGCCTTATGCCTAGCTTAAAGGCGTAAAAGAAAGCGCTTGTTGGGAGGCAACCCAAGATGTTTTTACTTCTGTTTTTAGTGGTCTTTATGATTGTTACTACTGTATCAACATCATTGTATCTTTATTTTTCAAGCTTTGTGCCAAGTATAGCCTCATATGGCAAGGGAAGTGAAAGTTATGACATGCTGTCTAGAAAACAGATTCTGTCCTCGTGACGGGAAAAATCATAGTAAATCACCAGTTCATATTTTTGAGCTGAATTTTTTACACAGCGTGCTCTATACAATCACGGAACTTTCGTATGTTCTGATTTTTTTTATTTGAGTTGCATAAGTACCCCTAAAAAATTCTTTACTACCTGATGTTCTGTTTTTCACAGATTCTACCACGTTTTGTCTCTCCTAACTTTTTCAAACCTTAAGCTTGCTTTTTCTTTGAAAAAACCTTTTTGTAATCTTGAGAAACAGTACCTATTCAATAATATCTTTATATCCAGTGGGGGAAAATTATTTATTATGGGTACTAACCTCTCTAATCAGCTTATGATGAGTTGTGTATGAAGGGAGTTTTCAAGTGTGCGATGGAAGATGATGAAAGAAGATTCGGGAGTGTCGAGCGCTCAAGCTTGGGGATGCCCCCATGCATCCCCAACAAATATTCAAGGAGACTCAAGCGTCTAAGCTTGGGTATGCCCCCGAGAATCCCCTTCTCCATCAACAATCATCAGTTCGTCCTTCGGCTCACTATATTTTTATCACTTCATGCGTTATGTGCTATGCTTGGAGCGTCTCGCTCTTAGGTTTTATTTTTAGTTTTCTTTAGCTTTGCTTGCTGTTCATAACAAGTTAGATCCCGTCTTACTTTGTGTGGGAGAGATACACGCTCCACTTTCAAAATATAGACCACATCATAGGATTCTTCATGGCTTTCTTTTTGTTGTTGTGTGTTCTTTATCTTTTCGTAGCTACTGCCCTGTTTAGTTTTAGTCTTAGTTTGTCTTAGAAAGAGCCTTGGATTTTGTTTAGTTTGTCGCTGGAACTCTCTTTAGTTCTCATGTTTATCTTGTTAATAGAGTTGGTTGTTGAACTGAGTTATGTCTTGTTTTTGAGAAGTAGGTAATTGAGGTTGCTATTTAATTTCAGTAGTAACTTGCAATAGTTTTGAGGTATTGATGTGAGTAATGTTTGAACTTTTGGTGTCAAAAGCTCTAGCCTATTAGTGATAGGTGTTGTATTTTTGGAAATCCGTGTGTTATTTTCAAAAACCTACAAAGCTAGTTGAGAACTCTAGCTACTAGATGGATCACTACTCTTCTGAGGGGTCGAATATTAGAGAACACTCACGTACCATGAGTCGAGGATGCGCAAGGATAACCAAACCCACATACACTCCTGAAAGACCAAGTATGTGATCAGAGGGGTAGGGGGTGAATGATCACTTCAAATTTTCGCATGAAACTCTGAAGTGAAGCACAACTTAGCAGAAAAAGTAACTCAACGGGAAGGTAGACAGTGAAGCAGAACTAGAGTGAAGCATAACATAGGGAATCAAGAGCATCGAATCAATTGCATTGAATCAAATCACAGAAGCAATTGCAATACTGAATGTAAGTGCGGAATGTAAAACAAACTCTTGACTCGGCGATGTTTCGTCGAACAGTTCACACTCTGCAAAATGCTACGTCTGGTTGGAGGGACTTGTGATTGAACACATGAGCTAACCTCTCTCCGTCCGTATCAACACTACACCAATCTCCTTGAGCTTGGCCTATTCTTCACTCATCGTTGATTATTGAGGAAATCAATGAAACCTTTCACAAACTGGAATTCGAGGCGACAATTACTCTTCGCGCTTTGAAGAACAACTCTCTAACCGTCTAGGAGAATTGCAGTTCTCCAAGATAACAAGGCTAGAAAACTTCTTCCTAAGTCATAGTGAATCAACTCAGATCAGTAGGAATTATGCTTCAGTGGATGGGTTTCGGTTTTTCTTCAGCGGGGTGCTCTCTCTCTTATCTGTCAGAGCATAATCTTGGAGCATCCACCCGCCAATGGGGGCGGGGGTGGCCTATTTATAGGTGGCGATCCCTAGGTGCGAAAAGACTGAAGTGACCAGATGCGACAGCTTGACACATGTCCACAACGGTCGGATTTCTAATCAAGGCGCAACTTTACTTGCGGAACAAGTAAAGCTGATTCACGGACTTGGTTAAGCTTTAGGAGCCGAAAGAACATAGTCTTCGCTGGTGAAGCATTACCTAGTGCACATGAGATTTCTCATCTCTGTCTTCTCATAGGTTTGGATTTGATCTGATTCTTTTCACCAAAACCTTCGGAGTACATTTACTAAACCCCTCTTGATAGTACGGTTTTTCCTACGACTCAAAGAAATAAAAAAGAACTACGCAAAAACTACTAAGTCTTGCGCCATCTTGATGATCTCCTTCGATGAGACGTGCTTCAGGATTCCTTATCTTTTTGGGGGTCGACATCCGAGATGAGCTTCGCTCCAGAGGATATGCTTCAGTGAATATGTAAATATTCCTTGAAGCTTTAGCACCAACCTATAACTTCAGTAACCTAGCCATCTATTTTACACTAGAAAACTTGTTAGTCCCTCTACTGTTTTGTCCGACAATATCCAAAACTCATGGTGGAAAAACTTTGCTCTTACAGTCTCCCCCTTTTTGGACTATTGTTGACAAAACATGCATCGATAAGAATATGAAAGTTTGATTTGAGTTGAGAGAAAACTCTAAGATATGAAGCTTTTGACTCCCCCTGAATGCAAGCATCGAATATTTATATAATCAAAGTAAATGCTTGATGGAGTATGTCTTTGGTGGGAATCAAAACAGATATCTTTGTGAATCGACTGCATTTAAAAGATATTAATCTTGAAGAATATGCAATCATCCAATGACCTGTGCACTTAATAGAAATAACCACCAGCAAGACAAAATATACGAGAGAAAATTGCAAGCAAGGGGGTTATTAACACATAACATGTAGCAGCAGTTCACAGACGAAGTAAAACTTAATTTACAACCCAATCGAAGCGAATGAAAAGTTTGTTGTAACTTAGCACACAAAATATCGAATCACAACCCTTAAACCCTGCAGCGAATCTAAACTCAATCGATGCTACATTCTCCCCCTTTTGTCAATGATTGGACAAAAGGTTGATAGGTAGACCAAGAGTATTTACGCTTCGGCTGCAACCCGGGGACTCCGCTGACGGTCTTCTCCCGAAGAAGATGCATCTCCAGAAGTGGTTCCTTCTGCCGAGGCAGGCGACTCAAGTTCTTCAATGTTCATCGGCACCTGCAGCAAATCGAGATCACTGTCATTGAGAGGATCATCTTCTTGCTTCGACGTGTGAGAATCTTCGTCTGAGAAGGTATCTGGGCGAATCTGTTCAGCTGGGATGACAAACAAAACTTTGTCAATCTTCTCCAACGGAGGAATCTTCGGGTTGGGGCGGTCAATCGAATCATTTCTTGAAAAGTTGCGCTGAAGATGTGGATACTCCTTGTAAATCCGGGCATCTTCGAGCTTCTTGACAGAATTGAATTTCCTCAAACCTTTTCATGAGTGGTGCTTCAAAACTTTCAGATACTGATTATTGTTCAAAGCAATGTTGCCAACTCTATTGATTTCATCTGAAAGATGTTGCATTTGGTGTTAATTGCCTTCGATGAAGTTCTCAAGCAACTGTTGAGAGCGAATGCCAACTTCAAAGTGGTAGACTTCCTTCTGGAATGTCTTCGACATATTCCTTTCATTTACATGTTGTCTGACTCCAACATGTGGCAAATGGATCATTTGACCTTCTGAAGATATTCATTGTATCGTGCACAGGAGGACAGAACAACTTCGGGTGATGTCTGGCAACATAATCTTCACTGCGTCCATAATTGCTTATGGCTTGGAGCCAGGGAGCATAAGGCTTCAATTGATGGACCAGTTCAGCAGCTTGGACCATGTAGCGAAGAAAACAGTCCTCGAAGTCGAACATATGGCCATGGGTTAGCTTCAGCAGTGCATGACGGACATGATAGTGAATGTTTGATTCATCAGAGGCAGAGCTGAGAGGCATCAAGTACTGAGACAAGATATAAAACCAAGTCTTTGATATGAACACCAGATGCTTCGGGCGAATGTTTTCTGGCATATGATCACCAGTGACTTCGGGGTCCAGGAGTGAAGCAAATTCAACATTTGTTGGTGAAAGCTCAAAAATGATCAGAGGTGGAGGGGGTGAATGATCACTTCTAAAAATTCTAAGGAACTTAGAAGGAATTCGTGTAAACTGCGAAGGACTAAAGGCATCTCGAAGGAAATACAGTATCGAAAAACATGCATGGCTCGAAAGGATTGGGAGCGAAGCAAAACATCGAAGACTAACAGGCAACGTGTAAATACTTAATGTAAATGCGAGAAGGAAAATGAGACTGACACGACGATGTTTGGTAAACCAGTTCACACTCTGCAAAGTGCTACGTCTGGTTGGAGGGACTGGTGATTGAACACCTGGAGAAAAACTCACTCCGTCCTATTCTCCACTGCAGCAAACTCCTCGAGCGTTTCCAGTTTTCACTGGTGGTAGATGATTCAGGACATCTCCGGGACCTTTACAAACTTCTTTCAGCAGCGACAATTTCTCTTCGACTGCTTGACAGGAGACGCCTAACCGTCTAGGAGACTTGCCGTTCTCCAAGATAAAAAGATCGGCTAATCTCGACCTAAGTCTCTGTGAATTACTCAACTCAGTTCAGACTTGGGTTTTGGTTTTCTCTTGATGGATCTCTCTTGGGATTCTCACAATACTTCTGTCTTAGAATCTTCAGTGGAGCAGCCAACCCGAAATGGCGGGTAGGGCCGGGGTATTTATAGGTGGCGATCCCGATGGGTAAAATGACTGAAGTGACCTGATGCGACCGCTTGACGCGTGTCCACAACGGTCGGATTCCAATCACTGCGCAACTTTTCTTGAGGAAGAAGTAAGTTGACTTACCGAATGAGTTCTCTCTCGAAGGAACGAAGTGCGATGAATTTTCCTTCGAGCTATTCACTCGACTCAGTAAGATTTCTCTCGGTAGGCTTTTGTGGGTTTAGGTTGAGCAGAGAAAATTCACTTCGACAAAGATCTCAACTAGCAAACCCCTCTTGATAGTACGGTTTTTCCTACGACTCAAGAAAATAAAGAGAAACTAGTAAAAAGACTAAGTCTTCGACCAGCTTCAGCTTTCTCCTTGTTGCGTTTTTACTCGAGAGTGTCTTCTTCTTCAACGACATTTTTAGGGGTCGTCTTCCTTCAAAGGTTTCGGTAGTTGACTGCAGCTTCGCTACAGTGAGTTGTCCTTGAACCTTCTCGTTGCAAAATCCATTCTTTCGGAACCTAAGTATCTTTTTATACTCGAAAACAATATTAGTTCCACTTCTGCTTTGTCCAACAATGTCCAAAACATTCGGGGGCAAAACTTGCACTTATAATATCTCCCTTTTTGGACGATGGCGACGGCGAGAAGATTCGGCGAGCGTTGGAGCACGACGAATTGGGCGACCTCCTGGAGGAGTAATCTTCATGCCGAACGAGTGGTGATCTCCAGAAGATTCCAGTTGCGATTCCGGCGGGGTCCTGGGGCTTCGAGTAAGTGGAGAGTAAACTCTCGCTTGGCGTCGAGGAGCTTCATCTTGAACGGAGTCGGAGGAAATGGTGTTCACCGTGATGTGATAGTAATCATCAACACTGAGCACGTCCCTGTTCTTCGGCAGCAAGGGAATATTAAAATCTGGTCGATCAACACGATCATCATTTGTCCAGTTCCTGCTGAGATGGGGAGGATATTCTTCGAAGCCGCAGCGCTGAAGTTGACCGAGGGTATTGAATTTGCGCAGTCCTTTCCAATCGCGGAGAAGACATTCACGCAGCATCTGATTATTGTTCATGGAAATGTTGCGTAAATGGTTGATTTCATCCATCATCTTCTGCTTCTGAAGGAAATCTTGGTCAATATGATGTTTAAGCATTTGCTGGGACCGAAGAGAAACCTCCATGTGGTGCACGGGTTTTATAAATTTCGAGTGAATATTGCGCTCAGTCATTTGGGCACGGATGCCAGTGTGCTCTGCAAACTGATCGTTGGGTAGAGTAATAATCTGCAACACTTCCCTTACTGGTGGAGTAAAAATCTTGGGGAAAATTGATATGGGGAATGGAACGTCCCGAGAGTAATTGCAGATTTCCATTAGCCAAGGGGCGTAGGGCTTGTGGGAATTGTGATCATCAGCACAAGATACCAACGTGCGAATGAAGTGGTCTTCAAAATCGAAGGGATGGCCGTGGACTAACTTCAATAGAGCAAGTTGCACATCTTGAGGAATTGGAAAATCATCGTGAACATCGAGCATTGGCATCAAAGTCTTCGAAAGAATATAGAACCATGACTTTGCTTGAAAAACGAGATGCGTTGGCTTTGGCTCAGCAGGGTAGTGATCTCCTACGACATCTGAATTCATGAGCGTAGAAAATTCAGCAGGAGTTGGGGCAGGCAGATCATGAATTTTGTGTGGTAATCCTTCGAAACGAGGAAAATTGATGATGGCCAGAAATTGATCGACAGTCATATGGAACACTTGGCCTTGAATCATGTAATCAAATTTCCACGTCTTCGAATTCTGAGGATCACCAGTGACATACAGCGTGGCATAAAACTGCTTGATGAGCTCGGAATTTTAGCCACAATCGAGAGCAAACATTCTATGAGCATGCAGACCATCAATTGTTTCGGCAACATTCTCGAAACAAGAAGTGGCGTACACTCAAGGCATGTCAAGGTACTGATGTTGGAAAACTCTAGCCTTGTTGTACAGCACTCTAGTATAATAGATGGCTTGCTCCTGGGTCCAAAACCGAAGAGAATATGCATTTCTGGGCTTCTCGTAGGGATTGGGCCCGAAGAAAAATGGCTTGTGTTCCCACCTCTTGAATATAGGGCCTCCTCGAGGAACATCGTGGCGGAACAAAGGCAACATTTCTCTTGGATGCGCAGAATGTAGCAGCTCATCGACTGGAAAGACCTCAGCTGCATTATCTGGCATTTAAAATATTGGCTCAGTAGGGAGAGGAATTGAAGATGGAACATTGACAATATCCTGAGCGGGGATGGCTGCAGGAGCATTTTCCTCGGCCTGTTCTTCGACGGCATGTCCTTCGTCGACAGTAGCATGTTTCTCGGTCTCCGCAGTCTCCATAGCCTCCATATCTTCATTCAGTTGGGAAAAAAATCCAACATTTCTTCGTCCGAAGAGTTTTATGAGGAGGAATAACTTTCACTCGAACTGGCATCGCCAGAACTTTGTCCTTCGGCAGCATCTTGACGGGAGGAAATAGTTGTTATATCAACATCGGCTTCTTCTCCTTTGTTCAGAGTCTGGGCAAATGAATAGTCCTTCTGCGCAGATGGAATGGGGGCATGACGTTCTTGCTCGACCTGAGCAGGTTGCTCGATCACAACTTGAGCTTGGGGCTCGATGGCTGGGGTGGTCGATGGAATGACATGAGGTGGAGATGGTGGATTGGGTGGTGGCGACGAAGCTTTTGGTGGTGATAGTTGACGAGGTGGTGGAGTTTGTTGTCGAGGTGGAGGAGTGGCTTGGCGAGGTGGTGGAGTTTTCTTATGGGGTGGAGTGGGTTTCTTGGCGAGGATTGGGGAAGTTTCCTGTCGTGGTGTTGCAGCAACGACCTCAGTAGACTTTTGCTTCTTGGCATTTTTCTTGATCTCTGGCGTCCCACGCGCAGAGGTTGGGGCAGCAGACTTTCTCTTTCGAGATTGTCTCTTGGATAGGGCTTCATTGTGCTCCTTGCACATATCAGATACTATCTGGCGAACCTTTTCATAGACAGCAGTGATGTTTTCTTTCTGTGCCCTTCTGGATTCATCAAGTGTTGCAATCTTGGACTTGAAAAACTGTCGGGACTCAAGGTCCTCAGTTTCTTCTTGAAGCTGCATGTTGTAAAACTTCTCTTGCTCTTTGTCCTTGCGATCCTGGGTGCGATATCCTTCCCAGCGGATCATGTAGCGAGCAACTCGTTTTTGTATCTCTGGTGGGACATCATCCTCGACAGCGACTTTGCTCGGTGTGGTGGCCATACGCCAAAGAACGTTCGAAATCTGCATTGCATCCCATGCAGCATTTGCAACGGAATCTCCTTCGTTGGAGCTTTCTTCATCGGCACGAGGGCCGGACACAACTTGAGCAGCAGGGGCAGGAGCAGGAGCAGCTCGATCAACTGGAGCAGCCTGAGCCTTCTGCCTAGCCTCTTTGGCTTTCTTCTCGGCCTCCTTGGTGGCCTTGGCAGCAGCAACGGGTTTTGTTACGGCACTGGGGGCCGCAGCTTTATCCTTTGAGGCACTCACTACTGGAAAAAAAGGCCTTTAATGGCGCACCTATTTTGGATACTAATGGCGCATATTAGGTGCGCCATTACTAGCACGCCATTAGTAACTTTTAGTAATGGCGCACATTTGGTGCGCCATTACTATCCCAGACAGGTGCGCCATTACTAGGCCCAGAAGTGCGTCATTACTATCTGACTTAGTAATGGCGCACCTATAGAAGTGCGCCATTACTAACAAAAAAATTCAAATTTTTTTTGAATATTATTTCAAATAAAAAATTAGTTTTTTTTTTTTCTTAATCTATGTTCAATATGCTTAATCTTAGGTCACATATGCTTAATCCCAAGTCAAATGGCGCTTCATGGTCAAACTTCCCGAACGGTCACCCATCTTCACACTACTCCAGCCCCAACACGCTTAACTTCTGAGTTCTAACCAATTCCAACACCAGCTCAATTAACACGCACTTGTTGATATATGTATCATATCAATCCTATTAAACCTTGTGGATGTCCAAAATTTGAAAAAATTAATTTTTTCAAAAAATTTGAAAAAGAAAATCAAAACTTTCAAAACTTTCAAAAATATTGAAAAATATATCAAAACATTAGAAAAAAAATTAAAAGTTAAAAAATTTCAAAAGAAAACCGCGCCTTCAAAATTCAAAATAATTCACGCCTTCAAATTTAACTTTTTTTTTATTTTTATTTTCCCGCCTTCAAAATTCGAAAAAAATTCAAAAAAAGTTTGTAGTGGCGCACTATTCACAAGGTGCGCCATTACTAATTTTTTTTTTGTTGAATTTTTATTTTTTTTATTTTCCCGCCTTCAAAATTCAAAAAAAAAGTTAGTAATGACGCACTATTCATAAGGTGCGCCATTAATAAAAAAAATATTTTTTCCATTTTCCGCCTTGGTTGCTTTTCTTCGTCCCGGGGGACCGAGAGAAGATCCAGGTTGTGTTATGTTTGACGTAAGTAGGTGAACAGCAGACTTATGACACGATGTCACGCGCATTCTTGGATCTTACCTCTACTCTAATATTATGATAGCCACCATATATGATAGTGCGGCTGCAACCTTTACCTTTACCTTGTCTTACCGTTGAAAGTTAGTTATCCTGTAATTATATAATCTCACCCATGGTTTCCTTTTGTGCTTTTACTGTTTTTCCTGATCGACCGCTGCAGTTGACTACTACCTCGACCCGAGCACCGGACGATACTTCGTGGAGGTGCCCCCAGAGGATGACGATGAGGATGACTTCGCTCAGTAGATCATATAGTTGGGTTCCGACGTTCCGTGGGTGGACTTGCTTATATGTATCCCTCTCTAGGGTCATTTAGATTTTGACTGTACTCGGTCGTGATTGTCTTCCGCTTGTTGCATGATGTGCTGTTGGGTCTATGGACCTCTGAGATGATGTAATAAATACCAGTGGCGATGTATGCCCTGGACTCTATATATTTATGTCTTAGTATAAAGTTCATTCTTCTTATACCTATTGTCGAGAATTCGGCAGCGACACGAGTGCGAGTGTCGTGAGTCGGTGGCCTTTTATGCGCTACTAACTTGAGAGGGACGTGAAAGCGACTAACTTGAGTTAGCACCGCATCGGGGGCTTCACAACTTGGTATCAAAGCAGGACTAACTATAGGACCCCTTACTGGCCGAAGTTGAGTCTAGAAACTATTTTCTAGTTATTAAGGAAAAACCGGAGAGTAGGAACTCTTTCTTTTCTTCTTACCCCACCCTCCCACCCCTTTTTCCGTGAGGAAGTGAAACATTGTTTTCTCTCTGCAACTTATCCCCTTTCAAAAAAATCTAGGTTCTCGTTTACATGAGGCTCCGATTCCTCTATAATTTTTTGCTAGCGACGAGAAGGGTTGGCGTACATTGAGAACACTGAGCTGCCACTTGGGGTTGACAGCTCCACCTCGCTTACGGCGTACCTCAGGTGAAACTCCTATACAGGATGGTTGGCATCCTCCGGATGTGGTTCCTCCCCCTATAGGAGACCGCTTCGGCGGGCTGCTGAGGGCAAATGTCTCAACGTTCAGGTCTTCAACCACTCGTATATATTGTTTTGTGCTCGCTAGTAGATTATTATCTTGGATTCGGATGGTCTCGGTTTGGGGATTCAAGTAGCACCTAGCTTTCGACTTTCCTGGTTAACCTTGGTGGATATTCAGCCTTCGGCTTCCTCATACCTCGTGAGGAAGTTTTGTTTTCAATATTGCTTTATCTTCTGGTTTCATCAATGTTTCAACCATGTTCTCATCAGTGTTCCTGTATACAGGATGCCAAGAGCGAAGATGCCGCCGCCAGGGAACCCTCTCCTTGGGGAGGTTGTGAACAAAGTGGCTCAGGGCACAGCTGCGATCTTACAGATGATGCAGAACCAGACTACCCAGAGGAGTGATCGGCCACCGTACACGACTCTGCAGCAGTTCCTTGCTATCAACCCCCCCCCCCCCAGGTTCTCCGAGGCTCGAGACCCGCTGGAAGCGGATGATTGTATTGCAGAGATCAAGAAGCACTTCAATGCAAACACCGTCAGACCAGTCGACTATGTCACCTTCGCATCCTTCCAGCTTCAGGGTGCAGCAGCCAGCTGGTACGATACCTACAAGGCCAACAAGGGCGATGCTATCATCACGTGGGGAGACTTCGTCGCAGACTTCAGATCAGCACATATTCTGAGTGGCTTGATGGAAAGGAAGCGAGAGGAGTTCTTGGCTCTGAGAAAGGGTGACAGGTCAGTTCAGGAGTACAACCTGGACTTCGTCAGGCTCGCCAGGTACGCTCCGGAGGAGGTCAGCATAGAGGCCAAGCGGATTGCCAGATTCCGTGGGCGTCTCAGCACAGAGATCAAGTACGCACTCGCCCAATGCAACCCCACGTTGTTCTCGCAGTTCGTGGATCAGGCTATCCGCCAGGAGTCAGCCAGAGCAGAGTGGGATGCAGACAGGAAGCGCCAGAGAGAGCACAGTTCTGCAGTGATGGTCCGCAAGAAGGCAAAGACTTGGGTTACAGAGGCACCACCGCAGAGGCAGAAGTTCCAGCAGAGGGGGGAAGTTGTCCGCACTTTTGCCCGCCCTCCCGTCCCAGTTCAGCAGGGCCTCGCTCTACACAACCACACGCGAGGCCACCCAGGCCGCAATCCCAGCCCAGGTCAGGCGTGATCTGCTACAAGTGCAGGGAGCCGGGGCACACTTCTCCCAACTGCACCGATCCGCGCTTTGCTCAGCTCCCACCGCCTCCACCTCGCTCTACTCCGAGCACTGCGATGGTGAAGGCACATCCACGTGCAGTTCAAGTGAACAACGTGATGCTCACAGATGCTCAGCAGTCTTCAGAGATCGTTCTTGGTAGGTTGCTTGTGTGTTCAGTTCCCGCGATAGTTCTGTTAGATTCCGGAGCTTCCCATTCGTTCGTATCGCACTCCTGTGCTTCAACAAATGACCTTCAGACCGAGTTGCTCCAGAAACCCCTTGCGGTTCACACTCCGGGTTCAAGGTCCAGCTCGTCCGTTTTTTTTCCAGGTGCGGAGATTTGTATCCAAAGGGTTATCTTTTCGGCATCCCTGGTTGTCTTGCCTCATTCCGACATTGACGTCATTTTGGGCATGGATTGGCTTGTGCAGCACAAGGCCAACATTGATTGCCCTTCAAGATCCATGAATTTGACACATGATTCAGGCGCACAAGTCTTGTACACTTGTGTCTCAGCGGCAGGAGCAGCACAGTTGTACGCCTTGAACGCAGGAGTTGCACCTTTGCTCGAAGAAGTCAAAGTTGTCTGTGAGTTCCCAGACGTCTTTCCAGAGGAGTTGCCAGGAATTCCCCCAGTTCGAGCCATTGAGTTCATTATTGAGCTAGAGCCTGGTACTCAGCCGATTTCTCGGCATCCGTACAAGATGTGTTCGAAGGAGTTGATTGAGCTCAAGAAGCAATTGACAGAGTTTGAGGCAGGCGGTTTTGTCCGCGCGAGCACTTCCCCTTGGGGTGCACCAGCTTTGTTTGTCCAGAAGAAGGATGGGACTAGCCGCTTGGTCCAGAACAATTGCGGTATCAACAATAAAACCATCAAGAACAAATACCCTTTACCCCGCATCAATGATCTGTTCGAACAGTTGAATGGGGCAAAGGTGTTTTCCAAACTTGACTTGAGGATGGGGTATCATCAAATCCGTGTTCGTGAAGAGGACATTCCTAAGACCGCGTTCAGCACACGTTATGGGTTGTATGAGTTCACAGTAATGACTTTCGGGTTCTCAAACGCCCCTCCAACATTCATGAGAGCTATTAACTATTTGTTCCAAGAATGGCTTGATGTGTTCGTGATCCTCTACCTCGACGACATTCTTGTCTATTCCAAGTCAGAGGCTAAACATGAGGAAGATCTACGCCTGGTGTTGCAGAAGCTGAGAGAGCACCGGTATTATGCGAAGTTCTCCAAGTGTGAGTTTTGGCTGGACAAAGTCAATTTTCTGGGCCATGTTATTTCCGCTGAAGGAATTGCGGTGGATCCAAAGCGAGTCCGCACTATTCAAGAGTGGGCTCTGTCAGAACCCTCTGTTAGGTAATGTGCTAGGGTTAGCAAGTCACTTGCATCATGTTAAAAATTTCAAAAGAAATCTTTGAAATCAAATTCAAAAGCAAAATGGGAGAAGGAACCTCCCCCCAGATGAATTAATTCAAAAGGACAGATAAAAATCTTCTCCAAAAATTCATGTTAGATTTTTGAAAAATCTAATAAATGAGTGTGATCACATATCAAGTGATGTGGGACCCACCCCATGCTCATGGATTTTTCAAATATTCAAACAGTGCCTTGGATTTAATCAAAAACCCCTATTTGAGTTGAGATTCAAATTATTTGAATTTTAAAAAGTGCCAAACTTTATAAGTGGCTAGTCTAATTTATTATGAGGCCATATAAAAAGTTTCAGCATTTTATAAAATGGTTTGATATTTTTATCAGAGCCAAAACAAATATGCAGAAAAAGAAAGGATAGATTAAACATAATTAAAACAGAAAGGACTTACCTCGCTTTCGGCCCAACTCTTCCCCAGCCTGGCCCAGCCCAGCCCACGGGGGGCACATGCGTCTTCAACCCCAGCCAGGCAGGCACCCAGGCCGCCGGCGAGCACCGTGGGCGCGCCAGGCAGCTGCCTGCTTGCCCAGGGCTTATCTCCTCGCCTGGAGACGTCTGGGAGACGTCCCGATCCTTTTCCCTCCCTCCAGAACCACATCCCCCTCCTCCCTCGCCGTGTTCGTCGTCGACAGAAGAACTCGCCGGAGCACCGAAGCGCCCCCGCGTGGCCATTGATGCCGAGAAGCCCACCCAAAATGTCCAGCGTGCTCGCCGTCCTCGTCTTCGTCGACTAGCAGAAGCAGGAGCTCCAATTTGGACTAGAAGTGACGCCAGGTTCATCGGATCGCCGCCGGCCGCCGGAGCTCGAGTTGATCGATTCGCCGCCGCCGTAACCTCCCCGCCTCCGACGCCTGCTCCAACGTGTCCACCAGCGTCTGGTGAGCATTTCCCCTCAAGCCACGGTACCGCTCGCCTCCTCTAGCCCTTTCCGCCATGGATGCCGGAGCACAAAGCCGCCATGCTCGTCGTCGACGAGCCTGCGCAAAGCATTCGACCCTATCACCCTGTCCATTGTCACCGCACAGCTCCTCTGGTTCGATCCAGCTTACAACCGCCCAAAATGGTGACCCGTAGCTGAGTTCACCTCGAGCCAGCAGCTCCGCCGCCGCTAGGGCTCGTCGTCGCCGTCAAACCAGTGCCTCCCAGGCCCCCCACTTGGTTCCATTTGATGCGCAGCACCAAGAGCGAAGTCTCGGTGGTTGCGGCGCTCGATTTGGACCACGGGAGCGCCCTTCCCGTACAGCGCCGCCGCACTGGTGGCCACCGGCGGCTCAACGCCGGCAAGTCCGACGTGGCCACGGTCATTAGGAGTTAACCACCCCCCCCTAATGACCCCCAGAGCCGATGACAAGTGGGCCCAAGACCATTAACTAACCCCCTGGTTAGTTTAACTAATCGGGTTAATTAACTCCCCCACTGACACCCCGGCCCCACTGGTCTGCCCCCTATTGACGCCATGCTGGCGCAGTGCTGACGCAGTAAATGAATTTCCAGAATAAAAAGAAATCAAGAAATTACATAAAATCCACAAACAGGCTGAAACTTTGGAAATTCATAGAAAATTCATATTAACTCAAAATTGGACAAATAATATATGAAAAATGATCAGGAGAAAATAAGCTATCCAAATATCCAACTTTCAACCATGTTTGAGTTGAATTTAAAATGTGATCAGTAGAATTTGCTATTCGATTTAAATGGAATTAAATCAAATTATTTTCAAATGCTTTTGCAACTTGAACCATGGCAACATGCTACATTTCAATTACACATCACAGGCATATCATACACACTTCAAAATGATTCAACTTGATCAAACAATGTCATATAAAACTTGGCTAAGTTGAATTCAAATTGGAGTTTGAATTTGCAATTCAAATTGCAATATACTCCATTTAAATGGAATTGCTTCACACATCAAAGCTTATACATCAAGTTTCAACCTTCCATCATGTGATTGTGCATTGTATTTACTTTGCTACCTTGTTTGTTGTTTGTCGAGTAGAGGTGGAACCGGAACAGGAGGATGCCCCATTCGTTGAAGACCCCGAACCCGAACCTCGTCAGCAAGGCAAGCAAAACCCCATTGATCATGTCGATAAAATCCCACTTCCCTCTCATGTCTCGCTTATGCATTGTTTAGGATGATTACCATGATGCGTTTCTACCGCATAGATGAACACATTCCTTTGCATGACCTATCATTTTGTCACAGTAGTAAGCAAACCACAATCCTAGCAAATGTAGGAGTTGATTGATATCATGTGGCCCCTGCAATTGTTACTGCTTATTGCATGCTTAGAGTGATACCATGATGATACTGTTATGTGAGTCGGGATGGTAGTGATCATGATGATGACGGTGGAAAGGTGTTGGTGAATCTACCCTAATACAAGGTGAACGATGCGAGGCTGTGTAGGAGTACACGGTGGGTTGTCTCGTTGAACACCGCCCTAAGTCCGAGTTATTGTGTGGTGATCCAAGATGAAGATTACAACCACACATTGGGCTCACTGACCCCTCTCAACCTATTAACTCATCCCTTTCGATGTCCAGATGTCGCAATAGTTCGGAGTTCTGGTAGGTTTGTGGCCTGGCTGCTAAGTGAGAGAACGGCTAACCCGAGACTGGCTTATGCACCACGCACACATCACTTGGGCCACTTCGGTAAACCGGCCGGGTTCACGATAGTGGTAGCCAACCCAGGTAGGCGGCTTTCTTGGACTAGATAGGATATGAGGTAACAGTTGTGGTGAGCATCCTCGCCGACACTTCTTGAACGGTGTCGAGTACAAAGGCGGTAACAGATGATCATGTGTCTGTAGCGGTACACCCCTGCAGGGTTAACAAAACTATTCGAATAGTCGCGTCCGCGGTTATGGACTACTTGGAAAGCTTATCTTGATTATTAGACAACTTGAACTGGATACTTCTAAAACACATTAAGATAAGTGTGAGTGCTATGGCGTGCTTTCTCGTGGGGAAGTCGAGGAAGGCACCATAGTGGTGTAATTGGTTGGAGAAAGTAGTGGACTCGTGTACGCTTCTTACCTCAAGTCTGGTACTCGTAGTTCAGGACTAGCCAAGTCAAAGCTGGCACTTCTGCAAGTGACACCCCACCGCCCTTTACCTTGATACATATGCATGAGTAGTATAGCTCCTATGTAAGTCTTGCTGAGTACGACTTTGTACTCACGTTTGCTTAATCTATGTTTTAGATGAAACCACTGACCCCGAAGGTGGCTTCTTCATCGAGCTCGACGACTGAAGATCAAGCTAGTCTAGTCCCAGTCAGACGACTGGTTCCCTCGTGGAGGGCTTGTGTTTAAATAAGGCTTCTTAAGCCATTTGTTAAACTTGTCTATACTCAGACATAATTTGCTTCCGCTTGTTGTTGTAATGTTGGATCACATGTTGTGATCTCTGTGTGCACTCTGTTAGAGTTATCAATAAAATGTATATTTTGTAGAGAATTGCAATGATACCTGCTGTTCATACAAGGCATGTGTGTTGCGTGTATGTTTATAACATGCATGTCTTTGTATGGGTTTTCGAGACCTTAGTTGTGATCTGGCTGGCGGTCTTTCATACACCAAGTGGCCCTTAGATGTGTGCAGCTTGGGGCATCGCGATGCGATTGCTCGAGACTCCATCTCGTGCACACTTTGTGGTATGATCGAGCCCGCCCTAGACCCCGACTAAGTGATCGGGCTGGAGTAAGTCTATGTAAGAGTTATGATATAGTCGATAGTATGGTTGAGTCGACTTGTCTTTGAATATGGGAGTTCATCCCCCATATCATTAGACTTGTGTGCAGACGATGAGGACCCATCTCAGTTGATCATCCGGCCTGGATGGGATGCCCCTCACGTACGATGCTTTCTGAGAACGTTCTGTTCTTGGCCTTGTTTTCTTAGACAAGTGGGTACGGTTCTCGGCTCTCCATATGACTATGTCTTAGCTGGACTTGCATACGCTAACCCCGGGTCCCAACAGACTTGGTATCAGAGAAGGACTGACTGTAGGACTAGTAGCCTTGGGCGAAGTCGAGTCTAGCTTGCCATAGTTATATAGTTACTTTGGGTATATAAGGGAACAACGTAAGGCTTCTTTTTTCTCCTTACCCCCTTCGTTCTGAGTTCTGAGTCACCTTCATCTTATTCTACGGGAAGATAGGACTAGGCTCTCATCTGTCTGACTAGAACATCTCGTTGTTTGCTTCCTTGTAGCCGTAGGAAAGTTGTGTCCGGTTTTCCTAGCATTGTTGTAATGCTGATTTCTTACATCGTATTATGTAAGTGTTGTTTCCATGTTGGAAGAAATTGTCATTTCTTGCAATTACAGCCGTTATGCTGTTCGAGTCATTCCAGGTTTATCTCATAATCTGATGCATTTGCAAACTCCTTCTTTCTGTTTCAGATTGCAGATCTTCCCCCTCGGCAGATTGTTCGTTTGACCAGGTGCCTCGGTGTGCGTGGCCATCCCGCCACGTTGATCGAGATGATTTCCTATGTGGGATATCAATGGTATCCTGAGTACACCGTCGAGGAGCAGTTCCACGACTTCAACCAGACGCAATTTCACTGCATTGTCAGGATCTACCCGCACCACAATGGAGTCACTCAGCCTATCCACTTTGGAAATGGCATTGGCATGACTGAGAACATGAATGTGCAGGATGCTGCATACTCATGTATTACACTGCTGAGAGAGGAGCACACTATGCTGAGAGAGACATCGTTCTGCTATATCCCTGCTGCACTTCCAGGAGAAGAGGGATATTACACTGGATTCTACTCAGATCACTCTGAAGAGGATCCAGTACTTCAGATGACTGCTAGGTTTTCTTGTGATGGAGATCGTGATTCACGCGCTCTCCGTTTCGAGCTTCACGCCACCCGTGTTCGTCTGTATCGAGCACTGACACTCTTGGCACCCTTCGTGAGTGTTGGATCAGTCGAGTATGATGCTATCTACCCTGTGAGGACTCATATGCCTTCTCGAGTTGCTTGGCCCGAGATTGGAGGCATTTTTCCACCCCGTGGTCCTCTACTTCCACCCTACGCTGGACCTAGGCCCCATCCTTGCCCAAATGGATATCAGGGTCCACAGGCCTCCGTGTTTTCCGATGGTCACCTTCAGCTACCAGGATACGCGGGTAACTTATACGAGGACTACTATGGAGATGGAGATGAGTGAGACCGCCTGTGGTCTTACTTAGTGAGGATGTAGTAGTATCTTAGTATATTGTACGCAAGGTGTTCTAAGTTCCAGAGGCTTAGATAAATAATGTATAGGAAGTCAGAGTGCCTCTGAAGGATGTATCATCTTCATCACGTTTGTATTAGCTTGGAGCTTGTACTAGAACGATGTATGGTTTGTATGACAGCTTGTGAATATATGGCTTGTATGCTTTTATCACCATTTTGTCAAGATGATTAATTCCTTGCTCTGTAATCCTTCCAGTACTTCAATACCTTTATTTGACTCTTCAAATCAACTCTGTTTGACTTTGGTTTTTCACCTTCAGGATGTCTCAAGGAACCCGTGGCCATCTTGGTCGTAACCAGGGTCGTGGAAATGAACAGGAGGAAGGCAACCTTCCACCCCCACCCACGATGGCTCAGGTTCTGATGGAGATTGAGAGGAACCGTCGAGACTCTCACCATCTGCTGGAGGTCATTGCTCGCAACACCACTCAGCAGCGCAACGAGTTGGTGTCCCTGAACGACTTCATCCGGCTTCATCCCCCGGTTTTCAGTTACTCCACCAAGCCCCTTGACGCCTATGACTGGCTTCGCAGCATCGAGAGGAAGCTCCAGGAAGGCCATGTTGCAGATGGCGACAGGGTCAGCTATGCCACCTATCACCTTGAGGGTGCAGCTAGCTCTTGGTGGGAGAACTTCCTGAACATGCGTCCCGTTGGACCACCCGCATCTTGGGATGAATTTTGCACTTCCTTCCGCGAGCACCACATTCCAAAGGGTCTTATGGACCGCAAGCGTGAGGAGTTATGCAACCTCACCCAAGGCAGAAGGACTGTTGACGAGTTTAGTCGTGAGTTCAACCGACTTGCTCGTTATGCTACTGAAGAAGTCTCCACCGACGCCAAGAAGCAAGAAAGGTTCCGTTGTGGACTAAATTCTGGACTCCGTCGTGAGCTCAACCTACATGACTTTTCCACCTTCCAGGTCCTTGTCAACAAGGCCATCAAGGCAGAGGACATGAACACCCCCAATGACTTCCACAAACACCCTAGGGACGATGGTTCATCCAGTTCCGGCTCTCAGAAGCGCAAGATCTGGATCCCCAATAGTATGTTCCGCCAGAAAAATCCACTGAGGCCATCCTATGTGGCGCCTCGTCCACCAACTCAGTTCCACCCAGCTCCACCAAACAACCCAGCTCCACGCACTTTCATTGGAGCCTGTTACAAGTGTGGTCAGGCAGGCCACTACTCTCGTGAGTGTCCCCAGAACCAGCTCCAGAATCAGAATGCTCCACCCCGTGCCGGAGGCAACAACAATGGTCGTGGCAAGCCACCCCAGAAGGTCTACACCGCCAAACCCGCTCCTCCCACCACTCGTGGACGTGTGAACCAGATTGCCGCCGAAGAGACTGACGACACCACTGATGTCAATCTTGGTATGCTCCCAGTCAATTATGTTCCTACTTCCGTTCTTTTCGACCCAGGAGCATCTCATTCATTCATGTCGGAAAGTTATGCACTTCGTCATGAGTTATCTTTTGTTGAATTGTCCACCCCAAAGATTATTCAAACTCTAGGGTCAAGATGGCAAACTAATAGAGTAAGCCATGGTAATCAAATTGCAATTGAGGGTTTAGTATTCCTTGCTTCACTCATAGCCCTCAAGTCTTCATACATCGATGTAATCCTTGGCATGGATTGGCTATCAAGACAGAATGCCTACCTGGATTGCAAAGGCAAATCCGTGAAACTCACCCACCCTTCAGGCAAGACAATCAACTACACCTCACCCAGAACAAGAACCCAAGTGCATTCCTTGAATGTACTTCCCCTTCCCGAACATGAAGATGTTCCGGTGGTTCGTGACTTCCCGGATGTCTTTCCTGAAGAGCTGCCGGGAATGCCACCCGACAGATGTGTAGAGTTTATAGTGGATCTTGTGCCAGGAACCGCACCAATTTCTAGACGCCCATAAAAAATGGCCCCACGTGCGTGAGCTGAGCTTAAAACCCAACTGGAAGCTTTGTTGGAAAAAGGCTTCATCCGCCCTAGCTCATCGCCATGGGGTGGCCCCGTACTGTTCGTAACGAAGAAAGATGGAACAGAAAGGATGTGCGTAGACTATCGCCCGCTAAATTTAGCGACAATAAAGAACAAGTACCCATTGCCCAGGATCAATGATCTTTATGATCAACTTGCAGGATCCTCTGTCTTCTCCAAGATGGATTTGAGATTGGGTTATCATCAAATCAAAATCCGAAACGAGGACATTCCCAAAACGGCTTTTAATACTCGTTATGGTCTTTACGAGTACACCGTCATGTCCTTTCGTTTAACCAATGCCCCCGCCACTTTCTCGCGCATGATGAACTCGATCTTCATGGAGTACCTAGATAAATTTGTTGTGGTTTATCTTGATGATATTCTCATCTACTCAAAGAACGAAGAAGAACATGCCGAACACCTAAGGCTGGTATTGATGAAACTTAGAGATCATCGCCCGTATGCTAAATTCTCCAAGTGTGAATTTTGGCTACCAGAAGTGACCTACTTAGGCCACGTGATTTCTGCAAAAGGCATTGCTGTGAATCCCGAGAGAGTTCAGGCCGTCCTTGACTGGACTCCACCTGAATCGGTTAAGCAAGTTAGGAGTTTTCTTGGCCTAGCCAGCTATTGCCGCCGCTTCGTCGAGAACTTTTCTAAAGTTGCAAAGCCTCTAACTGAACTCCTCAAGAAAGATAAGAAATTCCTATGGACTCCCAAGTGAGAGTAAAGCTTTCAAGAGCTAAAGAGAAGATTGACTTCTGCACCTGTACTTGCACCTCCAGTCACCAAAAAGGATTTCGAGATCTATTGTGACGCATCACGGCAAGGGTTAGGATGCATACTTCTGCAAGATCGACATGTGGTAGCTTATGCTTCACGCCAATTGCGGCCACATGAAGAGAACTATCCTACCCATGACCTTGAACTCGCTGCCCTAGTTCATGCCCTAACAACTTGGCGACATTACCTCCTTGGTAATCGTTGTGAGATCTATTCCGACCACCAAAGCCTCAAATACATTTTCACCCAGCCAGATCTTAATCTCAGGCAAAGACGCTGGATTGAGTTGATAAAAGATTACGACGTAGGAATTTCTTACATCCCAGGCAAAGCCAATGTCATGGCTGATGCACTAAGTCGTAAG
This sequence comes from Bromus sterilis, assembly GCA_950022295.1. Lineage (NCBI taxonomy): Eukaryota > Viridiplantae > Streptophyta > Magnoliopsida > Poales > Poaceae > Bromus > Bromus sterilis. The sequence continues at coordinate 130,408,633 of OX465601.1, read as the reverse complement.
TCGTATTGTAACAACCTCATGTTACAACAGTATCAACCACTTCTTCACGAGGAATTTCGCAAGCTTAATCTTGAGATTGTTCCTCATGGCTATCTTTCTACCTTGGTGGCGAAACCAACTCTTGAGGATCAAATCATAGTTTCCCAAAGGCGTGCACGAGGTGTTCGCCGGATCAAGGAGAACATTGCTAGCGGAGTTGCTAAATGTTTCTCCACAGATAGCAAGGGAACGGTATTCTTTGAAAATAGTTTGGTAGTACCTAAGAATAGGGAACTAAGGCAACTCATCCTCAAGGAAGACCATGACACACCCCTCTCGATTCATCCAGGTAGCACAAAAATGTACCGAGATCTACGCCAGAGATTTCGGTGGACCAGGATGAAGAGAGACATTTCTCAATTTGTTGCCGAATGTGATGTTTGTCGTCGCATTAAGGCAGAACATCAAAGACCTGCTGGTACACTTCAACCTTTGCCTATTCCAGAGTGGAAATGGGACAAAGTCGGTATGGACTTCATCACCGGCTTTCCAAAAACCCAGAAAGGAAACAATGCCATCTTCGTTGTCATAGATAGGCTTTCCAAAGTAACTCACTTCCTTCCAGTTCGCGAGTCTATAACTGCTAGCCAGTTAGCAGACTTGTACGTCTCTAGAATTGTATCCCTTCACGGTGTTCCTTTGGAAATCAATTCTGATCGCGGTAGCCTTTTCACCTCTAGATTTTGGGGAAGCTTTCAGAATGCTATGGGAACTCATCTCTCCTTTAGTACAGCTTTCCATCCTCAGTCTAGCGGTCAAGTCGAAAGGGTTAACCAAATTCTCGAGGACATGCTCAGAGCCTGTGTTATTTCATTCGGAAAGAATTGGGAGAAGTCTCTTCCATTTTCCGAATTTTCTTATAACAATAGTTTTCAATCTAGTCTGAACATGGCCCCTTTTGAACTCCTTTACGGACGACGATGTCGAACACCTTTAAACTGGTCAGAAACCGGTGAAAGATAATTCTTTGGACCGGACATGATCAAGGAAGCAGAAGAGCAAGTTCGCATTGTTCGTGATCAATTGAAAGCAGCCCAGTCTCGTCAGAAAAGCTACTATGATCGTCATCATAGGCAAGAGAGCTACAATCTGGATGAGAAGGCTTACCTTCGGGTTACTCCTCTGAAGGGAACCCAATGTTTCGGTATCAAAGGCAAGTTGGCCCCATGTTACATCGGACCTTTCCGCATTTTTGCTAAACGTGGAGAAGTTGCCTACCAACTTGAACTACCCTGCACCTTTCCCGAGTACATGATGTATTCCATGTGTCCCAACTCAGGCGTTGCTTCAAGGAGCCCATCCGCGAAGTCGACCATGAAACGCTTGATCTCCAAGATGAGCTTTCTTATCGAAAATACCCCGTTCGTATTCTTGATTCCGCAGAGCGTGTCACTCGTCGTCAGAAGATTAAGTTTCTGAATGTGCAATGGTCACACCACTCTGAGAGAGAAGCCACGTGGGAAAGAGAAGACCGCCTCAGTGCCGAGTATCCCTCCTTCCTCCCGCAGACTTCTGAATCTCGGGACGAGATTCTGTTGAGTGGGGGGGAGTTGTCAGAACCCTCTATTAGGTAATGTGCTAGGGTTAGCAAGTCACTTGCATCATGTTAAAAATTTCAAAAGAAATCTTTGAAATCAAATTCAAAAGCAAAATGGGAGAAGGAACCCCCCCCCCAGAAGAATTAATTCAAAAGGCCAGATAAAAATCTTCTCCAAAAATTCATGTTAGCTTTTATAAAAATCTTATAAATGAGTGTGATCACATATCAAGTGATGTGGGACCCACCCCATGCTCATGGATTTTTCAAATATTCAAACAGTGCCTTGGATTTAATCAAAAACCCCTATTTGAGTTGAGATTCAAATTATTTGAATTTTAAAGAGTGCCAAACTTTATAAGTGTCTAGTCTAATTTATTATGAGGCCATATAAAAAGTTTCATCATTTTATAAAATGGTTTGATATTTTTATCAGAGCCAAAACAAATATGAAGAAAAAGAAAGGAAAGATTAAACAAAATTAAAACAGAAAGGACTTACCTCGCTTTCGGCCCAACTCTTCCCCAGTCTGGCCCAGCCCAGCCCACGGGGGGCGCATGCGTCTTCAACCCCGGCCAGGCAGGCACCCAGGTCGCCGGCGAGCACCGTGGGCGCGCCAGGAAGCGGCCTGCCTGCCCAGGGCTTATCTCCTCGCCTAGAGACGTCTGGGACACGTCCCGATCCTTTTACCTCCCTCTAGAACCACCTCCCCCTCCTCCCTCGCCGTGTTCGTCGTCGACAGAAGAACTCGCCGGAGCACCGAAGCGCCCCCGCGCGGCCATTGACGCCGAGAAGCCCACCCAAGATGTCCAGCGTGCTCGCCGTCCTCGTCTTCATCGACTAGCAGAAGCAGGAGCTCCAATTTGGACTAGAAGTGACGCCAGGTTCATCGGATCGCCGCCGGCCGTCGGAGCTCGAGTTGATCGATTCGCCGCCGTCGTAACCTCCCCGCCTCCGACGCCTGCTCCAACGTGTTCACCAGCGTCTGGTGAGCATTTCCCCACAAGCCACGGCACCGCTCGCCTCCTCTAGCCCTTTCCGCCATGGACGCCGGAGCACAGAGCCGCCATGCTCGTCGTCGACGAGCCTGCGCAAAGCATTCGACCCTGTCACCCTGTCCATTGTCACCGCAGAGATCCTCTGGTTCGATCCAGCCTAAAACCGCCCAAAATGGTGACCCGTAGCCGAGTTCACCTCGAGCCAGCAGCTCCGCCGCCGCTAGGGCTCGTCGTCGCCGTCAAACCAGTGCCTCCCAGGCCCTCCACTTGGTTCCATTCGATGCGCAGCACCAAGAGCGAAGTCTCGGTGGTTGCGGCGCTCGATTTGGACCACGGGAGCGCCCTTCCCATACAGCGCCGCCGCACTGGTGGCCACCGGCGGCTCAACGCTGGCAAGTCCGACGTGGCCACGGCCATTAGGAGTTAACCACCCCCCCCCCCCTAATGACCCCAAGAGCCGATGACAAGTGGGCCCAAGGCGACTAACTAACCGCCTGGTTAGTTTAATTAACCGGGTTAATTAACACCCCCACTGACACCCCGGCCCCACTAGTCAGCCCCCTGCTGACGCCATGCTGGCGCAGTGCTGACGCAGTAAATGAATTTCCAGAATAAAAAGAAATCAAGAAATTACAGAAAATCCAGAAAAAGGCTGAAACTTTGGAAATTCATAGAAAATTCATATTAACTCCAAATTGGACAAATAATATATGAAAAATGATCAGGAGAAAATAAGCTATCCAAATATCCAACTTTCAACCATGTTTGAGTTGAATTTAAAATGTGATAAGTAGCATTTGCTATTTGATTTAAATGGAATTAAATCAAATTATTTTCAAATGCTTTTGCAACTTGAACCATGGCAACATGCTACATTTCAATTACACATCAGAGCCATATCATACACATTTCAAAATGGTTCAACTTGATCAAACAATGTCATATGCAACTTGGCTAAGTTGAATTCAAATTGGAGTTTGAATTTGCAATTAAAATTGCAATATACTCCATTTAAATGGAATTGCTTCACACATCAAAGCTTATACATCAAGTTTCAACCTTCCATCATGTGATTGTGCATTGTATTTACTTTTGCTACCTTGCATGTTGTTTGTCGAGTAGAGGTGGAACCGAAACAGGAGACTGCCCCCTTCATTGAAGACCCCAAACCCGAACCTCGTCAGCAAGGCAAGCAAAACCCCATTGATCATGTCGATAAAATCCCACTTCCCTCTCATGACTCGCTTATGCATTGTTTAGGATGATTACCATGATGCGTTTCTACCGCATAGATGAACCCATTCCTTTGCATGACCTATCATTTTGTCACAGTAGTAAGCAAACCACAATCCTAGCAAATGTAGGAGTTGATTGATATCATGTGGCCCCTGCAATTGTTACTGCTTATTGCATGCTTAGAGTGATAGATGATGACGGTGGAAAGGTGTTGGTGTATCTACCCTAATACAAGGTGAACGATGAGAGGTTGTGCAGGAGTACACGGTGGGTTGTCCCGTTGAACACCGCCCTAAGTTCGAGTTCTTGTGTGGTGATCCAAGATGAAGAATACAACCACACATTGGGCTCACTGACCCCTCTAAACCTATTAACTCATCCCTTTCGATGTCCAGATGTCGCAATAGTTCGGAGTTCTGGTAGGTTTGTGGCCTGGCTGCTAAGTGAGAGAATGGCTCACCCGAGACCGGCTTATGCACCACGCACACATCACTTGGGTCCACTTCGGTAAACCGGTCGGGTTCACGATAGTGGTAGCCAACCCAGGTAAGCGGCTTTCTTGGACTAGATAGGCTATGAGGTAACAGTTGTGGTGAGCATCCTCGCCGACACTTCTTGAACGGTGTCGAGTACAAAGGCGGTAACAGATGATCATGTGTGTGTAGCGGTACACCCCGGCAGGGTTACCAAAACTATTCGAATAGCCGCATCCGCGGTTATGGACTGCTTGGAAAGTTTAGCTTGATTATTAGACAACATGAACTGGAAACTTCTAAAACACACCAAGATAAGTGTGAGTGCTATGGCGTGCTTTCTCGTGGGGAAGTCGAGGAAGGCACCATAGTGGTGTAATTAGTTGGAGAAAGTAGTGGACTCGTGTATGCTTCTTACCTCAAGTCTGGTACTCGTAGTTCAGGACTAGCCAAGTCAAAGCTGGCACTTCTGCAAGTGAAACCCCACCTCCCTTTACCTTGATACATATGCATGAGTAGTATAGCTCCTATGTAAGTCTTGCTGAGTACGACTTTGTACTCACGTTTGCTTAATCTATGTTTTAGACGAAACCACTGACCCCGAAGGTGGCTTCTTCATCGAGCTCGACGACTGAAGATCAAGCTAGTCTAGTCCCAGTCAGACGACTGGTTCCCTCGTGGAGGGCTTGTGTTTAAATAAGGCTTCTTAAGCCATTTGTTAAACTTGTCTGTACTCAGACATACTTTGTTTCCGCTTGTTGTTGTAATGTTGGATCACATGTTGTGATCTATGTGTGCACTCTGTTAGAGTTATCAATAAAATGTATATTTTGTAGAGAATTGCAATGATACCTGCTGCTCATACAAGGCATGTGTGCTGCGTGTATGTTTATAACATGCATGTCTTTGTATGGGTTTTCGAGACCTTAGTTGTGATCTGGCTGGCGGTCTTTCATACACCAAGTGGCCCTTAGATGTGCGCAGCTTGGGGCATCGCGATGCGATTGCTCGAGACTCCGTCTCGTGCACACTTTATGGTATGATCGAGCCCGCCCTAGACCCCGACTAAGTGATCGGGCTGGAGTAAGTCTATGTAAGAGTTATGATATAGTCGATAGTATGGTTGAGGCGACTTGTCTTTGAATATGGGAGTTCATCACCCATATCATTAGACTTGTGTGCGGACGATGAGGACCCATCTCAGTTGATCATCCGGCCTGGATGGGATGCCCCTCACGTACGATGCTTTCCGAGAACGTTCTATTCTTGGCCTTGTCTTCTTAGACAAGTGGGTACGGTTCTCGGCTCTCCATACGACTATGTCTTAGCTGGACTTGCATACGCTAACCCTGGGTCCCGACAGGCTCAGTGCCGAGTATCCCTCCTTCCTCCCGCAGACTTCTGAATCTCGGGACGAGATCCTGTTGAGTGGGGGCGAGTTGTCAGAACCCTCTGTTAGGTAATGTGCTAGGGTTAGCAAGTCACTTGCATCATGTTAAAAATTTCAAAAGAAATCTTTGAAATCAAATTCAAAAGCAAAATGGGAGAAGGAACCCCCCCCCAGATGAATTAATTCAAAAGGCCAGATAAAAATCTTCTCCAAAAATTCATGTTAGATTTTATAAAAATCTTATAAATGAGTGTGATCACATATCAAGTGATGTGGGACCCACCCCATGCTCATGGATTTTTCAAATATTCAAACAGTGCCTTGGATTTAATGAAAAACCCCTATTTGAGTTGAGATTCAAATTATTTGAATTTTAAAAAGTGCCAAACTTTATAAGTGGCTAGTCTAATTTATTATGAGGCCATATAAAAAGTTTCATCATTTTATAAAATGGTTTGATATTTTTATCAGAGCCAAAACAAATATGAAGAAAAAGAAAGGAAAGATTAAACAGAATTAAAACAGAAAGGACTTACCTCGCTTTCGGCCCAACTCTTCCCCAGCCTGGCCCAGCCCAGCCCACGGGGGGCACATGCGTCTTCAACCCCGGCCAGGCAGGCACCCAGGTCGCCGGCGAGCACCGTGGGCGCGCCAGGAAGCGGCCTGCCTGCCCAGGGCTTATCTCCTCGCCTGGAGACATCTGGGAGACGTCCCGATCCTTTTCCCTCCCTCTAGAACCACCTCCCCCTCCTCCCTCGCCGTGTTCGTCGTCGACAGAAGAACTCGGCGGAGCACCGAAGCGCCCCCGCGTGGCCATTGACGCCGAGAAGCCCACCCAAGATGTCCAGCGTGCTCGCCGTCCTCGTCTTCATCGACTAGCAGAAGCAGGAGCTCCAATTTGGAATAGAAGTGACGCCAGGTTCATCGGATCGCCGCCGGCCGTCGGAGCTCGAGTTGATCGATTCGCCGCCGCCGTAACCTCCCCGCCTCCGACGCCTGCTCCAACGTGTTCACCAGCGTCTGGTGAGCATTTCCCCTCAAGCCACGGCACCGCTCGCCTCCTCTAGCCCTTTCCGCCATGGACGCCGGAGCACAGAGCCGCCATGCTCGTCGTCGACGAGCCTGCGCAAAGCATTCGACCCTGTCACCCTGTCCATTGTCACCGCAGAGCTCCTCTGGTTCGATCCAGCCTAAAACCGCCCAAAATGGTGACCCGTAGCCGAGTTCACCTCGAGCCAGCAGCTCCGCCGCCGCTAGGGCTCGTCGTCGCCGTCAAACCAGTGCCTCCCAGGCCCCCCACTTGGTTCCATTCGATGCGCAGCACCAAGAGCGAAGTCTCGGTGGTTGCGGCGCTCGATTTGGACCACGGGAGCGCCCTTCCCATACAGCGCCGCCGCACTGGTGGCCACCGGCGGCTCAACGCTGGCAAGTCCGACGTGGCCACGGCCATTAGGAGTTAACCACCCCCCCCCCCCTAATGACCCCAAGAGCCGATGACAAGTGGGCCCAAGGCCACTAACTAACCGCCTGGTTAGTTTAACTAACCGGGTTAATTAACCCCCCCACTGACACCCCGGCCCCACTGGTCAGCCCCCTGCTGACGCCATGCTGGCGCAGTGCTGACGCAGTAAATGAATTTCCAGAATAAAACGAAATCAAGAAATTACAGAAAATCCAGAAAAAGGCTGAAACTTTGGAAATTCATAGAAAATTCATATTAACTCCAAATTGGACAAATAATATATGAAAAATGATCAGGAGAAAATAATCTATCCAAATATCCAACTTTCAACCATGTTTGAGTTGAATTTAAAATGTGATCAGTAGCATGTGCTATTTGATTTAAATGGAATTAAATCAAATTATTTTCAAATGCTTTTGCAACTTGAACCATGGCAACATGCTACATTTCAATTACACATCAGAGCCATATCATACACATTTCAAAATGGTTCAACTTGATCAAACAATGTCATATGCAACTTGGCTAAGTTGAATTGAAATTGGAGTTTGAATTTGCAATTAAAATTGCAATATACTCCATTTAAATGGAATTGCTTCACACATCAAAGCTTATACATCAAGTTTCAACCTTCCATCATGTGATTGTGCATTGTATTTACTTTTCTACCTTGCATGTTGTTTGTCGAGTAGAGGTGGAACCGGAACAGGAGACTGCCCCCTTCATTGAAGACCCCAAACCCGAACCTCGTCAGCAAGGCAAGCAAAACCCCATTGATCATGTCGATAAAATCCCACTTCCCTCTCATGTCTCGCTTATGCATTGTTTAGGATGATTACCATGATGCGTTTCTACCGCATAGATGAACCCATTCCTTTGCATGACCTATCATTTTGTCACAGTAGTAAGCAAACCACAATCCTAGCAAATGTAGGAGTTGATTGATATCATGTGGCCCCTGCAATTGTTACTGCTTATTGCATGCTTAGAGTGATAGATGATGACGGTGGAAAGGTGTTGGTGAATCTACCCTAATACAAGGTGAACGATGAGAGGCTGTGCAGGAGTACACGGTGGGTTTTCCCGTTGAACACCGCCCTAAGTTCGAGTTCTTGTGTGGTGATCCAAGATGAAGAATACAACCACACATTGGGCTCACTGACCCCTCTAAACCTATTAACTCATCCCTTTCGATGTCCAGATGTCGCAATAGTTCGGAGTTCTGGTAGGTTTGTGGCCTGGCTGCTAAGTGAGAGAATGGCTCACCCGAGACCGGCTTATGCACCACACACACATCACTTGGGTCCACTTCGGTAAACCGGTCGGGTTCACGATAGTGGTAGCCAACCCAGGTAAGCGGCTTTCTTGGACTAGATAGGCTATGAGGTAACAGTTGTGGTGAGCATCCTCGCCGACACTTCTTGAACGGTGTCGAGTACAAAGGCGGTAACAGATGATCATGTGTGTGTAGCGGTACACCCGTGCAGGGTTAACAAAACTATTCGAATAGCCGCGTCCGCGGTTATGGACTGCTTGGAAAGCTTAGCTTGATTATTAGACAACTTGAACTGGAAACTTCTAAAACACACCAAGATAAGTGTGAGTGCTATGGCGTGCTTTCTCGTGGGGAAGTCGAGGAAGGCACCATAGTGGTGTAATTGGTTGGAGAAAGTAGTGGACTCGTGTACGCTTCTTACCTCAAGTCTGGTACTCGTAGTTCAGGACTAGCCAAGTCAAAGCTGGCACTTCTGCAAGTGAAACCCCACCTCCCTTTACCTTGATACATATGCATGAGTAGTATAGCTCCTATGTAAGTCTTGCTGAGTACGACTTTGTACTCACGTTTGCTTAATCTATGTTTTAGATGAAACCACTGACCCCGAAGGTGGCTTCTTCATCGAGCTCGACGACTGAAGATCAAGCTAGTCTAGTCCCAGTCAGACGACTGGTTCCCTCGTCGAGGGCTTGTGTTTAAATAAGGCTTCTTAACTATTTGTTAAAATTGTCTGTACTCAGACATACTTTGCTTCCGCTTGTTGTTGTAATGTTGGATCACATGTTGTGATCTCTGTGTGCACTCTGTTAGAGTTATCAATAAAATGTATATTTTGTAGAGAATTGCAATGATACCTGCTGCTCATACAAGGCATGTGTGCTGCGTGTATGTTTATAACATGCATGTCTTTGTATGGGTTTTCGAGACCTTAGTTGTGATCTGGCTGGAGGTCTTTCATACACCAAGTGGCCCTTAGATGTGCGCAGCTTGGGGCATCGCGATGCGATTGCTCGAGACTCCGTCTCGTGCACACTTTATGGTATGATCGAGCCCGCCCTAGACCCTGACTAAGTGATCGGGCTGGAGTAAGTCTATGTAAGAGTTATGATATAGTCGATAGTATGGTTGAGGCGACTTGTCTTTGAATATGGGAGTTCATCACCCATATCATTAGACTTGTGTGCGGACGATGAGGACCCATCTCAGTTGATCATCCGGCCTGGATGGGATGCCCCTCACGTACGATGCTTTCCGAGAACGTTCTATTCTTGGCCTTGTCTTCTTAGACAAGTGGGTACGGTTCTCGGCTCTCTATACGACTATGTCTTAGCTGGACTTGCATACGCTAACCCTGGGTCCCGACAGGCTCAGTGCCGAGTATCCCTCCTTCCTCCCGCAGACTTCTGAATCTCGGGACGAGATTCTGTTGAGTGGGGGCGAGTTGTCAGAACCCTCTGTTAGGTAATGTGCTAGGGTTAGCAAGTCACTTGCATCATGTTAAAAATTTCAAAAGAAATCTTTGAAATCAAATTCAAAAGCAAAATGGGAGAAGGAACCCCCCCCCCCAGATGAATTAATTCAAAAGGCCAGATAAAAATCTTCTCCAAAAATTCATGTTAGATTTTATAAAAGCCTTATAAATGAGTGTGATCACATATCAAGTGATGTGGGACCCACCCCATGCTCATGGATTTATCAAATATTCAAACAGTACCTTGGATTTAATCAAAAACCCCTATTTGAGTTGAGATTCAAATTATTTGAATTTTAAAAAGTGCCAAACTTTATAAGTGGCTAGTCTAATTTATTATGAGGCCATATAAAAAGTTTCATCATTTTATAAAATGGTTTGATATTTTTATCAGAGCCAAAACAAATATGAAGAAAAAGAAAGGAAAGATTAAACATAATTAAAACAGAAATGACTTACCTCGCTTTCGGCCCAACTCTTCCCCAGCCTGGCCCAGCCCAGCCCACGGGGGGCACATGCGTCTTCAACCCCGGCCAGGCAGGCACCCAGGTCGCCGGCGAGCACCGTGGGCGCGCCAGGAAGCGGCCTGCCTGCCCAGGGCTTATCTCCTCGCCTGGAGACGTCTGGGAGACGTCCCGATCCTTTTCCCTCCCTCTAGAACCACCTCCCCCTCCTCCCTCGCCGTGTTCGTCGTCGACAGAAGAACTCGGCGGAGCACCGAAGCGCCCCCGCGCGGCCATTGACGCCGAGAAGCCCACCCAAGATGTCCAGCGTGCTCGCCGTCCTCGTCTTCATCGACTAGCAGAAGCAGGAGCTCCAATTTGGACTAGAAGTGACGCCAGGTTCATCGGATCGCCGCCGGCCGTCGGAGCTCGAGTTGATCGATTCGCCGCCAACGTAAACTCCCCGCCTCCGACGCCTGATCCAACGTGTTCACCAGCGTCTGGTGAGCATTTCCCCTCAAGCCACGGCACCGCTCGCCTCGTCTAGCCCTTTCCTCCATGGACGCCGGAGCACAGAGCCGCCATGCTCGTCGTCGACGAGCCTGCGCAAAGCATTCGACCCTGTCACCTTGTCCATTGTCACCGCAGAGCTCCTCTGGTTCGATCCAGCCTAAAACCGCCCAAAATGGTGACCCGTAGCCGAGTTCACCTCAACCCAGCAGCTCCGCCGCCGCTAGGGCTCGTCGTCTCCGTCAAACCAGTGCCTCCCAGGCCCCCCACTTGGTTCCATTCGATGCGCAGCACCAAGAGCAAAGTCTCGGTGGTTGCGGCGCTCGATTTGGACCACGGGAGCGCCCTTCCCGTACAGCGCCGCCGCACTGGTGGCCACCGGCGGCTCAACGCTGGCAAGTCCGACGTGGCCACGGCCATTAGGAGTTAACCACCCCCCCCCTAATGACCCCAAGAGCCGATGACAAGTGGGCCCAAGGCCACTAACTAACCGCCTGGTTAGTTTAACTAACCGGGTTAATTAACCCCCCCCCCACTGACACCCGGCCCCCACTGGTCAGCCCCCTGCTGATGCCATGCTGGCGCAGTGCTGACGCAGTAAATGAATTTCCAGAATAAAAAGAAATCAAGAAATTACAGAAAATCCAGAAAAAGGCTGAAACTTTGGAAATTCATAGAAAATTCATATTAACTCCAAATTGGACAAATAATATATGAAAAATGATCAGGAGAAAATAAGCTATCCAAATATCCAACTTTCAACCATGTTTGAGTTGAATTTAAAATGTGATCAGTAGCATTTGCTATTTGATTTAAATGGAATTAAATCAAATTATTTTCAAATGCTTTTGCAACTTGAACCATGGCAACATGCTACATTTCAATTACACATCAGAGCCATATCATACACATTTCAAGATGGTTCAACTTGATCAAACAATGTCATATGCAACTTGGCTAAGTTGAATTCAAATTGGAGTTTGAATTTGCAATTAAAATTGCAATATACTCCATTTAAATGGAATTGCTTCACACATCAAAGCTTATACATCAAGTTTCAACCTTCCATCATGTGATTGTGCATTGTATTTACTTTGCTACCTTGCATGTTGTTTGTCGAGTAGAGGTGGAACCGGAACAGGAGGCTGCCCCCTTCATTGAAGACCCCAAACCCGAACCTCGTCAGCAAGGCAAGCAAAACCCCATTGATCATGTCGATAAAATCCCACTTCCCTCTCATGTCTCACTTATGCATTGTTTAGGATGATTACCATGATGCGTTTCTACCGCATAGATGAACCCATTCCTTTGCATGACCTATCATTTTGTCACAGTAGTAAGCAAACCACAATCCTAGCAAATGTAGGAGTTGATTGATATCATGTGGCCCCTGCAATTGTTACTGCTTATTGCATGCTTAGAGTGATAGATGATGACGGTGGAAAGGTGTTGGTGAATCTACCCTAATACAAGGTGAACGATGAGAGGCTGTGCAGAAGTACACGGTGGGTTGTCCCGTTGAACACCGCCCTAAGTTTGAGTTCTTGTGTGGTGATCCAAGATGAAGAATACAACCACACATTGGGCTCACTGACCCCTCTAAACCTATTAACTCATCCCTTTCGATGTCCAGATGTCGCAATAGTTCGGAGTTCTGGTAGGTTTGTGGCCTGGCTGCTAAGTGAGAGAATGGCTCACCCGAGACCGGCTTCTGCACCACGCACACATCACTTGGGTCCACTTCGGTAAACCGGTCGGGTTCACGATAGTGGTAGCCAACCCAGGTAGGCGGCTTTCTTGGACTAGATAGGCTATGAGGTAACAGTTGTGGTGAGCATCCTCGCCAACACTTCTTGAACGGTGTCGAGTACAAAGGCGGTAATAGATGATCATGTGTGTGTAGCGGTACACCCCTGCAGGGTTAACAAAACTATTCGAATAGCCGCTTCCGCGGTTATGGACTGCTTGGAAAGCTTAGCTTGATTATTAGACAACTTGAACTGGAAACTTCTAAAACATACCAAGATAAGTGTGAGTGCTATGGCGTGCTTTCTCGTGGGGAAGTTGAGGAAGGCACCATAGTGGTGTAATTGGTTGGAGAAAGTAGTGGACTCGTGTACGCTTCTTACCTCAAGTCTGGTACTCGTAGTTCAGGACTAGCCAAGTCAAAGCTGGCACTTCTGCAAGTGAAACCCCACCTCCCTTTACCTTGATACATATGCATGAGTAGTATAGCTCCTATGTAAGTCTTGCTGAGTACGACTTTGTACTCACGTTTGCTTAATCTATGTTTTAGATGAAACCACTGACCTCGAAGGTGGCTTCTTCATCGAGCTCGACGACTGAAGATCAAGCTAGTCTAGTCCCAGTCAGACGACTGGTTCCCTCGTGGAGGGCTTGTGTTTAAATAAGGCTTCTTAAGCCATTTGTTAAACTTGTCTGTACTCAGACATACTTTGCTTCCGCTTGTTGTTGTAATGTTGGATCACATGTTGTGATCTCTGTGTGCACCTGTTAGAGTTATCAATAAAATGTATATTTTGTAGAGAATTGCAATGATACCTGCTGCTCATACAAGGCATGTGTGTTGCGTGTATGTTTATAACATGCATGTCTTTGTATGGGTTTTCGAGACCATAGTTGTGATCTGGCTGGCGGTCTTTCATACACCAAGTGGCCCTTAGATGTGCGCAGCTTGGGGCATCGCGATGCGATTGCTCGAGACTCCGCCTCGTGCACACTTTATGGTATGATCGAGCCCGCCCTAGACCCCGACTAAGTGATCGGGCTAGAGTAAGTCTATGTAAGAGTTATGATATAGTCGATAGTATGGTTGAGGCGACTTGTCTTTGAATATGGGAGTTCATCACCCATATCATTAGACTTGTGTGCGGACGATGAGGACCCATCTCAGTTGATCATCCGGCCTGGATGGGATGCCCCTCACGTACGATGCTTTCCGAGAACGTTCTATTCTTGGCCTTGTCTTCTGAGACAAGTGGGTACGGTTCTCGGCTCTCCATACGACTATGTCTTAGCTGGACTTGCATACGCTAACCCTGGGTCCCGACAGGCTCCGCTGAAGAATGTGAATCAGCTAAGGAGTTTTCTCCGCCTCGCCAGTTATTGCAGGAGGTTTGTGCAGAATTTCTCCAAAATAGCAAAGCCAATGACTGAATTGTTGTGCAAAGGCAAACGGTACACTTGGTAACCAGCTTGCCAATCAGCCTTCGAGGAGTTGAAAGAGAAGTTGACCACAGCTCCAATTCTCACACCGCCAGACGACACTACTAGAAAAACAGCTATAGCTAATATAGGTACTAATGGCGCACTATAGATGTGGTGCGCCACTACTATATAGCAATGGCGCACCACCTATAGGTGCTCCACTAATAGAAAAGTTATTAATGGCGCACTAGAAGTAAAATGCGCCACTCCTATTTTTTTCTTAGGTCCACCGCGCTCTCTAAATTACCAATAGCGCACCAAAAGCTAGATGCGCCATTACCATATTTTGTAACAATGGCGCACCTTTAGTCCAATACGCTATCGCTATAGCCCCACCGGCCCACAATCTCTCTCCTTTATCTCCCACCTAACCCTATCTTCTTCTCCACCACACACATGCGTCTCTAGCCTCGCCCTCGCCCTCTCCCTCTCCCCGGCCCCGATCTACACCCCCACCCCCTGCCCTCCTCTTAGGAGCTTAGTTGACGACGGTGCCAGCCCGTCGTCGCACCTCTCTCCTCCTCCACCGAGAAAGCTCTCTATCCGGTCTGGCCCGCCCACCAGCCGCGCCGCCTCGCAGCCCCGCCTCGTCGCCGCCCCCGCCGTCCCGCCGCCGCCTCGGATCTCCGGACGCTCGTCCCGTCCCCGTCCCCGCAGCCCGCGCCGCCGCCGACGCCATGGTACGTGGATCAGAGCTCTCGCCCCGAATCTGCCTCCGCTCCGTTTCGCCCCAATTCCTGCCGCGCGAGCCGGGATCTGACCATTGTTGCTTGTTTTTGCCCCGCAGCCGCTCAGGTTGGAGATCAAGGTGCGCCCCCGCACGCCCGACCGACCCCACGCTGGATCTCGGTCCCGCTGCTCTGCTTGTTGTTTTGTTTCGTGTGAGGTTTATTGGGCGTGGCCGCCGAGAGCTGATTCGGTTTTCGTTTTTTGTTGGTGTGATCAGAGGAAGTTCGCGCAGCGGTCGGAGAGGGTCATGTCGGTGGATCTGCACCCTACCGAGCCATGGCAAGTGCTCTCGCCTCTTTTCGGTCGCTTGTCCTGCATCTCACGCCCCTCCCGACGTCCTCCTCGTTGGCATCATTGGTTCCCGCGGCAAGAAGCTACAGTGAGATGGGAGGGCTCACGTTGAAGGAGGAGGACAGCGACGGATGTGTGTGAAGGTAGGTATTCTCTTCCTGCTCGACCTATGCATTTATTCTTCTTCAGGTTTTTCCCAAGCAAAATAATACCTGGGCTGGATGAATGTGTGTACCCGAAAAAAGATTACAATGCCATTTTTAATTACTGTACGTAGTGGTGGACGTGTTCCAGTTTGTTTCCTGTTTAATTATTCAATGCTAATCGTTGTTGTTGTGGTCTTTTTGGTAGCACCACTGATGGAACATTTGATTTTTACCGACGAACTGTATGTTTGTTCAACAAAAACCTGTTAAGATGATGAACTTAAGTACTACGTAGTACTGTACTTGCAATTACGATGAAGAACTTAGTACTAGTAATGTATTTGCAATTACCATAATGAACTTAACTACGTACTATGTTCTGTTACTGTATTTGTAACGACATGTTTGCTGACCAATTAATTCTACATGCCCTCTTGACTCAACCATGATTCATCTGATTTTTTGGCTGTCTGCAGCAAGTCGTACTGCCCTTTCTGCGTACAAGTGAAGAAGTTGTTGACGCAGCTAGGAGCAAGATTCAAGGCCATTGAGATGGATATTGAAAGTAAGTAGGTTCATCTCATCTTTTGGTTATATGCATTTCATACTTACAAATTCAGTTAAGTACAATGGGTGCTAGTACCACCAGACGAGATCTCAATAATTTGGATGAATAATAACCTTAATTTTCCTGCCTTTGAGATGTTCCAGTGTATTGTTTCTATGAAATAGTATGCGTAGTATTAGGTTTAGATGGCGTAATGCGGCTTATTTCCCTGCATCTGGATGATGCTTGCAATACTGTTTTGTTGAAATGTGAGTACATATTGGGTTTAAGAGCTTAATATAACTGTGGCTTGGAAGAGGTTTAATATGACAGCACCATTTCTTGATTTGGTAGCAATGCTTTGTTAGATACTCTAATAAATAAGTTGTTGACTTTCCTGGCAACAGAGATGAAGCAATAACTGAGGTAGCAAGGAACCAGCTATGAATCACTATGCAATTTAAGTGCTATCATTTGAGCCTCAGATTATTTACTCTATTTGGTGTTTACATGCTATGAGCAAAACATGTTCTTTAGACTGTGCTCCCAATCGTAATATGCTACACATCTGCAGCTAAGTGGTTACTGGACGCTCATGATAAATCATCAAGCATGGAGTGTTCCAATGAAAGGGGTAATGAAATACTCCTTTTATTCCCTAAGGAGTATTCATTTTGTGAACTTATGTTTGAAGTAGTGATGTACCAATTCAGCATGCACGTACAAGTTTTTACATATCTCTACATGCACTTTCTGGTAGAGTTCTATTTGATTGTAAATACAACCTTTTTACTACGATATTTTTAGGTATAATCTATCTAATTTCCAGTTTAATTTATATTTCATGCCATGGTCGTGACAACGCCGGTACCATCTCACAAAGAATTTAGTAGAGAAAGAACACTCCTTCACTTTGAACCTTTTTATGCAGCAATGTCATAGCTGCCTTGACATACAATTTATACTAATTGCTATCATAAATGCTTTATCAGAATGTCGGGTCTATTTATTTTGTTACATTTTGTAGGGATAAAGTGGTGAAAAAGAAGAAATTATTACTACAAGATTAGTTTTAGGATTTTTTTATTTCATTGTAATTTTCTTTTTATTGGATAATTGTAATGACATTGTAATATTCTTACTATAATAAAATTATGATTCTATTACATTTTTGTTTTAAATTATTTTTCTTTATATGTTGTTTTATGTAAGTTCGGATTTTTTTTGTTTTCTAAATACATTAGTACTGGCGCATTTCTGCCCATATTAATGGCGCATCTACATTTATTAGTAGTAGTGCACATATAAGTCTACTAATGGCGCATGTAGAGGGAATACTAATGGAGCATCTAAGGGTTACTAGTGGCGCACTATATGGTGCGCCATTACTACCTGAGATACTAATGGCGCATTAAATGTGCGCCATTAGTATTTGTTAGTAATGGCGTGGTAGTAATGGCGCACTATATGTGCGCCATTAATAGCTAAAATAGGTGCGCCATTAATAAACTTTTTTCTAGTAGTGCGAGTGACAGCCTTTTCAGGTGTTTTGTGATGCCTCATTGCAAGGTCTGGGCGGAGTTTTGATGCAGGGCAGGAATATTGTGGCTTATACCTCACGACAGTTGAAGACGAGTGAGAGGAATTATCCCACGCACGACTTGGAGCTTGCAGCAGTTGTGCATGATTTGATAACTTGGCGACACCTCCTCTTAGGGAGGAAGATGGATGTGTTCACCGACCACAAGAGTCTGAAGTACTTGTTCACTCAGCCAAATCTGAACTTGAGGCAAAGAAGATGGCTTGAAACTATTACTGAGTACACAGTTGATATTCAGTACATGCCTGGGAAGGCGAATGTCATAGCTGATGAGCTGAGCCGCAAGGGCGATTGCAATAATATCCAGGTGCAGAAGATCCACCCTGATTTGTGTGAGTCCTTTCGAAGGCTCAATCTCGAGCTAGTTCCAGCAGGCTACCTTGCCAACCTTGTGGTAGAGCCCACTATCCATGAGAAGATCCGTGAAGCACAGTCTTGCAGCTCAATGATACAAAAGATCAAAAAGGGTATTGCCGCCTCAGTTCCAAAGTACGATTGCTTTTCAGTGCATAATGACGGCACCGTGTTGTTCGAAGAGCGAGTTGTTGTTCCCAAGGAGGGAGATCTCAGAGAGGTCATCATGAAGGAAACCCATGATTCCAAGCTATCGATTCACCCTGGCAGTACAAAGATGTATCAAGATCTCAAGCAAATCTTTTGGTGGACTCGTATGAAGCGGGATGTTGCCCGTTACGTGTCTCAATGTGATGTGTGTAGAAGAGTGAAGGCACAGAACCAGAAGCCTGTACGGTTGCTTCAGCCACTTGAGATTCCGGAGTGGAAGTGGGATCACATCGAAATGGACTTTGTCACCGGGTTTCCGAGGTCGCAAAAGGGCAATAATGAAATCTTTGTTGTCATTGATAACTTGTCCAAAGTTGCCCATTTTCTGCCTGTCAAAGAAACTATCTCGGCGGGACAGTTGGCGGAGTTGTACACCGCGAGAATTGTTTCACTGCATGGCATTCGCAAGAAGATAAGTTCTGATCGTGGAAGCATTTTCACCTCAAACTTCTGGAAGGCCTTTTAAGAGGCATTGGGTACAAAGATTGTCTTCAGTACCGCATATCACCCTCAGACTAGTGGCCAGGTCGAGCGGGTGAACGAAATCCTCGAGGACATGCTTCGAGCATGTGTCATCTCCTTTGGCATGAAGTGGGAAGAATGCTTGCCGTATGCTGAGTTCTCTTACAACAACAGCTATCAGGAAAGTCTGCAGACAGCTCCATTTGAAGTTTTGTATGGCCGCAAGTGCAGGACACCCTTGAACTGGTCCGAGACAGGCGAGAGGCAGTTGTTCGGTCCAGATGTGATCCAGGAGGCAGAGGACAGAGTGAAGATTGTCCGAGAGCACCTAAAGGCAGCACAGTCTAGGCAGAAGGCCTATTATGACAAAAGGCACCGTGGTGTAGCTTTCCAAGTCGGTGAATGGGCATACCTCAAAGTGTCTTCATTGAGCGGTACTCACCGCTTTGGTATCAGAGGAAAGCTCGCTCCAAGATTTGTCGGACCTTTCCGCATCCTTGAGACTAGAGGACCTCTTGCCTTTCGGCTCGAGCTTCCAGAGAGTCTGTCCATGGTGCATGACGTGTTCCATGTGTCCCAGCTAAAGCAATTCTTCAAATAGCCAGAGCAGGCCATTGACTTGGGAGAGATCCAGCTGAGTGCGGACCTTTCCTACTCAGAGCGTCCAGACCGTGTTCTTGAGACGTCATTCGGAGAAGGAAGCAACGTGGGAGCGTGAAGATCATCTCTGTTCTGAGTATCCTGAGTTGTTTTAGGCTTAGATCTCGGGACGAGATCCTGTGTTGGTGGGGGAGTGTTGTAACAGCTCAGGAGCAATAATTAGAAATCATCATGAGATTGTACTTTTTCTGTTGACTTTGTAACTTGGCATGATGCTAAATATTATAATTTCATGTGATGATTTAATTTGCCAACAAGATTTGAGTTCATTTGATTTTCTTTTGAATTCAAGCAAAGTGGTTCAAGAAGGGTGTTTGAGGATTTTTCTTTGTTGCATGCATGCGCCCCTTGACCCCAAACTTGGCATGGCCAATTCCTTGCCCTTCCCAAGCTTTTTAAGAGCCTTGCAATAATTTTGCCAACTCCAAAAATGTGGGCCACAGTTCAATATGGTTTGAATTTTCAAAAAAGCCCCACATTTTCAAACCAATTTTAGAAAATGGAGAATATTGCAAGGATCCCAAAACATATTTTCACATGTTTTTCACTCTCATGGTTTTCTCTGGAAAACTCTTGGATGGCTTCTGTTTTGAATAAATGGAAATTTTTTCATTTCTTTAATTTAGGAGGCAGAGGACCTGCCAGGCCCAGCCCAGCAGGCCTCTCCCCGCTTCCTCGCAGCCCACCTGGCCCACGCCAGCGAAGCGGTACGCGGGATGCTTCCGTGCCGTTCGATCTTGATCGGAGGGGCCTCTGTCATCTTCTTTCCAACGTGTCCACGCCCCCCCCCCCCTCTCTCTCTCTCTCTCTCTCAGCCGGGGAAGGCATCGACGTCGATGCGCCAACGTGGCCAGGAGGGCTCCCCCTTTAAAAGGAGCTCACCCAAGGCCTCCAGGAACCCTAAGGTTCCTCCTCCCCCGTTTTCCCCTCAAGTCGCCGCCACCACGCTCGGGAATTTCTTCCCCTGTTCCTCCATGAGCGCCGGTACAGAGCTCGAATTCGCCATCATCGCGCCTCCTCGTCGAGCGTGCGTCCGTTGTCGCCTTCCTTCAAATGTTCCTAACTTGTTCCCGTTGACAGGTTGCAGTTAGGAGGCCTGTTGTGATCCCGCATTGTGAGCAACCGCAGCGCCGCCGTTCTGCCTCGACGTCGGCCCGCCGCATCATCTTCGTCTCTGGGGTGTCGAGCTCTTCTCCAAGCCCCCCTAGTTGAGAACGCCGCAGTTCCCTGTTCCCCTCCGTCTCCGCGCGTTGGGTTTCACAAGTTCCCCCTGTTCCGTCCGCCGTGCCCACGGGTCCCGCCTTGCCGGTGATCACTATGGCCGTAGCTTAGCCTAGCCATGCGCGGACGTGCTCTGGCCACGTCAAGAGTGGGTGTATGGCCTCAAAGGAGTCGCCGTTTTCTGATTTCGATGTGCAGTTCTGAATCCGTGGACAGACCCGTAGCCGTGGAGTTTTCCGACGAAGCTAGCGTCTGGTCCCGGCGTCTCCGGTGAGGTATGGAGGTGGAGACGGGATCCTGGATGTTCTAGCAGTGCGTAGCACCCATAGGTTTGGCCGCCGGAGTCCCCTGTGCATGGCCAGGGTCGCCGTGCTTTGCCTGCGTGGGTTGTCTGAACTTCGGTTCTTCAGTGTTTGCAAGTTCAGAGAGATTGCGGTCAGTTCAAGTGGTATAGTTGCTATCCTTTGTTGAGCAAACGCTTAGTAGCGTATTGGTAGCGAGCAGAGCGAGAGAGAGAGACGTCGCAGGTTCGAGTCCCTCTGGGGACATTTTGCCCACCTTTTTCTGCAAAGAGACGAGGGGCTGACAATTGGGTCCCGCCCGAAAGTGGCCCAGGCTGCCCAATTCGAGTGGGCTGAGCCCACTGCAGTCTAGAGGAGAGAAGAGATGGGCCAGCTTTGGCCGAGAGCAGCCCACCTGGGGCAGAGCTCTTCTTTTTTCCTTTTCTTTTCTGTTTAAATTCAATTTGAGTTTGAATTCAAATTCAAAATGAATTTGAACCTTGGGGCTCTTTCACCTCAAATGTGGCATCCCATATATGAATTTGGGGTAGTTTTTCCCACTGATCACAATGGTGATGTCCATTTTTGCATCTTGCCCCCTCTAATTTTGGAGTAGTGGTAATTTTGCAAAGAATCCCCTCACTTCTTTTGTATTTGAAAAGTGTTTTGCAAATTCAAAGTGTGACATGCCATATATGGTTTTGGGGTAGAAAACTGCAAGGATTCAAATGGTGATGTCCATCTGATGTTTTGTGCAACTCAATGGACATGGTGTGATCACTTAACCATATCAAATCTTGCCTTTCTTTTCCTTGCTTTCTTTCAACTTCAGTGCATGTTGAAATCTTGTTCATCTGATCATTCAAGCTTTGCTCCATCTCATCTTAAACTCTTTGCAATCTCAGATTAGCCCCTAGCATATTGTCATATGCAATGTGGTTGGATCCTTTTCTTCTGTTGTACCTTCTGGGTGTCAAATTCACCGAGACTTTTCTCCGTCTCCGAAATCGATAGTTATTTCACGATGTTTTTTAATGTTAATTGTTGTTATAGTTTCATGCCATGCCATGTTGCCATGCTACTTACACCAAAATTAAGGCTAAGACCAAATCCATTCAACGTAAATAAATTGCATATGACGTTGTTGACGTGTCGTCACCACCTTCATTTAAATCTGACTAGATGGGTCACATCATTGTCTATCAAACTTGATCATGCCATCTTTGCATGTGCATTGCACCCATTGCTTACTTGTGTGCCTTTTCCTTGCCGGTACTTTACGTTAGCACCTGAGACTGCCGAGGAGACTTACGTGGAGATTTCCGACACCAAACCCGAGGACCCTGCTACGTCTGCTCCGTCGACCGATTACCCAGGCAAGGGGTAGATTTATACCATTACTTGATACCTTTATGCCTACCTGCCTAGTTGTAGTCTAGAACGATTGTTTGAACCTATCCACCTTGCTTATGCCACAATCAAAAACTAAACAGCCATGATCCCCACATCCCAGCAAAACCTTGTATTTCTAAGTTACCGCTGCTCAGCCATTGCTTAGTATGAGTAGGAAAACTTGCTGCTTACCCTATGCTATGGTTGGGATATCATGTTACTAAAGAAGTTGGTTGATATTTATTATTATGATGTTGATTATATTTGACGAATGATGGGAGGCTGGGCTATTTCCCGCCTAGTGCTTTGTTCCATTTGAGTCACCTAGGATCCGAGTCCTGGGTATTGTTTCTTTGTTTGAGCGTGCCTGATCGTGTGTGGGGTTCTATGGGGCCCCCTTGTCTTACCTACCTAGCTCCAAACAGTTCTAGTGGTGGCCCGAGCTGATTTACTATTTGCAACGTGTGTGTGCTGGTGGTACCCCAGTTGTTTACAAACCACCCTGGGCCAGGAAGACTTGTTCCTTGGCTGGCCCACCTTGACCGGCTGAGGACCCGGTCTCATATGAGATTAACCGGTAATCCAAACCTAGAGTCATACGGTAGAGACCGATTCGAGAGCGCGTCCGGCTTTTGAGTTGGGTGTCGACTCACCGGGGGCCACCCGGAATTGTGTGTTGTTAGTTAGAGGGACTCTGATGTTCCGGAGTTTCAGGCGCTTACCTAGCCAAGTGGAAACCGGGCGTACATGTGAAGCCTATGATGTGCAGTTGGTACACCCCTGCAGGTTTAAATCTTTTCGAAAAGCCGTGTCCACGGTTATGGATGACTCAGAGCCTACGTTTTGTTCATAGAATAACATCAAATTGGATCATAATTAAAACTTGCCTACCGTGTGAGTGCCTTGGTTGCTTTTCTTCGTCCAGGGGGACCGAGAGAAGATCCAGGTTGTGTTATGTTTGACGTAAGTAGGTGAACAGCAGACTTATGACACGATGTCACGTGCATTCTTGGATCTTACCTCTACTCTAATAGAACGATAGCCACCATATATGCTAGTGCGGCTGCAACCTTTACCTTTACCTTTTCTTACCGTAGGAAGTTAGTTATCCTGTAATGATATAATCTCACCCCTGGTTTCCTTTTGTGCTTTTACTGTTTTGCCTGATCGGCCGCTGCAGTTGACTACTACCTCGACCCGAGCACCGGACGATACTTCGTGGAGGTGCCCCCGGAGGATGACGATGAGGATGACTTCGCTCAGTAGATCCTATAGTTGGGTTCCGACATTCCGTGGGTGGACTTGCTTATGTGTAACCCTCTCTAGGGTCATTTGGATTTTGACCGTACTCGGTCGTGATTGTCTTCCGCTTGTTGCATGTTGTATTGTTGGGTCTATGGACCTCTGAGATGATGTAATAAATACCAGCGGCAATGTATGCCCTGGACTCTATATATTTATGTCTTAGTATAAAGTTCATTGTTCTTATACCTGTTGTCGAGAATCCGGCAGCGACACGAGTGCGAGTGTCATGAGTCGGTGGCCTTTCATGCGCTACTAACTTGAGCAGGACCCGAAAGCGACTAACTTGAGTTAGCACCGCATCGGGGGCTTCACACTTGACCTTCAGGATCATCTTGTCCTTCGGGATCATTTCCTTCGGGTTCAGCTTGACCTTCGGGTTGAGCATTTTCTTCGTTTATGCGTTCTCCTTCGACCTGTACACCATTAGTTCCAGGATGTTGATCTCCAGCGCCCCGGGCTATATGTGGGAACATTGGACCATCATCATCTATGTTTTCTTGATGTGCATTTCCTTCAACAGGACGAATATCTCCAATAGCCATGTACCTGATAACTTCATCCAAAGGTGGTTCATCCAGGTTATGAGGTAATTGCTCCTTTTGGGAGCCATTAGTTTCATCAAATCGAACATTTACAGTTTCTACAACTTTGACAAGATGAGAGTTGTAAACTCTGTAAGTGTGAGAATTCGAACCATAACCTAGGAGAAAACCTGTGTGTGCCTTTGGGGCAAACTTGGAGCTGTGATTCCTATCTCTGATATAACATGGAGCACCAAAAACCCTGAGATATGAAACTTTCAGCTTTTTACCAGTGATAAGCTCATGTGAATTTTTCTTCAGAAATTTGTGGAAATAAACCTTGTTGACGATATGACATGCAGTATTAATTGCTTTGGCCCAGAACCTGATAGGGGTCTTGTATTCAGCAAGCATTGTTCTGGCCATTTCAATAAGTGTTCGATTCTTTTTCTCGACCACACCATTCTGTTGCGGTGTATAAGAATCCGAGATTTCATGAGGAAATCCATATTCATCAAGAAATTCTTCGATATGAGTGTTTTTGAATTCTGTACCATTATCACTTCTGATATGCTTGAGAGATAATTCATATTCAGTCTGAGTTCTCTTTGCGAAAGTTTTGAAAATTTCAACAACCTTGCTCTTGTCATCTAGAAAGAAAACCCAAGTATATCGAGAGAAATCATCAACAATAACCAGACCATACTTGTTACCTCCTAGGATAGCATAATTTTGAGGACCGAATAAATCCATATGAAGCAATTCAAGAGGACGAGTAGTAGTCATGATAGTCTTTGCTGAGTGATGTTTCTTGGCAATCTTTCCCGCTTCACAGGCACTTCATAGACGATCTTTATCGAATTTCACATTATCAATTCCAACGATATTCTTCTTCGAGATAAGAGTTTGAAGATTTTTCATTCCTGCATGACCAAGTCTTCGGTGCCATAACCAACCAGATGTGGCTTTAGCCATTAAGCATGTGGACACTGCAGGTCCCGAAGAGATATCAACAATATAAAGATCACCTTTGCGATATCCTTCGAACACGAAGGAATAATCATCCTGTGAAAAGACAACACAACGAGAAGCAGAAAACAGTACAAGCATACCCATATCACAAAGTTTCGAGATAGACATAAGATTATATCCTAGTGATTGAACAAGCATAACCTTGTCAATATGCTTATCTTTCGATATAGCAACCTTACCCAAACCGAGTACTTTTACTTTGTTGTTGTCACCGAAGGTAATATATCTCTGAGAAGATTCAGTAATTTTGTCTTCGGTGAACAAATCTTTGTCTCCGGTCATATGATTTGTACAACCACTATCCATGACCCATTCGGATCCACTGGAGACATAGCCCTGCATAAGAATTAGTTCTTCTTAACCATCCACAAATGAGCAGGTGACTTAGAAGGCATGGAAGTGCTAGATGAAGCAGCGATATTATAGAGAATAGGATTATATTGGCGAGGGGGACCATCAAGCACACCATAAACATAATTCCTCGATGAGGGGTTAGTGTACTCATAGGTAACGACAATTTTGGTATTATTGTCACGATGACGATAAACATTTCTATCGACTTGATAGTATTCCTTCTAGGGAACATTTGAAGAAGGCACCAAGGGTTCATTTCTATCCTCGAGAGAATAGTAGTGATTCGGTGGTACCGAGAATTTTCCCTGCATAGAATGGTTAGGGGGCAGTTTTTCTACGAGAGATTTGTGAACCCAAATATGTCGCTTATAGAAACCATTCTTCGGAGGAGTACCAACGAATTCCGCTGACACCTTTCCTTCCTGATCTTTGACAAGCTTGTAGTCAGAATCAAGTGATTCATCAACAATAGCCTTATCAATTTTGCAGTTGAAACCTTAAAGGTTAGTAATATCAATGGGCTTTTCCTTCACCAGAACCCAGATTGTTTTAGGATACTGCTTGGGTTCCCAGTAGGTGCCATCAGGGTTGAGTTTCCTTACGAAACCAACTCCTTCGTTTCGAGGATTTCTATGAAGTAGAGCCTTCCTTAGGATATCACATAGGTATTGGTGTCCCTGCACACTTTTCAACATGCCTGTTTCAAATAAATTTCTCAACCTGAGGAGTTCCTCGGTAATTTCTTCCTCGTTCGAGGGGTTAGCATCATCAATAACAATAGGTTGCTTTCCTTTCGATTTCTCAGAAATAGACTCAATTTTACTTCGTTCCAAACAAGTCAAGCAAGGTGAAGAAGATTCATTTTTAGCTCCTGAGCACTATTGAGCAATGAGCGTGAGATTGACACTCTACAACTCTCCATGAGACTATCAGTTTCTCGAGAGCCATTTTCCTTTGAAGGAATTCATAGGTTAACTTCTCGTAGTCCACTAAGAGAAGATCATGCCGAGAGGAAAGTCCATCATACTTTTCCTTCAGAGCTGCATGCTCATTTGTCAAAGTTTGACCTTTCTCAATCTCATCGATCAACAAAGTCTCAGATTTTTGAATAGTTTCACTTAGTGAATCTAGTTCATCTTGTTGGATAGAAGCAATTTTGGCAAGTTTGGCATAGCATATCCTAGAGTTACTTTCATAAGAAGATCCATCAGAAGTATCGTAGGAATTCTTAGAAGAGGATAGCTTAGCCTTGGCCATGAAGCAGTAAGATGGAGATTCATCTTCACTGCTTTGGTTGGTGAAGAATGAACTTGAAGTCTTGTTCGAAGCAAATGCTAGACCAGCAACACCATCAGATGCAGAACCAGAACCAGAACCAGATCTTGAGATTGATTCAGCTTCGGAACCGGAGGCTTCATCTTCAGAGTTCATCTCTTTACCCAAATATGCTTTGGCACGGTGAGAATTCTTGCATCGAGAGGAATGTGATTTCGAGGAAGAACTCTCTCGATGTTTGTGGTACTTCTTCTTCTTGTCATCATCAGAACCATCTTTCTTGTCTTTTCTGGACTTTGAATCATATCTCTTCGACTCATAGTTTTTGCTCGGTCTGTGTGACTTTCTCGAAGAGTTGTTGTGAGAATGCTTTGATCTTTGTTCAATTTCCCAAAGAGGACAATCAGCAATGAAGTGACCTGGCTTCTTACACTTGTAGCAGCAGTTATCTTTCGCTGAAGAGTTTCTGGATGATGATCGATGCTGTGATGAATTGCTCGAATGTCTGGAAGAATAGTTTTTCTTCGGTGAAGTGGAATTCCTTCTCTGTAAGCGGTTGAATCTTTTCATTATTAGTGCCAAATCTTTTCCAATGTTCTCAGGGTCATCTGAGGTACCACCCGATTCAGAGCTAACTTCAGGAGAGGAATGATATGAAGCTTTGGCCTTGAGTGCATGAGATTTTCTTCGAGTTCCGTTGACATCTCGTTTTTCTTCTTCTTCCATCTCGAAAGTGTTGAGTCTCTCGAGAATGTCAGCGGCACCAAGATCCTTGAAATCGGTCCTTTCCTTGATCATCAGCACAATGTGATCGAAAGAATCATCAAGAGAACGGAGCAAAGTTCTCACAACGATCCGATTGGTAATGTCTTCGGCACCGAGGGAAATCAGTTCATTTGACAAAGCAGTAAGTCTGCTGTATATGGAGTTAACTTTCTCTCCCTCGTGCCTCTTGAATCGATATAATTTGCTTCGAAGGGTGTCAATACGAGCATCTTTCTGAGTAGAGACACCTTCACCAATCTTCTCGAGATAGTCCCAGACACCTTTGTCCATAGAAATATTCTTGACTTCATGATATTTTTCTGGGATCAGATGATTTGTGATGAACACCCAGACTTGAGAATCAAGATCCATCTTCTTTGCCTCTTCAGGAGTGATAGCATTTTTGTCTTTGACATTTAAACCATTTTTTACAACATCCCAAGCGGCAGAGTTGATGGCCATGATGTTCCTCTTCATTTTGTCCTTCCAATAAGGATAGTCCTTCCCATTGTAAATAGAAATCAGTTCCCCCGAGCGAACAGCTGCGAACGACATTCTTGACAACACTCCAGGTGGTTAGACCAAAATACACAGAGCGTAGGGAGTGCCTAGCTCTGATACCAATTGAAAGCTCCAGAATGATCAGAGGGGGAGGGGGTGAATGATCACTTCTAAAAATTCTAAGGAACTTAGAAGGAATTCGTGCAAACTGCGAAGGACTAAAGGCATCTCGAAGGAAATACAGTATCGAAAGACATGCATGGCTCGAAAGGATTGGGAGCGAAGGAAAACATCGAAGACAAACAAGCAACAAGTAAATACTTAATGCAATGCGAGAAGGAAAACGAGCCTGACACGACGATGTTTGGTGAACCAGTTCACACTCTGCAAAGTGCTACGTCTGGTTGGAGGGACTGGTGATTGAACACCTGGAGCAAAACTCTCTCTGTCCTATTCTCCACTGCAACAAACTCCTCGAGCTTGTCCAGTTTTCACTCGTGGTAGATGATTCAGGACATCTCCGAGACCTTTACAAACTCCCTTCAGCAGCGACAATTTCTCTTCGACTCCTTCACAGGCGACGCCTAACCGTCTAGGAGACTTGCAGTTCTCCAAGATAAAAAGATTGGCTAATCTTGACCTAAGTCTCTGTGAATTTCTCAACTCAGTTCAGACTTGGGTTTTGGTTTTCTCTCGATGGATCTCTCTTGGGATGCTCACAGTACTTCTGTCTTAGAATCTTCAGTGGAGCAGCCAACCCAAAATAGAGGGTAGGTGCGGGGTATTTATAGGTGGCGATACCGATGGGTAAAATGACTGAAGTGACCCGATGCGACCACTTGACGCGTGTCCACAACAGTCGGATTCCAACCACTTCGCAACTTTACTTAAGGAACAAGTAAGCTGACTTATCGAACGAGTTCTCTCTCGAAGGCACGAAGTGCGATGAATTTTCCTTCGAGATATTCACTCGACTCAGTAAGATTTCTCTCGGTGGGCTTTTGTGGGTTTAGGTTGAGCAGAGCAAATTCACTTCGACAAAGATCTCAACTAGCAAACCCCGCTTGCTAGTATGATTTTTTCTATGACTCAGGAAAATAAAGAGAAACTAGTAAAAATACTAAGTCTTTGACCAGCTTCAGCTTTCGCCTCGTTGCGTTTTTACCCCAGAGTGTATTCTTCTTCAACGAAATTTTTAGGGGTCGTCTTCCTTCAAAGGTTTTGGTAGTTGACTGCAGCTTCGCTGCAATGAGTTGTCCTTAGACCTTCTCATGCAAACTCCATTCTTTCGGAACCTAAGTATCAGTTTTTACTCGAAAACAATATTAGTTCCACTTCTGCTTTGTCCAACAATCTCCAAAACCTTCGGGGGAAAAACTTGCTCTTATAGTTGGATCAGGATGTAAGTGGACCTTCGCTAACTTTCCAGTATGCCGAGGGATATTGACGATTTCCATCAACTCTTGCGAGTGCATGCGATACACTTGTCCTTGAATCATCCACTCAAGTATCAAAGTATCAGTATCATCAGGATTGCCGGATAAATACAAGGTGGCATAAAATTGCTTGATTGACTCTGAGTTGAATGGTGTCTCCATTCCAAACAGACTTGTCAGATTCTGTGCTTCGATAATTTCCATTACATTCTGGAAGCACGTTGCAGACGAAAGGATTCGCATGTCCAGGTACCTGTGCCGGAACAGAACACCTTTCTGGCAGTAAAGCTTCGTATAGAGTATCTGCTGTTCAGCAGTCTAGAACCGAAGGTCATCAGCTGTTCTGGGCGAAGCATATGGGCTTGTAGCAAAGAAGCGAAGCTTCTGGCGATGCGCTTCGACATCGAATTATGGCCCATGTATGGCGGAAGTACCAACACCCAGGAAGATTGGAAAAGTTTCATGTGGGTAGTTGGAGTCAAGTTGAGTATCTTGGGCAGGTGTGCAATGGTACGCAGTCCTTCGAGCAACCAAAGCTCGTTCTTGTGGTTGAGTCATAATGGCCAAGTCATTTGCTTCATCATCAGCATCTGCATTGGCTTCGGGCTCTTTTGGAGCAACATGTTCTTCATCTTCTTCTTCTTCGGACTCATCCGCAGAGTGAGCCGAAGAGTAATCTCTCGAAGGAGCAAGCTCTTCATGAGCATGGGGGGAAGGCTGTGGTTCAAAGTTGTCATGGTGCGAAGGTTGTGGAGCATCTTGAGGTGGAGGTGGAGCACGGGGTTGAGGAGGAGCTTGGGGTGGAACAGCTTCAGGTGCAGGTGGATTTGCAGGTGGAGAGGGGAGACGGATGATCTTGGATCGGGGAGGTGAAGCATGTCTCGGGGTTTTATCAGGGGGATGGGAGTTAACTTCATCAACTTCATTTGCTCCATCAATGATTAAGCTTCTCTTTCTTGGCAGCAGTTTGGGAAGGGGAGAAGCAAGTTGCTTGAGCATTGCTTCACGCTTCTTGGAGTCAATTGCCATGACCGAAGCATTGTGCGACTTGCAACACTCTTCAACAGCTGATTTAATCTTGCCTTGATAGACTTGAATATTTTTCTTAGTTGTCTCATTTACATCAGCAATTTTCTTCGAAGCAACTTCTACTTTAGCCTTGAAGTCTTTGTCAGATTCTTCGTTGGATTTCTTCTTGAACTTCAATACTTTGGCTGATTCAGCCATGTCCCTATCATGCAAGTCCCTCAATTGGTTGTAAAGATTTTCAATCATAGCATTGATAGTTGGTGGAATGTACACATTGCCAACGTCAACTACTTCGGGATCAATAGCTTCAGCTTTCTTGCAGAAGGCCTGATGCAGGCTTATACAATCCCATAGTTCACCTTCTCTTGGATCAGGGAAGTTGTGGTGACTATGTTCAGCTTCTTCTTGAGCTTCGGGGGCAGGCGCTATGGTTTGCTTCGGAGCAATATATTTGGGAGTCATGTCCACGGCAGCTTCCTTTTGTGCAGCACGAGCATCTTTCTATGCTTGCCTCGTTCTCAAAGAATTCAGTGTTGCCTTGCGCTTGACTTCGGCTTCACTGAGCTGTTTAGATTCGGCAGCATCCTTGGCTTCTTTCTCTTTTACTTCAGCGAGCTTACGCTTCGCTTCAGCTTTCTGATTTTCCTCCTCCAGGTCCTTCCTTTGCTTTTCAAGCAGAGCAGCTTCTTTATCTGCCTTCTCCTTCTCTTGAGCTTCTTTATCAGCCTTAGCTTGGGCTTTTTCTTCTGAGTACCTTCTTTTAGCTTTAGCAAGATCATTCTTGCACAGTTCAGCTTCAGACATTTTCTTGGTGCCAACCTGGGCATAAGTTTGGCCAGGCTTTGCAATAGTTGTCTTCAGCTTTGAAGCTCTTGAAGCTCTGACAGGTACAGGTGCAGCAGCTTCGGGCTGACCAGCAGGCATCTGCTTCGATGGTTCATGCCTCTCTTTGGTCCTTTCCTCTGCTGGAACCAGGCGGCGAGGTGGCTTTGAAGCCAATGGAGCCTCTACGACCAAATGAGTTAATTCAATTGGTTGCCGCGAAGCAGGAAGGTCTGTGGGGTCTTGAATTCTTATGCCTCTTGAAGCAGGTGGTTTTTCTCCAGCCTTTTTCTTCATAGATTTCCGAAGTTTTTGCCTCTTGGGATCCGGAGCAATTGGGGTATGCTCAGACTCATCGTCAGCATCAGCAGCAGGATCTTCATGATTCGAATCCTCAAGATGAGTGGCAGCAGCAGCATCAACAGCAGCAACATGTGCTCTGTCTTCATCAGTGTGAGCAGGTGGCGGTGAAGCAAGCATTTTCCTTAGCCTGCGATTCTTTGGCTTCGATGTGCTAGGCTCATCAGCATTGCCTTCAGCAGCGAGTGCTTTGGCTTTCTTTCATTTTTTATCCTTTTCTTCTCAGAAATAAGAGTGAGTCTTTCTTGCTCTTCGGGGTAGTCATCTGGTGTCTTGATAGAATTAGGGTGAGGGACCTTTGGTGGTGGTACTGGTATGGTGGATTGAAGGCGAACTGCATGGCCCACTTCCAATCAGGAATGCTCTTGTACCTGTACCACCGAATTTCCTAGTAGCGACGAATCTTTTGCAAGCGAATCTTTCTCATATGATCTGATTCGCCGGGCGGAGTGTCATAGCCCATTTTCTTGCGAATGGATTCGGGAATGCCGCGGGCATTGTTAACTTCCTTCGTTTTGCCTCCTTTGCCTTTCTGCCTTGGAGGGTCAGGTAGGTTCTCAAGACCATCAACAATAGGTGATTCATCACCGATGGCAGCCTCTTCATCAGACATCCTGTGAATAGAATAAAAGAAGAGAGGGAAAAGAGAATAGGGATGGATAAGCACAAGCAAAGGTTTCGACAAAAATAATTTTGACAAGAGTTCAGGGCAAATCTAAGATCAGATGCATATCTGGTGTTGAATTAGGCTAGAACAAATCCAAAAACAAGTTCTAACTAAATTCAATCTCAAATAGATCTAACCCTAAGACTGACCTGAATCGAGGGGAATCTTTTGATGCTACAAACAAGTTTCCTAGAGACAATGATCTCAAACAGATTGAGAAACCCTAGAAAAACACAAACAAACCCTAGAGACTCAGATCCAACAGTAAAAGAAGAACACGGAGGGGAGGTTGGATCGGAGAGCCCAGCGTACCCTAACTTGGTGATGCAGAGCGGCTACGGCGACGATGAGCGGCGGAGAAGTGCTCCTCGATAGCGGGAATGTCCTCGGCGATGACAGTCCGGCAGTCAAGCGGCGCAGTCGACGTCGGGGGCGAGAGCTCGTCGGCGAACTCGAGGTGGAAGATGGGGAACGGAGGAGACGAATGAGCGGGGGTGACGGTTCGCAGGGAGGGATTGCCTTATATAGTGGCCGATCTGACATGGCGGTTAGATCGCATCGGACGGCACCCAGCTGTTGTCTCTTCCGATTCTACGGTAGGGATATAGTGGCGGTTCGTGAGCGAATCTCATCGGACCGAAAAATGCGGGGACTCAACGGTCGAAGAAAAACTTTTGACCGAGAGCAAAAACTTGGATAAAGTTGGAAGCAATTGATTCGGAACTCAATGATGTTCGAAGCAATATGCTTTCCGTTTCAAATGTGCTTAACCATACGAGACTGAATAGATTGGGAGCGAATCAGAATGGAGGGGATAGCTTCCGAAACTTATCACTTCGAAGAAACAACAATGAAGCTAAAAGTGATAAGCACAGGGGACAAACAAAACGAATAAAAGAAAAAACAGAACTGGAAGCAAATGGCGAACGAAGCTAAACACTTAAATAAGGACGAAGGAAAACACACGCGAAACTTAAACAAACAAACACACAACAAAGAAGAATATATACAAGGAAAAAGTTTCGATCTTACTGAACATTGTGTGAGTCTAGGATGTTTAGCTCACATCTGAATGCACAGAAACTTTTCTCGTCCAATGGCTTTGTGGATATGTCTTCCAATTGATCTTCAGTTCTGACATGACCGATCTCAATGTCTTCGCGCTGAACATGATCTCGAAGAAAATGATGGAGAATGTCCATATGCTTCGTTCGAGAGTGTTGCACGGGATTATGTGCAATTTTGATAGCACTCTCATTGTCACACAGCAAGGGGACTTTTTTCACATA
The DNA here is from genome assembly GCA_950022295.1 of Bromus sterilis. Lineage (NCBI taxonomy): Eukaryota > Viridiplantae > Streptophyta > Magnoliopsida > Poales > Poaceae > Bromus > Bromus sterilis. The sequence goes on along the minus strand of OX465601.1, from coordinate 130,375,321 downwards.
AACACCATAATCTTTCAGCGTCTTCTTAAGCCAAAGTATCTGAGTGCAGCATGAGCCAGCAGCAATGTATTCGGCTTCAGCAGTAGATATTGAGACACAGTTTAGTTTCTTTGAAGCGCAACACACAAGCGATCTACCAAGGAAATGACATGTGCCTGAGGTAGATTTCCTATCAACTCTATCACCAGCCCAGTCTGAATCAGAATATCCAATCAAATCAAACTGAGTTCCTTTGGGGTACCAAAGTCCCAATGAATGAGTATGTGCTAGATACCGAAGAATTCCCTTTACAGCAGTATGATGTGATTCCTTCGGATTGTCCTGAAAATGAGCACAAATACAAATTGATAGCATGATATCTGGTGTAGATGCACACAGGTATAGGAGGGAACCTATCATAGACCGATACTTCTTCTGATCGAAGGGTTTGCCCTTCTCATCAGCATCAAGAAACCAATGGTTGGCATGGGAGTTTTTATAGTCTTGCAATCAGTAAGTCCAAATTTCTTCAGGCAATCCTTCAAATATTTTTCTTGAGAAATAAAGGTGCCATTCTTCTGTTGTCGAATCTGAAGTCCAAGGAAAAACTTCAATTCACCCATCATGGACATCTCGTATTTCTTCGACATCATCCTTGCAAATTCTTCGCTGATTTCAGGGTTAGTGCAGCCAAAAATGATATCATCTACATATATCTGACACACAAATAGATCATTGTTATATGATCGAGTGAAAAGAGTGGGGTCAGTGGTTCGAGGTTTGAAGCCTTTCTTCAGGAGGAAATCCTTCAATGTTTCATACCAAGCACGAGGTGCTTGCTTCAGTCCATACAAAGCTTAGTGAAGCTTGAACACCATCTCAGGATCGTTTGAGTCTTCAAAACCTGGAGGCTGCATAACATACACTTCTTCTTCTATCTCACCATTAAGAAAAGCACTTTTGACATCCATTTGATATAGCAATATGTTATTGTGTTTAGAGAAAGCAAGCATGACACGAATGGATTCGAGACGGGCTACTGGAGCATAGGTTTCACCTAAATCAATGCCTTCGATTTGGGTGTACCCTTGTGCTACCAGTCTAGCCTTATTTATTACCACAATACCATCTTCATCTTGCTTGTTGCGAAATATCCACTTAGTACCAATAATATTGGGCTTCGTGGGATCAGGCCTATCAACTAGAGACCACACTTTGTTTCTCTCAAACTGGTGAAGTTCTTCCATCTTAGACAATAACCAGTCTAGATCCTTCATGGCTTCATCAAATTTTGAAGGATCTAGCATAGAAACAAAAGAAAAACTTCCACAGAAGTTACCCAAACGAGTACGAGATTGAGTAGTGGTACGACCTGGTTGAAAAATGTCTTCGAGGCTAAAATCAACATCAACTCTTCTTCGGAATCGTGATAAAGTAGTATCGTTTGCTTCAGGCTCAGCTTCTGCTTCAGGATCTGCTTCAGCTTCAGGATCTGCTTCACCTTCATCTTCATCATTTCCTTCAGGATCATCATTTTCTTCGTTCCCTTGCTCTTCTTCGACCTGTTCATCATTAGCTTCAGGATGTTGATCTCCAGCGCCCCAGGCTAGGTGTGGGAACATTGGATCATCATCATCCCTGTTAGATTGACGAGGATTTTTTCGACAGGGAAAATCTCTCCAATAGCCATGGACCTGATCACTTCATCAAGTGGAGGTTCATCTAGATCATGAGGCAAATTCTCCTTTTGAGAGCCATTAGTTTCATCAAACCTCACATTTACAGTTTCCATAACTTTCCCAAAGTGAGAGTTATACACTCTGTAAGTGTGAGAATTTGAGCCATAACCTAGAAAAAAACCTACATGTGCCTTAGGGGCAAATTTATAGCTATGATTCATATCTCTAATAAAACATGGAGCACCAAATACCCTAAGGTTAGACACATTAGGCTTGTTACCAGTTATAAGTTCATGTGATGTTTTCTTCAGGAACTTGTGAAGGTAAACCTTGTTGATGATATGGCATGCAGAGTTGATTGCTTCGGCCCAAAACCTGATGGGTTTCATGTATTCAGCAAGCATTGTTCTGGCCATCTCAATAAGAGTATGATTCTTCCTTTCAACAACACCATTTTGCTGCGGTGTATAAGCTGCAGAGGATTCATGAGTGAAGCCATATTCATCAAGAAAATCTTCAATATGAGTATTTTTGAATTAAGTTCCATTATCACTTCTGATATGCTTCAGCTTTGAATCATATTCAATTTGAGCTCTATTAGCGAATGACGTGAATATATCAACAACTTTTCTCTTGTCATCAAAAAAGAAAACCCAAGTGTAACGAGAGAAATCATCAACAATCACTAGGGCATACTTATTTCCTCCCAGGCTAGCATAATTTTGAGGACCGAAGAGATCCATATGAATCAATTCAAGAGGATGAGTAGTGGTCATGATTGTCTTTGCTGAATGATGTTTCTTAGTAATCTTTCCTGCTTCACAGGCACTGCAGAGACGGTCCTTCTCGAATTTTACTTCGGTAAGGCCAATAACATGCTTTTTCTTCGCTAGAACTTGAAGATTTCGCATTCCTGCATGACCAAGCCTTCGATGCCATAACCAACCAGATGAAGCTTTTGCCATTAAGCAGGTGGAAACAGCAGGGCCCGAAGAGAAATCAACAATGTAGAGATCTCCCTTTCGGAATCCTTCGAAGACAAACGTGTAGTCATCCTGTGAAAACACAACACAACAAGAAGCAGAAAACAAAACAAGCATACCCATATCACATAGCTTTGATATAGACATTAGATTGTATCCAAGAGATTGGACAAGCATAACCTTATCAATATGTTTATCTTTTGATATAGCAACCTTACCCAATCCAATAATTTACCCTTATTGTTTTCACCGAAGGTAATGTATTTCTGTGAAGATTCAGTGAGTTTTTCTTCGGTGAACAACTCTTTGTCTCCGGTCATATGATTTGTGCAACCACTGTCCATGACCCATTCGGATCCACCGGAGACATAGCCCTGCAGAAGAATTAGTTCTTCTTAATCACCCACAAACAAGCAGGTGACTTAGAAGGTAATGGATCACTTGACAAAGCATTAGCATCATAACGAACAGGATTATAACGACATGGAGGTCCATCAAGTACACCATAAATAAAATTCCTCTTAAGGGGGTTAGGGTAAGTATGAGCATAGGCAATCTTAGTATTGTTATTTCCGTGATGATAAGTATGACGACCAATGCGGTAGTACTCCTTCTTTGGAACGTTTGCTTCAGGGACCAGCGAATCATTTCTCTCCTCTAGAGAATAGAAATGCTTCGGTGGCACGAAGACTTTCCCTGCATAAAATGGTTAGCAGGCAATTTTTTCACAAGTGCTTTCTGCACCCATATCTGCCTCTTGTAGAAGCCATTCTTAGGAGGAGTACCAACATACTCAGCTGTAACCTTTCCATGTTCATCTTTAATGAGCTTATAGTCTGAATCAAGTGATTCATCTACAATAGCTTTATCCATTTTGCAGTGAAAACCTGAAAGGTTAGCAATATCAATGGGTTTCTCCTTCGCTAGGACCCAAACAGTCTTAGGATACTTCTCAGGTTCCCAATAAATTCCATCAGGGTTTAGCTTCCTATCGAAACCAACACCCTCATATCTAGGATTTCTATGAAGGAGAGCCTTCCTCAGGATATCACAAAGGTACTGCTGACCTTGCACACTTTTGAACATGCCTGTTTCAAATAAGTTTTTCAACCTGAGGAGTTCCTCGGTAACAGCAGGATTTTCCTTATTCGAGGCATTAGTAACATCAGGAAACATAGGTTCTTTACCTCTAGAATTAGTATTGCTTCGCTCTAAGCAGGTTAAACATGGTGAATCAGAATCAAGTTTAGCTTCAAAACCCTGTTGAGCCATGAGAGAGAGATTGACACTCTCAAGTTCTTCATGAGCCTCTTTCAGATTCTCGAGAGCCACCTTCCTTTTAAGGAATTCATAGGTGAGCTTCTCATGATCAGCTGAAAGAAAATCATGCCGAGACTGAAGCTCATCAAACTTCTCCTTCAGAGCAGCATGCTCATTAGTGAAAGTTTGACCTCTCTCCATTTCATCAATCAACATGCTTCTAATTCATCTTGTTGTTTAGAAGAAAGTTTAACAAGTTTATCATAGCTCATTTTAGAGTCACTTTCATAGGATGAGCAATCTGAAGTATCATATGTAACTTTGGATGAAGATACCTTAGCCTTGTCCATGAAGCAGTAGGCGGGAGTCTCGTCTTCACTACTGTTGTTGGTGAAGAAGGAGCTCAAAGCTTTGGTTGAAGAATCTGCCGAAGCGAATGCCAAACTAGAAACACCATCTGATTTGGACCCAGACCAAGACCTTGATCCTGATTTAGCTTCGGACCCAGAGACTTCTTCTTCAGAGTCCATTTCTTTACCCAGATAGTCCTTGGCACGGTGAGAACTGCTTCGGCGAGACGAGTGAGTCTTCGACGAAGAACCCTCACGCTTCTTATGGTACTTCTTCTTCTTGTCATCACCAGAATCTTTCTTCTTTTCTCTTCGAGAACCAGATTCATGCCTCTTTGACTCATAGCTTTTGGAAGATTTGTGATGCTTGCTTGAGGAATCTCTGTGCGAATGCTTTGACTTGTATTCAATTTCCCACATGGGGCAATCAGCAATAAAGTGTCCTGGTTTCTTGCACTTGAAGCAGCAATTGTCTTTAGTAGGATAGCTTTTTGAGGACGAATGGTGGGAGGAACTGTTTGAGTGACGTGAAGGGTAGATTTTCTTCAGAGAGGATGAACTTCTTCGCTGGAACCGATTGAAGCGCTTCATTATGAGAGCCAAGTCCTTTACAATCCCTGACGGGTCATTTAAATGGACACCTGAAGCAGAACTGGGTTCAGGTGAGGAGTGGCGTGAAGCTTTTGCCTTTAGTGCATGTGATCTTCTTCGAGTTCCATTGACATCGTGTTTCTCTTCTTGTTCCAGTTCATAAGTAGTGAGTCTCTCAAGAACATCTGCGGGACTCAGATTCTTGTAATCAGTCCTTTCCTTTATCATCAGTATGAGATGCTCGAAGGATTCATCAAGGGATCGAAGAAATTTTCTGACCACCAGATGATCGGTGATATCGGGAGCACCAAGGGAAACCAACTCACTGGAGAGAACGGTGATTCTGTTGTAGGTAGCCTCAACTCTTTCACCGTCCTTGCGAGCGAATCGATAGAACTTGCTTCGAAGGGTATCAATTCGTGCATCTTTCTGTGTCGAAGCACCTTCACCAATCTTTCCAAGATAATCCCAAACACCTTTGGAAGAGGCAATGTTCCTCACTTCCAAGTACTTCTCAGCAGAAATGTGATTTGTGATGAATACCCGGACTTCAGAATCAAGAGCCATACATTTGATCTCATCAGCAGTGATATCTTTCTTGTCCTTGACGATAACACCATCCTTGACAATTTCCCAACCAGCCGGATTGATAGCAATAATATTCCTCATCATCTTGTCCTTCCAGTAAGGGTAATCCTTCCCATTGTAAGTGGGAATGGGTTCCCCGGAGCGTATAGCTGCAAATGACATACTTGCAAATACTCAAGGAGGTTAATCCAAACAAAGAGTGACTAGCTCTGATACCAATTGAAAGATCAAGTATGTGATCAGAGGGGGAGGGGTGAATGATCACTTCAAATTTTCGCATGAAACTCTGAAGTGAAGCACAACTTAGCAGCAAAAGTAACTCAACAGGAAGGTAGACAATGAAGCAGAACTAGAGTGAAGCATAACATAGCGAATCAAGAGCATCGAATCAATTGCATTGAATCAAATCACAGAAGCAATTGCAATACTGAATGTAAGTGCAGAAAGTAAAACAAACTCTTGACTCGGCGATGTTTGGTCGACCAGTTCACAATCTACAAAGTGCTATGTCTGGTTGGAGGGACTTGTGATTGAACACATGAGCTAACCTCTCTCCATCCGTATCTTCACTGCACCAATCTCCTTGAGCTTGGCCAGTTCTTCACTCGTGGTTGATTATTGAGGAAATCACCGAAACCTTTGACAAACTGGACTTCGAGGCGACAATTACTCTTTGCTCTCTAAAGAACAACTCTCTAACCGTCTAGGAGAATTGCAGTTCTCCAAAATAATAAGGCTAGCAAACTTCTTCCTAAGTCATAGTGAATCAACTCAGATCAGTAGGACTTATGCTTCAGTGGATGGGTTTCGGTTTTGCTTCGGTGGGGTGCTCTCTCTCTTATCTGTCAGAGAATAATCTTGGAGCAGCCACCCGCCAATGGGGGCGGGGGTGGCCTATTTATAGGGGGCAATCCCTAGGTACGAATTGACTGAAGTGACCCGATGCGAAAGCTTGACACCTGTCCACAACGGTCGGATTTCTAATCAATGCGCAACTTTACTTGCGGAACAAGTAAAGCTGACTCACGGACTTGGTTAAGCTTCAGGAGCCGAAAGAACATAGTCTTCGCTGGTGGAGCATTACCTAGTGCACATGAGATTCCTCATTTTGGCTTCTCACAGGTTTGAATTTGATCTGAGTCTTTTCACCAAAACATTCAGATTACATTTACTAAACCCCTCTTGATAGTACGGTTTTTCCTACGACTCAAAGAACTGAAAAAGAACTACGCAAAAACAACTAAGTCTTGCACCATCTTGATCATCTCCTTCGATGAGACGTGCTTCGGGATTCCTTATCTTTTTGGGGGTCGACATCTGTGATGAGCTTCGCTCCAGAGGATATGCTTCAGTGAATATGTGAATCTTCCTTGAAGCTTTAGCACCAACCTATAACTTCAGAAACCTAACCATCTGTTTTACACTAGAAAACTTGTTAGTTCCTCTACTGTTTTGTCCAACAATATCCAAAACTCATGGGGGGAAAACTTTCCTCTTACAACTCCTCCTCGGGGTACTTGTCTCTTTGTGAACATCCTTATTAGATTGAGAGTTACCGATAATAAGTGCATGAGTTCTTTGGACTAATGTGAGTATTGAAAGTTGACACTTCCACCTCCTCATATTTTCTAGCCTCTCCTGTGCCGTGCATTGCCTTCTTCTCACTCCGAGAGTTGGCGTCCACCTTCGTCGGTACATCCAAACCCTTGGCATGATACGCTCTGTCCTCATAAAACTCCTTATATCTTTCCTCAAAACAGCCACCATACCTACCTATCAAGGCATTTACATAGCCTTTCCTAGATATATTGCCATGCAACATCCACCTCTTCATGACTTGATCTTCATGTCATACATGTTCCTGCTACACTGGCAGTGGCATACATTGCATACATCATGATAGCTACATCTTCTTTATGATTTGAGTACCTTGTAAAGTGTGAAAGATCTTCTATACCCTCTTGTAAATTAGAGTGTTGCCCTTAAGTGAGGAAAAGATCCCAAAGTGGACAAAATAAAAGATCCCAAAGAGGACAAATGAGAGTTAAATAGAAAGAGCCATTGAGGCCACCAAAAAATACAAGAAAATAGAAAAAAGAGAAAAAGAAATAAAAAGAGAGAAAGGGGCAACACTACTATCCTTTTGAAAGATCCACACTAGCTAGTACTCCCTCTTATCCTTGTACTCCATAGAGATGATCATGATAGCTATGTGGGAACCTTCACACTATAGAACTTGGCTTGCATATTCCGAGGATGAGCCTCCTCAAACGAGCTCTAGGTCTTCATGAGCGAGCAAGTTAGATGCACCCCCACTAGTTCCATTGGAGAGCTTTTCAGCTCATATGTGCATCCGTTGCATGGCAATCCCTACTCCTCACATCGTATCTATCATTTGGCCTTCTCGCCTATGATTGTCCTCATTGATGTGAGCCTTTCTCACCCTTTTTGTCTTCCTCCTCCACAGTATTCTCTCTTTGCCATCCTAAGTGTCAAATCTTGTGCTTACGCTCATCCATTGCATGAGTGCTCAAAATATCGAAAAAGGAGTGGATCAAATTGACTTTTACCTGGCTAGTGGTCTGGGGTCGAGTCAAGATAAGATTCCAAAGAAGACCAAGTGTGAAACTTTAGTAGATTGAATTATCAACACAAAAATACATTTTTCTCGTATTCCCTATCCCCCTTCTTGCACGCAAACACCATATGGAGACAATCGAGTCACGGACAGCGAGAGCTCTTGCACCTAATGTCCTTTCGTTGCTTGCTTCAATGCTAATATAGACTCTTTCATGTTATGACTTAAATTGAATTGCATACCTTGATTACTTTACTTTTTCAAAGTCCCTATATGGTTGCTACCATTTCACCACAGAAATTATGCCTGTTATCATTTACCTACTAGAGGACGAGCAGGAATTAAGCTTGGGGATGTTGATACGTCTCAAACATATCGATAATTTCTACTCGCTCCATGCATGTTTTGTGTGATATTTCTATGATCTAGATACACTTTCATATACTTTTGATAATATTTGGACTAACCTACTAACTCAGTGCACCCTAGTGCTAGTTTCTGTTTTCTGCAGTTTTTCTATTCCAGGTTTCCCCCATATTAAAAGTGCTCCAAAAATTCGGGAAAATCGGATAAAAAATCAGCGTAACGGAGTCTTCCAGAAGCACCCAAGTGGGGCCAGAGGGCCACCACCAGGGGCCCAGGGGGCGCCTGGACCCCTGGTGGCCCCCCTGGCTTCCCCCTTCGCCTATTTATTCTCCGTCATGGGAAACTTCCGAAGACAGAAACCTATTTCGCAATCTCGCCTCTGTTCCGCCCCCACCACACTTCCAAGATCGAGAGCACCGTCAGGACCCTTCCCGGCACCCTGTCGGAGGGAGGATCTACCTACGGGAGCTTCTCCTCCACCATAGACGCTTCCCGGATGTGCCGTGAGTAGTCTACCTTGGACCATGGGTCTGTGATCAGTAGCTATGTTATTTTCTCCTCCCCTCTTTGTTCTTCATGGTTTAGACCTCGTGAGCTGCCCTACATGATCGAGGCACATGTGTAATTCTTCTTCTTTTGCTATGTTGAGTTTGATGGGATCTGATGGATTATGACATTATGTTCAGATCGTGATAGAGTAATATATTTGGTTTTGATCTCTTATATTTTTGTTCCTAAGTAATTCTTGCATGTTCTCCGTTGTTGTTTATTGATTTGTCCAAGTGGTGGATATTAAATCCAAGAGGGAGCGTTATGCTTGATTGTGGGTACATGCCCCCTGATGACACGCTTGAGTGACAGAAACATGGGTCTAGGGGATGTGTTGTGGCCACAAGGGGGACAACAATGGTGCTTGTAACCGCGGTTGCAAGGATTGTTTACTTTACGCGAAGTTCTTTTAATGCAGTTGTCTGTTGCTTTGGGTTTACATTTTTGGTGGGACTCGCAACTTAATACCAGTGAGATGTTCTGGATAAATATCTCAAGGTGGATGATTAGTAGTAGATGTACATGGATTTCGGTCTACTTATTTTGGCGTACTGTCCATGCTTTTGAGACTCTTCCTTTCTTTTGTAGCATAGTTAGCATTGCGGTGCGTTTATAATCCTGTCAATTCCCCATCTGTAATTTGTTTACCTCGCATAGCGGTTTTATCGCCTTTTGGGAGAGAGACATCATTAGTGAACATCACGGGACCCCGGTCCATATTCTCATCATTGTTTCCGAGTTCATTTATTTTCTCGCATTTACTTTCAGCTGCTACCATTATCATTATCCCTTGTGTGTTTGACCCTTTGTAAACAACAAGACCGAAGAGATTGACAACCTCTCTGAACTTCGTTGAGAGCAAAGTTAATTGTATCGTGTGCAGGTCCGAGTCAGGTGCGCCACTGACACCTACATATCATCGTCGGAGTCCTACGGGAGACAAACCCTATCCTCTACATAGGGGAAATTTGCTGCTATCCTACATATCACCTTCCACTTGGGGTAACCAACGAAGGGCGAGAAGCAATTACCACTTCCACGCCATCACTGTGCTGACGCACTGCGGCAAGTGGGCATGCTTGGGGCTAGTAATAATGCTCCTATGGCGTACATGATGTGTATGCATGCATGGTGTCTCGCTCTGGCCGGCCTACTGACTTTTATAGAACCTTGTTGGTTGCCCAAAACCCTTGACGAGGGGATGCAGCTTCGGTGACTTCAGTCACCGTGACTTGGGGTGTGTGACAGGTGGTCCATCCAACTGTTTGATCCACATGTCATTGACTCAGGTCACGGTGATGAGATCCCCATGACACCGGTCGTACTGGGTTGTGATTCGCGACTGCATGCCAGGACCCATTGGCAGAGGGACATAGATTTTTTTAGCCCACAATGTTTTAAATCAGTCAATTTAATTTAAATCTATTGCACACAGTTTATTCAATTTATTTGTTTCCCTAAAATTGACAGACTGTTTCTCCATCCCACATGCAAAATTACAGAGTTGTGACTCGTCGTCATCAAACCGTCAGCAAATATTTTCTCCATCGAACATGCAATGCTTTACAGATTGTATGTGTGTGACGCCCCAAAATCAAGTCGTGTACAGTAATCATACACGCAAGGTACACGATCGAGATCAGGGACTCACGGTGAGATATCACAACACAACTCTACAGATAAAATTATACAAGCTCTTTAATACAAGCCAGGGGCCACGAGGGCTCAAATATAACTGCTCGAGAGCACAAAGTTAGCGGAAGCAATAATATCTGAGTACAGACACAAGGTATGCATTATTTGCCTTAAGAAGGCTAGCACAAAACCAACAACGATCGAAAAGGTGAGTCCTCCTGCCTGGGAACTTCCAAACTACTCCTCGTCATCGGGGATCTCCATGTCGTAGAAGGCATCGGGGATCTTCACGTTGCAGTGGTCGGCATCGGGGATCGCATGCTCCTAGACTCCAAGGCTCCAACGTCTGATTGCAAAAACCGGTCGGGTATATAAAACAAAATGGGCGGGATAAAGGAAAGGTGAGTATCTAGCATACCCGTGAGGCTTACGTCCGCTACTAAGCAATTATGCATTTGTATCAAATGGAAAGGGGAGGCTATATATAGTTTACTGAATGGTAGAAAGTCAGAATAAGGATGAGAAGCTAGGCCAATCGAAAGACTAGCATCTTCCGACGAGTCTTGCAGCATGAGAAGAGAATAGCCAATAGTTCATATAAAGCATAAAGTACTAATGCAGCAGAAGTTGCGGCAGCATTGTATAATAGTAAGTTGTATTAGTTAAAAATTATCAATGCCTCTGAGAATCCTTCCTCGACTTCCCTACGAGGAAGAAAACCCGGAACCAATCATTTTAGTAGTAGTAGATTCTCGCTTCAGCATAAAGTGTCATGTTATTGTGGACACGGCTATCCGAATAGATTTTCATCCCTGCAGGGGCTGCACAACTGTTACCCTACATGCTCGGATCTCGAGGGTGGCATACACCTTGTTAGGGAATGCCCCACCGAGGCTATCCGATACACCAAAGTCCATCCTTCAAGCTCAACAGAGAGACCATCTGCCGGTCTAAATACAAAGCACAAAGGGACTTTGGACCCCTGCCCTTTGTACTACTGCACGGTACGTGACTGTCCGATGAAGCAGACCCACCTCCCACTACCGGAGTAGGTGGTCCGAGTGTAACAACACGAGATTTTCACCCAAATTGAAAATTTTGTTTGTTGCTTTCTTTTGCTGATTGCCTGTGTTGTTTGAAGTGTTTACTTTGCAGAATTATTAATCGATGATTATATTTCTCCCTCTTCTTGTACCGGCATGCGTGACCAACCATTTTCAACCATGGCACATGACCTTGCGACACCGGGTTTCACCCGAGCACCGTCGCAACTTCCGGCACGAGACCAGCCATCGCCATCGGAACGAAAACCCCGTTTATTTAATAAACGGATTATTTTATTGAGCATCGGAAAATGTTCTCGAAACGGTATCAAAGTAAGTAGAAGTGACGGGCTCACCCCTCTGAGCGCGTGGTTCGAGATTTCGTCTGAATCGGAGGTTGTACAGACTCCCGGCGGTCAGAAACGTGGAGTACCGAACATGAGAGAGAAGACCCGAGGGCGTTTGCGAAGACCTACCATCCAGGCCATCCTATAAATAGACCACCACCTCCCCTACCATTTCTAGGGTTTCCCCTAACACAAAATTGCAGCCACCCCCTTAAATTTTCCCCCAAATTTCCGCCCACATCCCCTCCACCTCGAAACCCTAGCTCCCCTCAGATCTGGGCCGTCAGATCTGAGATCCAACGGTCGAGATCTCACACCCGGCCTCCCACCAGCCTCCCAGGGCAACCCGGGCCCTGAAGGGCCCCTCTCCAGCCTCCAGGCCCACCTCGGGCCTAATCTGGGACGAGGAGTCCCGCCTCACCACGTCGCCCGTGGAGGGCTCGCCGTCGGTCGCCTCTCCACCACCGCCGGCGACCAGCAGTCGCGCCCGACCACCTCTCTCTCTCCTACGAGCCTCCTCTCCTCCCTCACCCTCTCACCCCTCCTCTCCCTCTTTGCAGGATGGCCACTGCTTACCGGCTTCTCGCCCTTCGTTGGTGAGCCCCAAGTGGAAGGCGTGATGCAGTGCAGCAGCGAGTTTCCCTCGGTGAAGATACCAAGGTTTGTCTCCCGTAGGACTCCGGATATGACAAGTAGGTGTCAGCGGCGCGACTGACGTGGACCTGCACACAGACACAGATAACTTTGTTTCCAACGAAGTTCAGAGAGGTTGTCAATCTCTCCGGTCTTGTTGTTCACAAAGGGTAAAGCACAAGGGATAATGATAGCAAGTAAAAGCAGAAAATTAAAGATAGCTTGGAAACAGTAATAAGGATATGGACCGGGATACGTGATGTTTGCTAGTGATGTCTCTCTCCCAAAAGACGATAAAACTGCTATGCGAGGTAAACAGATTACAGAAGGGCAATTGACAGGATTATGAACGCACCGCAATGCTAACTATGCTACAAAAGAAAGGAAGAGGTTCAAAAGCACGGGCAATACGCCAAAATAAGTAGACCGAAATCCATCTGCATCTACTACTAATCATCCACCTTGAGATATCTATCCAGAACATCTCGCTGGTATTAAGTTGCGAGCCCCACCCAAAGTGTAAACCCAAAGCAACAGACAACTGCAATAAAAGAACTTTGCGTAAAGTCAACAATCCTTGTGACCGCGGTCACAAGCACCGTTGTTTTCCCCCTTGTGGAAACAGCACACCCCCTAGACTCATGTTTCTGTCACTCAAGCATGTCATCGGGGGGGCATGAACCCACAATCTAGCACAACGCTCCCTCTTGGAGTTACTACATACTACTTGGCCAAAGCAATAAACAGCAACGGAGAACATGCAAGAATTACTTAGGAACAACAATATAAGAGATAAAAACCAAATATATTACTCTATCACAATCTGAACATAATCTCATAATCCATCAGATCCCATCAAACTCAGCATAGCAACAACAGAAATATTACAAAGGTGCCTCGATCATGTAGGGAAGCTCACGACGTCTAAACAATGAAGATCAAAGAGGGGAGGAGAACATCACATAGCTACTGATCACGGAACCATGGTCCAAGGAAAACTACTCACAAGACATCTCGGGAGCATCCATGGTGGAGAGGAGACTCCCGGAGGTCAATCCTCCCTCCGGCAGGGTGCCGGGAAGAGGTCTTCTAGTGCTCCCGATCTTGGAAGCGCGGCGGCGGCGGAACAGAGGCGAGTTCACGGAGTAGGGTTCTGCTTCTGGAGTTTTCAAGTGACGGGGGATAAATAGGCGAAGGGGGCAGCCAGAGGTGGGCCAGGGGCCCCAGGCGCCCCCCTGGCGCGGCCAGGGGTGGGGCCGCGCCGGGTGGCCGCCTGGGCCCCCCTGGCTCCCCTCTGGCCCCTCCCGGGCTCTTCTCGAAGCTTCCGTCACGCTGATTTTTTATCTAAATTTTCCTGAATTTTTCTGGCACTTTTTATATGGGGGAAAACTGAAATAGAAAAACAGCAGAAAACAGGAACTGGCACTGGGGTGCACTGAATTAATAGGTTAGTCCAAATATGATCAAAAGTGTATGAAAGTGTATCTAGATCATAGCAATATCACACAAAACATGCATGGAGCAAGCAGAAATTATAGAATGTTTTGGACGTATCAACATCCCCAAGATTAATTCCTGCTCGTCCTCGAGTAGGTAAATGATAACAAGCATAATTTCTGTGGTGACATGCTAGCAACTGAAAGGACGTGGATGTCGCCTAGAGGGGGGGTGAATAGGCGCTTAAAATAATTACGATTTAGGCTTGAACAAATGCGGAACAAAACTTAACGTTTAATTTTCCAAGCAAGAAACCTAAATAAGCTAGGCTCAACTATGTGCACCAACAACTTATACTAAGCAAGATAAACAACTATGTGATAGCAAGATATATGACAAGAGCACTATGGCTATCACAAAGTAGGTGCACAAGTAAAAAGGTTGACTAGAAGAACAACCTATGGGACAAGCAATGTACAATAATATGAGCAAGAAAAAGATAAACAATGTAATAAGCTTGCTCAAAGTAAAGGTAGAGATAACTGCAAGTGGAGCCGATGGAGACAGGGATTTGTTACCGAAGTTCCTTCTCTTGAGAGAAGTACGTCTCCGTTTGGAGAGGGTGAGGAGCACCATGCTCACACGAAGCCAACGAGGGCCACCCTATTTCTCCTCACGCTCTTACCAATGCAAGATGCCGTGATTCCACTATTAGGACACTTGAGGGCGGTCACCGAACCCGTACAAATGGCGACCCTTGGGGGCGGTCACCGAACCCGTACAAATGCTCGGGGCTATCTCCACAACCGAATTGGAGGCTCCCGTAGCGTCCCGAAGCTTTCCACCACAAAGGTTGAGCTCCGCAACAACAAGCCTCTAGGGGCCAACGCACCCAAGAAGAACAAGCTCTAGAGTGCCAATGCACTCAAGAGAACAAGCTCTAGAGTGCCAATGCACTCACGAGTAACTATCTTCTCAACTTCACATACTACAACGAATCCTCGGAGAGAACTCAAACCGATGCACCAAATGCAATGGCAAGAGCACACGAAGTGCTCAAGTCCCCAACTCTCAAATCCCACCAAAGCAACAAAAGCTATGGAGGAATATGAGAGGAAGAACAAGGAGAACACCAAGAACTCCAAGATCTAGATCCACAAGGTTCCCCTCACTTAGAGGAGAGATGGCTTGGTGGATAATGTGGTTCTAGACCTCCTCTCTCTTTTCCCTCACAAAGGAGCAAGAATCATGGGAGGGAAAGGGAGTAAGCAAGCTCAAAGAGGTCAACAATGGGGGGAAGAACTTGCACCAAACGGGTGGGGTACAAAGGAAGAAGAAGACCCCCTTTTATAGTCCCCCACGAATCCAGCCGGTGGGAACCGTTGGCAGCCCACCAACCACGGTACTACCGCTTGGAGAGCGGTACTACCGTGGTGCGGTACTACCGCACCGGGAGCGGTACTACCGCCCCACGGTACTACCGAAGCCCAGTACCGTGCCCACTACCGCAGAGTCCAGTGGACTTACGGTAGTGAGTGCGGTACTTTCCCACGGTACTACCGTGGCACGATACTACCGCGCTGGGAGCGGTACTACCGCCCCACGGTACTACCGGGGGCCAGTACCGTGCCTACTACCGCAAAGTCCAGTGGACTTACGGTAGTGAGTGCGGTACTCGCCCACGGTACTACCGTGGCGCGGTACTACCTCTCCAAGAGCGGTACTACCGCCCTGGCAGAAACAGGGAGCCCAGGCCACACAACAGATGAACTCCAAAGAAACAGGCAAGCCCTGAATTTCCACAACTTCTGCAAATGAACTCCGATTAAGGCAAACTCAAGCTTGATGGAAAGCTAACGAACAGAGCTGCCTAATCACGACTGGAAATATTTAGAAGTGGCAAGGGAGAAATATCAAACAAATAGAGATGTGAAACCTCTAACCGAGAAGACACGGCAAATCTTCCCACATCGAAAAACATACGAGAAGACGCATATGAAATCCGTTTTCGATGAACAAGAGCTTGTCATGAAAAAGAACACAAGCTCCAAAACTCACACGGAGAAAATCCAAACGAGAACCAATAAATATGATGCCAAGGATGCAAAAGGTTTTAGCTTGCCACAAACGACTCGGCCTAGCCTATAACACGGTCTCCTAACTACTACCAAGAGACCGGTAAACTAGACACCTATCTAGTCAAACCTTTGTCTTGCGCATAATCCACTTGAGCTTGATGATGACGATCATGCCCACCTCAAGTTGGAACATCTTCCTTGATTCTTCCGGCTCGATGAAGACTTGTAGATAGCTCCCCCATACTCCATTATGGGTGAGCCTCTTTTAGGCACATCTTCACACGACCATTATCACCAAATGGTCGGCAAGCTCCAAGCATACGATATCTTCGTGATGCTCCCCTTGACCTTGCACACATCTACTTGACCAATCTTTGGATAGCTCCATGAAGAACACCTTGGTCAACACGTAATCTTCATCTTACAACCTTGAAGCCACCATATGATCTTCAAGCGTTGCCTATGGACAAACCTTAAAGTATAACTCAAGGAAACCATTAGTCCATAAAGATTGTCATCAATTACCAAAACCAAACATAAGGGCACATGCCCTTTCAGCAACCATAAAAGAACTTTGAAAAGTAAAGCAATCAAGGTTAGAGATTCAATTCAAGTCATAACATGCAAGAGTCTATATTAGCATTGAAACAAGTAAGAAAAAGAACAAAAGGTGCAAAAGCTCTCGCTGTCCATGACTCGAATGTCTCCAAATGGTGTTTGCGTGCAAGAAGGGGGATAGGGAATACGAGAGAAAAAGTATTTTTGTTGAGAACTCAATCTACTAAAGTTTCACACTTGGTCTTCTTTGGAATCTTATCTTGGCTCGTCCCCAGACTACTAGCCAGGTACAAGTCAATTTGATCCACTCCTTTTCGATATTTTGAGCACTCATGCAATGGATGAGCGTAAGCACGAAAGTTGGCACTTAGGATGGAAAAGAGAAAAATATGGTGGAGGAGGAAGACAAAAAGGATGAGAAAGGCTCACATCAATGAGGACAATCATAGGCAAGAGATGCTAAATGATAGATATGATGTGAGGAGTAGGGATTGCCATGCAAAGGGTGCACATACGAGCTAGGAAGCTCTCCAAGTTATATGCAAAAAGATCATCTCTATGGAGTACAAGGATATAAAGGGAGTACTAGTGTGGATCTCTCGAAAGGATAGTAGTGTTTCCCCTTTCTCTTTTTATTTCTTTTTCTCTTTTTTCTATTTTTTTGGTGGCCTCAATGGCTCTTTCTATTTAACTCTCATTTGTCCTCTTTGGGATCTTTTAATGTGTCCACTTCGGGATCTTTTCCTCACTTAAGGGCAACACTCTATTTTACAAGAAGGTAAAGGCGATCTTTCACACTTTACAAGGTACTCAAAATCATAAAGAAGATGTAACTATCATGATCTATGCAATGTATGCCTCTGCCAGTGTAGCGGAACATGTATGACATGAAGATCAAGTCATGAAGAGGTGGAAGTTGCATGGCAATGTAACTCGGAAAGGCTAAGAAAATGCCTTGATAGGTAGGTATGGTGGCTGTTTTGAGGAAAGATAAAGGGAGGCTTATGATGACAGAGCGTATCATGCCAAGGGTTTGGATGTACCGGCGAAGGTGGACACCAACTCTCGGAGTGAGAAGAAGGTAATGCACGGCACGGGAAAGGCTAGCAAAATATGGGAAGGTGGAAGTGTCAACTCTCAATACTTACATTAGTCCGAAGAACTCATGCACTTATTATCGGTAACTCTCAATCTAATGAGGAGGTTCACAAAGAGACAAGTACCCTGAGGAGGAGTGTATGGGGGTTTGGTTATCCTTGCGCATCCTCGACTCATGGTACGTGAGTGTACTCTAATATTCGACCCCTCAGAAGAGTAGTGATCCATCTAGTAGTTAGAGTTCTCAACTAGTTTTGTAGGTTTCGAAAATAAACACGGATTGCCCAAAATACGACACCTATCACTAATAGGCAAGAGCTCTTGACACCAAAAGTCCAAACATTACTCACAACAATACCTCAAAACTATTGCAAGCTACTACTAAGATTAAATAGCAACCTCAATTACCTACTTTCAAGACAAGACACAACTCAGTGCAACAACCAACTCTCTTTAACAAGATAAACATGAAAACTAAAAATAGTTCCAGCAACAAACTAAACAAAAGCCAAGGCTCTTTCTAAAGTCAAACCAAAACTAAAACTAAACATGGCAGCAGTTATGAAAAGATAAAGAACACACAACAGCAAAAAGATAGGCATGAAGAATCCTATGATGTGTTCTAAATTTTGAAAGTGGAGCGTGTTTCTCTCCCACACAAAGTAAGATGGGATCTAACTTTTTATGAACAGCAAGCAAAGCTAAAGAAAACTAAAAACAAAACCTAAGAGCGAGACGCTCCAAGCATAGCACATAACACATGAAGTGATAAAAATATAGTGAGACGAAGGACGAACTGATGATTTGTTGATGGAGAAGGGGATGCACGGGGGCATCCCCAAGCTTAGACGCTTGAGTCTCCTTGAATATTTATTGGGGATGCATGGGGGCATCCCCAAGCTTGAGCGCTTGACACTCCTGGAACTTCTTTCATCATCTTCTATCGCACACTTGAAAACTCCCTTCATACATAACTCATCATAAGCTGATTAGAGAGGCTAGTACCCTTAATAAAATAATTTTTCCCACTGGATATAAAGATACTCTTGAAGAGCTACTGTTTCTCAAGAGTGCCAAAAAGTTTTTTCCAAAGAAAAAGCAAGCTTAAGGTTTGCAAAAGTTAGGAGAGACAAAACGTGGCAGAATCTGTTAAAGACAGAACAGCAAATAGTAAAGTATTTTTTAGGGGCACTTCTGCAACTCAAATCAAAAAACTCAGAACATACGGAAGTTTCGTCATTTTATATAGCATTCTGTGTACAAAATTCAGCTCAAAAATATTAACTGGGATTTTTCTGGAATTTTTCTGGTCACGAGGACAGAATCTGTTTTCTGGACAGCATGTCACAACTTTTACTTCCCTTGCCGTAAGAGGCTATAACTTGGCACAAAGCTGAAAAATAAAGATACAATGATGTTGCTACAGCAGTAACAAACACCAAGACACAACAAAAGCAAAAAGAAAAACCTAAATTCGGTGTGGGCTACCTCCCGAAAGCGCTTCTTTAAAGCCATTAGCTAGGCTTAAAGATTATAGAAGATGCTCTCACAAAAATAAGAATTTTGAAGCAAAAGAGAGCAACAAGAATCAAATGTGAAACACATTTAAGCCTAACCCACTTCCTATGCATAGGCATCTTGTAAGAAAATAAATCAAAGAAGCACAAAGTGACATGCATAGGAAGGTAGAACAAGAACAACTTCAAAACTTTCAACATGAAGAGAGGTGTTTTTGTAACATGGAAGTTTCTACAACCAAACTTTCCTCTCTCAAAGCAATTTTCAGTAGCATCATGAACAACATAAATAATATAAATATCACATAAATCATGTTGTTCATGACCTACAAGCACACGTGTATTGTTTTCAACACGGTTTTTAGGATGATAAGATAGATGCAACCCATCACATTGAGCCTTGATAAGAGCATAGTTCTCCGGAATATGAATTGGAGATTTCAAAAGGATAATAGGATAATCAAGTGTGGGTGCAATAGAAACAATTTCATGCTTAACATGAGGAACTATAGCAAGTTCATCTCCGTAAGCATCATCCATAGTGGCATCACGGCCATAAGCATAGAAGGCGTCAACTTCATCAAAAAGGGATATTTCAAAAGAATCCATAGGATTATAACACTCATATAAGGTAAGAGTCAAAGAGTTACTCTCATTAGAAGGTAGACATGGATGGCTCCATTCTTTCTCCTCTTGTTTGTCACTCTCCTCCTCTTTTTCATCCAAGGAGCTTTCAGGTTCAGTAATTTCTCCTTCCATAGAGTCCTGCAAAACATTAGTCTCTTCCTTTGGAGGAGAGATTCTCTCAAGATGATCAGTAATATAATAATTTGCATCATAATTTTCCAAACAATAGTTAAGTATAGCAAGACTCTCAGATTTGTAAGGGGCGTCATCAATATTTTCAAGAAAAGAAGTAATTTCATAGGCACCCTTAAAAGCAACAAATTCTTCTATTTGTTCTGCATCATAAAAATCATAATTTCCCTTAGCATAAGAAGCTAAGGTTTCATCCTCATTGTACTCACATTGGAAAGCAAGGTGTTTGTGCCTCATAAAGCAACAAGATTCATCCCTGCAGAAAGATATATTATATATTGAGCACAAGTTTTTAGCATACTCATACGATTGATGTATGAGTCTCCATAAGTGTATCCCTTTTTGAGACAAGTGGTATTCCTTGTAATATTCTTGTTGATCCTCGGTGAATCCTCCATGCCAATAAGATCTAGTTTCAAAGAAGTTAGACATTGATTGGCAAGTAAGGAACTAGACATACTATATATATATATATATTTTTTTTGATAAAGGACACAAAGATAAAAACTGAAAGGTAAACTAACAAGACTAAAAAACAAAGGTAAAGGGTAGTGTGCAACTCCCCTATCTTAGCACTCGGAGTCCCCCGAAACGGCGCCAGAAATTCTCTTGCTTAGCGGCTTCTCGCCCTTCATTGGTGAGCCCCAAGTGGAAGGCGTGATACAGTGCAGCAGCGAGTTTCCCTCGGTGAAGATACCAAGGTTTGTCTCCCGTAGGACTCCGGATATGATAAGTAGTTGTCAGCGGCGCGACTGGCGTGGACCTACACACAGACACAGATAACTTTGTTCCCAACAAAGTTCAGAGAGGATTTCAATCTCTCCGGTCTTGTTGTTCACAAAGGGTAAAACACAAGGGATAATGATAGCAAGTAAAAGAAGAAAAGTAAAGATAGCTTGGAAACAGTAATGAGGATATGGATCGGGATACGTGATGTTTGCAAGTGATGTCTCTCTCCCAAAAGACGATAAAACTGCTATGCGAGGTAAACAAATTACAGAAGGGCAATTGACAGGATTATGAACGCACCGCAATGCTAACTATGCTACAAAAGAAAGGAAGAGGTTCAAAAGCACGAGCAGTACGCCAAAATAAGTAGGCCGAAATCCATCTGCATCCACTACTAATCATCCACCTCGAGATATCTATCCAGAACATCTCGCTGGTATTAAGTTGCGAGCCCCACCCAAAGTGTAAACCCAAAGCAACAAACAACTGCAATAAAAGAACTTTGCGTAAAGTAAACAATCCTTGTGACCGCGGTCACAAGGACCGTTTTTCCCCCTTGTGGCAACAGCACACCCCCTAGACTCATGTTTCTGTCACTAAAGCATGTCATCGGGGGGGGCATGAACCCACAATCTAGCACAACGCTCCCTCTTGGAGTCACTACCCACTACTTGGCAAAAGAAATAAACAGCAACGGAGAACATGCAAGAATTACTTAGGAACAACAATATAAGAGATAAAAACCAAATATATTACTCTATCACAATCTGAACATAATCTCATAATCCATCAGATCCCATCAAACTCAGCATAGCAACAGCAGAAATATTACAAAGGTGCCTCGATCATGTAGGGTAGCTCACGAGGTCTAAACAATGAAGATCAAAGAGGGGAGGAGAACATGACATAGCTACTGATCACGGACCCATGGTCCAAGGAAAACTACTCACAAGACATCCGGGGAGCATCCATGGTGGAGAGGAGACTCCCGGAGGTCAATCCTCCCTCCAGCAGGGTGCCGGGAAGAGGTCTTCTGGTGCTCCTGATCTTGGAAGCACGGCGGCGGCGGAACAGAGGCGAGTTCGCGGAATAGGGTTCTGCTTCTGGAGCTTTCCCGTGACGGGGGATAAATAGGCGAAGGGGGTAGCCAGAGGTGGGCCAGGGGCCCCAGGCGCCCCCCTGGCGCGGCCAAGGGTGGGGCCGCGCCGGGTGGCCGCCTGGGCCCCCCTGGCTCCCCTCTGGCCCCTCCCGGGCTCTTCTCGAAGATTCCGTCACGCTGATTTTTTATCTGAATTTTCCCGAATTTTTCTGGCACTTTTTATATGGGGGAAAACTGAAATAGAAAAAACAGCAGAAAACAGGAACTGGCACTGGGGTGCACTGAGTTAATAGGTTAGTCCAAATATGATCAAAAGTGTATGAAAGTGTATCTAGATCATAGCAATATCACACAAAACATGCATGGAGCAAGCAGAAATTATAGATACGTTTTGGACGTATCAGCCACCGCCGGTGTCCGCCATGGGAGCTGCCGCTCCGCCGCCGTCCAGTCCGAGGTTGGCGAGCCTCACGGCGCCCCGACGAGATCCACGACCGCGCGCCCCCTGCAGCCTCCCTGTCGCCTATGAGTCTGTCTGCGCACGCCGTCCCCGCCTCCCTGCGACGTCCCTCGTCGATAACCGGTGAGTCTTCCATGCACAGCCGCCGCCGTGGGTCCTCCCGTGTGGGAGGCACAAGCCGGCGCCGACGTCGTTGACCGCCTTCTGGGCCGGCCTCGCCCTCCACGGCCCAGTGCCACAACGCCCCAGCCTGCGCCACCTCTCGCCTAGGGAAAGAGGGTGCTAAACCGTGCCACCGTCTAGATGGGCCTCGAAGCCCATGGTGAGAGCTTATGCTTTTTTTTCTCTTCGCGCATGTAAATTTCTGCTAAGTCTTTTATACTGCTGTTGTACCCATTTTGCAATGAGAATAGCGCGAGACATGTAGCACCTATAGTGATGCGCCCAAAATGAAAAGTGTGCTCCTTGATGTGCTCTAACTTTTTGCTTTAGTGAGTTAATCCATTTGAGGTCATCTGGTTTGTGTAAATGCATGCTAAATACTGCTACTCTCTGCAAATTGTTGCTGACTCATATTTTCTTGCAAGTTTGGTTGATGCTTTGTCACATCCATGATGCATATGCCAGTAATTCTTTATTGTATGTGTTAATCATCATGTGTACTTCAATTAGATGCATACCTTTGCCATTTTTACCTTTTGTAGCTATTTTATTTCTTGCTCCAAAGTGGTGACCTTGATAATATGTGCTGATGTTTGTATAAAGTTGCTACTTTTATCTTTGATGCCTTATAGTTAGTGATCCATGCCTCATAAGATTTAGCTCCAATGTAATTATTTGCTCCTTGTTATGTGTACTTTGATGCCATGATTTTATTTTCCATGATATCTTTTATGTACATATAGTTATCGAGTTCCCAAAGTGCAACCCTGCTGTTTGCTGTCACATGCCCTGTTTTTTATTAAGTCCGTAGACCAGTAGTATATTCTTGCATTTTGCATGAGCTACAATTAATTGTTCTTGATGCTCATATACATGAAACTTTGATGCAATGCCTTCCTTGTCATGCCTACTTCTGATCCACATCATTTTGGTGCATGTTTGCTACCTGTAGCATGTTGGGTCATTTCTCTCAAGTGTGCTACCTGATGTTAACAGCCTGTGTTCATAACTTATATTGTTTATATCTTTTTAACCTTAACTCCGTTTGGAGTGTTCTTTACATGTAACTTTACTAGAATTTCATGTAGATTATGATTGTGCTATTTTTTTTTGTTAACCAACATAAAATATGGTTTAGGGCAGAACAGTACCAAATGCTTAAATTTGTCGTGGGGTACTTAGTGAATGCCATGTTTAGGATTTTGCCTCACTTAAATTGACTAGCATAGATAGTTTACTTTATGCTTCACCTCTTAGCCATTATTGTGTGATATGTCATGCTTGAGTGAGATGCCATGTTAACAACCTTTGCTCATGTTGTGTAGCTAAACAACTTGAACCATTCTAAATGTGCGGTATCGTCGTGTGTGACCGATACTTCACTTAACCTTTTAGTAACCGCTCTCGACGATTGATGAGATATCGTATTGTGTTGTCTCATGTTGCCTTCTTGTTGTTGCTTGCTCGTGATGGCTTCGTAGTAATAGATGCTTCTCCGTTGAATTTCTTTTCCAGTGTTTTATTTATTGTGTGCTTCCGTGGATACTCTCGGAGACGATGTGAGTTTGCGATCGACTACACCTTCGGCTTCGTCTTCTCATTAGGTAAGGGGGAGCATATATCATGCTTATAACTTTTAGCTCACTTGTGACTAGGTATAGGATAGGACGATTGCTTGATCCTACCACCTTACATTTAAGCCTCCATATTAAAACCCAGATAGCCATGTTCCTCCACATCCCAAAAAACCATTGTTTGCCATGTACCTTGCTTGCTTAACCACTGCTTAGTATGCATGCTTAGGATGCTACAACTGCTACTCTGTTACTCCTTGGATTGGGCTATCACACTATTTATATTATTGTGGATGATGTGATTATTATAATGTTGACTATACTCGATGAAGGATGGATGGTCTAGGCTATCCCGCCCTGATGCTTTGTTCCATTCGAGTCACCTAGGACCCGAGTTCCGGGTATTGTGTCTCTTGATGAGCGTGCCTAACCGCGTGTGGGATTCTATGGGGTCCCCTCTTCTTACCTACCTAGCTTCAAACATTTCTAGTGGTGGCCCAAGCTGATTTACCATTTGAAAACCGTGTGCGTAACTGGTCTGCAGGCTAGTGGATTGAAAACAAACCGGACCAGTGTGGTGGTATATCCTATTGGTCCACACTTGGCCGGCGAGGGCCCGGGCATGGTATATGCCATGGTAACTCAAACCCAGTTGAGACGGAAGAGACCAGGACGAGAGTGCGGCCGGCTCCTGAACTAGATGTCGACTCCCCGGGGGGCCACCCGGATTTGTTCGTTGTTAGTTAGAGGGATTATGACGTTCGGATCTCTCGGAACTACTCTTCAATGAGTTTCTTTAATGGGCCCGACTGAGAGAGTCGGCGTAGGTTCTTATAATAGGTAGTTGGTACACCCCTGCAGGGTTCAATCTTTTCGAGAACCCGTGTCCACTGTTATGGACGACTTGAGACCTACTCCTTGT
Source organism: Bromus sterilis (assembly GCA_950022295.1). Taxonomy (NCBI): domain Eukaryota; kingdom Viridiplantae; phylum Streptophyta; class Magnoliopsida; order Poales; family Poaceae; genus Bromus; species Bromus sterilis. The sequence continues at coordinate 130,350,287 of OX465601.1, read as the reverse complement.
TCATAGACAACAACAACTGAGATAATCTTAATAATTTGATCAATGTGTCTATGCCTTGACTGTTTCTTCTTCGTCGGGATGCAAAAGGGAGGACAAGGATAGGATAGGTGTTGTGTTTGCATAAGTAGCTGATAGCAAGACTTGTTGGAGACGATTCCTCATCGAATGATTGGTTCTCATCTTACTCTAAATAGATCGTTAGCCACCTCATATATTTCTAGTGCGGCTGCAACCTTAACCACTACCCCTTCTTACCGTGAGAAGTTAGTTACAAGACTTTTTGATATAGCTCACCCCTTCCTTCTCTCTTTTACGCACGTTATGCAAATGATCTTGGACTACAGAGGAGCTCGACGACCCTTCTTCTTGACGCCTTCGTGGAGACTCGACAACGACTACTTAGGCGGATACCGGTGGAGAGCCTGGACCCGTGTGGTTACGGGAATGGTGTGTTTTACCTTTACCACTAGGCATTTGATTGTAGTCTGTACCCAGACATGTATCTTCCGCTGATGTATTGTATTAAGGAAGTTGTATGTCGATTGTATGAGATGTTGTATCCTTGTAGTTGTAATGTTGTGATATCATGTTGGAAATACGGGGCATATGGCAGTGTCATATGTCGCGGTGGGACCGATGATACGCGAGAGATGATAATTGCTTCTCGCCCTTCGTTGGTTACCCCAAGTGGAAGGTGAGATGCAGCGTAGAGGCAAGTTTCCCTTGGTGAATACCAAGGTTGAGAGTATCGACCAGTAGGAATCCGGAGATGATAAGTAGGTGGCAAGAAAGCAATGGCACCGTTTGAGACAAAAGTTGCTTCCTTGACCTGGACCTGCACACCCGGCAATCAGCCCGGAAACATCTAGATTGACAACCTCTCTAAACTTCTTTGCAAGCAAAGTTATTTGTGTCTGTGTGCAGGTCCAGGTCAAGGAAGCAACTTTTGTCTCAAATGGTGCCATTGCTTTCTTGCCACCTACTTATCATCTCCGGAGTCCTACTGGTCGATACTCTCAACCTTGGTATTCACCAAGGGAAACTTGCCGCTATGCTGCATCTCACCTTCCACTTGGGGTAACCAACGAAGGGAGAGAAGCAATTATCATCTCTCGCGTATCAAGCAAATTTCTAGCGCCATTGCCGGGGACTCCGAGTGCTAAGATAGGGGAGTTCCACACTATCTTTTACCTTTGCTTTTTAGTCTTGTTACTTTACCTTTCAGTTTTTATCTTTGTGTCCTATATCAAAAATCACAAAAAAATTATTTATCTTTCTAATAGATGTCATTATGTCTGGTCCTTTTGCCTTTGTCGAGACAGAGGTTCTCACCTTTAAACAAAAAGGGGGTGAAAGTTTAAAAGATGCTTGGTATATAATTAATGATTCTCAGAAAAGAGCCACCAAGAAGCAATCCACTACTATCCTGCTTTGAAATTGTTATGTCGGGATTACTCCTTGGAATAGGTTCATTCTAGATACTGCTATCAATGGGAATTTCCTAGAAGCCCAAATTTTGGACTCTCTTAATGTTATTGAAAATCTTGTTGGAAATCTTCATGTTACTAGCATACAAGAAGATATTACTCTAGCTCACATTATGAAAAGCTTGAAAAGATAGAGTTAGAAATACCAAGTATAACTAGGATAAATGAGTTGGATCGCAAGATTCAAGGGAATTTGAATAGGCTTGATAGCTCCATGCTTAAAATTATTAAAACTATGGAGACCATCAAATCCCATGATATGGATCCTTCTAGGATTGATAAGATTGAGGAAATCATTAACACTTTAGGAACTACTTTCTCCTCAATCAAGCCAAAACGGGTAGAGACTTCGGCAAGGAAGGAACCTAAGTTCAATTATGCCCCTAAGGTTCCTCGACCAAAAAATAATCCACCCATGGCCAAAGGAGTTGAAATCGTGAAATCTTTAGAAGAAATTCCTCTCTTAGATCAATTTATAAATAAAATACCCATTGATTTTTCGCCTTTTGGCTTTATCCCTAGAAGCATCTTTATTAGGCCTTTATTTGAAAGACCTCTTAAGACTAGTTGTACAACTGAAGAGCTTTTTGATGATCTTGATGATGGTTTGATTGATACAACTTGATCTTTTTCTTTATGCCTAGCTTAAAGGCGTAAAAGAAAGCGCTTGTTGGGAGGCAACCCAAGATGTTTTTACTTCTATTTTTAGTGGTCTTGATGATTGTTACTACTGTAGCCACATCATTGTATCTTTATTTTCAAGCTCTGTGCCAAGTTATAGCCTCTTATGATAAGGGAAGCAAAAGTTGTGACATTTTGTCAAGAAATCAGATTATGTCTACTTGACGGAAAAAATCAAAACAAATCACCAGTTCATATTTTTGAGCTGAATTGTTTACACAGCGTGCTCTATACAATTATGAAACTTTCGTATGTTCTGAGTTTTTTATTTCAGTTGCAGAAGTGCCCCGAAAAAATTCTCTACTACATGTTGCTCTGTTTTTCACAAATTCTGCCACGTTTTGCCTTTCTTTACTTTTGCAAACCTTAAGCTTTCTTTTTCTTTGAAAAAACCTTTTTGCAATCTTGAGAAGTAGTAGCTCTTCAAGAATATCTTTATATGCAGTGGGGAAAAATTATTTTATTAAGCGTACTAACCTCTCTAATCAGCTTATGATGAGTTATGTATGAAGGGAGTTTTCAAGTGTGCGAGGGAAGATGATGAAAGAAGATCCGGTAGTGTCAAACGCTCAAGCTTGGGGATGCCCCACACATACCCAACAAATATTCAATGAGACTCAAGCGTCTAAGCTTGGTGACGAGGGGGTGACCCCACGACTCTTGCGTGTCAGGATACCTGGTGCGTATGAAGACGGGAGGCCCGCTGGAATGCCTCGACAGGCCCACGAGTGGCCCAATCAAGCACCGACGTAGGAGTCCGCGACTGATATGGAAGGCACGACTTGGCGCACAAGGCAAGACTAGAACTAGGAAACTATCTTTGTAATCTAGTATGGACTCCCCGAGACCTAGCCTAGTATATAAAGGCTGGGAGGGGAGACGTCTAAATCAATCCAATACACAATCTACTCTCCTGGTCATGCGAGAAGTCGCCTTGGCCTCCCCTGTAATCGCCCCCTCACGCAATAATATCGAGCAGGAAGTGCTTCTCCTATTAGCCGACGAGTATCGTCCAACCTATTCCTTCTCTATGACTAACCCAGGGTCCCTGACCATGGGATTTGCCGAGGCCGATCCTCATCAATTGGCGCCTTCTGTGGGAACTACACAGGTTGGAATCACGATCTCAGCGGTCCCGCCTTCAGCAAATCAAGACTCGAGGACTAGAACCAGATCTAGCCCGCTCGAGGAATTCAAGTTCACCACAAGCATCTCCATCGCCCCGTCAAGATCACTTAGCCTGCAGCCGAATCAAGTCCAGCACCTCAGCGACCGCCAGATCCATCGCCAACGGAAAAGAACTCGACGACCCAGAGGACAAGCGCGAGGACTCTACACGAGAACCCCACTCGAAGAGTCGCGGCGCGTGACAGAAGACTCGCCAACCAGTCGACGACCCGCCGCCGCCCGAACTCCCGCCACGCGACAAGACAGCGACTCCGAAACCCAGACCGGAGAGTACTACGACCCAGACCGAAGACCAGATGAATTCGCCAACTTCATCCGGAACCAGTCACTCAGCGATGGGATAGAGCTTGACCCAAGATTCCACAGCCGAACATAAGACCACTCGCAGATATTCCAAATCTCAAGGAGAAGAAGACACACTGGCTCCAGTAAACTCACAGCCAAAGAGAAACTGGAAGGACCTTGCACGATCCACTGTTTCGAAGACAGTTGTGGACACCTCAGAGCAAGCCACACCCTAGGAGATTGTCGCCTATTCACCGAACTGTCCAACAGCCTCAAGGAGGAAAAGCAACGTGAAGCCAAGCGCACCCGAAGAAGTGCGCAGTCACCAGCACCAAGTACAGAAATACAATACCCCATGTCCCATGGACGAATCTGCATGATCAAAGAAGGAAGACCCTCAAAAGCAAAGCAGGACGCCTACACCCTGCAGGCCGAAGCATCCAAAGGCCTAAAGATAGCAAAAATCTACCAACTGTGTGGCGCCGAGACCAGCATCGCCTTCTCTCAGAGCGACCACCCGCCCGCAGTCACAAGGCCGGGGCACGCACCCCTGGTCCTCGAAGCCCAGATCGGAAGTTACGACATGGACAGAGTCTTCATGGACGGAGGAAGCATCCTAAACATAATCTTTGCCAGCACCCTACGCAAGATGCTAATCCCACGATCAGTTTGGAAGAATTCAGGCACAACAATATATGGCGTAGTTCCGGGTGAAGCAGCCGCCTCCATCGGAACAATCAAGCTCGATGTGATCTTCGACAGTAAGCGCAACTTGGCAAAGCAAGTCCTCGAGTTCAAAATGCTCGACTGGCAGTCTCAGTATCACGCCATACTCGGGCGACCAGCGTTCGCACAATTCATGGCGGTTCTGCACTATGCATATCTCAAGCTCAAGATTCCAGGACCCGCAGGAATCATCACAGTCAAGGGAAGCTTCACCAAATCGGACCAGTGCGACCGCGACTTCCACAAAGTCTTCGACACATTTGGTTCCCAACAACAACTCAAAGAAATAGCCATGGTGATGGATAAAAGCATATTTCCGATGGCAAGCCGAAGCGAATCAAAATAATTCGGCCGCGATTTCAGCGTCGACAGCGACACAATCACACACCAAGTCCACCCAACATACCCAAAGAAGACGGTCCGCGTATACGCCCACCTCCCAGAAGAACAAGCAACCACCCTCATAACCTTCCTTGGTGAAGAGTGGAAAATTTTCGCCTGGTGCCCAGCCGACATGCCCGGAATACCGCGAGAATTTGATGAACACGCGCTCCACATCAAGCCAAACACCAAGCTAGTAAAGCAGGCGTCGCGACGATTCTCAGAGCCCAAACGCAGAGCAATCGGAGAAGAAATCAACCGACTACTCGACGCACAGTTCATCCGAGAGACGAAGAAAGCAACCTGGATCGCAAACCCAGTCCTAGTCCCTAAAAAGGACACTGAGGTACTGAGGATGTGCGTCGACTATGGGCCTGTCAACAAGCACTTCCCAAAAGACCACTTCCCCTGCCGAGAATCGATCAAATAATCGAATCCACAGCAGGATGCGACCTCCTATCCTTCCTCGACGCATACTCAGGATACAATCAGATCAGGATGAAGGAAGAAGACGAAGAGCACACCTCGTTCGTCACCCCCTACAGTGTATTCTGCTACCAAACAATGCCCTTTGGCCTAAAAAATGCAGGAGCCAGGTACCAGAGAATGATGCAAGCATGCTTGAGAGACCAAATTGGCAGAAACGTCCAGGTCTACGTAGAAGACATTGTCATCAAAACCTACAGCGCAAACACGCTACTCGACGACCTCCGTGAAACATTCGCGGCCCTCAACAAGTACATAATCAAGCTCAACCCAAAAAGGTGCGTGTTCGGCGTCCCAGCCGGAAAACTACTCGGGTACATGGTCTCCTCCCGAGGAATCGAAGCAAACCCCGAAAAGGTCCAAGAAATCGCCAAGATGCAAAGGCCAACCAACATCAATGGCGTGCAGCAGCTCATAAGAAGACTCGCAGCATTGAGTCGTTTCATCAGCAGGCTAGGATAAAGGACCTTACCGTTCTACCAACTGCTCAGAAAAGGAGAAAAATTCGAGTGGACCGAGGAAGCCCGCAATGCATTCGCAGACCTAAAAAAAACCTCTCGACCCCACCAATCTTGGCGGTGCCCAAAGAACGGGAGAAGTTGTACCTCTACATAGCAGCGCGCAGCAGTGTCGTGAGCACGGTGCTCGTCGTCGAGCGCGTAGAAGAAGGCAAAATCCAGAGCATACAAAGACCAATCTACTATCTTAGCACACTGCTCACAAAGTCACAGCAACGGTACCCGCACTACCAGAAGCTCCTGCTCGCCATTATCATGACCTCTAGGAAAGTATCGCATTACTTCGACGAACACCCCATCACAATCGTGAGCAGTGCACCACTCGCGGACATCCTCAACAACCCCGGAGCGACCGACCGAGTCGTTGAGTGGAAGATCGAGCTCAGCTCGCGAGATCTGCAGTTCAAACACCCAACAACAATCAAAGCCCAAGTACTCCCAGACTTCCTGGTCGAGTGGACAGAGGTCCAAACACCAGGTCCCCTAGACCTATCCAACTCATGGACGATGTTTTTCGTTGGATCCATAAGACAGCAAGGATCTGGAGCAGGCGTACTAGTCTCCCCCAAAGGAACGAAGCTCAAATACGTCCTCCAGATCAACTTCAGCAATGCCTCCAACAACGAAGCAGAATACGAGGCACTACTCCACGGCATGCGCATGGCAAAAACTTGCGGCGCCACTCGCATCTCGATCTATGGCGACTCCAACCTCGCCATCCAGCAGGCAATGAGAGATTGTAACGCATTCGCAGACAACATACGGCCTACCAGAAGCTCTATAACACACTAGAGGGAGGATTCGACGGCTGTGAACTCAACTACATCCCTAGAGCAAATAACACAGAAGCCGACGAACTCGCGAACATCGGATCGACTCGATGACCAATACCACAAGGTGTCTTCCTCGAGAGCATCAACCAGAGATCAATCAAAGCAAAGCCAGCGGCACCCAAGGCAGACGCGGAGGAAGATGACACAAATGAACCAGCACAGGTGGCAGCAACGAGCACAGCCGATGGCACAAGCAGCCAAGCAACCGAAGCCATAGAACCAGACGCACTCGAAGACCCAGCCTGGGAAAAACCTTTCCTTCGATTCCTAATCGAGGGAACCCTACCACAAGACGTTGCAGAAGCCCAACGCTTCAGTCGACGATCTAAAGCATTCACAGTAATCAACAGATAGCTCTATAAGCGCAGCATTTCTCAGGTCCTCCAAAAGTGTATAGATAAACAAGACGGCAAAGCCCTACTTCTCGAGATTCACGAAGGCACCTGCGGACATCACGCGAGCAGTCGAGCACTCGTGACCAAGGCCTTTCGAGCAAGCTTCTACTGGCCGACCACTATGAGAAATGCAGAGGATATCGTACGGCATTGCATGCACTGCCAAAAGTTCGCTAGCAGGCCACACGCCCCAGCATCGGAACTCAAAACCATACCGTTGTCGTGGCCATTTGCCACATGAGGACTCGACATGGTAGGCCCACTCAAGAAATCTTCAAAAGGAGGACGAATACACCTACTAGTCACGGTGGACAAGTTCACCAAATGGATCGAAGCAGTACCAATCACTAGCTCAACAGCCCTCACCGCAGTTAACTTCATCAAGTCAATCATCTTCAGATTTGGAGTACAACACAACATCATCACAGACAATGGTACAAACTTCACAGCAGAAGAATTCCAAAACTTCTGTCAAGAGTAGGGCATCAAAATCAACTACGCATCAGTCTCACACCCACAATCCAACGGCCAAGTGGAGAAAGAAAATGGCCTAGTATGCGGAGGAATAAAGAAACGAATCCTCGCACCACTAGAACAAGCCGCAGTCAACTGGGTAGAGGAACTTCCCACGGTACTATGGAGCCTGCGCACCACACCAAACAGCTCGACCCAGTATACACCTTTCTTCTTGGTATACGGGGCACTAGCAGTACTGCCGCACGACTTAAAATTTGGTGCTCCCAGAGTCTCAGGGTACAAAGAGGAAGAGGCAGAAGAAGCACTTCAGAACGATAAAGACACAGCAGACAAAGCACGGGACACAACCATCACAAGATCTGAAGGATACCAGGACAAACTGCGCACATATCAAAGCATTCGCCTGCGGACCAGAACGTTCACCAAAGGAGACCTCGTGTTACGGCTAATAAAGGAAAAAGTGCACAAGCTTGCCCCACAATGGGAGGTGCCGTTCATAATCTCGGAAGTCATAGGAGGAGGCGCATACAGGTTGAAGAACCCACAAACCAATGAGGACGTGGGAAATCCATGGAACTTAGCAAACCTACGCGTGTTCTACCCATAGTCCTCTAGGCATTGTCAGAGACATCGGCAGCAGCACCGATCGTCAACCCATGTAAAACTCAAAGAAATAAAATAATGTTGCCCAAACACTTTACTTAAAAGCACTCGGGGTCTCGAGCATAAAACTCCCCTGGAGAGACGCTATCCTGGCTCATGCGACTATACTTAAAAAGCACTCGGGGGGCTCAAGCATAAAACTCCCCCCGAGAGACGCTATCCTCGCTCATGCGACTATACTTAAAAGCACTCGGGGGCTCGAGCATAAAACTCCCCTCGAGAGACGATATCCTCGCTCATGCGACTATACTTAAAAGCACTCACGGGCTCGAGCATAAAACTCCCCCCGAGAGACGCTATCCTCGCACATGTGACTATATGTCAGAACCCCAACTAGGGTAAGTGTTAGGGTTTGAGTGCCCCTTTGCATCATGTGAAAATTTCAAAAGTATTTCAAAAATGGGGAAAAGAAAAGCCCTGAAGAATTAAATCAAATGGCCAGACAAAAATTTCTTCCAAAAATTCCTCTGGTATTTTTGAAAAGTTTTATAAATATGCATGATCACATATAAAGTGATGTGGGACCAACCCCATGCTCATGGATTTTTCAAATATTCCAAACAGGGCTTGGAAATTAAATTAAACTCCAAGTTGAATTTAAATTCAAATTGTTTGAATTTCAAAAGTCACAAAAACTTGTGAGTGGTTAGTGGCTTGAACCCTAAGCCCACATAAAAGTTTTGGGGATTTTTAAAAATGCTTTGCTATTTTTACTAGCAAGCCAAAACAAATTACAGAAAGAAAATAGAAACAAAAAATAGAAAAGGGCTTACCTGGCTTTTGGCCCGACTCATCCCCCCACGGCCCAGCCCACCTCCTCCTTCCTTGTCTTCTTCCTCAAGCACCTCGCTGGAGGCAGCAGAGCGCTCGGCCGACGCCACCGTGATGCCCAGCAGCTTCCAGGCCTCCCCCTTGCCTCTAAGCGTGCCACGGAGCTGCCCACGAACCCCCGCACCCTTTCCCCCTCTGGCTCTCTCTCCACCCCTCCCTCGCCGGAAAACCGCGACGTCAGAGACCCACCGTGGAACACGCCTTCGAGAACACGCGGCCACCGCCGACGAGCAGCCTCCTGGCCATGTCCAACGTCTTCGCCAATATCGACTTCGTCACTGAGAAGATGATTGCGCGCTGAAGCTCACCAGGGCTACCGAATCAAGTCATCTTCTTCGACTACGGCTGCCGGAGTTCAACTACGAATTCGTCGTCTCCAGCCCTTCCCCAACCTCCCCGTCGGCTCCGTTCGCATCACGGTAAGATCGCGCCCTTTTCCCCTCAAGTATTGGCGCCCCTCCCTTCTCCTAGCCCGATTTGCCATGAACACCGAGAGGCACCGCCGCCATGAACGACGGCGACGCTGCTCCCCTTCCCTTCTGCTTCGCCCGTGACGCGCACCGTGATCCCCAGCACCACAGCTTCGCAACGCTCCACTCCCTGGTCAAAAGCGCGCTCCAGAGCGTCCTCCCGACATCTCCAGAGCCACGGCCTCCGCCTCCCTCGACGCCGGCGGCGCTCCGTTAACCCCCAAGCTCGCCTGTTGGTCTAGGGTGACGCGCGGGAGCTTCCTGGTTCGAATGGAGGTCACGGCGTCCTTTTTGGCGTAGGGAATCGTCCTCCCGAGCTCGCCGGTCTCTCTGACCTCGCCGGCGACTCGCCGAAGTTGACCACGGCGACGTGGTAGTGATTAGGGTCCTAACCCCCTGGGTTAGTTGACCCAGGTCACTGACCAGTGGGTCCCTGGCACCCCTTAATACCTCTGTTAGATTAATCTAACAGGGATTTGACCCGGAGAGGCTGACCAGTGGGGCCCCTTGTCAGTTTGACTCGGGTCAAACCCCCCTGACGCCAGCATGACACAGCAGTGACGCATTAATCCCTTTTTCCAAATTAAAAGAATTCCAGAAAAATCCAGAAATTGTTATAAACTTCAATAATTCATAGAAAATTCATATTAACTCCAAATTAAACATATAATATATGAAAAATTATTAGAAAAATGCAAGGATTAAGAATATGCAATTTGTTTTCATGTTTGAACATTTTAAAATGGGGCAACAGTAGCAAGTTTGCATATGGCTTAATTTGAATTCAAATTTGAAGTTTGAATTTGCAATTCTTTTGCAATACACTTCAATTAAATGGAATTGTCAACACATCAGTACCATGTACATCATGTTTTCACAACTTATCATGTGCTTGAGCATTGCAAGTATATTTATTCCTTGTTTGATTGTTTGCTCGATAGACGTGCAACTGGAACCGAAGGCCACCCCCTTCATTGTAGACACCATGTGTGAACCTCGTCAGCAAGGCAAGCAGACCCCATTGATCATGTCTATAAAATCCCAATTCCCTCTCAGTATCGCTTATGCATGTTTAGGAGATCACCTTGTATCGATTCTACCGCATAGTTGAACCCATATCCGATGCATGACCTATCATCTTGTCACAGTAGTAAGCAAACCACAATCCTAGCTGACATAGGAGTTGATTGATATCATGTGGCCCTTGCAACTGTTACTGCTTATTGCATGCTTAGTGGTACAATGAGGTTGCTTTTGATGTGAGTCGGGATGATAGTGAACATGGTGTTGATGAAAGTGAAACTGTGTTGGTGAATCCACCCTAATACAAGGTGAACGATGAGAGGCTGTGTAGGAGTACACAGTGGGTTGTCTCGTTGAACACCGCCTTAAGCACCGAGTTCTTGTATGGTAATCCAAGACAAAGAGTACAACCACACATTGGTCTCACTGACCCCTCTCGGCCTAGTACCTTGATCCGTGTCGACGTCCAGGAGTCACATTAGTTCGGGCTTTCCATTTGACATGTGCATAGAAAAAGAACGAAGGAAATGGTTGCATCATATAGATATGTGGGTGCACCTGTGAGGCAGAAAACCATCTGCCAGAGGTGGCGTCTCGGTCACTTGCATTGTTTGAGTCTGTTTCGTTGATCCGGCCGGTCTCTAGAGCGGAGGCAAACTCAGATAGTCGACTCCTGGAATAGACCGGTTGTGAGCGAAGTGTCGTGGTGAACATCCTCGCTGTCATCTCTTGAACGGTGGCGATCAAAAAGGCGGTAACCGATGGTCATGTGTGTGTAGTTTACACCCTTGCAAGGTTAACAAAACTATTCTAATAGCCGCGTCCGCGGTTAAGGACTACTTGGAACCTGTACCTGATTATTAGACAACTTGAATGGATACTTATAAAACTCGCAAGATAAGCGTGAGTGCTATGGCGTGCTTCCTCGTGGGAAGTCGAGGAAGTAACCATAGTGGTGTATTGGTTGGAGACTTGGTAGTGGACTCGTGTACGCTTCTTACCTCAAGTCTGGTACTCGTAGTTCAGGACTAGCCAAGTCAAAGATGGCACTTCTGCATGTTGAACCCCACCTCCCTTTACCTTGATACTTGAGCATGAGTAGTATAGTTCTGATGTAAGTCTTGCTGAGTACGACTTTGTACTCACGTTTGCTTATTCTATGTTTTAGATGGAAACCCAGACCCCGATGGAGTCACCGACCTGAAGCTCGACGTTGACCTTGGTAGTATAGTTCCAGACAGCAGTCTGGTCCCTCGTGGAAGGGCATGTTTGTTTTACAAGGCTTCTCTAAGCCATTTGGTAAACTTGTCTGTACTCAAACCTAATTTGCTTCCGTTGTCTGATGTAATGTTGATCACAGACATGTGATCTTTGTATGCTCTATCTATAAGTCAATAAAGAGTACTTTGTAGAGTTATGTGATGATACCTGCTGTTCATACTAGGAATGTGTGCTGCGTGTATGTTTATAACATGCATGTCTTAGTATGGGTTTTCGAGACCTTAGTTGTGATCTGGCTGGCGGTATTTTATACACCAAGTGGCCCTTAGATGTGCGCAGCTTGGGGCATCGCGATGCGATTGCTCGTGACTCTGTCATGTGTACACTTTGTTGTATGATCGAGCCCGCCCTAGACCCCGACTAAGTGATCGGGCTCGAGTAAGTCTATGTAAGAGTTAGGATTCAATCGATAACATGGTTGAGGCGACTTGTCTATGAGTATGGGATTCACCACCCATAAGCATTTAGACTTGTGAGCGGACGTTGAGGACCCATCTCAGTTGATCATCCGGCCTGGATGGGATGCCCCTCACGTACGATGCTTTCCGAGAGTGTTATGTGCTTGGCCTTGTGTGCTTAGACAAGTGGGTACGACTCTCATCTCTCCATGTGATTGTATCGTGACTGGAATTACATACGCCTATTCCGGGTCCCGACAGACTTGGTATCAGAGCAGGACTGTCTGTAGGATTATTTAACCCTTGGTCGAAGTCGAGTCTAGCACTCTATAGTTATATAGTTACTCTGGGTATAAGGGAACAACGTAAGGCTTCTTTTTCTCCTTATCCTCAATGATCTGAGTTCTGAGTCACCCTCATCTTGTTCTACGGGAAGATAGGACTAGGCTCATCTTTGTCTTACTAGAACATCTCGTTGATTGCTTCCTTGTAGCCGTAGGACAGTTGTGGTTGTCCAGAGTCTCCGTGTTTTGAGTTCCTTGAGGAAGTTCTGTCCAATATCCTCAAGGTTGTTTCATTTTCCATCCCGGTGTAGCCGTTATGCTGCCAGATTTGTTCCAAGTTTCTATGAGTCATTTCCTTCGCATTATAATCTTTCCGCCTTCATCATGTCTTGTTATCCTTGAATCCATCATTCAACCTGTTGTGATTGTTGATTTTTATCACACAGGATGTCAGGTGGAACTCGTAGTGCTGTTCGTCGGAATCGAGACCGTGTTCGGAATCGAAATGATGATGAACCTCTACCACCGCCTTCTGCGGCGGAAATCATGATGGAAGCTGAGCGGAATAGACGTGATCAAACACGCCTTCTGGAGCTCATCGAGCAGAATACCGCTCGTCATCACAATGTGGTTGTGAGCATTCAGGATTTCATCCTCCTCAAGCCACCGGTATTCCGATGTTCTTCTGAGCCCCTTGAAGCTGATGATTGGCTCCGTTCCATCGAGCGTAAGCTTGATACTGCACATGTTGCTCCCGATGACCGAGTTGTTTTCGCGGTATACTTCCTGGAAGGTGCTGCTCTTCAATGGTGGGAGAACTATGTTGTGATGCAGCCAGATGGTCACCTAGTGACTTGGCAGGAGTCTGTGTTGCCTTTCGAGGGTACCACATTCTGGATGAACTGATGGAGCGCAAGAAAGAAGAGTTCTGCAATCTGACTCAAGGAGAGATGTCCATTCATGAGTATATGAGAGAGTTCAACCGTCTTGCACGTTATGCCCAAGATGAGATCACCACCGATGCCAGAAAGCAGGCAAGGTTCCGTAAGGGACTTAGCCCCATCCTTCGTCATGATCTCAACCTCATCGAATTTGCCACCTTTGAGGATTTAGTCAACAGATCATTTAGAGTTGAGCATGGCAATGAAGTGTTCGAAGAGTCTCACAAGCATGCTCTTGAGCTTGCTCCTTCTTCAAGTTCAGCCCCTCAGAAATGCCGAATTTGGATCCCAACCAGAGCCATACCTCAAAACTTTCTTCAGAGACCACCATCCAATATATACCATCCACCCCAACACATTATTCCACCTCGGAATGATGGTGTGCAGCCAAGTAATCCTGCTCCCAGCAATTCAGACAGGGTATGCTTTAAGTGTGGTCTTCCAGGCCATTACTTTCGTCAATGCCCTCAGGTCTTGATGGCACCACGTCATTCTCAACACAAGCCTCCAAATAAATCAACCACCAAAGCCTTTCCAGCAAAGCCTTCCTCCACTAGTAGTGGTTGCGTGAACCAAATCTCCATTGAGGAAACCACTGCTGATGAGGACATCCCTACTACCCTTACACCTCCAACACCTAATGAAGAACCATTGATGAGTAAGTCCAATGAAATCAGAATTGGACCTATTACAAGAGCTCGTGCAAAGCTACTAGAACAACAGGTGAACTTATTCCTCATAGAATCTGATGTTTTACTTCGTAGGATTTTATACTACCTAAGTCCTTGAATATATGTGTTATCAGGTACCAAGGAGTTATACAAGAGGAAGAGAAGGAACAAGGGAAAGTTGCACGAGGAGAGAGTCGCGAGAAGATGAAGCAAAAGGAGGAAGTGTTGAAGACGTCGGACGACCGGATTGCAAGTCGGACGTCCGACCTCGGCCCGGACCGTCCGAGTACCAAGCCGGACCGTCCGAATTATGACGCCAAACATCAGTAGCATTTACGGCTTAGGTCGGACCGTCCGAGTTACAGGCCGGACCGTCTGTCCTGAGGCCGGACCGTCCGAGCTACAGGTCGGACCGTCCGACCTGCCCGATGCCTGCTCGCAGAATTAAGGGTTGCGGCCCATGTATCCCCGTTTGGACACCCTAGCTTATAAATATAGGACCCCCTACGTGATTTTATGTCATACCACGTTTAGATAAACCCTAGTTCTTGAGAATAGCTCCAAGCTTTCATCTTGAATCATATACTTCAATTTGTATCGATCTGAAGTGTTGCTACTGAAAGTTTTGTGTGATTTGTTGTTCCACTGCGAATTAGTAGATTGCAAATTACCGTCTCGTGGTCGACGGCTACGTTGCGCAAGTGTGTGAAGTTGTGAATATCCAAAGGGTAGAGAGTTGTCGCATTGGCAGCAGGGATCTAGCGAGGAGAGTTCATCGGCTACATACAAGTTATCTATCATCGCCCTCATATTCACCGTCCGCTTACTGAGAAGATCGGGCCACCCCATATCATCTTGGTATCAGATTTCCAGTGTTCCCTCGGTAAGCATCCACCAAATCCCCCGTAGATCGTTTTGTTTCGTCCTATCCAGAAAAATCCATACAAAAATATTAGGGTTTAGTGTATTTCCATAACCTAGAGTGCATCTTTTCCAAGTTTTAGTTGCTGATCATCGTCCAGTTTGCGTAACTTGTTTTTGATCGAGTCTTAGTTTTTCCTATATTTGTGTCTCATAAGTCGGAGTGTATTTGTCATGTTAGATTGGTTTGTGTCGAGTCATTTTGTTTCGTTGTCTTTTATCCCTCATATTGTGTCTCCGTTTGATAGCCATAGTTAGCCTTTCTTTTGTGTAGCACCTTCCTATTGAGACTAGCATATCTTTGCTCTTCGGGCTGCTCCTATAGGTTTTGAAGTGCATCAAGTGGTTTGTGCAAAGTTGAGTTGGGTTGTTGTTTACTTCACGTTGAGTCAGAAAATAATCAAAAAAAAGGAAAGAGTTGAGCAAAAAGCCTAGAAAAAAGAGAGAGAAAAGGCAAAGTTGATTACATATTTTGTGCAGCCTTGAGTTCCTTTTTCTACCACGTTCATAGCACTAGTATATTGAGAAATCTTGTGCCCACACACTTTGAGATTTTGCTAGAATTTCTCTCTTGTGCAATTGCAACACGAGCATTACTCCGCCACACATATTGTGCGCTCAAATTCATAGTTGCTTTTGCCCAGTTGTTGTCCACCGCGTGTGTTCCCGTAGAACTTCTTGGCATACGATCAGCACTAGGATTTGTGATTTGGTGTAGTTAGGGTGCCATACCTATAGCTCCACCACATATATCCTGCATTGTCGTGTGTTCACTCTTTTACTCGGGTATTCACTTCATCACATCCGTGCACTAGTCCTCCATCCGAACGGGTACGCATTACTATTCACTTTGGAACGGTAAGATTCACCTTTTCTTGTCAGTTTTGAGTGAGTTGTGAGTGTCCACCAAGCGATTTTGATTTAGTGCACTAACCTACTAATCATGTCTGAAAGTGGTTTTGATGTGATGCAGAAACAGGACAAGGATGCGTCAGTTACATGGGAGGCATATGAAGGTCTCCGTGATCACTTGACTGGGTTGTTGACTAAATCCGCTGATGCGATTGATTCAAATGCTCAAGCGGTCCAACTGAAAGTGGACGCGACTGAAGTTGCAGTCACCTCTATGCAACAACAACTTGCCGCTATACAGCAGAGTCTACAGCAAATGACAACATCTGTCACTGGCATACAAGCAGCTATTGTACAACGCCAACCTGACGCTCAGGAAGATGATGGTAGTATCCATGGCGACAATGCTGATTTGAGGGGCAATCAAGGCCGTGAGCGTGCTCAAGGGCCGGTTCGTCAACCTCCACTTGGTTTTGGTGCGCGCCGTCTACCCATTCAGGAAGAAGATGTCTTGAGCAAGCCCAAGTTTAACATCCCTAAATTTGAAGGTTCCACGGATGTGGAAGAGTACCTCACGTGGGAGCTTAAGATGGAAAAATTATGGCGTTTGCATGACTATGCGGAGGACAAGAAGATCAAGATTGCTTCTTCCGAGTTTGACGGTTATGCCTTGCGTTGGTGGGAGAGTGTGTTGACCGAGATACAAGACACTGATGGGCAGCCTATTCGTACATGGCGTGACATGAAGGCGACCATGAAAGCTCGGTTTGTCCCCACTAATTACTTACGGACAGTTTTTGACAAATTGCAACAATTGAAGCAAGGTACTATGTCCGTTGATGCATACTATATGGAGATGGAGATGTTGCTGCAACGTGCACGAGTTCGCGAAGAGGTTGAGATGACTATGCAACGTTTTCTCCATGGGCTGAAATTTAACATCAAAAGTATTGTGCGGCATCACCAATAATATAATATGAATGATCTATTGCATCTTGCAAGGGAGGCTGAATCACAGCTTGCAGAAGAGGCACAACTGAAGGCCAAATACACATCATCTAGCAGATTTTCTCCCCGGACACAGTCTGCCGCGCCTATGGAGAACTATGGTGCCAATACTCGGGCTTCTTCTTCACATTCCAAGCCAGCCTCCAACGGTTCTATGGCCAAGAAGCCAGCTGCTCCTGCCACTAGTGCAGGCTCCAACATGTCTACAGCTCGCAATCGCGAGATGACTTGTCACTCTTGCGGTAATCCGGGCCACTTCAAGAGGGATTGCCCGAACCGAAAGGTCATGTCCATTAATGAAGAAACCGGCGAGTATGAAACCGGTGATGATGAAGACCCTGCCGCGTTTGATGACGAAGGATACAACAGTGAAGAAGGCATGGATGCTTTTCCGTCTCCTGCTCCTACTATTGTTGTGTCACAACGTGCTCTCACTGTGCAGCCACATGTTGATTCTCAGCGCTGTAATCTGTTTCAGACCAAGGCATTAGTTGGTCCCAACAAATCTTGCAAAGTGATCATCGATGGCGGTAGCTGCCGCAACCTCGCAAGCCAGGAGTTATGTGCCAAGCTGAATCTGAAATACTTACCTCACCCAAATCCATATTATGTCCAATGGTTGAGTGATAGTGGTGAGATGAAGGTGAATCATATGGTGCGCGTGAATTTTGAGATAGGCCCATACCAGGATTCCATTGATTGTGATGTGGTGCCTATGACAGTTTGCCATCTTCTATTGGGTCGGTCGTGGTTATATGATCGCCATGTGCAACACAATGGCCGAGCCAATACATATCACTTAGAGTTCAAGGGCAAGAAAGTTACTCTCCATCCTATGTCTCCACAGCAAATTGTGAATGAGTCTCGTCAGAAAGTTGAGGTTAATTTAGGACCCACACGAGAGAACAATGTAATAGTTGTGCATGATTCTATAATGAAAAGTGCGAGAGAGTCTAGTTTGCTTATATTAGCCACCAAAGAAGACATGAGAGAATTTAGTGAGGATCCTACAGCCATGACACTTGTGCTTATGTACAAAGGCGAGGTCTTGCTTTCTAACGATAATCATCCTCTTTCTCCTGGTGTGTCTAATGTTTTGCAGGAATTTGATGATGTGTTTCCGGCAGAGGTACCAGCGGGATTGCCACCATTACGTGGTATTGAGCACCAAATTGATCTTATACCGGGTGCTACACTTCCCAACCGGGCACCATACAGGACCAATCCCCAAGAGACGAAGGAGATTCAACAAAAAGTACAAGCACTTCTGGATAAAGGGTATATTCGTGTCAGTCTTAGCCCTTGTGCTGTGCCTGTTATTTTGCTTCCTAAGAAAGATGGTACATGGCGTATGTGCGTAGATTGTAGAGCTATAAATAATATCACTATTCGATATCGCCATCCTATTCCACGTTTAGAGGATATGCTTGATGAATTGAGTGGTGCTGCTATTTTCTCTAAAATTGATTTGCGTAGTGGATACCATCAAAATAGGATGAAAGAAGGGGATGAATGGAAAACTGCTTTCAAAACTAAGTTTGGTTTATATGAGTGGTTAGTTATGCCTTTTGGTCTTACTAATGCTCCTAGTACTTTCATGAGATTAATGAACCATGTTTTGAGGGAGTTTATTGGTCGTTTGGTGGTTGTGTATTTTGATGATATACTTATTTACAGCCGCACTGAATTTGAGCATGCTGATCATATTAGACAAGTTTTGCAAATGTTGCGTGATGCTAAATTATATGCTAATCTTGAGAAGTGCACATTTGCAAAAGATAAGGTCATATTTCTGGGATATGTTGTCTCTAAGCATGGGGTAGAAGTAGATTCTTCTAAAATTGAGGCAATTCAAAATTGGCCTACTCCCATGAATGTTAGCCAAGTACGAAGTTTTCATGGTCTTGCTGGTTTTTATAGACGTTTTGTGAAAGACTTTAGTACTATTGCTGCACCTTTGAATGAATTGACTAAGAAAGGTGTACCTTTTGTTTGGGGTGTTGCCCAAGACCTTGCATTTGATGAGCTGAAACGTTTGCTTACTTCTACACCATTACTTGCATTACCTGATTTTGCTAAGCAATTTGAAGTTGAATGTGATGCTAGTGGTATAGGCATTGGTGGTGTGTTGATGCAAGAAGGTAGACCTATTGCTTATTTCAGTGAGAAACTTTCTGGTGCTAGATTTAACTACCCTGTTTATGACAAAGAATTGTATGCACTTGTTCGAGTTCTTGAGGTTTGGCAACATGATTTGTGGCCAAAAGAATTTATCATACATTATGATCATGAAGCTTTGAAATACTTGAAGGCGCAATCTAACTTGCATAGGCGCTTAGCTGAATGGGTTGAGTTCATTGAGTCTTTTCCCTACATCATCAAACATAAGAAAGGGAAAGATAATGTTGTTGCGGATGCTCTATCTAGGAAGAACATGTTATTGACACATCTTAATGTTAAAATTCCTGGTTTAGAGAGCTTGTGTGATTTATATGCAACTGATCCTGATTTTGCTGAACCATATCGTTTGTGTGTGCTTCGAAACGCATGGGACAAGTTCCACATACATGATAAATTTCTGTTTCGTGCTAACAAACTTTGTGTTCCAGAATCGTCTGTGTGTTTGCTTTTGTTGCAGGAATCACATGCTGGAGGCTTGATGGGTCACTTTGGGCGTGAGAAGATGCTACTCATGCTTGCTGATCATTTTTATTGGCCCAGGATGAGGCGTGATGTGGACAGGTTTGTTCGTCGTTGCATTGTATGCAACACATCAAAGTCCAAGTTGAAGCCTCATGGTTTGTATACTCCACTATCGGCTCCTACCACACCTTGGGAAGATATTAGTATGGATTTTGTGTTAGGATTGCCACGTACTAAACATGGTCATGATAGTATATTTGTGGTAGTGGATAGATTTCCTAAGATGGCACACTTTATTGCTTTCCACAAGAGCGACAATGCGTCACATGTTGCTAATCTGTTTTTCAGGGAGATTGTACGCTTGCATGGAGTGCCCAAGACAATTGTTTCTGACAGGGATGTAAAATTTGTGAGCTACTTCTGGAAGACACTTTGGGGAAAACTAGGAACAAAGTTGATGTTCAGCACTACATGTCATCCTCAAACTGATGGTCAAACGGAGGTGGTGAATAGAACATTGTCACAATTGTTGCGCACTATGATCAAGAAAAATCTGCGTGAATGGGAGGAGTGTTTGCCACATGTTGAGTTTGCTTATAACAGGGCAGTACACACTACTACTCAGCTTTGTCCTTTTGAGGTGGTGTATGGTTTTAAGCCCATTACGCCATTTGATTTGTTGCCTCTTCCATTGCAGGAAAGAGTTAATATGGAGGCATCTAAAAGAGCAGATTACGTCAAGCAGATTCATGAGAAAACTCGAGAGGCAATTGAGAAGCAAGGCAAGAACGTTGCTACTGGACGGAACCAGTCACGGAAGGAAGTTCTTTTTTAGCCTGGAGATAAGGTTTGGGTGCATTTGCGCAAGGACAGGTTTCCAGAGATGCGGAATTCTAAGTTGAAGCCACGTGGTGCTGGTCCTTACAAAGTGTTAGCCAAGATCAATGACAATGCGTAATCGATTGATATACCCATTGCTGAGTTTGGAGGTGCTAGCAACAGTTTCAACGTTGCTGATTTGTCACCCTACGATGGAGATGACCTTGGAGCGTCGAGGTCGACGCCTTTTGAAGGGGGGGAGATGATGAGGACATCCCTACTACCCTTGCACCTCCAACACCTAATGAAGAACCATTGATGAGTAAGTCCAATGAAATCAGAATTGGACCTATTACAAGAGCTCGTGCAAAGCTACTAGAACAACAGGTGAACTTATTCCTCATAGAATCTGATGTTTTACTTCGTGAGGATTTTATACTACCTAAGTCCTTGTATATATGTGTTATCAGGTACCAAGGAGTTATACAAGAGGAAGAGAAGGAACAAGGGCAAGTTGCACGAGGAGAGAGTCGCGAGAAGATGAAGCAAAAGGAGGAAGTGTTGAAGACGTCGGACGACCGGATTGCAAGTCGGACGTCCGACCTCGGCCCGGACCGTCCGAGTACCAAGCCGGACCGTCCGACTTATGACGCCAAACATCAGTAGCATTTACGGCTTAGGTCGGAACGTCCGAGTTACAGGCCGGACCGTCCGTCCTAAGGCCGGACCGTCCGAGCTACAGGTCGGACCGTCCAACCTGCCCGATGCCTGCGCGCAGAATTAAGGGTTGCGGCCCATGTATCCCCGTTTGGACACCCTAGCTTATAAATATAGGACCCCTACGTGATTTTAGGTCAGACCACGTTTAGATAAACCCTAGTTCTTGAGAATAGCTCCAAGCTTTCATCTTGAATCATATACTTCAATTCGTATCGATCTGAAGTGTTGCTACTGCAAGTTTTGTGTGATCTGTTGTTCCACTGGGAATTAGTAGATTGCAAATTACCGTCTCGTGGTCGACGGCTACGTTGCGCAAGTGTGTGAAGTTGTGAATATCCAAAGGGTAGAGAGCTGTCGCATTGGCAACAGGGATCTAGCGAGGAGAGTTCATCGGCTACATACAAGTTATCTATCATCGCCCTCATATTCACCGTCCGCTTACTGAGAAGATCGGGACACCCCATATCAACTGCTGCTTCTGACGTCTTTCTTGGCACACTCCCAGTCAATCATGTCGCCGCCTCCGTTCTTTTCGATCCAGGAGCTTCTCATTCATTCATGTCGGAGAGTTATGCACTTCGTCATGAATTCCCTTTTGAAGAAATGTTTTCTCCAATGATCATTCAAACTCCTGGTTCAAAGTGGCAAACTAATAGAGTAAGCCATGACAATCAAATTGCAATTGAGGGTTTAGTATTCCTTGCTTGACTTATAGCCCTGAAGTCTTCGGACATTGATGTCATCCTAGGAATGGATTGGTTATCAAGGCAGAATGCTTTCCTTGATTGTAAAGCCAAGTCAGTTAAACTTACCCATCCTTCAGGCCAGACCATTGACTACACATCACCCAGCTCTAGAATCCAGGTGCATACTTTGAATGTGCTTCCCCTTCCAGACCTTGAAGATATTCCGGTGGTTCGTGACTTCCCGGATGTCTTTCCTGAAGAGCTTCCGGGAATGCCACCCGACAGAAGTGTAGAATTCATAGTGGATCTTATACCAGGCACAGCCCCAATTTCCAGACGCCCATATAGAATGGCCCCACATGAGTTAGCTGAGCTAAAAACCCAACTTGATGCTTCGTTGGCAAAAGGCTTCATCCTCCCTAGCTCATCGCCATGGGGTTGCCCCGTTCTGTTCGTAACGAAGAAAGATGGAACAGAAAGGATGTGCGTAGACTATCGCCCGCTAAATCAAGCGATGATAAAGAACAAGTACCCACTGCACAGGATCAATGATCTTTATGATCAACTTGCTGGATCCTCTGTCTTCTCCAAGATGGATTTAAGATTAGGCTACCATCAAATCAAAATCCGAAATGAGGACATTCCAAAAACGGCTTTCACTACTCGTTATGGTCTTTACGAGTACACCGTCATGTCCTTCGGTTTAACCAATGCCCCTGCCACATTCTCGCGCTTAATGAATTCGATCTTCATGGAGTACCTAGATAAATTTGTTGTAGTTTATCTTGATGACATTCTCATCTACTCGAAGAACGAAGAAGAGCACGCAGAACATCTTAGGTTGGTATTGATGAAACTTAGAGAGCACCGCCTTTATGCCAAGTTCTCCAAGTGTGAATTTTGGCTACCAGAAGTGACCTACTTAGGCCACGTGATTTCTGCGAAAGGCATTGCTGTCAATCCCGAGAGAGTTCAGGCCGTCCTTGACTGGACTCCACCTGAATCGGTGAAGCAAGTTAGGAGTTTTCTTGGCCTAGCAAGCTATTTTCGCCGCTTCGTCGAGAACTTTTCTAAAGTTGCAAAGCCTCTAACTGAACTCCTCAAGAAAGCTAAGAAATTCCAATGGACCCCCAAGTGCGAGGAAAGCTTTCAAGAGCTAAAAAGAAGATTGACTTCTGCACCCGTACTTGCACCTCCAGACACCAAAAGGGATTTAGAGATCTATTGTGATGCTTCACGGCAAGGGTTAGGATGCATACTTATGCAAGATCGACATGTGGTAGCTTATGCTTCACGCCAGTTGCGTCCACATGAAGAGAACTATCCTACCCATGATCTTGAACTCGCTGCCGTAGTTCATGCCCGGACGACTTGGCGACATTACCTCCTTGGTAATCGTTGTGAGATCTATTCCGACCACCAAAGCCTCAAATACATATTCACCCAGCCAGATCTTAATCTCAGGCAAAGACGCTGGATAGAGTTGATAAAATATTATGACTTAGGAATTTCTTACACCCCAGGCAAAGCCAATGTCATGGCTGATGCACTAAGTCGTAAGTCGTATTGTAACAACCTCATGTTACAACAGTATCAACCACTTCTTCATGTGGAATTTCGAAAGCTCAATCTCGAGATTGTTCCTCGTGGATCTCTTTTCAACTTGGTGGCGAAACCAACCCTTGAGGATCAGATCATAGTTTCCCAAAGGCGTGCACGAGGTGTTCGCCGGATAAAGGAGAACATTGCTAGCGGAGTTGCTAAATGTTTCTCCACAGATATTAAAGGAACGATATTCTTTGAAAATCGTTTGGTAGTACCTAAGAATAGGGATCTAAGCCAACTCATCCTCAAAGAAGCCCATGACACACCCCTCTCAATTCATCCCGGTAGCACAAAATTGTACCGAGATCTACGCCAGAGATTTTGGTGGACCAGGATGAAGAGAGACATTGCTCGATTTGTTGCTGAATGTGATGTTTGTCGTCGCATTAAGGCAGAACACCAAAGACCTGCTGGCACACTTCAACCTTTGCCTATTCCCAAGTGTAAATGGGACAAAGTCGGTATGGACTTCATCACCGGCTTTTCAAAAACCCAGAAAGGAAACGATGCCATCTTCGTTGCCATTGATAGACTTTCCAAAGTTGCTCACTTCCTTCCCGTTCGCGAGTCTATAACTGCTAGCCAGTTAGCGGACTTGTATGTCTCTAGAATTGTGTCTCTTCACGGTGTTCCTTTGGTAATCAATTCTGATTGTGGTAGCCTTTTCACCTCTAGATTCTAGGGAAGCTTTCAGAATGCTACGGGAACTCATCTCTCCTTTAGTACAGATTTTCATCCTCAGTCTAGCGGTCAAGTTGAAAGGGTTAATCAAATTTTGGAAGGCATGCTTAGAGCTTGTGTTATCTCATTCGAAAAGAATTGGGAGAAATCTCTTCCATTTGCCGAATTTGCTTATAACATCAGTTTCCAATCTAGTCTGAACATGGCTCCTTTTGAACTACTCTATGGACGATGATGTCGAACACCCCTTAACTAGTCAGAAACCGGTGAAAGACAACTCTTTGGACCGGATATGATCAAGGAAGCAGAAGAGAAAGTTCGCATTGTTCTTGATTGTTTGAAAGCCGCACAATCTCGTCAGAAAAGCTACTATGATCGTCATCATAGGCAAGAAAGCTAAAATCTGGATGAGAAGGCTTACCTTCGGGTTACTCCTCTGAAGGGTACCCAACGCTTCGGTATCAAAGGCAAGTTGGCCCCACGTTACATCGGTCCTTTCCGCATTCTTGCTAAACATGGAGAAGTTGCCTACCAACTTGAACTACCCCCTCACCTTTCCCGAGTACATGATGTATTCCATGTGTCACAACTCAGGCGTTGCTTCAAGGACCCCATCCGTGAAGTCGACCATGAAACGCTTGATCTCCAAGATGACCTTTCTTATCGAGAGTACCCTGTTCGTATTCTTGATTCAGCAGAGCGTGTCACTCGCCGTCAGAAGATCAAGTTCCTTAAAGTTCAATGGTCACATCACTCCGAGAAAGAAGCCACGTGGGAAAGAGAAGACCGTCTCAGTGCCGAGTACCCCTCCTTCCTCCCGCAGACTTCTGAATCTCGGGACGAGATTCTTTTGAGTGGGGGCGAGTTGTCAGAACCCCAACTAGGGTAAGTGTTAGGGTTTGAGTGCCCCTTTGCATCATGTGAAAATTTCAAAAGTATTTCAAAAATGGGGAAAAGAAAAGCCCTGAAGAATTAAATCAAATGGCCAGACAAAAATTTCTTCCAAAAATTCCTCTGGTATTTTTGAAAAGTTTTATAAATATGCATGATCACATATAAAGTGATGTGGGACCAACCCCATGCTCATGGATTTTTCAAATATTCCAAACAGGGCTTGGAAATTAAATTAAACTCCAAGTTGAATTTAAATTCAAATTGTTTGAATTTCAAAAGTCACAAAAACTTGTGAGTGGTTAGTGGCTTGAACCCTAAGCCCACATAAAAGTTTTGGGGATTTTTAAAAATGCTTTGCTATTTTTACTAGCAAGCCAAAACAAATTACAGAAAGAAAATAGAAACAAAAAATAGAAAAGGGCTTACCTGGCTTTTGGCCCGACTCATCCCCCCACGGCCCAGCCCACCTCCTCCTTCCTTGTCTTCTTCCTCAAGCACCTCGCTGGAGGCAGCAGAGCGCTCGGCCGACGCCACCGTGATGCCCAGCAGCTTCCAGGCCTCCCCCTTGCCTCTAAGCGTGCCACGGAGCTGCCCACGAACCCCCGCACCCTTTCCCCCTCTGGCTCTCTCTCCACCCCTCCCTCGCCGGAAAACCGCGACGTCAGAGACCCACCGTGGAACACGCCTTCGAGAACACGCGGCCACCGCCGACGAGCAGCCTCCTGGCCATGTCCAACGTCTTCGCCAATATCGACTTCGTCACTGAGAAGATGATTGCGCGCTGAAGCTCACCAGGGCTACCGAATCAAGTCATCTTCTTCGACTACGGCTGCCGGAGTTCAACTACGAATTCGTCGTCTCCAGCCCTTCCCCAACCTCCCCGTCGGCTCCGTTCGCATCACGGTAAGATCGCGCCCTTTTCCCCTCAAGTATTGGCGCCCCTCCCTTCTCCTAGCCCGATTTGCCATGAACACCGAGAGGCACCGCCGCCATGAACGACGGCGACGCTGCTCCCCTTCCCTTCTGCTTCGCCCGTGACGCGCACCGTGATCCCCAGCACCACAGCTTCGCAACGCTCCACTCCCTGGTCAAAAGCGCGCTCCAGAGCGTCCTCCCGACATCTCCAGAGCCACGGCCTCCGCCTCCCTCGACGCCGGCGGCGCTCCGTTAACCCCCAAGCTCGCCTGTTGGTCTAGGGTGACGCGCGGGAGCTTCCTGGTTCGAATGGAGGTCACGGCGTCCTTTTTGGCGTAGGGAATCGTCCTCCCGAGCTCGCCGGTCTCTCTGACCTCGCCGGCGACTCGCCGAAGTTGACCACGGCGACGTGGTAGTGATTAGGGTCCTAACCCCCTGGGTTAGTTGACCCAGGTCACTGACCAGTGGGTCCCTGGCACCCCTTAATACCTCTGTTAGATTAATCTAACAGGGATTTGACCCGGAGAGGCTGACCAGTGGGGCCCCTTGTCAGTTTGACTCGGGTCAAACCCCCCTGACGCCAGCATGACACAGCAGTGACGCATTAATCCCTTTTTCCAAATTAAAAGAATTCCAGAAAAATCCAGAAATTGTTATAAACTTCAATAATTCATAGAAAATTCATATTAACTCCAAATTAAACATATAATATATGAAAAATTATTAGAAAAATGCAAGGATTAAGAATATGCAATTTGTTTTCATGTTTGAACATTTTAAAATGGGGCAACAGTAGCAAGTTTGCATATGGCTTAATTTGAATTCAAATTTGAAGTTTGAATTTGCAATTCTTTTGCAATACACTTCAATTAAATGGAATTGTCAACACATCAGTACCATGTACATCATGTTTTCACAACTTATCATGTGCTTGAGCATTGCAAGTATATTTATTCCTTGTTTGATTGTTTGCTCGATAGACGTGCAACTGGAACCGAAGGCCACCCCCTTCATTGTAGACACCATGTGTGAACCTCGTCAGCAAGGCAAGCAGACCCCATTGATCATGTCTATAAAATCCCAATTCCCTCTCAGTATCGCTTATGCATGTTTAGGAGATCACCTTGTATCGATTCTACCGCATAGTTGAACCCATATCCGATGCATGACCTATCATCTTGTCACAGTAGTAAGCAAACCACAATCCTAGCTGACATAGGAGTTGATTGATATCATGTGGCCCTTGCAACTGTTACTGCTTATTGCATGCTTAGTGGTACAATGAGGTTGCTTTTGATGTGAGTCGGGATGATAGTGAACATGGTGTTGATGAAAGTGAAACTGTGTTGGTGAATCCACCCTAATACAAGGTGAACGATGAGAGGCTGTGTAGGAGTACACAGTGGGTTGTCTCGTTGAACACCGCCTTAAGCACCGAGTTCTTGTATGGTAATCCAAGACAAAGAGTACAACCACACATTGGTCTCACTGACCCCTCTCGGCCTAGTACCTTGATCCGTGTCGACGTCCAGGAGTCACATTAGTTCGGGCTTTCCATTTGACATGTGCATAGAAAAAGAACGAAGGAAATGGTTGCATCATATAGATATGTGGGTGCACCTGTGAGGCAGAAAACCATCTGCCAGAGGTGGCGTCTCGGTCACTTGCATTGTTTGAGTCTGTTTCGTTGATCCGGCCGGTCTCTAGAGCGGAGGCAAACTCAGATAGTCGACTCCTGGAATAGACCGGTTGTGAGCGAAGTGTCGTGGTGAACATCCTCGCTGTCATCTCTTGAACGGTGGCGATCAAAAAGGCGGTAACCGATGGTCATGTGTGTGTAGTTTACACCCTTGCAAGGTTAACAAAACTATTCTAATAGCCGCGTCCGCGGTTAAGGACTACTTGGAACCTGTACCTGATTATTAGACAACTTGAATGGATACTTATAAAACTCGCAAGATAAGCGTGAGTGCTATGGCGTGCTTCCTCGTGGGAAGTCGAGGAAGTAACCATAGTGGTGTATTGGTTGGAGACTTGGTAGTGGACTCGTGTACGCTTCTTACCTCAAGTCTGGTACTCGTAGTTCAGGACTAGCCAAGTCAAGGCTGGCACTTCTGCATGTTGAACCCCACCTCCCTTTACCTTGATACTTGAGCATGAGTAGTATAGTTCTGATGTAAGTCTTGCTGAGTATGACTTTGTACTCACGTTTTGTTATTCTATGTTTTAGATGGAAACCCAGACCCCGATGGAGTTACCGACCTGAAGCTCGACGTTGACCTTGGTAGTATAGTTCCAGACAGCAGTCTGGTCCCTCGTGGAAGGGCATGTTTGTTTTACAAGGCTTCTCTAAGCCATTTGTTAAACTTGTTTGTACTCAGACCTAATTTGCTTCCGTTGTATGATGTAATGTTGATCACAGACATGTGATCTTTGTATGCTCTATGTATAAGTCAATAAAGAGTACTTTGTAGAATTATGTGATGATACCTGCTGTTCATACTAGGCATGTGTGCTGCGTGTATGTTTATAACATGCATGTCTTAGTATGGGTTTTCGAGACCTTAGTTGTGATCTGGCTGGCGGTCTTTTATACACCAAGTGGCCCTTAGATGTGCGCAGCTTGGGGCATCGCGATGCGATTGCTCGTGACTCTGTCACGTGTACACTTTGTTGTATGATCGAGCGCGCCCTAGACTCCGACTAAGTGATCGGGCTGGAGTAAGTCTATGTAAGAGTTAGGATTCAATCGATAACATGGTTGAGGCGACTTGTCTATGAGTATGGGATTCACCACCCATAAGAATTTAGACTTGTGAGCGGACGTTGAGTACCCATCTCAGTTGATCATCCGTCCTGGATGGGATGCCCCTCACGTACGATGCTTTCCGAGAGTGTTCTATGTTTGGCTTTGTCTGCTTAGACAAGTGGGTACGACTCTCGGCTCTCCATGTGATTGTATCGTGACTGGAATTACATACGCCTATTCCGGGTCCCGACACTATACTTAAAAGCACTCGGGGGCTCGAGCATAAAACTCCCCCCGAGAGACGCTATCCTCGCTCATGCGACTATATACTTAAAAGCACTCGGGGGCTCGAGCATAACCCCCCCCCCCCCGAGAGACGCTATCCTCGCACATGCGACTATACTTAAAAACACTCGAGGGCTCGAGCATAAAACTCCCCTCGAGAGACGCTATCCTCGCTCATGCGACTATACTTAAAAGCACTCGTGGGCTCAAGCATAAAACTCCCCCCGAGAGACGCTATCCTCACTCATGCGACTTTACTAAAAAAAATACTCGGGGTCTCGAGCATAAAACTCCCCCCGAGAGACGCTATCCTCTCTTAAACGCGACCTCATCTGCAAGCACCAGGAAACCATAACACAAGATCCCCTCCGACTCACCAAGAGTTTTCCGCAAAGAGAATCATATCAAAAAACGCAAAGTTATTTAGTCTTCACCTGATCGCAAGCGATCACCAAAAGACTCGGGGGCTACTCCCATCGGGAGCGCTGACGCGCACCCGATCAAAAACTTGGAATAACTCAAAAATAGCCACGGGAAAGTCCAGCCTAGGTAGACAAAAATCACAGCCTACGCCTGATTCTACAAATCAAACGTATCCTCGGGGGCTAATCCCTTCGGGAGCGATGCCGCGCACCCAAAGGACAATTTCCATTACAAAGGAGTCAAACATAGTTCTCCCTTACAAAGGAGTCGAGGACAATTTCCATTACAAAGGAGTCGAAGACAGTTCTCCCTTACAAAAGAGTCGAGACAATTTCATTACAAAGGAGTCAAAGGACAGTTATCGCTACAAAAGGACTCGAGAAACTACCAGACGGGTTACAACTATCCCAAGGAATTATGACTTCTACATGTATGCTCATGATGAGATAATTGGCACTTTCGTACCACAACTTGACGAGCATCACCACAGACAAAGTAGCAACCCAGTCCGCGAAAAAGAAGGTCGTCGTCCTCCAGTTCTACAAGGTGCCTCGCCTACTGACGCAGCCGCTTGACGACCGGATTGACGTCCAGTTCATCTTTAGAACTAGAAGAGCAAGCACCATCAGCTGAGGAATCGGCCGAAGATGAAGTCACGGGAGAAGCCGGCGAACCACCACTCGACCCATCGGAATTGCCACTGCTTGTTTCCTCCCACTATGGATCCAGACGATTGCCACCAACCTCAAATGCACGAACAGTAAGAGTATCTTCGCCATCAAAACGACAGCAAAGGCTATCTCCGTCACGCAGATTCAACCAACGAGAAAACGCCCTCCAGCGAGATCCAAGGAAAATCAAGGATGAATTATCAACTTCCAACTCCACCCAAGAAGAAGACCGAGCGCATCCGTGAAGACGGAGCCAGAGACCCCTCAAATTAAGCTCAGAAGCAATGGAGGCAAACGAGAACGGAAGAGGAATCCGGGCAGCGGTCCGTCTAAGAACACGCAAAATAAAATCATAGCGCCAAAAACCCTCTTCCATGGAAGAAGAAGAAGGTGCCGACGCAACACCACGACATCCACCGCGCGAAGAACGAGTTGTGCGGCCACCACGGACGAATCTGCATGATCCAAGAAGGAAGACCTTCGAAAGCAAAGAAAGATGCCTACACCTTGCAGGCCGAAGTAGCCGAAGACCTAAAAACAATAGAGACCTACAAGTTGCATGGCGCAGAGACCAGCATCACTTTCTCACAGAGCGACCACCCGCCTGCAGTCCCAAGTCCTGGACATGCACCCTTGGTCCTCGAAGCCCAAATTGGAGGATACGACATGGACAGAATCTTCATGGATGGAGGCAGCAGCCTAAACATAATCTTCGCCAGCACTCTACGCAAGATGTTCATCCCACGATCAGTTTGCAAGAAGTCATGAACCACCATATATGGCATAGTCCCGGGCGAAGCAGCCACCTCCATCGGAGCAATACAGCTTGATGTGATCTTTGGCAGCAAGCGCAACTTCGCAAAGCAGACACTCGAGTTTGAAGTGCTCGACTGGCAGTCGCAGTATCACGCCATACTCGGGGGACCAGCGTTCGCACAGTTCATGGCGGTTCCACACTACGCATATCTTAAGCTCAAGATGCCAGGACCTGCAGGAATCATCACAGTCAAGGGAAGCTTCATCAAATCGGACCAGTGCGACCGCGACTTCCACAAAGTCTCCGACACATTTGGAACCCAACAACAGCTCAAAGAAATAGCCTTGGTGAAGGACAAAAGCATATTTCCACTAGCAAATAGAAGCGAGACAAAAGAATTTGGTCGCGACTTCAGCATCGACAGCGACACGATCACACACCAAGTACACCCAACAGACCCAGAGAAGACAATCCGCGTATATGCCCACCTTCCAGAAGAGCAAGCAACCGCCCTCATAACCTTCCTTCGTGAAGAGTGGAAAAATTTTGCCTGGTGCCCAGCCGACATGCCCGGGATACCACGAGAATTCGCAGAACACGCGCTCCACATCAAGCCAAACACGAAGCCAGTAAAGCAGGCGCTGCGAAAGTTCTTAGAGCCCAAACGCAGAGCAATCGAAGAAGAAATCAACCGACTACTCGACGCACAGTTCATCCGAGAGACAAAGAAAGCAACCTGGATCGCAAACCCAGTCCTAGTCCCTAAAAAGGACACTGAGGTACTGAAGATGTGCGTCGACTATGGGCCTGTCAACAAGCACTTCCCAAAAGACCACTTCCCCTGCCGAGAATCGATCAAATAATCGAATCCACAGCAGGATACACCTCCTATCCTTCCTCGACGCATACTCAGGATACAATCAGATCAGGATGAAGGAAGAAGACGAAGAGCACACCTCGTTCATCACCCCCTACAATGTATTCTGCTACCAAACAATTCCCTTTGGCCTAAAAAATGCAGGAGCCAGGTACCAGAGAATGATGCAAGCATGCTTGAGAGACCAAATTGGCAGAAACGTCCAGGTCTACGTAGACGACATTGTCATCAAAACCTACAGCGCAAACACGCTACTCGACGACCTCCGTGAAACATTCGCGGCCCTCAACAAGTACAGGATCAAGTTGAACCCCAAAAATGTGTGTTCGGCGTCCCAGCCGGAAAATTACTCGGGTACATGGTCTCTGCCCAAGGAATCGAAGCAAACCCTGAAAAGTTTCAAGAAATCTCCAAAATGCAAAGGCCAACCAACATCAGAGGAATAAAGCAGCTCAAAGGAAAGCTCGCAGCATTGAGCCGCTTCATCAGCAGGCTAGGCGAAAGGACCCTACCTTTCTATAAACTGCTGAGAAAAGGAGAAAATTCGAGTGGACCGAGGAAGCCAGCAATGCATTCGCAGACTTGAAGAAGACCCTCTCAACCCCACCAATCTTGGCGGTGCCTAAAGAAAGGGAAAATTTGTATCTCTACATAGCAGCACGCAGCAGCGTCGTGAGCACAGTGCTTGTCGTCGAGCGTACAGAAGAAGGAAAAATCCAGAGCATCCAAAGACCAATTTATTACCTGAGCACGCTACTCACGAAGCCACAGCAGTGGTACCCACATTACTAGAAGCTCCTGCTCGCCATTATCATGACCTCAAGGAAAGTATCGCACTACTTCGACAAACACTCCATCACAATCGTAAGAAGTGCACCACTCGCGGACATCCTCAACAATCCCGGCGCGACCGGTCGAGTTGCCGAGTGGAACATGGAGCTCATCCCACGAGACCTGCAGTTCAAACACCCAACAGCAATCAAAGCCCAAATACTCCCAGACTTCCTGGTCGAGTGGGCAGAAGTCCAAACACCAGGCCCCCAGACCTATCCAACTCATGGACGATGTACTTTGACGGATCCAAAAGACAGCAAGGAGCCGGAGCAACCGTCGTCTTAGTCTCCCCCAAAGGAACCAAGCTCAAATACACCCTCCAGATCAACTTCAGCAATGCCTCCAACAATGAAGCAGAATATGAGGCACTAATTCACGGCATGCGCATGCCAAAAACTTGCGGTGCCACTCGCCTATCGATTTATGGCGACTCCAACCTCGTCGTCCAGCAGGCGATGAGAGACTGTAACGCAGTCGCAGACAACATGGAAGCTTACCAGAAGCTCTACAACACGCTAGAAGGAGAATTCGACGGCTGTGAACTCAACTACATCCCCAGAGCAAACAATACAGAAGCCGATGAACTTGCGATCATCGGATCGACTCGAGGACCAATACCACCGGGCGTTTTCCTCGAGAGCATCAACCAGAGATCAATAAAAGCAAAGCCAGCGGATCCCAAAGCAGTCGCAGAAGAAGACGACACAAATGAGCCAGCACAGGTGGCGGTAACGACCGCAGCTGACGCTACAAACAGCCAAGCAATCAAAGTTGAAGCACCAGCAGCACTCGAAGACCCGGCCTGGGAAAGACCTTTTCTTCGATTCCTAATCAAAGGCACACTACCACAAGACGTTGCAGAAGCTCGACGCATCAGTGAACGATCTAAAGCGTTCACGGTAATCAACAGAAAGCTATACAAGCGCAACATCTCTCAGGTACTCCAAAAGTGCATAGACGAAGAAGACGTCAAAGCCCTTCTACTAGAGATTCACGAAGGCACCTGCGGGCATCATGCCAGCAGTCGAGCACTCGTGGAAAAATCCTTTCGAGAAGGATTCTATTGGCCAACCGCCATGAGAAACGCAGAGGATATCATGCGGCGTTGCATCGCCTGCCAAAAGTTCGCCAGCAGGCCGCACGCCCCAGCATTAGAACTCAAAACCATACCGTTATCATGGCCATTCGCCACATGGGGACTCGACATGGTAGGCCCACTCAAGAAATCATCAAAAGGAGGAAGAACACACCTACTAGTCGCAGTCGACAAATTCACCAAATGGATCGAAGCAGTACCAATCACCAGCTCAACAGCCCTCACGGCAGTCAACTTCATCAAATCAATCATCTTCAGATTCGGAGTACCACACAACATCATCACAGACAATGGTACCAACTTCATGGCAGCAGAGTTCCAAAACTTCTGTCAAGAGTTGGGCATCAAAATCAACTACGCATCAGTCGCACACCCGCAGTCCAATGGCCAAGTGGAGAAAGCAAATGGTTTAGTATGCGGAGGATTAAAAAAGCGATTCCTAGCACCACTTGAACAGGACGCATGAAACTGGATAGAGGAGCTCCCCGCAGTCCTATGGAGCCTACGCACCACCCCAAATAGCTCAACCCAGTATACGCCTTTCTTCTTGGTATACGGGGCAGAAGCAGTGCTACCGCACGACCAAAAATTCGGAGCACCCGGAATCTCAGGATACGAAGAGGAAGAGGCAGAAGAAGCGCTGCAGAACGACAAAGACATAGCAGACGAAGCACGAGACACATCCCTCACAAAATCTGAAGGATACCAGGACAAGCTGCGCACTTATCAAAGCAGCCGCCTACGGACCAGATCATTCAATAAAGGAGATCTTGTGCTACGACTAATACAGGAAAAAGTGCACAAACTTGCCCCTCAATGGGAAGGACCGTTTATCATCCCGGAAGTCATAGGAGGAGGAGCATACAGACTAAAGAATCCGAAGACCAACGAGGACGTGGGAAATCCATGGAACGTAGCGAACCTACGCCTGTTCTACCCATAGTCCTCAAGGCATTATCAGAGACATGTAAAATACGAAGGAATAAAATAATGTTGCCCAAAGAATCTTACTTACAAGCACTCGGGGGCTCGGGCCTAGAACTTCCCCCGAGAGACGCTATCTTCGCAAACGCGACCATTACTTACAAGCACTCGGGGGGCTCGAGCCTATAACTCCCCCCGAGAGACGCTATCTTTGCAAACGCGACCATTACTTACAAGCACTCGGGGGTTCGAGCCTAGAACTCCCCCCGAGAGACGCTATCTTCGCAAACGCGACCATTACTTACAAGCACTCGGGGGCTCGAGCCTAGAACTCCCCCCGAGAGACGCTATCTTCGCAAAACGCGACTTTTACTTAAAAAAGACTCGGGGGCTCGAGCATAAAACTTCCCCTGAAAGACGTTATCCTCGCTAAACGCGACCCTCGCCAAACAACAAAAGCTCAGGCAAAAGAAAGTTGCATCAAAAAGCGCACGGTTCTTTAGTCTTCATCCGATCGCAAGCGATCGCCTAAACACTCGGGGGCTACTCCCATCGGGAGTGCTGACGCGCACCCGATCTAAACTTGGAAAAATTCAAAAGACAATTATACACCAGTGAGACAAAAATTCATAAAGCCTACGCTTGATTCTGCAAATCAAACGCAGCCTCGGGGGCTACTCTCATTGGGAGCGCTTGCGCGCACCCGAGAAGACACTCTCATTACAAAGGAGTCGAAGACACTCTCATTACAAAGGAGTCGAAGACACTCATTACAAAGGAGTCGAAGACACTCTCATTACAAAGGAGTCGAAGACACTCTCATTACAAAGGAGCAGAAGACATTTCATTACAAAGAAGCCGAACGACAGTTTGTCGTTACAGAAGGATCCACAGAACTACAAGTTGGGCTACATTTCAACTTCTACATGTGTGCTCATGCTGAGATAATTGGCACTTTCGTGCCACGGTCCGGCGGGCATCATCACAGACAAAGTAGCAGACTCGCCGGCGAAGGAGAAGCTCGCCGTCCTCCAGTTCTACAAGGTGCCCCGCCTACTTCCGCTGCCGCTTGACGACTGGCTTGACGTCTAGTTCCTCCTTAGAACTAGAAGAGCAAACACCATCGCCTGAGGGATCAGCCGAAGACGAAGAAATGGGAGAAGCAGGCGAACCACCACTCGAGCCATCATAATCGCCGCTGCTCGTCTCCTCACAATATGGATCCAGACGGTTGCCCCTAGCATCAAACGCGCGGATAATAACAGTATCTTCGCCGTCAAAACGACAGGAAAGGTTGTCCCCGCCACGCAGATTCATCCGACGAGAAAACGTCCTCCAGCCAGAACCAAGAAAGATCAAAGACGAACTATCAACTTCCAGCTCCGCCCAAGAATAAGAACGAGAGCTCCCGTGAAGACGGAGCCAGAAACCCTTCAAGTCACGCTCAAAAGAAATGGAGGCAAATGAAGCAGGAAGAGGAATCCGGGCAACATCCCGGCTAAGAACACGCAAAAGAAAATCATAGCGCAAAAATCCCCATTCCATGGAGAAAGAAGAAGAAGGCACCAACGCAGTACCATGACGTCCACCGCGCGAAGAACGGAGTGTGCGACCACCACGACCACGGCGGCCACGGCCTCGCCCAGCCACACCACTACCACGCTTGGGCGCCATATGAAGAAGAAGAAAGAGACAGATGCGAAGAATGAATGCCAAGGGCAGGAAACCACGGGAAGTATTTATATCTCAATCCAAGGGCAAAAGAGGAAAAACACACAGAAGCCCAGGCGGCGCCATCATTACATCAAAGACCAAACGGGCCGAGCATTGCGAATTCTGAGACAAAGATGCCTTCACACGGTCAGCATTATTTACAGGACGCGTCAAATCTCGCCAGTTTCCCTTACAAGCCTCGGGAACCCAACAGGCAACAGGCAGCGCGACGTTGATACGTCACAAACGTATCTATAATTTCTGCTTGCTCCATGCATGTTTTGTGTGACTTTGCCATGTTTTTCTTGAACTTTCATACACTTTTGAGAAAATTTGGACTAATCAATTAAACCAGTGCACCCAGCTGTCAGTTGTTGTTTTCTGCTTTTTTTGTATTTCAGGTTTTCCGGCCATTAAAAGTGCTCCAAAAAAATCCGGAAAAATCAGATAAAAAATCAGCGACTCGGAAGCTTCCGGAAACACGAAAGGAGTGAAGGGGGGCCACCACAGGGACTCCAGAAGGGTCGCTGGTGCGGCCCCACCCTAGGCCGCGCCAGGGAGACTCCTGGCTGCCCTGTGGCCCCTCTCGGTGCCCCCCTTCGCCTATATTTACCCCCAGTGACGGAAACCCCTAAGATCGATCCCTCTTTCGCGATCTCGCCTCTGTACCACCGCCGCCGCCGTTTCAAGATCGGGGCTGCCTGGAGAAGCTACTCCGGCACCCTGCCGGGTGAAGCTACCCCCTCCGAGAGACCATCCATAGCCATGGACGCCTCCCGTATGTACCGTGAGTAGTTTCCCTTGGACCATGGGTCCGTGACCAGTAGATATGTGATCTATCTCTCCCTTCTTTGTGCTTCCACTTTCGAGACCTCGTGAGCTGCCTCACATGATCGAGGCACCTTTGTAATTTTCTGCCGTTGCTATGCTGAGTTTGTTGGGATCTAATGGATTATGAAACTATGTTCAGATTGTGATGAGTAATATATTTGGTTCTTCTCTTTTATATTTTGTTCTTGAGTAAATTCTTGCATTTTCTCCGTTGCCGTATTTTACTTTGGCCAAGTGATTTATTGCAACTCCAAGAGGGAGCGTTATGCTTGATTGTGGGTTCAGCCCCTTGATGTCTAGCTTGAGTGACAGAAACATGAGACTAGGGGATGTGTTGTTGCCACCAGGGATAAAACAACGGTGCTTGTATCCGCGGGTGCAAGGATTGTTTACTTTACGCCAAGTTCTTTTAATGCAATTTTCTGTTGCTTTGAGTTTACACTTTGGGTGGGATTGACAACTTAATACCAGCGAGATGTTCTGGATAGATAGCTCAAGGTGGATGATTCGTAGTAGATGCAGATGGATTTCGGTCTACTTACCTTGGCGTACTGCCCATTGCTTTTGAGCCCTTCCTTTCTTTGCAGCATAGTTAGCATTGCGGTGCCCTCATAATCCTGTCAATTTCCCAACTGTGATTTGTTTACCTCGCTAGCACTTGTATCGTCTTTTGGGAGAGAGACATCACTAGTGAAAATCACGTGACCTTGGTCCATCTTCATATCATTGTTTACACCCTCAATTTACTTTCAGTCTTTACTTTCAGTTGCCACTATCATTATCTCTTGCGTTGATCCTTTGTAAACGGCAAGGCCGGAGGAATTGACAACTCCTTTGTACTCGTTGGGAGCAAAGTTATTTGTATCTGTGTGCAGTTCCAGGTGAAGTTAGCAACCTCGGCGCCATTGTTCACTTTACCACCTTCTTGTATCCTTCGGAGTCCTACGGGAGACAAACCTTGCTATCTTTGCCAAGGGAAAACTTTCCGCTGCACTATATCTCACTCTGCACTTGGGGTAACCAACGAGGCTTGAAGAGTATTAACACTCTCTTGCCATCAGCAAGTTTTCTTGCGCCGTTGCCGGGACTCCAGCCTACAAGATAGGGGAGTTGCACACTATCTTTTATCTTTACTTTTTAGTCTTATTAGTTTACCTTTCAGTTTTTACTTTTGTGTCCCTTATCAAAAATACCAAAAATACCTGCTGCTACTATGGGTTCCAATGAAAACACTAAGTTGTGTGACTTCACTAGTCACAACAACAGTGACTTTATCTGCACTCCTATTGCTACACCTGCTACTTCAGCACCTTCTTATGAGATTAAACCTGCTTTGCTGAACCTTGTTATGAAAGATCAATTCTCTGGTGCTAGAGATGATGCTGCTTTGCATTTAAATAATTTTATTGAGCTTTGTGATATGCAGAAGTACAAAGAAGTAGATGGTGAAATTGTTAAGCTTAAGCTTTTTCCTTTCTCTTTGAGGGATGAAGCTAAAATCTGGTTTCAATCCTTGCCTAAGAATAGCATAGATTCTTGGGATAAGTGCAAGGATGCTTTTATCGGGAAGTACTATCCCCCTGCTAAAATTATTCAATTGAGGAGTAACATTATGAATTTCAGGCAATTGGATAATGAACACGTTGCCCAGGCATGGGAACGTATGAAGACGCTTGTCAAGAACTGCCCTACACATGGACTGACTACCTGGAAGGTTATCCAGACTTTTTATGCAGGCTTGAACTTTACCTCGCGGAACCTGTTAGATTCGGCCGCGGGAGGAACCTTTATGTCGACCACACTTGGTGCTGCCACAAAGCTACTTGACGAGATGATGCTGAACTACTCTTAGTGGCACACCGAAAGATCTCCAACTGGTAAGAAGGTAAATTCTGTCGAGGAGATCTCCTCTCTAAATGAAAAAGTTGACCTTATCATGTCTCTACTTACCAAGCAGTCTCCTATTGATCCTCAAAATGTACATTTAAATTCTTTGATTGCTCAGGATCAAGTAGATGTGAACTTTATCTCTAGAAACAACTTCAACAATAATTCTTATAGGAGTAATTTTGGTAGCAACAATCCTAGGCCTTTCCCATCCCACAACTATGGGAACAACAACACTTATCCTAGCACCAAAAACTCCACCTCTGAACTAGAGAGTATGCTTAGAGACTTTATCACCACCCAAAAGTCGTTCAACAAGAATGTGGAAGAAAAACTAGCTAAATTAGATAATCTTTGTTTGAAGGTAGATAACTTAGCCCTTGATGTTAAGATGTTAAAAATCAGAACCTCTCCCCTTGAGGAGAGTAAGGTCACTCCTATTAATGCTATCCAGTTACAAATCAATGAAAATATTAGGATGATGGCTAAACTCAAAGAAAGATGAGCTAGAGAAAAAGAGAAAGAGGATAGAATTAAGAGCCTTCCTACTTACCACACAATAGCTACTATCCAAGTAGTTGAGGATGTCCAAACTGTTAGCAGCCATCACACCCCTAGTTCCACTGGTCCTATCAATGGTGATGCTACCACCTCAACCATAGATGAAGAAACCTCTATGAACTTAGAGGCTATCAAACAAGTGAGCTTAAATGATATCACTACCTCCTTGATAGATAGTAGTGATCTAGACTTTGAAAACTGCACTTTATCTGAAGTTATTGGTTTCCTACACAAGATGTCTAGAGACCCCCACACTAGCACACTTAATCTGGCCTTCACAGAGCATATCACCAATGCTCTAATCAACGTTAGGGAGGATAAGCTTAGACTAGAATCCTCCATACCTAGGAAGCTAGAAGATGGTTGGTATCCTATGATAAAAATCAAATTGAATAACTTCTCTTGTTATGCTCTTTGTGATGTTGGAGCAAGTACGTCTGTTATGTCCAAAAGAATGTATGATATGCTTGAATTAAAACCTTTTGATCTCTATTCTTTTGGTGTTCGTCTTGTCGATTCTTCCATGAAGAAACCTTTGGGGAAGATCGACGATGTTCTTATCATAGTCAATGACAATTATGTTCCCGTTGATTTTACTATTATGGACATTGAATGTGAACCTTCTTGTCCAATTATTTTGGGACGTCCTTTTCTTCGCACAGTTGGTGTTGTTATTGATATGAAAGAAGGGATTATCGAATTCCAATTCCCTCTCAAGAAAGGGATGGAACACTTCCCTAGGAAAGAGATTAAGTTACCTTTTGAGTCCGTCACACGGGCTAGTTATTTTCTTGAAAAGAATTGATCTTTTGCATTAAGCCTAGATAATGGCTTTAAAGAAGCGCTTTCGGGAGGCAGCCCGCAACGAATTTAGGCTTTTCTTTTTGTTTTTCTTCTGTTTTTAGTGGTCTTGATGATTGTTACTACTGTAGCAACATCATTGTATCTTTACTTTTCAAGCTTTGTGCCTTTTATAGCCTCATAAGACAAGGGAAGTTAAAGTTGTGACATGCTGTCCAGAAAACAGATTCTGTCCTTGTGACTAGAAAAATCAGAGAAAATCCCAGTTCATCTTTTTGAGCTGAAATTTTTACACAGCGTGCTTTATACAATTACGAAACTTGCGTATGTTATGAGTTTTTTGATTTGAGTTGCAGAAGTATCCATAAAAAATTCTTTCCTATCTTCTGTTCTGTTTTTCATAGATTCTGCCACATTTTGTCTCTCCTTACTTTTGCAAACCTTAAGCTTGCTTTTTGTTTGCAAAAACTTTTTGGAAATCTTGATAAACAGAAGATTTTCAAGATTATCTTTATTTCCAGTAGATAAAAATTATTTTATTAGGGTACTAACCTCTCCAATCAGTCTACAATGAGTTATGTATGAAGTGAGTTTTCAAGTGCGCGATGGAAGATGATGAAAGAAGATCTTGGAGTGTCAAACGCTCAAGCTTGGGGATGCCCATGTGCACCCCCAATAAATATTCAAGGAGACTCAAGCGTCTAAGCTTGGGGATGCCCCCGTGCATCCCCTTCTTCATCAACAATTATCAGTTCGTCTCTCGTTGCACTATATTTTTATCACTTCATGTGTTATGTGCTATACTTGGAGCGTCTCGCTCATTACTTTTCTAGGTTTGTTTTTGCTTTGTTTGCTGTAGTAACAAGTTAGATCCCAGC
Source organism: Bromus sterilis (assembly GCA_950022295.1). Classification (NCBI taxonomy): domain Eukaryota; kingdom Viridiplantae; phylum Streptophyta; class Magnoliopsida; order Poales; family Poaceae; genus Bromus; species Bromus sterilis. Next base: position 130,309,237 of record OX465601.1, on the reverse strand, counting down.
TTACTTACTCTTTTCTGTGGGAGAGATACACGCTCCGCCTGAACTAGAACTCCTCATAGGAGTTGCATGCTTATTCTTTTAGCTGTGAGTTATTCTTTTTCTTTTCTTAGCTGCTGCTCTGCTTAGTTGTAGTTCTTTAGTTTTTCTAGAGCTTTAATTTTGTTTTAGGTTGAACTTTCTATAGGTTGCATGTTTTATCTTGTTAGAGAGTTTGCCTGTTGCACTGATTTTTGTGTCTTGACTAGAAGTAGGTAGTTAAAGTTGTTGTTCTCTTTGTAGTAGTAACTTGCAAAAGTTTTGAGGTACTGACTAGAGTAATGTTTGAACTTTTGGTGTCAAGAGCTCGAGCCTATTAGTGATAGATGTCGTATTTTGGGAAATCCGTGTGTTTTTTGAAAACCAAAAAAAAACCTGTTGAGAACTCTAGCTACTAGATGGATCACTAACCTCTGGAGGGTTCGAATATTAGAGTACACTCACGTACCATGATTCGAGGATGCGCAAGGATAACCAAACCCCCATACACTCCTCCTCGGGGTACTTGTCTCTTTGTGAACCTCCTGATTAGATTGAGAGTTACCGATAATAAGTAGATGAGTTCTTCGGATTAATGTGAGTATTCGAAAGTTGACACTTCCACCCACCTATACTTCTTCTAGCCTCTTCGGTACCATGCATTGCCCTTTCTCATCTTGAGAGTTGGCGCATACTTCGCCGGTGCATCCAAACCCTTGGCACGATACGCTCTGTCATCATAAACCTCCTTATATCTTTCCTCAAAACAGCCACCATACCTACCTACAAGGCATTTCCATAGCCTTTCCGAGATACATTGCCATGCAACATCCACCTTCTCATGACTTGATCTTCATTTCATACATGTTCCTGCTATCCTGGCAGAGGCATACATTTGCATCATGATAGTTACATCTTCTTTATGTGAGTACCTTTGTAAAGTGTGAAAGATCTCATATATTCTTGTAAAATATAGAGTGTTGCCCCTAAAGTGAGGAAAAGATCCCAAAGAAGACAAAATCAAAAGATCCCAAAGAGGACAAATGAGAGTTATATAGAAAGAGCCATTGAGGCCACCAAAAAATACAAAAAAATAGAAAAAATAGAAAAAGAAATAAAAAGAGAGAAGGGGGCACACTACTATTCCTTTTGAGAGATCCACACTAGTACTTCATCCTCTATCCCTTGTACTCCATAGAGATCATCATCATGCATATAGCTATGTGGAGACCTTCACACTATAGAACTTGGCTTGTATATTCCAATGATGAGCCTCCTCAAACGAGCTCTAGGTCTTCTTGAGCAAGCAAGTTAGATGCACCCCCACTAGTTCCATTGGAGAGCTTTTAGCTCACATGTGCATCTGTTGCATGGCAATCCCTACTCCTCACATCATATCTGTCATATGGACTTCTCTCGCCTATGATTGTCCTCATTGATGTGAGCCTTTCACACCTTTTTGTCTTCCTCCTCCACCTTCTTTCTGTTTCGCCTTTTAGGTGTCAACTTTCTTGCTCACGCTCATCCATTGCATGAGTGCTCAAAATATCGAAAGGGAGTGGATCAGTTTGACTTGTACCTGACTAGTGGTATGGGGACGAGTCAAGATAAGAATCCAAAGGAGACTAAGTGTGAAACTTTACTAGATAGTTGTTCTCAACAATTACTTTTTTCTCTCGTATTTCCCTATCCCCTGCTTGCACGCAAACACCATCTGGAGACATTTGAGTCACGGACAGCGAGAGCTCTTGCACCTTTTGTTCTTTTGTTGCTTGTGTCAGTGCTAATATAGACTCTTGCATGTTAAGACTTAAATTGAATTGCATGATTTGATTGCTTACTTAAAAGTCCTTATATGTTTGTGTGGCATGTCACCACAGAAATTATGCTTGTTATCATTTACCTACTCGAGGACGAGCAGGAATTAAGCTTGGGGATGTTGATACGTCCCAAACGTATCTATAATTTCTGCTTCCTCCATGCATGTTTTGTGTGACTTTGCCATGTTTTGCTTGAACTTTCATACACTTTTGAGCATATTTGGACTAATCTATTAACCCAGTGCACCCAACTGCCAGTTATTGTTTTCTGCTGTTTTTGTATTTCAGGTTTTCCAGCCATTAAAAGTGCTCCAAAAAACCCGGAAAAATCAGATAAAAAATCAGCGACTCGGAAGCTTCCGGAAACACCAAAGGAGGGAAGGGGGGCCACCACAGGGACTCCAGAAGGGTCCCTGGCGCGGCCCCACCCTAGGCCGCGCCAGGGAGCCTCCTGGCTGCCCTGTGGCCCCTCTCGGTGCCCCCCTTCGCCTATATTTACCCCCCGTGACAGAAACCCCTAAGATCGATCCCTCTTTCGCGATCTCGCCTCTGTACCGCCGCCGCCTCCGTTTCAAGATCGGGGCTGCCTGGAGAAGCTACTCCGGCACCCTGCCGGGAGAAGCTACCCCCTCCGAGAGACCATCCATAGCCATGGACGCCTCCCGTATGTACCGTGAGTAGTTTCCCTTGGACCATGGGTCCGTGACCAGTAGATATGTGATCTATCTCTCCCTTCTTTGTGCTTCCACTTTCGAGACCTCGTGAGCTGCCTCACATGATCGAGGCACCTTTGTAATTTTCTGCCGTTGCTATGCTGAGTTTGTTGGGATCTAATGGATTATGAAACTATGTTCAGATTGTGATGAGTAATATATTTGGTTCTTCTCTTTTATATTTTTTTCTTGAGTAAATTCTTGCATGTTCTCCGTTGCCGTATTTTACTTTGGCCAAGTGATTTATTGCAACTCCAAGAGGGAGCGTTATGCTTGATTGTGGGTTCAGCCCCTTGATGTCTAGCTTGAGTGACAGAAACATGAGACTAGGGGATGTGATGTTGCCACCAGGGATAAAACAACGGTGCTTGTATCCGCGGGTGCAAGGATTGTTTACTTTACGCAAAGTTCTTTTAATGCAATTTTCTGTTGCTTTGAGTTTACACTTTGGGTGGGATTGACAACTTAATACCAGCGAGATGTTCTGGATAGATATCTCAAGGTGGATGATTCGTAGTAGATGCAGATGGATTTCGGTCTACTTACCTTGGCGTACTGCCCATTGCTTTTGAGCCCTTCCTTTCTTTGCAGCATAGCATTGCGGTGCCTTCATAATCCTGTCAATTGCCCAACTGTGATTTGTTTACCTCGCTAGCACTTGTATCGTCTTTTCGGAGAGAGACATCACTAGTGAAAATCACGTGACCTTGGTCCATCTTCATATCATTGTTTACACCCTCAATTTACTTTCAGTCTTTACTTTCAGTTGCCACTATCATTATCTCTTGCGTTGATCCTTTGTAAACGGCAAGGCCGGAGGAATTGACAACTTCTCTGTACTCATTGGGAGCAAAGTTATTTGTATCTGTGTGCAGGTCCAGGTGAAGTTAGCAACCTCGGCGCCATTGTTCACTTTACCACTTTCTTGTATCCTTCGGAGTCCTACGGGAGACAAACCTTGCTATCTTTGCCAAGGGAAAACTTGCCGCTGCACTATATCTCACTCTGCACTTGGGGTAACCAACGAGGCTTGAAAAGTATTAACACTCTCTTGCCATCAGACGTCCAAACCGTCATTATGACGATCCAGAAGAGGTGACGGATCAAGAAAATCTAGCATCGTCATACGTCATCAAACAGCACGACAACGCATCCCAAAGGGAAAGAATAAAGGTAAACACAGTTGGAAAGATCCAAACGATTTCAAGAGCCAGCCATACGTCTAAATTTTCTGACTATAAAAATTCTTACTCTCATCGGGAGTACCCTTTTGAGTCCGGGTGCTCCCTTACCCAGAAGGCAAAAATGTGCTCGAGTGATCACTCGCACCAGCAGAAAACAACATACTCTCAGAGTTCGGGTGCTCCCTCACCCTAAAAGAAGAAAATCATTTGAGTGACCACTCGCAAAAAAGACTCAGCAATTCAATAAACATGACTTACTCGCACACTCGACGACTTTCCGAGTAAGTGCTATCTTATTTTCCTCGCCTGGGTTCATTTCAAGCTCCGCGAGTGACGACTAAAACAACTCACTTGATTGTTTATTCCAAGTGGGTGCATTGCTAAATCAGGCTCCGTGCCTCAACAAAAACAAATTATGCCTGGGCTACGACACACTGTACCTAGATGCCACGCAAGCTTAGCGTGTAGGTAAGACCCCGCTGCAAAGAACGGCCGGGCCAGGACTTGCCGCAGAGCGATTTCACTCCCGGCCTTTTCCATGCGCTCGCATGATAGAAAGAGCCGAGCGGACGCGCTCAGGCTATGTGCTTAGACTGGCGGCAATTGATCCTATAAGACCTACAGCGGCATGACTTTGCTTGACACCAGTGTTCCAAGTTCATGTCGAGGGACATGATCTTGATTGGGCTACTGTGGTATTTGTCACTAGCACAATTCACCAAGGCTCTGCCAGTCGACTCCTTAGGACCTTTCAGCTTAGCAATCCCTCGAAACAGATATTGTCATGGCTCAAAACTGCCAGCGACCCGTAGCGATGCCACGCTTACAAACAGTAAAGCGCAGAAGAATTCGAGTCCCTGCGCGACTCTTCGAGTCCCTCAGGCACTCGGGGGCTACTGACGAGGGGTGACCCCACGAATCCTACATGTGAGACTACCTGGTGCGCATGAAGACAGAAGGTCCGCTGGAAAGCTACGACAAGCCCGCGATTGGCCCAACCAGGCACCGATGTAGGAGTCCGTGACTAATATGGAAGGCGCAACTTGGCGAACAAGGCAAGACTAGAACTAGGAAACTACTTCTGTAACCTAGCACGGACTCCCCGAGACCTAGCCTAGTATATAAAGGCTAGGAGGGGAGGCGTCCAGAACAACTCAATACGCATCTACTCATCCTAGCCTTGCGAGAACTCGCCTTGGCCTCCACTGTAATCGCCCCTCACGTAATAATATCGAGCAGGAAGTGCTTCTCCTATTAGCCGACGAGTATCGTCCAACCTGTGCCTATCTCTATGACTAACCCAGGGTCCCTGACCATGGAATTTGCCGGGGTTGATCCCCGTCAACCACTAAAACTGAAAGTAAAAATATTTTGGGTTGCCTCCCAATAAGCCCTTTCTTTTGTGCCTTTTAGCTAGGCATTAAGATTATAGAAGAACCTCTCACAAGAGAATAAGAGTTGAAGCAAAAGAGAACATTAAGAAGCAAATATGAGACACATTTAAGTCTAACCCACTTCCTATGCATGGGCATCTTGTAAGCAAATAAATCAAAGAAGCACAATGCAATAAGCATAGGAAGGTGGATCAAGAACAACTTCAAAAGTTTCAACAAAGAGAGAGGTGTTTTTGTTACAAGAAAGTTTCTACAACCAAACTTTCCTCTCTCAAAATAATTTTTAGTAGCATCATGAACAACATCAAGAATATAACTATCACATAAAGAATATTGTTCATGACCCACAAGCATAAGTATATTACTTTCAATACAGTCACTAGGATCATAAGATAAATGCATCCCATCACATTGAGCCTTAATAAGAGCATAATTCTCCGGAATATGAGTTGGAGATTTCAAAAGAATAATAGGACAATTAAGTGTGGGTGCAATAGCAACAATTTCATGCTTAACATGAGGAACTATAGCAAGTTCATCTCTGTAAGCATCATCCAAAGTGGCATCTTGGCCAAAAACACAACAAGTATCAAGTTCTTCGGGAAGGGATATTTCAAGTGAGTCCTCGGAATCATATGATTCCTCATCATAGCAATCATTGGCCTCTTCTTGGGCAGAAAACATTTTGTTTTTAAAATCCTCAATATAATCATTGCAAACATAATTCTCAAAGCAATAAGCAAGAACTGGAAAGTTTTTCAGACTTGTGAATAGTATCGCAATACTTTTCAATCAAAGAAGAAATCTCATAAGCACCCTTAAAAGCAACAAACTCTTCAATCTTTTCAACATCAAAGTAATCATAAACACCTTTAGCATAAGTAGATAGGATCTCATTTTCATTAAACTCACATTGGAAAGGAAAGTGTTTACGATCTATTTCAGAGCATATTTGGGTGGTTCCATACCCATGGTAACATAGCATCACTAGGCAAAGATAAACAAAGCAAACAAACCAAAACAAGAAAGCAAACTAGAACAAGGTAAATAATTTTTTTGTGGTTTTTGATATAAGACTCTAAAGCAAAAACTAGAAAGTAAACTAACAAGACAAAAAAGCAAAGGTAAAAGATAGTGTGAAACTCCCCTATCTTGAAGATTGGAGTCCCCAGCAACGCCGCCAGAAATTAGCTTGATGCTAGCGAGGAAATTTTCTTTTTCTCGCCCGTCGTTGGTCACCCCATGTGGAAGGTTGAGATGTAGCTAGCAGCAAATTTCCCTCGGTTAAGACACCAAGGTTTTTCTCCGACGGACTCTGAATTCTTCAAGCAGGTGTCAACGGCGCCAGAGATTAAGTTGCCTAAAGAAGATGAGTTTGACGTGGATCTGCACACAATAACTTTGCTCCCAACGAGTTCAGAGAGGTTGTCAAGGCAGCCTCCGGAGATAGTGATTAGATATTCCTCTATGTTGATCAAGGCATCTTTGATGTAATTGCTATGTTGTATTTGTTGGGATCTGATAAATTATGAGATTATGATCAGATTATTCATAGTACTCCCTCCGATCCATATTACTTGTCTTAAAATGGATGTATCTAGATGCATTTTAGTGATAGATACATCAATTTTAGGACAAGTAATATGGATCGGAGGAAGTATTTATTTTATATCTTCTATATGTGTTCTTTTTTAGTTTTCTTGCATGCTCTCTGTTATACTTATTACTTTGTCCAAGTACGGAAATGGAAAATGGAGGACGAGCTCCAATGAGCCCTTCAAAATGCAAAACCCTAAGGGCTCGTTTGATTCATAGGAATTTCATAGGATTCTTGTAGGATTTTATCCAATGGGATTTTTTCCTACGTTACTCATTTGATTCATAGGAATTGTTCCTATAAGAATTTTTCCCGTAGGAATTTTTGTACTACTTCCTATAGGAATCCTAACATTCACTCCAACCTCTTTCTACAATTACTTTGATGGAATCAAACAAACTTTGGTGCAAGCAAAATCCTATAGGATTAGAGTGAGCATGCCATTGCAATCCTATGATTTTCCTACCCTATGAATCAAACAAGCCCTAAATTTGTGAAATTTCATATTTTTACATTTCAAAAAATTCTGAAAAAAAATACTTAGAGATAGATGAAGGCACAATGCATAAGTGTGTAAAATTTAAGAACAAAAAACTAAAAGTGAGGGATGTGCAAAAAAACAAATCTAAGATTTTTTAACACATGGTACTATTCATCTTCACATACCATGAATTTTTCTTTTTTGTGTAGATCACATTTTAAAGTATTTCATCCTAAACTTTTACATGCATACACCTCACATCCTTGTTTACTTGTTAAAAAATCAGATTTTAAAAAAAACTTTAAAACAGGTTTTTTGAATTTTCTAAAAATAGGATCCATAGAGCTCTCGTCTAAGTAGTGTTTTATAACTTGAGAGAGCGTTGTGCTCAATAGTGGGTTCATGCCTCCTTGCGTCTGGGCACGAGTGATAGAAACGTCTAAGGTGGTGGATGTGTTGGTGCTATGCCAAGGGTAAACAGCTGTCTTTGTGGCTACTTTTTGCTCATGGATGTTACTTACATTATGTACTAATATTATAGCATAAGCATGTTTCCTAGCAACTTAATACGAGTGAGATGCTCTGGATAGAGGTCTTAAGGTGGACTTTTAATAGTAGATGTTATTGAATGACGGTCTACTTACCTTGATGTAATGCCTGCATGATTTGAAACTTGTGCTCTTTGTGACACAATCAGCATTGTGGTGCATTGATACGTTTATAATTATGTCAATTGCTCAGTTGTAAAAAAATCACCTGGCATGTTTATCGTCTTTGGAGAGACACCACTAGTGAAGACGTGGCCCCTGGTCCATATTCCACCATTGATTACCACCATCTGCATTTACGTTTTTCTTTCTTTTGTTTGTTGCACATTTTACTCTTTGTGTACTTGAGCCATCGTTTTGATTCAACTTCTTGGTACCGTCTTTGAGCTCGTCGAGAACTAGTTGACCCTTTGTTTTCCTATTCAGTTTCAACCAGCAATGGTATCAAGTGCTTGCCCTCATTTTGGTTGTACAAAGTGGATGAAAAGCCCAACTAGAAAAAAGAACACTCAAAAGATTCTAACAACCGATAACAATGTACAAATGACGAAATGTAAAGCGATCCAAACTTGCATTATATTAAATCTAACACCATTTTGGTTTTGGACAATGATTGACGTTCTTTTGAATGGTGGACCATATGTGGGAGAGAGACCTCATTGCATATGCTATGGATAGCGTGTGGCTCCACTTAGTTTTTGTGTTCATTGTATTTTTTGTGGATTTTTTTGTCATGACACTATTTTTCCACAAAGTGGATCCATGCTTATGGGAACCAAGATTCCCACAATAACATGTCTTCATAGGTTCAAAATGCATAGCCTCTTGACCATCATGTATCATGTTCATCATGAATGCGTCCTACAATATGCATGGCAATGAAACTACGATTTCTAAATTGATACAATGGTATATGCATCAAATGAATCAATCAGTACAATGGCACATAGGGAAAGAATGTGTCGTGACTTGTACCATGTTCATGGTTGGACATTCCGTCGAACCTGACGTGGGCATGCCCGACACGGGCGTTTGTCGATGTTGTCCAAACTCGTTGGAGTTGTGCCATGTTGTACACCGTCTTTGGGACGACATCCTCTTTCGCCCAACCATTAGAGATGCATGGCCACCGGGAGATCGGAAAGGAGTTAGGCTTGACCGATGACTTATTCCTTCTCGCAGTCTCGACATACGTAAGAGGACTGAACGCGCCCAAATCCATGTTTTAGGCTTCTCCATAGTTACCTACTCTGCAGCTTCCCAAACACGATGTCGGGTGCGCTAGTTCCTCCAGGTGACGTTCTATGCATTGGAAGAGACGGCGGTCGAGAGCGACATGGACTCCGACGAGGCATCTTCCATGGCGGCGGTGAGGCCAGGGTACTCAACGTCGACATTGGACAATGAATCTGAAGACGACATGGACGGGGAGCAAGGGTGGAGGAGGGCGATGGTTGGGACACGGGAAAGGGAGGATGGACGCGGAGAGGTGGGCAACTGGATTGGAGGACTTGGTTAATTTGGAAAGTTTTGCAATAGATCTGACCTATCGAACTCAACATGGCAGACACGTCGGGTGCTTATGGGTCTTCCCGTATCCGTTCTGAAATAAGTGTCTTAACTTTATACTAACTTTAGTACAAAGTTGTACGAGAGTTGAGACACTTATTTTGGAACAGAGGGAATAGATAGGATCTGTGTTAGCTGAATTCATCAGTAAATGTGTTAATTTGAATCATCAATGGGTTTGCGCTTGAGTAGTTTTGGTAATAGTCATGCGACCTTAGCTGTGGTCTCCCAACATCTTTACTTGGTAACATGTTCATTCCTATTTGAAATGACAATGTGAAAACACAAATCCTCTGTGTTACAACGCTGGTAGAAGATATTGAAGGTGTTTCCATTGAAAAGAAATAATGTACGTAGGTGATATTATGATCTGTCTCACCTTTTCCGACCACGCAAAAGCTTTAGATGTCATGTGACAGTTTTCCATTGCTCTTAACCGGCTTCATCATCTTGTGGGCAGCAGCCTTGAGGGTCTCATCGCTCTTGCAGAACGCGAACCTCACATAACGGTGATGGTAGCTTTGGTCGTGAGCATCTGCGTGGAAGAAGCCACAGCCAGGTACTGCTGCGACACCAGCATTGTTGATCAAGTTTGTCACGAAATCTATCTGCATTGACAGTACAGAGAAATGGTCTCGGTTGTTGAGTGGTAGTTCTCTATTGGACTTCAAAAAATCAAAAGCATTTTATTGATAGAGACAGTAACAACACGCTGAACAGTCGGTGCTTAACAATATACCTAAGCTTCACGAGTCTTGACACAATTAGTTATACAATATCTGAAAATCTATATATGGTTAACCGTTCTGGGTTAGTTTGTCTTCAGAGGGACCAGTGTAACTAATAAAGCAAACATATGTGAGTGCAATAATTTATTGCTTCACCTCCCAATTTAATCAACAATTGTTTGTTCCACGTGGTTGAATTGTCAGATAATAGTTATGTTTCTCATTCATGATCTCATATTTAAACAAAATTTCAGTATGTAAAAGAAACTCACATCGGAAATTTGCCAAGACTTGGGCAACTCAGCAAACACAAAGACTGAACCTTGTGGCTTGAAGCTAATGTGGCAGCCATAATTCTTTAGTAATTGAAGAATGAAGTCTCTTCTCTCTGTGTAGTCCTTTCCAAGGTAAGTACGGTTAAATTGATGTTGAAATTGGATAGAAAGATATTAATCATAAACAGTTCGTATGAAACCTTACTTTTCTAAGGGACTCATAGTAGTCTGGTGTGCTGGTTAGCGCAATCAATGCAGCTTCTTGGAATGGTGCAGGAGCTGAATCTGTCAGTTTGACATGGATATTTCTTATTGCTGCGGCTATGTTTGCTGCAGCACAAGCCCAGCCAATTCTCCAACCTAGTCAGTTTACACAGCTAAAGTTAACATCCCACATCACTAGCAAAATTTACACCGAGTACAGTTATATGGTGTTGTTCGTTCCATACAGACTCATAGTAAATCTGTACAAGTGTAAAATAAAAAAGGGTAAATCTGAACAACTGTTCAATAGAAAAAGGTAAATCTGTACAATGAGCCTATCTATGCAACTGAGTAACCCACCAGTTACACTGTACGTTTTTGACAGTGAGGATGTGATGATTGTCCTCTCTTGCATTCCTGGAAGAGAAGCCAGAGAGATATGCTTGTTCTCATCATAAGTAATATACTCGTAAACCTAGAATATCCGGAATCTCAGACTCATTTCCAAAACAGAAAAAGAGATTAACGAATTTATTGAAGATGTTTAGCTATTTCTGTCTACCATCATGCAAATTTACCTCGTCAGTTATTGCAAAGCAGTCCATTTTCTGACAAGCTTGAGAAATGATAAGGAATTCCGCCTTGCTAAATACTTTCCCAGTTGGATTATGTGGGCTGCAGTAATGAGATTTAACCATGTGACAAATTGAAACACCACCAATGGACTCAACCAAATTAGTGATCCAGTGAGTGCAAATCACTCGTGCTATTTACAAAGGTGAGTCTCGTAGTGATAAATATAACAGGGAGATCTATTCAGTTTTTTTTTTTTTGAGGGGAGGGAGATCTATTCAGTTAGCAGCATATGCATTGCCATACAAAACAGTGGGAACTATTCACCTATTTAAGACCACTGCCTTTGTCCGACTCGTAAACGATTTCAGAAACTTATCCGCGTCCAGTGTCCAAGAAGGTGGATCCAATGGTACATACACCTTCATGTACATAAATCAAATTGCATAAACATATGATTAGATAAAAGAAGATCATCACCATTCATGTTGGAAAAAATAAAACTCTGAACTATACGAAAGGCTTACAGGGACACCACGGGCCAGTTCAATGCATGTTTGATACGTTTCGTAAGCAGGGTCGAAGAGCAGGACCTCGTCCCCTGGGTCTAGAACTGCATGAACACAAACCGCATAGGCATCAGCATACATTCCCCTTGGCCCTTGAGCTTCCACGATTCAGTAGCTCATAGATACAGAATGCGCATTAGTAGTTTGCATGAAGAACTGCTACTACTTGCAAATATTGCCGCGGCGAAGGCCTCGGATTGGCCGCAGCAGATGGCAAAGTCCGTGAGGGGGTCGAAGACGAGGCCGTGGTCCCGTTTCATCGTCTCCGCGAGGACGTCGCAGATCCCCTGCACATGCCTTGAACCAACCGACCAACCAAATACACGTCACATAGAGCGATAGAAGAATCGGCAACAATCGAGTCGCGGGAGAATCCGCTGTGTGCGTCAGAGATGGCGATGGCGGCGGGAGGGAAGCGGACCTGTACTGGTTGAGGTCGGCGGCGATGGCGGCGGCGGCGGCGGCCTTGACGTGGGCGGGCGCGGGGAAGTCGGGGAACCCCTCGGCGAGGTTGACGGCGCCGACGCGCTGCGCGAGGTGCGAGAGCTGCTGGATGGGCGACGGGGCCGCTCGCTTCGACGCCTCTGACAGCTTCCTCTCCATTGCTTGCTCCCGTCGACCTCAACTGCTACTCCCTGTTCAACTCCGTTGGAGTCTCTTGTCAGCTCGCAACGTTTGGATAAGGCATAGGGCCGTAGGATCCGGGCGGCGCAGGCGCGAGTTCAAAACGCAGAGAAACGAAGGCTCTCAAATCTCAATCTGACAAGTCATACATAAACATCCGGTGCATTCAAAGGGTTCGCATTCACGACAAATCCAATCATTAGAGGGCATCTACAATTATAATTAGATAAATTTAGCGCATCAAGCATTTTAGTTTTAAGCATTTAGATGGACTTCGACATGTGCCTGAAGTCCGGTAGGAAGACATGTGCCTGACGTCCGATAGGAATAGGCATCGACCGAATGTTTGGTGCAGAAGGAGCATCGACCGAACGAATACATTCGGGAGGTGTTTGTTTGGTGAATATTTGCTCGTACCTGTTTCCGTCGTAAAGATATTACGTTACATTCGTTTGTTTTATTTACACCGTAATCCATTTCCTCCGTAAACAGATCCAACCATATACTCGCTCGTTACCCCACATCCATCCGTGGTAACAGATCCGGTCCCTCCCTCACGACGCCTTTCTCCCCCACGACGCCCTCCTCCCTCCTCCCTTCGGACGCAGCTTCATCTCGATCCCCGTCCAGCACCGCCGCCGCCGCCCGACCCCGACCGCCTCCCCGCGATCCCCTACTCCTCCCCGTCCCAAATTGACCCCCCCCCCTCCTGTTGAAGCCGCCGGCGTACATCCTGGCTAGGGGATCCATTGACGCCGACGAGGATGCACAGTTGAGGCCGCCTCCCTAGAGCAGCAAGACTCATCTCGGAATTTCCAGGCCATCTCCTTCATCAAGCTTTTGCTTCAGATATGTTGTGATATGCTACTGTATTCTTGTTTCCTTTACGGAGCAAAACCAAACAAGATGACAATTGAAGCGTTACAACTTTGATTCCTGTGTAATCTGTTTCCTTTTACGTTACCATTACTAGCCACCGAAACAAACACCTCCTCGGTACGAGAGGCTCTTCAGCTCGAACACCTCTCCTCGTTCGTACGTCTCTCTGGTTCTATGTAAAAGCCTTAAAGAGAAAGACAAGGCCCAAAATAACACAAAATAATCTAATTAAAAAATATATTGTGATTACAATAAAGTCCATATTTCGTCACGGATATAAAAATGGAAAAAAATCACATAGCCCATTCATAAAATTGCCATGCTATTCTTTATACAAAATTTTCATGCTTTATAAAAAAAATGAGACTACCATGCATGTGAAATAATACATAAAAAATGATCAAAAATAGTTGCCATGATCAATAAACCAAATTTGGCACCATTAAGTAAGAAAAAAAACATAAAAAATTGTCGTCGAAGTAAATACAAATTTTCCATGTCAATTTTATATTGAAATTTGCCATAGTGTGTTGATTAAAATTGTCATGTTTTGTGTGAGAAATTTATCGTATATGTAATCCTAACACAAAATTAATAACCGAACAATTTGCCATGGCAAAACTTGATATTAAAAATGCCATGTTGTTTCAATTAAATTCATAAAAGTAGTATGACAACAAAATGTGAATTGCCATATCACAGAAATAAAAATTGCCATATCACATAACTAAGAATTGTCATATCACAGAAATAAAAAATTCATGTCACATAACTAAGAATTGTCATATCGCAGAAATAAAAATTGTCATGTCACATAACTAAGAATTGTCATATCGCAGAAATAAAAAAAAATTATATCACAGAAATATGAATTGCCATGTCACATAACCAAGAATTGTCATATCACAGAAAATAATAAATGGCAAGATACAAAAATAAGAATTGCCATGGCAAATTTCTTACATATACGCATGGCAATTTTCAAAAATATGCATCTACCTTGCTAAAAAATGTTGGTTCTAATTTTTTATTTAATTTATTTTACAAGGCATGCAATTGTAGTTTGAGGGACACGGCAATTTCATACCGCATAACATGGCAATTGCAAAAACTTTTTTCATGTACCCAAATATAAAAAAGTTGTTGTGGCAAACATATTTTCAAATTTTGTTGCCATGTCTCTCCAATAAAAATGCCATGTTATTAAGAACAAATTTTGCCATGGCAAAAACCATACAACATTTGCCATGTCTATATATGTAAAATTGCCATATGAAAGAGGGTAATTTTGCCATGTCTATATATGTAAAATTGACATGCCAATATATGTAAAATTGCCATGTCTACATGTATTAATTTTGCATGGATATATATGTATAGTTTCGATATATTATTCTTATGAACTAAGAATTGCCATGGCATATTCATAATATAGATTTTCTATGTGTGTGTAAGTTTAAACTAAAATTTCCATGCCACAAAACCTACATTTTCCATGATCCATTAACTTCAATTGGCAATATCATTTTTATGCCTATGCCATGTCTAATTATTATTTTCTTAATTTGCAAAAATAGAACAGAAAAATATCATGGTCCATGGGATTAAGATGCCATACTCTCTAAAATTTCTCTGTAAAATTGCCATGGCAATTACTGTGCAAAATTTGTCGTGGCGACACACCTTCGGGCTTAATGCGAAGAGGAACGACTCGGGAAGGAGGTACGAAGGAGACAGTGATGCAAGAGAGGGCGGCTAAACCGGGGCACGCCGGCCTCGGTTCCGAGCTCACGCAGACACCACGCACCCGTCCCTCGGTGCGACGTACGAGCGGCGGTGAGGGAGCATGACGAGGAAGATACACTCCAGTTTTTTTGGAAGATACACGCCCAACACGCCCAAACATGATGGGAGTAGACATATTGGAGCAATATATTAGCGGTCGCGTCTTCCTCTTGGTCACAAATAAAGCAAACTGAAGTACTCTCTCCTGAAGATCGTGCCTCATGTCTCTTTCGGATGGCGAGTTGGGGGCGACGACTCCTTCCTCCTCCTCCTTTCATGAGGTCGGTGGTTGCCTGTGGCTGGTGACGGACGCCCGGCGGGGCGAAATCGAGGAGGGGGGGCTACCCCTTTGTGTAGGATCATAAAGCCCACATCAAATTGGATATCAATGAGGATCGTTACTCAACACATTCTTAATCAAATGGTTCTTCCCCGAATCATTGAAGATCGTTGCTTCATTGCACACGAGTGAACATCAACAAAAAAAGCACTCAACATAGTCCTAATCAAACTATTCTTTCCTCAAACCATAAGATTCCTCACCCATATTTCATTGCTTGATTTCACAAATGCAACAATCCCTCTGTTATAACATGCAATCAATACATAGATCGAGCCATATATTATTGACACCCAAATTTAATTCGACTTCAACACCCAAATCAAATCCGTCTTTTGATACTTAAATTGTGCCCTAACAAACTCTAAAACAAACGTTGAATTGAACCCTAAATCAGGAATGGAAGGGCTTACCCGCCATGTGAAAGGTCGTTGTCGATGGTCGTGGTGCAAATCTTCCTACCACCAATACTCGGAGTGTTGCCTACGTGTGAGATCCTAGCTTAATAGGAATGATAGGCTAGCCATATCAACAAGGTGCATGGGTGTGACATCATGTTTTAATACACATGTTAGACTACTCATATCAACGAGGTGCAACTTCTTTTCCGGAAGGCCATCTCGAAAGAACTCCAAAGTTAAGCGTGATTGGCTTGGTGAAATTTTAGGATGGGTGACCGACTGGAAAGTTCTTCCCAGGTGCGCACGAATGAGGAAAAAATGTGTAGGATAGACTAGTGTTGGTCTGTGGGAATAGTCTAGATCCCGTCGGGCGTAATGACCGAGAACCGGTGGCTGTAGACGGGATGTTACAAATGGTATCAAAGCCGACCCTCATGGTTATACTGGCGTGTGTGGATCGGTGGCGCGAGCATGTGGGATATGTGTCGGCATTGGACGCATAAATGTATGCTAAGAGGGGACGTTCCTGTGGGCCCAACGAGGACGCCGGTTCCTTTGAGTGAGGTGTATGTTTGCATCCTGGCTTAATGGGAATGATAGGCTACTCATATCAATAAGGTGCACCTTCTTTTTCGAAAGGTCATCTCCAAAGAACTCAAAAATTAAGTGTGCTTGACTTGAAGCGATTTGAGGATGGGTGACTAACTGAGAAGTTCTTCCCAGGTACGCACAAGTGAGAAGAAAGTGCGTAGGAAAGACTAGTGTAGTAGTGTTGATCTGTGGATATCATCTCTATCGTTGGGAAGGCACTCGACATTCTCGGCGAGGTGTGGAACGTCAAGAAGAATGACAACATGATCCCTGATGTTGTTGACCGAGAGCGGTACTCAAAATAGTAGTACTTTCGATGAGGTGTGATTGAGCAAGCAGCTCACCGAAGTGACCTGGATGACCAAGAACTCATTTGAGTATTGCTATAACTAGATGATTATGAGCATATCATCGGCTTACAAGGCAATGGTAGCGTTATTAAGCAAGCAGCTCACCGGAATGTTATGGATGATGGTAATACTAGCAAGAAGCCCATCGGAATGCAAACAACTGCACGACCATGATCACACATGTTTTTTTAGAGTACACAAAATGTGTATCATAACTTTATAGAAGGAGAGAAATTAAAGCATACAATGATATTTACCACTCGCTACGAATAACGAGCGTAGCATAACTTCACAACTGAAAATACAAAGACAGACACACACACAACACTACTACGACGCAAAATAGCCTACCCAAAACCGAGAATCTCGCCGCGTCTCAATCGATACCGGTGGCCTCCGAAAAACAGCAGCTCCAGCTTCCTTGGATTAATGAGCGGCGATGAGTGAAACCAGTTGAACCACACATACGAAAGGTCAAAAATGATGCAGACATATCAGCTGCACGCGCAAGTTTTTTGTTTTGAAAGATCCAGCAAATTGCTGGCTTGATTCAGATTTAGCAGAAAGCAGCGAAAGAACAACATGTTGAAAATCCAAAGATCAAAGAAAAAAAGAAAAGATTTGCATCCTTATTAGCTGTAGAGAGCACACCCACCATAGACAATATGACTACAAACCAAAGCACCTGTCCTAAGCTAAGCATCACCACCGCGTCTCGACCAATGTCGATCACCTCCGAAGACAGTAACAGCTCCAACTAAACTTCCCTCGCCAACGCACCATCCACCCTGAAAGCAGGGGGTAGATGGCGGGACTCAGTCGATCCAAAGAAGAGCTACGTCTTGGACTCATCGATGATGTCGTACATAGCGTCTGGAGCTTTGCCTCGAACAACGGCGAACACCGGAGGAGCACCACAAAGAGATTTCAGGAAGTTTCTCCAAGCGTAATGCTCCCAACAGAGGAATGACGCCGAAGGCGTCGCCATCACTTCGATCGAACTCCGGACCTAGGCTTTCTCCCAGAGACAAACCACCAAGTGGACACAAGGAAGATGCCGACACACCTCAGGTGACGCCTCCAAAGAGGAAAATGACACCCACAGGCGCCATCACCATCGGCCTCTGGTCGTGAAGGACTTTCGTCCGAATCGCCGCACACCTCCGCCCGTGCACATAAAAGCTCTTCCATGCAGACTCAGACCACCACCACCGCAGCACCTTGTCGTTGAAGCCATGGAGTCCTGGTCCGTCTACCTCACGACGAGCCTAAATGGACGAGATTAAGCCCTGCATCTGATACGTCCAAAATGCATCACTATTTTATATAGTAATTCTTTCTTATTCATTGATATATTTCATGATATGATGCTATTCTTATGTTGTTTTGGCTTATTTTACACATTTTTCAACTTTCCGGTGCCGAAGCAGCAGACGCAGGTTTCAGCGGTAAAAAGTGGACGCTGAGTTGCTGAAGGAGAACACCTCCAAATTACCTGAAAATCGACGAAGGCTGTTTTCCAGGAGGATCACGAAGACACGCAGAAGGGCAACCAGAGGGGGGCCACAGGGTGCCCAGGCGGCCACCTGGCGCGGCCCCACCTCTGGCCGCGCCGGGAGGGCGCCTGGGCCCCCTGGAGCACTCCCGGCTCCCCCCTCTGGCCTATATACCCTCGTCGTCCAAAAACCCTAAAAATAGGAGAGTTTCCGGAGTTCCACCGCCGCTCCGTGGCATAAACCTACAGAGAAGAAAATCCATCTCTGGCGGGCAGATTCCGCCGGGGAGATCACCTCCCGGAAGGGGAGATCGTCGCCATCGTCATCACCATCGTCACGGGCATCATCGAGATCATCATCAACATCATCCCCATCATCAGCACCATCTCCACCACCATCCAATCTTGTCTCACAATTGCAACTCATGTTGTAATCCGTACTATCTATCCTCTCTACTCTATCGGTGTTGATTACTACTTTGTGGTGAATGCTATTGAGTTTTGTTGGAGAAATATTATTGTGTTCAGATTGTTTATCATCTATTTATCCCCACTGATCATGATCTCTTTTATGTCTTGTGAGTAGTTACTTTAGTTCTTGAGGACATGGGAGAAGTCTACTTGTTAGTAGTCATATGATGTTGAAGTAATATGTGTTGGTTGATATTTAAGTTTTGTTGTTATTTTCCTAGTGGTGTTGTGTGATTCGAATACTCAACACATCGCCTTATCAAGGACCTAGGGGAATACATTGTGTACAAAGAATGCTTACGGTGGGTTGTCGGAGTGACAGAAACCTAAACCCCAGTTTGCACGCTTTTGCACAAGGGAACAATGGATCACCGATCGTATTGCTATGGTTAGGCTTTTGCCTTAATTACTATCTTGTATTTGCGGATGCTTGCAAGGTGTTTAATCATAAGAGTGCACTCATCTTAGTCTAGAGGGTGCACTAGCATAGATCCACCCACCAAAAACTTATCAACCCAGCACATAGTACCGATACGGAATATGGCGAAAGCACATGACTACCTCTCCCGTGTGTCCTCAAGAACACTTTAGCTTTTATAAGTTCAGTTGCTAGGCCTCTCCTTTGCTTAGAAAGGTTTGGGCCACTCTTTACTATCCAGTATCTTTTACTTTGCTCGTTTTTACTTTCCTGTCGCTTATACCGAGAAAACCCCTAAAAAGTTATCTTTCAGTGCTTGCAGTTATCTCCTTACCAAAGTCACTTGCTACTACCTTCTGCTCCTCGTTGGGTTCGACATTCTTACTTATCGAAAACACTGCAATAGATCCCTCTACGTTGAGGGTCATCAAGCTACGTTTTCTGGCGTCGTTGCCGGGGAGTGTAGCGCTATTAGTAAGTGAAGCTGGTAAGGAAGTTTTTATATTTCTATTTTAGTTTTGTTGTTGCTATTTTTGTCATTATGAACACCCCTACTCTTGGATCGTTGTTCTCAGGGAGCCGCCCCACCGCTAAGGTAGTTACTCCTACCCCTACTGAAATTGTGCCTTATAAGATACCATCTGGTATTATCGATTATGTCTTGGCTAATCGCTATGCAGGAGACAGACATCCAGGTGAACACTTGCTATATTTATCACAACTATGTTCATTATTCAAGCTTGCAGGTGTGTCACTGGAGTTCGTTATGAAGAAATTATTATCCGTATCGCTTACGGACAAAGCTGCAGATTGGTATAAGCTCCTCGATAACTCACATTATCTTAATTGGGAAGAGCTTATGTCTCTCTTTTATACAAAGTTTTACCCTCTTCATGAAGTTTATCGAGACAGGAATTACATCTATAACTTTAGGTCTCGCGAAGGAGAGAGCATCGCTCAAGCTTGGGGGAGGCTTAAATCCCTAATGTTCAAATGTCCTATCCATAAGCTCCCCAAAGACATTATACTTACAAATTTTTATGCCATGCTTTCTCGTCAGGACAAGGAAAGGCTGGATACCTCCTCTAGCGGGGTATTTCAGACAAAGAGCGTTGAAGAAAGATGGGATCTCATCGAAAGGATCCAGAAGAATACTGAAGATTGGGAAATCGATAAAGGTATCGAACCTACTATAAATTATGAGCATGATTATATTGAGAGCTATGTGAAAGCTGATTATTTTAATACCTTTTGCTCTAAGATTGGTCTGGATTCCCATCTAATGATTGATTTTTGTAAGAATTTTGCCTCTCATATTGATTCTTCTAAGATGAAGAAGGATTAGTACCATAAGCCTTTCAAAGAAGTGCCTATTGACGTTCACGTTGCTGATCCTATTTTGCCTGCAGTTATATATGAACAACCCCCTTTTCCTTCAAGAATAAGGGAGCACTCTTTTGTGACAGGCATCATAAATAAAAGTGAGAGAAGAACAGGCGAACCTGAGGACCAGATCAGAGTCGATCCTCAAGTTGCTATGGTTAAAGATTTAGTTACTGGTGATGTTTCAGATTCTATTATAAATTTTTGTGATGTTTCAACTAACATTGTCACAGCCAAGAATAAAAGCCCAATTTCAGGTACACCAGTTGTATCTGTTAAAATAGGAGATCACAATTATTACGGGCTATGCGATCTGGGATCAAGTGCTAGCGCGATTCCTTATTCGCTTTATCAAGAGATCGTGGGTGAGATTTCACCCTGTGAACTCGAAGAGATTGATGTTACTATTCATCTTGCAAACAAAGCTACTATCTCTCCTATTGGGATTGTGAGAGATGTTGAAGTCCTATGTGGAAAGGTAAAGTTCCCTACCGACTTTCTTGTACTTGGTTCAGTGCAAGATAGTTTTTGTCCTATTATTTTGGGTAGACCTTTTCTCAGAACTTGTGGAGCTATTATAGATTGCAAGAAAGGTAAAGTTTCTGTTGAATTCAATGGTGAGCCATATGAATTTAACTTTTCTAAGATTTCCAAGCAACCTCGTGGTACTAAATTACCCAGTGATGATAAAATTATTGAAAGTATTGCTTCTATTGCTATTCCCCCTAATGATCCTTTGCAGCAATACATGGAGGACCACGAGAATGATACTCATATGCAGGAAAGAAATGAAATTGACGAAATCTTTTTGAGACAACCTGCTATCCTGAAGCACAACCTTCCGGTTGAACCTTTAGGAATTCTATCCAAACCAAAAGAAGACCCGGTGTTTGATCTCAAACCTCTCCCCGATACGCTCAAGTATGCTTATTTAGATGAAAAGAAAGTATATCCTGTCATTATCAACTCTAACCTTTCAGGATATGAAGAAGAGCGATTATTGGAGGTACTTCGTAAACACCGTGGTGCAATTGGCTATACCATTGATGACCTTAAGGGGATTAGTCCATCTATCTGTCAACATACTATCAACCTCGGGCCCGATGCTAAACTTGTTGTTGACCATCAACGACGGTTGAACCCAAAGATGATGGATGTTGTGAGGACCGAAATCCTCAAGCTTCTAGTTGCAGGTATTATCTACCCTATAGCCGATAGTAAGTGGGTAAGTCCAGTTCATTGTGTTCCTAAGAAAGGGGGGACAATTGTGGTTCCTAATGATAAGAATGAACTAATACCTCAAAGAATTATTATTGGATATAGAATGTGTATTGATTACAGGAAGTTGAACAAGGCAACCAGGAAGGACCACTACCCGCTGCCCTTTATTGATCAGATACTTGAGAGGCTGTCCAAAAACACCCACTTCTGCTATCTTGACGGGTACTCTGGCTTCTCTCAAATTCATGTTAACATTGCCGATCAAGAGAAGACCAATTTCACTTGTCCTTATGGTACTTATGCTTATAGGCGTATGCCTTTTGGTTTATGCAATGCCCCTGCTACTTTTCAGAGATGTATGTCTGCAATATTTCATGGTTTCTGTGAGGAGATTGTGGAAGTCTTCATGGACGATTTCTCCGTCTATGGAACTTCCTTTGACCACTGTCTCCACAATCTTAATAAAGTTTTGCAGAGATGCGAGGATACAAACTTAGTTCTAAACTGGGAAAAGTGCCATTTCATGGTTAACGAAGGGATCGTGCTTGGCCACACATTTCCGAGAGGGGAATTGAAGTGGACAAGGCGAAAATTGAAGCTATCGAAAGGATGCCATATCCAATGGACATTAAAGGTATTTGTAGTTTTCTCGGTCATGCTGGTTTCTATAGAAGATTTATTAAAGACTTTTCTAAGACCTCGAGACCCCTCACAAATCTTCTCCAGAAGGATGTTCCTTTTGTATTTGATGAAGATTGTAAGGAGGCTTTCGAAGTTCTTAAGAAAGCTTTAATAACCGCTCCTATAGTACAACCGCCTGACTGGAATTTGCCCTTTGAAATTATGTGTGATGCTAGTGATTTTGCTGTTGGAGCTGTTTTAGGACAAAGGGTTGATAAAAAGTTGAATGTTATTTATTATGCTAGTAAGACCCTTGATAGTGCTCAAAAGAATTATGCTACTACTGAGAAGGAATTCTTAGCAGTAGTGTTTGCTTGAGATAAGTTTAGGCAGTATATTGTTGATTCTAAAGTTATTATTCATACTGACCATGCTGCCATTAAGTATCTTATGACGAAGAAGGATGCCAAACCAAGACTCATCAGATGGGTACTTCTTCTTCAAGAATTTGATTTGCAGATTGTTGATAGGAAAGGAGCAGACAACCCTGTAGCGGACAATCTTTCAAGGATGGAAGATATACCGCATGATCCCATCCCAGTCAACGACAGTTTTCCAGACGAACAACTTGCCGTTGTTAAAGTACAATCTCTTTCCGATCCTTGGTTTGCAGATTATGCTAATTTTATCGTTGCAAAGTATTTGCCTCCAGGTTTAACATTTCAGCAAAGGAAGAAGTTCTTCCATGATTTGAGGCATTACTTTTGGGATGACCCACATCTTTTCAAAGAAGGTCCAGACGGGATCGTGAGAAGATGCGTACCGGAACACGAGCAGAAGGACATTCTCAAGCAATGTCACGATAGTCCCTACGGAGGACATCACGCCGGTGAGAGGACCGCACATAAGGTTCTCCAATCAGGTTTTTATTGGCCCACTCTCTTTAAAGATGCTAGAAATTATGTTTTAGCCTGTGATAAATGTCAGAGAGTTGGTAATATTAGTAGGAGGAATGAGATGCCTATGAATTACTCACTAGTGATTGAGCCTTTTGATTGCTGGGGTTTTGATTTTATGGGTCCTTTTCCTTCTTCGCACAAGTACACTCACATATTAGTTGTTGTTGATTATGTAACCAAGTGGGTTGAAGCAATCCCCACTGAAAGTGCTGATCACAAAACATCTTTGAAAATGCTCAAAGATGTAATTTTCCCTAGGTTTGGTGTACCTAGGTATCTCATGACTGATGGAGGATCACACCTCACGCATGGAGCTCTTAGAAAAGCTCTAGCCAAGTACGATGTCAATCATAGAATTGCGTCACCGTACCATCCTCAAACTAGTGGGCAAGTTGAGCTCACCAATAGAGAGATCAAGTTGATATTGCAAAAGACAGTTAACAGAAACAGGAAGGACTGCTCAAATAAGTTAGGAGATGCTTTGTGGGCGTATAGAACTGCTTACAAAAACCCCATGGGCATGTCCCCCTATAAAATGGTCTATGGCAAGGCTTGCCATTTGCCATTAGAATTAGAGCACAAAGCTTTCTGGGCTGTTAGAGAGCTTAATGCTGACCCAAAGTTAGCTGGTGAAAAGCGTCTCATGAACTTGACTTCTCTAGATGAGTGGAGAAGTGAGGCTTACGAGAGCGCTAAAATGTTCAAGGAAAAGGTAACGAAGTGGCATGACAGGAGGATTCTGAAACGTGAATTTAATGTTGGTGATAAAGTTTTATTGTTTAGATCCCGTTCCAGGTTTTCTCTAGGTAAACAACTTTCCAGGTGGGAAGGGCCATTTCATATCGAAGAAGTCTACCGGTCTGGTGCAATTAAGATTAACAATTTTGTGTTGGGAAACGTAGTAGAAAACAAAAAAATTTGGCCTATGAATCAAGAACCCAAGATCATCCAAGAAGATTGCATACAAGGTTTTAGGTCATGGCTCACCAACCGATGTAGAGGAAGTAGAGTTGGTGAAGCTCGTGGACGTAGTGGAAGTAGATCTCGCAAGTTCTACCACGAACAGTCCCTCGATCAATCCCACGAACAAGTCCCGCGATCTAGTCCCACGGACAAGTCCCATGAACAAGCTCCTCGAAGAAGGGTCGAAGGTACGACCCCTCCATTAGTATCCACACATCCCGTAGAAGCAATCCAGCAGCGCTCCGCCGTCCAGAGATGAACGCCACCGAGAAAACTAGAGGGAGAAAACCCTAACGGATTCCGATCTAGAACAGCGTCTAAACCGGGGTCTAAAAGTGGAGCAACGGGGTTTAGAGGAGGGAGGGTGGCGCATAGACCTTGGGGACAAGTTGTGTTGCGCCCCCCACCCCTCCCCCACATTATATAGGTGGCCAAGAGGCCCTTGGGGCGCAATAAGGTGGGTGGGGAGTCCAACTTGGACTCCCAAACCTCCCAAATCTTCCCATACCTTCCCACCGGAAACCTGCCATATTGGAGAGTTGGACTTTCCACCTGGAGGAGGATTCCTTCCCCTTGGTGCGCCCCCCACCCCTTGGCCGGCCAGGGCAGCCTAGGTGGCTTGCCCCCCAAGGCTAGGGGCGCAGGGGAGTGGGTGGTACAGCCCGGAACCTTCCGGAACCTTCCATGACCTTCTAGAAGCTTCCGGGACCTTCCGGGACATACCGGGACCGTTTCGGGACATTCCGAACACTTCTGGAGCACTTCCAGGACCTTCCGAGACCGTTCTCGGACGTTCCGGAGCCATCCGGATAGTTGCCAAGACCATCCGAGTTACAGTTTAAGCCACCGGATGACCGCGAAGGTTGTCGGGACGCCCAGCGATTATCCGGAAACTATTCCGGTTGATCCAGGACTTCCCCAGTACCATTCTCATATGTTACGGAACCACCTGGGACTACTCCAGAGTGATCCGAACATAACCTTAACTACCCAGAACTACTTCTGGTGCCCTTATGAACAATTCCATAAATCTCCGGAACTACTTCCGGTACCCGTATGAACTATTCTGCTTTGCTTCCACTAAACCTTCTACCATACTAGTATTCTAACAGACTACTGCTCGTTAAGTGTGTGACCCAATAGGTTCGGTATAATGCGGACATGACTCAGAACATCTTCCGGACATAGTTCAATAGCCTTTTGTCAATAGCCAATAATCAACAGCGGAGCCATGGACACCCATGTTGACTCCCGCACATACACGAAGAAACTTCGAGTGAACCATTATGTTTAGTCATGTACCATTCCCTTTGCTTCGCGATATATGACAAAGTTAGAGGAGAGAAGTTTGGCACCCATGTGTAACAACTTTTGAACACAAGCCACTCGTTATCCTCTTTGCTCGTTTGTCCCTTTTCTCGTTATCGTATTCCGGTATCCCCGTGACTGAATCACAATGCGTCTGGCCAGACTATAATGGATACCGTCATACCGAGTGGGCCCGAAGTGAATATCTTCTTCATCGTGAAGGAGCAAATCCCATTCTTGAACTATCACAGTCACTAGCCACACCATCTGACATACCAAGAACTTATTTTACTACTTCCCATTTACGGGAGGATTCATCTAAGAACCAAAGCATGTCTTCGTGTGTGAAGCAACTCGATACTCTCATGGTCTAAGGAATTACGTATATGATAACATTTCATGATATGACTTATAACGTAGTTATGATGTGATCTCTAAGTATATCATTCAATACTGGGGTCGGTTCAACATCATTGTTCTGCTAACAATATGTTCCCATTGCTACTGACATCCTTGTTACAAGAACAATGTCCATGATTAAGAAAACGTAATCATCAGTTAGCACATGAGCTGGTCTTAGAGGCTAAACCAGGAACTCTTGGTGTTTACATTTCCACACATGCAAATGAGTTTTCTTCTGAATCTCACAGTCAGGGTCATTGCAATTATAGCACAGAAATATAAACATTAATTACGAACGTGGAAATATATATAATAACATTTTATTATTGCCTCTAGGGCATATTTCCAACAGTCTCCCACTTGCACTAGAGTCAATAATATTGTCAGTGCTTGAGCACTTTACACCTATGGCATACCGGTGTAATGCATGCTTCAATTGTGGTATAGACTTCATCTACGGATCTAACGTTTCAGGCCCGTTTGTATCTTGCATATCTTTGCGTTTTTACGCTATCATAAAATTCACTAATTTTATCAGTTTAACTTTGTATATGTTTGAATCATTTGGTAGGACCTTGGTTCCTTAGAATAAGTTATGAAATCATTTCATCAATGTTCCATGAGCTTCAAGCATCTAGGAAACCATACCATGTTCATAAATGAACTGATGATTCAAAATACCCTCCCTTGTTACTTCTTTAAGCAACAATATACTTAGCCTCTGTTATAGAATTCGCCACAGTATCTAACTTTAACACAGTTCCTTCGTACTGTGCCACCCTTATGTGTGAAACACATAATCCCAATTAAAATCGAAAATCGATCGGAGTAAGTATGAAGACTGAATTGGTGTAATTGTTTACATCAAAATTCAGCTGGTGTAACTTGTTACAACGAGCTCTTCATTATCTCCATTTTTCCGAGAAACATATCTTATGTATCATAAGTTTAACTTTTCACTGTTTGTCCAATGATCAACATATTGATCACTTTGGTATCTTGCTCACAACCTTTTGTAGCGTTGGACATATCTGGTCGTTTTACATATTATGGTGTACATGATTAATCCAAACACACAGGTGAGTGGAATTCAATTCACGTGTTTTTGCTTATCTGTGTTCATGAACACCGATTTCCGCAAACAACTTTTCACCGTGACCTCGGCAAGAACATCCTTCTTGGCGTATTCATACTAAACTACTTTAGTATCATGTCAACATGTAATGTTGGCTTTAGCATGATGAGGCACTTACTATCTACATAGATCACTGTGCTCAATACTAATGCTATATTAGCCCAAGTTCTTCAACCGAAAACCATTTCCAATGAAGTCCTTATTCGTGTCAAGAAATTTATATCATTTCTAATCAACAATATGTTATCTACATAAGGTTTTAGAAATGTTATTCAGCTCCCACTTACTTTCTTGAATATTCAAGCATCTTCGTTATTCCTGATGAAAACAAACTCTTTTGGCAATTTCATCACAACAAAAATTCCAACTCCATTATGCTAGCTTCAGTCCATCACTGGATATCCAAGGCTTGCATCTATTTTAGCATCCTTTGAATCGACAAAACATTCCGGTCGTATCACATATACGTCCTTTGTTATATTTCCGTGTAGGAACTTTGTTTTGACGTTCATTCTACCATATCCTATAAATGAGATATGTAGTAATTGCTAATATAACCCGAACTGACTAAAGCATCTCTACGGTCGAAACTATTTCTCCTTAGTCAACCTTTGAACTTGCTAGAAAACAATTTTTCCAACGAGTTGAGCTTTATGGATAAAACAATTTCATCCGAATCAATTATAGATCCATATATATATTCTCTAGACTTTTAGTCTTTCAGAGGGTCTACCAAGTTCAAAACTTGACTTACTTCCATGGATACTATCTCGGATTATTTGGCATTTAGCCAAATCCCGGAGTCAGGGCCCATCAACGCTTCTTTGTATATCACAGGTTTATCATTGTCGAACAATAATATCTCGTCTTACATATCATGAATGTTTTGTACGAGTTTTGTCTAACCTGTGTGGTTCAGCTGCTCACTTATTTGAAGATTCAACAATCTTTAACAAGTTGCACTGTCCTCCCACTCACTTTTTTGCAAGAAACAATTTTCTTCAAAACACATTGTTCTTAACAGCAAACAGTTTTGCTTTTGTGTAGTGATAGAGGAATACCAAAACTTTTGGCATAACCTTAACAAAGTAGCACTTATCTGATTTGGGGTTTTTGAGTATGTCAAACATATGCCTCATATACCCAAATTTTAAGAAAAGACAACATGGTTTTAACAGTCCATACCACATCTAATATGGTGTCATTTCAACAGATTTGATGGTGCTCTTTTCAGTGTAAAAGCCGTAGTCACTAACGCATAACTTTAATAAGTATAATGGCAAATTGATAAACGTCATGTTTGATCTTACCGTGTCATACATGGCTTGATTACATCTCTCGAACATCTTACTCATAGTGATGTTCCGGGAGACGCAAGTTATGACACTCTTCACAACTCATCAGACGTTCGCTAAACTTGTAACTCAAATATTACTTTCTACAATCTAATTTGCAGAAGCTTTATTTTCTCGTTACAATGAATTTCTATTTCACTCTAAAATTCCTTGAACATTTCAAAGATTTCAGACGTATGTCTCTATTGAACAGATATCCACATATCTACTTCAACTCATGAGTGAAGATAGGGAATCCACTGCACACAACTACACTTATTAGACTACACACATCATCATGTATGATTATCAATGGTTTAGTTGCCCGTTCATGTATGACCTATCAACGGTGTTTTAGTCACATTACTTCGAGACAAAGATCGCAAGCGTCAAGTGATTTCATAATCATATGACTCGAAAGTCCATCACTTATGGAAATTCTACATGCATTTTATGTCACTTGTGATAAACGGCAGTGCCACATCTATGTGGTATTTCTGTCAGTCTTGCGACGTTTAGCGTCAGTGTTATGGATGTTTAGCATTATTATCAAGATTCATAACATACAACCTATTCACAATAGAAGTATGTCCTTTATGTTATTCATAGCTTTGAACAACTCTCTTGCAATAAACATGATTCAAAAATGATGTTTTGCAACAAGGCTAAAGTGTAGTAACAATTTACTCAACTCTAAAATGAATTATGAAGATAATCATAGAGTCAACACACGGTATAGTAAACCTTTTACCGTGTTCCCGAGCTTGTCAAAACTCATCATTAGCTAGTCATAAAGGCCATAGTATTTCTTGCATCGAGTTGCAACAATATGCAATCGATGTGATATTCCGGTGATCAACAGTTTAATCACAATATTCAGAATCCACAATTAATTGCTTAATCATGATTCCCAAGAATTACATCTCTTGACCAGCAATGAATTCATCTATAACTCCGTATGACTATCATTTCTGAGCTGGTTATTCCAGTCTTCTTTTGTTTTGCCTTTATACGTATCATAGTTCTATTTCCAATGTCACTCCTACTCACAAAAGCTCACATATGATCAAGGATGGCGCAGGCCATGGACTTTCCGGCGTGTAAGTCTTACTAACACCATATGGAACTTCCTTTCCCTTAATCCTCATCATCATATGATCGGTGTTCTTCTGGATCCCACACTTATCAGTTTTGTTTGAGCATAATGAACATTTTCACTAACGCTTAAAATCAGACATTGTACTAAATATCTTATATCCTACATCAATTGTCTTATCACTGAAAACAATTTTTCAGTTCCATGAATATAACATAACTATCCCAAACGTTTCAAAGTTCGGGTTTCATGGTGATTACGACAATACACTTAGCTGTGGTGGAATTCTAGCCTTTTGGATTATGTACATAAGTCACATCGTCCATTGCATTAGTGGGAGAGCATCGAAAATTAGCGATAGGACATGGTCCTTCTCGGCACTATTGAGGATAGTCCTCACAATACGGTACCAATCGTAAAGTTTTTACCAGATAATACAGTTAATCAAAATCAATTGGGAAGGTGGTAACGCGAGCCATTATTCTACAACGATAATGCAAATACTAAGACTTTGTTCATAATTAAGTTGCACTTGTGATTAATCAATTTAATTACTAAGTGCGCTCCCACTCAGATCAATATCTCTCGTAATTGATGCTGGAGTGATTCAAGATCCAACCCAATCGTCCGCCATTGATGTGACATCACTGATGACTTAGACTGGACCGGTAGGCCAACTTGCCAATCACGCCAAAGGTGATTCTTGTTCATCTTTCGATGGGCGTATTCCGGTAGCAAACTTTTATCCAAACCGTCAAGACAACCAAGTGTAATTGCTGTGTGTTCTTTTAACACACCCGTCTTTTATGCGTCACACCGTGTGCACCCATGTGACATGACCTGCTCCGGTGTGAAACATAGTATAGACGGTGCTACAATTGGAAGAACACTATCAACTTGATATTGTTTTGCGAGAGATCACCCTAATAAAATACGACTACCGCGCATCAAACAAGGGTGCAACAAAAGGATAAACATCACAGGCAGTTCATAAAATTATGTGATATAGTATAGCCCTTTGCTTCGTGAAGTCTTCATTGTCTTCACGTCGTCGTGGTTGAAGTCACCGTGTCCAACAACTTTGTCCTTGGCGCCGGGAACATCACCACGGCTTCCGGCATGTGCGTCGGGGTCCACCTCCGCATCGTAGATCATCACCTTTGCATCTATCTATTGCTTTGCCTCGAGCTAATAAACAGTTCTGGCACGCAGGACATAATTAAGTGACAATCATATGACTCCAGTCATCATGCCGTACCACGACACGCAGGTCGCGAATAAATATTACATAACATATAGCATCTCATACAAACACATTGCAAATCTTGAAGGCTATACCACATCACATGCATACTCTGCAAAAACAAGTTAGATCGCCATCTACACGGGTTGTTGCAACTTTTATCGTGGTTGTTAAGCAGGTTTACAAGGCAAACGAGAAACCCTAGATAAAACAAAACACGATACTTCTTTTGTTGCTAGTTTAACATACGGGGTGCGTGCAGCAACTAATGCCACAAGCCAAACTTCGTTAAACGCGTGACCCCCGTGTGGATTTGAGTTCATAAAATCCACAAGCCCCTCCATGTTAAATCTTCTATTGCGAGATTAAGATGAGATCCAAGGAGTTTGATGTAGACCATGATCAAGGCAACCAGCATACTGAAAGCAGCATAGAGGGATCGATGGAAAACTCAATCCTTGTAGCAAAACCTCAACTTGCCATCAAGCATAGAAAAAATCACATGACAGGGAAGCAACAAGAAAATCAATGCCTCATATCACACATATGATCTAGACCTAAACATGCATCTAATCAAGGATCGCTCAAGATACCACTGTTGGGAAACGTAGTAGAAAACAAAAAAATTCGGCCTACGAATCAAGAACCCAAGATCATCCAAGAAGATTGCATACAAGGTTTTAGGTCATGGCTCACCAACCGATATAGCGGAAGTAGAGTTGGTGAAGCTCGTGGACGTAGTGGAAGTAGATCTCGCAAGTTCTCCCACGAACAGTCCCTCGATCAATCCCACGAACAAGTCCCGCGATCTAGTCCCACGGACAAGTCCCATGAACAAGCTCCTCGAAGAAGGGTCGAAGGTACGACCCCTCCATTAGTATCCACACATCCCGTAGCAGCAATCCAGCAGCGCTCCGCCGTCCAGAGATGAACGCCACCGAGAAAACTAGAGGGAGAAAACCCTAACGGATTCCGATCTAGAACAGCGTCTAAACCGGGGTCTAAAAGTGGAGCAACGGGGTTTAGAGGAGGGAGGGTGGCGCATAGACCTTGGGGACAAGTTGTGTTGCGCCCCCCACCCCTCCCCCACATTATATAGGTGGCCAAGAGGCCCTTGGGTCGCAATAAGGTGGGTGGGGAGTCCAACTTGGACTCCCAAACCTCCCAAATCTTCCCATACCTTCCCACCGGAAACCTGCCATATTGGAGAGTTGGACTTTCCACCTGGAGGAGGATTCCTTCCCCTTGGTGCGCCCCCCACCCCTTGGCCGGCCAGGGCAGCCTAGGTGGCGTGCCCCCCAAGGCTAGGGGCGCAAGGGAGTGGGTGGTACAGCCCGGAACCTTCCATGACCTTCTAGAAGCTTCCGGGACCTTCCGGGACATACCGGGACCGTTTCGGGACATTTCAGACACTTCTGGAGCACTTCCAGGACCTTCCGAGACCATTCTCGGACGTTCCGGAGCCATCCAGATAGTTTCCAAGACCATCCGAGTTACAGTTTAAGCCACCGGATGACCGCGAAGGTTGTCGGGACGCCCAGCGATTATCCGGAAACTATTCCGGTTGATCCAGGACTTCCCCAGTACCATTCTCATATGTTCCGGAACCACCTGGGACTACTCCAGAGTGATCCGAACATAACCTTAAATACCCAGAACTACTTCTGGTGCCCTTATGAACAATTCCATAAATCTCCGGAACTACTTCCGGTACCCGTATGAACTATTCTGCTTTGCTTCCACTAAACCTTCTACCATACTAGTATTCTAACAGACTACTGCTCGTTAAGTGTGTGACCCAATAGGTTCGGTATAATGCGGACATGACTCAGAACATCTTCCGGACATAGGTCAATAGCCTTTTGTCAATAGCCAATAATCAACAGCGGAGCCATGGACACCCATGTTGACTCCCGCACATACACGAAGAAACTTCGAGTGAACCATTATGTTTAGTCATGTACCATTCCCTTTGCTTCGCGATATATGACAAAGTTAGAGGAGAGAAGTTTGGCACCCATGTGTAACAACTTTTGAACACAAGCCACTCGTTATCCTCTTTGCTCGTTTGTCCCTTTTCTCGTTATCGTATTCCGGTATCGCCGTGACTGAATCACAATGCGTCTGGCCAGACTATAATGGATACCGTCATATCGAGTGGGCCCGAAGTGAATATCTTCTTCATCGTGAAGGAGCAAATCCCATTCTTGAACTATCACAGTCACTAGCCACACCATCTGACATACCCAGAACTTATTTTACTACTTCCCATTTACGGGAGGATTCATCTAAGAACCAAAGCATGTCTTCCTGTGTGAAGCAACTCGATACTATCATGGTCTAAGGAATTACGTATATGATAACATTTCATGATATGACTTATAACGTAGTTACGATGTGATCTCTAAGTATATCATTCAATACTGGGGTCGGTTCAACATCATTGTTCTGCTAACAATATGTTCCCATTGCTACTGACATCCTTGTTACAAGAACAATGTCCATGATTAAGAAAACGTAATCATCAGTTAGCACATGAGCTGGTCTTAGAGGCTAAACCAGGAACTCTTGGTGTTTACATTTCCACACATGCAAATGAGTTTTCTTCTGAATCTCACAGTCAGGGTCATTGCAATTATAGCACAGAAATATAAACATTAATTACGAACGTGGAAATATATATAATAACATTTTATTATTGCCTCTAGGGCATATTTCCAACATTTTGAAGGCACCAAACCTCAAGTTGTGAATGGGCAAAGACTCAAGAATTACATAGCGGGAGATCCCGTCAATGTTGATGTAAATATAATACGCACAACAACTCATGAAGAACATGTTGCAGCCCTGTTTCAGACACCGACAGAAGCAGAATAAGAAAAGGTATGTATTACGGTAAGGAAACATCGCGAACCGCCATAAAAATTCCATATTATGAGTTTTTGCGAAATTAGGAAAATTCGAGGCCTAAGTGTAGCCGGAGACGAGCTCCAGGGGGCCCAGGCGCCCCCCTGGCGTGGCCTACCTCCTGGCCGCGCCGGGAGGCCGCCTGGGCACCCAGGAGTCCGTCTCCGACCCCACTTTGGCTCGTTACCTTCCTTTTGTTGCAGAATTTTTTGTTATATATTCACCCGGATCGTTCCGGCAACGTATCTCGCGATTTCGTGTGTTTTCTCTTCGATCTGTTTCTGCCAGGAAATCTTTTAGCTAAACCTAGGTGCCATGGCTTCCCCAAGTTCCCCCAAGTACAAGTTCGTCGTCAACGTCGTCAACACTTACCTCGCTGAGGTGAACAAGCACCCCCAGGTCCTTCATGTGGAGGACGGTGTTCTCCACAAGGAAGATCTGAAGGGACCAATCATGGAGGGGAGCACCGAGGAGCGGCTGAAGGAGATGGAACATGAGGTCTTCAAGTTCAAGAAGATGGTGGAGCGTGGTGTTGAAGCCAACTTCGACATCAGGAACGAGATCGAGGCTTCCCATAGGAAAGAGATGAAGGAGATGTGGTCAAGTTTGTCCGCATTAGAAGAAAAAGTTTACCAGATCCAAGCACAAATCTATGATCTGCACAACCAGAACTGTGAGTATGAACTAAAGTTTCTGCGCATGGGTTTAGGTGCTGAATGCAGGATCCTGGAGACGGGACTGTCCTTCGAGACTGGAGAGGAGCTACCATGGAAGCGCTTCGCCAAGGAGTACCTGATTGAGAAGAACAAGAATGAGGAGTAAATCTCCTCGGGTAATGGCATCCCCTCAGCTTGTTCCAAGCTTGGGGGAGTGCCCGGTATCTTTATCTTTATCTTAGTCTTTTAGAGTCAAGTAGAGTCGTATCATGTCTAGGGAGTTTATTATATGAAATAGGTGTTTGCATTGAGGTCTATCACTCCGTCTGTGGAGAGATTGTATCCGTGAGTGTGGAGTCGTCTATTATGGAATATTAATGAGAAGTCTATTGGTTCCTTCGCTGCACTCGGTATTCTCTTCACGCAATCGGCATCATATGACGATTCTTATGGGGAGTATTGACCTTATATCAGGTATGGCTTTGAAAACTTTATTTAATTTTGGCAAACATAGCTTTGGTCTTGACAACATGCATGTTTTCTCAAGTAGCGACATAGCCAAAACCTTTATGTTATTATGCTTGAAGTGTTATGTTGACAAGGAAGACAACTTGATGTGTTATGCTTACCTTAATGTTTATGCCTTATATGTTTTGCATCTAAATTAGCATCAATTGTCTGTTCTCTCAAAGCCTTTGCTAGCCAAACTCTTTGCCAAGTAGATTTCTGCTTGTGCATCCATACCCTGAAACCATTACCTTCCATATGAGTCCACCATACCTTCCTATTCGTGCTATTCCCCTACCACTCCTATAAGTATAGAATTTATGTGTTATCCTTAAATGTTCAAAATCCTCTGTTTTGTGCCTCTTGTTTATCTCATGAGGAAGTAGTAGGTAATTCATGATCTTCTTAAGTTGGACAAGTTTTACCCGGGATTGCATGTCTAATCTGCAAACCCATAATACGAGGAGGAACTAGCATGGGTGCGCCCAGCTCGAAAGATATTATAACAGACAAACCCTCCTTCACGCTTGGTCTATGAGAAATCAGAAACTTTGGCAGTGATAAACAAAGGAGATTAAGGGGATGTGATCGTCCCCACTTGGGAGCCGTTCCTCGAAACTTGTCCATCTTGAGAATTAATTGAGCTATCTATTAGCATTCTTTGACAAACTATGCACCACCCCAAAATCTATTTTTATTCTGTTTGATTTAAGGATAGCACATGAGTTTTCCCTGCTTGCCCTTAAACAAGGCTTTCTTCCACCTTTATGTTGAGTCAGTTGTCCTACTTCCTTCTTTTCCCTAAGAGAATAGATATTTGATGTTGATGAGGATTCATCCATATAAAGCTGCATTAAGTTTTGCCATGCCATATCCTTGTTGACATTATCTTTTGATAAGTAAGTTGTTTGCGAAAGCTTTTGCCTAGCGAGCATCTTCCTTTGTGTTAGCATTTGCACTTCATGACTATTAACATGTTCTTTCAAAAAGCTTCAAATTGTTTTTAGTTGTCCTTTGACCAATGTTTTGTTTGCCATAATTTGATGAGTTTCCTCAGCCCTACTTTTGATTATAATTGTTATTACTTTCTCATAAGGGCCTTATGAGTTGAGGTTGTTGTTGAGGATGCTTGAGTTTGATGAAGGAACCTTGATGCTTCTTGTCCGTATTTTATTAATCGACACTTCACTCTCTAAACTTGTGGACAGGTTTACCGAGCTCAGTATTCGCTTGGGGACAAGCGAGGTCTAAGCTTGAGGGAGTTGATACGTCCAAAATGCATCACTATTTTATATAGTAATTCTTTCTTATTCATTGATATATTTCATGATATGATGCTATTCTTATGTTGTTTTGGCTTATTTTACACAGTTTGCAACTTTCTTGTGCCGAAGCACCAGACGCAGGATTCAGCGGTAAAAAGTGGACGTTGAGTTGCTGAAGGAGAACACCTCCAAATTACCTGAAAATCGACGGAGGCTGTTTTCCAGGAGGATCACGAAGACACGGAGAAGAGCAACCAGAGGGGGCCACAGGGTGCCCAGGCGGCCACCTGGCGCGGCCCCACCTCTAGCCGCGCCGGGAGGGCGCCTGGGCCCCCTGGAGCACTCCCGACTCCCCCCCCTCTGGCCTATATACCCTCGTCGTCCAAAAACCCTAAAAAGAGGAGAGTTTCCGGAGTTCCACCGCCGCTCCGTGGCGGAAACCTACAGAGAATAAAATCCATCTCTGGCGGGCAGATTCCGCCGGGGAGATCACCTTCCGGAAGGGGATATCGTCACCATCGTCATCACCATCGTCACGGGCATCATCGAGATCATCATCAACATCATCCCCATCATCAGCACCATCTCCACCACAATCCAATATTGTCTCACAATTGCAACTCATGTTGTAATCCGTACTATCTATCCTCTCTACTCTATCGGTGTTGATTACTACTTTGTGGTGAATGCTATTGAGTTTTGTTGGAGAAATATTATTGTGTTCAGATTGTTTATCATCTATTTATCCCCACTGATCATGATCTCTTTTATGTCTTGTGAGTAGTTACTTTAGTTCTTGAGGACATGGGAGAAGTCTAGTTGTTAGTAGTCATATGATGTTGAAGTAATATGTGTTGGTTGATATTTAAGTTGTGTTGTTATTTTCCTAGTGGTGTTGTGTGAGTCGAACACTCAACACTTCTCCTTATCAAGGACCTAGGGGAATACATTGTGTACAAAGAATGCTTACGGTGGGTTGCCGGAGTGACGGAAACCTAAACCCCAGTTTGCACGCTTTTGCACAAGGGAACAATGGATCACCGATCGTATTTCTATGGTTAGGCTTTTGCCTTAATTACTATCTTGTATTTGCGGATGCTTGCAAGGTGTTTAATCATAAGAGTGCACTCATCTTAGTCTAGAGGGTGCACTAGCATAGATCCACCCACCAAACACTTATCAACCCAGCACATAGTACCGATACGGAATATGGCGAAAGCACATGACTACATCTCCCGTGTGTCCTCAAGAACACTTTAGATTTATAAGTTCAGTTGCTAGGCCTCTCCTTTGCTCATAAAGGATTGGGCCACTCTTTACTATCCAGTAACTTTTACTTTGCTCGTTTTTACTTTCCTGTCGCTTATACCGAGAAAACCCCTAAAAAGTTATCTTTCAGTGCTTGCAGTTATCTCCTTACCAAAGTCACTTGCTACTACCTTCTGCTCCTCGTTGGGTTCGACACTCTTACTTATCGAAAACACTGCAATAGATCCCTCTACGTTGAGGGTCATCAGTATCTCGCATCTACAGACAGCTCTGCTGAAAACATCGTTAGTCTGGGTTAGTTTCGTCCAAATCATGCAAGAATGAGGGCAAAACAATACAAAAGTGTTTGGAAAAGTAGATACGTTTGAGACGTATCAACTCCCCCAAGCTTAGCATATTGCTTGTCCTCAAGCGTTTCAGTTCAACGAACTGAACGCGACAAAGAAAACTTTGACAAACTCTTTTGCTTCATTAGATGTATATAAGCATGTACTATGAAAATAGTCCGGAAGGTATTGAAACAATACTATAAGGACAATGCACGAAGCAATCCTTCTTTCATGTGAACAATCACAAACAACTAAAAGTAAATAATATGCTCCTGAAAATCAAAGCAAGATTACAATGCACATAGCTTGAACATATTAGAGTGGTATCTCGCTAGCCTCCATGAGTGAAGCAAAACATAAATGCAGAAACTCCTCCGGAGTTTTAAAGGAGACTAGAACTAAGAACTTCAGAATAAGTAATACCACAATCATGCAGAAAAAAATGTAGTACTTTGGGACAATGCACATTACACTCAGAATGACAATTATGCTCTCATAGTTGGTGCTTTGAAGAAAGAAGGTGGAGACTCTCGAACCGTGGATTTTGGTGGCAAGGTTGAAAACCAGTGGTTGGAAGCAAAGACTAAACATGTACCAGAGCTCTTGGTTTTGAAAACAGAGATAAAATGTTTTTGGGAGGTGCATGATTCGTCAACGAATGCTAGTAGACAACCCAATCACCTCTTATGCTAGACATGTTTCGAGGAACGGCTCCCAAGATGGGGACGATCACATCCCCTTAATCTCCTTTGTTTATCACTACCAAAGTTTTCTGATTTCTCATAAACAAAGCGTGCAGGAGGGTTTGTTGGTTGTGATTATCTTTTGTGAGCTGGGCGCAGTCATGCCAGTCCCTCCTCGTATTAGGGGTTTGCAGATTAGACATGCAATCCCGGGATAAAACATGTCTAACATAAGAAGGTCATGAATTACCTACTACTTCCTCATGAGCTAAAGCAGAGGCACAACACAGGAGTGTTTTTGAATAATTTCGAGATGGTACAAGAAAGTCTTTGTTAGGATGGCCGGTAAATACCACATAGGAAGGTATGGTGGACTCATATGGAATAACTTGTTTCAAGGATTTTTGGATGCACAAGCAGAATTCCGCTTAGTGCGAGCGAAGGCTACCAAAAGACTGGGAAGCGACCAACTAGAGAGCAATAACAGTCATAATCATGCAGAGCGACAAAGCAACATTGAATTGGGCATGAAAATGATATAACTATTCTAAAATTCAAAGATCGTCAAGGCATAGCAGACTTTTTAGTCTTAAACATGTGTAAGCATGTGCCAAGTCAATCCAAGAATTCTCCAAAGGGAAATACCACTTCAGTATGCCGAACCATGAACAATGCAATGCATGTAAATCATTTCAACAACACATTATGTACCCTAGCTATTTGAGATTAGCCACAAAGAAAGCATGAACCACTTGGAAAGCATTGTAAACATAGCACTATGTCGCTACAAGCTGGTCTCTAAATCATAAGTACAAGCATATGCACAAAAGTAGAAACAAAAAGAGTTCATACCGGTTTTCCTTGTTGCATCCCTTTCGTCGATCTTCGTCATCACTGCCTTGTCGCTTGCACGATCGAACGTAGAAAAATATAATCAAGTGCAAATGCCATCACGGACTCGAGCTGAACTCTGCAACAAAGCAAACTAAAGAGAGAAAAGAAATCTTTTTGGATTTTTCAAAGGTTAAACGAAAGAAAAATAAATAGAAAGTATTTTTGTTGTTTTTGCAAAGAAAGAATCAAAGAAGAACAGGCAAAAACTTTGAAAAGATCAAAACGAACAGTCATAAAATGGATAATACAATGGAAAAAGGGAGAAGGACACGTACTCCCCCATGCTTAGGCTTTTGGCCTAAGTTGGTATCTGCTACTGTGGTCCCCAGGAGCCTCCAGCTCCAGGGTAGTACTTGTGTGTCCATGGGTCGTACGGGGCTTCAGGTGCATAGACCAAAGTCCTTGGATCCTCCCACGAAGAAGGCTCCGCGCTCCAAGCGGAAGAAGACCCTTCACCCCACTGGGTAACGGGCTCCTCCTCCTCATCATGCACAACCCCCTCCATGGGGTTAAGGAACTGCTGCTGGGCCACGAACTCATCGAACTGGGTGACGTTGAAGGACCATCCGTTCCTGCGAGTAGAATCAAACCAAAAAGGAGCAGGTAGACGGATCTCCCGAATATCGATTAGTCCAAACCTCAAAATATAAATAAGGTTACCAAACTCGGAAGTCCTGGTAACAAACTCATGCCTCTTCATAGCAGCAAGGTCAAAGACTATAAAAGGAAAAGGCTCATCATCAAGATGTGGGGTGCGCCCAAGAGACTCAAGAATAAGTGTGGCATAAACGCCACAAAAGAGATCTCCCTTGTTGCCATTAAGGGCAAGTCTTGCCATAATTATTCTTTATGGAGCAAGGAATGGTGGGTATACCTGGATCACCAAGCTTCTCAGGAATCTTGCCACTAAAAGACTAGTTAGCAAGCATAGTAGATATTGCTTCATTAGGAACTTTTTTTATTAGTAACAATATCTTTCATATACCTCGAATAGGGAGGTAACTTAATACCATCAGTCAAAGGAATTTGAAGAAAAAGAGGTTTCATCCACTCACAAAACTTATTGTAATGATCTTCTTCTTTAGTTTTGAGAGACTTGCCTGGAAAGGGCATGGGTTTAGGTACCCATGGTTCTCTTTCCTTCCCATGTCTTCTTGCGATGAAGTCTTCTCTAGTGTATTTCTTGCGTTTGTCGGGTGCTTCTTCTTCTCGAACTTCGGGTGGATCATTCTTTTCACCGTCCTTTTCAGGCTCAGCACCGTCTTCAGTCACAGCATCGGAGGTAGATATACTATTTGGATCAATAACAAGCTCTTCACTTGCAATTGGATCATTGTAATTGTCAGCTTCTTTGTGCTTCTTCTTCTTCTTCAGAGAACTAACAATTTCTTCTTCCTGCATTTGAGAATCTTGCTCGATTCTCTTCGGATGCCCCTCCGGATAGAGAGGATCTTCAGTGCTAGTTCCACCTCGGGTTTTAATCCCGAAGGTCTGTATATCATGTTTGCCATTGTTAGCAAGCAAATCTTTTTGCACATTAGAAATTTGTTCAAGCTGAGTTTGAGCCATATGAAAATGCTTCACAAGACATTTAACATCATTAACTGTTCTACCTAGAACATCAAGCAAACTTTTGATAGAAAGGGAATTATCATGTAACTGACTTTGTATCCTCTCATTAAAGTGACTTTGCTTCATAATAAAATTATCAAGCTCATCTAAACATTGATCAGGAGGCTTACCATGAGGGATGTCACTTGCATTGAGATCTAAAGGAGAGTGTACCTCTACCATAGGAGGGTGAGTGGTAGGCTCACACAACTTCTCAATAGGGGGTAGATTCTTCACGTCTTCAGTTTTAATACCCTTCTCTTTAATAGACTTCTTTGCTTCTTGCATATCTTTGGGGCTTAGGACGAGCATGCCCCTCTTTTTTTGTGGTGGAGGTGGTTCAGGGACGGACCAATCTTCGTGGTTCTTGGAAATCTTGCCCATTAATTCTTATGAATCGTCCGGTGTTCTTTTCCTGAAAACACAACCAGCACAACTGTTCAAATAGGATCTGGATTCATCAGTTAGACCAGCATAGAATATATCAATTAATTCATTCTTAGGGACTCCATGTCCTGGTCTAGCCTGGATCAGACTGCAATACCTCCCCAAGCTTTAGGTAGGTGCTCATCCTGCAACTGTTTAAAGTTATAAATTCTTTGTAAAGCAACATGTTGCATATGAGAAGGAAAGTACTTATCAACGAAAGAGTGAGCTAAGTCTTGAGGACTCTTAATGGAACCACATGGTAGTGCATCATACCATGCTTTAGCACCTTCCTTCAAAGAGAAAGGAAGAAGTTTAGTGACATAAAAGTTTCGTATCTTTTCATCCGTAGTAAACAGGTCACCCAACTCAGTGAGTTTGGTCAGGTGTGCAATAGCATCATCATTTTCTCTGCCATAAAAGGGGTCAGCTTCAACCATAGATATAAGTGAAAGATCAGCAGAGAAATTATAATCAGGATCATTGATACTTATAGGAGATGTAGCAAATTCAGGATCAGGAACGGTCTTGTTCTTCAGGGAGTGTTTTTCGAGAAGCTTCTTAATAGCACCGGGGTCAGAGTCGACAAACTCTGTTAGCTCCCTGCATAAATCATCATCAAGCATAATATAACCATCATCAAGGAGTCTCTCCTTGAGTTTACTCAAATCAGGATAATCGTAAGTTCCACCAATAGGGTAGCGAGTAACAGGAATTTCAATTCCAGATTTTTTTTGCAGCAGCAATCTGTTTCTCAAGAGCGTAACCAAGTGAACCAATATCATCAAGAGTAGTAGAAGCATCATCAAAAGTATCAGACATACTAACGGATTCAGTAGAAGCATCATGTGGTGGAGGTGAAGCAAACTTACTCATAACTGAAGGTGAATCAAGTGTAGCACTAGTGTTCAGAACAGTACCTTTCCTTGTACGTGATGGTAAGATCGGAACCTTGGGGTCTTCTTTCTTACCCATAGCAGATAGATTGCAGCAGGTAAAATACTTCAGGTAGACTTGTGAATAAAGCTATGCTCCCCGGCAACGGCGCCAGAAAACAGTCTTGATAACCGACAACTGCAGGGGATCGAGATAGTCTTCGCGGGTAAGAATAACCCAATTTATAGATTCGACTCAAGGGGAGCCAAAGAATATCCACAAGCTTTGACAGTAAATTCCACCGCACCTAAGATACACTTACTTGCAACGAGATATTAATAGTAACTGCGATATGGAAGTGATGGTGGCAATGGAAATAGTGGTGTGAAACAGCGACAGGAAAACAGCGAAAGCAAACAACTAGTAACCAGCAGAATTAAAAACATTGTATGCTAGGGAGATGGATGGTTGGGTGCTGCATGGATAAGGTACATCATGTATTTAACTTGGGGCAAGGCACGCAGAAAAGCAATGATCATCTAGGCATAAATCAAACATTAGGCATGTACCCCACATGTAGTTGTACGTGCTTGCAATAAGAACTTGCACAACATCTTTTGTCCTACCATCCCGCTACGAACGGGGCCAAAAGGAACTTATGGAGATTAAGGTGCTCCTGTCAAAGAGCACCGGAACAAAGCATTAACAGTCAATGGATACACGAAATTCTCAAATTATAGTCCATCCCCTTTGGTGTCCCAAGCTGTCACCTTTGGGTTGCCGGTTCCGGACTATAATAGGTGCATACAACTCGTAGATAGGATCAAGAACACAAATATATTCATGCAAACACATAGGGTTCAGATCTGAAAACATGGCACTCGATCCCAAAGTGACAAGCATTAAGAGCAACAAGTTGAAGCAAAGACGATAAACACCAATCTAGATGATAGGCAACATGCCCCCAACAATCTGATAAACTATTACATGATTCAGCTCATCCAATCACTACCATCCCCTTTGCCTACAGCAGGAAATTACTCACACATGGAAGAAGAAGTCATGGAGGGAGGATGGAGTGGTGATGATGATGACGATGGCGATGATCTCTCCTCACCGGAGGCCAAAACAGCCTCCAGATTAGCCCTCCCAGAGAAGAACAGAGGATGGCGGCGGCTCCGCGACGAGAATTGGGAAAACGACTTCTGTTCTGGAGTTTTCTCTCCACGGGAATAAATAGGAGGCGAAGTAGGGCACCAGAGGGGGAGGACCCTCTTGGCGCGGCCAGGGGTGGGGCCGCGCCAGCAGGGCGCCTGGGGCCCCCCTGGCTGCCCTCTGGCCCCACTTCTGGCACAATGGTCCATTGGGTGCGTGGATTTTCTGTGATTTTTCCTGGAATTTTCTGAGACACCTAAAAATTCATTTTCCTGCGCACAATAAAACCATACAGACAGCTCTGCTAAAAACATCGTTAGTCCGGATTAGTTTCGTCCAAATCATGCAAAAATGAAGGCAAAACAATAGCAAAAATGTTTGAAAAAGTAGATACGTTTGAGACTTATCACCATCCGACGCGTCGGCCGCGTTTGCCGTCCCCGTCGCGCCCCGCCTGCACCCGCTCGTCGTGACCGCCACGCCCCTCCTCGGTCGAGCGGCCCCGCTCCGCCCAGACCTCGCGAGGGGGAAGACGGCCCCGCCGCCGCCGACGCCACGCAGGCTTTGCCCGGCGGCGAGGGGAGGGGGAGATCCGGGAGGGAAGGTTGGGCGGCGGCTAGGGTTCGCCCGAGGATCGCTGCACGCGCAAGTAACCAAATGAACCACAATTGCATCAAGCACGCCATAGGTGCTCACGACTCACAAGTACATACAGTACAAAATATCGCCAAAGATAACAAGCGGAAG
The DNA here is from genome assembly GCA_950022295.1 of Bromus sterilis. Taxonomy (NCBI): domain Eukaryota; kingdom Viridiplantae; phylum Streptophyta; class Magnoliopsida; order Poales; family Poaceae; genus Bromus; species Bromus sterilis. The sequence continues at coordinate 130,265,223 of OX465601.1, read as the reverse complement.
CATGCAGATGCAGTTAAACAGGTGAGCGACCGAACAAGTCTCCGTCGTCTTGGCAGTTTTACAAGGCAATGCTGCCGCTTTGGTCCTGGTCCGTAGAGCGCACGCACGGCGTGGGCAAGGATTCACCGGCGCGCTCGGGTTGGGGGCATATAACAATCCTGACGCGGCGGCAAAAGTTGTGCTCAGACTCCCAAGTAGCAACAGATGAACAGAACATCCATTTTACAATGATGTTAACAACTGACAATTTTTATAAGAAACAGTACACCCAACGAAGAGAAGTGAACTGAGACTGCTCAAAGCCTCAAACTAACAAATTGTTAAACCAGATGATGCCATACAGCAGCACCTTCGAACGACAGATCACCAGCAAGTGTGTCTGCCTGCCAAAAGACTCCAGCATCAACCACGATTCAGGTAAACAAAGCATGAGACAGTTTTAGAAGAGGGCATGGGGGCTACAGGAAGAACACACCGAATAGATGGCCAAAATCTATGGGCACACCCAAGAAGGGTGTGGGAGGAACGACCATTCACCCAGCCGCCCTTCCATAAAAATTGCAAGGAAACTACAGCACCAGCCTACAACCTACCATCCTTTCAGCTCATGCCATCGTTCCCTCAGGCCTAACACCAAACAACCTGTTCCCTGCAAGCCTGAAACCAAACAACCACATGGCCAACATCCCCTATTAAAGCAAGCACCCATCACGCACACGGTGAAAATCACAGGAGCAGAAAACTTCCAAACCAAAGCTGTAGCAGCAAAGAGGAAAGTGCCTGTGAGGTAGCCATGTCTGGACCTGGACTCGGTAGCATCGGCAGGGGCGGCAACGGCACATGTCGTGGCTCGGGAGACAAGGCCAAGCTGCTCGCCATCGGCAAAGGCCTCCCTGAGCAAGTTCTGCCACAGGAGAAGCTCGTCGAGACCTACCTCCAGGACACCAGCTGCGATGATCCCGCCACCAGGGCCAAGCTCGAACGCCTCTGTGAGTTCCATTCCTTCATGGCATTTGATGTTTTAACATCATGCTTGTCACGCTGAGACATTTAAGTTGGCTCTCCATATAGAGATCATTGACACCAGTGAGTTGTAGTAAGATTATCATTTGGTAATAACATCATAGTGTACCGTTTCAGAAAGAAAAAAACGTAGTGTACAGAATCTACCATGCTTTCTTTAGTTTAATTATGTCACTTACCATAGGTGACAAAATGGAACTAGTACAGTGGGAAAGACAATGAATCTCTGCTCAGTAAATACAATGATCACAAGGTCATTGTTACTAAATCCCAGTTACAGTTCAGCTTAAGAAAATGAGCAGTATCTAACATATTTTAGAATATAAATCGTGTGTAATGGAATTAGTGTGATGAGAAACACAATAAAATTCCACCTAGAAACAACATGTGTGGAGAGCTTAGCCGGTATTAGTACTCTCCAATTGTACTCCTTTTTTGCTCCATGAGAAACACTAGGACAACCCCTATAAAACACTAGAACACCAATTTGTTTTTGTCTTTCTGTTTCTGGTGAGGGCTGAGCAAATAAGGGTTAATACTACATAATCGCAAACTATAAACTATACTTATTCAGTTATTTCTTATGTAGTGATTTGCATCAGTCCCTCCAATGTATGTATAATGATTCCCCTGTAATTTGATTTGACAGGCAAGACCACAACAGTGAGGACAAGGTACACTGTCATGTCAAAGGAGCTCCTGGATGAACACCCTGAATTAAAGAAAGAGGGCACTCCAACACTGACACCACGTCTTGACATCTGCAATGCCGCGGTGCTTGAACTTGGTGCTGCTGCAGCTCATGCCGCCCTTGGTGAATGGGGCCGTCCATCAACTGATATTACCCACCTAGTCTACATCTCATCCAGCGAGCTTCGCCTCCCAGGGGGCGATCTTTTCCTGGCAGCCCGTCTTGGCCTCTCTCCAAATACAGTGCGCACATCCCTTCTCTTCCTTGGGTGCTCAGGTGGTGCTGCAGCCCTCCGCACTGCCAAGGACATTGCAGAGAACAATCCAGGGAGCCGTGTCCTTATAATAGCAGCGGAGACAACTGTGTTGGGCTTCCGGCCGCCAAGCCCTGATCGTCCTTATGACCTTGTTGGTGCTGCCCTGTTTGGTGATGGTGCATCAGCTGCAATTATTGGAGCAAGCCCTATCAGTCCAGAAGAGAGTCCCTTCTTGGAGCTTGAGTTCTCAACCCAGGAGTTCCTACCAGGGACAGACAAGGTAATTGATGGCAAGATCTCAGAGGAAGGGATTAACTTCAAACTGGGGCGTGATTTGCCAGAAAAGATTGAAAGCCGCATAGAAGGGTTCTGCAGGATACTCATGGACAAGGTTGGGATAAAGGAGTTCAATGATGTATTTTGGGCTGTGCATCCAGGTGGACCAGCAATATTGAACAGGCTAGAGGTCTGTCTTGAACTTGAGCCAGATAAACTCAAGATCAGTAGAAAGGCCCTGATGAACTATGGGAATGTGAGCAGCAACACAGTCTTCTATGTGTTGGAGTATTTGAGGGATGAATTGAAGAAAGGGGCAATAAGGGAAGAGTGGGGATTGATCTTGGCTTTTGGCCCAGGCATCACATTTGAAGGAATGCTAGTTCGAGGCATTAACTGAAATTGAAAGAGGTTCCAAGTAGGTTACTACCAGATATATGGAAAGATCACAAACAAGCTTTACATGGCATAATAACATTTCCCGGTTATAATTATATAGTGTAAGAATAGCATTTCACGATTATTATTATACATTTGTAAGAATATTATAAGAATCATAGTGTCTTATGTCCTCTGTTCACTACTTAGTCAGTACTTTATTGTAATTTGATGCTTTATGTTATGAATTATCGAACAATGTCAGTTACTTAAGTTTGTTCCCAAAACAAATGTACATGTCAGGAACTAATACTGCATCATGTTCCACTATGGCACTATATGACTTGTTAATTCATAACATTACATCTGTGGATTTTTTTTACCTGTGCTGGTTGTACCATGTACAAGTGCATGAGCAAACTAATACCAGTACAACTACCTTCCTCTCAAAAGGAAAAATGAAGCAGAATAACTGAGACTTGAAACACAGCATTATCCTTCAACTATTTTGAATTATACTAAACAAACAGTTACAGTGATAGATTGTAGATAGTATCTGATCCCCTTGGCACTTCAACAAATGTTTGACATAATTCAAGATATAACTAGACGAAAAAAGAAAAATAGAAGAAGCTCTTACAGAGAAAGGATTATGAAATGGCACTTCTAACCATTCTGCTTCATAGAGACATTACACTCTGATATAACTATTGGGCCTTGAAAAATAGGCCCATGATAACATGAAGACAACACTAGAACCCATGTGAATGCCCTTCTTCTTCATCAACGTTATTCAAAGGCCAAAACACTTGAATAAATTAGAACTAACTTGCATGCCTCCAACAAATCATGGATTCGAACTTGGTGCTCCCTCTTCAAGAGATAATTCACCAGCAATCTTCTCCCAAGCAACTTTGGCGTCCCCTTTCACAAGGAAGTTCATCTTGGAAACAACACCCTTCGCCTCTGTAGACCTCCCTGCCTTCACCAACCCCTCGACTAAACCCTTGACAGCTTCAAATGATGGGGCTGCCTTCATTGCAAAACAGCTGTTACAAACCCACAGTGCATCATCAAGCCTTTCATTCTCTACTAAACTCCTAAACAGCACGACATATGTCTGCGAGTGCACTGACACTCTTAAGTCACTCCTCCCCTCGCGCCTCTTCATCACCTTCATCCTCTTGAATACCCGCATCGCGGCCCCGACATTTCCCTCCTTGCAGTACCCCTGCACAAGCGCATTGTAAGTAACGTAATTGGGCAGCACGTCCTTTGACTCCATCACATCCAGCAGCTCCTCGCCCTTGAAGGTTTCCCCCTTCTTTGCAAACCAATGTATCCGGCAATTGTAAGTGACGACGTTTAGCTCCAGCTTGTTTTCATTGATCTCCTTGAGCAGCTTCTCAAACTCCTCAGCACCATCCTGCGCGGAGAACCCAGCCAGGACAGTATTGTAAGATATTATGTCCGGGGGTGGGCGATGCTTCAGCTTCTTTTTGGTCATTTCGCTGAGCAGCTTGCGGGCAGCGTCGAGCTCAGAGTTCTTGACCAGAGCGTGGAGGAGCACGTTGTGGGAGGCGCGACCAGGGGCGACGCCGAGAGAGGATTCGGCGGATTCGAAGGTTGACTTGAGTTCGTCGAGGCGGCCAGCGCGGAGAAGCGCGGAGAGGAGGGCGGAGAGGGAGACATCGGAGCGGGCGGCGGGCTCGGAGGAGGAGAAGGCACGGACGGCGTCTTCTGGGCCTGGGAAAAGGGAGAGGGCGCGAGCGAGGAGGCCGGGGGAGACCGGGGCGGAGGCGAGGAGCTGGTCGAGGAGGGAGGCGGCGAGGTCGGGGCGGTGGAGGCGGTCGAGGCGGGAGGCGGCAAGGGAGAAGAGGGCACGCGAGGTGTGGAGGCGGTGGTAGTCGTGGCTGGAGAGCGCGGAGGCGACGAGGGAGTGGACCCGGTCCGGGTCGGTCTCCGCGCGGACGGCCAGCTGGAGATCGATGATGGAGGCGCGGACCGCCGCGCCGGCGGCGGCGGGGGTTGGCGAAGGATCGACTTCCGGGAGCGCGGAGAGGCGGCGGAGGAGGTGGGAGGAGACGGCGGGCGTGTGGGGGTGGCGGCGGCGCAGGAGGGACGCCATGGTGATTGGCGAGTGAGCACGGGGTTTGCGAGGGTTTGGGCCTTGAGGGAACTTTCCTCTTCCGCTCTCTCTACCTACTACTCTCTTGTCTCTTCGCAAGATGCACAAAATTGCTACAGTCTGTGGTCCAACTCCATTTCGATACAAACAAAAAAACTTAGGCAACTCCAACACCGCGATCCAATTCATCCTTTGCATACGTTTCGATAGATACAAATAAAAACACAGCCTAACGCGGAAACGCAAATGAAAGGTTATTGGTTTTGGTATTCGTCTGGACTCATTTCTTAATTTAAATTTGGGTTAGGTTTGTATACGCACGAACACGGCACGAACAAGCGAATCATACTTTCATTATCCTCCTCTGGTCCACTAGTCGATGACACATAGGCTATTCTCCTTTCTCCCAACCCCATCCCCCGTGTCTTCGTCTTCTCACCGCCGTCATCCAGACCCCACCCTCTTCAGTGACCCCCTACTAACCCCTGAGTCACCACATCCTCGCTCGCATCCACGACCACCCCACTGGACCACCACATCCATCGTTGGAGTCCTCTAGCAAGTAGTGGCATCCACCACCATAGGCACGCCTCTGTCGTTCCCATTACCATGGGCGCACCACTTCTACCTCCACGATCAGCATCGGAGGACGCAGGGCTCGCCAGTCTCAATGAAGGCAGCTTCACCGGCTAAGGGAGGCGTTGGTGTTTGGCCTTTTGCTAGGTAGCGCGTAAGGTCTTCGGCCTTCTGCTAGGCCGCGCGCAGGTGTTCGACCATTTGTCAGGCCAGCCTCATCCACAACTGCCTCTATCTAATGAGGTATAAATTTAACTCAACTCGAAAAGATCATGGGGATAGCTCAGATGAGTTCTTTTACAACAACATCATATATGTTCATCATCGTCCAAAGATTCATTCGACGATGATATTTATGTTTAGGTGATGAGGACATCCCTACTACCTTCGCACCTACAACAACTCCTGAAGAACCAATAATGAATAAGTCCAATGAAATTAGAATCGGACCTATTACAAGAGCCCGTGCAAAGCTACAAAAACAACATGTGTGAACTTATTCCTCATAGAATCTGATGTTTTCCTTAATGAGGATTTTATACTGCCTAAGTCCTTGTGTATATGTGTTATCAGGTACGAAGGATTCATACAAGAAGAAGACATGGGACAAGGGCAAGTTGCACGAGGAGAAGGGTTGCGAGAAGATGAAGCAAAGGAGGATTTGCTGAAGACGTCGGACGTCCGAATTACAAGTCGGACCGTCCGGGACACCAAGTCGGACGTCCGAGCAACAAGTCGGACCGTCCGGAATACGCATCCGAAGATCAGTGGAATTACTGGCCAAGTCGGACCGTCCGACCACAGCTTGGACCGTCCGAGTATCAAGTCAGACCGTCCGACTTACGACGATAGACATCAGTGGTATTTACTGCATATGTCGGACCGTCCGAGTAACAAGTCGGACCGTCCGTCCTGAGGTCGGACCGTTCGACTTGCCCGGTGTCTGCGCGCAGAATTAAGGGCTGATGCCCATGTATCCATGTTTGGACACCCTAGCTTATAAATATAGGACCACGTACGAGTTTTAGGGTTAGACCACGTTTAGATAAACCCTAGTTCTAGAGAATAGCTCCAAGCTTTCATCTTGAATCATATACTTCAATTCGTATCGATCTGAAGTGTTGCTACTGCAAGTTTTGTGTGATCTATTGTTCCACTGGAAATTAGTAGATTGCAAATTAACGTCTCGTGGTCGACGGCTACGTTGCGCAAGTTTGTGAAGTTGTGAATATCCAAAGGGTAGAGAGCTGTCGCATTGGCAACAAAGATCTAGCGAGGAGAGTTCATCGGCAACATACAAGTTATCTCATATCGCCTTCATATTCATCGTTCGCTTACTGAGAAAATCGGGCCACCCCATATCATCTTGGTATCAGATTTCCAGTGTTACCTCGGTAAGCATCCAAAAAATCCCCCGTAGATTGTTTTTGTTTCGTCTTATCCAGAAAAATCCATACAAAAATATTAGGTTTTAGTGTTTTCCTTAACCTAGATTGCATCTTTTCCAAGTTTTAGTTGTTGATCGTCGTCCAGTTTGCGTAACTTGTCTTTGATCGAGTCTTAGTTTTCTTCTATTTGTGTTCCACAAGTCGGAGTGTGTCCATTTTGGTCGTGTTTAGTTATTTTTGCTTAGCTTTCTATTACCCTTTAGATTGTGTCTCCGTTTGATAGCCATAGTCATCCTTTCCTTTGTGTAGCACTTTCCTATTGAGACTAGCATATCATTGCTCTACGGGTTGCTCATATAGGTTTTGAAGTGCCTCAAGGGGTTGTGAAAGTTTGAGTTTGGTTGTTGTTTTACTTCAAGTTGAGTCGGAAAATTCAAAAAAAAAGAGAAAAGAGAAAAAGAATCAAAAAAAGGAAAGAGTTGAGCAAAAAGCCTAGCAAAAAGAGACAGAAAAGGCAAAGTTGATTACATATTTTGTGCAGCCTTGAGTTAAATTTTCTACCACATTCATAGCACTAGTAGATAGAGAAATCTTGTGCTCGTACACTTTGAGCTTTTGCTAGAAATTCTCTCCTGTGCAATTGCAACACGAGCATTACTCCGCCACACATATTGTGAGCTCGATTTCATAGTTGCTTTTGCCCAGTTGTTCTCCAACGTGTGTGTTCCCGTAGAACTTCTTGGCATACGATCAACACTAGGATTTGTGAATTGGTGTAGATAGGGTTCCATACCTATAGCTCCACTACATAATTCTGTTTTGTCGTGTGACGGTTTCTTGTACCCGGGTATTCACTTAATCACATCCGTGCACTAGTCCTCCATCCGAACGGGTACGCATTACTATCCACTTTGGAACGGTAAGATTCACCTTTTCTTGTCAGTTTTGAGTGAGTTGTGAGTGTCCACCAAAAAGATTTTGATTTAGTGCACTAACCTACTAATCATGTCTCAAAGTGGTTTTGATGTGATGCAGAAACATGCCAAGGATGCTCCAGTTACATGGGAGGCATATGAAGGTCTCCGTGATCACTTGACTGGGATGATTATTAAATCCGCTGATGCGATTGATACAAATGTTCAAGCGGTCCAACTGAAAGTTGACACGACTGAAGCTGCATTCACCACTATGCAACAACAACTTACTGCTATCCAGCAGAGCCTACAACAAATGACAACATCTGTCACTGGCATACAAGCAACTATTGTACAACGCCAACCTGACGTTCATGAAGATGATGGTAGTGTCCATGGCGACAATGCTGATTTGAGGGGCAATCAGGGCCGTGGGTGTGGTCTTCAAGGGCCGGGTCACCAACCTCAATTTGGTTTGGGTGCATGGCGTGTGCCAGTTCAGGAAGATGATGGTTTAGGCAAGCCCAATTTTACAATTCTCATATTTGAAGGCTCCACGGATGTGGAAGAGTATCTCACTTGGGAGTTCAAGATGGAAAAAACTCTGGAGTTTGCATGATTACACTAAAGATAAGAAGATCAAGCTTGTTTCCTCAGAATTTGATGGATATGCATTGTGTTGGTGGGATGGCATTATGACTGAGATCCGAGAGACAAATGGGACTCCTATTCGCACTTGGCGTGAGATGAAGGAGAATATGAAAGCTCGTTTTGTCCCCACTAATTACTTGCGGTTTTTTATAAGTTGCAACAATTGAAGCAAGGTACTATGACGGTTGATGCATACTATATGGAGATGGAGATGTTGCTACAACGTGCTCGAGTCCGCGAGGCTGTTGAGATGACTATGCAGCGTTTTCTCCATGGTCTGGAATTTACGATCAAGAGTATTGTTCGGCATCACCAATATTATACAATGAATGATCTCTTACACCATGCAAGGGAGGCTGAATCACAGCTTGCAGAAGAGGCACAACTGAAGGCCAAATACACATAATCTAGCAGATTTTCTCCAAGGACACCGTCTGCCGCGCCTATGGAGAACTATGGTGCCAATAATCGGGCTTCTTCTTCAATTTCCAAGCCAGCCTCCAATGGTTCTATGGCCAAGAAGCCAGCTGCTCATGCCACTAGTGCAAGCTCCAACATGTCTACAACTCGCAAACGCGAGATGACTTGTCACTCTTGCGGTAATCCGGGCCACTTCAAGAGAGATTGCCCGAACCGAAAGGTCATGTTCATTAATGAAGAAACCAGCGAGTATGAAACCGGTGATGATGAAGAACCAGCCGCGTTTGATGACAAAGGATACAACAGCGAACAAGGCATGGATGCTTTTCCGTCGACTGCTCCTATATTGTTGGGTCACAACATGCTCTCACTATGCAGCCACATGTTGAGTCTCAGTGCTGCAATCTGTTTCAGACCAAAGCATTAGTTGGTCCCAACAAAGCTTGGAAAGTGATCATTGATGGCGGTAGCTGCCGCAACTCGCAAGCAAGGAGTTATGTGCCAAGCTGAATCTTAAATACTTACCTCACCCAAATCCATATTATGTCCAATGGTTGAGTGACAGTGGTGAGATGAAGGTGAATCATATGGTGCGTGTGAATTTTGAGATAGGCCCCTACCAGGATTCCATTGATTTTGATGTGGTGCCTATGACAGTTTGCCATCTTCTATTGGGTCGGCCGTGGTTATATGATCGCCATGTGCAACACAATGGCCGAACCAATACATATCACTTGGAGTTCAAGGGCAAAAAAGTTAATCTCCATCCTATGTCCCCACAACAAATTGTGAATGAGTCTCATCAGAAAGTAGATGTGAATTTAGGACCCACACGAGAGAACAATGTAATAGCTGTGAGTGATTCTATAACGAAAAGTGCGAGAGAGCCTAGTTTGCTTATATTAGCCACCAAAGAAGACATGGGAGAATTTAGTGAGGATCCTACAGCCATGCTACTTGTGCTTATGTACAAAGGCGAGGTTTTGCTTTCTAACGATAATCATCCTCTTTCTCCTGGTGTGTCTAATGTTTTGCAGGAATTTGATGATGTGTTTTCGGCGGAGGTACCAGCGGGATTTCCACCATTGCGTGGTATTGAGCACCAAATTGATCTTATACCTGGTGCTACACTGCCCAACCGGGCACCATATAGGACCAATCCCCAAGAGACGAAGGAGATTCAACAACAAGTACAAGCACTTCTGGATAAAGGGTATATTCGTGTCAGTCTTAGCCCTTGTGATGTGCCTGTTATTTTGGTCCTAAGAAAGATGGTATATGGCGTATGTGTGTAGACTGTAGAGCTATTAATAATATCACTATTCGATATCGCCATCCTATTCTCCGTTTAGAGGATATGCTGGATGAATTGAGTGGTGCTGCTATTTTCTCTAAAATTGATTTACGTAGTGGATATCATCAAATTAGGATGAAAGAAGGGGATGAATGGAAAACCGCTTTCAAAACTAAATTTGGTTTATATGAGTGGTTAGTTATGCCTTTTGGTCTTACTAATGCTCCTAGTACTTTCATGAGATTAATGAACCATGTTTTGAGGGAGTTTATTGGTCGTTTTGTGGTTGTGTATTTTGATGATATACTTATTTACAGCCGCACTGAATTTGAGCATGTTGATCATATTCGACAAGTTTTTCAATTGTTGCGTGATGCTAAATTATATGCTAATCTTGAGAAGTGCACATTTGCAAAAGATAAGGTCATATTTTTGGGATACGTTCACTACTAGGAAAGGGCCTTATAGTGGCGTCCTTTTTTTTTGCCACTAAGGACAAGCCACTAATAAGGCCTTAATAGTGGCACATTTGAAATGCGCCACCCCTAAAACTCTTATGCGTGGCGCATTTCGAAATGCACCACCCATAAGCCCTTATGGGTAGCGCATTCTGAAAATGCGCCACCCATAAGAGTCTTAGGGGTGGCGCATTCTCAGAATGCGCCACTATTAAAAAAATTAAATTTTGAATCTGGATCTAGAAAATATTTTTTTTATTTTTTTCTTAATCTTAGGTTAGTATGCTTAATGCTCGGTCACACTAACCTCCATGATCAAACTTCCCCGAGGGTCACCCATCCTAGCACTACTCCAGCCCCAGCACGCTTAACTTCTCAATTCTATTCAACTCCCACTCCACCTCACCTAGCAGGCACTTGTTGATATATCTATCATATAAATCCTATTGAACCATGTTGATGTCTAGGACCTTGTTGATGTTCATGGGTGTTCTAAAATTTTCAATATTTTTTTGAAACTTTCTCAATGGGACCATTAGCATATTTTGAACTTTTAAAAAAAATTGAAAATAAAAATTTTAAATTTTTATTTTTTTGATTTTTAAAATGTTACCAGCTAAATTTTTCAACTTTTTTTTGAAACTTCCCGATCGGTCCTCTAGGATATTTTGATTTTTTTAAAAAAATAAAAAATATTATAAAAAAAATTCAAATTTTTTTCTGTTACTAGTGGCGCATTTCATACAAAATGCGCCACTACTAAGTTCAAACTTTTTTTCATTTTTTTGACTCCAGATCTTCAAATGCCCGTAACTTTTTTTCTGTTAGGTTTTTAAGGATTCTAAAAATGTTCAATGGGTTCCACCCGATTGAATTTGGATATAACTTTTCGAGTAGATGATTTTTCATATAAAAAACTTTTTAATCGGAGGTCGTATGCAAAAGTTATGCCCATTTTACACAATTCTCGAGAGATTTTGCAAAAAAAGTCGAAATTCATATTTGTAAATTTTTGTAACAACTAGACCACATATCATATGAGAAACTTATTATTTTTTTGACATTTCTATCATTTTCTTTTATTTTTTTTCAAATTGGAAAGGCAGTCCACGGGGGGGGGGGGGGGTGTGGGGTGTATTTGGGAATTTTCCCGCACAGTTTTTTGCTTAGTAGTGGCGCATATGCAAGATGCGCCACCCCTAAGAGATTATGGGTGGCGCATTCTGAATGCGCCACTAATAATTCCTTAGGGGTGGCGCATTACCAAAATGCGCCACCTATAAGGTTCTTAGGGGTGGCGCATTTTTCCAAATGCGCCACGTATAAGGGGATCCAGGGCTGGCCCAAATGCGCCACCTATAAGAGCTTCTAGGTGGCGCATTTTTTACCAGTGCGCCACCCCTTACAACATAGTGGCGCATTACATATAAAATGCGCCACTAATAAGGTTTCCATGTATAGCTATTTTCCTAGTAGTGGTTGTATCTAAGCATGGTGTAGAAGTCGATTCTTCTAAAATTGAGGCAATTCAAAATTGGCCTACTCCCATGAATGTTATCCAAGTACGAAGTTTTCACGGTCTTGCTGGTTTTTATAGACGTTTTGTGAAAGACTTTAGTACTATTGCTGCACCTTTGAATGAATTGACTAAGAAAGGTGTACCTTTTGTTTGGGGTGTTTCCCAAGACCTTGCATTTGATGAGCTGAAACGTTTGCTTACTTCTGCACCATTACTTGCATTACCTGATTTTTCTAAGCAATTTGAAGTTGAATGTGATGCTAGTGGTACAGGCATTGGTGGTGTGTTGATGCAAGAAGGTAGACCTATTTCTTATTTCAGTGAGAATCTTTCTGGTGCTAGATTGAACTACCCTATTTATGATAAAGAATTGTATGCACTTGTTCGAGTTCTTGAGGTTTGGTAACATTATTTGTGGCCAACAGAATTTATCATACATTCTGATCATGAAGCATTGAAATACTTGAAAGCGCAATCTAACTTGCATAGGCGCTTAGCTAAATGGGTTGAGTTCATTGAGTCTTTTCCGTACATCATTAAACATAAGTAAGGGAAAGATAATGTTGTTGCTGATGCTCTATCTAGGAAGAACATGTTATTGACACATCTTGATGTTAAAATTCCTGGTTTAGAGAGCTTGTGTGATTTATATGCAACTGATCCTGATTTTGCTGAACCATATCGTTTGTGTGTGCTTCTAAACGCATGGGACAAGTTCCACATACATGATAGATTTCTGTTTCGTGCTAAAAAACTTTGTGTTCCAGAATCGTCTGTGCGTTTTCTCTTGTTGCAGGAATCACATGCTGGAGGGTTGATGGGTCATTTTGGGCGTGATAAGACGGTACTCATGCTTGCTGATCATTTTTATTGGACCAGGATGAGGCGTGATGTGGACAGGTTTGTTTGCCGCTACATTGTATGCAACACATCAAAGTCCAAGCTGAAGCCTCATGGTTTGTATACTCCACTATCGGCTCCTACCACACCTTGGCAAGATATTAGTATGGATTTTGTGTTAGGATTGCCACGTACTGAACATGGTCATGATAGTATATTTGTGGTAGTGGATAGATTTTCTAAGATGGCACACTTTATTGCATGCCACAAGAGCGACGATGCGTCGCATGTTGCTAATCTATTTTTCAGGAAGATTGTTCGCTTGCATGGAGTGCCCAAGACAATTGTTTCTGACAGGGATGTGGAATTTGTGAGCTACTTCTGGAAGACACTTTGGGGAAATCTAGGAACAAAGTTGATGTTCAGCACTACATGTCATCCTCAAACTGATGGTCAAACAGAGGTGGTGAATAGAACATTGTCACAATTGTTGCGAGCTATGATCAAGAAAAATCTGCGTGAATGGGAGGAGTGTTTGCCACATGTGGAGTTTGCTTATAACAGGGTAGTACACACTACTACTCAATTTTGTCCTTTTGGGGTGGTGTATGGTTTTAAGCCTATTACGCCATTTGATTCGTTGCCTCTTCCATTGCAGGAAAGAGTTAATATGGAGGCATCCAAAAGATCAGATTATGTGAAGCAGATTCATGAGAAAACTCGAGAGGCTATTGAGAAGAAAGGCAAGAACGTTGCTGCTGCACGGAACCAGTCACGAAAGGAAGTTCTTTTTTAGCCTAGAGATAAGGTTTGGGTGCATTTGCGAAAGGACAGGTTTCCAGAGATGCGGAATTTCAAGTTGAAGCCACGTGGTGCCGGTCCTTACAAAGTGTTAGCCAAGATCAATGAAAATGCCTAATCGATTGATATACCCATTGCTGAGTTTGGAGCTGCTAGCAACAGTTTCAACGTTGCTGATTTGTCACCCTATGATGGAGATGATCTTGGAGCATCGAGGTCAACGCCTTTTGCAGGGGGGGGGGGGATGATGAGGACATCCCTACTACCTTCGCACCTACAAATGCCTCCTGAAGAACCAATAATGAATAAGTCCAATGAAATTAGAATCGGACCTATTACAAGAGCTCATGCAAAGCTATTAAAACAACAGGTGAACTTATTCCTCATAGAATCTGATGTTTTCCTTAATGAGGATTTTATACTGCCTAAGTCCTTGTGTATATGTGTTATCAGGTACGAAGGAGTAATACAAGAAGATGACATGGGACAAGGGCAAGTTGCACGAGGAGAAGGGTTGCGAAAAGATGAAGCAAAGGAGGATTTGCTGAAGACGTCGGACGTCCGAATTACAATTCGGACCGTCCGGAACAGCAAGTCGGACCATCCAGAATACGCATCTGAAGATCAGTGGAATTAATGGCCAAGTGGGACCATCTGAACTTCAAATCGGACCGTCCGACCACAGCCCAGACCGTCCGAGTGTCAAGTCGGACCATCCGACTTACGTCGACAGACATCAGTGGTATTTACTGCATATGTCGGACCGTCCGTCCTGAGGTCGGACCGTCCGAGTTACAGGTCGGACCGTCCGACCTGCCCGATGCCTGCGCAGAATTAAGGGTTGAGGCCCGGAAGGGTGGAAGTTGTAATGGCTTCTCGCCCTTCGTTGGTTACCCCAAGTGGAAGGTGAGATGTAGGATATCAGCAAATTTCCCCTATGTAGAGGATAGGGTTTGTCTTTCGTAGGACTCCGGCAATGATACGTAGGTGGCAAGAAAACAATGGCACCGTTTACGACAAACATTGTTTCCTTGACCTGGACCTTCACACAATACAATTAACTTTGCTCCCAACGAAGTTCAGAGAGGCTGTCAATCTCTCCGGTCTTGTTGTGTACAAAGGGTCAAACACACAAGGATAATGATAATGATGATAGCAACTGAAAGTAAATACCGGAAAGTAAATAGGCTTGTAAACAGTGATGTGGATATGGACCGGGGTCCCGTGATGTTCACTAGTGATGTCTCTCTCCCAAAAGACGATAAAACTGCTATGCGAGGTACACAAATTACAGATGGGCAATTGACAGGATTATAAACGCACCGCAATGCTAACTATGTTACAAAAGAAAGGAAGAGGCTCATAAGCATGGGCAGTACGCCAAAATAAGTAGACTGAAATCCATCTACATCTACTACTAATCATCCACCTTGAGATATATATCCAGAACATCTCGCTGGTATTAAGTTGCGAGTCCCACCCAAAGTGTAAACCCAAAGCAACAGACAACTGCATTAAAAGAAATTTGCGTAAAGTAAACAATCCTTGCAACCGGGGTTACAAGCACCGTTGTTTTCCCCCTTGTGGCCACATCACATCCCCTAGACTCATGTTTCTGTCACTCAAGCGTGTCATCAGGGGGCATGTACCCACAATCGAGCATAGCATTCCCTCTTGGAGTTATTATCGACTACTTGCCAAAGCAATAAACAACAACAGAGAACATTCAAGAATTACTTAGGAACAAAAATATAAGAGATCAAAACCAAATACATTACTCTATCATGATCTGAACATAATCTCATAATCCATCGGATCCCATCAAACTCAACATAGCAACAACAGAAGAATTACATATGTGCCTCGATCATGTAGGGCAGCTCACGAGGTCTAAACCATGAAGAACAAATAGGGGAGGAGAACATCACATAGCTACTGATCACGGGCCCATGGTCCAAGGTAGACTACTCACGCCACATCCGGGAAGCATCCATGGTGGAGGAGAAGCTCCCGGAGGTCGATCCTCCCTCCGGCAGGGTGCCGAGAAGGGTCCTGACGGTGCTCCCGATCTTGGAAGCGCGGCGGCGGCGGAAGAGAGGCGAGATTGGAAAATAGGGCTATGTCTTTGGAGTTTCCGCATCACGAGAAATAAATAGGCGAAGGGGGGCAGCCAGGAGGGCCACTAGGGGTCCAGGCGCCCCCTGGCGCGGCCAGGCCCCTGTCCGCGCCAGGTGGCCTCCTGGGCCCCTGGTGGTGGCCCTCTTGCCCCACTTGGGTGCTTCTGGAAGATTCTGTTACGCTGATTTTTTATCCGATTTTCTCGAATTTTTGGAGCATTTTTTATATGGGGGAAACCTGGAATAGAAAAATAGCAGAAAACAGGAACTGGCACTGGGTGCACTGAGTTAGTAGGTTAGTCCAAATATGATCAAAAGTATATGAAAGTGTATCTAGATCATAGCAATATCACACAAAACATGCATGGAGCGAGCAGAAATTATCGATACGTTTGAGACGTATCAACATCCCCAAGCTTAATTCCTGCTCGTCTTCGAGTAGGTAAATCATAACAGGCATAATTTCTGTGGTGACATGCTAGCAACCATATAAGAACTTTGAAAAGTAAAGCAATTAAGTTATGCAATTCAATTCAAGTCATAACATGCAAGAGTCTATATTAGCATTGAAACAAGCAACGAAATAACATTAGGTGCAAGAGCTCTCGCTGTCCGTGACTCGAATGTCTCCAGATGGTGTTTGCATGCAAGAAGGGGGATAGGGAATACGAGAAAAAAGATATTTTTGTGTTGAGAACTCGATCTACTAAAGTTTCACACTTGGTCTTCTTTGGAATCTTATCTTGACTCGTCCCCAGACTACTAGCCAGGTACAAGTCAATTTGATCCACTCCTTTTCGATATTTTGAGCACTAATGCAATGGATGAGCGTAAGCACGAGAGTGATACGTCCAAAACGCATCTATAATTTCTGCTTGCTCCATGCCTCTTTTGTGTGATATTGCTTTTATATTGATGAACAATACACTTTTGATCATATTTGGACTAACCTATTAACTCAGTGCACCCCAGTGCCAGTTCCTGTTTTCTGCTGTTTTTCTATTTCAGGTTTCCCCCATATTAAAAGTGCTCCAAAAATCCGGGAAAAATCCAATAAAAAATCAGCGTACAGGAAGCTTCTAGAATCACCTAGGGGGGGCTAGAGGGGACCCACCAGGGCCCCAGGCGCCCTCCCGGCGCGCCCCAGGGTGGGGTCGCGCCAGGGGGACGCCTGGACCCCTGGTGGCCCCCTGGCTACCCCCCTTCGCCTATTTATTCCTCGTGACAAGAAACCCCCGTGACGGGAACCCTTTTTCACGATCTCTCCTCTGTTCCGCCGCCGTCGCGCTTCCAAGATCGGGAGCACCAGAAGACCTCTTCCCGGCACCCTACCGGAGGGAGGAAACACCTCCGGGAGCTTCTCCACCACCATGGACGTTTCCCGGATGAACCGTGAGTAGTCCACCTTGGACCATGGGTCTATGATCAGTAGCTATGTTCTCCTCCCCTCTTTTTTCTTCATGGATTAGACCTCGTGAGCTGCCCTACATGATCGAGGCACATATGTAATATTTCTGTTGTTGCTATGCTGAGTTTGCTGGGATCCGATGGATTATGAGATTATGTTTAGATTGTGTTTGAGTAATATATTTGATTCTCCTCTTTTATATTTATGTTCTTGAGTAATTATTGCATGTTCTCCGTTGCTGTTTATTGCTTTGGCCAAGTAGTAGGTAGTGACTCCATGAGGGAGCGTTATGCATGATTCTGGGTTCATGCCCCCCGATGACTAGCTTGAGTGATAGAAACATGAGTCTAGGGGATGTGCTATTGCCACAAGGGGGAAAACAACGGTGCTTGTACTTGCGGGTGCAAGGATTGTTTACTTTACGCAAAGTTCTTTAATGTAGTTGTCTGTTGCTTTGAGTTTACACTTTGGGTGGGATTCGCAACTTAATACCAGCGAGATGTTCTGGATAGATATCTCAAGGTGGATGATTAGTAGGTAGATGCAGATGGATTTCGGTCTACTTGTCTTGGCGTACCGCCCATGCTTTTGAGCCTCTTCCTTTCTTTATAGCATAATTAGCATTGGTTTGCGCACATAATCCTGTCAATTGCCCAGCTGTAATTTGTTTACCTCACATGGCTATTTTATCGTCTTTTGGGAGAGAGACATCAATAGTGAACATCATAGTACCCCGGTCCATATTTCCAATACTGTTTGCACCCACTATCAATTTACTGCTTTATTTACTTTTCCGTTGCTATCACTATCATTATTATCCCGTGCGTTTTATCCTTTGTGAACAACAAGGCCGGAGGGATTGACAATCCCTTTGTACTCGTTGGGAGCAAAGTTATCTTTTATGTGTGCAGGTCCACGACAACCGTCAATCTCTAGCGCCGTTGTCACCTTCTTGTCGTTATCGGAGTCCTACTGGAGACAAACCTTGGTATCTTCACCGAGGGAAATTTGCTGCTGTCTACATCTTAACCTTCCACTTTGGGTAACCAACGAGGGGCGAGAAGTAAACTCTCGTGACATCAAAGCAATTTCTGGCGCCGTTGCCGGGGACTCCGCTCTTCAAGATAGGGGAGTTGCACACTATCATTTATCTTTGCTTTTTAGTCTTGTTTGTTTACCTTTCAGTTTTTGTTTTAGTGTCCTTTATCAAAAATCAAAAAATAGTTATCTTGCTTGCTGCTACTATGGGTTCCTCTGAGAACACCAAGTTATGTGACTTTACTAGTCACAACAACAGTTACTTTATCTGCACTCCTATTGCTACACCTGCTACTTCAGCACCTTCTTATGAGATTAAACCTGCTTTGCTGAACCTTGTTATGAAAGATCAATTCTCTGGTGCTAGAGATGATGCTACTTTGCACTTAAATAATTTTATTGAGCTTTGTGATATGCAAAAGTACAAGGAAGTAGATGGTGATATTGTTAAGCTTAAGATTTTTCCTTTCTCCTTGAGAGATGAAGCTAAAATCTGGTTTCAAACCTTGCCTAGGAATAGCATAGATTCTTGGGATAAGTGCAAGGATGCTTTTATTGGGAAGTACTATCCCCCGGCTAAGATTATCCAATTGAGGATCTTTATTATGAATTTTAAACAATTGGATAATGAACACGTTGCCCAAGCTTGGGAACGCATGAAATCTCTTGTTAAGAATTGCCCTACGCATGGTTTGACTACTTGGATGGTTATCCAAACTTTTTATGCAGGCTTGAACTTTACCTCGCGGAACTTGCTAGATTCAGCCGCGGGAGGAACCTTTATGTCAACTACACTTGGTGCTGCCACAAAACTTCTCGATGAGATGATGACCAACTATTCCCAATGGCACACCGAAAGAGCTTCAACAGGTAGGAAGGTAAACTCTATCGAGGAGATCTCCTCCCTAAATGAAAAAGTTGACTTGATTATGTCTCTACTTACCAAGCAATCTACTATTGATCCTCAATATGTACCTTTAAATTCTTTGATTGCTCAAGATCAAGTAGATGTGAACTTTATCTCTAGAAACAACTTCGATAATAATTCTTATAGGAGTAATTTTGGTAGCAATCCTAGACCGTTCCCCTCCAACAACTACGGGAACAACAACACTTATCCTAGCACCAGAAACTTTACCCCTAGAGATAGAGACATGCCTAGTTATGAGAAACTTTTGGAAATAGAGAAGGCCACTAAGAACTACATGCACACCCAATATGAACAGAATAGGACCTTCTCTAGACAATTAGATGAGAATACTTCTATCTTGCAAGACATTGGTAGACAACTAGAGAGCCTGAACATTGAAATTTCTAACCTTCAGACTAGGCTCACCACCACGGAAACCCAAGTTTCCAATATGTCTCACACACAGGCTACTTTGATAAACCAAATGGAAGCTAAACCTGAAGTGGTTTTGACTATAAAGGAGGAAGAAGATAGAATTAAGAGCCTTCCTACACACCATACAATTGCTACTATCCAAGTGGTTGAGGATATCCAAACTCTTAGCACCCAATGCACCCCTAGTCCCATAGGACCTATTGATGGTGATGCTATGACCTCAACCGTAGAAGAACAAATTCCTATGACTATAGAAGCTACCAAACAAGTGAGCCTAAAGGACACCACTACTACTCTACTTGATAGTAGTGACCTTGATTTTGATAATTGCACCCTTTCTGAAGTTATTCGTTTCCTTCACAAGATGTCTAGAGACCCCCCACACTAGCACACTTAATCTTGCCTTCGCGGAGCATATCACTAATGCTCTCATTAAAGCTAGGGAGGAGAAGCTTAGGGTAGAAGCCTCCATGCCTAGAAAGATAGAAGATGGTTGGGATCCTATGATTAAAATTAAGTTGAATAACTTTTCTTGCTATGCTTTATGTGATGTTGGAGCTAGTACCTCCGTTATGCCCAAAAGAATGTATGATATATTTGAATTGAAACCTTTTGATGCTTGTTCTTTTGGTGTTCGTTTCGTCGATTCTTCCGTAAAGAAACCTTTGGGGAAGATAGATGATGTTCTTATCATTGTCAATGACAATTATGTTCCCCTTGATTTTACTACTATGGACATTGAATGTGAACCTTCTTGTCCAATTATTTTGGGACGTCCTTTTCTTCGCACCGTGGGTGCTGTTATCGATATGAAAGAAGGGATTATAAAATTACAATTCCCTCTCAATAAAGGGATGGAACACTTCCCTAGGAAAAAGATCAAGTTGCCTTTTAAGTCCGTCACACGGGCTAGTTATTTTCTTGAAAAGAATTGATCTATTTGCATTAAGCCTAGCTAATGGCTTTAAAGAAGTGCTTTCGGGAGGCAGCCCGCAACGAATTTAGGATTTCCTTTTTGTTTTTCTTCTGTTTTTAGTGGTCTTGATGATTGTTACTACTGTATAAACATCATTGTATCTTTACTTTTCAAGCTTTGTGCCAATTATAGCCTCATATGACAAGGGAAGTAAAAGTTGTGACATGCTGTCTAGAAAACAGATTCCTCGTGACTAGAAAAATCAGAAAAAAATCCCAGTTGATCTTTTTCAGCTGGATTTTTTACACAGCGTGCTATATAAAATTACGGAACTTTCGTATGTTCTGAGTTTTTGATTTGAGTTGCAGAAGCATCCCTAAAAAATTCCTTACTACCTGTTGGTCTGTTTTTCAAAGATTCTGTCCTGTTTTGCCTTTTCTTCGGTTTGAAAACCTTAAGCTTGCTTTTTCCTTGCAGAAACTTTTTGGAAATCTTGAGAAACAGTAGCTCTTCAAGAATATCGTTATCTCCAATAGAGAAAAAATATTTTATTATGGGTACTAACCTCGCTAATCAGATTATGATGAGTTATGTATGAAGGGAGTTTTCAAGTGTGCGAGGGAAGATGATGAAAGAAGATTCAGGAGTGTCAAGCACTCAAACTTGGGGATGCCCCCATGCACCCCCAAGAAATATTCAAGGAGACTCAAGCGTCTAAGCTGGGTATTCCCCCGTGCATCCCCTTCTCCATCAACAATTATCAGTTCGTCTCTCGTCTCACTATATTTTTATCACTTCATGCGTTATGTGCTATGCTTGAAGCGTCTCGCTCTTAGGTTTATTTTTAGTTTTATTTAGATTTTATTTCTGTTCATAACAATTTAGAACCCAACTTTCTTTGTGTGGGAGATAAACATGCTTCACTTTCAAAATCTAGAACACAACATAGGATTTTTCATGGTTATCTTTGATGTGTATGTTCTTTATCTTTTTCATAGCTATTGTCATGTTTAGCTCTTAGTTTTCATGCTTATATTTTTAAAAAGAGCTTTTGTTTAGTTTGTTACTGGAACTCTCTTGAGTTTTCATGTTTATCTTGTTTAGAGAGTTTGCCTGTTGCACTGAGTGTTGTGTCTTGACTTGAAGTAGGTAACTGAGGTTGCTATTCTTTTGTAGTAGTAACTGGCAATAGTTTTGAGGTATTGTTTTGAGTAATGTTTGGACTCTTGGTGTCAAGAGCTTTAGCATATTAGTGATAGGTGTCGTATTTTGGGCAATCCGTGTTTATTTTCAAAACTTAGAAAATTAGTTGAGAACTTTAGCTATCAGATGGATCACTACTCTTCTAAGGGGTCGAATATTAGAGTACACTCACGTACCATGAGTCGAGGATATGCAAGGATAACCAAACCCCCATACACTCATCCTCGGGGTACTTGTCTCTTTTTTAACCTCCTTATTAGATTGAGAGTTACCGATAATAAGTGCATGAGTTCTTCGGACTAATGTGAGTATTCGAAAGTTGTCACTTCCACCTTCCCATATTTTTCTAGCCTCTCCTATGCCGTGCATTGCTTTCTTCTCACTCCGAGAGTTAGCGTCCACCTTCGCCGGTACATCCAAACCCTTGGCACGATACGCTCTGTCATCATAAACCTCCTTATATCCTTCCTCAAAACAGCCACCATACCTACCTATCAAGGCATTTCCATAGCCTTTCCGAGATATATTGCCATGCAACATCCATCTTCTCATGACTTGATCTTCATGTCATACATGATACTTGCTTGATCGATGATCCGCATGCTAGTTGGCTTTGCCCTAATCATTGCTACATGACGCGCTAGTATCATTGCATATCCTGCTACACTAGCAGAGCCATACATTTGCATACTTCATGATAGTTCCATTTTCTTTATGATTTGAGTACTTTGTAAAGTGTGAAAGATCTTCTATACTTATTGTAATATATAGAGTGTTGCCCCTAAAGTGAGGAAAAGATCCCAAAGAGGACAAATGAGAGAAATAGAAAGAGCCATTAAGGCCACCAAAAAATACAAAAATAGATAAAAGAGAAAAAGAAATAAAAAGAGAGAAGGGGCACACTACTATTCCTTTTGAGAGATCCATACTCGTACTCCCTCTTATATCTTGTACTCCATAGAGATTATCATTCATGCATATAGCTATGTGGGGACCTTCACACTATAGAACTTGGCTTGTATATTCCAATGACGAGCCTCTTCAAATGAGCTCTAGGTCTTATTGAGCAAGCAAGTTGGATGCACCCCCACTGGTTCCATTGGAGAGCTTACCTTAGCTCATATGTGCATTCGTTGCATGGAAATCCCTACTCCTCACATCATGTCTATCATTTGGCTTTCTCTCGCCTATGACTGTCCTCATTGATGTGAGCCTTTCACACCCTTTTTGTCTTCCTCCTCCACCATATTCTCTCTTTGCCATCCTATGTGTCAAATTTCTTGCTTACGCTCATCCATTGCATGAGTGCTCAAAATATCGAAAAGGAGTGGATCATTTTGACTTGTACCTGGCTAGTGGTCTGGGGATGAGTCAAGATAAGATTCCAAAGAAGACCAAGTGTGAAACTTTAGTAGATTGAGTTCTCAACACAAAAATACTTTTTTTTCTCGTATATCCCTATCCCCTTTCTTGCACGCAAACACCATTTGGAGACATTCGAGTCACGGACAGCGAGAGCTCTTGCACCTTTATGTTCTTATGTTGCTTGTTTCAATGCTAAATATAGACTCTTGCCTGTTATGACTTGAATTGAATTACATTCCTTGATTGCTTTACTTTAAAAATTCTTATATGGTTGTTAGCATGTCACCACAGAAATTATGCTTTTATCATTTACCTACTCGAGGACGAGTAGGAATTAAGCTTGGGGATGCCACCGTGCATCCCCTTCTCCATCAACAATTATCAGTTCGTCTCTCGTCTCACTATATTTTTATCACTTCATGCGTTATGTGCTATGCTTGAAGCGTCTCGCTCTTAGGTTTTATTTTTAGTTTTCTTTAGATTTTCTTGCTGTTCATAACAAGTTAGAACCCAACTTTCTTTGTGTGGGAGAGAAACACGCTTCACTTTCAAAATCTAGAACACAACATAGGATTTTTCATGCTTATCTTTGCTGTGTGTGTTCTTTATCTTTTTCATAGCTACTGTCATGTTTAGCTCTTAGTTTTCATGCTTATCTTTTTAAAAACAGCTTTTGTTTAGTTTGTTGCTGGAACTCTCTTGAGTTTTCATGTTTATCTTGTTTAGAGAGTTTTCCTGTTGCACTGAGTTTTGTGTCTTGACTTGAAGTAGTAATTGAGGTTGCTATTCTTTTGTAGTAGTAACTTGCAATAGTTTTGAGGTATTGTTTTGAGTAATGTTTGGACTTTTGGTGTCAAGAGCTTTAGCCTATTAGTGATAGATGTCGTATTTTGGGCAATCCTGTTTATTTTCAAAACTTACAAAATTAGTTGAGAACTTTAGCTACTAGATGGATCACTACTCTTCTGAGGGGTCGAATATTAGAGTACACTCACGTACCATGAGTCGAGGATGCGCAAGGATAACCAAACCCCCATACACTCATCCTCGGGGTACTTGTCTCTTTTTGAACCTCCTTATTAGATTGAGAGTTACCGATAATAAGTGCATGAGTTCTTCGGACTAATGTGAGTATTCGAAAGTTGACACTTCCACCTTCCCATATTTTTCTAGCCTCTCCTGTGCCGTGCATTGCTTTCTTCTCACTCCGAGAGTTAGAGTCCACCTTCGCCGGTACATCCAAACCCCTGGCACGATACACTCTGTCATCATAAACCTCCTTATATCCTTCCTCAAAACAGCCACCATACCTACCTATCAAGGCATTTCCATAGCCCTTCCGAGATATATTGCCATGCAACATCCATCTTCTCATGACTTGATCTTCATGTCATACATGTTACTTGCTTGATCGATGATCCGCATGCTAGTTGGCTTTGCCCTAATCATTGCTACATGACGCGCTAGTATCATTGCATATCCTGCTACACTGGCAGAGGCATACATTTGCATAATTCATGATAGTTACATTTTATTTATGATTTGAGTACTTTGTAAAGTGTGAAAGATCTTCTATACTTCTTGTAATATATAGAGTGTTTCCCCTAAAGTGAGGAAAATATCCCAAAGTGGACAAATTAAAAGATCCCAAAGAGGACAAATGAGAGAAATAGAAAGAGCCATTGAGGCCACCAAAAAAATTCAAAAAAATAGAAAAAAGAGAAAAAGAAATAAAAAGAGAGAAGGGTGCACACTACCATTCCTTTTGAGAGATCCACACTCGTACTCCCTCTTATATCTTGTACTCCATAGAGATTATCATTCATGCATATAGCTATGTGGGGACCTTCACACTATAGAACTTGGCTTGTATATCCCAATGATGAGCCTCTTCAAATGAGCTCTAGGTCTTCTTGAGCAATCAAGTTGGATGCACCCCCACTAGTTCCATTGGAGAGCTTACCTTAGCTCATATGTGCATCCGTTGCATGGCAATCCCTACTCCTCACATCATATCTATCATTTGGCTTTCTCTCGCCTATGATTGTCCTCATTGATGTGAGCCTTTCACACCCTTTTTGTCTTCCTCCTTCACCATATTCTCTCTTTGCCATCCTAAGTGTCAACTTTCTTGCTTACGCTCATCCATTGCATGAGTGCTCAAAATATCGAAAAGGAGTGGATCATTTTGACTTGTACCTGGCTAGTGGTCTGGGGATGAGTCAAGATAAGATTCCAAAAAAGACCAAGTGTGAAACTTTAGTAGATTGAGTTCTCAACACAAAAATACTTTTTTCCTCGTATATCCCTATCCCCTTTCTTGCACGCAAACACCATTTGGAGACATTCGAGTCACGGACAGCGAGAGCTCTTGCACCTTTATGTTCTTATGTTGCTTGTTTCAATGATAAATATAGACTCTTGCCTGTTATGACTTGAATTGAATTACATGCCTTGATGGCTTTAATTTAAAAGTTCTTATATGGTTGTTAGCATGTCACCATAGAAATTATGCTTTTATCATTTACCTACTCGAGGACGAGCAGGAATTAAGCTTGGGGATTTTGATACGTCCAAAACGTATCTATAATTTCTGCTTGCTCCATGCCTCTTTTGTGTGATATTGCTATGATATTGATGAACTTCCATACACTTTTGATCATATTTGGACTAACCTATTAACTCAGTGCACCCCAGTGCCAGTTCCTGTTTTCTGCTGTTTTTCTATTTCAAGTTTCCCCCATATTAAAAGTGCTCCAAAAATTCGGGAAAAATCCAATAAAAAATTAGCATACAGGAAGCTTTCAGAATCACCGAGGGGGGGGGGGGGGGCAGAGGGGACCCACCAGGGCCCCAGGCACCCTCCCGGCGCGCCCCAGGGTGGGGCCGCCTGGACCCCTGGTGCCCCCTGGTTTCCCCCCTTTGCCTATTTATTCCTCGTGACGATAAACCCCCGTGACAGGAACCCTTTTTTTGCAATCTCTCCTCTGTTCCGCCACCGCCGCGCTTCCAAGATCGGGAGCACCAGAAGACCTCTTTCCGGCACCCTGCCGGAGGGAGGAATCACCTCCGAGAGCTTCTCCACCACCATGGACGCTTCTCGGATGAACCGTGAGTAGTCCACCTTGGACCATGGGTCTATGATCAGTATCTATGTTTATGTTATCCTCCCCTCTTTGTTCTTCATGTATTAGACCTCGTGAGCTTCCCTACATGATCGAGGCACATATGTAATATTTCTGCTGTTGCTATGCTGAGTTTGCTGGGATCTGATGGATTATGAGATTATGTTCAGATTGTGTTTGAGTAATATATTTGATTCTCCTCTTTTATATTTATGTTCTTGAATAATTCTTGCATGTTCTCCGTTGCTGTTTATTTCTTTGTCCAAGTAGTAGGTAGTGACTCCAAGAGGGAGCGTTATGCATGATTGTGGGTTCATGCCCCCCGATGACTAGCTTGAGTGACAGAAACATGAGTCTAGGGGATGTGTTGTTGCCACAAGGGGGAAAAGAACGGTGCTTGTACTTGCGGGTGCAAGGATTGTTTACTTTACACAAAGTTCTTTAATGCAGTTGTCTGTTGCTTTGAGTTTACACTTTGGGTGGGATTCACAACTTAATACCAGCGAGATGTTCTGGATAGATATCTCAAGGTGGATGATTAGTAGGTAGATGCAGATGGATTTTGGTCTACTTGTCTTGGCGTACCTCGCATGCTTTTGAGCCTCTTCCTTTCTTTATAGCATAATTAGCATTGGTTTCCGCACATAATCCTGTCAATTGCCCAGCTGTAATTTGTTTACCTCGCATGGCTATTTTATCGTCTTTTGGGAGAGAGACATCACTAGTGAACATCATAGGACCCCGGTCCATATTTCCAATACTGTTTGCACCCACTTTCAATTTACTTCTATATTTACTTTTCCGTTGCTATCACTATCATTATTATCCCATGCGTTTTATCCTTTGTAAACAACAAGGCCGGAGGGATTGACAACCCCTTTGTACTCGTTGGGAGTAAAGTTATCTGTTGTGTGTGCAGGTCCACGACAATCGTCAATCTCTGGCGCCGTTGTCACCTTCTTGTCGTTATCGGAGTCCTACTGGAGACAAACCTTGGTATCTTCACCGAGGGAAATTTGCTGCTGTCTACATCTCAACCTTCCACTTTGGGTAACCAATGAGGGGGAAGAAGTAAACTCACGTGACATCAGAGAGTTGGCACTTAGGATGGCAAAGAGAGAATCTGGTGGAGGAGAAATTCAAAAAGGATGAGAAAGGTCCACATCTATGAGGACAATCATAGGCGAGAAGGCCAAATGATAGATATGATGTGAGGAGTAGGGATTGCCATCCAACGTATGCACATATGAGCTGTAAAGCTCTCGATTGGAACTAGTGGGGGTGCATCTAACTTGCTCGCTCATGAAGACCTAGAGCTCTTTTGAGGAGGCTCATCCTTGGAATATGCAAGCCAAGTTCTATAGTGTGAAGGTCCCCACATAGCTATATGCATGATCATATCTATGGAGTACAAGGATAAGAGGGAGTACTAGTGTGGATCTTTCAAAAGGATAGTAGTGTTGCCCCTTTCTCTCTTTTTATTTCTTTTTATCTTTTTTCATTTTTTTGTATTTTTTTGGTGGCCTCAATGGCTCTTTCTATTTAACTCTCATTTGTCCTCTTTGGGATCTTTTATTTTGTCCACTTTGGGATCTTTTCCTCACTTAAGGGCAACACTCTAATTTACAAGAGGGTATAGAAGATCTTTCACACTTTACAAGGTACTCAAATCATAAAGAAGATGTAGCTATCATGATGTATGCAATGTATGCCGCTGCTAGTGTAGCAGGAACATGTATGACATGAAGATCAAGTCATGAAGAGGTGGAAGTTGCATGTCAATATATCTCGGAAAGGCTATGAAAATGCCTTGATAGGTAGGGATGGTGGCTGTTTTGAGGAAAGATATAAGGAGGTTTATGATGACAGAGCGTATCATGCCAAGGGTTTGGATGTACCGGCGAAGGTGGACGCCAACTCTCGGAGTTATAAGGAGGCAATGCACGACACATGAGAGGCTAGCAAATATGAGGAGGTGGAAGTGTCAACTTTCAATACTTACATTAGTCCGAAGAACTCATGCACTTATTATCGGTAACTCTCAATCTAATAAGGAGGTTCACAAAGAGACAAGTACCCCGAGGAGGAGTGTATGGGGGTTTGGTTATCCTTGCATATCCTCGACTCATGGTACATGAGTGTACTCTAATATTCGACCCCTCAGAAGAGTAGTGATCCATCTAGTAGCTAGAGTTCTCAACTAGTTTTGTAGGTTTTCGAAAATAACACACGGATTGCCCAAAATACGACACCTATCACTAATAGGCTAGAGCTCTTGACACCAAAAGTTCAAACATTACTCATATCAATACCTCAAAACTATTGCAAGTTACTACTGAAATTAAATAGCAACCTCAATTACCTACTTCTCAAAACAAGACATAACTCAGTGCAACAACCAACTCTCTTAACAAGATAAACATGAAAACTAAAGAGAGTTCCAGCGACAAACTAAACAAAATCCAAGGCTCTTGCTAAGAAAAACTAAGACTAAGACTAGACAGGCAGTTGCTATGAAAAGATAAAGAACACACAACAGCAAAAAGATAGGAATGAAGAATCCTATGATGTGTTCTAGATTTTAAAAGTGTAGTGTGTTTCTCTCCCACACAAAGTAAGACGGGATCTAACTTGTTATCAACAGCAAGCAAAGATAAAGAAAACTAAAAATAAAACCTAGGATCGAGACGCTCCAAGCATAGCACATAACACATGAAGTGATAAAAATATAGTGAGACGAAGGACGAACTGATGATTGTTGATGGAGAAGGGGATTCTCGGGGGCATACCCATGCTTAGACGCTTGAGTCTCCTTGAATATTTGTTGGGGATACATGGGGTCATCCCCAAGATTGAGCGCTTGACACTCCCGAATCTTCTTTCATCATCTTCCATCGCGCACTTGAAAACTCCCTTCATACACAACTCATCATAAGCTGATTAGAGAGGTTAGTACCCTTAATAAATATTTTTATCTTTCCACTGGATATAAAGATATTCTTTAAGAGCTACTGTTTCTCAAGATTTCCAAAAGGTTTTTGCAAACAAAAAGCAAGCTTAAGGTTTGCAAAAGTTAGGAGAGACAAAACGTGGTAGAATCTGTGAAAAACTGAAAAGCAGGCAATAAAGAATTTTTTAGGGGTACTTGTGCAACTCCAATAAAAAAACTCAGAACATAAGAAAGTTCCGTGATTGTGTAGAGCACGCTGTGTAAAAAATTCAGTTTAAAAATATGAACTGGTGATTTATTCTGATTTTTACCGTCACGAGGACAGAATCTGTTTTCTAGACAACATGTCACAACTTTCACTTCCCTTGTCATATGAGGCTATACTTGGCACAAAGCTTAAAAAGTAAAGATAAAACTATGTTTCTACAGTAGTAACAATCATCAAGACCACTAAAAACAGAAGTAAAAACATCTTGGTTTGCCTACCAACAAGCGCTTTCTTTTACGCCTTTAAGCTAGGCATAAGGCAAAAGAGAATCAAGTTTTATCAAGAGAAAGAGAATAGCTAGCCCGTGTAACGGACTCAAATGGTAACTTGAATTTCTTTCTAGGGAAGTGTTCCATCCCCTTTTTGAGAGGAAATTTTAATTTTATATCCCCTCTTTCATGTCAATAACAGCACCAACGGTGCGAAGAAAAGGGCGTCCCAAAATAATTGGACATAAAGGTTCACACTCTATATCCATAATGATAAAATCGATGGGAACATAGTTGTCATTGACAATGATAAGAACATCGTCGATTTTCCCCAGAAGTTTCTTTACGGAAGAGTCGACAAGGCAAACACCAAAAGAACATGAATCAAAAGGTTTCAATTCAAACATATCATACATTCTTTTGGGCATGACGGAGGTACTAGCCCCAACATCACATAAAGCATAGCAAGAGAATTTATTTAATTTGATTTTTATCATAGGGTCCCAACCATCATCTAGCTTCCTAGGTATGGAGGCTTCTATCCTAAGCTTCTCCTCCCTAACTTTGATAAGAGCATTTGTGGTATGCTCTGTGAAGGCAAGATTAAGTGTGCTAGTGTGGGGGTCTCTAGACATTTTGTGTAATAATGTGACGCCCCAAAAATCGAGTCGTGTACAGTAATCATACACGCAGGGTACACGATCGAGATCAGGGACTCACATTGAGATATCACAACACAACTCTACAAATAAAATAATACAAGCTGTTTAATATAAGCCAGGGGCCACGAGGGCTCGAATACAACAGCTCGAGAGCACAAAGTTAGCGGAAGCAATAGTATCTGAGTACAGGCACAAGGGTACAAGGTAGCCTTAAGAAGGCTAGCACAAAATCCACACTCGATCGAAAAGGCAAGGCCTCCTGTCTAGGAACCTCCAAACTACTCCTGGTCAAAGGGGAACTCGACGTCGTAGAAGGCATCGGGGATCTTCATGTTGCGGTGGTCGACATCGGGGGATCTCCTGCTCCTAGACTCCAACATCGACTGCAGCGGCCGATCAGGCAAAACAATAAAAGGGGAAAAATAAAGTAGGTGAGTATCTAGCATACCCACGAGTCTTACGTCCACTACTAAGCATTTATGCATTTGTATCAAATGGAAAGGGGAGGCTGTATATAGTGGACTGCAAGGTAGAAATCAGAACAAGGATAAGAAGCTAGGCCTATCGAAGACTAGCATCTTCCGACGAGTCTTGAAGCATGAGGTAAGGATCAACCAACAGTTAATATAACAGTAATGAAAGTAACAATGCAGCAGAAGTTGTTGCAGCATTGTATAATAATAAGTTGTAATCATAATTAACAATGCCTCCGAGTTCCCTTCCTCGACTCCCTGCGAGGAAGAATACCCGGAACCATACAATTTAATAGTAGTAGTTTGTAGTGGTAAGATCCAGCTTCAACATAAAGCGTCCTGTTACCGTGGACGCGGATATTCGAATAGATTAATCTACCCTGCAGGGGTGCACTTGTGTTACACTACACACACGGATCTCCAGGGTGGCGGGCACCTTGTTAGGGGCCGCTCCACCGAGGCTATCCGACACTCCGTAGCCCATCTTTCAAACTCATCAGAGAGGTCAT
Source organism: Bromus sterilis (assembly GCA_950022295.1). NCBI lineage: Eukaryota > Viridiplantae > Streptophyta > Magnoliopsida > Poales > Poaceae > Bromus > Bromus sterilis. The sequence continues at coordinate 130,234,022 of OX465601.1, read as the reverse complement.
CCGTCGGACTATATCCTATGTACGCGGGGCTTTGGACCCTAACCCCGACGTACTCCTGCACGGTGTGAGGCTGGCCGGTGAAGTTAAAGCAAATACAAATAAGACACCACCACGCGAGCAAATAAGACAACACCACTTGCCGGCGCAGGCCGCGGTACTGCTGATGCCTGAAGAGTCCTCAGACGACACTACGAAGCAGAGGAGCCCATAACTCGTAATTCCCACGAGTAGGTAGTGCGTACATGGCATATAGCCAACTCAAGACATCCACCGAACCATTAAGCAATTTATTTATTTTCTGTCGGAACAACCGTTATCGTTGTCCTTATTTAGGTGAGTCGCGGACAACGACAGCATCCAGGTCCACCAGTAACATCGGTGCCTGCCCTTACGTCCCACCAACCCGTGCGGTTACCAACAAGGTGAACCGTATCCTTACCTTGTCTCGCGTTTGCTCTGAAGAGCTCGACTCTCATACAACAGGATACCTGTCGGCCACGAACAACACCAGGCCCGCCGCACCCCGGTGGAATAGACCTGACCTGTCGTTCCGCTAAGATACCCTGCGCGGGCAGCGTTGGGCCACCCGACTCCTTACATGTATGGACACCAGTTGATTCGAGTGCCTACCATCAAGTGAAACCAGGACGAATCACCCTCGATGGTACACTTGAGATGGCTTGACTGAGACATCAGCGGAATGAACTAAAGAGGAATATTCTCGTGTCACCCCGGTGGTGCCGAGACACCAGCGAAATGAACTAAAGAGGAATACCCTCGTATCATCCCAGTGATGCTACGCTACTGAGCCGACCAGAGTGAAATACGAGTTCGTCCACTCGTAAGTCAAACTCGAAGCGACTCGGTAGAGTCTCGCCGTTGTAGGTTCCCTAGGGCGTCTGCATTGATCCGTACCTGTTGCAGTGGTGTATATTTTGTATCCGCGTTCACTCACCAGAGTGATCACGGCCCGCTATTCTAAACCTAGCTAACAATGCGCAGGGTTTACTGCTGAATAATATATGTATATTTAATATGCAGCGTAGGATAAAGGAAGGTACATCAAGGGGAGACAAAAACAGGCTATGCAATTGAATAGGATTGTAACGTAGCAGCAGCAGTAACAATGCCTAGTGCAAGAAAGTACGGAAAAGATAGGCAATATCTGGGGAAGAGAATGGCTCTGCTTGCCTGTAAGCTCGACGGTAGGGGTACAGTCGTCGACGAAGTAGTCGTACTCGGCAACGATATAGTTGGCGTCATCAACGAGGTCTATTGGAGAATAAGGGGGGGGGGAGAAACAATAAATACACATCAATAATAGCAATACAATTGTATGACATAGCAAATATAAAGCAACGGGGCTCTAACGCAGTGTTCGGTGATTTGCTCGGAGAAGGAATATATCCGGGGTTGACTCATCAGTACCGGTTGATTACCGGATAGACGATCCGGAGGGGGAAAGTTCCATGTCTGCAGTGTTAGAGACATCTGACAGACATGTGGATAGTGTATCCATGCTCGTTGATGCATTCCGAACAACTTTTATGTTGAGAACATTTTCATCCGACAAGTTTTACCGGCACCGGAAAATTACCGGACAGTGCAACCGGAGGGGGGAAAGTCTCGGGTTCGGTATGTTAGAGGGGTATGGTGGGTACACGGGTGGCGTATCCGTATTCGTGGCATTTTTCTGAGCAACTTTGATATATAAATTATTTCCATCCGAGTTACAGATTAAAAGTTATTAATTTATAAAGATTTAATCAATTTAAAAGAATTTCTGGAATTTATTTTATTAAACAAATAACATTATCCAAAACAGTGCATTTGACTGGTCAAACTGACCAGTGGGCCAGGCCTGTCATAGATACAGTGATTAACTAGAGTTATATTAATTAAACAAATTTAATTAGTAGCAAGGACCCACATGTAATAGACCCAGGGGGTTAACTACTTTAATTCAAACATATGTTAATTTAACAGGGGACTGGACCCACATGTAAGTGAGACAGGGGGTTATTTTAATCTAACAGTTTTCTTTGATTTAATTAGATAGCATTGGGCCCACTGGTAAGTGTCACAGGGGGTATCTATTATTGATTTAATTAGCAGGGGGGTTAGGGACCAATTAGATGCAGAGGACCCAACTGGTCAGGGGGGATTAGGCTGGGAGATTACTGGGGGGGGGGGCACGACTGAGCACGCCGTGCTAGCCGGCGGCGAGGGATGAGGGGCTCGGCGGCGTGGCAAAATCGGCCAGCCCCGGCGTGGGCGGGGCGGGGGAACGCGACGGCGGTGCGGGAAGCACGGCGAGACCAGGGGCACGACCATGGCCCGCAGGCTGCCCAAGAAGAGCACATGGACGAGGAGCCCCGGCCATGGCGGCCATGTCCACTGGCGCGGCTAATACGGCGATAGATTGAGCGGGAAAACCGAGAATAGAAGGAGGAGCTCACATCGAGCAGAGGGGCGAGTTGGAGGGGCCGGAGGCAGACCGGAGCAGCAGTGCGACGACGACGGCCGCGTCACCCGTGTGCGATCCTGGCGGGGAAAGGATGAAGAAGGCGACGGCTAGGGGTGTCCTATCCTCGGCTTGAGGGTGGAGCCAGGGTATAGGAGCGCGACGGTCCCCATGGACATCTCCGGGCGGCGCGGGATGGCTCGTGGCCCCGCCGGCGACGACGACGCGCCCGCGGCGGCGCTCGGGCAAGGTGGGGAAGAAGAGGGAGGGCACGAGGAAGGGGGGATGAGATCTAGGCTACAGGGGGGGCTCCAGGGGGGGTGGGTGGCTTCGGCCTTATCGTCCCCGAGGGAGCAGGTGAGGAAGGAGGGGGGGCCATGGCGTGGCCTCGGCATGGCCACGGTGCGGCTACAACAGGGGGCAGGTGGGGAGTTGGTGGGGAAGAGGAGGAGGGAGGTGGGGTGGGCTGGGCCATGGGGGGGGGCAACGCCCTAGGCGTTTGATAGGTTTTTTTTGAATTTTTTTGTTTTCCTTTTCTGTTAGTAATTTGTTTGGATAGCTTTTTGATTTTTGTATTAGTTGAAACTTTCACCAATATTTCTATTACACATTTATATGCTGCTACGAAAATTTTGGGTCTTTTATAAAATCATTTGATCTTTTATATAATTAATACATGATTAAATGGGCTGCTTTTGACACTGGTTTAGATTGTGTATAATATTAAAATGTTATATTAAATATCCTTTCCCATAGTATCTTATTCTACCAAATTTTAGGCATTTAACAAAATAGGTTTCACAATTTATGGTTAATGTTTGTTTTCCACTTATTAATTGAATTTCTAGGGGAATTTAACATTCCTTAAGTATTGCTATTATTGTTGTATTATTGACTTGGCACTAGTCACAATATGGTGAACATGCTTGTTAGCAATATGTAGAAGTTTCATTTGGAATGGCATTGACATTTTCAACGAAGTTGAGTAATCACTTTTGTTTTCAATTTCATCAAATGGGGGATTTGAATGTGACTTGAATCAATGATGATCAAAGCATGATTAAGCACAGTGATTTGACTTTAACAAAAAGGATTACTGTTGCTTGACAATGAGGGTGTTACAAATAAGCTGATAACTTTTGAGAGGGTGCAACTACCAAAATCAATATCACTACTATCAAAGGTGGTAGTAGTGTCATCTAGGCTCACTTGTTTGAAACCCTCTATGTTCATAGGAGTTTCTTCTTCTACGGTTGAGGTATTAGCATCACCATTAATAGGTCCAATGGGACCAGGAGTGCATTGGGTGCTAATAGTTTCAGTGTCCTCAACAATTTGGATAGTGGCAACTGTGTGGTGTGTAGGAAGGCTCTTAATTCTACCCTCTTCCTCTTTTTCTCTAGCCCATCTTTCTTTAAGTTTAGCCATCATCATAATATTTTCATTGATTTGTAACTGGATAGCATTAATAGGAGTGGCCTTGCTCTCCTCAAGGGGAGAGGTTCTAATTTTTAACATCTCAACATCAAGGGCTAAGCTGTCTACCTTCAAACAAAGATTATTTAATTTAGCTAGTTTTTCTTTCACATTCTTGTTGAAGGATTTTTGGGTAGTGATGAAGTCTCTAAGCATACTCTCTAGTTCAGAGGCGGGGTTCTTATTGCTAGGGTAAGTGTTATTGTTCCCATAAGTGGATGGGAACGGTCTAGGATTACTAGCAAAGTTTCCCTATAAGCATTATTATTAAAGTTGTTTCTAGCAATGAAATTCACATCTACTTATTCCTGAGCAACCAAAGAATTTAAAGGAACATCATGAGGATCAATAGAGGGTTTCTTAGTAAGTAGAGACATAATTAAATCAAATTTATCATTGAGAGAGGTAATATCCTCGACATAATTTACCTTCCTACCTGTTGGAGTGCGTTCGGTGTGCCATTAGGAATAGTTGGTCATCATCTCATCGAGAAGTTTTTTGGCAGAACCAAGTGTAGTTGACATAAAGGTTCCTCCCGCGGCCGAATCTAACAGGTTCCGCGAGGTAAAGTTCAAGCCTGCATACAAAGTCTGGTTAACCATCCAGGTAGTCAAACCATGTGTAGGGCATTTCTTAACAAGAGATTTCATATGTTCCCAAGCTTGGGCAACGTGTTCATTATCCAATTGCCTAAAATTCATAATGTTACTCCTCAATTGGATAATTTTAGCAGGTGGGTAGTACTTCCCAATAAAATCATCTTTGCACTTATCCCAAGAATCTATGCTATTCCTAGGCAAAGATTGAAACCAGATTTTAGCTCCGTCCCTCAAAGAGAAAGGAAAAAGCTTGAGCTTAACAACATCACCTTCTACTTCTTTATACTTTTGCATATCACATAATTCAACAAAATTATTCAAGTGTAAAGAAACATCATCTCCAGCACCAGAGAATTGATCTCTCATAACAAGATTTAGTAAAGTAGGTTTAATTTCATAAGAGGTAGCTGAAGTGGCAGGTGTGGCAATAGGAGTGCAGATAAAGTCTTTGTTGTTGTGACTGGTGAAGTCACACAACTTTGTGTTTTCAGAGGAACCCATAGTAGCAGCAGGTGTGGCAGATTTTTTTTAATTTTTGATATAAGACACAAAGATAAAAATGGAAAGGTAAACAAACAAGACTAAAAAGTAAAGGTAAAGGATAGTGGGCAACTCCCCTATCTTATCACTCGGAGTCCCCGGCAACAGCGCCAGAAATTTGCTTGATGGCGTGGAAGTGGTAATGGCTTCTCGCCCTTCGCTGGTTACCCCAAGTGGAAGGTGAGATGGAGGATAGCAGAAAATTTCCCCTATGTAGAGGATAGGGTTTGTCTCCCGTAGGACTCCGGCAATGATAAGTAGGTGGCAAGAAAACAATGGCACCGTTTACGACAAACGTTGCTTCCTTGACCTGGACCTGCACACAATACAATTAACTTTGCTCCCAACGAAGTTCAGAGAGGTTGTCAATCTCTCCGGTCTTGTTGTTTACAAAGGGTAAAACAGACAAGGGATAATGATAATGATTATAGCAACTAAAAGTAAATACCGGAAAGTAAATAGGCTTGTAAACAGTGATGAGGATATGGACCGGGGTCCTGTGATGTTCACTAGTGATGTCTCTCTCCCAAAAGATGATAAAAATGCTATGCGAGGTAAACAAATTACAGATGGGCAATTGACACGATTATAAACACACCGCAATGCTAACTATGTTACAAAAGAAAGGAAGAGGCTCATAAGCATGGGCAATACGCCAAAGTAAGTAGACTGAAATTCATCTACACCTACTACTAATCATCCACCTTGAGATATCTATCCAGAACATCTCGCTGGTATTAAGTTGCGAGTCCCACCCAAAGTGTAAACCCAAAGCAACAGACAAATGCATTAAAATAACTTTGCGTAAAGTAAACAATCCTTGCAACCGCGGTTACAAGCACCGTTGTTTTCCCCCTTGTGGCCACAACACATCCCCTAGACTCATGTTTCTATCCCTCAAGTGTGTCATCAAGGGGCATGTGTAAGGCCCGATATGCGGTACTGTTCCAGATCTAGATGTTTCCATCCAGATCCGGGGACGAAGCACATATCGGTCCCACCGCGACATATGACAATGCCATATGCCCCGGATTTCCAACATGATATCACAACATTACAGATACAAGGATACAACATCTCATACAATCGGCATACAATTGCCTTAAATACAATACATCAGCGGAAGGTACGTGTCTGAGTACAGACTACAGTCAAATGCCTACTGGCAAAGAGAAAAACATCGATCCCCATAACCACACGGGTCCAGGCCCTGCGCCGGGATCCGCCTAACTAGTCGTCGTCGAGTCTCCACGTGAAACGTCGATCACAATACCTGTTGTCGATCAAGAACCCTGAAAAGAGTTTGGGGGTAGTATCATGAGTACAGAGGTACTCAGCATCCAACTGTAGTGTTCATCTGACCCAGCAAGGACTTCATCACTCGTCATTCTAGGACAACTAGTAGTTTACGGTAAGGATGGGGTAAGTGGTGAGGTTGCTGCCGCACTAGCATTTATGAAGTGGCTAACGATCTAGAGAGTAAGGTAAGAAGCCAAGCATTCGATGAGGAATCGCCTCCAACAAGTCTTGATATCCACCTACTTACGCAAACATAACACCTATCCTATCCTTGTCCTCCTCTTCGCATCCCGACGAAGAAGAAGCAGTCAAGGAACACACACGTTGATCAAGTTATATTAAGATTATCTCATTTGTTGTTGTCTATGAACAAGGAGTAGGTCTCAAGTCGTCCATAACCGTGGACACGGCTTCTCGAAAAGATTTAACCCTGCAGGGGTGTACCAACTGCCCATTACAAGTCTCCGCACGCACGCCCATCTCTCTCAGTTGCTACCATCACATGCAACCATTTTATGATTTAGTTCCAAGAGATCCGAAACGACAGGTCCCTCTAGCTAACAACGAACAAATCCGGGTGGCCCCTGGTGAGTCGACATCCTGCTCAGGAGCCGGCCGCGCTCTCGATCTGGTCTCTACCGTCTGTCGCAGGTTTGGATAGCCAGTTAATCTCACATGGGAAACCGGGTCCTCAGCCGAACAAGGTGGACCAACAAGGAAACCATGTTCCCGCTGGCCCATGTTGGTTTGAAAACTACTGGCGGCCGACCAACACACACACGGTTTCAAATGGTAAATCAGGTTGGGCCACCACTAGAAATGTTTGAAGCTAGGTAGGTAAGAAAAGGGGACCCCATAAAATCCCACACGCAGTTAGGAACACTCAGTCTTAAAACCAATACCCAGAACTCGGATCCTAGGTGACTCGAATGGAACAAAGCGTCGGGGCGGGATAGCCTAGACCTTCCATCCTTCGTCGAATATAGTCAACATTATAATAATCATATCATCAACAACAATATAATAATGTGATAGCCCAAACCAAGGAGTACATGGTAACATCGTAGCATCCTAAGCATGCATACTAAGCAGGGGCTGAGCAACGAGCAATAGTAACATAGCAGTACATGGTTTGCTGGGATGGGACATGGCTGTGTCGGTTTGAAAGAGGCTGTAAGCATGTGTTAGGATCAAACATCGAACATATCCTATACTAGCATGCAAACCGCTGGTTGAAATAGAATGGATCATATGTAATGTATAGTCCTTGCCTGTTGATAAGTCGGGTTCCGAAGGTGTAGTTGATCGCAAGCTCGCATCGTCTCCGAGAGGTACCCGTGGAAGCACACAAGAGGGAAACACTGGAAAGCAATCAATGAGCAAGAATCTATTACTACGAGGAAAACACGATCAAGCATCAACAAGAAGGCAACACGATACATCGCACCTACCGTCGAGAGCGGTTACTAACAGGTTAAGTGGAGCACTCGTCACACACGACGATACCGTACATTTAGAAACAGTTCAAGTTGTTTGGCTACAGGTGATCAACAAAGGTTGTTAACATGGCAACTCAAGCAAGCATGGCATAACACACAAACATGGCAAGATGTGAAGCACAAAGTAAACTATCTATGCTAGTCAATTTAAGTGAGGCACAACCTAAACATGGCATAACACTAAGTGTCTCACGATGATTAAAGGATTTGGTACTGTTCTGTCCTAAACCATATTTTAGGTTGGTTAACAACAGAAAACAATAGCATAAACACAAAGTACACGAAAAACTAACCAAGTTACATATAAAGAACACTCCAAACGGAGTTACGGTTAAAAAGATACAAGCAATACAAGTCTGGAACACAATCTGCCAACATCGGGAAGCACACTTTAGAGCAATGCATAAACAGTATAATGAATGCAAAAATGCTCACAAATGATATGCAACTAAAGTAGACATGGCAGAGAAGGCATGGCAAAAAGAATCATGCAAAAAGGCATCATGAACAACTAGTTATAGCCCATGCAAAATGCAATACAACATTACTGGTCTAGGACTTGGTGAAAATCAGGAAAACATGGCAGAAACTGTTATTTTTATGCCATATAAACAGGGGTAAAACTATATGAAAAAGTGCAGAAACATGACATAGCAATACATGGGCATGAACTAGACATGATGGTGATCAGGTACAAACAAGAATCAAGGTCATAGGCATCACATATCAAAATATATTAAGCAAACAACATGGCATCGGAACGTTACAGACTTGGAGAAAAACAGAGGTGGCTGTCAAAAACAGCAGCATAGCAACTTTGGAGCTCAATAACTAGATGACCAGCAAGCATATCATGACAACGCAATACATGTAATGGAAGTAGACATGATGCATAACAATATGCAAAAAGAATCAATGCAATAGGCCTCATGGATGTGTCACAATCATCATGCAAACTTGCAATAAAATAACAGCAGCATCACAAAACATCAATTAGTAGCAGTTAACGGCCTAATGCCCACTTCAACACAGATTAACAACATCAAGATGGCCTCAAATCAAAATGCTCACAAAGGATGAACTGAAGTACACACAATTCTAAACAAATTTCCTTTTGGGCGCAACGTCAACCGGGCTACGGTTTATTCGCAAACTACAACGCAAAATTGAATCAGCAGCACAACAACTCAGGACTTAGAAAAATTTACAGGGGTTAGCTAGTAAAAAAAATAAAAAATAAAAAAAAGCCTCACCGTAGCGGGCCGAGGCCCAGCTGGCGGCCTGGATCTGGCCTGGCTGGCGCTGGAGGGGCTGGCGGGCCTGGCCGAGGTGGCGCGCTGGCAGGCCGGCCCACCCGGCTGAGGCGGCATTGGACTGGGCCGTGGAGGGGAGTTGGGCTGGCGCTGGCAGGCTGGGCGGCCCACGTGGGCGCGCTGGGGTGGCCGGTTCGGGATCCTCCCGATCCCGTGCAGTTCCAGCCACCGGTGGGAGCGGCGACGCCGACCGTCTTCCGGCGAGGGGGCGGCGACGAGGCAAGTAGAGGAGGCCGGGAGGCGCGGGAACGAGGCGATGGCGGCTGGATCCAGTCGCCGGATCCCGGCGAGGAGGCCGGCTGGCGACCGTGGGGCGCGATGACGAGCTCGGCTCGCCGGCCATGGCCTCTTGGGCGGCGGCGGCCAGCTACCAGCAGAGAGGAGAGGGAGTTCAGAGGAGAAGGGAGAGAGGAAGAAGAGAGGCGCGGGAGGAGAGGGTCAGCGGGGCGCGTGGCCGCGGCGGCTCGCTGGCCGGCGGCGGGCGGCGTCCATGGCCAAGGGAGGCGGCGGCTCGGGCGTGGACAGGCCCAGATCGGGGCTGGATGGAGCTGGGGGCGACGTGGACACCACGGGAGCCCTCGATTTCGCGATCCGATGGCCAGAAACTGCTGGGGTTAGGGTTTCGATGGAGAGATGGATTTGGGGGCAGATTTGAGTGGAGATCAGGGGTGTGGCTGCAATTTTGGACTAGGGAAACCCTAGAAAGGGGTGGGGGAGTGGTGGTCTTTATATAGCCCAGGTGGCTGGCAGTTTGCAAAAACATCCCCGGTTTTTCTCTCGCGCGTGCGGTGCCGGGGGTCCGCAGGACCTCCGATTCGGGTAAAACTTCGAACTGCGCGATCAGCGCGTCGAGCCGGCGACGTTCACCTCACGCTGGAACCGTTCCGAGAACACTTTCTAGCACACTATAAAAAATATCCCGTTTAATTATTAAACGGGGTTTTTCGTTCCGTTGGCTGCGGCTGGTCTCGTGCGGTCTCGCGACGGTGATCGGGTGAAACCCGGTGTTGCAAAGGTCGAGTGTCAGGGTGGCAAGGGTCGATCTCCGTCCGGTACGAGATAAGATGGGGAAAAATAATCGCCGATCGATAAATCGGGGATGCAAACACCGCAAACAAATCAGACAATCAAACAATTCACACCGAAAACAAAATTTTTAATTTTTGTGAAATCTAGGCTGTTACAGCATGTACCCACAATCGAGCATAACGTTCCCTCTTGGAGTTACTATCCACTACTTGGCCAAAGCAATAAATAACAATGGAGAACATGCAAGAATTACTCAGGAACAAAAATATAAGAGATCAAAACCAAATATATTACTCTATCACGATCTGTAACAGCCCAGTTTTTGCAAAAAATAAATTTTTTATTTTCTGTGTGAATTGTTTGATTGTCTGATTTGTTTGCGGTGTTTGCATCCCCGATTTATCAATCGGTGATTATTTCCCCCCCTCTTATCTCGTATCGGACGGAGACCGACCCTTGCCACCCTGACACTCGACCTTTGCGACACCAGGTTTCACCCGACCACCGTCGCGAAAACTGCACGAGACCAGCCGCAGCCAACGGAACAAAAAACCCCGTTTAATAATTAAACGGGATATTTTTATAGCGCGCCAGAAAGTGTTTTCGGAACGGTTCCAGCACGAGGTGAACGCCTCCGGCTCGACTCACTGTTCGCGCAGTTCGAAGTTTTACCCGAATCGGAGGTACTGCGGACCCCCGGCGGTCAGAAACGTGAGCACCGTGCGCGCGAGACAAAAACCGGGGATGTTTTTGCAAACTGCCAGCCACCCATGCTATATAAAGACCACCACACCTCCACCCATTTTTTGGGTTTCCCTAGGCAGCCACCAACCCCAGATCTGGCCCCAAATACCCCAATTTTCGCAGCCTAGCCCCTTAGATCTGAAACCCTAGCCTCCCAGACGTTTTCGGCCGTCGATCTGCCAGATCGAGGGTCCAGATCGCGCCCCTGGAGCTCCCACCAACCTCTCCTCTCTCTCTCTCCTCCCATGGACGCCCGCGCCCCAGCCGAGGCCACCGCGCCGCCCGCTTCCGGCGAGCAGCCAGCAGGCCGCCGGCCACCTCCCTCACCCGCGCGCTCTCCTTCCTCTCCTCCTCTTCCTCCCGACCCTCTCTCACCCCCTCACCTCCTCTCTCCCGCAGGTCCACGCCGCGCCGCCATGGATGACGAGCTCGAGGGGCTCGGCCGCCGCCCCTTGCTCGAGCCCGTGCTGCCCCGCCCGGAACCGAAGACCGCCGCCGCGCGCCAGGCCCCCTGCACCCCTAGCCTCGCCTCGCCGTGGGTCTCGCCGGCGGGCAGAACCGGCGCCGCCGCCGCTGCCGTCGAGGCACGGGCACGGGAGCCCCAAGCTCGGCCTCCTCCAACCGCCCGTCGCTGCCTCCTCGGCCGGCTGCCCTTGCGGCCCACAGCGCCAGGCCCAGCAGCTGCGGCCTGCCAGGCCGACCACCCCAAGCCACTTGGGCCACGGCCCAGTAGGTGAGCTGCCCCTTTTTCTTTTTTTTATTTAATTAGATCTGTTTTTTTTCTCTGTTGGGCCTAGTAGTCTGTTTCGTCCCAGTTAGTTTTTTTTTCTGCTAGTTGTTTTTATTTATTTAGGCAGTTTTAGTTGTAATTTTTGCAGTGCCGTAACTTTTTAACCGTAGCTCCGATTGCGACGATTTAAATATGAAACTTTCTTAGAATTGTGTCTAGTTTAATAATTTGTTGCTTGATGCCATGTTTGACCTTGTTTACATGCTGTTTGACTGCTAATTACACTGCCTGCCACTGTAAACTGTAACTGCAATAACTTTTTATCTGTTGCTCTGTTTAAAATGTTCTTTATATGTAACTTGACTAGAATTGCATGTAGGTTGTGTTTTTTCTGCTCTTGCTTGCTAATAAAAATAATAAAATGTTGTTTAGGCCAAAACAGTACCAAATGCAATATTTATCGTGGGGTCCGCAATAGTTTGCATGTCTAGGATTTCACCCCACTTAAATTGACTAGCTTAGGTAGTTTATTTGTGCTTCACCTCTTGACCTGTTTGTGTGCTATGCCATGCTTGAGTGAGTTGCCATGTTAATAACCGTTGGTTAATCACCTGTAGCTAAGCAACTTGAACCACCGTAAATGTGCGGTATCGTCGTGTGTGACGAGTACTCCACTTAAATTGTTAGCAACCGCTCTCGACGGTAGGTCGTGTTGCCTTCTTGTTGATGCTTGCTCGTGTTTGCTCCGTAGTAATAGTGGTGCACCGTTGATTGCTTTGCAGTGTTTACTTCTTGTGTTCTCCCGCGGGTACCTCTCGGAGACGTTGCGAGCTTGCGATCAACTACACCTTCGGAACCCGACTTATCAACAGGCAAGGACTATGCATTACTTATGATCCATTCTATTTCAACCAGCGGTTTGCATGCTAGTCTAGGTTAAGTTCGATGTTTGATCCTACCACATGTTTACAGCCTTTTCAAACCGATACAGCCATGTCCCCTCCCAGCAAGCCATGTACTACTATGTTACTTTTGCTCGTTGCTCAGCCCCTGCTTAGTATGCATGCTTAGGATGCTACGATGTTACCTGTTACCCCTGGGTTTGGGATATCACATTTATTATATTATAGTTGATGATATGATTATTATAATGTTGACTATATTCGACGAAGGATGGAAGGTCTAGGCTATCCCGCCCCGACGCTTTGTTCCATTCGAGTCACCTAGGATCCGAGTTCCGGGTATTGGTTTTAAGACTGAGCGTGCCTAACCGCGTGTGGGATTTTATGGGGTCCCCTTTTTCTTACCTATCTAGCTTCAAACATTTCTAGAGGTGGCCCAAGCTGATTTACCATTTGAAAACATGCATATATATCTTGTCGGGTCGCTCCTAGCAGATATCTTTTAAAACAACTTGGGCCAGCGGAGACATGGTTTCTTTGTTGGTCCACCTTTGGCCGGTGAGGGCCCGAGACCTCATATGAGGCGTCCCGGTAACCCAAACCCGGTTGCGACGGAAGAGTCCGATCCGAGAGCGTGGCCAGCTTTTGGATTGGGTGTCGACTCCCCGGGGCCACCCGGATTTGTTCGTTGTTAGCTAGAGGGACCTGTCGTTTCGGATCTCTTGGAACTAAATCATAAAATGGTTGCCTATAATGGGTAGCAACTGAGAGTGATGGACGTGCGTGCGGAGCCTCGTAATGGGCAGTTGATACACCCCTGCAGGGTTAAATCTTTTCGAGAAGCCGTGTCCACGGTTATGGACGACTTGAGACCTACTCCTTGTTCATAGACAACAACAAGTGAGATAATCTTAATATAACTTGATCAACGTGTGCGTGTGACTTGACTGCTTCTTCTTCGTCGGGATGCGAAGAGGAGGACAAGGATAGGATAGGTGTTATGTTTGCGTAAGTAGTTGATAGCAAGACTTGTTGGAGGCGATTCCTCATCGAATGCTTGGCTTCTTATCTTACTCTCTAGATCGATAGCCACTTCATAATGCTAGTGCGGCAGCAACCTCACCACTTACCCCTTCCTTACCGTAAACTACTAGTTGTCCTAGAATGACGAGTGATGAAGTCCTTGCTGGGTCAGATGACCACTACAGTTGGATGCTGAGTACCTCTGTACTCATGATACTACCCCCCCACTCTTTTCAGGGTTCTTGATCGACAACAGGTTTGGTGATCGACGTTTCATGTGGAGACTCGACGACGACTAGTTAGGCGGATCCCGGCGGAGGGCCTGGACCCGTGTGGTTATGGGGATCGATGCTTTTCTCTTTGCCAGTAGGCATTTGCTTGTAGTCTGTACTCAGACATGTATCTTACGCTGTTGTACTATATTAAGGAAGTTGTATGCCGATTGTATGAGATGTTGTATCCTTGTATCTGTAATGTTGTGATATCATGTTGGAAATCCGGGGCATATGGCTTTGTCATATGTCGCGGTGGGACCGATATGTGCTTCGTCCCTGGATCTGGGTGGAAACACCTAGATCTGGAACGGTACCGCATATCGGGCCTTACACGATCTGAACATAATCTCATAACCCATCGGATCCCATCTAACTCAACATAGCAACAGCAGAAGAATTACATATGTGCCTCGATGATGCTAGTAAGGAAGATACTTCTCTCGCTTCTCGTTGGTTACCCCAAGTGGAAGGTGAGATGTAGTGTAGCAGCAGAATTTTCCCTATGCAGAGGATAGGGTTTGTCTCCCGTAGGACTCACAGAAATACAAGAAAGTGGTAAAGTGAACAGTGGCGCCGAGGTTGCTAACTTCGCCTGGACCTGCACACACAGCAAATAACTTTGCTCCCAACGAGTACAGAAGAGTTGTCAATTCCTCCGGCCGTGCCATTTACAAAGGATCAACGCAAGAGATAATAATAGTGGCAACGGAAAGTAAGAACTGAAAGTAAATTGAAGGTGTAAACAATGGTGGAAATATGGACCGGGGTCCCATGACGTTCACTAGTGATGTCTCTCTCCCAAAAGACGATTAAAGTGCTAGCGAGGTAAACAAATCACAGCTGGGCAATTGTCAGGATTATAAACGCACCGCAATGCTAACTATGCTACAAAAGAAAGGAAGAGGCTCAAAAGCAATGGGCAGTACGCCAAGGTAAGTAGACCGAAATCCATCTGCATCTACTATGGATCATACATCTTGAGATATCTATCCAGAACATCTCGCTGGTATTAAGTTGCGAATCCCACCCAAAGTGTAAACTCAAAGCAACAGACAACTGCATTAAAATAACTATGCGTAAAGTAAGCAATCCTTGTACCCACAAGTACAAGCACCGTTGTTTTATCCCTGGTGGCAACAACACATCTCCTAGTCTCATGTATTTGTCACTCAAGCTAGACATCAAGGGGCTGAACCCACAATCAAGCATAACGCTCCCTCTTGGAGTTGCAACAAATCACTTGGCCAAAGAAAAATACGGCAACGGAGAACATGCAAGAATTAACTAAAGAACACAAATATAAAAGAGAACCAAATATATTACTCATCACAATCTTAACATAATCTCATAATCCATCAGATCCCAGCAAACTCAGCATAGCAACACAGAAATTACAAAGGTGCCTCGATCATGTGAGGCAGCTCATGAGGTCTCGAAAGTGGAAGCACAAAGAGGGTAGGATAACATCACATAGCTACTGGTCATGGACCCATGGTCCAAGGGGGACTACTCACAAGACATCCGGGAGGCGTCCATGGTGATGGATGGTCTCCCGGAGGGGATTCCTCCTTCCGGCAGGGTGTCGGGGCAGCTTCTCCTGGCAGCCCCGATCTTGAAATGGCGGTGGTGGCGGAACAGAGAGGAGAACGGGAATAGCATATCGATCTTAGGGGTTTCCGTCACGGGGGCTAAATATAGGCCAAAGGGGGCACCGAGAGGGGCCATAGAGCAGCCAGGAGGCCTCCTGGCACGGCCTAGGGTGGGGCCGCGCCAGGGACCCTCCTAGGTCCCTGATGGGTCCACCCCGTTCCAACTTTAGTTCCTCGGGAAGCTTCCGGGTCGCTGATTTTTTATATAATTTTTCCGTGATTTATTTGCCACTTTTAATGGCCGGAAAACCGGAAATACAAAAACAGCAGAAAACAGGAACTGGAAACTGGGTGCACTGAGTTAATAGGTTAGTCCCAATATGATCAAAAGTGTATGAAAGTTGAAGCAAAACATGGCAAAGTCACAGAAATCATGCATGGAGAAAGCAGAAATTATAGATACGTTTGGGACGTATCAACATCCCCAAGCTTAATTCCTGCTCGTCCTCGAGTAGGGAAATGATAACAAGCATAATTTCTGTGGCGACATGCCACACAACCATATAAGGACTTTTAAGTAAAGCAATCAAAGCATGCAATTCAATTCAATTCTTAACAAGCAAGAGTCTATATTAGCATTGACACAAGTAACAAAAGAACAAAGGGTGCAAAAGTTCTCGTTGTCCGTGACTCGAATTTCTCCAGATGGTGTTTGCGTGCAAGAAGGGGGATATGGGAATACGAGATAAAAAATAGTTGTGAGAACTACTATCTACTAAAGTTTCACACTTAGTCTCCTTTGGATTCTTATCTTGACTCATCCCCAGACCACTAGTCAGGTACAAGTCAAACTGATCCACTCCCTTTCGATATTTTGAGCACTCATGCAATGGATGAGCGTGGGCAAGAAATTTGACACCTAAAAGGCGAAACAGAAAGAAGGTGGAGGAGGAAGACAAAAAGGTGTGAAAGGCTCACATCAATGAGGACAATCGTAGGCGAGAGAAGGCCATATGATAGATATGATGTGAGGAGTAGGGATTGCCATGCAACGGATGCACATGTGAGCTAAAATCTCTCCAAGGGAACTAGTGGGGGTGCATCCAACTTGCTTGCTCAAGAAGACCTAGAGCTCGTTTGAGGAGGCGCATCATTGGAATATACAAGCCAAGTACTATAGTGAAGGGTCGCCACATAGCTATATGCATGTATGATGATCTCTATGGAGTACAAGGGATAGAGGATGTAGTACTAGTGTGGATCTCTCAAAAGGAATAGTAGTGTGCCCCCTTCTCTTTTTTTTCTTCTTCTCTTTTTTCTATTTTTTTGTATTTTTTTGGTGGCGTCAATGGCTCTTTCTATTTCTCTCATTTGTCCTCTTTGGGATCTTTTGATTTTGTCCTCTTTGGGATCTTTTCCTCACTTTAGGGGAAACACTCTATATTTTACAAGAATATAGGAGATCTTTCACACTTTACAAAGGTACTCACATAAATAAAATGTAACTATCATGATGAAAATGTATGCCTCTGCCAGGATAGCAGGATATGCAATGATACTAGCGCGTCATGGAGCAATGATTAGGGAAAGGCCCAACTAGCATGCGGCTCATCGATCAAGCAAGTAGCATGTATGACATGAAGATCAAGTCATGAGAAGGTGGATGTTGCATGGCAATGTATCTCGGAAAGGCTATGGAAATGCCTTGACAGGTAGGTATGGTGGCTGTTTTGAGGAAAGAAATATGGAGGTTTATGATGACAGAGCGTATCATGCCAAGGGTTTGGATGTACCGGCGAAGGTGGACGCCAACTCTCGGAGTGAGAAGAAGGAAATGCACGGCACATGAGAGGCTAGCAAAATATGGGAGGTGGAAGTGTCAACTTTCGAATACTCACATTAGTCTGAAGAACTCATGCACTTATTATCGGTAACTCTCAATCTAATCAGGAGGTTCTCAAAGAGACAAGTACCCCGAGGAGGAGTGGATGGGGGTTTGGTTATCCTTGCGCATCCTCGACTCATGGTACGTGAGTGTACTCTAATATTGGAACTCTCCAGAGGTTAGTGATTCATCTAGTAGCTAGAGTTCTCAACAGGGGTTTTGGTTTTCGAAAATCACACGGATTGCCCAAAATACGACATCTATCACTAATAGGCTAAAGCTCTTGACACCATAAGTTCCAACATTACTCTAATCAATACTTCAAAACTATTGCAAGTTACTACTAAAAAGAGAATAGCAACTTCAACTACCTACTTTCTAGTCAAGACACAAAACTCAGTGCAACAGGAAAACTCTCTAAACAAGATAAACATGCAACTTATAGAAAGTTCAACCTAAGACAAAAGAAAAGCTCTAGAAGAAAACTAAAGCACTACAACTAAACAGGGTAGCAGCTAAGAAAATTAAAAGAACAACTCACAGCTAAGAAAATAAGCATGCAAATAAGTATGCTTCTCTCCCACACAAAAGAAAGCTGGGGTCTAACTTGTTATAACAGCAAACAAAGCAAAAACAAACCTAAGAAAATTAAAGAGCGAGACGCTCCAAGCATAGCACATAACGCATGAAGTGATAAAAATATAGTGCAACGAGGGACGAACTGATAATTGTTGATGAAGAATGGGATGCTCGGGGGCATCCCAAAGCTTAGACGCTCGAGTCTCCTTGAATATTTATTGGGGATGCATGGGGGCATCCCCAAGCTTGAGCGTTTGACACTCCAGGATCTTCTTTCATCATCTTCCATCGCACACTTGAAAAATCCCTTCATACATAACTCATTGTAAACTGATTAGAGAGGTTAGTACCCTATTAAAATAATTTTCCTGTACTGAAAATAAAGATATTCTTGAAGAGCTACTGTTTCTCAAGATTGCCAATTTTTTTTGCAAAGAACAAGCAAGCTTAAGGTTTGCAAAAGTAAGGAGAGACAAAACGTGGCAGAATCTGTGAAAAACAGAACAGCAGGTAGTAAAGAATTTTTTAGGGATATTTCTGCAACTCAAATACAAAAACTCAGAACATACGAAAGTTCCGTGATTGTATATAGCATGCTGTGTCAAAAATTCAGCTCAAAAAGATGAACTGGTGATTTTCTATGATTTTTCCTGTCACGAGGACAAAATCTGTTTTCTGGACAGCATGTCACAACTTTCACTTCCCTTGTCATATGAGGTAATACTTGGCACAAAGCTTGAAAAATAAATATACAATGATGTTGCTACAGTAGTAAAAAACATCAAGACCACTAAAAACAGAAGTAAAAACATCTTGGGTTGCCTCCCAACAAGCGCTTTCTTTTACGCCTTTAAGCTAGGCATAAAGAAAAAGATCAAGTTTTATTAAGAAAATAACTAGCCCGTGTGACGGACTCAAAAGGCAACTTAATATTTTTTCTGAGAGGGAATTGGAATTTGATATTCCCTCTTTCATGTCAATAACAGCATCAACGGTGCGAAGAAAAGGACGTCCCAAAATAATTGGACGAGAACGCTCACACTCAATGTCCATAATAGTAAAATCAACGGGAACATAATTGTCATTGACAATGATAAGAACATCATCGATCTTACCCAAAGGTTTCTTTACGTAAGAATCGACAAGACAAACACCAAAATAACAAGGATCAAAAGGTTTCAATTCAAGCATATCATACATTCTTTTGGGCATAACAGAGGTACTAGCTCCAACATCCCAAAGAGCAAAGCAAGAGAAGTTATTCAATTTGATTTTTATCATAGGATCCCAACCATCTTCTAGCTTCCTAGGTATGGAGGCTTCTAGTCTAAGCTTATCCTCCCTAACTTTGATTAAAGCATTGGTGATATGATCTGTGAAGGCAAGATTAAGTGTGCTAGTGTGGGGGTCTCTAGACATCTTGTGTAGGAAACCAATAACTTCAGGTAAGGTGCAGTTGTCAAAGTCTAGATCACTAATATCTATCAAGGAGGTAGTGATATAAATAAGACTCACTTTTTTTAAAGCCTCTATGTTCATAGAGGTTTCTTCATCTATGGTTGAGGTGGTAGCATCACGATTGATAGGTCCAGGTGGACCAGGGGTGCGATGGGTGCTAATAGTTTGGACATCCTCAACAACTTGGATAGTAGCTACGGTGTGGTAGGTAGGAAGGCTCTTAACTCTCTCTTCTTCATTGGGGATAACTTCGGGTTTTGCTGCCATCTGGTTTATCAAGGTAGATTGGGTGTGAGACATGTTTGAAACATAGGTCTCAGTGGTAGTGAGTCTAGCTTGGAGACTGGAGATGTTACTGTTCAGGCTCTCAAGTTGTTTGCTAATGTTTTGAAGGATAGAAGAGTTCTCATCTAATTGTCTGGAAAAAGCCTTGTTTTGTTAAAACTGTGTGTGCATATAGCTTTTGGTGCCTTTTTCTATTTCTACAAGTTTCTCATAACTAGGTAGGTCTCTTTCCCTATAAGTCTGGCTATAGGAGTTTGTTTGGGGAACGAGGCAGAAAACTATAATTTTTCATGACCTACGCGTCCTGAACCCAAGACCTATGCTATGGTGATGCAAGTAACGGAAGGAATTTGTCACATACCAGTATGTAGTCCGTTAAGCGGGAAACGTTCCCGCGTGAACGTGGTTGATGTAGTCGTATTGGCAATCCCCGATGCCGCGCAGATCCACGATGACTCCTGAGGCCACCCGGTCCTTGAAGACCGATGATGGGATTACGTCCCCGTCGGAACATTGTCGGTGAAGACGTCGCGACACGGCCTCAACGATGAAGGAGCACCACAAGTGTAGCGCCTCGCGGGATTACACACATACGGTGTACCCGACGTTCCCTCCGGGCTCCGAACCAGAAGAGCAGCGGAAAGAAGATGGATTCGGATCCAGATTCCAGCAGCACGACGGCGTGCGTATGGTGGAGAAACCCCAACCAAGTGTAGACTCCAAACAAGGGGAGTCCACTCGAGGAGGGAGAAAGAGAGAGAAGAGAGATCTGAGAAACTTGTCTCAAATCAAATTGTGTGTAGAAAAAGGCACCCCCACCCCTCCTTATATAGGCCAAGGAGGGGTGCCACCCTCCCTCCCCTTCCCATGTGGGACTAAACCCTAGGGAGGGGGGGTTTGGTGCGGCTAGGGGAGGTGGGCTCCCTCTCTTGGCGCCTTGGCCCAAGGGGGAGCTCCCTCCTTCCCCTAATGGGCCTCTTTAGGCTCATATGCCTTTTAATTCATTTTTAATTATATTTAATCATATTTTAATATTTAATTCTGTTAATTAAATATTAAAACATATTTAAACATTATTTTGAACCTTTCAAAATATCCAGAACAACTTCTGGCACCTCCCGGAACAATTCCGGTGTTCTCTCTTATTTCACCGATGATCCCGATTCAATCCTTATTGCGTCGAATACCCTTAAGCATAACACCCTACGGTTCGGGAAACAACATACATGATCAGACACTCTTTGACCAATGACCATTATGTGGGATCTGGTTACAATCCTTGATGAGCCCCTGCGCTTCCATCGAATTAACTTCATCGTTTGAACCGTTAACGTTGAGTCCTAATCCCTTTGTCATGCGGTACTTTGTTTGTCCGAGGTTTGATCTTTGGTATCCAATATACCTACTTCATTCTCGTTACCGACAAACATGTTTACTCGTTCCCGTGATATTACAACCCCGTGACCTAGTCACATGATTGCGCAATCTTTATGATGTAATATCACCGAGTGGGCCCAGAGTACCTATCCGTCACTCGGATGGACAAATCCTGTTTTGATCTATTTGCATACTCATCAACAGATCTACTTCGGAATACCCAAGATACACCTTTATGGTTACCATGTTTCAGTGTAACGGTTAATGCACTCAAAGCATCCTGGTAGATAGCAATTATGTATGATCATCATGGTCTTAAGGATCGTGTCACTACGTTTATAGTTATCGCAATGTTGAACTATGTGACTGGATCACATTGCAACACTTCTGGTGGGTGTGTGTCCATCATGTCATTCTCCCAATGAAATGACCCCATTGTCAATAGACTTTTCACATCTCATGATCAGGAAACCTTGATCATCAATTGCCCAATGGACTAGTTTACTAGAGTTAACTAGGGACCTGGTTGTTTGTATACCACATGTGTATTAATGTTTCCGCTTAATACAATTATAACACAGTATAAAACTTATTATGAACTAATGGAATACGCCAATAAACATATTTTATTTGCCTCTAGGGCACATTCCCAACTGTCTCCCTCTTGCACTAGAGTACAAATAATCTAGTTGCATTTTTCTGTGGATCATAACTCCATATCATGTATATGGTTATAGATCATGCTTGCTTGTGGAAAAGGTTGTATCAACGGTCTGGGTACCATTCAGATCCGTATGTCTTTTGCAAATAATTAATGTCACCTAGTTTGACATTACTTCATTATCCATTATAATGATGAGGTATATATATATTCGGCGGTAGAGTGAGACTTCGTTTGTTTGTGTTTCAGCAATGACATCCGGTGGGTCACGCGGACTTTCCCATAGTCATGCACACTGAAACTCACTCAGTCATAAGTCGAACATCTTAAGCCAGATTATATACATCTAGTGAAGCAAAAGAGTTTGTCAAAGTTTTGTTTGTCGCGTCCAGTTCGTTGAACTGAATTGCTTGAGGACAAGCAATAGCTAAGCTTGGGGGAGTTGATACGTCTCAGACGTATCTACTTTTCCAAACACTTTTGCTATTGTTTTGACTTCATTCTTGCATAATTTGGACGAAACTAACTCGGACTGACGCTGTTTTCAGCAGAGCTACCAGTGCTGATTTTCTTTTGTCCAGGTTTCTGGATATTTAGGTACGCTGGAAAAATCCCAAAAAATTATATTAAAAATCAACGTTCCGGAAGCTTCCGTCAGGCCAAAGGGGGGCCACAGGGCAGCCTGGGGGCAGCCAGGAGGGTGCCTTGCGCGGCCCCACCCCCTGGCCGCGCCACCTGCCCTCCTGGGTGGGTCCCCCACCCCCTGGTGACCTACCTTGGCCCCTATTTATTCTCCCGTCGAGGAAACGTCAAAACAGAAGTCGTTTTTTCGATCTACGCTGCGGAGCCGCCGCAACCCTCTGTTCTTCTCCGGAGAGCTAATCTGGAGGCTGAATTGGCCTCCGGTGAGGGGGAAATCATCGCCATCGTCATCGTCATCACCTCTCCATCACCCATCCATGACTTCTCCTTTCATGTGTGAGTAATTCCCTGCTGTAGGCAAAGGGGATGGTAGGGATTGGATGAGTTAGATCATGTAATAGTTCAATCAGATTTGTTGTGGGCATGTTGCATATCATCTACTTGGTGTTTATCATCTCTGTTACAACTTGTTGCTCTTATTGCTTGTCACTTTGGGCCCGAGTGCCATGATTTCAGATCTGATCACCCTTTTGTTTCTTGAGTTTGTGGTGTTCTTGATCCTATCTATGAGTTGTATGCACCTATTATAGTCCGGAACCGGCGATCCCAGTGGTGACAGCCTGGGACACCAAAGGGGATGGACTATAATTTGAGGATTCCGTGTATCCATGAAGTGTTAATGCTTTGTTCCGGTTCTCCGCTGTAGGAGACCTTAATTTCCCTAAGTTACTTTTGGCACCGTTCGTAGCGGGAGGGAAGGAAAAAATATGTTGTGCAAAGTTCTTATTGCAAGCACGTACAACTACCCTGGGATACATGCCTGATGTTTGATATTTGCCTAGATGATCCTTTGTTTTCTATGAGCCTTGCCCAAGTTAGAATCTGTTGCATGTTCGTTCTCATCCAAGCAACGCCCAACCATCCATCTCCCTAGCCTACAGTGTTTTCTTTCTGCTGGTTACTAGTTGTTTACTTTCGTTGTTTTACTTTTGCTGTTCCACTACCACTATCACCACTATTATCACCACCACTACTACCACCGTATCAAAGTTGCTCCTAATACTTTCGTGCAAGCAAGTGTTTATTTCAGGTGCGGTTGAATTGACAACTCAATTGTCAAAGCCTGTACGTATTCTTTGTATCCCCAAGTGTCGAATCAATAAATTGGGTTATCTTTCCCGCGAAGACTATCTCGATCCCCTACAGTCGAGGGTTATCAAGTACTGTTTTCTGGCGCCGTTGCCGGGGACCATAGCTTTATTTACAGGTCTACTCGAAGTATCCTACCTGC
This sequence comes from Bromus sterilis, assembly GCA_950022295.1. NCBI lineage: Eukaryota > Viridiplantae > Streptophyta > Magnoliopsida > Poales > Poaceae > Bromus > Bromus sterilis. The sequence continues at coordinate 130,210,362 of OX465601.1, read as the reverse complement.
TGCACGTTATCCATTATGGGTAAGAAAGGAGACCCCAAGGTTCCGATCCTACCATCCCGTACGAGACGAGGTACTGCTCTTAGCACTAGTGCTAAACTTGATTCACCTTCATTTATGAGTCAGTTTGACTCACCACGATTACATACTACTTCTGCTGAGTCTGGCAATATGTCAGATACTTTTGATGATGCTTCGACTATCTTTGAGACTACAGGTTCACTTGGTTCTTTTATAGATGAACAGATTGCTGCTGCTGCCCGACTTTCGGGTGATGAAATTCCTGTTACCCAAACTCCTATTGGAAAAACTCATAACTTTGCAGGCCTTAAGGAAAATCTCCTTGAGGATGATTATATTATACTTGATGATGATCTTTGCAGGGAACTCAATGAATGTGCTGATTCCGACCCTGCCACTATAAAGAAGTTGCTAGCAAAGCACTCCCTGAAGAACAAGTTTACTCCTGATCCTACTTTTGCTACGTCACCTATATGCATCTCAGATCCTGATTATGATTTCTCTGTTGACCTTTCACTTATATCCACAGTTGAAGCTGATCCTTTTTATGGCAGAGAAAATGACGATGCTATCGAGCACCTGACCAAACTCACTGAGTTATGTAGCTTGTTTACTACTGATGAAAGGATCCAGAACTTTTATGTGACCAAGCTCCTTCCTTTTTCTTTAAAAGGAGATGCTAGAGCATGGTATGCTGCACTACCATGTGGATCCATCCAAAGCCCTCAAGACATGGCTATATCTTTCGTTGATAAGTATTTTCCTGCTCATATGCAACATGCTGCTTTACCTTATAATTTTGAACAGTTGCAGGATGAGCATCTCCCTAAAGCTTGGGGGAGATTTTGTAGTTTGCTGAAAGATAGACCGGGACACGAAATCCCTAAGAATGAATTAATTGATATCTTTTATGCTGGTCTAACCGATGGATCTAAATCCTATCTCGATAGTTGTGCTGGTTGTGTTTTCAGGCAAAGAACACCGGACGATGCCGAAGAACTGATGGGCAAGATTGCCAAAAACCATGAAGATTGGTCCGTGCCTGAACCACCTCCACCACCAAAGAAGAGGGGCATGATGGTCTTAAGCCCCGAAGATATGCAAGAAGCAAAGAAGTCCATAAGAGAAAAAGGTATTAAAACTCAAGATGTAAAGAATCTACCTTCGACCGAGAAGCTGTGTGAGCCTACCACTCACCCACCTACGGTAGAAGTACATTCTCTTTTAGACTTCAATGCAAGTGACATCCCTAAAGGTAAACCTCCTGACCAATGTTTAGATGAGCTTGATAATTTTATTATGAAGCAGAATCACTTCAATGAAAAGATACAAGGTCAGTTGAATGAAAACACTCTTACTATCAAAAGATTGCTTGATGTTCTAGGTAGAACAGTTAATGATGTTAAATGTCTTGTGAAGCATTTTCATATGGTTCAAACTCAGCTTGAACAACTTTCTAATGTGCAAAAAGATTTTCTTGCTAATAATGCCAAACAGGACAATTTACAAGCTTACGGTATAAAGACCCGGGGTGGAACACACACCCAGGACCCTCTTTATCCAGAAAGGCACCCGAAGAGGATCGAGCAAGATTCTCAATTACAGGAAGAGGAAATTGTTAGCTCTCCAAAGAAGAAGAAAAAGAAAAAGAAACACAAGGAAGCTGACAATTCCAATGATCCTATAGAAGAAGAAGAACCAGCTGTTGACCCAAACAGTATATCTACCTCCGATGCTGAGACTGAAGATGGTGCTGAACCTGAAAAAGATGCTGAGAAGAATGATCCACCCGAGGTTCGTGAAGAAGAAGCACCCGATAAGCGCAAAAAGTATACAAGAGAACAATTCCTAGCAAGAAGACACGGTAAGGAACGAGAACCATGGGTGCAGAAACCCATGCCTTTCCCAAGCAAGTCCGTCAAAACCAAAGAAGAAGAGTACTACAACAAGTTTTGTGAGTGGATGAAACCTCTTTTTCTTCAAATCCCTTTGACTGATGCTATTAAATTACCTCCTTACTCTAAATATATGAAAGATATTGTCACTAATAAAAGAAAAGTCCCTAATGAGGAAATATCTACTATGCTTGCTAACTACTCTTTTAGTGGCAAGATTCCTGAGAAGCTCGGTGATCCAGGTATACCCACCATTCCTTGCTCCATAAAAAATAATTATGTTAGAACTGCTTTATGTGATCTTGGTGCAGGAGTGAGTGTTATGCCCTTTTCTCTCTACAAAAGACTTTGTTTAGAGAAACTAATTCCTACAGATATCTCCCTACAGATGGCCGACAAGTCTACGGCCGTCCCTATCGGTATTTGTGAGGATGTTCCTGTTGAAGTTGCCAATTGCTTAATACTTACTGATTTTGTTGTGCTTGACATGCCCAAGGATGAGAGCATGTCCATTATTCTTGGTAGACCTTTTCTTAATACCGCAGGTGCCGTTATTGATTGCAATAAAGGGAAGGTCACCTTCAACGTAAACGATAAAGAACACATGGTGTATTTTCCAAAGAAGATCGACAAAAGGCATGCCCTTAACTCCATCGAGAATATCGAGACCGTGAAGATTGGAGAATGGGATTGTCCACTACATGTATACCACAAATACAAAACAATTATGGTGGGGACAATGTCCATTAAAGTGAGAGTGCAATGACCACTTCATAAGAGGCGAGACCTTTTGTTCTATATGCCACCGGTTTGTTGGTAAGACTTGATCAACCTTGCTAGCTAGCAAGTTTTATATAGGTAAAAAGTTGAGCTTGTTATGTCTTCATTTCCTCTAGCTTTTATTCTCCTTGCTGTACCAAAGTTTCTATGTTTAAAGCTTCACTTGCTCTAACTTCTCTCTCAAGTTCACAAAAGTTTTTGCAGCTTTTTGAACTTTGAATTTTTTTCTACAGTGAAGTTGCCCAGAAAATTACAAAAAAAATATATTTGAAGTTTCCAGGTAAAAGGCCACCAGAGGGCACCTGTGGCTGACCAGGGGGGCCACCACCAAGCCAGAAGGCCAGGTGGCGCGGCCCAGCCCCCTGGCCGCGCCACCCACCCTGCTGGGTGGGCCCCATGCCCCCTGGTGGCATCTCTCTTCTCACTCTCTCTCTTTCTGCCCGAAAACTCGAGTTCTTCCTCTGGTTTTCTCGTTCTTGTTGTTCTTGAGCTCGTACCTTCAATATCCTCTTCCAGCCACTTGTTTTAGCTGATTTCTTGAACAAGTGCTCCCTGGTATGTAACTCCCTCACTCCTCCAATTAGTTTTCTAGTTGGTGGCTTCTTTAGTGAGTATTTAGTGGTTCTTGGTGCTGTTTAGTTAAGCTTAAAAGTTTAAGTAGAAATTTATTTTTCAAGTTTTGCAGCTAGTTTGAGCCTTGGTTAAATGAGAAGAATGTTTTGTCCAAACTAGTTTTGCTTAAATCTTAGTTTTTGTGAATTGCTAAATATTTCAGGAATGGAGAAGTTAGGGAGGTGGCTTGGGAAGAAGAAGCCCGAGCACTCAAGCCGTATAACACGTTCCGTAGCTGCACCATCGTCCACGAGAGCTAGTTACAATGAAGATATCGTACCTGTGGAATTGTTGGACGTGTTTCCCGCGAAGCCCATGGAATTTACATGCGACGATTTCATGGAATACGCCGGCATTAAGGAAGAGTTTTATGCTCTTTGCGAGAATGCAGGTTTGACACGGCTTGTTACGAGCCGTGTTCCTTAGTATGAAACACTCACAGCCGTTTTTGTTAACAGTTTCAGATTTTATTCTAACAATGATACTGTGGTGTTTCGACTTTATGATCAGTTGCTAACCATGCCTATGAACAGATTTTGTGAAGTTTTAGGTTTACCAGGCTTGGTTGAGAAGAAGAAGAGGAAGAATATTCCAACCGTTGAGATCAACACCCTCCTCGACTCCTTCTGCAACACTGAAGTGAGGAGGTCCAATCGGCAGAAGATTTCTAACATTATGTTTCCTCATCTCAGGTACTTTGCCTATTATGTTGCGAGGGGAGTGTTGGCTCGAGACAACACGAGCAGCACTTCCACGCCCGATACAGCTATTATGGTAAGTGCTCTTTTAGGTAAGCATGAGCATCATGCGGGTACGCTCATTGCGAAGCGCCTTGCTACTAATAGTACCAAGGGAGACGTCTTCGGTGGGGTTTATGCCACACTTCTTTTGCACTCCGTTCAGGGAGTGCCGCGCCAAGATGATGCTATCCTTCCTTTTACTAGTCTTGACTTGGCTTCCATGAAGAGGCATTTCTTTGTTACTAAGGCCTCTGACCGCTTTGCACTTGATTATATCTTGCGGTTCAAAGATAATGTGGAACGCCATGTCCGTCTACCTGCACCACTTGTGTTTGATTTTTCTAGCAGGAACGGATTTCGGTTTTCGGTGGCCGAGTTTGATGAGATCATGGGGAGATACCAGTACCACGACCCCACGGAGGGGGTCTAACCAGAAGGGGGAGCGCGTCGTGTATCCACCCGGTCAGGAGGAGCACGAGGTGCATTCGCCAGTCCAGGAGGAGACCGTCACCCCCTACGGTGAAGGATCTTCCTCTGGATGGGAGTCGGGACCTTCCACCTCAGGGTGGGATAATCCCAGGGTGTCGGTGTACACCCCCGACTTCCCCTACGACCCATGGATGCACCAGTACTACCCGGGAGCAGGAGGCTCCTCGGGACAGCAGTAGAAGAGCCCAACTTAGGCCAAAAGCCTAAGCTTGGGGGAGTACGTGCTCTTGTCCTCCTTCCATTTGTATCTCCCATTGGTTCGCTTTTATCTTTTTGTAGTTTTTGCCTGCTCTTCTTTGTTCTTTTAGATTTCAAAAACCCAAAAAGATTTTTTCTTTCTTTTGTTTTCGTTAAACCTTAAAAAAACCCAAAAATATGTTTCCTTTGCTCTTTAGTTTGCTTTGTTTTCAGAGTTCAGCTCGAGTCCGTGATGATTATAATTTCCTACGTTCGATTGTGCAAGTGACAAGGCAGTAATGACGAGATCGACGGAAGGGATGCAACAAGGAAAGCCGGTATGAACTCTTCTTGTTTCTACTTTTGTACATATGCATGTACTTATGATTAGAGACCAGCTTGTAGCGACATAGTGCTATGTTTACAATGCTTTCCCAGTGGTTCATGCTTTCTTTGTGGTTAGTCTCAAATAGCTAGAGTTTATAATGTGTTGCTTGAAGTGATTGACATGCATTGCATTGTTCATGGTGTGGCATATTGAAGTGGTATTTCCCTCCGGAGGATTCTTGGATTGACTTGGCACATGTTCACGCATGTTAAGACTAAAAAGTCTGTTCTGCCTCGATTATCTTTTTACTTCAGAGTAGTTATATCACTTTCATGCCCGATTCAATGTTACTCTGTCGCTCTGCATGATTATGACCGTTATGCTCTCTGGTTGGTCGCTTCCCAGTTTTTTGCTAGCCTTCCTCCAGCACCAAGCGGAATTCTGCTTGTGCTTCCATAATCACCTTTCTGAACCCAGTTGTTCCATTTGAGTCCACCATACCTACCTATATATGGTATTTACGTGCCATCCCTAACGAAGACTTTCATGTACCATCTCAAAACCTTATTCAAAAGTTTCCTTTTTGTAACCGTACAAGCTCATGGTGCGGTAAAGGGAAATCAGTATCTTTCATGCCAAAAAGATTTGACGGAAGTTTTAACTAGTCAAATGCAAAAGAGAAAAGTTGCACTTCCCCCATACTTGATGATGGAATGAAATGAGCCAAATGCTGCTAAGGATAGATGGAACGAGAAACAAACTCCTTCCATACTTGAGGCAAAAATAAAAGGCATCATTGACCATCAAAGGATAGATGGAGTTGGGAACAAAAGTGTAAGAAAAAAAAAGAGACAAAAAGAGTAAAAAATACAGTTGGCATGGAAGATATTGGGAGATCTTTACCGTTCACCGTTGACTGGAAAGTTGCACTCTCAAAAAGAAATTTATCTCTCTTTTAAAGCTGCGAGCTCTGGTACATGTTTAGTCTTTGCTTCCTTTCACGGGTTTTCAACTTGCCATCAAAAGCCACGGTTCGAGAGTCTCCACCTTCCTTTCTCCAAAGCACCAACTATGAGAGCATAATTGTCATTCTTAGTGTAACATGCATTGTCCCAAAGTACTACATTGTCTTCTGCATGATTGTGATGTTTCTTATTCTGAGTTCTGAGTTCTAGTCTCCTTTAAAACTCCGGAGGAGCTTCTGCATTTATGTTTTGCTTCACTCATGGAGGCTAGCGAGATACCACTCTGATATGTTCATGCTATGTGCAGTGTGATCTTGAATTGATTTTCAGCAGCATATTATTTACTTTACGTTTGTTTGTGACTAATTACATGAAAGAAGGATTGCTTCGTGCATTGTCCTTGTAGCATGGTGTCAAAACTTGCTGAACTCTTTCGTAGTACATGCTTATATACATCTAGTGAAGCAAAAGAGTTTGTCAAAGTTTTCTTTGTCGCGTCCAGTTCGTTGAACTGAATTGCTTGAGGACAAGCAATAGCTAAGCTTGGGGGAGTTGATACGTCTCAAACGTATCTACTTTTCCAAACACTTTTGCTATTGTTTTGACTTCATTCTTGCATAATTTGGACGAAACTAACCCGGACTGACGCTGTTTTCAGCAGAGCTACCAGTGCTGTTTTTCTTTTGTGCAGGTTTCTGGATATTTAGGTACGCTGGAAAAATCTCAAAAAATTATATTAAAAATCAGCATTCCGGAAGCTTCCGTCAGGCCAAAGGGGGGCCACAGGGCAGCCAGGGGGCCGCCAGGAGGGTGCCTGGCGCGACCCCACCCCCTGGCCGTGCCACCTGCCCTCCTGGGTGGGTCCCACACCCCCTGGTGACCTACCTTGGCCCCTATTTATTCTCCCGTCGAGGAAACGTCGAAACAGAAGTCGTTTTTTCGATCTACGCTGCGGAGCCGCCGCAACCCTCTGTTCTTCTCCGGAGAGCTAATCTGGAGGCTGAATTGGCCTCCGGTGAGGGGGAAATCATCGCCATCGTCATCGTCATCACCTCTCCATCACCCATCCATGACTTCTCCTTTCATGTGTGAGTAATTCCCTGCTGTAGGCAAAGGGGATGGTAGGGATTGGATGAGTTAGATCATGTAATAGTTCAATCAGATTTGTTGTGGGCATGTTGCCTATCATCTACTTGGTGTTTATCATCTCTGTTACAACTTGTTGCTCTTATTGCTTGTCACTTTGGGCCCGAGTGCCATGATTTCAGATCTGATCACCCTTTTGTTTCTTGAGTTTGTGGTGTTCTTGATCCTATCTATGAGTTGTATGCACCTATTATAGTCCGGAACCGGCAATCCCAGTGGTGACAGCCTGGGACACCAAAGGGGATGGACTATAATTTGAGGATTCCGTGTATCCATGAAGTGTTAATGCTTTGTTCCGGTTCTCCGCTGTAGGAGACCTTAATTTCCCTAAGTTCCTTTTGGCCCCGTTCGTAGCGGGAGGGAAGGACAAAAGATGTTGTGCAAAGTTCTTATTGCAAGCACGTACAACTACCCTGGGATACATGCCTGATGTTTGATATTTGCCTAGATGATCCTTTGTTTTCTGTGAGCCTTGCCCAAGTTAGAATCTGTTGCATGTTCGTTCTCATCCAAGCAACACCCAACCATCCATCTCCCTAGCCTATAGTGTTTTCTTTCTGCTGGTTACTAGTTGTTTACTTTCGCAGTTTTACTTTTGCTGTTCCACTACCACTATCACCACTATTATCACCACCACTACTACCACCGTATCACAGTTGCTCCTAATACTTTCGTGCAAGCAAGTGTTTATTTCAGGTGCGGTTGAATTGACAACTCAATTTTCAAAGCCTGTATGTATTCTTTGTGTCCCCAAGTGTCAAATCAATAAATTGGGTTATCTTTCCCGCGAAGACTATCTCGATCCCCTACAGTTGAGGGTTATCACACATCCATTTCTTTCATTTAACCATCATTTAACCATTGTTCGTGTACTGAGATTAACTCGATACTTATCTTGGATATACAAGCAAGAACTACCTTCTTGACTTGTCCAATTCTGAACTTCTTCAGAATCTTATACAGGAAAGTATTCCGGTCAATGATATTAAACGCATTAATCTATCTTAATAGATTTTCAATGCTTAACTTCATTCATGAAAGATTTTCAATAATCATTAATACCAACTACATCATTCACCATATGTTATATATGAGAATGTTGTCACGCTCCCACTCAAATATGTCAGCCACATATAAGACTAGGATAACATCCACATAGCTCCCACTCAAATATGTCACCCACATATTAAGTTCAGGATAATACTCCCATAGCTCCCACTCAAAATATGTCGTCCACATATTAGTTTTAGGATACTATTCATCTCCTACTCAGTTTCATGCAAATGCATGTTTCCTCGATATTTTGTCTAAGTCCAAAATCCTTTGATCATCCATCAAATGGAGAATTCTGGTTATGAGACACTAGCATCCATATGTTTTCCAAAACCTTCTTGTTGTACCAATTACAACCCTTCTTCAAATGTAGGATTTGAGGAAATCATGGTATTGATAACAATTTGGATCAATCGTAGTGATAATCCTATTGAATCAAGCATCGCTACTATTGTAGTTAACCTTTTGAATTTGTCAGAAACATCCTTCATGATAAATCCATCTTGATGTCTTCCTTTGATGTTCACATTTATTCCTTATAACCTTGAAGTTATTGAGAATATCAAGTAACCTCTTTACTCGATAAGATTCATGTAATCTTAAATGTAACTCAATATAGGATCCATGACTCATAGTCATTTCTCGTACTTAGGTCCACCATCGCTTCTTCGTAGTTCGTAGGTACGTCTTGTTCCATTAACTTGACAAGTGAATCATGAATATTACTTTGCACAAGGGAAAATATGTATTCTTGAATCCTACGTTGTTCAGTAAAAGTTTTAACCGAAACACCATGATCATTATCATCATTTTCTCCTCTAATTGTAGAGCTTTGGTTTTGGAACACATTTCGTTGCGCTACTCTGACATCTGGAGGCAAGGTCCATTACCTTGTTTGAACTTTCACTTTCTTCCATTAACACATTCATCAAGAACACTTCTTGACAAACACCAAACTTAGCAACACAAGTTTTGCTCTTTGGTCCTAGTTGCGGAAGATGCATCCATAGTTGACTAAGGATACACTACAAAGATAATTTACCACATAAATTATTTTCCTAGAAACCATGACACACCATAACTTATATAGTGTTGGTTTCCACGAACTCAGATGGTTCCCTATACTGAAGTGAGTGTTTGCTTATTAAATTAACAACTCTAAACAATAATAACGTAACTCGGTAAGAGATAACTTATACCATACACTATTCAATAGAGTATGATTATAATGTTCATGCACATCAACAATATTGAAATTTCTTAAGCATTGTGATTTGTGGAACAACTTTCACACAAGTCCATATGCCGAAGGCTAACTCAAAACATTTGTCTCTTTGATCAAATCGTAGAGACTGGTTTTTCTTGTTAATTCAATACCCGTCTTCATTCTAAAATCCCTTTGATCACATCAAACTATTTCAGTCTCATTTTTCATTAGTGAATACACATATTCATCTAAGTCCACAAATGAATTTAACAAAATAATGAAATTCACTACATGCTGAAATATGATACATCATTATGTATGATATTCAACAATCAGCGCAAACTCTGTTTTACCAGAATGCGGATTTTCAGTCATCTCACCTAAAGTGGCATGGTTTGCATGTGTCAAGGGATCAATTATCTCAAGACTTCATCAAACCAATCATGACTTAAACGGTAGTGTCATTATTAGGTGTGGTTAATTCTTGGCATTGCAATATTTCTTATAAATGATCAATTACTATCATCAATATAAGAATAACTCATTCATAATCATAATGTGACCATAAAAGATATCATTCATAAAAGAAGAACAACTGACTTATTTCTCACTAATATGAATAATTGTCTTTGCGAGATACAAGACACACTAATAAAGTCCACACTCAAACGATCATAAATTTATTCATATATTAATCAAATGATAGATGTAGAGGGAGAGTGTTGTCGACCATCAACTATCTTGATTATCGTCAGCACACATTGTCACCTCATCCCTTCCAAGCCACTCTTTAAGTAGTAAGTTCAAGTATCGAATACTTAATCATCCACAATTAGTGTTTTGTGGGGAAAGACATATATAACCGGTATATCAAATATATTTCTCCGTTGATTACTATTCCTGCATTGGTTCTACCTTTAAAGTTCACAACTTTAACCATGACCTCATGACAGGTGAACGATTCTCCTTCATGACATAGTCTAGACACAGTCTTTGTAGCTGGGAGGAAGCGGATGCAACTCCCCAGTTATCGCAAAAGAACCAGTCATTCAGTAGTCCAAGTTATACACAAGGTGTTCATGTATCTTATACATTTTCCATGTGACTTTCTCAGCAGGTTGTTCCTTCCACCATGGTTGAAAGAAACCCCATCCATATACTCATTCCTCATTACTCTGATTTGCGACTTATTGCTTTTAAGTACACCTAGTACGTCATACGTGTTGGTGTCGTTAACATGCATTCATAATTCAGATTTCATAGAATGAAGTATGGTGTATTGGACAGTCATTCACAAGTGACGGTGAGTACGATACTCATCATCATCTTCCTTAATTACGGAGTTATTTGGTGCATCTCTGACGGGGATGTACCCCGGCAAATCCCATGGTCAGGGACCCTGGATTAGTCATGAGAGGAACAGGTTGGGCGATAAGCTCATCGGCTAACAGGAGGATACGTTCCTGCTCGATATTATTGATTGGAGATGGCGATTACAAGGAAGCCGAGGCTAGTGCGCACAAGGCTAGGTTACAAATTGTGTATTGCTTGATCTCGACGTCTCCCCTCCTAGCCCTCATATACTAGGATAGGTCTCGGGGAGTCCGTTCTGATTACATATGAGGTTTCCTTAACCATGATCTTGTTCCGTACGAAAAATTTGCACCTTCCTTATGACTCGCGGACTCCTACGTCGGTGCCACTAGTGGGCCAAGGCTGGGCCCAGGCGGCATCTTTGTGGGCCTTCTGTCTTCTGGTACACCGGGTAGGCTCATCCATAGGAGTCGTGGGGTCACACCCTCGTCAGTAGCGCCCGAGTGCCTGGGGGACTCAAAGAGGCGCGCAGGGACTCGAATCCACTCTAGCGTCGTTTTGATGTATGCACGGTTCAACCGCGGGTCGCTGGCAGTCTGGGGCCATGACAAAACCTGTTTCGATGGATGCTAAGCTGAAAGGGCCCAAGGTGTCGACTGGTCGAGCCTTGGTGATTGCACTAGTGGCAAAAACCGCAGTAGCCCAATCAAATCCATGTCCCTCGACATGAGCTTGGAACACTGGTGTCTAGCAAAAGTCATGCCGCTGCAGGTCTTACAGTGATCAATTGCCGTCAGTAAAATTCGTAGCCTAGGCGCGTCCGCCCGGCTTTTTCTATCATGCATGCGCATGTAAAAGGTTGGGAGTGAAATCTCTCTTCGGCAAGTCCCAGCCCGGCCGATCTTTGCAGCGGGGTCTTACCTACACGCTAAGCTTGTGTGGCCTCTGGGCACAGTGTATCGTGTTCCAGGAACATGTATTTTTATTGAGGCGCGGAGCCTAGTAGATAATGCACCCACTTGGAATAAACAATCAAGTGGGCGGTTTTAGCAGTCACTCGTGGAGCTTCTCCGAGTGCTCGGGTGTAGAGGGATATTTGCTCGGGAGGTCGTCAAGTGCTTGAGTATATAGAGTTTTGCGAGTAATCACTCGAATATTGCTTTTGCTCTCGGGGTGAGGGAGCACCCGATACTCCAGGACCGCACGATCTGGCGAGTGTAGGTCTGTTCATCTTTGTGTCGTGGTGAGGGAGCACCCGAAACTCTCATGGGTGCAAGTAATCACTCAAGCACGTTTTTTCTTCTGGGTGAGGGAGCACCCGAAAAACTCTCATGGGTGCGAGTAATCACTCGAGCACGTTTTTACTGCTGGGTGAGGGAGCACCTGAAAACTCTCATGGGGATGCTCCCGATGGAAGTAAATTTTTTTTGCTCATCGAGAAAAGATTTAAAAAGTTGAAATTCTGAAGCTGGGAAACGTACTCGATACGCCTTGTGATGCTGGCTTTGATTTTTCTGGTGTCTTTGACCATTGTAACTTGCCGAAGGAAATGACTTGGCGCTGTCCCACCGAGATTTTCGCTTCATGTGATTATGGTCCTCTTTTTGCGCGCGTAGTGGGCGGTGCTGTTGCTGCGCCGTTTGGGTTTTCCATATTTTTCTCCTGTCATGGGATCGTGCCACGTTTACTGGCCGCTGGAATCGAACGGTGCCCCTGCTCTCCTAGCTGGTGGTTAAATACCGAGCGGTTGGGTAAATTTTAGGTTTTACCTAGCCATTGCCTTCTCCCCTCGCTGCTATATTCCCCTGTTCTTGAGCCTTCTCCTTCCTCCTGTTGCTGCTTGCTGTGGGATTGATGACAACACGCTCCCGTGCCGCTCGGAAATCGGCCAAGATGTCTGGCAAGTGGGAGCGCTCGAATTTTGGGGTCGCAGATCTTGGTCCGCTGATTGCCGATGGCTTGGTGGCTGGAGATGCCGTGCGGATTCCAGGGGAGGAACCTGTTCCTGCTCCCCTGGACGATGAGCGAGTGTGCTTTCAGGCGTTCTTCCCTCGCGGGTTTGCCCTTCCAATTCGCCCTTTTGTTCGTGGTTTTTTGTACACCTATCGGCTTCAGCTGCACAATTTGACTCCCAATGGGATTTTGCACATTGCTTGTTTTATTACCCTTTGTGAGGCTTTCTTGGGGATCTATCCCCATTGGGGGCTCTGGAAGCACCTCTTTTGTATAAAGAGGACGAACTCTGAGTACGCTGTAGGACAGGTTGGTATATCCAGTAAGGACTCCAAATCGTACTTTGATTTGGAGATGCTTGACTCCGTCAGTGCTTGGCTAAAAAGTTGGTTCTATCTGAAGGACCATCATATTGATGGGCAGCGATTTGGTCTTGCTCCATTTAGTCCTGAAGCACGGGTAGTAAAGCAGGCTTCATGGTCCCATTCTTTGTCTGCGAAAGATTCATCTGAAGTGGCTCCATTCTTGGAGAGGATTGCCCTGGTGAAGGACAACTTGACCGGTGGGCATCTCATCTCTGTTTTCATTGGGAGGCGTGTGCAACACTTACAGTCGTGAGCCCGTCCCATGTGGCAATATGAGGGACTCGAGGACTCGACGAGATGCTCCGGCCAAGAGCTTGACGCCGATGGCCTCCTGGCCTGGATCCAGTACGTGACCAAATGCTCGAACGTTTCCGAGATGGGCTTCGTCAATCCATATTCTTTTGATCAAGCGCTGCCGCAGGTTCGCGTTTTTGAATTTCCCATGTGACTGGAGATGCTTGTTTGACTTCTTGCTGATGATGCTTCTTTCTTTTGTAGGATCATGTTCCCGTGTTGTGCAACCCTCCGCAACCGGAGGATGCTGATATTTGCGAGGAGCCGGATGCTTCCGTTGCTGACGATGCTGCGCCGAGTGCTGGTGTCGGCGTGCTTGCGGGTGCGGACGAGTCCACAGAGATAGAGCTGCCCGGGACCGGAGATAGTGAGGAGCCGGCGCCCTTTCGCGTCAAGCGGTCCCAGTCTTCCGGCACCGAGGATCTTGACGCGACTAGTAGTGCTGTTCCGATGTCTGTACCGTCTGCTGAGCCGTCTCCTTCTGCTGCTGAATTCAAAAGGCCCAGGTTTGGGAGGTTGTTGCGTGTTGGCTTTGTGCGCGGCGGGTAAGCATATGCTTGTCTTTGCTGATGCTATTTGTCCTCTGTTCTTTTGTCTGATGGGTTTTATCTTGTAGCGTTGCGACTGCTTCGGCCGCTTCCTCCTCCAGTGCGGCTGCGGTCGACCTGCAGTCGACTGACTCCGGAGCGGCCGCCAAGCATACTGGTGATTCGTCGGCTGCTGTTTGCCGGCCCGTATCGTCGGTGACCCCTGCTGTCCCGGCTGCGGGTGTGATTCTTGCCGTTGCTCATCTGGTGGCGTCTGGTATTGTTGTCCCTGATGCCGAGCTTGCTGCTCTAGATCTTCCTTACTTGGGCCGTCGTGATCTTGGTGTCGAGGATAAAATCCGCTTCTTCGACCGCATAGCTGGGCTGGTAAGTTTGTTCCATGTTTACTTATGAAGTTTTTTCTATCGGGAGCACGGCAGTGCTCCAGATGGGAGTAGCCCCCGAGGCTGCAGGCGAGTGCTTGCGGTTTCTTGCAGTCTTGCCTTGACTCTGCTTTTCCTTTGTGTCGTCATTGGGAGCACGACCAGTGCTCCCGATGGGAGTAACCCCCGAGGCTGCAAGCAAGCGCTTGCGATTGGTTGTAGTCTTGCTTTGGTTCTGACTTTAATATCCGATTTCTTCGAGTAGCCGGTGCTTCAACACTGTGAGCGTCTGGTGGTCGATGCTGAGTGTTGGCGGCAGGCCCATGCTTCTGCCCAGGATGCTTTGTCTGCCATGAGTAGTGAGTATTTCTTCCTGTGCTGCCGTGCTTGAACTGTTGGGTCTTTGATTCTGAGTGCTATCTTGTGTTTTCAGGCCGTCGTCAGACTGCCGAGAAGCAGGCCGAGAAGGCGGAAAGAACGGTTTCCACCCTTAAGGTTGCTTTGGATTCCAAGGAGAAAGAGCTGCACGATCAGCACGAGGAACTGGTACGCCTGCGTCGGGCTGAGGATGCGCTTGTGCAGGCGGAGGCGGTCGAGTGCGAGCGTCTTCGGGTCTTGGCAGACTCGCTTGTGTGTAAGTCGTTGTTTCGTTGCTGGGTTCTTTGCCTCCTTCCTCCTTTTGTAGTGATTTCTGTCACCTGGTGCATCCTCCACAGGTGTGAGTGTGATGGAAGTGGCTGCATCAGAATCTGGAGTTCTTCGGGGGGCGTGGATGCCGTGTCGGCCGCTGTTGAAGTTGCCAAGGGTGTCTGTGCCCGGGCTTCTACTCTTGTGGGTCTTGTTCATCAGCATCTCATGCCGGAGGGCGCGAAGGTGCCTGCTGGCCAGGACGCCCGTGTTGCTGCATTTGGTAATGGCGGGGATCTCTTGGAGGAGCTAGTTGGGGAGACCGTGGTGAGTGGTCTTTCCACGTCCTTTGTTGTTCTTCTGGGGCACGGAGTTGCCATTGACGATTCGTTGGTTGAGACTGTCCCTGCTTATACTGACGAGCAGAGTGTGCGAGCCACTGTTCTGTCTCGTCGCCTGCAGGAGGTTGTGGATGGTCAGTATCCCTCCTCTGTAGGCAAGGGGGGTCGTAGCCATGTCTTGCCGTTTGGAACTTTCTGGTTGTAATATGCCTCCTTTGTTATGATGGATCTGTGCTACCTGAATTGAAGTAACTGTTTGGTCGTCCTGCTGTTGTGTTTGATTGTCTTTTTCTTTTTGTTCATTTTGCGGTAGGCCGCCCCGGGCTTGCTTCGGTCTTGGAGTTCTTTGAAGGACGACGCTCGCGAGGGCGCGTATGAGTCCGTGTGCTTGAGGCTGAGGGACGCTGAGCGAGAGGTTGTTCGCTTGAAGGGGGCTGTAGCAGTTCATCATTCCAAGCGCGAGCATGCTGAGGCCGTGTTGGATAGTCTTGGTTCGTGGGTGGTGAAGTTGTCTGACCTCTTTCGAGGTGAGTCTTGCTGCCGCTCGACTGCTCGACTGCCTTTAGTAGTTTTCCTGTTGTCGTCTTGATTTTGATTCTGTTTTTCAAAGTGCTGTCGCGGCGGTCCTGGGATGAAGATAAGGCCATCCAGTCGGAGTTGTCTCGATTGGACGATCCTGAAGTGCATGCGAGCAATCCTTTCTGGGCAGATGGGGCTCGTGCTCGAGCATTTGCTATGCTTCGTCTTCGGGCTGAGCGGGGGCCGGGTTCTCTGCGGTACTGTCAGCGGGTGCTGGGTAGGATCCATGCTGAGTTTTATCCGCTGCAGGTGGTGCCGTCGTCCTTTGAAACGCTTTGCCGCGTATTTTCTCAGCCCGCAGAGCTGCGTCGCGTGATGAATCACCAGATTCATGCTGGAGCCCGTGCTGCTTTGGGCTTGGTCCATAGTCACTGGCCGGGAGATGATATTTCTCAAGTGGTGGTGGGTCCTCCTGGTGGCAGGGATTACCCGATGAATGAGCATTACCCGGCGGTCGATGAGCCTGCGCGCCAGGTTGTGGAGCGAGTTTGTGAAGAGAACGATCGTTATCTGAGTGCCCTGATTAAGGCAAAGATGGAGCCTGTGTGTTAGATGCTTCCTTCATTTGTGTACGCTTCTTTTTGATATACTGTAGGTAAATGGTTTTGCTGCTGTTGCGAGCCCTTGTGTGTCGTGATTTGCGAAGAACGCCTCGAGGGGGTGGCTGCTGCGGCGAGCCCCCGAGTGCCAATTTATGTCGCGATTGCGAAGAACGCCCAGGGGGGTGGCTGCTGCGACGAGCCCCCGAGTGCCAATTTTATTTATGTCGCGATTGCGAAGAACGCCTCAGGGGGTGGCTGCTGCGGCGAGCCCCCGAGTGCCAATTTTATTTATGTCGCGATTGCGAAGAACGCCTCGGGGGGTGGCTGCTGCGGCGAGCCCCCGAGTGCCAATTTTATTTATGTCGCGATTGCGAAGAACGCCTCGGGGGGGGGGGGGGGGGTGGTGGCCGCTGCGGCGAGCCCCCGAGTGACAATTTTATTTATGTCGCGATTGCGAAGAACGCCTCGGGGGGTGGCTGCTGCGGCGAGCCCCCGAGTGCCAATTTTATTTATGTCGCAATTGCGAAGAACGCCTCGGGGGGTGGCTGCTGCGGCGAGCCCCCGAGTGCCAATTTTATTTATGTCGCGATTGCGAAGAACGCCTCGGGGGGTGGCTGCTGCGGCGAGCCCCCGAGTGCCAATGGATCAATTTTTGGAAAAAAAAAATTCAATATTCTTCCTGGTGTCTCTTACATTTAGTAAGAATGTGGGGGGGGGGTCTGATGAGGACAGTCCCTTTTTATTAAAAACGGCGGCGTGGTAGCCTTAAGTGCTGGATGGCTTCTTCCCTGAGTGCCGTGGTCCTTCGGGTGGCGGCTTCTTCTACGGGAGTGCTTCTTCTGCGGGTCCCGTGGTCTCGCTGGCTTGGTGGGCTCCAAAGGCCCCTGATATCTTGAGGAATTCCTTGTCGCATCGGTCGGACCGGACAAAACTGCCGCTGATTGTGATGACACCGTGAGGCCCTGGCATCTTTAGCTTAAGGTAGGCGTAGTGAGGCACTGCCATGAAGCGGGCGAAGACTGGTCGTCCGAGTATTGCGTGGTACTGCGATTTCCAGTCGACCACTTCGAAGTCTAGGATCTCCTTCCGGAAGCTGGTTGCTTCACCAAAGACCACTTCCAGGCTTATCTTTCCCAGAGGGTAGACTGCTTTTCCTGGCACAATCCTGTGGAAGGATGTGCTTGAGGATTTCAGAGGGGAGCTTTGGATTAGCATTTCTTCGAGTGTTCTTGTAAAGATGATGTTGATCCCCCTGCCGCCGTCCATAAATACTCGCGACATGTCGTAGTTCCCTATTCTGGCCTCGAGCAATAGTGCGGCATGTCTTGGTCAAGGGATGGCAGGCGGGTGGTCCTCCCGAGAGAAGGTAATATCTGTTTCGGACCCGCGCAAGTACTCCGGGATAGCGGGGTGTGAGGAGGCTGCGAGGAAGACTTGTCTTGTGACCTTCTTCTGCTGCCTATTTGAAGGCATGCCTTCTTGTATCATGTAAATCCTGCCGTGGGCTTCTGGGTACTGCTCCTCTGTATCAGGCGTCCTGCGCCGTTGCTGGATTGCGGCCACTTGCCTTGCTGGTAGGGGAGGGGCTGGTGGTGCGTCGTGGGCGATGGGTCCGACTGCTATACTCGCGAGTGGCTAGGCCGATGTTGTCGCGGATCTGCTTTTTTCCTCCGCCAGAAGTTTCTGCAGTTCCTGAGGGTGTGTCCTGATCTGAGCTCCCCTCGTTCGTTTCTGAATCCGTGTATTGAGCACGGTCCGTCGAGTTGTTGTTTGGCCGAGCGGTATGTTCTGGTGCTGTCGCGCGGCTGCCTCGTCCTCCAGTCTCGTTTCTGGACGTGGGGCGCATCTTTGAGGTTATCTCTGCGCTATATCCTACCGTCGTCACGATGCCTGTCGTCCCTGTCGTCTGGGAACCCTGCGGCGACCATGTCGGGTCCTCTGTCGTCGTAGAAGCTGCGCCTGGGTCGCTTCCTTCGACGGTCGAGTCCTCTTTCTCCGTTGTGGTAATCGTAGTCGTGTTCTGAGCGTGTGATGTGGATTTCTGTTTCGTTGCGAACGGAATCCTCGCCGTCTGCCCAGCTGTTGGCTTGCTCCAGCAGCCATGCGAGTGTTCGAGTCGTCGTCCTGGCCCTCGCCGTTTGCTGGTGGCGCGTCGACTTCTGCCATGAACACCTGAGATGGTGCCCCGGGTGCCTTGTTGCTCGTGCGTGTGATGCTGCTTTTCCGGGCCGAGGGTCCAGTCGAGTGATCGTGGGCGACGCGGAGCCTTTGTTTGGGTGGGCAGTCGCGGCTGGCCTGAAGGGTGGTCGCGCGGGTGGCGACTGCGTCGATTGCTGCTGTAGATGTCGTCACGGGTGTTCGGGCGTCGTCCGTGAGGCGGAGGGTGCCCCAGTGGTTGATGTAGATCTGATATGCTCCGAAAATCAGGTTGATGCCGGAGCACAGGTCGGCAAAGATTCGTCGGAGAGTCGAAAGGTGGGCCGTGAAACCAAGGGACCCGAACAGATCAGATTCCGCCTGGGTCGTCGGATCGAAGGGCGCTGGTGAAGTCGTCGCGCCGGTGGGTGTTGAAGATGCCGATGAGGCCGCCGAGATTGCGTTCCCAACCTGTGCGGTTCCCACAGACGACGCCAATTGACGGGGATGTACCCCGAAAAATCCCATGGTCAGGGACCCTGGGTTAGTCATGAGAGGCACAGGTTGGACGATAAGCTCGTCGGCTAACAGGAGGATACGTTCCAGCTCGATATTATTGATTGGAGATGGCAATTACAAGGAAGCCGAGGCTAGTGCGCACAAGGCTAGGTTACAGATTGTGTATTGCTTGATCTCGACGTCTCCCCTCCTAGCCCTTATATATTAGGCTAGGTCTCGGGGAGTCCGTCCTGATTACAGATGAGGTTTCCTTAACCATGATCTTGTTCCGTACGGCAAGTTTGCACCTTCCTTATGACTCGCGGAGTCCTACGTCGGTGCCACTCGTGGGCCAAGGCTGGGCCCAGGCGGCATCTTTGTGGGCCTTCTGTCTTCTGGTACACCGGGTAGGCTCATCCATAGGAGTCGTGGGGTCACCCCCTCGTCAATCTCCTAGCAGTTCTCGTATTACGTTTAGCAAGTCATTATTTATGAGTATGTCTCTAATGGTGTTGGTACCAATCAATGAAGTAAGATCAGTCTACCTTAAGTTCTTCATCACGCATAAAAGAGCCATAGTTATAAACATTGGGTATGAAATTATCTACAATGATATTTGCTAAGACATGAAGATTAAGTTCATAATAGGAGTTCATGTTTTTAAAACAATTCTAGAACTCCCACTCAGACAAACATCCCTCATAGTTTATTCTAAGTGATTACACGATCCTTGAGAACTATACCTCCCCCGTGTGACACAACCATCAGTATATTCTCAAGGTAGGCCATCATGCCAATCACATCATCCATGTGACTCATGCTCGATCTTTCGATCATTGTGTCCCGAGGCCATATCTTCATATGCTAGGCTCGCCACAATAATCTTAGTGATTATATGCCGCGTATGCAAGGCCATGTTTCTGGACATGCTAGGCTTGCTCCACCCAACTCATTTGAAAGCTAATACGTTTGACACCCGTGTGACATGCGATGCCTCCATAATGGAGATCTTTCCAGATGGTGCTTCACTAAGTAAGGACACTTTGTTGGATTAGTGAGGGATCATCCTATAATGCTACCGTCGTATATCTAATACAAGCAAAACAGGATGCTATAGTATAAATCATACTAACTATGATGCCCCCCTGTAAATTAAAGTTTAGACCCTCTACTTTATCTTTTGCAAGTTTTACGTGGCTGATAGGGCTTTCGAGATAGAACCGTTTCTATGCCTACGAACATACAACTACAACACCAATCCCGCAATTGTCTCTATTACACCCCTGTCGGGGCCCTCCGTTGCAAACGTCTTCGCATCGCTAATGTTAGAGAGACAGACACCCCCAAGCCAGTTATATGGTACATGCCATATGTTAAGCGTGGAACCAGTCTCGCGTAAACGCGTAAGGTCGGCCGGGGCCGCTTCATCAGGACATTCCCGCAATGCTAAACGAGTACACGTGAGAGGGTAACAATTGGAGAATTGATGCCCACATACTAGATGTGTTCTATCCGTACAATACATCTACGCATAGCCTTGCTCATGATACCACTGTTTGGGGAACGGGGCAGAAAACAATAATTTTTCATGACCTACGCGTCCTGAACCCAAGACCTATGCTATGGCGATGCAAGTAAAGGAGGGAATTGGTCACATACCAGTATGTAGTCCGTTAAGCGGGAAACGTTCCCGCGTGAACGTGGTTGATGTAGTCGTACCGGCAATCCCCGATGCCGCGCAGATCCACGATGACTCCTGAGGCCACCCGGTCCTTGAAGACCGATGACGGGATTACGTCCCCGTCAGAACGTTGTCGGTGAAGATGTCGCGACACGGCCTCAACGATGAAGGAGCACCACAAGTGTAGCGCCTCGCGGGATTACACGCATACGGTGTACCCGACGTTCCCTCTGGTCTCCGAACCAGAAGAGCAGCGGAAAGAAGATGGATTCGGATCCCGATTCCAGCAGCACCACGGCGTGCGTATGGTGGAGAAACCCCAACCAAGTGCGGACTCCAAACAAGGGGAGTCCACTCGAGGAGGGAGAAAGAGAGAGAAGAGAGATCTGAGAAACTTGTCTCAAATCAAATTGTGTGTAGAAAAAGGCACCCCCACCCCTCCTTATATAGGCCAAGGAGGGGGCCACCCTCCCTCCCCTTCCCATGTGGGACTAAACCCTAGGGAGGGGGGTTTGGTGCGGCTAGAGTAGGTGGGCTCCCTCCCTTGGCGCCTTGGCCCAAGGGGGAGCTCCCTCCTTCCCCTAATGGGCCTCTTTAGGCCCATATGCCTTTTAATTCATTTTTAATTATATTTAATAATATTTTAATATTTAATTATGTTAATTAAATAATAAAACATATTTAAACATTATTAAACATTATTTTGAACCTTTCAAAATATATCCAGAACAACTTCCGGCACCTCCCGAAACAATTCCGGTGTTCTCTCTTATTTCACCGATGATCCCGAATCAATCCTTATTGCGTCGAATACCCTTAAGCGTGACACCCTACGGTTCTGGAAACAACAGACATGATCAGACACTCTCTGACCAATGACCATCATGTGGGATATGGTTACAATCCTTGATGAGCCCCTGCGCTTCCATCGAATTAACTTCATCGTTTGAACCGTTAACGTTGAGTCCTGATCCCTTTGTCATACAGTACTTTGTTTGTCCGAGGTTTGATCGTCGGTATCCAATATACCTAGTTCATTCTCGTTACTGACAAACATGTTTACTTGTTCCCGTGATATTACAACCCCGTGACCTAGTCACATGATTGCACAATCTTTATGATGTAATATCACCGAGTGGGCCCAGAGTACCTATCCGTTACTCGGATGGACAAATCCCGTTTTGATCTATTTGCATACTCATCAACATATCTACTTCAGAATACCCAAGATACACCTTTATGGTTACCATGTTTCAGTGTAACGGTTAATGCACTCAAATCATCCTGGTAGATAGCAATTATGTATGATCATCATGGTCTTAAGGATCGGGTCACTACGGTTATAGTTATCGCAATGTTGAACTATGTGACTGGATCACATTGCAACACTTCTGGTGGGTGTGTGTCCATCATGTCATTCTCCCAATGACATGACCCCATTGTCAATAGACTGTTCACATCTCATGATCAGGAAACCTTGATCATCAATTGCCCAATGGACTAGTTTACTAGAGTTAACTAGGGACCTGGTTGTTTGTATACCACACGTGTATTAATGTTTCCGCTTAATACAGTTATAGCACAGTATAAAACTTATTATGAACTAATGGAATACGCCAATAAACATATTTTATTTGCCTCTAGGGCACATTCCCAACAGAGTTGCTATTGCCATTCCCGTAGTTATTGGATGGGAAAGGTCTAGGATTTTTGCTACAAAAATTACTCCTATAAGCATTATTGTTGAAGTTGTTTCTAGAGATAAAGTTCACATCTACTTGTTCTTGAGAAACCAAGGAATTTAAAGGAACATCCTGAGGATCAATAGGAGCTTTCTTGGTAAGTAGAGACATGATCAAGTCAACCTTTTCATTAAGAGAGGAGATCTCCTCGACAGAATTTACCTTCTTACCAGTTGGAGATCGTTCGGTGTGCCACTGAGAGTAGTTCATCATCATCTCATCAAGTAGCTTCGTGGCAGCACCAAGTGTGGTTGACATAAAATTTCCTCCCGCGGCCGTGGCTAGCAGATTCCGCGAGGTAAAGTTTAAGCCTGCATAAAAAGTCTGGATAACCATCCAAGTAGTCAAACCATGTGTAGGGCAGTTCTTAACAAGATATTTCATACGTTCCCAAGCTTGGGCAACGTGTTCATTATCCAATTGCCTAAAATTCATAATGTTACTTCTCAACTGGATAATTCTAGCAGGGGGATAGTACTTCCCAACAAAAGCATCCTTACACTTGTCCCAAGAATCAATGCTATTCTTAGGTAAGGATTGCAGCCACTCCTTGGCTCTTCCTCGGAGAAAGGAAAAAGCTTCAGCTTGACGATGTCTCCATCTACTTCCTTGTACTTTTGCATACCACAAAGCTCAACAAAATTATTTAAGTGCAAGGCAACATCCTCTCCAGCACCTGAGAATTGATCTTTCATAACAAGATTCAGCAAAGTAGGTTTAATGTCGTAAGAAGGTGCTGAATTGGCAGGTGGAGCAATAGGAGTGCAGATAAAGTCACTGTTGTTGTCACTAGTGAAGTAACACAACTTGGTGTTTTCATTGGAACCCATAGTAGCAACAGGTATTTTTGGTATTTTTGATAAGGGACGCAAAAGTAAAAACTGAAAGGTAAACTAACAAGACTAAAAACAAAGATAAAAGATAGTGTGCAACTCACCTATCTTGTAGACTGGAGTCCCCGACAAAGGCGCCAGAAATTGCTTGATGCTAGCAAGAAAGATACTTCTCTCGCTTCTCGTTGGTTACCCCAAGTGGAAGGTGAGATGTACCGTAGCAGTAGAATTTCCCCTATGCAGAGGATAGGGTTTGTCTCCCGTAGGACTCGCAGAAATACAAGAAGGTGGTAAAGTGAACAGTGGCGACGAGGTTGCTAACTTCGCCTGGACCTGCACACACAACAAATAACTTTGCTCCCAACGAGTACAGAGGAGTTGTCAATTCCTCCGGCCTTGCCGTTTACAAAGGATCAATGCAAGAGATAATAATAGTGGCAACGGAAAGTTAGAACTGAAAGTAAATTGAAGGTGTAAACAATGGTGGAAATATGGACCAGGGTCCCATGACGTTCACTAGTGATGTCTCTCTCCCAAAAGACGATAAAAGTGCTAGCGAGGTAAACAAATCACAGCTGGGAAATTGATAGGATTATAAACGCACCGCAATGCTAACTATGCTACAAAAGAAAGGAAGAGGCTCAAAAGCAATGGGCAGTACGCCAAGGTAAGTAGACTGAAATCCATCTGCATCTACTACGAATCATCCACTTGAGATATCTATCTAGAACATCTCCCTGGTATTAATTTGCGAATCCCACCCAAAGTGTAAACTCAAAGAAACAGACAACTGCATTAAAAGAACTATGCGTAAAGTAAACAATCCTTGTACCCGCAAGTACAAGCACCGTTGTTTTATCCCTGGTGGCAACAACACATCTCCTAGTCTCATGTTTCTGTCACTCAAGCTAGACATCAAGGGGCTGAACCCACAATCAAGCATAACGCTCCCTCTTGGAGTTGCAACAAATCACTTGGCCAAAGCAAAATACGGCAACGGCGAACATGCAAGAATTAACTAAAGAACACAAATATAAAAGAGAACCAAATATATTACTCATCACAATCTGAACATAATCTCATAATCCATCAGATCCCAGCAAACTCAGCATAGCAACACAAAAATTACAAAGGTGCCTTGATCATGTGAGGCAGCTCACGAGGTCTCGAAAGTGGAAGCACAAAGAGGGGAGGAGAACATCACATATCTACTAGTCATGGACCCATGGTCCAAGGGGGACTACTCACAAGACATCCGGGAGGCGTCCATGGTGATGGATGGTCTCCCGGATGGGATTCCTCCTTCCGGCAGGGTGCCTGGGCAGCTTCTCCTAGCAGCACCGATCTTGAAACGGCAGCGGTGGCGGAACAGAGAGGAGAACGGGAATAGCAGATCGATCTTAGGGGTTTCCGTCATGGGGGTTAAATATAGGCCAAAGGGGGCTCCGAGAGGGGCCACATGGCAGACAGGAGGCCTCCTGGTGCGGCCTAGGGTGGGGCCGCGCTAGGGACCGTCCTGGGGCCATGGTGGGTCCACCCCCTTCCAACTTTAGTTCTTCGGGAAGCTTCCGGGTCGCTGATTTTTTTATATAATTTTTCCGAGATTTATTTGGCACTTTTAATGGCCGGAAAACCTGAAATACAAAAACATCAGAAAACAGGAACTGGCAACTAGGTGCACTGAGTTAATAGGTTAGTCCAAATATGATCAAAAGTGTATGAAAGTTCAAGCAAAACATGGCAAAGTCACACAAAGCATGCATGGAGCAAGCAGAAATTATAGATACGTTTGGGACGTATCACTCGATCATGTAGGGAAGCTCACGAGGTCTAAGCCATGAAGAACAAAGAGGGGAGGAGAACATCACATAGCTACTGACCACGGACCCATGGTCCAAGGTAGACTACTCACGACATATCCGGGAAGCCTCCATGGTGGAGGAGAACCTCCCAGAGGTCGATCCTCCGTCCGGCAGGGTGCCGGGAAGGGTCCTGACGGTGCTCCCGACCGATCTTAGAAGCGCGGCGGCGGCGGAACAGAGGCGAGATTGGAAAATAGGGTTCTTTCTTCGGATTTTCCCCGTCATGAGAAATAAATAGGAGAAGGGGGGAAGCCAGGGGTCTAGGCTCCCCCCTGGCGCGGACAGGCCCCTGGCCGCGCCTGGGCCCCTGGTGGTGGCCCTCTGGCCCCACTTGGGTGCTTCTGGAAGACTCCGTTACGCTGATTTTTTATCCGATTTTCCTGATTTTTTGGAGCATTTTTGATATGGGAGAAACCTGGAATAGAAAAACAGCAGAAAACAGGAACTGGCACTGGGGTGCACTGAGTTAGTAGGTTAGTCCAAATATGATCAAAAGTATATGAAAGTGTATCTAGATCATAGCAATACCACACAAAACATGCATGGAGCGAGCAGAAATTATCGATACGTTTGAGACGTATCAGGCCCATGTTCCATGTTGGGACACCCTAGCTTATAAATATAGGACCCCCTATGAGTTTTAGGGTTAGACCACGTTTAGATAAACCCTAGTTCTAGAGAATAGTTCCAAGCTTTCATCTTGAATCATATACTTCAATTCGTATCGATCTAAAGTGTTGCTACTGCAAGTTTTGTGTGATCTGTTCTTCCACTGGGAATTAACAGATTGAAAATTACTGTCTCGTGGTCGACTGCTACGTTGCGCAAGTGTGTGAAGTTGTGAATATCCAAAGGGTAGAGAGTTGTCGCATTGGCAACATGGATCTAGCGAGGAGAGTTCATTGTCCACATACAAGTTATCTCATATCGCCTTCATATTCACCGTTCGCTTACTGAGAAGATTGGGCCACCCCATATCATTTGGTTGTTAAACTATTTGTTAATAAACACGTTGCGAGGCAGCGACCTATGTTCAGGGGATCAATATAGAGTCATGTGTATGGGTTTAATGCAACAGAGAAAATGGTCATCTCCTTCTCTTTAGCGATTATTTCCATTGGACGACCAATTATCCCCTGACAAACTTTTTCGGTAGCGCTTCCGAATGATGAGACCGTTATTCAACTGTATCCGAAAGGGGGTCATGAATTATGATGATTACTTCAAATGCAAGTGTGATGCCCTTGGAAGGGTAGGCTTCACCTCTTATCAGAAATGCATTAGCTATTCGAATGCTTGCATATGAAGTTGCGGGTTATCTGATTGACGAGCACGTAAGCATGAGTGAGCCCACGTGCCTTGAGTCGTTATATAGCTTACGCAAAGTTATGGTTAGTGTTTTGCATGGAGTACTTGCGAAAACCAAATGCTGAGAATATACCCATAGCTGAACTTTGATCTTCGCGAGGCTTTCAAAATGCAATTTCCCATAGCTGAACTATGAGATCAATGGCGATCAATAAAACAAATAATATCTATCCTATGTGGTCTAAATTGGTGAAGATAATCTCCGAGCCCCAATAAAAGCGAGCTAGGTTTGACAAGAAGAAAGAGAGTGCTAGGAAGAATGTGGGACATGATTTTAGTGTGCTATAATCCCGTTGGGGTATTGTGTGTGATCCTTCTAGGACATGGAGCATTGAGACTATGTGAGAGATAATGAGTTCTTGTGTGATCATGCACATGAGTATAATCGTAGAGGATAAGCATGATAACAACATCTATGATCAAGATTGGGGGTGATTTGGTTAAGCCTGAGGGCGACCAAACAAATTTTACAGAGTTCATTCAGTTTCATCAAGAAATGTGTGATTGGGAATCCATTTTAAAATTCAAGACGATTTGGTTGAGTACATACTCACATAGCAAAATAATAGTTCTATTTAATTTTTAAATTTTATTTGCTATAATTTACATTTATTTGAGTGTAATAAACTATGTTATTATATTTATTTGGTTGTAAACTATGTAGGTTTATTTTTTTAATATTGGATTTGATTGTAATGTGTAGCATGTTCAAAATGCAATATTTGAGAAAAATGTGGTTTGAACAGACCAGATGGGTCATCCGGTTGGGTGCAGTGGCCTGAAACATACGAGTCATTTAAATCAACTGGTTGTGTGTCCCTTATAAAAGTGATAGCATACTAGATTGATCTTCATTTTTTTAGTCCAAGAAAAAAATGACTTACGGGTTTTAGATATTTTGATAGTTCACAATATGTTTCTTGCATAAATCATAGTTCTTAGTATAGTATGTTGTTTTGCAAATGATATTTGGAATGAAGGAATACCTCGTAAAATAACAGTATTATTTAGGCCTACTAATCGTTGGCATGCGCCGATCGCCTCTGTAACTGTTTGGATCTGTTTTTGATTGAAATAGCTCGGGAGCAACCGATAACCATAGTCACAATCATTTCAACTACAACAATGGGTCTGTTGTATACCGATCGAGCACGCCTTCAAGAAGACCGACCTCCCCTCCCTTGCTATGATCCACGCTCAACCAACCGCCACCGCGCCTCATAGCCCCTGAAGTCTTTCACCTCTCCTTGCCTTCCATCCTCTCTTTGCTCATGTTTCCCCATCTCAAGCTCGCCACTCGTGTGCCATGGCAGCAGTCGCAACTGACTCTAATCGCCGATGCCCCTACCCCCTACACCCTTGTCCAATGGACACCTTTGTCTCCTATGTCTCGTTGGAGGTTACAAAAGAGTCGAACATGCTTCTGCAACAGGGATCATGTTGCAATTGCAACAAAGCTCTTATTGCAATGGCAACAAACACAACCATGAGACAAAGATGTTTTTTGCAACAAGGATCATATATTGAAATCTTAATAGGATCTTACGACAAGAGTCTTGTTACAATTGCATGATGAGAAAATGCACTGTGAACATATCGGATGGCTCATGACCCAATCTTTCAAAAAGATCAATCGATCGACATGTAGCACATCACCAGAATATTTGAGGCATGCTTTGTCTAGAATTCCTCCGCCTCTTATCATATATTTAATTCATGTGGAATTTTTATCTAGATTCCACTGCCTTTTATCATATCTTTTATTCATGTGGAATTTTATGACTTCATGTGTCACGTAAGGGCATCTCCAACAACTCGCATTTGGCCAATGAATAAAATTCAAGTACGGCTTCCAAGTCGGACCGTCCGGATTAAGGACTCCAAGTACATAAGGTTTTTGGCGCCCGTCAGACTCACGTCAAACTGTCCGTGCTATCGTCGAACCGTCCGTCTTGTAAGTCGGACCATCGATCCGGAATAAAGGTCCAAGTTATAGAAAGTTTTTCACATCTGTCGGACCATCGCGTCGGACCAGACGGGCCATCGTCCGATCAACGCCCGGACCGTCCAACCTCGAAGTCAGACGTCCGACCCTATGGCCCGGACCGTCCGGGATGTAGTCTGGACGTTCGGCCGACCTGCGACAAGTACGAGTCTGTTCAGGATTTTGGCAGTTTTAACAAAGATTTGAGTCCGTTTCTTGCACGGGAAGTCCAAGCCCCTCATAAATAGATGAGGTGACGGCCGATTGAAACAACATACAATCGAACAAACACATCTACATCTTTTTACCCTAATTTTACCTCTTCCCCGTGTTGTATCTCTCTTGTTCTTCGTCCGTTCTTCTTATTGCAGGGCGACGAATCCACGAGGCCCCCGGGCGCGAGGGAATCGACCTAGGGCATCCCATAGCCGCCGTTCTCCTTGACGGGGTCCCTCTCGGGAGCGTGGGGTTTCAGGTCTTAGAAAGCGTCCTCCAGTTGTCTTGCATATCGCGCTGCATGTTTGATCTTCACGACGTGAGCTGCGGTGCATCACCCCTGGCGCCGAGGGTACACGTGACGTGTTCATGTGTGAACACACTTTTTGGCGACTCCGCAGGGGACTAAAGTTCAAGAATCATTATCATCAATCATGACCAACAGAGACAATCTTCCCAATCCATCGGAAGTTGATGCCGGTAACATCATTAAGCCCAGTCTTGAGGAAATATCGGAGGAACATCGCCAAGCTTTTGAGGAGTACAAGAAGGAACATGAAGAGAATGAGTTGCAAGAGTTCCTTGGGAAATTCAAGAAGGATCGCCAAGGAAATATTTCTCCAATTGGAGAAATCAAGTTCCCTCCTCTTCATGACGATCAGGTTAAACCCTCTGTGAGTATTGCCTTTTCTTCTGAGCAATGGGCTGAAATCTGGTATACCGAGCTTGCTTGAAAAATACTACTGCTCAGGAAAATATGCCTCCATTAACATCCATATCCGGAACAGTACCGCATATCGGGCCTTACACATTATCTGGTGGTAGTGTTGGTATACCTACTAATTTGGGAAACCCTATGACGAGGATCGGCCTCGGCAAATCCCATGGCTAGGAACCCCGGGTTTAGATCGTAGAGAGAGGAGTGAAGGTTGGCGATGCTCGTCGGCTAACAGGAGAAATGAATTTACCCAGGTTCAGGGCATTCAATTGGTAAAACCCCTACTTCATGCTCGATGTATTATATGGTGGAGGTGATTACAGCGGAGGTCTCAGCGAGAGTGCTCTTGCCGAGGGTGGATCTATGCGAGATTGGATGCCCTAGACGTCCCCTCTCCCAACCTTTATATACTAGGATGGGTCGCAAGGATTCCATCTAGGTTTACAAAGGCAATTGCCTAATTTATCTAGTCTTGGCGGGGATGCCTTGGACTCCGAACCGCCTTGGACGCCATGTAGGCGCAGCCATCGGTGCTTCGGGTGGGCTGATCTTGGGCCAGTCGAAGCTTCTAGTGGGCTTTCTGTATGGACACGCACCATGTACCCTCATGCTGAGGAGTCGTGGGGGTATCCCCTCGTCAGTAGACCCTGAATACCTAGGGGACTCGAAGAGTCGTGCAGGGACTCAAACCTGCAGTAACCGTGATAGTGCGTGTCGGTTGGCGAGCTGTAAGCCACATATTTTATTCATAAGAGATAATTTTGAAAGGGCCCAAGGTACTCGAATAGTCGAGCCTCAGTGAGTTGCGCTAGTGGCAAATACCACAGTAGCCCAATCAAGCTCGAGTCCCTCGACACGAACTTGCAAACGACTGGTTTCAAGAAAGCTCCATGCCACGGAGGGCTTATAGGATCAATCTCGCCAGTTTACCATACTGAATACGAACCTAACGCGTATGTTAGTGGTTAAATTTCATAATGCACCGAGCAAGGAACCGTCGGGAGTGAAGTCGCGTTGTGGCTAGTCCCGACCCGGTCGACATATCAGCGGGGTCTTACCTACACGCTAGCTCGCGTGGAATCTGGGGTGCAGTGTGTCGCAACCCAGCTCATTTAGTAGGGGCGCGTTGCCAGATTAGAGTGCACCCACTCGGAAAACGATCAAGTGGACTTATTGTATGAGCACCCATGGAGCGTCCGAGTGCTCAGGCGGGGATTTAGTATAGATTGCACGCACTCGGAAGACGATCGAGTGGGTGATACGTCCCAAACGTATCTATAATTTCTGCTTATTACATGCTTATTTGGGTGACATTGCTATGTGTTTTGCTACACTTTCATACTGTTTTACACATATTTGGACTAACCTACTAACTCAGTGCACCAGTGCCAGTTTCTTTCTGCTGGTGCTTGTGCATTGCAGGTATTTACCAATATTTCCATTGCCAGAAAAATTCCAAGAAAAAATATATAAAAAATCAGCGTTCCAGAAGACTCTGAAGGACCAAAGGACAGCCGGAGGGGGGTGATACGTCCAAAATGCATAACTATTTGATATAGTAATTCTTTCTTCTTCATTGATATATTTCATGTTATGATGCTGTTCTTATGTTGTTTTGGCTTACTTTACATAGTTTGCAACTTTCCGGTGCCGAAGCAGCAGACGCAGGATTCAACGGTAAAAGGTGGACGCTGAGTTGCTGAAGAAGAATACCTCTACATTACCTAAAAATTGACGGAGGGCATTTTTCAGAGGATTAACGAAAACACGCCGAAGAGGGGCTAGAGGGGGCCCACAGGGTGCCCAGGCGGCTACCCGGTGCGGCCCCACCCCTGGCCGCACCGGGAGGGCGCCTGGAGCCGTGGGGCCACTCCCGGCTCCCCCCTTTGGCCTGTATATCCCTCATATATCAAAAACCCTAGAAGGAGAGTTTCCGGAGTTCCGCCGCCGCTCCGTGGCGGAAACCTACAGAGAAGAAAAGACATCTCCGGCGGGCAGATTCCGCCGGGGAGAACACTTCCCGGAAGGGGAGATCGTCGCCATCGTCATCACCATCGTCATGGGCATCTTCGAGATCATCATCAACATCATCCCCAACATCAGCACCATCTCCACCACCATCCAATCTCACCTCACAAGTCCAACTTGTGTTGTAATCCGTACTATCTATCTCCTCTACTCTACCGGTGTTGATTACTACCGTGTGATTAATGCTATTGAGTTTTGTTGGAGAATTATCATTGTGTCCAGATTGTTTATCATCTATTTATCCCCACTGATCATGATCTCTTTTATGTCTTATGAGTAGTTACTTTAGTTCTTGAGGACATGGGAGAAGTCTAGTTGTTAGTAGTCATATGATGTTGAAGTAATATGTGTTGTTTGATATTTAAGTTGTGTTGTTATTTTCCTAGTGGTGTTGTGTGAGTCGAACACTCAACACTTCGCCTTATTAAGGACCTAGGGGAATACATTATGTAAAGAATGTTTACGGTGGGTTACCGGAGTGACAGAAACCTGAACCCCAGCTCGTACTCTTTTGCACAAGGGAACAATGGATCATCGATCGTATTGCTATGGTTAGGCTTTTGCCTTAATTACTATCTTGTATTTGCGGATGCTTGCAAGGTGTTTAATCATAAGAGTGCACTTATCTTAGTCTAGAGGGTGCACTAGCATAGATCCACCCACTCAACACTTATCAACACGGCACATAGTACCGATGCGGAATATGGCGAAAGCACATGACTATTTCTCCCGTGTGTCCTCAAGAACGCTTTAGCCTTTATAAGCTCAGTTGCTAGTCCTATCCTTTGCTCAAAAGGATCGTGCCACTTGTTACTCCTCAGTGCTCTTTACTTTGCTTGCTTTTACTTCTTGCCTCTTATATAAAAAACCCCTAAAAAGTTATCTTTCAGTTCCTGCAGCTATTTCTTTACCAAAGTCACTTACCAATACCTTCTGCTCCTCGTTGGGTTCGACACTCTTATTTATCGAAAACGCTACAAATGATCCCCTACAGTTGAGGGTCATCAAGTACTGTTTTCTGGCGCCGTTGCCGGGGAGCGTAGCACTATTAGTAAGTGAAGATGGTAAGGAAGTTTTTATATTTCTGTTTTTATTTTGTCGTTGCTTCTTTTGTCCTTATGGACACATCTACTCTTGGATCGTTGTTTATGGGGAAACACCCCACAACTGTGGTGGTCACTCCTACCCCTACTGAAATTATGCCTTACAAAATACCATCGGTATTATCGATCGTGTCTTAGCTAATCGTTATGCAGCAGATAGAGATCCAGGTGAACACTTGCTACATTTATCACAACTATGTTCATTATTTAAGCTCGCAGGTGTGTCACTAGAGTTCTTCATGAAGAAATTATTCTCCGTATCGCTTATAGGTAAAGCTTCAGATTGGTATAAGCTCCTTGATAACTCACATCTACTTAATTGGGAAGAGCTTATGTCTCTATTTTATACAAAGTTTTACCCTCTTCATGAAATTCATCGAGACATGAATTACATCTACAACTTTTGGTCTCACGACGGAGAGAGCATCGCTCAAGATTGGGGGAGACTTAAATCCCTAATGTTCACATGTCCTATCCATGAACTCCCCAAAGAAATTATAATTACAATTTTTTTATGCCGGGCTCTCTTGTCAGGATAAGGAGATGTTGGATGCCTCCTCTAGCGGGGTATTCCAAACAAAAAGCATCGAAGAAAGTTGGGATCTCATCGAGAGGATCCAGAAGAACACTGAAGACTGGGAAAGATAAAGGTATTGAACCTGCTATAGATTATGAGCATGATTACATTGAGAGCTATGTGAAAACTGATTACTTTAATACCTTTTGTTCTAAGATTAGTCTTGATTCCCAACTGATGATTGATTTTTGCAAGAACTTTGCCTCTCACATTGAATCTTCAAAAGAAGAGAAGGATCAGTATCATAAACCTTTTAAAGAATTACCTGTTGATATAAATGTTGCTAACCCTATTCTGCCTGGAGTTTTCTATGAAAGGCCTCTTTTCCTACAAGGATGAGGGAGCACTCTTTTGTGACAGGCATAATGAATAAGAGTGAGAGAAGAACTGACGAACCTGAGGACCTGATCAATGCTACTATTTATCTAGCAAACAAAGAAACTATCTCTCCCATCGGAATAGTGAGAGATTTTGAAGTCCTATGTGGAAAGGTAAAGTATCCTACCGACTTTCTCATACTTGGTTGAGTGCAAGATAGTTTTTGCCCTATTATCTTTGGTAGACCTTTCCTCAACACTTGTGGTGCTGTTATAGACTGTAAGAAAGGTAAAGTCTCTGTTGAATTCAATGGTGAGCCATATGAATTTAACTTTCCTAAATTTTCCAAGCAACCTCGTTGTACTGATTTACTTAGTGATGATGAAATTATTGAAAATATTGCTTCTATTGCTATTCCTCCTAATGATCCTTTGCAACAATATATGGAAGACCAAGAGAATGATACGCATATGCAGGAAAGAAATGAGTTGGACGAAATAATCACAAGACAAACTCCTATCCTGAAGCACAACCTTCCAGTTGAGGCTTTAGGAATACTAGCACAACCAAAAGAAGACCCGATGTTTGACCTCAAACCACTTCCCGATACGCTCAAGTATGCTTATTTAGATGAAAAGAAAATTTATCCTGTCATTATCAATGCTAAACTTTCAGGGTTTGAAGAAGAGAGATTATTGGAGACACTTCGCAGACACCGTGGTGCCTTGGGCTATACCCTTGATGACCTTAACGGGACCAGTCCAACGATTTTCCAACACACTATCAATGTCGAGCCCGATGCTAAGCCAGTTGTTGATCATCAACGCCGGCTGAACCCAAAGATGAAGGACGTGGTTAGGACAGAGATTCTCAAGCTTCTAGCCGCAGGTATCATCTATCCTATAGATGATAGTAGGTGGGTAAGTCCAGTTCATTGTGTTCCTAAGAAAGGAGGTATGACTCTTGTTCCTAATGATAAAAATGAATTAATACCTCAAAGAGATGTTATTGGATATAGAATGTGTATTGATTACAGTAAGTTGAACAACGCGACCAGGAAGGATCACTACGCACTGCCCTTTATTGATCATATGCTAGAGAGGTTATCTAAAAACACCCACTTTTGCTATCTTGATGGGTACTCTGGCTTCTCTCAAATTCATAATAACACCGCCGATCAAGAGAAGACCACCTTCACGTGTCCCTACGGTACTTATGCTTACATGTGTATGCCTTTTTGTTTATGCAATGCACCTGCTACTTTTCAGAGATGCATGTCTGCAATTTTTCATGGTTTCTGTGAGGAGATTGTGGAAGTCTTCATGGACGATTTCTCCGTCTATGGAACTTCCTTTGACCACTGTCTCCACAATCTTAATAAAGTTTTGCAGAGATGAGAGGATACAAACTTAGTTCTAAATTGGGAAAAATGTCACTTCATGGTTAACGAAGGGATAGTTCTTGGACACAAGATTTCCGAGAGGGGAATTGAAGTGGACAAGGCGAAGATTGAAGCTATTGAAAGGATGCCCTATCGAAGGGACATTAAAGGTATTCGTAGTTTTCTCGGTCATGCTGGTTTCTATAGAAGATTTATCAAAGTCTTTTCTAAGACCTCGAGAACCCTCACTAATCTTCTCCAGAAGAATGTTCCTTTTGTATTTGATGAAGATTGTAAGGAGGCTTTCGAAGTTCTTAAGAAAGCTTTGATAACCGCTCCTAGAGTACAACCACCTGACTGGAAATTGCCCTTTGAAATTATGTGTGATGCTAGTGATTTTGCTGTTGGAGCTGTGTTAGGACAAAGGGTTGATAAGAAATTTAATGTTATACATTATGCTAGAAATACCCTTGATAGTGCTCAAAGAATTATGCTACTACTGAGAAGGAATTCTTAGCAGTAGTATTTGCTTGTGATAAATTTAGACCTTATATTGTTGATTCAAAAGTCATTATTCATACTGACCATGCCGCTCTTAAGTACCTTATGGCGAAGAAGGATTCCAAACCAAGACTAATCAGGTGGGTACTCCTTCTTCAAGAATTTGACTTACAAATTGTTGATATAAAAGGAGCAGACAATCCGGTGGCGGACAATCTTTCAAGGATGGAAGATATATCGCATGACCCCATCCCAGTCAACGACAATTTACCGTATGAACAACTTGCCGTTGTAAAAGTACAATCTCTCTCTGACCCTTGGTTTGCAGATTATGCTAATTTTATCATTGCAAAGTATTTGCCTCCAGGTTTAACATTTCAGCAAAGGAAGAAGTTCTTCCATGATTTGAGTCACTAATTTTGGGATGACCCTCATCTTTTCAAAGAAGGTCCTGACGGGATTGTGAGAAGGTGTATACCGGAACATGAGCAGAAGGACATTCTCAAGCAATGTCATGATAGTCCGTATGGAGGACATCACGCCGGTGAGAGGACTGCACATAAGGTTCTCCAATCAGGTTTTTATTGGCCTACTCTCTTTAAAGATGCTATAAATTATGTTTTATCTTGTGATAAGTGTCAGAGAGTTGGTAATATTAGTAGGAGGAATGAGATGCCTATGAATTACTCACTAGTGATTGAGCCTTTTGATTGCTGGGGTTTTAATTTTACGGGTCCTTTTCCTCCCTCAAACAAGTACACTCACATTTTAGTAGCTGTTCATTATGCTACCAAGTGGGTTGAAGCAATCCCCACTGAGAGTGCTGATCACAAGACATATTTGAAAATGCTCAAAGATGTAATTTTTCCTAGGTTTGGTGTACCTAGGTATCTTATGACTGATGGAGGATCACACTTCACGCATGGAGCTTTTAGAAAAGCTCTAGCAAAGTACGATGTCAATCATAGGATTGCTTCACCGTACCATCCTCCAACTAGTGGGCAAGTTGAGCTCACCAATAGAGAGATCAAACTAATCTTGCAAAAGACATTCAATAGTTCTAGACAGGACTGGTCAAAGAATTTAGGAGATGCTTTGTGAGCGTATAGAACTGCTTACAAAAATCTCATGGGCATGTCCCCGTATAAGATGGTCTATGGAAAGGCTTTCCATTTTCCATTGGAATTTGAATATAAAGCTTTCTGGGCTGTTAGAGAGCTTAATGCTGACCCGAAGTTAGCCGGTGAAAAGCGTCTCATGAACTTGACTTCTCTAGATGAGTGGAGAAGTGAAGCTTACGAGAGCGCTAAAATGTTCAAGGAAAAGGTAGAGAAGTGGCATGATAGAAGGATTCTGAAACGTGAATTTAATGTTGGTGATAAAGTTTTATTGTTTAGATCCCGTTTCAAGTTTTCTCCAGGTAAATTACTTTCCAGATGTGAAGGTCCATTTCATATCGAAGAAGTCCACCGGTCAGGTGCGATTGAGATTAACAATTTTGATGGCACCAAACCTCAAGTTGTGAATGGGCAAAGACTCAAGCATTACATGGCGGGAGACCCCGTCAATGTTCATGTAAATATAATACACACAACCACTCATGAAGAATATGTTGCAACCCCGTTTCAGACTCCAGCAGAAGAA
Source organism: Bromus sterilis (assembly GCA_950022295.1). NCBI lineage: Eukaryota > Viridiplantae > Streptophyta > Magnoliopsida > Poales > Poaceae > Bromus > Bromus sterilis. Next base: position 130,173,437 of record OX465601.1, on the reverse strand, counting down.
AAATAAGAAAATGTATGTATTACGGTAAGGAAACATCGCGAACCGCCATAAAAGTTCTAGATTACACGTTTTTGCAAAATATAGAAAATTCAGAGCCAGATTGGAGCCGGAGAGGAGCTCCAGGGGGCCCAGGCGCCCCCCTGGCGCGACCTACCTCCTGGCCGCGCCGGGAGGCCGCCTAGGCACCTCGGAGCCCGTCTCCGACTCCACTTTGGCTCGTTTCTTTCCTTATGTTGCAGAAATTTTTGCTATATATTTGCTCGGATAGCCCCGACACTGTATCTCTCGATTTCTCGTGTTTTCTTTTCGATCTGTTTCTACCAGGAAATCTTTTAGCTAGACCTAGGTTCCATGGCTTCCCCAAGTTCCCCCAAGGACAAGTTCGTCGTCAACGTCATCAACCCTTACCTCGCTCAGGTGAAGAACCATCCTCAAACCGTCCAATTAGAGGATGGTGACCTTAACCAAGAGGATCTGAAGGAACCTGTCAAGGAGGGGAGCATCGAGGCCAGGCTAGAAGAGATGGAGCATGAAGTCTTCAAGTACAAGAAGATGGTTGAGCGTGGCATCAAAGCCAACTTCGACATCATCAACGAGATGAAGACATTATACAAGAAGGAGATGAGGGGGATATGGTCAAGCATCACCGCTACAGAAGAAATAATTGATGATCTCCAAGGGCATATCTATGATCTGCACAACCAGAACTGTGAGTATGAACTAAAGCTTATGCGTATGGGTTTAGGTGCTGGAAGCAGGATCTTGGAGACTGAAACCTCTCATGGGACCGGAGAACCTCTACCATGGAAGCGCTTCGTCCACGACTACATCAACAACAACCACAACAAGAATGAGGAGTAAATCTCCTTGGGTAATGGCATCCCCTCAGCTTGTTCCAAGCTTGGGGGAGTGCCCGATATCTTTATCTTTATCTTAGACTTTTAGAGTCAAGTAGAGTCGTATCATGTCTAGGGAAGTTATTATATGAAATATGTGTTTGCATTGAGGTCTATCACTTCTTCTGTGGAGAGTTGTATCCGTGATTGTGGAGTCGTCTATATTGGAATATTAATGAGAAGTCTATTGGTTCCTTCGCTGCACTCGGTATTCTCTTCACGCAATCGACCTTATATGATGATTCTTATGGGGAGTATTGACCTTATATCAGTTATGGCTTTGAAAACTTTATTTAATTTTGGCAAACATAGCTTTGGTCTTGACAACATGCATGTTTTCTCAAGTAGAGACATAGCCAAAACCTTTATGTTATTATGCTTGAAGTGTTATGTTGACAAGGAAGACAACTTGATGTGTTATGCTTACCTTAATGTTTATATATGCTTTATATGTTTTGCATCTAAGTTAGCATCAATGGTCTGTTCTCTCAAAGCCTTTGCTAGCCAAACTCTTTGCCTAGAAGATTTCTGCTTGTGCATCCATACCCTGAAACCATTACCTTCCATATGAGTCCACCATACCTTCCTATTCGTGGTATTCCCCTACCACTCTTATAAGTATAGAATTTATGTGTTATCCTTAAATGTTCAAAATCTTCTGTTTTTGCCCCTTGTTTAGCTCATGAGGAAGTAGTAGGTAATTCATGATCTTCTTAAGTTGGAAAAGTTTTACCCCGGGATTGCATGTATAATATGCAAACCCATAATTCTAGGAGGAACTAGCATGAGTTTTCCCAGCTCGAAAGATAATATAACAAACAAACCCTCCTTCACGCTCGGTCTATGAGAAATCAGAAACTTTGGCAGTGATAAACAAGGAGATTAAGGGGATGTGATCGTCCCCACTTGGGAGCCGTTCCTCGAAACTTGTCCATCTTGAGAAGTAATTGAGCTATCTATTAGCATTCGTTGACTAACTATGCACCTCCCAAAATCTATTTTCATTCTGTTTGATTTAAGGATAGCACATGAGTTTTCCCTGCTTGCCCTTAACAAGGCCTTTCCTTTACTTTTATGTTGAGTCAGTTTTCCTACTTCTTTCCTTTCCCAAAGAGAACAAACACTTGAGGCCGATGAGGATTCATCCATATAATGTTGCATTAAGTTTGGCCATGCCATATCATTGTTGACATTATCTTTTGATAAGTAAGTTGTTTGCAAAAGCTTTTTCCGAGCAAACATCTTCCTTTGTGTTAGCATTTGCACTTCTTGACTAATAACATGTTCTTTCAAAACCTTCAATTTGTTTCACCTTATTTATAAAGAGCAAAAGTAAAAGTTATTAGTTGTCCTTTGACCAAGGATATGTTTGCCATAATTTGATGAGTTTTCTCAGCCCTACTTTTGATTATAATTGTTATTACTTTCTCATAAGGGCCTTATGAGTTGAGGTTGATGTCGAGGATGCTTGAGTTTGATGAAGAAACTTTGATGCTTCTTGTCCGTATTCTATTTATCGACACTTCACTCTCTAAACTTGTGGACATGTTTACCGAGCTCAGCATTCGCTTGGGTACAAGCGAGGTCTAAGCTTGGGGGAGTTGATACGTACAAAATGCATCACTATTTTATATAGTAATTCTTTCTTATTCATTGATATATTTCATGTTATGATGCTGTTCTTATGTTGTTTTGGCTTATTTTACATAGTTTGCAACTTTCCGGTGCCGAAGCAGCAGACGCAGGATTCAGTGGTAAAAACTGGACGCTGAGTTGCTGAAGAAGAATACCTCCAAATTACCTGAAAATCGATGGAGGGAATTTTCAGAGGATTAATGAAGACACGCCGAAGAGGGGCCAAAGGGGGGCCACAGGGTGCCCAGGCGGCCACCCGGCGCGGCCCCACCCCTGGCCGCGCCGGGAGGGCGCCTGGAGCCCTGGGGCCACTCCCGGCTCCCCCCTTTGGCCTATATATCCCTCATATATCAAAAACCCTAGAAGAAGGAGAGTTTTCGGAGTTCCGCCGCCGCTCCGTGGCGGAAACCTACAGAGAAGAAAAAACATCTCTTGCGGGCAGATTCCGCCGGGGAGAACACCTCCCGGAATGGGAGATCGTCGCCATCGTCATCACCATCGTCACGGGCATCATCGAGATCATCATCAACATCATCCCCAACATCAACAACATATCCACCACCATCCAATCTCACCTCACAAGTCCAACTTGTGTTGTAATCCGTACTATCTATCCTCTCTACTCTACCAGTGTTGATTGCTACCGTGTGATGAATGGTATTGAGTTTTGTTGGAGAATTGTCATTGTGTCCAGATTGTTTATCATCTATTTATCCCCACTGATCATGATCTCTTTTATGTCTTGTGATTAGTTACTTTAATTCTTGAGGACATGGGAGAAGTCTAGTTGTTAGTAGTCATATGATGTTGAAGTAATATGTGTTGTTTGATATTTAAGTTGTGTTGTTATTTCCCTAGTGGTGTTGTGTGATTCGAACACTCAACACTTCGCCTTATTAAGGACCTAGGGGAATACATTGTGTACAAAGAATGCTTACGGTGGGTTGCCGGAGTGACAGAAACCTGAACCGCAGTTTGTACTCTTTTGCACAAGGGAACAATGGATCATCGATCGTATTGCTATGGTTAGGCTTTTTCCTTAATTACTATCTTGTATTTGCGGATGCTTGCAAGGTGTTTAATCATAAGAGTGCACTTATCATAGTCTAGAGGGTGCACTAGCATAGATCCACCCACTCAACACTTATCAACATGACACATAGTACCGATGCGAAATATGGCGAAAGCACATGACTATTTATCTCGTGTGTCCTCAAGAACGCTTTAGCCTTTATAAGCTCAGTTGCTAGGCCTATCCTTTGCTCAAAATAATCGGGCCACTTGTTACTCCTTAGTGCTCTTTACTTTGCTTGCTTTTACCTTTGCTCAAAAGTTGATGATTGATGGTGGTAGCTGTATAAATGGCATTAGCCAGGCGATGGTGGCAGCATTGGGGTTGTCCACATGGCGTATTCCTGAACCGAAGCATCTCTAGTGGTTGAATATGTAACGACACGGCTCATCACAAACCGTAGTCTCTGTGCATTCTGTGCTAGTCCCTAGATCAATAGCTAGCACACACAGTACATGATGTAATATCACGAATAAACCACATGTCATAAATATTACATCGAAGATCTAGTATTACAATATAGCATACTTGCATAGCTCAAGGCTAGCTTAGAAATAAAATACATCGGAAAACAATATAAGCTTCATGGCTTCCATCAACTCCACCGGCATAGTTGAGTATAGACATCGTAACCCTGCATCGCATCACTTACTCGTCGAATACAATCCTGCAACACCGAAGGTTACAGCCCGACAACGGGTCAGTACATCTGATTTGTACGGCAAGTCACACGAAAAGGAATATAACAGACCTACATCTACATGCAAGGTAAGTCAAAGGAAAGGCTTGTGGTTTAGTTTTGCAGAAAGCCAGTTTTTCCCTCACATACTACAACTAATCAAATTTTAATTTATCTTGCTAGTCCTAAGTATGGTTGAATCGGGCTACACCAATTCCAACCATCCCTTTATTAAAAGTTCCCACTCAAATTCTTATTAAAGTGAATTATCTGTCAAGACCATCCAACAACAATAATGCCCAGTTGCTCAAAGTTGTCTGTAACCGTGGACACGGCTAATCATGATCAACTTTTACACTCTGCAGAGGTTTGTACACTTTCCCCACTGGACTCAACCCGAAGATTGAGACATAGTCTTTCAGAAGAGGTTGCCTCCACCCTTTGGTAGCCGGTACACCTATCATATCTACATCAACTAGCTACCAGGGCCAGGTTCCCCACAACTTACTCATCTAAGCCAGAGCCCATATAGCCAGTGGTTGTACACGGAAGCTACTTGTCACACTGTCTGTCCGATCTTTTTGAGCCTGGACGGCGCCCACTGCGTTCAGAGGGTAGACACCATGTCAGATTTCTGTTGGTTTTCGTACTATGCGCAATGAAAGTTTCCAAAAAAGGCACCCGGTTCACCACCAAACAACCATTCGGGAAGCATTTAGCCCTGGTCCCTCCTTAGACAAGGCACGAGGCCCAGGATGCATTCCCTGCCCGCCCAGAGGTGATTTCTATTTAAGTTTGCTAGTCAAGTCATTAATCCTCACATAGCTCAATGATAACTCAACCAATCCCCGTCTACAAAGCAATAACAATGTATAACAACCACGATCCTAGGGCGACAATGAAATATAAGGTCAGAACATATGGCTATCCTACTAGGTTTAAATAATAACTAATATATAGTCCTACACATGCATAGAGTGATAATTTGCTACATGCATAATAAAAAATATAGGCTGAGGTATGGTCAAAGTGTAACTTGCCTTTTCCATTCGATGAAGTTCTTCGCTCTCACGGTCCAGTCAACTCTACTCGTCACACTCCGAGAAATCTATCGCAAACGAAGGAACTCGAATAAGCAATCACACCACAAGGCAAACAAAAAATCAATAAACAAACACAAAGGTTTAGCAACAAAACAAAAAGGTTTTGAAGGGTAAAGATGTCGATGTGCTCGAAGGTGATCAGTGGAACGTGAACTCGAGAGAGTCAACAGATAAAGATTCATCGGTAAGGAATTGTGATCATGGACATTATGAATTCAAGGTGAATATCATGCCCACATGAAAAGTGTATGAATCTTACCGATAACATGTCTCAAGTGATCCGATATGCAAAAAGAATCACGTGAAACGGAATACTACAACGCAGGTCATAGCAAGTGCAACACTGAATTGAAATTGAATTTAAACAGATCAAGAAACATTTGAATTTTTGTGTACACATGCTATAGACAGAAAGTACATGGAACGAGTGATCCAACGCAAAAAGAATCACTCGATTTGGATCAACGGTTTACAAGATATGGCCTTCGTGATTTGAATTTGAATTTGAAATAAATTCAAATTCAAAATTGTGCAAAGTGTGCAAAAATTTATACCATGCTAAAGTACAGAACAACATGAGCGTGTAGGAAAAAGTTTCACCTCGATCGGACTTACGGTTGCGGAGATATTGCGAACGCGAGACGAGGGGGTTTTGTGCCAAAAGGACCTATTCGCAATTAAACTTTCTTCAGAAAAAAGCGACCGGGTCCCTGGGACCACATCTGGCCGGAGTTGCTCCGGCGAACTCCGTTTTCCGGCGAAGTGGCTCGGCTCCGGCGAACCAGGCCGTGCTGTGGAGGCGCGACCGGGAGGGCGTTGTGGAGGCGCGGGCGCGGGGCAGCTCGCTGGCGGCGCGGGCGGTGGAGGCGGCCGGCGTCCGGCGGCTCGGGCGGTTGAGGCTGCGAGGCGCTCGCGTCGCGGGCTGCGACCTTGGCCGGCCGGCGGAGGCTCCGGACACAGGCGGCTGCTCCGGCCACGGGCGGCGCGGCGTGAGGAGCTCCAGCGACGGCGGGGCTGACGGCGGGGCCCGGCGGCGGCGGCGGCCCGCGAGTCCCGCAGCTAGGTTTTCGATTTTCTTTTTTTTGGAAAGAAAAAGAAAAGAACAAACAGAAATCTAAATTTCTATTTATAGGCAGACCAGAAAAAAAACAGCGGTCCGACTTGGGCTCAAAATGCGCTCTCAGGCGGAAAAAGGCTACTGGGCCGGGGCTACAGATTTCCTTTTTCTTTAAAAACCGAAACTTCAAACAATTGTAGAAAAATAAATACTCATCGTAAAAATGTGAAATAAATTTCTAAATTCATCAAATAATACAAAGAAATTTATTTAATGAATACATTTTCCAAAAAGGAAAATAAAAATAAAAACATTTGCTAAATACTTTATTTAAATATAAAATACTTTTCATAAATCAAATAAAATCCAATAAATTATTAAAAATATTTTTATTTGGTCAAAAGCATTGACAAACCATTTCTAAATAATAAAATATAAGTTTTAAAATTATTACACCAATAAATAATTTGGTAAAATAAAAATATCCCATTGGAATACTTTTTCAACTCTTTTAAAAAATTTAATAAATCATTTAAATGAAATAAAAACTCTCTTAGCATTATAAAATCTCTAAACTAATTTTAAAGTTATTTAGAATACTTATAATAAATTTTAAAAACTTTAAAGTAATATTCTAAATATTTTCCACCTCTATTAAAAAGGGGATAAGTCATTTTATATCCTCTCAAATGGATTTCCTTGAGTGGAAAAATGTTTTGAATATTTCAGAAGAATTCCAATAATGATTTAAAACATTTTCCAACCTTTTAATATGTTGAAGGAGTCATATTAGCTTCTCTCATTTTGTTTTGTTGGTTTTGTTTTAAATAATAAATTCCAAAAACACCAATTATGAATATTAGGGAAAGTCCTTTTATTCCCTCTCTTTTTAATATTCAATAAACTCCCAAAAAGTTTTTAAATCCCATAGAAAATCAAACACGTCAAACAAACAATCATTATCTATTTAATTTTATTAACATTCCAAAATTCGGAGAATTTTGGGATGTTACACACTACCACCCTTAAAAGGAATCTCGTCCTCGAGATTCGAGAAGGCTAGAAAGAAAAAGGTTAGGGTTAGGGTTTTCTTGGCAGTCCATCGATCCTCCGATGAGCTAGGGTGCTACCACCCTTAAAAGGAATACGACTTAGTCTTCATGAGTCTTGTTCCACCGGTTACATTATTCGTAGAGATTTCACCAACTCCCTTGAGGTCTTCAATCCTTAGCAGAAGAGTGGTTTTCCAAATACCAAACATTCATGGCTCACAAGACAGGCGCCAATACTAACAACTATCGATTTTCTCATGGTGGTCATCCAGAATACTTTTACGGGATACCTGCAGGAAATGGTCTTGGTCCACACTCACCGTAAAACACAAACGGTAATCTCCTATAGGGGTCACACATCGTACCATTCTATGGTTCGGGTTTAACATCGTCGTCTCTCAAACATAGGTAAGTCACTCAGGATTTACTATCCCGCATAGCAAGAGCGAATAATAAGGGTAGTCGTCATGGGGGACAATCCATTCCGCACCCAGATCATTACCTTGTATATGGTTTAGAGAATCTCGCATTCTAACACTCGGTCATCCTCACAAGCATTGCAGAAAGTTCCTCTTGATCTTGAACTGGGTTCAGATAAATCCATTGATTCTGCAAGCCAAAAAAAACATCTATCATTTCTTCACAACTCTCAGGTTTACGCAAACTGCTATAAAACGTGTACTGGTGGGCTACAACTTCCTCCAGAGTTCTTCCTTCAGCAAGATTGTGCTTGCTTGTCGTAAGGTCCTGGCACACGAGGTTAACTTTGAACTTGGCATTAAGTTGCATCCATATTCATTCCAGTCTTGACATTATCAACCATTGTAGTAACTCCTTCAGGATGAGAGGGAATAGAATGTGGATAGCGAGGTAGAGAGAGAGATAGAGAGATATACCCATACAAACATCACACTAGTTTTGTAAATAATTTTTGATGTGTAGCTGTCGGTAAAGCAGAAATGACACCTCACAGAAACGATCTAACGGTAGAAACTTTGAACCTCCATGTCTTCAAGTCTTCAATGACGGTAGCTTCAGTTTTGCATTGTCGAAGCAGTCTTCGTATCGTCGAGTCACTTGCCAACTTATTATTCTTGTTGTTATGTCTCCTTCAGTCTTGAAGCATACTAAATAGATAAGGGGTCTAAGGAAACGTAAATTATTCTACTCACATAGGAAGAATGCAAGCACAACACACAACGTCAATCAAATACATATCAAGGTCCAAGGGCACAAGACAAAATTTAACAAAACCAATCATGACATAACACATCTAGTCAATCCATAGCAAAACGTGCATCGATCACATCTCCAACTAACAGAAAAAGAGTAACAGCGTACACTTGTGCACTCCTACAAACGTCTATCCTCTAATTGCCAAACATAAGCTTATTCAATTCAGCATCCTTGCTCCCACGTCCACATCTTCTTCTTTCCCTTCAACTCTGGACACATGTTGGCGTAATGTCCCATATTCCTGCATCGAAAACACTGAATTTGGCTAATGTCCTTCTTTTTCTTCTTCACGTGTGGTTCCTCCAATTCTTGGATAACTTTCTTCATTCCTTCCTTTTGATGTTGAACCACTTGTTGTGTCATGATGAAAAATTGACACTGAGAGGGGTAATGATCAGTTCCTTCACACATAAAACATGTGACTTGAGTAGTGGGACATTCTTCACCCCAGTGCGTTTCTTCACAATAGGGACATCCATCCTGGTGTCCTTCATAGGAGTGTCCTGTTTCTCCGCAAATCTTGCAGGCACGGGGTCTCTTAAGGTTTACCGTCCTTTGCGTCGGGGTGACAAGGCAGGATCCCAACAAAATCCTTGTAAATTCCTTCCAAGCAATCTTCTTTCTTGATTCGTTAATCGCCTGGTGCATTCTCCACCAAGTAGCAGCCTCTTCTACCAAGTACTTAACTGCATAGGGGACCATGTCCTCACTTCCAACCTTGTTTATCTTCATGTGCTCCTCCATACTACGAATCCATTGCGCCACGTTCAGTCTCGACATCGCCCTAGAAAAGTCGAGTCCTACTCCATACTCCATCTATTAAACCCATACGACAAGGGTTAGGGGCAACTAGGATACATACACGATTTTTTGTCTAAAGATAGCACCAAGCTTATGCACACAAACAAGAATAAGGCAAACACCTACTTGCAAACAACAACACATAACAACAATAAATCAAGTCACAAAAGTCAAAACACACAAACAACACCTAGAGTAAGGTCATATGTGCAAGACATACGATCCCATCATACTACGCGCAATTCGTTCATCTAACTTCACCTAAAAGGTGGTGGTCTGATTCTAAGCTTCATCCTTCTCAGCTAAGCTGATCTTAAAGATATCTCTCATAGTGTCAAAACTTATTTATCCTCATAGGGTACTGATACGTCCCAAACGTATCTATAATTTCTGCTTGCTCCATGCATATTTTGTGTGATATTTCTATGCTTTTGATACACTTTCATATCTTTTTATAACATATTTTGGAACTAACCTATTAATGGTTGCAAGAGTGCACAAGTTCTTGTTTTTGTACTTTATGTGTAGGAATTACTTGGATAAAGGAAAATCACAAAAAGGAGCCTTGTAGGAGTTGGACTCTAACTCTCCCGAAATCTGTCCCCACCAGACAGGTTTTAAAGATCACCTCGGAAACGCTAGAATAAGGCCTCAAACGGAAAAACTTAAAACTACAAAGTGGTAGGGAATTATTTTCCGGTGGATTTATAAAAAAAATTCGGCCCAATAGGAGTTCGGACGCTTCCAGAAACCCCGAAATACAGAAGACGTAATCTGGATGACGGGAATCCGAGAGTCTATATAAAGAGAGGAAACATAGGTCAAAGGGCACCACGAAAATTCCTCCCCCTTGGCAGCCGTCTTGAGGGGGAGATGAATCTCCACAGCAGAACCGTCTCCAAGGAAGAAGAAGGGGCCAAGGGCCGTGGCCACCGCCGTGGTCGTGGGCGCCCCACCGCCGTGGCCGCCGCCGTCGCCGTCTCCTTCGTCTTCTCCGGGCTGCACCTCTCCATCAACAACTCTCTCTCACTCACCATGTCCATGTGTGAGTAGTTCCCCCTCGGGGCTAAGGCTTGTATCTTGATCTATGTGGTTTCTCTCTCTCCCATGATGTGATCTTTGTTGTGATCATTGGCTATGTTAATCTAGGGTGATCCCATGATGTTTCCCCTTCTTCTATGTATTGGATTTGATGTACTCACTTGATCCTATCTAGTATAATCCCCGAGACCATGGTGACAGCGGTCTATTGGACATGGGTTAGAAGAATATTATCATGAGTGATTTCCTCTTTTGTGTGTGGATTGAAGATTGAGGGTCTTTTGGTGCTTGTCTTTGACTATCCTTTAGATATGTTGTGGTGATTGTGGTACTCTCTTTGGATAGCCGCAGTGACATTGGGAAATCCATAGATTGAGAACTACGAACTCTGAGGTGTGCTTTTGTAGCCCTACACAATTCTCGTCCTCTCTTGACCACAAAGGAATGACCTCCGAGTACGTCTCCATTGCATGTTTTATGGGAAATATCATGTGATTAGACTATGTTAATGTTGTTGGGAGTTGCCACTAGTGAAAGTATGAATCCTAGGCCTTGTTTCCACCATTGCAATACCGTTTGTGTTCACTTTTGCCACTTGTTTCTTTACTGCACTTTTTATTACAGATTTATATTACTTCGTTTTACCACACCTATCACCCATATATTACCATCTCTTCGCCGAACTAGTGCACCTATACAACTCCTAGTTGTATTAGGTGTGTTGGGGACACAAGAGACTTCTTGTTTCTTAATTGCAGGGTTGCTGGAGAGAGACCATCTTCAACCTCTACTTCCCTGAGTTCGATAAACCTTAGGTCATCCACTTGAGGGAAATTGCTGCTGTCCTACAAACCTCTGCGCTTGGAGGCCCAACATAGTCTACAAGAATAGAAGCGTGCGTAGACATCAAGCTATTTCTGGCGCCGTTGCCGGGGAGGTGAGTGCTTGAAGGTATATCTTTAGATCTTGCAATTAAATCTTTTTGTTTCTTGTTTTTTTTTCACTAGTTAGGCCTTATGGAAAACAACAAAAATATTATGAGAGAGCTTTATGAGCTCTACCTTGAGTTGGGACATGAAGTGTTTGAAGAGAAAATCAAAAAGCCTATGGAGCTTCATTATTTGCACAACACTCATGTTAGTAGCAATGTTATTAGTATGTCTTCTTTGAATACCTTTGATCCTAATGATATGCAAAGCTATAAGCTTGGGGATGCTACGTTTTATGAAGATGATCTTTTTAGCCCCCCAAGTTTTGATGAGGAAATTTATTTTGATGATACTTTGTCTCCTATCTATGATGATTGTTGTGATGACACTTATGCTATAAAGAATACTATTTTGCAAGTGCATCCTGATAAGAATGATTCATGTGATAGCTATTTTGTTGAGTTTGCTCCCACTATTACTAATGAGAAGGATTTTGCTAATGTGGGGAGTAACAAATTTTCTATGCTTGTGGATCATGATAAGAATGTTTTATGTGATACTTATATTGTTGAGTTTATTCATGATCCCACTGAAAATTACTATGAGAGGGTAACATATGCTTATAGATATTTCAATAATATCAAGTTTCCTCTCTTTATGTTGAAGGTTTTGAAGTTGCACATTTTTTGCCTTCCTATGCTAATATTTTTATGCTTCAATCAGTTATTTCTCTACAAGATACATTTGCATAGGAAGCATGTTAGACTTAAATGTGTTTGGTATTTGCTTCTTTATGCTCTCTTTTGTGCTTCAACTCTTATTCCTTTGAGAGCATCATTAAAATCTTAAGCCTATCTTTATGGCTATAAAGAAAGAGCTCTAGGGAGACAACCCTTGTTATCTTTACTTTGAGTTTTTAGTTTCTGTTTTTAGTGGTATTGCTGATTGTTACTACTGTATAAACATCATTGTATCTTTATTTTTCAGCTTTGTGCCAAGTTATAGCCTCTTATGACAAGGGAAGTGAAAGTTGTGACATGTTGTCCAGAAAACAGATTCTGTCCTCGTGACGGGAAAAATCACAGAAAAATCCCAATTCAACTTTTTGAGCTGAAATTTTTACACCGCGTGCTCTATACAATTACGGAACTTTTCTTTGTTCTGAGTTTTTTTATTAGAGTTGCAGAAGTACCCCTAAAAAATTCTTTACTACTTGCTGTTCTGTTTTTCACAGATTCTGCCACGTTTTGTCTCTCGTAACTTGTGCAAACCTTAATCTTGCTTTTTCTTTGCAAAAACCTTTTGGCAATCTTGATAAACAGTAGATCTTCAAGAATATATTTATATCCAGTGGGGAAAAATTATTTATTAAGGGTACTAACCTCTCTAATCAGCTTATGATGAGTTGTGTATGAAGGGAGTTTTCAAGTGTGCGATGGAAGATGATGAAAGAAGATTCGGGAGTGTCAAGCGCTCAAGCTTGGGGATGCCCCCATGCATCCCCAACAAATATTCAAGGAGACTCAAGTGTCTAAGCTTGGGGATGCCTCCGTGCATCCCCTTCTCCATCAACAATCATCAGTTCGTCCTTCGTCTCACTATATTTTTATCACTTCATGCGTTATGTGCTATGCTTGGAGCGTCTCGCTCTTAGGTTTTATTTTTAGTTTTCTTTAGCTTTGCTTTCTGTTCATAACAAGTTAGATCCAGTCTTACTTTGTGTGGGAGAGAAACACGCTCCGTTTGAACTAGACCACATCATAGAATTCTTCATGCCTATCTTTTTGCTGTTATGTGTTCTTTACCTTTTCGTAGCTACTGTCATGTCTAGTTTTAGTCTTAGTTTGTCTTAGCAAGAGCCTTGGATTTTTTTTAGTTTGTCGCTGGAACTCTCTTTAGTTTTCATGTTTATCTTGTTAAGAGAGTTGGTTGTTGCACTGAGTTATGTCTGGTCTTGAAAGTAGGTAATTGAGGTTGCTATTTAATTTTAGTAGTAACTTGCAATGGTTTTGAGGTATTGATGTGAGTAATGTTTGAACTTTTGGTGTCAAGAGATCTAGCCTATTAGTGATAGGTGTCGTATTTTGGGCAATCCGTGTTTATTTTCAAAACCTACAAAATTAGTTGAGAACTTTAGCTACTAGATGGATCACTACTCTTTGGAGGGATCGAATATTAGAGTACACTCACGTACCATGAGTCGAGGATGCGCAAGGATAACCAAACCCCAATACACTCCTCCTCGGGGTACTTGTCTCTTTGTGAACCTCCTTACTAGATTGAGAGTTACCGATAATAAGTGCATGAGTTCTTCGGACTAATGTAAGTATTGAAAGTTGACACTTCCACCTCCTCATTTTTGCTAGCCTCTCCCGTGCCGTGCATTGCCTTCTTCTCACTCCGAGAGTTGGCGTCAACCTTCGCCGGTACATCCAAACCCTTGTCATGATACGCTCTGTCATCATAAACCTCCTTATATCTTTCCTCAAAACATCCACCATACCTACCTATCAAGGCATTTCCATAGCCTTTCCGAGATATATTGCCATGCAATATCCACCTCTTCATAACTTGATCTTCATGTCATACATGTTCCTGCTACACTGGCAGATGCATACGTTGCATACATCATGATAGTTACATCTTCTTTATGATTTGAGTACTTTGTAAAGTGTGAAAGATCTTCTATACTTCTTGTAATATATAGAGTATTGCCCCTAAAGTGAGGAAAAGATCCCAAATTGGACAAATTAAAAGATCCCAAAGAGGACAAATGAGAGAAATAGAAAGAGCCATTGAGGCCACCAAAAAAATACAAAAAATAGAAAAAGAGAAAAAAAAGAAAAAAAGAGAGAAGGGGCACACTACTATTCCTTTTGAGAGATCAATACTAGTACTTCATCCTCTATCCCTTGTACTCCATAGAGATCATCATACATGCACATAGCTACGTGGGGACCCTTCACACTATAAAACTTGGCTTGTATATTTCAATGATGAACCTCCTCAAATGAGCTCTAGGTCTTCTTGAGCAACCAAGTTGGATTCACCCCCACTAGTTCCATTGGCGAGATTTTCTTAGCTCTTATGTGCATCCATTGCATGGCAATCCCTACTCCTCACATCATATCTATCATATGGCCTTCTCTCGCCTATGGTTGTCCTCATTGATGTGAGACTTTCTCACCCTTTTTGTCTTCCTCCTCCACCATATTTCTCTCTTTGCAATCCAAAGTGTCAACTCTCGTGCTTACGCTCATCCATTGCATGAGTGCTCAAAATATCGAAAAGGAGTGGATCAAATTGACTTGTACCTAGCTAGTGGTCTGGGGACGAGTCAAGATAAGATTCCAAAGAAGACCGAGTGTGAAACTTTAGTAGATTGAGTTCTCAATAAAAATACTTTTTCATCTCGTGTTCCCTATCCCCTTTCTTGCACGCAAACACCATTTGGAGACATTCGAGTCACGGACAGCGAGAGCTCTTGCACCGTTTGTTCTTTTGTTGCTTGTGTCAATGCTAATATAGACTCTTGCTTGTTAAGACTTGAATTGAATTGCATGATTTGATTGCTTTACTTAAAAGTCCTTATATGTTTGTGTGGCATGTCACCACAAAAATTATGCTTGTTATCATTTACCTACTCGAGGACGAGCAGGAATTAAGCTTGGGGATGTTGATACGTCCCAAACATATCTATAATTTCTGCTTGCTCCATGCATATTTTGTGTGATATTGCTATGCTTTTGATACACTTTCATATCTTTTTATAACATATTTTGGAACTAACCTATTAATGGTTGCAAGAGTGCACAAGTTCTTGTTTTTGTACTTTATGTGTAGGAATTACTTGGATAAAGGAAAAATCACAAAAAGGAGCCTTGTAGGAGTTGGACTCTAACTCTCCCGAAATCTGTCGCCACCAGACAGGTTTTAAAGATCACCTCGGAAACGCTAGAAGAAGGCCTCAAACGGAAAAACTTAAAACTACAAAGTTGTAGGGAATTTTTTCCGGTGGATTTAGACATAAAATTCGGCCCAATCGGAGTTCGGACGCTTCCAGAAACCCTGAAATACAGAAGACGTAATCTGGATGACAGGAATCCGAGAATCTAAATAAAGAGAGGAAACCTAGCTCAAAGGGCACCACGAAAATTCCTCCCCCTTGGCAGCCGTCTTGAGAGGGAGATAAATATCCACAACAGCACCGTCTCCAAGGAAGAAGAAGGGGCCAAGGTCCGCTGCCCCCAAGGGTCGTGGCCACCGCCGTGGTCGTGGGCGCCGCCGCCGCCGTGGCCGCCGCCGTCGCCGTCTCCTTCGTCTTCTCCGGGCTGCACCTCTCCATCAACAAATCTCTCTCACTCACCATGTCCATGTGTGAGTAGCTCCCCCTCGGGGCTAAGGCTTGTATCTTGATCTATGTGGTTTCTCTCTCTCCCATGATGTGATCTTTGTTGTGATCATTGGCTATGTTAATCTAGGGTGATCCCATGATGTTTCCCCTTGTTCTATGTATTGGATTTGATGTACTCACTTGATCCTATCTAGTATAATCCCCGAGACCATGGTGACAAAGGTCTATTGGACATGGGTTAGAAGAATATTATCATGAGTGATTTCCTCTTTTGTGTGTGGATTGAAGATTGAGAGTCTTTTGGTGCTTGTCTTTGACTATCCTTTAGATATGTTGTTGTGATTGTGGTACTCTCTTTGGATAGCCGCGGTGACATTGGGAAATCCGTAGATTGAGAACTACGAACTCTGAGGTGTGCTTTTGTATCCCTACACAATTGTCGTCCTCTCTTGACCACAAAGGAATGACCTCCGAGTACGTCTCCATTGCATGTTTTATGGGAAATATCATGTGATTAGACTATGTTAATGTTGTTGGGAGTTGCCACTAGTGAAAGTATGAAGCCTAGTGTAAGAGCAAGTTTTTCCCCCGAAGGTTTTGGACATTGTTGGACAAAGCAGAAGTGGAACTAATATTGTTTTCGAGTATAAACAGATACTTAGGTTCCGAAAGAATGGAGTTTGCATGTAGAAGGTCGAAGGACAACTCACTGCAGTAAAGCTGCAGTCATCTACCGAAGCCTTTGAAGGAAGACGACCCCTAAAAATGTCGTCGAAGAAGATGTTTCTCTCGAGCAAAAGCGCAACGAGGAGAAAGCTGAAGCTGATCGAAGACTTAGTCTTTTTGCTAGTTTCTCTTTATTTCTTGAGTCGTAGGAAAAACCGTACTATTAAGAGGGGTTTGTTAGTTGAGATCTTTGTCGAAGTGAATTTGCTCTGATCAACCAAAACCCACAAAAGCCTACCGAGAGAAATCTCACCGAGTCGAGCAAATAGCTCGAAGGCAAAGTCATTGCACTTCGTGCCTTCGAGAGAGAACTCGTTCGGTGAGTCAGCTTACTTGTTCCTCAAGTAAAGTTGCGCAGTGATTGGATTCCGACCGTTGCGGACACGCGTCAAGCGGTCGCATCGGGTCACTTCAGTCATTTTACCCATCGGGATCGCCAACTATAAATACCCCGCACCTACCCGCCATTTGGGGTTGGCTGCTCCATTGAAGATTCTAAGACAGAAGTCTGAGTGCATCCCGAAGAGATTCATCGAGAGAAAACCTACACCCAAGTCTGAACTGAGTTGAGCAATTCACTATGACTTAGGTTGAGATTAGCCGATCTTTTTATCTTGGAGAACTGCAAGTCTCCTAGACGGTTAGGCGTCGCCTGTCAAGCAGTCGAAGAGAAATTGTCACTGCTGAAGGAGTTTGTAAAGGTCTCGGAGATGTCCTGAATCATCTACCACGAGTGAAAACTGGACAAGCTCGAGGAGTTTGTTGCAGTGGAGAATAGGACGGAGAGAGTTTTGCTCCAGGTGTTCAATCACCAGTCCCTCCAACCAGACGTAGCACTTTGCAGAGTGTGAACTGGTTTACCAAACATCGCTGTGTCAGGCTCGTTTTCCTTCTAGCATTTACTTCAAGTATTTACTCGTAGCCTGTTTGTCTTCGATGTGTTCCTTCGCTCCAAATCCTTTCGAGCCTTGCATTACCTTCGATACTGTATTTCCTTTGAGATGTCTTTAGTCCTACGATGTCTACATGATTTCCTTCTAAGTTCCTTAGAATTTTTAGAAGTGATCATTCACCCCCTCCCCCTCTGATCATTCTTGAGCTTTCAATTGGTATCAGAGCTAGGCACTCCCTACGCTCTGCGTATTTTGGTCTAACAACCTGGAGTGTTTTGTCAAGAATGTCGTTTGCAGCTGTTCGCTCGGGGGAACCGATCCCTATATTCAATGGGAAGGACTATCCCTATTGGAAGGACAAAATGAAGAGGAATATCATGGCTATCAACTCTGCCGCTTGGGAAGTTGTCAAGAATGGTGTAACTGTCGAAGACACTGATGCCATCACTCCTGAAGAGGCTAAGAAGTTGTCCCTTGATGCTGAAGTCTGGGTATTCATCACAAATCATCTGATTCCTGAAAAATATCATGAGGTCAAGAATATTCCTTCGGCCAAAGGTGTTTGGGATTATCTCGAGAAGATTGGTGAAGGTGTCTCTACTCAGAAAGATGCTCGAACTGACACCCTTCGAAGCAAGTTCTATCGGTTCAAGAGGCACGAGGGAGAAAAAGTTTGTTCCATATACAACAGACTCACTGTGCTGTCAAATGAACTGATTTCCCTCGGTGCAGATGACATTACCAATCGGATTATTGTCAGAACTTTGCTCCGTTCTCTTGATGATTCCTTCGACCACATTGTGCTGATGATTAAGGAAAGAACTGATTTCAAGGATATGGTTGCCGCTGATATTCTTGAAAGGCTTAATACTTTCGAGATGGAAGAAGATGAGAAGCGTGATGTCAATGGGAGTCGAAAGAAATCTCATGCACTCAAAGCCAGAGCTTCACATCACTCCTCTCCTGAAGCCAGTTGTGAATCTGATGGTGCCTCTGATGACCCCGAGAACATTGGAAAAGATCTGGCACTGATAATGAGAAGATTCAATCGCTTTCAGAGAAGGAACTCCTCTTCACCGAAGAAAAACTATTCTTCAAGACATTCAAGTAATTCATCTCAACATCGATCATCATCCAGAAACTCATCTGCGAAAGATAACTGTTGTTACAAGTGCAAGAAGCCAGGTCACTTCATCGCTGATTGTCCTCTCTGGGAAATTGAACATAAATCAAAGCACTCTCACAGCAGCTCTTCGAGCAAGTCTTACAGATCGAGCAAAAATCACGATTCGAAGAGATATGATTCAAGGTCCAGAAAAGACAAGAAAGATGGTTCTGATGATGACAAGAAAAAGAAGTATCACAAGCATCGAGAGGGTTCTTCATCAAAATCTCATTCCTCTCGTCGAATGAATTCGCACCGAGCCAAAGCCTATCTTGGTAAAGAAATGAACTCTGAAGAAGAAGCATCTGGTTCTGAAGCAGAATCAAAGTCAAGATCAGGTTCTGGTTCTGGTTCTGAATCTGATGGTGTTGCTGGGATAGCAATCGCCTCGAACAAGAATTCAAGTTCATTCTTCTCCAACCAGAGCAGTGAAGATGAATCTCCAGCTTACTGCTTCATGGCCAAGGCTAAGGTATCCTCATCTAAGAAATCCTACGATACTTCTGATGGATCTACTTATGAAAGTGACTCTAGGATAAGCTATGCTAAACTTGCTAAAATTTCTTCTATCCAACAAGATGAGCTAGATTCTCTAAGTGAAACTATTCAAAAATCTGAGACTCTGTTGATCAATGAGATTGAGAAGGGTCAAACTTTGACTAACGAGCATATTGCTCTGAAAGAAAAGTATGATGAGCTTTCCTCTCGGCATGAACTTCTCTCAGTGGACTACGAGAAGCTAACCTACGAATTCCTTCAAAGGAAAAGGGCTCTCGAGAAACTGAGAGAGGCTAATGAAGAGTTGGAAAGTGTAAATCTCACTCTCATGGCTCAACAGGGCTCAGAAGATAAAAATGAATATGTTTCACCTTGCTTGACTTGTTTGGAACGAAGTAAAATTGAGTCTATTTCTGAGAGATCGAAAGGAAAGCAACCTATTGTTATTGATGATGCTAACCCCTCGGACGAGGAAACCATTACCGAGGAACTCCTCAGGTTGAAGAACTTATTTGAAACAGGCATGTTCAAAAGTGTGCAGGGACACCAGTACTTATGTGATATCCTTCGAAAGGCTCTTCTTCACAGGAATCCTCGAAACGAAGGAGTTGGCTTCGAAAGGAAAATCAATCCTGATGGAACCTACTGGGAACCCGAGCAGTCTCCTAAAACTGTCTGGGTTCTTGCGAAAGAAAAGCCCATTGATATTGCTAACCTTTCAGGTTTCAGTTGCAAAATTGACAAAGCTATTGTTGATGAATCACTTGATTCTGACTACAAGCTTGTCAAAGATCAGGAAGGAAAGGTGTCGGCTGAGTTCGTTGGTACTCCTCCAAAGAATGGCTTTTATAAGCGACAGATTTGGGTTCGCAAATCTCTCGTAGAAAAACTGCCCCCTAACCATTCTATGCAGGGAAAATCCTCGGTACCACCGAATCACTACTATTCTCTCGAGGATAGAAATGAACCCTTGGTGCCTGCTTCAAATGTTTCCCAGAAGGATTACTATCGTATAGATAGAACTGTTTATCGTCATCATGACAATCGTACCAAAATTGCCATTACCCATCGCTACACTAACCCCTCATCGAGGAATTATATTTATGGTGTGCTTGATGGTCCTGATCGACAATGCAATCCTGTTCGATATAATATTGCTGATCCATCTAGCTCTACCATGCCTTCTAAGTCACCTGCTCGTTTGTGGGTGGTTAAGAAGAACTAATTCTTCTGCAGAGCTATGTCTCCGGTGGATCCGAATGGGTCATGGATAGTGGATGTACAAATCATATGACCGGAGACAAAGAGTTGTTCACCGAGGAAAAACTATCTGAATCCTCACAGAAATATATTACCTTCGGTGACAACAACAAAGGGAAAGTACTTGGTTTGGGTAAAGTTGCTATATCGAAAGACAAGCACATTGATAAGGTTTTGCTTGTACAATCTCTAGGATATAATCTTATGTCTATATCGAAACTTTGTGATATGGGTATGCTTGTACTGTTTTCTGCGTCTCGTTGTGTTGTCTTTTCACAGGATGACTATTCCTTCGTGTTCGAAGGATATCGCAAGGGGGATCTTTACGTTGTTGATTTTTCTTTGGGACCTGCTGTGTCCACATGTTTAATGGCCAAAGCCACTTCTGGTTGGTTATGGCACCGAAGACTTGGTCATGCAGGGATGAAAAATCTTCAAACTCTTATCTCGAAGAAGAACATCGTTGGAATTGATAATGTAAAATTCGATAAAGATCGTCTATGCAGTGCCTGTGAAGCAGGAAAGATTGCCAAGAAACATCACTCTGCAAAAACCGTCATGACTACTACTCGTCCTCTTGAATTACTTCATATGGATTTATTCGGTCCTCAAAATTATGCTAGTCTTGGAGGTAACAAGTATGGTCTGGTTATTGTTGATGATTTCTCTCGATATACCTGGGTTTTCTTTCTAGATGACAAGAGCAAGGTTGTTGAATTTTTCAAAACTTTCGCAAAGAGAGCTCAAACTGAATATGAACTATCTCTCAAGCATATCAGAAGTGATAATGGTACAGAATTCAAAAATACTCATATCGAAGATTTTCTTGATGAATATGGCTTTACTCATGAATTCTCGGCTGCTTATACACCGCAAAAAAATGGTGTGGTCGAGAGAAAGAATCGAACACTTATTGAAATGGCCAGAACAATGCTTGCCGAATACAAGACCCCTATCAGGTTCTGGGCCGAAGCTATCAACACTGCATGTCATATCATCAACAAGGTCTATCTGCATAAGTTTCTGAAGAAAACTTCACATGAACTCATCACTGGTAAAAAGCCAAATGTGTCTTATCTCAGGGTTTGTGGTGCTCCATGTTATATCAGAGACATGAATCACAGCTCCAAGTTTGCCCCAAAGGCTCACGAAGGTTTTCTTCTAGGTTATGGTTCAAATTCTCACACTTACAGAGTTTACAACTCACATCTTAGCAAAGTTGTAGAAACTGTAAATGTTCGATTTGATGAAACTAACGGCTCTCAAAAGGAGCAATTACCTCTTAACCTGGATGAACCTCCTTTGGATGAAGTTATCAGGTACATGGCTATTGGAGATATTCGGCCTGTCGAAGGAAATGCTCAACAAGCCAACGGGGATGATGATGGTCCAATGTTCCCACACATAGCCCGGGGCGCTGGAGATCAACATCCTGAAGAAATTGATGCACAGGTCGAAGGAGAACGCATAAACGAAGAATATGTTGATCCCGAAGGACAAGCTGATCCCGAAGACCAACCTGATCCACAAGATGGAGAAACTTTTCCTCGTGTTCGAAGAAGAGTGGATGTCGACTCAATTCTCGAAGAGATTCGTTTACCAGGTCGTCCCACCACTCGTTCTCGTACTCGATTAGCTAACTTCTGTGGAATTTTTTCGTTTGTATCCATGCTAGAACCATCAAAATTCGATGAAGCCATGAAGGACTCAGATTGGATGACTGCTATGCTCGAAGAACTTAACCAGTTCGAGAGAAATAAAGTCTGGTCCCTTGTCGATAGACCTGATTCCACGAAGCATAATATCATTGGTACGAAGTGGATTTTTCGCAACAAGCAAGATGAAGATGGCATAGTGGTAAGGAATAAAGCTCGACTGGTTGCACAAGGCTATACCCAAATCGAAGGTATTGATTTTGGTGAGACTTATGCCCCAGTTGCTCGTCTTGAATCCATTCGAGTCATGCTTTCTTTTGCCAATTACAATGGTATATTTCTATATCAAATGGATGTCAAAAGTGCATTTCTTAACGGTGAGATCGAAGAAGAAGTGTATGTTATGCAGCCACCAGGTTTTGAAGACCCGAAGAATCCTAATAAGGTGTACAGATTACACAAGGCCCTATATGGGTTAAAGCAAGCACCGCGTGCTTGGTATGAAACGCTGAAGGATTTTCTTCTTAAGAAGGGCTTCAAACCAGGAACAACTGATCCGACTCTTTTTACTCGTGCATACAAAAATGATCTTTTTGTGTGTCAAATTTATGTCGATGACATTATCTTTGGCTGTACTAACCCTGATATTAGCGAAGAATTTGCTCGTATGATGTCGAAGAAATATGAAATGTCAATGATGGGAGAATTGAAGTTCTTTCTCGGGCTTCAAATCCGTCAACAGAAGAATGGTACTTTCATTTCACAAGAGAAGTATCTCAGAGATTGCCTGAAGAAGTTTGATCTTGTCGGTTGCAAAACTATCAAGACTCCAATGCCTACGAATGTTCATCTAGATGCAGATGAGAAGGGCAAACCTTTCGATCAGAAGAAATATCGCTCGATGATCGGTTCGCTTCTTTACCTTTGTGCATCTAGACCTGACATTATGCTATCAGTATGTATGTGTGCTCGTTTTCAGGCAAATCCGAAGGAATCTCATCATATTGCTGTCAAGCGAATCCTTCGATATCTGGCACACACACCAACCTTGGGTCTTTGGTATCCCAAGGGTGCCCAGTTTAATCTCGTTGGTTATTCAGATTCTGACTGGGCAGGTGATCGAGTCGACAGGAAATCTACCTCAGGCACATGTCATTTTCTCGGTAGATCTCTTGTCTGTTGGGCCTCGATGAAACAGAATTGTGTATCTATCTCTACGGCTGAAGCCGAGTATATTGCTGCCGGTTCATGCTGTACTCAGATTCTGTGGCTCAAGCAAACGCTGAAAGATTATGGTATTCTTGTGAAGAAAATTCCATTGCTTTGTGATAATGAGAGTGCAATCAAAATTGCTCATAATCCAGTGCAACACTCTCGAATGAAGCATATTGATATTCGTCATCATTTTCTTCAAGATCATGTTCAGCGAGAAGATATTGTTATCAGTCATGTTCGCACCGAAGATCAATTGGCTGATATCTTTACGAAGCCCTTGGATGAAAAGAGGTTCTGTGCACTGAGGTGTGAGTTGAACATCTTGGACTCACGCAATGTGCAGTAAGATCATAATCATCGGTACTATGTATCATTAGTTTTTATTGTTATTTACTTTCGTTAATTCTCGATCGTGTTTCCTTTTCGTTTTTTTTTCGCTTGGTGTTGTCCTATACACTTATCATTCCGAGTTTTATCGCTGTTTTCCCCTCGGATTGACTAAGTATTGGACCCTGTTTTCCCTCTATTCTATCCCTACCCCATCTGTGCTTTTCTCTCGTGAACATGTATATATTGTACTCGATCAAGATTCCCTTCGAATGTCATTGATTCCGAAGGAAAATCTATCGATGTTTTATCTACTTTTATACTCGATGTTCGATGAGTTTGGTCTCGGACGTGGAGCAACTATCTTTCGGTTCGTTGGGATTTCCTGCGATTACCGCCACAAAATCCGTCCGTTGAATGCGGAGAGACGCGAAATCTGCGCCGTTGGATCAGTTCTGACAGCTCTGTCAGACCTCCCCTTATAAATACTGATCCACACCATCGGCTTAGACATCGCTATTCCTTCGACTTCGTCTCTTCGCCTCCAGAAGCTCTCTCTCGCGCGCCGCCGTGCTGTCTCGTCGCCGTCGACTCCCTCGCCGCTAAACTGCCGGAAGGAAGCCGCCGGAGGCATTCCCGTCGACGAAGATCATCATCCGCGTCGCCGTAGTCGCCTCACATCACCAAGTTAGGGTATGTGTGGCTCTGGAGTCGATTCAATCTCGCTCTATTCATCGTTTCCAGTTTCTGTGTTGATTTTTTCTCTGATTTCTTTTAGGTCTGTTTGATCCGGTTGGATCTTTGAAACTTGGGAAATCTGTTTCTAGTTTTTCTGTCGATTCCCCATCTGTCCTTGGCAAGAAATCCCTCGGATTCTCTCACTTAGGCAAATCCTACAGTATCGTTTCGATAGATTTAATCTTGTGCGATTTATTCATACAAGTTCTTCGTTAGATTTCCACCCGATGAAAATCTAGCCTAGCACTTTCATGAAAACTTGCGATAAGACAAATCTTTTGAAAAGATTGCTGCTTTCAAAATGTTTTTCCTCGAAATTGTTGGTACTTGTTCACAACTTTCCTATATTCCCTCGTATCCTTCTTTTTCGCAGGAAAATGGCTGATAACGAAGGAAATATTAGAGTTCCCAAGCGTGTGGGAGGCTGAACAAGAATCACCAATAACTCTGAAGGTTTGTCTGAGGAAGTGATCATTGAGAAGAATTTGAGAACGCCGCCAGGATCTGAGGATGATCGTACAAGAGAGAATCGTCTGCAAGAGATTCGGAGACTTCAAGCTCTTCGTTGGTATGAATACAAGTCTCTTATCCCTCGTTGGGAGAGGCTGTTTGCTATGAAGAATCCTTGGGTTGATGTCAAAGCTCTAAGGCCAAAGTGGAAGAAATTTAATCGACCACCTCCTCCAGCTGATGCTCACCCTACAGCTCTCAAAACACCTGCTGATTTTAAAGAGCTCGTTGAAGCTCGAGAAGCTCGAGCACAAAAGAGAAGAGAAGCTAAAGCTCGAAAAGAAGCAGCTGCTAAAGCTGCCGAAGAAGTTGGCCCTAGCGCCAAACCGAAGGGTGGCAAGAAGTCAGCCAAGAGACAGAAAAAGGTTGTAATAGTTTCACCTCCTGATGCAAGCTCCAAAGGAGAAGCTAATTCAGATGATCAAGACCCTGGTACAGAGGCTGATGTCGAAGACTTTCCTCTGAAGAAAAAGCCGAGCAGTAGAGGCATAAGGATCCAGGAGCCAGCTCCACAGGCTCCTCGAGGAAATATTGACTTGACCAACTTGGTCACAGATCCACCTATTTCATCTGCTCCACCTGTTCCTGCTCGCCAACCAAAACCTTCGGCTCCATCGAAGGGAAAGCAAGCTCAAGTTGGTGAAGATGATGAAACGCTTATTCAGCGAAAGGAAAGGCTGGCCAAGCAAAAGGAACAAGAAGAAAAAGAATTGATTAATGCCAAGCTCCTGAACTTTCACAGTCAGCCCGAGCATAAAAAGGCTCTGGTTGCTCAACAACTGGGCATTCTTCACTTGGTCAGTGAAAAATATCGACGACAGGTGTCTGCAGGCACTATCCCTCGTGACCCGAAAGAAAAGGTCACCGAGAAAGTTGTGACTCCCACAGTCACGAAAGAAAAGGTAATAGCCCCTAGTGCTTCGAAGAAGAATGCTGAGGCCCCTAGTGCCTCGAAGGAGAAAGCAGTGGTCTCAAAACCCATTGTTGCTGCCAAAGCCACCAAGGAAGCCGAAAAGAAAGCCAAAGAGGCAAGACAGAAGGCTCAAGCTGCTCCAGTTCCTCGAGCTGCACCAGCTCCTGCCTCTGTTGCACCTGCTGTTTCCGGCCCTCGTGCCGATGAAGAAAGTTCCAATGAAGGAGAATCTAATGCAAATGCTCCTTGGGATGCTGCACACATTTCTCACATTCTCTGGAAGATGGCTACTACACCGAGCAAAGTCACTGCCGAGGATGATGTTCCTGCTGAAATCCAAGAGCATGTTGCTCGATACATGATCCGCTGGGAAAGCTACATCACCCAGGATCGAAAGGATAAGGAGCAAGTCAGGTTTTACACCAGGCAACTCCAAGAGGAAACCGAGGACATTGAGTCCCGAAATTTTTTCAAGTCCAAGATTGCATCTGCTGAAGCTTCCAGGAGGACTCAGAAAGAAAATTTAACTGTTGTGTTTGACAAGGTAAAACAAGTTGTGTCTGCCGTTTGCAAAGAGCATAATGATGCTCTGTTCCAAAGACAATCTCGAAAGAGAAAGTCTGCTGCCCCAACCTCTGAGCGTGGGACGCCAGAGATCGAGAAGAATGCAAAGAAGGCCAAGTCCACCGAGGTCGTTGCTACCACAGAACGACAAGAAACTGAACCAAACCCCACCAAGCAACCCACTCCTCCCCGTAAGAAAACTCCACCACCTCGCCAAACAAATTCACCGCCTCGACAAACAACTCCACCCCCTCGTCAAGCTACACCTCCACCCCGACAACAAACACCTACACCTCCACCCCGACAACAAACACCTACACCTCCACCTCCACCCCCACCTCCATCTCCACCCCGTCAACCCTCACCACCAAAAGCCTCGCCACCACCTCCAAACCCACCATCTCCACCTCATGTCATTCCATCGACCATCCCCGCCACTGAAATACAAGCTCATGCAGAGACCGAGCAAGTTGCTCGTGTCGAGCAAGAAACTCCAGTCCAGAAAGATTACTCTTCTGCCCGGACTATGCCTGAAGGAGAAGATGTTGATGTTGACATCACGACAGTTTCCTCTCGACGAGATTCTGTCGTAAGCAATAGTTCTGGAAATGACAGTTCAAGTAATAATTCTTCATCCTCCTCATCCAGTTCTTCGAACGAAGAAATGGTTGATGCGTTTGCTCAATTTAATGAAGACTTGGATGCCATGGAAATTGAAGAGGCCGCACAAAATGCTCAAACCGACGAAGGAGATGCCGTCGTAGCTCAGGCCGAGGAGAATGCTCCTGCAGTCACTCCGGCTCAGGATTTTGTCAACATTCCATCATCTATCTCTCGACCTGCTGAACCAGAGTTCCAGATGCCAGATAATGCTGCTGAGGTTTTTCCCATTGATGAGCTGCTTCACTCTGCTCATCCGAGAGAAATGTTGCCTTTGTTCCGCTCAGATGTTCCTCGAGGAGGTCCCATCTTCAAAAGGCGCGAACACAAGCCATTTTTCTTCGGTACCAATCCCTACGAGAAGCCCAGAAGTGCATATTCTCTTCGGTTTTGGACCCAAGAGCAAGCTATCTATTATACTCGTGTGTTGTACAACAAGGCAAGAGTTTTTCAGCATCAATATCTTGATATGCCTTCGGTGTACTCCACTACTTGTTTCGAGAACATTGCCGAGACAATTGATAGCCTGCATGCTCACAAGATGTTTGCTCTCGATTGTGGTTACAATCCCGAGCTTATCAAACAGTTTTATGCAACACTTTATGTCTCTGGAGATCCTGAGAACTCGAAGACATGGAAATTTGACTATATGATTCAAGGCCAAGTTTTTCACATGACTGTCGACCAATTTCTGGCTATCATCAATTTACCTCGGTTTGAAGGATTACCTCACAAACTTCATGACTTACCTGCTACAACTCCTGCTGAATTCTCTACGCTGATGGATCCAGAAATCGTAGGAGATCACTACCCCACTGAGCCGAAGCCAAGACACTTGGTATTTGAAGCAAAGGCATGGTTTTATATTCTCTCGAAAACTTTGATGCCAATGCTTGATGTGCACGATAATTTTCCAATTCCAAATGATGTGCAACTTGCTCTGTTGAAGTTAGTCCACGGTCATCCCTTCGATTTTGAAGACTACTTCCTCAGAACTTTGGTGTCTTGTGCTGATGACCACAATTCCCACAAGCCATATGCACCTTGGCTGATGGCAATCTGCAATTACTCTCGGGACGTGCCATTCCCCGTATCCATTTACCCGAAGATTTTCACTCCTCCTGTTCGTGAAGTATTGCAGGTTGTTGCTCGACCCAACGACCCTTTTGCTGAGCACACTGGCATCCGCGCCCACTTAACTGAGCGCAATATTCGCTCGAAGTTTATCAAGCCAGTGCATCATATGGAAGTTTCTCTTCGATCCCAGCAAATGCTTCAACATCACATTGATCAAGATTTTATTCAGAAGCAAGCTCTGATGGATGAGATCAACCACTTGCGTAACATTACCATGAACAACAATCAGATGCTGCGTGAATGTCTTCGCCGTGATTGGAAAGGTCTTCGGAAGTTCAATTCCCTCGGTCAACTTCAACGTTGCGGGTTCGAAGAATATCCTCCCTATCTGAACAGGAATTGGACCAATGATGATCGACTAGATCGACCGGATCCCAGTATCCCTCGCCTACCGAAGAACAGAGATGTGCTAAGTGTCGATGATTATTATCATATCACTTTGGACAATTTATCCTCTGGCTCCGAGCAAGAAGAAGAAGCCCTTCATCGAGAACCCAGAGCTCACTCGCCACTTCCTCGAAGCCCCAGGACCCCGCCGGAATCGCAGCTGGAATCTTCAGGAGATCAACATTCATTCCGCACGAAGATTACACCTCCAGGCGCTCGTCCAATTCGTCGTGCTCCAACGCTCGCCGAATCTTCTCGTCGTCGCCGGAGCCAGCCTCGCGAGTAGGGATTTCTTTCGACCCTATTCTCTCGATCTTTTTGTACGTTGTGACAAAAAGGGGGAGATGTAGTGGCATCGAAGAAATTAGTTTGCCTACGGGGTTACGGGTTTCGCATTCCATTCGATAAACTCTTGTTTTTGAGGTTTCTGAGTAGTTTCAACAAACTTTAGATTCACATTCGATCTGGTTGTAACTAACTCTAAGTAGGACTGTGAACTGCTACTATTTTCGTAAGATATCTATCTGCTGCTTGCTATACTTAACCATTTTTGCAGGAATTTATCTTTCATATAAGTTCACAGGTCATTCGAGGAAATTGCATACTTCACATTGGATACTATCTGGAATGCAATTTATCTCGCTAAGATTTTTGATGTTTTTCCCTCGACACTACTTGTCAAATATGCACTTCACAGGAAATCTTTATCTTTCGTGCATACATCAAGGGGGAGTACTTCATCGATCTCAGCACTGGTTTATCATCGAAAACTCAAACTTTTTCAAATTATTTATCGATGCCTGTTTTGTCAACAATCGTCCAAAAAGGGGGAGATTGTAAGAGCAAGTTTTGCCCCCGAAGGTTTTGGACATTGTTGGACAAAGAAGAAGTGGAACTAATATTGTTTTCGAGTATAAACAGATACTTAGGTTCCGAAAGAATGGAGTTTGCATGTAGAAGGTCGAAGGACAACTCACTGCAGTAAAGCTGCAGTCATCTACCGAAGCCTTTGAAGGAAGACGACCCCTAAAAATGTCGTCGAAGAAGATGTTTCTCTCGAGCAAAAGCGCAACGAGGAGAAAGCTGAAGCTGATCGAAGACTTAGTCTTTTTGCTAGTTTCTATTTATTTCTTGAGTCGTAGGAAAAACCGTACTATTAAGAGGGGTTTGCTAGTTGAGATCTTTGTCGAAGTGAATTTGCTCTGCTCAGCCAAAACCCACAAAAGCCTACCGAGAGAAATCTCACCGAGTCGAGCAAATAGCTCGAAGGCAAAGTCATTGCACTTCGTGCCTTCGAGAGAGAACTCGTTCGGTGAGTCAGCTTACTTGTTCCTCAAGTAAAGTTGCGCAGTGATTGGATTCCGACCGTTGCGGACACGCGTCAAGCGGTCGCATCGGGTCACTTCAGTCATTTTACCCATCGGGATCGCCAACTATAAATACCCCGCACCTACCCGCCATTTGGGGTTGGCTGCTCCATTGAAGATTCTAAGACAGAAGTCTGAGTGCATCCCGAAGAGATTCATCGAGAGAAAACCTACACCCAAGTCTGAACTGAGTTGAGAAATTCACTATGACTTAGGTTGAGATTAGCCGATCTTTTTATCTTGGAGAACTGCAAGTCTCCTAGACGGTTAGGCGTCGCCTGTCAAGCAGTCGAAGAGAAATTGTCACTGCTGAAGGAGTTTGTAAAGGTCTCGGAGATGTCCTGAATCATCTACCACGAGTGAAAACTGGACAAGCTCGAGGAGTTTGTTGCAGTGGAGAATAGGACGGAGAGAGTTTTGCTCCAGGTGTTCAATCACCAGTCCCTCCAACCAGACGTAGCACTTTGCAGAGTGTGAACTGGTTTACCAAACATCGCTGTGTCAGGCTCGTTTTCCTTCTAGCATTTACTTCAAGTATTTACTCGTAGCCTGTTTGTCTTCGATGTGTTCCTTCGCTCCAAATCCTTTCGAGCCTTGCATTACCTTCGATACTGTATTTCCTTCGAGATGTCTTTAGTCCTACGATGTCTACATGATTTCCTTCTAAGTTCCTTAGAATTTTTAGAAGTGATCATTCACCCCCTCCCCCTCTGATCATTCTTGAGCTTTCACCTAGGCCTTGTTTCCACCATTGCAATACCGTTTGTGTTCACTTTTGCCACTTGTTTCTTTGCTGCACTTTGTATTACAGATTTATATTACTTCGTTTTACCACAACTATCACCCATATTTTACCATCTCTTCGCCGAACTAGTGCACCTATACAACTCCTAGTTGTATTAGGTGTGTTGGGGACACAAGAGACTTCTTGTTTCTTAATTGCAGGGTTGCTGGAGAGAGACCATCTTCAACCTCTACTTCCCTGAGTTCGATAAACCTTAGGTCATCCACTTGAGGGAAATTTCTGCTGTCCTACAAACCTCTGCGCTTGGAGGCCCAACATAGTCTACAAGAATAGAAGCGTGCGTAGACATCAGGTACTCTCCTCGGTCTTGTGGTCATAACTTCAATTGATCCGCGAGGTTGATGATGCGCTTCTTAAATGTCTCGTCTTCAGAGTTAAGCAACTCAGAGGGGTATTTACAGTAAAACAAGATGAGAAGTTTTAGAAGATGAATAATAGATGAGAGTGTAAATTCATATAGTGCCCCTTTGAGGTTTTGGAGTATTTGATGACAAAACGGTTGAGGGACTGATGTGTTTGTGAGTATACACAGGAAGACAATCCCTGAGGATGAGGTTAACCACCGTTGTCGACCCCCCAAAATGTTGAGGAACATTGGAGAAATCGGTGTGTTTCCTGAAGAATGAAGTTGCGCAAAATCCTGTGGAATCAGGATCCTGAAGCATTCGGTTGAAGCTGAAGTTGAGGATGATCCTGAGGACGTTCGCGCTGAAGACGAAGTTGAAGCGTAGTCTTCGCTAAGACTTTTTATACTTCTTGAGTCGTAGGAAAACACCGTACTGTTGGAGGGGTTGAGGAAAATGAGTTATGTATTTCTGAGGAAGTGCTCAATTAGAAATCCTGAAGAAAACCCTGAGGAAATCTCCTGCAGTAGAAGTTCAGTCCTCGGGTGTCTGAGACGTTGTTCTTCAGGACACTGAGGTAACTAACTTCGGTTGAGGAGTCGGAAGATCGTCCGTGCGATTCTTCTGAAGAATGTGAAGAGAGAGAATAGTTTGACCGTGCCACGTGTTGCGTGGTGAGAGGCTAGAACCTATCTAGCAACGGTCATATCCGAGGGCACGAGAGTAATTGCGTGCATGGGCATTTATGTCATTTCACCTCGGGTTGCTCCGCGGCTATAAATAGCCACCCCCAGCCCCATTTGTGGGTTGGCTGCCCCGAGAGAAAAACTGACACTTGTCATTTGAGAGCAACCCACCTCTAAGGACATTGAAGAACCTAAGTGAGGAAAACCACCAGCCTAAGTAGTTGAGCATTTCTAAGGAAGTCGGTTCGAGTGATCCGAAGCTTTTTACTCTTGAAGACTGTGATCTTCCAGCCGGTGTAGAAGTCTTCAGTCTGAGGAAGTCAAGATGCAATTGTGACTTCCCGGAGTGACTGAGTCTGTGAAGGTTTCGGGAGTCTACCTTGAAGACTCACCTGAGTTATTGGATGGAGTCTGAGGACTCTAGTTCAAGGAGAATAAGGTGAAGACTATGTCTTCTGAGTTCAATCTCATCCTCTCCAACCAGATGTAGAGTTATCACAGCAACTTGAACTGGTTCATCAAGTCTTCGTCGTCAGTGTCCTGGTGCTATTTCTTCAACCTTAGTTATTCTTTTTATGCACTGATGACTTATCCTGATGCTTTACTTTCTGAGTTCACTCTGCACAGTTTCCTCAGTTTGTGCCTCAATCTTACCTTAGCTGTGCAATAGGTTTTTTGTACATTCACGTCATTGCTATTGTACTCCGTGTGTTCTTCCTCAGGTTTCAACTTCCTCAATTTCTCATTGCCTCAGTCCTGAGGAACAAGAAATTCCTCGTGATTTTTAAAAATCTCCCATTCACCCCCCTCTGGTCGACATATTGCACTTTCAGAGAGATACTAGTGGAGAGAGTAAGTAATCAAAGAGTGATAAAATATTTTTGTTCCTATAGCTTTATCTATCCATTTTCTAGGGTCACGACCTACAGTCAACATGGGCTCTGATACCATCTGTAACGACCTGGCTCATCACAAACCAGAGTCTCTGTGCATTCTGTGCTAGTCCCTGGATCAATAGCTAGCACAAACAGTACATGATGTAATATCAAGAATAAACCACATGTCATAAATATTACATCGAAGATCCAGTATTACAATATAGCATACCTGCATAGCTCAAGGCTAGCTTACAAATAAAATACAGCGGAAAACAATATAATCTTCGTGGCGTCCATCAACTCCACTGGCATAGTTGAGTATAGACATCGTAACCCTACATCGCATCACTTACTCGTCGTATACAATCCTGCAACACCGAAGGTTACAGCCCGACAACGGGTCAGTACATCTGATTTGTACGGCAAGTCACACGAAAAGGAATATAACAGACCTACATCTACATGCAAGGTAAGTCAAAGGAAAGGCTTGTGGTTTAGTTTTGCAGAAAGCCAGTTTTTCCCTCACATACTACAACTAATCAAATTTTAATTTATCTTGCTAGTCCTAAGTTTGGTTGAATCGGGCTACACCAATTCCAACCATCCCTTTATTAAAAGTTCCCACTCAAATTCTTATTAAAGTGAATTATCTGTCAAGACCATCCAACAAAAATAATGCCCAGTTGCTCAAAGTTGTCTGTAACCGTTGACACGGCTAATCATGATCAGTTTTTACACTCTGCAGAGGTTTGTACACTTTCCCCACTGGACTCAACCTGAAGATTGAGACATAGTCTTTCAGAAGAGGTTGCCTCCACCCTTTGGTAGTCGGTACACATATCATATCTACATCAGCTAGCTACCAGGGCCAGGTTCCCCACAACTTACTCATCTAAGCCAGAGCCCATATAGCCAGTGGTTGTACACGGAAGCTACTAGTCACACTGTCTGTCCGATCTTTTTGAGCCTGGATGGCGCCCACTGCGTTCAGAGGGTAGACACCATGTCAGATTTCTGTTCGTTTTTGTACTATGCACAATGAAAGTTTCCAAAAAAGGCACCCGGTTCATCGCCAAACAACCATTCGTGAAGCATTTAGCCCTGGTCCCTCCTTAGACAAGGCACGAGCCCCAGGATGCATTCCCTGCCCACCTAGAGGTGATTTCTATTTAATTTTGCTAGTCATGTCATTAATCCTCACATAGCTCAATGATAACTCAACCAATCCCCGTCTACAAAGCAATAGCAATGTATAACAACCACGATCCTAGGGCAACAATGAAATACAAGGTCAGAACATATGGCTATCCTATTAGGTTTAAATCATAACTAATATATAGTCCTACACATGCATAGAGTGATAATTTGCTACATGCATAATAAAAAATATAGGCTGAGGTATGGTCAAAGTGTAACTTGCCTTTTCCATTCGGTGAAGTTCTTCGCTCTCACAGTCCAGTCAACTCTACTCGTCACACTCCGAGAAATCTATCGCAAACGAAGGAACTCGAATAAGCAATCACACCACAAGGCAAACAAAAAAATCAACAAACAAACACAAAGGTTTAGCAACAAAACAAAAAGGTTTTGAAGGGTAAAGATGTCGATGTGCTCGAAGGTGATCAGTGGAACGTGAACTCGAGAGTGTCAACAGATAAAGATTCATCGGTAAGGAATTGTGATCATGGACATTATGAATTCAAGGTGCATATCATGCCCACATGAAAAGTTTGTGAATCTTACCGATAAGGCGATAACATGTCTCAAGTGATCCGATATGCAAAAAGAATCTCGTGAAACGGAATACTACAACGCAGGTCATAGCAAGTGCAACACTGAATTTAAATTGAATTTAAACAGATCAAGAAACATTTGTATTTTTGTGTACACATGCTATCGATATAAAGTACATGGAACGAGTGATCCAACGCAAAAAGAATCACTCGATTTGGATCAACGGTTTACAAGATATGGCCTCCGGGATTTGAATTTGAATTTGAAATAAGTTCAAATTCAAAAGTGTGCAAAGTGTGCAAAAATTTATACCATGCTAAAGTACAGAACAACATGAGCGCTTAGGAAAAAGATTCACCTCGATCCGACTTACGGTTGCAGAGATATTGCGAACGCAAGACCAGGGGGTTTTCTGCCAAAATGACCTATTCGCAATTAAACTTTCTTCAGATAAAAGCGATCGGGTCCCTGGGACCAGATCTGGCCGGAGTTGCTCCGGCGAACTCCGTTTTCCGGCGAAGTGGCTCGGCTCTGGCGAACCAGGCCGTGCTCCGGCGAGTTGCTGCGAGGTACGTCGAGGTGGGGGTGGTGGGGAGGCACGACCAAGAGGGCGCTGTGGAGGCGCGG
The DNA here is from genome assembly GCA_950022295.1 of Bromus sterilis. NCBI lineage: Eukaryota > Viridiplantae > Streptophyta > Magnoliopsida > Poales > Poaceae > Bromus > Bromus sterilis. Next base: position 130,138,493 of record OX465601.1, on the reverse strand, counting down.
GCGCGGCGGCCGTGGTCGACCGGCGGCTGCTCCGGCCACGGGCGGCGCGGCGTGAGGAGCTTCGGCGGCGGCGGGGCTGATGGCGGGGCCCGACGGCGGCGGCGGCCCGCGGGTCCCGCAGCTAGGTTTTCGATTTTCTTTTTTTGGAAAGAAAAAGAAAAGAATAAACAGAAATCCAAATTTCTACTTATAGGCAGACCAGAAAAAAAACAACGGTCCGACTTGGGCTCAAAATGCGCTCGTAGGCGGAAAAAGGCTACAGGGCCGGGGCTACAAATTTCCTTTTTCTTTAAAAACCAAAATTTCAAACAATTATAGAAAAATAAATACTCATCGGAAAAATGTGAAATACATTTCTAAATTCATCAAATAATACAAAGAAATTTATTATTGAAAACATTTTCCAAAAAGGAAAAATAAAAATAAAAACATTCTCTAAATACTTTATTTAAATATAAAATACTTTTCATAAATCAAATAAAATCAAATAAATTATTTAAAATATTTTTATTTGGTCAAAAGCATTGACAAACCATTTCTAAATAATAAAATATAAGTTTTAAAATTGTTACACCAATAAATAATTTGGTAAAATAAAAATATCCCATTGGAATACTTTTTCAACTCTTTTAAAATATTTAATAAATCATTTCAATGAAATAAAAACTCTCTTAGCATTATAAAATCTTTAAAATAATTTTATAGTTATTTATAATACTTATAATAAATTTTAAAAACTTTAAAATAATATTCTAAATATTTTCCAACTCTATTAAAAAGGGGATAAGTCATTTTATATCCTCTCAAATGGATTTCCTTGAGTGGAAAAATGTTTTGAATATTTCAGAAGAATTCCAATAATGATTTAAAACATTTTCCAACCTTTTAATATGTTGAAGGAGTCGTTTTATTCCAAAAACACCAATTATGAATATTAGGGAAAGTCCTTTTATTCCCTCTCTTTTTAAAATTCAATAAACTCCCAAAAAGTTTTTAAATCCCAGAGAAAATCAAACACGTCAAACAAACAATCATTATCTATTTAATTTTATTAACATTCCAAATTTCGGAGAATTTTTGGATGTTACACACTACCACCCTTAAAAGGAATCGCGTCCTCGAGATTCGAGAAGGCTAGAAAGAAAAAGGTTAGGGTTTGGGTTTTCTTGGCAGTCCATCGATCCTCCGATGAGCTAGGGTGCTACCACCCTTAAAAGGAATGCGAATTAGTCTTCATGAGTCTTGTTCCACCGGTCACATTATTCGTAGAGATTTCACCAACTCCCTTGAGGTCTTCAATCCTTAGCGGAAGAGTGGTTTTACAAATACCGAACCTTCATGGCTCACAAGACAGGCGCCAATACTAATAACTATCGATTTTCTCATGGTGGTCATCCAGAATACTTTTACGGGATACCTGCAGGAAATGGTCTTGGTCCACACTCACCTTAAAACACAAACGGTAATCTCCTACAGGGGTCACACATCGTACCATTCTATGGTTCGGGTTTAACATCGTCGTCTCTCAAACATAGGTAAGTCACTCAAGATTTACTATCCCGCATAGCAAGAGCGAATAATAAGGGTAGTTGTCATGGGGGCCAATCCATTCCGCACCCAGATCATTACCTTGTATATGGTTTACAGAATCTCGCATTCTAACACTCGGTCATCCTCACAAGCATTGCAGAAAGTTCCTCTTGATCTTGAACTGGGTTCAGATAAATCCATTGATTCTGCAAGCCAAAAAAAACATCTATCATTTATTCACAACTCTCAGGTTTACGCAAACTGCTATAAAACGTGTACTAGTGGGCTACAACTTCCTCCAGAGTTCTTCCTTCAGAAAGATTGTGCTTTCTTGTCGTAAGGTCCTGGCACATGGGGTTAACTTTGAACTTGGCATTAAGTTGCATCCATCTTCATTCCAGTCTTGATATTATCAACCATTGTAGTAACTCCTTCAGGATGAGAGGCAATAGAATGTGGATAGCGAGGTAGAGAGAGAGATAGAGAGATATACCCATACAAACATCACACTAGTTTTGTAAATAAGTTTTGATGTGTAGCTGTCGGTAAAGCAGAAATGACACCTCACAGAAACGATCTAACGGTAGAAACTTTTAACCTCCATGTATTCAAGTCTTCAATGACGGTAGCTTCAGTTTTGCATTGTTGAAGCAGTCTTCGTATCGTCGAGTCACTTGCCAACTTATTCTTGTTGTTGTTATGTCTCCTTCAGTCTTGAAGCATACTAAATAGATAAGGGGTCTAAGGAAACGTAAATTATTCTACTCACATAGGAAGAATGCAAGCACAACACACAACGTCAATCAAATACATATCAAGGTCCAAGGGCACAAGAAAAAACTTAACAAAACCAATCATGACATAACACATCTAGTCAATCCATAGCAAAACGTGCATCGATCACATCTCCAACTAACAGAAAAAGAGTAACAGCGTACACTTGTGCACTCCTACAAACGTCTATCCTCTAATTGCCAAACATAAGCTCCTTCAAGTCAGCATCCTTGCTTCCACGTCCACATCTTCTTCTTTCCCTTCAACTCTGGACACATGTTGGCGTAATGTCCCATATTCCTGCACCGGAAACACTGAATTTGGCTAATGTCCTTCTTTTTCTTCTTCACGTGTGCTTTCTCCAATTCTTGGATAACTTTCTTCATTCCTTCCTTTTGATGTTGAACCACTTGTTGTGTCACGATGAAAAATTGACACTGAGCGGGGTAATGATTAGTTCCTTCACACATAAAACATGTGACTTGAGTAGTGGGACATTCTTCACCCCAGTGCGTTTCTTCACAAAAGGGACATCCATCCTGGTGTCCTTCATAGGAGTGTCCTGTTTCTCCGCAAATCTTGCAGGCACGAGGTCTCTTAAGGTTTACCTTCCTTTGCGTCGGGGTGACAAGGCGGGATCCCAACAAAATCCTTGTAAATTCCTTCCCAGCAATCTTCTTTCTTGATTCGTAAATCGCCTGGTGCATTCTCCACCAAGTAGCAGCCTCTTCTACCAAGTACTTAACTGCATAGGGGACCATGTCCTCACTTCCAACCTTGTTTATCTTCATGTGCTCCTCCATACTACGAATCCATTGCGCCACCTTCAGTCTCGACATCGCCCCATAAAAGGCGAGTCCTACTCCATACTCCATCTATTAAACCCATACGACAAGGGTTAGGGGCAACTAGGATACATACACGGAAAAAAATTCTAAAGATAGCACCAAGCATATGCACACAAACAAGAATAAGGCAAACACCTACTTGCAAACAACAACACATAACAACAATAAATCAAGGCACAAAAGTCAAAATACACAAAAAACACCTAGAGTAAGGTTATATGTGCAAGACATACGATCCCATCATACTACGCGAAATTCGTTCATCTAACTTCACCTAAAAGGTGGTGGTCTGATTCTAAGCTTCATCCTTCTCAGCTAAGCTGATCTTAAAGATTCCTCTCGTAGTGTCAAAACTTATTTATCCTCATAGGGTACTCTCCTCGTTCTTGTGGTCATAACTTCAATTGATCCACGAGGTTGGTGATGCGCTTCTCAAATGTCTCTTCTTCAGAGGTAAGCAACTCAGAGGGGTATTTACAGTAAAACAAGATGAGAAGTTTTAGAAGATGAATAATAGATGAGAGATACTAGTGGAGAGAGTAAGTAATCAAAGAGTGATAAAATATTTTTGTTCCTATGGCTTTATCTATCGATGTTACAGAATAGTTGCGGTATGCTGAAGGTTACTCATAAGGTGTGTGTGCCATTTACAGTTGGTGACTATGTTGATGAGGTTGAGTGTGATGTGTTTCCATTGGAGGTGTGTGGACTGTTACTTGGGAGTCCATGGCAGTATGATCACAATGCTATACATGCGGGTCGAGCAAATACATATTCTTTTAAGCATGATGGCAAACAACGGACTTTGAAGCCTATGAGTGATGATCTTATCAAGTCCGATGTGGTGCTGGTGGTTCGCAAGGAGAAGTTGCACAAGGATAAACCACAACCAAGTTTAGCTAAGTTGCAGCCTGAGGAGCATGATGCTAGGAGCATCAGTACTGAAACTAATTCAGCCATGCCTGTAGATGACAAGCCAGTTGTACTTGTTGGTGACAAGCCGGTTGAAGTTACGCCTCTTTGTGATGAAAGGAAGGAAATTGCAGCATGTGATACACCTTCAGTTTGTGTTGACAAAGGTGTTCAGACTGATGACAGTGGTGTTGTTCGTGACTCGGTGCATATGGGGACGAGGTTCGATGACCGCAGTTTTGTTTGAACACCTCTGCGCCGTTTTGTTGGAGTAGCCGTGTGTGTGCACAAAGGCAAGGATGGACGTGTTCATCAGTTGTGTGGCCCGGGAATTACCACTTTGCAGGGTAGTTCAAAGAAGATTCATGTTCAGCAACAAAGGGCTCCAGCAAGAGTTGAGAAGAAAAAGGTGGTGGCGCCAAAGTCCAAACTCATGTGGAGAAGAAAGGAGGCACTCAGTGCTGCATCAAGCCAAGTGGCAAAGACGTGTGATGCTGTTGCTATCACGCCACCCTCTCGAGAAGAACCTCATGCGTTGGGGACAACGCTTTTTGAAGGGGGGAGGATGATATGGGCAGGACGGAGGAGGCGATGATATGCGCTGGACGGAGGAGGCGAAGATGGACAGGACCCTATCCAGGTTGCTCGCTGTGAAAGATTGGGACAAACTCAAGAGGATCTCACCCCGGTGATCGTATCATCAGGTGTCTTGATCTTATGGTATGATAAGGAGCAAGACACCCGATGATACGATCACCGGGGTGAGATCCTCTTGAGTTTGTCCCGATCTTTCATAGCGAGCAACCTGGATAGAAATCCTTCCAATCACGCGATGAACGCAACCTGAAGAAGAGGAACGAATCCAGCAAGCAACATGATGGAGATCACCACGCCTCAAACCAAAACGCGACAATTCTTGATGAACACAAGAACCTCCGCGGCAATCTTTATTGGATAAACGGCATCGCCAACCCCGGAGGGAAGCTTCACCAAGAGATACAACTCAATAGTTCTCAAACTCTAATTCCGACCTAAGCTAACCCTAAAACTCGTAGGGAGTGTTCTATTTATAAGCTAGGGGGTAAAACTTGGGATACACGGGCCGTAGCCCGTCAAATCTGCGCGCAGGCAGTTTCGGACGTCCATCGGGATTCGCCGACTTCAGTCCTGGGATGTCCTAGTGTGGCCATCTTCAGACGTCCATTGGATGTCGGACGTCCGAACTCCATCTGAAGTCTGTCCTGGGCGGGAGGTCTTTTGTATACGGAGGTCAACATCCTCATCGCTGATGTCGGACGTCCGAATTGGGTCGGACGTCTGATGTCCAGAATCCTGTCCATCTTCGCCTCCTCCGTCCAACGCATATCATCGCCTCCTTCGTCCTGCCCATATCACAACCTCTCTGACTCATTGAGAGCAAACTTATTTGCTTTTGTGTGCAGGTCCACGTCTTCTGTGAGTGCTAGAGCAGCAGACACTTGTTGATCCTTGGAGTGCTCCTGGTTCGATAAACCTTACAATCCTTGTGTAAGGGAAATTTTCTTCTTTTACATCCTAACCTTCCACGTTCGATAAACAACGAGGGGCGAGAAGTTATTTACCGTCATCAAGCAATTTCTAGCTCCGTTGCCGGGGACTCCAATCTTCAAGATAGGGGAGTTGCACACTATCTTTTACCTTTGCTTTTTAGTCTTGTTAGTTTACTTTCTAGTTTTTGCTTTATAGTCTTATACCAAATATCACAAAAATATTAGTTACTTTGCTTTTGCCTGCTGTTACTATGGGTTCCATTGAAAACACCAAGTTGTTTGACTTCACTAGTCACAACAACAATGACTTTATTAGCACTCCTATTGATCCACTTGCCACTTCAGCACCTGCTTATGAAATCAAACCTGCTTTGCTAAATCTTGTTATGAAAGAACAATTCTTCGGTGCTGGAGATGATACTGCTTTGAACTTAAATAATTTTTTTGAGCTTTGTGATATGCAAAGGTACAAAGAAGTAGATGGTGACATTGTTAAACTTAAGATTTTTCCCTTCTCCTTGATAGGAAGAGCTAAGGAGTGGCTCCAATCCTTGCCTAGGAATAGGATAGATTCTTGGGATAAGTGCAAGGATGGTTTCATTGGGAAGAACTACCCACCTGCTAAAATTATTCAATTGAGAAGTAACATGATGAATTTTAGAGAACTCGATAATGAACACGTTGCCCAGGCTTGGGAACGTATGAAGTCTCTTGTTAAGAATTTCCCTACACATGGTTTGACTACTTGGATGGTTATCTAGACTTTCTATGCAGGATTGAACTTTACCTCGCGGAATCTGTTGGACTCGGCCGCGGGAGGAACCTTCATCTCAACTACACTTGGTGCTTCCAGGAAGCTATTGGACAAGATGATGACAAATTATTTTCAATGGCACACCAAAAGATCTCCAACAGGTAGGAAGGTAAACTCTGTGGAGGAGATATCCTCTTTAAATGAAAAGGTTGACTTGATTATGTCTCTACTTACTAAGCAAGCTCCTATTGATCCTCATGATGTTCCTTTAAATACTTTGGTTTCTCAAGAAAGAGAGTAAGTGGATGTTAATTTCATTTCTAGGAACAATTTCAATAATAATGCTTATAGGAGTAACTTTGGTAGCAACAATCCTAGACCGTTCCCATCCAACAACTATGGGAACAACAACCCTTATCTTAGCACCAAAAACTCCAGTTTTGAATTAGAGAGCATGCTTAAGGACTTTATCACTTCTCAAAAAGCCTTCAATAAGAGTGTAGAGGAGAAATTAGAAAAACTAGATAATCTCTCTTTGAAGGTAGAAAATATAGCTCATTATGTAGAGATGCTTAAAATTAGAATTTCTCCCCTTGAGGAAAGGAAAACTACACCCATGAATGTTATCTACAAATTAATGAGAACATTAGAATGCTAGCCAAACTTAAGGATAGATGGGCTAGAGAGAAAGAAGACGAAGATAGAATTAAGAGCCTTCTTACACACACTACTACTGCTACTATACAAGTTGTTGAGGATCTCAAATTTTTTAGCACCCATTATATCCCTAGTCCACCTAATGGACCTATCAATGGTGATGCTAACACCTCAACTATAGGAAAAGAAGGTCCCATGAACTTAGAGACTACCAAGAGAATGAGCTTAGATGACAGCACCAACACTTTAATTAATCGTAGTGATCTTGATTTTGATACTTGTAGTCTTTCTGAAGTTATCACTTTTTTGCAAAGAATGGCTAAAGACCCGCACACTAGTTCACTCAACATTGCCTTCACCGAGCATATTACCAATGATCTTATCAACGCTAGGGAGGAGAAACTTAAGTTAGAGGTTTCTATTCCTAGAAAACTAGAAGATGGTTGGGATCCTATGTCCAAATTAAATTAAATAATTTCTCTTGCTTTGCTTTATGTGATGTTCGAGCTAGTGCCTCCATTTTACCCAAAAGAATGTATGATATGCTTGAATTGGAACCTTATGATCCTTGTTATTTTTGTGTTCGTCTTGTTGATTCTTCAATAAAGAAACCTTTAAGAAGGATTGATGATGTTCTTATTATTGTCAATGATAATTATGTTCCCGTTGATTTTTCTTGTCATGGAAATTGAATGTGATCTCTCATGTCGAATTTTTTTGGGACGTCCTTTTCTCCGCACCGTTGGTGCTATAATTGATATGAAAGAAGGGACTATTAGATTCCAATTACCCCTCAAGAAGGGAATGCAACACTTACCTCGAAAGAAGATTAACTTACCTTATGAGTCCGTTACACGGGCAAGCTATTCTTTTGGAGTTGATAAAACTTGATCTTGTTGCATCATGCCTAGCTAAAAGGCGTAAAAGAAAGCGCTTATTGGGAGGCAACCAAAAATGTTTTTACTTTCAGTTTTAGTGGTCTTTATGCTTGTTACTATTGTAGCAACATCATTGTATCTTTATTTTCAAGCTTTGTGCCAAGTTTTAGCCTCTGATTGCAAAAAGTTCAAAAGTTGTGACATGCTATCCAGAAACAGATTCTGTCTGCTTGACAGAAAAATTCACCAAAAATCACCATATCATCTTTTTTATCTGAATTGTTTTTATAGTTTGATCATTACAATTGGTTTTCTGGCGTCTGTTCTGAGGTCTTCAATTTGAGTTGCAGAAGTGCCCCGAAAAAATTATTTACTACCTGCTAGTCTGTTTTCACATATTCTGCCATGTTTTGCATTTTCTCCGTTTTGTGAATTTTAAAGATTTCTTTTTCTTTGCAATTTTTTTGGAAATCTTGAGAAACAATATCTCTTCATGAAAATATTTATTTCTAGTGGAGAAAAATTATTTATTTATGGGTCCTAACCATTCTAATCAGCTTATGATGAGTTTCGTATGAAGGGAGTTTTCAAGTATGCGAAAGAAGATGTTGAAAGAATATCTGGGAGTGTCAAAAGCTCGAGCTTGGGGATGCCCCCATGCACCCCAAGAAATATCCAAGGAGACTCAAGCGTCTAAGCTTGGGGATGCCCCCATGCATCCCCTTATCCATCAACAACCATCAATTCGTCCGTCTGCATGCTATATTTTTATCGCTTCATGTGTTATGTGCTATGCTTGGAGCGTGTCGCTCTTTAATTTTTAGTTTGTTTAGTTTTGCTTGCTGTTCATAACAAGTTGGACTCTAGACTTCATTGTTTGGGAGAGAAAAACCCTCCACTCCACCCTAGAACACAACATAGGTTGCATGCTTATCTTTGATTGTGTGTTCTTTATCTTTTCTTAGCTGCTGTCATGCCTTGCTCTAGTTTTCATGCTTATATTTCTAAGTGATTTTATTTAGGTTGTTGCCTTTGTAAATCTCTTGAGTTATCATGCTTATCTTGTTTAGAGAGTTGGTATGCTGCACTGAGTTGTGTGTCTTGCACGAGTAGGTAATTGAGGTTGCTATTATAAGTGTAGTTGTAACTTGCAATAGTTTTGAGGTATTCATTTGAGTAATGTTTGGACTTTTGTGCCAAGATCTTGAGCCTATTAGTGATAGGTGTCGTATTTTGGGAAATCTGTGTTTATTTTCTAAAACTACAAAAAAAATAGTTGAGAACTCTAGCTACTAGATGGATCGCTAAACTCCGGAGGGGTTGGAATATATAGAGTACCCTCACGTACCATGGGTCGAGGATGCGCAAGGATAACCAAAACCCCATGCGTTCCTCCTCGGGGTACTTATCTCTTTGTGAACCTCCTGATTAGATAGAGAGTTACCGATATAAATGCATGAGTTCTTCGGACTAATGCGAGTATTCGATTGTTAGCACTTCCACCTTCCATATTTTGCTAGCCTCTTCGGTATCGTGCATTGCCCTTTCTCATCTTGACAGTTGGTGCAAACTTGTCATGATATGCTCTGTCATCATAAATCTTCTTATATCTTCCTCAAACAACCACCATACCTACCTATCAAGGCATTTCCGTAGCCTTTCCGAGATACATTGCCATGCAACATCCATCATCTCATGACTTGATCTTCATGTTCATACATGCTTTTTCTTGATCGAGGAGCCGCATGTTAGTTGGGCATTGCCCTTATAATTTCTACATAACGCGCTAGTATCATTGGATAGCCTGCTACACTGGCAGAGGCATACATTTGCATACATCATGATAGTTTTCAGTTTTATTTATGTTGAGTACTTCTTGTATTGAGATTTTCTATACTGTTGTAAAATATAGAGTGTTGCCCTTAAGTGAGGAAAAGATCCCAAAGAGGAAAAAATAAAAGATCCCAAAAGAGGACAAATTAAAAGATCCCAAAGAGGACAAATGAGAGATAAATAGAAAGAGCCAATGAGGCCAAAAAAATAAAAAAATAGAAAAAAAGAAAGAAAGAAATAAAAAGAGAGAAGGGGCAACACTACTATTCCTTTTGAAAGATCCACACCCATACTCTATAGTCATATTTTTACTCCATAGAGATTTTCATATCATTCATGCATAACTATGCGGGGATCCTTACACTATAGAACTTGGCTTGCATATTCCAATGATGAGCCTCCTAGAAAGAGCTCTAGATCTTCATGAGAAAGAAAGTTGGATGCACCCCACTAGTTCCATTTTAGAGCTTACCTTAGCTCATATGTGCATCCGTTGCATTGCAATCCCTACTCCTCACATCATATATATCATTTGGCGTTCTCTCGCTTATGATTGTACTCATTGATGTGAGCCTTTCACACCTTTTTGTCTTCCTTCCCCATCATTTTTCTCTTTGCCATCCTAAGTGCCAACATATCTTGCACACGCTCATCCATTGCATGACTGCTCAAAGTCGAAAGGGAGAGGATCAATTTGACTTGTGCCTGACTAGTGGTCTCGAGACGAGTCAAAATAAGATTGTGAAGGAGACCAAGTGTGTAGTTTTAGTAGATTGAGTTCTCAATTAAACTATATAGTATTTTTATGCTCTAAACACATCTCCCACTTCTTGCACGCAAACACCATTTGGAGACAATCGACTCACGGACAGCGAGAGCTCTTGCACCTTTATGTTCTTACTTTGCTAGTTTCAATACTAGATATAAACTCTTGCTTTTTATTGTCTTCACTTGAATTTCATATCTTACTTGCTTTACTTTGAAGTTCTTATATGTGTGTTAGCATGTCACCACAGAAATTATCTGTGTTATCATTTACCTACTCGAGGACGAGCAAGAATTAAGCTTGGGGATGTTGATACGTCCCAAACGTATCTATAATTTCTTCTTATTCCATGCTTATTTGGGTGACAGTGCTATGTGTTTTGCTACACTTTCAAACCTTTTTACACATATTTGTACTAACCTACTAAGTCAGTGCACCCAGTTCCAATTCCTGTCTTCTGATGTCTGTGCATTGCAGATATTTACCAATATTTCTAGTGCCAAAAAAATTCCAAGAAAAATATTAAAAAAATCATCGTTCCAGAAGACTCTGAAGGACCAAAGGGAAGACAGCCCCCTCCCAGACGTACTCCTGGTGCAGCCAACGGTGGGGACACGCCCTATGGCCACCTGGGAGGAGGGAACCTCCCCTGGTGCCCCCTTCGGACTATATTTACCCCTCGGGATAGTAACCCCGAAAAAAGACCCCACATCGCGAAATTATCCTCTGTTCCACCGCCGCCGTGATCCCGAGATCGGGATCGCCAGAAGATCTCATCTCGGCACCCTGACGGAGGGAGGATTGATCTCCGGGAGCTTCTTCACCACCATGAGTGCTTCCTGGATGTGCCGTGAGTAGTCCCCCTTGGACCATGGGTCCATGACCAGTAGCTATGTGATGTCTTCTCTCCAATATTGTGCTACAATTCTTAGTCCTTGTGATCTGCCCATACTTTTGAGCCTCTAACTTTCTTGTGGTATAATTAGCATTGCGTTGCGTTTATAATTCTGTCAATTGCCCAACTGTAATTTGTTCATTCAACATAGTTGTTTTATCATATTTTGGGAGAGAGACATCACTAGTGAACATCATGAGACCACGGTCCATATTTCCACCATTGTTTACACCTCCGCTATTTAATGCTTTATTTCCTTTTCGTTGCAATCACCATCACTATTTCCACCGTGCGTTTGATCCTTTGTAAACAAAAAGACCGGAGATATTGACAACCTCGCTGACTCATTGGGAGCAAAGTTATTTTCTTTTGTGTGCAGTTCCACGTCTTTTGTGAGCGCCAGAGCAGCAGACGCCTACTTGTTGATCCTTGGAGTCCTCCTGGTTCGATAAACCTTACAGTCCTCGTGTAAGGGAAATTTGCGGCTAATACATCCTAACCTTCCACTTTGGGTAACCAACGAGGGGCGAGAAGTTATTTCCCGTCATCAGTGGGCTCATGGAATGAGCACCCGAGGAGCATCCGAGTGCTCGGGGGGTTCATTGCTTTTATTTTCTCCATGCATCCTCTTGCGAGTAGTTACTCGAGCACTTTGTAGTAGTGGTGAGTAAGCAATCAAGCCTTGTAGATGTGTTGTTATGAATACATTGAGGGGAGTAGTCACTCGTGACCCTCGTAGCATGTGTCGTGCCATATTTTGCTCTGTCTTTAGCGGTGATAGAGTGCTCCCGGTGGGAGTTTATTTGATGGACTCAAATCAAGGGATCTTGAATCTTCGACGAGCTGGATTTGAGTTTATCTGCTTGACTAGAAGTTGTCCCGACGGTGCTGTCAAAACGTCTTGTGGCTTCGAGTGTGCGTGCGCTCATCTCTTCTGTGGTGATGGGAAGTCACAAATACTTTGACAGCTGTGAACAGTTGTGTGCCTCGGTCCGAGATGATGTGACATAGCATGCCGCGGTAATTTCATTGTACGTGATGATGGCTCCTTGTTTTTTGTGCATAATGGGAGGCATTATTACTGCGCCGGTTGAGATTTCCAAGCCGCGTGGGGGTCTTGGGTTCGTGCCCCGTAAATTCGGTTCCGAGATGAACGGTGGATAGGTGCTCAAGCTCCGCCGGTTATATAATGGAGGCCAACAGTAAGTTTTAGATTCACCCTTGTCTTGCCCTCTGCTTCCTTCTTATTCCTCTGCTTCTTGATTCCAAGTTCACCCGATTTTCCCATTTTTTGAGTGCGTCATGTGCAAGCGTGCGGAAAGCGCAAAACTGGCCAAGGGCACGCTGCAGGATCCGGCGGTGACGAAGAAAACTGGCCAGTGGGAGCGGTCGTCCTTTGAGGCGGCGCATTTGACAGTTCTGGTTGAGGACGGGTTCGTCGCCGAGGGTCCTGCTCAGATTCCAGGGGAGGAGGTGGTGTCGGCGCCCAAAGCGATGAGCGGGTATGCTTTCTGAGCTTCTTCCCGCGTCGTTTTTCTCTTCCGCTGCATCCTTTCTTTCGTGGTCTGTTGTTTGCGTATCACCTGCTGCTGCACGATCTTACCCCCAATGGGATTTGATACGTCCCACACGTATCTATAATTTATGCTTGTTCCATGCTTATTTGGGCGACGTTGCTATGTGTTTTGCTACATTTTCATACCTTTTTACACATATATTGAATAACCTACTAACTCAGTGCACCCAGTGCCAGTTTCCGTATGCTGATGTCTGTGCATTGCAGGTATTTACCAATATTCCAATGCCAGAAAAAAAATCCAAGAAAATATATAAAAAATCAGCGTTCCAGAAGACTCTGAAGGGCCAAAGGGCACCCCCTTCCAGGCGGCCTCCTGGTGCGGCCAGGGGTGGGGTCGCGCCCTATGGCCGCCTGGGATCACGGATGTGCCGTGAGTAGTCCCCCTTGGACCATGGGTCCATGACCAGTAGCAATGTGATGTCTTCTCTCCAATCTTGTGCTTCAGTTCTTAGTCCTTATGAGCTGCCCTACATGATCAAGGAACTTATGTAATCTTTCTTATGTTGCTATGCTGTGATTGATGGGATCCTATGGATTATGAGGTTATGTTCAGACCGTGATGAGTTATATATTTGGTTCTCCTTTTATAATTTGTTTTTGACGAATTCTTGCATGTTCTATGTTGCTTTTTATTGCTTTGGCCAAGTAGTAGATAGTAACTCCAAGAGGGAGCGTTATGCTTGATTGTGGGTTCATGCCCCCCCCCCGATGTCTAGCTTGAGTGACAGAAACATGAGACTAGGGGAGGTGTTTTTGCTACCAGGAAGAAAACAACGGTGCTTGTAACCGCGGTTGCAAGGATTGTTTACATTACGCAAAGTTTGTTAATGCAGATGTCTGTTGCTTTGGGTTTACACTTTGGGTGGGGCTCGCAACTTAATACTAACGAGATGTTAAGGATAGATATCTTAAGGTGTATGATTACTGAGTAGATGCTGATGAATAAACGGTTTACTTGTTTTTGCGTACTTCCCATGCGTTTGAGTCTCTAACTTTCTTGTAGCATAATTAGCATTGAGGTGCGTTTATAATTCTATCAATTGCCCAAATGTAATTTGTTCACCCAGCTTAGTTGTTTTATCGTCTTTTGGGAGAGAGACATCACTAGTGAACATCATGGGACCCCAGTCCATATTTCCACCATTGTTTACACCTCACTCTTTACTGCTTTATTTCCTTTTAGTTGCAATCACCATCACTATTTCCACCATGTGTTTGATCCTTGATACGTCCCAAACGTATCTATAATTTCTGCTTGCTCCATGCATGTTTTTTGTGATATTGCTATGATCTAGATACACTTTCATACACTTTTGATCATATTTGGACTAACTTATTAACTCAGTGCACCACAGTGCCAGTTCCAGTTTTCTGCTGTTTTTCTATTTCAGTTTTCCCCCATATTAAAAGTGCTCCAAAAATTCGGGAAAATTCAGATAAAAAATCAGCGCAACAGAAGCTTCCGGAACCCCGAAGGAGGGCCAGAGGGGCCCCACCTGGTGCCCAGGCGGCCAGGTGGCGCGGCCTAGGGCTTGGCCGTGCCACCAGGGCGCCTGGACCCCAGGTGGCCCCCCTTCGCCTATTTAATCTCCGTGACGCGAAACCCCCGAGGACAGAACCTTTTTCGTGATCTCGCCTTTGTTCCATCGCCGCCGCGCTTCCAAGATCGGGAGCGCCAGCAGAATTCTTCCCGGCACCCTGCCGGAGGGAGGATTGACCTCCGGGAGCTTCCCCTTCACCATGGACGCTTCCCGGATGTGCCGTGAGTAGTTTTCTTTGGACCATGGGTCCGTGATCAGTAGCTATGTGATATTCTCCTCCCCTCTTTATTCTTCATGGTTTAGTCCTCGTGAGCTGCCCTGCATGATCGAGGCACATATGTAATCTTTCTGCTATTGCTATGCTGAGTTTGGTGGGATCTTATCGATTATGACATTATGTTCAGATTGTGCTTGATTAATATATTTGGTTCTTACCTTTTATATTGTTGTTCTTAAGTAATTCTTGCATGTTCTCCGTTGCTGTTTATTGCTTTGGCCAAGTAGTAGGTAGTCACTCCAAGAGGGAACATTATGCTCGATTGTGGGTTCATGCCCCCCTATGACACGCTTGAGTGACAGAAACATGAGTCTAGGGGATGTGTTGTTGCCACAAGGGGGAAAACAACGGTGCTTGTAACCGTGGTTGCAAGGATTGTTTACTTTACGCAAAGTGCTTTTAATGCAGTTGTCTATTGCTTTGGGTTTACACTTTGGGTGGGGTCGCAACTTAATACCAGCAAGATGTTCTGGGTAGATATCTCAAGGTGGATGATTAGTAGTAGATGCAATTGGATTTCGGTCTACTTATTTTGGCGTGCTGCCCATGCTTTTGAGCCTCGTCCTTTCTTTGTAGCATAGTTAGCATTGCGGTGCGTTTTTAATCCTGTCAATTGCCCAGCTGTAATTTGTTTACCTCGCATAGAATTTTTATCGTCTTTTGGGAGAGAGACATCACTAGTGAACATCACGGGACCCCGGTCCATATTCTCATCACTGTTTACATGCTTATTTACTTGCTTGCTTTTACTTTCTAGTTTCTATCATTATCATTACCCTTGCGTTTGATCCTTTGTAAACAACAAGACTTGAGAGATTGACATCCTCTCTGAACTACGTTGGGAGCAAAGTTATTTGTGTCGTGTGCATGTCCAGGAGAAGCAAGTGGTTCTTTTCGTACGGCGCATCACTTGCTGACCCACCTACTTATCACTGTCAGAGTCCTACGGGAGACAAACGCTATCCTCTACATAGGGGAAATTCGCTGCTATCCTACATCTCACCTTCCACTTGGGCTAACCAACGAAGGGAGAGAAACCACTATCATCATCTCGCACATCAAGAAAATTTCTGGCGCCGTTGCCGGGGACTCCGAGTGCTAAGATCAGGGAGTTTCCCAATACCTTTTACCTTTGCTTTTTAGTCTTGTTAGTTTACCTTTCAGTTTTTATCTTTAGTGTCTTTTATCAAAAATCCAAAAAAACATAGTATGTCTACTTCCTTACTTGCCAATAAATGTCTAACTTCTTTGAAACTAGATCTTATTGGCATGGAGGATTCACTGAGGATCAACAAGAATGGTACAAGGAACATTGCTTGTCTCGAAAAGGGATACACTTATGGAAACAAATACATCAGTTGTATGAGTATGCTAGAGACTTGTGCTCAATATATAATATATCTTTCTGCAGGGATGAATCTTGTTGCTTTATGAGGCATAAACACCTTGCTTTCCAATGTGAGTACAACGATGATGAAACCTTAGCTTCTTATGCTAAGATAAACTATGATTTTTATGATGCAGAGAAAATAGAAGAATTTGTTGCTTATAAGGGTGCTTATGAAATTACTTCTCTTCTTAAAAATATTGATGATGCCCCTTACAAATCTGAGAGTCTTGCTATACTTAACTATTGTTTGGAAAATTATGATGCAAATTATTATATTACTGATCATCTTGAGAGAATCTCTCCCCCAAAGGAAGAGAGTAATGTTTTGCAGGACTCTAGAAGAAGAAATTGCTGAACCTGAAAGCCCCTTGGATGAAAAAGAGGAGGAGAGTGACAAACAAAAGGAGGAAGAATGGAGCCATCCGTGTCTACCTTCTAATGAGAGTAACTATTTGGCTCTTACCTTATATGAGTGTCATGATCCTATGGATTCTTTTGAAATATCCCATTTTGATGAAGTTGATGCCTTCTATATTTGTGGCCATGATGCCATTATGAATGATGCTTATGGAGATGAACATGCTATAGCTCCTCATGTTAAGCATGAAATTGTTGCTATTTCACCCACACTGGATTTTTCTATTATCCTTTTGAAATCTCCAAATCATATTCCGGAGAATTTTGTCCTTATCAAGGCTCAATGTGATGGGTTGCATTTATCTTATGATCCTAAAGACCGTGTTGAAAACTATACACGTGTGCTTGTAGGTCATGAACAACATGATTTATGTGATAGCTATATTCTTGATGTTGTTCATGATACTACTGAAAATTATTTTGAGAGAGGGATGTTTGGGTGTAGAAACTTCCATATTACTAAAACTCCTCTCTTTATGTTGAAAGTTTTGAAGTTGTTCTTTTTCCACCTTCCTATGCATGTCACTTTGTGCTTATTTGATTTATTTGTTTACAAGTTTCCTAGGCATAGGAAGTGGGTTAGGCTTAAATGTGTTTCATATTTGCTTCTTGATGCTCTCTTTTGCTTCAAATTCTAATTCTTTTGAGAGCATCTTTTATAATCTTCATTCCTAGCTTAAAGGCGTAAAATAAAGCGCTTGTTGGGAGGCAACCCAAGATGTTTTTACTTATGTTTTAGTGGTCTTGATGATTGTTACTACTGTAGCATTTTGGGCAATCCGTGTTTATTTTCAAAACCTACAAAACTAGTTGAGAACTCTAGCTACTAGATGGATCGCTAATCTTTTGAGGGATCGGATATTAGAGTAAACTCACGTACCATGAGTCGACGATGCGCAAGGATAACCAAACCCCCATACACTCCTCCCCGGGGTACTTGTCTCTTTGTGAACCTCCTCATTAGATTCAGAGTTACCTATAATAAGTGCATGAGTTATTCGGACTAATGTAAGTATTGAAAGTGGACACTTCCACCTCCTCATATTTGCTAGCCTCTTCCGTACCGTGCATTGCCTTCTTCTCACTCCGAGAGTTGGCATCCACCTTCGCCGGTACATCCAAACCCTTGGCATGATATGCTCTGTCATCATAAACCTCCCTATATCTTTCCTCTAAACAGCCACCATACCTACCTTTCAAGGCATTCCCATAGCCTTTCCGATATATATTGCCATGCAACATCCACCTCTTCATGACTTGATCTTCATGTCATACATGTTCTAGCTACACTGGCAGAGGCATACATTGCATACATCATGATAGCTACATCTTCTTTATGTTTGAGTACCTTGTAAAGTGTGAAGATCTTCTATACCCTCTTGTAAAATAGAGTGTTGCCCTTAAGTGTGGAAAAGATCCCAAAGTGGAGAAAATAAAAGATCCCAAAGAGAACAAATGAGAGTTAAATAGAAAGATCCATTGAGGCCACCAAAAAAATAAAAATATAGAAAAAAGAGAAAAAATAAATAAAAAGAGAGAAAGGGGCAGCACTAGTATCCTTTTGAAAGATCCACACTAGTACTCCCTCCTATCCTTGTACTCCATAGAGATGATCATTTGTGCATATAGCTATGTGGGGACCTTCACACTATAGAACTTGGCTTGCATATTCCAAGGATGAGCCTCCTCAAACGAGCTCTATGTCTTCATGAGCGAGCAAGTCGGATGCACCAACACTAGTCCCATTGGAGAGCTTTTCCTAGCTCATATGTGCATCCGTTGCATGGCAATCCCTATGACGGGGATCAACCCCGACAAATCCCATGATCAGGGACCCTGGGTTAGTCATGAGAGGCACAGGTTGGACGTTAGCTCGTCGACTAACAGGAGGAGACGTTCCTGCTCGATATTATTTCTTGGAGATGTGATTACAAGGAAGGCCAAGGCTAGTGCGCGCAAGGCTAGGGTTACAGATTGTGTATTGGTTGATCTCGACGTCTCCCCTCCCAGCCCTTATATACTAGGCTAGGTCTCGGGGAACCCGTCTTGGATTACAGATGAGGTTTCCTAACCCTAATCTTGTACCGCATGGCAGGTTTGCACCTTCCTTACAAGTCGTGGACTCCTACGTCGGTGCCACTAGTGGGCCAAGGCTGGGCCCAGGCGACATCTTTGTGGGCCTTCTGTCTTCGAGTACATCGGGTAGGCCCATCCATAGGAGTCATGGGGTCAACCCCTCGTCAGTAGCCCCCGAGTGCCTGGGGGACTCGAAGAGTCGCGCAGGGACTCGAGTCCATTCTTGCGTCGTTTCGATGTATGCAAGGTTCAACCGCGGGTCGCTGGCAGTCTAGGGCCATGAAAAAACCTGTTTCGAGGGAATGCTAAGCTGAAAGGGCCCAATGAGTCGACTGGTCGAGCCTTGGTGAATTGCGCTAGTGGCAAATACCGCAGTAGCCCAATCAAACTCACGTCCCTCAACATCAGCTTGGAACACTGGTGTCGAGCAAAAGTCATGCCGCTGCAGGTCTTACAGTGATCAATTGCCTCCAGTAAAGTTTGTAGCCTAGGCGCGTCCGCCCGGCTTTTTCTATCATGCAAGCGCATGGAAAAGATTGGGAGTGTAATCGCTCTGCGGCAAGTCCCAGCCCGGCCGATCTGCGCAGCGGGGTCTTACCTACATGCTAAGCTTGCGCGGCATCTGGGCACAGTGTATCGTGTTCTAGGAATATGTATTTTTTATCGAGGCACGGAGCCTAGTTAGTAATGCACCCACTTGTAATAAACAATCAAGTGAGCTATTTTAGCGGTCACTCGCGGAGCTTTGTCGAGCGCTCGGGCGAGGAGTAATGTAGAGGAGTACTTGCTCGGGAGGTCTTCGAGTGCTCGGGTACTTAGAGTTCCGCGAGTAATCACTCGAGTATCGCCTTCGCTCTCGGGGTGAGGGAGCACCCGATACTCTGGGACCGTACGATCTGGCGAGTGCAGATCTGCTTATCTTGTGTCATGGTGAGGGAGCACCCGAAACTCTCATGGGTGCGAGTAATCACTCGAGCACGTCTTTTTCTTCTAGGTGAGGGAGTACCTGAGTTAAATATATTTGAAAAATGTATTTGAATCAGTGAAAAAACGATCCTCGCAAGCTGTACTTTCTTTTGTGTTGCCACTTTGATTTATCTCTTCTTGATAAGGATAACGATCTCCTTGTTGAATGACCGTCAAGGATGCTCTGTCGGCAAACCATCATGTCTTCATGACCGGTCATAATGATGGCTTTTGTGGCGTGCTGCAGCCGCCTGTTGAGTTACCGAGGCGCGCATTGAAAACGCGCGAGATTTGATGCGTCCAGCGCACAGTGCCGCCCGTGTGAAGGCATCTTTGTCTCGGAATTCGAATCGCCCGACACGCTCGGTCTTTGAATTAATTTCTGCCGTCGTTTGGGCTTCTGCGTGCCCTTGGGTTTTCACTACAAATAGACCCCTCTTTTTCATCTAGCAGCAATGTTCGTCCTCTGCCCATCTTGCTCCTCTTCTTCATCTTCCTCTTTCTCTTTCCCTTCTCATGGGGCCAAAGTGAGGTGCAAGTATGACTAGCCGCGGCCGGGTTCGCCATGGCCGCGGTGGTCGTACTCCGCGCTCTTCTCGCGGTGGCCATTGTGGTGCAGCGTTGATGCCTTCCTCCTCTTCCTCGGAGGAGGGTTTTTGGCGCTACGACATTATCCTACGTGTCCATGGCCGGAACGCTGCTCACATTCTTCTTCCTTCTGCATTTGCTGCCATTGTTTCTGAGCGTAGCCTGGATGGCCTGCTTCTTCGTCTTCAGGGGTGCTCTCGGCCTCTTTCTTATGTTGAGTTGGAGACCGATAGTTCGTGCTTGATTTTTCTTGGTTTTTGCTGGGAGTCATTTTCTCGGTGTTTGAACTTGCGTGATGGTGATACTCTTTGTTGCTATTTTGATGGCGAAAATACGATCACCATCCGCGCTTTTGACCCCAGCGGCGATCGTATGGATCCGTACTGGCAGGAGACAAGCAGCGACAATTCTGGCAGGTCGGGGAGTCCTACGCCCATGTCTTCAACGGCTTCATTTTCTGGCGACTCATCGGGTGGTGATGTTGTGCCCTCCAACTCTAGAGAGGACCTCGATGTCAAGTCGCCGATCAAGCGGGCACGCCAGGAAACCTTGTAGAACTGGAGGCAGCGGCGTCATCTTCGCCGGCAGCTCGGGTGGAGCTGGAGGAGAAGCCGTGCAGCTAGAGAAGAAGTTGGTGGAGCTGGAGAAGAAGCTGGTGGAGCATCGGCTTCGGTGCTTCGCAAATAAGTCGAGCTTCACCTTTTTTTATGTCATTGACATCATGAGCTGGCTGTTTCGAATCCTCCTTTGTCTGTGATGATGCTCGTCGTATTAGCGCCAATCACCCCAGCACGGGCACACATGTAAAAGTCGTAATTCCTTGGGTGATTGGTGTTGTAGTCTTGTCGGCTGCTTGTGTCTTTGTAACTAGGTTAGTCTCCATGTAATGAGGATTGTCTTCGAGTAATGAGAGCTTCCTTCTATCCAATGTACTCGAGTCTTGGATTGTGTTCGAGTCCTTTGCAATGTGACCTGTCTTCGAGTCCATCAAGCCCTTGTACTGTGGATTCTATCGGGTGCGCGACAGCTCTCCCGATGGGAGTAGCCCCTGAGGCTACGTTTGAGTTCGAGAGTCGAACGTAGGCTGATATTTGTTTCCTTTGTCGTTCTTCTGTTAACTGCCTTCTTTTATCGGGTGCGCGATAGCGCTCCCGATGGGAGTAGACCCCGAGTCTTTAGGTGATCGTTGGCGATCAGGTGAAGACTAAAGGATTGTCTGTGTCCTGTGCTCCATCCATATCTCTCCAAAGTACTTGGTGTTCCACCTGGTTGCAGCCGTGTCTTCTCTTTGATTCCAAACGGTTTTCAGCAAGTGGCGCCCATCGGGGTTTTTTGCTTGGACCCTTACTTTTAAGTTACGGGTTGCGCGGGAGATGATAGCGTTTCTCCGGGGGAGGTGTGCTCGAGCCCCCGGGCTTTTTAGGTAAGGATCGCGTGAGCGATGATGGCGTCTCTCGGGGGGGGGGGTTGGTACTCGAGTCCCCGAGTGCTTTAAGTAAAGATCGCATGAGAGACGATGGCGTCTTTGGGGGGAAGTCTGTACTCGAGCCCCCGAGTGCTTTGGGTGAAGATCGCGTAAGCGACGGTAGCGTCTATCGGGGGGAGTTTGTACTCGAGCCCCCGAGTGCTTTGGGTAAAGATCGCGTGAGGGACGATAGCGTCTCTCGGGGGGAGTTTGTACTCGAGCAATCGCGTGAGCGATGATAGCGTCTCTCGGGGGGAGTTTTTACTCGAGCCCCCGAGTGCTTTGGGGTGGTAGTGTTTGGGCAACACATTTTATTGCGTCGAACGGTTACATGAGTTGCCAGTTGAGCATGACTGGTGGAGACTATGGGTAGAACAGGCGTAGGTTCGCTACGTTCCATGGATTTCCCACGTCCTCGTCAGTCTTCGGGTTCTTCAGTCTATAGGCGCCTCCTCCTATGACTTCTGAAACTATGAACGGTCCTTCCCATTGGGGGGCAAGCTTGTGGACTTTCTCTTGTATGAGACGTAGGACAAGGTCTCCTTTGTTGAAGGTTCTGGTGCATAGGCGGTTGCTTTGGTAGGTGCGCAGCTTGTCCTGGTATCCCTCTGACCTTGCTAGGGTTGTGTCTCTTGCTTCGTCTGATGTGTCCTTGTCATCTTGTAGTGCTTCTTCTGCTTCCTCTTCTTCGTACCCAGAGATCCGGGGTGCCCAGAATTTGAGGTCATGTGGTAGTACTGCCTCCTCCCCGTACACCATGAAGAAAGGTGTGTAATGGGTTGCGGTATTTGGGGTAGTGCGCAGGCTCCATAGTACTGCAGGGAGTTCTTCTACCCAGTTTCTTGCGGCCTGCTCGAGTGGTGCACGGAGCCGTTTTTTGATTCCTCCGCATACTAGGACGTTTTCTTTTTCCACCTGGTCGTTGGATTGCGGGTGCGCGACCGATGCGTAGTTGATTTTGATGCCCAGTTCTTCGCAGAAGTTCTGGAA
The DNA here is from genome assembly GCA_950022295.1 of Bromus sterilis. NCBI lineage: Eukaryota > Viridiplantae > Streptophyta > Magnoliopsida > Poales > Poaceae > Bromus > Bromus sterilis. Next base: position 130,115,828 of record OX465601.1, on the reverse strand, counting down.
TTCTGCCGCTGTAAAGTTCGTACCGTTGTCCGTGATGATGTTGTGTGGTACCCCGAACCTAAAGATGATTGATTTGATAAAATTCACTGCCGTCAGGGCTGTGGAGCTAGTGATGGGTACTGCTTCGATCCACTTGGTGAACTTGTCGACTGCTACTAGCAGGTGTGTTCTTCCGCCCTTTGATGATTTCTTGAGCGGGCCCACCATGTCGAGTCCCCAGGTGGAGAACGGCCATGATAGTGGTATGGTCTTGAGTTCTAAGGCTGGAGCGTGCGGTCAGCTGGCGAATTTTTGACAGGCTATGCAACACCGCACGATGTCTTCTGCGTTTTTCATGGCAGTGGGCCAATAAAACCCTGCTCGGAATGCTTTGGACACGAGCACTCGACTGCTCGCGTGGTGCCCGTAGGTACGCTCGTGTATTTCGAGCAGTAGGGCTTTGTCGTCTTCTTCTTTGATGCATTTTTGGAGTATCTGGGTGATACTGCGCTTGTATAACTGTCTGTTGATCACTGTGAATGCCTTGGATCGACGACTGATGCGCCGAGATTATGTGACGTCCTGCGGTAGCGTGCCTTCGATTAGGAATCGGAGGAACGGTTTCGTACACGCTGGTCCTTCGAGTGCTGTTGGATCTGTAGATTCGACCGCTTGGCTGCTATTGCCTTCGGATGAACTCGCTGATGCCACCTGTGCTTGCTCAGTGGTGTCGTCATCTACAGCTGCCTCGGGTGCTGTTGTTTTTGCTTTGATGGATCTCTGGCTAATGCTTTCGAGGAAGATGTCGGGTGGTACTGGTCCTCGAGTCGAGCCGATGTTTGCGAGTTCGTCGGCTTCTGTGTTGTTTGCTCTGGAGAAATAATTGAACTCGCAACCGTCGAAACTTCCTTCAAGCGTGTTGTAGAGCTTCTGACAGGCCGCCATGTTGTCGGCTACTGCATCGCAGTCTTTCATCGCCTGTTGGATGACGAGGTTGGAGTCTCCGTAGATTACGAGGCGAGTGGAACCGCATGTTTTGGCCATGCGCATGCCATGGAGTAGTGCCTCGTATTCGGCTTCGTTGTTGGAGGCGTGGCTGAAGTTGATCTGGAGAACGTATCTGAGCTTCGTTCCTTTGGGGGAGATCAGAACGACTCCTGCTCCGACTCCTTGTTGTCTTTTGGACCCGTCGAAGAACATTGTCCATGAGTTCGACAGGTCCGGGGGGCCTGGTGTCTGGACCTCCGTCCACTCGACCAGAAAATCTGGGAGTACTTGGGCCTTGATGTCTGTTGGGTGCTTGAACTGCAGGTCCGGCGGGCTGAGCTCAATGTTCCACTCGGCGACTCGCCCGTTCGCTCCGGGGTTGTTGAGGATGTCCGCGAGTGGTGCGCTGCTCACGATTGTGATAGGATGTTCGTCGAAGTAGTGCGACACCTTTCTTGAGGTCATGATGATGGCTAGTAGTAGCTTCTGGTAGTGCGGGTACCGCTGCTGGGATTTTGTCAAGAGCATGCTGAGGTAGTAGATCGAACTTTGTATGCTCTGGACCTTGCCTTCGTCTGTGCGCTCGACGACAAGTGGTGTGCTTACCACGCTGTTGCGTGCTGCCACATAGAGGTACAACTTTTCTCGTTCTTTGGGTACCGCCAAGATCAGTGGGGTCGAGAGTGTCTTCTTCAGGTCCGCGAATGCTTTGCGGGTTTCTTCAGTCCACTCGAATTTCTCCCCTTTTCTGAGAAGCTGGTAGAATGGCAGTGTGCGCTCTCCCAATTTGCTGATGAAACGACTCAAGGTTGCGAGTCTTCCGGCGAGCTGCTGATACGTCCTAAACGTATCTATAATTTCTACTTGCTCCATGCATGTTTTTTGTGACTTTGTCATGTTTTGCTTGAACTTTCATACACTTTTGAGCATATTTGGACCAATGTAAAAAATAGCGTGCTATGACAAAATAACGTGACCCAAAAAATATGCTATTAGCGTGCTATTTCGCGCTATAGCGTGCTATTATCGAAACATTGTACACAGATTTATTTAGCGAGGCATTGCCCGAAACGCTATAGCGTGCTCTTAGCGACGCTATAGCGCGCTATTTTTTTCATTGATTTGGACTAATCTATTAACCCAGTGCACCCAGCTGCCAGTTGTTGTTTTCTGCTGTTTTTGTATTTCAGGTTTTCTGGCCATTAAAAGTGCTCCAAAAAATCCGGAAAAATCAGATAAAAAATCAGCGACTCGTAAGCTTCTGGAAACACCAAAGGAGCGGAGGGGGGACACCACCAGGAGGCCATGAGGGCCCCTTGCACGGCCCCACCTTAGGCCGCGCCAGGAGGCCTCCTGGCTGCCTGGTGGGTCCCCTCGACACCCCCCTTCTCCTATATTTACCCCTTGGGGTGGAAACCCCTAATACGGACTCCTCTTTCGCGATCTCGCCTCTGTACCGCCGCCGCCGCCGTTTCAAGATCGGGGCTGCCTAGAGAAGCTGCTCCGGCACCCTGCCGGGAGAAGCTACCCCCTCCGGGAGACCATCTGTAGCCATGGACGCCTCCCGTATGTACCGTGAGTAGTTTCCCTTGGACCATGGGTCTGTGACCACTAGCTATGTGATCTATCTCTCCCTTCTTTGTGCCTCCACTTTCGAGACCTCGTGAGCTGCCTCACATGATCGAGGCACCTTTGTAATTTTCTGCTGTTGCTATGCTGAGTTTGTTGAGATCTGATGGATTCTGAGACTATTTTCAGATTGTGATGAGTAATATATTTGGTTCTTCTCTTTTATATTTTTTTCTTGGGTAAATTCTTGCATGTTCTCCGTTGCCGTATTTTACTTTGGCCAAGTGATTTATTGCAACTCCAAGAGGGAGCGTTATGCTTGATTGTGGGTTCAGCCCCTTGATGTCTAGCTTGAGTGACAGAAACATGAGACTAGGGGATGTGCTGTTGCCACCAGGGATAAAACAATGGTGCTTGTATCCGCGGGTGCAAGGTTTGTTTACTTTACGCAAAGTTCTTTTAATGTAGTTGTCTGTTGCTTTGAGTTTACACTTTGGGTGGGATTCACAACTTAATACCAGCGAGATGTTCTGGATAGATATCTCAAGGTGGATGATTCATAGTAGATGCAGATGGATTTCGGTCTACTTACCTTGGCGTACTGCCCATTGCTTTTGAGCCCTTCCTTTCTTTGGAGCATAGTTAGCATTGCGGTGCCTTCATAATCCTGTCAATTGCCCAACTGTGATTTGTTTACCTCACTAGCACTAATATCGTCTTTTGGGAGAGAGACATCACTAGTGAAAATCACGTGACCTTGGTCCATCTTCATATCATTGATTACACCCTCAATTTACTTTTAGTCTTTACTTTCAGTTGCCACTATCATTATCTCTTGTGTTGATCCTTTGTAAACGGCAAGGCCGGAGGAATTGACAACTCCTCTGTACTCGTTGGGAGCAAAGTTATTTGTATCTGTGTGCAGGTCCAGGTGAAGTTAGCAACCTCGGCACCATTGTTCACTTTACCACCTTCTTGTATCCTTCGGAGTCCTACGGGAGACAAACCTTGGTATCTTTGCCAAGGGAAAACTTGCCGCTGCACTATATCTCACCCTGCACTTGGGGTAATCAACGAGGGCTTGAAGAGTATTAACACTCTCTTGCCATCAGCAAGTTTTCTGGTGCCGTTGCCGAGGACTCCAGCCTACAAGATAGGGGGGTTGCACACTATCTTATAACTTTGCTTTTTAGTCTTGTTAGTTTACCTTTCAGTTTTTACCTTTGTGTCCCTTATAAAAAATACCAAAAATACTTGTTACCTTGTCAGTAGTTAGCACTATGTCCGGTCCTTTTTCCTTTGTGGAGGCAGAAGTACTTACCTTTACTCAAAGAGGTGGTGAAAGTTTGAAAGATGCTTGGTATAGAATTAATGATTCTCAAAAAAGAGCCACCAAGAAGCAATCCACTACTATCTTGCTTAGAAATTTTTATGTTGGGATCACTTCTCGGAATAGGTTTCCTTTAGACACTGCTATCAATGGGAACTTCGTAGAGGCCCCAGTTTGGGAAGCCCTTAATGTTATTGAAAATCTTGTTGGAAGTCTCCCAGTTGTTAGTATTAAGGAGGACATTAATTTAGATCACATTATGAGAAAACTTGAAAAAATAGAGCTAGAGATGCCAAGTATCGATAGGGTAAATGAGTAGTTGGATCGTACGATTCAAGGCCATTTGAATAGGCTAGATAACTCCATGCATAAAATTATCAAAACTTTGGAGACTATCAAATCCCTTGATGAGAAGTCTTCTAGGATAGAAAAAATTGAGAAAGTTATTGAAACTCTAGGAACTACCTTTTCCTCAATCAAAACCAAAAAGGATGAAACTCCGGCAAAGAAGGAACCTAAGTTCGTTTACGTCCCCAAGGTTCCTAGAGCTAAAGCACACACACCCATTGCCAAGAGAGTTGAAACGGTGAAAACTTTGGAGGAAACACCTATCTTTAACTTTAATGAAACTCCAATTGATTTCCCTCCTTTTGATTTTATTCCAAGAAGCATTTTCATTCGTCCTTTATTTGAGAAACCTATTAAGACTAGTTGTACTATTGAAGAGCTTTTTGATGATTTTGATGATGGTTCAATGGATACAACTTGATCTTTTGCTTTAAGCCTAGCTAATGGCTTTAAAGAAGCGCTTTCGGGAGGCAGCCAGCAACGAATTTAGATTTTCTTTTTGCTTTTCTTCTGTTTTTAGTGGTCTTGATGATTGTTACTACTGTAGCAACATCATTATATCTTTACTTTTCAAGCTTTGTGCCTTTTATAGCCTCATACGACAAGGGAAGTGAAAGTTGTGACATGCTGTCCAGAAAACAGATTCTGTCCTCGTGACTAGAAAAATCTTGGAAAAATCCCAGTTCATATTTTTGAGCTCAATTTTTTACACAGAGTGCTCTATACAATTACGAAACTTGCATATGTTCTGAGTTTTTTGATTTGAGTTGCAGAAGTACCCCTAAAAAATTCTTTTCTATCTGCTGTTCTGTTTTTCACAGATTCTGCCACCTTTTGTCTCTCTTCACTTTTGCAAACCATAAGCTTGCTTTTTCCTTGCAAAAACTTTTTTGAAATCTTGGGAAACAGTAGCTCTTCAATATTATCTTTATTTCCAGTGGAGAAAAAATATTTTATTGGGATACTAACCTCTCTAATCAGTCTACAATGAGTTATGTATGAAGGGAGTTTTCAAGTGCGCGATGGAAGATGATGAAAGAAGATCCTGGAGTGTCAAACGCTCAAGCTTGGGGATGCCCATATGCACCTCCAATAAATACTAAAGGAGACTCAAGCGTCTAAGCTTGGGGATTCCCTCGTGCATCCCCTTCTTCATCAACAATTATCAGTTCATCTCTCGTTGCACTATATTTTTATCACTTCATGCGTTATGTGCTATACTTGGAGCATCTTGCTCTTTACTTTTCTAGGTTTGTTTTTGCTTTGTTTGCTGTAGTAACAAGTTAGATCCCATCTTACTTACTCTTTTTTGTGGGAGAGATACTCGCTCCGCTTGAATTAGAACTCCTCATTGGATTTGCATGCTTATTCTTTTAGCTGTGAGTTGTTCTTTTTATTTTCTTAGCTGCTGCTCTGTTTAGTTGTAATGCTTTAATGCTTTAGTTTTTCTAGAGCTTTACTTTTGTTTTAGGTTGAACTTTCTATAGGTTGCATGTTTTATCTTGTTAGAGAGTTTGCCTGTTGCACTGAGTTTTGTGTCTTGACAAGAAGTAGGTAGTTAAAGTTGTTGTTCTCTTTGTAGTAGTAACTTGCAATAGTTTTGAGGTATTGACTTGAGTAATGTTTTGAACTTTTGGTGTCAAGAGCTCGATCCTATTAGTGATGGATGTCGTATTTTGGGAAATCCATGTGATTTTTGAAAACCAAAAACCCCTGTTGAGAACTCTAGCTACTAGATGGATCACTAACCTCTGGAGGGTTCGAATATTAGAGAACACTCACGTACCATGAGTCGAGGATGCGCAAGGATAACCAAACCCCCATACACTCCTCCTCGGGGTGCTTGTCTCTTTGTGAACCTCCTGATTAGATTGAGAGTTTCCGATAATAAGTGCATGAGTTCTTCGGACTAATGTGAGTATTCGAAAGTTGACACTTCCACCCATCTATACTTTTTCTAGCCTCTTCGGTACCGTGCATTGCCCTTTCTCATCTTGAGAGTTGGCACATACTTCGCCGGTGCATCCAAACCCTTGGCACCATACGCTCTGTCATCATAAACCTCCTTATATCTTTCCTCAAAACAGCCACCATACCTACCTACAAGGAATTTCCATAGCCTTTCCGAGATACATTGCCATGCAACATCCATCTTCTCATGACTTGATCTTCATGTCATACATGTTCCTGCTATCCTGGCAGAAGCATACATTTGCATCATGATACTTACATCTTCTATATGTGAGTACCTTTGTAAAGTGTGAAAGATCTCCTACATTCTTGTAAAATATAGAGTGTTGCCCCTAAAGTGAGGAAAAGATCCCAAAGAGGACAAAATCAAAAGATCCAAAAGAGGACAAATGAGAGTTAAATAGAAAGAGCCATTGAGGCCACCAAAAAATACAAAAAATACAAAAAAGAGAAAAAGAAATAAAAATAGAGAAGGGGGCACACTACTATTCCTTTTGAGAGATCCACACTAGTACTTCATCCTCTATCCCTTTTACTCCATAGAGATAATCATCATGCATATAGTTATGTGGGGACCTTCACACTATAGAACTTGGCTTGTATATTTCAATGATGAGCCTCCTCAAACGAGCTCTAGGTCTTCTTGAGCAAGCAAGTTAGATGCACCCCCACTAGTTCCATTGGAGAGCTTTTAGCTCACATGTGCATCCGTTGCATGGCAATCCCTACTCCTCACATCATATCTATCATATGGCCTTCTCTCGCCTATGATTGTCCTCATTGATGTGAGCCTTTCACACCTTTTGTCTTCCTCCTCCACCTTCTTTCTGTTTCGCCTTTTAGGTGTCAACTTTCTTGCTCACGCTCATCCATTGCATGAGTGCTAAAAATATCGAAAGGGAGTGGATCAGTTTGACTTGTACCTGACTAGTGTTCTGGGGAAGAGTCAAGATAAGAATCCAAAGGAGACTAAGTGTGAAAATTTAGTAGATAGTTGTTCTCAACAAATTACTTTTTTATCTCGTATTTCCCTATCCCCCGCTTTCACGCAAACACCATCTGGAGACATTCGAGTCACGGATAGCTAGAGCTCTTGCACCTTTTGTTCTTTTGTTGCTTGTGTCAATGCTAATATAGACTCTTGCTTGTTAAGACTTGAATTGAATTGCATGTTTTGATTGCTTTACTTAAAAGTCCTTATATGGTTGTGTGGCATGTCACCACAGAAATTATGCTTGTTATCATTTACCTACTCGAGGACGAGCAGGAATTAAGCTTGGGGATGTTGATACGTCCCAAACGTATCTATAGTTTCTGCTTGCTCCATACATGTTTTGTGTGACTTTGCCATGTTTTGCTTGAACTTTCATACACTTTTGAGCACATTTGGACTAATCTATTAACCCAGTGCACCCAGCTGCCAGTTGCTGTTTTCTGCTATTTTTGTATTTCAGGTTTTCCTGCCATTAAAAGTGCTCCAAAAAATCCAGAAAAATCAGATAAAAAAATCAGCGACTCGGAAACTTCCGGAAACACCAAAGGAGCGGAGGGGGTCCACCACCAGGAGGCCAGGAGGCCTCCTGGCTGCCTGGTGGGTCTCCTCGACACCCTCCTTCGCCTACATTTACCCCTCGGGGTGGAAACCCCTAATACGACTCCTCTTTCGCGATCTCGGATCTGTACCGCCGCCGCCGCCGTTTCAAGATCGGGGCTTCCTGGAGAAGATGCTCCGGCACCCTGCCGGGAGAAGCTACCCCCTCCAGGAGACCATCCATAGCCATGGACGCTTCCCATATGTACCGTGAGTAGTTTCCCTTGGACCATGGGTCCGTGACCAGTAGCTATGTGATCTATCTCTCCCTTCTTTGTGACTCCACTTTCGAGACCTCGTGAGCTGCCTCACATGATCGAGGCACCTTTGTAATTTTCTGTCGTTGCTATGCTGAGTTTGTTGAGATCTGATGGATTATGAGACTATGTTCAGATTGTGATGAGTAATATATTTGGTTCTTGTCTTTTATATTTTTACTTGAGTAAATTCTTGCATGTTCTCGGTTGCCGTATTTTACTTTGGCCAAGTGATTTATTGCAACTCCAAGAGGGAGCGTTATGCTTGATTGTGGGTTCAGCCCCTTGATGTCTAGCTTGAGTGACAGAAACATGAGACTAGGGGATGTGCTGTTGCCACCAGGGATAAAACAACGGTGCTTCTATCCGCGGGGTGCAAGGATTGTTTACTTTACGCAAAGTTCTTTTAATGCAGTTGTCTGTTTCTTTTTTTTACACTTTGGGTGGGATTCGCAACTTAATACCAACGAGATGTTCTGGATAGATATCTCAAGGTGGATGATTCGTAGTAGATGCAGATGGATTTTGGTCTACTTACCTTGGCATACTGCCCATTGCTTTTGAGCCCTTCCTTTCTTTGCAGCATAGTTAGCAATGCGGTGCCTTCATAATCCTGTCAATTTCCCAACTGTGATTTGTTTACCTAGCTAGCACTTTTATCGTCTTTTGGGAGAGAGACATCACTAGTGAAAATCACGTGACCTTGGTCCATCTTCATATCATTGATTACACCCTGAATTTACTTTCAGTCTTTACTTTCAGTTGCCACTATCATTATCTCTTGCGTTGATCCTTTGTAAACTGCAAGGCCGGAGGAATTGACAACTCCTCTGTACTCGTTGGGAGCAAAGTTATTTGTATCTGTGTGCAGGTCCAGGTGAAGTTAGCAACCTCGGCGCCATTGTTCACTTTACCACCTTCTTGTATCCTTCGGAGTCCTACGGGAGACAAACCTTGGTATCTTTGCCAATTGAAAACTTGCCGCTGCACTATATCTCGCCCTGCAGTTGGGGTAATCAACGAGTGTTTGAAGAGTATTAACACTCTCTTGCCATCAGCTGCTGCACGCCTTTGATGTCGGTTGGCTCCTGTATCCTGGCGATTGCTTGAACTTTCTCGGGGTTCGCTTCGATTCCTCGAGCGGAGACCATGTACCCGAGCAACTTCCCGGCTGGGACGCCAAATGCGCACTTCTTCGGGTTGAGCTTGATTATGTACTTGTTGAGTGCTGCAAAGGTCTCACGCAGGTCGTCGAGTAGCGTGTTTGCATTGTAAGTTTTGATGACGATGTCTTCCACGTAGACTTCCACGTTTCTTCCGATTTGCTATTTCAAGTAGGCTTGCATCATCCGCTGGTATGTGGCACCTTCGTTCTTGAGTCCGAAGGGCATTGTCCTGTAGCAAAATACGCCGTAAGGGGTGATGAATGATGTATGCTCTTCGTCTTCTTCCTTCATCCTGATCTGATTGTATCCTGAGTAGGCGTTGAGGAACGATAGTAGATCGCATCCTGCTGTCGGGTCGATTATCTGATCGATTCTTGGCAGGGGAAAGTGATCCTTTGGGCAGTATTTGTTGACTGGCCCGTAGTCGACGCACATCCGCAGCATGTCTGTGTCTTTCTTGGGGACCAACACAGGGTTGGCGATCCAAGTGGCTTTCTTTGTCTCTCGGATGAATTGAGCGTCGAGTAATCGGTTGACCTCCTCCCCGATTGCTCCGCGCTTGGGTTCTGAGAATCTTCATAGTGCCTGCTTCACTGGCTTGGTGTTTGGCTTGGTGCGCAGCGCGTGTTCCGCGAACTCACGCGGTATTCCTGGCATGTCGGCTGGGCACCAGGCAAAGAATTCCCATTCTTCACGGAGGAAAGCGATGAGGGCAGTCGCTTGCTCTTCCGGGAGGTGGGCGTACACGCGGACTGATTTTTCTGGGTCCGTCGGGTGCACTTGGTGGATGACCGTGTCGCTGTCGATGTTGAGTCCCGCCCATACTCTTTTGACTCGCTTCGACTTGCTAGCGGAAAGATACTTTTGTCTGTCGCCATGGCTATTTCTGTGAATTCTTGCTCGGCTCCAAAGGTGTCGGAAACTTTGTGGAAATCGCGATCACATTGGTCTGATTTGGTGAAGCTCCCGTTGACTGTAATGACGCCTGCGGATCCTGGCATCTTGAGTTTGAGGTAGGCGTAGTGCGGAATCACCATGAATTGCGTGAATGCTGGACGTCCCAGTATGGCGTGGTAGTGCGACTGCCAGTCGAGTACTTCAAACTCGAGGGTGTGTCTTGCGAAATTGCGTCTGCTGCCAAAGACAACTTCGAGCTCCATTATTCCAAGGGAAGTAGCCGCTTCTCCTGGGACTACTCCGTATAACACGGTGCTTGAATTTTTTCCATACTGATCGTGGGATCAGCATCTTGTGTAGGGTGCTGACGAAGATTACATTCATGTTGGTGCCTCCGTCCATGAAGATTCTGTCCATGTTGTACCCTCCAATTTGAGCATCGAGTACCAGGGGCGCGTGCCCCGGCCTTGGGACTGCAGGTGGGTGATCGCTCTGGGAGAACGTGATATTAGTTTCTGCGTCGTGTAGCTGGTAGACTTCGACTGTGTTTAGGTTCTCGGCTGCTCTGGCTTGCAGGGTGTAGGCGTCCTGTTGAGCTGGCGATACCCTGCCTTCTTGGATCGTGTACACCTGTCCTTGAGGCGGGTTGTAGCGTCTTTCGGGACTTGGAGTCGGCGACTGCTCGGTTCGTCGGGTGCGCTTGGATTCTCGCTGTTTTTCCTCCTTGAGGCTGTGGGCGAGTTTGTTGAACAGGCGGCAGTCTCCCAGAGTGTGACCCGATCTGATGTATCCCCAGTCGTCTTCGAAGCAGTGGATAGTGCAGGGTCCTTCTAGCTGTTCCCTGACCGTGAGTTTGCTGGATCCGGCATGCCGTCTCCTCCTTGAGATTCGGAAGATCTGCGCGTGATCCGCCGGGTGCTCGTGGACTCGTGGGTCGATTTCGATCCCCTCGCTCAGATTCTGGTTCTTTATAAGGTTGGCGAATTAATCTGGTCTGCGATCTGGGTCGTAGTATTCGCCGGTCTGAGTCTCAGATTCGCTGTCCTCGCGGGCGACAGCTGTCCGCACGGCGGCGGGTCGTCGAGTGGTCGGTGAGCGCGTAGCTGTATAGTGCGACTCGTCGAGTGGGGTCTCTTCGTAGAATCCTCGCGCCTGTCTTCTAGGTCGTCGATTTCTTCTTCGTTGGCGATGATCTTGACGATCGCTGATCTCGAGCTCGGAGTCGGCGTCTTGTTGTGTGGCAGGTGCCTGGGTGGCGGTGGGTCGTTGAGTGGTCGACAGATCCTCTGCTTCATGTTGTAGTTCGTCGATCAGGATCTCTGCGTAGAACCCTCACGCCTCTCTTTTGGGTCGTCGATTTCTCCTTCGCTGGCGGTGGACTCGGTTGCTGCCATAGTGTTGGTCTTGGCACAGCTGCAGGCCGAGCGATCTCGATGGGGCGGCAGATATGTTTGTCGTAATCTTGAATTCTTCGGGTGGATTGGATCTGGTTCTTGCTCTTGAGTTGTGGCTTGCTGAAGACGGAACCGCCGAGATCGTAATTCCAACCAGTGTAGTTCCCACAGACAATGCCAATTGACGGGGATCAACCCCGGCAAATCCCATGATCAGGGACCCTGGGTTAGTCATAAGAGGCACAGGTTGGACGATAGCTCGTCGGCTAATAGGAGGAGACGTTCCTGCTCGTTATTATTGCTTGGAGATGTGATTACAGGGAAGGCCAAGGCCAGTGCGCGCAAGGCTAGGGTTACAGACTATGTATTGGTTGATCTCGACGTCTCCCCTCCCAGCCCTTATATACTAGGCTAGGTCTCGGGGAACCCGTCTTGGATTACAAATGACGTTTCCTAACCCTAATCTTGTACCGCACGGCAGGTTTGCACCTTCCTTACAAGTCGTGGACTCCTACGTCGGTGCCACTAGTGGGCCAAGGCTGGGCCCAGGCGGCATCTTTGTGGGCCTTCTGTCTTCGGGTACATCGGGTAGGCCCATCCATAGGAGTCATGGGGTCACCCCCTCGTCACCCTACTCCTCACATCATATCTATCATTTGGCCTTCTCGCCTATGATTGTCCTCATTGATGTGAGCCTTTCTCACCTTTTTGTCTTCCTCCTCCACCATATTTATCTCTTTGCTATCCTTAGTGTCAACTTTCGTGCTTACGCTCATCCATTGCATGAGTGCTCAAAATATCGAAAAGGAGTGGATCAAATTGACTTGTACCTGGCTAGTGGTCTAGGGACGAGTCAAGAGAAGATTCCAAAAAAAGTCCAAGTGTGAAACTTTAGTAGATTGAGTTCTCAACAAAAATACTTTTTTTCTCGTATTCCCTATCTCTTTTCTTGCACGCAAACACCATTTGGAGACATTCGAGTCACGGACAGCGAGAGCTCTTGTGCCTAATGTTCTTTCGTTGCTTGTTTCAATGCTAATATAGACTCTTGCATGTTATGACTTGAATTGAATCACATACCTTGATTTCTCTACTTTTCAAAGTTCTTATATGGTTGCTAGCATGTCACCACAGAAATTAAGCATGTTATCATTTACCTACTCGAGGACAAGCAGGAATTAAGCTTTGTGATGTTGATACGTCCCAAACGTATCTATAATTTCTGCTTGCTCCATGCATGTTTTGTGTGATATTGCTATGATCTAGATACACTTTCATACACTTTTGATCATATTTGGACTAACTTATTAACTCAGTGCACCACACTGCCAATTCCTGTTTTCTGCTGTTTTTCTATTTCAGTTTTCCCCCATATTAAAAGTGCTCCAAAAATTCAGAAAATTCAGATAAAAATCAGAGCAACGAAAGCTTCCGGAACCCCGACGGAGGGCCAGTGGGACCCCACCTAGTGCCTAGGCGGCCTAGTGGCGCGGCCTAGGGCTTGGTCGCGCCACCAGGGCGCCTGGACCCCTGGTGGCCCCCTGGCTGCCCCCTTCGCCTATTTAATCTCCGTGACGCGAAACCCCCGTGACGAAACCCTTTTTCTCGATCTCGCCTCTGTTCCGCCGTCGCCGCGCTTCCAAGATTGGGAGCGCCAGCAGACTTCTTCCTGGCATCCTGTCGGAGGGAGGATTGACCTCCGGGAGCTTCCCCTTTACCATGGAAGCTTCCCCGATGTGCCGTGAGTAGTTTTATTTTGACCATGGGTCCATGATCAGTAGCTATGTGATGTTCTCCTCCCCTGTTTGTTCTTCATGGTTTAGTCCTCGTGAGCTGCCCTACATGATCGAGGCACATATGTAATCTTTCTACTGTTGATATGCTGAGTTTGCTGGGATCTGATGGATTATGATATTATGTTCAAATTGTGATTGAGTAATATATTTGGTTCTTATCTTTTATATTGTTGTTCTTAAGTAATTCTTGCATGTTCTCCGTTGCTGTTTATTGCTTTGGCCAAGTAGTAGGTAGTGACTCCAAGAGGAAACTCTATGCTCAATTGTGGGTTCATGCCCCCCGATGACACGCTTGAGTGACAGAAACAGGAGTCTAGGGGATGTGTTGTTGCCACAAGGGGGAAAACACGGTGCTTGTAACCGCGGTTGCAAGGATTGTTTACTTTACGCAAAGTGCTTTTAATGCAGTTGTCTGTTGATTTGGGTTTACACTTTGGGTGGGGCTCGCAAGTTAATACCAGCAAGATGTTCTGGATAGATATCTCAAGGTGGATGATTAGTAGTAGATGCAGTTGGATTTCGGTCTACTTATTTTGGCGTACCGCCCATGCTTTCGAGCCTCGTCCTTTCTTTGTAGCATAGTTAGCATTGTGGTGCGTTTTTAATCCTATCAATTGCCCAGCTGTAATTTGTTTACCTCGCATAGCAGTTTTATCGTCTTTTGGGAGAGAGACATCACTTGTGAACATCACGGGAACCCGGTCCATATTCTCATCAATGTTTACAAGCTCATTTAATTTTCAGTATTTACTTTCAGTTGCTATCGTTATCATTATCCCTTGTGTGTTTGACCTTTGTAAACAACAAGACCGGAGAGATCACTGAACTTCGTTGGGAGCAAAGTTATTTGTGTCGTGTGCGGGTCCAGGAGAAGCAAGTGGTTCTTTTCAGACGGCACATCACTTGCTGACCCACCTACTTATCACTGTCGGAGTCCTACGGGAGACAAACCCTATCCTCTACATAGGGGAAATTTGCTGCTATCCTACATCTCACCTTCCACTTGGGGTAACCAATGAAGGGCGAGAAACCATTATCATCATCTCGCACATCAATCCTTTGTAAACAACAAGACCGGAGAGATTGACAACCTCTCTGAACTCGCTGGGAGAAAAGTTATTTGCTTTTGTGGCCAGGTCCAGGTCAAGTGAGTAACTTATCTCAAATGGCGCCTTGCTCGTTTGACCACCTTCTTGCAGTTCTTGGAGTGCGCCTGAGATAAACCTTCGTATCCTCACTAAGGGAAATTTTCTAGTGGCTACATCTCAACCTTCCACTTAGGGTAGCCAACGAGGAGCACTACTTCTTTGCCATGAAGCATAATTTTTGGCGCCGCTGCCGTTGACTCCAGTCTTCAAGATAGGGTAGTTGCACACTATCTATTAACTTTGCTTTTTAGTCTTGTTAGTTTCCTTTATAGTTTTTTCTTTAGAGTCTTATACCAAAAACCACAAAAAAATTATTTATCTTGTTCTAGTTTGCTTTCTTGTTTTGGTTTGTTTGCTTTGTTTATCTTTGCCTAGTGATGCGATGTTACCGTGGGTATGGAACCACCCAAGTATGGTAGGATGGACACTTTTCACTTGGATCGTCTTCGATCTATTTGTGCTTGCACCAAAAACCCAACCGACTTGGTTGAGGGAAAATCATTGGATGAGCATGCTCATTATACGCGACACCACCTATCTCAGAAAGGGAACACTTGTGGGATCAAATACGAGTTTCTTATTGCTATGCTGAATCTTTGTGACACATTTATGATTTCACTTGTTGTTCTAAAATAGATCGTAAACACCTTCCTTTCCAATGTGATTTTAATGAAAATTTCCTATCATCTTATGCTAAAGGTGTTTATGATTACTTTGATGTTGAAAATATTGAAGAGTTTGTTGCTTTTAAGGGTGCTTATGAAATTGCTTCTTTGATTGAAAAGTATTATGATACTATTCACAAGTCTGAAAACTTTGCAGTCCTTTCTTATTGCTTTGAGAATTATATTTGCAATGATTATATTGAGGATTTTAAAAAAAATGTTTGCTGCCCAAGAAGAGTCTAATGATTGCTATGATGAGGAATCCTATGATTCCAAGGACTACTTGATACAACCCTTTCTGAAGATCTTGATGATGCTTACGCAGATGAACTTGATATAATTCCTCATGTTAAGCACAAAATTGTTGCTATTGCACCCACACTTGATTGTCCTACTATCCTTTTTAAATCTCCAACTCCAGAAAATTTTACTCTTATTAAGGCTCATAGTTATGGATTGCATTTATCTTATGTTCCGAAAGACCGTGTTGAAGACTATACACGTGTGCATGTAGGTCATGAGCAACATGCTTTATGTGATAGTTATATTCTTGTTGTTGTTCATGATGCTACTGAAAAATATTTTGAGAAAGGAAAGATTGGTTGTAGAAACTTCCATGTTACTAAAACTCATCTCTTTATGATGAAAGTTTTGAAGTTGATCTTGTTCCACCTTCCTATGCATGTTGCTTTGTGCTTTCATGATTTATTTGTTTACAAGTTTCCGATGTATATGAAGTGGGTTAGAACTAAATGTGGTTGATATTTTCTTCTTGATGCTCTCTTATTGTGCTTTAATTCTTATTTTTGTGTGAGCATCTTTCATGATCTTCATGCCTAGCTGAAAGGCATAAAAGAAAGCGCTTATTGGGAGGCAACCCAAAATGTTTTTACTTTCAGTTTTAGTGGTCTTGATGCTTGGTACTACTATAGCAACATCATTGTATCTTTATTTTCAAGATTTGTGCCAAGTTTGAGCCTCCAATTGCAAGAAAGATCAAAAGTTCTGACATGCTATCTAGAAACAAATTTTATCTGCTTGACAGAAAAAATCACCAGATCATCATTTTTATCTGATTTTTTTGACACTATGCTTTAAGTTTAGTTGCATAAGTGCCCCTAAAAAATTATTTACTACCTTCTGGTATGTTTTTCACAGATTCTGCCACATTTAGCGTTTTCTCCGTTTTGCAAATTTTAAGCTTGATTTTTTCTTTGCAAAAACTTTTTGGCAATCTTGAGAAAAAGTAGATATTCATGAAAATCATTGTTTCCAGTGGAGAAAAATTATTTATTAAAGGGTACTAACCACTCTAATCAGCTTATAATGAGTTTCGTATGAAGGGAGTTTTCAAGTATGCGAAGGAAGATGATGAAAGAAGACCCGCGAGTGTCAAAATATCAAGCTTGGGGATGCCCCCATGCACCCCAAGAAATGTCCAAGGAGACTCAAGCGTCTAAGCTTGGGGATGCCCTCGTGCATCCCCTTCTCCATCAACAACCATCAATTCGTCCTTCTCCATGCTATATTTTTATCACTTCATGTGTTATGTGCTATGCTTGGAGCGTCTCGCTTTTTTACTTTTTAGTTTGTTTAGTTTTGCTTGATGTTCATAACAAGTTGGACCCTAGCCTTCATTGTTTGGGAGAGAAACACGCTCCACTTCACCCTAGAACTCAACATAGGCTTGCATGCTTATATTTCTGTGTGTGTTCTTTATCTTTTCGTAGCAGCTATCATGCCTAGCTCTTAATTTTCATTCGTATCTTTTTAATAGCTTTTATTTAGGTTGTTGCCTTTGGAACTCTCTTGAATTATCATACTTATCTTGTTTAGAGAGTTGGTCTGTTGCACTGAGTTGTTTGTCTTGCATGAGTAGGTAATTAAGGTTGCTATTATAAGTGTAGTAGTAACTTGCAATAGTTTTGAGGTATCGATTTAAGTAATGTTTGGCCTTTTTGTGCCAGGAGATTGAGAATATTAGTGATAAGTGTCATATTTTTGGCAATCCATTCTTATTTTTGAAAACTACAAAAAATTAGTTGAGAACTCTAGCTACTAGATGGATCGCTAACCTCTGGAGAGGTTGGAATATATAGAGTACCCTCACGTACCATGGGTCGAGGATGTGCAAGGATAGCCAAAACCCCATACACTCCTCCTCGGGGTACTTGTCACTTTATGAACCTCCTGATTAGATAGAGAGTTACCGATAATAAGTGCATGAGTTCTTCGGACTAATGCGAGTATTCGATTGTTGGCACTTCCACCTTCCATATTTTGCTAGCCTCTTCAGTACCGTGCATTTCCCTTTCTCATCTTGAGAGTTGGCGCAAACTTCGTCAGTGCATCCAAGCCCTTGGCATGATACGCTATGTCATCATAAACATCCTTATATTCTTCCTCAAAATAGCCACCATACCTACCTATCAAGGCATTTCCGTAGCCTTTCCGAGATGCATTGCCATGCAACATCCATCATCTCATGACTTTATCTTCATGTCATACATGCTTTTCCTTGATCGAGGAGCCACATGCTAGTTGGGTATTGCCCTCATACTTGCAACATGACGGGCTAGTACCATTGCATATCCTGCCACACTGGCAGAGGCACACATTTGCATACATCATGATAGTTTTTCAGTTTTCTTTATGTTGAGTACTTCTTGTAAAGTTTTATATTTTCATTTTGACGAGGATAGGCCTCGGAAAATCCCATGGTAAGGTACCCTGGGTTTAGATCATATAGAGAAGGTGCAGGTTGGCGATGCTTGTCGGCTAACAGGAGACATGGATTTACCCAGGTTTAGGGCCCTCGATCGGTGAAACCCCTACTTCCTGCTCTTTTGTATTATGATGGAGGTGATTACAGTGTCGGTCGAAGTGAGATCGCTTGGGACCAGAGGTGTTGCTACGAGATTGGATGCCTTAGACGTCCCCTCTCCTAGCCTTTATATACTAGGCTGGGTCGCAAGGAATCCGTCTAGGTTTACAGGAGCAGTTGACTAATC
The DNA here is from genome assembly GCA_950022295.1 of Bromus sterilis. Lineage (NCBI taxonomy): Eukaryota > Viridiplantae > Streptophyta > Magnoliopsida > Poales > Poaceae > Bromus > Bromus sterilis. The sequence continues at coordinate 130,097,719 of OX465601.1, read as the reverse complement.
TAGCTTTAATCTTGGACGCCAAGTTGTGGTTTCCATAACGCCAAGGACTCCTACGTCGGTGCTTCGGTTGGGCCCATCCCGGGCCGGTCAAAGCTTCCAGCGGGCCTCCCGTCTTGAAATGCACCAAGTACCCTCGTTCGCAGGAGTTGTGGGGACACCCCCTCGTCAGTATCCCCCGAGTTCCTGGGGGACTCGAAGAGTCGCGCATGGACTGAAGCCCGTAACCAAATATAGTTGTGTGGCTCGCTTTGTTGCGAGATGTCGACTGTTATTAATGAGAGGTAGCTTTTTTTAGGGATGCTAAGCTGAACGGGCCCAAGGCACTCGACTGGTCGACCCTTGGTGAATTGCGCTAGTGGAAAATACCTCAATAGCCCAATCAAGTTTGCGGCCCTCGACACAAACTTGGATACAAATGGTGTCAAACAAGGTCCATGACACCGCAGGGCTTACAGGATCGATGCCGCCAGTCTCAGCAAATATGACCCTAACGCGTCGGTTAGTGGTTTATCTTTCATCATGCATCGCGCATGGAATCGTCGGGAGTGAAGTCGCGTTATGGCAAGTCCCGGCCCAACCGTTTGTGCAGCGGGGTCTTACTTACGCGCGAGCTTGCGCGGCATCTGGGGTGCAGCGTATCGCCACCCAAGCAATGTTTGTAGGGTCGTAGTTCCAAAATATAATGCACCCACTCGGAACAAAATCGAGTGGACTAATAGCAGTCACTTGCGGAGCGTTCATGAGCTCAGGTGAGGAATAAATATGAGATGCACCCACTTGGTGAGTCGTCGAGTGGACAACTAGCGTGAGCAACCATGGAGCGTTCGAGTGCTCGGGTGAATTGTCCTTTTGCTTATCTTTCGAGTCTTGCTTGTTAGTGCGAGTAGCCACTCGAGCACTTCATCACCTGGGCGAGGGAGCACCCAAACTCTATAGATGTATTTATTCTTGTTGGAGGGGAGTAACCACTCGCACCCTCGAAGCTTAGTCTGTGCTTCCTATGCTTTGCTTTAGCAGTGACAGGGCACTCCCGATGGGAGTAAGATTTTGATGAAATAAAAATTTGAAGGAATAAAAAATCTGAAAAGTAGGGCATCTTTCCAGTGACAGATTTCCTCCGCCGTGTACCAAATCGTCCCATCTGCGTTCCCATGATGTGAGAAGTCATAATGATGCTTGCTGATGACGGTGGCAGGCTGTGAACTATCGCATCTACCTTGCAGTCATAATGATACCTTGGGTACTGTGTTGTGACTCCGCACTGCTGCCGTCTATTGGGTTTCCAAGATTGCGTGGTAACACGTGTGATTTGATGCCTTTTTAAATTTTGCTTGATACGAAGGGCGCCTCGTCTTGGAATCCGAGTGTCAATGTATTGCAGTCACGTAAGCGAAAAAATGCCTCAGGGGAGTGGATGAATCCGCGCTCGAGCCCTCGAGTACCAGTGAATTGTCGTCGCGTAAGCGAAAAACCGCCTTAGGGGATAGGATGAGTCCACGGTCGAGCCCCCGAGTGCCAGTGTATTGTCGTCGCGTAAGAGAAAAACACCTCGGTGGAGAGGGTGAGTCCGCGCTCGATCCCCCGAGTGCCAATGTATTGTCGTCGCATAAGCGAAAAATGCCTCGGGGGAGAGGGTGAGTCTACGCTCGAGCCCCAGAGTGCCATGGCCTGTAGTCGAGGCAACACATGTTTTATTGCTTTAGTTTTTACATGAGTTGCTTGTGGGCAGTAGTGCTGATATTGAGTTGCTGGGGCGAAAGGTGCCCGTGGGTAGTTTATGGGTAGAAGAGGCGTGGGTTTGCCACATTCCACGGGTTTCCCACGTCTTCGCCGGTCTTCGGGTTCTTCAGCCTGTAGGCTCCTCCCCTATTACTTCTGAGATTATGTAGGGTCCTTACCACTACGGTGCGAGTGACGAGGGGGTGTCCCCACGACTCCTAAAGATGAGGGTACCTAGTGCGTGTCAAGACAGAAGGCCCATTGGAATCTTCGACCGCCCCACGACTGACCCAATCGAAGCACCGACGTAGGAGTCCTTGGCGATTATGGAAGATGTGACTTGGCGTCCAAAACTAAAACTAGATTAGGCAACTGTCTCCGTAAACCTAGATGAACTCCTTGCGACCCAGCCTAGTATATAAAGGCTGGGAGAGGGGACGTCTAGGGCATCCAATCTCATAGCAACACTTCCGGTCCCGAGTGATCTCGCCTCGACCACCACTGTAATCGCCTCCATCATAATACAAAAGAGCAGGAAGTAGGGGTTTCACCGATCGAGGGCCCTGAACCTGGGTAAATACATATCTCCTGTTAGCCGACGAGTATCGCCAACCTGCACCTTCTCTCTGCGATCTAAACCCAGGGTTCCTAACCATGGTATTTTCCGAGGCCGATCCTAGTCAATTGGTGCCGACCATGGGGAAGACGCAGGTTGGAATCACGATCTCGGTGGTTCCATCATCAACAACCAGCAACTCAGCGGTTCAAGAAAGATCCATCCCACTCGAAGATCTCAAGTTCATCGCAAGCCTCTCCGTCGCGCCACCGAGCTTGCTCGGCCAACAACAGGGCCAAGATAAATTTTTCAGCGACTACCAAAGTCGCACCCGACGAAGAAGGAGTTGATGACCCAGATTACGAACTCAAACCTCAGTCACGAGATCAGCTACAGCGCCAGATCAGGTGAAAGAATTCCACATTGAAGTTTCGCTCGAGCAAACATCACATTCCACAGCAATTCCAGCCGCCACCCGAGTACCCGCCGCCACCCGGTCACCCGCTGCCACCACGACAGGGACTCTGATACCCGCCCCGGTGAATACTACGACCCTGACCAAAGACCGGACGAGTTCGCCAAGATGATCTGAAACAACTCAATTAACGACGGAATCGAGCTCGACCCAAGGTTTCACTCCCGCTCCAAAGACCACTCGCGGACATGCCGCATCACAAGAAGAAGAAGACACGCCGACTCGATCAGTCTCTCACCCAAGGAGAAGCTAGATGGGCCCTGCAAAATCCACTATTTCAAAGACGATTGGGGGCGCCTCCGAGCAGGCCACACCTTGAGGAGCTGCCGCATGTTTACCGAACTCTCTGATAGAATAAAAGAATAGAAGCAGCGCAAAGCCAAACGGGCTCGAGAAGCGGCGCAGCCACCAGCGCCTAATGCAGAAGAGCAATATACGTTGTCTCACGGACGGGTTTGCATGATCCAAGAAGGACGACCCTCAAAGGAAAAAACAGGAGGTGAACACCCTGCAAGCCCGAGCATCCGAAGACATGTTGGCAGAAGAACCCTATTACTTATGTGATTCAGAAGTCAACATCACTTTCTCGCAAGACGATCATCCACACGCAGTTCCAAGGACAGGGAACGCGCCGCTGGTTCTCGAAGCACAGATTGGCGGGTACGACATGACTCGAGTATTCATGGACGGGGGGAGTAGCCTGAACATCATCTTCACCGACACTTTATGCAAGATGCCGATCCCACGAAACGTCTGGAAGAAATCAGGCATCACGCTCTACGACATAGTACTGGGCGAGGCAGCCTCCTCCCTAGGAACAATCAAGCTCGACGTAGTTTTTGGCAGCAAAGAAAACTTCGCAAGAAAAACCATCAAGTTCGAAGTACCCGACTGGCTGTCCCCATACCACGCCATACTCGGCCGACCAGCGCTTGCACAATTCATGGAAGTCCTGCACTATGCATACCTCAAGCTCAAGATGCCGGGACCCACAGGGGTCATCACGGTCAACGGAAGTTTCAGCAAGTCAGATCTATGCGATCGAGATTTCATCAAATCTCTGACACATTTGGAGCGCAACAGCAACTCGAAAAAATAGCCATGAACGTCTTTCCACTAGCCATCAGAAGTGAAATAAAGGAAATCACTCGTGACTTCAGTGTCGTCAACGACACTATCACCCACAGAGTGCACCCAACAAACTCGGACAAGACGGTCTGAATCTATGCTCATTTACTAGAAGAACAAGCAACAGATCTTTTGACCTTCCTCCGTGAGGAGTGGAAATTTTTCGCTTGGTGATGGCTTCTCGCCCCTCGTTGGTTACCCAAAGTGGAAGGTTGAGATGTAGACAGCAGTAAATTTCCCTCCGTGAAGATACCAACGTTTGTCTCCAGTAGGACTCCGACAACGACAGGAAGGTGACAATGAGGCAAGCAATTAGGCGGTTGACGTGGACCTGCACACACAATAGATAACTTTGCTCCCAACGAGTTCAGAGAGGTTGTCAATCCCTCCGGCCTTGTTGTTCACAAAGGATCAAACGTACGGGATAATAATGATAGTGATAGCAACAGAAAATTAAATAAAGCAGAAAATAAATAGTGGGTGTAAACAGTATTGGAAATATGGACCGGGTCCCATGATGTTCACTAGTGATGTATCTCTCCCAAAATACGATAAAATAGCCATGCGAGGTAAACAAATTACAGCTGGGCAATTGACATGATTATGTGCGCAAACCAATGCTAACTATGCTATAAAGAAAGGAAGAGGCTCAGAAGCATGGGCAGTACGCCAAGACAAGTAGACCGAAATCCATCTGCATCTACCTATTAATCATCCACCTTGATATATCTATCCAGAACATCTCGCTGGTATTAAGTTGCGAATCCCACCCAAAGTGTAAACTCAAAGAAAAAGACAATTGCATTAAAGAACTTTGCGTAAAGTAAACAATCCTTGCACCCGCAAGTACAAGCACCGTTGTTTTCTCCCTTGTGGCAACAGCACATCCCCTAGACTCATGTTTCTGTCACTCAAGCTAGTCATCAGGGGGCATGAACCCACAATCATGCATAACGCTCCCTCTTGGAGTCACTACCTACTACTTGGCCAAAGAAATAAACAACAACGGAGAACATGCAAGAATTACTCAAGAACATAAATATAAAAGAGAATCAAATATATTACTCAAACACAATCTGAACATAGTCTCATAATCCATCAGATCCCATCAAACTCAACATAGCAACAGCAGAAAGATTACATATGTGCCTCGATCATGTAGGGCAGCTCATGAGGTCTAAACCATGAAGAACAAAGAGGGGAGGAGAACATCACATAGCTACTGATCATGGACCCATGGTCCAAGGTGGACTACTCACGTATGATCTAAGCTAAGCTCTCCAATGGAACTAGTGGGGGTGCATCCAACTTGCTTGCTCAAGAATACCTAGAGCTCATTTGAGGAGGCTCATCATTGGAATATACAAGCCAAGTTCTATAGTGTGAAGGTCCCCACATAGCTATATGCATGAATGATAATCTCTATGGAGTACAAGATATAAGATGGAGTACGAGTGTGGATCTCTCAAAAGGAATAGTAGTGTGCCCCCTTCTCTCTTTTTATTTATTTTTCTCTTTTTTCTATTTTTTTGTATTTTTTTGGTGGCCTCAATGACTCTTTCTATTTCTCTCATTTGTCCCCTTTGGGATCTTTTGATTTTGTCCTCTTTGGGATCTTTTAGTTTTGTCCTCTTTGGGATCTTTTCTTCACTTTAGGGGCAACACTCTATATATTAAAAGAAGTATAGAAGATCATTCACACTTTACAAAAGTACTCAACATAAAGAAAATGAAACTATCATGATGTATGCAAATGTATTCCTCTACCGGTGTAGCAGGATATGCAATGATACTAGCGCGTCATGTAGCAATGGTTAGGGCAAGTCCCAACTAGCATGCGGCTCATCGATCAAGCAAAAGCATGTATTACATGAAGACCAAGTCATGAGAAGGTGGATGTTGCATGGCAATGTATCTCGGAAAGGCTATGGAAATGCCTCGATAGGTAGGTATGGTGGCTGTTTTTAGGAAGGATATAAGGGGGTTTATGATGACAGAGCGTATCATGCCAAGGATTTGGATGTACCAGCGAAGGTGGACGCCAACTCTCGGAGTGAGAAGGAGGCAATGCTCGGCACAGGAGAGGCTAGAAAAATATGGGTAGGTGGAAGTGTCAACTTTCGAATACTCACATTAGTCCAAAGAACTCAAGCACTTATTATCGGTAACTCTCAATCTAATAAGGAGGTTCACAAAGAGACAAGTACCCCGAGGAGGAGTGTATGGGGGTTTGGTTATCCTTGCGCATCCCCGACTCAAGGTACGTGAGTGTACTCTAATATTCGATCCCTCCAAAGATTAGTGATCCATCTAGTAGCTAAAGTTCTCAACTAATTTTGTAGGTTTTTCGAAAATAAACACGGATTGCCCAAAATACGACATCTATCACTAATAGTCTAAAGCTCTTGATACCAAAAGTTCAAATGTAACATCCCAAAATTTTCCAAATTTTGGAATGTTAATTAATAATATAATATTAATTGAATTGTTTTGATTTTGGGGTAAATGAAAAACTTTTCCCTTGAGTTTTTGTTTAAACCTTTACAAACCATTTAATAAAATTGGATAATCATTTATCCAATAATGAAAATTTTGGTTGTGAACTTTATTCAAAATTTCAAAGAATGATTTTCTTTTGTCCTTTTGAAATTTGGTACGAACCACAATTAAATATTTCCGAGTGAGAATAAAATGACTTTCTTAAATTTATTGTGGTCCCATACTCATTCTCGAATTCTTATTTTGGAGTTTATTGGATATTGACGTTTAAGAGATATTTAAATATTTCCAATAATTTAATAAACAAAATGAGAGGAGATAATATGACTTCTCCAAAAGCAGTATTCAATTTTTTTAATAATGTCGTTAATGAGTTTTTTTTATAAAAATCTATTTCTAAAATGTATTCTGAGAGGGAAATATAGTTTTCCTAGACTCTCTATGTTTTATTTGGCCTATACAATTTTATTTGAGAGTGTTTAATCCAGATAATAAAAATAGGATTCCTAAGTCAATTGGACTGAGGTCATCTATCTAAATTTTTTTCCCCTATCTCTCTTTCCTTTTTATTTATCTTGGGCCAAATTTCCACTAAGGCCCATAGCCCGAGCGAGCTGTCTTCTTCCTCTCATTCGTTCATGTGTACGTGAACACAGAAGCAAATGGCCATGGCAACTGAAGCTCTTCCTCCTTTCCTCCCATATACTCTTTTGACTGATTCACTTCAGAACCTACATAAAAATTGTGGACAAGTTCATGAGGAATTCATTCATGGAAACAAACACGCGTTTTAATGCTTTTAATTGTCCATCATTTTCTCCATGAATGACATTAAATTCATTTCCAAAACCTCGCTTTTAATGCCCATTATTTCTCCATAAATTCCATTAAATCTATTTCCAAAACCTCGCTTTTAATGTTCATTATTTCACCATGAATGCCATTAACTCCATTCCAAAACCTCACCCACTCTCCTTCTATGGACCTCCCATGACCCTATAAATACCGCCCCTAGGACCCCTTTGAACCACACATCCCCACGCATAAAGTCCCTCTCCAAAGCCCTCTCCTTCGTGCGCAATTTCTCGTCGGAGGAAAGATGCATCCACACTTCCGGTGAAGATTTTTGTCGCCATGAAAGGTACCTAGTCCATATTTCTTCCTCTAGTTTCTTCCCCTTGCCGATGCGCACCGTTGTGACATATTTTTCCTCTCGATTGCAAGGCCGGAGCACGCCGTCCCTGTCATTGTACTCTTCATGTGTTCTTCTCTACTCCGGTGGAACTTCTCGGCTATCCGAAGGCGAACATGGAGCTATAACCTTGTCCATCGAGTAGCCCAAATCATCCTCTATCCCGTTCGGCTGTTTATTGACGCCCGCGACCTTTTTCCAAAATTCCGGCGAGATCTCCGGTGAGCCTTTCTCCCCTCTTTGTTCATCATTTTATTTTGTAAAAATCGAATGGGTACAGACGTATCAGAACTCGCCATTTTGCATCCTTTTTTTTAATCCCGTAATTCATTTTAGCAAAAATAGTCAAACTTCAGAAATTCATATCTTCTATCCCGTAAGTCGGATTTCGACAAATTTCATATCCCCGGATTCCCTAGAACATGTAGTTTATTTTGGTCCAGTAATATTTCACTTTTGGTAATTCGAAATTTAACTCAAATTTATTATGTGAATTTGAGTATATTTATTATTCCTCTCATTCTATAATTTATTTAGAAATCTTTCCTTGACCAAATTTGATCCTAAGTGTCATACCTTTATGTTAGGACACTTGTCACATTCTTTTCATCATGTTGATACCCTATTGTTGACATTTCTCGCATTCTTTCCATTATATAAGAACCTTATTTGACCTCAAGCCTTTGTTTCAACTTTCATTTAGTTATATCTCTTTTTTATATAAATTTGGCTACAAAAATTCAATCTTCTCAACAAGATCATCATGATTTCTATCGGATCTTTTTGAATCCAATACAAGAATTGATTTCCTATTCAAATATGCATATGGACAAACCAACCGAGTTTGACATACTCTCCATCCAATTGATTTTATAATCGAACTCCAACATATCCAATTGATTTTACAATCCTCGGATATATGATTTCCATCATATTTCCATCCAATCCAACTTGATCCTATCTCAACCTATCCATGCCATAGTAATTAGTTTTAATAACTAAATATTTATGTTGTAATTGTATCTTATTTGGATCTTCACTTTGGATTGAGTTGTGTGTTGAAGTGTTTCTCTTTTACCGTTAGATATATTGTAACGAGATGGAGAGATGACTACGAGTAGAATATTTCATCGTCAGGATCCAGGCAAGTTACTCTTTTGATCATGCTCCACTATTACCTATATTTTTTTATATGCATTGTAGTCCAACTTAAATATTATGCATTGATAGGATTATATATTATGCTATGCTATTACACCCAGTAGTTCATTGAGGTAGGTCTGAACCTTATATCATTGTCGCCACCGTGTAGAATTATACGGCTTTGCTAAGTAGACGTGGATTGGGAAGTGATCCATTATGAGGTATGAGTGACTAAACAGGACCAAGATAATCTTAATGAACCACCTGGGTGGAATGGTTGGGGGCACCCTGGAGGAACCAGTGGATTTGCCTGAGTGACCTGGAGATGGCCAGTAATCACTGCGGAATGCCACCCAGGCTTAAAGGGATCAATCATATTTTTCATAACTAGAAGCTTACGTGTGCAGCCACAAGCTATTATGGGCTCTGGCTTGGTTGATTAGTTGTAGTGACTCTTACTAGGTGGTGCTACGAACGTAGTTATGAGTAGGTGGGATGGGCACCGCCAGAGTGAGGGAAACTCTTCTGAAAGACCATGTCTCGACCTTCCTGTTTCCATACAGCGTGTAGTGTGGCGAATACCAAAGGAGGTGGTCGAGTCTTGTGGGGAAAAGTGCACAAACCTCTGCAGAGTGTACAAACTGATCATGATTAGCCGTGTCCACGGTTACGGACAACTTTGAGCATCTAGAAGTGGGAATGTTGACGGATCTCATCATATTTAATTAATCAATCGGGTTTAATCAACTTTGGGAATAGATTGACTTGGAGAAACCAACTCAATCATATTATGAGTTTTGTAGTATTGTTATGATACTATTTGAGTAGGACAAAATCAGCTTTATGCAAGTTGAAACATAGAGCTTTACCACCAGCCAAAATTTCATGTAGAAGATAGGTCTGGTATATATTCTTTTGGGAGTAACTTGCCGTACATTCAAAGTACTGACCCATTTTGGGTTGTAACCTTCGTTGTTGCAGGATTGTATACGACGAGTAAGTGATACGATGTAGGGTTACGATGTCTACACTCAACTTTGTCGTTGGTGTTGATGGGACTCCACTTATGTATTGCTTGTTTCCGCGGTGTATTCTAGCCCAAAGGCTATAAGGTAATAAATACCATGTGTTTACCTTACTTTTTGACATGTGATTCTTGGTATTTCATCGAGTACTATGTGTGCTAGCATACTGATCCAGGGATAGCACAGAAGCATAGTAGACTTGGTTCCTTTTGGGATCGGGTCGTTACATCAAAGATTACTCACTTCAATACCTCAAAACTATTGCAAGTTACTACTACAATTGAATAGAAACCTCAATTACCAACTTCAAGTCAAGACACACAACTCAGTGCAGCAGCCAAACTCTCTAAACAAGATAAACATGAAAACTCAAGAGAGTTCCAGAAACAAACTAAACAAAATCTCTTAAAAAGATAAGCATGAAAACTCAGAGCTAAACATGATAGCAGCTACGAAAAAGATAAAGAACACACACAACAAAGATAAGCATGGAATATCCTATGATGTGTTCTAGGTTCTGAAAGTGGAGCGTGTTTCTCTCCCACACAAAGAAAGTTGGGTTCTAACTTCTTATGAACAGCAAGCAAAGCTAAAGAAAACTAAAAAGGAAATAAAGAGAGAGACGCTCCAAGCATAGCACATAACGCATGAAGTGATAAAAATATAGTGGAACGAAAGACGAACTGATAATTGTTGATGGAGAAGGGGATGCATGGGGGAATTCCAAGATTAGACGCTTGAGTCTCCTTGAATATTTATTGGGGATGCATGGGGGCATCCCCAAGCTTGAGCGTTTGACATTCCTGAATCTTCTTTTATCATCTTCCCTCGCACACTTGAAAACTCCCTTCATACATAACTCATCATAAACTTATTAGCGAGGTTAGTACCCATAATAAAATAATTTTTCCTCTACTGGAAATAAGGATATTCTTGAAGCGCTACTGTTTCTCAAGATTTCCAAAAAAGTTTTTGCAAAGAAAAAGCAAGCTTAAGGTTTGCAAAACGAAGAAAAGGCAAAACAAGACAGAATCTGTAAAAAACAGAACAGCAGGTAGTAAAGAATTTTTTAGGGATACTTCTGCAACTCAAATAAATAAAACTCAGAACATACAAAAGTTCCATGATTGTATAGAGCACGTTGTGTAAAAAGTTTAGCTCAAAAAGATGAACTGGGATTTTTCTATGACTTTTCCCGTCACGAGGACAAAATCTGTTTTCTGGATAGCATGTCACAACTTTCACTTCCCTTGTCATATGAGGCTATATTTGGCACAAAGCTTGAAAAGGAAAGATACAATGATGTTGCTACAGTAGTAACAATCATCAAGACCACTAAAAACAGAAGAAAAACAAAAAGGAAAACCTAAATTCGTTGCGGGCTGCCTCCCGAAAGCGCTTCTTTAAAGCCATTAGCTAGGCTTAATGCAAAAAGGATCAAGTTTTATCATGAAAATAACTAGGCCGTGTAACGGACTCAAAAGGTAACTTAATCTTATTTCTAGGGAAGTGTTCCATCCCTTTATTGAGAGGGAATTGTAATTTAATAATCCCTTCTTTCATATCAATAACAGCACCCACGATGCGAAGAAAAGGGCGTGCCAAAATAATTGGACAAGAAGGTTCACATTCAATGCCCATAATAGTAAAATCAACGGGAACATAATTGTCATTTACAATGATAAGAACATCATCGATCTTCCCCAAAGGTTTCTTTACGGAAAAATGGACAAGACGAACACCAAAAGAACAAGGATGAAAAGGTTTCAATTCAAATATATCATACATTCTTTTGGGCATAACGGAGGTACTAGCTCCAACATCACATAAAGCATAGCAAGAGAAGTTATTCAACTTAATTTTAATCATAGGATCCCAACCATCTTCTAGCTTTCTAGGTATGGAAGCTTCTACTCTAAGCTTGTCCTCCCTAGCTTTAATGAGAGCATTAGTGATATGCTCCGTGAAGGCAAGATTAAGTGTGCTAGTGTGGGGATCTCTAGACATCTTGTGAAGGAAATGAATAACTTCAGAAAGGGTGCAATTATCAATATCAAGGTCACTACTATCAAGTAAAGTGTTAGTGGTGTCCTTTAGGCTCACTTGTTTGGTAGCTTCTATAGTCATAGGAGTTTCTTCTTCTACGGTTGAGGTCATAGCATCACCATAAATAGGTCCTATGGGACTAGGGGTGCATTGGGTGCTAAGAGTTTGGATATCCTCAACAACTTGGATAGTAGCAACGGTATGGTGTGTAGGAAGGCTCTTAATTCTATCTTCTTCCTCCTTTTATCTAGCCCATCTCTCTTTAAGTTTAGCCATCATCCTAATGTTTTCACTAATTTGCACTTGAATAGCGTTCATAGGAGTGACCTTCCTCTCCTCAAGAGGAGAAGTTCTAATTTTAAGAAATTCTACTTCATGGGCTAAATTTTCTACCTTCGACGAGAGATTATCTAATTTGTCTAGTTTTTCCTCTACACTCTTGTTGAAGGCTTTTTGGGTAGTGATGAAGTCTTTAAGCATACTCTCTAATTCAGAAGTGGAGTTCTTGGTGCTAGGATAAGTGTTGTTGTTCCCGTAGTTGTTGGAGGGGAATGGTCTAGGATTGCTACCAAAATTACTCCTAGAATCATTGTTATCGAAGTTGTTTCTAGAGATAAAGTTCACATCTACTTGATCTTGAGAAATCAAAGAATTTAAAGGAACATCATGAGGATCAATAGGAGATTGCTTGGTAAGTAGAGACATAATCAAGTCAACTTTTTCATTTAGGGAGGAGATCTCCTCGACAGAGTTTACCTTCCTACCTGTTGGAGCTCTTTCGGTGTGCCATTGGGAATAGTTGGTCATCATCTCATCGAGTAGTTTTGTGGAAGCACCAAGCGTTGTTGACATAAAGGTTCCTCCCGCGGCCGAATCTAGTAAGTTCCGCGAGGTAAAGTTCAAGCCTGCATAAAAAGTTTGGATAACCATCCAAGTAGTCAAACCATGCGTAGGGAAATTCTTAACAAGAGATTTCATGCGTTCCCAAGCTTGGGCAACGTGTTCATTATCCAATTGCTTAAAATTCATAATATTACTCCTCAATTGGATAATCTTAGCTGGGGGGTAGTACTTCCCAATAAAAGCATCCTTGCACTTATCCCAAGAATCTATGCTATTCCTAGGCAAGGATTGAAACCCGATTTTAGCTCCTCCTCTCAAGGAGAAAGGAAAAATATTAAGCTTAACAATATCACCATCTACTTCTTTGTACTTTTGCATATCACAGAACTCAACAAAATTATTTAGGTAAAAAGCAGCATCATCTCCAGCACCGGAGAAGTGATCTTTCATAACAAGGTTCAGCAAAGCAGGTTTAATCTCATAAGAAGGTGCTGAAGTGGTAGGTGGAGCAATAGGAGTGCAGATAAAGTCACTGTTGTTATGACTACTGAAGTCACACAACTTGGTGTTCTCGGAGTAACCCATAGCAACAGCAAGCAAGGTAACTATTTTTTTGATTTTTGATAAAGGACACTAAAGAAAAAACTAAAAGGTAAACTAACAAGACTAAAAAGCAAAGATAAAATATAGTGTGCAACTCCCCTATCTTGAAGAGTGGAGTCCCCGGCAACGGCGCCAGAAATTAGGCGGTTGGCGGGACCACTCTTCTGCTGCGCTTCGGAATCCCCGGAAACGGCGCCAGAAATTAGCTTTGATGGCTTCTCGCCCCTTGTTGGTTACCCAAAGTGGAAGGTTGATATGTGGACAGCAGAAAATTTCCCTCGGTGAAGATACCAAGGTTTTTCTCTAGTAGGACTCCGACAATGACAGGAAGGTGACAACGGCGCTAGCACTTAGGCGGTTCACGTGGACCTGCACACACAACAGATAACTTTGCTCCCAACGAGTTCAAAGAGGTTGTCAATCCCTCCGGTCTTGTTGTTCACAAAGGATCAAACGTACGGGATAATAATGATAGTGATAGCAACAGAAAAGTAAATAACACAGAAAATAAATATTGGGTGTAAACAGTATTGGAAATATGGACCGGGGTCCCATGATGTGTCGGGACCCAGGGTTAGCGTATGTAGTTCCGGTCACAATGCAATCACATGGAGAGCCGAGAGCCGTACCCACTTGTCTAAGCAGACAAGGCCAAGCACAGATCACTCTCGGTAAGCATCGAACGTGAGGGGCATCCCATCCAGGCCGGATGATCAACTGAGATGGGTCCTCATTGGCCGCTTACAAGTCTAATTGCTTATGGGTGGTGAATCCCATACTCATAGACAAGTCTCCTCAACCATTTTATCGATTGAATCATAACCCTTACATAGACTTACTCCAGCCCGATCACTTAGTCGGGGTCTAGGGCGGGCTCAATCATACAACAAAGTGTGCACGTGACAGAATTTCGAGCAATCGCATCGCGATGCCCCAAGCTGCGCACATCTAAGGGCCACTTGGTGTATGAAAGACCGCCACCCAGATCACAACTAAGGTCACGAAAACCCATACTAAGACATGCATGTTATAATCATACACACAGCACACATGTCTAGTATAAAAAGATGGTAATCACAACATGAACTTTACAAACTCATAGTCTTTATAACTTCTGCTAAACAGAGCAGACATAGTGGTTATATTACAAGCAGAGATCACGTGTCTGTGATCCAACATTACATCAAACATCAATGGAAGCAAATTATGTCTTAGTAAAGACAAGGTTAACAAATGGCTTAAGAAGCCTGAAAGAAAATACAACGACCCTCCAAACGGCACAGCATGTTGTCTGGAACTATACGACCTGGTCCACGTCGAGCCCGAGGTAGAGTCCACCATCAGGGTCGGTGGTCTCGTCTCTAAAACATAGAATAAGCAAACGTGAGTACAAAGTCGTAGTCAGCAAGACTTACATAGCAACTATACTACTCATGCACATGTATCAAGGCAAAGGGAGGTGGGGTTTCACTTGCAGAAAAGCCAGCTTTGACTTGGCTAGTCCTGTACTACGAATACCACAAAGAGGTAAGGAGCGTACACGAGTCCAAGTAACAAGTCTCCAACCAATACACCACTATGGATACTTCCTCGACTTCCCCAAAAGGAAGCACACCACAGCACTCACGCTTATCTTGGCAAGTTTTAAGAGTAACTGATCAAGTTGTCTATGATCAAGTAAAGGTCTCCAAGTAGTCCATAACCGTGAACACGGCTATTCGAATAGTTCCTTCACCCTGCAGGGGTGTACTGCTACACACACGCCTCATCAGTTACCGCCTGGGGATGGACCCTTCAATTGAGTACCGCCAAGGATGCTGCCACGACACTTCACTCACGGCACCATCTCTAGTCCTAGGGAGACGTCTATTTGAGTTGGGACCACAATCGGAATCCGGCCGATTTTTCCGATGCGGACTCAAACGTTGTGTGACCGCCATCAAGCTCAACTCGATCATGATCACTTGATTCAATGTGCCCACAACCTACGCCAACCACTTACCTTGGTTCCACCTGCTTGAGATCGTTAAAGGGAAAACTACTTGTGACTCCTGGACAGGTCCGGGGTGAGGTAATAGGCCGAGAGGGGTCAGTGAGCCCAATGTGTGGTTTTACTCTTAGTCTTGGATAACAACACAAGAACTCGGGCTTAAGGCGGTGTTCAACGAGACAACCCACTGTGTACTCCTACACAACCTTTCATCGTTCACCTTGTTTAGGTCCATTCACCAACACGTTACCACCATCAGTCACATGATCACTACCATCCCGACTCACAATAAAGTAGCCTCAGGTAACAACTCTAAGCATGCAATAAGCTGTAACAGTTGCAGTGGCCACATGATATCAAACAACTCCTACATCTGCTAGGATTGTGGTTTGCTTACTACTGTGACAAAATGATAGGTCATGCAAAGGAATGGGTTCAATTAGCGGTAGAACGTATCATGGTGACATCCTAAACATGCATAAGCGAGAATGAGAGGGAACTGGGATTTTGTCGACATGATCAAAGAGGGGGTGCTTGCCTTGCTGACGATCACGATGTAACACTCTTCTGACGTGAGGTTGAACTCGTCTCCGAGATCAACTCTACCAGGAAGATGCAATCATCGAAGCACTGGAAGTAAAGCACAATCAAGATAATACAATGCACATTCAATATGCAAAACAAAGCATGGCAAGGTGTTGATGTGACCTATGTTTAAATTGCAACATGTTAATTGAAGTTGATTTGAAAAGTGAATTCAAAATCAAACTCCAAATGGTATTCAAATTAGGTCAACTTGCATTTTCTAATGTTTGTTTATTGAAAATCAATTGTTCATGTGTGTGAAATGCTTCTGAAGTGTAAGTGATCACCTTTGCATTGCATTGGTTGAATTTCAAATGAGCATAGCATTTTATTTGATTTAATCCAAATGATCCAAATAGAAAAATGCTACTGGTTCATCAAGATAACTTGTTCAAACATGGTTGAAAGTTGGTTATTTGGATAGAGAATTTTATTCTGATCAATTTTCATATATTACACTTTGAATTTGGAGTTATAGATTAAAAGATATTCAAATTCAAAGTTTTGCTTATTTTCTGGAATTTCTGGATTAAATTTAATTGATTTAAGATTTACTACGTCAGCACTGAGTCATGCTGATGTCAGCGGTTGACTAGTCAACTAACCAGTGGGGCCCTCTGGTCAGTGAATGGGGGCTTAATTAAGTTTCTATTAATTTAAACACTGATTAATTAGGGGCCCTGGGCCTAGTGTTAGTGAGAGGAGGGGGTGGTTTAACAGGGTCATTAGGCCCTAATGGCGACGGCTTGACGCCGGTGAATTGGCCACGGCGGCGCCTCGCCGGGATCCCGGTGCAGGCCATGGGAAGGGCCACGGCGGCCACCAGCGCGTGCCCCGTGCTCTCGCGCATCGCGTAGAGCAAGCGGGGGTCACGGGGGGGCTCTAGGTCCACGTCGGCGTCGAGCCCGCGGCAGCCGGAGCCACTGACCTCGATGGGACGGCTATTCAGAGCTCGGGGTGGAGAACTGGTAGGGGGGTTCGAGGCTGCGGCTCACCAGGAGCTCGATGGTGAGCACGGCGAGGCTGGAGAGTGACTGGAGGCGGCGAATTCGACCAAGGCGTCCTCGACGGCCGGCAGTGAGGGATTAAAGCGGGCGTCGTCTTCGGTGCGCCTCGGGCCAGATTGGAGCTTCAGCTCGAGGAATACGGCCACGGTGGTGCCCCTGGACAAGGTGGGGTGGAGTTTGGAGGCTCTTGGCCGCGGCGGCTCACTGGGGTGTACTCCGGTGAGCTCTCGGGGCGGCTCGAAAATGGCGGCAGAGGAGAGGAGAGAGGTCGCAAGGGGAGGGGAAAGTGGGAGGAAGCTCCCAGGCGTGCGGTGGCGAGGAGAAAGCGGCAAGGGAGGAGCCAGGCAGGGAGGTGGTGTGGCGGCCATGGCCACCGCATGCGCTCCAGCGAGCAGCATCGGGGCCAGGGGTAGGGGTGACCCTGCTGCCCCTGGTGGGCTAGCTAGGCCTCGGCTAGGCGCCAGGTAAGTGGGCCTCGCCACAGGTAGGTCTTCTTTCCTCTGTTTTCCTTTTTGTTTTTTCCTTTTATTCTTTTCTGTTTTTGTGTTTTGATTTGATCTCAAAGCCAAACCAATTTATAAAATTCTAAAAACTTTATTGTGAGCTAGTGGCACATATATAAGTCCACTCACAAAGTTTCAGAATTATTGAAATTATATTTAAATAATTTCAATTGCAAATACATTAAATATTTAAGTTCCAAAGGGCTTTTGGAATTTTAGAATAATTTGAGAGCATGAAGTGGGACCCACTTCACTTGAAATGTGATCATGCCCATTTATGAGACTTTTCAAAAAGTTCAAAGCATTTTTTGAAAAAGATTTTTGTCTGGCCTTTTATTAAAATATTTTGGGGCTTTTCTGCTTCCCCAATTCTTTTCTTTTGCAAAAATTTCATGATGCAAAAAAGCAAGTTAGGTTAAACACAAACCTAATTTAGGGTTCTGACAACTCGCCCCCACTCAAAAGAATCTCGTCCCGAGATTCAGAAGTCGTCGGGAGGAAGGTGGGGTACTCAGCTCGTATACGATCCTCTCGTTCCCAGGTAGCTTCTTTCTTTGAATGCTGTGACCACTGCACTTTGAGGAATCTGATCTTCTGACGTCTGGTGCTACGCTCGGCTTCATCAAGAATACGAACAGGGTACTCTCGATATGAAAGGTTATCTTGGAGATCAAGCGTTTCGTGGTATACTTCGCGGATGGGGTCCTTGAATCAACGCCTGAGTTGAGAGACGTGGAAGACATCATGAACCTGGGAGAGGTGAGGGGGTAGTTCCAATTGGTAGGCAACTTCTCCATGCTTAGCGAGAATGCGAAAGGGACCGATATAACGTGGGGACAACTTGCCTTTGATACCGAAGCGATGGGTACCCTTCAGAGGAGTAACCCGAAGGTAAGCCTTCTCATCCAGATTGAAGCTTTCTTCCCTATGATGACGATCATAATAGCTTTTCTAACGATACTGGGCTGTCTTCAATTTCTCACGAATAATGCGAACCTGCTCTTCTGCATCCTGAATAAAATCTGGTCCAAATAATTGTCTTTCACCGATTTCTGACCAGTTTAGGGGTGTTCGACATTTCCGTCCATAGAGAAATTAAAAAGGAGCCATGCCCAGACTAGATTGGAAGCTATTGTTATACGCAAATTCGGAAAAAGGAAGAGAATTCTCCCATTTCTTTCCGAAAGAGATAACACAAGCTCTGAGCATGTCTTCGAGAATTTGATTTACCCTTTCTACTTGACCACTGGACTACGGGTGATAAGCGGTGCTAAAGGATAGGTGGGTTCCCATAGCATTCTGAAAACTTTCCCAAATCGAGAAGTGAAAATACTACCACGGTCTGAATTGATTTCCAAAGGAACACCGTGAAGTGACACAATTCGGGAGACATAAAAGTCCGCTAACTGGCTAGCAGCTATAGACTCACGAACGGGAAGGAAGTGAGCAACTTTGGAAAGTCGATCAATGACAACGATTATGGCATCATTTCCTTTTTGGGTTTTTGGAAAGCCAGTGATGAAATCCATACTGACTTTATCCCATTTCCACTCGGGGATAGGCAAAGGTTTAAGAGTACCAGCAGGTCTTTGATGTTCTGCCTTAACGCGATGACAAACACCACATTCAGCAATGAACTGGGAAATTTCTCTCTTCATCCTAGTCCACCAAAATCTCTGGCGTAGATCTTGATATATTTTTGTGCTACCGAGATGAATCGAGAGGGGTGTGTCATGGGCTTCTTTGAGGATGAGTTGCCTTAGTTCCCTATTCTTAGGTACTACCAAACGATTTCCAAAGAATATCGTTCCTTTGCTATCTGTGGAGAAACATTTAGCAACTCCGCTAGCAATGTTCTCCTTGATCCGGCGAACACCTCGTGCACGCCTTTGGGCAACTATGATTTGATCCTCAAGAGTTGGTTTCGCCACCAAGTTGAAAAGAGATCCACGAGGAACAATCTCGAGGTTGAGCTTTCGAAATGCCTCATGAACAAGTGGTTGATACTGTTGTAACATGAGGTTGTTACAATACGACTTACGACTTAGTGCATCATCCATGACATTGGCTTTGCTTGGGGTGTAAGAAATTCCTAAGTCATAATCTTTTATCAACTCAATCCAGCGTCTTTGCCTGAGATTAAGATCTAGCTGGGTGAATATGTATTTAAGGCTTTGGTGGTCGGAATAGATCTCACAACGATTACCAAGGAGGTAATGTCGCCAAGTTGTCAGGGCATGAACTACGACATCGAGTTCAAGATCATGGGTAGGGTAGTTCTCTTCATGTGGAGGCAATTGGCGTGAAGCATAAGCTACCACATGTCGATCTTGCATAAGTATGCATCCTAACCCTTGCCGTGAGGCATCACAAAAGATCTCGAAATCCTTTTTGGTGTCTGGGGGCGCAAGTACGGGTGCAGAAGTCAATCTTCTTTTTAGCTCTTGAAAGCTTTCCTCTCACTTGGGGGTCCATTCGAATTTCTTCTCTTTCTTGAGGAGTTCAGTAAGAGGCTTTGCAACTTTGGAGAAGTTCTCAACGAAGCTGCGACAATAGCTTGCTAAGCCAAGAAAACTCCTAACTTGCTTAACCGATTCAGGTGGAGTCCACTCAAGGACGGCCTGAACTCTCTCGGGATTGACAACAATGCCTTTGGCAGAAATCACGTGGCCTAAATAGGTCACTTCTGGTAGCCAGAATTCACACTTTGAGAATTTGGCATATAGGCGATGCTCTTTAAGTTTCATCAATACCAGCCTAAGATGTTCGGCATGTTCTTCTTCGTTCTTCGAGTAGATGAGAATGTCATCAAGATAAACTACAACAAATTTATCCAAGTACTCCATGAAGATCGAATTCATCAAGCGCGAGAATGTGGCGGGGAATTGGTTAAACCGAAGGACATGACGGTGTACTCATAAAGACCATAACGAGTAGTGAAAGCCGTTTTGGGAATGTCCTCATTTCTGATTTTGATTTTATGATGGCCTAATCTCAAATCCATCTTGGAGAAGACAGAGGATCCAGCAAGTTGATCATAAAGATCATTGATCCTGGGCAGTGGGTACTTGTTCTTTATCGTCGCTAGATTTAGCGGGCGATAGTCTGCGCACATCCTTTCTGTTCCATCTTCCTTCGTTACGAACAGAACGGGGCAACCCCATGGCGATGAGCTAGGGCGGATGAAGCCTTTTGCCAACGAAGCTTCAAGTTGGATTTTGAGCTCAGCTAACTCACGTGGGGCCATTCTATATGTGCGTCTGGATATTGGGGCGGTTCCTGGGATAATATCTACCACAAACTCTACAGATCTGTCAGGTGGTATGCCTGGCAGCTCTTCTGGAAAGACATCCGGGAAGTCATGAACCACCGGAATATCTTCAAGATCAGGAAGTGCAAGCACATTTAAAGAATGCACCTAGGTTTTAGAGCTTGGTGAGGTGTACTTGATTGTCTAGCCTGATGGATGGGTTAGTTTAACTAATTTGGCTTTACAATCAAGGACAGCATTCTGTCTTGATAACCAATCCATACCTAAGATCACATCAATGTCTGAAGACTTGAGGGCTATAAGTGAGGCAAGGAATACTAAACCCTCAATTGCAAATTCATTCTCATGACTCACCATGGTGGTGTGACATCTGGATCCAGGGGCTTGCACAACTAAGGGGGTGGATAACATCGAAAAAGAGATGTCATGTGACAGTGCAAAGTCCTCGGATATGAATGAGTTTGATGCTCCTGGGTCGAAAAGAACCGAAGCTGGGGTGGAATTTACAGGAAGGGTTCCGAGTACGACATCGGTTGACTTGTGGGAACCTAGAACGGATACATGATTCAAATAACCATATTCATAGGCAGGAGGCTTGACATTGGAAGTTTTGGGTGGTGGCTTACCACGACGAAAGGCTTGCTTTGGATTAGGTGTGGTGGCTACATGATTTTGGGGACACTCTCGAACATTGCGGCCTGATTTTCCACATTGGAAACAAACACCACGTGGAATGAAAGGAACATGAGCACTTGATTGTCCAACAAAATTCCAAGGAGGAAGACTGGGTTGAGGTGGACGATATATGGTGGTTGGTGGTCTAGAAGCACTTACAGCATGACTAACATCACTGAAGGTAATCCATCCACAGCGTTTCCGAGAACCTGGGCCAGAAGATTGGGAAAACTCACGATCACGCTTGCGAGACTCTTCATACAACTCATTTCCATACTCGGCCTTGAAGGATTTGTCGACCAAGTCCCTGAAGTTGACAAACTCATGAAGATTCAGGTCATGACGAAGGACGGGGCTAAGTCCCTTGCGGAACCTTGCTTGTTTCTTGGCATCGGTGGATACTTCTTCTTGGGCATAACGTGCTAGACGAGTGAACTCAGTCCGATACTCATGAACAGACATCTTTCCTTGGGTCAGATTGCAAAATTCTTCTCTCTTGCGCTCCATTAGCTGATCCGGAATATGATATCCTCGGAAGTCATCACAGAACTCTTGCCAAGTCACCACGTGACCAGCTGATTGCATTGCCACGAAGTTCTCCCACCATTGAAGAGCAGCACCTTCTAGAAAGTATGCCGCGAATAGCACACGATCACCGGGAGCAACATGGGCTGTCTCAAGCTTACGCTCGAGGGAACGAAGCCAATCATCGGCATCAAGGGGCTCGGAAGAACATCGGAATACTGGCGGGTTGAGGAGAATGAAGTCCTGGATGGTAACAACACTATGATGCTGATGAGAAGTGTTCTGCTCAATACGCTCGAGAAGACGTGTCTGATCACGACGATTCATCTCAGCCTCCATCATGATTTCCTCCGCAGAAGGCAGTGGTGGAGGATCTTCACCATCTCTAAGACCGGGACTGAAATCAACACAACGATTTCCACCTGACATTTTGTGTGATAAGAATCAACAATCAGAATAGGATTTATGATACAATTCTATGCTAAGATAACAAGATTATCATGCAAGAGCATCTAAGTCACAAACGGACAGCATAACGGCTGCACCCGGATGGAAATTGAGACAACCTACAAGATAACAGACATCACTTCCAAAGAAGCACTATGGAATGATGACTCTGGAAGACCACAACACTCCTACAGCTACGAAGAAGAAATCAACGAGATGTCCTAGTAAAGATATAGATGAGCCTAGTCCTATCTTCCCGTAGAACAAGATGAGGATGACTCAGAACTCAGATCGATGAGGATAAGAAGAAAAAAGAAGTCTTACGTTGTTCCCTTATACCCAAAGTAACTATATAACTATAGAATGCTAGACTCGACATCGGCCAAGGGTTTGATAATCCTACAGACAGTCCTGCTCTGATACCAAGTCTGTCGGGACCCGGGGTTAGCGTATGTAATTCCGGTCACAATGCAATCACATGGAGAGCCGAGAGCCGTACCCACTTGTCCAAGCAGACAAGGCCAAGCACAGATCACTCTCGGTAAGCATCGAACGTGAGGGGCATCCCATCCAGGTCGGATGATCAACTGAGATGGGTCCTCATCGTCCGCTTACAAGTCTAATTGCTTATGGGTGGTGAATCCCATACTCATAGACAAGTCGCCTCAACCATTTTATCGATTGAATCATAACCCTTACATAGACTTACTCCAGCCCGATCACTTAGTCGGGGTCTAGGGCGGGCTCGATCATACAACAAAGTGTGCACGTGACAGAGTCACGAGCAATCGCATTGCGATGCCCCAAGCTGCGCACATCTAAGGGCCACTTGGTGTATGAAAGACCGCCAGCCAGATCACAACTAAGGTCACGAAAACCCATACTAAGACATGCATGTTATAATCATACACGCAGCACACATGTCTAGTATAAACATATGGTAATCACAACATGAACTTTAAAAACTCATAGTCTTTATAACTTCTGCTAAATAGAGCAGACATAGTAGTTATATTACAAGAAGAGATCACGTGTCTATGATCCAACATTACATCAAACATCAACGGAAGCAAATTATGTCTTAGTAAAGACAAGGTTAACAAATGGCTTAAGAAGCCTGAAAGAAAATACAACGATCCTCCAAAGGGCACAGGCTGCTGTCTGGAACTATACGACCTGGTCCACGTCGAGCCCGAGGTAGAGGCCACCATCAGGGTCGGTGGTCTCGTCTCTAAAACATAGAATAAGCAAACATGAGTACAAAGTCGTACTCAGCGAGACTTACATTGGAACTATACTACTCATGCACATGTATCAAGGCAAAGGGAGGTGGGGTTTCACTTGCAGAAAAGCCAGCTTTGACTTGGCTAGTCCTGTACTACGAATACCACAAAGAGGTAAGGAGCGTACACGAGTCCAAGTAACAAGTCTCCAACCAATACACCACTATGGATACTTCCTCGACTTCCCCACGAGGAAGCACGCCACAGCACTCACGCTTATCTTGGCAAGTTTTAAGAGTAACTGTTCAAGTTGTCTATGATCAAGAAAAGGTCTCCAAGTAGTCCATAACCGCGGACACGGCTAATCGAATAGTTCATTAACCCTGCAGGGGTGTACTGCTACACACACGCCTCATCAGTTACCGCCTGGGGATGGACCCTTCAAGTGAGTACCGGCGAGGATGCTACCACGACACTTCACTCACGGCACCATCTCTAGTCCTAGGGAGTCGCCTATTTGAGTTGGGACCACAATCGGAATCCGGCCGATTTTTCCGATGCGGACTCAAACGTTGTGTGACCGCCATCAAGCTCAACTCGATCATGATCACTTGATTCAATGTGCCCACAACCTACGCCAACCACTTACCTTTGTTCCACCTTCTTGAGATCGTTAAAGGGCGAACTACTTGCGACTCCTGGACAGGTCCGGGGTGAGGTACTAGGCCGAGAGTAGTCAGTGAGCCCAATGTGTGGTCGTACTCTTAGTCTTGGATAACAACACAAGAACTCGGACTTAAGGCGGTGTTCAATGAGACAACCCATTGCGTACTCCTACACAGCCTTTCATCGTTCACCTTGTTTAGGTCAATTCACCAACGTGTTACCACCATCAGTCACATGATCACTACCATCCCGACTCACAATAAAGTAGCCTCAGGTAACAACTCTAAGCATGCAATAAGCTGTAACAGTTGCAGTGGCCACATGATATCAAACAACTCCTACATCTGCTAGGATTGTGGTTTGCTTACTACTGTGAAAAAATGATAGGTCATGCAAAGGAATGGGTTCAATTAGCGGTAGAACGTATCATGGTGACATCCTAAACATGCATAAGCGAGAATGAGAGGGAACTGGGATTTTGTCGACATGATCAAAGAGGGGGTGCTTGCCTTGCTGACGATCACGATGTAACACTCTTCTGACGTGAGGTTGAACTCGTCTCCGAGATCAACTCTACCGAGAAGATGCAATCATCGAAGCACTGGAAGTAAAGCACAATCAAGATAATACAATGCACATTCAATATGCAAAACAAAGCATGGCAAGGTGCTGATGTGACCTATGTTTAAATTGCAACATGTTAATTGAAGTTGATTTGAAAAGTGAATTCAAAATCAAACTCCAAATGGTATTCAAATTAGGTCAACTTGCATTTTCTAACGTTTGTTTATTGAAAATCAATTGTTCATGTGTGTGAAATGCTTCTGAAGTGTAAGTGATCACCTTTGCATTGCATTGGTTGAATTTCAAATGAGCATAGCATTTTATTTGATTTAATCCAAATGATCCAAATAGAAAAATGCTACTGGTTCATCAAGATAACTTGTTCAAACATGGTTGAAAGTTGGTTATTTGGATAGAGAATTTTATTCTGATCAATTTTCATATATTACACTTTGAATTTGGAGTTATAGATTAAAAGATATTCAAATTCAAAGTTTTGCTTATTTTCTGGAATTTCTGGATTAAATTTAATTGATTTAAGATTTACTACGTCAGCACTGAGTCATGCTGATGTTAGCGGTTGACTAGTCAACTGACCAGTGGGGCTCTCTGGTCAGTGAATGGGGCTTAATTAAGTTTCTGTTAATTTAAACACAGATTAATTAGGGGCCCTGGGCCCAGTGTCAGTGAGAGGAGAGGGTGGTTTAACAGGGTCATTAGGCCCTAATTGCGACGGCTTGACGCCGGTGGCTCGGCCACGGCGACGCCTCGTCGGAATCCCGCTGCAGGCAACGGGAAGGGCCACGGCGGCCACCACCGCGTGCCCCGTGCTCTCGCGCATCGCGTAGAGAACGCGGGGGTCACGGGGGGGGGGGCTCTAGGTCCACGTCGGTGTCGAGCCCGCGGCAGCCAGAGCCACTGACCTCGACGGGACGGCTATTCAGAGCTCGGGGAGGAGAACTGGTAGGGCGGTTTGAGGCTGCGGCTCACCAGGAGCTCGATGGTGAGCACGGCGATGCTGGAGAGTGACTGGAGGCGGCGAATTCGACCAAGGCGTCCTCGGCGGCCGGCGGTGAGGGATTGAAGCGGGTGTCGTCTTCGGTGCGCCTCGGACCAGATTGGAGCTTCAGCTCGAGGAAGACCGCCACGGTGGTGCCCCTGGACAAGGTGGGGCGGATTTTCGAGGCTGTTGGCCGCGACGGCTCACTGAGGTGTACTCCGGTGAGCTCTCGGGGCGGCTCGAAAATGGCGGCAGAGGAGAGGAGAGAGGTCGCGAGGGGAGGGGAAAGTGGGAGGAAGCTCCCAGGCGTGCAGTGGCGAGGAGAAAGGGGCAAGGGAGGAGCCACACAGGGAGGTGGTGTGGCGGCCATGGCCACCGCATGCGCTCCAGCGAGCAGCATCGGGGCCAGGGGTAGGGGATGACCCTGCTTCCCCTGGTGGGCTACCTGGGCCTCGGCTAGGCGCCAGGTAAGTGGGCCTCGCCCCAGGTAGGTCTTCTTTCCTCTGTTTTCCTTTTTGTTTTTCCTTTTATTCTTTTCTGTTTTTGTGTTTTGATTTGATCTCAAATCCAAACCAATTTATAAAATTCTAAAAACTTTATTGTGAGCTAGTGGCACATATATAATTCCACTCAGAAATTTTCAGAATTATTGAAATTATATTTAAATAATTTCAATTGCAAATACATTAAATATTTAATTTCCAAAGGGCTTTTGGACTTTTGGAATAATCAGAGAGCATGAAGTGGGACCCACTTCACTTTAAATGTGATCATGCCCATTTATGAGACTTTTCAAAAAGTTCAAAGAATTTTTGGAAAAAGATTTTTGTCTGGCCTTTTATTAAAATATTTTGGGGCTTTTCTGCTTCCCCAATTCTTTTCTTTTGCAAAAAATTTCATGATGCAAAAAAGCAAGTTAGGTTAAACACAAACCTAATTTAGGGTTCTGACATGATGTTCAGTAGTGATGTCTCTCTCCCAAAAGACGATAAAATAGCCATGGGAGGTAAACAAATTACAGCTGGGCAATTGGCAGGATTATGTGCGCAAACCAATGCTAACTATGCTATAAAGAGAGGAAGAGGCTCAGAAGCATGGGCGGTACGCCAAGACAAGTAGACCAAAATCCATCTGCATCTACCTACTAATCATCCACCTTGAGATATCTATCCAGAACATCTCGCTGGTATTAAGTTGAGAATCCCACCCAAAGTGTAAACTCAAAGCAACAGACAACTGCATTAAAGAACTTTCCATAAAGTAAAAAATCCTTGCACCCGCAAGTACAAGCACTGTTGTTTTCTCCCTTGTGGCAACACCACATCCCGTAGACTCATGTTTCTGTCAATCAAGCTAGTCATCAGGGGGTATGGACCCACAATCATGCATAATGCTCCCTCTTGGAATCACTACCTACTACTTGGACAAAGCAATAAACAGCAACGGAGAACATGCAAGAATTACTCAAGAACATAAATATAAAAGAGGAGAATCAAATATATTACTCAAACACAATCTGAGTATAGTATCATAATCCATCAGATCCCAGCAAACTCAACATAGCAACAACAGAAAGATTACATATGTGCCTCGATCATGTAGGTCATCTCACGAGGTCTAAACCATGAAGAACAAAGAGGGAGGAGAACATCACGTAGCTACTGATCATGGAACCATGGTCCAAGGTGGACTACTCACGGTTCATCCGGGAAGCATCCATGGTGGTGGAGAAGCTCCCGGAGGTGGTTCCTCCCTCCGGCAGGGTGCTGGGAAGAGGGCTCCTGGTTCTCCCGATCTTGGAAGCGCGGCGGCGGTGGAACAGAGGAGAGATCGCGAAAAAGGGTTTTGTCCTCGAGGGTTTTGGGATGAGAGAGATATATAGGCGAAGGGGGCAGCCAGAGGTGGACCAGGGGCCCCGGGCGCCCCCTGGCGCGGCCTAGGGGGTGGCCGCGCCAGGTGGCCGCCTGGGCCACCCCTGGCTCCCCTCTGTCCCCACCTGGGCTCTTCTCGAAGCTTCTTGTACGCTGATTTTTCCTATAATTTTCCCGGAATTTTTCTGGCACTTTAAATAATGGGAAAACCTGAAATACAAAAACAGCAGAAAACAAGAACTGGCACTGGGGTGCACTGAGTTAATAGGTTAGTCCAAATATGATGAAAATTGTATGGAAGTTCATCAATATCATAGCAATATCACAGAAAAGAAGCATGGAGCAAGCAGAAATTATAGATACATTTTGGATGTACCACTTGGTGCCTAGCTGATATGCCCGGAATACCGCGAGAGTTTGCGGAGCACGCACTGCAAATCTATCCAAACACCAAACCATTAAAGCAAGCACTACGCAGATTCTCCGAGCCCAAGCGTAGAGCCATCGGAGAGGAAGTGAATCGACTACTTGACGCAGAGTTCATCCGGGAGACAAAGAAGGCTAACTGGGAAACAAACCCAGTCCTAGTGCCCCAAAAAGACACCGACGTACTTTGCATGTGTGTAGACTACGGACCCGTCAACAAGCATTTCCCAAAGGACCACTTTCCTCTGCCAAGGATTGACCAAATAATCCACTCCACCGTAGGATGCGACCTCCTGTCCTTCCTTGATGCCTACTCAGGATACAACCAAATCAGGATGAAGGAGGAAGACGAGGAGGACACCTCATTCATCACCCCCTATGGCGTATTCTGCTATAGGACAATGCCCTTTGGGCTAAAAAATGCTGGAGCCACGTACCAGCGGATGATGCAAGCATGCCTAAGGGATCAAATTGGCAGGAACGTCCAAGTATACGTAGATGATATCGTCATCAAAACATACAACGCAGACACACTGCTCGGCGACCTTCGAGAAACCTTCGCAACACTCAACAGATATAGAATCTAGCTCAATCCAAAAAAGTGCGTGTTTGGTGTCCCAGCCGGAAAACTTCTCGGGTACATGGTTTTCTTCTCGAGGAGTCGAAGCTAACCCAGAGAAAGTCCAAGCACTCGCCAGGATGCAAGAACCAGTCAACATAAAGGGCGTACAACAACTCACTGGAAAGACTCGCAGCCTTGAGCCGTTTCATTAGTAGGCTAGGAGAAAGAACACTGCCATTCTACCAACTACTCAGGAAAGGAGGGAAGTTCGAGTGGACCGACAAAGCCCAGAACGCATTCGCGGACCTAAAAAAGACACTCTCGACTCCACCCATCCTAGCAGAACCCAAGGAACGAGAACCCCTTTACCTCTACATAGCAGCGAGGAGCAGCGTGGTCAGCACATCACTCGTCGTCAAGCGCACGAAAGAAGGCAAAGTGCAACGCATCCAAAGGCCAATCTACTACCTCAGCGAGGTCCTCACAAAATCTCAGCAGCGGAACCCGCACTACCAAAAGCTCGTATACGCCATTGTCATGACGTCACGAAAAGCAACACATTACTTCGAGGAGCACCCAATCACGGTGGTGAGAAGTGCACCACTTTCAGACATCCTCAACAACCCAGGAGCAACGGGTCAAGCCGCCGAGTGGAATATCGAGCTCATCCCTCGCGACTTGCAATTCAGGAATCCAACGGCGATCAAAGCACAAGTTCTCCCAGACTTCTTGGTCGAGTGGATGGAGGTACAAACACCCGTCCCCCCAGATCTCTCCAATTCTTGGAAGATGTTCTTCGACGGATCAAAAAGGCACCAAGGAGCTGGAACTGGCATCGTGCTAATCTCACCCAAAGGAGACAAGCTAAGATATGTGCTCCAGATCAACTTTGACAAGGCATCAAATAATGAAGCAGAATATGAGGCACTCGTCCATGGCATGCGCATCGCAAAAGCTTGCGGCGACACCCGCCTCGTAATCTATGGCAACTCCAATCCCGTTGTTCAACAAGCAATGAGAGAATGTGGAGCAGTCGTAGATAACATGTCAGCATATCAAAAGCTCTACAACACTCTAGAAGGAGAGTTCAACAGGTGGGATATCAATTACGTCACCAGGGAAAATAACACAGAAGCTGACGAGCTTGCAAACATTGGATCAACCAAGGGCCAATTCCCCCGGGCGTTTTCCTCGTGAGTATCATCCAAAGATCAATCAAAACCAAGGCACTCACGCCAATAGTAGCCGCAGAAGCCGGCAACGTAAAAGAACCGGCACAAGTAGCAGCAGCGAACCCAGCCACTGACGAAGAAGGAAACAATGCAAACGAGGAGGAAGAGCCAGCATTACCCGAAGGCCCAACCTGGACAAGACCCTTCCTCAGATATCTAATACACGGCACCTTGCTGCAAGACGTCACGGAAGCTTGGCGCATCAGCCGACGACATAAGGCATTCACCATAATCAATGGGCAACTCTACAAGCGCAACATTTCTCAAGTACTCCAAAAGTGCATCGAGGAAGAAGACGACAAGGCACTACTACTCGAGATCCATGAAGGCGTTTGCGGACACCACGCGAGCAGCCGCGCCCTGGTGGCTAAAGCTTTCCGAGAAGGCTTTTATTGGCCAACTGCGATGCGAAACGCAGATGACATCATGCGACGCTACATCGCCTGCCAGAAATTCACTAGCGGGCCCCATGCGCCAGCATCAGAACTCAAAACCATACCACTATCCTGGCCCTTTGCAACATGGGGACTCGATATGGTTGCCCCACTCAAGAAATCTTCAAAAGGTGGTCCAACACACCTCCTAGTAGCAGTTGACAAGTTCACCAAGTGGATTGAAGCAGTACCGATTACCAGCTCGACATCCCTCACGGCGGTCAACTTCATCAATTCAATCATCTTCCGGTTCGGGGTATCACACAACATCATCACTGACAATGGTACAAACTTCACAATAGAAGAATTCCAAAATTTCTGCCAGGAACTGGGCATCAAGATCAACTATGCTTCACTCGTGCACCCGCAGTCCAACGGACAAGTGGAGAAAACAAACGGTCTAGTATGCAGCGGAATCAAAAAGCGGTTCCTCGCACCACTCGAGCAGGCCGCAGGTAACTGGATAAAAGAGCTGTCCGCCATCCTCTGGAGCCTGCGCACCACACCTAATTCTTCAAACCCAGTACACACCATTCTTCATGGTGTACGGAGCGGAGGTTGTACTCCCACATGACATCAAATTTGGAGCTCCCTGCATCATGGGATACGAAGAAGAAGAAGCAGAAGACACACTCGCGGATGACAAAGACGTCGCAGATGAAGCAAGAGACACAATCCTAACATGGTCAGAAGGGTACCAAGACAAGCTGCACACATACCAAAGCAGCCGACTGCAAACAATAACTTTCAATGAAGGGGACCTCGTCCTATGGCTAACACAAGAAAAGGTACACAAGCTCGCCCCGTAGTGGGAAGGACCATACATAGTCTCAGAAGTAATAGGAGGAGGGGCGTACAGACTGAAGAATACGAAGAACGGGGAAGACGTGGGAAACCCATGGAATGTGGCAAACCTATGCCTCTTCTACCCGCAAAAACCACCCATGGGAACTTTCACCCCAACACCCTGATATCGGCAGCATAGCCAAAAGGTAGCTCATGTAAAATACTAAAAGCAATAAAGCATGTGTTGCCAAAATCACATTACTCTGTCACTCGGGGGGCTCGAGCGTGGACTCACCCTCTCCCCCGAGGCATTTTTTGCTTACGCGACCACATTAATCTGGCACTCGAGGGCTCGAGCGCGGACTCAACCTCTCCCCTGAGGCATTTTTCGCTTATGCGACGACATTACTCTGGCACTCGGGGACTCGAGCGCAGACTCGCCCTCTCCCCCGAGGCATTTTTCACTTACGCGACTGTTGACGCTGAATTGCGCCTACACGAACACGTCACGTGCACCCGCGCGCCGAGGGAGATACTCCGCAGCTCGCACCGTGGGAGGCCAACCGGAAGCGCGATACCCAAGACAATCTGGTTAGCTCTTTTTGAACCAGACGCCCCAAGCCCTTGCGAGGGACCCCGTCAGATAACTCGGCGACGATTGGCTGCTCTAGGTCGTCCTGAACGCCCCTAAAGCTTCGCGATTTGTATTCCTGCAAGAAAAAGAGTAGACGAAGAACGAGAAGAAAGATACAAGGGTAGGGATAGATGAACACGAAAAAGATGTAGATATGTTTTTGTTCGATTGGGTGTTGATTCCAATCGGCCGTCACCTCAAGTATATATGAGGGGTTTTGTCTTCCCGTGCAAGAAAAGGACTCGAGCTAGCCTCCTTGCATCACAAAAGCACTCGGGTCGCTTTCCAAGTCAAACCGAGCTCGGACTCTGCACGATCGCGCGCACAAGGAAACCTTCCGAGCTACGTCGGTGTGATCGGCACTTTCCATCAGAGTTGGAACCGCTCGGTACACGCTTCAGCGCTTTCCTTTCAGAGTTAGAACAACTCGGTGCACGCTTCTGAATTAGAACAACTCGGTAAAACTACTCGGTAGAACCACTCGGTAGAACCACTCGGTAACCACTCGGTAGAACCACTCGGTGGGACCACTCGGTAGAACCACTTGGCACACTATGGTTTCCGAGTAACGAGCGACTCGTCATGGTATGACTTCCGAGTAACGAGTAAAAGTACTCGGTATGTACCTCCGACTTGGCTACATCTTGGTACTTGCTTCCGAGTAACGAGTAAAAGCACTCGGTACAACTTGGTACTTGCTTCCGAGTAACGAGTAACTTGGTTCTGGCTTCCGAGTAACAAGTAACTCGGTACACTATGGCTTCTGAGTAACTAGTAACTCGGTTCACTGTAGCTTCCGAGTAGCGATTGACTCGGTATGTTCTTAGTCTTCCGAGCTAGCAGTAACTCGGTAACCTTCGTCCTCCGAGCTAGCAGTAACTCGGAAGCTCTCTCTTCAGGGTTAGCATTGACTTGGAATCCTCCGGTTTGGCAATCTTGTATAAGTTCGTGGCCGTGCCAAAAACGGGTGTCAACACATGCCCCCTGTTTTTCGGCAAAACTTGTGTGCCGAAAAATAACTTGCCCATATTTATTCTAAGGACGATGTCAACACTCCATCGGCCATGTGTTTTATAAGGGCGATAATTATATATCGGCCATGACCAGTTTAGGCTTCTCGCCACAAGTTCGCGTGGTATTTCAGCTGAGCCACCCTCCCTTCTTCATCTGCAGCATGGAATTCAGTGGGTAAGTAATACACCATATTGATATCGATACCTTATTTAATCAATTCTTCTTCATCCCCTAAGGTGTATATCGGACTTGAAGTCTCCTCGAACGATGAAGTTGAAACAAGTGGCATGGACAATGTAACAGAAACTACATCTTCCTTTTCTGATGGTGTAGGTGCCGCCGTAGTTGATGTAGAGTTATAAGTTTTCTCCTTCTGTTTAGGCCTCCACACTTTTGTTGTGGGTGCCATAGGACGAATTTTCTTGAACAGTTTGTTCCTTTGCTTTTCTTCTTCTTGCTCCTCCTTCTCGTGGTTCCTCAAACGTTGCAATATTCTCTTATGTGTCCTTGTCAGACCGGGAGGACACCACCGAGGTTGAGTACATTTAGGATCCTTAGTATTGGCCTTGTGTGTGCTAGCTTCATGATTATTGGCCCTGGGACCTTGCGGAAGAACAAGCCTCTCTTTTCTCGAAGCAGTATTGCTACTCGGAACAGCATCACTACTCGGAATATCCATGTTACTCGAGCAGTATTTGCACGGTTAATAACAGTACTACTCGGAACATCATTGTTACTCAGAGTAATAGCTGCACTAGTACTCGGAATAGCTGAAGCATCATTATTTGGCTTTTTAGCACCTGGTTTCTTGGCACGCCATATTTGCTGGTTGGACATTTTTGCATAACTTTGCACTGGCCGATTGACACCATTGCTCAAATGACCTTGTGTAGGTTAGGAGAACCTGTCATGAGTGTACCTCCTAGGCCCTGCCCAACTTGGGTAAAATGTGTATGGGGCCATCGGGAGCTGCCCCCATCTCCCGTCGAAGTCACCCGAGTAATATGGTGCATAAAAGTGTGGCACCATCCATGGTGCTGGTACCCACGACTCATATGTCCTTGCATGATGTTGAGATCTCCGCTTGGGAGGTGATCTTGGGTGCTTCAAACGTGATGAACGATTAGAGGCTTAGAGCTAGAACCGGCCCCTTGGTTGGCGTACTTGGACATCGTCATATCAAAAGTCGGCTTGTTTTTCTTGTGCTGCGCTTTGGCTTCATTATTCTTCCACTTGCCGACTTCTGGGCGCTTGGGTTTAACAAAGTTAGCATGGATGTCACCCGATAGTCCCTTCTGATTTGTGTGCAACTCGGTAGACTGTTTATTCCGAGCTGGTTGTATCTTTTGTTTCCGAGTTGGCCTCTGCAACTCGGTATACTGTTCATTCCGAGTTGGCTTCTGTAACTCGGTGGATCTTTGATTCTGAGTTGGCCTCTGCAACTCGACATACCTTTGATTCTGAGTTAGCTTCTGCAACTCGGTAGCTCCCACTTCCGAATTGTCTCGGGTACTACTCGGTAATCCCTTCCGAGTTGTGAGCAACTCGGCAGGCTCTTGATTCCAAGCTGGCTGCTGCAACTCGGTAACTCTAACTTCCGAGTTGGCTCGGGTCTTCTCTTGTCATGGCAGTTGCCCCCCGTGTGTAGAATTTTTGATGGCGATATTAATTGTTTCTCATCCATCAGGTTGCTTTTCAACTGTTACTTGCCTCCCCGAGCTCTTGCTGCCATATTTTTCTTTTTTGGATTCATCAATGACCATATTTTCCTTGTTAGCTAATTCGGATATATCGGGCCGAATCGACACCTTTTTTCCTGTTGGCTCGATGAACTCAGTAGGCAAGCCAGAATTGCTATCACCTGAACCGTTTGGTTCGGCTTCTGTATCTTGTGCCATGTTGCTTGGATGCTCTTCATCTTTAGCAAGGAACTCATAGGGTAGTAAGTAAACTCCCGTGCATCCAGAAAAATCAAGCGTAGTTGTTTTGCCAAGCTTGTTGTACTCTTCACCAATGAAGCTTGCTTCTTTTGACTTCATAGATTCGTCACATGTTATGTTTGATTCAATTTTTTCAACCGAAGTAACTACACCTTCCGAGTCATTCTTATCTTCCTCATGGGTTCTATCAATTCAAAGCTTCACTTTCTCGTATAGATTTATTAGAGGGCTCAACTTGGTTGCCGCATGGAGGAGTGGATTTGATAATCTGTGCCTGAAACGCCTTACAAAGTTCATCATCCTCCTTTTTTTGGTCGCTTCCAATTATTTGGCACGCTGTCTCCTGAAATCTTCAAAGCCTTGACGTTGTTCGTTCGATAATTCTTCCCAAGTTGGTGATGTGTGGAAGTGATAATGGCTTCTCGCCCTTCGTTGGTTACCCCAAGTGGAAGGTGAGATGTAGGATAGAAGTAGATTTCCCCTATGTAGAGTATAGGGTTTGTCTCCCGTAGGACTCCATAAAGTGATAAGTAGGTGAAAACGGCACAAGAATTTTAGTGGTTGACGTGGACCTGCAAACACAACAAATAACTTTGCTCCCAACGAAGTTCAGAGAGGTTGTCAATCTCTCTGGTCTTGTTGTTTAGAAAGGATCAAACGCAAGGGCTAAAGAATAAAAATAGTAGCAACTAAAAAGTAAAGCAGAAAATAAATTGAGCGTGTAAACAGTGATGAGAATATGGACCGGCGTCCCGTGATTTTCACTAGTGATGTCTCTCTCCCAAAAGATGATAAAACTGCTATGGGAGGTAAAAAAATCACAGCTGGGCAATTGACAGGATTAAAAACGCACCGCAATGCTAACTATGCTACAAAGAAAGGACGAGGCTCAAAAGCATGGGCGGTACGCCAAAATAAGTAGACCGAAATCCAACTGCATCTACTACTAATCATCCACCTTGAGATATCTATCCAGAACATCTCGCTGGTATTAAGTTGCGAGCCGCACCCAAAGTGTAAACCCAAAGCAACAGACAACTTCATTAAAAGAACTTTGCGTAAAGTAAAAAAATCCTTGCAACCGTGGTTACAAGCACCGTTGTTTTCCCCCTTGTGGCAACATCACATCCCCTAAACTCATGTTTCTGTCACTCAAGCTAGTCATCAGTGGGCTTGAACCCACAATCGAGCATAACATTCCCTCTTGGAGTGACTACCTACTACTTGGCCAAAGCAATAAACAGCAAGGGAGAACATGCAAGAATTACTCAAAAACATAAATATAAAAGATAAGAACCAAATATATTACTCAATCACAAACTGAACATAGTCTCATAATCCATCATATCCCAGCAAACTCGGTATAGCAACAGCAGAAAATTATATATGTGCCTCGATCATGTAGGGAAGCTCACAAGGTCTAATCCATGAAGAACAAAGAGGGGAGGAGAACATCACATAGCTACTGATCACGGACCCATGTTCCAAGGTAGACTACTCACGGATCACCCGGGAAGCATCCATGGTGGAGGAGAGGCTCCCGGAGATCAATCCTGCCTCCGGCAGGGTGCCCGGAAGAGGTCTACTGACGCTCCCGATCTTGGAAGTGCGGCGGTGGAACAGAGGCGAGTTCGCGAAAAAGGGTTCTCTCTTCAGAAGAATCTTTTCACGGAGATTAAATAGGCGAAGGGGGGCAGCCAGGGGGCCACCAGGTGTCCAGGTGCCTGCCTGGCGCGGCCAAGCCCTAGGCCGCGCCACCAGGGCGCCTGGAACCTTGGTGGTGGCCCTCTAGCCCCACCCAGGTGATTCCGGAAGGTTCTTCTGCGCTGATTTTTATCCGATTTTTCCCGAATTTTTGGAGCACTTTTAATATGGGGGAAACCTGAAATAGAAAAACAGCAAAGAACAGGAACTGGCACTGTGGTGCACTGAGTTAATAAGTTAGTCCAAATATGATCAAAAGTGTATGAAAGTGTATCTAGATCATAGAAATATCACACAAAACATGCATGCAACAAGCAGAAATTATAGATACGTTTGGGACGTATCAACATCCCCAAGCTTAATTATTGCTCGTCCTCGAGTAGGTAAATGATAACAAGCATAATTTATGTGGTGACAAGCTAACAACCATATAAGAACTTTGAAAGTAAAGCAATCAAGGTATGTAATTCAATTCAATTCCTAACATGCAAGAGTCTATATTAGCATTGAAACAAGCAACCTAAGAACATTAAGGTGCAAGAGCTCTTGCTGTCCGTGACTCGAATGTCTCCATATGGTGTTTGCGTGCAAGAAGTAGGAGATGTGAATACAAGAAAAAAAATGTTGATAACGCAATCTACTAAAGTTTCACACTTATTCTTCTATGGAATCTTATCTTGACTCGTCCCCAGACCACTAGCCAGGTACAAGTCAATTTGATCAACTCCCTTTCAATATTTTGAGCAGTCATGCAATGGGTGAGCGTAAGCACGAGAGTTGACACTTAGGATGGCAAAGAGAGAGATATGGTGGAGGAAGAAGACAAAAATTGTGTGAAAGGCTCACATCAATGAGGACAATCATAGGCGAGAGAAAGCCAAATGATATATATGATGTGAGGAGTAGGGATTGCCATGCAACGGATGCACATATGAGCTAAGAAAAGCTCTCCGATGGAACTAGTGGGGGTGCATCCAACTTGCTCTCTCAAGATGACCTAGAGCTCATTTTAACAAGCTCATCCTTGGAATATGCAAGCCACATTCT
Source organism: Bromus sterilis (assembly GCA_950022295.1). Taxonomy (NCBI): domain Eukaryota; kingdom Viridiplantae; phylum Streptophyta; class Magnoliopsida; order Poales; family Poaceae; genus Bromus; species Bromus sterilis. The sequence goes on along the minus strand of OX465601.1, from coordinate 130,060,384 downwards.
TTAGTGTGAAGGTCCCCGCATAGCTATATGCATATATCATCATCTCTATGGAGCACAAGATATAAGAGGGAGTACGAGTGTGGATCTTTCAAAAGGAATAGTAGTGTTGCCCCCTTCTCTCTTTTTATTTTCCTTTTATATTTTTTCTATTTTTTCTATTTTTTGGTGGACTCAATGGCTCTTTCTATTTAAATCTCATTTTTCCTCTTTGGGATCTTTTAAATTTGTCCACTTTCGGATCTTTTCCTCACTTAAGGGCAACACTCTATTTTACAAGAAGTATAGAAGATCTTCACACTTTACAAGGTACTCAACATAAAGAAGATGTATCTATCATGATGTATGAAAATGTATGCCTCTGCCAGTGTAGCAGGAACATGTATGACATGAAGATCAAGTCATGAAGAGGTGGAAGTTGCATGGCAATATATCTTGGAAAGGCTATGGAAATGCCTTGATAGGTAGGTATGGTGGTTGTTTTCAGGAAAGATATAAGGAGGTTTATGATGACAGAGCGTATCATGCCAAGGGTTTGGATGCACCGACGAGGTGGACGCCAACTCTCGGAGTGAGAAGAGGGAAATGCACGGTACCGAAGAGGTTAGCAAATATGAGGAGGTGGAAGTGTCAACTTTCAATACTTACATTAGTCTGAAGAACTCATGCACTTATTATCGGTAACTCTCAATCTAAAGAGGAGGTTCACAAAGAGACAAGTACCCCTAGGAGGAGTGTATGGGCGTTTGGTTATCATTGCGCATCCTCGACTCATGGTACGTGAGTGTACTCTAATATCTGATCCCTTAAAAGATTAGCGATCCATCTAGTAGCTAGAGTTCTCAACTAGTTTTGTGGTTTTTGAAAACAAACACGGATTTCCCAAAATACTACACCTATCACTAATAGGCTAGAGCTCTTGACACCAATAGTTCAAACATTACTCACAACAATACCTCAAAACTATTGCAATTTACTACTACAATTGAATAGCAACCTCAATTACCTACTTCAAGACAAGACACAACTCAGTGCAACAACCAACTCTCTTAACAAGATAAACATGAAAACTAAAGAGAGTTCCAGCAACAAACTAAACAAAATCTAAAGCTCTTGAAAAAGATAAACATGAAAACTAAGAGCTAAACATGGCAGTAGCTACGAAGAGATAAAGAACACACAACAGAAGAAAGATAAGCATGAATATCCTATGATGTGTTCTAGTTTAAACTGGAGTGTGTTTCTCTCCCACACAAAGTAAGCTGGGGTGTAACTTGTTATGAACAGCAAGCATAGCTAAAGAAAACTAAAAAGTAAACCTAAGAGCGAGACGCTCCAAGCATAGCACATAACGCAAGAAGTGATAAAAATATAGTGAGACGAAGGACGAACTGATGATTGTTGGTGGAGAAGGGGATGCACGGGGGCATCCCCAAGCTTAGACGCTTGAGTCTCCTTGAATATTTATTGTGGATGCATGGGAGCATCCCCAATCTTGAGCGTTTGACACTCCCGGATCTTCTTTCATCATCTTCCCTCGCACACTTGAAAACTCCCTTCATACATAACTCATCATAAGCTGATTAGAGAGGTTAGTACCCTTAATAAAATATTTTTTCTCCACTGGAAATAAAGATATTCTTGAAGACCTACTATTTCTCAAGATTGCCAAAAAAATTGAAAAGAAAAAGCAAGCTTAAGATTTGCAAAAGTAAGGAAAGGCAAAACGTGGCAGAATATGTGAAAAACAGAACAACAGGTAGTAAATAATTTTTTCGGGGTACTTCTGCAACTCAAATCAAAGAAATTAGAACATATGAAATTTCACAATTGTATAGAGAATGTTGTGTAAAAAATTCAGCTCAAACGATGAACCGGTGATTTGTTTTGATTTTTTCCGTCAAGCACACATAATCTGTTTTCTAGACAACATGTCCCAACTTTTGCTTCCCTTATCATAAGAGGCTAGAACTTGGCACAAAGCTTGAAAATAAAGATACAATGTTGTTTCTACAGTAGTAACAATCATCAAGACCACTAAAAACAGAAGTAAAAACATCTTGGGTTGCCTCCCAACAACCGCTTTCTTTTACGCCTTTAAGCTAGGCATAAAGCAAAAAGAAGAATCAAGTTGTATCAATCGAACCATCATCAAGATCATCAAAAAGCTCTTTAGTTGTACAACTAGTTTTAAGAGGTCTTTCAAATAAAGTCCTAATGAAGATACTTCTAGGGATAAAACCAAAAGGCGGAAAATCAATGGGAGTTTCATTTATAAATTTGTCTAAGAGGGGTATTTCTTCCAAAGTTTTCACGGTTTCTACTCCCTTGGCAATGGGTGGATTAGTTTTAGGTTGGGGAACCTTAGGGACATAACTGAACTTAGGTTCCTTTCTTGCCGGAGTTTCTACTTTTTTTGGTTTGATTGAGGAGAAAGTAGTTCCTAAAGTGTTAATGATTTCCTCAATCTTATGTATCCTAGAAGGATCCAAATCATGGAATTTGATGGTCTCCAAAGTTTAAATAATTTTATGCATGGAGCTATCAAGACTATTCAAATTACCTTGAATCTTGCGATCCAACTCATTTATCCTACTTATACTTGGTATTTCTAACTCTATCTTTTCAAGTTTTTTCATAATGTGAGCTAGAGTGATATCTACTTTTATGCTAGCAACAGGGAGATTTCAAACAAGATTTTCAATAACATTAAGAGACTCCCAAATTGGGGCTTCTAGGAAATTCCCATTGATAGCAGTATCTAGAATGAACCTATTCCAAGGAGTAATCCCAACATAAAAATTTCTAAGCAGGATAGTAGTGGATTGTTTCTTGGTGGCTCTTTCCTGAGAATCATTAATTCTATACCAAGCATCTTTTAAACTTTCACCACCTTTTTGTTTAAAGGTGAGAACTTCTGTCTCAACAAAGGCAAAAGGACCAGACATGATTACAGCTACTAGCAAGGTAAATAATTTTTTTGTGATTTTTTATAAAGGACACTAAGATAAAAACTGAAGGTAAACTAACAAGACTAAAAAGAAAGGTAAACGATAGTGTGCAACTCCCCTATCTTGGCACTAGGAGTCCCCGGCAACGGCGCCAGAAATTTGCTTGATGTGCAGAAGTGATAATGGCTTCTCGCCCTTCGTTGGTTACCCCAAGTGGAAGGTGAGATGTAGGATAGCAAAAAATTTCCCCTATGTAGAGGATAGGGTTTGTCTCCCGTAGGACTCCTGAAGGTGATAAGTAGGTGACACTGGCGCTGAACTTTAGCGGTTGACGTGGACCTGCACACACAACAAATAACTTTGCTCCCAACGAAGTTCAGAGAGGTTGTCAATCTCTCCGTCTTTGTTGTTTACAAAGGATCAAACGCAAGGGATAAAGGATAATAATAGTAGCAACTAAAAAGTAAAGAAGAAAATAAATTGAGCGTGTAAATAGTGATGAGAATATGGACCGGGGTCCCGTGATGTTCACTAGTGATGTCTCTCTCCCAAAAGACGATAAAACTGCTATGCGAGGTAAACAAATCATAGTTGGGCAATTAACAGGATTAAAAATGCACCGCAATGCTAACTATGCTACAAAGAAAGGACGAGGCTCAAAAGCACGGGCGGTACGCCAAAATAAGTAGACCAAAATCCAACAGCATCTACTACTAATCATCAATCTTGAGATATTTATCCAAAACATCTCGCTGGTATTAAGTTGAGAGCCCCACCCAAAGTGTAAACCCAAAGCAACAGACAACTGATTTAAAAGAACTTTCCGTGAAGTAAACAATCCTTCCAACCGTGGTTACAAGCACCGTTGTTTTCCCCCTTATGGCATCAGCACATCCACTAGACTCATGTTTCTATCACTCAAGCTAGTCATCAGGGGGCATGAACCCACAATCGAGCATAACGTTCCCTCTTGGAGTCACTACCTACTACTTGGCCAAAGCAATAAACAACAACGGAGAACATGCAAGAATTACTCAAGAACATAAATATAAAAGAGAAGAACCAAATATGTTACTCAATCACAAACTGAACATAGTCTCATAATCCATCAGATCCCAGCAAACTCAGCATAGCAACAGCAGAAAATTACATATGTGCCTCGATCATGTAGGGAAGCTCACGAGGTCTAATCCATGAAGAACAAAGAGGGGCGGGAGAACATCACATAGCTACTAATCACGGACCCATGTTCCAAGGTAGACTACTCACGGATCATCCGGGAAGCGTCCATGGTGGAGGAGAGGCTCCCGGAGGTTAATCCTCCCTCCAGCAGGGTGCCGGTAAGAGGTCTACTGACGGTCCCGATCTTGGAAGCGCGGCGGTGGCAGAACAGAGGCGAGTTCGCGAAAAAGGGTTATGTCTTCGGAAGAATCCCGTCACGGAGATTAAATAGGCAAAGGGACGTCCAGGGGGGCCACCAGGTGTCCAGGCGCCCCCCTGGCGCGACCAAGCCCTAGGTCGCACCACCAGGGCGCCTAGACCCCTGGTGGTGGCCCTCTGGGCCCACCCAGATGATTCCGGAAGGTTCTTTTGCGCTGATTTTTTATATGATTTTTCCCGAATTTTTGGAGCACTTTTAATATTGGGGAAACCTGAAATAGAAAAACAGCAGAAAACAGGATCTGGCACTGTGGTGCACTAAGTTAATAAGTTAGTCCAAATATGATCAAAAGTGTATGAAAGTGTATATAGATCATAGCAATATCACACAAAACATGCATGGAGCAAGCAGAAATTATAGATACGTTTGGGACGTATCAGTTGGCATGGTGAATTCCTCAATGCTATGCTTTGCAGGGTGAGATTGCCCCCCGGTACTTTTAGTTTTCTTTGGCAATGATATGCTGCCAAAAGTTTGTAACTGTATAGGGGCAGAATGTTATGCTACAACAGTAGGTGAAGGAGTCTGTGTTCCTGCAGAAGTTTCACTTATTCGGCCATGACCTTGAATATGCGGAGCCAAATTATAGACATCAACAGTTGCACATGGCGCCAAATTGGGAATATAAGGGGCATCATATGATGGTTGATGGTAATTGGCCAAGTGACTAATAGTAGTATGGCCAATTCCTCTATCCACCGGCATGTTTGAATAAACATATTGCAAGCTAGGCACCGATGAATAAAAAGGCGAAACACTTTGTTGCATATTATTGAAATTTCCAACATGGGGTGTTTATACTTGATTACCCGAACTCATCATGTTGTTCATCGACATATGGATCTGTGGGGTTACCGATGCATGAGAGTTGGGATACATATTTTTCACGTTGCTAAAACTAGAATTTGAAGCATAAACATTATTATGAACCGGCTGTTGCACACAATTCGATGCATAATTGATAAAACTAGGGCTAGCCGATACATCATGTGCATTAGGTGATAACAACATATGCATTATTTGCATCTACATAGGTGAATTGGGAATTCATACCACTTTCGTAGAATGCAGAACCTTGATGACGATTTCCTCTTAGCAAGAATAGACTGGAGGCTGTTCAAAGCTTTCGTCCCAACGGAGTCGCCAAAAAGTGTGTTGACGTGAATTGCGCCCTACACGAACACGTCACATGCACCCACGGCGTCGAGGAAGATACTCCGCAGCTTGCACCGTGGGAGGACAACCGGAAGAGCGATACGCAAGACAATCTGGTTAGCTCTTTTTGAACCAGACGCCCCAAGCCCTCGGGAGGGACCCCATCAGAGAACTCGGCGACGATTGGCTGCTCTAGGTCGTCCTGAACGCCCCTAAAGCTTCGTCATTCATCTTCCTGCAAGATAAGAGTAGACGAAGAACGAGAAGAAAGATACAAGGGTAGGGATAGATGAACACGGAAAATATGTAGATATGTTTTTGTTCGATTGGGTGTTGATTCCAATCGTCCATCACCTCAAGTATATATGAGGGGGTTTGTCTTCCCGTGCAAGAAAAGGACTCGGTCTAGCCTCCTCGTACCACAAAAGCACTTGGGTCGCTGACAGGGATCAACCCCGGCAAATCCCATGGTCAGGGACCCTGGGTTAGTCATAGAGACGGCACAGGTTGGACAATACTCGTCGGCTAACAGGAGAAGCGCTTCCTGCTCGATATTATTACTTGAGGGGGCGATTACAGTGGAGGCCAAGGCGAGTTCTCGCAAGGCAAGGATGAGTAGATGCGTATTGAGTTGATTTGGACGTCTCCCCTCCCAGCCTTTATATACTAGGCTAGGTCTCGGGGAGTCCGTACTAGGTTACAGAGAAGGTTTCCTAGTTCTAGTCTTGCCTTGTACGCCAAGTTGCACCTTCCATTTTAGTCGCGGACTCCTACGTCGGTGCCTGGTTGGGCCAATCACGGGCTTGTCGCAGCTTCCTAGCGGGCCTTCTGTCTTTATACGCACCAGGTAGCCTTCCATGCAGGAGTCGTGGGGTCACCCCCTCGTCAGTAGCCCCCGAGTGCCTGGGGGACTCAAAGAGTCGCGCAGGGACTCGAATTCACCTGCGCTTTACTGTTTGTAAGCGTGGCATCGCCATGGGTCGCTGGCAGTTTTGAGCCATGAAAATATATGTTTCGAGGGATTGCTAAGCTGAAAGGGCCCAAGGACTCGACTGGTCGAGCCTTGGTGAATTGTTCTAGTGATAAATACCACAGTAGCGCAATCAAACCCACGTCCCTCGACATGAACATGGAACACTGGTGTCAAGGAAATTCATGCCGCTGCAGGTCTTATAGGATCAATTGCTGCCAGTCTAAGCACATAGCCTGAGCGCGTCCGCTCGACTCTTTCTATCATGCGAGCGCATGGAAAAAGTCGGGACTGAAATCGCTCTGCGGCAAGTCCTTGCCCGGCCGTTCTGTGCAGCGGGGTCTTACCTACACGCTAAGCTTGCGTGGTATCTGGGTACAGTGTGTCGTAGCCCAGGCATAATTGTTTTTATAGAGGCATGGAGCCTGGTTAGCGATGCACCCACTTGGAATAAATGATCAAGTGAGTTTTTTAGTCGTCACTTGCGGAGTTTGTGGTGGACTCAGGCGAGGAAATAAAGCACCCACTCGGTAAGTCATCGAGTGCGCGAGTAAGTCATGTTTTGTTTGGATTGCTGGGCCCTTTTTGCGAGTAACCACTCGAATGCTTTACCGCTTCAGGGGTGAGGGAGCACCCAAACTCTGAGAGTATGTTTTTTCTGCTGGTATGAGTGATCACTCGAGAACATTTTGCCTTCTGGGTGAGGGAGCACCCGAACTCAAATAAAGGTACTCCCGATGGGAGTAAGAATTTTGTAGAGTCGGAAAATTTGGACGTATAGCTGGCTTTTGGAATCTTTTGGGTTTTGGCCAACTGTTTGTGTCTTGATCCGTCCCTCTTTAGATGCCCTGCTGACATGCATTGTCCTGCTGCTTGATGACGTATGATGATGATTGATTTTTTCGATCCATCAAGTCTTCTGGACCATCATGATGATGGTTTGGACGTCGTGCATCCTGTTTCCTGTTGGGTTTCCGAGGCTTGTATGGGAAACAGGCGAGATTTGACTCATCCTGTAAGTAATGTTGACCGTGTGAATGCATCTTTGCCTTGAAATTTGTAACGCCCGTCTCGGCGGTCTTTGATGCAATGATGACGCCGCCTGAGCTTCCGCGTGCTTTCCATGGTTTACCCTTGGATTGCGCTATAAATACTTCCTGTGGTTTCCCATCCTTGGCATCCACTCTTCGCATCTTTCTCTTCTTCTTCTTCTTCTTCATATGGCGCCCAAGTGTGGTAGAGGTGTGGCTGGGCGAGGCCGTGTCCGCCGTGGTCGTGGTGGTCGCACGCCTCGTTCTTCACGAGGTGGACGCCATGGTACCATGTTGTTGCCTTCTTCCTCTTCCTCCCTGGAGGAGGGTTTTTGGCGCTATGACTTTCTTTTGCGTGTTCTTAGCCGGGATGTTGCCCGGATTCCTCTTCCTTTCTCGTTTGCCTCCATTTCTTCTGAGCGTAACTTGAGGGGTTTCTGGCTCCGTATTCATGGGAGCTCTCGTTCTTCTTCTTGGGTGGAGCTGTAAATTGATAGTTCATCCTTGATCTTTCTTGGTTCTGGCTGGAGGGAGTTTTCTCGTCGGCTGAATCTGCGTGGCGGAGACAGTCTTTGTTGTCGCTTTGACGGCGAAGATATTGTTATTATCCGTGTGTTTGATGCTGGTGGTAACCGTCTGGATCCATACTGTGAGGAAACAAGCAGCAGCGGTTCTGATGGCTCGAGTGGTGGTTCGCCTGCTTCTCCTATCTTCATCTTCGGCTGATCCCTCGGGCGATGGTGTTTGCTCTTCTAGTTCTAAGGAGGAACTGGACGTCAAGCCAGTCGTCAAGCGACAGCGTCCGTAGGCGAGGCACCTTGTAGAACTGGAGGACAGCGAGCTTCTTCTTCACCGGCTGGGCTGCTACTTTGTTTGTGATGATGCATGCCGGGTTGTGGTACGAAAGTGCCAATTATCTCAGCATGAACACACATGCAGAAGTTGAATGTAACCCGTCTTGTAGTTCCACAGGTCCTTTAGCAGTGACAAACTGTTGTTTCGACTTTGTAATGAGAAAGTCTTCGACTCCTTTTGTAATGAGAATGTCTTCGACTCCTATGTAATGAGAATGTCTTCGACTCCTTTGCGATGAGAATGTCTTCGTCTCCTTTGCAATGAGAATGTCTTCAACTCCTTTGTAATGAGAATATCTTCTCGGGTGCGCGTCAGCGCTCCCGATGGGAGTAGCCCCCGAGGCTGCGTTTGATTTGCAGAATCAAGCGCAGACTTTACAAATTTTTGTCTCACTGGTTTGTAGTTGTCTTTGAATTTTTCCAAGTTTGGATCGGGTGCGCGTCAGCGCTCCCGATGGGAGTAGCCCCCGAGTCTTTAGGCGATCGCTTGCGATCGGGTGAAGACTAAAGAATCGTGCATTTTTTATGCAGCTTTCTTTTGCCTGAGCTTTGTTGTTGGCGAGGGTCTTGCGTTTTTGGCCTCCCGATGGTTGTAGGCAAGGTCGCTTTTTCAGCGAGGATAGCATCTCTCGGGGGAGTTTTAAGCTCGAGCCCCCGAGTGCTTTTAAGTAAAGTTCGCTTTTGCGAAGATAGCGTCTCTCGAGGGGAGTTCTATGCTCGATCCCTCGAGTGCTTTTAGGTAAAATTCTCGTTTGCGAAGATAGCATCTCTCGGGGGGAGTTCTATGCTCGAGCCCCCGAGTGCTTTTAGGTAAAAGTCGCGTTTGCGAAGATAGCGTCTCTCGGAGGGAGTTCTATGCTCGAGCCCCCGAGTGCTTTTAGGTAAAAGTCGCGTTTGCGAAGATAGCGTCTCTCGAGGGGAGTTCTATGCTCGATCCCCTGAGTGCTTTTAGGTAAAAGTCGCGTTTGCGAAGATAGCGTCTCTCGGGGGGAGTTCTATGCTCGAGCCCCCGAGTGCTTTTAGGTAAAAGTCGCGTTTGCGAAGATAGCGTCTCTCCGGGGGAGTTCTATGCTTGAACCCCCGAGTGCTTTTAGGTAAAAGTCGTGTTTGCGAAGATAGCGTCTCTCGTGGGGAGTTCTATGCTCGAACCCCCGAGTGCTTGTAAGATGTTTTTTTGGGAAACATTGTTTTATTCCTTCGATTTTTTACATGAGTTGCCTATCGGTGCTGTCGCCGATGTCTTGATAGTGCCTAGAGGACTATGGGTAGAACAGGCGCAGGTTCGCTACGTTCCATGGATTTTCCACGTCCTCATTGGTCTTCGGATTCTTCAATCTGTATGCTCCTCCTCCTATGACTTCCGAGATGATGAACGGCCCTTCCCATTGTGGGGCAAGTTTGTGCACTTTTTCTTGTATTAGCCGTAGCACAAGGTCTCCTTTGTTGAACGATCTGGTCCGCAGGTGATACGTCCAAAAAGCATCACTATTTTATATAGTAATTCATCCTTATTCATTGATATATTTCATTTTACGATGATGTTCTTATGTTGTTTTGGCTTATTTTACACAGTTTGCAACTTTACGGTGCCGAAGCAACAGACGCAGGATTCAGCGGTAAAAAGTGGACGCTGAGTTGCTGAAGAAGAATACCTCCAAATTACCTGAAAATCGACGGGGGGTATTTTCCAGAAGAATAATGCAGACTCGCCGAAGAGGGGACAGAGGGGGGCCACAGGAGCCCCAGGCGGCCACCTAGCGCGGCCCCACCCCTGGCCGCGCCGGGAGGGCGCCTGGAGCCCTGAGGCCATACCCGGCTCCCCCCTTTGGCCTATATACTCCTCGTTACGCGAAAACCCTAAAAAGAGAGGCCATCACGGTGTTCTGCCGCCGTCCGTGGCGGAAACCTACAGAGAAGAAAAGGGCTCTCCGGCGGGCAGATTTCGCCGAGGAGATCACCTCCCGGAAGGGGAGATCATCGCCATTGTCATCAACATCGTCACGGGCATCATCGAGATCATCCCCAACATCAGCACCATCTCCACCACCATCCACTCTCACCTCACAAGTTCATCTTGTGTTGTAATCCGTACTATCTATCCTCTCTACTCTACCGGTGTTGATTACTCCTTTGTGGTGAATGCTATTGAGTTTTGTTGGATAAATACCATTATGTCCAGATTATTTATCATATATTTATCACCTCTGATCATGATCTCTTTGATGTCTTGTCAGTAGTTACTTTAGTTCTTGAGGACATGGGAGAAGTCTAGTTGCTAGTTGTCATATGATGTTGAAGTAATTTGTGTTTTTTGATATTTAAGTTGTGTTGTTATTTTCCTAGTGGTGTTGTGTGAGTCGAACACTCAACACTTCGCCTTCTTAAGGACCTAGGGTAATACATTGTGTATTAAGAATGCTTACGGTGGGTTGCCGGAGTGACAGAAACCTGAACCCAGTTTGCATACTTTTGCACAAGGGAGTAATGGATCCTTGATCTTATTGTTGTGGTTACGCTTTGCCTTAATTTCTATCTTGTATTTGTGGATGCTTGCAATATGTTTAATCATAAGAGTGCACTTATCTTAGTCTAGAAGGTGTGCTAGCATAGATCCGCCCACTCAACACTTATCAGCACAACACTTGTTATCGATACGGAATATGGCGAAAGCACGTGACTACCTCTCCATGTGTCCTCAAGAATGCTTTAGTATTTATAAGTTCAGTTGCCAGGATTATCCTTTACTCAAAAGGATTGGGCCACTTGCTGCTCCTCAGTGCTATTTACTTTGCTTGCTTTTATCTTATCGTTGCTTATATCGAAAACCCCTAAAAAGCTATCTTTCAGTGTTTGCAGTTATTCCTTGCCTACTATCACCTATCAATACCTTTCGCTCCTCGTTGGGTTCGACACTCTTAAATATCGAAAATGCTACAATAGATCCTTTTACGTTGAGGGTCATCAAGCTACATTTTCTGGCGCCGTTGCCGGGGAGCATAGCGCTATTGGTAAGTGAAGCTGGTAAGGAATTTTTATATCGTTGCTTTTATTTTGCTGTTGCTGTTCTTTGTCCGTATGGACAAACTATTTATTGGATCGTTGCTTGCGGGGAAACACCCCACATATGTGGTGGTTATTCCTCCCCCTACTGAAATTGTGCCTTATAAAATACCAGCTGGTATTATCGATTGTTCTTTGTCTAATCGTTATGCAGTAGACAGACATCCCAGTGAACACTTTCTATATTTATCACAACTATGTTCATTATTTAAGCTTGCAGGTGTATCAAAGGAGTTCGTCGTGAAGAAATTGTTCTCCGTATCGCTTACAGATAAAGCTTCGGATTGGTATAAGCTTCTCGATAACTCTCATTTGCTTGATTGGCATGAACTTATGTCTCTCTTTTATACCAAGTTTTATCCTCTTCATGAAATTCATCGAGACATGAATTATATTTATAACTTTTGGTCTCGTGACGGAGAAAGCATCGCTCAAGCTTGGGGGAGATTGAAATCTCTAATGCTCAAATGTCCTATTCATGAGCTCCCCAAGGAAACTATACTTACAAACTTTTATGCTAGACTTTATCGTCAGGATAAGGAGATGTTGGATGCCTCCTCTAGTGGGGTATTTCAGACGAAAAGCGTTGAAGAAAGATGGGATCTACTTGAAAGGATCCAGAAGAATACCGAGGATTGGGAAATAGACAAAGGTATTGAACCCACTATAGGTTATGAGCATGATTATATAGAGAGTTATGTGAAAACTGATTCATTTAATGCCTTTTGCTCTAAGATTGGTCTTGATTCCCATCTAATGATTGATTTTTGCAAGGACTTTGCCTCTCATATTGACTCTTCTAAGAAGAAGAAGAAGAGTCAGCATCATAAACCCTTCAAAGAATCATCTATTGATATTCATGTTGTTGACCCTATTGTGCCTGCAGTTATATATGAAAATCCCCCTTTTCCCGTAAGAATAAGGGAGCACTCTTTTGTGACAGGCATAATAAATAAGAGTGAGAGAAGAATTGATGAACCCGAGGACCAGATCAAGGTCAATCCTCGAGTTGCATTGGTTAAAGATCTTATTACTAATGATGCTTTAGATTCCAATATAAATTTTTGTGTTGTTTCCACTAACCTTGTCACAGCCAAGAATAAGGGCCCAATTTCAGGTACTCCAGTAGTATCTGTCAAAATAGGAGATCATAATTATTATGGGCTATGCGATTTGGGATCGAGTGCCAGTGCTATCCCGTATTCACTTTATCAAGAGATCGTGGGTGAAATTTCACCTTGCAAACTTGAATAAGTTGATGTCACTATTCATCTTGCAAACAGAGCAACTATCTCTCCCATCGGAATTGTGAGAGACGTTGAAGTTCTATGCGGGAAGGTAAAGTATCCTACCGAATTTCTAGTACTTGGTTCAGTAAGGGTCAATTTTTGTCCTATTATTTTCGGTAGACCTTTTCTCAGAACCTGTGGAGCTATAATAGATAGCAAGAAAGGTAAAGTTTCTGTTGAATTCAATGGTGAGCCATATGAATTTAATTTTTCTAAGTTCTCTAAGCAGCCTCGTGGTACTGATTTGCCTAGTAATGATAAGATTATTGAAGATATTGCTTCCATCGTTATTCCTCCTAACGATCCCTTGCAGCAATATATGGAGGACCACGAGAATGATCTGCACATGCAGGAGAGAAATGAGTTGGACGAAATATTCCTAAGACAACCTTCTATCCTAAAGCACAACCTTCTAGTTGAGCCTTTGGGAATTTTGTCGCAACCAAAAGAAGATCCAGTGTTTGATCTTAAACCTCTTCCCGATACGCTCAAATATGCTTATTTAGATGAAAAGAAAGTATATCCTGTTATCGTCAATTCTAAACTTTCAGGATATGAAGAGGAGCGTTTATTGGAAGTACTTCGCAAACATTGAGGTGCAATTGGCTATACCCTTGATGACCTTAAGGGGATTAGTCCGTCTATTTTTCAACATACCATCAACCTTGAACCTGGCGCCAAACCAGTTGTTGATCATCAACGACGGTTGAATCCGAAAATGATGGATGTTGTAAGGACTGAGATTCTCAAGCTTCTAGCCGCAGGTATTATCTACCCAATAGCTGATAGTAAGTGGGTAAGTGATGACCCTCAACGTAGAGGGATCTATTGCAGTGTTTTTGATAAGTAAGAGTGTTGAACCCAACGAGGAGCAGAAGGTAGTAGCAAGTGACTTTGGTAAGGAGATAACTGCAAGCACTGAAAGATAACTTTTTAGGGGTTTTCTCGGTATAAGCGACAGGAAAGTAAAAACGAGCAAAGTAAAAGATATTGGATAGTAAAGAGTTGCCCAATCCTTTCTAAGCAAAGGAGAGGCCTAGCAACTGAACTTATAAAAGCTAAAGTGTTCTTGAGGACACCCGGGAGAGGTAGTCATGTGCTTTCGCCATATTCCGTATCGGTACTATGTGCTGTGTTGATAAGTGTTTGGTGGGTGGATCTATGCTAGTACACCCTCTAGACTAAGATAAGTGTACTCTTATGATTAAACATCTTGCAAGCATCCGCAAATACAAGATAGTAATTAAGGCAAAAGCCTAACCATAGCAATACGATCGGTGATCCATTGTTCCCTTGTGCAAAAGCATGCAAACTGGGGTTTAGGTTTCTGTCACTCCGGCAACCCACCGTAAGCATTCTTTATACACAATGCATTCCCCTAGGTCCTTGATAAGGCGAAGTGTTGAGTGTTCGACTCACACAACACCACTAGGAAAATAACAACACAACTTAAATATCAACCAACACATACTACTTCAACATCATATGACTACTAACAACTAGACTTCTCCCATGTCCTCAAGAACTAAAGTAACTACTCACAAGACATAAAAGAGATCATGATCAGTGGGGATAAATAGATGATAAACAATCTGAACACAATAATATTTCTCCAACAAAACTCAATAGCATTCACCACAAAGTAGTAATCAACACCGATAGAGTAGAGAGGATAGATAGTACGGATTACAACACGAGTTGAAATTGTGAGACAAAACTGGATTCAGATGGAGATGGTGCTGATGATGGGGATGATGTTGATGATGATCTCGATGATGCCCGTGACGATGGTGATGACGATGGCGACGATCTCCCCTTCCGGGAGGTGATCTCCCCGGCGGAATCTGCCCGCCAGAGATGGCTTTTCTTCTCTGTAGGTTTCCGCCACGGAGCAGCGGCGGAACTCCGGAAACTCTCCTCTTTTTTAGGGTTTTTGGACGACGAGGGGTATATAGGCCAGAGGGGGGAGCCGGGAGTGGCCCCGGGGGTCCAGGCGCCCTCCCGGCGCGGCCAGGGGTGGGGCCGCGCCATGTGGCCGCCTGGGCACCCTGTGGCCCCCCTCTAGTTGCTCTTTTGCGTGCCTTCGTTATCCTTCTGGAAAACAGCCTCCGTCGATTTTCAGGTAATTTGGAGGTGTGCTTCTTCAGCAACTCAGCGTCCACTTTTTACCGCTGAATCCTGCGTCTGCTGCTTCGGCACCAGAAAGTTGTAAACTGTGTAAAATAAGCCAAAACAACATAAGAATAGCATCATATCATGAAATATATCAATGAATAAGAAAGAATTACTATATGAAATAGTGATGCATTTTGGACGTATCACCTCCCCCAAGCTTAGACCTCGCTTGTCCCCAAGCGAATACTGAGCTCGGTAAACCTGTCCACAAGTTTAGAGAGTGAAGTGTCGATAAATAAAATACGGACAAGAAGCATCAAGGATCCTTCATCAAACTCAAGCATCCTCAACAGCAACCTCCACTCATAAGGCCCTTATGAGAAAGTAATAACAATTATAATCAAAAGTAGGGCTGAGGAAACTCATCAGATTATGGCAAACATAACCTTGGTCAAAGGAAAACTAAAAACAATTTGAAGCTTCTGAAAGAACATGTTAATAGTCATGAAGTGCAAATGCTAACACAAAGGAAGATGCTCGCTAGGCAAAAGCTTTCGCAAACAACTTACTTATCAAAAGATAATGTCAACAAGGATATGGCATGGAAAAACTTAATGCAGCTTTATATGGATGAGTCCTCATCAACATCAAATGTCTGTTCTCTTAGGGAAAAGAAGTAAGTAGGACAACTGACTCAACATAAAGGTGGAAGAATGCCTTGTTTAAGGGCAAGCAGGGAAAACTCATGTGCTATCCTTAAATCAAACAGAATAAAAGTAGATTTTGGGGTGGTGCATAGTTTGTCAACGAATGCTAATAGATAGCTCAATTACTTCTAAAGATGGACAAGTTTCAAGGAACGGCTCCCAAGTGGGGACGATCACATCCCCTTAATCTCCTTTGTTTATCACTGCCAGAGTTTCTGATTTCTCATAGACCAAGCGTGAAGGAGGGTTTGTTTGTTATATTATCTTTCGAGCTGGGCGCACCCATGCCAGTTCCTCCTCGTATTATGGGTTTGTAGATTAGACATGCAATCCCGGGATAAAACTTGTCCAACTTAATAAGATCATGAATTACCTACTACTTCCTCATGAGCTAAACAAGAGGCACAAAACAGAAGATTTTGAACATTTAAGGATAACACATAAATTCTATACTTATAAGAGTGGACTCATATGGTGGACTCATATGGAAGGTAAAGGTTTCAGGGTATGGATGCACAAGCAGAAATCTACTTGGCAAAGAGTTTGGCTAGCAAAGGCTTTGAGAGAACAGACAATTGATGCTAATTTAGATGCAAAACATATAAGGCATAAACATTAAGGTAGGCATAACACATCAAGTTGTCTTCCTTGTCAACATAACACTTCAAGCATAATAACATAAAGGTTTTGGCTATGTCGCTACTTGAGAAAGCATGCATGTTTTCAAGACCAAAGCTATGTTTGCCAAAATTAAATAAAGTTTTCAAAGCCATACCTGATATAAGGTCAATACTCCCCATAAGGATCGTCATATGATGCCGATTGCATGAAGAGAATACCGAGTGCAGCGAAGGAACCAATAGACTTCTCATTAATATTCCATAATAGACGACTCCACACTCACAGATACAATCTCTCCACAGACGGAGTGATAGACCTCAATGCAAACACCTATTTCATATAATAAACTCCCTAGACATGATACGACTCTACTTGACTCTAAAAGACTAAGATAAAGATAAAGATACCGGGCACTCCCCCAAGCTTGGAACAAGCTGAGGGGATGCCATTACCCGAGGAGATTTTACTCCTCATTCTTGTTCTTCTCAATAAGGTACTCCTTGGCGAAGCGCTTCCATGGCAGCTCCTCTCCAGCCTCGAAGGACATTCCTGTCTCCAGGATCCTGCACTCAGCACCTAAACCCATGCGTAGAAACTTTAGTTCATACTCACAGTTCTGGTTGTGCAGATCATAGATTTGTGCTTGGAGCTGATAAACTTTTTCTTCTAGTGCGGACAAACTTGACCACATCTCCTTCATCTCTTTCCTATGGGAAGCCTCGATCTCGTTCCTGATGTCGAAATTGGCTTCAACACCACGCTCCACCATCTTCTTGAACTTGAAGACCTTATGTTCCATCTCCTTCAGCCGCTCCTCGGTGCTCCCCTCCATGACTGGTCCCTTCAGATCTTCCTTGTGGAGAACACCGTCCTCCGCACGAAGGACCTGGGGGTGCTTGTTCACCTCAGCGAGGTAAGGGTTGATGACGTTGACGACGGACTTGTCCTTGGGGGAACTTGGGGAAGACATGGCACCTAGGTTTACCTAAAATATTTCCTGGCAGAAACAGATTGAAGAGAAAACACACGAAATCGTGAGATACGTTGCCGGAACGATCCGGGTGAATATATAGCAAAAATTTCTGCAACAAAAGGAAGGTAACGAGCCAAAGTGGGGTCGGAGACGGACTCCTCGGTGCCGAGGCGGCCTCCCGGCACGGCCTGGGGGTAGGCCGCGCCAGGGGGGCGCCTGGGCCCCCTGGAGCTCGTCTCCGGCTCCACTTAGGCCTCGAATTTTCCTAATTTTGCAAAAACTCATAATATGGAACTTTTATGGCGGTTCGCGATGTTTCCTTACCGTAATGCATACCTTTTCTTATTCTGCTTCTGTCGGTGTCTGAAACAGGGCTTCAACATGTTCTTCTTGAGTTGTTGTGCGTATTATATTTACATAAACATTGACGGGGTCTCCCGCCATGTAATGCTTGAGTCTTTTCCCATTCACAACTTGAGGTTTGGTGCCTTCAAAATTGTTAATCTTAATTGCACCAGATCGGTAGACTTCTTCGATATGAAATGGCCCTTCCCACCTGGAAAGTAGTGTACCTGGAGAAAACCTGAAACGGGATCTAAACAATAAACCTTTATCACCAACATTAAATTCACGCTTCAGAATCCACCTGTCATGCCACTTCTTTACCTTTTCCTTGAACATTTTAGCGCTCTCGTAAGCTTCACTTCTCCACTCATCTAGAGAAGTCAAGTTCATGAGACGCTTTTCACCAGCTAACTTTGGGTCAGCATTAAGTTCTCTAACAGCCCAGAAAGCTTTGTGCTCTAATTCTAATGGCAAATGGTAAGCCTTGCTATAGACCATTTTATAGGGAGACATTCCCATGGGGTTTTTGTAAGAAGTTCTATACGCCCACAAAGCATATCCTAACTTATTTGACCAGTCCTTCCTGTTTCTGTTAACTGTCTTTTGCAAGATCAACTTGATCTCTCTATTGGTGAGCTCAACTTGCCCACTAGTTTGAGGATGGTACGGTGACGCAATCCTATGATTGACATCGTACTTGGCTAGAGCTTTTCTAAAAGCTCCATGCGTGAAGTGTGATCCTCCATTAGTCATGAGATACCTAGGTACACCAAACCTAGGGAAAATTACATCTTTGAGCATTTTCAAAGATGTTTTGTGATCAACACTCTCAGTGGGGATTGCTTCAACCCACTTGGTCACATAATCAACAACAACTAATATGTGAGTGTACTTGTGCGAAGAAGGAAAAGGACCCGTAAAATCAAAACGCCAGCAATCAAAAGGCTCAATCACTAGTGAGTAATTCATAGGCATCTCATTCCTCCTACTAATATTACAAACTCTCTGACATTTATCACAGGCTAAAACTTAACTTCTAGCATCTTTAAAGACAGTAGGCCAATAAAAACTTGATTGGAGAACCTTATGTGCGGTCCTCTCACCGGCGTGATGTCCTACGTAGGGACTATCATGACATTGCTTAAGAATGTCCTTCTGCTCGTGTTCTGGTACGCATCTTCTCACGATCCCGTCTGGACCTTCTTTGAAAAGATGTGGGTCATCCCAAAAGTAATGCCTCAAATCATGGAAGAACTTCTTCCTTTGCTGAAATGTTAAAACTGGAGGCAAATACTTTGCAACGATAAAATTAGCATAATCTGCAAACCAAGGATCAGAAAGAGATTGTACTTTAACAACGGCAAGTTGTTCGTCTGGAAAACTGTCGTTGACTGGGATGGGATCATGCGGTATATCTTCCATCCTTGAAAGATTGTCCGCTACAGGGTTGTCTGCTCCTTTTCTATCAACAATGTGCAAATCAAATTCTTGAAGAAGAAGTACCCATCTGATGAGTCTTGGTTTGGCATCCTTCTTCGTCATAAGATACTTAATGGCAGCATGGTCAGTATGAATAATAACTTTAGAATCAACAATATACTACCTAAACTTATCACAAGAAAACACTACTGCTAAGAATTCCTTCTCAGTAGTAGCATAATTCTTTTGAGCACTATCAAGGGTTTTACTAGCATAATATGTAACATTCAACTTTTTCTCAACCCTTTGTCCTAAAACAGCTCCAACAGCAAAATCACTAGCGTCACACATAATTTCAAAGGGCAAATTCCAGTCAGGCGGTTGTACTATAGGAGCGGTTATTAAAGCTTTCTTAAGAATTTCGAAAGCCTCCTTACAATCTTCATCAAATACAAAAGGAACATCCTTCTGGAGAAGATTAGTGAGGGGTCTCGAGGTCTTAGAAAAGACTTTAATAAATCTTCTATAGAAACCAGCATGACCGAGAAAACTACGAATACCTTTAATGTCCCTTGGATAGGGAATCCTTTCGATAGCTTCAATCTTCGCCTTGTCCACTTCAATTCCCCTTTCGGAAATCTTGTGGCCAAGCACGATCCCTTCGTTAACCATGAAGTGGCACTTTTCCAAGTTTAGAACTAAGTTTTTATCCTCACATCTCTGCAAAACTTTATTAAGATTGTTGAGACAGTGGTCAAAGGAAGTTCCATAGACGGAGAAATCGTCCATGAAGACTTCCACAATCTCCTCACAGAAACCATGAAATATTGCAGACATACATCTCTGAAAATTAGCAGGGGCATTGCATAAACCAAAAGGCATACGCCTATAAGCATAAGTACCATAAGGATAAGTGAAAGTGGTCTTCTCTTGATCGGCATTGTTAACCTGAATTTGAGAGAAGCCAGAGTACCCGTCAAGATAGCAGAAGTGGGTGTTTTTGGATAGCCTCTCAAGCATCTGATCAATAAAGGGCAGCGGGTAGTGATCCTTCCTGGTTTCCTTGTTCAAATTCCTGTAATCAATACACATTCTATATCCAATAATAATTCTCTGAGGTATTAGTTCATTCTTATCATTAGGGACTACAGTTGTCCCTCCTTTCTTAGGAACACAATGAACTAGACTTACCCACTTACTATCGGCTATAGGGTAGATAATACTTGCAGCTAGAAGCTTGAGGATTTCGGACCTCACAACATCCATCATCTTTGGGTTCAACCGTCGTTGATGGTCAACAACAGGTTTAGCATCGGGCTCGAGGTTGATAGTATGTTGACAGATAGATGCAGTAATCCCCTTAAGGTCATCAAGAGTATAGCCAATTGCACCATGGTGTTTACGAAGTACTTCCAATAATCGCTCTTCTTCATATCCTGAAAGGTTAGAGTTGATAATAATAGGATATACTTTCTTTTCATCTAAATAAGCATACTTGAGCGTATCGGGAAGAGGTTTGAGATCAAACACCGGGTCTTCTTTTGGTTTGGATAGAATTCTAAAGGTTCAACCGGAATGTTGTGCTTCAGGATAGCAGGTTGCCTCAAGAAGATTTCGTCAATTTCATTTCTTTCCTGCATATGAGTATCATTCTCTTGGTCCTCCATGTATTGCTGCAAAGGATCATTAGGGGGAATAGCAATAGAAGCAATACTTTCAATAATGTTATCATCACTAGGTAATTCAGTACCACGAGGTTGCTTGGAAATCTTATAAAAGTTAAATTCATATGGCTCACCATTGAATTCAACAGGAGCTTTACCTTTCTTGCAATCTATAATAGCTCCACAAGTTCTGAGAAAAGGTCTACCAAAAATAATAGGACAAAAACTATCTTGCACTGAACCAAGTACGAGAAAGTCTGTAGGATACTTTACCTTTCCACATAGGACTTCAACATCTCTCACAATCCCAATAGGAGAGATAGTAGCTTTGTTTGCAAGATGAATAGTGACATCAATCTCTTCGAGTTCACAAAGTGAAATCTCAGTCATGATCTCTTGATAAAGCGAATAAGGAATCGCGCTAGCACTTGATCCCAGATTGCATAGCCCGTAATAATTGTGATCTCCTATTTTAACAGATACAACTGGTGTACCTGAAATTGGGCTTCTATTCTTGGCTGTGACAATGTTAGTTGAAAAAACACAAAAATTTATAATAGAATCTGAAACATCATCAGTAACTAAATCTTTAACCATAGCAACTTGAGGATCGACTTTGATCTGGTCCTCAGTTTCGCATGTTCTTCTCTCACTTTTATTTATGATGCCTGTCACAAAAGAGTGCTCCCTTATTCTTGAAGGAAAAGGGGGTTGTTCATATATAACTGCAGGCAAAATAGGATCAGCAACGTGAATATCAATAGGTACTTCTTTGAAAGGCTTATGGTACTGATCCTTCTTCATCTTAGAAGAATCAACATGAGAGGCAAAGTTCTTACAAAAATCAATCATTAGATGGGAATCCAGACCAATCTTAGAGCAAAAGGTATTGAAATAATCAGTTTTCACATAGCTCTATATATAATCATGCTCATAATTTATAGCAGGTTCAATAACTTTATCGATTTCCCAATCTTCAGTATTCTTCTGGATCCTTTCGATGAGATCCCATCTTTCCTCAACGCTCTTTGTTTGAAATATCCCGCTAGAGGAGGCATCCAGCCTTTCCTTGTCCTGACGAGAAAGCATGGCATAAAAATTTGTAAGTATAATATCTTTGGGGAGCTTATGGATAGGACATTTGAAAATTAGGGATTTAAGTCTCCCCCAAGCTTGAGTGATGCTCTCTCCGTCGCGAGACCTAAAGTTATAGATGTAATTCCTGTCTCGATAAACTTCATGAAGAGGGTAAAACTTTGTATAAAAGAGAGACATAAGCTCTTCCCAATTAAAAGAATTTGAGTTATCGAGGAGCTTATACCAATCTGCAGCTTTGTCCGTAAGCGATACGGAGAATAATTTCTTCATAACGAACTCCAGTGACACACCTGCAAGCTTGAATAATGAACATAGTTGTGATAAATATAGCAAGTGTTCACCTGGATGTCTGTCTCCTACATAGTGATTAGCTAGGACATAATCGATAATACCAGATGGTATCTTATAAGGCACAATTTAAGTAGGGTCAGGAGTAACCACCTTAGTTGTGGGGCGGCTCCCCAAGAACAACGATCCAATAGTACGGATATTCATAAGGACAAAAATAGCAACGGAAAAACTAAAACAGAAATATAAAAACCTTCTTACCAGCTTCACTTACTAATAGCGCTACACTCCCCGGCAATGGCGCCAGAAAACGTAGCTTGATGACCCTCAACGTAGAGGTATCTATTGCAGTGTTTTCGATAAGTAAGAGTATCGAACCCAACGAGGAGCAGAAGGTAGTAGCAAGTGACTTTGGTTTTGAGATAACTACAAGCACTGAAAGATAACTTTTTAGGGTTTTTATCGGTATAAGCGACAGGAAAGTAAAAACGAGCAAAGTAAAAGATATTGGATAGTAAAGAGTGGCCCAATCCTTTCTGAGCAAAGGAGAGGCCTAGCAACTGAACTTATAAAAGCTAAAGTGTTCTTGAGGACACCCGGAAGAGGTAGTCATGTGCTTTCGCCATATTCCGTATCGGTACTATGTGCTGTGTTGATAAGTGTTTGGTGGGTGGATCTATGCTAGTACACCCTCTAGACCAAGATAAGTGTACTCTTATGATTAAACATCTTGCAAGCATCCGCAAATACAAGATAGTAATTAAGGCAAAAGCCTAACCATAGCAATATGATCGGTGATCCATTGTTCCCTTGTGCAAAAGCGTGCAAACTGGGGTTTAGGTTTCTGTCACTCCGGCAACCCACCGTAAGCATTCTTTATACACAATGTGTTCCCCTATGTCCTTGATAATGCGAAGTGTTGAGTGTTCGACTCACACAACACCACTAGGAAAATAACAAGACAACTTAAATACCAACCAACACATACTACTTCAACATCATATGACTACTAACAACTAGACTTCTCCCATGTCCTCAAGAACTAAAGTAACTACTCACAAGACATAAAAGAGATCATGATCAGTGGGGATAAATAGATGATAAACAATCTGAACACAATAATATTTCTCCAACAAAACTCAATAGCATTCAGCACAAAGTAGTAATCAACACTGATAGAGTAGAGAGGATAGATAGTACGGATTACAACACGAGTTGCAATTGTGAGACAAGATTGGATAGAGATGGAGATGGTGCTGATGATGGGGATGATGTTGATGATGATCTCGATGATGCCCGTGATGATGGTGATGACGATGGCGACGATCTCCCCTTCCGGGAGGTGATCTCCCCGGCGGAATCTGCCCGCCAGAGATGGCTTTTCTTCTCTGTAGGTTTCCGCCACGGAGCGGCGGCGGAACTCTGGAAACTCTCCTCTTTTTTAGGGTTTTTGGACGACGAGGGGTATATAGGCCAGAGGGGGGAGCCGTGAGTGGCCCCGGGGGTCCAGGCGCCCTCCCGGCGCGGCCAAGGGTGGGGCCGCGCCAGGTGGCCGCCTGGGCACCCTGTGGCCCCCCTCTGGTTGCTCTTTTGCGTGCCTTCGTTATCCTTCTGGAAAACAGCCTCCGTCGATTTTTAGGTAATTTGGAGGTGTTCTTCTTCAGCAACTCAGCGTCCACTTTTTACCGCTGAATCATGCGTCTACTGCTTCGGCACCGAAAAGTTGTAAACTTTGTAAAATAAGCCAAAACAACATAAGAATAGCATCATATCATGAAATATATCAATGAATAAGAAAGAATTACTATATAAAATAGTGATGCTTTTTGGACGTATCAGTAAGCCCAGTTCATTGTGTTCCAAAGAAAGGAGGAACAAATGTAGTTCCTAATGATAAGAATGAACTAATACCTCAGAGAATTATTATTGGATATCGAATGTGTATTGATTACAGGAAGCTGAACAAGGAAACCAGGAAGGATCACTACCCGTTGTCGTTCATCGACCAAATGCTTGAAAGGTTATCCAAAAACACTCACTTTTGCTATCTAGATGGTTATTCTGGCTTCTCTCAAATTCATGTTAACACTGCTGATCAAGAGAAGACCACTTTTACTTGTCCCTATGGTACTTATGCTTACATACGTATTCCTTTTTGTTTATGTAATGCCCCTGCTACTTTTCAAAGGTGTATGTCTGCTACATTTCATGGGTTTTGTGAAGAAATTGTGGAGGTATTCATGGACGATTTCTCCGTCTATGGAACCTCTTTTGACCATTGTCTCCACAACCTTAATAAAGTTTTGCAGAGATGTGAGGAGACAAACCTGGAGCTTAACTGTGAGAAGTGTCACTTTATGGTCAACTAGGGAATTGTTCTTGGCCACAAGATTTCCGAGAGGGGAATTGAAGTGGACAGAGCCAAGATCGAAGCAATTGAAAGGATGCCCTATCCACGGGACATCAAAGGTATTCGTAGTTTTCTCGGTCATGCTGGTTTCTATAGAAGGTTTATTAAAGACTTTTCTAAGACTTCGAGACCCCTCACTAATCTTCTCCAGAAGGACGTTCCTTTTGTTTTTGATGAAGATTGTAAGGAAGCCTTCGAAGTTCTTAAGAAACCTTTAATAACTGCTCCTATAGTACAACCACCTGATTGGAATTTACCTTTCAAAATTATGTGTGATGCTAGTGATTTTGCTGTTGGAGTTGTTTTATGACAAAGGGTTGATAAGAAGTTGAATGTTATATCTTATGCTAGCAAAACCCTTGATGGTGCTCAGAAGAATTATGCTACTACTGAGAAGGAATTCTTAGCAGTAGTGTTTGCTTGTGATAAGTTTAGGAAGTATATTCTTGATTCTAAGATTATTGTTCATACTGATCATGCTGCCATTAAATATCTCATGGAGAAGAATGATGCCAAACCAAGGCTTATCCGATGGGTACTCCTTCTTCAAGAATTTAATTTGCAGATTGTCGATAGGAAAGGAGCAGACAATCCGGTGGCGGATAATCTCTCAAGGATGGAAGATATACTGCATGATCCCATTCCCTTCAACACAGTTTTCCAGACGAATAGCTAGCTGTTGTTAAAGTACAATCTCTCTCCGATCCTTGGTTTGCAGATTATGCTAATTTTATCGTTGCAAAGTTTTTGCCTCCGGGTTTAACATTTCAGCAAAGGAAGAAGTTCTTTCATTATTTGAGGCATTACTTTTGGGATGACCCACATCTTTTCAAAGAAGGTCCAGATGGGATCGTGAGAAGAGGCGTACCGGAACATGAACAGAAGGACATTCTCAAACAATGTCACGATAGTCCATATGGAGGACATCATGCTGGTGAGAGGACCGCACATAAGGTTCTTCAATAAGATTTTTTATTGGCCTACTCTCTTTAAGGATGCTAGAAATTATGTTTTATCCTGTGATAAGTGTCAGAGAGTTGGTAATGTCAGTAGGAGGAATGAGATGCCTATGAATTACTCTCTAGTGATTGAGCCTTTTGATTGCTGGGGTTTTGATTTTATGGGTCCTTTTCCTTCCTCACACAAGTACACTCACATTTTAGTTGTTGTTGATTATGTAACCAAGTGGGTAGAAGCAATCCCCACTGAAAGTGATGATCACAAGACATCTTTGAAAATGCTCAAGGATGTAATTTTTCCTAGGTTTGGAGTACCCAGGTATCTCATGACTGATGGGGGTTCGCACTTTACACATGGAGCTTTTAGAAAAGCTTTAGCCAAGTACAATGTCAATCATAGAATTGCTTCACCGTACCACCCTCAAACTAGTGGGAAAGTTGAGCTCACCAATAGAGAGATCAAGTTGATCTTACAGAAGACGGTCTATAGAAATAGAAAGGATTTGTCAAATAAGTTAGGAGATGCTTTGTGGGCGTATAGAATTGCTTACAAAAACCCCATGGGCATGTCTCCCTATAAGATGGTCTATGGCAAGGCTTGCCATTTGCCATTAGAATTAGAGCACAAAGCTTTATGGGCTATTAGAGAGCTTAATGCTGACCCGAAGTTAGCTGGTGAAAAGCGTCTCATGAACTTGACTTCTCTATATGAGTGGAGAAGTGAAGCTTACGAGAGCGCTAAAATGTTCAAGGAAAAGGTAAAGAAGTGGCATGATAGGAGGATTTTGAAACGTGAATTTAATGTTGGTGATAAAGTTTTGTTGTTTAGATCCCGTTTCAGGTTTTCTCCAGGTAAACTACTTTCCAAGTGGGAAGGGCCATTTCATATTGAGGAAGTCTACCGCTCGGGTGCGATCAAGATTAACAATTTCGAAGGCACCAAACCTCAAGTGGTGAATGGGCAAAGACTTAAGCATTACATAGCAGGAGATCCTGACAATGTTGATGTGGATTTGGTATACACAAAGTCTCATGAAGAACATGTAGAAGCCCCGTTTCAGACACCAGCAGAAGCAGAATAAGGAAAGGTATGTATTACGGTAAGGAAACATCGTGAAACCGTCTTGAAAGTTCCAGATTATGAGTTTTTGCAAAATATAGAAAATTTGAGGCCTAAGTGGAGACGGAGATAAGATCCAGGGGGCCCAGGCGCCCCCCTGGCGTGGCCCCACCCTTGTCCGCGCCGGGAGGCCGCCTGGGCACCCCGGAGCCCGTCTCCGACTCCGCTTTGGCCTGTTACCTTCCTTTCTGTGCAAAAATTTGTGCTATATATTTGCCCGGATCGTTCCGGCAGCGTATCTCGCGATCTCGTGTGTTTTCTTTTCGAGTTGTTTCTTCCAGGAAAACTTTCAGCTAGACCTAGGTGCCATGACTTCCCCAAGTTCCCCGAAGGACAAGTTCGTCGTCAACGTCATCAACCCTTACCTCGCTGAGGTAAAGAAGCACCCCCAGATCCTTCGTGTGGAGGAAGGTGACCTTCGCAAGGAGTATCTGAAGGGACCAGTCAAGGAGGGGAGCACCGAGGAGCGGCTGAAGGAGATGGAACATGAGGTCTTCAAGTTCAAGAAGATGGTGGAGCGTGGTGTTGAAGCTAACTTCGACATCATGAACGAGATTGAGGCTGCCCACAAGAAGGAGATGAAGGAGATGTGGTCAAGTTTGGCCGCACTAGAAGAAATAGTTTATGGGCTCCAAGCACACTCTATGATCTGCAGAACCAGAACTATGAGTATGAACTAAAGTTTCTGCACATGGGTTTGGGTACTGAGTGCGGGATCTTGGAGACGGGAATGTCCTTTGAGACCGGAGAGCAGCTACCATGGAAGCGCTTCGCCAAGGAGTACGTGACCGACAAGAACAAGGATGAGGAGTAAATCTCCTCGGGTATTGGCATCCCCTTAGCTTGTTCCAAGCTAGGGGGAGTGCCCGGTATTTTTATCTTTATCTTTGTCTTTTAGAGTCAAGTAGAGTCATATCATGTCTAGGGAAGTTATCTTATGAAATAGGTGTTTGCTTTGAGGTCTATCACTCCTTTCTGGAGAGTTATGTATCTGTGAGTGTGGAGTCGTCTATGATGGAATATTAATGAGAAGTCTATTGATCCCTTCGCTGTACTCGGTATTCTCTTCGCGTAATCGACCTCGTGATGGTTCTTATGGGGAGTATTGACCTTATATCAGGTATGGCTTTGAAAACTTTATTTAATCTTGGCAAACTTAGCTTTGGTCATAACAAGAAGCATGTTTTTCTTAAAGTAGCGACATAGCCAAAACCCTCTTTGTTATTATGCATGTAGTGTTATGTTGACAAGGAAGACAACTTGATGTGTTATGCTTGTTTTAATGTTTATGCTTTATATTGCTTTGCATCCAAATCATCATCAATTGTATGTTCTCTCAAAGCCTTTGCTAGCCAAACCCCTGTACTAAGCGGAATTCTGCTTGTGCATCCATACCCTGAAACCAGTACCTTCCAGATGAGTCCACCATACCTTCCTATTCCTGGTATTCCACTACCACTCCTAAAGCATAGAATTTTTGTGTTATCCTTGGATGTTCAAAATCTACTGTTTTGTGCCCCTTTTTTAGCTCATGAGGAAGTAGTAGTTAACTCATGACCTTCTTAAGTTGGACAAGTTTTACCCCGGGATTGCATGTCTAATCTCCAAACCCCTAATACGAGGAGGAACTGGCATGAGTGCGCCCAGCTCACAAAAGATAATCACAACCAACAACCCTCCTTCACGCTTTGTTCATGAGAAATCAGAAAACTTTGGCAATGATAAACAAAGGAGATTGCGGGGATGTGATCGTCCCCTTTTGGGAGCCGTTCCTCGAAACTTGTTCAATCTGAGAAGCAATTGAGTTATCTATTACTCCCTCCGATCCATAAAAAGTGTCGCCCACTTAGTACAAAGTTTGTCCTAACTTAGTACAAAATGTCCGACACTTTTTATGGATCGGAGAGAGTAGTATTTGTTGACAAATCATGCACCTCTCAAAACTTGTTTTCGTTCTGTTTGATCTAAGGATAGCACTTGAGTTTTCCCTGCTTGCCTTTAATAAGGCTGTTAGTTCCTTTACTTTTATGTTGAGTCAGTTCTCCTTACTTCCTCCCTTTCCCAAAGAGAACAGACACTTGATGTTGATGAAGATTCATCCATATAATGCTGCATTAAAGTTTGTCATGCCATATCATTGTTGACATTATCTTTTGATAAGTAAGTTGTTTGCAAAAGCATTCGCCAAGAAAAAATCTTCCTTTGTGTTAGCATTTGCACTTCATGACTAATAGCTTGTTCTTTCAAAAAGTTCTAAATCATCACTTGAAAATATAAACAGACAGAACAAAGGTAAAATCTTTTAGTTGTCCTTTGACCAAAGGACTTGTTTGCCATGATTTGATGAGTTTCCTTAGCCCTACTTTTGATTATAATTGATATTACTCTTTCATGAGGGCTTTATGAGTTGGAGATTGCTGACTAGGATGTTTGAGTTTGGTGAAAAGATCATGATGCTTCTTGTCCTTATTTTATTTATAGACACTTCACTCTCTAAACTTGTGGACAGGTTTACCGAGCTCAGTATTTGCTTGGGGACAAGCGAGGTCTAAGCTTGGGGGAGTTCATACGTCCAAAAAGCATTACTATTATATATTTCATGTTACGATGATGTTCTTATGTTGTTTTGGCTTATTTTACACAGTTTGCAACTTTCCGGTGCCGAAGCAGAAGACGCAGGATTCAGTGGTAAAAAGTGGACGCTGAGTTGCTGAAGAAGAATACCTCAAAATTACCTGAAAATCGACGGGGGGTATTTTCCAGAAGAATAACGAAGACTCGCCGAAGAGGGGCCAGAGGGGGCCACAGGAGCCCCAGGCGGGCACCTAGTGCGGCCCCACCCCTGGCCGCGCCGGGAGGGCGCCTGGATCCCTGAGGCCACTCCTGGCTCCCCCCTCTGGCCTATATACTCCTCGTTACGCGAAAACCCTAAAAAGAGAGGCCATCACGGAGTTCTGCCGCCGCTCCCTGGCGGAAACCTACAGAGAAGAAAAGGGCTCGTCGGCGGGCAGATTCCGCCGAGGAGATCACCTCCCGGAAGTGGAGATCATCGCCATCGTCATTACCATCTTCACGGGCATCATCGAGATCATCATCAACATCATCCCCAACATCAGCACCATCTCCACCACCATGCACTCTCACCTCACAAGTTCATCTTGTGTTGTAATCCGTACTATCTATCCTCTCTACTCTACCGGTGTTGATTACTCCTTTGTGGTGAATGCTATTGAGTTTTGTTGGAGAAATACCATTATGTACAGATTGTTTATCATATATTTATCACCTCTGATCATGATCTCTTTTATGTCTTGTGAGTAGTTACTTTAGTTCTTGAGGACATGGGAGAAGTCTAGTTGCTAGTAGTCATATGATGTTGAAGTAATTTGTGTTGTTTTATATTTAAGTTGTGTTGTTATTTTCCTAGTGGTGTTGTGTGAGTCGAACAATCAACACTTCGCCTTCTTAAGGACCTAGGGCAATACATTGTGTATTAAGAATGCTTACGGTGGGTTGCCGGAGTGACAGAAACCTGAACTCCAGTTTGCATACTTTTGCACAAGGGAGTAATGGATCCTTGATCTTATTGTTGTGGTTAGGATTTGCCTTAATTTCTATCTTGTATTTGCGGATGCTTGCAAGATGTTTAATCATAAGAGTGCACTTATCTTAGTCTAGAACGTGTGGTAGCATAGATCCGCCCACTCAACACTTATCAGCACAACACTTGTTATCGATACGGAGTATGGGGAAAGCACGTGACTACCTCTCCATGTGTCCTCAAGAACGCTTTAGTCTTTATAAGTTCAATTGCCAGGCTTATCCTTTACTCAAAAGGATTGGGCCACTTGTTGCTCCTCAGTGCTATTTACTTTGCTTGCTTTTATCTTATCGTTGCTTATATCAAAAACCCCTGAAAAGCTATCTTTCAGTGTTTGCAGTTATTCCTTGCCTACTATCACTTATCAATACCTTTCGCTCCTCGTTGGGTTCGACACTCTTACTTATCAAAAACGCTACAATAGATCCCTTTACGTTGAGGTTCATCAGCAGGCGACTGCTTTGATAGCTGCGCAACTTGTCTTGGTATCCTTCAGATTTTGTGATGGTTGTGTCTCGTGCTTCGTCTGCTACGTCTTTGTCGTTCTGCAATGCTTCTTCTGCCTCTTCCTCTTCGTACCCTGAGATTCTTGGTGCTCCGAATTTTAAGTCGTGCGGCAGCACTACTTCTGCCCCGTATACCAAGAAGAAAGGTGTAAACTGGGTCGAGCTGTTTGGGGTGATGCGCAGGCTCCATAGGACTGCGGGGAGCTCTTCTATCAAGTTGCATGCGGCTTGCTCAAGTGGTGCCAGGAGTTGCTTCTTTATTCCTCCGCATACTAGGCCGTTTGCTTTCTCCACTTGGCCATTGGACTGCGGGTGTGCGACTGATGTGTAGTTTATTTTGATGCCCAGTTCCTGGCAAAAGTTTTGGAACTCTGCTGCTGTGAAGTTTGTACCATTGTATGTGATGATGTTGTCGAGAGGGTACTCCGAATCTGAAGATGATTGACTTGATGAAGTTGACTGTCGTGAGGGCTGTTGAGCTGGTGATTGGTACTGCTTCGATCCACTTGGTGAACTTGTCTACTGCGACCAGTAGGTGTGTTCGTCCTCCTTTTGATGATTTCTTGAGTGGGCCTACCATATCGAGTCCCCATGTGGCAAATGGCCATGATAATGGTATGGTTTTGAGTTCCGATGGTGGGGCGTGCGACCTGCTGGCGAACTTTTGGCAGGCGATGCAACGTCGTACGATATCCTCTGCATTTCTCATAGCGGTCGGCCAGTAGAAACCTGCTTGAAAGGCTTTTTCCACGAGTGCTCGGCTGCTGGCATGGTGCCCGCAGGTGCCTTCGTGAATCTCGAGTAGTAGGGCTTTGCCGTCTTTTTCGTCTATACACTTTTGGAGGACCTGGGAGACGTTGCGTTTGTAGAGCTTCCTGTTGATTACCGTGAATGCTTTAGATCGTCGACTGATGCGTCGGGCTTCTGCGACGTCTTGTGGTAAAGTGCCTTCGACTAGGAATCGAAGGAAGGGTCTTTCCCAGGCTGGGTCTTCGAGTGCTGCTGGTGCTTCAACTTCTATTGCTTGATTGTTCGTATCGTCAGCTGCGCTCGCTGCTGCCACCTGTGTTGGTTCGTTTGTGTCGTCTTCCTCTGCGACTACTTTGGGCTCCGCTAGCTTTGCTTCTGATTGATGCTCTCGAGGAAGAAGCCTGGTGGTATTGGTCCTCGATTCGATCCGATGTTCGCGAGTTCTTCGGCTTCTGTATTGTTTGCTCTGGGGATGTAGTTGAGTTCACAACCGTCGAATCCTCCCTCTAGTGCGTTATAGAGTTTCTGGTAGGCTGCCATGTTGTCTGCGACTGCGTTACAGTCTCTCATCGCCTACTAGACGACGAGGTTGGAGTCGCCATAGATCGAGAGGCGGGTGGCACCGTAAGTTTTTGCCATACGCATGTCGTGAATTAGTGCCTCGTACTCTTCTTCGTTGTTGGAGGAGTTGCTAAAGTTGATATGGAGGATGTATTTGAGCTTTGTTCCTTTGGGGGAGACTAGGACGACGCCTGCTCCGGCTCCTTGCTGTCTTTTGGATCCGTCGAAATACATCGTCCATGAATTGGATAGGTCTGGGGGACCTGGTGTTTGGACTTCTGCCCACTCGACCAGGAAATCTGGGAGTACTTGGGCTTTGATTGCTGTTGGGTGTTTGAACTGCAGGTCTCATGGGCTGAGCTCCATGTTCCTCTCGGCGACTCGACCGGTCGCTCCGGGATTGTTGAGGATGTCCGCGAGTGGTGCGCTGCTCACGATTGTGATGGAGTGTTCGTCGAAGTAGTGCGATACTTTCCTGGAGGTCATGATGATGGCGAGCAGGAGCTTCTGGTAGTGTGGGTACCACTGCTGTGGCTTCGAGAGTAGCGTGCTGAGGTAGTAGATTGGTCTTTGGATGCTCTGGATTTTCCCTTCTTCTACCCGCTCAACGACGAGTATTGTGCTCATTGTAAGGCCCGATATGCGGTACTGTTCCAGATCTAGATGTCTCCATCCAGATCCGGGGACGAAGCACATATCGGTCCCACCGCGACATATGACGAAGTCATATGCCCCGGATTTCCAAGATGATATCACAACATTACAGATACAAGGATACAACATCTCATACAATCGTCATACAACTGCCTTAATACAATACAACAGCGGAATATACATGTCTGAGTACAGACTACAATCAAATGCCTACTGGCAAAGAGAAAAACATCGATCCTCATAACCACACGGGTCCAGGCCCTCCGCCGGGATCCGCCTAACTAGTCGTCGTCGACTCTCCACGTGAAACGTCGATCACCATACCTGTTGTCGATCAAGAACCCTGAAAAGAGTTTGGGGGTAGTATCATGAGTACAGAAGTACTCAGCATCCAACTGTAGTGGTCAACTGACCCAGCAAGGACTTCATCACTCGTCATTCTAGGACAACTAGTAGTTTACGGTAAGGATGGGGTAAGTGGTGAGGTTGCTGCCGCACTAGCATTGATGAAGTGGCTAACGATCTAGAGAGTAAGATAAGAAGCCAAGCATTCGATGAGGAATCGCCTCCAACAAGTCTGCTATCCACCTACTTCGCAAACATAACACCTATCCTATCCTTGTCCTCCTCTTCGCATCCCGACGAAGAAGAAGCAGTCAAGGCACACACACTTGATCAAATTATATTAAGAGTATCTCAGTCGTTGTTGTCTATGAACAAGGAGTAGGTCTCAAGTCGTCCATAACCGTGGACACGACTTCTCGAAAAGATTTAACCCTGCAGGGGTGTACCAACTGCCCAATACAAGGCTCCGCACGCACGCCCATCTCTCTCAGTTGCTACCCATGATACGCAACCATTTTATGATTTAGTCCCAAGAGATCCGAAACGACAGGTCCCTCTAACTAACAACGAACATATCCGGGTGGTCCCCGGGGAGTCGACACCCAATCCAAAAGATGGCCACTCTCTCGGATCGGACTCTTCCGCCTCAACAGGGTTTGGGTTACCGAGACGCCTCACGTGAGGCCTCGGGCCCTCGCCTGTCAAAGGTGGACCAATAGGGAAACAAAGTCCTCACTGGTCCGGGTTGTTTTAAAGGATGTCTGCCAGGAGCTACCCGACAGGCATATATGCATGGTTTTCAAATGGTAAATCAGCTTGGGCCACCTCTAGAAATGTTTGAAGCTAGGTAGGTAAGAAAAGGGGACCCCATAAAATCCCACACGCGGTTAGGCACGCTCAGTCTTAAAACCAATACCCGGAACTCAGATCCTAGGTGACTCGAATGGAACAAAGCGTCGAGGCGGAATAGCCTAGACCTTCCATCCTTTGTCGAATATAGTCAACATTATAATAATCATATCATCAACAACAATATAATAATGTGATAGCCCAAAACCAAGGAGTAACAGGGTAACATCGTAGCATCCTAAGCATGCATACTAAGCAGGGGCTGAGCAACGAGCAATAGTAACATAACAGTACATGGTGTGCTGGGAGGGGACATGGCTGTATCAGTTTTGAAAGAGGCTGTAAACATGTGGTAGGATCAAACATCGAACCTAACCTAGACTAGCATGCGAACCGCTGGTTGAAATAGAATGGATCATAAGTAATGTATAGTCCTTGCCTGTTGATAAGTCGGGTTCCGAAGGTGTAGTTGATCGCAATTTCGCATCGTCTCCGAGAGGTACCCGCGGAAGCACACAAGAGGGTAAACACTGGAAAGCAATCAACGAGCAAGCATCTATTACTACGAAGCAATCACGAGCAAGCATCAACAAGAAGGCAATACGAGACATCGCACCTACCGTCGAAAGCGGTTACTAACAGGTTAAGTGGAGTACTCGTCACACACGACGATACCGCACATTTATCATCGGTTCAAGTTGTTTAGCTACACAAGGTGAGCAAAGGTTGTTAACATGGCATCTCACTCAAGCATGGCATAGCACTCAAACATGTCAAGAGGTGAAGCATAAATAAACTATCTAATCTAGTCAGTTTAAGTGGGGGTAAAACCTATACATGGCAAACTATTGCGGACCCCACGATAAAAATGGAATTTCGTACTTTTTTCCCCAAACAAATTTTATTATTTTTATTTGCAAGCAAGAGCAGCATAAACACAATCTACATGCAATTCTAGTCAAGTTACATTTAAGAAACATTTTAATCAGAGAAACGATTAAAAAGTTATGGAAGATTATAGTTTATAGTGGAAAGCAGTGTAAATAGCAAGTAAATAGCATGTAAACAAAGTCAAACATGGCAAAGGAGAACATTTTATTATTCTACACAGAAAACTAAGCAACTTTCATGTTTAACACGTCGCGATCCGAGCTACGGTTTAAAAGATATAGCTACCGCAAGAAAATAACAATAATGTGCCAATTATAATAGAAAAACCTAGCAGAAAAGAAAAAAAAAACTAAACGGGCCGAAACTAGGCTATTGGGCCGGCCCAACTATGCAGCGCAGCAACAAATAAAAAAACGGGGGCGGCTCACCCCATGGGCCGAGCCCAGCTCGCGGGTGAGCGACAGTTAACCGGGCAGCGCCCAGGGCGAGGAGGCGGCGCTGGGGCCGCTGGGCCGCAACCGAGCTGGATGGGCCACGCTGGCGCGCAGGCCCACGCAGCCAACGCGAGCGGGTAGGATCGGCTGGATCAGAGCAGGGCGCTCGTTTTCGATCTCCCTGACGCCGGTGACGAGCGGTTGGAGCTCCGGCACGGTGGGGCTCCTCCGGCGAGGTCTGCGGGTGGGAACGAGGCGGAGGACGGCGGATCCGGTCGGGGTCGGGTCAGAGGCGCGGTCCAGGGCGCGGCTGCGAGCTCCTGCACTCCATGGCCACGGCGGCTTCGAGTTCCTGCGGGCGCAACTCCATGGCGCGACTCGGCCTCGCTGGAATCAGAGAGAAGAGGTGAGGGGGAGAGAGGGAAGGAGAAGGAGAGGAGAGGGGTGCGCGGCGACCTGGGGCTGGCGGCGGCACGGCTGGTGGCTCGTCGGCGGCGCTGCGTTGACGACCACGGGAGGAGGCGCGGACGTCTGCGCCCTGATCGGGCCCACGGCGGCAGCGGTTGGGCCCGCGTGGCCCGGATGTGGGAGGAGGCTGGCTGGCTGCGGTCGGGCAGATCTGGGCCGTCAGATCTTAGATCTGACGGCTGAGATCGAGGGAGAGCTAGGGTTCGAGGTGGAGGGGCTTTTGGCCGAAAATTTGAGCAAAGCGGGGGTTGTGGCTGCAATTTTGGCTTAGGGGAAACCCTAAGAAAGGGGTGGGGGAGTGGTGGTCTTTATATAGCCCAGGTGGCTGGCAGTTTCCAAAAACATCCCCGGTTTTCCTCTCGCGCGCGCAGTGTTTACGTTTCTGACCGCCGGGGGTCCGCAGGACCTCCGATTCGGGTAAAACTTCGAACTGCGCGATCAGCGTGTCGAGCCGGCGGCGTTCACCTCGCGCTGGAACCGTTTCGAGAACACTTTCCGGCGCGCTATAAAAATATCCCGTTTAGTTATTAAATGGGGTTTTCGTTGCGTTGGCTTCGGCTGGTCTCGTGCGGGTTTCGCGACGGTGATCAGGTGAAACCCGGTGTCGCAAAGGTCGAGTGTCAGGGTGGCAAGGGTCGGTCTCCGTCCGGTACGAGATAAGAGGGGAAAAAATAATCGCCGATCGATAAATCGGGGATGCAAACATCGCAAACAAATCAGACAATCAAACAATTCACACCGAAAACAATTTTTTAAATTTTTTGTGAAATCTGGGCTGTTACACTCATGACACTGCTGCGCGCTGCTATGTAGAGATAGAACTTTTCCCTTTCTTTACGCACCGCCAGGATTGGTAGGGTCGAGAGGTTCTTCTTTAAGTCTGCGAATGTGTTGCTTGCTTCCTCAGTCCATTCGAATTTTTCTCCCTTTCTCAGCAGCTTGTAAAACGGCAAAGTTCTTTCGCCCAACCTGCTGATGAAGCGGCTCAGTGCTGCGAGCTTTCCTGTGAGCTGTTGTACTCCTCTGATGTTGGCTGGCCTTTGCATCTTGGCGATTGCTTGGACCTTTACGGGGTTTGCTTCGATTCCTCGGGGAGAGACCATGTATCCGAGTAGTTTTCTAGCTGGGACGCTAAACACGCATTTTTTGGGGTTGATCTTAATCCTGTACTTGTTGAGGGCCGTGAATGTCTCGCGGAGGTCGTCGAGTAGCCTATTTAAGCTGTAGGTTTTGATGACGATGTCGTCCACGTAGACTTGGACGTTCCTGCCAATCTGGTCTCTCAAACATGCTTGCATCATCCGCTGGTATGTGGCTCCCGCGTTTTTTAGGCCAAAAGGCATTGTTTGGTAGCAGAATACTCCATAGGGGGTGATGAATGAGGTGTGCTCTTCGTCTTCTTACTTCATCCTGATCCTGATTGTATCCTGAGTATGCATTGAGGAAGGAGAGGAGGTCGCATCCTGTTGTGGAGTCGATTATCTGATCGATTCTTGGCAGGGGGAAGTGGTCTTTTGGGAAGTGCTTGTTGATAGGCACGTAGTCGACGCACATCCTCAGTACCTCGGTGTCTTTTTAGGGACTAGGACTGGGTTTTATATCCATGTTGCTTTCTTTGTCTCTTGGATGAACTGTGCGTCGAGTAGTCGGTTGACTTCTTCTCCGATTGCTCTGCGCTTGGGTTCTGAGAATCGTCGCAGTGCCTGCTTTACTGGCTTGGTGTTTGGCGCTATGTGGAGCGCGTGTTCTGCGAATTCTCGTGGTATCCCGGGCATGTCGGCTGGGCACCAGGCGAAAAAATTCCACTCTTCGCGAAGGAAGGTTATGACGGCGGTTTCTTGCTCTTCTGGGAGGTGGGCATATACGCGGACGGTCTTCTCTGGGTTTGTTGGGTGGACTTGGAGTGTGATTGTGTCGCTGTCTATTCTAAAGTCGCAGCCGAATTCTTTTGTCTCGCTTCGGTTTGCCAACGGGAATATGCTTTTGTCTGTTACCATGGAAATTTCTTTCAGCTGTTGTCGGGCTCCAAATGTGTCGGAGACTTTATGGAAGTCGCGGTCGCACTAGTCCGATTTGGTGAAGCTTCCCTTGACTGTGATGATTCCTGCGGGTCCTGGCATCTTGAGTTTGAGATATGCGTAGTGAGGGACCGCCATGAACTGTGCGAACGCTGGTCGCCCGAGTATGGCGTGATACTGCGACTGCCAGTCAAGCACTTCGAACTCGAGCGCTTGTTTTGCGAAGTTGCGCGTGCTGCCAAAGATCACATCAAGCTGCATTGTTCCGATGGAGGTGGCTGCTTAGCCCGGAACTACGCTGTGTATTGTGGTGCCTGACTTCTTCCAAACTGATCGTGGGATTAACATCTTGCGTAGGGTGCTGGCGAAGATTATGTTGAGACTGCTGCCTCCGTCCATGAAGATTCTGTCCATGTCGTATCCTCCTATCTGAGCCTCGAGGACCAGGGGTGCATGCCCGGGTCTCGGAATTGCAGGTGGATGGTCGCTCTGTGAGAAGGTGATGTTGGTCTCAGCGCCGCTCAGTTGGTAGGTTTCAGTTATCTTTAGGCCTTCGGCCGCTTCGGCTTGCAGGATGTAGGCATCTTGCTTTGCTTTCGAGGGTCTTCCTTCTTGGATCATGCATATTCGTCCCTGGGACACGGGGTATTGCTCATCTGCACTTGGTGCGGGTGACTGCGTGCTTCTTCGAATGTGATGCCCCACAGGCGTAAGGGATCGAGATAGTCTTCGCGGGTAAGTTAACCCAATTTATTGATTCAACACAAGGGGAGCCAAAGAGTATTTATAAGCTTTGACAGTTGAGTTTTCAATTCAACTGCACCTGAAATATACTTGCTTGCAACGGTAGATAAGTAGTAACGGTAATATGATAGTTATGATAGAAACAGTAAAAATAGATAGCAAAAATAACAACTAATGACTAGCAGGATTGAAAACACTGTAGGCTAGGGAGATGGATGGTTGGGCGCTGCATGGATGAGAGTAAACATTTAATAGATTCTAACACGGGGCGAGGCACACAGAAAAGCAATGATCATCTAGGCAAATATCAAACAATAGGCATGTATCCCGTAGGTAGTTGTGCGTGCTTGCAATAAGAACTTGCACAACATCTTTTGTCCTACCATCCCGCTACGAACGGGGCCAAAAGGAACTTATGGAGATTAAGGTGCTCCTGTCAAAGAGCACCGGAACAAAGCAATAAACTCAATGGATACATGGAATCCACAAATTATGGACCATCCCCTTTGGTGTCCCAAGCTGTCACCTTTGGGATCGCCGGTTCCGGACCATAATAGGTGCATACAACTCATAGATAGGATCTAGAACACAAATATATTCATGAAAACACATAGGGTTCAGATCTGAAAACATGGCACTCGGGCCCAAAGTGACAAGCATTAAGAACAACAAGTTGTAGCAAAGAAGATAAACACCAATCTAGATGATAGGCAACATGCCCCCAACAATCTGACGAACTATTACATGATTAAACAAATCCAATCCCTACCATCCCCTTTGCCTACAGCAGGGAATTACTCACACATATGAAGAGAAGTCATGGAGGATGGATGGAGTGGCGATGGTGATGACGATGGCGACGATCTCCCCTCTCCGGAGGCCAAATCATCCTCCAGATTAGCCCTCCCGAAGAAGAAAAGAGGGTGGCGGCGGATCCGCGACGGAAACTGGGAAAATGACTCCTATTCTGGGGTTTTCTCGTCACGGGGATAAATAGGAGCATCGGTAGGGCACCAGAGGAGGGGGGAGCAGCCCAGGCGGCCTGAGGGCGCGGCCCAACCCCTGGCCGCGCCAGGGGGGCGCCTGCGGCCCCCAGAGCTCCCCTCTGGTCCCACTTCTGGCATTTGGCTCCTTCGGGAGCGTGGATTTTCTGGTATTTTTCTGGGAATTTTCTGGGATGTCTAAAAATCCATTTTCCTGCGCACAAATAAACCATACAGGCAGCTCTGCTGAAAACAGCGTTAGTCCGGGTTAGTTTCGTCCAAATCATGCAAGAATGAGGAAAAACAATAGCAAAAGTGTTTGGAAAAGTAGATACGTTTGAGACGTATCAACTCCCCCAAGCTTAGCATATTGCTTGTCCTCAAGCAATTCAGTTCAATGAACTGGACGCGACAAAGAAAACTTTGACAAACTCTTTTGCTTCATTAGATGTATATAAGCATGTACTACAAAAATAATTTAGCAAGTATTGAAACAATGCTATAAGGATAATTCACGAAGCAATTCTTCTTTCATGTGATCAGTCACAAACAACCAAAAGTAAATAATAAGCTACTGAAAATCAAGACAGGATCACAATGCACATAGCTTAAACATACTTGAGTGGCACTTCGCTAGCCTCCATGAGTTAAGCAAAACATAAATGCAGAAACTCCTCCGGAGTTTTAAAGGTGACTAAAACTCAGTATTTCAGACTAGCAATAACACAAGCATGCAGAAGACAATGTAATACTTTGGGACAATGCATGTTACACTAAGAATGACAATTATGCTCTCATTGTTGGTGCTTTGAAGAAAGAAGGGGAGAATCTCGAACCGTGGCTTTTGATGGCAAGGTTGAAAACCCATGAAAGGAAGCAAAGACTAAACAAGTGCCAGAGCTCTTGGTTTTGAAAACAGAGATAAAACATTTTTGAGAAGTGTAACTTTCCAGTCAACGGTGAACGGTAAAGGTCTCTCAATATCTCCCATGCCAACCATATATAATGCCTTTTTCTTACATATGTTCCCTTATCCATGAATCCTTCGATGGTCTACAGAACCTTTTATTTTGCCTCAAGGATGGAAGGAGGGTATCGTTCCACCTATCATAAGCAGCATTTGGTCCATTTCACTCCATCATCGAGTATGGGGGAGGTGTAACTCTCACATATTTTTTTTCTTTTTCTGTTTTGACTAGATAAAACTTCCGTCAAGATATTTTTGGCATGAAAGATACTGATTTCCCCTCACCGTACCATGAGCGTGTACGTTTACAAAAAGGAAAGCTTTTGAATAAATTTCGAGATGGCACAAGAAAGTCTAAGTTAGGAGTGGCCGGTAAATACCACATATAGGTAGGTATGGTGGACTCAAATGGAACAACTGGGTTTGAAAAGGAGTTTGGAAGCACAAGCAGAATTCCGCTTAGTGCGAGCGAAGGCTAGCAAAAGACTGGGAAGCGACCAACTAGAGAGCAATAACTGTCATAATCTTGCAGAGCGACAAAGAAACATTGAATCGGGCATGAAAATGATATAACTATTCTGAAACAAAAAGATCATCAAGGCATAATACACTTTTTAGTCATAAGCATGTGTGAACATGTGCCAAGTCAAGACAAAAATTCTCAGAAGGGAAATACCACTTCAGTATGCCAAACCATGAACAATGCAATGCATGTAAATCATTTCAACAACACATTATGTACTCTAGCTATTTGAGACTAGCCACAAGGAAAGCATGAACACTGGGAAAGCATTGTAAACATAGCACTAT
Organism: Bromus sterilis; assembly: GCA_950022295.1. NCBI lineage: Eukaryota > Viridiplantae > Streptophyta > Magnoliopsida > Poales > Poaceae > Bromus > Bromus sterilis. The sequence continues at coordinate 130,019,336 of OX465601.1, read as the reverse complement.
GTCGCTACAAGCTGGTCTCTAGATCATAAGTACAGGCATATGTACAAAAGTAGAAACAAGAAGAGTTCATACCGGTTTTCCTTGTTGCTTCCCTTTCGTCGATCTTCGTCATTACTGCCTGGTCACTTGCACGATCGAACGTAGGAAATATAATCAAATGCCATCACGGACTCAAGCTGAACTCTGAAAACAAAGCAAACTAAAGAGAGAAAGGAAATCTTTTGGGTTTTTCATAGGTTAAAAGAAAGCAAACGAAAAGAGAAAATCTTTTTGTTGTTTTTGCAAAGAAAGAAAGAAGGAAAAACGGGCAAAAGCTTCGAAAAGATCAAAGCGAATAAGATGGATAATACAATGGAAAAGTGAGAAGGGCACGTACTCCCCCAAGCTTAGGCTTTTGGCCTAAGTTGGTAGCAGCTAATGTCCCCAGGAGCCTCCTGCTCCAGGGTAGTACGGGTGAGTCCAAGGGTCGTATGAGGCTTCCGGTGCATACACCGAAGTCCTCGGATCCTCCCACGCAGAAGGATCCGCGCTCCAAGCAGAGGAAGACCCTTCACCAACCTGGGTGACGGTCTCTCCCTGGAAAGGTGGGAACTCACCATGCTCCTCCTCGTCGGGCACAACCCCCTCCATGGGGTTATGAAACTGACGCTGGACCACGAACTCATCGAACTGGGTAGTATCAAAGGACCATCCGTTCCTGCGAGAAAAGTCAAACAAAAGAGGTGCAGGTAGACGGATCTTGCGTTCCGTGGTAGCTCCGAAACGCAAGATATAATCAAGGTTACCAAACTCGGAAGTCATGGTAACAAACTTATGCCTTTTCATAGCAGCAAGATCAAAACTTAAAAAAGTAAAAGGCTTATCATCGGGGTGTGGGGTGCCATTAATAGACTCTAGGATAAGTGTGGCGTAAACGCCACCAAATAAGTCTCCCTTGTTACCGTTCATAGCAAGGCGTCGAGCAATTAAGGCACCCACATTATAATCAAACCTCCCTGAAAGGGCGGTTGCCAGGATAGCAATATCCGGCGCAGATATGATGCTCGTGTTGTCACGAGCTAACACCCCTCTAGCAATATAATACGAAAAATACCTGAGGTGTGGAAATAAGATGCTGGAGATCTTTGACCGATGCATATCCCTCGTATCCATGCTACAGAGCGAGTTGAAGACGGTTCTCAGCTCGGAGGGCTGAGAGCTCATCTTCGACGTCTGTCCCACGTTCGGCACACCTATTATTTCAAAAAACCTTTCCAAAGGCATGGTCAAAAGATCATTATAAATTTTAAACTCAACAGAACCAGCATCAAGGTTATATCTAAAACTATTGATAAAACAGGAGGTGAGTTTTTGATACTGGGCAACACGGCACGTAGCGAGCCGCGTCAGACCTGCATTAGCACAAAGATTATAGAACTCCTCCCTAATTCCTGCAGCTTCAAGGAATGCATCGCACGGGAAAGTCATTGCACGTGCTTGATTTGTGTCCTCCAACAACTCCAAGGGCACATGATCTTCGTTGTAGCTCACCCTAGCAGTCGAGGGTGAAGCTGCAGCTCTTGTAACTCGATCGGAGTGCTCGGGCCTCTTCTTCCCAAGCCACCCCTTTTCTCTTCCTAGCAAACTCATTTCTGAAATTTTTGACAAATTACAAAAACAAGGATTTAAACAAAGTGAGTTAAGGCAAACTACTCAACTCACTTACCTAAGGCATAAACTTGCATCAAAACTTGGAAAACAAAATTCTACACATACATGCAAGCTCACATAAACAGCACCAAGAGCTACTAAATACTCACAAATGAAGCCACCAATCAAAAATGTAATTGGAGGGGTGAAGGAGTTACACACCAGGGAGTATTTGCTCAAAATTTCAGCTCGAATGGTGGGCTGTAGAGAGAGATCGAAAATCGCCTCCAAGAACAGCAAGAACGCAAGAACCAAATGCAGAACTCGTGTTTTTGGAGAGAGAGGAAGGAGGAGGAAGAAGACATACCTGGAAGTGGGGCCTGTGGGCCCCAGGCGCCCTGTGGGCGCGGCCAGGGGGCAGGCCGCGCCAGCTGGACGCCTGGGCCACTGGTGGCCCCCTGGTCAGCCCCAGGTGCCTCTGGGTCACTCCCGGCATGGAAATTTTTATTTTTATTTTTCTGGAATTTTTCTGAAAACTTCACTGTTGAAAATTTCTCGGATTTCAAAAAGCTGAAAACTTTCTGAAAACTTAAAGCAGTGATTAGTATTGTGAAGCTTCAAAAACATAAAAACTTGGTACAGCAAAGAGAATGAAAGCTAAAGCAAATGAATGAAAACATAACAAGCTTAGCTTTTTACCTATATAAAACAAGCTCACTAGTAAGGTTGATCAAGTCTTACCAACAAACCGGCGATATATAGAACAAGAAGTGTCCCCTCTTCTGAAGTGATCATTGCACCTTTACTTTGATGGACATTGTCCCCACCATAATGGTTTTGTATTTGTGGTGCACATGTAGTGGACAGTCCCATTCTCCAATCTTCACGGTCTCGATATTCTCTATAGAGTTAAGGCCATGCCTTTTATCGATCTTCTTTGGAAAATACACCGTGTGTTCTTTATCATCAACGTTGAAAGTGACCTTCCCTTTATTGCAACCAATGATAGCACCTGCGGTGTTAAGAAAAGTTCTACCAAGAATAATGGACATGCTCCCATCTTCGGGCATGTCAAGCACAACAAAATATGTAAGGATTAAACAGTTAGCAACTTCAACGGGTACATCCTCACAAATACCTATTGGGACAGTTGTTGATTTGTCAGCCATCTGAAGGGAGATATCTGTAGGGATTAGTTTCTCTAAACAAAGCCTTTTGTAAAGAGAGAAAGGCATAACACTCACTCCTGCCCCAAGATCACATAAAGCAGTTCTGACATAATTATTCTTTATGGAGCAAGGAATGGTGGGTATACTTGGATCACCGAGCTTCTTGGGAATCTTGCCACTGAAAGAATAGTTAGCAAGCATAGTAGATATTGCCTCATTAGGAACTTTTCTTTTATTAGTAACAATATCTTTCATATATTTGGAATAAGGAGGTAACTTAATAGCATCAGTCAAAGGAATTTGAAGAAAAAGAGGTTTCATCCAATCACAAAATTTATTATAATGCTCTTCTTCTTTGGATTTGAGGGACTTACCTGGAAAGGGCGTGGGTTTCTATACCCATGGTTCTCTTTCCTTCCCATGTCTTCTTGCGATGAAATCTTCTTTAGAGTACCTCTTGCGTTTATCGGGTGCTTCTTCTTCTCTTACCTTGGGAGAATCATCCTTCTCCTTGTCTTTTTCTTCAGGCTCGGCATCGTCTTCTGTTTCAGCATCGGAAGTAGATATGCTGTTAGGATCAACAGTTGGCTTTTCACTTGTAATAGGATCATCGGAATTGTCAGCCTCCTTGTGTTTCTTTTTCTTCTTTTTCTTCTTTGGAGAGCTAACAATCTCGTCTTCTTCTTGTACTTGAGAATCTTGTTCGATCCTCTTTGGATGCCCCTCAGGATAGAGTGGGTCCTGGGTGTGTGTTCCACCCCTAGTTTTAATTCCATAAGCTTGTATGTCCTGTTTGGCATTATTAGCAAGCAAATCTTTTTGCACATTAGAAATTTGTTCAAGCTGAGTTTCAACCATATGAAAATGCTTAACAAGACATTTAACATCGTTAACTGTTCTCTCTAGAACATCACATAAACTTTTGATAGCAAGAGAATTATCATGCAACTGACTTTGTAACTTCCTATCAAAATGGTCTTGCTTAACAATAAAATTATCAAGCTCATCTAAGCATTGGTCGGGAGGCTTACCTTTAGGGATGTCACTTTCAGTAAAGTCTAATAGAGAGTGTACCTCTGCCAAGGGAGGGTGAGTAGTAGGCTCACACAACTTCTCAATAGGCGGTAAATTCTTCACGTCTTCGGCTTTAATACCTTTCTCCTTTATAGACTTCTTTTCTTCTTGCATATCTTCGGGGTTCAGAACAAGCATGCCCCTCTTTTTCGGTGGTAGAAGTGGTTCAGGAACGGACCAATCTTCATGGTTCTTGGCGATTTTGCACATTAATTCTTCCGCATCGTCCGATGTTCTTTCCCTGAAAACACAACTAGCACAACTATCCAGATAGGATCTGGATTCATCGGTTAAACCAGCGTAAAATATATCAAGCAGTTCATTCTTGGGAACTCCATGTCCCGGCATAACCTTAAGTAAATCATAAAACCTCCCCCAAGCTTTAGGGAGTTTCTCATCCTGCAATTGTTTAAATTTATAGATTCTTTGCAAAGCAGCATGTTGCAGATGAGCTGGGAAATATTTATCAACAAAAAATTTGACTAAGTCCGGATGACTTTTAACGGAACCATAAGGTAATGCATCGTACCATGATTTAGCGTCTTCCTTCAAAGAAAAAGGAAAAAGCTTGGCCACATAGAAGTTTCGTATCTTCTCATCAGTAGTGAATAGGTTGCTTAACTCAGCGAGTTTAGTCAAGTGTGCTATAGCATCATCATTTTCTCTGCCATAAAACGGGTCATCCTCGACTGTAGATATAAGTGAAAGATCAACAGAGAAATCATAATTAGGATCAGTGATGCATATAGGAGATGTGGAAAATTGAGGATCAGGAATAACTTTGTTCTTCATGGAGTGCCTTTTGAGCAACTCCTTAACAGCACCAGGGTCAGAGTCGACACACTCTCTGAGTTCCCTGAAAAAATCATCATCAATAGTAACATAATCATCATTAAGGATTCTCTCCCTGAGTTCATGTAAGCTCGGGTAACCAAAGGTTTTGCAGGTAGGAATATAGGTAGCATGGGTCTTGGTGTTGGATTTTGCTGCAGCCTTAGCAGTCTGAGTTTCAATATGGTGACCAAGAAAAGTAGCATCATCAAGAGTAGTGGAAGCATCATCAAAAGTATCGGATATAGTAACAGACTCAATAGAAGCATCATGTAGTGGTGGTGAAGTAAACTTACTCATAACAGAAGGTGAATCAAGTGTAGCACTAGTGTTCAGAACAGTACCTTTTCTTGTACGGGATGGTAAGATCGGAACCTTGGGGTCTCCTTTCTTACCCATAGCGGATGATGTGCAGCAGGCAGGATACTTCAAGTAGACTTGTAAATATTGCTATGCTCCCCGGCAACGGCGCGAGAAAACGCTGCTTGATGCCCCACAGGCGTAAGGGATCGAGATGTCTTCGCGGGTAAGTTAACCCAATTTATTGATTCGACACACAGGGAGCCAAAGAGTATTTATAAGCTTTGACAGTTGAGTTGTCAATTCAACCGCACCTGAAATATACTTGCTTGCAACGGTAGATAAGTAGTAACGGTAATATGATAGTGATGATAGCAACAGTAAAAATAGATATTAAAAATAACAACTAATGACCAGCAGGATTGAAAACACTGTAGGCTAGGGAGATGGATGGTTGGGCGCTGCCTGGATGAGAGTAAACATATAATAGATTCTAACACGGGGCGAGGCACACAGAAAAGCAATGATCATCTAGGCAAATATCAAACAATAGGCATGTATCCCGTAGGTAGTTGTGCGTGCTTGCAATAAGAACTTGCACAACATCTTTTGTCCTACCATCCCGCTACGAACAGGGCCAAAAGGAACTTATGGAGATTAAGGTGCTCCTGTCAAAGAGCACCGGAACTAAGCAATAAACTCAATGGATACATGGAATCCACAAATTATGGACCATCCCCTTTGGTGTCCCAAGTTGTCACCTTTGGGATCGCCGGTTCCGGACCATAATAGGTGCATACAACTCATAGATACGATCTAGAACACAAATATATTCATGAAAACACATAGGGTTCAGATCTGAAAACATGGCACTCGGGCCCAAAGTGACAAGCATTAAGAACAACAAGTTGTAGCAAAGAAGATAAACACCAATCTAGATGATAGGCAACATGCCCCCAACAATCTGACGAACTATTACATGATTAAACTCATCCAATCCCTACCATCCCCTTTGCCTACAGAAGGGAATTACTCACACATATGAAGAGAAGTCATGGAGGATGGATGGAGTGGCGATGGTGATGACGATGGCGACGATCTCCCCTCTCCAGAGGCCAAATCAGCCTCCAGAATAGCCCTCCCGAAGAAGAACAGAGGGTGGCGGCGGCTCCGCGACGGAAACTGGGAAAACGACTCCTGTTCTGGGGTTTTCTCGTCATGGGGATAAATAGGAGCATCGGTAGGGCACCAGAGGAGGGGGGAGCAGCCCAGGCGGCCTGAGGGCGCGGCCCCACCCCTGGCCGCGCCACCTAGGGCCCCCAGAGCTCCCCTCTGGTCCCACTTCTGGCATTTGGCTCCTTCGGGTGCGTGGATTTTCTGGTATTTTTCTGCGAATTTTCTGGGATGTCTAAAAATCCATTTTCCTGCGCACAAATAAACCATACAGGCAGCTCTGCTGAAAACATCGTTAGTCCGGGTTAGTTTCGCCCAAATTATGCAAGAATGAGGGAAAAACAATAGCAAAAGTGTTTGGAAAAGTAGATACGTTTGAGACGTATCAGAGTGCGTTTGGCTTCACGCTGCTTCTCCTCCTTGAGGCTGTTGGAGAGTTCGGAGAATAGGCGGCAATCTCCCAGGGTGTGGCTGGCTCTGAGATGTCCTCGACTGTCTTCAAAACAGTGGATCGCGCAGGGTCCTTCCAGTTGCTCTTTAGCCGTGAGTTTGCTGGAGCCGGCGTGCCTTCTTCTCCTTGAGACTTGGAAGGTCTGCGAGTGGTCTTCTGCTCGGCTGTGGACTCTTGGGTCAAGTTCTATCCCGTCACTGAGTGATTGGATTCGGATGAAGTTGGAGAATTCGTCTGGCCTTCGATCGGGGTCGTAGTACTCTCCAGTCTGGGTTTCGGAGTCGCTGTCTTGGTGTGTGGTGGGTGTCTGAGCGGAAGTGGGTCGTCGACTGATGGGCGAGTCTTCGGCCGCGCGCCGTGGCTCTTCGAGTGGTGTCCCCGAGTAGGGTCCTCGCGTTTGCCTTCTGATTCGTCGGGTTCTCTTCCGTCGTTGATGGATCTGACAGTCGTCGAGGTGCTGGACTCGGCTCGGCCGCAGGCTAGATGATCTTGAAGAGATGATGGAGATGCTTGTGGTGATCTTGAATTCCTCGAGCGGGCTAGATCTGGTTTTAGTCCTCGAGTCTTGATCCGCTGAGGGCGGGACTGCCGAGATCGTGATTCCAACCTTGTAGTTCCCACAGACGGTGCCAATTGACGGGGATCAACCCCGGAAAATCCCATGGTCAGGGACCCTGGGTTAGTCATAGAGACGGCACAGGTTGGACGATACTCGTCGGCTAACAGGAGAAGCGCTTCCTGCTCGATATTATTACTTGAGGGGGCGATTACAGTGGAAGCCAAGGCGAGTTCTCGCAAGTCAAGGATGAGTAGATGCGTATTGAGTTGATTTGGACGTCTCCCCTCCCAGCCTTTATATACTAGGCTAGGTCTCGGGGAGTCCATACTAGGTTACAGAGAAGGTTTCCTAGTTCTAGTCTTGCCTTGTACGCCAAGTTGCACCTTCCATGTTAGTCGCGGACTCCTACGTCGGTGCCTGGTTGGGCCAATCGCGGGCTTTTCGCAGCTTCCCAGCGGGCCTTCTGTCTTCATATGCACCAGGTAGCCTTCCATGCAGGAGTCGTGGCGTCACCCCCTCGTCAGTCGCTTTCCAAGTCAAACCAAGCTCGGACTCTACACGATCGCGCGCACAAGGAAAACTTCCAAGCTACGTCAGTGCCATCGACACTTTCCTTCAGAGTTGGAACCGCTCGGTACATGCTTCAGCGCTTTCCTTTCAGAGTTAGAAAAAATCGGTGCACGCTTCCGAATTAGAACAACTCGGTAAAACTACTCGGTAGAACCACTCGGCACACTATGGTTTCCGAGTAACGAGCGACTCGGCACGGTTTGACTTCCGAGTAACGAGTAAAAGCACTCAGTATGTACCTCCGACTTGGCTACAGCTTGGTACTTTCTTCCGAGTAACGAGTAAAAGAACTCGGTAAAAGCACTCGGTAGAAGCACTCAGTACAGCTTGGTACTTGCTTCCGAGTAACGAGTAACTTGGTTCTGGCTTCCGAGTAACAAGTAACTCGGTACACTATGGATTCCGAGTAACTAGTAACTTGGTTCACTGTAGCTTCCGAGTAGTGATTGACTCGGTATGTTCTTAGTCTTCCGAGCTAGCAGTAACTCGGTAACCGTCATCCTCCGAGCTAGCAGTAACTTGGAAGCTCCCTCTTGATGGTTAGCATTGACTTGGAATCCTCCAACTTGGCAATCTTGTATAAGTTCGTGGTCGTGCCAAAAACGGTTGTCAATAGCGACGACATTACTCATTCACTCGGGGGCTCGAGCGCAGACTCACCCTCTCCTCCGAGGAGTTTTTCACTTACGCGACGACATTACTCTGGCACTCGGGGGCTCGAGCGCAGACTCACCCTCTCCCCCGAGGAGTTTTTTGCTTACCCGGTGAAATTACTCTGGCACTCAGGGGCTCGAGTGTGGACTCACCCTCTCCCCCAAGGTGTTTTTCGCCCACGCGACGACATTACTTAGGCACTCGAGGGCTCGAGCGCGGACTCATCCCCCCCCCATGGCGTCCTTTCTGCCTACTTAAACAGCAATACATCCACGCGGCGACCATACATCGGCAAAATTCGAAACGCAAGCTCAGAGAAAAACGGATTACCCCCAAAGATTATCTTTTTCAGAAAAGTTCCCCCACACGCGAAAATTCAAGGGACAGCACACGACATAAAGTACGAAGGACCTTTTTGAAGAAAAAGTAGAACCACTAGAGAAGATCAGCGCCACCAAGGCAATACTGTAAAAAGAAGATTATATCCTTCGCCCGATCGCAAGTAATCGGCCAAAGACTTGGGGGCTACTCCCATCGGGAGCGCGGCCGCGCACCCAATGAATCTCACAACTCAGATCAAACAAAAGAGTGGGTCCATTTTAATAGAACAACTCCAGCCTATGATCGACTCTACGAGTCGAACATATCCTCGGGGGCTAGTCCCATCGGGAGCGCTGCCGCACACCCGATATTATACAAGGATCATTAGGTCAAGCGCTGAAAGACAAATTTTGTTATACATCAAAGAGGTACAAAGTCCAGCACTCGAAGACAATTTCCTTTATACAATAAAGAGGTACAAGGTCCAGCACTCGAAGACAATTTCTGTTATACATCAAAGAGATACAAGGTTGAGCACCCAGGGACAATTTCTACTACGTATCAAAAGGAGCACAAGGCCAACATTACAAGGAATCATGACTTCTACATGTGTGCTCATGCTGAGATAATTGGCACTTGCCCACTTCTTGACGAGCATCGTCATAGACAAAGGGAAATCTCCACCCTAAGACTGCGTGATGAAGCCAGCCTCCTCTTTCAGCTTGTCTGCTTTGATCTACAGGCGCACCCACTTGGCTGGCGGCTTGACATCCGTGTCCTCCTTAGAAATAGAAGAGCAAGCACCACCAACCGAGGAGTCAGCAGAAGATGAAGCCAGAGGTGAACCGCCAGGAGAAGAAGGAAGAGAAGCTGAAGCACCCCTCGATTCTCCAGTACTTTCACTGCTCGAGCTCTCCCAGTATGGGTCAAGACGATTACCGCCAGAATCAAAAGCATGGACGGTGAGAGTATCTTCACCGTCAAAACGACAGAAAATACTATCGTCGTCGCACAGATTCAGTTGACGAGAAAAAGACCTCCAACCAGACCGCAAGAAAATCAAGAATGAACTATCAACTTCAAGTTCTATCCATAAAGGGGATCGACAGCACCCTTCAAGCCGAAGCCAAAGACCTCTCAAATTGAGCTCAGAAACAATGGGATCAAAAGACAACGGAAGAGGAATTCGGCTAGCGTCTGGCTAAGAATCCGCAGAAGGAAGTCATAGCGCCAGATGCCCTCCTCCGCATCATCAAGGGTAGGCACCATTGCAGCAGCACCGCACCCCCGAGAAGGACGAGGAGCACGGGCACCATGACCACGGCATCCTCGACCTCGGCCAGCCATGCCACGAGAAGAACTGGCAGAAGAAACACGACCGTGGCACTTTGGAGCCATATCAAGCAAACACGGGAGAAAGGGATGAAAGAATGACTGCCGCACAACACAGCAGCAACGTTTATATATGCCGAGACGGGGGAAAAAGATGAACGCTCCAAGAAATCCAAACAGCACCACAATCAATAACCAAGACCGGCGCACGCAACGCTACGAACTCCAAGAGAAGACACCCTTTCATATAAAGCAAAATTTAAAAAGGCATCAAATCGCGTGTGTTTCCCATGCACGCCTCGGAAACCCAGCAGGCAGCAGCAGTGCAGGGTGACAACACAGTATCCAAGACATCATTATGACTACAAAGAGGATGTGATGGTTCGCTGTGATCGCCACCATCATCAAGCGCGTCATCAAGCGCATCATTACAACCCCTCCCATCATGGAAGAACAGATGGGTAAATTCAAGACAAGATACAAGCAAACCTGTCACTGGAAAGATATTGTACCTTTCAAACTTTTTATTTTTCTTCAAAATTTCACTTCACATCAAAATTTTACTCCCATCGGGAGCGCTTTGTCTTTGCTAAAAACAGAGCACGGACCATGTCTCGAGGATGCGAGTGGTCACTCCCCTCCAAACAAGAACAAGTGCATCTATAGAGCTCGGGTTCTCCCTCACCCAGATGATGATGTGCTCGAGTGACTACTCTCACTAACAAGCAAGACTAGAGTGACACACAGAAGAACAATTCGCCCGAGCACTCGAGTGCATCACGGGTGATTACGCTATTAGCCCACTTGACGACTATCCGAGTGGGTTCATCTCTTATCAATTCCTCACCTGAGCTCACGAATACTCCGCGACTCACTGATATTAGTCCACTAGATTGTTATCCGAGTGGATGCATTCTATTTTGGCACTACGCCCCTAAAATTTTTGCCTGGGCTATGACACACTGCACCCCAAATGCCGCTCAAGCTCGCGCGTAGGTAAGACCCCGCTGCGCAGTCGGTCGGACCGGGACTTGCCACAGCGCGAATTCACACCCGATGGTTCCATGCGCAATGCATGAAGAAAGTTGAGCCGATAACGGACGCGTTAAGGCTGTATTTGCTGAGACCGGTGGCATTGATCCTGTAAGCCCTGCAGCGGCACGGACCTTGCTAGACACCGGTTGTATCCAAGTTCGTGTCGAGGGACACGGGCTTGATTGGGCTACAGAGGTATTTTCCACTAGCGCAATTCACCAATGCTCGACCAGTCGGGTATCTTGGGCCCTTTCATCTTAGCATCCCTCGAATGAACTATCTTTTGTGGCTAACAGCTGACGATTCACAACAAAGCGAGACACACAAACTGCAGATGAATACGGACTTGAGTCCCTGCTCGACTCTTTGAGTCCCCCAGGCACTCGGGGGCTACTGACGAGGGGGTGTCCCCACGACTCCTATAGATGAGGGTACCTGGTGTGTGTCAACACAGAAGGCCCACACGAAGCTTCGACCGGCCCACGACTGACCCACTCGAAGCACCGACGTAGGAGTCCTTGGCGATTATGGAAGCTGCGACTTGGCATCCAAGACTAAAACTAGATTAGGAAACTGTCTCTGTAAACCTAGATGGACTCCTTACGACCCAGCCTAGTATATAAAGGCTGGGAGAGGGGACGTCTAGGGCATCCAATCTCATAGCAACACCTCTGGTCCTGAGCGATCTCGCCTCGACCGCCACTGTAATCGCATCCATCATAATACAAAAGAGCAGGA